>CM072998.1:228247725-238247725 GCA_037038555.1 Rhynchonycteris naso
TTTGGTTACCTTTTTTAAAAAAGTAAAACAAGAGAGGTGATTGCTCCCTCCACAAAGCACAGCATAATAAAATGTTTGATCAAAATATTTTAATAAAGATTCTTTCTGACATAGATACACATATAAATGGTCGTACATAGCTGTCATAGTCTGATTGACCTATTGAATATATATATCATTCTTTTTACATCCAAAACCCACCAATAGATCCATCACAGCTCCCAACTCACCATCCAACCTGACAAACTAAATTTGTATTATCTGTAAGGAGTGGAAAATAGCAGGACTCCTTTTTTTTTGAAAAAAAAGGTTTTCTTGATTTTTGCGGATAGAAAGGCAGGCAAACAGCCATGCAAACTAAAACTGAAAGCTCACTTTGGGTAAATAGCTCCTTGCTCTTCCTTAGCTTTATTTTATTTGTTTTTAAATTTTATTTTTTAGAAAAATAACAAAGGATTTCACACCATAGGGAAATCAAACCAGTCTTTCAACTTAAATAATTCTTCACAGTTAAAATAACTTATATATGTACACATATATTAAATGCAATTAAATTAGACCTTTTAAAAATCCACAGCACAGCCTGGGAAAATATTTGCTTAGCATGGTTTTACTTATAGGTTCTATTGCTGTGATGCTTTTCCCTTTTAGAATGCAAAGGAGTCCCCTTTGAAAAAAGAGATCAGTTCATTTGTCAATTAAGAATACACCTTTCCTGTAATTTTTGGACTGAAGCAATTTATTAAAGCTCAATTTAAATACAGGGATGATGCAACTGAAAAAATCCAGGTGACCTTTGATAAACCTAAGCAGCTCAGATACATCAATAGGTCTCTTCATCCTTGTTGGCAAATAAACCTTTTAAACACTTGGCACACAGTATGAGTTAATAAAACATAATTTTAGAGGCATTAAAAAAATCTGCACATAAGACCCATGACCTTAACACATGATAAATACTGTTGATGTGGAAGGGTCATTGAAGAATAACAAATAAATACCATGAATCGCTAATACATCATTGTAGAGTGGAAAGTAACAAGGTGCACATAAGTATTTTAAAATGCAATTCTTTCAGCCACAGTCAGTTTTTTAAATCACTCTTGCCAAAACTTTTGAGCAGTTTCACAGGATTAAAGTTCAGAGACAATAAAAAATACAAGTCTTTCATAGTAACGTGTCTCTTTCATGTTATTATTATTTTTTTATATTCACTTAAATAAATCTACCTTTCAAGTTTTTCTCCTGGCTCAGAATGAAAATTTATTTTCAAGTCCCCTTTCTGATTTGTCTGAATGAATATTCCGTCCCACAAGCCACCCAACCCCGGACTCCTCCTCTACCCCTCAGGACTAGCCAAATTCACAATCATTAGTAGGATTAGTATTTTGCCATTTAATACTCTCCACGCTTTATAACCAAGTGACTACTTCTCAACTTATTTTTAACTTTAAAGGAAAACTCTGCTTCCTGGCGGTCTAGGCTGCCACCAAAGTTGCCACATATCTGAGAAAAAAGACATCCATCCACATTTCAGCCCAACTCCACCTCCCTCCTCCCTTCCTCCCCACCCCAAAGACCGAGATTCTGGGGATGTCAAGGCTAACGTCCCGATTGTCTCTGACACGACTCCCCAGTTCTTGCCTCTCCTTTGTTTGCTCTGTAAGTGTTTCACAACTACCAGAGGACCAAAATAAAGGCGGTGGGGGCAGCTTTTCCCTTTCCTCTAGCTTTTGCGTCGGTCCTATGTTTCCGGGGGTGGGGGGGGTTAAGGCTTCTCCGTGCACTGTTTGCAGAGGCTGGAGGAGACGCTGTTGAACAGGGCGCACTTCTCCGGGCAGGAGGCGGCCGGGGGCAGTCCGGCGCTGAACGGGTAGCCGGTAGCCTGCTCGTAGGCGCCCAGCGCCGGATGCAGAGCAGCGGCGGCGGCCGCCGCCGCCGCGGAGCTGGGTAGCGAGGCGGCCGAGATGGCCTGGCCCTGGTTGAGGTAGGCGACAAGGCGCCGCATCTCCTCCAGGGCCTGCGCCTGCATGAGGATGTAGTTCTTGGCGAGCAGTAGCGTGGCGATCTTGGAGAGCTTGCGCACCGAGGGGCTGTGCGCGTAGGGGATCACCGCGCGCAGTTCATCCAGCGCGTCGTTCAGGTCATGCATCCGCCGGCGCTCACGGGCGTTGATGTTGAGTCGCAGCGCCTTTTGCTCTTTGGATTTCTTGCTGCTGCTGCCGCCGCCACCAGCGCTGCTGCTACTCCCGCCGCTGCCGCCGCCGGGGGCCCCCGTGGGGGCGCTGGCGCCGCCGTGGAGGTGGGCGTTGGAGCAGCCCTCGGCTGCCTTGGCTCCTCCGCCTCCCGCGCCCGGGGAGGCCCTCGGGTCGGCGCCTCCGGCCCGCAGCACCAGCTCGCAGCGGCCGTCGCTGTCGTCGTCGGGGCTCTGCTCGCCACCGCTGCTCTCGGCCACCGAACCCCGGCTCGCGCTCTCGCCGTATTTGAGGCACAGTGCGGCCCCAGCCGGCAGGCTGCTCAGTCTAGGGTCGCCCCCAACACCGGCAGAACCCACCAGCAGCCCGGGGACTCCCACCCCGCCGCCGCCGCCGCCACCTCCCCCAGGCGGCGGCAGCAGCAGCCCTGCCCCTTCGGGATCAGCCGGCTCGAAGCAGCCCAGGGGTGACGGGGAGGAGGATGCCGGGCGCTCCCGAGGCGGCGGCGCCAGGGACAGGTCCATGCCCGGGGGCGTAGAGCGGAAAGACGCCTCCAAGCGCTTGGCCGTAGAGGTGCTTAGGCTCTTGTGCAGGAAGAGGTCGTCTTCGCCCGCGGCGGCCGCTCCGAGGTGCAGCCCGCGCTCCATGGTCCGGCGCCGGCGCGTAGCCCGGGCCCGCCGCGCCGGCCGCCGCCGCCGCGGTTCGGGAGTCAGGCGGCGCCGAAGACGCTCCCGAGCTGGGCTCCGGGGCTGGTGCGCGCGTGGGTCCCGGTGCTGCTGGCAGCCCTCTCCCCTTCTTTTTCTTTTTCGCCTTCCCCCGCGCTCGCCGCCTCCTCTTCTTCTTCTTCTTCGTCTCCAGCCGATGGTGCTGGCTGCTGGGGCTCACCATGGGCCGCGGCCCCGCATGGTGGGAGGGTGGGCGCGGAGGGAGTGGAGCCGCCGCCGCCGCCGCCGCCGCCGCTGCTGCTCTGAGCCCAGCCCCGCGCCTCTTCTCCGCACCGTTTATCTTGCTTGGATTCACCTTCAAGAGATTTCCGGACCCATCAACCAGCCGCCGCCACAGACGGGGGAGTCTTTTACATCATTATCTCTGAGTAGGTTATTATGAAGAAGACTCGCCTGTTGGGACAGCGCTTTCTACCCAATCAGGTTAACGTTTTAATTAATAGGATTAAAACGGTAACAAACAATCGCAGGCGCTATCTGGCCGCGAGTCTGAATAGTTTCATTTCCCAGGTCTGAAGACAGGCAGCAGCTAGAGCTTTATAAAAGGCGCCTGCTCCGTTATTCTGCCTGCCATCTGTATACACAGCATAGCGCATATGTTTGCAAGGCGCTGGGTCCTGTTAGTAACCCAACAACTGCCTTTAGCTTGACATGTGTGGCGACTTTCACTCATCAATGAGCACACTAAAAGCCCTACTTAGAGCCGGGGATGTTCTTTGCTTCTTCAGCAAATTGTAGATTGGCGGCGAAGCCTGGGAGTCCCATGGAAAGCCGATGCCCCCTCCCACTGTCCCCCCACGCCCACCCCCACTGCCCTTCCCTCACCACTGCTGTCTCATCTTGTGCTAAATTACCCTTACGGGTGAGAATTATGCTCCACCCATGTTGTTCATAGGATGACAGTGGTCTGGATTTGGAGATGGGACTTTGGGGGGTAGAGGGACTGGTTTCCCCGTTGACTTGCTCAAAATTCACCCCAGATTCCCAGCTAGTGAGAGAGCAAAAACAATCGTCCTCCTTGAACATACTGCCTTATTTTCACCCCATCCCCCGCCAGTTTCTAACCCGGATTGGGGGAGATAAAAAGAAGAAAAATGAAGAGCAAATTGATTATGCAGCCCATTAGATTAAAAGGAGGGGGGGGGGGTCTTTGCGGCGGTTACCAAATAACTGCTACAATGATGGTGACTCTAAAGCACGCGATTTCCTAAACAGGAAGGAGGAACTGATTTCTCAAACTTTCCTCCAGATTAAAATCCCGTGGTTTCTGAATAATCACCTTCACCAGGAATCAAATCATCTCTCACACCAAGTGGGGCATTTGTGCATATTGATTTGCCCGGAAACGTAACTGCCACGGCTAGGAAGCCGGTCGGGGACAGCTGGACCTGTCTGGTTGTTCTGGGAGAGCTGGTAAAGGGAGCTCTGTGAAGACAGTGCTCCTCTCCGGATGGGAAGAGGTACAAGCCGTCCTCTAGCTCCCGAGTTGCGTGTCTGGGAGCACATGGTATTTAGCGGCTGGTGTTCATCCTTCTGACATAAGTAAAAACAATATTTCCCAACACCTCCAATAAATCTTTCTTATGTGGCAAAATTACTGAAGCCTATGAAATATTTGGTTTCTCTGGTTTCATTAAAAACCTTTTAATTGTGGCTTTCTGAGTTGGCCCCAGGTGTTGGACTCTTTTCATTAAATTTTGCTCTAATGTGATGAAATTCTAATTCTCTCCTTACCATATGGTTAAATTTCCCAACTGAGAATTAGTTGAAAAAGGAGAAATAATCTATTAATCTCTGTAATAGATTCACAAATGAGGTTCGCCACAGAACCTGTTTTTGAATGGTAATATCAGAACAGTTGGGCGCCTTATTTCATAAAGGAAGGATGAGGGCAACGCAGAAGCGTCTGCATTGTCACCTGGAAAGGCTGAATAGTGGCCCAGCGCTATGTTTACAAAGTTAATTGCCCGAGATTCAGTCTACCAGGAACAGAAATACTTAGCAGTTGTCGGTTACCTTCGTGCTTTAGGTTTTACTGGAACCCAAAGATTGACAAAGAGCACGCGGGCTGTGAGAACTTTCCAGCCTGAGACCCAGGCCGGCAGTTCTGAAAGGCTTGAGCCAGCCCACGGGTCTCCCTGGGGACCCCAAAGCCCAAGCTCACCGCTTTATTCCCACCTTCCCTCGGGCGCTCGCAGCTGTTAACCTCTCCATTCAGGAAAAGACGCGATCCCATTATTGTTTTTCAATTAGCAGCTTTCTTTTTCTGGGATAGTAAACAAAGGTTCTCTATAAGCAAACAGGTGAGTCTAGTGAGCCTGATACTAACTTATTCAAAGCCTCTGGAGGACCGAGGCTGCCACCATGGTGGCTTTGGGAGGCATGGAGACACTCAGACGTCCTGGATGTCTGATTCGGTTCTTCATCCAGTCTGTCCTTCCATTGGGCTGGCTCTTTACGCTGGACATCTAGACTCCTGCAGGCCAGAGGGTAGGCACTGGAAGGGCGAAGTATCCAGCACTCCTGGGCGGGTGAGAGCTCGGGTTTGGCTGTGCCCTGCAGGGCCGGCATGTCTGCATGGCTGACCACAGAAAGCAGACAAGACGCCTCCTGCCCCCGCTTAGACCAGGGACCCTCGCCAGATCCTGGTCCTTGGCCGCTATCGGATAACTCAGCACCAAAGAGCACCTCTTGGCCCTTTCGCGAACCCATCTCCACGCCCTCCTGTCACACCCCCAACCCCCAGTCATCCACACTTCTGGAACAAACTTTTGTTCAACTTTATTTCACTCAGATCCCAAAACCTCTTTCCTTAGCGGTTCAAGAAGATCTCCCAGGTCTCCCCGGAGGTCGCTTATTAGATACCGGAAATTTAGCTTTGGGAAAGTGCCGGAAAATTTATAGAAGCTCTAAATGTGGGCCTTGTAACAACCGTCGGGGAATGGTCTTTGAGGTTTATGCACTCATAAACTTTTGCTGATTGCTTCTGGGAAGTTGTCAGGCATTTAACACGGTATTTATCTTACAGGGCTATGAAAACACATCTGCCCCGTGTCTCGTTACTTGGTTTAATCGTCGCCAGCTCTAAGTCACGGCCTAGGAGGCTTTCTCCTCACGTGACTGGGACCCCGCCGCCCAGCTTCGGGTTAGCAGAGGACTGATGTCAGCTGTTCACTTAGTGCCCTTTGCCTTAGACTCTAAGGCTTAGAGCCACAGGAGAGCGGGAAATCTGTGTGTGCACTTGAACTTTGCTCAGCCAAGAAGCGGGAAAAGGGCCTGAGCTCCCGATATAACTATCAAGTTGGAAAAGTAGCAGAGGAAAAGCCAAAATAAACACATTCTAAAAAGGGTAGGAAATTAGCCCGCGGGGAAAACTCCGTACTCATAAATGACCCCAGAGAATGAACCAGTGGAAGTGAAGCCCTCTGTGAATTTTCAGAGGTTACTGTGAGTTACCGAAGCAGTTGGGGGACAGAAAATGCAAGGACTGTTTCCTTCGCAGGCAGCATGACGCGGGCGGGGTAGGGGAGCTCAGGCCACTTGGCAGGCCAGACCAGGGGCTGGAGGGGTAAGGGTGGTCGCGGTCCAGCCACGCCCAGCCGAGCGCCCTGGGTGTTGGGCTGGGCTGGTTCGCGCTGAAATGCCCCCTGACCCACAGACATCAGCACAGAGAGCCTTCTCTGCCAAGTGTTGTATGCCAAATTTACAGACGCCAGAGCATATTGTATAAAGATGAATACAATTTTGTTACACCAGGAGGAAAAATACCTATGGCTTTGAAAGGATTCTAAAAGCAGCACCACACCGAGTTAGAGGGTATTGAACTTCAGACCAAACTAATTTTTTAAGTCACACTTAAATTTCTTAGTGATCATCTTTATTAATCTTTGCTTGAAATTTGAAATAGGAACCTAAGTAAAATCAGAACGGAACAAAATCTAATCTACTTTTCAAGAGCAAAGCCTGGAGTCCCTCTTTGTTATTTCTATAGCTCCGATAAACAAGTTTATTACTTATCTAGATTAAAATGTTAGGAGAACCCGGAACACTGGGATTTGAGTATCTGTGTGTTTTCTGAAAGGGAGGATTGTCCGTGTGTGTGTGTGTGTGTGTGTGTGTGTGTGTGTGTTTCAATAAGTCTGAGAACACTCTAAAAAGTAAAAGCAAATTTTGGCAAAAATGACACGGACTGTCGCTTGGGAGCTGCTCTGGAAAAGCAAATTCTCTGAGAGTGATGGGACCCCTCTCCGGGAGGCGCTTCCCGGCCGCCGAGAAGTCCAGTGTGGAAGATCGCATCTGGCTGGGACCCCAGAGACGCCAGTGGGACTTCCTCCCGAGAGCGGCGGGGAGAATGCAGCCCCGGAGCCTGCCCCCGCCGCGTGGAAGCAGGGTGCGCCCCGCTGCGCTCCAGGCAAGGACAGTCTTTGGCGGCTTTTCAGCCGGGTCCAAGGCGTGCTGACCTAGAAGTTGCATTTGCCTGCCCCGCACCTCGCGCGCCCCGTGCTGTCTGGTAGCACTTAGTTCAGCTTGAAGCCTGCACAGCTCAGGTTCACGATCCTGCGCCCCCGCGGGGTTTGGGAATGTAGGATCAACTCGATGGCGGAGAAGTTAAAGCCCAACCAACTCTTGAAGTCGAGCCATTCGGTGTCATTTTGTAATCAGAATTTTCTTACCCAATTATCCAGGTCCTGCAAAACTCACTACAGCGAAATACTATGGGTCCACGTATGTCTTGAGGACAGGCAGGGCTAATGAGGCGGGAGGCAGCGAGCGTGCAGGGGCGGAGGGAGCTGGAACGTAACGCCAAGGGCCTCAGCCTTAAAATTGCTTTGAAGTGCAGGCAATTCTAAGGACTTCGACCGTAGAAAAGTGGAAACCTGTTGATGGAAAGTTCTTTCAGGGAGATAATTCTTTTTTTCTTTATAAATAAAAGAGGGGGATCCTCAGGACTATTTGACAAGTTAGCTTAAATTTGAACAGACGTTGAAGATAGACCCTCAGCCTCTAGAAGTAGCTTTTCCAGTGCGACTGGGGTCCCCCAGATAAGGACTCACTTGGCGCCCCTGGGGTCTTTCCATTATGGAAAATTTTAAGGTGAGCGGAAAAACTTGTCGCCTGCCCTGCACAGATGAGAAGCCAGAGAACAATGTGGGATATGCAGATAGGGATAGAGGAAAGCTAGTGAAAAGAGTTTTGAAGAATTAACTAGGATGTTCTCCTGCATTCAGTTGCACTCACTAGGGCCTGATATTCTTATTTCTGTTACACCTGTTTCCTCCCTCGAATATTATCTTTATAAAAAATATTTTTTAAATGGTTGAACACTTTTTTGAGTTTGCCTGGTGGTCACGAATAAAGGAAAAAAACTGAAAAGGGTTGACTTCTGCTTTGGGATTTTAGTTCTGAGATTTAAAACCCACAGCGCCATCTCCTGGCAAAGAGGGAATATCGAGGAGGATGGCGACAATTCTGAAATGTTGAATATGAAATATTCAGATACAACCTTATTTTACGCCTTAAAAATGATTTCAGTGATAAATCGATTACAATAAAAAAAACCATGAAGTGGAAATTTATGAGCAGAAAAATTTGTCAGACCCAATCCTGGGAGCTAGTAATTTACAAATAAGACTTTGTATGTTATATCTGCACAGTTTTCATAGGTTCAAATATAGCTATTATTATAGGGATTAATGATAAATGTTATTCTTTAATTTATCATAAATGCATAATTTTACAGTATAAATTAAATTACAGGTTACTTTTCAAATCAGCATTTGAAACAGTCATTTTATCTGAAAGATATTCTTAACTTTATAAATACCTCAGTGTGCTCAGGAATTAACTGACTAGGGAAAACCTAGTGCTGAATTACTATTCAGATACTTTAACCCACCAACAGATATCTCTTTCAAAGGTGAGTATTTTCAGCCTGGCTAGTTAGCTCAGTTGCTTAGGGTATTATCCCCAAGTACAGAGACTGCTGGTCCCTGGTCAAGGCACATACAGGAACAGATCTGTATTCCTGTCTCTGTCTCTCTGTGTCTCTTTCTCTTTTTCTCTCTCTCTTCTTCCCTCTCTAAAAAATCAATCAATAAAAAAATATAAAGGATGAGTATTTCCAGTAAAAGCAGTTCTCTTCGTAATTTCTGTGGGTGATGCTTACCACATATGTTAGAAAGGAGACTAATGTGAAATGATGGTGTATTGTAACAAATTTCCCTAGTTTCTCATGGAACTTTACTAGTCAACATTAGTAAATAGTCTGCCCCATTTTTGCAATAACCCTTCACTTCATTTAACATTCTTCTCATTTCAGTTTTCAGGATGCCTTACTGAGGCTTTCTGAGACTGAAATACCACCTGAAACTAAAAATATTTTCCAAACACTTAATGCACATATTAGAATTATAAACATCTAACACTTTTGTGAATTAAAATATTTATGGAGTGTGAGTATTTTTGCAAACTTTGCTCCCTTTTATCAATAAGATTGAAGTCCAGTAAAACTTAAAGAGGACATCCCAATTAAGAACATTCTTTATAATTATATACTCAGGCCAGCTGTTTGAAATATAAATAAAAGTAGCTATGCTTTTTTATAGCATACAAAATATTCTGAATATCCTTCAAAAACATTGTAGATCAAACAGACAAATGTAAACACCAGTTCGGATGAAAGATTAATTTTATTTGATTAATTAAAGTGAAGATCTATTAGACCAAATATTTGGACTCAATTACTCAATGCAAGAGTTTCTGTTTGAAAGACATTAGATTATATTTAGAAAGAACCAGATCAACAGATGGTTAGCTAGAGAGCTTTTCACAGTTAAATTTTGAAATTTAATATGGATAAGTTTGACACCTTTTTAAACAATTTTGATGAGGTCATTTGATTTATTCTAGCAATGCAGTATTGTTGAACAATCATTTAAGCTATGTTTGAGAAATATTCAACTTATTTTATTAATGTATGTGGCTGAAAACTGTACTAATTGAGCTGTTTACTTGGAAAAATACACACACACACACACCCAGATACTTATGTTTGTGCTATATTTACGTGTTGGTAAGGAAGTATTATAAAAAGGATATCGACAGCTACAAGGTACCATGACTAAAGTGCCTCAATATAAGAATAATATTTCCCTCATGAATTATTTCATTCAGACTACCTGAAGGGACCACCATTTGCCTACAGTGGTGCTGGCTAACAAACCAGACTGCCTGGCTATTGTAGTGTAATGCTCATGTGAAAAGGGGGTATTACCATGTGGCATGGACACTTTAAAAATTAATTCCAAAAGTGATTTGGGAGCCTCCTAGGTTTTAGTTATTTATGAAAACAATTAAAATCTCTCATTACTTGGCCCTGGCCAGTTAGCTCAGCTGAGTCCAGCATGTGGAAGTCCCCGGTTTGATTCCTGGTCAGGGCACACAGGAGAAGTGACTATCTGATACTTCCCGTTCTCTCTCTCTCTCCTCTCTCTCTCTCTCTCTTTCCCTCCAACAACCATGGTTCAAATGGTTTAAACAAGTTGGCCCGGGTGCTGACGATGGCTCCATGGCTTCGCCTCTGGCACTAAAAATAACTCAGTTATTGTGCAATGGAACAGTGGCTCCAGATGGGCAAAGCATCACTCGGTAGGGGACTTGCAGGGTAGATCCTAGTTGGGGGACATATGAGAGTCTGTTTCTGCCTTCCCGCCTCTTCTTTTAAAAAAAAAATCTCCCATTACCTATAGATAAGAAATTGAAATTTTTCCCAGAAAGATTGTCTTGTAATCATGTAGTTAAATACAGAGCAGAGCAAAAGTAGGTTTACAGTTGTTTGTATGGAAAATAATACAATAATTAATAAATAATCATACAAGAATAAACTGTTTTGTGTACTCACAAATAAAGTAAAGCTACTTTTGCCTACCCCTGTGTTTTTACTCTTTTGAGTTGCTTCCCATATTCCCACTGTTTTTGAGAGCAAAGGTCATGGGGCAAATAAAAGGATTGAAGGAAGGCTAAGGAAAAGTAAGTAAGCAGATTGGAAGACAAAAAATACATTTAGTGTATTTATTTGCTTTTCTTTTCAAATGGAGTTTTTGAGTTATGATTTGTGCAGTGTCCAAACTTGGTTGCATTTTGCTTTAAAAGATACAAACTGGTGTAGTAGAAACCACAGATTCTCAGCAAAAGAGCTATGCAATCTTTGGCAATTTTCTTTATGCTACTTAGCTTTGGGTGGAAAATGGACTCATTCATTATGGCTTTCCTGACTGCCTCAAGACATTAATTAAAGGAGACTGTGCTTCTGTGACTGTTTCATCTGAACCAGTGTTGTCACCTTTAATTATCATTGTTGGTTTGTATTTTATTTACTTTTTCTATCACAACTTTTAGTTGCTAGTAGATGGGGCCAGCAATTCACTTTTGGGCCACTTTTGAGAGTCATGGTGGGTAGAGACCATCGTTGTGGGACTTTTTATGTTCCCAGGCCATCAGTACCCCTATCCTTCTCTGCCTCTTCCTTCTCCTGAATGTCCCATTAATTTAGTTGTCTTTTATCGAGAAAGGTAATCAGGTTTGTCTAAATTATTTTTTTTAACCTCAGCTATTTATTGTCCACAAATTTCATTATTTTATAAGTATTTAAACAGAATTTCTACTTACATTTGATTATTTTATTAGAATCAGTGTTAAGTCAATTCTATGTGGATTTAGGAATACATTTAAAATAATGTGATGATAACATTACTATATTTATAGAGATGGGTTTTAGAGAATGGGGGTGGAAAGGTTTTCATAAACAAGGCAAAAATCAAAGGACTCACACAGGAAAAGTTTGACATATTTAACTATATAAAAAAACCTAAAATTCTTGTTCTACAAAGGAAGATACCATTAAGAAGGTTAAAGGCCCAATGGCAGATTAAGAGAAGAAAATAAACACATCAAATATGCAAAGAGCTTTTATAAAACAACCAGAAAATGTCCAGTAGGAAAATAATTTAATCTGGCAATTAACAACAAAATAATAAAAATGTCTAAAAAATTATATAAAAAGATAGTCATAATCATTAAGAAAAAGAAAATTTAAATTAAACAGTTTTAACGTAGTGCAGGTTTTAAAAAGTTAACAATATGCAGAGTTGTGAAGAAAATTATTGTAGTATAAATTGGTACAATCTTCCTAGGAAGGTCAGTAGGATTCTGACACCTAAGAATCGACCTTATGGAAATAATGGCATAAGTACTAAATACAGTGGTACCTTGAGATATGAACAGACCAACATAAGGTTTTTGTTTATTTATTTATTTATTATTAAGATACGAGCTGCGACTCAGTCCATATTTTTGTTCAAGATCCAAGCGAAATTCCCAGATATGAGTCGTGATTCAGGAAGATGCCACTAGTTGGCACGTTGGCGCATGGGTCCAGTATCGGCAGTTTGATTTACGAGTTGACTCACTTACGAGCTCAGTTACAGAACAAATTAAATTTGTATCTCAAGGTACCACTGTATATGTATAAGGATTTTATGTAATGGCAGAAAATATAAAATAACCTAAATGTTCTTCAGTAAGCAAATAGTTAAATAAATTATGGTGTCTCCATTCTATAAAATAGAATGCTGTTGTAAAAATAAAAAATATATGGAAAGACACTTCTGACACATAATTAAATTGAAAAGCAATTTAGAATACCCTACGGTCATATTTATTTTTAAACAAAAAGGTATGTGGGTAGATCCATGCCGGAAAAGATAAAAAAGAAGTTTACTGAACACTTAACTGGAATTGGAGAGTTTTTGATTAGTTGATTTCAATACTTCTATAAGAAGTGAAGAAGTATAGGTGACAGATAGATATTTACTGTTTGTTATGTATATATTATTTTTGTTTTGCAATTTAAAAAGCTCAAGAATAAAATATTACATAAATAAAAGTGTTACTATTTCTTCTAGGTTCTTTGCATCATTATTCATTTTCTTATCTTTTAAAAAATATTTTCCTAATTTTAAACTAATTTTGGCCCTCAATTTTCATATCCTAACACTATATTCTTTCATGTTGTTTGGATCAAGAATGTATTTCAAAATAATAACGATATTTATAAATTATATATATTTTCACTTAATGACAGATATCTGATTTGACATTCTTTACTAGCAATTCAATTTTTGAAAAAAAAATCTGACATTAAAAATACTTAAGTAAGAGTAAAGGGAGATTTCTTTATTTTATACAAGCCCTTACTTTTAGTTTAGTTATTTATTATTTTTTTATTAATTTTCTTTTTAAATTAAATTTTTTGGTGTAGCATTAGTTAATGGGATTATATATTTTTCAGGTGTACATTTCTATGATGTGTGATCTGTATATTGCATTGTGTGCCCACCACCCAGTTAAATCATCTTTTGTCACCAATATTTGACCCTGTTTATTTTTTAACCATATGTACACAGTACTTTTATAAAATAATAACAAAATAAGCATAATACTACCCAATCTTAAAGATTATGATGCTTCTACAAAAAACAGTTGATGTTTATATTGCAATGTTAGTGACTTTATTCAGTTTCAATAATGAATAACTCAGTTTTACTTTATCAATTAAGCAATTTATGCATATATTTTAGCATGATCACAGAGCTACTTTTTAGATAGCAAAAGAAATAAAACATTTAGTGGGGCAAAAATTCTTTCAGCTTTGGCAATGTTATTTTGGGATATGATTTTTATCCTTTTACTCTCCTTACATGTGTGAGTATTGTCACTTATTTGCACATTCGGTCTCCCAGTTCACAAGTGAAAGAACAATGGGTTTTGCTTTCGAGGTTACTAAATTCACACTTTAATCTTCCAGAGACTGCTATTTCCCAGGCATACTCGAATGTCTGATTGTCAGCTTTATGTCTCAGAAAGTATACCCCACAATTCAGGTACAGTAAAGTATCTGGCTCCAGCTAGCCTCTGTGTACTATATAACTTTTATAGTGATTATAAAAAATAATTTATTGAAAAAACTTAAACCTTTTCCAACTCAAGTGACTTTTGATTTAAGTGTCTATGATCTTGGCTATGGTAATCAGCAATGGCAGATTTTTTTTTCTGAATTTAGTTTGCTAAAATATGAAAATAACAACATCTCAAAGATAACAGTTTAGAAGAAATGGAGAGTCTATAGTCTACATTTTACCATTATTTACTTGGAATCACATTTAATACTGGGCCTAGAGAAATTTCTTATTATTTGTGTCATGTTTTTCTTCTATATATATTTTACTTTATTTGGGCTGCTACATAGTAAACTCTAAAATATAGCAAGTCTCATTCTGCTGTGACTATTTAATGGAAATACATTGTTAGGTGAAATGATGAGAAGTGACAAGCTATTAACAGTAACATTAGATATTTAGAATAATAATTAATTATTTAAAGATTTTTAGGAGGTCATTTAAAGGTGACAGTACAAGCAACAAATCTCAGTGAATGCTTAACTGCTTTACCTCTAAAGACATAAACTCTCAATATATTGTGATCTGAATTTGAAGATGCTGAGCTGACAGCACTATTTCCTATGCACAAGGATGTAGCTGACAAGATCAATGTGTCCTCTGCACCCCATAGATTCTCTGGTCAGAGATTGTATGCATCGCTTTGCAAGGTGTGTCTCACTACCTGTAAGTTGTTTTGTTACCTAGACTCTGGGCATTAAATGAAATTACCAGTTACACAAATGCAAATAGCCACCAAGATATTTTTATATTTGCCAGCTGAGCTCTTCTGACTCATACTGTGGTCAAAACAATTAAATCATCTTTAATCTGTGGGCACTTTGATGTATTAAGACCCAGAAATGTGTTGATCATGCTACCATTTTAAAAGAAAAAAGTTTATATACGACTTAATGGTCAGAGCAGCTCTTCACTGTTTTTCTTTCCTTTTTTTTAGTACGATCAAACCCCCATATTTTCTAGTTATTAATGCTGATTTTATAGCTTGTTTTTTTTGTTGTTGTTGCTGTTTTGTTTTTATGCATGGTCTTTAAAGAAAATTTTAAAATAATACTGAAATAGACATGTTGAAAACAATCTCAAACTACAGTTAAGAGGGAATCTGTCTTGTTTCTGTTTTTGTAGAACCTGATGCTGATGAAAGTATGAAGGAAGACATGATCATTGTCTATAGAAGCTTTCTCCTGTCAACTTCAAAATATATTGAAGGACAATGAAAGACAAGCCAGCAAAGCGTCTTTATAGAAAAAAGCCTGAGGAGAGATCCTGAACGCTGCTAACTTACTTAATAAGATGTCTTAAATGAATGTGTGTGGGAAAAAATACTCCCATAATAAAAGAAGCTTCAAAGGAGGAAATGTATGAAGAGAGGTTCACAGATGACCATGCAGGTAAGAAAGTATTGATTCTTAGTGAGTATGATTCTTAACAGAGCTGACAGTTTTGAACCATGGGTAAGCTTAAGAAGTAAAAGAAAAAGCAGAGGGATCCAACAATAATTGCTTCAGCCTATTTTTGAGGAATAACAGCCCTGCAGAGAGAAACTATGCTTCAAGGCTCATTAGCAGGATAAAATTTGATCTTCATCTTGATAAGAGTAAGCAGCGAATTTAAAACTCACCTGAAGGAGCAGAATCAGGAAAGCTCTTGCCTCTATGAAGCATGTCAGAGTAATTTTGTAACCTAAATTAAAGTAAGTGGTGACAAAACCTATTTAAATGTTCCAGCATGTATGTGTGCCAACTTGATTCAGTTCGTGCAGTCCAACAAATATTAAACAATGTGCAGGCCATCTTTCTTTAAATCTTTATTCTAATATTATTTATTTTGGGAAAAAATATCTAATTAATGTCGTATTTGTTAATTTAGTTGTACTTTAATAACAAAAAAAAAATTAAATAAGATGTGTTAATTGTTGGGAAGTTCCAAGCTGTAGAGTTGTTGGATAGTAAGATGAAGTCAATGTTGCCCCAGATAGCGCTACTGCCACCTAGTGGTAAGTACATAAATTTGTAGACGTGGTTCAAGTACATAGAGTAATATCTATGTAGTTAAATAAATATACTTTCAGCAGCAGCAACTATTATCCCAGATATCATAACACATAAAAGAAATTTTCTACTAGTGAATGAAAGCAGCAAATTTACATTTTCATTTACTTCAAGGAAGGACACCCCCTCTTATCACAAGCTCCCATTCTTCTTAACTCTATATACTACATTGCCTTTATAGTTATATATACAGAGTTAATTTTAGAATAGAAATTGAAAGTAATCACTGTCTGCTAGGCTTGTAAATTTATTTGGAGGTTACAAAGGTACTTACTGCAAAATGGGCTATTAGATAGACAAACAGATACTTCTTAAGATATTTTATAATATAGAAATGGATTTTATGAATTTTCCATTTGCTTAAGTGCATAACATAATTTCAACACTTCACATCCTTGTAATTATTTAAGGTTTTTAAGGCTGGCTAGTGAGTGCCTTCATACATTTTAGCTTTCTCTCCTTCATTGATTTTTTTATTTTTAACACATCTGTAAACACATATTTGATATTAAATGGTCACCATATTCAGGTTTCATCTTATTTTCATTGTGGCTTTAATTTGTGGATGTGAATACTTACACACTTTTTCTTGTGTCTTAAGGAGAAAAACAATGCTTGCAGCCATAGTCTATAAACCATGTATAGGAAGGCAGTGTACTCTATTATTTGCCCCTTTATATGCCAGAAAAGCAAGTCAAATAAGAAGGCAACTCTCTTTTGAAACACATTCAAGCATGATGTTCATGAGAAACAAGAAAATAAGGTGCATAGTTAGCTAACCTTAGTGTTTTCTTGCATTTTTATTATGAGTTTTAAGAAGTAATGGGACCTTGCTTCTGGTTCTAGTTTTCTTGTATTATAAGTTGCTTTTTATTAAAAAAAAGTTGTGTTATAATTTTTTTTGATATTAGGTAGGCTGGAATGCCCATTTTTCTTTTTGAAATTCCAAACATTACTATTGCAAAATTCAAACATTAAACAAGTTTTTAAACCTCTCTAATCCTCAGGGTTTTTTTTATGTTTGTCCCAATAATTTTTTTATTATTAACTTTGATGGGGTGACATTGATCAATCAAGGTACATAGGTTCAGAGAAAACATCTCCAGGATATTTTGACATTTGATTACGTTGCATACATACCCATCACCCAAAGTCATATTGTCTTCCGTTATCTTCTATTTGTTCTATTTGGTTTTCTTGGTGTCCCTCCCCTCCCCTCCGCTCCTCCCTTCCCCTTTCCACCCCTCATAACCACCACACTCTTGTCCATATCCCTGACTCTCATTTTTATGTCCCACCTATGTATGAAATCATATAATTCTTATTTTTTTCTGATTTACTTATTTCACTCAGTATAATGTTATCAAGATCTATCCATGTTGTTGTAAATGATCCGATGTCATCATTTCTTATGACTGAGTAGTATTCCATAGTATATATGTACCACATCTTCTTTATCCAATCTTAAATTAAGAAAAATAGTTTTCTTAATCTATAAAATAAACATAGTATTTTACTATCTATAAAATGAATACTATTAACTAGAGGGGTTTAAGAAACATGATTGTTCATATCTATTCCTCCTGAGGGGCTATTAGGACCTCTGAGTGAGTACTGGATTGTGTGTTTTAAGAACCCCCAAGTCCACCCCAGCCACCTCTACTCAAACCATGTTCAGTCAAAATACTGTTTAATATTTTCCCCATAAAATTTCTTTTTTCCCATAAAATTTCATATTTCTAATGGTTTCCCCTATGTTCTAACACAGTTTTGAATAGAAAACTGGAGTGACTGATTTCTGTGTGAGGCTTTTCCTGCCCATAGAAAGAGAACAGCCATCTTGATTTTTTAGTCCGTAGATGGTCAGGGTGGTGGTTTTGTGTCTTACAGTAATATTTAACTTATTTAACTCTTAAGCATCTTTTACTCCCTTGTTCTGCTATTTGATTTTTTCCAATATAACTCTTTTTATTGCTCTTTAATTCAGGATCCTAATTACCCCCTTTTAGTATTATTTTAACTCATTTTTGTTTTTGCCAAAAAGGAGAAAATACTCCCTTTTAATATTCAAAAGTTATTTTCAATGATAAAAAATAGTTATGTTTAAAATTAACTATTTTTTTATAAGTGACATAAAGCCATAGAAAAATATACACACACACACATACAAAAACCTCCATTTTGAATAGTTCTTATCTAGACTGTTAAGAGGGGAAGTGCTGGATCTTGGGCAGAGAAGACTAAAGTACATAGTTACCCAAAATGTTGATTTTACCATTCAAATGGTAATCAGAACACATTATATCACAAGCTTGGAAGAGTGGTTTTGTTTTGGGTTCAGCACATTTAAATTATCATCAATATCAGAAGCATGTTGGGGGAAGGCATAGGTTCAAAAACATAAATTCTTTTTATTAAGAACATCAATTATTTTTATTTAAAAAGCATAGCAATTTTTCTCTTGATATTAGGTAGGCTGAAATGCCCAGTTTTCTTTTTTAAATTCCAAACACTACTATTGCAAAGTTCAAAACATTAGAAACACCAAGGAATAAAGACATAATTGAAAATCAAATTAGTGATTAGGAGAAAAAAACCTAAATTCAAAAGGAAATGGCAACCATCTTTGGAAGTTAAAAAAATTATACACGGAGAAAAAAGATTGTTCTATATTAGGATAATTGGTGTTCCTTAAGTTGAGAATAAAACAGAACTAATTGAAAGATATCATATTAGAAAAACAATTTATTGAAATCAATAAAGAATAGACTCTGCCGGTTGAAAGAGCACGCCATGCTCCAGGGAGGTTTAATATGAAGGAAGAATCTAGATTTATTCTTAATCAAGTTTCCAAACTTTACAGATAAAAATGTGGTTGGGCTATTAAGCAGAAATTGAATGATAGTTGTCTGGGGGAAAGTCATACTGGCCTCAAATTTCTTCATAGAATATTAAATACCCTAAGACAATAGAGTAAAAAAAAAAGCTTCATTCTGAGGCAGAGTGTGACCCAAGAATTTTATACCCATCAAAACTGTCCATTGAGTGTGAAAGCAAGAGGCTGACACTCCCAAGCATGAGCAAACCGGGTCTTCCTGGAAAATCTACTTGATGTGGAAATTCAGGCAATTCATTAAAATAAAAAACTCAGGAGTGGAGAGGACTTGATAAAAAGAACAGAGATGAGCAGCAATTCATTTCAATATAAAACTAAGACTAAATATTTACAGAGATTATTAGAATTGAGACAGAATGTAAACCTTGACAACCCAAAGACAATACTTTATTAACAAAAAGTTCAATGAACGGCAGGAAAAGATTAGTGTGGTAATTACTTTATTTTTTTTATATTAACCACCAATAGCATTTAAAAGTGATATACTTTTTTCCCATGATTTGAGACAGAGAGAGAGAAGAAGGGAGAGAGAACGGGAAGCATCAACTCATTGTTCTACTTTATTATTCCATTTAATTGTGCACTCATTGGTTGCTTCTTGTATGTGCCTTGATTGCAGATTGAACCCATGACCTCAGCATGCCAGGGCAACACTCTATCCATTGAACCACCCAACCAAAGCCAAAATATAGTTTTAAAAATAACTATAACAATTCCAGCCACTCAAAATTTTTCTTTGCAATTTTTATTAATTTGGTTTAAAAATTTATCAAACATTAGCAGGCTTTACATTTCACTCTGTCTTTTTGTTAAGTTCAAATACAATTAAGTAATTTTAAAACATGCATAGAACAATCCTTATTTCCTAGTCATTTTGTCTCTTTTGATTTATTATTTACCTGAATTTATGCCTAGAGATGTCTAGTCTGATGTTCACTTAAGTTTAGGTAAGAAAAACTTTCAGCTAGTTGGAATTAAAATGATTATTTCTTTGTGTTTTGGCTTGAATTTTATAAAAAATCATGTGTCATTTATGAAAGTAACTTTCAAATAAAAACAAATCTAGTGCTTTAACTTAAGCTTAGGCCATTTTCTTTTCTTATGATTTTTAGTTTTAGGCATTGTTGGTTATAGACTTAGATGAAACATTTAAATATGTTGCTGATATGGAGGACTGAAAAAACCAGTACTATAGTATTTGACATTCTGAGTGCATAACACAAAGATAGTATTCAAATTAAATATTATGCCAAACGTATCCACGCTCCATGCATGTAGTTTGAAAATGTTACTTATTGTGCATTATGCATATTATGATTTCCTTTAATACCTAAAACTGTGAATTTTTGTTAGAATATGCATTATTTTTCTTCCAAACTCTTAACTCCATGTTAAAATTGTATATATTAAAATCTATCTAGTCCTTAAAAGAAGGGTTCTTTGGTTATCTCAAATGAAGTCTGAAAAAGAGTGAAAATCAACTTAAGCATAAAACCATTATTTGCTGTGTGAACATCGAAATGTAATTTTAAAATTCAATGTAGGTTTTGGAACACACAAAGTATTTTTGGAATATTTGATAATGGTTTATTGACAACAATATGCTGTTTAGACTTTTTTGAGTATACCCACTTAAAAATATTAGGATCTGGCATAGAACAGGAATGTGCTCTTTGTTTATTGGCAGTGACATAAGTTTTACAGTCATCAATAATGTGCAAATCACTCAAATAACCCCTGCAATTATGTATACTGCTTTAAGCAACTACACCATCGATTGCTCTTCCACTTTAGTTATTTCTTGGTTATCTCATTATAAGGTTTTTAAAGACATTTTTCTCTTTCATTTGTCTTCCTTTGTAATACTTTAATTTTATCCTGCTGTGATTATGGAAATAGACATAAGGAAATTAAACTTAGTACTGCAATCGCTTACTGGACACTTTTAATACACATAAACACTGTGTTATGCATAAGTGATACAGAGGTAGAAAAAAAAGCATAAACCTTGTTTTCAGAAAGTTGACAAAATAAGAAGTAAGAGTGGAAACAATATACATATATCAATTCTGGTTTATTTGTGTCAGAGCAAATGCTTGTTCATTGCCTAAAGCAAGAGCAATTTGAAGGTATAATGGGATGATGAGTTTTTAAGTCACACAGTCACGAGTTTGAATCCTAGCTTTGTTACTTGATAACTGTGACCTGAACTCCAGTTTACGCATTAGAAAGTGAAAATAATACTTTATGTCATTGTGGTGTGGAATGAATGAGAAAATATTTGTCAAACTAATCTGTACACTACCTGGCACATTTTGTTCCCTTGATAATAATTAGTTTTCTTCTTCCTAATTTAACTCAGAACATTTGCAGGGTAACTATCAAATATACTGCCAGTGTCTATTAAAAAGGCTGTATTTTCCTTCTATATATTAACTACATTTCACATCTGTATCTTTATATGTGAATCTAGGTCTGTATATTTTTGCAGTATTCCTCTTTACTTGGTCTTACACATTTTCATTCTTATTTGATTGTCTGTACATTGTCTGGACACAATTTTCATTTCTTTTTTTTTTTTTTACTATTGATCGAAACATTATTGTCCATATCTCTAAATTCTTTGCCATTCCCATAGTGAGAACAGGCAGCCACCCCTCTTCCAAGTTGCACCTCTGCTCGCCTCTTGTTTATTAGAGAAAGAGGTACCTTTCCCATCATCCAAGGCGAGCCTGTCCACATGGACTTGGTTCCACACTCTCCCATTTTCTCAGGCACTCTCCTGTATGTCAGATCACTCCCTTTATGCTGTATCTACCGGTCTGAAACACTACCAAGCCTGAAACAAAACAAGTTTGTTCTTCATTCTTGCAGCTTCCTCCAGCTGCCTACATCTTTCTTCCCTTTTAATGGCAAGTTTCTTGAAGAAACATTTTACATTTCTTTTCTCTACTCAATTTTACTTTAGTCTTCAGTCCACTGTAGTCTGACTTATTCTACCAATACTCAAGGAAAATTGTTTTCACTAAAGACTTTTATGACATCTGGTTTCTGAAATACAGTTCACTTGAGAGAAACTGTTCTTGTCTTATTGACCTCTGTGCTGTGTTTGAGACTGGGCCAGTGTCCTGTTCTTTATTTCAGCCATACTATCCAACTTGCTGTATTCTCTCTCACTTCTTCACTTTGCTTATGTAGTCTTCTAGCCAGAGCTTTGGTTTCTCCCTGTCCCATTCACTCTACACTTGGCAGAGTCTGTGGTATCTGGTTATTCTAATAACTAGATGTTTAGGTAAAAAAATCAACTCTAGGAGCAAAAATATATTACTAGGTATGGTTGAAAATTTCTAAAAATGGTAAAAAACAACTCTAAAATACCTGTGGTTTAACAAATACAATTCTATTTCTCACCCATGCTTGGCCCAAGGTGGATGTCTGACTTGGGCAACTCTCCCTGGGTTGCTTTCCTTCAAGTGGTGACTCTGGGACTCAGGGTCCTTCCATGTTTTGTTGCCAGTATCTTCAATAAGGAGGCATCAAGGGTACTGTGGGAAGGGCAATGATTATGGCAATAGCACAACTACTGATTTTTCACTTCAGTCTGGAAGTGACACACATCACTTCTGATAACCTTCCATCAACCAGAATAGCTACAGGGCTACCTTTAGATGGGAGATGGCCAAGAAATGTTGTCCTGGTTGAGTAAGTGCTTCCCAAGAGCAACTCTAAAGTCTAGATGGGAAGTACAGATCTTCCGTGTTAGCCAGGCACAATTTGTTACATTTCTTCAACTTTTATATGACTTCAACAATTCTCAGTAATGATTGCATTTACTCTCCCAAAGGGTAACTAAGTGCTCTTTTGTGTCTTACCAATGATCACTATTAACATTCATTGTTATTTGAGATGCTGATGCATTTAATGTCCTAATGAGGTCCCAGGAAATGTAGCAGATTGTCTAAGAAGAGACCTTGTCTCTATCTTCTCTCAAGTAAAACAGCTTTCCAGTATCTCTCTGCCTCATTGACTCGCCCTATTTTTAAGTCTCATCTGAAAATATGTCCTTCTCCCTGGATTATGCCTAAGAGAATTTATTGCTTCCTCTGCTCTTTAGTATTTAACTTTGTAGTGTTTAATTAAATCAGGTTACATGACTGTGTATTGAAGATGCTATTCAAAGAAAAGCTGATTTACAATATTTAGCATTTTTATTTCACTTGCTGTTTCCCAAAGCATTAAACAGTATTAATTAGTAAGTTGTCACAACATTGCAGGGAGGTAAATTAATTATATATTTTTCTTTTGAGAAGTAGCTCATCTCAGTGAAAGATAAAAGGATATACTTTGCTTCACAGATGCATCTATGCTACACTTCTTCCTTTTGGTCTTATACCAATGAAAGTTTATAACGATAGAAATACTAGCAATGATATCTTGAGGTCTCACAATGCATCAGAAATCATGGTAAACACCTTGCAATGGTTAAATCTTTAATTTTTACAATATTCCAATTATGTACTTTGAGGTATTGTGCCTAAAATCACCTAACTCATAACCTGAGTTGCCTCATCCACACTATTCAAACAAATGTATAATAATATAATGCTGCAGTAAGACACATCTTGCAATTAAATCGGGGTCTGTGACATCAACCAACATGTGTCGTAACTGTTCATCAGTTACCCAAAACTTTCTTATCGTGATCTTCTTTGGGAAATAATATTTCATTGATGAGTTTCTCTGCATCATAAGGATGACTCAGTAGAATTTAATCCAAAGTGAATTTTCTGTTGCCAAGAATAATGTAGGGTTAAACTTGTCAAGTGAGCAGTTCGGGCTATCCAACAGGCAGCTTCACATTGGATCATAGGATGTTTGCTTTGGGACTCCTAAAGAAATTTTGGCAGAATCTCTAACTAATGAGAGCAAGGTTGTGCAAAAATTTAAAGTGTCATTTTTGATATCCTCTTTTTCCCTATCTTTTTCTGTGTCTTTCCCCCCGATGATGAGCCTATTTTGTTTAGAGAACCACCTTTCTGAACATTTTTACTGTTCTTGCCCTGTTGGACTAGAGATGGGATTAAATACCTTCAGTCCAGGTAAGATGACTTTCAATTATACCTCCTGCCTCTGAGATGCTTTAGGGGACTTGCCACACTCAAACCCATTCTTAGGGGCTCCTTCATTAAATCTTACCAGGCTTTGTCCCACACAACCATATATGGTAGAGAACCAATAGATTTTGTCTTCCTATAGGGGGAGACTGAGGGACTATATAAAGGTATTAGTATGAATGTAATGACTGGAAAATTATACAAACTTTCCTAAAACTTAAAAGAAGATAAAGAACATGGAAAAGAGACTACATACTTTTATAATATATGTAATACACAACAATACGACACTAGTGAGAGCTAACATTATTGATATCAGTAATATCAATAAGAGTAACATCTCCATTACTAAAGGAAAAAAACGTTTTCATATTGACTAACAAAGCTAATTCAATTCTATGTTGTACCCATGATATGTAATTAAAATAAACCAATTCAAAAGGTTAAAATTAAAAGGATGGAAAACCACATAATAAGCAAATGTAAATAAAAATAAAACATGGTTCTCTAGTTTGATAATATATGAAGTACCATCTATGCAATTTTTCTGTAATTGTAAAACTACTCTGATGTCAGAATAAAAAGCTATTAGATTTATGTCAAAGGACATAGGAGCCAACATCAAAGAGCTCCTATTAGCCAAAAATGGGACAATTTATAAGTCCAAATGACTGGCACATATTGAATATACAAAAAAAGCTAGGTTTGTGATCCAAAATATTAAAATCAAATCAAATCAATAGACACTATTTAAAGTAAGTAGGTACCTAGTTGTTACTCTGAAAATTTGCAGTTAAATCAACCAGTTCAGGGTAATTATATAACTCTAGTTGGTGAGAAAACTAAATCAGTCTGATGGTCAGTCATAGCATCAGTAAGTGAGAGAATCTGATGCTGTTTGATGTATGACATCATGCTATATGAAACCTGTATTAATAGTGATGAAGTAATCTTATAAAATAAAAAAGCTAAATCCAAGTCTAACTTCTCTTTACAAGTTAAATACCACTGCAAAGAAGTAGGCAACTACATTTTAAAAGTGGGTACATTTTTTAGGATATAGGGGATCCTCGGGTTATGACAGTCTCAACATATGACATTTGGAGTTTCTGATGCTCACTCCCATAAAAACTTTAAAAAATCGAGATATGAGTGTTTCAGCTTACACTGTTAGCATTGTACTTATGGACTACATGGGCAAACTAGTTTGGTTAGAAGTCATCAACCTTCCAGACTAGCCTGGAACAATTCTTTAAGAAGGTAGAGAGACCTGCAACAGATCCTGTACCCTCTATATCAGCTGCTTCTCGAGATGAAACACATGTAATATAGGAATTTCATCTCCAGAGTCATCTCCAGAGTCTCCTGCATGTTCCTTAGGCAATCCTGGTTCACGTGACCCAGTATCTCCAGCACCTTCTGCAGCTTCTCCTGCCTGTCCAGCTTCTTCCTCCCAATAGGTCAGTCTCTCCCACCTTGCAATGCCCCTTCCTGTGTGCCAGCCAACCACAAGAGTAAAGGTAAGGAATTTTTTTTACACTCATTTTTTCTGTTACTACAGTACAGTGTACAGTACAGTATATTTATGTCCTTTTCCTTTTTCTGTGGCTTAGTTGTATATTTATGTTCTAGGTTATGATTTTACAACTGTGTTAGGATAGGCAAGTGACTTAGGCTAGGGTGTATTTTGACTTACACCATAATTCAGGTTATGTCACTGTCATAGGAACAGAACTGTGTTGTAACCACAGGACCTCCTGTAACTGATCTTGTTTCTGTCACAATTCAATAGCAAGAAAAAGAAAGTAAAATAAGCAGAAATTCCTTAGGTTAAAAGATGCCTCAAGTGATACAAAACCCACAGTAACTGGGCCTTGTTTAGCTATGATTCAAACCAACCAGTGCCGTAGCCATGTAGCTCAGTTGGTTAGAGCATCATCCCAATTCAACAAGGTTGTGTGTTTGGTCCCTGGTTAGGGCACATGCAAAAAATTAACCAATGAATGCATAAATGGGTGGAGTAACAAATCAATGTTTCTCTTGCTTTTTAGATAACTGGGTAATTTGATAATCATTAGGACTTATGATCCCCAAGAATCATTGTTAATTTTGTTAGATATGTAAATTTTATTGTGGATTTGTCACAAAATTGTTTTAGAGATGCAAAGTGAAAAATATAGGGATAAGTAGATGGCAAGAACTTGCTTAAAATTCTTTGGTAAAATAAACTAGTAAAACAGAAATAGGTATATATACAGCAAAAGTTGCAAATGCTTGTTGGCTTTCTGATAGGTTTATGTGTAATTCTCTACATTTTTATGTATATTCAAAATTTTTTATAATAAAACACTTTTGAAAAAGTGAAATGTAGATTTACTTGTGCTGGGTGGGAAGGACTTCCTAAAATGACACCAAGTAAAGAAACCATAAAGGAAATGTTTAAAAGTATAATCATGTAGAGATTAAAAACTTTTGTACTAAAACATTAACATAAACAAACATAAAAAACTAAATTTAGAGAAACTATTTGCAAGGCATAAGCAAACAAAAGTAATATTTTAAATATAACACATCTTTTTTAAATCAGAAAGAATAAAAATAGAAAAAATGAGAATAAAAAATAGGCAAATTTATATTACATATATCAAGCAAGAATTACCAATAAATCAATGAGATACTTTTTTTAAAAATCTATAATAAAGATACTGTTTAAAAAGATTGCTAGCATTCTCTGGAGCAAGGGTGTGAGAAAATGGAACCTGCATGTAATTGGTAGAAATAAATTGCTGCAAGTTTTTAAAACTATGTATTTATATTTTTAATGGACACACTTTGACTCAGTTATTCAACACCTGGGAACTAATATTAAGGAAGTAATTTGAGATACATAAAAATATGTACTGAGTAGTATGTTCTCTGAAACTTTTTTTTTTATATTTCCATTGGTTTGGGGGGGAGGAAGAGAGAGAAAGGGAGAGAGAGAGAGAGAGAGAGAGAAGTATCAACTAATTGTTCAATCACTTAGTTGTTCCATTTAGTTGTGCACTCATTGGTCACTTCTTGTGTATGCCCTGACTGGGGATCAACTCACCACCTCCATGTGGAGGAACAAGCCCTGCCAAGGCCTGAAACAGTAAAAAAAAAAACATTTAAGATGTCCTCAACATCTATCAATCAGCATGGAAATAGATACATTAGTTATATTACAACCACACAATGAAAAATTATGAAGTCATTAAAATTCATTAGGTAGATCTCTATATTTACTGACAGTAATATGTTACAAGAGAGTAGAAATGGAGGAGAATGAGCCAATCTTCTCTATGTTTCTCATATATATAGTATTAAATTGTTATTTATGCTTACTACATACGAAAGATTTCCATAGTGAGGTCCTTGAGAAAAGGAGCAAGAACAATATTAAGCCTTTTTACATATATTGCTCAACTGACTTCCGGAAGATGTATATTAAATCCGAAAGACCGTATTCCGGAACACTTGCCAAGCTCTAGAATGTTAGTGTCAAAACACTTTTGGCAATTTGATGGATGAAAAATAATATCTCATTAGTTTTTAATGTGCATTTCTTTAATTACTAGTGTTTGGTACACTTTTTTATAGGCTCACAGA
Organism: Rhynchonycteris naso; assembly: GCA_037038555.1. NCBI lineage: Eukaryota > Metazoa > Chordata > Mammalia > Chiroptera > Emballonuridae > Rhynchonycteris > Rhynchonycteris naso. Next base: position 228,275,352 of record CM072998.1, read on the forward strand.
CTGGTTGATTTCCTCCTTCTTAAAGCACTTTTCCATTTCATTTCTAATTTTTTTCTACTGGTGCTTTCATTTTTTAATTTCTTTATGAAAGACTTAATACATCACATCTTTCCTCATCATATATTGCAAATATTTTTTAATATTTTGTATTGCCTTAATTTATTTTCACAGTAGATCTTTGATATACATAACTTCTCTCTTTGTTGTTGTTGTATTTTTTTGAAGTGAGAAGCAGGCAGGCAAAGAAACAGACTCCCACATGCACTGAACTGGGATCCACCCAGCAAGCTCACTAGGGGGCAATGCTCTGCCCACCTGGGACATTACTCTAGTGCAACGGGAGCTATTCTAGTGCCTGAGGTGCAGGCCATGGAGCCATCCTCAGTGCCTGGGCCAACTTTGCTCCAATGGAGCCTTGGCTGCAGGAGGGGAAGAGAACGATAGAAAGGAAGGAGAGGGGAAAGGGTGGAGAAGCAGATGGGTGCTTCTCCTGTGTGCCCTGATTGGGAATCGAACCCAGGACTTCCACATGCCGGGCTAATGCTCCATAACTTCTCATTTTTATGTGATCAAATTGAATAGTATTTTCTTTGAATGCTTTTGCATTGAGCACAATTCTTACAAAGGCCTTCTCCATAGCAGGATTATGTAAATCATCGTGCTTTTTATTTTAAGATTTTACTTATTCATTTGAGAGAGGAGAGAGAGAAAGAGAGAGAAGGGAGACACAAGGGAGGAGGAGCAGGAAGCATCAACTCTCATATGTACCTTGACTGGGTAAGCCCAGAGTTTTGAACCTGTGACCTCAGCTTTCCTGGTCCATGCTTTATCCACTCTGCCACCACATCACTCTTACTTTCTGTTAATATTTTAGGCTTTAATTTTTATATTTAAATCTGTAATCTATGTGAAATTTATTTTTATTTGTATAATTATGAACTAGTGTAATTTGTCATACAAATGATTGGCAGTTTGTTTCAACACCATTTAGTGAGTGATACATTGTTTCCTCAGTAATCAGAAGTTCCAACTTTATCAGAAAATGCTATTTTTAATGTGGTGTTTGCACTCAATGGTTGATAATTTTAAAATGTATTTTCCCCCTCTCCCTTAATTATATGGCCTTCCTACCCCCACTTTTAGGCCCATAAATTTTTTCTTGATATCAATCTAACTTACTATTTGAGATAAAAAGGAATATTCAAGTTTTGTTTTTACTGTTGTGTTAGGCTCTGAAGAAAAGTTGTATAATTAGTGTTATTTTGTCATGAACACACAGCACCACAAAAAACATGCAATGAAGACATAGTTTAACTTGGTAGATTTATAAAGTTAGAAAAAAATTTGTAGTGACTTAACTTTGATCACTACTTTTAGTTTTAGTTATACTTTCTTTTGAGGGGAAAGGGTGTTACATATTTTCTCTCCTTTAGTTGTGAGACATACATAGTTGGTTTTTAACTAAACATGCTTATTCTTGAAGGAAGAAAATATTGGCACAATCTGAAAAAGTCAAATGAATAACATTTGCCAAGTACTAATGAAAGGTTTGAAGGTCCCCCAATATAACTTCTCTCTGGCTTTATAATTTTTCTCAAGATAGAACTACGTCCAATCTTAGGAAGTTCTGCCTTTAAAGTAACAGGGAACATTTTATTTTTCTGCTTTCAGTGAGGCGAGTTCTGACCACCCACCCATCTCTTTCATTTAATCAAGGAAGTTCTCAAGGGTGATTCATTCTATGATGCTGATCCTGGAGCGGACTGTGGAAGGTGCTTTCTCAGCTGAAACTAAATGATGCTTTATGTGTCTTTCCTAAATAGAGAGATTAGAAAGTTATTTTAAAAAGTGGTAGAAAAGCACATTAAATATGTGATTAAGTAAGTGGTTTTGTAACTGATTTTATTACTTAGGTTCAAACATTTTTTTCTTGCTAGTCTTTGTCAACTATAAATTAAGATAGAAGAAGTTGCAAAAGGGACAACCAGAGCGATGCAGAATGCTTCAGGGATCACGTCTTTAAGGGTTATTAAACACAATTTGTTTTTGTCAGATTCCAATTTATCTGTATCTTAGCAAATCCAGGGAATGTGAGTTCTGACATCTTGTACATCCTTATTAATTATTCATGCCTGAGATTTTGTACTTGCTTGACCTTAAGGAATATGTGCTTTGTACCCCAGTGAGAATGGACCAGAATCCTATGTCCGTTTTAAGTCAATATAGCTGACCCCTCTCCCCCATTTTCTGGTTTCAGGCACATAAAATGGCTGGTACTTGCCTCCCTCACTCCCAATTCCTTTTTGGGGATAAAAATTGATGATACTAAGTGGAAGTGACCTTAAAAGGATCATATTGACACCCAGGGGATTTTTAAAAAAGATATAAAGATCTTAAATGTTACAAGCTCTAAAGTGTTTCATTGTCCAAAATAAACTCTATATACCTGAACTCTGCAATCATGCTTTTTTAATCCTCAATTCTTTCTTTCATTTTTTCCCCCTTCTTTTACAAGCAAGAGGAGGGGAGAGAGAGAGACAGACTCCAACATGCACCTGTCTGTGATCCACCTGAAAACCCCCATCTGGGGCTGATGCTCTGCTCATCTGGGGCCATGCTCACAACCTAGGTATTTTGAGCACCCAGGGGCGATGTGCTCAAACCATCTAGCCATGGCTGTGGGTGGAGAAGAGAGAAAAAAAGAGAGGGGGAAGGAGTAGATAAGCAAATGGTTGCTTCTCCTGTGTGCCCTCTCAGGGAATCAAACCCAGGACATCTGCATGCTGAGCCAATTCTTTACTACTGAGCCAACCAGCTAGGGCCAATCCTCAATTATTTCCGAGAGTTCTTCTGCTGTGCAAAAATAATGTGACTTTCTTTGTGGTCTATAACTGTATTGTCTCACTCTAGGTACTTCAGTTTGAAATCCTGGACATTTGTCAAAATAAAGATGATTTGATATTTGAAAGATGGTCAAACCATTCATATCTTATTCTTTAGAACAGAAAAATAACATAAGCAAATACCTTTTAAATATATGACACAAAGCAGCTGTTAACATTTATTATAGGATCACTGAGTCAACACTTCCCCTAAAATAGTTTCTTACAGCTATTTTGGGTCTATACATGTTCACTATTTAGGCAGAAACATGTACTAACTCTAAAAGTTCAAATTTTAATTTATTATTATTTTTTGAAGAAAAAATGTTTATTTATTTATTTATTTTTATATTTTATTATTATTAATTTTAATGGGTGACACCAATAAATCAGGGTACATATGTACAATGAAAACATCTCCAGGTTATCTTATCATTCAATTGTGTTGCATACTCGTCACCCAAAGTCAAATTGTCCTCTGTCACCTTCTATCTGGTTTTCCCTGTACCCCTCCCCTCCTCCCTATCCCACCCTTCCCTCCCCACCCCCACCCCATAACCACCACTTTCTTGTCCATGTCTCATAGTCTCACTTTTATGTCCCACCTATGTATGAAATCATGCTGTTCTCAGTTTTTCTTTTTTTTCTGATTTACTTATTTCACTCCGTATAATGTTATCAAGGTCCACCCATTTTGTTATAAATGATCCGATGTCATCATTTCTTATGGCTGAGTAGTATTCCATAGTATATATGTACCAAAGCTTTTTAATCCACTCGTCTTCTGACGGACACTTGGGCTGGTTCCAGATCTTTGCTATTGTGAACAATGCTGCCACGAACATGGGGGCGCATTTCTTCTTTTCGAACAGTGCTATGGTGTTCTTAGGGTATATTCCTATAAGTGGGATAGCTGGGTCAAAAGGCAGTTCGATTTTTAATTTTTTGAGGAATCTTCAAACTGTTTTCCACAGTGGCTGCACCAGTCTGCATTCCCACCAGCAGTGCAGAAGGGTTCCCTTTTCTCCACATCCTCGCCAGCACTTATTCTGTGTTGTTTTGCTGATGAGTGCCATTCTGACTGGTGTGAGGTGATATCTCATCGTGGTTTTAATTTGCATTTCTCTAATGATTAGATGTTGAGCATTTTTTCATATGCCTATTGGCCATCTGTATGTCCACTTTGGAGAAATTTCTATTCATAACCTTTCAAAAATCAATCTGAAAGAATCAGAACACCTAAACAGACCAATTACAACAAATGAGATCGAAACAGTTATCAAAAAACTCCCAAAAAAGAAAAGTCCTGGGCCTGATGGCTTCACAGTGAATTCTATCAAAAATTCAAAAAAGAACTAACTCCTATCCTCCTCAAGCTATTTCAAAAAATTCAAGAGGAAGGAAGACTTCCAAATTCCTTTTATGAGGCGAGCATAATTCTGATCCCAAAACCGGGCAAAGACAACACAAAGAAAGAAAATTATAGGCCTATATCCCTGATGAATTTAGACGCTAAAATTCTCAACAAAATATTAGCCAACCGGACCCAGCAATATATTAAAAAAATCATATCCATGATCAAGTGGGATTTATTCTGGAGAAGCAAGGCTGGTTCAATATTCGCAAATCAATCAATGTGATTCATCACATAAACAAAAGGAAGAACAAAAATCACATGATAATTTCAATAGATGCAGAAAAGGCATTTGATAAAATCCAGCACCCATTCATGCTCAAAACTCTCAGTAAAGTGGGAATACAGGGAACATTCCTTAACATGATAAAGGCCATCTACGACAAACCCACAGCAAACATCATACTAAATGGACAAAAATTAATTTATTTTTTAACAAGAATTTTCTACTGTTGCTTGAATAAATAAGCCAAACTAAAGTGTCCATACTATTAAATATATATATTTGGTTCTTCAATAGACTAGACTTCCCAGCATTCAGAAATTTAAATTTTCATTAAGAAATTTTAGTTTGGCCTCCCTCATACTGTACCAATTCTGTCCACTACAGGAGAAGAGAGTTAGAGGGATCAGATAACATAGGGTCATATTTCTAAGGCCCTTTATTTGCTTCTCAAAATAAATAGAAGCAGAAAAACACAAAGTGGCTTTTGGGACTTTTTATTTCTAAAATGTTGGCCAGTGAGAACCAATGAGTAAAAACCAGACTGATAATAAACAAAAACTAAAAAGCAACGTGATTCTGAGTGGTGTGATATAATAGTATCTTGGCAATATTGATTAGTATCACTCCTGTCAATTTTATCTATTTTCTCCTTCCTCTCACTGGAGCAGACAAGATGGGCTGTCAGCAACTTCTCTATTGGCCTAGGGTCCTTTTTCAACTGAAAGGCAGAAAAAACAAATATTGGAAAGCAGGTTGAGAGTTTAGAACTCCATCACATCCTCAAACTAGAGAATGACTCTGGGCTTAGGGAGGAGAATGAACAAAGGGGGAATGATGAGAGTGTTCATAATAATGGATCTTGCATGCAAAGTAACTGCTCTCATATTTTGGGGCAAAAACCTGGAGATTGGATTTACCAGGAGCCAATCTTTTTTTTTTTTAAGGCTTTTTTTCTTTGTTGTTGTTGTTTTGTTTTGTTTTTACAGTGACAGAGAGAGAGAGTCAGAGAGAAGGATAGATAGGGACAGACAGACAGGAACGAAGAAAGATAAGAAGCATCAATCATCAGTTTTTTGTTGCCGTTGTGACATCTTAGTTGTTCATTGATTGCTTTCTCATATGTGCCTTCATCATGGGCCTTCAGCAGACCGAGCGACCCCTTGCTGGAGCCAGCGACCTTGGGTCCAAGCTGGCGAGCTTTTGCTCAAACCAGATAAACCCACGCTCAAACTGCCGAGCTCAGGGTCTTGAACCTGGGTCCTTCCGCATCCCAGTCTGACGCTATATCCACTGCACCACCGCCTGGTCAGGCAACCAGGAGCCAATCCTAAGTGGAAAATTCCTGTGCAAGTGCTTTATTGAAGAAGAACTCCCAGGGTATATAGCCAGGAAGTGAGCAACGTGGGTCAGAAAAGGGGGAAAAACCCATGCATGGGTATCACCCTCTCAGGTTCAATCCTGCAGTCTCCATCCTGCACTGTAGGTTAGACCACAGAGTTGTCAAGCTGTCTTGTTCTGAGCCAGCTAGGCTCTCTCTCTACACAAGTAAACCTCTGGGACAAAACAGCCTCAGTTGCCACAGGGCAGCCCTCCAAAGGGCCACAGATTTTGGTTGTTGAGAACAAAGGCAATGGGTCTTGGTGTGGGGTTGAAGTTTGCACAAAAATGGCCTGACATGCAGTGGCGCAGTGGATAATGCATTGACCTGATTCCAGGTCGCTGGTTCAAAACCCAGGATTGCCTAGTTAATGCATGCAGAAGAAGCATCTATGAGTTGAGGCTTCCCGCTCCTCAAGGCCCCTTGCCTCTGTCTCTCTCTTTTCTTTCTAAAATTAAAAAATCTTAAAAAAAAGAAAATTTCACAAAAATGGTAAAAATAGGATCCAAGTTTTCTGGATAGAGTACCCAGGAAATAGAATAACAAAATAGAATGCCATATTAATAAGTATATAAAAAGTGAACATAAAACATTACACCATTTTTATTGCTCTTCCTGTCACATTATTGTTTCTGATCTTCATTGAAACCCTAGAATATATTAGAAGGCAGTATTGTGATATTGGTCTCAGATATGTGAGGATGTGGTATATCATCAAGCAACTTACTCAGATGATGAAAACCTGCATCTTTAACTCCAATTCAGGAAGTCTTTCTGTCTTCTGAAGCCACAATCTAGAAAAGATGTCTGAAAACCTCTCATACTACACACCCAGAATCCAGGTGTCATTACAGAATAGAGGCTATATTGTGGTTCTTGTCAGAATTCCTTGGCTCACATCTGACACCCTCTGAGTCTCTCAAGGTGAAGTCAATAGTTTCTGTTTTTACAAGCTTCTCTGGGAATGGGTGTGTACTGTAGAAGTACAGTCCTGGTTTGTGAGACTACTGGTTCAAAGCATAGTTTGGGTTGTTAGGCAGAATAGAGTTTGAATCCTGGTACTACCATTTACCATCCGTATGAGTTTAGCTATGTCATTCAAGCTCTCAAATCTTCACTTCTGTCGTCTACAAAACTAGGTTACTTCAAAAGTTGTGTTGAGAATTCAACAAGATGATATTGATAAAGTGCTAAGCCTAGGAGTGTGAAAGAGTAAGTTCCCAATAAGCAGAATCTACCATGATTTTATTATTTTCATCTATACACTTTCTGCAAATTACTGAAACTCAGGCCATCCATTTAAAAATGATGCTTTTCCCCCTATGCCATTGAACATCAGTGTGGACCACTTTTCAGGACTTGAAAATGTTTTAGCAAAGTGAACCTTTTGGTTAATGTTGTTTACTGGAGTGGGATTTGAGCTGTAGCAATTTAGACACTTGGCTGGCAGATGGTGGACGGCCTTGGGAGGCTATGCCATTTGCTTAGAATACAGGGTTTGTAGTCTCTCTTCACCCGTCATTTCAAAATTGAGTCTCCCTTAGAATTTCACAGAAGCAAATGAGCCTGTATTTAAACTCCTCATGAAATAACCACTCATTTAGTATTTATTTACAGCCCAGAAACCCCGCAGGTCCAATCCCTGGTGTACTTAATCTTAAAAGCAAATTCAACAGTTCCCTTAGAGTTCCTGACTTTCAGGCATCTAGAAAGGTATATTTGAGAACTAGCTTCCTACCAGCCCTCAGCCCCATGACAGAAATAAAAAACAGGGAAATAAATTTTCTCTCTAATTTGAAAAGCAAACAAGAGAAATAAAAAGAGCAGGAGGAAGCCAGCTGCTGGCACGATACCCAAATAGAATAGTTTTCAATAGGTGAGAAATCGCAGCATGAATGAAGTCGGAGTGGGGTGATATTCAAACCTTTCATCACATGCATAAGTAAAAAGAAGCATCAAGTGATTCTTGCGGGGCACTGATGACAGGACTGAGTTTAGTGCATGCAGATCACAAAAGGGAAGTCTGCTGAAAGGCTGTCTATCAATCACGGATGCCCAATGGCGTCATCCCAGAACTGCGGGTCGCGGGACGGGGGGGGGGGGGACCTAGAGGGGATTCAGCTTAGCCCCTCATTCTGAACATGGCTGGAGACACTAAAGGAGTTGCCTGTTCACAACCAGCAAGACCAGTGGGCATTAGAACTCACATCTGCACATTGCCACCAGCCCTCTCCTCAATGAGCTCACCTGTGTGAAACAACCTGCAGTAAACAGTGACATGCAAGCCCTTGGAAAAGATGGGCTGGAGGGAAAGGATAGCTAATGAAGGGATCTCACCTTTATTGTGCCTTTCCTGTGCTAGGCTGTGTTGGGAGCTTTACATCCCTTGCCGCAGCTAATCTTCAAAATGGCCCTAGTAAAGGTGTGCTTTTCCCATTTTACAAGGAAAGACACTAACTTTCCCAAACCATAACTGGTAAGTAGCAAAACTCACCGTTAATCCCAATAATTTTCTGTTTCCAAAGTTTATGATCTCAACCTCTATCTGTATTGTCTTTACAGCAAAGAAAACCCTTTGGCTGCAAATAATTTAATAAGGTCTTCCCACGTTGTGGGAGGCAAAGGACAAATAAATGTATACAACTCAAATGCTTCCCTGGTGATATTTTCTGGGTTTCCTTACAGCGAAACCATAAAAAGCAGGGGTTTACCTTGTATAAACAAGCGCGATGACTATGCCTGTGCTCAGACTCTGAGAATGGAAGGGGGAGAAGTAAGGTCCAGCTGTTCAGACACGTAATTCATTTATTTAGCTAGGACATCCTAGTCAACCCCTAGCATGTGCCAAATGCTAGGTCAGAGAGGGGAGCACTGTATAATGAATCAAAAGTAGTTTCTTCTCATGAAAATCTTATCATATAAAGGGAAAATCTGACAAACAGGTATGCACAAAGCCATATGTAAGAGTTACAATAGTAATAATAGTGGTAATAGTTGTTGTCATTATAGACCACAAAAAAGATACAAAGGCAGACGCAAGGAAGCTTTTAACTCAGATACCTAGGTGAGGATGGCTCTTTATATTAAAAGCAATGGAAGAAAAACAATTAGACTTCAATAAATTCCAGAGAAAGTTAAGAACTCTTGCTTTTCAAGGAAACTGTAAAACTAGAAAATAAAAAGTGAAAATTAAAAAGAATGTCATGTCTAGAAGATAAAACATTGAAAAATAAAAGCTAGGTAAAAAAGAACTTAGGAAAAGACCTATCCACTATGTCTTTATACTATCCTTTATAATAGTAAAATCTTGAAAAATTCTGATATGTTTTGCCACTGGGAGATGGCTGAATTAATGATAATGTATTTTTATGGTGGAATTTTATACATGCTTTAGGAAAGATTTTGCTTAAATTATTAGGCATTTATTAAGTATACTGTGCTAGACACAGAGAATTTACCCAATAGTTTCAATCCCTGAACATCTTACTTGAATATGTACCTGACTCTCCCTGTACAATTAAAAACATTTTTATTAAAAAATGTATTTGATTAAACTTATTTCCTATGGATTATTCTTAGATTTATAAGTTGCTTTTGTTTTTAGCAAATATATGTATACTGTTTTTTGGGGTTTCTTTTTTTTTGTCTTGTATGTTCACCATCCCAAGTCAAGTCTTCTTCCATCACCATTTATGCCCCCACACCCTTTTCTACATCCCCAACCCCTTTTCCCTCTGGTAATCACCATACTGTTCTTTGTGTTTATGAGAGTTTTATTTTTCTTAGTCCCTTCACCTTTTTCACCCTGTCCCCAATTCCTTTTCACTCTGACAGCTGTCTGTCTGTTCTCTGTATTTATGAGTCTGTTTCTATTTTGTTTGTCAGCTTATTTTGTTTATTATAATACTATATTGTTTTTCTTTTTCTTTTTCTTGTATCAGAGGTGATTAATGCTAACTAAACTTACTGTGGTAATCATTTTACAATATATGTAAGTCAAACCATTCTGCTGTATACCTTAAAATTTTACAATTGTATCTCAAAAAAACTTAGAAAAACCCACAAATAAGAAAATAAATAAAAATAAGATTAGTTTGAGAAGAATAGGTATTAACTCTAATTTGAGTTTTTGGTAGAATTCACCTGTGAAACCATCAGGTCCTGGACTTTTATTTGTTTGGAGGTTTTTTGATTGCTGCCTCAATTTCTTTGTAATTTCCATTTGTTTAAGATTTCTAGTTCCATACCATTGGTCAGAAAAGATGTTTGATATGATTTCAATCTTTTTGAATTTATTGAAGCTTGTTTGGTGGCCTAATATGTAATCTATCCTGAAGAACATTCCATGTACTATTGAAAAAATGTATATCCTGCAATTTTTGAATAAAATATTCTAAAATTTTCTATTAGGTTGGTCTTGTCTAGTGTAACATTTAAGGTAATTATTTTATTATTAACTTCCTGTCTAAATGACCTACTCATTGATGTAAGTGTGTATTAAAATTCCTTACCATTATTGTTTTACTGTGGGTTTCTTTCTTTATGTCCATTAATAATTACTTTATATATTTAGATGCTCTTATGATTGGGTGCATAAACATTTATGAATGTTATAACCTCTTCTTGGATTGAGCCTTTTATGATTATGTAATGTCCTTTTTTATAATTTTTTTTGTTTGTTTTAACATCTTTTTTTTCTTGGCCCTGGCTAGTTGATTCAGTGGATAGAGTGTCTGCCTGGCATGTGGATGTCCTGGGTTCGATCCCCAGTCAGGGCCCACATGAGAAGTGACCATCTGATTCTCTTCCTCTTCCTACCCCCTTACTCTTTTTCTTTTCTTCCCACAGCCAGTGGTTCGGTTGGTCTGAGTGTCGGCCTCAGGCACTGAGGCTAGCTCCTTTGATTCAAGCATCAGCCCTAGACGGGGGTTGCTGGGTGGACCCCAATTGGGAAACATGTGAGAGTCTGTCTCTCTATCTCCTCTCCTCTCACTTAAATGTATATTTTTTCTGATATAAACATTACTACTTCAAGTTTCTCTTCATTTTTATTTGCAAGGAAAACCTTTTCTAGCCCTTCACTTTCATTCTGTCCTTATGTTTCTTTTGATTTGAAGTAAGTGTCCTGTAAGCAGCATATAGATGTCTTGATTTTTAATCCATTCATTCACTCTATGCCTTTTTATTAAAATATTTAATCCAATTACATTTGAAGTAATCATTGATTAGTGGTATTGTTATTGTGTTAATTGGTTTTAGGTTGTTTTTATAGCTGTCCTCTGTTTCTTTCTTCATTTAATCTTTTTAGGTCTGCTTGGTTCTTTCTTATACAGTGTATCCGTAAAGTCATGGTGCACTTTTGACCGGTCAAAAGTCAAAAGTGCACCATGACTTTACAGACACACTGTACTTTCTGACTCTGTTGAAGTTCTCTATAAGTTCCTCTATTCCACTATCAAGTTTGGTGAGGATTCTTATGAAACTTTTTTTGAATTCTTTATCAGGCAAATTATATATTTCCAATTCCATAGAGTTCTTATACTGGGGCTTTTTCTTTTTCTTTGAGTGATATTCTTCTGTCTTTTCATTTTGTTTGAGTTTCTATGTTTATATATCTGAATTAAACAAAAGCACTGCCTCTTCCAATCTTGGGAAAGTGGTCTTATGTAGAGCAGGCTCTGTGCAGACTGTGTGCCTGGTGGTTTTAGCAGGCCAGTAGGTGCCCAGCAGGTGCTTAAGGCATCCAGGCACTGCCCTACTGCTCCGGAGCACATTCATGGGGGGCGGCCAGGTGAGTGCAGTAATGCCCTGTGGATCCTGCCTGCTCTCTTTGTTCAGGCTGAAAAGGGCTGGGCAACGTTTCCAGGGGCACAAAGTAGAGACCTTGCAGGCAGGCCAGAGCCCTTGGATAGAGGCCCTGCCCACCCTCTGGAGGTGGAGGGTAATGAAAATCATGGAGCTCATGGCCCCTGGGACCCCAGAGAATTCCCACAGTCCCTAGGGGTCTTCCATGACTCTCCAGTCTGTCCTTTATGGCCTCTCTGGTTTATTATACCTATCAATGTAAAAAACATTCAAACCTGTAAGAATTTTTATGAGTTTATTTGAACCAAACTGACAACAATTGCTGGGAAGCAAAATCTCAATGGATTGAGAAAGTGCTCCAGAAAATGTACTTTATACATCAGAATCAAAGGGGAAAACTAAGGGGGGATGGGATAAAAAGTAAAAATGTTCAGACTCAAAACTTTTTTTACATAGGCAGGCATAAGATAGTTAATGGTTACAATTAACATGATAATAACAATGAGGGGGTTTGTTAGTTTCTGTTCTGGTTGGGTAGCTGCCCTGAGGGGGCCAGTAAAGATTACTTTTATATTTCAAAGGCATATTATCAGGTACTTTAACCCTTTTAGTAATATGAACAAATGTCTTTGTGCCTCCTGACCATCTAGAGTTCAATCGTACATGTACAATGGCAACATTACAAAAAGGCAAATGTATGTTCTTCTGTTTTCATAAATTGGTTATCAAACAAACAGGATTTTAAGTTAATAAAACTATAACTGAAACTAATTTTGTTTTTTGAAATAAAACTCACTCCTGGGGTCGGCAAACATGAAATAAAACTCACTACTCAAAGGGTTATTGTCAATGAAAAAAAAAAAAAAGACCTTTGTTTAGAGAAAAATACCTCCCTAGGATGACTACCTACCATGAACTGCTGTTTAGTCAGAAAACGAATTTCAGACCATCCTCTGTGGATACTTGAGGTCTCTGAGTTTGCAAGGCCACCATACTGGCCTCCCCTGAGCTTATCAGGTTCAGTACGTGGCTCCCTTTTTGTCCACAAACCGAAAGTGGTCCAGTGTAGAAGAGACCCTGGGTTCAGGCTTTATGCGCAGGGGAGTTGGGAAATCTGCTTACAGCAGAGCAGGCCACCTGGGGGCTGGTCCTCCTGGATGAGCAGCTCTGGGAAGGGAGGCCAGGTGCCTGTGGTGAAGCCCTGTTATTCTGCTTGCTCTCTTTCTGAGGCAAAACACTCCAGGCAGTGTAGCTGAGATCCCACTGCAGTGTTCCTTCAGGTAAGCCAATACCTTTCTTCCCCCCTGTAAAGCCAGTAGTTGAGGCCACTATCACAGCAGCCTGACCCACGCAGGTTCACATTGGATTCGGACAGTCGGTAATGAAACACAGGTGCCAAAAACTGGTGAGCCATCAGCTTTAATTCTAGCTTGCACCCGGCAGGCAAGCAAAAACACACACTGGGCTCCAAAACCCACACATTCAGTGCTCACAAAGCTACTGACTTATCCGAGTTTCCTAGAATCAAAGGTTTCTAGCTCACCAGACTTATTCACCTCTGTTTCCCATCTCCTCCTGCACAAACTCTTAACAAACTGGCTTCTTTCTCAGTACTCTGCCATCTTGGCTACTTCTCCTCCACATGGCCTTAATCTGCTCTCCTTTCTAATACCAACCTCAGGAACTCAGGAACCAAGAGAGAGATCAAGCTACTGGTCTCTCCCAATTTATAGCATAGACTCAAAACCTTTAATCCAATTATACAAACAAGGAAGTCTCTGTATAATGGGATTCCTCAGGAGAGTGCACCACCCCACATCATCCAATCAGTCAAGGGTGTGGGGAAGACCTTACTCTTAAACTAAGCCTTAGGCTATAACAACCCGGCCTGCTTACATTACAGCCTTTCCCCCACATCCACCCCAAGCATAAGGGCAAATAATATCACCTGGATGACGGGCTTCCATGTGGGCAGCGCCATCTTTAACAAAGTGAGCATATTATATTTTATCTGCCAAACACCCTCCTTCTCAGTAGAACTCCTGCCCACCTTCTAAGTAGAGGGTAAGTACTCAATGGGAGCCTCTGATCCAGGGAGAGTTCCCGCAGCTCCAGGTAGGCTCCCTTGGCCTTCCAGCCTTCTCTGTTTGGTCTCTCTCATGTTTGTTGTTAGAAGCTGTAAAGCCAGTAGTCGAGGCCACCATCACAGCAGCCTGACCCGTGCAGGTTCACATTAGATTCGAACAGTCGGTAATGAAACACAGGAGCCATGAACTGGTGAGCCATCAGCTTTAATTCTAGCTTGCACCCAGCGGGCAAGCAAAAATACACACTGGGCTCCAAAACCCATACATTCAGTGCTCACAAAGCTACTGACTTATCCGAGTTTCCTAGGATCAAAGGTTTCTAGCTCACCAGACTTATTCACCTTTGTTCCCCATCTCCTCCTGCACAAACTCTTAACAAACTGGCTTCTTCCTCAGCACTCTGCCATCTTGGCTACTTCTCCTCCACATGGCCTTAATCTGCTCTCCTCTCTAATATCAACCTCAGGAACTCAGGAACCAAGAGAGAGCAAGCTCCCGGACTGCCCCAGTTTATAGCACAGAAAATCCAAACCTTTAATCCAATTATACATAAAGAAAGTCTCTGATACAAAGCCACCCATCTGAGGCATAATGGGATTCCTCCCTACATCACCACCCCACATCATCCAATCAGTCAAGGGTGTGGAGAAGAGCTTACTCTTAAAACAAAGCCTTAAGCTATAACAACCCGGCCTGCTTGCATTACAACTTTTCCCCCATAGCCATCACAAGCATAAGGGCAAATAATATCACCTGGGTGATGGGCTTCCATGTGGGCAGCACCATCTTTAACAAAGTGAGCATATTATATTTTATCTGCCGAACAGAAGCTGATCATTCAGTGCTTGGTTGTTTCACAGTAATTGCTGCCTATACAGCTATGTATTTGATTTTGCTCAGGGAGGAGGCAAGGTCAACTTTCTCCTATGCTGCTGCCATCTTAATTTGTTGCCATTTTAAAAGATTTGACTGTTTTCTGCCTGGCCTGTGGTGGCGCAGTGGATAAAGCTTTGAGCTGTAATGCTGAGGTCGCCAATTTGAAACTCTGAGTTTACCTGGTCAAAGCATATATGGAAATTGATGCTTCCTGCTCCTCCCTCCTTCTCTCTCTCTCCCCTCTCTAAAATAAATAAATAAAACCTTTAAAAAACTGTTAAAAAAAGATTTGGTTATATACTTATTATTGAGTTGCAAGGGTTCTTTGTATACTACATACAAATCATTTATCAGCTATTTTGCAAATAGCTTTTCTTAGTGGCTTGTCTTTTCTGTCACTTGAGAGTGCTTTAAAAAAGCAGAAAATTTTGATTTTGATAAAATCCTATTTGTTAACATTTCCTTATGTGATTTTTTTGAGAAGTTTTATGGTTTTTACTATAACACTTTAGTTCCATGATCCATTTTGAGTTCATTTTTATGTATGTTGTGATGTTAGAGTTGAAGTTTTTTTCTTTATGGATGTAATGAACAGTTGTTTCAGCAATATTTGTTGAAAGGACAATATTTTACCTTATAAATTACAGTGGTTCCTTGAGATACGAATTTAATTCTTTCTGTAACCGAGCTCGTAAATCAGTCAACTCGTATATCAAACTGCCGATACTGGACCCATGTGCCAACTAGTGGCAGATTCCTGAATCATGACTCATATCTCGGAATTTCGCTTGGATTTCGAACAAAAATATGGACCGAGTCACAGCTTGTATCTTAAAAAAAATCATATATTGGTCTGTTCATATCTCAAGGTACCACTGTATCTTGATAACTTTGCCAGAATTGTTTGACAAATCACATGTGAATCTATTTCTAAACTTTGTATTCTATTCCATTGATCTGTGTACCTATTCTTATACCAACACCACACTGGTTTGCTTATTACAGCTTTATAGTAAGTTTTAAAATTAGGTGATAATAGTCCTCAAACTTTATCTTTATCTTTTTCTTTTTCAGAGACAGAGAGAGAGTCAGGGAGAGGGATAGATAGGGACAGACAAACAGGAACGAAGAGAGATGAGAAGCATCAATCATCGGTTTTTTGTTGTGGCGCTTTAGTTGTTCATTGATTGCTTTCTCATATGTGCCTTGACCAGGAGCAGGGGCTACAGCAGACCAAGTAACCCCTTGCTCAAGCCAGCAAACTTGGGTCCAAGCTGGTGAGCTTTTTTTTTATTTTGCTCAAACCAGATGAGCCCGCGCTCAAGCTGGCTACCTCAGGGTCTCGAACCTGGGTCCTCCGCATCCCAGTTTGACGCTCTATCCACTGCACAAACACCTGGTCAGGCAAACTTTATCTTTTTCAAAATAGTTTTATCTGTCTGGGTTCTTTGCTTTTTCCTATATATTTTCTGTGAAAGTTTGGTATATAGTGATACCTTGAGTTATGAACAGACCAACATACAAATTTTTTTTTAAGTTATGAGCTGCGACTCAGTCCGTATTTTTGTTTGAGATCCGAGTGAAATTCCGAGATACGAGTTGTGATTTGGGAAGCTGCCACTAGTTGGCGTGTTGGCCTATGGGTCCAGTATCAGCAGTTTAATATACGAGTTGACTGACTTACGAGCTCGGTTACAGAATAAATTAAATTCTTATCTCAAGGTACCACTGTAATTGATATTATTTCTTTCTAAATTTTTGGTAGAATTCACTAATGAAGTTAACTTGTCCTGAGATTTTCTCTGTGAGAGTTTTTAAAATAGATATAACATTATTCAAATAATTTCTTATTGAATAAGTTTTGTTAATTTTTGTATTTTTAAGAACTTGTCCATTATTTAAGTTATCAAACTTTTTGGCATAACATTCTGATAGTCCATATCCTTTAAATGTAGGGTGTATAGTAAAGGCCTTCTTTTCACTTCTGATATTGGCAATTAAAGTCTTTTCCCCACCTCAATTCCCCAACTTCCTTTGATTTTCTAATATTTTCTCTTTCTGTTCAGGTTGGTTGGAGATTTATCAGTTTTATTTATTATTATTTTTCAAAGAACTAGGTTTTGTGTGCATTAATTCTTATTATTTTTTAAGTTTTTCATTTATTGAAATTTATCTTTATTATTTCCTTCTAGCTTCTTGCTGTAGGTTTAATGTTAATTTTTTCTTTTTTAAAAAATATCTCAGAACATAGATATCTTCTGTTTTTTGGTGCAAGTATTTAATAATAGAAATGAACCTCTAAGCATCATTTTAAGTGCATTCAATAAATCTAGATGTGTATGTTGTAACCATTTATTTTAAAGTTTATTTTATTGATTTTAGAGAGGAAGGAGAGTGAGAGAGACAGGAACTTCAATCTGTTCCTATATGTGCCCTGACTGGGGATTGAACTGGCAACCTCTGCACTTAGGACAGTGATCTAACCAACTGAGCTATCTGGTCAAGGGATATGTGTGTTTTCCTTGCATCCAAGTAAAAAATTTATAATTTTTTTCTTCTAGTTATTTAGAAGTATATTATTTACTTTTGAAATATATGGCAAATTTCTCAGCTATCTCTCTGTTACAATGTGTGTGTGTGTATGTGTGTGTGTGTGTGTGTGTGTGTGTGTGTGTGTGTGACAGAGAAAGACAGGAAGAAGGACAGATAAGGATAGACAGACAGAAGAGAGAGAGATGGGAAGCATCAATTCCACTGGGGAACAAAATTTTTGTTGCATACACAAAGACACTTGCTCTTACCTAATTCGAGTGTGCTGATCTCAAATCTGACAATAGTTTTCATCTGTAAGCTACAGCTATTTTGCAATTCAAGATTTTAGGTTTTTATCTTATTGTAAAATTTTCAACATTTAGTTTAACATAATGAAGTATAGAATGTCTTCTTTGGCATCATCTTTGTGAAAATATAATAATTTATATAATGCAATAAATACACTAATATACTAAAATATATGATTGCATGAGAATTTGTCTTCAATTTTGAAACAGAACCTGGGTCCTCCATATAGAACACATTAAAACACTTGTTTTAATCATAAAATTGGTGCAAAACTTGTTTAAATTCTATTCAGGCAAAAATTTGCGTTTGTAGCTCTTGCATTTGTATACTTGTTGAGGACAATCTCATTTGATGCTTCAGTAGTAGTCTGCTTATCACTAACAGCTTATCACTAAAGATTTTCGAGAAATTTATCAAGGTGACTGTTCAGAAAATGAATCTTAACGCTCATGTTACATCCAATGTTGTGGAAAGCCAACAGCATCCTTGGAACCAGAAGTTCATAATTTTCTGCTTTTTTGTTTCCAAGGAAGTTCTTTGTAACTACCACAAAAGACTGCAATGTTCCTTTCTCCTCCTTATTTGTCTTCCTGAAAAATTCTTCATCATGTATGAAAGTTTGAATTTGAGGTCCATCGAATACACCTGCTTTTATCTTCTTGAAAGACAAGGCAGGAAAAGCAGACATAATATGTTGAAAGCATTCACTTTGTCTATTCAAAGCCTGAACAAACTGCTTCATTAAGCCAAGTTTGATGTGAAATGGGGGAAAAATGATCCTGTCTCGATGAACTACAGGTTCATTCACAATATTTTGCTTCCCTACTTCCAGAGCTTCATGTTTCGGCCACTCCTTCTGTGTCCAGTGTTTCTCCCGAACTTGGCTGTCCCACAAACACAGAAAGCAAGGATACTTTGTGAAACCTCTTTGTTGTCCTAGCAGGAAATTTATCATTTTAAGATCCACACAAATGATCCAGTTATGCTCCTCATACTTTAGAAAGTTGAGGACAATTTTTATGTCAGTATAATCTTCTTGCAGATGAGTTGAATAAGCAATTGGAACCGCTGCATAAACATTACCATTGTGTAGGAGAACATATTTCAGACTCCGTTTACAGCTGTCAAGAAATAGCCGCCATTCTGTTGGGCTCTAAGTGGTAACATCTAGCTGGCTGAGAAGACTACTGATATCATGACAGTAAACAAAGTGTTTGTCTTTGGGAAAAAAGTCCACAAAAATCTGTTCATGCTTTCTGAAATGGGATACTTTAGCTGACCGGTGAAGTACATTCTTTTCTTGAAGCCTGGAGGCTAAGAACTCAGCTGCTTTATTTGATAGGCCAAAATCTCTTACTTAGTCATTCTATTTGGGTTGGCTAAACTGCTAAGGGGTTAATGACTGCTTGGCATCAGAAGAAGACCCTTCAGATTCTACAACCATTTTCTCATGCATCTTATCAAAATACATTTGATCACCATGTTCACTTTCTTCGTCCTTAGAAGAAATAAAACCATTGAAAACTAGAACCAGGAGTGTCTCAGAGTGTGGGATAGGTCGTATAGCTGAAGAAATATTAGGATATGCAATCATATGCCATTTTTTTCTTGCCGATGCCCTTTGTATGGATCAGACAGAAATAACAGTCACTGCTGTGATTTTTAGTTTCACTCCAAACCATGGGAATACCAAAAGGCATTCCTTTGCATTTCCCTTTTGTCCAGTCACAAAGCATTTCCTCACAATTATGACACACAATATGAGGAGCCCAATTCTTGTCTTGATTGCCAAGGGAAACTTCAAAATAGGCAATATATGCACGTCTCACAAATGATGAAATGCATCACCTTTGATGTTGAAGTGTCTAACTGCCACATATATAACAGAAGGTGTCAGGACTATTTCTACATTTACGCCTACTTGAAGAAGCCATGATTTAATCTTAAGACAAAATAAGGGGGTGTTTTTATCAGATAATTTCTTACATTTAAAAACAACTACAATTATGTGAAAGTGATGTTTGTAAAACATTAATCGCCTTGTGGTTATGTTCAATCCAAGAGTCATTGCTCTTTAACTCCAATTTAAAAACCAATGCATGCCATTAACTGTAACAAAAAAGAATTAAAATTTCATAAAAGCTAGATCATGCACCAAAAAACAGATTTCAGATTTGGAATCAGCGATGCAAAAATATATAAGTTCTAAAACCTCATGCAACAGAAAATGAAAAAAAAAAAGTTGTTCCCCAGTGTTCTTTGTTGCGGCACCTTAGTTGTTCACTGATTGCTTTCTCATATGTGCCTCAACCTGGGGCTCCAGCAGAGCAGGTGAACCCTTGCTGAAGCCGGCGACCTTGGGCTTCAAGCCAGTGACCTTTGGGCTCAAGCCAGCAACCATGAGGTCATGTCTATAATCCCACACTCAAGCCCGGACCCCACACTCAAACTGGTGAGCCTGCACTCAAGCCTGTGACCTCAGGGTTTCAAATCTGGGTTCTCTTCATTCCAGTCCAACAGTTTATCCACTGTGCCACTATCTGGTCAGGCTCAGTTACAAATTTTGAATGAATTCCATTGTGGTTGGAGAACATATCTTTTATGATTTCATTCATTTTATATTATTGAGATTTACTTTTACTTGAGAACATGGTCCATCTAGATCCATGTTTTGTGTAATTTTGAGGATGAATAGTGTGTTCTATAAATGTCATTAGCTCAGTTTGTTTGGTAATGTTCAAGCACCCATATATCTTAACTGACTTTTTGTCTACTTGTTCTAATTATTGATTACTGAGAAAGAAGTATTGAAATTTCTAATTTTAATTATAGATTTGTCTATTTTTTCAGTTCTATCAGTTTTTGCTTTATGTATGCCAAAGTTCTGTTGTAAGGTGATTGATATTTTCAGCATTTCCTTTTAACTTTTAATTATCATTTCTATCTCCCTACTGAATCCCCCATGTGTTCATGCATATTGTCCATGTTTTCTTCTGATTCTTGAGCATATTAATTACAGTTACACAAAAGCCCCTGTATGATAGTGTCAATATTCAGGCCATCTCTGGGTTTGGTTCTGTTAATTGCTTTATCTTCTGGTAATGCATTGATTTTTTTCTTTAGATCAGTGGTTCTTAACCTTTTTTGAGGTACTGAACCTACCAGTTTCATATACGCATTCACCGAACCCTTCTTTAGTGATAAATAAAATATGATTTGTTTTTCCAAATTCAAGACATAGATATATGTTTTTTTACTGGTGAACAAAATGAGCTGTGCATGAAAATCACCTTGCTCAAAGAACAAAACCAACAAAGTGCATGAACTCACAACAAATTACGGTATTACTTTATTCTGGCCTCCGCGTCAGAGGCTTCTCTGAACCCCTGAGACCGATTCATCGAACCCCTAGGGTTCAATAGAACCCAGGTTAAGAACCACTGCTCTAGATTTTATGTGTGTCTATAATTTTTTAAAAATAAAATGCTGGATATTTCATGTAGAAGAACAATAGAGAATTATCTAAATCCTATTTTTGCCTAGAAATGGGCAAGTTTCTTCTTCTCTCAAGTTGTTAGTGTGGGTGTTTGAGTCAGTCTGGCTTGTACTTGAGTTGTATTTGCGGTATGCTGCTGCTCATGGCTTCAGTGTGGCACAGTCTTTTATTGCCTTCATCAGTGTGCTACTGCTGCATCATGTGTAGTGTGGGGTTGTGGCTTCTCAGTATTCCTACTCTGCCCTTAGCTTTCAGGGCATCTTAGTGGAGGGTCCAGTCTCAGTCTAAACCAGTGTAGCCAAGTTTTCCTTTGTATCAGAGCAAGATCCCTACCTGAAATGTATTTCCTCTCATTCAAATGATTTTTGCTTTTAATCCTCTCTCAGCAGAAATGTACCTACCTTGTGATCTCAGCTTACTGATAAATATAAGAAAATTTATGAGTTTATAGATTATCTAGATTTTTGTCATTTATACCTGTCTACACTCTACACTGAAATGAAACTCTCATGAGCAATATTTTAAAATGTGAGAAAAATAGCCTGACCAGGTGGTGGCGCAGTGGATGGAGTGTTGGACTGGGACGCAGAAGACCCAGTTTTGAAACCCCAAGGTCACCGGCTTGAGCACGGGCTCATCTGGTTTGAGCAAGGCTCACCAGATTGAGCCCAAGGTTGCCGGCAATATTAATTAATCTCTCAATATGTGTTAGGCCTTTGGATAGGCACTGATAAGCAAGATCGATGTTCTTTATTTGGGGCAAAGAAGTAATAATTAAACTTCTTCTACATAAACATTGAAAACATCTTTATGTACGAAAATAACCAGACTGAAAAACTTAGCAGTGTTCTTGGGAAACATATTCAATAGATATGAGAGAAGGGAATATCATCACGTGCATAATTATGACAAACACTGTCAGTGCTTCACTCATACTCCTTTGGATTCTGTACTATTTTCATCACCCTGGCTTCTGGTATTCTTTCCCTTCTCAGTACTGGTACCTGCATTCTTTCCTTGGACTTTGCTTAGCCTGCCAGAGCATGTTTTGCCTGTGCACATGGAGAATCAGAACTGCATGAGAATTGGTTTGAATCCCAGTGTCCCTCCCTCCACTCCCCAAACCCGGAGACAATCCTTAACTAAGGACCAAGAGACAAATTTATCTTTTTTTCCTGATTAAGACAATTCAGAAGTGTGACCTCTATTGTCCCCCGAACTTCCCTGGGAGAGGGATGTTATGCCAAAGTTAACCTCCATGGACTTTATTGGATATCACAAACTTCTGTCCCTCGGACCCCCTACCGGACCCACTTCTCCATTCCCCTAGTAGCTTTCCTAAAACCATTTCCTAAGAAACTGCTTCATTATAAAGCTTCATCTCAGAAACTTCTTATAGGAAACCCAACTGAGGACATAGATCAAAGCACAAATACTAACAGTACAACAGAAAAAAAATGAGCTAAGGACATAGACTAAGAATTCATGCACAAAAAGGCAACATACACCTGCCATGGGTCATTTTTCCTTGGTGTATATAGGAGAACGGAGATTGTAGTTTTATCTGTTCCTAGTCCTTCTGTGGTTCAGTAAATTCTCCACAAATTTACTCCCACTCCTCTCAGCTCTTCTTTGAGTGTCCTTGACTTCTGCCACCTAAGACCCTGGATGCTCTTCTCCTTCAGTGTTCAGAACATCCTCAGTGTTCACATGATATTGTTGGCCCCTGTGGATGGTGTACTCTAAGTTCAGGGGCAGGTAGAGAATATTTCATTGTAGAAAAAAATCCTTAAAATAAAAGACTAAAAATGACTGTTTCTAAAATCTAAGGGAGAAATGTTCAGGCTACTCATTAGTCATTACTGTCACATGCATCTTAGTCTTGATGCTCACCTCACACTTACCCTTAGAGTTCTCCAAGATGAACTCTCTCCTACACCCCCCATTATGGAATCCCCACTCCACTTCAGGAAAACTCTATTCTCTGTAACAGGGTTTGGTTATCTCCTGTTCTATCCTCCCCAAATCAGGGCACTTCCTGAAATAAAATTTTCCAAAATCTAGTTTATCAGCCTATCTGATAATAACAATTTTTTTTGTGTGTGTAAAATATATTAAGTATGTATGAAGTGGAGATGGGAGATTCAATGGGACAATTTAGATGGGATCTGTCCTTTCCTGTGTCTTCTTCTTTAGTCCAACTACAGTGATATGAGCCAATTGTGTGTATCTCTACCCAACTCATCCTTCAGAGATGTTTGTTGGTAGCTTGCAGTCAGTCATAGTGGGAGTGCTTTTATTTCATGGCAATCAGTAATTGCTATAATTCAGGGCTTTTTCTCCTAACCCAGAGAACCAACTGTTAGGGATTTATTAGCATACCATTGTCTCACTTTCTTTTTAGGGGACCACAATTCTCCCATTCTTAACCTAGGTGACTCAGATGGGGCTAACACTATTCTCTGACTCCCAGAGTAGGCAGAGTACCACATCTTTCCTGGCTTTGGTGATTGGTGTGACAATGAATAAATATTCTGAGATAGAGCAAATAAATCTTTTCCTGAAATGACTAAGAAAGAGGTGCCTTTTCTTCATGAGATCTTGGACTTTAAGATCCCTGAATACCTTCACCCTTTTCTAAGAAGTAAAAATTGGTAGTGACAGAAGATTCACAGGGATGAAAATTACAGCATAGGGAACATAGTCAATATAATATCTACATATGGTGCCAGGTGGATACTGAAAATATCGGGGGAGGAGTTTGTAAATGATATGATTGTCTAACTACTGTACAACTGAATCAAATATCAAATAGTATTGAATATAAATATATAATTGATAGAAAAAAAAGAAACACCATAAAAAAATCCCAGAATGTTTGGAGCTAGTGATGGCCACGTGGACCAGTACATAGAGAAAGCTTGCTTGAAAGTGAAGCCAGCACAGAGGAAAATAAAGCCTAAACAAAGAGTGAGAAAACATGAGGGCTTGAGCTCATAATTTTAATTCCTGGATTGAACCTCTAAATTTTAGATACTGATGACAACAAATGCCTATTACTGTTTCAGCTATTTTGAGTTCACTTTCTGTCACAAGTGACCGTGTACCTTTTGCCGTATATAATTGTGAAGAGAACATATACACACACATACCCTTCCAGAAAGCAGACACAATACTTCTCAGAAGATATGGAAGGGGAGACTTTTCCCACCATGGAATGTTACATTATAATACAGAGCAATGTCATTTTTCTTTTTTCATCCTTCTGCTTGCATCTCATGCCCAGGGACTTACCAAGCAACAGACTCAACAACTTTTAGTTATTTCAACACTAGGCAGAAGTTGGGGAGTTAAAGTCTATCTACTCCCACCCATACCTATAGACCAGGTCAAAATGTTGGGCAATACTGCTTTCCTAGATTCTGTAGATGAAAGCAATATAGAAACTGAGAAGGGCTATAACTACATGCTAGAAACAAATGACTATTTTACATTGGGAAAAGAATGCTCAAAAAAATGTAAAGTCAAAAAATGACACCTTTTTTTAACCTCAATGACATGAACAAGTTAATACATCAAAGTGGAAATGGAGGTCCTGGCTGGTTGGCTCAGTAGTAGAGTGTCAGCCTGGCATGAGGAAGTCCAGGTTTGATTCCTCGTCAGGGCACACAGGAGAAGTGCCCATCTGTTTCTCCACCCTCCCCCTCCTCCTTCCTCTCTATCTCTTTTCCCCTTCCGCAGCCAAGGCTCCATTGGAGCAAAGTTGACCTGGATGCTGAGGATGGCTCCGTGACCTCCGCCTCAGGCACTAGAATGACTCTGGCCGCAATGGAGCAACACCCCAGATGAGCAGAGCATCGCCCCCTGGTGGGCATGCCGGGTGGATCCCGGTCGGGCACATGTGGGAGTCTGTTTGACTGCCTCCCTGCTTCTAACTTCGGAAAAATACAAAAACTATATAACAAAAAGGCAGAAATGGTTTAGTGAAACCAGCACTCTGTTACATAACTGGCTGGAAAGGCAGTCAATTCAACCTTTCTGAAAAACAGTTTGTTGGTATACACCCAGAAGTTCGTGTATTGCCATTCCCTTTGCTGAGTATTTTCATTTCTGGGAATATATACTAAATAAGTTATCCAAAACTCAGATGGAAATTTATACACAATGATATTCTTTGAAACCTCGCTTATAATACAAAAATGTTTGGGGAAAACATAACTGCCCAACAAAAATGAATGGTTAAACTAATCAGGTTCCTCTGTATAAAAAAATATGGTATTTTTAGGAATTAAAAATATAACTCCAATATAGCTTTGGAGGAAAATTCCTACACAAACTGGTCAGTAGTATGATCTCACATAAAACTACATGCATACTTCCTGACCGGTCAGTCTGGTGCGGGCTGAGAGCATCTGATACAGTACCTTTGTTTTTGCATCCGCTGGGCCTTCACCCACTTTCCCAGCTGGTGAATTCTTATTTTTCCTTAAAAATCTAGCTGACACGTCATACCTTCTGTGGAAACTTTTCTTGGGAAGGTGGTACCTAAGAGGAGTTAATCATTCTGACCTAAAAAATACTAAAAAACAAACCACATTTCCTAAGAATTTACTTTGCAGTCCCACTCTTCCATCAATGCATTGCTCTTTGCAGCCTCTAGCACCCATTGGCAATGCCATCTGAGGTGAGACCATTTGCCATTCTGCATCTGTGCTGTCTTGGGGGACCTTTGTGAGGTTTTTTTTTTTTTAAGAGATAGAAAGAGAGAGAGAAAGATACACAGACAGGAGTGGAGAGATAAGCATCAACTCATACTTGTGGCACTTCAGTTGTCCATTGATTGCTTTCTCATATGTGCCTTGACCAGGAGGCTCCAGCTGAGCCAGTGACCCCTTGCTCAAGCCAACAACCTTGAGATTCAAGCCAGCGACCTTTGGGGTCAAGCCAGCAACCATGGCATCATGTCTATGATCCCACATTCAAGCCGGCAACCCCTCACTCAAGCTGTTGGATTAGCATGTGCTCAGGCCAGAGACCTCAGGGTTTTGAACCTGGATCCTCAGTGTCCCAAGCCAATGCCACCATCTTGTCAGGCCCTCCATGAGGTCTTGTCCAGCAAGGAACAATGTGGATACTTAGTTCCCATTTGCAACAGCAGCCTGTAGCTGAGTGCTCTGAGCAAGCTTGTCATAGATGTGTATCATCTTACAAACACCTTTCTACTCCAGAATGTAACACTTTATAACTGTGAGGTGTTGATACACATTAAAAAATAATGGACTTGTGCCACCAGTAATGTGTTAACTATTAGGTGCATTCCATGAATAAAATATGCAGTATATAAATTGTCATCAGAAATCATAAGGGAACCATAGAAATGTATCATGTTAATAACACAAACCACAGCCAAGGGCCTGCCTCAGGCAATGTGAAACTACTGCACGGTGTGACAAGGGAAGAGAAGGTGAGTCCTTACCTCTTTATAGTCTTCTAAACAAATGAGGAATTCTATTAATATAGTCCCTTCACTTGCCTTTAACAAGGTGCTGCCTCCACCGAGGATTACTTGTTTGTCTGCCCAAGGTGTCTATTATCAGGCACGATACTATTATTGTTTTTATTACTACTGTTTTGCTAGTAATTAGTTGCTAATGACACCAAAACTTACTTTTTATTATCAAAACACTTTCCTAATGGACTGGTAGCTTTCAGATATACGTACCCCTGCCATTTCTGGCTCTGTGTTCTTAGACATATTACGTGACATCCTTGAGAGCCAGTTGGGAAACTTTACAGGAAGTATTAGGGACAATGAGAACTAATGTTTAATGGAGAAACTGTAAAGATTACATAAGATATTGCATATGAAGTTTTATATACATACCACTTGTATGGTAAGTGCTCAATATATGGTAGGCAATGTTAGTTTTGCTATGGTTGTTATTATTGGGTAGCTATGACAAGGAAATAATCTTCTTCTATCTCATAGTCAAGGTAGGTCTCCACTGTTGGAAGTGGGAAGACAGGAAATCTCTCTGTAGTGACCATGTATACATAGAGCTTCTAAGGATTGGTCAAGATGGGGTCTGAGCTGGCAAAAGGGTGGCATTGTGCCTCCACTGCCATTCTAGGGGAAGCGATATTGACTGTCTGGTACTGGACTACTGTCTTGAAGGCTCTCATTTTGGCTAGTAAGTATATTTTATTAACGCCTTTACTTCATAAACATGCAGGTATATTAGTAGTCTAGACATGTTTAAGTGGCGAGTCATAAGACCAAGTAACAAGATTCTGATATACCATGAAATAAACCAAAGGCATACCTTAATGGGCTATCTGGGCTTTTATTTCCACAACTCTTTATTTCTCTGTCCAATACATTTATCAAATAGTTGCTGTGTCTTTCTTAATTATTCTCTATGCTCTCAAGGGCAGGAATAGACCTCATAATTTATTCATTCAACAAATACTTAATAAGCAATTGCTGTGGGCCTACTATGTCTATTGTTGTATCTCCAGTTCCCAGAAGAGTAGCTGGCATATAATTGGTTTATAGTTGTTGAAGTAGTAAGTGGTAAAAGTATGTGGTTTTATGACATATGAAGGAGGGGAATGCTATGAAAGTAGTAGGAGAATCCAACGTTCAAAGGCTGAGGAGAACAGTTAGATGATTCCTCTAGAATGAAGACATGCTATAAGCAAAAACAGATGAATGTGTATTTCTAGTACAATTTGAGAAGATGCCTTTGAATAAACTGAAGCTATTGGTATCTAAGAGCCTCAAATAGCTATAAGAGTGACATTAAACATATCGGTGAGCAGGTGCTAGATATATCCTACTATCCACAGTGTCTAGAACAATCCATTTTCTCTTATAGTACTTGGATTTCAATATAATACTTGTTCAGTAAGAATGAAATGTAAGTCAATATTGAGATTATAATAACTACATACAATTGAAAAAAATCAAAATTATGCAAGAGCTGAGGATTTGATTAGTATTTTTTAAAAATATTTTTTGTATATAGATATGTATCCAGTGTTACTAAAACCCAGTAGAAAGCACCTATGCAGTATAGCTTGTCCATGAGGGATGAGTTTCCTTCTGGTGTTCTGTGAATTCCTTGTAGTTTTATGAGCTCAAAGAAATAGTGTTCATTTGTTATGAAAGCTGTTGACTTAACAGTCATGGTTTGTGCAAATAGGATCACAATGTACTCTACAAATGAAATTAAACTCATCCTTTACCATGCTGTCTTTAGTAGTACCTGCTGCTGGAGTAGAACCGAAATGGCAGTGTCTGTGTTAAGAACAATGGCATTTACCATTGGTTTTAGAGATCCCAGAGGTCCTACTGGCTTCTTTTTATCCAACTCCAGCCCTGAAATGTCATTCTTAAAAAATTTTTAAGACTTTCATAAATACTGCCAGTGTTAAAAATTTCATCCTGGCATTAAAGATCTGAGAAAATACTCTGAAAGGAAATGAGAAAGTAATAAGAAAACTTGCAAAATAGGTAAGGAGAATTATTCATGCATAAGAGATTTTAAAAAGAAAGACTAAATACTATGGTACCTGGAGCTATTGAAATTTTTACTTGTTTATCAATTTTGCCAAGACTTAACTCTTATGTTTTATTATTTTCTAAGTAAAATCCAAGTCTAAATGAGAAAAAATAATAACTAGGTACACTGGTTGATATTATGATATATTAGGTGGTTATTCAGCAAATAATTTAAACTTTCTCTCCCAATTAAGCTTGGGCTTGGCTGTGTGACTTGCTTTGCTTTTGATGGTCAAGAACTACAAAAGGTCTGATATTTCATTCTATTGCAAGCTAATAAATTATTCTGTCACAGTTTTATGTATGGTGGCAAGAAACATGAGACTCCTGTGACAGAGACAAGGAACTTTATTACAGTAATAACAGTAGCTATAGTATCAGCATTTTCTTTTGTCATTTCCTCAAGCCCCAGTTCCCATAAGATGGTATGCAGAGGGCTAGCTGATATTTGCAGCCACAGTCAGTAGCATTACAAAAGAAAAATCCTGAGTTTAGGGCACCCAAATTTTGTATAATGGTCAGTCAGCATGTCTGCCTTTTCTTTTGGAGAACGACCCTATTTTTATTTTCTAAGATGGTTTGCTTTATAACCTTCGAAAGATAATGTACAATGAAGGCAGTCAATGCCTCTGATTAAAAGATGTGCAAAAATGAGTGATCTGTGGAGCATTGTCTCCCCAAACTAACTTCTGCCAGAAGATCTCTCTTGCCATGTGGGGTAGAGCTCAGTCAAACTACAACCTGCCATAGTGCTACCATAGCTAAAGTCACCCTGAATCATCTGAATAACAGTCAGCAAGAAAATATATAAATGTGAGAATGAATGTTTATGGCTAGGATGGTTTTACATGGCACTGTTTCTGCAATAATTAAGTGATACATAAATTGGAAAGGAAATGAGGTGATGTCATATCAAAAACTTAAACATTTGGCTTGGCTTTGTCTTTGGGACCACACACTGATTAATGAGGAAACTATTATAAGGGGTTGAAAGAAATGATGATCTGTGTTATAAAGTGACAAAATATTTGATAAAATTGTGGTTATAGTACCTCAGAAGACAGAAAATATGTACCTAATTAATTTATAACATTTTTGTTAGAAGATTTTAAAAGCATGAGCTAATGAGCTACTAATGACATTTTATAAAGTACTATAGGAAAAAGGTAAGCTCAATAAAAATGGTTGGTTGGTTTGCAAGGAGGATTTAAAAGGACTGTAGAGGCCCAGAAATACCAAGTGTGAAAAAAAAAATATTTTTAAGGCAAAGCTAAGATGGTACTCACTTCAGCAGTACACATACTAAAATTGGAATGATATAGGAAAGATTATCATGGCTCCTGTGCAAGAATGACATGCAAATTCATGGAACATTCCCTATTTTTAATAGCCAGAAGGAAAAGGGAGATGGAGGTAGGGGGAGGGGGCAAAGGGTGAGAAATGGGGGTGGAAAGACTTTGCATGGGGCATGGGGGCCATGACGCAGGCTATACAGGGTGTTGTATTGAGTGGGACCCTTGAAACCATGTCAACACAATAAATTAAAAATTAAAATGCTGTATAAGAGAGGGCCCTGTAATGCATTCCAAATCCTTATGTAGGAGACTTTTTGATTTTATGTGCAACTTCTTTCTTCCAATTGAGCCAATGAGTGAGGCTGGTTTATTCTATTTCACAACAGTAATGGCACTTGGCTTTTGATTTAATTTATGTGATAGAATTTCTTATAGTGAAACAAGAAAATGATATCAAAATCAAAGTCTCTTAATAAAACAAAACAAATAAAAGCAAAGATGTAATCATTACAAAGACCAAATTAATTATGGGTTTAATATTCTTTATTAAGACATATGAATAGATTAAAGTGGGGCTTAGTAGATCTCAGCTGGACAAAAGGACACCTAGAAAAACTAAAGGCAAGGTCTATAGAAGACTAAAATACCCAAAGTACCTATAATTAAGTCTAGGGAGAGACACATCTCGGAAAGAGTTGTGGGTGTGACTATTGACACTTGGATTTAACTAAATTAAGTACATAGAAAACAAACTAAGCTTTTGAGGAACCTGTATTGGCAAAAGTGCCACTCGCCTAAACTAAAAAGACAGACTATTTCATATTAAAAAAGACCTCTTGCTTCCCAACTTTATATAGTCAGGAAATGAGCTAAGAAAAACAAAATGCCACCTTCCCCCTCCCCACAAAAGAAAAACAAACTCTACTGAGACACCAACAAAACCTTGTTTTCAAATCCCCTCTTCAGAATTAGTCAAGCAGCATGATGGCAAGGGAAGGACCTCCAAGAGGGCCAACTGAAAGTCTATGGAGAAAAATCAACTGACAGCCACTCCTAGGGAACATAACTAGTCTTATCAAAAAGCATGATCACAATTCTGTTACTTGTGGGTTCCATATTAGCTGAGAATAGAACAAATCACCTTTCCTCAACTCACATGATTGTGCTGGTAAAGGTTCCCATTGAGTATTCTTGTGCAGGAAAACTCATCTCCCTCCTGTGGGTGTGCACAGGTATCATTCACTATTGCTCTTCTCCCTCCTAGGCGCACTACAGAATAGATCTTGTTTTGGTTCATCTTTTAGGCAAGTGCAGTTAGCAAGCAATGATTTAAGTTCCCTACTCAATTTTAAGACTTGACAACATTTGCTCCACCGGGTTCCAGAACTGCTATGGAACAGTGATGGCTACATACTCCTTTTTAAAAAATAAGAGTACTTATTGTGGATATCTTATCCAAGCTTTGCCATTGTATATTGGGAGGGTAGGAGCAGATGAGATGTGTTTTTGTTTCATAGATCAGTGGATTAAAAGGATCTATATTCAGAACATTTATATCATAATTTGGAACCTGGTGCTGTTATTTTAGGAGTAAAATGGACATGTGGTAAGATAGAGAATATGTGAAAACTAAAGGGTGAATTCTGGTAAATTGGTTTATTCTTAAGCAAATATTCACTCCCTCAGCCCAGCTTCCTGGGAAGAGCATATACTCCTTTTCTTGACATTGGGCTTGACTGTGATTTACTTGGTCAATGAGACATTAGCGGGTGTGATGCAAGAAGAGGTTTAAAATGTGTTTGCATGGTTGGGCTTACTCTCTCTCCCTTTGGCCCTTGCCCAGGAGAAGCTGCATGAGCTATGGACTAGCACACGCCCAGTAGTTGCTGGCCATCCAGCCTGAGCTCCCGCATTAGATGAGTAGAGCAGATGGGTCTCCAACCCACAGACCGGCAGTCGAAAGCAGAACTGCCTCAGCCAACCTGCAGATGCATGAGAAAGTAGGAAATGCTCTTTGGTATGCCACTGAGATTTTATGATTATTTTCTTTGCAGAAAAAGATGGCTTCATTTAAAGATAGGAAATGCTTGTTTTTTGAAGAGAATAATGACAATATAATCGATTGTGGGTGGTGGTAACAGGCAAGAACTGAGTCCCAGGCCGGTTTAGATATCCAGAGAGAACAGCAATGAGTTTTCAAAGAAGTCTATGGCCTTCTGAAACCAACTATTTCTCAATCTTTAGAGTTGAATGATTATATTTAACTTCTATTCTATCCCATGCATCTTTATTTGAGGGTTCCCACAATGAAATTCTCAGTGTTTGTTTGTAGTATGTTAAGCGTTGGCATCCAGTACCCCTGGGAAGAATGAGCACGAGTGGAATTTGGGCTCACTTGGAGTGCAGTGACTTAGCAGTTGATCATCACATTTTGCAGAATCCTATTTGCAAGCTTAGGAAATTACTGCACGCAGCTCACCATATGGCACAACTGATTTTTCTAAGGGGACTATTGTATTTGAAAAATCAAAAACACTCACTAAATTCCCAAATCCCTTTTCTTCTCTCTCTGCTGTCACAGTTTCCATGACTACATTTCACAGGTCCATATTACTTTTAAATGTAAATGATTTCTACTGAACAACACTATGTAGAATTTTCAGAAGCAAGAAAGTGAGAGAGATGTTTACTCTTCTGGGAACATGGTGTGTGCCGATTTCCACCACTCTGTCTGGGATTGGGTATGACACAAATGAGAAATGTTTTTAAAACCTGAGTTCTCAAAATTTTAAGATGACTCCTCTGAAAGTCTATGGATATTGAAAATAAAATACTTCAAATGACAGATGTGGGTTGGTGAGAGTAAACTTATATACAATGAGTTGGACTCTTATAACTCCTAACAGTCCTTAAATATTCTCCTTCTCTTTTATTTTTGTGCCTTAAGGCACATTCTCAGCACTGATTTTTTTGGGTGGGAGAAGAAACAGTAGCATAAATTTTCCCCTTATGGAGTTCCTAGAATAAAAAATGCAGATAAACATTTTTTTTCTTGTATTAGGAAAGAAAATGTTGAATTTAATTCTATGCCTACTTCTTAAAAACACTCCTTGGAGCTGGATTTTCCTAATGTACCTTCCATTTTATTGAGGACCATATGTTGTTTTCAGTTACATGACTGCTGTCTAGTCCATGAAGTTATTATTGTGTTTCAAAAGAATACGACTCAGCTTCTGGCAGGCTGCTTCCACTGCCAGGCATCTTCATCGGTGTATTTTTTAAGCTCCAATGTAAGGGACTTCTAGAGTTGTTACTCAAAAAGGACACTCCAAATGTGCCCCATCTTGCAAATAGACATCATTGCACAGAAGCTTCCCACTCCTATAGAATAACATCATGCTGTTTCAAGAGGAATAATACTTAAAAGGTAGGTTTGATATAAATGGACATTACTTTTTTTCACTTGCATATGTCAAGGTTGAATATTTTTCCTTGTTGGCAGTTAACATAACTAAAATTGGCCAGACTTTATCAGGGCTGTCTCTATATTGTACACAAGAAGCTTTCCTAGGTTTTCAGTGCAGTTTGTACTTTGAAAAATCAATGTTGAGCAGAGCAAGAATTGGATGACCTGACAATGTATAGGCTACATCAGAAGCTACTCTTGGTATCTGACAGTCCTAGATTTTTGTGTTCTATTTTTCACCAAAGGGAGGCAGGGCACTGGTGTGAAGAGAGCCTTATTGCATTTCCAGTTTCTCTTCAACTCTTGAAAGCCAAATTTTCTAATGAAGGTTGAAGTGTGGTGGCATGAGGTGGTATGGTCATCCTTGCAGAAATTGCTGCTTCTACAGAATTCTAGGTCCTATTTGTTTCTCTCCTTCTTAATTCAGGAAAATCAGTTGATAAGCATGTAGCAAGAGAAATTAGTAAACACTGGCTGCACAGTAGGGATTGTATGAGGGGAACTGCTTTTGTGTGTGTGTGTGTATGACTATTAGGGGATTTTGTGAATCCCTCCTTTTGTGACTGTTTGTATAAAACTGCATGTATGCCTAGGTATAAATGGAAATTTTATTAGTAATATTTATTTCAGGAGATCCCAAGGAAAACTTAGGATTTTAAAACTTAACAAATATTTTGCTCAGACAGATGAAACCTGAGTTTCATGCATTGCACTGCACTTGAGGATGGTGAGGGGACTTCAGTGAAAATGGGGCAGTAAGAACCTCCAGAAATTCTGTCCTGCATTGAAG
Organism: Rhynchonycteris naso; assembly: GCA_037038555.1. Classification (NCBI taxonomy): domain Eukaryota; kingdom Metazoa; phylum Chordata; class Mammalia; order Chiroptera; family Emballonuridae; genus Rhynchonycteris; species Rhynchonycteris naso. Next base: position 228,309,472 of record CM072998.1, read on the forward strand.
CAATAAAAATACTGGCAAAAATAGTCAGAGTCAACTTTTTAAGAAATCTTCTCATTAAAAAAAAAGCTTGGAGCAATTTGGGGAGTCTTATGCAAGAAAAAAATGGCTGAATCTCAGTAAGAACAGTAAATTCTGTGACATTTTAACCTGCCTTATTCTCATTTCCTGTCCCCTGTTCTGTGCTAGCGTTGAAAAGGAATAATTTCTAATCTCAGCTCACTCAGTACAGATAGCCTTTTCCCCAGGGGCATTTTAAGCAGGGATAACTGTTTCACATGATGCCTGCCTGAGGTGATAAATCACAATTGGGGCAAATAGGCTAACCAAAATGCTTAAAATTAAAAGCTGAGGAATGTCCATTAGTAGCTTGGAAAAGCTGCAACATATTTTTGGAAATCTGGTAGTTAATGTATCTGTGTGGAGCTGTGCCCATGTCCAGAGCTGTGAGCATAGCCAGGAAAGATTAGCCAAATCCCTGAGCTGTCACCTCTGCCTCACCTCTGAACTATATACAAGCAGGCAGTGAGGGCTAAGACAGAATTTTGAACTATCTTTCTGAGGGGTGAAGGCATTCCCCAATATGTACCCAGATTACCTAACCCAAAGCTGGGTTAGGTAATCTGTCCAATCATTAGCTAACCAGTAAGATAAATGAGGAAAGACTTTGGTGGTCACAAATGACAAAGAATATAGACTTTATAGAATCAGTTCAGAAAAGTCACGAAAGCAACCAATGACACAGTAACAAAAATAAGCCTTAGAAAAGGAGGTAAAGTCTTATTTGCAGAGTTGCCATATTTTAAAAGTGAATTTGATTTGGGCCGAAACCATTGCCTTCTACTTCCCAGTAACTGTCCACTCTGTCCTGGAAACTTCTGTCCATGTCATCAAAAATTAGTATAGGTGCTTGACCAACTAAATATGAATAAAGATTATATCTGTATCTTACAGCAACAGAAAAAACCCTGGAAGGCAACCCAACATAGAAGGTCAAACTCACTTTAGACTGATGTAGAAGACTTAAAATGCCAGAAATGAAGTCTTCCCATTGAGATGATTTCTATTTTTTTAACTTATTTTAGTTGTCCTAAAATCTTCAAGATGTCTAAGGATATCTTTTCCTCAGTGTTGAATTAAAGTTCTTAGTTAAGAAGAGCTCTTAACAATATTCCTGGACACTTGATACCATTGCAGAAAGATCTTCAAATTACTAGACTGCCCTATTATTCAGAAGGAAATAGAAGAAAGACCATTTTTTTATACCTTAGAAACTCAGTTTAGAATTCTATTTAGTAGACTTACAGGTTTTAGCTATTGTTATTTAAAACTGAATAGTACTTACAGTGGGGTAGCCACCCTCTCCTAGTTCAGCTCTGCATAACCAATTAACCACCACCACAGATTCACTTCATATTATTCTCATTGCAAGGTAGTCATGTTACATATTATGGTGACTATGCTCACTTTTTCTAATATTTGAGTGCCTCTATTTGTCATGTCCACCTAGGATGCTCCAACTCCCATTCAAGTGTCTCCAATCTGTAGAGGACAGACACAGTAATTCTGTGGCTTTTTGCATACTGCATATTTTTCATGTCCTTAGTGAAGGTCAGTGAGGTGACACATGATAAACCTGCTGAATCATTTTTTCAGAGTCAACTTATTTGAGGTATAATTTGTATACAATAAAATTTACTCATTTAAGGTTAAGTGCTTTTGACAAATATACACACCCCAGTAATTATTACCAAAGTCAGAAGATAAAACATTTCCATCTTTCAAAAAAGTTCCTCTGTTCCCTATGGCAATGAATCTCTCCACTATTTCCCCCGGCTCCAAGAAACCAATGATCAGATTTTTTTAATCAAGATTGATTAGATTTGCCAGTTCAAAATTTTCATATAAATGGACTCATGCCAATTACTCTTTTGTGTCTTGATTTCCCCCTATGTCATAATGTTTTTGCACTGTCGTGTAAGTACCGCACGCTAACCGATTGCACCACTGGAGCTTTACAATAATGTTTTTAAGATTAGGGTATTTTTTGGATGTATCCTTAATTTGTTTTCTTCAAAAGTAATAATCCATTATATAAATATGCCATTATTTGTTTATATAGCTACCTGTTGATGGCATTTGGGTTCTTTCCAGTTTGGGACTATAATAAATCTATTAACATCTGTACACATGTGTTTCTGTGGGTATATATTCTTTCACAGTTGTCTTGTGGAGTATTCAATCAACCTTAAATGAAAAAGTGATTTGAATATTTAGACTAATGATGCCACACACTCAGCACAAGGCTATGAAATGTTTATTAATCACATAATGGGACTTTCTTGAGAGAGCAGGGCAAGTACCTACACTGGTCCAGAATTATTTGAGCAAGGAGGTAGGATCTAGAGGTTTAGGTTTTGACTGCGGTTAGGTGTGAAGCCAAGGTGAGTGTTCCCTCAGGCTGCGGTTTGCACGATTTAAATTTCCCTCTCCAGTAACAAAGGAGGGGGTGCCCAGGCTTTCTTACTGACTTACCCAGATATGGACAAAAGGTAAAGGGGCTTGATTGAAAGCTGTCAATGGCAAAACATCAAAATGTTGTAAGACTATTTAAGATATTTTTATTTCTTTGGGGGACATACCTAAGATTGGAAATTTGGGTCATAGTGTGAATATATAGCTAACTTCATAGGAAACTGCTAGTTTTTCAGAGTTGCTGCATCATTTTATAATTCTACCAGACATACATGATGTATCTAATTCTTTGTATCCTATCTAAAATACATGGTTCTTAGTCCTTTTTTCTAAAATACTAAAAACAAGACAATCTAAAATTTAAAAAATAAGGTTATACTTAAGGAAATGCTGATTCGTTCATTAATGAAATATTAGGGAACAATTATAAAACAGTATTTGAGAAATGCTTGAATCATAGTTAGTTCTGCCTGACCAGTTAATGAAAGAGTGGATAGAGCATCATACTGGGACGTGGAGGACCCATGTTCGAAACCCCAAGGTCACCAGCTTGAGTATGGGTTTATTTGGTTTGAACAAGACTCACCAGCTTGAGCCCAGGGTTGCTGGCTTGAACAAGCGATCACTCAGTCTACTGTAACCCCCCAGTAAAGGCACATATGACAAAACAATTAATAAACAACTAAGGTGCTGCAAAGAAGAATTGATGCTTCTCAACTCTCTCCCTTCCTGTCTATCTGTCCCTATCTGTCCCTCTGTTTGTCTCTCTCTTTCTGTCTCTGTCAAAAATAAAATAAAATAAAATAAATCATAGTTAATTCTTAACATATACTTGAGGTAAGGGAAACAGATTGTAAATTGTAAAACTATAAGCTCATACCTATACAAAAGAGCATAGATATGCATTAAAATGTCCTAATATGTGAACAGTAGATAACTGTAGATTGCCATTATACTCTCTTCAATTGTCTTTAATATCCAAGTTTTTGATAATGAGCATAGATTAGTTTATGCTCAAATGTTCATATCAGGATCATAATACTGAGATAAATTTTTTTATAATATATTAAGGTTTTTCATTATTTTATTTTAATTGTGTAAGTTTAAATTCTAAATTACTAGGAATACAATAGAGAAATTGCTCTAGAGATTATATAAATGATCATCATGTTGCTGATTTTGTTAACATTTTCTTTCAGATGGGCATATTTTAGCAGTAATCTTAAAGGTTCCCTGAAAATATCCCAGATTAAATATAATCAGCATCATTGAAGCACTATGTGGTGGGTCATGCAGTGTGTATTTTGAAATTGAACTGTTCTAGGCTGATCAGTAGGGAATTTGGGAAGGGGTAGGATACAGAGCTTGGTAATCAGACTTGAGTGTTGCTGAAATTTGTCCTTAATATTTTAATAGTTAATGAGGGTGGTGGAAGATTAAAAACAAAGTTATTAATTCAAATAGCAAGAGTTCTTCAACTTATTTTTAATTGAATTTGTTGGTGTACGGTTCTGTGTTGCAAGATGTGAGACTTGTGGCAGTCTGCCCCTTGGACTGGGGAGAGCCCCTAAGAGAGAGTCATGTAGCTCTTCAGTTGATGAATGGAACTCCCTCTAGGAACATTGCCTGAGCTGGTGTCACTCTAAGCAACTAAACTGCTACTCGAGATAATCTAAAATTTTTTTGTGTGCGGTCACCGGAACTGTGTTTCTTCTGCGATTGGCTCACCTGAGACAAATGGGTTTGCTTCTTGTCTAAAGATGTAGAGGAATGTTATTCTCACTCCCCTGGTGAGATTTCTGTTTCGTTGCATTGGGTGCTGGATGGCCACCAAAGGCGGGGCACCAATCTTGACCACTTTAACACTAACATAAATGTGGCCTTTGCTGGATCCACAGTTCAGTGAGATCGACTCCATTCAGGTTCCTTCTCTATAGCCCTGCACTGTTTAAGTCAGCAAGGGAAATGCTGATCTAACCTTAAATTCTAGAAAACAGGAAACAATGTGAGACCAAACATAACCAAATGACTTAATAAATAAAGCAATAAGAGCATCTCATGGGATTGACCTATACCATTGGATGATCAAATGCATCTCTTTAAAGGTGTCCCTTTGCCACATATGAATCATCCTAGTGGTTGGACTGATTTTTGATTTATTCATTCTTTAATTTTTTTAAAACATTCATTAATGTGAGAGAGAATGGAAAGGAAGAGAGAGAGAGAGAGAGAGAAAGAGAGAGAGAGAGAGAGAAACAATAATCTGTTCCTGTATGTGCCCTGACTGAAAATCAAACTGGCAACTTTTGAGTTGGGGCCAACAGTCTTATCAATTGAACTATCCGGCCAGGGCTGGACTACTTTTCTTTAAGAGTAGAGCATTAAAATGTGCTAGTTAATAAGTCTCTTTTTTCATGGTAAGAACTCTGCAATTCAAAGCACCAAGACCTCTTGGAGTTAGCTGGGTCAATTTTTTTGCATCTACATTTTTCTCAAGGCCTACATTTTAAAATAAAGAGATTTGTTATGACAAAGTTTACTACATACTGACCAATGTAACAGTAAGTTTAGTGTCGGTATATTTATTGTCTAATTGGAAAGATGATAAGTGGAAGATAATGCTGCCTCTGTTAGAATGACAGTTATGCTTTCTATAGTTTATAGTTTTTAAAATCCAGAGTGAGTCAGATCAGTAAAGTAAGTGTATACAAATATAAAGCAACATGAATAAAACACTTTAGAAATGAAAAGCTTTAAACCATTCTTCCCTCATTTTTGTACTTGCTGAATTCCTTTATTAATAACAATTATGTTTTTATTAACAGTCACAGAAACCAAAAAGCTATTATCAACTGATAAACCATGTAATTATTGCAATGCATAAATTTTCAAGTGCATATACAAGAAGGTTCTCTAAGTACAGAAAAATTAAAGCTAGGAATTGTTTTTTTCATAAAAGATATTTCAGCCTGACCTGTGGTGGCGCAGTGGATAAAGCATTGACCTGGGAACACTGAGGTCGCCAGTTCAAAACTCTGTACTAGTCTGGTCAAGGCACATATGGGAGTTGATGCTTCCAGCTCCTCCCCCCTTCTCTCTTTCTTTCTCTCTCACTCTGTGTCTCCTCTCTAAAATGAATAAAATAAAAAAAAAAGAAATAAAAAAAAGATATTTCAACAGTAAGTTTAGGCAAATGGGGAGAATTTTATTGATTTTATCCTAGTTTGATGTATATAAGAAGCAAAGGAAAGGGGAAGTAAGCTCATGTGAAGAATTTTCATTTTATGGGAAATAATGGAGTTTGAAGACCTTTAGAAAGCGTGAGAGAATACCATGAATACACCAAACAGGGGACACCTATATTCCTTTTATGTCACTTCCGTTACTATCAGTTAAGAAGGGGGTTTTCTCCTTCCTGGATTAAGTCTTTTTTTCTTAAGCAATGCTATTTCCTTACACAGGCAGTAATAGTACCTTAATTTCTCAAACGTTCCTCTGCATGTTTCTAACCATAATTCCTTCTGTCCTCAAAGTTTCCCTTGCTTTTGCCACATTCTCACTTTTCTTCTGAAATTCACAGAAACCATCTCTCTCAGAGTGAAAATCTATGTGGATACTAATCTATTGTTGTACATTCCATAAATCAATCTTTATAATGCCCTTATGGTAGTATAAAACCATGTGAAGGTAATAGCCACAAGTTGCACAGAAAATGCAATGGAAGGCAGAATTGTTTCTTAATTAAACAATGGCTACTGAATTATATTCTAGACACTAATCACAATTCCTGATCCCAGTGACATAGTACTTTAATTTTCTTAAGTTTATTATTTAAAATGTATTAAGTCACAAAAATGTTCATATATGAAACATATATAAATCATATACACATGAGATAAATTTATCATATGTAAAAATCTTATATGCATAAAATAAATATGATTTTATTATATATGATTATATATGATATATTTACCATATATGTATGATTTTACATATATATGTATATAGATAGACATATGATTTTAATATTTTAGACAAAGCTTAGGGTTCCCTTTTAGTCTGGAAGTCTCACCTCTGAAGGACAACCCCCCTGTAAGCTTCTCTCCTGACACAGCCAGGGCGATGTCCTGACTGCTAAGCTGAGAGTGGAGCCAGGAGAGGTTCAGAGTGGGCTTGGGATGGTGAAGGCTGAGCATAGCCACAGAGGTATGTAATAGACCCCCAGTGATATGCCAGGCCAAGTCTAACCACCTTGGGAGCGAACTCACCTGTGAGGGTCATACTAACACTCTTTGTTTGTGCTGTGGGCCCTGAGTGTCAGTGTGTACTTCCAGACTGCCTCGTTGCTCCCTTCAGGGCTGTTCAGGCATTATCTGAGGCATTATTGGCTCTATTTTAAAGGCTAGAGAAACCAACATCTCCTTATTATATTGCAGAGTGGAGTGAGATGTCATGATGTGGCTAATCATGGCAGAAACAGGATTAGAGCTTAGGTGTTCTGTTTGCTAGGTTGTAGCTTTTCCTCTTACCAATTGCTCTATCTTATTTTCCTCTGGTTGCTTAACATACCTCCTACCTCCCACCAGTAGGATAGGTGAACTCGGTACTACTTGTTTAGATAATGTATGTACTGCCCTGTTTTAAAAAGTGTAAGTATCAGGCATAAATGAATTCTTTCTCCCATAGATGTCATAGTTTAAAAGTCCTACCCTCATTGGCAACCTGCTTTCAGACTTGTGTCATTTTACACAGGTGACATATGAGCCCATCTCTCCTTCTTGTCTTCTGCCCCTGCCCCCTCCAGTAAATTGGGTTTATAATAGAAACACTAACTCAACATTAACTAAAGTGATACTGTCAAGTGATATGATAAGACTGCCGGTGATGTTTTATGGTAATGAATTCTCTTTGGGTTCTGTTTCCAAGATCATACGAAGGTGCCTCACCCCCGTAAAGGGCGAACAAAAAGTGTGGACTCCACAGCAGAAAGGCGTCTATGACAAATATGTTTCCATTGTGTTTCTTTTTCCCAATTTGGTTAAAACAAACAAACAGTCCCCTAACCTTTGATCTTTTGTTAAAACAAAACACAGACAAGATTTTTTTTTTTAATAAAGAATTTCTGCGTAAGGAGATGAGGCCTATAAAATGAATCACAACGATATCCAGCCTACCCAGTTTTTCCTTCCCATGAGATTGTTGGTATGGCCACATTTCTGTGAACCTCTTTATTTTAACCACTTAGCCCTAAAATGTTATAAACTCTTTCCTTAGTTTCTCTTACCTGATTTAAGACAGACACATTTTCAAAGGAAAGAAAAAAAAAGAAGGTACAAGCAATGTGAAGAAACATAAAAAGGATTACAATAGTGAGCTTTGGAAAGATTTCTATGCTTGTCATACTACCTTCCAGTGCTGGAGGACTGAGAGAATTCTGTAGGTACCTTGCCAGGCTTTGGTCTTTTGAAATCAACCCCTTAGACCAGGCACTGTCTTAAAGCTGGGCTTTCCCACTTATTATCTGTGTGAAGTGTTGCAAGTTACAAAACCTCAGTTATATAATCTGAATATAGAAATAACAAGAGCACCTACCCCACTGGATTATTTGGAGGATTGCGTATTTTTAAGTAATTAGCACAGTGCTTAAGATAGAATTAATATTCACTAAATATTCATTATAATTATTACCACGTCTCTTGATGGATAAAACTGGACCCCTAGGAATCTGCTTATCTTTTGTGATAATGCCAGAAAAGAGAGGATTCCAAATTCTCCACCATTCTAGAACCAACTTATTTAGCTTTTATTTTGTTCAGAGGAGATATTCCCTTCTTAGTATTCTGGTGATGCAAAGAATGATTCCACTCATTAGCTGAAACCTCTCTCTTCCAGATACAAAGGCATGGAAGTTTATCTTATACTTTACGTTTTTCTGTATAATTCCCTAAGAAGCCAAAGGCCATATAGGCCATAAGAGCCATACAGAAAATAATGCATAAACTCAAGAAACAAAATTTTGATTTAAGGGAAGAGCTGTTACAGAGTTCAGTCTCAGAGTTAGATTGCTTGGTCTGTTGGCTAGTGGCTCAAATAACCTGTGTATTTTTACAGGCTTAAGTGTTGAAGACCCAAAAGATAATGGCCAGGAAATAAAACTGAGTCTTTATAACTTTGCGAATTTTAGAAATCCAAAAGGCTATGACCCATACCATCTCTATGTAGACATCCAAGCTATTGGGATCACTCACTGTGCTTACCATGTGTACTTACTACAAAAAGGTTCTTGGGAATTATTTTTCTGGCCCAAAGTATTTGGACAAATATAATTTCTGGGAAAGAAGCAGGAAAATATTTCAAATTCTCTTGTTTTGAATATATTTGTGATGAGTACAAAATAGATGCCACTGTAGGAGACAGCAACGTTTTGAGCAGAGTGGCCTGAAATTTGTGAGTTTGGAGAGTGCAGAAAGCATAATGGCTGTTTATCCATTCTTGGGCCAAGGATCATTCTGTTTGCACATGTGAAGTCTGGGAAATAAGGGTCTGTGTTAGAAAGAGGGCAGATGGCTGGATTTTTCCCAGTGAGCAGATTGCTTAACCCACGAAAGCTTGCACCTGGTTGCCCTGCTGCCTAGCGATCTGGAAGCCTCGTGGATGACTTGGTCACTCTTATTCCACAGAGATGATGTGTATTTGTGCACAGTCTTTTCAATCTGGAAAAGCATGCACATACTTCTAGTGGATTTGCATCTAAATTGAAGAAAATTCTTATCTCTTAGCAAAATGCTACCCAGCAGGTGTGCACCTCTTTATACTGGCCGGCGGGCCAAGATTCTTCTCTGTATTTTCAGAAGAAAATGTGACCACTAACCAGACCCACCTTTAAACTAATCAGTTTAAAGATCTGTTTCCTTTTTTAACCTACATAGATCCTTTTTGTTTTTTTTTCTTACAGGGACAGAGAGAGAGAGGGATAGATAGGGATAGACAGACAGGACTGGAGAGAGATGAGAAGCATCAATCATTAGTTTTTCGTTGCCATTGCGACACCTTAGTTGTTCATTGATTGCTTTCTCACATGTGCCTTGACCACGTGCCTTCAGCAGACTGAGCAACCCCTTGCTGGAGCCAGCGACCTTGGGTCCAAGCTGGCGAGCTTTTGCTCAAGCCAGATGGGCCCGAACTCAAGCTGGTGAGCTCGGGGTCTCGAACCTGGGTCTTCTGCATCCCAGTCCGACGCTCTATCCACCGCACCACCGCCTGGTCAGGACTACATAGATTCTTTATAAAGTAAAATAATACCTGAAAAGGACTTTGCCAGCTTTAAGCAAGAAGACACTTAATTCAGACAAAGCCACTGTGACCAAATTCACCTTCACAAACTGCTTTGGTTGGAAATATGCTTCTGGGGCTTCAGCTTGGAATATTCTCTCCATGCTTAGCTGTCGTAACAGCATCTCAAAGGAGCGGGTAGTCTAGCAAGAGTTATTGTTGGAGAAAAGACAGTGGATTTAAGAACTAAGATTGTATAACTTTGCAGTTCAATGCCTTTCACGGAAGCAGAGCAAGCCCAAAGTGTGAGGTCTGTGATGCAACAACTTATCCTAATATAAAATAAGTCTGGCATCTCTCTTTAATCGGTATCAGACTGTGGCTTAATTAGGATGTCATGATAGGATGGCACCTTAGAGGTAATAAGATGCAACCCTAAAGTTTTGTATGGTATCTTTGAGACCATAGTGCTGGAGAAGGGGTGTTGGGGAAGAAGGGCAGGATGGGGACCAGGCACAGGGATTCGAGTTTCCATGCCCACCTTGATGCCACAGACAAGAAATCTTACTCTGGCTAAGGCTGCCTGGCGAGTAATTGTCAGGATGGAGTGCTAAGCAAGCAGCCGCTGTGTCAGAGAATCTGACCTTGGGAAGATAATGAGACAAGGAGAATTCAGAACAGATGAAAGGCAAGAGCACCTACTTTATCTACTGACAGCCAGAGAACACCTTCATGCTCAATCAGTTCCTGCTAATGAGACAAGATGGGGCAAGATGGTAAAACAGCAGTAACAGGCAAACTTTTTTTTCAGCTTAATGATCTATAACTTAGTTAGATAAAATCGTCTTTTAGGTCAGGCAGCAACATAAGTCTGAGCATAAAAAAATACCAAAGCCACACCTGAATCCCTTTGGTTTTGTTTACTTTGTCAGGGGAGTGGTGAAGTTGGAGGGAATAACGAAGCCCCCGCCTGCTGTGACCGTGCCCTTTCCTGATAGGCTTTCCTAGAAGAACAGTGTTTTAATGTGGCCATGCCATGGCCAATGGATTTCTTAAATCATTCTCTTTTATAAATCCTGTCACTCACTGTTTTAACGTCCAACAGGAATTTTAACATGCACCTGACACTTTTAATTAATTAGAGCTTTGGTCTCTCCTGTGCTACGAGTTATTACGTGCCTCCCGGAGATGACACCACAATTTCCATACAGATTTGAATTCTATCAACAGGGGAGTGTGGGAACACCTTCTTCTTTCTTTGAGGTTGCTGAGAGAGTGTACAAGTCTCAGGAAAGGGACAGCCTGCTGGCTCATTTCTGTGACCTTGATACTGAAGTAGGTGCTATATACATAGTTTCCTTTAATCTCTCCTCTGCCTCTGGTGGGGCAGTGATTCTTATTCACTTTGGTTATTGATGAGGAAACTGAAGGCACACAAATTATGAAAGTTCTTCAAATTTCAATGGCTAGAATGCCATCCTTTATCTTTATAAAGTATTTTTTAAATTTTCTATTGATTTGAGAGAAAGAGAGAGGGAGGGAGAGAGAGAGAGAGGGAGAGAGAGGAGGTGGGGGGAAGAAACAGGGGGTTAGAGAGAAGCATCAACTCCTTGTTCCACTTAATTTTTCCACTTAGTTGTGCACTCATTGATTGCATCTCCTATGTGCCCTGACTGAGATCAAACCTGCAACCTTAGTGTGCTGGGATGATGCTGTATCCACTGAGCAATCTGGCCAGGGCTGTCATCCTTTATCTTTTTATTGTCAAAGTTTCAGTCCTTTATACTGTATCCTGAGGCCAATAGGCAATTTTTCAAGATAGATACATGGGAAGGGGTGAACAGTATAATCTAGAAAAGCAAAATTATTGTCTTTAAGATGTGGGAAAACTCTTTCTAACTTTTTTTTTACAGGGACAGAGAGAGAGTCAGAGAGAGGGACGGACAGGGACAGACAGACAGGAATAGAGAGAGATGAGAAGTATCAATCATCAGTTTTTCGTTGCCGTTATGACTCCATAGTTGTTTATTGATTGCTTTCTCACATGTGCCTTGACCGCAGGCCTTCAGCAGACCGAGCAACCCCTTGCTGGAGCCAGCGACCTTGGGTCCAAGCTGGCAAACTTTTGCTCAAGCCAGATGGACCCGCACTCAAGCTGGTGAGCTCAGGGTCTCGAACCTGGGTCTTCCGCATCCCAGTCCGACACTTTATCCACTGCACCACCACCTGGTCAGGCTGAGTTAACTTTTTGGAAAAAAATACTGCGTTTTTAAAGTAGTGTGATAAGAGATTAGTATATTGTCATTGGTGATATCAGTGGTACCTCATCTGTGTCAGAAAAAAATTAGTGGAGTTTTCAGCAGTTGAAGGCTTTTTATCTGATACTATTGATATCTTCATGATAGTTTTCCTGCCTTCTGAACTGGGGAAAATCTACCCTACAATCTTTCACACACACACACACACACACACACACACACACACACACACACACACACACACACAGCGGGCAGTGATCACAGGCAAGCCAAAGGCAGCCTTCAGGAGTGACAGATGAAGGATACCAGGACTCCTGTGGATACATGGAAGTGCAGCTCTGTTCTGCATGGATTGTCCCCTGAGACATGAGCCAGGTCTCACCTCTGCAAAGCTCTGAAAGACTGAGCCATTGCAGTGGTTTCTCTATGTCAGTGAAATATGTTATCTGAGGAGATGGTGCTAGTGATAGAAAATCGGACAGCTTCTCAGTGTGGCTCATGCTGAATCTGTTCAGGGCCCACATCGGGTCAGCTTTCATAATAAATGACACCATGATGCAACCTCGGGGACACATTGGAGCCACCATTTATTTTTCTCATTTGCGTACAAATATGTCTAAGCAGCCCCTGCATGGGTGAGGAAAAGGGCGTGGGCAGGGGCAGGGGAGAGAAGAAAGGAGTATGATGCTTTTACTAGTTGATTTGGTACCCTAAGTCAAACAATTATTTCTCTTCCTGTAGACACATGCCACATGTCCACATGCTTCTATGGCAATAATCAACCTTTTTTCCCTCTGTATTAAATTATTCATTCTGACATGTTAAGATTTTTTCTCTCTTTTTATTAAATTTTATTGTACAAAATCTATATTTATTATAGGAAAAAGAAAAAATAAAATAAGCAATAATAGACTATTTAACCATAATTATACTTCTAATGACAATCATTTTTGAAGTTTGTTTTATAGTCCTATTCATAGATATACTTTACCCACACTCATAAGTCAAAATAAAACAAGAACAAAATGTTCTTTTTGGTAAACTGTTGGGGTTTTTCCTTTTGCCACTTAACTATATATATGAACACCTTCCATATCATTAAATTTATTTCCACAATGTATAAAAATTCTACATTGCATTCTACAATATGGAAGTATCATAATTTATTTAATCAATTGTTGAAATATTAAGTTATTTGGAAATGTCTCTTTTTCAACAAGCCAGAGTTGTTTTTTTCAAGCTGGCGACCTCAGGGTTTCAAACAGGCGTCTTCCGCATCCCAGTCTGACGCTCTATCCACTGCGCCACCGCCTGGTCAGGCGAGTTTTTGTTTTTAAGAACTATCTTTTGATATCTGTACAATTCATTCCTTTGAATAAACATCTTTAAGTGGAATTTCTGGGCAAAGGGTATGCACTTTAAAACACGGTGTCAGTGTCCACAGCCCTTCCTTTGAAGCCAGAGTCTTGGTCTCAGTCCCCACTCTCCAGACTAGGAATGCCTAGGGAACTGTTCCTCAACGATACCTGGGTCCTCATCATTGGCCTTACTCCCTCACTGTACGTAGGCCTGGGATAGGTGAAGAAATAATGAGGAAGAGAAGTACTGAGTCCTACAATGGATACACACACACACACCAAAAAAAAAAAAACATTAAAAAATAAATGTTTTAATGAATTATTATCCCAAGTTTAGGCAATTTATATTCCCATTAGCTGAGAAAGCATGAAAAGGTGATTCTAGAAAAATTATGAATAATTTTAAAATCAAATCATGGAAAATTGATAAGAAATGGCAATGAGAAAATTATTTTTCTTAATTTTAAATGAAGTGAAAATATATTATTGGAGCTATATATGAAATATCCTACATATATACTAATATATATATATATATATATATATATACACACACACTTTATATATACTAATAAAATTGCATATTATCACCAGCAAAATAATATGACTGAATTATTAAACACGTCAGTTTAGAACTTTTGCAAAAGATACAGTGATCAGTGGAAGTCATTATTAAATCATTAAAACTAAGAAATGCCAAATCATTATCATTTATCTCTGCTAATAAAGCTGTTGGATGAGTAGTTCTCAGGAATGTCATGAACATGGTTGCTGATTTTGACTAAGAAGTTTACCTCCTCACTCACCAGCTCTTGGATGAATGTAGCAAGCTGTTGATAACTGAAGAGAGTTAGGAGAGCACTCATAATCATGAACTGTCTGTCTGGGAGAGGAGAGAAGACAACAGCAATGTCTTCAAATACCTGTGAAGTTACCATTCTTGGTTAATTCATGGGAAGGGATTTAGCTAGAAGTTAGATGGAGGTAGATTCCTGGTGGGTTTTTTTGTTTGTTTGTTTGTTTTTGTGATAGAGACAGACAGAGACAGAGGGGGGACAGATAAGGAAGACAGACAGGAAGGGAGAGAGATGAGAAGCATTAATTCTTCATTGCGGCACCTTAGTTGTTCATTGATTGCTTTCTCATATGTGTCTTGACAAGGAGAAGGGAGGGGGGGCTACAGCAGACCAAGTGACCCCTTGCTCAAGCCAGTGACCTTGAGTTCAAGCTGGTGAGCCTTGCTCAAACCAGATGAGCCCACGCTCAAGCTGGCGACCTCAGGGTTTCAAACCTCCTCATCCCAGTCTGATGCTCTATCCACTGCGCCACCACCTGGACAGGTGATCCTTGTTGTTTTAAAGGAATTATGCTGAAAATGGCATCCATTGATTATGGGGTAATGCATTAGTTGCCACTCTATTTATTGAAATTTGATTTTCAGAAAGATTATAAAGATTATTTCTGCATTTGGTAGGTGATTGAACTAGATGACCTCTAAAGTTCTATCCAAACTAAGGTTCTATGGCTGATTAGTAATATTTTATGAATGTCATATATCTATTTCTTCATCCTTGTATAGATATGAAAAGGGAACTACACTTATTTTTATTTTCTTAAATAATGTAGTTTTTATTTTATTTTTTCTATATATCTGTGTAAATGTTCTTTAATGTTGATACAATGTAGGTTTCTAAATGATTCATTTATCCTCTTATTATTTTTTACAAATTCTTTAAATATTTTGCAAACAAAAGAAAAACAGAAACAAAAAACAAATAAATGGAGCAAAGTTAAATTCAGGATTGTATCTAGTCAGCATTGCCTAAAATAAGAGACCAACAATTAGTGAGCTGTGAGACAGAGTTAGAAGAGGTACTCAAAATTCACAAAGTGGAACCAAAAATTTCTCCATGAAATTTTTAAAACTTTTGTTCAGGATGGAGAGAAGCAAGAATCAAGGGACACAACCAAATATCCAGTTAAGTGACAGGGCCACATGGAGAAGTTTAATTTTACTGTATATCTTCCCAGTGTCCTTAGGATGTTGATTGTATTGTATTATGTGTCTAAATTTTACTCCCGGCCCTGTTCACAATTAGTCTTGGAATTCAAAGTTTCTTACCATTCACATGTGGAGAACTAGTGAGAAATAAAGAGGGGATAGTAAGGTCTAGGCTCTGTACAAATTAAGCCAAGTCCCTTTCCTTTGTGTCTCTTAAAATACATTTCTCTTGCACTTTAAATAATTAGAAAGAGAAGATATCTCTTCAGCCAGCCAAAATGGATTTTACCCCCTCACCCTATTAGCTATGAAATGATTTCAAAATCACATTATAGTTATTAATTAGATACTGTATTGCTGTTGTTCCTTTAGTATATGGGTGTTTTGAAGGCAAAGACTGTATTTTGCCAAACTCCTGGTACACAGCCCTTAGTGAGTTTATTGAACACTGTTAATCCATCGTGTCCTGGGTATGTGGTAGATTAGACCCCAGGACAGGAGGTCAGTAGATCTAGAGATCTATATAATGGGTCAGATCTGAGGCTGTCAGGAACTAGCCATGTAATTCTCAGGAATTTATGTAACTTTTCTATCAGTATCTTCACTGGTATAATAAAGAAGTTGGAGTAGCTGTTCTCTTCTAGATCAATTCTAAGGCCTATTTTTCTTTGTGACATTTAAAGTCATTCCCCAATCACCTATGATAAATAGCTCTTTCACAAAGCAAATGGACAGGTAAGAGGAGGCAGGGCTGAGAAGTAGCTCTGATAAATTGGGGGCCATGGACAATCCCCAAATCCTACTCCTCGCTTTTATAATTCACTGGATGACTTTGCCTCCTCCCCAAGTTTTTCTTTCCTAATTGCTTAGACAAATACTAAAAAAGATCTTACTTTTTATTCTTTGAGTACCTGTCACTAATGTCAGGGGAAAGTAACACAGAATCATGCTGGGTGGCCAAAAGAAAGAAGCTTAGGTGAGGATTAAAATGTGATCAGTATTCAGACATTGATTTTAAGCCTTTGTTTTAGTGAAGTGATTTTAGCCACCTGGATAAGAGAAAATTTTTAAAAGCTCCCTTTGTAATTGCACCTTCTTATGGGCATGATGGATGGTCAGAGTGACAGGCAACATCTGCCCCTGACGGCATGTTATGTTATCCTGCAGAGAGGCAGTGTTGCCCAGTGGACCTCTCAGGGCGGGGCGAACCAGAGAGTACAAGTTCTAACCCCAGCTTTGTCCTTCAAACTTGTGGAATGACCTCATAGAAGTCACTTAACTGCACCGTAGCTCTGTTTTTTATCATACATAAACATAGAGGAAATAACAAGTTTTCAGCCTTTGGTGGAGGACTGACCAATAAATCATTGAAACGTGCTTGGCAGTAAAATGCTCTGCAGAAAAGCGAAAGCTAATAGCATGCAAATGGGCTAGAAATTGCACTTGCCCGGGAAAAGTACACTTTGCTCACACCTGCAGTAGGTGAAACAAACGTACAGGAGAACACCTTCAAAATGATGAACGAGAGTTTCACTTGACCTGCTGAGCTCCCTGGACAGAATAAGCTGGCGGGTGTGGGTATGAGCATAGCCTGAGTTGAGGAATGTGGTCCTGCTCTGGCATATGTGTCTTCTTGGAGTTCTAATTCTACCACAAAAGAAGAGAGTCTGAAATAGATTGTCAGTTCCAAAGAGTCAGTGTGGGGGAGGAAGCACAGAAAGGAGAACTTTCAAGGAGAGGGTGTCCAGCTGCAGTGATCTTTTTAATGTGATTTTCCTGTGCTACAGTGTCTATACTAGTGGTTCTTAACCTGGGTTCTAATGAACCCTAGGGGTTCGATGAGTCGGTCTCAGAGGTTCGGAGAAGCCTCTGACACGGAGGCCAGAATAAAGTAATACCATAATTTGTTGTGAGTTCATGTATTTTGTTAGTTTTGTTCTTTGAGCAAGGTGATGTTTATGCATGGCTCATTTTGTGCACCAGTAAAAAAACATATACCTATGTCTTGAATTTGGAAAATAGAATCATATTTTATTTATCACTAAAGAAGGGTTCGGTGAATGCGCATATGAAACTGGTGGGTTCGGTACCTCAAAAAAGGTTAAGAACCACTGGTCTGTACCTTGAAGGCTAAAGCCCAGAGGATCTCAGACTGAAAGACTGCTACAGCAGTGGTTTTATATTTTTTATTTTATTTTATTTTTTTACAGGGACAGAGAGAAAATCAGAGAGAGGGATAGATAGGGACAGACAGACAGGAATGGAGAGAGATGAGAAGCATGAATCATCAGTTTTTTGTTGCAACACCTTAGTTGTTCGTTGATTGCTTTCTCATGTGCCTTGACTGTGGGCCTTCAGCAGATGGAGTAACCCCTTGCTAGAGCCAGTGACCTTGGGTCCAAGCTGGTGAGCTTTTTGCTCAAGCCAGATAAGCCTGCGCTCAAGCTTATCTGGTGACCTCAGGGTCTCGAACCTGGGTCTTCTGCATCCCAGTCCAATGCTCTATCCACTGCGCCACCACCTGGTCAGGAGGTTTTGTATTTTTAATCCAATGACTGACCCTACCCTGAACTTTGATATTTAAATTTGATATTTAAATTTACCCCACTACAAGAATGCTTTCTATTCTGTCTACTTTTTCAATATGAATTCCATCCATATTTCAAGTCCCTTTTCTTTGGAAGTCTCTCCAAACTCTAGGTCTTTACCTTTGATGACTTTGAACTCCACTGGGCCTCCATAATTAGCACATCTTGCTAATATTAACTGCAGCAAGCACATTTAGCACCTCATTATATAGGAGCTCCCCATCCAGAGGATGAATGAATTACAAAAAAACTCCACCTGCTCTACTCCAGATCCCTTTATTCCCTGCTCTCCCCACCTTGTCTTGTCTCCTCCAATCTTCATACTCAGTGCCCAAACTGCTAGATTCCACCTGGGGCTCTTGGTGCATTATGTTTATCCTCCCTGATCCTGTCGATGTGTGGCTTTCCAGTGTTCGCCAGGTGCAGATGCTGAGGACCATCTCTGCAAGCCCAGCTTCCCGATATGCCTGGGCCAGTGATTCCCAAGTTTGGTGCACTTTCTTGGAATTCTGTAATTGCATGGCTGTGCCAGCATTCACCCCACATTCTTGCCATTGTTCTTGTCAGCCCATGTCTTGATCCCCACTGGTCTTTCTAGTTTTTAAGATTGAACTGCGGTTTGGTTTCTTTTTACCCTTCCCCTCCAAAGAGTTTTGCTCTCATTATAGAAACAATGTATGCTCTTGGAGAAATAAAGGGTGAAAAAAATGGAAATTATGCAGAGTTTCAACTCCCAGCCTATTTTGTTTGACTCTAGACTTTTCAGTGTTATACACACTTGCACACACATGCAAATGCACGCATACACACATACCTATCAAAACATGTGATTATAAAAATGTCTATTTTGTATGCTTATGTTTTTAATTTAACATGATGTTCCCAGTCATGAATAAATAGTGCTTTTCTTGCTTGTTATTAAATACGATTGGGAAAAATGATTTTGAATAGCTACATGGTATTGCTTTATATAAATATGCTAAAAGTTATTTGCAAACCCCTAATGTTGATCATTAATATTGTTTGCAACTTTTCTCTCTAGTAGATGGATATAAACATAAATGTATCTCCAATTTATCCGCTTCTCTCCATCTCTATTGCCACCCCTGTCCCAAGTGGCCACTGTCTCTCTTGCATGACTACAGTACAGCATGTGGGTCAGCATCGGCTAGAGTGAAATGCTTATTAAGCTTGAATCCTGGATCTTCATCTTATAAGTATGGCTTTGGGAAAGTTATTTGGGCTCCCACTGCCTCAGTTACCTCATCTGTTATATGGAGGTATCATTGGTAATTGTACTTGTAAGAAGTATTAAGTGAAAAAATGCTATATATAAGGTACTTGGAATATTGACTGGCATGTGAAAACTTTTCAATAAATACCACTTTTCAATCTCTCACTCATTATTTGCATTCACTCATGTTTGAATGGGTTCCATTTTCCACGTGATAGCCAATATTCCATCAATCTGCTTATCCAACCAAAGTTTACAAATATGGTACATTGATTATATATAGTATACCTTCTCTCTAGGTTTGATAGGGGAGCTCAAGTATATATAACAATGAGAAGAGGGCTATTAATCTTCCTATAGTTTTAGAGAAAACCATAAGCTTTAATTTGAAACACTTGCCTGATGTTCATGAGGCCTTTGCAATGAAGCAATAGAGTTTTTTTTCACATTCTCCAAATATTATGCCACATATCACCATAAATTGTCTCCAAATTCCCACTTCAAACAGAAGTTTCCTGATAAGGTCATTAGGAGTCTGTTGTGATTCATTAAGAACTTATGAGAGAAAACAGCCCAGATTTTATTTGATAAATTCTTCAGAACATCAATTTAACATCTTGTTCTCTAAAATTTGTTCTCTTTGGTGGTGATAATTATTGGGGATGTGAGAGAAGCTGAGTTTGAATCATTTAGAACTCAGCATTCACAAATAATGCCCAGCGGAATTTATTTCTGAGATTGATATTTAGGCAGTAATTCAAATAATGAAGTCTTGTTGTGTTTCAAGAAAATCAACAACTAAGTAAACAGCTTGTACTGTATGGAGTTGATTAAGTATAGGTATTCTATAAAAAACATTCTTTCACTTAGGAAGGTTCATTATGAAATCACTTTTGGAATTTATAAACATTTTGGAATTTATAAAGGTGAGACTTTTTTTTTCTTTTTCTTTTTTTTTTAGGAGAGATGAAAAACATCAACTCGTAGTTGTGGCACTTTAGTTGTTCACTGATTGCTTCTCATATGTGCCTTGACAGGGAATGAGAGGGATGGGTTGGGGGGGCTCAAGCCAAACCAGTAACCCCTTGCTCAAGCCAGCAACCTTGGGTTTCAGGTTAGAGACCTTTGGGCTCAAGCCAGTGACCATGGCATCACGTCGATGATGCCAGTCTGAAGCCAGTGACAATGAGCTCAAGCTGATGACCTCACGGTACAAAAGCTGAGACCTCAGTGTTCCAGGTTGATGACATGCCACCACTGGTCAGGCAAGATTGATACCTTTTTTTACATGTTTATTTTATTGATTTTAGACAGAGAGAAAAAAAGGGAGAGAAAGACAGGCACAAAGATTGGCTCCTGCATGTGCCCTGACCAGGAATGGAACTGGTAACCTCTGTACTTCAGGATGATGCTCTAAACCAACCAAGCTACTTGACCAGGGCAAGGTGTAAGCCCGTGATGGCGAACGTATGACACGCGTGTCAGCACTGACACACGTAGCCATTATTGATGACACGTGACCGCTTGCAGCTGCATACCAGAGAAGTCTGGGGCCGCATGCCGAGAAGGACGTTTCATCCTTGGTTCCTGCACAGCCAGGTGCAGTTGCCGAGGATAAAACATTTGCTGTAGTGTAGACACTCTGTGCTGGAGGTCTGTAGGCCAAAACAACAGAACTCGGGCACAGAGCGTCTAGTTCTAGGACTTCCTGTTAGGCCATTTTTCTAGAAATGACATACCACCCAAGTAATGCTCGGTTTTTTGGCGAATTTTGACACACCGAGCTCAAAAGATTGCCCATCACTGGTGTAAGCCTTTGAAGAAGAATTTATTTGCTATTTGTAAAGTCATGGGAGAAATTAGAATCAAATTATAAAATGTGTCAGCAATGATAAGCCTGTGAAATTAGTCAAACTAAAGGGCATGTATAACTGTCAGTTATCACTGAGGGACTGACCCTGAACCATGCTTTTAACAAAATCTCTTCTGTCAGGAGTAATTTTTGTCTAACTTTCAGTGAGTTTATTTCCAGTTACCATAATCTCTTATAGGGTTATGATATCATTCTTTGGGTTTTGAAGAGTTGACAATTTTCTAAAAATTATCTGTTAAAAAAATAGGCAATTAAAAGATTAAGAATACCTTATATTTTTCTTTTAGTCAGGAGATATGTGTGTGTGTGTGTGTGTATGTGTGTGTGTGTATGTGTAGGCTGTCTTTAGGTGGGCATCAGGTGAATACTCCAAGAAATGTGGCATCAGCTCCCTTGGTGAAATGCAGAGCACCTGAGATCAGAAGGGGTGAGTTCTAGATCAATGGAGTCGGTTCTTTCATTTTACACATGGAGAACAGCTACAAAATATTTAAAGACTGCTTCAAAGTCACACCACATTTGTGACATAGGGTAAATAGCAAAAAAAGAATAGCTCTCTAATTTCGGTATACAGGGGGTCCTCAGGTTATGACACAGCTCATTCCTATGGCAGAGACATAAACAAAATTCTGATGTAAGTTAAAACAGACCCTATTCTAAGTCACTTACCTATCTTAACACAGTTGTAAAATTATAATCTAGAACATAAAAACACAACTAAGCCACAGAAAAAGGAAAAGGACATATACTGTTCTGTACACTGTACTTAGTAACAGCAAAAATGAGTGTTAAAAACACTCCTTACCTTGGCCCTGGCCAATTGGCTCAGTGGTTGAGCATCGACCCAGTGTGTGGAAGTCCTGGGTTTGATTCCTGGTCAGGGCACATAAGAGAAGCGCTCATCTGCTTCTCTACCTTTCCCCTTCTCCTTTCTCTATCTCTCTTCCTCTCCCACAGCCAAGGATCTGCTGGAGAAAAGTTGGTCTGGGTGCCGAGGATGGCTCCATGGCCTCCGCCTCAGGCACTGAGGATGGCTCCAGTCACAGAGGAGCAACACCCCAAATGGGCAGAGCATCCCCCCTGGTGGGCATACCTGGTGGATCCCGGTTGGGCACATGCAAGAATCTGTCTGTCTGCCTCTGTGCTTCTCACTTCAGAGAAATACAAAAAAAAAAAAAAAAATCTACCTTTATCCCTGTGATTGGTTTGCACACTAGAGGGGTCATTGCAAGGTGGGAGAAACTGACCTATTGGGAGGAGGAAGCTGGAGAGGCAGGAGAACCTGAAGAAGGTGCTGGAGATACTGGGTCAGGTGAACCAGGATTGCCTACTAAGGAACATGCAGGAGATGCTGGAGATAATTCTACCTGTACTACAGGTGTTTTATCTCAAGAAGCAGCTAATGTAGAGGGTAAAGGATCTGTTGCAGACCTCTCTATCTTCTTAAAGAATTGTTCCAGGCTAGTATGGAAGGTTGATGACTTCTTCTCTTTCAAAATATGCCTATATTATTGCAAGGCATTCATAATGGCTGAAACACTCACATCTCAACTTTTTAAAAGTTTTTATGGGAGTGAGCATTGTAAACTCAAAACATTGTATGCCGAGACTGTCATAACCTGAGGACTGCCTGTAGTTAATGAGATTTCCAACTTCTAATTTTTTTGGTAAAATTTTCCAAAACAAAAATAAAAAGGAAAGAAAGAAAAAGAAATAACTATGGTAAAACTTACTAGTTTGAACTGTTTGGATTAATTCTAGGCCCATCAGATTTTGTTTTCCAAGATAGCAATGGCTTGTGTACACACTTCTGGGGCAGAGATTATATTCCTAACTTGCCTTGGCAAGAAATAGGAAACTCATTTCCAGGGAAAAAAATGCGCTTTACTTTGTGAAAAGAGAACTAGTTTTAGATGAACTTGGTTGCTTTAGATTAAAGGACCTTCAAAGCCTATTGGGAAAGAAAGGCATGGTATGTGTTGGGGAGAAGACTGAGGTGGGAGAATTAAGTGGCAGAGACACAATGTCTCAGGAAGGCAATGAGAAGAGCAAGGTTTTACCCTCACCTGCCAACTAAAGAGTTTCCTTGGACTTGGGAGAAGGGTGATATCAGAGAGAAGCTCGTGGTCTGTAGCCCTGGGCACTGCTTCCCAGCAGCACTACTATTCCACAGGCAAGAGTCCCGAGGGAGGACTGGAAGGGTGGTGAGGTTCACTAGGTTGATCAGACAGGTCTTGAGAAAAGTCTTTGCATGACAGGAAAGTGCAGAGCCTTGCAAAACTTTCAGTGAAATTCCCATTGTCTGCACCAAGAACTGTGCTCGGGCTCCTTTCTCTCTGGTCCAAAGAGGATTTCAGTACATCAACAGTGAGGATTTTACCTATAGGACTCACTTTGACAGGTCCTCTGTCACCCTTGGGACACCATAAGCCCAAGGAAAAGTAAGTAGATCCTGGACAATTAATGGAGTCAGGGTGGGGTCTGGAAAGTGTGGAAGCCTACTATTTTGTTTTGTGGGTGTTTTTGTGTGTGTATGACAGAGACAGAGAAAGGGACAGATAGGTACAGACAGACAGGAAGGGAGAGAGATGAGAAGCATCAATTCTTCGTTGTGGCACTTTAGTTGTTCATTGATTGCTTTCTCATATGTGCCTTGACTGGGGGGCTACAGCAGACCGAGTGACCTCTTGCTCAAGTCAGCATTAGCTGTGCTCAAACCAGATGAGCCCGCATTCAAGCTGGTGACCTTGGGGTTCCAAACCTGGGTCCTCTACTTCCCAGTCCCATGCTCTATCCACTTCATGAGCACCTGGCCAGGCAGAAGCCTACTATTTTGTATTTTGAGAGGTTGAGTTGAACTAGCTTTGAGCTCCTACATTGGAGGTGTGGTTAACGACATACCACCAAAAGCAGAGGAATCCCAACTCCGGAAGTGTCTCCAAAACCCTGAGATAAGAATTGACTACCTTTTTTTTTTTGACAGAGACAGAGAGAGGGATAGATAGGGACAGACAGACAGGAAGGGAGAGAGATGAGAAGCATCAATTCTTTGTTGAGGCTCCTTAGTTGTTCATTGATTGCTTTCTCATATGTGCCTTGATTGGGGGGCTCCAACAGAGTAAGTGACCCTTTGTTCAAGCCAGCAACCTTGAGCTCAAGCTAGTGACCTTTGGGCTCAAGCCAGTGACCATGAGGTCATGTCTATGATCCCACACTCAAGCCAGCGACCACTTGCTGAAGCTGGTGAGTCTGTGCTCAAGCCAGCGAACTCGGTCGGGGCTTGGAACCTCAGTTGTCCGTGTCCCTGTCCAACACTCTATCCACTGCGCCATCTCCTGGTTAGGCTGAATCAACCACGTCTTTAAGTCACTTTGATAACCCTTAAAGCCCTTTAGGACCTGACAAAGTGGTCTTTTTCAAAGTATAAATAAAGAAGAAAATCTCATTATTGCAGCAAGGCAAGGTTTATCCCAAAGCTCCAGCTGTGACTCTGTCCTTGCACAAACCTCTGTTGAACATCTCCACTAACTAGGTCTAACTAGGGAATGGAGACACAGTATCCATTAGGTATTGTAGATAAAACAGAAGTTGGTCTCACTTGTATCTCTCTCTGCTGTGCATTTTGCCTTCCTTTCACCATCCATCAGCTTGGGACTTGCTTAAAGCTACATTGACAGCTCCTAATCTGTGGGCTTCCATGATCACTGCATTTGGGTGAGATTATATATAAGTTTTCTGGACATAACATGCCTTTCACCTGCAGCAGAAATAGTGTGGGTGAGGTTATAAAGACTTCTCAGAAACACCTGACTGAGCTGCCTGTGGCTATATCAAGTAACCAAAATGATGGATATAAGTCAATCCCACATGTCACTATGAATAATAAGCGCTAAAAATACACTGATATAACATATTAAGAATTTCATATACTCTACATGTTCTACAAGACAATTGATCTTGTCTCCTTAACAAGGCAAGGGCATGAAAAGAGGATGAGGCAGTTATAAATTTAACATGACTTAAAAACATAAAAAAATGCAATCTGTGGACCGTTTTCTGATACTGTTTCATACAAACAAGCCAGAGGGAGACAGATGTAGGACAATCAGAGGAGTTTGAGTATTATTTGGTATTGGGTGATGGGTGATATTAAAATTATTATTCATCTTATTAGTTATAATAATATTGTGCTTATATAAGAAAACAGTTTTTAAAGATGTTTGTTCAAGTACTTATAAATAAAATATGTCTAGGATTTGCTTTAAACTACTTCACCAGATAAAAAGATGCAAATATAGAAAAATATTAATAAATGTAGATCATGGATTTATAGAAATTAACTTTACCATCTCTTTACTTTTACCCCTTTTTTAAAATTTCAGATAAAAAAGTTTAAGAAATGTATTGACACTGATTCTCAATGTTGGTGTTATTTTCCCTGATCGACTTTAGTACCACCAATATTTATTTATTTAGACGTCCAGTAACCATTTCTAATCTGTCTATATGCCAGCTCTCCCATGAAGGGGGTGTTCTTTATTTTTCTACTTCTCGTTCTGGAGCTCAGACTGAGATAGATCCTCTGTGCTGTCATGAACCATTTCCTCTCCGAGGCTTCCTCTGTTCAAATCAAGCACAGCATGGGATTTATTTCCATGTGTATTCCTTTTGAGTGGGGAAGGAGGCATGGCAAAATAAAAGGTAGATCTGACTTCAACTGGCCCTGCTAGTTACTTATGATGTGACCTTCAGATACATGTGCTACCCTCTGAGGTGCTCATCAGTAAAATAAAGACAATGCATGCGTGGTGACCACAGGCACCTGACCCATATCCCATCAGTACCCATCTTCCCATACATGTCCACGGCTTCCCTGCAAATGGCTGTGACACTGCCTGAAGGCACTTTCTAGACACAAGAATTGTTTTTTTCTTGTGCTTCAGTTTCCCTTGCGTTGTCTCAAAATGGTAACATTTTATTAAATACTTGGAATCTAAATTATGGTTCAGTGAGAATGTGGGAAGAAGAGATCAGGTAAAAACATAGCCCTGGTCCAGAGCAAGAGGCAGTAACTGACAATAAGGATTTGGAGATATCCATCCCCAGGAATTCTTATAAGTATTTGGGAAATGCTTTTATAAGTTTAAATTTGTTTCCGAAATATGTTGTGGGTTAAGGTTATTTTCCTTTGGGATAGGTGACTGTAATTCTGAAAAAGGTACATAAAATTTCCAAAATTTAACATGTTTGCCATAACTCAGAGGAACTAGCTGTGAAACTTCTGGAATCTCCCTATTGGATCAGTGAGGCATAAGCATGTTTAGAGATAAGGACTCAACTATAAAATGTGGCCCCCAATCCAAGCAACAGTGCCTAAGGGAGAATGATCTCCTGGGTAAGCCAAGCAATGAGCATTCCTAGGAAGTAGGCGCATTCCTAAAGCAAATACCCTTGTGGCTCCAGGCAGGACATGCAATTCAAAACAGAACTCCAAAAGCAACCATGTTCATCCTTTGTCAATTGGAGATGATAACGGTACTGCCTCATAAGGTTGTTGGGACAATTAAAGTTTATATGTGATAATCCTAACAATACTTGACATATGGAATGGGCAATAGAGGCTTTGGGTAGTTGCTAATATGGTCCTTCAGCCTGCTAGGTGAGAAGTGTGGAGAAAGGTGGAGCAGTTTTTCAAGGTCAGAGACTCTGCTCCCAGTGGAGTGATTGATACATTTATCAAGAACAGGCACAGAAATCCCAGTGGGAAAACTGATAAAGTGGCCAGGGTTATGAGAAAATTGGTAACACATATATTCATAGGAAAGGGTTCTATGATTCCCAACTGTACTGCAGACTTTGTGGGGAAAGGCACACAGTATGTCTTTATAACTATCCTTAGAACCTAGAACAGAGTCTGGCACATAGTGGGCACTCAGAATTTGTTGAATGAATGAATGAGTGAATGAATGAATGAATGAAATGAAAATATACATACCATGGATCTTATACTAACATAGAAAAATATTTACAAACCTGAGTCCTAGGAGATATCCTTCAATCTCATAGGATTGTTGGTATAATAACTGCTAAATCTTAAAGTAAAAACAAACTTTAAACAAGTTTTCTCCTTTTGGACTTTTTTGCATGTCACTGCTCTAAGGTTTTGGAAATCTCTGCTATAAATCTTATTTAAGGAATGTTTTTTTATTTCTTTCTTCTAAAATCTGCTGACTCAATCCTGTTTGGATTAGATGCCACACTGAGCTACTCAGAAGAACTTGTTTGTCGTTTTTAGTTTAGCACTTCTTCAGGTACATCCAGACATATCTCTTTATCTATATAAAAGATTGCTTGTCTTCTGAGCCATCTTTTTCAGTGAAGAGGGTGCAGTGACTTGGGTCCCCCTCAGTGAGCATATTTTCCTTTTCTTCCCGGTCTGCAGTGCCCTTGTCTCAGGGCCATGTGGTTTGTGCCCTGTGAGAACAGGCCTGTCAGCCAAGACTACTTACTATGAACTGGGAAAAGAAACAGGCTGAGGAGGGTTACTTAGTCTCTCTCTCTAGGGAGTTTGGTGTTGGGACTTAGAAAGCTCTGTAGTAGTCTCTGAAAGTCACTTGGAAATATAGAGATGTAAATTTGGAAATTAAAATAGTTGTGTACACACACACTCGTGTGTGTGTGCACGCGCGCGCGCACACACACAGAAGCTGCTTGGGTTTCTATAAGCCTTCAAGTTCTTGGCTCCATGCTGCCATACCCTTTAAATAACTTCACGTTTTTACTTAAACTAGAGGTTTGTTTTTGCTACTTGCAACTAAGTGAGGTTTGAAGTGCTCAACAAAGTTGCTCTCTCTGAAGTGCTAACATTGAAAACACACTTCTTGCTTGTCTTGCTGAGACCCTGACTTTTCCCTGGAGGCGTTCCCAACCCTGTTTCTCCTGTAAAAGGATAGCAGGGCATTTCCCACTATGATGTCCTTCCTTGGGCCTTCCTCTCACAAGTCCTTTGCTCTTTCCTGATGTGGTTCTTCTGTTTTCTTTCAGTACATAGCCAGTGTATATACTGATGATCTATTTCCAACTGTAACTGAAGCTTTTGGCTTCACCTATTATTATTATTTACGTACCATTTACTAACTGTTAGGGTCCCAGGATACTGGTGGCAGTGACTATCATCTAAGAAGCCCTCTTACCAGCTAGTAATTACTTTCTTCCTCCCAGGACTCTTCCCCCGCCCGTTTTAATGCGCCTCTGTTTCAAGACATTTGCTTTCAGTTGTAAGTAAGTGGCTATATTGGTCTAATTTTCCCACTGAAAACAATTACAAAAGTTGGAGAAGATAAAGCAAGTATTTGAAGGTATTAGCAAGTAACCAACATAGAAAGGACATGGGGCTATGATTTCTGAGTCAGAATCAGTCAGGAGGGAGTAACTGAGTTAAGTGCTGTGTTCATTCCAGGGCTCTATCCCACTTGAGAGCATTTTCCAGTTTCAGCAGAATTAAGTCTCAGGAAACAGAAATTTTACGGGCTGAGAAACACAAGTCTGAATTCAGAATTTCTAAGGAGATAAGACTAAAGAGGCACAATATTTGAGGGAAAAAAACCACAGAGAATTGAGCTAATAAAATCTGCTCACAATTTCTCATTGAATAATATAGAAAAAGACTCCAAGCAGAAAGTGCAACTGAAAACCCAAACTGCTGAGGAGATGTTTCAGTAATCATGTAGTGCTAGAAGGACAGAAATTGACACCCAACTCCTGACCTGGTGGGCTAGTCCTGGCAACCGCACCAGACTTTTAATAGCGATCTGACAAGGGTCATGCCATGGGAATGAGAGCGAAACTGAAATAGACTAGTCACTTACAAAGCCACAAACAATGCTTGTCACAATCAAGGTGGTCTTCTGGTGCTTTATATACCTGCCAAAGGAAACGTAAACATCTTTATAGAAAGAGAACATCATTCAACACCTCATAATGTCTCATATGGAAAGGGTGGTGTTTAATACAAAATTATTTGTCATGCTAATAAACCGACATGACCAAGTGACTCTATATAAAAATAATATTAGTTCTGTGGCTAATTCAAATATTAAAGCTGTTATATAGGAACACTAAAATAACTTTGATTAACCTGACCAAAATATAGAAGAGAAGATGGTAAGTTACAGAAGAGACATGGAAGCTATAAAAGTGAAATGAAAAGTCTAGAAGCAAAATATACAATTATTGAAATTAAGAATCCAATAAATGAGTTTAATTTAAAAATTAGAGCAGAACTGAGAGTTAGAAAACTGGAAGTCAGGTCAGTAGAAAGAAAAGGGAAGGGACTAGAGTAGAGTGCATAAAATACGTATGGGATCTCGTAAGAAAGGTTATCATGTACATAACTGTATCCCAGAAACAAGGAGTGAAAAATGTCCAATAATATTAGAAAAAATACAAAGAAAACCATACCTAATTACATAATAGGCGAACCACTAAAAACCCAATACAAAGACAGAACATTTTTAAATTGGCTAGAAAATAGAAAAGAAAACATTATTTCAAAGAAGGAACAATAAAATTTACAGCTACTTTTTCAGTAGAAATGGTGTAGACTACAATAGTAGAGTATCTCTACCAAGGGAAAATATACTTAACAAATAAAAGTGAAATAAAGACATTTTCAGACAAACACAAACTGGGAGAATTGTTTGCCAGTAGACCCACACTAAAGGAAATATTTAAACAATTTTTTCAGGTGTAAAAATATAATCTCACATGTGAAACATGTCTGTACAGGAGGAAGGAACAAAGAACACTATAAAAGATAAATATGTAGATAAATATAAAGATTGATACTGAAGCAATCTTATTGTCTTGGGGCATTCAGAATAGAATAGATAGATATAAAAATAATGCAAAAAGCAAAAGGAATAAATAAAGTAAGGTTTTTGTTGTACATGTGTGTTAATTGAAGGAGTAATAAATTAATAATTCATGTTATAATTTCAAAGGTAATTACTAAAAAAAATAAAAACATCCAACTAGTAAGTCAATAAAGCTTGTGTTGGCGAGTACGCCTATCACTATTAGGATTTACTGAGGATGGATCGAGTACCAACTCTCAATCCCCACTGAAGAAGAGGTACTATGCACATGCATGCACACTTGGCGAAGCACAGTACTTGCATAATCATGTTCCAGTAAGTCCTCTCTCATCATTCTGTCAATAAATCTTGGCCTTTTCTAGCCTGAAGGTGGGGAGGGACTGAGGTTGTGTAATTGATGACAAGCTCTGCACCAAGGGTCTAGGACTTCTCAGTAGATTGAGGAGCAAAATCACACACTGATCAGCCTAAACTGAGAAAGTTTGTGGGGGAAGGGATCTTGTGTAATATTCTATTCCAATGTGATGTTTTTATTTGCTCTGTCACTTAGTCACATTTGTACAGTGTGTCAATAATACACTAGGATTATCTGCGTTAAGGCACGGCAGTGAATATTAAAGAGCCAGATGCCCTCTTCCATTTGGATAGTAATTAATTTTCTTATTTTTATTTTTTCCTTTTTATTTATTTATTTATTTATAATTTTAATTTTTAATTTATTGTGTTGACATGATTTCAAGTGTCCCACTCAATATAGCACACTCCACCCCCCACATCTTGCCTCTTATGCCCCATACAAAGTCTCTTTTCATTCCCATTTCACCCTCTTTGTTCCCCCCACCTTCATCTCCCCTTTTCCTCTGAGACTTGCTACCCTGTTATCTGTATCTATGTGTTATATATTGTAAAGCCAGTAGCTGAGGCCACCATCACAGCCGCCCGACCCATGCAGGTTCACATTAGATTCGAACAGTCGGTAATGAAAAAACGGAGCCAAGAACTGGTGAGCCATCAGCTTTAATTCTAGCTTGCACCCAGCGGCCAAGCAAAAACACACACTGGGCTCCAAAACCCACTCATTCAGTGCTCACAAAGCTACTGACTTATCCGAGTTTCCTAGAATCAAATGTTTCTAGCTCACCAGACTTATTCACCTCTGTTTCCCATCTCCTTCTCTCTACACAAACTCTGCACAAACTGGCTTCTTCCTCAGCATTCTACTATCTTGGCTGCTTGTCCTGGCCTCCATGTGGCCTTACTCTGCTCTCCTCTCTAATACCTCAGGAACCAAGAGAGAGCAAGCTACTGGTCTGTCCCACTTTATACTGTAGAAATCCAAACCCTTAATCCAATCTACAGACAAGGAAGTTTCTGATACAAAGTCACCCATCTGAGGCATAATGGGACTCCTCATGAGAGTGCACCACCCCACATCATCCAATCAGTCAAGGGTGTGGGGAAAAGCTTACTCTTAAAACCAAGCCTTAGGCCATAACGACCTGGCCTGCTTACATTACAGTCTTTCCCCCACACTCATCCCAAGCATAAGGGCAAATAATATCACCTGGGTGACGGGCATCCATGTGGGCAGCGCCATATTTAACAAAGTGAGCATAATATATTTTATCTGCCCAGCAAAATCAAATGAGAAAGTTGGCTTTAAACAATCAATCTAGATGAAATAGAACATTACAAATGTCCCTGTGGTTCCTGTTTTCTCACCAGTCCTCCAAATCCTGGATAATTGGGATTCAACTCTATTTCCTTTTTTACAACTGAACTCAGGATCACTATGAGTTTATAGTTTTGTCTTTTTTTTTTTTTCTGTATTTTTCTGAAGTGATATTTGGGGAGACGACAGACAGATTCCCGCATGTGCGAGACTGAGCGCAACTGAGATCCACCTGACATGCCTACCAGGGGTTGATGCTCTGCCATTCTGGGCCATTGCTCCCTTGCTTCTGAAGCCATTCTAGTGCCTGAGGCAGTGGCCATGGAGCCATTCTCAGCTCCCAGGCCAACTTTTCTCCAATCGAACCGTGGCTGCAGGAGGGGAAGAGAGAGAGAGAAAGGAGGGTGCGAAGGGTGGAGAAGCAGATGGGTGCTTCTCCTATGTCCCCTGGCCGGGAATCAAACCTGGAATTTCCACATGCCAGACCAATGCTCTACCACTGAGCCAACAGGCCAGAGCCTAATTTTACATTTTAATAAATAGTTTCTTCTGCCTATCCATTGGTCATTATTATTGTTAGTGATTCTTCTGCTTTAAAGTTCTGCTGATTTTAGAAAATATCTCTTATTGCATTATAATTTGCAAAGGAATTTCTGTTCATTATGAAAATTTAATTATTTATAATCTCACTCTCTAGAAATGACTATTGTTAATGTTTGGATTTATAACATTAAATTTTTTTGCCTGTCTTATATATATATTTATTACAAAATATTTGGTCAAATATTTTGTAATCAATTTTTTTGGTTAAAAATATATGAATATTTACTATGTCATTATCAATATTATTTTAATGATATGATAAAGAAAATTGCATAATTTCTTACATTATTGGACATTTTTGCTTTTTACCTTAATATTTGCTAATAAGTAGTGAGGTAATGAACATGTTTATATACAAATACTTAAATTTTTAAATAGGTACATAATTATTTCATCAGAATAAATTCATAGAAGTGAAACTTCTGATTGAATGATATCTTAATCAGCTTTGGCTACACTGTAACAAAGTATTAGGGTGGCTTATAAGAAGCAGATGTTTATTTGTCACAGTCTGGAGGTTAAAAGTCAATGATCAGAATTCTGGAGGGGACCCTACTTCAGACTACAGACTGCTGCCTTCTCATTGTATCCTTACATGGCAGAAAGAAGGTGAGCTGACTCTCTGGCCTCTTTTAAAGGCACTTATCCCGTTCATTAGGTCCTCAGCCTCATGACCATTATAATCACTTTCCAAACGCGTTCACTTCATAACAGTATCACATTGGGGTTACATCTCAACATGTTTAGGGGTGGATGTGGGAGGCAAACATTAAGTATATAAAAAGCAAGGAGGCAATTCTTAAAAGAAAATTTTTTTTTCATGAAGATTGCTAAACAGGCCTCTAGAAAGGTGGACCAATTTACAATTTGATCTAGTTTTTTTGTGTGTGTTTCCTTGTGTTTTAAGTTCTTGCCTAAGTATTTTCCCTCATCACAATGCTTTGAATTAATTCTCATTATTTTCTCTATCAAATACTTATAGGAGAAAAGTGAAGTGATATTTAAAAAAGCAAATATGAAAACATTTTTTTTGTCTCCTGTTTTTGGATGTCTCTGTGAAGTGTTAAGAGAATCAGGCATTTTTCGGGCTCATTCACCACAGTCTGCCTTTCACCTTTTTAGTTTCATTTCTTTGTGATCCATTCATACTCTTAAAAACCCGAGGGTTCATGTGAATGCAGAAAACAACTCAAAGATGCATTTTTCCTTCTGTGGTTTTCCCACAGTTCTCCTGTAGATCAAAAGCTGCAGTTCTCCCAAGTTACCACTAAGTGTCAGCCAAGGTATAGTCAATCGCACATTTGAATTTTTTTTTCACACTTGTATGGAAATGTTTGATAAGAAAGCACATTAAATAAGCACACAGTGAAATTTCTGGTCTACTTCTCTTTAGATCCTGGGAAGAAAAACAATAACCAGATGCATTTCTCTCAAAATTAAAAAAAATAATCTTTGTTTCACAAGAGTTTCTTTCCCCCATGTACTGTTACTTAGTATTTTCGCCACTTTTCAGTGAAATCTTTACTGCAGTGTTTATATTTACAAGAAACACACCAGAAAAGATCTCTGGCTGAATGCAAATTAAGCCTTAACACTGCAAATTGATAAGCTGTCTAAAAATAAAATACTCATTGAACTATAGATTTTGAAGAATTGAACTAAAATCACCTCATCATCCTTCAGGATTCTTATACTAGATCATGTCAGAAAGCCCTGTCAGGCAGTCATTTAAAAAAAAATGATCCAAATGAAAAACCATATGGCTCAACATAGCATTGTAGTCAACAATTTCATAAATAACTCTTTCTGGGAGATGTGAGAACCCTAAAGTTATATCCTGCTGTTTAGAAATACATGGTGGGGCAAAAGTAGGTCTACAGTAATAAGTACACAAAGCAGTGTTTATTCTTGTATTATTTATTAATTCTTATATTTTTTTATTCAAACAACTGTAAACCTACTTTTGCCCCACCCTGTATTTTCTACCCAGATTAACTTCTAATTACTGATGAGGGATGTTGACAATTATTGTAGACTATTCATACTTCAAGAAACATTGAGAAAAATTTAAATAGTTTGACCAACTAGCCAAATGGCCTGTAGAGTTAAAAGCATTCTATATTATTTTTATTTTGACTTTGTAACACATGTAGATCTATTTTGAGGTTTACTTTTGCTATTGATCGAATTACATCCACCCCAAAAAAGATGTGTTCAAGTCCTAATTTCCAGTACCTCACAATGTGACCTTATTTGGAAATAGGGTCATTGCAGATGTAATTATTTAAGATGAGATCATCCTGGTGCTGGGGTACCTCAGCCAGTACGCTGGTGTCCTTCTAAGATGGGCATGTGATGACAGAGGTGTACAGGGAGAATACCACATGATAACAAAGAAAGAGACTGGAGTTTATAGCTGTAAGCCAAGGAACATGAAAATCTCCCAAAGCTGAGAAGAGGCAGGAGGGATCTTCCCCTACAGGTTTCAAAGGGAGCGTGGCCCTGTCTGTCTACACCATGATTTTGGACGGCTAATCTCTAGAATGGTGAGAGAATAAATTCCTGTTGTTTGAAGCCACCCAGTTTTTGGTATTTTGTTACAGCAGCCCTCAGAAATGAATCAAACCTTCTTTCGAATGATTGAAATTTGTTAAAACTGCTTAAAAGTATACCCATTTATGAGTTGGAGAGTGGTGCAAGAGTTTATTAGGATGATGATTCACCATGTATAATATACAAACAAACATATATTCACTATTTTCCAAGTAGGATTAAAAGACATTCTTCCACACTTGTTAATAAATCAGTGTTTTCATGACATGATTTTGTGCTCTCATGGATTGCCATCAAGATGGCTGTGGAAATCACCAACCCGACAGCATGCTCACAAATGGCAAAATGTCCATTTGGTGTCTCTTTAGGTTGGCTTGTCCATGTGCGAACCTAGCTCTGAAGGCAACGAGGTTTTCAGAAGGCCTTCCAAGGCCAACCTTGAAGACTGACATGTGTGAGAAGCTCCCAGACTAAGTGTGGTGCTGGAGTCTTGTCATATTATACATAGTGTCTCAAGTAGATGTTTACACTTAGAAGATGCCCCATAAACATTTGTTAGATGTGATTTTAAAAGAAGTTAGTTAAAAAAATATTTTGTTGAAGTAAAGCATGTTTATTAGTTTTTCACTACATATTTATTGAGTAGTATGACAATCTTTTAGCCTCCCCCCCCCAAAAAAAAAGAGCATGACACTATTTTAGAACAACAACCAAAAAGAACAGAGAGGAGGAGCCTGTGCTGGCATAGCCACACTCTGTACTCCTTTCCCTTGTCAGTAAGGGCCACATTTGCTCAATACATACCTGATGACTTGCTGCCTAAAATTAATTGTGAGGGGTAATTTAAGAATGAGATACCACCATTATTTTAGGTGGATAAAATTTACTGGTATTATTAGATTGTTTTGTAGTGTCATTGTGGTGTATGGGTTTTCAAAGTGTTGACGTGCAAGAAAAATAACCCATCAGACACTATTTCCTGAACCCCAAATTGGCTATTTCTTGAACAAAAAGCAATGAATATAATCTTAACTCTAAGCTGTGAAGATATAATAAAACTCCCCTATTTTCCTCTGGTGGGAAGGTCACATATGTGAGATCTGGGATGCTATCAAACAAAGAATGCACACAAATCCAAATTATTTCCCAAATCACAAAAGCAACCACTTATTTGGAACTCACAATGTGCTAATTAGCTCATTTTTTCCTCATCACAGACCGATAAGGGAGCTACTGATGTGAAAAACATAGCAGAAGAGGTTAGTAATGCACCTGGACCTGACAACAGGTAAATGCTACAGTTGGTAGTTGAGCAGATATTCTGTCCCAGAGCCTGTAGGCATTTATTGTGCACCTACACTGTACTGGAAGTTCCACGCTGAATAAGGCAGAGGACACATGGGTAGTTGGAGCTTATATTCTAGCAAGTCTAACCATTGCCGTACAAATTGTCATGTCTTTCTCTAATGTTTTTTTTTCTTTCTCTCCTTTAGTGAGCTGTCTCTTATTCCCAGTGTGTCATAAGCAATATTACTGGTTTGGGAGGTTTATGCACTTAAATATCAGGTGTGATGGGAGGGTAATTGTTTGTGGGGTCCTAACTAAAATGTTGATAGCATTAAACCTTACATCTCATTTGTTCAGACTGCATCCAGTTCATTCACAAAGCAGGCAGCACCATCTGACTAATGTTTTGCACATTATGATTTCACTTCTAAATGTCAAGCGCTATTTTTTTTTAAACTGTAAAGTAGTTAACAACACACCAAAAATCCTTCCACTGTGTTACAGTTGAGGTAGTCACACGCACATAAGTTGTGGCTGCATCTTACTCACTTTTCACATGTTTGACAAACATGGTTTTACTACCAAGTTGCAATTCATTAAAACTGACCTTAATTTTTGAAAGAGGCCCATGCACATTTCCTCACAATGGTTCTCTGTGCCATGGATACAGAGTTACAATTTTTTTTTTCATAATTGGCGGGCAGGGATTCTGTTCTTGTTTAGGTTACTTTTTTTTTTTTTGTATTTTTCCGAAGTGAGAAAAGGGGGAGAAGGAGGACGGCAGACAGATAGACTCCAGCATGTGCCTAACCAGGATCCACCTGGCATGCCCACCAGGGGACGATGCTCAGCCCCTCTGGGGTGTTGCTCCGCTGCAAGTGGAGCCATTCTAGCACCTGAGGCGAAGGCTATGGAGCCATCCTCAGCGCCCTGCCAACTTTGCTCCAATGGAGCCTTGGCTGCAGGAGGGGAAGAGAGAAATAGAGAGGAAGAAGGTGGGAAGGATGGAGAAGCAGATGGGTGCTTCTCCTCTGTGCCCTGACCGGGAATCGAACCTGGGACTTCCACACACTGGGCTGACACTCTACCGCTGAGCCAAGTGGCCAGGGCTTCTTTAGGTCACTTTTAACCCTCAACTTTCTTTTGCATTTCTAATTCCCATGCTTTCTTTGCTATCATGAGTTTAAATCAAACTGCTGATCTTTGACTCTTCGAAGAACATTTCCAAGCAAACAATAAGCATTTTGTTCATTGAAGCACCATAGCTCTCTAAAGTCTAGAGAGGCTGTTTGTGTCGGCCAAGACATATCTCCATTTTTATTGGAATAGCAAAAAATTGATGAATTATTGTTCTCTAAACTGATGTTGGTTCATAATTTGTCTGCCAAACACTTCTTGGCACCATTTACCTTTTCCGGCCAGACTTTCTTCTTTCCCTAGTTCTAGTGCAGTGGTTCTTAACCTGGGTTCTATCAAACCCTAAGGGTTCGATGAGTCGGTCTCAGGGGTTCAGAGAAGCCTCTGCTGTGGAGGCCAGAATAAAGTAATACTGTAATTTGTTGTGAGTTCATGCACTTTGTTGGTTTTTTTCTTTGAGCAAGGTGATGTTCATGCACGGCTCATTTTGTGCACCAGTAAAAAAACATATACCTATGTCTTGAATTTGGAAAAAGAAATCATATTTTATTTATCGTTAAAGAAGGGTTCAGTGAATGCCCATATGAAACTGGTGGGTTCAGTACCTCAAAAAAGGTTTAGACCAACTGGTCTAGTGTCTTTCTCCTCTCAAGATAGCTTTCTACTTAGAGATGTCTGTGTTCATAATGCAATGGACATGCATGGGCAGGAGAAAGAGAACCAGGTAATTAATCTAAGTCTGTAAAAATATTCTAGCAACCTGAAGAGTCTTCTAGAAAACCTATTATGAGTGATACTATCATCCCTTGCCCAGAACTGTCCTGTTCCCATTAACATTCCACTTGTGCTTATTTACCTGTGTGTAGACATAGCAGCACCTGATTCTTGAACACTTCTCCCAAGTTACAGTGAAAATTGAGATGGGAGTAATGTTCTCATTGAAGACCATAAAAAGAGCTCAGATTAATAAAATAATTTTGTTCTTAGCATTACCAAACTTAAGATGAAGAACAGCCAATTTCCTAACAATTTAGCATATTTATCCTTCCAAGTCAAAGAGCACATCTGATCTGTCTTTAATGCAAAGGTCTCACTTAGTGTAGGGCTGGGCATGTTCTGGCACTCCATATCTCTGACTGACTGACTGACCACCCTACAACTGTCTGGCTGAGGATGCCAAGAAGGTTTGGCACAAATGTCCTCAATTAACAGATTGGATAGTTGCTAATTATCTGGATGAGGGATTTGGCTCCCTGAGCTTGCCTTTTTGTGCAAACAGGAAGAAAAGATTCCACCATAGTGTTCTGAATTATTGGAATTTTCCCCCTGTGGCCTACCATGATGTCACACTGACATTTTCTCACAAGTAGTTTTTGAAGTGAATTTGGAATTTAGAAAATTAACCTGATGGGTCAAATAAATGACTTATTTTTGAAAGTACCATAAATCTGAATGCTCTGTGATGAAGACTTTAGATATGCAGGTTTGGGGAAAATGTTGTTTTCAGGATATTTAATTATTTCCATGGTTAACTACCACTCCTGACATATTGTTTGTCTAAACTGATTTTCTTTGCCAGGCAATATACTTCGGTTGCCTTCCTGTATCATGGCCCATCTTCATCAGCAATACAAACTTATTTGACATTAGCACAACAAAATCGCAGAGCAAAAGTGAATTTTTAGCCAAAATATAGAATATATTATGCAAATCTAAATATTATACAAAAGTTACTTAAAATTTTACTTTGCTTTTGATTCTTTTTTTTTTTTTGTATTTTTCTTAAGTAAGAAGCAGGGAGGCAGTCAGACAGACTCCCACCTGACTGGGATCCACCCAGCATGCCCACCAGTGGGTGATGCTCTGCCCATCTGAGGCATTGCTCTGTTGCAACCAAAGCCATTCTCGAGCCTGAGGTGGAGGCCATGCAGCCATCATCAGCCCCCCAGGGGCCAATTTTGCTCCAATAGAAGCTTGGCTGTGGTAGGGAAACAGAGAGAGATAGAAAGGAGAGGGGGAAAGGTAGAGAAGCAGATGGGTATTTCTTCTGTATGCCCTGGCCAGGGATTGAACCCGGGACTTCCACATGCTGGGCCAATGCTCTACCACTGAGCCAACCAGCCAGGGCCTCTTTTGATTCTTATTATAGATTACTTTAAAGAAACATATAATTCATTTCATTAGCAAATAAAGTATGGGGAACATCTTACTTTGATAACCAAGAACCTTTTTGAATCCTAGAGACTTCAATTTCAACATCAATTTTTATCATAGACTGCAAAATAAATGAGTTAACCAGATGTATACCAATTTTAATCTTTGATAGATTTTTCATGTCATAAAACATGCAAAAAGAAAATAAGCTGAACAACAAAAACAAAACAATTACAACAGCAAAACCTAGATAAGATATTCATTCTTAAGCCAACAACTTCTCAGTGTTGAAAATGGTTCTTCTACTTCTTGTGTGATCTGGGCAATACTTAAGCCTTCTGTTCCCTTTTTTAAAATTTTTATTTATTCATTTTAGAGGAAGAGAGAGAGAGAGAGAGAGAGAGAGAGAGAGAGAGAGAGAAGGAGCAGAAAGCATCATCTCCCATATGTGTCTTGACCTGGCAAGCCCAGGGTTTCGAACTGTCGAGCTTGGTGTTCCAGGTTGACACTTTATCCACTGTACGACCACAGGTCAGACCCTTCTGTTCTTTTTTTAAAATGAATTTCTTAAGCAGGAATGTAGTTTTATAATTTAATCCTGATTTAGACTATTCTTTCACTAGAGAGTTAAGCCTAAAAATATCAATCTTCATGAAGACATTGGCACACTAATCACGATTAATCATTCTCAGCCTCCAAAGTGCATTACATGACCTTTACTTAGATTCTTTTGTTCTGTGCATGATTACTCATATCTGAAATCTAAAACCAAGACCATATAGTAAACTTTTTCCATAGTTGAACAAGTCTTCCCTATACAACATTCATTTTCATCTTTTCCAAAGGCTTCCAAACTAAATATTATACTGACAACTTAATTCATATTACAAAATATGCAAAATCATATATAATAAGTCATATATAATCAAAAAATAAATAAATCATATATAATATGCAAAATAATATATATAAAAATATAATTGTTTTATTTTTTTTCCTTTGCAAGCTCTAGACATTTCCTAATTCACACAAAACCCAATCAGACTGTAAGAAGTATAGATGCTTCCTGGTTATCTGGAGAATATTTGATTGTCTGTTTCTCTTCCATAATGGTCAACAACCATGTTACATTATATGAACATTTATATAGGAGTTAAGAAAAAATCAAGATATAGCTTCACTCACCAATGCATTGTGAAAAATTCCTTGATTAAATAAGTGGGAATATAGGATACTGGACAGTCTATGCTTCTTACAGAGATCTAAGTAGGAAACAAAGGAACCTAGGAAAGTCTTGGTGATAGCAAAGGAAGAAAAAAGGACTACCTGTACTAGTATTTAAGAAGAAAGTAAGTTCTGCTTAGAATAAAATGAAAAAGGGAATTTCTATTTACAAGTCTCTGACCTTCAGCAAAGCCTTGACTAATTCTGTTGAAACAATAGCTGTTTGCCATAAATTTTGTCTTTTTTGTAGATTATCCACCCATCATTTTTCAGTGCTTCTGCAGAGATATCAAAACTCATATTTTTCAATTGTATGTATGCCTCATACTGCTGACTGTCAGTGGTTAGCAGGTTATATATAAGACTGTATCTAGGTCTTAAAGCTATATGAGGGAAACTTAGCAATTTAAATAATATTGTAATTGACAAAAATAAAAAAAAATATTCCAAAACTCTATTTACTTGCCAACATCTACTCTGTAAAATATTTTTGGGATGTTGGATTCTTTCTTTACTTTTTAAAATTCAATATAACCAGCAAAAAATAAAATAGTTTACTTAACCCTTTTCCCCTTCACTCACACACAATAAACCCCCTCTGTCAACCACCAATTTGTTCTCTGTATCTATGAGATTGGGGTGTTTGTTTGTTTTTAGATTCCACATATAAAAGAGATCATATGGTATTTGTCTTTCACTTAGCATAATGCCCTGGAAGTCCACACATGTTGCAAATGATAAGATTTCATTCTTTTTTGTGGCCAAGTAGTATTCCATTGCATATTCATTCATCAATAGAATCTTAGGCTGCTTCCATATCTTAGCTATTGTAAATAATGCTGCAATGTACATTGTGGTGCTAATACCTTTTCAAGTTAATGTTTTTATTTTCTTGAGATTAAAAACCCAGAAATGAAATTGTTAGATCATAGGGTAGTTTTATTTTAAATTTTTTGAATTAAAAAATTCATGCTGTTTTTGATAGTAGTCACACTGGTTTAGATTCCAATCAACAGTGCACAAAGGTTTCCTTTCTCAATATCTTTGC
The DNA here is from genome assembly GCA_037038555.1 of Rhynchonycteris naso. NCBI lineage: Eukaryota > Metazoa > Chordata > Mammalia > Chiroptera > Emballonuridae > Rhynchonycteris > Rhynchonycteris naso. Next base: position 228,351,086 of record CM072998.1, read on the forward strand.
CAACACTTATTATTTCTAGTCTTTTTTGATACTAGTTATGCTAACAATTTTGTGGTGATATTTACTGTGGTTTTGATTTGCATTTTCCCAATGATTATTTAATTAGAGCTTCTTTTTACGTACTTCTTGGACATCTACATATATGTTTTCTTTTTAAATGTCTTTTCAGTTTCTTTGCCAAATCAAATTATTTTTGCTATTAAATTTTATGAGTATTTTATATATTTTGAATATTAGCCCCTTTATCAAGCATAGTTTCAAATATTTTATTCCACTTAGTAGGTTGCCTTTTCATTTTGTTGATAATTTACTTTGATGTGTAGAATATTTTTAGTTTGATGTGATCCCACTTATTTTTGTTGTCAGATTAAAAAGAAGTCATCAAGACCAGTATCAAGGAGCTTATCATCTGTTTTCTTCCAAGAGTTTTATGGTATCAGATCTTTAATATATAGAGAGTTAATTTTTGTGTATGGTGTAGTGATCTGGTTTTGTTCTTTTGCATCTGGTTGTGCAATTTTCTCAACATTATTTATTGAAGAGACTGTATTTTCTTCATTGTATATTCTTGGCTCTTTTTTATAAATTAATTGATCATATATGCATGAGTTTATTAATGGTCTGTCTATTCTGTTCCATTAGCCTATGTTTCTGTTTTTATGCTAATTCCATACTGTTTTAAATATACTTTGTAATAACATTTTTAATTGGGAAACATAATGCCTCCAGATTTTTTTCCCCTCCAGATTGCTGTGGCTATCCAGGGTCTTTTTTCTTTTATATTAATTTTAGAGAGGAGACACAGAGTGAGGGAGAGAGAGAGAAAGAGGGAAAGGGGGGAGGAGCTGGAAGCATCAATTCCCATATGTGCCTTGACCAGACCAGTGCAGGGTTTTGAACTGGGGACCTCAGTGTTCCCAGGTCAACACTTTATCCACTGCGCCACCACAGGTCAGGCCTATCCAGGGTCTTTTATAGTTTCATACAGATTTTAAGATTGTCTGATATATTTTTATGAGAAATGTCACTGGAATTTTGATAGAGATTTTATTGAATCTGTAGATTGCTTTGGGTAGTATGGACATTTTAGCAATATTAATTCTTCTAATTCATGAGCACAGAACATCTTTTCATTTATTTTTGTCTTCTTCAATTTCTTTTACTACTTTTTCAGAGTTTTCATTATGAAGGACTCTAACCTCCTTAATTAAATTCATTCCTAGAAATTTTATTCTTTTTGATCATTTGTATATGAATTTTTTTCTTAATTTCTCTCTCTGATAGTTAATTATTAATGTATAGAAATACAATAGATTTTTGTGTAGTTATGCCCTGCCTGGTACCATGTTACACATAGCCCTAAGATTCTCAAGGACAGTTTGCTCCATCTTATTAAAAGCAATAAAGTCAATAAATATGAACACCAACCAGTAAGATAAAAATGATACAAGTCTAGATTTATGGATGGTGTTCTTCCTGCCCCAGCCTACAGAAAATCTTAGACTAGCCAATATCTATTTAGTTCTTATTCTATGCCATATATCGTATCATGATTCTGTCATCTAGCACTCACAGTAACCCTAGGAGATAGGTAATAATTCGCCCATTTTATAAGAAAGGAAACAGGCCTCTCAAGAAATTCAGGAATTTACTCATGATCATGAAACTAAAAAATAGCAGAACTTAGACTAGATTCAGGTCTGTCTTACTTTAAAAGCTTAGCTTTCACTGTGGTTTCATGAGGCTGGAGAGATGACAAAAAAATAAACAAACAAAAAACCCAGCAAGGGCAATTACTTAAACCTGCTGTGCCTTAAATGTTTTCATCTGTATAATCAAGATGATATAATCATCCTTATTTCATAAGAATGTTAAAAGGATTAAATGAGTCAATTAATGCCAAAACTTGTTAGCTATTATTAATTAGGGATTTTAAATTATTTTTTATTTATTTAAGTTTTAAGCACAAGATATATAGCAAATTGCCCAAAGTAGAATAACTTACTAACTTTAATTTTAACAAAACAAAATAAAACAAAAACCTTTCAGAGAAACTAACTTTTAGAAGAAAGTTGGCAATTTTTAATTTTGAGAGGTGACTATTTTATTACTTTATTTCAATAAACTCTCCAAGATGAGCCTTGTAGTTGAACAATAAAGGTTTCCTGAAAAACACTGAGAAGCTGTGGCCTGGGTCACACTTATGCTGCTTATCAGAGAGCCTCTGGCTTATAAGGAGGAGAAAAATGGTGTCCTAAAAAGTTTAAGATTTAGATTGAAGTTCTGGGGCCCCACAGAAGCTAAAACTCCTAGATCTGGAAAATGGGGTGGGTCCTAATCTTGTTGCCTTCTCTGCAAGCTGCCTTAAGGCAGAGGTGGGGGTGAGAAGATGTTCTCAGGATAAGACTGCAAATTTGTGGGGCAAACAAATGGGGAAGTCTTTCCTGGCACAGGTGGCAAAGTGTCTCCTGAACTAGCATCCAGACAAGTCGGTGCCCAGAACAGTAGCAGTGACTTTGGATGTCTACTTTCAGATTCTTCCAAGTCCTTGGGTTTAAGGTAACAGCCTGAGAGCAAGATGACAGCTTTTAGGGTGCGTGGGTCTGGGTGAGAATGTTGGAAGGATTGAGCAGAAAGGAAAAAAGAGAGAGAAAAAACTCTTGGACATGAACAACAATGTGGTGACTGCCTGCCAGGGGGATGGTTGGAGGAGGTGGAGGAGGGTGCAGGAGGGATGAATGGTGATAGAGACCTGACTTGAAGTGGTGAACACACAATGCAGTCAGTGTACAGGTGATGTGCTTTGAAACTGTATACCTGAAACCTGTATAATTTTGTTGACCAATGTCACCCAATACATTCAATTAAAAATTTTTTAAAAACTTTATTGAAACATTGTTTTCCTCATTCAAAATTAATTTTTTTCTCTAATTATTGAAGTAATACATGTTCAGTGTAGAACTTTGGAAGACATGAGGCATTATAAACAATACAGTGGAATCAAATCATCTGTAATTTCGTAACCCAGAGATTATATCTATTTATATATTGATTTGTTTCCTTCTGGCCTTTTAAAAGTCCATAAATAAGATACATTTCCAATTTTTGTTCTTCACAAAATTGAGCTCATAGGTAACTTAACATTGAACATATCCTAAAATCATTAAATATTATCCAATAGCATACTTTTAAATAATTTTTATTTGGCGATTATTTCAAAGTTTTTAATGGTACAGAAATGAAATAGTACAGAGAACATCCATATATCTTTATCCAGTTGTAGACATGAACAGCTGACCAATTGTTAACATTTGCCCTACTTGTTTTATCATTTGCCAGTTCACATGTTCTCTCTCTCTTTCTCTCTCTCAGGCACAGAAGTGTTTTTGTTTGTTTGTATTTTTATGCATCAGTGGAGGGTAAATTACATGGCCCTTTATTTCTAAATACTTGAGCAGGAAATATTCTCTTATATAGCACAGTTTTTAAAAAAATAGCAAGGTAAACAGCCTACAGAGACAACAATAAGGAATAAGACCCTTTTAGTGCACCAACTAATCAGGTGACAGCAGAATTCAGAAGGATTAAGTGGCCTGTGATGTTTACTCAGGTAGCCTATGAGAAAAGTAGAATCAAAGCTCTAGTTTTATAACTACTCCATCCAATGTTCTCTCAGTTTTCTTCCAGGTACAGTACTTTTAGAAATTTAGAAATTTGGTTAAAACTATAATGGTGCCTGGAACTCTTTTATTTTTATTTTTCAATTACAGTTGACTTTCAATATTATTTTGTATTAGTTTTCAAGTGTACAGCATAGTGGTTAAATGATCATATATTTTGTAAAGTGTTTCCCCGATATTTTCAGTACCCACCCACCTGTGGTGCCTGTAACTCTTGACACAAATATAGATGTTAGTGTTACAAACCTTGTCAATAAACTATGTCTTTTTTTTCAATGGGGATGTGCATTTGTCTGAGCAGAGGCTACCTGGTAGAGTGTAACTTCAGAGGAATAAGTTAAGAGCTGTACTTGACAAAGTGTGCAATATGAAATATGCTTTGGCCCACTCCCGCTCTCTAGTCATACCACTTCTGTTTCTGTGTACTGACAAATGCAGAGGACACCAATAAAGCTTTCTACACACTTAGCAAGAGGAGGGTAGTTTGGAGAACTATCTCCCTATAATTAGGGGATGCAAAGGTTTTTCTTCTGGAGGGATGGAAATGAATATCTTGATCTTTTTCCTCCAGCAAAGACTGTCTGCTAATACCCAAACTACTTTCAGATTTATTGTGACAAGTGATACAGTCCTATGTTCAAGGAAGAATTTTGGGATGCGTGCCTTGGAAACTTTTTTTTTTTTTTTTTTGCCCATCTGTTTTGCTTGTCGCAATTTCTGTTTGTTTAAGATGTACGTGTGCCAGAAATGTGGAAAGAATGTGTGTAGCGACAAGTGCTATCAAGCCATTTTCACACTGGACTTATGGGAAGCATGTGCTGCCCATCTGTGAAGTTCTCATTTTATGCAAATTTAGAAAATATATTCTTATGTCACATTGCCTTAATGCCCAGGGGTCCATTGGAATATACAGAAGGAAGAGAGAGAAAGGGAGGAAACAACCTCACTCCCAGTGACAGGATGGCCTTGCTGTGACTGAACAAAAGTCTTGAGATGTGTGTTATTTGCCAAGAATGAAAAGCTGAAGGGAAATTTTCTCTCCAAGTGTGTGATATGCAGTAAAACAGTATGTCTTTAAGGAGATTGATTTTTAATCTATGAATGAGATTGTAAGAGTTCCTATCTTGAGAAACTTTGGATGGCAGGGAGACAGAAACCATGCTTATCTGTGGTTCTTTCCCCTCTTCTGGAACATTCTGATGATAGCTTAAGACATTTCTTTGAGTTCTGAAGCAAAACATTTTTAAGGAAGACATCAGTGTAATGTCAGGGCAGTGAATGTTTCCGTGGGGTTGTTCTCGCTTCACCTCAAAGACTAGGATTGGAGTCTCATTCATCTTCATGTTTCAACTGATTCAGTAAGTATGTTAGGTTAAAGTCATCATAAGTAAGTGGGGAGAGAAACTGCTCCCAGAACAAAGCCCCATGATCCCATGGGCTGCCTGGAAGTTGGACTCTGTGGGGGTCATCCTGAGACTAGGTCAGGCTAGGGTCTGATGTGTTGAATACTTGCTTCATTAGTGTCTCCACAGTAGCAGCATTGGGTGGAAACAACTCCTCATATTTAATTTCAGGATAACTATAACTACTTAGAATTTATCTAAAGCTATTCTTAGTCCTCAAGACAATAACATGATAAGAAGCTGAATATAAATAAAATTTTATACAAGTAAGATAGGATTTTAAGAAATGGGGGACTCGTAAAAGCAGCTGGAGTGATAAGTATGGTTAGTGGTATTCTGGGAGCACAGAGCTGGTGCTCTAAACTCAGAGAGGGCCTAAATGGTACATCAGGGGCAGTGTCATGGCTCTGCGTCTTGTGCATCCCACGGGGTACCATAATTACAAGGTTCTGAGCTTGGTTTGAGGCTCTGCTGTCACCATCTTGAAGCTCTTGATTTAAAACAGGGTGCCATGGATTTTCGTTCTGTGTTGGGCCCACAAAATATGCAACTGGTCCTGTTGAAGACAAATTCAAGTGAATATTTGCAAACACAAGCAGAGCTTGAGAAGGGACATTGAGATAGAAGGTTAGACCCAAAGAACAAGGGCTGTTTCACTCTCACTATGGTGTCAGTTGTCCACATCATCCAGTATGCAGTGGGAACCTAGGGCTCGTAGCCCTGTCCCTCCTACTGGTCTTTTGGGGGCTTATCCTCACAATCATGGACTCCCCTTAGTCACTCCCAAATTGGCCTTAGATTACCATCTATTTTGTAGCTGGTAATTGCCTGGAACTCCTCCACACAATCTTCTCTGTTAAATATTGTTCCATTGACATGGTGGTCGTGTTGGGGAGTGAGGGTTCAAAAATTCAAGAGTTCCGGTGAGGTCGCAAAGTTTTAGATGCCTATTCATAAGCTAATACGAATATAGAGTAGGTGGTTGGATATAATTACAGAACTCAGATAAGTTCAAGGGTTCCATAACTGAATTTCTACATATCCACTCCCATTGCTACACAATGACCCAAATATGGTTTAAATATTACCCTTTGTAAGAACTCAGTTAAACCTTAGCTAACATCTTCTCTTACCTGTCTTGGGAGGCAGAAACAATAAGCTCACTTTATTCTTCCACTAATACTTATTCCACTTTTATATAATTATAAATAGGTCACTAGGTGACAACAGTGAACCAGGGAATGGCTTGAGATAAAAGCAAATATTAGGATGCAGGGAGCAGCTGGAGAGAGCCACACTTGGCTGACTGTTTTTAATTGTCATGCCTTGACTCTTGTGCCAACCTGCTGAGTTTGGCTTATGATGGACTTGCTGTCTGTCTGAGAGTGGGTCAACTTGCTCAGTGCCTGGCACATGCGAGGAGCTCAATCAATGGCGTGCCCTGAAAAAAAAAACCTCTCTTCAAATTGCATATAGGATAAGTTACCTAGAGTCATCCAGACCTTAGAGAGCCCTAGTTATAGGCAGAGCCTCTGTATCGCTAAGTGGAAAGTTGTAGCTACTATTGTTTATATTACTCATTATGAGCTTAACTCAAGAAGCAGGCATGCCAGGGAGAGAGAGAGAGACAGAGAGAGAGAGAGAGAGAGAGAGAGAGAGTGCGTGAGAGAAGGAGAGAATGAATGAAAGAGCAATGATGAAGGGAAAGAAACACTTTTTCATTTTTTGTACTTCCCCATAAGCTTTAGTCCTTAAAAAAAATGCATCACTAGTAAATTCCATAGGACCCTCCCTCCACCATCTTCTACAAGGAGCTAGTTAGGTGTGCTCATAATAAACACAAAGCAGAAAATAGACAGCAAGGAAAGATACTCTTTTGTTCACAGAATAAATAGCTTATATTGGTAAAACAAAGTTTAGATTCTCTATAGCATAAAATTTCTAATGCCAGCCAAGTTCCTGTTTTGTTCTACTCAACTGTTTATGACCTCAAATACCACATTTCATTTGTTTAAGCCACTACCTGAGTAATGATGGTTGATTCTTTCATTTTCTAAAATTTATTTCATCAGCACGTTCTACTGGCTTTACTTTTAAAACTTCTCAAATTTCTCTTGATCTCATTCTCATATTCCTTATCCAAGAGACCCTTATTTCTTACTTAAACTTTTGGGATGATCCTCTTACTAATCTTCTTGCATACACTTTGTCCATGACCTAATCCATTTTCTGCATAACCATCACAGTGGTCATAATCACCTGTCCTTCAGTTTTCTCATGTGTGGATATGCCCTAAATCCAATGACAAATGTCCTGATAAAAGATACACGGGGAAAAGGGAGAAGTCATGTGAAGACAGGCAGAGATTAGAGTGTTATGCAAGCATAGACCACGGAATGCTTGACATCATCAGAAGATGCAGAGGCCAGGGTAAATTCTCCCTAGAGGATTGGAGATACCATGACTCTGCTGATACCACCATTTTTGGACTTTTGGCTTTTAGAACTGTTAGAGAACACATTTCTGTTATTCTAAGCTCCCCGGTTTGTGGTAATTTATTCTAGAATCATTTCTCCCTGTCCATCACCAGAGCTCAACTATCTGGGTAATACTCCTTATGGACCCAGCTGGGTGAATAGCCCTGCCATTCAATGAACCTAGGTGTATCTGAATGTCTAATAGTAGTGGGTGGCATTTACATTTCTCTGGAGACCTTTCTCCCTAAATGAAAATAGTGTATTGTTTTGGTAATTCTTTGTATTTTAAAACATTATCAGGACATGCCCCATTAAGTAAATTAGAGCTCTCAACATTCCCATTTTGCAGATGAGGAAACTGAGCAATAATAGGTTACCCCAGGATGCACATATAGTAATGACACAGAGAAGACTGGAACCCAAGTCTCTGGCTCAGAGGTTATGATCTTCTTATTGTCAGAGGACGCTAGAGAGGGATCTTGAACAAAGTAATATGTGATTGCTTCTCAAATCATAACAAAGAGGTAACTTGCAAAGCTGTTAATTGCTAAATAACTAACCTTCCATCAATATTAGGAAAGTAACTCCCATCTCACTTCTAACCACAGCCCTTCCTTTTTCATCTCAACTCCTGTAAACCTCCCATTGCCCCCAGCTCTCACCACCCATACCTGTGCACTGCTGCTCCCAGCTAGACTGCTCCCCAGACTGGGACAGACAGACTAAGCCACTAGTTATCCTATTGCCAGCTATCTTGCTTTCTTTCGGCTTTTGCTTATAGATCACCTTCCCAATAGGTCCACCTCAACCCACTCTAATTGAATGGAATCTTAGCCCCAGCCTGCATTCTGTTTTCCTTTACTGCTTAATTTTTCTTCATATCAGCATGTATTCTACTAATCCCTGAAGGATAAGTTAGACCACAAAAGGTAAAATTGAAAATGGGTTAGAAAAGTCAATTTTATCCATGAAAACATCATAAACAAAGGAATAGGGAATAAGAGTCTGGGGTTGTCCTGGAGCCAACACAAAAGACCAGCTGTGCACTTTGAAGTGTCTGTGTCACAGAAGGCGTGCTCCTCGTGGCCACGGCAGTGCTTCCTGTGTGTGAGAAGGCCAGTCAGGTGGGGCCTCTGGCACTGCTCTGGCTGCCTCTGGACCAGAGTATCAAGATAGCCCAGGAATTCTAAAACAGCAACTCCTGAGGCCAAGTACATAATGACTTGAGAATTATTTTTTTATTTATTTACAAGAAAAAAAATGTATCAGCAGAGTAGACAATCACAGATTAACTAAAATCATTTGGTACAATTAGGGATTTGGTCTCTGGAACTACTGGTGTGATCTGCAGGTCACAAGGGCAACTGCCATACCCACCTGTGACAGATAGTGCAACTCGGGGCTAGTATGGCACCTCTCCCACTCTATAGGACTTGCAGCTTGCTCTAAGAAAAGGAAAGAAAAAATATTTTTAAGACATTTAGTATGGATTTTATAAACCAAGTCTTAGTCAAAGAGGTATGTGTGTATATTGGTGTATCTGTGAAGTTCAAATTTTTATCCTCAGGACTTTGACAGAGATATTTAAAGCTGACAGTTAAATTGAGCTAAAAATAAACGAGTTTCTGTCATCTCTAATAAGGGTCTGGAAAAAATCCATCAACTACTTCTTGATCACGTGATTGGAGAATAATGAACTGCGTCCTTCCTTCTGTCCTCCTGTTCCCCCCCCCCCATTTTATGCTATGAAGAAATATGCGAGTCACAGCAGAAGAGAGAAGACACTAGACAGAGTTTGACAAGGCACACATCTGGGCCTGACTTGGCACTCTGCATTTTTACTTTCAAAGCAAGAGAATTTGCACAAGCCCCTACTCTTTCCCAGCCTGTTTCTTCATCTCAAAATACTACTTATCTCCTCTACCTCCAAGACTTGTAGTAAGAATTCATCTTTACCTAAATATTTTAAAAGGGTCAGTATTGCATGGTGGACAGGTCAAATTACCTGGGTTCAAATTCTGGCTCTGACTCAAGCTAAGCATTTAAACTTTTGCACGTTGTTTAAGACTTAAGAACTCAGTTTTCTCATTCAAAAAGTGGAGATAATAATAGCACCATCTTTTAAAAATGTTTTTAAGAATTTATTGATTGATTTTACAGAGAGAGGAGAAGTGAGGAGCAAGAAGTAAGAACTCACCATTGTTTCACTTTAGTTGTTCATTGCTTGCTTCTCGTATGTACCTTGACCAGGCAAGCCCAGGGTTTTGAACCAGCGACCTCAGCATTCCAGGTCAACGCCCTATTCACTGCACCACCACAGGCCAGGCAATAGTACTATCTTCACAGAATTGTAAAGATTAAAACAATCCACAAAAAGCTGCTTAGAACACGCCTAGATAAAACTCAACACATATTATAAATACCATAGCAATAGTTGTTATAGTTGTTGGTTAATTAATTGTTACACTTATTTAGTATAGGTCTTGGCATGCAGAAAGTGTTCAGAAATTAACAGTGGATGAGCTAAATTTTGCAAGTAGCCACTTCCAGCCAAAAGGTGCTTCTTCCTTTTGTTGAGTATTCCAGCCAGAAAGAAGTCTGTGCATATGGAGCATCAATCAGCAACAGGTCATATGCCAGAACAACCAGGTGTGCCGTGCTATGCTAGGATTCACATTGGGGAACAAATGTAGTGGGGTGGCAATGCATTAATAAAGATCGGCAGTTTTAAAAATGAAAGTCCTAGAGAACCATATGAATTTCCTAAAAAATGGAGGATTCCAAACTCCCAATCTACAGACAGTTAGTTTATTTGATCTTCTTGGTAACTTGACAGATTGTCATTGTTACATACTTATCAATTGAGGACACTGCACCTTAGCATGGAAAAACAAATTGCCCTGGATTGAAATTCAGGATTTCTTGACTCCAGAATCCCTATAACTAACCACTCAGCAGGATAAAGTCCTGAGCAAGACTGATACCCATGCATTTAAAGTGCTTGTCAGTGTAACTGTGGGCATTCAGACAACTCTGTAAATGGGGGGAGTTAAAACAAACATTAAAAGGTCCCCAGTAGGAGTCATTGGAAATGTTGGAATTCCCTACAGCAAGACTCAAAAGAGAGAGGTCACTTATAGGGGCTCAGGTTAGGATTTATTGTGAGCTGGTCCTAGAAGAGATACTTGGTCCTACTGGGTACAACCAAAGGCAGAGAGAGGCTGGAGAGAGAGACAGTCCAGAGAGGTCAACAGAATGCCACACCAGGAGTCAGTGAGACCTGTATTTTCCCAGCCCTGCCACCTTGGGCTTTGTGACCAGGCAAGTTATTGATCTCTCAGTTCTTCTCTCTTGGAGGAATTGTAGGAATTAGAACTCATGCATGTTCAATGTTGCCATAATTGGTGCTATTATTATGGTTCTCCAGGTAGCTAAGGGTCAGAGACACGTAGAAAAATATATGGCCCACTTAAGGGCATACATAAAAATAAAGATAACATAGAAAATAATGATAAAGTGAGACAAGAAAGAAAATTCATCTCTACAACTACACACATGCTAGTGCATGAAATGAACTCAGGCATGTAACAAAAACAGAAATATTTTATCAGTGTCATGGGAATGGGCTGGGCTGGAGACCATTTTTACTTTTAGAAATGAAAATGTTGCCACTTTGCCAACTGGCTTCTTTTCCCATATCTGGGGACTTACTAAGACAAGAAAAAGAAGTACCTTTTCCTGGCTTCAATTTTTTTTAGTCAGATATTAGTCAATTTTTAGGAAATGTGGGGTCTGGTCAAGGGGCTCATAGCAGAAATGTAGCATATTTCTCACAACCACACTACTAAAAAAAAAAAAAAAAGCACTCCCAAACAAGCAGCAACCCAAATAAAACAACATATTGCCATCCTGCAAAAAATCTAAGTGTGCCGAAAAAACAACAACATATGGCCGGGTGGGGTGTGACCAAAAGGAATATAGTTATCACGTTTTGAACATTTCTTGTACAGACTTGAGTGAAAAGAAATTTTCTAGGACAGAACATGGAGTTTTCCCAAAGCATGTCTTTTCTGAAAGCACAGTCAGAGACAGGAAAAGCAGAGAAGGGTTTGTGCCAGGTGAGTGACAGCTGAGAGCAGGAATGGAATCTCCCCCTTGACCCAAGAATATGCTGAAAAGGACCAAAGCAGTCAGGAGAGGAGGGGGTAAGGTCAGGCTCTCGGCGGTGTAACCAGGGTGCTGTTGAGATTAAAACAGAGAGAGAGGAATGGAATGTACTTGAACATGCTCATTATCAACACCAAAGCCACAATATACACTGATAATAGCTCTGGGGTGCCATCATTATGTACCTGGAATCTGGGTTTCATTTGAACAAAACAAATTCAGCTTCGAGTGCAGAGCTCTGCTGGGGATCTCTATTATATAACTGTTTCATAACTCAAGGTGAAGTCACACAGCAAGGCTAGAAGAGTTCAGGGAAGTGAGTTTTCAAACTTTGGAACTTTGGCTATTTATCTAAACCTGGCCTGTTTACCCACCAGTGACACAAACCAAACATCACCTACAACTGCGCCCTGTGTCTGCAGGTTGATTTCTCTGTGGATCATGCGTTCTTTCAGGAGGACATTACAGAGCATCTCTGCTGTACCAGGCCTGGAGATAGTAGATGCACAGAAACATTCCTGCTTCCAGGGAGCTCACAGTCTAAGGGGGGGGAAGACTTATCATTAAACTTACTACTTGTAGCACAATCACAAGTAACTACTACAATTCCAATGCACAAAAAAAGGAATGCTCTCTATTTTCAAATTGATCTCACTCATTTCTTGCTTCTCCTTTCCTGCTCTACTGCAGATCCTACTTGGTGGTGGAATAAAGACATTACATTTGTCCATTCAAGGTATTGCATTATATTTGGGTGTAAACATGATCTTTGAGAGAAACACTCTCTACGTGGCCATATAGCTTGGTTGGTTGGAGCATCGTCCTGAAGTGCAGAGATTGCTGGTTTGATCCCTGATCAGGCACATACTGTTCCTGTCTCTCTTTCTCTCTTTCCCTGCCTCTCTCTTAAAAAAAAAAAAAAAAAAAAAAAAAAAGGACTCTCTATTATGGATAAATATCAGTTCAGGGGAGTTGTCCTCATTCATTTGGTCTGCTATCACAGAATGCTGCAGGTAGTTTATTAACAATTAAAATCTATTTCTCATAGCTCTGGAAGCTGGAAAATCCAAGATGAAGGCACCAGCATGGTGCCTTCTGGTAAAAGGCATTTTTCTGGCTCACTGTGTCCTCACAGGGTGGAAGGGACTAGGGCGCTCCCTCAGACTTCTTTCATAAAGGCACTACTTTCCTTCATGAGAGCTTGGCCCTCATGACCCAATCACCTCTCGCAGGGGCCACCTTCTAATACCATCATCTTGGTGGGTTTCAACGTATGAATTTAAGGGGGACACTCACATTCAGATCATAGCAGAAGCTATGTATAGTAACTTCTGGGTTTCCTACGATCTATTCCCAGCCCTCTGCTTTCCTTCCCAGAAGACTGATTATTTCAAAGTAGAGAGGGAGCAGGTGATTGTGAGGGGTGTCACTCAAGTATCATTTTGTTATGGAGGGGGGAAGAATATCTGGTACCTCCTTGTGATGTCTCTGTAATCAATTCTCTGCCTGTCACTTGGTGGCCTGTGCAGGACTACTGCTTTAGATATCATGGACACACCTGTGACTGAAGCCTAGAGTTCTTATTATCCATAGTGTCCAAGTCCCATCTTGGGTTTTCCCCAGTTTTTAGGGTCTCTTAGAATTTTAGCATTCCCTGTAGGGGTCCTGGAAACACTGGTTCTGTGAATGTGAGTGAGGCTGTGAGTCTGCCTTCAGACACCCCTGCCTGGGTGCCTCGCTCACTCATTCTGAACTTCCTCCTGTGTGGCACCATCTTTCTCTGAACATAGAAATCCCCTAAGGGGCTTGAAATGTTCCTAGCCTTTTGTAACATAAGGAAAAGCCTCTCTTTGAATTTCTTTGAAACTTTCTGGTCATTTCTAACTACACACTGCCTCCCCTTCAGCACCAAGTTTAGGGAATACTCACATCTGACCGATAATTATTGCCCTCCGTTTCTTTCTGCAGCTTCTCCAAGATCGAAGGGTTTTCAATCTTCCTGTAGGACAAGCACTGCTCCTCTATTGTGTCCTGACTTCCAGGGAATTTGCAGTCCATTTTCATGAGGCAACATGTCGGAATGGTTACAAAACAAACAACAAGCAAAAAATTCAAATTACCAAATCAGTAAAATACACCTGGAGGTATTTAAAAAATAAGGCTTCAATGACAGTGCTATGATAGATCAGACTTCTTAAGGCAGGTGCCCTAACAATTCTAAAAATATAATGCTCTCATCCTTGATTTCTACCCCAAAGTGGTTTTGGAGATAGCTGGAACTGAAACCATTTAAGAAACAGAAACTATTACTATACAAAAATTATTTTCAAGATAATTAAGCAACCCTTTGTCATCTCCAGAATACCAATGCCTTCAGCTGCAAAAGTACTCTGAGAGTTTTAATATCACAAGTGGTGTCAGGTCATGACTTCCAAAGTTATCTCCCATCATACGTACTCTTTTTCTATATGACTGCCTCTCCCCATCAAGTCTATTTCTTCTGCTCTTGAATCTTGGCAGGGTTGTAACTACTCCAACCAACAGAGTACAGTAGCAGGGACATTTTATTACTTTCCAGGCAAGGCCATAGGAGGTCATGCATCTTCTGCCTTGTCTACTGGATCAGTCATGTTTCCTGAATTCCATGTAAGACATCCAACTACCCAAAGCTGCCATAGTAGGAGGAAGTGAAGCTACAGAAAGATGCTGGGGAGGTACTCTAGTTAGCAGTCCTAGTATTTGAGTCATTCCAGCCCAGGCACGAGACATGCGAGTGAATGTGTCTTCAGATAATTCCAGCCTCAGACACCAGGTCAACCCCAGCCTTTGGGTCTTCCCACCTGCTCCCCTAACTATTCTCACTGGTGCCTATTCTAATTTCTGACCCACAGAATCTGAACATAAAAAATGGTTGTTTTCAACAACCAAAATTAGAACAGTGTGTTATGTAGCTTTAATAACAAAAACAATGACATAACCTGTATGTTTGCTTATTTTCAAAACTATCTTAGTCAAGGACTTAGGAACCAGACTGTTTTTATTGACTTCAATAGTCAAAAGTGAGAATGAACCACTGAATTATGTTTTATCTATTGTGGAAGGAGGGAAACACCTTGTGTTCCTAAGAATTGCATAAGCCAGATTTTTGTTCATGAACAGTGTGTAAAATTTTGGACAATTTGTTTTGGGGATAACCCAAGTAAGATTTTTAGCATAAATAAAACTAAATTACATTTGGTGGAGGAGGGGAGACTAAAAAAATAGCATATTTTGTGGGGGAGGGGAGTCTCAAATTAAGATCTTCAAACATTGCTAGAACTAAATACAATGAGGAATACAGCATTTACAGAGCAAAATTTCACTTCATGAATTTGGGCCAGAGAGGGCAGAGCAAACTGTTTGAAGGGTTGACTAATGTTTCCATTAAATGGAGAAGGTTTACCGTGTATTTTGAGGGGATGAAGGTGGAAGAAAGGACTCTGTCTTGGCCTGGATGGAGGTTGCTCTCTGACAAGAGTCTCTAAACTTTATACTCTGAAGTCACTAATTCTAGAGCAGGGAGGAGCTTTCTGAGTCACATAGACTCTGCTTCTTCCCCCCTTACTGTGCTTCATTGGAGATTTTTATAGACATGAACTGGTGAACTATGACAGGCCAAGAATATACACAGTCTTGGGGTTCAAACACACTATTTTTTTCTTTGATAGATATGAGCTCTATAAGACTCCTGGGGGTCAAAATGTGGTCATAACGGAACTGGTCCAAGGAGCCAACCTAAGTCGATGCTTAATCCCCACAATGTGAGAGACAACAGCCATGACAGAGAACCCAAAGATAAAAAGGAAGTGCTGTAGATAGTGTAGATGAATAATTACACTAGAAAGGAATTGCCATGCATATCTTTATAATAACATGTATTAAATTATAATGAAATTGTCTACATATGTGTCTGTTTCTTTCACTAGGAAAAACATTCTTTTTAATTCATCTTTCTATCTACAGCAGGGGTAGTCAACCTTTTTATACCTACCTTCCACTTTTGTATCTCTGTTAGTAGTAAAATTTTCTAACTGCCCATTGGTTCCACAATAATGGTGATTTATAAAGTAGGGAAGTAACTTTACTTTATAAAATTTATAAAGCAGAGCTACAGCAAGTTAAAGCATATAATAATTACTTTTTTATTACTTACCAAGTACTTTATGTCGGATTTTTGCTAAGTTTGGCAGAATAAATCTTTATAAAACAACTTACTATAGTTAAATCTATCTTTTTATTTATACTTTCGTTGCTCTGCTACCACTGACCATGAAAGCTGGAACGCCCACTAGAGGGTGGTAGTGACCAGGTTGACTACCACTGATCTACAGCATCAGCATAGATTTTGGCTCAGAAAAGAACTCAATTAATAGAAATAGAGGCATCTATGTGGCTTAAAAATTCTGCAAGTCTGAAACCCGAGGATAGTCCTGGGCTCTTTCTCCCTTTCTCTCATATCCCACATCTACCTAACTACTAAGACCTGATGTTTTCTCTTCCAAGATCCCTCTGCTTTTCTGTCCTTCCCCACCTCTACTGCTTTCAGTAACATGCCAATCATCTTTTCCCTAGGCTGCTATGATAGACTCCTAACTGGTCCCATCCTCTAACTTGCCTACCTCCAATTCATTCGCCACACTGCCATGAGAGTGGTACTTCTAAAAGGCTAATCTACTTATGTTATTATACTGCTTTACCTTCAAGATCCTCCCTTTGTCTACAGGATTGAGGCCAAACCACTTTGAATGACATCCATAACTGTGATCTGACCGATAGCCACTTCTTCAGGTCCATTTCCCATGTATATCCAAATGCCTCCTTCTGCTTGGTCAAAATGGTTCTCTTTCAGCTCCGCCAATGTTGTAAATATGTGTCTTTGCAAGTCCTATTCTCCTGGCTAGACATCCACTTCCTTCCTTTTTCTCCCCAGCACTATCTTTACTATATCTAGCAAAGTTCTACATGTCCTCCAGGGTCTACTCAGGCCGAGATGATCTCCTTCTTTGTGCTGTCATTCTACTTTTACTCTATAATATAAGGAGAATATAGCGCTTTTTTTAAAAAAAGATTTTATTATTGAGTTTACAGAGAGAGGAGGTGGGGAGGGGGAAGGAACGAAAAACAGTTGCTTCACTCTAGCTGTTCATTGTCTGCTTGTTGTATGTGCTTTGACCAGGCAAGCTCAGGGTTTCAAACTGGCAACCTTGGTGTTCTAAGTTGGTGTTCTATCCATTGTGTCACCACAGGCCAGGCAAGCACAGTTTTATGTATAAGATTATGACCTCTTGTCTGAGGTTGCCTGGGTTCATCTTCTACCTTTAAGACTCACCAGCATGGTGATCTTGGCCAAGCCCTTTATGTCCTTTTCTTTTTTTTTTTTTTTTTTAAGTGAGAAGTGGGAAGGCAGAGAGGCAGACTCCCTCATGTGTCCCAACCTGGATCCACCCAGCATGCCCCCTACTGGGATGCTCTGCCCATCTGGGGTGTTGCTCCATTGCTTCACAATCAAGCTATTTTAGCACCTGAGGTGAGGCCATGGAGCCATACTCAGTGCCTGGGGCCAACTTGCTTGAATCATTTTTTCCATGGCTATGGGAGAGAAAGAGAGAGAAATAGACAGAGAAAGAGAGACAGAGAAAGAAGGGGAGGGGTGGAGAAGCAAATGGTCGCTTCTCCTATGTGCCCTGACTGGTTATTGAACCCAGGATGTCCACATGCCTGGCCAATGCTGTACCACTGAGCCAACCAGCCAGGGCCCAAGCATTTTATGTCTTAATATCTTAGCTTTTTCATCTGTAAATTAAGTCTTCTGGGTTTTGGGGTATGGCAGCCCAGTACTTACCTTGCACTTAGTAAAGTTTGGTCAGTAGGAGGCTCTGTCAGATGGGCAGAGGCTTAAGTGAGAGTGAGGATAAAATGGGTTCTGGATCCATAATTCCAACATTTTGCTTTTCCACATATTGATAAATGATTTTTAGACACTAACGGGGTGCCTACGATTCAACTCAATACTGACACTGTCTGCCTGGAGATAGATAGCATCAGACCCCACAGTAAGTTCTCAGTGCCACAGACTGTCCCCTTCCTTCAGATGCTAGTTGCAAGCCCAGGTTGTCATCTGTGCCTCTGACAGACAAGCTATAGACTGGAGGTCCCAGTGATCCCCTATACTAGGATTTGATTAGTTTGCTAGTGTGGCTCACAGAACTCTATTTACTAGAATGCTAGTTTACTATAAAAAGCTATAACTCAGGGACAGCCCCATGGAAGAGACATATAGGGCGAGGGACGGGGAAAGGGCATGGAGCTTCCACGCCCTCTCAGAGAGTACCACTCTCCCCAGATCTCCATCTATTCACCAACCTGGGAGCCCTCAGAAACCAGTCCTTTTAAGTTTTTATGGAGGCTTTATTACATAAGCATGATTGATCAAGTCATTGATTATATTGATTATTTTATTCCATCCAGATAATCACATGGTTGGCTGCAGGGGCAACCAGCCCCCATCCTTACGTCAGAGCCAATAGCTACCTTGTTATCATAACAAAAAATATCTATGCTCTCCTCACTCGGGAAATTCTAAAGGATTTAGGAGCTCTGAGCCAGAAAGGCAAATGAAGACCAAGTATATATTTCTTATTATGAATCACAATATGGCAGAGGGCCAGGTATTCATTCCCCTGCTTCTCACCTTGTCAGACTCGCGACTCCCCAAAGTCATGGCTCCTGTAGGAAGGTCTCCTATAGCCCTACTTATTCTTTCCAGGTTCAATTCCTCTGCCTTCCTCAGGCTCTCTCTTGGTCCCTTGTTTTCCCTCCCTGGTTTTCCTAACCCCTGCCCATGCCTTTGTAAACAGGCCCTTCATTAGCATCTTCTCAGTTTTTCCATTTGAGTGAACCACCTGTTTCTCACCAGAACCCTGACTGACACATCTCCCCTAGTGGGTGTCGAATCTTTGAAGCCTAGGATTTAAAGATTTTTAAGGCTAGGCTGTCATTCATCTGTGTATTCTAACGCAGTAGCTGAGGCTACATAGTTGGAGTTAAATTTACATCTGAATTAATTAATGAACAAATGGATGATTAACACTTTGGAGGAGGAGGGGGTAGACAGGAAAGGATTCAAAAAGCAGGTGATTGTTGAGCTAGGTTTGAAGAATGTTATGCAGAAATATTCCTAGGGAAGAAAATAGCTTGTGCAAAAGTACAAGGTGTGACAGTGTTTGAGGAACTACAAGTAATAATTATTCTGCAGCACAGAACATGCGAGGTCCCCATAAAAGCTTTCTTTGGTACAAATGATTCTGCTGCTATTACCAAGTTTGAAATCACTGTCCTAGCTAAGCTTCTCACTTTATACAGTGTGTCCGTAAAGTCATGGTGCACTTTTGACCTTGTGACCGGCCAAAAATGCACCATGACTTTACGGACACGCTGTAGATAGGAAAAAAGTAATGCCTAGTAAAGGATAAATCTAGTGAAGATTTCTCAAGCCCACCATAAGCCTTTTGAAGCAGTGTTTGTTAATGAGAAGAAAGTTCAAGTCCCTTGACTCCATCTGCTATCTTGAGGATACTGAGCCAGGGAAAACCAAAGAATCTGAGCCCCATAGAGTGAAAGCAGATGCAGTACAGACCTCGAGGCAACACAGTAATGGGGCCAAGCTCACTGCTTTGTTCGAGGCATTGCTTGCCAAATGGAGTTGGCTGTGTCGAGAAGGCTCTAGGCAGTGCCGTTGGGAGGCTTAGGACATTGGGTTGCAACAAGAAGACACAATCAGGCCAGGATTCCATTCTGCATGGTTCCCTTCACCACAGAGTTGGCCCGGGAGACTAGGTTTCAAGGGGTGAGTCAGATGGCAAGCATGTCAGCTCTAATCCTAAAGGTCTATGTCCTTGCTGAAATAGAGTCACAAAAACTTGGGAGTTGACTGTCCAAATGGCAGGAGAGACCTCCCATAAGAGAGCACACATAACACCTGTTCTTTGTAAGTACCTTTCTTCCTGTACTTGATAATAGTGACTTAGAGACAAAAAGGCAAACTGGATGTCACTTAGCAATGAGGTAGTAGTGACTATATCTGCCTCCTTCGACCTTGTATAAGTAGAACTGTGTGGGTATAGCAGTTGCTCAACTAAGTCTTAATGAATGAATAAATGAACATCTTGTACCTCATCTGTTTATCTATTGATAGTTCCTCAGCTATTTAGATAACTGGCTGTTATGGACTAAATATTTCTGTCCCCCTTAAATTTATGTTGAATCCCTAACCTCCAATGTGATAGTATTTGAAGATAAGGCCTTTGGGAGATAATTAGGCTTACCTGTGGCCACAAGGGTGGGTCCTCATGATGGGATTAGTGTTCTTTTAAAAAGAGACATCAAATAACTTTCTCTCTCTCTCTCTTTTTCTTTCTCTCCCCCTCTTTCTTGCTCTCTTAACTACATGCAACAAGCAAAGGGTCATGTGAGTACAAACAAGAAGGTGGCCTCTCTCAAGCCAGGAAGAATCCTCACCAAAACCTGACCATACTGGCACCCTGATCTTGGATTTGTGTGGCATTTTGTTAGGGCAACCTGAACTCATACACTGGCTGTGGTTCTTTCTTCCTTCCTTCCTTCCTTCCTTCCTTCCTTCCTTCCTTCCTTCCTTCCTTCCTTTCTTCCTTCCTTCCTTCCTTCCTTCTCCCTCCTTCCTCCCCTCCCTCCCTCCCACCCGCCCATGCTCCCTCTCTTCCTCCCTCCTTTCTTTCTTTCTTTCTTTCTTTCTTTCTTTCTTTCTTTCTTTCTTTCTTTCTTTCTTTCTTTCTTTCTTTCAGGAGGGGAGATAGAGAAACAGACTCCCACATGCACCCTGACCAGGATCCACCTGGTAACCCCCATCTGGGGCCGACACTCAGACTAACTGGCTACAAGAGGGGATGAGAGAGGAAAGGAGGAGACAGAGGGAAGAACTTGGACTAACTGGCTGCAAGAAGGATGAGAGAGAGAAAGAGGAGACGGAGGGGGAGAGAAGCAAATGGTTACTTCTTATGTGTTCTCTGATCAGGGATTGAAACCTGCCAGGTTTATGCTCAATCCACAGAGGCAACTAGCCAGCATCTTTAATTGCATTGTTTTTTATGCTTTTGTTAAAGAAAGGAGATGACTTTTGCTTACCAGAAAGAGACACTTAGAATCAGTTTAAGACTGAGATTCAGTGAGAAAGTTTGCTATGCTAACAGTGTTCAAATATTGACTCAGCATTTCATAGACATTACCATCCATAGGTTCGAGCTATAATAATTTAATATTTTATTAGTAGTAAAACCCCTAATCCCTTATCCAAAACCCTGGGGACTAGATTTGTTTCAGGATTCATAATTTTTAAATTTTAGCAATATTAGGTACTTGTACTATATATTTTCTAGGGTCCTCAGTGGGTTCCGAGCAACATAGCATAACCAAACATACTACTATTTCAATAACAAATTTATACATATTCACACTAAGTAGAATAAAGACTTTGATTGCATCATCCCATTATGATTTTTATTTTTATTTTTTAAGTGAGAGGAGGAGAGATAGAGAGACAGACTCCAACATGTACCCTGACCGACTCCACCCAGCAATTCCTATCTGGGGCTGATGCTTGAATTAACTGAGTTATCCTCAGAGCTTGAGACCGACGCTCAAACCAATCAAGCCACTGGCTGCAGGAGGGGAAAAGGAAGAGAAAGGGGAGAACAAGGGGAAGAGAAGCAGATCGTCACTTCTCATGTGTACCCTGACTGGGATCGAACCTGGAATGTCTGCACACCGGGACAGCACTCTATACTTTGAACCAAATGGCCAGGGCTATCATCATGTTTTGACACCAAATAATTTTGTTAAAAACTTGCTAAAGTTTTTTATTTTCAGAATTTCTTGTATTTGAAATTGAGTGTAAAGGCTTGTGGACCTGTCGAATTAATAGCTATATATTTTTCAATGCTTGGTGTATGTTAGGACTGTACCAAACACTTTACATATATTAGCTTATTTAATCTTTAAAGGATGGAGGCAACTGTTACTAGACCCATTCTACCCATGTTGAAAACTACTCCTAGAGAGTTTTATAACATGCCTGTGACTACATGGCTGCTCACCTTTTAGCCACTTGTGCACACCGCCCCCTGCTGTGTGGTCAGAGAGGCAGAGGAGGTTGGTTGCCATAAGGCAGAGAAGATTAAAGACACAGTAACAAGAAATGGCAAATGAGGAAACAGTGTTTCTTTTCAATTTACTGATTTTAGTCTTTCCTGTGATTTTGTTTCTTTCTGGGGTTGTAATACATCCTATTTTCTTAATAAACTCTTAACCCCCTTTTTTGTTGTTGTTTGTTTGTTTGTTTTATTTTTCCGAAATTAGAGGTAAGGAGGCAGTCAGACTCCCGCATGCGCCGGACCAGAATCCACCCACATGCCCCATGGGTGGGGGAGGGGGCAATGCTCTGCCCATCTGGGAAGTCGCTCTGTTGTGGCCCGGAACCATTCTAGCGCCTGTGGCAGAGGCAATGGAGCCATTCTCAGCACCTGGACCTACTTTGCTCCAGTGGAGCCCTGGCTGTGGGAGGGGAACAGAAAGACAGTGAGGAAGAAAGGGAGAGGGGGAAAGGTGAAGTAGATGGACGCTTCTCCTCTGTGCCCAGACCGGGGAACAAACCCGTGACTTCCACACGCTGGGCGGATGCTCTACTACTGAGCTAACCGACCAGGGCTTAACTTTTGTTTAATCTAGCTTAGGATGGTTCCTATCACCTCCAAACATATAGTTCCAGCCAGTTCTATGTGTGGTAGATATCATGTACCCAATTTTGATAGGTGAGGGCATTGAAGATCAGAAAAATTAGTAGACCTAATAAGAAATCAGCAAGATAAAACCAGTAGCCCTCTCCTGATCAGTAGTCAAGGTGGTTCTCACACCAAGTTTGTCTACCTGATGAGCTCTTTCTGTTACATCATGTTGCCTTTTACTAAATAAGAACACCATTTTCTCCATTGATTAGCTGAATGTTATATTTGGTTAAAGATTTCATGTGCAGTATTATAAGCTTCGGAAGAAGGCTTTTAGTGCAAAAGTAGTAAACATAGAAAAATGACACTTAGGAACGTGAAAACTTTATACACTGAGGTAAATAATTGACTGAGGTGAATAGGTTGTAATTTTCGGAGTTTGTGTGTGTTGAACAGGGTTGGTTGGAGTAAAGAGAAAAGCAAGAGTGGAGATCTTTGCTAGTGTGAATTGTATCCTCCAACTTGGCCATCAGCTCAAGGCCATTTCCATAATAAATGGTGACAACACTGCTGATTGCTCCTAGGGTGACCATACATTTTCTGTGGGTGCTATATGTTTTAGCTCCTCTTTTGCAGGGTAGATGTTTCTTTTATTTACTGGGCTATCTTGCACAATGTACTACTTAATTCACTACTTGAGAGCATTTAGCAGGCAAGCTACAAAACACACATTTCATTACTGTAATTGTCCTATAGCCAGAAGAGTTGAAATTCAGTGTCAATTGTGACACTTTGACCCAGGTAGACTCTTGTTTTGTTTGTCTTTCAAGATAGATAAGGGGTTAATGGTCATCTTTAGGGTGGAAATTTTAGCCAAATTGCATACCTGTGCTCAGCAGACAAAGCTTTACTTAAGACATTTGTTCAATTCTACAGGTATTACCTTGTTAGTGAAGTTTGGTAAAGGAGTGTACTTGTGGTGTAACATGGTATAAGAAAAGAAGGTATGTTTTCTTAGAAGGATCCCTGGTCTAAGCAGGACACAGGTTTTAGTCCAGACTTGGCTATGAATCAACTGTGTGACTTAAATTCTCTGGGACTATGTTTCCTTACCTGAAAAATGAGAAGATTAAATTGATAACAGGTTCTTCTCAAATTCTAAACTTAAAAAATTTACAGTCCTTGAAACTTTTTAAGTATAAAAATTTTAGTTAGGTTAGTAAAAAAGGTACAGATCTTAGACTAAATTATTTAACTCTGGGTACAGAATTAGTCAGTGAATGTCTCAGAGGATCAGTTTTCTCAAATGTAAACTCTTGGGATAATAATTTCAATATAATGGAAATATTGTGTGGCACTAATTAGATAACAAATTTTAAAATGCTGGAAATTTTCAGAGATTTTGCTGTTGACTTCATTTTAAATAATGCTTAACCTTAAAACTGATCAGAGGATCAGTTTTCTCATATGTAAACTCTTGGAATAATAATTTCAATATAATGGAAATATTGTGGGGCACTAATTAGATAACAAATTTTAAAATGCTGGAAATTTTCAGAGATTTTGCTGTTGACTTCATTTAAAATAACGCTTAACCTTTATGACTGCCATCTAGTGGCCAATAAAAAAATTACACAACAAATTCCTTTACTTGGGCTCTTGAAATCTGACAAAAACGTAGCGTAAATGGGACGTAAGAGTGAGGTTTTAATCAGTTCCTCACATCAGTAAATGCCATTATAAACTAAATTATTTCATTTAAATTTCTAAAGATAAGTATCTTTTGGACTATTAGGCATTTGTTGGCTTTTTAGCTAGTCAGCTTTCTTTAAATCATGGTGCAAGATGTCTTTGGGGGGAACTGCTTTTCTCTGACAGATAGATCTACACTGGGAAGGGGACGCAAGCTGGAATTTGGATCTTGAACAGGGTGACTCCAAGAATGTGTCTGGATATGCCAGTCAGAATTGCTACTGCTGCTCGGATCCACAGGGCTATTTGTTAACTCTGCCTGGCTGTGCCTCATTCTGTAGTTTTCTCTTCAGGTTTTTATGTGACCTATATCATTTTAACAAAAGTCCACAATTTATGTATGTGAAGCAGATTTAATTTCGTTATTTGCAACCTAAGTGCCTTAACTTATATATTAAGAGCAGTGCGTACCATTGTAATATTAGCAACACAACAGTAGCCATAAGACCACCCATGTATTGCTCTTACTATAAGCCATGGGCCAGGCTACATTTTTTTGATGTGCTATTTATTTAATTTTAGTACAACCATTCTTTGAGCTATTGCCATAAATTCTCATTTTAAAGATAACAAAAGCAAAGTTGAGAGAAGTTAGTAAATAAATGGCAGAGCCAGGGGGAGCTACAACCATTTTTGGTGACCAGGAGAAGGAAGAGCCAGGCATTCTTTGGATGCAGCCTAGAAATGTTGGTAGCTACATCACATTGTGGGCTTAAGCGAATTTGTTAACCAAACCCCTACATTGTCCTTTATTTGAATTGCTATCAAGCAATTCCTTGTCATTGAGCCTGGCACAGTTCTTCCTCCTTGAAGGAGGATACAAAACACCTGGCACCGAGAAAAGTAGGAAGGAAAGTATTTCCCTCTGTCCTGTGACTTTCACATTGTCCTTGGAGTTATTCTGATTCATACTGTCATGGAGTCATAGCCACACAAAATACGGTCTCTTGGATTGACTGAGACCAAACAAATAGTCTGATGGCACACACTCAAACTCACCTTTCTTTAGTTTCTCTTACTACATGTAAAATAGGATGGAATTTTAAAAAAGAATTTAATTATCTCCTGATAGCAAAACAAAACAGAGACAAGAAATTCCCAAGAGGAAACTAAGAAGTCTGAGTCAGAAATATTATAGAGGTTTTGTGTTTTTTTTTTTTTGTAATGGAGTTTGTGCTTGCTAACTCCATTACATGTTGAACTAGATCCTGTTGTACCTTCCATCCTATCTCAGTGTCTATGAAGAAAATGACAGTTTTGAATTCTGAGGCTTTTTCCTTTTCTCTTCATCAGGAACAGAGATCATGACCATAAAGATCTTTAGGAGATGACAGAATAAATGTATTCATTTATTGAACAAATATTGACTGAGCTATAATAAAGTCTGAATAAATGCATGAAGACCTCAACTCACTTTCAGAAGCAGCTACTCGGGACACATCCTTGACTGCACAGCCTCTAGTTGGCACTGCCTTCTTTGAGCAGCACCTCGTGCTCAGGATACACACTCACGCCATCCTGCCAGGAAGGCTCTGATGATGGGAGCATGTGTTCAACCTCGTGGACTTCTCTGCGCAAAACCAATTGGTTCCTACAGGAACTGAAACCTAAAGCCAGGCTCATTAGTGCTGGCCTGGGAGTTACTGAGCCAAGTAAACATTCCAACATTTCTGCTCCACCGAATAAAGTGATTCTTTAAAGCAGCCCAAAAATCTGACCATGCTCTCCTTGGGGACTCTGACTACCTTCAGGGGAAGACCTGTGAGAGACTATAGTCACCCAAGATCCATGGCCATCCCAGGAGCAGGAAGTAGAATTCTTGCCATTCATTTGGAGCCAGCAAGAAGTGCATGACAAAACCCAGAGGCCTACTCATTAAATGGAAACAATAGCCCCACCTGTAAGGTTGCTGGAAATAATCAAACAAGATACTGTGTATATAGTGCTCAGCACAAAACCTAACCTAATAAATGCTCAATAAATTTAAATATTACTATTACTAAATGAGTTAATAAATACTCATAACTTCAGTATAGATTAGGTAACTAACAAAATATTAGGGTAATATATGTAAACTATGAGGCACTATTCAAATGTGAGGTCTAAATATTATTAACATTTACTTTAGGAACAAAGCTTTTAATGCTGTCATGATCCAGTAAGAGATGAGTCAGAAGGAAAATTAGGGCACAAAGCAGATGGCTTTCCCAAGCATATGACCTACTCAGACTTGAAAATCAGCCCAGGCTCTGGTCAACTCCTTGAGTATTTTTTATTTCAATTACTATCAAATATTTCTGCTCTGTCCTTGCTAAAAGGTCTGCCCTTTCTTCTTTAAAACACAGAATACTCCAAGGAAAGCATTAAAGAAAAAGTTCACCTTTTGACCTTATCTTCCCCTATTGTAGTGGTTTTCAAATTCCTTCATCTCATGGCACACATAAACTAATTACTAAAATTCTGCGGCACACCAAAATGATATATTTTTTTGCCAATCTGACCAAAAATAGGTATAATTTTGATTCATTCATACTAAACAGCTATTTTTGTGTTGGCTGTTGTCATTTTTTTTATTTGACAATCTAATGGAAAACAGTCCAGTGCCCCTGCTTAAACAGAGGCATATTTTAAAAAATTCTTGTGGTCACTGGTTGAAAATCAGTGCTCTGCAGTCATTATCATTCCTGGCACCTGCATTTCAATCTGGTTCACAGGAAGGCATCAGAGCTCAAATCTGAGTGTGGCCAAAGTCTTTTTTCTTTAGTTCCCTTTGGACATCTAAAAGTGGCTGAGAACTTGCCTATACACTTGTGGTTCTTGAACTCAATGACAAAGACACTGTGTCTTTCAGGATGACAAAAGATCTTCTGCTCCTCTTTTCTGATTGTTTTCATTTGTTGTTCTGGGTCCCTCTTGTTGGACACTGTGTATGTCAGATAATGAGCAGGGCTAACTAATGGATCTGGTATGCAGCAAAACAGGCCAGGATTCATGATGAAGACACACTGCCAGGATAGGACATGTAATTAGGTGGTGTTAGATAATGCTTTGGATCATTTCTGAGTGTGTCTGATTTAATAAAACCTTCACATTTTTTTAAAGATGCAAATAATTTATAGATCATTAGATCTCTACTTCAGCAGTTCCCAAAACATAGTTTTGGGATATTGAGGATCCCTGAGACTCTGGGATTCCCTGAGACCAAAACAGCTGACATAATAATGCCTGGATGTTTTGAGATTTTCTTTACTGGGATGACATTTGCACTAATGGTGCAAAGGCGACAATGGGGAAAACCGTGTGAATCAAGATAGTGTCATCTGGCCCTGGCTTGTGGCTCAATAGTAGAGAATCGGCCAGGTGTATGGACATCCCGAGTTCCATTCCTGGTCAGGGAATATAGGAGAAGCAACGATCTGCTTCTCTCCCCTTCCCCTACCCCTTCTCTCTCTTTCCCCCTCCTGTAGCCAGTGGCTCGATTGGCCCCAGTGTGGCTCTAGGTGCTGAGGATAACTCAGTTGGTCTGAGCGTGCCAGCCTCAGGTGTAAAAAATAGCTTGGCACTTGAGCATTGGCCCCAGACAGGCTTTGCTAGGTGGATTCTGGTTGAGGCACATGCAGGAGTCTGCCTCACTATCTCCTCCTCTCACAAAAAGAAAGGAAAGAAGGAAAGAAGGGAGAGAGGGAGGAAGGAAGGAAAGGGAAAGAGAGAGAGAGAGGAATGGAATTGCTGGGTAATATAGTAACTCTCTCTTTGTTTAATTATTTGAGGAACTTCCAGACTGTTTTCTTTCCAAAATGGCTGCTCCATTTTAATTCCCACCAGCACTGTTGGAGGTTTCCATTTCTCCACATCTTTGCCAACACTTTGTGCCTGGGGCATAGTAAGCTCTCCATTTTTTAAGTGGTCAAATGAGCCAGCAGATGGAAGCTGAATAGGTGAATGAAGGCAATTACCATAAGAAATTAGAGAAGGATACTGGGGGAAGAGGAAGCAATAGGCCTTAGTGACTGGCAGTGGAGGGACCAAGGCTGAGCATGGATTAATTACGTTCTCATTGTCTTCAGGGCTGTGACTGGAGGAGTCGCCCTCTGCCCTACTCCAGCATGGACTCTCCAGTGTCCAGAAATGCCTCTGTAATCGGGGGGGGAAGCTACTGTAAAACATGCAACTGTGCACCTCAGTTTCCTCATTAGCAATATTAACTTCTTACAATTATGGAACGGTTTACTTCATATAGTTTTATCTTGGTGTTGATATTTATATACTCATGAGACATGGATATATTTATCCTCATTAAAAAAAAAAAAAAAAAGAAACTGGAACTCAAAGTCCTCACTCCTACATTGTGGTAGAGCTAAGACTTTTCCCTGAAGTTTCTTGACTTTGAGTAATAGATGTTCTCTCACTCACACCAAGATGCAATTTCTGGCTTGCCTCTGCTTTCCCATTCCTAATCCAGTTTTATAATGATAGCCTCCTTACAAGTCACCCCTTCTAGGCTCTCTCATTTGTTCTTCATACTATTAGCTACATGGATATATATGGTCACTCTATTAACTTTTCTTTTAGAGCCCAATATCCCATTTGTACCCATACTTATTCATGCTTCATGGTACATATTAGTCCAACATATTTTTAGATTCATGATGGCATGCCCTTAACCTCTCATTTCTCCCCACTGAAACCTTAGCCCTTTAATGCTTAGATTAATGGCAATGCTTTAAAATGTCCTCACTCAGTTCCTGACATCTCAACTTGCTGGGATTTCTTTTGCCTCTGAAATTCTAGAATCCTTATTTAAACTCCACTACTCAGCCTTCTATTGGTAAATGCTATTCTTGCTTTCTCTCTTTGGTTGTTCCTTAAGAACAAGGGCTATGATTTCATCACCCTGAGAATAATGGCCTATGTACAATAGTTGTTTGCTAATTATCTAAGAAATTAATCACTTACTAAGTGAGTGGACAAATATGCAGATGATTTTAAAAATGAATCACCTTTATAAAAACAACATGAGAGGGAAATGTGGTGTAGTGTGCATACCTTACTTTCCTGAGGGGCTCCAATTATTACTCAATTAGCTACTTAGAGAAACCATTGTTCATGAGATGAATGTAACAGGGAAGTGGCAATGATTCAGGACATACTCCCCCAGGGAAACAGTTCTAAGCACTTGTACTGAAAACTTGTCTGGAGTATAATCCTCTCACGTTAGAGCAGTGGTTCTTAACCTTTTTTGAGGTACTGAACCCACCAGTTTCATATGCGCATTCACCGAACCCTTCTTTAGTGATAAATAAAACATGATTTTTTTTTCCAAATTCAAGACATAGGTATATGTTTTTTTTTACTGGTACACAAAATGAGCCGTGCATGAACATCACCTTGCTCAAAGAACAAAACCAACAAAGTGCATGAACTCACAACAAATTACGGTATTACTTTACTCTGGCCTCCGTGGCAGAGGCTTCTCCGAATCCCTGAGACCAACTCATTGAACCCCTAGGGTTCGATAGAACACAGGTTAAGAACCACTGCATTAGAGGAAGCTCATCAAAACCTTTATCAGCTTATGTTATTACTTGTGCTAAGGACTTTTCTTACCAATGGCAACAGCAAAGGCAATCTAGTGACTTAAAACATTTGATCAAAAACCTTCTGTTTCCCTAAAGTAGGGTAAAGCTTAGACAGCATCATAGGCTATGGCTTTCTGTGGAAGGTAAGCCCTCTACTGAAGCCTCAGGCTCTGCGAGGGCCATTTCAGATTATTGCATTTGTCCCTGCACAGAAACCCAAGGTAGGTATGCTGAAATAGCAACCTTTTGTATTTTACCCTGGTTCTTTGTGACATTTAATGCAAATCAGACAGACTGTGTTGATTTGGGATTAACACTAGTGCCAAGAAGCAAGCTCTGGTTACAGAAAGTTCAAATAAATCTTTATATGGAACAGACATGTTTTTACTCTGAGGCCTAGGAGAAAACTACTTCTAAAGAATAAAGTCATGGGTTTTACATTTGAAACTTTAATCATTCTAGTTCCTTATGGTGGTGATAAAATATTTTGTGTTCCAGATAAAGAAAATTACTCCACCCTTGATTTAAAAAAGACAAATTTACTGCATTTTATATAGACCCACAAAGAAGGGAGAAATTCTCATTATTTCTATGTTTAATCCTTAGTATAAGAAGGATGGTTCCAGAATCTTTGCTAACTTGTTTTAAAAATCACTATTTAATTTTAACACTTTTGCCTTTAAATGTACTTCCCTTGAATTATATGTCATCTTTTCTATTTCTTCCTTTTGATATCTTTCAAATTGCAGCAAAAGTGTTATATATACTCAGTTTCTTTCTCTGTAGTATTATCAATTAGTGATATTAAAGAAAAGATTTTATCAAACTCTTCTGAGTACCTTTTCTCAACCCATCTTTGTTTATCAATTAAACTGGTCACTAGATGGCACCAGCAGCTTAGCTGGTGACTGGAAAACGGGTCTGTTAAAATCTGCACTGCCAACCCCTGGCAACAGTGGTCATTATCATGACTTTGATGCTTTTATTTTTAAGTAAAGCCAATAGTTAGAAAACACTGCTTTCTGAATGTGTTGCAATTATAAGCAGATATTTAAAAACAAAACATTACCCAGTTTTAATATTCATTTTATGTAGGTTATCTCAATTGCTTTTGGGCAATTTGAATATGATTGGCTGACTCTCCAGCTATAAAAGGCTCTCTAAGCATTGAAAAAAAGAAGTAGTACATAAAAGTTAGGAAAACAATTCAAGCTAAAATGGGTTTCTTATGTATTGAATTTGTCAGGTAATTAAGTCTCTCCTTCTTACTAAATTGGTTACTAAATCCAAGAGACTTTGTATGTCGACCCCTGCAGTCCTCTGGCTGGTTGTGGGGGAGGAACTGGAACTGACGGTTGTTGACAAGGACACTGGATGATGGCACAGTGTGCATGTACTGTGACTCTTATATGCCCACCTTTGCTAACAATGGGCAAAAGGAATCTGACTGATCTAAGAGCCTTAGGCTAGAATGAATTACTTCTTGGAATCTATATAAGGCAAAACCTTTAATATTCATGAATGACATCCCATTTCCCCAAGAGTTCCTGTTAACTGTCATTTGAGATTTCTCTTTTATCTTGGGAAACTGTGTCCACAGATGAGGTTAATCACTTATTCACCATTCAGACTGAGAGAATACACTTTAATATTATTTCCCACTAGTCTTCTTCCTGAGCACCTTAATTTACTTAACCTGATAGCTTCAAAATGTCATACTCAGTCTTTCTTCTTTGCTTTTGCTTGAGCTCCATTCTACCTGGATACATGAATACTTCTCTCTATCAATGCAAACACAGCTGTTCCTTCAAGATCCACCTTCTTTATGATACTTGTCTTCCTCAATCTGATATTTTGCCTTTGTCTTAATTCCCATAAAGCTACAATCCTGTACTAGAATACATAGTCTAGCACATTGGTCAAAATTCAACACATATTTTTTATGTCCCTATTTCCAGGCACTGCTCAGTGGTGAGGACAAAGCAGTGAAGCAGAGGGACATATCTCCATACTCACTGGGCTCAGGGCCTAATGAGAAGACAGACCACACAAAGGTAATTTGCATGGAACAGAATTGGGAGTCCAGAAACAGACCTTTATATACTCAACTGGTCTTTGACAAAGGAGCAAAGACAATACAATAGAGCAAAGATAATCTCTTCATCAAATGGTACAAAAAAAAAATCAAATATCCACAGGCAAAAAAAAAACAAACGTAGAAGCAGACCTTACACCCTTCAAAAAGCAAATTCAAAATATACCATAGACTTAAATGTAAAATGAAAAACTATAAAGCTCTTAGAAAATAACATAAGGGGAAACCTAGATGACCTTGGGTACGGTAATGGTTTTTAAAAAACAATACTAAAGACATGATTCATGAAATAAATAATTGATAAGTTGGACTTCATTAAAATTAAAAATATCTGCTCTCTGAGATTATCTAAAAAGACAATCTCAACAAAATAAGAAGACAAGCCATACACTGGGAGAATATATTTTTAAAAGATACATCTGATAAAGCACTGTTATGCAACATATATGAAGAACTCTTAAAACTCAACAATAAGAAAATAAACAACCCAATTAAAAATGTGCCAAAGACCTCAACAAGCATCTTACCAAAGAAGATATACAGATAGCAAGTAAACATGTAAAGATACTTCACATTATATATTATCAAGGAAATACTGACAAGGATGTGGAGCAACAGGAACTCTTGTTCATTGCTAGTGGGAGTGCAAAATTGTATAGCAGTTGAAAGACAATTTGATGGTTTTCTATAAAATTGAATGTACTCTTCCAAGGGGATCCAGTAATCACACATCTTGGTATTTAACCAAAGGAGTTGAAAACTATGTCCACACAAAAACTTGAACAGGAATGCATATAGCAGTTTTATTCATAAGTGCCAAAACTTGGAAGCAAGCAAGGTATTCTTTTAGCTGAATAGATAAATAAACTGTGATACATCTAAACAATGAAGTATTATTTAGTGCTTAAAAGAAATGACCTATTAAGGCATGAGAAGATATGGAGGAACCTTAATGTATATTATTAAGTGGAAGAAGCAGATCTGAAAGGCTACACACTATATGACTCCGGTCATATGGCATTCTGGTAAAGGCAAAATTAGGAGACAGTAAAAAGGTCAGGGGAGCTTGGAGGCGGGATGAGCAGATGAAAGACAGTGGATTTGGGGGGCAGTGAAAATACTCTGTACAATATTATGATGACTATATGTCATTGTACTTTCGTCCAAACCCATAGAATGTATAATGCCGAGAGTGGACCCTAAGATACATTATAGATTTTGGGTGATTATGTGTCAATGTAAATTCATTCTTGGTTTAAAAAAACTTTTATTCTGGTGAATCATATCGATAATGGAGGCATAGCTGCCTGAGTGGGAACAGAGAGTAAATAGTAAATCTCTGTACCTTCCTCTTAATTTTTTTTAAACCTGAAACTGCTAAAAAAAATAGTCTTTAAAGTAACAGACATAGTTATGTTGGGGAAGTTGAGGCTGCTAATGTAGCCTAGAGATTATAAAAACCCTCTCTGCGAAAAGTTTACCAAGTCGATACTTAAAGGAAGAGTAGAAAATAGTCGGATGACTGGGAATAGTGAAGAAAAGGGAATTTGAAGAAACAGCATGTGGAATGGTCCAGTGGAGAACAAACAAGGGTTTATCAAATAATTGTAAAATGATGTGTATGAGTATAGCATAGTGGGTTTTTTAAAAGAACTGAGAAGTTTGGAATTTATCCAAAGGACAGTATGATGCTTTGAGATTTAAGCAGTTGCTTTTTTGAAGGAAACCTTTGTCTTGATGTAAGAAGAATGAATTGCAAGCAAATAGTGATAAGAAGACCAATGAGTAGAATGTTGCTGGTGTACAGGCAGAAGGTGACAATGGCCTATGCTCACATTTGGGCAATGGAGATGCCAAAGAGTGCAGGGATCACAGACACACTGAATAGGAAGAATAAACAGGACTTGGAATATTTCTGAATGTGATGGTATGTGAGTCAACTATGACTCTCAAATTCTGGCTAAACTAGTACTGGATAAATTGATAAAATAGAGACAAAGCTAGAAAAGTAGCTCTGAAAGATGATTAGTTCATTTTGTTCTTGCTAATTTAAAAGTGTCTGGGAAACATCCATATGGAAATAACCTCGTAACTAGTTGGATCATCTGGGAATTATTAGTATATAAAATATGAAAGTTAGGGATTTTAGGAACTCCATCAGTTCCCTAAACAAATTGCAATGTGCCTATGTTTGTTTGTGTTTAAGTTGATGATTGATAATACATGACTACAATTTTCCAAAACCAATTGCCATACCTAATGCATTGTGATTGTTTGGTAAATGTTAAGTTGAATGAATTCTAATAAATGAAATAATGCTATAAAATACCTGGTATAGTGTTTGTCACATACTAAGTTTAATAAATATTAGCTATTAATACTAGTCATTATTATTATTATTATTATTTTAGTGCCCAATCAAATTTTTAGTCCCTTTTGGGAAATTGTGAATTAAAGTCATCTTTTAAAAACTTAAAATAATTTTTTTCCATTGATTTGAGCGGGCAAAAGGCAGAAGAGAGAAGGGGGAGAGGGAGAAGAAAGAAACATCAATTTATTGTTCCACTTAGTAGTTGTGTACTCATTGGTTGACTCTCATATGTGCCCTGACAATTGATTCAACCTGTAACCGCAGTGCACCAGGACAACATTTTATCCACTGAGCCACCTCACCAGGGCAAGGCACCTTTTAAAAAAGGAGGAATTAGAGCAGGTGGGGCCACTTTACCAGTCTCTCTATTACAGACTCACTTACTTTCCCTTCAAGAGCTCCAGGAAACCCTCCTGCATGGAGAGCCCAGCCCTGATTCCCCCTTAATTGAGAACAGCTTCACTGGTAGGGGTGTCTTAGTGTATTACCTCTGTGTTCCCTAATCTGGATTGAATGCTGAGTGTATAAGCAGTAACTGTATAATTTTATGAACCAGAGGAAAATAAGAATGGTAGTAAGATAAAACTAACTGCCAGCTACCATACTCAGTCCGTCCAGCATGACGCAGCTCCAGTACTGTGGTATTTGGCAGAGGAGAGAACATTCTGGACAGTGGTCAGGAAGGACTGTCTAAAGTAGCTTTCTCTTTTGCTCTTCTAGTCTTATTGATTAGTTTTCAAATCATAAAATAAGTTGCCAAGCTCTGCTCAGAGGCTTCCTGTTCCAGCATTGGAGAGGATTCCAGGCCAGGCTGCTGAGGGAGCAGATGTCTTCTCTGCTGGGACTGCACTTATCCAAAGTGAGGTTAGTTGGCAAAGGACAGAGTGAAGATCACCATTCCTGAGCACCTGCCTCTGTCTGGCAGTGGTGCTAGGGGCTGGAAGCTTGCTGCTGTTGGAGCAACTGAGCACTCACTATTCTAGGTTGGAGCAATGAACATGGAAATAGGAAGAAGAGAACTTACCTGAGAAAGAGGAAGGAAAAAACAAACAAACAAATTATCCCCCTTCTCTTGGTTTTATTCAGGACTTCCCAAGAGTGACTATTGACATTTGGGCTGGCTGCTCTGTTGTGGGAGGAGGGGCATCACTGCCCTGTGCACTTTAGGGTAGTGAGCAGCATCCCTGGCCGCTATCCATTAAATTCCAGCAGTGCATCCCTTCCTCCAGTCATGAAAATCCAAGTTGTTTCCAGACATCGTAAATGTCTCTGGGGCGGGGGACGGGGATGGTAAAGTTGTGCCAGGTTGAGACCCACTAGTTTAATAGAAGTGTCACTGGGAATGTAGATGACTTGTGGACCACGTGCTGAGTGACCTGAAATGATAAAATAAGGGCAGTGGTCAAAAGGACATAGTTTTCTTTAGTTCTTACTTAAAAAAAAAAGAGTCAGAGGCACAGTTAGTGCTAATCTGCAAAGAACATCTTGAAGACAGTTTAAATCATTGGGGATTTCCTCTGTTTTAGGAAGGACAGAGGGAGAGCAGCCCTCGGCAAGAAACCAAGGGCAGTGCTGGGACTTCAAAGGCAAAAGCCCAGCCGATAGCTGAACCCTGCATGTGTATTTTACCTGCACTTGTAAGGTTTATTCTTCTACAAGAAATAAATTCGTAGATAAAGTTTTTATTTTATAGTTTTACTACTGTACAATATTGTGTCTCATAATGTAGTGGGTGGCTACCAAAGCTGGAGCTATTTGGCTCAAGATAAAACATGGAAAAGCCATAAAACTGTGATTAAAATATCCAATGACAAGATTTAGAAAATATTGGGAAAAATATACAATACTTTTAAATGCAGATGATATATGTTATACACAATTTTATATACAGAAAATTTTAACTTAAACAGTGACTACTAAAAACACTGGTAAGCAACAGATAGAATGAGTATGCCTTTATTTCCTTCCTCCATCACTGACCCAGACAATCTTATCAAGAAAGAAAGGGCAGTGAGACAGGTCCTGGGGTTGAAGAAGGACAAAAACTGAGGCCATCACATACCTCTGCCTGATGAAAAGCTGGGTAGCAAGACCACCCAGGTGGCATGGAAGAAGGCTAGGTTTTAGTCTAGTCATTGATTCTTTTTGAATAAAAGGAAACCAGATTTTAGTCCTAAGTCAACAGCATTCTGAACATGAAAGAAAGCAGGAAATGAGAAAGAACCCCTGCACTCCTTCCTCAGATGGATGTACTACTTTCCTTCCCTGGAGGTTTCTAACACAAGGCAGCCAACTGGAATATCTCTCCAGGACAATGTGGATGGGAGCCTGCCTGGAGGATGTGAGATGGTCAGGTAAATTGGGAATGCCAGTCGCTCTCTTGTTGCAGGAAATTCTCTGCTTTCCCAAAGTCGTGTGCTCTTGAGTGAGAACAAAGAACGTAGGGAGGAATACTCAAGGGCAGAAAGCTCTGGACATGTGTCCTCCTGAAGAGAAACAGCAGAGAAAATTTAAAAATAAGCACATAAAAAAGTTGTTCCTATATATCAGACAGCAGAGTTAACTGTAGTCATCATGCTGTGCATTGCATCCCTAGTACTTATTTATTTTATAACTGGAACATTATTCTTTTGACCACCTTCCTCCAGTTCTCCTTCCCTACCCTCCACCTCTGGTAATCACAAGTGTGCTCTCATTTTCTATGGGTTTGGCTTCTTTATTTTTTAAGATTCTACATGTAAGTGAGCTCATGCAGTGTTTGTCTTCCTTTGCCTGACTTATTTCACTTAACATAGTGACTTCATGGTTCACTAATGTTATTGCAAAAAGGATTTTCTTGTTTTTTTTTTTTTTTTTTTTTTTAATGGCGGAATAATATCCCATTGTACATAATATCACAACTGCTTTATCCATTTATTCATCTATGGGGACTTAGGTTGTTTTCATGTTTTGGCTATTGTAAATACAGTAATGCTGCCATGAATATGGAGGTACAGATATCTTCAAGTCAGTGTTTTTGGTATCTTTGGATAAATACCCAGAAGTCGAATTGCTGGATTATATAGTAATTTTATTTTTAAAATTTAAACATCCTCCATACTGTTTCCACAATGACTGCACCAATTTTCATTCTCACCAACAGTGCACAGGGCTCCCTTTTCTCCACATCATGTTTGTTAGATAGCCATTCTAATAAATGTGAGCTGATATCTCATTGTGGTTTTAATTTGCATTTGCCTAATGACTAATGATATTGAGCATCTTTTCATGTACCTGTTGGTCTTTCATATATCTTTTTAAAAATTATTTACTTATTTATTTTTCAATTATACTTTATATTCAACATTATTCTGTATTAATTTCAGGTGTACCCTGACAGGTATCCCCACTGGGGTAACCTTTCCTGAGACTCACTTGTGACCTTGCCCTCTGACTCCCTCAGAAGAGGTTCTTGTAAATTGTCACAAACTGAAAGCAGACTCACAGGCTTTTACTGGAAGCTTCTTTCTGGCAATGGAAATATTACTTTTCCTTCCTAGCTGGATTTGAGCTTGCGACTCACTTTTTCAAAACTAAACATGTATCCCTAAACTACTACTTAGGGATACATGTACACATGGTAGAACTCTAAAGAGAGCCGAGGCTTGAAGAACATAAAAGTCAGGACTGTGGCTACTTTTCAAGGAGATGGAGAAAGAGAATTTCCAGGAAGGACAAGGAGAAGGCTTCTGAGGCAGAATGACGCTCCACTATTTAACCTGGATAGAAAATATACAACAGCTTATTAGATATATTATTTAAATTGTACATGTACAATTTTTCATACATATAACACATTTCATAATTAGCAACATATTCTATGAAATATGTTAGGCTTTAAGAACTGACATGAAAATAATCAACTCTGTTTCTGATCTTTCCGGATACCTTGTGGGCTTCTATATATGTTGAAGCCTTGCCTAGCAAGATCTCTACAAATCAAGTTTCAGACATTTTTATCCTCAAATACATTGCCTTTTCAGTTTCAACATTTCAAAATTGCTAAATATTTATAGCTCAATTTCAAATGATAAATAACATTCAAGAATAACTTTACTACATTTCAGAGACTGTCATTTATTTTGTGAGTATAAACAAACAACATAGTAATTTAATTTTAATTGATCAAGCTACTTCTTGTTTCAGATTTTAAAATCTCCACTTATAACTTCCAATGACAAGCCCCCCCCCCCTAAAAAAACTTTTTATTGACTGGTCATACCTAGAAATATCTCAAGTATTCTTCCCTAGGCATTGGGAAATGAAAGGAAAGAGACTTCAGCGGCTGTGGGAGAGCCTCAATAAAACTGATGACATGTGAAATAGGAGAGACACATGAGGCATTATTAAATGATTAGGGGGAATATTGAAGGACTAATGTAGCCTGGAGAATTGTGAGAAAATGTAGTTCCACATCTCTATTGAGAAAATCAGGATTTATTAGTCTGGTTGCAGAACTCATTCAAGCCCAATACTTGTTAAATTTAGATATTATTTCTCATAGAATTTCAAGAATATTCCAAGCCTAAGGACTATAAATATTGCACAAATTTCTATTTTTATTAAAATATTTTCCTGGCCGATGTCGTGAGTTTGCTGTCCAATCAGGGCACATGTGAGAAGCAACCAATGAATGCACAAGTAAGTGGAACAGGGAGTTGGTGCTTCTTTCTCTCTCCTTTTCCTCCCCTCCCATTATCGTTATCTCTCCCCCCCACTCCAAAAATCAATGGAAAAAAAATTAAATCTCTCTCATACTACCAAAAGAATAAGCTCTTTATGAAAGAAAGTGTGTAATAGTTTGCTATCTTTATTTTTTAATACGGAGGATAGAAAGTCAAGGACAATGTAATATGGGAATGATATACTGTAAAGTAGGTGCTCACTGTGGACTTCTTGCTTTAAAAAGACATTGTTGAGAAGGTATTAAGTAATAAAGTTACTTGAAGTCTCATCTCAAGTTCTTAAAAAATTTCTATAATTGCAGCTCATCAGAAAGATGACAGGTGTTTAACTTTAAATGAATGCTAAAATCTAATATGCTTTAGATTTCTAGAAGAGTGTAACTCTTACTCAGTGCTGGTTTGTGTTTCAAAGGATCAAGAGCCAAGCATTCTCCTTGCACCCAAATTAGAAAAAAATACTTCTCAAGTTAACCTGGGACCAAAGTCTTAATTGTAAAAGAGAATAAAAGCAAAACAACAACTACAAACTATGAGCTAATTTTCTTGTCACAATACATACTGGCATTGAACAGAATAAAATTAGCTAGAGCTAATTTTCAAGAGAGGAGGAGTGCTTTAAAGCTTCTCTAGACAATTTGGTTTTATGCTTCTTCTTGTGAGCACCTCCCAAATTTTGAATTCACATTGTGTCAGAACATCTTGAGTCAAAGGAATAACTATCTCAACAATTGTATATATGTGACCTACAATCTTCTCAGCAACATTGTCAAGTGCAATTTTTGGACCCAAATATAAAATTCAGCTTCTGGTTGAATAGTTTGCTTGTTGCAATATTTATCCATAGTCCTTTTTATAAAAACATGTTTTATTGAGAAGCAAGATGGCGACGGAGTAGGCGGACGTACCAACTTCCAACTCCCAGAAGCAAAGTGGATTATAACTCAATTTAAAGAACCATCATCTGGATAAACCAACTATGAACTAAACTAAGTGGACTCTTCAACCAAGGAACACAGAAGAAGCCACATTGAGACTGGTAGGAATAGCGAAAACGCAAAGAGGGCTGCCCAGCTCCCCGGAGCAAACGGCAGCCCGGAGAGACCCGCGGGGCGGGAGGAAAGTTTGGCGGAGAGGGAGGGACCTGGGTCCCAGGAACCAAGCCCCAGCCTGCAGTCTCAGAGCCTAGAAGAGACGTTTGGACAGTTTTGAGCTGTGAAACAAGTGAGGGAGCTCCCAGGCCTACAGTGTGGAGTATTAGGTCCCTTCCTACTCTGCTGAGGGCTGCTTAAGGGTATGGTGGGTGGCAGGACGCTGAAAGGCGGTTCTGTCGGCGTGGGCAGAGGCCAAGCCGGTGTGAGCTCAGTCTAGCCCAGAGGGTCAGAGGGGACACGCGAAAGCGGACCGGCAGCTGCGGGCACACCTTTAACCCCACTTACGGGGACAAAGCGGGAGGCCAGGAACGGGCAGAAATCTGCTCTACAACCCTGCGCAGGCCGGTCCTGACCGCGGGGACCGGGATAGGACCAGGGACGAACAGGGGCTCGCGGCTGAGCTGACGCTACAAGCCCCCCCCCCACGCCGGAGAAATCGCGGTTGGCCAGTATACGTGCGTGAGCGGGCTCCGAGCGCGGGAACGGGCTAGACCCCGAGACAAGTGGAAGCTCGCAGTTGAGCTCACGCTACTATCCCTGCACGGCCGGAGAAACCGCGGTTGGCCAGTATACGTGCACGAGTGGGCTCCGAACGCGGGGGCGGAGTAGAATCCGGCACGAGTGGAAGTCCGCAGCTGAGCGGAAGCCAGCAAACACGCCCAGCCCAATAAACCTTGGTTTCCAACCCTGCGCAGGAGGGCCCTGGCCTCGAGGGCTGGGCTAAATCTCCAGACGGGCAAATGCTCACAGCTGAGAGCACGTCAAAAGCCGCGCCCAACCTGCGAAATTGTGGCGAGCAGGCTCTGACTGAGGGTTCTGGGCGGAAGTCTGGAAATAGGCTGGGTCAGCAGCTGAGCAAAGGTGCTCACCTCTACCCTTGGTGCTAAGACTTGTGGCTTCAGTGACAGCCCCTCCCACGGAGGAGAGGCAGAAATCACAGCAAAAGCCACAGTGGGCTGGCGCTGGCAATGCTCATACCCAACCACCCTAGGCACCGGCAGAGGGGGTGGGGGGCCTGCAGACAGACCACACCTAGAGAACACAAAGGCAATACCTACTGGACTCCAGTCGCCACAACTTGCTTATACACAGAAAAAATGGGCAGGCAGAGGAATGCAAACCAAATGAATCAAGAGAAATCCCCAGAGAAGGACCTGAATGAACCAGATATAACCAAATTACCAGAAGCAGAATTTAGAATAATGATAGTTAGGATGTTCAAAGAAATTAGAGCAACAATGGATAGTCATTATGAACACCTAAATAAAGAGATAACAAGTATAAAAAATGAAATTGAAATAATAAAAAAGAATCAGACAGAAATGACAAATACAGTATCAGAATTGAAGAACACAATGGAGGGAATTAAAAGCAGGATGAATCACACTGAGGATCGAATAAGCGAGTTAGAGGACACAATAAACAAAGGCACAGAAGCAGAGAAGAAAAAGGAAAAGAGACTTAAAAAAATGTGAGGAAACTCTAAGGGAGCTTTGTGACAACATGAAGAGAAACAACATTCGCATCATAGGGGTGCCTGAAGAAGAGGAGAGAGGACAGGAAATGGAAACTTTGTTCAATCAAATCATAGCAGAAAACTTTCCTAAATTAAGGCTGGGAAACACTCCACACATTCAAGAAGCACACAGAACTCCATTAAAGAGAAACCCAAAAAGATCTACACCAAGACACATCATAGTTAAAATACCAAAGCTAATGGATAAAGAAAAAATTTTAAAAGTTGCTAGAGAAAAAAAGGCTATCACCTATAAAGGAGCCCCCATAAGGATGACATTGGACTTCTCAACAGAAACACTTGAGGCCAGAAGGGAATGGCAAAATATAATCAAAGTAATGCAGAACAAGAACCTACAACCAAGACTACTACTCTATCCAGCAAGGCTAACGTTTAAAATTGAAGGAGAAATAAAGAGCTTCCCAGAAAAAGAAAGCCTGAAGGAATTCATAAAAACCAAACCAATTCTGCAAGAGATACTAAGAGGCCTCTTGTTAACAGTTTAAAGGGATGAATGAATAGAGCAAAAGAAGAATACAGCTTTAAAGAATAAAATGGCAATAAACAACTACATATCAATAATAACTTTAAATGTAAATGGATTAAATGATCCAATCAAAAGACATAGGGTAGCTGCATGGATAAAGAAACAGGACCCATACATATGCTGTCTACAAGAGACACACCTTAAAACAAAAGATGCTCATAGACTGAAGGTAAAAGGATAGAAAAAAATATTTCATGCAAATGGAAATGAAAAAAAAGCAGGGGTAGCAATACTTATATCAGACAAAATGGACTTTAAAACAAAGGCTGTAGTAAGAGATAAAGAAGGACACTACATAATGATAAAGGGAACAATTCAACAGGAAGATATAACTATTATAAATATCTATGCACCAAATATAGGAGCCCCAACATACATAAAGCAGACTTTGATGGATATAAAGGGTGAGATTAACAGCAATACTATCATAGTAGGGGATTTCAATACCCCTCTAACAACACTGGATAGATCCTCAAGAAAGAAAATTAATAAAGAAACAGCAGACTTAAAGGAGACACTAGATCAACTTGATTTAATAGATATCTTCAGAACTTTTCACCCTAAAGCAGTAGAATATACATTCTTCTCAAGCGCTCATGGTACGTTTTCTAGGATAGACCACATGTTAGGACACAAAAATGGTCTCAATACATTTAAGAAGATTGAAATCATATCAAGCATTTTCTCTGATCACAATGCTATGAAACTAGAAATTAACCACAAAAGAAAAACTGAAAAACACTCAAACACTTGGAAACTAAATAGCATGTTATTAAATAATGAATGGATTAACATTGAGATCACAGAAGAAATAAAAAAGTTTCTAGAAACAAATGATAATGAGCATACATCAACTCAAAATTTATGGGACACAGCAAAAGCAGTCCTGAGAGGGAAGTTTATTGCACTACAGGCATATCAAGAAGCTAGAAAAAGCTCAAATAAGCAACCTGACCCTGCATCTAAAAGAACTAGAAAAACAACAACAAATAAAACCCAAGACAAGTAGAAGGAAGGAAATAATAAAGATCAGAGCAGAAATAAATGACATAGAGGCGAAGAAAACAATACAGAGGATCAATGAAACCAGAAGCTGGTTCTTTGAAAAGGTAAACAAGATTGATGAACCTTTAACTAGACTCACCAAGAAAAAAAGAGAGAGGACTCAAATAAATAAAATTAGAAAGGACAGTAGAGAAATAACAACTGACACAACAGAAATACAAAGCATTGTAAGAAAATACTATGAAGAACTATATGCCAAAAAATTAGACAATCTTGGTGAAGTGGACAAATTTCTTGAATCATATAACCTTCCAAAAATCAATCTGGAAGAATCAGAACACATACACAAACCAATTACAACAAATGAGATTAAAACAGTTATCCAAAAACTCCCAAAAAAGAAAAGTCCTGGGCCTGATGGCTTCACAAGTGAATTCTATCAAAAATTCAAAGAAGAACTAACTCCTATCCTCCTCAAGCTATTTCAAAAAATTCAAGAGGAAGGAAGACTTCCAAACTCCTTTTATGAGGCGAGCATAATTCTGATCCTAAAACAGGGCAAAGACAACACAAAGAAAGAAAATTATAGGCCTATATCCCTGATGAATTTAGACGCTAAAATTCTCAACAAAATATTAGCCAACCGGATCCAGCAATATATGAAAAAAATCATACACCACGATTTATTCTGGAGAGGCAAGGCTGGTTCAATATTCGCAAATCAATCAATGTGATTCATCACATAAACGAAAGGAAGGACAAAAATCACATGATAATTTCAATAGATGCAGAAAAGGCATTTGATAAAATCCAGCACCCATTCATGCTCAAAACTCTCAGTAAAGTGGGAATACAGGGATCATTCCTTAACATGATAAAGGCCATCTACGATAAACCCACAGCAAACATCATACTAAATGGACAAAGATTAAAAGCAATCCCCTTAAGATCAGGAACCAGGCAGGGTTGCCCCCTTTCACTACTCTTATTCAACATAGTTCTGGAAGTCCTAGCTACAGCAATCAGACAAGAAGAAGAAATAAAAGGCATCCAAATTGGAAAAGAAGAAGTAAAACTGTCACTATTTGCAGATGATATGATATTGTATATTGAAAACCCTAAAGTCTCAGTCAAAAAACTACTGGACCTTATAAATGAATTCAGCAAGGTGGCAGGATATAAAATTAATACTCAGAAATCAGAGGCATTTCTATATACCAACAATGAACTGTCAGCAAAAGAACTTAAGGAAACAATCTCCTTCACTATTGCAGCCAAAAAAATAAAGTACCTAGGAGTAAATTTATCCAAGGAGGTTAAGTACTTGTACTCGGAAAATTATAGAACATTGATAAAAGAAATCAACGAAGATAC
This sequence comes from Rhynchonycteris naso, assembly GCA_037038555.1. Lineage (NCBI taxonomy): Eukaryota > Metazoa > Chordata > Mammalia > Chiroptera > Emballonuridae > Rhynchonycteris > Rhynchonycteris naso. The sequence goes on from CM072998.1 coordinate 228,395,720, forward strand.
AAACAAGTGGAAGCATATACCGTGCTCATGGCTAGGAAGAATAAACATCATTAAAATGTCTATATTACCCAAAGCAATTTATAAATTCAATGCAATACCAATTAAAATACCAATGACATACTTCAAAGATATAGAACACATATTCCAAAAATTTATATGGAACCAAAAAAGAACACGAATAGCCTCAGCAATCTTAAAAAGAAAAAATAAAGCAGGAGGTATCACTCTTCCAGATATCAAGGTTTACTATAAGGCCATTATACTCAAGACAGCCTGGTACTGGCATAAGAACAGGCCCATAGATCAATGGAACAGAACAGAGGACCCAGAAATAAACCCACAGCTTTATGGACAACTGATATTTGACAAAGGAGGAAAGAACATACAATGGAGTAAAGACAGCCTCTTTAACAAATGGTGTTGGGAAAATTGGACATCCACCTGCAAAAAAATGAAACTAGACCATCAACTTACACCATTCACAAAAATAAACTCAAAATGGATAAAAGACTTAAATGTAAGCCGTGAAACCATAAGCATCTTAGAAGAAAACATAGGCAGCAGGCTCTCCGACATCTGTAGCAGCAGTATATTTGCCGATTTATCTCCATGGGCAACTGAAATAAAAGGCAAGATAAACAAATGGGACTATATCAAACTAAAAAGTTTTTGCACAGCTAAAGACAATAGGAACAGAATAAAAAGACAAACCACACAATGGGAGAACATATTCGACAGCACATCTGATAAGGGGTTAATAACTAAAATTTATAAAGAACTTATAAAACTCAACACCAGGAAGACAAACAACCCAATCAAAAAATGGGCAAAAGAAATGAATAGAAATTTCTCCAAAGAGGACATACAGATGGCCAATAGGCATATAAAAAAATGCTCAACATCACTAATCATTAGAGAAATGCAAATTAAAACCACAATGAGATATCACCTCACACTAGTCAGAATGGCACTCATCAGCAAAACAACACAGAATAAGTGCTGGCGAGGATGTGGAGAAAAGGGAACCCTTCTGCACTGCTGGTAGGAATGCAGCCTGGTGCAGCCACTGTGGAAAACAGTTTGGAGATTCCTCAGAAAATTAAAAATCGAACTGCCTTTTACCCAGCTATCCCACTTTTAGGAATATACCCTAAGAACACCATAGCACTGTTCGAAAAGAAGAAATGCGCCCCCATGTTCGTGGCAGCATTGTTCACAATTACAAAGATCTGGAACCAGCCCAAGTGTCCATCAGAAGACGAGTGGATTAAAAAACTATGGTACATATATACTATGGAATACTACTCAGCCATAAGAAACGATGACATCGGATCATTTATAACAAAATGGATGTACCTTGATAACATTATACGGAGTGAAATAAGTAAATCAGAAAAAAAGAAAAACTGAGAACAGCATGATTCCATACATAGGTGGGACATAAAAGTGAGAATATGAGACATGGACAAGAGAGTGGTGGTTTTGGGATGGGGGGAGGGAGGGAAGAGTTGGATAGGGAGGAGAGAAGGGACACAGGGAAAACCAGATCGAAGGTGACAGAGGACAATTTGACTTTTGGTGATGGGTATGCAACACAATTGAATGATAAGATAACCTGGAGATGTTTTCATTGTACATATGTACCCTGATTTATTGGTGTCACCCCATTAGAATTAATAATAATAAAATATATATATAAAAAAAAATTAAAAAAAAAAAAGTTCAGGAAGTTCTATGATATACAAGTCCTGATTTTTGGTTCTAAAGAGTGAAGAGAGAATATAAGTGTTTAAAGGCCCAAAATTGTATTACCCAGGGTATATTTAGTTTGGCTTCCAATGTACTGACCAAGATTTAAAATGTGGGAGATTTCACATAAAAATCTGTATTTCTCACTTTTCTCAAATAAATAAATAATTAATTTAAAAAAAAACACAAAAAAAACATGTTTTATTGTATTGATTTTAGAGAGAAAGGAAGGGAGAGGGAAGGAGAGACAAAACCACCAATCTGTACTTGTATATGCCCTGACTGGGGATCAAACTGGCAACCTCTGAGTTTCGGGACAATGCTCCAATCAACTGAGCTATCTGGCTAGAGCTATTCCATAGTCCTTTATTGAGATTTTTTCCCCGTCTATAGTATACCATATGTTCATTTAAAAATCTCAGATAATATCTTTGGTTAATATTCTTAATGTTAAAACCTCTATAAATAATAGTGCTTTTTACCTTTAGAAATGTTCATTTAGGGTACCCCAAAATATACAAAAAGTTAATACAAAGAACTACCTAGCTCAAATAAAAAACATAGTCACTAAAATGTGTTTGTTCCCTTTCTGAATTGCATCACCTTTTCTTCCCTCACCAAAGGCTCTGGGATTGCTTTCTGTCATTCCTTTGCATTTATTTATGCCTTTCATACATATAAATGCATTCGTAAATAATATAATCTAGCTTCACAAGGTTTTCACATTCATATAAATACTGTATATACTCTTCTATAATTTGCTTTTCATGCAATACTATATCTTTTGTGAATTATGTGAGTTAATATATGTAGCTACAGTTTATTTTTAGTATTTTATGAACATCTCACAACTTACTTATCCATGCTCCTGTTGATGAACATTTAGGTCATCTCCAACTTGTTCTCCAGCATAAACAGTGTCCACCTTTACTATTTTTTTATATACATGTAAGAGAATAGGGCACATGGCTAAAACCGAGTAGCAGTGTGTGCACCTTCACAATTATTGACAAGTGTCTTCTGCAGTAGTTGGTGCAATTTATATTTCCTAGATTGTAAATAAACAGTTCTTTTTTATAAACATTTTTATTGTAAGACTGTAAATTTTAACAATATGATGGGTAAGTAATGATATTACAACTTGCACGTAAGATCTTAAAGTGTCAAGTATGTTCTGGAAGAGTTACCAAATGATTGTCACTTTAGCATACTTGTAATTCACCATACTTTTTCTCTAACCACAAGTTATCAATATTTCTTTGGCAAACAAAAGAAAAGATTGACCCTAGATAGACCTAAAAGCATGAGAGAACATTTCTGTCATCTTTACAACTCTGTCAATATCCTCAAGCTCCAATCCTCAAGCCTTAGGAGATGTGGTTGGAGGAAGTGGACTGTCTGGTCACCTAGCAAACTCTAGACAATGTGTGTTAGGGATATTTGCGATGCTATTATTGCTCTTCCTCTACTTACACTGAGAAAATAATCTATCCATTCCTAGTTAAGGAGAAAAGAATGTAGACATGCTAGCACATTAAGTCAGATCTTGTCTTTGAGAGACTAAGAGACTAGATATAAATAGAACTTTTGATAATTCTGCAACTTGAGTGTAGCTTTTATTTTTAATAGAATTAGACATGTAGAAATATTATTTAGTCTGATTATACATTCATTCAATAAATATTTTAGAACCAAATACATATAAACTACTGGAGATGTTCCCAACCAGTAGGAGAGAAAGAGAGAGATACAAATAATCATGATGTCACAAATCTTTAAAAAGAAGACAATGTGTAAAGAAATATCTCAAATAGACAAGAAAATGAAGAAGCAAAACACTTACTCATAAAATCATTTTAGGCTATGCTGAACTGAAAGATGGGAAAAAATATAAAAAATAAAATAAAAGCTAAGGTATTTTATCAAGTCTGTTAGAACTAACTGGATGCCTGAGTTTAAATCTCAGCCTCATACAATTTCTATTAAAATACCAATGCATATTTCACAGATCTAGAATAAATATTTCAAAAATTTATATGGAACTACAAAAGACCCCAAATAGCCCCAATGATAGTGAGAAAGAATAAAATCAGAAGAATCACAATACCTCATATCAATCAAAACAGTCTGGTACTGGCATAAGAACAGGCATATAGATAAATGGAACAGACCAGAGAGCCAAGAAATAAACCAACACCTTATAGTCAATTAGTATTTGGCAAAGTAGGCAAGAGCATACATTGGAGTAATGACAGTCTCTTTACATGCAAAAAGAAGAAAACTAGGCCACCCACTTACACCATACACAAGGATAAACTTAAAATGGATAAAAGATGTAAATGTAAGTCAAAAAACTGTAAAAATCCTAGAAGAAAACATAGGCAGTAAAATCTCACACATCTCTCATAACAGTATTTTTGCAGATATATCTCCTTGACCAAGGGAAATAAGAGAAAAAATAAACAAATGGGACTACATCAAACTAAAAAGCTTTTGCACAGCAAAAGAAACCATCAACCAAATGAAAAAACAACTCATCGAATGAGAAAACATATTTGCCAATACATCTGAAAAGAGCTTAATAGCCAAAATGTATAAAGAACTTATAAAACTCAATGCCAGGAAAATAAACATTCTAATTTAAAAAAATGAGCAAAGGACCCGAATAAACACTTTCTCAATGAGGACATACAAATGGCCAATTGACATGAAAAAATACTCAACGTCACTAATCATCAGAGTGATGCAAATTAAAACCACAATGAGATATCACTTCACATTTGCCAGAAATACTTTCATCAATAGATCAACAAGTGCTGTCAGGATGTGAAGTGAAGGAACCCTCATGCACTGTTGGTGGGAAGGCAGATTGGTGCAGTCACTGTGGAAAAAATATGATGTTTTCTCAAAAAACTAAAAATAGAACTGCCATTTTACCTAGTGATCTCACTTCTGGGAATGTATCCTAAGCATCCAGAAACACTAATTTGAAATCTATGCACCCTTATGTTCATTGCAACATTATACATTACAATAGCCAAGATTTGGAAACAACTCAAGTGTCCATCAGTAGATGATGGATAAAAAAGCTGTGGTACGTTTACATGATGGAATACTATACTGCCATAAAAAAGAAGAAAATCTTGCCTTTTGCAAAAGCATGGATGAACCCGGAGATTATTAGGCTAAGTGAAATAAGCCAGTCAGAGAAACATAAATACCATGTGATATCCCTTATATGTGTAATATAATGAACAAAATAAACTGAATAACAAAATAGAAAAATAAAAAATAAAAAAAACAAATCTCAGCTTTACCATTTATTAGATGTGTGACTTTGGAGAAGTTAAATATATTCTCTAACCCTCAGTTTTCTGATTAATAAAATAGAAAATATAACTGTAGGTAGTTGTTAAAGTTATTGTCATTAATAATTAATATATGTAAAGTATTTTAAAAATGTACTGAAATTCAGTTAACACAATAATGTTAGTGATTCTAGGATCACTCAGTAATATTATTTGGAGCAAAGTATTCTTTCATCCCCAGTGAGAGGACTTATCTCTATATTTTCTAATTCTATCTGTAATTTGGAAATAAATATCACTTATAAAATCATGGTTTCTGCCACTTTCAGACTGAATGGTTTTCTGTTTCTGTTTAAGTCTTTGTTCAGCTGCATATTTGAATCATGTCTTAAGCCACATTAAACTTCTAATTGTGTTCCTTTAATAGAATGTCAGAACATTTGTCCACTGTGTATCATAGATGCTTTCATCTCTGTTCTACTTCCTGAGTCCTTTATATCTCGTTCTGCCTCTGGGAATAGTGTTTTCTCTTTCCTTTCGATATTATTGTTGAAGCTTTGTGTCTAACTGTTCTAAAAACTTATCTTCCCACTGGCTTCTTTGATTTTGAATGCCATTATTAGAGGCATGAAGAAGGTAAATATAGGATCTCTCTTTCCTTTTCATGTGGAAGTCGTCAGAGCCTCAACCCTGTGGCAGTTGCCAGCAGCAGAAGAGTAAAGCCTTCTCAGTGCTTTTATTAAACCCAAACCAGGCTGGCACATGAGTAAAACGGTCACTGGCAGGGCTCCTATGTGCTCTTTCTGTAGTTCTCCCCACTCTCTCTTCCTGGGCATACCATCACCCTCTCTGAGTGGAAGAGAACAGAAGGATAATTGGAATTGTGAAATAAGAAGGGGAAAGCTAGGGAAGGAGTGTGAGGGTAAAGGAAGAAAGAGAGTAAACTAAGAAATTAACATTCATTCAGGGTTCAGTTTATGCCTGGCCCTATGTTCAATGCTCATGTGATCTCATTTTATTCTCTCAGAGTGTGTATGTGTGTGTTGGGGAGGGACTCAGTTGTCGGGTGAAGACTCCTTTATCATGTACTTAGTGAGCCCTCTTTGGAAAGTAAATAAATATTTTGGATGTGGTGGGAGGTACATTCACAGATAAATATTGTAGAATATTTTTTCCCAGTTGTTGTCAGGAACATTTACTAAAACTCTTGAATCCCAAATTATTTGTTTTTAAATAATAAGAATAATAATTTGTTCTCACTTCAGATTTAACCACAAGTAATTATCCATACCCACTAATTCACTGTCAGTCTTTGAAAGAATTCCACAAGTGCCTATAATGTGAAAAGAGTATGTTAGGCAGACTGTAAGTACACAGTTACAGTCTACAGAAGTTCTGAAAATAAAGTTAACTATGTGGTCTTGGAAGAACAGCATTGAAAAAATGAAACTTAATCAGTGTATTATTAACAGTAGCTTATCGACAGGCAGGGAGGAGAGAAGAAAGGCTGTTCAGGTAGACCTAGGGAAAACCTAGTACTGAATTCAGTATAGTGTGCTTTGGAGAGGCTAATTAAAAATCACTTGGGAAGAATGGTTGGTTATGTGTTACAATTTATGTTGAAAAATGTACCAAGTCCCAGACACAGCAATATCCATTGTTATTCTTTAAGTGGGACTTTACGAGAGTGGACCCAGTGTATGTAATTTTTATTTTCTGTGTATAGAAAAGGTACCACTCTGAAGCAAAGGCCAGTAAGTCATGGGTTGAGCTGTGGCCTTCCCATGTGGAAGACTGAGCACTATGCTATCAGTTATAAACTAGAGAATATGAATACTGGAAGACAGTGGTTGTGGGTGTTTATTTGTCAACTGTTGATGGCTCCAAAGTGAAATTAAAAGAAATTCAATTGTTTCTTCCTTGAATGTTTCTGAATCTCTTTCACCCCATCTGAATTTCCTATAACCTAAGAAGAACCCTCAAAAGAGCAAAGGAAATCTGTGCCTGTGGCTGAAAGGCATTTTTCTGCTACTCATTAATAATTGTGAAGGGGGGGGAATATTCAGAGGAGTGTCTAAAATATAATTGTGCTCCAAGGGAACTCAATTATATTTTTGAGTTCTTATGGAGATTAGTTTCCACATCAATCGTAGGATTCGGCACTTGTTAAGAACTAAGGGACAGCTTACCTCACAGACATAAAAGCCAAGACACAAGGACAATTAAGAATATGCTTCTTGGTGTTCCTTGGCAAGGAGAGGTTCCTGTGCAACCTGGACACAAGCCAGCAAGTGACTGCAGATTGGCACGGCTCAGGACAGGAAAGAGCAGTGGATTTTGCATCAGAAGATGTGAGCTCCAGTTCCAGCTCTGCCATTGTCCTGTCCTTAAGTTTCCTAACACTTCTCTGAGCCACCATTTTTTACTTTGTACAGTGAGAGAATGTTGCTGTCTTCTCAACAGTGTGAAAATGCTGTGGAAACTATTAAGTGCTGAACAATTGAAATTTAATGCTGTTGTGATTAAAAGGGACTCAAGTGAACTGTGTACTCGAATTAGCACTCACAGGAACCCTGACAACCATAGGATTTCTAGCATCTTTATTCTCAGCCTGATGGACAAACTGCTGAGGGCTGAGTATCCAAAACAGCAGGGTTAGAAACTGTTAATGGATTTTACTACTTTGTAGAATTTTAAAATTGTACTTATTAGAGGGCACAATTTATTGATAATACTTTATATCATTAGTAATTGATTTGTGAAGCATATAGTAGTTATTAGCATGAATTATTTTCAATCTGAGAGATAATTGCTCATTCCCCCGTGACTCAGATCTTCAGACTACTCAGAGATACACACATGTGAGTTGTCTGCAGTCCTTTAGGCTTTTGAGCATCATGACAAAGTGATGTTCTAAAAGGCAGGAACACATATGAATATGCATCTGTCAGTTACTTGGAAGCTAGTTTGCTAGTTATTGACTTAATTACCATGTATCATTGAGCTAAAGATGTTAGTGGGTTTGAATCACATCTTCCTTCAGTATTTTCATATATGAATGGGAATTGAAAAATGAATAACAGGAAAGATTATTTAAAAAAATAAAATTATTTGGGTTTTTGTTGTCATTGCTGTCTTGTGAGAGATTATGACAAACTTACACACCATAGACCTGAATAGACGTCGGTAGAATCCACAGCTTCTTTTGGATCCAGATACTGCAAGTTATGTTAATTAACTCTGAGCAATTGGTAGAAGTTTTAACTATAAAAATATTAAATATAGGCCCTAACCAGGTGGCTCAATGCATAAAGTGTCCACCTGGCATACTGGAGGGCATGGGTTTAACACCTGGTCAGGGCATGTAAGGGAAATAATTAATGAGTAACAACTAAATGGAACAACTAAGTGAAATAATAAGTTGATACTTTTCTCTCTCTTTCTCTTCCTTTTCCCCCTTGCTCTCTCAAATCAATGGGATTTTAAAAAATTTAAATAGTGCCATTTCTATAAAATATTATTCTGTACTAGCCTGTTATAACAAAGGATATTAGAATCTTCTCCTGAAGACAGTGCACATGGTGAAAGTCTATTACATATAGCCATATTATTCATTGAGTTACATAGCATTTATACTATGCTTTATAATTAAGTGTAAAGCAAATCCTAAAGAAGTACAGACACCATTCCAACAAGATCCAATTAATCTTAAATCTACTGATTATAGTCTCATTTATTAGGAAGATATTCTCACTGCATTAAATAAATGCATTGTTAAAGAATGTCTCCCCAGATAGATCAAAAATCATTCATTAAGTTTCATGCACATCTAGCTAAATGGAAGCTAATGTACTTGGTGTCAGTGTCGGATTTCCTTTCTCAGTCTTTTGCGGATGACGTGCTGCTTTGTGTGCCGTCTCAATGTGCTGCAGTTTTTCTTGTTCTTCAGAGTAGCCCGGATACTCCCAATGTCGTCCAAGTATTCTTTCTTGAAGTTGGCAAAGCAGCAGCCTGCAACCAGCTTATGTCTCAGGGCGACTGGTCAGAGAGAACCAGGGAAAAGAAGGCCATCACGCTTCCTGCTTGTCCAGAAAGCATCATGAGGTACTTACAGGCTATATTTGAGAATTATTACTTATTTCCCTACAGACTAGTATGGAAGTTCAGAGGTATCTATATATTTAGGAAGTGTTTTGTTCTTTATTTTTTTAAAATTTATTAATTTTAGAGAGAGAGGAAAGGAGAAAGACAGACAGACAGAAAAGTCAATTTGTTCCTCTATGTGCCCTGACCAGGAATCAAACCAACACCTCCGCACATTGGGATGATGCTCTAACTAACCAAGCTATCCTGCCAGAGCAGGATAAGATGGGCTTTTTTCTTTTTCTCACTGATGCACATCATTAGTTATCAAATTAGCACATGGGAAGTGCAGAATTGTATTACAGAATTGCAAGAAACTGGATGCCTTTCAGCACTTTTTATTTTTCTTTTCCACCACAGCCAGAGAGACGGAAAACTAGATCAGAGCTTTGAAGTCTCTCAGAGTCCTAATTGGAGGCTTCCTGCCTGTACTAGAATCCCCACACGCTCATGAAACCAGCTTCTTGCTTCACCCATGCTATGGCTAAAAAAGGTCTGGTTAGTTTTACGAAGAGTCCTTTCTAACTTTTTAGATGTAGAAACTGAGTCAACAAATGAAATTGTACACTGGATAAAGGTTGGCCCTGAAAGGCTTTAAGTCTCTTGCCATCTTTGATCCTGTATGCTCCTATCTGGCTGAGGTCACTCTGCGGACTAAGTCTGAGTTCCCCTCAGGAAGCACTGACTAAGGCAAGGGCTTTTGTGGGCAGGTAATTTATTTTGAGAGTAAAGCCAGGGAATGGAGTGGGAGTAAAGGCGGAAAAGAAGACTGAATCAGAAGGAAGAAAAAAAAATCCATCTAGGAGTGCGTTTGGGATTCAGTCATGCTGTGAGCTTGATCCTGCTAGAACTGTGTGAGCAGCTGTGCAGACTGCATCTCAGTATTATTCATTCAAAGGATGAGATTGTGATGCCTGAGTGCTGGGCCCATTCACCTAGGCATCCCTGGAGCCTTTATTCCCAAAATATTTGTGAATATATGGAGAGAAATTTATGACCCTGAATGTTCAGTCTTAGAGTAATTCTCCTGATTTACTACATGTAAAGTGAAATTTAAGAACTTTTCTCAGCAGTTTGCTGTACTTGTATCAGATAATATTGTTTCTATTGCTTTTAATTTTGCTGTTATCATCAGACTTAATTTAATTCTAGACTATATCTTAGGCATCTAGTTCTATCCTTTCATTTTTCAAATGAACAAACACAGGCCCAGAAAGGCAAGGTGAATATCTAAAAATCATACAGTGGTTCAGAAAAAGAGCCTATTTTATAGTATAACATTATTTGGCTACCCGCTTAAGCCCTAACACACCCCACTGCCTCAAAATTGCAGTATGTATCTGAAAACAGGTTCTGTTTTAGGCACATTAGATTTCTGGATTCCAGGACCCTTAAGGGATGAGGTAGTCAGCCACTGTGTACAAGTAATAGTATTTGCAGAAGTCATATTTTGGTAAGCATTAGTATTCACTAGTATCTATTATCTTCAATTCAGATACATGGATGATTCAAATTCTCTGCATGGCCATGTGGCCAGTTCTAGCCAATAAAATATGAATAGAAGCACTATTTATAACTTCTGGGTCAAAACATTTGCCTGTACTTCAATCTCAAGCCTTTTTTTCCCCTAAATACTGTCGGGGAGGTCATGTGTTTGAAGTAAGGGCATCTTGAGATAGTGAAGCCTACATCAGCTGGATTTCTTGAGACATGAATATGAACAGTCTCTCTTCCCACCTATATATGTTAAATGCCATTGAGTTGACTCTGACTCCTGGTGACTTTCTGAGTGAGTGATGTACTGTCTTCAATAGCCCTGCTCTACCTAAACTCCAGCCTAAACTGGGAAAGTAGTATGAGCAAGATATCAACTTTTATGAGTTTGGGGGATTGTTGTTATCATAGTTTAACATAGTGCATACTAACTAATATATTTTGGAAGCAAGATAATTATTGTATGCTTTTGAATCACCTTTATCTTTTATTTATTGTTAATCCTATTTTTATAAAATCTGGATTTTTCTTACTGGGATGGTAGATGAATCTCTGTCAAATTTCTTAGCAATTCACTCTTGTATTAACAATGATTTGCCTCTCTGTAGAAGCTAAGAGACTATAACTCACAGACCTCCAGCTACAAGGAATGTAATTAACCATGGACTTCAGCTCTTGTATCCTAAATTCCATCACTATGTTTGTTCAGGGACCTTGTTTCCCATTCACTGCTCCCAACCTCTGACTAACTATGATAAGGGTACTAAAGCAAGCATGTTCTTGGATGAACTAGGACTCCTCTGGCAGCCAACCTCCTGGATCAGGAACTTCCTGATTTGTGTCTTGAAGAACCCAGACTTGTATACTGTGCATGTCATATATAAGATTACCCCAAAATATAAAGTCTTTCTGGGCCTACTTATTCAGCGATCAGATACACTATCTTTGAATTACTCATTTTCTTTAATTCACCACCAGCAATTTTAAAGCAAGAAAAATGCTTAAAGATATGATCCAGAGTTTCTCAAAATTTAGACCAATTGCATCAGAATCCACTGTGGTAAGAATCCACTTGTGTAAGTTCGTCACAAACCTCTGAGTATCTCTGAGGATGGGACCTAAAAACCTACATTTATGAACGAACTCCCCAAGTAGTTCTTATCGCTTATTATGGAAAATCACTGATCAAGTTTACATAGAACTGAAATCTAGTGAAAGAAGTAAAGAAATCCCAATTATTCAACCAATTAGAGTCAGAGTTCACCCTAAAACATAGGTCTTCAGATTCCAACTTCAGCACATTAACTATGTATGTGACATACTGTATTATACGTAGTGCATCCTATAGCTAGAGAATTCTTACTCTCAGATCTTTTGATATCAGAACTTATAGATAAAAGTCTTTTACCCCTTTGGTACACAGGACACTTGTCATTGCTTTGAAAATTCTGACAGACATCTGGCCATTTTCAAAGACTTGGTCAAGGTGATAACCAACAGTTGTGAGTAATAAGCTGAAGAGGTTTGTGACCACTTTTCCAGAGATATAAACTAAAAATTTCACAGCTAATGTTATGAATTAAAGGATAGCTTGAAAATTATATGTGTGATAATATTTTGGAATCAACTTTTGAGTGATTAGTTGATTTGATGTTTATTTTAAATGTTGAAAATAACAAGGTCATGAAAATGTTAGTCTTGTCATGACCAGTTTAATGACTAAATTAGATTTGGTGTGTACTGTTAATCAATCTAATAAAGCTGACTGATTGTGTGACCTATGTTAGTCACATTTACAAGCACTGTAAAAAAAAAGTAGCACATAAATTGAAAATAATCTTGATAAAAAAGGAGCACATAAATTGAAAATAATCTTGATAATTGAAGAAATACCTCATTAAGATCAAAAGAATAAAACAGAAAAATGAAAAAACGAACAGAAACAAAGCTATAGTTCATTAGAAACATGCATAAATAAAAGATAAGGAACAAATTACAGAGTTTAGATATACAAATATATGTACTGAATAATATGTGGGATCTCAAAATCTTTGTCAAACTGGAAATAAATATAGTAATATATAACAATATAAGCACCAAGTTCACACATGACTAGTAAATCACAACTCAGATAAAAGTTGATATTTTATTATCAACATTAAGTCAGCTTATATTAATGTTTTGCTCAACTGACCTTCAAATTTAACAGGAAAAAGTAAAATCGTTCATTGTTACCAATGGGGGAAGAAAGTAGGCTGTACAGGAAAGTGTAAATATATTGTCTTGTTTATCCAAGAAAAGTAAACCACAACTCTGCTTTTATCATAATGAAAATTACAATGGTTGGAATAGAGCACTTAAAGGTAAAAGAACTGAAATCATAAAAATCATAAAAAAGTTAGTTTATGGGAGTAGAAAATTTTAATTTAGCACAAATTTCTAGATAAGATTATAAATTCCATAAAGATAAAAATCATTACTTTTTAATCCAGTATTAAATATTCGACGCATAGAACAGTGCCTGGCACCTAGTAATCATTCAGACAGTGATGAAATAAATGAACAAGTCTTTACAGTTGAAAGTCTAGAAGAGTTTAGGTGTTTACAATGACAAGAAGGAAAAGTTAAAATAAAAATTAATTCAAATCTTTTATATTTAAATTCTTTGATATATATTTGGGTCTTATGTCTAATGACTGATAGGTGTGTTCAAGGTTATTGGTCTAAATACTCACCTTACTGGGTTCCTTTATTCAATTCGGGTAAGAGTTGCAGAAAGAGAATAGTAGAGAGATAATTTAGACCATTATTTTTCATTGAAAGGACATTCCTGGATTTAGAAAATGTTAACTGCTATAGAAAATTATTGCAGTAACAGCAGGAAGATGAAGTCTGAAAGAACCAGCCAATTCTTAAATGCTTCTTTATTAATAATTCTCTTGTACCAGGGGGTTTTACCATGTTGATTAGCTGATTAAAGATAACTGCAGGAGAGATGGGTTCAGGCCACAGCTAAAGCTGACTATTTTTTCCCACAATCATGCTTTCAATGTTTACCATAGATATTCCTCATTACTAGCTTTTTTCTTATATGTATATACATACACACTCACACAACCTTCCTTCTTTTATCCAACTAACACAACTACCTGATGCTTACTGAGCATTTATAAATATTTGTACTTTCTGAATTGAAAAATTAAGTAAAGCTTACCCTCATAGATTCAGAATCATATTCCTTTAAGTATATTTAGGTTGTAAAAATCACTTACTGAAGAATGTATTCGTGGGGTGCTTTTGGCTAGCCTCTATTTTATTATCTGCTATTGTCAGGAAAATTAAAATATACAACTACTATAGCCTCACTCTGGGAATTCAGAGAGTAAAATGAGGCCAAGACATCCAGAAAAGGGTGAAGTTCCTCTGATCTGAAAAATTGACATTATACAGCTCTAGGTAAGATAATGCCTTTCTCTAATTAATGTTTTTATAACAACCTAAACTTCATAACCTTTAAATCAACCTTGGCCTAGTTTCTTAATATTTTGCATGTCAGCCTAAACATCACACACCAGCATTGCTATTGGGAGCTCCCATGAAGCATTGTGATTGGGTTCCCATTGTATATCCTGTCTGTTTAAATGTTCTGGGACTATTATATAAAATGTTAAAATAAGTAAGGAACAATTTGCTAAACCAACAACTTTCTTTTTTACATATCACTGTTTTGTGTTTAAACAAATTGACAAGAGGATGATATTTTGTCCAACATATGCTATGTTATAATAATCCTATTATTTACACCATGTATACTATTACATTAAAATTAATGCCTTCATTATAATTAAAAATGTTTGACCAATAACAAGGGAAGAAAAAACAGTTCTGCCTTCAATCCGTGGGGTTAAGAGCTAAATGATAAAGTATTACTAATTTAATTTCCTATTTTTTTCTGTTTTTAACATAGCAAAGTCAAAATTGCAATGCATTTCAATGAAGAAACATCCTAGATAATATCTAATAATTCCTTAAGAATTTTCTATGTGAATATCTTGTATTGAAATACTAAAAACAAAATTAAAGTCAAATATCTTCTTATTTCTTCTGTTGTAGTTTAAAGACTTGATTGGTTCCATTTTCCCCCTATTCTGCTTTGGAAGTATCTTCTGCTTCTGGTACTGTTTTTTTTTTTATTGTTGTTGTTGTTTGTTTTTAACTTTCCTGGCTATTTGTTCTTCAAGGAAAATATTTTTTCCCTTTACTTTGCAACTATCGACCATCTAAAAAAACAATCAATTTCAATTTCTTGACATTCCAATTTTATTGTATCTTAAGAGCATTATATTTTCAATTCCTGCTCAGCCATATTTCTATGTTGCACTACTTACTAAGTAGCGGCTGATGGAAATTGCAGTGACAGCTGAGTCTGAATACTGTATTAAAAAAAATACTGAGTCTGCTGAAGCTCATTTAGTCTAATCCAAAGAGCTTTTATTTTTGTGGTCCACAAACATTAAATTCTGTATTAATTTTATCTAAGAGTCAATGTGAGGACACAATTATTTTGTTGTTCATTCTTAAAGGAAAGTAACAGTAATTAGTTACTTTTATTGTGTTAGTGCCTCCCATAAGTATATTGTTTAGATTTTACTCCACAGAAGTGAGTATTTTTATGGATTCCAAATAGCTTAAAGAAGTTTGGAGGAGTGTTTCAGTTACAATATAAGTAACTGTGCAAATATAAGTAAAGAGAGGTTAAAAACTTTTACATACAAATTCAAATGGCAAATACTGTTGCATGCTTTTCACCTTGGGCAGCATCTCTCCAGCATCCAAGACACTCTTTTGGTCAGTTCTCTTCAGTTTTTTCTTTTGTTTTGTTTTGTTTTGTTTTAATGGAGTAAGTGATTTTTAAAATACAAAAAATATTTTAATATGTATTTTGCATTTTATTTACTTAAAAGTTGATTTTAAACTTATAATAACTGTTAGGAATATGGTAAAATATGTCACTCTGTTCATTCTCTCCTGGTAAGATATAAATTTAGTTAGAAATAAAATTAAGAACAAAGCAAAAAATATTTTATCTTTTTAAAAGAATGTTTAGAATGAAAATATAAGTTTTCTAACAATTTTTTTATTTCACTTGGTCCATAAATTTGCAAATGCATTCTTTGGAGAAGCTGTTTTCAGAAGACAAATGTACCCACGTTTATATGGAATTTTACATATGTAGCCAAATATTTAACTTAGTTTAATATTTGATTAATACATTTTTTCTATTATAGCGAATTATAAAATCCAATAATACTTAAATGTTAGCTTAATATTTTCAGCAACCTTGTAGCTTCATATTCTTGTAAGAATTTTAATTTTAAAACCAAGTTTAAGATGAGTCATATTGCATAGCTATTTTATTCTGGTACCATGATATAAACAGAACTTTATTTTTACAAGATTTATTTAATAACCACCTTATTAATAGAAGCATTTATTACATTAGCACTGATATATTCAACAACAGTCTTCATGGCAGAGATGTTTGTTTATAAATAGGCTGTAATTTTGAAATTCACAACACTGAATTAATAAAACTTTACATATTTTTATTCATGATATGCCCTATAGTACGTAAATAGTTTTAAAAGATATTTTTGCCTTCTAAAAAATCTTCATTTCACTTGAGAAGAAATTGTTTCATACTGAAAAACTTTTTATTTAAGCACATAAGACTTTTTATAAATTTGCCTATGCTGCAACCATATATAATCACGTTTACTCAAAGAGGGTTCTTTGCTAAAACGGTCTTTGCAATTTGGCGGGGGGCGGGGAGGGGAGAGAAATAATTTGATGGATTAAAAACTTTAAAACATTAATTTTCACTATCTTACAGAATAAAAAATTATACAAAGAGTGCTCAAAATTAAAATCATGTGGGCCCTTTAAAAGTACAATCTGATGAGAGCTTTTAAATTTCACAGATTAAATGTTTCTAAGAGCTTAATATTTCCACCGCTTTTTGCGACTCAGTGCCATCTGGCTTTTGTAACTGATGTCCTGCCTTCATCGGGCAGGAGAGGGCGCCCTGGCATTGTTGACACCAGATACCTCCTGGTGCATTGCGCTAGCATCTTGTTCCCAGGACGGAAACATACTATTTCCCTGGAGGGTTGTCGTTGAGAATCTGAAAGGGTCAAGCTGTTCCCAAGTTATTCCGAGAGGTTTTAATTTCAGACCACTAAATGCAAGTTGTGATTGTCAAAGGTCCCCCACAGCACGCCGCACCGAAATTCTCCAATTACGAAGCCTTGATTTATTTACTGCAAAAATGCTGAGCATAGAATTTTATGGCTGGGAAATTGGCAATAGATATTACAGGCGCTAGTTATTTTTAAGAGAAATAGAATAGTACTTTTTAAAAATCTAGAAATATCACGAGTCAATAACCACTCTAGAATCATGGCAGCAGATTATTAAATTGTGTGTTTCCTTATCTAAATGGTATTTTACTTTCTCTCTTTCAAAGCATGTATTTTATTTCTATTTAGAAAGAAAATTTTAAAACTGATTAAGCTTTCCAGAGGACTGTCCTAAAGCGGAAGGCTTCGGGTGAGGGAGTTTAGGTGTGTATCTACTATGTAGTGTGAACTATAACACTAATCAGGCAGGAATATTGTACAGCCTTGACCTTTGTTCCTTCATGAGCTACCTGAGACAAAGTGGATGCTGGGAATTAAGGTTTTCATGCTTATGTGTAATGCTTTAAACCCATTTCAATGTCTGTTGACTGCTCTTAATGGGCACATGAAGAATATTCCCCCAATCCTTTTACCATTTAAGTAGTCCCCTTTTCCTCCAGTGTGTTTCACCTACTTTCTCCTAAATTGTATAAAACAGACTATAAACCTAGGTCATCAATGTTCATGAAGGACCAAACTCACAGAGTTCTAAAATTGGAAGACAAATAGAATACACCTGAAGGATTGGGCAAAAATATATCTGGTTGAGGATACTGTGCTTAGTGGTTTCATTTTATAAATTGTTTCATGTAATTCCATCATTTATGTATTAAAGAACAAATCTGATAAAATGGATGATACATTTTGACCACTTCTGTCTGGATAAAAACTGGTGTTGCTGCCTCTATTGCTCAATCTGGATTGTTTTATCTATTCCTAATTTAAACATTGTTTACATTTGTGGCTCTGTAAACTAATGAAAGCATGTGCAGCAATTTCTTTTGAGAGCCCAGGCTGGCTAAAGATTGGTTGGTTCTCTCTCTTCTTTGATTCATTATTTATTTTTTATTCATTACCTTTAAAGAGATGAAGGGGAGAGAGAGAGAGATCTGTTATTCCACTTATGTATGCATTCATTTGTTGATTCTTGTATTTGCCTTGACCAGGTACCCAACCCAAAACCTTGGTATGTGGGAACGATGCTCTAAAGAACTGAACTACCTGGCCAGAGCTTGATTTATTTAGTTAAGAGATTTAAATTTTATTATTTATATACAATACTACCAATATTTAAGCCAGGACACTGGACTATACGTAGTATTGAATATATCAGTATGGACCCATACGACCCTAGACTCCTAAAATGAATCTTCACTGCCTGTGATTTAGTAAACCACTCTGCCTTGACACACCTGCCAGAGCTATGAGGTTGTTGCTTCGTTGGTTTTTCCGCAGTGCGGGTTTCAGGCCTCCTGGCCCTGCAGTGTCTCTCCTGGGCCTGGAAACCGTGAAGCAAGCTCTGCGTACCAAGGCTGTCTGCAGAGCTCCACACTTTGGACCTGCCTAGGAAGGCTGCCCTGGGGTGAGCCTGGCCTGAGGCAGCAGGGTAGATGGGTGGGCTCCTTTGGGGTTTCACCTAGTCAGGCCCCATGCCATCCTGTCCTGGAGGGTCTTGAGGTCCACACTTGAGTCTGTCGCAAGTCCCTTTGGTGAAAACACCAGCATTGTTAAACTGCGTAGCTGATGACCTTACATTCCTGTTTTAAGGTAGATGACTTAAAAAAAAAGAAACTCCATTCTTCTCATTCTTCTTGAAGTCCTGACCATTGCTTAGATTTGGGTTTCAGCTTAAATAAACTGAAATTGTTTCCCAATACACATACATTAACTGTATATGCATAACCACGTGAAGTCGGAAAAGCACAGCCAAGTGTGGCAACAGCTAAAGTGGACTCTTTCGTTAACCATTAGGTTTTTCTATATGCGGCATTTCCCTGCTTTTAATTTTTCTTTCGCAAATTATCTAATATCCTGTTATACTGGGACAGGGGCAGAACTCTCCTATTGCAGTTTGATGAGATTAGAGAAGGGCTGTGGTCAGCACCGCGGACAGCGGCAGGCGCAGAGGGCGCGGCCGCTTTGGTGGATCCTTCTTAGCTGCTCTCCTTTGTTCGCGGCCCCTGCAGGCCAAGGCTGAACAAAGACATCTATCAAGGCTCGCTTTCTCAGCCTCGGTTTGTCTTTGGCTCTAAGGCTGTGATGCAAACTACTTTAACAAAGTCCACCTCATTGGCTTTCAAATACATTAATTTACAAAGTCCTTCTAAAGTTTCTTGTTCTACTCCTTTGACTGATTTGGTCATTGCGACTATGACGTAACAAGAAAATTATCTTGGCTATTTAAAGCCAGGCTAGGCCGACTGGAGACTGGGAAGAGAAAGGGAAAGTAAGTGGTGGTGGTGGTGGTGGTGGTGGGGTGGTTCCAAGTTTCCCCAAGGAGCCGAGCCGGTTGAGGTTCCTTGCACAAAGTAGTAAGGATGCCATTTAATGTTATTATTCTCTCACTCGTCGGGTCTGTTACCGCAGGTTGGCCAAGGATTGAAAACAATCATACTACTCACTTTTGAAAGAACCACTGCTTTCTAAACGCTCCAACTCTCTAGAATATTTGCACAAATGGGAACTCCTGCTCCCCTGACAGCTGTCACTGAAGCTCCCCTAAAATCTCCTTCGGGGATTTGCGTGCAGATTTCTGAGCTCTTACTGAGAACTGTGACCCTTTTGCTTGCGGGACACTAGGTTGGTTCTGGAATCAGTTTGAGGGTCTCTATCTACAAAGCCTGAGTTAGTTCTACCACCCCTAAAATCCCATTGCAGTTGCTTTTTCCCCTTTCATATCCTGAGATGCTCTGGTGTCTTTCTATTGCAGCCGTAGGCTCCGCTCTTGGCATTCACCGCGTGCCTTAATTGTATGACATTAAATCAAGGTCCGCTGTGAACACGGAGGGCAGAGTCTGATCTTGATCCGGAAAGTAACTGACCCCCTGCGAATACCACACGTCTCCTCCTGGCCTTCCCCCTCCCGGGAGCTCTGAGTTCCTACGACTCCACCGGAGTCCTAACTCAGAATCCCGGTTCCTATCTCCGCTCGCCTCCTGCCACAGCTGCCAGAGCCGCTGCTAATTAGACTGTTGGGTAGAAGTGTATAGATGTTGCATGTCTGCATATACATATGCATATATCTGCATGCCAGTTACAGCACACCTAAAAGCATACATACGCCTATAAATCTAGTTTTCAAGTGACGCCGTGGATCGAAGTTAATTATTCCTCTGGTACAGATCTAATTTCACAATTGTGTTATTTCATGAAGGCAATTAACTGGGGTGGTTTGCCCCGGCATCTCTTCTAAGTCACTTGTAAGGAATGGCAGGTTTTAAGGACCGCGCTATGGCTTGGTCTGCTGCAGAAAGCCTTGCCAATCACTTCTTGCTGTGGGGATGAGATCTAGCACATAAAGAGGAAGATAATCATACGTGAGTGTATGTAAGATAAACACGCAGATATGCTTAGTCTCTGTGTCCTCTGATAACGTTACCATGGTTGTGTTTGGGAGATTTGGGGAAGACAGGAGAGTCCAAGGGCGGGCTGGGTCATCTTTCTTTGTAATGCGGAAAAATTAACTCAACTGCACCTGCCTAGTCCCGAGAGAGCTGGGTGCCCATCTGGTCTGGCTACAGCTTTGCTGCAGAGAGAAAAGGTTGCTCGCTAGGGTTCCTCATTGATGGGGAGCCTGGGCCTCATGGCTGGGCCGGACTCGGGGTTCTGGTTCAGAGCAGCGCAGCGGCCGCGCATTCCCCAGACTGCATTCCCCAGACTGCGGCCAGAGTCGTGAGGCTGCAGGAACCTAGGCCGGGCGGAGGAAGGGCGAGCAGGAGAGGAAGGGGTGAGGGGAATTGACCTCTACGGACGGAGCCCTCTGCGCAGCGGGCGGGAGGCGACGGCCGCAGCGGCTCTTTTTGCGGCGTCCCACACGGCGCGGTCGACCCGAGGGAAAGGCCCGTTGCGGTTCCAGGGTCCGAGGAAGAGGGAATCCTCCGCCGCCGCAGCTGGAGGGCGGCGTAGAGCTCGGCTGCGGCTGGAGAGAGCGGCTAGAGCCGGTCTAGCTCTGATAGCCCAGAACACACCCCTGAAAAACAGAACCACAGAGCAGAATTAGAGAAGGAGGCAAGAGGGCGGAGTGGAAGGCTGGGGAGAAGGGACAGGAGGAAGGCGGGAGCAGGAGAAGGAGAAGGAGATAAGGTAACGGGGATGGGGGACACGGGACCCCAGCTAGCGGACCGCGACCTCGGTTCCCAAGCTTCAGCCACGGGTGGCGGGACAACGGCGTGTGGAGCCCTGGAGCCGGGGAGCGCAGCCCTGGGGGGCGGCGCGGTGTCGGAGCGCGAAGGATCCGGCTGTGGAAGCTGCGAGGTGGGGGTCAGAGGCTTAGGCACCACCGCTGCCAGAGGAAAGATTTCTCGAGCAGTAACAGTCAAAACACGTCCGCAGATGGTCCTCCGGTGCAATCCGGCTTTCCCGCACCCTGTGCCCCCTTCGCCTTGCCTTACCCCTTTCCCTCAGACCACCTCGGTATCCGCACTCTCCACCCCTTCTTGGCTGAGGACTCTGCAAACTGCAAGACCAGCGAGTCTCAGCAAGAAAATCGAAACGATCGATAAGAGAA
Source organism: Rhynchonycteris naso (assembly GCA_037038555.1). NCBI lineage: Eukaryota > Metazoa > Chordata > Mammalia > Chiroptera > Emballonuridae > Rhynchonycteris > Rhynchonycteris naso. Next base: position 228,417,379 of record CM072998.1, read on the forward strand.
AGAATTACATATACACATAGCCTACCTACTAGCCCTGCTCAAACCTGCAGAGGACCAAAGCGCTTTCAATCGCTGCTCAGCGCATTCACGGAGGAAAGAGGAGGCTGAGAGGCTTCGGTGGTATAAGGTGCTTTAGGGTGGGAGCTGGGGGTGGGGAGGGGGTGGGTCGGAGCGGTCCAGTCTTTCCCCCTCGCTTGCTGATCCAGAATTAGGGATTAATGGCTCGCTCCAGCCAAACAAATAAGGCATCTGCTTTCAGCACAAGAGGATTACACGGGCTGCTGACGTCACCAGTCAGACAGATGTTGGCTCCCAAAGTCCTGAGCAGCTCACTGTGTCCTTGAAACCAAAGAGCCGCAGAAGGCGCTCAGCCCCCAAGAGCTGCGCCTGGGTACAGGACAGGGCTAGCGCGCCTCCAGCCCTTGCCTACCCCCACCCCCAGGCTTCAACGCAAAGGCCCAAAGACAGCCCTCTGAGACGTTGCACCCCCAGTCCCTCCAGATTTTCCCTCACAGCCCCACCGTCAATGCTCAGGTTCGCTCAGGGCAAGCCAAAGTCACCATTCTGTTGCTTTCCACTAAAATGGAGACAAGAACCGACCCAGTCTGGACATCTCATCTAGACCCCTAATTATAAGTTCTTGGGGTCTTGTTCACTCACACATGATTGGCCAAGTGACAACAAAATAAACATCTTAGACTAGACAGTCCAGATGAGGAGCAGCCTCTTAATGATGTGAGCAAGCAGCAGAAATAGGGCTTATCTGCATCTCTTTTCCTCCCTCATCCATCCTTTCCCCAGGCCAAGGTTTAAGTTTATGTTTAATCTTATGACAAATGCCATTCCCAACGAATGAGCCTCTCTGAACAATGACCCCCTCCCAACCACCACACTCAGCGTCTCAACTAAATAAAGCCTTAGGCCACCACTTGGTGAGCCATGGGGACCTCACCATGGTCCTGATCATTGCATTTTCTTTGCAAGTACACTGAAGATGTTGTGGTGTGTGGTCAAAACATATCTAGCTCCTAATTTTAAAAAATCTGTACATTCAGATAACTGCAGTTTCATTCTATAGCCAAATTCAACGAGTAAAAATATATTATTTACTATATAAAACCTCTTTAATTTAATGTTTCAAAATTTAAATTTAAATATAAACTATTCTAATTTCTCAAGCTAGTATATTATTTTTGCCCCATGATTCTCCAGGCCTTTACAAGTCACACTGAATTGAGGTTATGAAATAAACCAAAGACACATGAAATTGAAAATTTAAATGAGCAACATTGAAATTGTTATGTAATCTCCAAATGCAATGGTTGCAAATGGAGTTCAGTTTTGATAAACGAATAAAGGTAATTCACACAATGTATGGAACAAAATAAATTGATCTTTGACACAGAACCACACTGAAGCAATCCTTGCCCCAAATCAAATACGTATATATGTAAAAATCTGTGACTTTCTTAGAAAAAAATGTTTGCCACCAACATTGCACTGTTAGTTATAGAATGCAGTGCCTAAACAGGAGATGTAGCTGGATTATATCTCTATTCATATTATCCCTGTCTATCAAAATGGCATTTAATATTTCCAATTTTATGCATTTAAAAATGTAGTCACTGATGAAAATCAGTTTAATTTGCTCTAGTGTCATTCAGCTAATGCCATCCTAAAATAGTAGAATTTCTCTACCCTCCCTCTGTTTCAAGGCCTTATAAGAAACAACCTACATCTTGCTTAAATGGACGAATTTAAATTTGTTATTTACCAATAACAAAAGGTAGACCTCATTTTAAGTCAATAAAGAACATATATTATTTGAGACAGGGTATAGAAATCATTGGGTATTTTTAAAGAAACTTAATTTGAGTAAGTTGGAAATGCCACACTTTAAAGGAGTCTAATTCCCTCTAAAAATCAAAAGGGTTGTTTTTACCTCCTATTGTGTTTTGAATGTAAACTTCTATTTAGCTCCCACAAAATTTTACTAAAGTCCCTTTTGCTCAGTGATTTAATATAGTTCGCTGTCCATGGTCTTGATCCACAGGGAAGATGCTAACGGTGTATTTTGAAAAATAAATCACAATGTTTTTGCACCAATTTGATACCCTAACATTTTAAGATAATGTCAAAGGGGGAAGTGCCCATAGACCTTAAATGTTCTCTCCCATCTTATTTGTTTTTATTTTTCTATATTTGAGAGGATAGGAAGCAGATGGGGAAAGTTTGCATTTCATTATTTTTGGGCTCACAAAAATCACCATCCAATGTTGGGGTCCAAATAATTGTAATAAATATAAAATACTATTTTTCAATATATTGTTTTCAAAAAAGTCACATAGACATCCTTGTATAGGCATTCTTGTTCATTTTAACATATGGTTTAACAAGTGAAGATATTTTTTTTTCAAAAATGACAGATTAAGAAGAAAAAGCCAAACAACAAACCAACAGAAAGATAGATATAGGTAGATATCACACACACACACACACACACACACACACACACACACACACACACACACATAAGCACTAAGAGCATTACACTGAAGCCCTTCTCTAACACTCTTAATTTTCTCCTAGTGAAGCAAAGTACTTAAGGCTACTTAATAATTTCTTCTGTCCAAAACAATGTTTCACCTTCTGTTTAAAAAACAAAAGACCGACCTGGCAGAGTAACATTGAATCTCTCCTGGGATTTCCTCAAGGGGGTGAAAGAATAAAGAAATAACTTCCCACCTCTGTCCAGACATGTAACTGTCTTTCGTCTTTTATTACTCCTTTCAGATTATCAGGAAAAGTATGCTATTTTTATATATTTACATAAACACATATAAACAGACACATATCGTCTGAATCCTTGAGAGCTGTTGCAGATCTTTGAAGGGCACAGACCTGCACACATTGGTCATATTTCTGTTTTGATTTAAGTATCCCAACGGCAAGAAAACAAGCTCTCGCTCAAAGGTCGGTACCCACGCGGGGCACGGGGCCGAACTTCAGTGATTCACACTTTTCTGAGCATGAGAAAGCTGCTTTGCAATGAAGTGCTTAGAACTTGGGAGAATCCTGGTACCGGAAGAAAATGGCCTAAACACAATAGAACTCGCCATTTTCTCTTGCGCTTGGCGCTGCCGGGCACACAAAGAAAGCGTGGGCCCGCGGAATTCTTGCACATTTTTAAAGAGGCTAAAAAATACCGCCCCAGAAACACAACTTCTCGCGCCTGGTCGCTCCGAGACACTCTCCCACCCTTGCTCAGCCCCTATCGCAAGAAGATTCTTTATGTGAGTTGTAGATAAAGGACCCATCGAAGGGGCGATGCTAGTAAGAGAGCTATCCCGGACGACACTAGCCCCACAAACCAAGGAGGCCATCCTGCGGTGCCCCCGAACTCCATTCTAGGCCCGGGGTGTTCACATCCCCTCCACCCTCCTGAGGTCTCTCCTTCCAATTCATCCCGCCTCCCCTGCACATCTGGGAGTCCAGGACCACGGGATTCTCCTTGACCCGATTTTCATCCAGTATCTATGACCAACCTTGCAGCCCGGAGCCGGGCGGGAGGCTCTCAAGGATGCTCGCGAGGCGGGAACCCCTTGATTCGGCGCCTCCTGTCGCCGCTCCCCCCGCCCGCTTCTCCAAATCGCCGCTTCCAAGATAGCCAGTGTCCTGTTTAGCACGCCCACAACAAGCGCCTCTCTTCTCCCGCTCACGTGCAGAAAGTACAAGCTTTGAGGAAACCCCCGTGAATAACAACACCCCAACTCAACCGGCGCCCCGACTCACAAAGCGAGCACTCCCAACCAGCCAGCGACACAGAGACCGGAGAACGCAGGAAAACATAGTACTTACAGCCCGTGCGCTTGGGGATAATCCGCGTCTCAGCCCGTTAGGTTTGTTTGAAAAAATATATATACAGCTCTCTCTATATTTGATTTTGCACATTTTCCACCGTTGAGAAGGAACGAAAACAAAAATCTTGTCGCCTAGCGGGGATGGGGGAGGGGGATGGAGATTTTCATTGTCTACGCTCGCACACACAGCCCAAGGAAAGACGCTCATTGCCGTGTGGGGCTCCTTCTACTTTCTGCTTGAAATTCAGCTTTCAACGCACTAAAGCGGGGGTTTGGTCTCCCTCCCTGCCTCCCACCCTCTGCGTTTTCTTCTCTTCTCTCTCTCTCTTTTCCCTCCTTTCCCCTCCCTCTCTCTACTCTTCTCCAGACCGAAGTCAGCTTCTCTCTCTCTCTCTCTCTCTCTCGCTTTTTTTTTTTCAAAAGAGGGCAGGTCGCTTCCTGCATCCCAATGAGTTAAATCAGTCACTTACTTCTCATGCATCAGCAGCCTCTTTAACAACCCAAGGGCTGTAGGCACAAAAGAGCATTTAGCTGCCTCCAATTTATGTAGAAAGCCTGTCCTTAATTTGTTTTTGGAGTATAATTAAATCATGTATTTCACGTAATATAAAAATATCAAGTTCGCAACTTTAACGAATGAACTACTAATGGTAACCTTTGAAAATATACCCCCCTTCTGGTCGGCGTCCTTAGAAAGGGCATATGACGGACCAGAAAAGGAAAGGCCAAGAGGTTTGGGCCCAAATCTACCCCCATCCCTTTTCACACGTCAAGGTCATAGTCATACGATTCCCCCATTGATTTAAAATAGAGCCTTTTATTTTATTTTATTTTATTTTATTTAACCAACCCTTCGCCTTGGAAAGGGATTAAGCCTTTTGTGGTATGGGAAGATCTGAAGGATTAAATAAATAAATAAATAAATGCACCCTTATCTGTAATACACACGTAAGCAGAACCAACCGTGATCAGACGTTGGGATGGGTGGGGAACGGCTGACATACCATGTGAGGGAGTGTGGTTTCCATCCTCCCCCTCCTCGCCTGGCGAATTCTGAGGTCTCGGTTTTGCTCGGGTTTCTTCCGGTGTCTGAGTGGGCCTTAACCGCTACAGGGCCGGCGCCTTTTTTTTTTCTTTCTTTCTTTCTTTCTTTTTTAAAAAAATGTTCTCAGAGAGCTTCTGAGGGTCCAGAGCGCGGGCACCGCCCAATGGGCAGTGGGGTCGTGTGTACGGCTCCCCCTCCTCTAAAGGGGCTGGGGCACAAAGAGCAACTATGCCTTCCCGCAGTTTCTCTTTGAGAAAAAGAACCCCAGGTCCGGCCATTGTTCTTCCCCAACGAAGGGGGCTTAGGGTGACAACAGAGACCTCCTCTTCCCCACATTCACCACCCACCTTCTCCCTCACCCCACCTAAGACGACTGTTGGGGAAAAATTTGGGAATATGATATTGCTCCCGAGACTCATCTGGGAGATCATAGGATCGATATCATTAATATCGTGGTTATCGTGTTTGTATTTCCTTCCGCAATGTTCCGTTAAGTCGGTAGCCCTCTAACCCCCATTTTCTGGTTCTAATAGTGCATGTTCAGAAACATCATACTTGGACACCAGGATGTTAAGACTGCAAAATAACAGCATTTAGTTCCATCGAAAGGGAATAAAACAGTATACCCCACCACGTCCTGAATATTCTCTCTTATACCCTAAATCACCCTGGGGTTTTGAATAAAGCCATGTTTCACCTTGAACATTTATCAAACTTGACTCTGCCGGCTCTGTTGCCGCAGGAGGACGTCCTCACAGGCCGCCAGCACCAAGCCAACATCTGCTTGAAGAAGCCAACAATACCTCTAACAGGGTATAAAAGTGAAAACTCAAATGAAAGAGATTGTTTCCGAGAAATAGAAAGTATATATACATATGCTATATATTCACACTCATATGTTTATTCCCCAAATACTAAGTTTGGGGACAAGAATCACCTAAGACAACATCTCTGCGACTGAATCCAGACCGAAGGCCTTGCTCCTCAGGTGTTTAGTGGCGAGAGAGAACGCTCTCTTTGGAAGCACCAGAAAGAATGCACATCACCCCCCTGCCCTTTATCTTTCACCGGATGATACTCATTTTATCCGTTTCCAGTTTATTGACCTGGGATGTGGGACTGTTAAAGATCGGAACGTCTTGCCAAAGCCTGAGGGAGGCAAGGTCACGCGGTGCGCACCGCAACCGGCCGCTGGGAAGGTGCAGCTCTGTGCTCTAATTCACCAGAAGGGTCTGCTCTGTTGGGTGACGACTTCTGACGACCCCGGGTGGGCCCTTAATCCAGAAATCACCCGCGTCCCCATCGCTTCTCCCGCAGCTTCTGGCAATGCTAGCTTTGCCTCTCCTTCCCCGGGCCTGGAATTTCAGCCCTGTTGGTGGACAGGCCTTAGGAGTAAACGCAAGCGGCGAGTGCATTTTCTCCGTATGGGCTACTTTCTTGTCCATGGTTTATTCTAAGCAGAGGTCGCAAAGGAAAACACTAGAGGTCAAAGACTAATGTTGCATCATTCGCTCAGGCCTTTCACTTCCACCTTTCTCCCCCAAACAGATAGCTAGTTTAGGACACCTGAAAGACAGTCCGAAGCCGCCGCCTCCGCGCAGCTCTCCGGACGCGGACCACAGTGTCGGATCAAATAAGGTCACCTAACATCCTGGATCCAGATCGCTTAGTCACCCGCCCAAAGAACCTTTCACTAGGACCTTTCGGTCTATTCGGAGAACAGAGCTTCCGACCCTCGTCGACCGCCCCTGGACAGGGAACTTGATAGGAAGACTCTTTTCCTACCCCGGGTTTTTTCAGATTTGCCTTCGCGCAAACCTCTTCCTGCCCTGCGCACCTCGTCTCCGGGGCTCGGAGCTTATGAAAATGTAACCCAACTCATTGCCAGAAGTTGTTGCTAATTAGTGGATAATAAACTTCTGTAGCCAGGGCACAAAAGTCTTTTAAAAGTGCAAAGGTGTTCTTTGTTATGGCATCAGAAAAGAGATTAGCATATCAATTGGACTGGGGGGACTGGACAATGAGCCCTCCTCCCCCTTCACCGCCCTAAGTTCGCAGCCCCGCGCTGCAGCCACCTCCTCCTCTTCCTGCCCTTCCTCCTTCTCCTCTTCCTCTCTGGGCTGGGAGAGCTGTCAAGCAGCGGCCCGGAGCGCAGGGCCGCGGGCCGGGCCGGGCCGGGCCGAGCGGGCAGGCGCAGTGCGAGCTTCCCGCCGCCACCAGGCCGCGCGGCCTGCACTACGCGGTCGCCCTCGCCCTTGCTCAGCACCTAGGCGTGGCGGGGGAAGGTGGAGGCGGGCAGCGGAGCGCGTGGGGACGTGGCGCCCGGGCGCGGCTGGTCCGGGAGGTCGGGAGGGTAAGGACTGGGCATGTCCCTGAGGGCGGCCTCGCGCCGCCCCACGCGGCGCTTCCTCCCGCCAGTCCGCCCCGTCTGCCTCGGCGCGGCCGAGCGAGCCCCACTTAGGGGCGGCCGTCCCACTCCCGGGCCGTGGGGAAGCGCCGGCGCCCACTCTCCTGCGGCCTTTTGCTGCGACCTGCGGCCGTCGCTTTCCCTAGTCGGGCAGTTAGCGAGCGTCCGGGGCCAGCCCGGGCCTTCAGTCTCTAGGCAGCGGTGTCCTCGGGGCCGCAGGTCCGCTCGCCAGGGCCCGGGGCGAGGTGCCCACCGACTGTACGCCTGAGGGCCCCGACCCGAGCAGGCCCGGCTAAGCCTCGGCGCCCCGACCACAGCCCCCGCCCGGGCAGGCCCTAGCGGAACCGACTCCCAGGCCGACGGAAAATCCGCAAAGCCGGCCCCCCGCCGGGCGCGCGCAGGGGAGCGGAGTGGGAGCAAGACCCTCGGAGGAGGAGACGCGGCCCAGGCCCGAGGGTCGAGGGCCCTGGCCCCTTGCCCTCCGTGACCCCGCCCGCTGTTCCGCCCAGGGCTGCGCCGGGGCAGGGCCGCGGGGCTTGGGGAGGAGGAGCGGAGAACCGCGCGGGAAGGAAGGTGGAAGGGGGAACCGGCAGCGACCGCTCGCTTCGCTCTCTGGCGGCCGAGCCGGACCGCCACTTCCCGGCCGACCACCCGTCTCCGCGCCCGCAGTCCCTGCAGTCCTCGCCACCCTGGCCTGGAAGCGGTTTCTTTTCTGTCTCTTCTCCCCTCCCCCTTTCTCCTTTCTCCCTAGAGGCGGCTTCCGTTCTCTAAGTGCATTTCAAAACAGGGATATCTCCGGGGCTCTCCTTTTCCACCCGCCTCGCCTCCTCCTAACACTGATGTTCGGCGAACAAGCGCCAAACTTACACAAGTTTCTCCGAAAACGAACCGCTCTAACTGCCAGAAGAAAATGTCGGGGGAAAACGTGCAGGCCGGTGGTTCCCTAAATGCAAAACATCAGAGAGGAATGTGAAAAGAGCTTTACTTTCCCTGCGAAATCTCCATTGTTACTTGGCAAACAATGGGAGCCCGGGCGACTGAGGGGCTGTGCGAATGAATAGGCGATCCGCGGGATGTGTGCGGGTCAGTGCTTGGGGTCCCCGGCCTAAAGCCCCTTTCTCAGCTTGCCACAATAAACCAGAGCAAGGTTTAGTCTTTACTGGGTCACCGGCCATCCTCTATTATTCAGCACTTCACAACAAAAAAACACTTATTAATCAGCGCTGACCAGAGGCCTCTTTTGAAACAAGAGAAGAGGGGAGAGAGAGGGAGAGTGAGAGGGGAGTGAAAAGAAGATTGAGAAGCCCTGGACAGATCTTTCTAAAGCCAGAGCAACCATAGGATACTTTCCTCCAGTGGCCAAAGTTTATTTGACACAACAAAGTTTCTAATCAGGCCACGGAGACCTGGATTTCTCCTCATCGCCTAACTCTCCGTCTCTTCCTCCGAAGATTTTTTGGAGACTTGGTTGCGAGGAAGGATGGCTTTAGGTCAGATTGCTCAGGCCTGATCTTAAAGATCTAATTGCTATTGGAAGAGAAGCCTGTTTCCCAACTGGGCCTCCACTCTGGAGATGGCACAAGGAAGACTGTCCAGCTCGGCTCTGGGCACCCTGCTGATGGATGAGGTGTCAGGCCAGTAGTCATGTGAGGACTGGTTTCCAAATGGTATGAGCAGCAGCCAAATGTGGTACTTATTGGTGATACTGAATGCAATCTGTAGATTTTCTACTTCGTGATGTTTCAGTCTGGATATATTAAACGACTAAACTTACTTGCTAGAATCAAGAGGAACTGTTTTTTTGCTTTTGTTTTCCCCCTGTGCTTAGGCAAGGATTTAAAGGAAATAATGTGGTGAATAGTTTTAGAGAAGAAAATGGTTCAAAATGTTCCATCCCACTAAAATCAGTGGGTTCTTGGCTGAACTTTGATAATGTCTGCAGTTTATTTAATGTTTGTAACCTAATTGTATTTCATTTATCTGGTTACCTGATAATTATGACCACATGCTCAGACATATATGGATACTCATATACATCAAAGTGAAGGACTACATACATCAGCTTTATGGATGAATTTCATCCTTGGAATTCAGCTAGATATTTTTGATAGCAAAATTTTGTCGCTTTTTGATTTGGGGTTGGAAGCCAGGATTTCTTGGTTATTCTGTTTTACATTACTCAGGCTGTATTGTAATTTAGCCAAGTGAGCAAAGCTCTTTTGTAATGGCTGATATGTACAAGTGAACGGAGGCAGCAGATATTGAATCATGGTTGTCAAAAGACATAAAACAATTATTTTCCTTAAGGAATAGAAGTGAATGTCAAAGCAGTATTCTTTTAAGTTTAAAATTTTGTTTGTGTGCACTTTTGGATTCCTGTGTAACATAACTAAGCATTTCACTTGTTATGATTCAAAGAATCCTTTAAATCCAGAAAAATGTATGTATGGATAGGGAACAGTGAGTTCAGCAAATTAAGCTGTAGAACTAGATGGATTGGTAATGAAAGCCAAGAAGGCAGAATTACTTGATAGTAAACCATACCAGTATTTACCAGAGTTTATGTAGTAAATGCAAAATTGGGTTGCATGGTTTGGTCTGAGGAAGTCTTTTACTTAGATGCCTAGTATTTGAGATTGGCTTTTTTATGTAGAAAATATTGTGTTACTCAGATTTTGCAGAGCTCAACGGTTCTTGCAATGGAGTAATCAACTGTTATCTGAATTATTTAAAGCTTGGGATTAAAGGCCTTGGAGTTGAATGCTGACAAGCTCTCACATGCAGGCAGGGAAAAGTTAAGTAATCTTTTCTTTCTGTATATACTTTAAAAATAAGTTAGTCAAGGGTAGTGTATTATTTTTAAAACTTATGCATAAGAAACAATGATTCTTTTACAAATTGTTTTCCAAGTGAGCAAATAAGGTCATTCAGAAAAAGAATAGGAATCTGTTTAGTATAAAGCAGTATGTCACCTAAAATGCATAGTTTTTAAAGAATTATTCTTTAAAACACAGATTTGCTAGAGAAATCTCCAGTTTCAGAAAAGTGTTGAGAGTATGGGAACACAGAATATGTTTTTTCAACAAATTCATTTGAATGACATGACAATTTTATATCATGGTTTTCCTTTAAGTATTTTGGCAGACTTCCTAATTTGCTTAAAGGAAACAGTATTCTATTTGTATGTGTATTCTTACTTGTAAACTGAAGGTAGGTACTAAATGGGACTAATCATTCACAGATTATCTTCAGAGTGAGTTCTACTGAATAAGTAAATAGTTGAAAAAAGTTTTAATAATAATATATAATACATTGAATGTGTATATATATATTTCCACACAGCATATCATTTTAACACACATTTATAAACTCCAAACTCTTTTCCTTTTTTTGCTAAGAAATTGAGTAAATAGCATGACAGTGACATTTCCTTAAATATACTAGTAAATTTTTATGAAAATTGGAATAGCTTCCACATTTGTCAGAGGAGAAAAGAGTGATAAACATTATGTCCAGCATATGTTTAAAACAGAGAAATGTTATTTGTTGATATTATTTACCATGGAAGCAATACTTATTAAATTTGGTTTATCTTTATGAAATCATTGTTATTCCAAAGTATGTTTATTCAGTACTACATATATAGTTGCATCTTTTTCAAAAAGAAAATACATGTATAACAAAACCCTAAAAATTACACAATAGATTTAGCTCATCATATAAATAAGTAATCTATACTTTGGATATATTTTTTCCCAAAACTCTTTTGGGACATTTTTTTAGAAACATGGCAGATTTAAATAAACCCCACCTACAAAAAGAAACAAATATCTTGATAGAAGTTTTACACCGTTATCCAAATGAAGGTTAAGTGGCAAAGCCCATGCCTTTAAAATAAAAAGTATATGCAATTTGGTAAGTTTATTTGGAAACATATTTTAATTTTTGCATTTGTTTTTCTTCCTGACAGATGCATATCATTCAGGCATTTTTTCCATCTTGACAGAATTTGTCAAATTCAGTTCCAATTTATATCAACATGATCTGACAAAGTATAGTATTAATAGGTTATCATGAAGTATAAATGTAAACTCTACCTAATGCTACTTTAGTGCATACTGCTTTTCTTTTATCTAAAAATAAATCAATGTGGCTTTTTGTGATAGAGAGAAGGTAAAAAGGACCTGATAGAAATTTCACTTGCCCCCTAGGATTTTCCCTGTTGCCAAAGAATTCTGGTTCCTAAGACTTCTGTGGAGAGACCCAACTTGATAGTTATTTATTTATAAACTCCCACCACACTAGAGATTCAAAGTTATACTGAGAGAACTAGAGTCTCACATAATATGTGTTTATTTGATACTTTGATTTAAATACTTTATGAGTATGCCAAAAGTAATTTTTAATGGAAAATTTTCATTAGGGTTACATGTATTCCATCTAAGCATCCCTGATGTATGTATTTCTGTACATGCCATAATATGATATCTAATTTTTTGGAAGCAAAGGAGAATCAAGCTTTATCCCCCAAATTATTTTTATAGTTTTTCTTAGTTTAAACATTTTCATCAGCTAATTGCATTTTGATACATATGCTGAAAAGTTCGTTTTGGCTCACATAACAATTTTTCACAAGAGGTTCCAAAGGTGTGTGTGTGTGTTGTAAATGTTTATTATAAGTTTGAAAGAATTATCCAGCACATCCTTTATTGTAATTTTTAAAATAAAAGCACAGTTTTAGAAATGCCTATGGAATAAAATATATAAAATGAAACACTTCTGTGTTGGGATATTTTTATCTTGGCAATCAGAGACCGAGTCTGTAAGGTTGACACAAGCATTTTTTTTAATTAAGGAGATTTGTAGATACTATAGGAAACTAGCCATGTTGAAGTTATGGCAAAGAACTAAGGTGTTTTTGTTTGCTTTGTTTTGTTTTTGTGTTGTCATGGATTAGAATGTAGCTCAGTGTCCTTGAACTCCTCTAGTTCCCCTTACATGTTTTATTGCTTTTGTGGGAATACTAATGTGGGTAGAGGTGTTAGAGAGGAGGAGGGGTGGGCCATAGACTCTACTGAATCAGTCTCCCTGTGCCAGAAAAGGATCCACTTTTCTTTCTCTGTTATTTTCCTGGCCCTCCATTCAAAGTGCCTAAGAGACCCCATGAAAATTAAGGTCTGGTAAAAATCATTTGTTCTGTACCCAATGGCAAAGGCGTCAAGAGGCCAGAGAATGACTCAGGTCTCACAGCAGGACTGGCTTTTTGGCATTCACGCTGATCTGCAGCAATATAATGTTATGTTTTATGTATGTACATGATGTTTTATTTCCCAGTAGTTACACGTACATTGCAGATGCATGGATACCGTATTTAAAATTAAAACCTTAAGAAATAGAACATTTACTTGAATATATTTTGTAAGAAAAAAGCATTAGTGGGGAAAGGTTCTCTCAGCTGTGGAGAAGAAAAAAATACACAACCATGAAAATATATAATCACACTGCATTGCATGAGCTTTAATCGAACTTCAGTTTTCTGAAGACCACAGTTAACTGGAGTCTATGAATATCTCAAGAGTTTTTCTAGATACTCTAGTTCTTTATGAAAGGTAACTTTTATAAAGTCAGCCAGATGAAACCCGACTCTATCTCAACTGCTTTTTTATCCCAACCTGGGTCAGTGATCCCCTGAGACCTAGAAATAAATAGGTTTGTTTGTATATACACATCACTACAGAACTGAGCCAGGACAAGTCATTTTGGGGCAACCTGGGAAGAGCTGAGATTGGAGCTGTGGGGCAGGATCAGAAAGGCTGAAAGCTTGACACCACAGATTCCTTGAGCTTTTGGGATGGACCTTGCTCTCAGGAACAGAGCTATAGTTTCTTCAGATTGGTAGGGTAATTCCAAGTTCACGCTTTGGTATGGACCTGAATTTGCTAACATTCATACTAATAATTTCTAAAGAAAAATGAGTTTTGTAATTAAGCTTTTCTGTTCTCTCCCTTTATCTCTTCTTCTCCCCTCCTCTTCTACTTCCACCTCTTCTTCTTTCCTTTCCTCTCAGACTATAGTAGCACTGAGTAAGCCCTGTGGACAAGTACATACCCTGCTGGTGGTTTATTTGCTTTCTAATCAGTCAGGTAAGGGCTGAAATGAAGTGGGTTTCCCCCCTACTTCTTTTTTATGAATGTTGCATTCTTCAAAAAAGCTAAATGTCAAAATTAGTGTAGTTGCTCAAAGTCTCCTGTTGGAGTCTGGAGGTCTGGCTAAGGCCACGGGGTAACTAGATTATGGTTTCCTTCTATGGTAGACTTAAGTTGTCCTGAAGTTTATTAATTGGAGGCTTATCTCTGGGAATGCCTAAACACAATCTCAAACCTTTAGGAACCCTCCTTGCTTTAAAAATTTTGGATTTAAAAAAAAAGGGGGAATGAGTTTCCCTTCCTGGGTAATTCTTTCTTGATCAGAAACCATCCCCTCTGCAGTGTGTGTATATGTAGGTGTAGGTAAGGACAGAGATAGTGTGAGAGAGTGAGAGAGAGGAGGCAGATAATGGTAGAAATAGTTGTTGAGACATGGGAATGGCCTTACAGTAGTTGGATGCGTACATATATAAGCATGGTTATCAGAAAGGTTTTAGAACATCAAAACAAGTAGGAGGAATAATTGTACAACTTTACAGTGTCTCTAGTTTAGAAATGTACACCTTTGGATGGATCCAGAGATAAAAGAAACTCAAAACTCTGAATTGCCTGGGAGACAGTAGAATGATTGGGTCTTACAATGTTGTCTGTGTATCCTCCGACCTTTATGTAATACTGAGGGAAGGTGGGAAGGAAAGAGACATGACATTTGGTTGGGTTTACTATACATTACATGTTCTAGCAGGCTCTTTCACAGAGCATTATTTCATATATTCTCACCAGAACCCTTGAAGGTGAGGATTAATTTTTCTTCCTTTTAGAGATGAGTAAACTGAACCTCTGGAGGGTTATATAACCTTACTAGGGTCATATAGCTAACACATTTTGGAATCCAGATTAGAACTCAGATGAGCTTGTCTCTAGAATCCATATTCTTTTTTTTTAAAATCAGAAATACCTCACATAATTTCTTTTCCTCATAATCATTTATGACAAAAGTAAGTATTTAATTACCATGTATCTTCCCAGACTCATCTTTCTCTATACTCTCCTTCCTGGGGTTATTTCATACTCTGTGTCGTAGGGGCAGACCCTCACGCTTTCCCAGGCACTCCTACCCCAAAGCTCTATTCTTTGGCTCAAACAGTTCAGTTTGCCCATAATGCGTTGGACAAACCAGGATATTGACTTGGGTTGCGATTTAGGAATATGTGAACAGATGGGTTTTGGGCCAAGCCTATTTATATACATATATATCCATGACTTGGTATATTATGTTGCATTAAACTGTGAAACAGAAATTGGGCAAAGACAGTAACAATATTGCTTTTTAGACATTTGATTTGGGGATGTGATGATTCCTTTTCCTATTTCTTTTTCCAGTTTTTAAATATTTATTTTTAAAAAAGCTGTTTTGCTATTCCATTTCACATCCTAATGCACAATCTAGCCAATTAAATCATATGTCTGAAACTTCAAGAGATTGAGCTTGTTCTTTATTGAGGTTAAGCATCATTTAGCAGCAGAATTAACTCTTTTAAGCACTCAGTTCACTATGTTGCACTTATTAGATGCTGGTACTTAGTGCTTCATTCTCAAAGAAAGGAAGAATTAGAATATGTTGGTAACATACCTATATTGCATAAAATTTTGTAGATATAAGTATACTGTTACTATATTTAATATAATTCTCTACTTCAGTTTTCTTATCATGATAATAATAATTCTGATTTTAATGGGATCTCTAAAATTTTACTAGTATTGGTGGAACACCTTGAGAATGATAAATAATATCAAGTATAAAAATTTAAAAAGCTAAGTTAGAAAATATTTAACTTCAAGTTAAATTAATGCTTCTAAGTTTCTAATTGAAACATTAGTTTTTCTTCAAAATTTTCATAATAAAATGTTTCAATGACTATTACTCACATACAAAAACTATTTCTGAAAAAAAAAAAGACCTTAATGGAAGTAATGTAAGAATTCCTTTTATTGAGCTAACAACTCAGAGGAAATGTAGGTTAAAAAAAAGATAAAGTAGTACTTTTTAAAATTAAAGTATTTTAGTGATTAAAATGATTTGGTAAAGGATGATGGAAATGTGAGAGATAGAACATTAACATTTAGTGTAGTGGATTTGAATAGGAATTAAACATTGGGGATCATACCAAGAATTAAGTATTTGCATATACTGTACTCTCTATATATGAGCTTAGGCTTTTGGGTATAAATTACTGTTTGTAGTGCTGCTCAAAATCAAGGATTGAGTGTTACTATGTATGATAAATATAGGAAAAGAAATAATACGTGCAAATACTCATTTGAATTTTTTTCAGAATAGTAATCTAATGTTCAGTGGACAAAATACTAGTCCAATAATCTTTCAATCCTGAGTTTTATTTTGATTCAAATTTTATGAGAGCCAGGTATCTCTTTGACTTTAACTTTTTCATCTGGAAAATGAAGATCAAATTGATTACTTGCAAAAGAGATTGTGAATACTAATTATTTCATGGGTTTGGACATTGCTAATAAATCCCCCTATTTAAGTTCAGTTTTCAAGGCTTCAAACTCAGATATGCTAAAGATGAGATGCAGAAGTTTTGTGTTTCTGTATAATGTATCCCAATATTTAGGTTGTTCAAATGTGTACCTAGCAGACTCAAAACACAGATGAGTTTTTTGGAAGGCTTAATGCTAGTTTCAAACTAAACAAATCACAGTGGAGCTTTGGGTAGAAAACACTAAATTCTACTGGTTTCACCTATGAAGGCTTAAGATTTGTATGTGTGTTTGTGAGTGTGTATGTGTGTGTCCTTACGTTTGCAGTTTCTTTAGCTTAGAAAGAATAATTATATAAGAAATGTAGAAAAATATATTTAGGGTAATAAACTGCTAAATCACAATGAATGTAAATAAGTGCTCCTCCCTGGTTTCATATCCATCTGCAGTGTCTGAAGGTATGGTAGCATCACCTGTAAACCAGTAGACAGAGGTTTCAATGGAGCTGGTTGTATCTGACCAGCTTATCCTAACTTTAAGGAATTATTTCAGGTTTGGAGAAGTTAACTTATCATCATATCATCTGTGCAGGGAAATAAGTTAGATCAACTGGTAGCCTTCTGGAGTAAATGGGTTTCACATGTGGGTAGCGCCATGGAGAAGGTACTGGATAAGGACCAGGAGCCCTCATTTCTAAGGTCTGGCTTCATCTCTAACCAACTGCATGAGGAAAGAACAGTGGCAGTCTCCTCAACCTTAAAATGAGAGCATTCCATTAGCATCATGCTCTCCTAGTCCTGCAATCCAGATCTCCTGATTCCAAGGCTGATACCCTCTCTATTGTTTTCCTCCATCTTTCCAAAGCGTTTCTGTGGGCCAGGAATCAACTCCACACAAACTACATGGTAGGGAGTATTGCCTGCAGAGAGCTGTGCACATATTCAATAAATACAAGTTGCTTGAAATAGTTGATGATTAATTAACCATCTAGAGAAAGCCTGTGATCAATGTGGATGACTAAGCCTTAATGGCAAAATAGTTAAAATTTATTGAGTACCTCTGATATGCCAGGCACTTTATTTTCAGTTTGCATATGATACCTTATTTAAGCATTCATCCAGGAAACACATCTAAATCTTTCTGGAGTTTTGACATTAAGGTATTATTGGCTAATTTTCTCAGAAAAAGTCTTTTCTGTTGGACTTGCTTGAAACCTCCCTCATGATATCATTTGAAGAAATTCAATGAAGGCAAATGGATTTGCATTGGAAGAAAGCAAGGCTAACTATCCATAGAAAACTGAAACTAAGGGATTGAATATATAAATTGCATCTTGAAAACTCTAGTCAACATCATGTTCAAGCCAGAATCTTTCTCATCAACCATGGTTCTTTTCCTTTTCTGAATATTGAATTAGGTAGGACATGGGGCTTTAAAAAATTCCCCTATGTAAATATTTCAAGAATCCACTTTCTCCTCTCTATCCATGGGATGTTTTAGTTCAGACATTCATCATCTCTTGTGAAATGTTACCATAGCCTCCTCACTGTTCTCCTTTTTTGCCCTTTTCTAATCTATTTTCTTTCTTTGGTGTCAGATTGTTTTCTAATGCTCAAATGGAACATATTTAAAATTCTTCAGTAGCTTCTCTTGATATCCTACATGAGACATTGCCTCTTTTCCTCCTCTATTCCAGGAGGAAGTTGTTGCTCCATCCTCTGGTTTCTGAGCACTTTGATATTGATTCCTTTTGTCAAGTATGTTTTATAAATGTTTCTCCTCTTAGTTTGTGAACTTTCTATAATGAAACATCTTTGAATCATATCAGTGACTGTCATATAGTTAATAATTTTTTAAGGAATAAAGAATTTAGGGAGCCTGAGTTATTTTCTGTTTCGATATGGAGACATAAAGACTCTTTCTCTTTCTGTGACTGTCAGCTTGGGCACCAACAAAAGGCTAGATAGAATTTTTATTTTTAAGCTCCAGTTTCTTTACCTCACAAATATTTCTCTCAGAGGTTTTATGTTGTTAAGCCAGTTTTCTTTTTTTTAATATTTGCATTATTTGAGAGAGAGAGGAAGAAGCATCAACTTACCTCACTTAGTTGTTCCATTTAGTTGTGTACTCATTGATTGCTTTTTGTGCATATCCTGACCAGAGGTCAAACCCTCAACCTCTGGTATACTGCCAGGTCAATGCTTTATTCACTGAGCCACCCAGCCAGGGCTTTCAAAGCCAGTTTTGGAGATTTATCTCACTGAGAATTCCTACATCTCAAGGCTTCATGCTTTAGTTGATTTGTAAATCAGTGTACTTCTTTCCCTAGCAGCTATATTTAGGGCAGGATATTGCTAACCAGGTTGACAGAAATGATTTGGGATCTCAAAGCATAATCAGTGGAATCAGACAGAGCTAGTTCCTAATGATGGTTCCATCATCTATTACACTGGGGAACAATTTATTTTCATTTTCTATTGCATGAGGTTTTAGAACTTTTTCTATATATCTCTGCATCGCTTATTCCAAATCTGAAATTTGTTTTTCGGTGCATGATCTAGATTTTATGCAATTTTAATTTCTTTTTGTTACAGTTAATGGCATGCGTTGGTTTACAAATTGGAGTTAAAAGTCAATGACTCTTGGATTGAACATAACCACAAGGCAATTAATGTTTTGCAAACATCACTTTTACATAATTGTAGTTGTTTTTAAATGTAAAAAAATATTATCTAATAAAAACACCCCCTTATTTTGTTTTAAGATTGAATTATGGCTTCTTTGAGTAGGTGTAAATGTAAGAATAGTCCTGACACCTTATGTTATATATGTGGCTGTTACACTCTTCAACATCAAAGGCGCAATATTTTTTCATTTGTGACATGTGCATATATTGCCTCTTTTCAAGTTCCCTTTGGCGATCAAGATAAGAACTGGGCTCCTTCTCATATTGTGTGTCATAATTGTGAGAAAATCCTTCGTGACTGAACAAAAGGAAAATGAAAAGGAATGCCTTTTGGTATTCCCATGGTTTGGCGTGAACCTAAGGGCCACAGCAGTGACTGTTATTTCTGTCTGATCCATACAAAGGGCATCGGCAAGAAAAAACAGCATATGACCGCATATTCTAATATTCCTTCAGCAATACGACCTATCCCACACTCTGATACACTCCCGGTTCCAGTTTTCAATGGTTTTATTTCTCTAAGGACGAAGAAAGTGAACATGGTGATCAAGTGTATTTTGATAAGATGCATGAGGAAATGTTTGCAGAATCTGAAGGGTCTTCTTCGGATGCCAAGCAGTCATTAACTCCTCAGCAGTTTAGCCAACGCAAATTGAATGACTTAGTAAGAGATTTGGGCCTATCAAAGAAAGCAGCTGAGTTCTTAACCTCTAGGCTTCAAGAAAAGAATGTACTTCACCGGCCAGCTAAAGTACCCATTTCAGGAAGTGTGAACATATTTCTTTGGACTTTTTTTCTGAAGACAAACACTTTGGTTGTTGTCATGATATCAGTAGTCTTCTCACCCAGCTAGGTGTTATCACTTACAGTGTACAGAATGGTGGCTACTTCTTGACAGCTCTAAATGGAGTCTGAAATGTGTTCTCCTACACAATGGTAATTTTTATGCTGCGGTTCCAATTGGTTATTCAACTCATCTGTGAGAAGAGTATAATGACATAAAAATTGTCCTCGACTTTCTGAAGTATGAGGAGCATAACTGTATCATTTTTGTGGATCTTAAAATGGTAAATTTCTTGCTAGGACAACAGAGAGGTTTCACAAAGTATCCTTGCTTTCTGTGTTTGTGGGACAGCTGAGCTCGAGAGAAACACTGGGCACAGAAGGAGTGGCTGAAATGTGAAGCTCTGGAAGTAGGGATGCAAAATATTATAAATGAACTTGTAGTTAATCGAGACAGGATCATTTTTTCCCCACTTCACATCAAACTCGGCTTAATGAAGCAGTTTGTTCAGGCTTTTTCTGTCTTGCCTTTCGAGAAGAGAAAAGCAGGTATGTTGGATGGACCTCAAATTTGAACCCTCATATGTGATGAAGAATTTGCCAGGAAGATGAATAAGGAGGAGAAAACAGCATGGCAGTCTTTTGTGGCAGTTACAAAGAACCTCTTTGGCAACAAAAAAGCAGACAACATTCTGGTTCAAAGGATGTTTTTGGCTTTCCACGACATGGATGTAACATGAGCATTAAGATTCACTTCCTGAACACTCACCTTGATAAGTTTTCCAAAAATCTTGGAGCTTTT
Organism: Rhynchonycteris naso; assembly: GCA_037038555.1. Taxonomy (NCBI): domain Eukaryota; kingdom Metazoa; phylum Chordata; class Mammalia; order Chiroptera; family Emballonuridae; genus Rhynchonycteris; species Rhynchonycteris naso. The sequence goes on from CM072998.1 coordinate 228,437,610, forward strand.
AGTGATGAGCAGGGAGAATGCTTTCATCAAAATCTGAAGACGATGGAAGAGCATTATCAGGGGCAATGGGACAGAAATATGATGGCAGACTACTACTGGAGCATCAAATGAGATTGTCCTCAACAAGTACACAAATGCAAGAGCTACAAATGCACATTTTTGCCTAAGTAGAATTTAAATAAGTTTTGCACAAAGTTTTTATTAAAATAAGTGTTTAATGTGTTCTATTTCAAAATTGTATACGAATTCTGATGCAATCACATCTTTTAGTGTATTAGTGTATTTATTGCATTATATAAATTATTCTATTTTCACAAAGATGATGCCCAAGAAAACATTCTACTTTATTATGTTAAACTAAATGTTGAAAATTTTACAATAAGATGAAAACCTAAAATCTTGAATTGCAAAAAAATTGTAGCTTACAGTGAAAAACTAATGTCAGATTTGAGATCAGCAAGCACACTTGAATTAGGTAAGAACAAGTGTTTTTGTGGATGCAACAAAAATTTTGTTCCCCAGTTTTAGTTGTGTGAGCTTAAGTGAATTTCTTAGCCACACTTTACCTTAATCTCTTTTTCTATAAAATGGAGATAATTCTTAGGTTATAGAGCTGTTTCTGATCATTCAATGTTATGTACCTTGTATAGTGCCTGGTGTAAAGTAGACCCTCATAATAGTAGCCATTATTATTATTATTATTATTATCAATGTTGAATTCTCTGCTATACTTGGGAGTAGCCTCACAGCTCATTAAAATTGCTTTTCTAATCCACTATCTTGTTTGATTCTCATAAAAAATACCAACTATAGCCTGACCAGGTGGTGGCACAATGGATAGAGTGTTGATCTGGGATAGTGAGGACCCAGGTTCCAAATTCGAAGGTCATTGCCTTGAGTTCAGACTTCATCTGGCTCGAGCACGTACTCACCAGCCTAAGCACGGGGTTGAAAAACTAAATTGTGGCAACTACAAATTGATGCTTCTCATTCTCTCGCTTCCTGTCTGTCTGTCCCTGTCTGTCTATCTTTCTTGCTAAAAACAAAACAAAACAAAAACAAACACGAGCCTACAGTTTTTTTACCATCAAGGTATTTAAATTTTTTTTTACCTTGCCATACTTACTGACATCCATGATATAGGGACGTGTCTTTGTTAATGAGCTCCTTTTCATACACAAATGTACAAAAGACATCTCAAATGTAATATGTCCAAAACAGAGCTTTTGTGTTTCTACCCTCCCTGAATCCTTCCAGTTTCCCCCTCTCAGAAAAAAACACATTCATTCACCTGAATTTCTTTCTCCCATCCATCCATCCGCCAACCCTACCAGTTCTTTCTACAAAATATTTCCTAAGTCTGATCACTTTTTCTCCATTTTTAGCACTGCCATCTTACACTGAGCCACCATCATTTCTCTCTCAATTGACTGTCATAGGTTTCAAACTAGTCTCCTTATTTCTACTCTTGACTGTCCTATTCTTTAACTATAGCCCATCCTCCAGAGATCCACCAGAGTAAACTATTAAAATGTAAATCAAATCATGGGGCGCCACTGCTCAAAACCACACAAAGCTTTCTATCACACTCAGGATAAAATGTAGCGTCCTTGCAATAACCTACAAGTTTACATCATCTATCTATCACCTACCCCTTCTAGTTTCTTTCTTTTTTTTCCCCCACTTATTCCTTTCCAGCTATTTTGGCCTTCATAGTCTTGAACCTGGTATATTATGAAAGTAATGGAGTTTCCCATTTAATTGGTTTCTAATAAGTTTAAAGCTAAATGTATGGTCTACATCTAGTGAGAATATAACAATACACATTGAAAAAGAATTACCAACCTCATTTTTGTCTCAGCCTTACTTTCTTGCTAGTATTTTCTATGTCTTTTACCTTGATGAATTGAAACTTAAATGTAATTTTTGTCTTTTTTTTACTGCAAAATCTCATATATGTTTATCATAGGGAAATCAGGAAATACAATAAAAAATAAAAGAATATTTTTACTACATTACACCCCCTCCCATTCTAGTCCTTCAGTGACTCCTCATTACACTTATTATAAACTTTCTACACCTTGAGATGAATGAAGAATCCTGGTTTCTGTTTACCTCTAGACTCATCTCTCAACTCTTCCTTTTCACTTGGCTATCTTCTGTTCATTCTTCAGGTTTTAGTGGAAATGTTAGGAGGCTTTCTCGGACATTTAATCTGTGAAACTTTGACCTTACAGAGTCCTAGCACTCTATTGTAAGATGATGTTGTTGCCCCTCTTGGAGGACAAGGGCAGTGTCTTTCTTATACTTCATTGTATCCACAGCTTTAGCTTTGTATCTGGCCCATAGAAAGCTCTTAATGAATATTGATGAGTGAGTAAATAACTGAATGAATGAGAAGCTCTTGTTGGAAGTATTTTGGGAAGTATCTTTCCAGATTAATGATGTACAACAAATATATTATGATAGGTGGGCAAGGAGTAGATGTGAATTATAAAACACTTGGAAAAGGTACACTTTAGGGGATAATCTTGTTGGAATCCTTTCTCTTGGAATATACTCCAAAAGACTCATGATTGCCAAAGCCTTTTCTTTGAAAGAGGGTCCCTTCAGTCATTTTCCCTTCAGTGCTATTCATGGGAACTATTGAATTTGAGTGCTTGAACATGGCAAAAAAAGAAAAAGTTGGAGAACCAGAGAATGTGTCCTTGGCCACTGTTCTAATTTTATTGACTCACAGAATTAATTTTATTGATTAATAAAATCAATGGTGTTTTCTTTGTGTCCATAGCTGGGTAGCAAGCACTGTAGGGTTGCAGCAAATTTGTGGCTATAATATTTTCAGGCTCAGTCTTTCATCAGGATGGTGGACACGGCTCAAAAGTAATCTATTTTCTGAATTAATAAAATAGCTTTCATTTGGCCCTGCCATATTTATGTAGCAGTTAAATCTTTGTTCTATCTAGAAGCAATGGAAACATCACTATTTTTAGGGACAGAGCAATGTGCAAGGATGGGAGATACAGATGGTTCTAGTAAATAATTCATTCTAAACTTCCTGGTCTTTTATCAAATGATCCAAATTATTTTTTTCATATGCAGATGATTTTTATGAAAATGAGAAATTAAGTAGATCACATTTGGACAGATAATTTACAGGGTTTTAGACTTGGAGGCCAATATGATGAAAGTGATTTCGAATGTCATTTTTTTTTTCATTTGGACTTTCTGTGAACACAAAGTAAGTATTCCCCATCCAATAAGTAGAGATTTTCATGCTTTTTCTTTATTATAAATAGTTGCCATTTTCTGAGTGCCTACAATGTGTCATATATTCTTCTTAAACCTTCAAAACAACATGGTAGTTTGATGTTTTTACTCCCAAATTACTGATGAATAAGGAAGATGCAAAGATGATAAATAAATTAACTGAGATCACAAAGCTGGGGTTCCTCTCAGATTTCTTTGACTCTACAGTTCCTGCTCCTACCACACCAGGATCTAGGAAGAATGATGGAATTGTCAATGTATAAGCTAAAGTATTTTAAAATGCTTAAAGAAAGCAGTTAAAGATTTTTTTCTCTAGCATACAAATTTGCATTATAAATTAATGAGTCTGTTGTGAGATTAGAAGAAAGTTCTCTTTGAGGTGAGGGCAGATGCTCTGGTGAGAGAATAATGTAATAAAATCATAACATGCTCATTGACTCTTAAAGCTGAAAATAAGAATAATAGAAAAGGAGTTGAAAGGTAAGAAGTGAGGGTGAACTATAAATCCTTTGAGTTCTGTGGCTGATTAATGAGACAGGAGAAGACAGGAAGTAAAATAGAGAGTATCCTAGGGGTCACACTCTAAAAGCAGGCTTGGAAATAGACCCTGGTGGTGCAGCCAAAAGGGACAAGACAGAAAAGCTACAAAGAACACAGAATACTTGGTGCAGGAGAGTGTGGCCCAAGTTAGAAAACATACCAATCATGATTCCTATAAAGGGTGATACTCACAGAGTGGTTATAGATTCTATTCTATAACCAGAAGCAAAAAGATATTTTTCTCCAAAGACCACAAAGAAAAAAATAACAAAGGTAGCGAATACTGAAGTTTGATTTAGGGCTAGTTAGCAGCGGTGAGGTAGACTAGACAAAGGCCACGGCCTAATTGACAGGCCCTCCAACCCAGGGGCAGTGACAACAGTCAGTCTCTTGGAAGGCTTGCTGACCAACTGGCAGATTAAAAATAAACTGTCTACATTTTTTGTCCTGTTTTCAACAAGACTGCCTTGTGATGGAAGATGGAGGAGGGAGGGAAAGAGACAAATGTGTAAGCAAATAAATCACAGACAGTAGAGTGAGTTATATAATACCTACATATACATAGATGATACTTTGGAAATATAAAAACAGTCCTGACTATTTGAATAGAAACACAGAAATTATTACAGAAGGTCATAAGTATTTTAGTAACATTATGAAAGAACTCCATACTAGCAGTTACAGAAGAATTAATTCTTCCTGGTGGCTTGAAGGAAAACTTCACTGAACAGAATATTTTAGAGATCTTAAAGGATGAGATTTTCTCCAGGTAGAGAATGAAATTAGCTACCAAGAACAAGGATGGTGCTGCTGTGCCATTGTTCTTTCACAGAAAGATTCTGGGGCTAGAAGTATAATCTACTCAACCAGGAAAAGGCTCTCAAATTGTAGACTTCACAACATCCTTCTCTTTCAATTATTATTAAATAATATAAGCAGTTGTCCAGCTCCTGTGACAGTTAAGCTTATAATGATGAGTTTCTTTGTACAAGAGTGTTTTGCTGTGGTGTCTATGGCTACAGATGATGCATAGGAAAAACTACTAGAACTCTAACTTTCCCAGTGGTGGTCGAGAGAATTCTGTCTCTCTCGGGTAGATGAGAGGATCAAACAGAGGGTACATTGGTTTATGTTTCTGTATAAGGGGTGGGTGTATAGGCATCAGAGCCTGGGCAAGGCCAAGATACTGGGAAGAAACTGTGACTTCTACTCGCTTTCAGGCTCTTTAACCTCCTGTTCGGGTCCCTGTAGTAAGACTGTGCTGTCCTGCTATTTAGCTAACAGTCTTGGCAGAGATCTGGCCTCAGCCAGGGCCACCTCTCATAAACAAAATACCATATTGTTTGTGAAGATATTCTGCCTCTCATAGTAAAAGAATTAAATGAGGCAGTCACCTCTTCCAGAGATCAGATTTTAGTTTTAAATTATTTTCTCTGTTTTAGGATACACTGTAGAACATGTCTAGTTGGTTTGACATTGCTTTTCAAGAGCTGCCCTATGGTGGAAAAAGTCAGACACAGTATGTACCCAGAACTGTAGAAATGTCAGCATGTGCTACACTGACATATTAATTCCAATAGTAGTGATTCAGAAACACATATTGCATATACACCATATGGGCCTTAAATATTTATGAAACCTAAAAGTCACAAAAATAATTTTTTAGTGTAAAGGTTAAAAATCTATTACTATATTTTTTCATAAACTAAGTTTGAAACATTTAATTATTTTACTTTACAGATTATTACTGAAAAGACACTTGTAATAAAAAAAACCTCAACTTTTATTAATTGCCTACTCCGTAAAAGACATTATGTTAGGTACTACATAGCGTAGTGATATGGAGAAACAAGCACTACAGAGGAATAAAAAAGAATGCCAGAAATTTGTCATATTCTTAACTAGTTTTTCTTACATTCTGTTTTTACTACCGATTAAATGGTAATTTTTCACAGTAGGATAAGAACTGAAAAGAAGAATTGAGAAATCTCAAATCAGTTCACTCTGCCCTTGCCGAGTGAAATGGCCTAGAGGGGAAAGTAGAGCTTGGGAGAAGATTGAAAGCAATGATTGCAAGGGGGAAAGTGTCTTGGCATTAGAGAAATAAACACTTTTTTTCCCTTTTTATATCTTCCAAACTTGGTGTGATGCTAGAGTGATGTGAGATAATTTATTTTAAAAGTTCTGGGTTAATAACCCAGAGATTTGGCATCTATCTGTGGTTCTTAGACTAATTAGTTGTATCTTAGTTTCCTAATTAATAAGTGAGAGACTGGTTAGTTTATCTTTAATTTGAGATTATAAAGATGACCTAGCCTTTATTTGTTTACAATGAAGACTTCAGGCTACTGAGAACTAGAATCATATCTGTTGATCACCATTGCACAGGGTGGGGTAAAAGTTATAGTTGCTCATATCAAAAATAATACAATAATTAATAAATAATAATACAAGAATAAGTTGAGTTTCGCGTACTTACAACTGTAAACCTACTTTTGCCCCACCCTATATTCCAGGTACTTAGTATAATTTTTGGCATGCAGGCAACCTCAGAGATAGTGTAGGTTTGGTTCCATGCTACCACATTAAAGAGAATATCTCAATAAAGTGAGTCATGTGAGTTTTTTGGTGTCCCAGTGCATATAAAAGTTATGTTTCCTCCCTTACTATAGTCTATTATATATGAAATAGCATTATGTCTAAAATAATAAAGTACATACTTTAAAAAAAACTTGATTGCTGAAAATGCAAACCATCAGCTGAAACTTCTTCAGCAAGTCATAATCTTTTTGCTCATGGAAGGTCCTGCCTTGACGCTGGTGGCTGCTGATTGATCACGGTGGTGTTTGCTGAAGGTTGGGGTGGTTGTGGCAATTTCTTAACATATGACAAGTGTGAAGTTTGCTGTGTTGATTGACTCTTCCTTTCACAAAGGCTTTCTCTCTAGCATGTTATGTTTTATAGCAATTTACTCACAGGAAAACTTTTGAAATTGAAGGCAGTTCTCTCAGATCCCATCACTGCTTTATCAACTAAGTTTATGTACTATTCTAAATTCTTTGTTGTCACTTCAATGGTCTTCATAGCATCTTCATCAGGAGTAGTTTCCATCTCAAGAAATCACTTTCTTTTCTCATCCATAAGAAGTAACTCCTTATCTGTTAAAGTTTTATCATTAGATTGCAATCATTAGATTGCAACAATTCAATCACATCTCCAGGCTCCACTTCTAATTCTAGTTCTCTTGCTATTTCTTTTTTTTTTTTTAATTTTTTTTATTTATTTATTCATTTTTAGAGAGGAAACACAGAGTGGGAGAGAGAGAGAGAGAGAGAGAGAGAGAGAGAGAGAGAGAGAAAGGGGGGAGGAGCTGGAAGCATCAACTCCCATATGTGCCTTGACCAGACCAGTGCAGGGTTTTGAACTGGCGACCTCAGTGTTCCCAGGTCGACGCTTTATCCACTGCGCCACCACAGGTCAGGCTAGTTCTCTTGCTATTTCTACAACATCTGCAGTTACTTCTTCCAATGAGGTCTTGAATATCTCAAAGTCATCTTTGAAGGTTTGAATAAACTTCTTTCAAGCTCCTATTAATGTTGATATTTTGACCTCATCCCATAAATCATAAAAATTTTAATGCCAATAAAAAATGGTGAATCTTTTCCAGAATATTTTCAATTGACTTTTGCCCAGATCCATCAGAGGAATCATTATCTATGGTGGCAATAGCCTCACAAAATATATTTCTTAAATAATGGCTTGAAAGTCAAACTTACTGCTTGATCCATGGCTACAGAATTGATTTTGTGTTAGCAGACATAAACATAACATTAAGTGTGTTGTCCATCTTCACCAGAGTTTTTGGGTAACTAGGTGCATTGTCAATAAGCAATACTGTTTTGAAAGAATTATTTTCCTGAGCACTAGGTCTTAACAGTGAACTTAAAATATTTAATGACTCATGTGGTAAACAAATACCCTGTCATCCAAACTATGTTGTTCCATTTATGGAGTATAGGCAGAGTAGATTTAGCATAGTTCTTAAGGTTCCTACAATTTTCAGAGCGGTAAATAAGCACTGACTTCAACTTAAAGTCACTATCCTCATTAGTCCCTAAAAATGAGAGTCAACTTGTCCTTTGAAGCTTTAAATGAGGCATAGGCTTTTCCTTTCTAGCTATGAAAGTCCTAGGAGGCATCTTCTAAAGTAAGGCTGTTTTTATCTGCATTGAAAACCTGGTTTATGTCATCACCTTTATTAATTATATTTGCTAGATTTTCTGGACAACTTTTTCCTTTTTCTTTTCCTTCTGGATAACCTGTTGTAACTTTTAAATCGGCACTTGCTGTTCCTCTTTACGTTTTGTGTTAAAGAGATGGCTCCCTTTCTTAAACCTCATGAACTGACTTTTGCTATTTTCAAACTTTATTTCTGCAGCTTCCTCACTTCTCTCAGTCTTCATAAAACTGAAGAAAGTTAGGACCTTGCTCTGGATTATAGTTTGGCTTTAAGGAATGTTGTGGCAGTTTGATCTTCTGTTCAGACCACTAAGACTGTTTCTATATCAGCAATAAACCTCGTTAGCGTTTTTACCATTTATGTGTTCACTGGAGTAGCCCTTTGGATTTCTTCCAAGAAATTTCCTTTGCTCCTGACCAGGCAGTGGTGCAATGGATAGAGTATCAGACTGGGATGCAGAAGACCCAGATTCAAGACCCTAAGGTCACCAGCTTGAGCACGGGCTCATCTGGCTTGAGCGCAGGCTCACCAGCTTGAGCTCAAGGTTGCTAGCTTGAGTGTGGGATCATAGACACGATCCCATGGTCGCTGGCTTGAGCCCAAAAGTCTCTAAATTGAGGCCCAAGGTCACTGACTTGAACCCAAGGTAATCAATGAACAACTAAGGTGCTGCAAGGAAGAATTAATGCTTTTCATCTTTTTCTTTTCCTGTCTGTCCCTATCTATTCCTCTCTCTGTCTCTGCCCCCACCCCCACCCCCACCCCCACCCCTGCCACATACAAAAAATTTTCTTTGTATCCACAACTTGACTAACTGGCATAAGAGGCCTATCTTTCAGCCTATCTCAGCTTTCAACATTAATTTCTAAGCTTAGTACAGTGGTCCCTCCTCTATCACAGGGGTTAAGTTCTAGAATCCCCCTGAGATAGGTGAAAATCCACAAAATAGTGACCTTATATTTATTTAATTACTTACATATATTTTAAGGCTTTATAAACCCTCTCCACACTCTTATAAACATTTCCCACACTGTTATTAACCTTTCTTACACTTATTTTGCTTATTTACCGCAAAAATAATTAAAATAATAAATATATAAAAATACCTATATACCTCAAAATCCTGCAATATAGCAAAAAATCCGTGATACAAAATTAGATATATACAATTTAAAAATCTGCAATACAGTGAGGCTGCAAAAAGTGAACCGTGATATGGCGAGGGACTACTGTAATTTTTAGGTTTTTATATAAAGTGAAAGATGTGTGAATCTCCCTTTAATTTGAACACTTAGGGACTATTGTAGGATTATAAATTGGCATAATTTCAATACTGTTTTATCTCAGGGACTAGGGAGGCCCAAGGAGAGAGAGAAATGGGGGAACAGCCAGTAGGTGAAGCAATCAGAAGACACATTTATCAATTAAGTTTGCCTTCTTACGTGGGCGTGGTTTGTGGCATCCTAAAACAATTACAGTAGTAACATCAAAGATGACTGATGACAGACCACCATAACAAGTATAATAATAATAAAAGTGTGAAATACTATATTGCATGAATTACCAAAATGTGACACAGAGACACAAAATGAGCAACTGCTGTTGAAAAACTGGCACTGATAGACTTGCTCAACCCTAGGTTGCCACAAAGCTTTATGTATAAGACGTACCCTTTTTAGAAAAATTTGGGGTATAAAAACTGGGTGTGTCTTATACAGTGGTTGTAGATTCTTTTTAAAATTTACATTTTCTGCTTTTTCATACTTGTTTTTGTGCTCATTATTGAAGACAGTGATTCGTCATCAGACATAGATGAGGACAAGCTAATGGATGGGAGTTTTGACAATGATGAGTTGTATAAATTTTATGTTGAATAACACTTGAGTTCAATAACCTTATGTAATACTTTTGTTTTTCAAATGTCGGGACCCAAAATTAACGTGTGTTTTTCACATGGGGAAATATTGTAGTTTGTAAAATATACAATATCTACATATTACTATAAAGTGAAGCATAACAAAACAAGGTATGCCTGTGTACGTTTAAGGAATATTTAGAACAAATAAAGGAATAAGATTGTGTAAAACAGTGGTTCTTAACCTTTTTTGAGGTACCAAACCCACCAGTTTCATATGCTCATTCACCGAACCCTTCTTTATTGATAAATAAAATAGGATTTATTTTCCAAATTCAAGACATAGCTATATGTTTTTTTACTGGTGCACAAAATGAGCTGTGCATGAACATCACCTTGCTCAAAGAACAAAACCAACAAAGTGCATGAACTCACAACAAATTACGGTATTACTTTATTCTGGCCTCCGCGGCAGAGGCTTCTCCGAACCCCTGAGACAGACTCATTGAACCCCTAGGGTTTGATAGAACCCAGGTTAAGACCCACTGGTGTAAAACAATTGTAAAAGCCGCCTCTATTTTTTGAGAGCTTAAGACAATTAATTATATTATGAATCTGAAAAGTCATAACTACCATTGTAATATCATTGGTTGTATCTATCCCTTTTACCATGACTTAATATCTAATTTTAATAAAAATTTTTCTGACACAATCATGTCCTCTTTTTAGGTGATGTGACTTCTATTTTTATTACTAACTTATTGTAATTGGAAGAGCTGTTGGGCTGAGACTTGCTTTGTCACAGAATTTTAACATAAATAATCCTGTAATTTTAGTGTCTTTCTATCTTTGGTGTTATCGACCAATTTCTATAAATCATCCATCTTGATAATTTCAACATATAGGTTGCCTTTCTACTTTAACTCCTTTGTGCATCCTTAATTTTTTTTTTACTTATTTATTGAATACTTGATGTTTTCCCCTAACTTTCTCATTTCTTCACCCTCATTTTATCAGTTTGATTATTCCCATGGGATCTCATCTCAATCTAAAATGGTTTACAGTATCTCCAATCTCTAAGATCAGTTATAATAACAATAGTTATATCAGTAATATTATTTTTAGTGTTTCCTTCTGTCATCAATCTTTGTAAGTTGTACCTTGAACATTCCCTAACACCAAAGAACCTAATATTTACTTTTTATTTTTAAAACTCCTTTATACTCTGGGCTATTAATGAACTTTTGAATTGTTTTGAATCCCTGTCTACTCTTAACCTCACAATTAGTGATTAAACCTTGACATTTTAAGAGTGCAATAATCTTGATCTTGCAGTGGATCTGGTGTGGCATTTCTGGGATCCAATATAGACTGACTTCATTCTGAGCTCTTGTCTTGACAGTTGTAACAGGTCTAAAAGCATACTAATTGGGTCCTATAGAAATTTATGCACTCTGTCCTCAGCCTGACCTTCCCTGTTATCTGTGGCTTTACATCACCCTTGGGTACAGCAGGTCCAATCCATTTCTCTATTTCTAATGTCCTCAGTCTTGTTCTTACTTCTTTTACATTGAACAGATGAACTTTTCTGATTTACTGAGAGTGTTGAGACTCTAAGTGGCAATAATCCTGTCAACCTCTTTCTATTTAATTCAGACAATCTCTCATATTTCCACTCATTATTCTCCTTACTGCCACCCCTTTTTCCCATGGTTTTCCAGCAATTTGTGTTTTATATTATTGACACTTGGTTCCTACAAAAATCGGTTTATTTCTTGAAAGTTTAGTTTTCAAGATTTACCACAAATTTGTTATTTATTTATATTTTAGTAGGTCATTTGACTTATAGGCTCAGTTTTCTCATCTGTAAAATAGGGAAATTATACTCATCACATTGAGTTGCTGAAGGATCAAATGATATAATAGATTCTCATGTTATTCTAAGTGCTTCTTTGTGGTAATAGTCTAGTTGGAGCAGAATTGTAATATTTTTTTCCTCCTAAATCATTAACCTTCACTCTAACTAGCATGAGAATCACAACAAGCAGCGTACTCTAACTGCAGAATGTGTAAATATATTTATGATTAAAAGAATTCAGGCTAGAATTAGTGCTATGCTGTTATCCCAAGGGGATTTTTATTCTAGAATTGTAGAGCCTTGCTTATTAAGAAAAATTAGAACATTCAATTTTGAAAATAATACCGGCAGGCAGGTTGGGTATTAATATGACTTTTAAGAGCTCAGCTGTTTTACCTACAAAATAATGGGGTTTGACTGGACGATCTCTAAAGTCCCCTGAAGCTTCAGGAATCTGTGATATTATAGCCTCAAGTTTGAACTCCCCTTTTGGGTATGAAATTCATGGATTGTACTCCTGATGTTCTGAAATATAAGGTGGCAGCTTAGGGATGGTACTATTTCATCAGACAAAGAAGAATTTCTTGTTGCAAATGATTGTACTATTAGTTTTTGAGAGAAACTCAATGATCTGCTCAATGTACAAGAAGCAGTATTGAGTGTTTCCTAGCAGATAGATAGCTGGCAGGCTTAAAATGAGTATTGATGTGTTTATGTGGAGATAAGGATACACATTAGCTTTTCTCAGAATTCTATTTTCAATTACTCTTGAACTAGTTTGAAAATTCATCGTCTTCATGCCAAATATCTCTTAGTGTGCCATGTATGCTGAGTAGCAGACCCTGACATCTTGACAGGGCTCACAGAAGTATACTCAGGCAAAAATTAAATGGAATCAGAAGGGTGCAGGTTTCTGGTACTGCTCTGGTGGTAGTCATGAATTAAGACTATTTGTCCATTACATGATATACCTATATGTTTTATCTTTTCATTATTATTTTGTTTCTTAACTTCTCTCTTTCTCCCTTCTTCTTTTTATCTTTTCTTTTTGCCTTTCTTTTCTTTTACATGAAACCAATGGCCTTTTCAGAAAAGAATGAGTAAGTGCACGAATATAAGTTAAGTTTCTCTAACATAGCTGCTCTTGCTAGTTAAAAGCAGAGGGAATGTCACAGAGACATAGGGCTGGATTGGTTCTTGGGAGATCATTCAGACCACTTCTCTAACTTTATACCACTTCATGTCATACATAGATGACCTTTCTAGATTAAAAAAAATTTTATCAGCTTTCCTTCCAATATTGACCAACTCTCCTTGTCAGAAATACTGCAGTATAAAATCTACTACTAACTTGTCTTTAACGTTAGCAACAGTGAATGTGTTGACATACCAGGGGAAGAAAAGGAATAGGAATCTTATCCCTATTTTTATGTTCCCATAAATATGATGCTCTATAAGATGGCTGTAGGTATATGCACCTAGGATTGAGCTGATCCTGTGAAATATAATAAGACTATAATTCTCTTCTACGTTAAATCCTGTCATGGTCCCATATGTGTCCACAGCTGTGAGATCCTCAGTATGGTTATTTTAAATCAAACAAATTATTTTTCTCAAGATAGACAATTACTAATATTAATAAAATTGTGGAATACATCTATTTTTACAAATTAAAATTTTCAGAGAATTTATGGATTGTGAATTGAAAAGGGCCCTTTAGTTATCTATCAGATGCTCAAATCCCCCTTACATGTCCAAAGGACCATCTTTTCTCCATGTTAGTATATCTTGGGGGTGAAGTATATTTATTGAGGCCCTTTCATTTGTAAGGCACACAAATTATTAAAAAGTTCTGCCTTAAATGAGAATATTTGGGCATAATCTAAGTATTTATCTATTAAGTCCTTTTTCCTTCAGGATTTATAGCTTGCTTGTGATTCCAATAAAACAAAGCAAAGCACAATCAACCCGAACATGATTTACAAAGCCAAATAGATCACTGAGAGCCTATTAAGTTTATAAATTATTTGTGAAGTTTTTTTTTGGTAGTAATCTGAAGAGGTGATTTGTTAAGGCAGACATACATGCAAAAGAGGATACCTAATTATATGTTTTTCCTTTGGGGAATCCAACCTACTATTGGCTGAACTATTGATGATTTCAGCTGTTACATTTTTCTCAGAAGACTCAGGATCTGCCCTTTGTTTTGTATTTGTCAAAAACATGATCTTAAATACATATTAAGTTATTTTTATTTCATAAAAGCAAAATTTTCACTATAAAATTGCCTCAAAGAACAGTGCAAATGCTAAACATTCTATTAGCTAAAAACAAGAGTCAGCTGAACTAAAAGTGGAATCTATTAAGAATACTGTATTTTAACACTTCAATTATTCCTTTTAGTTTGCTGTTGATGTGAAAAACAGGCAAGTGTGGGGGAAGAAAGAAACATTTGAATAGATTGTAGGAGACCTAGGTAAGTGTGGTGGCAGAAGTGTGCTGTGTGAAGCATATTACACTCAGCTTCTGACCCTCGGATTCGTCACACATAAAAATGAGTAGGTTACATACTTGATATAGAAGATTGTGAAGGGATTAGAAATAAAACACACAAACTATCTGATAATCAAAGAATGGCCATTTTTATGACTTGTGTACGAATCTATAATTGAAGAGGATCTCAAGGGACTTACCAGAATTAATAACTGAATCATTGCTTTATGAGTTTGGGAGGGAGGTATGATACAAACATCATGAACTTTAGAGTTTGAAAGGCTTGGTTTTGAATTCTAGGTGTACCATTTTCCAGAAGAGTGACTTTAGGCAAGTTGTTTATCGTTATGAACCTACATTTTCTTATTATGAGTATCACACAAACAAAGCACATGACAATGGCAGACATTAAATAAGGGCTAATGCTTCCCCTCCACCCCCACCTCCACAATATGGCCAACCTATGGCAGATACTCCTGTTGAAAGTGATCATAACCAGGGAGGGCACTACACAGTTGCTTTTAAAGATCCCAAAGATTCAGATGGCCAGGCAAGTTGTTAAGATTTGACATTGTAACATGCTATCAAGACCACTACTGCTCCTCAAATAGGGGTTGTTGTTCTGTGGAGGAGTGAGAAATTTCCTCCTAGTTTTCAAAAAATATAGTATACACTAAGATATGGAGTCCCTCTGAGGCATATCTGAGACAATACTATTAAATTCAAAGTCTTCAATCCAATCTATGATTCTATAGTGGTATTTATCCAAAATTCATGTGGTTCCTTTTTTTTATCTTTTCTTTTTCTTAAGAGAGAGTGGTTGAAAGTTTGAGAAATATGGACATTGGAGTAGAAATAGATACCTGATATGCAAATGCCTGGGTCTGGTTCTTAGCTCTGCTATTTATAAGCTGTTTGACTCTGGGCAAGTCACACACGTAACTTCAGTCTCAGCTTTCTTATTTATAACATGATAATAGTTATAATAGATTGGCATCTCCTAAAATTGTTTTAAGAATCAAATGAGGTGGTAAAATTGCTGGAAACTGGTATATCCATGCAAATGTGAAGATTATTATCTTACCAGACTTGACTGAGTCAAAGATCACACCCACTTTAGAATCTTTTATAAGATGGAGAGAGCCTGAAGAACTGCACTTCTCATCATCAGATGGTCCTCTAGGGGTCACCGCCTGGGGTGTATCATGCTGAGGTCACAGCTGCTTCATGTCCGCCCTTTAGGCTGGACAGCTTCGCAAGAAGACTGGTCCACAATACAGATTTTACCTCAAACTATAACCAGCCACAAGACAGACTAGACAATGTGGGGGCTATGATTGAACCAATATTGCCACCAGATAAATAACTCAAAATGCATGTCTGTCTTGTAGATGCCCATCATAGAAGAGAGGGGTAGAGCATTTATCATAATATCTATAACTATATCACCATGCACATTACAGACTGCTTTTATACACATACATCTTATGTTCTTTCTGCATGTATGGACCTATCATGTCCATAAATCTAGTGTCATCATGATTTCTATTTTACAGACTCCCTTCAAATTAGTCAAGAAGGTTACCCAATATCACTTTGATAGTTCAGGATCAAGGTTAAGGTATTCAACTGAATTGAATTCCTAATCCATTTATCCCTCCCATTTAGCATCTTAAGGTGTTAAAAGTAATGCACACAGGCATTGGAAAAAGGAAACTACCAGGCTTACAAAGACATTGGAAGTCAGTGTGAGACCATTTCTGTTTTACTATGCACACAGATAAGCAGTCAGTGGCCCATTAAAATCTAGCACTTGTCTATCGAGAGGGGCAGCAGGATCTCCCTTCTTTGTCAGATGTTCTTCTTTTGATTTTGAATGATTAGGGAAAAAAATGCTGAGTTGAGACATTGTCTTTTAATGTTTGTGGTTAGAAATAATGAGATGGACACATGTAAAAGCATCTTTTACCAAGATATTGAGTTGCTTACAAAACAGCAACAGGGTTTGTTTGTCCTCTTGTAAACTGACATAGATTTGGATAAAGTAAAATTTCCTTAGCCTGACAAACTTCTAGGGCCCCTATCAGTCTTTCCAGCATCTTCTGCATCCTTTCTTCCAAAAGTGACACCCACTCCTATGCCAACCACACCAGGCTGTTGCCAGTCCCTGGAGAACGCACTCTGAGTGGTGGGTTGGTTTTCTCTTCCCATCACCACTTTTTAATGATAGATTATTACTTTTTGCTGATGCCATTAATACTATGATGATAACAAGTTAAAATATTTTATAAACTTTCCAGAGGGTTATGTTCTTTTCAAAATATGGCACTGAGAGGAAATTTTCTTTCTCCTTTTTTTTTTACCTTTTCCTCTGATCAAATTTTTTTCTTACTAAATGAACAATGTCGCCTGACCTGTGGTGGCGCAGTGGATAAAGCGTCGACCTGGGAACACTGAGGTTGCCAGTTCAAAACCCTGCACTGGTCTGGTCAAGGCACATATGGGAGTTGATGCTTCCAGCTCCTCCCCCCTTTCTCTCTCTCTCTCACTCTGTGTTTCCTCTCTAAAATGAATAAAATAAAAAGAAATTAAATGAACAATGTCACATCCATTTACTTCTAAACATAATTTGAGAAACTGCTATTTAGAGTAATTAATTTGTTTTCACCAGCCAAAATTATTCTTTCCTCACCTTTATTTTCTTTTCTTTTAAGAAAAGAATATTTCAAGGATGCCAGACTCATAATTTAAGTAAGAATCAAAATATGGAGTTTATTTTTATTTCTGTATTTATTTGGGTTTGGAAAAGGAATAAACTAGTTCAGAGTTTATAAATAAAACACACTGTTGAGTCTGTAATGTATAATATCAATGTTCCAAACAACATTTATATTACATTAGTACCTTTATGAATTATCAATGTATCTGACTAATTTATTAGTTGAAGGAACATAAAATAACCAAAAGACTGCATCTGAGCCTCTGCAGTGCAATATTTCAGTGCACTAGACACAGTTTACTGTTTAAAACTGACAAGTGTTAAATGCTAGATTTAGAAAGGTAGATTAATATATATTTATGTCAAAACCCCCCCAAAAGCCTGATTTTTTCCTGTTTTTCTGTTTTTTTCTAGTTGGTAGCCGAGTCTCACTAGACCAGACAGACAACTAGAGGTTGTAGGAGGGCGAGAGGAAGGCAGGGGGATAGGCCTGAAGATCTGTCCGGAGGACTCTCATCTTGCCCAGCTGCTGTGCTGCTCCTCTCCCGTCAGGCCTGCTCTTCCTTGAAAGGTCGTCTTCCTTAACTCATTTTTCCTAATACCTTCCACTTTTAATAGTTTTCTTCCAAAAGGCAAAAGAGATTGGCAATAGAAACTATACAGTATATATATGTACTGTAGATATACATACTGTATGTATATATATATATATATATATATATATATATATATATATACTGAATATATATATAAATAATGTATATGTTTATAGCAGTATTACATAGGTTAGTGGATTAATAATTGGTGAAATATCTTTGTGAACTCAAATGTACTAATAAATAGTAGTTATTTTTTGTTCTGATAACTGTTAGATATATAGTTTACCTCAGAACTGCTCCTCCCGACATCCTCCACGACCTTACCTTCTGACCAAACTAATGGTCAGATTTGCTTCACTAGGTAATTCTAAAGGGCTTTGATTTAAACAAATATGTAAAGAAAATTAGATTAACTATAACATTGGTCCTTATCATTGGTCCTATACATAGTTTAATTTTTAACTAACTACTTAGCTTTTTTAAAATTAATTTCATTGGGGTGACACTAGTTAACATGATTATACAGGTTTCAGGTGGCCAATTCTACAGCATATCTCTGCATTTTTAAATTAATATAATAAACACAGGGAACCCATCATCTAACATATTGACAAAATTATCAAGTGTGACCTTCCCCATTCTATAAATCTACCTCTTCTCTTGGAGGTAATTACTATCCTGAATCTGTGTTTATACTTCATACTCTTGCCTTTTTAAAAATGAAATTTTACCTTACATATGTATCCCTAAAAAACATAGTTTTTTAAATAACAAAACATCATGCTTATCTATATAACAAAAAATAATATTTATTATGCTGCATTAACCTCATACTTTCATTTTTCACTCATATATTTCTTTTTTTTATTTTATTTTATTCATTTTAGAGAGGAGACACAAAGAGAGAGATAGAAAGAGAGAGAGAGAGAGAGAGAGAGAGAGAGAGAAATGGGGGAGGAGCTAGAAGCATCAAGTCCCATATGTGTCTTGACCAGACCAGTGCAGGGTTTTGAACTGGCGACCTCAGTGTTCCCAGGTCGACGCTTTATCCACTGCGCCACCACAGGTCAGGCTCACTCATATATTTCTAAGATTAATTTAAATTGTTGTAGCTATGGTTTATTTGCTGACTTCTGCATAATATTCAATTGTGTGACTCTACTATAGGTTTTTATTCCCTATTCATTTTTCTGTGAACAGACATTTATGTCATTTCTACATTTTTTTTTAAAGTGAATATTCTTATATATGTCTGTTTATGTACCTGAGCAAAAATATAATTACTGGGTTTGGGGTACATCTATGTTTAATATTACAAGACAATATTTAACAGTTTTCCAAAGTGATTATACCAATTTATACTCCCACAAACAATACAAAGGATATTTTGAGTTATACCCTGTTAATACTTGATAGTGTTAGATTTCTTAGTTTTTGAAAAATGCTTGGATGTGAAATGATATATACTGCTCACAAAAATTAGGGGATATTTTATAGCTTCATATTCATGTGTTTTCTTTTTTTGTGAAATATTTGCTCATGTCTTTTTCCTATTTTCTATAAGGTTTTCTAATTGATATGTAGGAGTTCTTGATAATTTTTTTTAAGTGAAAGGAGAGGAGACAGAGAGACAGATTCCCTCATGTGCCCTGCTGGAATCAACCCTGCAAAACCTCTATCAGGCAATGCTCTACCCATCTGGGATGTTGCTTGGAAACTAAGCTATTTTTAGCACTTGAGGTAAAGGCTCCACTGAGCCATCCTCAGCTCCTAGCCATCTCACTAGAACCAATTAGCTATGTCTGTGGGAGGGGAAGAGAGAGAGAAGGGTGAGTGGGAGGGGTGTAGAAGAAGGTGGTCGCTTCTCCTATGTGCCCTGACTGGGAAGCAAACCCAGCACACCCACATGCCAAGCTGACGCTCTATCACTGAGTCAAATGGCCAGGACCTTGATAGATTCTTGATGTTAATCATCTGTTGATTGTATAGATTGTAGATATTTTTCTCTCTTGTCTTTTTTCTTAAGGTACCTTTGTTTGATCAGATATGTTTAAATAACTTACATAGAGTGGTGGGATTCAGCTGGTTCACTCTGGTTTGGCAGAACCGATATATAATTTTTTGTGGAGTTCTGTGAGCTGGTTGTTAAAATGGTACATGTAATTAGGGTTCTCTCAAAGGTGGGTGCCTGGGCAGCTGCCCAATGTGGAAATCACAAATTTACAATTTACATTCCTTACTCCTTTTTAACATTCATCTGTGCAATAGCATATTCTAAACACCTGTAGTAATGTTCATTCTGTCCATAGGTAAAAAAAATTTGACAGAACTCTACTTATAATATTTTTTATTCATTTGATAAAACTCATTATACCTTTGATGAAATACTACATTTTAACTTCCTCACACTTGTTACTTCAGTAAACAAACATATAACGTAAAGAGAAAAAGTGCCAAACAACCAGGGGTTGACAAACTGTCATTGAAAATACCTTAAGCCTGACCTGTGGTGGCACAGTGGATAAAGCATTGACCTGGGAACAC
Organism: Rhynchonycteris naso; assembly: GCA_037038555.1. NCBI lineage: Eukaryota > Metazoa > Chordata > Mammalia > Chiroptera > Emballonuridae > Rhynchonycteris > Rhynchonycteris naso. Next base: position 228,457,728 of record CM072998.1, read on the forward strand.
TGAGGTCGCCAGTTCAAAACCCTGCACTGGTCTGGTCAAGGCACATATAAGAGTTGATGCTTCCAGCTCCTCCCCCCTTTCTCTCTCTCTCTCTCTCTCTCTCTCTCTCTCTCTCTCTCTCTTTCTGTGTCTCCTCTCTAAATAAAATAAAATAAAATAAACGTAAAAAAAAAGAAAATACCTTAAGTAACAGTTTGTTTTCTTGTCAGGTATTATTTAATATTTTTCATTAATATTTTAAAACTCATAACATAATCTTGTTTTCTGTACCTCTTTTATTATACTTGTTTTGGTATTAAATGCATGAAATAATAAACGACCTTTTGGTATATCTTATTTTTATACTTAAAACAGTCATTAACGCAGAGAACTGGTTGTTAAATTATTTGAATCCCACCACTGCTTACTTACAACCTATTCATGTTTACCTGATATTATTCAATGCTGTTGTTAATAGTATGTTCTTCTTTATTGTTGTTTTTAAATAACTTAGATGTTTACAGTTGATGCCAGAAAAGTATTTGAAAAAGTTCAAAACTCATTATTCTTAAAAATATAGAGACTGAAAACTAAGTTCAGATTTCATTGTGATAAAGAAGATCTCTAAACAGCAGTGACTTCACCCCCAATAGTAAAGCACTCCATTTTCCATTTTCCAAAGAATGTTTGAAGATGCTATTTGGTATTGTACAAAAAAGATTTGGGGACAAAATAACATCTTGAAAACACTGTTTTAAGAAGCAGCCCCTTTAATGTCAGTTCAAGAGAAGCATGCCCTTTCTTATTACAGAAATTTAATCTAATGCCATATGCTATGTATGATAAAGAAGAGGAACAGACTGTCACAAGGAAGACACACAATTAATGTTTTAGAATAAATACAATGGACATCTTAACTTTTCAAAGTAAACAAACTGAAAAGTAATAAGAAGTGATAAGATTAGGTATGGTGGCCAGTTGCAAAATAAATGTGCAAACACCATCAATTTCCTATGAATTAGGGAAATCAGTTGGTTTATTTTAAGAAATGTGGTCAGAGGAATAGCACCTCTAGCACCTGTTTGGGTGTCAATAAACCAGTGGCTCAGAATTCCATGAAATGTAGTAGGTAGTATTGAAGTGGAATAATGCAACACATTCTGGATCTTTCCTGGGGCATGTAGAAACTATTTCTTAAGACTCAGTCTCTCATTTAGTGTTTCAATTATGGATATAAGATTTTGGAGTCAGGAGACCTGGGTTCTGATTCTGGTTGTACCACATACTGGCTGGGGGTTTTAGGACAAGTTACTATCTCTAAGCCAGAATCTACTCATCTATAAAAGGGAATACCAGCACCATCCTAATAGAGTTGTTCTGAACAGTCTCCACAAATGTTTTGAAAAAATTTGCATATCATAAGTTGAGATTACAAAGACTGTAAGTCCAATCAGAGCACCAATCACAGACAATAAATGCAATTTGAGGGGAGGTGGACCTGAGGGTATTCTCCATGGTGGGGGAATCTCAGAACCTCACAATTTCCCTTTAGCTTTGAGGTTCCTACCCTTCCATTTTCAAGACTGACATGTTGTGTGGGATTGAGGGTGCTGTTTTGACAATACTTGGGTACGAGGTTCTGGTTGTTGGAAGTAAATCATTGACTCTCAAGTCCTGGAGGTAACCTTCTGAGAACACACTGATAGGGTAGTGGGACTCAAGCCTCTTTGTCTGACCAAGTCACACTTTGATGTATCACAGCCACAGGTTAAAATGCTATGCATGTATTTTTAAAGCATGTATATATGAATGAATGATTCGGCTGGACCAGGAGGTATTTGTGTCGTATGCCCACTATCTAATGTTTGAATTTGCTGAAGGCTAAAGAGCCTGAAAGAACTGCTTTCAGTGATTAGTTTGTCTCAGTGACTTCAGTCCTTCACAAGTAGAGGTTTCACTTCCCAGGAAATAATGTGGCACCTCCTTAGTCCCTTTTAACTTGCTGCCATTTGCCTCCTTAGAACTGTATTCTCTTCATGGGTATAGATGGAGAGGTGCCGATGATAGTCAGGAATGGGACAAACAGCACTCTGGCTGCTGTGCATGATGGCAGCCACACAACAGAGGTCACTGCTCCATTGTCCAGCTTTGCCACCGGGGTCAGGCAGTAGGACTGAGGAAGACACCTTCCTGGGCTTGTCCACAGTGGCCCAGCATGGTTTGGTCAGTGCCTTTGCTTCTCAGTCCAATTCTACTGGCTTTCATGTTAATGATCAGGCCACTGGTCTTAGTTTTCAGAGTTGTTATTTTTATCTCTTCGCTATCCAAAGTCTTTTTAAAATGCAAATCTGATTATGTTACTCTTTGCTTTAAACATTTTACATATACCCCATGGCTCTAAAGAGCCACTCTATTCCTTCACAGGGTTTACAAGTACTGGATTCTCTGTAGTACTGGATTCCTTAATGCCTCATGAGCCTCATTTCCTCTATGCCACACCACATAGTCTACAATCCAGCCAGACTGAATTTCTTTGTTTAAAAAGTACCTCTTCCATCTCTTAGAACATACCATTTCCTAATCACTTCTGCTATTTCTTGCACCTTATTTTTCTAAATAATTCTCACTCAGTTTTGGGATTTCCTCTTGCACTGTAATTCCTGCAGGAAGCATATCATATTGGCTTTAATTGAGGTGACATGCCCCTTTCGTGGGCCCCTGGCACCCTGTTCAACGCCTATCATAAAACTTACCTATATTTGTCTCACATGGCTTAAGTTCTCCACTAGAAGATAAAATCCTTAGAGGTAAAGACCTTATCTATCTTGCTTTCCAAGGTATTCCCAATATCTAGTGTGGTGCCTATCATGGTATAGTGTGAAATATACAGTTTGATGACATGACTAATGAAATAATACTTTTTCTTTTTCTCTGTTCTCGGAGACTTAAAGTTCTTATCATTTTAAACCAAGAAAAGCATGTTTATCGGAGGGGAAGGGTAGTGCAGTGTTAAAGAGTTCAGAATTAGAGCTTATAAGCCTGTGTTTGAAAGGCTGTGCTGACATTTACAAGCTGTATGACTGAGCATGACAATAACTTCTCTGTTCCTCAGTTTATATATCTATTAAATGGAGCAAGGACATACCTCACAGGGTTTTAATGAGGATTAAATAAGTTGACCTTTGTACAACATTTAGAAATTACATGGCACATAATACACACATTTTTTGAGTGTTTGATTAACAAACAATAGATTCCTCCAATAGGCTTTTACATTGTGAGCTATATAATAATTAAAACATGTTTTCAACTGACTTTCAAGTCCATTAGCATACCTTAAAGCATGGCTGCCAAAGCTATTACTTTTTTTTTTAATATTGTGGTGTTTTATTCCATTGGCAATAAGGAATGAGTAGCTCATAGCACTATTTTTACTCATCATAATCAAGTGTAATATTTATGGAATATCCTTATGTTCTTCGGAAACTTACTCTATGAACTAAGCCTCTTTTAATATCTGCCAGACACCGTAATGTGAAGCTAGTGGTTGTGATCCTTCTATTCTCTTAGTACTTCTTTCACTGCAGAAGTATGACTGTTGCTTTGGATTATATTTTAATACCATATTTTTGGTTGATTCTTTGTGCTAACCTAACTGGTGTACTAAAGATGACACTGCAGAATAGTTACTTGCAGAGGACTTTAGCAGCAACTTTGCCTGTTGACATGAAGTGTCAGTGGCTCCCTCTCTTAGATAGGTTCACACTCTGCTGGTGTACATTGTAGCATGGGCAAGAGCAGAGATCAAGTACTACTGGTACTGTCGGGGTTCTAGGCATTCTTCACCTTCCCCACTTCTCTAAATATAGAAGTTCTCTAGAATATGTGAAGCCCTAGCTTCACAATTCAGGAACTGTGAGTTTAAACTAGAAAAAATCAGGAGACTCAGGAAGAATAGAGAACGTGTTTTATAGAAATCTGCATGTTTGAGATAACGAACAGATAAGTTTTAGAATCATGCTGAGCATTTTAATAAATCTTATTTCAATTGATTAAAAACACTGGGAAAGGATGTAAACTGGACATTGTAAAAGTGCTCTAAAACTCATTAAGTTGATTCATCATTATTTATTGAAGGATCACTATCAGGTTTAGCTGTGAAGTGTTGTAGGACTTCACAACAAAGTGTCAGTAATGTGGAGGGTCTTGGAATCTGAGTTGACCCATTCATGAAGGTGTGGTTTAAGTTTTATTTTGGAGGGATCAACTCATAAGCAGAATTTAGCTGTAGCGAGAGGAGACGGGAAGTCCAAGGCATAAGGCACAAAGGATTAGTCCAGGGGTCCCCAAACTTTTTACACAGAGGGCCAGTTCACTGTCCCTCAGACCGTTGGAGGGTTGGACTATAAAAAAAACTATGAACAAATCCCTATGCACACTGCACATATCTTATTTTAAAGTAAAAAAAAAACAAAACGGGAACAAATACAGTATTTAAAAATAAAGAACAAGTAAATTTAAATTAACAAACTGACCAGTATTTCAATGGAAACTATGGATGCGGATGCATCCTGTGCTACTCTCACTGACCACCAATGAAAGAGGTGCCCCTTCCGGAAGTGCATCAGCGGATAAATGGCCACAGGGGGCCGCATGTGGCTCACGGGCCGGGCCGTAGTTTGGGGACCCCTGGATTAGGAGGTTCAGGTGGGATTTGGCATCTCTCTCAGACAAACTAGCTTCTTCATGAAGCAGGGAGTACAGGTTAACATGGAACCCACTCAGGAGTAAAGCAGGACAGGTGTCCATATTATGAGATCCTTTTCAGGCTCTCTCTAGTCTTCTTTGGGAATATTTGTGTTTAGATGTCATTTTTATGCAATGAGAACAGTGATATGTTGCTGAAAATGTTTGGGCTTCAACAAGCCCAAACATGAAGTAATGGCATTTGAACCTTATTATGTCACTTACTGTTTTTGACAAATACAACTACACTCTGAACTTCCCTCTGTTATCTGTGAAACGGGGTTGTAAGAATTTAGTAAGATTATGCATGTAAAGTACCCAGCTCAAATCAAATTGTGATTGTTGTTTTGGGTTCAATTTTCCAAAGACAATTATACAGTTGTGAGCATCCAGCATAGGTATTAAAGACAAATTGTCTCAGTGACTTTCCTCCTCTTGTGATGAGATGTTACTGTGGGTTGCTGATGAAAATTACTCTGATATGTCTTTCTGCATTGTCCGGCGCACAGACATGGAGTGTCCGGTTCACTTTCCTCACCCTTTGTAATGAAAGTGGCAAAGGAATTTAAATTGGGATCGAAAGATAGAGAGCATTGATACAATTTATTGGCTTCTATACCAGTCTCTGGGCAGTAGTTTCAGCTTTGAATCTCTCTACTCTAGGATCTGGCAGCCTAGTATACTTGGCTTAGAAAATGCTTGGAATACATCTGGAATGTGAGAACTCACTTCTACTATTACTAATTTCTTTCTGTATTGATTTTTTTCTGGTGGGTGGGTACAAGGCATTGTCACTGGTGAGTATCAACTGCAACTTGAGGTCTGGAGCCACCAGTTCTAGAAACTAGAACAGGCATTTCTGAATTATCACTATAAGCAGAGAAAACAGGAATGGATCTGGGATTTCTATTTCTAGGACACTGGGGGAGGAATTAGCCACATTCTTCAGGAGATCTTGAGAAAAATATTGGAAGTCCCATTTCAATTTAGCTGACTTTAGTTGAGAATGAAAAGTCTCATTTAGTTTATTATTCTTAGAGGTCTATATCTGAACTACTATTAACTATATACACATGCGCAGGTGAACATGAGGACTGCTGCCCTGGACCAGAGCCATGCTCACCAGTTACATTTCTAGCAATAGCATCAAACTGGGTTTTGTGGGAAGATAAGGCTGCCATCAAATTTAAGAATTCAAAATGCCTCCAAAGTCTTCTTATTTTTCCTTAACCTCATATGTAATGATGTACTGTCTTATCATAGATATTTTTGAGACTATATTTGATCCCTTTCTGAATAAGTAACACATTTCAAATACTAACACATGCTAGTCTTAGTTTTATGACTTAAAACCATCTCTTTAAAATATTCCCAGAGGTAATCCGTTGTTCTAGAATTCTGGCAAATGAGCTTGTTTCACTGTATTTGAATCCCTCCTAATTTTTTTTTTAATTTTATTTTTTGTAATGAAAACATCTACAGGTTATCTTCACATTCAATTGTGTTGCATACCCGTCACCAAAAGTCAAATTGTCCTCTGTCACCTTCTATCTGGTTTTCCCTGTGTCCCTCCCCTCCTCCCTATCCCACCCTTCCTTCCCTCACCCGACCCCATAACCACCACTCTCTTGTCCATGTCTCATAGTCTCATTTTATGTCCCACTTATGTATGAAATCATGCTGTTCTCAGTTTTTCTTTTTTTCTGATTTACTCATTTCACTTCGTATAATGTTATCAAGGACCATCCATTTTGTTATAAATGATCCGATGTCATCATTTCTTATGGCTGAGTAGTATTCCATAGTATATATGTACCAAAGCTTTTTAATCCATTCATCTTCTGACGGACACTTGGGCTGGTTCCAGATCTTCGCTATTGTGAACAATGCTGCCAGGAACATGGGGGCGCATTTCTTCTTTTCGAACAGTGCTAAGGTGTTCTTAGGGTATATTCCTATAAGTGGGATAGCTGGGTCAAAAGGCAGTTCGATTTTTAATTTTTTGAGGAATCTCCAAACTGTTTTCCATAGTGGCTGCACCAGTCTGCATTCCCACCAGCAGTGCAGAAGGGTTCCCTTTTATCCACAACCCCGCCAGCACTTATTCTGTGTTGTTTTGCTGATGAGTGCCATTCTGACTGGTGTGAGGTGATATCTCATTGTGGTTTTAATTTGCATTTCTCTAATAATTAGTGATGTTGAGCATTTTTTCATATGCCTATTGGCCATCTGTATGTCCTCTTTGGAGAAATTTCTATTCATTTCTTTTGCCCATTTTTTGATTGGATTGTTTGTCTTCCTGTTGTTGAGTTTTATAAGTTCTTTATAAATTTTAGTTATTAACCCCTTATCAGACGTGCTGTCGAATATGTTCTCCCATTGTGTGGTTTGTCTTTTTATTCTGTTCTTATTGTCTTTAGCTGTGCAAAAACTTTTTAGTTTGATATAGTCCCATTTGTTTATCTTGCCTTTTATTTCATTGGCCCGTGGAGATAAATTGGCAAATATATTGCTGCTACAGATGTTGGAGAGTTTGTTGCCTATGTTTTATTCTAAGATGCTTATGGTTTCACGGCTTACATTTAAGTCTTTTATCCATTTTGAGTTTGTTTTTGTGAATGGTGTAAGTTGATGGTCTAGTTTCATTTTTTTGCAGATAGATGTCCAATTTTCCCAACACCATTTGTTAAAGAGGCTGTCTTTACTCCATTGTATGTTCTTTCCTTCTTTGTCAAATATCAGTTGTCCATAGATCTGTGGGTTTATTTCTGGGTCCTCTGTTCTGTTCTATTGATCTATGTGCCTGTTCTTATGCCAGTACCAGGCTGTCTTGAGTATAATGGCCTTATAGTATACCTTGATATCTGGAAGAGTGATACCTCCTGCTTTGTTTTTTCTTTTTAGGATTGCTGAGGCTATTTGTGTTCTTTTTTGATTCCATATAAATTTTTGGAATATGTGTTCTATATCTTTGAAGTATGTCATTGGTATCTTAATTGGTATTGCATTGAATTTGTAAATTGCTTTGGGTAATATAGACATTTTAATGATGTTTATTCTTCCTAGCGATGAGCACGGTATATGCTTCCACTTGTTTGTATCTTCCTTGATTTCTTTTACCAATGTTTTATAATTTTCCGAGTACAAGTCCTTAACCTCCTTGGTTAAATTTAATCCTAGGTACTTTATTTTTTTGGCTGCAATAGTGAAGGAGATTGTTTCCTTAATTTCTTTTGCTGACAGTTCATTGTTGGTATATAGAAATGCCTCTGATTTCTGAGTATTAATTTTATACCCTGCCACCTTGCTGAATTCATTTATAAGGTCCAGTAGTTTTTTGACTGAGACTTTTGGGTTTTCAATATACAATATCATATCATCTGCAAATAGTGACAGTTTTACTTCTTCTTTTCCAATTTGTATGCCTTTTATTTCTTCTTCTTGTCTGATTGCTGTAGTTAGGACTTCCAGAACTATGTTGAATAAGAGTGGTGAAAGGGGGCACCCCTGCCTGGTTCCTGATCTTAAGGGGATTGCTTTTAATTTTTGACCATTTAGTATGATGTTTGCTGTGGGTTTATTGTAGATGGCCTTTATCATGTTAAGGAATGATCCCTGTATTCCCACTTTACTGAGAGTTTTGAGCATGAATGGGTGCTGGATTTTATCAAATGCCTTTTCTGCATCTCTTGAAATTATCATGTGATTTTTGTCCTTCCTTTTGTTTATGTGATGAATCACATTGATTGATTTGTGAATATTGAACCAGCCTTGCCTCTCCAGAATAAATCCCACTTGATCATGGTGAATGATTTTTTTCATATATTGCTGGATCCGGTTGGCTAATATTTTGTTGAGATTTTTAGCATCTAAATTCATCAGGGATATAGGCCTATAATTTTCTTTCTTTGTGTTGTCTTTGCCCGGTTTTGGAATCAGAATTATTCTCGCCTCATAAAAGGAATTTGGAAGTCTTCCTTCCTCTTGAATTTTTTGAAATAACTTGAGGAGGATAGGAGTTAGTTCTTCTTTGAATTTTTGATAGAATTCACTTGTGAAGCCATCAGGTCCAGGACTTTTCTTAGTTGGGAGTTTTTTGATAACTGTTTCGATCTCATTTGCTGTAATTGGTCTGTTTAGGTGTTCTGATTCTTCCAGATTGATTTTTGGAAGGTTATATGATTCAAGAAATTTGTCCATTTCACCAAGATTGTCTAATTTTTTGGCAAATAGTTCTTCAGAGTATTATCTTATAATGCTTTGTATTTCTGTTATGTCAGTTGTTATTTCTCCACTGTCCTTTCTAATTTTATTTATTTGGGTCCTCTCTTTTTTTTTTTTTTTGGTGAGTCTAGTTAAAGGTTCATCAATCTTTTTTACCTTTTCAAAGAATCAGCTTCTTGTTTCATTGATCCTCTGTATTGTTTCCTTCGCCTCTATGTCATTTATTTCTGCTCTGATCTTTATTATTTCCTTCCTTCTACTTGTCTTGGGTTTTAGTTGTTGTTGTTTTTCTAGTTCTTTTAGATGCAGGGTCAGGTTGCTTATTTGAGCTTTTTCTAGCTTCTTATTATATGCCTGTAGTGCAATAAACTTCCCTCTCAGAACTGCTTTTGCTGTGTCCCATAAATTTTGAGTTGATGTATGCTCATTATCATTTGTTTCTAGAAACTTTTTTATTTCTTCTTTGATCTCATTGTTAATCCATTCATTATTTAATATCATGCTATTTAGTTTCCAAGTGTTTGAGTATTTTTCAGTTTTTCTTTTGTGGTTAATTTCTAGTTTCATGGCATTGTGATCAGAGAAAATGCTTGATATGATTTCAATCTTCTTAAATTTATTGAGACCATTTTTGTGTCCTAACATGTGGTCTGTCCTAGAAAACATACCATGAGCGCTTGAGAAGAATGTATATTCTATTGCTTTAGGGTGAAAAGTTCTGAAGATATCTATTAAATCAAGTTGATTAGTGTCTCCTTTAAGTCTGCTGTTTCTTTATTTATTTTCTTTCTTGAGGGTCTATCCAGTGTTGTTAGAGGGGTATTGAAATCCCCTACTATGATAGTATTGCTGTTAATCTCGCCCTTTATATCCATCAAAGTCTGCTTTATGTATGTCGGGCCTCCTATATTTGGTGCATAGATATTTATAATAGTTATATCTTCCTGTTGAATTGTTCCCTTTTTCATTATGTAGTGTCCTTCTTTATCTCTTACTACAGCCTTTGTTTTAAAGTCCATTTTGTCAGATATAAGTACTGCTACCCCTGCTTTTTTTTCATTTCCATTTGCCTGAAATATTTTTTTCCATCCTTTACGTTCAGTCTATTTGCGTCTTTTGTTTTAAGGTGTGTCTCTTGTAGACAGCATATGTATGGGTCCTGTTTCTTTATCCATGCAGCTACCCTATGTCTTTTGATTGGATCATTTAATCCATTTACATTTAAGGTTATTATCGATATGTAGTTGTTTATTGCCATTTTATTCTTTAAAGTTGTATTCTTCTTTTGCTATATTCTTTTCTCCCTTTAAAATATTCACAACAGTCCCCTTAGTATCTCTTGCAGAATTGGTTTGGTTTTTATGAATTCCTTCAGGCTTTCTTTTTCTGGGAAGCTCTTTATTTCTCCTTCAATTTTAAACGTTAGCCTTGCTGGATAAAGTAGTCTTGGTTGTAGGTTTTTGTTCTGCATTACTTTGATTATTTTTTGTCATTCCCTTCTGGCCTCAAGTGTTTCTGTTGAGAAGTCCGATGTCATCCTTATGGGGGCTCCTTTGTAGGTAATAGCCTTTTTTTCCCTAGCAGCTTTTAAGATTTTTTCTTTATCCATTAGCTTTGGTATTTTAACTATGATGTGTCTTGGTGTAGATCTTTTTGGGTTTCTCTTTAATGGAGTTCTGTGTGCTTCTTGAACGTTTGGAGTGTTTCCCAGCCTTAATTTAGGGAAGTTTTCTGCTATGATTTGATTGAATAAAGTTTCCATTTCCTGTCCTCTCTCCTCTTCTTCAGGTACCCCTATGATGCGAATGTTGTTTCTCTTCATGTTGTCACAAAGCTCCCTTAGAGTTTCCTCACATTTTTTGAGTCTCTTTTCCTTTTTCTTCTCGGCTTCTCTGCCTTTGTTTATTGTGTCCTCTAACTCACTTATTCGATCTTCAGCGTGATTCATCCTGCTTTTAATTCCTTCCATTGTGGTCTTCAGTTCTGATACTGTATTTGTCATTTCTGTCTGGTTCTTTTTTATTATTTCAATTTTGTTTTTTATACTTGTTATCTCTTTATTTAGGTGTTCATAATGACTATCCATTGTTGCTCTAATTTCTTTGAACATCCTAACTATCATTATTCTAAATTCTGCTTCTGGTAATTTGGTTATATCTGGTTCATTCAGGTCCTTTTCTGGGGATTTCTCTTGATTCATTTGGTTTGCATTCCTCTGCCTGCCCATTTTGTCTGTGTATAAGCAAGTTGTGCCCATTGGAGTCCAGTAGGTGTTGCCTTTGTGTTCTTTATGTGTGCTCTGTCTTCAGGCCCCCCACCCCCTCTGCCACTGCCTAGGGTGGTTGGGTATGGGCGTTGCCAGAGCCGGCCCTCTGTGGCTTTTGCTGTGATTTCTGCCTCTCCTACGCGGGAGGGACTGTCACTCAAGCCACAAGCCTCAGGACCAAGGATAGAGGTGAGCACCTTTGCTCAGCTGCGGACCAGCCTATTTCCGGACTTCCGCCTAGAACCAGCAGTCGGAGCCTGCTCGCTACAGTTTCGCGGGTTAGGCGGGCCTTTTGACGTGTTCTCAGCTGTAAGCTTTTGCCCTTCCGGAGCGTTAGCTCCGCCCTCGAGGCCAGGGCCCTTCTGCGCAGGGTCGAAAACCAAGGTTTATTGGGGCGGGCGTGTTTGCTGGCTTCCGCTCAGCTGCGGACTTCCGCTCGTCCTGGACTCTACCCCGCCCCTGCGTTCGAAGCCCGCTCGTGCACGTGGAATGGCAAGTCACGGTTTCTCCAGCAGGGCGGGGATATTAGCGTGGGCTCAGCTGAGAGCTTCCACTTGTCTCGGGGTCTACCACGTCCCCTCGCCCGCTCGCGCACGCAGAATGGTAAACCTTGGTTTCTCCGGCCGGGCGGGGCTGGTAGCATGAGCTCAGCCACAAGCCCCCAGCCCGTCCCTGGTCCTAGCCCGGTCCCCGTGGTCAGGGCCGTCTTGCGCAGAGCAGATTTCTGCCCATTCCTCGCCTCCCGCTTTGTCCCTGTAAGTGGGATTAAAGGCCGGCCTGTAGCTTCCGGACCGCTTTCGCGTGTCCCCTCCGACCCCGCTGGGCTAGACCGAGCTCCCACCGGCTTGGCCTCCGCCCACGTCGACAGAACCACGTTTCAGCGTCCTGCCGCCCACCATGCCCTTAAGCAGCCCTCAGCAGAGTAGGATGGGACCTAATACTCCACACTGTAGGCCTGGGAGCTCCCTCACTTGTTTCACAGTTCAAAACTGTTCATACGCCTCTTCTAGGCTCTGGGACTGCAGGCTGGGGCTTGGTTCCTGCGACCCAGGTCCCTCCCTCTCCGCCAAACTCTCCTCCTGCCACGTGGGTCTCTCCGGGCTACCATTTGCTCCAGGGAGCTGGGGAGCCCTCTCGCGTTTTCGCTATTCCTACCAGTCTCAATGTGGCTTCTTCTGTGTTCCTTGGTTGAAGAGTCCACTTAGTTTTGTTCAAAGTTGGTTTATCCAGGTGATGGTTCTTAAAATTGAGTTGTAATCCTTTTTGGTTCTGGGAGTTGGTAGTTGGTACGTCCGCCTACTCCGTCGCCATCTTCGAAGATCGAATCCCTCCTAATTTTAAAAATTAGAAAGACCTATCTCAATTCATATCTTTCCCATGATCATAGCATTATACATTATTTTTTTATTTCTTGGAAAGAGAATACTGATATCACGTGTTATTCTAAGGAAGAATATGAGACTACCTAAATCATGTGCATTCAGGGATTCCACTAAAGTTTATTGCCAATTAACTGGTAGCTGCCTGAGATTTTGCTGTTAAATACTTATTTCTTTAAAATAAATAATGTGACCACTGTTAAAATTAGATTACCCATGGAAAGACATACAGAATGAAAAGTTGAGAATGGAGAAATCAACTTTCTCAAACTTTGCATCTGTGCCTGAAAGAGCTAGAAAATTGTGAGTGGTTTTTATCCATAGATACCCAAGAACATGAGATGATCTATTGTAACCAGACACTGATAGTGGTGGCTTTAAAAGCATAGTAACCCAGTGCTCAGCAGCTACCTTACAGTGACTCTAGATATACTAATTGGGTTGTAATTAGTTGCTTGGTGCAGTGACTGACTTTAAAATATTTTCTCTGAATTTGGAATATTTCCCCTAAGATGATACCATTCTTGGATGTCACATTTTATGATGCAAGAACATAAATAGGAGAGAAAGACAGATTTGAATTTCCGATTCTAGACATGCCTGTAAAATCTCTGTGACTTTAAACAAATGTCTTATTTTATCTTTTGCCTCAATTTACTCCTCTGGAAAACAGGGAGAATACACTCACAGGTTTATTTTGACTTATGAGGCTATAAGATCACAGTACAAGTTCAGTGCCCGGTTGCTGTTGGCACCCGATACATGGTAACTAACATTGTGGCCTCAAATGCAGTTTATCTGCCCTTTTTCTTGCTTTCAGCATCTTATAATTCATCCGCAGTGACTAATTCATCCGCAGTGACTAATGTAGGAAAAGCCAAGTTTAATCAACTAACAGAGACTTCCTCACTCATTTTTTCTGATCACCTGGAATATTGAACAATAAAACTGGAGAGAACTTTTAGAGAACCTATTTCCAAAGCTTTATAATGCATACTAAAAAATTTGACACCAAAGGGTTTGATCTGACTAGCTGAAGGGCCTACTCAGCACCACTCCCTTATACACGCATAGTAAGACCAAACGTGACCTTGCTATTACTAGAAATAGCATGGTAATGCAGCAAACACAAAAGGCACATAGTTATTTTTAATACCACCCATGAAAAGATCAAATTTTCTTTTCAATTCTTGTCCATATATTATAAGTTGTACAGAGTTATAACAATAGAATAGGTATTGTTCTAAATCTTGTTTTTCACTCTTAACTACAAGCCTATTATTTTTACATATTGTTATATAATCTTTAATATTATATTTTTATTTTTTTTTACAGGGACAGAGAGAGGGTCAGCGAGAGGAATGGATAGGGACAGACAGGAAAGGAGAGAGATGAGAAGCATCAATCATCAGTTTTTTGTTGCAACACCTTAGTTGTTCACTGATTGCTTTCTCATATGTGCCTTGACCGTAGGGCTACAGCAGATGGAGTAACCTCTTGCTCAAGCCAGTGACCTTGGGTCCAAGCTGGTGAGCTTTGCTCAAACCAGATGAGCCCTCGCTCAAGCTGGTGACCTCGGGGTCTTGAACCTGGGTCCTCCACATCTCAGTTCGATCCACTGTGCCACCACCTGGTCAGGCAATATTATATTTTTAAATGCTATGTTATATTTAACCAAGTGGAAGTATTATTTGAAAACATTTGCCTATAATTGGAATTTCCAGTGTTATTTACTAAGTAATGAACATCAATGCAAATAGCCTTTTTCTTATTATTTTATTAGGATACATTGTGAAATTTGGGATTCCTAGGTCAAAAGAAAAAAAAACTAATTGGTCTTAATTGTATTGTCAACTAACTTGCAAAAACATTGTGCTAATTTACAATATGTAGCAACAATGTGCATTAGATTCACTGTAGCCACACCAGTACTGAGTCTTGTTTTTAAGTTATTGTTTGCTAACTTAGTGAGTGTGTAAAGTGGTACCTCATTGTTTTAATGTAAATTTGTATTGGCATGGTTGAACATTTCTCCTTATGTTGACTTACATGTCAGGTTTTATCTTGAGTCAATTGTTCCTAGCCTTTGTCTGTTTATCTATAAAGATGTTAAAACAGTCACTTTCTAAGAAATGTTTCCTACAATGTGTTTTTATTTTAAGAGAGAGAGAGAGAGAGAGAGAGAGAGAGAGAGAGAGAGGAACGGAAAGAGATGAGAAGCATCAACTCATCATTGTGGCACCTTAGTTGTTCATTGATTGCTTTCTCTTATGTGCCTTGACCCAGAAGCAACAGCAGAGCAAGTGACATTGGGCTCAAGCCAGTGAGTGACCCATTGCTCAAGCCAGTGACCTTGGACTTCTAGCCAGTGACCTTTTGAGCTCAAACCAGTGACCATGGGGTCATGTCTATGATACCATGCTCAAGCCAGTGACTGTGCACTCAAGCCAGAGACCTCGGGGTTTTGAACCTGGGTCTGCAGCATCCCAGGTTGATGCTCTATTCAGGCCTTCCTACAGTGGTTTAAATAATTTTTAAATTTATTTTAAATGGAAATTCAGATGATGTGTTATAGAATTGTGCACCAGAAACTTGCATAATTTTGTTAACCAGTGCCACTCCAATAAATTCAGTAAAAATAAAATATATATATAAAAAAGAAAATACAAACTCAATAAAGGAAAAGAAAATTCCCATTTCTGATAAAGAATGCACTGTGAAATTCTAAGACTCTCATAATCATCTGCCAGTGTTGTCAAATCAATCGATAAAAAAAGGATACCAGAAAACCCCTTTATATGTCAAAAGTATGCGTATGGACTCTATTCCAGCTTCTAAATGTCTGATATACAGAGACACATGAGGTAAAATTACTTTCCACTTGACTTTGCACTCAGTTTTCATGTCATGAAAAACAATGATATAACCAAAGAAACTTTCACAGATTTTGTGAAGAATTTAAGAAGTAATTTTAAAAATAAATATTAAAGAAGTATTCTAGTGTCTAAATATTTATATTATTTATATTAAAGGTATAGAAATATTATTTATTTAACAATATTGTTAACTTGGGAAAAAATAAAGATCTATATCTCTTCTCTTGGTTGCATTTCAAATTAAAAAAGTTTTTTAATTGGCCTTGAAGCAAACTCATACTTTAATAAGCAAAGGCCAGGACCTGAAGCTACCCCAAGATTCTCCCAGCTTCACCAGATTGTGGGGTCTATGATGCAATTGCAACACGTTCAGTCAGTAAGCACTGAATATAAGCTGCTGATTTGCCTACTACTGTGCTCTACACAGTGAGAGGTGCCAGTAAGTGAACACATGGTCCCTGTCTGAAAGGAAATGAAGTATCGTGGCCTTAGAGTCACATGTGCTTCTCTGGAGTTCCTGGGTCAAGAAGACTCTCCAAAGCCTCACAGTATCCTGGTGCGGATATTCATAAGAGGTAACCACAATTCTCAAATATCTTTCAGTTGTCTGTTTTCTAGTCCCAGCCCATTTTTATTGGCTCCCATTCCAGGAGACATAAAGTTATATCATTCATAGTTTTCTACCTGGATTTCACTTTAAAGTTGGTTGATCTACCTGGAACCACAACGCAGCTTTTCTTAGTGAAGTATAGGGCAGCAAATATTTTGCACATTTCTTTCTTTCTTTTTAAATATATATCTCTATATTTTTTTATCCCCCCTTTCTTCCTAGCTCCTACCCTTTGATAATCATCAGCTTGTTCTCTATATACCCATGGGTCTGTTTCTGTTTTGTTTATTCATTTATTTTCTTTAGATCCCACATGTGAGATTATACAGTATTTGTCTTTCTCTGTTCTATTTCACATAACATAATTTCCTCAAGGTCTATCTATGTTATCTCAAATGTGCAAGATTTAATTTACTTTTACTGCTGAATAATGTTCAATTATATATTCACCTGTTGATGGGACATCTATGTTGCATTCATGTCTTGGCTATTACTATCAATGCTGCAATGAACATTAGGGTGCATATATCTGTTTGAATTAGTGTTTTTGTATTTTTTTCAGCTGAATACCAAATACCCAGAAGTGGAATTGCTAGATTGTATGTCAGTTTTATTTTTAAAAGTCTTTTTTTTTTTGGTATTAAATTGTATGAGTTTCTTTTATATTTTGGATATTAACCACTTAACAGATGTATCATTGGTGAACATCATATATCTTTCAGTAGGTTGTCTTGTTATTTTGTTGATGTTACCTTCACTGTTAAAAAATTTTTAGTTTGATGTAGTCCTATTTATTTATATTTTCTTTTGTTTTTCTTGCTCGAGGAGACATCCAAAAAGATATTGCTAGGAACGATGTCAGAGTTTACTCCTAATGTTTTCTTCTGTGAGTTTTATGGTTCAGGTCTAGCATTTAAGTCTTTAATATATTTCAAGTTTATTTTTGTATATGGTGTAAAAAAGTGGTCTAATTTCAATATTTTTGCATATATCTGTCCAGTTTTGCCAACATCACTTTATTAAAGAGAATGTCTTTATCTGTTGTGTGTCTTTGTCTCCTTTTCCTCTCTGTAATAAATTGACCACATAAGCAAAGATTTATTGCTGGGCTCTCTATTCTATTCCACTTATATATCTATATATATATAGCTATGAAATATATGATATAGATCTATATGTAAGTACCATACTGTTTTGATGTACCATACAGTTTTAATCATTGTAACTTTGTAGTATAGTTTGATATAAGGGAACATAATACCTCTCAGTTCTTTGTTCTTTTTTGAGATTGTCAAATTTGTTGGCATATAATTGTTCACAGTGTTCTATTGTTAAGGTGCTTATGTATTTATGTGTTGTCAGTTTTAACTTCTCTTTCATTTATTATTTTATTTGTTTGAGCTCTATTTTTTCCTTGATGAGATTGGCTAAAGGTTTATGTATCTGTCTTTTGAAAAACTCAGCTCTTAGTTTTATTGTTGTTTTTTAAAAATCTTATTTTGTTTATTTCTACTCTGATTTTAATTATTTCCTCTTTCTCTATATTTGATTTTGATTGTTTTTTTTCTAGTTCCTTTAGGTTTAGAGTTAGATTGAGTTTTTTCTGTTTTATGAACTATGCCTGTATAGTCATGAACTTCTTTCTTAGAATTGCTTTTGCTGCATCTTATAAATTTTGAAAAGCTGTGTTTTTATTTTCATTTGTTTCAAGACAGGTTTTGATTTCTTCTTTAATTTCTTCTTAGATCCATTGGTTATTTAGTAGCATGTTGTTTAGTCTTCACATATTTTTTTTTCTTTCCGTAGTTAATTTAGAATTTCATGTCACTTGTGGTTAGAAAAGACGTTTGATATAATTTCAATCATTTTGTTTATTGAGGCTTGTTTTGTGGCCTACTATGTGGTTTATCCCAGGGAGTGATCCATGTGCACTTGAAAAAAAGCACTTTTTTATATTTTGGGTGAAATGTTTTAAAAATGTCTATTGAGTTGGTCTTGTCTAGTGTGACATTTAAGACAATTATTTTTTATTTATTTTCTTTCTGGGTTATCTATTCAGTGAGTGGAGTATTTAATTCTTCATACTATTATTGTATTACTGTGGATTTCTCCCTTTGTGTCCATTAAAAATTGCTTTATATATTTAGGTGCTCTTATATTGGGTTCATACATATTTATAATTGTTATGTCTTCTTCTTAGATGGACTCTTTTATAGTTATATAATGTCTTTCTTTGTCTTTTTATACTTTTTTTTTACAGGGACAAAGAGATTTTCAGAGAGAAGGATAGATAGGGACAGACAGACAGGAATGGAGAGAGGTGAGAAGCATCAATCATTAGTTTTTCGTTGCCGTCGCAACACCTTAGTTGTTCATTGATTGCTTTCTCACATGTGCCTTGACCGCGGGCCTTCACCAGACCGAGCAACCCCTTGCTGGAGCCAGCGACCTTGGGTCCAAGCTGGTGAGCTTTTCCTAAAGCCAGATGAGCCAGCGCTCAAGCTGTCGAGCTCGGGGTCTCGAGCCTGGGTCTTCCGCATCCCAGTCCGACACTCTATCCACTGTGCCTCCGCCTTTGGTCAGGCTACTTTTTTTTTTCTTTTTTGTTTCAAGTCTATTTTGTCTGATATATTGCTACTCTAGTTTTCATTTCTCTTCATCTTTAACCTTTGCATTTTAAGTACAGTATGTCTTGGTATGGGTCTCATTGGGTTCATCTTGTTTTGGAACTCTTAATGCTTTCTAGAACCTGGGTGTCTGTTTTTAGCTACTATGACTTCAAATAAAGTTTCGGGTTTTTTCTCTCTTTCTTTTCCTTCTGGATCCCTATAATGCAAATATTTGGGCATTTGATGTTATCCCATAGGTTCCTTAACTATTCTCCTTTCTTCAAAAAAATTCTTTTTCTTTCTGCTGTTGTGATCTGTTAATTTCCAAGAGTCTACCTTTTAGGTAGCTGATCCATTCTGTTAGCTAATCTGCTGTTGATTCCTTCTAATGTGCTTTTCATTTCAGTTACTGTATTTGTTAGGTCTACTTGGTTCTTTCTTTTACTTTCTGACTCTTTGTTGAAGTTCTGTCTAAGTTCCTCTATTTCACTCCAAGTTTGGTGAAGATCCATAGGACCTTTTCTTTAAATTCTTTATTAGGCAAATTATTTATTTCCATTTCCTTTACCACCCTCACTCCAGGCCTTTTGTTGTTGTTCTTTCATTTGAGATATTCTGTCTTTTCATTTTGTTTGACTTTCTATGCTCGTTTATCTGAATTAGACAAAATCACTACCTCTTCCAGTCTTGGGAAATTGGCCTTATGTAGAGCAGGCTCTGTGCAGACTGTGTTCCTGGTGGTTTTAGCAGGCCAGTAGGTTCCCAGCAGGTGCTTAAGGCATCTGGGCACTGGCCTACTGGGCAGAGCACATTCATGGAGGGCGGCCAGGTGAGTGCAGTAATGCCCTGTGGATCCTGCCTGCTCTCTTTGTTCAGGCTGAAAAGGGCTGGGCAATGTGTCCAGGGGCCTGCAGTAGAGACTTTGCAGCCAGACCAAAGCACCTGGATAGAGGTCTGCCCACCCTCTGGAGGTGGAGGGCCATGGAAACAATGTAGCTCATGGCCCCTCTGGACCCCAGAGAATTCCCACAGTCCCTGGAGGGCTCCCACAGCCCCCCAGTCTGTCCTTTACAGCCTCTCTGGTTTATTGCACCGAAAGTGGTCCAGAAGGGAAGAAACCTGTTCTCAGGCATCATGCGCAGGGTAGTTTGGGGAAGCGCTTACAGCAGAGCAGGCACTTAGGGCACCTGGGGCATTGGCCTGAGCAGCTGTGGGCAGGGAGGCCAGGTGTGTGTGATGAGGCCAGGTGAATGGATGAGGCCCTTAATAGGCACTTCCACAGCCTTGAGCTCGATTTGCCGGGTGTAGGCTTCTGGGATGGAGCACTCTACACAGAGAAACCAGTTGGGTCTGGTGATGCCCTGCTGTTCCTGCTTGTTCCTCTTGTTTGGAAGCAAAAGGCTCTGGGCAATGCAGGTAAACAGAAGAATCTCAATTGAGCTCCCAACTGCTCTGAGGGGAGAGGAAGTATACAGTGGTGCTCAGGGGCTCCTCGGTCTGGAAGAATTTGCACAGCTCCTGTAGGCTCCTTTGGCCTTCCAGTCTTCTCTATATTGTCTCTTTCTCTTGTTGTTGTTAGAAGTTGATCACTTAGTGCTTGGTTGTCTCACAGGAGTAACTGCTGCCTATACACTTGTGTATTTAATTTTGCTTACAGGAGGGGGCGAGTTCAACTTCCTTTTATGCTACTGCCATGTTGTACCCTCCCTGCACTCCCAACTTTATATGTCTGTTTTCTGGATGATTTTTATTTTTAATTCTGATGTTAAGGAGTTGAGGAGTAGAGAATTAAAAAAAACCCAAAAAACAAAACAACAAACAAACTGTAGGGCCCTGGCCGATTGGCTCAGTGGTATAACATCAGCACAGCTTATGGACATCCTGGGTTTGATTCCTGCTTAGGGCACACAGGAGAAGCACCCATCTGCTTCTCCACCACCCTTCCCCCTCTCATTTCTCTTTCTCTCCTCTTCTCCTCTCTTGCAGTCATGGCTTGATTAGAGCGAGTTGGCTCTGGGCACTGAGGATGGCTCCATGGCCTCTGCCTCAGGCATTAAAAAATGGTTCTGGTTGCAGAGCAAGGGCCCCAGATGGGCAGAGCATCACCCTGTAGTGGGCTTGCTGGGTGGATCCCAGTAGGGGTGCATGTAAGAGTCTGTCTCTGCCTCCCTTCCTCTCATTGAATAATAATAAAAGTTTTATATTCGTGCCAACATGACAAGATTTTATTTAAGTTGGCCTTTAAAAATGTAAAATTAAAAAAGTCACTGGCTTGTAAGGTACTATTATTGACCATCTTGTCCAATTCATCTATCTTTTCTACCACATTCCCTAAAGGTATTTTTTCAGTCTCTGCTTGAACATTGCAATGACAGGGAATATACTAGTTCAGAGGCAGCCCCATATTAGAACTCTGAATGTCAAAAATTTCTTTCCTATATAGAGCTAAAAGCTGTCTTTTGTATCTTTTAGTCATTAGTTTTGGTTCTACACTGGAGATTTGTGGAACAAGTTTAATCTCTCTTCTACATGACAGTCTTTCAAATATTGGAAGCCAGTTCAAGAACAAAAAAAATATCATGCAAAGCTCAAAAGAAACGCTATAATTGTGGCACAGAAATAGTGCTTCTTGAGAAGCATTGAAGTGGGTAGAGATCAAATCAATTTAGGGAATCAAGAGTTTGTGGCAATTAAGATGGACTTAGATGAGTGGATAAAATCTTAACAGGGATATTAAGAGAGGTGAATTTCCCTAGTGGAGTGGACTGCAGAAGCAAAGACACAAAGAAAACTGTCTCAGGAACAGTTCATTTGGCTGGTGCATAGGAGAAAGGTGAACTCTTAGAAAGGAAGATTGGAAAGGTATGACATGACTTGCGTGCCAAGTTATTGAAGGTTTCAGAAGTAGGAGGTGTCATGTTTAGAGCTTTGGGAAAGTTAATTGAGCACAAAACTAATAGGAATGATAGAAATGTGGAAAAATAGTATGTGAGATAAATTAGTATTTTCTTACAAAAAGTGTAGCCAGAAGCAATGAGGGCCTGAATATGTGACAGAGTTTGAAATAAAAAGGAGGTGGGTGTGGTTTAGAATGTATATAGCTTTGAAATAAACCTAATGGGATGGGGTAAGTAGGAAAGGAAACAAAAGAAAGGAAAGGAAAGAACAAAAGATGACTCTAATATTTCATTTGATAGCTCTGGAAGAATGGTGGTGCCAGAAAAATGTAGAAACAGCAAAATGAGTAATTCATTATAGGGGAAAGACATTGAATTGTGTTTGAACTAGTAACAAGGAGTTTTGTGGGCTATGGTCAGTAAGCTTTTGAAAATGCCACTGTGGACCTCTCTTTGGCTCTCAAAAAGGGCCAGAATCAGATCTTTGGCTATTCAGGAGTTTTGGAGACATTGTCATTCAAGCAGGCAAGAGTGGGAGTAGAGAAGAAACCAAGCCAGATGGAAGATTGGGGAAGGAAGCATCAGTGTTGTGCAGAGTCAGCTGGTGCAGTAGAGCTGAGAGTTGAGAAACAGATACATGAACATTGAACAAAACATCCATGTTGGTGAGAATTTCATTTCAGGCAGATTTACAAAGTCAGGGAGATTTGAGCAGGTTTAGGCCAGCAGGACCAGAGCCTTGGTTTGTGGCTCAGTTTCCTTATCTGAGACAAGTTTAGTTATATGCCTGCCTCATTTGTTTATTGTGACAATAAAAGAAAAATGTATGTAAAAGTTTATTACAATATTTGAAAGAGGCAAGCATTTCATAAATACGTATAATATTATATGATATGAGTTGGGAGATAAACTCACTTTTATACTTGTAAACATTTAATAATATCATTCAAAATATTTCATCACTTTCAGTGTTAAAATTGTAACCTTCCCAAACCATAATAACGAATAAGACAAACATTTGACCAGGAATAAAGCCATCAAATCCTAGCGTCAGCTGCCTGTAACCAACTCTGTAACATTAGTAAAGTTCCTTGTCCTCTCTTGGCATCTTTATTTTTTTATGAAGGGGATAGGGCTTCGTGGTCTCCAGAATATCTTTTATCTGTAAATACAGATTTTATGAGATCAATAGAGAAGTCTGAGGTTTCTTGTGGCATTACTTTTCTTTGTTCTCTGGAAGCAAAAAGAAGCTGGAGCATGGGTTCTGAGTGTAAGACAGTGCCTTCCCTAGTGGGGAGCGTGCTTGGGATGGAGATGTTTGGTCCTATCAGAAATCCTACTTTCTTAGTCATTCCCCCTCTCCCCTATTTTGTCTCATCACTACTCACCACCTTGAAAGGATTCAGAACTAGTTTCGCTATGGACTGCAATCTGTTTATATTGGTCACTCTAGGGAAATTCAGACTCTGAGGTGTCCCTCATCCCAGATTTCTCATTTCTGTACATTAGTCTGTACATCTTTCCTGACCATGTCTGTCATCTACCCCCAATTTCTGAAGCCCACCCACTGGAACTCACCGTCAGTTATTAACAACCTCTTTCACCTTTGTTATTTGATTGAACTTGGCTTTTCATAGGACACTGCTTCTTTATAAGCCCTCTCATGTTTTGGCTACTATTTTCCCCATAACTGTTTACCATCTGGCACAGAGGTAAGGAGAAGATTTTTACTGCTTCTCTGTGCTGCTTCTAGCCCATCCTTCCTCCCTCCTTCTCGGAGTCCTTCAGCTTTAAATCCCATTTCATCAAGCCAGTCCACACTCCTTGCTACTGTCATCTGCAAACCCTCAAGTCATTTCTTACTCATTGGAAGTGTTTAAATCTCGACTTACTGTCACTATTTTCAACACTACTTCTGTCATAACTGTTGGTCATATCAGTATCCTTGTAATGATCCTTCAAATGTCCCAGTGTTTCAGTTCCTTATGCTTCTTCTCTCCAATGGTTTTGTCTTCCTCCACATCTCAGCCACTTGCTTACATGGTTATGCCTTTTTCTTGCATTTGCCAACAACTGGCACACCTCCATAATCTCAATTTTAAGACTTCCCCTCTTCAAATCTCAGCACTTATTTTTCTATGTTACCCAACTCCGGCAATTCATTGATTTAATAAGGACCCATTTCCATTGTTCCTTCTAACCTTTTTTTCCCCCCACAGGTTCTCCCTCTTCTCAGATTCCTGCTTGCTTTCTTACCCATAGTAATTTCCCATAATAATCATTAGGGTCTCTCCCTTGCATTTTTCCTGAACTCCCTTCCTACTCTCTCACTCTGTATACTTGCCTGTAAAACCAACTCCAGTTATGTCCAAATAGCTACCTACCCCATGCTTATATCTGCAAAGCTAAATGGGCTGAAGAGGAATGAACAGTTAGTGACCACTAATATCAAATATGATCCCAGGTCTAATTTTATTTCTTCCATATATCTTCAAAACTCCAATACATCAGTCTACATTTTCACATTTAGCAGTGACTTCTCTAAATATACTGGGAAAATGGCAGCATGCAGAGGAGAATATCTACATGCTTCCATTACCCTTATTCCCACCTAACACTTGTGCTTAATATACTCAGTCTTCTAGCTTATTACTAAAAACAAACGATTTGTCAATCTGTGAACACCCTCTCCACCTGTCTACTAGATTCCATCCTCTCTTCCCAACTCAAGTCTTTGTTCAAATGCTACTATCACCGAGTTCTTCATAAACAGGCCTTTTTAAAATCTCAGCCACCTTGATATTCTCTATTCCCCTGCCAAGATTCATTTATTTTCTCCATATTATCTGCCACAATCTCACATAGTATACGTTGTGATTATTTATTATACATATTGCCTAACTCCCCTCTATAATGCAACTCCATGGGCTCTGAGAATTTTGTCTGTTTTATTCACTGATGCATCTCCATTGTCTAAAATAGTTCCCAGAACATAGTAACTGCTCAATAAATATTGTGGTATGAAAGGATGAATGAATTGAGTTTATTTGAAGCAATGAATTAGATATAGCCATGAAATAAACACATGAAAATTTCTAATAGTAAATTAAAAAGAGATTTTAAAGCATCTATAGATTTTGGGTTTATTTTACACAAAGCTGAGGTCACAAGAATGAATAAGTATGCAAAGAAAACAAATTAGAGCAAGTAGATGCATTTGTCAGGATGCTTACATAAAATTATGAAAACATCTGTGTCTAAAAGAATAACTGCTCCCATTATGCTACTGTATTTTAAAGGTTGTAGAATAGTAGTAACAGAAGCATGGTGATTACTTTTGGATATTGAAATACAGAAATAATATACAATTTTAAGCAGAAAAATACAACCACTTCAGGTAGCATAAGTTAAAACAAATTAATAGCAAGCTTCACAGAAGCAGTTAACATCAAATCTTGCAAAGTTATTTTTGGTGATGCTCTTTACAGTATAATGGTCATTTGACCTTTTTGAGATTAGAGTGATATTACATTAAACAGACATTTAATTACTAAAGTATTTAAGTGTGTACATAGTATATTGTAACACCTGTAGATGTGTGTGTATATATATGTGTGTGTATTTCACATATTTTAAATAAATTTCAATTATATTTTATCTCAGAGCCACTGAGTCTACATATCTGAGCTCAAATTACCATAGATTCAACTGGTGTTTTGCATTTCAGTTTAAAGTACTGATCTAATCTTTTTAGTGACATTTGGTGTAAGGTTTCCATCATACCAGTGCATTTTGTTCTTTAGTATATTGCTCATTTAAAAATGCTACTTAAAAAGAAAACTTGATAGATAGTGCAACTCTGACTTGACCCCTCTGCGTACTGTCTGGGGAGTGGTGTGAGGACGATAAAGCCAGACGTATCTGTAAGAGATTCCATCACATGTGCTGAGTGACACATGGGTCAGTCCTGAGTGACATTGCCATGACTGGCCCTTCGTCAGCCTGTCTCTACTTATCTACCTTCATAGTCTCAGGGAGGCATATATTTTAGGGTGAGAAACAGCATCTTCTTATTTCTAACTAAACTTACATGGGGAATTCCGCTCATGATAGAGCAAGATTTGGCTAACTGCTCTTGCCCTGACTCTTTCACTGTCTTGGTTCCATTTCTGTCATTAGCTTGTTTTAGAATGAGAAAAAAGTCCTCAGGGTTCTTGAAGCTCTGTGCTGGCTCCTGTGAACATCCTAGGATGTAATGGTATTTCATAGCTCTAAACATTTATATTTTATACTGTAAACAATAAAACAAAACAACATTTTGGTTTCCTAAAATCCAGTATGATTAGTATATTTGCTTGGTTTATAAAAATACACAATAATTTTAGATTATAAATAAAAGAATTACTAATGATATATGTGATAAACTATAAACTGTTTCTAGTCTAGTTTATTATTATTTTTCCCTGTGACCCCGCCTCTGCCTCTGTTTCATTCCTCAGTAAACTTTGTTCATTAGATTCCACATATAAGTGAGATCATATGGTACTTGTCTTTCTCTGACTGGCTTATTTCACTTAGCATAATAATCTCCAGGTTCATACATGCCATTGCAAAGGGTAAGATTTTCTTCTTTTTCATGGCTTCTTAGTATTCCATTAGGTATATGTACCATAGCTTCCTTATCTACTCATCCACTGTCAGACACTTGGGCTGTTTCCAGATCTTGGCTATTGTAACAATGCGGCAGTAAACATAGGGGTTGCATATCTTCTTTTGAATCAGTGATTTGGGATTCTTATGATATTTTCCTAAAAGTGGGATAGCTGGGTCATAAGGTAGTTCCATTTTTACTTTTTTTGAAAAAATGCCATACTGTTTTCCAGAGTGGCTGCACAAGTCTGTCTGCATTTCCACTAGCAGTGCTGGAGGGTTCCGTTTTCTTCACACCCTTGCTAGCACTTGTTTATTGATTTGTTTATGAGAGCCATTCTGACAGGTGCGAGGTGGATTTAATTTGTGTTTCTCTGATGATTAGTGATGTTGAACATTTTTTCATGTGCCTGTTGATATATGTATGTCCTCTTTGGAGAACTGTCTATTCAGGTCCTTTGCCCATTTTTAAATTTGATTGTTTACCTTCATGGTGTTGAGTTTTAGAAGTTCTTTATAAATTTTGGTTATTAACCCCTTAGACATATCAGCAAATATGTTCTCCCATTGAGTGGATTGTCTTTTTATTTTGTTAATGGTGTCTTTTGCTGTGCAAAGCTTTTTATTTTGATGTAGTCTCATTTGTTTATTTTGTCCTTCATTTTACTTGCTTGTGGAGATATATTAAGCAAAATTATTGCTACAAGAGATATCAGAAACTTTACTGCCTATGTTTCCTTCCAAGATTTTTATGGTTTTGCAACTTACATTATCCATTTTGAGGGGTTTTTTGGTGTGTGTATGTGAATGGTGTATGTTGGTAGTTTAGTTAATTTTTTTGCATGTGACTGTCCAATTTTTACACCACCATTTATTAAAGAGACTGTCTTTACTCCATTATATACTCTTGCCTCCTTTGTCAGATATTAATTGACTTTAAATGCATGGATTTATTTCTGGGTTCTCTGTTCTATTCCACTGGTCTGTAAACCTGCTCCTATGCCAGTACCAAGCTGTTTTGATTACAATAGCCTTGTAGTATAACTTGATATCAGGAAGTGTGATACCTACCACTTTGTTCTTCATTTTTAAAATTGCTGAGGCTCTTTGGGTCCTTTTTGGTTCCATATAAATTTTTGGAATATTTGATTCTTATCTGTGAAGTATGCCATTGGTATTTTAATAGGAATTTCACTAAATCTAAAGATTGCTTCCAGGAGTATGGACATTTTTATAATGTTAATTCTTCCTATCCATGAACATAGTATATGCTTTCACTTGTTTGTATCTCCCTTGATTTCTTTTTATAATGTCTTATAATTTTCCAAGTACAAGTCTTTTACCTCCTTGGTTAAATTTATTCCTACATACATTTTTGTTGTGGTTGCAATCGTGAAGGGGATTATAATTTCTCTTTCTGACAGCTTATTGTTGGTGTATAAAAATGCCACTGATTTATAAAAATTAATTTTATATCCTGCCACCTTGCCAAATTTATTTATCAGGTCTAATTTTTAGATGAGGCTTTAAGGCTACAATATCATGTCATCAGCAAGTAATAACAGTTTTACTTCTTCTTATCCAATTTGGATGCTTTTATTTCTTCTTGTTTGATTGCTGTGGCTACGATTTTCAGAACTATATTGAATTAGCATGGTAAAAAGGGGCACTCTTGTCATATTCCTGATCATAAGGGGATTGCTTTTAATTTTTTCCCACTGAATAGGATGTTGGCTGCCAGTTTGTTATTTATAGCCTTTATTATGTTGAGGTATGTACCCTGTATTTTCACTTTGCTTGAGAGTTTTTTTTATTTTTCTTTGTGACAGAGACTGAGAGAGATACAGAAAGCAGAAAAGATAAGGACAGACAGACAGGAAGGGAGAGAGATGAGAAGCATCAATTCTTTGTGGTGGCACCTTAGTTGTTCATTGACTGCTTTCTCATTTGAGCCTTGACTGGGGTGCTACAGCAGAGCAAATGACCCCTTGCTCAAGCCAGTTACCTTGGGCTTCAAGCCAGCAACCTTAGAGCTCAAGCCAGCGACCATGGGCTCATGTCTATGACCCCTCACTCAAGCCAACGACCCTGTGCTCAAGCTGGTGAGTCCATGCTCAGGCCAGAAGAACCCTCGCTTGAGCTGGTGACCTTGCAGTTTTGAACCTGGTTCTCTGCATATCTATCCAATGCTCTATCCACTGCACAACTGTCTGGTCAGTCCTGAGAGTTTTGATAATAAATAGGTGCTGGATATTATCAAGTGCTTTTTATGCATCTATTGATATGATCATGTGATTTTTATCCTTCGTTTTGTTTATGTGATGAATCATGTTTATTGATTTATGAATATTTTGCCAACCTTGACTCCCCAAAATAAACCCCACTTGATCATGATGTATAATATTTTTAATTTATTGCTGGATCTGGTTTGCTAATATCTTGTTGAGAATTTTGGCATCTTTGTTTTTATCAAGGATATTGACCTATAGTTTTCTTTCTTTGTAGTGTCTTTACCTAGTTTTGGGATTATGATAATGCTTGTCTTATAAAATGAGCTTGGAAGTCTTCCCTCCTCTTGAATTTTTTGAAATCTCTTGCGAAGGCTAGGTGTTAGTTCTTCTTTGAATGTTTGGTAAATTTCGCCTGTGCAACTATCTGGTCCAGGGCTTTTGTTTGCTGCAAGGTTTTTGGTAATTGTTTCAATCTCATTTCTTATAATTGGTCTGCTTAGGTTTTCTTATTCTTCCAGATTCAGTTTTGGAAGATTATAGGTTTCTAGGAATTTATCCATTTCACCTAGATTATCCTGGTTTTGTGTTTTTTTTTTTTTTTTTTTGGTATACAGACCTTCATAGTATTTTCTTAAAAATTCTTTGTATTTCTGTGATGTCAATTGTTACTTCTTTCATTTCCAATTTTATTTGGGTTGTCTGTATTTATTATTTTGTGAGTCTGGTTAAAGGTTTGTCAATCTTGTTTGCCTTTACAAAGAACAACCTCTGGATTTCATGGATCCCTGGTATTATTTTTTTAGACTCTATTTCATTTATTTCTGTCCTGGTCTTTATTTCCTTCTACTTTCTCTGAGCTTTATTTGTTGTTCTTTTTTAATATAATGTTTTTAAACTTTAATGTACAGAAAAATCCCTTGGGAATCTTCTTAAATTAAAGATTCTGTTTCTTTTAAAATTTTTTTTATTTTCTCTAATTTTTTATTTAGAAAATTAAATTTAATGGGGTGACATTGATCAATACAAGTATATAGGTTTCAGGTAAACATTTCTGTAGCATTTAAACTGTAGACTGTCTTGTTTGCCCATGACTCCAAATCAAGTTATTTTCTGTCACCATATATTTCTACCTTTTTACTCTCTTCCCCCTCAACCCCCTTCTCCTGGTAACAAGATTCTGGTTCTGTAGGTCTGCAGTGAGGCCTGAGATTGTAAAAAGACTCTCCTGTAAGAAAAATGGATCACGCTTTGAGGAGTAAGGATTTAGGGGACAATTAGAATAATCTTATTTGGGTTATTCATTTTTATTATACTTTTATTAAATTAAGTTTTTAAAAGTTATTTAACAACTAATGTTATATTTCCTTGTGAAAAATAGTTTATTTCAACCAAATTATTGTTCTCTACAATGCCTCTTTATTCAGTATAACTTTTCAGTTAAATAACTTGCTTTATTCTTTTTACATCAGTTGCAACACAATGTAATATAAAGTAAGATTGTCATCTTTATGAGTTGATTTCATCAATGTTTCAGAGAAAAACAAGTTTAATTTCTTCAGCTAAAAACAAAAGTGGCATTGTTATTCTGACTGAGACTGTGAAGACCTTGCATAACACTTGAGTGGGCAGATCTATTAAATTTTTACATGTTAAATCCCTTTGATGGAATATCAGTGGGAAATGATTAATTAAGGAAAATTAAAAGCAATCAAAATTGAAGATAAAGATATGTAGTTGTATTTGGAAGTGCTGTGGTTGAGCAGAAATATTACTTCTTGACATTATTTGTCTGATACAAAGTTAAGGACTATTTTTAGTTGGAGAAATGTCACTGTATTGTTTGTATCATGCTTAAACAAAGGTGTCTAATCTTGGTGGCATACTTATTAGATTTTGTTTTCCTATGCACAATACACTAAAGATCCAACTCAGAGGTCTCTAAAGGGATTTACCTATCCACATAAATTACAAAATGGTGATACAGATTTACTTGAAGAAAAGCCTAATGCTGTAAATGCCTAGATATGAGAAGGAAGATTTTAAGCTTATTTTATAAAAGGGTGTATTCTATGTGCACTATAGATCTGCAAAGTTATCAAATCCACATAACTTTTATCTTCTCTTGAGATTGATTTTAGTCTGATAGAAAATGTATTGAGCTACAAGACATTGGTAATTAGAGCAAGAAGGCAGAAAATGTTACTGAAATGAACACCAGCTAGTAGCAGGGATGGAAAGTACTGAATGAAATAAGAATATATATAGTTAACAAGGACTGAGATGTGAACAGTGTCAGAGTCAAAACACAAACAAATAAGCTGTTTTGCACACATTGGGGAGAAGGGCTTATGAAAAACACTAGTGAACAAAGTTTATTTACTTACATTTTTAATGCCTTAGAACTCTAAATACATACCTACTCCAGTTAAGTTATTTTGACATCCCAGAGTAACTGCTCAGAGTAATCCCAATTGAAGAAAACATGGGCTAGTTCATCTGCCAAGGCTGATATGAAGTACTCATAGGGAGTATGCAACTTGAGTTCATGCAGAGTCTTATTATCTTATATGTCTCCCCCCTCAGAGTTTATTAAAATAGCCATTCTAGCATTTTCCTCCTCATTTTGCTACTACGTTCTGTTTTCTTATTTTCTGTATTCTAAACATTGGTGTTTTCTTTGCTAGATACTCTGTCCTACATACAGGTTACTTATGAACATGATTTCAGTGGATGCAAACATACAGAGATGGTTTGGTTTCAAGGAATGTTTTCTAAAGCTGACTTTGGCACTTCAACTTTTCTCATTCTCATAGTTACATTCAGCTCCTCACAGTAACACTTATATGATTTCCCAGGCATCTTTGTTCTTAGTTGGATTTAATGAGTTTGAGCATAAGAAAAAAAATCTTATGTATGTATATTATGATATTCATTATATTGGGGGAGAAAAAATAATAGTGGGAAGAAAGGCATGAACATCTACTGACTGTCTACTTTATTTTGGAACTCTAAATATATCATATATACTTTTCTTCATAACAACCCTTCAGATAATAATAAAAAAAGATCAGAAATTTAAAAACTTTCCCCACACTGTCCAGTTAGAAGCTAACCAAGATGAATCCAGGTCTGTCTGGCTCCCAGAGTGGCAAATTTTAAATTAATTCAATATGTAACATCATACCACAATTTAGTTAATTTTAAAGTATATAAATTTAGCCAGACCAGGTGGTGACACAGTGGATAGAGCGTTGGACTGGGATCCGGACGACCCAGGTTCAAGATCCTGAGGTCACCAGCTTAAGCGCGGGCTCATCTGGTTTGAGCAAAGTTCACCAGCTTGGACCCAAGGTGACTGGCTCAAGCAATGAGTTACTCTGTCTGCTGAAGGCCTGCGGTCAGGGCACATATGAGAAGGCAATCAATGAACTACTAAGGTGTTCCAACAGAAATCTGATGATTGATACTTCTCATCTATCTCTGTTCCTGTCTGTCTGTCCCTATCTATCCCTCTCTGACTTTCTGTTTCTGTAAAAAAAAAAAACACAAGTATATACAAATTAAAAAAATTAAAAAATGAAGAAACTAAAAAGTACATATAGCTTTACAAGGCAATTGCCCAGTTATAGTATTTGACAGAATGTCAGGGGAAAAACATGATAGTTATTTTGGAAACTGAGTCAATAGAAAACTCAAATCTATACTGATATAGTTATAAACTCAGATATAATATCATATCAATCTCAAGTATATGTATTTTTATTTTCAAGGGATAATGCTCTTTCTTAATTTTTAGTTAAACAGATACACAAGCATCGAAATCTTGTGTTATATGATGGTTATAAAGAATAAAAACAATTACTGAATAATGTGTCAGGTCTGGAGCTTGCCCTGACAACAAATGTGTATGTAAGAGGTTTTACAAGTTGGTGAAAATTATACACATTTTTAGAAGTAAGTGATATAGCCAAAATTTAAACATTGGTGTCTTAAAATTCATATGTTAATGATAGATTTTTTAAAAAAGTACATATTTTTACAAAGCACAAAATAGAGGTAAAAGATTTAAACTTTAGTTTTTGCATATTCACACGATTATTTTTAAAGTTTAAATAAAACTTATTCTTAGTGGTTCAATTCTAAGTTGATTCTAGGCTCAGAGTCTGAGAATGTGCATGTTTGAGCCAGAGGTAAAAGAGAAAAAACATTGGGTTGAAATGAACTGAGATGTCAGCTCTCATTTAATCCTCAGCCTGTCAAGAGTTTTTAGAAGGCCATTTTTGCTTTGGGGCATTATGGAGGTTTAGGTTCATGGCCTGTTTTCAGACTACTATTTTTTTTTAGAGAGAGAAAGAGACAGATAGACAGAGAGGGACAGAAAAGGAAAGACAGATGGAAAGGGAGAGAGATGAGAATCATCATCATACTTATGGACTACATAGGTGAACTAGTCTGGTTGCATATGGTGCATGAATATGCAGTAATGTGGCATATGAGTGAAGGAGTTGGCATCTCCTAGTACACTTACCTATGCCATTTTTGACTGTTAAAAGCCCAAGTGTTCTGTTTGTGTTAAGCTAGGGCAGTGGTTCTCAAAATTTTTGAAGTTGGGGTGCATTTAAAATCCTACAAATAATTGTAGGTGCCCTATATACAAATTTCTGAGAAACATGTTATAATAATTAAGTCAAATATTAAAGAGAAATATATAAAGTCCAACTGTGCTTTTATGGTAATTAAACAACATAAATATGACAAAATTAAATTTATTCTGACATTAAAAAAATTTTTATGTTACATTTTTTGAGTTATGCTTTTTAGAATTCATAAAAAGAGAGAGGCTAAAAAATAAAAGAAAACAACAAAAAAGTTATCTTTATATATATAGATAGATAGATAGATAGATAGATACATTCTTAGTAAGATTTAGTAAATTTGGCAGGTTCCTGGGCGAATGTGTTAAGTGTTTCATTCTTGTGTTTAGGAGAAACATGAACCTGATGTGTCCTAGCGATTTCTTCAATGTTTGGGCATGTATTTATTTGAAAGGCAAACTCTCATTTTCTCATCAATGCATTGAAGAATTCCTCTCTTTTTACCCTTAATTGTGTGTGAGTGCAGAAAACCCCCACCATATATATCATCTTAACTTTACACCAAAGGATAGGAGAAACTTGCCTCCAGTTTTTCTGGGCAATATCGAGGGTAGTGTAAACAATCCAGCACCACAGCTTCTTCTGTGTGCCCTTATCAGAAATTAAACCCGGGACTTCCACACACCACGCCGATGCTCTACTGCTGAGCCAACCAGCCAGGGCCCTATTTTTTTTTTTTTTTTTTTGCATTTTTCCGAAGTGAAAAGTAGGGGGTGGCAGACAGACTCACGCATTTTCCCAACCGGAATCCACCTGCATACCCATGAGGTTGTGATGCTTGGCCCAGCTGGGGCATTGCTCCGCTGCAACCAGTGCCTGAGGTGGAGACCATGGAGCCATCCCCAGTACCTGGCCAATTTTGCTCTAATGGAGCCTTGGCTGCAGGAGGGGAAGAGAGAGATAGAGGGAAAGGAGAGGGGGAAGGGTGGAAAAGCAGAGGGGCGCTTCTCCTGTGTGTCCTGGTTGGAAATTAAACCCGGGACTTCCACACGCTGGGCGGATGCTCTACCGCTGAGCCAACAGGCCAGGGCCCCTAATTTTTACCTGATATTATTTTTCTTCAATCCAAATAATTATTTTTGTTACTTATTGTAGTGCAGGCATGCTAGTTTCAAATTCTCTCAGGTTTTGACTGTCTGGAAGTATCTTTATTTCATTTCCATTTTTTAAAGTATTTTGGCTGAACAAGGAATTTTAGCTTGACACATTTTCTTTTAGCACATTAAAGATGTTACTCCAAAGTCTTCTTCCTCACAATGTTTCTTGTTAAAAATTGGTACATATTCTTATCTTTGTTCTCTTCTATGCAGTGTTTAGATTTTCTCTGCTTGCTTTTAAAATTTTGTCTTTATCACTGGATTTCAAGAATTTAATTACAATGCCATTTTGTTGGTTTCTTTGTGTTATTCTGATTGGAGTTTGATGAGCTTATTGTTATCTGTGTTTTTAATTTTCACCAAATTTGGAAAATTTTTAGCAAATTTCTTGAGATATTTTTCTGCTTTCTTCTTTATCTCAAACTACATGTATTTTAGACTATTTGATATTGTCAAACAGATTATTGAGAATATTGCTTTAAGTTCCTGGGAATTTTTTCTAACATGTTATTGCTCTGTGCTTCATTCAAATTTGATCATTTATAATATGTTTTCAAATTTGCTGATCTTTTTTTCTGCATTTCTATGTACCTATTTACTAAATTTTAAT
Organism: Rhynchonycteris naso; assembly: GCA_037038555.1. NCBI lineage: Eukaryota > Metazoa > Chordata > Mammalia > Chiroptera > Emballonuridae > Rhynchonycteris > Rhynchonycteris naso. Next base: position 228,492,557 of record CM072998.1, read on the forward strand.
TTTAGAACTTGTGTTTTTTAGTTCTTAAAGTTCAGTAATAGTTTTATTCCTCTCCTCATTATGCTCAGATATTTCTTTAAAATGTTAATAATATTTATAACAGTTCTTTGTAAATTCTTGATGACTGCCATTTATGGGCCTGCTTCTATTGACTGATTTGACTTCTGGCTATGGGTTAAAATATACTGCTTCTTCATATGTCTTGAGCCACATTTTTCTTTAGCAATTGACTTGTTTTGGCAGGTAATTCATTTAATGGCAGTACAAGTTAACTCTTTAGTGAATCTAGAAGAGCCTTTATTCTAGGGCTATTTCTAATGTGTGACCCTTCTCTACTGAATACTTATAGTGCATGCCCAGGTGTTCAATGTGTTTTCTCCATTTGACTTATGGAAATTCAAATATCTCCCTGCTATGCATGAGCTCTGGAAATTGTTTAGCTTCCTGAGTGTTATCGTTTGGTATTACAGAATTTTATCCTGCACATAGTGCAGTTTTGTATTCATACAAGGACACAAAGACCCCTATTCAGATTTCTGGAGCTCTTTTTACATATAGGACACTTCTCTCTGATACCTTTTTATTCCAAGTCCAAATCCTTGAACATTCCTATGCTAAGCTTGTGTTCTTTCTTCCTCCAGACATGTTCTGTAAACTTTAATCAGAAAGCCGAGGCAATGGTAGAAATCAGCTCATTTGTTTCCCCTCTCTTAAGGATCACAATCTTACACTGCCTGTTTTGAATGTCTGAAAAGAGGTGTTTCTTTTTTTTCTAAAATATTTTTTCAAGTTGTCTAGTCTTTTAGCATTTGTGAAAGAACAAATCAGGAGCAGAGTTTTTCTCCAGCTGGTCTAGTTTTATAACAATTCTTTAAAAAAATCATATTAGTACTTATCTTAGGGCCTTTGCACTTGTACTTAGAAAAGCCTTCCCACTAGGCTCTACAAGCTGCCTCCTTCTTATTCTTTATCTACCAGAAGAAGTCTTTCTTAACCATGTTATTTAAAGTCATTATTTATTATATTTTTTTCTTTCTTTTATAGAATTTATCACAGTGTGTGATTGTCTCAAAAAATTTTTTACATGTATAATGTCTCCCCTCTCCCTGCTATATAAGTTCTATAATGAGAGAAACCTATTGATTATACTCTCATATTCCTTAGCCTCCTGAATATGTACTTGGCACATAGGAGGGAACCAGCAAACATTTCTTGAAAGTGATATTGAATAAAGATAGTATCTAGACATATACTCTGAGATTTTAAGGTAGAGAGGTACTAAGCAGCACAGTACTAAAGACCAACACATCAGAGTAGGTTATGCTTATGTGTTTCCAAAAAATGTTTTTCTTCATGTGTAGTGAGGAGAACTGGATTCATTATTTTCACAAGAAAAAGAAATGTGACTCTAAACTCTAGATTTTTAGTTATGTTTGCTATTAATCTCTAATTCTTCATATATAATATAAATATACTGTATTCTTATTGGTAGCATTATATATATATATGATTTGTGACAGTTCATTTGCAATAAAGTTTCATAACTATTTTTTCAACATTAACCTGTTTTAGTGAAATATATTGGTTTGATGGTATCTTAGTTTGGGCTGGTATAACAAAAATAACATATACTGGGTGACTTTAACAGCAAAAATCTACTTTATTTTATAGTTTTATGGTCTAAGGAGTTCAAGATTAAGATCAAGGCACTGAGAAATATGATGTCTTATGAAGAGATACTTTATGATTTGTAGACAGCCATGTTATCTTCTTGTATTATCTTATGTGGGGTCAGATGATGTTTCTCATATCTCTTCTTCGTTTTAAAAAAAATAATTTTTTTAAGTGAGAGGAGGAGAGATATTGAGGCAGACTCCCCCATGTGGCCTGATTAGGATCCACCCAACAACCCCGTCTGAGACTGATGCTCGAGTATCGAGCTATTTTTAGTGCCTGAGGCTGAAGTGCTTGGACCAACCAAGCTATCCTCAGTGCCTGGGGCCACATGTGAACCAATTGAACCACTGGCTGTGGGAGGTGAAGGCAGTGAGAAGAGGGAGAGAAGCAGATGGTCACTTTTCCTGTGTGTCCTGACTGGGAATTGAACCCAAGATGTCCATATGCCAGGCTGATGCTCTATCCACTGAGCCTCTGGCCAGGGCCCTCATGTCTCTTCTTGTGAGGACATTAATACTGTTCATGAGGCCTCTATCCTCGTGACCTAAATACCTTCTCAAGACCTCACATCCAATATTATCACAATAGGGATTAGTCTTCAACAAATAACTTATTTTTTTGGGGGGAGGGGATGACATAAACATTCAGTCCATAGCTGATGGAGAATATACTATATTGTATACTGATATATGTAAATATTATATACTAGTTTTATATTTGGTTGTCAATGAAGAGATGGCCTCCTTCAGTATGAAATAACTATATCCATGTTACTGATTTTAATTTTGAAGTTGATAGAAAAGCAGCTGATCTTAGTTTTGCATTCTCTTAGGTACATGGATTTTTATTAATCGTCTACTTCACTAAAGTGTGGGTCTACATTTTTCTGCATAAAAAGAAAAAGAATATCCCTGTACAAGATGTTGGGATTTAATATTCTCTTAGTATTATTGGCTTACATGATGGCGAGCTAATTCTTTTCCCAGTTGGGAATTGGTATTTGGAAGCATATCAAACTTTGTGACAGCTTTTGGGCCCATACTTTGTTATAAGAATCCTCTTAGAATCTGTAGAATAGCCTTTTTGGTGTGACTTCTTTTTTTGTGCCCAGCTTTGTTCTTAAGGTCATGTTTTGCACTATTTTTCTTCATCAAATATTGTTTGTTAACTTTTCATATTTCATTTAGAATCATGAATATATTTTGATACAAACTAAGACATTTATTTAATTATAAAAGTTATGTCTTTTAATAATCATATCACTTTAATTATAAAAACAGCTTTATACTATAATTCAATATATAATTATAAACTTAAACATCAATTTAATTTACACAGTCAGGTAAACAATGATATTATTAATGGCATACACAATTTTTTTAGAAATATTACAAATATTCTAGAGAGTGTGACTTCCCTACTTAGATGATGACAATTTAGCATGAATATTTAAAGGTAAAAAAAATTCCCATGATGTGGTGATACAGGTATTTATTTAATATACCTTGCTTATAATTTTTCAGAGATGAAAGAGAAGGGTCAATTTTATCTCTTCAAAATTTTCTGAACATTATGAGCTTTTATAAAAACAGCTTTATACTATAATTCAATATATAATTATAAACTTAAACATCAATTTAATTTACACAGTCAGGTAAACAATGATATTATTAATGGCATACACAATTTTTTTAGAAATATTACAAATATTCTAGAGAGTGTGACTTCCCTACTTAGATGATGACAATTTAGCATGAATATTTAAAGGTAAAAAAAATTCCCATGATGTGGTGATACAGGTATTTATTTAATATACCTTGCTTATAATTTTTCAGAGATGAAAGAGAAGGGTCAATTTTATCTCTTCAAAATTTTCTGAACATTATGACTTTTAAGCTCTTATATGGGTAGTGCCAAGGTGGTAATGGAGGCCACTAGTGGTTTTTAGGTGGAGTTGGGGGTGGCTTTCAGGGTCTCATGTTATCATGGTTGAAGAGTAATTTATGGACAAGTCTCTAATTTACTTGGCCTCACTTAGCTGTTATCATTATTCAGAATACTTGCTCTTAAGCCCACTTTTTCCAGAGTCCTAAGATATCTGATAATAAATTAATAGCATCAGCTTGACTGATAAGTGCTGAAAAAGATTTTGTTGCCCTAAATACGGTGTCTATTGTCGTAGCCTTTTTGCTTATTAAAGGTAAAATGGGTCCCTGTCACTCCTTCCCACTCCTTGCTTGACTTTCCTAATGGAGTACTATTTAGTTTGGTTGTTGAGTATTCTTTTCTTTTAGATTGTTTGGACTAGCTTCCATTATATCTTGAAAGAGAGAGAGAGAGAGAGAGAGAGAGAGAGAGAAATCATCATGCTTTACCTACTTTTGAAGGAAAATTGAAATAAAGGGATAATACAATAAGACTATAATACCGAATCAACCTCTCCAGGTATCTGTGCCCATCTTCATAATTGCCTTTGATGAAGATTTGTTGAACAGATGAGTGCTTAGTGAACAAATTAACATATTGCAGTATTTAAAAAATTCTTATATAAAGAGGATATGTTTTCAGATAGCCAAACCCCCCAAACTAAAAAAAATTGGACACCTAAATCTGTTCTATCATTAAGATATGCTCTAGTAAATATTTAACAGATAATGAAAACTGCTTCTTAGGACTAATGCAGTTCACCCAAACCCATCCTTGATGGCTCTACTTTGTGTTCAGTAGTCGTCATAGTAAGGGGAGTAGGCATGCTTTTGCTGAGAGACCCCTGTGTGTCCATATAAAAAGCTGTAGCATTTGTTATTTCATTCTGTAACTTGTGAACTAAAGCAGGTCAATCTGCTGTTAACATATTGCAAATAGTTTATTCAACAGTTTTTATGTTGAAATGTTTGGATAGAAATTGCTGATAATAAGGCAATTGTTCATAAGCATCACCATATTGTCTGACCTTTTTCCAAGTTATCCTACTTCAGACACCCATTTTCTTAAAAAGTTTCAAATTTCCCATTTGCTTTTTATACTTGATTTCTATTTTTCTCCATGAGTTTAAGATGCTTTTCTAAGAGGAAAAGTGTATCAATAAGTTCTTCAGCACTGCTAAAATTATCAGTGAACATCTTGTCAGACAGTAATGTGTGAATCAGCTTTGTATGCTTTTATCTGAGGCCAGGTTTGCTGATGGAAGGAAACATTTTCCCATTTTTAAACCTGAATCCCACCCTGTGTGGAACACAATTTAGTATAGTGCTAAGACTGTGGGAAGAATCAACATTTTAATTTTATAGCTTTCTAATTTGTTTGTATTTTTTTTCTAAACTTGATGTTCACAACAGTGACTACTATTTGCTCTAAATATTCGCTGAATGCCTTCAGTGACCCTTTATTTATTTTATTCAAGAAGAATTACCCCTTAGTTCTAGAAATCTGTGAGTTAGGAATGACACTTTCTTTATCTTCCTTCATGTCCTTTGTTGAGGGTTCAGTATGCATCAGCTGTTATAGCGATTCCAGACTAAATTATTTCTCCACTAATGCCATCTATGAAGGAGGAAATAAACTAGGGTTGCATAAATGTAGAATTCTAATGTGGCCACTAACATTAAATCGCTAATGCAACCTTCTCATTAGATTTTCCTTTCATTTAGGTGTTCCCAAACAATTAGCTTTTGTGCTACATAATCTTATTTATAGTATATACATTCCCTGATGGGAGAAGAAATTGCTGCCGGGAAAGCTTCGTCTCAAACTTTTAATTTAGGTACTAAATTCAGATACACTACTCAGTTGGACTTTCTTCTTGGGAAATTGCTAAGCTTAATTCTCTTGATCTTGTGATTCTCTGGGCATCATGAGCCTCTTAAGAAGAGAACTACTGAAATCTATGGGTGCTTTCAGAGATCCCAGGGAGAGAAATGCAACAGAGACCTGCTCTCTGGAAATGGCATTAAAAGTTTTCAAATTTTCAAAACATTTTCAGGAAAAAAATATCCTCACATTTTATTATTAATTTAGATTTTATTTATTGGTTTTTGGAGAGAGGGGAGACAGAAAGAAAGATAGATGGAGTGAAAAAGAGGGGGCGAAGCATTTACTCATAGTAATTGCTTCCTGTACGTGCCTTGAATGGGCAAGCCCAGGGATTCGAACCAGTGACCTCAGCGTTCCAGGTAAATGCTTTATACACTGCATCACCACAGGTTTGGCCTTCATTATTATAATTTAAAGCCATATATTCATTGGTTCCTATTCTTATGTACTGTTCTGTCAGAAGTTTCTGTTGTTTTAAATTCTTTGATTGGCTTTACCACCATAAAAACTGAGACTTGACGACCTTGATAGAGTTTTCCAAATCTGTAGTTTTTATTGCATCGATAGTCACATAGTATTTTCCAGATACCATATCAGATTCTCTCCAAATAGGACATAGTCTTTGCTTGCAAAGTGTTTACTATAAATGTAATGTCATACAATATGCAATAAGTTCATATTTGTTCTTTTGTCCAAGAAATCTCTACCGGGCACCTAATATTTTCCAGACTCTGGATATTCATAATGTAAGAATAGACAAAGTCCTGCCATTTTATTGTGTTTGTGGATTGGGGTGGGAAAGGACAGATAGTAACAAGAAAACAATTAAACAAGATAATTACAGATGATAATAAGTGCTATGGAGAGGTGTCATTTCTTGTGGGACTTGAAGGATGGGGAAGAGCTCATGATGGCAAAGCAGCCTAAACAGAGAGAAGAGTAAGTGCCAAAGCCTAAGGCAGGAACAAGCTTTATCTTCTGAGGAACAAGAATATCAGTGTGGCTGGAATACAGTGAATGAGTAAGAGAGGTTTTAGGAGATAAGGTTAGTTTGAAGAGCGAGTCACATCATGGAGACCCGATTGTATTTTATTTTAAAGGCAGTGGGAAGTCATTGAAACATTTTCAGAAGGATAGTATCTTATTAGACTTTAAAAAAGGATGTCTCTCTCTAGCTGCTGTATAGAGACTAGATTATAAAGGTAGGTGTAGAAAAAGTAAAACACATTATAGGTCTATTTCAGTGTCCTAGTGTCTTAGTATCTATCTAAGAGATTATGGTGGACAGGACTAGAATGAGATCAGTAGTGATGAAGAGCAATAGATAAATTTGAGATGTATTTGACATATTTTGATGATGGATTGGCCTTAGGGGATAATAGCAATAGAAAAATAAAGAATAAATTGATTTTTGGCTTGAAGAACAGTGTTATTTGCTAAAAAATCAGAGATAATGAAAATATATAAACTGAAAGATCATAAGCAAGTCAATAGAAAGCAAACTTGTAATAAGTCAAGGAGTCATGATTGTTATATTTTTGTGTGTATGTGTTTCTGTATATGTCATATTGAATAAACATAATTATGTACAAAATTCTGTGTTAAGGGCCATATAAAAGAATACAACAGATATATTTTGGGCCAGTCAATTACTTTTTAATTTTTTAAAAAATGTTTATTTTATTGATTTTAGAGAGAGAAAGGGAGGGAACGGGAGAGAGACAGGAACATAGATCTGCTCCTTCATGTGCCCTGACCAGGAATTGAATCAGCAACCTCTGTGCTTCAGGACGATGCTCCAATCAACTGAGGTGTCCAGCTAGGGCAGTCAATTATTTTATATTGGGGCACAATTAAATTCCAAACATTCTACTAAATCCATCATACTTTTATTCTTGCTCTTCCGGAAGAAAAAAAGTGACATGTCAAGTGCACTTAAAGTATGATGTGAGGATGCTGTAATGGAGGTATATGTAAAGAATTGTGGGAACAAAGAGGGAGATGCAGTCACTGCTCAGGGCAGGCAAAGGTGCCTGGAACAGTCAGCATTCTGCCATTCCCACTGCAGAATAACTGGGGGAGGGCAGAGAGCCCAATGATCTTGTCCTGCTACTGTGTTCCAGAGAAATCTGAGGGTGATTGTGGAGAGCCCAAGTTTTTATGACACTGTCACTGCCTCAGAGGCAACATCTCAAAGTTGACCTCTCAAAGTGAGAGAGGATCTTTGCCAAGTAGAATTGACAAAAAAAGCTTTCTAGGGAAGAGAAAAAACACAATGTCTGGGTACATAGGGGAGAAATGACAAGAAACAAAGGTGGACAAGTTGAGTGGGAGCAGCTGGGGAAAACCTTGGATGCTGAACCCAGGAGTCCTACTCTTGACCTCAAGAAGCTTCCTGTCCAGGAGAGTTGGACCACTCATTGCATGCAGCCAGACATGCCTGCCTCACATCTGACATGATAGATTGAGAGCATAATTCTCAGTGAAGACTTGTTGGGGAAGAGACTGATGTCTTTGGTGAGTTGGTATAGTAAGAGTGCTGGGATTGATCTGTCACATCATTCAAGAAGATATCATCAGCATCCTGGTAAGATCCAGGAAGGAATGACAGGGTCTATATGTAGAGAGGTTTTCATGTTAACTTTTAGGATTGATTCTTTACTTAAAGTTCTATTATTTTTATTTCAACCTTTAAGGAATAAACTCAGCTCCATTTCCTCTTTAAAGCTACTATCTTCTATTTTATGCCTTGGGTTTTTTTCTACTATTGAAATGGCTTCCAACTGCGGAAGAATCTGCAGCTCTCAGCTTCCAGAACCCACGTAGGCATTAATATGGTTGGGAGAGAGTTTGACCCGACTGACCAAATTTGAATTTTGACTGTTATATCTTAGCTCTGTTAACTTGTACAGGTTTCTTAAACTCTTTAAACTTCAGTTTTCCTTTTTAATTTATAAGCTGAAGATAATACTTATCCTTACCTCCTAAGGTTGTTGTAAAAACAAATGAAATAATGTACATGAATTTAACATGGTGCCTGAAGGACAACTCTAAGATCTCAACAATGCATAGCTAGACCTCAGCAATTGAAAACAGCTCTTCTGTAGTTACGCTAAAAATATTGGCTGCTATATCATTAATGCTCAAAAGGATTAACAAAACCAACAATGACAAATCTTGAGTAAATCATGTAATGTGTATTTCCAATGCTTCTATGGCCATACCTCCATAGAAGCAAGGATGGAGTCATGTTCAAATGAATAAGTTTCTCTGGGTCTACTTTCTTTTACCCTATGAAAACAATATACTTCACCCATTCTTCCCACGTGGTTCAAGAGCACAAAAAGGTAGCTCTTGTGTCCCAGCTCAGTTGCCTGCTCACTATGGTTATAGCTTCTCTTGCTGCTTCCATTGTAGCTGCTGCCATCATTGCTCCTGATGTCTAGATCTTGTTGAAGCCTGCCATCCTTCCCAATTTAGGTAATCTGGGAGGGTCTGGCTCCCAGCTTATTCCTGGTTCCATTTTGAGCTCAGCCTTGGATCCAAATGGAGAAACAGGCCTTCCCCCATTGTTGGGAGGCTCTGTGACATAGCCTACTTTGTAGTGCTGTCTTGTGCTATTAGTGTATCACTATGAGCTTGTGTCACACATATTTCAATGTTTACCAGATACTTTTTTGCATCTGATTCTTCCCAAAATTCAGACAAGATTCTTTGGGCATTAATTTGGAAAACATTGAGTGTGGAGGACATCATGATGGTCTTTTATTTTTATTATTTATTTATTATTTTGAAATAAAATTTAATGGGGTGACATTGATCAACAAGGGTACATAGGTTTCCAATGAACATTTCTATACCATTTGAACTATTGATTGCATTGTGTGCCCATCACCCAAAGTCAAGTCAGCTTCTGTCACCATATATTTGTCTTTTAAAGCATGCTTTTTAATCTTGACTTTCTTGCTGAAATAACTATTGAGAGCTATTTTGAACTTTTACTTTTATTCTTAAAAAAAAAAAAACAAAAAATAATCCCCTGTCCTTTCAATTATTCTTAGAAGAACATATGCTAACTGCATCTCCCTGGGAAGGTTTTTTTTTTTATTTCTATGAAAATCTGGCTCAGCATTGGCTTGCCAGATATCAACAATGTAAGAAAAGAAGACTCTTTTCCCATCAACAAGAAAAATAAATCTATAAGAAAACTCTGCAAGTATAGATATATGAAAAATGCAAATGCAAATGTTTTGTACATAACCCCAAATTTTAATTTTCTTGCAATATCAGTTAATCTAGTTTTGAAGATGAGGGGAGAAATAAGAAAAAATTTAGGATTTAAAAAATGATTAGGGAAAATTGCTCTGAGGAAAGAGGAAAGATAATAAAAGAAAGATAAAAGAGCATATGCATTGAAAAAAAGATAATTTTTTTTGAGTACCTTTCATCTGATAAAAAAAAGCCATTCCCTCTGGCTTCTCCTCTGCTTCTATTTAGTAACAGTTCTTGCTCTTAATTTAAATATTATCATCTTTTATATCAAATGATAAACAGTTACTGAATCTAAATAATCCAGAAGTATGGCAATTTCATTTTTAAAGGTTTAGAAGACATAATTTCATGATAAGGTGAAAGTAACATTAATTTTGTCTAATGGTTACTTAAAGCACCATAAATAATAAATTGTGGTAAAACTCACAAATAATATGTTTGTCACCTTTTCATTGGCAAATAATTTGGCACCAGATGGGATTCCTTAAATAAATATTCTGGTTTACTGACTCAAAAGAATATTTATGTTATTTTAAATTATAAACTATATAAAGTGGCCCTGTTTAGTTTGCTCAGTGGTAGAGCATAGCCATGATGTGTGGATGTCCCGGGTTCAATTCAATTCCCTGTCAGGGCACATAGGAGAAGCAACCATCTGCTTCTCCACCTCTCCCTGCTCTCGTTTCTCTCTCTCTCTCTCCCCCTTCCTCCAGCAGCCATTGCTCAAATGGTTTGAGCTCATCACCCGAGGTGCTGAGGATGGCTCCATGGAGCCTCCACCTCAGGTGCTGAAAATAGCTCGGTTGCCAGCATAGCCCCATATGAACAAAGCATCAGCCTCAGATGGGCGTTGCCAGGTGGATTCTGGTTGGGACACGTGTAGGAGTCTGTCTATATTTCCTCCTCTCACTTGGAAAAGATAAAAAAACTATGTAGAAATAAATAAAAAAGATAGGCAGAAGGAAATTCTTATTTTATGAAGACTAAGTGGAAAGTATATTACCAAGTGTTGAATTTTGGGAAGAAATCTCAAAGTACTGTGTAGTGTCCACACTGTCTCAGGAAGTGTAGGTGAGCAAGGCAGCAAAAATTTGAGGACCACCGATGAGAAAATATGATGGATTCACTTACATTTTGTAAGTTTAGGATGGAAGTTAGAAATAATAGATAAGGGCAAAGCTTGAGGGCAGGGCCAGGGTTGTGCCACTCTTTTCTGTTGTTCTTTCCAAGGCGGACTCATAACCTTAGTCCAATAACTAGTCTCACAAACCCATGCAGTTCTCAGCAGGCCCAGACTAGTCTCCCCTTAGGAATTAGGAGATGAATGAAGTTGGGTGGGAAAAAAAACTGTATTTTTATTTATGTACAAAAACCTATTTAGCTTTACTATCTAATACAGTTATGTTCCTTTTACCTTCATGTTGCAGAGATGGAAGTGGGTATTAATAATATCCTCTTACATTTCCTTTTGCTCTTTCCATGTGTGAATACTTCTGTTAAAACCCAATTTTGAGAATTTTGCAATTTTAATTACAGTAAACATTGCTATATCTTTATTCTTTTATTTTAATTGTTATCATCTCTAACTTTTCTGACTTACACATTTTCCAGGAAGCCTTCTTGACCATGACTGGAGTAGTACTTTTCTGTACTATCAAAGTACTTCTAATTATATTGGTTATGTTATATCTATGTATGTCTAATTATAACTGATTATAATACTTTTTACAGTATTTTCTGGAGTCAATAAATTATTTCTATAGATGTCAGGCAGGTAACATAAAGCCCTAAGCTTCTGGGTGTAAGGATTAAGCTATTTGTATGCAAAAAAGCTAAATTTATACCCTGGTTTTAGAGAATTAAAACCCATGGACTTAGGAAGCATTCCTTTTTAGTTTACTATTGTATCTTCTCCAACAAGTAAAGGCCCTGGTACTTAGTGAGCAATCATTAAGAACAGTTGAATAATTGAATACATGAGTTGATACAGCCTGGGCTTTCCTCTTATCACTTTGTGAAAGTGTCTCCTTTTTAGATAGTCAGTGACCCTCAGAGTTGCAAATTCCAACACTATGATATCAGATCATTACACTGTACATATTAAACATACACAGTGTGTATATATATATATATATATATATATATATATATATATATATATATATATATAAATTATATCTCAAAATTGGAAAAAAATTAAAAGAATTGCAAAATCCAACACTATTTAGTCAGACCTTATTATTTGCCTTGTTAAAAGTTGCATAATTTTACTATATAATCTTATGAGAAAGTTTTCTTTTCTTGACTACCTGTTGCCGGTCTTCTTCCCACTTCTCTGGGTGCAATTATTAGGTCTCATTTTTCTGTCTGCCCATCCACACTTTTGTACCAAATGATGACATCTTTCTTCTTTTTGTTCTTTCCCTTCTTTACATTACACTGGGGAACAATTTCTTTTTCATTTTCTGTTCCGTGAGGTTTTAAGACTTTTTCTATATATTTCTGCATTGCTGATTCCAAATCTGAAATCTGTTTTTTGGTGCACACTCTAGTTTTAATGTAATTTTAATTTCTTTTTGTTATACTTAATGGCATGCGTTGGTTTTTAAATTGGAGTTAAAGGGCAACACTCTTGGATTGGACATAACCACAAGGCAATTAATGTTTTACAAACATCATTTTTACATAACTGTAGTTGCTTTTAAATGCAAAAAATTATTATCTGATAAAAACTCCCTTTTATTTTCTTTTAAAATTAAATCATGAATTCTTCAAGTAGGCGTAAATCTAAGAATAGTCCTGACACCTTCTATTATATATGTGGCTGTTACACATTTCAACGTCAAAGGTGCAATACTTCATCATTTGTGACATGTGCATTTATTGCCTATTTTCAAGTTCCCCTTGGCGATCAAGACAAGAATTGGGCTCCTCATATTGTGTGTCATAATTGTGAGAAAACGCTTCATGACTGGAAAAACAGAAAACACTAAGGAATGCCTTTTGCTATTCCCATGGTTTGATGTGAACCTAAGGACCACAGTAGTGACTGTTATTTCTGTCTGATTCATACAAAGGGCATCAGCAAGAAAAAAGAGCATATGATCGCATATCCTAATATTCCGTCAGCAATACGACCTATCCCACACTCTGAGACACTCCCGGTTCCAGTTTTCAATGGTTTTATTTCTCTAAGGACGAAGAAAGTGAACATGGTGATCAAATGTATTTTGGTAAGATGTATGAGGAAATGTTAGTAGAATCTGAAAGGTCTTTTTCTGATGCCAAGCAGTCATTAACTCCTCAGCAGTTTAGCCAACCAAATTGAATGACTTAGTAAGAGATTTGGACCTATCAAAGAAAGCAGCTGAGTTATTAGACTCCAGGCTTCAAAAAAAGAATGTAATTCACTGGTCAGCTAAAGTATTCCATTTCAGAAAGCGTGAAAAAATTTTTGTGAATCTTTTTTTCGAAGACAAACACTTTGTTTACTGTCATGATGTCAGTAGTCTTCTCACCCAGCTAGGTGTTACTACCTAGAGTCCAACAGAATGGCGGCTATTTCTAAAGGGTGTCTGAAATGTGTTTTCCTACACAACGATAATGTTTATGCAGCAGTTCCAATTGGTTATGCAACTCATCTGCAAGAAGATTATAATGATATAAAAATTGTTCTAGACTTTCTGAAGTATGAGGAGCATAACTGTATCATATGTGTGGATCTTAAAATGGTAAATTTCCTGCTAGGACAACAGAGAGGTTTCATTAAGTATCCTTGCTTTCTGTGTTTGTGGGACACCTGAGCTCTGGAGAAACACTGGACACAGAAGGAATGACCGAAACGTGAAGCTCTGGAAGTAGGGATGCAAAATATTGTGAATGAACCTGTAGTTATTAGAGACAGGATCATTTTTCCCCCACTTCACATCCAACTTGGCTTAATGAAGCAGTTTGTTCAGGCTTTGAATACAGAAAGTGAATGCTTTCAACATATTATTTCTGCTTTTCCTGCCTTGTCTTTTGAGAAGATAATAGCAGGTATATTCAATGGACCTCAAATTATTACATTTTCACAAAGATGATGCCCAAAAAGACATTCTACTTTATTATGTGTTAAAATTCACTTCCTGAACAGTCACCTTAATAAGTTTCCCGAAAATCTTGGAACTGTTAGTTATGAGCAGGGAGTATGCTTTCATCAAGATCTGAAGACAATGGAAGAGCATTATCAGGGGCAATGGGACAGAAATATGATGGCAGACTACTGCTGGAGTATCAAACGAGATTGTCTTCAACCAGTACACAAACACAAGAGTCTCAAATGCAAATTTTTGCCTGAACAGAATTTAAATGAGTTTTGTGCATATTTTATGATTAGAATAGTGTTTTAATATGTTCTATTTCGAAGTTGTAGACAAATTTTGATGCAATCATATCTTTTAGTGTATTTATTGCATTATATAAATTATTATATTTTCACAAAGATGATGCCCAATAAGACATTATACTTCATTATGTTAAACTAAATTTTGAAAATTTTACAAGATGAAACCTAAAGTCTTAAACTGCATAAAAAACTGTAGCTTACAGAGAAAAACTAGTGTCATATTTGAGATCAGCACACTCGAATTAGGTAACAACAAGTGTTTTTATGGATGCAACAAAAATATTGTTTCCCAGTGTTATTGACTCCTATACTTTGCGTACTAATTACTCTTACATTGGTGTTCTGCTCATAACTTTCACTTGAATACTAAAACAAAGATTTTGAAAGAAAAATTGCCTATGGGCATTTCCACATAGTTGTTCCCACAGATGTCTTGTACTCTTGTTCACCCCACACTCTCTGTCAACTATGAAACTTTCTATGTTCCTTTCAGAACCTACCACTGCATATATTTAGGGGGTCCTCCTTAATAATGGATACTGCATTAAGCACTCTGAATAAAGAGTGACCACAATAGTCACACTGTTTTGACAGAGACAAGTATTGCATGTATACTAATCAAAATAAGTATATCATTTCAGCTGTGGTAAGAACTACGAAGCTAAAATTGATCATGCGATGAGAAAATGTACACTGGTAATATAACCCAATCCGGAGGCCAGAGAAAGCCTTCCTGAGTAAGTAACATTTAGACCGAGGAAGTAGTATAAAGAGGTAGTGAGAGATTGTTTCAAGAAAAAGGTTTAGTGGGTATATGACTATGGCCTGGGCAGAAAAAGGTTGCATTTCAAAGTCAGAAACATCATGGAGGAGGAGGCTGGTGATGTTGGCAGAAGATTTTAGTCCACATTTAGGAATTTTTAATTTATTTTGCAGCAAATAAGTCACTAAAGAGTTTGCAGTGAAGCCTGACCAGGTGGTGGTGCAGTGGATAGACCATCAGATGGTGATGCAGAGGACATAGGTTTGAAACTTTGAGGTCACTGGCTTTGCACGGGCTCACCAGCTTGAATGTGGGGTTGCTGGCTTGAATGTGGGATCATAGACATGACTCCATGTCACTGGCTTGAGCCCAAAGGTTGCTGGATTGAAGCCCAAGGTCATTGGCTTGGGCCCAAGGTCACTGGCTTGCGCAACAGGTCACTTGGTCTGCTGTAGCACCCTGGTCCAGGCACATATGAGAGAGCAATCAATGAGCAACTAAGTTGCCGCAATGAAGAATTGATGCTCCTCATCTCTCTTCCTTCCTTTCTGTCTGTTCCTCTTTCTGTCTCTCTCTGTCTCCGTCACACACAAAAAATGTTTTCAGTGGAAAAGTGGCATCATCAATTTTGTATCCAAAAATATGGCAGTGCCACCTATGCAGTCTCCCAGGAGTAGCATGGAAGTCCCCCCGCATTCCGCCCTTTTCTTGAGCTTTCACATCTGACCCATCAGCCAACTCATATCAGTCCTAGTGCTCAGGTTCCTTCCCTGCTCACATGTTATACTCTGACCCCAGTCTCCCTCTGTTCTTTCTCCACTTGGGTCATCTCTACCTGTCCTTTGGGAGTTTAACCACCACCTTCAGAAAGTCTTCTCAAAGACTTCCTATTTCTCTTTCACCTTGTCTTCATCTACAAATCCTCTGGTTGACATTCCCTTAGTGGTCTGTATGCAGCTCACCTAAGTAATTAAAATATTGTATTGAATTGTGGGTTTGCTTCCCTTCCTTTGCCTCTAGATTATTAGCTTTTTGAGGTCATGGAATTCTTTCATTTCTGTATCTCCAGGAACGAGCGCAATACAATGGTAACTGACAGATAAATAGGTGTTAAAGGAGTATATCAATAAGCAAGATTCATCTATTATTTTAGCAGTACTATGCATCTTTTTTCTAATAAAAATTAATTATGTATGTTTACTGGGTATATATAAGTATATTTAATTTACATTGGAATTCTGTAGATATACCTAAAACACAGTTTTCTTTTATTAATTTTAATGGGGTGACATTGATAAATCAGGGTACATATATTCAGAGAAAACATCTCCAAGTTATTTTGACTATATTGCATATCCATCATCCAAAGTCAAATTGTCCTCCATCACCTTCTATCTGGTTTTATTTGTGCACCTCCCCAACTCCTACCCCATCCCACACCTCCCCTTCCTCCGGGTAGCTAACACACTCTTGTCTATGTCTCTGAGTCTCATTTTTATGTCCCATCTATGTATGGAATCATACAGTCCTTAGATTTTTCTGATTTACTTACTTCACTCAGTATAAGGTTATCAAGATCCATCCATGTTGTTACAAATGATCCGATGTCATCATTTCTTACGGCTGAGTAGTATTCCATAGTATATATGTACCAAAGCTTTTTAATGAACTCGTCGTCTGACAGACACTTGGGCTGTTTTCAGATCTTCGCTATTGTGAACAATGCTGCCACAAACATGGAGGCGCATTTCTTCTTTTCAAACAGAGCTATGGTGTTCTTAAGGTATATTCCTAAAAGTGGTATAGCTGGGTCAAAAGGCAGTTTGATTTTTAATTTTTTGAGGAATCTTCATACTGTTTTCCACAGTGGCTGTACCAGTCTGCATTTCCACCAGCACTTAACATTTTCTCCACATCCTTGCCAGCACTTCACCTGTGTTGTTTTGTTGATGAATGCCATTCTGACTGGTGTGAGGTGATATCTCAATGTGGTTTTAATTTTTGTTTCTCTAATGATTAGTGATGTTGAGCATTTTTTCATGTGCCTATTGGCCATCTGTATGTCCTCTTTGGAGAATGTTTATTCATTTCTTTTGCCCATTTTTTGATTGGATTGTTTGTCTTCCTGGTGTTGAGTTTTATAAGTTCTTTATAAATTTTGGTTATTAACCCCTTATCAGACATATGGTCGAATATGTTCTCCCATTGTGTGGTTTGTCTTTTTATTCTGTTCTTATTGTCTTTAGCAGTGCAAAAGCTTTTTTGTTTGATATAGTCCCATTTCTTTATCCTGCCTTTTATTGCACTTGTCCGTGGAGATAAATCGGCAAATATATTGCTGCGAGAGATGTCGGAGAGCTTACTGCCTATGTTTTCTTCTAAGATGCTTATGGTTCCATGGCTTACATTTAAGTCTTTTATCCATTTTGACTTTGTTTTTGTGACTGGTGTAAGTTGATGGTCTAGTTTCATTTTTTTGCAGGTAGATGTCCATTTTTCCCAACACCATTTGTTAAAGAGGCTTTCTTTACTCCTTTGTGTGCTCTTACCTCCTATGTCAAATATCAGTTGTCCATAAAGATGTGGGTTTATTTCTGTGTTCTCTGTTCTTTTCCATTGATCTATATGCCTGTTCTTATGCCAGTACCAGGCTGTCTTGAGTACAATGGCCTTGTAGTAAACCTTGATATCTGGAAGAGTGATACCTCCTACTTTATTTTTTCTTTTCAAGATTGCTGAGGCTATTTGTGTTCTCTTATGGTTTCATATAAATTTTTGGAATATGTGTTCTATATCTTTGAAATATGTCATTGCTATTTTAATTAGTATTGCATTGAATTTATAAATTGCTTTGGGTAATATAGATATTTTAATGATGTTTATTCTTTCTAACTATGAGTACAGTATAAGCTTCCACTTTTTTGTATCTTTCTTGATTTCTTTTTTCAATGTTTAATAATTTTCTGAGAATAAGTCTTTAATCTCCTTGGTTAATTTACTCCTAGGTAGTTTATTTTTTGGTTGCAATAGTGAGGGGGATCGTTTCCTTAATTTCTCTTTCTGACAGTTTATTGTTGGTGTATAAAAATGCTTCTAATTTCTGAGTATTAATGTTATATCCTGCCATCTTGCTGAATTCATTTATCAGGCTTAGTAGTTTTTTGACTAAGACTAGGATTTTCTTTATACAATATCATATCATCTGTAAACAATGATAGTTTTACTTCTTCTTTGCCAATTTGGATGCCTTTTATTTTTTCTTTTTGTCTGAATGCTGTGGCTAGGACTTCCAGAACTATGTTGAATAAGAGTGGTGAAAGGGGGCACCCTTGCCTGGTTCCTGGTCTTAAGGGTATTGCTTTTAATTTTTGTCCATTGAGTATGATTTTTGCTGTGGGTTTGTCATAGATGGCCTTTATCATGTTAAGGAATGTTTCCTGTATTCCCACTTTACTGAGAGTTTTGATCACGAATGGGTGCTGGATTTTATCAAATGGTTTTTTTTAATCTATTGAAATTATCATGTGGTTTTTGTCCTTCCTATTTTTTATGTGATGAATCACATTGATTGATTTGCGAATATTGAACCAGCCCTGCCTCCCCTGAATAAATCCCACTTGATCATGGTGTATGATTTTTTAAATGTATTGCTGGATCCTGTTGGCTAATATTTTGTTGAGGATATTAGCATGTAAATTCATCAGGGATATTGGCCTATAATTTTCTTTCTTTGTGTTGTCTTTGCCTGGTTTGGGAATCAGAATTCTGCTCACCTCATAAAAAGAGCTTGGAAGTCATTCTTCCTCTTCAATTTTTTGAAGTAGCTTGAGAAAGATAGAAGTTAGTTTTTTGAATTTTTGGTAGAATTCACATGTGAAGCCATCAGGTCCAGGACTTTTCTTTGTTGGGAGTTTTTTGATAACTGTTTTGATCTCATTTGTTGTAATTGGTCTGTCTAGGTGTTCTGATTCTTCCAGATTGATTTTTGGAAGACTGTATGTTTCAAGGAATCTTTCCATTTCATCCACGTTGTCTAGTTTTTTGGCATAGAGTTCTTCATAGTATTTCCTACAATATTTTGCATTTCTGTTGTGTCAGTTTTTATTTCTCCACTCTCATTTCTAATTTTTTTTTGAGTCCTCTCTCTTTCTTTCCTGGTGAGTCTAGTTAAAGTTTTATCATTCTTGTTTAACTTGTCAAAGAACCAGCTCCTGGTTTCACTGATCCTCTGTATTGTTTCATTAGCCTCTATGTCATTTATTTCCATTGATCTTTATTATTTCCTTCCTTCTACTACCCCTGGACTTGACTTGCTGTTGTTTTTCTAGTTCTTTTAGATGCAGGGTCAAGTTGTTTATTTGAGCTTTTTCTAGCTTCTCATGGTATGCCTGTAGTGCTATGAACTTCCCTCTCAGTACTGCTTTTGCTGTGTCCCATAAATTTTGAGTTGATGGATGCTCAATATCATTCATTTGTAGGAACTCTTTTATTTCTTCTTTGAAATCATTGTTAACCCATTCATTATTTAATAACATGTTATTTAGTTTCCAAGTATTTGAGTATTTTTCAGTTTTTCTTCTGTGGTTAATTTCTAGTTTCATGCCATTGTGATCAGAGAAAATGCTTGATATGATTTCTATTTTCTTAAATTTGTTAAGACCACCTTTGTGTCCTAACATGTGGTCTATCCTAGAGAATGTATAGTAAAAACTGGAAAAGGATGTATATTCTGATTCTTTAGGGTGAAAAGTTCTGAAGATATCTATTAAATCGAGTTGATCTAGTGTATCCTTTAAGTCTGCTGTTTTTTTGTTAAGTTTCTTTCTTGAGGATCTATCCAGTATTATTCTTGATCTCACCATTTATATCTATCAAAGTCTGCTTTATGTATTTCGGTGCTCCTATATTTGGTGCGTAGATATTTATAATGATTATATCTTCCTGTTGAATTGTTCCCTTTATCATTATGTAGTGTCCTTTTTTATCTCTTACTACAGCCTTGGTTTTAAAGTCCATTTTGTCAGATATAAGTATTGGTACTCCAGCTTTCTTTTCATTTCCATTAGCATGAAATATTTTTTTTCATCCTTTTACCTTCAGTTTATGTGCATCTTTTGTTTTAAGGTGTGTCTCTTATAGACAGTATTTGTATGGATCCTGTTTTCTTATCCATGCAGCTACCCTAGGTCTTTTGATTGGGTCATTTATACCATTTACATTTAAGGTTATTATTGACATGTAGTTGTTTATTGCCATTTTATTCTTTAAAGCTGTATTCTTATTTTGCTATATTCTTTTCCCCCTTTGATCTGTTCACAACAGGCCCCATAACATCTCTTGTAGAATTGGTTTGGTTTTAATGAATTCCTTGAGGTGTTTTATTGTCTGAGATGCTTTTTATTTCTCCTTCAATTTTATTTATTTATTTATATTATTTTTATTTATTTATTTATTTTAGAGAAGAGAGGCAGAGGGAGAGATAGAGAGAGAAAGGGAAGAGGAACAGGAAGCATCAGCTCCCATATGTGCCTTGACCAGGCAAGCTCAGGGTTTTAAACAGGCAACCTTAGCATTTCAGGTTGACGCTTTATCTACTGTGCCACCACAGGTCAGGCTCTCTTTCAATTTTAAAGGTTAGCCTTGCTGGATAAAGTGGTCTTGGTTGTAGGTTCTTGTTCTGCATTTTTTTGAATATATCTTGCCATTTCTTTTGGCCTTAAGTGTTTCTGTTGAGAAGTCTGATGTCATCCTTATTGGGGCTCCTTTGTAGGTGATAGCCTTTTTTTCTCTAGCAGCTTTTAATATTTTCTTTTTATCACTTAGCTTTGGTATTTTAAGTATGATGTTTCTTGGTGTAGATTTCTTTGGGTTTCTCTATAATGAAGATCTCTGTGCTTCTTGAACGTGTGAGACATTTTTCAGCCTTAATTTAGAAAAGTTCTCAGCTATGATTTGATTGAACAAAGTTTCCATCCCTTGTTCTTTCTATTCTTCTTCAGGGACCCCTATGATGTGGATATTATTTCTCTTCATGTTGTCACAGAGGTCCCTTAGAGTTCCCTCAGATTTTTTGAGTCTCTTTTCTTTTTTCTGCTCTGCTTCTGTGCCTTTGTTTATTTTGTCCTCTAATTCACTGATTTGATCCTCAGCTTCATCCATCTGCTTTTAGTTCCTTCCATTGTAGTCTTCAATCTGATATAGTATTAGTAATTTCTGTCTGATTTTTTTATTATTATAATTAAAAAAAATTTTTAATTAATTAATTTATTTTTCCAAGGACAGAGAGAAAGTCAGAGAGAGGGATAGATTGGGACAGACAAACAGAAATGGAGAGAGGTGAGAAGCATCAATCATTAGTTTCTTGTTGCCCTTATGACACCATAGTTGTTCATTGATTGCTTTCTCACATGTGCCTTGACCGAGGGCCTTCAGCAGACTGAGCAACCCCTTGCTGGAGCCAGCGACCTTGGGTCCAAGCTGACGAGCTTTTGCTCAAGCCAGATGGGCGTGCACTCAAGCTGGCGAGCTCGAGGTCTCAAACCTGGGTCTTCCACATCCCAGTTTGATGCTCTATCCACTGCGCCACCGCCTGGTCAGGCTTTAATTTCTTTTTTTATACTTGCTATCTCTTTATTTAGGTGTTCATAATGACAATCCATTGTTGCTCTAAACTCTTTGAATATCCTGTCTTTATTTTAAACTCTGCATTTGGTAATTTGGTTATATCTGATTCATTCAGGTCCTTCTCTGGGGATTTCTTTTGATTCATTTGGGTTGCATTTCTCTGCCTGCCCATTTTGTCTGTGTATGAGAAAGGTTTGGCCACTGGAGTCCAATGGGTGTTGCCTCTGTGTTCCCTAGGTGTCTTCTGTCTGTAGGCCCACCACCGACTCTGCCGTTGCCTAGGGTGGTTGGGTATGGGCATTGATGGCGCTGGCCCGCTGCGGCTATTGCCGCAGTTTCTGCCTCTCCTCTTCAAGAGGGGTTGTATTCTCATGCCTGGCTCTACAAGCCAAAGCTGGTCTTGGCCTTCTCCCCGCCCCCACTGGTGGGATTGCGCACCACACTTGGGCCACAACCCTGGGCACAGGGGCAGGGGTAAGTACCTTTGCTCACCTGTGGGTCCCTGTCAGCAAATGGAGCTAATAGTGCTAAAATAGTTTTGTGGATTAAATATAATAACTGAATCAACACAGTGCCTGACATATGGTAGGTTTTCACTGAATGGCAATTCTCTCCCTTTTCTCCTTTCTTTCTTCCCCTCACCTATACTCTCACATTGTGTACTTATTCCTGAAATTGAGTGCTCAAGGAAGCTCAGCCACAGTGTTTATAGTAATTGATAAATCCTTTTAAAAAATATTGTGCAAAGAGATAGGGGACTGTATATTTCTGACATTTGAATGCAGAAAGGGGCACTGACCTATTGGCTCAGTGGTAGAGAGTTTGCCTGGCATGTGGGAGTCCTTGGTTTGATTCCCAGTCAGGGCACATGGGAGAAGTGACCATCTGCTTCTCCAGTCTTTCCTCTCCTTCTTCTTTTCCTGAAGCCATGAATCAAATTCATTGGACCCAGGTGCTGAGGATGACTGTGGAGCTTCTGCCTCAGGTGCTAAAAAATAGCTCACCCAAGAGCATGGCCTTACATGGGCAGAGGATCGGCCCCAGATGGCGTCTCCCAGGAGGATCCTGGCTGGAGTACATGCAGGAGTCTGTCTCTCTATCTCCCCTCCTCCCACTTGGACAAGATTGGGCACGTTCAGGGTGATATGGCCATAGACTTCCCTCCTCTCACTTGGAAAAGAAGAAAAAAAAAAAGAATACAGGAAGAAGCCTGACTAAATGAGGGTAGGAAGTGCATTCAGGAAGACTGGTGTTTAGTCATTGTCTTTACATGTCAAAATTTATACTTCACAGAAAATAATTTATATTAAATTATTCAATGCAATTTACTTTTTCTACTATTAATGTTATTCTGTGTTTTTTTTTAGTTAGGTCAGAATTTCTGTATTTAGTAGGGTCCAAGATATATGATGTAAAATTCATTGTTAATTAAGTGACATATATACATAACCATATTACTGATAAAGAAAATCATCTCTCAAAGGTATTTGGTTAGTTTTAAGTATATGTACACACAAGGTAACCAACTTTTTTACAATAAAAGGAGAATAGCTGGCAAGATGGCGATGGAGTAGGCGGACGTACCAACGTCCAACTCCCAGAACCAAAGTGGATTATAACTTGATTTTAAGAACCATCATCTGGAGAAACCAATGTTGAACTGGACTGAGAGGACTCTTTAACTGGGGAACACTGAAGAAGCAACAATGAGACTGGTAGAAAAAGCAAAAACACGAAAAGGGCTGCCTAGCTCCCTGGAGCGAAAAGCAGCCCGGAGAGACTCGCATGATAGGAAGAGAGGCTAGTGTAAGAGTAGGGACCCAGGTCCCAGGAACGAAGCCCCAGCCTGCAGCCCCAGAGCCAAGAAGAGGCGTATGGACAGTATTTAGCTGTGAAATAGGTTAGGATACTGTTTGTGAGAAATAGACAGTTTTCTCAGACCCAGGATTCTTCTTAAAGGGACGGTGCAGAAAACCTCTCTCACAACCACTCACCCAGGACTCTGAGAGACAGGGAGAGAGGAGAGGACTGGAGCAGAGGGAGGAGAGTGTGGTCTAAAAGGCACAGGGAGAAAAGCTTTGAGGGACAGCCACCCTAAATCCTGGGCTGAGTCACTCCACAAATCTGAAACAATATTTCCCCTAGAACGAGCAAAGGGAAGCAGGACACCAGCCAAACAGGCTCCCCTGCAACAATTAGAGCACAATCACTTAGAAGGAGGGAGCTTTCAGGACTACAGTATGGAATGTTGGGGTCTGAGCTGCAGCACCCCTACTCATACTCTGAGGGCTTGCTAGAGGGCGGGTGGCAGCGAGATGCAAAAGCGCGGTTCTGTTGGCAGAGGCAGAGGCTGAGCCGGCTGGCGTGAGCTCAGTCTAGCCCAGCGGGGCAGAGGTGACGCGCTAAAGTGGTTTGGCGGTTGCAGGCCTGCCTGTGACCCCACCTGTGTGGGAAAAGCTGAAGCCAGGAATGGGCAGAGATCCTCCGCTGGGCAGGGTGAGTGGGCATGCAACTTCACCTGGCCTCCAAGTCTTGAAGCCCTGCACAAACTGGCATTTTCCGCGGAGGTGGGGCAGAAGCCTGGGCTCACAGTTGAGTGTGCACCAGCAGCCTGGCCGAGGAGCCAAGGTTGGCGGGGGTGGAGCCATGGGACAAAAGCCCTACTCATGGCTGAGAGTGTAGCAGCAGCACCTCCCACCACCAGGCTCGCAGCTAAGCACACATCAGCAGGACCTCCTGGCCGGAGGAATCAACTGACAGGGACCTGCAGCCAAGCAAAAGTGCTCACTCTTGCCCTTGGTGCCCAACCTTGTGTCCCGAGTTTGGTGCACAATGCCAACCATGGGAGAGGGCCAAGGCCGAGACCAGCTTAGGCTTATAGAGCCTGGCACGAGAACAAAGCTCCTTTCATGGAGGCAGAGGCAAGGCAGAAACCACAGCAACAGCTGCAGCAGCTGGCTCCGGCAACACCCATACCCAACCACCCTAGAGAGTGGCAGAGGGGTGGCAGGCTTGCAGAGAGACCACACCTAGGGAACACAGAGGCAACACCCATTAGACTCCAGTAGCCAAACCCTTCTTCACACGAACAAAATGGGCAGGCAGAGGAATGCAACCCAAATGAATCAAGAGAAATCCCCAGAGAAGGACCTGAATGAATCAGATATAACCAAACTACCTGATGCAGAGTTTAAAATAATGATAGTTAGGATGTTCAAAGACAATGTATGGTTATTACAAACACCTAAATAAAGAGCAAGTATAAAAAAGGAAATAGAAATAATAAAAAAGAATGAGACAGAAAAGACAGAATACAGTATCAGAACTGAAGTCCACAATGGAAGGAATTAAAAGCAGGATGGATGAAGCTGAGGATCGAATCAGCACATTAGAGGACAAAATAAACAAAAGCACAGAAGCAGAGAAAACAAAAGAAAAAGAGACTCAAAGAATCTGAGGAAACTCTAAGGGAGCTCTGTGACAACATGAAGAGAAATAACATCTGCATCATAGGGGATACTGAAAAGAATAGAAAGAACAAGTGATAGAAACTTTGTTCAATCAAATCATAGCTGAAAACTTCCCTAAATTAAGACTGAAAAAGGTTTTACACATTCAAAAAGCACAGAGAACTTCATTAAAGAGAAACCCAAAGAACTCTACACCAAGACACATCATAGGTAAAGTACCAAAGCTAAGTGATGAAGAGAACATTTTAAAAGCTGCTAGAGAAAGAAAGGCTATCACCTACAAAGGAGCCCCCATAAGGATGATATCGGACTTCTCAACAGAAAAATTTGAGGCCAGAAGGGAATGGCAAGATATATTCAAAGTAATGCAGAACAAGAACCCACAACCATGACTACTTATCCAGCAAGACTATCATTTAAAATTGAAGGAGAAATAAAGAGCTTCCCAGACAAAAAAAAAAAAAACCTCAGGGAATTCATTAAAACAAAACTCATTCTGCAAGAGATCCTAAGGGGCCTGTTGTGAAAAGTTCAAAGGGGGAAAAGAATATAGCAAAATAAGAATACAGCTTTAAAGAATAAAATGGCAATAAACAACTACATATTCAATAATAACCTTAAATGTAAATGGATTAAATGATCCAATCAAAAGACTTAGGGTACTGAGTGGATAAAGAAACAGGGCCCATAGATATGCTGTCTACGGAGACACACCTTAAACAAAAGATGCACATAAACTAAAGGTAAAAGGATGGAAAAAAATATTTCAAGCACATGGAAATGACAAAAAAGCTGGGTTAGCAATACTTATATCTGACAAAATGGACTTTAAAACAAAGCCTGTAGTAAGAGATAAAGAAGGACACTACATAATGATAAAGGGAACAATTCAACAGGAAGATATAACCATTATAAATATCTACGCACCAAATATAGAAACCCCAGCATACATAAAGCAGACTTTGATGGATATAAAGTGCGAGATTAACAGCAATACTATAATAGTAGAAAATTTCAGTACCCCACTAACATCACTGGATAGATCTTCAAGAAAGAAAATTTACAAAGAAACAGCAAACTTAAAGGATATACTAGATCAACTCGATTTAATAGATATCTACAGAACTTTTCACCCTACAGCAGTAGAATATACATTCTTCTCAAGCGCTCATAGTACATTCTCTAGGATAGACCACATGTTAGGACACAAAAGTGGTCTTAACAAATTTAAGGAGATTGAAATCATATCAAGCGTTTTCTCTGATTACAATGGCATGAAACTAGAAATTAACCACAAAAGAAAAACTGAAAAATACTCAAACACTTGGAAACTAAATAGCATGTTATTAAATAATAAATGGATTAACAATGAGATCAAAGAAGAAATAAAAAAGTTTCTAGAAACGAATGATAATGAGCATACATCAATTCAAAATTTATGGGACACAGCAAAAGCAGTACTGAGAGGAAAGTTCATAGCACTACAGGCATACCATGAGAAGCTAGAAAAAGCTCAAATAAGCAACTTGACCCTGCATCTAAAAGAACTAGAAAAACAGCAGCAAATAAAGCCGAGGACTAGTAGAAGAAAAGAAATAATAAAGATCAGAGCAGAATTAAATGACATAGAGGCTAAGGAAACAATATAGAGAGTCAATGAAACCAGGAGCTAGTTCTTTGAAAAGGTAAATGAGATCAATGAACCTTTAACTAGATTACCAAGGAAAAAAAAGAGAGTACTCAAATAAATAAAATTAGAAATGAGAGTGGAGAAATAACAAGTGACACAATAGAAATACGAAGTATTGTAAGAAAATACTATGAAGAACTCTATGCCAAAAAAATTAGACAACCTAGATGAAATGGACAAATTTCTTGAATCATATAATCTTTCAAAAATCAATCTGGAAGAATCAGAACACATACACAAACCAATTACAACAAATGAGATTAAAACAGTTATCCAAAAACTCCCAACTAAGAAAAGTCCTGGGCCTGATGGCTTCACAAGTGAATTCTACCAAGAATTCAAAGAAGAACTAACTCCTATCCTCCTCAAGCTATTACAAAAAATTCAAGAGGAAGGAAGACTTCCAAATTCCTTTTATGAGGCGAGAATAATTCTGATCCCCAAAACAGGCAAAGACAACACAAAGAAAGAAAATTATAGGCCAATATCCCTGATAAATTTACATGCTAAAATTCTCAACAAAATATTAGCCAACAGGATCCAGCAATATATGAAAAAAATCATACACCATGATCAAGTGGGATTTATTCTGGAGAGGCAAGCTTGGTTCAATATTTGCAATTCAATCAATGTGATTCATCACATATACAAAAGGACGGACAAAATCACATGATAACTTCAATAGATGCAGAAAAAGCATTTGATAAAATCCAGCACCCATTCATGATCAAAACTCTCTGTAAAGTGAGAATACAGGAAACATACCTTAACATGATAAAGGCCATCTATGACAAACCCACAGCAAACATCATACTCAATAGGCAAAAATTAAAAGCAATCCTCTTAAGATCAGGAACCAGTCAAGGGTGCTCCCTTTCACCACTCTTATTCAACATAGTTCTGCAAGTCTTAGCTACAGCAATCAGACAAGAAGAAAAAATAGAAGGCATCCAAATTGGAAAAAAAGAAGTAAAACTGTCATTATTTGCTGATGATATGGTATTGTATATAGAAAACCCTAAAGTCTCAGTCAAAAAACTACTGGACCTGATAAATGATTTCAGCAAGGTGGCAGGATATAAAATTAATACTCAGAAATCAGAGGCATTTCTATATACCAACAATGAACTGTCAGTAAAAGAAATTAAGGAAACAATCCCCTTCACTATTGCAGCCAAAAAAATAAAGTACCTAGGAGTAAATTTAACCAAGGAGGTTAAGAACTTATACTCAGAAAATTATAAAACATCGATATAAGAAATCAAGGAAGATACAAACAAGTGGAAGCATATACCATGCTCATGGTTACAAAGAATCAACATCATTAAAATGTCTATATTACCCAAAGCAATTTATAAATTCAATGCAATACTGATTAAAATACCAATGAAATACTTCAAAGATATAGAACACATATTTTAAAAATTTATATGGAACCACAAAAAAACACGAATAGCCTAAGTAATATTAAAAAGAAAAAATAAAGCAGGAGGTATCACTCTTATGGATAACAAGGTATTCTACAAGGCCATTGTACTCAAGACAGCCTGGTACTGGCATAGAACAGGCACATAGATCAATGGAACAGAACAGAGATACAAGAAATAAACCCACATCTTTATGGACAACTGATATTTGACAAAGGAGGAATGACCATGCAATGGAGTAAAGACAGACTCTTTAACAAATGGTGTTGGGAAAATTGGACATCTACTTGCAAAAAAATGAAACTAGACCATCAACTTACACCAGTCATAAAACAAAGTCAAAATGGATAAAAGACTTAAATGTAAGCCATGGAACCATAAGCATCTTAGAAGAAAACATAGGCAGTAAGCTCTCCAACATCTCTTGCAGCAATATATTTTCCAATTTATCTCCTAGGGCAAATGAAATAAAAGTCAGGATAAACAAATGGAACTATATCAAACTAAAAAGCTTTTGCACTGCTAAAGACAATAAGAACAGAATAAAAAGACAAACCACAAAATGGTAGAACATATTTGACAATGCCTCTGATAAGGGACTAATAACCAAAATTTATAAAGAACTTATGAAACTCAACACCAGGAAGAGAAACAATCCAAACAAAATGTGGGCAAAGAAATAAATAGAAATTTCTCCAAAGAGGACATACAGATGGCTAATAGGCACATGAAAAAATGGTCAACATCACTAATCATTAGAGAAATGCAAATTAAAACCACATTGAGATATCACCTCACACCAGTCAGATTGGCACTCATCAGCAAAACAACACAGAATAAGTGCTGGCGAGGATGTGGAGAAAAGGAAACCCTCCTGCACTGCTGGTTGGAATGCAGACTGATGCAGCCACTCTAGAAAACAGTATGGAGATTCCTCAAAAAATTAATAATAGAAGTGCCTTTTGACCCTGCTATCCCACTTTAAAGAATATACCCTAAGAACACCATAACACTGTTCGAAAAGAAGAAATGCGCCTCCATGTTCATGGCAGCATTGTTCACAATAGCGAAGATCTGGAAACAGCCCAAGTGTCCATCAGAGAACGAGTGGATTAAAAAGCTTTGGTAAATATATATTATGGAATACTACTCAGTCTTAAAAAATGATGACATTGGATCACTTGTAACAACATGGATGGACCTTGATAAGCTTTTACTGAGTGAAGTAAGTAAATCAGAAAAAGTAAGGACTATATTAGTCCATACATAGATGGGACATAAAAATGAGACTCAGAGACATGAACAAGAGTGTACTGGCTACCAGGGGGAAGGGGGACACTAGGAAGAGGGTAGGGGACAGGAGGGGCACAAATAAAACCAGATAGAAGGTGATGGAGGACAATTTGACTTTGTGTGATGGATACACAATATAATCAAATGTCAAAATAACCTGGAAATATTTTCTTTGAACATATGTGCCCTGATTTATCATTGTCACCCCATTAAAATTAATAAAAATAAATTTAAAAAAAAGAATAGAAAAGGGCAAAAATAAATGAAAGGAAACAATATTGTAAATAAAAGAAACATTTTATTCATTGCAACAATAATACATATATGATAAATGCATAATAAAAACATTTGTAATATTTTATATTATAATTATGCTTTCATGCCTATTAATTTTTAATAATAATTGTAAGAAAAAGTACTCATTTAGATACATCACATCACACTCAATGGATCAACTGCCTTGATCAAATATGGACATTCACAGATTAGTCTGCCAATATCAAAAAGAAGAACATGTAGGAGGACACTTTTTGAGGGAGGACTGAACTTACAAAAGAAGGACTGTCCTCCCTAAAAGGGGATGATTGGTCACCTTAGATGTAGGCATTTTATATATATCTTCATATTTTTAAATGAAATTGTTTTAAATAGCACTCTACTATTGATAATTTACTGTTCTTTATTTTAGGACCTGTTTCTTATTTTATATTGCTTAGAAGTCCAATAGAAAAAAAATCACTAAGTAATATAATTAAGAGAATTAAATAGGTTTATAAATTTAAAAAGTTAAATTAATGATTGGTGTTTTAAACTGTGGACCACACTCAGCAAACTGTCATACCTTGTACTTTATTTTCAAGAACAAAGTTACACTGACATCTTTTAAAGTTCATGAAGATGTGCTCATTTAAAAGGTTTGGGTTGGCATTTTGTGTTAAATTAGGTTCTCTAACTCTTAGGAATTGGATAGTTATTGGCTTCCAAATTACCTTTATTATAGACCAGAAGAAACAGACAAAAGGTTATGTCTTGGCAAAGTAGCAAACCTAGAAAAGTACCCATTTTGATGGAAGGAAACACTGTTTAGAAACTCTTTCACAGACATGCCCAGAAATAATGTTATTTTGTTTTCTAGTTTTGTATTATGTGCCAGAATCTTCATTTTATTTAAATTTTTTTTAAGACTTTATTCATTTTAGAAAGGGAAGATAGAGAGAGAAGAGGGAGAGGAGCAGGAAGCATCAACACCGATATGTGTCTTGACCCAGCAAGCCCAGAGTTTTGAACTAGCGACCTCAGTGTTCCAGGTCAAGACTTTATCCCCTGCACCACCACAGGTCAGGCCAGAAGTAATGTTTAACCAAAATATCTGGGAACCTCATGTCCGAGTCAAGTTGAGATATAAATCTAACTGCTACATCAACTTATAAGTCAGGCAGAGGGCCAGCATCAAACCCCACACTCAAACATCAGGACTTGGGGCCCAGGGTCTAGGTCAGAGAAGTAACAAAGGTAATTTTCTGTTTAAACTGAAAGTCTGGTTTGGTCTCAAATTAAGGGCAGACTGAATAATAAAACTTATTGGAGCTGCTGGAATAAGGAAAAGGTTTCAAGGCTGGATACATCAGTTAGCATGTCTCTGAGTGATTCTGACTTAGAAGAGAGAGGCTGAACAAGGAAGATTTGGGCATAGTTGATGTTAGCATTGACTTTCACTGTGACTCACACAGTCAAGTTGAAACATGTATTGGAAGTGTCCCTCTGCAAAATGTAGATAGAGATTGAGAGTATCCCTGGGCAGGAGTATCACTTAGATTCCAGTGTCAGTGTTCTCTTCCATTCTGGGTTCCTGTGCCAGATAGCCTGTGCAATGGTGTTTTTACCTAAAGTGGAGCAACTTTACACTTGGAGTTGGCAGGAAATGTGAAAATCTAGACTATCTTGAGGTAAGAATTTAAAATGAGTGAGGAGGCTGAAGACAATGACAGCACAGATGGATAAAAACATAGCCATGTTGGCTGGGAGTATCTGGAAAGCTGTGGCCGAGGATAGAAGCTGGTGAGTCTGGAAAGAAAAGATACTCGATTAAAAGAAGGAGGAAAGAACCTGACTAGGTGGTGGCACAGTAGATAAAGCATTGACCTGGGACTCTGAGGACTCAGGTTCAAAACCCTGAAATTACTGGCTTGAGTGTGGCCTTACCTGGCTTAAGCACAGGCTCATCAGCTTGAGTGTGGGTTGCTGGCTTGAGCATGGGATCATAGACATGACCCTATGGTTGCTTACTTGAGCCCAAAGGTCACTAACTTGAATCCCAATATCACTGGCTTAGGGCCAAGGTTGCTGGTGAGGGAAAAGGGTCACTGGCTTGGCTGGAGTGCTCCAGTCAAGGTGCATATAAGAAGCAATCAATGAACAGCTAAAGTGCCACAAGTATGCATTGATACTTTTCATCTCTTTTCCTGTCTGTCTCTCACTAAAAAAGAATTAAAAAGGAGGAAAAGTATCATTGAGTAGGGATTGAGTGACAATGAAATCTGAATTCAGAGCTGAAATTCAATGGCAGTTTGAGGCTTTACAAAGAACAGTATTATCTGAAGAGTGGTGTTCAAGAATTAGCCAAATCACTTGGAAATAAAACCTGGACATATAGCCTTTTAAATGCATGATTATTACATCAGAATGCACCACACAGCATGAATGATTTAATAACTATCTAACCTGGTAAATATCTCTCAAACCTATAGTTCAAAGTAAAAAACAAAAACAATAAATTCTGTACATGAGAGTACAGTTGTTGTATACTCTTTCTGGTTGACTAAAGCATGAGTGATATTGTTTCAACAATACATTTTCTAATGTAGTGAATTTTCTGACATAAAAATATGAAGTGCATATTTGTTTACAGAATATGAAATGTATTCTCTGGTTCAGTGGAATCAAATACATCCTCCTATGTATTAAGGCATTTCTTTGTCAAACTTATTTGTAACTGCTACCATATTAAGTGCTGCTCATAGAAAAATAAGGGAAATATATGCTCTCCAGACAAGTAAATGCTAAATAGGTTAGAGGTATGATAGAGGAATATCATGGAATCTCATAAGGGAGCACATAATACTGATTGGAAAGGATAAAAAAGTCCATCTCAGTAATGATTTATTGGGAGTCAATAACCTCTGTGTGGGGTTTTGAGGCACAAAACAACTAGTCAGGAGAAGAACACCTGAGAGAGAGTAAAATGGACAAAATCATGAAACCCTATATAAACTACATTTGACGTATTACAAATAATTAACTACAGAATATGGGGTATAGATGTTAGACAGTTGGAAAAGGGAGGAGGTTCAGAGAAAACTTTAAGAGGCATCTAGTGATTAGGACATGAAAGGGCATGTTTATCCTGATGTCAGTAATCATCTGAAATCTTTGAAGAGTGTTAACATGCAGATAATATTTTCAGGTTTGTCTTTTAAAGATATCATGAGAGTAGAGAGGAACATGGTAAGAAGATTAGCCTGGGGGCAAGATAAATTGCAACCGAAACTGAATGTATGAGCTTTTGAGCTATGGTGACAGCAGTGGAAATTAAGTAGAAGCAGCATATTCCAAAGACATTAAGGAGACAGATTTGGTAAGACTGTTAACAATTGGATGCATTGGGTAAGTGAGAGGCATGAGGGTAAGGAATGACTGCTACGTTTTCTGTCAGAAAGAATGGATAAAAGGTGGTGTCACTTACTGAGAAAGTGAACTAAGGAAACCTGATATGGAAGGGATAGATAATGAGGTTTAATTTTGAACATGTTGTGTAGAATGTAGGTATAATATCCAAGAAGGGATGTTCAGTAGGGCTTTAGGCAGATGGGATGGTGGTCAGGAGCGAGGTGGGGGTGGAATTTAGATTTGGTAGCAGTCAGCACTTGAAATAATGCAAAATCAGTGCTATGGAATTAAATGTGTCCTTGCAAAATTCATATGTTGAAGCCCTAACCTCTAATGTGACTGTATTTAAAGATAGTTCTTTTAAGGAGATAATTAGGTCAAATGATATCATAAAAATGAAGCCCTAATCCAATTAAGACTGGTGTCCTTATAAGAAGTGGAAGAGATACTGGGAGTGCATGTGCAGATGAAGGGCCATGTGAGGACACAGTGAGAAGGCAGCCAGGTACAAGTCAGAAAGAAAGCCCTCGCCAGAAACCAGCACTGCCAGTACAGAACTTTGGTCTTAGACTTCCAGTCTCTGGAACTGTGAGAAAATACATTCTTGTTGATTAAGCCGCCTACTCTGTGGCATACTATTATAATAGCCCTAGCAGATTAATATAGTCAGGAAGACTACAGGGTTATAAGAAATGACAACTAAAGACAGAACTATGGGGAATGAACATCATTTAAAGAAGAAGCCCTATTCTTGAAAAAGAGAAGTCAAGTGAAAAGAGTAAGGACAGAGGGAGATACTGAAGATGGAAAGTGAAGGAATGAAATTGAGGACCCCTGGAACTGAGAAATTGGGTTTAGGAGATGAGAGAGATGGAATTAAAAGTGGTTATAGAGTTAGATAGATTATAAAGTATAGAGACAGGAATTTAAATTTACATACAAGACTTTGAGTAGGGCTAGTTCCTTATAAAGGCGCTCGGGGGAAGAAGGTAGGGCTGGGAACTTAAAATGCTAACGGTATAATACACTTATTGTGGGATTTTGCTTCTAGTTAAGATAAGGTAACATAGACTGAATTTAACCTCCTGCTTAAAAAAATTTAAATCTTAACAAAATATAAGATGTAGCCTGATGAGGCAGTGATGTAGTGGATAGAGTGTCAACCTGGGATGCTGATGACCCCGGTTCAAAACCCTGAGGTTGACTGGCTTGAGTGCAGACTTTTCTGGCTTGAATGCAGGGTCACCAGATTGCGCATGGGATCATAGATATGATCCCATGGTTGCTGGCTTGAACTCAAAGGTCATTGGCTTGAAGCCCAAGGTTACTGGCTTAAACCCAAGGTTGCTGGCTGGAGCAAGGGGTCACTGGCTCCACTGGAGCCTCCCAGTTAAGGTACATTTGAGAAGCAATCAATGAACTAATAAAGTGCTGCAACAATGAGTTGCTGCTTCTCATCTCTCTCTCTTCCTGTGTGTCTGTCTGTCTGTTCTGGTCTGTCTTCACCCCTTCTTTCCTTTGCTAATACACCTGAGACATATGGTTTTACACACTGGATATCAGGTAAGGAAGTAGAGTAATCTCTTTCCTGAGAGAGGGGGAAAATGAGGTGATCCCTATGTTTGCCCAAACTAGCTGTGTGGAGAGTTTCCAGTCACAGTGGAGGAAAGAGGGACTCATGATGCTAAACAAAGTTGTTGAATTGAAGAAACAAAACTGGAACTTCATGGAAGCCCAAATAACCAGAGTTTGTGTGGTAGATTATTGGAAGAGGGAGTGCAGGTGAAGGGAGAGAGAAAGAGATGGAAAGAGAGAGAGAGAGAGAGAGAGAGAGAGTGAATAATGTGTGAAACAGCTCTGGAGATCTTCAGACTTTCTTGAACTCAACTGAGTACTTCCATTATATGCATGGGAAGGAACTCTCCAAGGCTGAGGAAAGAACTACTTAAAGGTAACAGAGGTAACAATTACTGGAATCCACCCAGAAAAAGTAGAAGTGCCTCTTCTTTCTAGCCTTCATGGAAAAACTTATAACTGATTGGGCATTAGATAAAGTTCTAATAAGAATACTGCTAAAGTAGTGAGACAAAATTTTCTGTAGGCTAAAGGCTACTCTGGTCTTGCTTACAGGATCAAGTTTCAAAATAGTCAGCTTGTTTCTAATGAACTTGGCTATAGCTTAGAAAAAGTCCAAGACTATTTCAGGGATGAACTATCTACCACCCATGGATATTTATAGGAATACAAAATATTCTGTATACAACAGAGTAAAATTTATAGTGTCTGGTATCTAATTTAAAAATTGCCAATTGTGCAAAAAGGCAGTCAAATATGACATATAAAAATAGGAAAAGTCTATCAATAGAAGCAGGCCCAGAAATGACACAAATGATAGATTCACTAGACAAAGAAAATAAAACAGTTATTATAAATATATTCTGTATGTTCAGGAATGCAGAGGAAAAATTGAACTTAAAAAAGAACTCAAATCAAACTTCTGGAAAAGAAATATACTTTCTGAAATGAAAACCGCACTGGATGGGATAAGTAGAAGGTTAGCAACTGCAGAAGAAAAGAGTAATAAACTTGAATAGAGAGCAAATAGTTTAACTATCCAAGATGATATACAGAAATAAATATAACTAAAAAAAAATTATAAAGGAGTAGTGGAACACTGTAAAGCTGCCAAGCATATGTGAAACTGACATTTCTGAACTAAATGTCAGAAAAATATTATTTACAGAAATAATAGTTGAAATTTTTAAAAACTTGGGGGAAAATATAAAGCCAGAACTAGATGCTTGGAGAAAACTTTATAAAAGCACATCATAATAAAATTACTTAAAAATAGTGTTAAAGAAAAATCTTTATGGACTGAAAAAAGAAAAAAGAGAACATAGTAGATACACAGGAACAAAGGTAAAGAAAGAACACTGACTTATTGGAAACAGTGCAGTAGAGCCTTCTGCTGCAAATCAGTGAAGCAGCATATTTAAACTATTGAAAGAAAAAAAAATGTTGCTAAAATTTTTTTAGCGTTAAAGTAAAATAAAACCTTTGTCAGGCAAATAAAGTTTAACAGAAATAATGACCAGCTGACCTGCATGACAAGAAATGTTAAAGGTCCTTTAATTTTAAGGCAGATGATACCAGACAGAAATCTCAACTTACACAGAAGAATAAAGGGCACCAAAAATGATAAATATGTGACTTATTATAGATCTTATTTAAAATATCTCTTTAAAACTTAATTTACTATTGAAAGCAAAATAATGATAAAATAGTGTGAGGTTTATCAAGTTTTTTAAAGTACGATGTTTGAAACAATAGCACAATGGTTATTAGGACAGAAATACATGTCTATTATTGTAAGATTATTCTACCATATAAAGTTTTATAATATTAACTGAAGGTAGACAGTGATTAGTTAAAAATGTATATTAGAGCCCTGGCTGGGTAGCTCAGTTGGTTAGTATGTTGTCCTTATATGCTAAGGTAGTGAGTTCAGTTCTTGATCAGAGCTCATACAAGAATTAACCAATGAATGCGTAAATAACTGGAACAACAAATTGATGTTTTCTCTCTCTCTCCCATCCTCTTTCTTCCTAAAATCATTAATAAATAAAAATTTAAAAACAATGCACAGTAGAAATCAAAAGCAATTGACACACACACACACAGTTATAGCTAATAAACCAAAAGAAATAAAGTATTAATCAGAAAATATACTGCATTAATCCAAAATAGTGCAGGAAAAAAAGTGAACAAAAACCAGATTAGACAGAAAGCCTACAACTAGAAGGTAGATTTTACAAAACCATATCAATAATCACATTAAATGTAAATTGTTTAAGCACACACAACTAAAAGATAGAGATTCTCAGACAGAATAAAAAAGAAAGACCCAACTATATACCGTCTATATGAAACCCACCTTAAATATAAAGACATTGGCCTGACCTGTGGTGGCGCAGTGGATAAAGCATCGACCTGGGAACACTGAGGTCGCCAGTTCAAAACCCTGCACTGGTCTGGTCAAGGCACATATGGGAGTTGATGCTTCCAGCTCCTCCCCCCTTTCTTTCTCTCTCTCTCTCTCTCTCTCTCTCTCTCTCTCTCTTTCTCTCTCTCTCTCTCTGTGTGTCTCCTCTCTAAAATGAATAAAATTTAAAAAAATATATAAAGACATTAAGAATAAAAGTGTGAAAAATGATATACTATGCTAAGAGTAATAAAAAGAAGCTGAGAGAAATTTATAATGATACAAGTACTTTGGAAAACAGTGACAGTTTTTTAAAAAACTAAATATATACTTGCCATATGATCCAACATTCAAATTTGAGGTATTTATGCAAGAAAATAAAAGCATGTGTCTATAAAAAGACTTTTGCATGAATATTTATAGCAGCTATATTTGCAATAGACAAGAACTTAAAAAATCCCAAATGTCCATCAACAGGTTAAAAAAATAAGTAAATTGTGCTTTATTCATAAAATGAAATACTCAGCAATAAAAGTAATGAGGCACTGAAACCCAGAACAGCATAATTTAATTCTTATAATAATTATTCTGAGTGAAAAAAGCCAGACATAAATTGTATATCTCATATAAAATTTGAAAATGTAAAGTTAACTATAATGAAGTAGAAGAGGTCACTCATTGCCTGGGGAAGAGAAGAATTACCAAGGGGTACAATGAAACATTGGGGGATGCTAGATATGTCCATTATCTTGATTGTGTTCATAGTTTATGTTTACATATGTCAAAAGCTATAAAATTATAGACTTTAAATATGTATAATGTATTGTGGCAAATGGTCAAGAAAGTTGATTATGCATGTGGAACTATTTCTAGGAAAAGTTGAGAACCCAACTGTGGTCAAAGACTATGAATTTAGTTGTGCACAAATTTCTACAACTGTGTGATTATTTTTTCATCAGTGTTAGAAGTTGAATTAGGAGAAAGCTGATGAAAGCTAAATGAAACGAGTGCAAACCATTTATCAGATATAGAATTCGAAAATATGGTGATAAGGATGCTTAAGGAACTTAGTAAGAACTACAACAGCATAGAAAAAGGACTTAGAAACTATAAAAAAGAAACAGAAATAAAGAATACAATACCTGAAATGAAGACTTAACTAGAAATAATAAAAAAAAATAGGTTGGATGAAGCACCGTATCAAATCAGTGATTTGAAAGACATAGTATTATAAAACACCCAATGAGAGCAACAAAAATAAATTTAAAAAAATTAGAATAATTTAAGGGACCTTTAGAACAGCATGAAGCATAAAAACATCTATATCATAAGGGTACCAGGAGGAGAAAAGAGAGAGCAAGGGGTGGAGAACCTATTTGAGGAAATAATAACTGTAAACTTCCTTAACCTGGTGAAGGAAAAAGACATGTAAGTTCAGGAAGCACAGAAAGTTCCAAACAAGATGAACACATAGAAGTCCACACCAAGACATACAATAATTAAAATGGTAAAGGTTAAAGATAAAGAGAGCATCTTAAAAGCCACACAAGAAAGTTAGTTACCTACAAGGGAGGTCCCTATAAGACTACGGGTTGATTTTTCTACAAAAAACATTCAGGGCCAGCAGAGATTGGCATGGAAATTTTTGTTTTGTTTGTCTTAATTTTAATTTAATTTTTTTATTTTGTGAGAGGCAGGGAGAGAGACAGGAACATTGAGCTGTTCCTACGTGTGACCTGACCAGGGTTTGAACTGGCAACTTCTGCCCTTCAGGATGATGCTCCAACCAACTGAACTGAATAGTCAGGGCTTTATTTTTTTAAATTTATTGCTTGATTTTTAGAGAGACAGAGAGAGGAGAGAGGGAAGGGAAGTATTCATTTCTTTCCACTCAGTCATGCATTCATTGGTTGCTTTCCCTGTGTGCTCTGACCAGGGATCAAACCCACAATTTTGTCATTTTGGGATGATGCTCTAACCGACTGAGCTAACTGGCTAGGACCTGGCATAAAATATTGAAAGTGGTGAAAAGCAAGGACCTACAACCAAGACTTTACCCAGGAACACTGTTATTTAAAATTAAATGAGGAAAAAAAAAGAACTTCCCAGACAAGAAAAAGCTAAAGGAGTTCATTATCACCAAACCAGTATTATAAGAAATATTAAAGGGTCTCCTTGAAAGAGAAGAAGAAGAAAAAGAGGGGGGAGGAGAAAGGACGGTGGGGCTTATCTGATGTCAAACTATAGTACAAGGCCATAGTAATCAAAACAATACCATTCTAGCATAAAAGCAGACTTATAGATCAATGGAACAGAAGAAAAAGCCAGAGATAAACCCATTACTTATGGTCAATTAATAATTGACAAAGGAAGCAAGAACATACAGTGGGGAAAAGGTAGTCTATTCAATAAATGTTACCAGGAAAATTGCACAGATATATGGCAGAAAACAGAATCAGGCTACCTTCTTACATGATACAGAAATAAACTGAAAATGGTTAAGGATTAAATTTTAGACTCCAAACCATAAAAATTTTAGAAGAAAACATTGGCAGTAGAATATCAGATATTTCTTGTAGCAATATATTTTTTCTGATGTGTCCATGGGCAAGGGCAACAAAAAGAAAAAAATAAAGAACTGGGGCTACATCAAGCAAAAACGTTTTTTTGCATGGCAAAGGAAACTATCAATCAAATGAAAACTCACCCCACTGAATGGGACAACATATTTGCCAATGATATGTTTGATAAGGGGTTAATATTTATAAAGAATTTATACAACTCAGCACCAAAAAAGCAATTCAGTTAAAAAATGGGCAAAGAACCTGAAGAGACACTTCTCCAGAGAGGATGTACAGATGGTCATTAGACATATAGAAAGATGCCCAATGTTACTAATCATTGGATAAATCCAAATTAAACCACAATGAGATATCACCTCACACCTGTCACAATGGCTATGATCAATAAATCAATAAACAACAAGTGTTGGCGAGGGTGTGGAGAAAATGGGACCCTGGTGCAATATTGGTGGGAAAGCAGATTGGTGCAACCACTGTGGAAAACAGTATGGAGTTACCTCAAAAAATTAAAAACGGAACTGCCTTATGACCTAGCAGCTCCACTTTTGCTAATACATGTGACAAAACCCAGAACACTAATTTTAAGGAATATATGCACCCTTGTGTTCATTGCAATATTATTTACAGTAGCCAAGATTTGGAAGCAGCCTAAGTTCTATCAGCACGAGTAGATAAAGAAGCAGTGATACGTTTACACAGTAGCTTACAACTTGGCAGTAAAAAAAGAAAAAAGAAAAGAGAAAATGTCATTTTTGTTTCCAAAGTGAGAAGCAGCGGGGGTAGGGAGGGCAGGGGGCGGGGAGGTAGACAGACAGACTCCCATGTGTGCCGGACCAGGATCCCCCCAGGCATGCCCATCTGGGGCGTTGCTCCACTGCAACCGGAGACATTCTTTCACCTGAGGTGCAGGCCATGGAGCCATCCTCAGCACCCGGGCAAACTTTGCTCCCATGGAGTCTTGGCTGAGGGAAGAGAATAGAGAGATAGAGAGAAAGGAGAAGCGGAAAGGTGGAGAAGCAGATGTGCACTTCTCCTGTGTGCCCTGGCCGGGAATCAAACCCAGGACTTCCACACACTGGGCCAACACTCTACAGCTGAGCCAACCGACCAGGGCCAGAAAATCTTATATTTTTGTGACAGCATGGATGGACCTGGAGAGTAGTTTGCTAAGTGAAACCAGAAAAAGATAAATATCATATGATTTCACTTATATAGTATGTGGAATCTATGAACAAAATAAACTAACAAAATAGAAACAGACTCATAGATACAGAGTCTGACAGCTGTCAGAAGAAAAGGTGTTGGGGGCTGGGTGGAAAAGATGAAGAGATTAAGGAAAAGAAAACATCATTCATGGACACAGACAACAGTATGGGGGTTAGCAGAGGGAAAAGAGGGTTGGGGGAGGTAGAAGAGAGTAAAGAGGGGTTACACGGTGATGGAATGAGACTTGACTTGGAGTGGTGAACACATATTACAATATGCAGATGATGGATTATAGAATTGTACACCTGAAACCTAAATAATTTTTTGTCACCCCAATAAATTCAGTAAAAATTAAAAACTTTCAGAAAAAGATAAAGAACTTGAGTTATAGGAATAGGGAATGTCAGATCTTTAAGGAAACAAGACAGTTATTTTTTAGGAATCTCTTAGGTTGAAGCCAGTTTTGTGGGGTGTATTCACAAGGACTGAAAATAACTCACTAAATGTGATCATGAAAGAGTTAATGTACCACATTGTGTCAAATTTTCTACTAGTACGCAGGCACTTGACAGAATTTCACTTAATGTATTTTAAACTATCTTGATAACATGCTGTATTTAATAAATGTTTTTAATACAATATTTGCTTTACTAGCTCATTTCATATTTCCCTTGCACTTTTTAATAAATGTGTTATAGATGAGCTGAAAAGCACTGAATAACAATGGACAG
Organism: Rhynchonycteris naso; assembly: GCA_037038555.1. Classification (NCBI taxonomy): domain Eukaryota; kingdom Metazoa; phylum Chordata; class Mammalia; order Chiroptera; family Emballonuridae; genus Rhynchonycteris; species Rhynchonycteris naso. The sequence goes on from CM072998.1 coordinate 228,534,140, forward strand.
AGAATTGTACACTTAGTACATTCCTTGACTTGCAGCATTAGAACATAAGCTTTCAAATAAAGATTAGGAAAAGAATTCTATTTAATTGTTCTTCATTTTGTTGATAGCATTGTTCATGTGTATAGCACCTTGCAATCCTAGTATATAGTGTTCTGCAAGGGTGGCTATACTATGGGCTCTGCCTGCTCCCAGCAATGCTACGATCGACTATAAGTCAAAAATACCAGATGGTGACTGTAATGAAACAGCCATGTAACACAGAAAGATTAATCCTGATTTTTAAATATGATGTTAAGCTTTTGCAAGCCTATTTCAGGTTAAGCTCAGGTGATTGATTTATGGTATCATAGACATATAAAAATACATAGAATATTGTGATGTTGAAATTGTGGGTCTAGATTTGTCAATACTTACTGTTCTGAGAAAATCATAATGTGACCTCAAGTCATCCTTGTAATGAGTTAATATCTATTTGCATACCTAAAAATAAGTTAACTATCCAGGGCATTTAGAACCACAATGAAAGCTTTTTTTTATTCCATTAATGAGGCAGAGTCAGGCTCTCTACCCTTGTCCTGTTCATACCTCATTCATAACATTACTGCACTTATTGGAATTATTTGTTTATCTTTGTCCCTTCTGTGAGCTCTTTGAGAGCAGGAGCTGTGTTTTTCTTCTTTGTGTTTCCAGCAACAAGGCACAATGCATTTGTTCAATTAATGAATACATGAGGTTGAAATCGTGGGCCCAGCAATTATAATTATCCCCGAGGTCTTCACTATTAACTCGTATCATTAGTGATAACTCTAAAGAATATTTTAACACTACAGTTTGGTTTGTATAAGAGGGTCCAGTTTTCTGTTTATTTTTCTTGAACAGTGTTAAGCAGGTGGTACTCTTAAAGGCCTATGGACATGCATTTGATTACCTGGTTCCATGACCTAAGAGAAAATTAATAACTGGATTTTCTTTATTGTCTATTTCTTACACAAATAGAACTGAATTTTGTATACCAGAAGATAATTTTCCTCCTCAAAAATAAATGTCGTTGCAAGTTAAAGTCATTTCCAAATGAGCAGTGTGTTGTGTTGGGAATACCTAGTCAGCCCGTCCTGCTTTCCTTGAGACCTGTGGAAGACCATGTGCTTGTATGTCTGGTTCTGCTGAGACATTTCTGCTTATCACCTATCTTATTGCCAAAATCCTGAATGTGTTTGTTCTGTTTTCCTTCCATTGCATTCACATAGTAAATAACCCCCATTCCCTGAATCGATTTATGTATCTGCCTTTTCAGTATCTACTCCTAAGCCTCTTAATATCATTGGAAAAAATAAATATGGTAGAGTAATCCACACACTTATGGCCTCCACTTCTCCTGTGTCTTTGACACTACCATGTAGCATACCTGTCTTTCCCCAGTCAGTTCTTACTTTCATTTTCCACAAATGTTAATTCAAGTTTCAGCATTGTTTTAAAGGTTTGACCCCACCAAACCCTGTTTTCTCTCTTCCTTGCTATCTCTCATATCAGCAGATATGGTTCTTATTTTTTAGAAAGATTAGAATGAAGTTATTGTGCCTGACCAGGTGGTGGCACAGTGGATAAAGCATCCTACTGGGATGCGGAGGACCCAGGTTCGAAACCCCGAGGTCGCCAGCTTGAGCATGGGCTCATCTGGTTTGAGCAAGGCTCACCAGCTTGAGCCCAAGGTCACTGGCTTGAGCAAGGGGCCACTCGCTATGCTGTGGCCCCCCAGTCATGGCACATATGAGAAAGCCGTCAATGAACAATTAAGGTGCTGCAACGAAGAATTGATGCTCCTCCTCTCTCTCCCTTCCTGTCTGTCCCTCTCTCTGTCTCTGTCACAAGAAAAGGAAAAAAGAAAAAAAGTTATTGGGCAGGAATGCCCTTATGTCTCCCCATTTCCCCTCCTGTTGCTATATAAAGTCTTCCCTCTTTCCCCAGATTGGTTCTTGTGTCTTTCCCGGCCTAACTGGGAGTATCTTTTCTATATTCCTTCACTGCTATCTCCTTCCTGTCAGCATTTACACAGGTTGGAATCTCTCATATATCAAAAACCTTCATATTCTCTCAAGCATATGCTGTTCTTATCATAGCTAAATATCTTTTGTGTTCTATCTGTGACTGTTATCTTTTATATCTTCATCTTTCTTTCACTCCTTAATATGCTGAATTGGTTTTCAGCTTAATTCTGATACTGAAACTCCTTCAGATAATCAGCCCCCCCCTTTTTTTTAGTGAGAGAGAAGGACAGACAGGGACAGGCAGGAAAGGAGAGAGATGAGAAGCATCAACTCAGTTGCAGCACCTTAGTTGTTCATTGACTGCTTTCTCATATGTGCCTTAACTGAGGGGCTCCCACTGAGCCAGTGACCCCTTGCTCCAGCCAGTGACTTTTGGGCTCAATCCAGCAACTATGAAGACATGCTATGATCCCGTGCTCAAGCCAACAACCTTGTGATCAAGCTGATGAGCTCGGGGTTTCGAACCTGGGTCCTCAGTGTCCCAGACTGATGCTGTATTCACTGCACCACAACCTGGTCAGGCTAATCAAACTTCTTTATAGAAAATTTCTGTGGATACCTTTCAGGATTTATTTTACTAATCTCCTAGTGATATTTGGAATTGTAGATCACTTCTTGATTCTTCAAAACTTTTCCCTTGGCTTTTGGATAGTTCTCTCTCTGGACTTCCCCTCAATCCCTTTGGATTTTCCCTCTCAGTCTGTCTGGTTTGCAGCCACCTCTTTCTCTGCCTTTCCTCAACTATTGGTGTTGTAAAAGATCAGCCCAAGGCCCTGTCTTCTGGTCATGTTCACATGTTCCCTGGATGATCTCATTCACTCTTTGGCCTTGAATTATAATTTATTTGATTATAACTCTCAAATCTATATCCCAGATCATTTTTCTGAACTCTTCTTGGTACCCAACTATCTTTTGGAGACCTCTACTTCAGTTTCTCATGTAAACATCAAATTATGTATGTCTCCAAAAAAGTCACTAGTTTTTCCACCCAGTGTGTCCCTTTTCCTGTGATTTATAGCAGTGAGTGGCAGCACTTAGTTGCTTAGCGTTGTATGTTTTTCTAAAACATCTCTCTCTATTCCAGGGGTCCCCAAACTTTTTACACAGGGGGCCAGTTCACTGTCCCTCAGACCATTGGAGGGCCGGACTATACAAAAAACTATGACCAAATCCCTATGCACACTTCACATATCTTATTTTAAAGTAAAAAACAAAATGGGAACAAATACAATATTTAAAATAAAGAACAAGTAAATTTAAACCAACAAACTGACCAGTATTTCAATAGGAACTATGGGTGTGGATGCATCCTGTGCTCCTCTCACTGACCACCAATGAAAGAGATGCCCCTTCCGGAAGTGTGGCAGGGGCTGGATAAATGGCCTCAGGGGGCTGCATGTGGCCCGTGGGCCATAGTTTGGGGATCCCTGCTCTATTCCCATGCTCATATTCAGTTAATCACCCAATGCTTTTACTATTGTCTCTAAATATCTCTAAATCATTCAAATTCTCTCCAGGCACATGATCCCTTTCCTACTTCAATCATCACTCTCTCACTGGGAATACTAATTAATCCAAGTGGGTTCCCATCTCCTGACTGCTTTGCTTTAATCCTGTCTCAACACTGCAGCCAGAGTGATCTTACGCAAAGATCTAACCATGTAACATTCACACTTAAAACTCTTCAGTGACTTCACATTAGTTTCAGAATAAGGCACAAGCTCCTTAACACAGTGTACAAATCATACATTACTTGTCCCTGCTTATCACCCCAATCTCATCTTTCACCAATCTGAGCTCTCTCTCTAAGATCTAGCCCAGTGGTTCTTAACCTTTCTTTTTTTTCTTTTATTAATTTTAATGGGGTGACATTAATAAATCAGGGTACATATGTTCAAAGAAAACATCTCTAAGTTATCTTATCATTCAATTATGTTGCATACCCATCACCCAAAGTTAAATTGTCCTCTGTCACCTTCTATCTGGTTTTCTTTGTGCTCCTCCCCTCCCCCCTCTTTCACCCTCTCCTCCCCCCTCCCACCCCATAACCCCCACACTCTTGTCCATGTCTCATAGTCTCACTTTTATGTCCCACCTATGTATAAAATCATGCTGTTCTCAGTTTTTTTCTGTTTTACTTATTTCACTCCATATAATGTTATCAAGGTCCATCCATTTTGCTGTAAATGATCCGATGTCATCATTTCTTATGGCTGAGTAGTATTCCATAGTACATATATACTATGGAATACTACTCAGCCATAAGAAATGATGACATCGGATCATTTTTTGAGGTACTGAACCCACCAGTTTCATATGCGCATTCACCGAACCCTTCTTTAGTGATAAATAAATTTATCCAAATTCAAGACATAGGTATATGTTTTTTTACTGGTGCACAAAATGAGTCATGCATGAACATCACCTTGCTCAAAGAACAAAGCCAACAAAGTGCATGAACTCACAACAAATTACGGTATTACTTTATTCTGGCCTCCATTGCAGAGGCTTCTCCGAACCCCTGAGACCTGGAAAAAATAAATATGGTAAACTCATTGAACCCGTAGGGTTCGATAGAACCCAGGTTAAGAACCACTGATCTAGCCTTTCAGAACTACTTCCAGCTTTCCCACATGCCAGGCTCCCTCTCTGTTCTGGGACTTCACATATGCTGTTTCCTATCCCAGGAATATTTTTTCCAACTCCTGTATTTGAACTCTTAGTTTTAGTTGAAGGACTATTTACTCAAAGTCTTTCCTAATAACTTGAATCAGCTTCAGATACTATTCCTAATGTTTCTATAATATTCTCTACTGTCATCTATTTAGCATCTGTCAGAACTTACATATATTTGTTATATGGTCTTCACTTTATAAGAGGTGAGCCATGTTTCTTTTATAGCTATATTTGTAGCAACTGAGATATATTGGTGCTTAATGGAAGTTAACTGAATGAATGAATGTTTGGGTGAATAAGTGAATTAAACTCTTTTCTATTTATATTTCCTGGTTTCATTCATTACTTTATTATAAAATTTGCATGTCAGCTTGAATGATTTACCTCCTTTTTTTAAATACTAAATTTATTGGGATGAAACTGGTTAATAAAATTATACAGGTTTCAGGTGCACAGTGCTACAATACTATAATACATCTTCTGTACATTGTATTGTGTGTTACGCCCCCACTCTGGAGTCAAATCTTGGTCTATTACCACTTATCTTTCCTATAGCTTCCCCCACCACCCTCCCCACCCCGGGGCAGTTACCCCAGTGTTGTTCATGTGCAGATTTACATAAGATTGGCTTGAGCCTAGCTACTTCTAGAAATTCAAAGCTCACCAGGAAATTTTATCCCAGTTCTGGTGGGCTTTTGCTCTCAAGAATACTGAATCCTCAGCTCCAGTGACTATTATTCCTTTTCTGCATCAAGTCAGCCCAGATGTGAAACTCAGGTCTTCTCACAATTTTCAAAGAGCCTGACATATAATAATTGTGAGTGTGGGAATTTACTGAAACAGGGGTGGGAGGGTGTGGATGGGCAGGGAGGGTTTGATACGGTAGCAGTTCAGAAAGATCAAGTGGGACCTACAGCCACCAGGGGTCTCTAACTTGTCCATTTCTTTGATTTTTTTCCCCCTATCACTGTTATATGCTCATTTTCGCTTATGGTTCTTTCTTAACTCTCTGGCAAAACTCAAATTCTTCTTCATCTTGTGGAAAACAATTTAGCTTTCTGATTCATGCCTTCAGCTCTCACTTTTTACCTCAAATAGCTTATTGAAATATCTTACCAATTAATGGCAGTTCCTCTCTAAAAATAATACTTTTTAAAGCTCATTATAATTCTTTTATTCACTCCTTCACTCAGCAAATATTTTTCAGGTGTGTGATGTGATAGGCAGTGTGTTAGAGATGGCAAACACACAAGTTAAGAGATTGGGGTCCTTTGTCTTGAAGAACTTGGTCTGGTGGGGGAAATATATGTGCCCTGAAAAGGTATGTTTACAGATCTGGGAGCACAGAGTGTATGGGAACACAAGTCTGGGTTGTAGACTGACGTCAGATTGAGGGAGTTTAGGACTGACTGCACTAGAAAAAGAAGGTAGTATGTTTAAAATTCCTTTTCAAAAATTTTACTTATAAAGGCAAGAAGTAGTTGTGGTGGTGATTGAATGGAAGAAGATTATGGATGATACCAACTTACTTGTTTTGTGACCAGGTTAGAGATTTGTCAAAGAAGCAGGTCGATAGCTGTGGATGCTAAGTATTTTTGGGGCGGTAGGGGTGAGAATGGGGGAGTGGTTAGCCTTTTAGAAGGAATTAATAATGTGGTACAACAGAAATTCTACAGTGTAGATATTTCAGTTATAAACCTACCTCCCCTACTAACTAGAAGGTGACCATGTTGCAAGCTGTGTAACTTCTGGGACTCTATTTCTTTGATTTCTTAAATAAAAGGGAAAGACACTTATACTCCTTTACAAGTTATTATAAGGATCAAGTGAAATAATGTATGTGTGATTCAAAGAACTATAAAAAGTACATGAATGTAAGCTATTTAGCAAAAACTGCTGGTTTTGCTAGGATAAAAACCAAATATTCAGAAATTAAAAGCTATAAAATTCATGAACAAAAAGTTCCAAGCCTTCAAAAGACTGCATGACTATGGGTAGAGTGATTCAGAAATAAGATAAATAAATACAAAATCTTATATAGCCAAGTTCATTTTATTTTATATTTCCATGTACTTGTCAACATTTCTACACTGATGATGTAACAGAAAGATGAGCCATAGTAAATCTGACTCTGGTTTTTTCAACTTGAGCAGATTGAAGGTGATGAGTCCAGGATTTTTAATATTGATGGTGATTCCAAATTTTTGTCCATTTAATCTCATGGTGCATTCTGCCGGTTGAGAGTCTCCCTTTCCATGTGTGTTTAATAATAAAAGGATGCTTTCAAACTGTGAGCCAATTTACAAAACAGCAAACTGTAACATCTCTGAAGGCCACACAGGAACAAAAAGGCAAACCAAGATCTATAGAAATGATTCAAAGCCATTAGCTGACTCTGGGTTGAAATTGTTTCAGAAAATATTGCCGGAGGTACAATGTAACTTTAAAACACAAAAGTCTTGAGGATAAAAAAATAAAAATAGTGTCCTGATTGATTTAGATTGGTATTTAATTCTCAAACAAAAATGTTTGGGATAATACATTGGACTTAGAAATAATTGGTGATAAGATTCCTTCCTTAAACATAGAATAAACTATTATTTGCAATTTTACCATTTGTGTAATAAAAAGATCAGTGTACAACAAGAAATCGAAGTTATCTCTTAATTTTTTTAAATTAAAAACTTCTAACAAAGTATTTTTAATGAGCCAAATAATAGTGAGTATAATTTAAATATTATTTTTTTAATGAAATGTTTTATGAAAGTCTTTTTACACTTACAAACAACTTGGGAAACAATTTTGGGCTTAAAACTGTGATTTATTTTGTGTCTTTCAATATGTCTTAATTAAAATTCATTTACTTAGAGACTTAAAGCTTAAAATGTAATAGTTCAGTTCCAGGACAAAAATAAATGAATAAAATCAATAATGAACTTGATTCAGTCTTTTATTTGGTACCAATCTTAAAAACAGAATATGAGACCACACTCCTGTTTTTATTTAAAATGACTAATGGAGTCTAAGTAAAAACTATACCTTCACTTCTACCTGATAAACAAATATTTAATAAAATTTCAAAACTATTACAGAATAAAGCAGTAACATCTAGCATTATGTCCCTAGGATTTGATAAATTGTTTGACTGATTTTAAATAATAATATGAATATTATTGATAATTTTACTTGATCAAATAAAAGTTTAGTTTCTAATATCATGTAAAGAGAAATTGAAATGTGAACTGATATATTATTTTAAATAGGTTGAATAATAACCAATAATCTGCTAGGCCAATTTCATTCAAGGTTAGTAAAATTATGAAATCATTAAGTTCTATGAATGTGGCTTTGGTTATTTGATTTAATATTGACTTTACTAAAAGTAAACAAACTGATTTATAGATGTTTATCTCTTCTAAGAGAATATTCCTTGAAAAATTAAAACTTTTATATTTAAATATTTTACTTTCAACCTTTAGAAAAGAGAGAGTATACTCAAATAAGAATGATACAAGAACCATATAGCAATAAGTATTCTCATATAAACACAGTATTCTCAAGAGGTTATGAAAGGAAAGATGTCTTAAAAATTATGGTGATTTAATTTTATTTTGCCCTAGAATGACATTCTCTTGAGTATTTGTGAAAATGAAGATGAATATGCAGGGATACATTCGGTTGATTTTGTGCCAGATGGCCAGTTGCAGAGGCTGAACTAAGCTGAACTGATTGATTCATTTTTACCATATTGTATGCGGGTGTTTACCACAGTTCACATCGTTCAAGTAGTAACATATCTGGTAGTTGTTTTTTTATAACCATTTCTTAAAATCTTTCTTGGAGTGATCTCTGCTTTAAAATACATTATTTTTGTTGTTATATCAAATGGTCAGTTTCACTGAACAGTTTCTTATATTTTACTTTAATAGAAAGAAAACATGTTTTTAATGTACTATTTTGTGCTTATAAGATAAATTATTCATATTGAGTGATATATATTTAAAGTAAATAAAAATAATCACTTGTTTAAATTTTGAGGAAAAAATTATTGTGAATAATAATTATGATTCAAATTAATGAAGTCCATAATAACTTTAAAGGAAAATGGGAGACACATTTTCTTCCTTCAAGGTGCTTGCATACTAATTGGGTGAAGAATATTGATGCAATAAGTATCATATTTGTATATATACATATTAGACATAATTACCTAATAATCTATAGAAAAGCTAAGTGATTAAAAAGTGAAAATACAAACAACCAGGGTCCAGATTAGGCTATTCTAGCAACAATACCTTAGTAGCCTCGTGGGGTATTTTGACATTTCTTCCATCATTGTGATTTTTCTCTGTTTATTCATCAATACTCATCTGAAGGGAAAGAGACACAGAGAGAAGTGTGATATATGCAAAACTAAGGTCTCTCCATATAGGTTGCTTCTGGATCTACTGTGAGAAGGCATGGGATATGAGCTATTTTATAGTGACTAATGACTTAAAAAGCAAAGAGTGGCAAAAGCAGTTAACAAAATCCTAAAGAAAAAAGAAATCACTAAAGGACTATTGTCCTAGGGTGAGTGGTGAATGCAATGTATATTTCATTCATAGGCATTAAACTCAATAGACTAATTGCATTTTCACAACTTCAATGTCTTTCATTTTTAATATACATTACATGGGTCACCATACAATAAGACAGGTGTTTAAATAATTGAATATTTAGCAATCTTTTATTTTTTTCCAAGAATAAGATGTTCTTGTTACTAACCAAAGACAAACCTTAAATAAGTTAAAAAACAAAAGAACTAATCACAACCCAAAACAAATCACAATTTTAAATATTTTAATTATAATAAAGAACTTTGAATTCTTTATTGGCAAAAAATTTCACAATATAAGGGGAAAATATAACTTGAAAAACACTTAAAAATTATCTCTGGGCCTGAGATATTAAGCTTTGAATGATTAGTTATTCTTCCTTCCCAGAAATTTTAGAACAAATCATAGAAAAATGAAAGGGGTTTTCTCAAGGTGCATAGGCCAAATTGTAATCTATTTTAGTTGTCATTTATATTTTTATCAGGATTATGTAATATCTTCTGTGAATGATGAGTATGAGAAAAATTAAATAAAGAAACAGATTTATTGTGAAAAGAGTTCAAAATAGCATTGCCTAGAAAGGAAATTTGGCCTTTATTATTTGAGTTGAGAAAGAAAAACTTTCTAAATTATTCTGAGAATTAGTTCTTTTTTTTTTTTTTTTTTTTCATATTCTGGAACTTGAGACTGGCTGAATATATAAATCTCCACTCCATAAAAAATTCCCATGACATCTACGTTACCTTTAGTGATTTGGTGAGTCAAGCAGAGCAGTCAGCCCTGCAGACTATGGGATTGAAAGAGATTAAAGTGGTGAACCTACAGTACTTTATTGACCTAGGTCCCCACATTAACCTGACTGATCCTGTAATTACTATGAATAGAACAGGGCTTACAGTTCTCCTTAATAACACCCCATGCTTTTCTTTATTCTGTAAAGAGATTTTCTATTCATGTTCTTTACTCCTTTTCAGATTTCCAGATTTGTAGCAAGAGAGAATGTGTGTGGCTTTGCTGACACACACCAGGAGAGAAAGATACCTAATATTCATGGGCAGTGAGTGACATAGTTCAACATGCCCCCCCCCCCTTTTAACTTAACTTGAAAGTTTTGTCTCATATTTTCAATTACCCAAATTTTCTCCTTCACCTTAAAAGCTGAGTACAAACATTGCCTAATTATGAAAGAAGATTTGGCTTTAAACTTAGAGAATGGTTAAAATACTATATTTCATAGCCTTCCTCCAATTTTAACTTTTAGAATACATATATTGGAAATCATATTGAAAACTGTTACCTATTTTAACCTATTCAGAATGATATATAGTCAGAATGATCATGTATATTACTGATACACAATGGTATAATTAATAATCAGTATTTTCTTTCAATTTGAAAAACAGCTGCAGCTAGCTGATAAGATAAATTATGAAAAGAAAGTCTTACCTGACAATTAATAATTATAACTTGGGTTATCAAAAATAGTGATGTAATCATTTTTTTGCTCTTAAAAATACATTAAAGTCTATAGTAATTGACTGAGTTAGGAATTAAAAGGTAAATAGCAGTCAATATTAGGAGTTGGTGATTCAGATTATCATAAAGTCTTTAAAAATATTATAAAGGAAGAATTCTACTTCATTTATAGTTTTTAACTTTTATTGGCAATTGTGCAAAATTTCAAATGCACATCTTTATAGTTCAGAAATGATAAATGTCCTTGTGAGTAAGAAAGTGAGTGAGTGAATGTAAGTCAAAACAAAATGTGTACATGAGTTTAAGTAAAGTAAATTAACATATTAGAAACCCAGCTTTTAAGGATTACCTTCAACACCTGCAGTAAAAATATATTTTTTAAGATTCCTGTGTATATTATATTTGTGAAAATAATAATCTTTCTCGTGTCAGCATGAGTTATTCTTTTCCAGAATAATAAATAAAATAAGCCCATTAAGAGAATACATTTTGTTAGTTATGTTTATGAACAAATGTTTAAATATCAAGTATGTTCAAGAAAAAAAATGTGAGCTACAAAATAGAGTAATGTTTTGACAGTTATGGGATATTGGATGGATAATATAATTTTATTTCTTTTTCAAGTTTCTGTTTAGAGCAATTAATACAAATAGAATATAGCATTTAATATCAGAACTTTGTTTTAAAATGTTTTATCATAATTTTCTCATCTTCCCAAAGAGGGATTATTATAAGTCAGTTTGATTAGTCTGTCAAAAGACTCTTTCTTTGTTGCATTTTACTAAGTGTATGAATAATCTAGATCATGCTTTTAAGGAGTAAGAATTTGAAATTAGGCAGGTTAATAGTTTGCCAAACAAATTCAGTTTGCTGGTATTCGTTGTGAGAACTATATTGCTTTAAAAGTGTCGTGTGCATAGAATCTATTTAAGAGTGTAATTCTTGGATGCTATATTGGTATTTGAGGTTTTGGTACTGAGGGAATATAACTAATGGTATTATGGAAATATTTCAGGCCAAAATATATAAGTTAGTTACTTTAAAAAGGTGTATGTTTGTATTTTATACTTTGCAGTAGCGTGTATTTGGTAAGAGATGTACAGTGAAATCCTATCTTTTCGGTAGCTATTTTTACCATTAGAATGAAAAAGCATTTGGAAACAGTAGGGTAGTTTTTATCTGTAGGATTAAAAAGAATCTGAACAGAAAAATGGATTCATATCATCTTCTTTTTTGGTTCTAAACCTAGAGAAATACATAGCAGTTGATTTATTATAAGGGGGTTGAATTTTCTCTCCTGGTGGGCTTTTCAAACCTTTAGTTGCTGTTCTTATCCTTGCTGTGTGAATATCATTTTTATATCGCTTTTTGTTGAAAGGAATTTCCCATGAAAGCCCATAAAAGTAGCCTAGAATGTGATTATTCTTCTTCCTTGAAAATTTTGATGATTTTGGGTCAGTGTTACACCTCTGTTCTCTGATTTTAATTTTCACCAGTCTCTATAATATAGAAATTGTTCATGAATAGAAATGGACATTATATCCTTAGAACTGGAGAGGTTTTCCTCTATAAAACATAAAAGGACCAAAATGACAACAATAGGAAATTATGCTATTAGAAAAGGGTATGAGAGTTGGTAAATTTTTATAGTTATAGTAGATGATAATGCAAACATTTTCCTCCCAATCTTGGAAAAATTTAGTTGAAAGAGAAGATACAGAAGAAAAACTATTTTGTTAACCTTTCTAAATCCTTCAGACTATTTAATATAATTTTAAATCATTTGAATTATCTCCGTCCAATTCTATACGTCTAACTAAAAAAAAGATAGAATGTGATTAGGGCCTATAAGTAGAACATTAGAATAAACAATATATTTTTAAATGCAAATACTATTATGTTTTACTGCAATAAATGCAGGATTGTCAATAATAAATCATATTTTGTATAATCACTCACAAAGTCAATTATAATAACGTTGGGTTGGAATATACACTGTGAGTCCTAACAAGCTTAACTCAGACCTTAGAAGTGATATCAACTACAGGAGGATATTTTACAATTTTGTCTTGGAAAAAAAGTGCAGCTTTTAAATGCTTACTTCTTTGCAGCTATAAATAAACAAATATTTATTTTAATTTAGTAATCTAATATAAAATACTGTATATTTCCCCTTAAAATGAAGAAACTTTGTACTATTATAATCTTGTGCTACTGTAAATTGGCTTATATTTTTCTATTGCCAAAAATCATACTAAAATTATTTAGTTTATAACATTGCACTCTTAGTGGTGACTTTAGCAAACCTGGTATTAAAGACTGTGAGAGAGAGGTCTCAGCTGAGCAATTTTCCTTCCAAATATAAACTAAACCAGTGAGATTCATAAGTTTATATTCAGAGAGCTAAGTCTTATAAATGATTTATATTTTTATTAAAATTTATTAAATAAGAATTTTTGAAATTTTTCATGTAAATATACTGTACATTTTTTATTATACACTAGTAGTTTAGAGTTGATTATATAGAAATTATGAGAATGCACACAAATGCCTACAGAGAGTTTGTTTCTTCTTTTTTATTGCTATGATTTTTTTCTTTTTCTTTTCTTTTCTTTCTTTCTTTCTTTCTTTCTTTCTTTCTTTCTTTCTTTCTTTCTTTTTAGAAAACATGTAGTTATACAGGTAGCACTAGGTAAATTTTATATATCTTACTTTTTATTCATTAAAACAGGTCTGCTAGGACAGGGAAGCATTTAAAAACATTTTTCTTCTTTAATAGAAAATCTTACGGTTTTTGTTTAAAAAAAGAATATTAAATCAGATTAAAAGGCAAAGCATTATACTGTCTAAATATTCTGAATAATGCAAGTAAAACTAAAAGTGGAATTAAAAATGAGTATACATAGCAACAACGATAAAAAAAGAAAGTTAACCTAATACAAGAAAGCCCTTCTTAAACATTAGTGTGGACTGTTGCTTTGCATTACATATGTAGAATTAAAGGTGGGCTATGCTTCATTTCTGATAATTCCTCTTTTGGTTTGATAAGCATGTAAAGAGCATAGATAATACGTATGTTCTTGGGCAATATTCTTGGCTGTAGGGATATAAGCAGAGCTCTCATTTCCCAACTTTCATTGTGTATTTCTTTTATGGTCATCAAGTCCAGATATGCTAGGATTCTGAAAAACAAAGTAGATAGTTATTTTCCCCCCTGAGGTCAATTGCATTGCTATATCATTGCAAAACTTTAGTTATACCAAATTTTCTCATCAGTATGTGTGTAATTATGTGTATACATAAATTAGCCATAGGTTTCCAAGGAGGAGGACCCTTCTCTAAGAAAGGTTAGAATACATGTATGTTATATACTAATAATTCAAGTCCATTATTAGTAGCATAGTATATGAAATGAAATCTATGATAATGAATTTTAAAAGATTACAAATAGTTACAACTTAGTACCTGCTCCGGGTCATGTGCTTTTCACACGTTTTCACTCCTAAATAGTAGCTATGATTATTGTCATTTTATAAGGGAAATTGAGGCTCAGAGAGGTTAAGTGATGTGCCACATGTAATGCCACTAGTAAATGTAACTTTTTATCCCTGTCTGTGTGAATCCACTTTGCCTCGTTAGCCTAGTATTTGTATAAAGATTTAAAGTTCACAAATCATCCTGACATAAAGGATTCCAAGCTCACAACTTCTAATAAAAAAAGAAAACCTAAAATACTTAAAAAGCAAATGAATTTGATCACATTTGGGGTATTTCCACACTTGATAGGTTGACAAGGATAAGTGCATATTATTTTACATTTTATGGAAAGGCTTTAAACAGGCTGTAAGACCCACATCTTTTATCTAATATAAGTGACCTATTGGGCATAAGTGTTTTAAATGTGGTCTTCTATTGGCAAATCAGAGCCAAGCACTAAACATTGTATGATTGAATGGGATGGGAAAGAAGATAATAAGGATCCCTTTTGATTCCTTACTCTAAAAAAATGACAAAACTCCAATGTACATATAAATTGCCAGGCAGATTGAAAACAGATAGATATCCTGTTTAGTTTTTGGAATTCCTTTATTTTTATTGAATACTATTTTTTCCTATATTTTTCTAATCAATGAAATATCTTGATATTAGTTTATTTAATACTATTCTAAAATTACGGATTTATTTAAAACATTTAAATGTGCTTTCTGGATTTTTTATTATAGCAAATAATTTAGTTTTTGCTCTTCTGCTGGACATTTCAAAGATACAGAGCTGATATATATTTAACAATGCTGGGATAAGAATTTATTGTTCTAGCCTTAGAACATAAATGTACTATAAAATAACTTATTTCTAATCTGGGTATTGTATCAGCTGTCAGGAGGTGGGATGCTGGGGGAAGAGAATTTAATCACAAGTGTTCAGGCACCCCAACTTTTCATTATAAGTCATTGAATATAATGGCTGAGGGATCTAGACCCAAACTATAATAAACCAAATTATTTTAAATGAATTGTAGGATTTTATCCTTTCAGTGACAGTAGCAAATGACTTGTGTTTTCCTAGCAAATCATTTAAATTAGTAATAGAAAAATGAACACACCCAGTATAGAGGCTGGGGATAGTCCTTTATAAAAGGTAATCATTGATGGCCTGACATAACATTACTTTAGTAGTAGTATTACCAAAAATGTTTTACCTAAATCTAATTAAAAATAATTAAAAGGCATTTAAAGGACTGACAAGGATTTTTCAAAAATTTCCCTGTGTGAAAGACATGTGCTGAAGAACTGTTTTAGATTAAAAGTGAATAAGGAGAAATATAAATGAAATAATATAGTCCACAATTCTTGATTGGATTCCAGCCCTCCCCCCCTCCCAAAGAAATTAGTTATAAAGGGCATTATCAAGAGAACTAGAGAAATTTTACATATGGATTTGATAATAGATAATGCTACTGTAACAATGTTACATTGATTGGGTATGATAATGGCATTGTAGTTTATGCAGCAGAGTGCCTTTGCTCTTGGAGGCACATACTGAAATATTTTGGAGAGGAATGTCATGATGTAGCTTAAGGTCAAATGGGTCAGCATAATGAAATATGTTTTAGGTTGAAACATGATTTATTTCCAACATTCAACAATTTTTGACCAAAAGAAAGCACATGTGGCATAAATGTTAACAATTGATGAATTAAGTGGATTTATTATACTATTTTAAGTTTTCTATAGCTATAAAAATTCTCAAATAAGTTGGAAAAAATTACAGTTTTTCTGATTTTAGTGAGCTATAAAAATAATTTAGTTGAAATCAGTACAGCATATTTAGTGTACACTTAATTCTTATTGTTAAAGCCAAATAAAACCTTATTTTCAGTAATGAGGTTATACTCAAATTATCCAAATAATTGTTTCATGGATTCTTGTCCCTTTTACAGAAAATAGCTCTGATGGTTTGTTCATCATAAAACCATCTTAAAGTATATTTTGTACCTTCAATCAAAGGCAAGCCTTTACTATATTAATTGAAATGTATTCTATTATTATAGAACTCCAACACCTTGATTAGTTTTGCAATGGTACATTTGCTCTTTTTATATTGTGCAAACTAATGTTTTTGTTGTTCAAGTGTCTTTATTCTACAAATTGAAATGTAGTATCTTCCAATTAATATAGGATGTCTTTAGCAATGATCAATATTTAAAACAAGCCAATACGATTTTTATATTCTTAGTATCTGAAAGGCCTTGTTTTAAAGCATGGTTGGTAAGTTCACACTTACTTGAGGATGAGTTCTCTGCCCTATATGCCAGTAAAATGCAAGCTGTAATGAGTAGATCATAAGTGCCAGTGTACAGAACTGCAAAAGGTACCCCTGTTGTATGTATCAGGTTGGGGATTTGTTTTGTGGTGATCACCCTTTCTGATTTGAAGATTGCATGACAAGGAACTATTAAAGTAAAGGGCAAAGAATTCAATTTCTTGATGTCGCTTTTCTTGGACAGACTTTAAAAATAGGTCATTTAATGTTATCTGGATTTGTGTATTACAGCAGCACCTGCTAACACTGCTATGCTTAAGAGTCTATCAGTGTTTTCATTTTCAGGGTTTGTAGACTGTATCTTGAATCTCTAAACCCAAATAAGCTTCTGTCCAAATGGTAGTGAGCGAGGTCTGCGGGAGGTGCATGTTTTTATAGTGTACTGCAATTAAAACTGAGTGTTTGCTTTAATATATGCTAAAAGGCAAAAAATGAAAACATCAGATTAACAAAGTCACCCTAACATTAGATAACTACATTTTGGTTATTTTGATAAAAGTCTATGAATTCCACAATTAGATATCTGCTTAAAGATCCATTTAAATGGTAATTATAAGTTTCTGAAATTTGTGTGTGTGTGTTATATTTTAATCATGAACATATTAAAGTGTTACCTTGTAGCTATTGTTAAATTTCATATTTTAAATGTGTCTTAGTAAAGCTTTTAAGAATGGGAAATTATACTTTATTACCATGTACTATTCTGCTAATATAAAGATAATACCACTAAAACTTTATTTATGTGTGTATTTTATGCATACACATAGATACACACACAGAGAGTTCATACACTACGATTCAAGAAAAAACTTCTCTGATGTCTAGATGTCAGCTTTTAAATGACACATAAAGAAATAAGGATTGTTTTCTATATAAATATTAAAATCAAATAGCTGTCTTTATCACTTGATACCACCAATGTCTATCTTAAAGTTAAAATGAAGGGCTTTATTTTAATATAGCTCTATTTTAGAAGTTTATATATAAGAGCAGAAATATATTTGATAAAGCTTATATTTTGTGGATTTGTGATTTTTAAAAAGTATTCAAAAACTGAAAGTAAAAAGGTGATCATTCTATATTGTAGAGCAAAAATACTGTGCTGCATTAGAGTGTAATTAAATACAATAAAACCTACTCACTGGCTTGTCTGCTAGTGAGTATTACAGCATATAAATTAGGAGGCAAAGGGTTACATTTCCTTTCAGTAAAATACTGATTATTAGTAATAGTTCTTAGCTCTTAGCTTTGCATGAAGAAATATTCCATCTCCAAATACAACATTAAAGTATTAGAATAAAAATAGTAAATTATTATTATTTTGGTGATGTTAAACCTATATTTGCAAATATGTTCAATTAATGCTATAGTATAAATGATTTCTAAGTTTATAATATGGAGCCTGTGCATTAAGAGATCCTGTCTTTTAAGGAATAAATTTTCAGATATTGTGGTATCAAAGAATCTTGCCATTCCCAGCCTCATCAAGGTTAGATTAAAAATTAATTTGGAAGAAGTCTCAGTGATGATTTTCCTACTATCTCTGTTCTTCAGTTTTCTTTTCTTTTTAAGGACTTTGATACTAGGTCACATGCTGCAATATTTAAGCTTGATAGGATGGGTTCAGGAGAGAAGCTTAAGATGGCTTTACTGGCATTTCTGCTTACATTTTAAAGACATGGATCAATGTCATCTGAGGCATCCTTGTGGTCTATCCTGACACAACTGAAAATATTAGAAATACAGATGAAACTTTGGGGCAGGGGCCATGCCTTGCACGTTAGGCTATTTCATATTTTGGCTAAGCTTGTTCCATACAAAGGTTTCTACAAGCATTTATTTTTTTCCTGTTGAAATTAAATGAAAAAGCAAAAAAAAATTTTTTTTTCCCAGAAAGCCCACAGTTTTCTACATAAATGGGTTCAGACTTAGAGTTTTAATGGAAGTGAAACATAGTCAATAGAGGCAAATTAAAACCATATAATTTTGTAATCTTAGTTTAGCTATAATTGCAGCAATAAAACAGTGGAAAGAATAATTGTGGAACATATGTTTGTGAGTGACATTATCTAGGTGACTTCCCCTTTACGGCAATGTGCTGTCCTATTTGTTTCCCCCTCCCTATGTATTGGAATGACAAACCTGCAAGCCTGGAGTTAATGCTGATTGCAGCAGCTGCTTACACATGAAGTCTCCATAGCAACTGTGAAGGTTGCCATGCAACCATATTCTTTTAGGGACAGTGAAAATGCCCAAAGGCTTACTAAAAATACATGAGGAAAAAATCTGAAATTTTCTTACTACTTTTAGTGGTTATAAAGAACTATGATACAAGTTGAAAGCACAGGTCAAGCAAATAAAAACCCAGCCCTGACCTTTCAAAAATTGCTTGCTGTTGCCTGAAATCTCAAGCTTTATTCACAGAGATGACTTTTGATCGATTGTAAAATTGGTAGCTTATGCTAGGCAGCCCTTGAAGATGGGAAGATTCAGTCTAGTGCTATTGGTATTCCTCAGGAGGTTAAAGGTCAGGAGAAAGTCATCAATGCAATATTGATTGGTGGGGCTGAAAAATGCCCATGTTTACACCTTCGCGCTGCTTAGGGTTGCACACCAAGCCGTAAGTAGACTCGTGCAGCCTCTGAGCGTGCTCTGGAACAAACCATTCCATCAGCAAATGTGACATCACTTCAGTCAGCTCAGCTGTTTCTGCAGCTTTCTATAAATAGCTAGATAAAAAATTGAAGACTACTTGCAAAGCATTTAGCCAACCAATCTGCTTATCCGAATCAGTTAAGATGGGTTATGATTCTGGTTTTTAAAATCTTGTCACTATTTATGTTTTGCATTGTAATTTGCTATATTAATAGCAGAATTTTTCTGGTATTCATATAAAATATGTATATATATATGCTTTTATTATATTATAGCTTTTAAAAGGTGACTCTTAAAAAATTAAATAGATATTGGTCAGCATCTAATGTGATAGGCTGTGTCCTAACATCTGATCTTACATGCTCATAAACACATAGATTTCTTATTTAATTTATAATTTTAGAGAAAAAAATTAGTGAACAAAAGATATATCAGACAAGATGTCTATCATCAAATTATAATATTGTACAATATTAAAATCAGCTGAGTTAATAAAAAAGAGGTGAATATTTGAAAAATATGTGCATTTTCTTTAAGCATATTTCACATTAATCAGTTCTATTCTAACATTTTACTGTGCAATTTTCTCAAAGTTAGTAACATTGTTATATTTTCAAGTGAATCAGTTTCCATATAAATACTCTGAAGTTGCAAATACTGTTTACATTAGACTAATATTAAAAATTGCAGTGTTTTATATTTAAGGCATTTTTCAGTTTTTCATAGATTTTTGGACCAGTAAAGACAATAACAAGTTATCTGGGTCAGTCTTAAAAGAATTTCACTACCTCAAGTAGGCAATATTAACTTACTTCCTGGAAACCTTGTAGGTAGCCTGCATCCACAGTACCAAAATATGTGGTTAGTTCATTCGATCTAGTTAGAGGATCAAAAGAACAGTTTGTTTTCAAGACTTTGCATATCCAGAAAGAGCTAAGAGTGAATATGTATGTGCACCTAAAAGACAGAATAAACTCCATCAGTTTGAAGTATTCTTATGAACAATGAACACTCATCTAGTAAGAAAAGCTCAATCTACCCACCAGCTCATTTTACTGCTTTTAAGTTTTTTCTTTGGCTTTGCTATCAGCAGTTTGTTTTTAAAATAACCTTATCACATCCCCTAGGAAAAATTATAGTAGAAAATGTAAATTTTATCCAAATCTATTCTTTTCTTACAATAATGAACACATATCCTAGGCTATGAAATTGTTTTTCCTATTTCTTATCTCTCTTTAATTGACAATTAATAAAGACTCTATAGCAAATGTCATTAAATTAAATTAATAACTGAATTGAGAGCTAGATTTTTTAATAAAGATTCACTTTATTATATAAGCTGATAATACCAAGAACCAGACATAAAATTAATCTATAAAATAGTGATCTGAAATAATTGTTTTTTGAAAGATCATGATATATATAATTAATTATGTAAACACTTCATTAACAAGTATTCTTGAAATCATGTTATCTGAGAACAGCTAATACTTTTAAAATTTAAAAGTATTTAAACTGACATTATTTAAGCAAACTCAAACATGTATAAGCAAAGTATGCAGTAAGTTGTATAAATGATCTGTAGAGCAAGGCTGTAGACATGCTCCATAATATTATTTCTTAAGCTGCATATCTTGTGATATAAATGGTAGTATAATATAGTATGCAAGCTTGAAATAAAGGAAATCAGGATTGCCACATCACTACTACCCCTTCCATTCCAGTATTTGAAAGCATGAGAGAAGAACAGGCTAGTTTTAAGATTATTTTTTTCTTACAGCTATTAGCTATATTCAAGTTATAAATTTTTATTTTCTTTTATTCTGGTTTGGTTTTAAGCTTGAAAATTTTTTAAAAAATTTTAAAAGCAGTTTAAATTTGCATTCAATTGCCTTGTTTATGTTCTCAAATAAATTTAAGAATATAGGTAGACCACTTTTCCTTGATTTGATAGATAAGTTTTTTAAGTATCTGCAAATCCCCATAATGTTCTGGCTTTTTAAGGTTACTATAATATTTTAAAATGGTTTTTCAAAGAGCCATCCTAAAATAGTGAAAAAAGTTGTATAAAGATTTATTTGAAAATTAAATAGAATTAAAATGTATAACTTTGGTGAGAACTCTATCTAAAAATACCAATACTTGTTTATCTATTTATCTATGCCTAAATGTAATACTAGGGCCAAGATTACACTTAATTTCTGAGCATTTGGCTCTGTATGCTCTCCAAAAAATTTCAAGTAAGCATGTTATAGTTTAGGATTATGATATTAATTGCAAAAAGTTAACTTTATTAAAATATAATAAAATGCATTTAAAAATAATTATGGAATCAATTTAGGTCAGTATCTCAGGGCATTATCAACATTTAAAAATATTAAAATAGAAAATATCTTTTCAGTTGTTTCATATGACAGTGAACCATTAAATCTCATGAGTAATGTCAAAAAAAGCTGGATTGTGCATAGATTGCTCTTTACCCAGGATGCACTGTGTCTGCAAGATTCTGAATAGAGACACACCTGCTAGCTAGCTGATAACACTCTGGGGTCATTTCATTGAAGAAACTGTCAGCCAGGAGGTACTTAAAATAAAGCCACAGACAAAATCGTGACCTGCACTGTTGAGACTAAAAAGGTGTAAACGCAGAAAGGGGATGTAGATAAATGCACATTCCTTTGTACCATAACAAAACTTTTACATGTAAATGCAACTGAATAGGAAAGAATGGGGAAGAATGTTTCCCTCTACAGTGGAAACAAATTAGATTGTTCAGCTGCACATTTGGCTCTCAGCCAAAAGAGTCGTGTGCCATGCTTGTTTGCCTACCAGTGCTGCTTAGATTGGCAAATGCCCATGCCATTTGAAGAGGGCAGGCGGATGACTGGATGCCTGCCAGGAAGTGTGTGGGACTGATGCCACTGCTGGACTCCACAGCCTGGTAGGAATGAGGAGTACAAAGGCATTCAATAATCTGAATGTCCCTTTGCTTCAAGAGAGTGGTGCCAGGCAGCATTTAATGAGAGATTGCTTTGTTACAAAGTCCTCAACATCAAGTGGGCTGGTGAGCTCATTAACCTGACTGCAGCAAATAAAAAAGGCACACTCAGAAGACTCCCATGATAGCCTACTCAATGGTGTAAGAGCCCTTTTGCTTCCTTTATGGTGATCCATTAGCAAGCAGCAGTGTAAACACCATAAAGCAGGCCAGGTTTCTGATTGTTCAACTAAAGTCTGTTTCCCCTTGGGGATTATACCACCAGTTGATATAGGATTTTTCCTCTTAAAATTTCTATCTGCTATACAATGACCTTCTTGGCAATGAAGGATTTGGGGGGTTGCTTTAAGAGCAGAGCTCCAGTTAAGGAAACATGAATAGTTCAGGTGTCTGCAAGAAGGTAATGATGTAGGACACAGAGAGAAACAAACTACAAAGTCAAGTGATCCCGAGGGGAAAGCTTACTGTGCACTTCTGAAGCCCAAAATGGTGAGCACATTACATTGCTTCCCTATGTTCCCATTTATTTTTAGCTTTCATGGGGCCTTACATTTATACAGAAGGTAGGCCACCCCTGCAGTTAGGAGACAGTTAGTTCACTGAGCATCTGTCTCTGAGTGCTGCTCTGCTCTCTGGGGATTGCATTACTCAGCAAAGCCTCTCCAGCTAGGATTCATTTCTCCTCCATCTGAAACATGTTGGATGGGTGGTTGAGCAAAAATCAACTTACAGCATCTAAACAGAATGCTGTAGAAAAAATATTTTTTTTTCCCAAATGGTAAAACTAGAAAGGCAAAGTAGAACCCATTTGAAAACACCAAACCTTTCAACACTACATCTTTAGAAATCTAAAGGCCATCTGTTACTTTGTTATGTGTTCAGTTACTAATCTGGGATGTCAGACTAGAGGGACTGTATGTCTTTAAGGATTGGCTGGAGGAAAGGGAAGTAAAAGGTCTGCTACTTTCAGGTCACCAGTTCAAATCCAGGACTAGTTGCTAGTGAGCGCTGGCCATTGTCTTTTGACTGATATTTTGTGGTTAAGATAAAATGAGCTCACTGTCTTGGTCTTGTTTTCAGTTGACATATGTATACAGTAATCAAAATTACTACCTATATCTACAGCATAATATGTACACAGAAGCCATTATTTTTATATTCTTTGTAATCATTTTGGAAAAAGGATCCAGTCTGTGATGGAATCATGTGTGAGACTGTTCTGGCATTCTGTTATTTTTTTAAAAATAGAATATATCAGATTAACTTGTGCATATTTCTGAGTGAAATATGATTTAATGACTAGAGAATTGACTGAAAAGTAAAGAAATACTGAGAATGCTTTATATGTTAATAGCATTGAACTCATTCATCTGACCATATAAAACAAAAGCAGCTGTGTCTCTCAGCTTCTCAATTTGTGTAAATAATACATTTTTAAAGGTTATAGTTTTAAATCTGATCTGCATATCTATTTTTTTCTATATATGTAGTACACATATGTAGGACAGATAGATACACCTACATATCTATGCATAGATACATGGATAGAAAAGTCAAGTTAAAAATATTGATCACTAGTTTGAACTGGTATCTTGTTCAACTTAAAATAGAAAGTGCATAAGGAGAAAAGTACCCATCACTGGCATACAGGAAATAGATTTTTGAAGGTATGGTTAGACCACTAAAATATAAGAAAGGATGAATAAATATTTTAGAGGTATTTTACTGGATGGTGAGCTTTTCGAAGGGAGACACCATCATTTATTTTTGTCTTGTTTATCTTTGTTTCTATTCACAGTGCTTTACATAAATAAATTAAATTTTTCTTTAATTTATTACAGAGAGATTTCTAAGCAGGGAGATAGAATTACATAGTAGAAAAAAAAAAACCAATGGTTTGGAGTAAGTCAACCCTGAATTATAAATCCAGCTTCTCCACTCATGAGCAATGTATTCTTGGACAGGTTACTCAACTTCTCTAAGCCTCAGTTTTCCTCACTTATAAAACAGACAGAAACACCTCCCTCTCATAAAAGATTAAAGGGATTCAAATCTGAAAAGTAACTTAAGCATTGTTGGCATATAATAGCTGGTATCATTATGGTTATTTCACTAACATTGCTATTTTGAGCTCCAGTTCCTTCCTTTATCCTGTATTTATTGAATATCTACCATCCCACGCTCATTTTATTAAGAAATCTCCATATTATGTATTTCCTGCAGCTATCACCAGTGGTAATAGAATCCTTTAGAACTGTAAAAAAATATTCCCTATTTTCCACAAAAACTAACCATAAGACTTAATGTAGCCTGACTAGGTGGTGGAGCAGTGAATAGTGCATTGGACTGGGATGTAGAGGACCCAGGTTTGAAACTCCAAGGTTGCCAGCTTGAGCATGGGCTCATCCAGCTTGAGCGTGGGATCATAGACATGACTCCATGGTCACTGGCTTGAGACCAAAGATTGCTGGCTTGAAGGCCGAGATGCTGACTTGAGCTCAAAGGTTGCTGGCTTAAAGCCAAGGTCACTGGCTTTAGCCCAAGGTCACTTGCTCTGCTCTAGCCCCCAGTCAAGGCACATAGGAGAAAGCAAGCAAAGAACAACCAAGGAGCCTCAAGGAAGTATTGATGCTTCTCATCTCTTTCCCTTCCTGTCTGTTTGTCCCTATCTGTCCCTCTCTCTGCCTCTGTCACAAAAAAATAAAAAAAGGATTTAATGTAGACAGCATATTGATTAACTCTCCCCTGGCAATGGTAAATAACTGAAAATTGAAGAAAAAATTAAATCCTCTTTTAGGCTCCATAGTATACTCTATAGAGGGAACTAAATATCAATATTCCTTTTATTTTTAGAGCAGTTCAAAAATAATAATTGATCTATTTGGTACTGTGAACTACAAAAGTTGGCCAAAGGCTGATATGCCACTAGGAGGGCAGTCCAATCTTCTGAGAAGGCCCAGAAGTTTGAGGTCAGTGAAGACCTGGATTGAAATCAGCCTTGTCATTGTCTAGCTCTGTATGACTTGACACTGTTTTTTTTTTTTTTTTTCTTTCATACAGGGAGTGGGCATATGGCTTTCTTTGAAGTATTATTGTGGGAATACTTTAAATAGCACTGTGCAATGCAAGGCACATGCAAGGCATTTTGTAATTGCTTGTTGCATGCCTCCTAATGGAAGAGCTGCCCGTGACTGGTGTTGGAGCTAGAGAGCTGCTAAGCAGATCTGAAAGTAGGTAATGAAACAATGGTCGAGCATGTGATTCAGCAGACTGCTGGGAATGTTAGAGGGCCATGGATTGAAATAGTATGGAGTGGGGAAAAAGATTTCATTGTCTTTCTGTCTAGAGTTTGTTCATTTACGGAAAATGAACAAAGCTAATGTTTGCTTAGAACCCAACGTTCTCAAGATCCCAGGCTCCATGAATTTATCTATATTTTTCACTCAAATCATTTCATTTTATAATCTCACTTTTTGTGCTCTTTTTATCTAAAGCCTTTATATCTTAACCCTCCTCACAACATGAATTTCACAAGACCACATGCTACCTTATTTGCAAATGTGTTTGCTTATTGTAATGTTATTAGCTTGAGGAGCAGACTTTGTAACAAAAGTTACCAGGAGTGACACAGTGCGGTTTTTTTTGTTTTGTTTTGTTTTAGCAAAGACAAACTTGGAGGTGTCATTTTTGTGGTTGAAAGAATACAGAACCTTTCTTTTCTAGCTTACGTTACTGGTGCCTTCAAATATTTTGTGCACCAAAAATGTCCTATTAAATGCACTAAGTTAGTTACTATATTTCTGGTAACATTACCCAAAATGTTGCCAATAATAAAAAAACTCATATGATTGTATCATTACCAACCATTCGTCCAAATACATGTAAGCTCAATTTAGTGTCCCAATTTGTAAGGCCATAAAATGTTATAACGCTATTTGTCTTTAAATCTATTTTCTAAATTTAACCTATGTGCATATTCACTCATGTATAATACCACCATCCACTGGATATAGCTGTTTATGCTTTGTGTGCAACAGAATATTTCAGCCAATAAGAACTAGTGTGACATTCTGTGCTAGACTTGCTCTCTTAGCCAGTTAGTGGTGGTGTACCATACTGCAAATGCTGTCAATTTCAGTGTTTCCTTTTACATTATTATATAACTCCTGTGAATAATTTTGAATCAGGTTGGCTTCCAGAAAAGTGATTTTTATTTGTATCCACCCCCCAAAAATTGAGCAAAGAATATATTGCCAAATATAAAGATTAATTTTTGCTAGTGGCTGAAGGAGCTTAATGGTAAGGAGAGCCAAATAGAGATGATAGACAATAAGGGACTGGTGCTTTGACTTCATAAAGACCATAAAAAATATCAGAACAGCATGGAAGCACTGACTAACCATTTTATGTATGAATGGTAGTTGCAAGCACATATGCCTGGAGGGATGCCATGATTTCAGAAAATTTGGAAAGGATGAAAGAATGACTCTATTTCCCTGTCTCTCTAGGATACTGAAAGCATGTATCTCTCTTTAAGGATAGTTCAGTTATTGCTGATTCAGTCCCATTTCTAAAAATTCATCTAGTATACTCAATAAGATACTCTTCATATACCAAGTTCGTAGCCTAGTGGACTTCCCTGATCCATAAAAAAATTCTTTTGCAGATCAATACTACCCACCACCTTCAATTTTCTGATGATGGACTTTGGACCAGGCATAGTTTTTCTTGTTTACTTCTCCAGATTTAGCTCTCAATTTTTTTTGTTTTTCAGATATAGTGAGAGACAGGTACAAAGAGAGCTGAGAAGCGTTAACTCATAGTTGTGGCTCTTTAGTTGTTCATTGATTGCTTCTCATATGTGCCTTGACTGTGTGTGGGGGGGGGTGCCCTAGCTGAGCCAGCCAACCCTTGCTCAAGCCAATGACCTTGGGCTCAAGCAGTTACTTTAGGCTTCAAGCCAGCAATTTTTGGGCTCAAACTGACAATACCACGCTCAAGTTGGTGAACCTCTGCTCAAGCCAGATAAGACCATGCTCAATCTGGCAATCTTGGGGCTATGAACCTGGGTCCTCAGCATCCTAGATTTATGCTCTATTCACTGCACCACCACCTGGTCAGGCTTAGCTCTCAGGTTTTATCCTCACATTGTATCCTTTTGATTGTGCCATTCCTTTTATTCAGAATGTTCTTGTCCTCTAACCTGTTTTCTTAGGGAAATGTAATCGTTTGGTTCTATACCCTAGCATGCCTCTTCAAGGAAGACTTCACTGATCATTCAAGCAAGCCTCCATGCAATATACCTCTGGACTGTTAACCTTTTCTCCATGTAGTTGTTACAGTTTACAATTCTTACTTATGACACTATGTTATGATATAATCACATGAGAACAGGTATTATGTGAATACCTTTATTTAAAATCTACCCTAACACCTAATGTGGTATGCTTGGCAAACTGTAGATGCCCAATTATATTTTGTTGAAAGACTGAATGGACTCAAATTCAATTGCCAGTTTTATTTTCTACCACCCTCCCATTTCCCTATGCTCTTTATTTTCCAGTTATCTTAATGTCAATATGATATTCCTCAAACATGTAATGTGCTTTCACATTTATCTGCAGACATTTATCATCTCCCTTCTGTCTGAAATGCATTTGATGCATATTGAAAATGTGCTCATAGCTTGAAGGCCTTGTTCTCAGATATTCATTTCCTAGTCCCCCCACTAGTCATTTGTTCTTTTGGAGCACTTTTACAGAGTTTAATTTTATCTTGAACACTTTTTTCTTTGTTCTTCTCTTACTTTAACCATTTTCATATTCATTGTCATAGTCAGTTTGAGCTACTATAACCAAAAGTCATGGACTGAGTAGCTTCAATAACAACCATTTATTTCTGACATTCCTGGAGGCTGGAAGTCTGAGATCAGGGTGCCAGTGTGGTCCAGCTCTTGGTGAGGGCCTTCTTCCTGGTTCACAGATGGCTGCTTTTTCACTGTACCTTTACATGACAGGAACAGAGAACTACAGGGACAGAGAACTCCTCTCATTTTCTCTTCTTATAAGTACACTAATCTCATCATGGGGGCTGTTACCTCATGACCTCAAGAAAACCTAGTCTCCTCCCAGAGACCTCACCTGCTAAAACCGTTCATTTGAGGGGCTAAAGTTTCAACATACCAACTTGTGGGGGACACAAACATGCAGTCCTTAACACTCTTACAGTTCCAAAATTATGTCAATATTCTTTGTTCTTCAACTGATTTTCTTAGCACTTAGCCATCGGCTGTGAGCACAGATTACACGCAGTTTAGAAATGTTTCTTGTTTTTTTGAATTAACTTGAAATGTTTCAAAAAGTTTATTTTCCAGTACGTCAGAAAGCAGGTCCTTAATAGGGAAAAATCAGAGTATGAGACAAGGCTACATTTGCGGAGGGTTGTATTTCATAGAAAACCATGTGTGGCAGGGTGGAAGAAGAGAGACAGCAGAGTCTGTAGGGAGAGGGTGTGCTTGTGAAGGGCAAGGTGATTTCTGAACAGCCTGAGGCGAGCTTCAGAGGTGGAGCTGGTGATGCACTCAGTCAGCATGTTTGGTTGGCACAGCTCAGTGCTTTCCTCTTCAGGAAAATCTACAATAAAAGTCTACATTATTCTTTGAGTTTTAGAATTGAATGTGTGAGATTTGAAGAGCAGGTGATGATGAGAAGATTCAGACCTCTAGACAGTTGGTTTTTTGTACATTATGTAATATTAAATGCCGAAAAGAAAAGAGGTGACATAGAGGTTAGGAAGGCACAGACAGGCATCACAGACATAAGGAAACAAAGTCTTTTAACCCTTTTTGTTAAGGAATTCTTTTTATTCCTCTCATATCATTTTACCATTTAATATTTTTATAATGGTCCCCAAGTTATTAACTCATTAAAAACCTACCATAACATTTGAAGCAGTCACTGGTGCATTAAAGATCATTTATGGTTTATGTGAAATGACCAATCAAGCCCTGATTGGCTAAGGAGAGAATATACTGATTTGGGGTATTTAGGTAAACGGATGTGAGGTGACCTCTCACAGTTTGTGAAATCTAGTACATTATTAGAGAATAAGAATAAATTGCTGATGTCGCCTGGAGAGGGACATGGAAATAAAGAGAACTGACTTATTTATTCATATGTTGTAAAGTGACTGTAGCACGGTACTGCTGGCATACCTCATCACAGGACTCCAGGGTTAAAAGGCCAGAGAAATAATTTAACCCTTAATGCAGTGTGGATTTGTCAAAGTCAGTCCTGTTAATAGAGATCCTGAGAAAAGAAAATATTAACACTTTTTATGTAACCTATTTTCCAACAATCCTCATTAGAAAAATTGTTTTTTATTTATAATAGGGGTTTATTATTATTCAACTATTTGACTTTAATCTGAAGAATTACTTGACCGATATTAGAAAACATTAAAACGTCTTTCAATGGAAGCGTTTAGTGTGTAGGAAATTACTTCTTGTTCTTTTAAGGAAATACCTTAGAGAAATAAATTTATACCATCTTCTCTTGACCTCACAGGTAAATTCAACTCACCTCTGTCCCCAGAGTTACATTTGGAAACTGAAAATGGAACAATAAGCAATGTCATACTTTTAGGCTCTGTGACTATAGTTTTCTTTGCATTCTTTTTTTTTAATGCTGGTATTATGGCTATAACAGTTTAAAAAATGTGTAGTTTTATATACTTTCTGAGAAATATCAATTATTTAAAACATATATGTTATAATTCAGTTATTCAAGTTGAGCCAGGCTTTCCTTTTGCAGACTAACTAATCTGTAATTTCTAAACATTTTTTATATGATTATATTGCAATGACTTTCTCTAACAATAATCATTCACTATAAATCTATATGTACTATATATGTGTGTATATATATAATTTACATATATATTACATATATACTATATACATGTATATATATATATACTTAATGAGAACATTCTCAGTGGAAATATATAGTAAATAAACAGAAATTTTCTTCATCCCTGGGATGGCTTTCCAATGGGTCCCTTACACTGTCCCAAGTCCCTGGGGGTACTAAAGAATGTATATGACATTTTTGTCTCACCCCATGAAATTTTTCTATAGTAGGAAGAGAAAGAACACATAAAATCCAATTTAATTAAATTTATATAGCCGGTCCTATGCAATGTGCACAAAAGTAATGTCATTTAACCCTCAGATACCTCTTCTAGTATGTATTATTTTTTTCATTTTTATAGTGGAAGGTGAAGTTCAGTAAAATTAAGCAACTTCTCAAAGATAACACAGGTTAGTGGAGTCAGGGCTGGAATGAAGTGTTTTGGGACATCAAGGCTGTGATAATTTTATAAAAATTATGTATAAAAATCAATGCAATACACTATTGTAATTGCTGACTCATAGAGCTTTACTACATGTTGGGCCGATAAATATATTATGCTCACTTTGTTAAAGATGTCACTGCCCACATGCAAGTCCGTTGATATTAATGTGTCTTGGGGGACAGACTGTGGGCAGGCTGGGTTGTTGTAGCCTACGCCTTAGTTTTAAGAGTAAGCTTTTCCCCACACCCTTGACTGATTGGATGATGTAGGGTGGTGCACTCTCATGAGGAATCCCATTATGCCTCAGATGGGTGACTTTGTATCAGAGACTTTCTTGTTTGTAGATTGGATTAAGGGTTTGGATTTCTACACTATAAAGTGGGGCAGACCAGGAGCTTGCTCACTCTTCGTTCCTGAGGTTAGTATCAGAGAGGAGAGAAGATTAAGGCCATGTGGAGGCCAGGAGAAGCAGCCAAGATGGTGGAGTGCTGAGGAAGAAGCCAGTTTGAGCAGAGTTTGTGCTGGAGAAGGAGATGGGAAACAGAGGTGAATAAGTCTGGTGAGCTAGAAACCTTTGATTCTAGGAAACTCGGATAAGTCAGTAGCTTTATGAGCACTGAATGAGTGGGTTTTGGAGCCCAGTGTGTTTTTGCTTGCCCACCGGGTGCAAGCTAGAATTAAAGCTGATGGCTCACCAGTTCTTGGCTCCGTTGTTTTATTACCAACTCTAAGGCCAGTAGCCAGGGCCACCATCACTGCCGCCTGGCCAGTGCAGGTTCTCATTAGATTCAAACAGTCGGTAATGAAACAATGGAGTCAAGAACTGCTGAGTCATCAGCTTTAATTCTAGCTTGCACCCAGCGGGCAAGCAAAAACACACACTGGGCTCCAAAACCCACTCATTCAGTGCTCACAAAGCTACTGATTTATCCGACTTTCCTAGAATCAAAGGTTTCTAGCTCACCAAATGTAAAGCCAGTAGTCGCGGCCACTGTCAGAGCCGCCTGGCCAACGCAGGTTCGCATTGGATTCGAACAGTCGGTAATGAAACACAGGAGCCAAAAACTGGTGAGCCATCAGCTTTAATTCTAGCTTGCACCTGGCGGGCAAGCAAAAACACACACTGGGCTCCAAAACCCACACATTCAATGCTCACAAAGCTACTGACTTATCCGAGTTTCCTAGCATCAAAGCTTTCCAGCTCACCAGACTTATTCATCTCTGTTTCCCATCTCCTCCTGCACAAACTCTTCACAAACTGACTTCTTCCTCAGCATTCAGCCATCTCGGCTGCTTCTCCTGGCCTTCACATGGCCTTACTCTGCTCTCCTCTCTAATACTAATCTCAGAAACCCAGGAACTGAGAGAGAGAGATCAAGCTACTGCTCTCTCCCATTTTATAGCATAGACTCAAAACCTTTAATCCAATTATACAAACAAGGAAGTCTCTGATACAAAGTCACCCATCTGAGGCATAATGGGATTCCTCCCTACATCATCACCCTACATCATCCAATCAGTCAAGGATGTGGAGAAGAGCTTGCTCTTAAAACTAAGCCTTAGGCTATAACAACCTGGCCTGCCCACAGCCTGTTCCAGAACACACATTAATATCAACAAACTTCCATATGGGCAGCGCCATCTTTAACAAAGTGAGCATAATATATTTTATCTGCCCAACAATCCACCCTTATGCTCACTTTACTACCCACAATCTACACCACCGGCATCCCTGTACCAGGAAATTAGGCACATTACACAAATTACAGCAATAGCAGAAATCATACAGTTTCAACAATTACAAAGGTATACACATTTCACCAGTCTCTGAGCACTTTGCCAAAAACGCAAAATGTCCTCGGCCTTTTCTCTAGCCATGGGAAAAGCTTCCCAGGGCAGGAGGGCCTCCAGCAAAGCCATCCCCAGCCCCATCAGGATATTTCACATTGTCCAAAATTCATAAGTCCATTCAACAAAGGAGCTTGTGCCCATCCGGTCATAGTTCAGGAAATCAGTCCACACACATGGGGTGTTAGCCTCCCCCCTCATCTCTGCCATCCTGGCAACTTGTACACTGTCCCAAAAAGGAGCACGTGGCCATGGTAGTCAGAATTTCCATCTCTGCTCTGGGGAGCATGATGGCATCCACCCCTATGTCCCAAAATCGCAGACCTACCAGCATTGTAGTAGAAGCTCCTTGCTGGTGGGCTCTCACCTTCTGGAGACTGCAGATTGCAACTCCAGCTTGATTCTCCTCATCCTCCAAAGAGGAACTGAAAACACCAGCTCCTGCTGCTGGGCTTAATCTCCGGGCCACCACTGCCTTCTGTTCCATGGGCCTTACAGCCCACGCCTCAGCCTCAGTTTCATCCCTGGCCTTGGCTTCAGCCCCGGCCTCCTGCTGCTGCTGGCTCTCCACAACATCCAGGGCAATCTCCAACTCACGAACCTGTGACTCCTTCTCCAGCGCCTGCTCTATTTCCAGGTGAATCTCGCAAACCTGGTCGGTCTCCTCCTCCAGCGCTTCCTTCAACTCCAGGGTCAGCATCTCTTTCTCCCACGTTTCTTCCAGCTCCTTCCGCTGCTCAGCCTGCAGGTCCTGGGCAGCCTCTTCCATAGAGCTCTCAGTTTCCTCACTCATGGCTGTAAAAGTCAGCCAGCCAACAGTCCACCAAAAACAGCCATAGGGAACCATAACAGCAGCCAGTCCTCTACTCCACTGCTCAAAGGTGGTGGTGGATCCATGCCGATCTGTATCAAATCCTGCCACAGACTACGCCAAATGTAAAGCCTGTGGCTGAGGCCACCATCACAGCAGTCCGTTCCGTGCAGGTTCGCATTGGATTTGAACAGTCGGTAATGAAACACAGGAGCCTAAAACTGGTGAGCCATCAGCTTTAATTCTAGCTTGCACCTGGCGGGCAAGCAAAAACACACACTGGGCTCCAAAACCCACACATTCAATGCTCACAAAGCTACTGACTTATCCGAGTTTCCTAGCATCAAAGCTTTCCAGCTCACCAGACTTATTCATCTCTGTTTCCCATCTCCTCCTGCACAAACTCTTCACAAACTGGCTTCTTCCTCAGCATTCAGCCATCTCGGCTGCTTCTCCTGGCCTTCACATGGCCTTACTCTGCTCTCCTCTCTAATACTAATCTCAGAAACCCAGGAACTGAGAGAGAGAGATCAAGCTACTGCTCTCTCCCATTTTATAGCATAGACTCAAAACCTTTAATCCAATTATACAAACAAGGAAGTCTCTGATACAAAGTCACCCATCTGAGGCATAATGGGATTCCTCCCTACATCACCACCCTACATCATCCAATCAGTCAAGTATGTGGAGAAGAGCTTGCTCTTAAAACTAAGCCTTAGGCTATAACAACCTGGCCTGCCCACAGCCTGTTCCAGAACACACATTAATATCAACAAACTTCCATATGGGCAGCGCCATCTTTAACAAAGTGAGCATAATATATTTTATCTGCCCAACACCAGACTTATTCACCTCTGTTCCCCATCTCTTCCTGCACAAACTGGCTTCTCAGCACTCCACCATCTTGGCTGCTTCTCCTGGCCTCCATGTGGCCTTAATCTGCTCTCCTCTCTAATACCTCAGGAACCTAGAGTAAACAAGCTCCTGGCCTGCCCCACTTTATAATGTAGAATTAAAACCATTAATCCAATCTACAGACAAGGAAGTCTCTGATACAAAATCACCCATCTGAGGTGTAATGGGATTCCTCATGAGAGTGCACCACCCTACATCATCCAATCAGTCAAGGGTGTGGAGAAGAGCTTACTCTTAAAACTAAGCCTTAGGCTATAATGACCCGGCCTGCTTATATTACAGTCTTTCTCCCACACCCATCCCAAACACAAGGGCAAATAATATCACCTGGGTGATGGGCTTCCATGTGGGCAGCTCCATCTTTAACAAAGTGAGCATAATATATTTTATCTGCCCAACACTTACTCACCTGTTTCCCATCTCCTTCTCCAGCACAAAATCTGCTCAAACTGGCTTCTTCCCCAGCACTCCACCGTCTTGGCTGCTTCTCCTGGCCTCCACGTGTCCTTAATCTGCTGTCCTTTCTAATACTAACCTCAGGAATCGAGAGAGCGAGCAAGCTACTAGTCTGTTCCACTTTATAGTGTAGAAATACAAACCCTTAATTCAATCTACAAACAAGAAAGTCTCTGATACAAAGTCACCCATCTGAGGCATAATGGGATTTCTCAGGCGAGTGTACCACACCACATCATTCAATCAGTCAAGGGTGTGGGGAAAAGCTTACTCTTAAAACTAAGCCTTAGGCTATAATGACCCAGCCTGCTTACATTACAGCCTTTCCCCCACACCCATCCCAAGCATAAGGACAAATAATATCACCTGGGTGACAGGTTTCCATGTTGGCAGCGCCATCTTTAACATAGTGAGCATATTATATTTTATCTGCCCAACAATGACTGTCCGAATCTAATGTGAACCTGCACTGGCCAGACTGCTGTGATGGTGGCCTTGGCCACTGACTTTACACTACAGCAGTGCCTTTCACACTTCAGTGTGTCCATGAATCAGCAGGATTATTTTTTTAAATTCTGGATTGTTGAGTAGATTATGGACCTCCTCAACGTGAGACTAAGGATTATGAAATTAATTCTAAATGGAAAAGGAATCTCTTGTAGACTGTTGAATGGTATAGTGCTAAGAACAAGGTATTGCTTTAAGAACTTTAACTTGGCAATGTTGGGTAGGTAGGAGGCAAGAAAAAAGCAATGAATTATAGTATTTTCAAATGATCAGGATATTAAATGATAGAAACAAATATGAATAATAACAGGAAAAACCCAAAGGAATCAAGAAATATTAATATTGATTTTACTTTGTAGCCACTTAATTTAATAGGAAAAAATATGGAGTCAATAATGAATCTGAATTTACCATCTATGTTTTTAGCAGAATGGTGCTACCATTGACAAATTTATGGCACAGAGAGATTAATTGGTTAGAGAAACAAATAATATACCCACTATATCAAGTGTTCCCCTGTCTCTCTTTACAGGGTCCATTCTTACAGAGACTGTCTTTTTGGTGCCCACCCCCAGTAAGTAAATGTTTGGCTTGATTCTAAACTGAGGTTTCATGGTAAATGTAGCAAAAAAACATTTGGTGATAAAGATAGTATAATGGAGTGTGATGTCTATGCTAGATAGAAAAAGACATGAAATTAGAGGTTGTGAAGAATGAGAGACTGAGAAAAAAATAAAGGATCTAAATTTACTTTGTCTTAGTGAATTGTGAGCAGATGAAGAGGAAGTAAGGGATTGAGAAAATCAGAAGGTATGGGTTATGAGCACAGTAGAATATTGATGTAAAATACTTCATAGCTGTGCCAGACACAAGCAATAAGAAAATCCAGTTACCGTGGAAGTATATGGCTGAAGTAGGATGGCAGAAGAAGGCTATACACATGGTGATGGGACTTGGAGAATTCTGATACAACTTCCTGTTTCATGTGCATGTATTTATTTGTTTGTTTACTTAATTTTTTAGTGAGGTTTGAAAAATATTTATTGTAAATAGCAGGAGTTTAGGAGCATATCCATAGGCACCACCACAGGTGGAATAAGAGTGGGAAGAGCCAGAGGAGACATTGTAACCTACACCCTGGCACTTGGGCCCTGCCCAAAGTTGAAGCTTTTAAATCACCATGTGACAGAAACTATTACCATATTTTGTCTCATTGATTTGAATAAATCAGATGACAGAGGCCATGATTTCTGTTCTGTAAGTGTGTAAAACAAAGAAGGTGAGCCAGATTTTCGGAGATGTCAAGTAATTGTGAAGTTGTAATACTGAATGTGTCATCTATATTACTGCTGGAGTTGACCAGGATAATAACAAGAATTAGGGAGAATCCAACCTATACCATTCAGCTAGTGAGTAGTAGAACTTATTATATGTGGCTCAGTATGACATGTCACTTTTGTGGTTTGTGTAGGAAATAAAAATCTGAAATTTATGAAGTAAAAAAAATACAACAGCAAAATAAATATTGAAGTATGTCTGTAATCAGAATATCATCATTAGAATTATTTGGAAGATTTATGAATCCTGTTATTTCAAAGATAATGG
The DNA here is from genome assembly GCA_037038555.1 of Rhynchonycteris naso. NCBI lineage: Eukaryota > Metazoa > Chordata > Mammalia > Chiroptera > Emballonuridae > Rhynchonycteris > Rhynchonycteris naso. The sequence goes on from CM072998.1 coordinate 228,570,908, forward strand.
TGTGTAGGCATGGTCTGGACCAGGAGTTAGTAAATGTTTTCTGTACAGGGCCAGTTGTAAATAAATGGTTTGCAAGCCATATGGTTAGTAACAGCAGCTTGACTCTGCTGTTTTGATGTAAAGGTAGCCAAGGACAATACAGAAATGAATGAAAGTGACTGTATCACAATAAAATTTTATTTACTTACAGAAAAAAAGATGCAAAAGAAAGGTTTCGGCCAGCATTCTGCTGTTTGCCAACCCTTGATTTAGGCATTTCTCTTTCTTTTTTTTTTTTTTTAATTTTTTTTAAAATTTCTTTTTATTTTATTCATTTTAGAGAGGAGACACATAGTGAGAGAGAGAGAGAGAGAGAGAGAGAGAGAGAGAGAGAGAGAGAGAGGGGGGGAAGGAGCTGGAAGCATCAACTCCCATATATGCCTTGACCAGACCAGTGCAGGTTTGAACTGGCGACCTCAGTGTTCCCAGGTCTACGCTTTATCTACTGCGCCACCACAGGTCAGGCGGCATTTCTCTTTCTAATGAATGGACTTTTAAAATTATCTGAATATGAAGGGCCTCCACATTGACTAGGTGTAATAAGAGAACTAACTGCTCAATGATCTCATCATTCATTATCCTAATCTTTCAAGTTATAATTTGCTAATACCATACATTAAATTCTAGCACAGTTGTTACTTGCTTCTAACTCATGCCCATACCTGGTTCCGTTGCACTGGGCTTGCCTTTTGAGGTTGACCTTCTCTTTTTTTGCCTTTTTTCTTTCACTTCTAATCTCTATAAGATGTTGAGATTATTTGAAAATGCTAATACTATCTGTCCAAGTATTAGGTAGTATATACAACATGGTGCCATGAATTTAATGAACACACATTTATTATCTGGTATTTTACAGAACTGTGGAAATATAGGAAGTTAAAAGTTTCCTGAAAGATATTAGAAAAATATTTCTTGATTCAAAAGAGTATTTATCAAACTATTATTTAAAAGTTTGAGATAGGAATAGGTGTGGAAATTACTAATATTTTCATAAACAATTTCTTTCCAATAGACTTAAATCATGTTTTTTCACAATCAAGGATCGTGTTGATGTGATACAACAGCCCATATTTAAATAGTACTATTCTCTGGAGAATGTGTAGCTTAATAGAATGTCTCAGGTAAAAACAAAGATTTACAATTTGAAGAAACTTTTTGGACAGTCCCATTATACACAATCTTAACAATATATGCCACTACAGTGGTATTAAATATCAATCTGGCATTAAACAAAATAGGCCACCAAGGCACACTCACCAACTGAAAAATAGTAGAGTTACAATAATTATGAATAACTTTTGTCAATTGTTCTCAGTTACTTAAAGTGAGCTTTGTGCCTTTGTGATACTCATAATTTTTCTTTTGCTTTTTCCCCCTATGGTGTAAAGTAATATATTGCAATGTGTATTTGAATTCCCTTTGCTACATAATGTTCATTAAGTGTAACATTTCATTTTAATGTTCTTCTACAATTTCAGATTATGTAAATCTAGAATTAGAGCTATCATTTATTTTATTTTTTTTAGTGTGTATTTTACATCATTGTTTTGATACCACCTCTAGTGTTTTTATTGTTATGTTACCATCTCATTTACCTCCTCTGTATTTCAGAACAAACCTCCCCCCTCACTGTGAGAGGTGGGTAGCTGGTTAGAGAAACTGAGAATGATTATTTTTATTAGCTATCATAGAAACATCTACCTAAGAGATATGGGGCAGGTAGATGAAAGTTATAGCTGATGTAAGGGTGAAAAAAATGGGTAGGAATAGATAATCAACCATGTTGATTTATCTTCATATCTGTTACTTCATGGTATTTTGAAACCTGAAATATACTGTGACTAGTATATCTAATTTATTTTAGGTTGATTTGAATTATGCATATTTATGATGGTGTTCTTGTTCTGTGAAGCATGCAAAAAAAATTTAGGGTGAATTTTTAATTTCTCTGTAGGTTTTATTTACTTAGGGAAATGAAGTTACTTATCTCAGCCTAATACAATTAAAATCCAAGGCCCAATATCCCAGCATGAGTCATATAACTTTTCTTTGTTCTGTGGATACCGAGTGCATCTGTCATCCACCAAAATATATCAAAAAAGTCCATCAGTGGATAAATCAGGTGCAGACATAGAGATGAGCCTATGCATCTCCATTTCAGTGGGAAACACAGCAGAACTTTCATGTTACAGGCAGTAAGTCATTAAAGTGATCTGATTACAAAATATCTGGAACATAATAATATATCAAGACAAATAGTTTGAAAAATGAGTTTTCTCTTCATTTTCTTTATTATCCTAACAAAGTAATTACTAAATAGGTATTGAGTCAGATCAAACTTCTGGCCAACAGTTGATGAATTAAAGGAAACTTTCTAGATATGTGTTGATATGTGTACATCTTACAGTCTTACAGACTTACAGCCGGCTTATTTTTATTATGTTCCTCTAAAATATAAATTCTTTTTCTCATTCTTATCCTTAGCTCCATCCTCAGCTTGGCTTTTAGATCTCCTTCCATTATTCTCCATCTTATTTGCTGTGCAACTGATACACCATTTATTTTATTTTGGAGGCATTCTCTTAGTTTTTCTATACAATTTAAGCTTTGGATGTCATATTCTATAGTTGTTACATTTTTTTCTTTTTACTTCTCCTATGACTGGTAGTGAGCTTAAAAACATATGCAGTTGGTATAATAAGTTTTTATTATGTGTTTTCCGTAAATGAGACTCTGGCAATGTGCTACAAGAAAGTAAAATATATAAATAATTTCTTACATATACCCCAGATAGTACAATGTGTGTGTGTGTGTGTGTGTGTGTGTGTGTGTGTGTGTGTGTATATATAATGCCTGTATCATCTCTGCAAGCCTTTCTTAAAAACTCTTAATATTTCCTAGACACAGATCTAGGTTCTGTGACTTAAATTGTTGCATTGATTTGAAAAGTGTGTATTGAAATGGAGTTTCTAATTTTGCTATAAATATTTATGAGTGCCTAAGCAGTGACTTTGTCAGTCTCAATTTTCTCACCTGTAAATTCTGGGAAATGGGCTAAATTGTAGGGTTTTAACCTTATTTTAGTAAGAAAAACATATAAAGCTAAAGTCTGATTTGGTACTGCAATATAAAATATAAAAACAAAGCATGCCCTGATGAGGAGGGGAGAAAACTCACCCAGAACCCCATAGGTCCAGCCCCCTTGTGCTGTCTCTTGGGGCTCTTGAGGCATTTTCTCAGACTGCAGCTTAAATCCCAAAGGATTATATGATTGTCAAAGTCTTTGATGAATTTGGGTTTCTAAACATCAGATGTAGTCCACCTGTCTTGGCCCCTAAAATAGGAAGTGCTTAATATGCATTGAGTAGGATTAAATGGAACTCAGTAAAGCTAGCACCATTCAGTTTCTCAAGCTTTTCTGAACCAGCTTCTATAAGAACAGAATAAAATGTACTTTACTTTTTATTTTCACCTGGCTTCCAGAAGTTTGTAAGACTAAAAACTCAATTGCTTACTTGGTCTCATTTACATGGATTTAAAGGAGTACATATTTGAGTCCCAGATGTTAAGAGATTTACTGTTTATTTAGTCTTATTTATACACAAATATATGTTCAACAGTACTTAATAAAAGCAAACAAATTTAAGTATTAATAAAATATGAAATTAAAAGTTAGCATATTTTTAAAGCATGGCCACTGGCTTATGTAAATTGACAATGGCTCATTGGATGAACATTTTAAAATCATTTTATCTTTTTTTCTTTTAAGTTTTTTTATTTCTTTTTATTTTATTCATTTTAGAGAGGAGACAGAGAGAGAGAGAGAGGGAGAGAGAGAGAGAGAAAGAGAAAAAGGGGGGAGGAGCTGGAAGTATCAACTCCCATATGTGCCTTGACCAGACCAGTGCAGGGTTTTGAACTGGCGACCTCAGTGTTCCCAGGTCGATGCTTTATCCACTGCGCCACCACAAATTATTTTATCTAATAATGGTTTATAAAAAATTAAATAATGATAGTTAAGAATTATATAAGATTTCCAGAGATAAAATAGGTGCCTAAATACTTTGTTTCCCACTCTGAGTTAAGTAAGACTTTAGTAGGTTAAATTTTTAGCAATGTAGAATAATTAAAGACCATATTTACTATATAGGAATGGAAAATTATAAGTAAAATACTGGTTTTGGGGGAATGTATTTATTTGGAGAAAAAGATTTTTTTTTACATTATTTTGAGTTTATAGCTGCTGGAATGCTATATTTTAAGATTCTTATAAATATTTAAAAGGTTATTACATTTTTTTAAAATTTAAGTGCAAATGTGCCTTTCTCTCCTCTTCCTTCTATAGAAACAAATGGGTAATCAAACAAATGCATAAAAGTTTTTTAGTCTTTGCAACTAGCGTGGGCAATTAAATTTTACAATTAATCACCATGACTCATTTTAAGGCAAGTAATTTTAACCTCACTTCCCATTGATATTCAGAGCTCCTAACCAATTATAAATCTGACTGGGTTTAATTTCATTTCCGTTATTTCTCTTGCATACCATCTGAAGTAGTGTCCAAATAAAAAGAGAGCAGTCTTAAGAAAGTCTGTGAGAGAGAAAGAAATAAGTGATAGAGTAACTAGTGAAGGAATGATTCTATGGGCTCAAAAGGATGGTAGCTGAGATTGAATTGATCTTCTCCTATAGTTAATTTTACTGGCTTATCCCTAAGTAAATTTTTATTGATTTATTTACCTTGATATTCCCAGTGGATATAATCCTTTCTAGGTCTTATGTCTCAGAATGCAATGCCATGTATTAATTCTAGACTTAAAAACCTGAGAAATCTATATCCTTCCCATTGTGGAATCCTTTTCCAAGCATTTGTTTTCCTTGCCGACTAGCTATGATAGTGAGTGTCACGTAAGTATTCAGTAGTCTCCTGACCAGTTGGTGGCGCAGTGGATAGAGCATCAAACTGGGATGTGGAAGACCCAGGTTTGAGATCCCGAGCTTGCCAGCTTGAGCGCAGGCCCATCGGGCTTGAGCAAAACGCTCGTCAGCTTGGACCCAAGGTCGCTGGCTCCAGCAAGGGGTTGCTCGGTCTGCTGAAGGCCTGCGGTCAAGGCACCTGTGAGAGGCAATCAATACTATGGTGTCGCAAGGGCAACGAAAAACTAATGATTGATGCCTCTCACCTCTCTCAGTTCCTGTCTGTCTGTCCCTATCTATCCCTCCTCTGATTCTCCCTGTGTCCCTGTAAAAAAAAAAAAAAAAGAAAGAAAGAATTTAGTAGTCACCATAGCTATTAGAATGGTCTCTCTTTTTTTTTTTTTACAGTGCTAAGAAAAGACATTATTATTAGGACATTAGAATGACTTCCACTGTTGTACTATTGTGAATATGTAAATATTTATTTTTAGTGATAGCATGTGTTTTGAATCAATGTCATAGTGTACCATATCCACTTGTTCTTTGCTTTCATTTTAGTGTTCACAATCTAATAATAGAAGAGACAAAATAATGGCTAAGTTTGTTTTACAGCTTTGAGTATGAAGTTTATGATCCTGATTTAAATGGTCTTGCATTTGAAATTTTGTTTTGTCTTCTTGTGTTTTAATATTAGTGCATAGGAGTGCCAAATAGAGCAGAGGCTGTAATGAGGAGGCCTTTACAAACTTGAACATGAGGAAATATTAACTGACCTTTGAGAGAGCATTCCTCCTGCTCATGGAAGAACTGACTTTTAAAAAATTCTATTTGAATTTCTGTAATAACTCATACAGAGACTTATATATTTTGGAAACCATTGGTACACATATACAAGATACTCCTCTGAATTCAGGTGTATTCTGAAACCTGTGAACTCATGAAAAGAAGCAGACCCAAGTTAGGGAATGAGTTACCCAGATTGGCGTAGAGGAGCATCATATTTTGCATAGTAAGAAGAGGTTAATGTATATGCATGTTAGCTTTACTGAATCTCTTGTTATTTCTACATTTCCTTATTTCCAATGCTGGAATCACTGCACTTTGCTACCTACCTCTGAGTCTGTTAAAGTGATGGTACTAAATAATATTAGAATGTCCATTAATTTATAATTTTATTAATAAAATAAGAAAACACAAGTTTAGGTCTTGCTGAGATTATAGAAGTTGTGAGTAAATACCTATAAAAACATGAAATAGAGCAATATTTTGTTGCAACTTAAATGGCCAAAAATTAATATATTTGACCACCTCTAGGAGGATGTGGCTGAAATGATTATCTTAGAGTACAGGTAGGTATAAGAGTGGTTCTGGAAATGTGCTAGCCCTAAGAAAGTAATCAGATATATTATCTAAACCTTAATTATTTAAGTCCTATTTTCCTTAATACAATGAGGTATGAGGTATAATGAGTGTTGAGTTCTTAACATATTTTTCCCTGTTAAATTCTCAGTAGCCAAAAAGTGCCTGGCACATAGTATGTGCTTTGTAAATATTGGCTAAATTGAATCTGTTTAATCTGTAACCCTGTTCCAAGTACAAGTGAGAAATTTAAATGTACTTATTGCTGGCAGTTGGATGGGGGACAAACTTTAATCATGAAACTCTTCCTACAACTACTTTTCTAGGCAGCATAGTTTAAAACATAGGATCCTTCAGTACTAAGTGACCATCATTGGTATTTTTGGAAGCTTTATATCTGTTTTTTCTTAGATGGGTTTTCTTAGAAGCTTAAGTTTCAGTTTTATGGTAGTTAAAAATCAAAATCATGGTTTCTATGGGATTAGAGTTTACCTTAACTTTGATACATTGAAGCTTTGGCCTCAGTGTTGATTGCCAGCTTATAGATATAAAACATTACCTATTATTAAACTAGTATATTTTTGTTGAAACAATGTAATTAAATATAAAATTTAAGAATCTTAAATAAATCTTATATATCTTCATTCTAATCTATCTCAAAATACAGATAATCAGTACCTTATAATTTTGAAATATTTAGGGTCATAAATTTGTTTCATGAATTAGACATTAATCATTGATATGGGTAATAAATTACCTTGGTGAGTATGATGTACTCAGAGTTACTTACCTTTTAGAGAGCTTTATGTTGATATCTTAAGATACTATAGCTGTACCCATGTGTTTATTCATTCATTAAATATCTAGTGAGATATTTTTAGGAAGCAAACACTGTGCTAGGAGCTGGGTCTTCAAAGTCTAATAAAATACATTCTCTGCCCTGAGGAGATAGAGAGAAAATTAGAATACATGAATATTGTCATAAAATTATAACAAATATCATGGAAGAACAGAAGGGCAATAAAATAAGTAAGGGAAGTGATATTTAGGAGGACTTCTTAAGTGAGCATGGTTTAGACAAAGAATGGGACAAAGACAAATGGAGATTTGAAAGAGAATGATATTTTACAGCAAAGATTTACAGAGGATAATGCTAAACAGATCAGTGGAAGTCGGTCCATTTTGGATTTAAGATTATACTAAGACATGGTTTTCTGAATGATATAGAGTGCACCTACTGTGTTTTAAGAAAGGAAATGTCATGATCAGACTTGTAGTTTTGAAAAATCACTTTGAAATCACATTGTGAAAATAAGACTACTGGGAAGGGACTGAAGATGGCTGCCATGCAAAAGAAAATAAGGAGAAGGAGGAGAAGAAGGAAGAGAAGAAAATTTTTGAAGGCTGAATGAAACATGAAAACTGAAATTTTTTTAAAAGTCCATGTACAGATACAAAATTTTTATTTCTTGTTTTTTGGTTTTTTTTACCTTAAACAAATAGCCAGATACTTCTCCAGCAAAATGGGTTTCATCAGTAACAACAAAAAAGCGCAATCTGAGACATGTGGTCTAATATAAAATCATTTGCAAGTCCTGAGAAACAAAGGAGAGAAAAGTCTTTTATAGATAAAAGGAATTTAGGAGAGCCATCATAAACAAAGAGTTCTTCCTGTTGGGTCCCCCGCAGTTGACCATCAACAATCAATGTAGAGTATGAGAGCACCCGCTTCTGGCCTTCCATCTTTATTTCAAATGAGGTTTCTGTTTATCAATTTTTTACAGCTTAAAAGATGTTTCAAATTGAGGGTGTGTAAAGAGTTAGAGGGAGGAGTTTATGATAAATTCAAGGTTTCTGGGATATAGGAGAGGAGATAAAAACTATGAATTTAATATATTTTTAAATAATTCTGTATTTACTGAATGTATATAGGAAGGAAGAAAGAAGAAGAAGGAGGAGGAGGAGAAGAATAAAGAGGAGGAGAAGGGGGAGGAAGAAGAGAGAAACATAATTCGTCATTCTACTTATTTATGCATTTCTTGGTTGATCCTTGTATATACCCTGACCAGGGATCAAACCTGCAACCTTGGCGTATCAGAACAATGCTTTAACCAACTGAGCTATTTGGGTCAGGGCTTGAATTTGATATATTAAATTTAAGATGCCTTTGCAATAGTAAGGTGACTAACTTTTTTACAATGAAAAGGAGGACAAAAATAAATCGAAAAATACAATATCATAAATAAAAAACATTTTATTCATTGCAACAATAATACACTATAATATGATAAATACATAATAAAAACATTTGTAATATTTTATATTGTAATTATGCTTACATGCCTATTAATTTTTAATAATAATTGTAAGAAAAAGTACTCATTTAGATCAAATACATCATATCACATGCAATGGATCGATTCTGTATTGATCGAATATGGACATTTACAGATTAGTCTTTCAATATCAAAAAGGAGAACATGTAGGAGGACACTTTTTGAGGGAGGACAGAACTTACAAAGGAAAGATTGTCCTCCCTAAAGGAGGACAATTGGTTACCTTAGAGAGAGTAAGATGAAGATATCCAGTAGATAATTAGATATATATATATATATATCAGGTGATCAGGTATCTAAGCATGCTAAGTTGGAAAAAAAGATTTTAAAGTCATGATTTTTTTTAAACTAATGTGAGAAAATACACTTACTGATAGAAGGACTAAGAATAAATTTATTGGAAGCAGCCACATTTCAGAGGAGAGTAAGGTTAGACCCTGAAAAAGAGAACAGAAAGTAGTGGCTATTGATGTAAGAGAAAAACCAGGAGTAGAAGATGTCATGGAAATCTAGGAGGCAAAAAATTTTATGAAGGAGCATGTGGTTAGCAATGTACAATGCCCCAGAAATGTCAAGGATTGTAAAAAAATGTCCATGGGATTTGGTAAACTGGGTAATTGTTGGTGACCTTAAAGGAACCATTTCAGTGAGGTCATAGTTACTCAACTAAGATTATAATGAGGTATGGGATGAATGAAGGGGGAGTAAGTAAACACAGTTAATATAGCCTTACTGATATTGTGCTATGAGTGCCATTGACATTTTAAAAAATATCACTTATAAATGGGAGTTCAGAGAAGGGACTAGTGAGCATAATTAGTAATTAGATGTTACTAGAAGAACAAGAAAGGTTTCAGAGAAATGGTAGTATTTGATTTGAGCTTTGAAATAGAGAAGTATGATTTATAAAGAGTAAAATAAAGCAGATATTACAAGTGTAAATAATAACATGCATGTAATACTGAAAATATAATCTCCAATTTTGGCATGCTTCCCAACCACCTGAGGGCTTGTTAAAATACATCTAGCATTTTTGATTTAGCAGGTTTTGGGTGAGTCCCTCAAAATTTCCTTTCTAACAAGTTCCTAAGGTGATGCTGATATTGCTGGTCTGCAGACCACACTCTGAGAACCACTAACTGAGGAAACCGTTTGAGTGGAAAGGAATTTTATGTAAAAAGAGTAGTAGAAGAGTCTACTAAAAGTTTGGGCTCAGATGAGAGAAGAGCTTGATTATCTATCTAAAGACCATTTTTATTTCTTAGAATATGGAATTAAAGTTTTTAAACAATAACATAATTTGTATTTCACTTTTAGAGATTTCATTTGTTAGTTCTAGGAAGGATTCATTCTTTCATACATATGTGAATTTACATGGTGTTAGATAAGGAGAACTTTTAGGAGTTTAATACAGTAGTTTCTCTCTAAGTCAATGGTGATGAAAATCATAGTTGTGACAATGACTCATCTTACTAAAAAAATAAGATAAGTTCAAAAGTTGTTTTAAAGGAACAAGGGATGAATCAAAGATGATTGTCACGTTTCATAACTGAGCTAATGGTTATGCCATTAAGAGAAATGTGGACATCACAAGGAGAAGCTGACTTCTCAAGAGAATTTATTCTTTAAACTATTATATCCATAGAATTTCACTGGTAAATTGCTATGAAGTATTTGTGAGCATCCAGGTTAAAATGTTCCCAAGATAATAGAAGAGAAGGGAAATTAGGCCTGGTTCTTAGATAAAGCTATAGGAATGGCAACACTCACCATGAACTTGAAGAGTTTGAATCATTGTGAGTTGTGAATAACAAAGCTTAAGATGAGATTTCAGGTATAACGCAGTTCCAGGTGTTGACAAGCTCTAGGAGGAATCCATGGGACAGTGTGACTGAAATGGAATAAGACATAAAGACATTTTAAGTGAGGCAGTCAAGGAATACAACCTAGGTTTTACGTAATCTGCATAGATACTTCCTTGCCATGGAAGAATGCTGAAGAGCAAGAGTGAGTGAATTGTTCAAGTTTTTGGGGAACTCTGGATGTTGACCATGGAGACAACCTATGAAAATAACATGGCAGAAGAGAGTATTATAAATCTATAGGAGTGCAAACATCAAATGAGATATATTTTTTAAGAAGTCAGGGCTGGAGGCAACAAGAACAATTCTGACTATTCTTTCCCAGGCCATCCCTCATTCCTCAAATGCTCTGGAACACAGGGATAAAAAAGAAAAACATCCTTTATTTAAAGGGTCACTTGGAGAGCAAGATTGAGTGTCTGTGTGGATGACTAACCTAGATATGCTAGGAAAAGGGCATTTTGTGGAAAGTCCATGGCTGGAGGTGTAGTGCGATATTCTTTGGGACAGAGCTTCAGTGAAAGAATAGGCAAATAGGGCGAGAATGGGAAGATAAATTAGGAAGGATAAATCCAGCATTTAAATGAATGAGTTTAAAGGAGAGATGAGTGGAATAGCACAAGTTTTGAGGGATGACATATTCTAACCTTTCCTGGTGATTGAGATGTGAGCATTCATTTAAACTCTTCTGTCTAAATTGTTTTTTCCTTCTGGCTCTAGGGTGGAATTTGTCTTGCACTTTCAAATGACACAATGTACCATTTATTTCAATAAGATTTTAAGTTTTGCATGATGAAAACTCTATGAGCATATAGTAGATTTCTTTATAATTCAAGACATTTAAATGTGATCATAGTGATGCAAAATTCTTCTATAACTTGGGTGCTTATTATTTTTATTATTATTTAAAAACAGTCAGTTGGGGAGACTCCAAGATGGCAGCAGAGGAGACAGACACTCAGACTGCCACCTCCCATGACCAAACTGGATTACAAATTAATTTAAGAACAATCATCATAAAACACTAACTTCTGACTAAAAGAACAGGACTTGAAAGCCAAGGAGCACAGAAAAATCCACACCAAACTTGGTAGGAAGTGCAGTGATCCAGTGGGGACTTCCCCACTCATAGGAGTGAGGAGAGGCTGAGACTGAAGGTCCAGAAGGAGAGAGACCTTGAGAGGCAAAGATCTTTTGTCCCAGGACTGGAGCCCCAGCTTAGAAACTCAGGGACTGGAGGAGACAAACTGACAGTATTGAGTGGGGAGAAGAGTGAGACTTCTGTCTATGGGAAGCAGCTGGCAAAAGAAAGTGTGGCCTTAAAGGAATAGCACAGAAAATATTGCTCACAGCCACTTGCCTGGGGCTACAGGGGCATGGAGGGCTGAGAGGACTGGTATTGCATGAGGAGAGTGGGGAGATTGAGACAGGGGGACACAAATGGTGACAGGGAGCATAAACCTGAGCTGAGTCAATCTCCATGCCGAGGTGGCTATAGCTGAGGGAGGGATTGCTTCCTCTGTCCTGCACCAGCCTAACATGGAACCAGTTGACACATCTCCAAAAAGCTTTCCAGCTCCAGTTAGCATGAAATGTTGTTCAGAAAAGAGGAAGTAAAGGGGATGGGCAGTGACTGGGGTTTCTGAGGAGACCTGAGCTACACCTTCCCCTTCATATGAAGAACACACCCCACCCTCAGAGAGGCACTGGGCAGACCACACCTTCAGGCTTTCAGAGGTCACACCCACCACATTCCTGGATGGAGTTTCAACTGGGGCCAAAAATGCAAGATACGCCCACTTCCTCCTCCTAAACACGGAAGATTTCTGCTGGGATCAGCAAACAAAGATGCTCCCTGCTGGACTCAACAAACAAACAGCAAGAAAATTAAGACTTAAGTTAAGATGAGAGTTAGTTAAGGAGAATTAAAATCCGAGCAACCAGCAGAGGCTGAGGGATAAGTCCTAGAGGAGAAGCCACATACCATAAACCAACTTCAGACCCACAACTCTAACAAGTATGTAAACCACACACAGAAAATATAGGAAGACAGAAGAATGTAAACCAAATGAATCAACAAGAAAAATTCCTAGAAAAAGAACTGAATGAGATGAAAGTAACCAAATTACCAGATGCAGAGTTTAAAATAATGATTGTTAGTATGCTTAAAGATCTCAGAGCTACAATGGATGGACTTAATGAGCACCTAAATAAAGAAATTGCAAGCATCAAAAGGGACATTGAAATCATAAAAAAGAACCAATCAGAAATGGCAATTACAATATCAGAAATGAAGAAGAGTACACTACAAGGAATCAACAGCGGGCTGGATAAAGCAGAGGATCAAATCAGCAAATTAGAGGACAAGATAAATAAAAACATAGAAATAGAGCAGCAAAAAGAAAATAAGCTCAAAAAGTCTGAGAAAACTCTAAGAGAACTCTGTGACAATATGAAGGAAAATAACATACAAATCATAGGGGTTCCTGAAGGAGAAGAGGAAGAACAAGTGATAGAAAACCTGTTTGAAAAAATCATAGCTGAAAATTTTTCTAAATTGATGAAAGAAAAAGTCACACAAGTTCAAGAAGCACAGGGAGTCCCAATAAAAAGCAACCCAATGAGGCCTACATCAAGAAACATCATAATTAAAATACCAAATTTAAGAGGAAGAAAAATATATAAGCAGCAAGAGAAAAGAAGTAAATTACCTATAGAGGAGCCCCCATAAGAATGACCTCTGACTTTTCAACAGAAACACTTGAAGCCAGAAGGGATTGGCAAGAAATATTCAAAGTAATGCAAAACAAGAACCTACAACAAAGACTTCTTTATCCAGAAAGATTTTTATTTAAAATAAAAGGAGAAATAAAAAGCTTCCCAGACCAAAAGAACAAAAACGAAAACAAAAACGTCAAGGAAATTATTATAACCAAACCAGTACTGCAGGAAATGTTAAGGCGCTTGCTGTAAAAAGAGCAAAGGAAAAAAGAAATTGAGAAAAAAAAAGGATTATAGATCTAAAGACTAAAATGGCAATAAACAACTTCATATCAACAATAACGTTAAATGTAAATGGACTAAATGCTCCAATCAAAAGACATAGGGTAGCTTCATGGATAAGAAAACCGGACCCATACATATGCTGTCTACAAAAAACTCATCTCAAAACAAAAGATACACATAGACTGAGAGTTAAGGGATGGAAAAAAATATTTCACACAAATGGAAAGGAAAAAAAAGCTGGGTAGCAATACTTATATCTGACAAAGTAAACTTTAAAACAGTAAGAGATAAAGAAGGTCACTACATAATGATAAAAGGAGCATTACAACAGGAAGATATAACTATTATAAATATATATGTACCTAATATAGGAGCACCTATATATATAAAACTGATTTTGAAGGACAAAAAGGGTGAGATCAACAGCAATACTATATAGTAGGGGATTTTAATACCCATTAACATCAATGGATAGAATTTCTAGACAGAAAATTAGCAAAGAAACAATGGCCTTAAATGACACACTAGATCAACTGAATTTAATAGATATCTTTAGAACCTTTCACCCTAAATCAGCAGAATATGCGTTCCTTTCAAGTGCTCATGGTACATTCTCTAGGAGAGACCACATGTTAAGACATAAAACAGTTTCAATAAATTTAAGAAGATTGAAACTATATCAAACATCTTCTCTGAACACAATGACATGAAACTAGTCAACTATAATAGAAAAACTGAAAAACATACAAACACTTGGAGACTAAATAGCATGCTATTAAATAACAACCGGGTTAACAATGATCACAAGGAAGAAATAAAAACTGCTTCGAAATAAATGAAAATGAACATACAAGAACTCAAATTTATGGGACACAGCAAAAGCAGTCCTGAGAAGGAAGTTTATAGCCTTACAGGCATACCTTAAGAAGCAAGAAAAATCTCAAATTAACAACTTAACCCTGCACCTAAAATAAATAGAAAAAGAACAGCATGTAAAACCCAAAGGAAGTAGAAGAAAGGAAATAATAAAGATTAGAGTGGGAATAAATGACATAGAAACAAAAAAATTAAATACAGAAGATCAATGAAACCAAGAGCTGGTTCTCTGAGAAGGTAAACACAATTGATGAATCTTTAACCAGATTCGCCAAGAAAAAAAAGAGAGAGGGCTCAAATACATAAAATTAGAAATGACAGAGGAGTAGTAACAACTGACAAAGCAGAAATTTAAAGGATTGTAAGAAAATACTATGAAGAACTGTATGCCCCCAAATGGGACAACCTAGATGAAATGGATAAATTCCTTGAAAAATATAATCATTCAAATATCAATATGGGAGAATCAGAAAACCTAAACAGACCAATTACACCAAAAGAGATTGAAAGAGTTATCAAAAAACTCCCAACAAACAAAAGTCCCAGGCCAGATGTCTTCACAGGTGAATTTTACCAAATAATCAAAGAAGAACTAACTCCTATACTTTTCAAGCTATTTCAAAAAATTCAAGAGGAGGTAAAACTTCCAAATTCCTTTTATGAAACAAATATAATCCTCAATCCAAAACTGAGTAAAAACACTACAAAGAAAAAAAACTATAGGCCAACATCCCTAATGAACTTAGATGCTAAAATTCTCAACAAAATGTTAGCAAATTGGATCCAGCAATACATAAAAAAAATTATATATCATGATCAAGTGGGATTTATTCTGGGGAGGCAAGGCTGGTACAATATTTGCAAATCAATCAAAATGATTCATCACATAAACAAATGGAAAGATAAAAACCACATGATAATATCAGTAAATGCAGAAAAAGCATTTGATAAAATCCAGCACCCATTTATGATCAAAACTCTCAGAAAAGTGCAAATACAGGAAACATACATCAACATGATCAAGGCCATCTATGACAAAACCACAACCAACATCATACTCAGTGGGCAAAAATTAAAAGCAATCCCTTAAGAACAGGAACAAAGCAGGGGTGTCCCCTCTCACCACTCTTATTCAACATAGTTCTGGAAGTCCTAGCCACAGCAATCAGATAAGAAGAAGAAATAAAAGACATCCAAATTGGAAAAGAAGAAGTAAAACTTGCATTATTTGTGGATGACTTGATACTGTACATTAAAAACCCCTAAAGTCTCAGTCAGAAAACTACTGGACCTGATAAATGAATTCAGCAAGATGGCAGGATATAAAATTAATATTCAGAAATCAATGGCATTTATATACACCAACAGCAAACTGTCTGAAAGAGAAATTAAAAAAACAATCCCCTTCACTATTGCAACAACAAAAAATAAAGTATATAGGAGTAAATTTAACCAAAGAGTTTAAAGACCTGTTCTCAGAAAACTATAAAAATCGATAAAAGAAATCAAGGAAGATACAAACAAGTGGAAGCACATATCGTGTTTATGGAGAGGAAGAATATATATCATTAAAATGTCTATGTTATCCAAAGCAATATAAAAATTCAATGCAATTCGTATTAAATAACCATTGTCATACTTCAAAGATATAGAACAAATATTCCAAAACTTTATATAAAACCAAAAAAGAACATAAATAGCCTCAGCAATCTTGAAAAAGAAGAATAAAGTGGGGGGTATCACACTTCCTGATATGAAGTTATACTATAAGGCCATTGTACTCAACACAGCTTGGTACTGGCATAAGAACAGGCATACAGATCATGGAACAGAACAGAGAACCCATAAATAAACCCATACATACCTTTATGGTCAATTGATATTTGACAAAGGAGGTAAGAGCATACAATGGAGTAAAGACAGTCTCTTTAACAAATGGTGCTGGGAAAATTGAACAGCTACCCGCAAAAAATGAAACTAGACCACAAACTTACACCAGTCACAAAAATAAACTCAAAATGGATAAAAGACTTAAATATAAGTCGTGAAACCATAAGCATCTTAGAAGAAAAGATAGGCAGTAAGCTCTCCGACATCTCTCGGAGCAATATATTTGCTGATTTATCTCCACATGCTAGTGAAATAAAGTACAGGATGAACAAATGGAACTATATCAAACAAAAAAGCTTTTGCACAGCAAAAGATAACATGAACAAAATAAAAAGACAACCCACACAATGGAAGAACATATTTGCCAACATGTCCGATAAGGGGTTAATAATCAAAATTTATAAAGAACTTGTAAAACTCAACACCAGGAAAGTAAACAATCCAATCAAAAATTGGGCAAAAGAACTGAATAGATACTTCTCCAAAGAAGACTTATAGATGGCCAATGGGAATATAAAAAAATGTTCTACATCACTAATCATTAGAGAAATGCAAATTAAACCCACAATGAGATACCACCTCACACCTGTCAGAATGGCGCTCATTAACAAAACAACTCATAACAAGTGGTGATGAGGGTGTGGAGAAAAGGGAAACCTCTTGTACGGCTGATGGTAATGCAGACTGCTGCAGCCACTGTGGAAAACAGTATGGAAATTCCTCAAAAAATTAAAAATTGAATTGCCATTTGACCCAGCTATCCCACTTTTAGGAATATATACTAATAATACCAAATCACTGATTCAAAAGAAGAACTGCACCCCCATGTTTATTGCAGCATTGTGTACAATAGCCAAGATCTGGAAACAGCCCAAGTGTCCATCATTAGACGAATGGATTAAAAAGCACTGATACATATACACAATGGAATACTATGTAGTTGTGAAAAAGAAGGAAATCTTATCCTTTGCAACAACATGGATGAACCTAGAGTCTATTATGCTAATCGAAATAAGCCAGATGGAGAAAGAAAAATATCATATGACTTCACTCATATGAGGAATCCAATGAACAATGTGAACTGAGGAATGGAAGGGAGATGGAGAAGGGGTCAAAGGGTGCAGAAGGAAAGTAGGCAGAGAAAAAGGGGATGAGAGGGAGGGATCAAAGAAAGGAAAGACATTAGTGAAAGTATATAAACATAACAGAGAGAAATAGAGGACAGGATAGTAAATCATGGAGGGAAGGGGGAAGGTGGTATGGGGAGGGGGCAAAAGGGGTATCAAGGAAAACAAGGGGGGGAGGGAGATATAAGTGGGGCTACACTTGTAACTAAGTAAACACAACAAAGTAAAATTAGTAAAAACAAAACAAAACAAAAAAACAGTTAGTTGAAAAAATCCTATTGGTTGACTGGCTGCCCTGAAATATTTATAGAAAGAACATATCACCAACTGAAGTTATTTTATATAATTCACTGGAATGGTAGTACATGATTTAAATATTATTTTCCCTTTAGTTTATCATCAATATTACTTTATGGACATTACTCTGTTTTTTAATCCCATCTCTCATACTTTATTATTTTTTTTTGAGAGTAGTTACAACCACAAGTTGGGTTTACAAAACTCCACTGGTTTTGAAGGTCAACATGCAAATGAACTAATTAGGTCAATGCAAATCACTATAGCACTTTCTGTTACAAACCTCACACCTTTTAAATTTTTTCTGAATTAAGTAATGAGCCATATTGTTAACAGAGCTAGCATAACATGAAAAAGATATTAAATACTTAAGATTCCTAGATAAATAGAAAACTCATTTGCAGATTTTTTACAAAGATAAAATAATGCATAAAATTGGAAGTATAAGATTTACACAGTACAATATTTACAAAATCAAAGGTAACCTTAGCACTGAGGAGAAGAGGAAGAAAATAACATGGAATTGAAAGAAATCAAGAAAATGGAACCAACTCTCCATTTGTCTAGAAAAGAATTTCTTTCAGCTTTTGAAAAACCAGTTTATTAAAACAGCAAATGAACAGACAATAAACTAAACCAACCCAAAACAAGATAAAAATTTTAATTATAAATCTCTATTTTTTAGAAATGTTGGGGTTTCATTGCATTAATTGCATTTACTCTTAGTAATTTTGCATTCCATAAAGTAGAATATATATGTATATATAATATATAAATATATATATATGTATGTATACATATAGATATAGCTGAGCTATATATTAGCTTGAGGACAGATAATATAAAAAACAACAAACACTTTAACCCTTTTAGCTGTAGTGTGGGTTACTGTTATAATCTGAGTCAGGAATTTCTAAATTAGTTAAATTCTTAGAATATTACCAAGGATGGATATTAAATTTAACTTTGTAACTTATGGGTCAATTAAAAATTAATTTTAGTATTTATCTGCAAAATAGGATTTTTTTATGTTGAGAAAGTAATTGCAGTAAATAAGATACAAATACTAATTTCTATCTATTCCTGGTAGTATACGTAGGCTATTGAATAAATTTTATTGTTTTAGAACTAGTACTAGGAAATCCCTTTTCTTTTACTGTCATGAGCATTTCAAAGACACTAGATAACTCAATTCTGAAAATAATAAATACTTAAATTTAAATTTAGAACTACAAATGAATTGATTTCTAAATATATAATAATCCTAACATAATTTTCTTCACAGTATCAACCAAAATTTGAGTTCTCTATAAGTTTCATTTCTTTTGAAATTTTGAGTATTTATATTTTTAAAATAAAGTGAAATTTTAAAAAGAATTACAAATGAGAGAGTAACATATTAATTCATGTGGCAGCAGCTGCCTCTTTTGCTATTAGAGTGTGCTTGTGTTCCCAGTTTGGGTGAGAGTGCTCATGTGAGCACACTTCTCTTATAAGAGGAACAGCTGCTGCAGCATGTATTAATACATTTCAAATGATCCAGAATAAACAAAATGCTATAAATTACTTGAGATCTTCTGCTGACATCACTGACCCTGAGACTACAGGGGAGTAGCCAAGCTTCTTTTCCTTCTATGTGACATCTTGGCAATAACACAGATAGGAAATGGATTTCATTGCCTTGTTACTATTGTTTTAATTACCGTAACCTAAACAGGTTATCCAAGACACCTTTCACCTTCTTACTTGATTCACAGAAAGGGTCTACCTGTCTGAATTTAAAAAGTTCAGTTTGTAGATTGTAGTCTTTTCTTTCTTTCTTTTTGTTTTCATTCAATACATTTTTAGGTCTTTGCTATGCACTGGTACCAATCAGAGCTGGCTTATCCTCTCAGGAACTGTGATATGGAAGGGAGAAAAATGGAAGCAATGGCGAAGTAACTGCCCCTTGGGAAGGCTTTAAGTTAAGACCCTCAACGTAAAGCTCAAGAATGCAGACTAGCTAATAAAGGCAAATGTATCCTGTTGCTATGATTTCATCATCTTGCTTGTTTGTAAAGGTATACTCTAAAGCATGGTGGATTTTTAACTATATTACTAACTTACATTTACCTTCTTTACTGTACAAAATATCCTATTTTTGACAACTAAAATTATAAAAGCATATCATAATATTTATATTTAGAGATAAAAACCTTATTTAAGCCTTGTAAAATAATATTTCCCATTTACGTATATAACTTGATATTAGGAATAAAGAAACATTTCTCAAACGCTTTGCATTTTTATTCTATATTTTGATGAGGTGAAACCTCTTTTTTCCCCCTTTTATTAAATTTATTGGAGTGACACTGGTGAACAACATTACACTTTCAGATGCACAATTCTATAGCACATCATCTGTACACTTATGTGTTCACCACCCCAAGGCAAGTCTTCGTCTTTGTCTATTACCATTTATGCCCTCATACCCTCCTTCAAACCCCCAAACCCCCTTTCCCTAGCAATCACCAAACTGTTTTTCATGTCCATGAGTTTTTTCTCTTTTTATTTTCCTTTTTTGCTCAATCCCTCTACCCCCCTCACCCAGACCGCCACCCATGAGAGCTGTAAAACCGCTTTTTGCAGTCTTTTTCTTATAGGAATTTTAATCCACTTACTTAATAAAATAAGTAAATGTATGGTTCTGCAAAAGTAAACAATAGGTTTGTTAATCTTAAAATGTTTATAGACTAGATAAAGAAGACTGTTTATATATGACCTCTTTCAGTTAATCAGGATTGGGAGTTCTAATTGGCTTAGAGGAAATTTTGTATCTTGGTAACCTCAGGATGCTCTAGATACACTAAAGCTTTCAGTTCAAGAAAAAAATCATTATTAAACATGAAAAGGAGTATCTGATTTGAAATAATATCTAGACCTCTCTACCATCTGAAGATTTTTCTTTTCTTTCTTTTATCTTATTTATTTATTTATTTGAAAAAGCAATGAATAAATTAGGAACAATATCTTTGTTCTAAGAGCCTAATTCTGAACACATCCTAATAGAATGTCAAAGATTGTATGTAAGGCATTGTAATGCAGATCTTCAAATCTATATCTCACGTAGGGTAGGCGTGAGACTCCACTACTCCAGAGTAGTGCAGAAACCATACCTTTAAAGCCAGGGAACTAAATGAATCACTACCCTGATTTCATCCAGGAAATATTTGAACTCTTCCTAAATTGCAAATGTCTTTAAGGTTTTAGCATACTATCATTCAAATGTTGTAAAAGACCATTTTAAATGTTTATATTAATTACATGTAGAGACACATTTTCTTATTCATATTAAGTCAAGGACAGATAACAAAAAAATCATTTCTGATGCTCAGGATGAGACCTGTCTCCTAATCAGAAATAGACTTGAAACATCATTTCTTCCAATGTCCTTATTTTTCATATGAGGAAAATGAGGGCCAGGAAGGTGAAACAATTTGATCAGAGATCAAGCTCTCCTTATTGAATATTCTATTTAATTGTAATTTTTCTTATACTCAGAGTACTTTTTTATGAAAAAATTTTAAAAAGGTCTGATGAGCTTTATCTAATATTAATTAAAAAGAAGACTATCATTTTGTGTGCTGGTTGTTTTTAGTTTTGTTTTTTCATTATTACTATGCAAGGGAACCCTTAAAAAGGGAGGCCACATTTGCATAAATAAATAAACAGCTCTAACCCTAAAGGAGAATGCACATTATTACAAAGATATATTTAATATGTACCAATTTATTAACAAAATATTTTGCTAGTAAATAATTCATGTCCAAAACCAATGATGAAATGTAACCCTGTCTCATATAAAATAAGAATAATTCACAATATTATGTATTCAAACAGTTTTCAGAGTGATTATATTAGAAAATAGAAAAAAAGGGCAATTATTTTCAAATAAATCTTTATAAGTGGCTTCTCTTTTCTTTTTAAACTGATTATTAAATTAATTTAGAATGTTTCTCAAGAAGTATATGATTTCTTATAAAAACATGTTTTATTTATCATTTTTACTTTTTAAATGCCACATGTATCTATCTGCAAATTTTAAGGGCAGGTGAAATGGAGAAAGGAACTGTGTGAAAGCAACCTATAACTTAGGAAAAAGCCATCTCAGTGGTCCAGGTTTTCCAAGGATCTTTGTGTGCATATGCTTCAGTGTTTAGATTGTTTTAACAAGGTGGAAGCAGAGTTCCTGGCTCCTGTTCGTGCTTACGATAGGATAGAAAAGTCTGTCCCACCAAAGATGTGGGTATTAGAAAAGAGGATTAGAAAGGATTTCAAGACAAGGGTGATATGGGGGAGGGGAATGTCACCCTGCACAGAAAAAAACAAAATCAACAAAGGAGAAGGGAGAGCCTACCTGCTGCCCATTCCAGTTGTGAGCCTCCCCAGCTGTTCCCTGAAGGTTCCAATGAGAATTTACAGACACTGTTCTGTTCTCATTCAAGGACACTGGTCCCCAAGTGCTTGTTTCCCCTGAAAAGGGATAATATTTGGAATAAGCACATTTGGGCAAGAAGACATGCCATGTACTTTAGGTGGGACGGGAAATTCATCAAGGTGTTTGGGAGATTTAAATGATCAGAAAGCTATTGATGTACACCCTGGGAAACTGTATGTTTGGAAAGTTATCTAAGTCTCAATAATTTCTCATGACTGTACACAGTACTGCTTTACAAGAAATATGCAGATATTCTGTTTAAAAATGGAACATTCTCATTGATAATCCATTTGTCTTGTCACTCAGTAGCAATGTTGATTTGTTAGTAGCTAGCCCCAAGTACAATTAAACTTATGTCTAGTAATTTCTAGACAAAAGCATTTGGTGAATATATCTATATAATAAACAAGAGAAAAACTTCCCATAAAAGGATGGAAGGATTATAAAGTTAATTTATAAGGGTAAATGTATATAAAAAGCTCCTCTGGGACCATTCTACACATTAGTAGTCCTTTTCTTGGTTCTGAAATTATTATTAATTCAGTTACTACAGAAACCAATATTATAAAGCACTAAGTACATTAAAAATTGAATACTATTTACCATTATTTTTTATACCTTATGTTTAAAGTTGCTTCTATTACAGATTTGAAACTTCAAAATTGATATCTCTAGTTGTGATATAACATTTCCTCAAATAATTGCTCTTGATTAAGGAGATATATATATATATATATATATATATATATATATTAATGTTGGTGATGTTTTTCATTTTCTTCTTGATAATTTGACTGTATAAAAAGATCATTGTGCTTATTTGGATTGAGGAACAAAAGCAGCTGAGACCAAAGAAGAAAGTAATATCCTGAAACAGAAAGTACCTACCTTTAAACCAAATTTTAAAATGTTTCTCTTTTCCAGCATTTAGGTCATTTTAATCTGCTCTTTGGTGCCTTGCATTTCTCTTTATAGTTCTAACAGATATTTATAAAATTTCAAACAAAGAAGCTTTTCTAAATTGCCTAGTGAAGGTTTGAAGGGCCAAGGTTTTCATTTGGTAATTCTCATTTTATAGTTGGGAAGACTGCAGCACCCAAAAGTTAAGTGAATTCATCCAAGACATTCAATTACTGAACATGGTACAGGAGGCCAAGTCTTTTACCTCTCAACAGAATTCTGTAATCTATCCTGAACAATCCTCAAGGGATTCTTTTCCTTGCTCTAGGAAGATTTGCTTATATACTCTTACTGAAGTCACCCAACTGTGACTTCATGTTGGCTTCAACTTTGGAGAATGGTGGGTAGGCTTAGAAAGTTACCCTATTATTTCTCTAACAAGCCTCATAGCTGGATTTGATGAGGAGCAGCATGGTATAGTAGAAAGACCATAGGATTCTGAATGAGGCAGAGCTGAGTTGGTTAGAATCCTGGTTGTTTTCTATGACTTCTGTCATTGAGGAAAAAACTACTGAAATCCATTGATTGTTTTCCCCATAGCCATGTCTTACTCATATTGTAAAGGTATATAATTCACCTGCTATGTGAATGTTTAATGGAAATGTTTCTTTTCTTCTCTTTTGAACTCCTCAGTCAAATCTTAGGTATTATCTGTGCTGGGAGTCATTTAGAGGTCACAAGTAAAAACGTTTTACCCAAATCCCGGGGTAAATGCAATACTCTGGTCTAATTTTAAGCTTACCCAGCTAGCCTATCTGGCCTTATGAACAACACTTAAATCCCTTCCTGATGCATTAAAAATTGATATTTGGTGGTCAAAACAAAATTTTAAGTTATCTTTCTGCTTGGGCTATTTCAAGAGGACCTGTTTACAGTGCCTTAAATAGAGCAGACCAAACCCCAAACAGTAAATTATCTGTTCCATGACATGAAGAGTAGATGGTGACACTCAGGAGAGAATTCTGAAGACAGCTTTGAGTGGTTTGTAGCTATGCTAGCCTACTCTGATTGATTCATCGTTTGTTATTGTTTTTTCAAGTATATCTACATATACACTGATGTGCTTAATAAAATATAATTAATTTTAAAATGCTCTAATTTTATATAGCATTTTGTCTTTGTTTTATCTTAATTCATACTAGAAGGAAAATCACCACCACATGGTGAATGATCCATGAAACTGTTGTTTTTTAATATGGTTTTGTTTTTGTTTCTTTTTGTTGAAAAGTTGTGGGATCCACTGGTGCAACAGAGAAAAGTTGAGTTTAGGATTTAAGAGATACGGGATTGAGCCCTGAACCTACCGCTTATAAACCACATGACCCTCATCAACTTTCTTTCCCTTCTTATAGTTTTTTCCTCATTAGAGTGAATAACTAAATAAAAACTATTTATTCATCTAATTAATATCTCTAGTATATGAGATTATTTTATAGTCTACAAGTAAATTATCAAAATGGTTTTACCCAACTATAGCAAAAAACTTTATTTGGAACTGAAAAATTGAACAAATTAGGGGGCTTTGAAAAGTTATGCGTGCATTATTCTTTAACATTTCAAAGACATTTTTAGCATGAACTAGGCAGTTAGCTTCAAAGAGTAAATTGTTACTTTAAGAAAATTCTAGTATTCTGAACATAATTATAAAATAATATTTTCAATTCTAATAGATTTTTAATGCCTGAATCAAACTTTTCCCTAGTCTTGCACAGGGATTTCTTGTTATTTTCCATATGAATATGCCATCCATAAATAGGCCAGACATTGTCAATGACATATATAAACATAAATATCACTTATTTACATGTGTATATATGCAGTAACTATGACTTTCTAATGTTTCCTTTTAAAAGTTATCAAGGCTGAGTATAAACAATGTAATCTAATAATTTCTGGTTAGAATTCATTGTGCTGGGGCAAATGGGGTAGAAATTTGAGAAAGTACTAGTCCTTTGGCAGCCAGATACTGATGTCTTAAATATTGCAAATGCTCCCAGCACTTTACTTACTATATTAACTCAACTAGAACTCATGGCAACCCACATGAGGTAAGTACTACTCTTATCCCCCATTTTACAGATGAAAAAAATTGAACACAGAGAGATTAGTAACTTGGCTAAGCACAGACAGCTTCCAAGTGGTATAGTCAGGGTTTCCTCACCTTGCATGCTGAGTGTATCCTCTTAAATGCAATGTTCTCACTTACTGAATACTTATAATTGGCCAGATCCTGGGGGCTCTAGATTAATTACTGATACAAAGCCACCACCTCTAAAGTAACCCAACTGATAAATGAAAGACCTGAAAGTCAATCAATTTCAACTTTCAATTAAGTCTCTCTGTGTGTGTTTAGTAATGGCTTTATTGAGATATCCTTCACATACCATAAAATCCACCCTTTTACAAATCTACAATTCAGTAGCTTTTTAGGATATTCAGTTGTTCAACCATTACACCATTGTAATTTTATAATATCTTTTATCATTCCCCAAAGAAACGTACCATTAACAGTCACTCCTATTCTTCCTCTGTCTATCCCCTGGAAACCACTAATCTACTTTCTGTCTGTATGAATTTGCTTATTCTGAAAGTCTGGTTGTTTCATAGAAATAAATTATAAAATACATGGTTTTTTATTTGTGTGTGTGTGTGTGTATGTATGACTGGCTGTATTCATTTTAGCATAACATATTGAAGGTTCATCCATATTTGAGCATGTATTAGCACTTCATTCCTTTTTATTATTGAATAATATTCCATAATATGGGTATAAAATATTGTGTTTATTCATTCACTACTTGATGGACACTTTGGATTGTTTCCACTTTCTGTCTTGAATAATGCTGCTTAAACATTTTTGTGTGGGTACATTTTTTTATTTCTCCTGGGTATATACAGGGATGGGTGAAAGTAGGTTAACAGTTGTTTGTATGGAAAATAATACAATAATTAAAAATAATAACACAAGAATAACTCTGTGTTTTGCATACTCACAACTGTAAACCTACTTTGCCCACCCTGTATAGAGGAATAGAATTTCTGTGTCATATGGTAACTCTATGTTTAATTTCTTAAGAAATTTTCAAAAAGTAAACAGAAGCTGAACAATGTTATAATCTCACCAGCAGTGTATAAGAATTTCAATTTCTCTACATTCTTGTCAACATTTGTCATTATTTGTCTTTTTGATTATAGCCAAAATAGTGAGGGAATATTGCATTGTGGCTTTGTTGTGCATTTCCCTGATGACAAATGGTGTGGAGGACCCTTTCATGTGCTTATTGGCAAATTATGTATCTTCTTGGGAGAAGTGTCTATCCAAATCTCCAACCTATGTTTTAACTCAGTTATTTGCCTTTTTATTGTTGAATCTTAAGAGGTCTTTATATATTCTGGTTAGAAGGCCATTATCAGATATATAATTTGTAAATATTTTTTTCATTCTATGTGTTGTCTTTTTATTTTCTTAATGGTGTCCTTTGACAATCAAGGGTTTTTAATTTGATACAGTCAAATTTATTTATTTTTTGTTTGCTTGTTTGTTTGTGCTTTTGTTGTCATATCTAAGAAACCATTGCCTCACTGAAGGTCACAAAAATTACCTGTGTTTCTAAGAGCTTTATAGTTTTAACCCTTATATTTAAAATTTGTGATTTTTAAAAACAACATTATGCTTTAAAACTTTCGAAAGAAGCACAATCCTTTAAGACACCTCTATTCCCAATAATCAAGGATCAGGATATTTCTAACAACTACTTTGTTCTATTTAGTAGGCTTACAGTGCCTTTGTAGGTTATTTACATGTATTTTTGAATGGAGCTTTAAAGTTTGGTGTTGTAAGTATTGTTCCATCACTTTGCTTTCTCTAAAAGGTAAGAAGGACAAAATTGGATCAAGGCCTAAACTTCTGTTTGGTTGACAAGTTTTCCCATTGTACGGTTCTCTTGGTTTTGCATTTCTGTTTACTCTTAAACTTTGAGTGAGATAAACATTAGCGCCTGTGCCCCTGATGCTTGGTGCTTGCCATCAACATACCTCATGAAGCCTGGCTTATCAAGTGCAACTTGGGTCTCTGTTGTGTACATCCAAATACCTGTCACTGTGAGTTGAAGCAGATAAAAAGGTGAACAAATTAGAGCATTAAAGACTTTCTCATATTTAAATGAAATCTTTTTGAGCATGTCATTCAGAGCTGTCCTTACCAATGATTAGCTCTATAAAAGTGTGAATATTTTAAAAGGTGTTTTTTTAAGGAGTCAAAAATGATCCTGTTGATTATCTATGCATTCTCAGACTTAAGTTTTCTTTGTCAGCCTATTTTAGTCACATCTTTGAATGTCCATTTGGTATGTGAAATTGGGAAATGGCATGGGAACTGATTGCATACTTTGAGCACTAGTTTGGACCAAATGACTGGTAGGTATTTGATATCCAAAATTTCCATCTATGTAACATGATAATTTCTTTCTGTATTTAATGACATTATATACAGTGTGCCCGTAAAGTCATGGTGCACTTTTGACCTTGTGACCAGTCAAAAGTGCACCATGATTTTACAGACACACTGTAGATAATGTATAAGTTAAATATAACTTTAATTATAATTATATTCTTAAAGAATAGCTTTCTTCTTTAAGAAAATCTTTATATCATAGTATTATTCCATTTTGTTTCTGCACTAAACTCAGAAATTTCTAGAAGATAGAAAGAATTATTTATTTTTATAGTTTTAAAATGGCAATACTTTGACTATAATTTAGCTTCTAGTCTGTACCTCTAAATCAGAATACATTTAAAATCTGGAAAATAGTATGAAATTTGTATTTTTATAAAAATCAGAAATACCTCAAAATATGACAACACATGAATGTTGTTTTATGTTCTTTCTTACAGGTTATATAGTCAAAGATATGTCTTATTTTGTTTAGCTCTAAAGAACTTTTAAAATAGTAGCCTTTTATTTTTCTAAAGTAAGCATTTTGTAGAATAATAGACATGTATGTCAGTAAATTATATCTATCAAGCCAATTATATTCTTAATCTACAAAAAAAATGTATTTTTAGAAAAGTATTTTTGTAAATTTAACAAATTGAGTGTGAAAATCAATGATTCATCTTAATTTCTAGAATTATTTTGGAATTCCTTAATAATAATGACTTTCTTCAGTGAAATACATAAATTAATGATAAATGTAATATCAAATCAAGTAGTGTTCCTCCTCATGTCATTTTAGAATAAAGATTTCTACTTTTTTTCATCTAAAGTCAGAAAATTCAAATGAAGTACATACAACTTGGTTGCCTCATAATTTGCAATGGAAAGCAGGATTATCTCAATATATTTTTAAACAGGGTGGTAGCAGACATACGAATTTCAGTCTAGAAACCTGCTGTATGTTCCACTATATTCAGTCCAGAATGTATAAAAATAAGCCTTTCTCGTGCACGGGCATACGCGCACACACACACACTCACACAATGATAATTGTAATGTACATAAAACCTGTCAAAGCTCCATTTCCAATATTCCAATGAATATCAAAAGAGTCCAGTATTTCTGACTTTGACAAATTGCAGATGAGGTTTTATTCATTAAGTGGGGCTGCTAATGTTTATTTAAATGCAATTTACTGTTGCATTATTGATTAGCTACTGCAAAATTATCTTACAAGGAGCACGTGTGGCAAGAAGATTTCAGGTTGAGAGTGGATTTATCTAGGGAAGGCCTGTAGGCTTGATTTAGGCCCCAGGACATGAGAGTTTTAATTTATCTGGAAAGAAAGGCCTGGTGGAAGGTTTGCTTTGTTTGCATTTAGACAGCAGATGAAAGGGGTTTTGATGTTGAGCTGGGAGAAAATGGCTGCCACTCTTGTTATTCACGCAGAGAATTCAGCAAAAGAAAAAAAATCTATTACTAGGCAAGATAAAACAAGCCTTTTCTTACCCTCAAATCATTTTTTTGAATCAAATATGTGGCTCTTGTTATCTTCCAAAAGAGAAATAAAAAATTTTAAATGTCTGTTATCTAAAGTCTTAAATTTTTTTCCATGTTGCATTTACTACTAAACCTTCACTTTCTATTGTGATTCTATATACTTTGGTAGGGTCATTGTGTCTGAAGCTTTTTAAAATGAAAATACAACTTAATTATAGAATTAGTGGTAGACTTAAAAATTTTCATAAAAAATAAATAAACAAACTTTTTATATGCTCCCTTTGAAAAGAGGTAGTAGAATCAGTATTTAGCCAGAAAGCCTGTTAGACATAGAAATAATATATTATTGATTCTGCAAGGTAGACACATTTGTCCTAAGAAGTAAAGCTTTTTCATGCCGATTTATTTTAGCTTAATCGCTATGAATATATTAATGAGTAAGACAAAGCCATAAGGATTATAGTAGTAATCTTCATGTAACTAATAATAATAGGTTTGTATGCATGCATATGAAATGATCACAATTGGATCAAAAAGTTAGTTAAAATGAAAAAAGTGAGTACTGAGAAAATTCATAAAGTTAATAGAGAAAAATGTTCATCTCTTAGTTTGTGTATATTAAGAAAACAACATAAGCATTTTATATTTCTCGCCTAGACAACTGATGATTCATTCCCAGTAATCAGTGGATTTCATTTATTCCACCCTCTATATACCTACGGTGGAGTGCAAGTTTACAAAGACAATTTGGAGATTCAAAACTTTTTTTTTCTTATCACTGAAAGCTGAAAAGTACATATGAGATCTGATGCTTAAAACTCATAACTCCTATACGCTGGAGGTCAGTTATCAGTTTGGTATTCCTAAGAAACCCATGAAATTTATTTTTAATGTATGTCAACTAACCACAAGAATTTAGAAAATGTCTCAACTGATCAGTAAAATGTATGAGTTGGATTTCAATATGCAGTGATGTGATACCTAAATCTAGACTCTGAAATGTTATCATTCAGAAGTTATTTCAGCTGGCTTATTATTCTGCAAAAATCAATTTCATAGGCAACGTTCTGCACTGAGAAAGAAGCAGAAAAAAAACTTTCTCTGTTAGATTTGGGGCCACAAATGAGTGACAGCAACAAGAATTATGTTTTCCTTTGGGGTTTATAACACGGGCTACACAATGCTGATGACTGAGTATCAATTCTGACAATCTGAAGGTTAATTACTTACCCCATATTTTGGGGCTGCCAGAACAGGATTCTGCTATGCATTAATTTACCAAAGTCTGAAATGCTCACTTTGTTTTGTAGCTTTAATTCAGTAATGCAACACTAATGGTTTCATAATTTTTTTCCTATGCATTTTTTAGTTTTGATTTCCTTTTTAGTTAATTTTCTCCTCTGTTATTTTTCCAGGAGGCTCTTGCTAATATTTTTTTTTTTATCTCCAGTTCTTGGTAAATAACATAACACTTAAGAATAACACTTTGCTCAGAATAAGAGAAATTAAATAAAGCAAGCTAGATGTTATATGGTTCACTTTCAGATACAGTAGTCTGTAGCTCCACTGAAAGTATTTAAAAATTGTGACTTGTCTTTTCAAAAGAATACTTGCTACAGATTTGGCCTACTCAGTTATTAAACCATTGGTAACAAGAAATCAAGCAAGAGAATTCTAAAAGAGAGATTTATTTAATAGGCTATGAATTAAATATAATATATTACATTAGTTTTATAGAAAAAAAGAGAAATGTGGTGGTGGCCATGACTATGCTGTTTGGATTGATATTTAATTTTTTAAGCTCTCTGAAATTTTATATATCAGTGTGCTCTAAATGAAAAACAAACAAACAAACAAAAAACATAAGAGGAAGGATGCTAAAGAAAAGAAGGGAATAAACTAAATTCAGCAGCTCTAAGAAGGGTTAATGTACTCGTAGCTTAGTATAAATAAAAGGATGCCAAATAAAGACTAGCAAATAAACCTATTAGGAAATAAAACCTATTTGCTCATTCATTCATTCAACACATATTTACCACTGCGTACCTACCACAGGTCAAGACTATTTTTCTTACAGGTCTCTACAAAAATAAAGCTTCTATTCTAGGTGAGGCAATTTATTGTGAGTAGATGTCAGGTACTGGGTTGTGAATAGATAATTTGTATAAATCCTTTCTGAACCATCTGTGGTTATTTCCCCTTTGTTTCTCTTGGCCTTATTTTGGCAAAGCTCAACCACATTTGCCATATTTTCCTATTCATTTAGACTTGGATCTCATATCTTTTAGGTTGATTGATGACTTCTATATTATTAGAATTCAAAGAAGCATTCAAAAGTATTTTATTTTATTTTTACCTCATGAGTCAAGATTTAAGATTGATACTGGGGATGAGTTAAACAAATTCACATTAAATGCAGTCATCTTGTGGTCCCAGAAAAAAATAGGCTCTGAATTCAAGGTATATAGTGGGAAAGTTATGTCTTTTGAAAAAAGTAATAAGGGTGTTTCATAAAAGGAAACATTCACCCTTTCCAAGCCAAATAGAATTTTTATAGACTATGTGACTTTTTTGAGAGAGAGAGAGAGAGAGAGAGAGAGAAAGAGAAAGAGAAGAAAGGAGAAAGGAGAAGCATTAGATCTTAGTTGCAGCACTTTAATTGTTCGTTGATTGCTTCTCATATGTGCCTTAACTGGAGCAGCGGAGTGGTGGTGGTGGTGGTGTTGGGTGGCTACAGGCTCCAGCAGAGTTAGTGACCCCTTGCTCAAGCCAGTGCTCTTGGTCCTCAAGCCAGTGACCATGGGATTATCTCAATGTTCCCACGCTCAAGCCAGCGACCCTGTGCTCAAGCTAGTGAGCCTGTGCCCAAGCCAAATGAACCTGCATTCAAGCTGGCAACCTCATGGTTTAGAACCTGGGACCTCAGCATCCCAGGTTGATGCTGTATCCACTGTGCCACACCAGTCAGGCTAGACTACATGATTTTGAAAACTGAAATATTGGTGAAATGAAGCCTAGTTTTCTGTCTTAACTCTATCCTATGTTCCTTTACTTAAGGAATTACTCAGCTATATCTAGTTTCTCAATATTTTAGATAAAAATTTTTGGAGAGTTACCTATAAGAAATGAAGAAATTTGGATTTTATGGGATGATAACATTGTGAGTGATTTATTTCTTCTATTATTATTTTTTATTTTTTTATATTTCTATTTATTTTATTTATATAGTTTCTATGTAGTTTATATCATACAAAAAGATTAAAATTAACTTTTTTATAATTCTTCATTGAAGTATCTCTTTGGTTTCTATAGTCAGGCCCATTGCTATTTTTGCAGGGTACAAATGGATGCCTACATAAAATATGAAGGAATATTTGAAATTTATAAATCAAGTGAACAAACTTTCTATAAAACTTTCTATCTTATTTCCTGGGCAAATAACCTTCCTAGGAACCTGGAAAACTGGGTTAAAATGTAGAATTCCCAGACTCCCTCATTGTATGCACTGAAACATGGAGAGACTGACTCTCAGTCCCCACAGCTTGAACCCTTTACATTCTCATTGCATTCCCCATGCACATATGTGTATACCCTAGACTGAACTTCCAAGCTCTACCAATGCTCACTGTCCTGGCTCCCCACGAGCAGCCACTCCTTGACCATTCCACAGGCTTATAAGTGGCACATTTTCCTTGGTTTACACAAACACCAGCATAGGCCATGGAAGCAGGTTTGGGGATATTGTAGACTGTCAATTCTTTTGAACATGACTCAGGAGTAGAGTACATTCTTGAGGTTGGTATATTTCTTTGGTCTCATGAACTCATCTCCCTCTCTTTCAGAGTAGGGCCTTGTAAAGCCTTGGTCAGATAGAATGATTACAATTGGCAGCAACATTTTCAGATTCCTAATTTTCCTACTGCTGAATGACATTATTTTCCCATTTTGAGTTATTTGATATTATAATTTGTATGCAATGAACATTCCTGAACATGTGTCTTGATGCTCATGTGCAAGCATTTATACCTAAGAATGAAATTGCTGAGTCTTAAGGTATGAACATCTTTGACTTTACTGTGTAGTGCAAAATTATTTCCCAAAGTGGATGTACCAATTAACACTCCTACAAGTAATGCTCCTATTATGCTGCAGCCTTACAAATACTCGTCAGGCTTTAATTTTGCCAAACTGATGGGTGTGAAATAGAATCCAGTAATCGTTTTTTTCTTCTTTTTTTTCCCTTAATTACTAATGAGATTAAGCACTTTTCTTATGTTTACTGGCGTTTTCTTGTTCTGTGAAGTTTCTGCTCATATTTTTTTTACTTATTTTCTATTAGGCCTTTTTGAGTTTTTTTACATTGATTTATAGGAGAATTTTTGGGGTCAGCATATAATGAGCTGGTTGAATACATATGTATGCAAGATTGGAGGCTCAGTTCCTATCTCTGCCTAAAATGGTGGCCTCACCTAAGAGGCCAAAAGAGGGCAATAAAGTATGTGCATTGCTGGTATGTGTGCCCAGTATCTTAAGGAAAGCAATAACTATGTGTGCACAAATTAAGAGAGGATGTGGGAATATGGGCTATGAAGCCAGGGATGAGGCCTACTGAAGTAGTTCATGTTTACAAAACTATACCCACATGCAATTTGAGTAACAATGTCTTTTCTAATTTGTCCAAAGGTGCTGTATGGACTGCTAGGAGCAAACTGAGATTGATTATATATTTTATCTTACATTGTGAATGATGTGATGACTTTTTTTTTTACATTGTCTTAAAGACATAGGTTCTCAATTTTAATGTCAGATTAATCAGTTATTCTATTTATGCTTTGGGTTTTTCTTTTCTCTTGTTTAAGGAATTCTTTTAGTGACAGGTCATAAAGTTATTTTCTTTCTTTCTTTCTTTCTTTTTTTTGATAGAGACAGAGAGTCAGAGAAAGGGGCAGATAGGGACAAATAGACAAGAAGGGAGAGAGATGAGAAGTATCAATCCTTCATTGTGACTCCTTAGTTGTTCACTGATTGCTTTCTCATATGTGCCTTAACCAGGGGGCCATACCAGAGTGAGAGACCTCTTGCCCAAGCCAGCAACTTTGGGCTTCAAGCCAGCAACTTTATGGGCTCAAGCCAGCGACAGTGTGATCATGTTTATGATCCCATGCTCAAACCAGCAACCCCATACTCAGACTGGTGAACCTGTGCTCAAGCTGGTGACCTCAGGGTTTTGCACCTGGGTCCTCAGCATCCCAGTCTGATGCTCTATCCACTGTGCCACTGCCTGGTCAGGCTCTTAGAGTTATTGTTTATATTGTTTTCTAAAAGTGCCATTGCTTTGCTTATTTAAATCTTTAATGTGTCTGGAATTGAAAATAGATTGTTGTGTAACATAAATGTTAAAGTTATATTTTAATTAAAGAAGTCAACAAAAATACTGAAAATACTGTTGAATTTATAAACCAATTTAGAGAGAATCTTTAGATTGTCTTTCAAAAAATGAACATGGTATATATTTCTCTATTTAAGTCTTCTTTAATGTTTTTCAAAATATTTTTTAAAATTCTCCAATAATTTATTGCATGGATTTTATTAAATGTCTTTATTGACACTTTATAATTTTGATACCAATGTAAATGATTCATTTAAAAAATTTTACTTACTAACTATATGATTCTGACATATGAAAGTGCTATTCACCTTTGTGTAGTGATTTTTATTTTAATTTAAAAGGTTGAATTCTTTCCATTGATTACACTGGGGAACAAAATTTTTGTTGCATCCACAAAAACAGTTGTTCTTGCCTAATTCAGGTGGGCTGATCTCAAATCTGACATTAGTTTTTTTCTGTAAGCTACAGTTTCTTTGCAATTCAAGATTTTATGTTTTCATCTTATCGTAAAATTTCAACATTTAGATTAACAGAATAAAGTAGAATGTCTTCTTGGGCATCATCTTTGTGAAAATATAATAATTTATATAATACAGTAAATACACTAATACACTAAAAGATATAATTGCATCAGAATGTGTCTACAATTTTAAAATAGAACATATTAAAACACTTATTTTCATCATAAAATTTGTTCAAAACTTATTTAAATTCTATTCAGGCAAAAATTTGCATTTGTAGCTTTGTGTTTGTGTACTTGTTGAGGACAATCTCATTTGATGCTCCAGCAGTAGTCTGCCATCATATTTCTGTCCCATCGCTCCTGATAACGCTCTTCCATCATCTTCAGATATTCATGAAAACGTTCTCCCTGCTCATCACTAAGAGCTCCAAGATTTTTGGAAAACTTATCAAGGTGACTGTTAAAGAAGTGAATCTTAATGCTCATGTTACATCCAATGTTGTGGAATGCCAACAGCACTCTTTGAACCAGAATTTTATAGTTTCTGCTTTTTTGTTGCCAAGAAAGTTCTTTGTAACTGCCACAAAAGACTGCCATGCTGCTTTCTCCTTCTTATTCATCTTCCTGGAAAATTTTTCATCACATATGAGGGTTCAAAATTTAGGTCCATCGAATACACCTGCTTTTATCTTCTCGAAAGACAAGACAAGAAAATCAAAAATAATATGTTGAAAGCATTCACTTTCTCTATTCAAAGCCTGAACAAACTGCTTCATTAAACCAAGTTTTATGTGAAGTGGGGGAAAAATAATCCTGTCTCGATTAACTACAGGTTCATTCACAATATGAATGAACTTACAGAGCTTCACATTTCGGCCCCTCTTGTGTGTCCAGTGTTTCTCCCGAGCTCGGCTGTCCCACAAACACAGAAAGCAAAGATACTTGGTGAAACCTCTCTGTTGTCCTAGCAGAAAGTTTACCATTTTAAGATCCACACAAATAATCCTGTTATGCTCCTCATACTTCAGAAAGTCAAGGAAAATTTTTATGTCATTATAATCTTCTCGCAGATGAGTTGAATAACCAATTGGAACCACTGCATAAACATCACTGTTGTGTAGGAGAACATGTTTCAGGCTCTATTTAGAGCTGTCAAGAAATAGCCACCAATTTTGTTGGACTGTAAGTGGTGACACCTAGGTGGCTGAGAAGACTACTGATATCATGACAGTAAACAAAGTGTTTGTCTTTGGAAGAAAAGTCCACAAACATTTGTTCACACTTCCTGAAATGGGATATTTAGCTTACCAGCAAAGTACATTTTTTTCTTGAATCCTGGAGGCTAATAACTCAGCTGCTTTCTTTAATAGGTCCAAATCTCTTACTAAGTCATTCAATTTGGGTTGGCTAAACTGCTGAGGAGTTAATGACTGCTTGGCATCAGAAGACCCTTTAGATTCTACAAACATTTCCTCATGCATCTTATCAAAATACACTTGATCACCGTGTTTACTTTCTTTGTCCTTAGAAGAAATAAAACCATTGAAAACTGGAACCGGGAGTGTCTCAAAGTGTGGGATAGGTCTTACTGCTGAAGGAATATTAGGTTATGTGATCATATGCTATTTTTTTCTTGCCAATGCCTTTTGTATAGATCAGACAGAAATAACAGTCACTGCTGTGGTTTTTAGGTTCACCCAAACCATGGGAATACCAAAAGGCATTCCTTTGTGTTTTCCTTTTGTCTAGTCATGAAGCATTTCCTCACAATCATGACACACAATATGAGGAGCCCAATTCTTGTCTTGATTGCAAAGGGGAACTTGAAAATAGGCAATATGTGTCACATATAATGAAATATTGTGCCTTTGACATTGAAGTGTGAAATAGCCACATGTATAACAGAAGGTGTCAGGACTATTCTTACATTTACGCCTACTCGAAGAATTCATGATTCAATCTTAAAACAAAATAAGAGGGTGTTTTTATCCAATAATAATTTTTTCCCATTTAAAAGCAACTACAATTATGTAAAAGTGATGTTTGTAAAACATGAATTGCCTTGTTCAATCTAAGAGTCATTGCCCCTTAACTCCAATTTAAAAACCAATGCATACCATTAACTGTAACAAAAAGAAATTAAAATTGCATGAAAACTAGAACGTGCACCACAAAAAGGATTTTAGATTTGGAATCAGCGATGCAGAAACATATAGAAAAAGTTCTAAAACCTCATGCAACAGAAAATGAAAAAAATATTGTTCCTCAGTGTTATGAATTGTTTTCTTATGAATAATATAATGTGTATGTAACAACAAAAAGAACAGTCTTGGTTTTTTCTTTCTGATTCTTATATATTTTATTTCTTTTCTTGTCTTACTGCACTGTTTAGCATTGCCAACATGTTTTTGGATAGAAGAAGTTTATTTTTAAATGATCCTTATCTTTGTCACTAAATTTTTACTACCAAGTATAATATTTGGTACTAGTTTTGCATAGATAATGTTTATCAAGCTAAGAATTTTTTTTTTTAATTTTGAAGTTTATATTTATTTTTCAAATCAAAATTATAAAATTTCTGGCTCTTTTAGTATATCACTTTTCTGACTGACATACTAATGTTATAGGTTTTAATTCTATAATTTTTCATTATATTATTTTATTTAATACAGTTAATGTCAGTTTAAGTATTTTTGCAAATTTACTACTTTTTTAGTTCTTTATTTTCTGTGTATTTCACACCAACCTCTGGGTTCTTTTCCATCAATAGATGGGAAATGTATCTTTTATAATTTATATTAGCAAGGGTTTGTTCATTAAAAACTTTTTTTAGGGATATCATTTTCTGTTTACAAATGCTTATTTGACCCTAATATTTGAAACGTGTATATGTATGTATATTTCAAATAAATATATATATTTATTTTCAACAGAGAGTCTATTAAAAGTCCAATACATACTGACCCAACTGCCTTCCACAATGTGAACAGAAAGCCTGTGGAAAAAGCAGAGTTGTTATAAAATAGCTTTAATTCAGTTCTCTCAATGGGCTGTCAGGTGTTCAGTAGAATGTACCCCATTCCATGTTACAATACTAAGCCTGTAATTATTGGTATTGAAATATACATCTGTGTCACTATAAAAATACAACAAAAAACCCTTATATTTTACAAAAGAGGTATAAACAAATACAAATATTTATGCCCTTGTTCCCTCTCCAAAATGAACTCTCAGGGGCCCAGGCCCAGAGAAGAGGGGCTGGCCAACACAAAGTCTGTTCACAGGGAAGCCCCTTGGACCTGTGAGTGCAGTACTTCACAAGGTAAAGGAGACAGTTTAGACTTGAGGGCTGTTGTCCCACCTTCAGGGGTCCCAGCATTAGAGGCAAACAAAAAACAGAATACTTTGGTCCAGAATTTTCAGGAAAACAGAAGAAAGAAATCCTGAAAGCTCAGGAGACATTTTCTTTCCAAAGGACAGTTTCGGTATAAGGAATCTAGAGGTCTCAGGCCTGGGGCTTTCTAGGAAGAACCCAGGTTCCTCAGTGGTCTCACTGCATCTGCCCTGAAAACTAGATCCTGCCCTGCAACTTAATTACAAGGAATAAGATAAAAAGTACAGTCTACAAGATCATGCAAGGAAGAAATTTAGATTACACTGATGCCATTTTTATCATCTTGTCATATAAAAGTTTACTCAAAACTATTTGCATATAAATAAAGATTAGAATATTTGCCCAACTGGGAATATTGCTAGGCACAGATGTCTGCTACAGGATCAAAGCAAACACAGATGCTTACAATGAAACAAAGCTCCAAGCTAAAGACGCTGAAGGAGGCACCCTCAGGGGTCTTGGCCCAGGAGGGGCACCTCAAGCCAGGGCTAGGGAGAATCACACACTTGATTACACAGAAGATTGAGATGTCAGCAGACCCTGCACCAGGCAACTTCATGTTGTGCCAGGCACATGATTCCTGCGGGAGGCTGTCCCCTTAGTCCCCAAACCCCTTGTGCATTTGCTAGCGCAGAAGGGCCTGACAGAGTAGTGGGTTTTAAGGCACAGCAAGCTGATTGGAGGTTTGGGAATGCCCACCCTGCAGGCTGCAGAGAGCACAGGCAGGGGACAAGGGAGGAACAGGCATACTGTCCACATGTCACCAAGAACCTGAGACTGGTACCCCATCTCCCCAAGGTGAGCAAGGTGAATTAGATTTAATTTTTTAAAATACGGGTAAACTGATTTCTCTTTAAAGAAAAAAATCTCTGAACTTTTAAAGTCACTTTAAGCTGCTTTTAAAGTGGCTACTTTCTGGAATGATGAAAAATGTCATTAGACCACTATAAATTATATTTTGAAATATATTTTTGACAGTTGCAAAATTGTCAGCATATAGTAATTCTGTCGTAACACATTGAAGTTATCATTAGTATTAGTTTCCTATTGCTGTTTAACAAATTATCAAAAAACAAAGCAGCTTACAGAACAACTATTTGTTAGTTCCAGTTCTATAGGTCAGAAGTCTGGCATGGGATGGCTGGTTGCTTCAATCAGGATGTGTAAAGGCTGAAATCAAGGTGTTGAATAGTCTCACTTTTCTTTCGGGTGCTCTGGGGCAAGTTCTTCTAAGCTCATTCTTCTTGGCAGAATTCAGTTCCTTGTGGTTATAGGACTGAGGTCCTCTATGTTTCCTTCCTGGCTCTTTACTTTTAGTGCTTAAAGGCTGCCCATGGTTCTTGCCATGTGGCCTTTTTCACCTTTAAATCAGTGAAGTCTATGAAATATCATGCTTTAAATCTTTGACTTCCCCTGTCTTTGATCTCTAGACCAGACTTAAAGGGCCCACTCATAAGGTGAGATAGACCTGGGTAACCTCCCTTATCTTAAGCGCAACTAATTTGGAATCTTAGTTACATTTGCAAAACTGTAATTCATACTTTATAGCAATGTTTTGATTGATTAATTGGGAGAAGGTATATGTCTAACAGAAGCAGGGACTATTAGAATTCAGGGTATCACATTATTACACAGACTTCCAGTTTCCATTATTATTGTGAGAAGGCCGTTTTTGGTCTAATTCTTGTTCCTCTGAAAGGGATCTATCTTCATTCTTTATTGTTAAGATCTTATCTCTGCTTTGGCATTTTCTTTGTCTACATATGCATTTCTTATAGGTACAATTTGGAATTTGTTGTATTTCCTAGATCTGTAACTTAATAATGTCTTTCCATATTTTAAAAATATTCTGCTGTTATCTGGTCAAATATCATGTCTACCTCATTCCCTTTGTTATGTCCTTCTGGGTCTCTTTAAGACCTGTTCTCTCTATCCTTCCTACCTTTTATATTCTCTATCTCATCACTTCCCTATGAATACATTCTAGGTAGTATTTTCTGTTCTATCTTCCAATACATATTTTCCTCTTTGCCTATGTCTAATTTGTTGTTATACCTCTCCAATGAGTTTCTAATTTTAATGAACAAACTTTAATTTCTAGTTCAGTTGTTTCTTTTTATGTCTGATAACTCCAAACTAATGTATTTATACTTATAACTTTGCATTCTTTCTCTCTCTCTCTTTTTCTTTCTCTATCCTCTTTTATTTCTAATCCTCTTTCTGATGCCTTTTTTCTTTATGTATTTATAATTATAATTTTTAAACAAAATGCTCATATTTTTAGATATTGAGAATTCTTTGAAAGTTGGATAGAAGTTCCATTCCT
Source organism: Rhynchonycteris naso (assembly GCA_037038555.1). Lineage (NCBI taxonomy): Eukaryota > Metazoa > Chordata > Mammalia > Chiroptera > Emballonuridae > Rhynchonycteris > Rhynchonycteris naso. The sequence goes on from CM072998.1 coordinate 228,611,561, forward strand.
TCAGAGGAAGTTTACTTTTTCTTTTATGAGATATTTATGGATGCTATCAACCCAGCATTGCTATAAATGTAATCCTTGACTTGATGGTTGTTTTGTTTTGTTTTAACTCCCTAGTTATTGAGAATTATGGTTGCAGGACCAAGATGGTTGCAGGACCAAGATGGTTGCAGGACCAAGATGGTTGGCTAGTGTTTACAATTCTTGAGGAAAATAATATTTTGCTACACATAGAGCTGAGTTTTAGTTGTTAAGACATGATTTCCTAATGAGTGATAGTGAAATATTTCTAGCTTACCTTTATCTCAAGGTTAAAACCTTTGGACGCCAACTTTATAAAGGAGGTGGAAGTGCTCTTGTTAGAATTATTTATCTATTTATTTTATTTATTATGATTGATTGATTATACCTCATTTTCTTGCTAGCTCATCAATGCATGTAACAGTTTTAAAGATGTTTTATTTATATTTTTGTTGTTTCCAGTGGAAGGGTTAAGCCAAACATTTAATCTGTAATACTGTTAGAAACAAAATTTCTTCAAAATGTATGTGTGGGATATGTAATTGTGTGTGTGTGCGTGTGCGTGTGTGTGTGTGTGAGTGTGTGTGTTTACTGATTAAAAACTAAATAAAATTTTAATGAGCTTTTACTATGTTCTGAGCACTAAAGATGTGATGATGCTTAAGTAAAATAGATATAATTTTTGTTCTTATAGATTCACTAACTTAAAGACCTGTCCAGTGAGAAAAGACCAAATAACCAAACAAGTAAGTCAATTTCCACTCCCTACTTCTACTGGTTATTCTAATAAAGCTTTTATATCTCTTTTTGCATTACATTTACTCTTTTTAATATTTTCTCCTGTTATATGTATAGTTCTATATATTTTCAGAACTTAGGACAAATAATGTCTCATTTTCTACCTACTCACTTCCCCAAAACAGGATAAAGTGAATTTCATGGGGACTCTGGAAATATAAAAGAAGTCCAGGACATAGTAGGTTCTAGGTAGACAGAGATTGAGTTAACGGAAGGGAGGCCCTTTTCATCCTGAGCTATTTCCTGATCTGATTCAGAAGGTATACACTGTACCCTTTCGTAACTGGTGTCCAGATTTTGGAGTGTCTGTTCTGATTGAGTAGGTGCTTGTGCTACTTTAGCTGTTGAGTATTTTGAATATCATCCTTGACTGATTGTATGAATCTGTGATCTTTTATAATGCCAACTTAAGTCGTACCCAGAGTCCCAAGTCAGCAGGAGAGAACACAGCTTACTCTTTCTTGCCCATGAGTGGAGCCTGTTAGCATAGTCAACATTTGAGTTAATCATAGCAGCTTCTCTTCCCCTTTGGCAAAGAACAGGATTTATGTACAGGACTGCAACAGATTATGCTCAGCATCTATCCAGCTCGCTACAGGAAACAGGGCAGAGAGCCTTATTTATGAGGTGCCCTTGTGTAAAGCCAGCTTCCCTCCAGGTTTCCAGATCTGATTTAAACTTAGTGTCAGCCTGGTCCTCTGTGTTTTAATTTTCCTCTTGAGACTGACCCCAATGTTACTGGGCCACACGTCTGTATGACCTTTTTTGATTCACTACTATCTTATTCTGGTTCTACATGGTGACAATCACTTCCTTAGTTGTTGCTCTTTGCACCTCATAGAGTCAAAAAGAATTCTGTATGTATACTCCTATTTGAGCTTCTAGGCTCTTTTTTCTTAAACAGGTGTTTGCTACACTCCCCAACTCTGTTTTAATATCTATGCTTTTATTTAGGTCATTATTTTACCCTGCTCTAAGTTTAACTGCTGTGTTTATTTCTCTGTTTGTTCACATACCATGGAATAAAGGGGAAAAGTCTCTCTAAATTAACAGTATGTCTAGTTTAAAAAGCAAGTGGACAGAAATTTTTAATAAAAAAATTTTATCTTTTAACTTTCTAGTCCAGTGTTCTATGTACAACATCAGTGGGGTAATGCTTCATTTATCTAAACTTCTCAAAATTTCTAATTCTTTGATCACTGTAAGAAACAAAGGGCACTGTTTAAAAAATTCTTCCTGGACAAAGTCAAGCTTTCAGGCTGAACATTTATTATCTGTTGGTGTTTTAAATTGTCATTAAGCACACTTAAGTTGCTCATATAATTAAGAAATAAATTCAGGCATCAAGGAAAGCAATTTTTCCCAATTATGCATTTAGTAAGTGTTCATTCCTACTGATAGATATAAACTTGCATTGCTATTATTTTTTTATTCTTAAGTAGTTCAGGAATGCTTTGCCTTTTTATTTTCCCTTTGAGGTATTAAAAACCAACTTTTGGAAAAAAAAAAACCTTTTGCAAAGTTGTAAAGAACAATATATGAAAAGCATTCAGAATACCTCAGTGTGGGTCCCATGGAGGGAAATATAATACACTGTCATCACATGGTGTTTGTGAAGCTGATGGAACTAATGGGTTGTATATTCCAGGAAAGCCTTCTCATATAACCCCATATGTAAATCAGGACTTCTGTTTGTACCATTGTTATAACGTAGCTACTGACCAAGCACAGGTTTGACTGGACTGCTACTCTTAATGATGCTGCAGATTTTTAGTATTCTCCCGTATGCTAAGTCAAAATCTACCTCCTTGTAATTGTTATTTGACTAATTTTGTTCCTTCTCTTACAAAATTTGTTGAGCATCAATCATATTTTAGCTTGTAAGTTCAGATATGGATACAAAAATGAATAAAACACAGCCCCTCCTGGAAAGTCTCACAGTCTAGGTGGAGAGGCAGATATATAAACAAATAATTAGAGTAGAGGAAAAGGTGCTAATAGAGTTACTCACAATAGCATTATGTGAGTAGAGTTCTTTGAGCTGTTCATCATGTGAGGTGGTTTCAAAGCTCTTTATCAACATAATAAAAGACTCTTCAAGTAAAGGTTGGAGAGATCTTAGAAATTACCTTCTTATGTGAGGTGACTATTCTGAGGCATTCAGTTATAGTACATATGGCAATAATTAGGACTCAGCTACAAGGTGATTTTATATAGAAATAAATTGTAAAGGATCAGTCAATCCTGGATCATCCATGCACAGACCAGACTATGTGTTTCAATGTATAAATGTAAGTTGTAAACAGTAATGTGATTCATTCGTTCTCAGAAATAAGTTAATAATAATGTTTTCTACTCAATAGGAGGAATCTCTAAATTTTAATTTCTGTGTATAGTAATTCATGCATTACTCAAGTTCAATGTTTTACATTTTCAAAATGCTTTTGGTTGCATTAATTCCTTTTAACTATAGTTACTTCTATTTTTGCTTTGAGCTATGATTTCTAGTTCAGAAGTTTACAAAGATTTATATTGTCTGTTTTATTAAATCAATCTGGAATAATCATATGTGATCCATTATTTCTTTCACGTTTAGTAGGTAGAGATGACTTTAGTATTTGGGATCTAAATTTTGTGACTTTTAAAATGCTACTTGATTTATGGTTTGGTGTGTCTTATCGAGAAACAAAAAGAAAACAGAAAGTACTTCCAAATTGGACAGATGATTCTCTTTTCACAGAGAGTTTGGCTTTTACAATGTTCTTAACTTGGGCTTTTTGGAAAATTCTTGGAACTTTATGTAAATTCCTGTGTTTATGTGCATGTTTTGTGCATTTTTCTGGGCATATTGTCCAGAGAATTAATCAAACACTAAAGAGGCTTGTACCTGTAAATGTTTGCAAATCCCTGTGGTAGATCCTTCTTGCTAGAAATTAATCCAATCATCTCAAATGACAGTGTTCCTAAAGCCATGAATATGCTTTGTACTTTATGTCCTTCATAACGTCCTGTCATTCTTGCCATAACTAACAGTATATATGACTTTAAAAATAGATTCTCCCAAAAGATATTAGATAATAAAAGTTGTCTTTGCATAACACTTTATTGTTTCAAAATACTTTCACATGTAATCCATCATTTAATTCTCAAAATTTTATAAAAAAATATTACCCACCATTTTACAGAAAAAGAAATGGAAATGTAAATATACAAAGCTCAGAACTCATAGAACATGAACTCAGATCAGCAATTCAGATATAAATACTCTTTTTATTTCAAACATTCATCAAAATATTGCTTTTGATTAGTTCCTGTATTCTTTATTTACACTGAGAGAGCCTAGACCTTCGACTTATTCTGTAAAAAGGGAATTGTCTGCACAATGAACAATGAACTGCAGGAAACCATGCATCCTCTTGGGCCTCGGTTTTCTTACATGTAGAAAGAGGTAAGAAACCCAAGCCACAATGAGATACCTTCCAGCTCCTACATTCCATGTATCTTTGTCAAAGTTTGGTCCAAAGCTTCCTCTGAGGAGAGCGGGTCCATTCATTATATCTGTGTGCCTGATGAGTTGGTCTCTTCTCCACCTCTGTAGTTACTCCACCGGTCCCAGTGTCCAGGCTGTGTGCTGGTGATCCTTAAAGAAAGAATCCTGTTGTGAGGGTCCCACTTCAGTTAATCTTACAAAAACAGTTTGCTATGGCAAACAAACAGTTTCATTTGTCTTGTCTTCACCCAGTTCTCGCATAGAGGAATTGTGTTAATCATTGCTTTAGTTCTCTCAAGTTGGCTATTTCTAAGACAGACATGGCCAACAGTTTTTGCCCCCGGGCCAGATTAAAAAGAAAACTTTTCAAATGGGCCAGATGAAACATAAAAATTAAAAAATGTTAACTACAAAAAAGATTTATTTAAGTAAACAAAATTTTATTATATAATTTGTTTATGAATAAATGTAAGTGAGTGAAAAACACTTTAATATACAATATTATTTTAATAAAAATATATCTTCATAAAAATATAATTACATACCGTATAAATATCTGAACTGTATCGCAATCAATTGAAACACTATTTAATTAATAGAATGAGCTTGAAGGGGCTATATCGCAAATAAAACAATTATTTCATTTTACAAACAGCCTGGACACATTTTCAGTTATCAACTGCAGCTATTTATTGTCTATGCTACAATGCCACTTGATTCAGTACACTTGACCACAAAAATAATGAATGTTTGACCTGGCAAACTCTGACTAAAAGAATGTGGGTTTCACATCACTGCTAAATGTCAAACAGTTCATATCGAGTACAGACGAGTACAAAAGTTGTAAATCTTTATAATGGAAATTTTTTAGAAGATAAAGAAGTATCGCAAATCGACCAATTATTGGAAGTTAACCCTAGATTAGTCACACGTGGAATTCTTTTCCATGTATCACTATCTTCTTAAATATCTCGATTTCCAATAAATAATCAAAGACGCTTCTGCTTCTGAGTAGCTGAGATTTTAAAGTAGTGGAGAATGTTAAAAATTTTATCGCAGGCCTCATAAACTCATTACGTGGGCTGGATTCGGCCCACGGGCCGTATGTTGTTGGTCATGCTGTTCTAAGATGTTATAGTTTTCTTGTTATCGTGTGATGCAGAGTAGGTAAATTAGTGCAGAGTGTGATGAACTAACTTGAAGCTTTAGAACAACAACAAAAAAATTCTGTTTAAGAAACAATATCATGAATTAACTTGATTAAAGTTTCAGAGCCATAGAAGGCTTGAGTCTGAGCATTATTATTGCCAGGTCTGTTATGAAAGCTGCATATCCTGGTGGGAAGATTATTGAGCTGAACATTCCTGGTTTAGGATTGTTACTGGATAAGTCACTCATTTAAGCCTTAACCTTGTCATTTATCAACAAGAAGTTGAACCAGATGATCTTAAAGACCCATACCACAGGGAAGTTGCCTGCTTTTTGAACAGTTAAATTCATGATCATTAATAAACAATTTCCTCTATTCTTATATTTTGTAGCATGATTAAACCTCCTGATGTTGTCACCTGTGAGCTTTCAATATGAGCTAGAGTTTTCTTTGATACTTAAATGCTATCATTTGTGTATAAGTGCTCCTCCTCACCTTTTTCCAACCTGACCTCCAAAAGTTTTTTTCTAGATCTGTTTGAATCTTTTGATTCTTCTATTTATTTTACCTTTTGAATTGGATGCATAAATGGAAACGGAAGCCACAGTACAAGTCCCAAATACAGGAGGTCAGTGTCAGTAGTACATAGATAGGTTGGTAGTTCTCAGGTGCAAGATTGGGTATTTTCTTGATGTAGATTCCTTCCTGGATTAAGTTCAGCACTCTACACCACCTGCTGCAATATCCACTTCAGAGTTGAAATTACAAGCTGGATTTTTATTATGATGGGATCACTTGCTATTGAAATAGGATTTTGCTGTATCATTTGCAGCTTGCCACCTGATAAATGCTAGATTATAAATCAGAATAATAAACACGAGGGTGTAGTAGTTGGCCAAAAAACTTCCCATTGTCTAATGTTACATCTGTCTTTTTAGGAATATTCTCAAAGGAAAACAAAATTTGAATGTGTGCCTGTATACTAACAGTTTCTGGAAATAGCACTGCCTATCCATTTTCTTTTTAAATAAAGGCTTTCTGTAAAAGGTTCACATAACCAGTTATTTGGCTTGAAATGGCCTCCCCATGAAAATGCCTGTTTTAATGTCAAGTCAGGGAATAGCAAAGCTTTGCTGGAGTTCCAGTGTCTAGTAGATATATTATAAATTTAATTTCATGGCAAAGTGAAGTCTATTACAGAAAATCAGAAAGAACTACCTTCTCAGCAAGGCCATCTCTCTCTCTCTCTCTCTCTTTTTATTGAGTCCTTTTTGTATAGCTTCTTCAAGCTTTGTCTGCACCTGCCAATAAAAAGGGGCTCTTTGAGGATAATACTCACAAATTAACCAGCAAATATTTTTTCAGTGGTCGGTGGGGGCAGAAGTTCTGGATAGGCCATGGTTGCTACATTTTTTTTATTGTACTGTAACTGAGGAACTCAGTCTTGTTAACAATTTTCATTCCACTCAATTTGCATAGTCTCAGTTTTCTGGTTGTCTTATATACTTGTCAATGAAGCTGGGGCATTTTTATATATTTTGCTGCTATAAGTGTAAGCCAAGGTGGGGGTGGATAATGAGGTGGATGTCAGAACCATGGTGCCCTGTAAGAATCTTGAATGTTCTTAAAGACAGGTAGAAAAACTTCCAAGCCATACTGAAAATGATTTTTTTATGTGGTATAGCACATTGATTAAGGTTTCCTGGATACTCTGAAAAAGAGGTAATGACTTTTAAATGGCTAACTTGACCAGAAGTATTTTTTTTAATCATCTGTTAAGAGACTAAGGAAAATAAGTCATTTTCACAATAATGTTCCACTCATTTAATTAAATTTGGGTAAAATACTTAAGAGAAATTTACCATTTAATCATTTTTAGTGTACAGTTCAGTGGCATTAGTATATTCACATTGTTGTACAACCATCACCACCATCCAGCTCCAAAACCTATCCTCTCAAACTGACACTCAGTATCCAGAACCCATTCTGTATCCAGAATATAAAAGTGTTTATATTCTGTTTCAGTATTTGCCAAGCAACCATTTAACATGTCAATACTCAGAAACTTGATAGAATTAATCTTTTTTTATTAGTTTTAATATATTGTTTTAACATGGGTTCAAGTGTTCCACTGAATATAACACCCTCACCCCCTACCCTCTTGATCCCCATTATACCCCCTACCCCCCCATCCCCTTCACTCTCTCTCCTCTTCCCTCTGGGATTTGCTGTCTTGTTATCTATGTCTCTCTGATATATATATATAATTTCACTAACTCCTTCACCTTCTCTGATTCCATGGCCTTATACCCCTTCCCTCTGATAGTTCTATCTACCTCTGCTCCCTGTGACCTCACCTCTGCCTCTATTCTGTTCCTCAGTTCACCATGTTCATTAGATTCCACATATAAGTGAGATCATATAATACAGTGTGTCTGTAAAGTCATGATGCACTTTTGACTGGTCACAGGAAAGCAACAAAAGATGATAGAAATGTGACATCTGCACTAAATAAAAGGAAACCCTCCCAGTTTCTGTAGGATGATGTGGCAGCATGTGCGCATGCGCAGATGATGACGTAACACTGTGTATACAGCGGAGCAGCCCACGGCCATGCCAATTGAGATGTGGACGGTACAGAGGAAAGTTCAGTGTGTTCTGTGGCTCACTAAATTTGAATTCGTGACGAAAGTGCAATGTCAATATCGGTGCGTTTATAACGAAGCGCCACCACATAGGAATAACATTACTTGGTGGGATAAGCAGTTGAAGGAAACAGGCAGCTTGGTGGAGAAACCCCGTTCTGGTAGGCCATCAGTCAGTGACAAGTCTATAGAGGCTATACGGGATAGCTACCTAAGGAGCCCTAAAAAATCTGTGCGTGCGTGTGCTCGACAATTACACCTAAGCAAGATTATAGTTCATAAGGTGTTAAAGAAACGTCTCTGTTTTACGGGGTACAAATTGTGGCTGTTGCACGCTATCAAACCAGCGGATAGACCCACATGATGCACGTTTGCTACAGATATGCTTCATGAGATCGACAATGATGCAAGATTTTTGCAGAAGATTATGTTTAGCGATGAGGCGACCTTCCATATCTGTGGACATGTTCATCACCATAATGTCCGAATATGGGCTGCTGAACATCCTCATGCCTACGCTGAATACCAAAATAACATCCATAAAGTGAACATGTGGTGTGGCCTGATGCACAATAAGGTGATAGGCCCATTTTTTTTTCGCAGAGCAGTCTGTGATGGCAAACATCTATCCTGACATGTTGGAATTGTATGCAGTGCCACAATTTCCAGAAGGTGTCATCCTTCAACAGGATGGTGCTCCTTCACACTACGCCACCATTGTTCGTGAGTTTCTGGATAGAACATTCCCCCGGTGGTGTATAGGCAGGGGTTTTGTCAAGCTATGGCCACCACGATCCCCGGGTCTGATGCCCTGAGACTTTTACTTTTGGGGTTATGTGAAGCAACATGTGTACATTGAATGTATCAATGACATTAATCACTTAAAACAGAGAATCACAGATGTTATTCACTCTGTTATACCAGACGTCTTTACCTGTATGTGGCAAGAACTTCACTATCATTTGGATGTGTGTAGGGAGACAAATGGAGCCTACATCGAACTGCACTGAATAGGTATGAAACTGTGGAGTTTTCCTTTTATTTGGTGCAGATTTCACATTTCTATCGTCTTTTGTTGCTTTCCTATGACAGGTCAAAAGTGCACCATGACTTTACGGACACACTGTATTTGTCTTTCTCTGCCTGGTTTATTTCACTTAGCATAATATTTTCCAGGTCCATCTATGCCATTGCAAAAGGTAAGATTTCCTTATTTGTCAGGGCTGCTTAGCATTCCATTGTGTATATGTACCACTGCTTTTTAATCCACTCGTCCACTGACAGACACTTAGGATGTTTCCAGATCTTGGCTATTGTAAACAATGCTGCAATAAACATGAGGGTGCATATCTTCTTTTGAATCAGTGATTTGGTATTCTTAGTCTATATTCCTAAAAGTGGGATAGATGGGTCAAAAGGCACTATTAATTATTTGAGGAAACTCCATACTGTTCTCCACAGTGACTGCACCAGTCTTAATTCCCACCAGCAGTGCAGGAGGATTCCCTTTCCTCCACACCCTCACCAACACTTACTGTGTATTGATTTGTTCATGAGCACCATTCTGACAGGTGTGAGGTGGTATCTCATTGTGGTTTTAATTTGCATTTTTTCTAATGATTAGTGACTTTGAACATTTTTTCATATGTTTATTGGCGGTCTGTATGTCCTCATTGGAGAAGAGTCTATTCAGTTCCTTTGTCCATTTTTTAATTGGGTTGTTTACCTTCTTGATGTTGAGTTTTAGAAGCTTTTTATAAATTTTTGTTATTAACCCCTTATCAGACGTATTGGCGAATATGTTCTTCCATTGTGTGGGTTGTCTTTTTATTTTGTTCATGGCATTTTTTGCTGCGCAAAGGCTTTTTAGTGTGATATAGTCCCACTTGTTCATTTTGTCTTTTATTTCACTTACCTATGAAGATAAATCAGCAAAAATATTGTTACAAGAGATGTCAAAGAATTTACTGCCTATCTTTTCTTCCAAGATGTTTATGGTTTCATGACTTGCATTTAACTCTTCTATTCATTTTGAGTTTATTTTTGTAAATAGTGTAAGTTGGTGGTCTAGATTCATTTTTGCATTTGCCTGTCCAATTTTCCCAACACCATTTATTAAAGACACTGTCTTTACTCCATTGCATGCTCTTACTTCCTTTGTCAAATATCAATTAACTATAAAGGTGTGGGTTTATTTCTGGGTTCTCTGTTTTGTTCCATTAATCTGTGTGCTTGTTCTTATGCCAGTACCAAGCTGTTTTGATTACAATGGGCTTGTAGAATAACTTGATATCAGGAAGTGTGATACCTCCCACTTTGTTCTTAAATTTAGAGATTCCTGAGGCTATTTTTTAAACTGTTTTTTAAAATTTCTTTTTTCATTCTATTCATTTTAGAGAGGAGACACAGAGTGAGAGAGAGAGAGAAAGAAAGAAAGAAAGGGGGGATGAGCTGGAAGCATCAACTCTCATATGTGCCTTGACCAGACCAGTGCAGGGTTTTGAACTGGCGACCTCAGTGTTCCCAGGTCAATGTTTTATCCACTGCGCCACCACAGGACAGGCTCCTGAGGCTATTTTTATTCTCTTTTAGATCCATATAAATTTTTGGAATATTTGTTTTGTATCTTTTAAGTATGGCATTGGTATTTTAATAGAAATTGCACTAAATTTATAGATTGCTTTGGGTAGTATAGATATTTTAATGTTTATTCTTTCTATCCACAAACACAGTATATGCTTTCACTTGTTTGTATCTTTCTTGATTCCTTTTATCAATGTCTTATAATTTTCTGAGTACAAGTCTTTTACTTCCTTGGTTAAATTTACTCCTAGGTACTTTATTTTGTTGTTGTTGTTGCAATAGTGAAGGGGATTGTTTCCTTAATTTCTTTTTCAAACAGTTTATTGTTGCTGTACAAAAATGCCACTGCTTTCTGAATATTTTATTTATTTATTTATTTGCTTTCTGAATATTAATTTTATATCCTGCCACCTTGCCAAATTTATTTATCAAGTCTGTCAGTTTTTTTTACTGAGACTTTAGGGTTTTCTATGGATAGTATCATGTCATTAGTAAATAATGATAGTTCTACTTCTTTTCCAATTTAGATGCCTTTTATTTTTTCTTCTTGTCTGATTGCTATGGCTAGAACTTTCAGAACTACACTGCTCACAAAAATTAGGGGATCAAGGATAGTGCAGATATTTCAGTACTTTTAGCCTTTTGTATAGTGCATTTTCACCAATAAAATAAAAATTGCTTTTGCATCTCATTTGCATACTCAAACAATTTTCTTTCACCTGTCATTTGCTTTTCTGATGTTGTTGTTTAATATAAAAAAAATCAAATGCTTATTTTCTTGATTGCTTCATATTCATTTTGAAATATCTCCTAATTTTTGTGAGCAGTACATGCTGAAAAAGAGTGGTGAAAGGGAGCACTCTTGCCTTGTTTCTGATCTTGAGGAAATTGCTTTTAACTTTTACCCATTGAGTATAATGTTGGCTGTGGGCTTGTCATAGGTGGCCTTTATTATGTTGAGGTATATTCCTTGTATTCCCACTTTACTGAGTGTTTTGATAATAAATGGTGCTGGATTTTATCAAATGCTTTTCCTATATCTATCGATGTAATCATGTGATTTTTATAGTTCCTTTTGTTTATGTGATGAATCACATTGATTGATTGTGATTATTGTACCAACCTTGCCTCCTGAAATAAATCCCATTTGATCATGAATGATCTTTTTGATGTATAGCTGGATTCAGTTTGCTAATATTTTGTTGAAAATTTTAGCTTCTGTGTTCATCAGGGATATTGATCTATAGTTGTTTTTTTTTCTTTGTAGTGTCTTTACCTGGTTTTGGAATTATGATAATGTTTGCATCATAAAAGGAGGTTGGAAGTCTTCCCTCCTCTGGAATTCTTTGAAATAGCTTGAGAATAGGTGTCAGTTCTCCTTTGAATGTTTGGTAAAATTTACCTGTGTAGCCATTGGGTCCAGGACTATTGTTTGCTGAGGGTTTTGATAACTGTTTCACTTTCATTTGTTGTAATTGGCCTGTTTAGGTTTTCTGATTTTTCCAGATTGAGTTTTGAAAGATTGTATATTTCTAGAAATTTATCCATTTTGCATAGGTTGTTCAATTTTTTGGCATATAGATCTTCATAGTATTTTCTTACAATCCTTCATATTTCTGTGGTGTCAGTTGTTACTCCTCCATTTCATATCTAATTTTGTTTGAGTTCTCTCTTTTTTTTCTTGATGAGTCTGGTTAAAGGTTCATCAATCTTGTTTACATTTTCAAAGAACCAGCTCTTGGTTTTATTGATCTTTTGTATTTTTTTTTAGCCTTTATGTCATTTACTTCTGCTCTGATCTTTATTATTTCCTTCCATCTACTTCCTCTGGGCTTTATTTGTTGCTCTTTTTTCTAGTTCTTTTAGATGCAAGGTTAAGTTGTTTGTTTGAGCTTTTTCTTACTTCTTAATGTATGCCTGTAATGCTATGAACTTTCCTCTCAGAAAAATTTGTGTTGTTGTATGTTCATTTTCATTTGTTTCAATGACATTTTTTATTTCTATTTGGTCTCATTGTAACCCATTCATTATTTAATTACATGCTATTTACCCTCCAAGTGTTTGAATGTTTTTTAGTTTTTCTATTGTATTTGATTTCTAGTTTCAAGCCATTGTGATCAGAGAAGATGCTTGATATGATTTCAATCTTCTTAAATTTACTGAGACTTGTTTTGTGTCCTAACATGTGGTCTCTCCTAGAGAATGTACCATGAGCACTTAAAAAGAATGTATATTCTGCTGCTTTTGGGTGAAAGGTTCTGAAGATATCAATTAAATCCAGTTAATCTAGCATGCCATTTAAGGCCACTGTTTCTTTGTTGATTTTCTTTCTGGAGGATCTATCCATTGATGTTAATGAGGTATTAAAATCCCCTACTATTTTAGTATTGCTGTTGATCTCACCCTTTATGTTCATCAAAATATGCTTTATATATTTATGTGCTCCTATATTAGGCACATAAGTATTTGCAATGGTCATATCCTTTTGTTGGATTGCTTCCTTTATCACTATGTAGTGACCTTTTTTATTCCTTACTATAGCCTTTGTTTTAAAGGCTATTTTGTCAGATATAAGTATTGCTACCGCAGCGTTTATTTTAATTTTCATTTTCATGAAACACTGTTTTCCATCCCTTCACTTTCAGTCTGTGTGTATCTTTTGTTCTGAGGTGGGTCTCTTTTAGACAACATATGTATGGGTCCTATTTTCTTATCCATGCAGCTACCCTATGTCTTTTGATTGGATCATTTAATCCATTTACATTTGAGGTTATTATTGATATGTAGTTGTTTACTGCCATTTTATTCTTTAAATCTACAATACTCTATTTCTCGATTTTTTTCCTTTGCTCTTTTTACAGCAGGCCACTTAACATTTCTTGCAGTACTGGTTTGGTTATAATGAATTCCATGAGGTTTTTTTTTTTTTTTTTTTTTTTTGTCTGGGAAGCATTTTATTTCTCATTCAATTTTAAATGATATCTTTATTGGATAAAGTAGTCTTGGTTTTAGGTTCTTGTTTTGCATCACAAATATTTTTTTGCCAATCTTTTCTAGCCTCAAGTGTTCCTCTTGAGAAGTCTGATATCATCCTTATGGGGGCTCCTCTGTAGATAATTAACTGCTTTTCTCTTGCAGCTTTTACTATTCTTTCTTTGTCTCTTTTTTTAATTTTTTTTATTTCTTTTTATTTATTTATTTTAGAGAGGTGACAGAGAGAGAGAGAGAGAGAGAGAGAGAGAGAAAGGGGGGAGGAGCAGGAAGCATCAACTCCCATATGTGCCTTGACCAGACCAGTGCAGGGTTTTGAACTGGCGACCTCAGTGTTCCCAGGTCGACGCTTTATCCGCTGCACCACCACAGGTCAGGCTATTCTTTCTTTGTCTCTTAACTTTGGCACTTTATTTATGATATGTCTTGGTGTAGGCCTCCTTGGGTTCCTCTTTAATGGGATTCTCTATGCTTCTTGAATTTGTGTGACTTCTTCCTTCATCAATTTAGGGAAATTTTCAGATGTAATTTCTCCAAAGATTTTCTCTATTCCTTGTTCATTCTCTTCTCTTTCAGGAACCCCTATGATGTGGATGTTGTTTCTCTTTATGTTGTCACAAGATCTCTTAGAGTTTTTATAGTCTTTTTTGCACCTCTTTTTGTTTTGCTGTTCTGCTTCTGTGTTTCTGTTTATCTTGTCTTTTAAATCACTGATTCAATACTCTGCTTCATCCAGCTTGCTGTTGATTCCTTCTAGTGCAGTCTTCATTTCTGATATTGTATTTTTTATTTCTGACTGGCTTTTTTATTTATGATTTCAATGTCCTTTTTGATGCTTGCTGTCTCTTGATTTAGGTTCTCATTCTGACCATCTAGTATTGCTCTAAGATCCTTGAGCATCCTAAGATCATTATTTTAAACTCTGCATCTGGTAGTTTGGTTACTTCCATTTCATTTACTTCTTTTTCTGGGGATTTCTCTTGTTGATTTGTTCGAGTTGCATTTCTTTGTCTGCCAATTTTGTCTGTGTATTTGATACTGCTGTCTGACTTTGAAATTTCTGTAGTGTCTTTATGTGGTAGATGGGTTCAGTGGTACTGACCTCCAGTCCTCCTGTTTTTCTTGCTCTAGAAATGCTCCTTGAGGGTACTATTTTCCCTTATGTTGTATGTGTGTATTGAATGCAGTTGGTCCTTCCATGCATATGGTTATTCCTTTAGGCTGGCTGGCTCTAAGCTTCAACCTTGATCATGTGTAATAGACACTGTGGAATGTTTGTCCTGTTGGGTGTATTTATTCTCCACAGTATCTTGTGCCTGCTGAATTTCTCCTTTGGGCATGGTGCTTGAATAGCTAGCTGAGTCTAGGGTTGCTGCTGTCTGCCACCCATACCAGTTGTATTGGTTCTAGATCTTCTTGGGTTGGTGTCAGCTCTTGTTTGTAATCTGCTGTGGGCTACCTGTCTATGGCTACTGCTGTTTTTGCTGTTTGTGTCTGCATTTTCTGTGCTTGGGTAGTGTGGGAGGAGTGAACCTATATATAAAGATCAGCTTCCTCCTGCTTAGAGATGGCAGCAGCTCCATAAAAGCCCCAAGCTCCATAAGATTTTCCTCTACTTTTCAGCTGCTCTACCTCCTCTTGTAGCTGCCTGGTTATCCCACAGAGTCTTCTGTAAAAAGACTGTAGTGTGGGCCCAGGCTGGCCTCACCCAACCAACACCCCCACACATGCTACAAGCTTGTTGGGTTAGGGCAGCTGAGGTTAGGAATAAAATGTTAATGCTATCCACTTAAAGGGTCTCTTGGTCAGGAGCTTATTACAGGCAATGTGGCCCTTATTACAGAGACTAATCATTCAGCCACTGCTGGATACTCAAATTTTATTTCTTCCCAACCAGGTGAGTGGCAGGTTAAGATTGAGTGGGGCTGGCAGTCCCCTCTGCAGAAGTTAAAGCTGGTGAGACCCTGGTCTCAGGGAGAAAAACTAAGAGAATCCTCGCCTGTGGCTGACTGTGCTCCCCCAAAAGTGGCTAAGCCTCTCGACCAGAACCAACAATAGGCTTACAGGGGCCCACACTTTAAATGCCCATGCTCCCAGCCTCTTTCTCTTCCCCCTGTGGAATCTAGCCCAGCAGGGTATGATATCCAGCACTCAGGCCAGTTGACTGTGAAGCTCCACCCTATCCAATGCACATGAGCTGCTGTGCCGGTGCTGATCACAGAGAGCAGAACTCACCTCAGCTGGGCCAGGTGCAAGGAGCCCTTCCTTAGGATACCACTCTATCAAGGGTTGTTAGGTCTTGAACCAATGCTCTCTGTAGTTGGCTACTGGATTTGCCAGCCCTAGACCTCCCTAGAAGAAACTTGGCACGGACCAATGGGAGACACTGCCTGTGACTGGCTCTCAGCAACCTGCTTGGAGCTACAAGCAATCCACAGTTTGTGACTGCATCTGCTAGGCCTGTTGTACATGGAAACACCGAGTCATATTCCTAGGCTGGCTATTATCCACTCTTGGCTTGTGCGAAGGTCCACTTCAAAAGGCCAAAGTTCCCTGAGTCCCACTTCCTGCAGCCTCTGTCTGGGCTCAGCTACTAAAAAAACCTCTGGTAAAGTTTAATGCGTGCAGCAATTCAGGGATTAGGAAGGGTGGTGGGTGTGTCTCCACCCCTGGCCCCTGATGTGAGTCTATCCAGACTTTTTTCACTGAGCTCAGTAGGGTGTGGCCGCAGGAGTCTGATGGGTGTGGCCTCTGAGACCCAGATGCATGGTCTGCCTGCAGTCTGGACATTTTCTACTGAGTCTCCCTTGAGGCTGAATCACCAGTTTTAGACTCATGTGGGGAAAAGCTCTGGTCTCAAAACCAGAAAACTGAGTCACTGATGCATCCTCTGCTTCCTGGCTTCTTACACAGACCCAGTGTAAAGCCAATAGTCGCGGCCACTATCAGAGCCGCCTGATTCATGCAGGTTCGCATTGGATTGGGACAGATGGCAATGAAACACCGGAGCCAAAAACTGGTGAGCCATCAGCTTTAATTCTAGCTTGCACCTGGCGGGCAAGCAAAAATACACACTGGGCTCCAAAACCCACACATTCAGTGCTCACAAAGCTACTGACTTATCCGAGTTTCCCAGAATCAAAGGTTTCTAGCTCACCAGACTTATTCACCTCTGTTTCCCATCTCCTCCTGCTCAAACTCTTAACAAACTGGCTTCTTCCTCAGCACTCTGCCATCTCGGCTGCTTCACCTCCACATGGCCTTAATCTGCTCTCCTCTCTGATATTAATCTCAGGAACCCAGGAACCGAGAGAGAGCTCCCGGACTGCCCCAGTTTATAGCATAGAAAATCCAAACCTTTAATCCAATTATACATAAAGAAAGTCTCTGATACAAAGTCACCCATCTGAGGCATAATGGGATTCCTCCCTACATCACCACCCTATATCATCCAATCAGTCAAGGGTGTGGGGAAGAGCTTACTCTTAAACTAAGCCTTAGGCTATAATGACCCGGCCTGCCCATAGCCTGTTCCAGAACACACATTAATATCAACAAACTTCCATGTGGGCAGCGCCATCTTTAACAAAAGTGAGCATAATATATTTTATCTGCCCAACACCCAGTCTTTATGACTGGGGTAGAAAAGACTCCTGAGGGGAGAGCAGTTGCTTCTCCCCAGGCTGATGACACTCAGAGGGGACTGCTGCACCAGAGACAGATGGCAACTTCAGTACTGAAGAATGACTCAACACAGGGGTTCCAGTGGCTGTCCCCCACAGTGTCTCTCCCTGGGCCGCCAACTTTACAATCTCCTCATGCAACTATAGTCCTCTCAGCCCTCCCTCCGCTGGAGCCCCAGGGAAGTGTCTGTGAATGAGATTTTCTGCACTGGACCTTAAATACAGAGCCTGTGTCTCTGAGAGCTCCATCTCTTTCTTGCAGACAGAAACTCTGACTCTTTTCACCACCAAATGCTGTGTGGGTGCCTCTTCTATGTTCTGGGGTTCTTGGTTGGAGCTGCTGGCCTGTAGCTGAGCACCCACACCTCTCAGGGCAACCGTCCCAACAGTGAGAGTTTCTCCAGACTTTCAATTGCTGCTTGCTCCCGGGGGTGGGGCAGACCTTTCCATGTCTCTGCTCTTCCAACAGGTCTTGATGTGGCTTCTTCTGTGATCCTTGGCTATAGAATCCTCTTTGTTTAGTCCAAAGTTGGTTTTATAAGATGATTGTTCTTAAATTAAGTTGTTTTCCAATTTGGTCTTGGGAGGTGGCAGTTGGAATGTCTTCCTACTCCTTCACCATCTTGGAATCCTCAATAGAATTAACCTTCAAATAAAAAAGAGGAGAGAAGCAGTTTAGCCTTACCATGTTAATTTGTGGGTCATCTAATATATGAAATTTAATTCTCAAACTTGCATTATTGGGACCACAAACTAACCAGTTGAACTAATGTGCCATAAACTGAAAATTTTTGTCAATGCTAGATAATGACTGTGAGACACCAGAGTTTACTTTTATAAAGATAGAGAAACCGAGACTAAGAGAGCGAGAGTAACTGACTACCACTTGATAATTGAACAGCGTGACTAAAGACCATATCTTTAACTGAAATATAGGTCTAAAAAAAATGATGGGTACAATTTACTAACAGTGTGTTAGAGACAGAACCTAGATGATTGTAAACATTGGCAGGGCCTTGACAAAGTAGTCTACTCATTAGTGAAACCTGGCCCACCTGTGATTTTATATATATGTGTACAGATATAATAGGAGCTTTGAGAGGCCACTGTCCTGGGTGAAATGTATTAGTATGTGTGGTTTTGTGTTGGAATTAAAAGCTATAGAACATTCACTATCCAAAAATCTGCCCTTAAAAGCCTTGCAGAGAATGGAGGTGGGTGCATGAGCATTATGTCCTTGTAACAATAGCACAAGTAGCTGACACAATTAGCAAATATTTCTAACTATAGTACTTTGGAGCTGAGAGAAAATGTGATAGTCATCTAGAGAAATTTCTCCAGCTAAGTTTTGAGGATGTTAACATGTTATCTGAAAAACTGGGAGAAACTATGGGATAAAGTTAATATTTTTAAAACATTTTTCTAAACTTATATGGCCATAAAGCCTGCTTTCTTTGGGAACATCTTTAGGAATTAATCTTCCAAGAAACACTTTGGGAAACCCTAATTTATTCCAATTGATGCATCCTAACAAGAGCCATGATAAAGTTATACATCATGCAATCTGTCACTTAGTTTTATGTCTATAACTACTTAAAAACACAAATATGTTTAATATAAAATAGGTAGAAATCATTGCTTACCTTGAGACAAAAATAAATACATTAACAGCAATTGAAATGTTCTTGCTTATTAGAATTTGACAGTTTTAGAACCTGGCTTAAATTCATTGTTCAATTAATTAATAGGTAGGCTGATTTTGGCTCCTTATTGTAACAAAACTTCAAGGGACTTAAATAGTAAGTATGTATTACTCTTTATATAATAAAAAGTGGGCTGTAGACTGGCTCAGTTCTTCATTGAAGTCAGTGAAGTCAAGCTCTTGCCATCCCTCAGATACATAATTCTCAGTGTGACACTGATGTTGCCACTCACAGTGGTCAATGTGGCTGCAGCAGCTCCAAGCATCAAATCCTAACAGCCATGACAAATACAGAGCTGAGCTTCTTTCAAAACACTGCATTCTCTTTTCTATTCTCCTCACCCAATATACTTTGCTATAGGTTCTTTGAGCCAGAATTGGTCACACATCCAGAGAGAGTTTAGAAAGTGAGTATCTAGCCTTTACTCTCCATTCTAGGGCTATCTCTGTCAGGGAAAAAATGAGAGGAGGAGGACGATTATGTTCTGCATGTGCATTTATGTTTAATGATTATTTTGCTGTGGCAATGAACTGAGTTTCTATTGCCTAAAAATTCTTTGTTCAGTAATTTAAAACGAAATTAAATGGTGAACTAGTTTAGAGCAACTCTGTGAATATAGATTTATTGCAGAAAATGTGAGTATTATAGATGGTAAGATTCTTTTGATATGCCTGAACCCTTTAATTATCATTAGTTTCTTTTTCTTCTTCACTAGTTTGTTTTAAATTAAAGGCTTTCTAGCATGATTATAGACCCTAATTTCAACGAAAGCTATTGTTTATGGGAAAAAAAGTGAGACTCCATCAAGTGAAGCTTTGTAAATGCTCTTTCTTCCCTTGTCCTGTTCTAGTTTGCATTTCTTGTGTTCCTTCCCTTTTATATTCTTAGGTTGGCTCCTGAATTCTGTTTCACTGACGATTGTCCCAAAGTCCTGCCATCTTCTGTTTTTCCCAATAACAGGATATAAAGTGGAATAGTGAGGACTGGTCATAGGTTCCAGCAGAGAACAGACTGTTTTTGTTTGTTGTTTGTTTGTTTGCTACCTTTTCTTGAACCCACCTTGGAATATGTAGATAGAAAGGTTGGACATTGCAGGACAGAAACCAGCTCTCTAGGCTCCCATTTTCAGCCCTAACCCATTGAGTAGTATGAACATTTATGGATGTCCTCGTGCCTCCTGACCATTCAGAGTATGATCAATTTATTTTAAAAATATGTAAAGCAACATTAAAAAGGCAAGTGTCTATATTACCCAAAGCAATTTATAAATTCAATGCAATACCAATTAAAATACCAATGACATACTTCAAAGATATAGAACACATATTCCAAAAATTTATATGGAACCAAAAAAGAACACGAATAGCCTCAGCAATCTTAAAAAGAAAAAATAAAGCAGGAGGTATCACTCTTCCAGATATCAAGGTCTACTACAAGGTCATTATACTCAAGACAGCCTGGTACTGGCATAAGAACAGGCACATGGATCAATGGAACAGAACAGAGGACCCAGAAATAAATCCACAGCTTTATGGACAACTGATATTTGACAAAGGAGGAAAGAACATACAATGGAGTAAAGACAGCCTCTTTAACAAATGGTGTTGGGAAAATTGGACATCTACCTGCAAAAAAATGAAACTAGACCATCAACTTACACCATTCACAAAAACAAACTCAAAATGGATAAAAGACTTAAACGTAAGCCGTGAAACCATAAGCATCTTAGAAGAAAACATAGGCAGCAAGCTCTCTGACATCTGTAGCAACAATATATTTGCCGATTTATCTCAACGGGCAAATGAAATAAAGGGCAAGATAAACAAATGGGACTATATCAAACTAAAAAGTTTTTGCACAGCTAAAGACAATAAGAACAGAATAAAAAGACAAACCACACAATGGGAGAACATATTCGACAGCACATCTGATAAAGGGTTAATAACTAAAATTTATAAAGAACTTATAAAACTTAACAACAGGAAGATAAACAATCCAATCAAAAAATGGGCTAAAGAAATGAATAGAAATTTCTCCAAAGAGGACATACAGATGGCCAATAGGCATATGAAAAAATGCTCAACATCACTAATCATTAGAAAAATGCAAATTAAAACCACATTGAGATATCACCTCACACCAGTCAGAATGACACTCATCAGCAAAACAACACAGAATAAGTGCTGGCGAGGATGTGGAGAAAAGGGAACCCTTCTGCACTGCTGGTAGGAATGCAGCCTGGTGCAGCCACTGTGGAAAAACAGTATGGAGATTTCTCAAAAATTTAAAAATCAAACTGCCTTTTGACCCAGATATCCCACTTATAGGAATATACCCTAAGAACACCATAGCACTGTTCGAAAAGAAGAAATGCACCCCCATGTTCGTGGCAGCATTGTTCACAATAGCGAAGATCTGGAACCAGCCCAAGTGTCCATCAGAAGACGAGTGGATTAAAAAGCTTTGGTACATATATACTATGGAATACTACTCAGCCATAAGAAATAATGACATCGGATCATTTATAACAAAATGGATGTACCTTGATAACATTATACGGAGTGAAATAAGTAAATCAGAAAAAAAAGAAAAACTGAGAACAGCATGATTTCATACGTAGGTGGGACATAAAAGTGAGATTATGAGACATGGACAAGAGAGTGGTGGTTACGGGGTGGGAGGAGGGAGGGAAGGTTGAGTTAGGGAGGAGGGGAGGGGCACAGTGAAAACCAGATAGAAGGTGACAGAGAACAATTTGACTTTGGGTGATGGGTATGCAACACAATTGAATGATAAGACAACCTGGAGATGTTTTCATTGTACATATGTACCCTGATTTATTGGTGTCACCCCATTAAAATTAATAATAATAAAAAGAAGGCAGGTGTATATTTTTGTTTCCATAAATTGGTTATCAAACAAACATGATTTTAAGTAAGTAAAACTGTAACTGGAACTAATTTTATTTTTTTTAATTTATTTTTTTATTAGAGTCAGAGAGAGGAACAGATTGGGATTGACACACAGTAAGGGAGAGAGATGAGAAGCATCAATTCTTTGTTGCAGCACCTTAGTTGTTCATTAATTGCTTTAATATATGTGCCTTGACCAGGGGGCTACAGCAGACTGAGTGACCCATTGCTCGAGCCAGCGACCTTAGACTCAAGCTGGTAAGCTGTGCTCAAACCAGATGAGACCACGCTTAAGCTAGTGACCTCGGGGTTTTGAAACTGGGTGTTCTGCATTCCAGTTCAATGCTTTATTCACTGTGCCACTGCCTGGTCAGGCAGCATCCTCCAGTCTTACAATGTACCACTTGTTCAACTCTTAATGTCCCCCCTGCCAAGGTAAGGGCAAAATCTAGGACAGACAAAATTGTGTGGCTCTGGGTATGGACTATACCTCCTACCTTCCCCAAAGTTTGACCAGCATATCCCCTGCATGGGACAGCCATTCATCCCTACCTGGTGACTTAATATAAGCCTACCTCATACAACTTGAGTACTGCAAGAGACTCTTTCAGTGGCTGAGCCTAACAGGTAGCCAGCAGAAAGAGGCAGATCTCAGAGTACCTTAGGGCTTTTGCTGAGCAGCCCCTGGGACCTGGGTGCTGGTAAAAGATGGCCATGGTGTATAGTTTGGTTCTTCCCACATGCACCAAGGCCCAGCAGAAGTAGTCACAAGCTTTGGATAACTTGTAGTTCTAAACAGGTTGTTGAGGGCAAGGTACAGACAGCATCTGACATTGGCTAACACCAGAGTCTGTCCCAGGTTCAGAACCAAAACACTCAGTGGTTAGCTTCAGACAACATCAGAAGAGGATCCAATAAGCTTCCAAGTGGCATATACAAAGAAAGATCTCAGCAGGCAACAAACACTGCTGAGGCAAATTCTGCTTCATGTGGTCAGCACCTGCACAGCAGCTCATACACAGTGGGTAAGGTTGAGCCTCATACTCAATCAGCCTGAGGGTCGGTCCCACACATGAATGAACCAATCACAATCAAGACTCAATTACAATAGGAGGGTCCAAGTAACCCAAACAAGGAATACTTCTGGAAAACCCAGCACTGCTGATCAAGAAAATGCACCACTGCACCCACCAGGACACTTAACACATAATATCAGCACATATAGGCTGTGAGTTATAGCAGATCTATTTACTACATAGAAACAAACATAAAGAAAAGCCCAAATAGGGAGAAAGATATACAGACTTGAAATAAAACAATAAAAGATTTATCCAGAAAAAGAGCTAAATAAAATGTAGGCAACAATTGATCAGTTATAGAGTTTAAAGTGCTGTTTATAATGATGTTCACAGGAAAAAAAAAGACATAGAAACCATAAAAAAGGACCTGTCAAAAATGAAGAATACAATATATAAAATGAAGAATATCCTGGAAGGGAAAACATGGTAGTTTGGATGAAGCAGAAAATAAAATCAGAGATTTGAAAGACAAAGTTGGAAAAAACACCCAATTAGAGCAGCAAAGTGAAATAAGAATTTAAAAGAATGAGTATAGTTTAAAAGATTTTCAGAACAACAAGAAGCATGACAACACCTTCATTGAAGAGGTAACAGATGGAGAAGATACAGAGTAAAGCATCAAAGACCTATTTGAAGAAAACATGGC
The DNA here is from genome assembly GCA_037038555.1 of Rhynchonycteris naso. Lineage (NCBI taxonomy): Eukaryota > Metazoa > Chordata > Mammalia > Chiroptera > Emballonuridae > Rhynchonycteris > Rhynchonycteris naso. The sequence goes on from CM072998.1 coordinate 228,635,259, forward strand.
TGAAAACTTTTCTAACCTGGTGAAGAAAAATGACACACAAGTCCAGAACACAAAAGTCCCAAATAAAATGAATCCCAAAAGACCCACACTAAACACATTAATTAAAATGGCAAAGGTTACAATGAACAACTAAGGTGACATGACAAAGAATTTATGCTTCTCATCTCTTTCCCTTTCTGTTTTTCTGGCCCTATCTGTAACTGTCTCTGTCTCTCTCTCTCTCACTGTCTCTCTCTCTCTTGCTAAAATAAATAAATAACAAACAAACAAACAAACAAACAAATAAATAAATAAATGCAAAGGTTAAAGACAAGGAAATTTTAAAAAACAACACAAAAAACAGTCACCTAAAAGGTAGGTCCCATAAGACTGTCAGCTTATTTCTCAACAGAAACATTCCAGGGCTAAGTGAATTGTCATTAAAGATTCACAGTGATAAAAATTAATGACCTTTAACCAAGTCTACTTTATCCAGTGAGGCTATCATTACAAGAAATGATAAAGGTCTGCTTTAAAAAGAAAAAAACAAGAAAATACAGAGTAACATAGTTAAAAGAATAAAATGGCAATAAATGTGTACTTATCAATAACCACTTTAAATGTAAATAGATTAATGCTCCAACCAAAAGACATACAACAGTTGAATAAATAAGAAAACAAGATAAATATATATGCTGTCTACAAGAGACCCATTACAGAACAAAAGATACACATAAACTAAAAATGAAGGGATGGAGAAAGATATATTATGCAAATGTAAATAAATTTTAAAAACAGCTGGTGTAGAATACCTATATCTGACAAAATAGACTTTAAAACAAGAGACAAAGAAGGACATTACATAATGGTAAAGAGAGCAATCCAACAATGGGATATAACACTTGTAAACACTTATGTACCCAACATTAGAGCACCTAAACACATAAAACAAATCTTAATGGATGTAAAGAGAGAGATTGACAGTAATACAGTTATAGTAGGGGGTTTTAAAACCCCATTGCCATCAATTGATAGATCTTCCAGATAGAAAATCAATAGTATTCTTTAATGACACACTAGTTTAGATGGATTTAATAGATATCTTCATAGCATTTTATGCCAAAGCTGAAGAATATACATTCTTTCAAATGCACATGGAACATTTTCTAGGATAGATCACATGTTAGGATACAAAACAAGTCTAAAAAATTTAAACAGTTTGAAATCATATCAAACATTTTCTCTGTTCAAAATAGCATGAAACTAGAAATCAATCACAAGAAAAAAATTGAAAAATAAAAACTGAAAAAGTATGGAAGATAAATAACATATTACTAAACAATGAATGAGTTAACAATGTGATCAAGGAACAAATCAAAGGTTATTTAGAAACAAATGAAAACAAGAATACAACAATCTGTGAAACACAACAAAAGCAGTCTAAAGAAGGAATCATAGTATTACAGGTCTATCTTGAGAAACAAGAAAAATCTCAAATAAACAATCATTAAACACTAAAAAAGAACAAACAAAAAACAAAGCTCAATTTTAATAGAAGGAAGAAAATAGTAAGATCAGAGCAGAAATAAGTGAAATAAAGTCTTAAAGAGCAATTCAAAAGACCCATGAAAACAAGAACTGGTTCTTTGGAAAGGTAGACAAAACTGACAAAATTTTATAAAATCTCATTAAGAAAAAAAGAAAGAGGATTTAAATAAATAAAATTAAAAATAAAAGAGGAAAAGTCACAACTGGCACCAAAGAAATACAAAGGATTATAGGAAAATATTACAACTATATGCTAATATTGGAAAACCTAGATAAAATAGATAAATTCTTAGAAACATACAATTTTCCAAAGGTAAATAAGGAAGAATTAGAAATTCTAATTAAACAAATTATACTAAGGAAATTGAAGCACTAATTAAAAAACTCCCAAGAAACAAAAGTCTTGGACCAGGTGGTTTCACAGGAGAATTTACCAAACATTCAAAGAACTAACACTTATCTTTCTCAAACCATTCCAAAAAAATTTAAGAGGTTGAAAACACCTAAGCTTATTTTACAAGGCCAGCATTATTCTAATTCCAAAACCAGATAAAGACACTACAGAGAAAAAATATTATAGGCCAGAATCTCTGATGAATATAGATGCTAAAAATGCTCAACAAAATACTAACAAACGAGTTCTAGCAATTTATTAAAACAATCATACACTATGATCAAGTGGGATTTATTTTGGGATGCAAGGTTGGCACAATATGAACAAATCAGTAAACATGATACATCATGTAAACAAAAGAAATGATAAAATCAAAACTACAATGAGATACCACCTCACACCTGTTAGATGAGCTATTATCAACAAGACAGGTAATAACAAGTGTTGGAGAGGCTGTGGAGAAAAAGGAGCCCTCATTCACTGTTGGTGGGAATGTAAAGTAGTACAACCACTATGGAAGAAAGTATGGCGGTTCCTCAAAAAATTAAAAATAGAACAACTATATGACCCAGCAATCCCTCTACTGGGAATATACCCCCATAATTCAAAAACACTGGTACGTAAAGACACATGCAGCCCCATATTCATTGCAGCATTGTTCACAGTGGCCAAGACATGGAAACAACCAAAAAGTCCTCCAATAGATGATTGGAAAAAGAAGATGTGGCACATATATACTATGGAATACTACTCAGCCATAAGAAATGATGACACTGGATCATTTACAAGAACATGGATAGACCTTGATAATGTTATACTGAGTGAAATAAGTAAATCAGAAAAAAACTAAGAACTCTATGATTCCATACATAAGTGGAACATAAAAATGAGACTCAGGGACATGGACAAGAGTGTAGTGTTTACCAGGGGTGAGGAGGGGAAAGAGGGGTGGGGGGAGAGGAGAGGCACAAAGAAAGCCAGATAGAAGGTGACGGAAGACTATATGACTTTGAGTGATGGGTATGCAACATAATCAAATATCAAAATAACCTGGAGATGTTTTCTCTGAACCTATGTACCTTGATTGATTAATGTCACCCCATTAAAATTAAGTAAAAAAATAAAACAAAACAAAAAGCCATATGACCATATCAAAAGATGCAGAAAAAGCATTTGATAAAACTCAGTAACTATTTATGGTTAAAAAAAAAAACTTCAGCCAAGTGAGAATAGAGGGAACATATACCTCAGTGTAAGAAAGGCTGTATATGAGAAGCCCACAGTCAACATTATATGCAATGGACAAAAAATAAAAATGTTTCCTTAAGATCTGGAATAAGACAGGAACATCTGCTTTCACCACTCCTATGCAACATAGTACTGGAATTTCTAGCCACAGCATTCAGACACAAAGAAGAAATAAAAGGCATCCAAATTGGAAAAGAAGAAGTTAAACTATTCTATTTGCAGATGACATGATACTGTATATAGAGAACCCTAAATATTTCATAAAAAACTACTAAAATTGATAAATGAATTTAGTAAAGTAGCAGGATACAAAATACATATCCAGAAATCACTTGCATTTTTATACACCAATAATGAACTATCAGACAGGGAAACTAAAAAAAACAGTCCCATTCACACTTTCTAAAAAAACAAAACAAAAACCTAGGAATACATTTAACCAAACATGTTAAAGACCTGTAACTCAGAAAATTATAATGTACTAAAGAAAGAAATTAAAGAAGGTACAGATAAGTGGAAGCATACTCAGTGTTCATGGATAGGAAGACTTAACATTATTAAAATGTCATACTGCTCAAAGAAATCTATAGATTCAATACAATTCTTAACAAGATACCAATGGTGTATTTTACAGAAGTTTAACAAATATTTCAAAAATTTATGTGAAAGCACAAGAGACCCTAAATAGCCACAACAATTTTGAAAAAGAAAACCAAAGTTGGAGGAATCATGTCACCTGACATATTTCAAGGCCATATTAATCAAAACAATATAATACTGTCATAAAAACAGACATATAGTTCAATGGAACAGAATAGAGATCTCAGAAATAAAAACCCACATCTTTATGGTCAATTAATATTCAACAAAGAAGGCAAGAACATATAATGGGGGTAAAGATAGTCTACTCAATAAATGTTGGGAAAATTGGACAGATACATGCAAAAAAAAAATAATGAAACTAGACCACTTTTTAAGCCATACACAAGAATAATCTCAAAGTAGGTTAAAGACAAATGTTATACATGAAACCATAAAAATTCTTGAAGAAAAAATAGGCAGCTAAAACTTGGTCATTTCTAATAGCAATATTTTATCTGATATATATCCTTTGGCAAGAAAAAATAAGAAAAAAGTAAACACATGGATGTACATCAAACTAAAATTATTTTGCACAGCTATGGAAAGCATCAACAAAATGAAAAGACAATCTACTGAATGGGAGAATGTATTCACCAATGATACATTTGATAAGGGGTTAATATCCAAAATTTATAAAGAACTTATACAACTCAACACCAAAAAGCAAACAATCCAATCAAAAAATGGGCAAAGAATCTAAATAGACACTTTTCCAAAGAGGGTATACAGGTGGCTAATAGACATATGAAAAGATGCTCAATGTCACTAATCATTAGAGAAATGCAAATTAAAACCATAATGAGACATCTACTCACACCTGTCCAAATGATTATCATCAATAAATCAGTGGCAAGTGTTGTCAAAGATATGAAGAAAAGGGAACTCTCATGCACTGTGCTTGGGAATACAGATTGGTGTGGCCACTATAGAAAGAAATAAAGAGTTAGCTCAAAATTAAAAATGGAACTGCCTTATAACCCAATGATGGTACTCCTGATAATTTATCCAAAGAAACCTGAAATACCAGTTTGAAAAAATATATGCACCCCTATGTTCATTGCAGCATTACTTACAATAGCCAAGATTTGGAAGCAAGTCAAGTGTCCATCAGTAGATGAGAGGGTAAAAATGTTGTGATATATTTTCACAACTGAATACTACTCAGCTGTAAAAAAAGGAAATCTTACCCTTTATGACAGCACAAATGGACCAGGAGAGCATTATGCTTAGTGAGATAAGCCAGTCAGAGAAAGACAAGTACCATATTTTACTCATATGTCGAATTTAATAAACAAAATAAAAAAATATAGGAACAAAATAAATAAAGAAAGACTTAGAGAACAGATGAACAGCTTTCAGAGGGGAGGGTATGTGAGGTTAGGTGGAAAAGTTGAAGGGCTTAAGCAAAAACAAAAAGAACTAAAACAACTCATACAGACAGACAATAGTATGGTGATTGCTAGAGAAAGAGGGGTTTGGGGGAAGTAGAAGAGGGTATTGGGGGAATAAATGGTGATAATCAGAGACTTGACTTGGAATGATGAACACAATATGATATACAGATGATGTATTATACAATTGTACACCTGAAGCCTTTATAATATTATTAACCCATTATCACTGCAATAAATTCAATAGAAAAGAAATAAACACACTCCTTGCCCTTTGGGAGCTTGCATTCTAACTGATGGAGTTAAAGAAATAGAAATAGTTACAATACTGTCAGACTATGATAAATGTCAGTAAAATAATAAAGCAGGATAAGGGAGGGTATAGGAATGTTGTGGCTGAAGTAGGGTGGCAGTTTATTTTATAAAAGAAGACAGGAATGGCTTATAGATAAGGTGACAGTTTAGTGGAGACTCAAAATAATTAGTCAAGGTGTCTGGAGAAAGTGTGCCATATTAAGGGACAAAAAAGGTAAAGGCCATGATAAGATGCGAACACGCTTGGCAATTCTGAGATATAGCAAAAAGGGTACCAGAGAAAAGAGTGATGTAGAAGGTGGTAGCCGAGGGCAGATTTTGTCCTCCTTTGTTGGCCATTGTAAGAATTTTGGCTTTAAGTCAGAGTGGGAAGGAAAACCATTGCAGATATTTGACCAGAGAAGTCACATGTCTTAAAACTTTTCTGGATGTATAATATAGATAGACTAGATTGTAGAAGCAGGGAAATTAGGAGGTCAGTGTAATCCCTGTGAAAGATGGTTGTGTCTTGAATCAGGTGGTCAGATTCTAGATCTGGTGCAATGGGATTGGATATAAAGCAAACATACTGTTTTATTTAGATGTGAAAGAAAGAAGAAAGAAATGAAGGAAGGAAGAAAGAAAGAAAGAGAGAGAAAGAAAGAAGAAGAAAGAGGGAAGGAAGGAAGGAAGGAAGGAAGGAAAGAAGGAAGGAAGGAAGGAAGGAAGGAAGGAAGGAAGGAAGGAAGGAAGGAAGGAAGGAAGGAAGGAAGAAGGAAGGAAGGGAAGAGAGAGAGGTAAAGAAAGAAAGAAAAGAATAAAGAGGAAAGGAAGGAAGGAAGGAAGAAAAAGAAAAAGTTAGGGTAGCTGTGCATGGTTTTTGGCCTGAGAAGTTAGAATTTCCATGAACAATGAAATTTCCTAATGGAAACTTATGCAAGACCAAGTCTGCAGAAAAATCAGGAACTCTGCTTTAGATGTGGTAAGTTTGAGATGCCAATTAAATGGCTAAATGGAGAAGTTAAATAAGCAGTTGATCTAGAAGTCTGGAGGTGAGATTTGGGCTGAAATGCAAATTTTGAAGTCTTTTTGCATATAGATAATATTTTAAAATACACTAGATGGTGTCACCTGGCTAGAGAAGCCAAAATGTTCTAGGACACAGAATCAGAGATGTCAAATCTTTATAAGTTGGAGAATAAGTAGCAATGAGTACTGGAGATTGGACATGGCATCTCAGAAACCAAGTGTGGGCAGTGTTTGGATGCTTGATCATCTGTGACGAAGTTGCAGATGGGTTAAGAAAGATTAGAACTGAAAATTGGCCATTAGATTTAGCATAAGAGAGGTGACCTCAATGAGAACCATGTTGGTGACATAGTAGACAAGTGCATGAGTGTCATTTACTCAAGAGAAAATAGAATTTGAAGGTTGATAGTAAAGTTGTCAATTAAAGATGACATTTGAGGGTGTTTATTATAAAGAGAGCAGAGACATGGTTTGACAGATGGAAGTTCAAGGGTGAGGTTTTTTGTTATTTGTCTTTTTTTAAAAGACTGGAAACATTCATTATGGTATATCCAGTGGGGAGATAAAAGAGTGTAGTGAGATTCAGCAGTCATTTGAAAATAGATTCAATAAGATTTGGTGACTTATTTTCATGTAGAAGGGGATATAGAAGTAATTGAAGAGTATGCCAGTATTTCTAGTTTAGAAAACATATGAATAGTACCAATTTAAACTTGATATATTGAGAAAATTTTTCTGATATTTCTTGAACTTTTTATTTTTGACAGAAATTTCTGATGGTAAGATTCAATGGGAGTTAAAGATTAAAACAATAATGGGTATAACAGTGATGATAATATAGTTGACACTTATTGAGTAATTTCAATGTAGCTTAGACCCACTATCTAACAGTGCAGTATGTACTATCATTAACCCTGTTTTAGAGATGAGGAAACTAAACCCAGAAGGGTGAAACGACTTGGCAAAGGTGTCAGAGCTTGTTAATGTCAAATCTGGGGGTACTAAAAGAAAGTGCAGTTTATGTAAGAAATTCTGTTAAGTAAAACATTTGAGATGGACAGAATTTTACTGGTTACAGAAGCAAGCCCAGAACTTGGACTTTAATAGTCAGTCTAATTTTCTTCTCTCCCTTTTACATATTCATCAGACAAATGGTAATTTGCAAACAACTGGCACTGGTTGTACTAGTTCATTCTCTGTCTGGTTCTAGTTTTATTTCATTTCAGCCTTTATTGGGACTGAACAAGAGATCTTTGGAATGACTTCCAGTTTATGTTGTCTTTCTGATATTTCCCTCCATGTTGCTGTTGAAAAGTTATCTTTGTTTCTAACTAGAACAGAAAGATAAAGTACTAATTTGAGCTTGCATTTTAAAGTACACGTGAATGTTCACACACACATATACACATATCAACAAAAAAAACCTTCCAAATCTTTATAATTTTTTATGAGTTTTTTTAGCCACTCTGTTGAAAATTGCCGGGAAGCAAAGTCTCAACAGATTGAGAAAACGCTCTGAAAAATGGTGGTTTCACAACTTATTTTATATATTAGAATCAAAGGCAAAGACGTAAAGGGGTTACATGAAACTGATTGGTGATAGATTAGGAAGGTGGGAGAATATGGGAGGGATCTCTGGGATTGGACAAAAGTGAAAATGTATACACTAAAACCTCTCTTACATATGGAGACACAAGACAAGTTAATTAACATGATAATAACAACAATGAAAGGGTTTATTGGTTCCTGCTCTGGTGGGATGACTGCCCTAATATCAGGTACATTATTATAGATGCAAAAGGCAACAGACAGGCTTCAAAGCAAACATCGACCTTGTTCAGATAGAGAATAGCTCCCCCCCACATGACTACCCACCATAAACTGCTTTTTGTTATATCATCCTGTGTGTTTATTTTAGGTCCCAGAATCTCTAAGGACACCATGCAGGCTTTCCCTGAGCTTGTCAGGCTCAGCATGTGGCCCCTTTTGGGTCCACACATACATACACACACTATGCACACCCTGAAATCTTTTGTGAATCACTACTGAAAATATTTTCCAGGGTGCTTCGACATCTAATTCTTTCCCAGTTCTCTCAGTGTTTAGGCTTGCCAGCTTCCCACTGCCCTCAATTTTCTCACATAATCTCCTTCCAGAAAGGATGTGAACCTAAGTACTTTGTGGGTATTTTAATACATATTTCCAATTCTTGCTTGTACCCCTCAGCTCTGTTGCTGTTTTTAGTTACTGCACACACGTCGACATTGAAAATTGGATAATGAGGTAGTTCTTATATTTTTCATGCATGTTTTACATGTAGATTTCTTCCCGTACCTGAGTCTTTTCACCTCAGGGATGTGAGCTTGTGCAAGAACTGGCAGTCGTGGTTTTAATTCTAATTCCAACACTTATTGTCTATGTGACCTTGGCCAAGTTATTTAACATTTTCTGAGTGGCAGAATAATTATGCTATTATTTTTTTTTTACATGCTAAAAACTTTTGAATAAAGTTTAAGGATAATCTACTATATTTTATTAGTTAATTATTTTTTCCAATTATTTTTTAATGTGTTAATAGTGTCTAAATGCATTGTAAACAGATGTGAAGGGTTCTACTCCCGTACAGCTGTCATTTCTAAGTGATAAGGCATCTGGGATGACATCTGCATGGCAGGATTTTTTTGAAGGAGGATAATAAACAGATCTCAGTGCAAATCTAGTAGAATTCGTATTTTTTTCTTCCTGCATCCATTGTGTATTTTGCTAAAGTTAACTCTTGAGACTAATTAACTTCTTAATGGACATTTGGAATTTCAATTGCATTTAAATATTTGAAAAGGACAAAAGGAAGAGAGCCAAGTGGGAAGTCATGATTGGTATAACAAGGCAATCATTCCATTTGGGGGGATGCAATTATAGGGGATCAAATAAGAGAGAAGGTGTCAGAAAATTCTAAAAGACATCTACGTTCACAGGCACACATATTTGTACTTGTTTATAACTGTCTCATGAACATCAAAGACCATTTTCACTCCTGCAGCCTCATCTGTCCTCCAAGATACATGTTCTTTTTGTGATTCTGTTTTGCATCAAGATACTTTTGCTATTCATTTTGATAAGATCCCATTTGTATAAAAGTTTAGCCCTTGTGGAAGGGAGGTAAGGAGAAAAGCACAGGGTATGATTTGCTTCATGTACTGCTACCTCTAACCATGTCTTGGTCCACAGAAAAGAACAACCTTCACTATCTCCCATTCAGTAGAAAAGAAGCCATTTGCTTGAATCTTCTTGGAGGCCAGAGTGACATAGAATAATAGCCACAGTCCTTTTTATTTTAATTTTATGTCTTTTGTAGCATCTAGTATTTTTAATCATGCTTTCTTTTGAACGTTTTTTCTCTTCAGTGATTTCCACTTTGGGATCCTGCTCTTTTACTTAACTGTACATTATGAGTGATCCCCAAAGTGCTATGTCCCCTGGCCCTCTGCCCTCTTTATTTTTTATGTTCTCTCTGATGACCCTTCCTGTCTCCGCTAAGATGGGCTATATATCCAGCCCAAATATCTCAATTCACTAGGATTTATTTATCTATAAAAAACCAAATAGCCAAAAGCTTAATATTTAAAACTTAAAATTCATTATTTTGCTCCAGAATCCTACTTTTTCTATAATATTTTATTGTGAATATCTCACAACAGTTACCCTGTTATTTTTTAGATTCTGCCTTCTTGATATCTTCCCCCACCTCTCACACCCTTATTTCATGCCCACAGACACTGCCTTAGTTCTGGCCCTAATAATTAAGTTCTTGCCTTGGCCATACCAATATCATCCTCTGATTCATCTGTTATATTGCCACAAGAGCAGTCTTTCTAACATGCAAAACAGGATCATGTTGCTCTCTGCTTAAATCCTTCATTTGATTCTTAGACCATTCAGAAAAAAATTAAGACATTTTAGCTTAACACACTAGAAGATGACCTATCTTCTGTCTGCAGCCCTGATCTTGTTTCCTTCCTCCTAACCGCTCCCTCCCTTCTTCCAGCCTTACCAATTTGTAGGCTGTTTTCTGAATGTATCATGATACATTCTCATCTAGAAATGCTTACCCCCTTCCTTCTCTACTTAACACCAGGTTATATGTAAAATTCAAGCTTGTGTCATCTGCTTTTGAAAGCTTATACTGGTTAAAAGAGTCTTTCAAGATTGGGTAGCAAATTTAGCAAAGAAAGTAAGCTCGGAAGCAGGTTCTATAATTCATCAGACCATAATAAGCATCTATTATAAAGTTCGTAAATTGAGTGATATATGCTTCATGCCACCTATCAATTAACAGTTCAGTAAAGCAGGCAGAGAAGGAAATTGAGAAGAGGCACTGAAGCCCAATGTTGAAGAGCATGGTCTTTGGGGCAGAGGACCTAAGCTCAATAATTGCCTGTACCTCTCCTACCTGTGTGAACTTGGGAAAGTCATTAAAACTCTCAAATATATTTTTTTACCTGTTTACATCAGAATAGAAATATCTAACAAAAGGGCTATTGTGGAGATTAAATGAAAGAAGATTATATGTCTACCTCATAGTAAGTGCTCACCCCATGATGGTGAGAGAAGAATGTTGAGGAAGATAGACTTAAGTGTCCTGAGAGGAGTTTTGCCAAAATATGTGGAAGGTGCTAATGAAAGTACAGGTAATAGGCACCTCGTTTCTGAGGGATCAAGGAAGTTTTTAGTTACTTTATTCTCTTCATTGATAAAAATGGAGATAATAAAAAGCTAATAGAGTCGTGAGGATTAAATTAAACAATGTGTGTGAAAACGCCTTCAAAGAGTCAGCCAAGGCTTGATAATGAAGAGCTCTGAATACAGTTTAGGGCTTGAGTTGTGTTCATTCTTACATGATAGGGACGCTAGACTAAAAAAGGGCAGACTCTGGTGTTTGACAGACCTATAGTCATGATCTGGATAACATATGGTAGAGTATGAACTTAAGAGATATGTAACGTAGATTTCACCTGGACCTTTTTGCTTTAGAGTTGAACTGAAATTACCTTGTTACAAAATCCACTCCTATTTTACCACTGGTGGAAATTTAAATCCTGCCCCAAGACTTCAGGGTGGTGGGGGTTGGAGGGGAGTCTTATGTACTCCTGGACTCTTTTACCTATTTAGATGATTTCATGACCAAATTTTTTCAGGCCAACTGCTTACAAGTATTATGAGCTTAATTTGAGTTTTTTTTAAAAAGGGTTTGATCACTTAGTGACTAAATATTTTTATTTTTCTGTGACAAAGATAAATAGAGAGAGGGGGTGGGACAAATAGGGACAGACAGACAAGAAGGGAGAGAAATGAGGAGCATCAAGTCTTTGTTGCAGCACCTTAGTTGTTTAATGATTGCTACAGCAGAATGATCTACAGCAGAGCCAGTAGCCTGTTGCTCAAGCCAGTGACCTTAGGTTCAAGCCAGCAACCTTGGGCTTCAAGCCAGCCACTTTGGGATCAAAACCAGCCACCTTTGGGATCAAAACCAGAGAGAAACCTTGGGCTTCAAGCTAGCGACCATGGAGTCATGTCATACTCAAGTTGGCGACCTTGGGGTTTTGAACCTGGGTCCTCTGCATCCCAGTCTGATGCTCTATTCCCTATGACACTACCTGGTCAGGTTGGTGCCTAAATTTTAATCACTTTACCTACTCCTCTTTTCTCTCTTCCTCCCATCACTGCCCCTAAATCCTGATGTCCTAATTGTCCAATAAGTGATACAACAATTTCTCACTCTCTTATTAAAATTAAGTTAGTTCCCTTGACTTATAATCCTTCCAACAAATATTTCTTGAGCTGCTCTCAGTGTTGTGCCTTGTGATCTGTGCTGGGCAGAGAATGGTTTTACAGAGGCAGATTTAGTGACAGGTACACAGGGTGTGTGTTCTGGGCCCCAACTTCTGAAGGGCCCCAATAAATCTCAACTTTACACTTTTTTTTAATGTAAGAGGCCCAATATTTTTTTCTGCACCTGGGGCCTCAACACACCTTAATTCACCTCTGGGAGAATAAAAACACCTGTCTCTGCCCTTCTGGAGTGTACAGTCTGTGAAAAGAGAGTTTAATCAAATAATCCCACAGATTCATGGATTATTGTAAATGAAACACACAGTTAAGGGAAGAAGCACTGTGCCATGAAAGGGGTTGGAGGCCATTCCCCTGGGGACATCTGGTCTGAAATCTGGGGGTGAGTAGGGTACAAAGTTAGGGTTCATGGGGTAGGAAGCATGTTTCCAGTGGGTGTAACAGCCACATCCAAGCCCTGTGGTAGAAGAAGCTTGCTGAAAGTAAAGAACAGAAGTCAGAACCAGCACCTATACTCAAATTGCCAAACCCCCAAATCAAGTTGTTTAGTAAACAAGGGCTTCAGTGTGGCCAGCTTTGCAGTTCTTAATGAAAGGGTTAGCATTAATCTCCTGTTGCAAAGATTCCCTAGGCTTCTTAGAAGACATGGCTCATTCTCTACTTATGAATGGTGACCTGGCTAAGATACTCAAAACATTTTTTCAACTAATAAGCACTATTTATGTGCTGAGCCATTTATTCTGGGTGCTGGGGTGTGGGAGTGAACTAAACGGGTAAAAATTCCTGCCTTCATGGAACTTATGTTTTCCTCAGAAAGAAAGTAGACAAGGTAAATAGTAGAATGTACAATTTGCTAGGAGAAGAAAAGTGGAAGGAAAAGTATATGAAGATTCAAGGTAAGGGGTTAAATATTACAAAGCATAGCCAGAAGAGGACTCTCTACAGAGGTAACTTTTGAGTAAAGACTTGGAAGAAATGTTTGCTCTGGCTGGCCACATGGCCACCTGAGGAGAAAGGCTTTAGTTTAGCAGAAGGAAGGAAGCAGGTGCCCAGGCTTGGGGGAAGGGGGTAGCTGAGGTGTCAGAGGAGGAGAAAGAAACAGAAAGGAGCTGGGAGGTGTTGGGGACACAAGTGAGAAAGGTAGCAGCCATCCACTGCGCCTGGTTTGTTGTGTTAGAAACTTGACTCACCTCTGAGAGAGTTGGGGAGCTGCCATGTCGTTCAAGGTTGAGAAAAGACTTGATCTACATTACATTGCCAGAGGATTGCTTTTCTTGTCTCCTTCTCCAGGGCCGCAACTCTACCATATGTAACTGAGGGGCCTCTCCAAGTGTACTCCAGTGGGACCTTCTGTCTTCCTCTGACTGAGAACAATCAGATCCATTTTTACCAAATAAGCAAAAAGAGGGCTCCTCACTGTCCCTAAGGTGAGGCAGGAAGAAGATGGCCTCTCAGAACGTCTTGAGGCAGAAGGGGCTAGGTGATTTTTAGTTAAGGTAAACATTATTATTTATCAGGGATTAATGTCAACAACACTCACTGAAACAGTTAGTGAGTGAATGAATAAATGAATGCGTAAAAAGAATGAATGAAGATAAAGTGTATGCACTGAGCAGCTTTGCTCAAAGCTAAATGATTTGCCCAAACCTGCAGTGAAGAAGATGGAAAAGGAGGTACTATGTCCTGGGTTCTTTCTCAATGACCAATCATCTCCCATCTTTGCGTATGAATCTGGGCATCTTTTAATCTAGGAACATTTGCCTTGTTGTTCCTGTGATTGGGCTTGAGCAGTGAATACTCAACACAAATTTCAGAAGTCTTCAACACTGATAGCTCTATACTGAGCTTCCAGTTTAACTTAAAACAATCCTTTCTTTGCTTCTAAAATGGCGAAAGGGGAAATACATCCTGAGATAGTTATCATGATGGAAAAAATGCAGGAGGTTGTTTAATGGAGAAAAAGGCCTGGCTCAGAGATCAGGATCTAAGGCACAATGCGGTGGGTTCACAGAGGTGCTAAAGTAAAAGACACCCCTATATTTGTGTCTGATGAATCTTGCATCATTTTAGTACAACCCACCACAGTGAACCTTCCTCTTGTGCTCTGACTCTGTCTAGTATTGAGCCTTAAAGTTTTCCATTTTTATTTTATAATATTTTGGATATACGTGAAAGCAGGGAATTTATTTGAACACGGAAGTTAGGTTGAATTTTCAACATTGGGAACCATTTCCTGAATTATGTATTATATAATGAAGTGCACTCTTGGTGTAATTAAAGTTCCTTAATTCACAGATATATGTCACTTTTCACGTCATTGAACACTCAAGGGTCTCTAAATGAACTCAAACTAGAAGGTTGTGATTTTTTTTAAAAAAACTGTATTTTTCATTGGCCTTTAGGTAATTGTACTCTGAGAAGGTATTTGAAGTACTCCTGAAAAATGTTAAAACCTGCCTATTGTTGATAAAGAAATTTCAGAAATCATACTAGGTATATCATGGCGCTAAAAGATGAAAAATCAGTATATTAAATATATGCTTAATAAAAATTACCTGCTAATTCAGTTCATAAAACTCTTGACCTTCATTTTAGGAGAGATAACATTTTTAATTGTCACAAAGTGAATTACTCAAAGTTTTAATACTTCATTAGTCACATAAAATGTTGATATAAACTTTCACTATCAAAATGTGTGATTTAGCATCACAATTAAATGTTTGTTTTTAGCTATATTGTCTATAAATCAGTATTTTGTTCATTTAATTAATGATTGATTGTTCTTATAGCAGCATGTTTGATTTTAAAGTCACTGTGAATAATAAGGTAGTTTCATGATAAAAAATGAAGGTGCAGTAAGAAGATAAGAAAAAGTAATTTATCCCAAACAGATAATTATAGTTTTAAGCACAATAATCCTTAAAAAGTGACCACTGTGGGGTCTGATAAGATTTGGATCACCAAAATTCTAATGGATTCTTATCCAACTCTAATTTTTGAATTAGAGAATACTGAAACTCTCTTGATAGTATTATCAGTTGTCAAAATAATATTATTATTTTGGCTTCCACTGAGTTCTTTTTGTGTATAGGAGTGTAGAAAAGGTTTTAAAGTATTCTTTTATTTCTAAAAAAAAAAGTCCTTTTGGGAGTTCTTAAAATTATAAACTCATTCCAGATTTACTGAAACCCTAATACATGTCAGATGTTGACAGATGCTAGGGTCATCAGATAAATAAACATGACTCAGTCATTGCCCTTCAGTGAGCTCACCATCTAGTGGGGGAAATGGGACAAAAGAAAAGTAAAAGAGGAGACATTAGGGAGGAAAGGCGAGCTCTGCCTGTGATAATGTAGGAATTCATATTCAACAAAAAGCTTACAGATGCCTTAAGTTGAGTCTTTCAGGACATATAGGAATTAGCCAGGCAGTCCAGGCCAGGAAGGTTCTGGGAGAGAAGAGCCTTTTGAAACAGGGCATTGGGTTTTATACCTAGAAAAGGTTTCACAAATCATCAGGTCTGTGTTCTCTAATTCATATATGAGGAAATTGTCAGAGGGAGGCAAAGTGTTTTGCTCAACTTCCTTTCTCCTGTTTCTATTGAACGACTCCTGTTTATTCTTTTAGACTCAGTTGAAAGTTCACTTTGCTAGAGGAACCATGTATGATTACCTCTAAGCTAAGTAGCTGCCCCCACACAGGGGCTGTAACACCTTTGTCCTCCTCCATCATAAGCACACATCTCCTTCACTGTACTTGGTTTTTGGTATGTCAGTCTTTCTTCTACTCTGAAAATTCTGTGAAGGCAGAAATATTGTTCAGCATTATCACTCCAGGGCTTAACCAATATTTGCTGAACTAATTCAAATCACACACCAGTCTCATTAGCTGAACCTTCATGCTCAAAATTCCTTAAGCACCCTTTTTCAACTGGTTGCTGAAATAAAACATTTGAAAAAGTTGGACTGAGTCACCATCAGGCATGGTTGTGTTTTTTAAATATATTGTGAAGTAGCTATTATTATAATTTTCTTAAATGTTGGGAGTAACATACATCATTTACATGTGATTCTGTGTAAGGCAATTTTTATTAACTGAATGCTAAATTTAATATTGAATTAAGAATTCTAATGGTAAAAGAAGACTGGCTTTATAATAGATCATGCAGGTCACTTTCCATCTCCAAGGTCCATACTCCATTGAACACTGAGTATTAACTGTTGTGAATCATTCTTCTTCCAATAACCCATGTGGGTGGCAAAATGAAGCAAAAATCATAAAGAAAATAAATTCTGGATTCCTGGAATTATGTAAACTGGAAAACTTATCTAGGATCATTTGAGGACTCATTCCTATACAAATTAAATAAAGTTCCTGAAAAATGTTTTAGACAATTAATAAAAAGCTTTATTGAAAATAAAAACAACCAGTAGTTTTTAAAATATTCTATAATAGAAATTTAATGTCATGGATAGACAGTAAATAAAGTCCAAGGCATAGTCTTAAATAATGATGGTCCTGCAACAATTTTTAAATGGACAAGCTTATCTTCCTTCCTTGTCCTCGAAAGAGGCATGTTCTCTAATGCTCTATCCTTAAGCCTTCCTAAATAGGTCTTTCTTTATTTCTGTTGGAATAATTGTTACAAAGTATCTCTGGACCCAGTCTTCAAATTTTTTCTGGATTCCTCTCTTATACCTCAAATGAGCAAGTTCAGAACGGAATTAAAATGCTTAATGCTTTTTTGTTAGACAGATAGTCTCCCTTGCTAACAATGTCCTCTGTTGACATCTCTGCTTTTGTAAACAGGATAGTCATTTTCATAATTACCTAACTTTAAATTAATTCTAAAGCATTGTCTATTTCCTCACCTCACCATATTATCACACTTCGTTGATTCTCCCCCTGAAATGTCTCTTGATCAGTCTCTTCCTGAAAGCCTCAGCCATTATTTAAAAATTCTTGTTACCAGCACCCTGGGCTGTTGTTCAAATTTCTTACTGGGTTCCTTCTGATCCTGAACAGAAGTGCCAAGTTAATCCTCTGAAAGTGAAGTTTTCATCATGTCATTCTTTCTTTTGTGCAGCCTTCAACTTGCTACTCCTTGCATGATGGACATAATAAAATCTCCTCAACAGCATCTTTGTAACTGTGACAGATTGACCACAATCTAGTTCATAGCAGCATCTGCCACTCTGCTCACATGGCTCACCAGCCAAACTAGCTTATTCACTGTTCTCGAACACACCATGACCATGGCACCAAGCTAACTTAGCCTCTTCTACTCTCTGGCCCATCATAATCCTATGCTGTTCAATATTGTTTCCTCTGAGATGTTTTTCTTGGGTGTCCTTTCTCCCATGATTAGTGCTAGAAAATATTCAGTACCTGCAACACTGAGTTGCTTTACAGAAATTATCTCAATTCTCACAATAATACTGTAATATAGTTATGACTTTGCTAATTTCTCTGTTGATTAAGTTTATTGGGAAACATTAGTCTGTTGGGAAACCTAACATAAAAGACCTTCACCATGTTAGTTACTTGGAATGGAAGACCTTTTCAGTAATGGTATGTTTCCTAAATTGAAACTTAGAATGGTTGAATGAATTGGCCAAAATCAGCATTTCCCTAACTTCTTGACCTACTCTCCACCCGATTCTGATACATTTTAAGATGCGTGTGTATTGGGTGGGAGTTGAGAGCTAGTTGGAATGGTTGGGGGAGAGAAGTTGCTTAAAAACTTCCCAGATGTTTCTGATGTCTCATTGTCCTAGTTCACAAAGGTTGTATTAAAAGAGCTAGAGAAAAGCTCCCACATCACTCTCTTGTAATTGGTTTATATATTCAGCTCATATTACCCTGATTACAGTTTTTTGCTTCTTTAAAGAATAGGAAAGTCACACTGATTGAATACCAATATTTTGCTAGGCATTTATAAGCTTTATCTCCCCATTCTCATAACTGGCACCTCAAAATGGCACTTTTATCCTAATTTAACATGTAAAGAGCCAGCAACCCATGTGGTAAGGGGCAGAGATGAAATGTGAACCCCATGTGTGTGTTCCCAGCATTCTCTTTTCACTGTAACACACAGCCTCCCTGTTTGTATTAAAATACAGACTCCTTAAAGAGACACTGTTCTTTTCTCTTGTCCCCTATAGCACTTAACACAATGCCTTACATAGACCGTGCTCTCTACATATATTTGTCTAAAGAATGAAGAACCAAAGCAAACCAGGAAACATTTCTTTGTTCAGGGAAATCAAATGATCATCAACATATAAAGCCCTTGAAGAATAAATAAGCAATTGGAAATTATAATGTCAGATACATTATTACATTTCACAGTTTTTTACAATTTGCACATTTCTATTGATCCATGAAATAATTTAATTACATAGATTATTGCATTATGATATAGTTTGGTATTGCCATTTTCCCAGCATGTTGTTCGACGGAGATAAATTCTTTCCCAGAAAGGAAATGTATTACAGAAGAGTCTAAAATAAAGATGAAAGGACTTCCATTCAGCACTGCTGTCCCCAGGGTGGTACGGACTAGTTCCCTCCAGCATCTTTTAATGATGTTTTCTAGACCTGTATTCCAAGTGAAGGAGCTTCAATCATTTCTCAAGGAGCATTATAGAGAAATTGAGATATTTTAATGGAAAACTGTTCCAGCTATTTTTTTTTTCTTTTTGAGAGGGAGAACGTATCTTGACAGTTGTCCTCACTGAAACTCAGAAGCTTAAAAATGCTTTTTAAAAATACATTTCATATTCACCTTTTTGTAAATATAAATAGTAGAATTCATTTTTTTCTATTCATTCTAAGTAATTCTTTATCTTTACTGACATTTGGTCTCTCTAAGACACATTCAGTTGTTATATACCTTTACAATAAAAATATACTGATTTGTATAGTTTTATATATTTTAAAGTATTTTCATATTTAATTTTATCTTCATTTGAGGTTTGTAGGTCTGCTTGTCAGAGCTTTCGGTTTCAAGTGCAAGAAACATGATCAGGTAATTTCATCTAAAGGGGTTGGTAGGAATCAATTGGGAAATGGCAAAAAAAAAATCTTGACAATCTTCTTGGCAGACATCAGAGAACTTAGATTTCAAATTTTATGTTGTTAATTTAATGTACTTTTGAGAATATATTTAAAGCAGGGTTTTTCTTCCTTGTTGATAGTTGTGATGGGGATAGATAGACATCTATTTACATTTGTCTCAGCATCTCTCTACCTCTGGATTGACTCTTTTCCTGCTGAACCATGATTTCTACCAATCTGTATGTTTTCCTCATTATCTTCTCCCTATGTTTCTTTTGAATTCAGTTGATCCTGTTACTTGTGTATTTCCCTGTGTCTATGACTGTTGGATTGATGCGTTTATGTTGATTTCATGTCAGGCATGAATTCCTAACACAGAGACCCCAGGATAATGAATTCATTTCCAGCTCCTTGTGCAGGTGGGGGCTGTGGGTGTGCCAAGCACACAGTATGGCACTCTCCCACCCCGTTAGAACCTGGCATTATTTTGATATGACAAATATGGAAATGAAATCTCAGAAAAGTTACATGATTAGTTTATATCCATGTAGCTACTGGAGGCAGGCTTAGAGTCAGAGCACAGTGTTACTGAATATTACATCCAGCACTCATACAACTACCTCACTGAGCAATGCTTTCTTAATGCAAATTTTACTTGGTTTAACTTGATATTATAAGTGCTTCTAATAATTTATTCATCTTTATGAGCTTCCGTTTTTTATTTTTAAAATAAAAACATGCTAGGAACGGCAAGATGGCAATGGAGTAGGTGGATGTACTGACTTCCAACTCCCAGAACCAAAGTGGATTATAACTTAATTTTAAGAACCATCATCTGGATAAACCAACTTTGAACTAAACTAAGTGGACTCTTCAACCAAGGAACACTGAAGAAGCCACATTGAGACTGGTAGGAAAAGCAAAAACACGGAGAGGGCTGCCCAGCTTCTGGAGCGAACGGCAGCCCGGAGAGACCTGTGTGGCGGGAGGAGAGTTTGGTGGAGAGGGAGGGACCTGGGTACCGGGAACAAAGCCCCAGCTTGCAGCCCCAGAGCCTAGAAGAGGCATTTGGACAGTATTGAGCTGTGAAACAAGTGAGGATACTGTTTGTGAGAAAGAGACAGTTTTCTCAGACCCAACATTCTTCTTAAAGGGACAGTGCAGAAAACCTCTCTCACAACCACTCATCCGGGCCTCTGGGGAATGAGGACAGAGGAGAGGACCAGAGCAGCGGGAAGAGAGTGTGGACTGGAAGGCACAGAGATGAGGGACAGCCACCCTAACCCCTGGGCTGAATCACTTTCCTAATCAAAAATGAATATTTCCCCTGGAACTACCAATACCAGCAAAGGGAGACAGGACACCAACCAAACAAGCTCTCCCGCGGCACTTAGAGCAGAGCTGCTTAGATGGAGGGAGCTTCCAGGACTACAGTATGGAGTGTTAGGGTCTGAGCTGCAGTGCCACTACCCACACTGCTGAAGGCTGGCTGGAGGGCCGGTGGTGGCGGGACATTGAAATGCGGTTCTGTTGGTGAGGGCGGAGGCCTAGCTGGTGTAAGCTTGGTCTAACCCAGCAGGGGTGGAGGGGACGTGCGAAAGTGGTCCGGAAGCTGCAGGACTGCCTGCAGCCCCATCTGCGAGGGAATAGTGGGAGGCCAGGAACGGGCAAAGATCTGCTCTGTGACCCTGCATAAGCCGGCCCTGACCGTAGGGGTGGGGATAGGTCCAGGGACAAGCGGAGGCTCGCAGTTGAGCGCACGCGAGCAGCCCCGCCCAGCCCGAGAAACTGTGGCGAGCAAGTTCTGACCGCAGGGACTGAACTGAAGCCTGTGAACAGGTTGGGTCTGCAGCTGAGCAAAGGTGCTCGCCCCTACCCTTAGTGCTGAGGCTTTTGGCTTGAGTTCAGTACGCAAACCAACCTGTGGGGGCGAGGCGAAGGCCCAGGGAGGCTGAGGCTTATAGAGCTGGGCACCAGAACACAGCCCCTCCCACTAAGGAGTGGCAGAAATCACAGCAACAGTCGCAGTGGGCCAGCACTGGCAACACCCATACCCAACTGCCCAAGGCAGCAGCAGTGGGGGAGGCGGGCCTACAGACAGACCACACCTACAGAACACAAAGGCAACACCCATTGGACTCCAGTGGCCATACCCTTCTTATACAAGACAAAACGGGCAGGTAGAGAAATGCAACACAAATGAATCAAGAGAAATCCCCAGAGAAGGACCTGAATGAATCAGATATAACCAAATTACCAGATGCAGAATTTAAAATAATGATAGTTAGGATGTTCAAAGAGCTTAGAGCAACAATGGATAGTCATTACAAACACCTAAATAAAGAGATAGCAAGTATAAAAAGGAAATTGAAATAATAAAAAAGAATCAGACAGAAATGACAAATACAGTATCAGAACTAAACACCACAATGGAAGGAATTAAAAGCAGGATGGATGACACTGAGGATCAAATCAGCGAGTTAGAGGACACAATAAACAAAGGCACAGAAGCAGAGCAGAAAAAAGAAAAAAGACTCAAAAAATGTGAGGAAACTCTAAGGGAGCTCTGTGACAACATGAAGAGAAATAACATCTGCATCATAGGGGATACTGAAAAAGAGGAGAGAGAACAAGAAATAGAAACTTTGTTCAATCAAATCATAGCAGAAAACTTTCCTAAATTAAGTCTGGAAAACAAGTCACATGTTCAAGAAGCACACAGAACTTCATTAAAGAGAAACCCAAAGAAATCTACACCAAGACACATCATAGTTAAAATACCAAAGCTAAGGGATAAAGAGAAAAATTTAAAAGCTGCTAGAGAAAAAAAGGCTACCACCTACAAAGGAGCCCCCATAAGGATGATATCCAAGTTCTCAACAGAAACACGTGAGGCCAGAAGGGAATGGCAAGATATATTCAAAGTAATGCAGAACATGAACCTACAACCAAGACTACTCTATCCAGCAAGGCTAACGTTTAAAATTGAAGGAGAAATAAAGAGCTTCCTAGACAAAAAGAGCCTCAAGGAATTCATTAAAACCAAACCAATTCTGCAAGAGATGCTAAGAAGCCTGTTGTGAACAGTCAAAGGGGGGAAAGAATATAGCAAAAGAAGAATACAGCTTTAAAGAATAAAATGGCAATAAACAACTACATATCAATAATAACCTTAAATGTAAATGGATTAAATGATCCAATCAAAAGACATAGGGTAGCTGCATGGATAAAGAAACAGGACCCATACATATGCTGTCTACAAGAGACACACCTTAAAACAAAAGATGCACATAGACTGAAAGTAAATGGATGGAAAAAAATATTTCATGCAAATGGAAATGAAAAAAAAGCCGGGGTAGCAGTACTTATCTCTGACAAAATGGACTTTAAAACAAAGGCTGTAGTAAGAGATAAAGAAGGACACTACATAATGATAAAGGGAACAATTCAACAGGAAGATATAACTATTATAAATATCTATGCACCAAATATAGGAGCCCCGACATACATAAAGCAGACTTTGATGGATATAAAGGGCGAAATTAACAGCAATACTATAATAGTAGGGGATTTCCATAATCCACTAACATCACTGGATAGATCCTCAAGAAAGAAAATTAATAAAGAAACAGCAGACTTAAAGGATACACTAGATCAACTTGATTTAATAGATATCTTCAGAACTTTTCACCCTAAAGCAGTAGAATATACATTCTTCTCAAGCGCTCATGGTACGTTTTCTAGGATAGACCACATGTTAGGACACAAAAATGGTCTCAATAAATTTAAGAAGATTGAAATCATATCAAGCATTTTCTCTGATCACAATGCCATTAAACGAGAAATTAACCACAAAAGAAAAACTGAAAAATACTCAAACATTGGAAACTAAATAGCATGTTATAAAATAACGAATGGATTAACAATGAGATCAAAGAAGAAATAAAAAAGTTTTTAGGAACAAATGAAAATGAGCATACATCAACTCAAAATTTATGAGACACAGCAAAAGCATTACTGAGAGGGAAGTTCATTGCACTACAGACATACCATAAGAAGCTAGAAAAAGCTCAAATAAAATAAGAACCCCCTAGAATTGTTGTGAGAGTAAATGAGATGAGATGTATAAAGTTGTTAACACAATGCTATGAGGTTAACGATTTATAGCTACTGCTATTAGGCTCTGTAGTATCTTAAGTATTTGAGTATTCACATATTGTAATTCACTTTCTTTTTGTCAAAATAGTCCACCATTCTCTCCTATTTATTTTCTCACTTCTTTATTCTTTTTTTAAAAATTTCTTTTTATTTTATTTATTTTAGAGAGGAGAGAGACAGAAAGAGAGAGGGGGGGGGGGAGCTGGAAGCATCAACTCCCATATGTGCCTTGACCAGACCAGTGCAGGGTTTTGAACTGGCAACCTCATTGTTCCCAGGTCGACACTTTATCCACTGTGCCACCACAGGTCAGGCTTCTTTATTCTTTTTTAAAAGATTTTATTTATTGATTTTTAGGGAGGAGAGAGAGAGAGATAGGGTAGGGGGAGTGTAAGGCCAGTAGCCACAGCCACCATCACAGCTGCCTAGCCCATGCAGGTTCGCATTAGATTCGGACAGATGGTAATGAAACAACAGAGACAAAAACTGGTGGGCCATTAACTTTAATTCTAGCTTGTACCTAGTGGGAAAATAAAAACACACACTGGGCTCCAAAACCCACTCATTCAGTGCTTACAAAGCTACTGACTTATCCGAGTTTCCAAGGATCAACGGTTTGTACCTCACCAGCCTTATTTACCTCTTTTCCCCATCTCCTTCTCTCTGCACAAACTCTGTACAAACTGGCTTCTCCTTCAGCACTCCACCATCTTGGCTGCTTCTTCTCTCATCCACATGGCCTTTCTCTGCTCTCCTTTCTAATGCTAATCTCAGGAACCGAGAGGGAGCAAGCTCTCGGTCTGCCCCACTTTATAGTGTAGAAATCAAAACCTTTAATCCAATATACAAACAAGGAAGTCTCTGATACAAAGTTACTTATTTGAGGCATAATGGGATTCCTCATGAGAGTGCACCACTCCACATCAAAAAAGATGGGAAAGGCTTAGTCCTAAAACCAAGCTCCAGACTACAAGGATCTTCCTGCCCACAGCCCTCCCCCAACACACATTAATATAATCACGCCCATTCCAAGCAAGAAGGGCAACTAATATTAATTATCACCTGGGTGACAGGCTTCTATGTGGGCAGTACCATCTTTTAACAAAGTAAACATAATATATTTTATCTGCCCAACAGGGAGAGAGCAGGAAGCATCAACTGGGGTCATTACTTCTCGTATGTGCCTTGACCAGGTAAACTAGGGATTTCAAACTGACAACTTCAAATATTTCTGTCTTACCAATAGCCTCCTATAATTTGATTCTAGGAAACTCAGATAATTCAGTAGCTTTGGGAGCACTGAATGGAAAGGGAAATGTTTTCCCACTGTGTGTATTGCTTGCCCACCAGGTTCAAGCTAGGATTAAAGCTAATGACCCACCAGTTCTTGGCTCCATTGTTTCATTACCGTCTTTCGAATCAAATGCGAACCTGCATGGGCCAGTAGGCTGTGATGGTGGTCGTGGCTACTGGCTTTACAGAGGCAAAACTTATGTTTCTCAATGCTAATATTGAACCAAAATTAATACATGGCTATATTTCCCGTATTGAGGACAAGCTGAACTGAAAGGATGAACTGACAGCTGAAGAAGTGGAGCAAAGTGCGTCTAAATGGGTATCCATACTTGGTTTCTGTTGCTCTCAAGATAACTGTGCCCTCTCCTATAATTATTTTGGGTAGGATTAAATTTAGTTAGACATAATATTCACCATTTTTAAAAGATAGTTCAACTGAGCAAAAAGACATTGCAATTAGTGATATAAAAAATAATTCATGAAAAATTTTAAAAGTGTACTTTAGGAAATGATTATTAAATAATGGTGAATTTTAGCAATTAAACTTTTATGATTGTATGGCCAGTGGCCACCACTGTTGTGGCCCTGCAGGTTCTGATTGGATTTTTGCAGATGGTAAAGAAACTGTGGAGCCAAAATAATGGTGGGCCATTGCCTTTATTAAAGTCTTGAATCAGTGGGCGAGCAAAAAGGTAGGAAAGACTGCTTCTCTCTCATTCAAAACTCCCAAAGCCCTGACACATTCTCTGCTTTTATAACCTGAAAAATCTTCACTGGTTCCTTCTGAAGTCAAAGGCCCCCACCAGCTTCAACAGAACTCCCTAAGCCCATCACCTCTGGTTCTACATTTGAACTCTTTCTTCTCTTTCTGCAAAACTCAGGCTGGGGAAAAAATTCCTTCTACAGCAAACATTAGAAATACAATGACCCCGCCCCCCCCTCCCCCCACCAAGCAAGAAGGAAATTTACAATTTGCAATCTGCTGCCCTGAGGGCAAGCACTAATGCCTTTCACAGACTACATACACATAGTGCTGCCCAGGCCAATGCAAAATAAGAGCGAGCAAACCTAAAAAAAACACATTTTACACACTTATTTGCCCAACAATGATTTTGTAAATGAATGTAATTAATTCCATAACAAGGTTATGAATTTACCTTAAGTTGATTATGCTGATGCAAAATATTATTTACTTATGTTCATTTACTTACTCATTTTCCAGCTATTATTTATATGCCATGGCATATTTTGGCTGCCTCACTAACAGGAATATAAAAACCAATATGGCAAGGTCACTGCCTTCTTGGAGCCCACTATCTAGTGAAGGAAACAAATAATTGCACTATAGCCTATTAGTTCTGTAGAAGATAATACTGTGGGAACAACAACAAGAACCAAGTGATTCTACTGCAAATGAAAACACTATGTCAAGGAAAATCTTTGTGACTAAGACATAGAAAATAAAAATCATAAATGCAAAGAGGGTAATAAATTTGACTCTATAAAAATAACAAATAGTATATTGTAAGGCCAGTAGCCACGGCCACCATCACAGCCGCCTGGCCCATGCAGGTTCGCATTTGATTCGGACAGATGGTAATGAAACAGTGGAGCCAAGAACTGGTGGGATATTAGCTTTAATCCTAGCTTGCACCTGGTGGGCAAGCAATACACACAGTGGGAAAACACTTCCCTTTCCATTCAGGGTTCCCAAAGCCACTGACATATCCGAGTGTCCTAGAATCAAAGGTTTGTACCTCACCAGCCTTATTCACCTCTTTTCCCCATCTCCTTCTCTGCACAAACTCTGCACAAACTGGCTTCTTCTTCAGCACTCCGCCATCATGGCTGCTTCTCCTCTCCTTCACATGGCCTTTCTCTACTCTCCGCTCTAATGCTAATCTCAGGAACCGAGAGGGAGCAAGCTCCCAGTCGGCCCCATTTTATAGTGTAGAAATTCAAACCTTTAATCCAATATATAAACAAGGAAGTCTCTAATACAAAGTCACCTATCTGAGGCATAATGGGTTTCCTCATGAGAGTGCACCACCCCACATCATGTAACAGTCAAGGACGTGGGGAAAAGCTTAGTCTTAAACTAAGCCTTAAGCTATAAGGGCTTTGCCAGTTTACAGCTTGTCTCCCACACCCAATGCAAACTATAAGTGAGCACACATATATATCATATTTACAAACTTATTTGACCAACATATACACACTCATGTATAGATGGGAATATTTGCATGAACATCAAATATGTACCCAAATGTTGCTAGTAGCCAGTTCTAAGGAGTGGTTGGTGATATAGGCAGAATGGAAAAATATTAATTTCTACTTTAGACACAGCTGCTGCATATTTTGCCCATTTTTAAAAATGAGTATGATTCAATCACATATCAAAATACCATAAGAAATATATTTTAAATAAAAATTATTCAAAGGGGAGGCAAAATGTGATTTTCTATGAAGATGGTATTAGCAGAAAATAAAATCATTAAGAAGTGGAGCTGGTCTTGCAAAGTGAACAAGAAGTTGCCTTAAAGATAAGTGAAGAGCTTGTGTTGGGGCCTAGGGAGTGGCCAATGAAAGGGAGACAAAAACATCCAGGAAGCAATAGAGACTAGGAGAATACAATCACCTCGGGTCCCAGAGTGCTATTGATGGTTGAAGCCTTTATCACTTGCAAAGCTCTTGTGATTTGAATATATGTATTTTTCCCTAAGATTTTTCCATTTAAGAATGTTTTTATTATTTAAGCAGAAATCATCATCATTATAAAATCTCCCATAGAAATTCTCCTTTGATTTTCTACACTACAAAACAGAATCTTTAGAATTACAGAAAGAACCAATTCATGAGCTCATCTAAACATTTCCTTCTTCCCTTTTATATATTATAAACCTGATCATTTAGTGTAAAGCCAGTAGCCATGGCCACCATCACAACCGCCTGGCCAGTGCAGATTCGCATTTGATTTGGACAGTCGGTAATGAAACAATGGAGCCAAAAACTGGTGGGCCATCATCTTTAATTCTAGCTTGCACCCATTGGGCAAGTAAAAACAAACACTGGACTCGAATACCCACTCATTCAATGCTCACAAAGCTACTGAAGTTATCTGAGTTTCCTAGAGTCAAAATTTCCTAGGTCACCAGTCTTATTCACCTGTGTTCCCCATCTCCGTCTCTCTGCACAAACTGGCTTCTCCCTCAGCACTCCATTGTCTTGGCTGCTTCTCCTGGCCTCCTCCACATGGCCTTTCTCTGCTCTACTCTCTAATGCTAATCTCAGGAACCGAGAGAGAGCAAGCTCCCGGTCTGCCCCACTTTATACTATAGAAATCAAAACCTTTAATCCAATATACAAACAAGGATTCTCTGAAACAAAGTCACTTATCTGAGGCATAATGGGATTCCTCATGAGAGTGCACCACCCCACATCAAAAAGAGTGGGAAAGGCTTAGTCTTAAAACTAAGCCTTAAGCTATAATGACTTTGCCAGTTTACAGCCTGTCTCCCACACCCAAAGCAAACTATAAGCGAGCAAACATATATATCTGTTGGGCAGATAAAATATAATATGCTCACTTTGTTAAAGATGGTGCTGCCCACATGGAAGCCCGTCACCCAGGTAATATTATTTGCCCTTGTGCTTGGGATGGGTGTGGGGGAAAGGCTGTAATGTAAGCAGGCCAGGTTGTTATGGCCTAAGGCTTGGTTTTAAGAGTAGGCTCTTCTCCACACCCTTGATTGATTGGATGATGTAGGGTGGTGATGTAGGGAGGAATCCCATTATGCCTCAGATGGGTGGCTTTGTATCAGAGACTTTCTTGAATGTATAATTGGATTAAAGGTGTGGATTATCTATGCTATAAACTGGGGCAGTCCGGGAGCTCTCTCTCTCGGTTCCTGCTATCCCCATTGCAGGGGCCTCCCTGATCCCTTGACCTCCATGGGAAAAGCTGGTTCTCTGCTTCTCCCTTGTCTTCTCTTGTGGCTTGCCTGTATTGGTGAGACACCAATAAACAGAATGGCCTACCATCCTCCGACTCTGCCATTTCTTCACCGTCAGCCCGAATCCAATGGGAACCTGCATGTGAATGGCCACGATGGCGGCTCCTGGCCTTACAATATCATACTTACAAACTTATTTGACCAACACTGGGTGACGGGCTCCCAAGAGGGCAGCGTCATCTTTAACAAAGTGAGCATAATATATTTTATCTGCCCAATATTTAGTATTATTTATTTCTAAGTGACTTAAATGGTGGAGCTCCTCTCTCTCAAATGACCAGACAATAGATCTAATTTTTTGGAAATGTTTGTGATGTCCAGCTGTTGGTCAAATAAGTATGTAAAATACAATTTTTATGTTTGCTCGCTTATAGTTTGCATTGGGGGCTGAGTAGTGCCAGGTATATGTGGTCTGTGAAATTGCAAATTTCCTTTCTGCTTGGGAAGGGCCATTATTTTTCTAATGTTTGCTGGAGGAGAGGTTTTCATGCTAGAGATTTTTACTGAGAGAGAAGAGAAGGAAAAGAGGCAGAAAGAAGCCATATTTGCAGAGTGAGAGCAGAGAGATGCAGAGTACTGAAGAACAAGCCAGTTTGTGCAGAGAGAGGAGAAACCATGTTGGCAGAGGAAGAGAAGGTGTACAGATGGGGAACCAGAGATGAGGGGCTTTGCAAGCTCTGCTAAGACTGGGGGGGGGGGGGTGTTATTGTAGGAGAAACCGAAGAAAATTCTCCTGGTTGTGGAACTGGAGAATGTGTGTATGGCCAGTAGTTGCAGCTATTTTGGCCATTCACATGCAGGTTCTATTGGATTTGGGAAGATGGTAAAGAAACAGTGGAGCCAAAAAATGATGGGCCATTCCTTTATTCAAGTCTTGCACCGGCCAACAAGCAAACACACAGGGAAAACACTTCCCTTTTTATTCAGGGTTCCCAAAGCTACTGACATATTCTCCAGTTCCACAACCAGTAGAATCTTCTCTGGTTTCTCCCTAGAATCAAAGGCCTCACCAGTCTCAGGGGAGCTCGCAAAGCCCCTCACCTCTGGTTCCCTTTCTGCACACCTTCTCTCACTCTGAAAACATGGCTTCTTCTTCAGCACTCTGCATTCTCTCCTCTCTCACTCTGCAAACATGGTTTCTTTCTTCCTTCTCCTTCTTCTCTCCCTTTTCAAAACTTTCTGGCAAGGAAACCTCTCCTCCAGCAAAATTAGCAAAACAATGACCCTTCCCAAACAGGAAGGTAATTTGCAATTTCACAGACCCCATATACCTGGTGCTGCCCAGCCCCCAATGCAAACTATAAGTGAGCAAACATAAAAATCATATTTTACAAACTTATTTGACCAACAATGTATCAGGGCTTTGGACACTCTGGATGAATGAAAGGGAAGTGTTTTTCCTGTGTGTTTGTTCATCAGCTGGTGCAAGACTTTAATAAAGGAATGGTCTACCATTTTTTGGCTCCACTGTTTCTTTACCGTCTACCCAAATCCAATGAGAACCTGCATGTGAATGGCCATGATGGCTGCAAGTACTAGCCATACACCAGCTAAAACACACTGGTAACTAATTACATTCCCTGACTTCATTATACCTTTCTCCATATTGTTTGTCACTTCTCTAATCATTAATTTTCTTTGTCCTTTAAATATTTTTGAATAGATATTTTATTTTTCTTCTGGTGTCATCATTTCTTGATGTAACTAATGAAATATTTTTTGCTAATTGAATTGGCTTTATATCATGTAATCCATGATACAGTTCTCCAGAAAGATTCAGTGCTAACTTAATTAATTTCATTGTGCACAACAACATCAGAAAAAAAATGTTTGATTTGAAAGTGAGATTTTCAATAACTAGCAATTTTTCTAGTAATACCTTGCTTTGGATGGGGTAGTTATTGAGAAGGGAAGCATCCTCTGCCTTCTGACTTTTTTCAACTTCCATGATGCCTGTAATATTCTGTCTTGTATTATAATCTTTTCTTTAAAGTCCCAGGCTGCTTCTTTATCTCTTTGTTCTATTCTTATTGTTATTCTTTCTTTTCTGTTGTTGTTTTATTTTTGCTATTTGACCGAAAGGTCAATAAGGGCAGGAAATGGAATATTATTTATCTTGCTACACTTTTCATTCTTGTTTCCAAACTGCAGATTTTAACACAGTAGTAGGTTTTAAAATTAAGTTAGTGGTTATTTTTATTAAATAGGTCATTATAATAAGTGATCAATTAAAATAGGTAGAAAATATTGGGCTTTAAAATTATGGCCATTTCTCATATTTTCAAAAGCATTTTGTGCGCTTTATAAGAGAAAAGGTGGGGATGGGAGGCAGTCTCAATAGATTCTGCATTAGTTCATTAAATACTAAAATGCCATTTCTACTTTACATAATTTAACATGGCAAACTATAAAAAAAGGTGAAGCCAGCAACCCCTAGGCATGCGTTTTAAAACATTCTCATTTAGATGCTAATTTTGATTCTAAGTGTACGATTGGTTTTTTTTTTTTTTTTTTTAAAAAAAAGCCATTAACAACAGCCAGATTACTTAAAAGGGATTATTAGGCAAATATGAGAGGGTGTTCTGATACCGAGTGGCCCCTTTTATAGCCAAATACAACTACCCTAAGTAAAAAGGGATAAAAGCATTTGCTTTAAAATAAAAGAGAAAAATCATACAATAGATTTGAAAACAGGGAAAACTAGATATTAATCACCCAAAACATAAATCATGCCTCTAAAAACTAAGGTTATCTTTCCTTAGTGCTAGAGAAACATGGGTTGCTGTAACATCTAAAGCCTTTAGAAATATGAGGCACATGGTGGCTGTGTGTAGTGGTGAAGTGATCCAAGGAGCATCTGATTAATAACAATTTCATACCCTGCCTTTTGTGTAAT
This sequence comes from Rhynchonycteris naso, assembly GCA_037038555.1. Lineage (NCBI taxonomy): Eukaryota > Metazoa > Chordata > Mammalia > Chiroptera > Emballonuridae > Rhynchonycteris > Rhynchonycteris naso. Next base: position 228,667,052 of record CM072998.1, read on the forward strand.
AAAGTCCACTATGAAAAAGTGAAACAAGGAAAAAAACAAAGGGGAGAGTGTGACTCCTTCAACTGAGAATGAACTCAAGACTGGTAAAAATGATACTAATAATAATACAGAAATGAAACCTGTCAGGCCAACAAAATCTCAGTGAAAGGAGGTTTGACTGGCAGAGCTAAAATATGCACACCTGTAGAAACAGTAACATTTCACCTGTGAACTTATAGACAATTAGTATTTTTCACTTCATAAATTGGCTTTCCTACTTTCTGTCTCCTACAGCTAGCTCAAAGTTCTTCTTTAAGAAGTTGCCAGATTAATTTTCTTAAATGGCTTCTTTTTGTGTTATTAGTGATTGTTTGTTTTGTTTTGTTTTTTACCTCTTGCAAGAATATAAAAAGTAAAAGGCCAGAAATTGTTTCTTACTCATTTTCTCCTGGATCTTTTAGAGTAGTGTACCTGTTGCTGCTTACTAAGTTCTTGCTGGCTGGCTGAATGGCTGGCTAGATGGATGATTAAAATATTTTCCTCATTGCCTACTGAATTTTAAAATAATATTCATTCTGACATCCACAGTCCTTTTATTCTTTCCAGCATTCTTCTCTGTTTCTTCACTGTTCTCTAGCCAAAGTAGATGACTCACTGTTTTCTAAATCCACCACTCCTTTCCCTATTCATCTGTGTGTTTGGTCCATGCTGTGAACACCATCTGGAATGTCCTTTTTCTTCTTCTGGGCTTTTACCTCTCAAAATCCATTAAACTTTCAAGTTCCATCATTAATATCAGTTTCTCCATTACATCGTTATCCTGATTGTCACTTTTTTCAACTTCCATGATGCCTGTAATATTCTGTCTTGTATTATAATCTTTTCTTTAAAGTCCTAGGCTGCTTCTTTATCTCTTTGTTCTATTCTTATTGTTATTCTTTCTTTTCTGTTGTTGTTTTATTTTTGCTGTTTGACCAAAAGATCAATAAGGGCAGGAAATGGAATATTATTTATCTTGCTACACTTTTCATTCTTGTTCCCAAACTGCAGATTTTAACACAGTAGTGGGTTTTAAAATTAAGTTAGTGGTTATTTTTATTAAATAGGTCATTATAATAAATGATCAATTAAAATCAGTAGAAAATATTAGGATATACTGCACATATTAAGGTTAAATATTACTTTATGAAATATTAAGTCACATAAATATATTCATAAGTGTATACTGTTTCATAATATAAAATATGTTTCTTACAATCAAAATTTCCAAAGTCATTGCCCTACTGCATTCAGCTCAGTTATTTGTACATAATAGACAATCAATAAATATTTTTAATGAAAGACTGGAGTTCCATGAATTCCCTCATTTGCTTTTAAAGATGTAAGTTTTAACATTAGCAATGCAGTTGGATAACAGGAGAGAAAATTTTCTGCTAAAGTGAAAAGTATTACTTTTTAGAGGCACTTTAATGCTTAGCTTTTGAAATGTTTTAAAAAATTTAAATAGGGTGGTCCATTTCTATTCATCCCTAATGCTTTTTGTTTCTTAATTCTAGACTCATAAAAAGGCTCTAAATAAATGTAGATTTCAATTAAAAGAGGCCAGAGTGTTATTTCTAATTAACCATCCTAATAGTGTGAGATTGTTTATTAGCCAAATGAAACAGAAATGGTGGCTTTTACAATAAATTTAGGGTTGGAGCTTGTTGCAGAGTGTTTGACTTTCTGTTATGCCAACACAGCTGGAGGCAGATGGTGCAAGTGGTTCCCAGCAGCCTGCCCATGAATAATGGTAGGCAAGGGGAGCCCAGCCTGGCGGGAGGGCTCTGGCTCTGCCACTTTTAGGAGAGACTTGGAAATACTTCTTTGTGTTCAGAGTATTGTTACCTCTGAACAGGCTGGAAACCTCCTGCTAAAGAGCAGGAAATAGGGAGCAATGCAGTTTGAAATTAAAGTGATTACTTCTCACACAAACACACCTACCCCTTAGAGGACTAGAGGGCTGTGAAGTCTGCCTTCCCTCTGGTCAGGCTCACCGGAAGCCCTAAGGCTCTTTATACCTCAGTGGGATCTTCTATTCCTACTATTAGTGGTGACTGGTCACCAGCAGTGCATAGTGATTAAGAAAACAAGGATGACAATATTGTGGTTTAATGTTAATAAATTTTTCCAAGTTGATAAGAGAGTTGACAACGTTGCACGTACATTCATGGTGTTATGTCTGCTGTGGTTGCCCACACCTGTTTTGTAAACTTCCATGTCTGCTGTTTCCACTTATCACTGTATTTTCTCTTTTTCTCTCAACAGTCCCTGTTCATTGGTGCAAAGGAATTGGCAGGGTTCTGGTCTCAGTAACCCTCTGGTTCGTCTACAACTCTGGTTCACACTGCCATACCACTGTCATAGGCACCAGCACCCTGGCTTTTTGCATGTGTCCTATAAAGCTGGTGTAGGGAGGAAACTTTTTCTGGACCCCTCTTAGGTCTCTGGCTGGGCCTGAAAATTAAACTGACAAAGATGGATTGACAGAAGAAAAACACTCAAACTTATTTAATATAAATTTTACATGGCAAGAGAACCTTTATAATGTAATACATACCCAAAGAAATGGTTAAGCCTCAACATTTTTTTGTGCTAGGTTTGAAAAAGAGTGGAAAGACATGGGAAAACATGATAGGACAAAGGGTATGGGCTAGAGGTACTAAGCTGGGGGAATCTTGGCAGGGCCTGTTTGTTCAGATCCCTGCCCACATCTGTCTGTCTGGGAGACAGGGTGATGCTTCTATGCTCCACATACAGGACGGGGCAGTTCACAGCAGGGTCTATGGCCAACTTCAGGGCTGGAGGGGAAGATCAGAGAGTCTGGCCTGCACCTGCCATTTCTGAATTCCTTCAGCTTTAAATAGTCAATATGCCAAGGCATCATGTTTGGGGGGAGTGTGCCCTAAGCCCCGTCACTGACATGTAAGAAGATAGGGATATACTGTCCTCTAAGAAATTTTAAAGAGATTTAAATTATTTAGCTTGAAGGTTATTGTTTATATTAATTAAAGGCTAGAATTCAATATGAGTTATTTTTCAGAAAATAATATTCTATCTTCCAGTCACAAGAGAATAAAAATAATTTTGTTAAAATGTTAGCATGGTTTTGCCATAGTTCTATTCTGAAGTATTTATTTGGTATGAATGTAGAGTTTCTTTGGCATAAAGACATCCCTAAATGTCAGCTTGTGGCCTAGTGCCAATTTTTAAGGTAGAGCCGTTTTGTTCAATAGAGTAGTCTCTAATCACATGTAGCAATTTTAATCCTAATTTAAAGAATGGTACAAAATAAATTCAATTACCTAAGTGAACTATGTCAAGTGATCAATAGCCACATGTCCTTAGTGTCTACCCTATTGGACAGAGCAGAGGCAGAATATTTCTATCACTGCAGAGAGTTTATAAATAGCACTGTTTAAGAGTCTTCTATCCTTAGTCCCATTCTACAGGACTCCAGGATATTATATAGAATTCCAATGGCATTTTGAAGAGTTGTATATTAGCTGAAGCTTTTTTAATGTCCATTTAATATTAACATATTTTTAAAAAAATTTTTTAAAGGAATTAGAAATACTCAAGTACATTTTGTTGAGATTATAAGTGAGTAGGGTAGAAATTATAGTGTCTGTTCATTTCCGTGATGGAAATGCTCTCACTATGGTTGACTTTAGGTGCCAGTGTGACATTCATTATCCAGCTCCCAGAACCCTGAATCTTAATCATCAGCGTAAGCACTGGTAGAGAGAACCAAGTCCATCAGAGTGGCCCAGGACCTCACACAAGGAGTTTGGCAGTGACAGTGATATGAGTCAGCAGGTTAGCATGATGTGCAGCTGGGGAGACATTTCACCGTGGTGCACATGAAAGTAAAGAGAAAGCACTCAGGCTAAGCAGAAAGTGTTTGTGGTCTTACGAAGAAACTCTTTGAACTTAGGGGTGTTTGGCAGAGAAAATCAGGAGCCAGTTTCTGGAAAGGATTAGGTCTTGGTCTAGAGATTTAGGATTTTAAAAAACAAGCAAACAAACAAACAAAACAAAAAACCTCCCTTATTTATTAAGATAGAGATCTGATAGCAGAAACCCTTGCTATTTCCCTTACTTGAAAGAAAAGGCAGATAAAGGAATAGTCACATTTTCTCTTTCTGTGAATTCATAGAAACTTTTTATATGGAAATGTGAGCTTCGTCTGAAGGAGATTGAGACTATGGAAGTAAAGAGAGAAATTCACAGCTCCTTTAGCTGCTGTAACCATTTCCAGAATAAAATATGATATATTTATATGTGTACATATAGATATAAAGACATGTATATGCATGTACATATGTATATAGTTCATTACATGTAGATATCTGACAAAGCACCATTTGCTATATTGAAACTCCCTTTTTGTCCATTGTCTAGAATCATGCAAGTTGCAAAGTGAATGGAAATTAGTTGTATATGGGTACTCATCAGACACTGAAGGACACAGTTGGGTGTAGCAGCTGTTATTTTCTGGCAAAGATCAAATCATTTGGAATACTACAGAATGAGAAGCTTTCTGTTACCTGGTGGCACTTATTCCAACGGAGCTGAGGCCTTTTGCACTGGCTTTCATCTGCGACTCCAGGAATTAATTTGTTTTTTTCGAACTCAGCAATGTCTAGTTTCCACTCACAACAAGGGAAGTCTATGAATAAACTGAGTGATTTGCTCCTAGATTGTCTTGGGAGGCAAGTGTTTATGTAATATGGTGGTGGGATGGGCAGAATTATCTACTTTTAAAGATTTTTCTGTAGTCTTCTGTTTAACCTGAACTGAGTCCTTGTTATATAGAAAATAATACTAGCCTATACAAGAGGAATTAGCATTTTATTCTGTGTATTTGGGGATGTGGTCACACTCCAGAGATTGCAAAAGAAAGGTAAAATTGAAAGGGAAGGCACAACTGTTTCAATTACTTTGAATCCCGCAGTGTCAAAGTTACAATACTCTTTGTTGCTCAATAGGTAGAACTGATTTTAAGCTTTTTAAACTCAAGTTCTCCTTATAAAACAGAAACATAGAAAATTGCTTCTTTGTGGGACACAGAAGACTTTATAAATGATGGTGTAATTTCACATGAGGTTCTAGTTGTAACCCTTTTACAATAGCTGTGTTTCTACTTCCACATCTTCTAGAGCTTCTGAGACACCGGGACCCCACCTACAGATGATCTTAAAGAATAGCATCCCATGGGTTTTCATGGGTCCGTTATCTTTAGATTACTTTATTTATTCACACACACAATCACACCCACACAATTGCCCTTCAATCATGTGATAGTTGAATTCTGCTCTTGGTTTTGTCATGAGAGTTAATTAACTCCCAGAAAATCAGTGCCTAACTTTATTGTCTTTTCAAGAGTGTCAGTAAAGCTGGTTTCTGAATTTATGCCATTAACTATTTTTCAGAAGCTGGAGAGCTTGTCCCACCTGCTGGGCATTCAGAAGGATGCTTGTATTTGGTCAAACTACTATGATATATTTCCTTATTTATATAATTTTTTCTCAACACAGTCACCAAAATGGAAGAAAGAGCAGAAAAGCTGTCCTGTTCAGAAAATAGCACTTCATTGTCTACCACAGAACAGCTATTTCAAGAAACCATAAAATTTAACTCAGTTCAATTACTTTTTTTCTGAGTACCTACAGGGTAATCTAGCACTACATGAGACTATCAAATATGCAATATCTAGGGAATGTGACAAACCATTGTTGCCCTGTTTTAAGTCATTTCAGTCCTTAAAGTATAAACAGGACACTCAAAAATTAATCTTTTTCTTACAAAATGTTATCATTTCTCTAGCTATATGTGGTAGTTAGATCTCTCTTTATCTGGTTTATAGGTGGCTCCTTTAATGGAAATTTTGTTAGCTGCTAATTGGCAACTAAAAAAAGTATTCAAGGATATTAACTCTTTCTGTATTTTTTTAATTCTGTTTAATAACTTGAGTAGCAACTTTCAGAAATTTTTAAAGATTTTTAAGTGGCCTTATGCAATGTTATATGCAAAAAAAATCAATCAATCTATTGTCTTCATACAATATACACTAAATAATTGATGAAAATTTTTAGTTATTTTAATTCAGATGTGAATTTCACAAAGAATTTCTTTTGTTTCTTTTTCCTTTTTTTAATTTAATTTCGGAACTTAGTATTTTGGTTAAAGACCTTAATATTTCTATTCCTCTATGTAAATAATAAATTAAAAAGTATCATAAACAGGCATAGCACTCTTGTATAAAATGTCATTCTAAATTAAAAAGGATCAGCAAAGTCAATTTTAATATAATCACTTAAATAGTTGTTTGAAATCCATTAATATTATTTCTAGTCATAATATAATGGGAGGTAGTAAAGCAAAATATGTTCAATTAAGTTAATTTTTAGAAAAAATCAAAGATTGTATACTTCTGACATTCATCTTAGTTGACCCAAATAGTAAAAAAATTGGGAAAGGCCTATAGATAGTATTTTTTGTTATAATAAGAAGTTTTTTATTTGCCATGGGGTCTAAAAATAATGGGTCATATTCATATCCCATAGGCTCTTTCCCATAGCTGTATGTTTGAGAGCATAAAACTGGTCCTTTAGAAAAGGTCCATGGACCTGGCCAGTTGGCTCAGCAGTAGAGCATTGGCCTGGTGTGTGGAAGTCCCAAGTTCAATTTTCAGCCAGGGCACGTAGAAGAAATGCCCATCTGCTTCTCCACCCTTCCCCCTCTCCTTTCTCTTTATATCTCTCTTCACTTCCTGCAGCCAAGATTCCAATGGAGCAAAGTTGGCCCAGGTGCTTAGGATAGCTCCATGGCCTCTGCTTCAGGTGCTAGAATGGCTCCAGTTGCAATGGAGCAACACCCCAGATGGACAGAGCATTGCTCCCTGGTGGGTATGCCATGTAGATCCCAGTTGGGCGCATGCAGAAGTCTGTCTCTATGCCTCCTTGCTTCTCACTTCAGAAAAAAAAAAAAAGATCCATGGGAAATTTAGATTTTTTAGTTTAAGAGCACCATGAGTTTATTTTGTTGTTTTGTGTTGCATTAGTAATGTTTTGACTTCAGAGCATTTAAAATAAATGCAAAACCTTGGTGGAAAATATATTTTGTGTTGTATAAGAGTAGGATGGGTAGAATTCAACAATAGTAACTTTAAACATTTGTTTATTAGATGCCCTCTAAAAAACTGAGCACTTTTAATGCAGTATCTTATTTAATCCTTAAACTAAAAGGAAAGTTTTTAAAAAGTTGTCAAGGAAATACATAACTATTTAGCTGGACAGCAGGACCTTTCTATATCCACTGTGTTCCAGAAGTGTTTTACTCAGACTCATTCTTTATCAAATGACTTATAGGGCCTCATATCATCTTAACTGAATTTGTGAACTGAAGAAGGGAGGCTGGATGTTCAGACATCTTGATTAGACCCCACATCCTGGTTGGACCTGCTTCGCCTAGCTATATTACAGCAACAATGTTAAACTCTTTCTTTCCTCCCAGCTTGAGATGAAAAGAGCCTGTGACAGTCCTAGGATGTGACTTGGGGAGTTTCTCCAGGTTTTGCTCTCTATACTCCATTTTAGAAATGCCTCTTCTGGCCAGGTAGCTATCCTGTTTATCTCTACAGGGATTTTTTATTTGTTTAACCCACTCCAAATGCTAATATTCCCTCTAAACTTTTGGTGACCTTTATTTTCAAAACTTTGCCTCCCCCACTCTGTCCTGCTTTTTTCTGCTCCTGCTTCTAAGCACCTGGGACACCAGATTTTTCAATACCCATGTGCCTGGGATGTGTAATCAGACAGGTGGGCATCAACCTGAGGAATCAAAAAGAGGCCAGAAAATGAGAGCTGTGATAATGGAAAAGCTGTTTCATATTGGTTGGAAATCATGAACTCATGATAGGCGAAAAAGCTTAGTGTGAAATAAAACCCCCCAAACAGATGAAAGCCCTCACATTAAATCCTTGAAGGTTCATTTAGCTAAAAATGTCTAGGTTTGTTTGTTTTTGGTAAGGAATGGGAGAGTATTTAATGTATTTAATCAACAAAGTAACATGTTCTAGATTTTTCATAATGAAGGTTAATTTAGTGATTACAAATAAAATAGATTGGCTAGTGAAGAGGTTTATACATTAGTTAATGGAACTGGGTCTGGAGTCATGGAATTAGTAAGGCAAAGAGAAAGAAATATGAGAGAACAATTTTGGAAGTGAAATAAATAGGTTATTATGACTGATTAAAAGTGGGACCAAGGAAGGGGCAGAAATGATGTAATCACATCTGCAAGAAGTGCTGGATAACAACAGATACCTTTGAGATTCAGTGGATGAAAGTGTTAATGAGAAATAGAAGAGTCAAGAGAAGAAAGTGTTTTTATGCCCATAGGTGGTGATGTGGAGTGGTAGAAACTACAATTTTTGAAGTGAGAAGCTGTAAGTGGTATACCATCTTGGACAAAGTATCCTCTGTCAATTTATTTTTCTCAGGTAAAACTTCTCTTGCAGCCTGTACTGTGGTGGTGCAGTGAATAAAGTGTCCACTTAGAATGCTGAGATCTTTGTTTGAAACCCTGGGCTTGCCTGGTCAAGGCACATATGGGAGTTGATGCTTCCTGCTCCTCCCCCCCCTTTTTTTTTCTCTCTCTCTCCTCTCTAAAATGAATAAATAAAGTCTAAAAAGTATAAAAAAACACAAAACTTCTCTTGCAGACTAGTTAAATGAATTATGTGTAGTATTTATGGAAGTCTCTAATCTAAAGTTGGTGCTTAATACACGTTTGTTTAGAATTAAAGCCATGTTGAAGGGGAACTTAATCCTAGTTAAACCCAGCTCAGTTACCCTTTCAATGTTTAAAGATGTTCTCATTTCTCACCATGGCCATTGTGCTCATACGTGGACCTCTCCAGATACAGGGAACCACTCACTTCCAAGATAATTCATTTTGTCTATAGACAGTCCTAAATTTAAGCAATCTTCAGTACATTGTGCAAAGTGTCTTTCTAAAGCCTCTATTTTCACGAGAAATTCTTCAGCAGGTTAAGGTCCCCATGAGATTAGTATTGGGTTGATTGTGGGCAGGAAAGGAATTTGTGTTTTAAAGAGTTTCCTAAGTGATTCTGATGAGGAGATTCTTTGATAAACATTGGCTAAAACTTCACCCACTTATTTTGATCACTAAGTACTATAGAGAATAAAACAATTATGCTTTAAGAAAATCGCTGTTATGTTTCTAATTGCTGTCTTCTCCAAGTATAATAGGAAATTATATGGGTAAAAGTGCTTTGGAAAATCAAAGAAGCATGTAAACTAACTTTAAACCTAATCTTGAGAGAAAAGAATGTTTTCTTAAGACAATGATGAAACTACAAATAGTAATTTTTATCATAAGAGCTAATATTATCAAAGATTTCCATATGCTTTTTCTTTTGCATGCCTTATTCTATCTAATATTTATATTTTATTATTTTCCCCTTGTACAATTGAAACTTAGAAAGGTTAAGTAACTTTCCCAGAGTTATAAAGTGGCATGACCAATTTCTTTCTTTCTTTTTATTAACTGAGAGGCAGGGAGGCAGACAGACAGACAGACTCCCAAATGCACCCCGACCGGGATCCACTCACTCAGCAAGCCCCCTGCAAGGCGATGCTCTGCACATTTAAGACCACTGCTTTGTTCTTTGGTGACTGAGACGAGGCCATGGAGCCATCCTCAGCACCCAGGGCCAACTTGCTCAAACCTTTCAAGCCATGGCTGTGGGAAAAGAAGAGAGGGAGAGAGAAAGGGTGGGTGGGGGTAGAAAAGCAGATGGTTGCTTCTCTTGTGCTTCTTGACCAGGAAATGAACCTGGGACTTCCACATGCCAGGCTGACATTCTACCACTGAGCTAAGCAGCCAGGGCTGACACAGCCAATTTCAAACACCACATTTTATTGCCTTATATAAAACTTAAAAAAGATTTTTTTCTTTTTTAGCCAAAAAAAGTGACTTCAAGAAAATTTATGGATGTGGTACCACAAGAGAGACATATACACATTTAAAAGTAAGCACAAATATTTTATCTACTAATGTGTTTTTGTTCATTACACTTCTAATAATTTGCATGTTATTGTTAGTATGTTATCAGAAGTGCTTAAACAGCAACAAAATAATTGACTCCAATAAGTAGTTATTTGTGTTTTGTTTTGTTTTTTTCTGGAAAGTTTTCTATAACTTTAGTTCCATAAAGAAATCTGTATGGTAAGCCAGGTATTAAAAATTCAGAGGGCATGTGAATATAGATTGAGAAAAGGGAAGAGTAGGTCACTAAGAACTCATTTTCTCTGTTACACAATTTTGTTCAGAGGTAACTGTGATTGTTCTTTACATATGAGGTCTGAACCAATGCATCTGAATCTACCAAGAGTTGTTCTACACAGTGAAAATTTTATAATGTATGAGTACAGGTAGTTATCTACTTATAATGGTTCTTTCTTCTCCTTCTCCTCCTTCTTCTCTCTCTCTCTCTTTCTTTCTCCTTCCTTCCTTCCTTCCTTCCTTCCTTCCTTCCTTCCTTCCTTCCTTCCTTCCTTCCTTCCTTCAACTTACACAATTTAGTGACCTGAGTTCTAATTTTTTTCAGACTAATATAGTTTTGGTTTTTTTTACAGAGACAGAGATAGGGACAGACAGACAGTAACGAAGAGAGATGAGAAGCATTAATCATCAGTATTTTGTTGCCATTGCAACATCTTAGTTTTTCATTGATTGCTTTCTCACATGTGCCTTGACCACGGGTCTTCAGCAGACTGAGTAACCCCTTGCTGGAGCTAGCGACCTTGGGTCCAAACTGGTGAGCTTTTGCTCAAACCAGATGAGCCCGTGCTCAAGCTGGTGACCTCTGGGTCTCGAACCTGGGTTCTTCCGCATCCCAGTCCAACGCTCTATCCACTGCGCCACTGTCTAGTCAGGCTGAAATAGTTCTTTTTGGTAGTTCTGATCCTGGAAAAAGAAAAGAACACATGGACCTGGCTTTTCTTAACCAGTGTTTCTCAGCCTTAGATGAAATATAACTTCATTTGAAGAAGCCCAAGTACTATTGATGCTCACATTTTACTGTAGACCAATTATAATTGGTCTACAATTAAAATTGGTCCACAGGATCTTTGTGTAGGATCTGGTTGTGATGTATTGTAAAGCTCACAGGTGATTCTGATGTGCACCAGAGTTGAGAACTATAACTTAAGTCCATGTTTGGAATCAAGCACAAAATTGGAGCCTGTACTCAGTCATTTGTGAAAAACAAGGACAAGAACAGAAACAAAATTGAACTCTTAATATATCTGTAATGATGAAGAGAACTATTGGCTGTTGAAAGCTAAAATGAAATCTTTGTGTGGATCAATCTAAATTTATGAAATTTATATGAAAAGAAAAAAATTTTTAGGAGAAAGAGAAATGATTCTTAGAGAAATAGAAATGTTACTCAGATAATCTTTAGACTCTAAGGATAAAATTATAATTATTTAAACATCACCTGGGTAAAATCTAACCTTATAATATCTTCAAAATAAAAAATTAGAGTTAATTTTAATCCTTAAAACTAAAATTTGATTCTTAAAGGTAAAAATTTTATTTAATGTTACAATTTTGGTCAAACCTCTACTTTTAAACAGAACAATTTCTTTTTATAATGTTTGCAAGTTTCCTAGAAACCTTTACTGTGGATATTTTTACTGAAATAACAAAATGGTTATTGCCCAAAGCCACATATCTTGAGAAACTGAAAAATTGAAATGCAAACAAACAAACAAAAAGGGCATTGTATTTTTGACTAATTCCTTCAGTTCATATTTTCTTTGACATGTAGAGTACTGGTCACAACATATAATTTATTTAGCCTTATTTAAAAGAAGAATGTTTTGATTTTTAAATACTTGATTCTTTGATAAATAATAAATTGCCCCTAGAAGTTGTTTTAGAGTCTTAGTTGAATGCTATTGGATCTTTTTCACATGTCATCAAGGTTTACTTGAGCAGAATATAAGTGTATGAGCTCTTGGGAAACAAATCCTAAATCATCGTAACATGCCAGTGGTATACCTAATGGCCACTGAATAGACACACAACCTGGGGTTGCTTTGATTATAGGGGTTCCAAGGAGTACCCGTGATTGACCCCCACAAGGCTAAGGGCCATCTCACTGCTGCAGGCATTTATTGTGATGTACTTTGTAAGTGGTCTCAACAGGACACCGTGAAACTAAAAATTGTGTTACTTAGACATTCTTTTACCAGTAGTGATTTCTCATTTTAGTGTTGTTATAAAAGCCCTTTACTCTTCCCACTGTTTTTTTCTCACTTAAATTCTTACCTTGTGATTTACTTTTACCTCATTTTTTTTCAAGGAAACATGGTTGATGCCATTTATTTCTTAATTGTTAAACTGTTTTCTTTTCCCCATAGTCCTTTCCTTTTTCATTTGCTTTCCCTGCCTCCCTTCCTTCTTTATTTTTTACTTCTCCCTTCTACCTTCCCTGCCTCTCCTTTAATAATCACAGTGGCTAACCCTAATCAAAATAGAACTTAGTCAAGAAGTATCTATTTAATGCTATAAGTCCACAGTAATAACAATTATCAGAAGTTGTTTTGAAGGGCATAAATTGAGCTATTAGTTCAGAGTATTTGAGCTTCTTACTTTTATTCTGGTCCCTTTATATAGTATCTGGCTTTTCTATATATATTTTTCACATCATTTTACAAGATTTTTATAAAGTCATCCCTTTGTGGATATGTAGCACTTTGTTGCATCTCCTGAAATTTTTATTGATTTGCAGTTCCTTTATCTTGGGACACATCCTCAGTTACCTTGAATGATATATTTGGTGTGTTAGCATTCCTTTTATTGTTTGCTATATATGTTCTCTTTGACTATTTGATTTTTCAGTCTTCAGTTGAAGGTTTTATTTTGAGTTCCCAGTGCAAAAGTTTCCAACACTTTATGCTTGAATACTTTTCAGTGAGGTTAAGTTTTTAAAATAAAATTATTTATAATTGGATTGTCCTTCTCTTAATTGATAGTATTTGATAGTGTTTCCAAAGCATGTGACTGGCAGTGTATTCTCTTTATATGTCTGATGATCCAGCTGTGCTCCTTTCTCTAATACAGTAAACTGCCCATCTTAGCTTTGAATCTGTTCATAAAGTCAGATGTATTTTCTGTTTCACGGGTTTGTTTTAAGTTTTAAAAGGTATAATGTATGATGATATTTTGTTAACTGTAAAGCATTGTGCAAAAAGAAAAGGATTATTATTACCTGATTTTTACCTTAACTGATGTATATCTTAAAGTTGAGATTTAAAAAATATCAGTTTAGTAATTATAGCATTTGATGGAACAAAAGAAAAGGGCTGAAGAAAGAAAACGGTCTCTTAAAAGTCAAAATTGGAGAACAGTAAATAATACAGTGTGAGACAGCATCTAGAAAAGACAAAGAAATTTGGAAGTTATTCAGCTGTACAGTCTGTGATGACAAAAAATTCATCACAAAAACTGGAGAAGAAAGTAATATGTGTTGTTCAAAGGAATATTTCTTAACTAGAGAGAGAGATTATAAAGGACATGGAGATGGATGGAGCAGAAATAAAGAGAGGAGTTAGTAACAAATTGATGCTACCCCTAGACACATGTATCCATGAAAATAAATAAGCTTATTCTGAAATGAAAGCTTTTACCTGAACTCTAATTTTATCTTATTAAAGATATGTCTTTAGCACATTTTTGGAGATATAGTGGGCTGGCTGGATTTTAGACTACCACAATAAATTGAATATTGCAATAAAGCAAATTACACAAATTTTTAGGTTTCCCAGTGCATATAAAAGTTATGTTTACACTGTAATCTACTAAGTGTGCAGTAGTATTATATCAAAAATAAAAATAAACATACCTTAATTAAAAGTATTTTATTTCTAAAAGATATTCACCATTATCTGAGCATGCAGTGAGTTGTAATCTTCTTGCTGGTGAAGGGTCCTGCCTTGATGCTGATGGTTGTTGACTGACTGATCAAAGTGATAGCTGCTAAAGGTTGGGGTGGCACTCTCTGATAATAAGACAATAAAGTTTGCTGCATTGATTCACTCTGTCTTTCAGGGCATATTGTTCTATAGCTTGTGATGCTACTTTATAGCATTTTACCCACAATATCACTTCTTTCAAAGTTGGAGTCAGTCTATCAAATTCTGTCACTGCTTTATCGACTAAGTTTATATAATATTCTAAATCATGTGTTGTCATTTCAACAATCTAGCTTCACCAGGAATAGATTTCATTGCAAGAAACCACATCCTTTGCTCATCTGTAAGAAAAAAATTTTCATCTGTAAAGTTTTGATTATGGGATTGCAGCAATTCAATCACATCTTTAGGTTCTACTTCTAATTCTAGTTCTCTGGCTGTTTCTACCACATCTGAAGTTACTTCCTCAACTGAAGTCTTGAAACTTTCAGTGATTCCTAAGGTTGGATTCAACTTCTTCTAAACTCCTGTTAACATTGGTATGTTGATGTCTTCCAGGAATCATAAATGTTTATAACGACATCTAGAGTAATAATTATTTCCAGAGGTTTTCAATTGGCTTTGCTCAGACCCATCAGAGGAATTACAATTTATAGCAGCTATAGACTTATAAAATTCATTTTTTTTTAAATAATAAAACTTGAAAGTTTAAATTATTCCTTGATCCATAGGCTATGGAATGGATGTTGTGTTAGCAGTCATGAAACCAACATTAATCTTATTGTTCATCTCCATCAGAGCTCTTGGGTGTCCAGGTCCATTGTCAATGGGCAGTAATATTCTTAACAGGATTTTTTTTTTTTCCTGCACAGTAAGTCTCAACAAAGGACTTAAAATATCAGTAAATCATGTTTTAAACATATGTGCTTTCATCCAGGCTTTGCTGTTCCATTTATAGAGCACAAACAGAGGTGCTTTAGCATAATCCTTAAGAACCCTAAAATTTTTAGAATGGCAAATGAGCCCAGGTTTTGTTTTGTTTTGTTTTGTTTTGTTTTGTTTACAGGGACAGAGAGAGAGTCAGAGAGAGGGATAGATAGGGACAGACAGACAGGAATAGAGAGAGGTGAGAAGCATCAATCATTAATTAGTTTTTCTTTGCCATCGCAACACCTTAGTTGTTCATTCATTGCTTTTTCACATGTGCCTTGACCGTGGGCCTTCACCAGACTGAGCAACCCCTTGTTGGAGCCAGCGACCTTGGGTCCAAGCTGACGAGCTTTGGCTCAAGCCAGTTGGGCCCGCGCTCAAGCTGGCGAACTCGGGGTCTTGAACCTGGGTCTTCCGCATCCCAGTCCGATGCTCTACATTGTGCCACAGCCTGGTCAGGTGAGCCCAGGTTTCAACTTAAAGTCACCAGCTGCATTAGCCCCTAACAAGACAGTCAGCCTGTACTTTTAAGCTTTGAAGTGTGGTATTGGTTTCTCCTTTCTAGCTAGAAAAGTCCTCATCTTCTTCAAATATAATGCTGTTTTATCTACATTGAAAATTTATTGTTTAGTGTTTTATCTACATTTAAAATTTATTATTTTAAGTAGATATTCTGGAAAACCTGCTGTGTCTTCTATATCAGCACTTGCTGCTTCACCTTGCACTATTATGTTATAGGGACAACTTTTTCTTTAAACCTTGTGAACACACTTCTGCTATTTTCAAACAATTCTTTTGCAGTTTCAGCATCTCTCTCAACCTTCATAGAATCAAAGTGAGTTAGAGCCTTTCTCTAAATTAGTGTTTAGCTTAAGGGAATGTTGTAGCTGGTTTAATTTTTTATCCGGACCACTAAAAATTTCTTCATACCAGCTATAAAGCTATTTTGTCAAAGTTTTCATTTCTTTCTTCAAGTCTATCAGTTTGTGTTTTGTACCATTTAGGGCTCTGTTAGGTGAGTCGTATTTACAATTGTTATATCTTCTTGATGATGCATTGGCCACTTAATCAGTATATAATATCATTCTGTGTTTCATAAAATTTTTGTCATAAAGACTCTTTTATCTGATATTAGTTTACCCATTCCAAGTTTTCTTGGAACTGTTTGCATAAATTGTCATTTTCTGTCTTTTTATTTCAACCTATTCGTGTTTTGGGAATCTAACCAAAGTTTCTTGTGGACAACATATAGTTGGATCAATTTTTAAACCCATTTTCCCAATCTTTACCTTCTAATTAGAAATTTTAATCCATTTACACTTAGAGTTGTTATTAATAAGGAAGAACTTACTTATACCATTGTGGTATCTGTTTTGCCTATGTCACTTTTTGTTGTTGCTGTTAATTCCTCACTTTCTCTGGCACTGCCTTCTTTTGTGATTAATTAAAATGTTTCTAGTGCTTCAGTTTAACTCTCTTTAGATTAATTTATAAAAAAAATCTGACTTGAGTTAAAGCCTCATTGAAATTAGATTTGAGTATACGAAGTGATTGCTATTATAGCTCCAACTTCCTTTTTTGTTATTATAACAGATTATGTCATTGTACATTATTTGTCAGTATAGATTGCTAATCGTTTTATGTAGTTGTATTTTAAAACACATAGGAAAAAATGATGAAGTACAAACCAAAAATAAAGCAATATTGATTTTATATTTTCCTATATAGTTACCTTTATGATCTTCTTTATTTCTTTTAATGGATTAAGTTTGTCTAGTGTCCTTTCATTTTAACCCAAAAGAATTACATTAGCATTTCTCCTGAAAAAGTCTATTGGTGGTGAACTCTTCCAGTTTCTGTTTACTTGGGGATAGCTTAATTTCTTTATTTTTTTTTTAAGAATAGTTTTGCTAGATATAGAATTATTGGTTAATAGTCTCTCTTTTTTTTTTTTCCTTTCAAGACTTTAAATATATCATCATACTGTCTCCTAGCCTCCATGGTTTCTGATTAGAAGTCAGCTGTTAATCTAATTGAGGGTCCCTTGTACATAATGAATCTTTTCTCTCTTACTGCTTTTCAGATTCTTTCTTTGTGTTTGGCTTTGATGGTTTGATTATAGTTCATCTTGGTGTGGATGCTTTTGAGTTTCTCCTACTTGGATTCATTGACATTATTGAATATGTAAATTTACATATTGAATATGTAAATTTCATCATATTTGGGAAGTTTTCAGAAATTATTCTTCAAGTATTTTATTTTCCTTTTGTCTTCCCCTAAGATTTATAATATGCCTATGATAATATGCTTTATGAGGTCCTACCTGTCTCTTAGATTCTGTTTATATTTTCTCATTCTTTTATCTTTTTGTTTCTCAGACTGACTTCAAGTTTACTGACTACTTCCTTTACCTGCGAAAATCTAAAGTTGAACCTTTTTAGTAAAATATTAATTTCAGTTATTGTACTTTTCAGCTTTAAAATCTCTATTTTGATAAATTCTTATAATTTATATCTATTATATTCTTTATTTGGTGAGATAGCATTCACATGGTTATCTTTAGTTCTTTTTTTATTAATTTTAATGGGGTGAAATTGATAAATCAGGCTACATATGTTCAGAGTAAACATCTCTAGGTTATTTTGACATTTGATTATATTGCATACCCATCACCCAAAGTCAAATTGTCTTCCATCACCTTCTATCTGGTTTTATTTGTGACCCTCACCTTCCCCTTCCCCTTCCTCTCCTCTCCCCTCCCCCCGCCCAGTAGCCAGCACACTCTTGTCCATATCTTAGAGTCTCATTTTTATGTCATATCTATGTATGGAATCATGTAGTTCTTAGTTTTTTCTGATTTACTTATTTCACTCAGTATAATGTTATCAAGGTCCATCCATGTTGTTATAAATAATCCGATGTCATCATTCCTTATGGCTGAGTAGTATTCCATAGTAAATATGTACCAAAGCTTTTTAATCCACTTATCCACTGATGGACACTTGGGCTCTTTCCAGATCTTCATTATTGTGAATAATGCTGCCACAAACATGGGGGCACATTCTTTATTTTCAACAGTGCTATGGTGTTCTTAAGGTATATTCCTAAAAGTGGAATACCTGGGTCAAAAGGCAGTTTGATTTTTAATTTTTTGAGGAATCTCCATACTGTTTTCCACAGTGGCTGCACCAGTTTGCATTCCTACAAGCAGTGCAGGAGGGTTCCCTTTTCTCCACATCCTCGCCAGCACTTAACCTGTGTTGTTTTGATGATGAGAGCCATTTTAACTGGTGTGAGGTGATATCTCATTGTGGTTTTAATTTGCATTTCTCTAATGATTAGTGATGTTGAGCATTTATTCATATGCCTATTGGCCATTTGTATGTCCTCTTTGGAGAAGTGTCTATTCATTTTTTTGCCTATTTTTTGATTGGATTGTTTGTCTTCCTGGTGTTGAGTTTTATAAATTTATAAAAGTACTTTACAAATTTTGATTATTAAACAATTATCAGACATATTGTCAAATGAACATATTCTCCTATTGTGTGGTTTGTCTTTTTATTCTATTCTTATTGTCTTTAGCTGTGCAAAACCTTTTTAGTTTGATATAGTCCCATTTGTTTATCTTGCCTTTTACTTCACTTGCCCGTGGAGATAAATCAGCAAATATATTGCTGCGAGAGATGTCAGAGAGCTTTCTGCCTATGTTTTCTTCTAAGATGCTTATGATATCATGGCCTACATTTAAGTCTTTTATCCATTTTGAGTTTGTTTTTGTGAATTGTATAAGTTGATGGTCTAGTTCCATTTATTTGCAAGGAGATGTCCAATTTTCCCAGCACCATTTGTTAAAGAAGCTGTCTTTACTCCATTGTATGCTCTTACCTGCTTTGTCAAATATCAGTTGTCTATAAAGGTGTGGGTTTGTTTCTGGGTTCTCTGTTCTGTTTCATTGATCTATATGCTTGTTCTTATGCCAATACCAGGCTGTCTTAAGTACAATGGCCTTTTAGTATAACTTGATAACAGAAAGAGTGATACCTCCCACTTTACTCTTTCTTTTCAAGATTGCTGAGGCTATTCGTATTCTTTTGTGGTTTTATATAATTTTTTGGAATATGTGTTCTATATCTTCGAAGTATGTTATTGGTATTTTAATTGGTATTGCATTGAATTTATAAATTGCTTTGGCTAATATAGACATTTTAATGATGTTTATTCTTCCTAAAAATGAGCACAGTATATGCTTCCACTTATTTGTATCTTCCTTGATTTCTTTTATCAATGTTTTATAATTTTCCAAGTACAAGTCTTTAATCTACTTGGTTAAATTACTCCTAGGCACTTTATATATTTGGTTGCAATAGTGAAAAGGATTGTTTCCTTAATTTCTCTTTCTGCCAGTTAATTGTTGGTGTATAAAAATGCCTCCGATTTCTGAGTATTAATT
This sequence comes from Rhynchonycteris naso, assembly GCA_037038555.1. Classification (NCBI taxonomy): domain Eukaryota; kingdom Metazoa; phylum Chordata; class Mammalia; order Chiroptera; family Emballonuridae; genus Rhynchonycteris; species Rhynchonycteris naso. Next base: position 228,686,465 of record CM072998.1, read on the forward strand.
TTATATCTTGTCACCTTGCTCAATTCATTTATCAGGTCCAGTGGTTTTTTGACTGAGACTTTAGGGTTTCTATATACAATATCAAATCATTTGCAAATAATGATAGTTTTACTTCTTCTTTTCCAATTTGGCTGCCTTTTATTTCTTCTTATTATCTGATGGCTGTAGCTAGGACTTCCAGAACTATGTTGAATAAGAGTGGTGAAAGTGGGCACCCCTGCCTGGTTCCTGATCTTACGGACTTGCTTTTAATTTTTGTCCATTGAGTATGATGTTGGCTGTGGGTTTGTCATAGATGACCTTTATCATGTTAAGGTATGTTCCCTGTATTCTCAAGTTGCTGAGTGTTTTGTTCATAAGTGGGTGCTAGATTTTATCAAATGGTTTTTCTACATCTATTAAAATTATCATGTGGTTTTTCTCTTTCCTTTTTTTATGTGATGAATCACATTGATTGATTTGCGAATATTCAATCAGATTTGCCTCCCCAGAATAAATCCCACTTGATCATATGTTGGGCATATAAAATATATTATGCTTACTTTGTTAAAGATGGCGCTGCCCAAATGCAAGTCTGTTGATATTAATGTGTGTTGGGGGACAGGCTGTGGGCAGGCCTGGTTGTTATAGCCTAAGGCTTAGTTTTAAGAGTAAGCTTTTCTCCACACCCTTGACTGATTGAATGATGTAGGGTGGTGCACTCTCATGAGGAATCCCATTGTGCCTCAGATGAGTGACTTTGTATCAGAGACTTTCTTGTTTGTAGATTGGATTTCTACAGTATAAAGTGGGGCAGGCCGGGAGCTTGCTCTCTCTCGGTTCCTGAGGTTAGTATTAGAAAGGAGAGCAGATTAAGGCAGGAGAAGCAGCCAAGGTGACAGAGTGCTGAGAGAGAAGCCAATTTGTGCAGAGAGAAGGAGATGGGGAACAGAGATGAATAACTCTGGTGAGCTAGAAGCCATTGATGCTAGGAAACTAGGATAAGTCAGTATGTTTGTAATCACTGAATGCGTGGGGTTTGAAGCCCAGTGTGTGTTTTTGCTTGCCTGCCAGGTGCAAGCTAGAGTTAAAACTGATGGCTCACCAGTTCTTGGCTCCGTTCTTTCATTACCGACTGTAATAATCCAATGCGAACCTGCATGAGCCAGGCAGCTCTGATAGTTGCCTTGACTACTGGCTTTACATTTAGCGTAGTCTGCAGCAGGATTTGATACAGATCGGTATGGAGCCATCACCACCTTTGAGTGGTGGAGTTGAGGAGTGGCTGCTGTTATGGTTCCCTATGGCTGTTTTTCTGGGAACTGTAGGATGGCTGACTTTTGTATCCATGTGTGAGGAAACCGAGCGCTCTGTGGGAGAGGCTGCCCGGGACCTGCAAACCGAGCAGTGGAAGGAGCTGGAGGAAACGTGGGAGAAAGAGATGCCAACCCTGGAGCTGGAGGAAGCACTGGAGGAGGAGGCCGACCAGGTTTGCGAGATTCGCCTGGAAATGGAGCAGCTGTTGGAGGAGGAATCACAGGTTTGTGAGTTGCAGATTGCCCTGGACATTGTGGAGAGCCAGCAGAGGCAGGAGGCTGATGCTGAGGCTAAGGCTGATGCTGAGGCTGGGGCCCGGGCCGCAAGGCCCACAGAGCAGAAAGCAGCAGCAGCCTGGGGCTCGAGTCCAGCGGCAGGAGCTGATGTTTCCAGTTCCTCTTTGGAGGATGAGAAGAATCCAGCTGGAGTTGCAATCTGCAGTCTCCAGAAGACGAGAGCCCAGCTGAAATGGCAGGGAGTGCCTGCTAAGCTGCTGGTAGGTCTGTAATTTTGGGACATAGGGGTGGATGCCATCATGCTCCCCAGAGCAGAGATGGAAATGCTGACTGCCATTGCCTCATGCTTCTCTTTAGGACAGTGTGAGACCTGCCATGACAGCAGGAATGAGGGGGGAGGCTAACACTTCATGTGCATGGACTGATTTCCTGGACTATGACCAGAGTGAGCACTGGCTCCCTTGCTGGATGAACTTACAAATTTTGGACAACGTGAAATACCCTGATGGGGGTGAGGGTGGCTTTGCTGGAGGCCCTCCTGCCCCAGGAAGCTTTTCCCATGGCTAGAAAGAAGGCTGAGGACATTTTGCACTTTTGGCAAAGTGCTTAGAGACTGGTGAAATGTACCTTTGTAATTGTTGAAATTGTATGATTTGTCATGTTGTTGTAATTTGTGTAATGTGCCTAATTTCCTTGTACAGGGATGCTGGTGGTGTAGATTGTGGGTAGTAAAGTGGGCATAGGGGTGGATTGTTGGGCAGATAAAATATATTATGCTCACTTTGTTAAAGATGGTGCTGCCCACATGCAAGTCCGTTGATATTAATGTGTTTTCGGGGATAGGCTATGGGCAGTCTGGGTCATTATAGCCTACACCTTAGTTTTAAGTGTAAGCTTTTCTCCACACCCTTGACTGATTGAATGATGTAGGGTGGTACACTCTCATGAGGAATACCATTGTGCCTCAGATGAGTGACTTTGTATCAGAGACTTTCTTGTTTGTAGATTGGATTAAGGGTTTGGATTTCTACAGTATAAAGTAGGGCAGGCCGGGAGCTTGCTCTCTCTCAGTTCCTGAGGTTAGTATTAGAAAGGAGAGCAGATTAAGGCCTAGTTGAGTCCAGGAGAAGCAGCCAAGGTGGCGGAGTGCTGAGGGAGAAGCCAGTTTGTGCAGTTTGTGCAAAGAGAAGGAGATGGGAAGCAGAAGAGAATAAGTCTGGTGAGCTAGAAGCCTTTGATGCTAGGAAACTAGGATAAGTTCAATATGTTTGTGAGCACTGAATGTTTGGGTTTTGGAGCCTAGTGTGTGTTTTTGCTTGCCTGCCAGGTGCAAGATAGAATTAAAGCTGATGGCTCACCAGTTCTTGGCTCCGTTGTTTCATTACCGACTGTACGAATCCAATGCAAACCTGCATGGGTCAGGCGGCTCTGATAGTGGCCTCGACTACTGGCTTTACATCATGGTGTATGATTTTTTTCATATATTGATGGATCCGGTTGGCTAATATTTTGCTGAGGATTTTAGCATCTAAATTCATCAGGGATGTTGGTCTACAATTTTCTTTCTTTGTGTTGTCTTTGCCTGGTTTTGGAATCAGAATTATGCTTACCTCATAAAAGGAGATTGGAAGTCTTCCTTTCTCTTGAATTTTTTGAAATAGCTTGAGAACAATAGGAGTTAGTTCTTTGAATTTTTTGGTAGAATTCACGTGTGAAGCCATCAGGTCCAGGACTTTTCTTTTTGGGGAGTTTTTTGATAACTGTTTCTATCTCAATTGTTGTAATAGGTCTGTTTAAATTTTTTGATTCTTCCAGATAGATTTTTGGAAGATTGTTATGTTTCAAGGAATTTGTTCATTTCATCTAGGTTATCTAGTTTTTTTGGCATAGAGTTCTTCATTGTATTTTCTTAAAATATTTTGTATTTCTGTTGTGTCAGTTATTATTACTCCACTTTCATTTCTAATTTTATATATTTGAGTCCTCTTTCTTTTGTGGTGAGTCTAGTTAAAGTTTTATCGATCTTGTTTACCTTTTTAAAGAACCAGCTCTTCGTTTCATTGATCCTCTCTATTGTTCCATTAGCCTCTATGACATTTATTTCTGCTCTGATCTTTTATTATTTCCTTCTTTCTGCTACCGCTGGGCTTTACTTGCTGTTGTTTTTGTAGTTCTTTTAGAAAAAGGGTCAAGTTGTTTATTTGAGCTTTTTCTAGCTTCTCATGATATGCCTGCCTGTAGTGCTATGAACTTCCCTCTCAGTACTGCTTTTGCTGTGTCCCATAAATTTTGAGTTGATGTATGGTCATTATCATTGGTTTCTAGAAACTTTTTTATTTCTTCTTTGATCTCATTGTTAACCCATTTGTTATTTAATAACATGCTATTTAGTTTTCAAGTGTTTGAGTATTTTTCAGGTTTTCTTTTGTGGTTAATTTCTAGTCATGCCATTGTGATCAAAGAAAATGCTTGATATGATTTCAATCTTCTTAAATTTGTGAGATCACTTTTGTGTCCTAACATGTGGTCTATCCTAGAGAATGTACCATGAGTGCTTGAAATGAATGTATATTCCGCTGATTTCGGGTGAAAGGTTCTGAAGATATCTGTTAAATCAAGTTGATCTAGTGTATCCTTTAAGTCTGCTGTTTGTTTGTTAATATTCTTTCCTGAGGATCTATCCAGTGATGTTAGTCGGGTATTGAAATTCCCTACTATTATAGTATTGCTGTTGATCTCACCCTTTATATCCATCAAAATCTACTTTATATATTTAGGTGTTCCTATGTTCAGTGCATAGATATTTATTATGGTTATATCTTTCTGTTGGATTGCTTCATTTATCATTATGTAGTGTCCTTCTTTATCTCTTACTCTAGCCTTTGTTTTAAAGTCCATTTTGTCAAATATAAGTATTGCTACCCCAACTTTCTTTTCATTTCCATTTGCATGAAATAATTTTTTCCTTCCTTTTCCTTTCAGTTTATGTGCATCTTTTGTTTTAAGGTGTGTCTCTTGTAGACAGCATATGTATGGGTCCTGTTTTCTTTTTTTCTTTTATTAATTTTAATGGGGTGACACCAATAAATCAAAGTACATATGTTCAAAGAAAACATCTCCAGGTTATCTTATCATTCAATTATGTTGCATACCCATCACCCAAAGTTAAATTGTCCTCTGTCACCTTCTATCTGGTTTTCTTTGTGCCCCTCCCCTCCTCCCTGGGTCCTGTTTTCTTATCCACACAGCTATCCTATGTCTTTTGATTAGGTCATTTAATCCATTTACATTTAAGGTTATTATTGATATGTAGTTGTTTATTGCCATTTTATTCTTTAAAGCTGTATTCCTGTTTTGCTATACTTTTCCCCCCTTGATCTGTTCACAATAGGCCCCTTAGCATCTCTTGTAGTATTGGTTTGGTTTTAATGAATTCCTTGAGGTTTTTTTTTTTTTGCCTGGGAAGCTCTTTATTTCTCCTTCAGTTTTAAATGTTAGCCTTGCTGAATAAACTAGTCTTGGTTGTAGGTTCTTGTTCTGCATTACTTTGAATATATCTTGCTATTCCCTTCTGGCCTCAAGTGTTTCTGTTGAGAACTCAAATGTTATCCTTATGGGGGCTCCTTTGTAGGTGATAGCCTTTTTTTTCTCTAGAATCTTTTAATATTTTCTCTTTATCACTTAGCTTTGGTATTTTAATTATGATGTGTCTTGATTTAGATTTCTTTGGGTGTCGCTTTAATGGAGTTCTCTTGCTTCTTGAACATGTGAAACATTTTCCAGCCTTAATTTAGGAAAGTTTCAGCTATGATTTGATTGAACAAAGTTTCTATCCCTTGTCCTTTCTCTTCTTCTTCAGAAACCCCTATGATGCGCATGTTGTTTTTCTTCATGTTGTCACAGAACTCCCTTAGAGTTTCCTCAGACTTTTTGAGTCTCTTTTCATTTTTCTGCTCTGCTTCTGTGCCTTTGTTTACTTAGTCCTCTATCTCGCTAATTTGATCCTCAGCTTTATCCATCTGCTTTTAATTCCTTCTATTGTCTTCTTCAATTCTCATATTGTATTTGTCATTTCTGTCTGATTCTTTTTTATTATTTCAATTTCCTTTTTTATACTTGCTATCTTTTTATTTAGGTGTTCATAATGACTATCCATTGTTGCTCTAAGCTCTTTGAACATCCTAACAATCATTTCTTTAAATTCTGCATCCAGTAATTTGGTTATATCTGACTCATTCATGTCCTTCTCTGGGGATTTCTCTTGATTCATTTGTGTTGCATTTTTTGCCTGCCCATTTTGTCTGTGTATAAGAAGGGTTTGGCCACTGGAGTCAAATGGGTGTTGCCTCTGTGTTCCCTAGGTGTGGTCTGTCTGCAGGCCTACCACCTCCTCTCTCGCTGCCTAGGGCTGTTAGGTATGAGCGTTGCTGGCTCCAGCTCACTGCCGCTGTTGCTCTGGTCTCTGCCTCTATTCTGCGGGAGGGGCTGTGTCCATGCCTGGCTCTACAAGCCTTAGCCTATCTCAGCCTTCACCCCACCCCCACAGGTGGGGTTGCATGCCACACATGGGCCACAAGCCTAGGCACCAAGGGCAGGAGTGAGCACCTTTGCTCAACTGTGGGTCTCCGCCTGTTCATGGCCTTCCACCCTACTCCCATGGTCAGAGCCTGCTTTCGTGTCATGCCACAAGCCTCGTTTTCTCAGGCTGGCAGGGCTGTGGGCACATGCTCAGCTGCGGACCTCTGCCTTTACCTGGGCCTTCGCCCCACCCCCGCTGTTGGAGCGGGCTTGTGCATTAGGCTGCAAGCATCGTCTCCTCTGACTGAGTGGGGTTGTTGGTGCAAGCTTAGCTGTGAGCCTCAGCCTGTGCCCAGGATTTTGCCCTGCCCCAGCGGGCAAAGCCTGTTTGCACAAGGCCTCAAGCCTCGGAGACCGGGCGAGGTTCCTGGCCTGGGTGCCCTTGATCAGCAGCAAATCTCCGCCCATTCCCAGGCTCCTGCTTTTTCCCTGCAGGTGGGGTTGCAGGCAGGCCCACAGCCACTGGACTACTTTCACGCCTCCCCTCCTCCTCCGTTGGGCTAGACTGAGCTCATGCTGGCTGACCTGTCTTCCGCCCCTGCCGTTGGAACCGCACTTCCGGGTACCGCTGCCATCCGCCCTCCAGCAAGCCCTCAGCAGTGTGGGTGGGGGCACTGAAGCTCAGACCCTAACACTTCATATTGTAGTCCTGAAAGCTCCCTCCTTCTAAGCGGCTGTGCTCTGAGTGCCAGGGGAGAGCTTGTTTGACTGGTGTCCTTCTTCCCTTTGTGGTTATTGCTGGTTCCAGAGGAAATATTTGTTTCAGATATGGGGAGTGCCTCAGCCTATGGTTTAGGGTGGTTGTTCCTCAAAATGTTTCTCCATGTGCCTTCCAGATTGCACTCTCTTCTCGCTATTGTGATCCTCTCCTCTCTCCCTGTTCCCCGGAGCCCTGGGTGAGTGGTTGTGAGAGAGGTTTTTTGCACCGTCCCTTTAAGATGAATCCTGGGTCTGAGAAAACTGTTTCTTTCTCACAAATAGTATCCTAACTTGTTTCACATCTGCATACTGTCCATTCACCTCTTCTAGGCTCTGGGGCTGCAGGCTGGATCTAGGCTCTGGGGCTGCAGGTTGGATCTTTGTTCCTGGGGCCCAGGTCCCTCCCCTCTCTGCTAACCTCTCTTCCTGCCACTCTAGTTTCTTTGGGCTGCCGTTTGCTCCAGGAAGCTGGGCAGCCTTCTCTGCGCTTCAACTTTTCCTACCAATTTCAATGTGGCTTCTTCAGTGTTCCTTGTTTGAAGAGTCCTCCTAGTTTAGTTCAAAGTTGGTTTTTCCAGATGGTTCTTAAAATTAAGTTATAATCCACTTTGGTTCTGGGAATTGGAAGCTGGAACGTCCACCTACTCCATCGTCATCTTGCTCACCCACCTCTTTTAGTTCTTTGTATATTATCTCTTCTAGCTCTGAGTACACTTAAGATACTTAATTTCAAGTTTTTATTTATTAAGCCCAAAATCTGGGCTTCCTCAGGGGCAATTTCTATTTATTTTTTTCCTGTTTATGGGCAATATTTTCTTTGTATGCATTGTAATATTTTGTTAAAAACTAAACATTTTGAATGTTATAATGTAATCAATTTAGAGATCAGATTTTTATTTCTTCCTATATCTTTTTTTGTTGCTGCTTGTTACAGTAATTGCTATTTGTTTGTTTAGTAATTTTTCTGAACTAATTTTTAAAATTCTGTATTATTTGTTTTGTGTGGCCACTGATCATTTTCATTTTGTTAGCTTAATAAACAGCTAGTGCTTTGACAGAATTTTTTTTTTTAAACTGAAATTCAGCTCTTTTTTTCTTGTTTAATCATTCACCCCGTTGTTGTACTGTTGATATTTGAATCTGGAGGCCTGAGAAGCAGGGGAACTAATGGTGTAAATCTTAATTCTAGGGTAAGAGAAGTTAATGTGACATGTCCCAGTTCACCAGAGAGGCAGGAGAAAGAGACAGATTCCTCAAATTTCTTCTTCCTTCATTTATTGTTCTATTTAGCCCCTCAATGAATCAGAGGAAGCGATTCCATATTGGAGAGGGCAATCTTTTATTGAGTCTACTATTTCAAATGCTAATCTTGTACAGTAACACCCTCACAGGCATACCCAGAAATAGTGTTTCATCTGGGTACTTTGTCCATTCATTTTGACACATAAAATTAACCGTTGTACACGTCCCCAACATATTCTTCTTGATTTTTTACCTATTTCATCTGGTGGTATAATCTAATATCTCATCACTCAAACCAGAAACCTAGTAAATTGGTCATTGGTTCATCTAACTCTATGAGAGAAATATTTCTTTTTCAACATTGTTTTTCTTTTTATTTCTATCATTTGCTGTAGTCATGGTCCTTCTTAGTTATATCTACCTGTCCTTCTCAGTTGGCCCAGCTCTCTTACTAATCTCCCTGCTGCCAGTAATTTTATATTTCTATCACTTATCCAGAGTCCCCAAGAAAGGCCATCTAAAATGTGTATGTGACCATATTATTCATCTGTGTCTCTCAGTGTTTCCCTGTTCTCTTCAGTAAAAGGATTACCATTTCTTCAACATACCTATAACTAATTTCCTTCAATTTAAAACTTATTCAGAAATTCAAGAGAAATTGAAAAGAGATGCTAGTAAAGAAAATGTATATGAGCTCCATCATATAGTTTTTAAACATGCAACAGCTTTAAATAATGCTTTAACAAAATGAACTTTTAAAGCTTAATGGTACCTCAAATATCTGTTTTGCACCAAATGGTGTTATTATTATTTTTCTTAATTTAAAGTAGACTTTTATTTTTCACTTAGTACTACAGAAGGAGAAAATGTAGATAATCCATTTTACTTCCCACACTAATCAGTCAAATGCATTACTTTCTTACTCTTATCAATTCTTTGTTATCTTCAGAATAGTTTTGAAAAAAAAGATACAGGATAAATCTAATTATGATAAGGTAATATAAAAAATTGGTTTCTCTTAGTATTGCATCAAATATTATTAAAGACTACTGTATTTTATAGATTATTATAGACTTAATTTTTATTTATACAATTATAACTCATATAACTGATATATTAATCTAAACAAATCTAGTTTCTATTTCTGAAATTTATTGAATGATGTGATCTAAAACTGACCTTTCTTTTTTTTCTTCTTCTTTTCCAAATGAGAAGAGGGGAAACTGAGACCCACCTGACAATACCTGTCTGGGGCTGGTGCTCTGCCCATCTGGGGCCATGCTTGCATCCAAGCTATTTTTAGTGCCTGTGTCAGAGGTTTCATGGATACATCCTCAGTGCCTGAGCTGATGCAGTCAAAAGAATCAAACCATGGCTGTGGGATAGGAAAAGAGAGAGAGAGAGAGAAAGAAAGAGAGAGAGAGAAGGAAGGATGGGTGGAGAAGCTAATGGTCTTTTCTCCTGTGTGCCCTGACCAAGAATTGAACCTGGGACATCCACATGCCAGTCTGATGCTCTATCACTGAGCCAACTGGCCAGGGTCTAAAACTGACTTTTCCATAGGAACAAAGTTACATATGGGAATTCTGCTTTTGGAAAACTTCCAGATGATTTGCAAACCATGATATAAAAGAGATAGAGAAGAAAAGTTAAAATCAAGACTTGGGTGAAAAGAACATTTTCAAAAATAGACATCAATAATATGTCTCATAATTCCAGAACTAGATGTTTACTAAAAACAGAACAGCAACAAAACCACATATGATTTTGGCTATTGAGTCACTAGAGAATGTTTATACTATTATCCTTAAAATTTGAACAAAAATGCTTATCTCCCACCCTTTCCATTAAATTTTTTCTTAGTCTTCCTCATCACAGTAAAATACTCTATTATCTACTCAAATGTTCAAGGCAAAAGCTTACATATGATTTGTGAATCTCTCCTTTACATCATTCCTAATATCTAATCTATCAGCAAATTTTCAGGACTCTTTCTCCAAAAGATATCTTAAGTCCATTTATTTCTCTTCATCTCTATTGTTTCTCATAATCCATTATCTGTCATGTAGATTCTTTCTATTTTTTCCTAAGTGTTCTTGGCACTTTCAATTTAGCCTATCAGGAATCTATTCTATGTATCACAAAGAAGTACAAATGAGGTACAAATCAGATAACGTCACTCATCTATTGAAAGCCATCCAAAGTGGCCCACCACTTCAATGAGATTCAAACTTCTTGCCACATCGTGCATGGTTCTATATGATCTGAGTTTGCCTCCTAACAGTCTTATAATTTAATGTAACCTTAATTATCTTCTTAAAGATGCTATCTTTAAAATTGTCACGTTGTAGGTTAGGACTTCAACTAATAAATTTTGAGGAAACAATTCAGTCTTCAACATTGACTGCATTTGTAGATAGCATCCTTCAAAAGGTTATTTAGTTAAAAGGAGGTCATTAGGGTAGGCCCTACTCCAATAGGCTTGGCATGCTTACAAGAAGACAAGATTAGTATACAGTCATATACTGAAGAAAGACAATGTGAAGACACTGGGAGGAAACAGTCATTTACAAGTCAAGGAGAGAAACCTCAGAAGGTATCATCACTGTCAGCACCTTAGTCTTACACTTTTTGCCTTCAGAATTATGAGAATATATATTTCTGTTCTTTATGCCACCCAATATGTTGTATTTTGTTATGATAGCTCTAGCAAATGAATAAACCTCCCCAGTGAGACCTTTCCTTGGCTCTCAAGATAAGTAACCTTTTGCATCCTCTCTTGAATTGTCTTGTCCTTGGAAGATAACCATGAAAGAGTAGGGATCTTGTGTTGTTCTCTGTATATATCCAATACTCAGGAAACTGACTGGCCCATAATAATCTGCTCTGTTGATTGAATGAATAGGTGGATGGGGGACCGAGTGATGAATAGTTGAACAAATGACTCATTTTACAAACAATAAACCCAGAAGAATTGGGACATGGATTGGGTAAATTTTGAAGACAGGGCCTTTATAGGGTCCTGTCTAGGAAAGAACAATGAGATCTAGAGAAGGGATGATCTAAGGTTAAATGGCTAGTGGGAATTTGAAAAACCTAGTGTAGAACATGTGAGAAGAGAGGTGGAGATAGAACAACTACAATGACTATGACTATATAGTTGAACAACTACAACTAGAGTTGAAAATATCATGTGGTTGTTTTCTCATGATACTAAAGCAAGTGAAGGATAGGCTTATCACTTAGGGAACCTGGCAGGAAGAAGAAGTGAGAGTCCACTGACATTCTGAAAAAACTAAGCCTTTAATTCTGGAAATTATGAGGGCCATATCTCCCTTTGGTTTTTATCTATTTATTTATTTTTAAGAGGAGGGGAGATAGTGATACCAACTCCTGCATGTGTCCCAACTGGGCTCCAGCTGGCAGCCCCTGTCTGGAGCCAATGATCAAGGACTAAGCTATTTTTAGAACCTGAGACTGACATGCTTTGACCAACTGAGCTGTCCTCAGTGCTTGGGGCTGTTTTAACCAATTGAGACACTGACAGCCGGAGGGGAAGAGGAGGAAAAGGGGGAAAGAAGGGGAAAGAAGCAGATGTTCACTTCTAATGTGTGCCCTGACTGGATATCAAATGTGTGATGTCCATATGCCGGGATAATGCTCTATCTACTGAGCCACCAGCCAGGGCCCCAGCTATCCCTTTTAAATGCAGCCTATCTGTCACATTCCAGATGATCAGGCCCTCCTTTCTTGTTTACAAAACAGGAATACCCCCATCCTTGTTTAAATCTGACCTTTCAAGTCCACTTACTTCACAAACTTTGTGAATTCTATATACCTGGTAGCATTTGCTATACCTGTGTTTACATTCTTCCACTTTGACTCCTTGCTTTTTATTGGTCCTAACACCAAAGGCTGATGTTCCCTTAAAGTTATAGAGACTGTGGTCTTAGCCCAGGTGCTAAGGAAAGATCAGAGGACAAGAAAATCATAAAGTTACTAGGTAGCACACTGACATCTAAATGGAATAGCCCCAGAAATGAAAAGAAAATACATTTTAGGAAAATCAAAGCCAAAAAAATATATTTGAAAAGCACCTGTTTGATGTTGTATAACTATTAAAATACATTAACTCTGCATTAAGTCTGTATACTTGTATTTTTAAGTCAGCAAAATATTGTCCACATGAGCAAAAAGTGTTCATATGCGCTGTTAGCCTGAACCTGAAAATGAATTTGTAACATGGAACTGAATGCTGCTATCATGGTGTTATTAAAATCTGGCTGAATGTGTATAAATACACTGACTTATTTGAGAACTCAGATTATAAATGACTTTTACAAATAATTATTCAGAAATTGAAATGAGTCAAAATAGCCAAGTTCAGTTTGGGGAAATTATTGTGATATAGTTATCAATGGAATAAGTGTTCTCCAGTAGATTTTTTTTTCTAAAAATTTTTTTAAATTAATTAATTAATTAATTAATTACAGAGACAGAGAATCAGAGAGAGGGGTAGTTAGGGACAGACAGACAGGAACAAAGAGAGATGAGAAGCATTAATCATCAGTATTTTGTTGCCATTGCAACATCTTAGTTTTTCATTGATTGCTTTCTCACATGTGCCTTGACCGCGGGCCTTCAGCAGACTGAGTAACCCCTTGCTGGAGCCAGCGAACTTGATTTCAAGCTGGTGAGCTTTTGCTCAAACCAGAGGATCCCGCATTCAAACTGGCAACCTCTGGGTCTCGAACCTGGGTCCTTCCGCATCCCAGTCCGACCCTCTATCCCAGTGGTTTTTAACCTTTTTTGAGGTACCAAACCCACCAGTTTCATATGCGCATTCATCGAACCCTTCTTTAGTGATAAATAAAATATGATTTGTTTTTCCAAATTCAAGACATAGGTATATGTTTTTTTTACTGGTGCACAAAATGAGCCGTGCATAAACATCACCTTGCTCAAAGAACAAAACCAACAAACTCATGTTTGTTGCATGAACTCACAACAAATTACGGTATTACTTTATTCTGGCCTCCGCGACAGAGGCTTCTCTGAACCCCTGAGACCGACTCATCGAACCCCTAGGGTTCAATAGAACCCAGGTTAAGAGCCACTGATCTATCCACTGCGCCTCCGCCTGGTCAGGCATAAAAGTTTTCAATAAATTTTATTTTATGAATAGCAATAGTTTTAAGCATTGCCTCATTAAATTTTTACAACTCCATGAGGTAGGTCCTATTGTTATTTTAATTTTATCCATTAGAAATCTGTTTTAATATCTTGCCTGAAGTCTATAAGTGGTAGTGTCAGGAATTAGACTTAGGAAGTCTGATTCCAGAAAAGGTTCCTTTAACCATTACATATTTAGATTTAGAAGAAAAAAACTTGTTTTCTACCAATTATATATATAATTTTAAATCAGTGTTTATTTTTTTGATTCTGGTAATTGTAAAGTTTGGTGGCTGTCTTATAAATACATATTATAACCCATGTGCTTTGAACACAATTTTATATAAGAAAAAAAAAAGGCATACATCGTCATTTATGTGTTATGACATTTGATTGATATTTACCTCATATCTTCTTTGATTTCATGATTCAAACTTTTCTTTGGTCATGAGCTTGACAGAGATAAATTGTGAATGGCTTTGAAGTTCGTGCTTTTAATTGCTGTGTGTGTAACGAGATGTTATTTGTTTGTAGAGTTGATATTCAGACACGGTTTCATTTCTCTTTTGTTCATGTTATTCTGCTTTCCAGCGGCAGTCCAAGCCTCATAGTCATGTTTTGATTAAGGGACTAATGCTTTATTAAATTTTGAATAGAGTCTGTTATCAGTGTTGTGTTATTCTTATTGAAATAGCAACATAATATTCTTCAGCTGCTTTGTGAAAGGAGAGTAAAATGTGATTTCTATTCTTACTCAGATTCCTACTTGTTTACAGTGGTTTAAATAATGCTTTTGTGAAAGGCTCCCAATTTTTTGAGATGATATTGGGCTGTATCACTGATCCTATTATCATCAAATACAGTGGAGGTGTGGTCCACCTATTCCAATTTTATTACTTCTTAAGAGATGGAAACACATTTTATGGCATACTGATTTCTACTCTAAATTCTGTTTAATGATTCCAAGTTTTGCAGTTTATTTCTGAGGGTCAGAAGACATCTTCAAAGTTTTCCTTATATTCTGTTTCTTTTAATATTCCACAGTCATCAAAATAACAAGATGCATGGAGTCATTTTATTTTAAGCAACGACTCATGAAGATGACCACAGTGTAGAATTTATGGCCTTCTCAAATATCCAAGCCATTCATAAAGAATTCACTTTCTGATGTCTAGATCTCAGCTACAATGTCTACAAAAGGAGAGAATACACAGTTTCATGTTGAATGATTTCATTATGTCTTCTATTTTGTTGAAGCCTTTATAAGTGTATTCATAACATACTCATGTATTTATTTACTACTTGTAGAATAGTAATGGTTGATTTGAGCCTCTTAGTTACTCCCTTATGGCAAGGGTTTCACATGTATGAGATACATTTATTCATTCACCAAATGCTCATTCACTAGCTATTATGTGCAAAGCATTATGCTATGGGAACTCATGCAGGAAAAATAATAGATCTTAAATGATCAAGCTTGTTGGGAATTTGAAGAATAGCTTATGTCCATAGAACCTAGCAGAAACCATGAGTAGAAATGAAATTTAAATTTGTGTTCTTAGCTTTATTGTCAATGGGCTGGAATCTGTTGGTTGGAATATGTTCTTTCTGGAAGTCTTAGGATAGGATCCATTTCTTGCCCCTTTCAAAGTCTAGAAGCTGCTGGCAATCTTTAGCTTGGTTTACAGCCTCATCACTTCAACCTCTCTTTCTGTCATCATATCTCCTCAGACTTTGAAATACCTGTCTCCTTCTTATAAGGACCTGGGTGATTGCAATCGACCAATCCAGAAAATACAGGATAATCTTTCTGTCTCAAGTTCTTAATCACATCCTCAATGTCCTATTTCTCATGTGAGGTAACAGTCACAAGTTCTGAGGTTAGGATTTGGACATCTTTGGGGAGCCATTATTCTGCCTACCACAAACTTTTTTTGTGGAAATGTATAAATTAACAATAAAAATACATAGAGAATTTCTAATCTACAAGATGTCTATATAGTAATATTATAATATTTTAAAAATTATACTGATAAATGTTAAAGTTATGACAATGTGTCCACCATGGCTCAAACTATTTCTAAGTTTTCTGCTTAGCAACTCCTATTCAAGAATAGAAGATATTAATCTTCCAAAGTAAAATGTATTTATTGTGATACTTATGATATATGGAGCCAAAAACTATGGCAAAATAATAGTTGCTTCTAATGAACATTGTGGGTTTTAACAAAAGAAAACAAATAATTACTGCTACCAAGAAATGAGGCTGACTTTTATTATGTAATAACAATAATAATAACACATTATCATTATTATTATTAGACACTTAATAAATTCTGAGCCATGTTCTAAGTGCTTATACATATATTAATTTTTTTTTTTTTTTTACAGGAACAGAGAGAGAGTCAGGGAGAGGGATAGATAGGGACAGACAGATAGGAACGGAGAGAGGTGAGAAGCATCAATCATTAGTTTTTCATTGCCGTTGTGACACCTTAGTTGTTCATTGATTGCTTTCTCACACGTGCCTTGACCGTGGGCCTTCAGCAGACCAAGCAACCCCTTGCTGGAGCCAGTGACCTTGGGTCCAGGCTGGCGAGCTTTCGCTCAAGCCAGATGGGCCCGCGCTCAAGCTGGTGACCTTGGGGTCTCGAACCTGGGTCTTCCGCATCCCAGTCCGACGCTCTATCTACTGAGCCACCGCCTGGTTAGACGCTTATACATATATTAATTTATTTAATTCTTACAAAAATGAGATGATATTATTCTCTCCATTTTAAAGTGAGAAAACTAAGTCACAAATTTTCAAATCACATAGCTAGGGAGATGTAGAGATGGGATTTGAACTCAGGCCCTCTGATTCCAGAATCCATGATCATTCTCTAGACCAGGGGTAGTCAACCTTTTTATACCTACTGCCCACTTTTATATCTCTATTAGTAGTAACATTTTCTAACCACCCACTGGTTCCACAGTAATGGTGATTTATAAAGTAGGGAAGCAACTTTACTTTATAAAATGTACAAAGCAGAGTTACAGCAAGTTAAAGCATATAATAATAATTACTTACCAAGTACTTTATGTCAGATTTTCACTAAGTTTGGCAGAATAAATCTTTATAAAACAACTTACTATAGTTAACTCTATTTTTTTATTTATACTTTGGTTGCTCCGCTACCACCCACCATGAAAGCTGGAATGCCCACTAGTGGGTGGTAGGGACCAGGTTGACTACCACTGCTCTAGACAGACCCAAACTATATTTTAGAATGTAAGCACTCCAGATGGATTCAAATGCATTTATTACAAATACACAGATAGAGAGATAATGGGGGCTAAAATTTTGAGGTACCTGCCGGTGCTTTTATTGTGAAATGTTCATTTTGAATTTAAAATAACTTCTCTCTGTTATTAAGCTTTATTTGGGGAACATTTCTTGTTTTATTCTTTGGATGTATTTTAATCAGTAGTATTCTAAAATGCCATTAATCAAATGGAAGTGAGTATTGTGATTTTAATTTTCCTTTCTAGACCACACTGTTTATAATCACACATGGCCACAAGTGCATATGCAGAATAATATGACTGACTTTTAGCAAACATGATAATTTATCTATAAAAATTAGTGCCTTTTCTGTTATTATAACAGTTTTCTTTTCATTAGAATTGGTTCAGAATGCCATTTAGCCTTTTTCTTCTCAAATTCAATTTACTCTCGAAAGAAAATAATGTCTCCGCAAAGTCAAAAACATACATCAGGAGTTCAGAAAGCAAATCCAGAAGAGGTCTTTCTATAATGGCTGGAGCAATGCCATAGTTCTTCAAAACAGCTCATATCCTCCTAAAGTAATTACTTTAAAGACAATTCATAGAACTTCAGGGGTAATAAGCAGCATGTTGTCACACTCTTTTTGGCTACCAGGGGTGCTACTTATTTGGTACTACAGTAGACATCAAAATTTTGGCTGCTTTGGTATATTGACAATCTTACCTGGAGAAATTTTATTTAAGTGTGTCAGGAGAGGAGATTGTGAGACAGACTCCTGCATGCGCCCTGACCAGGATATATGTGGCAACCCCATCTGGGATCAATGCTTGAATCAACTGAGCTATTTTTAGTACCTGAGACTGATGCACTTGTCCAACCCAGCTATCCTCAGCTCCCAGGGCTTATGCTGGAACCAATGAAGTCACTGGCTGCGGGAAGAAAAGAGGTAGAAAAGGGGGAGATGGAAGGTGAGAGAAGCAGTTGGTTGCCTCTCCTGTGTGCCCTGACCAGAAATCAAACACAGGACATCCATACACCAGGCCGGTGCTCTATCCACTGAGTCACCAGCCAGGACTATCTGGAGGAATATTTATTTCCAGAAAGTAACAAAATAATTATGTTTGAATTAATAAATCCACAGTGTAGAATAACTTGGGATAGTTGATTCAAATATAGTATACAACAAGGCATAAATGATACCTGAGGATTCTAAGGTATTTCCAATGTTTCTTCATTAGAAGTTGGTGAAAATTATTCCTTAGCTAAGAATAGCTAAGAGAACTAACCCTGTCTGGTTCAGACTTTCTTCAGTTGTTCACATCCTGTTAAAAGCATTCTGGGTGACTGTGCCTAATCATCCTGTTCTGGTCTGGTTCCTTCCTTTCATCATTGC
This sequence comes from Rhynchonycteris naso, assembly GCA_037038555.1. Taxonomy (NCBI): domain Eukaryota; kingdom Metazoa; phylum Chordata; class Mammalia; order Chiroptera; family Emballonuridae; genus Rhynchonycteris; species Rhynchonycteris naso. Next base: position 228,704,349 of record CM072998.1, read on the forward strand.
ACTTGTTCTTTTCTAATTATGAACTTCTTCAAAGCTCTTCTCAAGGACAGGATGGTGTCAATAGAATGATGTGGCGACTTTGTTTACTTCTACTCTCCAAAATGCTGCTTCTGTGTGCTTATTATTGGGGAATGGCTTCTGTTTATGTATTTGTGTGGCCCTCGAGCTTTAATCTCTGTATCTGTTTTCATGCCTGTGGGCTATAGTAGGTCTCTGAGGTGGTGATGAAAGGAATATTTTTAATCCACTTATTTTAGTAAAAAGAATAAGATACTAAATAGGATCTAAGCTGAAAATGGATTTTCCCCACTGGGGAAAATACAGCACATACTCATACATGCATGCATACATGTATGAAGAGCTTTAATGCCAGCAAATTACTTGCCTAGTACAACTAAGCATTCCTCCTGGCTTCCACTGCTCAGAAGCGCAAGTGCTTCTCTACCTAATTCATGTCCAGTGTCATCCAGCTAAATCTGCATTTTAGAGACTGCCATCACTCTTAGTGCTAGTGGATAATGCTTCAGTTCCCTGTGGCCTTTAAGTTCATCTGAAATTACTTGGCATAGCTGAATATAAGCTAATAACTTAGGCAACAGCATGTCTTTAGATATTATACTCAGGAAGTTCCTTAACATTAAGATCTGTACAGAAACCCATATATAGAGGAAGGGGATAGAGGTGAAGTAGTGGGAAGCATTGACTCATTGTAGTTGCTTCTAGTACCATGATAGCGAACCTATGACACGCGTAGCCATTTTTGATGGTATGCGACTGTATGCAGCCATATACCAGAGAAGTATGGGGCTGCATGCCGAGAAGGACGTTTCATCCTCGGCTCCAACCAAGGATAAAACATTTGCTATAGTATAGACACTCTGTGCTGGAGGTCTGTAGGCCAAAACAACAGAATTATGCCACAAAGCATCTATTTCTGGGACTTCTGGTTTGACCATTTTTCTCAAAGTGACACACCACCCTAGTTATGCTCATTTTTTTGGCGAATTTTGACACACCAAGCTCAAAAGATTGCCCATTACTGCTCTAGCATGTGCCTTCATCAAGCAAGCCCAGGGTTTCAAACCAGCAACCTCAGTATCCCAGGTCAACATTTTATCCACTGTGCCACTACACTCAGGCTATATAGAAACTCGTACAAATAAAGAGGCAGTTAGGAAAGTTTGTCAGATGGCTGAGGCCTGGCCACATCACCTCCTGGAAGATGTTGCTTTCTTACAGTGTGCGTAGATGAACTTTCCCATGGGGAAAAATGGCTCAGCAGCTTTCAAAACAGAGAGTGAAGTATATGTATATAAGTATTAAATCTTGTAAAGTATTTTAAGCAAGTGCTTCGTATTTAGTGTTGTACATACAAACAGTAAAAATATAGGCACAAAGGCTAAGAAATTTAGGTTAAAAAATAAATTATGGACCATAAAATATTAAAATTTTTCAGGAATATGTATTTGGAAAATGTGCATGATAAAATTTTTTTATGAATTATTTATTAAATCAACAAATATCTAAATAAAATATGTTGATTTTTCAAATGTTGAACAAAAATATCTCTGAATTATTTAATATTTTAATAATTCTTTCTTATTTGCATGCAGCTTATTTTGCAAACACCTCAACCTTTGAGTTATTAAACAAGAAATCTAATGAGAGAGCTTGGTCAATATTCATTAGAATGACCATAAATAATCATCTACTAAGACTTTGAAATATGCCAGCTTATTTATTTTAAATTAGATATTTGACTGTCTATAAATGCTGAATATTTTATACATGTCTAAAATATTATCTTAATTTAGTTTTAATCTATTTAAGCATCAGCTCTTTATCATCATATTAATTATTTTCATCACATGAAATAATTACTAATGTTGGAAATGTGCCTGTGTTAACTAAGAAATAAAAAAAATAAATGCATGTGGAGTATCATTCTTAGATGTATTTAAGAAATGAGAAAAAGAATATAAGTGTTGTTAACTCAATGCCCATAGTGTAAGGCCTGCTCAAACATTTTTTATTATGATGTTAAGTATATAATAAAATTGCCTTAACAATGCATTCAACTTACATTTTTATTCTCAAAGAAATAGACCAGCAATTTCTTTGTACATTTTAAATGTAGTTAATAAATTCTCATTGGGTAGACTAAACATGTGTTGACTAGACATTAGCCATTTGAAAGAGGTCTAACATGCTGTAATGAAAAGCTTTATAATACCTACAGCAGCAGTTTTCCCAAGGATCAAGACAATTACTTTGACATTATGTGGAGAGAATGACCAGATCAGTATAGCTGCTTCAGCAGTAAGTTTCCAGATCAAACAGCTGTTTGCAAAGGCATTGCAAAACTTTATCAGATGTTTATTTGTATTAGAGGTTAAATAAAACATCTGGCCATACCTGATAGCAAAGTTACAAATGAGCATCACAATTGACCTTAATATGTAATTAAGGCAACAGCTGGGACAGGGGAGGAGGTTTTAAAAGGTAGTATTAAGTGGCTCTAGCTTTGTCTAAGGAATTATTTCTCTTCAAAATGCTGCTTCTATAGTTTGACCTGTGCTTATCTCAAACTTGGCTTATGGCAACTCTTTCCAGTATATCATAACATACGCTAAAGGTCTCAAATAAATCCACTAACTTGAATCACTGCTAGTAATCTTTTGAAGTTACTTATATATTTTCCTGGATATTAGCACATTTAAAATAGTCCTTGAAAAAATTATTGTTTGACTTACAAAAATGCCATCAAGAATGTGAAATAGATAATTTAGCTTCAAAATGTGACTACATATATAGAAATTTTAAGTTTTTAAGAAAAGAACTAGATAGACATTAAATCTAAGACAAAACTTGTAACTTACTAAATAAATACTAAATACAAAGATGGTGTCTCAGGGTCTGTTAAGGCACAATTTTTTTTTGATAGTTTATACCTTTAAATGTATCGCTATTATTTAAAGGGAAACACAGTAACAAGTGTTTTTGGTTGGTCTAACCTGTGATGTTTTTGTTTTCTTTTGCCATCCATGATGTAGAAAACTAGATGTCCATTTGTAATTGCAAGAGAAGAGCAGAAGGGAAAAAAGTGTGGTTTACCTTTGTTTGGACAAACATCCATAGGAAATTATGAAGGATTTTCAATTAATTTTATTTTTGTTTTGTTTTGCTTGTTTTTTTAGATTTTAGCTTCAGTAAAGTAGAACAATTTAGAGAAAATTCACAGGGTAGACATGACGTGGGGTGGCTTAACAATTCTATTCAATCTGCCTCCAAGCTCAATGCATAGACACAGCTTTTCTGCTATATCCCAAGGGTATATCCCGTGTTCCTTCCTGAGGGTCTTCCTTAGGCCTTCTCTACTACTCCACTGCCCCTTAGACCTTTTAATCTGCCACACCCTCCCCCTCCCCACCCCTAGTCATTCTAGGTTTCACCTAGTTTCACTGCTGAATGAGAAAGAGAAGAACTGAAAGTCCCATAGTCAGGAGTGCAGGAAGATGAGACCTCTCAACAGTCTGACTCTTGGGGGAATATTTTAAAAATAAGCAAACTAAGCAAACTGTCGAAGTTATCCTTCTAGTAATAAAGCTCTTCTATTGGATGTGGGTAATGATTCTGTCTCCCTTCTACTGTTAAGTTTTATGACATAAGACTCCCTGTGTGATGTAAGACCTAGAAAGATGTAGTTATGAGTGTGTCTGTGTGTGAGTGCATTGGGTGTGTGTGTGGAAATGATAGTGGTAAGGTATAAGTATGGGGAAGAAAAACTCATCCCATTGTGAAACCATATAAGATGCATTCAAAGAATAAAAATTCAAATAATCTTGCTCAATTTTGATTCATAAAAAAGTCATTGTTAGTTGCCAAGTGTTTATATGAAATACTTTTGTTACCAGAAAAAATATTGTAGAACATGATTTTTGACATAATTTGTACCTCACATAATGAAGGCAGTGATCCTTTTTAACTTAGTAATTCATGCCAAGAAACTGTGCTTCTTAATACACTAGGTAATATTTCCTCATCAGAATGTCATAAGCATAGTTTTATCCTTAATCAAGTATCCAGTACCAAACAAATTATAGATTTTATACATAATATAAAAGCAAATGTAAAACAACTATAAACATCAATAATAATGCAGAATCATAAAAATAAGCTACTACTTCTATAAAAAGGGCATAAATCTCTAGTACAGATTATTTATAAATTGAGCCTCAATGTCTAATAAACTACCTCTGAGATTAGGAAAAAAGCCTAGTGCTTGTTAATTCGATGCATAAATAATAATTCCAATCAAATAGATAATAAGCATATTAATAAACAAGGCAACGTAATACAATAACCATTTTGCTTGTTTTCTTAAAATTGGGAAGATACTTTAGGAAATAATTTTGTTCCAGGTTTCTTTAGAAATCTTTTAAAGGTTTTTGAATGATTCTTTGTTTTACTCTCTAATGTCTCAAAAGCTAGGGAAACATTTGAAATTATTTTAGTTTTAGAATTGCCTAAAAGTAATGTAGTGAGCAGGCTATAATGGATAATTTGAATAATTTATCCCACTTAGAATATTGCATAATTAAGCAATAATAGCACCAACAATAATAACGAATACCATTTATTTTAAAGCTTCTGTTGTGCCAGAAACAGTTACTTGTTTCTCTATTGCAATTTACTTTTTCATTGTCCCCTGTATTTGCAAATTATTTTGTCTCTGGCCAGATAATTTTAGATCAAATCATGACTACCAAAAATATAAGTGATAGCTGTAAAATACTTTATTCTAAAGAATAAGAAAATGTTTCTGGTCTTTAGGAGATAGGAAGTCCAAAACTCCTCATCTAATCACAAAGGGAAGTTTAGGTGACATGCAATTCCACACATGTGTGAGAAGAGTAGTCAAAGCTTTCTATTGAACAGAAAAGTATCAGTTCATTTGGAACTGAGATGTGGCATGTTGTAAAGTGCTTCCATTCTCATACTCTCCACGTGTAATAATCAAAACAACACTTTGTAAATGTACTACTCTATAGTAGAACCTGCTATATTACATTAAGGGGTTCATACCTTATAGAATATACTTAGTAATAAACATAAGTATCTCTTAATTGTTTGTTAGGTACTGAATTATTTACTTAAGCAAATAGAGTCATCCTTCAGAAGAAAGTAGCCCCCAACAAATTTCACTGTTTCTACTAAAACAAATTTATTTTACGTAATTAAAAAATATATTTTTTCACTGGATTTTAAGACAATGTTTTTTTTATTGGCTTTAGAGAGAAAGCAGGGGAGAGCAAGAGAGAGACAGGAACATCAGTCCGTTCCTGTGTGTGCCTTGACCAGGGATCGAACCGGCAATTTGTGTGCTTCAGAATGATACTCTAACCAACTGAGCTATCCAATCAGGGTTATCTTCACTAGATTTTTGTATTTATCATGTTGGAATATATTCCATGAACAGTGATGATGGTATGCTTTCTATCTGCTCATAAATAGAAGATCTTGAAATACTCTCTTACCAGTGTACCATTCTGCTAATGGTGGTGTTTCATATAAAAATTTCTTTCACTTTGAGACAAATTCCTTTTTCTTGTGGGGAGTCTCAAGAGCATCTTGTCTCTTAAATATTTGTGTTTGCTTCTATCCATATGGAGGCCACCTGTGAGTCTTAAATATTCAGACTTATAAATTAGTGAGAAATATAGATGGAAAATTAAAGCTGAGTCAACTATTCTCTGAAAATAATTCTTTCAGAAAACACATGTTGGGTACTGGCTGGTGTCTCAGTAGATAGAGCACTGGCCTGGGATATGAACATCCCAGGTTTGATTCTTGGTCAGGACACACAGGAGAAGCAATCTGCTTCTACCCCCTTCCTTCTCCTCTTTCTCTCCCTCTTTCCCTCCTGCAGCCAGTGGCTTGTTGGTTTCTAGCATGGCCCCAGGCACTGAGGATAGCTCCCTCAAAGCACAACAGCCTCAGTACTAAATATTGCTCGGTTTCTGAGCATCAGCCCTAGATGAGGTTGCTGGATGCATCCTGGTTGGGGTGCATGCAGGAGTCTGCCTCACTATCTCCTCTCCTCTCACCAGAAAACAAAAACAAAGCATGTGGTATTCACCTCTATTATGCTCTATAAATAGTATCTTAAAACAATAAAATGAAATAGGCATTTTAACTTCATTGTGTCCAGCATTTCACTTGTGTTGCCTTAGGGCAGTGGTTCTCAAACTTTTTGAAGTCAGGGCACATTTAAAATCCTACAACTAATTGTACGTACACTATATACAAACCTCTGAGAAATAATGTTATAATAATTAAGTCAAATATTAAAGAAAATAATGTAAAGTCCAAGCATGCTTTTATGGTAATTAAACAAAATAAATACGACAAATTAAATTTATTCTGACATTAAAAAACATTTTTATGTTACATTTTTTGAATTATGCTTTTTAGAATTTGTAAAAAAGAGGGGTTAAAAAATAAAAAAAACGATAGAAAGTTTATCTTTTTATATATATAGCTACAATCTAAGTAAGATTTAGTAAATTTGGCAGGTCCTGGCACAAATGTGGTAAGTTTTTTCATTCTTGTGTTTATGAGAAACATGAGCCTGATGTGTCCTAGCGATTTCTTCAATGTCTGGGCATATATTTGAAAGGCAAACTCTCATTTCTTTGTCAATACATTGAAGAATTCCTCTCTTTTTACTCTTAATTGTGTTGAGGGTAGAAAATCCTAATGCACATAAATAGGATGTTGAAAATTGTAGTAAAATATTCAAAGCTTTTTTAGATATTGCCACATATTTATCTTTTATAGAAATCCAAAAAGCTTCCAGAGACAATTCCTTATGTTTAATCATCAATCCATGATCAGTGGATATAGCTGACAGTTCTTCTTCTTCTGTTAATGTTAAACCAAAATCAGTTGAAGCTTCCATGAATGGGTTTCTAATCCAATCATATTGTTCAGTGTTAAGTGATGGAAAATGCTATAAATTAAATTCTGCCATCAGCCTTCAAGTCCTATTTTATTTACACTTAACTTTTGCTCACTTCCGGAATCGGATTCTTCAATATCAAACTTCTTTTTGAGAAATCTATCCACTTTATTTGGGTGTATTTATCTAAAAATAATATAATGATGTTAATAATAAATATAATAATGATGTGTTAACAAAAAGAGTGATATTTCTGTAATGAAATGGTATAATAGAGTAACTATATTTATTTTTATACCTGGGCAAATACCACAAACCAGCGCAGCTAGTAATTCCAGGTTCTGAGTGGGAATGGTATGGAATTAAGAAAATATGCATAATTAAGAAAATATGGGTTTGGGAGGGCCCTGTAATTGCTCTGGCAAGAAAAAAGCTTGCCTCAAAACCGCATCTTGCTTTATTTTATAGGGCAAGGTGAGGCCATTAGCAAATCAATGTTCTCTGATCAAGTTTCCAAGGCAACCCAAGAATATTACCAAGTGCAGAAAATCCCCACCATACATATCATCTTAACTTTATAACAAACAAAGACTAGAAGAAACTTGCCTCCAGTCTTTCCGGGGAACATGGGGGGGTAGTGTAAACAATCCAGCACCACAGTTTAACAGCCTTTTGCAACCTAATCAGACAAGTGAGGTGGGGGGTTGGGCAAACTGTCAGCTTAACAACCAATTCCCCACACCTCTGTCCACAAAAATCTAAACTGCAAAAACTCCCTGTTGGTTTTATGGTCCCCAACAGGCACATATTTTTCTTGGATGCCATATGGTGCGCCTGGAAATCTTCTAGGGTGCACCAGGCCTTAGAGTTTTGTTTGTTTGTTTTAAGCTACAAAGCTGAAAAATCAGTTCAGTTATTATTTTTCTTGGGCTTTTCTCTTTCATTCTTTCTTTTACCTTGTTTTAGAAGTGTGTATATATATATATATATATATATATATATATATATATATATATATATATATATATATATATCAGTGGTTCTTAACCTTTTTTGAGGTACCGACGGAACCCACCAGTTTCATATGCGCATTCACCGAACCCTTCTTTAGTGATAAATAAAATATGATTTTTTTTCCAAATTCAAGACATAGGTATATGTTTTTTTTACTGGTGCACAAAATGAGCTGTGCATGAACATCACCTTGCTCAAAGAACAAGACCAACAAAGTGCATGAACTCACAACAAATTACTGTATTACTTTATTCTGGCCTCCGCGGCAGAGGCTTCTCCAAATCCCTGAGACTGACTCATCAAACCCCTAGGGTTCGATAGAACCCAGGTTAAGAACCACTGATATAAATAGTAAATATAAAGTATCGTATATCATTTAAGAATATTTATGCAGTAAATTTTTAAATAATCCTCACAAAAATTGTTTATATATAGAATTGATATTGCAATGCCAACTTTTCTTTAGTGACAGAGACAGAGAGAGGGACAGATAGGGACAGACAGGAATAAAGAGAGATGAGAAGCATCAATTCTTCATTGCGGCACCTTAGCTGTTCATTGATTGCTTTCTCATATGTGCCTTGACTGGGTGGCGGTCGGGGCTACAGCAGACCAAGTGACCCCTTGCTCAGGCCAGGCTGGTGATTCTTGCTCAAACCAGATGAGCCCGCGCTCAAGCTGGCAACTCCAAGATTTCAAACCTGGGTCCTCTGTGTCCCAGTCCGAAGCTCTATCCAATGTACCACTGCCTGGTCAGGCTGCAATGACAACTTTTAGTAGTAAAGGTGTTGTTGGTGTGTTTTATATAAGGTCAGTGTGTTTACAGTTTGTTAAAGGCAATGAAATATGTAGAATAGCTAACACAGAGAGTAGTGAGTGAGTGAGTCAGTCAGTCAAGCTTGATGTGTTAACTAGAGAGTAAAGATCAAGGGTTAATATGATTCCAGAAGACACCATAAACAAGCACTAGATAGTACAGATATCTTTTATTAAGCAAATATTCATTATAAGTTTATCATTTTTGTCTATTAATGACCAATTTTACTATATGATACAGTTAGTTTTCAATCTTTGTGATTAAATAAGTATTAGGTATTCATAACTTAATAAAAACGAGCTATGCCCGAGTGTTATAAGTTGTGTAAAACTTTGCTGATTCAATTCTCAAGAGATACTTGTTATTAGCAATACTACCATAATGTCACATATAGAAATATTTATATAATAATTTTCATAATCGATAAGACTAATGAATCATGAGCTTTGCCTTTTTTCTTCTTTTTTTAGCGAGAGAGACAGACAGGTACAGACAGACAAGAAGGGAGAGAGATGAGAAGCATCAATTTTTTGTTGTGGCATGTTCATTGTTCATTGATTGCTTTCTCACATGTGCCTTGATCAGGGGGCTACAGCTGAGCCAGTGACCCCTTCCCCAAGCCAGCAACCTTTGGCTTCAAGCCAGCGACCTTTGGACTCAAGCCAGTGACCATAGGGTCATGTCTATGATCTCATGCTCAATCCAGTGACCCCATGCTCAAGCTGATGAGCCCACGCTCAAGCCAGTGACCTCAGGGTTTCGTATCTGGATCCTCAGCATCCCAGGCTGATGCTCTATCCATTGTGCCACTGCCTAGTAAGGCCATGTGCTATTTTAAACATTTTACATATATTGTCTCAATTCTCTACCAAGCTTATTATATTTTCATTTTGTTTATAAGGAAAGTAACATAAACTCCAGGCCACATAACTAGGATAATAAAAATACTTTAAATGATATGATGTTAAAGAGTAAAAAATACTTTTGATTTGAATTTTGCCTAAGAGGATTTTTATTATATCATCTTACTTCTGTATTCATGGAAATTGAGGCTCAGAAAATTTTAATGTTCTGCTCAATGTCAGTCAATTAGAAGAAGCACAGTGAGTGAGGGCCAAATGCAGAGCACTGTTGGTGATATGCAAAAACATTTCCAGATGGCTAGAAAAAAAATTATTGAAGGACAACTTATAAAGCATTTGTCCTTCATCCCATATGGTCTGCAAAATCATTCTGTGAGATGAACTGGTTAGTAATAGAAATCCCATTTTGCAGGGTAGAAAACTGACACTCAGGAGATTGTAATCTGTCTCAAGTCACAGAGCCAGGGACCCATGTATTCCACATTCTAATCTGGTGCTTTTCCATTACACCAATGAGTCCTCTTTTCAGAAATTAGCAGAATAATTGATATTGTAATAAATAAGTAAATTAATCATGATAAAGTAAACTCTAGTATGAATGTGTTGTCATACAAATCTTGAGAGCCTGGAAGATCAACGTTGAATTATAACAATCAATATTTTTTTCCTTGCTCCTTTGACTTCTCAAATCATGCCAATCTTAGTATTATTTCAGTTTTTAGAATATTTCTCCAATTTGATCTTTTATAGGTCTTCTAGATTAGAGATGATCTGGACACAGTAAAGGACCTTAAGGTACCTCATTAACTAGTCAACTAGCTCTTTTTATCTTCCATTTAATAATTGCGTAGTCTAACTTGACCATGCAGTGGCACAGTGGATAGAGCGTCGGACTGGGATGCAAAGGACCCAGGTTCGAGACCCCGAGGTCGCCAGCTTGAGCGTGGGTTCATCTGGTTTGAGCAAAGCTCACCAGCTTGAGCCCAAGGTCATTGACTTGAGCAAAGGGTTACTTGCTCTGCTGTAGTCCCACAATCAAGGCACATATGAAGAAGCAATCAATGAACAATTAAGGTGCCACAACAAAAAATTGATGCTTCTCATCTCTCTCCCTGTCTGTCTCACTATTTATTTCTCTCTTTGACTCTCTCTCTCTCTCTGTCTCTGTCAAAAATAAATAAATAAATAATTGAGTAGTCTATGTGACAAGGGCAAAGGATATAAGATAAAGTTTAGTCTTCTAAGGGTGCACGGTCTCAAAAGACAGCAATTTTAAACAAGTAATTAAAGTGTTGTTTTAGAGATATAATGAAGTTAAACAGCAATAGTACAAGGAACTTTATGATCAGCATATTTCAGGGGTCTCATTGAAGGGAAGGACCTTTGTATGGATTATTGAGGATGAGTAGCAGTTTGCCAGGTGGTCTGGGTAAGGGAACAGTCCATTACCGGCAACCTTAAGTTCTATAAATCAGCAGGACAATTTAAGAGAACTGCAAGTGGTTGGTTTGCCTTTCCAGAAACTGGCTGTTTGCCAATGTTTGGCAAAAAAATGACAAGGGGAAGCCAAGCCAGGGACCACAGTGTTCACAGGTACTCTGAATGTTATCCAGTGAACAGGATGGACATTGAAATGTTTAGAGCTCAGAGAATATTAATCTAGTTTACCTTTCAGGATGGTGGGTTTATCAGCATTGTGGTTAGGTTATCAGAATGGTGAGATGGAAGTCGGGGAGTCTCTTTGGGAATTGCATTAGTCTGCTGGGCCTGCCAGAACAGAATACCACAGACTATGTGAGTTAAACAGCGTAATTTATTTTCTCATAATTCTCATAATTCTAGAGGGTGTCAAGAGAGCTGGTTTCTTCGGAGGCCTCTCTTCCTGGCTTATAGATGGCCACCTTCTCTGTGTCTTCACATGGCCTTTTCTCTGTGTGTGCACAATCATGCTGTCTCCCCCTTCTTATAAGGACACCACTTCTGTTGGATTAAAGCTCCACCCTTATGATCTCACTGACCTTAATGAGCTCCTTAAAAATCCTATCTTCAAACACAGTCACATTGAGGTTACAGGTTTAACATATGAAGTTTGGGCAGAGAAAATTCACTTCATAACCTTACACCCTCTGGACTTTGAAAATTCATGTTCTCACATGTAAAGTAAATGTACCCTATCACCCTGGTCGGCAAACTGCAGCTCGCAAGCTACATGTGGCTCTTTCGCCCCTTGAGTGTGGCTCTTCCACAAAATACCATGTATGGGTGCTACCTCAATAAGGAATGTACCTACCTATATAGTTTAAGTTTTAAAAATTTGGCTCTCAAAAAAAAATTTGGCTCTCAAAAGAAATTTCAATCATTGTACTGTTGATATTTGACTCTGTTGACTAATGAGTTTGCCGACCACTGTCCTATCCCAAAGTCTTAACTCATTCCTCAGTTCAAGGTCTTATCTAAATATCTAAATCAGGAGTCCCTGATCCTTGAGGTATGATTACTACTAAGGAAAAGTTTCTCTCCAGCTGTGAACCTGTGAAACCAATCAGTTTATGTGCTTCCAAAATACAATGGTGGGACAAGGAAAGAAAAGGCATTTCTATTGCTAAGTAGAGAATTGGGAAGAAAGGAGTTATAAGTTCCAAGTGTCTAAAACCTTTCAGAAAAAATTTCCCTAGGTTCTTTTTTGGCAGAGACAGAGAGAGTCAGAGAGAGGGACAGATTGGGACGGACAGACAGGAAGGGAGAGAGATGAGAAACATCAATTTTTTGTTGCAGTTCTTTAGTTGTTCATTGATTGATCTCTCATATGTGCCTTGACCTGGGGGTTACAGCAGATCGAGTGACCCCTTGCTCAAGCCAGCAACCTTGGCTCAAGCCTATGAACCCTGCTCAAACCAAATGAGACCGCACTCAAGCTGACGACCTCGGGGTTTTGAACCTGGGTCCTCCACATCCCAGTCCTACACTCTATCCACTGTGCCACCACCTGGTCAGGCAAATTTCCCTAGATTTTAAGGTTTGATAGTAATCTTTGTCTTGATACTCTGTTCTCATGGCCCATTGGGGCAACAGCAGTATCCCCACAGTCCTAGAAAGTGGCTCTGTTTCCTTGGCTCAGGGTAGAAGCCTTGTTCCTGAGGCACTACAACAAGAGGAGACAGCCTTACGCTTTGAAACTGAGGAGGTGGCAGTCTTACCCAATGGGTAGTGTCACAGAGTTATTCTTTTTTTTTCTGGAAGGATATGACATATTTGCAATTGTATAATTCTAAAGCCCTGTCTTGTAGAATCTCAGAAGTATGAAAGCTTTCTTTTATTTTGTTCCATCTCTGTCTTTTTTAGTACAAACTGGAAGTCTCTGCTGGTATAATCCCATCTCTGTTTCTAGATTTGGCTGTATGACTGATTAAATCCATAAATATTCTATTTATGAAATGTTGGTCCAGCCACACCTTTGGGGTTCTCTTCAGAATACAGTTTGTCTTCTTTTTTTTTCAATATAGATAGGCTGAAAATATCCCAATCTTTTGTTTAACAATTTCTTCAAGCTGTAAGGAGAAGGCAGATTAGACCTTTAATACTTTGCTTAGAAATTTTCTTAGCTAAATATCCAAGTTTATCACTTTTAACTTATATTTTCCATAAAACATAAGAACATACTTCAGCCAAATTCTCTGCCACTTTATAACAAGGATCACCGTTCCTCCAGTTTCCAACAATGTATTCCTCATTTCTGACTAAGATTTCAGCAGAATCAACTTTAAGTCCATATGCCTACCAATGGTCTCTCACAGCAAGCTAGGCTTTTCCCAGCATGTTTCCCAAATTCTTCCAGCCTCTACCCATTACCCAATTCCAAAGCCACTTTCATATTTGTAGAAATTTGTTACTGTCAGCACTTCATTTCTTGGTATTAAAACCTTTATTAGTCAGGGTTCTCCAGAGAAACAGAACCAATGAGATAGGTAGATAGATGATAGATGATAGATAGATAGATAGATGATAGATAATAGATAGATAGATAGATAGATGATAGATAGATAGATAGATAGATAGATGATATATAGATAGATGGATAGACAGACACACAGGTGATATGTATTTATTATTAGGATTTGGCTTATGTGTTTATGAAAGCTGGCAAGTCTAAATCTGCAGCTCAAGACCCAGAGAGCTGATGGTGCTGGTGAAGTCTAAAGGCAGTCTGTAGGTCTTTTGTTTTATTCAGAGCACTAACTACTTGGTTAAGGCTCACTTACATTAGGTATACGACAATCAGCTTTACACAGAGTTCACTGCTTTAAATGTTATTCTCATCTAAAAATACCCTTCAAGTTGACACATAAAATTAACCATCAGCAGAATGTATTGATTAATCTGAGTGAAAGTGGTTAGAATTTGAACTATAGCAGTAAAACAAGTGTTGGGTCAAGGATGACTTTTAGTTTTCAGAATAGGTGGTCTGAGTAGTTAGTGCTATTACAAACTAATATTGAATATACTTTAAGGAAAGAAGTTTACTGAAGAAGATGATAAATTAAGTTTTGTTGGTAGTAGGCAACCTATTAGAGTAAGCTCAAGTAAAGAGGATGATTTGTTTTAAGGGTACGTATGTTTCTCATGGAAGCCAAAAGATCTAGGTCGACAATAAACTGGAAGCAGGTTTATTAATTAATTTGTTCATTTACTTTTTTCTTTCTTTAAGCAAGAGGGAGAGAAAGAGGGACAGAGAGAAGAAAGAGACAGGAAAAAAGAGAGATGAGAAACATCAGCTTGTAGTTGCATCACTTTAGTTGTTCATTAATTGCTTTTCACATGTGCCTTGATTGGGAGGCTCCAGCTGAGCCAGTGAACCCTTGCTCAAGCTAGTGACCTTGGGCTCAAGCCAGTGACCTTGGATTCAAACCAGTGACCATGAGATCATGTCTACAATCACATGTTCAAACCAGTGATTCCTTACTGAAGCTGGTGAGCCTGTGTTCAAGCCGGCGACCTTGGGGTTTTGAACCTGTGTCCCCATCCTCCCAGGTTGATGCTCTATCCACTGCACCACCACCAGTTATGACATTTATTTTATTTTTTAAAGATGAGCAATAAACAAGCTTTTTTATATGCAGTTAAGAAGGAGCCAGTGAAAGGGAAAAATTGAACAAGTTAAGATAATAAATAATTAATGGAAAAATATCCATGAGAAGAATGAGATATAGAATGCTACTTCTCAACCATTAATAAAAATAGAAATTACCTGGGCATCTTGTATAAAATCCAGACACGGATTCATTAGAGCAAGGGTAGTACCAGAGATTCTATGCTTCTAATAAACACTCATGTGTTGTTAGTGTGGTTGGTCCACAGACTGACTACAGGTTCAGTCACAAGGATTAGGGTCCTATTGCAATATTTTAAAATCTGATTTGTATACCTCTTTCTCTAAAACATGAAGGAATTGCTCAAAATAAACTTGTTTTTAAAATCTGGTCAACTTCCTATTTATTCTCATGATACATAAACATTCAGAAATACTTCTAGTTGAAAAGTGAATTATTACCTTTTAAAAATAGATATTAATATTAAAATGTTCAAACACACAGGCTAAAACTGTGTGTTTATGTGTCCATCTACCAATTTCGATAATCATCAACATTTTGCAATTTGTTTCATTGGCTATTGCTGACCCATTCACTTTACCTCTACCACTGGAGTATTTTGAAGACATTCTCACATACCTATAATTTTGTCCATAAATACTTCAATGCATATCTCTAACATATAAGAATTTTAAAAATTTCCCCGAAGTTTCTTTTATTAATTGATTTTTTTTTAGAGAAAGAAGAAGGGAAGAAAGAAAGGAGAGGGAGAGAAATATCAATTTGTTTTTCCATTTATTTATGCATTAATTGGTTGATTATTGTATGTGTCCTGACTAGGAATCAAATCTACAGCCTTGGTGTATGGGCATGACTCTGTAGTCAAGTGAGTTACCCAACCAGAGCTCAATCAAATAAAATTTTTTTTAAAAATTACAGGGTCATTGACCAATGGTAGTGCATTAAATAGAGTGTAGACCTGGAACACTATAGTCCCACGTTCAAAACTCTAAGGTCACTTGCTTGAGCACGGGCTCATCTAGCTTGAGCACAGAGTCACCTACTTAAGTTTGGGGTTGCTGGCTTGAGCATGGGATTATCATCATGATCTCAAGGTCACTGGCTTAAAGCCCAAGGTCACTTACTTAAGCAAGGGATCACTGGCTTGGCTGGAACCCCCAAGTCAAGGCACATCTGAGAAGCAATCAATGAACAACTAAAGAGCCACAACTTTGAGTTGATGCTTCTCATCTTTCTTCTTTCCTGTCTGTCTTGTGCTTTTTAAAAAAAATTGACAGGGCCATGATTCTATGGTCAGAATTATTAATTGTCTAAAATATTAATTTTCACAGTGAATTCATTTGAATCAGAAAATCACAAGATTCCTACATTGATTTTGTTAAGTATGTTTTAACATATGTATCAAGTTACATTTCCCCCTTTATCTTTTAAAGCATTTAATAGTTAAATAAACTGGATTATTTTATTTTCTATAATATTTCCCAT
Organism: Rhynchonycteris naso; assembly: GCA_037038555.1. Taxonomy (NCBI): domain Eukaryota; kingdom Metazoa; phylum Chordata; class Mammalia; order Chiroptera; family Emballonuridae; genus Rhynchonycteris; species Rhynchonycteris naso. Next base: position 228,720,597 of record CM072998.1, read on the forward strand.
ATTCTGAAGATGCTCATGACATCTTTATATGATGTTATTTAACATGCTTTACTATCTCCCATATTTCTGTAAAATGATAGTGGACCTAGAGACTCAATTCAACCTGGTAAATTATTTATTAACTAGAATACTTCGTGGATAATGTTGTGTAATTCCTTGCATCACATCATAAGGCATGGAATTTTTAGTCCCAGTTTGGTGATGTTAATATTAATAGTGGGTTCAGGTGCTGTCAATCTCATCTATCCATTATCAAGTTCCTTATTAACTCCTCTGTAATGATTTTAATAGGCATTGAGGGTTGTACTTTAGATACATTTTTTGAATGGAGGTTCCAAAATGACAATTTCTTTTATTGTGTCATTTCTTTTGTATATATTAGCTGTTATACTTCTATAAAGAAGAATTTTCTATGATCAAATGTTTATTATCAGAAAGGCAAAATAAATTAATGATTTTTCTATTTAATAATTGCTTGTACCCTAGCAATTTCAAAAAATGACCACAAGGCTACAATTAGCAAAATTCAGACTGTAGAAAAATATGTAGAGTAAAATTACTAATTCAACTAATAAATTAAAAGAGATAAAAAATAGGATAGAGGAGGAGTGAGAACAAAAAGATTTTGTTATGTACATACCAAACTTGGTGTATGAGTCTTATTTAGTCCTTATTTAAATACATTTTAAATATGACATTTGAAAATCAGTTTGGATCCTGATAAAGATGTTTGATTATATTAATGAACTGTTGTTAATTTTAAGTGTGATATAATGTTGTGGTGATCTTTAGGGATATATATTGAAATATTTATTGCTACCTGTAATATGGTACCTGGGATTTGCTTTAAAATAACATGGAAGAATATATAGAGAAGCATGATTGGTGACGAGTTGGTTTTGGTAGAGCTGGTGATGTGAGCATGTGAATTCATTATAGTCATTATTATACTATTCCTTTTTTTTTTAGACATATGAAACTTTTCATAATAATAATTTTGATGGTCTATCCTCAACAGGAAAATCAAAGTAGCAGTCCAATTAAAGTCAGAGTACTTTTTTTTATTTGAGAACCTTAAATAAATGAATATATTATTTTGATATTCAGAAATAGCTTTTATCATATTCTTAGCTTTATATCAGTTTAATTGATTTATTATTAACCATTTAACAACAAGAGGGCATAAACTATTTTTGGTGTTTGTATTTCAGCATCTAGCAAAATATCCATTCTATATGGAGCTCTCCTCCTCAAAAAAATTTTTTTTTAAATGAATGACTGACCTTTTTAATACCTGTTATCACAATTCTGATAGCGGATTTTTCATTTGAAAGATCACATGCATATGGTCAAAATGATAATCATAAAGATAAAAGCAAAAAGAAAGTCAAGCAATATGATAAATTCTAAAATTTAAATCTATTTAAAATTTCTGGAGCTATTGTAACCATCCCATAGTCTAACATGAAGATATGATAGCTTCATCTGTTCTTCCATAATTTTTTTTGGAAATTTCTTGTGTGAAATTTTATGTTTACAAATTGTGATGGAAAGTGATTGTATTTTATTGTTAAGAAATCTTTGGCTTCTTGCAGTAATCAGAAGTTGAGAAAGAGGATTGACTAGTTTCTCTAATGTTCAACTCATTCTATATTTGTTGGCTCTGCAATGCGACTCTCAAGGGCAGATCGGAACTCTAATTAGGGTTCTAGTTTGCCTTTGATGTTGACGGCAACTCTTATTAGTATTAATGTATATGGAAGACAGAATAGATCTTTAAATAATTTAAAAACAGCTTTGTGTATTATGAATACAGACATATAAAAGATTTAATGATGTGACTTTTACATATTTATACTGTGGTGCACACAAACACACACTCCATGTATTGTGGATAACTGTGTCTTAGGGACTAAATGAAGCTCATAAAATTTTGCCATTAATTATGTTGACAGAGAGAATATCCTTTTGTGTTTATTCATTCATTGCTCAAAATGGCTGGAGCTTCTTTTAACAATGATTGGCCTAATTTTCAAAACTTAGTCTTTTAAAAGAGAATACTAGCTTATATTTTTCTAAATTGAGGAACACACATTTTACAGCTGTGGTCAGTTTTTAAAAGGGAAGCCTCAGCTTTATATGTCTTTATATGTCAGACATATAAAGGTATACATGCCTTAGTAAAAGTGTTTCACAGTACTTGACATTTTCTCTGTGTTTTGTATGTTTCTTTTATAAATATTGTGAACTACAGCTGTAATCCTTCTCTGGGCTCAGGTGACCTACAGTGTGATTGTATTTATAAGTCATAAGTGGTGCTTGACATGACAGCAAGAATAGCTTGTCTGTGACTTCCACTGTGAGAGGCACGGGGGTTTTGCTGGTCAGGAGGTGTATTCTTCCAGTTATTATGACACAGCTTCTGTATTTGAATACCAGTTACATTTAACTGTTGCATTCTAGTTTATATATGGATTGCTTAACACCAAAATTATTTTTAAAAAACTTTCAAAGTAGAAACAAACAAACAAAAAATAAAGTGCTAAGTAAGTTTTTATTCACGGATTGCAGAAACAAAGCTAATAACAAACTTTTGGTTTGTTATTATTTGCTTAGATGTATGGCCAGAACATCTCAAATTTTCTATATGCATAAATAATTTTTTTCTTTTGAAAACCCTGCCCCTAAAAAGCAGCCACAGAAACGTTGCAGTAAAGCTCCCTTTGAAGGACTCTCAGCACAGGTCACTAGAGAAACAATGCCAAGGGGCAAGGTCTTTGTTATGCAGGAGGCCGCTGGCCATTTCAGAGCTGCTCTGGGTGTCAGGGAACCCAGTTGATGACAGATGGTGTGACTGTCCTTGTAAATTTTTCACCTTAAAATGACAGCTTATGTGGATATACCCTGTAATCATGGAGGAAAGATATCTAAAACCCCTTGAAAATTACATAAAGGGAAATAGTTTTTATTTCAAGTATAGTTCTGGGCTCTTGATATATAAAAAAGCTAGGATGTTTGTAATGAAGAAATAGAAAAGGAGAGTGTTTTAGTTCAGAGAGTACTTGTTCCTCTATACACAAAGCAATAAATAGCCAAAAATAAAAAGGAAAAAGAGAAATAATAGATTTTTTTTTTCAGATTCTGCCTTTTAAATACATACATTGTTTGACTTTGTACACTAAGTTTGTTTACCTCTTTGGACGAAAGACAGTTCTTTTGGTAACTTAAATTGCTGCAGAAACTGAAAGAAATGATTAGGAAGATGTTCCGGGTATATCTCAGAGCAGATGTATAATACAAAATTAAATAATAAATTGCTTTATGCCATTTGCTTCAAAAATTGTTGTCAATACATGTTTAGAGGATTTAATCGTATTTTTTCTTTTTCCATATGTTCTTATTGAATCTATGAAAAAATATAACATGAAAGGAGAATTCTATAACTTCAGCAACAATTTTTGATTTCCTAAGCATCCTTTTTATTTTTAATTATGTATGTTCATTCAAAATCCTTAAGGAAATATTGCTAAAATTCTGAGTTACTTAAAAGGGTTTCTAGCTTATATACTCTATAGATTTCCAGTGGCTGCCCAGATCATAAAATTAAAACATATTAAAAAGTCTTGGTTAATTCTGAATACAAACATTGTTTTAGGTTGGGTTTAATGAGAAAATTATAACTGTCATTTCTGCTTTAAATTCTCCTTCTTGTGCAATAATATGCTCATACAATATATTGTTGTCTCAAAGTATGTATCCAAGACCAGAATGAGTTCACAACAACTGAATCAATAGTTCATTACTTTTTAAATTCAATTATTTGTATGTCCCTTTTAGTAACTTCGTTTAAAAATTAAAACAATATTGGGATTGATTCATTAAATTGTTGGTTATGTTTTTAAATGAGATTTTGCTTTAATTTTTGTGTATGAAGAATATTAATTGTCTCTATAAAATATAAGACAGTAGCAGTTACTAAAGGAGGTACATTGTTGATAGGCATGAGTGGCTTTCTCACATATCCCAGATGCCAGCTTTATGAAGAATGTACTCCTTTTGTTTATTAGTCACATCATCATAAATCCCTAAGATAACTGAAGACTCCCATGTTTCACTATCAAAATTAAGTTTTCTGAGGTATGGCTGGAGTTCGGTTGTGTCTTACAGTCTACTATCTTATTTTTATAGAATGTAAATATGACTGAGTCAATAATCTAAATTTTGGAGAATTTGTCTTTGGTTGACAACTTTAGTATGAAAACATAAAGAAAAATAAGAAAAAAGGGAAGGAGAAAGAAGGGCATAGGGTAGGAGAGAAAAGGAAAGGGAAGAAAAAAAAGATGAGAAAGAAAAATAAAGACTCCCATACATATATAATAATTCCACTTGAATGCTTTGGTATTCTAAATTAGAATCTTTTATGATCTTCTAGTGTGACCACTTGCAATATTAAAAAAAAAGCCAATAAAACAACATAACATTAAAAAAAAACTGTCCCTAAAAACCTAAAAATTATTTTCAGAAATGGTCACCTCATCTTTCTTTTTCCAACATGGACAACTGTGCTAAGGTGACAAAATTGCATTGGCGGCTCGGAGCTCCCATAATTCTCCTTGGCCTGTCTGTTGTTCATTCCTCATTTTATTTGCAGTGGTCTTCTCTTTCCTGTCATCCTTCATCCTTCTCTTTCCAAAACGTGGTGTATTGTTCCACTTGTTGTTAAACAATTTTATTGTGTTAAAATTCTGTTCTGAAATTTGCTGAGGTTGAAGTGTGATATAGTATATTGAATAATTTAAATGGTTTGGTTGCGAACAGTACTTATCAGAGATTTTATATGCTGGACTAAATTGGGAGTGTTGAAACTGAAGCAATATTATGCAGAATGTTTAAAACTTAATTGATCATGATGGTGCTTCCCCCATTCTGGAAAGAGCTCACCGGATCCTGGTCCAGAGGGTACATTGGGAAGAAATTCTATCATGTGTCACAGAACCCTGAAGTTATGCAGCTGGGTTAGTAGATAATGGGGGTTAACAGAGAGTGGTGGGGTTAAGCCTCATCTCAGGCCAGGTCTGAGAACAAGCTCTGCCTGCCTTCTCTGAAAGAACATCCTTCACACAGAAGGAATACCTTTGTCAAGTGAGAAGCACCAAATCTTTTAACATCTAATCATTTCAGTATTCTCGGTTGTTAGATCAGCTAACTCTGTCAGGCTTACTTTATAGGGTTATAAAAGGTAAATTATGTTTGTAAAAGCACTTTGAAGCAGAAAAACACAATAACAACATAAGAAATTATTTTTATTGGATGCAGCCATAGAGTGAAAAAGCACAGGGTCTAACTGTACAAGTTTATGATACAGGTTTGCAATATTCCAGAGGTGTAAACTTGGGCAAGTGTGTGACCTCTGTAAGTCTCAATTTCATCATCTCTATAATGGGGATAATCATGCCTAATTCAAAAGCTGTTGAGGAAATCAAATGAAACAATATATTTCAAAGCTAGAATTATATACAATTCTCTTAAGATTTCTTGCTGAAAATTATTCTCTTGGGTCTGACAACTGCTGGGACACACTGAAAAAACACTTATAGTGCCTTCTTACCAGGACCTGAGACATTAGTCCCACTGCACTTATCAAAGAAAACTCCAAGAATAAATAGTGCCAGAATGAGAAATCAAGATATTGGAAGTAGGGAGTCTGATAGAGTAGTACCAGAAATTTCAGCCATAAAAATTACTTTGACTATTAACCCTTTTTGTGAAATGCTCTGAAAATGGTAACACATTTCTATCTGGGATGACTTTAGTCTTGTTCAATTATAATTGGGGACAATTTTTTTTTTATTTTTTATTGCATGAGGTTTTAGAACATTTTCTATATATATATCTGCATCACTGATTTCAAATCTGAAATCCGTTTTTTGGTGCATGCTCTAGTTTTTATACAATTTTAATTTCTTTTTGTTACAGTTAATGGCATGCATTGGTTTTTAAATTGGAGTTAAAGGGCAACAACTCTTGGATTGAACATAACCACAAGGCAATTAATGTTTTACAAACATCACTTTTACATAATTGTAGTTGTTTTTAAATGTAAAAGATTATTATCTGATAAAAAACACCTTCTTATTTTATATTAAGATGGAATCATGGCTTCTTCGAGTAGGCGTAAATGTAAGAATAGTTCTGGCACCTTTCATTATATATGTGGCTGTTACACACTTCAATGTCAAAGGCACAATATTTCATCATTTGTGACATGTGCATATATTGCCTATTTTCAAGTTCCCCTTGACAATCAAGACAAGAATTGGGTTTCTCATATTGTGTGTCATAATTGTGAGAAAATGCTTTGTAACTGGACAAAAGAAAAATGTAAAGGAATGCCTTTTGGTATTCTCATGGTTTGGCATGAACTTAAGGACCACAGCAGTGACTGTTATTTCTGTCTGATCCATGCAAAGGGTATTGGCAAGAAAAAAATAGCATATGATCACGTATACTAATATTCCTTCAGCAATATGACCTATCCCACAGTCTGAAACACTCCTGGTTCCAGTTTTCAATGGTTTTATTTCTTCTAAGGATAAAGGAAGTGAACATGGTGATCAAGTATATTTTGATAAGATGCATGAGGAAATGGTTGTAGAATCTGAAGGGTCTTCTTCTGATGACAAGCAGTCATTAACCCCTCAACAGTCTAGCCAACCCAAATTGAATGACTTAGTAAGAGATTTGGGCTTATCAAAGAAAGCAACTGAGTTATTTGCCTCCAGGCTTCAAAGAAAAGAATGTACTTCACCGATCAGCTAAAGTATCCCATTTCAGGAAGCGTGAACAAATTTTTGTGGACTTTTTTTTCAAAGACAAACACTTTGTTTATTGTCATAATGTCAGCAATCTTCTCAGCCAGCTAGGTATTACCATTTATAGTCCAACAAAATGATGGCTATTTCTTGACAGCTCTAAATGGAGTCTAAAATGTGTTCTCCTACACAACGGTAATGTTTATGCAGTGGTTCCAATTGGTTATTCAACTCATCTGTGAGAAGATTATATTGACATGAAAATTGTCCTCAATTTACTGAAATATTATAGGAGCATAACTGGATCATTTGTGTGAATCATAAAATGGTAAATTTCCTGCTAGGACAACAGAGAGGTTTCACCAAGTATCCTTGCTTTCTGTGTTTGTGGGACAGCCGAGCTCGGAAGAAACACTGGACACGAAAAGAGTGGCTGAAATGTGAAGCTCTGGAAGTAGGGATACAAAAATATTGTGAATGAACCTGTAGTTACAAAATTATTTTTCCCCCACTTCACATCAAACTTGGTTTAATGAAGCAGTTTGTTCAGACTTTGAATAGAGAATGTGAATGCTTTCAACATATTATTTCTGCTTTTCCTGTCTTGTCTTTTAAGAAGATAAAAGCAGGTGTATTTGATGGACCTCAAATTTGAACCCTCATATGTGACAAAGAAATTGCCAGGAAAATGATGAATAAGGAGGAGAAAGCAGCATGACAGTCTTTTGTGGCAATTACAATAAACTTCTTTGACAACAAAAAAGCAGAAAACTATGAACTTCTGGTTCAAAGATTGTCTGTGACATTGGATGTAACATGAGTGTTAAAATTCACTTCCTGAACAGTCAACTTGATAAGTTTCCCAAAAATCTTGGAGCTATTAGTGATGAGCAGACTACTGCTGGAGCATCAAATGGGATTGTCCTCAACAAGTACACAAATGCAAGAGCTACAAATGCAAATTTTTGCCTGAATAGAATTTAAATAAGTTTTGTGCAAATTTTATGATTAAAATAAGTATTTGAATATGTTCTATTTTGAAATTGTAGACAAATTCTGATGCAATCATATCTTTTAGTGTATTTAATGCATTATATAAATTATTATATTTTTGCAAAGATGATGCCCAAGGAGACATTCTACTTCATTACGTTAAACTAAATGTTGAAAATTTTGCAATAAGATGAAAACCTAAAATCTTGAATTGCAAAAAACTGTAGCTTACAGAGAAAAACTAATGTCAGACTTGAGATTAGTACACTCGAATTAGGTAAGAACAAGTATTTCTGTGGATGCAACAAAAGTTTTGTTCCCCAGTGTTATTTAAGAGAGAAGCTCATTGCATTCTTTCAAATTTGCTATGTTGCTAAAAATGAAACTCAGAGACATGGACAAGAGTGTGCTGGCTATCTGGGAGGGGTAATGGGGGGATAAGAGGTAGGGTGTAGGGGTTGGGGAGGGGCACAAATAAAACCAGATAGAAGGTGATGGAAGACAATTTGACTTTGGGTGATGGGTATGCAATATAATCAAATGTCAAAATAACCTGGAGACGTTTCCTCTGAACATATGTATCCTGATTTATCAATGTCACCCCATTAAAATTAATAAAATATAAAAATAAAAAAATTTTGCTATGTTGCTTGTATGACTTTGCCAAAAGAGGAAGGAAGAAGAATAAATGTTATTCAAATCAATCACATATTATTATTCTATATTATGTATTCCATGCTTTTATACTTAGAGTGATGGTATTTCTTTTCCATAAACCTATAACCAAACATGAAATACACCCTTATTAGCAATATTTGTTGCAAAGTGGGTGGGGGAATGCCTCCTTTGCTGTTCTGGATTCACATCTTTCTCCACACTTCCACAGAAGTGTACCGGGAGATATAAACTTGACCTGAAGTCATTTAAAATACACACAGGAGGGACAATATGCAACTTTTTCACAATTGCATAGAAGTCCTTTATTTTTTTCTAAGAAGATATTTTATTTTTCAAATTAAAAATGTATAGATGTAAAAGAGTTAATTACATATTTTCCTATTGACTAAAAAGGAACTACTATTAGGCTTTCTACCTCGGAGCCTGCACCCTTGTCACCTCTCCTGAGAATATTCCCTTAGATTTTCCCCTTCTGGTTTCCCTTCTGTTTTGTTAGATGTAGGCTGAGGTGTTATGGCTTACAAGGGACTTTCTTGACCACCCTCTTTAACCAGTTCCATACCTCTGCCCTCCTCTAGGCTTTACTTACTGATTCTGCCTTCACTTATTATTTGTTAATATTTTTCTTCCCACTAGACTTTTTTTTTAGGTTTTATTTATTCATTTTGAGGAGAAGAGCAAGAGAGAGAGGGCGGGAAAGAGCAGGAAGCATCAACTTGTAGTTGCTTCCCATATGTGCCTTGACCAGGCAAGCCCAGGGATTCCAACCAGTGACATCAGCATTCTAGGTTGATGCTTTATCCACTGTGCCAGCACAGGTCAGGTTCACACTAGACCTTTTTTGTTTCTACTTGAAACGTGGTAGGTATTCTGAAAGTTTAAATTAAAATAAGTACAGATTTGGACCAACAGACATAGATTTGTATGTTTTGCAATATGATCATTAATAATTATTGAATGTGTATTGTGTTTTATGTATTATGTTTCATTGTTCAGATCCTTTTGTATATGCAATTTCATTTAATCCTAAGAGTAACACTATGAGGTAGATGCCACTGTCATCTCAATTTTAAAGCAGCATACAGTAAGAATAGGGAACTCTAGCATGTCAAATCAGTGGGTAATAATTTTCCCACTCAGTAGCAGCGTACTCTTGGATAGTAACTTAATTTTACTTAGTCTTTATTTCCTCATCTGGTATAGTGGGTTAATAATGCTTTCCACACAGGGATTTCCAAAAGTTTCACTAGAAAAAGGCATAGGACTAGATTATCAGTTACAAATCGCTGTTCAAAAAATAAACATATTCTTTCTATGTCTATATTCTTCTATTCTTCACCCAGTTCTCATGATGTCACTGAGATTTGCTTCATCTCCAGACACCTCAAGCCTGGTTACTATCTTATTATAAAATCTCATTAAGATGGTAGGTGAGTTTCAGCTAAGTCAGATATTTTTTAAATACAAACCACTCTAAGCACTGATGTGGAGTTGATGATTCATATGAAAAATTGGGGAGGTTGGTTCTGAGAAAAGGAGGAAGGATTCTACCAGTTGGGGATTTCCCTGAGAATAAAACCCCAAACTCTGTGCAGAGCAGGTATCATGAACTGATACCCAGAATACTCAGAAGGGCCAGCCAGAGCCAAGCATCAGAGTATAGGAATGAGGCCCTCAAAGCCTCTTGCCTCTGACTCAGATGCCATAGTCTTATATAAATAGATTGTGGCTGTAAAATTTAGCAACTGAGCCATATTGCGAATTTAGGTAGAAAGTTAAATTGTGAGACATTAGAGCTAAATAGTGATAAAAGTAAATATAGTTAAATATATATGTGTATGATGTGTATGTATATAAATGCATGTACATTGAAGCATACACATACATATATATTTAGAAAAATAATTAATAAATAAATTGCCCAAGGTCATGGTTAGCTTGTGGTAGACATGGGATTCTAATATGTTTCTATTTTACTATAATGATTATTCTCTAATATCATACTATCATTTGCAGTTACTAATTATATATACACATGGAGTAATTGTCACTTTATAAGAACATTTACTAATTGTCATGCTTTATGCTGTGTCTCTTATGTCTTCTAAATAGTATTTTAATCCAAGATAGATTATTTTAGGCTAACTTTACAAATGAAAAAGTGACTACAGATAGTTTATTTGGCCCTCGTCCTTTGGCTCAGGGTTGGGTGTTGGCCCGGCGTGTGAATGTCCTGGGTTCAATTCCCTGTCATGGCACAAAAGAGAAGCGACCATCTGCTTTTCTACTCTGTACCCCTTCTCTCTCTCTCTCACTCTCCCTCTCTCTCTCTCTTTCTCTCCTTCTCTCCCCCTCCTGCAGCCGTGGCTCTATTGGTTCAAGCTCATCAGCCCAGGAGCTGATGATGGCTCCATGGAGCCTCTACCTCAGGCACTAAAAATAGCTCTGTTGTGAGCATAATCCCAGATGGGCAGAGCATCAACCCCAGATGGGGGTTGCTGGGTAGGTTCCACTTGGGGCACATGTGGAATTTTGTCTCTCTCTCTCCTCTCTTCTCACTTGGAAAGAATAAGAAGAAAAAAGATAGTTTATTTAAGTTTGCATAGCTGGCAGAAATCAGTGTCAAAGACAAAGCATGCTCTTTTACCTGAAGTCTTACCCAGTCTTTTATTTTTAATGTTTCCCTTTCACTATGCTGCTGCTGCTCACTCTTTTCTAAATGTATAGTAAATCTGAACTGAAAGCATGTCTTTTTTTTTTTCATGTTTCTTCTAGCATGATGGAGCTCACATAGTAGTATTAATCTCTTGTGTTTTCCTTCTAACCAAAGAAAAGTATTTGATTTTTTAATGGTATTGTGGGAAAATGTTAAAAGGAAAGAAAGAACCAGAGGTGAAGCAGTTTTTATGTAAACTCCACTGCCTCTTCGCTATTTGCCTACTTTATAGTAAATCAAATCTATTTTCTATAATGAACTGTCTTTATTTTCCCATTAGGGTTGCCTTAGAAAAGAAAGAGTGTGTATGCTTCAGTTTGGGGTCATTTGTAATTATAAAAAGATACTCAGGAAAGCCTTGCACTCTGTGTATGCCTTTAAAATCTCCTCCTTTGGTTGTTCTGCACGTTTTTACTGTTTTAGAAAGAAAGTGTTAGAAAGCTGTGTTTTTATTGCCCTGATGCCTTTAATAGTACATACTGTGAAACTAAGCTGGATACCTGATTGATGCCATTCCTACCTGTCTGGGAAGATAATGATCAAACATCGAGGGGTCTGTTCTCCAGGTGATGTGTGCATGGAACTCCCATTAATGTTAATGGGAATCCTGCAGCTAAGCACAGTGACTGGAGACAAGAGGCTGAAGGTGTAGTAGATCTATTAATACTTATTTTTTTCATAGTAACTGGTTGGAATATAAGTGGGAGGCACTTCTTTTGAAGCTAACGATCTGCTATATTTAAAAAGTGCTGCTTGTGTAAAACATGGAGATACATTGGCGATAAACTCCTTGTATAAAATATACTTATTCTAAATTGTACTATACAAAAAGAATTCTTATGAAATGCTTGTGTTTGTGAATGATGTTTCCATAATACATCTTCTGAAAATGGCTGATTAAAAGTCTATAGAAAATTTTGATAATTGGTAGTTAATTGAAAAATGCAGATATGAAATTTAGGAAACAAAAAAAGTAGTTAAAAAGGTTGATGACATACACTGATTAAAATCTAGATAAGAGAAAATGTATGCTATACAGAAAACTATATTCCATGCTTAGGCAAGGTCATATTTTTAAGTAATTCAGAGATAAGATATATATTTACTGTATTTAGCATATATAGATATGAATTAATCTACTAATTAAACAACATATATATTTTAAAATAATAGAGATAAAATACATATATACTATATGTAGTATATATATTTATAGTCACATATGAATTAATCTACTAACAAAGTAACATATACAAATATATAGTTCTTAATTTATTCTATAATATTTACTAAAGGTGAGACATTATTTTAGACATTCAGCATGTTGCACCGACAGACTTAAGCCTTTATTTTGTAAATATTACAATCCAGGGGAATTAAAAGCTTAGAAATGGTCATATTGAACCTTTATTTTCTGTAGACAGAAACTGACACTCAGATTGACTTGCTCATTGTTACAAAACTGGGTAAAGACAGAGCTCGTCCTTATCTCTAAAAATGTATTGTATCAATTAATGTGCTCTTCGCTGCTTCCTCTGTACCTAATATAAGGTGACCAGATTTTAAAATTGGTAAAGTGGGACACCATTGACCAGGAGGGAGGTTTCATGATTAAAAATTTGGTCTATATTCTATGAAAAAATTTTCCATAGAATGTAAAAATAGTATTGTAATGTATATTTTTTAAATTTCAACATAAGTACAATTTACAAATCTAATACATTAAAAATTGTGTATGGTATTATTTTATTCTTTGGCATATTTCTCATTAGAGTGAAATTTTTTTAGTAGATTACTGTCATTGTTTAAAACAGTGGTTCTTAACCTGGGTTCTATCAAACCCTAGGGGTTCGATGAATCGGTCTCAGGGGTTCTGAGAAGCCTCTGCCGCGAAGGCCAGAATAAAGTAATACTGTAACTTGTTGTGAGTTCATGAACTTTATTGGTTTTGTTCTTTGAGCAAGGTGATGTTCATGCATGGCTCATTTTGTGCACCAGTAAAAGAACATATACCTATGTCTTGAATTTGGAAAAAAAATCATATTTATTTATCACTAAAGAAGGGTTCAGTAAATGCACATATGAAACTGGTGGGTTCGGTACCTCAAAAATGGTTAAGAACCACTGGTTTAAAAGGTCATAAAAATTTTTACAAGAATTTGTTAAATTATATTTCACACATAAAATGGCTTTCAAAGTCTCAGCACTTAATTGTGATTTTTCTGATGTCCACACTTTATTTAGCGTAGAAAAAACGTATTTAGTCACTGCATTAGTTCCTGGTAAAGACAGTGCGTATTCCACAATTTTTAGTGCATTATTGTATGGAACATGGTTCGTTTCAAAATGATGAAATATTTCTAACCATTTGTTCTCTATTGTGATTTTTGCTGATGCCCAAGATTTAACCTTTTCCTTATCAATATATTTTTTACATAATGATACCTCATTAAAAAGATAATTTTTGGAAATATTTGTATATGGGAAATTTTGAGTGAGTCAGAGGGATCGAGTTACACGGTCCTGAAACCGATGCCGGAGCTGCACGACCGAGCGAGAACAGGCAGGGCAGCACCACTGGCGCGCTCACACACAAGCAGGTCGCACACACTCCCTGCCTAGACTCGTCCTTGGGGTGGCCATGGCCGCGCTCCCCACGTCCAGCCCCACCTGCTGCTGGAGACCTAGCGGCTTGCGCCTTGTGGAGTGGAGCCGCAGGTGCAGGCCTACGGGGAGTTAGGGGACTTGACAGCTGACGCCCCAGCAGATACGTCCCACCCAAAGTTCTTTGTTTTGGGGCCCGCTTGGGGCAGCCAGCTCTTGAGGCAGTGCTGGCGCTTCCAGGTCAAGGTGGGGTCTCAATGCGGAAAACTGTATATTCCTTTCCCGTTCTCCTGCCGTTCCTTAGCTTTTTGTTCATTCTTTCCAAAAATCGGGACTTTTTAAAAATGCCGCAGGACGCGGGACAAATTGTTAAAAATCGGGACTGTCCTGCCAAAAGCAGGACTTCTGGTCACCTTAACAATGTTTGGTATACAGTGTTGGCACCCAGTACAAAATAAATAAGAAAATTGTTTTAAATATTTACTCTTCATGGCAGCTAAATATTAGAATATTTAGTACCTAAATATTCTGAACTGTGAGGTCATGGAATAATCAGTCTCTGCTTTTTCTTTGTTTTTAAAGAATTGTGCAACTCTCAACACAATAAAAAGTATAACTCAATTCAACAAATGATTTTATTTCATGACATGTATTTGTCATTTTAAAAATGTTCAAAAGGTGCTTTTGCTTCTGATTTTGATGGAAGACATTACAGTTGACCAATAATTCTACCAAAACCAATTAGAACAGTCATTCAAAATGAAAAACAGAAAAAAGACTAGATCTGCAGGGAAGTATGCTGGCTAATTAGATACATAGGTAATGTAGATATTGGACTTGTCAAACATGAACCTTAAATAAAACTCTGATTAATTTTTAAGAGAAATAATTAACAAGATGGATAATTTTATTGGAAAATTCTGATCTATAAGAAATAACCAAATGTCGATATATTTTAAAAACTGGAAAATAATATGACTAAAAATAAGAATTTAGTAGATAAATTTAAAAGCAGATATAGAACATGGTAAAAAAGTACAATATATGTTTAATGAATCCTGGAAGTAAAAGAGAAAGAAAGTGATATGTAAATCATATTTAGAAAAAATAAAATCTAATAATATTCTAAAATTTATGAAGGCATCAACCCACAAATTCAGAATCTATTAAGCACTTAATCTGTAATAATACAAAACCACACTGAGGTTCTCTTCCCTATTGTGTATTTTTGTCTCCTTTGTTGTAGATTAATTGACTGTATATGTGTGGGTTTATTTCTGGGCTCTCAATTCTGTTCCTTTGATGTATGTGTCTGTTTTTGTGTTAGTACTCTACTGTTTTGATTACTATGACTTGCTAGTACCTTTTGATATCAGAGAGCATGACACCTCCAACTTTGTTCTTTCTTGTCAATATTGCTAAGATTATTAAGATTTCAATATTTTCTCTTTAAATTGGAAAGTCAACAAAACTCCAATATAACTCCTGGTAGAGTTTTTGAAAATATAGTAATTAACAAGTTTAATCTAAATTTTATATGAAAATTAGAAGGCTAAGACTAGCCAAGATAATCTTGAAAAACAAACAAACAAAAATATCCAGGACATATAGTATTATATTTCAAGTGTTAACTATGAATAAATGTCTTAAAACCAAACAGAATTTACATAATTAGATTTCAAAATATCTTGGGACTGGTCATATCCATTTTCTTCTATTTTCTCTCGTTTTGAATAGAAATGTCTATAACATATTTGCTAAGATTTCTTGTGCCTGTCCTACTGTTGTATTTTGGAAGGAGATAACTTGTTTTCTAGTTTCATATGCCCAGAGATGTAGAATAATTTTGCCTATTTTTATTAAAGTATAATTGACTTACAACATTATATTTGTTTCAGGTGTACAACATAGTGATTCTATAATAGTATATATTGCAAAGCGATTGCAAGTCTAGCTACCTTCTGTCACCATACAAAGTTATTACAATATTGACTATATTCTCTATTCTATCCAGTAATTCCCTGTGACTTATTTATTTTATAACTGGAAGTTTGTTCCCCTTATTCATTCTCACCTATTTTGTCCATCTCCCTGATCTTTTTTTCTGAATCTATGAGTCTGTTTCTGTTCTGTTTTGTTTACTCATTTGTTTTGTTTATCAGATTCCACATATAAATGAAATCATACAGTATTTGTTTTCCTCTAACTATTTTCACTTAGCATAATATACTATGTTTATCCATATAGTTGCAAATGGCAAGATTTTATTCATTTTATGGCTGAGTAATATTTTATTTATAAATAATATTTACTTTATTAAGTATGTTACATATATATCATATTTTCTTTATCTATCAGTAAACACTTAGTTTGCTGTAGCTTACTCAGGCTCTTTTGTGCTCCATACAAATTCTAGGATTATTTGTTTTAATTCTCTGAAAAATACCACTAGTAATTTGATAGAGCTTGCATTAAATCTGTAGATTGCTTTCAGTGGGCCCAACGTGATCATGATAGTGCATTCAGAGTGAGCAATGTGATAATAGAAACAGAGGTTAGAATGATGTTATTTCTGGTGGGAGACCATAATCTATTGAATGCCAGGAGCCTTTACAAACTGGAAAAGACAAGGACACAAATTCTCCTCTAGAGCCTTCAGAAGGAATGAAGCCCTGATGTCATCTTATTTTAGTTCAGTTAGAACTTCTTGCATTCGGAACTCTAAGAGAATAAGTTTGTATTGTTTTAAACCATGTTTTTGTAATTTGTTTCAACAGCAGTAGAAAATTAATATATGCCTTAATATACAGTAATAATATTTATAATATATCATACAAAGTATATTACAAGGACAAAAATTATAGATGAGTAGAAGAGAATGTAGAGTTCAGAAATAGAGGAAACATTCAAACAGTCGATAGATTCTTGACAAATATAATTGTCCATGGAATTCAATGGAAGTAATTCAATGGGAGAAAGGAGAGTCTAACAAACAGTGCTATAGAAACTGAATATCAATATGGAAAATAATGCACCTCAACCCATTCTTACACCATGCACTAAAATTAATTTGAGATAAGTGGTAGAGCTAAACATAATTCTAGAACCTTTCTTAAGGAAGCAGGAGAATATTTTTGCAAACTTAGGCTAGTAAAGTTTTTTTTTTTCTATTAAATGAGAAGCGGGGAGGCAGAGAGACAGACTCCCACATGCGCTCCGACCAGGATCCACCTGGCGGCAAGACCCCTACAGGGTGATGCTCTGCCCACCTGGGGCCGCTGTTTTATTGCTTGGTAACTGAGCTCTTTCAGCACCTGAGTGGAGGCCATGGAAATATCCTCAGTACCTGGGACCAAATTGCTCAAACCATTCAAGCTATGGCTGTGGGAGGGGAGGAGAGAGAGAAAGAAAGAGATATAGAAGGGGGAAGAGGAGAGGTAGAGAAGCAGATGGTCGCTTTTCCTGTGTGTCCTGATTGGAAATTGAATCCAGGACTTTTACACGGCAAGCGACACTATATAGCTGATCCAACCAGCTTAGGGCCGGATTAGCAAAGTTATAAAAGGCTACCAAAAGTTTTAACATAAAAATGATAAGTTAGAATTAATTAAAATTTAACATCACTAGTAAAATGAATAGAAAATAGAAGGCCAGAAAAAATATTCCCACAGCATATATCTGTTGAAGGGCTTATATCCAGAATATTAGAGAACTCTGAAAATGCAATAAAGCAGTGCCAGACAACTGAATTTTTAAAATGGAGAATGGGCAAAGATTTCAGTAGATACAACAAAAGAAAATGTATAATGACCAATGAACACAGGAAAAAAGTAAGTAGGATTTAGTTATCAGAGAAATGTAAATTACAATAGCAATGATATGTCATCTTTTTTTTAAAATTCATTTTAGAGAGGAGACACAGACTGAGAGAAAGAGAGAGAGAGAGAGAGAGAGAGAGAGAGAGAAAGGGGGGAGGAGCTGGAAGCATCAACTCCCATATGTGCCTTGACCAGACCAGTGCAGGGTTTTGAACTGGCGACCTCAGTGTTCCCAGGTCGATGCTTTTTCCACTGCACCACCACAGGTCAGGCGATATATCCTCTTGTAGATTCTGTAGCACAGAAAATTTAAAAGCACTAACAGTATCAAATATTGATAAATACGGGAAGCAATTAGAACTCATAGTTGCTGGTGAGAATGTAAAAGGATTCAACTCCTTCAGAATAGAGTTTAGCAATAATTTACTCTTAGGCGTTTATGCAAAAGAAATAGCAACTTATGTCCACAAAAACACTTGAATAAAAATGCTCATAGCAGCTTTGTTCATAATGGCAAAAAATGTGAAACAACTTCAATGTCCAGAAATAGGTGCATACATGAGAAAATTGTGGTATTTTTACACAATGGAGTACTATCCACAATAAAGAGAATAAACTACCGATACACAACAATATGGATGAATCTCAAAAGCATTATTCTGAGAGAAAGCAGGCAGACACAATATTCTATAAAAATGAAAACTATTTATTGCAGAAAATAATCAGAACTGCAGTTACTGCTATATGATGATAGTAATTAACTGGAAGTAATACACAGAAAATATTTTATCTTCATAGCAGTTACTCATCTAACACAAGTGGGTCTCCTGTGTGCAAGCATCAAATTGTACACATATGAGGTATATTGTTTAAACAATAATTCTCAAATAAATATAAAATAGATAAAAAAATTTAATCACTTCAATTAGAAGAGAAGACACTATTTGTTCTTGATATTAAGGGGAAAAAATGAATTAGCCAGGTAAGAAAATCATTGTAAAAGATTAAATAGCAGGCTATAATCTGAGAAGACAGTTGATCATATATTTTTCTTTCCAAAAGGCATGCTAGATACTCAACAAACATTGATTGCATAAGTGCACTTAACAGGTCTCTATAAATGATATTTTTTATTATGTAAGTACAAATAAAACTTGATAAATACAGAAAATTCAGAAGAAAGGAAAAAATTATCTACAGTTGAATTTCTAATATTTTCTTGTCTAAGCTTTACTTTTACATGGATATAATTCCAGTGTATATATACTTTTAAAGTTGTTTTTCTTTTAGCATAACATTATAAACAATTTAAAAAATTGTATATGCTCATTGTAAAAATCATTTTATTGGTTGTGTAATGTTACATTGAGTAAACCTCTCAAAATGTATTCTTGCTACTTGGGTTCCTACACATTTATAATTTTATGCCTTTCAGATGGATTATTTCTGTTAGTAATAACTCTTTTAATTGCTAATTAATTTCTTTGGCATATAAGTTTATTTTGTTTGATACGTATATATAAATATATATATAAGCTTTCTTTTGATTAGTAATTGTCAAATGTGTTGTTTTTATTCTTTTGCTCCCAAATATCTTATGACAATATGTTTTAGGTTTAGTAACATAAAACAGTATTATTAGTTGTATCTGATAATATCTTTTGTAATATACTTATTATATAACATTTGGCAAATGCAGAAGAACATATTAATATATTAATAAGTTTATATAGATTTTTTGTTTTATCTTTGTGTACTTCTAAATAAGTAACAGGTGAAGAGTCCATAGTATGAAAGAATGAGAGGTAAGGAGTGTTGAAGATCAAGTCTCAAAAGATAGTTTCACATCTAATTGTGAAAGGCATTGAATATGACACTAAGGAATATAGGGTTAATCTTAAAAGTATTCAGGTTGTAAACAGAGGCAACATTAGATTCATGTATTTTAAGTGGTATTTTGATAGTTGTATGAGGTGAATAAAATAGAACAAGACATTTAACAAAGTCATCATTTTGGGTGGATACGTAATATTTTATGTAAGAAATGCTATGGGCTTGAAAAAGTAGAATAAAGAGTGAAGACAAGTGAATTTTAATTGATAAATATTTGGTGCTGGATCTATAGGCTTTTGTAAAGAGTTAAATGGATGAGGAAGATTTGAGAATTAATATTGAGAGAATGACATCTTATGAGTTGTCAAAATCTAAGGTATGGATGAAATATCTTAGGGAAAGCAAGGGATTTGAGAACAGATGGTGAGGAAGATGGATATTTATCAGACCTACTGAGAAAAGAAAAAGGTATGTGGAAATAGATTATAAAAAGTTGGTATCTGGGGTTCTTTGATAATTTACTTCACATGATGAAAATATTTAATTATTATGAATCTTAAAAATCATGTTTATACTCTCTTTGTAGATAAACTATTGTGTTTATCAAAACTTTGGGCTATAAAGTACATGAATTTAATTTAATCTGCAGTAAATTATAAAGATTACTGATGGCCATAATATGAATTATTCTATACTTATAATGCTGTTGTAAATGTTTATTTACTTATTTTTCCATTTCTCGTCACTCCCACCATAAACTCATGAGGGAAAGAACATTGTTTTGTTTACTGCTGTAATTATAAGGGTGTCTTCATGGTATAGTTAGCACTTAATAAATACTAGAATGAATAGCTTGAAAATGAGAATTATTTCAACTATGAGAACAGAGATCAGATTGGTATAAGTTTCAGGGTGACAAGGCAGTAGAGGATGGTGACTAAATAATAGTCCTCCTTGGAAAGGCACATTTGAGGGCTTTGTCTGGGTAAAATAAATGTCACTTGGTAGTTGGTGGCAAGGAACACTTTGTTGCTTACTGTTTTAACTATAGAAGAGAAGCATTAGGGAGCCAGAGTTTTCTCTTAGTAAAACCAAATGAGAATTTTTTTAAGTTTCTGAACGAAGCTGGATTTTCTACATACATTAGAGTAATAAACCTCATAACTTCAATACCCAATTATTGTCATTCTTCCCATTAGAACTGCTTATTAATCTCTGTTGGTCCTTGGGGGGAGGTAAGGGGTGTGGCAGTGCTTCCCCTCTTACATAGGCTCAACATTAAACTCACACTTGTTAATTCATTGGCCCCAGCTGAGACCAGAAAGGTCACTAGAGCAAAGCCATGGCCCTTAAACTCATTTGGGATGGAGCAAAGTCAAGGGCTTGAAACCAGAATTACTTGTGACCCACTTCTACTTTGGTGCTCCTTAATTCTCTGAGCCACAGTCGCACATGTTACAGGCTTCCTCCATAAAGCTATTAAGATTTAAGTTTGATAACAAATGTAAAATGTAAAGTTTCACCGGTTTAAATAGAAGCTCATTTTTGGCATTTACATATATAGCATTCTGTGAGTGAGGATTAAATTCTGACATAGTTTTATCATTTAGATTTTAATTTAATACAAATTATATATTTATTTGTTATTTAAAATTTGAATTTCTTTTCCCTGATTAATATGATTAACTTTGTAAACTGAAATACAATATAAATTTAAAATCAAGGTTTCTATAATGAAGGCTTCTGAATTTAGCAGTACCAGATATTTCAGGTTTGGGGTTCATATTCTTTATTTTTATTTTTTTTATTTGCTATGTTGTCTGTTAATGATGCTAACATGTAAGCAAGATTAGATACCAAAAGTTTAAGTAGTTAAGTCAACAAAACTTAAAATATGGAAAATCCTATATATCCTGTAATTTACTTGTCATTTGAAGACAGAATATGATAATTTTATGGTCTGTGTTCCAGCACAAAATGTATCAGGGCATTGTAGCAACATAGCTCAGGGGTTTTCCCTGTCCAGCATGCACCAAAGTCTCCGGTAGGGTTTGATGAAACAGGCTCTTAGAGACCGCACTCCAGAGTTTCTGATTTCATAGGTCTGGAGTGGGAAGCACACATTTTAACCTCTAACAACTTCCCAGGTAATGATGCTGATGTTGGTTTGGGGACTGCACACAGCTTTAAAACCATGGGTCACACCAGCAGTTTCCAACCGTTGTGCTGCAAGAATTGTTAATACATGTAATAACTGACTAGTAAAAAGCATTGACCTTTTTTCCCTTAGATTGTCAAATAAAAAAATGACAACAGCCAGCACAATAGCCATCCAGTGTGAATAAATCAAAGTTAGGCCTATCTTCTTTTCGTTAGATAAGCAAAAGATATATATTTTTTGGTGTGCTGCAGAATTTTAGTATTAGTTAATGTGTGCCATGAGATGAAAAGGTTGAAAATTGCTGGTCTAGACTTCTAATGGTTTGTCAAACTTGGCTGCATGTTAGACTCATTCATGAGGGTTTTACTGTTGTTTGTTAATACAGATTTCTTAACTGTACTTAAGACTTATTAAACCATAACCTCTGGGTGTGATACACTGGAGTCTTTATATATATTTTAAAACTGCCTAGATATTACTGATGTTCACTTGTGCTTGTGAGCTATGTTCTGGGACAGTGGTTCTTAAACTCAGCTACACAATGGAATTACCTGGGAAGCTTTTAGAACTGTGGAGGAGTGGATCTCACACCCAGAGTCTGATTGAATTGTTCTAGAGTACATTCTGAGCAATAGAAGTTTTACAAAGGTACCCAATTCATGAGTTTTAAGCTCTGGGTTTTTATCTTGTTCTTTAATATTAGGCTATTTTCTTACCAGATTTCTCTTTCTGATGACCTATACATATTTATTAAAAATCTGTGGGCAGTTTGACCAGGCAGTGGTGCAGTAGATAAAACACTGGTCTGGGATGCAGATAAACCAGGTTCAAAACCCCAAGGTCACCGGTTTGAGCATGGACTCATAAACTGGGCATAGAGTCACTGGCTTAAATGTGGGTTCATAGAGATGACTCCATAGTTGCTGGCTTGAGCCCAAAGGTCATTTGTTTGAAACCCAAGGTTGTTGGCTTGAGCCCAAGGTCACTGGCTTGAGCAAGGGGTCATTGGTTATACTGGAGCCCCCTTATCAAAGCACATTAAAAAAGGCAATCAATGAACAACTAAGGTGCTGCAACAAAGAACTGATGCTTCTCATCTCTCTCCCTTCTATCTGTTTTTCCCTGTCTGACCCTCTCTATGTGTCTCTCTCTGTCCCTGTGTCTCATAAAAAATATCTGTGGGCAAAGTGTTATGCTGGTTGTAATATAGAATATATATAATGTCTTTTTCCTCAAGTAGACTACAATCTAATTGAGGAAATTAAGGGATCAAGACATGAAAAGGTAACTAAAAATACAAAATATCTAGGATCACTTTTGCTTGGGAAGATTAAAAGAGACGCATACAACACAAGTGAAATTATTGTTTCAGTCTTAGCTAACTGAAACTTTGAGGGTACTGGATTTCTAAATTTCAAAAAGATGATGTTTAAAGTATAAGAAAGATACCAATAAGAGAAAAAAATTGATTAGTCACTCAAATCTAGTAAAATATACTAAACCAATTTCAATCATAATAGTAATTATGTTATAGTCTCTTCTTGAAATGTATAAAATAATTGTTATCTTCTTTTTACAGATATTCAAAGAAATACAAGTTTTTCCCCCATAAGCACACTAAGTGATAAAGCTTGATTTGCATTTTGTTCTCTGTAAGCACCTTATATTTCAAGTCAGATACATGACTTTTCAGAAAATTCATTTGTATTTTGTCCTACAAAATGGTCAACATAACTCTTGATTTTCCTGTGTAATTTGGAGTTGAACTAGTACATTTGGTTAGAGGTCTGTGCTAATGATACCAATCTAGTTAGTTTGTTTTCTGTATAAACTAGTTAGCTTTGCTTTGTTTTCTGTCCCAAATTGCACTGCAGTGGCCATTTTGAAATTGTGTGACATTTTTAAACAGGGCTGTTTTAACTAGGAAATGTGGATATGTTAGTGAAATCCATAACCCTTTTTTCAAATTGTAAATGTGCTATGCTTTATTGATGCTGAGTCAGTCATGTGATCTTCACATGTTAATTTTATCTCATTTACTGCTCTAGCTCTTCATGTGGCATCTCTTTGTGTGTACCTGGTGATGGAAGCTTTTCTGGATTATCCACAGGCCAGCTGCTAACACCTCTGTGTTCTATTAAAGGCTATAGCTAAAATCCATTGTGAGAACTCTGCCTCTTGAGGAATGCCATGGCCTGTTTACTTCAGAATTTGCAGGTCCTGAGTTTTATAGTATGTTGGTGAATTTAAAACTTAGAAAACTCATTATCCTCTTAGCACTCCTTAATTTGTGTATCTAAAAGGTTTTTTAGAATGTAATTGATGTCTAATTCCTGTCTCCTAGGTAGAATATTAGACTCCTTTTTTTTTAATTGCTTCATGCTTTCACAAATTAAAGAGTAGCAGTACCTTTAGTAATCTCACCATGACATAGTAACAAACCATTGTTCTCTTAAATTGGATAAAGAAGAAACTAACTTAGTTAAAACAGGAAAAAGAAAGAGGGGAACCCATTTAAAATAACACTTGTTTTAAAGGCTAATGTTGCAAGTATAAAATAGGAGAGAACCAACCATTTAAAAATAAGCTTCAGTCCTAAAATCTTGAAGAAAACGTAGGCCTCTTGCCGTATTTATAGTAAAGCACGTTGGAGCTTTTGTTATTTTATGGAAACAGAATTTTTAGATAGCAATAGTAACAGCAGTAGCACACCAAGAATTTGATAAAGATGGGATTCATGCTGGAGCCTGAATAGACAAGAGGACAGCCAGTGAACAAGTGAGTGGATGTCAGAGCATCAGGATGATCCCCCAGGATTCTGGTCCAAGTGAGAGAATGGGTGCAGTTGCTGTTAACTAAGAGGGGGAAACTGGACAAGGAGTGTATAGGACAGTGGTAGATGATCAGAGGCTGTTTTTGATATAAGTTTTAGGTCCTGTGAGCTCTAGAGGTGGAGAATGCATTTTGGCAGTTCACTGAGAACAGAGTTGGGCTGGCTATATACATTAAGGACTTGGCAAATGGATAGTATTTTAAGCTATAGAAGTGAATGAAATGTCTTAGAGAATATGTTATGGGTTGAATTGTCAAATCTACAAATTCACGAGTCTCCATACCCTCCTTACATTCTCAAAAAAAAAATAGAAAAAGAATTGTTGAAGTCTGGACTTTTAATATCCTATAATGTGGATTTACTTGGAGGTAAGGTCATTAGTGAGGTAAACAAGTTAAAATTAGGTCATAAAGGTTCTAATATGACTGATGTCCTTATAAAGAAGGGACACTTTTATCCAGACACATGCAAAAGGACAAAACCATGTGATGATGAAAGCAGATACTGGGGTGATGCTTCTATAAGCAGAGAAACACCAAAGATTGTAAGCCAATCACTGAGAACTAGGACAAAGGCAAGACACAAATTCTCCTTTATGGCTTTCAGAAAGCCATAAACCTTGATCTTCTGATGACCAGAATTATTAGACAATATGTTTCTGTTTAAAGCATCCAGTTTGTGATATTTTGCTATGACAGCCCTAACAAACTAATATAAAATAAATGCTCAGAGACAATATAAAAGCATATAAAACTCATCCCTGAAACCCATAAATGAGGCTGAAATTTGAGAAGTCAGAGAATTAGGTAAAATCACTATGGTGTGATGAGACAGGTAGAGGCAGAGACAGAGACAAGAAGAAATTAATCAACTTTCCAGCCTGTAACTGAGAGACTGGTACAGTGTCTTTAAGTTACATTTGGTTCTAAATGCTGTGATTCTACTATCTATTTTAGGGGAGAGGTTGATCAAGGATGAGTAAGCTCGTTTTAATTTTTTATGTTACACTCTCAACAGCAAGATCACAGGGTTCCTGTGGGATCAGAGCTAATCTTATCTTCTCTGGAGACCCTGAATGATGTTTTAAAAACACTTTTTAGTAGATAATTTCAATTCTTAACACCAGTCTTGATGCGTGTGTGTCGGCCATTCTCGCACTCCAGGTGAGGGTCCTACAATTCAACTTAATTCTGGCACTGTTTCCCTGCAGATTGGGTCAGATCCCCCAGAATATGAACTCAACCCCACAAGACTGCCCCCACTTTAGATGCTGATTACAAGTCCAAGTTGTTACCCGTGCTTCTGACTGATGCTATCAATCTGAGGTTCTCAAGACTCCTCTTTGCAGTCAGTTATTTGCTTATAGCAGTTCATAAAACTCAGAAAAATATTTACCCACTAGATTACCAATTTATTATAAAAGGATATAACTCAGGAATAGTCAGATGGAAAAAATGTATAAGGCAGAATTTGGGAAAGAACACAGAGCTCTCAGAACATGCCACTTTCCACAAATCTCCACATGCTTACCAACCTGGAAGCTCTCTGAACCCCATCCTTTTGGGGTTTTATGCTGGCCTCATTACATAGACAAGATTGATAAAATCATTCACCACCCCCAGGAGGACTAGGTTGGCTCCACATGCAACCAGACCACATACTTAGGTTACCTGGCCTTTCCTAATGTCACCTCATTAAAGACAGCTTTTCTAGTCTCATCATTCAGGAAATTCCAAGGGTTTTAGGAGCTTTGTGCCAGGAATGGAGGTGAAGACCAAATATATCTTCCTTATTATGAATCACAATTTTGCAATAACATAGTCACATGTTTCAAAATTAAAAAATGGAAAGTTCCCTTCCCTAATCATCCAAACCTCTTCCCAAGATTATCTAGGTTATTATTATTTATTTGTATCCTTCCAGAGATATCCAGGCATATACAAATATTTATAAAAAAATGTGAATATATGTTTTCCCCCTTTGTAATATAAGAGGTGACGTTATAAAAACAGCTTTGTGCCTTATGTTTCCACTTAATAATATATTTCCAGCTATTCTATACCAAAACAAAACAAAACAAAACTTTCTTATTCTTTTTATTACTTGTATTCTATTTTCTGGGTATAATATATCTAATCACTCTTCAGTTAATGAGAACTTAGGTTGCTTCCACATTCCTAGTAGAAAATATTCTGTCATAAATATACTTGTATATTATTTGAATGTGATCAAGTTAATCTATAGTATACATTTCTAGAGTAGCAGAATTGCTAGGTTAAAGATGGTGAGCTTTTAATTTTGACGGTATTGGCAAATTACATTTTGTATGGATTTCAGCAACTTGAACTTACACCACCAAGTAAAAGAGGATCCTGCTTCCTTACCAATGTAATCTTATCAGATTCGTAATCTTTGTCAAATTAGTAGGTTAAAAGAATAACATCTCAAGATTGTTTGAATTTGCATTTCTATAATTATAAGTAAAATTGAACATCTTTTCTTCTTTTGAACCATTTGCCCATTTTCTTTTTTATTGAGTGGTTGGTTTTTCTTATTACTTTGTAAGGATCGACTTATATGTACAAAGGGAAAATTGATTATTTTATGACGTAAGTTACAATATTTTTCCAACTTGTCATTATTTTGTTTATTATTCTCCCCTCCTGCCCTACACAGATTCTTGATTTTTACAGGGTCAAGTTCATCAATATTTCCCTTTGTGTTCCGACCATGCCTTCTTAGGCACACTTTAGATTTAGTGTAAACTGATTTTAGCTTAACTCTAAGGAATATAATGACATAACTGGTTTATAGTTGGAGTAGCAAAATATTGTTAATGTATGCCCTAGAAGTTATGACCCTTTAAATAATTTAAGAGTACTTTAATCTTATTTCAGTCTTAAAGATAGTTTGAAAAAAAGGAAGAAAATTTAAAAATTAAACTAATTTTGATATTACATAAATATACTTGAATTTAATGAGGTTTAAATAAATAAAATCTTAAAACATATTTGTTAAGCACAGCTAGCATTCCAAATGTTGACATTTTCATTCCCTCTGAAGCATATTAAACTATAGCCAATTTCTTATAGGTGGTATTGTGAAAAGATAAATAAATCCTTTAGAATTAAAATTTTTAAAAGGACTTCATGAAGCAGTCATTTTAATTATCATTAAATTTGTGAATTTTGATATAGAATCATAGTATATTTTGTTCATTTTCTGATTATTTGAAACATATTGTAAAATAAGTAATATTAACAAAAAAATTGAGAGAATAGGTTAATAGTTCATCTTAATTCATATAAAGTTAAGAACTTTGTTGTAACTTATACTTCTTAGGAAAGAAAGATGATTTCAGGAAGCACATTTCTGTGACCAATGTCAGAAGGGAAAGAGTGACTGTAGAAGCAGAGTCACATTTGTGACTGAGAACGAGACAAGCAGGGTTGATATTTGGAGTGTCTGGGAGAAAAGATGTGTCCTGATGCTTAAAGGAAGAGTTTTGCAAGTGATGTTTGATACTTAAAAATTATGTAAGGTACTAAGCTAAACATTAGGTCTATAAGTTAGTTCATTAGGCCTCTGTGGGCCCTAGTTCACTAAAAGTTTGATCTGATCGATCTTCTCAGTTAGCTTTTCCTAAAAAAAGTTTTTAAAAGCTTAATCTGGGCTTAAAAGCCTGGCCTGATGAGTAACACATTAAAATTATGGGCGAGCACTGACTTATTGCCTGACCTTGGCCAAGTCATTCCACTGACTAATTCTGGCCATTTGCAGAATCTACACAATAGAACCCTTCCTCCATTCTATTTATTTCAGGGAGGATTTTGCAGAACCAGGCCTTAAAATTGGGTTAAGCTAGTCTAAAATTCTTAGCACACATTTCTTGCCATATGGTCATATATCTACTGACAAAATGCATTTAACTTTGTCCATTTTGTATTCTGTTTGCAGATGCCATATTATTTTTATATATTTAAATTTGTTTTTTTAAAATCATTTGATATTCAGGTTACTGTGAATAAAAACTATAATTTCTTCCCCTTTAACAAAATCTCAGTGTCAAGATAAAAAGCATTCTTCTTTGTTAGAAATGATTCCGTTTAAACATCACGCATTAACTCCATACACTTGATATAGTTTAACGCTTTATTTCCTACACCAGCTACATTTTTTTCCCATAGAGAAGAAAAAAAAAAGAATGAATATTCACACTTAACTTTTAGCTTCAGGCTAAAATGTATTATGCACCATATTTTGGTTTTTAAAAATAATCACCTTGTCACAATTCAATGGCAAAGTGAAGTCAACTCTGTCAATAGAGACAATTTGAGGGGAAAAAACACTCTTCACCCCCTTGAGCATCATTTCATTTGAATGCTCCTGATTTTTTACCTGCTACTTTTTTTGGAATGCTCCATGGAACAATATAATGAAGTCTAAAATACCACACACTGAAAACTTATCTTTGCTGACAGCACATAGCTGACAAGTATTGATGTTCTCATACATTGTCCCCATTTGAACACTATATTTTATGTACGCAAAATGCATATCTAGAAGTTTCCTTTTAAACTCCACAAGCACAGAAGAAACCTGGGTTCCCATATGTCTAACAATGTATTGCATGAATATATTTACACCATCACAATACCAACAGCTTTTATTGTTTTGCTATAAATGAAATCATACTAAGGATATACATCACTTAAAATGTATTTTTTAAACATAACACAGAAAAAAGCACAGGTGTTAAAATATATTTAGATAAAAAATAAAATAGTTGTAGACTTTTTCTGTAATAGAATATATAGGCAATTGAATGCAGATTTCTTTTTTTATGTAGGTGAGTGATGGAGTTGTAGAGGAGGTTTGGATTCTGTTATTTTAAAACTTAACTTACTCTCATGGAAAGACCAAAATGATTTTCATGATTTTGTGTTGACATTTTTAGGTGCCAGATATTTTTAAATTAGCCTATGTACAATTTAGATTAAGAAAATATTAAGATTATTCATTAAGAAAATTAAATTGTCTTTAAGGCTTGAGTGGTTCAATTTTCTACATATTATTATTACTAATTTTACTTTAATAAGGATCAAAACCTTTAACTAAAGATTTGATACTATTCTGGCATATTTTTAGATATTGCACAACAACTATGAATAAGTAACTCAGTGAATTAATGCATGGAGGCAGGTATGGAAATTCTGGAGTCCTATAAATCACAGGAGAAAAAGATTATTTCTCATATCAGTATGAATACAATTAATAGAAGCTTTTAAAAATATATAATTTTTGCCCTGGTCTTGGCATCCGGTGACAATCAGTTAAGCTCTCCGAGTTTGAGATGACAATGACCAGAGGACTAATAGTGTTCAGGTCCAGCTTTTGATAGTGATATTCGGAGGTCTGGTGAAATTTACAGAGACTTTGAGATTATCAGAAGAAAAGCTTAACCTGAATTCAAGTGTCAGTCATACTCAGAACATAAATATACTGCATCTAAGAAAATCTTTGGTTTGATGCTCCCTTCTTAAATTTCGGGAGAAAAGTTAAGAAAATTTGTATTATGACAGGAAGTAAAAAGCCAGCAGTAGTACAAAATGGCTGATTCAAGAAAGAAATTGTATTGAGCAACGTTAAATGAGCAGAGCTAACTTCAGGGAAGTGTTTAAAGGTCAAAGGCAGCTTTGTAGACACAAGTCTCCAGTCATCTGAGTTCTGCAGCTTCCCATGTGTTTTTTTTTTTTTTTTTTTTTGTTGTTGTTGTAAAGTTCTATATATGTAACCTCCTTTTCTAGAGAACTGTAATAAAAGCAAGTGTGGGCAACTATACAAATTAGTAAGTAAATCTCTAGATGGATAGGTCCATAAATGTCAAATAAATACACACATGAAAGATGTATGTAGTTGGTGATCATTTTTAATTTCATTTTACAAACCTATAAACTTTCTGGACAGAGTTAGAAAGATAAACAGTATGATATTTTCAATGTGAGAAAAGTTAATGAACTAGGAATATTTTTTTCATGGTTTAAAATGGCCATCAGTCATATATCACTTGATAAAATTCATTGAGTAGGTCAATTATAGACTTTGCTCATTTCTTCATACAATGTCTTTCTTCTAAGATGTTTTAGTAGCAAGAGAAACACCTTATTTGAGAACAAAGGAGGTGGAAATCACATTTCATTATGTGCCTCTAGTCTCCACTCCCTCCCATCCTTTCAACTCTGCTCAGAAAGTACCTTGGATGAACCTCCATCATGGAACTGACAAAACTATAATTGTGTATTTAGCATTCTTTTCCTACAGTAGGACAAGCTTTTCTTCATAATCACTAATGCTTGTGCACAATGTTTGGGTTTAAGTAATTTTTATTGACTTGAACTGGGTGTTGTCCTTATACCCAAGAGATATAGCTAAGAAGGTGTTCTCAAAGGGGAGATTATGCCACTTAAGTAGCAGTTCAGGAGAGCAGGCATGAACATTGCTTAAATTATTAGGGTAACTTTGGTCTGTATTAATAAATGCATAGAATGAGTGTAACAGTATAAGAGTATAAGGCGATGTTGAGAGTATTTTTTATTAATACATTTTGGAAGGTTACTAGTGTACAATGTAATGGGAGAATGTTTAAAGAAAACTTAAAAACTTCTATCTGGAGAAGGCTTTGGAGGGTATAATTTTTGTTTTGATGTGGCAGTTTCCTAAGAAGTAAGGTTATATTTGTTTTTATGTCTCCTAAGAGAAAAATTAAATGAGTAGCTATAGTTAGATAGAAGTACATTTAGCTGTACATAAGATAGAACTTATTCCTCGATGTTTTTAGCCTTTTAAATAATTTAAATAGATACATAATTACTTCTACCATTACCATTTTATAAATGTAGCTTTTTTTCCCCAGTAAAATAGAATAGACATAATCTCATAATAGAGAATATTCTCTTACTATGAATAAATTTATCTTTCAGAAAAGTTTGGGACATTTTTCTTACTTCTTTCAATTTGTCCGGGGCCAATGAAAACATCATGGATTAGCCCTGAAATAAAGACTACTTTGTGTGCCATTGGCCTTAATTACACTCCTTCTCTCCCTTTGAGTCTTTAATTCTATGAATTCAATATAAGGGCAAAGGGCAACTTTTGATAGTAGTTTTACATCAAAGATTTTACTTATTTAGAGTGCAAAAACATTTTTAACCCTTTATTGGTAGCTAAACAAAACATTAATCTCTTTAGAATTGGAAGACAAGGGGTTAGGAAAAATAAAAATAAAAACAATTTCACTTGCTTAAAGCCCTCAAGTGCAGCCAAATATTTCTTTTCTTTGCTCTCAACCTATATAGATTTTGATACAAATAGGCTAATGCAATGGACTCTTCTGATTACACATTTTCTCTTCATTCTTCTGATGGGGTAGATGGTTTCAAATAACAAAAACTTTAATGACAGGCCATAAGTTGTGTATGACGATAAACTCTCAATAAATGGTCCTGAGACCTGAAGGAGGTGGTCAGTATTTCCTCCACCTTTTAAGCTTAAATGTCCTTCAGGCTTTTAAGCTTAAGAAAAAAGTAAAGCTACCCAGAGAGCTCACATCTTCTTTTGGAAGGTAGCCAACTTACTAACCAATTGTAACTAAAAAAAAATGTATTTAATTTATTATTTCAATTTATCAAGTATGTCCACAGCCCTGACCTTAGTGTAACACAAAGTATATATTTCATTTTAGTAAAAAATAAATAAATAAATAAAATAAAAATGACTAAACTGAATTAATATTTGAAGGACATGGCATTATATGGAGTTCAACAGACTCAGAATCACTGCGATGACCCATCATATCTGTCTGTGTCACTCAATACCCTGTTTAACCATTTCCAAAACCTGGGTTTCTGTTATGCACTGGATTAACCCTGTTTGTGGGTACCTTTCCTCATGGTCGTCACAGAAGTAGCACAATGATTCCGGCAGAGAAATTAATCATTGCTATAGAGGATCATCCTAAAGCAACCACTCATGTGAAAATTCCAGCCAAGTTAAGAAAAAGAATATACCTTAAAGTGAGTCTTCTATAAAGAGACATTCTGAGTTCTAACTTAGTTTTATTAACTTCAAGGTCAGTCCTTTACCATGGTGCACTGTTTTTCTTGTGTGTGTCTCTTTTCATTCCCCTTCCTTGTAGTTCTTAAAACCTACCATGTTTTTAATATTTGTTTTTTCTTTGTTAGACTCTGAAACAGAATTATGCTGCAGCACTCAGGAGGACCATGCAAAATACCTTACTGGTGTTCAGGAACATGATGAAAGTCATCCACATAAATGTTAGTGAAAAGCATGAGGAAGTCTGAAGGAAACTTCGCCTAACTTTTTCATGGCTTGGCACTGGAGTTCTCTGATAGTCATCCGTAAAAGGATTAGCAGAAACTGAAATTGTCTCCAACCAAAGGGTGTAGATACTTATTTTTACCTTTATCTTAAACTCATTAGTTTTTAATATGTGCTGAGGTGTAGCCATGCTGTTGTTTGAAGTACCAACCAAAATAACATGCTACACCTTTACCAACTAGAAAGCCGCCAAATACAATACCATCTAAAATAGAACTTCATTGCAAAGTTATTTCTAGGCATTTATTTTAAATTATAATACAAAGTTCTTTGTGTTTTTTGTTTGTTTGTTTGTTTGTTTGTTTTGAGATCGAGCAAGTGAGAAAAACTGGAAGAGAGGAGAAAGGGTGAGAAGTACCAACTCAGTTGTGGCACTTTAGTTGTGCATTGATTGCTTCTTGTATGTGCTTTCACCAGGGCTGAACAAGTGTCCCATTGCTCAAGCCAGCAACCTTGGGCTGTTTATGCCATAACCTTTGGGCTCAAGCTGGTGAGCTTTGGGATCATGTGGATAATTCTCCTGCTTAAGCCAGTGACCCTGTGCTAACAGCCTGTGCTCAAAGCCAATGACCTTGGGGCTTCAAACCAGTAATCTCAGCATTCTAGAGGTCTCCAAACTATGGACCACAGGCCGCATGTGGCCCTCTGAGACCATTTATCTGGACCCCACTGCACTTCTGGAAGGGGCACCTCTTTCATTGGTGGTCAGTGAGAGGAGCACAGGATG
The DNA here is from genome assembly GCA_037038555.1 of Rhynchonycteris naso. NCBI lineage: Eukaryota > Metazoa > Chordata > Mammalia > Chiroptera > Emballonuridae > Rhynchonycteris > Rhynchonycteris naso. The sequence continues at coordinate 228,754,169 of CM072998.1, forward strand.
CATCCGCACCCATAGTTCCCATTGAAATACTGGTCAGTTTGTTGGTTTAAATTTACTTGTTCTTTATTTTAAATATTGTATTTGTTTCCATTTGTTTTTTTATTTTAAAATAAGATACGTGCAGTGTACATAGGATTTGTTCATAGTTGTTTTTTTTTTATAGTTCAGCTTTCCAACGGTCTGAAGGACAGTGAACTGGTCCCCTGTGTAAAATGTTTGGGGACCCTGCATTATCCACTGCACCACCACTGGTTAAGCTGTAATAAAAAATTCTTTAACATATTATTTTAAATTAATATTTTCCCTTTGAGAAAACTCTCAGAATCTGAGCATTAAAGCTGATATATGTCATTTTCCCTTCAATTTAGGAAATTTTCTAAGATTTGAGGCACAATTTCTTTTAGCAAATACTCATCCATGTTTACAAATGAGCTTTTTAGTTTGTCAAGAGAATTTTTAAAATTCTTAATTATTTATCTGTTAACTTGATTCTAGACACCAAATAGACTCTAACTCTATCAATAAAGGCATGACAGATTCACTTATCAACAGAGAAAGTGAAGAATGGAGATATCTAGAGAAGATACTAGAAAACTAATGTTTTAGGGCTACTCCAGTATTTTAGGAGTACTTTTATAAGCAAAATGAGACTCAATATAACAGAGTCATTTCTGTGACCTTTACTTTCACATAAAAATTAAAATTCCAAAGGTGTTCTCCCTTATTTCTATTCTTTCTAAATTATATTCAATGTGCTAGAAGATAAGTTAAAAAACAACTATTTTACCTAATTTTAACTATTTCAACTGACACAATAAATATATAACTTTTCTCTTTCCCAAAGATTATCTTTTCATATATGGAGATATTTAAGTAGATTAAATTTTTTTCTTTTATCTATAAAATGATTACCAATAGTTGTTAACTTCTTTGAGGTTGTGAATCTATTTGAGAAGCCCCACAAAGGTTGCTACCCTGCCTCAGAAAATGCTTACATATACATACAATTTTAGAAACAATTTTGGGGGCTTTTCATAATGTTTGAAGTGCATCCTCCATGAATGCCTAAAAAACCCTAGATTAGAATAGGATAAGATTGCAGGTGAGGTGACAGCTTCCCATGACTGAAAGAGGTTTTTTATTGGTGCCCAGGAAATAAAATGTAGCTGACAAGGCACTCAATCCTAGCTGTAATCTTTCAGGATGACATAGTTTATTGCCCTATAATAAATGTTCAGGATTTTTGGAGTTATACCAACTTCAATTTTAAATGGAAACTTCTTTGTTGCTATCCTTTGCTGCATTTATTTGAGAAGTGAGAATAATTACCAGTACACTTTCCAAATGGAATCCAAGTTAATTTCTATTAGTGACAGGATGTGCAATATCATATGTAAACAAAAAGGCTACTTAATTAAAAGATTTCTGAAGGATATTCAATTTTCTAAATGTTGGTGCTCATATGAAATAATATGTCTCAATTGAGCCAGCTTATATCATTGCCAAGTTTCTGTCATGTGGAAGGTTCTTACAACATTTAAATTCAAACATTCAATGAGAGAAGCTCTGCAGAAGAGGACATTTTCCTCAATGAACAGTCTTACCTGCCATACACATATGAAACAAACTATTGCCTCACTCCATTTATCACTAGACAGCCAGTCAGTCAGTCATTAAATATTGATCAGGTGCTTACTATGTGCTAAGCACTGAAGTACATACAGTATACAATCTTTATCATAACGAACTGTGGTCTACTGGAGAGGCAAATGGGATTTAGTGTGATAAATGTTATTATGGCATAATCTATCTAGACTTTGAAGTTAGGGAGATTTACTGATCTCATTGATGTTCAATTTAGACATAAAGATGAGTAGAACATAGTATGAGTAAGGCAAAGGTCTTTGGTAAAATGAAGATGGGAATGGAAAAGTTGCTTAGGGACCTAAGAAGAAATTAGAATAGGTGCAAAGTACAGATAACTAAGGATTTTGACCCTAAAAGCAATATAAAACTAGTACAGAATGTTAAGCAGAAGAATACCATGCACTGTTTTGAAGTTTAGAAACACTACTCTGGCTGCAGAAAAAAGTAGAAAGTTGGATGACATTGAAAACTTGTCCGAGTATTAAATGACTCTGAATTAGTAGTTGAATAATTTTAAAAGGAAATCAAAGAGCAAAGAAATGGCCCCCTTGTTTGTGTTTTCTGTAACTTAATAAGTGGTAGAACAGTTCACAATGACTGACACACTAGAAGAAAAGTTTTGGAAGGAAAGACGATGAGTTAAATGTGAAGTATGTTGAATTCTAGTTGAATATGGGAAATCCACATGAAGGTGCCCAGGTAGTCATTAGAGACATGGACTTGATATTGTGCGTTGCAATCAGATTCAAGGGATGGTGGGAAAAAAATGAATTTTAAATTAAAGGCTTGGAAAAAGCAGCTAGAAAGTAAGGCAGAAACCTACCTAGTTGCCTGGATGCCAAGAAGAGCGAGAGCTTCAAGAAGGCAAGAACTACCAACAGTGTTCTATCCCAATTAAAATAAGAATTAGAAATAATCATTGGATTTCTTGACAAATGTCATGTTGTGCCTGACAAACATGAGCTTTTGAGAATGATCCTAGTGAAGGTGAATGCAGAACCCAGACTATAATGGGTTGAGAAATGGGATGTGAGGAAGGGAAAGCAGTGAAGGGAAGAACTGCTCTCTCCAAGTGTTGGCTGCTAAATGAAGGGCAGACCATACCAGACCGATGTTCACTTTAAAAGAGTACCTTCTATCTGTAGCTCAAATGAGCGGTAGTTTTTCATATATGTGAAGTAAAAATTGTGTATTATTGCCAAGCTAAAATAAACTGCCAAACATAGGTCTGAGATTTATTAGGTTTTGTATATTTAACTTTCCTTCTCTTGGTAGGGAAATCAGGAAATTTACGATCACTTCATAAGCACTTTATAATTATGAAGTAGTAAATACTACTTGGATTTTATTTTCATGTGTATTTTCAAGAATGGGAACAAGAGTCAGAGAGAGGAAATATGCTTGGGGAAAAGAAACTCAAGCCTATTTCTCTTGGGTTTGGAAAGCTGAGGTTCTTCCTAAAGGATGGAGAAAAAGCACATTAAAACGAGAGTGCTTGCTCTATTTTAATTGTCATTTCAAAATGTCAAATCACTGACTTGAAGGCCTGACTGAGCATTAGCTCTTGACTGAAAAGGCTCAGGGTAAGAAAGTGAGTTCAAGTGTAACAAAACCTTCCTGTCCTCTTGGGTTCAGTGATCAGAGCCATGGTGAGTTAGGGCAGCTGTCCATGAAAAAAGTCTGCAGAATCTGGATACAAGTATATTTCTGCAGTGCCCATTGCATACTAAATTTGAACAGCACAACACAAGGTGTTTAATATTTGTTACTAAAATGATAGATTGAATTCTGTACCCAATGTTGATCTCATGCTATAAGTATGTAAGTAGATAAGCTAAGAAATTTATCAAATTCAGGCTAATTGTTTTTCAGTTTATAGCAATTCTAATTTATTGGTCACTTCATTGAGTGTACCTTAGCATGTTATAACAACAAAAAGCTACTTAAGATAATTAAGAAAAATGTATTTTTTATATATATTTTTCCGAAGTTAAAGCAGGTAGGCATTCAGACAGATTCCCACAAGGGCCTGACCAGGATCCACCTGGCATGCCCACCAGGGAGTGATGCTCAGTCTATCTGGGGCATTGCTCTGTTGCGGCCAGAGCCATTCTAGCACCTGAGGCAGAGGCCATGGAGCCATCCTCAGTGCTGGGGCCAACTTTGCTCCAATGGAGCCTTGGCTGTGGGAGGGAAACAGAGAGATAGAAAGGAAGGAGAGGGGGAAGGATAGAGAAGCAGATGGGTGCTTCTCCTGTGTGCCTGACCGGAATCAAACCCAGGACTTCCACACGCTGGGCCAATGCTCTACCGCTAAGTCAACTGGCCAGGGTCAGAAAAAAAGTATTTGGTTATTTGAATTCAAATAAGGGAAGTGATTGAAGATATTTTAAAAACCATTTTCAATATAATTGATTAAATAATATCTAAATTATATTTTGTCATGCTTTTTATTTAGCAAAATCATCTAACCTCATTTTAATGGTATTTGCTATCTCTATTTTTATAGCTAGAATTTTTCTGCAAATAATATGGAGTGAAGCTGGAACATACGGGTTAAGAGCTTGGGACCTAGAATCAGAATGTTTCTTGTTTGAATTACAATTCTACTGTTGAATAGCTGCGTAATGGTGAGTAAACTGCTTTGTTCCACTGTGCCTCAGGATCCTCATTTATAAATAGATGATAGGAATGGTACTTACTGCCTTGAGACATTGTGAGGATTAAATGAGATAAATCAACCCTTGATATAGTAAGCATGCAAAAAGTCTTAATAAATATGCAAATTTACAGAAATAAAAATAGGATCACATGGGTCATATTATTTTATAATCTATTATTTCACTGAATTATATATTATAGCAATTTTTCCTGGTATATTGCAGGAAAAATTTGTATTTTATGTCATATGTATATAGCATAATTATAAATAGTTGCCCGCATTTATTTATCTGTTTTTTTTCTACACTTTGCTATCATAAACAGCACTGTGATGCAAATCTGGGCCTCCTAAATGTTAGTGAGCATCCTTATATTTATAATTATAATTGCAAATAGATTTATAGGTATAACATGCTGAGTAAGGCTTTTTTTTTTTCCACTAGCAATGTGTGGTTCAAATTTATATTGAACTAGTAGTGAACAAGAGTATTCTTTCCTTGCAAACTTTCTGGGATACTGTTAACTTTTGCACTCTGCCTGTCTCCTTGTACTTTTAGAAATTATGTTAGCATATGTCTTGCATGCTTTGATTTTGGAGTGTTTATAATGCCTCCATTTTAAATTATTTTGCATTTCTGTCACTGTCATAATAATTATCCCTAGACTAAGTACTTTTTCCCTTTAAAATCTATTTTGGAAATGTTGATATCTTCATACTTAATGAACTATTCTCTGTGTGGTGTGTAGGAACATAGATAGGAAATAATGAAATTTGCATCATTTGTATTACCTCTGTGAATTAAATAATTTCTCCACAGTTGTACATAATCTCTGAGCTGAGGTGGCATGCCTGATGTTCTTTGATTCCTTTCAGCTTCCTAAAACCCAAGTCATAGGACCTGGCCAGTTGGCTCAGTGATAGAGTTTCAGCCCTGTGTATAGATGTCCTGGGTTCAATTACCAGTCAAGGCACACAGGAGAAGCACTGATCTGCTTCTCCACCCCTCCACCTCTTGCTTCTCTCTCTCTCTCTCTCTCTCTCTCTCTCTCTTTCTTCCCCTTTTGCAGTCATGGCTTAATTGGAGTGAGTTGGTCCCTGAAATTGAGGATGGGTCCATGATCTCAGCCTTAGGCACTAAGAAGAGCTCGGTTGCTGAGCAATGGAGCAACATCCCAGATGGGCAGAGCATCACCCCCTAGTGGGCTTGCCAAGTGGATCCTGGTTAGATACATCCAGGAATCTGTCTTTCTGCCTCCCCTCTTCTCACTGAATTAAACAAACAAACAAAACCCCCCAAAACAAAAATAAGTCATATATCAATAGTGAAAATACTCATTTATTTCAAAAAATGTTATTTTTGTGTCAGAAACAAACATACAACCAATAAACCAAATATTTGGAACACTGAAATATATTGGAAATATCTGGCTATGCTTGTACTATGTTTTTGTTGCTGTTGTTTTAAGTATTTGATATAATCTAATATTGTTCTGAGTTTCTTATGACAAGAAAGATTAAATTGTCAAGTTAGAATTAATTTTCATAACACACTAGTTATATAGGGACATGGAAAAAGAGCTCAATAGATAGTATTATTTGATGTTATATGGAAAGGATATGAAGAAATACAAATTTAAGTTGTTGAATAATATCTGTAAAGTTTGCTTGTGTCAAATGACTTGTAATTTTTGCAACTTATGTAGAAAAGGATGATATGTAGCAAAAGTTAACAAAAAGGGGAAAGCCTTTAATAATAAATCAGAAGCTATAAGTTTATTGTATTTTACCATCACTAAGAAATACCCTAGGTGTTAATGAATACACTAACTATTATAATTAATGATATTCTAGTAATCAATAATCAACTACCAAGTGAACTGGTAACATGTTTCTTCCACTGAAATAGCAATCACTTCTTTGAGAATAAATTAATATTACAGTGTATGTATTAGTTTTACCTTAGATATAACTTTTCTTTCAAAAAAGAGTATTTTCCTGTCCAAACTCCTAGGAAGGCATTACAAATATTGGAGGTGGAAACCCAAGTCAAACCCTGAATACCAGGTGGATCCTGGTTGGATGCATCTAGAAATCTGTCTTTCTGGGCCTGCTTCACAGCCAGGAGAACCCAGCCAGTCAGGAGTGGAAAGTAAGGGAAATGCATTCTAGACAGGTTCCTCACCCTGGAGCCTGTATATCAGTGTGAATTCTGGGGAGAGGGATTTGACATACCCTCTGAAAGAGGAGTCAGGGCAGCTTCGCACCAGCAGCGCTACAGGAGAGCACAGTCTGACTCTTTTAATCCATTAGAAGATTTAGTCTGTTCTGCCTGACACAAGGGTGATAGGTTTCTATCTCATAGTCTAATTCACACCTTTAATCTTTTATAATGGTTAGGCATTCTGTCTTTGTTTTTAGACATGCTAGAAATAAAAGCTCGGGAGGCTGGAGGTTAATCTTTCCGCTCATTATTTCTTAATTTCTGCCACAGGGACTTCCTCTCCATCCTGACATCTTAGTCAGGAATCCTGATGATATGCTTTGAGTAAGAGACAACAAATAGTTGGCTTAGAACTACCATTTAATATTACTTACATATTAAATTATAGGGGCTGTAATTAATAACTGAGAAATGAACACAGCTCTTATTTCTCATATGCCTTTTCATTATTATACCTAAGAAATTGATCAGATTAAAACTTTTAGAACTGATATTGAACCCAGGTATAACCATACCTAGAATTATTCTAGTAAAATGGCAACACAAGAGGTAAACAATTTCAGATTCAGTTCATCAAAGATGTTATAGATGAATATTGGTTGATTGATGATAATTTGCGTCTTCTCACTAATGTGAAGAATATCAATTTCCTGTGGTATTGCTAATAAAATTTCACTACTAAAATTAGCATTCAATAAATAATAGAGATTTGAATTTTTATCTTAGAATTTTTTTTCTTTTTTTTATTTATTCATTTTAGAGAGAAGACACAGAGTGAGAGAGAGAGAGAGAGAGAGAGAGAGAGAGAGAAAGGGGGGGGAGGAGCTAGAAGCATCAACTCCCTTATGTGCCTTGACCAGACCAGTGCAGGGTTTTGAACTGGCGACCTCAGTGTTCCCAGGTCGACACTTTATCCACTGCGCCACCACAGGTCAGGCTATCTTAGAATTTTTAAATGTGTTAATATGTCCTATATGAGGTAAAATGCTTTGCCCATTTGTCCCAGTAGGCTTAAAATATTTTAAAATAATATTTTTTAAAATTTTGGAAGATATACTAAGATTTTTATTTGTAAAAATGGACTCATTCAAAAATTTCTAGTGGAACTTTTAAGCAAACTATAAATTTTGAAGTATTTAAAATTTAATGAACACTTTTCAATAGATTTTTACAATCAGATTTTAACTCAGACAAATACAATATATAATATATATCTTCAAACAGTTTTGCTTTTAATTGAAACAATATGCCATCTCTTCAGAATGGTAACTGAAGAGGAACTTTCAAAATGGGCCTGTTTTCTTTAAAAAAATTAAAATATTCTTAATTTGACAGATTATTAAATATTCCTGCATTGCTTACCAGTACTTACTTACACGTGTACACACACACACACACATTCACACAAACATATTCTAAAAGTCTCTATGTTTATGTAGAAGAACTCAGTAGTCAACAGAGTGCTAATAAAATATATAAAAATGGGAAAAATTCCTCAGGGATGATCCAAATATAGATAAATGATAAAGTAAACATTTTTAGAGTTTTCTATTATGAGGTTTTTATAATGTTTGTTAAAAATGTGTGGAATACATTTGCTTAAAATACAGGGTGGAGAAAAACTAGGTTTACAGGTATGAGTACACCAGAGTTTATTCTTGTATTATTATTTATTGTATTATTTTCCATATGAACTACTGTAAAGCTACTTTTGCCCCACCCTGTATGTAATAGTCAGCTTTGTCTTTATTCCTATATAAGGTTAAAATATATTGATCCAAAAGAGATTATTTTCTTTCTAAAATATTCTCTCCAGAGATTTGTGGGGAAAAAATAATGTGTAATATAAGAGCAATCTAATGAATGAATTTGAGTATTACCCGCTTTGTTTTTTCATAAACTGGTTTCTAGAAGAAACACATGATTGTTATTTGTTCTCCCTTTTCTTTATTTTTTTGAGTATACAACTTTAACGTGCTTGTTGAAGATAATCTATGAAATACAAAATGCATTTTATTCTGCCCTGCCTCCTCTCCTGCCATCCACTTACTAGCTCCACGCCCTGCACCAGAATGGACCTAGAATAACTGGTGAACTCTGTTTCTTTATCTGAAAAATTAGGATAATATTGCTTTAAAGTCCATGTGTGAGAAAACTAATAAAATATTTATAAAGTTCTTATCCCAGTGACAGCACTCAACAAATGTTAAGGATATCTTCCCATTCTAGAGATTTCCTGTCTTGTAAGTAGTTTCACATCACCCTACTAGTCATGGTAGTTATATAGATCTGAAAATAATGTGACATCTTTTGGAAAGCCAGAAAACTCCAAGTCAAATCAGTATTGCCTTTTCTAATGAAGACTATCTTTACTTCTCTCTTCTTTCATATTTCTTCATCAGTTTTATTTTAAATCTATGAACCAAATGCTTTGTTATCTTTCCAGCTCTTTTCCTTTAATCATTGCCTTATAGAAGCTACAGCAAGTTCATCTGCAGTAGAAATCACAGCAGAACCCACAGCACACTATGTTGTACCTCAATGCTGAGAGTGGTCAGCATGGTTGGATGTGTTTTAGTGATGTGGCCAATTCACACCCTTAGAATGCACCCCTGTGCTCCACTCCTCAGGGTCCTGTAAGGAGCTGGAAGTCCTAGTTTCTGCTTTATTTCCCTTTGGACATACGCTCTCAGGCAGGCCTCATGGACCTGCGACCAGCATAGTTACACACATGCAGAAAGGTTTTATTCTTGGGGTTCAATCCTTTGCCCTTCAGTCCTGAAATTCTTAAGAATTTCATCTGTGGATTTCTGTCATGTAAGCAAAGTTAGATGGGATAAGGAAGTGCACATTAAAGATTGGAAGCTAGCCCACACGTGGATCTCTTTACCGAGATGGGTTCATGGGCCAGCCCCCAGCTTCCTGCCCTCTGCTCCCTGGATCCCTGGGCTGTGGTCAGGATCCCCTTTCTGCTCCTGCCCTATGACTATTGATGCCCTCTGCCAGGATGACTGTGATTTTCTCCATTGCTCTTTGGACCTCTGCTGGAGAGAAAGTTATGAAAAAAAAAAAGATACTAGGTAAAAAATTTTAGACATCAGTTTGTAGGTCATGCAAGACACTAAAACTTAGAGGACAGACATGATTAGAAATGAGACTTAAAAGATTAACAGGCAGTGCTGTTTTTAGTGACTTTTCTCTCATAGGAACTAAAGGTAAGGGATTGATTATGACATTTTTGAAACTACACAGTTGTAAAAGGACGAAAGTTTGAATTAGGATGAAAGCACTTGAATAGACATAAAATATGGATTCACATGCTTTGAGATGGGTGACATGGAAAATAGAGGAAGCATAAATGACTGAAATTTTAACCCTAACTGATGAGAAGAATGGAACCTTTCACAGAACCAAAAGTAAATGATGAATTAAAACAAAAACAAAAACTAAAAAAGCATTGCATTGAGTCTCTTCCAACCCCCACCACCCAATGCCATTAAAAGCTGGAGCTCTTCATTTTCCCTCTTTGCTAACTCCTTGACTATGTCAACTTGAAACTTGACAATGAGTCTGACAGTCCCATTTGCCCTGAGAGGCCAAATAACATTCACTGTCATTGCAAATAACAGCATTTCCTCAGTGAAGGTTGAACTAAATTACTTTAACAAGGCTAAATTAAAAATCAAACATGTTGATGCATTTAATGTGAGGCACAGAGGACACGAAAGATCATCAAAAATGAGTGGCACTATTGATTGTCATAAACAACCTTTCATGGAGTAAAACAGATTCAGTGCTGACCCCTGGAAATGCCTGCCATTACCCTGTTCCTGGTTTATTCACTCATAGGTTATGTAATTTAGAATAATTATTTTATTTTTAATGTGTTATCTTAAACTTTTTCCCCCCTCACCACAATCTACTTTTCTCTTAAATAAAGATAATGGTGCTATGTATAATTTCATCCTAAAGTTTAGGAATTTATAAAAGTTTTTTATTCTTTTCTATTAAATGTATGAACTAGATAAAACATATTTAATTATACTTCACAGATTTTTTTTTTTTTTTAGTGAGAGGCAAGGAGGCAGAGACAGACTTCTGCATGCTCTCCTACCAGGATCCACCTGGCAAGCCCCCTACTGGATGATGATCTGCCCATCTGTGCCACTGCTCCATTGCTTGGCAACCAAGCTATTTTAGTGCCTGAAGTGAGGCCATGGAGCTGTTCTCAACATCCGGGACCAACTTTGCTCAAATCATTCAAGTCATGTCTGTGAGAGGGGAAGAAAGAGAGATTGGGAGAAATAGAGGGGAGGAGGAAGAACCAGATGTTTGCTTCCCCTGTGTACCCTGACCAGTAATTGAACCTGGACTTCCACATGCCAGGCAATGCTCCACTGCTGAGCCAATTGGCCAGGGCTAGGAAAATATTCTTAAGGATTTTAAATATGTTCTAAGAGATAACTAGAATATTGTGAGGCAACAAAGTTTTATTGAGTCAGCTCAACTTTTACTATATTTTCTAACGGAACAATGTGCAATATTTGTGGCCTTAGTATTTTGAAAGTTTGAATTCTGTAAAATAGCACAGTATGGTCTTTTAATTTGATTATATTATAAAATGTTGAAAAATACTATGGGATTTTCTAAAATTTGTTTAGATTTCATCTTTACAGCAGGCCTTTTTAGATTAAATTCTTATAATTCATACCTGAAAAAATTTGAGATAAGGCTAAAGAATTCTGGCAGAAATACTGAGTGTTAATATAATAATTGATTGCTGAAAATTTGGTCATCTCTTCTTACTAATTTAGAGAAAAATGTATTTTTTAATATTTATTTTTATTTTCAAGAACACTCCCACCCACTCCTAAAATACCACTTCACTACCATACAATCCTAAGTAGAATAATTTAAGAAAATTTTTATATACAGTTAAACTATAAAAAACATTGCTCTAAGAGCCTAATTATAAACAATTATAGCTTGATTTCTATAAATTTATGATTAATCCAGCCAAATTAGGGTATTTTAAGAAGCTAGAAATATTTTTGGAATAAATACTTAAATCTATTATCTGTTTAATTAATACTAAAGTTCTTATCTCCTATCGGTTATTAGAATTGCAGTACTGGGTAGGATATGTTATCGATCTGAAGCAGATTATAAGTTCTTTCTTTTTCTTTCTGTGTACTCAGAATGGAAATGAGTCCTGATATAAAACATTACATGAATTATATTCCTATTTTTTAATCTCATATCTCAATAAGTCCATAGTTGTGTTTCCAGACATTTCTGCCTACCTTACAACAAATTACTTCATCTTTAGTTCACCCATCACCCTACCCAGGTTTTCTCTCTAACATATAGATTTGATTATGTTTTTTCTGTGTTTCAGAGCTATGTCTGCAGAATAAAACTCATTAATGTGATATTCAAAACCCTTTAAAATCTGGCTCTGGCAAACATTTCATTCCCTCTAATAATTATTAAACCCTTGTTTCGTGCTAGAACCTCTGCGTCGTCAGGGTCTCTTGGGGTTTGAGGGAGGGGACAGACAGTCTCTGCCCTCATGTAGTTCATGGTGAGCAAACAGTTACAGCCCAGTGCGGTCAGCACTTCATACTTGTGCATGCATAAAGATCAGCGCAGATTGAAACAATTAGGGAGGTTTTCCCAGGGGAAGTTGTGACTGAGACTTGTTTGATGGCTAGAAGTTCATCAGACAGAAGAGAGGTAAAAGGGTTTTCTGGAGAAGGAAAATGACTTACATTAAGCCTCAGAGGCATTACCAAATGTAAAGTGCTCTAAGAGAGACGAGCAGTTTCACGTGACTGCTGCTTGGGGTTCAGTGAGAACCTTGGAGAGACAGGATGCTGGAGCCGATTATAAGTAGCTTTCTATTTAGGAGTATGCAGTCTTTATCAACCTATAGGAGGAGGAAATGTTATAGATTTTTTAAGACAATGCATGAAAGATTGTCTGTGGGGAAAGAGTACAAAGGGGACTATGCAGAATAAAATGAGAACGGGTGCAAAAGAGAACAGGTAGTTGGGCAAGAAGGCAGAGGGCCTCAGGAGGTAAAGGTAGGCAGACCTGGCAGGTGTATAAAAGCAGGATTGTAATAATTTCATGACAAGGTGCATAGAGAAATGAGGAAAAAGGAGAAGGGCATGATGACCTCTCTGTTTCTAGCTTAAGCAAATAGGTCAAGGTTCATGTGACACTCCAAGAAAGAAAATGCAGAAAGAGGAGAAAATATGAGTCAAATGAGGCAGAGGAGAGATTAAAAGGTTTGTTTGTATTGAGCTTTGGTGTCCCTGGGAATCTGACTAGAACTGTCCTACAGGCAATTGGATAGAGAGGTCTGTAGTTTAGGAGATAATTCTGAAGTTAACTGTAGCTATGGAATCATTGGGATCCAGCTGATACAGAAAGTTGTAGTAGCTGAGAAGGGGCATAAAAAGTGCCATGTTATGCCAAAAGTTCACATTAAAGCCAATTTTCTAGCAGTTCAGATTTATAGGCAAATGGGTGTAGTCTTTTATTCTTTTTCTAATTTTCTCTTTTTATAAAAGCCTCAATGAATTTGCTCACTTTCTTTTAGACAAATTCTCCATCAACACATATATAACTGCTATATGATACATCAGTGAGGTTTCAGCTATTAGGTAAAAAAAAAAAAAAAATTATGACAAGGTATCATAATCATTTATCTAAGTCATTAAATGTCTTTTTTCCTCTTGTTTAATTAACTAGGCATCCATCCCATGATTGCCTTTTCCATTTGAATTGTAGTATATTTTGAAAGTATACTAATCTTACAGAAGTTACTATACCTTCATATACTGTAACTCCCAAATTTTTACTACTTCAAGTAAAAAACTTACTTCTAAGGCATATAGTTATTACTTAGATGACCTGCCCAAGTTATTGTATGTATTAATTGTTACTGTATATTTATTCTCTTTTTATTACTACTGTTAATACTCACTTCTACTATGTTCCAGTCTCTATTTGAGGCAATCCACAATTACTTTAGTGATTTTTCTTGAATGTCCTAAGTCATCCACAATATAGAAAGAAAAAAGAAACAATTCTAAGGGATTAAGTAAAAACTGATTAAAAGATAGGTAACTATAAGTCAAATTCTAGTTAATGAAATCTGAACCTGTGGATGTAAAAAAATTAAATATCACTGGTATTCAATGAAGAAAAAAAAATTAACATTTTTTTCTGAAGATAAAAATTCTGATAATCTAATGTTTTATAGGAAGACAGTGATATAAATAATAACATCATAAAAATAGTATCCAAATGTAAGAAACAAAAACATAAGATATATTACTGTCACTGGAGGAAACAATATTTCTATCTTCTTTAAAACAATCAATAAACAGACAAGAAAACATTTCAATGATGTTAGAAGGCTGTGTCAACATTCTTTCAGCTATTAATCGAATGTTACTCCAGTGCCATGCACTTAAAGTAGCTGCAGTGACAAATGATATTTGCATTGGATTTTGATTCTTCACCAAGATCTGCAGAATGTCTATAGATTTTCTGTGTGGGCAACATCACTGAGAAGATCTTGGGCATCATAGTGCTTGGCTCTTACTGTGCTTGATTTGCTCATTGTAAAGATCTCTGCACCCCAACTCACTATTATCCAGTTTTCCATAGTGCCTAAGTTGACACTACCATGGAACTTAGAAGGAATAGCCAATTGATACCACAGAAGCAAAGCCAGAGTTTTAGTCTAAACAGCAAGCTAAGAGCAAAAAAAAAAAAAAATGATAGAGAACATCTTTTTCTACAAAATGAAAGGATATCTCGATGTGAAAGATAAGACTAGACTCAAGGAAGTTGGACTAAAACAGTCTATTACATTTGTAGTAAGCCCTCTATTATGTGGTGATTATTTACCTTTCAGATTTTATTTTGAATATCTATGGCAATGAAACCATTTTGTATAATACTGTAATCGTGAATCTATGTCATTATTCATTTGTCAAAACCTACAGAAATTACAACATGGATAGTAAAACTAATGTAAACTATGAACTTTCATGAATAACAAGGTATAGACTGCTTCATCAGTTGTAAGAAATGTACTAATTAGTGAAAATTTTTTATAATAAGGACAACTATGTGAGAGAAGAGAGGAATATACTGGAATATACTTTGTGTTCAGTTTTTCTGCAAACCTAAAGCTCTTTTAAGAAAAATCTATTCATTAAGAAAAATAAATAAAATTTTCTTTCTCTCTTTAATAAATAAATGTCAGAAAAATATAAAGAGAAAAGAAAACATGACCTCAAACCCTACAACTCAGAGAGAACCACTCAGGATTTTTCAGTGATCATTATTCATTCTCTGTTTCTGTCTCTCTCCCTCTTTCCCTCCTTCATTCCCTCTCTCCCTTTCTTGTATTCTATTATTTTTCAGAATTCATGTTAGAAACATAGATTGGATTTGCACTGCCTCTTTCTGGATTCTAATCCTGGTTTAGCTACTAAGTAAGTATGTAAACTTAGATCGGTTATTAGCCACTTGGGCTTCCGTTTCCTCATTTGTAAAACAGGAGCAGTTGCGGTTTTTACCTGGTTGGACTGTTGAGAGGATCAAATGTAATAAAATTGTTAAGAGCTGAGCTCACTGCCTGGTGCATAATGAGCCCTCAGTAAATGCTACTTCCCTTGCTCCTCAAACCCTTTCATATTCTTATTCTTAATACAGTGTTCTTTCATGCCAGTGAATATAGAATGCATATCATCATTTTAAGGCTGCCAATCCCATCAATTATTTTTATCAATCCCTTTTTGATGAACATTGAGTTTATTTCTGTGTTGGGGGTAGTAGGAGTGGCGTGGATACCTTTTATATTATGAACCCTTATTGATTTACATGATTATCTCCTTATGATAAATTTCTATATATGGACTTGCTGGACTCCCAATTATTTTCAGAATAACTTATCTTCATGTAGTGTGTTTGGCTCTGCATGACCTTCCCCTTCCCGCCTCCCCAGCAGCATTGCTGCCTCTCCTACTCTACCCTCTGATCTTCATGAGATATTTGCACTTCTTCTGATGCACTATGTACTTTTTTTTCTTTTCTGGGCACTTGTACACGTTTCTTCCTTGGCTGGGGTGTGATCAGCATACTGCATCCTTATCATCTATATTCTTATTTCTGTCTCTTACTGGATCGTAAGTACCTGAAAACAAGAAACATATCTGTTTTTATAGAGTAACTAGTTGCACTTTTTATATCAACTGTAATAACGTTTCTGGTATTCTAGACTTTGTCTGCAAAAGCCCCCTGAGCCCAATAAAGTAAATTAAAATCTTGATTTAATCATTCATATAAATAAGACTGTGAAAATTGAGCTGGCTGCATTGTATATATTTTACTTATATAAAGTATATAAGTGAGCTTCCCATGGCTCACTGAGACCCTAAAAGCAGCACATATTTTTTTATAATAATTTTGAACCCAAATAAGTTCTTAGATTGCAGAATCTCCATCTCACAAAAATTTATGCTACGAACCTACAGTTTATCTTTAGATTTACAAAATAAATTTTTCCCTGTTCTTGAACCAAACTAAACATCAGAAAAAGCCAGAATGAGAATGAACTTCAAATTTCCTGTCCCTTTTTCCCACATATACGTGCCCAGAATAATCTGCAAGACTGTGAATATGATACATTTTATTTCTGTGATGGGCTTGTATTTTATGGCATAGTTAACCACAAGGAGATTATCTGTGTGGGCCTTACCTAATCATATGAGTCCTTTCAAAGCTGAGACTTGTCTCCATCTGGTTGCTGAAAAGGAACCAGCGATTTGATGCATGAGAAGGATTTGGGACATCATTGCTGACATAAAGATAGAGAGGCCATGTGGCGGTAAATTTTAATGGCTTCGGGGAATTGAGAGCAGCACCCCCTGAAAGCTATTGAGAAGACATAAACTCAGTCCTATAGCTGCTAATAACAAGAATGATCTAAAAATTGGACTTTTCTTCAAGCTTCCCAATGAGAAGTTGGTGTAGCCAACATCTTGATTTTATAACCTTGTGATAAGGTAAGGAAGAACTCAGCCATACTGGGCTGAACTTTAAACCTATTGGGTTATACAGTGTTAGATGGCTGTTGTTTTAAGCTACTTATTTTTTGATAAATTATTATGAAGCAATAAAAACTAATACAATGAGGTGAGAAAAGGAATGGAAAAGCAGAGTTGGTATCCAGGTGCTCCTGAAAAATATTTCTGCCTCCTCTTTGAGCCTTCCTAAGAGTCAGTAGGCATTTGTTGTTGAATGACTAGGAATCATATCAGTGAAGATATAATAAAGTAGGTGCTCACTGGGAAAGAACTGTAGTCTTCAGTATGTGATACCAAGGCTCTGCACAGCTACGAAGTCTAAGTTTCCTTTCCACTGACAATAAATGACAAGGTCATATGCATACATCTGATTATTTAGAGTTTGACACTTTAACCTTAATTTTAAAATTTATATTTGATGATTGTTAACTGCTTTTATTATTGGCTAAATATATTTCTACAACTGTGTAAAATGTGTGATTGCAGCGCAAAATAGGGAATAATATGTGGAGAGAATATTTCCTCTACAGTAGAGTAGATGTTTTATGTACCCCAATACAAATTAATTGGAGGGAGAAGGCCTCCCAGGAATAACTGAGTCCTCACCTAGAAAAAAGGTCAAATGCAAAGACTCATTAGGCATATAGCAAAAATATAGACCTATTTCCTACTTTAGGATACATTTATAATGCAACCACCAATTTTAGAAGGAAAGAAGAACTAAGGGAATAATCCGCTAGGTTTCAAACAGAGGCCTGAACTAGCTTTCTGAAAATATTATTAAATATTCAAGGATTATGTAGCCAATGGATGAACAATGTGTATCTTGCAATAATGTCTCCCTTCTGAAACTTTATGAAGTTATAATTGTCATATGACATTGCATAAATTTAGGGGGTACAACAACATGATGGTTGAAATCAGTCTCGTAAGGAATCAGCAAACACTGTACAAGAGAGGTTTTCTTTTTGAGTCGGTTCATCAGGACAGCCCTGTTTCCACCCCACCTGCCAAGTGCTTTCTGCATGTAACTTAACATCGTATGGTCATCCTTAGGTAATACGTATGCTAATGATTTGTGAATAGCATAAATTCATTCTGAAGAAAGCTCTAGTTAGAATGAAAATCACATAGACGTGGGATTACTTGAAGGGAACTTACTGAAGATATTAGTATTCAAGTAAGCCTTGCCGTGAGGAAAAGAATAAAACTCCCAGACACGTGGAGAAGAACTATTCAACTCCAGGATAGGAAACAAGCAGGGAATTTAGAGCAAGATGGGTGCATGGGTGTATTGGTTTACTATCATGGTTATAATAAATTGTCACAAATATGGCTTAAAACAACACAAATGGATTATTTTAGAGCACTGCATGTTAGAGAAAAAAATGGTTCCGCAGGGATGCATTTCTTCTAAAGGCTCTAGGGGAGATCCGTTTCTGTGCCTCTGGCTTCTAGAGGCCACTGCGAGTCCTTAGACTATGGTCCATATTGCTCTGACCTCTGCCTCCTTTGTCACAACTTGTCTCTGATGCTAATTCTCCTGCTTCCCTCTTTCATGTGGAAAGGTGCTTGTGGTTACATTGGGCCCAACTGGATTATCCTGGATAATCTCCTATCTCAAGAACTTTAATTTAATCACATCTGAACCATCTCTTTTGTCATATAAAGTAACACATGTAGAGGTTTTGAGAATTAGGATAGGGGCAACTTTGAGAGGCTATCCTTCTGCCTAACAGTGGGTAACATAGACCGGATGATTATGGGCCTTAAAAGGCTGACTGAAGAGATTAGAGAATTATCAATATTGAACAAGGGAGTGATTTAATGAAAGTAGTATTTTAATAAAATGAATATTGGCACAGATGGCTCACTGAAACTGGAAAGTTCCTGCAGTGGATTACTTAAGGTCATCCATGTAGGAGTGGTGAGAGCATGCCCTAGGACATGGCACTGAGATGCATGCAAGTGCTAGGTATTGACAGACTTTGGCATGGATGAATGTAAACCAAAATTAATTTTAGAACATTTTTATCACTCCTAAAAAAATGAAAGGTAGGAAGGAAAGAAGGAAGGAAGGAAGGAAGGAAGGAAGGAAGGAAGGAAGGAAGGAAGGAAGGAAGGAAGGAAGGGAGAAAGGGAGGAAGGAAAAATCTGTACTTGTTAGCAATAACTCCTCATTTCTCTCCACTACCACAGCCCTAAGCAACTGATGACCTCTTTGTCTCTATAGATTTGTGTATTCTGAGCAATTCACATACACGGGATCATACAATATGTGTTCTTTTTTGTGACTGACTTCCTTTGCTTAGCAAAATGTTTTCAGTTTTCATCCATCTTGTAGCAATTTCAGTCATTTTTATTGCCAAATAATATTCCATTGTATATTATGCCACATTTATTTATCCACACCTCTATTGATAGACATCTGGGTTGTTTTCACTTGTTGGCTGTTGTGAATAATTGGAAGTTCTGAATGTCATGAACATTTATGTACATGTTTTGGCATGGACAGATATATTCATTTACCTTTGTATATTCCTGGGAGTTGACATGTTATGTCATATGGTAACTCTGTGTTTAAAGGACCATTTTGAGGAATTGCCAGCCTGTTTCCCAAAGCTGGATACATCATTATACATTCAAACCAGCAGAGTGCATGGGTTTCAATTTTTCATACCATTGCCAACATATGTTATAATCTGTCTTTTTTTATTTTAGACATTCTATTGTGTGTAAAGTGTTATCTCAAGGTGATCTTCATTTGTATCTGCCTAATAACTAATATGTTGACCCACTTTTATTGTGTTTACTAGTAATTTATATATCTTCTTTGCAAAAATATCTATTCAGACCCTTTATCCATTTTGAAATTGTGCTGTTTGTTTTCTTACTATGATTAGTATATTTTTGTATATATATATATATATATACAAAAATAGATATATTATCAAATGTATGAATGCAAATATGTTCTGTGAATGACCTTTCATTTTCTTAATATTTTAGAAACACAAAAATTTCTAATTTGATTAAGTCCAGTTTATCTACCTTTTCTCTTAATTTTTCTTCAGTGTCATAACTAGAAGGCTCTGTCTTACCCAAGCTTATGAGTGTGCCTATATTTTCTTCTAAGAATTACATAGTTTTAACTTTTACCTTGAAGTTTATAATTCATTTTCAGTCCACATTTGTGTGTGGTGTGATGAAGTGGTTTACTAGCCTGTTCTTTCACAATTGCATTCTTTTGTTACCTTTGTCCAAAATCAACTGTTAGTGTAAGGGTTTGTTTCTGGAATCTCAATTTTATTCCATTAATCTTTGTGTCTGTCCTTATTCCAGTGCCACACAATCATGATAATTTGTAGCTTTGTATTCAGTGCTGAAACTTTAAAGTGTGAGTCATACAACTTTGTTCTTCCATTTTTAGACTTTTGCCTATTTCAGATGCCATGAATTTTTATATGAATTTTAAAATCAACTTGTCATTTTCTGGAAAGAATCTTGGTAAGAACTTAGATAGATTGTCTTGAATTTAAATCAATTTGAGGAGTATTTGCCATTTTACGAATATTGTCTTTCAATCCATGGACTCAGGGTGTCTTTGATTTTAGTTTCTTTCAACAATGCTTTATAGTTCTCAGCATATAAGTTTTGTCCTTATTTTAAAATTTTATTCCTAAGTATATTATTCCTTTTGAAACTATAATACATGTAATTATTTTTAAAATTTTATTTATAAATTATCCATTGCTAGTAAATACAAGTATAATATTGATTTGGACTCTGCAAATATCCTGAGCTTATATATTCTAATAATTTTTTTCTTTGATTATGTAAGATCTTCTAGATACACGATTGTGTCATCTGTAGAAATAGTTACTTTCTTACTTTCTTCTTTTTAACCTGGATGTCTTTTATTTTATTTTCTTGCCTAATTCACTTGGCTAAAAATTCCAGTATGATGGTGAATAAATGTGCTGAATGAGGACATATTTTTCTTGTTGCTAACCTTAGGGGGAGTCATTCAGTATTTTACCATTAAGTATAATGTTAGTTTTCCCAGATGCCTTTTATCAGTGTGTTGCTATCATGAATAAATATTGCATTTTGTCAAATGATATTTTTGTACCTATTGAGATAATCATGTGTTTTTTTTGTTCTATTTTCTATTGATATAGTGTGTTATATTAATTGATTTTTGAATGTTAACCAACTTGCATTCCTGAGATAAATCCCACTTGGTCATGTTATATAATTTTTTTATATGTTGCTAGAATCTGTTTGCTAGTACAATCAATCATCATTATTTTCAGTTCCCATATTTGTGGATCCACATTCTTACAAAATTGTACTTGTCATTCCCACATCAATACTTGTGACACTTTTATAGTCATGTACAGAACAGTGAAAATTTTGAAGTACCCAATATGCACACTCCTAGCTGAAGATGATGATAATGGTGATGTTTTGCTCTCTTGTTTTAGGTCTCATACTCCAAATAAATGTCCTTTTTATGGTCTATTTTTATAATTTTTTTTACATATTTGCCTTTTGTTCATAATTTTGGTGTTTAAAATGTTCTCCCAAATGAGTTTTTAAATCCTGTATAGTGTATTTAGGTGCAAGATAGCTGTGATGTCTTAGTTAGAAAATATGTTTGTTAAAAAAATTTTGTTCAGACACAAGTCATAGATCTGTTGGCCTCAAGTTTAATATTAATTAATCAGCAATATATATTAAATAAGGTGCCTTTAAAGAGAAACACATAAAACAAAGTTATAATTAATTAGTTGATGCAAATATTATGACCAGAGGCTTTTGGGAACTTAAATTAACCCTGTCTTTCTCTGATCAATGGCCCATTATTCACTGATTCAGCATTCTCCATGCTTTACAGAACAAAACTTCTGTAAATAACACACCTATATTTTTTTCTCACAAATTTTATAATATTTACTAGAGAATTAGTTGGTAATTTTCTGTTCCTCTGCTGTATTTTTCTGGGTTTTGTATCAATTAATGCTGACCTTATAAATACAGAGTTGATATGTTCCCTCCTCTTTTTTCTAAAAGAGTTTGTGGAAATTTGTTAGTAATGCTTTTTTTTTTAATGTTTGGTAGAATTCACCTGTGGATGGGGGGCAAAGTCTTTGCTTTGTAGAAAGTTTTACATTTTCTAATTTTGAAACCAAATGTTAACATAACAAGCCTAAGATACTTAGAAAGTCTAGCATACATTTGGCTGGTGTCTGGGAACTTAGATTTTGGGAGGGTTCCCACCACCCCAGAATTGATGAATGTGCCTTACCTGTCTATACAAACAATGTGGTTTATGTTTTCTGGGAGTCTAAATTTTGGTGCATACTAGGCAGAGTCTGTCTACATGACCAACCCAGGATGATAAGACTCTTATAAGCTTTCACGATTGGCAGCATTTCACACATGTTATCACAATTTATTGCTAGGGGAATTAAATATGGCCTGTGTGACTTCAGTGAGAGATGACACTTGGGAACTATGACTTGTTTCTCTAGGCCTTTGTCACATGCCCCTTTTCCCCTTGCTAATAGTTCTTAGTATCCTTTGACTGTAATAAGTCATAGCCATAAATACAATTCTACACTGAGTCCTCCTAGTGAATTACCCATCCTTAGGGTGGTCTTGGGGATCCTCAACATATTAATTCAATTTCTTTACTTGCTAAAGGCTTATTCAGATTGCCTATTTCTTCTTGAGTAAATTTCAGTACTTCATTTCTTTCAAGACTTTTTCCATTTCATCACAATTAACTAATTTGTTAACATGTAAATATGCATAGTGTTTTTTTATAATTTTTTATTTCTGTATGGCCAGTTGTAATGCCCTTTCTTTTATGGTTGTGTTGAGCCCAATTAAAGGTTTGTCAATTTTGTTGATCTTTTCAAAGAACCAACTTCTGACTTCATTAATTTTCCCTTCTCCATTTTATTAATTTACACTATATTCTGGACCTCTCAGGTGCACTCATTTGGGGGGAATATGAGAGGCTGGTGGCTTGCTCCTTTAAAGGAGTGAGAATCCTGTCTTAGCGATACCTGCTCTTATGTCATGGTGAGCTTAGGACAGAGGCAAGATAAGGTCAGGTCATATTTCAAGTGCCACAGACTCTGTTTTTGTTTTTATTTATTTATTTTACTAAATCTACAAATCTCCTTTTTTTAGTAAGTTTACTCAAATAAACGTTTCTTTATTTGTTGCAAGCCCCAGAACAACTTTCAGATATTTAAAACTTTTTTATTGTATATAATTTTCACCAGTTATTATTGTTTCATTAGGGAGTGGGTCTCTGGAGCTTCTCTTGTCATCATTCCAGAAGTGGTCATCCCTCAGTGTGAACAACCTTGACTTGATATTACTTTGGAATGAAACAAGTACTGTATAAGAGAGCTTAAACAATAGCTAAATAACCTTGAATGAATTATTTAACCTCAGTTTGATCAACTGTAAAATGCAGATACTAATAGTTTCTACATCTTAATGTTATTTCATGTATCAAAAGAAGAAAATGAATTTAGCATAGTGCTAGTCACACTCAACATACCTAAAAATGTTGTTGGCAACTGAATCAAAAACATTTAGAATGGGATAAGTGTCTTTCTTAACAATTATTGCTGCTTTTAGATCATTATTCTTTTTTCCTTCTTAATCATCACCACTTTGTAATTTTTAAATGTATTTATTGATTTCAGAGAGAGAGGAACAGAAAGGCAGGCAGACAGAAATATCAGTCTGTTCCTGTGTGCCCTGACTAAAGATCAAACCTGCAAACTTTATGTATCAGGACGACACTCTAACCAACCAAGCTATCCAGTCAGAACATCGCTTTGTAATTTTTACTGTTAGATTATACCAACATCACTTTTTGTAGTTCTGCCATAACTTTGTTTTTTTGTCATTTCACTGAAAAAATTGAAGCCTTCTATAAAGAATTATTTATAAATTCCCATCATTGCATCTTCCACCTACCAATATTTTTGCTCTTATAGTCCATAATCTCTGAAGTTCATTCATGCATTCACCCAGGCTATGTCTCCATCTGTGCACAAATTGCATCATGCTTGCTTGGCATTTCTTCATACTTTCAAAATCATCATTTTTTCTCTATATATACAAATATTTCCATTAGCACAGGATCATACTGTTAATTTGCTCATCATAAAATCTTTTTCTTGATGCCACTTTGTTCTACAGCTATCTTTTCATGACTTTCTATCCTTTATAGCAAAACTCCTTGAGAGAGTTCTCTATCCACTGTTGGCTAATGTCTTTCCTTCCATTTTCTCTCATGTATATATTGCAGTCAGGGTTTTCCCTCAAGTCCACTGGAATTGCTTTAGTCAGGCTCACTAAAGACATTCAGATTGTGCAAATTCTCATACTATTTGCACAATCTGTAACACTAAACATAATTGTTACCCTTGTTGTAGAATCAGGGTTTTTTTGATATCCATCATATCTTTAAGATGTCTGGCTACTTCAACTCAGTCACTTTGCTAATTCTTCTTTATTTCCATAAACTCTAATCATTACACCTTTTTTCTTTTTTACTTCTATTTACTCTGAAGGTAATAAAATTGTGTCATGATTTTAAATACCATATCTGCATTTCTCACAGAAAAATTTACATTTTGCAGCTAGGGTCTTTCCTCTTAACTTTAAATCTATATATCCAACTGCCTATTCAATGTACATTTGTCTATCAGACAGCTCCAACTTAAAACTTGGCTGCTGATGTGCAGTTTCTTCTGCTCACTCACTTACATTGCTTAATGGTGGCGACTTTCTTCCAGTTACTTAGGTCATAAACTTTGGCATTAATTTTGATCTTTTTTTTTCTCATATCTGGTCTATTGATAAACAATGTCTACTCTATCTTCAACATAGATCCAGAATTTAACCCTACATCTCTTCAATCCAGCTGCCATAATTCCCCTGTATGTTACTATCATCTACCTCCTGGGTTGTTGAAGTAGTTATGAATTGATCTCTTAAGCACACCCCTGATATTGCAAATATCCTTTCTCTGCTTTATTATTTTTGGCACTCATTTTTTAGGATATTAACATTTTACTTATTTATCATGTTTCTTATTTATCTTCTTCAATAGCAGACTCAATGAGGGAAGTTATTTTTTACTTTTTAATCACTACTCTACATTTAGTGCTTGTAAAAATGAATGACATGTAAGTAGAAGCACAAACAGTTCTTTTTTGAATAAACTGCTAAAGCGACTATCATAAATTTTGAGGAATTAGACAGGAGGGAAAATAGGAAAGAAACTACCCAGAAGATGAGAATTTTTGAGTTGTCAATCTAGAGGAGATAATTAAGACATTTGAATGTATAAACTATTTAAGTGTAGAGGAAAGACAGCAAAGAGACAACAAAGAGAATCACTAAATCGGGGCATACAGGGACGGAGCAGCCTCATTAGTGACGGACACAAAGGAAACAAATCACAGACAATGTCCTGGAAACTAAATGAGAGGCGATAAGGTATGTCGTGTGTAGTGCAGAATTTAAGTATGGTCAGACTAAGGAAACTCATTTCTGTTAGAAAAGATGCCTTTATTGAACAGTCTCAGGGGATCTATGGGTCCATAAATCAAATTACAGGAGTTACAGAAGTAAACTAGTGAGAGTGGTAAGGTATGGAGGTAGGTAGCATATTTGAGTAGCTTAGCTGTTAAATAATTTCAAATAATAGGAGAGTGATTAAAATAAAGTCGAGGTTTCAAATTAAAGAAGTTTTAAGATTTTGGAAATTCAGATTAATTTCAAGGAGAAGTGAGAGGTAAAGGAAAAGAAAACACCCTAAAGTAAAAAGAATGAGCACTGCTAGTATAAGAATGTGGTCTTTTTCGAAGAATAGGTCCCATACTAAACAAAGGAAGTCAAGGTTTAATCTGTAAAAAGATGCTTGGTGTGGATGTGATTTAAAAGAAATCTGGGAAGAAAATTGCTGCATTAGAGTGAGCACAGTGAACTAATTGCCAGTAAGTACTCTTAGAAAATGGTTAAAAAATTCACTTTGGGAAAACATAATTTTAAATATCTAATATTAATCTGTTATTGTAGATTGCCTTTCAACTTTTGTAGAGGTCTCTCTTAGAAGTTCTATAACTCTGACTCCCAAATATGTAATATAATTGTTTAACTATGCAAGCATGTAGAAAGATTTTGTGGTGAGTGCACACTTAATCCAAAAACTCTGAAAGCTCTCAGACTATGAGCAGATGTTAGTCAAGGCAACCACTACCCGGTTTGGTAATACTGTGACTGGTCTCCCTCCAGGCTAGCTGCTCCAGGAAAATTCCAACTTTGACTCTGCCTCAGGCAGGCCTCAGGTGTGAGTATAACCTGGGAGACAAAGAAATCCTTGAAAACCCTGGTTCTACCACTTTCCTTTCTTTGAATTTGCCCCCTTAACCTCTTGATGTCTCACATTTTTGTAATCTCTACCTTAACTTCCTCACTGCCCATACTAAGAGTTTAACATGTGGGTAATTTTTATAGTATTTGAAAACATAAAATTTAAGCACTGTTGATATGGCAGGTTGAGACCGAGAATTACTCAGTTTATTAAAAATATTAGATGTGCTGATTATGAAATTGGGTGCCCTGATTAACTTCCAAAAATATATTTGGTCATTTGTGAGTTCTACTATAGTAGTTATTTTCATACAAAGTTGAATGTTATTCCTGGCTGGATAGAAAAAAAGGCTGCTCATTGAAGAGGTCAAGAGTAATATTTTGTGGTTAAGACTGACATTAGTTTAATGTTCTTAATTCATTGTTATTGCTATTGTTATGTTATGTAAATAAAACTGGCCTTTCTCTTCAGTATGTTTGTGTTGTGGATTTAATTAAATTTGACATGGGTGGGGGCAGGGAGGTTTAACATTTAAAAAAAATTAAAAATGGATTCTAAGATTTTAGCATTATAAAGCATTACAGTCTGTTTAAAGTTAAGGTATTAAAATAGATACTTTAATCAGCCACTGTTGTATTAATAGATTCACTCCATTAAAACATTCAATAGAACTATATTTTAGACATAAAATTATCACATGTCAGCATTGCTTTGTAGTATGGAATTGACCAATGAAATGCTTTTTACTTAATTGAATGTCAAAAAATTTAGATTTTGGAGTAGGATACAGAAATAGTTTCTGGTTAGCTATATTATAGAAAGTAATCTCAAGTAACATAATAGAATAATAATCATTTTGCAATTTAAAAATCTTTCTATTAAAGGCATTTTGGTTTTCACCTAATTAAAATTCTTTGATTTTGGGTGTTACTTTTATGAGTTGAGTGTTTTATCCTCAAAGAAATGGAATTTCTGCCCAAGAGAATATATAAATGTAGCATTTTTTTTTTCACTTGAGTATGAGTATAGAGGCATTTGTGTTCAATATTTAGTGCTTATATATTAAATACAATTCTTTCATTAACAGATTATTTGCCTCCCTTTCTAATTATAGACGATCTGTGCCTAGTAAAAAGTCATTATTTATGATCTTTTGCCAATTTAGTTAGGGCATTAGTTAAATCTTTATTTTTTCATAATAGGGGGAAGTAATTATGATAGAAGAAAGAAATGCCATTTTTAAAATAGAAGCGTTTTTAGCATGTTTTTAAAATATGAACAAAAGAGTTTTAAAAATAGTTTTAGTTTGGATTATTTCAGACTGCAGTATACAGTTTACATTTGAGATCAAAATGTGAAAAATCATAAACACTAACAGAGAAATAATGATGTCCAGTTTATTATTCAAATTTGACTTAATCAGTATTTTGTCTATTCCTATAAAACTGAAATGACAGTTGGTCATATCAGTTATGGTATAAATAATGATAAGTATCAGCACAGTACAACCAGAAAAATATATTATTTTTATTTAAAATGAGGTAGATATTTTTAATGAGCTATTTTTCTCTTATAGTTCACTATTAACCATTTTTTAAAAGAAATCTGGGTTTATTTTGACAATTAAAAAAACAATTTCAGCATTATTTAAAGTAAAAGAATAAAATCTGGGATTAAAAAAAAAGAAACAGCTGCCCATCTGTCCCATCCTCACACAAATGTTCAAATTGACAAACTAAATTCTAAGACCTTATTCCAGTAAATATGGGACACTGCACATTTACAAGTGACTAAAAGAAATTGTACTGATATTTTAGCATTTTATATTTTTCCTTCATAGATAAAATATGGTATTCTTTTCTTTAAAAAAAAGATCTTACTATTTTAAATGACTGATTGCTATAGAATTTTCTTTTAAAAGACATATCTGACAATGCAGAACAGCACTTTGCATAGATGGTAGTCATATTGTTCTGCTTTATAACATAAAACTTGTTTACTGAAGTACATTTTAAGAATAGGGATTTTGTCATGAGCAATACAGTGTTGCAGAGGCAGCTAGAAAATAGACAATGTGCAGTTGTCTTTTGAAGAAAGCAATAATATGGATACCAGAAGATTTCTGAATATGTCTGGTATAAATTCCAGTCTCTAACCACGTGACTGAGTCTAAAATGAGCAAAGGAAAAATTCCTTCCATGTTAGCATATTTCCACTTCAAAAGACAAACTCACCTTGCTGGGGTATCTCATGTATGTGATTTTATAAACAGAGGAGAATTACAGAGCCCAAGCCCCAACCTAGAGATAAAGTGTTCAGGATATAATTCCAGTATCTTGCAGGTACATGTGCAACGCCTAGCTTTTCAACATGCATACAAAATGGCCACATGTAGAAAGACATTATAACCATGGTAATTGATGATATAAATGAATACTAAATGTAAGAATTGTCACTATGACATGTTTTACACTACCTACATGTTAAAAAATCCCTTTTGCCAATAATTTGCCTAACATGCTTAGACAAGCATATATTGTCCTTCAGTTTCTTAAAAGAAATGACCTAAGTTAACAATGCAGTATAAAAAGCATTTATATTTAATTATATTCAGTTATTCTACACTAAATAAAAAAAAAGAAATGGAATTTAGGCAACTGTAAAACTGATAATTCAATAATAACAACAAATATATATATTTGTAATTTTAGGAATTTATTTTTAAAAATTTTTGTCCAAACATTTTGAATATTTACTGTGACAGTACCTACTTGATGTTTAATCTAAAAAATTTAAATTTCCCCATCTAAATATCTGTAATGAGTACAGTTGTTTTCTAACATGCATAGTAAAACGAGTTGTCAAATTTGAAGAAAGACCAGGCCTTGGGTATTCTTGTGTATTTTTTAACAATAATCAATTTATTAAAATATTTGATTTAAGCATCTGCAATGGTGACTGCCACCTTGACTCTTGGCTAACATATCTTTTATATCTCATCTATCATGTATTTTTACTTTAAATGTCATCTTCTCAAAAACTAGGCATGTTACTTTAATAGAACTGTTCCATTAATATAAAATGTGTTGCAAAAAGAAAGGATTTCTGCATGGCAGCCCTGGCTGGCTTTGTTATGTTGAAGCTATAACAGTCTACAAAATCACACAGCTGACCTTACGTGCTTGAAGAATTTATGCCCAATGGAACTGCCACACTTACCTTTTTCTTATTTTCAGTGTTTACCTCAATTATAATACAAAAGTACCATTTATTAAATTTAGTTTGAATCTGTACACATCTTTAAACTGAAAAAGGGTAGCAAGTCTAAACAAAGACATCAGATCTAGGAGAATCAGTGTGATTACTTAACAGGCTAAAGTATTATGGGAATGAGAAGTTTGACCTAGATACTTTTTTTTTTTGCCAGAGATTTTCTATATAATCACCTGAGAAGTAAGTAATAAAATGTAGTCTGGTAGCTTTGTGTTTTGTGATTTTTGTTCTTAGATATTTCAGGCTGGCTTCTTATCTTAACAGGCTTCCAGTCAGGATAACTTCTGAGGATTAAAATATCAAATACTGTATATAAATTAAGTAGTTGCATAAAACACAGTAAGTTTTTAATAAATATTAAGTTTTTTATCCTTTGCTATTGTAGATTTGTTTTGAATTTTATAAGTCTAACACCTGTAATAATTAGATTCAATTCAATAATTGTACATTTTTGTCTGAAACTCTCACATCCTTTAATGAAGTTTCTGATGGTAAACTAAAACTCTTTGATGAGTCACTCTTTTGCTAAATGAGAGAAGTCATCTGGATGGAGTGGTCCCTGCTCTTCCTCCTCACTTAGGAAGGGAGCAGACAATACCCCTCACTCCCATGTTTCTCCTCACTCTACTTAAATCCTTTGTATGAATAAACTTACCTTTTTTTTTGGGGGGGGGAGGAAGAGGCTGAGATGAGATGTGTGGATTGAATCAAAAGCTGGGGAAGAAAAGACCTTTCTTCAAATAGTCCTCATTGGTGTTACACCTTTCACATCATAGGCTATGCTCAATCCATTCTGTGCACCTGTCAAACCAAGAGATGTCATCCTTGGGAAGCCCACTTGCAGTGCTACCTCCTTGGCAATGCTGCAAATAAATATGTGAAAGGTACTTTATTTGATACCTATCATAGTACTTCATGATCAATTTTTCTCTCCTGTAATAAAGAAAAAGAATGAAAAAGGAAAGATTCTTTATAGTATCTATGCTAGTATTTCATTTTACTTATTTTCCTTCTTTGCTTAAATAGAGATAGAAGATAGCTGGTGGGGTTGAAATGATTATTTTCTCCTTAAAATGAGCTATCATCTTGGGGGAGGGTGTCAAACACTGGTCCAAGAGTTAGGTTTCTGGGTTCTGGTTTTAACACTTTCCTCCCTACTTGTTCAAGGCAAGTTGCTCACACTTTCTGAGACTATTGCCAGCCTAGAAAATGGGCAAGATAGTATTTTAATATGCTTATAATAGTGTCTGTCCCATAAACTATGTTAAAAGTAGAAATTGAGATACTAACTCAACAATCTGTTCCTTTCACTCTTTCTACTATAGAAATACACATATATTGCATATATTGTGTATATATATATATATATATATATATATATATATATATATACATACATACACACCTACATACATTTATCTAATATTATAATACTATAATCCACCCTTGTGTTTTGTTTTACTGCCAATATATTGTGGCTCTTGTTTTATGACATTATAGACTTCAACTTTAGTTTTGATTTTAGTATAGTATTTTATAATAGGCATATACTATCATTTAATTAATTAGTCCCATATGGATGAATATATACATTTATTTAATTCTTCATTATCATAAATAGTGCTGCAATAACATCACTGTGTTATCTTAGTTCTTGTTTTGTTTTATTTTTTTTGTCTCTTTACTTCATCGGAATTTTGATGTAATCAAATGTATCTACTTTTTTTTAGTATTTTTCAGTTTTTATGACATGGTTAGAAAGACTTCCTTTGAAGCCAGTTTATAAATATTTTAAGCATCACTTTCTATGAGTAAATTTATGCTTGCAATAATGCAAAAGGAATTATTACTATTTATACTCTTGTTATTGTTGTTACACGGTAGAAATGAGGCAGAAACCTATTTTATTTTTTCACACATGGCTAGCCAGTTGTTTCAATATCATTATTAAATAATCTATTTTTTTCATTAATTTAAATATTTTCTTATCAGATATTATTTAATTTATTTCTGGATTATCTGTCATATTCATTTGGCTTACTAATGTTTGCACTGGTACCACACTTATAAAAATACTACAGGTATTGCAAATAAAACCATAGTTTATCAATTTGCTAACCTAAGGATTTGGGGTTTCATAGGGAAAATTCCTAGCTGGAAGTATAATTAGACATATTGGTTCTGTGATTAAGGGAGTTTAAGTAATGTTTTGAAAAGGTAGGTGGGAACAAGGAAAAAGGTAAAAGATGAAGGATGAAGAAAAATAAAGATAAAGAGCATTAATCCAAAGGGAAACCATATGTAGACTGAGGTACTAATTCATATGTTCCCACTCAGCCCTGTGCATATATATATTTGTATCAGAGTGAGGAAAGAATATGATTGGACTAGTTCAGCACTGAGTTTTAAATGGTGGTAGTTTAAAAAAAATGGTGGTGAAAGCAGCTACAAAAAACTAGAGATAAAATACATACCTGTAAGGCTGGGTGCAGAAAGACAAAAAATCAGAACACCAATAGATTGAGACACAAAGTAAGAGTAGCCATGGCATTGTGGATGTTGATTAAATTTAAGAGCACGTTAAACGTAACTTCTAGAATACAAGAACTGAGCAGGCAGAGTTGTCAGAGACAAAGATAGTGAGGCAATGTTGCAGTGGATAGAGCATTGGAATGGGATGCGGAAGACCCAGATTCTAGAACCCGAGGTCACCAGCTTGAGTGCGGGCCCATCTAGCTTGAGCAAAAGCTCGCCAGCTTGGACCCAAGGTCGCTGGCTCCAGCAAGAGGTTGCTCAGTCTGCTGAAGGCCTGCGGTCAAGGCACATGTGAGAAAGCAATCAATGAACAACTAAGATGTCATAAAGGCAATGAAAACTAATGATTGATGCTTCTCACCTCTCTTCGTTCCTGTCTGTCTATCCCTCTCTCAGACTCTCTCTTTAAAAAAAAAAAAAAAAAAAAAGATAGTGAAGCTTAGGTGTGTGTGATAAGAATAAAGAATCCGTTGTCTTTTCCTTTATGCTGCCAATTTTTGCACAAGGAAGTTAGAAGGGTAAAATACTAGTTGGATAAAATGAGGGAATAAAAGCTTTATGAAGCCCTGGCCAGTTGGCTGAGCAGTAGAGAGAGCATTGATCTGGCATGTAGAAGTCCTGGGATTGAATCCTGATCAGAGTACACAGGAGAAACAACCATCTGCTTCTCCACCATTCCTCTTCTTCTTTCTCTCTCTCTCTCTCTCTCTCTCTCTCTCTCTCTCTCTCTCTCTCTCGCTTTTTCTTCCCTGCCTGCAACCATGGCTCTAATGGTTCAAGCAAGATGGCCCCAGACACTGAGGATGGCCCCATGGCCTCATCTCAGGTGCTAAAATAACTTGGTTGCCGAGCAACAGAGCAGCGGTTCCAGACAGGCAGAGCATCACCCTATATAGGGGCTTGCTGAGTGGATTCCCCATTTGGGCACATACGGAGTCTGTTCCTGCCTCCCCACCTCTCAATAAAAATAAAAAAAAAACTTTATTGACAAAGAAATTGTAGGATTCTTTTGCTCTAACAGGGCAGAAAAAGTTTTAGACAAAAAAGGAGCGCAAATTATTTTTTTAAATGAACATTTATTAGAATTTGGAGTGTGCAGCAATATAGTTAATTGAAAAAGAGGAATGGCAAGCATTTTGTAAAAAAATGAGAATGGGTCTGGTCTAAAGTATAGTGCAGAATTATTATGATGTGTG
The DNA here is from genome assembly GCA_037038555.1 of Rhynchonycteris naso. Taxonomy (NCBI): domain Eukaryota; kingdom Metazoa; phylum Chordata; class Mammalia; order Chiroptera; family Emballonuridae; genus Rhynchonycteris; species Rhynchonycteris naso. The sequence continues at coordinate 228,787,230 of CM072998.1, forward strand.
GCAGGAGTTGAGAGAGAAAGTGGGTATAAATATTTGAAAGGAGTTCTCCAAGTACAATTAAATGCTTAGAAAAGTCCCCAAATTAAATTAGATGCCAAGAAATAGTTGGCAAGCAAGTGTAATAATTATGTGCCAAAGGACTAGGAAGGAGGCTGAACCTCACCACATTAGGCCATCTCTTCATGGCCCTGTTCACCATTCTTTAATGGGAAATTTAGTAAATGAAAGAAACAGATCACATACAAAAAAGATAACTGAAGCTAAAAACTAAGGATAAACACAACTCTGGCCAGAAATGTTGACTCTGAGGGCAGCTCTGCCTTGGCCAAATGGAAATTTACACTCTTGTATAAATACTGTGCCAGGCTCCTGGGGTCCAGCCTGAATGAAGGAAGATGCCGTGTTCACAGATGAAAGAAAAGCAGACTGTAAGCTAATAAGCTGTTAGTGTTCTTCAAATAAAGATATGCATGGATTTGTAGCCTGGGTAATAACCAGAGTTTCAAGCTTTTTATATATATTCTTGCACAAAGACACTGGGCTCATGTTGCTGCCTTGGCAGAGGCTCTAAAGTACCAAGGGCACCAAGTTCCACTGGAATTTTTGATTACAGAGTAAATATAGGAATCTTGAAATATCTAAGAGCACCTACCAAAGTTCCAATGTTAATTCACTATCTATGAACTATGTAAATGTATACATACATAACTATACATAAACTATGTATATATATAAACTATGCATAAAATATATAACTATTTACATAGTTTATATATATGTATATGAGATATATATATATATAATTTGTTGTTCTTATTTTGATTTGGTTGTTAAAATAATGATGTTTACATTAATACAGATAATCCAAATAATTTATTTGGGTCTTTTGCATAGTTGTTTTTGAAGAGTGGAATGACCTTTCTGCTGGAGACATGAAGAGACTATTCTAAAGATTGCAATTGGCAGAGGAAAGTAACTTGGGGTTTATTTGTGACACAGTTAATTACTTCTCCTCTAATGGCTAACTTTAGCTTTGTTGTATATGAACACAAAATAAAAAGGAAATTGTAGCAAGCGAAAGAAATTCTGTTGCTACTAGAACATTTTGCAAGGATCAGAAACCAGCTCATCTAAGGGATTAGAGTTGTAAAATATTGTAAAAAGTAGAGATTCTGAAAATATTCATTATTTGTCATTAAAAACCAATAGAGGAAGTCCTCGGCATAATGGTTATGCAATAGGAAGCATTTTTCTTTTTTCATTTTCTGCATACAAATAATTGCATTCATTCAAACAGAATCCTTTGAATGAAGTAGATCTAGGACCACGATCTCTTATTTAGGAATGTACAAGTATATGCAGAAAGCTCTTAATGAACTGCCTGAAGAAGTGTAACTAGTAGTACAGCTAAAACTACAGCCCTGCTCTGATAATAATGTCTTTCTAACTGGTCCATGTTGACTTTTATAATCTTTAGGTTCTAAAGCCAGAATGTTCCTGAGAATATAATCCTTTAATAAAGCAGATTGGACTATTGTGATATTATAGAAATTGGACTATGGGGTAGTGCTATACTTAATAAATGTAACAAAATTACCAACAATGTCCTAACTTTCAGGTTATAGCCTCAAGTGTTTCTGAGTTGCAGAAAAGCACAGAAAGCAGAAAAGTTTTCCGTTTTTAGAATTGACAGCCAAGAATCTGTGTAATAAGTTTTGAATAAAAATTACTTTTGAAAAGAATTGTGTTAAAGAATTTTGCTTAAATACATAAATAATAATGGGAAACAAAATTTTTGTTGCATCCACAAAAACACTTGTTCTTACCTAATTTGAGTGTGCTGATCTCAAATCTGACACTAGTTTTTCTCTATAAGCTACAGTTATTTTGCAATTCAAGATTTTAGGTTTTCATCTTATTGTAAAATTTTCAACATTTAGTTTAACATAATGAAGTTTAACATAATGTCCTCTTGGGCATCATCTTTGTGAAAATATAATAATTTATTTAATGCAGTAAACATACTAATACACTAAAAGATGTGATTGTATCAGAATTTGTCTACAATTTCAAAATAGAACATATTAAAACACTTATTTTAATAATAAAATTTGCGCAAAACTTATTTAAATTCTATTCAGGCAAAAATTTGCGTTTGTAGCTCTGGCGTTTGTGTACTTGTTGAGGACAATCTCGTTTGATGCTCCAGTAGTAGTCTGCTATCATATTTCTGTCCCATCACCTCTGATAACACTCTTCCATCATCTTCAGATCTTGATGAAAGTGTTCTCTCTGCTCATCACTAACAGCTCCAAGATTTTTGGGAAACTTATCAAGTGACTGTTCAGGAAGTGACTCTTAATGCTCATGTTACATCCAATGTCACGGAAAGCCAACAGCATCCTTTGAACCAGAAGTTCATAGTTTTTTGCTTTTTTGTTGCCAATGAAGTTCTTTGTAACTGTCACAAAAGACTGCCATGCTGCTTTCTCCTCCTTATTCATCTGCCTGGCAAATTCTTTATCACATATGAGGGTTCAAATTTGAGGTCCATCGAATACATCTGCTTTTATCTTCTCAAAGACAAGACAGGAAAAGCAGAAATAATATGTTGAAAGCATTCACTTTCTCTATTCAAAGCCTAAACAAACTGCTTTATTAAGCCAAATTTGTTTTGAAGTGGGGGAAAAATGATCCTGTCTCGATTAACTACAGGTTCATTCGCAATATTTTGCATCCCTATTTCCAGAGTTTCACGTTTTGGCCACTCCTTCTGTGTCTAGTGTTTTCTCCGAAATTGGCTGTCCCACAAACACAGAAAGCAAGGATACTTGGTGAAACCTCTCTGTTGTCCTAGCAGGAAATTTACCATTTTAAGATCCACAAAAATGATCCAGTTATACTCCTTATACTTCATAAAGTCGAGGACAATTTTTTGTCATTATAATCTTCTCACAGATGAGTTGAATAACAAATTGGAACCGCTGCATAAACATTACAGTTGTGTAGGAGAACACATTTCAGACTTCGTTTAGAGCTGTCAAGAAATAGCCACCAAAATGTTGGACTGTAAGGGGTAACATCTAGCTGGCTGAGAAGGCTACTGATAGCATGACAGTAAACAAAGAGTTTGTCTTCAGAAAAAAGGTCCACAAAAGTTTGTTCATGCTTCCTGAAATGGGATACTTTAGCTGGCCAGTGAAGTACATTCTTTTCTTGAAGTCTGGAGGCTAATAACAACTGCTTTCTTTGATAGGCCCAAATCTCTTACTAAGTCATTCAATTCAGGTTGGCTAAACTGTTGAGGGGTTAATGACTGTTTGGCATCAGAAGAAGACCCTTCAGATTCTACAACCATTTCCTCATGCATCTTAGCAAAATACACTTGATCACCATGTTCACTTTCTTCATCCTTAGAAGAAATAAAACCATTGAAAACTGGAACCAGCAGTATCTCAGAGTGTGGGATAGGTCATATTGCTAAAGGAATATTAGGATATGCAATCATATGCCAATTTTTCTTGCCGATGCTATTTTTATGGATCAGACAGAAATAACAGTCACTGCTGTGGTCTTTAGGTTCATGCCAAACCATGGGAATACCAAAAGGCATTTCTTTGTGTTTTCCTTTTGTCCAGTCATGAAGCATTTCCTCACATTTACGACACACAATATGAGGAGTCCGAATCTTTTCTTGATCACCAAGGGGCACTTGGAAATAGGCAATATATATGCACATGTCACAAATGATGAAATATTGCGCCTTTGACATTGAAGTGTGTAACAGCCACATATGTAACAGAAGGTGTCAGGACTATTCTTACATTTACGCCTACTTGAAGAAGCCATGATTCAATCTTAAAACAAAATAAAAGGGTATTTTATTAGATAATAATCTTTTACATTTAAAAACAACTACAATTATGTAAAAGTGATGTTTGTAAAACATTAATTGCCTTGTGGTTATGTTCAATCCAAGAGTCGCTGCCCTTTAATTCCAATTTAAAAACCAATGCATGTCATTAACTGTAACAAAAGGAAATTAAAATTGCATATAAGCTAGAGCATGCACCAAAGAATGAATTTCAGATTTTGAATAAGCGATGCAGAAATATATAGAAAAAGTTCTAAAACCTAATGTAACAGAAAAAAAAATAATCATTCCCCAGTGTGAATGGGAATAAACCATATGACTGCTTTGCTTTAGAATAAGGATTAATAAATAACCCTGCTAGATTCCTCTAAAATGATTTGGAAAACACTTGAGAGATTAAGTTTATTGTCAAAATACTGGGATTAACAGGGAAAGAGATTTTTGTACAAGAGGAAGTGTTATTTCCTTTATAATTTAAGTAGTAGAAAGAAGAGGCACTTATCTGTGCTCCCCATTAAACCACAATCTAAATAGAAGGTTAAAGCAGTTTTATTTCCAAAGAGAGACTAATATAAAAAATTTCAATTTAAACAATGGAGATTAAGACTAAATATCTTTAAATCTTATTATTTTATAATCTGCTAATTTATAATTAACAGTTCACCCAGAAATCGATTGAGCTTAATGTAATGCTTGTCTTTTAAAAAAACTTCATATGTTGCCTGACCTGTGGTGGCGCAGTGGATAAAGTGTCGACCTGGGAACACTGAGGTCGCCAGTTCGAAACCCTGCACTGGTCTGGTCAAGGCACATATGGGAGTTGATGCTTCCAGCTCCTCCCCCCTTTCTCTCTCTCTTTCTCTCTCTCTCTCTCTCACTCTGTGTCTCCTCTCTAAAATGAATAAAATAAAAATAAAATAAATTAAAAAAAAAAAAAAAACTTCATATGTTAATAAACAAAATTTTTCTGTGTCTCTAGAAAGAAATATTTACCTTGCTTAAACATTCAGGTGGGTTTTAAATAGCTTAATAGCATCTACTGGCGACCAATAATAATTTTCAAATCTTCATTCCAATGGTCCAAATATTTTATATAATGTCTGTTTTACAACCCTTCATTTTCTACTGTTTTTATGTTAGCGTCTGTGATTGAAAGTCATTCAGAAGCCTTTCAGTTTTTAATCATAAACCTCAAACTTTATAGTTTCCAAACTGATGTTTCTTCTAAGAACTAAGCTTTTCCATAACATGTCTCACACCAGCTCTCTCTTTTCCAGTCTTTCCTAATGGCCTCCGTTGAGGTCTTCATGATTTCTCAAGGGGATTAGTGCAAACTCTCTATGTCATTGTGATTCTCTGGCACAGACACCGTGTTTCATTGGTCACTCTTCTTCTCAGTGCCCATCTGAAGTCACTGTTACCATAAGAATCTTTAGAAATGGCATCTGTTATTTCCACCTTTAAAAAATCCTATAATGATTTCTTATAGCCTAGGTCATAGAGTCTGATACCTTAGTCACATCATATATAAGGCTTTGTGCTTCTTCCAGTGTTCTATGTTTTTACCTCCCAGCTTGAAGCTCCACTCATAAATCCTACACTCGGTTTCATTTGCTTTTACAAAACCTCTATTCCTTTATTTTTCATCCCAGTCATTCTTCTAGAAATTCCTTTCACTACTATTTCAATAATTTCTACATTAGGTAAGCAGCTCATGTATCCAGATATATTCAGTTTTTACCATTTCCATGTTGTCTTTCTCAGTTTTGAGTGCACATCTACTAAACTCTGTCAACACATTAATAAATGAAATAATGATAGCTACTGTTTATTGAACAGTTTTGCTAATCGTTTCTATTAAAAAATCTGCCACAGTTATATAAGGATGACAAATATTAGCTCTTTTCACGGACAGATCCTGAGACTTGGAGAGTTTAGGTAACTTGTCCAGGGAAATTTAGTTAATAAGTGAAGGAGCTGAAGTCAAGTCCATGCTCTGCTATCATGGCTTCGAAAGCCACTCATTTGTTTCAGGTCTATATCCCCATACTGCAAAGCATACTACAATGCCCCTTTCTGTCCCCTACACCCAGGAGATGTGTAGAAGGAAGGAAATGTAAGAATATGAAAATAATCAAACAGTGGTATGAACTGCTCAAAGATGTAGTAAAACCATTACTAATACAAAAGAGTATGTTCACCCTTTCTCTGTCAAAGTGGCTTCCTACTCCATCTGTAAATGTCCATTTTAATAAGTGCCAAACACTTCTGTTTTTTTGTCCCACTACCATACTCTGCCTTTACTTCTTTGCTAAAAGAAGTCTGTTTTTAGCAAAGGTGTGAAAAATCACATACTACAAGAGAGGCTTAAAGAGTGGATATGAATTAGGGTAAGCCAATCAGTTATTTCTATTCTGCTGACAATTTGTTTAAGGACAAGCACATGGTACAGTTTTAGCTATTTGTTTAGGGACAAGCATGCAGTACAGTTTTAGCTGGAAGGGTCAGTTTCCCAGGAAGTTTCTGGGAAGGGTTTATTATTCTTAAGATATAGAGGAAAGACCCTCTCTCTTCTGGCATTTTGAAGTGTGCAATAATTTGCTTCCTGGTGCTCCTGCAATCATCTTTGTATACAAGGGAAACAGACTATCTGCTAAACACGGGGGGTGGGGAGGAGAGAAGTAAAAAAACGATGGAAGGAATTTTGGCTCCTGTCTTAGGAGAGATCCTAAACTAGTAAATTCTAGAACTACTCCATCTCCAGACATCTTATGATATGTGATAGTACACTCTCTGTTCTCTCTATGTCACCTAATTTTTGAAATTGTTGGGGCTTTGTGCACTTTCCTTGCAATGTTTCTACATGTGGTTCTCTTGGTATTTATCTTTTTGGGAATTTACCAGTAGATAAATTTGTTGTGGGTTATTCTGGGGGATATAGTTCTCCTATTTTGGCAAATTCTTGGCTATTAGCTCTTCAAATATTTTTTCTAGCCCACTTTCTCTATTTCTTCTGCAACTCCAATTTTTCAAGTATTACAATGTTTGCTATTGTACCACAGATATCAAATGCTCTGTTCTATATATATTTTTATGTTTCTGTATGGGTTATTTCTGTTGATTTGTTTTCAAGTTCACTTATTTCTTCTATTCCTAATCTATTGATAAACCCATCAAATGAATCTTTTATTTCTATTATTGTGTTTTTTATTTCTGCTTTTTTCTTTTGGCTCTTTTTAAAAAATGTTCTAGCCAGGGATGGAATAGATGTTGAAATTATCAGACAAAGACTGTAAAGTAATTATGATGAATGATTCGTTGAAAGTGGAAGAAGTGGACAATATAAGTAAACAGAGAAGGAATTTCATTAGGTACATGGAAATCATATTCCTTGCTTCTTTATATGTGTCATGATCTTCTTTTATTGTAAGCAAGTAATTTGGTCAGAAAGGCAGTAGAGACTAAAGTAAATCATTGTAAAACTCAGAGGAGAGCAAGCTCATTTTTCTCTTAGGACAGGAGAGTGGAGTGGGGGGGCAGTGTCAATTTAATCTGTAGATGAATTGAGACTGTTGTTGCTTTTGTTGGATTCCATTCACTACTGCCTTCAAAGACTTGTGAAGATCAAGAGCAAGACCTTCCCTTCAGCAGGGCTGCAGGGCTGTGCACCCAGGAGACCCAGATCCCTTCTTGCTTCCAAGCCATGCAAGATCTCAGCAAGTCCGTAGCATGCTGCCAGCTGGTGGGTTGTTCTCTATTTGCTCTCCAGTGTTGATCCCAGCTTTCTGTGCCTTAGGAGACTTTTTCCACCCTGCTTTTAATGTGCTCAGTTTTGGAGGGCTGAGTGGTTCATTTGGTGAAGGCCAGGAGTACCCATGAAGGGTTTTTTTCCTCTGGCCCTGCTCCCAGCTTTGGCTGGTCCTGCACGGCTGGTCATTAGGATGTGGTCTTTCAGGTCTTTTGCCCTCTGCCAGCCTAAGGCCACACTGGGTCATGTTCTGCGGGAAATAAGGTTGTGGGCCCTGCCCTCCACCTCCATCAGGCTCCATTCTGCTGGTTCTCTGTGTGAGTACTCAGGAAAGGACTATGGGAGAGAGCTGGGTAGGGGATGCAGCTTCTATATGTAGCCACTGCTCACTGAATCCTAACATGGCGTGCTTGCTTACATTGAACATTTCAAAAAATTTAATGATTTTTCTTTGTCTCAGTCTTTTTCTCTTACTGCTCCTCCAAGAAGGAAAATGGGAGTGAGGCTCTCTTCTTTCTTTCAGGAAGAGCTCGTCACTCTAGATTTCAACTACTTAGGTTTCTTTACATCCTCAGGTCTCTGATGATTTTAAAAAACCAAAAAAGTTATGATTCTGTAGGTTTTCATAGTTAGGACAGAAGCAGCAGTATCCTATAACTGTCTTTATCCTAAGTGAAAGCAGAAATCTTTTAAAGATACTTTTAATTGAGTTTTCTGGTACTTACAGCTGAATATACCCTAATCAGATCTACACTGAACTTAAAATTTTTCTCCAGGATAAAAAAAAAAAAAAAAAAACTATATATTATCTTAATTACATTTTTGCTGATTATAAAATTAACCTATTTTTGGTTATAGAAAATATTAAAAATAGAGAAAAATCACAAAGAGGAAAGTAAAAATGATCCAGAGTCACTTTTCATAGAGGTGACCACTGATATCATTTTGTTATATATCCTTTCAACTTTTTTCTGTAACATATATCTATTTATTGCCTGACCTGTGGTCTCACAGTGGATAAGGCATCAACCTGGAATAATGAGGTCGCCGGTTTGAAACCCCAGGTTTGCCTGGTCAAGGCACATAAAAGAGCATATATCTATTTATTAATAGTTTAAAAAATATATACAATTTTATAAACTGTTTCCTATTTATATGACTATATCATGCATATTTTCTATATTGTTAAATATTGAAAAAGCATGACTTCAGTGTTTTATTTTATGACATTCAAACATTTTTATTTCATCCACCACATACTATTGAGCATTCTCACAATGTGTCTAATTTCTCACAATGGCAAATAGCCCTGTGATGAAAATTCTTATATTCTTAAGGTCAAAGAGTGGTTAGTGGCTAATCCTGCTGTAGATACGAAGTCTACACCACTGATATTTTCTCTGTCACTGCTCTTGACTCTACTTGCACACTACTGTAATAGAGCAACAGCAAGTATACAGGTCAAATCAAAAATACAATTTATGGAGTAATTATAGCAGAAATCAGAACCTAGCCTAGGAGCCCAAAATGTAAAGGGTCAGAAACTCAGGAAAATTTCAAGTTACAGAAGTGTAAAGTTAGGCAATGTTATGATAGATCTCTTTATTTTCTGATGAGGCATAAAATGCAACTAACATATAATCTGCTTGCACTCTTGATACTCCATAATTGATAACATTTTCTTCTCTCACCTTATCTTGCCTACTTTCCTTACCAGAGTGAAGATAATCTCTCTTTTTCTTCCTATCCTTTTTACCCCCAGTTCCTGCCATCAGTGTCTTGTTTTAGTATCTCGTCATTTCTTGATCTTCAGAAAAACATCCTTACTATATTTTGCATCTTTGGCCTGGTCTCTATATAACTTATCTAATCATACTGCTTCCCCTGATTTAAGTCCTGGAATGCCTTTTTATAGATTTCAGTAAAAATCAAACTCCTAGCTTATGAGACAAGTTGCTTTCTGATCTTGTCCCTGCTTCATATTTTAGCTACATTATTTACTAATATCCAACAAGGACCCTTTATCCAGGCTGCTTCTAGCTTCCCAAATGTGCTTTATTTCTCTATGTATTTTGCCCATATATTCTGAATGCTTTAAGTATCTTTCTGTCTCTCTTAATACTTGTAATTATTGTTAACTTCAACTCTTGTAAAATATACCTCCAGTGTTTCCCCCAAGTTCATCTTTGTTGGAAATACTGGACAACCTCTCAAAGTTTAACATAGATTCTTTACTCTCTGCAGCTCAGATATTCTCTTAATATACTTATCATCATTCAAATTATAACATATTACAATGTCTAGTTGTATTTTTGTTTTTGTGTTCTTTGCATACAAAATGATTTTATATATTTCACATTATATTCCCAGAACTTAGCAGCAACTCATTCATACCAGTTACTTAATCTGTGTTCATTAGACTGCTATAATAATGGTAATGTGCAATGGCCAGTTGGTTCAATGGTAGAGCATCACCCGGTGTGTGGATGTCCCAACTTGATTCCCAGTTAGGAGCACAAGAGAAGTGACCACCTCTACCTCCTCCACTTCTCTCTATCTCTCTCTCTATCTCTTTCTTTCTTCCCCTCCCACAGCCATGGATCAAGTGAATTGGCCTTGGGGCACCAAGGATGGCTCCATAGTCTCTGCCTCAGGTGCAAAAATAAATATTTTTTTAAAATGGCTCCCTTCCTGAGCAATGAAGCAATGGCCCCAGATGGGCAGAGCATCACCGCTAGTAGGCTTGTCGTGTGGATCCAGGCTGAGGCACATGCAGGAGTCTGTCTCTATGACACCCCTCCTCTCTAAATAAATAAATAAATAAATAAATAAATAAATAATACATTAATAGAAGAAGAAAGCAGACTTGCCTAATTAGCCAATTACCCACTATCCTCTTCTCCTCTAACCTTCTGTATATCAGTAAAAGTGTCCACTACCATTCACAAAATTGTTAGAACCAAAAATTTTTTTAAAAATTATTCTTGATATATTTCTCTTCTTCATACTTTTGACTTATTCTGTCAGAAAGTCCTTTTAAGCAAATATATCCCGACTCTAACCATTTCTCTAACCTTCCATCATTGCTGTTCACATCAAAGCTTGTCTCATCTTCTTTCTCCAATACTTTTACTGGTTTTATATGAGTCTCTCTCCTTTCCTTCTCTCTCTTTTTCCTCTCTCTCTCTAACATTTTTATATTACTCTATACTTCACATAGTACCTAAAGAACTCTTTTAGAAATGAAAATCTTGTGATCATTCTCCATGCAGCTTCGCTATCACACTTAGGATGAAATCCAGAGTTCTCTGCAAAGCTGACAAGTTCCCACATAACGGGCAGCTGCCCCTCTTTCTTGCCTTTTCAACCACTCTCTGCTTTCATCATTCCAGTCCACTCATACTGACATTCTTGCAGTTCCTTAATAAATGCTAATCTTGTTTCTAACTTCGGGACTTTGCATTTGTTGTGCCCTGACTTCATTTGTTGTGCCGTGACCATTCAGGTTCCTAATCAGATGTCACCTCCGCAGTGAGCTTCCTTGAGAAGCTGTATTTTAATAACCCCTTTCTATCCTTGGTTTTATTCTCTAATACCCCTCTTCTCCTTTCTTCTCTTCATGGCACTTGTCTCTAAATATTGTATCACACATCTGTTTTGTTTACTTGTTTATTTTCTAATTTTCCACTCTAATGTAAATTTTACAATTCCACAGACTTAATCGTGTTCGCTGCTGTACTAGTGACAAATATTTACTGAGCATATGAATTAAGGGTTGCATTTCATTATCTAGTCCAGGCTCTATTTTTTTTACACTCTTTCTACACTTTTCATTGGAAGATCTCCCAACTCTTATAAGCATGATTCACAGTAAGAAATATATAACATGTAACAATATATACACTCAGACAGATACACATTACTAATGAACATTTCTCATAAAACAGTACTTTTCTTTACTGTGTTAAGTGCATTCTCTTACATTCTATTCTATTTTTCATAAAATAAAGTTTACTCCTTTGTAATGGGTGGTAACCAGCATTGCTATTTATATTTTTATGGGCTGTATCTCACCAAAGGGATAGCCAGATATTTATAAATCTATACTCAAATAAGTGTCTATATACACATATATCTTGAGGTACTTGTGAAAATTATTTTAAAAATTAAATTGAATTAGACATTTCCTGGAAATTAAGGCTTCATTTTTCTATTCAATCAGCACTTTCTTTTGAAATGTTGAAACAATATACTTTTTAATTGGGTTAACCATAAAAATTAATTAAAACTAAAAATGATTTTAAAAAATTTTTATATAAAGAAAACAATTTAAAAACAATAATTGTGTTTTCTTTTTAAAATATGTGGCAAAAAAATTGAAAGTAAATATAACAATAAATAAAATCATTCTCTTGAGTTGTGATGTTGGCTCTTATAGCCGGGAGGCCAACTCTAGGATTAAAGAGACAAGTGTACTTTTCTCTGTGAACTTGTTTTTAAAATTGAAGTCTGGCAGAATGAGTGTACTTTTAGGGGTTCTGAGAAAAAATGGCACTGATGAAGGAGGGTCAGAAAAGTTGGAATAAAGTCAAGGCATTATTTCTGTATCTTTTTTTTTTAAGCCTGTAAATTTCCCTTTGATTTGTCATGTTCATTCATCTTGTTGCATTTCTCAGGCAGAACACTGGGAAACAGCAAAGAGAATTTTATTTATTTAAATTAATGTGCTAATTAGCTGCAGTCTCATAGCTCTTGGAAAATTGCCATTTTGTTTTATTGTACATTAAAGATTGGATGTCCCAACCCTTGTATGCCTTTGGAAATAAAAAAATAACTCTACTAAAATATTTTGCCACTCTAAGGGGAAATGTTAAATGCAATGGGCCTCATGCTAATTTTCTCAGTGTTTCTTAGTAGCCTATTCGCTATTTGTCTAGAATCTGTTTTTTGGGAGGGTTGTAGGGTAAAGTTCTATAGTTTTAGCTCTTACATGTCAATTAAAAATTGTGTTTATACATAAAAGTACATATATTATACATATAAATGTATATAAAATGTATATGTATTTTATGTTTTATGTATTTTGATATACAAAGAAAAAGGTATAATACTAATAAATAAACATGTAAAAATGCATAAAATATGAGTCCCAAAGGCTGGAATATTTTAATTAATACATTAAATTTTTGAATGCAATTCCCTTAAAAGACAAATTCCAGAAGGTTTTAGTCTCATTTGGGATCTACCAGCATTGAGCTGAACAACTTTTATCAGCTAACTAGATTTTTCTTCATTTTGATGATTGCACAATGAGTAAAATATTTGTCTTAGAAGTAAAAAGTGCTCTAACATTTTTGGAGTAGCTCTGAACCTTTGTAAATTCAATAATACCATGTAAGATACTGTCCCACATACACACAAAAGAGACCCAACTAAACTAATATATGTGGTTAGTTATTAACTAATGCCACATTGAAAACTAAATTTATACAGATGTACGCTTTGTTTCTGTCCATCCTTCTTATATTTAAGATTTAAGACATCTGGTCTGGTCTTCTATTTTATTTTGTTTTCTTCAACTGCTGCCCAAGAGAAGGGTCTACTCTTTTTTACATCTTCTTTTAGCAAGAGAGAAGGACAGACAGAAAAGGAGAGAGATGAGAAGCATCAACTTGTAGTTGTGGCATTTTAGTTGTTCATTCATTGCTTTCTCATATGTGTCTTGACCAGGGGACTCCAGCTGAACCAGTGACCTCTTGCTCAAGCTGGAAACCTTGGGCTTCATGCCAGCAACCATTGGGCTCTAGCCAGTGACCATGGGGTCATGTCTATGATTGGATAGTCAAGCTGATGATCCTGTGCTCAAGCTGGTGAGCCCACGCTCAAGCCAGCGTCCTTGGGGTTTTAAGCCTGGCTCCTCAGAGTCCCAGGCCAATGCTCTATGTACTGTGCTACCACCTGGCCAGGCTTTTCTACATTTCTTATGACTCCTTTCTATCAAAATGGGCATCAGGCTCTTTTTTTTATGGATAAAGAGTTAACCATTTAAAATTTAACCAAAATATAGCCTAAGCCTTCTGGAAAACTCTTTCTGATTTTCTTTCTGTCAATAAATCCTAGGGACTGCTGAGAAGGATACCCTATACTCTCTATCTGCTCCATGTCTTAGAAGGTAAGAAATGTTTCTGTTTTGAAGTATCTTAAGTCCTTCTTGTGTATCACAGAACATGTTAAAAAGAACCACAACCTTTTAACAACCTTTCCTATTGTTGGGTAGATAGAATATATTATGCTCACTTTGTTAAAGATGGCGCTGCCCACGGGGAAGCCCATTACCCAGGTGATAACATTAGTGGCGTTGCTCTTCTAGCTCTGGAAATGGGCATAATTATATTATTATGTGTTGGGGGAGGGCTTTCATGCCAAAAGGTTTTAAAAGGAAGAGAGATCACATTGTTCCAGGAGAAGAATGATTGGGTTTTAAAAGGGGGACAGAGAGCAGGGAGGAGAGCAGATTAAGGCCACATGGAGGAGAGGAGAAGCAACCAAGAATGGTGGAATGCTGAAAGAGAAGCTAGTTTGGGCAGAGTTTATGCAGGGAGAAGGAAGGAGATGGGAAACAGAGGTGAATAAGTCTGGTAAGCTAGAAACCTTTGATTCTAGGAAACTCGGATAAGTCAGTAGCTTTGTGAACACTGAATGAGTGAGTTTTGGAGCCCAGTGTGTGTTTTCACTTGCCCGCCAGGTGCAAGCTAGGATTAAAGCTGATGGCTCACCAGTTTTTGGCTCTGTTGTTTCATTACCGATTGTCCAAATCCAATGAGAACCTGCATGTGAATGGCCACAATGGCGTCTCCTGGCTTTCCACCTATCTTCTGTAAAATGGAAAGAACACCAAAGCGAATGTCCTCAAAAGGGTAGAGGGTGGAAGCAACGATTGTGGAACATAGAAAAATAAAGTGTTTCCATAACACTTTATTGTATTATGAGTGACACAGCAGAATGCAAAAGGGGTTGGTAGACTTCTCAGATAGCGTCTTCTCATCTGTCTTCATGAAAAAAATAATCCCAGAAAGAAAAAGGCAAAAGCAGTATATGGAGCACTCTACCCCAACCAGTATATACAGTGTGTCCATAAAGTCATGGTGCACTTTTGACCGGTCACAGGACAAAAGTGCACCAAGACTTTACGGACACACTGTATTTGTCCTTGGTGGTGGTCTTGGTTCTCCTGGCTAAGATTTACTTCATTTCCAGCCAAACAGTTTCATTTCCCTGGGACATTTCCTTTGACCCCTAGAGTGAGAGGCTGGCTTTAGTAAGTCCTCGGGCTCATTTTAGTTCCATGATTCTGTAACCTTAAAAAAAAATTTATTTTTATTTTTCAGATATTATATAACCTGTTAACAAATCTCTTCATGTTTGCTATTGCAAACCATTACATAAATTATGAAAAACAATAGTGGAAAATTTGCCTACAATACTATATCAGTCAGCATTCTCTAAAAACATTATGTAATAAAAGTAGAAAGGTAAACAAGTAGCTTAGTGACTCTTAATTTTATTCTTAAATTGAAATAATTAGTTCTCAGCTGTTAATAGCTATGTGCAGGGTACAACCTGATTTCTTATAAATATTGTCCAGGAGAGAAAAAACAAAGGAGATCCCACAGAAGTGATACATGATAAGCTAGCAGCT
Organism: Rhynchonycteris naso; assembly: GCA_037038555.1. Lineage (NCBI taxonomy): Eukaryota > Metazoa > Chordata > Mammalia > Chiroptera > Emballonuridae > Rhynchonycteris > Rhynchonycteris naso. The sequence continues at coordinate 228,802,551 of CM072998.1, forward strand.
TTTACAAAGCTATTACATACTTTATTCTGTTTTAAGTCTTTTTTCTAGAAGCCAATCAAATGAGAACTATTTGGAAACACCAGCATTAGCTTACAAGACAATGGCATTTGCATCTTCAATTATTCTATTAGATTCTAACCTTGGCACAGTATAACCTTTTTGCTGAAATATTTATAATTGCCTAGTAACATGGGAAATAAACAATTTATTCCTATTATCTGTGTGCATGTTTTGATACAAGAAAAGCAAACTGTGAATGACTAGATACTAATAAGATCATGGAATGTCCCCAGCTTGTCATATGGCTAGTAACAAATATTTGCATCAGCCTTAGTTATCCAAATATTCCTTGTGAAAAGTGGCTGAGTGGGTTTGGGTTTCCTAACCTTGCAGAATCACTTTATTCTATTGTTCCTGTGATGGATATGTAGGGTAATGCAGTCCAAAGCCTTCAGGCAATGCATGAATTAAGTATTTGCTATTTGTGGAGCATGTTGTTTCTAAAGCATCTAATTTGAAAGTGATTTAGTAAATACAATCATCAAGAATGTGATGATGTTGATTTTGCATAGAGGGATTCTAAAGGAGTCTCCCCCGCCCATCCCAATCATATATAAGAAAATGGGGAAAGCAGCATAACTTAACATTTGTCTTTTAAGCAAAATATGTATTTTTTGGCAAGTAGGGTCACTGAGTTTGAAAGAAAAAAGTGGTTTCTAAAATGGATTTACTTTATAAAATTACCATATTTTATGTCAATGTTTATAATACCTGACAGCAAAGCTCTCACATTATAATTACAAGAGTGCTAGCACTAAATGACTTTGATTGAAAAGATCATCTTTACAGGGCACACATACATATATATATATTGTCATGGACATTATCTGCATACCTGAGCCATAACATAAAAGGGAAAAGGCCTCATTGCAAGTCAAAATGGTTTTAGTTTAATGAACTAAAATTAAAAAGATTCACATAGTATATCTCTCACCATCTCTCAGCTGGAAAGCATTCGTTAAGGAAAATCTATGTTAATGTTAACAACATAAACAGAATTACAAATTAGAGAAAATACAATGGCCACCCTGAAAGCCCTGTGGTTTGCCAAGGATTTACTGCCTAGCTCATCCCTGTGGCAACTGCACCCCATCACACACGCCCAGGTCCTCACTGGCATGGATGCTGACAGACTCCAGAGACAAGCTTGCTCCTGGCTACCATCACCGATGATAGTGAGGGTACACTGGATGCTTTGGAAAAGTTTTGTAGCAGCTTTAGTTAGAGAAGATCTATTTTAGGTTGGCTTCTCAAAAGCTTGACCTATTTTAGTCTTGACTTTCTTTTAATTCCCTTGGGAAAAATGTATCTTTCCATGAACAGAGAAAAAGCAAAACCAGTTCTAAATTACTTCAGATAAGAAACAGCATTGGATCAGCTAAATACAAAGAGATCAAGAAACAGATTTTATTTTTCTTTCTACTATCCATAGAGTAGGGTGGTGTTTCCTAAGACATGTGACTGGAAAAGTTAACACTTTACTGATACCCATAAGCCAAGTAACCTTGAGCAAGTCACCTTCTACCTTTGAGTCTTGGTTTCCTTATATTCAGAATATAAAATTAGACTAAATTAAATTATTGCCCAATCCTGTCTTGCTCTGAAAATAACCTATTGTTCAATCATATTTTTATAACTTGTCCTGATAATGTTGCTGTTATAGGAAATGTGTAGGAAATCTGAAGGAGAGAGGAAGCTCTACCTAAAATGTTCAGAAAATGCTTGAGGTCTAGATATAGGGAAGAAGTTCTTTTTTTCTTCTTTTTTTTTAAGTGAGAGGAAGGGAGGAAGGGAGAAAGAGAGACAGACTCCTACATGTACCTTGACCAGAATCCACCTGGCAACTCTAAGCTGGGGCCAATGCTCTGCCCATCTGGGACCACACTGACAACCTAGCTACTTTCAGCACCTGAAGCAGGGGCTCCACAGAGCCATCCTCAGTGCTTGGGCTGATGTGCTTGAATCAGTTGAGCCATGGCTGCAGAAGGGGAAGAGAAAGAGAAAGAGAAAGAGAGAGAGAGAGAGAGAGAGAGAGAGGGAGAGAGAGAGAGAGAGAGAAAGGAGGGGGAGAGGTGGAGAAGCAGATGGTAGATTTTCCTGTGTGCTCTGACTGGGGATTGAACTTGGGACATACATATGCAGAGCTGATGCTCTACTGCTGAGCCAACCAGCCAGGGCCAGGAAGTAATTTTTGAAGTTGGCTTTTAAACCTTAATGGTTGGGGGATGAGACAACATATTAATAAGTTATAAAGAATTTTTACAGTATATTTATAAAGGTTATCCTCAAAATTTATAGACTCTTTGTTTAAGAAAAATAAAGCAAAAGAGAATTAAGAAGGACTAAAATGTTCTACTTGTTTACCTTTCAAAATATCCAAACCTATATGAAATTGGCTCAGGAGAACATATTAATAGCTTTGATAGCTCTCTGGCCAGTGTAGTGTGTAATCTGTGGTTACTTAACTAATTTAAGTCAGTCACTGGATAAAGTGTTTATAATTATATATTGATAAATCTAATATTTTCAAGTTTGAATTTTCCCCTCCTTTCTTCAATGCATCAACATATATTTGTTCTTTTATGTTTCAAATTTTTGTGGTTAAAATAACAAATTTCTCCCAGCAACAAATTGTATATTAATAACCCATTTTCCTGGAGTGATGGTTGAGAGTAAATAAAATATTACATTGTAGAAAGATTTTACTTAACTATTAAAATTATAGTATGTACTTTAATCTAGCTTTTATTCTGAATTGATTGTAATCTCTAAGACATTATTTATAGGTAAAAAGCAATCACATAATTTAGAGTTATTACATTTATACTTTTATAATTGGATTTCTGAAATAAATAGATGTATAAATATAGAACTTTATGAAAATATTATAGACACACATATCAGAAATTGGACACTCAGATTGCGTCACCTTCAAATAGTCATCTTAAGCCAATGAGTGGGCATTGATCAAATATTACTACAAAGTACTTTTCTGAATTATTTTCACAATTTATGACATGTCCTCCACGCTATAGACTGCCATCAAAGGTTGAGAACCCTTTTCCTCTGAAGATTATTTTGATTTGAGAAACAATGAGAATTTATTCAAAGCCAAGTCTAAATATATGAATTGAGTATTCCAAACCAAATAATGCCTTTTTGGGGTGTTATAATCATAATGCCAAGGTAATAGGACTGTCTTTCTTGTGTGACTGAGGAAAGAAGTGATCAGAAACAAAGGACTCTTATGGTAAAGCTCAATGAGCTGGATACAAGTGCAAAAGCTATATTTACAAATGGAAAACCTGGGAGAAAATAGTCAACTGGCTGGGACCCAAGCTACAGGGCATATTGTTGCTCCAGTTTCTAACTACACTGCATCTATCGTGTTCTCTTTCAAGATATAAATGCAGGTAAAGTCATAGAAAGTAATGCTCAGTTGTCACAAAGTAATGAGTATGTATATTTAAAGGTAGCAAATTAGAATGCATATATTCAAATGAGTATTGTCCTTCAAATGAGCCATCTTGGAACTCATACCTCCAGTTCACCAGTACTACTATCTTTGTTCAAAATTATTTTGATTCTCATGTTTTAGAATTTTTTCTGAATTATGTTCATGAATTACACAAGAAAACTGGTTACATTATTATATGACTCAGTCTCTTATAATCTCTCTTTCTTTTGTTCTCTTCTTTACCTAAAACAAGCTAGATAGATTACCTTTCTGTTCACCCATATTGGCACTGAATGATATTACAAATCCTCTCAAAGCACAATAATAATTTGACCTCCTTACATATTTGTAAACAGGATGTTCATCCAAAAGGTAATTTTAAAGAGAAAAATGTCTACACAAATGGAATTAAGATGATGTCCCTGAATAAAAAGACTTATTTGAGAATGTAAATTTGGGGTTTTTACATTGATTGCATTACTTTAAGCTAACCTCTTATGTTTTATATAATTTTGGTGTCCAAATCAGGAAACAATTATATGATATATGAATGGGGTCAGCCAGTGGAATTGCTTTTAACATCTTAGAATAAAAGAACTAAGTGAAAATAAAGGGGTATATAATGAGTTTTTAAAACATTGACTATATTATACTAAGATATGACTTTTAATTTATACTTACATTCTTTTAGAAAAACAAAGAACATACTGACATGAAATTAGCCTCATGTGAAAATAGTAGCATTTCAAAACTTTCTCTCATATATATCATATGTGAGATATCGGAAAATAGGGGGAAGTGAAAATATTCACTGGAATAGTCGAAATCCATGAGGTATAGAAGGTAAGTAAATTACCCACAAAATTAAATTCAACTTTCTGGTATGAAATAACTAGAAAAGAATTATCTTCCTTCTCATCACCAAAGTAAACAGAAAAGAACAACCTTAGTTTTTATTTTCTTTCAAATTTAGTACTGCTCCTTCAATTTGATGATTTGCTGGCAAAACATGAAAACTATTACTTTTTTCATAAGTTGAAGAATGAACACTTCTGTTACTTTAGAAAATGAGGGTTGCAATAAAACAGAGCAGTCTAGCTTAGATGTTCATTTGTGTTTGGGCTTATAATTCTTTCTCTGCTTTCCATGTTTGGAACTCACATGATCTTAAGTGTATCCTAATTTTAAATATAATGAGTATATTACAAAGTCTTCTTACAAGCAGAGATTATATTATTTAGAAAACTTTTTTTTCATATTAAAATAAACCAACAAAACTACTGAGAGGGCATATATAAGAATATATTCATTTTTTGTTGAATTATTTCAATCAACCCTGTTCTGTTTGCAAGCATGGGTATATCATACTATATTTTTAAACATGTGAGAAACATTTGACATTTGTAATCAAGTTTTCGAAGATGATTGTGTGCACTATTTTAAATACTTTCTGTATCTGTGATCATTTTTACTTTTTCTTAGGCATACAGCTTTCCTACCCATCATTCACTCTTTCCTTTAAAACACATGCACATTCGTGCACACACTCACATGCACACAAAATATGTTCCCCCAACTGAATAAGATGATCAATTAAGCAAAATAGTGGTTCAATTAAATTAAAAATGCATTGACATTTTTAAATTGATCATTACATTTATTTCAAGATATTTGCCCCATCTTTAGCATCATGTCATTTCAGTTAGAATGATCAGTGAAATAGGAGAAAAATGGCTGCCTGTATGACTGAGATAGTATTTAATAAAGATGGGATTTTGTTGGTGTTCAGCAAGATGTCCCTAAACCTCAAAAACCTTATTGATATAAATGGGACCACTGATTTTTGGAAGGGGGAGGTTTTTGTATTGAGAAAGTAAGCAAAAAAAGGAGACCTTTATGCTACCTGATACATTATTAAGTATTCTAAAATGGGCACCTTGTTTATATACCCCATTGCACATTTTCCTCATTATTTCATTTATGAGTTCCTGTGATTTTGATTCTTGCTATGTACATTTTAAGGTGAATGTGCATACTTCACACACACACACACACACACACACACACACACACACACACACACAAAGACACAGATATTACTGCAGCATACAAAACAAGATTGTCCAAAACAAACATGGAATTCATAGCTATGTGTCCTTTTTAAAGGACATTTGCAAATGGGTTACACTGCACATCTGTGGTTTGCTCCAAATAAATGTAAGATTAAAGCATTACCTTCTTAAACCTGCATTCTCCTTTCTGTAGCTTTGGCTCCAGCAAATCTCAGCTATTCTTGTTATAGCCTTTTCTCACATGCCCCCAAGTGAGGAGGAACACTTTGGAAGCTTTTTGGCGAGACGTGTGGTTAAAGCAGAGCTATTTTTCTGATAAAGATTTTCACTATAATGCAGCGGTTTTTATTTTTATCTTTTGTTTTAAATAACTGAAATATTCTAAACTATAAAATTAAAAGGAAGCCATGGTACTTACTATCTTCACAAAAGTATTCACTATGATATCATTTAAATAACAAATTTTCTTCCCTGTTTCCTTAAAAGTGATTTAGGTAACATTTTTATATGACTGATTATCACACCTTTACAATTTTGTTTACAAAGGGCTTGTATTGATGTGAGAAATGTCTAATAACATAATTCAGAACAAAAATGAAGAATACCAAATTATGTAAAATGTATAATAAAAATTATTATGAACAGCATAATCCTAGAAAAGGAAGACTGAAAGAAAATATTCTAAAATATTTCCAATAGAAGCCTATGTTTCTTAGAATTGTAGATTACTTATTTTCTTATTATCCATATTTCTTTTTTTTCATATTTCACACAATGGGTTAAAAAATTATTACAAAGATGTTTGTCTTTGAATAAAAAGGACTCTTGTTATATCTCTGGTATAAAGCAAGGAAGACAAATGCTTTTTTTAAAGATATAAAACCTTTTAAAAATTATTCAGATTTAAACAATGATTTAAGTAGAGACTACTTGATTTAGGGTCTCTGAGAATAAATTTCTATTTATAAGGAAAATTCTAGTAACCAAACACTATCTAGATAGAATGTGTTGATACTTAAGAATCTTCTTGTTTGACAATACTAGTATTATCCTGTGATAGTTCTGTTTCTTTTCTGTGGCTTTTTGAATAGCATTTAACCAACATTTTTATTTATCTTTATTACCAATAAAGAAAATTATATAAAGCTGAAAGTAATTTAACATTACCAAATATGCTTTCAAACGTATATGTTTAAAAAATTTTAGTGGCCAGCAGAATTTTCTTCTTCAAATTATATTTTACAGTTTTTTATTTTGAGGTATCATCCATATATTTGGTAAACAAATAGTTTAAGGAATTATTTCTCAAGTAGAGATTATAGTGTTTTGCATTTTAGCATGACTAGCAACCCATTTGATTTTATTTTCATTAGGAAAAATAATCAAGGTTTTACATCAATTTACAGATACAGAAAATATCTGTTTTATACATCCTCTTCATACATGGCTCTTGACTCCTTTTTAGAGACTAAAATGGGATTTTAAAGCATATTAAGCATTGAGTATATACTTCATAAGGATACATATTAATTTAAAACTCTTCCCAAATGGTATATGGAAAGTAGATGAAATGTAGGTGGAAAAAAAGCAAGTAAAACTGGTCTGGAGTAGAGTTGTACATGTGTACACAGCAATTTTAAAATACTAATTTTCTTTAATTTAATGGTAAAGAAATATTTCTTTTTTCTTTTGCCTAAAGGTCATCTATAATTGAGGACGAGTTAGCAAGAGTCTAGAGGCTGAGACTTGCTTTGATCTAGGTGTCCAGCCTTTCTCAGAGCAAATCATTCTGGGGAGAATGGTGGGAGTCACAACAATAAATTCATTGCCTTACTGAAGGTTATCAGAAGCCCCTCTTTCCTCTCCCTACGCCTACTCCCTTCCCCCACTCTGTGAGCACTTCTGCATTTCTGTAGCAATTTGACTTCGTCTTGCAGAAATTGTCTTGAGGTATAATACTAAACCTTGTAACTTCTCATCTTACTTGTTCTCAGTTACCTTGATTTTCCTCTGAGATTCATGGCATATGTTTTCATCTCTGACCACCTTTATCAATTCACTCATAAACACAGACAAACAATATGGTAATTATCAGAAGTAAAGAAGAGTTGGGGGGTAGAAGAGGGTAAAGGGGGGATACATGGTGATGGAAGGAGACTTGACTTGGATGGTGAGCACACAATACAATATACAGATGATGTATTAAAGAATTGTATACCAGAAACTTCTAAAATTTTATTAACCACTGTCATCCCAATAAATTTAATAGAAATAAAAATAAAATTAAAAAACAAAAACATGTATCACACATGTTATTTGATTCTGTAAAAGCATACTATTCTCATTCTCAGAAAAAAATTAGAATGCCATTTGTTATATAAATCCTTTCATGTAATGCTTTTGTTCAAGCAGTCAGGCAATAACACTGATGTTATGGCTTTTCTTTTGAAATAAAAAGAATAGTACTAAATGCTCCAAATTAGAATAAATCCTGTGAATGTTAAACAAATACATATAGAATCTAGGTACATTTATGGAATTCTTCAGAAATATTTTTATTATGTTTTTACTCATATAAAATGATTAATAAAAATAGGAAAAAAGATTAAAATCATTCTAAATAGCCTTTCACCAATTATTTAGACTGCCTTGTACAATTTTAAAACTTGGCAGTAATTTTATCAAACATCTTATAAATCATTGTCAGAGTACTGTTAAACAGTCATTTTGAATTACACTATAACCAATTATTCTTATAATCAAATACTTCATCAATTACAAAATATATTAATCTTTTATCCCATTTAGATACAAATAAGTCAGCTATTTCCAAAAGCAGTGGTTCCTATAAGTATTTTTGCACAGCCAAATTATGTTGACATAATTTTGCTCATTTTTAAAAATCAAACAAAAATATTTTTCATTGAACGAATATAACAGTTTTAATTTTAATCCCCAATACTACTTAGTCCAATAATATTTGTATTTATATAAATACTTTAAATACTGTTCTAAACTTAAAGAGGTGATGATGATAGCTATACATCAGTTTCCCGGTAATGTGTACATAATAAGGCAATTTCTTTGGAGAGGAATAAATACTTATGACAGTTGGTTACAGATTCTTCCATTTCTTTCTACAGTGATTCAATCTTCTCAAGAACTTTAGTATGGACACACTAAATATTGCATTTAAAATGAGTATATAATTTTTGTGTTATAGCATGAGTGTTTACTATTGCATTATAAAATAAAACATATGCTTTTTATTTTACATACCTTTCTTTTAGAATAATTTTATTTCATATAGCATAAATTTTTAGTGTGTTTTTATAATGACAAACCTTTAATTGCCCATGTCTGTACTAAATATTATATGTGGTTAAGATAAAACAGAATTTAAGTATATGTTGAATGGATTTAGTCTATAGAATTATAATTTTTGCACAAGTTACTACCAATTTGAGTTTTCTATCTTATATCATGTACTATAAACACATTTGTGATAGCATCACAAAACAAAACATCAAAATAAGTTTATTACCTTCAATCAGTTATGTAAAAGTAAAGCTGAAGGTACATAGAAAAAATAATTACATTTATAAATGACTGTACATTATTATATTTGTACAGAATTTTTGTTCTTAACATTTTGAATAATAAATTTTTAAAACTTTAATAACCAATCAGTATAAAAAATCTATATACTTCTTTAATTATAGCACTACTATTTTCTTGAGCACTCTTAAAATTGAACAAAATATTGCTATCCAATTATATTAAATTAAAATAAATTAAAATAAATTTTCACTTTGAAAAATTTTTAATATTTCTCTATTCTTTAATAAAATAGTGTTTCATTTTTATGGCACAGTTATTAATCTCTTGCCCATGTAGCTTGATCATATATTATATCATATATTCTTAACACTTGCTATCCCCAAAATATACAATTCTAATGCTAACAAATAGAAAAAGCTTTTTTATTTGATACTTGATTCCTAAGAAAAATAATTCTTGATTTTGATGAATATCATTTATAAAGCAAAAGATTTTTTTCCAAACATGTGATCAATGTGTCCATTTTCATGTCATTGTTAGCAACAGAAGCAATCTCATTTAGGAGCAAGGCCATTTTAATGTAAGTGTATCCCAGGATAAAAAAGAAGCTTGTCACATGCCTTTCTAATAGTGAAGGATTTCAGTTCCCCTTCATGCAGACATTTGCACCTAGTATTTTCCAATTCTGTAACACAAACATTCAAGGAGAGGTTAAATACAATGTTGGCTTTGCAATATATATACAGAGAGCTGCATGCATTTTGCACAGGCTTCGCTCAATTTAACCCTGGGTCAACAGATATGTTTAAATGTGGCCTTGAACATAAATGGTGTCTACCAAAAGAAAGTAAACAAGTCGGAAGTTTTTATAAAATGTTGCAATTGATATATGAACAAGATCTCAAAGAAGAAAGAAAATAGGGAAGGATGTTCCAAAAATCACTTGGTTCAACCTATATATTTCATTATTATAATTTGGTTATTAAACCAAATCACAAACAACCAAACTGGAGTTGCAGCTGTGCACTAACATTTGCTTTTCTACACTCCTGTTAAGTTCTCTCACTTTCCAGCTCTTCTATTTCCAGGCAGTTGTACCCTATGAAGCTGACAGCAATTGTTCTGATTCATGGTTTAGGAGGAGTAGCTGATTAATCCCATGTCAGCAGTCTTGACCCTACGTGGAAAATAGAACCTTAGACGGCCCACTCAACAATATATCAGGGAGCAGAGTTGCGTGGCTTGCCTTGCTCTTAAATGTAATGAAAGTTTAGGGCAATGCTGAACAGTGATTTGATGCCCCCCTCTACCCTTCCCTTTTAACCTATGTTTCAAAAAACTTTCTGGTATAGGGTGGGAATGTAATGGGGAGAGGGAATGAACAATCAAATTTGATGTTTTCAAATATTTCATTTGCGTCTTCCATGAAATGCTTTAAAACTTTTTTTTTCTTATACATAATCACTGATTTTAAAAAGATATCTGGTCGTACATGTTTATTTTAAACCTTAAAATTTTTAACCTTGGCATTTTTTCCTTGTTAATGACTACTGAATGCTCTTCTACTTTTTTTTTGCAGAGACTCAATTGTACTTATAAAAAATTAGAAATAACTCCAATTCCAGAATCACACGTAACAGGACAGGCTTGATTTTAAAGAAAGATGTACAGAGGATATTTTAAAAACATAAAAGGCAAGTTTTGAGGAAACCATTTAGTTCTTAAATTGGCTTTTTTGTCCCCACTAAAGCCCTAAACTTGGCCTATATTTCTACTATGAATTGGGAGAGAAACCTCAGTACTCTGTATTATATTCTTAGAAGTTATAATTAAAATAAAGGGATAAAGTGGAATTCCATCTTTTTCAAAGAGGACCATGTGCATGAAGGCTCTGATGTGTGAATTTTATTTACAACTCTAAAGCAGATTGAAATGCCAAAGCAACTTGAAAATCTGTCAGATAATGCTAAATCTTAAAGTACATGATGGTCGCAGAGTACAAGCTAGATTTCAATATTGGGAGTCATGCACAACTAGTAAAAGAAAAGAAAGAAAGAAACACACAACTACCTAGCATAACTGGATAAAGCTGAAATGTGCTAAAACCTCCCCGTGCAAACTGCATAATAGCACTTCCAATGGCCCCTTTCTGTCACCCACCGTAACCATCAAGCCTGATTCTGCTGCAGTCAGGTGCACGCTCACAGACCTCTTATGGTTGGCTGCATAAAATTCTGAGGAAAGACACATCACTGCAATTTTGCCTTGGACAGTAGTAAACAGTACTTTTTGGTTCATTTAGATATTTTTTCTAAATAAATCTGAAATGAGTTGTGCATTATTTTTTCATACATCCTCCTGAAGTAAAAGAGGTTTTATGTTTTTGTTTTTGTTTTTTGTGACCAAATCCTTCACTATGAATGTGCAGCCCTTTGATCACGTAACATTTGCATTTCTGTATGAAGTCGGGTTTTGTTTTTCTCATACATACTGTCTACTATGTGTACCGTGTTGGCTTGTGCTAGTCACCATTTAAAACACTAGTTACCAAGCGTTGCCTTGTGAACAGAATCCATATGTATAAGCAAGAGACAATAGACTAGTGATATTTAAAATTCAAAATTAATAGGTCTTATGAAGAGAACATAGTTTGAGTGCGTGTATTTTAAATATTATATGCTCAATACAAAATGCAATATTTGGATTTTTAAATGCTGCCTATTCAGATTAGCCCTGTCTCATCAATTAAAAGAAAAAGAAAAGAAAAAAATGAAATGCTTCTGGACATTCTCTCAAGGTGGGTAGCATTAAAAAATAAAGTAAAACAAACTGTAGGTTACGTTACATTATGTTTCACCAAGAATTGTATAACGTAAGACTCTGGTTTTACAAAAATGTGTCTTTTGAGGGCTCAGTAAGGACACTGCGTTGTCTGTGAAAGTGGAAAGAATTTGTAAGTCCATATGTGTATGTGTATAAAATGATTGTCATCTTCATCACATTTTTTTATTTAAGAAGACAGTATTTTTTTCCTTTGCTGAATGAAGAAATGTTCTTTAACATCTTTTCAAAAAGCTGGTAGAAAACAGTTTCTGTTTTTCTCCGGGTTTGAAGGCATCTTTTCATAAAGATATCGCCAAACCCTCTATGCTGCCTTTATCCACGAGTGGCTGTGAGAAGTGCCTGAATCTCAAAGGCAAACAAACACCTTGTGGATAAAGTAGTAAATTAAACAACCAGCGTTAAAAAATCTTCCAGTAAATTTCCTCATTAACAGCCAACTATTTTGGGTGCTTTTGGGTTTAGAGCTTTAACAATTGATAAAATTTAAATAAGACAGGCTTGGGGTTTATTGAAAAGTACATTATACCAGACATTGAATGAAGTCCTTCATTTCATCATTTTTAAGAAAAATAGTTTAATTTAGCATAGCTTTATTTTCTTAAAAGAACAGCAACTTTATTTACTAAGTTCTCTACACAGCACAGTCTTTGTAAAAATATGATGTAAGTTTGCATTTTGAAGCATTGTGATAGCATTCATCAAAAACAAAAGCTAAGCAGAATACAAATGACGTATCTCTCAATCAGAGAGTGTTTAGGCTCTAATGTCAAGCATATATTATTGAAGGAGAGCCTTTTTGTGTCTTCACTAATCGGATGGTTTTTTCTGCATTTCCTCACCTACTGAGCGAGGCAGCATGTAGTATCTATGAAGAAGCTTGATGTATTTTAGATGATATAGTTTGGAAGATGCTGTTTGCAAGCTTATTTGCTTCTGTGTTGCGTTCATATGCAGGAGAATATAATTCATTTCTGCATATCTTGCTAGACTGGACAAATCAAGGTGACAATCCGTGGTTAGCTCTGTCAGGCCCTTTGTCCTACTGCTGCTGTGAGTGGAAGTACAATGGAAGCAAAGTGGAATATATAACAGTCCAGCTGCCTTGTTTTGACAGCCCAGTCCCACCACTGCACTGTGTCAGCTCCTGTTTGTGTACCGGTAGCCAATCCATAAGATGACAATGCAAATTGTGTGAAAGGTCCTCTGTAAGATAACAAATCATGTTGGGGGCTGAGGGATGGAGGAGAGGAAAAGGGGAGGTTGGACACATGTCTTAGAAAAATAATGACCCATAAAAGGTTATATTTTTGGTACAGTGATTACATTCAAATGCAGGCCCCTCATCCCAATTCTGGCGTGTGTCTCAACGACGCAGGTAGGCGCTCGCACTTAAATCTATCATACTATTTCTATGTGCAAGGTTCTGCATTAATGTTACTTTTAGGGCTGTTTATATTTCATTTACGCATGCAATTAATCATCTTTACTGTGTTGATGCTACTGGCGTCAGCAGTGTGACTTAATTAAATTTGAAATTATAGTACAGTAAATACAGGCTTCCAACTAGCCAGTCCAAATTAAATGCTGTGGTCTATTTCTTACCCATGGTGTTTTCCAATTTAAGTGTTCATTTGAAAGGTTACATTTCAGACTGAAATCAGGTTTCCTTTTATAAAACTTAACTGTTGCTAAACTAGAATGGCCATCTTTCCATGAGCACTCTGTGCCTGTCTGTTATCGCTGTGCTCTGCGTACACATACAGCGTCCTCTGCATTACTTTCCCTGTAATATGGATCTCATTAGATACCCCGTGTTTTTTAAGGGGCATTTTCACCCCTGAATACCCTTCTCCCTCACACATGTCAGCCCCGGGCTGCTCTTCAAAGGTCTCGCCTCCATTTTGTTTCGGGCTGGTAATGGAGCAATTAGTCCACAAAATGGAAGGTCTTCTCTCTGCTCCCCATCCTGGGTTCCAGAGAGGTGCTTTCACCTGTCTGAAAGCTCAGGCAAACAGTGCCATGTTGATCTCATTAAGTGATCTCTGAAGAATGTCCTTCTGGTGCCCAATAAGTGACTTGTGCATTGGGGAAACCTCAGGGGCTGGTTACCTGGGTGATGTCAGCACAGAGCGTCCCCCTCTGAGCAGGGCCTGTGCACTTGCTCTACTCAGGTGATGGAGCGAATGTGCTGACCAGGGCTGGAAAAATTCCAGTGGTGAAGTGCCCAGCTCCGCATCATGGCTAACTCCATTTCTCTAAATGTGTGTATCTGATGTATGATGGCCTTCTTTAAATAGTTCATGGCATGTCTAGCAAGGTGTCTGACCAGAAACGCAGTCATATTCCTATCTTGTACACAATGCAAGGTTTGACTACAGGAGCTCTGTCATCCGTAAAGTGCAGCACAGGACTTGTGTGGAAAAAGCACAAGCTTTTTTTTTTTTTTTTAATGCAGTGCTGCCTTGTCTGCACTTTTTGAAATTGCATATTTATCAGGTCATGAATTATTTATGAGATTGGAAAAGTAGGGGTGGGGGAATGCTGAGGATGAAGAAGGAGAGCATACAAAAAAATGTGTGCTTGAAATATTTGGGATGAAACATGCTTTTACTGTGCTTTTTTTTTTTTCTTTTCTGTCAGCCGTGTTTAGATTCAGTGGTATGTGTTTTGAAATGTAAAAATCATTTTGTTGTGTTTTCTTCTTGTTTTCTGAAGAAATTAGGAAGAATGCAGTGTGTTTAAAATTAGATGCCATAGGAACTAAAATGAGCAGAATGTTTCAAAAACTTCCAAAATGCAGAGTATTTAATACATTTTAATCTTTTGTCTGTCAGCCTCTATTGTTGTAAAAAGAAAAAGGCTGACAGATTGAGAATTAATGAAATGTTTCATAAATTAGAAATGAAACTATGAGCAGAGTGTCCAAAATAGGACTCAAACGCTGCTCACGCAAGAGCTTTGGGCCAGGAGAATAGCCCATTCTTAAATCCAACCCCTTTTCAGTCCCATAGGGAAAAAATAAACCTCTGATAGGCAACTGGCTGAGAACATACTCAGCTTCTTTCACTGAAAAAAGCAATGTGTCCTACATGTTTTTGGCATGATGATATTTTCCACTTGGAGTTCTCAACTAAAAACCAAAAGAAAAACAAACAAGAAAAATACCTCAGAAGTGATTTTAGAACCAAGAAACTTAATGTTAAAAGTTTCATTAGTGATTATAAACATTTTAGCAAGTAAAATAACACTAAATATAATGTAGGATGATAAGTCTTCTATTTCCAAGGCACTCTGTTGGAGTATATGTGTGCCAGGCTGGGTGGAAGAGGGGCTTATGAGACAAGAAGGGGAGATGGATTTAGGACCAGACTGTGACTTCCTTTTATATTTCACAATATCACATTATGATGAATCATCAAAGCCCCAAAACTAATTCTCACTCTTAAAGAGTGAATGGTATAATGATAAATTATAAAATGCTGTTTTCCTATTTCTTATTCTCCTAGAATTTTTTCTATTAAGCCTGCAATACAGGATATATGTTAGCCTAACATAAATAATAAGGACATGTGATGTGTTGGTCCTTGAAAATATTCTATGCTAAAATTTTTTTTTCCTGTATGTATTATGTGACTAACCTCCCTATTTTTGGTTCAGAACATACTCATTTAGGTATTATCAGGTTAAAGATGAAACAAGAGCTCTTTTAATTTTTCTTCTTACTGTTCTATTTATTTGGATTTATTAACCCTTCTGCATGGTTGTTCCACTCGCCTGAAGTACCTTTCTTCCTGTCGACCACAGATATATAATTTGAAAGTAGGTTCATAGGCTGTATAAAAATGTTTAGCCTAATCACTCCCTAATGACAGCGACTTATGTCCTTAGTGCAGTCGATTTGTTTCCTGGGTTTTAAAAGTAGATTATTTCCATGGTACAGGCTTAGTGTAAGCTGTTGAGAAACCACAAGCACTGCACTTCAGCCCAAGTTTGGGACGTTCGCCAAGGGTAATCTGATTAAAAGGGCATTTTTTTTTTTTTTTACAACATTGTGCTGCTTTGAAAATTCTGTGCAGCCTGATAGAGTAGGGGCCAAAAATATTGCTTTTTGAAGACTAGTTTTCTTGAACAAAATTAAAAGCTTGATGATTCTCTTCAACCTATGTACGATGAACAATAGTCCTTAGTAACACATCTGTTACCTACTGCAAGTTATTTCATGATCTATTTAATGGAGCTGTTTAGCATGTTCTGCTTTGAGTCACATGAACTTCCAACATAAGGGCACAGCTCTTTAGCCTGGTTCCACAAAGAAGAATAAAAACAATACATTTCCAGTTCTTGTTTTGTAACTGTGGCCTGCATTGTGGTCTGCACTGAGTACCAGTTACAGTTATGTTTACCTGAGAAGTTTAGCAGCTCTAAGTTATTAGAAGGTAATTATCATATCTCAAATCTTGAGCATCTTTTAATGGATGGGATATAATACTAATTAAATATGTCATGTTTGCACACATCAGAATGCACTGAACCTTTCTCGCACCATTTGTTTTATTGAAGTATTTTCATATTCTTCCATGGGATCTAAGAAGTCAAATAAAGATAGATAGGTAGTACTTCAATCTGCTCCCATTTTCCTAACATCCTTCATGTAGGATGAATAGTAAATTCATGTAAGAATCCATCCATTTAAACAGAATAGAGCTGTTTGCACCCGAGCATTTTTATATGCTACATACAGATGAACATTTGGTTTCTGTTGCTTCTTCAGACTCATTCTGCTAATGGATCTTATTGGCATTTTGTCTTTGTTGGAGGGGCTTTTAGTAGTCTCCTGCCATTTCCTCTACAAATGAAAGCTTTTCAACATAGTTGAAACATTGCAATGAAATACCATGGCACAGTTCTGAAAAGAAAAATAAATATATTTTCATTCCATGTATGATTGGTTCAGCAAATGTGGCAAGCATTATGTTAGTGCTATAGAGGAATCAACTCTTGCCCACAAGTTGATCGCATTCTACTGAGGGAGAGACCGTATGATGTAAAGGGATAAGCACTATATTTAATCCAGGAACCAATTGCTGAGGAACAAGAGAGGAAGAAACACTATTACATCTTGAAAAAAATAGGCATTAGTGAACTATAGCTTTTTTTAAAAAAATATTCCTTCCAAGACTGGAATGTTTTATAATTCCCAAGTTCACCTGTCACTGTAGAAACCAAGGTCAATGGAAAGACCTAGACAATATCATTTATATACTTTAGTATTAGGAACTCATTGTTGTATAGCAAACGCTTTCCTACTTTTAGTGGCATCCTAAAACATGCTGAATTCTTCTGCACTTCATGTTTCTAAATTCTGTGGTCTACATTTTCAGGGAAATAAACCCCTGAGCATGTCATCCTGAGTAAATAGCAAAAATGTTGGCATTTCTTAAAATATACTTTCTAACTGTTGATAACTTGGAGAGAATGTGCTGAAAACAACTGAGTCAAAATAGAAACCCAGAGATACTGCAAATTGAATTAGGCCTCCCTCACCACAGCAAACAGTTACTGCATTCCTTTGTTCGAGATGACAGTTTTTCTTCTGAGCCTAACTTCTCAGGAACATTGCTATGGAATGGTTCCGAAGTAAGTAATATGGTAGGGATAGGTCAATGACAAAATATGGTGTTTCTAAAGAAACTCTTTGCCATCATTAGGTCATGTTTCAGGAGAGCAGAGCTGTCACTTTGCAGCAAAATTCTCATCTGTGCCAATAGGGTTGTTCTTATGGATTCAGGGAGCATTTTATGGTCTTTCTTTCCCCTGAAGAATAGAAAGGGTAATTTGACTCAGGCACATTAATATGAATGGCTTGGAGTAATATGATTGAAGATTTTTTAATACTAGCACCAACGTCAACACATAGGATAGAAACAGTGCTCCAGGGTGCCAGTGAGCCAAAGTGTGTGTTCCTGTGACCAGAGAGACAAAAAAAAAAAATTATTTTATTCTGGAGAGGCACATTTAAGAGTGAAAATGGAGTTTTTCTGTATTTGGCATTTTAGAAGCAGTTCTTTGAAAACCTTCTTAGGAAAACTGGGAACGAGCTGCCATAACTCTCTATATTTGCCAGTATAACCCTTTTTGAGTACCAGTCCTGTTTGTTAACCAGTTTTATTCTTTGAAGTTCAATGGTAGACTTTTTTTTTTTTTTAATTTAGGTTTTGGCTATCTCTTTAAGGTTTTTGAATTTTGTACCACTTAAAATGAGATATTCATGTCAGGGAGATGTCCCGCTGTTCTAGGAAAGGGAGGGGGACACCATTAAAAAAATCTTGATAATCAAGGCCACCTGTGATCCTGGGCTGCTTTCTGGAGCACAAAGACACTGAGGAAAGCTGTTCTCTGAACCAAAGTGAAATTTCTGTGATCCACAAGACACTTCAGCCTCTTCCCACTAAGAAAAAAAGAAAATCATGCTACAGCAGGATCAGCTGCTCTCTGTTCCTTCCTTACAAAAAAAAAAAAAAAGAAAGAAAGAAAAAGAATTGAGGTGGCTGCTATTTAACACAAAGCCCTGTGACCTTAGTACCCTGGCTGCTTTGAAACACGGAGCTATTTAATGATGCAAATTACAAACAGAGGGAAAACATCAGAAGAGTCTGTCTGAAAATTAGCTTGTTGGACTGAAAATTAGCTAGCTTAATATAACTTACTGGACTCATATTTTCTCTGTGGAAACCTGGTTTGGAGTTTGGGTCCATTTGCATTCTCTCTACTCAGTAAACTTAGAAATGTTGAAAATTAGAGACAGAAAAATCTATCTTCTATTTACATGGTTGAAATGACCAAATGACCTCTTGTATTTTTAGTAAGGGCCTAGGGTTTCCAAAGAAAGATAGCATTAGATAGTTGCAAAAAGTCAATCTAGAAAAATTAAATTAAATTATGACTATATTTCAGCATTCTTAAAATGCTGAGTCAAATTGTCCTTTTATCTTGAAGAACTAGGATGAATTATATATGTGTTGATACCTAATTACATTTTTCTTTGGTTTGAGGACATTGTATGGTAACAACATGACCCAATTTGTGCAGCGAGAGAATTCTTGTAAACATTGATACTTGTCAATGACTTCAAAGACATCCTTAAAACATAGCACTAGATTTGAGGCTTATGAATAATTTCAAAGGTCAAAAAATTGTACCATGTAGAGATAACAGCACCAGGTCATCAAGATCTATATTAAAACATCAGTTCTTAAAATAAAGGAAGGACCCAAATACTTTAAAGCCATAATTCTATTTTCTAAGAGCTAAAACAAGGACTGTGAAATTATTTCTCTGAATATTTTTGTTTTCATTAACATACCTTTTGACAGATGAGACAACTATGTTTGCTATTTTTATATATCAAAGGAGCAAAAGTCCAAAACCATTTGCCAAGCTACCTTCTGCTTTATGTCCAATCTAGCATTCAAACATTTCTGTCTGACGGAGAAAAATAACATATATATATATATATATATATATATATATATATATATATATATAAAGGATGATGCAGTACAGTATGTGTAAGTGGTAAGAATATAACTAATTGTAAAACAGCTTCATATCCTAAAAAAATAAGTGTAAACTTGAGAAATATAGTAGTTTAGAATATAGTTGGAAACAATATAACAACAGCATAAAGACGGTGGGAAGAAATTTACTGCTACTATTTACATATCATAATAAAATAAATAATATTAATGATTTTAGGCCAAATTCATCTAAAGGAAGTGATAAGAAATATATTTTTTATCATTTTTCTATTTTAAAAAGTAAAATGTGTCATCATTTTTTTTTAACAGGGACAGAGAGAGAGAGAGAGAGAGAGAGAGTCAGAGAGAGGTATAGATAGAGACAGACAGACAGGAACAGAGAGAGATGAGAAGCAACAATCATCAGTTTTTTGTTGCCATTGCGACACCTTAGTTGTTCATTGATTGCTTTCTCACATGTGCCTTGACCGCGGGCCCTCAGCAGACCAAGCAACCCCTTGCTGGAGCCAGTGACTTTGGGTCCAAGCTGATGAGCTTTTGCTCAAGCCATATGGGCCCGCGCTCAAGCTGGCGACCTCCGGGTCTCGAACCTGGGTCTTCCGCATCCCAGTACAACGCTCTATCCACTGCGCCACCGCCTGGTCAGGCTCATCATTTGTTATTTATAGAGTTTAAATTTTAATAAAAATCTTTAGCAATACTTTCTGAATTTCTAAAGAGTCTACTGACAGTTCATAAATATGTCAAATTCAGATATTGGAAATATATTGTAATTTCTAGCTTTTTACAAGATGGGTAACATTATTTTTGCAACTATTGTAAAACAGCTGAGGTTATATGAAAACTTAGTTCTGAAATTTTTTAAATTGAATGTTTTTCAGTGATGAAATAGCCTGTAGACATCCACAGAATCTAGTATTAATAGCACCAGGTAGTCAATTTATTTAATTCTGATATTCTAATTCATCATAGCGAGAGCAATGGCAATTCTATTTTAAAGCAATTTTTTCAAAGCTAACAGTAAGTATTATTGGTTAGTATTTTGACAAGTGTTCAAGAAAATTCATGCTATCATTAAATGCTTAAAATTTATATTCTATAATTACATAAATCATTTGCAAAAAATGATGCTATCAGATTATGCTTAAGTAATACTTAAATATTTTGAGTTACTTTCTTTGGTGTCTATAAAGTGATAGAGAAACAAGAGAGTAGTGGTCCTCAAAGAAGAAACTGAAACTTTTATTAAGTCTCTGGATATTTTGATGTGCACAATCTGTTTGTTGATTGAGTACATCAGTGGTTCTAGTTTCCTTCTCTTACATTCTTTATGTCACTGTGGAAATTTATTCAGGAGATGATAAAGTGTTTTCTCTTTCACTGCCATTCAGAGTAAATTTTCATAGTGCTACTGAATTTGCTAAAAACTTTCACTTTATAAATATGAACAATTTTCTAAAAATATTTCACCTTAAAAGGAAATTACCCAAGATTCCATGTCTTCACCTCCCCACTGCCTAGCATTTGTTCTACCTCTCCCATTTTCTGAATAGGTGAATCCATTACCACCTGACTCACTATTTTAATGTGCTGCCCTCATCTAACTCTTCTAACATATGAGACTTAAGTTTTATCATCCCTGGTGAATAACATCCCTAAGGAGGCTGATAACGTAGAGTTCATGCCAACAGAGGGACTCAGAGCCCAGAGTCATTATTTCAGTCTCTGGGATATAGTTCACACTGTGAAATTTGCATTTGTTAATATATTTTTGTTATTCTATATGATTGTCCTTGATTTTTCCACATTTGATGAATAAAATCCCCTTGCACTTCATTATTTAGTGAATTGAATACATGAGGTTTGCTCAGTGATCATGCTAACTGTGAAACCTAAAATATTTACACTATAGATTATAACAGTATCCATAAGTATACATTATGGTGTATATATGAATATATGTTGTAAATATAGCAAATATAATACACATAATGATATAATTAGACTGTATTAATATATGTGCTTATATATAACTCTAGGGGGGCAAGTCAATTTATTTAGTTCATGTTGTTTCAAAAAAGGTCTGGTGTGCCTTAGAACTGCAAATGCATTATAGGCAGAGTATACATTTTTTAATGGGCGAAAAAATCTTCCCTTAATAGACCATTATAGTGGCCAGCTTTTAACGTTCACGTTGATGACTTCCGAATGAATCATTCCCAGAAGGTGGAGTGTGGAGGGGAGTGGGTCAGGACGCCCTCCAGACCTCTCCTCTGTGCAGAGCAGCCGGCTTCCCCACGTAAGGGTGTGATGCGCTGGAAAGAAACGGCCCCTCCGCAGTGTGAGCACATCCATCCTGAGCCAGGTCTGTGGACAGCTCCTCCGTAGAGAAATAGCTGAGCACCGCACAGTTCCTCTTTCCACCTCCCCACCGCACCCCACCCCCATCCCCTGGCTACATTTGCAGCGCTCTGAGCTCTGAATGTGAGCTGCCATGTCTGACATTCTTGTAGCAGAGCCTGCGGGAAGAACAATATTGGGTGCATGTGCGGAGTGGGAGGGCTCAAGAAGATGGAGGGTGGGTTGGGCGGCAGGGAGGCGCAGGCATGCAGAGTGATGGGGTGCGGACGAGGCTTATCTCTTCCCACTAGCTTTCCCTTGGTCTGCAAGCCGAGAATAGAACCGCCTATTAATGAAAGCAAATCCTATTTAAACACATTGCCTTTCTCTACAGACTGAGGCTATGGACTTAGGTATCGGACTTCACTTATCATCGCCTTAGACCAACAACATTTCCTCCTTTTTAGAACTGCTTTTTCTAGAATGCCTCCACGTGTTTACTGATGCTACCACCACCACCAGGTCATTTGGGTTTCGGAAATACTGTGGTCATTACATAAGCGTAAATATCATTAAAAACAGCAATAGAAATTTGGGATTACATCACCCACATTAATGCCTTCCTTTTTGCAGAAACAATAAAGGTTGAGGAGTTTATATCAAAAGTGTTCCAGAAGTGTAAAACTCAGCAATATTGCAATCAGCATCCCCTTTATTAAAAAAAGAAGAAGCATTTAACAAGTAATTAGCAAAGATAATACTGCTTATGTAAAGATAGATGACAGTTTAGTTAAATACATTTGGTATAGTCTAAACTTTTAACTTTTATCACGTGAGGTCCCATCGTAATGACTCATTTCACATTTTCTCAGTGTAGGCATCACTCAGACTTACTCGGTGAAGCAAATGCACGAGTGTACTCTTACACCCTTCATCAAAAGATGGGATGGAGGCAGCCCGCCAGAGAGCACTTCAAGAATTTGGCAAAGGCAAGGATGTATCGTAACCTATCCTGCATTCTCATTTTGAACATGTAAAATTTCAGTCACTTTAAAAAAAAAAAGCTTAATTATGTGTAGCTCAGTACTTTCTTCACAGTACTGGTACTAGAAATAGTGTAAGAACAAACTGTTCTAGGTTTTATTTTTACTGGGTCTGTAGGTAAGACTGTCAAAACTGTCACATCAAAAATGTTGTTTGCAACCAGATTTTGGAGTCTCATTCCTGGTTAAGAACTTTGAAAATAGCAGCCAAATGTTTGGATTCTTGTTCAATTGTGGAGGTAAAAATTTCAGGTCAGTCCAAAGCATTCCTCACTCTAAATGGAAATAGTTGTAATCATAACAGTAAAGAGGAATAGAACAAGAAAATCAGGAAGGAAGGTGAAAAGGTGACCTGAAGTGAAAAGCTACAAACACTGCTTTGACCTACTTTGAAACTTTTCCTCTTGCCAGATTGTATTTGCAAAAACAAAGCCAGCTTCCTCCCAGAGTAACATGATTATTCGTTCACAACACCTTAGAATTCCAGGGGGGAGGGGACCTCTGGGGTCACCTTAACCTCTCTTGCTACTACTACAGACTTGAGTCAGGCCTCATGGATTGTGCCATGTGATGCATTACTGCAGGTTCAGAAGTTAATGCAGCTCCCATGATTAGAGGGGGGAAGATTTCTTCTATAAACTTGGTTTTGAGCTGCCCGTTCCCAATTACTCAGCCACAGGCACTGGGTCTACCTTCCTCCTGTTCTCGCCTCCCCCCTTCTCCAAACAAAAGAAACAGTACTCCGAACATTTTTTGTTGTTCTCTGGGTTGCTCTGGTTGAGCAAAGATCATCATGCTCTGATTTAGTGTTTTCAAATAAGTGTGCCCTCTGCCACAGCACTCTATTGAGACACAGCACAGCCCAAGCGGGAGGGTTCAGCATGGCCACTAATAAAACACAAGTGCGGCTTTGTCAGGCCACGAGTGATTACTTGAACAAGTGCCAACGAAGAAACCAAACATTAGAGCTCAGCGCTTCAGACCCCAAGACAAAGGGCCAATTGACTTTCCTCATTAGTTTTTGTGCCAAACATGTAAACACAGTTTCCTCTCTATCTTTGATGCTCAAAACATGCCAGCTTGTTAACATCTTGGGTGGTACTGTGGTTTTATTAGGCTATAAAGACTGTTGTGTTGGGCTAGGTATTTTTTTCCTCTTCTTATTGGAAAAGATTGGCTTATTCTTGTTAATTTTTTTTTTAATGAAAAAAGAGTCTCTGGGGGAACTTTTCACTTATTACTAATCCCATTGATTCAAATATAATAATCCAGAAATATAAAAAAAAATAATTTAAAAGCAAGGAAAAACAAACCCCAGAATGACACGATCCTTACTAATTTCTGCAAATGCATAGGCAAAAAGTCAGTTACAAATGTTTCAAAAGCAAAATCTGCAATTATGTAACAGTAAGAATAAGAATATAGATTCCAGAGGACTGATGAGAGAGAGCTAATAATCATGTGAGTGAAGTCAGAGCTCTGTCTTGGGATGACCGAGATCATACCTCCACACCACGCTCCGTTTTAGTCAGAACCTTATAGCTATGTCTCAGAGGGCCTGGGTTATTCCGCAGTGACTTTTATTTCTCCTCATTTCCTGTTCTATTCTGGTTATTCTTTATACCTGTGCTTCCCTATACTTCATACACCTCTTCCTTTCACACTTCTCAGGCCAGATGAAGTAGATGGCTACAAATCTGTTGTCATTTGTGCAGTTACATAGAAAATCCTTTCCCCAGTTTGTCTCTATAACTGGTTAAGAGGAGAAAAAGAGCATTGGTTCATGTCAGATGGTCCAAATTGTGAATCTTGGCTCCATGACTCAACTGTATTAAGTCCTGCAATATGAAATCAATTTTTCACCTACTAAATAGAACAACGTTGAAATGTGATAACAACACATTCTTGAGGTAATGTAAAGCTTTACCGATTCTGTGGCGTCTTTTAATCATATTTATCAATATTAAAAATATACATATCTTTTGTTTAGCTATTTTATTTCTAGGGATTTATTATATACAGATGTACTCACACCTATGTATAAAGGCTGATTTATACATATAAGGCTAATACTATATATAGAATTGTTTGTATAACAAAAAGTTGGGAGGAAAATATCCTAAATGGATAGATCATGGTATAGCCATACAATGGAAAACTACATATCCATTAAAAATAATGCTGTTACTCTGTAGGTACTGAAATAGAATTGTTTCCAATTTATATTTTTAAGTGAAAAAGCAAGTTGTAGATAATGTGTCTAAAAAGCTAACATTTGTATGGAAGCAATGTATACATAAAAACAACATGAACATAGATCATTGGTAAGAAAAGTTTACCCTAGAAAAGGGGGAACTAGATTCTTAGGATCAGATCAGGAAGGGAGACTTATATTTTACTGTTTAACTTTTTATACCTTTTTAGTTTCTTGCAATTAAAATGTATTACTTGGTCTAATGAATTAAAAATACATAGTTTTAAACATGCTTTAGAGCAGGGGTGCTCAATACGTTCATTGAGAGCTACTGGTGGATCGCGAAGGAAGTGTGGGTAGATCACATGACATTAAAAAGACATTTGTCTTTTGATTGGCATACAGGGTAGCTAATCTGACGTCTGAACTTTTGACACCCTACGCATGCGCGATAAACTGCGCTAACTTGTTCAGTTACATTGCTGCGTAGTTAGCCTTCCATTTATTTAAACTAAATACAACAAAGGGTATAAAAATGAGTGCTGTAGCTGGTCCAAGTAAGAAGCCTAAAACCTACCACTTTCATACAGAATAGGAGGGGATTTTTTTCACTATGTCATATTTTAAGTGTGTTTGCCTCATCTGTCTGTGTGCCATTGCTATTCCAAAGAAGAGAAATGTGGAGCGGCTTTTTCGGACTGTTCATAAAAACTATGACATTGACTTTCCTCTGAAAAGAGAGCTGAGAAGGAGAAAGGTGAAAGAAGAATGCACAATATTAAATAGTAATAATAGTAACTTAAATAATGATAATATAGAAGAAATAAATTTATGTTTTGCATTTTTATCGTAGGTAGATCATTTTGACTTGGTCATCTTATTAGTAGCTCGCAAGCTGAAAAAGTGTGGGCACCCCTGC
This sequence comes from Rhynchonycteris naso, assembly GCA_037038555.1. Classification (NCBI taxonomy): domain Eukaryota; kingdom Metazoa; phylum Chordata; class Mammalia; order Chiroptera; family Emballonuridae; genus Rhynchonycteris; species Rhynchonycteris naso. Next base: position 228,828,579 of record CM072998.1, read on the forward strand.
TTTAGAGGGAATACATTGACTGCTCTATTGGTTAATTATTAATTTTTTTTAATCTATTGATTTTAGAGAAAGAAAGGAAGGGGGGTGAGAAACATTGATTTGTTGTTTCACTCATTTATGCATTTATTGGTTGGTGCCTTGACCGGGGATCGAACCTGTAATTTTAGCGCATCAGGATGATGCTCTGACCAACTAAGCTACCTGGCCAGGGCTTAATTATTAATTATTAAACCATTATTAAATAATTCACATTACTGAAACCTTAATGAAATTTGCTTTGTTCCTTAACAAAAACTGGCCAGTGTAGAATTCTACAAAAATAGGACTAAATTTTGATATATTTTATCATAGAAGAGGGAGTAGTTTGGGCCCAAAAGAGAAAAAAATGTAAAGAGGAATCCCAAGGCCTGATGGCACAGCAAAATGAACATCTAGAGGCAGTCTGAAGATTCTGGTCCTTGGATGAATTAGGTACTGAACAAAGTAGATATTGGTGAATTGGAAAAGGTTGGACAGAGAATCATTAAAAGAAGAAATAAGAACTCTGATGTCAAAAGAAAGACACAGTTTGATATGGTGCTAGCCTTGGCCAGAAAACCTTAAATGTTTAAATGTTCTATGAAATTAAGGGGTTTGGGGGTCATCCCTATGCTTGGCAGCAAGATTAGCACTAGGTGCATTAGGTCTTTTGGGCCACTAGGGTACCATTTAGAGTGGTGTACTATCATTGGAGCCAATGGCCTAGAAACAAATGATTTCAAAGTAATGATACCCCAGTGGCCTGGAAAAGTTAATGTGCCTCCTAAGTGACTAATTTACCATTAGGGAGTTATTTAGCCTCTGGGGAAGATAGAATTTGTTCTCACCAAGGCAGAGTAGTTTACTAGATAACAATGAGAAATAGAACACAGGAGAAACATGCTCTATTTTGATACCTTTGTAAATTTGTTCTGCTATCCTGGTCAACCACTTAACATCTTTTGTTCTAGCACATCTGTGAAACAAGGCCATGATCCTTTAGTCTCCCCAAATCTCAGGCATTGCTTAAATAGCACCTCTGAAAGACTTGGGGTACATATACTTTTAATATGGGGGTGGCAACCTGTTATAGAACCCAAACTCATATACTGAAAATCAGATGACCAGATTTTAGCCCTTAGGTGCTATTAACTGGCTAGGTGCCCTTGGTTATGTTTCTTTATTTCTCTAGGGCTAAGAGTTCTTATTCGTAAAATGAGATGAGCACCTATTCCAACTCTAACACTCATGAATTTTAGCCAAATAACTAGAAACAATCAATCAAAAGAAAAAAGTATAAAATGTTTACCATTTCACTTTCTTCTAAGTTTCTCTATCATTAATTGAGCGATAATGTACTTAGAAAGTAATATTTAGAGAATATATCTTGGCCAAAGGAGATAAATATGAACAAAAAGGAGATGGTGCCTCTTGTGATATTCAGCTCTCTCTCTCTTGAAAGTTAGAGCATATACTCATGAAAAAGGCAAAAGATAACTTGAAATACAACATATTTAATTTCACAAATAATATAGATAATTTATAGCTACATAAAAGATATACAAAATTCAGCTGTGGTTGAACCAAGAAAACTTCTTGGAATATTTAAAGAAAAGATGATATTTAGGTTAGCAGAGTAAGGGAAAGAAGATATTACAGTGAGGGATTGATTAATATGCAAAGGCAAGAATTTAAGAATAAATACTGGTCAGCAAATTAGCAATATGATAATAAAGATTAATAAGATATTGGAATGAGGAGGTTAAGGGTCATTGTTTCTTTTTTTGAGAGGGGGTCAGGGCAAGAGACAGGAACATCAAGCTGTTCTGCTATTTGCCCTGAATGGGGAATCTAAACAGCAACCTCTGCTCTCCCGGATGATGCTCCAACCCACCGAGGAATCCTGCCAGGGCTTAATATTTTATTTTTTTTAAAGAGACAGAGAGATAAAGGGAGGTGGGGGGAAGGGAAGCATTCATTTGTTTTTTCACTCAGTTGTGCATTCACTAGTTGCTTTCCGTGTGTGCCCTGACTGGTTATTAAACCCAGAACCTTATTGTTTCAGAATTACACTCTTAAACCAACTGAGCTAACCAGTCAGGGCCTAAGGATTTCATTGAGGAAGAAGTTCATTGATGAAAAAGCTTAACAATAATTATAGAAAGAAATTTTTATATTAAAATATAAAATATTTAAAATGGTTAGGGGCAGAATCATGCCATGATAAAAACACAGTTTAGAAGAAAAATAAAATCCTCTAGCCTGAAAACAAATTTAAAGATATTAACATATAAATGCAGAATGATTCTTATAATTAATAATATTTCAAGAGGTCACATTATTTTTTCTTCTTCCTGTCTGGAATATTAACAAGCAAAACCCTATCAGATAAAATAAAAACAATATGAAGTTTAAGGAGAAGAAACTTTGACCCAAAACTTGATCATTTTAGAATCTAACCAATGACTAAATAAGTTGAAATTAGCATTTAAATATTTAGAAATAGAGTTTAGAAGAATTCGGTCACCATTTCTCTTCTAATTAAAGATTAGATTGACTTACAAGGAAAATCATAACATTTGATTTTGTGTATTATATTTTATGCATTGGGATGAGCATCCTTAAAGAGATAATTCACCAAAAAGTGATTGTCTAATATATTTATTTTAGCTTCCTTGTGAGCCTTTTGCAGATGGAAAATAACACAGATAAAATTTCTGAAAATATATCTAAATAATAACCTTCTCATTCAGCATTTTGACAGTACCTAACTTTGCAGAATACTATAGCACAGACAGCTCAAACTCAAGTGCTATGGTTTACAATAGTCTTCTTGTTTCAAAATAATTCCTATATGTATTCTCATTTTGAAATTTAAATATTCCAAGTCACCATTGTTGGATAGTTGAATGAGTTGACTCAGTTTAATAACACGTACCTTCTTGGACACATGGAAAAGCACAAGTCAATGAGCAAACAGTCTGTGCAAAACCAGAACAGATGCTTGCAATTCTCACACATAAAGCATGTGGATTTCACTCATATCATGCCCTTCAGGCCTTTGCTCAGATTCTGCTTATTCTTATTTCATACATGATAGAGTCATTCTGGTTGTATGAACTTATTTCTATCAACTCCACAGAATAATTAGAGTAAAATGATCGGAGAAAAGGGCAATTGTTGGCAGGCACACGGTCAGGGGAGCCCTGTGAAGACTGTCACACAGGGCTGAGGAAGGGGGAAAAGTCAGAGACGACAAGCAGATAAAAACTGGAATAAATGCAGGTAAGGGCCATCCGGTGAAGGAGCTCATGATTTATTGGAACTCACTAGCTCTTCAGGGAATGACAACATGGGTGATTATAGCTCAGTACAGTAATTGACAGAAATAACAATGAGCCTGAATTATGAAGAATAGAATAAACTATGTAATGGACATGTTGACTAGCATAAAGAGTTGAAACCAAAAGTATTTTGTCTTTCCAGGAGTTAAAATTTGGTTTTACAGAAATTCTGCTATTTGAAAAATCTTAGTTCCTTGAAATTTAGGTTATCAAAGTTTAAACATAATATACACCTTTTCTTCCTATTCTTTCTGAAAACATATTCTATGAAAACATTGTGATACAAGAGAAGAATCTCTGCAGTTTGAGTTTGAATTTGAGTTTTAGTATGACTAGTTTATATATTCAGTTTTAGATTATCTCAGATGTCAAATGGTGCTAGTAGTACAGGCCTTAAAGGGATAATATAGCAGTTAACTAATGACTATAAATTTTTTAAAAAATCATACTTAGACAGTGTTTATTATGTGCCAGTCTCTTGCTAAGGCTTTATATATTTTAAGTTAATTCTCACAGCCACTCTATTGGATAGGTCTATTAACATCGTCTCTAGATTATAGTTGATGACACTGAGGAAAAGCAACACCACCTTACTAGTTCCAAAGTAATAGTTATCCAGTGACAGAGCCGGGATTCAAATTCAGCCATTTTGGCACCAATATTTACGTTTTTAACCACTGATCTAATATGTATATAAGGAATACATATAAAAATCATAGTGCTTGTCATAAATTCACTTTCAACTAGCTGTTTCTGAATTGCCATTACATTTCTACTAAATGGTAACATGAAAACAGAGAACAATAATTTTATTTTTCTAATTTTTGCTCTCTTTGATGCTAGTGGCTATTTCTCCTACTATATCTCAGAAAACTATGTTATAACTCAACATGTATTGATTATGCAAATTCTATGTGTTAGGCACAAAAGATGTAGAAATGATTCATATATGTTCTGGCCTTTAAATTGGGAGTGAGAGAGGTACTGTTTAACACTACTGAGCTGCCCACTAAACTCTCTGCTTTCAGAGTTAGAAAAGGAATTCTGTCATTGCATTTTTGTGATTTGTCTGACTCAGGGGATGTCCATTCAATAGAAGCAGGAAGCTCAAGTTGTCATGATAGTCATGATTTTTAGATATGTTCCTGACTAATTGCCTGCCAGTTGAATTACACAAGAACTGTGATACTATAGTACATTATTTTAGAATAAGGAACTGCTTTGGAGAAAAATTAGGGGGAAAAGAAAGAGATATATCGTGAAAGAAAGATTAAAAAAAACTTGACTAGTTTTGGTTGGTGCCTTGGAATGTTTGCAGATATTAGAGAAAACAGAGGTAGGTTACATATGACCAGATCTTGGCAGTTTGTATAATTGAATTAGTGTAGTTTTGCTACAACTCTTGACTATTTTTCAATTAACCTTTATGAAGAAGCATTTAATTGTGAAAGAAATGACAAAATGAAAAGAGATATACCATTAGGAATTATATGTAAACTTCTGTTTTCCAAAATAAAAGTTTATAATTATATATAAATATATAGTTATTAAAAATTTTGAACATTTGGCCAAATAATTAGAAAAAAGAGGAGAGAACAAGAGCAGAGGGAAGGAGAAAGAAAGTGAGAAGAAGAATTACTTCAAATTTTCACATCCCAATAAACTTTAGCAATTTGTGTTTTATTCTTCCAGATTTTATTCTAAGTTTATGTTTTACCAAGTTATATGCATGATATAGTTTTCTGTTCCGCTCTATTAATATTTTTACATATTATAACATAATCTCATACCTTGCATCTATTCAAGTAGTTATGTAATATTTTATTTATAGTATTTTTATTTATTCATTTATTTTGTCTAAAAATCAAATAACAAGTATTTGCTAGGTACTATGTTATACTCTAAAATTTAAAAATTAATAAAAATGGTTCTTAATCTCAAACACTTTATAATTTTGTTTTGGAAGAAGTAGGCATATAATCGAAGTACATTAAATTTTATGGGAACAATGGTATGTATATATATACAGAAAATAGTTTGGGAAAAAATAGAAATGGTCAGTCCTCTGGGGAGAAAGAGTCACAAAATACTTCATTTATAAAAGTTGATTTTGAAGGATGGTTACAAGTTCCTGAGGTTGAAATGCTGAAAAGAACAAGAGAATTTCAACATTCAGGCAAATGAGAATGGGAACAAATGAGACTGAACACTTGGCATGTTCCAGGTGCTACAATTATTCTTGCAGAAGCTTCTGGTTAATGAAAGACCTAATATAAACAGAAGCACATGGAAAAGATCTTATGAAATCACCAACTTTCAAAGCTGTCACTATCACCTTTGTATTTGATTGCTGTCATTCTAGTCCAACATGCAGCAGATGACCAAAAAGAGGCACAACTTTAGGGAAGAGTAGTGGTTAGTGAACTATGGTTAGATTGGGCTACCAATAATGAGGGTGTAACTACAGATGTGTCTGGACATACTGACCTGGAAAGAAAGTAGAGAACTATATGAGGATGCAGGTAACTGGTCTGTTATTACTGTGTTTGCAATAGGTATTGGATTAGAGTTCAGGAGAAATGTGGGCTAGAGATAAAGATGTAAGAGTTAACAGAATGTAGGAAAAGTGTTAATATTGGACCTTTCATAGCTAGAATATAGACTGAGATTCAGAGATGAGAAAAGAAGGTGTTTAAGGGCTCACAGATTTCCTATAAAAAACATAGTTCCAAACTGGTTTTTACAAGTTTATTCATTAAGCACTTCCAGGCTACATTTATTATATAAAGACTGGACAATGTAGGAGTTTTTGGAGAGAAACTCTAAGCCAAGCAGTGGGAACTTGGAGAGCTTGGAATGGGTTTTTTCCAGTGATGGCTGGTACCTGACTCTCTCCAGAAAATTATTTAACAGGAATCCTCTGGCTGGCAGGGTTGGCTGTTAGCAGCAAGGTGAGGAAGCTGCATAGGGAATGTCTGGTGTTTCTGAAGTTTGCCAAGGGTCACTGGTCATCTTAAAAGGAGCTTCCGCCATGCCAGTACATGGGTAAACTCTTATGCTAAGTGAAATAAGCCAATCACAATAAGACAAATAATGCATGATTCCACTTATATGAAGTAACTGGGGTCATCACATTCATAGAGACAAAAATGGTGGTTTCTAGGAACTTTAAGAATAGGAGATGGGGAGTTACTATTTAATGGAACCCCTTTCCAAAAACAGGTGAGAGCACATAATAGGTTTGAGCTTCCTGGAACCAGCGGCTGAGGATAGAATTGAAATGGCTATTGGAGCCAACTCATATAACCTCATAATAGCCAATTGCTAATTCTTTAAGGAATTTTGTGAGCTAATTATTGAATAAGACCATTATTAAAAACTAATTATTTAAACTTGAGTCAATTATATTATTTAGTTTAAAGCAAATACATGTTATTAAAAAAAAAGGTAATACAAACTTAAAACTTGTAACTTTCTTTTTAGTTCATTACATTTTTACTATTATGTACAGTGTGTCCGTAAAGTCATGGTGCACTTTTGACCATGTGACCAGTGAAAAGTGCACCATGACTTAACAGATACACTGTATGTGTCTCTTGTGTTTATGATGGAAATGTTATACCATTCTGTATTATTCCATCATGTCTGATCTTAAACTATCAACATAAAGTTGATAGTTTAAGATCAGACATGATGGGAGTGCATACATCCTGAAAATTAAAACTTTTCTCCCCAAATATCCAACTGTTAAACTTTTACTAACGTACTAGAGAACTATATGTGAGTGATTTTCTCTAAGAGGATTAATATTTGAGCATCAGGCCACAAATCAAATTTACTCTTGGCAGAATGATCTTGTTTGCCTCTCACCTCTCCTCCCATTCCCAGCCTAACCTCTGATATAGAATATTTTGACATAACTTACCTATTTTCTTATACTATTATAGTTAGGTGCTTCCAATGATTTGCTATTTTAAATAATAGTGCAAATGCATTATTTTATAAACAGCTGATTTAGTGCTTGAATTTATTTTTAAGAAAAATTTCTAGGAATTACATTAGAAATTTTATATATTTTAAAAGTTAATATTATTTTTTAATATTCAATTACACATTTTCTATTTTTTATGAAGATTAGGTGTATATTACATATTAATTTTTTTATCCTGTGGAAAATTTATTGAAATTTGTATTGTATTTTCTAATATTATCCTGTATTTTTGAGAATGTTAATAAATAGTAAGAAAAGTCATGTTTAAAATAGCTTGTTTCTTTTTATTTTCCCTTAGATATGGAAGCTATATATTTCATTTAAAATTATCTGAGAGGTTAACTTTACTTTTAATAAAGGCTATTTTTATCATAAAAGTAAAATTGGTTCATGTGTATCATGAAAACAATGAAATTCTGGAGGGTTATGAGTAGAAAAGAAAACTTCACCTCCTATACCTCCAATGTCCTCTTCAGAAGCCATAACTCTCAGTCCCTTTTGTGTTTTTAGTTTCTCCGATGGTCATTATATAATTCTAAATAATATTGTTCTAATTCTATGTTTTATCTTTTCAACTTTAGAGGATTCATACTCTTTCAACTTACTGAAACCGTCTCTACCATTGTCAGCTACATGATTACTTTTGCTGTTTCTAAATTATTTAATTCACAGTGTTAAATCACATTTAAAGCTTTCTGTCTTATTTAATAAATCTAAGTTGTTACATAAAGGTATTATTCACAGAACAAAACACCTGCTGGGCCTGCATAGAAAGAATGCAATGCCACATGTTAATAACTACAGTGTGTGAAAAGAATGTGTTTCAAGCATCAAATTCAAGTGGAATCCCTTTATTACTGACCACCAGTTAATCATCATTCTGCCATATGTCCATGTACTTTGTGTTTGGACCATGACTTTATTGAACAACTCCCCTGCCCCCTGCATTTCTAGTTTCCTTGTTTTTGTAACTGACAGAAGAATCATGTGTCTTCTTCACTATATCTTGGAGATCTTCCAGCTTTCTCTTCATACATTTTGAATGAAGTCTATTTTCTTTTTGAAGAAAACTTAACACCTCTGACATTGTACTCTGATTTGAATTGATTGCTTTTAAATTCTGTTGTACAAGTGATATTCTGGGTGCTGTTTTCATCCTAGAGTAGTTTCAGTTTTTTCTGGTAGGTCTTGTCTAATAGCTATGTAATAAACTTGGAGCAATCTGCATAACTGTAAGCTATAATTCCTTCCTCAGCCTTCTCTTATTTGTTACATCTTGGTATTCTGGATTGATAAATTCTCTTAATTTTCTAGCGTATTTTTCATTTCTTTGTCTTTTCTATACACTCCAGTCACACATTTAGACTAGAAGGCTGGACCCAGTCTCATATCTTTTGAGGCTGTACAGATTTTAAAAATGTATTTAATTATAAACATTTAAAACTTAAATTTCACATAAAAATCTTTATTTCTGGCTCCTCTTGAAGAATAACAGGCTCTGTTAACCCTGAACTGCTTGAGAATTCACACAGATTTGAAAATGAATAGTTAAGTTAGATAGCACAGTAGCTGTTGTGGGTTTCCTCTGCACTAGTGTCTGTAAATGGGACTTTACTCATAAGAGCAAAGCAGAGTTTGAGGTCTGCTTATTTGCATGGAATATGTTTGGATGTGCAGGCAGGAGCAGACTGTGCCTTGACCATGACAGAGGCACACGTTTGTTTTAGGATCTCAATACCCACAGCCAGCCTACCTCTCCATAGGCACATTTCTTTAATTCTTTTGTATGATCTGGATCTCAAGTGCAAATCCTGCTACAGCCAGTCTAAATTTCAGAAGACAGGAAGAGGGAACTGACCAACAGTTTGACATTGGTCCTTCCCATCACCTGAGTTACTGTCCCCTACCCAAGTCCTGTTAGTCCGCTGAGGTTTAAGAGGATGCCTTTTCTCTTGTTTTGAAGTGTTTATTTATTTATTTTTATTTTTTACAGGGACAGAGAGAGAGTCAGAGAGAGGGATAGATAGGGACAGACAGACAGGAATGGAGAGAAGTGAGAAGCATTAATCATTAGTTTTTCGTTGCTGTTGTGACACCTTAGTTGTTCATTGATTGCTTTCTCACATGTGCCTTGACTGCGGGCCTTCAGCAGACCAAGCAACCACTTGCTAGAGCCAGCGACCTTGGGTCCAAGCTGATGAGCTTTTGCTCAAGCCAGATGGGCCCCGTGCTCAAGCTGGCAACCTCGGGGTCTCGAACCTGGGTCTTCCGCATCCCAGTCCGACGCTTTATCCACTGCGCCACCGCCTGGTCAGGCATTTTTTTGTTTATTTTAAGGGAGCTGATATTTTTGTTTGTTGTTTGATATTTATTTTTTCATAAGTAGGGAAAACCCCATCCTTAAGTAGTGTTTATTGCAGTCCATTCCCTATTCATCTGGATGCTCATTAGGCCTCTCATCATAGTGCAAGCTAGAGGGCAGGTTGCTATATTCTGCTCGTAGACCAGTTTTCAGCATCAGCAAACAATTATCCCGTGGCTTCCATAGCACAGAGGGATAATTTTCTCCTATTCCCCTTCCCTGATATCTTACTTTGATGCAATACAGTGTATGAGAAACTACAACCCTAGGAATGTTCTGGATCCCAGGCTTCTCCTGTTGCCATTCAGCTTCTAGTGACTTACTCATTTCAGATGAAGCAACCCTGCTATGTACAACTGCCTCACAGCAGAGCTTGCAACATCAACCCCTGCTTTGACCACTGCCCTCCACCCAGTCATTTTGTAGGAATTAGATTCTCCAAATAGATGAGGAAAGAAAAATTCTAAAAGGGAAAGAGAACAATACACTGAACTCCTCAAAAAGTAATAGAGAGATGATCAGCCAGGTTTAATTACTATAAAAAGAAGATGTCTAGGGTAGGGTTGTGTTGGAGCATCTCAGAAGAGAAAAAAACATTGGATTTCATCATTGTTCTTTAACTGGTAAATTGATTTCTTTTGAAGTGGAATATTTTAAGTGAGACATCAAGTTTCATTCTAATACTACATGGATATATAATTCATGGTTAATAGAAACCTTTCCTATTTGTTTTTTCAGCAGTTTTTATCAGTAATTTTTAGTCTCCATTTCTTGTTTTGTTTGTTCCCTATGTATTTTTTAATTAAGAAGGTAGAGTCTGAGCTAAGTAGCATTTTTATTTTTTGTTGTTTTTTTGTTTTGTTTTGTTTTGTTTTACAGGGACAAAGAGAGAGTCAGAGAGAGGGATAGATAGGGACAGACAGACAGGAACAAAGAAAGATGAGAAGCATCAATCATCAGTTTTTTGTTGCGACATCTTAGTTGTTATTGATTGCTTTCTCACATGTGCCTTGACTGTGGGCCTTCAGGAGAGCGAGCAACTCCTTGCTCGGGCCAATGACCTTGTATCCAAACTGGCAAGCTTTTGCTCAAGCTAGATGAGCCCGCACTCAAGCTGGCAACCTCAGGGTCTCAAACCTGGGTCCTCTGCATCCCAGTCGGATGCTCTATCCACTGTGCCACTGCCTGGTCAGGCTAAGTAGCACTTTTAAAAAACGTGTCCGTTGTGAACACTGTTATAAATTTTATATATAAACAAGTAGCTTTTCTATGGTCTTGCATGAGATTTCAGTTTTACAGTGTTCACAAAGAAATAATGATTATATCTACCTTCAATAATTTAATGGCTTAAAAGTATTTTACTCTTTTAAAAAATCTATTACATAAGCTTTTTATAAAATAAAGATATTAAGTTGTTTTCCCTATCTTTTCTGTAGTATGTATTTTTTCTGTAGTCTGTTTCTTTACCTTTGTCACATCAGAAGTCATTAATGTGTAAAATATTTCTGTAGAAGGTAGTGGTAAAGAGCATGGGGTTGAGAATCAGCAGGGGTGAATATGAGCTCTGGAATTAACTAGATAATTTAACCTTTATGAGCATTTGTTCTCTCATTTGTAAAATGGTACTAATAGTCCCTTCGTCATAAAGCCGTGGGGTTATGGGAAAGCAGGTAGATAAATAAAAAGAAAGAGAGAGAGAAAGAGATTTGACCTAAGAATTACAGGTGTATCCAGGATAACTTACAAGTATCAAAGAGAGCCACTTAGCATACTTTTTGTTACCTTTAATATAGGGAAATGAAAAATGGTTAAAAGTGACAAGAGGAAATTGATATTACCTTTTCATCTTACTGCTTTTTTTTGAAGTTTATTTTTATTGGTACTTGTTCACTTTTCCAATTGAAATTACAATCTCAGCTTTCCTTTTATTAGCTGAATAACATTCCCTAGTCATATGACCTCCCTAATTCTGTGTTTTCATCCACAAGGTGTGGATTAAATAAGTCTACCTGTAGGGATGGTTAGGTATATATATAAACCCCCACTAAACCTGAGCAGTGGATATTAAGAATAAAACAAAACAACTCCATCATAGTAGTTCATGGTTTCATTTTTATTACTTGTTTTTGTGTCACTACATCAATGGGCCTGAATATCAAGCCAAATGATATGAATAAACTGATACATGAAAAAGAGAGACATAAGAAGGTTTTTTCACCTCAGTCCATTGGCAATCCCTCATTGTTCGCAAGCCCTTGGAGAAATATTGTTTCACATGCTTGGACTTATTAGTAAATAATTAGCTGGGAGCTTTTTGACTAAATATCTTTCATGAACATCAAAATGATAAAACTGTGCCTAACCGACTGCTGGAGTTGTCAAAGTCAGGATCTCTAGCTCCTACTCAATTCATCATCAGAGCATCAGTTTCTGAGTTGCCTCTCTTAGATTGTTTCCATGAGTCAGAGGTCAGACTAGCCACTTCCAGTCAGCATATCAAAAGGGGCAACCCCGAGAACAGTTTGTCCAACAATTATGGTGTCCCACTTTTAACAGCATTATTTTGGTTAAAAATAACAAAACAGTAATTTTAATTTTACTTTTTGAAAGCTATAATAATAAAAACCTACCTGGATAATTAATAGGGGGAGAAATAGATTGAGCTAGGAACAGCTGCATTCGTAACATGTTAGTGGGAATGAGACATGAGTTCATCTTGCTATTGATACTGACAGCTTTGCAGTTATTGAACATACCTTGGAAAGCAAGATTTTATTGAAATTTACTGTATTTATTGGTTACAATGAACAAACACTAAACCCTTCAGGGGGCACTGGTCAGTGTGAAAATAGAACTGCAAATCCCTGGTGCTTTGTTGTAGAGTTCATTGTAAATTCCAGGCTTACTTCAGACAATGTTCTTGTCATTTTAAAGTACAAGTTCTCTGATGGAAAAGACATGTCAAAGCTCCACTTCTTTCTATTTAGAAAACAATGCTTCATAGCATATTTTATAAATAGATTGGGATAGTTACCAATATGCAAATGCTGCTCTTCGTGTGTTCATGATTTTTCTACTATAAGTTTAGAACTGAGCTAAATCAACACATTATATGTTTCACCAACCTTGATGCTGTCTAATTTTGGGCCACTTAGTTTGAAACTCTGGTCTTTACCTATGGAAATAATATTTCAGGGCTACTATGATTATATTTTCTGATCCAAGTGTCATTGATCATGATCTGGTGAGAACTTGAGTAAATTAGAAGACAAAGTAATAAATTTTTATTGATATGAACTATTTCGATAAGTGAAAATTGAATTGCCATTTTTACTCTCTGTCTGTTTCATCATGTATAATCTGAAGAATATTATTCTTTATTCTCATTACTGTAATGAAAGTGTTTATCAAATTAACCAGTTTATTACTGCTAAGAAATGAGAAATAACATTATAGGAAAAATCATTGAAAAAATAACTAAGAGAAAACAAACATGTAGACATATATAATCAAAATAATATAACAATTTAAAGAAAGAACATTGAAAATTTATTGATTTAATCATTGCCTAAATTTATCATGCTGAAGTATATCAGGATGTTTATACACACTGAAGATTGAATCACTGGGTCATGTTGTAGCATGTATGCATTTTTTTTGGCATTGTTATCAACAGACTTTGGAGTTTTGATGAAAGTCATTTTCTTTCTATCAAGTATACAATGTAAACTAATACCCATCCACTACAGTAATGGTTGTTTTACAATCTATTGAGTTGTACCGCAGAAAACATCTGGATTAAATAATAGTACATGGACATTTTTACAAGATAATTTATTTTTTAAACATGTGTGCATTATATTTTTATGACTTTTGAATATTACCCCACCTCCATAGAAATTTTTAAAATTTAAACACTGATATTTATTGAGTACCTACTATATAAGACTAAATATGCTAAATGCTCTTTCTCTATTTGATTTGAATGAACAATAGGCCATGTTTACAAGTGAAAAGACATGAACAAATGTGTCTAATTGTGCCTTTTCAATGATGCAGTGGGACAGTAATATATTTGAATTCTGAACTAATCAATCACCTTAGAACACAAGGGAAATTTAGATTAGGCTTATGCTTAGAAACCTCTTTTAAAATTTGTAAGCTTTATTATATATTGGCATTCCAAATATCATGCTGTCTTCCTACCTTTGTTCTTCTGCACTGATAGTTTTTAAAATGAAAGCCCTAATCTGTATTATATAGGATCATTAATTTCTGCATTTTACACTTGAGCAACAGCACTCTGATTATCTGCTGCAATGAAAAGTACGCAGGCCTGCTTTTGCAGACCTAATTACCTACTGCAGGGCTTTTCTTCTCCCTGTTACCACAAACAGCCTGAAAATGGGGTCAAAAGCATGATTAGAAACCAAATTAGCCACTGAATCCGGAAAACAAACATGGAAACAGATCCAATAAAGCACTCTGTTACAAAAGTCAGTTTCTTATCACACCTGGGTTTGTCCAGAGTATTCTTTTTTTATTAATTGAACTTATTGGGATAACATTAGTTAATAAAATGATATAGGTTTCAGATATACACTTCTATAATATATCATCTGTATATTGTATTGTTTATTCACCAACCTAAGTCAAGCTTCCTTAATTTCATGTTCCTTACAAGTACAAAGTCACATAACAAAGGCTGTTCAATGAGTTTTGTAGCTGAGAAAATAAAATGAACTTAAAAAGAAGTAACGGATCAGTATTTTGGTGGATCAGAGTTCATCTAAGTAAGAGGAACTTTTCAGGAATTTGATTTTTAGGTTATATAAATAACAAAAAAAAAAACACCACATACTTTCAAAATATTAATCTTCTGATCTTAACTTAAAAAGTCATAAAATAATCAGTTATTCTTAATTTATTAACTATTGTTATAATAGTTTTAAAATAATTAGTGGCCTTGGCCAGTTGCTCAGTGGATAGAGCATTGACCTAGTTAGTGTATGGATATTCCAGGTTCGATTCTCGGTCAGAGCACATAGTAGAAGTGACCTTATGCTTCTACCCCTTTCCTTCTCCTCATTCTCTCCCTCTTCCTTTCCTGAAACCAGTGGCTTGATTGCTTTGAGCATGGTCTCAAGTGCTGAGGATAACTCAGTTGGGCTGAGTGAATCAGGCTTAGGTGATAAAAATAGCTTGGAACTCAATCATCAACTCCAGATGGGGTTGCCAGGTGAATTCTGGTCAGAGCGTATGCAGGAGTTGGCCTCACTATCTCCCTTCCTCTCACCTAAAATAAATAAATAAATAAATAAGGCTATTAGCATGTCTCAATTTTTTTCTATTTCTGTCCTTTATGTGAGAATTTTATTATATTCCTTTTGGTGTGTATTTTCTAAAACCCTGTCAATTGATATTGCCAGTCCTATCCATTTAATGTTTTTCTTTAATCACATCCAGGTTCTAAACACAACACTAAAGTGCCAAGAGAATTTGAAGGCATTTTCTAGCTATATGCAAAAGAAAAATGTCTGATAGATTAAGGTCTTCCATTTCAGGAAATTTAATGGACACTAATAGAATTTTATACCATAAATGAAATGCTGATCGATTTATATTAACAGGGATAACAGTGTTTGCTTACAATTTTGATAAGTACAGTAACATGATCTAATTTAGAAGATTGTTGGGCAAGACAACTGTTTGAAAATATTCATAAAAAGCAACAGGGAAAAAATGATAAAATATTTAAGAAACATACAGGGAAATGAGTCAATAAAAACCATAGTTAACATCAAGAATATCATTCAGTTCCACTTAAAATTTGCTTACTTGAATATATTGCACACAATTAAATGCAACTAGCCATGATAGCTAAAGCTTAAAATGTGAAATTTAATCCTATTTTATTTACAGGATGAATGTTTAGAAAAGCAATAGTGTAGTAAGATGTACTCATCAGTAAATAATATGGCTATATGTAAAAGTCATGGCTTATGTATTTCAGGTAGCTACATTCTTATACAAACAAGAGTCCCCACAGTCACTTATTGTTTTATAACAGTTATCTATAAATTCCCATGTGTGTGGAAAAAATGAGGGGAAAACATAGTTTTCCTTGGAATAGCTATGCCATCTCAGGATTTAGGTCCATTTCTCTTGTATTTTTGTATAATATTTAGATTGAATCATAACCAGAAATGAAAAAATTAATATCTTCACAATGAAGATACCTATCTCCTTAACCAAAGTAAAGATTTGGACAATTGTGTAGTGAATAAATGGGAAATAAATTGAATAGACAAAATAAGCTAGGTCACAAATTATTTCCTTACTCACAGTTCTTCATTCTCTTTCTTTTGGGGTTAGGGAAAGTTCTTTCAGCCTACACTGTCCAATAATGTAATGGATGCTTCCATTTTGTGACTGCAGCCTTTACTACAGAGGGGACTGAAAAGCTCACTGAATTAGTGTTGAAGAAACCTTAAAACCAGCCAAAATATAATGCCCAGGTAGAATTGAACTGAAGGCGTTTTTCAAGGAGAAAATCATCTCATTGTTACTAGTTCACTTTTCTAGAGCTATTTTCTCTCATCAAGGGACCATTGTCCAGTGAGTATAATTTTGGAGAAAAGAACCTTACAGTTCATCTATGTTGAACACACCTTTGCTACCTGCCCATTCTTACTTTGAGAAATTTTGTCACAAAAATTCAACCAGTCGATCAACATTTATTGTCTGCTGAGAAAATTTGTGCTTGGACAATAAAAAAGAAGGAAAATACCTCAAAAAGCTTATAGCCAGGAGAAAAGACTTTAAAAATAACAAGATTCATAACACAAAGCACATTCTACACAAGTGAGCTATGGCACATTAGAAAGAGTAGATCCTTTGGAGCTAAACAGACGTGAATTAGATTCACTCTTGCTCAATACGGGGCATGTGACCTTACACAAACAAGAAAATTTTGAAAATTAATCTTCTCATCTATAAAATGAGAATAGAATTATTCATTTACACCGGGGGACCAAAATTTTTGTTGCACCCACAAAAACACTTGCTCTTACCTAATTAGAGTGTGCTGATCTCAAATCTGACATTAGTTTTACTTTGTAAGCTACAGTTTTTTGCAATTCAACACTTTAGGTTTTCATCTTATTGTAAAATTTTCAACATTTAGTTTAACATAATTAAGTAGAATGTCTTCTTAGGCATCATCTTTGTGAAAATATAATAATTTATATAATGCAGTAAATACAGTAATACACTAAAAGATATGGTTGCATCAGAATTTGTCTACAATTTCAAAATAGAACATATTAAAACGCTTATTTTAATCATAAAATTTGTGCAAAAGTTATTTAAATTCTATTCAGGCAAAAATTTGCATTTGTAGCTCTTGCGTTTGTGTACTTGTTGAGGACAATCTTGTTTGATGCTCCAGAAGTAGTCTGCCATTATATTTCTGTTCCATCGCCCCTAATAACACTCTTCCATTGACTTCAGACCTAGATGAAAGCATACTTCCTGCTCATCACTAACAGCTCCAATATTTTGGGGAAACTTATCAAGATGACTATTTAGGAAGTGAATCTTAATGCTCATGTTACATCCAATATCATGGAAAGCCAACAGCATCCTTTGAACCAGAATTTCATAGTTTCTGCTTTTTTGTTGCCAAGGAAGTTCTTTGTAACTGCCACAAAAGACTGCCATGCTGCTTTCTCCTTCTTATTCATCTTCCTGAAAAATTCTTTGTCACATATCAGGGTTCAAATTTGAGGTCCATCGAATACACCTGCTTTTATCTTCTCGAAAGACAAGGCAGGAAAAGCAGAAATAATATGTTAAAAGCATTCACTTTCTCTATTCAAAGTCTGAACAAACTGCTTCATTAAGCCAAGTTTGAGGTGAAGTCGGGGGGAAATGATCCCATCTCAATTAACTACAGGTTCTTTCCCAATATTTTGCATCCCTACTTCCAAAACTTTACGTTTCGGCCACTCCTTCTGTGTCCAGTGTTTCTCCCGAGCTCGATTGTCCCACAAACACAGAACGCAAAGATACTTGGTGAAACCTCTCTGTTGTCCTAGCAGAAAGTTTGCCATTTTAAGACTCACACAAATGATTCAGTTATGCCCCTCATACTTCATAAAGTCTAGGACAATTTTTATGTCATTATAATCTTCTCACAGATGAGTTGAATAATCAATTAGAACTGCTGCATAAAAATTACCATTTTGTAGGAGAACACATTTAAGACTCCATTTAGAGCTGATTTACCTTGATAAGTTTCCCAAAAATCTTGTAGCTGATAGTGATGAACAGGGAGAACGCTTTCATTAAGATCTGAAGATGATGAAAGCATTATCAGGGGCAATGGGACAGAAATATGATGGCAGACTACTACTGGGGCATCAAATGAGATTGTTCTCAACAACTACACGAACACAAGAGCTGCAAACACAAAATTTTTCCTGAATAGAATTTAAGTAAGTTTTGTGCAAATTTTATGATTAAAATAAGTGTTTTAATATGTTCTATTTTGAAATTGTAGACAAATTTTGATGCAACCATATCTTTTAGTGTATTAGTGTATTTACTGCATTATATAAATTATTATATTTTCACAAAGATGATGCCCAAGAAGACATTCTACTTCATTATGTTAAACTAAATGTTTAAATTATACAATAAGATGAAAACCTAAAATCTTGAATTTCAAAAACACTGTAGCTTACAGAGAAATCTAATGTCAGATTTGAGATCAGCACACTCAAATTAGGTAAGAACAAATGTTTTTGTGAATATAACAAAAATTTTGTTTCCCAGTGTAATCAATCAATTGAAATGTCTCCAGAATTGATATCCATTATAATTAGCAAGATTCTGGATGTCATTCCAATTAATTACATTCTTAATTATAATAAGAGATAAGTAAGAAACAAAATTTCAGGAACAATATCCCTCAAATATTATCAATATTTTAGATAATAGGTATAAATATAATCTAAGGTAATATTAGGTAGTACTAAGATATACTGAAGTGTTGGGGAATGGATAATCATTTGTTTTCTTTTGGATTTATTGGGGTGACATTGGTCAATAAAATTATATATATTTCAGATGTCCAATTTTATAATACATCATCTAAATATTGTATTTTGTGTTCACTACCCCAAGTCAAGTCTCCTTCTATCACCATTTATTCCCCTTTTACCTACTTCTACTTCCCTCCAAACTCCCTCTCTGTTCTTCTGGTAATCACCCTCCTGTTTTTTTATCAGTTTTACTTTTTTTTGCTTAATTTCTTCACCATTTTCACCCAAGCCCCAAACTCCCCTTCCCTCGACAGCTGTTAGTCTGTTCTCTTTATCTATGAGTCTGTTCCTATTTTGTTTGTTAGTTTATTTTGTTTAATAGATTTTACATATGAGTAAATCATGTGATACTCGTCTTTCTCTGACTGACAAGGCTGATTAGACTTTCACATGGAATAAGCACTAATTGTGATCCCTATTTCATACCATATACAAAAGTTAATTTCAGTAGGACTTTGGAGTATACATGAAAGTTAAAACAATAAAGCTTCTTGAATGTAACATATATCACCATAATCTGGAGTAGTGAAATATTCTTAAATAGAATATTATTAATAAAGAAAAACTTGATATGTTGAATTAAAATTGACTGCTACTTACAATAACATAAAGAGATCTTGTTAATATCATGCTAAGTGAAATAAGTCAGACAAAAAAGTCAAGAATCATGTAATTTTCCTCATATGTAGGCTATAAAAGAGAAAGCAACAAATATACTAACAAGACTAATTAACAAACAAAAACTCATAGACACAAAGTATGGTAGTTACCACAGGGAAAGCAGAATGGAGGAAGGTAGAAGGTATAAAAGGTCAAATATCTGGTGATGGAAGAAGACTTGATTTGGGGTAGTAAGCACAGAGAGTATATACAGATAACATATTACAAAATTGTACACTTCAAACATAAATCTTAACCAGTGTCACCTCAATAAGTTTAATAAAATTAAAAGAATGTATATTCTTAAAAAAGAGAGAGAAAAAAATCACAAAGTAGAAGATATTTTTACATATATAACTAAGAGATATAGAAAGAGATATACCTAAGATATATAAAAGACCTCTTGCCTGACCAGGTGGTGGTGCAGTGGATAGAGCGTCAGACTGGGATGCAGAAGACCCAGATTCGAGACCCCGAGGTCACCAGCTTGAGCACGGGCTCATCTGGTTTGAGCAAAACTCACCAGCTTGGACCCAAGGTTGCTGGCTTGAGCAAGGGGTTACTCAGTCTGCTGAAGGCCCGCTGTCAAAGCACATATGAGAAAGCAATCAATGAACAACTGAGGTGACACAACAAAAAAGTGATGATTGATGCTTCTCATCTCTCTTCATTCTTGTCTGTCTGTCCCTCTCTGTCTCTGTAAAAAAAGAAAAGACCTTTTTTAAGTTAATAAAAATATTCTATAAAAGAATAACATGCTAAGGGCTTAAACTGGTACTTAACAAAAGAGGTTACCAAAATGACCAATTAATATATAAAAAAGATTCAACCCCATTTGTCATCAGGGAAATACAAATTAAAACTACAATAAGATACTACACATTTACCAAAATTGCTAAAATTAGAAAGAAAATACTAGAAAAAGTTGATGATGATATAGAGCAATTCTTACTTTTATACACTGGTAGTGGGAATATGAACTGATTCAATCACTTTTGAAATGAGCTATTAAAGTTTAACATATGCATACTGCATACCTTAGGACTCAGCAAATCCAAAGCACATATGTGTGTGTGTCTGTGTGTATGTTTATATATACATATACACACAGATATGTGCAAATGTTTACCAAAAGGCATATATAAAAATATTTTTAGTAGTACTATTGGAAATAGAATACTATAAAAACCAAATGTCCTTCCATAGTAGAATAGATAAATAAATTACAGTACATTCATACAATGGGAAGGACAAAGTAGAGAAGTGGATGAACTACCACCATATGCAACAAAAAGGCTAAGTGAAAGAAGCCAGGGAGAAAAAATATATGTTATATAATATCAATTATATGATAGTATAATAAGAGCAAACTATAGGGTATTCAAAGAAGTAACTCAAGGTCACGGAAAGAACCATCTAAAAGAATTCAAGGGAATAGTACTAAAAGCTCCTAGAGGGCTGAGAATAATCCCCATTCACACTGGTCAAACTGGAGAATCTCATAATTCACAAAGAACTGGTCGAGTACTCACAAGGAGCATGTCCAGATTGTGAGGCATAATTAGCCTTAGACTGAACACTGCTCTTGGTATACCTAGTGAATCATAAAACCAGACCCAAGAGAATAAAACTATTTTCAAGTAACTTAACTGAATCACAGAAAAAAATAACTTCAAGGAAAGTTATGATATACAAAAATACCAACATGTAACAATGTAAAATTTATGTTTAGCATCCAATTAAAGCTTACCAGCTAAGTATATAGTAGAAATAGACAACCAATAATAAGAATGAGCAATGAATCAAAACTGCCACATAACAGGCACAGCTGTTCAAATTAGTAGACAATTACATTAAAAGAATTATTATAACTGTATTCCATATGTTCAAAAAGTTATGTAGAAAAGTATAATATATAATAAATATGTTAAAACTTTCAGAGATAAAACTTATAATGTGTAAGATGAGAATAACACTAGGAAGAATTAACAGGAAATTGGACATTGCAGGAGAATTGACTAGTAAATGTCAAAACAGCAAGAAACTATCCAAATGACACCCAGAGAGGAAAAATAATTTTTTAATAAAAAATGAATATCAATGATCTGTGGGATAGCTTCAAAGAGACTAATATGTATGTAGTTGGAGGCTCTAAAGAAGAGAGAAGGACAGAAAAAAACTATTTAAGGGATTAAAAGCTGAATTTATTCAAAAATTGATGAATATTATAAAGAAACTTAATAGACCTGAAGCATAAGAAGGATAAAGAAAACTATATCGTGGCACATCATAATCAAATTACTCAAAACCAATAATAAGCATAAAATCTCAAAGTCAGCCAGACAAATAAAAATGTTTTATACAGAGGAAAAGCAAATTTCTCCTTGGAATCAAGCAAATAAGAAGAGAGTGGATCAAAATATTTAAATACTAAAAAATCCTTCTGTCATCCTATAAATTATACACATGTGTTTATAATACATATACATACACATAGTTTTTATTAAAATAAAATTCACATAAATGCACCATTTAGCCAAAGTGTGAAATTTTGTGGCTTTTAGTATATTCACACTGTTATGTAACCATCATCATTGCCTAATTCCAAAATTTTTCTATTACTCCAAAAGAAACTTCTTCTTCCTTCTCCCAAAAATCACTAATGTACTTTCTGTTTCTATAGATTTGCCTATTCTGAATATTTTATATAAACAGAATCATAAAGTATGTGACATTTGTGTCTGGCTTTATGCAGTTAGCAAAATGTGTTCAAGGTTTATTCATCTATGTTGTAGTATGTACTTTGTTCCTTTATATGCCTGAATAATATTCTGTTGTATCAATATAAAACATTTTGTTTATGCATTCATCAGTTGATAGATGTTGGGCAGATAAAATATATTATGCTCACTTTGTTAAAGATGGCGCTGCCCACATGGAAGCCTATTGCCCAGGTGATGATATTGGTTGCCCTTCTTGCTTGGAATGGGCGTGATTATATTAATGTGTGTGGGGGACAGGCTGTAAGCAGGCAGAGTCGTTATAGTCCAAGGCTTAGTTTTTGATGTAGAGTTGTGCACTCTAATGAAGAATCCTCCCATTATGCCTCAGATTGGTATCATAGACTTTCTTGTTTGTACATTGAATTAAAGGTTTTGAATCTAAACTATAAAGCTTGCTCTCTCCCGGTTCCTGCTATCACCGTTACAGGGGCCTCCCTGATCCCCTGCCCTCCATGGGAAAAGCAGGTTTTCTGCTTTGCCCTTGTCTTCTCTTGTGGCTTGCCTGTATTGGTGAGACACCAATAAACAGAATGGCCCACCATCCTCCGACTCCACCGTTTCTTTACCGTCTGCCAGAATCCAATGAAACCCTGCCTGTGAATGGCCATGATGGCGGCTCCTGGCCATACAATAGACATTTTATTATTTCCACTTTTTCACTGTTTTTAATAATGCTGTTAATATTTTTGCACAAATTCTTTTGTGACAAAAGTTTTCCTTCTCCTGAATATATATCTAAATATATATTCTAACTGTAACTGCTAAGTTATGGGTTAAATCTATGCTTAAATTTTTTCGGGAACTGCAAGACTAGTCTCCACAGCAGCTATACTATTTCATACCTTCACTAGTAATAAGGTTCTATTTTTTTACAATTTACCAACAGTTTCTATTTTCTTTTATGTTAATTATTGCTGTCCTAATATAGGTAAATTGGTATCTTAGTGTAGTTTTGGTTTGCATGTACCTAATGACTAATGTAGTTTAGCATCATTTTATGTGCTTTTGGCCATTTGTATATGTTATCTAGAGAAATGTCTATTCAAATAATAAAGACCATATATACAAATCTACAGCCAACATCATACTTAGTCAAAAGCTATAAGTGTTTCCCTTAAGATTGGAAACAAGATAGGGAATTCTGTTTTCACCAATCTTATTCAGTACAGTACTGGAAGTTCTAGCCACAGCATCAGATAAGAAAAAGAAACAAAACGTATCCAAATCATAAAGGAAGAAGTAAAATTTTCATTATTTGCAGATGACATGAGAATAGATATAGAGAATCCTAAAATTCCTTCAAAAAAATACTACACCTGATAAAGGAATTCAGTAAAGTATCAGGATACAAAATAAAAATACAAAACTCAGGAGCATTTTTATATACCAATAATAAACTATCAGAATTAAAAAATAAGACAGTGATCCCATTTATAATTTTATCTGAAAAAATAAAATAAAATACATAGGAATAAATTTCATTAAGAATGTAACAAACCTGACTGGAAAAATTACAAGACACTGAAGAAAGAAAATGAAAGAGATACAAATAAGTGGAAACATATATCAAATTCATGGATAAGAAGAATTAACATCATTAAAACGTCCACACTAGCTAAAGCAATCTATAGATTCAATGAAATTTCTTTCAAGATCCCAATGTAATCTTTCACAGAACTAGAACAATTATCCCAAAAATTTATATGAAACCAAAATAAAAGAAACCTCAAATAACCTCTGTAATCTTGAGAAAGAATAACATAATTTGAGGAATCACACTACCTGATATCAAACTATTTTGGTTACTACAAGGCCATATTAATCAAAACAACATTTTACTTGCATAAAATAAGACATACATGTAGATCAACGGAACAGAATAAAGAACCCAGAAATCAACCCACGCGTTTATGGTAAATTAATATTTGACAAAGGAGACAAGAACATGCAATGGTGTAAAGATAATTTATTCAATAAATGGTTTTGGGAAAATAGGAAAGATACATACAAAAAAAGTGAAACTAGACCACCTTCTTACACTGTATACAAGAATAAACTCAACATGAATTAAAGATTTAAATGTTAGACTCAAAACCATAAAAATTCTAGAAGAAAGCATAGACAGTAAAATCTCAAACATTTCTTGTACCTATATTTTTTTGATATATCACCTTGGACAAGGGCAACAAAAGAAAAAATAAGTAAATAGGAACAACATCAAACTAAAAAGTTTTTGCACAGCAAATAAACCATCATTTTATTGAATGGGAGAACATATTCACCAATGCATCTGATTAGGATTAATATCCAAAATTTATAAAAAATTTATAAAACTCAACACCAAAAAACAAACAATCCAATTAAAAAATGGCCAAAGGACCTGAATAGACACTTCCCCAAGGAAGACATATAGATGGCCAATACATATACAAAATGTTTGTTCAGCATCACTAATCATCATAGAAATGCAAATTACAACCACAATGTAATATCATCTCACAGCTGTCAAAATGGCTATCATCAGTAACAATAAGTGTTAGTAAGGATGTAGTACACTGTTGGTAGCAACACATTGTTATGTTCATTGCAGTGTTATTTACAATAGCCAAGTGTTAGAATCAGCCTAAGTGTCCAGGAGGAGATGAGTAGATAAAAAACTGTAGGACATTTACAAAATGTAATACAACTCAGTCATACAAATAAAGGAAATCTTACCCTTTATGACTGCATGCATAGACCTGGAAAGTATTATGCTAAGTAATATAAGTCAGTCTGAGGAAGACAAGTACAATGTCATTTTATTTTTTTGTGGAATCTAAAGAACAAAATAAACAAATAAATTAGAAACAGAATTGTCTGACAGATGCCAGAAGGGAAGGGGATCAGGGGTCTGGATGAAAAATGTGAAGGGATTAAGCAAAAATACAAAACAAAACAAAAAAAACTGAGAGACACAGACAACAATATGGTGATTACTAGAGGGAAAAAGGGGCGGGCAGAGGTAGAAGAGGGTAAAGAAAGGATAAATGCTGACAGAAAGAGACTTGACTTGGAGTAAAGAACAGTGCAATATACAGATAATGTAGTATTGAATCGTACACCTGAAACCTACATAATTTTATTAACCACTGTAACTTAATAAATTAAATGAATTAAAAAATATACTAAGCCCCTTTTCACCCGGTGAAAAAAGTAAAGGGATTAATTAAAGAATTTTAAAAACTTATAGACACAGACAACAGTGTGGTGATTACAAGAGGAAAGGAAGGCTAAGGGCGGAAGAAAAGGGTAAAGGGGGGATAAATGGTGATGGAAACTTGATGAGATGATCAACACAGTACAATGTACAGATTATATTTTATAGTATTGTACACCTAAAGCCTATACAGTTTCACTAATCAATGTTACCCCAATAAACCTAATTTTAAAAATATAAAAACATTAATAATCCCATTTCTAAATTGTAATGTTTTCTTTTTTGCTGTTGAGTCATAAGTGTTCTATAAGTATTCTGGATACTAGACCTTAATAAGATATATGATTTATAAATATATTATTCTATTCTGTGGGCTGTCTTTTCACTTGTTTGATAATGTTCTTTGATGCACAAATTTTTATCTTTTATGAAGTCCAATTTATTAATATTTTCCCTTTTGTTGCTTGTGCTTCATCATAAAATTTACTCAGTAAAAGTAAATTTTACAAATAAAAAAATATTTTCACTCAGTAAAAATAACTTTGGCAAATAAAACATATTTTCACACATCAAAATATTGACAGAGTTTATTACCAATAGACCTGCCCTCTAAAAATGTTAAAGGGAGTCAGTTACAAAGACAGAAGGAAAATGATATCAAAAAGTTATCACAAATTGATCTACCAAAAGGAATAAAGAACACCAGAAATCCTCCTAGACTGTTTAAATATATAATACTTCTTTTCTGATCATTTAAATTCTATAAAATTAATCTCTTATGGGACTTACATATATAAATAAAACTTATGACAACAAGATAAAGAAGAGCTGGGGAAAACCAGAAGTATAATATTTATATATGCAGTGGTATAGTGTCACTGGAAGACAGATTCTGCTAAATTAAAAATGTATATTGTAATCCTAGAACTAGGTGCTATAACAACAGTGTTATAGCTGACAGGCAACCAAAGGTAATTAATTCAAAAGAAATAAACAATTTTTAAAAAATGACATAGAAAGAGGAAAAGAGATATAGAAAAAAGATAAAACTAATAACAAATAAACAAATAAAACGATGATATACTTAATCTAGCCATATGAATAATCCCATTAAATGTAAATAGTCTAAACACTACAATTAAAACCAGAGATTAAAACCTTGCATTGTCAAGCCCAATATTGTATTTCTGTCTACAAGAAATGAACATCAAATATAAAGACACTTATAGCTTAAAGGTACATTTAAGTATCCTTAAAAATACAATGATAGGCCTGACCAGGTGGTGGCGCAGTGGGTAGAGCGTGGGACTGGGATGCGGAGGACCCAGGTTCGAGACCCCAAGCTCACCAGCTTGAGCACGGGCCCATCTGGCTTGAGCAAAAGCTCGTCAGCTTGGACCCAAGGTCGCTGGCTCCAGCAAGGGGTGGCTCGGTATGCTGAAGGCCTGTGGTCAGGGCACATGTGAGAAATCAATCAATGAGCAACTAAGGTGTGGTAAGGGCAATGAAAAACTAATGATTGATGCTTCTCATCTCTCTTCGTTCCTGTCTGTCTGTCCCTATCTATCCCTTTCTCTCACTCTTTCTCTGTGTCTGTACAAAAAATAAAAATAAAAAAATACAATGATAGTAAAAGAAGTACTATGTTAATGCTATTCAAAAGAAAGATATTACTATTACTATCTAAAAATATATACTTTAGAGTAAATAATATTGTTAGGGATAAAAAAGGCAATATTATAGTAATAAAGAAATTATTTATCAAAAGTACATAAAAATTCAAAATACTTACACTGCTGAGAACACAGTTTTAAAATGCATAAAGCAGCCTGACTTGTGGTGGCACAGTGGATGAAGTATCAACCTGGAATGCTGAGGTGCTGGGGGTCACTGATTAGAAAGCCTGAGCTTGCCTGGTCAAGGCACATATGGGAGTTGATGCTTCCTGCTCCTCCCCCCTTTCTCTCTCTCTCTCTCTCTCTCTCTCTATCTCTCTCTCTCTCTCTCATCTCCCCTTTCTAAAATGAAAAACTAAAAAATAAATAAAATAAGATACATGAAGCAAAAATGGACAGAATTGAAAGGAGAAACAGACAAATCCACAATGATTGTCAGTAATTTAAATCTCTCTCTCTCAGTAATTTATAAAACAAGATATTATTCCATGGAAAATTTAAAAATTTGAACCAGTGTGTCTCAAGAAAAGAAAAACCAGACATCAAACATCACTGGAGGACAAAAGCTCTGTATAAAAATAAGCAAAACTGTCAAAATCTATTTATGAAACAATATTTCTCTCAGGTGTTATGAACTTCAGCAGCCATGTATAATTCTTCTTGCCTCTGACCTTGAGCAGTAGATTGTTTCATTTTTCTCTGGAGAAACTCAGAAGAGAACATAGGGGAAATGATACTGAGGGAAAATCTGCTAATAAAATGGCTAGATCCAGTGGTGTGAGAACCAGCCATTACTGGTTTGTGAGAAACAATTGCTAAATTTTCAGAAACTTTACAACCATTTGAAGTCAAGTTGATAGCTTGATATCAGCCATAGTGGGAGTATTTACACCATGAGAATCAGCATCCACTGCAAACATGACTCTCCCCTCCCCCCACCAAGAAGCCACTCGTTACACATTTATCAGCACACTTTTGGCTGGCTCTGTACAGTTACACAAGAGTGAAATTAACCATCAGGTAAACCACAGATATACACACAGATAGTAGTGTCTCACTATTAATTATTCATGGAATCCCATGCAATCTGAAAAAATCTCTAATAGAAAGGCAAAGAATCCAACAAATAAACAAAGAAACTCAAAGGAAATAAATATAATACTGGAATAAAAAAAGTTTAAAAATGTATTATTAAAATTCTCAAGGAGAAAAATGAAGATAGAGCTAAAAATCATAAAAATATAAAATATTAAAAACAGTAAGAAAAAGCTATTGAAAATATATTAGTTGAAATAAAGTATTGTTAATATAAGGATTGTTAGATATATAGAAAATTCCCAAGCCTGACCAGGTGGTGGCGCAGTGGATAGAGCGTCAGATTGGGATGCGGAAGACCCAGGTTTGATACCCCAAGGTCGCCAGCTTGAGCGTGGGCCCATCTGGCTTGAGCAAAAAAAAAAAAAAGCTCACCGGCTGCTTGGACCCAAGGTCCCTGGCTCCAGCAAGGGGTTGCTTGGTTTGCTGAAGGCCCGCGGTCAAGGCACATGTGAGAAATCCATCAATGAACAATTAAGGTGTCTCAACAGCAACGAAAAACAATGATTGATGCTTCTCATATCTCTGTTCCTGTCTGTCTGTTCCTGTCTATCCCTCTCTCTGACTCTCTCTGTCCCTGAAAAAAAAAAATTAAAAATAAAAACAGAAAATTCCCAGGAAGTACACCTAAATGATGGGTAATCCTTTGAGCATCTCTCCAGATATATATCATGTGACTTATTGGAAAAAATGTTAAAATATAAAAGAAACAATATAAGAAAAGTTCTCACAACTCTGAAAATAACCTTTCATTGCAAGAGTTTGCCTTATAATAACTATGTATATTAATTGATGATGACCAGACATATTGTAGTGATCACTTTGTAAAGTATATAAATATAATTGCTATGTTGTACACCTAAAATTAATAAAATAATGTATGCCAATTATAATTAAAAATAAATTAATTTTTAAAAATCACACTTTATACATTTCTGAAAAATAATAGTAAAACATCAGGGAAATAAATTTTATAAGCAATTAATGACAAATAACATGCTTATCAATGGATTATAATAATTAAATTTAATTAACTAGGTTTTATTAGTCTTGAAAAAATGAACAAACTTTTATCATATTTTCTTTCTTTTTGAGATTATAATACAATAAAAGATTTGAAAGAAATAGTTCGCCAAAAGCTCAAAACAGTAAATGAAGCACAAGTACTGACACACACATACTCCAAAGCAGAGCACCATAAACTTTTGGTATAACTGAAATTTAACTTAGTTAACTCTTCAAAGTTGATTTTTAAAATTTTTTTTTATTTTTATTCATTTTAGAGAGGAGACACATAGTGAGAGAGAGAGAGAGAGAGAGAGAGAGAGAGAGAGAAAGGGGAGAGGAGCTAAAAGCATCAACTCCCATATGTGCCTTGACCAGACCAGTGCAGGTTTTGAACTGGCGACCTCAGTGTTCCCAGGTCGACGCTTTATCCACTGCGCCACCATAGGTCAGGAGTAGTAGAAATGGGTCATATGAAGAATGAAGGAAAGAAATGAGGTTGCAGTGTAAAGTGATCCTGTCACAACTCTAAAAGAAATTTTTTTTGTTATTCTGGACTCAGCCAAACTACTTAATGTGATAAGAGAACGGTTAGACATTTAAAACAGAAAATATCTAAAAAAAAAAAAAATGTTCTCACAATCTTCCAGGAATCTACTAGAGCATACGGTAAAACATGAGAGAGCAGAATATGGAAAAAGAGAGATGTCAGATCCAGGATAGAAAGGATTCCACCCAGGAGAGATGGAAGGAAAGTCCTGGCATGAGGGTTATGCAGACAAAACAGCTAATTCCAAATTTAAAAATGGCAGAGTGCTCCAGAGGAATAAGGTCAAAATTATTCATCAATATATAAAGTTACAAATTATATTACTTATAGATAAAGTTATGCTATTGTAAATACCTACCTTACTTTTAAAGAATGTTATATTATTTAGGATTGTAGAGTTAAGTACCAGATGATGCAGCAAAACAGAGAAAAAGGTTTGCCTCTACTGTGTGAGAATGGAGAGGTGCTCATGAAAAGATGCTATTTTTCATTATAAGATCTGTATTTTATGATGTTTAAAAATGAATAAATGCATTAGTTTTTACACACACAATAAAAAAGAATTAATATTGAAACATTATAAGATCTGTATTTTATGATGTTTAAAAATGAATAAATGCATTAGTTTTTACATACACACAATAAAAAAGAATTAATATTGAAACTCACATAGCCATTTCCAATTAATGGAACTTGTGTTCTATTAGTGGAATGTATGTTAACAGGGAAATGTCGAAGATGCAGTACTGCATTAACTGAAACTTGTGCGTATCTGAATCATGTCCCTGCTTTGCTCCTCAGTTACCACGGAACTGTGCAAAACAAGTACACAGTTCCAATATACACATGTTTTCATTAACACGGAACAATGCAAGTCAGAATGCCTTCACCAATTTTAATAAATCCCATTTGGAAATTGATCCTTTAATATTATTTACTATACTAGAAAGATTTGCTTTCTCCTCAGTTGATGTAAACAATTTTAGACATTTTATTTGAAAATAAATTCCTTTAAGAATATATAGGTCTTAGAAAAGAAACCATGTCATATATATTTTGAAAGATATTTCTAGAATATTCTTGCCTTTTCATAAGTACATAATATCTTTCCTTGAGGAATTTTTCTGTTTAAAGTTCTTAGTAAAAATAGGGTACTTGGAAGTGCATTGATGTGTAAAAATCAATTAAAATACAAGTAAAGTTTTAGGATTTTGTTTAATTTAGTTCCAGTTTTAGATGAGGGTTCCAATCAGTTCTTACTTGATCCCTATCAATTCATCCATCAGAAATTATAATTGCCTTTTTTTCTAGTACTTAATTACTTTTACCAATAATCTGTATAATATTAAAGGTGGTTTAAATTGTATTATCCAAAAGAAAATGTTTAATTCATAGTGATTAGTCTGTACAGTTGATAATTGCATTGTTCCCTACAGAGAAGGGGCATTTGTTCAGGATAAAGAATTTTAGAGCATGTGACAAAGTAAATCCATTCTATATAATATAAAAGTGTGAAAAAAGTCAAATCTCATTAAATTGTGTGTGTGTGCGCATGTGTGTGTACACACACGCGCACACACACACACACACAAAATTGATCCAGTGAGGAATTTAGATATATTTAAAAAACACATTCAGCCTGACGAGGCGGTGGCGCAGTGGATAGAGCGTCTGACTGGGATGTGGAAGACCCAGGTTCGAGACACCGAGCTTGCCAGCTTGAGCACGGGCCCATCTGGCTTGAGCAAAAGCTTGCCAGCTTGGATCCAAGGTCACTGGTTCCAGCAAGGGGTGGTTTGGTTTGCTGAAGGCCCGCGGTCAATGCATGAGTGAGAAAGCAATCAATGAACAACTGTGGTGTCACAACAGCAAGGAAAAACTAATGATTGATGCTTCTCATCTCTCTTTGTTCCTGTCTGTCTGTCCCTATCTATCCCTCTCTCTGACTCTCTCTCTGTCCCTGTAAAAAACAAAAACAAAAAAAACCCCATTCATATAGAATATTGTTTTAGTAAATGCAGTTATAAATTTTATGGTTTCTTTTTATTTTTAAATTAGCATTGAGGAAGTGTAATTAAAAAATAGAGTTAAATGATTTCTTACATATTATACATTTCTGTAATCACCACCACAATTGGGATATAAAATTTAAATAAATACAAATATGCATGTGTGTATGTGTGTGTATACGTATACCTTTAAAATTGATCTTATAGCAGTTTGCAGTCCACCACATTTGCTTCCACTTTGATCAACTATTGTTCTATTTCAGTGGTTCTTAACCTTTCTTGAGGTACTGAACCCACCAGTTTCATATACGCATTCACCGAACCCTTCTTTAGTGATAAATAAAATATGATTTGTTTTCCAAATTCAAGACAAAGGAATATGTTCTTTTACTGGTGCACAAAATGAGCCGTGCATGAACATCACCTTTCTCAAAGAACAAAACCAACAAAGTGCATGAACTCACAACAAATTACAGTACTACTTTATTCTGGCCTCCACGGCAGAGGCTTCTCCGAACCCAAGACTGATTCATCGAACCTCTAGGGTTCTATAGAACCCAGGTTAAGAACCACTGTTCTATTCTCTGTCACTATAGATTAGTTTGCCTGAGCTAGAATTTTATGTAAATGAAATCATATAGTATATACTCTGGATGACTTCTTTCAGCATAATACTTTCAAGACTCATTCATATTATTGTGTATCTCAATAGTTGACTCTCATTACTGAGTAGTATTCCAGTATTCCATTTTTGATGGATGTTTATGCCCTTCCGAATTTTGGTTACTATTAATAAAATCACAATGGACATTTGTGTATAAGTCTGTGTGGGGATAAATTTTACTACTTACTTTAAATACCAAGAGCTAACATTGCCGGGTCATATAAGAAGTGAAAATTTACCTTTCTAAGAAGACTGCAAAGGTGTTTTCCAAAGTGCGTGCACCGTTTTATACCTCACCAATAATACAAGTATTATAATGACTCGTTGTCTTTGCCAATACTTGTTATTGTCAGTCTTTTTAATTTTAATCTTTCTAGTTTGTTCTGTAGAAATCATTGAGGTTTTAATTTATATTTCCTTAATGACTACTGATGACTAATGAGATTGAGCATCACTTTATGTGCTTACTGGTCATTTATATGTCCTCTCTTTGTGATGTGTCTGTTCAAGTCTTTTGCTCATTTTCAAAATTTTCCTACCATTACATTTTAAGAATTCATTGATATTCTAAATAAAAGTTTTTCAGATATATGTGTTGTGAATAAATAATTCTTCCCTGCAAGTTGCTTTATTACTTTCATAATGCTGTCTTTTTCAAGAGAAAATATTACTTTTAAAAAGTCTAATTAATCTCTTAATTATTTTTTTATAGTTAGTGCTTTCTATGTCCTTCTAAACTATTGAACTACCCCAAGGTAGCAAAGATGTTCTCCTCCTCTTTTACCTGTAAGGTCCATAGTTTTAATTTTTGAGTTCTTTCCTCAGTAGAAGTTTCTTTCTTGACATCTTGAAGTCTCACCCTATACACAGTAAGCTCAGTTAAAGATTCATCAAGAACCCAGTGCAGATGTCTGGAACCCTTGTTCTGGGTTTCTTCATTCTGTCAGTACTTTTCTCCACAATGTCCAGCCATCTTCATCTTCTGGAACTTCACTCTGTCTCTTCATCTTAGCTCTGCTAGAGTTTGCCCTCTTGTGCCACAGTCTTCAAGTTGCCTAAAGTCAGAAAGATTAGGGCACAACTTTTGTGATTCTCTCCTCTTTAAGGTCACAGTCGAAAATTGTTGTTTAGTGTATTTTGTGCTGAAGAAAACATTAAGAATACAGTGAAGATTTCGAGAGGTTTCTTAAAAATATTGAAAGACAAAATATTTTTATTTCAAGAAAGATATTGGACCATTATGTTAAAAATAATAAAGCCATGAGAATTATATGTGATGTAATACACAGGAGCAATTTACTTATTCTCCAGAAAGTGTTAATAATATTTTTATAAACTTTTTCTCATTAGCCGAAATTGTGATAATAAATATATTAGGGCTGAGGCTGGTTCTGAGTTTTTTTCCCCATGATATAGGAAAGCATCCTGTGGTTCTCACACAATTTAAAACTGGGTGGTTGCTTCTGATTAATAGAAACAAAAAAGTTTCAAATGCAGAGGAGTATTGATGTTAATGGGGACAAAACAGAATATTGTAAGGTTTTCCACATATGTACTTGTGGCTGTCTGCTTATTCAAGTGATTAGGATAAATCAATCAGTTTCTTTAAATTTACCAGCCAATTTAATCTAACATTTGTTTTGACTACCGTTTTATCACTAAAATTTGAGTGTGAGCATCCAAGTATAATTCTTAACATTGTGCAAAAACAGTTGAATGTCTTTTCAACCTTAGATAACATATAATCTATTTCTTTTCCTCATTTGTATTCTCTAATCCACTCAGTTAATTTAGCCTCTTTGTAAGCATGTGAACTTTTTCGTGCCATTATTATTTTAACATTGATGAAATAGTTACCAAATTCTCTTCCAAATATCCATTGTTCTATTCTATCTCAATTTAATGACACTAAAAATAATTATTATTCACTATAATGACCTGCATCAGCAAAGGACCAATATAGTGAAATAATAGAAATAACTTATCTTGAATCAAACACCTGCTTATGCTGCGTGCTTTGCCTATGTTTTCTGTCTTGTGTGACTTTATTATTTCACATTTCTAGCTTAGTACTTAGAGCTCAAAAAAGTTAAATAACTTATCCAAGCTCACACCGCTCATAAATGACCGAAACCAGGTTCAAACCTAAATTTATATGGCTTTGAAACCCTTGTTTTTTTATTGTACTAAAATGATATCCATTTTATCTGAGTCCTTATGTATATAAGTTCATTCTGTTGAATTACCTTAAAGGGGGTAAGAGCTTCAAATAAAGAAAGACATCAAATATTAATATTTTCCAGAGATTGTCTTTAAGATTTCAAGTGGATGGCCTTTGGATTATAAAGATGTCTCTTTGTCTTATACAGGACAGAAAAGGAGAAAGATTGTCACAGCTCCACTCCAAACACTTGTCCCCGGTTCTTTCCACACCATAAAGTTGGCCTTCTAAATGGTACTTCCACTCAGGATTGAATACCCCTAGTCATGTATTTAAATTGCCCAGTGATCTATCTTACAAAACAGCACTAGCAGTTTGTGTTACTTTATTAA
Source organism: Rhynchonycteris naso (assembly GCA_037038555.1). Taxonomy (NCBI): domain Eukaryota; kingdom Metazoa; phylum Chordata; class Mammalia; order Chiroptera; family Emballonuridae; genus Rhynchonycteris; species Rhynchonycteris naso. Next base: position 228,863,592 of record CM072998.1, read on the forward strand.
AATATACTATTCTCCTTTCTATTAATTGTGCCTGAGATAAAAAGATTACTTTAATTGCATTTTACAATATGAAAATGAAAGAAATTCAGAATATTAAAATTTGTTTCATTGCCAGATAGACTACCATAATTTTGAGTAATTTACTAAATATTGTTTCAGTCCCTACATTTATATGTGAAAATAATAATTCTCTTACTCCAGCCAAATAATGTAGCTATGTAAATAGTGCTTGAAAGGTGTAAGTATGCCTTTAACAGAATTGTGAAAACATCTAGAATGTAGAAGACCTGGGCCCAGCTTATAAAAGCAATTTGCATTTAAAAATTTACTACAAAATATATGAAAACATGAGCACTATGGTCATTTATAGAGGAAGACTTAGACCAATCAGTGGAGCAAAGGGACTTAGGTATTTTGTTGTCTAATCAGTGCACATGAGGATGCTTTGGCATACCGAAGCATTATTGTTTCTTATTTATTATGCACATAGTCACTGTCCTTTTCTAATTTAATATTTCCTATTTGGAAGAAAAAAAAGCAGAACTAGTTATTATTCAAAATGCAATGTTCTTCAAATGTGCTTTTATTGAAAAATTATAGATCTTGCCCCTGCAGTTTCCTGGCACCATGTGTTCAGCACTGGTAGCACCATGCCTCGTGATGGTTGTGCGGTCCTGAACAGGGCTGCCAGTGGCTGTTTCAGAGGTTGTTACAATGATTACAAGTGCGAGGAAGTTAAAACGGTGTTTTCTCTTCTGTTTGTTTTAAATTTACCAATCAGAATTTTATAACATAAAAGTTAGATCTTTTGTTTTAGGTATATGCCCTTTTATATAAAATATAGCTGGCTTTTATTTTTAATTTCCTAATTCAACCATGTTTTGTCTTTCAACTAGAGCATTTAAACCACTTATATCTACGGTGGCCATCGACACATTTGAATGCATTTTTATGTTATAATTTGGCAGTTTTATTTTTTATTACTTTTTCCAATTATCTTCGCATTTTTGTTCTCTCCTTCTTCACCTCTTTTGTATTGAGCTTATTTATTTTTATCTCCATTCCATTTCTTTTCTCTCTGCTAGTCTAGAATGACTGTAAGTTATATGTTCTGCTTATATTTTCATGTGGCCATCATCAAAATTTCTGCAAGCATATTTACCCCAACAGTAATCTAAAGTTAATTACATATTCTCCTCTCCCAATAATACCAAGACTTCAGAACACTTGAACTCCAATTTACTCTTCTCCTGGCTCATCTGCCATTATTGTCTAGAAATTCTGTTCTTCATTGTTGTTTTTGTATACACTCAATTTTTAAAGCATGTTAAATTCTGATACTTTGGGGGCTGATAATATGGGCTCTGACAGAAAGAAAAGAATAAATGATAACTACATGGTTTTGGTTTGAGCCACTGGTATTGTCACAAACCAAGGTGGAGAGAAGACTGGGTGGATCGTGCATAGTGGAAAGGGTAAAAAAGGATTCAGAGTTACATTTTGGGCCTGTTCTGTTGATATTTCTAGCAAGCCAAGTGCAGGGAGCTTATCTACTATAAAAGGAAGGTATGACAAAATGACAAATGACACTATTAAGAAAGAAATATATTTTTCATTGCTTTTTACAATGCACAGGTCTTAAGGTCATTGACAAGTATGTTTGCATGGATTAGTTGGGGACAACCTTTTGAAACAGGTTATAAGGGAGAATTGAAAGGGTATGTGTGTGTGTGTGAAAGAGAGAGAGAAAAAGAGAGGGAGAGAAAGAGACTAGAATAGACTACTTGTTAGGAGATGTTTTTGCTCTAAAAGGAACAGAGAAATGGGGCAGTGTGTGACAAAGAAAATGGGGTTAGAAGACATTAGTTTTCATTTTATGTTTAAAATGAATAAATTAAATCATGTTTGTTATTCTGAATAGACTATTTTACTGCAAATTGTGAGGGTTGGTTTTAGATAGGAGTCAGATAGTTTACCTAAGGCAGAGGCTATCTATCCATGCAGGTGCTGTGTAAAGCCAGTAGCCATGGCCATCATCACAGCCGCCTGGCCCATGCAGGTTCACATTTGATTCGGACAGATGGTAATGAAACAACAAAGCCAAGAACTGGTGGACCATTAGCTTTAATCCTAGCTTGCACTTGGCAGGCAAGAAATACACACAGTGGAAAAACACTTCCCTTTCCATTCAGGGCTCCCAAAGCCACTGACTTATCCGAGTATTCTTAGAACCAAAGGTTTGTACCTCACAAGCTTATTCACCTCTGTTTCCAATCTCCTTCTCTCTGCACAAACTCTACACAAACTGGCTTCTCCTTCAGTACTCCATCTTCTTGGCTACTTCTCTTCTCCCCCATGTGGCCTTTCTCTGCTCTCTTCCAACATGGGCTTCTACACCCCATTTTAAAGTGTAGAAATCAAAACCTTTAATCCAATATACAAACAAGAAAGTCTCTGATACAAAGTCACTTAGGGTGGGAAAGGCTTAGTCTTAAAATTAAACCTTAGGCTATAATGAGCCTGCCTGCTTACAGCCTGTCCCCCACATCCAATGCAAACTATAAGCGAGCAAACATATATATCATATTTACAAACTTATTTGACCAACATTTAACCCTTTTTGCTTGCTTCACAATCTAAAGCACAGGTATTCCTGCACAAGAAAATTAGGCACATTATACAAATTACAAGATCATGACAAATCATACAATTTCAACAATTACAAAGGTACATTTCATCAGTCTCTGAGCATTTTGTCAAAAGCACAAAATATCCTCATCCTTCTTTCTAGCCATTTGAAAAGCTTCCCTGGTCAGGGGGAGGGCCTCCAAAAGCTGCCCCCTACCTCCATCAGGGTATTTCACATTGTCCAAAATCTGTAAGTCCATCTAACAAAGAAGCCAGTGCCCACTCTGGTCATAGTCTAGGAATCAGTTCATGCACATAGGGCCTCAGCCACGCCCCTCATCCCTGCCATCCTGGCAGGTCTTACACTGTCCAAAGAGGAGCACATGGCAATGGCAGTCAGCATTTTCATCTCTGCTCCAGAGAACATGATGGCATCCACCCCTATGTCCCCAAATTGCAGACCTATCAGTGGTGTAGTAGGTATTCCTGGCTGGTAGGCTCTCACCTTCTGGAGACTGCAGATCGCAACTCCAGACCAATTCTCCTCATTCTCCAAAGAGGAACTGAAAACATCAGCTCCTGTTGCTGGACTTGCAGCCCCGGGCTCAGCCTCAGCCCTGGCCTCTTGCCACTGCTGGCTCTCCACAATGTTCAGAGCAATCTGCAACTCATGGACCTATAATTCCTCCTTTAGCAGCTGCTCTATTTCCAAGCAAATCTCACAAACCTGGTCAGCCACCTTCTCCGGTACTTATTCCAGCTCTAGGGTCAGCATCTTTTTCTCCCATGTTTGCTCCAGCTCCTTCCACTGCTCTATTTGCAGGTCTTGGGCAGCCACTTCCACAGAGCTCTTCATTTCCTCATGCATGGCTGTAAAAGTCAGCCAGCCTACGGCCCCCAAAAGGACAGCCATGGGAAACCATAACAGCATCAGTCCTCTACTTCATTGCTCAAAGGTGGTGGCAGCTCCATACCAATCTGTATTGAATCCTGCCATAGACTATGCCAAATGTAAAGCCAGTAGCCACGGCCACCAGCACAGCCACCTGGCCCATGAAGGTTCACATTTGATTCGGACAGATGGTAATGAACAATGAAGGTAAGAACTGGTGAGCCATCAGCTTTAATCCTAGCTTGCACCCAGTGGGCAAGAAATACACACAGTGGGAAAACAATTCCCTTTCCATTCAGGGCTCCCAAAGCCACTGATTTATCTGAGTTTTCCTAGAACCAAAGGTCTTTACCTCATCAGCCTTATTCACCTCTGTTCCCCATCTTCTTCTCTCTGCACAAACTCTACACAAACTGGCTTCTCCTTCAGCACTCCACCATCTTGACTACTTCTCCTCTCCTCCATGTGGCCTTTCTCTGCTCTCTTTCAACATGGGCTCCTCTGCCCCATTGTAAAGTGTAGAAATCAAAACCTTTAATCTAATATACAAACAAGGAGGTCTCTGATACAAGGTCACTTAGGGTGGGAAAGGCTTAGTCTTAAAACTAAACCTTAGGCTATAATGACCCTGCCTGCTTACAGCCTGTCTCCCACACCCAATGCAAACTATAAGCGAGCAAACATATATATCATATTTACAAACTTACTTGGCCAAGATGCTGCTATTAATGTGACCCAGGGCCTTTTGATTTCAGGTACTACTTAAGAGTGTGGGCAAGGTTGGTATTCTTAGCCCCTCTGAAAAGGAGCAGAAAGGCCTAGGTAGCCCTTACCTGACCCTTGTTGGGGAAGGGAAGAATAACATTGTTTTTGGTCATTTTATATACCCATCTGTTTTACTAATTTTTAAATATGAGCTCATAGTAGTTGGCTTTTTATTTATGGACATTTTTTTTCCTTTTTTCCTTCCCTCTTTTCTTCCTTTCTGCCTTCCTTCTTTCCTTCCTTCCTTCCTTCCTTCCTTCCTTCCTTCCTTCCTTCCTTCCTTCCTCCCTTGTGAGAAGAGGGGAGGCAGAGACAGACTCCCACATGCTCCTGGAACAGGATTCACCTGACAAGCCCACTAGGTGTGATGCTGTGCCCATCTGGGGCCCTTGCTCTGTTGTAACCAGAGTCTTTTTTTTTTTTTTTAGTTCCTGAGGTGGATGGAGGTCATCAAGCTATCCTCAGTGCCCAGGGCCAACTTGCTCTAATCAGGCTATGCCTACAGGAAGGGAGAGGAAGAGAGAGATGTAGTACTTTATCCAGCTAGGAACTACCAGTATCACATGGAAAAAGCCTATTCAAGACACAAACTTATTCAAGAGAACAGAAAGGGAGGCAAAGAATACCTCCTGAATCTCCTTTTCTCTTAGGTTTTATTATCAGAAGCAGAACAGAGGTAACAGGATTACAGGGGAGGGAGATCAGGTGATAAAGGGAAAGAATGATTAATAAATAGACTTTTTGCTGACATGGAGAAAGGGCTAATTTGGTCAGAGCATTCTTTTTCTTTTGCTAACTAACAAGCACAAAGAAAGCGACAATCTAGAACTTCTAGGCTAATTTTCTAAAGTCTGTTCACATGCATTCCTTTGTGTCTGCACAAAGATCACTCATTCACACTTTCTTGGTGTTTGCATCCAAGAGAAATTTACTCAGGGCTTTTAATTAAAGTTCCCAAATCCAAGACATAGAGGATTTAAGGTTAATTGGGTAATTCCCTACAGAGAGAGAGAGAGAGAGAGAGAGAGAGAGAAAGAAGCAAGAGGGAAAGGAGTGGAGAAGCAGATGGATGCTTCTCCTGTGTGCCCTAATCAAGAATCAAACCCGGTTACACTAAAAAAAAAAAAAAAAAAAGAATCAAACCCGGGACCTCCACACACCGGGCCAATACTCTACCACTGACCCAACCAGTCAGGGCATTTTGTGGATTTTCTTTTACTTCTAGCAATCCCATAGTGGCACCAACAACCTCGAAGCAACATTATTAAAAACTTAAATTATGGTCATTGGAACACATATAATGAAGTTCGACCACAGACCCTTATGAGTCAAGATGTGTGGTTAGGAAACCTTCAGGACTTTTCCTCTTTTTTTCTGCTATGCTCAGCCAAGCCTGGGAGAATCAATGAAGTGTACCCTCACTTTCTGTTGGGTAGTTTTCCATAGAACTTCCTCATGTGTATCCTTTCCAGAATTTCCATTTCATACAGAGACAAGCAATTGGCCCTCGCACCCTGCTCAGGCCCAGGCTCTCTCTCTTCTGGGTCATCTATAAGGATAGCACCTAGGTACACTCTGGCTGCACAGCTCCCTCACCCCTCTGAGTTCTGGCCTTCTGTTTCTGGTGTCTAAAGAGGTGTCTTCCTCTATAAATTTAGTATGTAATATATGATATTATTTCTTCAGTGATTTTGTGTGCTATAGCTAAAAGTGTTGCTCTGAACAATATATTAGCCTGTTGTTAGAAATATAAATTACGTTCTTTTTATTACAATAAATATTCCACACATTTTTTAAAAATGGTATAAACAACAATAAATATTCATGGACTGTTCACACAGTTTAAAATAAGGATATAGTATAAATAGAGATGATATTCTCTGATTCCACTGTTTCCATTTTTTTCTACTTCTTCTTCAGAGCTCATTTTTATCCTGAATGTTGTGTAATAACTATTTTCCTGCTTTTACTCTATGTGTATGTTCCCATAAAAATATGTAAATTTTATGTTTTAAAATTATGTAATATTTTACATAAATGCTATATTAAGTAGCCTTCTACAATTCTCTCATTTCATTCAGTGTTATATGTTGTTTTTAACTTTTAAGTCAATTTTTAATTTTCAATTACAGTTGACATACAATATTATACATTATACATACTAGTTTCACATGTACAGCCCAATGATTAAACATTATGTAACTTACTATGTGATCATCCTGATAAGTCTTGTACTCATCTTAGACCACACATAGTTATTATAATATTATTATTTTCCCTATGCTGTACTTTATACCCATCTCCATGACTATTCTGTAGCAACCAATTTATACTTCTTAATCCTTTCACCTTTTCAACCATCCCCCCCTCATCATTCCTTCCATCTGGCAACCATAAAAATGTTCTCTGTACCCATGCATGTTTCTGTTCTGCTTGTTCGCTTCTTTTTTAGATTCAATTACACTGGGGAACAATTATTTTTTTCATTTCTGTTGCATGAGGTTTTAGAACTGTTTATATATATTTCTGCATCACTGATTTCAAATCAAAAATTGTTTTTTGTTTCATGCTCTAGTTTCTTTGCAATTTTAATTTTTTTGTTACAGTTAATGGCATGCGTTGGTTTTTAAATTGGAGTTAAAGGGCAACAACTCTTGGATTAAACATAACCACAAGGCAATTAATATTTTACAAATATCACTTTTACATAATTGTAGTTGTTTATAAATGTAAAAAATTATTATCTGATAAAAACACCCTCTTATTTTGTTTTAAGAATGAATCATGGCTTCTTCAAGTAGGCATAAATTTAAGAACAGTCCTGACACCTTCTGTTATATATGTGGCTGTTACACACTTCAACGTCAAAGGCACAATATTTCATCATTTGTGACATGTGCATATATTGCCTATTTTGAAGTTCCCCATGGCAATCAAGACAAGAATTGGGCTTCTCATATTGTGTGTCATAACTGTGAGGAAATGCTTCGTGACTAGACAAAAGGAAAACACAAAGAAATGCTTTTTGGTATACACATGGTTTGGTGTGAACCTAAGGACCACAGCAGTGACTATTCTTTCTGTCTGATCCATACAAAGGGCATCATCAAGAATGAACAGCATATGATCACATATCCTAATATTTCTTCAGCAATACAACCTATCCCACACTCTAAGACACTCCCGCTTTCAGTTTTCAATGGTTTTATTTCTTCTAAGGATGAAGAAAGTGAACATGGTGAACAAGTGTATTTTGATAAGATACATGAGAAAAATGTTTGTAGAATCTGAAGGGTCTTCTGATGCCAAGCAGTCATTAACCCTTCAACAGTTTAGCCAACCCAAATTGAATGACGTAGTAAGAGATTTGGGCCTATCAGAGAAAGCAGCTGAGTTATTAGCCTCCAGGCTTCAAGAAAAGAATGTACTTCACCGGACAGCTAAAGAAGCCCATTTCTGGAAGCATAAACAAATTTTTGTGGACTTTTTTTCCAAAGACAAACACTTTGTTCACTGTCATGATATCAATAGTCTTCTTAGCCAGTTAGGTGTTACTCCTTACAATCCAACAGAATGGCGGCTATTTCTTTTATTTTTAATTGTTTTTATTAATTTAAGTGGGCTGACATTGATAAATCAGGGTCCATATGTTCAGAGAAAACATCTCCAGGTTATTTTGACATTTGATTATGTTGCATACCGATCACCCAAAGTCAGATTGTCTTCTGTCACATTCTATTTGGTTTTATTTGTGCCCCTCTCCTCCCCTTACCCCCTCCCTCTACTCCTCCCTTTTACCTCCCGATCCCCTTAAATAACACACTCTTGTCCATGTCTCTGAGTCTCATTTATATGTCCCATCTATGTATGGAATCATATAGTTCTTAGTTTATTCTGATTTACTTATTTCACTCAGTATAATGTTATCAAGGTCCAGCCATGTTGGTGTAAATGATCCAATGTCATCATTCTTATGGCTGAGTAGTATTCCATAGTATATATGTACCAAGCTTTTTAATCCACTCGTCCTCTGACAAACACTTAGGCTATTTCCAGATCTTTGCTATTGTGAACAATGCTGCCACAAACATGGGGGCGCATTTCGTCTTTTCGAACAATGCTATGGTGTTCTTAGGGTATATTCCTAAAAGTGGGATAGTTGGGTCAAAAGGCAGTTCGATTTTTAATTTTTTGAGAAATCTCCATTCTGTTTTCCACAGTGGCTACACCAGTCTGCATTCCCACCAGCAGTGCAGGAGGGTTCCCTTTTCTCCACATCCTCACCAGCACTTAATCTGTATGGTTTTGTTGATAAGCGCCATTCTGACTGGTGTGAGGTGGTATCTCATTGTGGCTTTAATTTGCATTTCTCTAATGATTAGTGATGTTGAGCATTTTTTCATATGCCTATTGGCCATCTGTATGTCCCTTTTGGAGAAGTGTCTATTTATTTCTTTTCCCCATTTTTTTATTGAATTGTTTGTCTTCCTGGTGTTGAGTTTTATAAGTTCTTTATAAATTTTGGTTATTAACGTCTTATCAGACATATTGTCAAATATGTTCTTCCATTGTGTAGTTTGTCTTTTTATTCTGTTCTTATTGTCTTTAGCTGTGCAAAAGCTTTGTAGTTTGATATAGTCCCATTTGGTTATTCTGTCTTTTACTTCACTTGTCCATGGAGGTAAATCGGCAAATATATTGCTGTGAGAGATGTCGGAGAGCTTACTGCCTATGTTTTCTTCGAGATGCTATGGTTTCATGGCTCACATTTAAGTCTTTTATCATTTGGAGTTTATTTTTGTGGACGGTGTAAGTTGGTGGTCTACTTTCATTCTTTTGCAGGTAGATTTCCAATTTTCCCAACACCATTTGTTAAAGAGGCAGACTTTACTCCATTGTATGCTTTTACCTCCTTTGTCAAATATCAGTTGTCCATAAAGCTATGTATTTATTTCTGGGTTCTCTGTTCTGTTCCATTGATCTATGTGCCTGTTCTTATGCCAGTACCAAGCTGTCTTGTGTACAATGGCCTTGTAGGAGAACTTGACATCAGGAAGAGTGATACCTCCCACTTTATTCTTCCTTTTCAAGATTGCTGAGACTATTCGTGTTTTTTTGTTTCCATATAAATTTTTGGAATATGTGTTCTATATATTTGAATTATGTCATTGGTATTTTAATTGGTATTCCATTGAATTTATAAATATTTTGGGTAATAAAGATATTTTAATGATGTTTATTCTTTCTAACCATGAACACGGTATATGCTTCCACTTGTTTGTATCATCCTTGATTTCTTTTTTGAATGTTTTATAATTTTCTGAGTACAAGTATTTAATCTCCTTGGTTAAGTTTACTCCTAAGTACTTTATTTTTTGTTGTTGCAATAGTGAATGGCATTGTTTCCTTAATTTCTTTTGTTGACAGTTCATTGTTGGTATATAAAAATGCCTCAGATTTCTGAGTATTAATTTTATATCCTGCCATCTTGCTGAATTCATTTATCAGGTCCAGTAATTTTTTGACTGAGACTTTAGAGTTTTCTATATACAATATCTTATCATCTGCAAATAATGACAGTTTTACTTCTTCTTTTCCAATTTGGATGCCTTCTATTTCTTCTTCTTGTCTGATTGCTGTGGCTAAGACTTCCAGAACTATGTTGAATAAGTGTGGTGAAAGGGGACACCACTGACTTGTTCCTGGTAGTAAGGGTATTGCTTTTAATTTTTGCCTATTGAATATAATGTCTGTTATGGGTTTGTCATAGATGGCCTTTATCATGTTAAGGAATGTTCCCTGTATTCCCACTTTGTTGAGAGTTTAGATCATGAATGGGTGCTGGATTTTATCAAATGCTTTTTCTGCATCTATTGAAAATATCATGTGGTTTTTGTCCTTCCTTTTGTTTATGTGATAGATTACATTGATTGATTTGCGAATGTTGTACCAGCCTTGCTTCCCCAGAATAAATCCACTTTATCATGGTGTATGATTTTTTTCATATGTTGCTGGATCCAATTGGCTAATATTTTGTTAAAGATTTTAGCATCTAAGTTCATCGGGGATATTGGCCTATAATTTTCTTTCTTTGTGTTGTCTTTGCCTGGTTTCAAAATCAGAATTATGCTTGCCTCATAAAAGGAGCTTGGAAGTCTTCCTTCCTCTTGAATTTTTTGAAATAGCTTGAGAAGGATAGGAGTTAGTACTTCTTTGAATATTTTGTAGAATTCACCTGTGAAGCCATCAGGCCCAGAACTTTTTTTTGTTGGGAGCTTTTTAATAACTGTTTTTATCTCATTGGTTGTAAAAGGTCTGTTTAGGTTTTCTGATTCTTCCAGACTGATTTTTGGAAGATTGTATGTTTCAAGGGATTTTCCATTTCATCTAGGATGTCTAGTTTTTTGGCATACAATTCTTCATCGTGTTTTCTTACAATATTTTGTATTTCTGTTGTGTCAGTTGTTATTACTCCACTCTCATTTCTAATTTTATTTATTTGAGTCCTCTCTCTTTTTTTCTTGGTGAGTCTAGTTAAAGGTTTATTAATCTTGTTTACCTTTTCAAAGAACCAGCTCCTGGTTTCATTGATCCTCTCTATTGTATCTTTAGCCTCTGTCATTTATTTCCACTCATATCTTTATTATTTTCTTTCTTCTACTACCCCTGGGCTTTACTTGCTGTTGTTTTTTTAGTTCTGTTAGATGAAGGGTCAAGTTCTTTATTTGAGCTTTTTCTAGCTCCTAATGCCTGTAATGCTATGAACTTTCCTCTTAGTACTGCTTTTGCTGTGTCTCATAAATTTTGAGTTGATGTATGCTTATTATTATTCATTTCTAGGAACTTTTTTATTTCTTCTTCGATCTCATTGTTAACCCATTCATTATTTAATAACTTGCAATTTAATTTCAAAGTTTTTGAGTATTTTTCAGTTTTTCTATTGTGGTTGATTTCTAGTTTCATTCCATTGTAATCAGAGAAAATGCTTGATATAATTTCAATCTTCTTAAATTTGTTGAGACTGCTTTTCTGTCCTAACATGTGGTCTTTCCTTGAGAATGTACCATGAGCACTTGAAAAGAATGTATATTCTGCTGCTGTAGGGTGAAAGGTTCCAAATATATCTATTAAATCAAGTTAATCTAGTGTATTCTTTAAATCTGCTGTTTTTTTGTTAATTTTCTTTCTTGAGAATTTATCCAGTGATGGTAGTGGGGTATTGAAATCCCCTACTATTATAGTATTGCTGTTGATCTCGCCCCTTATATCCATCAAAGTCTGCTTTATGTATTTTGGTGCTCCTATATTAGGTGCGTAGATATTTATCATGGTTATATCTTCCTATTGGATTGCCCCCTTTATCATTATGTAGTTTCCTTTTTATCTCTTACTATAGCCTAGGTTTTAAAGTCCATTTTGTCAGATTTAAGTATTGCTACCCTGGCTTTCTTTTTTTCATTTACATTTCCATGAAATATTTTTTTCCATTCTTTTACCTTCAGTCTATGTGCATCTTTTGTTTTAAGGTGTGTCTCTTGCAAATAGCATATGTATGTGTTCTGTTTTCTTATCCATGCAGCTACCCTATGTCTTTTGATTGGATCATTTAATCCATTTACATTTAAGGTTATTATTGATATGTAGTTGTTTATTGCCATTTTATTCTATAAAGCTGTATTTCATTTTTGCTATATTCTTTTCCCCTTTTGATCTGTTTACAACAGGCCCCTTAGCATTTTTTGCAGGACTGGTTTGGTTGTAGTGAATTCCTTGAGGTTTTTTTTAGTCTGGGAAGCTCTTTATATCTCCTTCAATTTTAAACTATAGCCTTGCTGGATAAAGTAGGCTTGGTAGTAGGTTCTTGTTCTGAATTACTTTGAGTATTTTTTGCCATTCCCTTCTGACCTCAAGTGTTTCTGTTGAGAAGTCTGATGTCATCCTTATGCAGGCTCCTTTGTAGGTGATAGCCTTTTTTTCTCTAGCAGCTCTTAATATTTTCTCTTTATCACTTAGCTTTGATATTTTAATTATGATGTGTCTTGGTGTAGATGTCTTTGGGTTTCTCTTTAATGAAATTTTCTGTGCTTCTTGAATGTGTGAAACATTTTCCAGCCTCAGTTTAGGAAAATGTTTAGCTTTGTTTTGATTGAACAAAGTTTATATCACTTGATCTTTCTCTTCTTCTTCAGGATCCCCTATGCTGCGGATGTTATTTCTCTTCATGTTGTCACAGAGCTCTCTTAGAGTTTCCTCAGACTTTATGAGTCTCTTCTTTTTTCTTCTCTGATATAATGCCTTTGTTCATCTTGTCTTCGAACTCGCTAATTCAATCCTCAGCTTCCCAAATTCTGCTTTTAATTTCTTCCATTGTGGTCTTCAATTCTGATATTGTATTTGTCATTTCTGTCTGATTCTTTTTTATTATTTCCACTTTCTTTTTTATACTTGCTATCTCTTTATTTAGGTGTTTGTAATGACCTTCTATTGTTGTTCTAAGCTCTTTGAACATTCTAACAATCATTGTTTTAAACTCTGCATCCAGTACTTGGGTTATATCAGACTCATTCAGGTCATTTTCTGGGGATTTCTCTTGATTCATTTGTGTTGCATTCTTCTGCCTGCCCATTTATTTCATGTATAAGAGGGGTTTGGCACTGGAGTCCAGTGGGTGTTGCCTCTGTGTTCCCTAGGTGTGGTCTATTTGCAGGCCCGCCACCTACTCTGACGCTGCCTAGGGTGGTTTGGTATAGGTGTTGCCGGTGCCAGCTTGCTGAGGCTGTCACTGCGGTCTTTGCCTCTCTTTCATGGGAGGGACTTTGTTCTTTTGCCTGCTCTATAAGCCTCTTGGCCTTTGCCCTGCCCCCACAGGTTGTGTTGCGCGCTGCACATGGGCCACTAACCTCGGCACCAAGGACTGGGGTGAGCATCTTTGTTCAGCTGTGGGCCTCCACCTTTTCCCAGGCTTTTGAACCTCCCCCACAGGCGGAATGGGCTTGTGTATGTCAGGCCGCAAACCTTGGTTCCTTGGGATCGTGCGGTGCTGTGAATGCGTGCTCCGCTGCGGACCTCGACCCTTTCCTGTGCTTTTGCCCCAACTCCATGGGCAGAGCCGGCTCGCGCAGGACCGCAAGCCTCAGAGGTCAGGTGAGGCTATGCACCCGAGCGCCCTTGCTCAGTGGCAAATCTCCACCCATTCCCGGGCTCCCGCCCTTCCCCCACAGGTGGGGTTGCAGGAGGGCCCACAGCTGGCTGGACTGCTTTTGGAACTGTTCTTTTATATTATTATTATTTTATTTTTTATTTTATTTTATTCATTTTAGAGAGGAGACAGAGAGTGAGAGAGAGAGAGAAAGAGAGAAAAGGGGAGGAGCTGGCAGCATCAACTCCCATATGTACCTTGACCAGACCAGTGCAGGGTTTTGAACTGGCAACCTCAGTGTTCCCAGGTTGTTGCTTTATCCACTGCACCACCACAGGTCAGGCCTGGCTGGACTGCTTTTGCATATCTCCTCTGCCCCTGTTTGGCTGGACTGTGTTCACACCGGTTGGCCTAGTTTCTGCTCCCAACGACAGAGTCATTCTTCCATGTCCTGCCACCTCCCACCCTCCACCAAGCCCTCAACAATGTGGGTGGAGTGCTGCAACTCAGACCCTAAAACTCCATACTGTAGTCCTGAAACCTCCTTCCTTCTAAGATGCTGTGCTCTGAGTGTTGCGGTAGAGCTTCTTTGGCTGATGTCCTGCTTCCCTTTGTTGGTATTTCTGGTTCCAGGATAAATATTCACTTCAGATTTGGGGAGTGACACAGGCCAAGGTTTAGTGTGGCTGTCTGTTGGGCAGATAAAATATATTATACTTACTTTGTTAAAGATGGCGCTGCCCACATGCAAGTCCGTTGATATTAATGTGTGTTCGGGGACAGGCTGTGGGCAGGCTGGGTTGTTATAGCCTACACCTCAGTTTTAAGAGTAAGCTTTTCTCCACACCCTTGACTGATTGCATGATGTAGGGTGGTGCACTCTTATGAGGAATCCCATTGTGCCTCAGATGAGTGACTTTATATCAGAGACTTTCTTGTTTGTAGATTGGATTAAGGGTTTGGATTTCTACAGTATAAAGTAGGGCAGGCTGGGAGCTTGCTCTCTTGGTTCCTGAGGTTACTATTAGAGAGGAGAGCAGATTAAGGCCATGTGGAGGCCAGGAGAAGTAGCCAAGATGGCGGAGTGCTGAGGGAGAAGCCAGTTTGTACAGAGTTTATGCTGGAGAAGGAGATGAGAAACAGAGGTGAATAAGTCTGGTGAGCTAGAAACATTTGATTCTAGGAAACTTGAATAAGTCAGTAGCTTTGTGAGCACTGAATGTGTGAGTTTTGGAGCCCAGTGTGTGTTTTTGCTTGCCCACCTGGTGCAAGCTAGAATTAAAGACTATGGCTCACCAGTTCTTGGCTCCGTTGTTTCATTACCGACTGTCTGAATCTAATGCAAACCTGCATTGGCCAGGCGTCTGTGATGGTGGCCTTGGCCACTGGCTTTACACTGTCTCTCAAAGTGTTTCTCTCTCTGACTCCTAGATTACACTCTCTTCCCACTGCTCTGGTCCTCTCCTCTCCATATCCCCTGGAGCCCAGTTAAGTGGTTGTGATAGAGGTTTTCTGTGCTGTCCCTTTAAGAAGAATCCTGGGTCTGAAAAACTATCTCTTTCTCACCAACAGTATCCTAACTTGTTTCACAGCTAAATACTGTTTATACACCTCTTCTAGGTTCTGGATCTGCAGGCTGGAGTTTTGTTACTGGGGCCTAGGTCCTTCCCCTCTCCACTAAACTCTCTTCCCACCATGCAAGTCTCTCTGGGCTGCCATTTACTTTGGGGAGCTGGGCAGCCCTTTTTGCATGTCCGCTGTTCCTACCAGTCTCAATGCGGCTTCTTTGGTGTCCCTTGGGTGAAGAGTCCTCTGAGTTTAGTTAAAAGTTTGTTTTTCCAGATGATGGTTCTTAAAATTAAGTTGTAATCCAGTTTGGTTCTGGAAGTTGGAAGTTGGTATATCTGCCTACTCCATCACCATCTTGCCGCGACCCCTAGAATCCAATACTGTGTTCATCCTGCTTCTGTCATCTCCTCTGCAAAATAAGCACAAGAAATGTATCTGCCTCTGGGCTGCTGGTCCCAGCTGAGTCCAGGCTCTGGGCAAAGGCCCAAGCTAGTGACACATCTTTCTCCTCTGGCGTATATCTTGATGGTGAAAGCCCTCTGCCCTGTGTTGTGGCTGAATGCACCACCCTGCCCCTCCAGGGAAGTAGACAGTCTGGCGGCTATTTCTTGACAGCTCTAAACAGAGTCTGAAATGTGTTCTCCTATACAATGGTAATGTTTATGCAGCAGCTTCAATTGTTTATTCAACTCATCTGTAAGAAGATTATAATGACACAAAAATTGTTTTCGACTTTATGAAGTATGAGGAGCATAACTGGATCATTGGTGTGGATCTTAAAATGGTAAATTTTCTGCTATGACAACAGAAGTGTTTCACAAAGTATCCTTGCTTTCTGTGTTTGTGGGACAGCTGAGCTCGGGAGAAACACTGGACACAGAAGGAGTGGCTGAAACATGAAGCTCTGGAAGTAGGGATGCATAATATTGTGAATGAAACTGTAATTAATCGAGACAGGGTCATTTTTCCCCCACTTCACATCAAACTTGGGTTAATGAAGCAGTTTGTTCAGGTTTTGAATAGAGAAAGTGAATGCTTTCAACATATTATTTCTGCTTTTCCTGCCTTGTCTTTTGAGAAGATAAAAGCAGGTGTATTCGATGGACCTCAAATCCAACCCTCATACATGACAAAGATGAATAAAGAGGAGAAAGCAGCATGGCAGTCTTTTGTGGCAGTTACAAAGAACTTTCTTGACAATAAAAAGCAAAAAACTAGGAACCTCTGGTTCAAAGGATGCTGTTGACTTTCCACGACATTGCATGTAACATGAGCATTAAGATTCACTTTCTGAACATTTATCTTAATAAGTTTACTGAAAATTTTTGAGCTGTTAGTGATGAGCAGGGAGAACGCTTTCATCAAGATCTGAGATGATGGAAGAGCATTATCAGGGGCAATGGGACAGAAATATGATGGCAGACTACTACTAAAGCATCAAACGAGATTGTCCTCAACAAGTACACAAACACAAGAGCTACAAACGCAAATTTTTGCCTGAATAGAATTTAAATAAGTTTTGCGCAAAGTTTATGATTAAGATAAGTGTTTTAATATGTTCTATTTAGAAATTGTAGACAAATTTTGATGCAATCATTTTTTAGTGTATTAGTGTATTTACTGCATTATAGAAATTATTATATTTTTACAAAGTTGATGCCCAAGAAGACATTCTACTTCATTATGTTAAACTAAATGTTAAAAATTTTACAATAAGATGAAAACCTAAAATCTTGAATTGCAGAAAAACTGTGTCTTACAGAGAAAAACTAATGTCAGATTTGAGATTAGCTCACACGAGTTAGGTAAGAACAAGTGTTTTTGTGGATGGAACAAAAATTTTGTTCCCCAGTGTTATTGATATATATTTATTGCAATTTTATTGTTTATATTTTATATCTTTATTTTTTCTTCTTATTATTAAAGAAGACTATTTAACATTTCATATAATACTGGTTTGGTGATGATGAACTTTTTTGTTTTATTCTTGTCTGGGGAGCTCTTTATATGTATTTTGATTCTAAATAGCTTTGCTGGATAGCATAATCTTGGTTGTAGGTCCTTGCTTTTCATCATTATGTATATTTCTTGCCACTTTCTCTGACCTAAAATGTTTCTGTTGAGAAATCAACTGACAGTCTTTTGGGAGTTCCCTGTAGGTAACTAATTGTTTTCCCCACTGCTTTTAAGATTCTCTCTTTGTCTTTAACATTTTGCATTTTAATTATGATGTATCTTGGTGTAGACCTCACTGAGTTCATGTTGTTTGGGACTCATTGTGCCTCTTGAACTTGTATGTCTATTTCAACATTTTTAACATTAATCTTTAGTCTTTCATTTTCAGAGGTACATAATATTTCATTGTTTATTCCATGATTTACTAATTCAGTCTCCTGCTAATAAGCATTTAAGCTATTTGCTATTTCTTGCTATTACAAATAATGTAGTCCCACCACAAAGTTACAAAGTTTCTTGTATACTTACTGAATTAGTCAGGGTTCTTCAGAAAGATATATATGAAAAGTGAGATTTATTATAAGGTATTGGCTCATAAGATTATAGAGGCTGAAAAGTGCCAAGATCTTCAGTCAGAAAGCTAGAGATACAGAAAAATCAAGAGTATAGTTCCAGTTTGACCCCAAGGCCTGAAAACCAGGAGAGTTGATGGTGCATGTTTCAGTGTGAAAGCCAGAAGTCTCAGATCTCAAAAAGAACCAATATTTTGGGTTGAGTCTGAAGGCAGAAAAAAACTAAATCTCCTAGCTCCCTGGTCAGCAAACTGTGGCTCGCAAGCCACATGCGGCTCTTTGGCCCCTTGAGTGTGGCTGTTCCATAAAATACCACATGTGGGCGCTACCTCGATAAGGAATGTACCTACCTCTTTAGTTTACATTTAAAAAATTTGACTCTCAAAAGAAGTTTCAATCGTTGTACTGTTGATATTTGGCTCTGTTGACTAAAGAGTTTGCCAAGCACTGTAGCTCATGCAGTCAAGTAGAGAGTACTCCTACCACCCTCACAAGTGGGGGAAAGTCAGCATTTTAGTTTTATTCAGGCTTTCAACTGATTGGATGAAGCTCACCAGCAAAGGGAGAACAATCTGTTCTGCTCAAGCTACCAAATGAAACATTAATTTCATCCAAAAAATTCTCATAAATAGCCAGAATAATGTTGCACCAAATGGCTGGTCTTCCTGTGGCCCGGTCAAGTTAACATAAAATTAAGCATCACAAATCACTTCGTGATTTTGTTCAAATTTCTCTAGTATACAGTAGTCCCTTACCATATCATGGTTTACTTTTTATAGTCTCACTGTTTCACGGATTTTTAAATTTTATATATCTAATTTTGTATCACAGATTTTTTGCTATACCACAGTATTTAGCGGCATATAGGTATTTTTATATATTTATTATTTTAATTATCTTGTGGCAAAATAAACAAAATAAGTGTGGGAAAAATTAATAACAGTGTGAGAAAGCTTTATAAGAGTGTGGGGAGAGTTTATAAAGCTTTAAAATATATATAAGTAATAAAACATAAGGTTGCTACATCACGAATTTTTGCCTATCACGGGGGGGCTTCTGGAACCTAACCCCCTATAATAGACAAGAGACCACTGTATACATAAAAGTGGAAATAGATGTGCATACTCACTCCTCTAGATACAGTCAAATTTCTCTCTAACATGATTTTCCCTACTTATATTCCCAGCACTATTTCAGAAGTTTATTTGATATTCAGGCAGGTTCTCGTCTATAAAGTGCTGTTTAATTTTTTTTCAGTTTTCTATTGGATCAGATGAGTGTATTATACATTTTAATAAGAATTGCCTGAATTCTTAAGGAAGGTGTATCAATTCACATTTTGATCAGCAGTGCATGTTAGAACTGCTGCTATGCATTCTCATGAGCAATTAATACCACCCTTCCTTTTAATTTTTCCTAATCTCATGAGTATAAAGAGGTTCTCATTGTTACATTATTTTCATGTTTTTATTACTAGAGAGGGTTCATTAGATAAATTAAGATTTTTTTTGTGAATGAACAGTATATATATATATATATATATATACACACACACACACACACACACACACATTTATCTAATTTAATGATTTGAAACACTAATACTAAAAGACTACACATTAATATATTAGAAAAAGAAACCAAACATTTTAGAAAACTGAGCTAAGAGATATAAAAAGACCAAATTAAAAAAATGAAGAGTAAACCCTTCATAATTTCCATTTGATCATAATACATTATCTTCTCAAAGCATTGCTCAATTTTTTTGGTTTAATACTTTTTAAATACATATTTATATAGTATATATTATTAATATATAAATATATTTATATAAGTGTATATATTATATATTAATATATAATATATATTAAATATACTAGGTGTGGCAAAAGGAGGTTTACAGTTGTATGTGAATTTATTCTTGTATTATTATTTATTATTGTATTATTTTTCATACAAACAGCTTGTTTTTTGTAAATTGTTTTCCTCATCCTGTATATATTATAAATTATTATACTATAAATTATTGACATTTTGAAATATAATTATGATATATATTTAGACTGAACTTTGTAACTTTCAAGAGTTATTTGAGAAATTGCACAAAGGGATGTTCTTAAATGTCTGCATTAGCACAAAGTAAAAAATACTCCCTGTCATTATTTACTTACACATTCACAGCTCTAAGAAATTAGCCCTTAAATATGACTTAAATTGCTTTTTATTTAAATTTCAAAATTTTTAAAATATGACTTTGTTGGTATATATAGCTATACCTTGGTGAATATTGTTCCATGTATCTCACTCTCACTAATCAGAGATTAAAGCTCATTTATAAAGGTTAATTATAAATTTTACACTTACAGTTAAAGTGTCAAAATCTACCTTTTCCAGTCTTGAAAATGAATCTTTTCCCCAAGGGTACATTGGTCAGCTTTGTTATTACAAAGCTTTCAAATTTCTTTCAAATCTTGTAATAGTTGAAGGAAAGACAAAATAGATTAAAAATTAACTGTTAAGTTTCTGTATATCTATGTCTCTTATTATTTTATGGCTGCCTTGTTATAATACAGAAACTTCCATGACAATTATAGAAGAATATGTAGATAATAGAAAACATATACAAGAAGCTAAAAACAATAAACACATCTAAATCTCTCATTTCAAATTTCTGCAATTCTATCTACTTATGGTAACCTGGTAGGTTATAGTGAAAAATACAATAAGCATATTTACCTTTCTGATAATGCAAAAGCTTTACAGAAAGATAATTCATGAATAAAAATGGAAATATATACAAGATAACAAAATGTTTAAAGTGTAATATATCCCTGACTTGTTGGCTCAGTGGTAAAGCATCAGCCTGGTATATAAATATCCCTGGTTTGATTCCTGGTCAGGGCATACAGAAGTGCCCATCTGCTTCTTCACACACACACCCTTATCTATCTCTCATTCTCTTCTCCTTTTGCAGCCATGGCTCAATTGGAGTGAGTTAATCCCAGGTGCTGAGAATGTCTCTATAGCCTCTGCCTCAGGTGCTAAGAGTTTGGTTGCTGAGCAATGGAACACTGTTCCAGATGGGTAGAGCATCAACCCCTAATGGGCCAACCGGGTGGATCCTGGTCAGGGTGCATGCAGGAGTCTGCCTCTGCCTTTCCTCCTCTCGCTGAATAAAAAAATTATATATATATATATATATATATATATATATAAATGGTAATACCAGCATAGAAACATTTTTAACATATCAGTAAGTTGATAGCTAAATAGATTGCAAAAAATTGACTCATTGATAGACAAAATAGGTACAATACTTTAATATATTTCCAAACAATCTCTTTTGAAAAATATGCCCTTAAAATCATATTAAAAGTTATATCTACTATGTTTCAGTACATAATAGTTTTTTCTGAAGGTATGAATTTATTTTACCTGAGAATTATGTGAGTTCTTAGAAAAAAATAATCCTGGAATACTGTATTTCATAGGTGTATATATTTTTGATGCCTATTTTTATATTTTATCTTTAAAAAGTACCTTACCTAATTAATGTATAAGCTGATATTTTTACAAGGTGAAACTGTATCACTTTAAATAATTTATATTAGGGGAATTGCAAATGTTTGTTTTTATATTTTAAGAAAAAGTTAAGTTATATTTGTAAGTAACTTATTGCTGGGTATTAAGCTCTGAAATATTCCAATAAGAATTCTAATTGCATGGTACTGAATTATATTTTAAGAATAAATGGCAGAGGGAGATTCCAAGATGGCAATGGAGTAGGCAAACATTCCAACTGCCACCTTCCAGGACCAAATTGGATTATAACTTAAGTTAAGAACAATTATCATGAAAAACCAACTTTGGACTAAGCAAAGAGGACTCTATAACCAAGGACCACAGAAGAAGCCACACTGAGTCTGGTAGGAAGTGTGAAGACATGGTGGAGGCTAACCCACTCCCAGGAGCGAGGGATAATGGAGTGTCCAGAGGGACTCTCACTGTAGGGAGAAGGAGCCTGGAGCCCCAGCCTTGAGCTCAAGTGACTAGAAGAGGCAAAAAGACAACACTGAGTGGTGAAAAGAGCTGGGTTTCTGGCTGCAAGGAAGAGTCAACTTTCAGAGATTCAGATTCTGTCTTAAAAGGCCCACACAGAAAACCTTATTCACAGCCACTTACCTGGGGCTGTGGGGGCAGGAGAGCTGAGAGACTGGAGTTGTGTGAGTAGAGTGTCAAGTTGGAGACTCAAGGAGAGCCACAGTGACCATGACCAGAACACCTGTTCTGAGTCATTCTCCAATACTGAAGTGGCCATTTTCATGGGAGAGCACTCCTTTTGTCCTGCACCAGCCTGGGAAAGGTAGTTTCTCCACCGCTAGAAATCTCTCCAGCTCCAGCCAGGGCAAAAGTTTCTTCTGAAAGGCGAGGAAGCAGGGGATGGGTCAGTGACTCAAGTTTCCAGTGAGACCCAAGTTACACTGCCCCTCTCCACGGTTGAGAATGAGCCCCACTCCCAGAGAGCCAGTGGCCACACCACATCTCTAGATCTCAGAGGCCACACCCATCACACTTCTGTGGCCACACCCTATGGAGGTTTATAAAAAAGTCTGGATAGAATGACAACTGGGGCCAAAGAGCAAGCCACTTCCACTACTTGTCCTAATCCCTGGATTTCCCTGCTGGGCCCAGAAAACAGCCAGCAGTCAGAGGCAACAGAAAGAGGAACTCAGGAAAATTCAGAATTTTCTGAGGGTCACCTTGTTGGGGAGAAATAAAATTTGAGTATACAGCAGAGGCTGAGGGATTGGGCCCTGGAGTTGGCACCCTGAAGTAGGGGGTTCTACTAATGTTGTATTCCCAACATCAGCTGTCCTAACCCAACAAGTTTGCAATATGTACAGGAGTTGGTTAGGTTAGGTCAGTTGTGCCTACAGTACAGTCTCTCAAAAGAAGACTCTGGAAAGACAAGGCAGCTGCAAGAAGAAGTGAAACAGATGAAAAGTGGAGGCAAATCTTTCAGAGCTTGTAGCATTTACAGAGCTGCTGATACCTTTAAACAAGAGGAAGCTGATCCTTATAGACAAGTTGGCCCCTCCCACACTACCTAAACACAGAATTCACTGACACAAACAACAAAATAGAGCAGTAGCTGCTGACAAGTAGCCACAGTGGATTACAAACAAGAGATGATGCCAAAAAAAGAAGATCTAGAACCAACACAACTGATAGCTGAAGACAGACAACTTAAACCCTAGACTCAGCTAGCTATTCAAACAGCACACCCAAAGAAGGAGTTTATAAACAGAAAAAAAAATAGAAAGACAGAGAAATAAAATCCAAATGAATCAACAAGAGAAATCCACAAAAAAAGAACTGAATGAGATGGAAGTAATCAAATTACCAGATGCAGAGTTTAAAATAATGATTATTAGGATGCTAAAGGATCTTAGAGCAACAATGGATGAGCATAATGAACACCTAAATAAAAAGATAGCAAGCGTCAAAAAAGACATTGAAATCATAAATAGATATAGTCAGAAATGAAGTATGAGAAATGAAGACTACAGTAGAAGAAATTAACAGCAGGCTGGATGAAGCAGAGGATTGAATCAGCGATTTAGAGGATAAGATAAATGAAAGCACAAAAGAAGAGGCTCAAAAAGTCTGTGACAACATGAAGAGAAATAACATTTGCATCATAGGAGTTCTGGAACGAGAAGAGAAAGAACAAGGATAGAGAACCTGATTGAATATATCATAGATGAAAACTTCCCTAAATTGATGAAGGAAAAAATAATACAAGATCAAGAAGTACATAGAGTCACATTAAAGAGGAACCCAATAATTAAAGTGCCAAAGTTAAGAGGCAAAGAAAGAATACTAAAAACTGCAAGAGAAAAGCAGTAAATTATCTACAGAGGAGCCCCCATAAGAAAGACATCAGACTTCTCAATAGGAACAATTGAGGCCAGAAGAGATTGGCAAGAAATATTTAAGTGATGCAAAGCAAGAACCTACAACCAAAACAACTTTATCCAGCAAGGCTATCATTTAAAATTGAAGGAGAAATAAAAAGCTTCCCAGACAAAAAAAAAAAAAACCTCAAGGAACTTATTACAACCAAACCAGTACTGCAAGAAATATTACGGGGCCTGCTGTAAACAGAGAAAAGGAAAAAAATATATAGATAAAAAAAGATTGTAGATTTAAAGAATGAAATGGCAATAAACAGCTACATATCAATAATAACCTTAAAGGTAAGTTGATTAAATGCTCCAATCAAAAGACATAGGGTACTGGCAAGATGGCAATGGAATAGGCAGATGTACCAACTTCCAACTCCCAGAAGCAAAGTGGATTATAACTTGATTTTAAGAACCATCATCTGCAGAAACCAATGTTGAACTGGACTGAGAGGACTCTTCAACCAGGGAACACTGAAGAAGCAACATTAAGACTGGTAGGAAAAGCGAAAACATGGAAAGGGCTGCCCAGCTCCCTGGAGCAAAAGGCAGCTCGGAGAGATTCATGTGGTGGGAAGAGAGGCTAGCAGAAGGGTAGGGACCCGGGTCCCAGAAACAAAGCCCCAGCTTACAGCCCCAGAGTCTAGAAGAGGCATATGGACAGTATTTAGCTCTGAAACAGGTTAAGATACTGTTGATGAGAAAGAGAAAGTTGTCTCAGACCCAAGATTCTTCTTAAAGCAATGGCACAGAAAACCTCTATCACAACCACTCACCCAGGACACCGGGAGACAGAGAGAGAGGAGAGGACCTGAGCAGCAGAAGAGAGTGCAGTCTGGAAGGCACAGGGAGAAAAGCTTGGAGGGACAGCCACCCTAAACCCTAGGCTGAGTCACTCCACAAATATAAAACAATATTTCCCCTGGAACCAGCAACGGGAAGCAGGACACCAGCCATACACTCCCCTGCGGCAATCAGAGCACAGTCGCTTAGAAGAAAGAAACTTTCAGGACTACAGTATGGAGTGTTAGGGTCTGAGCTGCAGAGCCCCCACCCACACTGCTGAGGGCTTACTGGAGGGAGGGCGGTGACAGGACACCAAAGCACGGTTCCGTCGGTGGGAGCAGAGGCCGAGCCGGCTGACGTGAGCTCTGTCTAGCCCAGCAGGGGTGAAGGGGACACGTGAAAGTGGTCCAGTGGCTGCAGGCTGCCTCTAACCATACCTGTGAGGGAAAAGTAGGAGCCCGAAATGGGCAGAGATCCGCTGTTGGGGAGGGGCAAGCGGGCGTGCAGCCGCACTCGGCCTCCGAGGATTGAAGCCCTGCATGAACTGGCTTTGGTGCTGAGGTGGGGCGAAAGCCCGGCTTGCAGTTGAGCGCAAACCAGCAGCCAGGCCAAGGAGCCGAGGTTGGCAGGGGTGGGGCGGAAGCCTGGCTCGTAGCTGAGTGCGTATCAGCGGCCCCTCCCAGCTGAGAAACCGAATTGGTGTGGGCAGGGCGGAAGCCTGGCTTGCAGCTGAGCATGCATCAGCAGCCCCTCCCGGCCAGAGAAACAGGCTCACAGAAACCCGCAGCCAAGCAAAAGTGCTCATTCTTGCCCTTGATGCCCAGACTTGTGGTCTGAGTGTGGTGTGCAATTTCATATGTGGGAGGGAGGCGAAGGCCAAGACCGCCTGAGGATTATAGAGCCAGGCATGAGAAATCAGCCCCTCCCACAGAGGCGAGGTGAAGACCACAGCAACAGCCGCAGTGGGCAAGTGCCGGCAACACCTACACCCAACCGCCATAGGCAACGGCAGAGGGGGTGGCGGGCCTGCAGACAGAACAAACCAAGGAAAAACAGAGGCAACACACATTGGACACCAGTAGCCAAACCCTTCTTACACACAGATAAAATGGGCAGGCAGAGGATTGCAACCCAAATGAATCAAGAGAAATCTCCAGAGAAGGCCCTGAATGAATCAGATATAACTAAACTACCTGATGCAGAGTTTAAAATAATGATAGTTAGGATGTTCAAAGAGCTTAGAGCAACAATAGATAGTCATTACAAACACCTAAATAAAGAGATAGCAAGTATAAAAAAGGAAATTGAAATAATAAAAAAGAATCAGACAGAAATAACAAATACAGTATCAGAACTGAAGTCCACAATGAAATGAATTAAAAGCAGGATGGATGAAGTTGAGGGTCGAATCAGCGAGTTAGAGGACACAATAAACAAAGGCACAGAAGCCAAGCAGAAAAAAGAAGAGACTCAAAAACTGAGGAAACTCTAAGGGAGCTCTGTGACAACATGAAGAAAAATAACATCCGCATCATAGGGGTTGCTGAAAAAGAAGAGAAAGATCAAGGGATAAAAACTTTGTTCAATCAAATCATAGCTGAAAACTTTCCTAAATTAAAGCCGGAAAACATTTCACACATTCAAGTAGCACAAAGAACTCTATTAAAGAGAAACCCAAGGAAATCTATGCCAAGACACATCATAGTTAAAATACAAAAGCTAAGTGATAAAGTGAAAATTTTAAAAGCTGCTAGAGAAAAAAAGGCTATCACCTACAAAGGAGCCTCCATAAAGATGATATCCAACTTCTCAACAGAAACACTTGAGGCCAGAAGGGAATGGCAAGATATATTCAAAGTAATGCAGAACAAGAACTTACAACCAAGACTACTCTATCCAGTAAGGCTAACATTTAAAATTGAAGGAGAAATAAATAGCTCCCCAGACAAAAAAAAAACTTCAAGGAATTCATTAAAACCAAATCAATTCTGCAACAGATGCCTAGGGGACTGTTGTGAACAGTTCAAAGGGGTAAAAGAATATAGCAAAAGAAGAATACAGCTTTAAAGAATAAAATGGCAATAAACAACTACATATCAATAATAACCTTAAATTATAAATGGATTAAATGATCCAATCAAAAGACATAGGGTAGCTGCGTGGATAAAGAAATGGGACCCATACATATGACACACCTTATACAAAAGATGCACATAGACTGAAGGTAAAAATATGGAAAAAAATATTTTATGCAAGTGGATATGAAAAAAAAGCCAAGGTACCAATACTTATGTTGGACAAAATGGACTTTAAAACAAAGGCTGTAGTAAGAGATAAAGAAAGACACTACATAATGATAAAGGGAACAATTCAACAGGAAGATATAACCGTTATAACGCACCAAATATAGGAGCCCCGACATACATAAAGCAGACTTTGATGGATATAAAGGGCAAGATTAACAGCAATACTATAATAGTAGAAGATTTCAATACCCCACTAACATCACTGGATAGATCATCAAGAAAGAAAATTAACAAAGAAACAACAGAATTAAAGGATACACTAGATCAACTCGATTTAATAGATATCTTCAGAACTTTTCACCCTAAAGCAGTAGAATATACATTCTTCTCAAGCGCTCATGGTACAGTCTCTAGGATAGACCACATGTTAGGACACAGAAGTGGTCTCAACAAATTTAAGAACAGTGAATTCATATCAAGCATATTCTCTGATCAAAATGGCATGAAACTAGAAATTAACCACAAAGGAAAAACTGAAAAATACTCAAACACTTGGAAACTAAATAGCATGTTATTAAATAATGAATGAGTTAACAATGAGATCAAAGAAAAAATAAAAGAGTTCCTAGAAATGAATGATAATGAGCATACATCAAATCAAAATTTATGAGACACAGCAAAAGCAGTACTGAGAGGGGAGTTCATAGCATACAGGCATACCATGAGAAGCTAGAAAAAGCTCAAATAAACAACTTGACCTTGCATTTAAAAGAACTAGAATAAAAACAGCAAATAAAGCCCAGGAGTAGTAGAAGGAAGGAAATGATAAAGATCAGAGCAGAAATAAATGACATAGAGGCTAAGGAAACAATACAGAGGATCAATAAAACCAGAAGCTGGCTCTTTGAAAAAGTAAACAACATCGATGAAACTTTAACTAGACTCACCAAGAAAAAAAGAGAGAAGACTCAAATAAATAAAATTAGAAATGAGAGTGGATAAATAACAACTGACACAACAGAAATACAAAGTATTGTAAGAAAATACTATGAGGAACTCTATGCCAAAAAATTTGGAAACCTTGGTAAAATGGGCAAATTTCTTGAATCATATATTCTTCCAAAAATCAATATGGAAGAATCAAAACACCTAGACAGACCAATTACAACAAATGAAATCAAAATTTATCAAAAAACTACCAAGAAAGAAAAGTCCTGGGCCTGAGGGCTTCATAAGTGAATTCTACCAAAAATTCAAAGAAGAACTAACACCTATCCTCCTCAATCTATTTCAAAAAATTTAGGAGAAAGGAAGACTTCCAAAATTCTTTCATGAGGTGAGTATAATTCTGATCCTGAAACCAGGCAAAGACAACACAAAGAAAGAAAATTATAGGCCAATATCCCTGATGAATTTAGACGCTAAAATTCTCAACAAAATATTATCCAATCAGATCCATCAATAGATAAAAAAATCATACACCATGATCAAGTGAGATTTATTCTGGAGATGCAAGGCTGGTTAAATATTTGCTAATCAATCAATGCGATTCATCACATAAACAAAAGAAAAGACAAAAGTTACATGATAATTTTAATAGATGCAGAAAAAATGTTTGATAAAATCCAGCACCCATTCATGATCAAAACTCTCAGTAAAGTGGGAATACAGGGAACATTCCTTAACATGATGAAGGCCATCTATGACAAACCAACAGCAAACATCATACTCAATGGGCAAAAATTAAAAGCAATACCCTTAAGATCAGGAACCAGGCAGGGGTGCCCACCATTCATTACTCTTATTCAACATAGTTCTGGAAGTCCTAGCTACAGCAATCAGACAAGAAGAAGTAATAAAAGGCATCCAAATTGGAAAAGAAGTAAAACTGTCATTATTTGCAGATGATATGATATTGTATATAGAAAACTCTAAAGTCTCAGTCAAAAAACTATAGGACCTGAGAAATGAATTTTGCAAGCTGGCAGGATATAAAATTAATACTCAGAAATCAGAGGCGTTTTTATATACCAACAATGAACTGTCAGCAAAAGAAATTAATGAAATAACTTTCTTTACTACTGCAACCAAAAAAATAAAGTACCTAGTAGTAAATTTAAGCAAGGAGGTTAAGGACTTGTATTTGGAAAATTATAAAACATTGATAAAAAAAATCAAGTAAGATACAAACAAGTGGAAGCACATACAGTGCTCATGGTTAGGAAGAATAAACATCATTAAAATGTCTATATTACCCAAAGCAATTTATAAATTCTATGCAATACCAATTAAAATTCCAATGACATACTTCAAAGATATAGAATACATATTTCAAAAATTTATATAGAACCGAAAAGGAACACGAATAGCCTCAGTAATCTTAAGAAAGGAAGAATAAAATGGTAGGTATCACTCTTCTTGATATCAAGTTATCCTACAAGGCCATTGTACTCAAGACAGCCTGGTACTGGTATAAGAACAGGCACATAGATCAATGGAACAGAACAAAGGACCCAGAAATAAACCCACACCTGTATGGACAACTGATATTTGACAAACGAGGAAAGAGCATACAATGGAGTAAAGACAGCCTCTTTAACAAATGGTGTTGGGAAAATTGGACATCTACCTGCAAAAAAATGAAACTAGACCATCAACTTACACCATTCACAAAAACAAACTCAAAATGGATAAAAGACTTAAATGTAAGCCGTGAAACCATATGCATCTTAGAAGAAAACATAGGCAGTAAGCTCTCCGACATCTATAGCACAAATATATTTGCCGATTTATCTCCACGGGCTAATAAAATAGAAGGCAGGATAAACAATTGGGACTATATCAAACTAAAAAGTTTTTGCACAGCTAAAGACAATAAGAACAGAATAATAAGACAAACTACACAATGGGAGAACATATTCGACAATACATCTGATAAGGGGTTAATAACCAAAATTCATAAAGAACTTATAAACCTCAACACCAGGAAGACAAACAATCCAATCAAAAATGGGCAAAAGAAATAGAAATTTCTCCAAAGAGGATATACAGATGGCCATTAGGCATATAAAAAATGCTCAACATCACTAATCATTAGAGAAATGCAAATTAAAACCACAATGAAATATCACCTCACACCAGTCAGAATGGCGCTCATCAGGAAAAGAACACAGAACAAGTGCTGGCAAGGATGTGGAGAAAAGGGAACCCTTCTGCACTGCTGGTGGGAATGCAGACTGGTGCAGCGACTGTGGAAAACAGTATGGAGATTCCTCAAAAAATAAAAAATCGAACTGCTTTTTGACCCAGCTCTCCCACTTTTAGGAATATACCCTAAGAACACCATAGCACTCTTCGAAAAGAAGAAATGCGTCCCCATGTTTGTGGCAGCATTGTTTGTAATAGTGGAGATCTGGAAACAGCCCAAGTGTCCGTCAGAAGATGAATAGATTAAAAAGCTTTGGTACCTATATACTATGTAATACTACTCAGCTATAAGAAATGATGACTTCAGATCATTTACAACAAAATGGATGGACCTTGATAATATTATACAGAGTGAAATAAGTAAAACAGAAAGATATTGAAAACTGCATGATTTTATACATATGTGGGACATAAAAAGGAGACTATGAGACATTGACAAGAGTGTGGTGATTATGGGGTGTGGGGGAGGGAGGAAGGGATATGGGGGAGGGGAGAAACAGAAAGAAAACCAGATAGGAGGTGACAGAGGACAATTTGACTTTGCGTGATGGGGATACAACATAATTGAATGACAAGATAACCTAAAGATGTTTTCTTTGAACATATGTATCCTGATTTATTAATGTCAACCCATTATAATTAGTAAAAAAATAAATAAATAATAAAAATATAAAGAAAAGCATGACAAAAAGAAGACATAGGGTAGCTGAATGGATAAGGAAACATGACTCGTTCATATGCTGCCTACAAGAGACTCACCTCAGAACAAAAGATACACATAGACTGAGAGTGAAAGGTTGGAAAAAAACTATAACACACAAACGGAAAGAAAAAAAAAAGCTGAGATAGCAATATTTATATCTGACAAAATAAACTATAAAACAAAGCCTATATGATAAGGAATAAAGAAGGTCACTACATAACAATAAAGGGAGTAATCCAAGAGGAAGCTATAACCATTATAAATATCTGTGTGGTTAATATAGGAGCACCTAAATATATAAAGCAGATTTTGATGGACATAAAGGGTGAGATAAACAGCAATAATATAATAGCAGGGAATTTTAATATTTTACTCCCATCAATGCATAGATTCTTGAGACAGAAAATTAACAAAGAAACAGCAGACTTAAAGGACACTCTAAACCAACTAGATTTAATAAATATATTCAGAACCTTTCACCAAAAGCAGCAGAATATACATTCTTTTCAAGTGCTCATGGTACATTCTCTAGGATAGACCACATGTTAGGACACTAAATAAGTCTCAATAAATTTAAGAAGAATAAAATAATATTAAGCACCTTTTCTGACCACAACAGCATGAAACTAGAGTTCAACTATAATAGAAAAACTGAAAAACATTCAAATACTTGGAGACTAAATAGCATGTTAATAAATAATGAATGGGTTAACAATGAGATCAAGGAAGAAATTAAAAATTTCCTTGGAACAAATGAAAATGAACATACCACAACTCAAAATTTCTGGAACACAGCAAAAGCAGTACTGAGAGAGAAATTTATAGCATTACAGGTATACCTTAAGAAGAAAGAAAAAGCTCAAATAAACAACTTGACCCTGCAACTAAAAGAACCAGAAAAAGAACAGCAAGTAAAGCCCAGAGGAAGTAGAAGGAAGAAAATAATAAAAATCAGAGCATAAATAAATGACATAGAGACTAAAAAAGCAATACAGAAGATTAATGAAACCAAGAGCTGGTTCCTTGAAAAGGTAAACAAGATTGATGAACCTTTAACGAGACTCACCAAAAAAAGAGAGAGAGGACTCAGTACATAAAATCAGAAATGAGAGTGGAGAAGTAACAACTGACACCACCGAAATACAAAGGATTGTAAGAAAATACTACAAAGAACTGTATGCCATAAAATTAGACAACCTAGGTGAAATGGACAAATTCCTTGAAACATATAATCTTTCAAAAATCAATATAGAAGAATCAGAAAACCTAAACAGAAGAAACCAATGAGATGGAAACAGTTATCGAAAAGCTCCAAACAATGAGATGGAAACAGTTATCGAAAAGCTCCAAACAAACAAAAGTCCTGGGCCAGATGGCTTCACAGGTGAATTTTACCAAATATTCAAAGAAGAACTAACTCCTATCCTTCTCAAACTATTTCAAAAAATTCAAGAGGAGGGAAATCTTCCAAGCTCCTTTTGTGAGGTGAGCATAATCGTCATTCTAAGACCAGGCAAAGACACTACAAAGAAAGAAAACTAGCCTGACCGGTTGGTGGCGCAGTGGATAGAGCATCGGACTGGGATGCAGAGAACCCAGGTTTGAGACCCCGAGGTAGCCAGCTTGAGCGCAGGCTTATCTGGCTTGAGCAGAAAGCTCACCAGCTTGGACCCAAGGTCACTGGCTCAAGCAAGGCATTACTCGGTCTGCCGAAGGCCTGCGGTCAAGGAACATATGAGAAAGCAATCAATGAACAACTAAGGTGTCACAACGAAAAAGTGATGATAGATGCTTCTCATCTCTCTCCGTTCCTGTCTGCCTGTCTCTATCAATCTTTCTCTCTGACTCTCTTTCTGTCCCTGTAAAAAAAAAGAGAGAGAGAGAGAAAGAAAGAAAGGAAGGAAGGAAGGAAGGAAGGAAGGAAGGAAGGAAGGAAGGAAGGAAGAAAACTATCAGCCAATATCCCTGATGAACTTAGATGCTAAATTTCTCAACAAAATATTAGCAAACCGGATACAGCAGTACATGAAAAATATCGTACATCATGATCAAGTGGGATTTACTCTGGGGAGGCAAGTCTGGTACAACATTCGCAAATCAATCAATGTGATTCATAACATAAACAGTAGGAAGGAGAAAATCCACATGATAATTTCAATAGATGCAGAAAAAGCATTTGATAAAATCCAGCACCCATTTATGATAAAAACTTTCCACAAAGTGAGAATACAGGGAACATACCTCAACATGATAAAGGCCATCTATGACAAACCCTCAGCCAACATCATACTCAATAGGTAAAAATTAAAAGCAATTCCCTTAAGGACAGGAACAAGGCAGGGGTGCCCACCTTTCACCACTCTTATTCAACATAGCTTTGGAAGTCCTAGCCACAGCAATCAGACAAGAAGAAATTTAAGGCATCCAACTTGGAACAGGAGAAGTAAAACTATCATTATTTTCTGGTGACATGATACTGTACATAGAAAATCCTAAAGTCTCAGTCAAAAAATTATTGGACCTGATAAATGAATTCAGCAATGTGGCAGGATATAAAATTAATATTCAGAAATCAGAGGCATTTTTATACGCAAAAAATGAACTGGCAAAAAAAGAAATTAAGAAAACAATCCCCTTTACTATTGCAACAACAAAAAATAAAGTAGCTAGGAGTAAATTTAACCAAGGAGATTAAAGACTTGTACTCAGAAAATTATAAAACATTGATAAAAGAAGCCAAGAAAGATACAAACAAGTGGAAGCATATACCATGTTCATGTATAGGAAGAATAAACATAATTAAAATGTCTATATTACTCAAATCAATCAATAAATTCAATGCAATTCCTATTAAAATACCAATGGCATACTTCAAAGATATAGAACACATATTCCAAATATTTATATATAACCAAAAAGAACACGAATAGCCTCAGCAATCTTGAAAAAAAAAAGAATAAAGTGGGGAGTATCACACTTCCTGATATCAAGTTATACTGGTACTCAAAACAGATTGGTACTGGCATAAGAACAGGTATATAGATCAATGGAATAGAACAGAGAACCCAGAAATAAACCCATGCATTATGGTCAATTGATATTTGACAAAGGAAGTAAGAGTATACAATGGAGTAAAGACAGTTTCTTTAACAAATGGTGTTGGGAAAATTGGACATAAAAATGAAACTGGACCACCAACTTACACTATTCACAAAAATAAACTCAAAATGAATAAAATACTTAAATGTAACTCATGAAACTATAATCATCTTGGAAGAAAACTTAGGCAGTAAAGTCTCTGACATCTCTCATAGCAATATTTTGGCCGATTTATCTACACACGCAAGTGAAATACAGGACAGGATAAACAAATGGAACTATATGAAACTAAAAAGTTTTTGCACTGTGAAAGACACCATAAAAAAAATTAAAAGACGCCTCACACAATGGGAGAACATATTCGCCAATATGTCTGATAAGGGGTTAATAACCAAAATTTATAAAGAACTTCTAAAACTGAACACTAGGAAGGTAAACAATCCAATCAAAAAATAGGCAAAAAAACTGAATAGACACTTCTCCAAAGAGGACATACAGATGGCCAATAGGCAGATGAAAAAATGTTCAATACCACTAATCATTAGAGAAATGCAAATTTAAACCACAATAAGATACCACCTCACACCTGTCAGAATGGCACTCATTAACAAAACAACACAGATTAAGTGCTGGTGAGGACCTGGAGAAAGGGAACCCTCCTGCACTGCTGGTGGGAATGCAGACTGGTGCAGCCACTGTGGAAAACAGTATGGAGATTCCTCAAAAAATTAAAAATCGAACTACCTTTTCACCCAGCCATCCCACTTTTAGGAAGATATCCTAAGAATACCAGATCACTAATTCAAAAGAAGACATACACCCCCATGTTTATGGCAGCATTGTTTACAATAACCAAGATCTGAAAACAGCCCAAGTGTATTAGTGGGGCCATGAAAAAGCAGGAAATCTTACCTTTTGTGACAACATGGATGGACCTGGAGACTATTATTCTAAGTGAAATAAGCCAGGCAGAGAAAAAAAAAATCATTTGACCTCACTTATATGAAGAATCTAATGAACAATATGAACTGAAGAACAGAATAGAGGCAGAGGTGGGGTCAAAGGGACAAGAGGAAAAGTGGTGA
Organism: Rhynchonycteris naso; assembly: GCA_037038555.1. NCBI lineage: Eukaryota > Metazoa > Chordata > Mammalia > Chiroptera > Emballonuridae > Rhynchonycteris > Rhynchonycteris naso. The sequence goes on from CM072998.1 coordinate 228,898,205, forward strand.
GATGGAAAGAGGATGAGAGAATGGGATCAGAGAAGAGAAAGAAGTTAGCGTAATTATATATACATAACACAGAGGTATAGAGAGCAGGACAGCAAATCCTGGAGGGAACAGGAAAGGCATTGGGGGGAGGGGCAAAAGCAAATGTTGAGGGGAGCATGGGGATGGGGGAGAAGGAGATGTATTTGGTGGGACACATTAATCTATGTAAACACCATAAATTAAAATCAATAAAAAATAAAAAAAAGAAAAAATGGCTGAATATATATGTAAAAATATTTGAATATAATGTATTTTAAATAGAAATACAGTTAGTATTAAAAAAATCATTTGTAGCAGATATTTATACTTCTCACAAAAATTAGGGGATATTTTATAGCTTCATATTCATTTTGAAATATACTCTAATTTTTGTGAGCAGTATATTAAAATGTAGTGTTTATTAAAATACTGAAATCTGGTTTTAGTTTAAATACTAGAATATTTGGTATCTTTTTTTTTTTTAGCAAGAGAGACAGGGACAGAGATAGAGGGACAAATAGGCAGGAAGGGAGAGAGATGAAAAGCATCAATTCTTTGTTGTGGCACCATACTTGTTCATTGATTGCTTTCTGATATGTGCCTTGACGGGGGGGGGGAACTCCAGCAGAGTAAGTGACCCCTTGCTCAAGCCAGTGACCTTAGACTTCAATCCAGTGACCTTTGGGCTCAAGCCAGTGACCATGGGGTCATGTCTATAATCCTGTTCTCAAGCCGGTGACCCCTTGACTTGGTCTCAAGTCGGTGACCTTGAAGATTCAAACCAGGATTCTCTGTGTCCCATTCCAATGGTCTATCCACTGCACCACCACCTGGTTCGTCTGGTATGTTTTTTGAAAAGAGCAATTGTGATATGGTTAAGAACTTAAAATTTTTCTCATTTAGTGCATTAAAAAGTAAAAAAAAAAATCTTACCAGATTTAATTATTAACATTTTGAGTTTAAAACATTTCAGTTAACACAAAAAATGGGAAAGAATCTAAAACTAAAGATAACCTTAAAATATATAGACTTTGTGGGAATACAGGGATCATTCCTTAACATGATAAAGCCCATCTACGATAAACTGACAGCAAACATCATACTAAATGGACAAAGATTAAAAGCAATCCCCTTAAGATCAGGAACCAGGCAGGGATGCCCACTTTCACCACTCTTATTCAACATAGTTCTGGAAGTCCTAGCTACAGCAATCAGACAAGAAGAAGAAATAAAAGGCATCCAAATTGGAAAAGAAGAAGTAAAACTGTCATTATTTGCAGATGATATGATATTGTATATTGAAAACCCTAAAGTCTCAGTCAAAAAACTAATGGACCTTATAAATGAATTCAGCAAGGTGGCAGGATATAAAATTAATACTCAGAAATCAGAGGCATTTCTATATACCAACAATGAAATATCAGCAAAAGAAATTAAGGAAACAATCCCCTTCACTATTTCAGCCAAAAAAATAAAGTACCTAAGAGTAAATTTAACCAAGGAGGTTAAGGACTTGTACTCGGAAAATTATAGAACATTGATAAAAAAAATCAAGGAAGATACAAACAAGTGGAAGCATATACCGTGCTCATGGCTAGGAAGAATAAACATCATTAAAATGTCTATATTACCCAAAGCAATTTATAAATTCAATGCAATACCAATTAAAATACCAATGACATACTTCAAAGATATAGAACACATATTCCAAAAATTTATATGGAACCAAAAAAGAACACGAATAGCCTCAGCAATATTAAAAAGAAAAAATAAAGCAGGAGGTATCACTCTTCCGGATATCAAGGTTTACTATAAGGCCATTATACTCAAGACAGCCTGGTACTGGCATAAGAACAGGCACATAGATCAATGGAACAGAACAGAGGACCCAGAAATAAACCCACACCTGTATGAACAACTGATATTTGACAAAGGAGGAGAGAACATACAATGGAGTAAAGACAGCCTCTTTAACAAATGGTGTTGGGAAAATTGGACATCTACCTGCAAAAAAATGAAACTAGACCATCAACTTACACCATTCACAAAAACAAACTCAAAATGGATAAAAGACTTAAATGTAAGCCGTGAAACCATAAGCATCTTAGAAGAAAACATAGGCAGCAGGCTCTCCGACATCTGTAGCAGCAGTATATTTGCCGATTTATCTTCACGGGCAACTGAAATAAAAGGCAAGATAAACAAATGGGACTATATCAAACTAAGAAGTTTTTGCACAGCTAAAGACAACAGGAACAGAATAAAAAGACAAACCACACAATGGGAGAACATATTTGACAGCACATCTGATAAGGGGTTAATAATAAAATTTATAAAGAACTTATAAAACTCAACAACAGGAAGACAAACAACCCAATCAAAAAATGGGCAAAAGAAATGAATAGAAATTTCTCCAAAGAGGACATACAGATGGCCAATAGGCAGATGAAAAAATGCTCAACATCACTAATTATTAGAGAAATGCAAATTAAAACCACAATGAGATATCACCTCACACCAGTCAGAATGGCACTCATCAGCAAAACAACACAGAATAAGTGCTGGCGAGGATGTGGAGAAAAGGGAACCCTTCTGCATTGCTGGTGGGAATGCAGACTGGTGCAGCCACTGTGGAAAACAGTTTGCAGATTCCTCAGAAAATTAAAAAATTGAACTGCCTTTTGACCCAGCTATCCCACTTTTAGGAATATACCCTAAGAACACCATAGCACTGTTCGAAAAGAAGAAATGCGCCCCCATGTTCGTGGTAGCATTGTTCACAATAGCGAAGATCTGGAACCAGCCCAAGTTTCCGTCAGAAGACGAGTGGATTAAAAAGCTTTGGTACATATATACTATGGAATACTACTCAGCCATAAGAAACGATGACATCGGATCATTTATAACAAAATGGATGTACCTTGATAACATTATACGGAGTGAAATAAGTAAATCAGAAAAAAAGAAAAACTGAGAACAGCATGATTCCATACATAGGTGGGACATAAAAGTGAGAATATGAGACATGGACAAGAGAGTGGTGGTTTTGGGATGGGGGGAGGGAGGGAAGAGTGGGATAGGGAGGAGGGGAGGGACACAGGGAAAACCAGATCGAAGGTGACAGAGGACAATTTTACTTTTGGTGATGGGTATGCAACACAATTGAATGATAAGATAACCTGGAGATGTTTTCATTGCACATATGTACCCTGATTTATTGGTGTCACCCCATTAGAATTAATAATAATAAAATATATATATATAAAAATATATATATATATATAGACTTTGACTTGTAAAAATTTCACTTTGGGCATTTTTTTCCAATTTTAGGAGACAAGAAATTTGTCAAGAACTGACTCCAGGCCAGTGCCTGCCATTTAGCATGAGTGTTTTTTCTCCTTTTATAATCCAACTCTCTTTGAATGGGCCCTATTGAGACTTATGTGCTTGTCAATCTCCAGGAAAGTGCTTCACCACTGCTAGTGTCCACCGTCAAGGGCTTGGACCCTAGGTGGAGTCAAAACTATTAATCTTGTTCCCCAAAGCTGAGAATACCCTATGGGCCCACTAAATGCACAGAACTATTGTGCTTCTAGAGCAGGGGTGCCCACACTTTTTCAGCTTGCGAGCTACTTATAAGATGACCAAGTCAAAATGATCTACCTATAATAAAAATGCAAAACAAATTTATTTCTTCTATATTATCATTATTTAAGTTGCTATTATTACTATTTAATATTGTGTATTATTTTTTCACCTTTCTCCTTCTCAGCTCTCTTTTCCGAGGAAAGTCAATGTCATAGTTTTTATGAACAGTACGAAAAAGCCGCTCCACATTTCCGTTCTTTGGAATAGCAATGGCACACAGACAGATGAGGCAAATGCACTTAGAATATGACACAGTGAAAAAAATCCCCTCCCATTCTGTATGAAAGTAGTAGGTTTTAGGCTTCTTACTCCGACCAGCTACGGCACTCATTTTTATACCCTTTGTTGTATTTAGTTTAAATAAATTGAAGGCTAACTACGCAGCAATGTAACTGAACAAGTTAGCGCTGTTTAACGCGCATGCGTAGGGTGTCAAAAGTTCAGACGTCAGATTGGCTACCCTGTATGCCAATCAAAAGACAAATGTCTTTTTTTATTATTAATTTTAATGGGGTGACACCAATAAATCAGGGTACATATGTACAACAAAAACATCTCCAAAATTTATAAAGAACTTATAAAACTCAACACCAGGAAGACAAAAAATCCAATCAAAAAATGGGCAAAAGAAATGAATAGAAATTTCTCCAAAGAGGACATACAGATGGCCAATAGGCATATGAAAAAATACTCAACATCACTAATCATTAGAAAAATGCAAATTAAAACCACAATGAAATATCACCTCACACCAGTCAGAATGGTGCTCATCAGCAAAACAACACAGAATAGACAAATGTCTTTTTAATGTCATGCAATCTACCCACACTTCCTTTGGGATCGACCAGTAGATCGCAATCAACATATTGAGCACCCCTTTTCTAGAGTGTATGCAGAGAGAGTTGCTGCAATTGCCTTTGAATTTGGGTTCTGCCTGCGGAGAGCCTGGATGTGTAAACTAGAAGTCAAGGTCAAGGGCTTGAGTGTTCTGTGCCTCACTGTGCCCTTTCACAGGAGAGAGAAACTTTATCCAGCCCCGTGTTGTGCTGCTGAAGTGGTCACAGAGTAGTTCTCTGAATCTCAGTTCTGAAAGCTCGAGTGTGTTTGTGTTTGTAAAACATTCCAGTATATTTCATTATTTTGCAAAATTTCTTTCCCTAGAACTTAGATACAAATTTTTACATTCTAGACTAGAAGACAAATGTTAACAGCAAAAAATATCTATTCTGACAACTGAGGCATTGCTAATTTTATTGAACAATAGGTGTATTCTTCTATTATGTATCTCTTTAAAACAAGTTCTTTTCTAGAGTCTCCCTTAAATAATACCTTGACGTGATTACCTCAATATTTCTCCAGAAATGCATATATATTTCTGAATGCTAAGAGCCCTGATTGATTTTATCTACTGAGGCAGCTCCTACAAAAGATAGTTTGAATCAACTTCTATATGTCATTGTCAATCAATCACTTAACTACTGTTTCACAATAGAAATTATCATTGTAAACTTTATTATTTTTTATGAAATCACTGTATATATGTGAATGTTTTTCATTACTATTTCAACATCAAGGAGAATTGTAGGGATTATAAAGCCCACTAAGATGTAATATGGTAGGTACTTTGGGAGAGAAGTTATTACGCAACCTCATTATAAAATACCAAATATTAGAGTTTTGTTTAAACAAAGTTTTTTTTGAAAAGTAATATGCTTTCCTTATTTATAGGAAACATTATATATACTGAATTAAGAGTAAAGATTCTTTCGTTAGACAATCTGTATAGATAAGTTGAAATACCAGCTCTATTATTTACTGGGTAGAAATTTCAGCTCTATCATTGCATTATATATACCTTTAAACAAGTTACTTCATTTTACATTTCTTACCTGTAAAATGAGAGTAACTTTAGTTCATTCTCTACAGATCTGTTATGAGGATTAAATGCCTTAGTTTGGAAAAGAAGCTGGGACAAAATTTTAAACATCAAGTCTGCTTGTTATGGGGGTCCTATCATTCTGGTCTCAGGTTTGCATGGAACTGTCCAGCAGAGAAACCACTGAAATAATGAAATTGGAAATGGGATCTGCTATCATGTTTACTTTTCTCCCTTTGAGGGAAGAAATAAAAGTATGCCAATTTCAACAGATTAGATAAATATCCTTTTGATTTGGTTCTCTTTTTATAAATACCCCTTATATTTCCTGACTCCTTTTTTCATCACACTTTTCACTTCATCAAGTGAATACTTCTTTTTTACATTTTCAATATAGTGAACATGTTAAGATTTTACAAATGTTGTAAAAAGAAAAAACAGTGTTAGGCAGAGATTTTTCATGTTTTAAAGATATATTGATTTGTCCAAATGCAAGCATGAATTATTTTTTGGTAATGAGTGGTATATTTCAAAGTTAATACTGAGCATTGATGTTTTAATAGAAACTTGAGGTTGCCCATAGAAATAGCCAATACTTAAATATCTGGGAAGGTGTCTATTAGTTTCCGGTTCAAGTTTGACTCTATATTAATGTAGGGATGTTAGTTGGTCATGGTAGCATTCCTGCTTATATCCACTCAGTGCTTTTTAAAAACATAATGTCTTAAAACTAGCGTTATCTTCTTGAAAATCATCAACCATTGCTAAGAGAGAAACTGCCAAGTTTCTTTAGGACACACACAATGATTAAAATTTTAGTCCTTCATTCAATCCTTCAGGGCTTCCTTAGCAAAGGTCACAGTGTACCCAATTCCTATTATCCTATCCTTTCACATAGTCCTCACACACTCAATTTTATAATCTTATGCAATTGAATTCTATGTGTCATTTACCTTACTAGGTCAAACTAAAAGCTACCAAGAAGCATAGTTCTACTTAAACCTGAGTTACTCTGAATCCCCCAGCTTAATAAGCACCCATCTATGCTTCTATTGGCTTTTACACTTGTGTTCTAAAAGGTAGATTAATTTGGGATGTTAATACTTTATATCTTAAATATGTTATTAGTCTATATGTTAATCTGTTGTCCATAAAATAGTATTTTTTAGCAATATTCTATTTCACTTATATAATAACTCTCTCAGAAATTGAGATGGTTGACTATTATTTAAAGCTACCTAAAACTTTTATTCTGACATTTTGCTGAGCTATATGGTAGGAGATAAAGACAGAAATATTTTGACCAAAAGGCCAATTAAGAATTTCATATTGTATACTGTCAGTTTCAGACCTAACAGAAAAATACTGGATTACATTTCTCACATTAAGAGTAAAACCTCTTTATGTACAAAATCTTTTGATATGATACTATTTCAAACCTCAGATTATGGATAATTAAGAATTTATAATAATTGAGACCTGATAAGGTGGTGGTGCAGTAGATAGAGCATTGACCTGGGACACTGAGGACCCAGGTTCAAAACCCTGATGTTACCAGCTTGAGTGTGGGCTCATCAGCTTGAAGGCAGGGTTGCAGGCTTGAGCATAGCATCATAGACATGACCCCATGGTCACTGGCTTGAGCACTAAGGTTTCTGGCTTGAAGCCCAAGGTCACTGGCTTGTGCAAGGGGTCACTGGCTCAGCTAGAGCTCACCCTTTTTCTATTAAGGCACGTATGAGAAACAATCAATGAACAATTAAAGTATCACACCTACAAGTTGATGCTTCTCTCTCTCTTCCTGTCTCTCTCTCTCTTGCAAAATAAATTAATAAATAAAGAATAAAAAGAAGAAGAAAGAAAAGAAACAAAAGAATTTATAATAATTGGAAATTAAATATTTTCTGTGAGATCCGTTTTTTATCCCAGTTAAAAAAAAATAAAGTGAAAAACAAACGAAAATTTAAGAAGTATTTTCTTATGTTTCTCATAGTGGTCTATTGGGGGGAAATACAAAAATATTGTTTTGGAATTGCAAAGTCATGGCTACCACAGAGCAATAATTTTCATTTCACATCATCAGCCATGTCCACCTCCCATTTAGCTGCGTCCACCATCACAGCCACCTGGCCCATGCGGGTTCGCATTTAATTCGGATAGACCAAGGGTCAGGAACCTATGGCTCGTGAACCACATGTGGCTCTATTGATGGCTGCATCTGGCTCACAGACAAATCTTTAGTAAAAAAAAGAATAACGTTAAAAATATAAAACATTCTCATGTATTACAATCCATTCATTTCCTACCACTCATGTTCATGGTTGTGGGTGGCTGGAGACAATCACAGCTGTCCTCTAGGACAACACCAAATTTTTATTAGATTGTAAGGCCAGTAGCCAAGGCCACCATCAGAGCCACCTGGCCAGTGCAGGTTCACATTAGATTCGGACAGTCGGTAATGAAACAACTGAGCCAAGAACTGGTGAGCCATCCGCTTTAATTCTAGCTTGCACCTGGCGGGCAAGTAAAAACACACACTGGGCTCTAAAACCCACTCATTCAGTGCTCACAAAGCTACTGATATATTTGAGTTTCCTAGCATCAAAGGTTTCTAGCTCACCAGACTTCTCTGTTTCCCATCTCCTTCTCTCTGCACAAACTATGCACAAACTGGCTTCTTCCTCAGCACTCCGCCATCTTGGCTGCTTCTTCTCTCCTTGACCTGTCCTTAATCTGTTCTCCTCTCTAATGCTAACCTCAGGAACGAAAAGAGAGAACAAGCTCCCGGTCTGCTCCACTTTATAGTGTAGAAATCCAAACCTTTAATCCAATCTACAAACAAGGAAGTCTCTGATACAGAGTCACTTATCTGAGGCATAATGGGAGGATTCCTCATGAGAGTGCACCATCCCACATCATCCAATCAGTCAAGGGTGTGGGGAAAAGCTTACTCTTAAAACTTGCACGTGGGCAGCACCATCTTTAAAAAAGTGAGCATAATATATTTTATTTGCCCAACATAGATAGTGCATAACATACATGAGTTGTTGTATTTCTCTCAAGGAATTACATTTTAAAATATGTGGCATTCAGGGCTCTATCAACCAAAACGGTTCCCAATTCCTGGGATAGACAATAATGAAACAACAGAGCCAAGAACTGGTGGGCCACTAGCTTTAATCCTAGCTTGCACCTTGCAGGCAAAAAACACACATAGTGGGAAAACACTTTCCTTTCCATTCAGGGCTCCCAAAGCCACTGAATTACCTGAGTTTCCAGGAATCAAAGGTTTCTAGCTCACCAGCCATATTCACCTCTGTTCCCCATCTCCTCCCTGCACAAACTCTGCACAAACTGGCTTCTCCTTCAGCACTCCACCATCTTGGCTGCTTCTCCTCTCCTCCACGTGGCCTTTCGCTGCTCTCCTCTCTAATGCTATTCTCAGGAACCGAGAGGGAGCAAGCTCCCAGTCAGCCCCATTATATATTGTAGAAATTCAAACCTTTAATCCAATCTACAAACAAGGAAGTCTCTGATACAAAGTCACTTATCTGAGGCATAATGGGAGGATTCCTCGTGAGTGTGCACCACCCTACCTCATCCAATCAGTCAAGGGTGTGGGGAAAAGCTTAGTCTTAAAACTAAGCCTTAGGCTATAAGGCCCCTGCCTACTTACAGCCTGTCCCCCAAACCCAATGCAAACTATAAGCGAGCAAACATATATAGCATATTTACAAATTTATTTGACCAATAGACATGTACCCTCCAATGGACAGAATTTCACAATAGAGAAATCAGTGGTTTACTCTGTTCCTTCCACTCATTCTACACATGACCTTCAGTAGAACTTTTGTATTTGTTCAGTTTTGAGCAATTTGGTACCTCTTTTCTTCTTTTATATATTTTTTTCAAAATGATGGTTGTGAAGTCAGTATTTGTGGCCACCAACAGGGCCTCCTGGCCCATGCAGGCTAGCATTAGATTCAGAGAGACGGTAATGAAACAACAGAGCCAAGAACTGGTGGGCCATTAGCTTTAATCCTAGCTTGTACCCGGCAGGCAAGTAAAAACACACACTGGGCTCCAAAACCCACTGATTCAGTGCTCACAAAGCTACTGACTTATCCGAGTTTCCTAGAATCAAAGGTTTCTAGCTCAACAGACTTATTCACCTCTGTTTCCCATCTCCTTCTCCAGTACGAACTCTGCACAAACTGGCTTCTCCCTCAGCACTCCGCCATCTTGGCTGCTTCTCCTCTCCTCCATGTGGCCTTAATCTGCTCTCCCCTCTAATGCTAATCTCAGGAACCAAGAGAACAAGCTCCTGGTCTGCCCTACTTTATAGTGTAGAAATCCAAACCTTTATGCCAATATACAAATAAAAAAGTCTCTGATACAAAGCCACTTACCTGAGGCATCACGGGATTTCTCATGAGAGTGCACCACCCTACATCATGCAATTAGTCACGAGTGTGGGGAAAAGTTTAGTCTTAAAACTAAGCCTTCGGCTATAACGACCCTACCTGCTTACAGCCTGTCCCCCATACACAATAATATAATTATGCCTGTAAAGCCAGTAGTCGAGGCCGCCATCAGAGCAGCCTGACCCGTGCAGGTTCACATTGGATTCGAACAGTTGGTAATGAAACACAGGAGCCAAAAACTGGTGAGCCATCAGCTTTAATTCTAGCTTGCACCTGGCGGGCAAGCAAAAACACACACTGGGCTCCAAAACCCACACATTCAGTGCTCACAAAGCTACTGACTTCTCCGAGTTTCCTAGAATCAAAGGTTTCTAGCTCACCAGATTTATTCACCTCTGTTCCCCATCTCCTCCAGCACAAACTCTTAACAAACTGGCTTCTTCCTCAGCACTCTGCCATCTCGGCTGCTTCTCCTGGCCTTCACGTGGCCTTACTCTGCTCTCCTCTCTAATACTAACCTCAGGAACTCAGGAACCAAGAGAGCGAGATCTAGCTACCGGTCTACCCACTTTATAGCATAGATAATCCAAACCTTTAATCCAATTATACATACAGAAAGTCTCTGATACAAAGCCACCCATCTGAGGCATAATGGGATTCCTCCCTACATCACCACCCTACCTCATCCAATCAGTCAAGGGTGTGGAGAAGAGCTTACTCTTAAAACAAAGCCTTAAGCTATAACAACCCGGCCTGCTTACATTACAACTTTTCCCCCACAGCCATCACAAGCATAAGGGCAAATAATATCACCTGGGTGACGGGCTTCCATGTGGGCAGCACCATCTTTAACAAAGTGAGCATATTATATTTTATCTGCCAAACAATGCCCATCCCAAGCATTAGGGCAACTAATATCACCTTGGAGATGGGCTTCCACGTGGGCAGCACCATCTTTAACAAAGTGAGCATTAATATATTTTATCTGCCCAACAATGGTAGTAGAACTTCCTTAGAAGCTAAGTAGAAACTGGGACTCACTAGTAAAGTACTTTCAGCCTAAAGATAAAAGGCCTCCTATGAGGACAAACAATTATCTTTTCCAAACTAGGCCATGCAGTTTATGAAAGTCTCCACAAGTATGGGTTGATTCAGATCTAGCTAAATTGAAGAGGTCATCGGAGGATAAAAGGTTTTCAGTTTTTAATTTTTTGATGGTAAGAAAAGAAATGAAAAGGTTTATTCCTTTATGTACATAGTCATTTATCTCAGTATAAATTAAATGGTTTCATTGGAAGTAAATGAAAGACTAAGATTTTTATCACAACTGTTTTAAAATGAGATGATATTTTTGTCAGTTAAATGAGCAAAGAGATCTTAAATTCCTTGCCCTTCGTGAAGAAATGTGAGGTTGCTTTCATTTCTATCAGCATTTTACTGAGCAGACTCTCTTCATTCTAAACTAGAGGTCACAACTTGTTTTAAATTTGAGCTAGAATAAGATAACAAATATTGCCTGGGGCTTTATGGGATGCCTCTTATCTCTGAATTAAATTAGACAGTCAGAAACTATTGCAAATCCTTTATTATTTTGTTTTGAAGCTCTAAAAATGAAAAACAATGCATACAGGCAAAGTACATTTAAAAGTTATCGTTATACCACAAGGGTTACACATATAACTTTTTCTATATTATTCATTTTATATGGGAAATGAACTGAAATCTTCTTTTCTCCTTTATGCTAATTTTTAACATCTTAGGTTTTTTGTTGTTATAGGTTATCATTTTTAGTGCAGGGTAAAGATAGTGGTTTAAACTTTAGTGTTATTAGAGAAAAAAGTTTTTTGTTGTATTCCTTTTCATTGGAAAAATTCATGTTAATTATTTCTTTGCACCTGCCTAATGGGGCTGAAGTAATTCGATTGTCATATTGTTGTAGATTGTTGCTTTGTGTAATGTATCACCCCTGCTGTTCCATTAAAAAAAATTCTATACTCTTTCATTATTCAGCAAGGTCTAATGATTATTTCAGCATTTGTACATGCTGCACTGTTATTTTGTTTTTAATTGACTTCACTTTTTAATTAAGCACATTGGTTTTAACACAGTTGTTGACAAACCTAGTTTTGTCATTAACAGCATTTGCTCTCATACCTATTGACATTTTATTTAGATTTCTTATAAATTATAGAGCAATAGGTACATTGAAGTTTATTATCTACTCTAACATTTATGTCACATATTATTGATATATATTGGTATGCAGAATATATTAAAAGACCAATTATTTTGTTTAAAGTGTACTTTAAATTTTAATTATTAAATCTTTAGTTTGACAATTTGAAATAAAGAGGATTATTTTTAAATATGCAACAATCTTTCAACAAAAAGTATACATTTTACCTCATTGGTTAAATATAATCTCTTGTTAATAAGCACATGTGATATAATGTTATTGTTTGTTTTTAGTGAGACATATGAAATTATAGTCTGTATAAATCTGCACAAATATAAATTTGATATGTTAACCATATATGGTGATCTTTTTTGGAGAATTGTTTTATTTCTTTATTTTAAAATTTACTAAAAATAAATCCTTTAAAAACATTAACTGATTATAGATAGCAAAACCCACAGAAGTGTCTCCTTCTGAATGGAATCTCAGTCATTTATCACCCCACAAGATAATAAAAAAGGGGCCATAGACAAAATAAGTCAAGCTTTGTTTAGCTGAGATGTTAGAAATTACTGAACTGAAAGGAAGAACTGAAAAGAGAATAAAATAATGGTAAATATTAAGATGAATAAATGTTTTTAACAACTATGTGATAATATTTTATAGATGTCACATCTCTCTGAACAAGAACCTGGCACAAATGCGGCTTGTAAAACTCTATGAATGTCATAGACATACCTTATTTTGGGAAAGGTTGACATGAGAACTTTTATTTCCATTTTGCCATTTTTGTTTTGTTGGTGGACATGAATGAACGACTGAATAGAAGGGTGAATGAATAGGGCACATGGCATTTGCCTGCCATTTGGTCATCTAAGGGACAGAGGACAAAGATTTTTTAAAGTGGGCCCTTCTGCCCTTGTTTGGTGCCGCTTCATTGCCGCAGTGCCGACTGCTGATGAGCCTGCTCGCTGGGATTTATGTTCAACCCCTCCTTATGCCTCCATGTGCCTGACCTGGCTCGATTAGCATAGCTTCCATTCCCAGTGACAACATGAATAAAAGATGACTGGTGTGACCTCAGAAAGTGCCAAGATAGTATCGATGTAATGAGCCCAATATCCACTGCTTTATGCATTGCCATACAATAGCAATCTTAATAAAAGGTTAAACAGCATTATAATATATGTTTCTCTGATGTCCGTCTGACTCACCAACTTCACTTTTTCATTCACTTTTGCTTCCTTGAGGATAACCACTAATCAAAAAAATGTTATTTTGGTGAGCTTAAGACAGGATGAGACAAACAAGAAAAGTTTTGCTTTCCGAGTCTTCTCCATTTCAGAAAATAACTTTTCTTTTGGTTGGCATTGGTTTCTGCTCAACAGTAACTATGATTGTTATTACTGCATATATTCTAACTTGAACATCCAATTTTAATCTTCAGAACTCTGTCTTACCATTTCATCTCTCTGGCTTTCCGAGTTTTATTCTGATTGTGAACATCTATAAAGTATGTCATATTTCTGGAAGCCCCTCAATACTGGCCTTGTGTTGTTCACTTTGATAGAATTTAAAGATCTGTTATGCATTAACTTTATACACAAATATTCTGATTACTTTGTTCTGAAAGCTAATAAAACAATTGCAAATATGCGTATGAAAATATTTTAAAATCTCTTTTTCTGGAGCTTCTTGACCAAAAACAAGAGCAGTCAATTAAAAAAATTCATTATCCTTCCCTTACCTGTAAAAATAGGAAGTAAAACATGAGAATATAAGATCACACTTTGCCAAGAACATCTTTTATTATATATATATTTTTAAAAACAAAAACACAACAACTAATATTCACCCTTTTAACAACAAAAAGAAAATGGTATGCTTTTTATAACTTCTGTTAGACAGCAGATCACAGCAAGGTCTGTTACCTAAATGATCTGAAAATATGACATTGTTACCAGCTTACACTCTGTACATCTTTGGGCCTTGTAGGTACATTAAACATTATTTAGAAATAAGCAATTGCTAAAATATCCTACCACTTCAAACCTTGAATTTATTGCTTGACACATCTGTTGTGTCTTTTTGCATTTTGAAAGGGTGATGGTGAGCAACACACAAGATATAAAATTTTCAAATGTCTACTATGTTTCCTTGATCATATCATTTTTATTGAAGCATTGGACATCTGACATAACAGAAAGTGATCAGATATGATTTGACATGACATTATGCAGGTAGGCATCACTGTTAAAGATGGGGAAGGGTTGTTTGGATATATCAAGATGTAAAGTAAATTAGACCATATTTATGGGGGCTTTGTCTTGGAAGAAAAAAAAAACACCTTTATATCCTCAACCACTCTAAGATACTTGAATAATGAGAAAAATATTCAGTATTTCTATAGCCATCGAAGACTCAAGGGGAGATTATTTATTTATCTAAGAAAATTCTAACAATGCTACCTCATTTGTCTCTCTTCAATTTGACAGTGACTCCAACAAATGATAGTTTATGAAGTTTCTTGTATGGAAAAAAGTTGTAGAAAAAAAGAGATTCTTCTAATTATTGTTAAGGGGACATCTGAAGTTTAAAAGGAAAAGTAGAAAAGAGTCAGGACTGTACAGCCCACGGCATGCTGTGGATTGCTGCACCATTTAGAGGGACACTTGATAAAGACTAAGTAGAGAGAGCACAGCCCTGCAAAGCTCAACCTTGAGACTGCCAGAAAAAAAAAAAAAAAAAATCAAACTGGCTGCTCACAAAATTGAAGCAGATGTCAGATGCAGCAGCTGTGGCTTGAGAAATTCAACAAAATTCCAATATTCAAATTGCTTCTCTGGATAAAAACTGCTTGATAGCACAATTTCAGATCTGATCTGGACAGCCAGTGAACCATCTGCATAGGATGAAAGTAATCTGCTGACACAGTTGGTAAAGGTAGACATCAGCATCACTGGGTCAGAAAAAGAACCTGCCAAGGTGTGTTCTGGAGCCTGTCAGGAAAGTATTAGAGTAATTCCCCCAATTTTTAAAATACTAAATACCAAAATAAAGAGAGATAAAAAGTGTGTTTGTTCATTGTTTAAAGACTATCTGAAAAAATAACCACACCAAATTCAAACCAATAATATCCACTATAATTTTAGGGTCAAATGCAATATTATGGTAGAAATCCAATAGGTAAAATACTGGGAAAATTACATTCCCAGCTTAGAGTAAAAAGTGATGATC
Source organism: Rhynchonycteris naso (assembly GCA_037038555.1). Classification (NCBI taxonomy): domain Eukaryota; kingdom Metazoa; phylum Chordata; class Mammalia; order Chiroptera; family Emballonuridae; genus Rhynchonycteris; species Rhynchonycteris naso. Next base: position 228,913,587 of record CM072998.1, read on the forward strand.
AATCTATTAAATCTGACCTTGTGAAAATGATGAAACTGTACAATGGGTTAACAAGCAAATTGTTAGACAAATTGTGAGCTTTAAAAATTTAGTATCCCAAGCAAAGTAATAATTCTCTAATAAGCTAGTGACTATACTTTTTGTTTTACCAGGCTATGTTTTGGATAAAACAAACATATGTAGATGCTGAAAGGTTGCTCACAAATAGGTCAGACTGTGGCGGAAGTCTTTCTTAATTCAAGATACATCAGCCTTGGCAGTAGCTGAAAATAAGAGTGAGTAATCAAAAGTGACCCAAACAATGACGTCAGAATTTCCAGATGGTATAGAAAAAAAGTCCATGATTTATAATTGCTGGTGCAGTAAATAAATCTAAAACAATAGGCGTGGATGGGGAAACAGTCAAGCTTGATGCCAGAAGTAATTGACATAGTCGTCAAATCAATTTCCTAGGGTGCAGACACTCAAGCACTCAATCTGATTCTGTATGCTGCACAACACTTGGATTATACAGCTGTCTCTTATTCAGATAGCCTTCGCTCAATATGAATTCAAGGAACTGTCTAGAAGTGAACAATAATTATTTAGGCTTCCTTGTGCAGGTTTAGTGTTTTCTAGTCAAATTGCTTTCATTTGGAATGATATACATTTCATATTAATTATTGAACATTTAGCTGATATTTTTTCTCATTCTGTATGACCAAACATAATAGTGTTCCTGAAATCCACGCTCCTTCCTCTCAGGGCATGAACAGTATGGTGTTCTTTACATGGCCTGTTTACTTGAGTGCAAGCGGGCAATGCCCATGTGGAGGAGGATAGATGAATGGATCAATTTATTTTTCTGTATTTCAATTCAATGAAATTCAAAGATAAGATTGAATAATCTTTTGATGCAAATAACTTTATTGGCATTCATTCATTTTTCATTTATCTAAGGTTTATACAATGTCTGCAGCATACCAGATACTTGATTTGACACTGGGATATCGAGATAAGAGACAAAGGCTCTGCCTTCAAAAACTCACAAGCTTAGTGAACTGTCAAGATAGGTAAAGAATCATGTGAGAATTATAGAGAAAGAAGAGAGGGCGAGAGGAGGCACAGAGGAAACCCCTACCCCAGTGGTAAGTGGAGTGAGCTTGGGAGAGCATTAAGGGAAGGATTTTGGAGATGCCAGCACTGCCTTTGAGATTTGAAGAATGAGAAAAAATATTGCCATGTTGAGAGAGGATTGATATTCCAGGCAAGCGCAGCACTGTAAAGAACATGGCATTTTCAGGCAGTAACATACTCTTCAGTGTGGCTAAAACATAGGATTTGGACGCCAAGAAAATGAAAGATATTGAGAAAGAAAAGAGGAAAGCTATGGAGCAGATGGCAAGGGTGGGAAGCATTTTACTGCTCACAAAGCACTTTTGCTCATGGTCTTTCACTTAATGCCTACAGCAACTTGTGCGAACATGATTGCCCCTATTTTAAAATGAGCTAGATCAAGGTTGAGAGAGCTGGGTCACTTACTAAATTCTCACAGCTGAGAATTAGGCCCAGGTCTATCTGCTTTGAAGACCACGTTTGGAATACAGCATTCAGTACATGGCTTCTTGGTCAAGGGGTTCCTTTGGTACAATACTCAGTCACTTAGGACAACTTTATACTTTTGGAAAACAGTTGGATGCAATGGGGCTGACAGCAATATGCAAGAAAGTAAAGGAGAAAGTAAAGAAAATAGATACTAGGCTAAAAGGAGGAAGGGGGAAAGAATGTGTATAAATTTCAAAATACTATAAAGACAAAACAGCCGACCAGCATCCTCTGGGGGATATGGAAAGAAGGTAATTCCATAGGGGCTGCAGAGTCAACAGAATTTCTATTGTTGAAAAAGATCTTTGAGGGAACAGATTAAAAGATGATAAATCACATCATTAACAGGCTATTTGTTTGCTGTTAATTTAACTTTCTATCTTTAGAAATAGAGAAGGCTGAGGGTCAGGGGAAAGATAAGTCAATTATGGGTGTGAACCAGAGGAGCCATCAGCTAGTGCAGAGATGGAAACAATGAATCAGTATGTGGCAAGATCTAACAGTATGAAAGACGAAAGTCCTAAAGATAAAAAGAACAATGACAGGAGCTGGGACACACAACTTATTTTGAGAAAAAAAATGAGAAAGAATAGTAAAGAAAATATAATAACTCACAAAAGTAAAAGGATTAAAATAGGAAACCAAAGTTAAATTGAGAGTAAATTAAAAGTGGATAAAAAGGTCAACTATAGAATTAAACCTGGATGATTTTTAAATAAAATTTATTTTAGATATACTCAACAATATTGTCCATTGTGAAAAATTAGAGAATAAAACTAGAAGAACAGAGAAAAAAATACTTCGATTTCACTTATTTAAACAAACGGTTTGTACTCTGATGTACTTTCTTGTAATCATTTTTCTCCAGACATTTTTATATAATTGTGTTCATAATGTAAGAAATTGTAGCTTCCTTTTTCTTCTAGTATTTTAGAATAACTATTCACAATGCTATATACTCAATTTTTCTATTTCCTTTCTAGCAGGATTTAATGACATTAAAAATATCATAGTAATGTCTTTGAGAATAAATATTTTAATGGGTAATTTCCAGATAGATGAGATTACCTCATTTTAATTTAAGATATTTATAGCTACAGAAACAACTGTACTCTCAAAGTTAAAAAATATTTAAACATAATAACTTAAATTAGAAGTTTTAATGAATAAATGAAACAAACCAGTTGTATGCAGAGATATTTTGTGTTTTGCTTAGTTATACAAATAAGGGAAAAAGTCTTATTTTTCTGTGGTATGTGCCATTGAGTCAGCTCTGACTCTTGGCAAACCTATGAACAAATGATGTCCACAATGTCCTGTCTGTAGCAGCCCTGCTTGGCTCCTATAGACTCAGAGCTGTGGATTTGTTTATGAAGTCAATCCACCTCATATTTGGTCTTCCTCTTTTCCCTCTTCCTTCCATTTTTCTCAGCATTCCTGTTTTTTCCAAAGAACTCTGCCCTCTCATGTGTCAGAAGTCTGACAACTTTGGTTTAATCATTTTTGCCTCCAGTGATATTTCAGTCTTACTTTGCTTTAATACACGCCTGTTTGTCTCTCTAGAAGACCAAGTTATTCACAGAGCTCTCCTCTAATGCCACATTTTAAATAAATCAATTCTTTTCTTATCAGTGTTCTTCACTGTGCAACTTCCACATCCATGCATAGTAATCTATTTTTTTCCTTCGGTTTTATGAAGATGATTCATGAGTTCCGTGGCGCATGTTATCTACATACATGGTTTATGCTTGTCATCAAGCTGCCCCCAAGGTGAAATAGGTAGGCCAAGAGGAACATGTGGCCCATCTTTATTAATACAGCAATGTAAGAATACACAAAGCAGATAGTCTTGAAAGCACTTACTCCACTGTTCTATCTAATAAGACATCTAACTAAAATCACTATAGCCTTTAGCATATCTCAGGGGTTATCAGATCCAAATATGATGACCTGCTAGCAGAATGTGAATCTGAAATCTATGGTAGATAAACTTGATCTAATTAATTTTTCTAGTTCCAAGACAAATATTATTTATAATAATTGTGATAAACCATTGCCAAACTTAAATAAATATTATTTTACAGTTTCTCTCAGTGAAATTATTCTAAATTAAATTTTAGTAAAATATATCAAATTCTTCTTTATCTAGTATAAATAATCTATCAGAGGAAGAAAATGACACCACTAGCATTTTTAAAAAGTGTGAATGAGATGATCTTCTAAAACCCCTGAAGGAGACAACTTCTTAGTGTGATAATAACCCATTTATGTGTTTGCATGGAAATGCACTACAAAGAATGAGGCTATTCAAATTGAAGTGGTATAATTGGGGAAACAAGTAATAGAAAAGGAATATGCAACTATTGGAACTATTTGAATCACTAGATATGAGGGTCTAGATGAGAAAACATTTAGATAAAAGAAATCCTTTTGAATTAACCTGCTTCTCAGTAGAATTCCATTACCATAGAATGGTTACTTCAGTGGTTCATGTAACAAAATTTGTTCCTCTTGTATGCCAACTACTGAGGAAACAGAAGGGAAAAAAACATCGCCACTGCCCTCATAGAGTTTTGATTTGCTACATTTTCAATTTTTTTTCAGAATGACAAAAATAGGCAAATTCATTTTATCATACACAAGAAAGTACATGAGCTACAATTTTCTGATCTGTGTATATGTGTGTTTGCTATGTTGATTGTAAAAGTGTTCAGTTATGAAAATAATGGTAAACAAGAACCCTAAATCTGAAAACATTTTGGCCTTTAAAATTACATATTTAATTGCCCTAATTATATAATTTTTTATTTTATTATTATTATTTTTTATTCAGTGAGAGGAGGGAAGGCAGAGACAAACTCCTGCATGACCTCCAAGCAGAATCCATCCAGCAAGCCCACTAGGAGGTGATGCTCTGCCCATCTGGAGCGTTGCTGTATTGCTTAATAACTGAGTTCCTCTTAGCACCTGAGGTAGAGGCCATGAAGCCATCCTCAGCACCCAGGGCCATGGCTCAAATTGAGCCATGGCTGCAGGGTGGTGGGGTGGGAGGTGGGAGAAAGAGAAGTGAAGGGGGAGGGGTAGAGAAGCAGATGTTTGCTTCTCCTATGTGCCCTGACTGGGAATCAAATCTAGCACATCTACATGTCAGGCCAATGCTTTACCACTGAGCCAGCCAGCCAGGGCCATATATTTTTATATTAAAAAGCACGGGACAATTTTTCAAGAATGACTTTCCTTTTGACTGATAGCATTTGGTGGTTGAAGCTTATAACACTCTCCTCTTTCTAAATTTTAATATATTGAGTCAACTCATAGAACACATTTTTAAACTAAGGAACTACATAAAGACAATGTTTGAAAACACTGTTTTATTAATTGTAACCTATGTTACTTAGGCCTCTCAAATGAATATCTTGAATTCTAAAGCCCTAAGAGCAATGAAACATCTTTACGGTAAATGAGAATAATCTAACAATTAACCCCCAATTTTTTTCAAGCACTAAATGTTAAAGCAAATCTAATCAGTGTTAATGATGAATGAAATTCCAGACCTAGTAGTCCTTAATATATCAGTTATATTTAGTTTTTCAACAGGGTTTGTTTTGAAGAAAATTTTCTTAGTTTTTTCATGAGTGACGATCATGATACTTTTAAAGCTCATTCTGAGAAATGATTTCTTGTCATTTTTTTTCTGTCCAACTGGCATAATACATTTATTTATGTGAGGTACATGACTAGCCTCTAACCCCCACGGCCAGTATCTGGTTTCAGAGAGCATTGCTCGCCATAGAGTGGTTGTTAAACACTTCCTATTGAAGCAGCTACTAGGTCTAATTATCAAATCACAATCCTCCTTCTGCTAATATTGTGTGTTACAAAATAAGGATCTGAGAAACTTGGTGCTTCATTTATCTTACCACCTATGCTTAGAAGGGGCTACCTCAAAATCTCAGCACCATTTAATAATCCAGTTTCATTAAATGTAGAATTGATTCAACTGTATGTTCAAATGTACGATTCAAGAAAACAATATTAGTTTTTCTTATAAGATAAACATAAATGAGTCAGTGGATCTTTAAAAACATTTTTCTATCATGGTCATGATATTGCCATATTGTCCAGGGCCAAATACATATTTTAATAGTTTAAGTAATATATTAGTGAACATACTCAAATGTAGATATATAGTACATGTGCAGTGTATGTGCACATGTATAGTGAGGCAATTTCTTTGAAATGAGAAGCCTACCATTCATGGCCATGTTGTCTGGTTCAAGAGAGATTATGCAATGAGACTAAAAGAAACCAAGGGATTAGCGAAAAGATCAATTGAGTTAAAATAATTAAAATTCTCCAAGATTTATGGTTTTATTTTAAAATTTCCTTTTGCTGAATGCCAGGTCACAAGGAAAACATTGCAAGAACTATGAAAGGTGTTAAGGGAACTGTCAGTGACAAAGGTAAACATAGGAAGACTTCACCTTGCTTAGGAGCAGAATGAACCCTATTCATCATGTTACAGAGAGTGCCTCATTCTGCGGCAGAGGGTAGGTTGTTTGCTGTCCAGAGTAACAAACAATGTTGCTCTTGGGGCAACCTCTGGAATGGTTGCTTCGTTAAAAGGATTTAACATCCCCACTCAGGATTCCTGAGCTGTGATGGAATCACTGTCTGTGTGACATCTATCTGTCACCTCAGAGGGACTTGGGAGTCAAGGGGAGCCGAACCTGAAGCTCACTGCTACAATTCCATAAATAATAAAGTCCTAGACTCCACGATGGTGGCAGACTAACTTGTTAGGTGCAGAGAGGATCAGATCTCTGGTCCTTCAGTCTTGACACTCCATGTACAGGTTTTTTCCCTTAAGTAAGTATAATTTTTCACTCTTTACACTAAAAGAATTCATTTACATTATTTTGGTGATTTCAATTTTCCCCCATTTTCTTTCTCTTCCACCTTTCCATTCTCCTTCTCCTCTGCACATTTCTGATTCCTCATGTAATTGATGGCATTTTATGAACCATTCATATTAGTCACTAAGTTCTAATTAAGGCCTTTGCTGACAGCAGCACCAGATCACTGGGTGGGTTTACAATGTGTGCTCTGCCTGTGTTCTCTCCACACCAATTGTAAAGAATTCATTTGTTTAGAACAGTTTACCCTCATGAATATATATACACGAAGGCTATGTGCTTTCTGAACATGCTCTGCTGGGCTCCCATCAAGAACCCAAGTAGTCTAGAAAGAATTGACTATAACTGATCAAACATGAAGTACATTGCCACAGATGGGCCAGTGTCTTTCAGAGTGCTAGCACTACTTTCTTCCCTTTCAATATAGTGATCGAAAAGAAGTAAATGTTGTGTAGAATATAAATACATGGTACCAGACTTTAGAAAGAATGTCACTTTATCATGAAATATTCCTATATAGATTGTACAGCTGACTACAAGAGCCATATGCCAAGCCACAGTTGAAAGATTTGTTTCTCTAATGTACATTAAAATATCACCCCAAGATGACTGACATAAAGTGATTCTGCATTGCAAAAATATGATTTTTATGAGTTATTCTAAAACTGACTGTACAAGTTCAAGAACTATATTTCAGCTCAAAAAAATCTGACCCCTTGGTCATTTTTTATTCTGCACAGACTCTATAGAGGAGTTTCAAACATCATTCTTCTCAGTATGGCATGATATTACATTTAGTCAAAGTGTGAAATCTCTGCAGAAAATAGGTGGGAGGGAGAATGCAATTTTATTCTGCCAAACAACTCCTCTGATCCATGGAATCAAGCACTAGCCATGAGTCTGCATAAAACCAGCTGACACTGATCCGAATGTTCCATGGAGTAACTCTATACATGCAGGCAATCATTTTGGTTTTCTTCTGCTTTTACTTTCCAGAAGCTCTGTTGGCTATCCCATAGACAGGTGTCATCTGTACTTAGTCTTCTGGTGTTAATTCAGGAAAACAAAAGGTGGATGAAGATAACTACAAGAGAACACGGAGGCACATCAGGGCCTTTCTACAACATGGCTCTTAGAGACCATGCCCTGAGACTCCAGTATAAAGGCCATTTATGAGGTAATATGGTTATCTATCAAACTATTATCCATTAAGGAAGTTTTTGTTAGTTTATTTTGCATTCTGTTCTTGAGCAAAATATAATCATGTTAATACGCTCCATTATGTTTATAAATGGAAGCATAGTTAGTAAAAAAATAAATTAATTAATAGATCAGGATAAAAGGATATGTTTACAAGTTCAATCATTTTCTTAACTTTTCTTCAAAGTCAGATTTATTTATGTCCTTGTATGAATGCATCTTCCCCTTATCTCATAAGGGATCCCCCAGTCTATGACACTAGCAGGAAAGGAAAAGATTTTGACTACTGTATGAGAGATGACTGAAGGGTTCCCTCTCAATTTGGCTTGAAGACTCTGAGCACTTGCCCACAGAACAGAAATGCCCTTCTAAATTAGATGGACTATATGCTGGATCTGACCCTGAAGAATTTCATATCTATAATTTTCCCTTCAAAAATGACAGTTATAATCAAGGTCATGACATGTCCTCTTAATAGCACACAATTGATTTCTCAGTTCTATTCTGTTTTGAAAAATGCAGAACAGGCATTCAGGGGCTAGATATCAATACCATGAAAAATGGAAAGATGTCAGAAATAGCCATTTGCAGCTGGCCATGTGCTTGCTCAGACAGCTGGTTCCACAACTCAGCAAATACATAGCGTGTACTTGTCTAGAGGAAGATGGACTGAAAATAAATTATTAAGCTTTTTTTCTACTGGGGGATGGGGCATTTTCACATAGACCGTAATGCGTGTCATCACATACAGAAAAAGGATAAACAGTCATGGACCAGCTTGAAGAAAATTGATAGTGACTTGTACATCCTTATTCATTACCACTTCATTCCAGATTAAGAAAGCTTTGAACAGCAATTTTTATAATAATCTTATAGAACTCTTTACAGATCTCCAGGATCACACATAAAAAACCACACACATACACAAAAATGCCCAAACCAAAAACACAACCACTGATTAGTAAGAACTTTAATTTGCTGGCTCGGATATTTGCTGAATAGTCAAAGTAGGCTGTATTTTAAAGGCGGTGACTGAGGCAGGGCATATCATTGCCTAGAAGGTTAAAGATGAAAATTTCTTTTCTTATTGTTCTATGCAAAGAACAACTGAATGGCTCTTTTCATTCTTGTGAGCTATCCTACGCCAACTACCCCCACCACTGGACAGAGATGGCTATCTGCCTTTGACTATGTTTAGAAAAAGAGGTTATTTGAGGCACTATGTGATTGACAACTTTGATTTAGTATAGGAAACCAGGAAAGCTAGTGGAAAAAATGAAACCTAAGGAAACATTTCTTTTCCTATTTCACAGTAACAAACAGAGTAAAAACCGTGAAGAAATAGGTCTAGGAGTCAAAGAAAGAAAAAGAAAAATCCCACTGTACTTTAGTGTGAAAATGTGTCAGGGGTTGAAAGTGGTAGACTATAAAGAAAGAAAGCATTGGGAGTCCATTTTTTTCATGTATAGCAAGCAAAGCCATAAAGAAGAAAATTTGGAGCAGCCTGAGATCAACTCAAAGCAAGACCACTGAGTTGAATTTACGCCCCGCCCTCTGCATTCTCTTTTCTGTAAGGGAGCATATGAGAAAATACTTTTGCATTTGCCCATAATAGTTATCCAATAAACCTCACTCGAATCTCTATCAAATCTCTATATGCATGAGAGATTCAGAAGAGTTTTTATTTTTTTACTTCTTGCCTAAAAATGAAGACCTGCTTTCAATGTGAATTGTGTAATTATATGAAGTAATGGGTCCTATTAAATGAAACATCTCCAGGGATGAAAAGAGGTGCACTCTGCACCTTTCCAGTTATCTCTAGAAATATCAGAATGAAACCTAAACACTAACTGAATATCTCAACACGACCTTACCATGGCCACTCACCTTTAGACAAATATATTAAGATGAGAGGAACTTGTACCCAGATAACTTCCTACCCTGACTAGCACCAGATTCTGTAGTGTTTTTGTTTTTCCTTTGGGAGGTTGGACATATAAAATGCACAAAAGTATAATATCAGAGGGTGACAAGTCTAGGTGACCTGAGAGGTCCATTTCCTCTCTGTTCAGGAACTTAACCATAAGCTCACTCAGTGGATGTGACTCTGCTCAATGGAAGAACTGCCGACAACAGAAGCTGAGTTCAGCAAACTTCCATTTCTAAAGTTATTTCCTGGCACTTCTATGGTATTCTCTGTCCCTCTGAAAGCTGGGTCCCTTCTGCTTTGATGTCTGTAGTGTATTCTATTTAACTCTACCTGGCTCGTGCATTCTGGGATTGATCGTCAGAGGTAGATGACCTTGTGTATTTTTCTGCTTCTCGGTAAATAATTGTTTTCTTCTTAAGCTCTCTATTATGTTCTTATAATGGTGGTGATGGTGGTCATAGTATGTATCCAGCAAGTGCAGAACCAAGTTGGCAAATGCTAAGCTGATGAATACCTGGCTTCTTTCCCCCAGAACTTCAGTGGGTGTGGTCCTAGACACTCAGTACTGATCTTCAATACGATCTGCCTGTGGGTCTCTTTTTCTAAACTGTCCCAGGACTCTGAGTCCAGTTGGCTCCACTTTATTACAGATACCTGTTTTGTGTTTCTCTGTGTGTTTTGATCTGTACCTTAATGGAAAATAAAAAAACAAGCCAGTAATAAAATGCTTTTTTATATCAGACTCTCTTCTAATTGCCTTACATGTATGTATTAGTTTAGTCATCATAATAGCCTTATTGGGGAGGTTGGATTATTACTCCCATTTTAATGAGGGACGTAGGCCATATAGACTTAAGTACTTTGCCCAAAGTCATCCAACCAGGAAGTGGCCAAGTTTGGATTGGTCTGGGTTGGCCTCGGTGGTCTGTCTTCTAACTTCCAGTTTATGGTGTTTCCACTTGCTGTGCTGCTCCCAACACTAGCATCTTCCTTCCTTAAGGAAAATAAATAAATAAACCCATGGTATAAAATTCAAATTGTAAAAATAATTCTGTGAAACAAAGTTCTTTCATGGCCCTGTCTCCCAGCCTTCAAGTTCCTCCCTGAAGAAATAACCATTGCTGGTGCCTGCGTGAATATTCTTATAGAAGTGTTTTATGTAAATATGAGTAAACACAGCATATATACATTACTCCTTTCTAATGCAAATTTCAGTTTACCAAATATATATTTTAACATCATAGGTTTTTTTCCACTTAAGTTCTCAGCTCTTTTATTTTAGTTTGTATACACTGATTCATACTTTTTAAATGGTTGAATATTTTTCTTACATATGGGTATAACAAATGTATTTGACCCATCTTTGATGAGATTATACAATTATGTTATAACAAGTCATTCACTATGCATAACACTTTACATGTTCCAGTTGCACATCTGTGAGTTTTCAATTTGATAAATGTGTAGAAATGGAATCTCTGAGTTTAAAAATATCTATATTTGAAATTTTTATTGCCAAATTGTTCTTTTTAAAGAGTTGCATTAATTTGCATTCCCATCAGTACTGTGCGAACGTGTCCCCCTTACCCTTGCCAACACAGCAAATTGTTGGACTGTGCCAACGTCCAATTGCATCTTTGCTATACTCAGAAGTGAAAACAGTATCTCATACTTTCAGTCTAAATTGTTAGCTAAGCATTTTTTCTTTTTCATAAACCTTTTTCCATATACAGTGTGTCCGTAAAGTCATGGTGCACTTTTGGCCATGACTTTACGGACACACTGTATTTTGCACATTTCCTTATTGTATTGTCAGACTTGTATTTATGGATTTGTAGGAAACTTTTCTATGTTAAGCACTGGCACTTTGATATTCTAAAAATTATAATTATTCTTTCTCATATTAGTATTTCTCTTTTCACTGTATTTATTTTGAATTGTGAAGGAATTCTTTTTATATAGTTGATTTATTCAATTATTCATTTTAATGACTTCAAGAATTTATTTCATACTTAGAAAAGCTTTAGCTTTCTTGGAGTTAAAAAAATTACTTTTTCTAATAATTCAGTACTGCAGGTTTATTTTTACTTATATCTTTGATCTAACTAGAATCCATATCTGAATAAAAAGTAGTTAAAATCCAGCTTTTTTGTTGTTCTTTTCCCAAAACAGCTATTCTGTTCTGTTGCTTTATCACTATTTTAAAAATAACACTGCTTTCTTGTTTTGAAATATTAATTATATCATAAATTTTTAAATGCATTTGGGTACATTTGAATACATTTCTATTCCATTCCATTAATTTGTATATTCATATGCCAGTGTAAAACTATTTTTTTATTTAGACAATTAAATTTAACAGGGTGACATTGGTCAACCAGAGTACATAGATTTAGAGAAAACATCTCCACATCATTTGGACAGTCAATTATGCTGTATACTCATCACCCAAAGACAAATCATCCTCTATCATCCTATATTTTGTTTCTCTTTAAGCCTCTCCCCTTCCCATCACCCCCCTCTCTCTCCTCCTTTCCCCTTACTCTGGTAATTACTGCACTTTTATCTGTGTCCATGAGTCTCAATTTTGTGTCCCACTTATGTATGGAATCATACAGTTCTAAGCTTTTTCCAATTTACTTATTTCACTCGGTATAATTTATCTAGGTCCATCCATGCTGTCGTAAATGATCCTATGTCATCATTTTCTATGGCTGAATAGTATTCCATTGTATATATGTATCACTTCTTTTTATCCAATCCGCTATTGAAGAGCATTTTGGCTGTTTCCATGTCTTGGCCACCGTGAACAATCATGCGATGAACAAGGGAGTGCATGTGTCTTTACATATCCATGTTTTCAAATCAAGTTTTGTGAGTATATATACTCAGTAGAGGAATTGCTGGATCATATGGTAGTCCTATTCTTAATTTTGGGGGGAACTACTATACTTTTTTCTATAATAGTTATACTAATTTACATTTCCACCAACAGTGAATGTGGGTTCCTTTTTCTCCACAGCCTTTCCAACACTGGTTATTACCTGGCTTGTTGATAAATAGTTCATTTAACAGGTGTGAGGTGATATCTCATTATAGTTTTGATTAGTATTTCTCTAATAGATAAAGATGAGCATTTTTTCATATATGTGTTGGCCATTTGTATTTCTTCCTGGGAGAAGTATCTGTTCATGTCCTCTTCCCATTTTTTTATTGGATGGTTGCTGAGTTTTGTGAGTTTTTTTTAATATATTTTGGATATTAGCCCCTTATCTGCGCTGTTGTTTGAAAATATCATCTCCAATTTAGTTGGCTGTCTATTTGTTTTGTTGAAAGTTTCTTTTGCTGTGCAGAGCTTCTTAGTTTGATATAGTCCCATTCATTTATCTTTGCCTTTGTTTTCCTTGTCTTTGGGGTCAAATTCATAAAATGTTATCTACAGCCAACATCCATGAGTTTAGTACCTATGTTTTCTTCTGTTTGATTTATTGTTTCAGTTCTTATATTTAGGTCTTTGATCCATTTTAAATTAATTTTGTGCAAGGGGACAAACTGTAGTCAAGTTTCATTCTTTTGCATGTGGCTTTCCAATTTTCCTAACACCATTTATTTGAAGAGGCTTTCTTTTCTCCACTGTGTGTTTTTGGCTCCTTTATTAAAGCTGATTTGACCATATATATGTGGTTTTATTTCTGGGTTCTCCATTCTGTGTCCACTGGTCTGTGTTTCTATTTTTCTTCCAGTATCATGCTGTTTTGATTATTATGGCTCTGTAGTATAGTTTGAAGTCAGGTATTGTAAATGCCTCCTGCTTCTTTTTTTTTTTTCCTTAGGATTACTTTGGTTATTTGGGGTTTTTTATGGTTCTATATAAACCTGATGATTTTTTTGTTCCATTCCTTTAAAAATTGACATTGGAATTTTGATGGGAATTGCATTAAATTTGTATATTGCTTTGGGTAATATGGCCATTTTAACTATATTTATTCTTCCTATCCACGAACAAGAAATATGTTTTGATTAAATTGTGTCTTTTTCAATTTCCTTCAACAATGCTTTGTAGATTTTAGTATTTAGGTCCTTTACAATTTTTGTTATATTTATTCCTAAGAATTTGTTGTTGTTGTTGCAACTGTAAAAGGAATAATTTTTTTCAGTTTTTTTTCCCAAAGTTTTACTGTTGGCATATAAGAAAGCAATAACACTTATTTTTCCCAGTATAAATGCCTTTTATTTCTTTCTCTTGTCTGATTGCTCCAGCTAGAACTTACAGCACTATGTTGAATAGGTGTAGAGATAGTGGACAGCCTTGTCTTGTTCCTGATTTTGGAGAAAAAGTTTTCATTTTTTTTACCATTTAGTATGATGTTAAATGATGGTTTGCCATAAATGGCCTTTATTATGTTGAGGTATTTTCTTCCTATAACCATTTTGTTGAGTGTTAAACATAAAGAGATGTTGTATTTTATCGAATGCCTTTTCTGTATTTATTGATAGAATCATATGGTTTTTGTTCTTTGTTTTGTTGATATGGTGTACTACATTAATCATTTTATGTATATTGAACCATTCTTGTGTTTCTGGGATGAATCCCACTTGATCATAATGAATTACTTTTTTACTAGGTTGTATTTTATTTGCTAGTATTTTGTTTAGGAGTTTTGCACTGTATTCATTAGAATATTGGTCTGTAGTTTTCTTTTTTTGTGTTGTCTTTACCAAGTTTTGGTGTGAGGGTTATGTTAACCTCATAAAATGTTTTTGGAAGTATTGCTTCTGCTTCAATTTTTTGGAAGACTTTGAGAAGCATAGGAACCAAATCTTCTTTGAATGTTTGGTAGAATTCACTAGTATAGCCATCTGGCCCTGGACTTTTATTTTTTTGGAAGATTTTTTATAGTTGTTTCTATTTCCTCTCTGCTTATTGGTCTATTTAAGCTTTCTAATTATTTGTGATTTGGTCTAAGAAGCTTGTATTGTTCTAGGCATTTATCTATTTCTTCTAGATCAGTGGTTCTTAACCTGGGTTCTATCGAACCCTAGGGGTTCGATGAGTCGGTCTCAGGGGTTTGGAGAAGCCTCTGCCACGGAGGCCAGAATAAAGTAATACCATAATTTGTTGTGAGTTCATGCACTTTGTTGGCGTTGTTCTTTGAGCAAAATGATGTTCATGCACGACTCATTTTGTGCACCAGTAAAAAACATAATATACCTATGTCTTGAATTTGGAAAATAAAATCATATTTTATTTATCACTAAAGAAGGGTTATGAATGCGCATATGAAACTGGTGGGTTTGGTACCTCAAAAAAGGTTAAGAACCATGATTCTAGATTGTTGAATTTGGTGGCATGTAGTTTTTCATAGTATTCTACAATAATTTTTTGTATATCTATAATATCTGTGGTAATTTCTCTTCTTTCATTTTAGATTTTGTTTACTTGAGTTCTTTCTCTTTTTTTCTTAGTCTTGCCAGGGGGTTGTCTATTTTGTTTATCTTTTCAAGAAACCAGCTCTTTATTGCATTAATTTTTTCTATAGTTTTTCTGTTCTCTATTTTATTTATTTCTGCTTTAATTTTTATTATTTTCTTTCTTCTGCTGGTTTTGGGTTGCCTTTGTTCTTCTTTTTCTAGTTCCTTAAGATATAATATTAACTTCTTTACTTGGGCTCTCCCTTGTTTTTTTTCAAATAAGCCTGTAATAATATGAACTTTTCTTTATTACTGTTTTCTCTACATCCTAGATATTTTGATATGTTGTGTTGGCATTTTCATTTGTCTGTATATATCTTTTGACCTCTTCTTTTATTTCTTCTTTGACCCAGTCATTTTTTAGAAGTATGTTGTTTAATTTCCACATTTTTGTGGGTGTGTTTATTTCTTTTTTGCTGTTGAATTCTAGTATCAAAGCTTTATGATCAGAGAATATGTATAATTTCAATCTTTCTGAATTTGTTGATGTTAATTTTGTGGCCCAGTACATAGTCTATTCTTGAGAATGTCATTTACACTGGAGAAAAATGTACACTCTGACGTTTTCGGTTGAAATGTCCTATAGATGTCTATTATGTCCCTTTGTTCTAGTGTTTCATTTAAGGCCGATATTTCTTTATTGATTTTCTGTTTGGATGATCTAAAGCCATCAATGGTGTATTGAGGTCTCCAGGTTTGATTATATATTTTTTGGTTTGTACTTTTAGATTAGTTAGTAGATGTTTATATATTTTTGGTGCTCCTTGGCCAACCAGGTGTCCTCTGGGACCCTCCGCCATGTTCCAACAGAGCAAGTGATCAAGCACCCAGGCACCTATGCTTCTTACAGGAGAAAGCAGCCTGGAAACACAGCTGAGGAGGGTCCACTATGCCACTGTCTGCACAGCAAGGGGAGCAATGTGGACCAGGAGGCTAGTGTGACACAGTTCAGTCCCTCCTCCAATACCACTCTCAACACTCAAAGCCCTGAACAGGGCAGGGGCTTCACGCCACAAGCTGGTGTCTGAGCTTCAGGAGCTCTTGCGGCAGAAATCACAGATCAGGGGTTCCCGCCCACACATGCTAAACACTGCCAGGTAAGCCTGTTTCCAAATAGGTGGGGCACAGATCCTAGATCAAGCACATCTGGTGTCACAAGGCTAAACTCTGTGGGCAGATCAAGAGTGCCCCAGTGCCCCACAAGCTATTTGCACATAATTCTTGGGAGCACGCCATGGGCTTTGTGGGTGCCCAGCACCTGTAAGCCTGTAATCGCCCAGCACCTGCAATCACGGGTGTGGCAGACGCCAGGAAACAGCCTTGCTCCCTGTTCTTGGTCGTTACCCCTATCTCAGCTTCTTCCCTCCATACTGTCTTCTTCTCTTGGCTCTGGCTCCAAAACAAAGCATGTGCCAACAGTGCCTCCCTCTCTTAGGTCTGTGAAGAAAGAGAAGGACTCAGTCCTCAGACATTATTTTTCTTCTGTGAGCAGAGTCTATCTTTGACCCACCTTCTTGTGCAATCATACTTTTGTCTATCTGGTGGGTGTGTTTTTCAGGTTCATCTGGGGTTTTTTCCATGCATATAGTTGTAAATTTGTTTAAATTTCAAGGGGAGAGATTAGGAGTATCTCTCATGCTGCCATTTATTTCAAAATATATCTGTAAAACTATTTTGAATGTTATCATTTTATGATACATTTTGATATCTATTAGGGTAAGTCAGTTCTCATAACTCTTCAGAATGCTTTATTTATTATTGCTCTTTAAAGTCTTCTATAGAAATTTAAGAATTAGATTGTCTGATTAAAAAGATGCTGTTTTCTTTAGTTGTCACATAAATTTTATATTAACATAGGCAGAATTGACATCTATCTATATGTTAATGTGAGTATGATACATGATGATAAATATCTCAAAAATATGATTTCCATTTATTTAAGCCCTCTTTGGAGTCCTATAATAACATTTTACCAATTGTTTTTTAAGATCACGAATATTTTTTACACTCTGTCCTAAAAATTTTTACATGTTGTGACTACTGAAATTATTGACTTTTCTTATATCTTTCAAGTGGCTTGTTTTATATAGGAAGGTTATTGATGTCTATATTAACTTATTTTTTTACTTTTTTCTTTACCTCTATTAATGAATATTTTATATTCTACTAATTGCCTTTTCTGAGTTTTTATATCTCATTTTTGTACTTTTCTATTAATAAACATACTTACTCTACTAAATATTTTTTAATTCCTGGAAAAATTTTTGATAGCTGTTTCAAATGTGTTATGGCAAACATTTTTTTTTTTGTTGAATGTTCTTTGTTTGCCATTTGTTCTTCCTTCCTTGTCTCTGGTTGTGTGTGTGTGCATGTGTGTTTGTGCATGTGTTATCTCCTTATAAATTTTATTCTTTTTTTTATTATTGCTAATTATTGAGAGCTAGCATTTTTTTCTGACCAGCTATTTTTAGGAGATTTGTGTCAGAGAGAACCATGGCCACATTTTAGGCTAGCAGAGATTCTTCTTATGACACAAAATGGTGGTGTAATTATTAATTTTTTCTAGGCTGCTCATAATGTGGATATTACTCAGCCCAGCCTCTTTGACAGACAACTTTGTGCAAACATAACCTGTGTGATTCTTCATGTATCCTTAGGACCAAACCAAGTCCAGGTATGCTTACCAGCTCATGAAGGTAATTTTTCTTGTCATAATGAGATTTCTGGTTTTGAGCATCACCCTGGAGAAGTATGCTGTGCTAGCAGTTTCTGTGATGTGTTGTAATAGGTGTCTTCTCTCTTTATGATCTTAAACCTTTAATTTTCACTGTTTGGGAGCTCTTATTCTGATTTTATGGTTCAAAATCTTAGCTGTCTCTTAGTTTCACTGAAGATCAAAAGTACATTTCTGTTTCATATTTTCTTTATAACTTTAGGTTATTTTCCATGAAGAAAAAAAAAATACAAATGCTAAACTTATTTCTCATCACCAACTCCTTTTAATAGACTAGAAAGTTAGGGCATTTCTTGAAGTGACATAAAACCCAAACTACAACACATGTCCTATTAATTGATAAATAATATTTTATCAGAGGCTGTATTACCTTTATTATTAAATATATTGGATCTATATATGGAAATACTTACAAAAGAAAGTTGCAATTTCTTTTTTAAACATAGTTCTTTTATTTATTCAACAAATAATGATAGAGTGTTTACTGTGTTCCAAGGACTAGAAGAGGCACAAGAAAATAAATATATACTAGTACATCATTGCTTTTCTTAAAGCACTTACAAGCTATTGACAAGACAGACAAAAACTGATCTAAGAATACAGAAGAGGCACACTTAACTCAACCTGAATAATAAGGCAAGTTTTCCTAGAGGAGGTGAAAGTTGAACTGAGTCTTGAAAGAGGAATAACAATTGACTGGGCAAACAATTGAGGGAAACACTTTATGTCAAAAGAAGTCTCTGAGGAAAGACACAGAAGTAAGAAACACCATGGTGTGGGGAAGTGGTTTGATGTTTATATCAATGTAAAAATCCTGGGTGTTTGTTTTAGAAATAGCATGCTCTATGAGTACTTCTAAAATGTATTTTCTGCTGGTGTTGACTTAAAATATTTTTCTCATAGAGATTTCTTAATTCTACTTTGCCCTTTTCCATAATAACCAAAATAATAATAATGCTAATGATAATAAAAGACTGATGATAATGATGTAAGAAATAGTTATTATGGACTTTAATCTGAATTTAGTTCCTTTCAATAAGCATTTATTGAATAGCCATTATTTGACTGATAACATGCATACTCTTTGGAGGATATAAAAATAACAAAACTCTGCTATATCCTCAAATGGTTAAAATGTTTATACTTGGAGTAAGTGTAATGAAAATAAACCTCTTTTGCTGTCATTACCAAACACCTCAGTTCATCTGCTTCTGCTGTTTGTCATATTTTTATTGTTGAAGAAATAATTTGTATAAGTCCTCCTTATCTATTTATAATTCTTATGGTTCAGTTTTTGAATGGCAAGTTATATTTTGATATGAATAATAATATATATTTCTTAATGCTCTTTTATCTATGACCTAGTTTACTTTGGCATTTTACTTAATGAACATGCAATATTTAAAAGAAAACACTTCATGTGCATTATTTTAATGATTATTCTGCTTACTTGTCTATGGAAAATTAAGCAATTCTTTAACACAATCAGCAAATACTTGTTCTGAATCTCCCATTTATTCTTGACTTTTTCAGTCATTAAGAAAAATCAAAGTTAAGCACATCATCTTTTAATTTTTTCTTTACAGTTCTGTTTATTCTTTCTGCTTAGGGAAAACCATTGACACGTATCTTTCATGGGAGAGGGAAAACAATGCTGGAAAAGTTGTCAGGTTCCCTATGCTGAATTCTCAAATGGGAACCTAGAAAGCCAGAGATCCTGGAGGCTGGACCTTCAGGGTCCTGGACTGAGGTTCTGAAGAGAAGCTCGAGGGATACTGATTCAACATGGGTAGGGGAGCTTCACATCACTACATCATTCTTAAAAGGTTTTGTCATTCAATGTAGAAAAGGAATATAAAATTATAAATTTATGTTTTTATTTTTTTCTGTAGTCCAAAGAAATTTATTTTAATGTGTGATTTTGCTACAAGCAAGCTTTAAAATGCAAAGTGTACTAGAGAAAACACATATGATTTTTTAATTGATTTTATTAATTTTTTATTTTAATTGGGTGACATTGATAAATCAGGGTACATATGTTCAGATAAGAGAAAACGCATATGATTTTTAGGATGTATCTGGTTTCTGAATCCAATCTTATTTTAGGAAGCTCTTTAGGAGGCTAACCTGAGACAATCACTTCTCTGCCTGATAGATGGGTCAGGACCGTGTTGCCTCTAAATATTTACCAATTTTACTTATCATTGTAACTCAGAGCAAATATTAGTGTTGTAAATGCTGAACTGGGTAGCTGTATTGGGTCCTCATTGATCCAGGTCTCAAATGCAAATAAGTCCCCAAAACTATTGTGATAAGCTAAGATAATGCAATAGAAATTGGAAGAGAAAAAAGAAAATTTGACCCAAAGATAGATAGTTGTTGTCTCTAAATTATTCAAAAATGCCCAGTTTCCCTGAGAGGAACCAAGTTGACAATGTTTTTGGTTAGCTGTCAATTTCTGAGAATAAAACAGTTAATTGATGATACAACATTTTTGAACATGGGAAGCAGAAATATCAATGTTTAACAGATAGAATGTTGTGCTTTTGAGGAATTAACTAGCTATTCATTCAGTCTTCAAGCATTATTGCAATAAGAATTACATTTGAATTTTTAAAATTATTACAAAGTGGCTAAGGGCTGAGAATAAACCTACATTTCTCTACCACTGCCATGGGAAAAGAAAACCCTTAATTACAATGCTTGTCTTTGAATAATATTTCAGTTGTAACAGCACATTTCTTCCAATTTTGCATGATAAGTGCATTAATATTTATTCATATTCTCTGACCTTTACATAATTCTCCTGGGCACTATTTTCCAAACTATTATGTTTGCTCATTTTTTTGCTCTTCAATACTTATCATTTATGTACTCCTTGCTACTACATATTTTATGAAAAGGTTAGAATTATTATGGAATGAGTTGGAATGAGACACTGACTCTGGCTCTCTTTCATCACATTTATCTTATGGTAGTAGAAACACAATTTTGTATATTTGTCAAAAATTATCAAATTGAATGACATCAACAATAATGACAGAGTAGGACATTCAAAAAGTTTATTCTTCCATGAGGAAAATGAATAAACTAACAAAAATTATCAGCATCAATTTTTTAGAAATTCTGGAAATGAACCAAATGCTTGCAGCAACCAGGAAAATAATTAAGAAAATGAAAGAAAAAAAAATGGATCTTGGTAAGATCACTTTATGGCATTTTAATTTAGCCTGGTCATAGCCTACACATCATGGCTTGTCAGTGGCCTTGAACAACAGCCCATGGCAAGCACAGATGCTCATACCAGAGAATAGTGGAATGAACCTTATTCTGAAAGAATTGTGATAGTCTGTTTTAACATAGTTGGTAGTCTGCTGGAAGACTGGGACGAGAGTTTCTTTATCTCACCTAATTCTAAAGTTTCCCAGTGTTAAGGTAGGGCATTTGTTGAAAATATTTAAAGAAAATTGTATTTGTTTCTGCTGCCTAAGTCAATGGGTAAGAGAAGAGAGGAACAACTATAGAAAAATTAGGTGCTTAGGAAGAAAGGGCTGGATGAGAAGCTTAGATGAAAAAGGATATGAAAAGCTCTGACATAATACTGGGAATCCAGAAAACCATGTGTGTACCCAGAAAACATGTGAGAAAGCCCTAAGTCTCATGTCTGGCTGAACTTCAGGCTCAGTGAGAGAAGAAATGATATAGCACAATTGTAAATTTCCTGACTGAGTGTTGAATGTGTAACTCAACACATACATTCATTACTTCCATTCAACATTGCACAGAAAATTCTAGCAAAAGCAACTAGACAAGAAAAAGAAATAAAAAATGTCTTTTTAGAAATAAAAAATTAAAGCTAACTCTATTCACAGATATCATGATCTTATATATAGAAAACCCTAAAGAATGCACACACAGACAAAACTCAATTACACATGAAAAATTAATTTAGCAAAGTTGCTGGACACAATATCAATACACAAAAATCACTTCTATTTTATGTACTAGTACAGATACCTTAAAATAAAATAAGAAAACCATTTCATTTACAGTAAAATAAAAAATTCTTAGAAATAAAGTTAATTAAGAAAAGGTAAGGTAATACATAGACATTGGAAACTACAAAGTATTTTTATGGTAAAATAAAAAACAACTAAATAAGTGGAAACACATCATGATTGAGAGACTTGATAGTGTCAATACTCTTTAAATTTATCTATGGAGTCAATGCAATTCATATCAGAATTCTAAATGCCATTGTGCAGAAATGGACAACCTGATTATAAAATTCATGTTGCTTTGCAAGGTATTCCAAATAATTTTTAAAAATTTTTTTAAAAAGAACAAAGTTGAAGGACTTACATGTTCTTATTTCAAAATTTACAACAAAGCTACCATACTCAAAACAGAATGCTATTGATATAAGGATAGATATATAGATCAATGGAAGGGAATTGAATTGAGAGTTCACAAATAAATCTAAATATTTTTGGTCAGTTCACTTTTGACTGTAAAACTCTTGAAAAAAAACACAGGTGAAAATGGTCATGATTTCAGAATAAGAAGTGATCTCTATGAGGAAAGATAGTGAGACAGACTCCCAATGTACCCCAACTGGGATCCACCTGGTAACCCACTTCTGGGGCCAATGCTCGGACCAACCAAGCTATCCTCAGCACCGAGGAGAGGCACTGGACTCAGGCCACTGGCTGACAGAGAGGAAGAGAGAGAGAGAAGAAAGAGAGAAAGGGAGAGAAGTAAAGTAGATGGTTGTTTTTCCTATGTGCCCTGACTGGTAATCAAACCCAGTACATCCATATGTCAGACCGATGCTCTATCCACTGAGCCACTGGCTCGGGCCAGGAAATGGTTTCCTAAATATGACACTAAAAGCAACAAATAAAAAAGTAAACAAATTGGACATCAGAATTAAAAACTTATACATCAAATGATACGATAAGGAATATGAAGAAATCTGCAGACTAGGAGAAAATATGTACAAATCTTAAATCTGATAAGGGTCTAGTATCTAGACTGGAGTATAGAGAATATCCTTAAATTTGACAACAAAAATATAAACAACCCAATTAAAAAATGAGCAAGGGATTTGAATGAACATTTACAAAGGAAATATAAAAATGTTTATTATAGACTGTAAGCATGTTCAAAACCATTCATTGTTGGGAAATGCAAATCAAAACTATAAGATTGTTTCACACTCATTAGGAGTGTTATTCTCAATAACATGAAGAATAGCAAGAGTTGGCAAGGATGTGAAGAAATTGGAACCCTATGCATTGCCTGTGGCAAACAGCTTAGTGGTTCCTCAAAAAGTTACATATAGAATTACCATATGACCCAGAAATTCTACTCTACCTTCTATATATACCCAAGGAAAATGAACTGAACTGTCCACAAAAAACTTGCATACAAATATTCATAGAGTGCTATTAATAACAGCCAAAAGGTAAAAATAACTCAAATTCTTATCAACTGGTGAATGAATAAACAGAATATGGTATATACATGTAGTGAACTATTATTTATAAAAAGAAATAAAGTACTGGTTCATCCTACAGCATGAGTAAATCTCAAAAAAAAAAAAAAAATACCGATACAAACATCTCACATTATATGATTCTATTTATATGAAATGTTCATTCTAGGAAAATTATAATGACCAAAAGCAGAGGAGTAGCTGCCAAGGACTAAAGGAATGGTGAATGGGGACCAACTGCTTAATCAGTACAGAGTTTCTTATTGGATAATAAAAATGTTCTGGAATTAGGTAATGGCAATAGTTTCATTATTCTTATAATCCAAAGAATTAGACTGTCAGAAAATAACTATATAGAAGACTTTCTTTTATTTTAGTATTTTTTCTCTTTGTACTATATGCTTTATATGTTTGTCTTATTAATTTCTAGTATATAACATATAAATACTAGTTATTAAAAATGTGTGCTTAGAGTTTTTTAGAACGGAATCATATTATTCTGCATAATTATCAACATAGAGAGAGCTCTGAGAAATAAATATGCAAAGCCTGAATAAATTTACTTTAAACCTCAAACAGTAATTGAAATGTTATGCTTTTATATGGAAGTAAAATTTACTATACTGTGGTATTTTATGTGGTTTTACAAGGATATAGTAACCTCTGGAAATAGAGAAAAGTCAAGTTTCTTAGGCAATGACTGACATTAATGCAAGTTGAGTGGAATAAGATAGGAACCAAAATTCCAGAACTTGGAGAAAATACTGCTGATTGGATCATACCTTATGTTGCACTCTTCTTGTCTACCAGTCGGTTTCCTTCAGTGGCCTTACTCTTTCTATTCCTATTCCCTTATTATCCTTTCTCCTCTTTTATTGGGTGACATATATCTTTTTGACCTACCCACCAATAAAAATGTGCTGAATTTCACAAGGAACTGTAAAACCTTTTTGCTTTAAGGTGATATTGATGAATACACTTCAAAATATATCACTTTCCATTTTACCAGGAGGTATTCACATTTTACCAGGTAGCATAAGACCTGCAAGGGTTGGGCCTCTATAGCTGATATTTTAAACACTCACATGGAGTGCTGTTAGATCTCGGGATGTCTCCAGGACCCCTCAAATTTTACCACATATATGTGCACCTGTTCTGACCACCTGCAAGGTTAAGCCTGTGTCTATTTTGTGTCTATTTGGAGCTCAGATCTCCCCTTGCCACCTGGAATCCTTCTTTCAGCAAAGCTGAGTAGTTGAATCTATTCACATTCTGTGCTTCTGCTCTGTTTCTCAGTATAAAAGAAGGATTTGAGAAGGGAACTGATGGGGGTTGGGTTGGTATGTAATACATCGTCCTCTTTTGAAGTGTATCTTTCCACACCAGATAAATTTGTGGATGCAGGATCTGCAGGCAGACCTATTGCCACATCAGTAGTTTTGTAGCTCTATGGCTGATGCCACAGGCCACTTCTACTCGGTGCCTAGAACTTGGCAGTATCAACAGAAACACATAGAAGAAATACATTGACATGCAAAAGAAGCCATTGTCCTTGTCAGAGGTAGAAAGGGCTTGCTCTTTGTGTGGAGGAAAGCAGGGCAAGCAGGGTGGTGAGGCAGGGAAAGCTACAATGTTCTCTTTGAGCAGTGACCTCTGGGAATGCATTATACTTGCTTCAAAGGCTGATATGGATAGGTTTTTATGCTCTTTAACATAACATATTCAAAACAGAATATTTTCTTAGCCAGTATTAGGTAGTGGTGTTCTTCATGGGCCACCATTAGGGACAGATAAGAATAATTACCTACTTGGAAACAGATATAAAGAAAGAGGTCCCATTTTTAGGCTGACAGTAATTGGAACAAAGTAGAACAAATGAAAGGGTAGAACAAATAAAAGAGAAGTGGCCCAGCAAGGGCAGTGGAAGAATTGGTGGCATTATTTAACAAACAAGAATGTAGTTGCAGTGTTGACAATTTGGGAAACTAAAGACAGAATAGACTGGCCTTGAAATTGGAAAACAAAAATTATGTCAGAGATAAGAAACCAAATATATCTTACTGACATTTCATTTAAATCTGAATAGTTAATCCAGTGCAAAGTCTTTCAAAGTGCAAATGAAAAGCTAGAGGATTTAGAAGAGTGGGTGGAGATTAAAAAAACAACAGAGGCAGCCAGCAAGACTTTAAAAGAAAGTTGTATTTTTCATCTTCACATAAATTAGTTGTGAGTTCATTAGTTCTAGTTGGAAAATAATTAAACATCGCCCTTGGGTTAGGTCATAACGGGGTAATAATTTATTTTCTTTTTAGTGCGACCATTTTGAAATCCTGACAGAATCACTCAGAGAGGACTTCATACCCAAAGAGGCGAATTTCTGTTTGTGCAAGAAATGGAACTTATCTAATTTTCAAATTTCCTAAGAGTATTATTTAATACCCAACACTTATTCTTTAGGAAACAAAGTTTCTTTTTTTTCTTTTTCTTCTTTTTTAGGTTCAATATTAACAAGGTGGTGGAGAGATATTCAGGCAGGTTGATGCTGGCTAAATGATACCTTATATTAAGGTGACCAACTTTTTTTACAATGAAAAGGAGAACAAAACAAATTGAAGAAAACAATATCATAAATAAAAGAAACATATTTACGCATTCCATCAATAATACACTATAATATGATAAATGCATAATAAACATTTATAAAATTTTATATTATAATTATGCTTACATGCTTATTAATTTTTAATAATAATTGTAATAAAAAGCACTCATTTAGTAAAACTAAATATCAAACAAAAGTACTAATTTGGAGTGATATTCGGGTATAATTATCATTTTCTAATTAAAAATGTCTATTTTATGCAACTATTTAATCAAAATGCATTATTAATAGATATGGTTTGAGGTTAGATTTTCACTTTAAAACTCAAATTTTGGGGCCTGACCTGTGGTGGTGCATTAGATAAAACGTCGACCTGGGAACACTGAGGTCGCCAGTTCAAAACCCTGCACTGGTCTGGTCAAGGCACATATGGGAGTTGATGCTTCCAGCTCCTCCCCCCTTTCTTTCTCTCTCTCTCTCACTCTGTGTCTCCTCTCTAAAATGAATAAAATAAAAACAGTAAAACTCAAATTTTGGGAAAATACTTATAAATAAAATTACATGTATTTGGAAATTATTAAATAGATAATGAATTAATAAAACGTGAATTGTACTTACCTGTCTATGATTGAATATTCACCAAAAAAGAAATAGTCATGAATCTACAATGTCGTATGTGCCATGTCATGTTTCAGTAAGAAGTACACAAAGCCATATGCACGCTTGGTATATCCTGCGCTCTCCCAAGATCTCCCGTGCAGAACACATTCATCTCATAATCCCGTCTCACCTGATGAATCATCATGTCAAATGCAAATACGTCATATCATATGCAATGAATCCACTCTGCATTGATCAAATATGGACATTTACAAATTAGTCTTCTGTAAAGCCAGTAGCCCCAGCCACCATCACAGACACCTGGTCCATGCAAGTCCGCATTTGATTTGGACAGACGGTAATGAAACAATGAAGCCAAGAATTGGTGAGTTATTATCTTCAAACCAACCTTGCAATGGCAGGCAAAAAATACACACAATGGGAAAACACTTCCCTTTCCGTTCAGGGCTCCCGAAGCCACTGACTTACCCGAGTTTTCCTAGAATCAAAAGTTTCTACCTCACCAGCCATATTCACCTCTGTTCCCCATCTCCTTCTCTCTTCACAAACTCTGCACAAATTGGCTTCTCCTTCAGCACTCCACCATCTTGGCTGCTTCTCCTCTCCTCTATGTGGCCTTTCTCTACTATCCTCTCTAATGCTAATCTCAGAAACTGAGAGAGGGCAAGCTCCTGGTCTGCCCCATTTTATAGTGTAGAAATCAAAACCTTTAATCCAATATACAAACAAGAAAGTCTCTGATGCAAAATCATTTATCTGAGGCATAATGGGATTCCTCATGAGAGTTCACCACCCACATCATGCAATCAGTCAAGGGTGTGGGGAAAAGCTTAGTCTTAAAAGTAAGCCTTAGGCTATAAGGCCCCTCACTGCTTACAGCCTGTCCCCCACACCCAATGCAAACTATAATTGAGCAAACATATATATCATATTTATAAACTTATTTGACCAACATTTCACCCTTTTTGCTTGCTTCACAATCTAAAGCACAGGTATTTCAGCACAAGGAAATTAGGCACATTACACAAATTATAACACCACAAATCATACTGTTTCAACAATTACAAAGGTATATTTCACCAATGTTGGGCAGATAAAATATAATATGCTTACTTTGTTAAAGATGGCACTGCCCACATGAAAGCCCGTCACCAGGTAATATTATTTGCCCTTATGCTTGGGATGGGTATAGGGGACAGGTTGTAATGTAAGCAGGCCAGATCGTTATAGCCTAAGGCTTAGTTTTAAGAGTAAGCTTTCCCCCACACCCTTGACTGATTGGATGATGTGGGGTGGTGCGCTCTCCTGAGGAATCCCATTATGCCTCAGATGGGTGACTTTGTATCAGAGACTTTCTTGTTTGTAGATTGGATTAATGGTTTGAATTTCTACACTATAAAGTGGGACAGACCAGTAGCTTGCTCTCTCTCTGTTCCTGGGATTAGTATCAGAGAGGAGAGCAGATGAAGGCCACGTGGAGGCCAGGAAAAGCAGCCAAGATGGTGGAGTGCTGAGGAAGAAACCAGTTTGTGCAGAGTTTGTGAAGAGAGAAGGAGATGGGAAACAGAAGTGAATAAGTCTGTTGAGTTAGAAACCTTTTGATTCTAGAAAACTTGGATAAGTCAGTAGATTTGTTAGCACTGAATGAATGGGTTTTGGAGTCCAGTGTGTGTTTTTGCTTGCCTGCCGGGTACAAGCTAGAATTAAAGCTGATGACTCACCAGTTCTTGGCTCCATTGTTTCATTACTGACTGTTTGAATCTAATGCAAACCTGCACTGGCCAGACAGCTGTGATGGTGGC
This sequence comes from Rhynchonycteris naso, assembly GCA_037038555.1. NCBI lineage: Eukaryota > Metazoa > Chordata > Mammalia > Chiroptera > Emballonuridae > Rhynchonycteris > Rhynchonycteris naso. The sequence continues at coordinate 228,941,945 of CM072998.1, forward strand.
CTCAAATACTGGCTTTACAATCAATCTCTGAGCACTTTGCCAAAAGTGCAAAATGTCCTCAGCCTTCTTTCTAGCCAAGGCAAAGGCTTCTCAGGGTAGGGGGAGGTCCCCTAGCAAATCTGCCCCCCACCATCATCAGGATATTTTACATTGTCCAAAATCCGTAAGTCCATCCAACAAAGGAGCCGATGCCCAGTCTGGTCATAGTTCAGAAATCAGTCCACGCACATGCAGCCTCAGCTACCCCTCATCCCTGCCATCCTGGCAGGTCTTACACTTTCCCAAGGAGAAGCACGTGGCAATGGCAGTCAGCATTTCCATCTCTGCTCCAGAAAGCATGATGGCATCCACTTCTATGTCCCAAAATAGCAGACCTACAAGGGGTGTAAAGCCAGTAGCCAGGGCCACCATCACAGCAGCCTGGCCAGTGCAGGTTCGCATTAGATCCAAACAGTCGGTAATGAAACAACAGAGCCAAGAACTAGAGAGCCATCAGCTTTAATTCTAGCTTGCACCCAATGGGCAAGCAAAAACACACAGTGGGCTCCAAAACCCACTCACTCAGTGCTCACAAAGCTACTGAATTATCCGAGTTTCCTAGAATCAAAAGTTTCTAACTCATCAGACATATTCACCTGTTTCTCATCTCCTTCTCTCTACACAAACGCTACACAAACTAGCTTCTTTCTCAGCATTCCACCATCTTGGCTGCTTCTCCTGACCTCCACATGACCTTAATCTGCTCTGCTCTCTGATACTTCAAGAACCAAGAGAGAGAGCAAGCTCCTGGGGCCTGCCCCACTATATAGTGTAGAATCAAAACCTTTAATCCAATTATACAAACAAGGAAGTCTCTGATACAAAATCACCCATCTGAGGCATAATAGGATTCCTTAGGAGTGCACCACCCTACATCATCCAATCAGTCAAGGGTGTGGGTAAAACCTTACTCTTAAAACTAAGCCTTAGGCAATAATGTCCCGGCCTGCTTACAGTCTGTTTCCCATTACACATTAATATCAACGAACTTCCATGTAGCAGCACCATCTTTAACAAAGTGAGCATAATATATTTTATCTCCCCAAAAAGAGGCATAGTAGGTACTCCTTGCTGCTGGGCTCTCACCTTCTGGAGACTACGGATCACAACTCCAAAGCAATTCTTCTCATCCTCCAAAGAGGAACTGAAAACATTAGCTCCCACTGCCTGGCCACAACCGTCTTCTGCTACGTGGGCCTTCCGGCCTCAGCCCTGGCTTCCTGCCATTGCTGGCTCTCTACAGTGTCCAGGGCAATCTGCACCTCACAAATCTGTGATTCCTTCTCCAGTGCTGCTCCATTTCCAAGTAAATCTCATGAACCTAGTCAGCCTCCTCTGGTGCTTGCTCCAGCTTTACGGTCAGCATCTCTTTCTCCCACATTTGCTCCAGCTCCTTCCACTGCTCAGTTTGCAGATCCTGGGCAGGCTCTTTCACAGAGCTCTTGGTTTCCTCATGCATGGCTGAAAAGTCAGCCAGCCTACAGTCCCAAAAGGACAGCCATGGGAAACCATAATAGTAGCCAGTCCTCTACTCCACTGCTCAAAGGTGGTGGTGGCTCCATACCAATCTGACTCAAATTCTGCTGACTACGTCTAATGTAAAGCCAGTAGCCATGGCCACCATCACAGCCACCTGACCCATGCAGGTTCGCATTTGATTTGGACAGATGGTAATGAAACGATGAAGCCAAGAACTGGTGGCTTCAAGAACTGGTGGTCTGTTAGCTTTAATCATAGCTTGCACCCAGAAGACAAGAAATACACACAGTGGGAAAACACTTTCCTTTCCATTCAGGGTTCCCAAAGCCACTGACTTATCCAAGTTTTCCTAGAATCAAAGGTTTGTACTTCAACAGCCTTATTCACTTCTCTTTCCCATCTCCTTTTCTCTGCACTAACTCTGCACAAACTGGCTTCTCCTTCAGCACTCCACCATCTTGGCTGTTTCCTCTCTCCTCCATGTGGCCTTTCTCTGCTCTCCTCTCTAATACTAATCTCAGAAACTGAAAGAGGGCAAGCTCCTGGTTTGCCCATTTTATAGTGTAGAAATCAAAACCTTTAATCCAATATATCAACAAGGAAGTCTCTGATACAAAGTAATTTATCTGAGGCATAATAGGATTTCTCATGAGAGTGCACCATCCTACATCATGCAATCAGTCAAGGGTGTGGGGGAAAGCTTAGTCTTAAAACTAAGCCTTAGGCTATAATCACTTTGCTTGCTTACAGCCTGTCACCCACACCCAATACAAACTATAAGCGAGCAAACATATATATCATATTTACAAACTTATTTGACCAACATCTTTCAATATCAAAAAAGAGGACATATAGAAGGACACTTTTTGAGGGAGAATGCAATTTACAAAAAAAGAACTGTCCTCCCTATAGGAGGATGATTGGTCACCTTACTTATATTTTTCTGCATATCATGAAATCAGCCAGTTATTTCTGTTCTGGGTAATTTAGAAAAACAAAGCAATAATTTTTTTCAAAACCATTTTCTCTAGATAAGCTCAGATCTCAATGCTGTGTTAAAGACTCTTTCATGATGAAAAGAATTAAATTAGTATCTAACCTTGCACTGGAACTTGCACAAAAGGTTTTTGTAAAATAACAAGAAACACAATGTTGGAGAAAAATATACTTCATGAGCTTTTCAAAGTCTTTTAGTCATAACACAACTGAAGAGTTGCTTTCTGAGTAAAGATGCTTTGTTTCAAACAATTACTAAATTTGTTTTAATGTAAGTTTGATAATAAAATATATAGGAACAACAACAACAACAAAAAAAAACAATGTTGAAGATGCTCTTTGGCTGCTAATTCTTCTTCAGGATCTCTGGATGATTTAAAACTTTTCCGGCTAAACATGGAGAACAATAGTTTAGGACTTCTGAATGTTAAAGAGCCCTGAGGTTATTGTGCTCCACCCATTTATTTTGCATATAAGTAAATTGAAGCTTAGAGATAAGAGGAACAGGTAGAAGTGTAGAGTTAGTACTGAGATAATTTAGGTCTCAAGATTATTTTTCTCTCACCATTGTCCTTATTTACTCCTTTCTTAGATTTCTTTCACATGTACCTTTTCCAAGTACTTGGTATATGATTACATAAATTTGTATTTATTTGTCTCTTTTCCACTAGGCTGAACACTAAACAAAGGTGGTAAACAAAGTTGCTGGTTGAAATTTGCATATCTCCAACCCAGTCTGGCAGAAAAAGGAATCCATTAACTGCATTCAATGTATTTGAATTATATTAAATTTTATACATATATTATTAAGGGTCCTCAATTCATTATTAATACTGTTGGGCAGATAAAATATAATATGCTCACTTTGTTAAAGATGGCACTGCCCACATGGAAGCCCGTCACCCAGGTGATATTATTTGCCCTTATGCTTGGGATGGGTGTGGGGGAAAGGCTGTAATGTAAGCAGGCCAGGTTGTTATGACCTAAGGCTTGGCTTTAAGAGTAAGTTCTTCCCCACACCCTTGACTGATTGGATAATGTAGGGTGGTGCACTCTCCTGAGGAATCCCATTATACAGAGATTTCCTTGTTTGTGTAATTGGATTAAAGGTTTTCATTCTACAGTATAAAATGGAAGAGACCAGTAGGTTGAGCTCTCTCGGTTCCTGCTATTGCCATTGCAGGGGCCTCCCTAATCCCTTGACCTCCATGGGAAAAGCTGGTTTTCTGCTTCTCCCTTGTCTTCTCTTGTGTCTTGCCTGTATTGGTGAGACACCAATAAACAGAATGGCCTACCATCCTCCGACTCTGCCATTTCTTCACCGTCAGCCCGAATCCAATGGGAACGTGCATGTAAATGGCCACAATGACAGCTCCTGGCCTTACAAATACTCTTCGTTGCTTTTGTTCCCCATGATAACATATGTAAAGCCAGTAGCAGCGGCCACCATCATGGCTGCCTGGCCAGTGCACGTTCACATTAGATTCGAACAGTCGGTAATGAAACAACAGAGCCAATAACTGGTGAGCCATCAGCTTTAATTCTAGTTTGCACCTGGCGGGCAAGCAAACACACACACTGGGCTCCAAAACCCACTCATTCAGTGCTCACAAAGCTACTGACTTATCCAAGTTTCCTAGAATCAAAGGTTTCTAGCTCACCAGACTTATTCACCTCTGTTCCCCATCTCCTCCTACACAAACTCTGCACAAACTGGCTTCTTCCTCAGCACTTCCATCTTGGCTACTTCTCCTCCACATGGCCTTAATCTGCTCTCCTCTCTAATACCTCAGGAACCAAGAGCAAGTTCCTGGCCTGCCCCACTTTATAGCATAGATTCAAAACCTTTAATCCAATTATACAAACAAAAAAGTCTCTTATACAAAGCCACCCATCTGAGGCATAATGGGATTCCTCAGGAGAGTGCACCACCCTACATCATCCAATCAGTCAAGGGTGTGGGGAAGAACTTACTCTTAAAACTAAGCCTTAGGCCATAACGACCTGGCCTGCTTATATTACAGCCTTTCCCCCACACCCATTCCAAGCATAAGGGCAAATAATATGACCTGGGTGACGGGCTTCCATGTGGGCAGCTCCATCTTTAACAATGTGAGCATAACATATTTTATCTGCCCAACACTTGGGATGGGAGTAATTGGGTGTGGGGGACAGGCTGCAAGCATGCAGGGACATTATAGCCTAAGGCTTATGTAAAGCCAATAGTCAAGGCCACCATCACAGCAGCCTGACCCACGCAGGTTCACATTAGATTCGAACAGATGGCAATGAAACACCGGAGCCAAGAACTGGTGAGCCATCAGCTTTAATTCTAGCTTGCACCTGGCGGGCAAGCAAAAACACACATTGGGCTCCAAAACCCACTCATTCAGTGCTCACAAAGCTACTGATTTATCCGAGTTTCCTAGAATCAAAAGTTTCTAGCTCACCAGACTTATTCACCTCTGTTTCCCATCTCCTCCTGCACAAACTCTTAACAAACTGGCTTCTTCCTCAGCACTCCACCATCTTGGCTGCTTTTCCTCTCCACATGGCCTTAATCTGCTCTCCTCTCTAATACCTCAGGAACCAAGCACCAAGAGAGAGAGATCAAGCTACTGTTCTCTCCCACTTTATAGCAGACTCAAAACCTTTAATCCAATTATACAAACAAGGAAGTCTCTGATACAAAGTCACCCATCTGAGGCATAATGGGATTCCTCCCTACATCACCACCCTATATCATCCAATCAGTTAAGGGCGTGGAGAAGAGCTTACTCTTAAACTAAGCCTTAGGCTATAATGACCCAGCCTGCCCACAGCCTGTTCCAGAAAACACATTATTATCAACGAACTTCCATGTGGGCAGCGCCATCTTTAACAAAGTGAGCATATTATATTTTATCTGCCGAACAGCTTAGTTTTAAAAGTAAGCTTTTCCCCTCACCCCTGACTGATTGGATGATGTAGGGTGGTGCACTCTCCTTAGAAATACCATTATACCTCACATGAGTGACTTCATATCAGACTTTCTTGTTCATAGATTGGATTAAAGGTTTGGATTCTACACTATAAAGTGAGGCAGACCGGGAACTTGCTCTCTCTCGGTTCCTGAGGTTAGCATTAGAGAGGTGTAAAGCCAGTAGTCGCGGCCACCATCATAGCCGCTTGGCCCATGCAGGTTCACATTGAATTCGGACAGTCGATAGTGAGACAACGGAGCCAAGAACTGGTGAGCCATCAGCTTTAATTCTAGCTTGCAGCAGGCGGGCAAGCAAAAACACACATTGGGCTCCAAAACCCACTCATTCAGTGCTCACAAAGCTACTGACTTATCCCAATTTTCTAGAATCAAATGTTTCTAGCTCACTAGACTTATTCACCTCTGTTCCACATCTCCTACTGCACAAACTGGCTTATCCCTCAGCACTCTGCCATCTTGGCTGCTTCTCCTGGCCTTCTTGCGGCCTTACTCTCCTCTCCTCTCTAATACTTCAGGAACCAAGAGAGCAAGCTCCTGGCCTGCCTCACTTTATATTGTAAAAATCCAAACCCTTCATCCAATCTACAAACAAGAAAGTCTCTGATACAAAGTCACTCATCTGAGGCACAATGAGATTCTTCATGAGAGTGCACCACCTTACATCATCTAATCAGTCAATAGTGTGTAGAAAAGCTTACTCTTAAAACTAAGGCGTAGGCTATAACAACCCTGCCTGCCCACAGCCTGTCCCCCAAAATACATTAATATCAATGGACTTGCATGTGGGCAGCGCCATCTTTAACAAAGTGAGCATAATATATTTTATCTGCCCAACAAGAGGAAAGCAGATTAAGGCCACGAGGATAGGAGATGAAGCCAGTTTGTGCAGAGTTTGTGCAGAGAGAAGGAGATGGGAAACAGAGGTGAATAAGTCTGGTGAGTTAGAATCCTTTGATGTTAGGAAACTTGGATAAGTCAGTAGCTTTGTGAGCACTGAATGAGTGGGTTTTGGAGCCCAGTGAGTTTTACTACTTGCCCGCCAGGTGCAAGCTAGAATTAAAGCTGATGGCCCAACAGTTCTTGGCTCAGTTGTTTCATTACCGACTGTCCAAATCTAATGCAAACCTGCACTGGCCAGGCAGCTCTGATGGTGGCCTTGGCTTTTGGCCTTACAGCGAACAAGTAAAAACATACACTGGGCTCCCAAACCCACTTATTCTTATTCAGTGCTCAGACAGCTACTGACTTATCTGAATTTCCTTGAATCAAAAGTTTCTAGCTCACCAGCCTTATTCACTTCTGTTCCCTATCTCCTTCTCTCTGCGCAAACTGCACAAACTGGCTTCTTCCTCAGCATTTTGCCATCTTGGCTTTCTCCTCTCCTCCACGTGGCCTTAATCTGCTCGCCTCTCTAATGCTAACCTCAGGAACCAAGAGAGAGCAAGCTTCCGGCCTGCCCCACTTTATAGTATAGAAATCAAAAGCTTTAATCCAATATACAAAGAAGAAAGTCTCTGAAACAAAGTCACTTATCTGAGGCATAAAGGGATTCCTCATGAGAGTGCACCACCCCACATCAAAAAGGGTGGGAGAGGCTTAGTCTCAAAACTAAGCCTTAGGCTATAATTACTTTGCCAGCTTATAGTCTGTTTCCCACACTCTAAGCAAACTATAAGCAAGCAAACATATACATCATATTTACAAACTTATTTGACCAACACTTGGCAATGGGCTTCCAGGTGGGCAGCACTATCTTTAACAAAGTGAGCTTAATATATTTTATCTGCCAACAGAGATGGAATCCATTTTTATAAAAAGTGGACAGGAGGCCAAGATTCTCTTAGTCTTTTGTCCTTGAATTTTCACTTATACATTCCTCAACACACCTCCACAAATTCTTTCATTGCAAATTTTCTCTTTGTTAATGAACTATGTGTGCTTCTATTTTGCTTTGTACCTGACCTTTTTTATTGGTTGTATCTTATATAACTCAGAGCATAATGTCAGTGGAGCCAAGGTCCTGGCTTAATCTACTACCCTGGCCCAACCCCTTTTATCTCTAGCCTGGTTTATTCCAATAGTCTCCTTGCTGCTTTCTCTTTTGTTACAATAATATAATGTTATAATAATTAAACATATAGAAATACGGAAAAATATAGAAGATATATAGAAATAAATTAGAATATAATGCACTGCTCACAAAAATTAAAAAATCAGGGAACGTGCAGATACTCTAGTACTTTCAGCCTTTGTTGGTTTTGCATGTCATTTGCATAACCTTAACAACTTTCGTTGACTTGTCATTTGCTTTTCTGGTGTTCTTGTTTAATAAAAAAAAAATCAAATACTTTTTTTTTATCACTTCATATTCATTTTGAAATATCCCCTAATTTTTGTGAGCAGTATATTAAGAGCTATTAAGGCAAGTGAATAAGGCTACATCCTCCAGGTGGGAGCTAATCTGGTTTGTAGGAATATGACAAGAAGACTATGCTTTTGCGCAGGGCAGTTAGTGTGTGTGTGTGAAATTATATGTAGATTAAAAAAGAGCTCCCTGTCAGGAACTCACAAAAAGTGGCTTAATGTGATCATCTCATAGATTAACACCTGTTAGAAGGTGTATGCCAAAAAGGGTACTGAAGGACCCCTAGCTGCAGTTAGTCATCCAGACTCCAACGTTGAATGTGGGCTGTCTCCATGCCGCTTGGACCAAGGACAGCCGAGAGAAGCATACTGATGGGCCTCATTAAGCTGTACCCAGGCACACTATAGGATTTCTGAGTAATAAGCGGCCTGTGTGATTCTTGCAACTATCTTGTTTGTCAGTTATGTCTTTACTCCAGTGCCAACAGGTCAGTACCAATAAATAGAATCCTCATAGCTGCCTCAAGAGTAGTCTCAAAGAGGTTGCCAACCCTGCTGATAAGCAGAAGTGTCCCACTATATGGGGAAGTTGTATTGGGGCACCTGATTGACAAAGATTTGGGCTCTATTGGGACACTTTTTCTCTCCCACTAGTACACAATTAATACAGAAAGAAGTGTGATCCTCCCCAAATCTGTAGGATCAGCACTCTTCTTCACTCACAACCTTCTCACTAATAGTAAAAGTTAATGCTCTTGTAATAGCCTGCAAGGCCCATCACAATTAGCTTACTGACTTTATACTCTACTCTAGTCCTTTTCTCATCTTCTCGTCTCTAGTGTGCTGACTCCATTCCCTCCACAGAGTCTTTATACTTGCTTTTTTCTCTGCCTAGATGTTCTTCACGTAGATATCTCCATTGTTTGCTCACCACCTCCTTCATGTTTTGACTCAGATATCACCTAGAGAGGCTTCCCTGACCACTCTATTTAAAATTGTGTACACTTCTTCCCAAAACTTTTCAGGTCTCTTCAGGATCATTCCTGATAACCTCATGAAAACTCTCCTTACAAAGTTGTACTGAAGATTAAATAAAATGTGTGTAACATACCTGCACACTTTTCTGTACACATTGAATGTCAGTTAGTTCTCCCATGGCCTTCAGTGGAATCTGGTCACCACTGTATTTTCCATCACCTTCTCTAAGCAACTTTGTCTTCAGTGCAGCAAAATAATTGCTTTTCTTCACAGCCTCATGATACATCTTATTTTGTTTCTTTAAAAACCCTTACCCTTTCTGTAATACTCTTTCATTCTCACTACTCCAAATTCTACAAATAGTTGTAGTCATCCAACAAAAGACAAATATCTACTTCCTAAAAACACTTTTATTTTTTTGTGTGTGAAGTCACTTAGCATTTTCTGAATGATAGTATAGTTAATTTTATAAAGATTCTCTCTTCTAGACTGGATGTTTCTTAGAGAAAAGCTGTCTCATTTCCTCTTAGACATTCCTACCTGCATCCTCCAGTTCCTAGAACAGTGTCTTATATGTAATAGATATAAATGTCTGTAGATGAAGGAAACATCAGATTCTCCAGCCAAGATAAGAAGTGAGAGCACTTGCCAGTTCTCAACATCTTTCAGAGAATTTCAACAAATTGTGTTTTTCTCTTTACTTTCTTTTTTTCTCTAAAATTTCAAATATTCTTTGTGAATAAACAGCCAAATTCTTACCTTGCCTACAACACTAAAAAGAGACACAAAAGAACCAATTGGAGTTTCAAAAATTAACTTGGTCTCACTGCTATCTGTCCTGAAGAAAATTAGAACAGGTATGGGGTCCTATCATCAGGTGTGGGGTCCCAGTAAGCACCAGTAACTTCTTCAGTTTGCTCTGTCTCTATTAATTTGTCTTCCTTAGGCTTAATTCTACAGTAAACCTGGAGTCAGTCTTGAATGCAAAGTGACTAACATCGCTGAGTAAGGACCTGATGACTTTGTTGTTCAAACTGCTGACTGCATTCCACATGGGAGAAGTGAAAGTTGAACAGAACCTCTCTCTGTTAGGCCACACTGCTTGAGTTAGGCCCTCTGACCCTTCTTTGTGAAAAGGCCTCGAATTTGGCCTATGAGAGCTGCAGACTCTCAGCATAAATAATTTCATTTTTTACCCACCAACCCAAGCATACACACACACACACACACACACACACACACACACACACACACACACCACAGAGAATCTTGACTAGCATTTCTTTTAACAACTCACAGTTTCTAACATCTCTGGCATCCTTGTGTGATTGAGTTTCCCCTTCTAAGTTTCGTCTGGGACAGTGGTAGGCAAACTGTGGCTCGCGAGCCACATGCAGCTCTTTGGCCTCTTGAATGTGGCTCAAAGGCCAGTTTAGAAGTACCCTAATTAAGTTAATAACAATGTACCTACCTATATAGTTTAAATTTAAAAAAATGGCTCTCAAAAGAAATTTCAATCATTGTACTTTTGATATTTACCTCTGTTGACTAATGAGTTTGCCAACCACTGGGCCTGGGAAAACTCAAGTTGGCCAAAATAATTTAGTTTTTGAGATACTCTCAGATCTACCATCTGTCATGCCAAGCAGTTCTTGGAAAAGAGTTCCCCTTCCTACCTGACTTTTGTAAATTTTCACTTTCCTTACTTCTCCAAATCCTGTTTATTTCTTCTCCCTCTACCTCCCTTTAAAATGTCCAGTTATCCCTGCACTGATGGGAGTTGAGCTATGTTTGTCAATCTGTCCTACTGCAGTGGTCTGAAAGAAATTTGTCTTGCTACTTTTAAGAACTATCCAGCTCTGCTTCTCTTTGTCAAGTTTCAAGTCAGTCTGAGAAGAAGGAAAGATGAATGACTGAGTGACCTCTATTACTGACTGACTGACTCATGCTTATGGAAATTTTTCTGACCCATAGTTTCCAAAGAATTGTGGGTTTTTTGTTTTTACAAAACATAAAACTTTTTAAATTCTGCAATACTATTTCTTGGAAGGACTATATGGTGATACAAACATAAGTCATGAAATATTCTGTTAAATATTTTGAAAAGAAAAACATTAGGGATTAGAATTGAAGGAGACTATTTTAATGAACAAATAATATATATTAAAAAAAATAATTTAAAAAAGCACTCGTCCATTCATTTTAAACATTTGAGATTGTTGGCCTTAGGCATTAAACGTTCATCAAATGAAGCTATAAGATATAGTGCTGTCATCTACTTCTGCTTAACAAGACTGTTTTATAATTCTTTTAATTTATCTAAATTTTCAAAGTCTTTGCTTGACAGATTTTAGATGAGCAACTAATCAGTCATTTAAGAAGGGAGAGTGATGAGAGAAAACAATGTCTAATTCATTCATATGTTCTTTTAGCTGTTGGTTTCATTTATTTAGTTAATCTTTACCAAAAGTATTAAGGAAAGGGAAAAATATTAATCACAATCTTGTAGGTTAAAAAAAATTCTGATATCTGGCTCAGGGCAGCAGGAGAAAACTGGGATGTCTCTGATCCCAGGAGGAAAGGAAAATGTGATTGAATGATGTTTTCCTGACTTATTTTATTCAGAATAGTTATAGATACAGCATTAGTGGTAGGGAACTTCATGCATGTGACAGGTATTTACCAAAAGATATTTTCTGTGTTGTATGAATTCATGGACATTATGTCTTACTTGCATCCTACCAGAGAACATCTGTTAGAGTTGTGGTTGCAGCAAATCAGAAGCCAGAACCATCATGACGTTTATAGAAGCGAATGGTAATGTCATGTTGTCTTACCTTTGAAGATTTTTGTTGTTGTTTCTATTTTCAATTTTTTATTTAGCTTTTATTTAGCTTTTCTAATTCTTGGTCCTTTGGCCATGGAAACATCTAAAAAGGTACCAATATATTATCTAAGCTCCAGAATGATTTTTGTGCTATTTTACTTTGCTTTCCTAGATGGTTCTAAGGGTAGGGATGAAACTATTTGAAATAGAAGGAATAGAATTAAGTTTTTATTCTTAAAGCGTAATCATATACTGCTCAGTAAAATTTAGTAAAAACATCCTCACTAATAACTTTTAATTTCTTTTTGTTTGGTTAAACCTGGCTCCAATCAACCTGTAGAATTTAAGTGTAGATATTATCAGAAATCTGCTGACAAGAAATAATAAAAAAGTGAGGAAAACAATGTAGAGATTACTAAATGGACATAATCCAAGGTCTGGTGACTTTTCTGAAGACTGGTCTCAGACTTTGACTTGCCTCTAAATGAAGTTCTTGAAATGTTTACTCTCTAGTGGGGATTTTTCTCTCTGAGGTATCTATCTACATAATCACATAGTCATAGGGTAAAGTGGTTTCCTCAAAAGTGCCAAGTATCTCAGAAACACTAAATTAAGGAGAAAATTTTGTTCATTTAACAAATGTATTGAGCATCTACTGTACTCTGAAAACTGCTAAATTATGGTTGTTCAATGATGAACAAATAAAACTTGATCTCTATTGTCTTGGAATTTATGGAGTAGTGATAGAAATAAGTTGTAAATAAGAAATATGTATCTAATTTCTAATGGTGAAAATATTTATAAGTGAAAATAAAAGCATTTTTTAAAGGAGACTAACATAAAACACCAAAATCATATTGGAGGTGAATGTCAGAGATGCTACTTGAGGAAGTGGCCTTTATGTTGTAACCAGAAAAGTAAAAACAAGACATATTAAGAATAATAGTGGGTGGGGGTCAGAGGAGGGAGGAATGGTTTCCCACACAGAAATGATAGTATATGCAGAAGACATTCCAGAAAGAGTGTGAAATTAATCAGGGACTAAGAGATCAGACCAAGTGAGCAAGAAAGAAAGTGAATCAAGATGAAATTAAACAGGAAATCCAGTCAAAGTATGTAGGGTCTTATTGATTCTGTTAGAGTATCTGGAATATTAACCCTAATTTTATATTTTTAAGAATATTAACTATCTGTAAACAGGGAGATAAATTTGTATCACTTCTTTTTAAAAAATTAGTCTGGCTATTTTTTGAAGAATAGATTGTAGAGTGGCAGTGTAGGTGATGGCAAGATTAGAAGCAAAGAGAATATTAAGAAATTATTGTATTAGCCTATGTAATAGGTAACTGTTGCTCAGACTAGAGTGTTAGCAGTAGGGACTAAAATATTTTTTAGTTACCATTATATAGAAAAATAATTGTTTTGACTTGGTGATGCTTTAGTTTGGAGACATAAGGGATAAGGCTTTGTCTAGAATAATGTGAAGTTATGGCTTAAACAACTAGATAGAGCTGTCATTTACTAAGAAGAGGAAAATCAAGGTTCATTTTGGGGATGTTTTACTTTGGTGATGTGAGGACCATTACATTTGAGTAGATCTGCAAATGAGCATTTAAAGTCCAGAAAATAAATCTTTGCTGAAGATAAAAAATTTAGAAATGACATACATATTACTCAGAGTTCTCCAGAGAGACAGAACCAATAAGGTATATATGCAGAAATAGAAAAAGAGACTTATTGTAAGGTACAGGATCACATGATTTTGGAGCTTGAGAAGTCCAAAAGACCACAGTCAGCATTCTGGAGCTCCAGGAGAGCCAACAATGGAAGTTCTAGTCTGAAGGCTAGCAGTTTCAAGACACAAGAAGAGCACAGACTCAAGTCCAACTCTGAAGATCAGAAAAGACTAATGTTCCAGTTCCCATAGTAACACAGGAGGAGTTACCTTCTATTCAGCCTGTTTGTTCTATTCAGGTACTCAGCTGAGTGGATGAAGCTCACTCACATTACAGAGGATAATCTGTTTTACTCAGTCTACAAGATGAAATGTCAATCTCATCCAGAAAATATTCTCACATACACAATCAGAATAATGTCTGGCCAAATGTCTGGGCACCCCATAGCCCAGTCAAGTTCACACATAAAATTAAGCATTACAAAATATTAATGCTCCTGAAAGTCATAGAGAAATGAGATTACTTAGTGAAAGAGTATAATAAATAAGAGAAAAAGGTCCAGGACTTGGACAAAGGATAGCCATTATTTAGAGTTTAAGAGAGACACCAGTGCTCTGGATACTGTTGCTTTGTAACACACTACCCCAAAATTAGTAGACCAAAATAACAACAACCATTTACTAGAATTATGTCTCATGGTTCTGGGGGTTGACTGAATGCAGCTGATGTTTCTTAGTCAGGGTCTCTGACATGGAGACAGTCACATATTGATGAAGCTAGAAACATCTCAGAAGCTTCTCCCTCCCTGAATGGTACCCAAATAAGTAGAGTCTAAAACATCCAGGACTCCCCAGGTTTTCTTTGTCTCTGTGTCTTTCCAGCATGGCAACTTTATTACAGCCAGACTTTGCTCCAAATGTCTGTGTCCCAAGGAAAAAAAAAATAGCCAGTCTTTTATAACGGCCCTTGGAAGTCACATAAGAGTTCTAACTTGTGCCTATTCTAGTGTTATAAGGATCACTAAGCTTACCCCATATTTAAGGAAAGGGATTTAGTCTCCATCTGTTGAAGAGAGAACCATCAAAGAAGTTATAGACAAGGCTTAAAAATTCCATAATAATTTAGACAAAGAGGAGAATGAAGGGTTATGGGAGACAAAGGAAGAAGTGATTTAAGATTTTCTTTGCAAAGCTTTTCTTTTGGCCATCTAGAAAGTCTTCACTCTCTTCTTTCTGACCTTCCCTTTTGTGGTTTTATAGAGAAATTGATCTATACCAAATGACCTGTGTTACCTACTTTAATCCATGATTGATTATGTAAAAAGGAAGGGAATAACATTTGCTTTCAAGAAAAGTCAGGCAGAGGCAGAAGTAATTCAATTTATAAATTTAATATTGCAAGCTATTGAACCAGATCAGGAAAACTCTGTTTTGAAGATTGTTTGTTCTCAACTGAATCAACTTGGTGGTGTCAATCATATTTTTTTTCAAAGCATTTTGATGAAAAGATAATAGAACCTAAGTAAAACATTTGATTATATGTCAGTGTGCAAGTGAGAACAGCAGAGCCAGTCTTCAAGAGGCACTTCATGCTCTCACTGAACTGAATGAGTCAGAAAGAATGTCAGCTCCTGAGTGGCCGAGAGTTGAAGGCAGTCAACAAATAATTATGAGGTCCCCCGTGTGCAGGCATTGGACAAAGGCAATGGGTAAATCATCCGTCACTGTCCCAGTCCAGAGTCTCATGCCTAGTCTCTTCCCCAGGTTCCACTTTGTCTAGTGCTTCAACCTCCACCTCTTTGTTTGCTTGTTTTTACTTGAAATACATGCTGGAATACTCTCTATGAGGAAATTATTGGTGTGAAATAATAGATATAAGTCAAGAAAATGTTTGTGATTGTGCTCCGTTTCTTTTCTTAGTCCTCATTTACTCTTTAACCCTTTCTCCCTCCTCCCTGAGTCCTGGGAAGCTAACTTTTAAGAATCACATCCACAGTGTTCTTTAGATTTAGATTTTGTTTTGTTTTTTTCTTTGCTTTATGACTTCAGGCCCAGGACGGGAGTTTCTGAGGTGCAGAGCAGAATGGCTTTGAGTTGTGGTTTCCAACCTGTACCACCACGCTGGGCTGAGGCTACCCACAGCCACTGACTGAGTTGCAGAGTCTGTCAGACCTCCCCACACAGCCTGCCCTGTTCCAGGTTTCAACAACCACTCCTTTCTGTTGCCCCTTCAAGTCCAGGAATGGATCCTGGATTCTTACTATCAGATTACCTGATTTCTTAAAGCTTTATCCTCAGCTTTGTAAATAGTTCTTTATTTAAATACATTTTACATAAATTTATGTAATTTAAATATGACTGGAATGACTTCTGGTTGACTAGAGAAATGCCATGCACTAAGATGCAGGAACTCAGAAGCTGACTTTGGATTGCATTGAGTTTGTGATGTTTGAGGCACTTGAGTAGATATGCAAATGAAAGTTGATACCAGATGAGAAATCTGTGCTGAAGATTAATATTTCAGAAATGACATGCAGATACTATATGCCAAAACCCTGTTCCACACAGATGGATAGCAGTGGCCCAATAGGGTAGCAGGCAGAGCTGGTGAGGTGCTGAATGTTGCCAGTAAACTCACAGGCACAGGAAGTGCCACATTCCTAGTCCCGGAGCAGAGGAGAGGAATGACACCAGCTCTAGCTCCAGCTCCATGAAGGCCAGCTTGAGGAGTGACCTAGAAACTGTGGATCAGCTCTGGTGCCTCCTGGGGTGGGGAACAGGGTCTCTGCTGGGGGCCTTTACTAGATCCAGTGTCTCAGCTGCTCCTGAGCTTTCCCTGTTTGTTGGTCATGCTCCCTGACACCTGCCTCCAGTCTCCCAGGCTTCCCTTCTGCAAACCTTCTCATTCCCTGATTTACTTTTCTAGATCATCTCTGAAGTCTCACAGAGCTCTTCCTCATCATGGCTTATCCCTTTCTACCTTCCTGTAGGATTCTCTTTCCCTCCAGTTATTAGTTAATAGATTTTGATGAACCATTAAACCCAGAGTATAAAACATTAGTCATGGAAAAGCTCATCTTCTTTCCCAAAACCTCTCTGCAGGGTAAATATTTGCTTTCCATACTTTTTATACAGCAAAGAAGGAGAAAATGCACAGCCCCTGCCCCACCAAGCACCTTAAAGAACTTCAAGGAAAATGAAAATTATGATCTTTGAGATTTTATAATCTATGGAAAGTGGGACTTGAATGGGGAAATGGAAATATAAAGTTCACAATGAAGTTGGAGCATATATCATATATAAAAATCTACCTGAGTTTGGTCAGACAGTGATGCAGTGGATAGAGTGTTGGACTGGGATGAAGAAGACCCAGGTTTGAGACCCCGAGGTCAACAGCTTTAGTGAGGGCCCATCTGGTTTGAGCAAAAGCTCGCCAGCTTGGACCCAAGGTTGCTGGCTCCAGCAAGGGGTGGCTCGGTCTGCTGAAGGCCCACGGTCAAGGCACGTGTGAGAAAGCAATCAATGAACAACTATGGTGTTGTGATGGCAGCAAAAAACTAATGATTGATGCTTCTCATTTCTCTCTGTTCCTGTCTGTCTGTCCCTATCTATCCCTCTCTCTGACTCTCTCTCTGTCCCTGTAAAAAAACAAACAAAAAAAATCTACCTGAGAAATAAAATATAATCAAATATTGTAACACACCAGGTGGTTTTAAGGAGGATGAAACTTGGGATAACAGTTGAAGAAGAGAAAAATGTAAATCATAAAGAAAAAAGTTACCTATGGTGAGAACATAGGAGTATTCAAATGCATAGGTACAAACAAGAAAACTGTACTTGAAATAGCCAAGCAGATTTTTTATGAGACTGGTGGTGAGGAAAAGCACAACTAAGAAATGAAAAAAGTTCAATTATGAGGCTGAGCATTTACATATCCAGATCAGATTTAGGGAAGGCCAACAGAATGTGCTTTTTATGATGCCATATGTAACTGTTGAGTAAATTAAACAGGGCTTTTAACTTCTCTCTGCATCCCTGTCATGGTCTGGAGATGTAGGTGACTTTTATTTATCTGATTTCCTTTCTCAGGTCTGAGGGGAAGAGTGCCACTCTAAGAGTGTAGATGAGGAAATATGGCAGCCATGGGTGAACCCCAGGCAGAGGCATGGAATCAGGCTCACGTTTAGTCAGTAAGGAAAGAGCTCATCCTAACAGGAAAGTGGCAAACCAGCAATGGCTTACAGAGCTTTACACATACATACAGAAGACACATTGATTATAGAAGGATGAGATCCAGCTGAATGAGTTCTAATTAACACTGTTCAGGATGAGGTAAGGTTTGAATTTAGGTAACCTCTCTAGTTGGGAAAATTGAATTTATTGGAAACTGCATAGAAAGTTATTTTTCCTTCAAGTCATCAGTTAACTTTTTATACAGTCACCAAAATCAAATTTTAATTTTGAAATTCTGCTAAGTCTTTATAAAACATAAGCATCTGTCAAGTCAACAAGAAACTGAGAAAGAAAAATAAAATTGGACAAACTGTCGATTTGAGAGAACTGACCTGTGTTTGAGTGACAAGAATAATAACTGCAATCAAAGAGAAGATATGGATGTGACCTTGAGTTGATCTAGACTCCTATGATTATGAAGAAAATACTACCATCATTTTTAGCTTTGAAGCATGAGTTCTTATTTCTTTCCATATAAATAAGTCACCTAGCAAGTACTGTGTTATCTTTTAGCTCAGAAATAAAATTCAGCTTGAAGAAAACATTTTCCTTTGAGAATGTGATACAAATTAATTTCTGTTTTCTCTAACTATTGAATTACAGATATTAACAAAAGAGACACATATAGAAAAAATAAGCCCATCTGTCAGTCAGAGAAGAATAAAATACTACTTAGAAAGTTTAATAAAAATACAAAGAAAAAATTAAATACATTAAATTTAAAGTACCCTATAATACAAACACATTCTGTGACACTGTTCCTTGACTTTCAGAATTAAATGTCCAAGGGTTATGTGAACTGAATCATGTCTCCCAAGTTGTTGTGGCTATCTATAAAAAATATTTTAAATTATTAAAAAAGAAAAAATAACAATAAAATGTATACAAACTCTGTTAACACTCAAAGTATAATTAGTTATTTTATTTTTAAAAGTAAATAAATAAGAATCTTATGGGAAGGTATGCCAAGACCCAGAAAAATAAGCTATAATATTCTTGGTAATACCATGCTTTATAGTATCAGGCATTATTTTAGTGTTTCTTTTTTAAATATTTCATTAAGAATCAATCAAGCCTGACCAGGCAATGGCACAGTGGACAGAGCATTGGACTGGTATGCAGAGGACCCAGGTTCAAGATCCCGAGGTTACTAGCTTGAGCGCGGGCTCATCTGGTTTGAGCAAAGCTCACCAGCTTGAACCCAAGGTTGCTGGCTCGAGCAAGGGGTTACTCAGTCTGCTGTAGTCCCATTGTCAAAGCACATGTGAGAAAGCAATCAATGAACAACTAAGGTGTCGCAATGAAAAACTAATGATTGATGCTTCTCATCTCTCTCCATTCCTGCCTGTCTGTCCCTGACTATCCCTCTCTCTGTGTCTCTGTAAAAAAAAAAAAAGAAAGAATCAATAAAAATAATGTCCCAAATCATTGGGAATTAAAGGACAAATTGACAAGGGAGAACCTAAAAAAATAACCCTATACATTGGAGCATCAGCACAGATAGTCTGTAAAGATAGGAGCAGCTGCTAGCATATTTCAGTTGTGGCCTCAGTCAAGAACATGATTTCCCAGGTGTGAACCAAAGACTATAAGAACCATGAAACACCACATCTAAGATTCCATAATCAAATAATTTGCGACAAATTTGATTAAATATGTAATGTAAACAATTTTGTTTATTTGTTTGTTAACTACAGATTTTCACAGTTCTTTTAATGTACCATAACACGTCATAATATCTATGAAGAAATAATGCCCTGAGATTTTTTGACCATATTTAAATGAGAGATTTTTTTTTCATAGCCTTGTTATTAGTATTCTATGGTTCTATTTTTGTTTTACAAAACATTTCATTATCTTTCATGGGAAATACTTTGGAAGTTATAGTGTGGAACACTGACCATCAGCAGAAGAAGCATGAAATAAATTGTATGTAAACCAAGGTGGTTCTGAAGTCTACTTTGCTGTAATTGAAGATTCTGGCACAAATATAGAAAACTTGAGAAAAAAAAATTCTGCCTATGTGTGCAGTGACCTTCCTACTCTTTGTGAGGAGAGAAGGTGAAGACTGAGGAGGCAAAAGGAGAAGAAGGGTAGGAATGACAGAAGGTGTGGTCAAAGGTAGCAGACCATCTCTAGCTTATGTGTGTCCTCAATTCCAGGTCCATCAAATAGTGCCTCTTTTAAATGAAAGGCTCTCTACATTAAAAAGAATAAAGTCTTACTATTTGCAACATCATAGATGGGTCCAGAGGGAATTATGCGAAGTAAAATAAGTCAGTCAGAGAATATCGTATGAATTTACTTATATGTATATGGAATCTAAAGAACGAAATAAGTGAACAAACAGAGCAGAAACAGACTCATCAATACAAAGAACAAACTGATAGTTGCCAGAGGGAGTGGTGGTTGTGAGTCTAGGTGAAAAAAAGTGAATTGATTAGAAGTACTGATTGGTATTACAACAAAGGAAATATAGACAATAACTTTGTAATTTTCATGTATGGTGCCAGGTGGATCCTAGACTTATTGGGGGATTACTTTGTAAATTATATAAATGTCTACCCCTTATGCTGTACATCTAAAACTAATATAAAGTAATATTGAATGTCAACTGCAATTTAAAATAAAAAATAAATAAAATGAAAGGTACTCTAATATAAAAGATACAGTTCCAGCCCCCAAGAGCTAATAATCTATTTAGGAAGAAATATAAGAAACAGTAAATACATCCACTGGAAAAATTTGGTTAAACACAGGGTTCTCTGAAAACAATTGGAAAGAAGAGTATAACCCAATCATGGAACAGATGAGAGTAGGAATTTTATGCAATGAAGACTTTTCAAATAAAGAGTCATAGAGTAAGCTAAATCCTGAAGGTTATGAATGAAGCAGTCAGAATAATTCTGGGAGAAAGAATGCTTTATACAGAAGATTTAAATTACACATGAAAGTATGGGCAACTCAAGAAAGGCCTGAAATTACTGAAAACCTTGTACTTAGATAAGTGGGAAAAACATTAATTATCCACATATGTTGAGTAAAGGAAAAAGAACTTTCTCAACAATTAGGCTATATATTTAGTCTTAATATAGCTGTTGACAGACACTGAGACTTAGGTCATGAAAACATTTAGAACTCTCATTTCCCTGTCTCTATATTGAGCATTAACTGTAAGACTACATGCTCTGGAAAGGTGCTTTCAACTTTAACAATAATATGAATCAAAGAATATTAATAGTTAATGCTTAATAAAGTTTACCAGGTACTGTAACTAACACTTTGCATATGGTAATAATGAGGACACTGAGACCAGAGGATTTAAATAACTTTCTCAATATTTAACAGCAAATAAGACAGAACAAAAATTCAAAATGAAGTGAGATGATTTCAGAATTTTTACTTCTTAAGCATTAACTGAGTGGCCTCTCAATGTAGCAAATATAGATAGCACTAAAAATTATTGTATTGTTATTATGATGTTCTTTTCCTTTTCAAATTATATAAATAACATTTTTGTAGGAAAGGGAAACAACATCAATAAACTCCTTTATATATATTATATTTGGTTCAAAATATTTTCCAAATGTTGAAGAACTATGAGTTCTTCAACAAATTAGATAGTACCAAATAAATAGGTAAATAAATATCTCAGATACATTCTAACCACATAGAGAAAATGATACTATGCAGTGATCCCAGGTCTATTATTTCTGGAGTTCAAGCTACCACTCCAGGTAAGTTTCACATAGAAATTGTGGATTTGGTCAGAGTTCACAAGAGCTCTAAAACCAAGAGAACAAAAAGCGAATCCCAAATTAACTTTGCACTGTAAATATTAGAAATAACCTACATCGTGGCTTTATCATTATGTATCTTTGAGGTCTGCACCAAAAGACATCTTTAGGGAATGCAGCCATCACAGAACCATTTTGTCTTCAGTGACCAACTCTCCATGCAAGGGTTCCAAGATAATACTGTTGACCAAGAGTGTTATTGTCAAATCTCATTATTTCTAGGAAAAGTGGATGAATACCTTAAGGCACTTTGTTCAAATGTTCCTATAAATTTATTTTTGATATAAAGTTTTTATACTTTTTATTGGCTAAATATATAAACAAACAAAAAAACACTGAACAGCAAAAAATGAGTAATCTATGCCTACCAGTTGTCCATGGGAATCATGAATATTAAAAAAACACAATATTTTTTAAAACCAATTTTTACCAAGAAGATATTTCTTTCTTTGAAAGCGAAGACACTTTTGGGAGACTACAAAACTCCACTGTGCCTCAATTTTCTCATCTGTAAAACAGAAACAATATTTTCTATTTTGTAACATTGAAAGACTGTATGTAAACATTAAATATACATAAATTCTATAACATTCTGTCTGACACAGAAACTGCAGTCAGTAAAAATTATCTTATCATTAACATTATTAACACTATTATTAGAATTCATGCCCAAATCCCAATCTACCATAAAATCTACATTTTGGTCTTTATTAATTTAACTTAACATTTAAAATATATATTTTATAAGAAAATCAGGAACTAATTAAATCCAATGCAATTTATCTAATTCTGTTACTTATTCATGCTGATGGACATTTTAAGTAAGCCGACAGAATTAATTAATGTTGACTATCATTGAAGGTAAGAAAAAAAAAAGCTGCTTACACAAAGTGGAAAAATGGAATAAGGATGTTTATGAGAGCCATTGGAGAATTTTTAGCTCCCCACTTGCTGTAAATATGCTATGGCTTCTTTGTTCTGGATGAAATAAATAGTCCCTGTTGAGTCATGGAATTCTGTTTCTGTCTTGAAGAAGTAATTAAGAAATAATAATGGGATCACTAAGAAACTTATGAGAGTAAAATAAGTGTCTTTACCATAATCCTAAATTATGATGAAGAAAGTCAACAGACCCATCTCATCAAAGTCTCTTGAAAGTGTTAATGTCTTCCAAATGTCAAAACAATACTACAATTTAGTTTAAAAATAGTCAAATCCTTGATTGTGTGTTAACAAAAGACATGAACTATGAACTGTATGCTTAAAAGACTAAAGGTTTACATTTTAAACCAGTTTCTTAGGTGCTGTTATAGGAATTGCAAGGTGTTGCTCCATTGTGTCCCTGGTGCCAAGGTGGCTTCCCTGCAGGAGCCCAGTGCTGTCACACAGGACTCTGTGTGGAGAAGGGTTCACACTTAGGCATTAATGTTCTGTGGTTGGCATCTTAAAATTCTTAGCAATATTATCTTGGAATTAATTTGTGTTTTATAATTCAACTCCTGTGGGATGATGAAGCATGTGACACTGCTTGAGTCCTTGGCTCACATGTGACCCTGCCTCCTTTCTCTATGACATGGGTTATTAACTACCCAGTATCCCATCCTTGGTACTCTGGGTGCTATTGAACCTCTCCCTTGATGCCTGTATCTAACACTTTCCTGGCTTCACCCTGGTAAGTACTTGTGTTTAGGGAGAGTTGGAATCAGATATATGGCCTCCTGTGTCTTGGGCAGAACATGGTGACAGTGGCCTTAACCACAACTAGAAATTGTGGTTATGAAATATGATGGCACATTTATGGGTGACTACCAAACTTCTCATTGGCACCTGAATAAGTACCAAGCATGAGCTGTAGAAAAGCAGGGGGTATCCTACAAGCTGTCTTGAATGCCTTGGATACAATTGTGAAAGAAAACAAACATCTTTCAAAGCCAGCTTGGCACCCTAGGAACTATGGAGAAGGGCCTGCACAGAACCATGGTGCTGTACTTCCTATAGCAGTGGGATTCCCTGTAGCTCTGTGTGCAGAAGCAGGTGGCCAAGAATAGGCATCTGGCAGATGCCATCCCAACTGGGCATAGACACGTGGACCATTGCAGCTGTAGAGCCAGGCCTGGTAGGAGGCCTGGCACGCTCTGCACAGAGAACAGAAGGAAGTTATGGCCTTGCTGAGGGAGTCTGAGTGAGGAGAAAATGCCAGGTCCCGGAACAGAAGTCAGTCAAGGTCAAGGGCCTCGGCAAGCTGCTTCTGAGAACAGCAGAGAGCGTGCCCAGTCCCATAGCAGTGATGGAATTTGCTGGAGGTCGTGACGTGAGTCATCTCCACTGCCACTATACCTCTCTTAGTGTCACACACACATGCACACTGCCTTCAGATTTCTTCATGTTTTTTTCTAACTTGAATATTTGGGCCAGCTCCCACCCTAGGAATCCGGCACCCACCATGCTTCCTCTCAGGCCAATGTCCTACACACACACACACATACTAGCTGCCCAGTTGGAGCCCTTGCAATGTTCTCCCTGCATCTAAACTTATTTCACTACCCAATGTTTTTAAAGATCCCTAATAGTGGCCTGTCAATTGTGGGCTGTAGCAGCAAACCTGTGAGAAGAGGAGCAGCAGCCCTCCTGGGAGATGAAGTACCCCAGGAAATGGAGTATTTCATTGCCTGAGGGAGCATAACAAATAGCAAATACAATACACCAGGACAGGTCAAGACATGGAGTGCAAAAAAGGAGTTGTATACAGGGGGTCCTCAGGTTACAATGGTCTCGACATAACACATTTCGCGTTTGTGACGCTCACTCTCATAAAAACTAAAAAATTGAGACGTGTTTTGGTTTACACCATTAGTGTCGTATGTACAGACTACATGGGTAAACTAATTTGGTTGCGTGCGGTGGAAGAATATGCAGTATTTTTTTTCTGTAGCTTAGTTGTGTTTTTAAGTTCTAGATTATGATTTTACAATTGTATAAGAATAGGTAAGTGACTTAGGTTAGGGATATTTCGACTTAAACCAAAATTTGGGTTACATCATTGTCGTAGGAACGGTACTGTGTATTAGGACTCCCTGTGTATTAGTACCTTTAATGGCCTTTTTCTGCTTTTTGAATAAGCAGCTTCACACTTTCATATTTGCCTTGCACCTCTAAATTATGTAACCAGCCCTGCCTAGTTTCTATTATGCCAGGCACACAGTAGGTAATCAATATATTTCTTCAATGGCTGTGGGTGTATCTTTATTAAAGAGACTGCCATTGTCAATCTTGACAATTTCATTTATCAAATAGTGAGAAGTTATATTTTTCCATCAAGGAGAATGTGTCTTGTTAGGTACAAGGAGGGAGAATAATAGCAGCTAGTATCAAATTTTTAGTCGATTGAACAACCTTCATAGCATTCTTATTCTTGTCCTTGTACTAGCCATAGAAAAGGCCAAGGTTGAGGACAGAACTGTGCCTAAATCTAGCACCTTTTACTTTTGCTTTATTGCAAGAGTATTAAGAAGCCAAACTATAGAACTAAAACATCCTTTTTTCAAATAATTCCAGCTTTTCTCTCATTCTAAGACTGGCTGTTGTATAAGATTGCCTTTAGGAAAAAAAATGGTTGAAAATCACTATTAGAAGAGGCATGTTTAGAAAATAAAATCTGGAGACTTCTGCTTCTGGGAAGATGAAGTAGACATAATTTTCTCTCTTCATTTCACTAAGTGGAGCTATAAACCATGGTCATTATATATAAAACAAACCATGGAGGACTCTGGAAAGTGGAGAGTAGATGGCAAACCAGCCAGGGACTTTAGGACTGGAGAATGACAAGGTGGCAAGTTCTCTGGAGTTTCTTCCTGCCTCACACTAGGAATTGGACAAGTTGGCAACCTAGAAATGCCAACAAGTACAGAAACAAAAAGGTTGTGAGAAAAGCCTGCTTTCTCTAGCCAGAAGACCAGAAAAGGAGCAGCAGACCAACACAGAACCTTTTAGACATTTAAAGACAACTGGAAAAGTGCTACAAATTGGAATAGAGTAAAATTATAATGATAAACAAACTAGAAGAATTTATTCAGCATCATGCTATAGTCATGAAAGTGTTAATGCACATTCTAAAAGCCCCAGTCCACATGCTTATGTGCTTCCCAAAGACCCTCACATTCTGGTATTTTAATATATGCCTTGGGTATTTATTAATAGGCACTTTGGAAAATCATTCAGGCCACTGGCTTCATTCCTTTTAGTGCTGGGAAATAGTAATTTACTAAATAGCAACTCATTAATGTGAAAGAGTTAATGGAAAGACTGTGTTATGCATTTTGATAATCTACTTCAATAAATATAACCGCATGATGATGATTATTTAGAAATATAAGTAACAGCAGTAAGTCTAAATAAAGGCATTATTTACAAAGTTGAGGCCAGTAATATTTTGCCACCTATTGGTGGGTTGAAAGTGATTTTTTTTTAGTCTTTTTTTTCTAGATAGTTGGAAATTTAGAATTAAGAAAACAAAAGGAATCATTTCTGGGCAAGTCTAGTGAAAAGAACTTGGACTGTAGATGATTGTAGCATGTTCTTTATCCTTGAAATTGTTATGGATATCATCAAGTAGTCTATGTTCCCTTTCCTTTACCTCACTTGCAAGGATAAGCATTATAGTCTTCGCAACAATAATGAGTCTTCTTTGCTGTTTTTGTATAGTAGTGTCCCAGTGAGAAGAAGTAGGAATTGGCACTGGGATGAGGGAGACACACTATCACTCTTTTTTCCTTTAGTTTCCTGGAGCCAATGTGAATGAAGACCCAAAAGAGAGAAGGAGGAAGAGGAGCTGCCAAACACAGACAATGGGAAGAAAGAAGTGAGGAGATGGGAACAGGTACCAAAAGCAATGTGGGGTGAAAATGAGGACAAGTTCCAGATTCGTCATTTTCACTGTTATTATTTTCTGTTATATTTTAAATCTGAGAGCTTTTATGCAGGAGGTGTATGAAATTTTATTTAATGACTGAAAGTCCAACTTTAGTTTAATGCACCTTTCCCTCATTGGATTTTGAGTACATTTTCTTAGCATATAGGCAAACAAACAAACTCTAAGTATGATGGTGAATTGAAATTATTTTTAAATTTGTTTGGTTATTATACCTATGAAATGCCTATATATTTGCATTCATCTTTTTATTAAATATGTTTTCTTTAATTGAATTTTTGCTAATATGTCAAATACACTACTTTTATTTTTTACCTTTCTATACTTCTTGTTTTTATTTGGGGGGGCCTGAAATTATCTTCAGAGAAGAGTGCACTTTCATCTGGTAGAAGTTAACCATTGGTCAATATACGGGGGAACAAAATTTTTGTTGCATCCACAAAAGCACTTGTTCTTACCTAATTTGAGTGTGCTGATCTCAAATCTGACTTTAGTTTTTACTCTGTAAACTACAGTTTTTTGCAATTTAATATTTTAGGTTTTCATCTTATTGTAAAATTTTCAACATTTAGTTTAACATAATGAAGTAAAATGTCTTCTTGGGCATCATCTTTGTGAAAATATAATAATTTATATAATGCAATAAATACACTAACGCACTAAAATATATGATTGCATCAAAATTTGTCTACAATTTTGAAATAAAACATATTCAAATACTTATTTTAATCATAAAATTTGCACAAAACTTATTTAAATTCTATTCAGGCAAAAATTTGAGTTTGTAGCTCTTGTGTTTGTGTACTTGTTGAGGACAATCTCATTTGATGCTCTAGCAGTAGTCTGCTCATCTCTAACAGCTCCAAGATTTTCTGGAAACTTATCAAGGTGACTGTCCAGGAAGTGAATCTTAACTCTCATGTTACATGCAATGTTTTGGAAAGACAATAGCATCCTTTGAACCAGAAGTTCATAGTTTTCTGCTTTTTACTTGCCAAAAAGTTCTTTGTAACTGCCACAAAACACTGCCATGCTGCTTTCTCCTCCTTATTCATCTTTCTCCTGGCAAATTCTTCATTACGTATGAGGGTTTGAATCTGAGGTCCATCAAATACTCCTGCTTTTATCTTCTTGAAAAACAAGGCAGGAAAAGCAAAAATAATATGTTGAAAGCATTCACTTTCTTTATTTAAACCCTGCACAAACTGCTTCATTAAGCCAAGTTTGATGTGAAGTGGGGGGAAAATAATCCTATCTCAATTAACTACAGGTTCATTCACAATATTTTGCATCCCTACATCCAGAGCTTCACATTTCAGCCACTCCTTTTGTGTCTAGTGTTTCTCCCGAGCTCGGCTGTCACAAACACAGAAAGCAAGGATATTTTATGAAATCTCTCTGTTGTCCTAGCAGGAAATTTACCATTTTAAGATCCACACAAATGATTCAGTTATGCTCCTCACACATTATAAAGTCAAGGACAATTTTTATGTCATTATAATTTTCTTGCAGATGAGTTGAATAACCAATTGGAACCACTGCATAAACATTACCGTTGTGTAAGAGAACACATTTCAGACTCAGTTTAGAGCTGTCAAGTAATAGCCGCCATTCTGTTGGACTGTAAGTGGTAACACCTAGCTGTCTGAGAAAACTACTGATATCATGACAGTAAACAAACTGTTTGCCTTCAAGAAAAAGTCCCCAGAAATTTGTTTACGCTTCCTGAAATGGGATACTTTAGCTGACTGGTGAAGTCCATTCTTTTCTTTGAAGCCTGGAGGCTAATAACTCAGCTGCTTTCTTTAATAGGCCCAGATCTTTTACTAAGTCATTCAATTTGGGTTGGCTAAACTGCTGAAGGGTTAATGACTGCTTGGCATCAGAAGACCCTTTAGATTCTACAATCGTTTCCTCATGCATCTTATCAAAATACACTTGATCACTGTGTTCACTTTCTTTGTCCTTAGAAGAAATAAAACCATTGAAAACTGGAACCGGGAGTGTCTCAAAGTGTGGGATAGGTCTTACTGCTGAAGGAATATTAGGTTATGTGATCATATGCTATTTTTTTCTTGCCAATGCCTTTGTATGGATCAGACAGAAATAACAGTCACTGCTGTGCTCCTTAGGTTCACACCAAACCATGGGAATATCAAAAGGCATTCCTTTGCGTTTTCCTTTTGTCCAGTCAGTCATGAAGCATTTCCTCACAATTATGCCACAGAATATGAGGAGCCCAATTCTTGTCTTGATCACCAAGGGGAACTTGAAAATAGACAATATATGTATGTGTCACAAATGATGAAATATTGTGCCTTTGATGTTGAAGTGTGTAACAGCCACATATATAACAGAAGGTGTCAGGACTATTCTTACATTTACACTTACTCAAAGAAGCCATGATTCAATCTTAAAACAAAATAAGAGGGTGTTTTTATTAGATAACAATTTTTTACATTTGAAAACAACTACAATTATGTAAAAGTGATGTTTGTAAAACATGAATTGCCTTGTGGTTGTGTTCAATCTAAGAGTCATTTCCCTTTAACTCCAATTTAATAACCAATGCATGCCATTAACTGTAACAAAAAGAAATTAAAATTTCATAAAAACTAGAGCATGCACCAAAAAACAGATTTTCGATTTGGAATCAGTGATGCAGAAATGTATAGAAAAAGTTCTAAAACCTCATGCAACAGAAAATTAAAAAAAAATTGTTCCCCAGTGAATTATGATTGATTACTGGTCAATAGTCATGAATCAGCAATTGAATGATTTATCCTTGGTGATTAGTTCTTTCCCCATCTTATATAGGGCTTATAATCTCATCAAATTCTCATCTGATGCTTTGTGGGCTGCCCTCATCTGCTTGATTAAAATATTCCAGTTTCAGCCTAGTGATAGCATTATTGACTATGACTATCCCTGAGAAAGAGACTCTACTTAAATGCTTTGATAATTCATAGAAAGTAGATGTCTAAGGCCTGTGTTCCACTGGCCCTTAGGATTTTAAGGAAACTGTTGAAGTACTTTGCATGGAAAGAAAAAGAAACATATTTGGTCCTCCAAAGAGTCCTAGGAGAAGGTAGAAGGGCCTGGTGGGGATTTACAGTCCTTTATAACCTGCTTTTGCCTCTTTCTCAAGAGTGCCTAGGACATAGTCCATACAAGTCATTTTGCAGATCCACTCTCTCTTCTTTTGCACCTGCTCTCTGTGCCAGGAGGTAGAACCATGTGGTCTGTATCAGTTGGCTCCTAACAGGCTTATAACTTAGGGACCTTGGCTAGAGAAGAAGAGAGAAAATATCAAGTCCCATCAACCATCCCACTGAGTTTCTACTTAAGAAATTGCCTCAGGCAGATGGTGTCTCTTGACAGAAGGTCACTTCTCTCTGTGACTCCTTTCCTATGTAACTATTCTATTCTCCTGTATTTCAGTAATTCCCCCAAGCATCCTCCCTCAGGACCAGGGCTAATAGTAGCCCACTGTTGTTCGCCTCACATGTCCCTTGTGGTCTCCCTTCACTCTTATGACTAGGCCTTTTGTATCAAATTCTTCTTGAATTATGATAATTTATGCATATGTATTACTTGTTGAAATCCTGGTAGATGTATAGTAAATAATTAATAGTTAATATTTATTAAATGTTTACTATTTTAAAAGATGTATAGGTATTGAGTCATTAAATCCCCAATTGGCTATATCAGGAGGTACTGTTATTATCCCCATTTTACAATGAAGGTGAGACTAAACCATATGCACAGAGTACACAATGAGAAAGTAGTGGGGTGTGGTTTACACAAGCATTCTGTTCCCAGAACTTGAGCTCTGCACAAATGCTCATTCAAGTGAGTGAGTGCTGATAGTAACGTGTAAGGGATGCAGTTTCCCTGTTCCTTCAAATGTCCTGGGTATAATAATTTCTATTTTTAGCTAATTTAATCTATAAGGAGTTACCTCATTTTAATTTTCATTTTATTGATTAATAAATATTTACTTATATATGTTATCCTTAGCTGCTTCTTCTCAAAATAGATTGTCTTTTTGTGATTTTGACTATTTTTTATTGAGATCTTTGGGTGTTTCTCCTATTTTATGAGTTCTTTCTGCAATAAAAGTTTCTCAGTTTTATAAATTTTAATTTTTAGGTGCAAAAATTAATATATTTTTTTTGTAACTCTATTTAGAAAAGCTGTTTCTTATTAAAGAAAGACATGATCATTGAAGTATGTTTATTAAGCACACAGAAAGAAAGGAAATCTAATAAAATTACTTTAGAATCATGCCAAAAGTAGAAGCCATTTTTCTCACTTTGAGCTACTTTCATGTAGGCTTTACTTTATGTTTGTAAATTAGGTTTTACAATATATATTGTTTTATAACTTTTAAATGTAAAGTACTTTGCATATCTGCATTTCCCCATGTTTGTATATACTTTATCTGACTTTTTTCCATGTATAAAATGTATAATGAAAATAAAATGCTTGCTCACTGTCAAATATTTAGCTAACAAAAATATTTCCCTGTGTCATCACTGGTCACACTCTGCACGGGAAGATATACAAAATGGTTTGCTATGTGACCTCAGTATCTTTTTTTTTACAGATACAAATATACATGCATGCATGTATTATATGGGCATATTATTGGTTTAACCAACCCTCTGTTTATATATATATTGTTTTTAGTTTCTTCCTATTATGTGTAAACCCAAGACTTTCAATAGCTGACACACTCAAGGATAAAAGAGCATTATCTTTGAGATAGAAACTGATCAAAAACTCAGACAAGCTATCATTTTTATGGAGTGCTAAAGTCAAGCTACATTTGCTTCCAGAATTTCTGAATGAGAAAACAATAAAATAATAAACCACATCTTCTACAACATATTAATAATAAATATAACAATGTTTATATCAGTGGTTCTTAACCTTTTTTGAGGTACCGAACCCACCAGTTTCATATGCGCATTCACCGAACCCTTCTTTAGTGATAAATAAGATTTTTTTTTTTCAAATTCAAGACATAGGTATATGTTTTATTACTGGTGCACAAAATGAGCCATGCATGAACATCACCTTGCTCAAAGAACAAAACCAACAAAGTGCATGAACTCACAACAAATTACGGTATTACTTTATTCTGGCCTCCTCGGCAGAGGCTTCTCTGAACCCGAGACCGACTCATCGAACCCCTAGGGTTTGATAGAACCCAGGTTAAGAACCACTGGTTTATATATATAACAAAGAAAAATTTTCTTTTATATTAGTGATATTGTATTATAAAAATGATATGTATTTTTTGTAGAAAACTTAAGAACTAAGTATAAGAAGTCTAAAGGAAATAGAACTTCCCCATAATTCTTAGTACCCCCAAATAGTCACAGTTCTCATTTTAATATAAATTTAGTTTTATTACTTTCTCCTTGTGAAAAGATCACACACCTTGCATATTATTATCAAACATTCAAGGTCAGGAACACACGATTGGAGTAAACAAGTTGTGACAAAGTTTTATCCCCAATGAGAGTTTGTGTTTGCTGTGTCTTCATGACAGTCTAAGAAGGTTCTCAGTCCCTCCCATTCTCCATTTGATATCAGTGCCTATTAATGATTGTGATCACCAATATCCTCCCAGTAAAATCCAGACTGGTGTCCACCACTCAATGACAAGAACTTTAAAAGGTACACTGTGAAGTGGGAATTTCCATAGTATTTTTCTAAATTACTGTTTAGCTCTCACAACACCATCTATTAAATAATTCTTTTCTCTGTCCTTGCTCACTCAAAACATTCTGTTAAATAATTAAGCCTCTTTCCAGTCCATAGTCTTCCTTTAAGTTGGCTATATAGTTTTCATCTATGGCATTTTTGTTAGTAATACTTTTATACATTGAACAAATATTTATTGAGCAGCTGCTATATGTCAGTCATAATAGTCATTAAAATAGACAAAGAAAGATAAAGACAGAGTGTGGTTATGTACATTATTTTACAGGAGTCACAAAATTTTCTGATTAAGTGACAGTTGAGCAGAAAGTTAAGTAAAAGGAGGGAAGGAGTTCTGTGACTATTTGAGAGAAAAGCATTTTAATCAGAAGGAAAAGCAAGTGCAAAACCTCAAGGTTCAAACAGAACTGACATTTTAGAGGAAATGCAAAAAGGTCATTATGTCTGGAGCTAAATGAACTGGAGGAAGAAGCAGGAGGAAACTGGGCCCAGTGACTTCAAGCCTGTGGGGCCCTGGAAGGCCTGTGGCTTTTATTATGAGGAGGAGAAGAAAACATGAGATTTTCAGCAAAGAAGTGAAATTGACTGACATTACTGGCTATTGTTTTGAGAACAAACCACGTAGGGTGAGGTATAGGATGGGCAGGACAAGAGAGAAGCTGGGCCGCAAGCCAAGTGAGAGCTCTGTGATGTGTCAGAAGTGAGGGATAAACCTTGGAAGGGGTAGTGAGAATTAGTTGTGACCCTTCAAAGAACTAGAGTCTTAACTTATTTGTCTTTATATTCTTAGTATCATCCAACCTGGGGCTTGACGCTACGTCCCAAAAATGTTGCTTGAAGGAAATTTTTCATTGAACAACCAAAGTCAC
The DNA here is from genome assembly GCA_037038555.1 of Rhynchonycteris naso. Lineage (NCBI taxonomy): Eukaryota > Metazoa > Chordata > Mammalia > Chiroptera > Emballonuridae > Rhynchonycteris > Rhynchonycteris naso. The sequence continues at coordinate 228,974,845 of CM072998.1, forward strand.
AGCCCCCTGGACATCCAGGCCAGAGTCCTCTACTCTCTGCTACTGTCTTTCTACTTCTGAACTTTTCCTCCCTGAGAAAATGTGCCAACCAGACAGAAAAACATGTATGACAACCTTGAGGTTTGAACAGGACTGGCACATTAATTTCTGTTCTTCAGTGCTTTTCTCATACATTCTTTCTTTCAGTATTCCTTTTTCCATGGGCAGCTGTCTGCCTTTCAAACCCCAGTGAATGGTGAATAGGGAGCCATCGTGTGTTTAGTTCACAGACATTTACTGCGCACCTCATCTCCTTTGGGACCTCTTTTAGGCTTTTGTAATATATCTGTCAATAAAAGAAGCAACAATGCCTACCTTCAGGAAGATTACATTCTAGTAGGGAAAGACATAATGTAAACAATGAGCATAAAATATAAGTAAATGGGCCTGACTTGTGGTGGCACAGTGGATGGATAAAGCGTAGACCTAGAATGCTGAGGTCGCCAGATAAAAACCCTGGGCTTGCCCAGTCAAGGCATATATTAGAGTTGATGCTTCCTGCTCCTCCCTTCCTTCTCTATCTCTCTCTCTATATCCTCTTTCTCTAAGAAAATTAATAAATAAAATCTAATAAAATAGGTAAATAAATGGCAGGATGTGCTTGCTAGAAGGTAAGCGAGCTATGGAAATACAGGCACAACAAAGAGGACTCAGAGCTGGTAGCAGCAGCCCCTCATGACAGACATGGAGGGCAGCTCAGGTTCACTATGAGCAGCAGTGAGAGTGCAGTAACTCTTAAAACAGAGTCTTTTGTGTTTCTTCCCATTGTTTCTTTTCAATTCATTTCTTAGTAGCTTTCTAACCCAGGAGTCCCCAAACTACGGCCTGCGGGCAGCATGTGGCCCCCTGAGGCCATTTATCCAGACCCCACTGCACTTCCGGAAGGGGCACCTCTTTCACTGGTGTTCAGTGAGAGGAGCACAGGATGCATCCGCACCCATAGTTCCCATTGAAATACTGGTCAATTTGTTGATTTAAATTTACTTGTTCTTTATTTTAAATATTGTATTTGTTCCCATTTTGTTTTTTCACTTTAAAATAAGATATGTGCAGTGTGCATAGGGATTTGTTCACAGTTTTTTTTTATAGTCCGTCCCTCCAATGGTCTGAGGCACAGTGAACTGGCCCCCTGTGTAAAAAGTTTGGGGACCCCTGTACCCATTATGAGAACATGTTTACTAGTTTTAAGATGCATTACAAATACATTAATGTCAGTTATTTTCAACCTTTTTCATCTCATGACACACAAAAACTAATTACTAAAATTCTGTGGCACACCAAAATAAAATATTGTTTTGCTGAACTGACAAAAAAGATAGATATAATTTTAATTTATGCACACCAGACAGTTATTGTTGTGTTGACTATTGTCTTCTTTTTTTAAAAATTTTTATTTATTTATTTATTTATTTATTTTTTACAGGGACAGAGAGAGAATCAGATAGAGGGAAGATAGGGACAGACAGACAGGAATGGAGAGTCTATTGTCTTCTTTAAAATCTGATAATCCAAGGAAAAAGGTCAGTGCCCCTGACTAAGTAGCCAGGTATTACATACATGTTTTAAAATTTTTTGTGACATACTGCTTGAAATTGCTGACTTATGTTGACTTTATAGTTCACAAAGTGTTTTTATACTTAAAAAGTACCCATTTGACTTCATATTGTTGTGTTAGAGATCATTACCCATTTTATAGAGAGAGAGATGCTGAGACAAACTTATAAGATTTAATGCAAAAATATGACAGATGCAGAAATACAGCCCAGTTTCAAAACTAAATAAATAAAAAACTTGAAAATTATATTCTATAGTAATTTTTATTATAAATGATTTTTAGGTTTGGTTTATTATTGCATCGATACATACAGCATACACATGGGGTCAGCAGACTGTACAGTTAAATATGTATTGGCATGAATTAAAATCAAGGGAAGCAATACTTAAAAAGTTTATTATGTGTCACCAGCTATATAGACCAGATCGGAAATATTAGGGTTTACAAGGTCTAGTTTATAAAATAAGATTTGCTATTTTGTTTTGTATGTACATAAATTTTTCTATCATACCCTATTTATTGATTGACTGTGTGATCATGTTGATCTCATTATGAGATCATTTGATATAAGAATGAGGAAAATGGTGGAATATTGAATGAATGGGGAATAAGAAGGAAATTGACTCAATTTTCATACAATTGAAGGAGCTGACATTGAACAGGGCAGCTAACTGCAAGTCACCTGCACAATCGCACTTTAAGATGAACCCCTCACCCCCAAAGTCAGGCAGCTTCCTCCCAGAAAAGAAGCCGACCTCCAGAGTCTCAGGTCAATCAATATTAAGAAAGTCAATGTTAACCTAAAGCCTTCCTCACTTTGCACCATTTCTTTATTTGGCTCAAGCATTTTAAACCTGGTTCTTGATAAGTTGCTTTTTTCTTTAATATAGAACCATGTTTTCCTAAGCTTGTTCAGTATGATGAAATATTTTTTATTGGTAAAGTGTATGATTGGGAACAATGTTTCATCTAGTTCAAACAGCAAAGAGTAAATCTCTAATTCCTCACTTTTATTTTTCACATAAAGATGGGGTCAAAATTCTAAACAGGCCAGATATAAGTAGTTTACTTACAACGGGGGTCAGGAACCTTTTTGGCTGAGAGAGCCATGAACACCACATATTTTATAATGTAATTCTGTGAGAGCCATACAATATGTTTAACACTAAATACAAGTAAATGTGTGCACTTTATGTAAGACCAACCCTTTTAAATAAATTCTTTTTAATAATGTTGTTATGCTCTTGCTAACCAATGATGAACAAAGTACTTCTTACCATTAATGTGACTTCTGGTGTTGCATGGTTTTGCTGATGGCTTTGTAGTCTGGTTGATACATGGTGAGGTTAAGCTTCATGCAGGCATTGAGACTTCCATCCGTTAAACGTGATTGTAGGTTGGTTTTCACGTTCTTTAGATGTGAGGAAGACTGCTCACATGCATACATAGAGCCAAACCTTGTGAGTACAGCAATACTCACATGCTGCAGTGTGTAGTGTGTGACAGAAAGTGTGTTCCAAATTTTGACAATCAGCTGGTCCGTGGGTTGAAGTTTTTTTATTTCTCCTCACTTGTGTTTGCTCGCCAATTCTGCTTGCTGTCATGCAAATCTTTCCAAATCTTCATTCAGTGACTTGAACGTATTCACCTACATGTCTGAGGCCTTCAGTTCAGCATCTTGTAGCTCAAAATCTCTGACGGAGACACCAGGGATGTAACTCAGGTCGGCGGTGTTCACTGCACACTCGTGTGGATGGGTGATGAACTTAAAAAGACGAGTGCGCTCATGAAATTCTCCAAAGCACTCTTTAAATGGCTGACTGCAGGAGAATAGATATGAAACCCACTAGCTGCTGGAATTCAAGATGTTGAGCAGGGTCACTTGCTGTGCATGCACCTTTAAACTCTCCCGGTTTTTTAAAGTGTAGTAAACGACTTGTTTTAATGTCGGCGATGAAGAGTTGCAGCTTGTTTTCAAATGCAAACACTGCTTGTTGAGGGAATAAGACTGTATTTCCAACGCCTTGCATTTTCACATTGAGCTGGTTCAGATGTTCAGTCATGTCCATGAGATAGTAGAACTTCAGGAGCCACTCAGTGTTAGCTAACTCAGGATGCTGGACATTTTTCATTTCAAGAAAAGTCCAGATTTCACTCAGACAAGCTGCAAAATGGCTGAGCTCCTTCCCTCTTGATAACCAACGTACATTGCTGTGCAGAAGCAGACCAGGATAATTATTCCCAACTTCATCCAGCAGTGTTTTAAACTGGCGATCATTTAAAACTTGGGCAACAATAAAGTTGACCACCCAAATGATCAGTGACATCACCTCACCAAGCTGCTCACCACACATCTGAGCACAAAGTGCCTTCTGATGTAGAATGCAGTGAAAACTTAGGAAGGGTCTCTTTTCATCTTCACAAAGAAACACTACAAATCCTGTTTTTCCCCACTATGCACACATCAAAACACACCAAAATAAGTTTATCCATCAGTAGTTATTTTTCTTTAGTGAACTCAGTGAAAAACTTGAATAAATCCTCCCTCTTGTTGTCTCTTTCATAGGCAAAACAGCAAGACTTTCCTCATGTAGTGTGTCACTGACAGCATACCCTGTAATCATGGTGAACTGGGATAAATGGCTTATGTCTGTTGACTCATCCAAAGCGAGAGAAAAGAATGGTGCTGCATTTAGGTCCTTCACTTGTGTTGCCTCAATTTGATTTGCCATCATGATGGTACAATTGTGAACAGTTCTTGCCGACAGAGGCATATCTTTTATTCATTAGATTTTCTTGTCTTTATTTGAAAAGTTATCAAAAAGTTCATTGATAACATCAAGCATGAATACTTTGGCATACTCCCCATCTGTGAATGGCTTTCCATTTCTCACAATTGCTAAAGCACCAGCAAAGCTAGCCGAATTCCAGTCACCTTGTTGGATTCAAACACGAAGGTGCTGCTGACTAGCTTGTACTCTGTACATTAGCCCTTGACATGCTTTCTTCCTGCTGTCCCCCGCTGGGTATTTTGATGCAAATGTAGTATGACATGTGTGAAAGTGCCGCTTTATATTTGACCATTTCATCGATGCAATTTTATCATTGCGTATTAGACACGCTGCAGAACCTGCTCTCTCCACAAAGATGAAATCCTCTGTCCATTCCTGCTGAAGAGTACAATACTCCTCATCTTTTTTTCTTTTAGCCATCTTCATCATCAAAAAGGTCTCTGCAATTAGCTAGCTGACTACTTGATTCAAAAGAGGGAAGTTTACTTCTAGACCTCACAATTACCTGTGTACATTATGCATTATCCAATAAAAATTTGGTGTTGTCCTGGAGGACAGCTGTGATTGGCTCCAGCCACCCGCAAGCATGAACATGAGCAGTGGGAAATGAATGGATTGTAATACATGAGAATGTTTTATATTTTTAACATTATTATTTTTTTATTAAAGATTTGTCTGTGAGCCAGATGCAGCCATCAAAAGAGTCACATCTGGCTTGTGAGCCATAGGTTCCTGACTCCTGGCTTACATGGTGGTTGATGCAGGATCTGTTCTAGACTAACATCAAAAAGTGTCAGTCACAATGTGACTAGTCCAAGAGACATCAGAAAGATAACCTTCCTTTAATAGACTGTAGTCTCCTACACGTTTTATGGCAATTGTAATGCTGGCAAATCTTTCTTTCTTTAAATTGTAATACCATCCTCATGAGTCATTTATTGGAGTAATTACCCCATCTCCTCCTACAGTAGAAAATTATAGGAAAATACTTAGCTTTGCAATTGTCACATTTTCTATGTTGTAGCCTATCAAAATAGGAGTTAATACTCCCTTTTGGCTAGTATTTTAAGAAGCAAAATCACTAAGAAGAATTAGAGAGGATCATTTTTTTTAATCTAAACATTCTGTGCCAAATGCCATACCAGACACAATTGAAAATGGATAGCGTAAGTCTCTGATACATGTATGGCTGTTAGCCCTGCTGATTACCCAAAAAACGTGCCTATCTGGTGTCTTCTATCAAATTGTGTTGTTGCATGGTCTCATATGATGGCAGAGGGAAATGACTTGGAAAATACAAAGAAAAAAAGTATAAAACTTAGAACAACAGCTTAAAGTGTTTAATGAACTATAAACAGATTCCACTGTTTAAATGTCCCTGAGCAGTCCAATGACAAAGAACAGCGAAGAAGGAATAGTAAATTGTGTAGTTTATAATTAGAGCTATTAGGAGTACTGAAGTGAATACAGAAAGCAACTACTAAAAGCAAGCTGCTCACAAAGCCTGATATAAAACACACACTCAAGGGTGTGTCTACACTACCCTTTAAAGGGAAATACATTAAAGCGCATTTATATCTGCTTGGTGTAGCATGTAGGCAACAAAATGCATTACACCAAAAGAATGCTTTTCATTATGTGCAATAACATCTATATTATACATCACAATGATGGGCACTATTGTGGTGTCACTGCCATAGCTTTCAACATGAACACTTTCCTCTCCCTAACTACCTAGATGCAATCTTTGCTCAGGCTCTTCTCATCATCAGTCCCATAGAAAAATCTGTCTTCTTTAGCTCCTGATTTCTCAAATCTAGCTCATTCTCATCTCTTTCACACTTGCTAGTGCTGGTATATCAATTTCCCCTCTCTTCTCTATTTTCAGCCTCTTCCTCTTTAATAGATCCTTCCTAACCCTTTTCTGTATACAGCTAGTGCTTGACTTACAACTATGCTTGGTTCCCACAGACGGGTCATAACACAATTTGGCCGTAAGTTGAGTAGGCTATATGTTATAAAAATCATTAAGTCATATTTTATCATAATTTTCTTTCATTATTGTTATATATCATAATTTTCTTTGTTCATTTTATGCCATTTGTATCATCTCTACACCATTTTGTTTCTTATTTTTACATTCGTCGGGTTTAAGTAAAACACTGCATTACCAGTACAACTGGTTTAATATTTACAAAACATACAAAATTACAAAATACAGGTGCATACAAAAACTGCTCTAGACGTGGAGCAGTAGCGGTTAGCGATTGTGGTCATAAAGTCGAATGGTAGTAAGTTGCATAGGTTGTAAGTCAATCAATACCTGTATATGAATTCCTCCACTGCCCATGCATTTCTCCCAATTAATGTCTATTCTCTCTAAAGAATATTCCTATGTAGATCTCTATATTTTACCTGAAGCAGCCAAAGCCCATTGTTTACTGCACCATAGAAACTTCCCTGGAAAATATCTCTAAATCCAAGCCCCTATTTATCTGTCCTTGATAACAGTGTGGCACTCAACACCATTGACCACCCCCTCCTCTTGACATTTATCTCAATTATTTCTCAATTACTCTATTTTCTTTCAGTTCCTTCTTTTCGGTCTTCTTCACAGATTCCAATGCCTGGTCAGGTCTAAATGCTCTCTTGTGCGTCTCCTCTATGCTGCTCCCAACCTCATTCTGTACCCTTTCTCAGAAAAATTCCATTTCCTCCCCAAACTTCAGCTACCCTCTATTCTGCTGAATCCCAGACACGCATCTGTTCCCTCTGTCTCCTTTGAAAGCCAGCACATTGTCTCCAATGTCAACTGGCTCTCCACCTTGATATCCAGAGGCACTTGAACCCCTCTCTCAGTCAATAGCATCAATTTCACTGAGGCAGATCTAAAAAGTAATTTTAACATTTCCCCCCTTTATTCTCTGAAATCATTAATACAATGTGTAGGTTCTGCGCATCCAGCATCTTGCATATCTGCCCTATTCACCCCCATCTCATGCCCCCTAATCCAGGCCAGTGGTTGCTCTTAGCCCCATCTTCCACATAGAGGTTTTCTTATAACTTCCCTTCTTAAAGGTCCTGCTTATAGAAAAAAAGAAAAGTTTAAAACCCTCACTGAATTAGTTTTCTGAGGCTGTGTAAAAAGTTACCACAAATTTGGTGGCTCAAAACAACAGAAACTTATTGTCGGTCTTCTGGAGCCCAGAAGCTGAAATTCAAGTGGGAAGGGGGCATGCTTCCTCCTGAGGCTCTAGCAGGGAGCTCTTCCTCGAATTCTCTGACTATGGAACCCCAGGTGCTTCTTGCCTTGTGGCTGCATGTTGAGCAAACAAGTTTGTAACAAGTGTTTTTTTAGGTTTGCTTGCTTGTATCGGGGCAGTGCCTTGTGTGTGTAGTCTATGGAAAGCTGTGGGTGCTTGCCCTTGGGGCAGCAGGTTGAAATTGCGATTGCCTTCCTGCTTGGGAGGGACAATTGTTTGCTATTGTTTGCTGGAGAAAGAATTTTTTCTCCCAGCCTGTTTTGCTAGAGAGTCTAGAGAGAGGGAATGCTGAGACCTTTGGGGAGCCCTAAGAGAGGGCTGCAGGGATTGAGAGCCCTGACTTCAGGCTAGCCTGCTTTTGGCTGGGGCTGGTAGGGGCCTCTGAGTCTGGGTAAAACCAGAGAAGGAGTCTGGATGGGGACTCTGGAGAATGAGTTGGGGTTTTGGGTGCTCTGAGAGAAAGGGGGGGGCACCGTTTAACACACTATACATGCTTATAAAAACATTAGGACTCCTTCATGTAGCACCAGCACCGTAAGCCTTTCATCTAAACCTGGTCTCTCATGGATTGCTTAGATATTAGCTCAGCCATGCTAAACTAAGTGTTTGAATTCTGGTGTGTGTATTATGCCTCTATCACATGTTAATTTTGACTAGCCACATGCATCTGTGACTAATGACTACCATCTTGGACACCAGAGATTTAGAGCTAAGGTAGAGGAGAAGGAAATGGTAAAGGTGGTTAAACTGGAATGGACAGAGTGAGGGGAAAAAATAACAAAAAAAATGAGAAAGCATGAAATGAGAAGTTGCACAAGAAGACGTTCCATTCATGTGGAAAGCTACTGAGACATCAAGGCTGATGTGTGCTTTATTTCTGGCCACATAAACTTCATTTATTTATCTTAGCACATGATACATAGTACAAAAATGGTGCTCGATATGATTTTTAGGGGGTGAGAAAGTGGAGGAAGTGGGTAGAAAACCACTTTGAAAAACCTGGCTATGAAAAGAGCTTAGGTGCAGATTGTATCTTTGAAAAGATATTAATGAATACAAATTATGAACACAAACACCTAAAAGCATAGGGAATTGCTGAACTAATTTTTTTTTTGTTTGTGACAGAGATAGAAAGAGAGAGACAGAGAGAGGGACAAATAGGGAGAGATGAACAGGAGGGGAGAGAAATGAGAAGCATCAGTTCTTCACTGTGGCTCCTCTATTGTTCATTGATTGCTTTCTCATATGTACCCTGACTGAGGGGCTACAGCAAAGCAGAGTGACCCCTTGCTCAAGCCAGTGACCTTGGGCTTCAAATCAGCAACCTTTGGGCTCATGCCAGTGACCATGGGGTCATGTCAATGATCCCATGCTCAAGACAGACACCCCGCGCTCATGTTGGTGAGCCCACACTCAAGCCAGTGACTTTGGAGTTTCAAACCTGGGTCCTCTGCATCCCAGTCTGACACTCCATCCACTGCGCCACTGCCTGACCAGGCTTGCTGAGCTATTTGTAAAACCCACTAAAAAGGAATTGCTAGAGCTTTTATTTATTTTCTTACAACAAAATGAACCGACTTCCTATTTGCTTCTGTGGGGAGAAATGTAGTCATAAACACACAGCAACGCAGACTGGACGCTTTTGCAACTACAGCATGGAAAATGATAGTCAAAGTCAGCTGCATTGTAGCAGCGTTTTACTGGTAAAGAAAAAAGCTCTTTTCTTCCCTCTCTAGGTCTGGAATTACACAGTCACTCCTCCATGGTAATAGAATTGGACTGATTTTAACTCAGCAGGGTGAGTGGAAGCAATTAATTTAAAAAATGTTGCCTTTTGTTGTTGTTGATTCTTTAGTTTGTGTTATGCTCCATGTCAATGTCTATGTATGCAAGCATATGGCACTGTGGACCCAGACAGGAAAACATATAAGTATACATGAGACATCTTATATATACTATGTTGGCCAGTTTGGGTGACTGAGGCTTAATTTTGACAGCACAAGGCCTACCAGAGCCATTAATTTTCTGAACCTGAGTGGACCCTCAAAGTACCATCTCCTCACCTTATTAATTGCTCTTTAAAGTTACTTCTCTGTTATGTTTTCAAATGGAAAGTCACATAGTTGTAGTTATACAATCAACTCAGATTTCTGCCTTCTCCATTTATGTGTGGGTAGAAAAATATTTCAAGGGAGGACCTATTTTCTGTTTGATAGATAATTATGCTACATGTTTACCATTTGAAAAAAACATGAGACCAGAAATCCTTATTGTATTTCAGAAGTGGTGATTATGAAACAAGGTATGAGAAATAGTGTAATTTCCTGAATAGATAATAACACCAATAAAAGCTCTCTCCTAAAATGTAGGTATTGGTTTGATCATGTCTTCCACAATACAGTGGTACCTTGAGATACAAGCGGACCAACATACAAATTTTTTAACATACGAGCTGCGACTTGGTCCGTATTTTTGTTCTAGACCTGAGCAAAATTCCGAGATATGCGTCATGATTTGGAAAGCTGCTTCTAGTTGGCGTGTTGGCTCATGGGTCCAGTATCGGCAGCACAACACCAGCATCTCGTTCTTTCTCACGTGTTACACACAGAATCAAGTCGAATCTCATGATCTGTACTTGTTCTTGCATCATTTTTGCATTTTTTACTAACTTTTTTTTGTGTTATCATGGTGCCAAAGAAAGTGATTATAAAGGACAGTGGTGAGAATAAGAAGAGAATGATGTAGATAGAAGTAAAGCAAGAAATAATAGAAAAACATGAGCGTGGTGTACGAGTGATTGAACTGGCAAGGATGTATGACTGCAATGCATCTACAATTTGTACCATCCTTAAACAAAAGGATGCCATCAAAAGCACAAATCCAGTGAAAGGAACTACAATTATGTCCCAATTAAGGACAAATATCCATGAAGAAATGGAGAAACTTCTGCTGGTGTGGGTGAAAGAGAAAGAGCTGGCAGGAGATACAGTGACAGCTACTGTAATATTCGAAAAGGCAAGTATTATTTATGGCAACTTGATGAAGAAAGAACCATCAACCTCAAAAGAGGCAGCAGAAGATACATTTAAGGCAAGTCATGGCTGGTTTGAAATTTCAAGAAGAGATCTGGCATCCACTCGGTGGTGAGGCATGGTGAAGCTGTGAGTGCTGACATTAAGGCAGCTGAGGAGTACATCACACATTTTGCTGCACTTATCACAAAGGAAGGCTACATCCCTCAACAAGTGTTCAACTGTGAGGAAACAGGATGGTTTTGGAAAAAAATGCCCCGAAGGACTTTCATCACAGCAGAGGAGAAGAAGCTGCCAGGCCATAAACCCATGAAGGACTGTCTGACCCTTGTATTGTGTGCAAATGCTAGTGGTGACTATAAAGTAAAGCCACTGCTAGTGTATCATTCCAAAAATCCTCGAGCTTTTAAGACTCACAAGATTCTTAAAGAAAAACTGCAGGTTATGTGGCATGCCAATGCTAGGGCATGGGTTACACGGCAGTTTTTTATTGAATGAGTAAATCTCTTCTTTGGTCCTGCAGTGAAGATATATCTTCAAGAAAATAAACTCCCAATGAAAGCATTACTAATCCTTGAAAATACTCCAGCCCACCCACCTGGTCTTAAAGATGACATTCTCAATGAGTTCAAATTTGTGAAAGTCCTCTACCTCCCACCCAACACAACTTTAATCTTGCAACCTATGGATCAGCAGGTCATTTCCAACTTTAAAAAGCTTTACACAAAGCACTTGAAGTGACTGAAAATACAAATCTAACCCTTCGAGAGTTTTGGAAAGATCACTACATCATATGTTTGTGCATTATTGACTTGGCATGGCAAGAGGTTACAAGAAGAACCTTGAACTTGGCATGGAAAAAGTTATGGCCTGATGTTGTTGCAGACAGGAACTTTGAAGGATTCGAACCAGAGACTGAGACCAAGGTAGAAGCGTTAGAGGAGATTGTGTCCCTCGGAAAGTCAATGGGTCTGGAGGTAGATGAGGGTGACTTAAACAAGCTCGTCGAGGAACATGAGGAGGAACTCTCAACTCAAGAGTTGAAGGAGCTACAAATGATGCAACATATGAGCTTCTGCAAAAGATTAGTAGTGAGGAGAAGGTAGAGTCAGAGGAAGTGATTTCTACAAGTGAAATTAAAGACATGCTGGCAATGTGGGAGAAGTTTTCAAGTTTCATTGAAAAGAAACACCCAGAAAAAGTTTGAACTGGTCATGCTTCAGCACTTTTTAATGACACTTGTTTGTCACATTTCTGTAACATTTTAAAAGACAGGCAAAAGCAAACCTCTTTGGATAGATTTTTATTCAAAAGTCCTGCAAGTGAAAGCGCCAAAAGTGCGGCCAAAAAGGCAAAAACAGGTGATGATTAAATGAAAAATACATAATGTTAAGCTTAGGTTAAGTTTAAAGTTAAGAAAGTGCATTTTTTTTTTACAATTAAGTTTTTGTGGTTTCATTTTAAGTAAAGAAAGTGCAGTTTTAGTTTTAAAGTAAAGAAAGTGCAGTTTTAGTTTACATTTAGTGTTAAGAAAGTGCAGTTTTAGTTTATGTGTCTACAGTGCCTGCATTTCTTCCTCCCTCCCTCCTCCTCCACCATTCACCTCTGTTAGCTGCACTCATCTGTCTCCCAGGTAAGAATACAGTACTAAATAACACTTTTTTATTTCATATTTTGTTATGCATTGGTAAAGTATACATGTGTGTTTCTTAATTAAAACATCTTTTTTCATAATTTAGAATGGTTTGGGGATGTTTCACAGGACTGGAACAAATTAAATCTATTTTAGTTATTTTAAATGGGAGAAATTTGTTTGATATACAAGTTGACTGACTTACGAGCTCGGCTACAGAATGAATTAAACTTGTATCTCAAGGTACCACTGTATGAGTGCTATTCACTCGTGGTGAGTAAGGAGATTTTGTTCTGTGAGGAACCACACCCTGTCCCTAATCTTTGTTGGAGAGAAGTGCTGAGAATTATTCTTCCAGGCAGGGGATGAGACTCTGGGCCTGTGTGGATGGCTGTCTGTGCCTTCTAACAGAATGCACTCAGTGAGACTGTCTGGGGAACAGGGGAGGGCCGAAGAGGTGATATTTCTGAGCACAGCATAAAGTCTTCCTGAAAACATCCCCCATATTCAATAAAAACTTTGAACCAGCTAATCATAAGGAAATAATAATTGGACAAGGACCTAATTTTGAATATACTAAGGTCAAAATAAAGTCATCCCAGAGTGGACAGGGCTATAGTTGACATCACAAAGAAATTAATTCACTTATACCTCACACTTCTTTTTATAATAAGATTTGGGATACCTTATGATAATGGACACAAAATTAAATGTACAATAAAAAAGGAAGGTAAGCCATGAGAGGAGAAAATTAAATGAGTTTTTAAAATTATGCTTATTATAAGTAATTTAAAAATCTCATTAGTGCTTCAAGAAAAATAAATGTGCACCTGATTCCGAAGGACAATGTCTTCACCAAAGCATGGCCAAAAGTCACTTTAAAAGAAATAATTCTTTCACCTGACCAAAATGAAAGTTGAAGGAAAGAAAGAAAACTCAAAAAAGGAATGCCCACAAAGGTGGAAAAATGTTTTAAAAAAATGTCTAATTTTATAGCTTCTTGGTGGTCTTATCTGACCTACTGATGAAACTTTAAAAATTGGCAATAGAGGATTCACACATTTGTCTCTGGCCAATTACCAGGTCTTCTCAAAAATTTTTTTTTTACTGTCTCTAATAGATTCGGTAATTGTTTTGGAATTTTTTATTTAAAAAAGGCAGTGGAAAGATTTATGACACAGTAGAAACATCTTTCACCTGACCAGCGGATGGTGCAGTGGATAGAGCAGCAGTCTGAGATGCTGAGGACCCAGATTCAAAACCCCAGGGTCATTGGCTTGAGCATGGGCTCATCTGTTTTGAGCATAGGATCACAGACATGACCCATGGTCCCTGGCTTGAGCCCAAGAGTTGCTGGCTTGAAGCCCAAGGTTGTTGTTGTCTTGAGCAAGGGGTCACTGGCTGAGCTGGGACCCCTGGTCAAGGCACATATTAGAAGCAATTAATAAACAACTAAATTGGCACAACAATGAATTTTGATGCTTCTTATCTCTCTTTCTGTGTGTCTGTTCCTCTTTCTCTCTCTCACATACACACACAAAAGAAAGAAATAGAGAAAGGAAGAAAGAAAGAAAGAAAGAAAGAAAGAAAGAAAGAAAGAAAGAAAGAAAGAAAGGAAGGAAGAAAGAGAAGAAACAGTTTTGTTCTTACTTTCATGTTGAGTCCAGTTTAGAACTTACTAGGTGCATGTTTTTGCCAGATCATTCAATTTCTCTGAATTTAAATTTTATTGCTTCTCACTCATGGAGAGTTACTTTCTTATTAAATATTCCATAAAAGTCCATTATATAAGTGTCAAGAAATAAGCAAGTGCTAAAATGTTCCCTTTTTCACCCACTTCCTTTCCCAATGACAAAGACAATGTCAGAAATATGTTTCAGTACATAAAGGACTAAAGTAAAATTTATGAATATATTTTAAAAACTCATTGAAGAATACCCTGTAGATGTAATTATGGTCATTTGAAGTCCCACAGACCCTACACTGGACCAATCTGAGGGGAAGAGGGAGAAGAAGAGAGAAACGAACTAAACTAGACAACACTGAACTTAAGCAGGGAAAAAGTGAAAAGGATGAGAGAAGTCAAAAGTAGGGAGGAATAAAAATTCCTAAAGATAGAGGGTAATTTGAGTTAGATGTCTGTTTGCTTGCTCTTTCAAACCACACATAATCATGGAGGTTTTATGTCACGAGTATTTTATAGGCTAATTCTGGATGTGTCAGAAACATACGAGCATTGTTAAGTCAGTTAATATTAATTGTCACATGTACATACAGCACATAACATGATGTAGTATTTGAATAAACATAAGGGGATTGGTTTATGCCACTTGGAGAATCTTCAACACTAATATAAAGATCTGCTGAACTCTGTAATAATTGCCTTGTGTTGCTGACACCAGTCTTGGTCCATGGTGAGGATTCTCCTGGTTTAGTGTAAGCTGGTCCGTTACCTTCATCTGCTTTGGCCTCCAAGTTCTCTCTTCACTCTGAGTTTATTCAAAATGGTGTATGGTGCCAACATTACTTGATCCAGCACTCTCTTTTGTCACCACAGGCAAACTATCTATGATTTTTAATAGACACAATTCACTAGACAAAATATTTGCCAATAATGCTTCTCTGCAAATGCAGCATACCAACACAAAACAGACAGAATCAAATGAAACTCTGCCTCATTCGTCTTGCAACAGGACAAAAAAGGAGGATGGGGCACAAAGAAGCCCAATAAAACTGGCTAGACTATTATAGAACACAATATGTAGCAATTAAGGAAGCACTCAGTAGAGCAAACCCATTGTAGAGCATGCTGAGGAGAGACTCCTGGTGTCTTCTTGATCCTGGAAGAAAATACATAAAGGATGATGGAGAACAGATGGGGCGGCGAAGTCAGGATAAGACCATTAGCAATATTTGAAGGCTTGCCAGACATAACTGGAAGTCTACTATATCACACCACACACCCACTCAAATAGTGTGCAGAGTTCATCCAGATTTTTTTAATATATGTTTGAGTTAGTAGCTGTGCAATTTCTCTTTTCTCAAACTCTTCCAATTCTTTTCAATCACTGAATTATAATTTAGTGCACTGAAGACAAATTTCTTTTTTTTTTCTTATTTTTCCAAGTGAAAGGAGGGAAGATAAAGAGACAGACTCCCGTATGTGCCCCAACAGGGACCCATTCAGCAATCCCCCATCTGGAGCCATGCTTGCAACTGAGCTATTTTTAGTGCCTGAAATGGAGCTCCATGGATCCATTCTCAGCACCCAAGGCTGATGCACTAGAAGCAGTTGAGCCATGACTGCATGTAAAGCCAGTAGCCACGGCCACCATCACAGCTGCCTGGCCAGTGCACGTTCCCATTTAATTTGGACAGATGGTAATGAAACGATGGAGCCAATAACTGGTGGGCCATCCTTTATTCCTGCTCACAACAGGCAGGCAAGAAAATACACACAGGCACCAAAAGTTCCCACTCACATGTCCTCCCATCCCACAACCAGAATCTTTCCATTTTTTTCCTAGAATCAAAGGCCCACTAGTCTCACTCAATTCTCTCTACATGCCTCCATCTTGCTCCCTACCTCATCTGCAACCACGTGGGCCTCTCTCTCCTGCAACAACGTGGTCTCTCCTAAAATGGCCTCCTAGCTCATCCTTTTAAAACTTTTCGGTGCAAATACCCACCCCCAGCACACATTAGCATAACCAAGCCCTTTCCCAAGCTGGAAGGTAATCAGCCACCCCACCTGGGCAGGGCCATTTTTAATAAAAGTGAGCAAAACCAAATAACACAAATTTTACAAACTTATTTGGCCAATACGGCAGGAGAGGAAGAATGAGAGAGAGAGAGAGAGAGAGGAGAAGGGGGAGAGGTGGAGAAGCAGATGGCCGCTTCTCTTGTGTTCCCTAACTGGGAATTGAACCCAGGACATCCCCATGCCAGGCCAACGCCCTACTACTGAACCAACCGGCCAGAACAAGACACATTTATTAAACTGATAAATGTTCTGAACATCACCTGGATACTTAGAAATAGTTTACATTCTTCCATAGTGTTTAATAGTTCTAAAATAGCCCCATACCAAATGCTATAGAAGTTTATATTGTTGCATTAATTTTTGATTAAAAACTAGGCTTTCACTTTCAAGTGCAGCCATATGTGAATTAAATGAGTATTATGTATGTCACACCACCTTGAAATTTAATGTTCATGCTCTAGTCACAAGTTTACCATCTCCTTTTGACTTCGCGTTGGGTTTTTGTGCGTTCCACATGAGCAGCTAAGAGTGCGTTGGTGCGTGTCAGCGGCAACAAGAAAAACAACTGAATCAAGAAAGAAAAAAGCCACTGATTGATTTCTTCCCACAGTAATTATCAGAGCTTTTTTACTTTGTGCAATTCCTGTACAAAGTTAATTGTCGTTTAACAAAAATCAAAATATTAGTCTTTTTAGCACATTATGATGTTTGTGTCATATTTTAAGAAAGTCAGTTAAGCATTATGAAACTGTGTTAATATTTCTTTAGAAGCCTGGAGTTTTCTTCTCTTTAATGTCTCCCTATTCTGGAGTGACAGGCTGCCTCAGCATTGACTTTTCACCTTTATGCCTTTGCAGCATTTAGTCACTGGCAGCCAGACCTCTAATGTTACTTTAATATTGGGGGAGGGGTTGCTTTAATTCAAATATATTTTCATTTTAAAGTTATAATGACTAAGTACACCTGCTCACTTAAAAATTAGCACCTAGTTAGGCAGTTTTCAATAGCCTAATCATCTTTTGATTGTCTGTGCTTGGATCATAGGCAGTTCACCTGCTCTTCATCTCGACTTAAATGTTTCCTGTTTACTCATCTGAAAACATGGAAAGATGGTAATATTTGGAAAACAAAGAAAACTGAAACCTACATTCAAATGCATTATTTATATAATTATCCTGTAATTAAAGTAATTATAGTTTGTAGAAAAACTAGAGGCTTTTTTTAAATCTTCATTTATCATGGGATAAACTGGAAACATGTAAAAAGTCTACACATGTGCACTCACACACACGCACGCTCGCATTATCAGTGATGTTATCTGCACAACCAATAAAATATTACCTTCAGATTTAGGGGTTCAAAAATCTGTGTTTTTCTTTCCTGGAACAAATATGCTCAAAAGCCATTCAGTTAGTTAATCCTATGGAAGGGATTACCTAGATTGAGCTTTGGGAAATCTTTAATCCCCTACAGTTTCACCGGCAACAATAAGAAAACGTCCCAGTTATAACTTGCTGAGCTGTATGGTGCTAGGGGTAGATGGTCATGTCACATAAATGATGAGCTCCAGCTTTTCTTATAAGATGAGGACAGTGTCAGATAAGGCCATGAGACATGAGTGTGCTTGAGGGTGTGCAAAGGAAATGCAGAATTTTCAAAGAGGCCCCAGCAAGCACTCACAGTTGGATTTTCATTATCTTCAATGAGAAGACATATCAGTCAGTTCTTTGCTATATCGGGCCATTCACATTACTGCTTTTTATATGATTTCAAAGTGGACAGCACAGTTTGTGTCCAGTTTTCCATTCTAAATATCCTATTCAATAGATATTCTTTTTTTTCCTATACCTTTAAACAGATTTTTTTTTAACCACGGTGAGATCACATTGTACTTTGGGAGCATCAGCTTGAAAGTGAACTAATAGATCTGACTCTTAACCATCTACAGAGGCTCCTTTAAAGACATACTTGGAATTAAATCACAAAAGTTTTATTTCCTCTTTGTTTTTGATCAAGGTTTGTGGAAGGAAGGGAAAGGTAGTGAGAATATCTGTAGGCAGTTTTCACTGAGAGAGTCTACATTCCTGTATGTATCCCTGTAACACTTTCCAACTACCTGGTTCAATTCTGCAAGCAAGTGCTCAAGTTGTCATATTTGTTGGTTGTAAGACTAGCTTATTGCCTTTGAAATTAAAAGAAAAGTAGATTTTTTAAAACTCTGTGTATTTGATCTTTTACTTTCAGGAGATATTAGTGACATTACCTCAGTGTCACCCACCTCCTAAAAAGAACTGTCCATGAGTCACTCAACACCTGAAGCAGCAGCTACTGCCGTTGCTCAATCCTCGGTGTGTTCACCTCAATGGGCCCAAAACACTGAGAAGAAGAGAGGACAGAGGAGCAATCAACAATGCTACCTTCGCAAACTTTAGTATTTTCTCAGGTCATGACCCAATGCCTGAAATGTCAAGCAGGGGTGAATATTCTCTGCCAGAGTGTCAAACTAGTGATAGCCAAAAGGGCAGGAGTCTGAACGTTGAGATCACTTCCCCTCAGAGCACCTTCCACCTTGAACTTCTGGAATCATGCCCCTAGAAGGCACCCCTACAAACAGGCCTCTCCAACCACTCACATATATTCACATATATTCACAGGTTGAAGTACTGAACTCACATTATCTGAAAATGATCTTTACCAGAAATCATTAATATTGTAATTGGCAGGAAAAGGACAAAAATGCTGAAAGTAAGAAGAACTGCAGCATGTGGGAAAATGGATAAAAGAGATGGAAATGTTTAAGCTGGACAAAAGAAAATTCAGGTACTGAAGATGTTGATGAAGTTGAAGTGAGAATTTATATATCAGACTGAGCTAGATGATCACTAAGGAGTTGGATTTCAAGTGTAGTATTCTGTTTTTGTGAACACCTTTTTAAGGAAAACCAAGTAGCACATAATGTTTGTTACACTCAGTCTACCAGTTGGTTGCTATAACCTTGGCAAAGAAAAAAATTAGT
This sequence comes from Rhynchonycteris naso, assembly GCA_037038555.1. Taxonomy (NCBI): domain Eukaryota; kingdom Metazoa; phylum Chordata; class Mammalia; order Chiroptera; family Emballonuridae; genus Rhynchonycteris; species Rhynchonycteris naso. The sequence continues at coordinate 228,993,938 of CM072998.1, forward strand.
AGATCATAAAATATTTTCCCCATGAATATAGGTCTCATATATTCTCTATCAGGAAGGAGAAAGCTTAAAGGAAGACTAGTGAATGCATATTACTAATAGAAGCAGTACTCTAGATCATGGGCCTTAGAAGAGAAAATATGATATGTGATATACTATTTTCTATAATTTGGAATAAAAAACTTAGAAAACAGCTATTTTGTTTTTGCAACAGATATGTGTTCATTCATTCATTTATTCACATAACAAAATATATACAGTGATTCCTACCCATCAGACACTGGCTATGGTGATGTCTGGGAGTAAATCATGAACAAAACAAAGTCCCTGCTCTCAAGGAACTTACACTCTAGTAAAATTACATTTACAAAGTGATAAAGGAAGAAATTTTACAATTTATGTCTTAAGAAATTTAAGCAAAATGCATTTTTCCAAAAAATTTACTTTTATGATATATTCTATATTGATACACACTTGGCTTCCTTCACAATATAAAGGAAAGTAATGAAATTTAATAAATCAAGAAAGAAAAATCACATCCAGATATGCAGTAGTCAAAAAATATCTGTCTACACATTTAGTGAGATCAGATTTTGTAACCAATTTTTTACAATTTCCATAAAACCAGGGACTGTGTCAGCCTGACCCTCCACTATAGTTTCAGGGGCTGGATAATTCCTGACACAGAATTGGGGGTCAATTGACACTTATTAAATAAATAAGAGATGGATAAGTGGGTGGATGGATGGATGGATGAACGGATAGACGGATGGATGGAAAGCATAAAATTAAACTAAAAGTTCGCTTCATTTTCTAGTCTAAGAAGATAATTAGTTAAGGGAGAAACCTGTTCTCTTTCTCTCAAATAAATACAAGGAGAGTTTGGCTGATTGGGTATTGTTCATGACAATAATGTCTCAGAAGTAGCAAATGTAGAATTATATTTAGTCAATCTAGTGAAGACCTAAGACTGAAATTGAAAAAAGACAAAGCCATAAATGTTGGCAAATATGAGACAAATTTCCAAACTATGTGGAGGTGAGGCATGCACTTCAGTCTTCAGATAGTAACAATCCAACTTTGGTTCCCAATGAAAGCCTGGAGAGACCTTAGAAGAAGTAAATTTTGGGAAAATTTTAGTTGAAAATAGAAGCAATGCTGCTTGTAAAGTTAAATGTAGCAGTTGGTTTTGACTGTGGTGGATGGACTTTGAGATGGACCCAAACAAGAAGCTGAGAGTAGATATTGGATGTCTCTGAGTTTCCTCCTAATTATGTTCCCACTCCTCCTACACAAGAGCATTCCTTTCATTTAACCCTTACTGAGGTCTTCATTGCATGAAATACTTTTACTTAAGTCCTGATTTTTGTGGGATATTGGTTTTTCTGAAGTTTGAGAATAAAGTTATTATAATCCAGAAGTCTTTTTTAAAATATTTACTATTTATTGGGCACTTAGTATCTGGTAGGTGCTTTATATACATTGCCTCACTTAATCATCACAAAGGGTAGGAATTATTATCCCCATTTTACAGATGAGGAGACCAAGTTTTAGAAGTTAGATAAGTCACCCAAGGTCACACAGTGAAAGTAGAGAAGTCAAGTTTCAATTCCAGGTCCAACTGACTTTGAAATCTGTGTTCCTTGTCTCCATGGCTTCTTTCCTGTCTTCTGGTAGCTCAGTTCCACTTTTTTTTATTGTAAGTACGTCATGACACATGATAGCCACTGTTTTTATTCTAAACCATTCCCCCATAACATAAATTAATGTGCAACAAGAAACAAAAAAGTAAAATACAGCAAAATATCGCAATAATTTATTGCCTAAACAAAAGTCTGACTTAGCTCCTAGGAAGAACTAAAGAGAAAAAGGGAGATTTTTCTTTTCTGGTCTATCAAAAATTCCATTACCTGGCCAAGATGAGTCTGAACACTCTTTCTTTCCATATTTCATTCACATGAAAAGGATTGATTTTACATGGGACTTAGCCTGGCAATCCTACTTGAAAAAAATTTATCTAAATGAATGTCTAAATTTAAAATCTACTTGCTCTTCTCTGATTGCTTCTGCCTAACAGAAGTCAGTGCTGGTGAATTCTTGCTACCTGAAATTGACATCTTTATCTCAATTTGCACACATGTGTGCATATTAATTTATCCATTTTTGCCATTTGGGGATTGCACCTAGCACACAGAGCCACAGAAATTTTTTTCCTTAGGGGTTTGGATATGATGACAATCCTGGGTGTTGGGTCCATTCATCACAGAACATACATCAGCATCAATTTCATGCTGTGTGTAGGTATTTTTTAATTAGGTTTTTCAGCTCAGAAATTACTAATTAGGGGTATGCACTAGAACAATGACGGTCCTAAAGACAACAAATATTTCAGCACATTTCTTCCATAGTGGCTTTGGATAAAAAATTGAATTTTTTTTCTTGATTTTAGATAGCCCAGAACCATCCACTTTTCTATTCACATTTCTTAAAAATACACACAAACACACACACAATATTCATTTCTCTCCTTCTCACCCAGCTTCTTTGTCTTTGTCAACTTATTCTCTGCCTGTGATGGCTAAACACTTCTTATAGCTCCACATTTTGTTGAGCCACTTAAAAGTCAGTCTCACAGTTTATTTAATCAATCTGACAACAATTCATCAACAAGTATTTATCAAACACTTACTCAACTGTCAATAGCACTAGACTCAGCTGTGGAGAAAATAAATAGATGCAAAATAAAAATAACATACAAAGCTTCTGTCCAACAAGGAACTTATTGTCAGTACTTCATGTGCTTGTGTATTCTAATTACAAAGAAAACAAAAACAAAAACACATCAGTAATATTCAAGTGCTTTTTACCTAACAAATGAAAATTGTATATGATTGAAAGTAATATGTTCACATATGTATAATAGAATGTACTATAATGTTAAAATTTTTCAATGTAGATAATTTATAACAGAATAAAATAAAGCATTGATTTTACATACAAAAATAAGTATAAATAGGAATTGAAGATCTTTGCTTAAATTAGTCATCACATCCTTTAAAAGAAGTTAACTTCTATGGTAAACATTTTAAATCATACTTTTCAACTACTACCCTGTTTTATTTCATGAAATCAAATAATCCAAACAGAGAAACTTCTTAGCTGTTAAAAAATAAAATTCAACCAGGTAAATCTGAAGATCTAATTGGCTTTATTATGCAATTCACTAACCCAGGAGCAACCCATCTAGCTACTAGAAGGGCCCTGGAAGGTACTGTAAAAAAAAAACAGGAAAAAAGATGTGTCATGGGAACCATTACCAAAATAATGGTTCCCATTTACCAGGTGTTGGGTAAACAAATGTATTTTAAGTTTGCTCACTTGTATTAGGGGAGAACCATGTATATATAGTCTATGGAACGTTGCAGGTGCTTGCTCTCAGGGAGTCAAATTGCAAATTTTGGATTGCCTTCCTGCTTGGGAGTGGTAATTATTTGCTATTTGCTAGAGAAGAGATTTTTTTCCCCAGTTGGCTTTGGCTAAAGAGTATAGAGAGAGTCTGGAGGGTGGAACCAGAGACAGAGTTGGGGCTTAGGAGCCCTGATTTCTGCCCAGCCCATTTTGCTGAGGAATGCAGAGAGAGAAAGGGACAGAGAACTGAGGCTGGTTGGCACCTGAGAGTCTGGGAGAGTCCAGGGAATGAGTTGGGGCTTTGGGAGCCCTGATTGAGATGGAAGCAGTCTTGCCTGTTTGCTCATCCACCATTACAAGACTCTAATAAACAGAATGGCCCACCATTTCCTGTCTCTAGAGTTCCTTTACTGTCTGCCTGAATCAGATGAGAACCTGCATCTGCATGGCCACAGCGACAGTCCCTAACCCTACATCTCACGTAGTTGGTATGAAGCCACAGCCACCCTTGAAGGGTGGGGTAGAGGACTGGTCATTGCTCTCTAGTGTATGGTTCCCAATAGCTGTCCTTTTGGGGACCATGGGCTGGCTGTTTTTTACAGACCTGCAAGAAGTCTGTGCAAGAGAGTGCCCGAGGTCTGCAAACTGAGCAGCAGCAACAGCAGGAGCTACAATGGTCACAGGGGAAAGAGCTGCAGATCCTGGAACTGGGGCAAGGTCTGGAGAAGGAGGCTGGAGCAAGTGCAGAAAAATAAGATGGGTTGGATTCAAGAGCTGCTGAGCACTGACAGCTCTTGAAACTGGAGTGATCTACAGGTTGTGAGTTACAGTTTGCCCTGGAAGTTAAATGTTGGCTGCTGCAGTTGTTGGAGGAAAAACAGCAGGTTCAGCTTCAGGTCAAGAGTTGATAGCTGCAGGAGCCAAAGATGGAGCTGTGCCAGTGGAGTGGCTCTGAGTCAGCTGGAGCAGGCATTTCCAGCTTCTCTTCTGAGGATGAGGAGGCTGGGGCTGAAGCTGCCATCCGAACACTCAGAGTTTGGCCAGTGGTCATCCATAAGGAAAAAACCCAGCAGCAAAGAGTACCTACTGAGCACCTGGTAGGCTTGCTATGATTGTGGGACACAGGGGTGGATGGCATCATGCTTTCTGGAACAGAAATGGAAAGGTTGGCCACTGTTGCCATGCACTTCTCCTTGTGGCATCATCTTCAGAGTTGCCGTGATGGCAGAGATAAAGGGGGAGGCCTAAGGCCCTATATGAACCTAGTTGCCTATAATGGACATTTACCTTGGTAATTTGCACAGACAGCCGGGCTGTCTATCATGGACTGACTCTGGGACTGCAACTGGAAGGGCGTACCAGCTCCCTTGTTGAATAGACATGCTGCTTTTGGACAGTATGAGAGACCCTGAAGTGGGGTTCCCAGCTCCTGTGGAGACCCTCCTGCATGGAGAGATGCACCAGGGACACTTTAAAGTTTCCCTGGACACAACCCTGAGGCCCTCCCACCTGCCGTGGCATAGTGGGCTAGAGATGGGTCTCCAATTTGTGTCTTGGGCAGAGTGCTAAGGGAGATATTGTGAAGGGAACCTTTGTAATTGTTGCAATTATATAACTTGTGCTGTTGCTATAGTTTGTTTATGTAATGTACCTCATTCCTTGCACAGGAATACCTGTGGTGTAGATTGTGAAGCGAGAAAAAGGGATGGAATGTTGGGTAAATAAATGTATTTTCAGTTTGCTCACTTGTTTGGGGGCAGTGCCATGTGTGTACAGTCTATGGAAAGCTGCAGGTGCTTGTCCTCAGGGCGTCAGATTGCAAATTTCGGATTGCCTTTCTGTTTGGGAGAGGCAACTATTTGGTATTGCTTGCTGGAGAAGGGGTTTTTTTTCCAGTCAGTTTTGGCTAGAGCAGTGGTCGGCAAATTGCGGCTCACAAGCCACATGTGGCTCTTTGGCCCCTTGAGTGTGACTCTTCCACAAAATATCATGTGCAGGTGCTACCTTGATAAGGAATGTACCTACCTATATAGTTTAAGTTTAAAAAATTTGTCTCTCAAAAGAAATTTCAATCGTTGTACTGTTGATATTGGGCTCTGTTGACTAATGAGTTTGCCGACCACTGGGCTAGAGAGTGCAGAGAGAGAGAGTCCAGAGGGTGGAACTGGAGGCAGAGTAGGGGCTTTAGAACCCTGATTTTCACCCAGCCTGTTTTGCTGGGGAATGCAGAGAGAGAGAGAGAGAGAGAGAGAGAGAGCTGAGGCTGTTGGGGGCCTGTGAGTCTGAGAGAGTCCAGAGAGTCTACAGAGTTTGGTCCCCAAACTACGGCCCGCAGGCCAAATTGCGGCCACCTGAGGCCATTTATCCGGCCCCACTGCACTTCTGGAAGGGGCACCTCTTTCATTGGTGGTTAGTGTATGGAATACTGTATGTGGCAGCCCTCCAATGGTCTGAGGGACAGTGAACTGGCCCCTGTGTAAAAAGTTTGGGAACCCCTGGTCTAGAGAATGAGTTGAAGCTTTGGGAACCCTGAGTTTGAGAGATGCAGTCTTCCCTGCCTGTTTGGTCTTCTATGTTATGAGACTCTAATAAATGGATTGGGCCACCATTTTTTGTCTCTACAGTTCTTTTACCACTTGCCTTAATCAAATGGGAACCTGCATCTGCATGGTCATGGCAACAGCCCCTGGCCCTATATCAGGACACACATTTTTGGAGAGGAAAGAACAGCAAGAGTTTTAATCATGCAGGTTGTCTTTTTTTTTTTTCTTTTTAGTGGGGGGGGGGGGTAGGGATGAAGAGGGCCCAAGTGACAGATTACTTTAATGGTACTTGACCAGAAAATTTCAGCCTGGTTGATCAAGATTATATTTCCAAGAAAGTTTTAAATGGTGACAAGATCAGGTATTTAAATGTCTCTGAAAGAATGTCAGCCAAAAAGAAAGTCTTATAAGAGTTTCTTTGAGCCAAACTGACGACAGTTGCTGGGAAGCAAAATCTCAGCAGATGAGAAAATGCTCTGGAGAATGGTAGTTTTATAGCTTATTTTATACAGTACACTCAAAGGAGGAGATGTAAGAAGTGGGGGCTTAACATGAAATTCATTGGTGATAGATTAGGGAGGCAGAAGATGGTAAGAAAGGAAAATCTCTGACATTAGATACAAAGTAAAACAGAGATACCCATCTTTTACATGGGTACAGGATAATGTTTATAGCACATTTGGGCAACAAGATAACAAAGAGGGATTCTGTTGTCTCTCTTCTGGTGGGGAGGTTGTGCCCTGGGCGGTCTGGAAAAGGAGATTACTCTGAGATTTCATAGATGTACTATCTTAGATGCAAAAAACAATATTCAAGCTTAAGGTAAAGGCTGACTTTTGTCAAGGAAGCTACTGGCCTAAGATCTGACTGCCACTATGACATAGATTTAGTTAGGGTTTTTTTTGTTTTGTTTTGTTTAACATTCAGAGCATCTTATGTGGTTTTGGTCTCTGAGTTTGTAAGGTCATCATGCAGGCCTCCCCTGAACTTGTCAGGTTTAGTATGTGGCCTCATTTTGTCCACACAACCTAGGTTTGGCATCACGAACTTTAACAAAAGTGACACCATTTGGGACTGGTGGTTCTCTCTTTAATAATACCTGAACTTCAAAAATGTAATGTTGATCAAATAAGTTTGTAAAATATGATTTTTTGTTTGCTCTCTTATAGTTTGTATTGGGGGTTGAGCAGCAGCGCCAGGTATATGTGGTCTGTGAAATTGCAATTACCTTCCTGCTTGGGAAGGGCTGTTGTTTTGCTAATGTTTGCTGGAGGAGAGTTTTTCAAGCCAGAAAGTTTTGAAAAGAGAGAGCAGAAGGATAAGGATAAAGAAATCATGTCTGCACAAGAAGAAGGAGAGAGAAGCCATGTTGACAGGGAATGAGAAGGTGTGCAGATGGGGAACCAGAGGTGAGGGGCTTTGCAAGCTCCACTAAGATGGGTGAGGCCTTTGATTCTAAAAGAAACTGGGGAAGATTCTCCTGGTTGTGGAACCGAAGAATGTGTCAGTTTCTTTGGAAGCCCTGAGTGGAAGGAAAGTGTTTTCCCTGCCTGCTTGCTTGTCGGCCAGTGCAAGACTTTAATAAAGGAATGACCCATCATTTTTAGGCTCCATCATTTTTTATTTATTTATTTTTTAAATTTCTTTTTATTGTACTCATTTTAGAGAGGACAGAGAGAGAGAGAGAGAAAGGGGGGAGGAGCTGGAAGCATCAACTCCCATATGTGCCTTGACCAGACCAGTGCAGGGTTTTGAACTGGCGACCTCAGTGTTCCCAGGTCGACACTTTATCCACTGTGCCACCACAGGTCAGGCAGGCTCCATCGTTTTTTAACCATCTGCCTGAATCCAATGTGAACTTGCATGTGCATGGCCATGATGGTGGTGGCCTCAGGCCATACATGTAACAATAGGAACAAACTGAGTCCTACTGTCAGCACACATCCATAGATATTAAAACATAGTTTTAGAAGTTCATGTTGCAGTCAGTAAATAAATATTGTAATTTGAAGAAAATCTCTCCAACATTTATTGACCATGTCCAAATTATTGATTTTTACTAGAAATTAGATTATACTAAATAGTTGAGGATAGTAATGTCTACTTCTGTTCCTAGTGTTCATGAGACTGTACTAATAAACAGCTTCCTAAAATCGTTCCCAGATACTATCTTTTGCTATTGGGTCACAATTGTCTGGCCTGAGGCTAACAGACTATTTCTCTGGGCTTGCATATTTAAAAGTTGATGGCCCATCTGTTTTCTTGTTTTACAGAGCTCTTTGTCTGATTAAACCCATTGTTAAACAAAACAGCCCAGTGTGGCAACTCAGACTGGCAGTTGTGTCAAATTGCAATTTACACCTTTAGAAAGGGATTTAGGAGAACAATATTGTTTTGACACATTCTTTTCACTTTTAAGTCTGCAGATTTATGGCTTTGCTTCTTTGTTTTAATCTTGACAATCTGGAGGAGTTTTAAACTGAACAACAAAGAAAAACGTTTAATGCTCATTTTACTGCTTTAAAAAGTAGCTAAAATTTCAATGACCCAAGCGACTGCCATTTTATACAAACTGAGGTAGAGACTTGTTGGGACTCTGACCCAAAAGTACACAGCCAGAGGGTGGCATAGGCAAGATCCCTGACCCAGGGACCTACTCTGTCCTAATTTAACACAGAAAGCATTATTCTAGTTTCAATGACACTGAGCTAATATTTTAAGAAACATATCACAGGACTCATAGGTTCAACTCCTTTACTTTTATAAATTCTTTATTTGATCAAAGTATTTTATTACTGGCATTTAGATGTCTCATAAAAGACTGTACTACTTTATGGTTTTCTCAGCATATTAATGCTAGTAAAATATTACAAATTATGACAAAATTAAGTCCATATATTATGTCTTTAGTCACTCATGCTGAATTTGAAGAAACTTAAATGGCATATGGAAGACTTTCCATAACTTATGCTTCAGCTAAATATGTTAATTTTTTTCTCCACAAGGAAGTTGTAGAAAGTTCTTTCCCCATATGTCATTTAAACTGAGTAAACCATAGGTTTCTTCCAGCCTAAAGGAAAGAAAATGGAACAGTTGATTTTGGGTAGAGTGAAACTTTTTGTATTTATAGAACTAGGCTTGTCCAAAATAATGCTTGTGTTGATGAATGGTTTTGGTTTATGGATGTTGAATTCCAGCTCACTTTAATTTAGTCCAATAAGCAGCTACTATATGTACACAGTAGGATTAAGCCCCCCAAAAACTAACATTTCACCAACTTCAGTTCGCAGCTAGTTTTTTATTATGCTTTGAACTCCTTCAGTGCCAAAACCTTTGTCTCCTCTGCTCCTTCCTCTTAGAGCTCTCCTCCATAGTGTTTGTGCCAAATCCTACTCAGTTTTCAAGGTGGATCTGAAATGTTGCTATTCCCTTAAAGTTTTACTTAATTATTTGACTTTTCCTAAAATAAACTTATCTTGGTCTAACTGATGTCAATATAACAAATGTTTAAACCTGTAAGAATTTTTATGAATTTATTTGAGTCAAGTAGACAATAATTGCTGGGAAGCAAAATCTCAATGGATTAAGAAAATGTTTCAGAGGATGGCCATTTTGAATCTTATTTTATACATTACAATCAAAGGAGGTGGTATAAGGGGGTTACATGAAATTTGTAGGTGATTGATTAAGGAGGCAGGAGAAAGCAACATGGGAAAATATCTGGGATTAAATAAAAAGTAAAAATAATAGGCGGACTTCTTTTACATGGATTGGTATAGGATAGTTTATAGTTTACAATTACCATGATAATAATAACACTGAGGAGATATATGATCTCTGCTCTGCTCTGGTGATGGATTTGTTTTGAAGGGTCCAGAGAAAAGAAAATTACTTTAATATTCCAAAGGTATGTTATCATGGATGCAAAAGAAAGACAACAGACAGGCTCAGTCTCCCTTTGTCAGGGAAAAGTACTGGCCTAGGACATGACTACTTGCTATGAACTGATTTTAGTAAGAAAGTTTTAATTTCAGACCATCCTGTATGGGAATTTTAGGTCTCTGAGTTTATAAAGCCTCCATATAAGCCTTCCCTGAGATTCTCAGGTTTAGTATTGACCCCTTTTTTGTCCATAATACAGATTGGAAAATAAATAAACAAAGCCACTTCAAAATGAAATCGCAGCTGAGGACCTGTCTTACAGGTCTTACTCCTCAAACCTTTGGAACGTTAAAACTGGGCAAAATAAGCTTTGCACTGGGCCTAAAGCTGCACTGTGTTCCAAGCAACTGTTTGAACAGCTAAGAGAAAAGCAGGCATTATGACCACAAGACTGAAAACTAGAGACATTCTTTAGAATTAGTGTTACTGAACCTCAGTAATTAAGATCATCTGCCTGGGTGCTCTGGCCAAAAATTTCATGCATAGAGGTTTACAGTAAATAAAAGGAATTAGTTTATTAGAACTGGCCAATCCAGAGATGGGTGAGCTTGTGTCTGAAAGACCTGATTCCTTGATAGCATTTAAGTTACAGATTCTATAGGGTAAAATACAAGACACCAGGGTTATAGGTTAGGGCTCCTGTTAGGAGCTGACTGGTCAGAGGTGTGATAAGGATGACAACTTTTTTTGGTCTTGAGGACAACTCCAAGGCCAGCTCCCTCTTCTAGAAGAGGTTTCAAGAAGAGGTAACAAGGCACTTATTTCACCTGAGGGCTTAAGAGCTGAATCATAATTTGTATTAAGATGTTATCTTTAACCTGCCAGATGTTAAACCTTGTAAACTTGAGTCAGAATCAAGCTACTGTATTCTGCTGTTTCAGGGGTCAGTAATGATCAAGGTGAGAGACTAAGGTCAGGTCAAGTGACTTGCACCAAGAGAAAGAAGTAAAATATGATTGTCTTAGAATTGCAGTATGTTTATACAATGGAATGCTACCCAGCAGTGAAAAAGAAATCTTACCTTTTGTGACAGCATGGATAGACCTGGAAATTATTATATTAAGTGAAATCAACCAGACAGAGAAAGACAAATACCATGTCATCTCACTTATATGTGGAATCTAACAAAATAAATGAACAAAAAAATAGAAACAGAGGCATGGACACAGGAGACAGAAAGATAGCTGTCAGACAGGAAGGGGGTGGGGACTGGATTAAAGAAGGTAAAGGATTAGCCAGAAAACATATATACACAACACATAGACACAGACAACTGCATGGCGATAGACAGAGGGAAAGGGGGTGGGGACTGGTAAAGGTGGGCAAAGTGGAGAAAATAGGAACAGAGAGAGACTTTGTTCAGGGCAAAGGGTCCACAATGCTGGATGCAGATGGTGTTTTTTATTAAGTTGTACACTTGAAACCTGTATGGTTTTGTGAATCAATATTATCCCAACAAAATTCAATTAATAGAATAAAATCTACAGTTTAAATCAAATCCAAGTTACGAGGACCTTTGGTCTCATTAGAATCACTGTACCAACTTATCTACACCATAGAAATGCCTTTCTTCTATTCATGTGATTGTTCCCCTGCCCTTTCTCATAAATGCTCCTTGCCTTCACCTCCTTTTAGGAAGACTATTTGGGTTTCTGCTTGAATGGGTGCATAGCTATTCTTTTAGATCTCAAATAAGTGCTTCTTGCCTCTCACTTTGACCTTTTACTTTTAGTTTAACAATATCTTTTTATTATGCTTCTATCGCTGTGTATTACACATTCTCTTTTATTAAAATTGTGTGCATATGTCTCTACCAATAGATTTGAAGTGCCTTGAGGACAAAAAAATATATCTTGTTCAGTTTTTGTTTTCTTACAGTACCCACTACAATGTCCTGTATCACAAACACTGGTTAAATAAACAAATGTTTATAATTATTCAGTAAAGTGATTGAGTCCAGGAAATTCTAATGTTTCCCAGGTAATAATATCTCTCAAAATAGTTGTTTTCTGCTTAAACATCTTTAGGGATAGAGAAAACTTTCTGCTACTTTTAACTTTAACTTATTTTTTATTCCTTAGTATCTTCATTTAAAACAGCACTTATTGTACCATAAAAGTACAAAAATAATCAAACATCAGGTAAAAACTATTTATTCAGGAATAAATTAGCTAATTCTCTATAAACAAGAAGAAAATATATATTTTGAGCACTTTAGGGAAAGTGAGAATTCAGTGAAGAGATTTTATTCTATGAGTACCTTTAGCTTTAGCAGATGCATTTCCTAAAACTGAAAATATTTGATTCATCAGTGTTTACTGGATTGATGTTAGTTGGCAAGAGTCATCTTTATATAGTAGAGTTATAGCCATTGTAAAATGATTCAGGGAGTAAATTGTACTCTGAAATTACTTTTCCAAAAAGTCACAAAATTCTCCTGCAGCATGATAACTACTTTTTTTCCCTTCCCTGTAGCAAACCTTTTAATGTTAAATGTCACCTCAGTAGTTCAAAGCTACCTTCCATAAATTCACACATCGTCATCAACTGGATTTATTTAGAAACACCATTTAACTTTGTAATGAGCAGTGAAATAAAAATACTTTTATCTTTTCATTTAAAAGAGAACTGTACAAATTGTAGTTTCAGTCTCAAAATTAGGCATATTCATGAAACAAAATACTCAATAATTTTAATTGGCTTTAAATTTGCAGGGTACTTAACCTGTCATTCTTTATCAGCTCTGAAGATGTTGCCAATTTATTGAGTGCTTATTTTGAATCAGGCTACCCAATTTCTTGAGTGTTATTGATAGAACCAAAATAATACTGATCCTTTCACCTCTAACATGCTTACCCTTTGCAAGTTATGCAGAGAACTGCATGTTTTCTTTTCTCATATTATCAAAGCCTTTAAATTCTTTACCACATTTCTTTTACTAGTAGATATTAAAGCTATTTCTCAGAAATATTTAGATGTTCTGTAGTAGCTTCAATCTTCTATATTTTGGCTCAACTTGTACCAATGCTACAGTGAAAGAACTTTTCAAAAACAAGTCTCTTTGTCTTATTCTCTGTGTATTCCCAGGGTCTAGCAAAAATTCAAATCTTTTTGAGAGAAGAATGACTGAGTGACTTAGAAAAGGGGTGTGTTAAGCAGAATACTGCCAGACTTTAGTGACAATTTTAATTTTGCTAAAAGTCTTTGGTCCCCTGTGTGGGTTTTTTTTGGTAAACTTTGGGGTATACCTGAATAGTATATTTGTCCCTAGAATAAAGAGAAGAGATATCTTGTGGGTGACCCACTTCTGGTGCAGCACAGAGATAACCTTTCATTGTGTCTCTCCTGATATGCAGAAATATTTTAATTTCTACTGTCATCTCCAACAACAAACACATTGCCTGCAATTTAAATAATGATAGTAACAACAATAATTTCTGTGATCTGTATGCTGTTAATAAATCAAATGTTCCTTCTTTTCCATAGTAAAGCCAATAGCCGCCGTGGCCACCATCACACCCACCTGGCTCATGCAGGTTCCCATTTAATTTGGACAGATGGTAATGAATCAATGGAGCCAAGAAATGATGGGCCATTTTCTTTTATTCTAGACTTGTACCAGCCAACAAATAAAAACAAACACACAGGGCACCAAAACCTACTCACATGTTCTCCTGTTTCACAACCAAGAGAATCTTTCTGTTTTTTTCTAGAATCAAAGGCCCACTAGTTTCAGCCACCTCCTTCTCTCCATCTGCACTCCTCTATCTTACTGGCTCCTCTCTCTGCAACCACATGGTCTCTCTGCCCTGCAACACGTGGTCTCTTCTCCTCAAATGGCCTCTTAGCTCCTCCTTTTAAAATTTTTGGTGGGACACCCCTCCTTCAGCACACATTAGCATAACTAAGCCCCTTCCCACGCATGAGGGTAATCAGCCACCCCATGTGGGAAGCACCATTTTTAATAAAAGTGAGCAAAACCAAATAACACAAATTCTATAAACTTATTTGCCCAACATCCATTCATTTCATCGTGCTGCTTGCCATAGCAACTAGAAATTTCCATTCATTACTTAAAAAAAAAAAATCAGATCTTCTCCCTTCAAAAAAGATGAGGAAAAATGAGGTAGCCAACTAGAATGGAAGAGTAGGTCAGCTCTCTGACAGTTCTCTACTGATAGCAAGTGCTCAAAAGCAGTCACAAAACCACACTAACTTTGCATGGACTCCATTTAATAGAGTTTCCTGGATAAAAATAAATACATTTGAAAAAGGTATACATTGGTTTTCAAGAAGGGATAAATTTCTTACTGTAATCCTTGGTAGAACATTGGAGCAGCCCATAAAAAAGTTCTTTAAAGTTAACAGAATTGTGTTAATATTTACTATGTACTACTTGAATATGTACCACAGAATAAAATAAGCTTAAGCCTATGTGAGACTCACAAAGATAAAATTTTAAGACAACCAAATAGTTGAAAAGATGATTAAAAAGTAAAGGTATTATAAGCAAGAAATATTTATAACAATAAAGAAAAGCTAAAGATTTCAAATATCATAAAATACTCTTCACTGAATGTTATGTCTCTCAAATAGAAAACATAATTGTTGCTACTGCTTATATGTTTTATTTGGCAAAAGGCATTTGCAAGAGAATTATTTTGCTTCTTTACATCTACAATGGCTTGTTCAGAAGTTTTTTAAAGAAAACATCAAAAGTTTTATTTTTGCAACATCTAAAGTTAATTTTTATGTAATTTTTGACCTGCAAATAAACTTTTTGGCTATTAAATAATTTTCTTTATTTTCATAAAAAATTGCAAATTAGCCTGACCAGGTGGTGGCGCAGTGGATAGAGCATCGGACTGGGATGTGGAAGACCCAGGTTCGAGACCCCAAGGTTGCCAGCTTGAGCGCAGGCCCATCTGGCTTGAGCAAAAGCTCATCAACTTGGACCCAAGGTCACTGGCTCCAGCAAGGAGTTGCTCGGTCTGCTGAAGACCCGCGGTCAAGGCACATGTGAGAAAGCAATCAATGAACAACTATGGTGTCGCAAGGGCAACAGGAAACTAATGATTGATGCTTCTCACCTCTCTTCGTTCCTGTCTGTCTGTCCCTATCTATCCCTCTCTCTGACTCTCTCTCTCTGTCTTTGGAAATAAAATAAAACTTTAAAAAAATAGTAGCAAATTATTCAGAAGGAATAATCTATATATTAAAAATTTAGAATTATAAAAAGTTTTAACAGTCACGAAGAATCTATGTTCTCGGTATCTTATGAAAAATAACATCATAAAGATTTCCACCCTGAGATATAACCCTATTTTGTACCTTATATAAGCAGTAGGGTAAACAGATTGCTGCTTATTCTAGTCAAAAGGGATTTGAGTATAAGAAACAGACCAATTTCAAATTAGTTCAAGAACATGGTGAGTGTGTATATATGTATGGGGTGTGGACATACATGTGTGTGTCCGTGTGTGTGTGCATGTGTCCATGAGCGTTCCTGGTGGTGGTGGTGGTGGTGGTGGAGTATGAGGGAGGGAGACCCCGAGGGAAGAGACTGTCAAAGTCTCAGAGTTTAAACAGCATCCAAGAACAGCAACTACAGAACCAATGGGTGTCTTTAGCATTCAAAGCTACCACTAACCTAAGCCATACTGCTTTTACCTATGGGCTACGTGAGCCTTGATTTTCCTTCTATGCCCGGTATTCATTCTTTTCCCTGTGTTTCTCTGCTCTTCCATTCCTCTACCAAACATCTTCCTTGGCTTCCTCATTAGTGTATCTAGGTCCAGAATTATTCATTCCATCTCTTAAGATAAAAAGTCTATCTGATTCTAGAATATGCCACCAACTCAATAAAATTTAAATTTTGGCCTCAATTTTAAACTCCCAAAGGAATCCAATGGGATTTTTAAAATGTGTTTAAACTAGGTCTTACTAGGTTATTAATACATTGTCTACGTCTGGTTCAAACAGACTCCTTAAGGAGAGTTTCTTATTTCCAGTAGTGAAGAAGCAATGACTCCCCTCTTCAGCACAGCCTCTTTAAAGGAAACTCTTTAAAAATTAAACATGGGATCCATGTATGGGCTTGAGGAAAACATAGCATTTACACTATAAGCTGTAATGAACCTGTGAACCTTGGAGAAAGCCCATTGCTATAATCAGATTCTTAAAGTGCACCATTTGTTGCCCTGACTCAAATGAACAATCATATTTTTAAAACAATTTTTAGGTTTATTCCCAGAATGCCTCCCCCCATTACACTTTTAATTATTGGTATCATAAGGATCATGGAGCAAGTTACTAATTAAATCATTATCTGGTAACACAGATATTGTTGAGTCATTTTTGTTACGTTGTTCTGTTTTTGTTTTTTAAATGTATTAATTTTCTGTATAATTACTTTATGTATCTGCTTGTACACTAGCTATATTATTGATAGTAATGCTATGAAATAAAAATCTTCCCAAAAGAGCTTCAGTGAATTAATCAAAGAACATACATTGACTACCTATAATATACTTAGACCTGAGCTAGAAGCTATAGGACACATCAAGAAAAGAGTCCTAGTTTGTGCTCCTGGAAATCTTACAGTCTAATTAGAGAAACAGAGCATCCATATATGAAATTGCTGCTGAGCAAGAAATAAGAAAATGCTGTTACTTGTACAAGATGAATTGTACAAGTGTTAGAACTTGAAGGTCCTCTCAAGCTTCTCCTCATTTTAGGTGTCAGGACTGAAGATAGTAAGAGGTATTACATTACCTTATCAATTACCTTAGAAATGGACAAGTATGAAAGTCCAAGTCAGAGCTCTTTCTACGGTACCAAGATAGGCATTAATCTCTGCACAAGTACTTAGAGAACCAAGATATAGATATAGGCAGAAAATGAGGAAAGGAATGAACTGGACTTTTAGAAACAGGTGGCCCATAGAGATTAGCAGTGTCTGGAAGTAAAGGTAAGTGTGAATTGGGATGACAGATATGTTGTAGTGGAGAAGGAGAGAGAGGAGTCAGTGCATAAAACTGCTCAGAGACGTGAGGTTCAGGGGGCAGAGGCAGGGTGTGATATGATTATTTATCTACTTTGACATTTATGGCCAAAGGCCATCATTGTCATCATGCATGGTATTATTTTGTTTTACTTTTAGAGTGCATGCAATCACATATGTGCACCTAGGTTTGATAGATGCAGTGAAACTATTCAGTAACAGGAAGATACACAGCTTTCTCCAGTTTGATGTGTTCACATGTGAATTTGGTGAAACTAATTCAATTGCTGGCACCATATGTTAAATGGACCAATCTCATTCCCCTCAGTTGTATGGTTTTCCAGTATTATTTCATATAACACTGAAATTTTCTTCACACACCCTGGATTTAATTCATTTATTTGCTTTTTTTTTTTTTTTTCTTTTTTTTTTTTTACAGGGACAGAGATAGAGTCAGAGAGAGGGATAGACAGGGACAGACAGACAGGACCAAAGAGAGATGAGAAGCATCAATCATCAGTTTTTCATTCCGACACCTCAGTTGTTCATTGATTGCTTTCTCATATGTGCCTTGACCACGGGCCTTTAGCAGACCGAGTAACCCCTTGCTGGAGCCAGCAACCTTGGGTCCAAGCTGGCGAGCTTTTGCTCAAGCCAGATGAGCCCACGCTCAAGCTGGCGACCTCGGGGTCTCAAACCTGGGTCCTCTGCATCCCAGTCTGATGCTCTATCCACTGCGCCACCACCTGGTCAGGCTCATTTATTTGCTTTAAAAATAAATTTTCAAAACACATCTTAAAAATAGTATCACTATGTATTTTATAACAAGACAGTTAACCTAAAAGCATTAAAATTTTTCAAGAAATCTGTCTCTTGGAATTGAAGCTATATTTTTAACTAGGAAGTAAATTAAAGAGTTGCAACTGATAAATAAACTAAATGTCTCAGTGGATCAAGTGTCAACACAGAGGTTGATGGTTCGAAACGCTGGGCTTGCCCGGTCAAAGCACATATGGGAGTTGATGCTTCTTACTCTTTTCGCTTCTCTCTCTCTCATCCTGAAAATGAATAAATAAATAAAAGTTTTTAAAAGGAGAATGAAACAGAGACCTTTTCCTGGGAGTAAATTTTGCAATAAAACTAAACAAAAAAGTCATAGTTATTAAAATCCCCACAGAAAACATCTATTCCAGCAATATCATACAAAAAAATACATATTATTAAAACTTTAAAAGTAAAATTATCTGTTCATTTCTATTCTAGAATAGACATTATAAATTTTTTTTTTCAAGGAGACTATTCATTAGTTCACAGAACAAAAATACAATGGGATACATATTGGGTATTCAAGACAGTACCTGATGACTTTCCAATTCCACTGAAAATAGAGACTGTATGAGAAATAAATTTGCTGGGTTTTTTTTTCTGACTACTTTATGGAAAAGGAACAAATTGAGATCAAATATCTAAAATCTTTGATTGTTCCTTCAGATATATACTTTCTGTTACCTCAGAGGCAACTGGCAGAAATGTAATTATTATTCATCATCTATACTGAAAATTTTAAACAGAAGGGGCAAGAGGTTTTGCCCTTACCCGTCCCTCCCAGCACAAATTACTGCCTGATTCTAATTACAATTTTAACCACTAGCTGCTGATTCTTTCATGGGTGGTGAGGTAATCAAATCAGGTGGACTAGAGCTCATGCTAAACCACCACATATAGAAATTAAAGTATGACCGATGGGTTTAAAAGCTGTTAATCAATATGTAGAGATCGCTAATTCAATTCCTTTGTGTTTCCCCCTTCTAAATCATTGCCCAAAGCTTATTCCTCATTCTCATCCTCCAATGTAAGGAAATATAGATGTCAGGCTAATTTTTACCTCTTTTCTAACTATTCCAACTGCAAGTAGGCTGAATTAGTTCTGCCTCACTTGAATGTTTTCTATTTATTTTTAAGTCAGAGGCTTTGAGGTAATCATATATTCACAGGTCAAGGCAGTCCAGGTTTCATTAATGTGCGGGTCTACATGACAGTCAGTCTGCATCCATAATACAGTCACTCTGAAATACACTAGGTTTATTTCTTGAAGTACCTTTTTAACTGGTACATTTAGAAGCATGCAAATAACCAATTATCTTTACTTGGAAGGCCATTAAGAGTCAACCTGCCTCAGGGACAGGCAAGAATGGCTAACCCATGACTATAAATTGGAGACTACCCAGAGTATGAATACTGAGGCTGGTATGAGACACATAAACAATTAAAAACATTCACAAAATATAAAGTATGTTTTCCTTTGAGAAATGATCTTGGTTTTGGCTAGTGCTGTATATGGTTTTCCGCCACACATTCTCTTGCAGTGCATGGAAGCAAGCCACCTATCATAGAGACATCTTATAAAAGATCTAGCAGAGCCTGACCAGATGGTGGCGCAGTGGATAGAGCATCGGACTGGGATGTGGAAGACCCAGGTTCGAGACCCTGAGGTCACCAGCTTGAGCGTGGGCTCATCTGGTTTGAGCAAAAGCTCATCAACTTGGACCCAAGGTCGCTGGCTTGAGCAAGGGGTTACTCCGTCTGCTGAAGGCCCATGGTCAAGGCACATGTGAGAAAGCAATCAATGAACAACTAAGGTGTCGCAACGAAAAACTGATGATTGATGCTTCTCATCTCTCTTCATTCCTGTCTGTCTGCCCTTATCTATCCGTCTCTCTGACTCTATTAAAAAAAAAAAAAAGATCTAGCAGAAACAAATGGGTTTTTATTTTTTGATCAACACACTCCGTTTTTTTGTTTTTTTGTTTTTAGTAATAAAAATTAATGAGGATTGAAGGAGGTATGGTCCAGGTGGCTTTTGATATCTGTAAGAAATACTTTGGTTATAGTGTTATTTACTTTGTGATAAATTATTGATGTTTTCAAAGATTTGGAGTTAGATGAAAACCTTACAATGGAAAAAATTGCCATTTAAACAATGATTATTTTTTCTTCTAAGTTTAGAGTATCAATTTTGATCCAATGGGTTTGGTTAGAATCTAGAATCTGTCATATTATCATGTCTAATTGCAGAAAAGTCCTGAGATTTCCCACAATTTCTTTTAAAAAAATGTAAGCTTAATCACACTAACTTAAAATACAATTTTATTCAATTAATGCTCAGTGGCTTGTAATTTAAGTGTATGGTCATAAAATTTTTCATTTGTAATCATGAGTTCATGCTCATAAACTAAATTTTCAGTCTTTTGGTTTCATCTCTTGCTTGTTTGGTTGAAACATGAACTTATACCATTGCCTGGATTTGTGGACTCCTCACTGCTCTGTTGCTCTACTGTTCTGCCCTTTCTGGACCTACAGACCCAACAGCATCCTTAATCTTGAACATTTTATGTGTCTATTGTTGGCCCCAACTTTCACTTCTGACCTTAACTCCTTTATTAGGAATTATAAAAATCAGACAATTTTGCACTTGAGATTGAGTGTAACACCCAAATTGTGACATAGACCCTGCCTGACCTATGGTGTCCACAACCTGGTGTGCACAGATTTAAAGAATTATTGTCTTCTTTTTAAGACAATGAGAGGGTTATAGTTGCTGTATCTATAATTTTATGAAATATTACAATATGTTGCTTATAACATCATGTGAAACAGAACACATGGCAGAAAATAAAAATATTTTGCAGATGAAGGGGATAAAGGACTGCTTTAAAACCTAAGTCTGACATTTAGTGTTACCATTGGCTTCAGATTCTCTCCCATAAAATGAGAGTTTTGCAAACTTATAATAACTGCTATTTATTCAGTTCTTACTATGTGCATTGGTTTTGCTCATTTTTTCCTCAAGACAAGTCTTTAAGTATGTACCATTTTGTAAATAAGGAAAATGAAACTTGGCATGTAAGCTATCGAACCTAGACCCGATCCCTGGCCTCATGTGCATTCTTGAACAATGTACTAGACACCTTCTTAATCACTTCCTATCTGAAGGGACTCTGTGATAGTCCACCTTTCAGTGCAGATTCTAATATAAAAAAAGAAAGGCCTTAACTGGGAATAAAGGCAAGATCTATCTGTACATAAACTGTATTTTTTCTGATCTTTCATCCTAGAGCGTGTGCTTCTAGAGGGCTGGCACTTCCTTGTATACACAACTTTTAATTTTATCACAGTGTCTAACACAATGACCTGCATATTGTAGAAATAATTATAGATAATTGTTAATAAGTGGTAATTAGATTGGAAAAATTGTATCTAGACTTAACTGAGGGTGAGAGAATATTGCAGATAAACACTAAACTTTGAAATATGAAATGAACATTTGATTGCCTACAGAATCAAACCTTGGGATAAAAAGAAATACTTATGCAATATGTAAATATAGAAATATATAAGAATAGCCATTAATTAGGATGTTTTGATGGCATGTAGTGGCAATTCTGATTTAAATTGAGGTAAACAACAAAGGAATTTTAAGGAGTTGCGGGGATCATGAAGTTAAAGGTCCAGAAATCAAGTTAACTTTAGAAATTGATGGATCAAAAAGTTTTCAAGAATTGAGTTTCTGTCCATGTCCCCTCTCTATTTATTGTTTTGGCCTCATTCTAGTCCATATTTCCTCATCTCATAGGCTGCCTGCTCTTTATTAATGGTTAGTAAAAACAAAACACATTTACAGACTTTCAATAAGGTACTAATATTCTCTCATATTGATTTGCCTTAAGTCTCATGCCTACCACACCAATTAGTTCTTCCAGAATCTTCTGTTTGGCTTAGTATAGGTCACCTGCCCCACCTGGAGCAGAAATGGAGACATCTTCTCTGAATCACACGGATTACAAAAAAGAATTAGTGATTACTAGAAGGGGCAAAGGTAGATACAACCTTGTAGTAATCCAAAAATGTCTGTTAAAAAACATTTCTGACCAATTCATCTTTTTAAATCCTTTTTATTCTTAGTTTTTTTTTTCTAAATTATTTATTCATTTTAGAGAAGAGGGAGAGAAAAGAGAGAGAGAGAGAAAGAAAGAAAGAAAGAAAGAAAGAAAGAAAGAAAGAAGGAAGGAAGGAAGGAAGGAAGGAAGGAAGGAAGGAAGAAAGGAAAGAAAGAAAGAAAGAAAGAAAGAAAGAAAGAAAGAAAGAAAGAAAGAAAGAAAGAAAGAAAGAAAGAAACAAAGAAAAAAAGAAAGAAAGAAAGAAAAAGAAGAAGAAAGAAAACAGGAGAAGCAGGAAGCATCAACTCCCATATGTGCCTTGCCCAGGTAAGCCCAGGGTTTTTAACTGGCGACCTCATTCCAGGTCATCATTTTATTCACTGTGCCACCACAGGTCAGGCCCGACCAATTCTTGAAAGGTAAGAATTCTTTCTTTGTGATCATTGTTCAGGACTCCAACAGACCTTGCATAGGTATCATTGTTTGCTATGATGGCCTGTTGATTTTCTAGTTGGTTGTGTGTTCCTCATATGAAAATTGAACTACTTCATTTACTAGTTGCATTATCTTGCTATGTGTGAAATATTTTAGAATTTATAATTCCCCCATACATAAAATATAATCATTGTGATTGTATCATTCCCATCTTTTAAATCTTTTCTTAGTATGCACAATTTTAAACTTAAATACTCTAGACAGGGAAAAAAATTATAATCTATTTTGAGAAAATTTAGGGATTTTCTTTTCTTTCTTTCTTTCTTTTTTTTATATGTACAATGTGCAGAGGACTGGAACTCTTAGGCAGATCCAGCCCCAAGAAACAGCACCTCTGCATATTTATTGAGTTCCAAAAGTCATAGCTCAGCAGTTAAAACTAGAAAGTTACACAAGCTGTTTTACCCATCCATTTCATTCCTAACTCTGCACATCGACTGTTTGTTTTCATGAACACGAACACAAGGGGAGTCAGTCTCAGAGCTTATCAATCACAAAGTACATCTGGTTCTTGCAGGGATTTCTCCAAGAATTCTGAGTACATGCACTTGAGTAACCCAGGCCAGTGGCTCTCCATGGCCAACACACTCTAAGATCTCCTGTCTCCTGTGAACCCTTGCTTTGCAGTTAACTGCCGTTTATACTGGTACAGAGTCGTCTCCTACACATCGCCTAAGTAATGTGTGCACATTTCTTTTTTTTTTTTTTAATTTTAATGGGGTGACATTAATAAATTAGGATACATATGTTCAAAGAAAACATGTCCAGGTTATCTTGTCATCCAATTGTGTTGCATACCCATCACCCAAAGTCAAATTGTCCTCTGTCACCTTCTATCTGGTTTTCTTTGTGTCCCGCGACTCCCCCCACTCCCCACCTACCCTCCTTCCCCCCAAACCTGTAACCACCACACTCTTGTCCATGTCTCATAGTCTCATTTTCATGTCCCACCTATGTATAAAATCACAGTTCTCAGTATTTTTCTGTTTTACTTATTTCACTCAATGTAATGTTATCAAGGTCCATCCATTTTGTTGTAAATGATCCGATGTCATCATCTTTTACTGCTGAGTAGTATTCCATAGTATATATGTACCAAAGCTTTTTAATCCACTTGTCCTCTGATGGACACTTGGGCTGTTTCCAGATCTTCGCTACTGTGAACAATGCTGCCAGGAAAATGGGGGCACATTTCTTCTTTTCGAACAGTGCTATGGTGTTCTTAGGGTATATTCCTATAAGTGGAATAGCTGGGTCAAAAGGCAGTTCAATTCTTAATTTTTTGAGGAATCTCCATAGTGTTTTCCACAGTGGCTGCACCAGTCTGCATTCCCACCAGCAATGCAGAAGGGTTCCCTTTTCTCCACATCCTCACCAGCACTTATTCTGTGTTGTTTTGCTGATGAGTGCCATTCTGACTGGTGTGAGGTGATATCTCATTGTGGTTTTAATTTGCATTTCTCTAATGATTAGTGATGTTGAGCATTTTTTCATAGGCCTATTGGCCATTTGTATGTCCTCTCTGGAGAAATTTCTATTCATTTCGTTTGCCCATTTTTTGATTGGATTGTTTGTCTTCCTAGTGTTGAGTTTTATAAGTTCTTTATAAATTTTGGTTACTAACCCTTTATCAGATGTATTGTCAAATATGTTCTCCCATTGTGTGGTTTGAATTTTTATTCTGTTCTTATGGTCTTTAGCTGTGCAAAAACATTTCAGTTTGATATAGTCCCATTTATTTATTCTGCCTTTTATTTCATTTGCCTGTGGAGATAAATAGGCAAATATATTGCTGGGACAGATGTCGGAGAGCTTACTGCCTATGTTTTCTTCTAAGATGCATATGATTTCATGGCTTACATTTAAGTCTTTTATTCATTTTGAGCTTGTTTTTGTGAATGGTGTAAGTTGATGGTCTTAGTTTCATTTTTTTGCAGGTAGATATCCAAATTTCCCAACACCATTTGTTAAAGAGGCTGTCTTTACTCCATTGTATGCTCTTTCCTCGTTTGTCAAATATCAGTTGTCCATAAAAGTGTGGGTTTATTTCTGGGTTCTCGGTTCTGTTCCATTGATCTATATGTTTGTTCTTATGCTAGTACCAGACTGTCTTGAGTACAATGGGCTTGTAGTATACCTTGATATCTGGAAGAGTGATACCTCCTGCTTTATTTTTTCTTTTTAAGATTGCTGAGGCTATTCATGTTCTTTTTTGGTTTCATATAAAGTTTTGGAATATGTATGTGTTCTATATCTTTGAAGTATGTCATTGGTATTTTAATTGCTATTGCATTTAATTTATAAATAGCTTTATGTAATATAGACATTTTAATGATATTTATTCTTCCTAACCATGAGCATGGTATATGCTTCCACTTGTTTGTATCTTCCTTGATTTCTTCTATCAATGTTTTATAATTTTTTGAGTACAAGTCCTAAACCTCCTTGGTTAAATTTGCTCCTAGGTACTTAATTTTTTTGGTTGTAATAGTGAAGGGGATTGTTTCCTTAATTTCTTTTGCGACAGTTCATTGTTGGTATATAAAAATACCTCTGATTTCTGAGTATTAATTTTATATCTTGCCACCTTGCTGAATTATTTATCAGGTCCGGTAGTTTTTTTACTGAGACTTTAGGGTTTTCTATATACAATATCATATCATCTGCAAATAATGACAGTTCTACTTCTTTTCCAATTTAGATGCCTTTTATTTCTTCTTCTTGTCTGATTGCTGTGGCTAAGACTTCCAGAACTATGTTGAATAAGAGTGGTGAAAGTGGGCATCCCTACCTGGTTCCTGATCTTAAAGGGATTGCTTTTAATTTGTGCCCATTTAGTATGATGTTTGCTGTGGGTTAGTCATAGATGGCCTTTATCATGTTAAGGAATCTTCCCTGTATTCCCACTTTCCTAAGAGTTTTGATCATGAATGGGTGCTGGATTTTATCAAAAGCTTTTTTTGCATCTATTGAAGTTATCATGTGATTTTTGTCCTTTCTTTTGTTTATGTGATGAATCACATTGATTGATTTGCAAATATTGAACCAGCCTTGCCTCTCCAGAATAAATCCCACTTGATCATGGTTTATGATTTTTTTCATATATTGCTGGATCCGGTTGGCTAATATTTTGTTGAGAATTTCAGCATCTAAATTCATCAAGGATATTGGCCTATAATTTTCTTTTTTTGTGTTGTCTTTGCCTTTATATCCATCAAAGTCTGCTTTATGTATGTCAGGACTCCTATGTTTGGTGCGTAGATATTTATAATAATTATATCTTCCTGTTGAATTATTCCCTTTATCATTATGTAGTATCCTTCTTTATCTCTTACTACAGCCTTTGTTTTAAAGTCCATTTTGTCAGATATAAGTATTGCTACCCCAGCTTTTTTTTCATTTCCATTTGCATGAAATATTTTTTTCCATTCTTTTACCTTCAGTCTATGCGCATCTTTTGTTTTAAGGTGTGTCTCTTGTAGACAGCATATGTATGGGTCCTGTTTCTTTATCCACACAGCTATCCTATGTCTTTTGTTTGGATCATTTAATCCATTTACATTTGAGGTTATTATTGATATGTAGTTGTTTATTGCCATTTTATTCTTTAAGGCTCTATTCTTCTTTTGCTATATTCTTTTCCCCCTTTGAACTGTTCACAACAGGCCCCTTAGCATCTCTTGCAGAATTGGATTGGATTTAATGAATTCCTTGACGTTTTGTTTGTCTGGGAAGCTCTTTATTTCTCCTTCAATTTTAAACGTTAGCCTTGATGGATAGAGTAGTCTTGGTTGTAGGTTCTTGTTCTGCATTACTTTGAATATATCTTGCTATTCCGTTCTGGTCTCAAGTGTTTCTTTTGAGAAGTTGAAGTCAAAGAAGCCCCTAATGGGGGCTACTTTGTAGGTGATAGCCTTTTTTTTTCTAGCAGCTTTTAAAATTTTCTCTTTATTCCTTAGCTTTGGTATTTTAACTATGACGTGTCTTGGTGTCGATTTCTTTGGGTTTCTCTTTAATGGAGTTCTCTGTGCTTCTTGAATGTGTGAAACGTTTTCCAGCCTTAATTTAGGGAAGTTTTCAGCTATGATTTGATTGAACAAAGTTTCTATCCCTTGTTCTTTCTCTTCATCTTCGGGAACCCCTATGATGCGGGTGTTATTTCTCTTCTTATTTTTTGAGTCTCTTTTCTTTTTTTCTGCTCTGCTCTATGCCTTTGTTTATTTTGTCCTCTAACTCACTGATTTGATCCTCAGATTCATCCATCCTCCTTTTAATTTCTTCCATTGTGGTCTTCAGTTCTGACACTGTATTTGTCATTTCTGTCTGATTCTTCTTTATTCTTTCAATTTCCTTTTTTATACTTGCTATCTATTTATTTAGGTGTTTATAAGACCATCCATTGTTGCTCTAATCTCTTTGAACATCCTAACTATCATTATTTTAAACTCTGCATCTGGTAGTTTGGTTATATCTGCTTCACTCAGGTCCTTCTCTGGGGATTTCTCTTGATTCACAAAATTTGCAGTCCTCTGCCTGCCAATTTTATCTGCGTACAAGAATGATTTGGCTGCTGGAGTCCAATGGGTGTTGCCTATTTGTTTCCTAGATGTGGTCTGTCTGCAGGCCCGCCACCCCCTCTGCCACTTCCTAGGGCTTGGGTGTGGGTGTTGCCAGTGCCGGCCACTGCGGCTGCTGCTGCGGTCTTCGCCTCGCCTTCATGGGAGAGGCTATGTTCTTGTGCCAAGCTCTATAAGCCTCAGCCGGTGGGGGCCTTTGCCCCTCTCCCAGGGGTGGGACCATGCACCATACTTGGGCCACAAACCTGGGCACCAAGGGCAAAGGTGAACACTTTTTTTCAGCTGCAGGTTTCTGTCAGCCTGTTCTTCTGGCCAGAAGGGGCTTTGGTGCATGCTCAGCTGTGAGCCAGGCTTCTTCCCCACCCCAATCAACCTTGGCTCCTCCACTGGGATGGGCTGCTGCTACGAGCTCAGCCATGCTCCGGGCTTCCGCCCTGCCCCCGCCAACCTCGGCTCTTCTGCTGGGCTGCTGATGCGAGCTCAACTGCGAGTCCGGGCTTCCGCTCTACCTCTGCAGGCAAAGCTGGTTTGTGCAGGGTTTCAAGCCTCGGAGGCTGGGTGAGGCTGCACGCCCGCTCACCCCTGCCCAGCGGCGGATCTCCGCCCATTCTGGTCTCCCGCTTTTCCTCCACAGGTGGGGTCGCAGGCAGGCCCACAGCCACCGGACCACTTTCGTGCGTCCCCTTAGGGATTTTTTATAAGGTCTACATCTTAAAAAATACAAAGGAAAAGAGACAGAACCTGATTTAACTATCTCAAGGCATGTACAATTTCTAAACATTATTCTAGATGATATTTCTTATGTACCCAACTTTTTCTATTCATTTTCTATTAGGCTTTCTTACTTAAAACCAATGTATATTTATAGTGATATTAACCCACTTATTATATTTCTAAAGAACATATATGAAGTAAAAAGCTAAAGATTTCTAGCTACTATTGAGATAACCAGTACTTATAGGAAAAAAGTGAAATATAGAAGACAGGTAATCTTGAAGATATTGACCAGAGCTTGGATCTCGTGAAGTCTGTGAAGAACCAAAGATCATATGCAAATATTTGTGCCTGTGGGTTTTGTATTAGTCTTCTAGGGCTAGCATAATAATATACCACAGAAGACTGGGTAGCTTAAACAACAGAAGTATAGTTCCACACAGTTCTCTGAGATCAGGATCAAGGTGTTAGGAGGTCTCGTTTCTCCTAGGGCCTCTCTCCTTGGTTTGTAGATACCCACCATCTCCCTGTGTCTTCTGATGACCTTTCCTCTGTGAATATATCCCTGGTGTTTTCCATTTTTTATAAGGACTATCCTTTTGGATTAGGGTCCCATCCTTATTATTTCATTTAATCTTAACTATTTCTTTAAAAGATCTATCTCCAAATATAGCCAATTAAAAATTGGGGTTTTAACATATAAATTGAGAGGCACAATTTAGTTCATAACAAGTTTATTTAGATTTTCCAGAATGAGGTTCTATACCACCAGTAAATTCTGAATGATCTGTGACCACCAAATAGTTTAAGAACCATTGACTGGGTCCAAATATCTCATTTTTATATAAAAATATCTAAAACCCAGAGAGGTGAAATGGCCCATTCTACATCATACAGCAACTTCCTACATAGCTGAGATGAGCACCAGGTCTACTTAATACCTTGTCTAGTAAATGTCCTCTGTGGGTCTCTGTTCGCAAGGCTCACAATAACTCAAAGCTAATTTAGTATGAATTCACAAAGCCAAATAATACATGTGGTGGGGTAACTTAACTGGACTTAAGCTGAGATCATTAAGTTATAATAGAAATGAAAGAAAAGGAAGCAGCTAGTATGTAACATTTAGGTCAAATTTAAGGAGATTATGAAAAAGTGGAAAAGTTTTTATTCAGGAAAATGGTTCTTCACCAGTCTGGTAGACCATCTCTAAGCCTCTACATAGAGTGAAAGGGCTAGCTTCAAACAAATGATGAAAGACTCATTTGGATGAGAAATCTTGTTGCAGCTTGTGGGATGATACAGTCACAATGATTGCTTGTGGATGCAAGTGATGAAGTATCAGAGCTCCAGTGACGAGGAGGATGCAATTCTCTTCATTTCTCCATGGAATTCAGTAGCATCCTGTGGAGAATCAGCACATAGCTTCTCCCAGGAGAACAGCAAGCTGAGAGAAACCAGTGACTGCAGGCCAGTAAGGAGGTGTTTTTTCAAAGGACTTCTATTCCGTGGGATTCAGTAAGGACATCTAATGAAAGAATAAGATCAAGCATTTCTGAGTACACGTGACCAACCCTGGGGTATCAGAAATAACTGCTGTGACTTTAATAGGAGTGCTGTGTGCTATAGTCATGTTGGTAGGACTATAAGCAAGTCAAATTCAGGCTAATATGACCTCCTGATACTCAAGATGGAAATGGGAAGCCTGGGGGTATCCTCTCTTCTCTCTCTAAATATGTGTGTGTGAGTATTTATACATATATTATTTCCTCTAATCATACTTTTTAAATATGGATGAAATTCCTAATGCAATGCAAATTCCAATACAAATGAATACCACTCCATTGCACTGAGAGAAATTTTGTAAACACTAACACTTTATTAATTTCTATTGAATGGCGATAATACATGCCCATTAAGTGGTTCTTTTTTAAGATCAAATAATTTCCTTCAGGTGACCTAATTTTGTTCTCTTATTACAAATGATTCACAAGGAAAATTAAAGATGCTAAATAAGGTCCTCAATGTTGCCTAGTCTCTATGATAATAAATGCTGCCGCACTAAAGTTAACACAGCGCACGAAGGATTCAGTCCTCCTAGTACATCAAGTAACTATTTTTTAAATTATTAAGTGGTCCATAGCAGGGCTAAGAAATATTGTTCAATTTCCTATAGTATCTGATATATAAGAGAGGGGGCAAAGGCTAATGCATCTGTATGGTGACAGGACCTCCTTATACTTCCACCCCTCTATTTCTGCCCTGCAGAACCAGGCTGGCACAGTGGCAGCCACCTCCTCCAACTGCACCTCTAACCTGAGCATCGGGAACTCATGCAGGATGACAAACAACCTCTCCCTTAAAATCAGAGATTCTTCCCGTATTTCCCTTTGGTTTAGCCGTAAGGGTTACAATAGCTATCATAGTTTGAAGATATACATGTTACAGCAGGTCTGGCATTTATCATGTGCAAGCTCATTTAATCCTCTTTTAATCATGGAATGGAGGTATATATAATCTTATTCTGTAAATGATAAAGTTCTTTTTCTTTCTACGAACAATTTGATTCAATAAATTCATACAACATTGTCTTTCTAATTACTCTAGCAATTCTTATTTGTTATTTCATACTTCATACGAAGCTATAAAATATCCCCTAATTTTTTTGAGCAGTATATAAATGCTTAAATTTCAAGTATGGGGAGATGTTTGGTGATCACACAATTTTCTCTTTAAACCACAACAGTTACTGCCAGTGTGGTCAATGATAAGATCAGCCAGAATGCATGATAGAACTAACGACATGTTTATGGGCCTCCATCCTGACCCCTTTTATGAGCGGGTGGGAGAGTGGAGGCCTAAAAGATAACTGGATGGTTGTATGAGCATCCTGGGAAATTCTTTCAGGAGATATAGCCCAAGGGACTAAGTCTGTGTTTGAAGGAGGGGGGCAAGGAGAGTTTATACTGTTCAATCCTTCCCACTGCCTCAGAGTTGTTTCCTTTATTTTTTTCACCTTGTCACTCAGGGCTTAGGCACAGTTTTTTCAGTTTCTCTTTCTTCTGCAAGAGTACAGAGACATTTCAAAGTATGGGAGTGGGATCCACTGTCTCCTAAACCCAGCCTGAGGTCAAAACCCCTTAGGCAGATTTGGGAGAATAAGTGAGGAGGACTAGTGCTCAAAACCTCCACTGAGAGAGGGATTCTACCCATCATCCCTTGTTCTCCAACTACAGATGTCTTGGTCCCACAATCAGTGTTATCTATAACTGCTCTAACAAATAAGGGGGAAAATTATTTTAGAACAAAAGTAGCATTCCAGGTTTTGGTCTCTTGATTTTTTTAATATGAATTCCTTTTGAAGTATTCATTGTTTTCAAACTGAATTGAAATTATTTTCAGCCTGCTTAATCATCCACAGCATAAATCATGCCCATTGCATATTTCCTTCCTGGAGTTTAGTTTTGAGACTTTGAGAAGATTTTGGGAGGCTAATGAGAAAGAGGTTAGATTGGCTGGCAGAGCCGTAGATAAAACCTGTCAGCTGTTTGGCTAGTCCAGAAACTGGAAGTAGTTGACTGATATGTAACTTTTGGGTAAAAAAACAATTCTATCACATAAGACTGAATGCCAGGACAGGGACTGTGCAATGCTCCTCTCCACTGGAACAATTATGGGAGATGGTGTGCTCAGATGACCAGAGATGACAATGATGAATTTGTGATTGGTAGAAAGACAGCTACTGAATGGCCTGAAGCCAAATGTAATGAATGTCATTATAGACATGCCAATGCTACACACAGAAAAAAAAGTTATGGCTACAACCCAAAGATTTATCACTACTGGAACTTTAAACAAACTTTAGGGAATAATAGCTACTATCCAGTAATAAAAGTTTTAGAATACTATACTTGACACTTTTCTGACATTGACCCTTTTCATGAATAAGCACAGTTTTTGCCTCAGAGGTACCCAATTATTATTGAAAAGATAAATAAATTTCTCCTTTATTATTTTATAAGTAGATTGAGAAGAATAATGCTTCAAAAGGTACTTATTAATGTTTTCCATAAGTGACTTTTATTGTGTATAAAATTAAAGTGAAGATATATTGAACTTTAAAAACAAGTTCAATACTATATAATTTTAATTATATGTGAAATCTAAAACAGAAAATAAATGAATGAACAAAATTAAGACAGACTCATAGACAGAGAGAACAGAGTGATGGTTGCTAGAGGGGAAGAGTATTGAGGGACTGGATGGAAAAAGTGAAGGGATTATGGAGTACTAATTGGCAGTTACAACAGAGGGATGTGGAGTACAACACAGAGAATATAAACAAAAATATTGTAATAAATATGTATAGTGCCAGGTGGGTACTGGAAATATCAAGAGCATCACTGTGTAAAAATGTGTGATTATATAGTCACTATGCTGTACATCTGGAATTAATACAAAATAGAGTTAAATGTAAACTGTGATTGAAAAATAAAACTAAAACAACAGAACAAAAATTAAATTCTCTGTAGTACTGGAAAACTTCTAATGTGAGCTGAAATTCTTTCAACCAGTGTCAAAATTCAGTAAGATAAGCCAGTATCTCAGGACTCTATACCCCTGGTAGATCTGTGGATATTTTTTTTTAATTTCTTTTTATTTTGTTCATTTTAGATAGGAAACACAGAGTGTGGGAGAGAGAGAGAGAAAGAGATGAGGGGGGAGGAGCTGGAAGCATCAACTCCCATATGTGCCTTGACCAGACCAGTGCAGGGTTTTGAACTAGCGACCTCAGTGTTCCCAGGTCGACGCTTTATCCACTGCACCACCACAGGTCAGGCTCTGTGGATATTTTTATAGAACATTTATTTATAAAATGTGTGGTGCTTATTTTATTATAAATCTATTTTTTAACTTTTAATATAAAGTCTGATTTTACTTTTATTTTTACTGTTACATTTTTATTTTAAAAGTATTAAAATCTATAGGTGTTTTCTTTATTCCTGAAAACTATCAGATCCATCTGTAAATAATTTAAAATAATAATACATACATTTACAATATTACACAAAAGTTATGAGCTAAACATTTAAAAGAAAGTATTAATGTTGCTGAAGAGCCATATTCTTTTTTTATTATTATTATTAATTTTAATGGGGTGACACCAATAAATCAGGGTACATATGTACAATGAAAACATCTCCAGGTTATCTTATCATTCAATTGTGTTGCATACCCGTCACCCAAAGTCAAATTGTCCTCTGTCACCTTCTATCTGGTTTTCCCTGTGTCCCTCCCCTCCACCCTATCCCACCCTTCCCTCCCGCCCCCCACATCGTAACCACCACACTCTTGTCCATATCTCATGGTCTCACATTTATGTCCCACCTATGTATGAAATCATGCTATTCTCAGTATTTCTTTTTTTCTGATTTACTTATTTCACTTCGTATAATGTTATCAAGGACCATCCATTTTGTTATAAATGATCCGATTTCATCATTTCTTATGGCTGAGTAGTATTCCATAGTATATATGTACCAAAGCTTTTTAATCCACTCATCTTCTGACGGACACTTGGGCTGTTTCCAGATCTTCGCTATTGTGAACAATGCTGCCACAAACATGGGGGCGCACTTCTTCTTTTCGAACAGTGCTATGGTGTTCTTAGGGTATATTCCTATAAGTGGGATAGCTGGGTCAAAAGCAGTTCGATTTTTAATTTTCTGAGGAATCTCCAAACTGTTTTCCACAGTGGCTGCACCAGTCTGCATTCCCACCAGCAGTGCAGAAGGGTTCCCTTTTCTCCACATCCTCACCAGCACTTATTCTGTGTTGTTTTGCTGATAAGTGCCATTCTGACTGGTGTGAGGTGATATCTCATTGTGGTTTTAATTTGCATTTCTCTAATGATTAGTGATGTTGAGCACTTTTTCATATGCCTACTGGCCATCTGTATGTCCTCTTTGGAGAAATTTCTATTCATTTCTTTTGCCCATTTTTTGATTAGACTGTTTGTCTTCCTGTTGTTGAGTTTTATAAGTTCTTTATAAATTTTAGTTATTAACCCCTTATCAGATGTGCTGTCAAATATGTTCTCCCATTGTGTGGTTTGTTTTTTATTCTGTTCTTATTGTCTTTAGGTGTGCAAAAACTTTTTAGTTTGATATAGTCCCATTTGTTTATCTTGCCTTTTATTTCATTTGCCCGTGGAGATAAATCGGCAAATATATTGCTGCTACAGATGTCGGAGAGCTTGCTGCCTATGTTTTCTTCTAAGATGCTTATGGTTTCACGGCTTATGTTTAAGTCTTTTATCCATTTTAAGTTTGTTTTTGTGAATGGTGTAAGTTGATGGTCTAGTTTCATTTTTTTGCAGGTAGATGTCCAATTTTCCCAACACCATTTGTTAAAGAGGCTGTCTTTAATCCATTGTATGCTCTTTCCTCTTTTGTCAAATATCAGTTGTCCATAAAGCTGTGGGTTTATTTCTGGGTTCTCTGTTCTGTTCCATTGATCTATGTGCCTGTTCTTATGCCAGTACCAGGCTGTCTTGAGTATAATGGCCTTATAGTAAACCTTGATATCCGGAAGAGTGATACCTCCTGCTTTATTTTTTCTTTTTAAGATTGCTGAGGCTATTCATGTTCTTCTTTGGTTCCATATAAACTTTTGGAATATGTGTTCTATATCTTTGAAGTATGTCATTGGTATTTTAATTGGTATTGCATTGAATTTATAAATTGCTTTGAGTAAAATAGGCATTTTAATGATGTTTATTCTTCCTAACCATGAGGAAGCATAACCACGGTATATGCTTCCACTTGTTTGTATCTTCCTTGATTTCTTTTATCAATGTTTTATAATTTTCCGAGTACAAGTCTTTAACCTCCTTGGTTAAATTTACTCCTAGGTACTTTATTTTTTTGGCTGCAATAGTGAAGGGGATTGTTTCCTTAATTTCTTTTGCTGACAGTTCATTGTTGGTATATAGAAATGCCTCTGATTTCTGAGTATTAATTTCATATCCTGCCACCTTGCTGAATTCATTTATAAGGTCCAGTAGTTTTTTGACTGAGACTTTAGTTTTTCAATATACAATATCATATCATCTGCAAATAGTGACAGTTTTACTTCTTCTTTTCCAATTTGGATGCCTTTTATTTCTTCTTCTTGTCTGATTGCTGTAGCTAGGACTTCCAGAACTATGTTGAATAAACGTGGTGAAAGGGGGCACCCCTGCCTGGTTCCTGATCTTAAGGGGATTGCTTTTAATTTTTGTCCATTTAGTATGATGTTTGCTGTGGGTTTGTCGTAGATGGCCTTTAGCATGTTAAGAAATGTTCCTTGTCTTCCCACTTTACTGAGAGTTTTGAGCATGAATGGGTGCTGGATTTTATCAAATGCCTTTTCTGCATCTATTGAAATTATCATGTGATTTTTGTCCTTTCTTTTGTTTATGTGATGAATCACATTGATTGATTTGCGAATATTGAACCAGCCTTGCCTCTCCAGAATAAATCCCACTTGATCATGGTTTATGATTTTTTTCATATATTGCTGGATCTGGTTGGCTAATATTTTGTTGAGAATTTCAGCATCTAAATTCATCAAGGATATTGGCCTATAATTTTCTTTCTTTGTGTTGTCTTTGCCCGGTTTTGGGATCAGAATTATGCTCGCCTCATTAAAGGAATTTGGAGGTCTTCCTTCCTCTTGAATTTTTTGAAATAGCTTGAGAAGGATAGGAGTTAGTTCTTCTTTGAATTTTTGGTAGAATTCACTTGTGAAGCAATCAGGCCCAGGACTTTTCTTTTTTGGGAGTTTTTTGATAACTGTTTTAATCTCATTGGTTGTAATAGGTCTGTTTTCGTGTCCTGATTCTTCCAGATTGATATTTGGAAGGTTATATGATTCAAGAAATTTGTCCATTTCACCAAGATTGTCTAATTTTTTGGCATATAGTTCTTCACTAGTATTTTCATACAATGTTTGTATTTCTGTTGTGTCAGTTGTTATTTCTCCACTGTCCTTTCTAATTTTATTTATTTGAGTCCTCTCTCTTTTTTTCTTGGTGAGTCTAGTTAAAGGTTCATCAATCTTGTTTACCTTTTCAAAGAACCAGCTTCTGGTTTCATTTATCCTTTGTATTGTTTTCTTAGCCTCTATGTCATTTATTTCTACTCTGATCTTTATTATTTCCTTCCTTCTATTTGTCCTGGGTTTTATTTGCTCTTGTTTTTCTAGTTCTTTTAGTTGCAGGGTCAGGTTGCTTATTTGAGCTTTTTCTAGCTTCTTATGATATGCGTGTAGTGCAATAACTTTCCTCTCAGAACTGCTTTTGCTGTGTCCCATATATTTTGAGTTGATGTATGCTCATTATCATTAGTTTCTAGAAACTTTTTTATTTCTTCTTTGATCTCATTGTTAATCCATTCATTATTTAATATCATGCTATTTAGTTTCCAGGTGTTTGGGTATTTTTCTTTTTTTCCTTTGTGGTTAATTTCTAGTTTCATGGCATTGTGATCAGAGAAGATGCTTGATATGATTTCAATCTTCTTAAATTTATTGAGACCATTTTTGTGTCCTAACATGTGGTTTATCCTAGAAAACGTACCATGAGCACTTGAGAAGAATGTATATTCTACTGCTTTAGGGTGAAAAGTTCTAAAGATATCTATTAAATCAAGTTGATCTAGTGTATCCTTTAAGTCTGCTGTTTCTTTATTAATTTTCTTTCTTGAGGATCTATCTAGTGTTGTTAGAGGGGTATTGAAATCCCCTACTATAATAGTATTGCTGTTAATCTCGCCCTTTATATCCATCAAAGTCTGCTTTATGTATGTCGGGGCTCCTATATTTGGTGCATAGATATTTATAATTGTTATATCTTCCTGTTGAATTGTTCCCTTTATCATTATGTAGTGTCCTTCTTTATCTCTTACTACAGCCTTTGTTTTAAAGTTCATTTTGTCAGATATAAGTACTGCTACCCTGGCTTTTTTTTCATTTCCATTTGCATGAAATATTTTTTTCCATCCTTTTACCTTCAGTCTATGAGCATCTTTTGTTTTAAGGTGTATCTCTTGTAGACAGCATATGTATGGGTCCTGTTTCTTTATCCATGCAGCTATCCTATGTCTTTTGATTGGATCATTTAATCCTTTTACATTTAAGGTTATTATTGATATGTAGTTGTTTATTGCCATTTTATTCTTTAAGGCTGTATTCTTCTTTTGCTATATTCTTTTCCTTCTTTGAACTGTTCAGAAAAGGCCCCTTATCTTCTCTTGCAGAATTGGATTGGTTTTAATGAATTCCTTGACATTTTGTTTGTCTGGGAAGATCATTATTTCTCCGCTTTCGTGCATCCCCTTCGCCCCTGCTGGGCTAGACCGAGCTCACACCGACCTGGCCTCTGCCCACGCCGACAGAATCGCGTTTCAGCATCCTGCCGCCACCATACCCTTCAGCAACCCTCAACAGAGTAGGAAGGGCCTTAATACTCCATACTGTAGGCCTGGGAGCTCCCTCACTTGTTTCACAGCTCAAAACTGTTCAAACGCCTCTTTTAGGCTCTGGGACTGTAGGCTGGGGCTTGGTTCCTGGGACCCAGGTCCCTCCCTCTCCACCAAACTCTCCTCCTGCCACGCGGGTCTCTCAGGGCTGCCATTTGCTCTGGGGAGCTGGGCAGCCCTCTTCGCATTTTCGCTATTTCTACCAGTCTCAATGTGGCTTCTTCTGTATTCCTTGGTTGAAGAGTCCACTTAGTTTAGTTCAAAGTTGGTTTATCCAGATGATGGTTCTTAAATTTGAGTTATAATCCACTTTGGTTCTGGGAGTTGGAAGTTGGTACGTCCACCTACTCCATTGCCACCTTGTTCCCCTGGCTGAGGCCGCGCTGGAGGGAAAAGCAAGAGCCATAGTCTTATATACAGTTTGATAATTTAAATTTATTTTATAATTATAATGTTTAATGATAAGTAATGTCCACAAAAATTACAAAGTTTATTAGTCAACTTCAATATTCCAATGTAGCAGAGAATAACACACTGATCTTTCAATGGGCTTGTTAATAGATTGGAAAGAATGCATCTTCAAAATGTCCTCCATAAACCTCAATTTTAAAAATAATAAAAGTTGAAAATACCTTGAGTACATAAAATAAAATTAAAATTACCTATAATCTTACTAACAAGAAGTAACCATTGATATTAAAGTTTATCTGTCTTCCCTGCCCTAGTTGATTGGTAGTTGGAGAATCATCTTGAATGTTAATGTCTCACATTCAACCAGTGGTCAGGGCACAAAGGAGAATCAGCTAATGAATGTATAAATGAGTGGAACAACTGTTGGTCAAATAAGTTTCTAAATATGATATATATATTTTCTCGCTTATAATTTGCATTGGGTGTGGAAGACAGGCTGTAAGCTGGCAAAGTCATTTTAGCCTAAGGTTTAGTTTTAAAACTACAGCTAGTAGTGCTCGATTTACGACCACAATTGGTTCCGACAGACCGGTCGTAACACGATTTGGTCGTAAATTAAGTAGGCTATATGTACAGTACTGTAAAATGTTATAAAAATCTTTAAGTCATAGTTTATCATAATTTTCTTTCATTATTATTATATATCATAATTTTCTTTGTTCATTTTATGCCATTTGTATCACTTCTACACCATTTTGTTTCTTATTTTTACATTCATCAGGTTTAAGTAAAACACTGCATTACCAGTACAACTGGCTTAATATTTGAAAAACATACAAAATTACAAAATACAGGTGCATACAAAAACTACTCCAGATGCGGAGCAGTCGTGGCTAGTGATTGTGGTCATAAAGTCGAATGGTCGTAAATTGCATAGGTCATAAGTTGATCGGTACCTGTAAGCTTTCCCCCACATCCTTGACTGTTGCATGATAAGGGTGGTGTATTCTCATGAGGAATCTCATTATGCCTCAGATAAGTGACTTTGTATCAGAAACTTCCTTGTTTGTATATTGGATTAAAAGTTTTGATTTTTACACTGTAAAATGGGGCAGATAGGGAGCTTGCTCTTTCTCGGTTCCTGGGGTTAGCATTAGAGAAGAGAGCAGATTAAGGCCACATGGAGGAGAGGAGAAGCAGCCAAGATGGCAGAGTGCTGAAGGAGAAGCCAGTTTGTGCAGAGTTTATACAGGGAGAAGGTGATGGGGAACAGAGGTGAATAAGGCTGGTGAGGTAGAAACTTTGATTCTAGGAAACTCGGGTAGTCAGTGGCTTTGGGAGCCTTGAATGGAAAGGGAAGTGTTTCCCACTGTATTTCTTGCCCGCTGGGTGCAAGCTAAGATTAAAGCTAATGACCCACCAGTTTCATTACTGTCTGTCCGATTCAAATGCAAACTTGCATGGGCCAGGCGGTTGTGATGGTGGCCTTGCCCACTAGCTTTACAAACAACAAAAGGATATTTCTCTCTCTCTCTCTCTCTCTTACTTATTCTCTCTCTACAAAAGTCAACCAGTAAGTAAGATTTATTAAAA
Organism: Rhynchonycteris naso; assembly: GCA_037038555.1. NCBI lineage: Eukaryota > Metazoa > Chordata > Mammalia > Chiroptera > Emballonuridae > Rhynchonycteris > Rhynchonycteris naso. The sequence goes on from CM072998.1 coordinate 229,033,076, forward strand.
AGGAAAAAGAATACCTGTCTGGGATGTCTTTCATTTTAATCTGTGTATGAATATTTGTTGCCTTATAGTATTGCCACCAAGTTTTTATAATTTTTCAATGGCATTTAATTTGAGACAGAACAAATATTATCTAAATTTAATGTATATTTATTTAAGAACCAGAGAGAAGAGATATTTTTTAAGTCTTTATTTACTTATTTTTTTTGGCGGGGGGGTGACATCAACTTTCATATGTGCCTTGACCAGACAAGCTCAGGGTTTCAAACCGGGAACTTCAGCATTCCAGATTGTTGCATTGTACATTGCAACACCACAGGCCAGGTAAGAGAAAGGGTATTTTTCTTTTATTTTTATTATTAAACAGTTTGATTTCTTCACTTGCGTGGTACTCTGACCAATGGCCTTACTAATATGTTCATGTCCTAGTCCCCAGATCCTGCAAATGTTGTTTACATAGCAAAGGATTTTATTCTGTGCCCTATCAACCTGCAAGTGAAATGTTAACATGTTCTTCAGTTTCTTCAAGAGATTATCCTACCTGCCCCTCATTCCCCTTCCCCACCACCACCATCCCATCACACATACAGAGAATGCATTTGTCTTTGAGACAAATTTGACTAAAAGTTTGGTAAACAACATTGCAAAAACACAAACAACTTTTATTAGATATTAGAGCCAGAAATACTAATTTGAAAGTTCATTATTCACCCTCAATTCTTGCTCTTCTTTCCACTTCTGCCACTCTTAATTTACTATTAATTTTTAATGCAGAATCACATAATTATAGTGGGTTTGTGTGTGTGTGTGTGTGTCTATCTGTCTGTCTCTGTGTACTCATAACCTTTACTTTTATTGTGGTGACTTGTAGAATATATTCTGGTATTTACTTTTAAGAATATCTACCTTTCTGATATTCTTATTAACAGAAGAATTATGTTAAAATCTGTATTTTCATTTGGCTCTTGAATAAAGCTCCCAATTTCCGGTAAAGTGTGCATCTATTTAAATACCTTTAAGCCCAGGTGGGTCATGCAAGTATGTTCAGTTGTATGTATATAATTTAATAGGATGCGTGGGTCACTGTGGAGAACTAAAGAGGAATTCTTTGCATTAATATTCAAAGGTATTAAAATGATATTGCTTTAAAAGTCTATACTCAACACCAACTTATGTCCCCTCTGCTGTAACTTTTGTTTGTTTCCTACACCTTTAAATATAACACTAGAAATTGTTCTTGTTGTTAGTAAGAGATTATGAAACTATTGAGAACGAGGATGATACTTGGCTGAATGATGACCAGAAGACAAGGCTTCTAGGCCTAATGTAAAATGGTGTTTAAGCTCGAAGTATACCTAGGAAAACTTCTGGGTAGTTATGTTTCCTGGAAACACAGTGTTAATGCAAGGAGGCCAAGGTCCTTGCAGAATTACAGTCTCAGGAAAATTGGACTATGGGAATAGAAGTGGGGGAGAAGTTCACGTTATTTTTTAGTCCTACTCTAATCAATGTCATACAACAGTTTATATAGATGAGGCCTATCATCCTGAATGTGTTATAATGTTTTTCTAGCTCCTATAATAAGAATTATTTTCAGTGAGTTGCCAAATGAATGAACCTGAAATTTTGATCTTTAATTTCTAATTTGAGGATGGTTCTCAAGAACATTCACCAGGTAATCTTACCATGTTTTTATAAACTTTTGAATTTATCACCCACCTGCTGGCACAAGAGAGATCACTAGTTGCATTTGGGACCACTCAATATCTTGTCACCAAGGTTAGATAATGTTTAGATCCCTCTAAAATCTAGCATCAGAATCAAACCAAATACTTGCTTAGGGATAACCTGAGTGTCCTCAGTTGTGTGTTTAACTCTAGGTCCTAATAGAAATCCAGAAAACAAAAGAATAAAGCATTTATAAGCCATTTTCCCTGCATCCATGGCCTTAAGTCAGCCTTAAGGAGCATTGGTAACTAAGGGTTCAGCAGAACATCTTTGCTTTTTGTGGCACCAGTGCCTGGGGACCCCAGAAATGTACCTTGCCAGAACTATAGAGGTCTGGAGTGAGATGGGGGAAACTGGAAACTGAGGCTACTAAAACAGGTCAATATCAGAACCTGGAGCACCGAGAATGCCAGACTGAGTCAATGATGAGCTAATGTGAGTTTTCGAACTTGGAATATTCATGACTAAAGCTGTGTTGTCAATATATATAAATGCCAGAATATCACTAACATCCATTATATATATATATATATATATATATATATATATATATATATATATATATATATATATATATATATAATGGATGTTAGTGATATTCTGGCATTTATTTCACATTGACAAAATTCTCAAAATAATTATTTAACTTTTGATTGTGAAGCTATTGCCTAATTGTACTTTATATAGAGTTGTATCTTAACCTTTAAAATTATTCCAAAATGAATCAGAGTAAAAGTGTGATTGAAAGATGAAGAAAAATTTATTTTCAATTTATTTTCTTAAACAAAAATAATCTCACCTATTCTCATAGCTTTGGAACATTTGGATGTATAAATTTCTTTTGGAAACTTTATCACAAATATGTCACTGATGACAATTTTCCTAGCTTATCTGCAAAAAAAATCTGTGAAATTCTAAGCTAACTACTTACCAATTTAAATATACTCTACCTACTTCTGAAAAGGATGTAAGGTGGCTTAAATTGGAATATAACTTTAGCGAAACAACAAGTAAAATATGGTTTCTTCATTGTGGCACATGAGATAGGTCTACAATATTTAAATATGAGAACCATAGGAAAAATCAATCTAGATATAAAGTAGGTCAAAGAAAACATGCTTTATGTTTTAGTTTCAGCTTAGATTTTATTTTTTTAAAAAACTGGGAATCAAAACCTTGTATGACATATCTGGGACGAACACATACACACAAACAATGATTTTATTATACTGCATCATTTCCCCAGGAATAGTCACAGAGCATCTTACACATCTTTAAAAGAATGAAGCTATTCAGAATTGATCTCTTCAGGCTAATATGGATTGGCATAGTATGTCAGCACAAATCCTATCATTTGGGGAAATCTCAAGATAATAAAATAATCTAACTGCTTGTTCTATAAAATCTAAAATGTAATTTTCCCAATCTTTCAGCGTTGTTGTGCTTCTTCCAAGTCCTTGTCTCCACCCCTCAATCTCTAGCTCTCACTTTCTCTTATTTTCAATCTATCTCTTTCTCCCTTCCTCCCTCCCTCTTTGCAATCATTTTAGTCATTCGTTTTTTGAAATGAGATTGGAAAGCAGAGGCAGCCAGAAGAAAATACATGGTTCATTTTCTTCTAAATATACTCAAATTTCTATGCAAAATAATAGCTTTCTTCCATAATTGTTTTAGAAGCAGTAAGCTGACTCACAAACCACAGCTAATAACAAAAGCAACTCAATTTAGTCTCTTCTAGTAACCGCCTAAGGCACTGGCTAATGGTGAGAGAAAGCCACAAAGAATGTTCCAAAGGGGGAAAAACAGCTACATTAAATAGCTTTTGTTAAACCAATGTTTTAAAAGCCATATACTACAACTAAAAGTGGGCCAAAGTTGGCAAGAGTTTAGAGCAGAAAGAATAGGGAAGGTCATGCCTTTCCTCACACCTAACCTGAAAGAAGTGCTGATTTGAACTGCTTGAAGCTCGGAAGACTGATAGGGCCGCTGTCACTGGAAATAGAGCGGTCAAAGGAGCTCAGTTATTAACAGTATTTGCTTGTAACTTTGTAAACTGTTCTAGGACACCTAAAACCAATAACCCCAGGAAACAGAACTGGGGTTCTTGGAGAGAGTTTAATTTATTTTTATATTTTGTAACATATAAATGTTACATGACTTGAAAGCCAATGTGACTTTAAAGATATGTCTACAAGCCTGACCAGATGGTGGTGCAGTGGATAAAGTTCAAAACCCCAAAGTCACTGGCTTGAGTGCAGGCTCATAGACATGATCCCATGGTCTCGGTCTGAAACTCAAGATCACTGGCTTGAGTTCAAGGTTGCTGGCTTGAGCAAGGGGTAACTGGCTTGGCTGGAGTCCCCCAGTCAAGGCACATATGAGAAAGCATATACAACTAAGGTGAAACAAAGAACAACTAAGGTGCCACAGCTATAAGTTGATGTTTCTCATCTCTCTCTTTCTTCCTTTCTGTCTGTCTCTATCTCTCTCTCTTTTTGCTAGGATAAATAAATAAATAAACAAACAAATAAATAAAAAGATATGTCTACAAGTTCTTTGATACTCCTCTCCTGCACAGGCAGTGCTTAACTCACCTTTCTATAAGTGTGGCCTGGACTTAGTGATTTGTTTTCATCATTTACTATATGATAGAAGAGGTCCTGGCCAGGTAGCTCAGTTGGTTAAATCATCATCCTGATACACCAAGCTTGCAGGTTCAATTCCCGGTCAGGGCACATGCAAGAGTCAACCAATGAATTCATAAATGAGTGAAACAGAAAATCAATGTTTTTCTTTTTTCCTCTCTCTCCCCTTACCTCTCTGTCTTAAAAATAATAATAATAATAAAAATAAAAAAATATATAGTAAAATAATATCACAGAAGAATAAGATGTCACTTCTGATATTTGGTTATCAAAGGCCTGTCACTCCTCTTGTCTCCAGCTCTCTTTCTCTTTTTGGAATCACTCACTGTGGAGTAAGCCAGATGCCTTGAGGTCCAAGCAGGATGATAAGAGGTCCACACGGGACCACCAGAAGAGTTTTTGCTCTACAGCCTCAGAGTGACCTGGGCTCAACAGCCTAAATAGAATCAAGGGCTCGTTTGCCTTACTTTACTCTCTGTGCATATAACTCAATCATGGTTTTCACCAAAGGTTAGCTGACCCAAAACAGGATGCATGTCGATGGGTGAATTCTTACTCATTCTCCTTTGCTCTTGATAACAGATCCATTACATCAGAGCAATGGTATATCCAATCAAATTAAGATTTCATTTTTCATGTTTGTACAGATAACTTAGTGACACACAAGGAGAAATCATTGGGTGAGACTCCTAAGGCAGCGGAGACACAGCTTTTTCTTCCCTTTATCTTCCCTACTGGAATCCGAGAGGCCTAGTGAATATAATGTGACTTTGAGAATAAAGCTCACCCTTGAAATACGGTGGAGACTTCTCTCGTGTGAAAGAAAACAAATTTCCATCTAGCTAAAGATACAATTATTTAAGATCATTCTTGCTATTAATAGAACCCAATCCTAATTGGTAGATAAACAATATATTACTTTCTGACCAACTACCCTCTCTGTATGCTAACTCATTCACTGCACCCCACTGACCTCAAAGGCCAGTGTAGTTAAAGGCACCCATTTCAAAAAGACAGTTTACATAAAGCAAAAACAATATAGAAATATTTGACATTGTGAACATTCTATATTAGAGAGTGGTGGTTAGTAGTCACGGCATAAAAAGTTTTATATCCCAAAGGGATTTACTTTAGCATTTTATTAAGTCTACTATATTTCAGTTCAGTTTATATATCTTTAAATTCATGACAAACACAATTGTTGAGGTAAGAGAGAGGAAGCCCATCAGAGAATCTTACATCTAAATTTTTAAAAGTTTTTCCCATTGAAGGGGAATGGGAAAGGAAGATAAAGGACTGCTCATGATAGGCCCAAAGCAGGGCTATGATCGCCACAACATAAGCTCATGAACTTGTCACACTAGACCAGGGGTCCCCACACATTTTACACAGGGGGCCAGTTCACTGTCCCTCAGACCGTTGGAGGGCTGGACTATAAAAAAAACTATGAACAAATCCCTATGCACACTGCATATATCTTATTTTAAAGTAAAAAAACAAAATGGGAACAAATACAGTATTTAAAATAAAGAACAAGTAAATTAAAATCAACAAACTGACCAGTATTTCAATGGGAACTATGGGTGTGGATGCATCCTGTGCTCCTCTCACTGACCATCAATGAAAGAGGTGCCCCTTCCGGAAGTGTGGCGGGGGCCGGATAAATGGCCTCAGGGGGCCCCATCCGGCCCGCAGGACATAGTTTGGGAACCGCTGCACTAGTCTGTACTAGTTTGTTAGATATTTAAAGACTATATTTTTCACAAACCTGCTATAGAGTCTTCTAGTTGTCTGTCAGGATGTCTTTCCTTCTCCTGTTTGTCCATAGTAATAGAGTTAAAAACATAGAGATGATGATCTAGATAGAAACTACTTTTTCTAGCCTTTCTTGCAGCTCAGGTTGGCCTGTAATTAATTGATCAGCTTCATTTCCTTAGGGAAAAAAATTAGCTTTTACTAAACTTTCCCTTTTCCTTTTTCTGCAAGTGGAATGGGGAAGGTGACCACATGAGGGGACTTGGATCTCTAAATGATTGATTGACAGAGCTGCCCCACGAGCCTAGAGCTCACCTCACAGCTCTCACATAAAAATCATTTCTGCCTTTCAAGCCACTGCACTCGGAAGCCTCTTTGTTTTAACAGCTTTACCCTTTCCTTAAATAATGAGCCTAATAATAATGTGACTTTGCTTATTACCCTGGAATTATTTAAAAGGTGCATGACAGTGTGTGTACGTGTATGTGAGTCTAGGCCCGTGATGGCGAATCTATGACATGCGTCAGCACTGACACGCATAGCCATTTTCAATGCCACATGGCCGCATGTGGCTGCTTACCAGAGAAGTATGGGGCCACATGCCAAGAAGGACGTTTCACCCTTGGCTCCTGCATGGCCAGGTGCAGTAGCTGAGGATAAAACATTTGCTGTAGTGTAGACACTCTGTGCTGGAGGTCTGTAGGCCAAAACAACAGAACTCCGCCACAGAGTGTCTAGTTCTGGGACTTCAGGTTAGGCCGTTTTTCTCAAAGTGACACACCACCCTAGTTATGCTCGGTTTTTTGGCGAATTTTGAAACACCAGGCTCAAAAGATTGATCATCACTGGTCTAGGCTAAGGTGCTTTCAGGACCTTTAAGAACCACAGACTCAGCAATCTTCCATTTTCCACAGCACAAGTATAATATACCTTAGGAATCCAAATTAGATTAAAGCAATAAAACCATAAGAATACATTCAATATCCTTACCATAAACAAGATTCTTTCTTTACTTAACATTGTTTTAATCAGCAAAGATATAGTTTCTTTTTTTTTACAGGGACAGAGAGAGAGTCAGAGAGAGGAATCGATAGGGACAGACAGACAGGAGTGGAGAGAGGTGAGAAGCATCAAACATTAATTAGTTTTTCGTTGCCATCGCAGCACCTTAGTTGTTCATTGATTGCTTTTTCACATGTGCCTTGACCGTGGGCCTTCAGCAGACTGAGCAACCCCTTGCTGGAGCCAGCGACCTTGGGTCCAAGCTGGGGAGCTTTTGCTCAAGCCAGATGGGCCCGTGCTCAAGCTGGAGACCTCGGGGTCTTAAACTGGGGTCTTCCTCATCCCAGTCCGACACTCTATCCACTGCACCACCACCTGGTCAGGCGATATAGTTTCTTATGAGTTTCTTTCTGAGTCGAACAAGTGCAGGATTTCTCAAAATGGAATTCAAATACATCTTGAATAAGAATCATCTTACTTGAGAACCATAATCCCAGTGGATATTTAGAGAAAGGGAGTGTCTGGGTTATTGAGAGTACTTATATCCACAACTTTAGTAGTTATTGCTAAATAGATTTAACAGTTGTGAAATCAATTTTTACTCCCACCATTAATGCACAGTCATTCTTGTTCTATATTCTCCACCCCACTGCTATTGACAGTTTTTTTAACTTCAGCCATTTTGGTGGATTTATACTAGTTTCACATTTTGGTATTAACCAGCATTTTCCTGACAACTAAACCACGTTTTTATATTTCATGATTTTGATAAGACTTTTCTGAAGTGACTGTTCAAGTTGTTTTTCCTATTTTATTTATTAGAACATTAGTTATTTCTTATTAATTTGTAGGATTTTTTTCTGGATAAGGGATCTTCGGTTAATGGATATATGCTTTTCAAACATATTCCTCACTATGTGGTTTGCATTTTCAGTTCTTTGTTATTGTTGTTGTTTTTGATGAACAAAAGTTCTAAATTGTATCAGAGTAGAATTTTTCAATCTATTTCTTATGGGCAAGTGTGTTTTTTGTTCAGTAAAAAATTTTTCTCATGCATGCTATCATTATTCTTTTATCTCCTATAAATTTATTGTTTTAGATTTTATATTTAGGTCCATAATTCATGTGGAATTTATTTTTCAAAAGGGTAAGGTAAGGTCAAAGTTCTATTTCCTCATACATAGCCAATTTTACCCAGCATCATTTATTGAAATGACAATCCTTTCTTCACTGCAATGTGTTGGTAACTTTGTCAAAAATCATGTGGTCTATGTTCACTATTAGAATATTATTCTGTTCTGTAGACCCATCTGCTTGCCCAGTGTGATTATCAAACTGTCTGAATTACAATTGCATTTTTTAGTAAGTTTTGATAATGAGTAGTATAAGTGCTCTTTTATCTACTTTTTTTTCTTTTCCAAAGTGAAAGGAGGAAAGATTGTGAGAGAGATTTCTGGTATGAGCCCTGCCTGGGATCCACCCAGCAACCCCTGTCTTGGACTGATGCTCAACCACCCGAGCTATTTTTAGCACGTGAGGTAGACACACTTAGACCAACCAAGCAATCCTCAGTGTCTGGGACCAATGCTCCAACCAATCAAGCCACTGGCTGTGAGAGGAGAAAAGGGAGAGATGCAGAAGGTCGCTTCTCATATATGCCCTGACCAGAGATTGAACCCAGAACATCCATATGCCACTTCATCCACTGAGCCAATCAGCCAGAGCCTGCTCTTTTATTCGCTTTTTAAAATATTTTTTAAATTTTCCATTTTTATATTTTGAATCAGCCTTTTATTTTATAACCAAAATATCACGTGAAATTTTGATTGGAATCACTTTGTATATTTAGATTTATTTGAAAAAATTGCATTTTTATAATTTCAAAACTTCTACTACAAAAATATGATATGTCTATATTTGTTTAGGTTTTTGAAAATTTTTTCAATGATGATTTGTAGGTTTCAGTGCAGAGAATATTTAGTGTTTTCCTAAGTATCATTTTTAAATTCCATGATTGTTATTGCTTATTGCTAGTATATAAAAATACTTTAATTTTTTTTATTTTTTTAAAGTTTTTTTTTTTTTTTATAGGGACAAAGGGAGAGTCAGCAAGAGGGACAGATAGGAACAGGCAGACAGGAACGGAGAGAGGTGAGAAGCATCATTAGTTTTTCGTTGCCACTGCGACACCTTAGTTGTTCATTGATTGCTTTCTCACATGTGCTTTGACCGTGGGCCTTCAGCAGACCGAGCCACCCCTTGCTGGAGCCAGCGACGTTGGGTCCAAGCTGGTGAGCTTTTGCTCAAGCCAGATGGGGCCGCGCTCAAGCGGGCGAGCTCGAGGTCTCGAACCTGGGTCTTCCGCATCCCAGTTCGACGCCCTATCCACGACACCATCGCCTAGTTAGGCGAAAATACTTTAAATTTTTATATATTAAACTTGCATCTAGTGGACTTGCTAACTTCACCTATTAATTCTAATAGTTAATCTGTAGAGTCTTTAGATTTTCTTCATACGTTATCCTGTTGTTCTGAATAATGACACATTGACACCTTTTTATCTTTCCAGCCCTGTACGTGTTATTTCCTTGTCTTATCTTATAGCAATTGTTAAGATAGACCATAAGACCATAAAGAATAAAGTGGTTTAAAGAATACTTCAACATGCACATGGAACACCTGGAGACCTTCTTAAAATGCAAATTCTAATTGAGTAAATCTGGAATGGGGCCTGGAATTCTGCATTTCTAAAAAGCTCTCAGGTGATGCAGCTGTTGTCAAGCTACAAACCTTACTTTAAGTAGCAAGGCTGTGGTTAATATCCTTGTGTAATTCTCAATACCAAAGATGAAGTGTAAAACATTTCAACTCCAATTACAATGAGTGTTAGAGGTTTTATCTGTTCATTTGTTTTGCAGATAACATGTGTCAGATCAAGAAATTCTTATTTCTACTTTATTTGTTAAAATATTAACAAGTATTGAATTTTCTAAAATTATTTTGCTTTAATGCAATCATCACATGATTTTCCTGCAGTAGTCTGTTGATATGAATTACACTGATTGATTTTCAAACTTAATCAAACTTGCATTCCTGAAATTAGCTCAAGTAGGTCATGATACATTATTGGATTTATATATTGCTGGATTTAGTTCGCAAATATATTATTTAGAACTTTTATGGTTTGTTTGAAAGTGAAATTGAAATGTAGTTTTTATTTCTTTTAATATCCCTGTCAGGTTATGGTATTATGATCACACTGATCTCATAATTCAATTTGTCAATTGTCCCTCTATTTTTATACTCTGAAAAAAATTTTGTGAGAATGGTTTACTTCTTCCTTAAATGTTTGAAACAATTTACTGGTGAAACCATCTAAAACTTACTTTTTCTTTCAATAAGGTTCTTAATTAGGAATTTAATGATTAAATTAAAAGTTTTCACAAAACAATCAACAGTTCAAATGCTATGGAAATGTTTATCTGAAACTTATGTACTCTTTCTGATCAATGTCATCCCATTAAATTAAAAAATAAATTCACTGATTGGGAGTTTTCAATTTGTTTTATTTTTTTTCTCGTCCCAACTTGGTAAAATGTTGTTTTCCTAGGAATATTTTCTTTATTTAAAATTTTGAGTGTATTGACATAAAGTTTTTCATAATATATTCTTACAATCTGAAGAATCTGTAGTGATTATTTTCTTAACCCCCAGATTGGGAGTTTGTAACTTTTGTTTCTTACTACATCTGGTCAGATGTTTATCAAATTACACTATTCTTTTAAAGTAACTGATTTATGGTATGGCCGATTTACTCCATTTATTTCTGTTCTATTTCACTGATGTCTATGTTGCTTTATTTCTTTCCTTACACTTTCTGTGGGTTTCTTGCTGCACTTTTCCTATTCTGTTGAGAAAATATTTTGAAGATTGGCTTTTTATCTTTTCAATTCTTTAAATATAATATATTTAAAACTATACATTTCATTCTAATTACCAGTTTAGCTGTATCTTATAAGTTTGACTTATCTACTTTATTACTATGCAAATATGTTTCTATTATCTATTGATAATTCTTTTTATACTTTGGTCAATTGCTATGTTTTAGTGTTTTAATCTCTAACATATGGGTGTTTTTAGGTTAGTATTTTGCTATTACTTTCAAGATTGATCAGAAAATATATTTTAAATGATTTTCATTTTTTCCCCCAGATTTTTGGCATTATTTTTAAGCTTAGAAAATAGTTATATTTTGACAAAAGGTTCACACGCATGTTTATGTCTTTGCCACAGCACATTTTTATTTTATCATGACTCTTAATTCTATATGGATTTTAGGGTTTAAACACTAAACCTATTTTTTTTAGTCAATATGCATTTATTTTTACCCACATATTTACCTTTTCATTATTTCTTTATTACTTTTGTGTAAAATAATTTTCTGGTGCCTAAAAATTTTTTCATTTTTTCCCTTTTATTCAGATTTACTGACAGAAAATTAAATTATGTCAGTGTTTGCTTACCTGAAAATGTCTATATTTTACTGGCACTACTGAAAAATAATTTTCAAGGCTATAAAATTTTAGGTTGTCTTCTATTTTTTCTGCTCTCTAAAATTGGCATGCTGTTACCAGTTGGCATCTACTGTTTTTATAGAATATTAACTCTATTTCCTATTGTGGCTTTTCTCATGTCTTTTATATTCTTCTGTTTTCTTTAACTTTTAGATTTATCTTTTTTTTAAATTTTGTTATAGCTTGTCCAGGAATAGTTTGTGTTTTCTCTACTTAATGTTCATGTTTCTACTTGAATTTTTGACTTAATGTATTTTCCTCAGTTTGGGAAATGTGTTTTTTCCACTATCATTTCAAGTGTTGCCTCTGTCATATTTTCTTTTTCCTGATTTTCTGAAACTTTAGTTACATGTATATACTAGACAATTTCACATTTCCAATTTTCAATATTTTTTATAACCTTTCACAAAATTTTTATTCTTTTGATTTTATGTTTGAGTATGAATAGTTTCTACTATCCCATCTCTAAGTTTACAAAACCACTGTTGTGCTGTGTCTGGTCTGTGGCAAACCCATTTACTGGTTTTTAATTTCCATAATTGCATTTTGTGATTTTATAATTTTCATTTGATTCCTTTTATAGATTTCAATTTTCCAATGAAATATTTTAATTTGTCACATATTTTTCTTAAAGATGATAATTACAGTTATATTGAGTCATCTGAACATTTTGCATCAGATATTTTTCACTTGAAGTTTTGTAATACCTATAATTTTTTTTGTAATTATTGACTATCATTTTATAAGAAAAATAAGGAAGGATCTGGAGGATACATAACCTATCTTCTGATAAAAAGCCTGAGTTACCCAGATCACCTTAATCTAAACAAGGAATGAACCAACTGAATTAAAGTTTTACAAGTTTTTTTCTACCACAGGTTCTCCCCTGCTTCCAGGCTTGACTCTTCTGCATCCTAATAAATTGTCTAGGATTCTTCTATGACAAGTTCTGAAATTTAGTTCATATATCTTCAGCAATAGAAGAGTACTGAAATCTCAACATCTGTGTAGGGACTTTTGTTTTGTTTTCTTGTCTATCATCTTGTATAATGTTAGAATTTCTCAAATGCTTCTAAGGGAAACTGAGAGTATCTTTGACTCCTTTTTCTGTACATTCTTTATCTCCAGGGTCTCTCCCTTGTGCTTCAGGACCCATTAAAAATAAATTATCAAATATTGATGATGTTTAGAAATGTAGACTGTATGTTGAAAAATAAGAAGAAAGCTTTTAATTTCTTTTGTCAGAGGAAAACTTGTAAGTGCTTTAGTTTAATTTTTTGTTTTTATAGGAGTTTATTTTGCTTAGTTTTTTTTAAAAAAATTATGTCTGACCTGTGGTGGTACAGTAGATAAAGCATTTATCTGGAATGCTGAGGTTGCCATTTGAAACCCTGGACTTGCCTGGTCAAGGCACATAAAAGAAGCAACTATAGTAGATGCTTCTTGCTTCTTTCTTTTGCCTTTATCTCTCTCTTCTCTCTAAAAATCAATGAATAAAATATCTTTAAAACATTTTATTTATTTTTGTTGGGTATATTTGTTTTTATTTTATTGTTCTCATTGACTTTATCAGGGCAACATTGGTTCACAAACAACACAGGTTTCAAGTGTACAACTCAACAAAATATCATCAGCACCCCACATCATGTGCCTGTCACCACAAGCAGTCCCTTTCCATTTCCATTTTCCCTTCTTTTGCCCAGTTCCACCAATGCCCAACTCCCTTTCCCTCTGGCTAACACCACATGGTTGTCTATGTTGATGTGTACACATTTTTAAAAAACTTATAAGGGTGACACTAGTTAACATAATTCTATAGGTTTTAGGTGCCCAATTCTGCAACACATTTATATATAGCATAGTTACTGATTTTTAGAGAGAGAGAGAAAAAAAGATCGATCTGTTTCTGTATGTGTCCTGCCAAGGGATTGAACTGGCAACACTTATGCATCAGGATGATGCTCTAACCAACCAAGTTATTCAGCCAGGGCCAGTATAAGAATCTATTTATATGTTGTTATAAAAATACACAGTTCTGTCTATCCACAAATAGGCAGAGTTTTAAGTAATATCTAACACTAAACTTAATTACATCTAGGATGTGTATAATTGACCATATTTCTTAGTCAGACATAAATAGAAACCAAATGGCCAGGCAATAGTAAAACTCAAAATGAAAAATGAGCACACTAAGAAAGAGCCACTGTACTACACCATACACAATAGCACACAGAGTTTCAAAATGGCTGAGTATGACTCACTGACAGAGAGCATTTTTTAAGTTGGTTGTTTTTATTAGCAGGAGAGTGAAGTTGGCATCCTTTTAAGATGAGTTTCAGTGAGGTTTATGGTTGTTCTTTCCATTTCTGGGCTCTTGTCCTATGAGATATTATCCATTTCAAAAAGGTGTGCTATTTCAGCAATTTCTTGTTCAACATTGACAGTTGCCATTTCGCAAATATTAGAGAGATTGAAAAGGCCTATAAGATCATTAAATCCATCCCCCTGGCACTGTAGGCGAAGCAAGTGAAGCAAAACTGTGTGTGTGTGTGTGTGTGTGTGTGTGTGTGTGTGTGTGTTATATTTGGTATGGTAGTTTCTAGTAACAATAATATTGAGTAAAATGGATGAGGGTGCCTAGGTAAGTGAAACGTTTCTGGCAGGAATTTTCATTGTGTCTTTTCTCTCTCATCAGTCTGAATATTTTTAATCATTAGGTGCTTATTTTATATCCTCAATACATATTTTAAAACAATGTCATTAATTTCAGCACTGACCAGATAATCTGGAACTGAGTGGAATCCCACGACTAATAGTCTTAAAAACCTATTACTTCAATATTAAAATGATGAAATATATATATATATACATTACATAACCTTTAATTTAATTATAATAATTTTATATATGTCTGTATATTTTATAACTTATTTTTGTAACCCGGGAAAAGATAAAAATTTGGAGTATAGTTTCTACAAAATGCATGTCACTTTGGCACCATTGTAAAGGTGAGAAATCTTCAGTTGAACCATTGTAAGCAGGGGACTGTCTGTATGTAACAACCCTACTGTTACTAGATGTGCTCCAATGTGGAGCAGGTGAGATGATAGAGAAGCTGAATAGAGAAGATTTGTGTTTACCTATTTTTCAGACTAATAATAGAGAAATGCCTCTGACTAAACTTACTAAAATGTGTCTGGCATGGAATTGTATTTTTCTCCCATAGTAGGCAAGTTAGACCTACCATAAGCTTCATGACTGAGAAATCAAATACAGAAGTGTTTAACCCTCGCCCAGCATAAATTTCCTTATATGCTAAGGAGTTGTATCACTAAGTACTCACTTGTTCTCTACTTGTGGTCACTGAGACAAAAGTCACCAAGCATTTGGTTCTGTGGTTTTCTAAATAATTTATTTTTAAAGCCATTTCAGATTGTTGAAATTTTAAAAAGCCTATGGACTGAGATTACTGCACTTTAGGTAGACCTCTGTGAAGAACAGAGGAGAGTGGCATGTATTCACCGGTGTCTTTAGGCTCAGAAGTATCCTTTGCACTGCTTGTTTGTTGGTTTAATATTTTATAACTTTTAAAGGTCATAAACGTGTTCTGGTTAATACTAAACACTTGAATATTTTTGAATTTAATCAAATTTACTCTGTCATATTAGTATTCCATGTGAAATATAGTAAGGTAGCATCCATGGATAGTTATTCAAATATAAGTGATATGTATTCATTACATTTAATTAAAATTGAAATTTAAAGGTTTAAGCACCTTATGAATACATCTACTTAATCCTTAGGTATCAGTGGACCAATCTCTTGAATATAAAAATATATCTAAAATATTAAATATCATATTTAAACACAAGAAAGATTCCTTTTAGTCATATAATCACCAAAATACTTTCTGCTTCTGCTATTTATTTAATACTATTTAATTAAGTCACCAAAATTACTTTATAGTATTAGATTTGTAATACATATAAATGAATAACTGTGTCCCTTAGGCAATATCAAAGCATCACCTCTTATGAATAAATTATAAGAAGAAATAGCAAGAAAATAAAGGCAATTATATATCTACTATTACACTATCATTAATAGAAGTGAGTTCTAAAAGTTTGGCTTCTAATCTCTTGGACTAGAGAATAAAACA
Organism: Rhynchonycteris naso; assembly: GCA_037038555.1. Classification (NCBI taxonomy): domain Eukaryota; kingdom Metazoa; phylum Chordata; class Mammalia; order Chiroptera; family Emballonuridae; genus Rhynchonycteris; species Rhynchonycteris naso. The sequence continues at coordinate 229,048,936 of CM072998.1, forward strand.
ATTAGAGCTATTTCTTTCAAGCCTTACTACATCATGTATTTAATATTTGATTATATTGTTTGGAAAGCACAAAGAATCAAACATTTTGTAAAAATTCTTTACCAGTTCCCAAAATGTTACAGAATAAATTACAGATCCTACCATCACATGCCTGGTGATAGACATATTTTAAAATGTCAATGAGCTTCTGGTATTAATTAATTTAATATTTTACCACCATAAACTTCAATCACATTCAGCAAGCAAGAATTGTAGGCAATCTCAACCCTAAGGAGGACTTACGATAACTGTGAATAAAGTTGAAAGTCAGGCATAGGATGTGACTGCTCACATTTCAGTACCAAATAATGAAATGCCACTTGCAAGATTCTGCTCCTCTTACCTTGCTTTGAACATATAACCCAGTACGTTATTTCAATAATTGAACAGATCTTCATTAGTAAAAGCAAAGTTCTCCTGGCTAACATTTAAAGAATATGTATGAAAAGATTTTCATAGGTACAGAGTCCTTCTGTTGTAAGAGTAATTATGTAAATCTTCATGAGATACTATGTTATGTTCATATTAATACTTTATCTCTAGAGATTTTAACAAGATAGAAACTTTTGGCAGGAGACAAAGACAAATTAATAGGTGAGTAAAGCTTAAGGTAAACCCATTGGGTCAAAACAAGGTACTCTTAAAGGATAAATAAGTAAAACCTTTCCTAATTAAGCGTTGTACAAATTTCTACTTCCTAAGTCCTGTAAAACAGAAGATGAAATACTCTTCTTTCAGTTAGTCTCAAAAGCATAGATTTTTCTCATGATGTATCTTACTAATTGAATGTGATTGTACTTTGTAAGGCCAGTACCCAGGACCACCATTACAGCAACCTGGTCCATGCAGGTTCGCAACAGATTCGAACAGTCGGTAATAAAACAACGGAGCCAAGAACTGGTGAGCCATCAGCTTTAATTCTAGCTTGCACCCAGCGGGCAAGCAAAAACACACACTGGGCTCCAAAACCCACACATTCAGTGCTCACAAAGCTACTGACTTATCCGAGTTTTCTAGCATCAAAGCTTCCTAGCTCACCAGACTTATTCACCTCTGTTTCTGATCTCTTTCTCCAGCACAAACTCTGCACAAACTGGCTTCTCCCTCAGCACTCTGCCATCTTGGCTGCTTCTCCTGGCCTCCATGTGGCCTTCATCTGCTCTCCTCTCTGATATTAATCTCAGGAACCCAGGAACCGAGAGAGAGCAAGCTCCCGGCCTGCCCCACTTTATACTGTAGAAATCCAAACCCTTAATCCAATCTACAGACAAGGAAGTTTCTGATACAAAGTCACCCATCTGAGGCATATGGGATTCCTCAGGAGAGTGCACCACCCCACATCTTTCAATCAGTCAAGGGTGTGGGGAAAAGCTTACTCTTAAAACCAAGCCTTAGGCTATAACAACCTGGCCTGCTAACATTACAGCCTTTCCCCTGCACCCATCCCAAGCATAAGGGCAAATAACATCACCTGGGTGATGGGCTTCCATGTGGGCAGTGCCATCTTTAACAAAGTGAGCATATTATATTTTATCTGCCCAACAACCTCTGTTTCCCATCTCTTTCTCCAGCACAAACTCTGCACAATCTGGCTTCTTCCTCAGCATTCCACCATCTTCGCTGCTTCTCCTCTTCTCCACATGGCCTTAATCTGCTCTCCTCTCTAATACTAACCTCAGAAATCAAGAGAGAGCAAGCTCCTGGTCTGTCCCACTTTATAGTATAAAAATCCAAACCCTTAATTCAATCTACAAACAAGTAAGTCTCTGATACAAAGTCACTTATCTGAGGCATAATGGGAGGATTCCCCAGGAGAGTGCACCACCCCACATCATCCAATCAGTCAAGGGTGTGGGGAAAAGCTAACTCTTAAAACTTGCACGTGGGCAGTTCCATCTTTAACAATGTGAGCATAATATATTTTATCTGCCCAACATTTCCCTTCCAAAATAATTGGCAATGGTCGCTGTAAAGCCAGTGGTCACGGCCACCATCAGAGCCACCTGGCCCATGCAGGATTGCATTTAATTTGGACAGACAGTAATGAAACAACAGAGCCAAGAACTGGTGGGCCATCATCTTTAATCTTTGATTGCACCCTGAGGGCTAGAAATGCACACAGTGAGAAAACACTTCCCTTTCCATTCAGGGCTCCAAAAGCCACTGACTTATCCGAGTTTCCTAGAATCAAAGGTTTCTAGCTCACCAGCCTTATTCACCTCTGTTCCCCATCTCCTTCTCCCTTCACAAACTCTGCACAAACTGGCTTCTCCCTCAGCACTCCACCATCTTGGCTGCTTCTCCTGGCCTCCTCTATGTGGCCTCTCTCTGCTTTCCTCTCTAATGCTAATCTCAGGAACCGAGAGAGCAAGCTCCTGGTCTGCCCCACTTTATAGTGTAGAAATCAAAACCTTTAATCCAATATATAAACAAGGAAGTTTCTGATACAAAGTCACTTTTCTGAGGCAGAATGGGATTCCTTATGTGAGTGCACCACCTGACATCAAAAAGGGTGGGAAAGGCTTAGTCCTAAAACCAAGACCCAGGCTACAAGAATCCTGCCTGCTCATAGCCCACCCGCCCCTAACACACATCAATATAATCATGCCCATCCCAAGCAAGAAGGGCAACCAATATCACCTGGGCAATGGGTCTCCACATGGGCAGCGCGATCCTTAATAAAGTGAGCATAATATATTTTATCTGCCCAACAGTCACTCTTGCTCAGAGACAACATGTATATCTTTACCTTCATGTGGCTATCCAGTTGAATGTAATGCTTCAACATATTCTAGGGCTCCTACTTTGGAAAAAAACATTAAAAAATAAGACATAAATTAAACATCTTTTGCAGAGATTCAGGATAATATTGCTAACTTTGATTTATAAATTCAGGAGACATTTTTTCTGAATGTCAGAATGCTGGATTAAGAATCAATAATCTAGTTTTGGGTTTGCTTCAAAGTATCTTTGAAATTTGGGGTAAATTTTTTAATCCCTTTGGCTCTCATTTGCCTTATCTGGAATTTAAGAGGATTGTACTAGATGATTTTTAAGGCCCCTTCCAGCTAGAAATTTCTGTGATTCTGTATCATTCACAGTGGAGAACTGAGATAACCACCTAGCTGTATCAAAGGGTAAACAAGGCTCCATACTTTGCTTTACTTGTCTGCATATTTCTGATTAAAAGTATTTTTTAATTCTAACTCACCAGTGAAATTGCTTCTGCTTTTACTTTACTATCTTTGCCAGTATAGCCAGAACTCTGTGCTGCACTCATATGAGTATAGAAGAGTGAGTTAAACAGAAGGCTACATTGAGCTATGTGAAATTGACATACACTCTAGTTATATTAAAATGGATGCACATTCTGTGTGGCAGAATCAGAAGAGCCATGCACACAAATATAAACAAATGGAAAACTTCAAGCCTTGTTTACATAACTACCGTACATTCTAGTACACATATCTAAAGATGTTGCAATTAGGAAAACTTTGCTTGTCAAAACTGGTCATTTAAAATTTGTTCTCACTTCCTTTCCCTGTGATATTTTTTTAGCAGTGATTTTTAATCACCTTCACCAAAAATAAGTTTAAGTGTCTCTTCAATTCATTTGCACTTTTTCTTTCCCAGCTTTTCCTGACAGCTTTTCCTTACATGTAGCATTAAATAGTTCTGCTCTGGTTCCCCTGTAGAACCCTGGAGCTGAATTCTGCCTTTACATGAACACACCAATACACTGGTAATAACAACAAGCTTTTATTAGAACAGGGCATGCATCTAAACAATAATTTGTCCACTATTTTCTGTTTATCAAAAATTTTTCTTGAGAATACCCAATTTTAAAAACTCCACTATTAAATTCCCTAGTTCCCAATGAGACTAAAATGGAAAGAAGTTCCCAATTAAATGTTTCCCTTTACTGTATCTGCTATCCCCAAGTGTAGTCTCTTTCATTTTCTGTTCAGTTTAGCAGTGGACACTATATTCAAAATAGGAATCCAGTGAATGCCTTACAAAGGTGAGCAGCACTCTCTCTTCTCATCTCCTTCTTCTTTGATGAGATAACCTAGTAAAGCCTGGTTGCTTTTCCTAACGCAGTTGTGTTCTATGCTGATGGTTTTGCAGATTTTCCCACAATATCCTTCAAATCCCTTTCTGGGTGTACGTTCTGCATAATTGGCTCCTTGATCCTGTACTTATTAGTTTGTATCTTTATACTTGAACTGCATTTGGCATCCTCTGCCTTAATCACCCACAATTCAAATCCTCTTCAATCTGATAATATTGCACCTTATTATTTGCTAAGACTTCAATTTTAGTATCACCAGCAAATTCAATGATCTCTTCTCTGCACATGTTCCCAAATACGTATGCCTTATTCCCAGTGCTCTAGAAAGCATCTTATTTCTAACCCTCTTTGAAGCTGAGTGTGCCATCTATGACTGCCTTTTGTCTACTACTCTTAAATTAGTTTTCTGCTGCAATATGCTATTTTACCTCCCATTTATGTCTAGTTTAGATATAAATCTTCTATGTGAAATTTTGTCAAGTACTTTTTGAAAACAATTTTTTCTTTTTGAGGCAGTGGCACTGGCCAAGAGCTCTGGAAAATTAGAGAAATACGGCCTCCCATGCATGAGTCTATCTTGATTGTCTTGAGGCACTCTTGTTAATATTCTCTATTTACATTCAGAGAAATCTAAGAGATCTCTTAAAGTAGACAGATAAAACATGGATTAGCATTTTTTTGTTTTCCTGCTTGTTTAGGGACAGAGGACTAGAGCTCAATTTTCTATGCCCTTTCTGGAAAGCATTAGATGTTCTAATGTGTTGTTACAAAAGGTTCAAATTTGGGTAGTGTAGTTACAAAAGAGTACAAATATGTGCAGTGTAGTTCTTTTTTTGGTTGGGTGTAGCCTGGCAAGACAGTTTGGGCAGACTGAAACTACAATGACATTGAAGATGATTGTCTATAATTTGTGGAGAATTTTCTATATTCCAGGCCCTGTTCTAAGCCACTTACATTGTCTTTTAACATAAGTCCATTATTTTGAAACAAATACAGATTTACAAAAAAAATGTTCAAATGATACAGATTATTCCTTTATACATTTCACCTAGCTTTACTAGCGTTATTACCTTGCATAAACTAATCATCAAGACTTAAAAATTAACATGGGTATAATACTGTTAACTAAACCACAGATTATTAAAATTTATACACTTTATCCTCTGATGTCCTATATTCTGCACTGAATTATTGTGTCTCCTTAGTCTTTTTAAATCTCTGACTATTCCTTGTCTCTTTTGGTTTGGTCTGTGACAGTCTCTTCTTGTTTCTCATGACGTGACATATTTTAAGAGTAGCAGTTAAGTATTTTGTAGAATGTTCATTAATTAGTTTTATTTTCTTGATGTTTTTTAATGATCATCTAAAGAGTATGCATTCTTTTTCTTTTGGCAATAATACCACAGAAATGAGGTGCCTTTCTCAGTGGATCACATCAAGGGATGATGCTAATCTTGATTATTTGATAAGAAGAGGTGTACCAGATTTCTCCACAGCAAAGTTACTGTTTTTTCTTTTGTAATGAATAAATATTAGGAGGGAGAGGCTTTGAGACAATGCAAAAACCATCTTGATTCTAAAATCTCTGCCTGCTAATTTAAGCATCCTTTGATATAGCTTATCCATAACAATTATTACTTTAGTGGTTGCACAACTGGTAATTCTCAACTTCCGTAATTTCTCCCACATTTATTAATTGGAATTCTTCTGTAAGAAATAGCTTTTTTCTCTCCCTATTTATTCAATCATGTATCTCTATCAATATAAACTCATGGATATGTATTTCATTTTAAGGGTGATATATAAGAGAGACTCCAGAGAATTTACCAATATAAAAAAATATTGCTAATTATGAGTGAAAACATTGGCAATGTCTATGTAAAGAAAATAAAATCTAGAAAAATGTGCTTTGGCAGGCACTCAGCATAAATAGGATTGTCTGATGAATAAAGGTAACTTATCAGGACTGCCCCCAGTGACCACCAGATTTACCTCATTGCATTTAAAATAAAAGAACATCATCATTCCTATATCTTATTTTCTAAAATGTAAGGTTGGAGAGAGCTAAAACAGAAATGAATAGATTCATATTTACAAATGATTGAGTAGTTGATAATTCTAATAATTCAGAAACAGATCAGGTAGGAGGGTGTAATAACAGAAAGAAAGAAAACAATTGCCTGCAAGCTGTCTATGAAGGAAGTCAAGTCTGGAAAGTGGGATGTACTGGCACATAGCAAAGGAAATTGAAACTGATAGGAGGGATGATGAAATAACCTTGCCAAATGTGCCTTGCTCACCCAAGGCTGTTATTAATAAGTTGCTGACACAGTCCCAGAACTTATTCCTGATGCACCAGACCTTAATAATCAACACAACTGAATCCCAGGAGTGTAAGACAGAGGGTACTGATATAATTCCTGTTCCTATTATACCTAGCTCAAAACTGGTATAGTCCTGGGCCTATATATATGTCTGCCAACATATTCAGTTGCAGGGATAGACAAAGATAGGAGACATGAAGTTGATGACAGTGATGCTTCTATCAAGCAGAAAATCAAAGTTTTACAGCAATACATTTGTTGACAACATCGATCAATCATTATTCTACATACCCCTTTATTTATTCAATAAATATTTATAGACTAGATACTATATTCCAAGCATTGTATTAAGCTCTGAGAGAACAAAGGTAAAAGGGAATGATCCCTACTCTCAAGAGAAGTTTATAATCCTTAACTTTCTCCTAAACCCCTGTTTGAGAGTTGCTGTCTCCAATTTATTCATTCGTCAATTTAAAAAATATGTAATGAAGACCGTAACACAGGGGAACAATTTTTTTTTTATTATCTGTTGCATGAGGTTTTAGAACTGTTTCTACATATGTCTGCATCACTGATTCCAAATCTGAAATACATTATTTGGTACAGGCTCTAGTTTTCATGCAATTTTAATTTTTTGTTACAATTAATGGCATGTATTGGTTTTTAAATTGGAGCTAAAGGGTAACGACTCTTGGATTGAACATAACCACAAGGCAATTCATGTTTTACAAACATCACTTTCACATAATTGCAGTTGTTTTTAAAAGTAAAATATTATTATTTGATAAAAACACCCTCTTATTTTGTTTTAAGATTGAATCATGGCTTCTTTGAGTAGGCATAAATGTAAGAATAGTCCTGACACCTTCTGCTATATATGTGGCTATTATACACTTTAACATCACAAGCACAATATTTCATCATTTGTGACACGTGCATATATTGGCTATTTTCAAGTTCCCTTGGCAATCAAGACAAGAATTGGGCTCCTCATATTGTGTGGCATAATTGTGAGGAAATACTTCATGACTGAACAAAAAGAAATGCAAAGGAATGCGTTTTGGTATTCCCGTGGTTTTGCGTGAACCTAAGGACCATAGCAGTGACTGTTATTTCTGTCTAATCCATACAAACGACATCAGCAAGAAAAAACAGCATATGATCGCATATCCTAATATTCCTTCAGCAGTACGACCTATCTCACACTCTGAGACATTCCTGGTTCCAGTTTTCAATGGTTTTATTTCTTCTAAGGACAAAAAAAGTGAACATGGTGATCAAATGTATTTTGATAAGATGCATGAGGAAATGGTGGTAGAATCTGAAGGGTCTTCTTCTGATGCCAAGCAGTCATTAACCCCTCAGCAATTTAGTCAAACTGAATTGAATGACTTAATAAGAGATTTGGGCCTATCAAAGAAAGCAGCTGAGTTATTAGCCTCCTGGCTTCAAGAAAAGAATGGACTTCACCAGTCAGCTAAAGTATCCCATTTCAGGAAGCATGAACAAATTTTTGTGAACTCTTTTTTCAAAGACAAACACTTTATTTACTGTCATGATATTAGTAGTCTTCTCAGCCAGCGAGGTGTTACCACTTACAGTCCAACAGAATGGTGGCTATTTCTTGATAGCTCTAAATGGAGTCTGAAATGTGTTCTCCTACATAACGGTAATGTTTATGCAGTGGTTCCAATTGGTTATTCAACTCATCTGTGAGAAGATTATAATGACATAAAAATTGTCCTCGACTTTCTGAAGTGTGAAGAGCATAACTGGATCATTTATGTGAATCTTAAAATGATATATTTCCTGTTAGGACAACAGAGAGACTTCATGAAGTGTCCTCACTTTCTGTGTTTGTGGGACAGCCGAGCTCGGGAGAAACACTAGCCACAGAAGTGGCTGAAATGTGAAGCTCTGGAAGTAAGGATGCAAAATATTGTGAATGAACCTGTAGTTAATCAAGACAGTATCATTTTTCCCTACTTTACATCAAACTTAGCTTAATGAAGCAGTTTGTTCAGGCTTTGAATAGAGAAAGTTAATGCTTTCAATATATTATTTCTGCTTTTCCTGCCTTGTCTTTCGAGAAGATAAAAGCAGGTGTATTTGATGGACCTCAAATTTGAACACTCATATGTGATGAAGAACTTTCCAGGCAGATGAATAAGGAGGAGAAAGCAACATGGCAGTTTTTTGTGGCAGTTACAAAGAACTTCCTTGGCAACAAAAAGCAGAAAACTATGAACTTCTGGTTCAAAGGACACTGTTGGCTCTCTGTGCCATTGGATGTAACATGAGAGTTAAGATTCATTTCCTGAACAGTCACTTTGGTAAGTCTCTTGAAAATCTTGGAGCTGTTAGTGATGAGCAGACTACTGCTGGAGCATCAATCAGATTGTTCTCAACAAGTACACAAACGCAAGAGCTACAAACACAAATTTTTGCCTGAATAGAATTTAAATAAGTTTTGTGCAGATTTTATGATTAAAATAAGTGTTTTAATATGTTCTTTCTTGAAATTGTAGACTAATTCTGATGCAATCATATCTTTTAGTGTATTAGTGTATTTACTGCATTTTATAAATTATTATATTTTCACAAAGATGATACCCAAGAAGACATTCTACTTTATTATGTTAAACTAAATGTTGAAAATTTTACAATAAGATGAAAACTTAAAATCTTGAATTGCAAAAAAAATGTAGCTTAAAGAGAAAAACTAATGTCACATTTGAGATCAGCACACTTGAGTTAGGTAAGAACAAGTGTTTTTGTGGATATAACAAAAAGTTTGTTCCCCAGTGTAATGATTTCAGCACTATGCTACATTATGGAGCTATGCAGATAAAAATGTGCACTTGTTCTAACAAAGCTTATAGATAGTCCTGATAAATCCAATTGTGATATGGTGTGACAAGTGGTACAATGGGGAGGTGAACAAGATCTGTTAGAACAAATGGAAGAGGGAAGTAACTTAGACCAGAAGTGACAAAGACTTCTTAACAACAAAGGCACTGGCCTGAGTCGTAAAGGAAAGTAAAGAATTTCAGGATAAGCAGTAAAGAGAGGATCGAATTCTAGGTGCTAGAGGCAGTTAAGCTCATTTATTATAGAAATGCCACTCATAGAGCAAGACTGCATTACTGAGTTCAAAAAGGAAAAAGGTGAAATATAAGAGAATATAGACAAGCAGGCAGGAACCAAATCATGAATCACTTTGGAAAATATTCTACAGAGTTTAAATTCTATCCTGAAGGCCACAAGAAACTATTTATGCAAGAAAATAAAAGTGACTCTATGAGGTTTGGATTTTGAATGTTCATTATGGAGACAGTATAAAGAATATATTTGAGAGCATAACACAATAAACAAGGTGACAATACAGGATGCCATTAAAATAAATCAGTCAATGTGCACTGCAGTATTATTCATGATAGCCAAGTTATAGAAACAAACTCAGAGTTTGTCAATGGATGTAAGAAGATGTGGTATATGGAATATCATCCAGCAGTGAGAAAGAAAGAAATTCTGCTTTTGGTGACAAGATGGATGGATCTTTAGGGCATTGTGCTAAGTGAAATAAACCACACAGAAAGATAAATACCACATGCTATCACTTATATGTGGAATCCAAATGAAAACTCAGACTGGTAGAAACAGAGAGTAGAAAGAAATTGTCAGGGTCTGAGGGATGAGGAAAGTAGAGAAATGTTGGTAAGAGGATACAGACCTCAGCTATAAGATGAATACAAGCTGAGGACTCAGAACCTAAAGTATATAACACGGTGATAATAGTTGACAACACTATATTGTAAAACTGACATTTTCTAAGAAAGTGAAACTTAAGTCATCATTTAAAAAAGTTAAATATGTGAGATAATGGATGTGTTAATTCATTAGATGAAAAGAATCCTTTGGCAAAGTACATTATATCAAATCATCACAATGTACACTTTAAATACCTTAATATTTTATTTATTTCTTAATAAAGCTGAAAATAAATAAATGACATGTAGTACTAACCTATTGATATATGAATAGTAAATAAATATTTTTCAATAAAGAAAAATAAAGTAAATCAGGCAAAAAAAAAAAAAAGTCCAAACAAACGAAGCCATAAAAGTGTAGCTATGGTCATAGAAAAAATGGATGGATTCATTAATTCTAAGGGAGTCAAGATATGTTGATTGAATGTGTAATTAAGGACAGTTTATGACTTGAGAAACAGGGTAATAGCCTCAAAGAGAAGGAAAACAAAAATGGAAGCAGATTTAAGCAAGGACTCAATTTGCACATGTCACATTAGAGATGACTGTAAAAAAATAAATCTGGAAATGCCCCAGTAGAAGTCGTGATTCTAAGACTGAGAAATAAGAGCCTGGAGTAGAAATGTTGACGTCATTTATTGAACAAGTCGTCATTTGTCATTTACTACATGTCAAACCAAGTGCTTGAAACCATGCTGAATAATAATGACTGGGTCTCTACCCTCAAGAAACTTACAATCATGAAGTTTTGATGATAGCAAAGCCAGAAAAATGGGAAAGACTGCTACAGTGTAGTGCAGGGCTTTTTCTCAATTTTCTTATTGTTACCTTTTACACAAGTTTGTCCAATGCTTGAATATGTATATAAATCTCATTTGGAATTTTGCTAAGATGAAGCTTCTGATTGCATAGCAGGTCTGGAGTGAGTTTCTGCATTTCAGACAAACTCTCGTGTGATGAGGATGTGGTCTCTGACCCACACTGTGAATAATACAATGCTACCTTCACGTCAGAGTAGCTAAGCATCATCATCAGAGTGAAGTGTGTCAAAGTCAAGTAAGGGAGCATCTGAGGAAGGCAACAACAGGTTTTTGAGGAAAAACCAGTCCTTCAATGAAGATGACCTGTGAGCACTGCTTCCCTCACTTAGCTGATAGCACTCACTAAAGTCCCATGAATCTGCTCAGATTGAAACCGGTAGGATAATGGCTCTGTTAATGAATGGGATGAATTCCAATTATACACTCTCTTGTCTGAATGTTAAAAATGAAATACAAAGAGCCCTAGAAACGTATTTGTAGAAGAAGTCTACCGTGGTAGAGAGCACCAAAAATGGGACCAGAGTTTCAGTTTGACCCTGAAGTCTCTGAGTAGCCATATTACTTTAATGACATTTAGTTCTTCTCTCTGAGACCCAGTTGTATAATATGCCAAAACCTGCATATAGCTTCCTTCCTCACAAGAGGAGCTTCAGAGATCCCATGGACCATGTGATGCTAAGATACTTGATACAGGGCTTGGGGGAGGGTGTTTGCTACTTCTCTGTTTTGTTTCCTCTTTTCTTTTTTGGGAGCAAACCTTTTCTTCTGTGTAAGAATGATGATTTTCTGATGTTTTGGGCACAAAGAAGTCATGCTCTACCCTCTCTGAAACAGGGAGCTTCTCAGTGTGATTCTCGCACAATCAGCAAGCATTGGCGTTGCTGTGAACTTGGAAAGGCAGTACTGGGCTGACCTGCTAAATCAGAGTCTCTGTGATTGGGCTTAAAATAATGTGTGAGAGCGGTCCTCCAGGTGATACTCATGTATACCAAGAACCTGGCTCTTCATGATCCCAGCCCAAGTAACTTTCTGTCCTCTAGGACCTGTGGATTACTGTGCCTTCTCCTCAGCCAGTAGATCTTCAACCCAAAACATCCTTACCAGCCCTCATGTCCTGTGAACAAGGGCTGAGGGAACCAGAACTTCTCCAATTTCTATCACCCAGGTAAATGCTATTAAACAAAACTTTATTTTCAGGGGTTTAGACCAGGGGTCCCCAAACTGCGGCCCATAGGCTGCATGTGGCCCCCTGAGGCCATTTATCCGGCCCCTGCCGCCCTTTCAGAAGGGGCACCTCTTTCATTGGGGTCAGTGAGAGGAGCACAGGATGCATCTGCACCCATAGTTCCCATTGAAATACTGGTTAGTTTGTTGATTTAAATTTACTTGTTCTTTATTTTAAATATTGTATTTGTTCCCGTTTTGTTTTGTTTTTACTTTAAAATAAGATATGTGCAGTGTGCATAGGGATTTGTTCATAGTTATTTTTATAGTCCGGCCCTCCAACGGTCTGAGGGACAGTGAACTGGCCCCCTGTGTAAAAAGTCTGGGGACCCCTGGTTTAGACAATCACAGTTTACACACGCCTGTGTAACAAAGATTCCATTTCCTATTTGTGAGGTTTATTTAGTGATCAGAGAGGAAAAGTAACTCTGCTATGTGGCTGACCCAGGGTCTGAACCAATGTTCTGACTCCAATTCCTTTTTCTGCTACTTAGAAAAGATTCTTGACAGTAGCTTCCAAAATTAAATCCTTCTTCATTTTTCCCCTAAAAACATCTCTTATAAAACTAATATATCTGGTGTTTGCTTTGAGAGCCTGCACAATTTAGGTTGTCCTCTGGAAAACCTCTTAGCTTTCTAGAAATTATCTCACACACATCTTTTTCTTCTCAATTGGCAAAGATCTGCTCATGGCTCAGTCCCCCCAAAATAATAATATATGTCAGAAAAAATGAAAAGCTATTGTTCTTTTTTGCCATTGTAGCATTACATAACAAGCACAGGGACAATGGAGAATTCTGCAAATGTCCCTCAGAATTCCAGCATAGAGGCAAGCCGCAATCATTAGACTGTATTAAAACTATAATTCTAGACTTCCTTTATAATGTATTTTGTACAAATATATTTTGCCCCCACTGCTATGATGACTAAAATTGTTTTAATCAACCCACCAAAAATTGTAATGCATAACAGAAAGTAACATAAGAAAGAAAGCTATTAAACTTTTATATTAGTGGCTCTCTTGCTTGCTCACACTCTTTTTCACACACACACACAATATACACACACACTCTCTCACACACACAGACAGCTCTAAAAGGAAAAACGATCAAATACTTTCTTCTCACAGAATTAAATTCAATTCCAGACAGTTTCAAAGCAATGGAAAGTAGTGAGAAAACGTCTTCAGAGATTGTGGAAATTGCAAGATTCCTTGTGATGGAAGTATTGATTGCTTTGAGGGCTAATGAATTCTCAATTCTCCAAATTTATGGGAATAAGAAACATCTGGGTCTGTTCAGATATCTGGTAAAACTTGTTTTTTATGAAAATAGGGTATCAGTATCTTTCACGACTTTATGTCATGGACACTGAATGTTATATGAATGAAATCATATTTTACATTGTTATTAGCTTTTTAGCAGAAAGTGAGAACTATAATGCTTGCTTGTAATTGTAAATTTTAACCATGTGTTTTATTAAACAATTTATATATGATTTTGACAATTAAAGAGTTAACATTTATAAAATGTTTTCACTTTAAAAATACCTTTATATACATATTTCATATTGAACCTCACAACTAAGTTGCTTTAGCTAGTCATAGTATCACCACTTTACATCTGAGTAAACTAAAGTGAAAAGAGAGTCAGGGTCCTGGCCGGTTGGTTCAGTGGATACAGCATTGCCCAGTGTGTGAAAGTCCCAGGTTCAATCCCGGGTCAGGGCACACATGAGAAGCAATCATCTGCTTCTCTTCCTCTCCTCTCTCTTTGCCCATTCTCTCTGTCTTTCCCTCTTATAGCCAGTGGCTTGATTTGTTCAAGGGTCAGCCCCTGGCACTGGGGATAGCTTGGTTGATTCACGCATTGGCCCCTGATGAAGTTTTCTGGGTAGATTCCATCAGGGCGCATGTGGTAGTCTGTATCTATATATCTTCTCCTCTCACTTATAAAAATAAAAAAATGAAAAATAGAGAGAGAGAGTAGCTTTATTTTCTCAGTTTATAAAAGAAGCTAGGGCCAGAACCAGGGCTATAACTCAGGCTGCGTGGTTCTCATTTTTAACATTATTATCCAAGCAAATTGACATGAAGACTTTTACTATATATACTGCTGTAGATACCAGCCAGAATTATTTCCTTTTTTTTTTTTTTTTTTACAGGGACAGAGAGAGAGAGTCAGAGAGAGGGATAGATAGGGACAGACAGACAGGAACGGAGTTTTTCGTTGAGACACCTTAGTTGTTCATTGATTGCTTTCTCACATGTGCCTTGACCGCAGGTCTTCAGCAGACCAAATAACCCCTCCCTCGAGCCAGCGACCCTGGGTCCAAGCTGGCAAGCTTTTGCTCAAGCCAGATGGGTCCACCCTCCAGCTGGCGACCTCGGGGATATTGAACCTGGGTCTTCCACATCCCAGTCCAACACTCTATCCACTGCGCCACCGCATGGTCAGGCCAGAATTATCTCCTACTGTAACTTTCATAGTTCCAGACAATCTTTAATTCTTGAAATCAACTGCATCCTATATCAATAAGTCTAAAAAACAAATTCAGACAAATAAAATGCACATGCAAACAAGAAGAGTGAGGAGAAGGAGAAGAAAGAAGAGAAATCCCACAGATATTCTGCCTGAATATGATATTCAAACTGGAGACTAAGAACTAAAACAGAGAAATCACCTCCTAAGTACCATGTGTTCATTCAGTTTAACTCAGACTACAAATATGATGATGTATCAGTCACTGCCAGACACAGAAAATGAAATGGTTCCAGGCTGCCAAGAGCTCATGATATAAAATGAATTTAGATAAAAATAAAAAGATTGAATATCCATATTTTAAACAGGCTATAATCAATATTATATGATGAATATATTTTTTGTATGGTAATTATCAGTTCTTATTGATAGTTATTAGGTTATGGTTATATACTTTTAATATGTTGTTAATGTTTTTTAATGTTTCAGTTGAAATAGACAAGTTATAAATATAGATGCTGCCAAAGTCAATAGATCCTAGATAAGTCAAATAGATTAATTTACATAAAAGATTTAAATCATATAATAAGTATATTTGAATATCTTCATTCTTTTTGGAATCACAAGATGCAATAGTCACAATGCCCGTAATAATGTTTCAGTTAACCATGAACAACATATAAGACAATGGTCTCCATGAGATTATAATGGAGTTGAATTTCCTATAAGAAATGGGAGGATATGTGATTGAGGAAGAATCTTTTTCTTTGATGGGAGAAATATCTGTAGGGCATGGCTCTCACTCACAGCACCTCAAATTTTCAGTGCACAGATTATTCAGAAGGTACTATAGCCCTCTCAGATCTTGCTTAGTGGTCCTCAGAGTACATTGCTGTACATTCTTTGTTGAGGACCTATGATCCTGTGCAAGGACCTGGGTCCACAAGAGCTACCAGAACCAGAATTAAGTGCTACTGCCACTTTAGTGAAAGCTCTCTCTCTGTGATTGTGTGGAGCCCGCCTGTTCCTGTACTTTAGAAATATTCTCAAATTGCAATTATGTAAAACATAGATAAGTTTTAATATTTTCATGAATTCAATGCCAGAGAAAGCCCTTTTAGCCAAAAAGGTTCAATAAGACCCAAAACAAATTTCCAAAGTCACAATAGTCAGTCCTCAGTTCTACATCATCTCCATGTAAGACACCCCTTTTTTTTTCTTTTTAAGCATGCCACAAAGTTCCTTAATCTGACCACTGCTCCCACATGCAATAACCAAAACCACATTGCCATGGCAGTCCCCTGTGTCCCTTTATCTCTCCATCTTGATTTCTTATTCCTACTGATCCTCTGTCCACCTTTCACTCCCTTCTGACAGTCACATTTATGGTCATGTATGTCTTACTCAGCTGGTTTCTCCTCACTATTGCCAATCAGTCAAGCCCACTCCCTGCTTGTGGAGCAGCACTGACAACTTCAGTGTTCTATGTCTGACCCTGTCGGAGGAAGCAGAGGGAGGGCTTGTGGGACAGCATTGATAATGTCTATAGCGGTGTAGGTAATCTACTAGTCCTTCACATTCACTCTCTGCTCACTCACTTGCCCAGAGCAAGTTCCAGTCCCTCAAGCTCCATTCACAGTAAGTGCCTATACAGTTGTGCCATTTTTAATCTTTTATATCAGCCATTTTCAACTTTTTTCATCTTGTGGCACACATAAACTAATTACTGAAATTCTGTGGCAAACCAAAATATATAATTTTTGCCAATCTGACAAAAATAAATGTTTTTATTCATTCACTCCAGATGGCTATTGCTGTGTTGACTGTTGTCATTTTTGTTTGTTTGTTTGACCGCCTAAGGCAGTGGTTCTCAAACTTTTTGAAGTCGGGGTGCATTTAAAATCTGACAAATAATTGTAGGTGCACTATATACAAATTTCTGAGAAATATGTTATAATAATTAAGTCAAATATTAAAGAAAGAAAATATAAAGTCCAAGCGTGCTTTTATGGTAAACAAAATAAATACGACAAAATTAAATTTATTCTGACATTATAAAACATTTTTATGTTACATTTTTTGAGTCATGTTTTTTAGAATTCATAAAAAAGGAGGGTTAAAAAATAAAAACATGGCCTGACCAGGCGGTGGCACAGTGGATAGAGCGTAGTACTGGGATGCAGAAGACCCAGGTTCAAGACCCCGAGCTTGCCAGCTTGAGCGCGAGCCCATCTGGCTTGAGCAAAAGCTCGTCAGCTTGGACCCAAGGTCACTGGCTCCAGCAAGGGGTTGCTTGGTCTGCTGAAGGCCCGCGGTCAAGGCACATGTGAGAAATCAATCAATGAGCAACTAAGTTGTCGTAACGGCAATGAAAAACTAATGATTGATGCTTCTCATCTCTCTTCGTTCCTGTCTGTCTGTCCCTAACTATCCCTCTCTCTGACTCTCTCTGTCCCTGTAAAAAAAATAAAATAAAATAAATGACAAAATGTTATCTTTTTATATATATAGATACATTCTTAGTAAGAGTTAGTAAATTTGGCAGGTCCCAGTGCAAATGTGTTAAGGTTTCTCATTCTTGTGTTTATGAGAAACATGAGTCTAATGTGTCCTAGCAATCTCTTCAATGTTTGGGCACATATTTGAAAGGCAAACTCTCATTTCCTCTTCAATTCATTGAAGAATTCCTCTCTTTTTACTCTTAATTGTGTTGAGTGCAGAAAATCCCTACCATGCATACCATCTTAACTTTACACCAAAGGATAGAAGAAACTTGCCTCAAGTCTTTCCAGGGAACATGAAGGGTAATGTAAACAATCCAGCACCACAGCTTAACAGGCTTTTGCAACCTAATCAGGCAAGTGAAGTGGGGGGTTGGACAGACTGTCAGCTTACAGCCAATTCCCTACACCTCTGTCCCCAAAAAATCTATACTACAAAAACCCTATTGACTTTTGGTTCCAACAGGCACATATTTCTCTGGAATACTATAGGGCACACCTGAAAATGATCTAGGGTGCACCAGTGTGCCCTGGCACACTTTGAGAACCATTGGCCTAAGGGAAAGGAGGTCAGTACCCCTCATTAAATAGTCAATGAGAGCATGTTTTAAAAATTCTAGTGGCACACTGGTTGAAAATCACTCTTTTATACTATATTTTTACCATACATTTTCTATGTATAGATCAGTGGTTCTTAACCTGGATTCTATCGAATCCTAGGGGTTCGATGAGTTGGTCTCAAGGGCTCGAAGAAGCCTTTGCCGCGGAGGCCAGAATAAAGTAATTCCGTAATTTGTTGTGAGTTCATGCACTTTGTTGGTTTTGTTCTTTGAGCAAGGTGATGTTCATGCATGGCTCATTTTGTGCACCAGTAAAAAAACATATACCTATGTCTTGAATTTGGAAAAAAAATCATATTTTATTTATCACTAAAGAAGGGTTCGGTGAATGTGCATATGAAACTGGTGGGTTCGGTACCTCAAAAAAGGTTAAGAACCACTGGTATAGACATATGTAGATATACAAATATGTACCATTGTATTACCTGCAGTATTCAGTATAGGCTTTTAACCTAGGAGCTATAAGCTTAGGTGTGCAGTAGGCTATACCACTAGTTTTGTGTAAGGACATCCTATGATGTTCACACAATAGTTAATCACTTAATGATGCATTTCTCAGAACACATCATTGTCATTAAGCAACGCATGACCATAACTAAAACCATCAGGAAGAAACAATAGCTTTAATGTGGCATTTTCTCTTCAATACTCTGCTTTGCTTTTTATGGGAAAATACAATAGAGTATATTTAACTTAATGTAATTTAATTGTTGAATTTGTACTTTGTACACAATATTGGCAACTTTAAAGCAATGGTATGTTTTTCTTTAAACAAATGCTTTTTTATCACAGTTTAAAGAAATGATTGGCTTAGAAGAAATTAGCAGACTGTAGATAACTACTAAAATATGCAAAGTATCATGCAGAAGATGTCCCTGACATCCATCCACCAAATAAGGCACAAGAGAAATTAGGTAGTCTACTTCCCTCCTTTCACAAAAGTACAATTTAGTTGTAAATCTCACCAAATACAATTTTCATTGTTATAGAATCTAGGATAGATGTTATATTTTCATCACTACTTACCTTCTCTCACTCAACTTTCCTCAACATGGACTTCATGCTCTACCGTCTTGCCTTGATTCTATGGATATAGGTGCATTGACACTTTTGGAGAAGCATGTGTCTCATATCATATTTATTTATTCTATAAATTGTCATTGATGTTGATAAAAGCCTGCCCTTGAAAATTCTCGCTCATCTTCCCTTTTTGAAGGAAAAGAATATAACTAGGAGCAAATGATTCAGTCATAAGATAAAGTTACAGGATATACATGTCCTTTTTTTTTTTTACATTCAAATTACATAATTTTAAAATTCTTGCGTGTTTTAGAAACTATATACTTATTTAATCACCATTACACACTAGTGGAACTAGGCTCCATTATTATCTGCATTTTACTGATGAAATAACCAAGGCATGTGAGGGTAGTAATTTGACCAAAGTCCCACACCAAATAGACAGTTAAAATTTTTTTCTTGGTTACGATCAGCTCTGGGCAGGTTTATAGTGAGATGTTCAATTGCTGTGTCTTACTCTTTGTGCTGCCTGACCTCTACTCAGACATTCATTGAGACATCCCCGACCATTTTTGATTGTCATATAAAAAACTCATGTTGAATTCTGCCCTCATGTGCCCTGTCATGACAGTAAAATAACTTTGGTCTCCTGGCTCTCACATTTAACCAAATAATCAGCCCTACTCAGGAGCAGAAGAAAAGTGTAGCTTCCCTCTTCTGTCTCTGTGGGAGACTGGGAGAAAGTCCCACAGGCTGTCTGACACTTACCTACCCACTCATTTTTACCTCCCCCACATCATTATGGCTATTGTCTAGAGTTCCAGAAATAAGTTTGATTGTCCAGGAGTAAAACAGACTTGGTCTATTTTACTTTTAGACATTCAGATTTAGTGAGACTTTTACTGACAATTTCCTCTTGAAGCTAAATACTGGAATGAGATGGGCACTCCTCAGAGAATTCTTTTCAGATAACTTTTTCAGTCACCACCACTTCTGGTGGCACAAAGAGCTGACACATAACTTGTGAGGACCAACTGCTCACAAGCCATGTCCCTAGAAAGGGGCTATGATATCTAGAGTCAGTGGTGGGATCCAAATAATTTGAAAACTGTTTCTCTGCCTTAATGACCATTTTAAGTATAAAAAAAAAGATATACTGCAAGGTAATTTATTATTTCTTGCACTTAATATTTAAATAAGAAAAATAAAAGATGTATACAAAACTAATTATGTAAGAAAGAGTTTTAAAATATTAATGAAAAAGCATTAAATAATACCTGACAAAAAACAATAGAACTATTATTTAAGATATTTTCATATTGCTTCTTGATTGGCATCCTCACTTGCAATTTTTTTTCACCTGTGGCTGAAATGGACATTACTATGGGAGCTTAGAATATGCTGTTGTGCAGATGAACATTAAAAAAAGTAAGGAATGTAAATTCATGATTTCCACATTTGGCAGCTTTCCATGTGCTCACCGTAGAGAGAACCCTGATTACAAGGGCCATTTTAACAATCGATTCATGGAATTCAACAAAAAAATTAAGTATCAGTTCTGCTAAACCAGTGTGAACTGGCTGAATCCTACTACTGTCTAGAATGTAGAAAAAACTCTCAAAACTCAACAGTAAAAACAATCCACTTAAAAAATGAACAAAAGATTTGAAGAGACTTTTCACTGAAAACAAGCACAGCACATGAAAAGATGATCAACCTCATTAGCTATTAGGGAAATAAAAATTAGAACCACAATGGGATGTCAGCACACACCTATCAGAATGGCTTAAAATAAAAAAGTTTAAAAAAATAGAGATAACACCAAAAGCTGGTGAGGGTGCTGGGAAGCTGAGTCACTCACACATTACTGGTCAGAAAGGTATGACACAACCTCTCTGAGAAACATTTTGGCAGTTTCTTAAACAATTCAACATGCAATAACTATGCAACCTAACAGTTGTACCCCTGGACATTTATCTTATTTAGCTTCACACAAATATTTATATGTGAATGTTTATAGGAGCTTAATTCACAGTAGCCAGAAACTGAAAACAACTTAGATATTTTTGAAGAATGACTGATTCAAGAGTGTGGTATCTTCATACCATAGCTGTGATTCATCAATAAAAAGATACAAACTACTAATATGTACAACAACTTGGATGAAACCCCAAAGAATTATGCTGAGAGAAGAAAAGCCAATCCTCAAAGGTTCCATATGGTAGGATTCCATTATATAACATACTCGAAATGACCAAACTGTAAAAGTAGTGACTAGATTAGTAGTTATTGGGTATAGAGTAAGGGTGGGGTAGGAAAGGAATGGGCGTGGCTATAAAATGACAACCTAAAAAATATGGTGCTGATAAAAATATTCTGTATCCTGACTGAATCAATGCCAATATCTCAGTTGTAATATGTACTAAATAGGTTTGTACCATGTTATCTCTAGAGGAATCTGGATAAGAGATACCTGAATTCTCGCTATATTCTTTCGTAGAACTGAGCCAATCTACAGTTATCTTAAAATTTTAAAATTTCATAAAAAAGAAAATCACACATAACCAAATGATAAGAACCCATTATGAGAACTGAGGTTCTGCCTAATCCTGCCAATCTCATTCCGGGTCTGTCCATATGTCACCCAGCAAATACCCACCTCCCACAGCTCTGACACTCCCACAGTGCTGGTAGTGTTAGGCTCACGCATCTGGCCATAAAGCTGCTCACCCTGTGCTCCCCACACTTGGCTGGCATCTAGCCCAATGATTTGTCTGCCTGCTTACAACTTCAAATCATTTTTTATACCTGCCACTTAAACCCTTTCTTTGACTTCAGTCATTAACAGATTTCCTCAATAATACAAGTTCTTTCTCCTATACCTTACACATGGCCCCTCTGGTCTCCCTGGATATGGGGATAAAAAGAGTCTCCAATGTTTCATCTAGTAGGTAGGGCTGTGTGGCCTGGGGAAGGGGACATAAACTGAAGCTGATGTGAATTAGGTGTAGGTCACTAAGACTTAGTAACAACATCTGAGAGTGAGGCATTTTCTTCCTTCATGCTATTCATAAATCTACCCATTTCTGTCACATGAAAGATTTATGAACATGACAGTGGTGATGCTCCATGCCAGATCCAAGCTCCTGAACATTCTTCTTCCTCCAATCATCTATGACCATTTTCATCCAAAACCAAAACCAAACAAACAAATAATAAACTTAGGGAAAGGAGAAAACTTGGGAGACTTTCTGATTTTACCTATTAAATGGCCTACTGTTAAAAAATGGAAGTTTCTCCTTGGAACACTATATTCTCCTTTTCATTAACCTTGAGTGACAGATCTGAATACTCACTAAATTGCCACCCTGCCCGGCTTCCTGGCGCGCATCACACCCACTGTGGTGCTCCTGGAAAGTACAAACAGCCTGACTCCTTCAGCTTTGTTCAAAATGACAATACACAGAGCAATAGAACCTGTGCTCTGTTATCAGCTGATAGTAATGACCATTGTCAAGGGAGAGATCTGAATGAATGTTTTTGGTTTCCAGAAGTTTCCTTGGTGGCCTGTGTTTTCAGAGAGAGGAGCGGAGGAAAATGTACTGCCTCCTGTCCTTACCTACCTTCAGGATAGAAAAACAGACCAGACATAGACTCGCCCTGCCGCAAGCACATGTTCAGGTGAAGAAAGAATTAAAAATAAAAATAAAGAAGGTGTGTGTGTGCTTTGTTCCAATAGCAGAGACAGGGAGCAAGGAAAGAGTATACAGATGCAGAAAATCAGTTCTTTGTCTTTAAACTTCATGATGTAAAATCTAGGAAGGACAAGACTGGAAATCCTGTGCATGCACCTGTACCGGTGGTTGAGGAGTGCCTCTTTCTCTCTGGCCCCCAGGACCTGGCAAAAAACACTGGAACAGGGAGGAGAATGAATCTCAGAGCCCAGAATTGCATATTGGCTGATCTCAGTGGAAAGGTGGTTTCCTCCGCACAGCCCCACTGCAGTTCCTCCCTTTGTCCCCAGGTGTATGGCCATTCAGGAGCAGGTTCTCATTGAATTGGGGCAGATGGTAAAGAAAGAGTGGAGCCAAAAAATGGTGGGCCATTCCTTTATTCAAGTCTCGTAACAACCGATGAGCAAACACACAGGGAAAAGCACTTCCCTTTCACTCAGATCTCACAAAGCTACTGACACATTCTCCTGTTCCACAACCAGAAGGATCTTCTCTGGTTTCTCCTAGAATCAAAGGCCTCATGAGTCCCAAAGCCCCTCACCTCTGTTTCCCCAGCTTCTCCTTCAGCACTCCGCCTTCTCTTTCCTTTCACTCTGCAAAAGTGGCTTCCTTCCTCTTCTTCTCGCCTTTTAAAACTTTTCTGGCACCAAAACCTCTCCTCCTGCACATATTAGCATAACAATAGCCCTTCCCAAGCAAGAAGGTAATTAGCAATTTCACAGACCACATACCTGGTACTGCCCAGCACCATTTTTAATGATAAAAGTGAGCAAACTCAAATAACACAAGTTTTACAAACTCATTTGCCCAACACCAGGCCTCCAGCCTGCTCTGGCTGGCAGTCACTTCTTCAGCCTGTCCTGCAGCCAGGTGCTATTCTGACACGCTCTACTGGCATGCTCCCTGCATGTCCTCACCTTGCAGTGAACCCATCACTGAATCAATTCTTTGAAACAAAGCAAATATAAAAACAACTTATGTAGTACCAACAAAGCATGGAAGAAATGGTGAGCAGTAGAGGACAGGGAGATGAGAAAAACATACACTCCCGGGTCAGGGACCTACTTGTCTGGATTTCTGCTGAAATCAAAGGCACTTTAAAAAAATAAACCCAACAACCATCCCGAGCTTCAGTCTCCCCCCACCCTCTGGAATTGCATAGAATTCTATTTCCTAATTTTTGTGTGTGAAAATTTTAGAAAAATCTCAAACCATCTTCAGGAATGTTTACTTGAACATGTCTTCACTTTATAAGTTTCAGAATCTTTGTCTCAAGAGATCATGAAATATTAAACATTTTTTTTCAAATCCAAACGTTTCAAAAACCTGGGCAGCCTATTACCATGGTCCACAGAGCCCAAGATGCCAGGGGAGTACCACGAGAAACAGTTTAAGAAAAATGTTTGCTTTTGAAAGATATTGGCAAAGCCACAATCTCTATGTTTATTAAATTAACATAGTGGGTTCTTTCAGGAAAAAAAAAGCAAAACATTCGCAGTCTTCCTAGTGGTCCTGCATCTATGTTTGGAGCCAGCCAAACCTTTAGCAACAGTTTTCCCCTCTCTTGCTGTCCCCTTGCACCTGCATTGCACTTCCATTTTATTCCCAGCTCTCTTCACACCCAAGAGATGACTCATTTTAATGGTAAACAAACCAGAATATGCCCAATGTTTGAACATTTTCAAATCAGAGTGTTAAGTGAACGCAAAAAAATTATACTTAAAATACCTGTCACAACTCAGGTGGCATCTGTTTCAAGAGCACAAATAATCCAATATTTTGTTGTTGCATCATTCACACCTTTTTGAGAGAAAACAGAAAGCAGAGCAAGCTACAAGTAAAACCAAATAAACACATTTTGGTTTAGACAAAAGGGACAAACCAGGAAAACCTGAAAATATAGCCACCTTACTTGATTGTGTGAAGTGAACATATATTGACAAACTTTTAAAGTCTGCATTTTCTGAATTAACTTGGTTGCCCAAATACCAGTTGATTTAAAATGAGAAAGAAGATAGTATAGCTGCTCTGCTATTTATGAGTTGTATGTAAAAAATTACACATTTACACACACACCTATATATAAGTTTTACAAGTGATCAGACAAGACTTCTTAATTTGTATAATTAAAACAGCACAGGCTTTAAGTTAGAGACCAGTAAATGCTTTGGAGACTTTAAAATACTTATACCATAAATAATACACTTTGTCTCTTTGTATTTCATTTTCTATTTGTACAAACAAAACAAAATAGACACGTATATCTTAAAGGTTGCCATGCAAGTTGCTGAGCTGTATGATTCTATATCATTCTATCACTCCAATATCATATCAATATTTAGAAATTTGCTCTGGAGGGAGATCGATTTACCATATGTAGTGATAACAACCATTACAAACTCCCAATATTTCACAAACCATGATATAAATTGACTTTACTTCACACTCCTGGATGCCATTAGGCTCCTCTGCTACCGGGGAAATTGTTTCCATGGTAACTGAAAGGGGAAAAGCACAGGGAGGAAAAAAAGACACAAAAAGCTAACGCAATGACATATCTATGGAATAAACAAAATATGGGAAAATGTCGGATGTCATAACACTTTTATTGCTTCTAGACCCACGTACTTCTAGAGACACTAGGGCCGTACTGTCTGATAGATCAGACGAGAAGGGAAGACCGTGTCTAAGGTAGGACTTGTTAAAATGGCCAATAGCTGACGAGGCTGCCTGCTAGTTTCCAGTGTGGATGACGCCTTGTAAATGGAGGCTGCTGAATCTTTCTTTCACCACCAAGTCTGCAGAACTCACGTGGGCATGGCTGGATTCATTCAGAGTGCAGCCAATGATTTGATAGAAAGCAAAGCTAGCTGTGAACAGGAGCTCGAAATCCCCCTTCCTAACCCAGCTGTAATCCTTGCTTCTGCCACACACAGAATTCTCCAGTGGGCGTCCAGCACTAACGTCCACTCAGACCAGTTGGGGCACCTGGAAGTTCTCTAGAACCAAATGTTAGGTAGCACCTGCTTTATCTTTTTTATTTTTTTCACATTGCCGAAGTGAAATATGCAGCTAATGCAATTTAATTTTTATTAGATTCTGCATATATGTGGCTTTTAGAATGAACTCAGGGGAACACACATAACTTATAAACATATACTTTTTAATTAATTGTTCTTTGTAATTCAAAGTAGATGTCTAATGCATTCACAGAGCGATGTGTGCTCCCTCTCGGGTGGGGGGGTGGGGGGTGTGATTTTAATACCTGCAATTCCCTAGCTTGTTAATCAAAGACTTTTTAGCCATGTAGATAATTTATATCTGCTTAATGTTCAGAGGTTGAAATTGCAGCTATATGAAAAAAAAATCCTTATGTCTGACAAAATCAGAAAAGATAAAACCTCATGGAAATTCTACAGAAATGGAAAATAATAAAAAAAATTAATTATTTTCTTTCTGAGCTGCTTTCTATGAAAATATTTTATGACTTTATGGCGGGGGGAAGTAGCTTTTTTTTTTTTTTTCCAAAAGACACAATGAAATTGCTTCGCTTAAAATGCAACATTGGTCGGAAATCTTCATCTTAGAACATGTTTATTTCTAGTAGACTTGTATTTTGAAAGAGTATCTTTTTTGTTTCTTATGAAAATATAATTGACAAAAAAGTTAAATGGGAAAAATTTAGATTTTTGTGGGGCTGCAACTTGGGTTTAATTTCAGATTTTATAGCTCTGAAACTCCCTTTGTTTCTGTCCTGTTACACTGATATGTCACTGTCATGAAGCTCAATTTTCTCCAGCACATAGTCAAATATAGTGAAAAGGATGGTTCCCACTGCATCCTGGGTAGTGGCTACAGACACAGAGGAAAAGGGGAAACACAAACACCATGCTCTTTATGTCTGTGATCCTTCTCTCTGGTGTGGCACTGCCCTTTCAGATGTGTTCATGCTTGTGTGAACACTTGCACGCACACACATTCAAACTTGGACACAAACACACATTTTCCTTATGGATGCACAGCTACATTTCAACTGAAAGTAGTAGTTCTACAAGTGGGTGAGGAGTAGAAGCATGAACTCTTAGAGATGGAAGAAGGTTTAAGAACTGCCTATGTAGCCCTGTCCAGATAGCTCGGTTGGTTAGAACATTGTCTTGATGTGCAGTGGTTGCCAGTTCAATCCCTGGTCATGGCACATACAAGAACAGATTGGTGTTTCTCTCTCTCTCTCTTCCCCTGCCCCCTGTCTTCTCTCTCTAAAGTCAATACATTAGTAATATTAAAAAAGAGAGAGAAAAGCTCCCTATGTAGTCTTCTGTGCTGTGTGGGAATCCCTCATTTCATTGCTGTATGGGGACAAGTCAGCTGGGGCTGAAGTGCTCTAGGAAGAGAAACTCACTATTACATGAGTCAACGTAAAACATTGTTTGATGATGTCAATAATTAGAAAGGTGACTTCAATAATTAGAAAGGTTTCTTTTATATCAATCTAGTATCTGCTTTTTAAAAAATTATAGTGTTATTGTACTCTGATACCAAATAGAATAAGATGATATTTTTTCTTAGGCTGACAGTCCTCAGTCATGTTTAACATAATTGGCTCCCTCCCTTTTTTTCTTGAGCTAAACATTCTTCTTTACCTTGTTTGTTTCTTCCATGATATGGCTTCAGGAACCCTACTGTCTTGGTTGAAATATTTAAACTAATTTGGCACCCAAACTGGATACGGTGCTTCAAGATATGGTTAGTATTTAGATAAATCAGAGTGTAATGGGTTCTATTTTCATGTATTAACCCAGTATGCTTTTATTTGTGCAGTAGAAGATCAGATGTGGCCTTATTTTTACAGCCAGGTCATGCTGCCAGCTCATATTGAACTTGCAGTTACCTCAACACTCCTAGATTATTTTAGAGCTTGAAGCCTGCCCTTTCCATTCTGCACTGACTTTCTGAAGCTAACTGCCACTTGTTAGGTTTATCACCATCACAATTTATTTTGCAGGTTTAAGCCTTACCTTTTAGTGTGATCCTATCATTTTCAATCCTAGTGCTATTATTTTGGTATTTGCTCTTAATCTTGGATTTTGAGTCAGTCACAAAGTTGGACAGGATGTGATTCATGATGCAATCTAAGTCATCAGTAACATTTTACACAGACTGATGAAGAAAGGGTTCTGGGCTGCTACTAGCAACTTCTCTTGGTATATCAAGAATATACGTCCTCTGATACTCAATCAACTCTGAATTCAACTAGCTGTGCTAATCGACCACATTTCTAAACTTCACCCATTAAGGTAAACTAAGAAAAAAGTTGCATAATTGCTTCTTGAAATTAAGGAACACTCTGTTTCTGGTTAACTGTTTTATGCATATACCAAAAGATAGAAAATGTGGTAAGTTGGATGTGATTGGTGTAACTTGTGTTGCTTCCAATATCCTTTCCCTCTGTTTTCCTCCTTAACATTACTGGGTGTGTCTCCTTACTGTTATTTTCCTGTAATACAATTATTTTCCTCCATATGAATTATATTAATAGTTTTATCTGGGCATTTTTCTCCCTCAATTTGGAAGCTTCCTGCTAATGTAAGACAATCTATTGCCATATGCATTCTTCCTACTCATTATACTGCCAGTCACTGATCAAGATCTCAGGTATCAGTAGCACAGCCTATAGTCCAGAAAGCCAAGTATCACTTAACATCATGTCTTTGGCCTGCTTGAAAGTCACACCATTCAATACGAATGAACTGATGATATCACCTACAACTAAAAGTCTTTTAAAAGTTATTTCTATTTTTGTTTTAAATATTTGTATCATTAATTTCTATGAATCTGCAGAAATAGTAAGGGCTGATGGATATGATGACTGGATAAGTCCTCTGTCCTTGAGGATATCATTTTTGGAAGAACTCTCATGCTTCCAATATGTCAGTATGTCACTTGCTTGGCTGCCTCTTCTCTTTGCAGTAGGAACTCTGCTCCAGTTTGGCAGGAACTCAACTGGCTATAGAGATAAAAGTAGAAGAAAAATCACATTGAGGTAAGAAAGACAGAGAGTGTTTCTGGATACTGACTGAGCTGAGTACCACCAACCACTCCATAGCCATGCACCAAGGCCATGAGTGCCAACAAAAGACCTCATGACTCTCTCTGCCCAAGAGGTTCAGACAGTTCCTTCTGAGTCCATATTGCAACACAACATCTCCTAAATTAGAACCTTTGTTTCTGTTCTGGTGTTCCAAATTTCTAACATAATACCACATGGCTTGTCTTGACACACCTAATTTACCCCTTATATTGAAGCTTTCCTTGAACTGCCAAGTTTTAATGTCAAGTTCACCCTAGAAGTTGTTTCTTAGGTCTATTAGATGATTTTGTGAGAGGTCATTTTGATGCTCTGTATATTTTTGTCTCTAGAATGAGAAGTGGAGCAATTATTACTTCATAATTATTTGTTTACATAAATATATATTTTTTAGAACCAGATAATATACATGGCACCACAAGTCTGTATTAAAATGTTTATTTTAAAACCTTCCTCCTGGCTCTTTAGTCAGCTTCTGCCATCACCACTGCTAAAGTAGACCCAAGCCGGTAGTACTCTACACACGTCACACCCAACCTGACCCTAGGAACTTGGCCTTGCTTCCCGACTCCATTCAGATAATTGTGGGAATCAACTGAGCTAGTATTACACAGTTCTGACAACTCCTAGTTTCTTTGTTCTTATTATTTAAAGGGAATAAAATGAAATTCTTTTTTATATTGCTTACCTTTCCTTCACCAGCTCACTAGAACAGAATGTGGCACAACCCATGCACAGTAAAAACCTCTGAGGGGACATAACAGTTCCAATATGGAGCCTAGTGATACAAATACAGTAGTAGCTGCAGTTCAAAGCATGAGAACATTTCACAGATTTGAACAGTTACCTTTGCATAATAGGACAATAAGCTTTCTGATGGGAAAGAAAAGCTGTAGAACACAGTCAAAAATCAGTGATAGACCACTGCAAGGGGAAGAACTGTTCCGGTTAAGTGGGTTACCGTGAGTTTGAAAAGCAAAGAAAATGGGACAATAAAAGGATATTTGATTTTGTTTTTGAGGGCTATTATAATTTCCTGGTGTCCTAGCCTTTCAAAGTCTTAAAGTTAGGAGTCTCCCAAGCTGCACAGAGCAGCAAAGTGAGCAGACTGTCAGGGCAGACAATTCTGGCTTTGATTCATGGTCCCTCAATGATTCGCAAATATGCATGTTCAAGTCTGGCCTCTCCTCTGAGCCACAGGGTGATAAATCTAACTGTCTCAGATGTCTCAAAGGTATCCAAAATTTAATAGACCCAAACCAGAATGTCTGATTCACCTTTTTTCCCAAGCCTGTTCATCACATCAGTAAATAGAGATTTCCTATATTCTATATTTCAGTAAATAGCAGCATCAGCCACCTACATAGCAAGTCAAAAATATAGAAACCTTATTTAATGTCTTCACTACCCATACTCAATTCAGCAAGAAGCCCTTATATACCCCGTGTCAGCCTACTTCTGTGTCTACTGCCACCATCTTAGTCCAAGAAATCTTCATTTCTTAATGGGATGACTTTAATAACTTCTTAAGTATTTCCATTGCCCTCTAGATCAATTTACATTTTTTCCTTGTTCAAAAGCCCTTTCATGGCTTTCTATTGTAGTGAAACAATATAATGCATGAGTGCTTTGCCAACCTATTCAGACCCAATGGTCTGGTTCCTGCCAACCTCTTCATCTTCATCTTCTCCTACCCTTGACCACCCTTCCTCCATCCTGTGTTTTTTCTTCCATTGTTCTGACAGACCAAAATATTTCCCACCTGCAGAGCTTTTTGCCTTCACATCCTCATAAGTTCCTTATTATTTAGGTCTCAGCTCAAATGTGCTTCCTCAAAGATAGCTTCCAACACCCTACTTAATATTTCTGAAAGTCATTCTTGATCTCATTGCTCTGTAGTATTTTCTTCATTGTACTTGCAACCTAAACTTACTTATTGAACTACTTAGTTCAATAGAAACTACTTAGTTTTCTACTCCTTTATTTTCTGTCTTTTCCCTAAAATATAAGTCCTATGAGAACAGAAACCTAATATGCCTATTTCACCAATACATCTCTTGTACTTCAAACACGGCACCCAGTAATATGAGATGATTTATGTAACAAATTGAAAATCCACTTCTTTTTTAATTTCTAATTTCTTTTATTTAAATGAATTTTATATGCTTTGTGAACATTAATAAAATTTTAGCTCATATGATACTATAGAACATTATTGGTTCAAATACAAATTATTTAGCTACTGAAACTAATGACTTAACCATTGTTGATTATAACAGAAAAATATTTCTAGTGAACATTTTTACTAGAAACCATCAGAAAAAAATTTTAATCTTCTATAAGATATTATGATGTAAGGTTGTAACATGATTCAAAATAAAGTGAAGGAAAGAAAAATAGATTTTTTTCTTGGTAATCTTACTTTATTACTGACTTATAGATATCACTTGAAAAAAGAACATAAAAAGTTATATAATAATAATAAAACATTTCCAGGTCATGATTTATAACCTGGGAGATATGATTTAACTGAGAATAATTCCTAAATCTATATTTGAACAGTAGTGTGCAGAGAACAAATCTTTAAAAATCTATTTATATAGCTATAAACATGTAGCTGAGAAAACTCATTTTGAACATATATACTAGTAAGGTGACAATTAGCTAACTTGCCCCGCCTATGTATAGCAATACAATTAATGATATAATAGCTAGCACTTACTGAACAATTATTGTGTGCCAGGCACTCAGATCTAAGCACTTTACATGTATTAATTGATTTAATCATCAAAATAATTTTATCAGTGATTGCTACATGAAAATTATCCAACTAAAACCCCAAATCGAGTGGTTTAAAGCAACAATTACCTATTATTTATTGTGTTACTGGTTTGTTTGTTTTTTTGTAGTTTCTCTCTGGTTTTTCCTGGGCTCACTAATATTGCTGCATTTATTTGGAGGCTTAGTCTGGACAAGTCAGTCTAACATGTTGTACTCACATATCTGACAGCGAGGCTTCACATTCCACATTCCTGGACTTCTTCACAACATGGTGATTTCAAGGCAAAAGCATAATCTGCAAGGAAATTCATATAACATCATTTATGCTGCATTCCGTTTGTCACAGCAAGTCAGGCCAGCTCAGATTTAAAGAGATTACACCTCTGGACGAGAGTACTCCGTTAGCAAAATCACATGGCAGAATAGGTGTCTATGGGATGGCAGAATTTGTGGTCATTAGGCAATCAATCACAAATAGGTATTATTGTTATCTCTATTTTACAGATGAGAAAACTAACATAAAGAGAGATATAATAACTTGCACAAGGATGCAGCTAGTAAGTAGTGAAGTTGAGATTTGAACACAGGCTTTCTGGCTGTGGAATCACTATGCCTTCTAAACAACACTTGGTGAGGTCATGAGAACTGACTCCTAGGACCCCAAGAATAGGGCACTCTCACAATTTCTCCCTCCATGTTAATATTAATATAATAAAGAAGTTAGATTAGAGAATATTAAAGAATTGTATACTTTGAAAATGATATAGTTGAATTTTCGTATGAAAGTTTGTATATCTATTAGACTGAATCAGTTCCTGCCTCTGTGTAAGTTTAAACAAGTCACTTTGTTCATAGGTGCTTATTTCTGCAAGATAAGGTCAGTGACCCCAAACCCAGTGTCAGTATGAAGATGTGCATCTGGAAATAAAAGGACCCACTTGATTTAAGACATAGTGACTTTTTAAATCTATTTCTTATGTCTCTAATTACCTAGGAAAAATATAATAATAAAATTCTTTATTAAGAATTATAATCAGATTGGATTTTTGATATTCTATGAAAAAACAATAAGATTATCAAAATACATATACTGAGATAAACTTTCTTAGGGTGTCTTGATGGTGTTCACAGACCAAATACTAGACTTACTTTTGTTACCTTGATACGTGCTTCTTTGATTATCTTCTTTCCCTTGTTCAGGTTGCCTAGTCTCTCACTTCTATCATAAATGATAGCATAGATCTTTTCCAGTCACCCCCTCCTTCTGCAAATCTCCTCACCCTAGACTCAGCAGTCTGAGGGCACTTAGCTACAGCCCCATCTGCACTGGCCTCCAGCAATGGCCCCATGTCTTGAACTTTTCTTCAATGTGACTATATAACATTCAGAATAGTTCTTGGAGTGTATCTGATGAAGACATTTACAACATAGTGATTTTTCCAACTTAAGAAAACCAAACATTAGGTGTTGAACTGGGAGAGGATGGTAGTGCAAGAAGTTCAGAATCAGAAGTAGAATCTGAGTGGTATGAGGAATATTATTCAAATATCTTAAACTTGTAAGAAAAGATGAATCTTGGACTAGATCAGTAGCTGGTTTTCAGACACTGGGAATTAGTAGGACAAACAGCAGGAACAGATAATGATAAATGAGAAAAAAAAAACATAGCATGATAGATGAAGCCTTACAACCCTGCAATATCTGATTACTTTACTTGGTTGACAAGGGCTCACAGAGGTTGGCCTCTGCCATGCCTCTGACTCATCTTTTATCCTCATACCACACCCAGCCACCTTGGCTTCTTGGAGAAACCAACTTATTTTCTGACAGGTTGCCTGCTAAAAGTCCAAGATCAAAGTGTTAGCAGGTTTGGTTTCTCTTGAGACGTCTCTTGTTGGCTTGCAGATGCTGCTTTTTTTCTGTGTCCTCACATGGCTTCCTCTGTGTATATGCAACCCTGGTATCTCTTTGTGTGTCCAAATTTATTTTCTTATAGGACACTGGTCAGATTGGATTAAGGTTTATCCTAGAATCCTTATTTTAATTTCATCACTCTTAATTGCTCTATCCACTAATACAGTTATATTCTGAGATACTAGGGTACTGAGCTTCAACATGTGAATTTTGGAGACCCACAACTGAATTATAATGCACACTATATTTGTATACGTTGTCACATAACTTTGTAGTGTTCTCCCACTCTGCCTTTGCCTTAGGCACAGGTTGCATTGGGCAATAAAATGTTAGCAAAGATGATATAAGCAGAAGCTTGAAAAACACCTATATGATGGTATTTGTCCAACCTTGCTCATCTGCCATGACCAGGAATATGCCTAGACCTGCTAAAGAATGAATAAGACACATTGAACAGAGCTAAGTTTCTGCAGTTGTACCAAAGCAATCTAAGATCAGTCATAGCTGACTAATCACTAGCTGGGTGAGAAAACCTAACCAAAATCAACAAAGTGACCATGTGAACCCACAATTGACTGAAGATACATGATTAACCAAGCCAGTCTAAGATAATCCTCCCAGAACATGTTAGTATACCATAAATACTTGTTGAAAATTATCACAGTAACCAACTACTATTATTCATTGTGTTTCCTCCATGTAGTAATAGACATCACAAATTGAGAGAAATCACAAATAAAATTAAATACTGATGAAATAAAACACCTAAAAATGTCTGGCTATTACCAAAGAATTTCTGAACTTTTTTACTTAAGGAAGCTTGTCAAAAATGTACTTTTAAATTAAGTTGAAAAATTGCTTTAAATAAAACATTCTGAAAAATTATATTCTGTTCTGAAATCCAAAGTTCTAAATTAATGTGTTATTAAGGCTGTGTTGTATTTTTTCTATTGAATAAAACTCCAATTAACAGCCAGTTACCTTTATTAATCAGGCTTTGGTAATTCTGTCATGCCATGGATAGCATCAAGACATGAGACCAAGTCTAGAATAAAATAATTTAAAAGCAAAGTGTATCTACAAATATTGAAATCATGCTTAGATTCTGAGAATTGGAATACATATATTTTAGCATCTCACAGCTGTTTGCTTGGCTACTTTGGATACATCAATAAACAAAACAGTTGTATTGGTTTTTCATTGCCACAATAACACACAACAACTACAAAATTAGAGAATAATACTTGGGAATAAAGAGAAGACAAATTATGAAAATGCTCTTTTGTGAACTTCAGAGAGCCTTGTACATGAAGGTTTGATTCTGACAGCAAATTCAATGTAGAAGAAACAGCATTTGGGACATCCCTACCATGTAAGATTAAGAGAAAGTTAGTGTAGCTGGAAGCCACTGAGTCTGATATGTGGCTATAGTGGTCCACAGGGGTCAGATCATGCCTGGCTTGGAAGTTTATGTTAAAGGTGTTTGTCTTCATTCGAAGTACAATGGTAAGCTGGTGCATATCTTCTGAGCCCCAATCACTCTGTGTATTATGTGAAAGATGGACAGGAAGGCAGAGTGAGTGAAGCTACTGTGACGATCTAGCAATGCTTGATGGAGATTGTAGGACAGATCCTGACCATAAATATTTGCCGTCTGTTTTCACAAGCAAAAATTAGAACATGTCTTGAAATTAATAAAAGCTTAAAGGTAACAATAGACAAGTCTTGCTGAGACTTTTGCTTGGAGCTCTAAATATCTGCAATGAAAACTTATTAATGAGCTCTATCCTCATTATAAGAAATTGTGAACATAAGCAAAACTCTACTGCTCCCTATTACCTTGGCAATATCATTATTAATAGATATTTGCTGAATTAATGACTAGATCAGGGTGCCAACACTTTTTCAGCTTGCGAGCTACTTATAAGATGACCAAGTCAAAATTATCTACCTACAATAAAAATGCAAATCATAAATTTATTTCTTCTTTATTATTATTTTAGTTACTGTTATTACTATTTAATATTGTGTATTCTTCTTTCACCTTTCTCCTTCTCAGCTCTCTTTTCCGAGGAAAGTCAATGTCATAGTTTTTATGAACAATCTGAAAAAGCCGCTCCACATTTCACTTCTTTGAAATAGCAATGGCACACAGACAGATGAGGCAAACGCACTTAGAATATGACATAGTGAAAAAATCCCCTCCCATTCTGTATGAAAGTGGTAGGTTTTAGGCTTCTTACTTGGACCAGCTATGGCACTCATTTTTATACCCTTTGTTGTATTTAGTTTTAATAAATTGAAGGCTAACTATGCAGCAATGTAACTGAACAAGTTAGCGTGGTTTAACGCGCATGTGTAGAGTGTCAAAAGTTCAGACGTCAGATTGGCTACCCTGTATGCCAATCAAAAGACAAATGTCTTTTTAATGTCATGCGATCTACCCACACTTCCTTCGCGATCGACCAGTAGATTGCGATCGTCGTATTGAGCACCCCTGGACTAGATGAATCAAGGGTTACAATAAGAGATGCTAAGAAACATGTTAGAAGTAACAGAGGAAGCCATTTTCATTTCTAAACCTCTGGTTTCAAGACTTACAGAATCCAATAATTTTTTTTTCATTTTTTTAAGCATTTGTACAGATGCCTAATCTATATGCTGAGATATCAATTAAAATATACTGTACCAAATGTCCACTCTGCAAAGTGTGGCTGCCTCTGGCACATGTCCCATTTCAACACTGGCAAAACCAGAATAACTAATATGGTCATTGGATTCTAGAGTCAGCAAAATTATCCCCCTTAAATTTCTAAATCCTAAGGCAAAAAGCTCTGAGATGCTAGAATGAAGATAGGTAAAAAGAAATTGCCAGTTCTTTTGTTGCTGTATTCAGTCAGGAGTATTCTATTTAATCATATCTTTCTCTATGAGAAATCAACTATTTGAAGAAAAATACATCTCTGGTATCTGAATGCTGTTTTTCAATGAGGAGCAAAGATCAAAGAAGGTGCATTTTCTAATCTTTGAACATTAACAATGTCCCTTGTACTGCAAAATGGAATTACTTAGGGCTTTATGGAGACCCCTGTAGTTTTGAGCATATAAATGGAATATCTTAATACAGCATGTGAAATTAATTGTAACATATTTAATATCCCTCAAGTAAATTGGAAAGAACAAGGTATTTAGCACTTGTATATTTATTTTAAACATTTTTACCCAGTACATGAGCTCTCTAATATGTCTGAAATATTTAACACAGATAAGTTATCTTACCCAAGCTCAGCATTTTCCCCCAGTGTTTGTAAATTTTGTTATAAGGAAATTGGATTGTTTTATCACCAAGTAATATTTGTTAACCACTGTTTTGGAAAGGGAAAATGATGGATGACTGCTGGATCATTATGTGGCCAGCCAAGAAAATAAAATGACACTCATAGTGATTTTAAACTGTTGGTCAGTGTCCTGATTAGGATGTCAAATTTCTTTTATGAAATGCAAAGGAAATGGTTTACAACACAGCAGTGAGGTATATAACTTCTGTTTCATGATTTGCAAACATTAGACAGCTCATTGACTAGTGAATTTTATCCCCTGTATTTGAAAGATAGCCCTTGGTTACCCAAAGAGAAGCTTCTCATTTTTGTAATTGCTCTATCATGCCAATGGGATTCTCGTGTATGGTTCATCTTTCCCCTCTTTCTATGGCCCCTGTACGTCTGCCTCTTAATCACAGGACTCTTTGCCCAAAAATACGTTTACAGAAAATTGAGATAACACATTCTGTATGGAAGAATGCAACTGTGTCATCTACATTTTTCACGATTCAGCCATGGCCTTTGTTCTTGGACATGATAGGAAATCTGTTTTCACTCTCAATTGGAAAGTCAGCATGAGTTAGGCCAGATGGTTGTTGACCTCAGGCAATAGAGAATGGGAGAGATTCCCAACTGTTCTCATTACTCTGGGCAGTGACCTCCTTTGGAGCAACAGCCTCAAGAAGCTGACACCTAGAAGACTTACTTTCTCCTTGAACACTAGATCTTATAGTGATTGTGTACTGAGGGGCTCTAGGTTAACTGATTGTCATGATGTCAATGCCTTGTGCCAGTGTAAATATATACTGCTCACAAAAATTAGGGGATATTTCAAAATGAATATGAAGTGATAAAAAAAGACTTTGATTATTTTTATTAAATAAGAACATCAGAAAAGCAAATGACAAGTCAAAGAAAGTTGTTTAATTATGCAAATGAGATGCAAAACCAACTTTTATTTCATTGGTGAAAGTACACTATACAAAAGGCTGAAAGTAGTGGAGTATCTGCATGTTACCTGGTCCTCTAATTTTTGTGATTTACTCTTTATTCATTGAAGTCAAGCTGTTGGTATTACAAATGTCTTGATAAGTAGGATATTAGAAAAATATTTTTATATCTCTGTGCATAACAAATAAAAAAATAGATCATGGTAGATAGTGTGTGTTTGATTGAATGGTTAAATACAAATGAATGATAGTCACCATACCGTACATTATCCCTAAACTATTTTCAGAAAATGTATATATAGAAACACAAAACATTGCAAACACCATCTTGATTTGTTTCCCAATAGTGCCAGGTAGATGATTTTTGTTATTATCCTCCTTTGCTGGATGAAGACTTTGATATTATGTAACTAGGAAGTGAAAGAAACAGGACTGGATTAAGTCTATTCATCCAACTCTGATGCTCAAATATTTAACTACAATGTTCAACCACTTTTCCTTTTGTTACCATGGGGAGATGACTAAATAGGATTAAGACTATATCCCACAAATATGGGATATTTTACCCGTAATTTTTTTTTAGTCCATGCCTGCTCATTCTTCATTTATGCACGTACATTAATGTTGGCTAATATGTGAGATATAATATATCAGCATACTTGCTACAAAATTTAAAGAGCTAATGAATGCTTGACAGTGGTTGGATAAGTATATTTTTCTCCTCTATTTCTATCAGGTTACCTTTTAGATCTGATCTGATCTGACATCTCCCCCCAGGACATCTGTGTATGCAGAGTTATCAGTTCTCTGTCTATTTCCTATTGACTAGCCAAGGAAAAACTGACATCTTGCTGGGCTGGCTCTCTAGCTCTCTATACTGCATATATTAAATGAATAAAACCGAAATAATTAGGTCATTAGAGCAAGTGTATTCATTTATTTGGCCACAAGATGAAAGGATATCTAAAATGTGCCCTTTATTTGAAACGTATCTGTATCCAGGGTTATGTCACCAATTAGTTAAAATCACAGGCAGAATAGCATTTTTCACCCCCATACTCAAACAGCTTCTTAACAAAACTGCATCCACACACAAGATAGCAGTAAGAATTTTGTCGCTATGCCAATCTTAGGACAACCCCCTTTCTTTACATCTTAGCTCCATTATTCTTTCATCTGGCTCAGCACAAGTAACTATCCCTCAGGAGGTAGCACAGAATAGGATGAACCTCCACTAGCAAGACAGAGGAAATCCATGAGGCCAGTCTTAGTGGGGCTGAAGGACAGAGGGAATGACCTACGGCTGTTGCTCCTCATCACTCAAAACTAACACCACCAAAAGTTTGCTTACAGGGCACATTTAGCTGCTCTTAGCAGAAGGTCAACCCCAAGTCAGAATGAATAAGCATGTCCAGTTTTCTCTCAGCTTATTTTTATCTCCTTCGTAGCAGAGCTTTGCATAAAACTAAGGACTTTTTTTTTCATACCATATGTCTTCTTTCCCCTGATGTATCGCTTATCCATTCTAAGTACATATGTTGGTTATCATGTATCCAGTTTAAAGGAAGAATTTTAAAATAATATTTTGCTACCCATTCAGAAGAAAACTATCATATACCTTTTAGGCCTTAGCATTTTTTTTAATCTTAAGAAAAATTGTGATTGAGTGGAAAGTTATTTACTAGGTAATTTGAAAAGACTAAATAATAGCCTTTCAGCATATTCTGTATGAAGCAGCATAAAAATGATACGTGAAAATGGTACTTGACAACGACTTGGTAACTACGGGTACACTATATAAGATTATAAGATTTTAATCCATCTGCCTGTATTCTAGACTCCATTCACAAAATTGTTCTGATCTACTCAGGGATATTTCTACTTGATTTTATATTTGTTTGACATACCTAGCCATTTTATAATCATTTCTTTAAACTAACACAATTTATTAAAAAAACATGTTAGATTGGAAAGAAATTAACTAGTCAACAATCTGCAATACTAACAATAACAATTTTTAAAGTATCCCTGTTCTTGTGTTAAGAGAATTTACTTCACAATTCACACATTTTACATTTTTATTCCTAAAATGCTTAAAGACAGAGCTTTTTCTCTCTGAATTAAAATGGTTTGTTTGTTTGTTCGTTTGTTTGCAGTGAGGGCTTACAGAAAAGAAAAATACCCTCTGCTTTCTTCTCGCTTTAAAATCCAATTAAAAAATAATAAACTTGGAAAGTCAACTCTTATATATTGATTTTAGCTACTTGGAATGTTAAGAAGAATTCTGAGGCTCCATCCAGGCTTAGTGGAAACAGTGCTGTGATC
Source organism: Rhynchonycteris naso (assembly GCA_037038555.1). Lineage (NCBI taxonomy): Eukaryota > Metazoa > Chordata > Mammalia > Chiroptera > Emballonuridae > Rhynchonycteris > Rhynchonycteris naso. The sequence continues at coordinate 229,088,916 of CM072998.1, forward strand.
AAATAGCAATGTCTGCCTTGGGAGCACAAGTGAGGAATGAGGTCCCACATGAAATATATGTGCCATCTGTACTTTACAACTTTTCTTAAATAGAATCACTTTTCCAGAGTTGAACTATATAAGAATAGTTGCACATAGTCAGATTAAATTATTTTGAAGACATTCAAATTTTGGTTTTGCTATATGGTACAAAATATAAGATGTGACAGAATTCTCATCAGCTTAATAATAAAAGCTTTTGTACTGTACTTTCCAGGCTACAAAGAACTTTTCAAAGACTTGATCTCATAACTGCTTCAACAAACCTGTGGAGTGGGTATTATCTTTTCCTATTTAAACATGGTTGTACTAAGGCACAAATAATTGCATTAACTTTTCAAAAATTATAACCAGAATGAAAATACCTGCCTCACCAAAGTAGAATAGTGAGGTTGTTGAAAATATCGAAGAATTCTGAGAGGGGTATATTCTCTTATCCTATGGGATCTAAAACCAGTCTGAGAGGATGCTCTCTGGACCACCCAGACACTGTTGCTACATAACTATTCACTAGCTGGTCTAGCCAGATCAAACTACTTACAATTCCATAGAAAAAAACTTGCTAATTTTTAAATCTGTTCTTATGTTCTGAAATGTCTTCTTGCCCATTTTTATTATCTGGCTAGTTCCTACCTATCTTTTCAGACAACTCAAGCATTAACTTCTTTTGAATACCTTACCTATGCCTTCCCAGAACTGGAGCAAGGTGCCATCACTTAGTGAGTGAATATTCTACCACAACCTCTCACAAGGAAGTTTTGACAGAATTGAGTGTTCTTCTGGGAGAAAAATAGGGGGGTTATTTCATTTTTCTGACTTCCAAGACATTCATTGAGTCATTTGAGATTACCATGCTTTAAAACACAAAAAGTATACTTAATTCACACTTTTCTTCCTCTTTTGAAAATTCCTCTTTTCCTAGTGCTGTGTGGTAAGTGGAATCTAGGGGCCCTAGCTCCTGGTTTGCAAGTATGGCACCAGATGGGCAAACTATTGGCCCCAAATGGTGGTGGGAGGGGTTGCCAGGTGGATCCCAGTCAGGCTAATGTGGGAGTCTGTCTCTCTATCTCCCCTCCTCTCACTTGGAAAATAAATAAATAAATAAAAGAAAAAAAAAAGAAATATCCATGTCAAATTGAATCGAATCTTTTTGTTAAATTATTGACTATATGCAAACCAGGAAAAGTACCTTAATAGTTATTTTGTTGCTGTTTTGTGGAACTGTTTTCTCTAGGAAGAACTAACTATTGACATGGGAAGAAGTTATGCATTTGGGATTCCTTGGCTGTATAACATCAAGAGGAAATCGATCCCATCCATCGCAATTCTCATTATACAGGTTCTTATTATTGTATCTAAAAATTAATCCAAACAAAGTAGGCCTTGTAACTCAAAACCTATTAAATAGTTTTCCTTCAGTTTTACTTTTTAGTCTCTGCTATTCCTTTTGATCCAATCGCTTGTATGATTTAATATTTTTCTCCATGCCATCATATTGAATTCCTTGAACCTGTCCACCGAAATGTATAAGCATAGTTCCCAGTAGTTTTGAGGCAGTGGGATGATAGATGTATGAAATGAATGTTTAACATACATTTTGTTTCACTCTATTATCATAATGTGTAGTAAAACAATGGTGCTCATGTCAGAACCACAATATCATGTCAGTCAATTACTATTTCTTTTCCTTCTATTAATTTCTTTCAGATTTCATCTGTCTTTGCAAATATATACATCTACTAGTCTAGCTAGGATTCACCATGCTTTCATACTGCTTGTTTGCAGATTATTTTTTAATGACTAGAAAAACAACGAAGAGTAATATTGTGAGGGATCCATCAAGATTGAGAACGTGTAAGCGTCCGTGCTAATATGCAGCAAATGTAGTTCACTATAGGTAAATGCAAAATAATGAGCTTTTGAGTAAAGAACATAAAATTGGAAATATCTGCTTAATGGAAAGGTGCTGCAGCATACTGATTAGAAGCATGTTTGACAAGTTGCTGCAAAATGGTATCCATTTAGCCTTTAACCCAACATAGAATTGTAGGCAGATACCAAGTTAAATTACTAACATAAAAAAGTATTGCAGCCTGCCTAGGCGGTGGCGCAGTGGATAGAGTGTCAGACTGGGATGCTGAAGCGCCCAGGTTCAAGACTCCGAGGTTGCCAGCTTGAGCGCAGGCTCATCTGGTTTGAGCAAAAAGCTCACCAGCTCGAGTCCAAGGTCGCTGCCTCGAGCAAGGGGTCACTCATTCTGCTGAAGGCCCGTGGTCAAGGCACATATAAGAAAGCAATCAATGAACAACTAAGGTGTCAAAACAAAAAACTGATGATTGATGCTTCTCATCTCTTTCCGTTCCTGTCTGTCTATCCCTCTCTCTGTCTCTGTAAAAAAAAAAAAAGTATTGCAAATTGAAGGTAGAATTACTGTAATAAAAAGTAAGTGTACATATTCCCATAATAAAAAATAACAAAGCATGGGTCACCTTGTTTTTAAAGCAAGATATCAAAATAGTTGAAATGGGTCACCTGCTGGGTCCAAAATAACTCTGATGTTCAAAACAAATTCTATGAAACTGAAAGATAAAATTATCTCTAGAAATGGTAAAAAAATAAAATAAAAATTACACTAGAAACAGAGTACAGAGACTCAATGTTTCAATATTGAAAAAAGAGAAAAGAAGTCTAAAATCTATTTCATAAATCTATATAAATGTGAATGTGTTTTAAAATATCTTGAATCAAGATAACCAGTGAAATAAAGATACAATTAAATGCTTTCCAAAGTAGGATTCAAGAACCCTCAATGAAACAAATTAGATCTCATGAGCAAAATCAATAAAACCAAATTAACCATTAGTTTTTCAGTTTTTGAAATGACACTCATGTATTTTTTGATAATTTTAGAAGTGAACTCTCTTGCTAACTCCAAGACTACCACTTGTATAAATAAAATTTTATTGAGAAAATTCTTAACCAAACTAAAAATGCATTGGCTCAAGTATAGGGCCTAAAATATTGCAAATTTTACTTAATTTGCACCCAAATAATGATATATAGGACTTCTGTAAGACTTGTGTCTCAAAGAGGCTAGCTGTCTTAGTATATGATCACAATTACTAGGCAGTGTCTTTTTAATTCACAAGAAGAGGAAGTTTCCCTAGAAATAGTGTGTCTTAAGAGTCCTATTGTTCTGTCTAAATAGTTAAGATATTTTTTACTTTTAGAAAAGAAACAAGTGATTGAATTAATGTAGTCCAATGCAAAAAAATCAATAATATAGGAATTTAATAATATATTTAAATTCTTTTTGTAACTTCCTGAGATCTCATCAGAATGCTCATTCTTCCTATGAGCCTTTATACCTAGATGAAAATATTTCACACATATTATGTCTATGGAACTATGTCTCACTACTTAGCTGACTAATTAAACTTCACCTTCATCAAAACATTTTTTACTGCAAATACAGATTTTTATTTTGCTGTTCTTTAAATTTCCATTGTTTGCTCTCTTTGGTTACTACAATACAACAGAGTAGACATTAACAAGCAGACCCCAGATACAATCTATGTACAGTGTGAGAAAAGAGCACTGAAAATATTTAGATATTTGCAGACAGATACAGTATTTCAGTTCAATTATATTTAAATTGATTCAATGGTGTTTGCAGGGTCTATTTTGTACAAGCCACTTTAATTTTTCTTTTTACTTAAAAAATTATTTTTAAATGTGCCTCTAAAAGACTATAAAAGAGATAGGCAATTGTAACTGAGATTATAAAATGGGGGGGCAGCTTTGTGTACTCTGCTATGGGGTTATCATATCCATAACTGTCCAGCAATCATTTCTTTGGAGAAGTGTGTGGGTTTCTTATCTGGCTGATACGTATATGAGGTCTAGTGCAGTTGGAACTTGAGAAATGTCATCGGCTGGAATAAGCTACAAAAATTGACCATAATATTGTAGATTAGAACTGAAAATAAAGTCCCAGAGCTTACTTCCCAGGACTTCTTCCATCTGCCCCTTTGAATCTGTTCATTCAGATCGTGGTCTGAAGATGAAGGGTGGGTTAATGAGAAGAAGCTTTTACAGGACATCTCCCCCTGCTTCTCAGACTGAATCCTGAAGCAGCTGCTCAACCCTCTTTTATGTTGATTATCTCTCTGAGATCCTTAATCCTCCCAACATCTCTATGAGGCGGGCTATAATATTATCCTCTGTGGACAAATGGGCAAAGTTGGAGAAAATGAATCCTCTGTCCCTGAAAAGCTGTGCTTATCTCCTCATAGGCTGCTTTAAGGCCACCTGGTATTTGGTTTAATCTCAGGGATGAGCCAACCACTGCTTCAGGGAGCAAGAAGAAATAGAGAAACTCATTCATGTTGTTGCTGAAGAGAAAGATAGCCAGAGACTTCATTCCAGAGTTATCTCTGTTCCTTGTAAATATATATAACCTTGACTGTCAAGGTACCTCTCTAACCTTAAACAGAGGGGTGGAATGACAACTCCTACTGGTGTTTCTTCTGACATTTTTCTAAATTCTCTCTCCAAAGAAAATATTGGATTCCTTTACTAAACCTCCAAGTAATTAAGCAGGGATTTGGTAACCTTGACCTGGTCAGTATCAGTCTCTCCAAATAAACTATCTCAATGTCTGTGTTCAGTTCATGCACATCACCTTTATGCATTCATTCAGCAAATGTTTACCCAGGACCTACTTGTGTTTCCTACACTGTGACTGACATCAAGAGCCTGTAAAAGAAATAAGCTTTCAGAGCTTAATAATACATTTATTTTCTATTGGATGAAATAAATAGTAAATATATGATAAGATACACTACATGGTTAAGATAAGCACATGATATTATGAGAATGTGGAGGAATAAAACATTCAAACAGAAAAGATCAGCGAAGGACATTCAGATGTTTTGAAGGATAAGGCCAGATTGGTAGAGGGAGAAACAGGTAAAGGGACAAAGCTGTAGGTAAACTGCTGTGTACTACAATAGCTGGAGGGACATTAACAGAACCCAGAGAGAAGGTGAAAGTACTGGGGAAGATAGAAACCTTGATATGTGTTGGGCAGATAAAATATATTATGCTCACTTTGTTAATGATGGCGCTGCCCACTTGCAAGTCCGTTGATATTAATGTGTGTTGGGGGACAGACTGTGGGCAGCCCAGGTCGTTATAGCCTAAGGCTTAGTTTTGAGAGTAAGCTTTTCCCCACACCTTTGACTCATTGGATGATGTGGGGTGGTGCACTCATGAAGAATCCTCCCATTATGCCTCAGATAAGTGACTGTGTATCAGACTTCCTTGTTTGTAGATTGGATTAAAGGTTTGGATTTCTGCACTGTAAAGTGGGGCAGACTGGGAGCTTCCGCTCTCTTTGTTCCTGAGATTAGCATTAGAGAGGAGAGCAGAGAAAGGCCATATAGAGGAGACAAGGAGAAGCAGCCAAGATGGCAGAGTGCTGAAGTAGAAGCCAGTTTGTGCAGAGTTTGTGTAGAAAGAAGGAGATGGGGAACAGAGGTGAATAAGGCTGGTGAGCTAGAAACCTTTGATTCTAGGAAACTCGGATAAGTCAGTAGCTTTGTGAGCACTGAATGAATGGGTTTTGGAGTCCAGTGTGTGTTTTTGCTTGCCCGCCGGGTGCAAGCTAGGATTAAAGCTGATGGCTCACCAGTTCTTGACTCCGTTGTTTCATTACTGGCTGTCCGAATCTAATGCTAACCTGCACAGGCCAGGCGGCCCTGTTGGTGGCCGCAAATACTGGCTTTACAATATAAAATATGCTTTTTATCCTGAAGACAGTGGAGAACCACTAAAGTATTTGAAAACAGGAATGCATTTGCTAAAGTTCACTGACAGCATTGTACAGAATGGGTTGGGAAAAGATCTCACCCATTCAGGAGTTATTGACACAACTATGACAGAATTAGAACTTGCGGATTCCACCAGTGCACATGAAAGTTGTTTGTAAAAAAGGTGATATCTCTGTCTCTTTTAGGACCACGCAAACCAATGCTGATCATAAGAGTTACACATTTTAGTCCTATCTGATTATATTTCATGTTATAGCTGTCATTCAGGCCAATACTAATTCAAAGTCAGAATGTGTTCTGGCTACTGAACCACCTTACATCCAATTCTAACAGTATTTATGTAAATACCTAAAAGAAATATATGTTTTCTTCAAAAAATATTATATGTAACTAGAGACAAAAACCACCAACTTATATAATGACAGAAATCTGATGGGAAGGTCATTATGTACTTCATGCATATTCAGCCAGATCTTGCACATTTATTTGCATTATTATTGTATATCAAAAATATATGTGGCCTGACCAGGCAGTGGCACAGTGGATAGAGCATCGGCCTGGGAAGCAGAGGATCTGGGTTCGAGACCCCGAGGTTGCCACCTTGAGCACAGACTCATCGGATTTTACCAAGGCTCACGAGCTTGAGCCCAAGGTTGCTGGCTCGAGCAAGGGGTCACTTGGTCTGCTGTAGAACTCCCATCAAGGCACATATGAGAAATCAATCAATGGACAACTAAGGAACCACAACGAAGAATTGATGTTCCTCATCTCTCTCCCTTCCTGTCTGTCTGTCCCTCTCTCTGACTCTCTTTGTCTGCAACAAAACAAATAAACAAACAAAACCATATGTGGTGATCATAGTATTCCAGCACAATTTTCTATGAAAGAAAATGTGTTTTAATCTGTAAGAAAGTCCAGGTGCTGTGTAAGGTATTTTGTTCCTTGTTCTCTAGGTTAAATTTAGCATTTATAAATAGAAATATAGATTCTACATATTGTCTGATTTATAACTCAAGTTTATTAAGGCAATGCCTAATATAATGTGTTATCTACATATTTCAGATGAGCAACTAAGATTCGGAAAGACTGAGTAATTTGCTAAGGATAACTCTAGAAGGAAGTCTGTGGAAGCTCTAACTCTATAGTCCAACGACTTTTTACCATAGCAAAAGCATTCTTTGCAACAGGATTTGTATTTTATAAAATGCTTCCATTTATATTTTCTTATTTGGCCCATTTACAGATGTAAAAACTGACTACAGGAGCTATAAAGCATCATTTTTAGGTATGAGGCTAAAAAGTGTTCCTCAGAGCAGTGACACCTCTTCTTTAGGATAGAGAATTTGCATCTTTTTCTAGGTATCTGTTCCTTGGCATATATTTCATAGACAATCAAGCTAAAAAAATTACATAAATGTGTACTGAGACAGAAAGCTCACACATTTTGACTTTTTTCTGTGTGACTCATTCTTTTTTTTTTACATTTATAAAAATCTTTTCTTAATTTTTATTATTTAATTATTTGTGTTTACATAAATTCTAGGGTCACCCCAAGTGCATCTCCCCTCCCCCATATTCCCCTCAACATCTCCCTTGCCCCCCTTCCTACAGCACCCTCCCCTCTTCCCTTGAGGCTTATCCCATCCTATCATCCCCTTTCCCTCTGTCCTCTTTTCCTCTGGTCCCTTTGATCCCTCTTCTGTCTCAATTCCGTTCCTCAGTTCACATTGTTCCTTGGAATTCTCAAATGAGTGAGGTCATATGATATTTTTCTTTCTCTGCCTGGCTTATTTCACTGAACATAATAGTTTCCAAGTCCCTCCCTATTGTTGCAAAAGGTAATATTTCCTTCTTTTTCATAGCCCCATAGTATTTCATTGTATATATGTACCACAGTTTTTTAATCTTGAGATTTGCATCTTTACATAAAATCTTCCTTCAGGCAGTATTCCAGTAAGGAGTACTCTTGTATTAAGTGCTACAGAGGAATTAGGGTTGAATTATTAAATAGAGATAGAAAATTTTAGAAAAGGCTCTTGATATCTGTGTTTTAGATAAATAATGAGAGCTCCATGTATTTATGAGAATTCACACACGTAGAAACAAATGCATTTATCAAGTATGTATTGTTATTCCTACCAAAAATCTTAAAAGGTGAAAAGAAGTAAAATTTTGATAAACTCTATTAGTTAACTACAGTATTTATGTTCTGTAAATATAGCTGTGCAACAATAAGAAAAAAATGTCTTAGTCTTCCCGGGTTTTTTATCCCAATGAAAAAATTAATCTAATTATCTATTTAGTGGTTTTGCATAGCTTAATATTCTAGTGGGCATTAATGGGAAATGCATGTTAAGTTGAGAGGATATTATAAAAAAAATAAAAACAAAAAACTGTGACAACATTAAATGTATCCACAACAACTTTATCAATTTACAAAGTATTTAAAATATTAAAAATACAAAAGAGCTACATGAGTTCTAGTGCTGCTTTGCCACTTATTAATTTGTTAACTTAAACTAGTCTCTTCATGCCCTGTTTCTGTAAACAAATGGTAATTTCTCCCAGTCTGCCTCATTAGTTGTTTTAGTAAGTGATACAATTTATGTAAAAATGTTTTGAAAATTATGGAATGCCCCAATATATGTTGTTATTATATCTGTCTTTTATTTATCTGTAATGAACTACTCTGCACAATGTGATCTTTCCAAAGTTTGACTTTTTAAAAGGGTAAAAAGTGGCAAGTGTTTTTAACAAGTTGATGATGCCCATGAATCAGGGTGTAAGTATAATAATACAATAGCAAAGCTAACCCATATGGAGCAAGAAAAAAAGAAAAAAAAGAACCTCTTGTTTCTGATACTTATGTATGGAAATACATTGAAATCACACAAATAGTGACCCATGTTTTGTAGTACCTTAATCTTCTCAGTTCTAAAGACCTTCAATTCTGCTTCATTTTAGTAACTTATAAAGATATTATTGTTATAAATGGATTGTTTTCTTTTATCCCTACCCACCTGCTTTCTCAATGTAACTAAGGCCACCAGTTCTTTGACCCTTTTATTGCTCGTCATCAGCTTCGTGCTTCACTATTAAATAATGAATCTATGGTCTAGATCTAAAATAATTCATTACCCTTATTTTGCTCCCTTTTCTTTCTGACTCAATGATCCAGCAAATATGCAGTGTTGAAGAAGAAGTAATACAGCTTTATATCTACAGTTAAACAACATTTTACCTATACAGCTGCTGGACAACACAGGTTGATGTCACGAGCAAATTATGTTGACCCAAGTGGTTCCTTGAATGAGCCAAGACTATTTTCAGACTCTGGAGATGATTGAACCTCTTTTTACGAATACTATGTATTTATTCTAGTGTAATATTTTTCACCCTATGATCCAAACTGAGACAGAGCTTTTACCAACTTCCTCTTTGCCAACGCAGAAAGCTTCATTTCAAAGGCAACTACTATCAAGTGTGTATTGTTATTTCTACCAAAAATCTTAAAAGGAGAAAAGTAAAATTTTGATAAACTACCAACATGTACCTCAAAGAGGTGCTGCTACAAGTGCTGCTTCTCATGATCCTCTGCCAGAACTTCCCTATCTCTGGTTTCCCCAATTTTGTCCCATTGACTTGGTCCCTCTCTCTCTCCCTATTTCTATTGATTAATTGTTGAAGTTTTCTTGTTTAGCAAGACAATATCTTGACCCAGCATCCAAAAGGTCAATATCCCACACTTGACTTAGACTGGAGACCTTCACAGAGATGGGATAACTTTAGATTTTTTCAGGAGGGATGATTGGACATATTTATTATGATTACTTGCTTGTACATTTATCTCATGTAGTAGACAGTGAGGCACTTAAGACCAAGAATTGCTGTTGAAGGAGTTCAAGACATAAGAGTTACAAACATCCCCTAAAATAGTGTCTTCTATGAACAATTTGCAGAAGAGTCACCAATAACATTTTTAAGTTTTTTCTAGACCCCACCCAATACCCATCATATTACTCCCCAGGAAGAGAGACAGAAGCATTTGAATAATTTTTCAAGGTGGTTTGTTTGTACCATTTAAGGAGGGCTGCTCCAAGGAAATGTGTATAATAGTGGTGAGAAATTTAAGTATGTGTGGGGTTGCAAGCAGTCTCTGAAAAGCAGAGGTAAGTATAGGTTCTCTATTGGACTGAAAAAACTACTGTTCACCTCCCTCAGCATGAACCCAAGGTTAATATTCTGAAGCCAGAAACCTGAGTTTTTATGTGTTATCTGTTGACTTTTATACAATGGCAAAAGAATTCATGATGTGTTAAAACTACAGAAAATATGTCCACAGCCAGTTTGTAATTCTAATTTAAAAGCAACCAGAACAAGTATAACTAAAATACCATTATCAAGAGCCGAGAAACTAGAAAGAAGTATTTAAGGGTCAAGCAAGGGAGTAAAGAACTGAAATACAGTGTGTCCATAAAGTCATGGTGCACTTTTGACCGTGTGACCAGTCAAAAATGCACCATGACTTTACGAACACGTTGTAGTTCACAAAGAAAGAAGAATGAGGAAGAGGTCAAGAAAAGAGAGGATTACAAGTGAGGGCTATTCAGCAGTGTCATATGGAGTGGACAGGTCAAGCAGGACAAGACTGGAAATAGACAATTGGCAATTAGGAGGTCATTGGGACTTTGTTGAAAGCACTTTCAGAATGTTAGGGCAGAAGCCAGATCATAATGGGCTGAGAATGAGTAGGATTAAAAGAGAGAAGAGGAGAGAGAGAGAGAGAGAGAGAGAGATCAATTATAGATAACTTTTTGCAGGGAGTTAGCAGTGAAGTTAAGGAGGGAGATAACATAGTAAGTATATCAAGAGAATGACAATACAAATAAAGCTGCTTTTATAACATTTTAATTGAAGTATAACATACACAGAAACATGCACAAAACGTGTGTGTAGCTCAGTGAATTCTCCCAAAATAAACTCCCCTGTGAACACTAACATTTAGATGTCAAACATTAAAGTAAAATATAACCAGCTCCACAGAATCCTTCCTCATACCTTCTCAATCATGCCCTCTTCTTTGTCATCCAAAGTAATTGCGATGAATTTTATAGAGTACGTGACCTTAAGTATTAGCTTATACACTTAAAAGTAATGTTAATAAAATTTATTCATGTTAGTGAATGTATCTGGTGTTTATTTTTATTGCTGTGTGGTATAGGTGAATTATAATGCATTTAGCACTAATTTCTAATTTTGGCAATTGTGAATAATGCTGCTATAAATATTTTGTATATTTATATTTTGTATATGTTATATGCCTGATGGGAATCACTGGGTCATAAAGTAGGCACATGTTCAAATTAATAAATATTTTTCAAAGTAGTTATATCATTTATGTTTACATTTGCATTCTCACCAACATAGATTTTGTATCATTACATATTCTTGAAGAACTTAGTATTATCTTTTTAGTTTTAGCTACTTGTTTTCTGTGCAGAGCTCTTTTAAAGTTTTTGTTAGGTTTATTTTTAAGTACTTGATATATTTTAGTGCTCTTATAAAACATATAATTTTTCAAGTGGTCTTTTATAATTATTTGCTAATTAAAACCTTTTAAAGTCCCATTGTCTAATCATTTATATATAAATTTAAATTTTTTATGTTCAAACGATTAACTTGTTGAAGCATAATGAGAGTTTTAGGTCTTTGTTTCTAATCCTTAGTTTAATATGTTTTTCTTGACTTTTCAAATTAAATTTTTCATACAATTTTGAAAAAATAAAAAGAATGATAGTGGTCATTCTTCCCTTGGCTTTGATCTCACAGGGAAAAGTTTCAACAATTTACCTCAATTATGCTTATATTATTGATTTTTAATCATCCTTTTCTATAAGTAAATTTAAGGTTTTAGAGACATCACATATGTCTTGATTTGAAATAATTCAAAATGCTTTCCAAATTCCCATTCTATTTTCTCTTTTAACTCATTAGTAATATAGTGTTTAAGCTTTCCAAATATAGGAATTTTCTACTTATCTTATTTTTAAAAATTTTACTGTTATTAGAGATCATATTAAGTATCATCTCAATTATCTGAAATATGTTAAAATTTACTTCATGATTAGTTTTTGTAAAGGCTGTATGCAAATTTAAAAAATATATGAATTCTTAAGTTTTGGGATGCAATGTTCTATATGTGTCATTTATATCAACTTTTTAAATTACACTTATTTAAATCTGTACACATTAACATTTGTCTGATTATTCTATCAGATATAGGAGGAAGTATGTTAAAATTTCCTTCTATGATTATAAATATGTCTATTTTTTATAGTTCTGTTCATTTTTGGTTTATATAACCTGAAGCTACATTGTTAGTTACATGTTAATTTAAAAATATTATACATTTCCAAAGAATTAAATCTTTTATTATAAGTGGTCATAAGACATTATTATTTATAAAAGCAATATCTCTTTATATAGTACAAATAATTAAAAATTTTCTCCTTTATTTCTTCTTCAAACTCAAAATATTTATCTTAGGTTATTTTCCTCTTACCTGAAAAATTTCTTCAGATTGAAAATTCTGGTGAAAAATTCTCCTCAGTTGTCTTTATCTGAAAAGGTTTTTCCATAACCTGTATATATTTTTTAAGAACATATACATTGTGTATAGAATTTGATGTTAGCAATCATTGTATTTCAACATGGTGAGGGTGGCATTACTTCGTCTTTTTTATTGCTGTTTGTTATTATTTTAAGAAATTGATTGTCTATCTGATTTTGGCTCCTTTTCAGGTAATGCGTCTTTTTATCTCTGGATGTTTTTAGAATATTTGGCTTGATATTTGGTTATCAGCAATTGTACTATTCTGTATCTAGTTGTAACCTTTTGTGGGTTTATCCACTTAGAATCAGTGGGGTCCACAATGCTTCTCAAAATTGTGGCATATTCAGGGGGAGCAAGATGGCGACAGAGTAGGCGGACGTACCAACTTCCAACTCCCAGAACCAAAGTGGATTATAACTAAATTTTAAGAATCATCATCTGCATAAACCAACTTTGAACTAAACTAAGTGGACTCTTCAACCAAGGAACACAGAAGAAGCCACATTGAGACTGGTAGGAATAGCGAAAACGCGAAAAGGGCTGCCCATCTCCCCAGAGCAAATGGCAGCCCAGAGAGACCCGCGTGGCAGGAGGAGAGTTTGGCGGAGAGGGAGGGACCTGGGTCCCAGGAACCAAGCCCCAGCTTGCAATCCCAGAGCCTAGAAGAGGCGTTTGGACAGTTTTGAGCTGTGAAACAAGTGAGGGAGCTCCCAGGCCTACAGTGTGGAGTATTAGGTCCCTTCCTACTCGGCTGAGGGTTGCTCAAGGGTATGGTGGCGGCAAGACGCTGAAAAGCGGTTCTGTCAGCCTGGGCGGAGGCCAAGCCGGTGTGAGCTCAGTCTAGCCCAGCAGGGGCAGAGGGGACACGTGAAACTGGTCCAGAGGCTGTGGGCCCGCCTGTAATCCCACCTGCGGGGACAAAGCAGGAGGCCAGGAACAGGCAGAGATCTGCTCTGCAACCCTGCACAAGCCGGACCTGACCACGGGGACGGGGATAGGACCAGGGACAGGCGCGGGCTCGCGGCTGAGCTCACAATACAAACCCTGCCCGGCTGAAAAGACCGTGGTTTGCCATTCTACATGCACGAGCGGGCTCCGAACGTGGGGGCGGGGTAGAGTCCGGGACGAGCACAAGCTAGCAGCTGAGCGGAAGCCAGCAAACACGCCCGGCCCAATAAACCTTAGTTTGCGACCCTGCGCAGAAGGGCCCTGGCCTTGAGGGCGGAGCTAAAGCTCTGGATGGGCAAAGGCTCACAGCTGAGAGCACGTCAAAAGCCCCGCCCAACCCGCGAAACTGTGGCGAGCAGGCTCTGACTGTGGGTTCTGGGCGGAAGTCTGAAAACAGGCTGGGTCAGCAGCTGAGCAAAGGTGCTCACCTCTACCCTTGGTGCTGAGAATTCTGGCTTGAGTGACAGCCCCTCCTGCAGAGGAGAGGTAGAAATCACAGCAAAAGCCACAGTGGGCCGGCGCTGGCAACGCCCATAACCAATCGCCTTAGGCAGCGACAGAGGGGGTGGCAGGCCTGCAGACAGACCACATCTAGAGAACACAAAGGCAACACCTACTGGACTCTAGTGGCCACAACTTGCTTATACACAGACAAAATGGGCAGGCAGAGGAATGCAAACCAAATGAATCAAGAGAAATCCCCAGAGAAGGACCTGAATGAACCAGATATAACCAAACTACCAGAAGCAGAATTTATAATAATGATAGTTAGGATGTTCAAAGAAATTAGAGCAACAATGGATAGTCATTATGAATACCTAAATAAAGAGATAACAAGTATAAAAAATAAAATTGAAATAATAAAAAAGAATCAGATGGAAATGAAAAATACAGTATCAGAACTGAAGACCACAATGGAAGGAATTAAAAGCAGGATGAGCCTGACCTGTGGTGGCGCAGTGGATAAAGCGACGACCTGGGAACACTGAGGTCGCCAGTTCAAAACCCTGCACTGGTCTGGTCAAGGCACATATGGGAGTTGATGCTTCTAGCTCCTCCCCCCTTTCTCTCTTTCTTTCTCTCTCTCTCTCACTCTGTGTCTCCTCTCTAAAATGAATAAAATAAAATAAAATAAAATAAAAAAAAAAAAAAAAAAAAAAAAAAGCAGGATGAATCACACTGAGGATCCAATAAGCGAATTAGAGAACACAATAAACAAAGGCACAGAAGCAGAGAAGAAAACTGAAAGGAGACTCAAAAAATGTGAGAAAACTCTAAGGGAGCTCTGTGACAACCTGAAGAAAAACAAAATTCTCATCATAGGGGTGCCTGAAGAAGAGGAGAGAGGACAGAAAATGGAAACTTTGTTCAATCAAATCATAGCAGAAAACTTTCCTAAATTAAGGCTGGGAAACACCCCACACATTCAAGAAGCACACAGAACTCCATTAAAGAAACCCGAAAGATCTACACCAAGACACATCATAGTTAAAATACCAAAGCTAATGGATAAAGAAAAAATTTTAAAAGCTGCTAGGAAAAAAAAGGCTATCACCTACAAAGGGGCCCCCATAAGGATGACATCAGACTTCTCAACAGAAACACTTGAGGCCAGAAGGGAATGACAAGATATAATCAAAGTAATGCAGAACAAGAACCTACAGCCAAGACTACTTTATCCAGCAAGGCTAACATTTAAAATTGAAGGAGCAATAAAGAGCTTTGCAGAAAAAGAAAGCCTGAAGGAATTCATTAAAACCAAACCAATTCTGTAAAAAAATGCTAAGGGGCCTGTTGTGAACAGTTCAAAGGGAGGAAAGAATATAGCAAAAGAAGAATACAACTTTAAAGAATAAAATGGCAATAAACAACTACATATCAATAATAACCTTAAATGTAAAAGGATTAAATGATCCAATCAAAAGACATAGGGTAGCTGCATGGATAAAGAAACAGGACCCATACATATGCTGTCTACAAGAGACACACCTTAAAACAAAAGATGCACATAGACTGAAGGTAAAAGGATGGAAAAAAATATTTCATGCAAATGGAAATAAAAAAAAAAGGCAGGGTAGTAGTACTTATATCTGACTAAATGGACTTTAAAACAAAGACTGTAGTAAGAGATAAAGAAGGACACTACATAATGATAAAAGAAACAATTCAACAGGAAGATATAACTATTATAAATATCTATGCACCAAATATAGGAGCCCTAACATACATAAAGCAGACTTTGATGGATATAAAGGGTGAGATTAACAGCAATACTATCATAGTAGGAGATTTCAATACCCCACTAACAACACTGGATAGATCCTCAAGAAAGAAAATTAATAAAGAAACAGCACACTTAAAGGATACACTAGATCAATTAGATTTAATAGATATCTTCAGAACTTTTCATCCTAAAGCAGTAGAATATATATTCTTCTCAAGCGCTCATGGTACGTTTTCTAGGATAGACCACATGTTAGGACACAAAAATGGTCTCAATAAATTTAAGAAGATTGAAATCATATCAAGCATTTTCTCTGATCAAATTCCATGAAACTAGAAATTAACCACAAAAGAAAAACTGAAAAATACTCAAACAATTGGAAACTAAATAGCATGATATTAAATAATAAATGGATTAACAATGAGATCAAAGAAGAAATAAAAAAGTTTCTAGAAACAAATGATAATGAGCATACATCAACTCAAAATTTATGGGACACAGCAAAAGCAGTTCTGAGAGAGAAGTTTATCGCACTATAGGCATATCAGAAGAAGCTAGAAAAAGCTCAAATAAGCAACCTGACCCTGCATCTAAAAGAACTAGAAAAACAACAGCAAATAAAACCCAGGACAAGTAGAAGGAAGGAAATAATAAAGATCAGAGCAGAAATAAATGATATAGAGGCGAAGGAAACAATACAGAGGATCAATGAAACCAGAAGCTGGTTCTTAGAAAAGGTAAACAAGATTGATGAACCTTTAACTAGACTCACCAGGAAAAAAAGAGAGAGGACTCAAATAAATAAAATTAGAAAGGACAGTGGAGAAATAACAACTGACACAACAGAAATACAAAGCATTGTAAGAAAATACTATGAAGAACTCTATGCCAAAAAATTAGACAATCTCGGTGAAATGGACAAATTTCTTGAATCATATAACCTTCCAAAAATCAATCTGAAAGAATCAGGACCCCTATTACAACAAATGAGATCGAAACAGTTATCAAAAAACTCCCAACAAAGAAAAATCCTGGGCCTGATGGCTTCACAAGTGAATTCTATCAAAAATTCAAAAAAGAAATAATTCCTATCCTTCTCAAGCTATTTCAAAAAATTTAAGAGGAAGGAAGACTTCCAAATTCCTTTTATGAGGCGAGCATAATTCTGATTCCAAAACCGGGCAAAGACAACACAAAGAAAGAAAATTATAGGCCTATATCCCTGATGAATTTAGACGCTAAAATTCTCAACAAAATATTAGCCAACCGGATCCAGCAATATATGAAAACAATCATACACCATGATCAAGTGGGATTTATTCTGGAGAGGCAAGGCTGGTTCAATATTTGCAAATCAATCAATGTGATTCATCACATAAACAAAAGGAAGGACAAAAATCACATGATAATTTCAATAGATGCAGAAAAGGCATTTGATAAAATCCAGCACCCATTCATGCTCAAAACTCTCAGTAAAGTGGGAATACAAGGAGCATTTCTTAACATGATAAAGGCCATCTACGACAAACCCACAGCAAACATCATACTAAATGGACAAAAATTAAAAGCAATCCCCTTAAGATCAGGAACCAGGCAGGGTTGCTCACTTTCACCACTCTTATTCAACATAGTTCTGGAAGTCCTAGCTATAGCAATCAGACAACAAGAAGAAATAAAAGGCATCCAAATTGGAAAAGAAGAAGTAAAACTGTCACTATTTGCAGATGATATGATATTGTATATTGAAAACCCTATAGTCTCAGTCAAAAAACTACTGGACCTTATAAATGAATTCAGCAAGGTGGCAGGATATAAAATTAATACTCAGAAATCAGAGGCATTTCTATATACCAACAATGAACTGTCAGCAAAAGAAATTAAGGAAACAATCCCCTTCACTATTGCAGCCAAAAAAATAAAGTACCTAGGAGTAAATTTAACCAAGGAGGTTAAAGACTTGTACTCGAAAAATTATAAAACATTGATAAAAGAAATCAAGGAAGATACAAACAAGTGGAAGCATATACCGTGCTCATGGCTAGGAAGAATAAACATCATTAAAATGTCTATATCACCCAAAGCAATATATAAATTCAATGCAATACCAATTAAAATACCAATGACATACTTCAAAGATATAGAACACATATTTCAAAAATTTATATGGAACCAAAAAAGAACACGAATAGCCTCAGCAATCTTAAAAAAATAAATAAATAAAGCAGGAGGTATCACTCTTCCAGATATCAAGGTATACTATAAGGCCATTATACTCAAGACAGCCTGGTACTGGCATAAGAACAGGCACATAGATCAATGGAACAGGACAGAGAACCCGGAAATAAACCCACACTCTTAGGGACAACTGATATTTGACAAAGGAGGAAAGAACATACAATGGAGTAAAGACAGCCTCTTTAACAAATGGTGTTGGGAAAATTGGACATCTACCTGCAAAAAAATGAAACTAGACCATCAACTTACACCATTCACAAAAACAAACTCATAATTGATAAAAGACTTAAACGTAAGCCATGAAACCATAAGCATCTTAGAAGAAAACATAGGCAGCAAGCTCTCCGACATCTGTAGCAGCAATATATTTGCCGATTTATCTCCACGGGCATATGAAATAAAAGGCAAGATAAACAAATGGGACTATATCAAACTAAAAAGTTTTTGCACAGCTAAAGACAATAGGAGCAGAATAAAAAGACAAACCACACAATGGGAGAACTTATGCGACAGCACAGCTGATAATGTGTTAATAACTAAAATTTATAAAGAACTTATAAAACTCAACACCAGGAAGACAAACAATCCAATCAAAAAATGGGCAAAAGAAAGGAATAGAAATTTCTTCAAAGAGGAAATACAGATGGCCAATAGGTATATGAAAAAGTGCTCAACATCACTAATCATTAGAGAAATGCAAATTAAAACCACAATGAGATATCACCTCACACCAGTCAGAATAGCACTCATCAGCAAAACAACACAGAGTAAATGCTGGCGAGGATGTGGAGAAAAGGGAACCCTTCTGCACTGCTGGTGGGAATGCAGACTGGTGCAGCCACTGTGGAAAACAGTATGGAGATTCCCAAAAAATTAAAAATCGAACTGCCTTTTTACCCAGCTATCCCACTTTTAGGAATATACCCTAAGAACACCATAGCACTGTTCGAAAAGAAGAAATGCGCCCCCATGTTCGTGGCAGCATTGTTCACAATAGCGAAGATCTGGAACCAGCCAAGTGTCCATCAGAAGACGAGTGGATTAAAAAGCTCTGGTACATATATACTATGGAATACTACTCAGCCATAAGAAATGATGACATCGGATCATTTATAACAAAATGGATGTACCTTGATAACATTATACGGAGTGAAATAAGTAAATCAGAAAAAAAGAAAAACTGAGAATAACACGATTACATACATAGGTGGGACATGAAAGTGAGGTTATGAGACATGGACAAGAGAGTGGTGGTTATGGGATGGGGGGAGGGAGGGAAGAGTGGGATAGGGAGGAGGGGAGGGATACAGGGAAAACCAGATTGAAGGTGACAGAGGACAATTTGACTTTTGGTGATGGGTATGCAACACAATTGAATGATAAGATAACCTGGAGATGTTTTCATTGTACATATGTACCCTGATTTATTGGTGTCACCCCATTAAAATTAATAATAATAAAATATTAAAAAAATAAAAGAAAGAAAAAAGAAAAGAAATTGTAGCATATTCTTTTCCTTAGTTTTAGAAATTTTTCAGTCATTATCTTATAAATATCATTTCTTTTTTGAGACTCCAACTACATAAATGTCATTTATACTCTATGTCTATATCTTTATTTTGGTGGTTTTTTTTGTATTTTCCATTTTTTTTTTGTCTCTCTCTATTCTATTGTGGACATTTTCTTTGATCTAGTCTTCTAATTCACTAATTCCCCTTTCAGCTATGTTTCTTCTGCTGTTATTCCTAATTACTATATCCTTAATTTTGATTAAGGAATATTTCAACCTGAGTATTTTAATTTGTTTTATATCTATTACTTTAAATTTCATATGATATTCTCAGACTTGTTTTTATTTTTATGATCATATTTAACGTAATTAACAAGTCATTATCTAAGAATCTGTTTTTGGAGGGGGAAGAATCTTATCAGAATCCTCTGTGGATTTTTTTTTTTTTCTGTTATCTGGGATATTTTTTTTCTTTTATTATTTTATTAACTTTTTTGTTTCTTTACTTCCCTGGTTATTTTTAAGCGTTGACCACCACATGTAAAACAAAGCTATCAAGATAACTTAGAACCTGAATTTATTTTATCATCAGAACAGACTGATCTTTATTTCTAGTAGGTGGCCAGCGACATTAGCAATCTAAGAACATTGTAATAAATCAGGGTCTGAGAAATCTCGAAGCCATTTTTTTATTGACGTAAAAAAAAAAAATCTATTTCTAGCTTAACTTATTCATAAAATATTGATGGGTTTTCAACCTAAAGCCTGGGTAGTATTGCAAGAATAAAAGTAAAAGATGATGGTAGTTTGGACATGAGTGGTAACAGTAGAATTAGTTAATAGTTGTTAAATTTTAAATATATTTTGGAGATTGAAACAAGATGGTTTTCTGGTGATTTAGAGATGAAAGTGAAAACTTACTTTTAAGTTTGTGACATAAGCAATTAAATACCATGTATTGAGGTAAATGAGAATGATGGAGGAATTTGTTTGGTGGATGAATATAAAGAATTTTATTTCTATGTGGAGGGCACAAAATATTCTTCTTCAACCTACCTTAAAGCACATGTTTGGCGCACCATTTAGGTGACTGCAGGATTGGAATTGCCCGTAGTTACCAAAGTTTGAAAGTATGAGAACTCTCCCAGAAGTAACAAAATTGTCTTCTGTACTTAAAACGTCTGCTAATACAATTATTTTTGTTGACAAATGGAAGAAACATGTTACTTTATGTACCCAATATGTACCAGGTCACAACTCTAAGAAGTTTGCAAGGTATTATTTTACTATTATTTGTCATGTATTATTCTCATAATATATACTAATTTCATTTTAATGGATGGATGATCAACTAAGGCTCAGAGAGGTGAAGTAACTTGTCTAAAGTCACAAAGTAAATCAATGGGGAAAACAGATTTGCAGCTAGGTATATACATTACAACAGTTCTAATATTCTACAAACCAAAGAAAATATAAAGTCTGGAAATATTATAAAGAAGGGATATGCAAACTAATTTATTTTGTATTCATCAAAATCTAAGAGAATATTTTCTGTCATACTTCTTTCATGATTCTTTTCATTTTTCTGTTAAGAATCATCTTGATATATTAGTGATCTGAATCTAAACTAATGTGTTTATGTTCAATGACAGAGCCCCAGACCTGGGTGGTCTCTTTCTCTTCCGGTCAATTGATGGGCACTCTTAGATATGCTTTAGGATCAAGTACAGTTCTGGGCACAGAGTCACACTACTCCAACTTTCACCCATCCTCTTGAACTTCTCAGCCACTCCATCCCAAGCCTTCTCTCACATGGAAAAAAATGAATTTTACTTAAAACATATTAAGTTATTTACCATACAAACACACTGGAGCAACAATATGTCTTTATTATTGTATCTACTACAGAACAAGTATTTTAATAATCCAGTCATGAAAGAACCATCTTTATCTTGGACTTTTAATGGCCCTTCTTGCTCTAGTGATCACTAAAACTTACATCATGGCACCATGGGCATAACCTGACCCATATATTGCTCTGTGAAAAGGCTATTTATTCATAACCTCTCAAAGTAACTGCTGCTAAATTCATTGTTACACTATAGATACTAGAGAAAGGAGAGGCATACAATCAAGACTGGGAATAAGAAAGAGAAAGATAACATAGATTTTGGCCTATAGATGTTCAAAACGTGATAAAGGGTGAAGAAGTGCCAAGATGGCGATCCAAGTATCATCTGCCATGGATTCATTAAATGCTAGAAGCAAGGCATCATCTCAAAGGGCATCAAAAGGTAATGAATGACTGAAAATATGTGATGAATTGACAAAACTGTGATGTCTTTTTTTTTAATTTATTTTTACAAACACAAATCCACAGGGTCTTGATTTAACATTCTACTTATGGTAATCTTTAAATATATTATAGTATCCCATTTTTGAGAATTATCTAAATAAACTTTTCTCCTTCCTTTAAGGATTGAGAAAAATACATTGATCAAGTTAAATCAACGGTACAAATGTAGGTATTATATGTTCAGTACATTTCTTACCAGTAATAATCCAGACAACAGAGGTTTCAAAATACTAAAAGTTTGCCTGACCTGTGGTGGCGCAGTGGATAAAGCGTCGACCTAGGAACACTGAGGTCGCCAGTTCAAATCCCTGCACTGGTCTGGTCAAGGCACATATGGGAGTTGATGCTTCCAGCTCCCCCCCCCTTCTCTCTTTCTCTCTCTCTCTCACTCTGTGTTTCCACTCTAAAATGAATAAAATAAAATAAAAAAATACTAAAAATTTACTTTTCCAAAGAATTTGGAATAGTTGCAACATTTTCAGCAAAAAAGTCCTGCTCAAGCCCCACTTTGGGTACTGATTAGAAATTTAAAGTAAAGATATATTTTGGTTTTTCAGTTTATATAGACATCTTTAAGAAAAATAAAATGTTTAAAAAATAGCAATGACTCTCTTTATTACTATTGTGCTACCTTTTTTAAAAAATGTGGAGTAGATTTAAGAGAATACTGGTATCTATTGAAGAATAAATAGATAAACTGGAGACTTAAAAGTAATAATAGAAAAATATCACAATCTTGACTTTTATGAGTGAACTTGCTTGCAGATTCATTCAAGTTATAAAATGGCCCTTTAACAATAATATACTGTTATATGTTCTCCATATTTGAATGAGAACACTTAAAATTACATTGGAAGAAAATGTTATACATTAGAACACTATGCTCTTTGTGACAAACCCATAGTGCCGAACCTTCTAGTGTTACCTCTTTCCTGGACACTTTTCAGAATAGCGGAACTGAGCTCAGTATTCATTACAAAAGGTCAAATAATATGTTTTCTGTTTTTAAGTCTTTTTTCTATTTGTTGTTGTTATTATTTTGCTTTAAAAGTTTGAAGTTATATACTTATTAGATGACCGTATGAAATGTGACTTAGCGGGATCTTGGAGTAATTGGTTATTTTAGGAATGATGCATAGAACAAACAAAAAATAAACTAGGCCACTGATCAAATTAGACCAAGGTTGGAAGAATCTGTCATTGCTACTTGATTGCTTATGGGTGACATGAGTTAGGAGTCTTCATTGAGCATCAGTAGACATTCATTTGTGTCACAGAATAACCATAAATATTTATTTTTTCTTGAAAAACAAACTGAACTCTCCACTTACTAACCTCTTCAACAAAGGGTGATAAATAAACAACAAATATTTTCATAACTACTTTCTATCTATTCAAATTACGAGATGAACAAAAACAATAATTACTCACTAGGACACAAATTTACTAGGGTGAAAAGCAGATAAACCAATACTTGTGTTTTTTGCAATAATCTATATGTTAAATATAGATGTATACCTATATTTAAAAGAGATAACTACAATAGAAATTAGGTTCAAAAATCTTTAACTAACATGACAAATTCATTTAAAAAATCATCTAAGACAAGGTATTTAATGAATGTAGTTTGGGTTATGTTCATTAAATCTATTATAATCAAATCTAGTTTTTAAAGTATTAAGTCATGGTTGAAAATCTCCAGCTAGTTGCATAGTTTATAATTGTGCTTTTTTTTTGTCAACATGCAGAAAAGTAACATGTTGAATAAAAAAGGAAAAGAAATATTGACAATTATTTATTATCTTTTTAAACAAGTTTATAAAGATCATACTTATTCCAACCCAAAGATCACATTATATAGGGAGGTTATAAGGTAGCTTTTAATTCTTTCTTTCATGAGATTCTATAGGCTAGTGAGAACATATTAGAACAAAAGATAATCTGACATAAGACAATATTGGCAATAGAATAAAACAATGGCTTCTGCCAAGGACACCTGGAATGAAAGGGTAAAGAGATGAAATTAATTTTACTTATGCTGTAACATTCAATTCAAATCTTCTCTGGATGTTTTGATGAAAAAGGGTAGAAGTGTTAGATCATTATTATATGCATTTAATTTAAAAGAGAGAGTAAGAGCAAAAGACTAACAATCATACTTCTATCACAAGTTGTAGATGTGTAGTTTAACTCCCAGGTTTTTAAGTAAATGACTTTCCCCCTATAATATACTTGGAACAATTGCTTCCCTTTTTCGTTGGTAGAAAGTCAAGAGAAAATTCTGTTTCAGTGTCTTGGGTTAATTTTTCTTAGAAAGAATACATGAAAATTTTGGAGGAAAAATAATCCAAAACAATATTTTATATCTCAAATATTAAAAAAGAGGGTAGCAGATTTTGTGTCTCTGTATGCACACACACACGCATGCATACATGCACTTGCACAGGCACAGACACATATATTCACACATGCTTTGTTTGAAGCAAACATGGCACCGAGCCCTGATCTTTTCACTGCAGAAACTTCCAGGGTGGCCCAGAACTTAAACCTCCCTAACAGAGGCACAAAATACATAACAGTTACTCTATAAAGTTAAGTTTATATTGTGTTTTTATGGTTATTCAGTGCACTTTTAGGATTCTTGTTAAAATACTTAGAATACTTAAAATAAGTAATGAATAAAAGTCAACAAAAAAGAAAGAAAAGTCAATTAGGAAAAAAAAAAATCAATTCGTTTTCCAGTCACTATACTAGCCTTGAGCTTTCCACAGAAATATAATGCAAACCACATATGTAACTTTGAATTTTCTAGCAGTTTCATTAAAAAACTAAAACTAGAAAAATGGAAAGCATACTATAATATACTTTATACTTAACTCAAGATAACCACAATATTTTTATTTGACATACAGTCAATAGAAAAATTATTGAGATAATTTTACATGTTTTGTTTTTCTTATTCAGTCTTCAAAATTCTGTGTGTATATTCCTCTTATAAGTCACCTCACTTGGGACCAGCTCCATTTCAAATACACTTAGTAGCCACATGAGATGTGGTTGTATGAACACCATAGTGTATTTCAAATCTCTCTCCTAAATTTCTGACTCCCATTTTCAATTGCTATCATTTATTTCTAACTATATACAATATATATGACTGATGGTAATACTTTTGTTCTCGTCTTCTAATCTTATAGCTTCACTGCTTAGATTCCTTATTTTGGTCAGTAAGTTTACTATCCCACTGCTCTCTGTTCAAATCAGAAATCTGAAGGATATGCTCCACTTACCCTCTCCATTTATCTCCAATTGAATAAGGTCCAAAACATCCTGAGTTTGCACCCTTCTTTTTGTTTTAAGCACTGTTTCCACTTTATACAAAGCTTTCAACATCATGGACCTGGATAATTAAGGGCTCCTTACTCATCTCTACCATCTACCAGTTCCTACAACTTCAAACCACTCTCGACACTGAAGGAGAACTGGTTTCCTGAGCACCTGTGCTATTAATTAACTTTTTAAAAAATTGAAATAGAATTGCGTTAGTCTTTTAAATAAAGATGCCATGCCGATTCTTTTGACTGTATTTTTATTTAAAAAATAACAACACCGATTGCATTTTCTCTATGTACTAATTGTCAGAGATACAGTGGCAAATCAGAAAAGTTGTATTCCTGTTTTCAAGGAGCTAAGAGTGACTGCCTCTGAGATGCCCATTAGGACAAGGAGCATGCTTTAAAATATGACCCCACACTACATGTCCATTTTTCCCTGAGCAAATAAACATGTTACTAAGTGAATTAAAATTTTTTTAAAATTATCTTTAATGATCTAAAGCTTTTTAAAAAAATAATTTATCAGAATCATTGGAAATTTAGTCAAGCTTTTTTATTTCCCTTAGGTAACTAATGAACACTAATTTAATCAATAAATAAACTAACATTCTCTATATAAACCTTTAAAGAGAACAGATGGTATTCACTTTAAACAAGAATGTCAATACCATTTTCCAATTATATTTTATCTATGAATTATAATAGTATTGATCTGTGGTCTCTTTCACTTTATTTTAATTATTTTATTTCTGCTTAGTTCTAATCCCCATTTGTTGTGTCATTTCTGTCCCATTTTCATTCTTATAGAAATCTACCAAAATATAACTTTGGGGTTATAAGAAATAAGACAACTTTTAGAGGACATATTCTACTCTATAAAATCCATATAAATCACACTAGAAAGTTGGATTACTGCTAAGACACTGAGTTGTGGAGTTTTGAAATTCTACACTGGATCCTTGGGATCTGGTTAGAGCACAGGAAATAAAGATTACAGAAGGTGGTGCAGGAAGTTTTATGGGCTAGGTCTGGAAACAGGGAACTTCACTTCCTTTAAATACTTCATTGACCCGAATGCAGTCACTTGATCTGGGAAATAGTCTTCCTCGATACCTGGGAGAAAATATAGAGGGTTTTATATGTAAAGAAAGCTATATTACTTCATGTAAGGAAATAAATATTTTTATCCCCAATTTATAAATAAAGATAAGAGGTACTGAGTATTTCATCCAAGGTTACATAGCCAACAAAAGGGAGAGATAGAATTCAAAACTAAGTTTTTGTTAAGTGATTTTTTCTTCTTTGGGCATAACCAAAATAAGAGGTTGCCTTATCTTTACAAATTACTTTTTGAAGTAATTTATTTGATTGATAAACTTGAAAGAATTATCCAAATATTATTGATCCTCCTGATCTATTTAGAGCAGCTGGTCTTCATAACGTTTTTTTTCATCTTCTGGTTATACAGGATGTGACTTCCTAGTCAGGGACACTCACAGCTCTGCAGAAGACAATGATTGGAGAGTGGAGGTGTTTGAGGATGTGACTATTAGAAAGGTTTGGCCATGGATCCAAATTACTTCCCCAATAAACTTTTCACTAGTACAACTGTTGTCTTGATATCTCTTCAGCTCAATCTTTTCTCTCTAAGTGGTTCCAAACTTCAGAAGGAAAAGAATAAAGTATATAGCTAGACTTATAGTAATTTACCTTTTATTTAACTTTCTAGGGTAGTAGTTTCTTAGTATGCAAAGCAAAAAAAAGTTATTGTATGCCTAAGGTGCATACAATAACTCCCTCCCAGAAGGAAATGTAGCCATTGGAAAGTCTAAGACAATAAAAAAAAAATAACAGCTTTTACATATTGCACAATACTTGATAATTTTATTTTAATCATGCTGTTTAATTTTGGTTTTAACAAGTAATGAAGCAGTAGCTGGAAATGGGTGGTTAGTAACATAAATGATCCCAAGAATAGCTTTGTCTTTCTTCAGAACACACAGAAGTTTAACCTCTTAGTATTCCCTGGTGACTAATGCAGACACATGTATAAAAAGGAAGAAACTGAAGTTCAGAGATACCAGACTAGGCAAAAGGCTTTGTCTGCATCTGTTGATATCATCATGAGATTTTTATCTTTCATTTTGTTTATGTGGTGTATCACATTTATTGATTCGTGAATATTATACCAACCTTGCATCTCCGGAATAAATCCCTCCTGATCATGATATATGATCCTCTTAATGTATCGCTGGATCCAGTTTGCTAATATTTTGATGAGGATTTTGGCATCTATGTTCATTAGAGGTATTGGCTTATAAATTTTTTTCTTTGTAGTATCTATAACTGGTTTTTGAATTAGGATAAACTGGATTCATAAAATAAGCTCAGCAGTTTTCCATCCTCTTGAATCTTTTTGAAATAGTTTGAGAAAGATTAGGTGTTAATTCTTCTTTGAATTGTTGGTAAATTCACTAGTGAATTCATTCAGTCCAGGACTTGTATTTGTTAGGATTTTTTATTTGTTTGTTTGTTTTTTAATTACTGTTTTTCTTTCACTGGCAGTAACCTGTTTCTTTACATTCTTTGATTCTTTTTGATTCAGTTTTAGAAAGCTGTATGTTTCTAGAAATTTATCCATTTTGTCCAGATTATCCAATTTACTGGCATCTAGTTATTCATAATATTTTCTTGCATTGCTTTGTATTTCTTTGGTGACTGTTTTTACTTCTCTCTCATCTCTACTTCTATTTATTTAGGTCCTCACTTTTTTTTCTTGATGAGTTTGGTTAAAGGTTTGTCAATCTTGTTTATCTTTTCAAAGAACCAGTTCTTGACTTTATTAATTTTTTCTATTATTTTTTAGTCTTTTTGTGCGTGTATTTCTGCTCTGATCTTTGTTATTTCCTTCCTTCTATTTGCTAGGGCTTTGTTTGTTCTTTTTTCAAGTTCCTTTAAGTGTTAGTTTAGATAGTTCATTTGAGATTTTCCTTATTTCTTAAACTAGGCCTGTAATGCTACAAACTTCCCTCTTAGGACTGCTTTCACTATCTCCCATAAATTTGGGGTTGTGTGTTTTCCTTTTAATTTGTTTCTGGTATCTTTTGATTTGTTCCTTGATCTCATTGTTAACCTATTCATTGTTTAATTACATGTTATTTAGCCTCCATGTCTTAGTGTGTTTTTCAGTTATTTTCCTGTGATTGATTTCTAGTTTTCTACCATTATGGTCAGAGATGATGCTTGATTTGATTTCATTTTTTCTAAATTTATTGAAACTTGTTTGGTGTCCTAACATGTGGTCTATCCTAGGAAATGTTTCTTGTGTACTTGAAAAGGATGCATATTCTGCTGCTTTGGTGTGAAATGCTCTGAAGATATCAATTAAATCCAGCTGATCTAGTGTGTCATTGAAGGCTGCCATTTCCTTATTGATTTTCTGTCTGGATGATCTATCTATTGATGTCAATAGGGTGTTAGAATCAAAGCATTTGATCAAATCCAGCACCCATTGATGTTAAAATCTCTAATAAAGGAGGAATTTAGGGAACATACCACAACATAATAAGGTCATATATGACAAACCCACATACATTTTACTCAGTGGGCAAAAACTTCAAGCATTTCCCTTAAAATCAAGAGTAATACAGGAATGTCCACTATCACCATTTTTATTCAATATAGTACTGGAAGTCCTAGCCATGTAAATCAGACAAAAAGAAGAAATAAAAGGCATCTAAATTGAAAAAGAAGTAAAACTGTCATTATCTGAAGATGACATGGGTATATAGAGAATCCTAAAGATTCCAGCAAAAAAAAACCTACTAGAACTGATAGATAAATTCAGTAAAGTATCAGTATACAAAATAAGTATCCAGAAATCAGTTGCATTTTTATAGACCAATAAAGATCTATGAGAAAAGTAAGCTAAGAAAATAATAACATTTGCAACTGCTTCAAAGAGAATAAAATATCTAGGAATAAATTTATCCCAAAAATGTAAAAGACCTGTAGTCAGAAAATTATAAGATACTGAAGAAAAAAACTGAATAATATACAGAGAAGTGGAAGCATATACTGTGTTCATGGATAGAAAGAATTAACATCATTAAAATATCCACATCACTAAAGCAATCTATAAAGTCAACACAACTCCTATCTAGATACCAGTGGTATTTCACAGAACTAGAAAAAATATTCCAAAAATTAACATGAAGCCACAAAAGCTCTCAAATAACCATACAATCTTGAAAAAAAACATTGGAGGAATCATGCTACTTGATATCAAACTATAGTACAAGTTCATAGTAACCAAGACAACATGCTACTGGCATAGAAACAAGCATATACATGAATGGAACAGAATAGAGAGCCCAGAAATCAACCCACGCCTATATGGTCATTTAATATTTGAATAAAGGGGGAAAGAACATAGAATGGATTCAAGCTTGTCTCTTCAATAAACAGTATTGGAAAAATAAAATTAGACAACCTCTTTACATCACACACAAGAATAAACTCAAAATGGATTAATGACTTAAATATTAGACACAAAACTATAAAAAACCTAGAAGTAAACATAGGCAGTAAAATCTTAGCCATTTCTTTTAGCAATATTTTTTAGATATATCTCCTTGCGCAAGGGAAATGAGAAAAAAGGTAAACAAATGGGACCACATCAAACTAAAAAGTTTTTTCAAAGGAAACCATCAACAAAATGAAAATGCAACTCACTGAATGAAAGAACATTTTTGCCAATTCATCTGATAAGGGATTAATATCCAAAATTTGTAAAGAGCTTGTATACAACACCAAAATAACAAACAATTCAATTAAAAATGGGCAAAGGATCTAAATAGAGAGTTTTGAAAGAGAACATAAAGATAGCCAAAAGACATATAAAAATGTCCAACATCATTAATCATCAGAAAAATGCAAATCAAAACCACAGTGAGATAGCACCTCATAGCTGTCAGAATGGCTATCATCAAGAAATCAACAAACAACAAGTGTTGGCAAAGGTGTGGAGAAAAAAGAACCCTCATGCACTGTTGATGGGAATGCCGACTGGTACAGTCACATGAAAAGCAGTATGGCATTATCTCAAAATATTAAAAATGAAGCTGCCTTTTGACCCAGTGATCTTACTTCTGGGAATATAACCTAAGCATCCCAAAACAGTAATTCAAAAGAATATATGCACCCCTATGTTCACTGCAGCATTATTTACAATAGCCAAGATCTGGAAACAGCCCTAGTGCCCATCAGTAGATGAATGGATAGAAAAAGCTATGGTACATTTACACCATGGAATACTACATGGCCATAAAAAGTAAGGAAATCCATCCTTTTGCAACAACGTGGATGGATCTAGAAATCATTATGCTAAGTAAAATAAGCCAGCCAGAGAAAAACTTGTACCATATGATTTCACTCATATGTAGAAATTAATAAACAAAATGAACTACCAAGCAAAATGGGAACAGACTTAATTTATACACAGGAAAAAGGGTGACAGCTTTTGCAGGATGGGGAGACTGGGTGAGGGAGGTAGAGGAATAGAGCAAAAAAAAGACAAAAGATACCCTCATGGACATGGAGAAAAATGTGGTGATTGCAGAAGGAGGATAAATGGTGATGGATTGAAGACTTGACTTGGGGGTGAACACACAACATGTGTACAGAGATGTATTGCAGAATTGGGCACCTGAAACCTGTATAATCATGTTAACCAGTGTCACCCCAATAAATTCCATAAGAAAGTTTTTGTGACAAAAGAGAAATGAAAACAAAGTTCTCCTGGGACTTGGCCCAGATTCTATTATGTCATTGTTTAGAGAAAATATATTCTTTATTATGAAGAACTTAATTTACATGTAGTAAAAATAAAATCCCAATATATACTCAATAGCAGAGGCTTAATATTTTACTTCAGTTAATCCATGAAATAAAAATAAGTACATTAATGGGGACTGGATTTAGATTATATTTTCCACTGAGGTTTTTATTTTTTAATGAAATTTTTTTCCACAGGGCAAAGCAAATATGAAGGCAGCTTAAGTGTCATGCTCTAAGTCATAATTTAAGCACAAAGTCAAGCTAGAAAAGAAGGTCAAAGTCTCTCTCTAACACTTGTAAGTACAATGTGACAAAATTTATTATAATAGCATTCTAGTTTTGTCATAAACCCATAACAAACCATAGTTATTACATGGAAAATAAAGTAACTAATATTTTGCCTAGTAAAACTATAGTAAATTGGTTCTACTAATAGCAACACTATAATGATCATACTGCAAAATAGCTGCAAGTTACAAACTGAATATTTACTATGCTATTATCATAATTATAGTTCTACCATAGATTCCCTTTATACAAAAGCTAAATTTACTCTAGTAATTGCATTCTTCTTTCTGCATTATTATAAGAATATAAAAGTGTGACTTTTGATTTGAAGTATGAATGTTTCACATTTGTTATTTTTTTAGCATCACTAAATAATTGGGAGTTAGGGAAGAGTATCTGAAGATACACAAAATTTTGATAAGAACAAATACATCTACTTGTATAAGATTAGGGAAAAGTTTGTAAGTTGTCAAAGTCAAATAGTAAATATTATCAAAATTTTAGCATAAACATAAAAAAGAGAATAATAAGAGAACTTAACTAAAAATAACTTTTTTAACAAAAAAAAATCCTCCAGATTCTATTAAAAGTACAGTTTTTCCTTCTCTGTCATTTGCTTCTAACTGTCCTTAAACTGGAGTGACTATGCTATGACAGAGACTGTGTAGTTGTTCACCAAATCTGTCTTAATTTCCCAGACACATTTCTCAGCCTGTTTTTAATTAGGTGGTGGCCATATGAATCTGTTCTGGCTATGGGGATGTTTGCCACTTCTAGGATCACCTTCTTGAGAATCTCACCGGGCTTGCCCTCCTACAGTTAGTAAAGAGAGTAGCACCCCAGGATGAAAAGAACTCAAGTTTTTGTGTCTCCTGCTCATAAGAAACCTTCCCAACCAAATGGGCTGCAATGTGGGCAAGTAGTTAAGCTTTATTGTACTAAACCATTGAGAACTGGGTTTTTATCTTTGTAGTTGTTGCAGCACTTAACGTTCCCTGACATAAGAAACTCAAGCACCAGTGGCCTCTCTACATTCTGCTTTAACACTATTTGTAGAAGCAGTCACAGAAGGCAGCTTTATGGCAGTTCTAGTCTTAACTTTTTGAGAAACCTCCATGCTATTTTTCATAGTTGGCTGCACCAATTTACAATCCCACCAACAGGGTATGAGGGTCCATTTTTTCCTCTTTATTTTTTGTCATTTTTTTTATTGTTTTTTTTTTATGATATCCATTCTAAAAGGTTTGAGGTGATATCTCATTATAATTTGGATTTCTCTAATAATGTGAAATGTTAAAAATCTTTTTATGTACCTGTTGGCTATTTGCATGCCTTTTTTAGAAAAACATATTTAACTCCTCTGTCTGTTTGTTTAAATTGGATTTTAGTTTGTTGTTGTTGTTGTTATTGCATTCTTTATGTATTTTGGGTATCAAATAGCCTTATCAGAAGAATAGTTTGCAAATATCTTTTCCTTTTTGGTAGGTTGTCTTTTCATTTGATGATCGTTACTGTGTCAAAGCTTTTTAGTTTGATGTAGTCTCATTTGTTAATTTTGGTTTTATTTCCTTTAGTTAGAGTCAAATCCACAAAAACATCACTAAGACCTATATGTCCAGGAGTTTGATGCCTATGTTTTCTACTGTGTATCATATGGTTTCAGGTCTTACATTCAAGTCTTTAATCCCTTTTGAGTTATGTGTGTGTGTGTGTGTGTAAGATAGTGATACAGTTTCATTCTTTTGCATGAGGCTGTTCAATTTCTCAACAATGTTTATTGAAGTGGCTTTCTTTTCACTATTGTATGTTTTTGTCTCCTTTATCATAAATCAGCTATCCATATATGTGTTGGTTTATTACAGGATTCTTAATTCTGTTCCATTGGTCTGTGTGTCAGTCTTTGTGCCAATACCATGCTATTTTAATTACTATAGCTTTAAAATGAGGAAGTATAATACCTCCAGCATTGTTCTTTTTTTTCAGGATTGCTTTGGCTATTTGGAGTTTTTTGTGGTTCTATTTTTGAATTTTTTATTCTATGTCTGTAAAATATGCCATTGTAACTTTGATCCAGCTATTCCATTTCTTGGTATTTATCTAAAGAATACTAAAACACTAACTCAATATAATATATGTTCATAGCAGCATTATTTACAAGAGCCAAGATATGAAAAAAAATTTAAGTGTCCAACAACAGATAAATGGCTGACGAAAATATGAGATGTATCTAATGAGCCATAAAAAATTTAAATATTTCCATTTGCAACAACATGGATGGGACTATGAGGGTATTAAATGAGATAAGTCAGACAGAAGGACAAATAATGTACCATTTCACTTATATGTGAAATATAAAAATAAAACAAAACCGAAACAAACTTATAGATGCAGACAACAGATTGCTGGTTATCAGAGTGAAAGGGGGAAGGCAATATGGGGAAAGGGGGTCAAGCATTGTGATTTATGGAAACTAGACTTTGGGTAATAAGCACACTGCAGTATATACAAATGTTGTACACCCAAAACATTTAAAAAAAAATTTTTTTTAGAAAATTACATTTAAAGAAGTGACATGATCAATAAGAGTACATAGGTTTCATGTAAACATTTCTGTAACATTTGAACTGTTGATTTTGTTGTGTACCCATCACCCAAAGTCAAATCATTTTTTGTCACCATATATTTGTCCTTTTTTTATTCCTTTTCCCCATCCCTGTCCCATACCCCACAGCTCATTTTCTGAAGATTCATTGTTGGCATATAAGAAAGCATTATTAGACTTTCTATATTAATTTTGTATCCTGTGACTTTACTATATGGGCTTATTGTTCCTAATATTTTTTTCAGTAGACTTTTTGGGGTTTTCCATACACCTAAATCTTATATAATGTTATAATCTAATCTAACCTCAATTAAAATGAAAAATATGAATAGAATGTGGACTTAACAATAAAAAATGAAAGCAACTTTATATTACTTCTTTCTCTTTCCTCCCTCTCTTTATTCCTTCATTTTTCTCTCCTTCCTTTTTTTCTTCCTTCTTCTCTTCCAATTTTTCTTCCCTGCTAATAGAGATCGATAGGTAAAGATGTAAAAGTGGAGGGCTATAATTCTCTCATATCCCACCTGACCAGGTGGTGGCACAGTGGATAGAGCATCAACCTGGGAGACATTGGAGCCAGGTTTGAAACCCTGGGGTTGCTGCCTTGAGCATGGGCTTATCTGCAGCTTACCAGTTTGAGTGTGAGGTCACTGGCTTGAGTGTGGGATCATAGATGTGACCCCTTGGTCACTGGCTTGAGCCCAAAGGTCACTGGCTTGAAGGCCAAGGTTGTTGGCTTGATTCCAAGGTCACTGACTTGAACAGGGGGTCACTCACTCTGCTGGAGCTCCCCTCCCCTGGTCAAGGTACATATGAAAAAGCAATCAATGAACAACTAAGATGTAGCAACATAGAATTGATGTTTCTAATCTCTCTACCTCCCTGTCTGTTTGTCTTTCTCTCTGTCTCTCTCTCTCTCAGTTTCTATCTCTCTCACTAAAAAACAAAATTATCTCATATCCTATCATGTCCTTGTTTTTCCCTTCACCTCTCAGTACCATCAATTTGCTTGTGTTTTGATTATATTTACCATAATACTATAAACCTAAATATGTAATCTTTTGTTTTAACCTCCTAAGAACCTCTACCAAATATCTATACAAATCTAGCAACTGAGATTTAAGCAATAAAAGGTTTACATAGAAGCTGTCTAAATAGCTTAAGGATGTATTGCAACAGTGAAGTTCCTATTATTTAACGTTACTTAAAGTAAGGCAGAAACACACCACTAATTTTTTATTTTGAGCTCTGCAATTCCTAAGGCAGAAAGAGAGTCATGTTTTATTATGTTTACAGTTTTCTCCTGTGATTTCCTGCCTGTTTCTTATTTTCAGAACATGCACTGTGCCTCCTCCACCGACCTGGTGTTTGCTCCCACCTCTGCCGTGCACTTCCAGACTCTCTTGTTCACTGCTTGTGACAGAGTTCACACATCGAGCTACCCAACCTCAAAATAACTGCCATATATTATGTGAATTTTTTTTGAATATTCCCCAAATTAAAATGGGTCACCTCACCTCGCTGTCTTCCCATTGCCTTTGTTTTTCTAAGTAGAATTCACTTTCCTGTACCTTTTACAACCTATGATCCAGAAGACACGAAGTCTATCAAGGTCTTTCTGCCTTTGCTAAATTTTCCTCTCAGCTGAAAATCTGAGAACAGAAAAAGCAGGAAAGATTTAAGAGCAATATATGTTTAATGTATCAAACAGGGCTTATTATTATTTTTTTAGCACTTAGGAGAGGACACCTTTTTTTAGAATTTGTCAAAAGCAAGTTTTGCTGTAAATTAACTCTGGATTTTATTTTTTATTCATTGCCAACATGCGATAATCTGGTTATTTGTTTGCCGGGCAGCAAGTGTGGGAGCATTTTGCTGCTGGGGTCCCTGGCTTGGGTGGGAGAGGTTGGAGCGGCAGTGCTGAGACAGGGGCGTCTGGCCCAGTTCCTCAGTTCTCCCCTCCCCAGACTATGGGAAACACTCAGGATGACCCTGGAAGTGGCCCCTGAGAGTGACATCAAAATCCTTGACACAGTGTTAAATGCAGTTGGTGTCAACTGGTCAGATTCAAACTTGAGTTAAAACCTACTTATTCTCTCTGTATTATGGCATGGCTGAACCTGGGGGTTTTGTTTTGTCTTTTTTTCTTTATATTGCTGAACCTGGGTTGGAAGATCAGAAAGGTCTATGTTCAAATCTCTGCCACTAACTTGTGATTAAACAAGAGGACATTATGAGCTGTGATACGTTCCAGTGGTGGGGTAACAGCTGGGTCTAGCAGTGAGGCTGGCACCAACTTTCTCCTTGTTTTTCACAGCCACCTTTCAGGGAGGAATGGGGTCAGAGGGTAAGGTCATGGCTGGGTCAGGCACCTGCCATCTCATGGATTCAGGGCCCTGACAACTTCCCTTTATCAAAATCTTGCTGGATTTGTTGGCTTCTTTTAAAACCAGTAATGCAATAAGGGTTTTCCATTGAAATGCTGACTTACACCCACCCTTACAGAGGAGACCCCCACCACACCAGTTGAAGCATGATTACACTTATATCCAGGAAATTTATGCCTGCCCTTTCAACAGTGGCAATCACTTTTTTATGGGCATTGCTCTTGCCACAGCAAAAACACATACACATGTGTTCACATGTGCATGCACGTACATGTGTTCACATGTGCATGCACACACACAACTTTAGCTCTAGGTAGGGCATCTTGCTATGCGTGTCAGTTACCTAAAACAGTGTCCAGTGCATGATCAGGTATGACATGCATGTTAGCTTACTTGTCTCTCTAGGTGCATCTATTATTTATTGTTGACTGCTCTCCTTGAGTATTTCTATTATTTATTGATCTTCCAACTATTTTATACTTTATCAAAGTGGCTGGGGTGGGGTGGGGGGATGTCTTATCTAAACACAATTCAAATAAACTCCATCTAAGGTGGAGAGTTGAAATACTGGGTACTTTATATTTAAAAAAGGAGATCTGCCTGACAGGTGGTGGTGCAATGAATAAAACATTGACTGGGACAATGAGGTAGCCGGTTTGAAACCCTGGGCTTGCCTGGTCAAGGCATATATGGGAGTTGATGCTTCTTGCTCTTCTCCCTTACCTGTTCTCGCTCTCTCTCTTTCTCTTCTGCCTCTCTAAAATAAAAAAATAAAAAATAATAATAATTTTTTTAAAAGAATGGATATCTATGATTATTAGAAATAAGTGTATTAGGGAGTTTTTCTCAATTTTTTTTCTTAATTGTGTAAATGTAAGAGTTAAATAGACATTCCCAGTTTTAAGAAAATAAAGAAATACAAATATTTAAGATATTGTTTTTATATTTCTATACAAAATTATTTTCCCCACCCAGCCCCCTTGGATAGAGATCTGGGGTCTATGACCAATTTACAAAAAAATATTCAGGAGTCTTCAGATGTAAGGAGATCCATAGGGGTGAATGCAGATGATCCACTTAAGGACCCATGGTGAGAAAGAGCAGTCAGGCTCCTAAAATTAAATTATCTGCAGGGAAAGAAGGACGTGGGTTTATGTCCTGCTCTCTCTACAAGGGATTAAATATTCCTCAGAGAGTTTTTGTTGTTTCTCTGTTTGGCACCACACATGCCAGAGTCTGGAAGCTTCTCCTGATGCAGCCACACTGGCACAGTAGTTGGAGCCTGTGAGTGTGACCTAGATGCAACTGGATTGGGGGCACTCTTGCAGCACTGGCAGAGATTGGAGCATCATGGCAACATGGCAGAGTAGAGGGTTGCTTTCAGACACTGTAGTCTACAAGAGTGACCCACATGGTAGCCATAAGCAATGGCAGCACTGCGATTCTGGATCCTCCTTGGACAAGGTGTTGAAGGCAGGACTGGTTCTGCTTCAGAAGGAGTGAGCACACAGAGGTTCTTGAGCATTTGGGGTGAGGGGATTTCAAGATAAACATCTAAGATTTCGTTGTTTATATGATCATTTCCTTGCTCGAGTGATTCATTTTTAAAAGTTAATGTAGATGTTTATCAACTGTACTGGTGAAGCAAGACCTTGGATACATTTACATATATAGTGTCATCCACTTTTCTCCATGTCCTGCTTTATAATAGAAAACAGAAGCTCATTTAACCTTCCATCAATAGCAAATGTCTTATTTACTATAGTAAGTTAAAAAGAAGCCAAGGAAACCATTCAAATATGTGAATGGAAATTCTGCACTATGCCTATATGGACCTCCAAAATTTATCACTAAAGATAGGACCCCCCATATAATAATGTAGATAATTAGATCCAATCTACAGTTGCTAGCACTAATTCTATACAAGGCACTACATTGGAGACTTTAACTTTGAAAAGTGGTAAAGAATTACAAAAAATGTTGAGTCAAGAGCCCAACTGTCTGATTATTTTTTTTTTTTTGTATTTTTTTTAAGTGAGAAGGCGGGGAGGGGAGGCAGACAGATAGATCCCGACTGGGATCCACCTGGAATGTCCACTAGGGGGCGATGCTCAGCCCCTCTAAGGCATTGCTCTGCTGTAACTGGAGCCATTCTAGGGCCTGAGGTGGAAACCGTGGAGCCATCCTCAGTGCCTGGGCCAAGTTTGCTTCCATGGAGCCTTGGCTGTGGGAGGGGAAGAGAGAGAGAGAGAGAAGAGGGGGTAGGTTGGAGAAGTAGATGGGTACTTCTGCTGTGTGCCCTAGTGGAGAATCAAACCTGAAATTTCCACATGCTGGGCTGACGCTCTACCACTGAACCAATCGGCCAGGGCTCCAATTGTCTGATTCTTATGACAGCTCTACCTCTAAGTACCTAGTTTTGTACCTTAGCTTCTCTGGTCCTCAGTATCCTCAGTAGGAAGTTGAGGTAAGAACAGTACCATCTTATAGATCTGATGTAAAAATTGAGCGACTATATAATTTAAGGCTCTTAAAACAGTGTCTAGCACATCGTAATGATCACCATTATGATTATTGTCATAGTTACTAGTAATAATGGTAGTAGTATCATGTTACTTGACATGAATAAGGAAGTAACATCTTCCTTCATGGATGAAAGGAATTGTAAACTGAAAAGACCATAAGGAAAGGCAAGAAAAAAAGCCAAAATGAGATACATACTTGAGATTCCAAAAATATTAATTCAGGTCAATGAAGAGGAGAACATTATTTTGAACAGTTTTATACATTTAGTCAGTGTGCAAGATAAATTTTTGGATCAATACATCAAGAAGTAACTGTAAAACAGAAGTCTATGGTTTATTATGTTTCTCTTAGAACCCTCTTTCAGTATGATAAAACCTTTCTTAGAATTCAAATATGAAATACGTGCCAGATAACCCATTCTTTCCTCCTCTGCTGCCACAGGGTTGGGGGAAGCAGGAAGTTAGCGTACCACCACCAGTTGTTAATTACTGAGCAAGATGATAGTTAGCAGTAATGACCTCACTTTGAAAATATTAAATATAGTACAGTTTGCTATTTTGATTGTATTTAAGGAAGCAATGGTTTTCAAATAAACTTTCAATGACATAAAGGAGAAACTAGAGTTTGCAGTTTGGAAAAGCTAGTGCTTCAAATCAGTAACTGCATCCAACCAACATCAGCAGCTATGATTAGAGACACACTCTTGCCAAGATGACCAGTGGCACTGACAAAGGGACATTCGAAGGAAAAGCACATGAAAAATTAAAAAAGTCTGCAACGGGAAAGGAGAATCCTGATGATGAACTTATTTTGTCCTGATTTTTAAAAGGGGAAATAATACTTATCATATAAATGCAACTGCCAACAAGATTAGGGGACTGTCCAAAATTGTATTATGACCTAATGATTTAATACAGGGTCCTCTATTGGAAACTCAATGAGGGGGCGATACATATTCTAGGATGTATATTAAAACAAATGACTTATGCTTTCTATTAGAAAATTTGCTGTTTTTCTCTTGTTTTTTTGAACAATGTTCTTATGCTGATTATAAAAGTCATGCATTGCATAAAATCTAGAGCTTACAGAAAAGAATAAGGAAACCAAACAGAATCTCATAATCCAGAGGTAACTTTTGTTAATATTTCACTTTTTTTCTTGTGTGTGAATATAATAATGCAGAAACACATTTTAATTGCTTTTAAAACTATATGTTAATATAAAAGTAATAGATGCTTATTATAAGAATTGAGAAAATGTGAAGAAATTTTCAAAAAAGAAAAATCACTCATAATTC
Organism: Rhynchonycteris naso; assembly: GCA_037038555.1. Lineage (NCBI taxonomy): Eukaryota > Metazoa > Chordata > Mammalia > Chiroptera > Emballonuridae > Rhynchonycteris > Rhynchonycteris naso. The sequence goes on from CM072998.1 coordinate 229,128,948, forward strand.
TATCTATATATTTGAGTAGTTTGGTCCCAATTATTTTTTCTTTATACATATATGTGTGCTCATACTCTACACCTTATTTTAACATACTCTTATTATTCAACACGTACGTCTTACAGAGTCATCAACTACATTTCTATACCATGTCTCTTAATGGCTGAATAACAATCCACTGAATGGCTATACATTGTTTAGCCAACATATGGTAGGATAGTTAGTTATATAAATGGCCATTTACTACCACTTTTTAAAAATAGAATAGGTTCTTTAATTGAGGACTGTGTGTGGTTGGGAGTGCTATGTGATGGCATAACTAACTAGATTGCAGCTAGAGAACCAAGAGATCCATTACAATGCTTACATCCAATTTAGCATCAAAAATATTCACCTGCCCCATTGTCTCTGACCAAACTGTTAATGGTAGAACGTACCAAAAGAAACCAGACAAAAGAGCAGCAGCTTTCAGCCAGAGTCACTAAACTTGACCCAAACAGAAAGGTCTGTATTAGGCCCTCTCTCCTATTCAACACTGCTTTTATTTAACAAATTACTGAAGAGAATAGCTGGGATACTGGGCATTTTATAACCAAACACCATTTTACAAATGTCCATGTGCAAATTTATACTATTCTTTGGAATTAATTGCTACTTACAGCCCCTGTATAAATAGCTTTCTGCTTCCAAGTTCTATAAATGGAAAAAAGAAAAGATACAAGATGGTGTGGCTTTCATAAGACAGCAGAGGAAATCACAAAGAAAAATAAAGCAGAAATCTTTCATTTTTTCCCTTGCTTCTCAATTTAGAAAAGAAAACTGAAAGCAAGAAACCATGCTAAGAATGTCTTCCTGAATAAGACCTATTCCATTTTTCATAAACATCTGAAGCTACCCACTCTTACAGAAAAGATGAGTTTTCTAAAGCATCTAGATGGTTAGGGCATCCAACTAAACCATTTATTTAATCAAGTCCATCAAAACAATAGTTCATTTTAACTGTGTCATTAAATTGGTCATAGTGATATAACCCAAAAGAAAGAATGTGGGTATGTTCATGTAAATGTCTAGTACATTATTTTTTCACTTTGTTGCAATTTTTTCCATTGACCCATTCAATATTTTTAAATCAAGTAAGCCAAAAGTATCAGCTAACTCTAACAGTATAATCAAATAGTCCTAACTTGTTGATTTGTTAAAGTCCTAGTGATGGAGATTGCTATGTGCAAAGGCGGGCACGTGCTGTCTATGTATAGTGTAATTGCTGTTTCCACTTTAAATGCTCATATATCTCCATGTTTGAAAATAAAATGCTGACCTACCTGTAATGTTGCAAACTATCATCTCTTCTTCCCAAAACCTGATGAACAGAGAAACCCCAGGCTCTTCTCCATAGAAATTCTGCTGAACAATATTGCTAACAATGACCACTTGACTAAACCAAACAACCTGTGAATAAGTTTAGGAAAAAATAAAACTCTTTTTCTTTGATCTAAGTCATAGGTAAATTTAGTCAAAATAATTGAACTAAGATCCTCAACTAGACAACTCTAAGTTTTCATAGGTTTTACAGTACAGAGACAATTTCATTTTAAAGTCATAATATGCAGTGTAAGAGAAAATGTAAAAGTATCCTTACAGAAATAGCACTCAACTAAAAATAAGCAGCAGAGATTTAGCCATGTGGAAGGGTTTCTAGCGTACAAATCCCCAAGGGTTTGAAGAAGAAAGCTTAGAATAATAGGTGTGTGTGCTGCAGTGGGTGAGAGCAGCCCTTCAGTAAAAGCGTGTGGTTAGGTTAGGATGTGTCCAGGCTACTTATTATTCCCTTCTCTTAGAGGGACACAGAATTCTTGAGGTATAAAAGGAATAAAGAATGCTAGATATATTTTTTGTGGTGCTGAAAATGCAAATTATTTTTTTGTCCTTAGCATATAAGGGCACAATGTTGTTAATGGGGCATGGGCTTCCGAATGACAAGAGCTGGGTTTTAGTCCCATCATATCAGCTGTGTGACCTTGGCCTAGCAACTAGATTTCACCTTCCTTCTTTGTAAAATAGAGATAGCAATATCTGCCTACCTCTTTCGGCACTACAAGCAGTAAAGGATCGCACTGGGGGTGGGAATCCCAGCTCAGTATAGTCCCATGCACCTGCTAGATAGTCAACAAATGATAGTTTTGCTCCTTTCTTTTTAAAAACTGTGCTATAAACACTAACACTTGGGTGTCTGTAGATAAAATACTTTAGGATTTTGGCATTTCTTAATTTTTAGTTTTATCAAAGTTCAAAATGTTCCCTTTGCTTGTCTGTGTTTTCCTCATAGTTTTTCTGTTATTTTACTTCATAGCACTCTTTATTACTTGACATATATTTGCTTGCTTGTTTTCTACTTTCTGCCATTAGAATTTCTAGCTACAAGAGGGCAGGAACTTTGTTTAATGCTGAATATCTACCTGCAGAAAATACTCTTATCACATAGTGGGCACTCTATATATTTATTGAAATAAAGAATATATGGCTTATAAATGTTTTATTTAATGCTGCTTCCAGCATTTTTTACTGAAATAGTTGCCAACAGCACACCCAACTATTTGTAAATAAATATATACATGAATGGATAGCACCATAATATAACTTCTACATATCCATATAAGATTAATAGTGCCCTGAATATAATCAACATTTACTCAGTATTTGTAAAATACATAAATATGAGCTTCTTATTCACCCAAAATATATGTATGATTATGTCTTCCAATGGCAAAAAGATATTGTTTATAGAGAAGTTAGGGCTCATTGTGGAGATAAAATACCAGAATCATATATTACCTAGTAACATATTCATAATTTACCCTAACAAGTATTGTTAAGAATCTTGTAAAAAAAAAACCCAATAATCTGAGATTGAGTTGTCATTCATACATGGAAAAACCTACAAATATAATGTCATAAATGTTTAGGTGTGTTATGCGTGCATATGTGCATGTGCCTGTTAAGTAGATCCTGGGTATTTGTTGAATAATTCATTAATATACTCACATATGTGTATATAAAACAAGCTATAAAAATGTTTAGACATTGTGGAATGATACCATAAATGTTGGGATAAATGGAATACACCAAATGTCACTGAACTAAATTGTGGAGGACAAAGAATTTTAAAATTTGATTAAAAGATGAACTATGTGAAATGAATGTAGAAGGAATGATGTATATTATGCGTGTTTCTTTTTTACCATCCCAGTAATGTACATAGTTTTGCTATAGATGAGAGGAAGAAATGGGAAAGTTTTTTATGCATCTTTGAAATATAAGGAATATGAAAATATGGGTGAAAAGTTATGCTTGTGAAGAGAACATGGCTACCCTCCCTCCCCTACACCCTCAACACTTTAATTCCTTTCAGGCAGGAGCCAGAATCTTTTGTAGAGACCATTACAGCATTAGAAAGTAACGCAATCACAAAGGAGAGAAGAAAGGCTTGATCTACACTGTGTGACTGTAAGAGGCCCCCCTGGGAGGAATACGGTGGCAGTACAGTACTAAGTCAGAAGAAAAGAGCTACCCAGCTAAACTGTCATGTCTAAGAGAATCTCTGAAGCTGGCTGGGGAAAATATTTCTCCCCAAAATGCTTTTATTTACTTTATTTTTTAAAGTTAATACAAGAGATAATGCAGCACATTTGTGTAATTTCATCCTGAAGCTCTCAGATCTCACGCGTGTGTATCTCTACTCTCATCCCACCGGCTCTGGGGAAACACACGTTTCTCTTGCAAAATGCACTTGAGAGGTTATCGTGAGACTTGGCAGAGGAGGATAATACTGATAGATAATCCAGACCTACACGTGCATGAGTGCATGTGCACGTGAGCACAAGTGCACACGCCAACACACACACACACACACACACACATTTAGCTTCTCTATTTTATGGCGTAGAACATTCTCATATAGCGCTGGTCCCACATCAGCCTATCCCAGCTCCTTCATTCCCCTCGACGACTGTCTGGGATCCATTGAACTGATGCCATACTTTCTCAGTAAGAAAACAGGAAAAATCCAATAAAAACTATTTAACATCCTGCAACACTGCCTCTCTCATGTTCCCCCATACTCACTCACACAATGGACACACAATTATTTGCTCCAACTTACAATGGAATTCTGGCTGTGTCATGGGCCTTTGCTGGTGATAAGACCAGGTACATTTGAAATCTAGAAGCTGAGAGAAAAGTAAAAGCTAAGTATTCAAAAGAGCTTGAAGGAATGGTTGCCTTTTTCTGGATCATAGCTAAGGAGAGTATTCACTCATGTGACTTCCTCTCCCCATAACAGGGCTGTGAAAAGTATCCCTAAAATGAGGAGATTAAAGAGAAGAAGGAAGCGGTTAAAGAAAAATGGACAGCCATAAAAAGATTTATAATTTACTTTGGAAATAAATCAGCAAAGGAAGGCTCGGTCTGCCATTTGCTCTCAGGGCTCCAGGATCCCTCACTGAATAACCTCCCACAGCCCATTTCGATCTGCACTGAAATTAACAACCAGTCAGCCACTTTTTGAAATATTATCTTTGTTAGCTTTACCACTAACAAAAATACACTTCCAATTTTTCACATCCACACACTACATCTATTAAAGCAATCTGAGAAATTAGTTTGAGATAAACTGTACAGCAATTTTATTCATAGCTTCACTGTATCTCACACTGTTAATCTGCATCACAGCTCACTAAATAGTGCCTAATGTTTATTGCATTTAACTGAATGTATACGATTCTGAGGGTACGCCAGGGACCGATTATCATAATTATACATGTTTCTATGGAAACCCACAAGTCTATCAGTTTTGATTCATTATATTGTTATACCTTCTAGCACTTTCTAATTATTAGGTGCCCATAAAAAGTCTCAGTCTTGCTGTTACTATAGAAATGAGCTATAGACAGGCCTCAATTGTTAACCCTTAAAGAACCAAAACATATAGACTCAGACAGCTGGTAGCTATTTGTGTCACTGAAATAGGTAATAATTTCATCTATTACTTAAATTCATAATTAAATTCTGGTTATTGAGTTCTGAAAATATTTTATTTGGAAAACTCATGCATGATTAGCTCAGATTTTATAGAATTGTCTTGACTTTCAGGTTTCCTATCCCTGACGTGTCCCCTCAGGTATGATAAAAGATACACAAACACTAACACAACACTGATTTGCAAGCACAAAATGAAAAATCAAAAATCTTTCAGGACCAATTTCTTAGTTCATAGATAAAGACACATTTGCTGGTGTGTACACATAGAATTACATGCTAAGTGATAAAACAGATAAATCCGAATATAATAGCGAAAACTCAAATGCACCAAGAGTCTTTAAATCAAGCATCTAAAATTGCTTCTCTGCAATATGGCCATTTAGGTATAATTTAATATTGCTACTTAAATTGCAATTTGTAATTTAATATTTTCATTTTACTTTTTCTCCTATGTTCACTAACAGAAGAATCCTGTGAAAATTGAATGGGACCGAGCAGTTTCATTGTCTCTCTACCCCTCCTCCTATTATAGTTTTCAATTAGAAGTGCCTTTTAATTTAGATCAGGAAGGCTCTCCTGAAGTGACAGCTCGCCCTTCACACTGCATATCTATTTATTTCGGAAGTCAACACACCATTCAATAACCTGAGAACAGCCCTGATTGCTATGCTAATAGTATTCAGAAATATGTCTACACCGATGGAAACAAGTAAACTAAAGCTAATTCATAAAGTGAATAATAAAAGGCGGAGGGAAGCCTTTCATACCTTCCACTCCTTCAGCTGGAATCTTAAGCTTACAAATTTAATTTTTTCTTTCCCTTAGGGAAATGAACACTATATGATAACCAAACTGAAATTAGATTTTACCTAATATTACAGCCTTGCCTATTTGACGCGGCGGCTTGTTTTATTATATAAAGCTGCAGTGGGAAGCAGCCGAGACAATACCATGTATGTTAATGCCTGTGTGATCTAGGAGATGCCTGCTCCAGCCGCAGCTTTCTTCAGCTCACAGCTAAGTGCGTTTTGCTTTCGGAGGTGGGGGGAGGAGAGAGAAAGCCATAAGAATTTTAAATGTGTGCCCACATTAAAAAACAACAACACATGTTAGGTAACCACTTTCTTTATAATACAAGCCCAAACCATCACTACCCTCAGAGGCTCTTGCCAATTAGGAATAAATCAGATTGTATAAGCAACAAAAGATCTGGACATCTGCATACTGAAGTTCAAACTCTTAAAAAAACAGACAATTGATCAGAGCCTTTTGTTTTCAACTCCTACATCAGCATCACAGAAAAGTAGATTTACCACTAAATAAAAAATTAAAAGTAGATTAGGAGTAAATCAAATCAGATAGTTTTAAAACTCCATTCATCAGTACGTGCATATATTACTGCATATGTGTATGTAGCCTGAAATTGATTACATTTAATTCACATTAAAATTAGTCTTCTCCTCATATTCAGGTACAGGTTACCCAGAATAATTGAACTATATCTGCATATTTCCTTACTTCCTCATAAAAATTAAACTAACCTTGAATAATAAACATCTTATTTTGCATCTTGTTTATACTTTCATCCATATGATTATCAATTAGTTCCTCCACCCAATTCACTAACACCCTCCAAAGCTCTACAGAGCTTTTTTATACATTTTAACCTAAGCAAATATGTAATGCATAGATATATACATGATAGATAAATAGATAGATAGATAAAATTTTACAAGATATATAATTGTGAAAAAATGTTAATATTCCTAAATGAGTCAAAGAACTATATAAAAGCAATTATACTAGAGCCAAGATTTTGTGCACTTGATTAATAAGCCTTAAAAGTGACAATAAAAGCTTCTGAAAGCAGGCATAACCTGGCATGTGCTTTTTGAGAATACCTAAGGATCACTGTTGAGTTTGTGAATCCTGGAGGGGGTGGTGAGATGGGGGTCAGATACAGAGGTTATGAGGGTGATTAGGCAAAGAAAGCAGAGAAAGTAAGGCATTCAAGCAGCAAGCATATTACCACCTGGGATGTCATTTACTTCCTAGAGATAGTTACGTCCCTGCATGGTAAAACTATGAATTAATTATATTCCCCCCTCGCCCCCAGTGAGCATAAAGTGCTCAAATTTTTTTTTGGGGGGGGTGATAGGGAAAAAGATGACTTATCAGATGACTTATCATTCATGGCTGGGTGTTAAAATCCCAGAGGAGAAAGCCAATAAGAGATGGAAGAAAACCTGCTTCATGAAAGAAACTTGAACATAACCACCTTAGCATTAGATAGAAAGACTCCAAGCAAGATTCAGGCTGTGTCTCGTTGTTCCTGAGTCACCTAGCAAGATTTGCCTGCCTGTGTTCTGCTCTTCCTCAACTACCTGCAAATTGCTATTTCCACTTCTGAAATCTAAGACCCTGTCCCCCTATTTTTTCTCCTTTGTCCAAAATGTCCTATATATCTAATGTGGCCTCACTGCCTTTGGAATTTTCATGCTTATGCAAATTCCCCATGAACATGTATTACAATTTTATTTTCTCCTGTTAAAAAAAAAAAAAAAAAAAAAAAAGCAGCAGCTCCTGGTGAGAAAAATCCAGGAACTGCACCATCGCTATCCATCAAACTGAAATGATTTAGGGTTCATATTTATTTGCACCACTTTGCCACTGAGGAGAATGTCTAGTCAACCAGAGAATATTCAAATTCCTAGGTTTTGATGCTTTCAAGAAAGGTGAAAAGACATTAGTGAGTTGTGATTTCCTTGAGCACAGAACGGTTCTTTCAGAAGGGGGACCAGTGGGGAAGACAGGCTCACAGCCCCACACAGGGGGCCTTGGGCACTGTCCTCAACCCCATGTGTTGGTTCCCCAGGAAAGCACCACCTGGCCTCTGACAGAGGGGTGGGCCAGGCTCCCCTCCTTGGAGTGTCAAGGGTGAAGTGGGAAGATAACGTTGTTCCTGTGGGGTTTTATGCAGGGGCCCTTGGGCAGGCTCTTTTTCCAGTTTAATTATAAGAAATCAGAAAAAGAAATAGATGGCTTGCTCCCAGATGAGGAAATAGCTGGTGAATGTAATAGCGTGGGGCCAGATAAGAGAAAATAGATTCTGAGCCAGCTGAAAGTAGACATTCTGGGGAGAAAGGTGTAGGAAGGGAAAGAAGATGGGAGAGACTCAGCTAAGCAGCTGCCACAAGTAAAAAGTGCTCACCTACGCTATTCCTTTTAATACCTTTCTTGGCCGATTTTCTTCCATGTACAATTAATATAGGCAAATGCATGTCTCTTAACTGTCAGTTGCCAGGTCTAGATAAGCACTAAGGTTCTGGGCAGCACTGACTATAGAAATAAAGGAATAAAGGAGTCACTCTTGCCATACATAAAGTGTGATCACCACACAAGAAGATATCAAAGTATTTCACATGTTTATTTTTCTCAGTCCCTACGTGTCATCTTAGTAAAATATTATATTGCTTATGCTTGAGGAACACAAAGTATTAAAATGCAATAGTGTCTCTTATTTAAACATATAAAGAAAGCATAGAGCCCCCACCCTGCTCTCTCTCTCTCCCGCTCTCTCTTTTACTTTATCGGTGCATAATCAGCAAAACGCTCTTTTTTTTTTTTTTTTTTTTTTACAGGGACAGAGAGAGAGAGTCAGAGAGAGGGATAGATAGGGACAGACAAACAGAATGGAGAGAAATGAGAAGCATCAATCATCAGTTTTTTGTTGCGACACCTCAGTTGTTCATTGTTTGCTTTCTCATATGTGCCTTGACTGCAGGTCTTCAGCAGACCAAGCAACCCCTTGCTGGAGCCAGCGACCTTGGGTCCAAGCTGGCGAGCTTTTGCTCAAGCCAGATGGGCCCGTGCTCAAGCTGGCGACCTCGGGGTCTCGAACCTGGGTCCTCCACATCCCAGTCCGACACTCTATCCACTGTGCCACTGCCTGCTCAAGAAAAAAACGCTCATTATTATTCACTCTGAAAAACAGCCATTTCAAGAGGCTAATCAGCAATGTTCACAATTTATGTTTAACTTTTAAGCTACTTGGAGTTAAAAAATTAAAAAACACCAGTATCAACAGATGTTTCTTTGGCTCTCACTGTCTGGCTAATAAAAAGAAGTCCTTGGAGATTTCACCTACTGACCTACTGTGTATACAGGCACAAACGTGTCCCCTGTAGGGTCTGTGGCTAATGAAGGTAGGTCAAATGGGGAACCCAGGCCTGGGAACTTTGACTAGGACCGGGCACAACTAAGCGCGCCAAAAAGAACCTTCTCAGAGATCCTTGGGAGAAGATTGACCGTCCATCAGCAGTGAGATTTCACTACGTCATAATTGCTTGCCCGCCCTAAAGGACCCCTAGGACCCCTTTAAATACCTCTCACGCAGTCTAATTCATACGACTCCTCCGGCCTCTGAGCCCTGGGACTGGAGGACATCGTGGGGTGAGATGCGCGGTACTTAATAAAGCTTTTTATTATTCCACATTTTGTGGCTTTCGGACCCTTCCTTCTTTCTCGGCGGGGAAAAATACCTTACATCCCCCATCTGCAAGTGGATTAAGTCCTGTTCCAAAAGCAGTGCACATATTCTAAACCATTTCATATACAATGTGTAAGACCAGTGGCCGCTGCTGTCGTGGCCATTCACATGCAGGTTCACATTGGATTTGGGAAGACGGTGAAGAAACAGTGGAGCCAAAACATGGTGGGCCATTGTGTTTATTAAAGTCTCAAACCAGCCAATGAGCAAACACACAGGGAAAACACTTTCCTTCATTCAGCTCTCCCAAAGCCCTGACACATTGTCCGGTTCCACAACCAAGAGAATCTTCTCCTGGTTCCTCCTAGAACCCAAGTTCCCAATTAGCCTCATTGGAGCTCACAAAGCCCCTCAGCTCTGGTTCCCCATCTGCACTCTTTCTTCTCTCTCTGTACAAACTGACTTCTTCTTCAGCACTCTGCAATATCCCTGCTGTCTCTGCAAAACTGGCTGGACTCACAAAGCACCCTCCTTTGCAAATATCAGCAAAACAATGGCCCCTCCCAAGCAGCAATGCAATCCGTAATTTGTTATCAACTGCCCTGCTCTGAGGGCAAGCACACACATGGCTGTCCAGTGCCATTTTTTAACAATAAAACTGAGCAAACTAAAATAATACAAATTTTACAAACTCATTTGCCCAACACAAGGTGCCTACTGGAAACCAGGATGTCAACCAATAGACTCAAGTAAGAGTGGGGTGCTTTGTGAGGGCTGGAATTACCAGGGCCTTGAACCTGGACAACAAGAAAGGTTAGGTTTAGCTCATAAAAAGGAGGTGCAAAGATATGTTTGAGAAATCTGCACAATTATAATCAATTTAAGTGGATAATTTATGCAGATGGACACAAAGCAGGGAGTCTACAGCATGTTGACTAGTTGGTTAAGGAGTTTCAGTAGTATTATAATTGTAATAGGAAGACATTAACAATACTATTAAATAGAAGATGTAGCTTGTGTTTTGAAAAGGAATAAGTTGGAAATCATGTGCTAGAAGACCAAAATGAGGAAAGCTTTTGGCTTAAAAGTCAGTTGCAGACTCTTATTACTACAAACAGGAGTTTTATCCTAGAGTGTTCATAGGGAGAGGGAAAAAAGGAGCGTAATGAAAGAGAAATCAGGTGAACACATTATATGAGGAGAGGAAGAGATAAAGGGTGAGTTCAAGCCACCAACACAAAGTCACCAGGAGAATGATGCTGATGGATTGGGAGAAATAGGTTTGAGGGTAAGTGACCTAGCTTAATTGTTAACATATAATTGGAAACTGATGAAGTTCAGCAGGCAGTAGGATTAAAGATCAGAAAATTATCTTCAAAGATAGATCATTACTTCTTTCTTTTTTTCTTTTTCAGGTGAGAGGAGGGGAGACAGTGAGGCAGACTCCTGCATGCACCCTGACGAGGATCCACCGGGTAACCCTATCAGGGTGGCTGATGAGGTACTGAGCTATTTTTAGCACCAGAGTCTGATGGGCTCCAACAGAGCTATCCTCAATGCATGGGGCCACACTCTAGCCACTGGCTGTGAGAGAGGAAGATTGAGAGAAGGGGGAGAGAGAGGGGAAGAAGCAGATGGTCACTTCTGTGTGTTCTGACTAAGAATCGAACCCAAGATGTCCATATGCTAGACCAACACTCTATCCACTGAGCCACCACCAGGGCTTACTTTTTTCTTATGATCTTGCACATGGTTATTATTTTGTGTTTCAAAAGAACAAGTATGTAAATGAGGATGAATAAATAAGATTTGAACTGTACATATGATATGATATTTGACATAGAAGAATGAATAAAACTTAAAAGAAGATGTGAAGAGAGCAAAGTAAATATATGAGAATGGAACTTTGTGATTTTCATCCATATATGGACAAAGGAAGAAGGAAAATAAAGGAAAAGATAGTAGTCACAAAAGTGAAATTAGAACAAAGACAATAGGATATCAAGAAGAGAGAAAAATAGAACAACAGCCTAAGAAAGGTATGGAGGCTGAAAGAAGTTTCAGTGATGTGTTGTGTGTGTGTGACATAGGAGAAACTTGAGCACATCTGAAGTCACAGGAGAGGACAGCAATGAAAAAGGACAGAATAATATTACATTGTGAGAAGCATGAATTGATGCTCCCAGAGGGAAAGGATAAAGGGGAACAGTTGGGAGAGTCTGGGAGAACTTCAGACCTAGAAATGGGAGATCCTCCTCTTTTTATATAATTTCTTTTTTAATTTTTATTTTATTCATTTTTAGAGAAGAGACACAGAGTAAGAGAGAGAGAGAGAGAGAAAGAGAGAAAGGGGGGAGGAGCTGGAAGCATCAACTCCCATATGTGCCTTGACCAGACCAGTGCAGGGTTTTGAACTGGCGACCTCAGTGTTCCCAGGTCGACACTTTATTCACTGCGCCACCACAGGTCAGGCAGACCCTCCTCTTTTTAAAAGGAAAGAAGAGAAAATAGGTGATAATCCCAGAAATATTTTGAGGTTTAGAGATAATATATATAGGAAGTTATTAGTATGAAGGAAGGAATACAGTACATGCCAAATAATCTCAAACTAGGAACAAAATGGTGCAAAGCAGGCTTTAAAGAACCAACTGAATGAGGCTAAAAGTAAAATTAATATTGAAGAGTGAAGGGTCAGAGAGCTAGTATTGCTAATGCTGTATGATCAATAGTCACCTGGATTTTGAATGCCACATAAAGCTCTTATCTGCAAGTCTTGGAACATTACCAGGTGGAAATAGTGAGGCACACAAAACAGAAAAATAGAAAGAAGAAAAAAAGGACCATCTTAAACTCAATTCAATTAAAAGTATATTTCTTAAGCATTGTTTACGTACCCGGCACTATATTAGCTATGAGCCAGAAAATTTTAATGGTATTCTAGGGCCTGGAGCTTGCAAAAAATAAAAATAAAATTTGTGCTAGTTTTTTAAATCTCTAAAAATGAGCATCCTTTAACCAGATGATTCAAGATGACATACAACTGGCCTCAGATGACCCCCTATTCTTTTCCATATTCATTTATTCAGAGAACTCTGTATTGCCAGCAAAGAAAATGAAAAAAAAAATCAAGGATTACATAAACTAAGTGCTACTAATAATAATGCTATTGTGCAACCAAAAGCTAGAGAGCGACTGTATGGGCTCGTTACTGGATGGCTGTCCTCTCTCAACAATCCCAATGGCTGTAGTTTTCTTCCTGACCTGCAACAAAGCACCAACAGGGAGTACACTAAACGTTCTACAATAATGAACACAGAGTAAATGACCACTGTTTTTGGAATTGTAGTTATGTCATTTCTTTTCATCTTCACATATTTACAAAGAAGGTATCACTCTACTTATGGGTGAAGAAGTTGAAGCTAAGAGACAGTAAGTAACTGCCCAAGGTGACCACGTCTGTAACTGAACAATCACTTATCAAATACAGTTGTATCTTTTCCCAAAGTCTGTGATTTTTTTTTTCCTGTGCTAGTGACACTCAGTCTTGGTTACACATCAGAATAATATGGAAAAGTTTCAAAACATAAGAATGCCTGGGTCTCATCACAGACCAATTATATCAGCATGTGTGTGAGCATGGAACCAGCATCTGTGTGTTTAACAATCTTCCTGGGTGATTCCACCATGCAGTCACCATGGAGAACTACTCTTGTACATCAAAGTGCCATGATTCAGTCACTTTTCATCCTTCTGTTTTCCTTGACTTCCTCGAAGTCAGTCTACTTTTGTATTAGAGTTTACACTGAACAGTGAGGAAAAAAACTGTCTTGGTGATCTTATACTTATAAATTCTTGTATTTTTCACATGTAATTGTCTTTTCTAGCTGAGAGTTTGGTTCTGTGATTAGTATACATAAGCTGTCCTTTTATAAAAATCAAAATGGAATTTCATATGTATCTATTATACACATATTAATTACTCTTAAAAATATTCAGGTATCCACTATTTTTCAAGTACTGTTTTAGGAGTTGGGGATTTGTAAAGAAAAGGTAACACAAGCTAATAAGAAAAGTCAGGGTTTGCTTTTAACTCTAGGTTCAACCCTCTTCCTACTTCCTTACACTCATATCAATATATTTATGTAGCTCAAATTATTAGGGGAAAAGCTATTATAATTCTATGACTACCTATGCAAACATAAAGTATGTTCAATTATGTATTCTCTATATGACTCCTTCTGCCCCAAAACATATTCCTACTGTCCTGTCTATTCTAATTGTCCTTCCAACAAAACCTAAAATTCTCACTACTCTTTTGAAATGGACATTAAATATAAAAAGGTGACTCATCAGTAAGGATTATTATCACCTGCCAGTTACAGAGCACCTGATTAAGAGAAACTTAAGCAAATCAGTTCTTTCCTACACAAAAATCTGAAGATGAGTGGCTATTAAGATCGGTTGAGAAGCCATGTTTGATTTTTCAATTAATTTAAGAGAGAGAGAGGAAGGGAGAAAGAGATAGAAGCATCAACACATTGGTTCATTTAGTTGTTCCATTTAGTTGTGCACTCACTGGTCACTTCTTTTAGGTGGCCTGTCCAGAATCGAACCTGCCATCTCAGTGTGCAAGGACAACGCTTTATCTAGTGAGTCACACGGCCAGGGTGAGAAGCCATATTTAAAGTGTACTGCATATGTGAAGAAATAGGAACCATAGGAAGCTTTAGTCTTTTTTCATTTGTTCACTCAGATTAGTTTATTAAATAAACTGAATGTTTTATTGGAAAGCACAGAGCTCCAATCAAGAAAACCAGGAGGTTTTTGACAGGACAAGGTCAAATACTAGTGATAGCTCTTTGCATCTGAAAACATGAATAGGACCAAAGGCTACAGCCCCTGTGATGGGTAACAGAAGAGGCCCCTGCTCCTAAACAAAGAAGCTCCGAAGAAGAGGTGTGTAAAAAGTGGGGGAAACATGAAAACAGTATGGATGAGAATTTGTCCTCACTCTATGTAAACTGATGCTAATATTGTAAAAATTACTTCATTTTATTAACAGTTCTATTGAGATGTAATTTAAATACTATATATCACACATTTAAAATGTATATTTTAATGGTTTTTAGCATATTCACAGATATGTGCAAACATTGCCACAGACAATTTTAGAACATTTTTATCATCCCAGAAGAAACTGTAAAATCACCTCTCTATCCTCTATCCCTTCCAGCTTTAAGCAACCAGTAATCTTTGTATGTCCATAGAATTGCTTATTCTGAACATTTCATTGAAATAAAATTGTATAATATGTAGCCTTTTATGACTGGCTTCTTTCACCTAGCACTATGTTTTCAAGGTTAATTTATGCTGTAGAATGTATTAATACCCCATTCTTCTCTATGGCTGAATAATATTCTACTGTATAACCATATTACATTTTGTTTATCCATTCATTAGTTGATAGGCATTTGGCTTGTTTCTACCTATTCTAAATATGTTGCCATAAACATTTGTATACAAGTTTTGTGTGGACATATGTTTTCATTTTTCTTGAAATTATACATAGGAGTGGAATTTCTGGGTCACATGGTAACTATATTAACTATTTAAAGAATTGTCACTGTATTTTCCAAAATGACTGCATCTTTTTACATTTCTGTAAGTAGTGTATGAAGTTTCTGATTCATCAACCCTTATCTGACTATTTTTTATTTTAGCCATCTCAGTCAGTGAAAAGTGATACCTCACTGTGATACTGATTTGCATTTCCTTGATTATAATGCTATCCAGCATCTTCCCACATGTTTATTGGCCATTTTTATATGTTCATTCGAGAAATGTCTATTTGGGTTCTTCCCCCATATTAATTGGGTTGTCTTTTTATTATTAAGTAGTAAAAGGTTTTAGTATATTCTTGTAAAAATCTAATATTACACATATTATTTATAAATGTTTTCTCTTATTTTTGGCTTGTCTTTTCATTTTGTTGACTGTGTCCTTTGAAGCATAAATATTTTTAATTTGGGTGTTGTCCAATTTATATATTTTTTTCTTTTATTGCTCCTGTTATATCTTTGAGTTTATTGTTAAATCCAAGGTCATGAATTTTGCTCTTATATTTTATTTTAAGAGTTTTATACTTTTAGATTTTTAAAAAGATTTAATTTATTGATTTTAGAGGAAGAGAGAGAGAGAGAAAGAGAGAGAAAGGAGTGGGGAGAAAGTAGTGGTTTTTCATATGTGCCTTGACCAGGCAAGCCCAGGGTTTTGAACTGGCGACCTCAGCATTCCAGGTTGATGTTTTATCCACTGTACCACAACAGGTCAGGCTATTTTCAGTTTTTATGTATGAGTAATTGATTTGTTATGAATTAATTTTTGTGTATGGTGTGAGGTAAGGATCTGACTTTATTCTCTTTAATTTGGCTATTCGTATGTATAAAAGACTATTTCTTGTCCATTCAATGGTTTTGGTACCCTTGCTGAAAAATCAGTTGCCCAGGGACATGTGGGTTTACTTCTGGGCTCTTAATTTTAATCTATCAATTTATATATTTATCCTGTGCCAGTACCACACTATCTTAATTGCATCACTTTGTAGATAAATTTTGAAATTAGGAAGCGTGAGTTCTAAAATTTTATTCTTCTTTTCAAGCTTGTTTGGCTATTTTGAATCCCTTGAAATTCTATATATATTTTATATATAACGAATTTTAAAAATCAGCTTGTCAATTTCCAAAAAGAAGCCAGATAAGATTCTGATAGGGGCTACATTGTATCTGTAAATCAATTTTAGGAGCATTGCTATCTAAACCATATTAACTCTTTTTTATCCATAAACTGCTTCTATTATTGTACAAAACATTTCATACCGTCTCTTTGTTTGCCTTTGTTCATTCTGTCTTCACTTTACTGGCCATGTGTGAAAACAGAGTATAATAAGGAAATATAGAATTGAAACCCAGTGTTATAGACAAGGAACCATAATTAAGGAATAGAACGTGGTTCATATAAATATATCCAAGTAGAACAGTTCTTTGCAAAATCAATCCTTTGTTGGAGACAAATCCTAGAGGCATTCCATCCCAGTGCCTCATTTGGGGTCATCTCTTTCTTCCACAAGCTGCAGCCCCTAGGCTTCCTTCCTTTTTAATGCTGTTGCTGCCATGGCAACGGTTCATATGGGCTGGAAGAGAGAAGATGAGGCCTCTCTGGAGCCATCATTAGTGCTACTCTGGCCAGCAGGGGGTGCCAAGAAGAGCAGCCACTCCCACCTTCTGTTTGTAACTATTCACACCACCCCAGTAAAGCCTCGGACCTGGAACTAACTGAGAAGTGGTTGGGGTGCTACTACAAAAGGAGATCGTCACCTCTCTAGACAGGCTTTTAAAAATTCGTGAGGATTTCGCTAAGAATTCATGTCAGAACACAATTTATAAGTGATTAACTAGAGAGGAAAATGGAAACTTTCAAAGTCTAACTACAAAATATGGTATTTCCGGAAATCAGAGATCGTCTTCTTTTTTTATTTATTTCTGCTACAAAGATTTAATTTTTACATTTTCTGCACTCAGAAGATTCACACACGTTAGATTCTCTTCTCCTCGTGCACAGAGCATTGAACGTCCTAGGGAATTAATAAATGTTTATTAAGTTGCATTCAAATGCCTGGTCTCTAGATGCTGAAGCCAATTCCGATTCCATTCAGCATATAGCAGTGGATCACCCACCAATGCTTTCTTAGCACCATGGTATGAATTTCAAGAGGATACAGGGTTGTAATTTTACAATTCCATCTCATGTATGCATCAGAATATTTTACCTCACATATATGAGCAAGTGAGCACCTATTAAATTAAAATGTGATGCTGAATCCACTTTTAAAACACTGTGAAGAACAAGGTAATGTCCTCTTACCACCTTTCCAGAATAACATCGTGTCCATAGTCATTTATATTTCTGGATTTATATTATATGAAATAATTTGCACATCTCTGGTTTGTGAGCTTGAAACTTCCTAATCTTTGATGCCTATAACTGGCAGTTTTTACCTTCAAAAATTCTTTAGTATGTAACCAATGCTGCATGATGCACAGAGTTGACTAAATATTTATCAAATATTCATACAGTTACTCAGTGGATTAATTATTGAACAGGTTTCCACAGAACTATCTTTCTTTGCTAGTTAATTCTCTGTTGCTCCACTGACATGTGTTCCAGGGAGGCAGAGAAATAGCCAACTCAGCAAATTTTTTTACTTTCAAAGTTGTGCATTTAAGTGTGAGAAAAGCAAGATACACATGAAAGCCCATATTACTGGTTTGGCTTGCTTAAAATTGTTTAAAGATACAGATAAATTTTCTAATGTTTTGAGCTGGGTTTTTTGCTTTTTGAATAAAGTTAATTTTTAAAGTATATCTAATAACTTATTAACTGACAAAAAAGGTATTTTTTAAAGAGCTAAAAATAATTTCCATTTTAACTTATTACACACTATTCTTCTGAACATTATTTCATTGATTTTCCATAGGAGACCCAAGTCTCTATTCCCATTTCACAGCACAGGCAAATGTGGTTTTCAGTTACCCACTTATTCTCCCAAAATCACACAGCTGACAAGTGGCAAAGTTGGCACTGGAACTTATGTTTCATCCAGTATAGAATAGTTAGCAAATTAAAAGAGAAAAAAAGGAAATATTTCCTATTTGAATAAATAGGGTTTTTTTAGCAATGTTTTTATCAATTTCTGTTTTCTGAATTAGAATAATACTAGCACAATTTTTCCCTTGTATTTGACAAGCTATACCAAAAAGCAGTCAGTTTCCATATATCAGATAAGAAGAAACAGGGACAGGAGAGACCTTACATCTTTGGCCTCTCATAAAGCAGCTGTGTTAGGGCTTTGGGACAGTCTGAGACAGGATGAGCTGGTCTCCAGGAATCTAGTGATCACATCAACCACTAATTAGTCATCAAAATGTGTTAACTTTAAAGAGGATTATAAAAATAAGAAGGGGATTGGGCAAGGAAACTAGCTTTTGTCTCTCTCTAACTGTGGCATGATTTTAAGTCATAGAACTT
The DNA here is from genome assembly GCA_037038555.1 of Rhynchonycteris naso. Lineage (NCBI taxonomy): Eukaryota > Metazoa > Chordata > Mammalia > Chiroptera > Emballonuridae > Rhynchonycteris > Rhynchonycteris naso. Next base: position 229,147,549 of record CM072998.1, read on the forward strand.
TTGGATCTTTACATGGGATTTTCACTCCTCAGAAGAATATCAGTTCCTTTACGAAGCTAAATTTACAGTTCAATCTACATAATTCATATCCAGTATTTCCCCATGCACCTTTTACCGAAAAATTTGGGGCCTAAAAACTGGGTGTGTCTTATACAGTGGTTGCAGATTTTTTTTACTTGCATTTCCTGCTTTTTCGGGCTTGTTTTTCACTCATTGTTGAAGACAGTGATTCATCATCAGACACAGATAAGGACAAACCGGTGGATGGGAGTTTTGACAGTGATGGGGAGCTCTATAAATTTTAGGATGAGTAAAACTTGAGTTCAATAACTTTATGTAATACATTTATTTTTCAAATTTTCGGCCCCCAAATTAAGGTGCATCTTATACATGGGGAAATACGGTATCTCCTTCACAGAAGGAGGAGTGTTAAGCTGCATGCATCATGCATCTCAAATCAAATGCAGCATCCTCATTTCCAGTCCTTTTAATTGGGTCATCAAGTATTTTTCCATTAAACATTCTCAACAAAAATAGTTTACTTCTAAATACCACATCTCTTAATTTTTTCCCTAACAACATTATCATAATCTACCCATTTGGCAGTCTTCTTAAAATCTTAACATTAAAATTTCAACCATATTCTTGGTATTGTTGGATACGCCGGGTGCAAAAACAAATATCGGAGACTTTCAGGAGTTCAAAGAATTTTTATGGCCAAAATGCAAACCTGCGCAGGGGTGAGCTCCTACAGCACTCAAAAAGGCTGTCAGCGGAGTCACACCGAGCGCCTACAGACTATAGCTTATATAGCTGAGCAAGCAAGCATCAGATCCAGAAGCAAACTTGGCAGTTAGCTATAGGCGGGCAGAAGATTACACACAGTCAGATGGCGTAGTAACAAGCGGTCAGTGGACAATTTTAAAACAGTTCATGCAATTATTGCTTAAACCTTCCATAACGGTTTTGCTATCTTAGTCAAACATAACAGGATGTGGGTGCGGTTAACTGTGTCTAACTCCTATGGTCTATGCCTTTTATCTTCCCTGTTCCTTCTCAGGGTCATGCTGTCCTAGACATGAATTCTTAATGCCCCCACGATCCCAACAGTATCATAGTAAATAAAACACTTTAACTTTTTGTGAAGAAATGTTTAAAAGAAAGTTATTTTCTATACATACGATAATTAATATTCATTATAAATAAGTCAGGATTTCAAGGGTACTAACCACCATTAACTATTCATATATTCTTTCAAGTAAATAATAATATAGGTTATAACATTATTACCAGATGTGTTTATGTGGTATATTTAATTAGTTGTAAGTAATACAAATGCTTGATATAGACTATGGAGACTTCAGATGTGGAGATGTTTTGTGAAGAAGCTTTGAAATCCACTGGTCTATGCCATTCTTTCATTGAAGACAAATATGTGGGCAAATCAGCAGGCGTCCATTCTGGCTTCCTGAGTGTGCCCTAGAGCTGTCCATAAGAGGGTGTGGGAAAGGCAGCTATAGATGATCCAGGTACACAATCATTTCAGCCAGAATTGTAACAGAATAACCAGACTCATGTTAGAGCATTGCTCTTCTGTGTATGACCTGGAAGCTGCTTCACGATGGTTGCAAGGCCACTTCCAATGTCCTTTGATCATTATTTTTTTTAAAAAGATGGTTTCTCTACAAAATACAGAGATGATTCAAATAACATAAGGAATTATCAAGATATAAATGACATTCCTAATAGGTGCCTGTCTGAATTGCTAAATAAATGGCATTTTATCCCAGAATATTTAAATCCTTTATCGAGGAATATAAGTTCAGTCATTATGGGTTTCTCTAGTATTTCCAACTCCATATCAGAAAAGCAAACATCATTTTAAGAATCAGCTATTTACCCCAAATACAATGGCCCTCCTAGTAAACTGAATGGAAAGCGGACAAAAGAATTTGTAGGTTTAGTAATACACAGGGACTGACTTTCAGGTTCATCATAAAGGTCAGGTGTAATATTCAAAAACAAACTCAAAGGCAGCTACTCTATTGGACTCCGAAGATTCCAGCAAGCACTGGGCACCCATGGGCATTGGTTCAAAATGTATTTATTGTGATCACACCCCAGATGATGCTGCAAGCACTCTTAAGGACCTTATTCACTACCATCCTTCCTGCATTATGTATGCAGTTATTGCTTTGCATTATGCACTATCTAAAATGATACAAAAACATTTTGCTGAAAAAGAAACCACTAGTTTTATGCTTAACACCAGGATTATAAAATGTGATGTTATAAATTATTCATATCATTCGATTTAATGTAATAATTTTCTCTTCAGCATTAGGCCTCTCTGAATAGTGTCCTATGCAGCCACTGTTTTGAAGAACTTAATACTAGGGAGAGAAACACCTGGCATAAACTGACAGACAGTGAATTAGGCTCATTGTCAGTTTGGGGAAAAAATTGCAATTTAATCCTTGATCTTCTGTACATCCTAATTTCAAGGGGCATTTGTCAGCACGATAAAATGATCCAACCTTAGAAATTTATAGAAATATTGACCTCGGCATTAGACAGAGATATATAGAGAAATAAACGCACATTTATTTGAAATCTAACTATAGAATGAAATTCATCTTTGTTTATTTCAAAGCAGTAATGTGAAATAGTTTGAATGCATTTACACTAATAGCAAATAGATTTTGATACACATTTATAATTTATTTTGTTCAAATCTTTCAAAGAAGCACTGACCTTAGGACAAAGCATGCTGAGAAAGATGAATATATCAGTGCAAGTTAGCCTACAGATTAAAGTAATTTATCTTTTAGGCAGTTCTCCCAAAAAAATCAAAACCAAAGAAAAAAAGTGCTTCTGAATGTTTAAAACTTTATTAAAAAAAGATGGGTGTTGGCATAAAACTGGTAGAAGCAAATTTTTAAAATTTTCTTGTTGCCTTTTACTTTTTATCCATGATTTGATAGCATAAAGTTATATTAGAATTTTCCATTACTCTTAAATGTAAAGACTTGTCATTCTGGGATTGAATGTATGATCTTGTTATAGTGAGAACAGAGTTCAACAATTCTGGTACCTAATCCCAACCCCTTTCAGGGTCTACCTCTTGAACTTCTAAAAGTGATGATATTGCATACTCAACTACCCTTAGGATGGTGTAGGGAGACCCAAATGACATCCTAATGTAATGTAAAACATGTCCAAAACTCTGAAGTGATCTCAAATATGAGGAGCTATTATTTAAAACTAAAAATGTCTATGATCCTTACACAATTATAATCCTCAGAAGTGGTAGAATGGATAGGTAAAAATACTTATAGTAAAAAGTTTTTAAAAAGGAATTCAGTTGCTAAGAAAAATAAAAATATAGCAATTTAAGAGTGGAATTGTATCCAAAACTATGTGAAATTGAGTAGAATTAGCAAAAGGAAAAACTTTAGGCATAGTGTCAGGAAAAATTACAATTACATTCCAGAACAATTTTTATTTTTCACAACACCTAGTGTAACATCTTGCACTCAAGGTAGGACCCAGCCACTGTAACCTGGCTGATACTGAAGAAAGATAGTTACTGTGGTCAAACCAACAATAATTGAACATTCATTTTTTACAAGGTCAACATAAGATATCTCAACTGCTTCTTTGTGATAACAAGTGCCTGGCAAACTTGAAACTCAGTCTTTACCAAATAATAACAAATTGACAATGTTCACTGCTTTCCAAAACAGCAATGGGGTATTTTAAGAGGTGGGTGGAGGTAGTAAGAAAGGCAAAGTGGTGGATGGAAACTATTCTTGAATTAATGACTTATTTGATTGACTTCTATACTATAGTCTCTTTTCTACTTGACAGCCTAGGTAAAGGAATATTTTTCTTTCCCTTAAATAAAAATTATTAGACATTCTGTCTATTAATCTTGGAAGCATACTTCAATTAGTTTCACTAACATTGTGAGTGGGGCCAGAAGAAACCATGTCACATTATGAGCTGCCTTCCTTTCACGTCAAGAGGACCTTAACCCTCTCCAGCATCATGGCATGTTCTCCTTTCATGGTTCTCACTGCTGCCCAGGGCGGCCACCTGGTCTCCCAAAGGCCGGTGGACACAGGATAAACCCCTGAGACACTGAACAGGAAGCCTCTGGGGTCAGGTTTTCATTTGCTCACTCACACACTCACTTATAGTTTTAAACAATTATTATATGTTCAAATCCAAAAGAAAAAATATTTTTGTGCTTTGAAAAAACAAATTCCGGAGAATGGAGGACCGGAGTCAGTGCTTTAAGCCTCTCAGTGAAGCTCCAACCTAATTACTGCCTGCTGCGTGGTGCAGTTAAACACAATCAGTCAGAAAGCCTTAAAGATACAATATCCCTTTTCACAAACTGTCTGCTTGTCAATTCTAAGTCATCTCCCTGCTTTAAATCAACCAACCACAGAGCTGTTATGAACAGCAACTGATTTTCCATGCAGTGCTGCAAAACAAAATCACACTGTATCCTATTTTTAATGGCCACAGTTTTTCAACTGCATAACAAGAGTTAGCTGGCACTGCTGAGCTTAACGGTATCAAAAAAATGGGTTCAAGTAGAAATAGCATGGAACCCTTGAAGTGAACAAGTACAGACCCAATTACAAGTGCATTGTGATGCTCAGTACCAATTACATCCCAATAACAGTGCAGCAAATTTCCCCTTAATAGTTATATTGTAGGCATCAACTTCTTTTATTTTTGTTCCTCCAGGATACAGCTTAATACTTAAAAGGGGGAAAAGACTGAATCATAAATATTATTTTATTAACACAGTCTATTTACGCACAGAGTCTCTTCTGTGATGTGAGCTCAGAGACATGGTAGCTTCATCACCACAGGGAGAGGACTTAAGCTTCTTTCCATAGAGTTCATAGGTTGTCAAGGTTTTTCTCTTGGGAAAAATCAGATTTCCTTCTTTGTGTATTACTCATTAGAAATGACCTTTCCTCAAATAATAGGCTTTTAAGTTATTTGAGCTTTAAGCATAAAATCAGGCAGTACAGGAATTTTTTTAAAGGAAATCTAGCTCCAAATCCAAAGTAGTGGGTAAAATTAGGTATTCTACAAAATGAAGAAGCTGTCACCTGGGCCAATGGGGGTTGATGTATGACAGGAGCCTTAATGGCTAGAAGAAAAGATAAAAGAGAAATGAGAAAACAAACGAAGATATGAAAAAGAAGGTTCATATAACAAATTGATCCTTCAAACCTGGGGTCAATATATGGGAAATGAAGAGGCAAAAGAGTACAGATTAAACAAAGCTAATAAAAAAAAGTAGTCACAGGATATGCATTGTATTTTGTTGACTATCAGAGAAACAATAGCTTTTCAGTGGCATTTCATCTAACCCAAACCACACATGCTTGTGGTGGTCACCCATGCTCTGCCGGGACATTCTGCCACAGGCAGCCAGGTTCATGTGTTCCTTGAGTATTAACTTCACTTTCAACTTCTTCCAGGACAGTATGGGCACTATATGAGTAGGACAATATCACATCTTTTCAGGTTTGGCCACTCACGCTTGAGGAATATAGCAGGAGAAATTAACAAATTCTCCAGGTCTTTATCCAGGATGGGAGCACAATGTGAGAAAACAGGCCTGTCTCCCATTGCCCTTTGCTCTGCCCATTGTCTCTTTATCTGGAACCAAGAGATGGAGCAAGTGATCCAGGCTCTGTATCATTTGCTCTTCCCAATTTAGTGTAAACTTCATCCGTAAACATAAGAAAACCAAGTATTTTCTTTGAAGTGCAAGATAAAAATTTAACCTCTTTATAGGTTTTCACTTGGAATAAAAGATCAAGAGGCATGCCACAAATTATAAATAACTGTTTAAAAAACTATGAACCCACCCAACTTTTCTTATTTTTAGAGATGAAGAAACTGAGGCATCAGATGAATGTGAATTCCACAATATAAGGTGGCGGCATCAGCAGCGGTGACAATTGGCACAGATTACAAGACTTGTGGCAGCAGGGGGAATGCTATTTATTGTACATAGTGACTCACAAATCTAGGTTTATGTGAGCAACAGAAAACCTTACTCAAAACTCCAACAAGGAGCTGATACTACTTAAAACATAAACCAGAGATTGCAAGATGAGAGTGTTTATAGATTATTTTTCATGGCAGAATTATCCAAGCAGCACTGGATATAATTATGCATCCACTAATGAGTATGTGTCTGGAACTTCATAACATTAATCAAAATAACCTTTGATGACAGTCAGCATATATACTTCTGGGCACTTTGTGAGAAGGAGGAAGAAAGGGAGTATGGCTGAGGTAGGGGAGGGGTGGCAGGTGGGGTGGTGGACCTGGGCAAGGGCATGAAGATTGGCCTTGTGCAGGGCATGGACCTGGGGCAGGCCAGTGAAGGCAGAGGAAACCAAGGTCCCAGACCCACCAGCGACTCTGGGCCACGCCTTTGTCAATCTCTGCCGGCTCTTTGTCCCCTTGGAAGGTAAAGAAGAATGGTTCTGAACCTTTCCATTACCGAATTTCAAAGTGACCCAAAAATGTAAAATCGAGTCTACATTCCGGACCTAGAAATGATTTTAGTACGTCCTGCCTTGCTTCGGATTTTCCCATCCTGTGTCAATAGAGGACGTTCCTTTAGACTACTGAGAGCTGGAGTGACCTCAAATGCAAATGCTTGGATGAGGTAATGGTTAATCAGTGAAATAAAAAATAGAACCAATGCATCTGATGCAAAAGACAGATGTTTGATCTTTTCCTGTTTTGACTGGAAACCCGGAAGAGGAGGGTACTGGCTACCTCATGTAGGGAAAAGAAGAAATAAGTTTGAAAAGGAGGGAGCTAAAGACCCAGAGTGGAAACGTCCAGGACATCACAACTCAGCGGGGGTGTGGAAGGGAGCTTAGCTTCAAGTGCATTTTAATCCGCAGCTAGAAAATGGAGTTTTATCCTCAAATGATTTACGGAGGTGGGGGAGGGGTGCTTGTAGATGTTATGGGGAGTTTTATTGTTTGCTGCTTCTGTTGTTTTTAATATCGCTTGCTTCCTATAAATAAATTTCTCCCCAGAGAATTCTACCTTGTAACTATATTGACTTAATGATGAAGCGCCTGTGCAATTAAAAGACGGTTCTAATTAATAGGCAATGGGATGGTTGTATGTGGAAGATTTCTGCCGTTTACGCCTGGCGCACTAACCGAATCTAAACAAAGTCACAAAAGGCATCGGAGTGCCATTAGAATTTATCAGCTGAGATGCTGGGAATATTTTTCACACCGGTAGTCAGACTGCTTCCTGCATTTGGGATTGGACTGAGAGAGAAAAAAATCAGCATATATTTCATAAAATGGCTTCTCGTTTTAGCTGGGAAGTGCCAACCACCAGAGCAAAAGCATGTTCCCTACAGGCATGGTACTCCTGACCCACCAGTGAGAACCCTGGGATGGTCGCTGTTTGCTTTTCTAACAGGCAGCTGGGCTGAGTGGGTCAGACTGCCAGCATCCCCCCTGGCTCTGAACACATATAAGATATGTAAGCCTGGGCAGGTAGGTAACTGACTGTCTGTTTCAATGTTCTCATATGCAAAACAAGATGAAAACAGTCTTTTTCTAAGACAGTGAGACTACATAAATTAATGCACATAAAACACGTAGGACGCTGAGAGCTCAGTGAGAGTTTGGTGAATTTCATAGTATGATTATTATCTAGGTCCATCATTACCAACCCATGATGGTGTTGTAAAGAAGCCACATTACTAAGCACATCCTATATTTCATATGATTATATTTTGTCCTGTGGATCTAGCCTAGTCAGGGCTAGAGGGGAAGAAGTCCTGAACTCTCATTTCAAATAAGTGAAGTTCTACAGTGTGATACAGTCCAAACCATGACAACTCCATATTCTCTTCTGTGGATGTCAATGATTTCTGAGCACTTGAAAAAAAATTGACCTCTGGTTACCCATAGTAAGTCTTAAATACTGTGTTGTCATTATCATATATTTACTTAAGAAAAAAAAATTCTGATATTCTTACTCCTGCATGCAGTCTGTATGTAAACTAGCAGGGAAAAGTATTACTTAGAAACTAAAACACTGAACTCTTAACCTACCATGGGATATTTTTAAAAAGTAACAGATTTAGAGGGAGTTTTGGTCTTTGCATAGTCTCATTGAAAAGGTATGAAGTAAGCAGGTAAGGAGGCACCGATGGTCATCTTGTCAGTCTTGATGGCTTCCCAGCTTCAAAACCTCTGCTTAGGTTTAGAGAATCTGCCCCTTACTTAGCACAGTGGGCCATTTTTTGCGACCACAGCTCAAGGCACAAGTCCAGGCCACACCCAGAGCTTCAATAGGAGCATCGGGGCGGCCATTGTGCATCATCCAGGCTCGCCGAGATCCTAGGAGCAGTGCGAGGCTTCAAGGTCTGTGAAGTGGAAACTAAAGCTCCAGGGAACAGTGCCCAATGGCGGTGGTCTCTCCATCAGGAACCACCCTGAAACATGACTTTGGGTGCCACTCCTGGCTACATCAACTCTGAGTAGTTTTCTGGCCCTGGTGGATATTTTGTAAGATACCCAATATCTTTTTAATACGTTTCTTTTCTTTTTTTTTTTTTCATATGTCAGTCACAGTAAGTTTCTGTTGCTTTAGCTAAGAACTCTGATTGACTGATAGAGTGGCCACCATGGGTTATTTTTGAGCAAGACCTTCTTACAAATCTTGAAAAGTATGAACTGAAGTGAAATAACCTAAGCAGCATTCCCTAGACTCTTCCTGATCAGGACACATCTGCAGATTGCATTAATTTCTGAGTACTGAGTATTAGAAAAGGTATAATCAAAACTAGAACTTGACCCCAGTGGACCCAAGCTAGGACAACAGTGCTGGAAAATCTATCAGATAAGGAAGGTACTGAAGTCTGTTCCTCCAGACAACTGCTTCCCCACTGGACTAACAGAGTCACTTTCAACTCCCTTTCCTTCAGTAATCCAATATGATCCTTGTAAGTGTTATTTTTCCTAAAGTAAATGCCTATAAAATCATAGCATGGGGTGAGCAGGTTAGGTTAGACTGAATCTAAGATCACTTTCCATGATAAGATCTATTCATGATCTCAAAAACCTAAGTTGCAAAACACTGTTTAATGTCCACTAACAGTGACTTTTTAATCATCAGTACCATTATCTAATATAAAGAAGAGGAAATATTTGACATCACAGGTAAAATATAATGTGTATTCACTAATTTTTCTTTCTTAAGTTTTCAAAATTATGGATGGACCACATTCAACACCTAGGAAGAGCTCAATCAATATTATACAAAATTGAATTGAATTTTGTCCATGGCTTTATTCAGCCAAGGACATCTTTTTCAATTTCTCAGCTAATTACCCTCACTGCTTCCCTGACTATGTTCACCTTCTTCCTGACCCTAAGTCCATTGGCATCACTTTAATCACTCAGTCTTCTTGGTCAATCCCCTGTAGACAAGCTCATCTCAGCTTTACTGTGCCCTTGGATCACCGGCTTTCTTTGCCAACTCTGTTTTCTTTCCTTCCAACCTATTTAGTCCAACAGCTCTGTAGTCTCCTATGGTTGTCTCAGTATCTTTTTCAGAGTAGAGGTTCAAGAAGTATTTGTTGAACAAATGAATAATTTATTGTCTTATAATGATTTTGTTTTTAGCTCCCATTGGCAAAAAGAAAAATTTATAATTTTTCTGATAGTTTCTGTATGTTAATGATCACATATTTGAACTCTTCTTGAAAAAAAAGGAAATTATTAGATTTCAGGGTTCTCAAACATTACTTACATTTGCACTTCTTTTTATCTGGGTCAAAGAACATGCTTAGAAATAAGACTTAAAAGGCTGTCTCTGGTAAACATTTCATAAACTTTGAAAATGATAGCCGATTTTCAATGCAATTGCTCATAATTAATCATGTTCTTAAAATTATGTGATATAACAGCGATAATTAGCATTCTTGTAGGCAAATACCACAAATAAATGCCTTTTTTCATAACACTAAATAAATGTAGAGAACTCTGTCCTTTATTTCATGAGCCATGGCCACTTTGACCTTTTATAAAAAGGTACTGGTATTAAGTGATTAAGTATTAGACTCTCCTAATTTGCACTTGAACGCTGAAAGTCCTAGTTCAGTGATATATAAGTCTTTCATTTTAAACATCCCATTGTAACCTCTGAGAAAATAATGCTACTTCCACTTTCCTAACAAGTGTCCAGTTGTTTGTTAAGATGCAAAGAGCTTAATTTATCAAAAGAATGGCAGCAGGTATTTTTCAAAAATTTTATCCATTAAAAATGAATTTGTATTAATTTTTATCATTCTACAAATATTAATGAATAGTTTCAGTGATAATTAGCAATTTTCCCTAATTACAGAAAATTGGCACTTCATATATAACAAACTCTGATATCATCTAGTATTGTGCCAGTTTTCCTATTAATTTGGGAAACTCAGCAATTATCACCAGAATTACGTAGGTTAAATGTGTCAGATTCTGGATAAACAACTTAAAATACCCAGCATATGAGTGAGGTTCAGTGTAAAGAAAAGTTCAATATCAGCAATAAAATAAATATATATATATTATATGTAATATTATATATAATTTATATATATATATATTAGAGACCATCCCTTGCTACTGCAGCATCATAGAAAAGTGTTTCAAGTTTGCTTTAGTTCATATTGGCCCCTTACAGATGACATTGGATACAGAATCTGGATAGGAGATCAATATCAATATCCACTTAAGACCTAATAACAGCACTTTTGAATATTTTCCAACTTGAGAATTTTCATTTTTGTTACTGTTTACTTCTAAAAACACATCAAAATTTAGGAAGAAATTCTCTAGTACCTTTGTTAGAAAAGAAACAACTGAAATATTAATGTCTTTAATTTCTGCTGAATGCAAACCAATCTATATATGTTGTTGAGGTTGATCTTGATGTTAAGATGCCAGGAGTTGGAGAAAAATGCCTTATATCTCAGTTTACTTTAGCATGGCTTATTTAATGCTGACCAGTCACAGGCCCCTAACTCTGGTTAACACCAGGAATCATAAAGTTGACTATTATTTTGCCATCTTAATGTGTTTTTCTCTCAACACAATCCATGTAGACTGATCTGGAACAGATCCTCTTAAGTTCAACAGCTAAAAGCAGGTGCTTGACTAGACCTCTCAGCTTTCAAAAGTCTGTCCTGATCTCAGCAGTTCTAAGACCAAAAATCAGGATGCATTTGCATGTTACCAAAATAACTGGTTTTCTAAAATGTATAAAATTCAGTCAACGGAATCAGTCCACAGAAAGACAAGTCAGTTTGGCATGTTTTTTTATTACAGTGATATTTGGTATGTGTGTGACTCAACCCTTTCAAAGGAAAAATGAAGTCAGGTGATGAGGGCAATCAGATTTCTACTACCGTGATAAATAAAACTACAGTTTCCAATCATGTCATTTAGAAATTAAGAACAGATTAAAAATCAAACTATGGCTATATTGAAAAATATCGCAATTAATTTTTCACCTTCATGGAAGAAAGACAAGAGATGAAATGGACTTAAATACCAGTAAAAGAGATTGAAGTCAAACCAAAACATAATCTTCTTGTTTTGGGGGATTAATAAACAATGGAATGTATTAGAGAGGGGGAGATAGTAGAACATGTTCTTTCTTGTGTTATTGTTTCCAATTCACTAGAATTTAGACATGAGGGAAATTATTTTCTATAACATTTCCTTATGATCGAAAAGACATTATAATTGTCCTCCAATTTCCCTCAGACCAAGTCCAAACACAGGCTTTGACATCACCTAACCAATTCAAACATGCCTCACACAACTCTCAGCATCCCCTCCACTCCAACTTCCCCTCCATAGACTCCATAGCTACTCCTATTCATTGCACCCTTAACCAAGATGACCCTCTCCTCTTTTCTCTACTAAAGCAAATCCTGCCACATTTTCAATCTACCTGCTAAAGTTATATAAAATATATAAACCACTACTTCATTCAGTCAAGCAGTCCAGCTGAATGTATTTCCTTCATTTATCTGATCCTAACATTATTTATAGTTTCATTTCAAATCTCACCTTTCTTGAAATTTCTTCTAAGAACTGCAGATAATAATGACCTCTCCTTTCTGACAATCTCCTAAGATTGCACGCATGACACCATATGAATTTCATATTAGAATTTTATTATTTCTCTAACCACTACCATTTTCTAATTATTTTAGCACATGAAACATGTGTCTTTAATGAGATTACAAGGTCACTGGCAGCAAGAACAAATCTCATCCTTCTTTTGTGTCATCTGCAGAGCCTAGACGGAAGAGAGAAAAGGCTTAGAGCCGGGCTCTAAGGTTGAACCAGAAGCAATTCTAGCTCTTTATCTCTGGTCAGCTAGTACAAGTTGTTAAGTACTGTTGGGCAAATGAGTTTGTAAAATTTGTGTTATTTTAATTTGCTCACTTTTATTGTTAAAAATGGCGCTGCCAGGTGAAACTGCTAATTACCTTTCTGATTAGAAAGGGCCATTGTTATGCTAATGTGTGCTGGAGGAGGGGTCTTTGTGGGCCCAGGTAGTATTTTAGAAAGAGGAAGAAGGAAGAAGAAGAAGCCAAGATGGAAGAGAAGGAGAGAAAGCCAGTTTTGTAGAGTAAGAAGCCATGTTGGCAGATGGGAAACCAGAGGTGACTGAGATTAGTGGGGGACCTTTAATTCTAGGAAAACCAGATGTGTCAGTAGCTTTGTGAACTCTGAATGAGTGGGTTTTGGAGCCCTGTGTGTTTTTACTCACCTGCCTGGTGCAAGGCTAGAATAAAGAAATGGCTCACCAGTTTTTAGCTTGGCATTTTCTTTACCATCTGCCCAAATTGAATGGGAACCTTCATGTGCCTGGCTGTGATGGCTGCAACTACTGGACTTACAAGTGCATACTAAGTAAATATCATCTGTAAAAAAAATAATAATTTCTACCTCACTTATTTGTTATAAGAATTAAGTAAAAAAATCTTTAAAAATTCCTAAAATAATAGAATATGGTGTACAATAGGAAGCCATTATTATTTTAGTACAATCTACATCTTACATTATAACTTGCATTTGTTACTATAAATATTTTAAAAGTATACCTGAAAGCAGATGACTCAATCTAAAACCTACTTTATTTTTTTTAAATAAAATACTGGAAACTCTATTTTACTGTATTTTTAAAAAAGTAATACTTGACTCTGGTTGTTTGCTGTGAGCCACTGTCTGCCTCCATCCAACCTATTTCTCCTCATGTAGAATGTCTAATCACTCTGGTTGGTCTGGAGCAAAGGGAAATGCCAACACAATTAACCACTGTGATCTAACTATAGTCAACATGAAGAAAATTCACATTTTCTTAAGGAAACCTGACACATTTACAAAAAGTAATTATTATTAAACTATAAAGCAATGTTAAAAAGAGTCAAAGAATTGTTAATATTCTAAGTACATGTTTTGATCACAATTCTATTAAGACAATAACAAAAAGATAAAAATTTTAAAACATCATACATTTTAAATAACTGATGGATCACAGAAGAAATAATGATGAAAATATATAAAATTAATTAAAATGTAATTAAACTTTACAACTAAAAGATAATAGCATATAGAAAGAACTGTATCTATACAAAAATTTAGAGTTTTAAAGTTCTTGTATTACAAAAGAGAAAAGAATAACAACTAATAAGCATGCCATTTAAAAATTTTTAAAGTATATCATTTCTTATGTCTGAGTAATATTCCATAGTATATATGTACCAAAGCTTTTAATCCACTCATTCTCTGATGGACACTTGGGCTGTTTCCAGATCTTCGCTATTGTGAACAATGCTGCCACAAACATGGGGCACATTTCTTCTTTTCGAACCGTGCTATGGTGTTCTCAGGGTATATTCCTATAAGTGGGATAGCTGGGTCAAAAGGCAGTTCGATTTTTAATATTTTGAGGAATCTCCATACTGTTTTCCACAGTAGCTGCACCAGTCTGCATTCCCACCAGCAGTGCAGGACATCGGAACATTTACAACAAAATGGATGAACCTTGATAACATTATACGGAGTGAAATAAGTAAAACAGAAAAAAACTGAGAACAGCATGATTTCATACATAGGTGGAACATAAAAGTGAGACTATGAGAGATGGACAAGAGTATGGTGGTTATGGGGTGAGGGAGGGAGGAGAGGGTGGGAGAAGGGGGAGGTGAGGGGCACAAAGAAAACCAGATAGAAGGTGACAGAGGACAATTTGACTTTGGGTGATGGGTATGCAACATAATTGAATGATAAGATAACCTGGAGATGTTTTCTTTGAACATATGTACCCTGATTTATTAATGTCACCTCATTAAAATTAATTTTAAAAAGTGACAGTGAGAAAACTTTAAAGTATAACAAACAAAAAGAAAACTTAAAAATCAAGTTAAAAGAGAAGATCAACCAAAACATGTTTTTAAAAAGAATAATAAGTCTGACCAGGCAGTGACGCAATGGATTGAGCGTCAGACCAGGATGTGGAGGACCCAGGTTTGAGACCCCGAGCTCGCCAGCTTGAGCGCGGGTCCATCTGGCTTGAGCAAAAAGCTCGTCAGTTTAGACCCAAGGTCGCTGGCTCCAGGAAGAGGTTGCTCGGTCCGCTGAGGGCCCAAGGTTGAGGCACATGTGAGAAAGCAATCAATGAACAACTAAGGTTCAGCAAAAAGGAATTGATGCTTCTCATCTCTCTCTGTTCCTGTCTGTCTGTCCCTGTCTGTCTCTCTCTCTTACTCTCTCTCTCTGTCCCTGTAAAAAAAAAAAAAAAAGAATAATAAAAAGAAAAATCTGTAGCTATGTTGTTCAAGGGAAAATAGGAGTCTGGATATAACAGGAATTGCAAAGATACTAATGCATAATAGAAAATTATAAGTTTTATTTTTTATTAGTAAATTGAAATTTTTTTTATTTAATAAAGTTTTAGTTTTCAAAATGTACAACTGGTGGGACCTGATGTTCAGGCAGCTGGGGTTATAAGCATATTGTTGAGAACTTCCTTACAGAGTTTGTCAAACGTTACTTTGTCAAAACAAAACTAGGTTATTGAGCTTGTCCCAAACTTTGCCTTTGGACAACTTCTTCTCTTTGGCTTTGCCCCATATTTGTTCACTGAGTCTTTGTCTTTCTCAGCTGGCTTTCCAGCATCTTTTTTTTTTTTTTGTCCTTGGGCAGCAGTGAAACTCCAAGAGGAGCTGCTGACAACTGCCTAAAGCTTTTGATAAAATGAAGAAAGTTCCAGACCCACGCAGTGTACAACTGATTTAGGAAGAATGAGAAAACGTAAAAATCCTATGACTGTTAAAGAAGTTGAAACAGGTGTTCAAAATCATCATGCAAAAGAAATACAAACAGTTTTATAGATTAATTCCACCAAAGGTTAAAGGTGAATATCTTTTATATTATGTTTGCTCTCCCTGAAGATAAAAAAAATGAAGGAATGCTTCTAACCCATTAATGAGGTTAGTGTAACATTAATGTCAGTATAAGAAATGCAATTATCTTCCAATATCACTATGTGAGTTAAGGTTTTATCTTGCATATTTTGGTATCCTAGGAAAGTATAGTATTTAAAAATCAAGAAATGAAAGTATAACAATATTATTTAAGATTATGGACCTAAACCAATAAAGCCAACCACAGACACATAGAAAAGTCACCTCTGAAGAAAAAGAGTAAAGCAGGTAGGTAGGTGGGAAAAATTTTTTGTAAGCACTTTTGAACCATTTGATTTATAAGAAAATGATAAATTAAAATAGATGTTTTACCAAAAGCAAAAGAAGAGAATGTGTGGTTAAAAAGTTAAGATATCAGTTGGAATATAGTATGTTTTTAAGGAGAGGAACAGGCCAAGAAGTGTCTGAAAGTTTAGATCTTATTTTCTTTCTCCATTACCAGGCTGCCTTCTTCACTGTTGGCTAGGACAGGGGAGAACTAGTATAATCACAAGATTCTATCGGTCAATGTTCTGATCTCTTATCTTTTTCTCAAAATCTATCAAGGTTTTGTCATAAGTTATCTCTTTTCCCCATTTTGATTTGTGGTTCTTGAATCACTAGAATTATTGGGATTAATGCACACAGTTCTCTCATTTGCTTTCATAAAATAAATATAAATGACCTGATACTTAGAAAGTACTTAGAACATGATAGCTTGGATCTCTCAACCCACTCACTGTTGTTCAATAAAAATTTAAAGGGTAGATATGATCAAATTGAATTTTGTAGGCTGTAATTAAGCACTGCCAGTTTTTTTTTCTTAAATGATGCCCTTTTATTGCTTGAGCTCAATTCTACTATTGCAGAATTTTCATTAATATAAAATAAGTATTCTATTTTGTTTGTATAGCCTTAAAGCACTAGTATGTTGGAATTATTTTAGTGTATAAGATCCTGGAAAACACATTCAGTAGCTTCTGAGGAGCATTTAAATAGATACCAAAATTGAGAAGCACCCAAGTAATTACTATCTATTAAGAATTGAAGTTACCATCATCATATTAGAATATTGGAGAAAACAAGAGATAAGAATTCAGAGTTCTTTAATACGTTTGCTCAGTTGCTCTTATTGTATTTAGTGAAAAATAATCTTCCTATGATTCAAACATTAATAAAACATTCTAAATAGTTCTCAATATTTTCAATAATGTGTATTTCTAAAAATATTGTTATTATAGCTATTTTCTTAGCTATAGATCATTTTTATTAAGCTACCATAGCTAACACTTTCTTTTTGCAGAGGATAAGGTAAATACAATAGGTTCTCAGGCAGAAATGATGCAAATATTTTCTAACATCAAAAAAATCTCTCTTGCCCCTTTATCCTTTTGGTAGCAAAGTGATCTTAAATTCTTTTAGTTTTCTTGAAATAAAATAAAATAAAAGCACTCAAATAGAGGCTCAGACAAGGAAGAAGAAGATGAAACAGGAAATTTTGGAGCCAATACCTTTTAGCTCAGATAAATGAGAGCAAAAGATAGGATTGATATTCTCCTTTCTTGCAAAAATTTGGCTATTGCATAAGGTTTAGAAATGAGATAATAAATTATTTGCTGTATTTTGTGGCTACTGCATAACATTTTAGAGTCTCATATGTGAAGAAGAGAACTTGTGAAAATCCATTATGGAGACAAAGGTGAAAATATTGAATTCTTTCATCTGAATTTATTTAAGCTACTAGCCAGAGTAAAGATACACAATAGCTAAAGTTTATTGCAGTCTTATGATTCAATTAATAAAGACAAAAATTCACAAGGCTTTAATTACTAAAGTACTAACAGATATCAGGATACTTGGCTTAATTTTTCTCATTTGCTCAGGATTTCTGGAATCATGCAGATGTTGAAATAACTCTTTTGAATCAAACTTATCCTACTCTCTGATAAGTGATGTGTTAGCATCTGCTTAAGAAGTTTACTTGAAAGAAATTTGATGAAAGATTTGATGTCTTGATCATCTCCCATCTCTTTCAGACTGTGTACATTTGGTGACGGATAGTAAAGCAGGATCTTCACAGAACACAAATCATGCATCTGTACTATTTTCACACTCATCTAAAATCTGAGCCCTTTGAAAAACAGAGGTTTAAATTAATTTTATAAAAAAGCTGATTCAGTAGTCCATAATATAAAAGACATTGTGTTCTAGTGAAATAATAATAACTCTGAGAAATAAAGAGAGAGAAAGAGAAAACACACTCCCCAAAGATATTAGCATTATACTTGGTTTCCTTCAGTATCTTAGTTTATAAAGTGGTTGGTATATCTCTGCTTCCATAGAGCTATTTCAATAAAGTTGTTGAAATTACAATGGTGAACCTCACTAGACACTACCTTATGGAATTTTTATATTTATGTATTCCTCCACAAAAGGGCTTTATTTGTGGATGGAGTGAATGCTGCCTATTTGTAAAGTCCCAAACGGGTCTTCTCGTGCCAAAGCCTATTGTGCTTTCATTACCGTTTCATGTCTTTGAGCCCTGAAAACTTTTTGGATTCAGAAGTTCTCTATTATACTTGTATGCACAGCTCCTCAAGCTCCTGTTACTATAATTGCAGTAGATATACCACCTGGTTCATGCAGAATTGTGTCGAGGGAACAACAATATATAATAAATATGACATCTCCTCTTGGAAATTAGACTTTACTTGAAAATTTTGAAGCAGAAAGTTAAGTAATTTAAATGAAAATTTAAACATGGTTTACATTTCAAGGATATAGGGTTTGTGTTAGTGAATCAGGAAAGGTTTTTGTTTGTGTCAAATAGCAGAAAGTGCCCAGGTGGATTAAATATTAAAGAAACATATTTGCTTGAACCTGTATAAATGAGAAGCCCATGGAAGGGACTGGCCTTGAGTCCAGCTTGGCCAGAGGCTCAAATCGTGTCTCCTAGACATTGTTTCCTTCATCCATCTCACAAACTTCTCTCCTCTATGTTGACTTCATTCTTACAACCAAACATGAGTAGCAGGGCTTCCGATTTGATACTTTACTCTGTTAGAATCTCAGGGGAAAAGAGAAGGAGTCTTTTTACTAGAAGTTTCAGGAAAAGAACAAGTCTTCACTCACTGGTTTCAGAAGGTTTCTACCGATCAAACATCATGCCCACACTGGCACTTCAAGAGAAATCTATACATTGAATGTAGAAGCACCCTTCCCCACCAGGTAAACTGTGGGGATGCTAATTTCAGAATAAAAGTGAATAATGTCAGGTGAAAAGTTGACACGCACACACCTCATCCATGCAAATACACCCCTTCACAAGATTAGTTCCATGTATCAGGAGTTCACTAGCAGAAAAATTCTGAGAAACACTTTACTAGAACTTTACTCTGTATTAAAAGCTAGTAGAACCTAGCAATGCTCACTGGCAATAAGGACAGAGGCACCTTCTGGATGAGAAGACTCGGAAATGGGCAGAGGCACTCATAGCAGGCATGCCAGAGATCCTTCTTTGTACTTTCCCTTGTTCTTGATTTCATTCAGTACCTGCCTCACCCAGTGCATTGCTGATCAGAGACAAACCTAGCTAATTTAGTGCAGGCAGTGCTGGGGAAGCATGTGCCAGATAAGAGGATTTTTTGAACCCATCTTTAAGGTTGACCAAAACAGTTGCAAACAGTATAATGAACCATAATAATGACACTGCAGAGACCCATAAAATGCAAGATGATTAGTGCTGAGCTCAGAAAGTGTCTGATCCTCTGGGCAAACCACACATTTGGGAAATTTCTTGTGAATGGATTAACTTTGTTTCTGTTAAAACTTCCATGGCAGCGAGTATTGTTCTACATGCTCTATAGCACAGCATCACTTTCTCCAATAGTCTTATTCCCCCAAAAGCAGAAATCCTGTTTTGTCTCAAAGACTACATTGAGAATATATTTATACAATTCATTTGTTCATGTCTGCTTGTTAAACAATTGCTAATTGTTCCACCCATTACACTAGGAAACAAAATTTTTGTTGCATCCAGATAAACACTGGTTCTTACCTAATTCGAGTGTGCTGATCTCAAATCTGACATTAGTTTTTCTCTGTAAACTATAGTTTTTCCTGCAATTTAAGATTTTAGGTTTTTATATTATTGTAAAATTTTTAACATTTAGTTTTACATAATGAAGTAGAATGTCTTCTTGGGCAACATCTTTGTGAAAATATAATAATTTATATAATGCAGTAAATACACTAATACACTAAAAGGTATAATTGCGTCAGAATTTGTATACAATTTTGAAATAGAACATATTAAAACATGTATTTTAATCATAAAATTTGCGCAAAACTTAAATTCTATTCAGGCAAAAATTTGTGTTTGTAGCTCTTGTGTTTGTGTACTTATTGAGGACAATCTGTTTGATGCTCCACAAGTAGTCTGCCATCATATTTCTGTCTCATAGCCCCTGATAATGCTCTTCCATCATCTTCAGATCTTGATGAAAGTGTACTTACTCCCTGCTCATCACTAACAACTCCAAGATTTTCAGAAAACTTATCAAGATGAATGTTCAGGAAGTGAATCTTAATGCTCACTTTACATCCAATGTTGTAGAAAGCCAACAGAATTCTTTGAACCAGAAGTTCATAGTTTTCTGCTTTTTTGTTGCCAAGGAAGTTCTTTGTAACTGCCACAAAAGACTGCCATGCTGTTATCTCCTCCTTATTCATCTTCCTGGAAAATTCTTTGTCATTGTGAGGGTTTGAATTTGAGGCATTGAATACACCTGCTTTTATCTTTTCAAAAGACAAGGCAGGAAAAGCAGAAATAATATGCTGAAAGCATTCACTTTCTCTATTCAAAGCCTGAACAAACTGCTTCATTAAGCCAAGTTTGATGTGAAGTGTGGGAAAAATGATACTATCTCGATCAACTACAGATTCATTCACAGTATTTTGCATCCCTACTTCCAGAGCTTCACGTTTTGGCCACTCTTTCTGTGTCCAGTGTTTCTCCTGAGCTGGACTGTCCCACAAACACTAAAAGCCAGGTTACTTCGTGAAACCTCTCTGTTGTCCTAGCAGAAAATTTACCAGTTTAAGATGCACACAAATGATCCAGTTATGCTCCTCATACTTCAGAAAGTCGAGGAGTCATTTTATGTCATTAAAATCTTCTCACAGATGAGTTGAATAACCAATTGGAACTGCTGCATAAACATTACCTTTGTGTAGGAGAACACATTTCAGACTCCATTTATAGGTGTCAAGAAATAGCTGCCATTCTGTTGGACTGTAAGTGGTAACACCTAGCTGACTGAGAAGACTATTGATTTCATGACAGTAAACAAAGTGTTTGTCTTTGGAAAAAAAGTCCACAAAAATTTGTTCATTCTTCCTGAAATGGTATACGTTAGCTGACCCGTGAAGTACATTCTTTTCTTGAAGCCTGGAGGCTAATAACTAAGCTGCTTTCTTTAATAGGCCCAAATCTCTTACTAAGTCATTTTATTCGGGTTGTTCTTATCAAAATACACTTGATCACCATGTTCACTTTCTTTGTCCTTAGAAGAAATAATACTATTGAAAACTGGAACTGGAAATGTCTCAGAGTGTGAGATAGGTCGTATTTCTGAAGGAATATTAGGATATGCGATCATATGCCATTTTTTCTTGCCAATGCCCTTTGTATGGATCAGACAAAAATAACAATCACTGCTGTGGTCCTTAGGTTCGCGCCAAACAATGGGAATACCAAAAGGCATTCTTTTGCGTTTTCCTTATGTCCAGTCAAAACATTTTTTTACAATTATGACACACAATATGAGGACCCCAATTCTTGTCTTGATCGCCAAGGGGGATTTGAAAATAGGCAATATATGCATTGTCACAAATGATGAAATATTGTGCCTTTGACATTGAAGTGTGTAATAGCCATATATATAACAGAAGGTGTCAGGAATATTCTTACATTTACGTCTACTCAAAGAAGCAATGATTCAATCTTAAAACAAAATAAGAGGGTATTTTTATCAGATAATAAAGTTTTACATTTAAAAACAATTGCAATTATGTAAAAGTGATGTTTAATCCAAGAGTCATTGCCCTTTAAATCCAATTTAAAAACCAATGCACACAATTAAATGTAACAAAGAGAAATTAAAATTGCATAAAAACTAGAGCATGCACCAAAAAATTTAACCAAGGAGGTTAAAGACTTATACTCAGAAAATTGTAAAACATTGATAAAAGAAATCAAGGAAGAAACAAACAAGTGGAAGCATATACTGTGTTCATGGTTAGGAAGAATAAACATCATTAAAATGTCTATATTACCCAAAGCAATTTATAAATTCAATGCAATACCAATTAAAATACCAATGACATACTTCAAAGATATAGAACACATATTTCAAAAATTTATATGAAACCAAAAAAGAACACGAATAGCTTCAGCAATCTTGAAAAAGAAGAAGAAAGCAGGAGGTATCACACTTCCTGATACCAAGTTATACTACAAGGCCATTGTAGTCAAGACAGCCTGGTACTGGCAAAAGAGCAGGCACATAAATCACTGGAACAGAACAGAGAACCCAGAAATAAACCCACACCTTTATGGACAACTAATATTTGACAAAGTAGGTAAGAGCATACAGTGGAGTAAAGACAGTCTCTTTAACAAATGGTGTTGGGAAAACTGGACAACTATCTGCAAAAAAATGAAACTAGACTACCAACTTATACCATACACAAAAATAAACTCAAAATGGATAAAAAACTTAAATGTAAGCCGTGAAACCATAAGCATTCTAGAAGAAAAGATAGGCAGTAAACTCTCCAACATCTATCAAAGTAATATATTTGCTGATTTATCTCCACAGGCAAGTAAAATAAAAGACAGGATAAACAAATGGGACTATATCAAACTAAAAAGCTTTTGCACAGCTAAAGAAAATATGAACAGAGTAAAAGACAAACCACACAATGGGAGAACATATTCGACAACACATCTGATAAAGGATTAATAACCAAAATTTATAAAGAACTTGTAAAACTCAACACCAGGAAGACAAACAATTCAATCAAAAAAATGGGCACAAGAAATGAATAGACATTTCTCCAAAGAGGACATACAGATGGCCAATAGGCATATGAAAAAATGCTCAACATCACTAATCATTAGAGAAATGCAAATTAAAACCACAATGAGATACCACCTCACACCAGTCAGAATGGTGCTCATTAACAAAATAACACATTATAGGTGCTGGCGAGGATGTGGAGAAAGGGGAACCCTCCTGCACTGCTGGTGGGAATGCAGACTGGTGCAGCCACTGTGGAAAACAGTATGGAGATTCCTCAAAAAATTAGAAATGGAACTGCCCTTTGACCCAGCTCTCCCACTTATAAGAATATATCCCAAGGACACCATATCACCGACTGAAAAAAAGAAATGCACCTCCATGTTTAGGGCAGCATTGTTCACAATAGCAAAGATCTGGAACCAGCCCAAGTGTCCATCAGTAGATTAAAAAGCTTTGGTACATATATACAATTGAATACTATGGGGCCATGAAAAAGAAGAAAATATTACCTTTTGCACCAATATGGAGGGACCTGTAAACTATTATGTTGAGTGAAATAAGCCAGGCAGAAAAAGAAAAATATTTTATGACTTCACTCATTTGAGGAATCCAAGGAACAATGAGAACTGAGGAAAGGGATTGAGACAGAGCAGGGATCAAAGGGACCAGAGGAAATGAGAACAGAGGGAAAGGGGAGGATAGGATGGGATAAACCTTAAGGGAAGGGTGGAGGGCGTTGTAGGGAGGGGATCAAGGAAGATGTGGAGGGACATATGGGGGAGGGGTATGCAGTCAGGGTTACCCTAGAATCTATGTAAACACATTTTTTTAAAAAGCCATATAAAAGAAGGGGAAAAAACAGGAATTTATAATGATACCTAACAAAGAGAAAACTAAAATAAAACAAACTCAAATCTTGAACATCATTGAAAATAACTATTATAACCAAAGAATTCAGGTTAATATGTACGGAAGAAGAGACAGACTTTTGAAACTAAGGCGACTTCCAATTTCCAATTCCATATGTAAGAAGCTTGGAACTCACCATTTCATCATAACAAGTAAAAAAGCTGAACGAATTGAAAAAAACAATTCTTCATGGATTTGTAAGAGAGGTGAGATCACAGGACAAGTCACTGGCCCAGATCTGGGAGATAAAGAAAGGCAAACACGAGATGTCACAATTTACAGGAACAGAATCAAGAGCAGAAACTGCCCGAGGAGCCAGTGCCAGGGTAGGAAAACCTTAACTGTAATTAACAAATATCTGGAAGTCTAATGTGGACAAGTATGAGAATTGCAGATCCCAGGAGGACCTATTCATAGAGGAATCACTTTTTTTAGTAAGTTTTTCCCCCCAGGAGCTAAACTAAGTTCTCACAATAAATATTAGAGAAAGATCTCCTTATGTCTCCAGCATGGTGAGAGAGAAAGGAACCAACTGGAAATCAACCACAGCACCCTGTTCTTCACAGTCTGCCCTCAGAAGAAACATTTAACCAGAGCCTAACCCGTTGAGGAGTTACCAGTGAACTAACTGACCTGGGAGAAAGGAATAATGAACTCCAGTCAGTTCCAGACTTTCACGGGGGAGAAGGGAAATACCCACCTCTTCCCATTCTGGCAATTCTGTTACACCTAAGAGAAGAGAAAAACCGAGAAATACTTGCAAAGATCACAGTCAGGAGGTATACAGACCTAATCATAGTGCTATAAAATTATTTCTCTTCCCTCACACATTGCCATCACATTACTAAAAGCCTGTTTACAACAGTTCCTTTAACCCTTGCACCATATCTGGCTACAAAAAAAAAAAAAAAAAAAAAAAAAAAAAAAATTTACAGAGGATATTAAAAGAAAAGCTACAAAATTTTCAGGAAAAGAGTCCACAATATCATATAGACCAGAGGTCCCCAAACTTTTTACACAGGGGGCCAGTTCACTGTCCCTCAGACGATTGGGGGGCCACCACATACAGTACTCCATACACTGACCACCAATGAAAGAGGTGCCCCTTCCGGAAGTGCGGTGGGGGCCGGATAAATGGCCTCAGGTGGCCGCAATTTGGCCCACGGGCCATAGTTTGGGGACCTCTGAAATAGACACTATATGTTAATATTCTTAACAAAAATATTTTAAAATTACAGCCAGAAATATAAAAATATAAAGAATAAAATATTATGATCCATTTGGATTCATCCAAGGTGTGCAAAGTTGGTTTTACATCCTGAAGTTAGTCAACATAACTTCCTATATTAATATGCTAACACAAGACAAACCATATAATCATGTCAATAAATGCTTAAAAAGCATTAGACAAAGTGCCGCAGCCATTCATGGTAAAAACCAGAAATAAGAGAGAAATTCCTCAAACTAAGAAAAGGCAGCCCTGGCTGGTTGGCTCAGTGGATAAAGCATTGGCTTGGCATGTGGATGTTCTGGGTTTGACCCCCAGTAAGGGCACACATGAGAAGAGATCATCTGCTTCTCTCCCCTTCCTTCTCTCCCTCCTCTTCCACTTCCCCTTTCTTAGCCAGTGGCTCAGTTGGTCTGTTGACCCTGAGCACTAAGGATGGCTCGGTTGGTCTGAGCATCAGCTTCAGACACTGAAGATAGCTTGGTTGATTCAAGCATCAGCTCCAGATGGGCAGAGCATTATCAGTGTCAGACGAGGGTTGCTGAGTGGATCCTGGTTGGGGCGCATGTGGGAGTCTGTTTCTCTATTTCACCCCTATGAACTTCAAAAAACTAAGAAAGAACATTTACAATAAATCTACAGCCAATAAAAATTAAATGGTGAAAAACTGAAACCTTTCCCCCTACACTGAGAGCAAGGCAAGAATATTCACTCTCACTGTCTATAATAACTACGGTAACTGAAGGTCCTAGGCAGTATAATGAAGCAAAACAAGTAAATAAAAAAGCACAGAGATTAGACAGTAAGAGGTATAAAAGTCTTTATTTGCATATGACATGGTCATCTATGCAGGCAATTCTAAGAAATCTACAAAAAAAAGCTAGTAGAACAAATAATTGAGTTCAGAAAGTGGATGAAGGTCAACATCCAAAACCATTTCTATTTCTAGGTCTGAGTGCAAACAACTGAAAAATTAATTAAAAATATCATATATTATAGCAAAGACAAGAAATTAAATTCAAAGACATAAAAACCTATGGGCAAACTTAGCAAAGAATGTGCAAGACTTGTACTGAAAACTGCAAATTACAGTTGAGAAAAATTGGAAACCAAAATAAATGGGGAAAAGTGGCATATCCATCAATTGGAAAATTCAATGTTGTCAAAACTTCCAAATTTATAATATGATTCAATAACACCTCAACAGAAATGCCAGCAGACTTTTGGATTAGAAATTGATGAAGTGATTCTAAAATTTATAGAATGGCAAAGGACCTAGACTATTAAAGAAAATTTTGTAAAAGAACAAGGGTGAATGACATATAAACTGATTTCAGTATTTTGCAATAAAGCTATTACAATTAAGATAAAGAGATACTGGCAAAAAGAAAGACAAATACATCAATGAAACAGAATAGAGAGTCTAGTATTGGACGCACACATAACCAATTGATTTTTTACAAATATGCCAAGGTGACTGAAGGTAATCCAATGTGATTAAATAATTATTTAAGTAAATGGTGTTAGAACAATATTACATACTCATGGAAAAAAAATTACCCTGGGCTATTACTTAACATCAAATTCAGAAATTAACTCAAATAGATTATAAACCAAAATATAAAAGACATAGAAGAAATCTTGGTGAGGTTAGGACTCAATGAACAAACCATTAAAAATTGATAAATTTTTTCAAAATTTTAAATGTACACTTTTCAAAATGAGTGTTAAAAAATTAAAAGGCAAGACACAGACTGAAAGAAAATATTTGTTACAACATATATTTGATAAAGAATTTGTAACCAGTATACATAAAATATATGAGAATGTCTAATTACTATTTAAGAAAACAGATCAATTGTTAAAAATAAGCAAAATAGTTGAACAGGTACTTCATTAAAAAAGAACATGACAAATAAGAACATGACAAAGACATTTACCATTATTAGTCATAAAGAAATTGTAAAGTAAAGCCATAACAAGATGCTCTTGCACATGCACTACAACAGCTAAAATTTACAAAATTGATAATACCAAGTGTTGGAAAGGATGAAGAATTTATTAGTTTTCTGTAAAAATATAACCAATTACAAGAAATTGGCTCTCAAAATTATTGAGGATAAACTCCACAATCCACTATCTACAAACTGGAAGCCCAGGAAAGCTTGGTGGTATAATTATAGTCCTAATCTGAAGGCCCAAGAACCAGGGGAGCCAATGGTATAAATTCAACTACAACTACAAAGGCCTAAGAACTAAGGGCATTGATGTCCAAGGGCAGAAGAAGATGGATATCGCAGCTCAAACAGAGTAAATTTGCCCTCCCTCTGCCTTTTTGTTTTAGTCAGGCCTTCAGTGGGTTGGATGACGCCCACCTGAGTTAGAGGGCATAACTTCCTTAGATTCAAATGTTAATCCCTTTCAGAAATCCCTTCACAAACATATCAAGAAATACTTAACCAAGTTGGCATATAAAATTAACTATTACATAGAACAACTAGAATGCTTATACATTGCTGATGGGTATGAATATGTTTGGCCATTTTTTTTATAGTTAAGCCTAAATTAGCATTCATCCCAGAAACTCGGGTGCTAGAAATTTAAAGACATACATCCACAAAAAGATTTGCCAAATGTTCATCAACTAGTGAGTGAATATACAATTGTTGTATTTCCATACAATAAAATAGACTCAGGCTATAAAAATTGAATTATTGATACATGCAGTATTATGGATGAATGTCAAAAACATTATTCCAAATGAAAAATTCAGGAAAAAAAGACTATAAATGTTATACCATTCATATGTCATTTTATAATAGTCACACTTGTTCCCTAAGCACATTTCCATATCTCTATATGAAATGTACTTTTTTTCTTCACCTGGCAAATTCTACTCTTCATTCATTGTACAAGCATCCACCAAAATATATCAATCATTTGTTTCCTATGAATATTTTGGAAGCCTTAATAATAGAAATTATTTTTAGAGGTTTTTTTTTTCCTCTGCTTTCCTACTAAATGTGAATTCCTCAAAGACAAGGACATTGTCTCTTTTGAATCCCCAGAGTTTGACAATGACTGATAATATGGTAAGAAACACACACACACACACACACACACACACACACACACACATATGACAGTATGTTTAGTTTTTAGTATTATAGAACCAAAGAACCAGAGAGTGTTGTATCTTAAGGATGTACACCAGACTTTTATTATAACCAAATGTTATTTTTATGTAAAAATATAGTTTTGGAGGAAAGGAGGGAGGCCGTTGTGGGGAGGGGAGCAAAGGGGGTGTTGAGGGGAACACGGGGGAGGGAGATGCATTCAGGGGGACATTAAAATCTATGTAAACACAATAAATTAAAATTAATAAAATAAAGAAAAAAATATATAGTTTTAGTAGATTTTAATTGCTCATTCATGTGCAGAAACTAACAGCCTTTTCTTCTTTTTTCATCCTACCTTCTTTTTCTTGTGAATATTTCTAACTAAAGATATAAGAAGAGATCATATTTAAATAAAGGCAGGAGAGACATAGAAATCAATTTGGTGTACACTGAGAAGATTCTGAGAACTATTATTTAATAAGACTGGTGATAATTATATTTTTGCAGACACATTTCCACTGATATTTAAGCAAATTGCGCTGATAGGAAATGCTTATAGAAATGTGAAGTTTCGTTTTAATTTTCAAGCAAATTCCAAAATCCAAAAACTTCTTCAGAAAAGACTGACATGAATTTTCATTCATTGGTTAGGCTTGATTGCTCCTGAGAAAATAGTTAAAGGACTTTGATTGTTAAGATATAAACATGTGTTTACCTCTATAAATATAATTAAGAAAAGTATACATAGTAAAAATGACTTTTATAGCTTAATAAAAGATAGTTTCATGTAAGGGCCTTAAGTTAAAAGCAGTATAAAATACAAAGCTAATAAAAACATTTTATATAATCAAGAGTAACCAAAAAAAGAAAAGAAAGCTAAGGTCAAACAAATGTGACAGCATGTATACATGCACATACACACACACACACACACACACACATGCTTGCACACTTTTAGGGGAAATCTATTTTAAAGGAGAATTTTAATACCACATGGCATACATTTAAAAAATTAAATTTTCTCTATGAGCATAAGCAAGAAAATCCTAAAATATAGGATGCTCACAGGTTTCTTTGCTAAAACTAGGCTTCAAGCAATTGATGGGCAGGCAGTCTTGGAATGCAGTCTTTTGGGACAAGTGATGAAACCATCAAGGGGACACAGGGAGACTGAATAACATGACATAGCACTCTTGGCCCAAAGCACACAGCATCCCCTTCCCTGCTCCCACCTACCCAGATTTGTCATCTAAAACCCTCTCATGGGCTCTCTCTGCCTGCCCCTCACGACACCTGGGAACAATTTCTGGCAGTGCCTACAGAACCCACCAACCAAGCTTGCCAGGTTGGTGACAGAGAGCCCTTTACCCAGGCTCTCCCTGCTTCAGACTATTCCTTTTTTCCCACCCAAGGCACATTTAAATTACCATTAAATTTTTCCTCTATGCTCCATAATGGGTCAGTTAACGCATCTCCTACAACTCAGCTCACATTTTCAGAATCCCAGAGTTAGACAACCCTGAAGGGCAGGAAGGTCAGACCTGAAGCCTGTGATACTACACTTAACAGCAAACGGTGAAACTTTCCATTCCTCTAGGAAGCATCCCCCACTTTATTCACCCCAGCTTCCTCAGGAAAGAATCCTAGGACACATTGAGAAAACTGGTAAACAAAACTTTTGTTGCATAGACAGAAACACTTGTTCTTACCTAATTCGAGTGTGCCGATCTCAAATCTGACATTAGTTTTTCTCTGTAAGCTACATTTTTTTTTTGCAATTCAAGATTTTAGGTTTTCATCTTATTGTAAATTTTCACCATTTATTTTAATATAATAAAGTACAATGTCTTCTTGGGCATCATCTTTGTGAAAATATAATAATTTATATAATGCAGTAAATACATGAATACACTAAAAGTTATAATTGCATCAGAATTTGTCTACAATTTCAAACTAGAACATATTAAAAAACTTATTTTAATTATAAAATTTGTACAAAATTTTATTTAAATTCTATTCAGGCAAAAATTTACATTTGTAGCTCTTGCATTTGTGTACTTGTTGAGGACAATCTCGTTTGATGCTCTGCTCATCACTAACAGCTCCAAGATTTTCAGGAAACCTATCAAGGTGCCTGTTCAGGAAGTGAATCTTAACACTCATGTACATCCAATGTTGAGCAAAACCAACAGCATCCTTTGAACCAGAAGTTCATAGTTTTCTGCTTTTTACTTGCCAAGGAAGTTCTTTGTAACTGCCACAAAAGACTGCCATGCTGCTTTTTCCTTCTTATTCATCTTCCCGGAAAATTCTTTGTCATGTATGGGGTTCGAATTTGAGGCATCGAATACACCTGCTTTTATCTTTTCAAAAGATAAGGCAGGAAAAGCAGAAATAATATGCTGAAAGCATTCATTTTCTCTATTCAAAGCCTGAACAAACTGCTTCATTGAGCCAAGTTTGATGTGAAGTGGGAGAAAAATGATCTTGTCTCGATCAACTACAGATTCATTCACAATATTTTGCATCCCTACTTCCAGAGCTCCACATTTCGGCCACTCCTTCTGTGTCCAGTGTTTCTCCTGAGCTCGGCTGTCCCATAAACACAAAAAGCAAGGATACTTTGTGAAACCTCTCTGTTGTACTAGCAGAAAATTTACCATTTTAAGATCCACACAAATGATCCAGTTATGCTCTTCATCCTTCAGAAAGTCGAGGACAATTTTTATGTTATTATAATCTTCTCACAGATGAGTTGAACAACCAATTGGGACCACTGCATAAACATTACTGTTGTGTAGGAGAACACATTTCAGACTCCATTTAGGGCTGTCAAGAAATAGCTGCCATTCTGTTGGACTGTAAGTGGTAACACCTAGCTAACTGAGAAGACTACTGATTTCATGACAGTAAACAAAGTATTTGTCTTTGGAAAAAAAGTCCACAAAAATTTGTTCACGCTTCCTGAAATGAGACACTTTAGCTGACAGGTACATTTTTTTCTTGAAATACATTTTTTTTCTTGAACCAGGAGGCTGTTAACTAAGCTGCTTTCTTTGATAGACCCAAATCTCTTACTAAGTCGTTCAATTCAGGTTGGCTAAACTGCTGAAGGCTTAATGACTGCTTGGCATCAGAAGAAGACCCTTCAGATTCTACAACCATTTTCTCATGCATCGTATTAAAACACACTTGATCACGATGTTCACTTTCTTCATCCTTAGAAGAAATAAAACCATTGGAAACTGAAACCAAGGTGTCTCAGAGTGTGGGATAGGTCGTATTTCTGAAGGAATATTAGGATATGCAATCATATGCTTTTTTTCTTGCTGATGCCCTTTGTATGGATCAGATAGAAATAACAGTCACTGCTGTGGTCCTTAGGTTCACACCAAACCATGGGAATACCAAAAGGTATTCATTTGCATTTGCCTTATGTCCAGTCATGAAGCATTTCCTCAGAATCATGACACACAATATGAGGAGCCCAATTCTTGTCTTGGTCGTCAAGGAGAATTTGGAAATAGGCAATATATGCACGTGTCACAAATGATAAAATATTGTGCCTTTGACGTTGAAGTGTGTAACAGCCACATATATAACAAAAGGTGTCAGGACTATTCTTACATTTATGCCTACTCGAAGAAGCCTTGATTCAATCTTAAAACAAAATAAGAGGGTGTTTTTATCAGATAATAATTTTTTACATTTAAAAACACCTACAATTATGTAAAAGTGATGTTTGTAAAACATTAATTGCCTTATGGTTATGTTCAATCCAAGAGTTGTTGCCCTTTAACTCCAATTTAAAAACAAATGCATGTCATTAACTCTAACAAAAATAAATTAAATTTTCATAAAAACTAGAGAATGCACCAAAAGTCAGACTTCAGATTTAGAATCAGTGATGCAGAAATATATTAAAAAAGTTCTAAACCCTCATGCAACAGAAAATGAAAAAAAAAAATTGTTCCCCAGTGGAATCAGTACATCAGTGTTCCACATGAAGGCTAAACAGGGTAAAGCAAATGCCAAACATAACTGACAGGAAAAACTCAAACTCAGCACCAATACAGGCAGAGTCAGTCAGTCAGTCATAGCTATCCCTTTAACTCTCAGAACATTTTCTTTCCCCACACCAACTTCCTGAAAAATAAAATACCGTGAATAACAAGAAATTTTAATGTAACCTGGAAGGGCAATTTGAGATGTTTGGGTTCTTGAAAGATTTTAACTCCAAAGACATGTGGAAGGAATCTCAACTCCTGAGGTTCCTAAGTCTAATGATACCATTGGGTGGAAGAAGATGGTGAGGCTTTTCTGTGACATGAGTTCCAAGGACCATCATACATCACAGAGAAGGAGAAGCGGGGCTGACTGCCTAGGAGTTACTATGGTAAAAGTATAGATGTACCAGTTTCTTTTCATGCTGCCTCTGCTTAGTGGAGACAGAATTTCAAGACAAAAGTCATGTCTGTAAAGTAAGAAGATGATTTGGGGAGGAAACTCTGCTGCATCTCTTGAGGTCTAATCATGTGAAAGGGACATTGTTCAGGGGGCAGTAAGGCACTTACTTGAATAGTTTTCATGAAAATTCTTGATAAGAAAGGCAAATTATTTCCATGCAAATAGTGAAAATGCTTCCTTTCAAGACCCAGGGGAGACATAGAATGTCAAACTCACAATTCATCAAGTCCCCTCAAAATGTAGAGTTACCTCAATAAAAAAGTATAATATGGAATATTAGTCAGTGGCCATTAATCTGCTAATCTTTTGAAATCTCAAACAGACCAGCTTTCCGAATTTATTGCTTTTTTGGGAAAATGTAACACTTGGAGTTGCATCCTCATAAATGAGGATGATGATGACTTTAAAATGTTGTTCTAAATAGTAACTGGGATAATACAGTGGCTGCTATACAGATAATGCTAAATAAATAATTTTTGTTTTTCTATTGCTATCTATTCCTCATCACCTGGACTTTTCCTTTCTTTCCCATGCTACCCCAAAGGCCCAAAAATTTGTGATTTCATCACAAACTAATGTCAGAAAGACCATCACTGGATCACTAGAGATAGTGGTTTCTCCCTTGCCCTTAATATTGTGGGTATGAGATATGGATCAGCTGCAGTGACACTTGAATAGAAGTAGAAATTCAGAGTGCAGATCTAAAAGCAAGTCGAGGAATGTCTACTAGAGAAGCTTGTTAATTACAAGTACCAAACACTATAATAACACAGCTTCTATCCATCCAGGAAATGTTTCTTTACTTGCTATTTGAAAGCAAAGATTTC
The DNA here is from genome assembly GCA_037038555.1 of Rhynchonycteris naso. Lineage (NCBI taxonomy): Eukaryota > Metazoa > Chordata > Mammalia > Chiroptera > Emballonuridae > Rhynchonycteris > Rhynchonycteris naso. Next base: position 229,180,743 of record CM072998.1, read on the forward strand.
TATAGTTGACTTGTGTACAATTATTCCTTCAATGACTGAATTCTGCTTAAAGTAGTTCAAGAGCTCAGAAAATTCCTTCTGATGTGACTATAAGATAGGTATAGTATATAGGATATTATAAAATTGCCTTTAGAATTAAATTAGCAAATATTGAGCAAGTGCCCTATGCAGGGTCAGGCACAACTGGGCACTAGGAAAATAAAGACTAATAAGACAGGGTAAAGTATGCTTGTATGGGGATCAGAAAGACAAACAGCCACCAACCTCAATACCATGTGAAATCAAGTGTTGTGATAGAGAAGGGGCCCCACATTTAGACAGTGAGTGACACAGTCCCAGCAAAACAGTTTGGAGCAAAATAGATAGTCTGAGGAAGGAATGGAAATGAGTGGAAGTGAGGGAAGCAAGTATGAGGGCAGGGAGAACTTTGCTGATACATTATAAAAAAAGAGTTTAGATCTCAGACTAGGATAAACAGGGAACTTGAGCAGCTTCCTCAGAGGACTGTCATAGTTAAAGCTGTCCTATAAAGAGATGACTGGTAATCTATCTAAACAGATGTGGTGTTGCACTTTGGAAATTATTTCAGTTGCCCAAACAAAAGATAATAAAAGCCAAATCTAAGATAAGAACTGTAGGTTTGGAGGAGAGAATAAGGATTGGTAATATATAGGAAGTAAAAATCATGATACTTGGTCATTCATTATATATGGAAAATTAGGTAGAGAATTAGTTTCTGGTTCTTCACTTGGGTGAAATAGCGATACAAACAAACATGACAAGAATATAAGATAAGGCCCTGGCCATTTGGCTCAGTAGATAGAACATCGACCTGGCATGCAGACGTTCCAAGTTTGATCCCTGGTCAAGGTACTCAGGAGAAGCGACCATCTGCTTCTCTCCCCTTTTCTCTTCCTCTTCTCACTCTTCCCCTCTCACAACCAGTGGCTTGATTGTTTCGAACGTCAGCCCATGACGTTGAGGATAGCTCAGTTGATTCGAGCATTAGCTCCAGATTTCCATCTGGGGTTAATGCTTGTTTGCCAGGTTGATCCCAGTTGGAGCACAAGAGGTAGTCTCTCTCACTATCACCCCTCTTTTAACTTAAGATAAAAGAATACAAGATAATTCTCTCAATGAATAAACTACCACAGAACGCCAACTAGCTGTACAGCATATTGATGAATAAGTGGAGCTTTTGAGCCAGAGTTGCTGGGTTCAAATTTCATATCCATTGTTCAGAACCTACAATAACTTGGATGAGAACTTCAATCTTTCCATGCCAATTACTTCATCTATGAAAAGGAGATAATAACAGTAGTACTTATCCCATAAGATTATTATAAGGATTATAGAAATAAATGCATTTATTATTGTTAGAATATTTATAGTTTCTGGGGCCCAATAAGCAATAAACAACACACACACACACACACACACACACACACATACACACTCAAGGTGACAAGATGTGTGGTACAAAACCCAAACTGCAGGGAACACCAAAATTCAAGGACATGGAGAGTAAGTGGAGGATGAGGAAGATCAAGGGGAGAAGGAAGAAAAGCAGTGTGGCATCAAGACATCCAATGGAGTGGAGTTTTGTGGTAGAGGAGTGATGGAGCAGAGATGGTCAGCAAAGTACAGGTTATAAAGATGTTTAAGGAGGCAGACAGGTATAAAATTAAATGTAACTTCACATACTTCTCTTCAGATGAAGCTCTACTGTGTTTTGAAAGCAATAATTATGACTATTTCTCTCTCAGATATTGTCATTTCTGGTCACAAAACCAATAAAGGTAGAAGAACGAACATGATTCGAGACAACTGGCTAACTATTTAATAAAAGTAAAACACAACCATACTGAATCCGTATATAACTCCTCACATCAAAATAAATCTCAGGTATGTCAAAGACTGAGATGTAAAATACAAGATCAAAATATATGAGAATAATTTCATAAACATTTTGTAATCTAGAGGTAAAAAGTACTGTTTTTACACATGACAAAATATGCAGACACTATAAAAAATGATTTGCAACTTTTAAATAGAATACAACATAAACTGAAAAAAAATAATATATCTGTTAAGATTTGAGCAAGCATATGGCCACAATCTCTAATATGTAAAAAAAATAACAAATGTATTTTTTAAAAAGCCCTATATCCCAGTAAAAAAAAAATAGACAAAATATATAGCAATTCACATGAAATAAAAAAACAAATAAATAACAAATCTTTGAAAATAGTTTTAATGTAAATTAAATCTATGGAACAACTTAATATCATCATTCAGGTTGGCAAGATTAATAAGAGATAAATATTTTCTAAAGTCAAGGCTATTCAAAAATAATAGTCATGAATATTCACTAGTATTTGGAATATAGATTATTAAAACATTTTAGGGGTCATTTAGGAATAACTATTAAATATTAATTGCAAATATTAATCAAGTCAACCCACAACATATCTGACCAGTACTCTTTGGAACTGTCAAGATGATGAGAAATAATAAGTGATAACTAAATGCAATTGTTATCCTCCATTGGATTCTAAAACAATAACAAAATACATTATTGAAAACATCCTAATGAAACCTGGAGTTTGGTCAATAGTAATAATGTATCAATATTACTTTCTTATTTTTGACAACTAAATATAGTTTATTTATACTGTCATGGTAATATAAGATGATAATTTTAGAGGAACCTGGGTAAGGGGTATATTATCTTTGTAAATCTTTGGTAAATCTAAAATAATTTTTATATTAAAAGTTTGTTAAAAACTAGAAATTCCATTTCTGAGAAATATATTTTATAGAAATATTGCAACAGTATGAAAAAATATGCATGTAAGGATGTTCGTTACACAGTAACTGGAACTGGAAAAAAAACAACAAATGTTGAGCCTGGCCTATGATGAAGCAGACCTAGAACACTGAGGTCACTGGTTTAAAACCTTGATCTTGCACATGTGACAAGCAACCAGTGAACAGCTAGAGTGAAGGAACTACTGCTCATTCCCCACCCCCCCTCTATGGAATCAGTAAATAAAATCTTTTAAAGTAAACAAACAAATGTTGAAAATGAGATTAAATAATTAGGTGAGGCTCTAATTACAAAATGAAATGTTATGTATCCATTAGAAAGGATGTGTTTTGATGTCTTTTAGACTTAAAACTACTGGCATGCTATATACAGCTAGAGATAGATAGAAATAGATATGTATGGCTAAAGCATACGTGTATGTGTATATGAAATCTGAAAAAAAATACATGTTATTGGTTTTTTTACACAATGGAATACTACATGGCCATAAAAAGGAAGAAAATCTTACCTTTCACAACAGTATGGATGGACCTTGAGATCTTTATAGTAAGTGAAACAAGACAGTCAGAGAAAGACAGGTACCATATGATTTCACTCACAAGTGAAATCTAATAAACAAAGTGAACTAACAAGCAAAGTAAAGACAGACTCCTACATAGAGAGCAGGTTGACAGTTATGGGGGTGGGGGCGAGAGTAAAGGAGCTGGGCAAGGCAGGTGGAAGGATAAAGCAAAAAAAAAAGAACAAAAAACCCTCATATTATTGTTTTTTGAGAGATAGTAAAATGGACTTTCATTTCCTAATGTTTTTAGATTTTTTTCCTTGAATATTATTACTTTAGTTATTGGAATTGTACAATAGATATGCTTCCTTTTCTAATATTGTATTGTAATGTAAAAATAAGTAAGAGAATATTAGAAAAGCTACAACTTTGCCATCAGCTATATGATCTTGTGCATGAGTTTTAATTTATCTGAAGCCAACTTTTCACCAGATAACAGGAAGAAGTGAAATTTGACCCCCTCTGAACATATTTCTCACACCAAACATTCTTTTAGCAAGGCGATTTTCAACTGGTGTGCCACAAGAATTTTTAAAACATGCAATATCTTGACTATTTAGTCAAGGGCATTGGCCTCTTTTCCTTTAGAGTGTCAAATTAAAAAGCAACAACAGCCAACACAATACCTATTCAGTGTGAAAGAATCAAAATTATACTTTTTTTTGTTTGGTTTGCCACAGAATTTTAGTAGTTAATGTGTGCCATGATACAAAAAGGTTAAAAATCGCTGTCTTAGTCTGTTGTCTTGAAAGCTGTGTAACTTTTCACTTTGCCATCTGTAGAAATTTGTGTATTTGGTCTCACAATATCTCTGTTAAGAAATAATAAATACATACTATATTTTAGCTGATGGAGGAGATATGGGGTAAAAATAGGATATATTAACTCATTCACTCAAGGAGGTTTATGAAAGCAACATGGGACTCTTCTGTCCAATTCAAAATGAATACAGCTGGTTTGTTGGAAATACATTAGTTTACTTGGCACTTTTATCTTTTAGAAAATGGTTTTGACCAAATTACTGGATAATACCAGCCTAAGATACTTCATATACTCTCAGAGGTGAATGAAGAATTCAAAGGCACCACGATTCAAACTTTTTTAAAACGCTTTTATGCACTTTAATGAGTTGCTCCTAGTCAACCTTGGACATACTCATTATTAAGGAGAATTCAAACACTTCCTTTTTAGTCCTAACAATTATATATTTTTCTAAAATCTATTCAGTTATTGTAGGCAGTGTAGGTTTATCAATTACCTCTCCAAGCTGTCAATTATCTATTTTGAGAGTATAATTTGTTTCCCGCATAGAGTATGTGTTAACAGCATGATGCGTTTTACATTTGTAATTAATTTTGAACTGACAAAGAAGGTAGGAAAAAATTCTCCCATAAATAAAAGTAATGAATGCAAGTATTTAAACAAAAGGTCCTAGTAATTTCCTGCAACTTAGAAAAAGAAGAAAAAAAACTCAATCTGCTCTTTCTTTTAAACTAAAAATACCAAGGTATCTTTCGTTTCTTCTTCACGACACTCTAGAGAGTTTGAAAATCTCATGCTAATGAGATAATAAATGACATGAAGGCGCACTACAATGAATCTGTGAATGAGAAGTTGTTTATTTCTCAATAAAATTAATAATACCAGTTTTACTGTACATGACTAATTGGCTAGTTCTCACAAAGTTTTATCAGAAAATCATTTTTGTAGACATAAATTCCAACCCATGATGAAACTAAATATTTTGCTACTCGTCGCAATTTTAAAATGATAGAGAGCTTGAAATTAAATTACACTAAATGCCTTTATATTATTTGGCATTAAACCTTATTTTCCTTACTGTCATTCTGCCAGCATGATATCATCGGCGTTGAAGAGGGATGCTAATGCTATTTATATTACACTGCACTGTCCTATAATTGACCTTGTTTGTGCAACGGAATGGCTGCTTTTCTCAAGCTGCCAGCCCTTTATTGCTGCATTTTGACCATGCACTAGTGGCTCTTTGTGCTGCTGCTGAGTTCAAGAATCAATACTGCATTCCCCACCGCCAATAAAGGCAGCTGACAGCATGAATTAACTGAGTGTGGCCAGTTGCATGGAGGGCCATTGTCTTTAAGGAAAAGCTGGACATGATTACCAACCTCCATCTCTGAGTGAAGGTTTTAATGCAAAGTGTGAGGTTGCTGTAATTTAATTTTGGCCTGCTGCTCTGACACACTCCCCTTTGCCACTGCCTCATGGAATCCAAGCTATTAATGGCTGCAAACCAAAACACATACGGAGACAAAGGCAAATACTCACAGTCATACAATAGCAAAGGTTTCACTTGCCTTGGCCATTCTTTTCGGATACTATTCTTATAACAAATCCAATTTCTCCAAGGCAGTCTTCCTGCCACAGTAAGAAGTCAAGCCAAGTTTAAAAATTAAAGTGGTAATGATCACCAAACCTAAGTGAAGTTTTCATTTATGGTAGGGTTGGAAAATCTGCATGAGTCACTCATGGCTTTCATTTAGATTGTCAAAATTAGTGGGAAAAAAATTTGTCTACACTTTCTTCTCTCCCATCCATACCAAGATCATTTCCATCCAATCTGTTTCACTGAACTAATTTTTGCTTGAATTAAAATCAGAATTTTTTCAGTCCTTATCTTCCCAGCATTATTTCATATAAAATACTTTCTCCTTTGTAAAACAGTCACATCTCTAGGATTGTGGTTTCCTTGATTTTGTGTCCCTAGTTATTGGTATTTCTCTCTTTTTGTCCCAGACTTTCTTCTCTGCATTTTAACGTGGCCCTTCCATGTAAGATCTCGTCCTCTTTCATACCAATAATTATCTTTCATTCCATGTATTGACTTCCGAATCTTTATCTCCACCTCAAGCCTCTTAATAAATGTGGTTGTGCTATTGGTATTTTGAACTCCACATATCTCAAACTGAATGATTCATCTCCTGTTGAGTTTTCCAGTTCAGTAAATGACCATCTGTTCCATATTCAAGAACAGGAACCTTATTTTTAAATCCTTTCTTTCCTTCACTTTCCACATCTGATCAGTCATCAAGTCCTCCTAATCTACTTAACCTTTCAGCCATCCCTTAGTCTCTAACATTTCCATTGTCTCTATGATTCAGGCACTTACTTCTTCAAGGCCTTCCTAACTCCTCTCCCTGACACCAGGTTCATCCCTGCCCCCACAATGAAAATACTCTACAACCAATCTTCTCTTCCTGTTCAAATTACTTCTCCTTAAAACATTTTGAAGTCGTTACATTGAGACTTCATTTGCCTTTTTATCTTCAAGTTTTGCGGTGGTTTGCCTTTTGCCCTTCCCTAATAGCATATGAGTTAGTTCCAGTGGAACTAACTCAAAGATTTAAATATAAAAACATGGACCTTAGCAAAGACTTAGTTTGCAACCAGAACAAAGGAAGACACTTATTAGGCACTCAACTGCAATCATTATGCTCCAAGGCCTCAGTTATTGCCTAAGCTGCTACAAGTGTGTTGGACAAAATGAACAGCCACAGAATAACAAAGTGGGATTTATGTAAGCCATTAAAAGAGGAGATGACATGTCATTTCTTGCTTTATCAAAATCCCTATATTTCTGAGAGAATTTTGGTGTTGAAAGCATCAGTTCTGTTTAAAACAGGCAATGCACTTGGTTAAAATTAATTCAAGCAGTTATTCAAGGGATAGTATATTATATGCATGCCATTTAACTTGAGCTCTAAAATGATTTTTCATGTCTGAGAATGTACAAGAATGTACCAGTTTGGATAAACATTTTCCATAAGCTAGAATAAAACCTGTGGTTTTAGAGGCTTTTGTCTTTATATTTAAAAATAAATTTTATTGAATTTATTAGGGTGACATTGGTTAATAAAATTATATAGATTTTAGGTATACAATACTATAATACATCATCTGTATACTGTATATTTTACATGCAAACAATTGTGAGACTCCTAAAGCCACAGTATCTGATCTAGTCCTACTCAGAATTTTTGTGACTATCGTTTTTTTCAGGAGAATTTTATTTACCTCTATTGTTCCCAAACATCTTACCCATTAAAAAACAAATTAAAGTGTATAATTTTTACATTTTCAACTCCAGAAAATGTCTGAAATGGAGATGCTATGGCTACAGTCACCCAAGCTGCCTCATTCTCCCCGGAAGATGCTCCTCCCAAGGTGTCTGAAGGAAAGACGTTCATTGCTTCCCTACCCTTCCTCCCACCAGCTCTTTCATACTTTATATGCTGCACTTTCCTGGCTAAGGAAACTTTAAGGGTTTATGGCTTGGCAGCTCAACACTATTTGATGTTGAAAGTCCAAGAGGCAGATGAAAGAGAGCATACACAATTCTCCATCCTGCTCTTATCTGTCAGGGTTGCAGCACGAAAGGAGACTCAGGCTTCTCTATAGAGACAGTGTTTCTACTCTTTGTAAAATATGATGAGATATTGCACAAGAGTGGTCGGGGCATTTTGTGATATATAGATACATTTACTCTGCCATTAGGAGAAAAGGAAACTTGGTCCAAGGAAACCCAAGAAAGAATCACCAAATACACATCTCTGGCACACTTTCCCTTATTCATTCAGGCGACTCCTGTCATTGAAGTATGGTTACTCGTTTCTTGAAAAGAAAATAGATATGAAGAAGAAGAAAATGTCTCATTCACTGTATACTTGGAAAGGAACATTTATGTAGCTACTCCCCACACTTCAAAGTGACTAATTAAACCCATTACATATCCTTGCTCTTGATTTATTTTACCAAAAACGATTCTTCAGTGTAGCAAGGTGATTTTTACCAAGTTCCCTTTATCAAAGACCACATGTTCCAGATTAGTTCAGCTTAAAAATATATTGCATAAGCTTTAGCCTACTTTATACCTTCCTGAAATAACCCTACATTTTTAATGACAATTATGGTTGTCCAGCCTTTTGACCTGATAGAACAATCATAGCAGCCCAGTTCCTTGACACTGTGCAAGTCTGGATGGGGGTAGGGGAGTCCTCATCAAAGTCCTCTCTCTGGACACGTCCTAGTCCACGAGAATTGCTGTACGTCAAATACTGAATATATATAAGTATCTTCTCTCTTCTCAGTCATGTACAAAACCATATTTATTTGTTAATCTGTTTTCTACTCCCACTGAAAAAAAGTTATGTCTCCATTAATAAGAAAATTTGGCTGCTTTTTGATTTTCAATATCAACCTCTGAGTGAATTATCTGGCCGAAGCAAAAGGCCAGGGGGCCTTCTGGATGCTCGTGATGACATACGAGAAGCTGCATGGCATCAGCTGGGAAAACCACAGCTGACATTGGAATAATCAAAAGTGACCTACATGCAATAATAGCCTGTGTGACAGTGAAGGGGGGACACCAGGAAGCAGGTGGTCTATATGACAGAGGATCAATACTCCTGGAGAGGAGATACAATAGATTCCAAATGGAAAGCAAACTCATGGAGAATACATACAGACAGACACGGGGGTTGAGGGAGAGGGCAAATAAGGCAAACCTGTAGGAAACAACACAACAAAGAGAATGGGGGGGCACAGCACACGTGAGGGTGGAAACTGACCTCCGCAGAGTGCAGCAGAGCACAGTCATATGAATTTGCCTCCCCAGCAAAGAAAGGAAAGGGGGCAACACAAGCACGCAGAAGCCTGAGTTCCCCGCATCAGGCAGCATCTTCTCTATTCTAATTTAACTCACTTTAAAAATGTCATCATTTATAAGAAATGTTGACAGCCTCAAAATCCTGGTTTTGTTTAGTGAGGCCCCGTTTGTAGTAAGAAAACAAAGGCAACCCATATTTCATTTTTTTTGAAAATATATTTCAATGAAAAGGAAGAGGGGGAGAGGTAAGCTTCATTTGCATTACTTAGTTCAAAAGAAATGTTGCTTTGATGACACCGTGTGTATCCGCAGCACCTCCCCGCTCTCTTGGGAGCCCGTGTGTATTAACATTCCGTTCCTCTTTTTCATTATTGTTATCACATATATTAAACAGGCACACACACGTACGCTCACAGTGTTAGCCGATAAAACCAAACCAGCAACCTCCAAGATAAGAACTTTCTCCAGAATTCAATGACAAACAGAAATAAAACTAAAAATTATGACAAATGTTAATAACACTTCACTATATTAAAAACAAAAACAAAAATGCATTGCATTGGTATTTCATGATGCTGTGTACCTATCATGGGTTGTAGGAATCTGTGCTGGAGTCAAGCATGGAGAATATTTCAGATCTCATTCAAACGGTGGAATGGTGCGTGTCTTCGGCAACGTCTTGATTTCTTCCCTTTACTTTTTATAGCGGAAACTCACCATGCGTTGTTGCTCCTGTGCCAGGGGAGTGGTGAGGCATCCCACTTCCCAACTGCTTGCTCATACACAGGGAGCATTTTCTCCCAAGCACTGAAAGCCTGAGTGGAATGCAGAAGTCAAGGACTGTGATTTTCCTAAAGAAACAGCTTTAAAAACCTCTAGCTAGTCCTGCAATGCCCCAGATGTGTGGGCTGCTGCCAAGCTCTAGCTAGTTCTCAAAAATGCTGACACGAAGGCTGAGTGTCTGCAAGGAACCCAAGCAATGTTTCCCCAAGCCATCGGGGTCCATGAGCTGCCCTTTCAAGCATGCCCTTCAAACATGCGTTTTCATTTCTACACCTCCACGTTGCTTCAAGTTGTCTTGTTTTCCATGTCTCTCTGCTCACTCTGCCTCAACTGTAAGCTCCATGAGGGCCGGTCTGTATGTTCCTCTCACAGCGAGCCTGGAGCCTGGTACACAGTATGAACTCTACAATGACTTTGCTGAATGGATAAATGAAGTGAATAATCTTAAAAGAAGCCTCTTAAAAGCCAAATCACTTCCTGAATCTAGCAGCTAGCTCTCAGTCTCTAAAGGAAGATGAAAAATTGAGAATAGCCAACTTTACTTCTGCCTAGAAGGAAAGAGAAGACAAATGAGCCTCGAGGCTGATGACATGATCCCTCTTTCCCTATCTGTGAACTGCTTAGAACATCAGCCTGTGTTTCTCAGCACAACCTCAGTTACATGCTGCTCTGTGCTGGTCTTTGTGTTCTGACTGGAAGTCCTTTGTCCTGAGGATGAATTCCAGCAGTGATCTGAACCACCTGCATGACTCTTAACTCAGCCAGGGAACGTGATGCTGTTTACCAGCTTAAAATCAGGGAGCTTTTCCCTCTTGACCCTATTATTTGAATTTTGGTTCTGTAATAAAAAGCAGAGATGATACCTGGATTATTAGCACCCGCCCTTCAGCTCCACCTCCAAGTTTAGTGCAGAGCTGACCTCCACACCTGATATGAAAGGCCTGGAGAGACTGTGGCTTCTCCAGCCACTGCCTGCTTTCTGATTGCCCAGCCCTGCCTGCCAACCTGCCCTGCTTGCCTGCAAAGTGACAATGTGTGATTCATGGCTGCCCGCACTGGAGCAAGCATGGCTTTCTCTATAGTCTGCACATTGGCTGCATCCCCAGAAGAGCCTGTCTCTTATCAAGTCTTCCCTTGGGAAGATCACAAACCACTTTATGCACAATCACCTCTTCATCTGACTCTGTCACTTGGGAAGTCAACACCACAGGAAGCCTCTGATAAAGAGGCTATGATAACGCGAACTAAAATGGGGTTGGTATGTCAAGGGTTACTCCGTCCTCCCATAGGATATGCCATATGTTCTTCCAGAAGCACAGTGACTGAATCCTTGAATTTATTCTTTTTCTGAAAGGTAGTTAAAATGAGTTGTCAAACACTTTCAATTCAGTACCATATTCAAGACACTTTTTATTTTTTATTTTTTGCAAATAACTTTTTGGGTAGTTAGGACATTCTTAAATATATTTTAAAAAAAAACTTTAGTCTGTTTATTTATTTAATAACTTAAATTTTGTGGGGTTTTTTTTAAGTGAGAGGTGGAGAGTCAGGGAGGCAGAAAGATAGACTCCCACATGCGCCCTGCTTGGGATCCACCTGTCAAACTCCCAACCAGGCGATGCTCTACCCATCTGAGGCTGCTGCTCTGTTGCTTGGGAACCGAGGTATTTCAGCACCTGAGAGGAGGCCATGAAACCATCCTCAGCATCCTGGGCCAACTTGCTCAAACCATTTGAGCCATGGCTGCAGGAGTAGAAGAAAGAGAGAGAGAAGGGGGAGGGGTAGAGAAGGAGATGGTCACTTCTCTTGTGTGCCCTGACCAGGAATTGAACCCAGGACTTTCACATGCAGGACCGATTATCTACTGCTGAGCCAACTAGCCAGGGCTAATATAATTTTAAAATTTAACTGTCAGAGCCAATTAAGGTAGATATATATACTATAGAAATGCCTCTCATATTATCAAACAATGTGTTTAATCTCCAGCACATATATAGATAAATATTTTAGTCAAAGGCAGGTGGATGATGCAAGCAGCCCTCCCAAAAATACACAAACATGTGTGCATAAAGATACACAATTGTGTGCACACATATGCATGTACATACATGTGCACACATATCCATGTACACTCATACTTTTATCTTTCAGGAAATTGCTATAAACATTTTATGCCATAGGCTAAAGGATACATAAAAGTGAGAATTAAAGTCCTTTGTGGTTTATAATGAGTTAAATGAAAAGAATCAGAGTTTCCCAATTGCTTAAACCTCAGGCTCTAGTATATGGATTTTAAATGACCCCACTTCCCAAAGACTTAGTTATGTAATCTCATTCTTTCTAAACTGCCTGTGAGAATCACACCATGGGGACTTGAAGACTTGTGAGAAGTGTTAAATATGTTTTACAAGGGAAAGTATTCTTCACTCTTTTGAGGCCATCAAAGAGAGAAAAGAGTGCTTTTCTGTGTCATTTTAACATGAATTTAGGGATAATTCCTTTAGCCAAATAAGGGAGTTTCTTTGACTTGATTTCTGTGCATGCTTATGTTCATTTGAACCCATTCACCTGCTGTCATGTACAAATGGGTAGCTTGGGAAATGTTTTTCTGTTCATTAATTCATCAAATTCCAACCTGGTTTCTGAAAAAAAAAAAAGTATTCTAAGAAAAAGTTTTGGAAATGTCTGCATACCTCTCCTTTTTGAATAAAGAACAAAAGATAGCATGAACAAGGAAATTTTGGCTTTATAACAAGTGATTCACAACTGAGTAACAAAGCTCATCCCTGATGAAATCTATTCATTAAAAAAGTGAATAATTTCATTGATCCTCTGAACTGAAATTTTAGGAACATATTCAGGTACTTTGTCTAGCCACTTGGTTCAGCTTTTAGATTCTATAAAATTTTCTTTTCTTCACTCCTAATAATGTCATTTATTTTACTTATTTATATCTTTAAAAGGAAAAAGGAACTAAAAAAATAAAAATTACCAAAGAGAAATTATATTATGGCATTCCCTAAATAGTAATGGTTTGGGAAAGCAGCCTTTCACATCTACTAACTTTTTTCTCTAAGTGAGAAACAAACAAGAACAATTTGAAGATATTTTCCCTGGAATGCTACAAAATCATTTGCATTTTCAGAAGTATCAAAATGACTTTGTGTTCTCAGAAGTATCAAAAACTCATAGGAAAAACTAGAATGAGTAACCTATTAGTAATGATATCTTAAAAGGTAAAGTAGAGAAAACTGAAGAGAGAATTTTCTAAAAATGTCAGTGTAAGAGAAGTGGACATCTCAAAATGATCTATCAATCTGAGAGCAAAATTATTGAAATAATAATATAGCAATCCTGATGATTAAAGTTTTGCCTTTTTGTGCTAAAGGTATTGTATCTGTTTTTATTTAACCTTTCATGTTCATAATTCTAAGATTTTTTTTTTACAGGGACAGAGAGAGTCAGACAGAGAGATAGATAGGACAGACAGACAGGAACAGCATCAATCATTAGTTTCTCATTGCCCTTGCAACACCATAGTTGTTCATTGATTGCTTTCTCACATGTGCCTTGACTGCGGGCCTTCAGCAGACCGAGCAACCCCTTGCTGGAGCCAGCGACCGTGGGTCCAAGCTGGCGAGCTTTTGCTCAAGCCAGATGGGCCTGCGCTCAAGCTGGCGAGCTAGGGGTCTCGTACCTGGGTCTTCTGCATCCCAGTCCAACGTTCTATCCACTGCACTACCGCCTGGTCAGGCCTAAGATAAATTTTTGATACAACTACTGAATTAGACAAATAGCATTTGTTTGATTAATGTCTCTTATAAACAAAGAATCAGTGACCTCTGCATGTTTCTCTCTGGTGTCCTTTAGGCTCCAGTGAAATTTGTGCTAGAATCAAGGAAGGACTAAATAAAGGCTTGACTTCACCATGTTGATGTGCCTTTTTTATTTGCAGATAATTAGCATAAAATAATTTTTCAAATATATGGGATGCCACAATAAAAAAAAGGAGAGATGAAACAGAGCCCACTCAGAGCATATTTAATTTTCCCAATACTTTTAACTTTTATTCACATTTTAGGTATCTATTTATTTGTATTTATTTATCATATTTTTATAACTATGTGAGCCATGTTAAACCAATTTAGACTATCATTGGGAATGGGTGACCTGATAATTTAGATTGCCACAAGTATTATCTCCTAATATGATACAGTTGACCCCTGAACAGCACAAGTTTGAACTACTCAGGCCCACTTATATGCATTTTTTTTTTTTAGTAAACATACTGTCTGCCCTTGGTATTTCTGGGTTTTACATCAGCAGATTCAACTAACCATAGATCAAAAACAATATTTTTGGTCCACATTTGAAATTTCACAGATATGGAGGGTCAACTATACACATTGTTCTCTGCCATTTTATATAAGGGGCGTCAGCATCTGTGGAGGTTCTGGGACCAACACCCATTGAATACTGTGGGAGGACTAAAGCTTTGGGGAAGACAAAAGTTATACATGGATTTCAACTGCATGGGAGATTGCCACCCCATCCCCCATGTTGTTCAGGGGTCAATGACATCTATTTTTAGTCTCTAACTATTTGAATGGTTATTGTTAAGATTGTAGTTATCATCTTCTCATTACCTGTAATAAATGTATTTAGCTGTTAATAGCAAAGTGCTAAACTACAATATCTTAACAAATTAGGTGTTGGCTTTTACACACACACACACACACACACACACACTATACATGCATGCATGAAAAGACAGCCTGTTTCTGGTGTGTGCTCAACAGCTCCCTGATGTCAGGTGGGACACCTCTGTGTTTTCTCTTATAGTCACAACCTGGATGCCGAGCTCCAGGCAACACATCTGCATTCAAAACAGAAAAAGAGGTAAAAAGTGGTGTCAATCATACTTGTTCTTTTTTAAAAGAAAAAGAAAATTCTTTCTAGAAACCAACAAACTTCTTAGATTACTTTGGCAGAACTGAGTCTCCTAGCTACCTTTTATGCTGTGGAGACTGGGAATGCAGGGATATGAGTGTTGTGATTAGCTCTGACTGACTACGATTTGTATCAGATCCAGGGTGGCAAAATAAATCGCTGTTCTGAGCAAATGTATCACCGTTTGTTAGGAAAGAAGAAAGTGGAAGGGATGTTAAGCAGGCATTGACACTGTTTCTCCTATATCCATAAGTACAGATAAATGGTTCTCTTGCTATGGCCAAAGTATGCAACCGGTATGTGGGTTTCCATCTTCAGACTCAAAGTGCTTGCCACTCTGACAGTAGTCAAGCACATCCTCTTAGTATGGAAAGAGGCACACTTCCTACTGATTTCCACAGGGTTTTTAATATCTATCATCAGAATTAATGTCACACAATAGAAGAACTTAACTGAGACACAAATAAAATGTTTTTATTTTGCTACCGCCATTTGAAAAAGGCTTCACATGGGCCTCTCTACATCTTCAGGCTCCAGCATCTCCATGTGCGCTCAAAATCAGGCAGTAAAGAGCAAGGGTTTGGGGTGATTTATGGTGCCCAATGGTTGTGAATTGAGTTGACAGAGCTTAATGGAAAGTTCACCGACTTTGGCATAAAACAGACCTGGGCTTGCATTCAAACTTCTCTTACTTGCTGCCTGATCTTTGATTCTTCCCCCTTCTTTCTACCTCATTTTTCTCATCTATTCATGAGCATACACTCCCCTTACTCACAAGCAGCCATTAGGATGTAATAAGTTACATAGATGAATGGTGGACACATCCTGGGATGCCTCTCTTGTTCTCTTAAAAGTGCTGCCTATCATGGCATCCAAGCCAGCACTAAGTAGAACTACTATCTCACTTAGGATTTTAGTACTGGTCTTAAATCTTGTCCTTAAGTATGCAAAGAAAACCGTTGCTACCTTGTTGGGCAAATGAGTTTGTAAAATATGATTTTTTAGTTTGCTCACTTTTATTGTTACAAAATGGCACTGGGCAGTGCCAGGTATGTGATCTGTGAAATTGCAAATTACCTTCCTGCTAGGGAAGGTCCATTGTTTGCTGGAGGAGAGGTTTTTGCACCAGAAAGTTTTTTAAGAGAGAGAGCAGGAGGAGAGAGGCAGAAGGAAATCATGTTTTTGCAGAGTGAGAGCAGAGAAAATGCAGAGTTTTGTGCAGAGAGTGAGAGCTGAGAGGCTTTGGTGAGCTCCGCTGAGACTGGTGGGGCCTTTGATTCTAGGGCAGTGGTTCTTAACCGTTTTTGAGGTACCGAACCCACCAGTTTCATATGCGCATTCACCAAACCCTTCTTTAGTGATAAATAAAATATGATTTTTTTGCAAATTCAAGACATAGGTATATGTTTTTTTACTGGTGCACAAAATGAGCCGTGCATGAACATCACCTTGCTCAAAGAACAAAACCAACAAAGTGCATGAACTCACAACAAATTACGGTATTACTTTATTCTAGCCTCCGCAGCAGAGGCTTCTCTGAACCCCTGAAACCGACTCATCGAACCCCTAGGGTTTGATAGAACCCAGGTTAAGAACCACTGTTTTAGGAGAAACCAGAGAAGATTCTCCTTGTTGTGGAACCAGAGAATGCATCAGTGGCTTTGGGAGCCCTGTGTGTTGGCTTGTCTGCCAGTGTGAGACTTTAATAAAGGGAATGACCCACCATGTTTTGGCTCCACTGTTTCTCACTGTCCGAATCCAATAGGAACCTGCATGTGAATGGCCATAATGGCGATGACTACTGGTCATACATACCTACATTACAAAAGCTCTTATATTTTACAGAGAGAAAGAATTGATTCAAAACCTTCCAAGTTTTAATTCATAGTTCTAGAAAATAGAAACCAAACTTGACACTTTGTGGAAGTGGGAGTTTGGAGGCCTATGAAAGTATATACAAGTTGCTGAGGATGAAGGAGAGAACTGAGTTACTGGAAGGGAAAAGGTGGGCAGGTTCTGAAGTAGTAGTCATCTTTCAAGACTTGCTTAAGATCTCTCCACAGATATTGTCAACTCTCATTAAAGTAGTTGATCTCTGCCTTTTATGACCTCTGTCTTTCTCTGAGTTTATTGTATGTCCAATCTAACTTATCAGGTTTTTTTGGTTATTTTAAATTTTGTATTTATTCATTTTAGAGAGGAGACACAGAGTGAGAGAGTGAGAGAGAGAGAGAGAAATGGGGGAAGAGCTGGAAGCATCAACTCCCATATGTGCCTTGACCAGACCAGTGCAGGGTTTTGAACTGTCGACCTCAGTGTTACCAGATTGATGCTTTATCCACTGCGCCACCACAGGTCAGGCGAACTTATCAGTATTATAATAATTTCATGTATGTTGTCTTCCTCAACTATAAACATAGAATAACTTTTTTCCATTAAAATGATATGAAAATTAGATAAGATAATGTAGATGAAAGTGCCTAACATAATACTTGACTCATTTTTAGTCCTTCAAATATATGCACTTTGTATGTATCTATATTTTCTGACTACCTACTTACTCATCAGAACTTTACAAAGTAATTTCCATCATTGTTTGAATAATGTTATGATTTTTATACATTTCTAAGTTTCTCCATTTTATTCATTCTAGTTTTTTGGAAATCTTCCCAAGGGATAGAAGGTACCAACAGGTACTTGGCCTACACTGAATAAACATTTCCAAACCATTACACTTACATTAAAAATCATTTTTCGTCTAAGTGTAAACTTTGTCCACAATAAAGACATAAAGACTGCTAAAGTTAAATCAATGGGGAATAGATTTGATGTGATTTTTGGCTAGAAATATTTCTTAAAAACAGCAAAAGCAACTTATCTAAAAAAAGTTTTGGTCAAGAGACTTGCATCACAGAACTGATTCTCTATTTAAAAACTAATACTCTGCATGCACCAGTAATTTCTTCCCAAACATTCATTTCATGACGGGTAGACACAGCCTTAATGGCAAGTTAAAACTGTATTTGAGAGATTGTTTTTGAAAATTGGAAACACATTAGGTATGAATCTCATTTATGTAGAACTAGAAAGAGCAGCTATATTACTTAGATAGCATTAGAACAAAATCTTTATCATAAATAAAATAAAAAGTCAGACATAGTGTTTTAGAGCTAAATTGATTATGCTGATTTGGGTACCTTTTCTTCCTGTTCTGAAAACTATTTGAGTAATGACATTTTAATTGCTCTCCGTACCAATTAAGAGTCCTTGAGAAAATGTTGGCAAGTAAATAGTAAATGATTCAAACTTATATATAAAATGAAAACATTCTAAAATAGTATGATAAATGGTACATACAGATAAGCACACCAGGGCCTTCCCATCAGAAGAAAGGAAAAAAAGACTCCTTTTAGCATTGCTTTTTTTTTTCTTTCTTTTTCTATTGTAGCAAGGGAAAAGGCAGCGTTAGCAAACAAAAATTGCTTTTCACTTTGCCAACAAGATAAATAGAATGAAATTTCAATGAAAATAACTGGAAGATGTACATGATTGATGCTAGATTTACAAAAATTTAAACGATATGGGTACAGTTTGTCATAAAAATGATGTTGATATCTTTGTGTTTTGTCAGAAAAATTATGCCAAGAAAACATTGCCAATTTTCCTCCCCCAGCTCTTGTCCTTGCCTGTTCTAGCATCTGTTTGTTGTTTGAAGAAAAGAGGCAGGAATATTTTTACTTTTTAATCTTTTATTTTGCTAATCATGAGGATATGTGGCAGACAAGTTTTGGTGGGAGCTTTCGTGAAGATAATGGGACTGCATCTGTCCCTCCCAGTATCAGAAAGGCACCAAAGGATGAGCCAGACATGAAAGTCTTTGGAAACTTTAGAATGTCCCTAAAATGTTCATTTCCCTTATTAGCTAAATGTTAAGTTAGATACATTTAAATGCTGTTTGTGGGAAAGAAAATTAGATTCACAACTCTGACTCAAAGGAAAATTAGATATCCTCAAAAGTAGAGATGGGAGATAAGAAAATACAGAATGTATTATTACCAAGATTTATATACATCAGGCCCACATTCAGTCCTTATCTTTTATAACAACAGTGACTCACATATTTTTTGCACAGATCAGGACACAGACACTTGTTTGAATCCTCTCCAAATGCCCAGCCCTTAAAATGTAGGAGGTCTACAGTAGGAGATATAAACATACCCAGTGAATGAATGAATGGTCATTAATGAACCAGATCAGCACAGAGTTCAGCTTTGGGGTTATTTTGGGGGGGGGGGGTTTTGGGGGGGAAGGAGTATTTTTACTTGCAATAGATTTTAATCTATGCACTGAGTATATGAAAAAGGCCTTATCCTCAATTTTTGATAAAAAAAACTGAAACTTGGAAAGGTACTTGCTATAGTCAGGTGTAAGGCATTTATCCCCGCTGAGAAAGAAGGAAGGGAGGGGGCATAGCCACAAAGAGTGGAATAATAAAGGCTTTATTAAGTATCGCGCATCCTGTCTGACGATGTCCTCCGGTCCCGGGGTACAGAGGCTGGAGGAGTCGCGCAAATTAAACTGAGTGAGAGGTATTTAAAGGAGTCCTCTAGGGTAGGCGAGCAATTATGACATGGTGAAATCTCACTGGCTGATGGACAGTCGCTCTTCTCCCAAGGACCTCTGGGAAGTTTCTTTTTGGCATGCTTTGTTGTGTGAGTAGTTCTAATCAAAGTTCCTGGGTCTGAGTTCTTCACGTGGCTGTCCCCCATTGCTGACCACCCTACATTCCAACCTTTTTTCTTAAATAGAATAGGGCGCTGTTTATTCATCTGGCTACTTCCTGCTGATTAGGGGCATCCTGGGGTGGAAAGATTGACAGGTGGTGGCTTTGAGGGGTATCAGCAGGGACATTTGTTTGGCCATGAGTTGAGAAACTTTGCAGATGCAGTTCTGTAAGAATTTTTAAAAGAGAAGCAAATGTGGGTTATACGCTGATAATTAGAAGAAGATTTAGGATAGGGGCAATCCAGGTAAGAATGGGTGGCTGCCATCAGGAGTTAAGTGGGTTGTAGGAAGAGAGATTCTTGCTTAATTTTCCCACAGATGGTTGAGGAGATTAAAGCTTCTTTCATCAGGCCAGTCTTTTTGAACAGTATTGTTCCCTGCTTCAGCTCATTCTGGCAGCAGGTTCCTGGTAGGAAGGACAGGAGCAACAGGAGGGTCTGCAGGGCCCAACCTTTTGGTGAGCCACAGACAAGTAGGGCCCAGTGGTTCTGACTGCCAATGACCCTGCATGGGAGCAAGCTTGAGGTGAGAGACATGGTTATAAATGAGGGTAGCATTGATTATGGGGGAGCCCTTGGTAGTGAGGAATGGTTGGAGTAAGTGGGAAGATGCTTTCAGCTATATAGTGGCTCCGAGACTGTAAAATGTCTTGACCCAGAAGGGGTACAGAGCATGATGGCATAACTAAGAAGGAGTGCAAAAAAGGGGATTCCATTCAAACTGCATGTCAGGGGTGGTGTGCAAAGGGAAAAAGTAGGGGTCCCATCCATTCCCATAACCAAGACCTATAAGGGAATTAGAGGTCCAGAGTGTGGTGGCAAAACAGAGAAGGCAGCTTCCATGTCCACAGAAATGAGATGGACTTACCCATGAGTTGCAGCATACCCTGGGTTCTCAGAGTCCAGGCCATGTCCTAGGAGTTTGAGCGATGCACCCACCTGGCTGGATTGGCCTCCCATTAGGGTGGCTTCTCCTCCATGTAGAAACGTTGAAGATGAGCCTGCTTCCCAAAGGGGCAATCACTCTGCCAGTGACCGGGCTGCTTACAGTTAATGCAGGGCTCAGTGGGCAGCTGCGGGCAGGGGCCTGTCAGGCATAGTGGTCCTGCTTGCCACACTTAAAGCAAGCTGCTGGTGGGATTCCTCTTTGTGGTTGCTCCGCCAGCCTCAGGGTTGCCACAAGAGCCTGGGTTTGGAGCATTACCTTTTGCTGCATGCGGGCCTAGCAAACAGCCTTGGCCATCTAGCTGCGACCATAGAAAACTTTAAATGCCAGGTTGACAGGTCCCAGATAGGGGTTTGGGCATTGAGAATAAGAGGAAGAGGGCTCCTAGGGAGCCTGGCACTCAGATCCAGCTGGAAATGCTGGAGCCAGGGATAG
Organism: Rhynchonycteris naso; assembly: GCA_037038555.1. NCBI lineage: Eukaryota > Metazoa > Chordata > Mammalia > Chiroptera > Emballonuridae > Rhynchonycteris > Rhynchonycteris naso. The sequence goes on from CM072998.1 coordinate 229,201,674, forward strand.
GAGAGTGTCAGAACTTCCTGCAAGCAGATTGGGGTTAGGCATCCTCCAAACCAGTGTAAGAGCCAATGGTAGGTGGAGATTGGCCTGATGGATGAGGGGTTTAAGAATGTAGTGGAGAAGGGAGGGGTCCCTGGCCAGCAGGGGAAGAGAAAGAGAGACTGGTATTTGCAAGTGAATAAGAAACAGAATTCTGCAAAGGGAGAGGAAGAGATTTGGATTCCACGGAGAAGGAAAGTGTTAGAAGCAGAGGTTTTCTCTGGCCAAAAAACAGCCTGCGTGGTGGAACAGGAGGCACAGAGACTAAGGACAGAATAATTATAAGCCCTGAATGTAAAGGGATCTCCAATCAGCTCTCAGCTTTTTCAGCAATAGTTAAATTGGTGAGGGTGTTAAAACCGAAAGTCCCTTCAGGAGGCTACCTGGTCTGATTATCCAGTGGGTTATGTGGCCTGGCCACAGCGGAGAAGAAAAACAGTTGCCTCTTTTTTAGGGAAAGAGAGATTTTGGGTAAGGCAACTCCCGGAGTGTTTTGAGATTCCTGTGCCCCCTCGGCCGCCCTCAGTCCTCTGAGTGGTCAGAGTTGAGAACTGGCATCCCAAAACTCAAGCTCTGGCCACGGACAGATAGGAAAGTGGATGTGCTCGGGACATCCCTACGGGCACACACACACTCAGATGAAAAGACTTCCCTGACACAGCTATGGTTTCAGACAGGGAGTCTCAGTGGAAAGAACTGAGGGAAGTTTGGAGGCAGGGGACTTACCACACCGTGAGCTGAAGTGAAAGGTCGGCGGTCTTGGTTCTTTCTCAGAGGGGTAGGAGAGAGGAGTGGTCCCTTGCGAACTTCTAACTCTTTCCAGGTTTTCGGCACCAAAATATAAGGTATTTTTCCCCACCGAGAAAGAAGGAAAGGGGGCATAGCCACAAAGTGTGGAATAGCAAAGGGTTTATTAAGTATCGCGCATCTTGCCCAAAGATGTCCTCCGGTCCCAGGGTACAGAGGCCAGAGGAGTCACATGAATTAAACCAAGTGAGAGGTATTTAAAGGGGTCCTCTAGGGTAGGCAAGCAATTATGATGTGGTGAAATCTCACTGGTTGATGAACCTCTGGGAAGTTTCTTTTTGGCGCGCTTGGTTGTGTGGGCAGTTCTAGTCAAAGTTCCCGGGACAGAGTTCCTCACGTGACCGTCCCCCATTGCTGACCACCCTATAGCAGGTACTGTGATAAGCATTCAACATAACTATATTATTTAACCTTCACTGCAATCCTATTGAGTAAATTCTATTATCTCCATTTAAAGCTAAAAGAACTGACAGAGAAAGAAGTAAAATTACTTGCCCAACAAAGGGGCCCCACTAAGCAGGATTCTAACCTTGGCCCCAGAGACCTTTCTTCTCATATTAGTACTATTCTGCCTTCCCTGCTGAGAAAACACAGTAAGAATAGGGTACAGCCTGACTAGGCGGTAGCACATTGAATAGAGAGTCAGATTGGGACACAGAGGACCAAGTTTCAAAACCCTGAGGTTGCTGGCTTGAGCACAGGCTCATCTGGTTTGAGCACAGCTCACCAGCTTGAACCCAAGGTTGCTGGCTTGAGCAAGGGATCACTCAGTCTGCTGTAGCCCCCTGGTCAAGGCACATGAGAAAGCAATCAATGAACAACTAAGGTGCTACAACAAAGAATTGATGCTTCTCATCTCTCTCCCTTCCTGTCCCTATTTCGGTCTCTGTCAAGAAAAATAAAAGATAAGGTACAGATTTCCCTGACCAGTTGACTCAGTGGCAGAGCATTGGTCTGGCATGTGGATGTCCTGGGTTCAATTCCTGGTCAGATTCCTGGTCAAAGCACAGAGGAGAAGTACCCATCTGCTTCTCCACCCCTTCCCCTCTTGTTTCTCTTTCTTTCTTTTTCTCTCTCTCCCTTTCTTGCAACTATAGCTTGATTGGAGCTAGTTGGCCCCAGGCACTGAGGATTGCTCCATGGCCTCTGCCTCAGGTGCTGAGTTTGGTTGCTGAGCAACAGAGCAATGCCCAAGATGGGTAGAGCATTGCTCCCTAGAGGGTTTTCTGGGTGGATCCCAGTTGGGGCACATGCAAGAATCTGTCTCTCTGCCTTCCTTCCTCTCATTGAAAATAAAAAAAGAATAGATATAGACAAGATTTTGTATCCAACTCTGCTTGACACCAAAGCCTGACCTGTTTCCATTCCTTCTTTCAAAAAGTTGTCAAAATGAAAAGTTGAAGTATAAAATAGCTGGGAAAGTCTTGGTAGGAAAAACTGAAGCTGATAAACTCTGCTTTGGGTTCAGTTCCACCAAATGTGTTAAGGAACTAAAGTGCAAGACTGTGTTGACCTGCAGGAAGCTTTCCAGACCGGGAGACATTTGAATTACATGACACTGAACTCTTGAATGCAATTGATGTAGGGCTCAGTTCACTGAATGGGAGAATCAAGTAAAAGAGTGAATAAAATGCAACTCAACCCAAGTTTTATATCAATATAAGTTAGGTGTATGTGGTTAGAAAATACCATTATTAGAGAGAGAGTAGTATTTGGAAAGTACATACACCAGATCTGGTTGGGTAAGAAGGAGCATGTGATGTTCAAACCTGTTTCATTTGAAGACTCTTCTGAAAATCAACTGTAATCTTTAAATGGACCATAGTGTCAGCTTCTTATATTTTTTTAAGTGAATACAGACTTCTCTAAAGATCACTAAAAAAAAAATTAATGTTTTTATTTCCAATGTGATGCAAGTTCCTTATTAAAGAACCAAAAATATTAATAATGGAAGGAACTTCAGAAACACATTTAATCCAAACTTGTGTCTTTAAACCCTATTATTTCCCTATGTCTTTGAATTGGTTCAACCATGAACCCATTCAATCAACTAGAATCTACTGGGTATACATTATATAACAATAACATTTATTGAACAGTGCTATATGTGTCATGTACAATACTAAATTTAACTTGGATTATCTCATTTAACCCACATGATTGCCCTTAGAAAGGGTGCTCTTATGATTACCATTTCCATAATAAAAAGACTGGAATATAAGGATGTTAAGAAACTATCCAAGAGCACAGAGGTCATAAGTAATCAGAACAAGGTTTGAACTGAGTTCTACAACTCTGGAGTCCACAAAGATAATCCCCAAGTCATAGAGAAACTGTACCTGGCACCATGTTAATTTGCAAAATTCTGTTATTTTGAAACAATATTGAATTACAGAAAAATGGAAAGAATAAGAATAGTAAAAGAAAATGACAGCCTTTTTTACCTGACCTGTGGTGGCGCAGTGGATAAAGCTTTGACCTGGGAACACTGAGGTCGCCAGTTCAAAACCCTGCACTGGTCTGGTCAAGGCACATATGGGAGTTGAGCTTCCAGCTCCTCCCCCCCTTTCTCTCTCTTTCTCTCTCTCTCTCTCACTCTGTGTCTCCTCTCTAAAATGAATAAAATAAAAATTAAAAAAAAAAAAGACATTTGTCTAAAAAAAAAAAAAAATGACAGCCTTTTCATGACTCATTTATGAAAATTTTGCCCAATTACTTTGTCATCTCCACAATAGATAAATAGATAGATGATAGATAGATGATAAGATAGATAGATTAGATAGATAGATAAGATAGATTAGATAGATAGATGGATAGATAGATGATAGATAGATAGATAGATAGATAGATAGATAGATAGATAGATGATAGATAGATAGATGATAGATACATTGACTGAATAAACAGATAGTAAGTAAATAGGTACAGAAATTAGTTAAATAGGTAGGGAGATAGGGTAAGTAGATAAATGAATAGATGGGGTTGGAAAGGTGAACAGATATAAATTTATAGACATAGGCACACACATAAACATATACACACATATCTATGTATATATAATTTTTCTCTAAATCCTTAGAGAATGAGCAGCATATCTCATTCTCTAAGGCCAGTGGGCTCAGCAGTAGAGTGTTGGCCCTGCATGTGAAAGTCCCGGTTTCGATTCCCAGTCAAGGCACACAGGAGAAGCACCCATCTGCTTCTTTATCCTTCCCCCTCCCCTTCCTCTCTCACTCTTCCCTTCCTGCAGCCAAGGCCCCATTGGAGCAAAGTTGGCCCCGGGCCCAGGTGCTGAGGACAGCTCCATGGCCTCCACCTCAGGCGCTAGAATGGCTCCGGCCAAACGAAGCAATGCCCCAGATGGGCAGAGCATCACCCCTGGTGGGCATGCCAGGTGGATCCCAGCTGGACGCATGTGGGAGTCTGACTGCCTCCTCACTTCTAACTTTGGAAATATACAAATAAAGAATAAGATATTTTCCAACATAAACTATAGTACAGTTACCAACCTTGGTAAATTAACATTGATATGATCATTTTTTCTAATCCACTGTCTGTGCTACAATTTTGTCAACTGGCCCAATAATGTCCTTCATTACATATTCCCTTCAGTGAAGGTTCACTTTAAAGTCAAATAACACATTTTATTATTATATCTCCTTCAGTAATGACATCTGGAAACATATGTCCATATTCCTCTTACTGGTGATGTTAATATGGATCACCTAGTCAAAGTATGTCTGGTTTTACCATTATATAATTACTTCTATATAAAAACTGAATTGTGTATGACTATACATTCATATATATAGTAAATATGTATGTGTGTATATTTATGATATGTGTATACACATTATATTCAATATACAGCTATAATATATCAATAGTTACTGTCACATTGGTATCGCTTTTTCCTTTACAACTATAAGCAATCTGTAGGGAGACTCTTTAACAACATGCAACATGTAAATACCTTGTTTTTCTCAAAATTTTCCTCTAGATTAGTGGTAGTCAACCTGGTCCCTACCACCCACTAGTGGGCGTTCCAGCTTTTATGGTGGGCTGTAGTGGAGCAACCAAAGTATAAATAAAAAGATAGATTTAACTATAGTAAGTTGTTTTATAAAGATTTATTCTGCCAAACTTAGTGAAAATCTGACATAAAGTACTTGGTAAGTAATTATTATTATATGCTTTAACTTGCTGTAACTCTGCTTCATAAATTTTAAAAATAAATTTTAAAAAAAGTAAAGTTACTTCTCTACTTTATAAATCACCATTACTGTGGAACCAGTGGGTGGTTGGAAAATTTTACTACTAACAGAAATACAAAAGTGGGTGGTAGGTATAAAAAGGTTGACTATCCCTGCTCTAGATCAATGATTTTTGACTGGTCCAATCTATTTAGCATGATAGTTCCAAAATGCTGGTTTTCTAACTTCAGTACTTTCTCCACACTTACCAATAGGTACTTGGGATTTATGGTAAAAAAGAGCTTTCTGTCCTCCCCTCATTTATTCATTTGTCTCTTTTATTATATACATTTATTAATTTTTATTTTTAATAGTTTATTACTGTACATCAATTATTACTGTACATATTATTATTTTTTTTTTTGATTTTAATATATATTTTATTATTATTAATTCTAATGGGGTGACATCAATAAATCAGGGTACATATGTACAATGAAAACATCTCCAGGTTATCTTATCATTCAATCGTGTTGCATACCCATCACCAAAAGTCAAATTGTCCTCTGTCACCTTCAATCTGGTTTTCCCTGTGTCCCTCCCCTCCTCCCTATCCCACTCTTCCCTCCCTCCCCCCATCCCATAACCACCACTCTCTTGTCCATGTCTCATACCCTCACTTTCATGTCCCACCTATGTATGTAATCGTGCTGTTTTCAGTTTTTCTTTTTTTCTGATTTACTTATTTCACTCCGTATAATGTTATCAAGGTACATCCATTTTGTTATAAATGCTCCGATGTCATCGTTTCTTATGGCTGAGTAGTATTCCATAGTATATATGTACCATAGCTTTTTAATCCACTCGTCTTCTGACGGACACTTGGGCTGGTTCCAGATCTTCGCTATTGTGAACAATGCTGCCACGAACATGGGGGCGCATTTCTTCTTTTCGAACAGTGCTATGGTGTTCTTAGGGTATATTCCTAAAAGTGGGATAGCTGGGTCAAAAGGCAGTTCGATTTTTAATTTTCTGAGGAATCTCCAAACTGTTTTCCACAGTGGCTGCACCAGTCTGCATTCCCACCAGCAGTGCAGAAGGGTTCCCTTTTCTCCACATCCTCGCCAGCACTTATTCTGTGTTGTTTTGCTGATAAGTGCCATTCTGACTGGTGTGAGGTGATATCTCATTGTGGTTTTAATTTGCATTTCTCTAATGATTAGTGATGTTGAGCATTTTTTCATATGCCTATTGGCCATCTGTATGTCCTCTTTGGAGAAATTTCTATTCATTTCTTTTGCCCATTTTTTGATTGGGTTGTTTGTCTTCCTGGTGTTGCGTTTTATAAGTTCTTTATAAATTTTAGTTATTAACCCCTTATCAGATGTGCTGCCGAATATGTTCTCCCATTGTGTGGTTTGTCTTTTTATTCTGTTCCTATTGTCTTTAGCTGTGCAAAAACTTTTTAGTTTGATATAGTCCCATTTGTTTATCTTGCCTTTTATTTCAGTTGCCCATGGAGATAAATCGGCAAATATACCGCTGCTACAGATGTCGGAGAGCTTGCTGCCTATGTTTTCTTCTAAGATGCTTATGGTTTCACGGCTTACATTTAAGTCTTTTATCCATTTTGAGTTTGTTTTTGTGAATGGTGTAAGTTGATGGTCTAGTTTCATTTTTTTGCAGGTAGATGTCCAGTTTTCCCAACACCATTTGTTAAAGAGGCTGTCTTTACTCCATTGTATGTTCTTTCCTCCTTTGTCAAATATCAGTTGTCCATAAAGCTGTGGGTTTATTTCTGGGTTCTCTGTTCTGTTCCATTGGTCTATGTGCCTGTTCTTATGCCAGTACCAGGCTGTCTTGAGTATAATGGCCTTGTAGTAAACCTTGATATCAGGAAGAGTGATACCTCCTGCTTTATTTTTTCTTTTTAAGGTTGCAGAGGCTATTCGTGTTCTTTTTTGGTTCCATATAAATTTTTGGAATATGTGTTCTATATCTTTGAAGTATGTCATTGGTATTTTAATTGGTATTGCATTGAATTTATAAATTGCTTTGGGTAATATAGACATTTTAATGATGTTTATTCTTCCTAGCCATGAGCACGGTATATGCTTCCACTTGTTTGTATCTTCCTTGATTTCTTTTATCAATGTTCTATAATTTTCCGAGTACAAGTCCTTAACCTCCTTGGTTAAATTTACTCCTAGGTACTTTATTTTTTTGGCTGCAATAGTGAAGGGGATTGTTTCCTTAATTTCTTTTGCTGATATTTCATTGTTGGTGTATAGAAATGCCTCTGATTTCTGAGTATTAATTTTATATCCTGCCACCTTGCTGAAATCATTTATAAGGTCCAGTAGTTTTTTGACTGAGACTTTAGGGTTTTCAATATACAATATCATATGATCTGCAAATAATGACAGTTTTACTTCTTCTTTTCCAATTTGTATGCCTTTTATTTCTTCGTCTTGTCTGATTGCTGTAGCTAGGACTTCCAGAACTATGTTGAATAAGAGTGGTGAAAGTGGGCAACCCTGCCTGGTTCCTGATCTTAAGGGGATTGCTTTTAATCTTTGTCCATTTAGTATGATGTTTGCTGTCGGTTTATCGTAGATGGCCTTTATCATGTTAAAGAATGATCCCTGTATTCCCACTTTACTGAGAGTTTTGAGCATGAATGGGTGCTGGATTTTATCAAATGCCTTTTCTGCATCTATTGAAATTATCATGTGATTTTTGTCCTTCCTTTTGTTTATGTGATGAATCACATTGATTGATTTGCGAATATTGAACCAGCCTTGCCTCTCCAGAATAAATCCCACTTGATCGTGGTGTATGATTTTTTTCATATATTGCTGGATCCGGTTGGCTAATATTTTGTTGAGAATTTTAGCGTCTAAATTCATCAGGGATATAGGCCTATAATTTTCTTTCTTTGTGTTGTCTTTCCCCGGTTTTGGGATCAGAATTATGCTCGCCTCATAAAAGGAGTTTGGAAGTCTTCCTTCCTCTTGAATTTTTTGAAATAGCTTGAGGAGAATAGGAATTAGTTCTTCTTTGAATTTTTGATAGAATTCACTTGTGAAGCCATCAGGCCCAGGACTTTTCTTTTTTGGGAGTTTTTTGATAACTGTTTCAATCTCATTTGCTGTAATTGGTCTGTTTAGGTGTTCTGATTCTTCCAGATTAATTTTTGGAAGGTTATATGATTCAAGAAATTTGTCCATTTCACGAAGATTGTCTAATTTTTTGGCATATAGTTCTTCATAGTATTTTCTTACAATGCTTTGTATTTCTGTTGTGTCAGTTGTTATTTCCCCACTGTCCCTTCTAATTTTATTTATTTGAGTCCTCTCTCTTTTTTTCTTGGTGAGTCTAGTTAAAGGTTCATCAATCTTGTTTACCTTTTCAAAGAACCAGCTTCTTGTTTCATTGATCCTCTGTATTGTTTCCTTAGCCTCTATGTCATTTATTTCTGCTCTGACCTTTATTATTTCCTTCCTTCTACTTGTCTTGGGTTTTATTTGTTGTTGTTTTTCTAGTTCTTTTAGATGCAGGGTCAGGTTGCTTATTTGAGCTTTTTCTAGCTTCTTATGATATGCCTGTAGTGCAATAAACTTCCCTCTCAGAACTGCTTTTGCTGTGTCCCATAAATTTTGAGTTGATGTATGCTCATTATCATTTGTTTCTAGAAACTTTTTTATTTCTTCTTTGATCTCATTGTTAATCCATTCATTATTTAATAACATGCTATTTAGTTTCCAAGTGTTTGAGTATTTTTCAGTTTTTCTTTTGTGGTTAATTTCTAGTTTCATGGCATTGTGATCAGAGAAAATGCTTGATATGATTTCAATCTTCTTAAATTTATTGAGACCATTTTTGTGTCCTAACATGTGGTCTATCCTAGAAAATGTACCATGAGCGCTTGAGAAGAATGTATATTCTACTGCTTTAGGGTGAAAAGTTCTGAAGATATCTATTAAATCAAGTTGATCTAGTGTATCCTTTAAGTCTGCTGTTTCTTTATTAATTTTCTTTCTTGAGGATCTATCCAGTGTTGTTAGAGGGGTATTGAAATCCCCTACTATGATAGTATTGCTGTTTATCTCGCCCTTTATATCCATCAAAGTCTGCTTTATGTATGTTGGGGCTCCTATATTTGGTGCATAGATATTTACAATAGTTATATCTTCCTGTTGAATTGTTCCCTTTATCATTATGTAGTGTCCTCCTTTATCTCTTACTACAGCCTTTGTTTTAAAGTCCATTTTGTCTGATATAAGTATTGCTACCCCTGCTTTTTTTTCATTTGCATTTGCATGAAATATTTTTTTTCATCCTTTTACCTTCAGTCTATGAGCATCTTTTGTTTTAAGGTGTGTCTCTTGTAGACAGCATATGTATGGGTCCTGTTTCTTTATCCATGCAGCTACCCTATGTCTTTTGATTGGATCATTTAATCCATTTACATTTAAGGTTATTATTGATATGTAGTTGTTTATTGCCATTTTATTCTTTAAAGCTGTATTCTTCTTTTGCTCTATTCATTCCTCCCTTTAAACTGTTCACAAGAGGCCCCTTAGTATCTCTTGCAGAATTGGTTTGGTTTTTATGAATTCCTTCAGGCTTTCTTTTTCTGGGAAGCTCTTTATTTCTCCTTCAATTTTAAACGTTAGCCTTGCTGGATAGAGTAGTCTTGGTTGTAGGTTCTTGTTCTGCATTACTTTGATTATTTCTTGCCATTCCCTTCTGGCCTCAAGTGTTTCTGTTGAGAAGTCCGATGTCATCCTTATGGGGGCTCCTTTGTAGGTGATAGTCTTTTTTTCTCTAGCAGCTTTTAAAATTTTTTCTTTATCCATTAGCTTTGGTATTTTAACTATGATGTGTCTTGGTGTAGATTTTTTTGGGTTTCTCCTTAATGGAGTTCTGTGTGCTTCTTGAATGTGTGGAGTGTTTCCCAGCCTTAATTTAGGAAAGTTTTCTGCTATGATTTGATTGAACAAAGTTTCCATTTCCTGTCCTCTCTCCTCTTCTTCAGGCACCCCTATGATGCGAATGTTGTTTTTCTTCATGTTGTCACAAAGCTCCCTTAGAGTTTCCTCACATTTTTTAAGTCTCTTTTCCTTTTTCTTCTCTGCTTCTGTGCCTTTGTTTATTGTGTCCTCTAACTCGCTTATTCGATCCTCAGCGTCATCCATCCTGCTTTTAATTCCTTCCATTGTGGTCTTCAGTTCTGATACTGTATTTGTCATTTCTGTCTGATTCTTTTTTATTATTTCAATTTCATTTTTTATACTTGTTATCTCTTTATTTAGGTGTTCATAATGACTATCCATTGTTGCTCTAATTTCTTTGAACATCCTAACTATCATTATTCTAAATTCTGCTTCTGGTAATTTGGTTATATCTGGTTCATTCAGGTCCTTCTCTGGGGATTTCTCTTGATTCATTTGGTTTGCATTCCTCTGCCTGCCCATTTTTTCTGTGTATAAGCAAGTTGTGGCCACTGGCGTCCAGTAGGTGTTGCCTTTGTGTTCTCTAGGTGTGGTCTATCTGCAGGCCCCCCACCCCCTCTGCCGGTGCCTAGGGTGGTTGGGTATGAGCGTTGCCAGCGCTGGCCCACTGTGGCTTTTGCTGTGATTTCTGCCTCTCCTCCGTGGGAGGGGCTGTGACTGAAGCCACAAGATTAGCACCAAGGGTAGAGGTGAGCACCTTTCCTCAGCTGCGGACCCAGCCTATTTCCGGACTTCCGCCCAGAACCAGCAGTCGGAGCCTGCTCGCTACAGTTCCGCGGGTTAGGCGGGGCTTTTGACGTGCTCTCAGCTGTAAGCTTTTGCCCGTCCGGAGCTTTAGCCCCGCCCTCGAGGCCAAGGCCCTACTGCGCAGCGCCGGAAACCAAGGTTTATTGGGGCGGGCGTGTTTGCTGGCTTCCGCCGAGCTGCGTACTTCCGCTCGTCCCGGACTCTACCCCGCCCCCGCGTTCGGAGCCCGCTCGTGCACGTATGAATGGTATCCGGGGTTTCTCCGGCCGGGCGCGGACAGTAGCGTGGGCTCAGCTGCGAGCCTCCACTTGTCTCGGGGTCCACCCCGTTCCCGCGCTCGGAGCCCGCTCGCGCACGTATACTGGCCAACCGCGGTTTCTCCGGCCCGGGGGGGTTGGGATGGGGGAGTGGGGGACTGGTAACGTCAGCTCAGCCACAGCCCCTGCCCGTCCCTGGTCCCGCCCGGTCCCCGCGGTCAGGGCCGGCTTGCGCAGGGCCTGCCCGTTCCTGGCCTCCCGCTTTGTCCCCGTAAGTGGGATTAAAGGCGGGCCCGCAGCTTCTGGACCGCTTTCGCGGTCCCCTCTCACCCTCTGGGCTAGACCGAGCTCCCACCGGCTTGGCCTCTGCCCACGCCGACAGAACCGCCTTTCAGCGTCCTGCCGCCCCAAAACCTTAAGCAGCCCTCAGCAGAGTAGGAAGGGACCCAATACTCCACACTGTAGGCCTGGGAGCTCCCTCACTTGTTTCACAGCTCAAAACTGCCCAAACGCCTTTCTAGGCTTGAGACTGCAGGCTGGGGCTTGGTTCCTGGGACCCAGGTCCCTCCCTCTCCGCCAAACTCTCCTCCCGCCACACGGGTCTCTCCGGGCTGCCGTTTGCTCCGGGGAGCTGGGCAGCCCTCTTCGCGTTTTCGCTATTCCTACCAGTCTCAATGTGGCTTCTTCTGTGTTCCTTGGTTGAAGAGTCCACTTAGTTTTGTTGAAAGTTGGTTTATACAGGTGATGGTTCTTAAAATTGAGTTGTAATCCACTTTGGTTCTGGGAGTTGGAAGTTGGTACGTCCGCCTACTCCGTCGCCATCTTGCTCCCCTGTACATATTATTTTGATGCTCAGATTGTCTTCAATGGGGCCAGTAGAAGACCCTTAGAGCTGTTCCTGTCTTTGTATTATGACACCCCCCCTCCATTTTTTAGCACTTTTTCACTTTGTGGAGTAATAAACTGTCCTCAATTCATTTTGTATTTACTTTTCTCCAGCCTGAAATTGGCCATTTTTTTTAAGAAGTCCCAATTCTTTTTCATAGAAAAATAGTATTAGAGACCAAGATATTATGATAAGCTTTATTTTTAGTCTTTTATCATTCCTTAATGTACAATTTCTTTTAAAAAATTTAGAACTATCAGAGTCTTATTAGACCATGAACTCTTTCTCATGTGTATGGAGCGTGGGATATTAGTGGGGTCTTGAAGGAGTCATAGGAGGATAAGGGAGGGGGAAGTACAAAGATGGGAAAGTAATGAGGAGTATTCTGAATCCAATTCTCAAAATTTTCAAGTGGGAAATTCTCAACTCTAAACATCAAGAAGTTGTAAATGTAAGCCGTGAAACCATAAGCATCTTAGAAGAAAACATAGGCAGCAAGCTCTCCGACATCTGTAGCAGCGGTATATTTGCCGATTTATCTTCATGGGCAACTGAAATAAAAGGCAAGATAAACAAATGGGACTATATCAAACTAAAAAGTTTTTGCACAGCTAAAGACAATAGGAACAGAATAAAAAGACAAACCACACAATGGGAGAACATATTCGACAGCACATCTGATAAGGGGTTAATAACTAAAATTTATAAAGAACTTATAAAACTCAACACCAGGAAGACAAACAACCCAATCAAAAAATGGGCAAAAGAAATGAATAGAAATTTTTCCAAAGAGGACATACAGATGGCCAATAGGCATATGAAAAAATGCTCAACATCACTAATCATTAGAGAAATGCAAATTAAAACCACAATGAGATATCACCTCACACCAGTCAGAATGGCACTTATCAGCAAAACAACACAGAATAAGTGCTGGCGAGGATGTGGAGAAAAGGGAACCCTTCTGCACTGCTGGTGGGAATGCAGACTGGTGCAGCCACTGTGGAAAACAGTTTGGAGATTCCTCAGAAAATTAAAAATCGAACTGCCTTTTGACCCAGCTATCCCACTTTTAGGAATATACCCTAAGAACACCATAGCACTGTTCGAAAAGAAGAAATGCGCCCCCATCGAACTGCCTTTTGACCCAGCTATCCCACTTTTAGGAATATACCCTAAGAACACCATAGCACTGTTCGAAAAGAAGAAATGCGCCCCCATGTTCGTGGCAGCATTGTTCACAATAGGGAAGATCTGGAAACAGCCCAAGTGTCCGTCAGAAGACGAGTGGATTAAAAAGCTTTGGTACATATATACTATGGAATACTACTCAGCCATAAGAAACGATGACATCGGATCATTTATAACAAAATGGATGTACCTTGATAACATTATACGGAGTGAAATAAGTAAATCAGAAAAAAAGAAAAACTGAGAACAGCACGATTACATACATAGGTGGGACATGAAAGTGAGGGTATGGACATGGACAAGAGAGTGGTGGTTATGGGATGGGGGGAGGGAGGGAAGAGTGGGATAAGGAGGAGGGGAGGGACGCAGGGAAAACCAGATTGAAGGTGACAGAGGACAATTTGACTTTTGGTGATGGGTATGCAACACAATTGAATGATAAGATAACCTGGAGATGTTTTCATTGTACATATGTACCCTGATTTATTGATGTCACCCCATTAGAATTAATAAAAATAAAATATATATATAATAAAAAAAAAAAAAAAAAAAAAACTCTTAAGCTAAATGCATGATCAAGAAAGTTCATTTCATCTGCTTTTGTTCTATGATTTCTATTATCATTCCCCAAAGATTAATCAGTAGAAACTAGTTCTAGAAGATCTCTTTTTTTTTAAAAAAAAAAAAAAAAGGCACTGTGGTCAAGTAAGTTTAGACAATGATTCTTAAACTCCTCACACAAATTAACAACACACACTAGCAAGTTAAAAGCTCTGTTCAGTCCTACTTTAATCCAATATTGCCACATTTACTTGAACCTCCCAGTAACACCTGTTATCATGATTTAGAGCGTTATTTGAAATGCAAATTTGTATATTTGAAGTGGAGATTAACTTGCCTTTAAGTCCTGTTCCTTTCTGTCCCTTCCTCCATCATGGCCTTCTGAGTATCTCTTTATTATAGCTCTTAGTAAATTACTTTTCAACCAGTTATTTGCTTATCAAACAGTTCCATTTGAAAGAAAGGTCCTAAAGGACAGAAATTTGTTGTCTTCAAAATTCCCCTTTTTGTTACAGTATTTGGTACTTAACTAGCTTTCAAAAAAAATGTTTAATTGAAGCCCTGAATTGCCTAAGAGTATCACATTCACTTGAAATTTTATCTTAGCTCAGAAATTGCTCTTTTCACACCTCTACCCCCATCCAATGCATTGTTTTTAAATTAGTTTTATCCCAGAACTATAACAATTACTTTCCTTCATCCTTTAAGAATAGTTGCTGATTTGAAAAAGAAAGTCAAACAACCAGTAAGTGTTAAGAGCTCGTTTAACCACTGGGAGCAATGGAGTTTGAAGTGATGGGTGTGGCCTCCATCTCCATGTAGCTCATGACTAAATCAAAACCAGTATGCAGAGCAATTTGTTCATCATTTCCTAGTGCTGACATTTCGGTGGCGAATAAGACAGAATAAATCCCCTCTCTCATGGAGCTAATATTCTAGTAGATGGAATCAAATGAAAAAGGAGTGAACAAATAAATAAATAAGAAAATTCCTTTGAACCTTAAGCATTTGTAGACCATAAAACAAGATAAGACATTAGAGAGCAAAGCAAATGAGGCTAAATTTTCAAGGATGAGAAGCATCCAACCTTATGACAATTTGGGGACTGAGAATCCTAGATGAAGGAATCAGCAAGTGCAAAGGCCTTGAGGCAGAAAGCAGCTGGGAGAGCTGAGCACAAGAACTGACCCTGACAAGGAAGCACAGGCATCTATGACATTCTGTTGCTGAGGCATGGGACTATTCTTAGCAGCCTCTTGTGAAGGAGGAGTGGGAGGAGGGAGGAGTAAATGACAAAAGAAAGGTCTGAGAGCTGTGGACAACAATAAATAAGGGAGGCAGGGTTGTTTATTATGGAGGTAGGGTTTTAAAGTTAAGTGATTGATGGTAATAGACACAACCTAAGTGAGCAAAACAGTGGGAAAACCTCATCGCTGCTTATGCCTTAAGTCCTTTGCTTCCTTTTGCTTTGTTTTTTTGTCTTCTTCCATCCATCAACTGATCTCTTCTATTTTTGCTCTCTCTCTTCTCCCTCTGCCTTTGTTTCCTCTTCCTGTGTATCATAGCTTCCCCTTCAGTTTGCCTTTCTCAATTATATTAATTTATTTGGCAAAATTTCACCAAAACGTTTCTGAGGTAGTCATTCCTGAGTACCAGAAGGAGATACTGAGATGAATTAGCTTTAGTGCTCTCTGCCCTCAAGGAGCTTCTGGACTTCTATGAGAGACCAATGAGCACATTATCACAGTGCAGTCTGACTGTATAAAAGTATTCATATACCTTTATACACACTCCTTCCTCTCTCTGCTTAAGCCAGTCTCATATAGCAAGAGTCTCATGACATAATTGCTTTTAGTTCTCTGCCTTAAAATCTATTTCACATGCTGACTTAAAATTAATCTCCCTGAAATACTCACTGTTCTTGTGAATTTGGGAATAAGACAAAAATGGGTTCAAAGTATGCCCCCCCAACATAAAAACTGCATGCAATGTGGAATCCTGCGTAAGGTCTTGGAACAGAAAAAGGACATCAGTGAAGAAACTGATAAACGTCAAAGAGCTCCACAAATTAGTTAATAACACTGTACCAATGGTAATTTCCTAGTTGATCACTGTACTATGGTAATGTAAGATATTAACATGAGAAGAAGCAAGATGAGAGAATTCTTTGTATGATTTTTCCTGTAAGTCTAATATTCATTTAAAATATGTTAATATCATTTAACTAACACTAGTTAATATTAGTTTTGTATAAAAGAAAGAATGCACATCATTGAAATGTGCAGGGACAGTAAAAGAAATAGAGTATTTCTGACAACATTGTTCTTAATAGCAAAAACAAACCATAAAACAACCCAAAGAGCAAAATGTCATCCAAAAAAATATGCATACAATAGAATTCAGTATGGGAGTGAAAACGAGTGAACTGCAACTATACCCATCAATGTCGATGGAACTCCTAGACACATAGGGAACAAAAGAAGCAAACCCCAGCAGAGTGGAAGTGGTGTGTGACCATTTGTCTAAAGTCTGAGAGCCCACAAAACTAAGTAAAATATTGCTGACAGACACATGCATGGATGGGTGATACATACATAGAGAAAAGCAGGGGACGGTGATCTCAGAAGTCAGGGTGGGCTACCTCCGGGAAAGAAAGGTAGACACACAATGATAGAGAAGCCCTGCTCTTCACCTCGTGGTGCACACATGCATTTGTCTCATTATAATTCTTAAATCATACATAACATTTTATTATCTTTCTGAATGAGCATTGTGCCTAAGAGTGTCAAGTAAATTCATAAGCTATATATCATTCAAAAATAAATGTATGCTTCAACACTAGCAAACTGTGTGGCTCTGTACAAGTTGCTTTTCTTGTTTATTTGTTACTTCATTGGTTGTCATGAGGCTTAAATGAAATGATGTGTAAAACACTTAACACTTGTTAAGTGAGCTTGGCCAATACCAAATACACAGAAAATGCCAGTTGACAAGTAGAAATATATGTAAATATACATATATATTTTAATATATAACAAAATAGCAACAAAAATAATAGTAAAAAAAGTGAATGGACTTTTTAAGCCAGAAGTAAATCATTTTATTATAATTATTATTACTATTTTTGTAATAATGTTGTTAAAGTAATGACAGCTAACATTTATTGGAGTTTATACTAAGTTTAAGAATCTGTGCTAATTCCAAGAAATCTGGATATTTAAGTTTTTAAATGATTCTACCACAGATGATCCCTGGATTGCATTTGGAGAGACAATTCTAGCAGCACTGTCTCATAGAAATATAATACGAGTATTTTAAAAAGTCATTTTTATTATTATTCAAGTATGACAAAGCCAACAGATCAGGAAATGATTGCCATCAGACATATTCACAGATCCCAAGAGCAGGGAACACACCATTCCATGGGAAGGGCTGCATGGGAAAGTACCAAGGCCAATCAAGAGGCATAGGAGGTGAATGTGGGGGAAGGGAAAAGTTTGTGAGAATTTTTATTGTGGTTTCCACAGGAAGGAATGAATGAAGCAGGAGAAGCAGGCTTAGAATTGGCTAGCACAGATAATTTCAGCAGGCTCGGGGCATAGAACTTGTCCCTAAGCTGTCTGGCCTTAGCCCTCCCTGGCCCTAGGATGATTAGAGCGGGTGAATAGTGACCATGACCTGAAGTGTATGAACCCACTAAAGGAGGTCCGCATGAGGATATGAACTCTACATTGGTTGCTTTGCATATGGAAGATGTTCTCACGTGCAAATCCTTCACTATCTCTAGAAATTGTCTAGTCCTGGGAGAGGTAGTTTCTTCAGACTCAAAGCATCAAATAGATAAACTAGAAAATATGGTTATTTAAGCAAGCACAGATGTAATTTTACATTTCTAGTAGTTTTTCTCAAAGAGTAAAAAATATATATATATAATGAGTTCTACGGAAAATCTTACATATAAAAAGTTCAACATGTAATTGATATATAATTATTAGATATTTATGTTCTTACCTTTTAATTCTATATCTTTAAAATCCAGTAAGTATTTTACACTTAAAGTCTATGTCAATTTTAACTAGTCAAATTTCAAGTGCTCAGTAGCCATATGTGGCTAGTGGCTACTCTGCTGGGCAGTGCAGAACTAGACAGCCATAGAAACATTCACTGGGGTTTGTGAAGACTTAAGAGAAATCTCTGAGCATCTGTTTGATGGTGGCAGCCATGTGGCTCATTAAAGTAATCTCTATCTTCTCACCCCCGACCCCGCCTCAGCATATTATCAACACTGCTCTTGTCTTTTGCTAGCCCACTCCCTCTGCCCTCCCCCTTATTACCATGTCCCCATCACTGCTGTCATCTCCTCATTCCCTGTCTCTTCCTATTAGTGGCCACTCCTGCATTAGACAAAGGAAAGATGTTACGATGGCTTTTCTCAGGTTACTATCATAAAAATTGCTGATCCTGGGGAAGAGACCAGGAATGATCTTGATGGAGAGAGAGATGCCAACAGAACTTCCTGAACAAGCTCAGTGCCCTTCCCCCCAAAAAAGATAATTATGAGCTCTATATCAACTGCTATAAGCGCAGTTTCCCAACAATAAAACTTCTTTAAGATTTGAATATAAAAAAATAAAACATTTTTTGCTGCTTTTGTGATGGCAGTCAATGTCAGCTAAGGATCACAATATTAAAACTAAAAACAACAATTTATATTATATTAAAGGGTAAACATTTTTAAAAAGTAAACCAATAAGGAGCTTGCTAGTCTTAAATAATAACTTCAAATCAGGTCTGCTTTTTATTTTGGTGAGATATTTTTGCATCTGATTATTTGGAAGTTTTACCAGCTCTCTTAAAGAAACTTAACAGAATTCCAGCAATTTTAATGCCCAAACCAACAAGGACCATGTAACACCTTCCAACCTAACACCACGTGACAAGCAAAGTTCCCACAAACAATGTTCCCTTGGTCCTAAACTCACTCATCCAGATCTCTATTTTTAAAGTATTGATCGGGCACCCAGGAAAGTGAGAAACATGTAGGTTTGTCCTGAGCCAGGAATCCTGTGAATATATCTCAGGCAAATAATCCAGAGCACATGCCCTGGGATCTGATGGGTGTTCCTTTCTTCACTCTCCTTCCTGTAAATAGTGTTTCAGTACAGAACTGCACAGGAAACATCAGCCCCAGCAACATTTACCAGGACTAAGAATTTAGGTCTACTTCAATATCTTCTAGAACTTTTCTTTATAATTAATAAAAATATGGCTACGCATGGTAATGAACACTATGACTTTGCCTAGCATGTTGAAACAAATCATTGTTGACATTGTTATTTTAAGTCATTCTTTATGACACCTCTGGAAAAATTCCCTGACCAGAGAATAAACCTGAACTTTAAAAGATCTTGAAAAATACGCACTGCTTTTTTCTTATGGAGTATTACTTAAAACACACTTGGGTGATACGACAATGTGAAGCAACAATTACGGCTTAGTTCGCATAATTACTCACATGACATAGAAGAACCAGATTCTTGAAAAGACTTCTCAGAAATGCTCCCTACCCATGATTTCAAATGAAATCACTAGTTTATCTGCAAAACACTAGTTTGCACTGGTGAAATATCTGTCTGATAAAAGGCCACAACCCAGTACAAGGTAATCATTAGGGAGACATTATTATTATTTTGCTAATTAGTCAAAAATCATTGAATTTCCCGTGGCTTCTTCCTGCTGAGCAATCATTTGATCTTGTTTATGTTGACAAACACACACGTCACCAATTCTGCCTCATTTATCATTTGACAGGGACAGTGTTTGCTTCTTCATGTGTGAAGAAAGAAAAACTAAGTGTGAGCAGACTGACAAAAGGAACAAGGAGGTGCCTCAAACTCATTTTCTTCCTTAAAAAAACAAACAGACAAAATAATGCAACACCTTGTTTTCTAACAGAATGGCTCTTGTGTGCTCTGGCCAGTGCCAACATACATTGCACATCCCTTAAAAGTAGAGCAAATCTTTTGGATTTGTTTGAAGGAAATTGGAGAAGGAAGCAACTAATAACCTACCAAATGACTAAAAATCTTATTAAATAGTCAAAGATGTGAGATGTTCATTTTTCTGTTTCAATTAATAATACAGAATATAAGTTGAGCTAGAAAAAGATAAAAAGGACCTCTCCTTACCTCTACTTGGCTAAAACATATGAAAATGTTACATTTTGTGTAAGACAGACTTTCAAATTCAGTGTGACGATCATTTAAAATTCAATCAGGCTGCTTAGATACAGTTGCTTAAAAAAAAAGGAAAAAAGAAGTCAGTAACTGAAATAAAGTATGTAATAACTACTGTGGCCAAAATATAGCTGTTTCTATAGAGGAATGCATCAAACAGAGCTAAGCAAAATTTTGTGGTTTGGGTAGCCCTAACCAGTTAATAGGATCAAATGCTTGGTTGCTGAGTGAATATTTATGCAGAAATCATCATGATTAAAAAAAATAATGAAGTCGATTCCAGGGTTTCAAGGAAAAAGGCATGAGCACGTGGTTAAGGGGGGAGGTCAAGACAAGGGTGGAGGAGGGGAGCTGTCTCTATCCCAGGTTAGTATACGCTGGGAAGATTAATTTGTAAATTTGTAAAGTGAAGACCTCCTTTGGGAACCTGTTCCCAAACAGCACCCCAATCTAAATTGTCTGTAATCTCAGGTGGATTAAACATTATTTTCTTCATCTGCAATATGAAAGAGCATCACTATTTCACCCAGATATTAAGATTTAGCTTTAGGCTGACCCCCAAATTCTTTAAACTACCAGTATAGTAGCCCCAATATGAACACTGAAAAAAAATCTTAGATAAAAGAATAATGCTGACATGTGGAAAACACAAATCAAGGAATATTCACTTTATGTTTCTATGTTTATTTTTAACATATATGTTCAGTGGTATGGGTGCAATAAATTTATTAGTGTCTAGTATCTATTATTAAATCTCCACTTACATAAATTCCTTTTAATTTTAACTAAATTTTGCTCATGATTTTAGTGAATATAATTTATATTAAAGAAATAGTAAAATTGCATTTCAAAACACTATTCTTTCTATTTAAAATTATTATTTTACAACTTATCCTTTATATTCATTAAGTAAAAGGAATTCAGAATTTAATAACAACCACTTTCTTGACTAGCATGCCAACAAATATTAGACTTTTCTTCAAACAAGAACATAAAATTTTAAAATCATAGTTCACAGGTAATTTTCTTGCCAACTTTCAGTGGTTTAATATGCTACTGCCTTATTATACAGGAATTTTAAAAGGTAAGACTATTTTCTAATTCAAGTAATATTGACATGCGTGGAATACGGGTAGCCTGGATGTCACACTTTAAATTAGAGAATGGTTATTAGCTAAAAAGAAAAAGATTAAATTATAGTGCTATATAAACTTTATTTCAAGTGTTTTTATAATCCATTTTAATAAACAAAAGCAAATTTACCATAACAAAAGATTATGCAAAAAGAAAAAAATGTTTTTATTCAGAGAGCGATAATTCTAGAAGACACTAAGTATATGTTGTTTAGGTACCATTTAAATGCTAGCTCAAATGTTTTTGCTTTTTATTGAATGATAGAAGTTGACTTACCACAAAATATTTGTATGTATTTATTTCCATCTAAATTTTTTCCAAAATAAGCAAAATACCAGGATCCTTATCTGCCTAGCTGACCGTCCAGGACACATTTCTTTTCTTTTTCTTAACCCATGCTTTTATAGATAAGAGTAACCCTTTAACAATGGCATGCCTTCTTCAGAATGTTTGACAACTTTACAAAGAAAAAAAATCTATATTTTATTCACTATTTGCAAATAAAATATAATAAAATGCTTATACTCATTTAAAGTAAATGCGAGATATTAGCAAACAGAATATTTAAGGCTTAACTCAAATAATTAAAAACTGTAGCTGTCTCATTAATATAGGATTTTAAAGTAATGGCACAACGGCTCATTGGTTCTTCGTGTGAATAATGTGATCAGATGAAGGGGGGAGGGGAGAGAAGCTAAGAGACTATGGAATCATAAGAGCTTAATTTCATTGCCCACGTGGAAATTATAGAGCACAATATACCCAACCCTTTTTTTCTTCTGACAAAGATTTTGAATACCTCCTTTGGGCTAGTGTTTGTCAGCACTGATGGCTTACTTATACCTGAAGGAAAAAAACAAGCAATGTCCTTATTAACTTAGATTATTAATAATAGGCTGGCCAAATTTCTTTTCCACATGAAATTGTAAGGTTTATATTTTGATTTTTAGTGTTGTATGAGTCTTCAGTATAAGAAAAGGGACACACACACACACACACACACACACACACACCTCACCTTCTGTCTTTAGTTTGTTATCTGTTATCAACATATTATGTCATGTTTTCCCATTTCAAGAGCATCTTTGTTTCAGACCCATGAAATTATCTCACAAACTATACCAATTAAGTCCCCTCACAATCATTCTTTATTTTGAAAACATCCCATTTTCCAGATCAAAAAGTGAAATCACAGTGAAAAAATTATTATACACAAGAACTAAAAGTTATTTTGACAATCTAGCTGCTTATTTATTATCTTTTCTCAAGGTTTGAGACCATTTCTTATCTCTCTCAAGAGTATTAAAAATCTACATACATATGTATATGCAATAGAGCCTTGCAGCCATGTTATATGAACATTGAATCTACAGTGCAAAATATCTTACCCCATTCATTTATAGCAATAATTTCATGCTTTGTCGGCATGTCATCCATTATCAAAATTATGGAAAAATATCCAGATTAATTTGTTCAACAATAGCTTATCACTGCATTGCAATATAAGGCTTTTCTTCCTTTGTATTCCAAATCCTAAAATGTAGAGCAAAAATTGACTAAAGAAATACACATGATACGCATACAAATCATCATCTACGTATTTAAAGAGGCACAGTGTGTCACATAAAGGTAACCAGTATTTTCCTAAAAGAAAAATGACTCAAAGAAAACCAAAATCAATTTTGAGGAGACAACAGAACGATTAAAAGGAGTAACTATTGAATATGTCTCTGAAACTGCAGCATGGGATGTAATTTTATGTTTAGGTGGTCAGCCGTGGAGCCTCCTGTAATCCGTGCATTCTGGAAAGCAGTGGCCTCCAGGGCTCTTCCCTGGGCTTAGACTCTGCCACTGCTTCGCCCTGCCTCCCTGTGTCCAACATCAAAATCACACACTGACGGGCAGGGAGGCGAGAGAAAGCCCTCTGCTTCCGCAGTCATTGTGAGTAATGGCAACACACCAGGACCAAGATTGCTACCTGCAATCACCAGCAATTATCACAGAGGCCCCCTGAATCCCACCCTCAGTCAGGCCCGGAGGGAGCTGCAGCAGGGAACAGGGGTATTTTCAGGAAACCACTTCATTTGAAGATTTCAATACCATGCATTGTAGCCTCTTTTTTTCTTTTATTTTCATGAGGACTAGAAAAATACCACTCACACTTTTTCCCTGGGAATGTCACAAATCTGTTCTCAAACTAAAGGATATCCTTTTCAAGAGAGGCTGCAAAAATCCCAATGCTGACAGTTAATATTTTTGTTCCATTTTAATTAAATGCCTAAAACCCCAAAGGCACCCAGTGTTCATTCTAACAGTTATTTATCTAGATAAACTGTATATTAATGTAGGTGAGAGATGATCATTTTATCACATTTTATCAATTACACGTGGCTACATGCTGGAATGCCACAGTCTCCACTTCTGGCAGATACTGTACTTGTTCAAAACCCAAAGGCAGCATTTTATTGTTTTAGACCACGGTTTTCAGAAATAGGTACTATCACATTGTGTTTACAATATAGGCTATGTACCTAATTCTGCTGTGTAGAGGTATCACCGGATAATAGTGAGATCTCTAACCCAACTAAACAGGCTTAAAATTGTGAAAAAGATGGAATTGTGCTTAAAGTTCTTGATAAGTCACTAAATGTGTTTCGCAGCCTGCACTCATTCCCGAAGGCAAATAGCGCTTTGGTCTCCTCAGTCAGTGATGCAGCAGGTGTCCCGATCTGCACGCGATGCTGCAGTGCGCAGAAGTGCTTAAATCGTTTCCAGAACTGGGGAGCGTCGTGATTGGTCCAATTGATCACTGCAGTCACTTGATATTACATAAAAGGTTGGTGTTGAAGCATATGGATTGGATAATAATCAGAGTTGTTCTGACATGGTCTATTTAATAATTCAAAAAGGAAAATTTGAAAATGAGTCTGCACAAAGCTGCAGCACCCGGTTGACATTTTATTTATATCAGATGCTCTTTGTGTCGTTTGTGAGCTGTGCAGATTGCCTGTTCAATGCACTTCTTTCTCCAAAGCATCAATATTCCAAATCACCGTCAGCAAACAATCAGACACATCACCTGTCACTAGGGAAGGGTTGAAATGTTCCGCTTCTCTGTACACTGATGTAGCAGAAACGAACCACTAGAAAAATTACCTTTTAGGAATGTATTCAAAATGCAACATAGGGCAGGCAGGGCTAAAGGACTAGTCTAACTGGAAAAAAAATACTTATTGATAACATTCAGATGTGGTCAGTGTTTGTATTTAATATAGCCTTTATGTCAATTCACTCAAAAAATACAGGGGGATAATGTGGCTGAATTAGTAAGGCTCACCTCCTCTCAGGTGAGCATGGAATGAAGCCTTTTAAATAGCTTGGAGCCACAAGTCCATAGACCAAGCCCAAAACCTTAAAAAGCCTTCAGCATGATGGGAGACAGGGCAGGCAGGTTTCCATACTCTCACCTGGTGGCTTCCCTTATCAGACTTGACACTCCCATTGGAAGGTGCCCTCACTGGTCACCCCCATAGCACAACTGCCTCCTCACTTGTCTGTGGCCACATTTCCTACACCTGTGACATGGAAATAGTACTGCCATAGATCATGGGTCTTCTTTCTGACTATTCTAACCAAGAAGATGATTCCGATGGCCCTGTGAAATGTTTTAAAAATACATTTTGTAGAAACTAAATGGTAACAATTTATCAATAGCAAAACCAACCATTACTACAAGTGCAGAAATGTATTCTTGTTTTATGTTGTATTGTATACTCATATTTTTAGTCTCCAAAATAGTAATAATACATAACACCTTCAGATATATGCAAATTCTCAATACATGGGAGCAACCCTCTTTTAAAAAATATTTTTAATATATCAAAAAAATAGAAAGTTTTGGCAAATAAAGTTTTGACACCATAAACAAGTACAAGTCACATTTGTCAATAGCTGGATGTTGTTTTAAATGCTAAGTTTGCCTCTTAATGTTTTTCTCATTAAAAAATATCTTTAGTGTGCCTTCTAATCTTTTGTATTTCTTCATAGTAAGAATCAATGCATGAAATGCTGACATAAGCCTGACCAGGTGGTGGCGCAGTGGATAGAGCATCGGAATGGGATGTGGAAGACCCAGGTCTGAGACCCCGAGCCCGCCAGCTTGAGCGTGGGTCCATCTGGCTTGAGCAAAAGCTCGCCAGCTTGGACCCGAGGTCGCTGGCTCCAGCAAGGGGTGGCTCGGTCTGCTGAAGGACCGCAGTCAAGGCACATGTGAGAAAGCAATCAATGAACAACTATGGTGTCGCAATGGCAACGAAAAACTAATGATTGATGCTTCTCACCTCTCTCCGATCCTGTCTGTCTGTCCCTATCTATCCCTCTCCCTGACTCTCTCTGTCCCTGTAAAAAAAAAAAAAAAAAAAAAATGCTGACATATATCCAGTTCCAGAATAAACTAATTTAAATAGACATGGCCCACACTTCTTAGCAGCAACATCAAAAATGTACTCATCAGACACCTGGTTGTCAAACATAATATTTTTCAATGTACAAGATAATTTCAAGAACACTTTCTCTTTCTTGTAAACAAATCTAGAAAATACAGATGAAATCAACATGTACGGAAATTCTAAATTAAAAAGAAAAAAAATTAGCTGTTGCTAAAAGACAGCAAAGTAAGATTATGACCACTCAAAAAGGTCCATCTTTCTTGTCCTAGATGTCTTTGATATCAACCCCTAAATTTCCTACAACCTAACACTACTGTTACCTACTATAATCAATATTTGATATGAGGCTATCTGAGGTAAAATGTCATTTAACATTTCCCAAAGTTATCATCCCTGAAAATAATGAATACATATATCTGGTTTATATACAGCATGAGTAGTGTCCAAGTGTCCTGGAAAACTCCCAGGGGAGGAGTTAAGATGTGCACTTCTGAATAAAGCATCCACATTTTTCTTGTATTTCCTACCATGATGAAGCAGTTAGATCACACCCCATCCCCTCACTCACGAAATTGCACTCATGGACTTTGTTTTTCTGAAGAACACTCAAGGTAAATTTAATGAACAAGAAGGTTAGAGACAGGCCCTGACTGGTTGGCTCATCAGTAGAACATCGGCGAGGCATGTGGAAGTCCTGGGTTTAATTCCCCGCGAGGGCATACAGGAGAAGCGCACATCTGCTTCTCCACCCTTCCCCCTCTCCTTCCTCTCTATCTCTCTGTCTTCCCCTCCCGCTGCCAAGGCTCCATTGGAGCAAAGTTAGCCCCAACGCTGAGGAGGGCTCCATGGCTTCCGCCTCAGGCATTAGTCTCCAGCGAAAAAGGAGCAATGCCTCAGATGGGCAGAGCATCGCCCCCTGGTGGGCATGCCGGGTGGATCCCGTTCGGGCACATGCAGGAGTCTGTCTGACTGCCTCCTGCTTCTAACTTGGAAAAATTAAAATTAAAAAAACGGTTAGGGACACAATTTAAATAAATTAAGAAGACCTGGGGCCTGAAATTATAGGTTCTACCTTTCATTTCTGATCAAAACTTCTAGCTCTTGCAAAAGAGGAGTTGTAATCAAGTGGCAACATGAAAGCTCACAGACAAGGGAAAGACCACAGCATCCATATGCAGGTGATTTCATCCCAGGATCTGGGTCTAAATATCTCGATGCTATGAGGAGACAAAGATAACATTCTTTCTTGATCTACGGAATTAATACCGTCCCCTGACCATGCATAGCACCACTAATTTGGTCTGTATATCTCCCAAATGAATAAAACAAAGAGCCAAAAAAAGCCCTGTATTAGTTTATTTAATATATAAAATCTAATTTTATAGTGAAAAGAATTTTGTAAGTTAAGCATCATCAACCTCATTTCAATAATGATGAATCTGAAGCCTAGATTGGTTAAATAAGTTACCTGGAGTCAGACCTCTGATAAAGTGGTGAAGCTCAGTTTTAAACCTTAAGCTTTAGAACCCAAATTCAATGGCTTGTCCCCTAACTAATTTACAGGTAATAAATGAGCAATGAACATGTTGAAAACATGGTTAATCGGCATTCTTACTTATATAAAAGACAGTCCACTCAATTATCTGTTATCTAATAATGGATTTAAATAATTATTAACAAGTACAATCATGTTGTTGATTCACAGAACTGAGCCTGGACCACAAAATATTAATCACAAGAATATGACAGAAGAGACAGGGGATTAGTCAAAGGCTTTCTAAACCACTCTCTCCAAGACAGAAGTCAGCAACGTAGAGATGATTTGATGACACTATAGTATTTGTCTGTAGGAACTTATCTCAGGGACCAGACTATTGTCAAATCTCCCTTCCCCCAAAGCTGGCTTCTAAAGGTAGAAATTTAGAGGACCCCTCTCATGTCCCCAATTAGCACCCATCTCATCTCGTGATGTTTCCAGGGCAATGAGAAGCAGACGTGGCAGCTTATCTGAAACCATTTTTAATCCTCTTGAAACCACAAATACATTCATTAGAAGTAAACTTTAATGTATTGAAGACATCCATTCTTAGAAATTTGAATAAAATGTGCTTCTTAAAAGAAAAAAATTTAGTCTGTTCTATATTTATTGAAACAGATAGCTGTTTAAAGAAAAACCACTGGTGAATGCTTTCTAACAAGTTCAAACACTATATTACAGTTAACAGAAAAAGCACAGGGGTAGTCAACCTTTCTATACCTACCGCCCACTTTTGTATCTCTGTTAGTAGTAAAATTTTCTAACTACCCACAGGTTCCACATTAATGGTGGTTTATAAACTAGAGAAGTAACTTTACTTTATAAAATTTATAAAGCAGAGTTACAGAAAGTTAAAACATATAATAATAATTACCTACCAAGTACTTTATGTCAGATTTTCACTAAGTTTGGCAGAATAAATCTTTATAAAACAACTTACTATAGTTAACTCTTTTTATTTATACTTTGGTTGCTCCGCTACCACACACCATGAAAGCTGGAATGCCCACTAGTGGGTGGTAGGGACCAGGTTGACTACTACTGGTTTATAGGGAGAAGACATGGATTCAAGTTCTGTCTTCACCACTTACTGTTCATTAGCCTTTAGCAAGTGATGGTCTGAATGCCAATGGCCTCTTCCTTACTTTTTCACAGGATTGTTTTAAGAATTTATTAACACAATTTTCATTAATGTACAATATAAACTATAAAGTTTCTATATCTACCATCAATAGGTCTTAATTCTTTCTTGCGTGTGCGACAGAGACAGAGAGAGTCAGATAGAGGGACAAATAGGGACAAATAAACAGGAAGAGAGATGAGAAGCATCAATTCCTTTTTGCTGAACCTTAGTTGTTCATTGATTGCTTTCTCATATGTGCCTTGACCAGGGAGTGACAGCAGACTGAGTCACCCCTTGCTCAAGCCAGCGACCTTGGGCTCAAGCTGGTGAGCCTTGCTCAAAACAGATGAGGCCACACTCAAGCTGTCTACCTCAGCGTCTAGAACCTGGGTCCGCTGCATCCCTGTCTGATGCTCTATCCACTGCACCACCGCCTGGTCAGGCAATATAGGTCTTAATTTAACATTTATATAAACGCCAGTATTTTTGCAATTATTTTTTTTCTGAAATGAAATCAAGTATCCTCAAGGTCTGAAAAAACCTAGAGATCTTGTCTAAAGCCACACTCAACCCCAATCTAATCCAGAACCCCCTGCTACACTCTTTTATATACTTGGTAATTTATTTACAGCACTTATTGAAAACTCATTTTCAAAATATATAATAAAATGGAAGGAAGGAAGGAAGGAAGGAAGGAAGGGAGGGAGGGAGGGAGGGAGGAAGGAATAAAGGAAGGAATAAAGAAGGAAGGAAGGAAGGAAAGAAGGAAGGAAGGAAGGAAGGAAGGAAAGAGGGAGGAAAGAGAAAGAAAGAAAGAAAGAAAGAAAGAAAGAAAGAAAGAAAGAAAGAAAGAAAGAAAGAAAGAAAGAAAGAAAGAAAGAAAGAAAAAGAATTATAGACTATCGGCTTAAGCCTCTGTAATGTCAGTGGCTAAGGCTAGGCAGGTCCACATTGGATTCTGGCAGACAGCAGAAAAACGTGGAGCCAGAAAGGGTTGAGCTATTCCATTTAATAAAGTCTCACAACGTTGGAGGACACAGGCAGGGGAAACCACCTCTCAAGCAAACAAACAGCAAAATGACCCCTCACAGTGAGGGCAGGCAATCCGTGCATCTGCAATCCCCCTGAGTACAAGTGCCCATAGCCTTATATAGGCTATAAACACACATGGAACATGCCATGTGCTCACGTATCAATCAGGCAGAGTCCCTGCAGCTGGTAACCCCGCAAGCAAGCCTAACACACCTGCCGCACATTTCACCCTTTTAGGGTTTACTCGCTTAACAATCTACATGACAGGAAACAGAGACTACAGCAACAGCAAAAGTTATGCAATAATTACAAAAGTGCCCTTTACAATGTCTCCCTGAGCACTCTGCCCAGTGAGTTAACTGGAGGCCTCCCTCTAGTTCTCCACCCCACGGTGCCAGTAAGGCCACCCATCTTAGGTGGGGGGCGAGGGGGGGGCTGTACAATCCAGAGCCATGTCTATTAAAACCAAAAATGTCCTTGGTGCATCTTTGAAACTGGGTGAAAGCAGCTTCCTGGTGTAGGAGGGCCTCCACAGGTGCTGCGGCCCCCCTCCCAGTCAGGGTCCCTCATACTGTCCAAAAGCAGTTGTCCATCCATCAAGGGAGCCAGTGCCCCCACCCTCTGGTCGCAGTCCAAGAGTCAGTCCATGATAAACAGCCCAACTATCTGTGCAAATCACCTAGGTAAAGGTCCATTACAGGCAACTAGCCATACAACTCTTTATTAATGGACCTCAGGATCTTTCCATAGTGTGCTGTCCATTGCCACAAGCCCTATGCAAAACCCTCAACAAGCTCACAGGGACTGGCAGGGTCAAACATTCAAGGCCTATGTCACCTTAACAGTTCTCTCAGCTGCTGCAAAAAACAAACAAACAAACAAACAAAAAATGCCTATTACCTTCTAAGGTCAACATCTGCTGCACATTAGAAGGGGACCAGTGGATAGCCAATTTGTGTGGCCTCCGGTCCCCCCCATCCCTGTTAGATGGGACCCTCAGCCTTCCCCCTATTCAAACTGGAACAGCAGGTCTCGGGGGTTCTTCTCTCCTTCAGCAGTCTTCGTCATATAATCTTGTAACCGAGCTGCCCGTGCTCCAACTGTTTTATTGGTAGCTGCTGGGGCCCTTCGTCTCAGTGGCTGGAATCTCTGGCCTGATTTAAGCTGCTGCCAAAGCCCCAAAAGAACCTTATTAGGCTTGCCATCCAATTTCTCCCTATCTGCCCTAGCCATGACTAAATCTACCCACATCTGTGGTCAGGTAACTTTCACAGGCCCATTCTTCTTGCTGTCAAAGGGGCAGCATGGGCAGCAGCCCTCACAGCTTTGTGGTTCGTGCTCCCTCCAGCTCCCCGAAATCTGCTACCATCTGTGTAACCGCATTGACAGGCTGTCCCACATAGGGGCCCAGCATAGCCACTACTGACCCAAAAAGGGATGATGGGGCACTGTGGAGGTTAAGATGCAACATCCCGGCCATAAACACTTCCTCATCTGGTCCACAGGACCCCGGTTGGAAAGCAGTATTCTTCATACCTAGTTTCTGAAGGACCTTTACTAACTCACTGTGCGGCACCTTTGTTAGGCTTGCTCACTGGTCTACCAGCTACAAGCCCTTTGCCTGATTAGTGCATGAGCACCTGGCAAAGGCATGTGTGTATGACCTACATGAGGCTATGGGTGCTTGCGCTAGAGAGAGAAGAGAGATGGGGGATTACAGATGCACGGATTGCCTTCCCGCCACTATGAGGGGCCATTTTGCTGTTTGTTTGCCTGAGAGGTGGTTTCCCCTGTCTGTGTGTTTGTCCACTGTTGTGAGACTTTATTAAATGGAATGGCCCAATGCTTTCCAGTTCCAGTTTCACTACTGTCTGTCTGAGTCCAGTGTGAACCTGCCCGGCCTTCGCCACTCACTGCCATTACA
Source organism: Rhynchonycteris naso (assembly GCA_037038555.1). NCBI lineage: Eukaryota > Metazoa > Chordata > Mammalia > Chiroptera > Emballonuridae > Rhynchonycteris > Rhynchonycteris naso. The sequence continues at coordinate 229,232,804 of CM072998.1, forward strand.
CTCACTATAGCACTGCCACCGACTCACTGCCTCCAGCAAGTCCCCAGCATTCTGCCAGACCATAGGAATGGTGACCATCACCCATTCTAATAGGGTATGTTTTCCTGGGTTGTCATGGCAGTTCTGAAGATGGTGCCTCAAGGAGGAGTTTGTGGTAATGGCAGCCAATTTCTCCATCTTGTTCTAGAGAGTATGATACCATCCACCCCCAATGTCCCACAACCTCAGTAATCACGCTGCCAGTGGCTCCATGGGTTTCTGCCTAAATTGCACCCTCAATTCCATCAGCTCTGCCTGGGTGTAAGGCCGGACCACAGAGTGCTCCACTACCTGTGGGGGAGGCTGGGGTTGCGCTTGAGGGGCTTTTTGCTGCTGGGATTTTAGCTTCCTGTCGACCACTGGCCAGGCTCTGAGTCTGCAGAGGGCAGTTTTAGCCCAAGCCTCCCCCTCAGAAGAAGAAGAGTTGGAAACACCTGCTCCTGCCAACTCAGAGCCGCTGCACTGGCAGGAATGCAGCTCTGTCTCCCCTGCCTGCTTTGGCTCCTGCAAGTGCCAGCTCTCAGCCTGAAGCTAACTCTCAAGGTCCTGAACCCACAGTTGTTTCTCCAACAGCTGTCACTGCCGATTTCAGCTTCCAAGGCAAACTGCAACTCGTGAACCTGCAAATCTTTCTCCAAAGACCACTCCAGTTCCAGGCACCATTGACTCTCTGCCTGCACCTCACACTGTAGCTCTCAGACCAGGAGGTCTCCCTCTCCAGTGCTCACTCCAGTTCATGCTGTCTGTCGCTGGTGCTCAGTATGCAGACCATTCTGGAGCTCTCAACATTGCTCAGCTTCTTGCACAGAGCTCTTGGTTTCTCCTCACAGGATTGTAAAAAACACCCAGCCCAAAGTCCCCACCAGGAGAGTCACCAGTAACAGCTACTCCTTTATTCCACCCCTCAAGGGTGTTGGCGGCTCCATACCAATCTGCTCCAAACCCTGCCCACTACTCCAGATGTAATGGTGGTGGCTGAGGCCAGGCAGGTTCACATTGGATTCAGACAGATGGTAGAAAAACTGTAGAGCCAGAAAGGATTGGGTCATTCCATTTAATAAAGTCTCACAACAGCAGACAAGCACACGGGCAGGGAAAACTGCCTCTCAGGCAAATAAAGCACAAAACGGCCCCTCAGAGTGGTGGGCAGGCAATCCACACATCCACTATCCCCAATCTCTCTCGAGCACAAGCACCCACAGCCTTATATAGGCCGTACACACGTGGTACTGCCATGCACTCACGTACCCATCAGGCAAAGTGCTTGCAGCTGGTAACCCTGTGAGCAAGCCTAACACAGCTGCCCCATAGCCTCCAAGTTCTAGCTTGTAAGAATGCATAAGTATTTCCATATTTTCCTGCTAATCCCAGAACTGTCCTACCCCTCTGTGTCACCTTGATTTAAACTCTCACTGATCTGGGCACAAAGGCAAGCGCTTTTATTGTTTTTTCACAGATGATTCACTGTGTCAAGATATTTCTCGTTTTCTTTCTGTTTTTTTGGTTCTACTTCCACCACATCTCTTCTCCCTCCCACTACATAGGACAACTGTAAATCCATCCCTCCTGTGGGGCAGCTGTGTTAGGCTTGCTCGCTGGTGTACCAGCTGCAGGCACTTTGCTTGATTAGTGCATAAGCACCTGGCAGAGGCACGTCTGCTGGGGTTTTTTTCATCACTGAATTTCTAGCACCTATACATAAATTCTCAATAAATATTTATTGATTGTTATTATAGATGAGAATGAATAGGCTGTAAAGGTAAGACAGGAAAGTAGAATACAATTCAAGTAACTAGATTTTCATTGCGTCCCCAGTGAGGGTTTCTTTAGGGTCTATGCTTCAGAAATGATTTTCTACCCATTTTCCACACTACTTACAGGAGAAAGGAGAAGAAGGGAAAGATGGAGGGGGGAGAGAAACAAAAGAATTTAATTGTCAATATTTAGATTCATTGGATTTTTTAAATAAAATGCCTACTGTTTTCCTCAGAGAATTCTTAAATGGTATTTCTACTTAGTATATTTAGGTAGTCAATGAATGGAGACTTCATGTTAGGTATACATTAGAAAGAAATCACTGAAAAGAAAAACAAAACCTAAAATAATCTTGGAAAGTGCTAGCATTTCTGAAAATATATTTATATATTTTTAGTACTGTGTGCTAAGTTTGAAGAAATAGGGAAGCTATTTATTGGCCTGAACGTGGAAATCAATAAAATCCCGTTTGCTCACTGTTTTGTTTCAAAGAATGTTCCAATTTCGGGTTGGAATGAAATCAAAATCTGGATGGGGTGGTATACACTCTTTCTCTACAGATGATAAGGAAATCTACCAAATGGCACAATGACTTTAATATTATGGGAAACGCATCTGCTATTTGGTCTACTTTCATTCTGATGAAATGGTTTGGGGTCAGCGCACAGGTGCAGCTCCTAAATGCAAATCACCGCGTGATCCCAGCACATGGAATTACATCAGCGCTTTTGATGAGAAGGCAGAATCAATACAAAGGTCAAAAGTGCAGCATTGGAGGAGAGCCGCAATCAGGCACGGGGATTCCCCAAGCTTACTATTCCCCTGACAGTCATGGCAGGAGCGTCCTTAATGTAATGTACGGGGGCGACCTAGCGACCATGCAAAAAATTGGCTCGTGAGGGTTTATCTCTACCCACACTCATCTCTCTGCACAGGCTTGATTGGATTATGTTGTGGAGTTTGGCAACAAAATGCTTACATGTAAAACCAAACTTTCAGAAAATCAATAACAAATAATTGCTCAGGTCATGCCGGAAGATAAACTGATCCTGTACATTATGTCCCTTCAATGCTACAGTGTAGGAAGCCACGGAGCGGAGGGAGCTAAGCTGTTCTTATTGTGCATAATATACCTTTATATATCAGCAGGCAGCTCAAATCATTTCCTTCCCCACTGCTCAATACCCAGTGATTCCATCTCTTCTATATTCATTTTTTCTGTACCAGACTGATGCCCTTAAATGCTATGCTGCTGTCAGTTCTGAATATCCCTTACCTGGCAGCCAAAGGGAGTGCTTAGGAATGAATCTGTTGTCCCCACAGTAAATGTCTCCCAGTGGTGATATAGTTTGATAAGTTTAAGAAATAGACCACAATATCAACCACACTGTATTTTCCATAAAATTATGCCCTACAGAATACACTTCTCAATTTATTTTTATACTGAATGGATAAGTGATGAGGTGAAACAGAGACCAAAGGCCCTTTGTTATTGCCATCTTTCAGTAAAAATGATTTCTATACCAAACAGTATTAAAAGTCAAGACATCAAGCCAATTATAAATAGAGCATATATGTTTGTTTATACCTCGGTGGCCAGAGCTGTTATGTTACAGAAATTAGACCTTACAACCCTTCACATTCTTAAACTTAATTTCTCCTTCCCATTAAAAAAATTTTTTTATCTTTTGGGTCATAGCTGTATGTCTTCTATATTATTAGTTCCAAAAATGTGATTTCAAGCTTAGACAACAAAGCAATGACCTAAGAAAAAGCAGTTTAGTTGCCAAATGTGTGAACTCGTGATTCCCACTTCATGCACTGTCATTTTTATCATTGTGTTAAGAAAAATAGGTAGCTGAAAATATTTCAGTAAAAATAACAGACATGCCTATTCAAAACTCTTTGGATGCTAAATTCCCTCCAACCTTGTTCATCTCAAAGATATCATACTCCCATTTATAGAAAAATCCACCAGATAATATAATTTGGAGATGTAGGCATAGAAAGAGAGAAAAACCAGGAATAAAAATAAACTATGTCAAGGTATTTTAGCATGAAATTGGCTTGAACAGTATGAAAAAAGGGGGGAAGGAGCTTATACTAATGGGTGCTGGAATACATATTCACCTCCTTAGAAATATATTAATTTTACATGATTGTTCTCTTGCACTTTATGACAAAAAGACCCTGTAAACACTAGTCCAGTTTCATCTTTAATCACATTAATTCAGTAACATGTTGTAATTGGAAGATGAAAGACTAATGCCTTATTTACATAAATATAAACGATAAATGAGCAATTCCTGAGTTGAACCAAATCAATACACACTGCATTGTTATGTTGACCTCACTAGTATTGAGGTCAATAAATGTGAGAATCCTGAGAATAATATCCCATCAAAACCAGAGGCAAATGTCCAAGTCTCCAGGGATGTTTCCATCACTTCTTTATCAGCTAGTCTGTGGCGAGCTGATGAATATGTGGCAGTGTTAGATAGATGGAATGAAATATTTGGAAGAGAGAAAGGGCCAGCCTTAAGGATCCACTGGCTGATATCTAGCATATATTGTTGGCTGCAGCTGGGAAGGGTTAGTTAGCATGCTTTTACTCACCAAATGAGTGAACCACAGATGGGAACACTCACACTGATGTTTCAGCTTAGCATCCTGACTTGAAGACCAAGAGCATAATTTATTGACAATTGGAAATCTGGCACAATTATGTCATCCTAACAGCAACTCACTAGAATTTTCTGTTTTGCCACCAAAGTGTGCCTTTGTGCCAGGATATAGCAGACTTGTGAAGATTGTTTTTTGTCCTTATTAACATCTCATGATGAACTCAATTGCTTAACATTATCTAGAATTGCCTTAAGAAATTGGACCAGCCTAAGATTATAGAGAGGAAAAAACAAAACAAAACACAGTTTATTGAAAAAGAAAGGCAAGACTGCTTTTATATAACTAAATCAAGATTACTCCTATACAGCAACTAATTACTATAAAAACTATGCTATCCCTAATATCCAAATATCAGATTAAAATAATATCAACAAATACTTACTATCTACAAATTCAGACTGTTCATTAGAATGGAGTATCAGGATCATTTACTATTTGAAGGCAATTTATCATCTAATGGTAGATTAACAAAATGAGAAGACTGAGAGAGATTTAAAAACAATCATGAGAAAACACACCAATAAAAAAGATAATATATAAGACAATGCTGTTTGGCTGTCTTACCACTAAGGTAACTTAAAAAGAAATTTTCTTTTGAAAGTTAAAAATTATCCAACTTAAGAAAAAAAAGGGGAGTTATATTTCTAACTACATGGAAACTAAAAATTACAGGTTATTTTTTTAAAAGATGGGATGTGAGAGAGTGTTATAGAAAAAGTGTTTTTGATTAAAGTTTTTTAAATATACATTTCTGAAAACACTATATACTTAAAATATAGAGTACTAAGAAATTATTATTGATAGTAGCTGCAATAATGAAATTATGGTTGGTTTTATTTTTGAGTACACATCAAAATTTCTGAAAGAAAGCATATCTAGAATTTGCTTTAAAACAATACAAACAATGGGAGAAGTAAGGGGTTCTGTCTATGAAAGCCGATTAACCAGGAGTTGATAACTGTTAAAAGTTATTGCTAGACCCTTGTAGGCATTCATTACACTTTTCTCTCTACTTTTATATATGCTTGACATTTTGTATAATATTTATATGTATATAAATAAAAATATTTACACATGTTTTAAATACACATATATTATAGATATATACTTGTATACATAGCTAAGTTTGTATGTATAAATATATATAAATTTAAATGTGTATACCACACATTCATGTTAGTAAAAACTATGAAGTAAGTTTATCTCCAAAATTTTAATGTCTGCCATTCTTGCTGAAATGTTCATGAGTTCATTCACATTGTACTGATCAGGCCTGTGCTAGGCTTTGAAGATACAATGATCACTGACAAAGTTTCTGCCTTCATGAAGCTTACATTCTGGAGAAGAAAACAGGCATTTTCTTTTTCTTTTTTTGTGACAGAGACAGAGAGGGATGGATAGGAACAGACAGACAAAAGGGGAGAGAGATAAAAAGCATCAGTTCTTTGTTGCGCTCCTTAGTTGTTCATTGATCACTTTCTCATATGTGCCTTGACCAGGCAGCTACAACAGAGCGAGTGACCCCTTGCTCAAGCCAGCAACCTTGGCAGAGGTGGATTAAGGTCAGTTGAGGCCCTGGGTACAGAAGAAAATATTAGGCCCCTTAAAAAAATGAGAGAGACAGGAAAAATAAAAATACATATTAACCATATTTTTAAATAAATAAAAAATATTATGTACTATTAATTTTAAAATTGCACATATGAAACCAAACTTAGTGTCATTAGAAAAAAGTGTGAGGTTGGGGTTTTGAAAGGCCTTTCAGAAGTTGAGGCCCAGGGCCTTGGGCTCAAGCCAGCAACCTTGGGCTTCAAGCCAGCTAGCTACCTTTGGGCTCAAGCTGGTGAGCCTGTGCTAAGCCAGCAACCTTGGGTTTTCGAACCTCATTTCTCTGCATTCCAATCTGATGCTCTATCTACTGAGCCACTGCCTGGTCAGGCAAGACAGGCATTTTCTAAGCACACAAATAATAAGCAAGAAAAATATGTATAGGTTGTGATCAATGTTCTGACGAAAAGTGAAATAAAAAGAAACTTGAGAAAGCCATTTGAAGAAAGTAGTCAAAGACAGAGGTAGATTTAATGGCGGGCACACCAGGCAGGTGCCCTGGGCCCTGACTTCTGAAGGGTCCCGCAAAACCCCAACTTTACACTTTTTTCTACTGACAAGGGGCCCAATATTTTCTTCTGCGCCCAGAGCTTTAACTGACCTTAATCCACCTCTGGTCAAAGAGTTCCTCTTGATGAAGGTGATGTTAGAGCCTAATCCTAAAAGGTGAGAATGAGTCAACCATGTAGATATTGGAAAAGATTTAAGACAGATGGATCAGTTCATGCAATGATTTTAGGATGGGAATAAGCATGACATGTTGAAAGAACCAAACAAGCTAATTTTGGTTGGAACATAGGACTGATCACATACATACAGGCTTTGTCTTATGTATCTTATATAATGCATTTATATAACTCATAGATATATATTACTTCATAAAATAAATATGCATTTTTTACATCCTAAATATAAAATATATATTACTTTACATTTAAAATATGTTTTTATTATGACAAAGACAATACAAATTCACCAAGGAAAAATTAGAAAATAAGACAAAAGAAAATTAAAATGAAAGACCCAAAAATCTCACCTAGAGAGAGAGCCACAATTACCTTATTATTCTTTTAATTCTTTTCTTCCATAATTTTGGATAAAATAATGCAAAAGAATAACATGTATACAAATTTTAATCTCATTTATTTCACTTAACAATACAGTGTGAATAACTTCCCATCTCAACTATTCATCATACATTGTGTTGTATGGATAATTTATTTAGTCCATTCTTCAACATTTGCAATGTAGATTATTCCTGGGTTTTGTTTTTTTACACTATTATTCATAACACAACATGAACACTTATAGAAAATTTTGTGTGAATCTTTAATAGTATAATTCTTAAAGTGGAATACCCTACCCAAAAACATGTACATTGTCCAAGGCAAGGTGCTTGGTTTTGCTGGAAGAAATATGCATCAAAAGAAAGATTATTGGCCTGCCCATGTGGTGGCATAGTAGATAGAGCATTGGCCTGGGACACTGAGGACCCAAGTTCAAAACCATGAGATCGCCGGTTTGAGCATGGGCTCATAAACATAAAACATGACTCCATGGTTGCTGACTTCAGCCCAAAGGTCTCTGGCTTGGCCCCAGGGGTCACTGGTTTGAATCCCAAGGCCACTGGCTTGAGCCCAAGGGTCACTGGCTTGTCTAAAGCTTCCCAGTCAAGACACATATGAAAAAATAATCAGTGAACAACTAAGGTGCCACAACTATGAGTTGATGCTTTTCATATCCTTCCCTATCTGTCTCTCAAAAAAAAAAGGGAGGGGTAATTGTATCTATATTTCTGAAAATGCCTTGCTGTTCTAATCCAATTCTAGATCTTCAAACTTCTGTCTGCTGGTTTAAATCCTCACATGGTAATAATTGCCCCAGCATAGCACTGAAGTACAAACTCACACAAATGTAGTGAATTCCTTCTTTACATAAAGGGAAGAAAGGGAGGTAGGGAGAAAGGTATTTGCTTTTCTCTCTTGTGCTTGGGACCATAGTTAATTTATGTGATAAAACCTAAATTAATTTTGAGTCCAACAGTTAAAATTGGAAGAAAATTTAAGAGTTTCTTTACTTTTATCCTTCTCTGTTCAGTGCAATTTGTGAATGTCTCAGTTAAATATGGTGCTATGAAACGAACATGACTTTATTTATTTATTTATTTATTTATTAATCGTTAATAATATTAACTGGGAGACAGGGAGACAGACAGGCTCCCACATGCACCCTGAGAAGGATCCACCGGACAAGCTCCCTGTGGGGTGATGCTCTGCCCACGTGGGACTTCTGTTTTATTGCTCAGCAACCATTCTATTTATTGGCACCTGAGATGCTGCCACAGAGCCGTCATTAGTGCCCAGGGCCAAATCGTTTGAACCATTCGAGCCATGAGCTATGGCTGCAGGAGGGAAGAGAGAGAAAGAGAGAGAAAGAGAAGTGGTAGGGGCGGGGTGGGAAGCTGATGGTTGCTTCTCCTGTGTGCCCTGACTAGGAATTGAACCCAGAACTTCCACAAACTGGCCAACACTGTTCCACTGAGCTACTCGGCCAGAGCCTGAACACTTTAAGTAATTAATGCTGTATACAATGGAAATCTCTCTCTCTTTTTTTATTTTTTCCTCAAAAGGTAAAAAAATTGATGTATTTTTTAACTGGTTGGCCTTTAGTTTTTTCCTGATAATTTCCTCTTCCCAAGTTTACTAGCTCTGGGTCTATGGTACTCATACGCCGAGCTCACTACCTCTTAACTATTTTAGAATTCTTTCTACAGTTAATCCTTTGTTCCTCTCTCCTTTTTTGTTTCTTTGTGTTCCTTTTCTTTAACTACTGTCTCATTTTACTTGTGTTAAATAGGTATTTTCCTTGCCACACTCTTCTGGAAGGGTGGAGAAGTATGAAACTGGGCAGAAAGAAAGCACTCTATTCATTTTCAAGGATTTTTCTAGATGAGGGGTAGTCAACCTTTTTATTATACCTACCGCCCATTTTTGTATCTCTGTTAGTAGCAAAATTTTCTAACCGCCCACTGGTTCCACAATAATGGTAATTTATAAGTAGGAAAGTAACTTTATTTTATAAAATTTATAAAGCTAGGTTACAGCAAGTTAAAGTATATAATAATAATTACTTACCAAGTACTTTATGTCGGATTTTCACTCAGTTTGGCAGAATTAATCTTTATAAAACAACTTACTATAGTTAAATCTATCTTTTTATTTATACTTTGGTTGCTCCACTACCGCCCACCCTGAAAGCTGGAACGCCCACTAGTGGGCGGTAGGGACCAGGTTGACCACCACTGTTCCAGACTCTTCAAAACTAACCCAGAGAAACTTACCATTGTTCACCATGGGTGAAGCAGTCATCCATTTAAAAGCAGGGTACACTTTGACTCTTAAAATAAAATGTAGCATTTTCTTAAAACCAAACCATCTTAATGTTTGTCACTTGAAACAAAGTTAAACGAACTGCTCAGGCATGAACTGAGGATTTAATTATGTATTTACTCGGCCTACACTCTCAATAGACTGTGAGTTCCTCAGTTCAAGGGCTGTATTTATTGAGTCTTCTTTCCTCAACCCTTTGAAAAGTGCCTGGCACAAAAGGGTTACTAGACATATTTGTTGAATAGGTGATTAAAAACAATGAATAAGTAGATTTTGTGACACTAATTGTTTATAGTACTTATGAAATATAAAGACTAATTTTTAAATTTGTGATTTCAGATTAAATTACAATATATGAATTACTGCCTTACTCTACTTCTGTCACAGTGAGTATATGACTCATTGACACATAGAAGCTCCCCAATTATCTTTATTTTTAACTGTTTAAATGCAGAAACCTATGTTTACTTTTTTGTGACTGTACAAATTTCTCTATAAAAATATGAATCACTGTCATGTAAAATTAACATGTTTATAATTGATGCCTTATTACTTCAACAATCTACTTTGAAATCCAAAAGCATTTCCCCAAATATCAATTGCAATAAACCATTTGACCTGTTAAGCATTAAATAATTTTGATTTCTTATTTTGAAATTGAAGTTTTTTGACTGAATTAGGTAGAAGCCTTCGTTATTATTTTTCCTCAAAACTTCATTCAGATTGTATGCAAAAAGAGAATAAAAACAAATAACCCATTTTGTTTTTGGAATTATTTTTATATACTGTGTGTGAGTGTGTGTGTGTGTGTGTGTGTGTGTGTGTGTGTGTGTGTGTGTGTGTGACAGAGACAGAGAGAGGGAGAGATAGAGACAGACAGACAGGAAGGGAGAGAAATGAGAAGCATCAAGTCCTTGTTACTGCACCTTAGTTGTTCATTGATTGCTTTTTCATATGTGCCTTGACTGGGGGCCTACAGCAGACCGAGTGACCCCTTGCTCGAGCCAGCAACCTTGGGCTCAAGCTGGTGAAGCTTGCTCAAACCAGATGAGCTCATGCTTAAGCTGGCGAGCTCGGGGCTTTAAACCTGGGTCCTCCATGTCCCAGTCCAACACTCTATCCACTGTGCCACCACCTGGTTAGGCTTATATACTTTTAAGAAGAGTCTAATAATTCTATAATTTCTTAGGTAAAGTTTTCTATTTTATTCAAAGGATGCCTTCTGAACTTTGGAATTTTGGTTGGTTTAGTTTGCTAGGTCCTTCTTCCCACTCTCTGAGTTTTCTTTCATATGCAGGATCTTAGTCTCTTATAAATTCATAGCAATCAATTCATTGTTCACCCTGCTCACTTTCAGAGAAGTATACCCCACCCCAACCTACAATAAAAGTCTTTGCTTAGATTGAACTATGATATTTCCTTCTCCCAGGAATCTTTGTTCTGGACCCAAATCTCTATTTCCCAATTGTAAAAGCTTACTTTGGTTTGTTATTCAAAGAGGTGCATTTCTCTGCATTCCCCCCTTTTTTAAATTATCAGTGCAAGTAGAGCCATCTCATTTTTCATTCACATTTTCAGAATTTCATGACCCAAAGATGAAGGGTGCAACAGTGCATATGGATAAAATAACTCTTTGTAGTTGCAAGAACAATTTCATTATGTTTATAAATGTGCCTCAAATTTGCAGCTTGGCCTTCTATCTTTTCCATAAGTAGTACAAGATGAGAAGCTCACCATTCAATTATTCTACCGTCTCTAGGAATGTTCCTAATTCTAAATACTGCCATAGCATCTTAGTTAAATCCTATTCAGCCTTCATGGTCCAGCTCACCATGAAAGACATATTAGTCACTGATTTCGTATACTGTCAAGGAGCTCATTGTTCAGATCAGCCATCTTCATATTCCTGCTTCTTCCTCAGGATGACTGCATCCTGGATGAGCATTCTCCTCTCCCTCCTTCCAGTCCATGTGCTTCTGAAGGAACCCATCACACTCCTTCAGCAGGTGGTTACACAGGCTTGAATAATCAGCATGTTCCATTCCCAGGACTTTAGTGATTCTAAACCAGGACAACATGAGTCATTTCAGAAACTTTTATTGGAACAGGGTGGAAAGGTATGTGTTTTCTGATGTCTTTGCTAAATTGGGGATAATAACATTTTTGATCTTTTGAGAATCTTAATAGGTACCAGCTGAATAAAGAAGTCAAAACAAAGGAAAAAACAAACTAAGACAGAGATAGGCCAGAAACTGATTTGCTTAGCAGCCCTGATATTGTGACATTTACCTACTGTCATTGTTAATGTTATTTGTTAGCAGGTCCATACTACGTACTGAACTGTGAGTTCCCCAAGAGTATCACTGATGCTCATCAGGGTTTTAATTTTTGTTTTCCTTTCACACTTTTCTCAAGTCAGGTTCCAAAACACACACACAAACTAATTCGATGACAATTTTTTCAAATGACCCAAGGATGATATGATGGTTAATTTTATATCTTCACTTGACTGGATCATAGGATAGCCAGATATTTGGTTAAACATTATTTCTGGGTGTATCTGTAAGAATTTTTTGGAATGCAAGTAGCACTTAAATCAGTGGATGCAGTCAGGAAGCAGTTTTCCCTCCCCAGTGGTGGTGGGAATCACCCAATCTGTTGGGGCCCAAATAAAACAAAAAGGCAGAAGAAAGAAGAATTCATGCCTGATTGCTTGAGTTGGCACATCGAGCTTCTCCTGCTTGACACTGTTGGTTATTAGGCTTTTGGACCTGGACTGAGTCACACCACTAACTTTCCTGGTCTCCACTTTGTAGATTGCAGATCATGGGATTTTGTAGCCTCCATCATAACATGAGCCAATTCCTTATAATAAATTTCTTTCTTTATCTTGTTGGTTCTGTTTCTCTGGAGAACCCTGACTAATACAGGTTTTATATAACAAATGCCATTATAGATCCAGAGAAATGAAATTAATTCATTGCATGCAGTGGATGCCTAAGAGCATTCAAGATTAGTTTATTTAGACTTTTTGACCCTTTAAAAAGTCTTAATTTATTACTGCGATTTCTAAAAATTCTATATTTTAATACATTAAATTTTTTTTATTTATTTATTCCTGTATCACCGAGATCTTGTTTCTATGCTCCGGGCCCTAGTGACTATATCCAATTATCCTGTCAAGTGCTATACGTACAGATATAAAGTTATCATATATTTCCCTAAAAGTGCTCTTCTCCCTGGCTTTCCCTCAGTCAATGTCACCAGAAAATGGCAGTCATTGTAGACTAGCTCCTCATCCCATAAACTTCAACAGTGCTTACTCCTCTAAATCAGTGGTTCTTAACCTTTTTTGAGGTACCGAACCCACCAGTTTCATATGTGCATTCACCGAACCCTTCTTTAGTGATAAATAAAATACGATTTTCTTTTCCAAATTCAAAACATAGGTATATGTTTTTTTACTTGTGCACAAAATGAGCCGTGCATGAACATCACCTTGCTCAAAGAACAAAACCAACAAAGTGCATGAATTCACAACAAATTACAGTATTACTTTATTCTGGCCTCCGTGGCAGAGGCTTCTCCGAACCCCTGAGACCGACTCATCGAATCCCTGGGGTTCGATAGAACCCAGGTTAAGAACCACTACTCTAGATTTTAACTCCCCAAATGTGTCTTAAATCTACAACCCCAGTTCAATCTCTATTACCATTGTCTGATTAAACTCATTTTATCCATGTCCAAATTAGTTCAAAAATGTCCTAAATTTTTTCCCTGCTTCCAACCTCTATCCTTTCACACCCACCCTTCATAGTTCCAACAAGGCCTTTTTTCTAAAATATAACTTGTAATGTATGCTTATTGTCTCCCTTTACTCTGTCAAAGCTGGAGTAGGATTCAAATCAGGGTTGCCTGTTCCATCATCTATCTTCCACTTTATGCCATACTATATACTTCCTAAGTTCATCTAGAACAAGAGTTCTCAAACGTTTTGTTGTTGTTATTTAGTTATACAATTCTCAGTTTAAAAAATAATATTGTGAGCAAATTAAAACAGAAAACACCAACTAGAGTTATTCTGGAGAAATACCTAGGAATCATGCCTGACGATCTCCTCATAGTACCCTCACATCTGCACACTATTTCTGCAAATCCCAGACCCATTTACAGATGAACAAACCAGGCCGGTAAAAATTCAATGCCCTCCCCCATCCCCTTCTCTTCTACTTAAAATTCAGCCCCTTCTCATTTATTACTCATTGAAAGATGACATAAAACTATTATTTTGAATAATGCACGTTATATGTTCGTTAATAGGTGAACTAATCATTTTTAAATTGAAACTGTTGAAATCCTTTTAATAAAGCATAGAATTCTTTGGTGATGCCAAATAGTCATCCTTTTGATTCATTCATTTTGGAAGTTTGGTTGGCGCTGATTAGATTTTTCATGGCCTGGATTTTATTACCACTTGGCTTACCTAGAACTTGTGCTATGTCACACCACTCTGTGAGAGCCTGCTTATTTGTATTGAGCTTATTTGACCTCTATCTATAGTGCTTCTTATAGATTGGTATCCTGGAAAAATCAGAATTTGTTAATGGCCTTTACCTCTAAATCTCCTTTGGAAAATTATGCTTTTTTATTAAGATATAATTGACATGACTTTATATTAGTTTCAGGTATACAATATCATGATGAAAAATTTATATATACTGTGAAATGATCACTACAATAAGTCTATAATTGTGATTATTCTCATGGCTTTCTATACTTTTTCTAAATTCAACTAATTTTTTTTAATTTTTATTGAATTTATTGGGATGACATTGGTTAATAAAGTTATATGGATTTCAGGTGTGTAATTCTATAATGTATCATCTGTATATTGTATTGTGTGTTCACCACCCTAAGTCAAGTCTCCTTCTATCACCATTTATCCCCCTGCACCCTCTTCTTCCTCTCTCCAGCCCCCTCACCTTATGGTAATCATGACACTGTTGTCTGTGCCTATTAGGGTTTTTTTTCCTCTGCTTCATACTTTCACCTTTTTCACCAAACCTTCCAAGTCCTTTTCCCTTTGATAGCTGTCAGTCTGTTCTCTGTATCTATGAATCTGTTTCTATTTTGTTTGTTAGTTTATTATGTTCATTAGATTCTATGTATAAGTAAAATCATACAGTACTTATCTTTCTCTAACTGGCTTATTTCATTTAGTATAATAACCTCAAGGTCTTGAAATGGACTGTGAGTGTAGAGAGATAGATATATCCCCCACCCCCTCTTCCACATTCACCAAATTCAGTTTATATTCAAGCTTGTCTATGTTTAAAATTATTTCTGTTCAGTACAGGATGATGACATACAGTAGTTTGATATATATAGCATAAGTGTCCGATCATCATAGCTTGTGTGCAGGACTGGGAAAAGAAAGACAGTTGCCCAGGAACACAGAATTCAGGAACAAATAGAAGAAAATGAGAACCACAGACCATGAAGATTAGGAACAGATTGTTTAAGAGGCAAGGATAGTGTTGAGTAACCTGCAATTCAGGGTGAGAGAGCTAATGAAAAAGAGTCCAGAGAGTGGGGCTAACTTAGGTTAAAGATGTGAGAGAAAGGCCTTGGCAATAAGGATGTGATTGAGACCTGTCTCTAATGTGTAGCATTCCATGCATCGCCAGCATAGGTTTGGGCTAGTATAAATGACCACGCATTTTCCTCCTCATCTTCCTTACTCCTCCAGGTCCATCCCACTGATGCTTGGGCTGGGTCAGATAGGACCACTCACCCAAACCTGTCTCTAACAGCACAGTCACAACACTCTTAGATAAATAATCATTTCACCTAGAAATGTAATCAGATGTTTAGATATAATTCTAAAGCAGCCAGCTTTTCATTAAAATGATGTTTCATTCCAATCCTGGGTTCTGAAAAAATTTTGCAATTAGTCTTTCTCATAAAAAAATAATTGGGAAAATATATTTTAGTTTCCATCAAAAAAAAGTTACATATAGTAGTATTTTTTTCTAAGATATGAAATATTCATTTATTTTTTAATGCAGTGAAGCAGAAGACAATTGTGACACATTTCCCCATGACCACATTAGCCATGATACCCCTGGAGTTAAACATATAGGAGCTGCTGTGATAAACAATTCAAACACTTTCTTTTGTTCTGTGCCTTTGGTGTCAGTAACTACCAAGTCATGATCCTTGAAAGGTAACCTGTCATCATACCTACTCCAGACCTCCAGGGGATTGGGGGATTGATGTAAGACAGGGATCTGTGATTACCCTTGATAATACACTGTCCCATATTCCCTATCCAAAGCTCTCAGACCCAGAATTAAACTAAAAACCCATTGAAGGACAGGCAACCCTTCAGTGTTTGCACAGCCCAGGAAATCAGTATATAATTCTTAAATCAAGATTTAAATTAATTCGCCTTTTTTGAAGATCTACCAAATCAAATGAGAGAGAAATCCAAGCTATAATTTAATCTAAGAGGAAATCTTCAACTCTTTTAAACCAACAAAAAGAGCATTTCAGAAACAGGCTTGGTACTAATTATATTTTGCTGACATATGCCAATTATATTCAGCAATATTGTTCTCCCAGCCTGCTGGGTCACGTAACAGCCTGAGAGAACAATGATGCTGAATTAACAATCACAGGGAAAGCTTTCAAGAATCTCTTACTCAATTAGATGCTGACAAATTTACCTGTAAGTCATAAAAATTTTATGGAATTTAAATAGTTTCATAAAGTACATGTACTTCACATAGTTAACACAATAGCTCTGAGATATGGAGTCCATTTTTATATACTTATTACATACCTTTCTTATATTTAAGTGACTTAGTAATTATATATTTTTTGGCCATTTTATCACATAATGTATGTGTTAAGTTGTCTCTGCCAGTCATTTGAAACTAATATAGAGAATGTAATTCAACAATTCAATGGCTTTTCAGTGATGTCCAGTTGTTTTATTATTATGAACAAATCATTTAACCTTCAGAGGACCAGTTGTGGTATATGCTGAAAAAAATACCAAAATTAAGGAAAGAGATAAATCTTTTTAAGCATTTAAGACTCATAGAAATATTAATAGTCCTATTGAAATACCAGAATTGAACACTACCATATGTATTACAGTCATTAAGAATGCAGTGCTTAAATGTATAAAATAACTGATTTTTATTCAATTATTATTTCAGAAAAATAAGAGACTGTTTCCATAGCCACTGTAAGACAGAGAAGTAGAGGTAGAGAGCTAGGAATACAAGAGGGAAGTATCACAGAGAAAGTCTCACACAGACTGAAATGGACATCATGAACTTCTCTGGGCTATATCTTACCTCTCCCCTTCAGTACAAAGTTCAAAGTTTATTCAAACCTTAAGAACACACAGTGACAACAATATCTTAAAAATATATAAGATTAGAATATTATATACTTGTATCTTATCCCTTTGATTGATTGATTGATGGATGGATTTAATAATCTCTCTCAGTAAATATATATACACATACATACACACATAAATGACAAACTCCTTGAAAATAAGAATTGTACAGTAGCTAAGTACTCACTTAACATCATCAATAGGTTCTTGGAAACTGCAAGTGAAACAACATATAATAAAACCAATTTTACCATAGACTAATTGACAAGAGTTTCTATAGCATATTTCTGGCTACAAAAACATCACCAAACTTCTGAATAAAGACCCAAACAACCCTAGCTGGATAGTGCAGAGGTTGCTGGTTTGATACTTGGTCAGGGCGCATACAGGAACAGATTGAAGTTCCCCCCTCTCTCTCACTTCCTCTCTCTCTAAAATCAATAAAATAATCACTAAACATTGATATAAATATGAGCTATACATGTTTTTAAGAAAGATAAATAAAAGATAATTATTTTCCAACCCACATATTCCACTGCAGGACCACTCACACCCACCTACACTCACGTGGACAGGGACAATGGAGACACACCAGTTCACCTCACATGCACGTCTTGGGGAATTGGAAGGACACCAGGGGACCTAGAGAAAACCCACAGAGTGGTGGGGAGAACATGCAACTCTGCAGACTGAATCTGTTCTGGCCTGGAATCAATTTTTTTTCAAGGTTATAATGAAATAATGTTGAATAAAATGACCTTATTTGAGAACATGCTATGCTTAAATTACAGACAGCAAAAATATTATCATCTCTAATTGAAGCAAACTTTACTAATTCCATGTGAAAATTATTATGGCAAACTTTACTTAGCATAAAAACATGTTGAGCAAGACAGATTCTGACCTTCCTTAAAATTTTCTTTTTTAATTATTTTTATTTTAACATTATCAAACTTAACCACCTTTCAAATAATTTTTATGTATTATAAAGCATGTTTCAAATAAGAATTATTAAAGGAAGATTATATATAAAGTCTTCAGAATAGTATGGGATTTCTTTCTAAAGCTCTCTTGGCCTGCACCAGGAGGAACTGAATAATTTAACAGGAAGTTTGGGGAAATCCAAGCTAGTGATGTTGTTTCTCTTTAAAATAAGCATATCTATATATTCCCCAGTCTTATAAGCCCTTGTAAATTTCCCTTGATGCTTTCTATTTTGAAAAATATGTCAAGTCAATATCAACTGAGATTTCCTGTCTATAACCATATCTCAAAACAGATTCTGGCTACTGGACCAGAAGTCAATTAGAACATTTATGTGGATTATGGGTACCCTACACTCAGTCTCATTTACATGATCTTTTTGCACTCTGGTAGATACAAATAGCTTTTGGAGCCTTTACTTGATTTTGCATCTTGACCTTGACCACTGAGGTTTTAGAAAGTGCTTCTTCCTTGTGCAAAGCAGCCATTGTTCTAGCAGTTCTTTTGGGCTTGAGAAGACCTAAGGTTATGAGTTATGCCCCCTTCTCTGACCCAATGTCTTTGTTTGACTTTTCTCTTGAAATTACTTTGTGCTGACTTCCACATTTTCACTACCATTCATTTTTTCCCACTCTCATCCCTTGATCTTCCCTTCACTTGTACATATTACACACGCACATGCATACACACACAGAAGAAAATCTATATGTGTCAGACATTCAGCAAGGGAAAGACAAAGGCACTGAGTTAATTACCCATCATTTACTGCTGCTGAGAAGAGCAGATGGCAGCAGACGATATGTAAATGGCAAGGGGCAGTGAATTATTCGATTTTTTTAGATTAATCGTTGATGACAAAGGAAGTGATTACAGACTGTGACATTTATACAAATGTATACAGTACATCACACTAAAAAATAGAGCTTAATATTATTATGAGGATGTCAGGCATATGAAAACTATTGTCACAATACAAAGCAACTAATTTTACAATAACCCAAGAATATGCTCTTTCTTTACCTTAAAATTTGAAGAACCCTTGAAAAATAAGGTAAACCCAAGTCTAAAAATCACAAAATAGTCCCCCCCACCAAACCTAAGCTAATTAAATAAGGTAGAAAATATAGAGAATGTACCATTCAGTAAAATGGTATTTATTGGAACATGAAACAAAACTGTATTGTTGGCTCACAACAGATCTGGTGCTTTATCAGTGAGTAGACTGTAAAACAGAAAAGGTGCTAATAAAATACAAGCTAGAAATAGAAATTAAAATTAAAGGTGATGTTTGGCTGTGAGGCCTATTTAGGTTGTGTAGAGGAAGAACATATTAAAAGGGAAAAGAAAAAGAACCATCTTGCTATTCCATTAAAATTCTACACTACCTGACACACAAAATCTCCTCAGTAATTTTCAGGGTCAAAATGAAAAAATTTGTGGCTAAGTGTTTTCTTTAGGTGAAATAACATATGTATAAACATGAACCTAAGAGCACAGACAACAGGCCACACAACACACACACACACACACACACACATACACACACACTCTGCCTGCTCTTTCCATGAGGGAAGCCTGTACTTTCTTTTGCTTCAATAATTAATTGGTACATGAACAAATCAGATGCTTTCCTTTGCAGATCAGAGAAACTGCCCCATCATCAAAATGTTTTCAATCACCCTATTATTAAATCTATATGGTACTAATATTACTGAAAAGAGAGGAAGCCACTGAGCTACATATTTGTTCCCTGAAAGTATTCCAGCCAAGGCAGTTCCTCCTGCTGGAGGAAAGGTTAGCTCCAACTGTCAGTCTAGAGAAAGGTGTGGGGGGGAGGGGGCAGGGCACATTTATTTATACTTTCCAGAAATACTTTCAAAACATGCAAAGTAAAACATCACCAAAATTACTGCTGAATACGTCACAATTATGCATTCTTTGTTGACAATAAGGCCACTTGTATCCGTGAGTGTGTGTGTGTTTGTGTGTGTGTGTGTGAGAGAGAGAGAGAGAGAGAGTCATCGTCCCATACGAGGGGTGGAAGCAGGTGGGGGAGGGGCATTATTAGTCAGCAGCAGCAGCACTAGATAGAACATTTAAGTCTGCCAATCCATTTTGAATAAACGTGGGTTCAGGAATAAAGTGCAGGCAGAACCAATCTGCCTGAAGAAAAGAAAAGCATAAAATATTGCACAAAGAAAGAATTTCCTGGGAGGCTTTAATAGCAACCCAAACTGGCAGGTACACAAAGCAAGACATTAGCGTTGTGTGCTAGTTTTAGAAAATATTATTATTTTTTTTTTAATTTAAACATACGAAGCAATACTCACAGATGCAAAAAATACTGATCTCTCTCTGCCTTGGTGTAAACACGGGAGGGTACACCACTCTACAACTTCTTTTATAAATTCTACCTATATATACATGTTGCTGACATTATATAAAAGTATACTTAGATATGTGATGGTTATTTTTAGTCGAAATGGAGGCTAACATATAGCAACATTATCTTTACTCAGCATTTCACATGTTTTTCAATTGTCAAACAAAAACACTGAAATATTAGTAAAAGTTGACCACCACCTGGAAAAACTACACAAGACCCCACGACAAAAAAAAGGAGTGTGTTCCACGTGCTCTCTGCCAGTGCTTATGACTTGAAGTTTATCCCTGACAACTAAAAAAAGCCAAAAATAAAAAATAAAAAAGGGGGAATATTTTAGAAGATTTTACATGTAAGAAGGAATTCTGGGAATACAGGTAAAATGCTGTACTGTTAAACTGGTGTCCCTACCTATGAAGTCAAAGTTGTTCGTGGCTGAGTTTTATCAGAAAATCCATGGAAAGTCATCACATTCCACAAAGTTTTATTTTACACAAAACAACACAAAATTTAGAAAACTTATTTATCGACTGTGAAAATTATATCAAAAAATTCAAAGCTTTGTTTAAAAATATACCTGACAGGACAGCTTAATGTTCCTCTCTCTGTGTCTTTCTCTGCCTCTCTCTCTCAAAAACAAAAACAAAAACAAAAAACTGACAGGTCTATATGTAATTTGGTTTAAATTTTCTTCCCCAATGTATAGAAAAAGAAAGCAAAAGAACAGTGGAAATAAAATTGGTGATCAAACTCTTCTATATGAACACTCAGGTTGTGACTGTCTTTCAAGTAATCTGTTTTAGCAAAATGTTTTGTAAATAAAAAACATTGAAAATGCTTTATAGATAATCAAACCAAAATTTTATTTGCTTGATAACTAAGATTATAATAAAAACATATGTCAGGAACATAGTATCCAAAATAAACAAGGATTTGTTTATTAATGTTATCAGATCAAAGCAAAATCTTAGCAGATCAAAACCATTATAGTAAAAATAACAATATGCCTTTGAAAGAAATAAATATTACAAATACAAAATATATTAATATAGACTTACATGAAAATATATACATAAAATGAATTCATTATACAAGCTTATATACTAATGGTTTATCCAGAATATTAAATTATAATCTGCATTTGCATTTAAGCAGATCTAGAAGAAAACATTTTTGATAGTAAATATAGTCATTTATTAAGATACCAGTATTTCTCAATGACATTTAGAGAATATTTTAAAGGGTAATTTTGGAATTTTAGGTAAAATATATTTTAGAAAATATGTCCAAATTTCAAAATTATTTATGTAAATTGGCTATTAGTTATGCTATCAAAGCAGTTCTATGTCAAAAGAAATCAACATTTTCAACTATTCATAGTAAGATGGATTAAAATTTTTAAAAGCTGCCTGCCCATAGAATAGAAGCCCATGCATTTCGAAGAACACTGAAAGAAATCATATGAAATAAAACATTCCTTAAAATCAGAAGACTAAGATCTATAGTCCAAAAATAACTTATGCTTTTAGTTTATTTTTTTGTTTTAATTTAATGCATATTTTATAAGCTCCAATCCAAAAATAAACAACTAGGCCTAACATGAAAACATATACTGCACAGTATACATTGGTAGAGAAATAAATTTCACCAGAGTTTATTCTTATACCTTTGTACTTCACCCTTATAAACAGTATCACTTGTTTCTGTAAAATATTTTAGTAACATTTTTCATTGTGCACGCATACAAACATATATTTTTTGTATTAAATATTTATCATGTATGTTATGTGCATAATACATCTCCTTATACCAACACTAAATTATTTACCAAAGCAAAGATGAAAAGTCTCAAAGAGAGAATGAATGCAGTAACTCCTTCTTTCTTATAAAATGTAACTGAATGAGATAATATTAATAGTCCTTCGATGCCCTGAATATCTCTAATTTGCCTACTTTCTTATTTAGAGATGGTGAAATGTATTTTGTCTTTTGAAAAGAACATCAATTCAAAGAATTATAAAATCCTGTCTTGTAAGAGTAGACCTTCCATTTAATCTTTGGATGATTCTTCCAGTTCAACCCAACCGACTCCATTTTTATCAGTTCTATTTTTAAGGATAATACAGAATTTACTATAGCAACCTAAACCCAAGTAGTTTTCTTTCACGTTCCTTCTTGCTCTAACTCAAACCCATAGAGCCCTCTGTTGGAAAGATTTTGCATTGCATCGCATTGATCCTCTGGAGCACAGAACGTTTGGAATGCTAACCATTTTTTACATGTTAAAAATAATTATTTTAGAAGGCAATGGATACTAGGTTACATGTAGTTTCACAACACAACATTAAACCATTTTGTGCCAAAATAATAAAATATGTAAGCACATGATACCTTTGTTCCAGAAATTCCACTGTGCAGCTTCAGTTCAGGGAAGGACGTTAAACTAGCAGATCCTAGTGCAGTACATTCTTCAGTCAGTGAAGTCTTGGATGCTGTTTTTGCAGAAGGGGATTAATATGGGCACACTTTGCTGGAGCCCGTAAGAGTGATCTAGAGACAAGAGAGACACTCATTGGATAAGTAATCATTTAAATGGGCTCTAGAAACTTTATAAGTGTTAAAATATTTATACATTCATTTGCAACAACAATATTTTCCTATATTTAAAAAAATATATGTTATCTAGAGGGAGGATTTCTGAACTGCTAAGGGTTATTTTAAAAATATATACATATGAGGCTTCTTATTTAGCACATTTTTCACATCAAATTGTAGACGAAGACTGTCGACATGCCAGGGTGCCAACTTTCTTGGACAGCTCGAGGCTCCCATATGCTGCAAACATCTCTCTGGTTCTCCTGTAGTTTCCTCCACTTTTCCAGACTCCTGTTTGGTTTCCACAGTGGTAGGTTTCTCATCACTTCCCACCATCCTTCTGACTGCTACCCTGAGCTTTAGCCCATCTCCTCAGAGAACCTTGCTCATCCAACACGGCCCTGCTTCCTCTCACTGGAACATGACATGTTTACCTTCATCTCTTATAAAAATCATGTGGCTCTCCCTGCTGACTTCTTGGCTGGGTCAAGAAGCATCTTACTTGGCATTGAAGAAATAATTTGTAATGCATTGTCTTCATGGAAGTGCCTTCAATGGCACGTGACAGACTACTAGGTTTAGAAACCCCAAAAGGTTACCCAACAATTTCCAGAATTGTTAATCATATGAAAACACATATTTTAATTCTACCTTTGGCAAATTTTGATGGTTCATTCATCAAAAAAAGAAAACACAAACAAAAATGGAATGCTTACATCAATTTGTCTTCTCTCAAAGATCCTTAAATAATATAATACGGGTTTTCTTTTTATGCCAAACCTCAAAAAGGGGTTTTTTTGGCTAGCCCCAGGCAGAGGGCACAAGGTCTATTTTTTAAAAGATTCAATTATCCCACATTATTTAAGAAGATATCAGAAACCTTCTCTACATGAAAGAAAATGCTGATCTTACCCCTAAGCCAAAGTCAAGCTTTTCTTTAGAATTTACTCAAGCATACTTAGTCTCCAATAAAACTATTTGAAAGTTTATATAATATGTATCTATCTTACTCTCTATATTTTTTGAGGGAGTGAAAGAAAAAGCATAAGATGGGAACAAAACTTAGGGAGTCATGAAAATACGCAATATCCCATAGATCAAAACTTGGGAAGGGAATTTGGGAATAAGCTCAAAACAACGATCAAGGCCACTGTGCTGCTTTCTTCTTCCTCCTGTGGCTTTCACGGGACTCAGTCCTGTGGCACCTCTCATGTTCACTCAATACAGGCATTTATGCATTATCTTATTCTGTACAAGGAGGGGAAGAAGGCAGTGGGGATACGTGGGGAAGGAGGATTTGACATCGGTAAATATAGGCAAAACCAATGCAGGGGGGTTGAGGCTATGAAATTGGAGTGAAAGGTCAAAAAAGTGTGTGGCATTTTAAAAATAATTCCCAGACTAATCTATAGAATTACAAATGGGATTTAGAGGGAAGGCCAGTTTTCCTAAACTTGAATTCATTTGCATAATTCTGAAGAACTTCCTTCAGTAACTGTAAGGTAAAGATTCCAGCTATACAGAGAATAGTACTCAAAATTCCAATCAAATTCAGGAGGAAAATTGCAAACAAAATTAAACTCCAGGTCTTGGAATATACTTATCAGCTGATTCTGGCCATTTGGTTTCAAATTCCTGAACTCAGAGCACAGAAATGCGGAAAGGTGTGTTTGTTTCCCTGGTGAGAAGAGTCGCCCCTGCAGTCTCCTGGGAGATAAGAGAGGCATGTCTTGTGGTCAGCATTCTGTATAGGCAAGTTATTGCAGCAGCCTGACTTGCATCATCGTCTTGACAAACCTGGGTGTCATTTGTGACCTAGATCTCACATTCCGAACTGATGGACCTTCTAGATTAGTTCTCTAGAATCAGTTTCATCACGTTCCGCATGAATTTTTTTTTTTTTTTTACTAGTGAGGCATCCCAGGTTGACTTCTAGTTCAAAAATCAAATAGAGATGCCTTTCTATCATTTGCATCTTTGCACTTGAATGTTTTTATATCAAAAAAAGGAAAACATCACCTTCGGAAGATAAAATAGTGAAAGAAAAAAATGTCTCTTTTAGAACACACTTTAACTGTTTACACGTGAGAACACATCACATGCTGAAAGCGATTTGTTCACCACCACACCACACTCCTGATACTGGGGAGCAAAGACTGTTCATCAATGATTAAAGTAAGAGTTGTGGTGCTTCCAAAGAAAATCGTCACCAGGTATATACAATTAGCGTTCTGGTTAAAATGTTTTGAAGTAAGATCTCAACTGACCACAGTATCAGAGCATCTGATATATTGCTACCTGTCCTTTATCGGGTGACAAAGATGAGCACATGGGTTGTCTATATTATTAATAGGACTTTGCAAATACATATTTTAAAGTTTTTCTTTAATTAATATAAAATATATTTTCATACACATTTCAGCATCTCCTAAAACCAATTTTAGCATTAGAAGAGTTGCCTGACTCTCTTCTCTTTCAAAATATTTGGTGACAATATTTGGTAAAGTCACTTGAGGAAATCATCAAACCATCAACAAGATGTATAATGCTATTTGTTCTCAACAGGCTGAATTTTTGTAAATTAGATCAAATTTTAAAAATTAGATAAAGAAGAAATACCTATTTTGAAAATTCTGTTAATATCATGACCTTAGAATTTCCTTTAGCCAGGAAAAAAAAAAAAAACCCTAAAGATTTGTTTTCTCTTACGGAGAGAGTAAATAGACATTCACTATGGAAAACCAATTTTAAATGGCAACCAAATAAATCTCTAAAAATGAATAAAAAGCATATCCTAGTGTTTTTCTAAGTTTAGCTAAATATCCAAGGAGTGTTCAAACTACTTTCGTGTCTTTATAGACTCTATATAAAAAGAAAGCAATAGTGTTTCAGGAAGCATACTCATCGCTAAGATTCATCCACAGACTTCTAGAAAGTGCTGAGGGTGGTACTCTTCCACTGATAATATATGACATGATGCAGACCTAGGAGCCTGGATTAATGTTAATTAGAAATACCTTCTTGTTAGTCACTAAGCTTTTATCCAGCATCCTCACACCCTCACAGTCCGTATTTGGTTTTTGATTGCAGAAAAAAAAAAGAAATATATATATCTTTGGCTTCTAAGCTTTTGAAGAATTTAATCTGTATATATGAAAACAAGGGTTTGAACTGGGGAAGAATACGCAATGGCTAATCTTGCTGCCTCTAGGCTCATTCTCTCTCTCCAAACATGAAGCATTTTATTAAGTTGATCTGTATTAAAATGCTTTATTCATCAGTTCACTCCTCTCTTTAAAATCCTCAGTGATGCTTCGAGGTCAAGGGCAGAATCCCAGGTTTGGCATTTAAGGTTGGGTTGCCAGATAAAATACAGGATGCCTAGATAAATGTGAATTTCAGATAAACAATAAGTAAATTTATTTTAGTATATGCATGCAGCATTGAGGACACACATAGAAAAATTATCTGTTGTTTATCTAAAGGACACATTTAATTGCACATCTTAAATTTTTATTTACTAAATCTGGCAAAGACTCACTGTCCTAACACCTCTTGTCAGTTAACTTTCCCATCGTTGGAGAGCCAAACCTCTGCTCTGGCCAAAACAGGCCTCCACGTTCTTCCCCTGGCACTTCCCCTACTCCACACGTTCATTCATTGCTGCTGAGGTCCAGCATGCACACCGTTCTCTGCTGTCTACTCACCTTGAGGGTTCGCTTCAAGTTGCACAACTTCAGCCTTTCCATAAAATCTTTCTTGATTATTCCACAGTAAAATTCTATTAACACACCATCAAATATCTCTGCCTTGTGCTTTATCTCCCATTGTTCATTTTCAAATTTGATTTAAAATCTGGATGCGGTTTTAACTTTTCTCCCACTTGAGCTCACAGCCTCAAACTATTTGTAGGTCCCATGAGGTCGGGTTGCTGTTTCTATCCTACCTTTGCTTACTGACCCCAGAACTTGCTTCAAGCAGAGTATACATTTTGAAGGGAAGCAGAGGTGAAACCTGGTATAGGAGGGGTCTACTATGCACTGGAAATTTTAACTATTATATTTTCAGATTGACATTGCAACAGACAGACATTATCTTCTCTTTACAATGGAAAACACTGAGACTCCCAGGAGGGTTACACAGCCTGCTGACAGTAACAGAAACAGAAGCAGAGTGTGCACCCAGGTCCCACTCCAGAGTCAACCGCATGCCACCACCTCCATGAATGCTGTTGTCACTGCTGCTGCTGCTGCTGTGCTTTTCTGCATTGGCTGCTTCCATGTG
This sequence comes from Rhynchonycteris naso, assembly GCA_037038555.1. Classification (NCBI taxonomy): domain Eukaryota; kingdom Metazoa; phylum Chordata; class Mammalia; order Chiroptera; family Emballonuridae; genus Rhynchonycteris; species Rhynchonycteris naso. The sequence goes on from CM072998.1 coordinate 229,259,940, forward strand.
CTTTTCTGCATTGGCTTGGAAGGCTCAGGAAATTAAAGCTCCTGGCAGGGCAGCTGAGGTCAAGTAGGCAACAGGAACTTCGTGGGAAACACAGATTGCAGCTAGGGTGGACCCTGCCTTCCAGGAACAGCAAGAACAGCTGGGGCAGCAGAAGAGAACAAAACCCACCACATGGGGTGAAGAAAATTAGGTGGAACAGGAGCAGAGCTGACTCCACATTTCCTGGGAACTGAATGTTTGCAAGCAAACAGTGGTGCAGAGCCAGCCCGGGCGAGGGGCTGGCCTCCTGCTCTCCCTGTGGGCGCAAGCAGTTGGGGTCTCCCTACCCAACATGGTCTCTTGGCGGAAGGATGAAGGGGCGAAGCAGCAGGCAAAAGCCCAAAGTTGAATTCCCAGAGGAAGCTAAGAATGTATGTGCAGTAATTGCCTGTAGGTCAGTAGATTCTTAAGCAGAATGAAAGCTTCCGAAAGGTCAGTGAACATTTTTTAAAGATTTCAGTGCACATTTGCACACCACAGCATGCTCTAGGCTTAGGAAGGGAGAAACGTGGTGATTCCAGGGTCCGGGAACCTCCCTGCCCTCTGGAAAAGACCATCTACCGGAGAAAGGCACTTTCTTCACCTGCCTAGTCTTTTGGATGGCTTCTCTAGTGGTAAATTTCATTTAAGCCTCCCTACTGTTCTGAGACCTCCGCAGCCAGCACTAGTGAGATAAGAATGAGCGCGGGATTTGCTTCCTCTGGCGTTAACAGGTTTGTGATATGGAGGCCAATTTCTTTTTACCATGTTTCATTTAGTTAAATATGAAGCATTTGGAAGAACATTTCAGAGAACTTTGACCTGCCCATTTAGTAGCCTCTGTAGCAAAGACTAAAAGCAAACTGTGGTTGTCAGGGTAAACAGTGATTCCCCCACATTTCCAAAGACGTTATTTTGAACTCAAGATATATAGATATTACAAAGCAGTGTTGCTTTTATTTCCAGCTTTAACATTTGAGAAAATCAAGGCTTCAGACTGTTGAATTGGATCAGCACATCAGTGAGTGCAAACACAGGTACAATTAGGGCATCTAGATTCAGCCAAACAATTATAACTCTTCTCTGTACAGTGCTTTCATGTCCTAGCCTGTGTAGGTAGCCACACCAATAAAGCATTTCATTGTACTGAGCTTCTCTTTAGTCTTACCCACATCCAAGTGCATTCCCAGCTCACAATTATAGAATGTTTCATTATACATATATGAAAACTAAAATCAGATAGTTTATAAATGCTAGATATTGTTTCACTTATTAGTGGTCTAGCCAAGATGAGTCGCCAAAACTAAATTAAATGCATAATGTATTATTAATTTCCAAAGATGTACAAGCTGTAAAATCAACCAGCTAAACCACCCTCGGCAATCGACAAAAGCGCTGCACTATTCCTAAGGATCATGGGAGTTCTGAAACATCTATGATCTGGAATACTTTCCTTTTAAGGTTACTTTTTTGCCCATTTGTCACTATTTCCAATGGCTCAAAAGTTCAGACTTAAAGCATGGACACGGGATGGTTGTGAAGTAGGACAAGAAATGAATAGAAGTTTTAGAAAGCCAAACACTTTGAATTAAGCTCCAGTTTATCTGTTTTAGAAGCAAAAAAAAATCCTTTAAACACTTCAAGAGCACACAGATATACAGAAATATGGAGTCTTGCTAATAAATGGTAGCAGCTGACCAACTACATTGACTGACAAGCAGCCACCAGAGGTGAAGTGATTCACTTTGAGCTGAACTGTGAGTCAGGTACTCTCTCTCTCATATTACACAGGCTTGTATGCCTGCATACGTACACACACACAAACACTCTCAGTGTGTACACACCACTGACGTCAGGTCTAGCATATAATCTAAGGTCCAGAAATTCATTTTTTGCCTCATCTAAGAAAAAAAATATGCTCATGGATTATAAATATCACAAAAAAATCGTGTCTGCAGGACTAGGGTACACAAAAGCCTAGAGAAGTTGATCCTTACTTAATATGCTATTTTCACACACATGAGAAGGGCAAAAGAAGGGCCTTTAAGTGAAGATAGAAGAAAGCAGTGTTGTTTATCCTAAAGAAGAATATAGGTTAAGAGGTGATGTGATTACTAGTCTCAAGAACACAAAGGGCATTCTATAAACACAATGGTGATTGATTGCTCTCTATATTGGCCCAGGACCTGACAGGAAGAAATGGGCCTAAAGACAGAGTTCAGTTCAACATAAAGAAAAATGACTTGAACTTTGGGTTGATCAAACACAAAAATGGCTGGTGGGGAATATGGAGAGTTCATTCCTGGAGCTCTTCAGAGCAAAACATCTTCCTGGTATGTAAAAGGACACCTGCCTGGAAGAACCTACCAAGTGACCACTTACTACTTAGTCTGGGTTAATGGTTAGAAAATAAGAATGGAATGTGGATACTAAATACTATGGTAAATTATATTATAATGCTTACAGTATTTATAATACAGTATTTGGTACTCATTTAATATCACAAAAACCAATCCTGTGTTACCATTGAACTTCAGGTTTTCACTTGCCCTATCATCTACATTTGTCAGAGCTTTTCACTCCCTCCCTCTTGAAATCTACCTTCACTTGGCCACTGAAACACCACTTTATTTGTCCACCATCTTAGTTATCACTCCAGCCTCCAAATGTGAACTTATTCAGGCTCAGTCCTTTGACAGACCTTTTCCTATGCTCTGCGTATACTCACTCCATGAGTAATCTCATCCTGTTCTGTGACTGGAAATACCACTTACATTTTGAAGGCATCTACATTTATATCTCTAACCCATACTCCTCCTGAATTCAAAACTCCTATACCCAACTGCCTACTGTATACCTCCCCTTGGATCTCTAAGGGAGAGGGATCTACTAAAATCAAGCTCCCAATTATCCTCTTTTTTTGCCACCAGACTTGTCCCTCCCACCCTTTTTGCCATCTATCAAAATGGCAACTCTATCCTTCCAATTGCTCGGGCCCAAGATCATGACATCAGTCTATTTATTCTCTCCACATCACATCCAATCCACAACAAATTCTGCCACTTTATTCCTTAAAATATTTCATTTTGTCCACTGCTACAACCTGCTTCTGGCCACTATCATTTCTTGCCCCAATTATTGCAAATGTGGTCCTAATTCACCTCTCTGCTTCTACCCTGCCATTCTATATAGTATAGGATGATCCTTTCAAAATGTGTCAGTTCATGTCACTCTTCTCAAATTTTTCAGTGGCTTTCAAGTCATCCATGGTAAAGCCAAAATTCTTTTTCTGTACATTGTCATTTAACACTCACACTCATTCTCTCATTCCCATGTTCCAGATTAAAGCATGGCACTTAAAAAAGTCAACGATTTGCCTGTGCTTACACAGCTGATAAGAACTGTACTTTCAATGCAAGTCTCATGCTCCCAAATGTTTTCAAAGTTCACCATCATGACCTGTTGATCTGCCTCTCTGTCTATAATCTGTGTCAAATCCATCCCTTCCTCCATCCTCAGAGGTGTCTTCCTAACATACACCTCTACTTAACCTTCCATGCCTTTCCCTTGCATTCTCAACAAAGCCCAAACTCTTCCACCAGGACCCCAAAGCCCATAGCACGAGCCTGTTCTGCTTTTTGCAGTTCACCTGATGCCACTCCTCCCACCTGAGGTACCCACATCTCCACAGCAGCTGCAGCTCTTGTTTGTCCTTGTTCCTTAGACAGGGCTAGTTTTTCAGCCTCATTCCTATGCTAAAGCTCCTCCTCCACCCATTTCCCTCCCCCTATTTCCCACAACAGTCAAAGTCTGACCCTATTCCATCCTAATGTCCAATAATACTTCCCAAACCCCCAAATAAAAGTCAAGTTTTCTCACTTCCAATTCTGAGAATGCTTAGTTAAACTTACTTGTGTTTTATTACAATATACCCTATGAGAGCTATTTATAAGTGATTATTAGGGAGTCACAAAGACAGAAGCCATGCCTAATTCCTCACTGTAACCGAGCAGGGTCCAGCAGAGGGCTTGGCTCAGAAGAGGAGCTAAAATGGTATTGATTTTGCTGGTGTGTGGTACGTGGATAGTTTAAGAAGCAGTTGGAGAGGCAGAGTTGAAGCCAAGATAGAAATTGTATTGCATTCATGTGTAAGTGAAAAATACATGTAAGTGAACATGAGAATTTTAAGAAAACAAGTGACAACTGAGAAAGCCTTTAAAAATGCCACATTTAAGATAGAAGTATGAGTAACTTTTAAGACCCATTTGCCTTTCATAGTCCTATATAATATGTAAATATATACAATGTTACACAGAACTGAATGAATAAATTACATAATGATAGAAATCTCTTTCCCCGGCATGCCTAGGATTGATTTCTTGGACTTGATCTTTTGGTCTCCTTACGAAGTTAGATTTCAGAGCAGGCCCATCAGAATCCATATGTAAGAAGTATGTGTGCTATTTTTAAACTTATTTATTTAGCAATTAAATTTAATTGGGTGACATTAATCAATAAGAATACATAGGTTTCAGGTAAATATTCCTATAGAATATGAATGCTATTATACGTAGCTTCATACCAGCAACTTAGAGGGAAATTACATACTTGTTAAATAAAATCATTCTTTTAAGCTACTCTAGAAATTTGCTTGATCCAAAGACCTGTTTGGGGGGCAGAAGGTTAGTTGGAAAGGCTGGGTCTAAAACAAGTTTAAAATTAAAATTAAAAGTTAAAATGCAGCCCCACACAAAATTAATTGATATTTTGGTATATTAGTAGTCATTGACATGACACATAGCTACACATATATATTTGGGACAAATTTTAAATCTCTTGCAAGTGAATACACTTTATTTGCAACTTATTTGCAGATCAAAATAAGAATACTTCCAAATTTTTGAAAACAGACCACACAAACCTCCATCATGTTAGGACACTAGGCAAAGTTTCCAAGAACGATAAGCCACTATAGCTTGACTTGCACCAATACCTAAGCTATAAATTATTTCACAGGCAATTATATCACTAAGTTAGTCTGTCCTCCTGCAAGGTGACTCTTAAAGTATTGTCCCACTGAGCCAGCTGAGGTCTAGAGCGGGAAATGTGAGTGTTAGATCAGGCTGTTAAAAGGTATGTTCAGTATGAGCAGCCTTCTCGGCATTATCATCACAAGCACAGCCGGTGCTCCCTGGTGTTTCTGTGCAGACCCCATCACCTGCCTTTTGTTCTATGCATCACTTTCATTAGGGAGCCTATGGCAGCATTTCCCAGGTGTGCTTCTGTACAAAGGGCATTCATTCTACTGGTGCCCCAGCATTAAAGATAAAGGACCCAAATTACAGTCCGAGCTATGCTTGTGGATAAATGAGGGAAGGAGAAGATGATTTTACTGTGCTTCCTGGGTGATCTTACCATGAATTCCTGAAGTTTAGAAGTTTTAGCCAAGAGACAAACTGATCATTGTGTTTCTTTGCCTTGAGAAACAGTGGGCAGCCTAATGAATGTTCGGCTTCTTTCTGTATGTAGGAGAACCCTTTAAAATGCTGAATTCCCAAGCCAACAAAGTAATGATGCTATTTAGAACTATGTTTATTTGTTGGATGTTATGTGGCAGAATGATCCATAATACTTTCCAACCCTGAATCATTCACCATGGTTTTCCATCAGTTTTGAGAATGAACAAGAGGTAAATTAATACAAAAGCCAATCTGTGGTGAAGGCTTACTGTGGTCCACACATTGTTCTGAGCACTCTGCATTTATTAACTTATTTAACCCTAATCCAGCTCTTATTTATCTCCCATTTTACAGATAAGGAAACTAAGATATCTCAAGGTTATCTAAATGACCAAAGAATTACAAGAGATGTCAGAGCTGAGATTTAAAGTACAGGTAGTCCTACTCTATCTAGCACCTACCTCCTTAGCAAATGTACTCTGAAGATAAGGTTTCTTCCTGCTGAATAAATAGTTTCAATTAAAATCTAGTATGTTGATCTATAGTAATAGTTATTATGTCCTCCTTTAATAAATCATTTTACCCTTCTTCCTTTTTCATAGGTTATTTAATTTTTCACCTAAGTCTGTGGTGAAGCAGCCTTACACTGTTAAAACCTATTTTACTTTTGAAAAGGGCTGAAGGACACAAAAAATGTCATCAGCCGTACAGACTGCAGGATAATGGGTGAGAGAGATGAAGAAAGAAGAGGGGACAGTAAACAATGCCAATATTGATTGGGTGACTCTGTAAATTTAAGTAAGATGTTCGAGCTACATAATTTCCTAGGACTGCCATAGCAGTCTTCTCGGCAAACAACTTTCAGACGATCAGGGTCCAGTCAGTAGAGGTGTCTAGCAAATGGAGTTAGTTGCCATTAGAAGAGTACCCTGTGCTGCCAATCTTCTTGGACTATTGACTATTTATTGTATTTACCACGTTTATCTTTGACTATGTTCTTTTCAACTATTGGAACATATTCCATACCACATCATACTGCCCTAGTTGCTAACCTCAGAGCTAAATTTCTATCATAGTTTAACACAATAATTAAAGGTAACAAGTCTAGCCTGACCAAGCAGTGGTACAGTGGATAAAGTGTTGGCCTGGGATGCAGAGGACCCAGGTTCAAAACCCTGTGGTCGTCGGCTTGAGCACAGGCTCACCAGCTTAAACACCAGGTTGCTGGCTTGAGCGTGGGATCATAGACATGACCTCATGGTCACTGGCTTGAGCCCAAAGGTCACTGGCTTGAAGCCCAAGGTCACTAGTTTGAGCCCAAGGTTTCTGGCTTGAGCAAGGGGTCAAGCTGGAACCCCCCAGTCAAAGGACATATGAGAAAGCAACCAATGAACAACTAAGGTGCTATAATGAAGATTTGATGCTTCTCATTTCTTTCCTTTCCTATCTGTTGGCCCCTGTCCCTCTCTCTCATGCTTAAATAAATAAGTAAATAAAAAGAATAATAAATCTAGCCCTAACTGGGTAGCTCAGTTAGTTAGAGTATCATCCCGACATGCCAAAGTTGCTGGTTCAATCTCTGGTCAGGGCACATACAAGAAGCAACCAATAGATGCATAGATAAGTGGAACAACAAATCAATGTTTCTCTCTCTCTCTCTCCCTCCTCCCACCCTCATCTCTAAAAATATTCAATCAATAAAAGATGTTTTTAAATATTAAAAAATAGCACTAAGTCTAACTTAGGTTTGAATCTTGACTGTACTACTTACTTGCACTGTACTAAATTATTTACCTTCCCTAAACTTTGTCATATATAAAATTGGTACAATATCATTTGCTTTATAGAATTGATATAAGAATTAAATAAAGTAATAAATGTAAAGTTCTAACCATAGTAGTTGTTACACATCATATGCTCGAAACTATTGTTATTTTTATAATCATTTTAAATCCTGTGTCTATTCTGTTTACACCTTTCCTCAAATATTCTTCCCAATTTCCTTCTTTCATCTACTTTCAAACTGAGTGGTTTAAACAACAAAAATGTATTGTCTCACAGTTCTGGAAGCTGGAAATCCAAGATCAAGATTTCATCTGTATCAGTCCCTCCTGAGGGCTGTGAGGAAGACTCTGTTTCCACACTCTCTCCTGGGCAGGGAGATGACTGTCCTCTCCCTGCCCCTCTTTATGCCATCTGTCTGTGTTCACATTTCCTCTAGTGTCAGGGCACCAATCCTATTAGATTAGGGCCCACCCTAAGGACCTCATTTTAAATAATTGCCTCTCTAGAGACCCTACCTCCAAATAAAGTCCCATTCTGAGGTGCTAGGAATTAGACTTCAACATGTGAATTTAGATGGACACAATTCAGCCCATAACAAAGGTCACAAAGGTACTAAAAAGTACAGCTGGGATTCTGATTGAGTTTATTCTGATGCCAGGAGGTGTTCCATTCATTATCATGCTACTTTGCTCTTAAAGATTCATAAGTCACCTTGAACACCAATTTCTGGGACCCTCAATAGTTTATGAGACTCTAAACTGGTAAAAATATCCAAAAGATTTTCTTTTTGAAAGTAGTATCTTTCATCTCTGCCTCTTTAGCACCGTTTCCCTCCCACTGGAAATAGCACCCCCTTCCCTCCCACTGGGGAACTGATCCCCCACATACTATATGTTCTGGTCTACTGCCAACCTCAGTACCTCCCCCAACACCCAGACACAGGGTGGACTCAAATTCTCAACCAGCACCTCTTTTCCTTGGGGCTGAAGGTTATGAAGATGTGATCCCAGATTTTCCAAAGGTATTGTCCCCATCACATGGAGAACCCTGAAATCTGAAACCATAAGTACCACACATAAACCAGCGGAAGAGGTTGACAAATTAAAAAGGACAGAATAGACCAAGAGTTAGAGAAATCAAGGTCAGAAGTGACTTCCAGTTCTGGTTTTATCTACCCTGAGACTAGATCTATCCCAGCCTTTGCATAGATTGGTTATTTAAGTCAACAAATGACCCCAGTCCTTTTATTTTCTTAAGATAGCTTAAAGAAAATACTTGCTTGCCACCGACATTCACGGAAAGTGCATAAATCCTGAATTGAACCACAGAATTTAGAATGCATGAGGTACCACAATATGAAGAAACATTTCAGAAGTGGAATTTATATAGTTCTAGTTCAGAAACTAGTTTAAGTATTTGGAAAGGCATGGCTCTATGTTTTCCACTTGTATCATAATTATTTAGATTCATAATTTCATACAGAAACCCTAGAGCAAAGCATCAAGATGATTAATCCATTTTAGGATGAAAAAGTAAAATTTAGAAAGAGTCAATATGTAGCCTACTATCAAACTGCTGTTGCTAACAGATACATTTTTCAACTCATCATTACAAATCATTTTTTAGACCAGACACTCAAACTATTCTATGTAACATTTTAAGTAAAACTACTATATTGTATTCTCTGGAATGAAAAAATTTCAGGACATGTTGCCAAACACAGTAAAACAACTAACTGTTCATTACATAAACACTTTTATTACCTAGTTATATTTTTCTACATCCATCTTAAACTTATTTCCCAAATTCATGCTTTAAAAATTAGTTGTATAATCTATATCTTAGCAAATACAATCACCATAATTTCAAGAGGAACACTGTCTTCCTCAATAATGACAAAAAAAACTTTAAAAAATTAAAAAGTAAGATTCTTGGTAAGAAATTTTAGGTCTCCGATACAGGAACACTTATTTTTTTAAATTGGGTTTATTGTGTGACACTGGTTAACATAATCACACAGGTTCCAGGTGCCCAATCCTACAACACAGCTCTGTACACCATACTGTGTGTTCACCCCCTGCAAATCAAGTCTTTCTCCATCACCATTTATCTTCCTATACCCACCCCGCAAGCACCACTTTGTTGTCCATGTCCATAAGTTTTTTGTCCTTTTTTGCTCAATCCCTCCAGCTCCCTCACCTGTATCCCCGCCCCCAACTCTCAGCCTGCTCTCTATGTATAAGTCTGTCTCTATTTTGCTTATTAGTTCATTGTGTTTATTAAATTCCACATGTGAGTGAAATCATATGGTACTCGTCTTTCTCTGACTGGCTTATTTCACTTAGCATAATTTTATATCTATCCATGCTGTCCCCAAAAGCTTACTTTCCTTCATTTTATGGCTGAGTAGTATTCCATTGTGTAAATGACCCACAACTTTTTTACCCACTTATCCACGATGGGCACTTGGACTGTTTCCAGATCTTGGCTATTGTAAATAATGCTGCAGTGAACATAGGGGCGCATGTATTCTTTCAAGTTAGTGTTCAGGATTCTAAGAATATATTCCTGGTAGGGGGATAAATTTTGTTAAGGGTCGCATATCTTCTCCCGGGAGTATTCCTCCTGCCAATGTCATATAAAGAAAAAGTTAATAAATAACATGTGCATACTGAGCACAAAATGTTTTAGGAAATCTCACTTTCTTTGAAGCAGCAAATATTCTAATGACTGGTAAAAGAATAAGAGAAGGCACATTGAAACTTGATTTTTTATAGTTCTATAACTGTGTATACTGCCAGTGTTCTATAGATATTTACCTAGTGGCCATATTTATATAATGAATCACTTTAACAGAAACATACAACAAAGTGTTATAATATAAATAACTCATATTATATATTCACAGGTAAAAGTATAAACATAGAAAAAAGCTATTAGACATAGACATGGATATTGACATTTATATACGCAAATGCAGATGTTGATATAGACATACTTACAGATATGTAGATGCCATTATAAGTGTAAACATAAAGATATGGGCATACTCATATGTATGAGGGATTTCTACTTTTCTGCTTGGAACAGACATCTGTTATTTCTATCTCTCCAATATCCCTTTTCTCCCCTGGACATTGTGTCTTTTCCTGTCCATGGGTAACTGACCTTGTGCCACCACAGTTCCAGTCAGCTGCATAGCACAGCACCTACTCCCATTCCCAGACACAGTGGATTCATAAACTCTCAACCAGGACTTCCTTCTCTTGTTAGTATGTGATCCCAGATTTCCCAAAGGTAATGTCTTCCCCACAAACAGAAGCCTGAAGCTTGAGACTTTCAGCACAACACACAAAAGTCACATGGAGAGACTGAGAGATGGACAGAGATGGACAGTCAGACAATGTGACTGGCGCTCACTGGCATTCATTTGTTACACTTCCCAGAATGTAGCAAAAGACAGGAAAGCAAGGGAGAGGTGATATTTGAGACTGAGATGAGGAGAAAGATATTTTTCCTAAACTTTACATTCAGGAGTCTTCTGCAAAGCGTAAAGGGTGCTATAAACATTGACATGGGAAACCATGGTATTTTTTTTATCAGAAAGTCTTTAAATAAAAAACACACTAGGGTTTTTGTTTTTGTTGCTGTTTGTCTAAATGATTACATCTCAATATTATTAAAATTTATCTTTCTCAGTCAGAATTTAGTTAAAATAATAAATATATAAAAATGGAACTTAGAGCTATAGGATGAGATGTTGGAGCAAAGCTAGATATATGAAGGTCTCATCCTTCAGCATCCTTTCTATGAGATTCTACACCCATACCTATCACTTATTTATGCTGTTCTTTTAAAAACCATTAAGATACATCTACAATTAATTTTAAAATTATATGAATGAGCTTCTGGCTATATCTCCCTTGCAAAACACAGGATACAAAACTTATTTTATTAAGGAAAATATTTTCAGCATTTGATGTTGGCTACATGGAAACTAAAAAATGAGAAAAGAACCCAGGTAATTCACACAGACTCTCTGGAATAACCCAAATATTCAAGTAATTCAAGAAAGAACTTCCTTCTGGGGGGGGGGGGGACAGATGCTCTCTGAGCCTCTAAAAATAGCCCTTTAATTGAGACTATGAGCCTTTATTTTGAGATTAAAGGGAATTAAATAATATGCTTGGGTCTGTGCCTTTTCTATCAAATGAAGTAACATTAAAAAATAGGGAGAAGAAAGATGGTGACGGAGTAGGTGAACATTCCAACAGCCACCTCCCAGGACCAAATTGAATAACAATTTAAGAACAATCATCTTGAAAAATCAACTTTGGACTAAACTAAGAGGAGTCTATAACCAAGGGTCACCAAAGAAACCACACCAAAACTGGTAGGAGGGGTGGAGATGTGGAAAGGGCTGCCCCCCTTCCAGAAGCGAGCCGTGGTCTGGAGGGGCTCTCACTGTGGGGTGGGTTGCTCTGAGAGGTGTGGGTCCTCAGCCCCAGGCTCAGAGCCCCAGCATAGAGCCTCAGAGCCTAGAAGAGGTGCCCAAACAGCATATAGCTGTGAAAAGAGCTGGGTTTCTGTGTGTGAGAGAGAGAGAGCTCTCAGACACAGTCCCTTTTAAAGGGCTGCAGAAAACCTCGTTTACAGCCACTTACCTGGGACTCCAGTGAGGCAGAGCTGAGAGGACTGGAGTTGCAGGAAGAGAATGTAAAGTTGGTGGTACAGGGAGACAGTGTAGGGGATGGGCAACTAACCCCTGTGTTGAATCATTCTCCAGCACTGCAGTCACCATCCTTCTTGGGTGATCAATCCCCTCTTAGAGGCATCAGCCTGGGGGGTAAAAAGCTACTCTGCCTTTGGGAGTCTTTCATAGCCCAGACATGAAAATGGGTGGTTTTGAGAGGGCAGGAAGCAGGGGCATATCAGTGACTCAGTTTTCTGGTGTTGAGACCAGAGTTACCTCGCACACTCTCCCGAGTCTATGACTGGTGCTTCTGTCTCACAAGAGACTCAGTTGAAACTGTGGGTGGGCAGACCACACTTCTGGGTCTCAGAGGCCACACCTACCAGACTCTTGGGGCCTCACCCTACAGAGGTCTGTCAAAAAAGTCTGGACAGACTGACACCTGGGGTCAAGGGGCAGAGCCACACCCACCACCCTTCCTAATCACTGAATTGCTGTGGGCTCTGAACTTTAGCTGAGGTTTTGTCAGCAACTGAGTCCAGTAAGCAGCCACCAGACAGAGGCAGCTGGAGACGAGCCTCAGGGAAACTTGGCCTTTTGAGCAGACTTTCTCCCAGGACCAGAGTGGGTAAAAGCCAGCGTAGGAGTGCAGCTTAGTATTTTCATGTACACCTGGACCCAGTAGAGGCAGCCACAAACTCTGAATTGCTTGTAGCTCCAAGAAGGTTGCTGAGGGCTAGTTATGGGCAGTGTCTCCTACTGGTCTGCACCAGGTTCCTGCTTGGGAGGCCCAGGGCTGGCACATCAAGGGCCCAGCTGTGGTAAGCATCAGTTAAGGACCTAACAACCCTTACTAAAGAGTTATGCTCAGGAAAAGCTTTTCACACCAACCCAGCTGAGGTGAGTTCCACTCTCTGGGATCAGCACCGGCACAGTGGCTCATGTGCATTGGATAGGGTGGAACTTCACAGTCAGCTGGCCTGGGTGCTGGATATTGTGTCCTGCTAGGCTAGATTCCATGAGGGGAAAGGAGAGAGGCTTGGAGCATGGATATTTAAAGTGTGGGTCACTGTGAGTCTATTTTTGGATCTGGTAGAGAGCTTAGCTACTTTCAGGAGGGGCACAGTCAGCCCCAGAAGAGGACTCTTTCAGTCTTCTTCCCTGAGACTGAGGTCTCAACAGCTTAAAGGACTTCTGCAGAGGGGACTGCCGGCCACACTCGATTGGGAACTACTGCTCACCTTGTTGGGGAGAAATAAAATTTGAGTATCCAGCAGTGGCTGAGGGATCAAGCTCTGGAGTAGAGGCCACATTCCTTATACTGAGCTCCTGACCAAGACACTCCTGAAGTAGAGAGTCCCACAAATGTTGTATTCACAACTTCAGCTTCCCTAACCCACCAAGCGTACAGCCTGTAGAGGGGTTGGTTGAGTGAGGCCAATCTGAGCCCACACTACAGTCTTATAATAGAAGACTCTGTGGGAAGACCAGGAAGCTGCAAGAGGATGAGGAGCTGCTGAGAAGTGAAGATGAATAATACAGAGCTTGGGGCTTTTATGGAGCTGCTGTCATTTCTAAGCAGGAGAAAGCTGATCCTTATACAAAGTTTGGCCCCTCCCACAGTACCCAGACACAGAAAATGCAGACACAAACAGTGCAAAATGCAGTAACTGCAGACTTGTTGCCCACAGCAGGTTACAAACAATAGCTGATGTCAACCCAAGAAGAACTAGAGCCAACACTACTGGTAGTGGGTAACAGACAGCACCAACCCTAGACTCAACTACCTACATAAGCAGCACACTCAAAGGTGGAGTCTAACAGGCACCAGACACTGTGGAGAATAAAGACAACCAACAGGACAGGCATTTCACAGTGTGTAATACACATAATCAAGGTTGATCCTTAGAGCCAGCCATCCTGAAGGAATAACCATACCTACAAAATGACTGACTGCATCTAATACTCACATACAACAAGAAGGAAAATAGTACCCTCACGAAGCATCCCTAGAACAAGAAAATCAAGTGGCCTGGAGGACAGTACCACTGAACCCATTTTCTTCATAAACACTACACAAAAATTCCAAAGTCAGACAGGGCTACCTAATACATAGACAAAATGAGTAGATAGAGAAATGCAACCCACATTAATCAATAAGAGAAATCCCCAGAAAACAAAAAAGCTAAATGAGATGGGAGAAACCAAACTACCAGATGCAGAGTTTAAAAGAATGATTTTTAGGATGCTCAAGAATCTTAGAGCAACAATGGATGGACATAATGAGCACCTAAATAAAGAGATAGCAAACATCAAAAAGGACATTGAGATCATAAAAGAGAACCAGTCAGAAATGATAAATATAATATCAGAAATGAAGACTGCACTAGAAAAAATTAACAGCAGGCTGGATCAAATCAGCGAGTTAGAGGATAAGATAAACAAAGGCACAGAAGCAGAGCAGCAAAAAGAAAAGAGACTCAAAAAGTCTGAGGAAACTCTAAGGGAGCTCTGTGACAACATGAAGAGAAACAACATGCACATCATAGGGGTTCCTGAAGGGGAAGAGAATGAAAAAGGGTTAGAGAACCTGTTTGAAGAAATCATACCTCAAAACTTCCCTAAATTGATGAAGGAAAAAAATCACACAAATTTAAGAAGCACAGAGAGTCCCATTAAAGAGGAACCCAAGGAGGTCTATATCAAGACACATCATAATTAAAGTGTCCAAGTTAAGAGACAAAGAAAGAATACTAAAAGTTGCTAGAGAAAAGCAGTTAATTACCTACGAAGGAGGCCCCATAAGGATGACATTCAACTTCTCAACAGAAACACTTGATGCCAGAAGGGATTGGCAAGAAATATTTAAAGTGATGCAAAGCAAGAAACTACAACCAAGACTTCTTTATCCACCAAGGCTATCATTTAAAATTGAAGAAGAAATAAAAAGCTTCCCAGACAAAAAATACTAAGAAAATTATTACAACCAAACCAGTACTGGAAGAAATGTTAAGGGGCCTGCTGAAAAAAGAGCAAAGGAAAAAGAAATATAGAAAAATAGGATTGTAGATTTAAAGAATAAAATGGCAATAAACAACTACATATCAATAATAACCTTAAATGTAAATGAATTAAATGCTCTAATCAAAATATATAGGGTAGCTGCATGGATAAGAAAACAGGACCTGTACATATGATGTCTACAAGAGACCCACCTCAGAGCAAAAGATACACATAGACTAAAAGTGAAGGGATGGAAAAAAGTATTTCACGCAAATGGAAATGAATAAAAAAGCTGGGGTAGCAGTACTTGTATCAGACAAAATAGGCTTTAAAACAAAGGCTATAGTAAAGGATAAAGAAGGTCACTACATAATGATAAAGGGAGCAACCCAATTAGAGGATATAACCATTGTAAATATCTATGCGCCTAATATAAGAGCACCTAAATATATAAATCAGATTTCAATGGACATAAAGGGTGAGATCAACAGCAATACTATAATAGTAGGGGATTTTAATACCCCACTAACATCAATGGATAGATTATCCAGACAGAAAATTAACAAAGAAACAGCAGACTTAAATGATGAACTAGATTAACTGGAATTAATAAATATCTTCAGAACCTTTTACCCTGAAGAATATACATTCTTTTCAAATGTTCATGGTACAGTCTCTAGGATAGACCACACATTAGGACACAAAAGGAGTCTCAGTAAATTTAAGAAAATTGAAATCATATCAAGCACCTTCTCTGATCAAATTAGAATGAAACAAAAAGTCAAATACAATAGAAAAACTGAAAAACATTCAAACATTTGAAGGATAAATAGCATGGTATTAAATAATGAATGGGTTAACAATGAGATCAAGGAAGAAATAAAAAATTTTCATGAAACAAAAGAAAATGAAAATACAACTCAAAATTTATGGGACACAGCAAAAGCAGTCCTAAGAGGAAGTTCATAGCACTACAGGCATGCCTTAAGATGCAAGAAAAAGCTCAAATAAACAATTTAACCCTGCACCTAAAAAAAGTGGAAAATGAACAGCAAGTATAGCCCCGAGGTAGTAGAATGAAGAAAATAATAAAGATCAGAGCAGAAATAAATGATATAGAGGCTAAAAAGAAATACAAAAGATTAATGAAACCAAGAGATGTTTTTTTGAAAAGATAAACAAGATTGATGAACCTCTAATCAGACTCATCAAGAAAAAAAGAGAGAAGATTCAAATAAATAAAATTAGAATTGAAAGTGGAGAAGTAACAACTGACTCTGCAGAAATAAAAAAGATCATAAGAAAATACTATGAAGATCTGTATGCCAAAAAATCAGACAACCTAGGTGAAACGGATAAAGTCTTAGAAACATATCATCTTTCAAAACTCAATCTGGAAGGATCAGAAAACCTGAACAGACTGATTACAACAAATAAAATTGAAACAGTTCTAAAAAAACTCCCAGCAAACAAAAGTCCTGGACCGGATGGCTTCACAGGTGAATTTTACCAAAAATTCAAAGAACTAACACCTATCCTTCTCAAGCTATTGCAAAAAATTCAAGAGGAGGGAAGACTTCCAAGCTTGTTTTATGAGGTAAGCATAATCCTCATTCCAAAACCAGGTAAAGACACTACAAGGAAAGAAAACTATAGGCCAGTATTCCTGATAAACTTACATGCTAAAATTCTCAACAAAATATTAGCAAACCAGATTCAGCAAAACATGAAAAAAAACCCATACATCATGATCAACTGGTATTTATTCTGGGGAGGCAAGGCTGGTGCAATATTTCCAAATAAACAAATGTGATTCATCACATAAGCTAAAGGAAGGATAAAAATCACATGATAATATTAATAGATGCAGAAAAAGCATTTGATAAAATCCAGCACCCATTTATGATCAAAACTCTCAGCAAAGTGAGAACACAGGGAACATACCTTAACATGATAAAACCCACAGCCAATGTCATACTAAACAGGAAAAAATTAAAAGCAATTCCCTTAAGATCAGGAACAAGGCAGGAATGCCCTTTTTCATCACTCTTATTCAACATAGTTCTGGAAGTTCTAGCCACAGCAATCAGACAAGAAGAAATAAAAGGCATCCAAATTGGAAAAGAAGCAGTAAAACTATCATTATTTGCTGATGACAGGATACTGTACATAGAAAACACTAAAGTCTCAGTCAAAAAACTACTAGATTTGAAAAATGAATTTGACAAAGTGGCAGGATTTAAAATTAATATTCAGAAATCAGTGGCATTTTTATACAGCAACAATAACCTGCCTGAAAGAGAAATTAAGGAAACAATCTTCTTCACTATTGAAAGAAAAAAATAATAATAAAGTACCTAGGAATAAATTTAACCAAGGAGGTAAAGGACTTGTACTCGGAAATTATAAAACATTGATAAAAGAAATGAAGGAAGATACAAACAAGTGGAAGCATATACCGTGTTCATGGATAGAAAGAATAAACATCATTAAAATGTCTGTATTATCCAAAGCAATATATAAATTCAATGCAATTTCTATTAAAATACCAATGGTATACTTCAAAGATATAAAACAAATATTCCAAAATTTTATATGGAACTAAAAAAGAACACGAATAGCCTCAGGAATCTTGAAAATGAAGAATAAAGTGGGAGGTATCATACTCCTTGATATCAAGTTATACTACAAGGCCATTGTACTCAAAACAGCTTGGTACTAGCATAAGAACAGGCATACAGATCAATGAAACAGAACAGAAAATCCAGAAATAAACCCACGCCTTTATGGTCAATTGATATTTGACAAACAGGGTAAGAACACACTATGAACTAAAGACAGTCTCTTTAACCAATGGTGTTGGGAAAACTGGACAGGTACATGCAAAAAAAAAAATAAAACTAGACCACCAACTTACACCATTCACAAAAATAAACTCAAAATGGATAAAAGACTTAAATAAGTAATGAAATCATAATCATCTTGGAACATAGGCAGTAAACTCTTCAATATCTCTTGCAGCAATATTTTTGCTGATTTATCTCCACGGGCAAGTGAATTAAAGGACAAGATGAAGAAATGGGACTATATCAAACTAAAAAGCTTTTGCACAGCTAAAGACACCATGAACAAAATAAAAAGACAACCTACACAACGGGAGAACATATTCGCCAATACGTCTGATAAAGGGTTAATAACCAAAATTTATAAAGAACTTCTAAACCTCAACACCAGGAAGGCAAACAATTCAACTAAAAAATGGGCAAAAGAACTGAATAGACACTTTTTCAAAGAGGACATACATATGGCCAATAGGCATATGAAAAAATGTTCAAAGTCACTAATCATCAGAGAAATGCAAATTAAAATCACAATGAGATACTACCTCATACCTTTCAGAATGGCACTCATTAACAAAACAACACACAATAAGTGCTGGCAAAGGTATGGAGATAAGAGAACCCTCCTGTACTGCTGGTGGGAATGCAGACTGGTGCAGCCACTATGGTGAACTATATGGGGTTTCCTCAGAAAATTTAAAATGGACCTGCCTTTTGACCCAGCTATCCCACTTTTAAGTGTGATAAAGAATACCAAGTCACTAAGAATACCAAATCACTGATTCAGAAGAAGATATGCACCCCCATGTTTATTGCAGCATTGTTTACAATAGTCAAGATCTGAAAACAGCCCAAGTGTCTGTCAGTGGATAAGTGGATTAAAAAGCTGTGGTACATATACACAATGGAATACTACATGGCCATGAAAAAGAAGGAAATCTTACCTTTTGTGACAGCATGTATGGACCTGGAGACTATTGTGCTAAATGAAATAAACCAGGCAGAGAAAAAAAAATATCACATGATCTCACATGTAAGTGGAATTTAATGAACAAAGTGAATTGAGGAACAGAATAGAGGCAGAGGCTGTCAGAGGGAAGGGGCATAAGGGGATGGGATCAGAGAAGGTAAAGGGGTTAGTAAAACTATACATACATAACACAGAGATATAGATAACAGGACAGCAAATCCTAAAGGGAAGGGGGGAAGGTGCTTGGGGAAGGGGGTTAAAGGGGCTATAAAAAGGGACACAGGGGTGGAGGTGAGGGAGTTATATTCAGTGGGACACTTGAATCCATGTAAGCACAACAAATTAAAATTAATAAAAATTAAAAAATAAAAGTTGTTTGGGGTTAAATTATTCTGCACAAATTCATTCTCACCCCAACTCTGTAATGCTATTATCCAAGTGGGCAATCAGAATAAAATTTAATTTCATCAATAACACTATATAGTTTGTTATAGCCTTAAAAATTAGGCACATTAAAGGAACCCAGAGATATAATGTTTAATTATAATGTAAGTTATGGTTGTCAGCACTTAATGATTAGTATATTAAAGAATAATGTATGTGGTTGCTGCATGGTTATGCAAGGAAGCCATTTACTAGGTCCTCTTCTGTCATGTCCATTGATTTATTCTCAGTACAGTAGAGATCTTTAAACTGATTCAGATGACATACTGGGGCAACACAAAAATTACTGGGGAAAAAAAAAGTTATTTTGTGAGTAACGCCAACAATATCAATAGTCCCAACTTATGATGGGTTGACTTCATGACTTTTCAGCTTGATGCTGCTGCAAGAGCAATACACATTCAGTAGTAATCATACTTCAGGTGTTGAATTTTGATCTTTTCCCGGGCTAGCGATATGCAATGCTATATTCTCTCACGATACTGGGCAGCAGCAGCGAGCCCAGCTCCCTGTCAGCCACACGGTCATGAGGACAAACAACCTATACTCTACAGTGTACTCATTGTGTTGGGTGATTCTGCCCAACTGAAGTCAAATGTAAATATTCTGAGCACCTTTAAGGTATTCTGGGCTAAGCTAAGATGTCTGTAAGTTAGGTGTATTAAGTGTATTTTTGACTTATGATATTTTCAACTTACAGTAAATTTATCAGAGCATAACCTCATCATAAGTTAAGAAGCATTTGTATTAGTATATATAAAATATTCATTTATACCAGAAATCAATGACATCATGCAATTATTTTATACATGGTAAATAGTTGCACTATCAAAAATTGAGAAATTCTCAGTAATCAAGAAAATTATTTAGGCTAAGACTTCAAGAATTTTATCTGTTTATGAGAAATACATTCACACAAATTCAAAAATTACATTGTTACCCATCAAACTATAGAAGCTATGTAAATAACACTTTTTAAGGTCACATCTATTTTATGGGCTGATATAACACATATCAGCATAGTTCTAGTCCCAATACTATTTTTCAGACCTCTTTTGCTTGTTTACCTTACTATGTTATTTAAGATAAAAATATATAGAAAGAAAAAGCAAATTAAAACTAATCCATTAGGTTTAAAGAGGTAGTACAACATATTCCAATCAAAGAGAGAATTAAAGTTCCTTGAGTAATTGTCATAAAATTGTCCACTCATATTAATAAGCTTTCTTTCTAAACAATTTTAAATCTACTTCTAAAACAAATTCCATCAGAATCATTTCCAAATCTCCACTAAATTTTAATAATGTGCTTAAGTGTTTAAGAAGACTTGAATGTTCTTAGGTAATTAATAAGATATGAGGAAAGGTTAATCTTTTCTTTGGGGTCAAACAGAGAAATATTTGAGCTCAAAATATGAATATCAAAGGTTGATGGCTAGAAATCTGCAAGTAATTTTTCCTTTGAAACAACTTCATTATTCCTGCCATAAATTTCAGAGGTGACAATACCACTAATGGGCAACTGACACACCTGGTGTGCCAGTCAGTATACAGTATACTCTAGCTGAGCACACAACAACACCTACCACTGCTGAAACCACACACTGGATCCCCAGAGTTCACACAGGTCTCACTCAGGGAAGGAGTTCCAGACACCCATGAATGATTCCCAAAATTTCCATAAGAACAAATTATTTCACAAAACAACAACAATCTGAAACTCACCTATGAAAGTCTCATGAAATCCAGTTTTGCTGCTTACATGGTTAAGATTAGGTTTAATGAATGACAGGAACTATAGCATAACAGGGTTTAAACAAGACAAAAGTGTATTACTATGTTTGGCAAACAAAGTCCTGTGGTAGGCAGTTCAATACTGGAGGGTGGATTTGTACAACTCTACTATTTCTTTTCGGTGCATAACTTTACCTCATTACTCAGAAGGACTGCTCAAGATCCAGCCCTTCTGTCTTTTAACCAGGAAAGAAAAAGAGTTTAAAATGAAATTTCACTCTTACCTATAGGAATATTTTGCAGAAGTCATTATTTATGACATTTCTGCTTACATCTTTTTGACCAAAAGTTATTTGGCCACATTCATCACAGAGACTTGGAAATGTAGTCTTTATCAAAGGTAGCCAAAAAGAACTCAGGATATTCTATTGCTAAATGAAAAGAAAAAAGCCACTATTGAGGGATTGGCAGTCTTTGTCTTTTTTCTCTCTTCTAAACTCCTTAGAATTTAAAAAGCTAAAGGGTGCTATGACCCAAACAGATATCAGTAGTCAACTTAGAAAATATAAGGGTAAAGAAATATTATTACTATGATTTCAGGTTCCTTACTTGGATATCATACTACACTATAAAATCATCTTTAGATAAACAAAATCAGTAAATATTTGTTATGGCAGATACTTTACAAAACAAACACTTATTCATGAATGAAACCCCACTGGGTCTATGTGAGTAGATTTCTAAAAATTATATACCTAGAAAATTATAAATTATATATTCCATTAGAAAAGACCCAACTGCAACTAATCTTATGTCTGTGAATAAGAAATTTCTACAAATTCTTTATTAAATTATTACTTAATGTTAGAGATTATAGTTTGTAAAAATAAGTAGAATTGAATTTTATCTGTTTAGAGATCAACTTAAGATATGAGGCAAATAGCGACATTGTGTTTAAACAGTGACCAAAAGCTGCAATCTTTCAGCCTTACAGTTAGGCTTTTATTTAAAGAAAGAAAGAAGAAAAATCTCCCCAGAAGTAAATCACCTGAGCAGAAATCTTTATGACATATGATGTATGAGAGATGGAACACAATGCGGTGATTTATAAGAAAATTAATTTTGCCAACCCAGTTATGTTCACAGATTCAGACTTTAAAAGATAGAGATCAGCCTGACCAGGCGGTGGTGCAGTGAATAGAGCATTGTACTGGGATGCGGAAGACCCAGGTTCAAGACCCAGAGGTCGCCAGCTTGAGTGCGGGCCCATCTGGCTTGAGCAAAAGCTTGCCAGCTTGGACCCAAGGTCGCTGGCTCCAGCAAGGGGTTGCTCGGTCTGCTAAAGGCCCGTGGTCAAGGCACATATAAAGAAAGCAATCAATGAACAACTGAGGTGTCACAACGAAAAACTGATGATTTATGCTTCTCATCTCTCTCCGTTCCTGTCTGTCTGTCCCTATCTATCCCTCTCTAACTCTCTCTCTGTCCCTGTAAAAAAAAAAAGCTAAAGCTCAAAATACACATGACCCCAAATAAATAAATAGTAGGATGTTAATATGGAAAAATTATTAATAACATTTAAAATTAAGTTCTTTTGAGGTAAAATTTCCACTGAATATACCTTTACTTGATTTTCTGCTGGCAAATGTACCATATGGCCTTTCCTCTCACCCCTTCTACTCCCTAATCTTTATTCCAGTGAATACATGCTTTTAGAAATAAAATAAAAAGAACTCATGGAGGGATTAATCTGGAAATTTTGATCAAGAAGAGATAACTTTGTGTTTATGTGCACATGCATACACACACATGTGTAATGACGTTTAATTTTTACACTTCAGAATGGAAAAATAATTCCACAGCAGCACCGGGACCATCCAAGCTCAAGCCAACTAGAGGTCAGAGCAGGTCAAGGTCCTTCAAACTAAGAGCTAACAAGCAAGAATCAGGAACCACAGTAACCACTCTGAGTCCTTCTAAATCAAAGAAAATGTGTAGTGACTCTGCTGTTGGTATCAGTTCTTCAAGCACTAGGATAACTGTGCTGAGGAAATGTTAATAACTGCTGTGCCAGCTAACACCATGCATTGTGTTTCTTTGTGCCTATTAATCCATGAACGCTTCTGGTGACTGCTGCCAACATTGATTCACTCTCTCATTCATTCCTCCAACAAGTATCTACAATTTGAACACTTACAAATCTAATCCCCAGAGAAACAACATCAATGAGATACGTCATCTTTGCCTCTATGGAAATCACAGCTTGTGTGCCGGTGTGTGTGTGTGTGTGTGTGTGTGTGTGTGTGTGTGTGTGTGTGTGTGTGTGTACCATAGTATCTTAGAAAGGAAATTAACATATAAGTATTACTACTATATGAAGGAGAAACATGAAAACTATATGTTCCCCAAGGAGCACCTACTCCACAGCCAATGGTGATACTGGGCTAAGGTGGGGGGACAGGAAAGGCAAGGAGATATGTCACCTCTTAAAGCAAGTGACATATAAACTGAGACCAGAAGGAGAATGAAAATAGCTAGAGAAAAGGGGAAGTTTGTTTCTTTTAAGTTGAATACAGAGCAGTTTGAAATAAACTTATGATATGGTGTTTCAACTTGTCAATAAGAACTTTTTTCCCAGCTATTGATGATTAAACATCGAATGCATTTTTTTTCCTTCGTTCCACAGATAATTTCCTGAGTCCTCATTTATACCGGGCACTGTCCTGGGTAGTAGGTGTGTAGAGAAAGGTGGGAGGAAATGGAATCCAAGAGGTAGCAGGTTCTGTTTCTCAAACGGTTTTGTTGATTCTGAAAGTCTTCAATTAAAAACATTAAACATTTATAAAAGGATGAAAGTGTTCCATTACTATTCATTAGAGTCACTGCCACACATTGGCACCGTATCCCCCAGGAGGCAGTCAACTATAGTGGTTATGAATATGGACTTAGGAGCCAGACTGCCTCAGTTCAAATATTCACTCTGTCGTTTATCAGTTACACTAGCAGGACCAGGATAATTAACCTCTCTGGAATTCAATTTTCCCACCTGAAAATGAGGGTAATAATTATGGTTTCTACCTCCTACAGTGGTTTGAGGATTAAATGAGTTAATACATGTAAAGCACTTAGAACAGTTTCTGCTCCATCGTGAGCAGTCAGTCAGGGTTGCATACGATTATAGCGAAAATTCCAATATAATCACCCTGGAGTTCAATTCACTCTATGCTACTCTGAATAAATAGCGTTCTGTCAGTCTTGGTGCTTTTACATAACCTTAGATGAGTCACTTAAACATCATTAGTCCGAGTTTCCTCCTCTGCAAAGTGGGGGCAATAGTACCAGCCTCACAAGATTGTCCT
Source organism: Rhynchonycteris naso (assembly GCA_037038555.1). Taxonomy (NCBI): domain Eukaryota; kingdom Metazoa; phylum Chordata; class Mammalia; order Chiroptera; family Emballonuridae; genus Rhynchonycteris; species Rhynchonycteris naso. Next base: position 229,284,244 of record CM072998.1, read on the forward strand.
GAGGGTTCAATAAAATAGCAGATTGAAGGGCCTGTAGGTTGCAAATTGCTATGCAATTGTTGCTTGTTGTTATTATCTTGCTCTTTTTAACTCTCGTTCCCAAATTGGTAAGTGCTTCTCTCTTTAGGAAGAAGACAAAAATAAATGTGCACACATGACTTTGACAGAATGCTTCCTGCTCTCCAGATAATATAAAGTGGATAACAACGAATGCCTCCAAATTGAGACTGGAAAGAACTTGACATCAATTTGTAAATTCAAAGGCTGATATGACTTCAGTGATGAAGACTACTGGAAACAATACCCTTTTAGCTCTTGTTTTTGGCAAATGCTGCATTCTGTCTTATGTGAATTGACCTTGGCATTGTTCTTTCTTCAAGCAGCATTTGAACAGTTGAGAAATCAAGGCACTAGCAGCCTCTTCCCACCAGGTTTTATGTCAGTCCCACCTTGCACCCTCTCTGAGTACCTTCTGTTTGTGGTACCCTACATCGCAGCCATCCCTGCCTTTTTTCTTCTTGGCAACTCATTCCAAAGAGAGATAATTGGAGAAGAGGAAAGGGTTGGCCTGATGGGCCCAGGAATTGACTTGGATCCATTTCACTGCCCACATATTTGGTGAACCCTATGTGTCTAGCAACATGTTAGTCTCTATGGAGTTTGCATGAATGAAGTTGATAGAATCCCAAATCCAAAATATCAGATGCTAGTGAAGAAGATGGACAAAAGTACAAAGTACATAAGTCAGAATATGGAATTGGTCCTAAAAATAACAGTGTAATAAAGAAGCATGGAGTCTCAGAGATAGTAATTTAATTTGTCTAGATCTGTGAGTATGGGTAATCAAACATGTTTCTGACTTCCTGGAAGAGATGGAATTTCAGTGAGATCATGAAAAATGAGTTGGTTTCCTTCCCAGGTGGAGAAAGGGATAGGGAAGAATGCCGGGCTGAGGAACAAGATAAATGGTGGCAGACACGGAAGAGCCGCTCATATCTCTAACAACGGGACTGGGACATGGGACATGGGACCTGTGATGTGGGCAAGAGGGAAAAAGAAAATGAAGACCAGGAAAACTTAGGCCCCAAACAGAGAGCCACAGACAGAGCCAGAAGACATAGGTGCATGAGTTTCTGATCAGTTGACTGGGTAACACATACATGGGTCTGCATTTTAAAGCTAAATTGCTCTACTCTGGACAAGTAGCACCAGGAATTCATTCCTTTCTAGAGAAGTCACCAACAGTAAACAAGACACTAAGCCACAGGTGGGTGTGCCCAGACGCTGCAGTAAAGATACTGCAGGACTTGGGAGTTGAGCAAACAAAACTTGCTACTCACTCACACAGACAGTGCTGCTACCTAGAAATCTACTGGCATGAAGAGACCTGATCATTTGATTACATGCTAACTAATACTGCTTGATTTCTCTGGTGCCTATGTATGCATATGTGTATATGTGTGTATCCATATTCATTCTTATAATGAATCCTGTGGTTGCATTAAGGTATTTTATTTCTTGCATTTCAGATAAAGTATTTTTATACAATGGGAACAATTCATTTCAAATGTCTCAGTCCCTGAAGAGGAAGGCCAGTTTCCTCTGCTCGACCCCAAGGGAATAGCTGGCTCCACTGTTGCATTTTATGGTTTATGCTGTGTTTTCCCCAGCTTGACCCCTCCTTCAGGAAGTTCTGGAATATGCCTGTGATTTCCTGTATCTATTCCCCAGATTCCTTCCCATAGGAACGCACAGATAGTAGGGCAGGACGACAGACAGGAGCAGATTGCTGAACTGGCTCATTCCACAGCTGTCCTATTTGTTTATTTAGTTTTTAAGTATTTTAGACAAGGGAGGGAAAGGCAGCTAGAAACTAAACCACCACACAGCTTTTTATAATCCTCTGTCACAGTCTCTTCGAAAGCAGGAAAAATTAAGGTCCCAGTGATTTCAGTTGAGCCTGTTGGATCGGCAGATGTTGCATAATCAATGGCATTTTGAGGATTCTGCTTTGAATTTAGAGCCTCAGAATAAGAACAGCCTCTCCCAATAATCAATGTTCTTTTCAAGTTTATCCCATTCATTTTTAAAATTTGGAAAAAATTACTTCAATGCCTGTTTTATAGACTAGAAAACCACAGTCCTAGAAGAAGCAGCCAGTCAGTGGGAGAGCAATGACTGACAACTGGTCTTGCTCACACCCTTCCTATTTTGTCTAAGAAACTGTCACAGAACCAGAGAAGTGAGGACATCTCCCTGGTCATAATCCACTTTAAGATCAACTGTTAGGGATTCAGAAAGACATAAACCAGTATTTTTAAAAGCCACTGCCTCTCAGAAACTTTTATTCTAGATTTAGAAATACAACATGAATTTATGAAAACTTAAGAGCTAAATAACAACATCTGACCAATAAATACCTCTAGACCTTTCTTTCAGGTTTTCCCAATCGCTCCCATGGGATGCTCCAAGTGTCAGTAGTGGTTCCTGTGGTATCAGTATGACTCTACTGCACCATACCTCCCCACTTACAGGGAGAGCTGGCCCCATACACAAGGCTGACCATGCTGCCTCATGGATTAAGATACCTGCTCTTCCCCACTTCCTGCAGTGTGGAGACCAGCTGCTGACCTATGTGGTAAGGCTCTTCACTCTCATTCAAGTTTACATCCATTACCTCATTTCTGTATTTCTCTCCTACTGCACCGTAACAAATTACTGCAAACTTGGTGGCTTCAAATAACATGAATTTATGACCTTGCCATTTGTTCTGGAGGCAGGCAGTCTAGAATGGGTGTCACTGGGTTAAAACCAAGATGTCAACAAGGTTGTGTCCCTTTCTAGGGGCTTTAGGGGACAATATTTTCTTGCCTTTGCAGGTGAACCCAGGCTACATTAAGAACTTTGCACTTCTTCAGTACAATGAGACATCACTGCAATGGTACCAGCAGGGAATGAATGTAAGCCATTCTGCATTTTTAAGAACTCATTCTGGATGCTATGTGACCAAGGAGTTGAAGGCATCCAGAGAGAGAGCAGGAAAACTAGGCAAGAGATATTTGGGGAAGAAAATGGAGACAGGATTAACTAGGGAGGAAGAGATGTAAGAGCAGTGTTTTAGGGCAAGCTTACTAAACAGAGATTTCTGGGCTATGTTAAGTATTCATTTGACATGGTATAGATACATTTGAAGGAAGACCTGTTTTCCCAGTTTATAATTCTCATGAGCTACAATCAACTGCTCAGATGTAGCCACGGGGGACACAGATGGTTGGATTTATCCTGATTTGGTATTTTGCCAAGAAATATTGTGAATAGAAAATATGGTAGATGAAAACAGGGGCAAGGCAATGGAAGGCTTTTGTAAGGAAGTGATTATAATGATTTACCACTGAATCCTCACTCATGAGAAGGCAAGTGGAACCAAGAGGAAATGGGAGAAAAGTAGATGGTAGAAATCTACAGAACAATGCTTCTAGGGTATATAGTTCAACAAGAAAGGTAGGAGGAGGGTAATGGGAAGAAATGGGCCATTTTGCTTTGCTATTTTAAATGAAATACTCTTCCTGATTCTGGCAACATCCAGAATATGGGAGAAGACGACTGATGGAAAGCAGCAAAATCAATTACTAAAGATAAGTGGTCATAGGTCTGAAGGTCATCTCCATGGCTGTCCATGTGATCCAGAGCTCATGATCTACAGGGAATTCATTACCACTGGCATGCCGCTCAAAGAGAAGAAATGGGTATAATGTTCAGAGGAGTAGGATGGAGTTGGATATTTTGATAAGATGAAGCAGAAATAATGACCAGAACTACCAGTAAGGATTGAAGAGGTCACTGACTCAAACCTCAGCCCTGAGTTACTGTGATTTGAGAAAATGAACAATGAAATTGTCTTAAAAAGACCAAATCCTTATGGACCAGCTGGGTATCAACTAAGAATTCAGGAGATGAAAACAGCATTCAGAGAGGAATTTGGGGATCTAAGGAAGATTGCTAAATGTGGACAAGAACTCCTTGTCACATGAAAAATAGTGAGTCTTGGGGATGAGAAGAGAAAGAGGATGGGATCAGGTCAGAAGATGAACAAACTTATCTGTTTTTATATCTCTTTTACCAGTAGATTGCTAGTGTTTACAGGCCAAGAATGTTGTCTTATATCTTTCCATATTTTAGAATAATTCTTGAACTATCGCATGCTAAGTAAATGTTTCTTGAGAGAGTAAGGAATGACTGCTAAATGACAACTATAGAGTTTAACTTAGGTGATATTCAGAGGAGATAATCCTATGTCAGAGAAAAGCTGTGGAGGTAACACATTGCACTGCATGGTTTTAAGCAGAAATGTAACAATGATACAAAATAAGAAAAACTAAGAAAGTAGTTGGAATCAAAGAAAACGGAAGTATTCTATGGTCATCTAGACCTCACTGAAGAAGCAAATTTATGCAACACTTATGCTAAAATTTCCACGTATTTGATGAAAAGAAAAAGGAGATAGCAAATGTCAAATCCAAAATCTCTCCTCTGGGGAGACTGGGCTAGAAAGGACTGAGGGTTTACTTTCTTTTCAATCCTAGACAAGCAGGATACAATTCATTCTGGTTTATTTCAGCATCACTTTTCAGATGATTGGAAGGTTTGTGGCAAAGTGGGTTTTCTTCACTTCTGATGGAGAACAGTACAGTCTTAAGCTGGAGGCTTCTCTTCCCTGTAAGACCTAACATTCTATTTAGCTCATGAGGATTGCTTCATAGTGACTTACTGGCCTGAGGGATAGTCACACAAAAGATAAAAAAGAAAATGTCACTTGTTAGGTTAGTACAAGAAATTAGTGCCAACAGATAATTTGGCAAAGTATTAAATGTCATGGATATTACAAAAGGGGTTGGCATCCACACTGAGACCTGCAGCCACGTCACTGTACCCACAGAACCTTGCGGGGTCTGTCAGCACCTACAAAGGCAGGCAGGCTTCCTCTGTGCTCAGGAGTCTGCACTCCCTGTCAGAGAGAACAAATGATAACAACAAGCCCTTACATAATGAAATGGAAGGAGTGGGCTCCCTGCTACGAGGGGAATTAAGACAAAACTCAGAATAGAAAGACCTAGGTGCTGCTCTTGCCTCTGTATTAGCTCTTTTAACTTGGTCTTGACCAATGCAGACTTGACTACTTTATCTTCAGAACAAAGTGGTTGCATAATTTATAAGTTCTCTTATATTTTTAAAAATTTCTTGGATATATATTAACTAGGAAAGCATTTTCTTGTTTATTAGGACTATTTAAAGACATAGGGATTACCAGAGCTATGTGGGGTTACTAGAGGTCTATATGATGTTTTTAAAGAACAGGAGTTGATTGAAGAGAGCATCAGAGAGTTTCATAGGACTGATCAGGCATGAGCAAAGACTTAAGCCAAGAAAACTTATTCCCAGGAAAAAGTACATAGATTGGTGTTGGTGCAGCCTGTAAAATTGTGGGAACAGATGAGTAAGTGAAAAACAATGGCTTGCTTAGTCACTAATTCTGCAGATGTGATTTAGGGTTTAAGATTATTTTTGAAGCATTTGGGGGCCACTGTTCATTTCTGAGAAAGGAAGACATTGTAGATAAAGCTACTGAGAATTAATTAGAAAAGCAAGGGCCCATTTAAACCTTGGGGCAGGACGTAGAGTCCTTCCTGTCCTGGTTCTTGTGTCTTGTAGGTCTGTCACTTCCTGCAGCCAGGCGTCTTCCTGGGGGAGAAAACTGAGCCGAGCAGTGACTTTGCACAAGGTCACAGGCTAGAATTCCAGATTCCTGCCACCTGGCTTGCAGCTTTTTCCCAGTAAACCCTGCCCCTGACACTTTCCTCACTGAGCCTTTTCCCCCTTTGTTTTCACATCTGAGAATAGAACATCTAAATTTCATGGGTGCTGCATCCTAAATGATCCAAATAGAGGGTTAAAAAACGGGTGCATAACATAGCTGAAAAGTGTTGTTTGTCACCAGAAATAATAGAAGGAGAGAGACAAGAAAGGTCCTATCTTTCCTCTTCCCCACCCGCAGACTGACAGAAAGCTATCAGGGATTTGGGGGAGGAGAAAGGGAGGAAGGGTGAAGTCTGCAGTCGCCTTGCTGTGCTCAATTTGTATTCTAGCCACACACTGTCCCATCAGGGGAAAATGCTTCCTGCACACACACACACGTGTTCAGGATATCAGTGTGATGGATCTGAGCGAGGGCCTCTCCAAACACAGTGACCATCTGCTAGACAAAACATAGGGGTCTGACAAGCAGAAGCCATTCAGACCCGTTGTTGGGCCACATTATTACATATTTGACAAGGGTAATGAGGGGCTGTCATTAACCTTACATGACAGTTGCTACAATGACACACTAAAGCAAGGACAAAGAGCCGAACTCAGTAAAAAGGCACCTACTTCTCATTTAACCCTGGAATTATGTCACGCCATTATTCCTGATGGAGGCTGGCAGGCCTGGGGTTAATTTCCATTTCTGCGTCTGCTTGTTCTCTTTTTAAAATGTCCCCCTCGTATGGCACTGCATTATTTATCACAACACTCTGAGTTAGATGCAAGAACAGAAAGGGTCTCCTGGAGAAATGAACAAACAGACAGATTTCATGAGCCCCAGCCATGGCTTGAAATAAGGCTCTGAACTCTGTGATATTTAAGGTAACTGTTACCTTTCTATGACATTTCTTGGAATTTTCTGCTGGACTTCTACCAGATGTGAAGGAATAAGATTATTTGGGAATATAAATATATAGTTACCCTACTTTTTCAAGCCACGGACAAACCTAGGGCCAAAAATGTTAAGATGATAGTTTTGACAATTAAACATAATTTTGGAATCTAATCTTCATGGATCTTATTGTTGCAACTATCCCAAAGAGCACCTCATGTTTCTGTTTTATTTTATAAAAGAGACAACCAAAATCATGAGATGGTCAGGTACTCCCTGCACTCACCAAGCCCCAGGGCTGACAGGTGATCCCAACCCCTCCCCCCATACCATCCTACTTTTCAGAGCCGTGCTTTCTCCCAAATTTCTCTTCAATCATTCAATTTGCATTAGCAAAACAAAAATTTGGGTTTGTTTCTTGCTTAATTATTTAAGGTAGTAGTCCTCCGGAAAGCACATCTGCACAAGTGTAGTTTGCAATGCTATTCTTCATCATACTTCTGCTTCATAATTTTGAAAGTTGGTTTCATGTTATTTGGTCACTCAAGGCATTTCTCCTTGGTACATTCTGTTTACCTTACTTCATGGAGCCACTAAAGTGATGACAGTCAATCAGAATGATTTGTTTCAAGTTAAGAAACTGTAATCAAGATGGTCCAAACCATGAAGAAAAAGACATAGTAAAAAATGGAGAGATGTGCTTTGGGTAAAAAATCTAAGAGCCCACATCTATTTATATTTGGGTACTACCTGCCTAAATGACACCTACCTATGGCAGTCTCAGAGTCTGTGACTATAAAAAGTGTCCAAATAGTTATGTTGATCTAAAATTCTCTCTTCTTTCTGTCACATGTGTGAAATAGAAAGATTGATTATTGAGTGTTTATGCAAAGTACCTGACTTTTATCTGGCTTAAACCTGGGGCAATGCCATCCGGTGGACCTGCTCTGTGATCTGAGGAACCCAGGGCCTTGTTTTGTCACTTAAATAGCATGGGATACCAAAAATGAGCTGAATTTATTTTAGCCTAATTTCCTCAGCTTTGGAATGAGCAGTTGGATCTGATACTGTCAAAGACCAATAGCTCTATTTTGGCCTAAAACTTCTAAGTTAAGAACAGAGAAAAAGTTTAGCTGATTTTTCAGAAAGTTCCATCAGTTCTCTTTGAATGTAATCAGCTCAAGACATAAATGAGTTTAGGTAATCTGAGACACAGGAACAAAAGAAAATGAAAAGATAAAAGACATCCCACACCCCTGAGATTCAGGCACATCTTACACAACAGCATAAAAGCTCCAGAAATGGGTTCAGTCAGTCACATGAATCAACAATGGGAATCGAAAGGGCACATTCTGACCAGGATAGGACTGGAGTGGAGGCAATGAGAAGAAGGCCATGCACTGCTAATGTAGGAAGTATTCTTGTGTACAGCCATCTCGTAGTCTTTATCATATGCCTAATAGCACTCAACTGATGAGTGAATGAATGTAAGAAAAACTAAGTATAAAAAATATAAAGACCATATAAAAACAAATCATCTATTTCTGTAGATACCAAATTTATGATAGCAGAGTATCATCTCTTCCTCAAAAATTACCAGTTAAAAATAAAAAGATTTTCAGTACACAAATGGATAAAAAAATTGTGGCATATATATATATATATATATATATATATATATATATATATATATATATATATGTGTGTGTGTGTGTGTGTGTGTGTGTGTGTATTAACCATAAAAAAGAATAAAATCTCACCATTTGCAACAGCATGAATGGACTAGAAGATATTATGCTAAATGAAATAAGTCAGTCAGAGAAAGACAAATACCATATAATTCACTTATATGTGGAATCTAATGAACAATATAAATGAATAATCAAATGAAATAGACTGATAGACACACAGAGTAGACTCGAGGTTACCAGAGGGTAGGGAGGTTGGAGGACTGAGTGAAAAAAGTGAAAGGATTACGTAGTACAAATTGATAGTTACAGAATAGTCACAGAGAAACAAAGTACAGCTGAGGGAATATAGTCAATAATGCTGTAATGATTAGGTATGGTGCCAGTTAAGTGTGGAGAATATTGGTGGGGGAGGGTGGGAGACACTTTCTGAAGTAAATGATTGTATGGCCATTATGCTGTACACTGGAGACCAATACAAAGTAAATTTGAAGGTGACCTGTTATTGAAAAATAAAATCAATTTTTTTTAAGTAGAAAGATATTTGAACCTGACCAGGCGGTAGCGCAGAAGATAGAGCGTCCGACTGGAATGCGGAAGACCCAGGTTCAAGACCCCGAGGTCGCCAGCTTGAGCGCGGGCCCATCTGGCTTGAGCAAAAGCTCATCAGCTTGGACCCAAGGTCGCTGGCTCCAGCAAGGGGTTACTCAGTCTGCTGAAGGCCCGCGGTCAAGGCACATGTGAGAAAGCAATCAACAAACAACTAAGGTGTTGTAAAGGCAATGAAAAACTAATGATTGATGCTTCTCACCTTTCTCTGTTCCTGTCTGTCTGTCCTTATCTATCCCTCTCTCTGACTCTCTCTCTGTCCCTGAAAAAAAAAAAAAAAAACTTCAAAGATATTTGAAAAAGGGTAGGAGAAAGGAAAAATCCAGAATGGGCCAATCTTTACACCAAGACAATATTCAGATTTAATCTTGAAAGTCTGCTGCAATGTTAATATCCCCTGATGCTAGATTGGTGGTGTATCTTGGTAAGAACTTTGGTTTACCAAGTTAATTATCATGGTTACTGATTTATCATCATTTCCTTATGTGGAATCCTAGCACACACCACTGCAATTAAAAGTGAAGGGATTGAGCAAAGGAAAAAAAAAAACTCATAGACACAGACGACAGCATGGTGATTACCAAAGAGATGGGGGGAGGGGAAGGGAGGTAAACAATATAGTAAAGGGGATATAAATGGTAATGGAAGGAGACTTGACTTGGAGTGAAGAACATACATTATAATATACAGATGATGTATTACCCAGTTGTATACCTGAATCTTATGTAATTTTATTAATCAATGTTACCCTAATAAATTCAATAAAAAATAAATAATCAAAAAGAAAAATTTAAAAGCACTGAGAGTTGAAAATCAGAATACTTTTAAGATACATTGGTTACAGTTAAAAGTGTTCATTTTTATTACAAAAGACACTTGTTTTTGCTCTCAATTCATGATTTCATAGAGTCAAAATAAAGAATGGTAACCGTAGATTGCACTAGGATAAAATTTCATATAGGGAAGCAAACCAGCTGAACATAACTTTTTATCTTCTATACATATATTTAAGTGTCTGCAATTTAGTGTTTTTCCTAAACTTAACTGCAAATTTAAAAGTTTTACCTGACAGCCCACAAAACAGTCATAACAATTTTCCAAATAACATATTTATAAAGGATAATCATAATACCCCAGGATGACATTATAATGAAGGTTAGCTAGCACACTAAAATATGTATGTATACTACTACACAATTAGACTCACATATTTTAATTCCATGTGTTTTTTCTATACTATATAAGCAATTCATATACTAAATACCTTTTTACTATATTTCATATACATATACTAAATGGGACAATATTATTCTCATACTGTGCTAGTGTCAAATAAAAGCAAACCTGGACTTAGGTAAGGAGTGACCATTCGAGAGTCTGTTGCAATTGGTATGGGAGAGATTGGGAGACAGTTGTAACAGGGAGAATAAACACTCCAATCTCGGGATCTACAACCTTTGCAAAAGCCAGGCAGAAAGGGTTTTTCTTCTATAATGAGGAATAAACAGGGTAGAAACAACAGGTGTGGGGAAGCAGAATAAACAGGTGTGATGATTGGAAAGTTGAGCAGGAACTGTCTTTGTGGTTACCCTTTTTTCAGTGGGGGTCATTCATGAGGGACTGTGCCATACCCTAATGCCTAAATTCAAGGATTGGATGACATCCAGGGGCCTATGGAAAGGGGTGCAGACTGGCTAGTTAGGTCAGGTTGACAGGTATTTTGTTGGAATTAATCAGTAGAGACAAAGACTTTAGCTAGTCATTTACGAGGTGAAGAATGGGAATTTGGAAGATCTGTGTCTGACCTTGTCACAGGTAGGTAAGAGGGTAATCCCTCAGATTACTAGAGTCATATGGGGAAGCAGTTTCTTTGCAGTAACCCCAGGAACACAGAAGGGTGGAGCATTTCTTTCTCTTTTTTAAAATATTTTTCATGGTGGTAAAATATATATAACATAAAATTTGCCATCTTAAACTTTCAGTTATGAGATGAATAGGTACAACATGATGATTAGAGTTCACATTGCTGTATGATATATAAGAAAGTTGTTAAGAGAGTGGATTCTCAAAGTTCTGATCACAAGGACATTTTTTTCTTTTTTTATTGTATTCATAGAAGATGATGAATGTTAACTAAATTTATTGCGGTAATCACTTCACAATACACGTAAATCACACCATCATGCTTTGTATCTTAAAGTTACACAGTGATGTGTGCTAATTATTTCTCAATAAAACTGGAAAAATATTTTTCATTGTAGTAAAATATGCAGAACATATTTACCATCTTAGCCATTTTTATGTGTACAGATCACATGATTGTGCAGCCAATCTCCAGAACTCGAGGTTCAACTGAAACTTTATACCCATCAAACAACTCCCAGTACCACCCTGCCCCCACCCTGGCAGCCTTCTTATACCATCTGCTTTTATAAATTTGACTACTCTAGGTACTTTATATAATTGCCAGCATACATTATTGGAGGGGGTAACTAGCTCATTTCATTTAGCATAATGTCTTCAAGGTTTATCCATGTTGTAGGATGTGTCAGAATTTCCCTACTATTTATGTCTGCAGAGTATTCCTTTGTATGTATATACCACATTTTGTTTATGTATTCAGCCACTGATGGACACCTGGGTTGTCTTTGCCTTTTGACTACTATGAACTATACTGTTATGAACATGGGTATGCAGATACTTTTGTGAGAGACCTTGCTTTCAATTCTGTGGATATATACCCAGAAGTGAAATTTAATCTAGATCACATGGTAATTTTATTTGTAATTTTTTGAGGATCTACCATACTATTGTCAACAGGGGATGCACCATTTTACATTTCCACCAGTAGTACACAGGGTTCTATTAAAGAAAACCAAAGCCTGATACAAGTTAAAGTGATAAAAACATTTTATTTAAGAACTATTGCTATAAGGGAAAATTCCAGTATAGAACTGGACTCAATTCCAAATACAGCATGGATGGGTGGGTACTTATAGCCAAGGAGCAGGATGGGAATGAGTGAATGGAAAATTACTTTGAGGAAACATGAGGGAAAAGGGAGATTCTGGATACACTGATGTGACAGTATTTTTTCTGAAAGCAAATCAGTGTGGTCAGATATCATCTGGGGGAACAAAAGGTATGGAAAATTTAGTCAGCTATTGAGCGTGATCTGATATCCCGGGTGGAAGATTCTAGCTAACCTGATTTAACAGGATTCTTGTTAAACCTGAGCAATGCAAAAACAAACATGGAAGCTGAAAGGTGGGGTACTGGCTGAGTGGAGGACTCAGAGGAGCCTGACTAAAGTGTCATACAGAAGAGAGTTTCTATTAGTTACAATTTTCCCATATTCTCACCAATACTTGTTGTTTCCTGGTGTTTTGATAGTAGCCATCAAAACAGGTGTAAGGTGATATCTCGTTGAGGTTTGGATTTCCATTTCCCTCCTGATTAGTGATGTTGAGCATCTTTTCATGTGCTGGTTTGCATTTGTATGTCTTCCTTGAAGAAGTCTCTATTCAACTCCTTACTTCATCCTTTAATTGTGTCATTTGGTGTGTGTTATTGAGTTGCAGTTCTTTATATTTTCTGGATGTTAACCTTATATCAGATATATAATTTATATTTTTTCTCATTCCATAGGTTACCTTTTCACTCTCTTGATGTGTCTTTGATGTACAGAAGCTTTTTAATTTTGATAGCCTAATTCATCTATTTTTACTTCTATTACCTGTGCTTTTGCTGTCATAAAGGACAGGGGAATTTCTTAACTATCACTGCTTTTCAGGAGCAAGAGACTGAAGTACAGTTCAACATTGTCAAGAATAATGCTTTTTTTGGCAAGAAGAGGGGAGATAGTGAGGCAGACTGCTACATGCACCTTGACTGGGATCCACCCAGCAACCCCATCTTGGGCTGATGCTTAAATCCAAGCTATTTTTAGCACCTGAGGCTCAAACCAATTGAGCCATGGCTGCGGAGGGGAAGAGAGAGAGAAGGAGGAAAGGGTGGAAGGGAGAAGCAGATGGTCATTTCTTCAGTGTGTCATGACCAGAAATAAACCTGGGATGTTCATATGTGGGGCCAATGCTCTATCCACTGAGCCACTGGTCAGGGGCATAATGCTCATTCTTAACTGTTATCATCAATCATCAAAGGAAAAAATGTAGCAGAGAATCTGCAAACCCTTATTACAACCTAAATATTCAAAGAACAGAGTGACATAATCCATTGAAGGTCAACTTGAAGAGTCCAGTAGAGTATGCAGGACAATTCTCCTGATATCCAGGACCAGCTCCCAATTTGATCCAAACAGAGGATGATGCGCATAGAGGTGGAGTGGGGCAGATGTGAAACTGAGACTTGGACTGCCCATGGGTCAACCTTAGCTTCTTCAGGAAGCCCCCTTCTCCAAGGAGTCTTTGTCTTGCCTTTCTCTCTTCTTCCCTCCCTGCCCCTATACTCTACTCCTTTTACTCCTTTTCTCTTCTCCTTACTAGGCTTTTAATTATTCTTTTCCACATGCCCCTGTCCTAACCACATCCAGGGAAATCTCGTGTACCTTTACCATTTCACCAAAGTGCAGGGGGATGAAGAAAAGCCAGTTTAATCAGTTGTTCATGTGGTCAAGAAAGACAATCAGACTTACACTCCAAAGGTGGACTTCCACCCTCCACACTTCTACAAGTCCCTTCCACTCAATGTTAAAGTATCTTTCTTTTCCCGCTTTTGCTTTCCTTACAACAACAACGACAACTGCCTTTTATTATTTAATTCCATCTTGCTGAACCTTAGAAGAAGGAATGCCCAGGAAGAAAATGAGGGACCTGAGCAGGTGAAAAACAAAAGGAGGGGGGAAAAGAACTAGCAAACATTTCACTATAGATCCACTCCCAAAAAAGAAACCAAGAGCCGGGCAGGTAGTCAGGAGTGTTGCAAAGTGTACAATTAGTGTGGCTCAGCAACTAACCAGGGAGGAGACAGGAGAGCAAGGAAAACAAAGAGCACCCGGAATCGAGAAGTCATAAGAGAGGCAAGGTCAAGGTGGAAAGCCAAAAAGTCCCAATTATTGAAGAGCAAAAGAAGGCAGATGTCATGGGACATAATCTTAGGGATGGAAATAAGATAAGTAAACAAAAGGAGAGGTTCCAACATCTCAGCCAGTCCATGTTCAAAGGGGAGACTCAGAGAACCTCAGGGAGGATATAACCCATCAAGCCAACTCCCAAGTCACATTACCAAACAGATGCCCATGTCCTTCTTCTTTATATATTTTCATAATATCTTTTTAAATATTTAATTTTTCATCTAGAATATTTAGTAACACATAAATATGACCTTATAAAAATGTTAAGTAGTAAAGATACTATAAAAAATAAATTATTTTTCCACCTCCAACTCAGTTTCTCCTTCTGTAGATTTAATCATTAGTAATAGACTCTTATGTATCTTTTCAGAAAATTCTGAATGTGTATATTGGTATTTATATAGGCTATATTTATGAATCATATTTGTATCTTAGTTTGTTCATTTAATATTCTATTGCAGAAAATTTTTATCATCGGCATTTTTGAATCTACCTCATTCTTTTAACAGTTTCACAGTATTCCATTGTGTTTATGCTATTTGCTTAACCAGCTACCTGTTGATCAACAATTACATTCATTGTACATACCCATTCTTTTGTTATTACTGTCCTGACCCAGGGCAGGCAGCCCAAATTATCCCACAATGGCATATTGATTATTTTGAAAGTTACTTGAAAGGAGGGACACAGGGTTGGAGGGTGAGGGAGTTATATTTGGTGGGACACTTGAATCCATGTAAACACAATACATTAATATTAATAAAAAATTAAAGAAAAAAGAAAGTTACTTGGAAAGCAGCCGGTGGAAGAAAGGCATGTTGACCCTCCTTTGTCTCCTTGAACACATGAAATATATTTCCCCTGTGACAGCACCGTCCTTGCTCCATGGGGGCTGAGAGAGAGACCTTACTCTCTAGAGATGTGGAATTCAGAGCTGATAAGCCTGTTTTGTTTTGTTTTTACCAATTTACTAGCTTCTTCCTGTTTAGACTCCTCACTGACGAGCACACAAACCTAACTTTCTCTGTCCTGTCAATTCTGCACAAATTTGTTGGGTTTTTCTAAAAAGTATAAAAGGTGACTGACTGCTTTGATCATTTCTCTGAGTATCTTTCATGATTTCTACATGTATGTTTTAAATATTTTTTCCTGTTAATCTCGTTTTGTGTCAATTTTATTATTAGCTGAGCCATAAAAACTCAACATGGGTTTGGAGCAGAATCCACCCCCACCCCAACATCGCAAATCTACTGTTAACATATATATTCCTAGAAACACAGGAAAATGACTATCTAATAAACTCCTAGAAATGGAAATTTATTCCCCAAAATAGGTACATTTAAAATTTGGAAAGCACCAAAATTCCCTCAAGAAGCATCAGTTTGTAGCTCCATAGCTTGATTACAAGTATATAAGAAGATTTTTATTTATTTGCAGTCAAGAACTTTTTATATTAGTTTCAGCTGTACAACACAGCAGATATACATTCATATGCATTACCAAGATTCATAGTTTTAAAAATTAAACATGGAGCATATGAGGCAGTTAATGACCCCCTTTGTCTACACAGTACAGTATCAAAATTTTTGATGTAAAAATCACCTCCTAGATTTACTTACTTATTTACTAAAATTATAGGGGTGACATTGGTTAATAAAATTAAATACATTTCAGGTGTTCCATTCTATAATATATCATCTGTATATTGTACTGTGTGTTCACCACCTTGAGCCAAGTCTCTTTGCATCACTGTTTATCCCCTCTTTACTCTCTCCTCTCTCCTACCTCTCCCACCCCTTTCCATCGGGTAATCAACATATTGTTGTCTGTGTCTATAAGTTTTTCGTTTTGGGGTTTTTTTGTGTTTTTTGTTTTGTTTTGTTTTACTTAATCCCTTCACTTTTCTCATTATGAGTGAGGTTGAGCCTCTTCCATATATGACACCTATACTGTTCTCTATGAACTGTTCTCTACACATTTAAAATTAGATTATCTTATTACTGTTTGAAAGAATTATCACATATTAATAAGGTTACGCTTAAAAGTCCTATGTCACACCTATCACAAATATAATTTGTAGTCTGACTTTGTTTACAGAATTTGTTCAACAATTTTTTTTTACTTTCCTGTCATTGTTATTTTATAATTTAAATAATGGCTTTTAAGTTTTTAACCTTGTTTAGAAGTAAAACTTTTCCCATACCATTATTATGTAAACATTCTTTTACTTTCTTATTGTATTTTTAGAGAATTGTTTTAGAGGATGTAGGGTAAAAAATGGGTTTAATTTAACATTTAAACTGATGACAAATATAGAATTCCTTTTAAGAACAAGAATAAACTAAACATTCAGACTATTTCCCCCTCAATGGCAACTGTTTGAAATTCCAATTGTGCCAGATTTTAAATCACCTTCTGTATTTTTCTCTATTCTGGACCTCAATACTGTTCCATGGGTCTATTTGCATGTCAGTAAAAAAAATATTGTAGTAATATATTCTTATATGTGGCAGATTTAGTGTAGCCTCATAACTTTTTATTTATTTATATATTTATTTATTTGTATTTTTCTGAAGTGAGAATTGGAGGGGAGGCAAACAGACAGACTCCCACATGAGCCCGACCAGGATCCTCCCAGCTAGCCCACCAGGGGGGGATGCTCTGCCCATCTGGGGCGTTGCTCCATTTGGGCCAGAGCTATTCTAGCGCCTGAGGTGGAGGCCATGGAGCCATCCTCAGCGCCTGGGGCCAACTTTGCTCCAGTGGAGCCTTAACTGTGGGAGGAGAAGAGAGAGACAGAGAGAAAAAAGAGGAGGAAGGGTGGAGAAGCAAATGGGCACTTCTCTTGTGTGCTCTGGCTGAAAATTGAACCCGGGACTTCCACACACTGGGCGATGCTCTACCCCTGAGCTAGCAGGCCAGGGCTATTTTCCATTTTAAAATTCTATTTCCTTTGAATTTCTTAATGGATTTTAGAATTAGCTTTATTAGTTCTAAAAATAATTCAAAATGAATATATTTCATTAATGCAATTCTACTAAATTTATAAATTAACTTAAGGAAAATTTTTATCTTTATAATACTGAGTCTTCTTATCTAAGAAAAGTTTACAGTTTATTGTTTATTCAGATAGACTTTTAAAAAATTATATACATCCTGCATATTTCTTGTTAAGCTTATGACTCAGTATTTATCTTTATACTGTTTAGTATAAAAGCAGTGTTTTCTTTATATTGTCACACTGGGTGGCTGGACTCTAGAAAACCATTGAATTTTATGTTAAAGAAGTACTCACAACCATTTCCCTCATTTTGTCTAGCTGAATTTCAGATAATTAACTCAGGTTGTCCAGAAATACAATAAAATAATCTGAAGATAATTATAATTTCTGCTTTTTATTTTTAATTTTTGTACCTCTGACATTTTTTACTTCTACAAATAGTATTGGTTGGTTCTTCATGAAAAATTGTAAATGGGCCCAACCAGGTGGTGGCACAATAGATAGAGTGTCAGACTGGGATGCGGAACACCAAGGTTCAAGACCCCGAGGTCACCAGCTTGAGCACGGGCCCATCTGGTTTAAGAAAAAGCTCGCCAGCTTGGACCCAAGGACGCTGGCTCCAGAAAGGAGTTGCTTGGTCTGCTGAAGGCCCGTGGTCAAGGCACATGTGAGAAAGCAATCAATGAACAACTATAGTGTCGCAACAGCAATGAAAAACTAATGAGAGACGGCAAGCTGGTGATGCAGTAGGCGGATGTACCAACTTCCAACTCCCAGAATCAAAGTGGATTATAACTTAATTTTAAGAACCATCATCTGGATAAACCAATTTTGAACTAAACTAAGTGGACTCTTCAACAAAGGAACACTGAAGAAGCCACATTGAGACTGGTAGAAAAAGTGAAAATGCGGAGAGGGCTGCCCAGCTCCCCAGAGCGAACAGCAGACCAGAGAGACCCAAATGGCAGGAGGAGAGTTTGGCGGAGAGGGAGGGACCTGGGTCCCAGGAACAAAGCCACAGCCTGCAGCCCCAGAGCCTAGAAGAGGCGTTTGGACAGTATTGAGCTATGAAACAAGTGAGGATACTGTTTGTGATAAGGAGACAGTTTTCTCAGACCCAGGATTCTTCTTAAAGGGACAGCGCAGAAAATCTCTCTCACAACCTCTCACCCAGGGCTCTGGAGAACGGGGACAGAGGAGAGGACCAGAGCAGCGGGAAGAGAGTGTGGACATAGAGAAACACTCTGAGAGACAGCCACCCTAAACCCTGGGCTAAGTCACTTCCCTAATTGAAAACGAATATTTCCCCTGGAACTAGCAATACCAGCAAAGGGAGACAGGACACCAGCCAAAAAAAGCTCTCCTTGTGGTACATAGAGCACAGCTGCTTAGATGGAGAGAGCTTCCAGGACTAGAGTATGGAGTGTTAGGGTCTGAGTTGCAGTGCCCCTACTCACACTGCTGAGGACTTGCTGGAGGGACAGTGGCGGCAGGACGTGGAAACGCGGTTCTGTTGGCAGAGGCGGAAGACCAGCCGGTGTGAGCTCGGTCTAGCCCAGCAGGGGTGGAGGGGATGCACGAAAGCAGTCCGGCAGCTATGGGCCCACCTGCAGCCCCACCAGCGTGGGAAAAGCTGGAGGTCAGGAACGAGCAGAGATCTGCTCTGCAACACTGCGCAAGCAGGCCCTGACCGCAGGGACAGGGATAAAGCCTGGGACCAGAGGAGGCTCACAGCTGAGTGCAAAGATCTTAGAGCAACAATAGATAGTCATTACGAACACCTAAATAAAGAGATAACAAGTATAAGAAAGGAAATTGAAATAATAAAAAAGAATCAGAAAGAAGTGACAAATACAGTATCAGAACTGAAGACCACAATGGAAGGAATTAAAAGCAGGATGGATGAAGCTGAGGATTGAATCAGTGAGTTAGAGGACAAAATAAACAAAGGCACAGAAGCAAAGCAGGAAAAAGAAAAGAGACTCAAAAAGTGTGAGGAAACTCTAAGGGAGCTCTGTGACAACATGAAGAGAAATAACATCCGCATCATAGGGGTTCCTGAAGGAGAGAAAAAAGAACAAGAAATAGAAACTTTGTTCAATCAAATCATAACAGAAAACTTCCCAAAATTAAGGCTGGAAAACGATTCATATGTTCAAGAAGCACACAGAACTCCATTAAAGAGAAACCCAAAGAAATCTACATCAAGACACATCATAGTTAAAATACCAAAGTTAAGGGATAAAGGGAAAATTTTAAAAGCTGCTAGAGAAAAAAGGCTATCACCTACAAAGGAGCTTCCATTAGGATGACGTCAAACTTCTCAACAGAAACACGTGAGACCAGAAGGGAATGGCAAGATATATTCAAAGGAATGCAGAACAAGAACCTACAACCAAGAATACTCTATCTAGCAAGTCTAACGTTTAAAATTGAAGGAGAAATAAAGAGCTTCCCAGAAAAAAAAACCTCACAGAAATCATTAAAACCAACCTGTTCTGCAAGAGATGCTAAGGGGCCTGTTGTGAACAATTCAAAAGGGAAAAAGAATATGGCAAAAGAAGAATACAGCTTTAAAGAATAAAATGGCAATAAACAACTACATATCAATAATAACCTTAAGTGTAAATGGACTAAATAATCCAATCAAAAGACATAGGGTAGCTGTGTGGATAAAGAAACAGGATCCATACATATGCTGTCTACAAGAGACATACCTTAAAACAAAAGATACACATAGACTGAAGGTAAAAGAATGGAAGAAAATATTTCATGCAAATGGAAATGAAAAAAAAAAAGCCAGGGTAGCAATACTTATATCTGACAAAATGGACTCTAAAAAAAAGGCTGTAGTAAGAGATAAAGAAGAAAACTACATAATGATAAAGAAAACAACTCAACAGGAAGATATAACTATTATAAATATCTACACACCAAACATAGGAGCCCTGCCATACATAAAGCAGACTTTGATGGATATAAAGGGCGAGATTAACAGCAATACTATCATAGTAGGGGATTTCAATACCCCACTAACATCACTGGGTAGATCTTCAAGAAAGAAAATTCATAAAAAACAGCAGACTTAAAGGATACACTAGATCAAGTCGATTTAATAAACATCTTCAGAACTTTTTACCCTAAAGCAGTAGAATACACATTTTTTTCAAGCGCTCATGGTACATTCTCTAGGATAGACCACATGTTAGGACACAAAAATGGTCTCAACAAATTTAAGAAGATTGAAATTATATCAAGCATTTTCTCTGATCACAATGCCATGAAACTAGAAATTAACCACAAAAGAAACACTGAAAAATACTCAAACACTTGGAAACTAAATAGCATGTTATTAAATAATGAATGAGTTAACAATGAGATCAAAGAAGAAATAAAAAGATTACTAGAAATGAATGACAATGAGCATATATCAACTCAAAATTTATGGGACACAGCAAAAGCAGTTCTGAGAGGGAAGTTCATTGCACTACAGGCATGCCATGAGAAGCTTGAAAAAGCTCAAATAAGCAACCTGACCCTGCATCTTAAAGAACTAGAAAAACAACAGCAAATAAAGCCCAGGACTAGTAGAAAGAAAGAAATAATAAAGATCAGACAGAAATAAATGACATAAAGACTAAGGAAACAATACAGAGGATCAATGAAACCAGAAGCTGGTTCTTGGAAAAGGTAAACAAGATTGATGGACCTTTAACTAGACTCACCAAGAAAAAAAGAGAGAAGACTCAAATAAATAAAATTAGAAAGGACAGTGGAGAAATAACAACTGACACAACAGAAATACAAAGCATTGTAAGAAAATACTATGAAGAAGTATATGTCAAAAAATTAGGAAACCTAGGTGAAATGGAAAAATTTCTTGAATCATATAAACTTCCAAAAATCAATCTGGAAGAATCAGGACACCTAAACAGACCAACTACAACAAATGAGATAGAAACAGTTATCAAAAAACTCCCAAAAAAGAAAAGTCTTGGGCCTGATGGCTTCACAAGTGAATTCTATCAAAAAATTCAAAGAACTAACTCCTATCCCTCTCAAGCTATTTCAAAAATTCAAGAGAAAGGAAGACTTCCAAACTCCTTTTATGAGGCGAGCATAATTCTGATCCCGAAACTGGGCAAAGACAACACAAAGAAAGAAAATTATAGGCCAATATCCCTGATGAATTTAGATGCTAAAATTCTCAACAAAATATTATCCAACAGGATCCAGCAATATATGAAAAAAAATCATACACCATGATCAAGTGGGATTTATTCTGGAGAGGCAAAGCTAGTTCAATATTCGCAAATCAATCAATGTGATTCATCCCATAAACAAAAGGAAGGACAAAAATCACATGATAATTTCAAAAGATGCAGAAAAGGCATTTGATAAAATCCAGCACCCATTCATGCTCAAAACTCTCAGTAAAGTGGGAATACAGGGAACATTCCTTAACATGATAAAGGCCATCTATGCAAACCCACAGCAAACATCATACTAAATGGCAAAAATTAAAGCAATTCCCCTAAAATTAGGAACCAGGCCGGGCTGACCCCTTTCACCACTCTTATTCAACATAGTTCTGAAAGTCCTAGCTATAGCAATCTGAGAAGAAGAAATAACAGGCATCCAAATTGAAAAAGAAGAAGTAAAACTGTCATTATTTGCAGATGGTATGATATTGTATATAGAAAATCCTAAAGTCTCAGTCAAAAAACTACTGGACCTGATAAATGAATTCAGCAAGGTGGCAGGGTATAAAATTAATACTCAGAAATCAGAGACATTTCTATATACCAACAATGAACTGTCAGCAAAAGAAATTAAGGAAACAATCCCCTTTACTACTGCAACCAAAAAAATAAAGTACCTAGAAGTAAATTTAACCAAGGAGGTTAAGGACTTGTACTCAAAAAATTATAAAACATTGATAAAAGAAATCAAGGAAGATACAAACAAGTGGAAGCATATACCGTGCTCATGGCTAGGAAGAATAAACATCATTAAAATGTCTATATTACCCAAAGCAATTTATAAATTCAATGCAATACCAATTAAAATACCAATGACATTCTTCAAAGATATAGAAAACATATTTTAAAAATTTATATGGAACCAAAAAGAACACAAATAGCCTCAGCAATCTTAAAAAGAAAAAAATAAAGCAGGAGGTATCACTCTTCCTGATATCAAGGTATACTACAAGGTCATTGTACTCAAGACAGCCTGGTACTGGCATAAGAACAGGCATACAGATCAATGGAACAGAACAGAGGACCCAGAAATAAACCCACAGCTTTATGGACAACTGATATTTGACAAAGGAGGAAAGAACATACAATGGAGTAAAGACAGCCTCTTTAACAAATGGTGTTGGGAAAATTGGACATCTACCTGCAAAAAAATGAAACTAGACCATCAACTTACACCATTCACAAAAACAAACTCAAAATGGATAAAAGACTTAAATGTAAGCCGTGAAACTATAAGCATCTTAGAAGAAAACATAGGCATCAAGCTCTCCGAAATCTGTTGCAGCAATTTATTTGCCTATTTATCTTCACAGGCAAATAAAATAAAAGGCAAGATAAACAAATGGGACTATATTAAACTAAAAAGTTTTTGCACAGCTAAAGACAATAAGAACAGAATAAAAAGACAAACCACATAATGGGAGAACATATTTGAAAATACGTCTGATAAGGGGTTAATAACCAAAATTTATAAAGAACTTATAAAACTCAACACCAGGAAGACAAACAATCCAATCAAAAAATGAGCAAAAGAAATGAATAGAAATTTCTCCAAAGAGGACATACAGATGGCCAATAGGCATATGAAAAAATGCTCAACATCACTAATCATTAGAGAAATGCAAATTAAAACCACATTGAGATATCACCTCACACCATTCAGAATGGCATTCATGAACAAAACAACACAGGTTAAGTGCTGGCAAGGATGTGGAGAAAAGGGAACCCTCCTGCACTGCTGGTGGGAATGCAGACTGGTGCAGCCACTGTGGAAAACAGTATGGTGATTCCTCTAAAATTTAAAAATCGAACTGCCTTTTGACCCAGCTATCCCACTTATAGGAATATACTCTAAGAGCACCATAGCACTGTTCAAAAAGAAGAAATGTGCCCCCATGTTCGTGGCAGCATTGTTCACAATAGCGAAGATCTGGAAACAGCCCAAGTTTCCATCAGAGGACGAGTGGATTAAAAAGCTTTGGTACATATATACTATGGAATACTACTGAGTCATAGAAATGATGACATCAGATCATTTACAACAAAATGGATGAACCTTGATAACATTATGCAGAGTGAAATAAGTAAAACAGAAAAAAAAACTGAGAACTGCATGATTTCATACATAGGTGGGACATAAAAGTGAGACTATGGGACATAGACAAGAGTGTGGTGGTTACGGGGTGGGGGAAGGAAGGAGAGGGTGGGAGAGGGGGCAGGGGAGGGGCACAGAGAAAACCAGATAGAAGGTGACAGAGGACAATTTAACTTTGGGTGATGGGTATGCAACATAATTGAATGATAAGATAACCTGGAGATGATTTCTTTGAACATATGTACCCTGATTTATTAATGTCATTCCATTAAAATTAATAAAAATTATAAAAAAGAAAAGAAAAACTAATGATTGATGCTTCTCACCTTTCTCTGTTCCTGTCTGTCTGTCCCTATCTATCCCTCTCTCTGACTCTCTCTCTGTCCCTGTAAAAAAAAAAAAAAAAAAGAATTGTAAATGGAAGTAACAATAGTGTTTGCCTCAATATATTGCTGAATTTTATTTGCCAATATTTTATATTAGATTTTTATATCAATATTTATAAATAAGATTAGTATATTTTCTTTAATTTATCTATTTCTATCAGGTTTTTCCAAAATAGGTCTCTCCCTTTATGGTGTATTTTAATAATCAGTCTTGTATTTTATTGTAATTAATTTATCTATTTCCTTTTCATTTTAGGTTAGTACCATTTATGACTGCTTCTGATATATTTCTCTGCCCCAAAATCATAAAAATAATCTCTAATATTTTCTCCTAGAAGTCTTAAAGTTTTACCTTTAATGTTAAACTTTTAATCCATCTAGAACTTATTTTAGTGTATATTTTGAGGTAACAATCGAAGTTCTTTTTTCTTCCCCCAAGTGAATAATTGATTATCTCACAGCATTTATTAAATGACCCATATTTTTATCCTTTTATACTTTTGTCACATATCCTTGTGACATCAGAGGATCCATGATGTACCCAGTTAGTTCTTCTAATACAGTGCTAGTCAACCTTGTACCCCGCTCACTAGTGGGCATTCTAGCTTTCATGATGGGCAGTAGAGGAGCAACCAAACGGTGCTGTGATTACATACTAATCGACTAACTGTTAACCAGTCAAGATCAGGAGAGTGGTCAGACTCTGTTACAGGGCATTTGTATTGGGACTGCACCCGAACTCTTTCGTGAAAACCTGTCTCGCATCCGCGAGCATCCAGGTACCTGACCCTGGGTCCACACCCACTGCCCAATCTGGCGGGCAGTTTATGACTGCTATTCTTGCCCCAAAACTAATAGTCCATCATTTTATTACCCCATAGACAAAGAACTCCATGGTTCAATGCTTCTTTCTATGACAGAAACTACCAGACAATGGAGACACCAATTAACTCCTATTTTCGTCTTGATTCCTGGATTGTAGAGTAATAGGATGACATTCTAGGAACCCTCCCCCTTGGACAGCTAAAACTAGCCAATGTCTCACTACTTCACTCCAATTGCAAAGAAGTGATGCCATTGGCCAACACCCGCTACATAAAATTTTATAAAACGCACAACCACAGATACTCATTAACTTAGTCTCGTCTCGACAAACTCTTGCTCAACCACGACACTTGTAATGTTGTGACCACGCAACAGACTTCAAGCGTATAAATTTTGTTCACGTTATGTAAGTGAAGCTAAATCATTACGTAATTGAAACTAAAGTCAGTACGTAGTTAGATTTCTGAGAGCAAGCACATGCTTACAGCTTCAAACAAAATATTGTGAAATATCGTGAGCTCATGTCTCAAAAAATATATATATATATATGCACATGGCTATTCACCAGAGTATCTGAAGATTGGTTTCATAGAATCTATTGCAAATAAACAACATCCTATGTGTTTATTGTGCCATAAAACATTATCCAATGAGGCAATGAAGCCAAGTCAATTGTGAGAACATCTTTCTACAAAGCATCCAAATATTTCAAAATCATTCAACTATCGTTGCATCATTTAAGAAACAACATACAATGCACCAAGATGGATTAATTGCCACATCGCATTTCACAAATAATTGCAAAAAGTGGTAAAAGCTATAATATTGGAGAAACTGTAATAATACCCTCTAGAAAAGAATTTATCTCAACATTAATGCATCAGGATATACCTCAAATTTTAAAAACATTGCCCCTAAGCAATAGCACAATAAAGCGACGAATTGATGAAATGGCAGTTAATGTTGAAAACAAACTTGTAAGTATTCTCCAAAACTTCATTTTCCATGCAATTGGACGAATCTACCATTGCAGATAATGATGCTTTATTGATGGCATATGTATGCTATTTTGAAGAAAACAATATATTACAAGAAGAAATGCTATTTGCAATAAATCTCATCACAGATACAAAAGGATTATCTATATTTAATACTATGAGAATGTACTTTACAAAAAATAATATTCCTTTGAACAACATTGTTGCATGTGCATGGAGCACCATCATTGGTAGGTCGTTCTCATGAATTTGTTGCTTATTTGAAGCAGGAAGTGCCAAACATTTTATGTATTCATTGTGTGGTGCACAGACAACATCTTATAGGAAAACATCTAAGTACAAGTCTCCATTCATCGTTAACTATAATAATTCGAGCCGTAAACAAGATCAAATCCAATGCAAAGAATGATAGAATGTTTCAGCAGCTTTGCCAGGAAAATAATGAAGATTTTATTAAGTTACTTTTGCACACAGAAGTTCAGTGGTTGTCAAAAGGTACATCTTTGGCTAGATTTGTAGCATTATATGATAGTGTCATACAATTTTTTGAAAGTAATAATGAGACCAATCTGTGTCAACAGTTGAAACAGTAAAGAATGATGCCTTTTACTTGGAAGATATTTTCAAGAGATTTAATGATGTCAATTTGCAGCTTCAAGGACAGTGGTGGATATGAAAACCTATGGCAAAATAAAAAAATGCTAGTCTTATATCCAAATATGTGCAAAATGGTATTCAGTTTATTGATACCTTTCCCTACCTCATATCTTGTGGAATCAGGATTTAGTGCTGTTAATCATATTACGATGGAAGAAAGAAACCACCTGAATATTTCCAAAAAGGGAGACCTTTGTTTGTTCCTCACAAAAATTGAACCGGATATTCAATATTTAGTTTCCCAGCATCAGCCTCAGGGATCCCATAAATAATTCAATTAACTAATGTAATTTCTAAATATAAATAAAAAATAGATTTAACTATAGTAAGTTGTTTTATAAAGATTTATTTTTATAAACAGTGAAATTTTGACATAAAGTACTTGGTAAGTAATTATTATTATATGCTTTAACTTGCTGTAACTCTGCTTTATAAATTTTATAAAGTTACTTCCCTACTTTATTAATCACTATTACTGTGGAACCCGTGAGAAGTTAGAAAATTTTACTAATAACAAAGATATAAAAGTGGGTGGTAGGTATAAAATGTTGACTACCCCTGTTCTAATACAATGTTGAATAGAATCAATGATAGTGGGCATCTTCTTTGCCTTATTAGTTACTTTAAATAAAATGTTTTTAAATGTTGTATAAATAAAAATGATGTCTGCCAACAACAGATTTTTTAAATATTTAAATAAGTATCTAAACAAAGTACATATATTAATGGCAAATAAGCATATGAAAAGTTTATCAACATTACAAGTCACCAAGAAAATGCAAATTAATACAAAATAAGATACTTCTATGTACCCTCCAGAAGGGCAAATAACTGTCTTACAAATTTGTTACATTTCTGTGTGGAACACGTAGCTTTTTTATTTTTATTATTGTACACTTATTCTGAAGACAAAAGAGGTCCAGTAAAGGTTTTGGCTTAGATGCAACAAGACTATAATTGTCTTTTTTTTTTTTTTTTTTTTGGTTTTTAATATTTTTTTTATTAACTTTAATGGGGTGACACCAATAAATCAGTGTACATATGTACAATGAAAACATCTCCAGATTATCTTATCATTCAATTGTGTTGCATACCAATCACCCAAAGTCAAATTGTCCTCTGTCACCTTCTAACTGGTTTTTCCTGTGCCCCTCCCTCTCCTCCCTCTCCTACCCTCTCCTCCTTCCTCCCACCCCAAAACCACCACACTCTTGTCCATGTCTCATAGTCTCACTTTTATGTCCCACTTATGTATGAAATCATGCTGTTCTCAGTTTTTCGTTTTTTCTGATTTACTTATTTCACTCCGTATAATGTTATCAAGGTACATCCATTTTGTTGTAAATGATCCAATGTCATCATTTCTTATGGCTGAGTAGTATTTCATAGTATATATGTACCAAAGCTTTTTAATTCACTCGTCTTCTGACGGACACTTGGGCTGTTTCCAGATCTTCGCTATTGTGAACAATGTTGCCACGAACATGGGGGTGCATTTCTTCTTTCTTTTTCTTTTATTTTTATTTTTATATATATATATATTTTATTATTATTAATTCTAATGGGGTGACACCAATAAATCAGGGTAAATATGTACAATGAAAACATCTCCAGATTATCTTATCATTCAATTATGTTGCATACCCGTCACCAAAGGTCACATTGTCCTCTGTCACCTTCTATTTGGTTTTCCCTGTGTCCCTCCCCTCCTCCCTATCCCACTCTTCCCCCCTCCCCCCATCCCATAACCACCACTCTCTTGTCCATGTCTCATATTCTCACTTTTATGACCCACCTATGTATGAAATCATACTGTTCTCAGTTTTTCTTTTTTTTCTGGTTTACTTATTTCACTCCGTATAATGTTATCAAGGTACATCCATTTTGTTACAAATGATCCGATGTCATCGTTTCTTATGGCTGAGTAGTATTCCATAGTATATATATACCATAGGTTTTTAATCCACTCGTCTTCTGACGAACACTTGGGCTGTTTCCAGATCTTCGCTATTGTGAACAATGCTGCCACGAACATGGGGGCGCATTTCTGCTTTTCGAACAGTGCTATGGTGTTCTTAGGGTATATTCCTAAAAGTGGGATAGCTGGGTCAAAAGGCAGTTCGACTTTTAATTTTCTGAGGAATCTCCAAACTGTTTTTCACAGTGGCTGCACCAGTCTGCATTCCCACCAGCAGTGCAGAAGGGTTCCCTTTTCTCCACATCCTCTCCAGCACTTACTCTGTGTTGTTTTGCTGATGAGTGCCATTCTGACTGGTGTGAGGTGATATCTCATTGTGGTTTTAATTTGCATTTCTCTAATGATTAGTGATGTTGAGCATTTTTTCATATGTCTATTGGCCATCTGTATGTCCTCTTTGGAGAAATTTCTATTCATTTCTTTTGCCCATTTTTTGATTGGGTTGTTTGTCTTCCTGGTGTTGAATTTTATAAGTTCTTTATAAATTTCGGTTATTAACCCCTTATCAGACATGCTGTCGAATATGTTCTCCCATTGTGTGGTTTGTCTTTTTATTCTGTTCTTATTGTCTTTAGCTGTGCAAAAAGTTTTTAGTTTGATATAGTCCCATTTGTTTATCTTGCCTTTTATTTCATTTGCCGATGGAGATAATTCAGCAAATATATTGCTGCTACAGATGTCAGAAAGCTTGCTGCCTATGTTTTCTTCTAAGATGCTTATAGTTTCACGGCTTATGTTTAAATCTTTTTTCCATTTTGAATTTGTTTTTGTGAATGGTGTAAGTTGATGGTCTAGTTTCATTTTTTTGCAGGTAGATGTCCAATTTTCCCAACACCATTTGTTAAAGAGGCTGTCTTTACTCCATTTTATGTTCTTTCCTCCTTTGTCAAATATCAGTTGTCCATAAAGCTGTGGGTTTATTTCTGGGTCCTCTGTTCTGTTCCATTGATCTATGTGCCTGTTCTTATGCCAGTACCAGGCTGTCTTGAGTATAATGGCCTTATAGTATACCTTGATATCTGGAAGAGTGATACCTCCTGCTTTGTATTTTCTTTTTAGGATTGCTGAGGCTATTTGTGTTCTTTTTTGGTTCCATATAAATTTTTGGAATATGTTTTCTATATCTTTGAAGTATGTCATTGGTATTTTAATTGGTATTGCATTGAATTTATAAATTGCTTTGGGTAGTATAGACATTTTAATGATGTTTATTCTTCCTAGCCATGAGCACGGTATATGCTTCCACTTGTTTGTATCTTCCTTGATTTCCTTTATCAATGTTTTATAATTTTTCGAGTACAAGTCCTTAACCTCCTTGGTTAAATTTACTCCTAGGTATTTTCTTTTTTTGGCTGCAATAGTGAAGGGGATTGTTTCCTTAATTTCTTTTGCTGACAGTTCATTGTTGGTATATAGAAATGCCTCTGATTTCTGCGTATTAATTTTATATCCTGCCACCTTGCTGAATTCATTTATAAGGTCCAGTAGTTTTTTGACTGAGACTTTAGGGTTTTCTATATACAATATCATATCATCTGCAAATAATGACAGTTTTACTTCTTCTTTTCCAATTTGGATGCCTTTTATTTCTTCTTCTTGTCTGATTGCTATAGCTAGGACTTCCAGAACTATGTTGAATAAGAGTGGTGAAAGTGGGCAACCCTACCTGGTTCCTGATCTTAAGGGGATTGCTTTTAATTTTTGTCCATTTAGTATGATGTTTGCTGTGGGTTTGTCGTAGATGGTCTTTATCATGTTAAGGAATGTTCCTTGTATTCCCACTTTACTGAGAGTTTTGAGCATGAATGGGTGCTGGATTTTATCAAATGCCTTTTCTGCATCTATTGAAATTATCATGTGATTTTTGTCCTTCCTTTTGTTTATGTGGTGAATCACATTGATTGATTTGCGAATATTGAACCAGCTTTGCCTCTCCAGAATAAATCCCACTTGATCGTGGTGTATGATTTTTTTCATATATTGCTGGATCCGGTTGGCTAATATTTTGTTGAAAATTTTAGCGTCTAAATTCATCAGGGATATAGGCCTATAATTTTCTTTCTTTGTGTTGTCTTTGCCCGGCTTTGGGATTAGAATTATGCTCGCCTCATAAAAGGAGTTTGGAAGTCTTCCTTTCTCTTGAATTTTTTGAAATAGCTTGAGGAGGATAGGAGTTAGTTCTTCTTTGAATTTTTGATAGAATTCACTTGTGAAGCCATCAGGCCCAGGACTTTTCTTTTTTGGGAGTATTTTGATAACTGTTTCGATCTCGTTGTAATTGGTCTGTTTAGGTGTTCTGATTCTTCCAGATTGATTTTTGGAAGTTTATATGATTCAAGAAATTTGTCCATTTCATCTAGATTGTCTAATTTTTTGGCATAGAGTTCTTCATAATATTTTCTTACAATGCTTTGTATTTCTGTTGTATCAGTTGTTATTTCTCCACTGTCCTTTTTAATTTTATTTATTTGAAACCTCTCTCTTTTTTTCTTGGTGAGTCTAGTTAAGCTTCATCAATCTTGTTTACCTTTTCAAAGATCCACCTTCTGGTTTCATTGATCCTCTGTATTGTTTCCTTAGCCTCTATGTCATTTATTTCTGCTCTGATCTTTATTATTTCCTTACTTCTACTTGTCCTGGGATTTATTTGTTGTTGTTTTTCTAGTTCTTTTAGCTGCAGGGTCAGGATGCTTATTTGAGCTTTTTCTAGCTTCCTATGATATGCCTTTAGTGCTATGAACTTCCCTCTCAGTACTGCTTTTGCTGTGTCCCATAAATTTTGAGTTGATGTATGCTCATTATCATTTGTTTCTAGAAACTTTTTTATTTCGTCTTTGATCTCATTGTTAATCCATTCATTATTTAATATCATGCTATTTAGTTTCCAAGTGTTTGAGTATTTTTCATTGTTTCTTTTGTGGTTAATTTCTAGTTTCATGGCATTGTGATCAGAGAAAATGCTTGATATAATTTCAATTTTCTTAAATTTATTGAGACCATTTTTGTGTCCTAACATATGGTCTATCCTAGAAAACGTACCGTGAGCGCTTGAGAAGAATGTATATTCTACTGCTTTAGGATGAAAAGTTCTGAAGATATCTATTAAATCAAGTTGATCTAGTGTCTCCTTTAAGTCTGCTGTTTCTTTATTGATTTTCTTTCTTGAGGATCTGTCCAGTGTTGTTAGTGGGGTATTGAAATCCCCTACTATGATAGTATTGCTGTTAATCTCGCCCTTTATGTCCATCAAAGTCTGCTTTATGTATGTCGGGGCTCCTATATTTGGTGCGTAGATATTTATAATACTTATATCTTCCTGTTGAATTGTTCCCTTTATCATTATGTAGTGTCCTTCTTTATCTCTTACTACAGCTTTTGTTTTAAAGTCCATTTTGTCAGCTATAAGTACTGCTACCCCGGCTTTTTTTTCATTTTCATTTGCATGAAATATTTTTTTCCATCCTTTTACCTTCAGTCTATGTGCATCTTTTGTTTTAAGGTGTGTCTCTTGTAGACAGCATATGTATGGGTCCTGTTTCTTTATCCATGCAGCTACCCTATGTCTTTTGATTGGATCATTTAATCCATTTACATTTAAGGTTATTATTGATATGTAGTTGTTTATTGCCATTTTATTCTTTAAAGCTGTATTCTTCTTTTGCTATATTCTTTCCTCCCTTTGAACTGTTCACAACAGGCCTTGTAGTATCTCTTGCAGAATTGGTTTGGTTTTAATGAATTCCTTGAGGCTTTCTTTGTCTGGAAAGCTCTTTATTTCTTCTTCAATTTTAAACGTTAGCCTTGCTGGATAGAGTATTCTTGGTTGTAGGTTCTTGTTCTGCATTACTTTGATTATATCTTGCCATTCCCTTCTGGCCTCAAGTGTTTCTGTTGAGAAGTTCGATGTCATCTTTATGGGGGCTCCTTTGTAGGTGATAGCCTTTTTTTCTCTAGCAGCTTTTAAAATTTTTTCTTTATCCATTAGCTTTGGTATTTTAACTATGATGTGTCTTGGTGTAGATCTTTTTGGGTTTCTCTTTAATGGAGTTCTGTGTGCTTCTTGAACATGTGGAATGTTTCCCAGCCTTAATTTAGGGAAGTTTTCTGCTATGATTTGATTGAACACAGTTTCCATTTCCTATCCTCTTTCCTCTTCTTCAGGCACCCCTATGATGCGAATGTTGTTTCTCTTCATGTTGTCACAGAGCTCCCTTAGAGTTTCCTCACATTTTTTGAGTCTCTTTTCCTTTTTTTTCTCTGCTTCTGTGCCTTTGTTTATTGTGTCTTCTAACTCGCTGATTCGATCCTCAGCGTGATTCATCCTGCTTTTAATTCCTTCCATTGTGGTCTTCAGTTCTGATACTGTATTTGTCATTTCTGTTTGATTCTTTTTTATTATTTCAATTTCGTTCTTTATAGTTGTTATCTCTTTATTTAGGTGTTCATAGTGACTATCCATTGTTGCTCTAATTTCTTTGAACATCCTAACTATCATTATTCTAAATTCTGCTTCTGGTAGTTTGGTTATATCTGGTTCATTCAGGTCCTTCTCTGGGGATTTCTCTTGATTCATTTGGTTTTCATTCCTCTGCCTGCGCATTTTATCTGTGTATAGGCAAGTTGTGGCCACTGGAGTCCAGTAGGTGTTCCCTTTGTGTTCTCTAGGTGTGGTCTGTCTGCAGGCCTGCCATCCCCTCTGCTGCTGCCTAGGGTGGTTGGGTATGGGCGTTGCCAACGACAGCCTACTGCGGCTGCTGCTGTGATTTCCACCTCTCCTCCGCGGGAGGGGCTGTCACTCTAGTTACAAGTCTTAGTAC
The DNA here is from genome assembly GCA_037038555.1 of Rhynchonycteris naso. Classification (NCBI taxonomy): domain Eukaryota; kingdom Metazoa; phylum Chordata; class Mammalia; order Chiroptera; family Emballonuridae; genus Rhynchonycteris; species Rhynchonycteris naso. The sequence goes on from CM072998.1 coordinate 229,317,343, forward strand.
CAAGGGCAGAGGTGAGCACCTTTGCTCTGCTGCAGGACCAGCCCATTTCCGGAAGGCTTACACCCAGCCCCCGCAGTCAGAGCCTGCTCGCCACAGTTTTGCGGGTTGGGCGGGGCTTTTGACGTGCTCTCAGCTGTGAGCCTTTGCCCGTCCAGAATTTAGCCCCGCCCTCAAGGACGGGGCCCTCCTGCGTAGGGTCACAAACTGCAGTTTATTGGGCCGGGCGTGTTTGCTGACGTTAGTTCAGCTGCTAGCTTCTGATGGATCAGGACTCTACCACGCCCCCACGTTCGGCGCCAGCTCGCACACGTAGGGTGGCCAGGCGCCAGGATTTATCTAGCCAGGCGGGGCTAGCAGCGTGTTCAGCCGCGGAAGCCGCTCACGTGCCAGGCAGGGCCAGCGGCGTGAGCTCATCCGCGGAAGCCGCTCGTGCGCCAGGCGGGGCTAGTAGCGTGAGCTAAGCCGGGAAATCCAGCTTGCGCACACAAAGGATTTCAACCCACAGCGGTTTCTCCCTCAGGGTGGGGTTGGCAGCGTTAGCTCAGTCGCGAGCCCCTCGCCCCTCCCTGGTCCTAGCCCCGTCCCCGCGGTCAGGGCTGGCTTGCTCAGAGTCCCAGAGCCGATCTCTGCCCGTATTTTTCCCCACAAGTGGGGTCACAGGCGGCCCGCAGCTGTCGGACCGCTTTCGCGCGTTTCCTCTGCCCCTGCTGGGCTAGACTGAGCTCTCATCGATTGTGCCTCCGCCCACGCCGACAGGACTGCTTTTCAGTGTCCTGCCGCCAACATCCCTTCAGCAGCGTTTAGAGAGATAGCAGTGTCTTAAGTCCCCACACTGTAGATTTGGGAGCTCCCTCCCTCAAAGCAGCTCTGCTCAAATTGCCGCGGGAGAGCTTGTTTGGCTGTCCTGTCTCCCTTTGCTGGTATTGCTAGTTCCAGCGGAAATATTCGTTTTCGATTAGGGAAATGACTTAGCCCAGGAGTCAGGATGGCTGTCCCTCAGAGTGTCCTCGTGCCTTCAGTCCACTCTCTGTTCCCGCTGCTCTGTTCCTCTCCTCTGTCCCTGTTCCCCGGCTCCCCGGGTGCGTGGTTGTGAGAGAGGGTTTCTGCGCTGTCTCTTTGAAAAGATTCTTGGGTCTGAGAAAACTCTCCCTTTTTCACAAACAGTATCCTCACTTGCTTCATAGCTCAATACTGTCCATATGTAAAGCCTGTGGCCGAGGCCACTATCACAGCAGCCTGACCCATGCAGGTTCACATTGGATTCGAACAGTCGGTAATGAAACACAGGAGCCACAAACTGGTGAGCCGTCAGCTTTAATTCTAGCTTGCACCCGGCGGGCAAGCAAAAACACACTCTGGGCTCCAAAACCCATACATTCAGTGCTCACAAAGCTACTGACTTATCCGAGTTTCCTAGCATCAAAGCTTTCCAGTTCACCAGACTTATTCACCTCTGTTTCCCATCTCCTCCTGCACAAACTCTTCCTCAGCACTCTGCCATCTTGGCTGCTTCCTCTCCTCCATGTGGCCTTAATCTGCTCTGCTCTCTTCTACTAACCTCAGGAACCCAGGAACCAAGAGAGAGATCAAGCTCCCGGACTGCCCCAGTTTATAGCATAGAAAATCCAAACCCTTAATCCAATCTGCAGACAAGAAAGTCTCTGATACAAAGTCACCCACCTGAGGCATAATGGGATTCCTCCCTACATCACCACCCTACATCATCCAACCAGCCAAGGGCGTGGAGAAGAGCTTACTCTTAAAACAAAGCCTTAAGCTATAATGACCCCGGCCTGCTTACATTACAACTTTTCCCCCACAGCCATCACAAGCATAAGGGCAAATAATATCACCTGGGTGACTGGCTTCCATGTGGGCAGCACCATCTTTAACAAAGTGAGCATAATATATTTTATCTGCCGAACACCATACAACTCTTCTAGGCTCTGGGACTGCAGGCTGGGGCTTGGTTCCTGGGACCCAAGTCCCTCCCTCTCCGCCAAACTCTCCTCCCGCCCCGCGGGTCTCCCTGGGCTGCCGTTTGCTCCGGGGAGCTGGGCAGCCCTCTTCGCATTTTCGCTATTCCTACCAGTCTCAATGTGGCTTCTGCAGTGTTCCTTGGTTGAAGAGTCCACTTAGTTTGGTTCAAAGTTGGTTTATCCAGATGATGGTTCTTAAAATTGACTTATAATCCACTTTGGTTCTGGGAGTCGGAAGTTGGTACGTCCGCCTACTCCATCGCCATCTTTTTCCCCCCAAGACTATAATTGTCTTTTTAAAAGATACCCCAGTAGCAACATGAAGAATTGAAGTGAAGTCATTTTAGGGGTACAGAGACCCTAAAGAAGGAAGTTCTTAAACACATTCTAAAGGATAGTATGAAAAGCTTAAACAACAGCCATGGGAAGTGGGGGAGCAGATTAAAAAGTCATTATTGCAAGAGAAATTGAGAGTTAGTACATGATCAGATGTATAGTGTCAAAATTCTAGAATCAATCCGTGATAGCACTGGCTTAAAATATCAGATGCCAGAATATACATTTCAATATAGCAAAAATTGTATAAATCATATCACTCTAATATTAGAGGATAATATTTAATGAGGTTTAGTTTCCATTAATTTGGAAAATACTTAAAAGATAATCTTGAAGCTTTTTTGTTTTGTTTTATAAAATATTCAGATAAACAAATCTACCAAGATTTTTCTTTTTGTAGTATGCGTGATATAGACTCAATACACTTACAATGCAAAATTGGCCGTTGGCTCAGAATAAAATACAAGAATAAAAATGTGACAAAAAACAACTTTTCAGTTCAAAAAGCTGTGTCAGTTGCACGTGCAGATATCCTAAAAGAGAAAAAGAAATTTCATACATTTTGAGCTGGAGGACTGGGTTTAGTCCATGTGTTTAGCATATCTTGACAAGTTGAAAAAATATTAAAAAGTCTTTCCTTAAACTTAGTCTAAAAGACTAAACATGTGTTTTGTGATTGGTAGAAGGGAATCATTTTTTCTTTTATCTTGGTCATCTCTGGTTCAATATTTTTTTCTACCATATTGAGAAAGATCTCCAAAACTGAAGGAGATCTTTCTCCTGAATCATTGGGGTTTTTTGCCTTTTTAAAATATAGTCTTCAATTCTGTGTAGACAAATATAACTGAGGAAAAATTTTCCGGCAATATAATTAAGTATATTTTATAAATGTTTGCTTGTACAGCCCAACTTATATTCAAAGTCAAAAGCCATTTATCAAACTGTGCATTTTATGTGTTTACTTGAATGGCAGTTCTCCTAATGCTGTTACCTGGGCATTATCAACAACTGGTCCCCAGTCCGTGTTTCTATTTTCAGATAGCACTTGATTCTTTGGAGCCACTGAACTTCTTCCACCGGATTTGGGTATAAATCATGAACACATAATATCATAGGTCAGCCTTCTGGAAACCACATAGACTTACATCTTTCTGGAGCAGGAGCCTAACTGAGAACCAAATTAGATAATTTCTATATTAGAATGTTTCTACCAGGACCAAAGTGAGCTATTTCAGTGAGTGGTAATTATCTTAAGTTTTCCATTGACCAACTCCTTACTAGTTGATGCATAATGTTGAGGTTGGAGTTGTCACATTCTCATACTTTCTAGTTTGCAACTATTAGCTTTCCCAGTGGCAATTGAAAGTGTTGCACCAGCTTGAAGTGGTAGCACCTACTTTGGAGGGAAGGGGAGATTTATGTACAGGGAGTAGGGTGGGCGGGGGATCAGCATAGAGAGATAAGAGCTGAATTTGCAATACAAAGACTTGAATTTCAGCTGATTCTGAACTGGAGTCTCACATTTATCTTTTCTGAGTTTGTTTCCTCTTATAAATGAGAATGATAGTAGCTACTTAAAATACACACACACAGGATTTTTGTGAAAAACTAAGAGTTAGAAATTGTGAATATGCCCTGGCTGGTTTGCTCAGTGGATAGAGTGTGACTGGGTCTGTGAAAATCCCAGGTTCTAATCCCCAGTCAGAGCACACATGAAAAGCAACCATTTGTTTCTTTCCCAATTCCCTCTCCCCTTTCTCTCGCTCTTTCAGTCCCACAGCAAGTGGTTCAATTGGTCTAAGTGTTGACCCAGACACTGAGGATAGCCTGGTTGATTCAAGCATTGGCCTCAGACGGGGGCTGCTGAATGGATACCAGTAGGGACACATGCAGCAATATGTATCTCTATCTCACCTCCTTACATTAAAAAAAAAGTGAACATGTTTAGAAAAGAGGAGAGCATTTGAGAAAGCAAGAAATGGCATATTAAGCCATTCTCCAAAAGCTAGCCCACATGCACTCGCAGACTAGAGACTAGCAACTGGACCATCTGTTGGCATTTGATATAAATGGATCTCCTCCTTTAAAAAAAAACCCATCAAGGGTAGTTCAATCTTCTTTCCTGAGGGCATTTTAAAAATTTCATACTGTAAAATCATGTGAATAGCTTCACAAACAACCAACCTGTGTGTGTACTGTATACGCACTCCTTTATAAGTGGGTTAAATACTCACACACAAATCCAGATGATTATACTAGAATAAAAAAGTCACTGTTGAAAAAATTTAATCTAGATCCTTTCTTGAGTGCATTCTTCTTAGAAATCAGAAGGTAGAGTGTCAAATGTTCTTAGCAAGTGATGCTGTTGACCATTGTCTCTAGTTAAACATTACTTTCTTTTGTAAAACTTTCAGGTAAAACTCTGCCGAATACAGAGCCCACACCAGGTGCATGGAGTCACCCATCCAAGGGTTTTGATATCCAAAGAAAGACTTTCCAGGCATTGATTTTGTTTTCTAAAAAATTAACTTTGTCCATATAATGGAAACTGCCATTATATGATTGCTTGCTTTGGAATTTGGCCAGGATAACAGTTTTCATCCTTCTCCTCTTATGAAATCTGCCGCCTATTTTGTTAATAAATAAAACAGGTCAGAACCTGGGCATTAGCTCAAATTCAAATGCCAGAACTTCCAGTAACTCAGCATATTCTTAATATTATTGATCAAGACTTTGCTTCTAGAATTCTCATCATTGGGACATGAGAAAATATCTATCAAATCAGCACACATCTCTTTACCTAAAATCATTTAGAAAGTAAAATCTCTAGGGATCACAGTCCCCATGCTAAACCATCAAAGCCTATGAAAGGAGTGACATAGAGATGCCCAGAAAATCAAAGTAGATTAATTGTTCCAAGATTTGTGTCCTACTCTTAGTTATATAACTTAATTACTATGTGACCACGGAGCCCCCAGTCTCCAGATTTGTAAATGAAGACATCTTCCCCGACTGCTTCACAGAATGAGGAGTGTGTCTGAAAGCCCTTCTTAAACAGTAAAGCCCTATCTATCCACTATTAAAGTGATATTATTAATGGAAGAGCATAATAAGACATGTTTTTGTGCCCATGGCATCTATTTGAAATTGTTACTGTGTTGTTGCTTTTTAAAAGGCACATTAGAAAGGGTTTTTTGTCTGCAAGTCTCTAGATGTGATAATTTATCCATATCTCCATTCTTTACACCCTGAATGAATATTGCTCAATGTTTCTTCACAGACTTTGCAAGACCAACTTCATCTGTAAATGTGAAACAAAGTATAGGTTTGAGAAAGGGAACACTATCCTGATTATGCCTGTTCAAATGTAGCAATATTTCTGTTGGGCTTATCAAACAACCAAATGCATAGGCAATAGACTACAAATTCCATGGTTTGTTCACTGCTGTGTCTTCAGCATCTAGAATAGTGCTTGGCACAGATAAGGCAAAAAAACTTTCCCAAATCAATTCATTAACACTAGTTTAGTGCCATTGGCATATCTACCTACAAAGGGTGTTGGATGTGTACCATCTTAAGTCTGCTGAAATTCAGGGTTTTCCAAAGCAAGAACACCGATCACCAATCTGTTTGATAAATGTTATATATAATATTTATATATGTTTTTATTTAGTCACATACACATGCTATGATTTGGTATTTCAGTGGTAATTAGAAGTAAAAAGAACCTAGGTTAACTTAAATGGTCATGACATAGAATGTCACAAATAGGTTTTTTAAATTATTAAATAGGAAGAATTGTTTATTTCAAGCTGTATTAAGATCTTCTTGATTTAAATTTGAGCTTATTTTTTTTTTCCAGTCTCTTTTAGGATATTATGCTATGGATAGAAAGAAATCATTTGTGTTTGAAAATCTTACAGTGTTTGAATATTCTCATCTTGAATATTTGCTTTTATTGTGCATTGGAATAAATAAAGATTAGGACTGACTTTGTTTTGATCCCAGAAGGTACACTAAGCTTGTTTTTGAGAATTAACCCTCTTTATCAGGTTTTTAATGGTATTTTGCCTCTTGTTTTAATACTAAAACTGTAGGGCATGGGGGGAAAATTAACCTTTCCTCATAATGGAGACTTCACTGAGATGATTTTGATGTGTACACATTTTACTAAGTACGTTTGTGGATCTGTAACAAACCATTGTTGTTTTCTCTGGATTCCAGCTCCTCAGAATACAAACCATAAGACAAAAAGATAAACTTCAAATCTCCCATTCCTGTGTCATCTCCTATTTGTTTAGAAGCTTCAAGACTCCCTAACAAATTAGTAGATTGTGGTGAATTCACTATACCAGGTCAATCAGGATTCTTTATGAACATCCAAAAAAGACAATATGGTTTAGCAACAGAGTAAAAATTTGGAATCGTAACTGAGGCATTGCTATGATTCAAGCATCACACAGTACCAATGTTAGTAATTACTTGTGTCAATTCTGCCTGTTTAGAAAAAATTACCACTTTTTAAAACAGAGATCTGGGTGGTGATATGCTGTCATTCTTACTTTTAAACTCAGATTATTATATTCTTCCTGGGATTGATGCCAAACATTTAGTTGTTTAAATATGTGTAGCCCAACTAATTCAAAATAATTTACTTATTATCCCCTCAGAGTGCCAGCAATCCAACCCCATATCTTATTGTGACTGCTTCTCGAACAATAAGATCATGTCTTAGTAACTAGGGCATCCACAATCTACTTTGTAGATAAACAAAATGGATTTCTCATGTTCCAAAATCAAATCAGAACCAGAATTCAAATTTGGCCCAGTGAATGTGATAGATCAAATTTTCATGAATTAAAAGTTATACAAACAATTTATTCCCTCTTATTGCTACTCCTCTCTCTCTCTCTCTCTCTCTCTCTCTCTCTCTCTCTCTCTCTCTCTTTCTCCATGTATAGAAGACTCCAGAATATTCCTGCCTGGTGTCTCATAGGGATCTTAGAGTTCTGACGTCCATGCTCTATTCTGCAAACACTTGTGGAGTCTCTAATGAATGTGCCGGACCTTAGGGACACAAAGACCATAAGACACAGTCATTGTCTCACACCTATTACAAGCATGTATCCAAATGTTTTTTTGTTGTTGTAGTTATTGTTCTGTTTTGGGTGTGGTTACTTTTCACCATATAATTTTAAATTTATTTCAAAATTTTCTTAAGGTTCTGATAATGATTTTAATGAAAGTTGCAAAAACTTGAATTCACACCCCATTTGTTTTATTACACATTTTTAATTAGATTTTTTGTGTTTGTCATGATTGATATGATCATAGATAACAAATATAAAAAAGAAGTTTCTGCTTTAAAAATATAAAAACTCCTACAACTATCAAATGCCTAATATAAATCCTATCTACAAATATAAACACTCTTTTTTTTAATGTGGTTTGCCAGTTTTATTGAGTTATAATTGACATATAACATTATATTGCTTTCAGGTATACACCATAATGATTTGATATACATATACATTGTAAAATGATCATAAATTTAGTATATCCATCAACTCAAATGCTTACAATTTTTTTTTAGACAATTAAATTCAACAGGGTGATATTGGTCAACCAGAGTACAAAGATTTAGAGAAAACATCTCCACATCATTTGGACGGTCGATTATGCTGAATACCCATCACCCAAAGACAAATCATCCTCTGTCATCCTATATTTTGTTTCTCTTTAAGCTCCTTCCCTTCCTCCATCCCCCTCCCTCTCCACCCTTCCCTTTCCTCTGGTAACCACTGAACTTTTGTCTATGTTCTTGAACTAGACCTTGAAAAGAGAGAAAATGCAAAGTGAATTCCAGGAGAAGGGTACAAAGTGAGCTAAAGAACTAAAGCAGGAAAGATAGACCACATCTGTAAACAGTGTGGCCATGGGTCTAATACCATCTATCTACCAGTAATGGAAACATCTTGCTTCCATCTGAGAACACCCAGCTTTGTCACAGTGCTGGTGCACAGCTACATGATGGGAAGAAAATCTGTGTTTCAATTTTATTTTTCAATTGCAGTCTACATTCAATATTATTTTGTATTAGTTTCAGGTGCACAGCATATTGGTTAAACAATCATATATTTTCCAAAGTGATCCCCCCAATATTTTAAGTGCCCACCTGGCATTATACATAATGATTGTGGTATTATTGATGATATTTCCTATGCTGTATTTTACATCTCTGTGACTGTTTTGTAACTACCAATTTGTACTGCTAATCCTCCTCCTTTACACCCAGGCTGCACCACCCTCCCCTCTGGCAGCCATCAGTCTGTTCTCCACATCTATGAGTCTGTTTCAAATTTGTTCATTTCGTTCATTCTTTAGATTCCACATATTGATGACAAGAAAATATGATACAAAAAGAACCAGAGCTCTTGTCCAATGCCAAGTCATGGTGGTTTAAGTGCTCAGAAATAATCTTCAATATTGGTTAATAAAAATAAAGCTGGGCAGGGGGGAGAGTGGGAGAGGAGGGAGGGGAGGGGCACAAAGAAAACCAGATAGAAGGTGACAGAGGACAATTTGACTTTGTGTGATGGGTATGCAACATAACTGAATGATAAGATAACCTAGAGATGTTTTCTTTGAACATATGTACCCTGATTTATTGTCACCCCGTTAAAATTAATAAATAAATAAATAAAGCTGTGATTACAGCTTGGAGGTGAGGAATATCTCTCACCCACTATGAAACCTCTATTTGGACATGCAGGAAAAGTCATTTGCTGGGGGACAGTAGCAGCTTCACATTGGGTCCTCCAGCTCAGTTGTCACTTTTGATCCCCTCAACCTTCTTGAACCCTTTTCCGTTGAATCAATCCTACTTTGCAGAGACTTTTGGAATTGTGCTAAGGGCCTTGTGACAAACAGTGAGTTGTCCATGTTGACTGTATTCCTTCCCCACACTTTCTAGCTAACCAAAGTTGATAACTATTTCCTTTTCCTTTTCCCAACAGTTTAACCACTGATTTAATGTTCAACAACCAGAACTGTTCATTTGCTTATGAGTCTCTTACTGACTAATACAATGTGAATGCTTCCAGGGTAATGTCTCTTCATCTCTTTCCCCAGAGAATGGCATGGAGTTTGTGCACAGCATGTTATTAAACATAACTGATGTGGGGAGCACATATTGGGAGTTGAGGGTAGGAGGATAGGTGGTAGGACTCCATCAGGAATCAGAGCATGCAGGATCCTACAGGCTTTGTTAGGACATTTGTGAATCCAAGAAAAGTGACCTCAACTGTTCTTTACTACATCATTTTATTTAATGTTTCATAAATAGCTTAAGGGGAGTATCATTTTTATCTCTGTGTTATAGATTAGGAAGCCAAACCTCACCAAAATTAAGTGACTTGCTCAAAGTCTTTCATCAAGTAAGTGGAGTCAGGACTGTAATGCAGCTCTGTGAAACACTGAGTTCATGTTTTTAATTATTAATTTATGCTTTCACTCGAAGAATTTTAATTCAAATTATGATGATGGCAAGCTGGTGAGTTAACTATTCTCACATATCAACAGGGATATCATTTTAGGGGATCACGCAAAGAATCAAATTAATGTCTCCAGCTATAAATTGGTAAGTCATAGTTGCACACTTGTTTCCAACTGGAGTCTGAGATCAAGATCATTAGACAGACTCTGAATGCCTTTTCTGACAGACTGGTCCCAGGGCAGCAGAGAAAGCTGGATTCATCCCTCTCTTTGTACATTTCCCATTGAAAATGGCACCTCTGACAAAGCCCTGGGTTGAATGTACATGGGACTAGATCACCTTGTCTGACAGGATCAAAACATCGAAGTACCAGCTTCCAAAGCCTTTCCCATCACCCACCTTCTAAAAAATATTCTGTTTGTGCTGCTGTGCTGGCGAAGGTAACAGGTTGGGAGAAGGGAGAATGAAACGGAGAGAAGCTTGACTGGCTAAACAAGAAAGGGCATGATGAAAGAGGAGAGGAAGGCAGGAAGAGGGGACACACAGGAAGTGAGCAACCATTGAGAGAAAGAGAGAGGTGAAGAAGAAAGATTTGGAGAGAACAACAGTCACACTGAGGGGAATCCTACTGGAAGAGACATTTCAAGAAATTAAAGTACTGACCACACTTAGAGAACATCAACTCCAGATTACAGCAACACCAGTCAAGGGAGGCCTTCCAGGGGCCTTCCCTCTGTCCTTGGGCTCCAACCCTAAGATGATCAGGCCAGACCAAGAAATGGGGACTCCACCAGCCTGATTCCCACATCCTCACTGCTGCTTCCCACATGCAGCATCTCGAACTAAAGGAGGAAACAGCTTTAACCTCCAATAATGTTCTGAGTTGTCATTATCACAATAGACTGGGTAATTTTGCTTCTAAAATAAGAATTCTTTATAATGAGAAGCACCAGAAGATGTATTATTATTATAAAGAACCAAAAAAAAATAATGGACTTCCACTGAATTTCATCCAGGAGCAGGAAAAACATTAGCTCACAGAGCATATTTGATTAAGCAACAGGAATGATAACCAAGCTGCTTTAGTATTACGCCCTTGAAGTTCTGGTTTTTTTAAGGTATCATGTACCTGCGTATACCTGTACATCCCACATCACCTAAGTATAACTCTCAGTTCTGAGATTTTGCTTCCTATTAACATACACCAGATGAAGAACTATATTTTAATGTCGCTTTCAAGAGAAAGACACATGATCATTTGGAGCAGCTCTTAGAAGGCCAAATATATCATCTTAAAAATATACATTTCTTCAGTGGCTATTTGAAATAATATGCATACATGAGACAATAAGCAAAAAGTGTTCATTCTATAATTAATAAATATAAAGGCACCCTTTGAAAAAGCTCTAAGAAACTTAGCATTGTCCAGTTTAACTACTGTTCTCAAGAAAAGTGCTTTGCTGCTGTTGGCTTGTTTTCCAATCCAAATCATGACTTGTTTCTATTCTGAATCTTAAAAGATGCACACCTACCAGAAAAAAATCTGAACTTTTCAGAATACAGAGCAAAATTTATATTCTCTTTATGCTTCTAGATATTGGCCATGTGTGACATTGTATAGGCATATCCTGAAGGATTAAGCTGTAAGATGCTAGAATTCAGGCAAACTAAACAGTTTGCAGTGAGCATATTCCTGGGACCTGATTGCTCCCACATTATTTTGGCTTAAGAACATTTTAAACTGCATTTGTTACTCAGACAATTGTTATTAAAAATCAAATTACATGGATTGTTTTTAACAAAAATAATTGGTGGTAGCTTTAATACACCTCCAAATCAAGACACATTTGTACATAACACACGTTTGTATAGCTTCCTACTTGATATAACTGCTTTGCCACTGAAAGGCAGTTCATTGGACTTCCAAAAGTCCAATGAAATTAAAAAACAAAAACAGTGATTCTCAAAGTCGATGCGTAATTGTGGGACATTCAAACTCTACATCAGGACTTATCTAGCCATGGGGAAAAAATCAAGGACTTTCTACTGACTCAAAATAAGTAAGAAATCTTTTTTTAAAAGGTGTTATCTATCCTCACCCTTTTTTTTTAACTTGAGCCTACTATATCTTACAGCTAACTCATTGTTGAAGCTCAATAAATATCAGTCTCTTACATTATAAAGAACTAGAGTAAGAGCTGTAGGGTAGAGATAAAAGTATTACAATTAAAGCTAGAACTCCAGTCACTTATAATAAAATTTACCTCCAGAAATTTACTTCCATAATTATTGTATAATATTCCACAGCTTTATCTAAATTTTGACAGTAACATTACATGAAAAAATAAAGTCAAGCAACTTGGGTTCTAATTCTGATTATCCACTTATAATATATAAAATAGGCTGTCCATCTCTGCTGAGCAAAGCTGTTGAGAGAATTCAGCCAATGAAGAAAGTGTATGGCAATTTCAAAACAAAACAGACAGACAAAACAAAATCTGCCCTTGGAACCAGTCAGACTAAGCTGGAAAACAAGCTGTGTTACATGTAGGTCAAGACCTTGAGCAAGTCATTTGACCTCCCTATGTCCATCTTCTCATCTAAAACATGAAGCTGATAGTATTTGAAAGTTTCTAGGGTTCTTAAAGTGAGTAAATGTCACAATATATGTTAAAAATATAGTACATAACAAGTGCTCAATACATGACAGTTGAATGTATTACTCATCTATGTGAAAATGTTTGGGGAATATAAAGGAATGTGCATATGCAGGACATTAATACTACATAATATTTTCATGTAATATTTATAATATATTCACTCAAGATAACTGCACTGCTCCTTGTACTTCTACTCTTATCCTTTCTCATAAACTCTTCCTAGAAGGTCCACTTTTTACATCTTTTAAAAACCCATACTTCCACTTACTGTTGACTACTAAAACAATAATGTCTGACACTAGCTAAACACCTTCTTTTACAAACAAAGATGCTATTAATTTAATACAGGCTGACATTATATACAAACATTTCCTTTGTCTAGCTGCTTCCCTCCAAGGTTTCCAGTTCAGGGAAACCTCACTTCCAAGCCACAGTGTTGCTCGTGCCTCTGTATTGTGGTTAACATAGTTTTACAACCAAACATTTATTTTTAAACTGAATTATATAGATGTCTAACCTATAAACCAATTCCACATAAAAGCATGAATAATAATAACTCCCCCAAACTTGTAAGAATTGTGTGCTGCAAATGATGTATAGCAGGAGCTGGAAGATACACCTCAAACCCATGCCCTTCCTTGTCCCGCCTGTTACAGTACAGAGCATTTGTACATTTCCCTGTGCCAGTAAAACAGTGGACGGAGGCAGCTTTTGTAATAGGATCATTGGCTGAAATGAAATGAGTCAATCTGATCAATAGAAATTGCACATGCAGCAAAAAGCTCTTAATGGATCTTAATCTCCATTAGGCTGAGTTGGAGGAAGTTGCAGGGGAAGCTGCATCACATTTCAACCATTTACAATAGCATCATGGTCCATGAGCAGCTTTCAGGAGATGGGAGATTTCATCCTGGGTGCTCTGGGACAACCATCAGTGGGATGGTAAAATCTTGCATCATCAGTGTCCAGGAAATACCCTGGGGAATACTCTGGAGAATTGTCTCCAAGTCTTATGAAAATTTTAGCAGGAATTCATGGTGGGTCAACCAGAAGCACATTAGCACATAAAGCTTTTCTGTCATGTGTAATTAAATGTGGTTTGGAATCCCTTAGACATGATTTATAAAACCAAAAGAAACAGTTCCAAGTTTGTTACTAGAGGCTCATAAAGTGTTGACTATGGGGACAACGACAGTATCAAGTTTTCCAAAAGTAGGCGTACTTTGAATGTGACACACAAAAATAAAAATTAAATTAAATCTTAAACAAAACTTATGTTTGGATGCCCAAATGTGAAACTAACTGTCTGTCAATTTAATATATAATAGGGAAAGCTCCATGTGAAAATTCAAAAGAAAAGGAAAATTGCTTACAATTTAGAAGACTGCCCATTGTATACACACTTGGAAATCACAGCACAATATTTCCTAATTAATGCTGATTGATTACTTTGATTTCAGAAATTGAAAAGCAGAATACATGGACATTGCACTACATTCACATATCCTCCCCACTAATTCCTTGATGTCAGAGACCAAAATTGAGAAGCCAATAGCAGATTACTTCATCGCTTTTTTCTTATCCTAAGTGAAACTTTAGGATTATACATTTTAATACAAACAAAACTGCCTCCTGTTATGACATGAATGATTTATCCCAAATGTTTGGGCTACCTAATTCAAAATGTGAGGAGTTTCTTCTGCACCATAGCAATAATTTGAAGCATAGATGTTTTCTTCCTTTAAATCCTAAACATGTCACTATTACTTCTATTATTACAACACTTCATCACTATGTATCATGGTTGCTCATTTCCATGTCTGCCTCTCAACTTGATTTTTCCAGGATGAATTGTGAATCCCCTGAAAACAAAAATATACCTTTTCATCATTTTATATGCTCTGTGTCTGAGACAATGTTGATATAATGCAAACACACAATACATTTTTATTGAATAAAATACAAAAACAAGTTGTTTTCTATACCATTATCATTCCATGAGGCATTTATTTTATAGAGATCTGAGAGACCTTTGGAGAAATCTCAAAAGATCACCTTGACATATAAAAACTAAAATAAAAATGACAGATTTGTATATTTACTTGGGTATTTCCACAATAGATAACAAAATAACATCTACAGGTGTTTCAGGTGTGGTACTTTATTGTCTTCGGTTACGAATTTTAATAACTGAGTCACAACGTTTCAATGTCTTAGACTTTTCCACAAATATGCTGAGAATGATGAAAATAAACTAAGTAGCCAAATATACTTTATTCTTTTTTGTATGTAATTCTTGTGTGTGTGCATGTGTGGGATCAAACACAGACAGAGAAGAAAGTGCATTATGTAAATTATTAATGTTTGAAGAACTATCTAATAATTTACATTTTTAATTATCATTATCTATTAATTGCTTCTACCCATAGCACTTTTGAAATAGTTCATCTTATATGAAATGCTCATCACACTCAGTAGATACCAATATATATTGTTAAAACAATAATTGAACAAATTTTGTTCTTAGAAAATAATGAGGCCCTGACCAGTTTGCTCAGTGGATAGAGCATCAGTCAGCAAGCCAACGTCCAAGGTTGGATCCCCGGTCAGGGTGCACATGAAAAGTGACCATCTGCTTCTTTTCCCCTCCCTCTCCTCCTTCTCTCTCTCTTCCCTTCCCGTAGCCAATGGCTCAGTTGGTTCGAGTGTTGGCCCTGTACACTGAGGATAGCTCTGTTTGTCCAAGCATTGGCCTCAGATGGGAGTTGCTAAGTGGATCCCAGTTGGGGCACATATGTAAGTCTGTCCCACTATCTTCCCTCCTTTCACAGGAAAGAAAAAAGAAAAGGGAGGGAAAAAAGAAAGAAAAAGAAAAAGGAAAGAATGGAGTCATTCAGTTCCACCATAAATAATTTGTGTTCCCAATATTTAAGACAACCTTCCTTTCTGTTTCAAAATAATCACTCTGACCCCCTTGAACTATCAGAATGCCTTTAACCTGCTTCCAACAACTTGCAAGCATGTTTTCTTATCTGAGAGTTGAGGCTAGATAAGAGAGAAAGTGCTTTAGGCAATGAAATTACTAATAGCATAATACATTTCTAAAAATTTTTATTTTAAATTATAATTTATTACAAAAATATAATGGTTTAATTGAGTGAAAATTTTCCAACCATTTTTTTAAATTTCTTTTTATTTATTTATTTTAGAGAGGAGACACAGAGTGAGAGAGAGAGAGAGAGAGAGAAAGGGGGGAGGAGCTAGAAGCATCAACTCCCATATGTGCCTTGACCAGACCAGTGCAGGGTTTTGAACTGGCGACCTCAGTGTTCCCAGGTCGACGCTTTATCCACTGTGCCACCACAAGTCAGGCAAAATTTTCCAACTTTTTAATTAATCTACTTGATTTGGTAGTATTTAACTCATCTTGTCTATTGGGAGAAGTTTCTTCTATATATAAAATCTTGATCATTGATAGGCTTAAATCAACTATATTATACCATTTCTTGGAACTAGAGAGAAAGAACTTGCCAACATATGTCTTGATTTAATAAATAGTGACTATCTACAACTTGGCAAATGCAGATTTTATTTGATATCACCAAAAGATTCTTTAACCAACAATTTTTTGCAGTTAAAAAAAATCCTGAGAGGGAGGGGGGAGGGGAGGGGCACAAAGAAAACTAGATAAAAGGTGACAGAGGACAATTTGACTTTGGGTGATGGGTATGCAACATAATTGAATGATAAGATAACCTGGAGATGTTTTCTTTGAACATATGTACCCTGATTTATTGATGTCACCCCATTAAAATTAATAAAAATTTTAAAAAAATCCTGGAGGATAATAATTACAGGAGCCCCCAGTGAGAGGTTTGGGGCTCAGTTCAGTGCAGGTTCTGAAACATTGCACGGCTTTCTTAAAAGCAATGTGGAAGTGCCCATCTCCAGCAATAACTGGACAAGTCACTTCACTCAGCTATTATGATCTCTGTATCTGTAGGTTCCAGGAACTGATGCAGCTGGGAGCCTAGGACTCTATCCACTCTACAATATCTGATCAGTCACATACTATATTATTAGAAAAGATGACACCAGGATAAGGTCTCTTACCAAGGAATCTCTTAAGAATTTATCTTAAGTAAACGCAAGTTTTTTAAAGTTGTATACTCCAATTAGCTCTAATAAGTCCCTTAGGAAGAATATGAAATAGTTTGCCTTGTTTTCCAAAAGAAAAATGCTTTATCTGTTCAAAACAATAGGCCTATTAGTCTAGTATGCTTTTTTTAAATAACATGACAGATTAATTCTAAACAAATTTTAGTACCACAATTTTTTTCCCAAAAAACCTAACTTTATGAGGAGTAAGAGGATTGTAGGCATAATGTTCTCACTGTGATCAGTTTTATAGAGTGTTTTATTTCCATGAAATATCACATAAAACTTCTTAAGTTCTATTATGAAATTCACTAATCTATGACAAGAGCAATATTAGCTAGTAGTTAAGAGCAGAGACTCAAAAGTCAGAATGCTCTGGTCTGAACTCAGGATTCTCCAGTTACTAGCTGTGTTAGTATCTCTCTGTTATTCAGTTTCTCATCTGTAAAATGAGGATAATAATAATAATATATACCTTCTAGGTTTAGGGTACCTGGATCAAATGAGTTCGTATGTGTAGAACACTTAATAGGGTGCCTGGTAAATTACAGGTACTACTCGCAGTTAATTGATATGTATTATTATTGTGAACAATAATGTCAAAGAATACAAAATCTGGGACAGTTATGATTTTTGAAGCTACTGTATCTTAATATTAAAGCTAAAATAAGAATCAACAAGAATATTTTCATAATACATGTCAGTGTCAATGGACATAATATTAACCATGGTTACGTTCTAATTCCCTCCCTGTCTTCTTAATTCACATAAACTTGGTATACCTAACAGATACACTGAATACACAACTTACCCTTCCATCACACACACACACACACACACACACACACACACACCAAAGAAAGCTAGATTCCTTTTTAAAAATTCTGGTAATGTGTTTTAATTATCATATAAAATTGATTTATTTCCCAGTTACTTTCAGGAAATGCAAATCAGTATCAAACATCAAGACTAAAAGCAAATTCATTGCATTGAAAGGCATTTCCCAACATTAATTACATTTTGATTAACTCCGCCAATTGTAAATAACTCCACACAATGCATTAATTCTTTCAACTATAAGAAAATGTCTTTTACAGTTAATTTTATTCTGGCTAGCTCATCACAATGTAGTTCCTTCTTCTCAGGCAAGACGGTCTGTTGGTAACAAATGCTTTTAACATCATTTCATGCTAAAATAAATGCCTTTTTTTTTACACTGTGCAGTACAGAACTCCAAGATCTCTGCCAGGCGGTTCTGCAAGGGCTTGAGAAGATGGAAAGCCCTTCTTCACTGCAGGTGCCTCCGTAGTCTTTGCCCATGTTGAAGTGAAAATAAAAATTGGGTTCTTAAGCAACCAAATGAGAATATTCATTTTGCTGGTACACATATAGTATACAAAATATATGATCCTAGGTTAAGCACAGAAGCACAGAACGCCTGTTCTATATATAAAATTTCATCACAATCTAACTGTAAGCTAGAACTTCACAATGGCTTACCCAAGTCATCTGGTATTAGACAGAATGCCAACTTTCTACTTGATGTACCCTAATTCTATCCCTATACCAACACAGATTACCCAAAGAAATCACTCAGCCTTTGATGATGAATTCAGTATTCTGCTAAGTTAGTTTTATGTTGCCACCTAAGCTTTTATACGTCAAAACAAGAAGCACTGTTTTGAAAAATGTTTGTGGCTTTTGCAAAAATATGATTGAAAAAGGTTTTCTTCATATTATCCAAAGTGCTTTAAAATAAAGTACGCACATAATAAAACAGTCCATTTAATTTATTTCAAAAAAGTTGCCCTCTTTAAATCAATGTATATAATTTTTTAATCAGACTATAAGAGTTATATGCCTCAAGTAATTCCCTATTTGCCTTCATTGTTAGGAAACAATGACATAATTCATGAAAGGTGCCAGTACTGAGCAGAGCAAGCACTCCATTATATTTAGTTCCTGTTATTAGCAATTATTAATAATTATAATTTTATTTTAAGTGCCAGGTGACATTTCTTTCATCTATTGCAATAGATGGTTTCTGTTCTAATTTGCAACTTAATTTTCCTGTTTTGTATCATTAATTGTTTAAACTACCTCAAAATAGGCAAACTATACGTTCAAATTAAAATTTGTAAATCAAATAGGAACTCAACATGGCATTTGTGATCCTAATAATGGTAGAGGGAATTATTTTGAAGTTACAAATGAAAGCTGATAATAAAAATGCAAATGAGACTTGCTTAAGAAGTATATTATTTTTTTCTACAACAATAAGAATGTTTGCCCAATTCAGTATATAACTACAATTTTTGATTTACAGTTAGACATACTTAAAGCCTCAGTAGGTCAAATTAATTGGGAGTTGGGGAGAAAGCCTAATGTGATGAATGAAAAGTTTAAACTATAGAGCAGGAGTTCCCAAACTTTTTACACAGGGGGCCAGTTCACTGTCCCTCAGACCACTGAAGAGCCAGACTATAAAATAAAACTATGAACAAATCCCTATGCACACTGCACATATCTTATTTTAAAGTAAAAAAACAAAACGGGAACAAATACAATATTTAAAATAAAGAACAAGTAAATTTAAATCAACAAACTGACCAGTATTTCAATGGGAATTATGGGTGTGAATGCATCCTGTGCTCCTCTCACTGACCGCCAATGAAATTGTGCCCCTTCTGGAAGTATGGCGGGGGTGGATAAATGGCCTGAGGGGGCCGTGTGCGGCCCGCGGGTCGTAGTTTAGGGACCCCTGCTATAGAGTATATAAGTAATGTAGCTTTTGTTTGTTTGTTTGTTTGTTTAAATGAGAGGCAGAGACAGACTCCCACATGTGCCTGAACCAGGATCCACCTGGCAAGCCTCTACCAGGTGGTGTTCTGCTCATCTGGGGCATTGCTCTGTTGCTTAGCAAACAAGCTATTTTAGCACCTGAGGCTGAAGCCATGGAGCCATCCTCAGTGCCCAGGGCCTACTTTGCTCGAACCTTTTGAGCCATGGCTGCAGAAGGAGAAGGGAGGGGAAAAGGAGATGGTCACTTCTGTGTGCCCTGACCAGGAATCAAACCTGGGACTTCCACACACCAGGCCGATGCTCTACCACTGAGCCAACCAGCCAGGGCCATGTAGTTATTTTTATTTATTTATTTATTTATTTATTTTACTGAGACAGAGAGAGAGTCAGAGAGAGGGATAGACAAGGACAGACAGACAGGAATAGAGAGAGATGAGAAGCATCAATCATCAGTTTTTCGTTGCCACACCTTAGTTGTTCATTGATTGCTTTCTCATATGTGCCTTGACTGGGGGCCTTCAGAAGACCCGTTGCTCAAGCTAGTGAACTTGAGTCCAAGCTGTTGAGCCTTGCCCAAACCAGATGAATCTGCACTCAAGCTGGCGACCTTGGGGTCTCAAACCTGGATCCTCAGCATCCCAGTCCGACACTCTATCCACTGCACCACCACCTGGTCAGGCCATGTAGTTATTTTTTAAAACTTGACAGCAGAAGCCAACTAAGTCCAAGTGGAGGTGATGACAGACTGAACCAAGGTCAGGGCAGTGGGAAGCAGGGTCAAGTGCAGAAGAGAGCTTTAACAAATGGAGCAGAGTGTGGGGTATAGGAGGTGAGTGTCCTTGCTTTGAACTCTAGGGGGCGACTCTAGGAAGGTCCAGTAGCACAAACTGGTTAAGAACAGAGATGGAGACATTCCCAGATTTCCAGTGTGAGCTGTCTCTCCCAAGCTGCAAATGCAACCTTTTGAAGACATTATATAAATTCTTTATAATTTTGCTCCCATTCAGTCACTGTGAATCATCCTGAAATCATGGGCTATTGAAGCAGGACAAAACCCCATAGACCATACAGCCAGAACTTTCACTTTACAGCTGAGGAAACTGCAGTTCAAGAAGGGTACCCAGGACCACACTGCTGGTCAGTTAGAGAGCCAATACTTAATGTCAAGGTTTCTAATTCTCAGCTCATTGCTATGACGGGATGATCAAACATCCATATTTTGGGAGGATTATGCTGGTTTTAAAATTGAAAATCTTATACCCCAGGAAACCCCTCAATCCCAGGCAAATCATGATGGTTGTCAGTCCTAAAAGAGATATGTATTATTATTGATATCGCCATAATCTTTTTTAAAAAGCAGTTTTTATGTCTCATCATGGCAAAAATTCACCATGCATTAGGTTGGCCAAAACAACTCCAAAATAAAGAGTTGCCTTAACACTGAGGAGTGGTCTCAGTACAGCAGATGTGGGGAATCAGAAACGCTTCATTTTCCAATCACACCTGTGACTAGAATGCCTGCCATTAGTCCAGGTTATGCTTCAAGCTCCCCTTCCCTGCCCACAGCCACACAGGGGCTACCAGATCACTGGTAAAGGCTGCAGCAGACCTCCTTTCCCCATCACCAGTTATAAACTAGAAGAATACCCTAAAAGATGAAGACAGAGTGGAGTTCCCTACCAGCCCACTTTTCTTCCCACATTTACTCCAGAAAAGTGTTCAGTGGACTAGAGAATATCAAGCAAGAAGTCATACAACCTCTAGAGAAATTAAACTATCTACTTCCCTCCCAGCTCATCCAGAAGCAACAAATTAGCTCTCTCAAACTGCCCAGTTGGAGCAAATTAGAAAGCAAACTTCAAGATCATTTTGCTTTTTTATGGGACAAAGACACAGACAGTATCTAGAAGAGAAGACCCATGTCACCCACCAGCAAGAGGCTCTCAAGCAAAGGACTGTGATTTCTATCCCAAAGGTCCTTTGGGCACTCAGCTTGGTCCAGCCCTACCCTTCCTCATAAGTCACGCTGGGATTGTCACCTGACAGCCCTGCGTCCTCTTCTTCAACCATCAGAGCCCAGCCCTTAGAGCCATGTCACAGGCTATCTGAGGACCTGAGCATCCACTTTCAACCTTCCTGTGGAAGCTGTCAAGGGCTTTTATTTCAGATGAATGTGCCCTGACTCTGTGAAAAAGAAACACTTACTGAAAAGACAGACAGTGAGGGAAAGAGCATGCTGCCCTTGCCCTGGTCTCACCATCTCATATGAAAACGCTCCCCCTACGGGGAGACGAATAGGTTGTGTTTTCCTCTCCTTTCTTCCCTGTAATTTTCTTCTGAAGAAGTTTGTGAAATAAAGATTTATTTTTAAATCAATTCCATTCACATTAAAGAAACCATTACACCTTACCTTTTACTTTCCTTTTTAATTTTTTTTTCCTAAGCTTAGTCTACTTGAAGCCAAAGGGCATGGAATCCAGCCTTTTATATACAAGTTGCTTTTCTTAAAAAAGTAGGTAGTTCCTAGCTTTGCCGCCATCAGTAGAGGGGCAGCTTCCTTTATATTTCCTGATCTGAAGTTCAACAGGAGCCTGCAAGGCACCAAAGGTGTGGATGAGCCCGGCTGGGGATGACAGAAATTATAGCTAATGCACGTGCTATAGATTAGGAAGATGAGATTACAGTTTCAATTGGAAGCAGCCTCTAGCTCTGTTTCCCCTGATCACAGTAAATCTCCCATGTGAACACGTGCACCCCTGAAGCCTCCTGAGTCAGGACTCTGGGGCTCCAGCCTTCCCTGCTATTTCAGGTGGCTTTTCTGCTCAGCACATGACACAGCCTCACCCCTACAGGTTTAGTTTTGCACTAGAGTTGCTGTTGTTGGGCTTTTCTGTTTGATTTGGTTTTAGCAAGCCTCCCCGGAAAGAATGCTGGACTTAAAACTTGAAGACTTGCATTTGAGCCCAGTTCTATCACAATTGCCTTGAACTTGAGTGATTTTCTGAGCCTCCCTGTCTGTTTTCTATCTATAAAATGGCAATGATGATACAATTACACAGGTGTGTGGGAGAACTACAGAGCACAGCACAGGAAGTGCTGACACACAGTGGGGACTCAGATATTTGTGCCGTGACTATCAAATATTTCTGTGCCTATCACCACAATAGATCAGTAGAGCCAAGTTCAAAATAAAACTTTGACCTTGAATTCATTGTAACCTCTTAATAGCTACCATCTATCAAACACCTATTATGTGTCACATGCTATGCTATTTTAAAATGTATGGTCTTACTTAATTCTCTATGAGGCAAATATTATTAGAGCTATTTTGCAGATAAGAAAAATGAAGCTTAAAAAAGTTAAATATAACCTTACCAATGGTGACGCAGTGGATAAAGTGTCAACCTGGAACGATGAGGTCTCTGCTTTGAAATCCCCAGGTCATTTGCTCTGAATGCAAGCTCGTCAGCATGAGATGGCTGACTTCAATGGGGGAATCATCCACATGATCCCAAAGCTCACCAGCATGAGCCCACAGGTCACTGGCTTGAGCAAGGGGACACTGGCACGCCACAGTCAAGGCAGGTAAGAGAAGCTCAATGTACAACTAACGTGAAAGCAACACAAGTTGATTCTTCTCACTCTCTCTCTCTCCTCTGTATCTTGGAGGCAATCAATGCACAACTAAATGAAAGCAATGAATTGATACTTCTCATTCTCTCTGTGTCTTCCTGTCTCTCTCTCAAAAAAAAAAGTTAAATGCATTTCCCAAAGTCACACAACTAATAAGTGGCAGCACTGGGACTAGAATAGCCTTAGCTTCGTCAGCATTACACCGCCCTCCAGTACAAGCAAAGGAAGCTTTCAGGACAAGCACACACAGAGAAACTTAATCATATTTCAGAATATTCCCCATTCTCATTCAGAACTCAGAGGGTTAAAGAGAAGATGACAAAAATTGCACAAACAGCTGTCCAAGGTGTTAGTTGCTCTTCTGCAGTACCATTTTGTTTGTGCTCTGCAGCTGTACCAGGAAGTTTTTGTTCTGCAAAGAAAACACTGAACTGAAAAGATAATTGGTATTCAAGACACACATGTTTTCTACCAGCAAATAAGAAGAAAGCACAACAGAATTCTTGAAGGATGCTGATTTTTTTTTTTTGGTGTTTTGCAATTCTGCATTTTCAGAAAATGACATCTGTTTTGTGAGTGACTAAAAACTCTAGAGGCAGAATTTGTAAAAGGAAATAAAATTGTGTTTCTGAGCATTTTACTCCTTACTGCCTTCAAATGATATTTGTTTAGTTGGCCCATTTTCCCCAAAACATTGTTAAGGCAGAAGTTTTCCTATTTCCTGCCCACACTTGTGACAGGTTTGAAATGATGTTCCAGTGGCAAGCATTCTAAAAGTTTCTTTTAGCACTTTTCCTCCATGTATCAAATCATCCTTTCTTTTGAGCACTCAAAAAAAAATTGTGCCTTCTAGGAGCATAAATGAATATAATGCATCGCATTTATATCACACGTGTCTAGTAACAACTCAAAAGTATTTTACTGTCTTCACTTTTCCAGGCTGTTTATTTTTTGCCAGCACATCAACAAACACAAAAGTTTGAGGGAGCCATTTCTTAGTCATGCCCTCTCTTTGATTTATCACTTCCTGTTTCATAAATTTTCCATCTCCACTTCACACAAATAAAAAGATGCAGTAACTCGTGTAGTTTGTCAGCCAAATCCCCGTTTTAGAGAAGAACGAATACTAACTAATGGCATCTGAGGGAGTCCCCACTGCAAATGGTATAGAGTCAGTTTGAACCCTATTCCCCCAAAGCTGGCCATGTCTGCTGTGCCAGAATTACACGACTAATACAAAAATGGATAACAGCTTCCATGTTGTAACCAGCAGGATTGACACCCTCCATGGTGGGCAGGAACTCCTGGACTGCAGCTATGAGTCTTTCTACTCCTGCCTTTGCCCAAAATTTATGGAGCCATACATCATAGAGAAGTAAAATATAAATGAATCTTTGGGAATTTTCATGAGGCAGATATCTTGTGAGTTGTCCTGATGAGTTAGTTCTCTTTTATCTAGTTCCATAATTCACAAAGCAGAAACCCTGTTTGTTCAATGCTCCTTTCTCAAAGTTTATCTATGTCATTTTTGCTGTGATATCTCAGTCATACAGACTCCAACTTTCTCTGGATTTTAGACATTGACTAGCCAAGCACACCAGCCTCAATGCTTTCTTCCATGCACAATCCTTCTGGCCCTTTGGTAACTAACTACTGACTTAATGTCGTCCCTTTGGAAGTACTCAGCAGAAAATCCTAGACTGCTTCATGCATAGGACTGCTCTATCATCACAAGCCTGGGGAGACCAAGGCTACAGATGAGTCTGACTAGGGAAAAATAATATTCCTCATTCTTGTAGTGCAAGTTCTCATCAGCAAAAGTCAAAAAGGCTATTCACCAAATGCTGCTCACAGGTACAGAAATGTAAATACAAGTAATAAAAACAGTGTATTTGTCAAGAAATTTATTGGCAGAATAGTTCAGCCATGCCTAACAATCTGTTATCAGGACCCACATTAGGCATTATTCTTTATCTTATGAACAACTCTTGATGTCATCAGTGAGTCCTTTCATCTTACAAGATAAACTTTGCCAGCTCCCCATCACGGAGACATGCCTTGTCAGGGAGTTGCCCCTCTAGGAAACCCCTGAGACTGGAAGCTCTGGTGCATCTTGAAAGATAGGCCTTACGTGTCCAAAGCAGGGCAGGGCTGTGGGCCCCAGACCCATTCTCAGTTACAATCAAGCAAGGGAAAAGCTAAAATGGGCACAGTGGCCTCATCCAATGGGTATACATGTGGCATCATGCACAGCTTATTTCTTTAGATGAAATGCTCTGGGACCTTTTGACAAATTCAAATTTTGAATATTTTCATTTGCTCTTTTGGCTTCCCACTGTTTACATCTTATTTATTTTCATTTTGTGTAGTAAATTTATGTTCTCAGGTATTGCCAGAGGTCTCATTTATTTTCCTCTAAAAATTGTCCATTTATTCTTTCATGTTTATACATTGCCACTTGTTTTAATTTACTCATTTTTCTTACCCTCATTTTTTATTGTGAACTTGGACTCTTCCATATACATTCCTACCTGAACATATGAATAGCATGGTATTGCTTCACTTTACAAAACTTTATGGAACCTTCAAGATACATTTCAAATCCCAAATCCTTCACCTAGCTGTCTGAAATATTACTGACTGATGCTAATGTCATCACTTGGTAACTGTCCCCAGCATCACAGTATCAATCTTAACATATTAGTTTCAACTAGATGTGCTACACTACCCTAACCAGAAACCTATTGCTTTCCGCTAAGCAGTAAGCACAGAATTAGGCACAAAATAGGAATTCAAAAAACTCTTGTTGGATTAAACAGAATGTCCATAGAAGAATGAGTACTGTGGATGTGCTTAAGAAACTTTCATTTATTTATCTAGTTATCCAACCATGCTTATGAAGCACCTAATCTCCTGTAGGCATAGGAGGAACAAAGACGTGTGTCATAATCACTTTAAAAATCCAGCAGGAAGAATATAAATATGGATACAAAAGTACACTAATGTGTCACTGCATTCTATGTAGAAATAATTAAAGGGAACAGTAGGAGCACAATAAAGAAGTGTGGTCAATTTACCCTGACTGATGATTGCCTCAGGAAGCAACGATTCAGCTGGGTTTTGAGGGGAGAAAAAATGAGTGAAATGGAGAAAAAGAAAGGGAGAATATTTAGAGAGCAGTTTGAGCAGAGTCAGGATAAAATATTAACAATCTGCAAAGATTCACTAAATATGAGATAGGGTCTGAGAATCAGCCTCTTTGACAAACATCCCCTGGTAGTTTTGATGCAGATGGACCCAGAACCATACTCTCAGGAACACCTCTACACATCCTAAATCTTCAAAGACTTGCTCAGAATCATTTGACAGTGGACAAAATGTGTCATGTGGCTTAGTCAGAGAGAAGAGTTACACTTGTGTAGAAGGTCTGTACACCTACATGAATGAACCTTCTAAAATATGAATCCAGTCATGTTACGACTCCATTTATAATCCTGTGACATTCTACTGCTCATAGAAGAATGTTCAAGGCTTTCATGGAGCATCCCTGCTTCACATGAACTGACTCTCCTTCTTGGCTTTGCCTCTGGTCTCACTGCTCTGACTGTACCTTATAATTATATTAAATTCCATACCTTCTGCTTCTGCTTATAATGGTTATAAAGCTATTAAAATTTCAAACATATAGAGACGGTTTTCTACTGAGGATATTCAATCAAATAAGGTTACTGTTCTTATAGAAACATAGGGTCAATTTAAGTGTTCAGAAGGAAATACTAGAGCACTTTCCTTTGTCTGCAGACTGTCAAATTGTCCCATAAATTATGGTTAAAGTAAAAGAGCTCAAAATTCTGAGAGAATGTTAGAAGATACGATGTGAAATGTTAAGAACCAGAAGCAAAAAGCAACCTAACCTTACTCCTCTAATAAAGACATGTACACACATATAAATGCCTTCCCACAGAGGCACACACAAGCCAACACACACACACACGTGTCCCATACCACTGGAGGGCATCCTGGAATCTGTGTATCACCAAAATATTCAGTGATAAGTACATTTTCTTCCTGGCACATTGAAGAGAGAAACTGAGAGCAGACAGCTAGTAAGATAAGACACAGCCTCCCTTCAGGAGCACATGCTGCCTTGGCAAACACAAATATCACTCACTCACACAAGGACTGAAGCCTGTGCATAATTCTCTTGACAACTCCCAACTTATAACATTAGCATATGAATGCCAGGGCTTACGGTGATATTCGCCCACCAAATGGAGTTTATAATATAAATGCAATGAAAACTAACTGAATGATTATTCTTTGCTCTGAATTGAGTCTGTCAGAGCTTATATGTAAAATATATATGATATCTGTACAGCACCCAGTGTAAACATATTACTTCTGCATGGGAGGAAAGTTGAAATGTTTAGGACAGTATGAAATGCATCCCTCCCTCCCAAATAATGCGTAAAATGCATGGCTCCAATTTCCCATCTTGACGCATGAATGTCTCCCCTTTTCCCAATATTTCATGTGTATTAGGCCAAATGTGATTCTTTTCAGAGTCTCTCTGTCTTCATTTTATTTGTCTTAGCTGTCCTTTTCCTAGCTGCCAAAAATTATTCACAACTCCAAGAGAAAGATCTTAATAATTGTATCCATAATCTACTCAAATTAGTGGATATGATATGTCTTTCCAAGTGAATTATAAACCCCTTAAAGAAAAAGACATTAACTTATTCATCTTTAAAGTTATGGTATCTCTGAAGTTATGCGCCTAAAAAAGCAAGAGTTCATGTTGGCTGGGTGGTTCCTCTCATAACATCACTGGAGCTGACTCATGTGGCCACATTCATCTAGAAAGACTGACCAGGCTGCAAGTTTCTAGCTTCACTCACAGGTCTGGCTGTCAGTTGGGCCTTCTTGGTCTTCTTCACATGGCCTTTCATTCTCCAGTTGGCTAGACTGGCTTCCTTATGTGCTGTGTCAGGACAAAGCTCAAGACCCTTTACAACCTACCTTCACAAGTCACACAGTATCACTCTCATCAAGTTTTATTGGTCAAAACAAGTCAGAGGGCTAACCCATGCACAGACCTGGAGAAATAAGATGCTACCTTGTGGAGGGAGGACTGGCAAAGTCCACTGGCAAAGGGGCAGGCATGCAGGGATGAGAAGATTTGTAACCATCTTTATCAACAATGTATCACAGCAGTGCAGCCCTAAAACACATACAGTAATCAAACACTATTTTGGGAAGTTTAATTTATTCATCCACTTGTTCAGTCATCCATTTAACAAACACTTTTCAAGGTACTGCATTGTAATGAGAACTTTGTAAGGCTCTGGAAACAGAGTGAGCAAACAGCCAGAATGAGTTCCTCATTTTATGGAATTTATAAGAAATAAATGAATGAGTGAACAAAAAGTGACAGGCAGCTGAGGGGAGTTTGCTGAGATGTGGCTTCAAATTCTAGGCTCCCTTTTTAGTTTGAAGTTTATAAATTTTATGTGCTTTTATTTCTTTCTCTTCTTTTATTCAGTGAGAGGAGGGGAGGCAGAGACAGACTCCTGTGCTTCAACTGGGATCAACCCAGCAAACCCACTATGGGGTGATGCTCTGTCTATCTGGGGCATTGCTCTGTTGCTTAGCAACCAAGCTCTTCTTAATACCTGAAGGAGGCCCTGGAGTCATCTTCAGCACCAGGGGCCAAACTGCTAGAACCATTCCAGTCATGCCTTCAGGAGAGGAAAAGAGAGAGAGAGAAAGAGAGATGGGGAGAGAAACAAGAGGGTGAGGAGTAGAGAAGAAGATGGGCGCTTCTCCTGTGTGCTCTGACTGGGATTCGAACCCAGGTCATCCACATGCCAGCTGACACTTTACCACTGATCCAACCAGCCAGGGCCCAAAGTTTATAAATTTTAAAATGCCAGAATCTCTTCTTGGAAGTGGGTCCCAAGCTAGAAGACTACCAACAGACTAAAGTCAGAGTTGGATTCCAAAGGGTTGGGGCTAGAACACCAAATTTCTGTTGGAGGAAACTTAAGCCACAGAAGCCAGGGGAGTTAGTTTTTAATATGGGAGACTCAAGGTCTGGCAGAAAACAGAAAGCAAACTCAGAAGGGAATTGAAAGAAAATTTAGTGAAGAGACTATTCATAGTGGTTGAGACAAAATTAAAGGAAATCAAAGGAGATACTTAGATAGCCAAGAACAAGCAACAAGAGGAGGGCATATCCTAGGCCTGAAGCAGCAAAAAGAACAAATGTTTTTACCAAACACAGATAAGAGCTAGAGCTATGGGAGACAGCACTCTTGAATACAGACATAATTTTAAAGGAAGCCACTGCCAGGAGAGCAATTTCAAAACCCAGAGATAGCAGAGTAATCTAACCCTTCCTTTCCTCCTGCCCTTTGTGTCCTGCCTGCCTCTCATTAGTCTAACCCAATCAGAAGCTGGAGGCTGGGGAGTCCTCCTCTCCCACCTACCCAGTTATCAAGAGTTGACCATAATCCCATTAAACACAATGGAGTGATGCACATGGAAGGAGTCAGAATGTGAGCATTATGGCAACAATGAATTTACTATTAAATTTGTGAGCTTGAAATGTTTGCAGCCATCTGATTGTAGATCTCCAGTAGGTTGTTGACAATATAAACTTGGAGTTCAGAAGAGCAAGATGTACTTGAAGATAAAGTGTTAGAAATGATCAGCTTAAAATCGTTGTTAAAGCCGCATGAATAAGATCTTGACAAAGAACATAAAGAAAAAAGAATAAAGTTAAAATTCCAACTCTGACAGAGGATGGACATAATGATAAAGAAAGGAAAATGGTAAAAGTTAGGAGAGAACCAGAAAAGGGTAAAATCTGGAAATTCAAGGACAAAGAGTGTTTCAAGAAGTGTCAAATGTGATAGATCAACTGGAAAAGAAATTACAAATTGGAATTAGAAGGCCATTGGTGATCCACATAGGTATAAAATGTTGTCCTACAGAGGCTTCTAGTATTATTTGGCTAAATAAAATATAGAATATATTCATTATATGTGGATGGCTCCATGTTGAACAGAACTACTAATAATTTAAAAGACAGCTTATAAAGTCAAAGAAAACAGTAAATTAAAAAATATGTACACATATACATAGAGACAGGAATAAGGCACACATATACCTACCAAACATAATATGTAACTATAGAAAATAATTAGATAAGCACAAGCAAGAAAGAAAAATATATATTTGGGAAATACATTATTTTCAAACCAATAATTATTGCAGCTATTGCTCTTACGTTCTGCATTATATAGAACGATGTACTAGGATATCAACATATGGCCTGTAAAAAATAATTCTTCTACTATATATTGATCAATGCATAGTACATATAAGTAAAAAAGTAACTAAGGATTAGTTAACTGCTATTATTGACTCCGTAGATTACCAAATGGTGTCCCATGCAGTACACATAGGACATTGCAAATATTTCCTTCCTCCCCAGTTGTTTGTTTCCTTTTCTCAAAAATTTCCAAATATTTCAAGTTTAATTTCTCTTCCTTCTTTGAATTTTCCTCAAAATAACTTGCTCTTCACAAACTTTAAAGCCCTGACCATGACCAGATAGCTAGGTTGGTTAGAGCATCATCTCAAAGCGCAGAGGTTGCCAGTTCGATTCTTGGTCAAGGCACATACAGGAGCTGACTGATTGATGTTCCTGTCTCTCTCTCTCTCTCTCTCTCTCTCTCTCTCTCTCTCTCTCTCTCTCTCCCTCTGAAGTCAATACAATAAACATTTTTTTTTAAAAGCCTGTTGTTTGTTTTCTACCTTTTAAAGACTGACAAGGAAGGTGAAGAGATAGAAGTGGAGAAGAAAAATGGAGATATCTTGGAAAGGTAAGAGAGATGCCCCTGCCCTCAGAGACAAAGCTGATCAGTCCTTCTGCATCTGCTGTGATACTGGTGATCGCCCCACAGTTCCTGCCAATTTCCAGGGGTCCTACTAGCAGGTCCGTTTGCATCATTCATATGGTCTGCCTTTTCTTCCATATACCCCTGTGGGCATGCAGCTCAGCCTTTTCTTTTACCAGTTTCCACCAAAATTTTCTCCATTTCAAGTACTTCATCAGTTTTTTTTTAAATGTATTCAAAACATATATGACTGTTGGGAGGGGTCACATCACAATTCCCTGCCACCACTGTCCCACCTCCAAGCTGGCGCTTCCAATCCTCTCCCTCAGGAGCACGCGCTGTATGGCAGCCCTCCGCCTCCACGTCCCTCCAGGCAGAGCAGCTTCCCCTTACTTCGTAAACTTAATACTAAAAGAGCGATGGTGTTCAGTTGCTACCGAACTTTTTTACTCAGACTCAGGAGGGCCCTCCCAAAACCGAAGCCTCGGCACTAACATGACCCATTCTCTCTAGAAAGCAGACAAGGGAGATGTCCCATGTCCGTCACACATAGCCTTTCACCACCATCATACACCAGACTTCGAAGGTTACACAGCTCACTCCAGGTCAAGTTCTGTTCTCCAAAATGTCACAAACCTTCAGAGTAGAAATTTAGCAAAAAATAAGTTAGTCTTTATAAAACGTATTGCACATATTCTTTACGTGTGTCTTATTTCAACACTCCAGTGCAATTTCTTCAAGAAATCTAGGAAGAGAAATTAAAAGGCCATGTACTTCTTACATTTATTCCCTGAACCCTGAAGTATGAAAATGAGGCAAGAAGTGAAAAACAGCAGGTCAGGTTCCCACTTCTTCTATTGAAATTCTATCACAAGTTAGCAAACTAGAAAAGAGGCTTGTCTGTAATATGCTAATGACTTCAAACTGGGAAATGTGTGAGTTTCTGATTTTGGGAAAAGCTCATTAAGCCTTTAGCCTAAGAAAAAGTTCATTTTGGTTGCTTGTGTGAGCCAGGCCCTTCTTTATCCTTGCACATGTCTTGTTCTTACATGCTTTGGGAACGCCCTACAGTTTGTCTTAGTTTCTCCTTTAAGCCAAGTTTTATATCAGCTTTCTTGCTGAGCTGTTTTTTTTTTTTTTTTTAAACCATTGTCTTTTGAAAGACAGAGAGCTGATCATCTCAGTCACTTTTAATTCCTTACACTCTAACACTGTACCTATTAAGATTTTAATGGTTTGAAGAGCTATAACATAAGATATGATCCTGTTAAGGCGGACATTAGAGTAGAAATTGCTGTCTCAGCCACAGTTCTTTTACATTCCATTATTATGAGAAAAAGTGATATCATAACAAGTTAATAAGTATCCTTTTGCGCAAAGACCTATGCTGTTTTTGAAGCCCTAATCTCTTAACTTTCTGGAAATGAGAAGTACTTTCTTCTAATCTTTCATTGTATACTTAGTTAGAATCTCTTTTTCCTCCTTAATGTTGGTGATGCTATCCCCTCCATAATTTTATCTAAAAGTGTGTGTGTGTGTGTGTGTGTGTGTGTGTGATAAAGTCTAAAGTTCAAAGAAAGTAAAGGGTTTAAGAAGTAAATTTGAGAAATATCACTATAAAAATTTGAAGTTAAATTGAGTATGTTTCTTCCAAAAACAGAACAATTACATTAGAAATCATTACCAAAATATAGTTTAAAAATTCTCAAAACTTTGAAAAAATAGGACACTTACATAACCATGAGTCAAAAAAACAAAAATAAAAAAAAAAACAGACAAATTTTCTGAAAACAAACTTACTGAAATTTTCAGCATAAAGGGGAATGGGGAAATCTGAATAGTACTGTTCATAATGTTTAAAATAAATCGATAATTTGAAATCTTTCTAAACAATTACTCCAAATCTAGATGAATTAATTGATGGTTCTTTCACATCTAAGGAGAAATGAGCACCAATTGTAAACTGATCCAGAAAATAAAAAATGAGAAAACAGTGTCCACTACATTTTACAAAGTCAGCATAAACTTGATACCATAATCTGTCAAAACATTAAAATAAAGAAACATTATAGATCAATTTCTTTTCTGAGTACATGTGTAAAAATTATTTATATTAGCAAATAAACTATAGCAATATATTTTTAAAAAATAATATATTGTGAAATAATGGGGTTTATACCAAGAATTCAAGGTTGGTTTGACATCATAAAATTAATCAGTAAAAATCACTGTCTCAACAGAAGAAAAAATAAAATTACATGGTCATCTCAAAATGTGTGTAATAATATTTGACAAGACAAGTTAATTTTTAAATAATTATATTAAGCCTGACCAGGCGGTGGTGCAGTGGATAGAGCATCAGACTGGGATGCGGAAGACCCAGGTTCAAGACCCCAAGGTCGCCAGCTTGAGCGCAGGCTCATCTGGTTTGAACAGAAAGCTCACCAGTTTGGACCCAAGGTTTCTGGCTCAAGCAAGGGGTTACTGGGTCTGCTGAAGGCCCGCGGTCAAGGCACATATGAGAAAGCAATCAATGAACAACTAAGTTGTCGCAACAAAAAACTGATGATTGATGCTTCTCATCTCTCTTTGTTCCTGTCTGTCTGTCCCTATCTATCCCTCTCTCTGACTCTCTCTCTGTCCCTGTAAAAATAAATAAATAAATAAATATATTAAATTTAGAAATTAAATTAAATCAAAAAAGTCTTATAAACCAGTGATAATATAATATAATGTGAAAAGTAGTTTTCAAAAAACCCAATAAAAATAATAATAAAAAATGAAATATTAAAATTTTCTATTACTTCATTTCAAAGATTCGATGGAGGAATTAACTAATACAATATGACAAGAAAAGGAAATATACATATAAAACTTTAAAAAGTAGTAAAACACTAATTTTTAAAGACAAATTATTATATATGTAGAATATCCAAAAGAATACACAAATAAACTATAAAAATTAATAACTAAATTTAACAAAGTAACTAAACCGAAGTTTAATAAACAAAGTTTAATTGCATTTCTAAATATTAATAATAGAAAATTAAAATTTTAAAGTAATATCACCAACTTTGGCACCAAAAACATAAAATACATAGCAATAATTTTAATAAAAGTTATGTAAAAATCAACCAAGAATAAAGCTTTACTGATGTTAATTTTAAAAGACCTAATTAATGGTAGAACATGTATATTAGAAGGCTTACTACTGTAGAAATGTCAATTTCCTCAAATTGATCCATATATCTCATGCAATACCAAGAGAATTTTAGTGTGGAAATTGACAAGCTGATTCAAAATATACATGAAAATCCAAAGGGCTACCAATAGCATTAATAATCTGAAATAAAAACAAATTTGAAGGACTTATCTGACTGCATATTAAGACTTAATATAAAGTTATAATACCTAAACTATTTGTGATAATGACACAAAGATAAATAAACCAATAGAAAAATGTAGAATTATATCTATGTATATATAGTCATGTGATTTATAATTAGGTGTCACAGGAACACAATAAGAAAACAGTTTTCTTTTCAATTACTGGTATTGAATCAATTTGTTATTTAGTTGGAGAAAAAATAAAAGTTTTGTCATCTTTCAAATTAGTGGTTTTTAATGTAAAAGATAACATAAAAAAGTTTCTAAGAGACACATAGAATATTATCTTTATAACATTGGAGTAAGAAAAGTTTTTTTCAACAGGATACACAATACATTAAGACTATATTTATAAATTTTACTTAAATTAAGAGACTTTTTCATTAAAAAGCACCATGAAAAGTATAAAAAGGTAAGATACATTGTGAGAAAAAATAATCACACTACATATTTCAAAGGACGCATAACCAGAATATATAAAGTATTTCTATACGTCAATTTTTAAAAGGCAGCACAATTATTTTAGAATGGAAAAACTACAATAGACATTTTATAAAAGAAGATAGATAAGAGGCTAAACATTATGAGCAATCAGGAAATTGTGAATTAAAATTATAGGATATATCAGTAAAAATGGCAGAGTAAAGACCTATAAAACTATAAAAGCAGTGAGAACAAATGGGAAAATGTTAGAACCTACTTTTTCAGGGCTCTAGTAACTAACAAAAGGCTTGCAGTAAACCAGGGAATTTTTATCCAAGAAAAATAGCTGTATCTTTGTTTAAAAAATATTGTTCTGTTATGTTTTAATTTTCCTTTTTCCATATTCCCTACTTTGCTCTGTGGTCATCTTGAAAATCTATAATGTAAACCATGGTAAAAACTAATAGTCTGGTAGCCCTTGAAAGAAGCAGATCAAGTAAACCATGGTAAAAACTAATAGTCTGGTAGCCCTTGAAAGAAGCAGATCAAGTTTAGAGATCCAACAGAAGTCCATGTCCATATAATTGTCATTATTTAACATCTCTGTTGGTTCTCTAGAAGACTCCACTCACAAAGCTATCTTTATTTTACTTGACTTAAACAGCCATCTTACAGGGACATTTTCTAAAATAATTAGAAGCAATTAAATATTGTGGCTTCTTAGGTGATGAAAAACATTTTGGGCAAACAGTAGGCTAATCAAAAGTTAAAAGGGAAATCTCAGACAAGAGAGGTTCATGTTCCTATATGAAGTCCAACATAGTACTGGGAATATATAAGGCTATCTGAATACTTGGAGCTGTGCATGTATTCAGAACTGCATGAGTACTGAGGAAAGACATGAGAGAGTCTCAAGCTATCACCTCTGGCTAAACTGTGTCTCTTTATAAGCAAGAAGTGAAGATTAGGAATATACTGCTCACAAAATTTAGGGGATATTTGAAAATGAATATGAAGCTATAAAATTTTCCCTAATTTTTGTGAGTAGTGGTAGTTGCAAACCTCCTGGCTAACTCTTGAAAGCACGTCTCAACAAACACACCCACACAAGCACAGACACAGAGCACCTCAGCATAGATTAGGAGACATTGGTTCCAGGAAACTAAGGAAATCACTGTCCAACCATTTAACTGACTATTAAGCTAATTTAGCAAAAACTTCAGTGGCCACACGCAAAAAAGAGCACAAACTTTGCAATGTACCCGTCCAAATAAGTCACTACACAACAAAGAGTAGCAGCAATGGTAACAAGAACAGCAAACAGCCACAACAATAAACCCTAGGAAAGGGAGGAAATCTGATTTCTAGAGTTGCCATACTATATATATTTCTTATTTTTACAGAGACAGAGAGAGAGTCAGAGAGAGGGATAGATAGGGACAGACAGAGAGGAATGGAGAGAGATGAGAAGCATCAATCATCAGTTTTCTGTTGCGACATCTTAGTTGTTCATTGATTGCTTTCTCATATGTGCCCTGACCATGAGCCTTCAGTAGACCGAGTAACCCTTTCCTTGTTCAAGCAGGCGACCTTGGGTCCAAGCTGGTGAGCTTTTGCTCAAACCAGATGAGCCCGCGCTCAAGCGGGCGACCTCGGGGTCTCGAACTTGGGTCCTTAGCATCTCAGTAAGACGCTCTATCGACTGCACCACTGCCTGGTCAGGCCATACTATATTATTTTAAATATCCAGTTCTGTTCTTATTATCACAGTTAAAATAGGAGCTCTCTCTTGTCAGACAGATCTGTGGTAATATGGTATATAACTGCCTGATCCTAGGTAATTCAGTAAAGGACATTATTGAAACACTTGATGAAACTGAAATATGGACAATAAATCAGATAAATATTGGTGTCAATGTTAACTTTACTAAGATTAATAACACTGGGGAACAATTCTTTTTTTCATTTTCTGTTGCATGAGGTTTTAGAACATTTTCTATATACTTCTGCATTGCTGATTCCAAATCTGAAATCCATTTATTGGTGCATGCTCTAGGTTTTATGCAATTTTAATTTCTTTTTGTTACAGTT
The DNA here is from genome assembly GCA_037038555.1 of Rhynchonycteris naso. NCBI lineage: Eukaryota > Metazoa > Chordata > Mammalia > Chiroptera > Emballonuridae > Rhynchonycteris > Rhynchonycteris naso. Next base: position 229,354,211 of record CM072998.1, read on the forward strand.
AATGGCATGCATTGGTTTTTAAATTGGAGTTAAAGGGCAACGACTCTTGGATTGAACATAACCACAAGGCAATTAATATTTTGCAAACATCACTTTTAAATAATTGTAGTTGTTTTCAAATGTATAAAATAATTATCTGATAAAAAACACCCTCTCATTTTGTTTTAAAATTGACTCATGGCTTCTTCGAGTAGGTGTAAATGTAATATACAGAATAGTACTGACACCTTTTGTTATATATGTGGCTATTACACACTTCAACATCAAAGGCACAATATTTCATCATTTGTGATGTGTGCATATATTGCCTATTTTCAAGTTCCCCTTGACGATCAAGACAAGAATTGGGCTTCTCATATTGTGTGTCATAATTGTGAGGAAATGCTTCGTGACTAGACAAAAGGAAAATACAAAGGAATGCCTTTTGGTTTCCCATGTTTGGTTTGAACCTAAGAACCACAGCAGTGACTGTTATTTCTGACTGATCCATACAAAGGGCATCAGCAAGAAAAAACAGCATATGATCGCATATCCTAATATTCCTTCAGAAATACGACCTATCCCACACTCTGAGACACTTCTGGTTCCAGTTATAAATGGTTTTATTTCTTCTAAGGACGAAGAAAGTGAACATGCTGATCAAGTGTATTTTGATAAGATGAATGAGGAAATGGTTGTAGAATCTGAAGAGTCTTCTTCTGATGCCAAGCAGTCATTAACCCCTCAGCAGTTTAAACAACCTGAATAAAATGATTTAGTAAGAGATTTGGGCCTATTAAAGAAAGCAGCTGAGTTATTAGCCTCCAGGCTTCAAGAAAAGAATGTACTTCACCGGTCAGCTAAAGTATCCCACTTCAGGAAGTGTGAACAAATTTTGGTGAACTTTTTTTCCTTCTGAAGACAAACACTTTGTTTACTGTCATGATATTAGTAGTCTTCTTAGCCATCTAGGTGTTACCACTTATATCCAATAGAATGGCGGCTATTTCTTGACAGCTCTAAACGGCATCTGAAATGTGTTCTCCTACACAACAGTAATGTTTATGCAGCAGTTCCAATTGGTTATTCAACTCATCTGCAAGAAGATTATAATGACATAAAAATTGTCCTCGACTTTCTGAAGTATGAGGAGTATAACTGGATCATTTGTGTGGATTTTAAAATGGTCAATTTCCTGCTAGAACAACAGAAAGGTTTCACGAAGTATCCTTGCTTTCTGTGTTTGTGAGACAGCTGAGCTCAGGAGAAACACTGGACACAGAAGCAGTGATCAAAACGTGAAGCTCTGGAAGTAGGAATGCAAAATATTTTGAATGAACCTATAGTTAATTGAGACAGGATCATTTTTCCTCCATTTTACATCAAACTTGATTAAATGAAGCAGTTTGTTCAGGCTTTGAATAGAGACAGTGAATGCTTTCAACATATTACTTCTGCTTTTCCTGCCTTGTCTTTTGAGAAGATAAAAGCAGGTGTATTCAATGGACCTCAAATATGAACCCTCATACATGATGAAGAATTTGTCAGGAAGATGAATAAGGAGGAGAAAGCAGCATGGTAGTCTTTTGTGGTAGTTACAAAGAACCTCTTTGGCAACAAAAAAGCAGAAAACTATGAACTTCTGGTTCAAAGGATGCTGTTGGTTTTCCGCGACATTAGATGTAATATGAGCATTAATTAAGATTCACTTCCTGAACAGTCACCTTGATAAGTTTCCTGAAAATCTTGGAGCTGTTAGTGATGAGCAGGGGGAATGCTTTGAGCAAGATCTGAAGACGATGTAAGAGCATTATCAGGGGTGATGGGACAGAAATATGATGGCAGATGACTGCCGAAGCATCAAACGAGATTGCCCTCAACAAGTACACAAACGCAAGAGCTACAAACACAAATTTTTGCCTCAATAGAATTTAAATAAGTTTTGCGCAAATTTTATGATGAAAGTAAGTGTTTTAATATGTTCTATTTTGAAATTTTAGACAAATTCTGATGCAATCATATCTTTTAGTGTATTAGTGTATTTACTGCATTATATAAATTATATTTTCACAAAGATGATGCCCAAGAAGACATTCTACTTCATTATGTTAAACTAAATGTTGAAAATTTTACAATGAGATGAAAACCTAAAATCTTGAATTGAAAAATAACTGTACATTTCAGAGAAAAACTAATGTCAGACTTGAGATCAGCACACTCGAATTAGGTAAGAACAAGTGTTTTTGTGGATGCAACAATATTTTGTTCCCCTGTGTAATAGTATCATAAAAACAGAGAGATTGATGAGAAATGATAAAGTCAAAAAAGAAAAAAGCAAATGGGGAAAAATGATAAAAATAGGTGATATTCTATGTACAATTTCTGTTTTAATTTTCTTCTGAGTTTCTCAAAATATTTCCAAATAGAAAGTTTCAAAAACTAAAAATCTAAATAAAATCATTAACAGTTGTAGGTATAATTAATATTAACTGATGGCCTCTATATTTCAAAAATCCTTTAAATATTCTTTTATTTAATCTTACAACATTGTCCAGATGATTTAATAGGCTTAGAAAGATTTGTCCTTGGCTCTTTTGTCCTCAAAATTACATTTAATGTCTTGCTTAAATAAGAAAAAGGCACATCACTCAAATTTCTTTACATAAAAAAGTATAGAATACAAACAACCAACACACAATCAATGGTTTGCATATATAGAAAATCTATATAAGTTGATTCAAGTAATACAGAATTAAAAATAAATGAAGTTTAATCGAACTGCCTTTTGACCCAGCTATCCCACTTATAGGAATATACCCTAAGAACACCTTAGCACTGTTCGAAAAGAAGAAATGCGCCCCCATGTTCCTGGCAGTATTGTTCACAATAGCGAAGATCTGGAACCAGCCCAAGTGTCCATCAGAAGACGAGTGGATTAAAAAGCTATGGTACATATATACTATGGAATACTACTCAGCCATAAGAAATGATGACATTGGATCATTTATAACAAAATGGATGGTCCTTGATAACATTATACGAAGTGAAATAAGTAAATCAGAAAAAAAGAAAAACTGAGAACAGCATGATTTCATACATAAGCGGGACATAAACGTAAGACTATGAGATATGGACAAGAGAGTGGTGGTTATGGGGTGGGGGGAGAGAGGGAAGGGTGGGGGGAGGGAGGGAAGGGTGGGTTAGGGAGGAGAAGAGGGACACAGGGAAAACCAGATAGAAGGTGACAGAGGACAATTTGACTTTTGGTGACGGGTATGCAACACAATTGAATGTTAAGATAACCTGGAGATGTTTTCATTAAAAAAAAAAAAAAAAGTTTTGAATGGCAGAAAACTAAAAGGGATATATAACATAATAAAACACTCATTCATTCTTATCCTAATAGTCTGTAATTCTCAAACAAAAGCTTTTAAGACAACATTTAACATTGATAAATATTAAATTCTGTAATTTGGTTGAAAAAAACAATTGCATTTTTAAGATAGGGAACACAAGCTTGAAATCAGAACTTATAGAAAACAAATCTTAGCTGACTACAAGCTTTTAGGTGCCAATGCTCATTAAACAATATTAATAGCCATCATAAAAATGAGATGACACAGACATAGCATTTATAAAGTTAGCAGCTACAACCACAGAAGTAAAAAGCTCCACTGTCATCTAACAGAGTTGTTGATTTCTGGAAGTCACATTTTAAGAAAGCCAATTACAAATATTGGAGTATCCACAAAATAGGAGATGTCTAGAAATAATTCTTTTCTTTTTTTTTTCAGATACCAAGGATTTATTACCTGCTCAACATTTTTCTAGGAAGATTCAAGTGAACCCCTAGTCTGGGCTTGCAGGGAACCACACTGCCTCATTAGGACTCTTCCCACTCAACTCCCACTCACTGACTCAGCCCCTCCCCAGGCTTTGCCTGTATCCTCTCCCAGTATAGATGGAACTCAAAACATCCAGAATCACGTTAGACCACCTGGTGCTGTTGCTGTAACTCTGCTCTTCTGCTAGGAATTAGGCTCCTCTTGGGTATCAATGGACTTTAAGATTCCTGCACTTTCTCTGTGGCTGATGTCTAGTCTTCCATACTTTTGCTTCTAGAAAATTGATTTCTACCTCTAAATTCTAACTCTTCTATTGGAACCTTATTGAGTAGTGTTAAAAAAAATGCCTTGATAATGACCATCTGCTTGGCTCACTGCTTATTATAAGCTGAAGGAGTCAGTGTCTCTGTGACCACATACCCATAGGGACAGCTTCTAGACCTCTGATACTGGTGCCCTCTTGATCAACGATTTTTAACTGGTGTGCTACAGAACTTTTAAAACATGCAATACCTGACTGTTCAGTCAAGGGCACCAACCTCTTTGCCCTTAGATTGTCAAATTAAAAAGAAAAAAAAGACAACAGCCAACACAATAAGAGTTTTTTGGTATGAATGGAATCAAAATTATACCTTTTTTTTTCATCAAATCTGCAAAATATATATTGTCTGGTGTGCTGCAGAATTTTAGTAATTAGTTTATGTGTGCCATGAATCGAAAAGGTTAGAAGTCACTGCTCTAAATCATTGCCTACCTGAAACTATGTTCCTGGGTATGTATGTCCCTGGGAACTCATTTGGGTACATTAGCCTGCAAATCTCAGTACCTTCCCTTTGTATCAAAAATCCTTTAAATATTCTTTTATTTAACCCTTACAACATTGTCCAGATGATTTAATAGGCTTAGAAAGATTTGTCCTTGGCTCTTTTCTGGTAAGGTGACTTGCATTTCTCTAGTAAGTAAGACAGGTTATAGTACAAACATGAAGGATACTCAGAGAGGAAGAGAACAAGGCACATTTTGATGATGGTTTTAAGGAGTAAAAACAAAGCAATGTAGGATTCGAATTAGTTCTTACTTGACTAGGGATTTGGTTTTGAGGATTGCTGCAGGCAAGGGGGGATCCAGATGACAGAGGGAAGGACTCTTACAGAATGCAAATTACAACACAAAATTAGGTACTCACTATTCATTAAATAATAATGGTTACTCATTAAGTGATCATTCAGGGAGAATAAAAAAGAAATCATGGTAAATAAAATTCAAAAAACTGATAAATACCCAAAACATCACAACAACCAGAGAAGAAAACATAATATTTATATTAATTTACTACTTGTAATACCTGTGTAATTCAACTTTTCTACAAATTTTGTTGACATACACTTCAATCACTTCTTCCTATGACACTAATTTTGCAATATTTTTCTAGAGCAAATAGAAAGATATTTCAATCTTTCCTTGATTTGGTTGATCAAAATTTGTTTTCATTATTTATAATGTAGAAAAGTTTATTTGATTTCATGACTCACTCAACTTAATGTCACATAATTTTTTTGTATTATTGTCAAATTTGGGTAAGATTTTTCTAAGAAAACAACTACTCACTGTAATACTGCTATAAGTGTTTACCCTAAAAACACAGAAAGTCTGATAAATTTTATTCTGTGTAAGTGTATATATATATATATATATACACACACACACTGTGATAATTTTATATATCATATCAAAGAAATATCTGATGAGAGCTTCTGTTTTAACTGTGATAATAAGAACAAAATCATTTGCTACAATTGTACATGGATAATTGAAATAACCTAACACAGACTAGCTTCTGGCTCTGGGGTCTACAGGACATACAGTGTGTCCGTAAAGTCATGATGCACTTTTGACTGGTCACAGGAAAGCAAGTGCACCTTGACTTTACGGACATACTGTAGTTATACTAATGTATAACCCCTGACACTTCCATTGTGTTTTAATACTGGTGAGCAAGTCCAGGGGGGAAAAATGGATTTCTGGAACACATTCTTACACTAGGTCAGTTTAAAATAACTACATAAATGTGTCTAGCTGTAATAACTTTACATGAAATGACTGCAGATCACATATCAAGCCCAGTGAATCAAAATTAAATATATTCCCATCTCAGAGCCTCCTTAGCTCAATTTCTAAATTGTCCACAGTCATTGAAAACATACAGAAGAAAACTAAGCTTAAGTCAGGGTGGTAAGAGATAGTAAAATACCTTACTTTTGTAAAATTTACAAAATCATATGACCCTATAAATTGTACTGTTGAAGCCCTTTCAGTCTTTAAAGGGGCCGTGCCAAAGATGGCCTTAACACTAAAGTTTTACTAGCTTCACAGTATATATACCTCAGGCTACAAGGTATTTCCAGGCAGAAAAAAATGGCACTTTCACCTTGAACCCTTTAATTGAGTCTACTGTCCCAAGTAGTAAACTACCAGCTTTGTTTATTAGCTTGTTACACTAATAGAAACATAAATTCAGAAAAAGGTGGAGGTACAGTCCCATTACACTCTAAGACCAATTCTGAGAATCAAATTTAGTAGGCCATTGTTAAAACTGGAGGAAATCCAGAGGACAGTGACCAGGAAGATGTGAAAATGTAAAAGAAAAATAATATTATAACTTGGAAATTTAGTATTTCTAAGAAATGGCTTAGGAAGGAAATAAGACCTTCCATAAAATGTAAAAAGGATGGTCATATGGATTAGGCCAAAGAAGAACCAGAATGTGGTTTGAATACTTACTGCAAAAAAAATGTACAAAATATCTCATTAATACTGTCTATATTGACTGCATATTAGAATTATAATATTTTAGATAGGGTTATGTATTAATTTCACCTTTTTCTTTTTACTGTTTTAATTTAGTCTCTAGAAATTTAGACATGTATCTAAAGCTTGCATTTGTGACTCATATTACTTTTGGACAACACTGGTCTAGTTTCAGCCCTACCGAGACAATCCCTAAGCCCTCAAAGTCATTGCAATTTTACCAAAGCTAAGGCATCAAAGCCACTTTCTATTTGGGAAGCTTTTACTTGAAATTCTCTTTTCTTGAATTTAATGCATTTCCTGTATCTGTTTCATTGGTGTGACCTGGCTTTTTCTTAAGTAAGGAAAATGAGCTCCTATAGTGGTCAAAAAATAGTGCAATAAAAATATATTACTGTCATTTTACTCAATGGGAGTAACGGGTCTTAACAGATGTCCAATACTAGCAGGTTTATACAATAATTTTTTTCTTATCAACTACTTAATGAAATGAATTTCTATCATAGCATCTTGCAAATGTTAATACTCTTACAGCTGTCTTCAAAGACCTACTTTGAACTAAACATGTTATCTATCAAAATACTTATTAAAATTTAATGCAAGTTTATGTGAAGAGAGATAAAATCATTGAGGCATCTGGGCTTCTTATCCACTGATGTGACCTCATTAAATAGTAATTTGTTATTACAGAAATTTAATTTTCTGATGCCATAGAATTACTAAGGGTCTTCACATTTCCTAAATTTTCATCTACCCTAATTGCAAACTTTTTGATCATTTACTGGTTGGGTCCTTGGATATTTTCACGATTTCTATTTCTGACTGACTACAATACGTACCCTGGGAAAGCAGTAATCCCTAATATTGAACAGAGAGGGTGGCTCTGATCTCTGAAGAAATTTGGAGACAGTGTTGTCTCTGATGAAATAGGAAATATTTTGAATTGGTGTTTCTCTTATGTGATCATTAATATATATGGGTCCTGACTTGGACACCTTTTCACCTTCTACCTTATCACTTAGTGGGATCCTCCTTCCATGGATGTACAATGTAGGCAGAAGCACAAAGACAACTGCTTAGAGCTCTGAGCTGTTTCTCTACCTGCTTCAGTGGCCTGAGGACCAGAAAAGGGAGTGCACAAAGCCCTAGGACAGTGCCTAGCCAAAGAATACACCAAATAAATCTTGGTTCCCTTCCTCAGTCCCACCCAACCACTTTAATCTAGTCATTCAACAAAACATGTCACTTGGTTTTCTCCTACCACTTTAAGGAAAATCCAATGAAAGCCAAAGGGAAAGAGAAAACATTCTGAGTGTCAGGGATCAAGAATGTGGCATTTAGCCTGACCTGTGGTGGCGCAGTGGATAAAGTGTCGACCTGGGAACACTGAGGTTGCCAGTTCAAAACCCTGCACTGGTCTGGTCAAGGCACATATGGGAGTTGATGCTTCCAGCTCCTCCCCCCTTTCTCTCTCTCTCTCTCTCTGTCTGTCTCCTCTCTAAAATGAATAAAATTAAATTTAAAAAAAAAAAAAAAAAAGAATGTGGCATTTAAAAATCTAGTCCATTGTTCATATGAGGACAATTACAAAAAGATCTTAATTTAGGAGAAAACTCAGAATCTCTCCCTGTTAACTTCTCTCTTTATAAAAGTCACCAGTTCATGTGGGCCTAGCTGTCATGGCTGGGAAATCAATCCTGAACCCAGAGATGCAGAAGTAACTATAGGGTGGTCAGTAGGGGGGACGGTCACGTGAGAAACTCAGACCCCAGACTTTTGGCTAGGACTGCCCACATTCTTGCACGCCAAAAAGAAGCTTCCCAGAGGACCTTGGGAGAAGAGTGACTGTCCATCAGCCAGTGAGATTTTTGCCACGTCATATTAGCTCGACCATCCTAAAGGACCCTTAGGCCCCCTTTAAATACCTTTCACGCAGTCTAATTTGCACGACTCACCTATCCTCTGACCCCGGGGCTAGGGGACATCGTCGGGCGGAATGAGCGGTTACTTAATAAAGCCGCATATTATTCCACATTTTGTGGCTCTCGGCCCCCCCTTCCTTCTTTCTCAGCAGGGAAAAATACCTTACAGTAGCCCCATTTAGATGGCCATGGCTATTGATTAAGTGGCTCAGGTCCTAGTGATCACAGAGAAAAAACTCAGAAAGAAGGACATGAGTTGCCCATCAAATCAGCAGTCTCCTAGCCTCAAGTCAGTGTAACACCTCTCTGTTATGGAGGATGTAAGCTGTGTCATTTACTAAGTATGTAATTAGATAAATCCCCAGTTAGACCTGCTTTCTCTCCAACTGTCCTTCTCTTGTATTCTGGTCCAGCCACACTGGCCTCCTTTCTATGCTTCCACAGCAAGCCACCTGGCACGGCAGAGCCTGTATACATTCTGGTCCATCAGTCTAGAATGCTCTTTTTCAAGATTCCCACATAGCTCATTCCCTCACATTCTTCAAGGCTTTGCTTAACTGTTACCTTTTCAATGACGCTTTTCTACAGACCTAATTGCAAACTGAAACTCTTCCTGCCCAGCTCCCCCCATCCACTTCCCAGCTCAATCATCCTGAACGGCATTGATCACCATTGACACACTCCATAATTCACATGTCTGTTCATTACTGTCGGTCTCCAAATGTGAGGTCCACAAGGTAAGGGCTTTGGACAGCATTTCTGTTGTCATGTCCCAAGAACCTATGAGAGTATTTGGCACAAGGGGTAATGAATAAGTGAATGAAAAGAGCAAATCTTAATGGATTTCTGTCATTTTGTTGAAATACTTCAAATAAGAGTTAGTCATACAAAGAACATTATTTTAAAATCTATGCAGCGCACAATTTTGGTGACTTGATTTATATGAGCGTGTCTTTTTGTAAATATGAATATACCGCAGCCTAAATTATTAGTGCTGTTTTTGCGCACATGCTTTAGTCCCTGAAAAAACAAATGGCTCTGAATTCACATTACCATCAGCATGACTCTGAAAATCAGATGACGGACTACTTTCCTACTGTTTTCTGTGGAAGAATGGATGAGAAATATAGAGGAGAAAAGGCCAGATTAGAGTGAAAAGATATGCTTGAGTTGCCTCAGCACAACCACTATTCACTGCAGCAAGACTGCAGAGAAACAGCAAAACTTTAGATCACTGTGTTTCAAGTCTCTCCCAAGCAAAAGTGTGTGCTCTGCCCCCTCCCCTCCAACGCAAACTCCAGTTTTGGGAGATTCCATAACCAACAAAAGAGGGAAGCTGTGGCTTCAACATTACAAAATAAAATTAAATCCATGAAAGCAAAAGCATAACACTTCTCAAAACCCTCTGGTTTGTCCTCTATTATAATTTGAGATCAAGCCTTAGTGTAAAAAAAAAAAAAGTTATTTGAGATAACTTGCAGTTGAATAACCTGATAATTACTCATTTCAGTTTAAAGCATGCTTGTAAATATCATTTCAAATGAAGCACTGAGTTGATTTTTAATCAATGAATACTGACATTTGTTGAAAAGGCTTTCTGAATAATTACCTTGCATTCTTATTACTAAAGCGGGTTTAACGGAAAAATCAAAACAAACGATATTAATTACATTGTAGCCTCATTATATATTAATAGGTTCAGAAACCAAACACTGAATGTCTTATAGAGCTGGGTGTAATATTTATATGAAGTTTCATGATGAAAGTCAGCTTAATTCTAATGCATTCATTTTAGTGATCTGACCTTTTGCTCTCTCTCTCTGAAAACATGAGTTTGGTCTCAACAAGATGCACAGACATCTAGCCTCAACATTTTGAGTTTGTACCCGAAAATTCAGAGAGTCATCGGGTCTTGACTGTTTCATGAGTTGGCTGATTGATCAGTCACCACCTATCCTTAAACTCAGAGTTACTGAAACACTACCCTATTGGTTGATGAATTTAGAACATCATGCAAAGGAAATCCATTATCTGACCATGCACCAAGATCTGCTATTATCTGTGTGTATAGCAAGCATTTAGGCAGGTATAACAAGGATCCTGAAAATGAAGAGAAAGGGCGTCATTTGGTCATTATTTCCTGGACTGGACCCTGGCCATCCTGTCTTTACACCTATGTTCAACCTAGATCTGGCTCCCTAGTTATAACTGGAAACCATCAGGTAGTTTCCTAGCTATGGGACTCTTTTTTTTTTCTTTTTTTTATTGATTTTAATGGGGTGACATTAATAAATCAGGGTACATATGTTCAGAGAAAACATCTTCAGGTTATTTTATATTTAATTATGTTGCATACCTATCACCCAAAGTCACATTGTCTTCTTTCACCTTCTATCTGGTTTTCTTTGTGCCCCTCCTCTCCCCCACCCCAACCACCAGACTCTTGTCCATGTCTCTGAGTCTCATTTTTATGTCCCACCTATGTATGGAATCATATAGTTCTTAGTTTTTTCTTATTTACTTTATAAATTTCACTCAATATAATGTTATCAGGGTCCATCCATGTTGTTGTAAATGATCCGATGTCATCATTTCTTATGGCTGAGTAGTATTCCATAGTATATATGTACCACATCTTCTTTATCCAGTCATCTATTAAAGGGCTTTTTTGGTTGTTTCCATGTCTTGGCCACTGTGAACAATGCTGCAATGAACATGGGGCTGCATGTGTCTTTACTTACCGATATTTTTGAGTTTTGAGGGTATATACCCAGTAGATAAATTGCTGGGTCATATGGTAGTTTTATTTTTAACTTTTTGAGGAACCACCATACTTTATTCCATAATGGTTGTACTACTTTACATTCCCACCAACAGTAGATGGGGGTTCCTTTTTCTTCACAGCCTCTCCAACACTTGTTATTACCTGTCTTGTTGATAATAGCTAATCTAACAGGCGTGAGGTGGTATCTCATTGTAGTTTTGATTTGCATTTCTCTAATAGCTAGTGAAGATGAGCATCTTTTCATATATCTGTTGGCCATTTGTATTTCTTCTAGGGACAAGTGTCTGTTCATGTCCTCTTCCCAATTTTTTATTGGATTGTTTGTTTGTTTGTTTTTTGTTGAGTTTTATGAGTTCTTTGTATATTTTGGATAGTAGGCCCTTATCTGAGCTATTGTTTGAAAATATCATCTCCCATTTAGTTGGCTGTCTGTTTGTTTTGTTGTCAGTTTCTCTTGCTATGCAAAAACTTCTTAGTCTGATGTAGTCCCATTCATTTATCTTTGCCTTCACTGGAAAGCCACATGCAAAAGAATAAAACTCTACTACAGTTTGTCCCCTTATACTAAAATTAATTCAAAATGGATCAAAGACCTAAATAGAAGACCTGAAACAATAAAGTACACAGAAGAAAACACAGGTACTAAACTCATGGACCTTGGTTATAAAGAGCGCTTTATGAATTTGACTCCAAAGGACTCTTTTAAATTGTATAGTTTTCTCATCTGTAAATTAGAAATAAAAATAATAATGGATTGTTGCAAAGATTAAATAAAGAGTTGTTATAAAAATTAAATGAATAATACATTAATATGCTAAGCAGAGTTCTTAACATATACTGGGATCTCAATAAATATTAGTTATTAAAATTATTATTGTTAAAGACCCCTTGCATTCCCAACATTCTATGCTTATTCAAATGCAACATGGAAAGCCCACTGGGAAAGTCTAATCGTACTCCTCACCTCTTCTACCTCTTCCTCTGGCCCATAATTCCCTCGCAGCCTCTGGGCTTGCTGCAAACACCAACATGCAGAATGGACAAATACAGACAACTGATTAAAGTCTGGATAGAGAAGTCCTTCTTGCTGGAATACAGACCACAGCAAAGCAGTGAGATTTCACTAAAATAATTATAGTCCAGACAACCCCTATCTTTGAAGCTGATTATTTGCAAAATCTGAACCATTCATTCAGCAAAAATTGAATGTGCCAGGAACAGTCTCAGGTACTGAAGACTTAGCAGCGTACAAAAATAATAAGACCCTCTTAAGGAGCATATGTTCTAATTGGGAGAGAAAAAAATGGGTAGCGTAGAAGAGAGCATGGAGGTGATGTGGTGCCCTCTCTCCTTCACACAAGCTCTTTAGAGCCCTGCTCTGACTTCCCCATGACCCCACTGTGCATATTAGACAGCATCAAGCATCAACCAACTGTGATTTGATTTTCCCATATAAATCCTCAATCTCCTTTTCTTTCCAAAAGATCTCCCTTTCTTCCCTTAGCCAGATCTTTATGCTCTGTCACATTGGTTACTAGACTATATGCTTAACAGAGCCGCCTACCATCAGTCTCAATAACCACTGAGTGCCCTTTTCCCCTTTCTCTATCTGAAAAAAATTCTCCTTAGCCTTCAAGCCCAAGTTCTTCTTCCATGGAGTCTTGCTCAGAAACCTCTTCATCTCACATTCCAACACAGGCAGAACTAATCATTCTTGCTTTGTAATCCTTATTTTGGTCAAGCTTCCAGTATAGAACTGCTATATTATAACAGCATCTATTTATTCATTTGATAAATACTTGGTAAATGTGCACCCTAGATATAGAGCACTGTTCAAGGCACTGGGGCAAAACAATAAATGAGACAAACCAGGTCCATCTCTGGGACCAGTGATTCCACTTTCCTCTCCTTGAAGTTGGAGGTCATGTCTTATTACCTGAGTGCACTTTGCGCACGGCCTGTGTGCAGGTTTTGTTAAATGTCAGCCATAGCACCATAATTTGATTCAAAGAAAACAGGAGATGTAGGTACTGGCCAGGCCCAGTCAAAGGACTCTATATCAGCATTAGGCAAATTCTGTACATCACCCAGTGGAAGGGAACATCTCTCATTTTTCTTTCTGTATTGGAGACAAAACAATTATACAACCCAGAAGAGTTCTTAGTGTTTGCCCTTTCATCCCACTACTTTTAATTATATGGGGAGAAAAACATTCTGCTCCCTTCATAGCAAATCAAAATGCCTTTTACCTCTATTTTAAGGTAAAGTTGTCTTTTTCTGTAACCCACAAGTATTTCTTTTAAACATCATGCCAAAAAAAATAACTTAGTCATTCAAGTAAAATTATCCCTAAATTTTCCTGTCAGAAGAATTGGTATCATCATATCAGATAAGCATATGTGTGTGGTAAAATCAAAGATGAAGCTGAGATTACAGGGTTCTAGAAGGTTTGAAATGTTTATCCATTCACCCAATGACTTCTGTATAACCAGTATCATAGTTAAGTACTAGAAAGAATGGGTGCTGGCGAGGGAGGAGCTATTCCAGGGACTCTCTTATTGATGAGATTATTACTATTACCGATAAAAGATATATATATCAGTGTTGTCTTAGTTAGCTCGGGTTGCCATAGCAGACACCATAAACTGGGTGGCTTAAACAACAGAAGTTTCTTCCTCATGCTTCTGGAGGTTGGAGATCTGAGATCAAGACTTCAGTAGATATGGTGTCTGATGAGGGCACTCTTCCTGGTTTTCAGACAGCTATCTTCTCTTTGGATCCTCATATGGTGGAGAGAGACAGAAATAATTTCTCCTGTCTCTATTTATAAGTGTGCTAATGCCATTCATGAGGGCTCCACCCTCACTATCTTATTATATCCTAAAGGCTTCACTTCCAAATACCATCACATTGGGGATTTAGGCTTCAACATATGAACTTAAGGGGGTGGACACAAACATTAAATCCATAGTGAATATTAGTAGTAATGTTAAATATGTATGAAAAATTATTTTTAAAAACATATAAGCTAAAAGATTTAGCCTTAAACAATTTATTATTCAATATTATTTTATTTTAATATAATTTTAAGTTAAATTTAAATTAATATTTAAATTAAAATCAACTTAATGTTATTAATTGTTACTTTAATAATAAATAATTAATATTATTCATTATTAATATTCTGATAATTTAGTATTATTGGAAGTAATAAAATAATAATGCCTTACATTTCCAATATGTCATCTTTTGCCAGACTACTAGGTCAGTGAGGACTTGAACTGCTATATGCCTCACATGAATTGTGCTTTGGCTCTATTTCATGAGTAAGTATTGAGAGAACTTATGAGAAATGAGAACTAAGCCTTTAAACCTAATTTTTTAAATTTATTTATTTATTTTTATTTTTATTTTTTTACAGGGACAGAGAGAGAGTCAGAGAGAGGGATAAATAGGGACAGACAGACAGGAACAAAGAGAGATGAGAAGCATCAATCATCAGTTTTTCATTGCCGTTGCAACACAATAGTTGTTCATTGATTGCTTTCTCACATGTGCCTTGACCAGGGGCGTTCAGCAGACCGAGCAACCCCTTGCTGGAGCCAGTGACCTTGGGTCCAAGCTGACGAGCTTTTGCTCTAGCCAGATGGGCCCGCGTTCAAGCTGGCGAGCTCGGGGTCTCGAACCTGGGTCTTCCGCATCCCAGTCTGACGCTCTATCCACTGTGCCACTGCCTGGTCAGGCTAATTTTATTTTAGAATTAATTCATTCATTCTATGCATTTATTTATTTATTTGTTTGTTTCTTTATTTGTTTCTTTATTTGTTTTTAGCAAGAGAAAGAGGGACAGACAGAGAGATGAGAAGCATCAACTCATAGTGTGGCACCTTAGTTGTTTATTGATTGTTTTCTCATATGTGTCTTGAACAGGGGGCTCCAGCCAAGCCAACAACCTTGAGCTCAAGCAGTGATCATTGGGTCAAGTCTATGATCTCATACTCAAGCCAGAGAGCCTGCACTCAAGTCGGCGACCTTGGGGTTTCGAGCCTGGGTCCTCAGCATCCCAGGCAAGTGCTCTACCCACTGCACCACTGCCTGGTCAGGTTCATTCCATGCATTTATTCAACATTGTTGACACTAACTATGTGTCAGACATTGTATCTAAGGCCCTGGGAATAATGAATTAAAGTCATTATCCCTCCCTTTAAGGAGTTTATAGTTTGGAGTAAAAACAGATAAACAAAACATTATAACCCAATATCAATCACAAGAGCTATGCCAGATTTAAATCCTGAGGACTCAAAAATCTCTTAAAACAATTACCAAGCCTTGATGAGATCAAGGTACACTACGTGGAGGAAGACCACACAGAAGAAACCAAAAAAGTAAAAGTACAAAGCCCTGGAAAAGTATAAAGTGGTTCAGGGAGCACCACATTACTATAATGGGTATAAACAGGAAATTGAGAGATGAAGATCGGACCAGTCATCGCATCACATGGTTCTTTCTCATGAGAACCCTCAGGAAGAATTGTGATCTGTCAGGCAGTTATGCCTCTCCTGAACAATAGGTTAATGTCATCTTGGGGACGTGAGAAAGTGCATACTTTATAAAAATACTGAATAGTAATGGTATGTTTTTTGTTTAGCACCTTGCCCAAAGCTTGGCACAAAGCAGGCACTTGACAAATTTTACTTAAATTAAATGTTAAAGTAAACTTTTTGAATATTAACCTTGGTTTCATCTTAACTTTCACATTTTTTCTTCTCTGATGTTTGTATTTTTGTTTCTATAAATAAGATATGTAAAAACATTTAAAAAATATTACTATATTATCAGAACTCTGTAGGTAAGTCAAACATTAAAGTGTTATTTTAAAGATAAGTAAGGACTTGTGATTCTAGCCAACGAGATATAACAAGGAACAGATTTACTAGAAATTCCTCTCCCCCAAACACCAAAATTACTGTAAAAAATATATGAAACAACAGCTTTCAAACACTGGACACCAGGTAGAGAAGAACAGTGATCTCTGGAAGACTGGAAATTAATAAGGTGAGCCCTCTCATTGCTCAAGTTACTTCTTTGAGAGACATTTCTAGGCCATGGAAACAGGAAAGGGAATCAGGCAGAGTCCAGCAGACTCCCTGAGTTGATGATATGAAGGTGAAAGTGTAGAGAACCAAATGCTAGAAATGGAAATACAGAGCACAGGACAGAAGAAAGCTATCTGCACAGAGAGAACTCCAGAGCAGCAGAGAGGTCCCTCTGCACATTTAGCAGAAATCAGCTCGTGCATGAGGAAATGACCCTAGACAAGGGGAAAAAACACTGGAGATGATTAAAGGAACAAGTTCCCAGAACTCACACAGCAGAGAATAGCGCCTGTGCCCCTCTAAACCCCCAGTCAGACTGAAAATCTCCACAATTCATAGGTCATCGGGTAGAGTACTCAGAAGGGCCTTGCCTCAGTAGTGGGGAAAAATTACCCCAAAATACAGCTCTGGGCTTACCTAACAAAGCTTACAAGTAAGAATTGAAAGGATCATCCTGTGTCTAGATAAAGTTGTCTCAGAACAAAACATAAGATATATAGGAATAAAAACTACTAGGGCCCCAAAGGCACAATTTACATATCATCAGAAATCACCAGCCTGCAAAAAATTAGAAAATACGACCCATAATGAAGAGAAGAATCAACAATCTAAAGTGACCTAGAATTGATACATTAGAATTAGGACAAGGACCTGAAAGCAGCTACTATAACTGTATCCCACATAATCAAAAGCTAGAGAAATGGAGCCATGGAAGAATAAAAATGATCTGAGTCAAACTTCCAGAGGTTAAAACTACTGCAACTGAGATGAGCAATGTACTAGATGGGCTTAACAGCAGATTTGAAAATGCAGAAGAAAAGAAACAGTGAATTTGAAAGCATGGTAATAGAAACCCAAAATATAACAGAGGGAGAATAAAAGACTGACAAAAATAAAACCAGTGAGCTTTGGGAACCTTCAGGGGAGCACAATACACAGGGGCGGGCAAAAGTAGGTTTACAGTTGTGGGTACAGGAAACATGGTTTATTCTTATGTTATTGTTTATTAACTATTGTATCCCTTAGTTGCATTACAACTGTACATCTACTTTTACCCACCCCTGTATGTGTAATTGAAGTTTTCAAAGGAGAGGAAAGAGAGCAGGGGACAGAAAAAATATATATATTTGAAGAGATAATAGTTAAAATTTTTCTAAACTTGAAGAAAATTACAAACCATGATTATAAGAAGGTGAATGAAAACTATGTTAAGAAACATGAAGAACACTACATTAAGGCACATCATAATCAAATTGCTAAGAATAAGGAAGCTCAAGCTCAGAGCACTTGCCAAATTTCTTCTTCATTATATAACAAGTTTACAGTGGGTCCATTCACCAGGGTCAGTCTTTATTTATATCTTAAAGAGGTCATAGCCATGGATTGGCAAGGAACAGATCAGGGGTGGAAACAGAAAGAAAAATACCACATAGGCATGAACACAGAGATGCTAGCATAGAATCTTTACTAAAATATATTAATATTCATGCACTCAGCTGAGGTCACCAAGACCAGGCGTCTGTGGGCAATGAGGTCTGCCTGCCACACTGAGCATGCAGCCAGTGCCAAAGGCCACCATTTATGTTTTTGTTTCACTCTCTCATTGCTTAATTTCTTCATTCTTCCTCTTAGGCCTTAATTTTTTGGTTTTGCAATTATTGTCTTGTTCAGTGTGGAATTTTTTTCTTTTTTCTTTGTGTGAAAATTTTTTTTATTTTACTTACTTTTTGTTGCTGGGTTTTGTTTTTCTGAAAAAAAAATGCTGAGGAAGTGGGATTTGTATCATTTCCAAAGCATATAGGACAAAGAGCTTTATCAATTATCTTTCCTTCTTTTTTTCTTGTGCTTATAAAGTAGAAATTACAGTTACTCCCTCTGCACTTATCATTTATACAATGATTCTTTTATTATTTGCCTGATGACTATCCTTATTCATTTGTTTTTCTTAAGGAGTCTTTTCATTTCCTAGCTTGATTTTACCTATTCTATGATTTCATATATTTTCTTTTATAAGTGCTAATACATAAAAAGGTCTATTGATTAAAATTTGAAATTAAATTTATTATTGGGCTAAGCACAATTTTAGGAGTTTTCCTCCCTGCTCTACAACTCCTAATTATTGTTTTTACTGAAGGTGAAATATTTAAAATAGGCCTTCAGTTTTATTCAAGTAACAGTTATGCTACACTGTTCTGCACAAACACCACCCTGGGCCTCCAAGGGAGTAAAAAGATGAATGGCACTGACACTTCCCATGGGAAGTCCATCACCCAGAGGCAATGAGACAAGGCAGAATTAAACCAACCCAAGCCAAACAATAATAAGTACTTTCTTTATCAGTGTGTATTCTTCTGACTAGCTTATTTAAATACAAAAAGAAGAAAAAAAAAACATTACAAGTTATAAAAGTCCTTGCTCTAAATCAACTCAACATTAATTGGGGCACAATTCAAGACTGGACCCATAAATCATGCACATATAAGCATTTTCAGTGATTTTGAAGTTTTAGCTTTCTTAGCATTGCTGCATATAAACTCTATAACCATATACCAAAAGCATGACATACCAAAACAAGCAAACAAAACATTTAGGAGGGGAGAAAAGCATTTGGTAAGACTGCATTAGCCTATGAAACTTAAAAACCTGGTATAAATCAGCAGGCCAAGAAAAATGAACATCTTATATCTAAGAAGGTTCTGATT
Organism: Rhynchonycteris naso; assembly: GCA_037038555.1. NCBI lineage: Eukaryota > Metazoa > Chordata > Mammalia > Chiroptera > Emballonuridae > Rhynchonycteris > Rhynchonycteris naso. Next base: position 229,373,348 of record CM072998.1, read on the forward strand.
CTGGAAATAAGCTTTGCTTTAAGCAATATTGGTAATACTTGTATATTTTCTCATCTCTTTCTGTTTATAGAATGACTAGGAAGGAATGGTGGTCTCTAACAGATATTATACTACTTGTTCCTAAAAATGGAATCCTGGTTTACAGGACTGAGGTAGAATGCAGCTCAGAAGGCAGACCATACAGGGAAAAACAGTACTGTTGCCTTCAAACCCCTTCTCAACCTCTTCACATTCTTGAAAATTGCAGAGAGAAAATAAAGAGCTTCAGTGTAGCGCTAACTGCCTACAGAAAAAGAGGAAGGTGCCAAGGAGGACTACTAAATTTATGTCACAATCATTCGGCCTTTTCATCTAGACAGTCCACAGGCAGATCAATAATGCAACAATCAGAACCGGGTGTTGAGACGGTTGGACGATTGGGGTGGTGGGGCTCCCACTCCGTTTGTCACACTCAGCCAGCAGAGGCCTGAGACTGCAGGAGCAAGGTTATGGCCACTGGCCTTGGAAAAGGGGATATAATTTCAAGGGGCAAACGGCTGTCTGGGGCACAAAGAAGAGAGAGGTGGTCTGCACCAGAGGATAGAGCCATTAACAATGGGGTAACTACATAGAAAGTGCCCAGGGAAATTTCTTTGTTATTTCCTGCAGTAAAAAGGAAACTAGTTGCAGGAAAATAGCTTTATTTCAGCTCCTGAATTGCTTTATGGATGATTTCCCTAGAAAGGCGTGTTTTACCCTCTGAACAGTCTGCATACCTACTCTCCCAGGATTAGCTCGTTTCTGCCCTAACAGGAGGGTTCTGATCCCACGGCACCTGCAGTGGAAAGCTCTTCACCCTCTGCTGTAGCATCTGGGTCTCGTATATTTCCTTTGTTACACATGCTGATGGCAGAAGATTCTTTCTAGAAACAGCAAAGGGATAAAAGTGGAGGAAGAAAGACAAGGAGAAAGAAATAGAGAGAGAGAGAGAGAGAGAGAGAGAGAGAGAGAGAGAGAGAGAGAGAGAGAGAGAGAAGGAAAGGGCCGAGAATAAAGCATCTTCCTGCGCGAAGCAGGAAGCTGCAGCCTAGGACGCCCTTCCTGGTCTATTGTTGCCTTTCTTCCAGGCTGACCTTCTGAGAATCGCAGGCGAGCCCCGTAGCCGCTCCTTCTGCCCTTCAGGCTCTCCTCACCATTGTGATGCGGTAATGGAGCAGGCTGCCCTGTCAGACCTCATCAGCAGTCCTGCGAAGGGAGAATGAAATCACTTCTATTGACCCCCTGGCATATTTATAGGCTCGCTAGCTCTTTCTGCTGAGGCCGGTAGTTCTCACCTTGCCAGCCCGCGTGGGGCTTATTCAGCAGCACGCTAAATCACGTGTGTGTAGGTGGTGGTGGTGGGTGGGGGGATTAATCAAGAACGCAAGCCCCTCCTCAGGCTGCCAAACCTCTCCAATTATTGGAGCTGCAAGGGCCTGCAAAGCAAAAACCCTTCCTGCCAGGCAAGATCCCTTGTTTGCAGCCTCTAAACATAATACCTCCAGAGCTCTGGCCGCTTCCCTGTCCAATCTGCACATTGACTTTGAACTAGCACTAGCAGAGCACTCATTTATCCTCCATTGGCTTTGTCTCCAAGATCCCCCCCCCCTTTTCTCCTTAAACAATGGGAAAGAGGTGCTGCATTTTTTTCCTGGGAGGTGGAGGAGCGGAGGTGGGGACACTCGCCACCTCTCTCTCCATTTTGGTGGCTACCTCCTCGGCCACAGCTGTGCAGTCGGTTCTCCTGATGGGCAGCTAGCACTCTGGTCCCATGCTGCCCTCTATCTTCCTATTTCCTGCTAAAGGCATTGCATTTTCCTTTAGCAAGTGATTTGAAAGAGACCGTTAAAATCAGGAGGAAAATGGTGTCATTTTGGTTTCAAGCTATGAGAATTAGAGCCAGACAGTCCTTGAAATGTGGACAGAAAAAGACTTCAAATTGTTTAAAAGATGTGTCTCTTAATATAGATTAATCAATTTAGAGCTTTGGGTTATTGCTACCAATACAGTTTTCATTCCTCTCTATGTATCCTGTTCTTTAGATGTAAAAAGGTGCATCTTAATTATATTAAGGCTAATATTATTAGACCTGCTATTTTATTCTGTAGCCTGCAATGCTTTTTGAAGCTCATTACAGTGGAATATTTATGAATTAGAATTTTTTAAGTTATGGGAGGCAGAATTTCATAACAGCAGTGAAATCTTCCTGGAATTTAGGAAACCTGAATTCTTGTCCCAGCGATCCTTCTAATTAGAATTGTGACCTTGTAAGTCATTAGTCCCTCTGGGCTTCAGCTCTCTTATTTATGGTCCTCTGCAGGGTTAACACTTCCATACTTTTAAGCATGGACCAAAGAGCTAGGCCAAATGACCGCTTGATTAATAACCAATCCCTTTGTGAGACCAGTAGCAAGTTTGATTGCTTCCCTTATACCCAGAGACTAATGCCTAATAGCTGGTGAGGCCACAGCAGCAACATACAAAACAAAACATGAGAAAGACACCCACACCAGGCAGCAACCACATAAACTTTGCTAGTACATACTTAACAACCAGTTTACAAAAAAAACGAAGAAGAAGAAGACTGATTTGTAACCCTTGGCATTTTCTGCTTTGTAAATACCTCCCACCAATGGCCAACTTTAAAGCACCAAATTGATTACATGGATGGAAGACTTGGGGTAAGGGAGGAAGCTAAAATTTGACAAGAGCCCTTCCAATGGTGCTCTGGCACAGCCCAAGTTCTGCCCACCCACCCTCATTCTCATCTAGCCTCTCATATTAGCTGGGCTTTGAGTAGGGGGTTGTGGGATTCCACTGAGAACCTGAAAAGTCTAAGATAAAGATGATCTAAGATAAAGATGGTAGGATTGCAAAGAAAAGCTTTTCTTAACAAAAAGATTTTGACTACTCAAAAATGCCACAGAAATATTTCTAACAACAGAAATGGGTGGGGCCCAGAGGAGGAGTCCTGTCCTACAGTCTTTCCAGATATGTAATCTAAAGATAACTTAGAAGAAAATTTCTTTAAATTTTCATGTAAATTTTGCATTCTATTTTGGAACTATTTGTGACTGTTTTAACATAAAAATAATGCAGGGTGGGGCAAAAGTAGATTTACAGTTGTGAGTACATGAAATACAAAGGTTATCCTTGTATTATTATTTATTAACTATTGCATTATTTTTCATAAAACAACTAACTGTAAACCGATTTTACCCCACCCTGTATAATAGTAACAAAATAGCATAAACATTTTAAAGCTAAAAAAAGGATTTTATCTACTCCTTAGCACTCCAAAATATAAATCAATAAAAGACTCTAAAATCAACTACAACTCGAGGATTTGGAATGATTTCCTAAGTAAAAGAAAGAAGAAAGGGGGAGAAAGGGAGAAGGAAGGAAAGAGAAAGAAAGAGGAAAAGGGGAGAAAGAAAGGAGGCAGATAAAACAAATTAAATAAAAACAGTAGAGTGTGGCAAGACAAGTTGGTTTAGAAGGATACCCCAACTGTGAGATTTTTCTTATGACTCAGCTCATCACCATCCTCTGTGCTCATTAGAGAAATAAACACTTTCTTATTTCAGTTAATGCTTATTTAAGCAAAATTTGGAGATCAACAGATGAGGTTGTTATAAGGCCACCAAAATGGGTGTGTTAACAGGAATAAGCTGGGAATCATCACAGTGACAGTGGACATCAAAGACAGACACTGAATTACCAGAAGGTAATTAAATGTTAAAAGAAATTAACATTATAGTGATATTGGCATACTTAGAGGGAAAACAGTAAGCGGTAGGCTCTATTACCTTAGTTAGAAAGGGAAGGTTTTAAATAATTTGTACAAAATTGGTCAAAATTTTTCTGAATGGGTATTGTACCATGCAATTTAATCTCATCAATATACCTGACACACCCCTGAGTACAAAACATCAAATGGAGCAGAAATTGGTGCAGGAAATGGGGCAGAACACAGGAAGTATGCTCAAAGATAAATAAAGACAGGGTAAGCACCCCAAAAAAGCTAAAGACATAGCAGGGGCCAGAGAACTGCTATCAAAAGCACAAGAAAGAATGACAGGTATTATAAAAGCAGTAAAACAAATAAACAAATAAACAAACAAACAGTGTGTAAGTAATACCTTCCAGAGAGGAATAAGGAAATGTACTGTGACCTGATTCTATTTCTATTCATAAGTTCTTTTTTTCCCTATGAGGAGTATATTTTGCTTATGCAGATAAGAAAATCATTTTTATTTCAACTAGATATATCCAGTGTACCACATTATTTTTCTTTTCTCAAGAATCATTTAGCCATGAAAAAAAGACTTTTTACGAATTGCCAACTTAGTCAAAAGGAGTTTACAAATAACCTGCCCTTCTAAAGACCTTGCAGGCAAATCTTGCTGATGAGCTTTCAGAGTGAGGTAGGAAAACGGCTTCACATACCCCTCCACCCCCCAGTGCTAAAGTGAGGACTTTGCTTTCAGGTTCCAGCCGTGAGTCTAGAAATATTTATAAAATATTTATTTTTTTACTAAGGACATCATTCTGAACTTAAAAAGCTGTTAGTGTTCTATTAAACTATCTGTCATTTTAAAATTTAATAATGCCATTCTAGTGTTATTTATGCAAAGAGAGAGGAGCATATGGAGGCTGTTAAGGAGAACACCACCTGGCCCACAAATTGGTTGACCTGGGAATTCTACACCCTTTACATAATGTCACCTATGCCACTCAAAGCCCAACATCTCATAGAAATCTAATAAATCTGGTCAGTTATGCAGTCAAACATCTAAATAGTTTGAAATATCAGATGACTAAATTTCAGTTTTATTTACTTAAAACATTTTCTTGGAACCACAGCTAAGGGCCAAATTCCAAGCATCTATAGCAGATGAATTAGAAAATAATTACTCATGAATCAAAACATGTGTTTTGCACCAGCCTAGAGAGGTTTATGATGATAGAATGGGCATAGGTCCTGAAACCAGATTCCTTGGGTTCAAATCTTAGCTTCCTCCCTTCTCGGACTGTTAAGCCATGGACAGCGTGGTAATTTTCTCAGAACTTCCCTGCATGGTGAGGTTGTGATAATTATAAGAAAAGACCTGTAATACACTAAAACCATCTTTAAGCACTACATGTTAGCTATTAATATAACCCTGATCTAACCCCGCATTTCCATATCTTTCTATTCACCCCATTGTACATTTCCCTAAATGTAGTCCCTGTTATCATCTGACCATTAGGGAAAAGCTTGTTTCTATTCACAGGCCTTGTGAAATTTCAGGGAACAATGTTCAGCCAATATTTTAAAGAATATTCTCTGTGATAACACTTAAAGAAGTTTTACAGATTGACACACAGACTCCAGGAAAAGGTGAAAGAAAGGGGTCATTGATAAACTTTAGGAAATCTGTAACCACTAAAAAGAAATGTTTTATCCAAATATGATTATGTCTGAGTGGACATTTTTTTGGAGGAAACTTTCATGGATATTCATTAGATTTGAGATCAAACCCTAAAGATTACTAAAAGCACTTGCATTTAAACCAAAAGAGCACTGGCCTTAAAATTCAAGGTCATACTTAATTCACATATTCTCTCAGTTTTCTTCCTTGCTGAGATCTAAACCCTGATCTTTTACGTGCTCGCCAACATTTTGTGTTAGATGGTAGTTATTATATTTGTACAACCTGTTTCCTTTAACTTTCAGTTAAACATAGACATGACACTGTTATTAAACCCCATCTTAAAATCTAGGTGTATTTATACTATTTTCAACATAACACTTCATTTCTTTTAGAATTCTTATTATTCCCATTTCTATTTCCAATGTTTTTTCTTCATTAAATTTATTGGGGTAACACTGGTTAAGATAATTATAAGGTTTCAGGTACCCAATTTTATGACACCTCTCTGTATACCATATTGTGTGTTCATCCCCTCAAGTCAAGCGTTTGCCCATTACAATTTATCCTCCTACACTCTCCTTACCTTCCCCCTGCCCTGCCCCTGGCAATCACTACACTATTGCCCATGTCCATGAGGTTATTTTTTCTTTCTTATTTTTGTTTATTTTGTCCTTTATTTTGCTCAATCCCTCCACCCTCACCTAGCTCCTCCGGTCCCCACCACTGTCAGCCTGCTCTTTACTTCCAATGTTTTAAAGAAGCACTCATGAAGACATAGAGAGATAGCAGAAAATAATCAGGGGCCTTGGCATCAAACAGATGTGGGTCAGAATTTCAGCTTCCCTCCCAGAAATCAGAAACCTGCCCCAAAATGCTGGCTCTGTGGAGCAGGATGCAAATCACGGAAAGTCCCTGTCCCAGCCACATGAAAGAAATGCAAAGGAAGATTCCTTCCACTCTCCTTCCTCCTCTTGCCCTCTACCCCATGAAAGGTAGTATTGCAACTTTGAAAATGGCACTCTCAGACTCAGTCAAAATTAGTACAGTCACCTCTGGTTTGATTCAATGTTCAGAAGCATATATTCCATGGAAGAAGGAGAACTGCTGTAAATAGACAAATAGGTAGATACAAATAGTCAGCTTTTGATGTTTTTAAGTGCAGTTATTTGTCCCATACTGCATTCATGGTAATAAAAAATTTACAGTGTCTATGGAAATGGTAAGTTAGAAATTGTTAGTGTAATATCACTGAAAATAGCCATATTCTCCCTCAATTATTTATTTATGTGCCCTCGGCAAAAAGTGTTGTACATTTATTATATAACTCTTTCCTCATAAATTTATATCTTTCCCATCAGTCTGACAAAAGTGCTTTCAAAATAATTTTAATGTTCCAGTGTTGGGAAAATACTTGAAAAGAACACCAGGGACTTGAAAGCTTTATTTCTTCTTTCGAACCTAACTTGTCTCCTCAGAAACAAACTGTTAAAGTTGCCTCAAAACTCAAATTCAGAAAGAAAAACTAACTTCAATTCTAAAAATTATTATCAGTATTTATCATAAAAATACAAAGTGTAAACACCAGATTCTAATTCCCACAATGATAAAGATTTTGAGTTAGCCAAAAGGTGGAGTTCCAGTTTCTGGTTCCTGATTACACAGACACTAGATTTACTGATGTTAGGAAAGTGCTTTCCCGGTCATTTTCATTTAGGGGTGTGGAGTAATTGCATTTCATTGCTGCCAGGGACAAGACCTGCACGTGCGTGTATTTCCAATCCCACAATGAATAAGGATCTGAGTTAAGGCACCTGGGGAGCAAAGGGAAGGATAATAGTGGGTCTTACAGGGGTCCTCAAGGGCCTAATAGCTCCAGGTGGTCTTAGAAATCATGGAGAATATCCCATCGGGAGCTCTTGGGAGGATGCCAGGGCTATGCAGCTGGTGCAGCGTTCAAGTCCTCTTCACAGAACGCTTCAATACAGGCCCTTGTCACTCCTCAGGGCAGCCCTGCAGTGAGCAATAATTACATCACAGTCTATAGATTATCACCCACAAGTAATTTCTCAAATGTGCTCCTTAAGTGATATCTTGAAAGCCACAAACTACCAGCTAGGAAGAGACAATGAGAGGCACGACTGTGAAACGTGGTACCGCAATTCAGCAGAGGTCACTGTGAGCCCCTCACCCATCACATCTCGCCCTCCCCCACTTCCCTAACCTTCAAGAATAGAAGCCTTTGGCTGCTCTTAAAACTAAAAATGAATTCTTTTCAACTTCTAGGCTCCGATGTTTGAATTCTGCTTCTGTCCCTTAACAATTCCACAATCTTTAGGTTATCATTCCTTAGGTTTCAGTTTTTCCCTCTGTGAAATAGGAAGAAGACCCCTTCCTAAGGCTGCTGCAAAACTACATGAAATATCTACAAGGTGCCTGGGCCCTGTGCCTGCACAGGCACGCACCCAACATCTGGTGGTAATGTGAGTCTTAGGAGGGATTGAGTGGTTTCTTGAGGTTGGCACTTTGTTGACCTTCTGTAATGCCGATGGCCAAGGCCAGGCAGTTCCACATTGGATTCTGGCAGATGGTAGAAAAACTGCAGAACCAGAAAGGGTTGGGTCATTCCGTTTAATAAAGTCTCACAATGGCTAAGAAGCACACAGGCAGGGGAAACCACCTCTTAGACAAACAAACCACAAAACAGCCCCTCACAGTGGTGGGCTTGCAATCCGCACATCTGCAATCCCCCTGAATTCAAGTGCCTGTAGCCTTATATAGGCATGCACACACACACATGCCTCTGCCAGGTGCTTATGCACTAATCAAAGTGCTTGCAGCTGGTACACCAGCGAGCAAGCCTAACACAGCTGCCCCACGCCTTCTCAACCATACTAAAGAGAGTATCAAGAAACTACTAGTAAATGACAGTGTCCAACATTCATACTTCTTAATTCAAAACCTAAAAAGGATCAGTTTTTCAGTGATTCTTTGAACAGAAAATTATTGACGATTTTTTATCTGTTGGGTCACATGTAAGAGAGAGGTTGGAGATATAAAAATTAAAAAAAAAGAAATCCCTACCCTCATATTTCATAATTTAATAGTGAAAATTTATATACTAATTGCAAAAAGGGATCATATGAATAGGAAAGATTATTATAGAGGAATCTTATAAAAATCCTCTCGCCTATGAATATGTTTCTGTTTCTAAGTGAATTTTCTCTCGTATTTATTACTCTATTATCTAACACATGACTGTGAGTGGCTACATTTTACCAACTCCATAAACGACATTAGACTTGGGGCGAAGTAAAGAATGCCAAAGTTAAACCCGCAGTCTCCAACAGGCCCTGATACAGCGACCCACCTATTTCCAGCAGTTCAGAAGGCTCACAGGGGTCCCTCCATTTTTAGGGTAAGCTGAGTGTTCAGGACTGAAAATGGAGCAGCAAGAAGAGAAAGATCCCCCCCTCACTCTCTGTGCCAGACAGGATGCCTGTGGGGCAGCTGTGTTAGGCTTGCTCGTGCGGTTACCAGCTGTAAGCACTTTGGCTGATTGGTGCATGGGTGCATAGCCATGCCACATGAGTATGGCCTATACTGTATGACTATGTGGGTGCTTGCACTCGAGAGAGATGGGGGATTGGATGGCAGGTTACCTGCCCATCATTCTGAGGGGCCATTCTTGCTGTTTGTGTGCCAGAGAAGAGGTTTTCCCCTACCTGTGTGGTTGTCCACCATTGTGAGACTTTATTAAACAGAATGGCCCTAATGTTTCTGGCTCCACAGTTTCTTTATTGTTTATCCAAATCCAATGTGAACCTGCCTGGCCTCAGCCACCAGCATTACAGTGCCCAAGGCCTCACAATACTGACTCAAATGTGAAGGGTACAAAAGTGAAAAGAAGAGACTTGGGAGATTCTTGGCTGTCCCAAAGTGGCGAGGAAGACTGGGAGATCCCCACAGTCACACCCCAGGTGGCAGTCATTCCATGTCTGGTGCACCAGGAACGCAGCCTGTCTGAGGCCACACCTCAGCTGCCCCAGCTCTGTACCAGATCAGCAAAGGGCTTAGTCCAGAAGCTCTATTTTAACCTTAACTCTGATTATGCTCCTCAGAGTGGGTCATAATGAGATATAGGTCTAATGAGTAGCCATCTTTTAAAATCAGAAAGCACTTCAGCCTTGTTTAATGCTCACAATTGTGTAATATAAATGTTTACTCAGCACACAACATCAGGTTTATCCTCAGGACAAGGCAATGACCTGCCACAGGTGACACAATTTAAACTGCTCCTTAGGCCCAAGGACTGTTTTCAAAACACTTTAGAGACTTCCTTATAAATATAAGCTGGAAAGCCAAGAGAAGCCCTTGTTTATAGCATCCAAAATCTTAGCAAATAGTCTAGACTCTGAATTATGAATTAGCAAGATTTCATTATTTTTCTTCAAGAAAATGAGAGGCATTGGGTCCTGTAGGAAACCTAAACAAATCCTTGAAACAGTGACATTCAAAAGTATCTGAGTAGTTATGATGTTACATGTGGAAAATGGTCAAGGCCTTGGGGCAGCACACCATTCTAAAAAAAAAAAAAAAAAAGCAAAGAACATCACCACTTCTTTATGAAAAGTCTGATGTATGTTCTACACTTTGTCCCCTGGTGAAAGAGCAATTATGTTCCTCACATATGACGGAGCAGTGCTCTAGTTATCCTTCTAGATGGAGAAGACAAAGTATTTAAATATGAAGTTTACCTTCAACATCCTTCCCCTGCGCCACTTAGAATCTCTCTGCCACCTCTGGGAACTACCCAAGTCTCTAACAGGACTTCGGTGCCCTACAATCAGTTCTTTTTCCTCACCTTCCGCATGCCCACACTTTTTTTCATCCCAATCTGCTATTCTAAAAAAGCTTATGATATAAACAAAGAGGAGAGGCCTTGAGCTTGAGATCAGAGGTCCTGAGTTTGGGTAGTTCAAGCCCATGAGTAGGGTCCAAGCATCAACCTTTATGAATGAACCCCAAGCATTTGGATGTGAAACTACGGTCGAGAATTAAGCTGACATTAACTGACAGTAGTCACACTCATCTAGGACCCCTGCTAGAAAGCAAGTACGTAAATGCTTCCCATTAATGTTTATTGCACTACCCAGTCTAAGGGATGGATATCCAAGGATAAATGTTAGCACTTCCAAGCAGCAAAGGGGAACACAGTATGTCTCCCCAAAATATGCCACTTTGGTGTATTATTTTGAATTAAAGTTACTAAAAAAAATTTTTTTAAAACCCAGTTGATACAAAAAGAACTTTCTTTTTCCCCCTGAAAGCAGAAAATATATCTCCCATGCAAAATGTAGCCTCCCTGTACCAGAGGGTAGAAGACACGCTTACCAAAGGAGATAGGGAATTCAGGGTGAAGAAGGCTGTATAAACAAGCCTGGTAACTTCTTCACTGACTTACTACTCCAGGCCCAAACATTTTTGTCTTGTCAATGCCTCACAAATGTATTGCACTTTTTTTGTCTAAAAAGTATAAAAGCTGTTTTTGGTCACTTCTTCGAGCTTCGAATTTTTTAAGCTATTGTATGTAAAATTTTAATTTGTTTTTTATTTCTCTTGTTAATCTGTCTTACATCAGTTTAGTTATTAGACCCATCAAAGAACCTAGAAGGTAAAAGATTTTCTTCCTTCTAGGTTGGTGAATATGGGAAAATTTGGGGAGTCTCCATGCCTCTCCCATGTCTGGCCCTCTGCATCTCTTCCATCTGGTTATCCTTGAGTTACTACCTTTTATAATAAACTGGTAATCTGGTAAGGAAAGTGCTTCTCTGAGTTCTGTGAACTGCTCTAGCAAATTACTGGTATTTAAAACCAAAGGGGTTCATTAAAACTTCCAGACTATAATCTGTCTTTCAGAAGCACAGGTGACAACTGGCACCTGAAGGAAGTGGGAACCTTGTGGGACTGAGACCTCAACCTGTGGGATTTAATGTTATCTCCAGGTAAACAGTGCCAAAATTAAGTTGAATTGTAGGACCCCCAGCTAGTATCCGCAAAGTGCTTTAATGTGGAGGGAAAAACCAGAATTGGGGCCAGAACTTTACTGTGACTCACAAATATGGCTGCATAGCCAAATGATCTGGGACTTCCTTTTAGTGTCTCATGAAACTTTACTTAATAATAATATCTGGGTGTGGTTTCTAGAAATCTGTGTTATGGAAAGTTCTTCATATAAAGATGGGTCATTTAGTGAATAGAATTGGGAGAACTGAAAAATGGATCACAACCTAAAAAATAAATAAATAAAACCACAAATGAACATGAAAAAACTATGAGAATTCTTCCTATTCAGAATAGAAACATCTATAACCTATGGTAGAAAAATAAAATTAATTCAGCAACACAAAATACTTTAAACATTTGTTATAAAAACTATTGAGATGGGTAGATAGCTAGCTGATTGATAATAGATGATAGATAGACAATAGATGATAGATAGATAGATAGATAGATAGATAGATAGATAGATAGATAGATAGATAGATAGATAGATAGATGATAGATAGATATATGATAGATGATAGATAGCCCATAAATAAAGTCAAAAGATAACAAACTGGGAGAAAAATGTTTAACTTATATGACACTTAAAATGTTTGTCTTCTTAATGTAAAAGATTTCAACAAATTAATAAAATGCCAGTGACCCTAAAGAAAAATGAGCAAATAATTAGAATAAACAGTTCTGAAGACAAGAATAGCAAGTGACTCAAACATATGAAAAGATACTCTTTCATAATGACAAAAACATAAATTAAAACTACACTGAAATATCTTTTCACAGTTCAGAACTCTCCAAATGCCATAGTTTGATAGCACAGTTAATGAACGAAGTGTGGGGAGCCAGGCTCCTCTCAGTGGAGTATAAATTAAGTTGAGGACAAGTTAACAATAGCTATCAAAATTTCAAAATTACAAGTGGTCAAGTCATTTGATCTAACCACACTCTGCTCTTCAACAGACATATTTTCATGCATATGAAAAAAATATATACACAAAATTATATATGAAATTTTGTTTGTTATGGTAAAATATTGAATGTAACATCAAAGGGGGTTTGTTTTATTAAATTATGTCTTAATCACAGAGTGGAGTACTTGGTTGCCATAAAGAAGATCAAAAAAGTTTTTTTAATTAAATTTATTGGGGTGGCATTGGTTAATAAGATTGTATAGATTTCAGGCATACAATTCTATGAAACATTATCTGTATGTTGCATTGTGTGCCCACCACTCAAAATCAAATCTTCTTCCATCACCATATATTTGACCCCCATTACCCTTTACTTCCCCTCACCCTCCTTCCCTCTGGTATCCACCATATGTATCAACATGTGATAATGTCTAAGGGAGAAAATGACAGTACAACAAAATCTATATATTATTGTACTGTTTCTTTTTTAAAAAGCAGAGTGATTTTTCATGCTATTTGATCTATTGGTCTCAGAAGTCACACAATGGCTGCCAAAATTTTTATTCAGTATTCTCTATCTAAATTGAAAATTGCTATGATGAATCCACAAACATTTTGCATGATTCCAGGCAAGATCAGAGTGAGCTTCTCCACATAGAACTGAGTCTGTACAGAAGTGCTCTAAACAAGTTTGACATCTTCCCCCTATCTTAAGTAAAAATATATCCTATAAATGGAAAAAGAGAAAATAGAGGAGCCTAAGAGGTATGGAAATGCCCATACATAAGAAGAAAAATTTGAAGTGATAAAGCAAATTAAAACATGCAAAGTTATAGAAAGAAAATGGGTTGATAACTGACCTGGGAGCCAACCTCTTCAAATTTTCATGTGCCTACAAATCAATGGGATATCTCAGCAAAATGTAGATTCTGATCGCTTAGGTTGAAATTGGGGTCAAATATTCAGTATTTTTAACAAACTCTTAGGTGATGTCAATGTTGCTGGTCCATGGATCATACTTCAAGTAGCAAACTGTTATTGTTGCATACTGCATATAAACATACTCGTTAATGAGTTCATTAAGTGTTATATATTTAGGTTCTTGGTGTTTTATTATGCAGACATCCTTGGTGAATTAACATATAACAATTGAAGAAACAAATTGGAGTTTCTGATTGTGAGGGAATATATTATTTTTTCTTTAAAATCATAAATTATAAGTTCCAACTACCCCTACATTTGTAATTGAACAGGTTTCATAAATTTCTGTGTGTGCACATGTATATTAGCTTCTATGTGTGTTAAGTAAATCTACAAGACTTTAAAAGAAAAAGAAAAAGATTAATATTGAGTAAATGAGGAACATGGATGCAGACTTGGTAGTATTTCCTTTTATGCCTTTTAAATGTGTCATATAAACACATTATGTATTACTAAATAATATTTTAAGTCTTCTTCCTAAAACTGATGACCTCTTATAACTGGATGGGAAGGAAGGAGAATTTACATAGGTCTAAAACTACAGAAAGCTTTTCCAGGAAAGACATGGCGTTGTGCTTGTCCTGACCAGTTTGGAACAGCTTAAATCTATACACAGATATGAGTAAGTGTACAATAGTTGTCTATTCAGTGAGTGAGAGTTTTCCATTTTTCCAACAGCTTTCTGCAAAATACTGATTAGAATTCTATATAAATGAGATTTAAAAATTGCCTCATAAAGAAGGACATACCGTAATGAAAAGAAATGGTACTCTATCTACCATCTGTCTGCCAGAGATGGATCCACAGAGGATGCCATTTTTAATATGATTAAGCCTGTGTTGACAGATAGTGTGTTTATACACCTATTTACAGATTCAGGAATCATATTCATTAACCATCTTCTTCCTCCCACAATGGACCAGGATTTAGCTCATTTAAATCACTCCCCACTTCCATCCACTTAAAATAGTTACTTCACATTTTTTAGGTTTTCTGTTTGTTGTGTTCATATTGTATAAATAATATATTGCCTACTTTATGTCTTGTTCCATCAACATTATCTCTTGACTTTTCACTCTGTATTATGAGAACATTTCTACCTCTGCCCTTCCCTTAGCTCTCTCTTCACCTTTGGTCCTCCAAACACTGTCATCTGTATTTTATATCACCCCAGGGATAATACATTCTATTTTCAGTCATAAATATGTATCCCATAGTTTATCCTAAAAGGCTTATCTTAAATATTGAAATTTTAAAGCAGTATTCACTTACTACCATAAAATCATAGTTTATTCTATTACCAAATAATACAATATAATTATATTTTATTTTTGTACAGTGTTTAATTTTTTCTAGTTCTTATTTTTATATTTTCCTTCCATTATTTAACTTTTTCATAATTTTAAGAGCTCAAGACCTTTTCCAAATATTTTCATTTTTCCTCCTATTTCAGGTCATATTTTCTACTGTCTCTTCCTTCCCAGAGCCTTCTAATTCTTGCTGCATTTGTACTACAGTCTATGCTTGCTAACAAAATTCTCTTCCTCAACTTTCTTGGCTGTCCTGGTTATATCTCTGCCACCTTAGTGGGTCCTTAGACTAGAGGGAAATCGAGAGCCAACATTTCTCTCCAGCTACTATAATGAGACACTTTTCAGGCTAATGTCTTGGGTTTCTTGAAGAAAAAGACCAATGAAAGAAGTCAAAATACCATATTCTATACTCTTTATTTTTTTAACATGCCTCCAGAGTAGCAATCTGTCTTTCTAGAAGTTCCCTAAGCTGGTGATTTAACTAAGGCAAATAAAAATTTTGATTTTAATTTAGTTACTGTACTTAACTCATGCCAGTTGTGATTCATTCCATTTCATATTGAAATATTGTATCTGATTTTTCTTCCAAGATTATTTGACAGACTCTAAATAGAACCTCTTTATTTTATAATAAAGACTGCCTAATTGTCAAAGAAGGTAAAATATCATGCATGGACTAATGACTAAGATTTCACTCTGTTTTACTAAGGTAAAATAAGGCTCTGGTTCTGTTTCCTTAATGATGACCTATTTTTCTAGAGTCTACTTCTTGTGAGCCTGTAAGATGGGGTACAGAAGGAGGGATATGATTACTCACCAACCTGATTAACTTTTTTTCTGTTTGACAAAGTATTGTGTCATAGTTATGTATAGCTCTGATTCTATTTAAATAACTGTGACAAATATTCTTCAAATAAAAAAGAACGGAATTTGAGTAATGTGACTAATTCAGCTTACATAATTTGTTAGTGCAGTTAGTTCTGATTCAGAAATTCTTAGACTTAATGGAATGCACAAAAGATAGGCGGTCTCACTTTCACTTTTCTTATAATGGTTCAATTTATGCCACCTCTTAACCTTTTTATGCAACAATCAATATCTTAAAGACATTTAATGTGCAAATGGCTTGTTTTATTCATTTCCATTTTTTAAAATACGACCTAGGAAGTATAATTTGTTTACAGAGCTCTCTGTCTTATCTCTTACTTTTGTTCAGAGAATATTTACTAAATGTTGAGTATTTATAGCTTTCCTCTATTTATCAGGCACAGTGCTAGATTCTTGGAGAAATAAAAAAACTGAACTAAGAATATCTCATTCCAAATACTTGAAGATACAAATTCGTACAAATCTGAAATAAAAATATTCAAAATAGTTAATAACCAAGGGCTACACTGTGTGCCACAAAGAGTTTAAAGACATCTGAAGAAATCAGAGAGAAACAGGGTTGGAGTTGGAGTATCAAGGAAGGTTTAGTGTGGTTGCCTGTGGGTTATTTTGCTGCATAGACTTGAAGCCAATTTATTGACTGTGAAACACAAAATGTTTTCATTGTATGTGAAATATTACTTAACTTCCTGGATATGTTGTCTTTCTCTGTGTGTGATGGGTATCAGATTAAAATATTAGTGTTTATTTTTGAAAGGTGACTCTAAATGTCAACCTTTATGTGTGTGCATGACTTTGAATAAGGCTAATTATTCTAACTAAAATTCATACAAGTAAAACTCCTTATCGGATCATTTACAATAAAATGGATGGACCTTGATAACATTATGCGGAGTGAAATAAGTAAATCAGAAAAAAAGAAACTGAGAACAGCATGATTTCATACATAGGTGGGACATAAAAGTGAGACTATGAGACATCGACAAGAGAGTGGTGGTTACGGGGTACGGGGAGGGAAGGGAGGGTAGGATAGGGAGGAGGGGAGGGGCACAGGGAAAACCAGATAGAAGGTGACAGAGGACAATTTGACTTTGGGTGACGGGTATGCAACACAACTGAATGATAAGATAATCTGGAGATGTTTTCATTGTACATATGTACCCTGATTTATCAGTGTCACCCCATAAAAATTAATGATAATAAAAAAACTTCTTATTCTTTGCATATAGCATGAACTCAGAGACATGATTATTTTAAGTTGCAGTAAAATATCCTAAGACCAGCCTTAATGCAATGGGGAACTCATCACTCAAGTCAATCTGGGTATACTTATTTTAAACACCAAACCTGTGGCCAAGAACTTATGAATACTTTACTTTAGAAAATAAGTACTTTAAAAAACACCCTGCAAACTGAAAATAGGAAATAATTACTTAAACCATATGTAACTGCCAGTTGTGCAGTTAAAGAATCAACAATTTCAAATGATTCATCAAGAGCATGAGATTTTTTTCCCTAGAGTGCCCCTGGTAGACACTACCTATAGATCAGACTTGCCCGCCAACCCCCAAATTAAATAGATAAAGAAAAAACTATTTTTATATCTAAAATCTTGATGTTTAAATTTAGGGATAGGTAAATTTTTCCCAGAGCATTCAAAAGGGGCAACTGACCTTTCCTAATTTTTATAAAGTTTCTCTGATGATCTTTTGTGGGTCCCTTACCTCAGCTAAGAATAGTATAACTGCCTGACCAGGCAGTGGAGCAGTGGATAGAGCATCGGCCTGGGATGCTGACAACCCAGGTTTGAAACCCCAAGGTCAATGGCTTGAACTCATCCAGTTTGAGTGGGGGCTGGGGGGCCACTGGCTTGAGCGTGGGATCATAGACATGACCCCATGGTCTCTGGCTTGAAGCCCAAGGTCGCTGCTTGAGCCTAAGGTCTCTGGCTTGAGCAAGGGGTCACTGGCTTGGCTGGAGCTGCCCTCCTTCATGGGTCAAGGCACATACAAGAAGCAATTAACGAACAACTAAGGTGCCACAACTATGAATTGTTGCTTCTCTTCTCTCTCCCTTTCTGCCTGTCTGTCCCTCTTTCTGTCTTTCTCTCTCAAAAAATAAATAAATAAATAATAGTATGACAATTTGAGTATTTGATTTTCTAGAAATTAAATGACAGTGCTTATTCTGGACCCTTTTAGACTTTCATATAGGAAATTAAGAAAACAGGAAAGAAAGAGAAATATTTGTCAGCCTTGACCCTGAGCTCCTAGGACAAAGAGGAATAATAGACTGAGGTCTATTCAAGCTTTGGCTTCTTCATAGATCATTACTACCAAGGTACCAATTAACACTAACTGTGACAGTGGCTTTTGTGAAGTGGACAGCTGGCCACTCAAAGATACACAGGGACCACCTGCTCAATAACATTGGCCACCAAACAGGCTGCAAATGGTGACAACATTTGAATGTTATTACTATAGTCAGTTTCACCTCAGCTCTGTTTGAAGTGAACATTAGAAGAAAAGGCTGTAAAATTCACACTTGATTTTCAGGACATTATGGTTCTCTGTAAATCTCATACATGTGACTTGCTTGGGCATCACTGGTCATTGGTGCTTCAGTAGAATTCTGCATCATCTGGGAATTAGAAGCAATTGGTTTAACCAAGACATATAATAGCTGCTGAGACGCCCTTATGGAAAGAATGGGGAAGAGAAATAGAGAAAAATTGGCTGTCGGAAAAGACTTGAGTGAGGTGATGGAGGTGGGGGTTGGGAAAAAAGTGAAAAATGGTTGTCATTAAAGGTAAGAGCCAAAGCATCAAGAGGACCCGAGGCATGCACATTTGGGGCTACAAATCCCAAGTCGTGGCTGTACAAATATTCAAGAAAAAAAATCTAGAAACTTTTAAATATGCATATTGTCCACACACAAAAGAAAGTGCAGATACAAACTTTTCAACAAATATGTACTAGGAAGTTGAAAGAACATTAACAGTTGAAAACACTTCCCAAAGCTATAGAAAATGTTCTGTTAAATTAGTTGATGCCCCAAGCACAGCAGAATAGTTAGATATAAAATAAAACTTAGCTACCAATTTGGGAAACTTAGTTTGCACTTGAGACAAATAGGAATTCAGGGTTTTACTTCATAGAGAGGAAGAGACTTGAGATGCCAGGCCCAAGTCCTTAGTAAAGAACACAACATAGTCTAGGGAGCTAGCAGAGATCACAAGTAAAACTGCCTAGCAAATTATACAATAAACAAAACACCATACAGATTCCACTAACGTCACTTGTTCTGCATTATCGCCTGATATGATCTACTTATTTATAAAAAAGAAGACAAAACTCCCTTTCCCTAACAATGCATGAGAACCTTGTTGAAACAGCAGCCAGATATCCAATGCAATTTCTTGAATTTCATAATATAGCAAACTTAGCTGGCAGTCTAAGTCTCTAAATAAAACTGTTAAGGCTTTAGAAGGGAAGCTCTTA
Source organism: Rhynchonycteris naso (assembly GCA_037038555.1). Taxonomy (NCBI): domain Eukaryota; kingdom Metazoa; phylum Chordata; class Mammalia; order Chiroptera; family Emballonuridae; genus Rhynchonycteris; species Rhynchonycteris naso. The sequence goes on from CM072998.1 coordinate 229,392,436, forward strand.
GCTTTAAAAAAAATGGGGTTAGGATAAAGAGATTCTGGAAAGAAGCTAGGAAAAGCAAAAATATTGGTAAAATTTGACACATGCCTTTTTCAGTATTATGTCAAAAATGTTTACTGAGCTGCATAATTAATAAAAAATATTCTGTACTCGAGTCCCTAATTATTATTCCACACAGGACAGAACACCTCTTCATTATCCCTTTTTGAATTGATTGTGTACATCAAACAGTCAGGATATAAATAAAATATGCCTGCATGCATAATACCCTCACATTAAAGCTGGAGGCAATTAACCTATGATTTCTCATTAATTAAATTAAAATAACCTTCTAAAAAATGTCTAAAATCAAAACAGATTTCTTTTAGTGCAGGTTTTCCTCACACTGACGCAGAGAGACTGCTTACCAAATAGATCGCACCAATAAAAAACAATGCCATTTCTGAGTTCATCCCAAGCTTGTCTCTAGTTTTCTCCTGAGGTTCCAGTTTCATTTTGTTACATCCAATTACAAAGTCAGAGTTTCGTTTTGGGTTTTTCTTTTTCCACCTCTGTCTTTAAAAATACCTGTTTTCACCAAGATTTTTTTGTCTATTAAATTGTTCAAGCACCTTCTCCCTGAGCTGCTGGGTCTGGATCATGTTATGTAAAGCTGCAAATTATTTAGTGAGTTTGCTGAATTCAGATAGTCAAAGCATATAAATGAGATACCAGAAGGGCACAACAAGCCCAAATGTGGGGCTGCCCTCAGCACAGCCAGGTAGTTCCCATTTACCTCCTGTTCTGGGTCTTTCCAATTCCTTGTCTTTTTCCATGACTCCTACATACTCCAAGTTGTTAGTTACTTCAGATTTCAGTAGTGTCCCCTCTAAAGCATATTTTTATTTTAAAGTAGGCATAAAAAGGATATGTATCACCAAAGAATATGTCCTTGCAGGTCCCCTAAAATCCCACTATATTAAAAGACCTCATGGTCACAGATTGCCTGCACCTGAAGCCTGCCCTTCCTAGTACACAGTCAAGTGATAAAGATTTTCTTAAACACCATGCATTGATTGGTTAATCTCTTCTTCAATGGGAAGAGCAAATTTATTCACTCTTTTTCTCTCTTCTGATACTCTGACACAGTACTTTCACATGGCAAGTCCTCAATATATGATGCCATGTCAAATAGAGTTTTAAGCTTGGATCCACTCCTTTCCTCCAGATTAGCTCATCTCAATTACCCTGGAGAGTTAGCGACTGCAATGGGGTTCTAGTGCCCTGGACAAGAACTTTGGAGACATCTTTTACTCTTCTGTCACTTTGTCTTAATCTTTTTATTGATTTCCTCATAAAATACTATCATTTCTTTCTTCAAAAGATTGAATTATTATGCTCTGTCCAGGTAGCTCATTTAGTTAAAGTGTCATCCAGATACACCAAGGTTGTGGGTCAATCCCCCATCAGGGCACATACAAAAATAAACAAATGAACACATAGATAAGTGGAACAACAAATTGATGTGCTCTCTCTCTCTCCCTTCTTCTAACTCTAAAGTCAATAAATAAATATTTTTTAAAGAATTGAATTACTTCCTTTTTCTTGATATCAACCACCACAGCCTAATATAAACACTGATGACTTTGTCCCTATCAACCCAAGCTTTCCTTAACAGCCTTCTAATCCCACTCACTGAGCCTATATTATCTCTTTATAATGTACATCACCTATACTCTTTCACAGCATCTTCCTTCAGCCTTGTGTTGCCCTTGACCTCCCTTCATACACCTACATTGGCTGTATAGCAGACATCATTCATTGCCTATCCCTGCTATAGGGCTCTGGACTTTGTATTATAAAGGCAAGAGAGATCTTACACTCTTATAAAGAATGGTTCCTCCTCCACTCTATGATTTGTGTAAACCAGATAATGGTCTAGGGGTGAACCCTTGACCCAGTTCTGGCCAATGAGCTCCAAGGGAAAGTCATCAGGAGCTTCCATTCCTAAACAAACTGCCAAAGCTTGATAAATACAAAACATTATGCCTTTCTCCCTTCTTTACTGTTTGTAATATTCATATAGGGTTGTGACACCTAGAGCTATGTCAATGGGTAAGGATAATAGATTAAAAGAAGAGAAAAACCTTGGGACTTTGACAATAATCATTGAGCCACCAAACCAACACTTCAAGACTTTGTTAAAGAACAAGAAATGTAAATTTAATATATTTATTTTAGTTGAAAAAATATCAAAACAACTTATTTTACTGTATAAGATGAATCTGCAAAGAGACTATGTAAAGCATTGTTCTTCAATGCCCCAATTTGGGACTCCTCTGGCACAGAAGACCATGGGTACATAACTTCATGATAAATTCTTGTAGAAAACTGATAACATATTACACAGGTTTTCATGTCAGGGTACACACAATCTCCAATCCAACAAGGCCATCTGAGAAATTCACTAAACAATTGAATCTGTCATGTGCTTTCTGTGAAGTCCCTGAAGAAGTATATGTCTGACAGGATACAATGGCATTGGAGAAGCTATTATAGTCAATTCTATGAATCAGGTACCCCAATTCCCCAAGGCAATTTTTACAAGAGTAGGTCAATGGCTTATGTTTCAAGCTTTGTTTTAAAATGATAAGAGGGATTTGAGAAAGGGTTTCCTTTTAGTTACAATACCTTTTAAAACTACAGTAAAATAAGATAGGTGCTATTTATACAAAGGAACTTTTGAACAAAAGAGGATTTTATGACAAATACAACGATGTGTTAATCCATTTTTACAGCAGACCATCAAAAATAGAATATAGTATGTTATGCATAAAGAAACATAATGCATAAAAAGGTGTAAAGTATTAAAGCTATGTGGTTGAACTGTACAAATCTATACATATGATTTCTAGTTACTTCAAAGTAATCACCTTTTAAGGTTATGCCCTTATTGTACTGATCTTCAAAATACACTCTTTTTGATAGTGACCTTTAAGAACTGCTGAGGATAGAATTTGTGTTTCAGAAACAAGGGAAAGTCATTAAGTTTAATGAAATTAAATTCAACTTGCCAAAAAAGCCTTGTGTTCCTCAAAGACCAATGCAACTCAAGTACCTCTCATGCCCTGAATCCTACAAACTGAGCCTCACCAACCTCACACAGGTGAAAGACTCCAGATCCCCTTTTATGGCTCTTACACATCAAAAGTCTCATTTCTTCAAGGACCCAATTCTCCCAAGGATAAATTAAAGATCATTCCTTCTATGTGATCTAATTTACAATCCTAAATCCTCCAAATTCATAGAATCAATTCAGTCCCATTCCCTTTATTTCCCAAAGGCTCATCTAATCCTAATCTTATCTAGGATATCCAAATCTCTCACTATTACTTCAATGCCTTTGCCTCATGATCTGTATGACTCGTGCCTATACTTCACCAGTATCTTGAAGACTCAGGTCCAACATCCTCAATTCACTATTTTCAGAGTCTTTCTTTGTGCCAGGGTCACCAAGAGGGCTTCAGTTTAGACTCTTTCAGCATCCTGTTTACAGGAACCATGTCAGAAAGTATGTCCCATATTGTACCAGCTCTTGGGGTCATTCCGCCTTTTTCATCTCAAAGCTACATTACTTTCTTTATCAATGACCCTTACAACCATACCTAACCTTAATTCAGTGGTTCTTAACGTGGTTTCTATCTAACCCTAGGGGTTCGATGAGTCGGTCTCAGGGGTTAGGAGAAGCCTCTGCCACGGAGGCCAGAATAAAGTAATACCGTAATTTGTTGTGAGTTCATGCACTTTGTTGGTTTTGTTCTTTGAGCAAGGTGATGTTCATGCACGGTTCATTTTGTGCACCAGTAAAAAAACATATACCTAGGTCTTGAATTTGGAAAAAAATCATATTTTATTTATAACTAAAGAAGGGTTTGGTGAATGCACATATGAAACTGGTGGGTTCAGTACCTCAAAAAAGGTTAAGAACCACTGCCTTAATTAAACCATTAACAATGGACCATCAACTGAAACTCCTTGATACTACTTGGAGGGTACAAAATAAGAGAACTAAGAATGTTCTCTGGTATTAAACTGTAAGGTAAACATGTTAGCCCTATCTTTCCAAATGTGTACTATCTTAATACATCCAGATAAAAATTTTAAGTTTGGGTTGGTATCCCTCCATTCTCACTACTCACTATCCAGAACTTGAGAATGAAGTAGGTTCAAACTAGCTTTTGCCATTCAAACCTAAGAACCAAGTAGATTAGGATGTTGAGGAAGATTAAATCAAAATTGGAAAGCCACATAGACAGGACAAAATGGCACAAAAGTCTTGCAAGACTTGATTAAAGTCTGAATTAGAAAAAGAAAACTGATTTGGCGTATTAACATATGTTTAAAAATGTGTAGATGAAAGGAGGGATGGTCATCACCAAAAGCATAGATTAAACAGTGTGGCCAAGATGCCCCTCTTAGAAGAAAGAAAGCTTCAGACAAATCTTTAAGTATTTCAAGTCTGTAACAAAAAAGAAAAACAATTGTGTTTAAATGGAAACTGTGCATGTCTACATACAGCACATCCTTCTGGGTTATCATATTCTAGCCATTCATTTTCTTTGAGCTATTTTACAACTCTTGGTAAATTCATAAACATGCACATTCTGTCTCATCCTTTTAGTAGTACATCATAGATCACATTAATTTTTCATTAGGGTTTATTTCCATTATTCTTTTTTCTTTGTACTCTTCTGAATGGCCACAGGGTCCATGGGGCAGGGCTGGGTGACATGTTCAGATTGCTCTGGGTACCCATGGACCAGTTGGGGGAATCCACAGGTAAGTGTTCTCAGGGGCTCATGGGTGGGATCTGTGTCCCTTTCATTTCCTCCAAGAGTTCTACCTGCCACTCATTTCACCTGTTCTTGACCCCCAGGTATGCAGCTCACAATTTAGTACTGTATATGAAGTGATTAAGGAATGAGTCCATTTGGCACTATCCCACACAGCTGGGGAAACTGAGGGCTCACACATTCTACATTTTCTCCATAAGAGAAATCATGAGCTAAGGAAGATCTTTCTTGGACCTCAGGCTATGCTGCCTTGAGGAGGTGAAGGGTGGTAATACAATCTTTTTTTTTCAGTGGGGTACTGGAACTTCTTTTCTGGAAACCTGGACTTCCACAAATGCTCTCTCTTTTGTGAGTGATTGTCTAAGTCAGTGTTCTTCAGGGGTAACCCGACCATGGCCATAAGGACTACAGCTGGTAGTCCTTATGGCACTGAGGTAGCCACAGCTGGCACTGAGGTCTGTGTGCCTATCACCCAATGCAAAGTGGGCAAGGCTCCTCCTGGATCCCTTGGCCTATGGTACTAGATGCCACAGCTCCATCAAAGGCACTTTTGTCCATGGATGGGTGACAAATTTTCTTGTTAAGGGAAGAAACAAAAATAAAGGACATGTTGAGGAAAGAGACAAAAACAAGCTGCCATGACACTGATATCACTCCTGCCCATTAGATTTTAATTTACTTTATGTGTTGATCTCCTTTAGGAAGACAACTGATCACGCAAACGTTCCAGTTCAGTGGCAGTTCTGTATCTTGTTTTAAATGTCAAATAACTCAAGTCAACTCTAAATGGTAAGCACACGAAACAGTTGTAAACAAAGATGAAATAAGGTTAAGTAATGTAGCATAAAGTAAATTAAGAACATGGGCATTAGAATCAGACCTGGGATGAAATTCTAGCTGTGGCAATTCATAAGCTGTGCGATGGGCAAGTCACTTGATCACTTCGAATCCTAGTTTTCTTATCGGCAAATGTGGGTATTAATACAGGAATCATTGGAAAAGTTAGCAATACCAATCCAGATCTTGTTTGAGCTCACCCTTGAGAACTCCAGTACCCAAGTTGCTTTAGGTCACACTGAGGCTGACTTCCATGGTCATCTTTCCTCCTAAAATCTTGTTTCTGCTAAAACTTTGACCACTCTCACATCTTGCTTCCTTTATCTTCCTCTTTTCTCTAGTTTTGTCACCCTATGGGGAGCACAGCCTTTTTTCTCTGATGTCTCACTCAAGGCATCTGTGCCTAGTACACATGAACAGAATATTAAAATTTAAAAATAAATATAAAAATATTGTGGGTTATTTTCTGTTAGCAACCAATTTTCCTACTAGAGTTACTCCCTCTCACTCCCAACATGTTCCTTATATCCCCTTCTCTACTCCCAACCACCAAAATCTGTTTTATGTATGTATGCATGCATGTATTTAAATCATTGTAGTTCCCTTTCATTCTTACACCCAAGGACATTCTTGTTATGCTTAAAGAAGCAGATTCTGAGAAGAATTTAGTAGTTGGCATTTTAAAATAATATTGTTTTCTCTTAGCTACATTCCTAAAATTCCTAGAAGAGCAGACATAGTTAGTGGTAATTATTATCATTATGTGTATAGATCCCCAAGGTAATAACCTTGGAATGTTATTCTCATGTGACTACTTAAATTTTTTTATGTTTGTTAAAAAAATTCCACTATTTGATAGTTACCCCTTACAAATTACTAGTCCAGAGACCATAAAAGAAAATTGAATGCTTTTGTTTTTTTAGAGTACTGAAAAAATAACTCAGTGTCATTATATTTTTAGTTATATTCTAATAAATGTTTTCTTGTTTTGCTCTAACACTTATTTTTCTGTGTTAGATTTATTCTGCTGTGGATTTATGAAAACCATTCCTCTGTACCCTCAGCTTTTATTTCTTCTCTTTTATTGTTGATAACATCCTTATGACAAGGGTATATTATGTGATCTAGGCCCAGGACACAGTATATTCCATTCTCTGGCCTCAAATATTACCCAGGGATGGACACACTACCAAAATCAGGGAAATCAGACCAAAAGAGATTTAATTATAGAGGCTTTCAGGATTTCCAACTGTAATGGTTAATTTTCTTGTGTCCACTCGACTAGGCTATGAGGTACCCAAATATTTGGTCAAACATTATTTGGGTGTGTCTGTGAGAATATTTCTGGATGAAATTAACCTTTGAGTTGGTAGGCTGAGTTAAGAAGATTGCTCTCCCTCTTGTGGTTGAGCCTGACCCAATCAGTTAAAGACCTGAATAGAAGAAAAGTATTGACCCTCTCCTAGTAAGAGAACTCTTTCTGTCTGACTGCCTTTGAATTGAGATATGTCTTTTTTCCCTGCCTTCAGACTCAAACTTTTCCTGAAGCTTGCTGGAGCTTGGATGAAGCTAAAGCATAAGCTCTCTTGCTTCTCCAGCTGCCAACATACCTTGCAGATCTTTGGACTTGCCTGCCTCTTATCTCTGGAGACTTCTGACAAATACACCAACCATCCAAGCTAGACCTCTTATAGACATATTGTAATTATCAAATAAGGTGATAATTTTTCTGAGAACAAAACCAATACAGAACACATCACTAAGCAGTAGAAAGAAAAAAACCATATTCTCATCCCATTTATTTGAACCCTTGTTCAAGCAAAAATTGTAACTAATTCTACCCTTATATTTTTGTTGTTGTTGTTGTTGTTACTTACATAACAGAATAAACTTCACTTTTGTTTAAAAACAATTTTTATGCCTTGTAACAAAGAATTTTTCTTAACAAGCTCATCTCACCCAAATTGGCTATAAATAAATTGAGAGAAATACATACAATGATCCAGATAAAAGTACATAAAGACATGGAGGCACACAATTAATAAATAAAATTAGACAAATACACATGTAAGATAGTATAGAAAACTTCATACAATTAGTTTCCAGGAGAAAGGTCTAAATTCAGAACCTTAACAATAGATAATAATTAATAGTCATGAAATTACTAAAATCTATGAATTTTTAAAAAAATCAACTTTATAGGCAGGTCCCAGTTTTCTGAGTCAAGAGGAAAATTCTTTAATACATATCTATAGAAGGACAGCGTAAGTGGAGTGGAAGGCAACATCTTAAGTGACAGCCTTACCAAACATGTGTAATAGGCTTTGTTTGACTGTTTCTTTTAGTGAAGTTCAACAAAAACACCAGAGCAATGACACCAAACACAGTCCTGAAAGTGTAATTCTACAAAAGGGCAATAGATTGTGGTCTGTTACACAGCTCTCTGACAGCTAACTTCCAAGAATTAAAATGTCTTCAGAGCAATGGTTCTCAACTTTGGGGCAGTAAAAATTTTATTCAGGTGGAACTGATCTGGTTGCGTCGGCCTGAGGAATCCAGGCAGTCCCCTTACCAACATGTGCTTTGCACCCCTTTTTCTCTCTCCAACATGGCAGTCCCTTTGGAACACCAGATCTAGGTAGGGAAAAAAAATAATTTTCCCTCTACCCTTCTGAGTTCTTGCCTGAAACCCTCTATAATAACAGACAGATTACAAGAGAAAAGCAAACAGTAGTTTGTTACAATGTATACCTCATGTATTTACATATATATGATACTCAGGGAAAATAAATAACTCCCCAAAGATAACCCAAGTCATTACCTTAAACTCTATCTTCAGATATAGAGGAAAAAAGAAATGTTGAAGGAAGAAAAGAGACCAATTATGGGAAGTGACCAAGAAAAGCATAGTAAACAAGGGTTAGGTTTGGTAGGCAGATTGAAGTAGGTGCCTTTTCCATTGATAAAAGTTTCTGGTGATTTCAAGTCATTCTACCTGTCCTGGGACAGTGACGAAGACACATTTACAGATAATTTTCTTTATAAAAGTAAATGTGCCTCACAAAATGGTAACTTCTCCTCTTTTTTCAGAGTTTCTCCCTTATCTGCTGTTTCTCAAAATCAATCAGCCCAAACCATCCTTCTACCAAAGAAGCATCTTTGGAGGTGACATAGTCTGCTCCCCTTTACTGCTAAAAAGGTTTCAAAACTGATATAGAAAAAAAATAGATTGATATCAAGGCAGAAATGTTTGATAAATTATATTTTTCACATTTTAACTTTCACAATTTCAAAGCAGAAAACTCAATTTCAAATTATCTGACATTGAGAAAGGGCAAACTCCATATGTGTTAGTGATCAATTAAGTGGAGGATAGGATTTCATTATCCTATCCTCGTGTGGTCCTAAGAAAATAAAAGAATTCAATCAGGACATATTCATGAATATAAGACTATCTCTGAAGGAAATGAGCCAAAATCATCCTTGAGGGGGAAAGTCATGGTTTCCTAAGGAGACAGTTCCAGATCTGTCCTAATTCAAGGACAGTTGTGAAATAAAGACCCATGAATTTTATATTATAGGGAATATCTTAAGTCAGTATTTTGGAAACTTTTCAAACAGCGTAAGACCTCTCATATAACATTCACAGAACATCTAAATTTTAAAAAATGCAATTTCTTAGAGATCTCTTAAAAACAAGTTGGTTGAAACTATACTTCTGTGAAAATGAATAATTTGATAAAAGTCATTGGATATAAGCCAATTAAATATTGGAGGGCATCTGCCAAAAGTGATCATTTGGGATTTGAGATATTTAAATAATGCATATTCATCCTTTAAGACAATTTGATAACAAAATCAATTGTCTGAAACCTAACATGAGACAGAAAGCCTAAAGCAGTGATGTAAAAAAGAATATTTCTCTTTTTTATTCTAAATTACATGCATCTATTACATCCAGAGCAGCTTTCATTCATTACAACACCAGGAGAACAAGTAGAAAAACATATGCCCATTGCACACTAGCACATCTTCAAGTAGGAGGATGGCATCAACTGACTCATTTGTGACAAGGGCTCAGAATGTAGTTTCTTTGTGGTCCTGGGTAGGAGGAGTTTAGATTGATTTTATATGGCTTAGTTCAGGGGTTCTAAAACTCCAGTCTCCAGTCCAGAGGCCTAAACAAGGTTTCCACTGGAACAGAACCACAGCCATTGGATTCTGTTTCATTTATGCCACTTTTGTGTCCAGTGTCAAATCTGAGTGCGGGGACAGAGAAGGTGCAGCAGTAAGGCTAAAATGTTACACTGTGCCCCTTTACATAAAAGTTTGCCCACCTGGGGCTGAGCTAATAATTGGGAGCTGCCCCTGCGGCAAAGATCAATAAAATATTTTAAAATCTTAAAATTTCACAAAATTACAATAAAATTGTGGATAAAAATGGTCAATATTAGATGAGTGAAACCTAAAGCCCAAATGCTCATCATGGAGAATACTGACCCAAAGAACACAGACTTAAAATTAGTTAGGAAAAAACAAATATAGAATTTATATATTTTCTTCAATTAAAAAAACAGAATTTAGAGGACATGCCTACTTAATCAATGGGCCTATAACATAGGGTGAAGTAGATTACCTTTTTTAAAAATTGAATAGATTATTCAATGAGCACAACTAGATAGGAAAAAATTAGACCCAACAGTTTGCAAATAAACAAAAACTACAGCGAGCTGAGCACCTTCAGGAGGTAGTCTACTTAATTTAAATTCTTTAATTAACTATTCCTAAGGAAAAACCACTATTTACATGATTAAAATCTAAAAAAAGGTTTGGAGACTATAAAGTTCAAGTTGTTCTCAAATTAAAGCAACTTCGTATATCGTATTTTATGAGAGTTCACTTAATACCTTTGAAATATGGGACCATCCTTTCTGGGAAAATTAAAGGTTGTGTCTGAATAAGAGAAATAAAATAAATGTGTATAAAAGGCTAAAATTAAAAAAGAAGAAGACAAATGTGCTCCAAATAAATGGTATGAGTGTGATCAATTTCAAAGGAATAATATCATATAATTGTTTCAGAAAGATGATAGAATTAATCAGCTATTTAAGGAAGAGGGACTGAAAGAGAACAGCTAAGATGCTTTGTAGTAGTTTAGGAGAGAGATGTTGAGGGTCCTACTAGAAAAGGGTAATGGGAATGGAGGGAAGCACAACTCAGAAGTACTTCGAGCAGAAAAATTTAAGGTGCTAATGACCATAGGATAATGAAGTGAAGTGAATGAATGGCAGGAGTGAGAAACGCTGACTATGACATGAAGATCAGACTGGTGACATTAGGGTTAAATTGCCTGTAATTAAGGCAAGAAGTACAGGTGGAACAAAGGATTTGTGTGTGTGTGTCTGTGTGTGTGATATGTGACACATTTGATTTTGAACATGTTACATTTGAATTTTCTTCAAGTGATACATGTGGAACGTTCCAGAAGGAAGTATAAATTTAGGTTTGGAGTTTAAAATAAAGGTTGGAACTGGTCATACACATTTGGCAGCATATACCACTCTAGGCCTTCCACTGTGGCTATTACTTTCAATTAAGAAAACATGCCAATTGATTATGCATTTATTTATTTTTGTTCTATAAAAGAGATTATATCCTTTTTCTTATTCTTTAAGACATACCAAACTGTTGGGGTGGGGAAAGAACAGTGCCAATTCAAAAAGATTATATACAAAAGAATTTCATTTGCCTAACATTTTTGGAAAAAAGTAAAAGAAAATATAAAATTTTAGAAATGGAGAAAACATTAAATGTCCCCAGGAGCTGGGCAGGAGGAACTGGAGGAAAGTAGGTATGGCTATAAAGGTCAACATGGGGGCGTTACCATGGAGCTGGAGCTGTGGTCTAGCTCCGTGAGCATACACATATGATATAATTACATAGAACTTAACACATAAAAGCAAAGTTAAAAATAATGGATTCTTTTGTAGTTTACAAGTGTGATGATTGGGTATTTATGATCTTGTGTGAGATGCGCCTCCCTCAAACCTTGTTATGACATTATGACATCAGCACACTACCCATCTGACATGAAAAAAATGAAAAAATTAGAATTAAGATTGGTGGACTCTATCAATGACAATATCTTGGTTGTGGTATTACTGTACTATAATTTTAAGGTGTTGCCACTGAGTGAAATTACCATATCTATAACCTGATATTTTTTAGCTTTGTCCAAATTACCCCCTGCAAATTTCCAGGATATTTATAAACCCAAACAAAAAGATGGGGGAGCAGGTAGAACCAAGACATCTAGTGGATAGTGGTGCTTGAAAGAGATGCCCTTTCACCCATATCTAAAGAATGATGTTAAACAGGGCCAGCTGGAGACCACACATCTACACACACACACACACACACACACACACACACACACACACAGCCCAGCTATAGTACTGGTCAGTTTCTTTAGCATTCATCTTAAGTCTCTAATAGACTGGGTTTTAGTTTTTCTATCATCCTTTACAATTTTTGTTATGTGAGTCTCCTTTCAACATTAGTAGATTCTTGATTCCTTATAAAATTGGAGCTCAGCAAAGAGATTTTTATGCTTCCCAACTGGTTTCTTTATATACTTCTTTCTTTTATTGGGATTATGTATATTTTGCTTTCTGAATTTCTATAAGGACTTCTACCAATCTTAACCCACATTCTTCTTTATAAACACCTGACCATGGACTACACTTGCCTCTGATTTTATTTTAGATTTCTTCAACACTAATCTATATACAGTATCTAATTATTCTGGGAATAACCTTATTTTTTTTTTACAAAATCTGAGATGTTATATTACTTCTACATCACCAGTAAGTTCTTCGTTCCTGATAATAATTAGCCTCAAAGTTCTACATGTTACATCTATCTTCTTGCAAAACAAAGTCTCATCAAGGCAATTGAAGAGTTTCTCAAAGGCCTGCTTTCAGCAGAATAAGGCTTTTGGCAGGTGTCTGAATGTTTCAACTTTCTTGTCACAACCAGATCACATTTCTGCAGCTGTTTTATAATCTATATGAAGATGTATCATTCCCCTTCTCTAACTGCCCCGCCATCCATGCTGGTGATAGCACATCTGTTTCCTTCTCCATTTACCCTTAACCAGATGTTCCCAACTGTGTTTCCAAAATCAGGTTTATTAACTTTCTTTTGTAGAAAACCTTTTGAGAAACAATGATATTCTCCAACCATTTCTGTTATGTGTATTTCTCTTGCCAATGTTTAATGTCACCATTATTGCCCTTTATGGTATTAGATTCTTATTAGCACAAGAAATCAATCAATTTGCGGTAAAATCTTTACTTACTTTATTACTCTATACAATAATATGTAGGTGCCTATAATCATGTGTCAATCATTTCCTTCTTATTTATGTCCCCCCTGAGGGTCAATAAGTTCTCCCTCCTCTAAAGGAAAAAGCTATATCACAACAGAAATTCCTGATGATGACAAAATTTCAAAAAAATTTTGGGGTTGGGGGTAGCAAGATGATGATGGAGTAGTCAGATGTTCCAATTTCTAACTCCCAGAACCAAAGTGGATTACAACTTAATTTTAAGAACAATCATCTGGAAAAACTAACTTTGGACTAAACTAAGAGGACACTTTAATCAAGGATCACTGAAGAAGCCACACAGAGACTGGTAGAAAAAGCAAAAACGCAGAGAGGGCTGCCCAGCTCACAGGAGTGAGTGGCAGCCCCAGGGACTCACATGGCAGGAATAATACCAGCAAAGGGAAGCAGGTCACCAGCCAAACAGAACCTCTTTTGCTGTACTCAGAGCAAAGATTTGCTTAGAAGCAGGCAGCCTTCAGGGATACAGTGTTGAGTGCTAAGGTCTGAGCTGCATTGCCACCCTAACACTGCTGAGTGCTCTCTGGAGGGAGGGCGGCTACGGGACACAAAGGTGCGGTCCCATGTTGGAAGCAGATGCTAGGGGCTGGTTGCAGCTGCAGCCCAGGTGTGAGCACAGTCAGGCCCGCAGGGACGGAAGCCAGGGCCAGCAGCAACTGAGGCCGGGCATGAGCGCAGTCCCGCCTGGCGAGAGCAGAGGCTGAGGGTGGCCATGGCAGTGGAAGGGGCACAAAAAAGTGGTCCAACCCATGGCTGCAGGCCAGGCAAGCAAGAGCAGTCCTGCAGGCAGTCCCACCCTCTGGAGCAAGGGGAAAGTCAGGGAACCGGCTGACACCAGTGACTCAGTATAGGACCACAGCCCCGCCCATAGGGCTGAAGCGTGTGGCCCTGGAATGCAAATGCAGTCCCACCCATGAGGGCAGGGCAGAGGCAGGAGGCTGGCTAGGGCTTGCAGCTCAAACATGTGAACACAGTCTCACCAGCAGGAGTGGGGCTAAGGCCAGGACCCACCAGGGCTTGCAGCCCAGGCACAGGAGCACAGTCCCACCCTCAGGGGAAGTGTGGAGGTCAGGCGGTCAAGGCTTATAGCCTGGGCACTCAAACACAGTCCCACCCCTGGAAGCAAGGCGGAAACCGCAGAGACTGCCACAGTGGGCGGGTGTCAGCAACACCCATGCCCAAACACCAGGGGTGGTGGGCCTGCAGACAGACCATACCTAGGGAACACAGAGGCCACAACCATCGGACTCCTGTGGCCACACCCTTCTTATACACAGAAATATGGGAAGGCAGAGAAATGCAACCCAAATGAATCAAAAGAAATCCCCAGAAAAAGATTTGAATGAGATGAAAATGACCAAATTACTGGATGCAGAGTTTAAAATAATGATTGTGAGGATGATCAAAGATCTTAGAGCAACAATGGATGGACAAAGAGAGCACCTGAATAAAGAGATAGCAAGTACAAAAAAAGACATTGAAATAATAAAAAAGAACCAGTCAGAAATTAAGTTCACACTGGAAAGAATTAAAAGCAAGATGAATAAAGCTGAGGATCGAATCAAAATAAACAAAAGCATGGAAGCACAGCAGCAAAAAGAAAAGAGGCTCAAGAAAATCTGGGGAAACTCTAAGAGAGCTCTATGACAACATAAAGAGAAATAACATCCGCATCATAGGGGTTACTGAAGGAGAAGAGAAAGAACAAGGGATAGAGAATCTGATTGAAGAAATCATAGCTGGAAACTTCCCAAAATTGATGAAGAAAAAAATTACAAAAGTTCAAGAAGCACAGAGAGTTCCATTAAGGATGAACCCAAAAAGGCCAACACCAAGATACATCATAATGAAAATACAAATATTAAGAGATAAAGAAAGAATACTAGGAGCTGTAAGAAAAAAAGGAGTCTATTACCTAGAGAGGAACCATCTGACTTCTCAACAGAAATATTAGAGGCCAGAAGGGAATGGGAAGAAATATTCAAAGTAATGCAAAACAAGACCCTACAACCAAGACTTCTCTATCAAACAAGGCTATCATTTAAAATTGAAGAAGAAATAAAAAGCTTCCCAGACAAAAAGAAAAGAAAAAAAAATCAAAGAATTTATTACGACCAAACCAATGCTACAAGAAATATTAAGGGACCAGCTGTAAACAGAACAAAGGGGGGAAAATCTAGTAAAAGAGGAATGTAGATTTAAAGAATAAAATGGCAACAAACAACTTCATATAAAAAATAACTTTAAATGTAAATGGATTAAATGCTTCAATCAAAAGACATATGGTAGCTGCATAAATAAGAAAACAGGGTCCATACATATGTTGTCTACAAGAGACACATCTCAAAACAAAAGATACACATGACTGAAAGTAAAGGTATGAAAAGAAATATTTCATACAAATAGAAATGAAACATAAAAGCTGGGATAGCCATACTTATATCAAACAATCATGGTACATTCCCTAGGATATACAACATGTTAGAACACACAAGTGGTCTCAACAAATTTAAGAAGATTGAAATCATATCAAGCATTTTCTCTGATCACAATGCCATGAAACTAGAAATTAACCACAAAAGAAAAACTGAAAAATACTCAAACACTTTGAAACTAAATAGCATGTTATTAAATAATGAATGGATTAACAATGAGATCAAAGAAGAAATAAAATAGTTTCTAGAAAAAAATGATAATGAGCATACATCAACTCAAAAATTTATGGGACACAGCAAAAGCAGCACTGAGAGGGAATTTCATAGCACTACAGGCATACCATGAGAAGCTAGAAAAAGCTCAAATAAGCATCCTGACCCTGCATCTAAAAGAACTAGAAAAACAACAGCAAATAAAGCCCAGGGCTAGTAGAAACAAGAAAATAATAAAGATCAGAGAAGAAATAAATGACATAGAGATTAAGGAAACAATACAGAGGATCAATGAAACCAGGAGCTGGTTCTTTGAAAAGGTAAAAAAGGTTGATGAACCTTTAACTAGACTCACCAAGAAAAAGAGAGGACACAAATAAATAAAATTAGAAATGACAGTGGAGAAATAACAACTGACACGACAGAAATACAAAGCATTGTAAGAAAATACTATGAAGAACTATATGCCAAAAAATTAGACAATCTTGGTAAAATGGACAAATTTCTTGAATCATATAACATTCCAAAAATCAAATTGGAAGAATCAGAACACCTAAACAGACCAATTACAACAAATGAGATAGAAACAGTTATCAAAAAACTCCCAAAAAAGAAAAGTCCTGGGCCTGATGGCTTCACAAGTGAATTCTACCAAAAATTTAAAGAAGAAGTAACTCCTATCCTCCACAAGCTATTTCAAAAAATTCAAAAGGAAGAAAGACTTCCAAACTCCTTTTATGAGGCGAGCATAATTCTGATCCCAAAACCGGGCAAAGACAACACAAAGAGAGAAAATTATAAACCTATATCCCTGATGAATTTTGATGCTACAATTCTGAACAAAATATTAGCCAACCAGATCCAGCAATATATGAAAAAAATTATACACCATGATCAAGTGGGATTTATTCTGGAGAGGCAAGGCTGGTTCAATATTTGCAAATCAATCAATGTGATTCATCACATAAACAAAAGGAAGGACAAAAATCACGTGATAATTTCAATAGATGCAGAAAAGGCATTTGATAAAATTCGGCCCCCATTCATGCTCAAAACTCTCAGTAAAGTGGGAATACAAGAAATATTGCTTAACATGATAAAGGCCATGTACACCAAACCCACAGCAAACATCATACTAAATGGACAAAAATTAAAAGCAATCCCCTTAGGATCAGGAACCAGGCAGGGGTGTCCCCTTTCACCACTCCTATTCAACATAGTTCTGTAAGTCCTAGCTACAGCAATCAGACAATAAGAAGAAATATAAGGTATCCAAACAGGAAAAGAAGAAGTAAAACTGTCATTATTTGCAGATATTATGATATTGTATATAGAAAACCCTAAAGTCTCAGTCAAAAAACTACTGGACCTGATAAATGAATTCAGCAAGGTGGCAGGATATAACATTAATACTCAGAAATCAGAGGCATTTTTATACACCAAAAATGAACTGTCAGCAAAAGAAATTAAGGAAACAATCCCCTTCACTATTGCAGCCAAAAAAAGAAAATACCTAGGAGTAAATTTAACCAAGGAGGTTAAGGACTTGTACTCGGAAAATTATAAAACATTAATAAAAGAAATCAAGGAAGATACATACAAGTGGAAGCATATACCGTGCCATGGTTAGGAAGAATAAATATCATTAAAATGTCTATATTACCCAAAGCAATTTATAAATTCAATGCAATACCAATTAAAATACCAATGACATACTTCAAAGATATAGAACACATATTCCAAAAATTTATATGGAACCAAAAAAATACTCAAATAGCCCCAGCAATCTTAAAAAGAAAATATAAAGCAGGAGGTATCACTCTTCCGGATATCAAGGTTTACTACAAGGCCAATATACTCAAGACAGCCTAGTACTGGCATAAGAACAGGCACATATATCAATGGAACAGAACAGAGAACCCAGAAATAAACCCACACCTTTATGGACAACTGATATTTGACAAAGGAGGAAAGAGCATACAATGGAGTAAAGACAGCCTCTTTAACAAATGGTGTTGGGAAAATTGGACATCTACCTGCAAAAAAATGAAACTAGACCATCAACTTACACCATTCACAAAAACAAACTCAAAATGGATAAAAGACTTAAACGTAAGCCGTGAAACCATAAGCATCTTAGAAGAAAACATAGGCAGTAAGCTCTCCGACATCTGTTGCAGCAATATATTTGCCGATTTATCTCCATGGGCAAATGAAATAAAAGGCAAGATAAACAAATGGGACTATATTAAACTAAAAAGTTTTTGCACAGCTAAAGACAATAAGAACAGAATAAAAAGACAAACTGCACAATGGGAGAACATATCGACAACACGTCTGATAAGGGCTTAATAACCAAAATTTATAAAGAACTTATAAAACTCAACACCAGGAAGACAAACAATCCAATCAAAAAATGGGCAAAAGAAATGAATAGAAATTTCTCGAAAGAGGACATACAGATGGATAATAGGCATATGAAAAAATGCTCAATATCACTAATCATTAGAGAAATGCAAATTAAAACCACAATGAGATATCACCTCACACCGGTCAGAATGGTGCTCATAAGCAAAACAACACAGAATAAGTGCTGGCGAGGATGTGGAGAAAAGGGAATCCTCCTGCACTGCTGGTGGGAATGCAGACTGGTGCAGCCACTGTGGAAAACAGTATGGAGATTCCTCAAAAAATTAAAAATCGAACTTCCTTATGACCCAGCTATCCCACTTTTAGGAATATTTCCTAAGAACACCATAGCACTGTTTGAAAAGAAGAAATGCGCCCCATGTTCGTGACAGCATTGTTCACAATAGCGAAGATCTGGAAACAGCCCAAGTGTCCGTCAGAGAATCAGTGGATTAAAAACCTTTGGTACTTATATACTATGGAATACTACTCAGCCATAAGAAATGATGACATCGGATCATTTACAACAAAATGAATGGACCTTGATAACATTATACGGAGTGAAATAAGTAAAACAGAAAAAAAACTGAGAACTGCATGATTTCATACATTGGTGGGACAGAGAAACAGAACTATGAGACATGGACAAGAGTGTGGTGATTAAGGGGTGGGGGGAGGGAGGAGACGGAGGGAGAGGGGGAGGGGAAGGACACAAAGAAAACCAGTTAGAAGGTGACAGAGGACAATTTGACTTTGGGTGATGGGTATGCAACATAATTGAATGATAAGATAACCTGGAGATGTTTTCTTTGAACATATGTACCCTGATTTATTAATGTCACCCCATTAAAATTAATTAGAAATAAAAAAGAATAAAAAAGAAAAGCAGTAGTACATATACACAATGGAATACTATATGGCCATGAGGAAGAAGGAAATCTTACCTTTCACAACAACATGGATGAACCTGAAAACTATTATGCTAAATGAAATAAGCCAGGCGTAGAAAGAAAAATACCATATAACCTCACTCATTTAAGGAATCCAATCAACAATGTGAACTGAGCAACAGAACAGAGGCAGAGGTGAGATCAAAGGGACCAGAGGGAAAGTGGTCAGAGGGAAAGTAGACGATGGGATCAGAGAAGGGAAAGAGATTAATGAAAATATATATAAATAACACAGCATTATAGAGAACAGGACAGCAAATCCTGGAGGGAAGGGGGGAAAGGCATTGGGAGGAGGGGCCATGGGGGGGCCTGAAGGGAAATAAGGGGTTGGGGAGATATAATCAGTGGGACACTTGAATCTATGTAAACACAAATTAAAATCATAAATAAAAATTTTTTCCAAAAAAATTTTTTTCATAAGTTTTCACTTTCTAATAGGTTGGTGAAACTCCTGTTAAATACATTCTTTTCAGGCAATTGCCCATTGAGTCAAAATGGGCTGAGTTTTATAAAATGTTAAGAAAAAATAACATTCTCATCTGAATCATTGTTCAACCTGTTTCACAGTTAGCATACAAACTTAAATGAGAGAAAATTTTTCAACTCTGTGGCTCTAAGTAACAAATTCAGGGAGGACAAATAAGATTGCAGGGGTGAAGTGGAAATTTTTAAATAAAAATGTATTCATTGTTTTTAGCTACCCCACCTTTTTTTTCTTTTTTACCATTTTCAAATATGCTTTGAGTAACAATACCATTGTACAGCTTCTTACAAATGTTACTAAACCAGAATGATAAACTCTCATTATAATCTTCAGTCATAGATTTTTCATGTCTTCCCAAAAGTACCACCAAACATTCTAAGTCCATGATTGCTTAAATAATACAAGGTGATTTGTAGAGCTCCATGTGCATTATTTGTATGCTTATTTTAAATACTATTTACAAAAAAAAAAAAAAGAGGAAAAACACTGGTGGGGTAGTATTCATGAGCCCATAATGGTGTTTTGATTCTGTTATACAGCAGGAGGGATGGATGCTCTAAAAAGGAGAACATTGGTGATACCCAGGTAAGGGGGATTATGTTTCCAGAGAGGAGTCCCCTTCGTGGCCAATTTCTTTCCAAGACAGTAGCAACTAGGTAATAGGGAAGTCAGTAACCCAAGTAATCAGATGGCTAATGTGTAGCACCTTAGCAGTCTATGTTACTTATTCTCATGTCCAAGTCACTTCTCACACACAACCAAAGCACAAGCAGAGGAGAACAACAAAAATTAGGAAAATGTAAAGAGCAGAAATAATATGAACCTAAATTACAATGGACAAATGCCAGTGGAAGCATCAAAATCAACCGTGCAGTGAAAGGTCAGAAATGTAAGCACAGGAAACAGAAAGGTTGCAAGAAAGAAGTGACAAAAAGAGAAAGAAAATATAAGAATGTAAAAATGCTAGGGAAGGGCAACAGAGCCACAGTAACCTAAAATTGATGACATAATACTTTTTCAATTGGAATGTCCCCTGAATGTCCCTCGTAGAAAGAAATAGACCAAATCAAGACAGGCAGTTCCAGCGAGGGAGGGGCAGGTACCCAGTGGTTCAGGTATACAAGGTCCAAAGAGATATAGTACACATCAGATTGGTTTAGGAGAGCTTCAATGGCTGTGGAAATTCAGTCCCAGAGGCAGAGCAAAGCAATAGAAGGTTCCAAGCAAAAGTGATGTCATAGTTCTAAGAATTCATTTCACTCATTGCATGACCCCATGCAACAAGGGATAGTTAAAGGGACAGAGTCCACCCCTATCTGGTGAGAGCTAGTCAAAATCAGGTCTCAAAGGAGGAAAACAGTTTCAAACATTAATCAAACACTTAAAAAAAGAATGCATGCCCAGAGCTCTTCCAGGTGCACTAGAAACACAATAACCTAAAAAGTGACTACATGCAAACTTTACTACAAGTGGTACAAAAGTTGCTTGAGACTCTGTTAGAATGAACTGAGCATGTAAAATGAAGGTGAGTGAGGATAAGTTAGGATGAGGATGAGTCAACTGAGTGTGTGAGGCACTTAAAAGAAGAGTTTGAAAATAAAAGAGGACACAAAGGGAAAAAATTGAGTGAAAGGAAAACAATGAATTGGGACATAAGGCTACACCAGCAACCAAATTCTCTATAATGAAGATGTATTAGTTTCTTGTATAAGGCCTTTTTGGTTACTTCAACTCTTTTTTTTTCATATGATTTAATTAATCTAAATATGAAAACTGGTAAAATCTGGAAACAAATACCCATAGGTAATTAATCTATTTATAAGTAAGTCACTATTTGTCTAAATTCCGAGTTAAGTAGCCAAATGAAATATTGTTCATACCAAAAATAGATAAATGAAAGTGTTTCTGCTCTTAGTAATGTTTAGACTGGGTGACATGAAGCAGCCCTCCCAGGGACAAAATATAAAAAGCTTCCAAGAGCTAATAAGATGTTAACATATTATGAGCTGGTGATCCAGTACACTAAGAAAAGTGAGGAAAGAAAAGGACTCAAGGCTATTTTACTGATTAAAAATAGAAGGGTAAGCCCGGCCAGGCAGTGGCGCAGTGGAGACAGTGACAGACTAGGGTGCAAAGGATCCAGGTTCAAAACTCTGAGGTCGCTGGCTTGAGCGCAGGCTCATCTGGCTTGAGCAAGGGCTCACCAGCTTGAGCACGAGGTTGCTGGCTTGAACATGAGATCATAGACATGACCCCATGGCCACTGGCTTGAGCCCAAAGGTAACTGGCTTGAAGCCCAAGGTCTCTGACTTGAGCCCAAGGTTGCTGGCTTGAGCAAGAGGTCACTCACTCTGCTGTAGCCTCCCCCACCCCGGGCCTCGGTCAAGGCACATATGAGAAAACAATAAATGAACAAGCAATCAACAAACAACTAAGATGCCACAACAAAGAATTGATGCTTTCCATCTCTCTCACTTCTGGTCTGCCCTCTCTATGACTCTCACTCTCTCTGACAAAAAAAAAGAAAAAGAAAAAGAAGAAGGCTAAGAGGTTCAAATGAACTTTTGGTGGATTTCCAGGGCTAGAACAGAAAAGTCAAGGTCTTAGTCTTCCAGGATGGGAACTCTGATAAATAACCCCATCCAATTTTGAGCCAAGGCCCTTAAATGCTGTATCAAAATAGTGAATGCAAAATAGATTAAAATCAGCATTGGAAGATGCTTCAGAAAGTCTTCTGTTATCTGGAGATTACATCAGTTAGTCCTCAAATTATTTCTATACATAATATTTCAAACACAATGTCCAGCTAAAAAAGGAACCAGACAGACAACACAAATATGTAGATGCAGAACAAATTACAAAATACCAACAGAAACAAAAAGAAACAGAAATACCAGTAAGAAGTTGAGCTGTTTGGAAATAACCAGTACATACTACAAATTAAGTAGGTCAATGGTTCTTAACCTTTTTTGAGGTACCAAACCTACCAGTTTCATATGCGCATTCATCAAACCCTTCTTTAGTGATAAATAAAATATGATTTTTTTTCCCAAATTCAAGACATAGGTATATGTTTTTTTTTACTGGTGCACAAAATGAGCCGTGCATGAACATCACCTTGTTCAAAGAACAAACCTAACAAAGTGCATGAACTCACAACAAATTACAGTATTACTTTATTCTGACTTCTGCGGCAGATGCTTCTCTGAACCCCTGAGACCGACACATCGAACCCCCAGGGTTCATTAGAACCCAGGTTAAGAACCACTGAACTAGATTTTCTATGATCAGAAATGTAAGAAATAAGCTTGAGATTTTTGTCAGGAAGTGGGAAGCCATAAGAAGTGACAGAACATTTTTTATGTTTTTTTTTAAGTTATTGATAGTATTTAGAGGGAGAGGAAAGAAGAGAGAAAGAGGAAACATTGACTTGTTGTTCCAGTTATTTATAAATTCATTGGTTGACTCTTATATGTGCCATGGCCACTTTCATAATCACTAAAAGAATAGAAAACAAAATAGACTTTCAAATTAATGTTAGGATGAGAAACTGAATTTTTTAAATGCTTAATTTAAATGAAGGAAAAAGAATAAAACCATAGAAAAAACAAACCCCAAAAAGCAGATGGACAGATTATAGAGTTAAACTCAAATATCAAAATAAGTACATTAAATGTAATCAGATTAAAAAGCTTCAACTAAAAGACAAAGCCTGTTGGCTTAGTTAAGAAAAAATAAAATAAATACTGTTTAAAAGAGATATCTAAGGCATTTAGGATGCAGAAAGACTTAAGGTAAAAGGATGTAACAAGATATACCATGCAAACATTAACCAAAAGAAAGCTGGTGTAGCATATAAATACCACTCAAAATAAGCCATAAGAATAAGGGCACCAGTGAAGATGAAGAAGCACCTTCAAAATGATAAAATGTTCAATTTGCCAAGAAGATAAAACAATTCTAAATCATAATCATCTCATAACATAACCACAACACAACACAAAAAGTAGCAGAAATGCACAGAGAAACTGATCAATCCATAATCATATGAGGAAATCTTTATATAATGCTCTTCGTATTTGAAAGAAGATGAAAATCAGTGAAGATATAGCAGATTTGAAGAGTCTATTTAATAAACCGAATCAGTGTGCAATATAGAACAACCAACTCAATAACTGCAGAATACACTTCCTTTTAAAAAATACATGAAATAGCCCTAAAGCTAACCATTTACTAGACCGCAAAGACCATCTCAACAAATTTTTAAAAGTTGAAACTTCAGAGTATATATTCTAATCACAATGGAATTATGCTAGAAACGGATATGCAAAAGATTCTCTAAAAATTCCCTACATGTTTTAATATAAGAAATATACTTCTGAGTAACCAGTGAGTCAAAAAGATATCATAGGCCCTGGCTAGTTATCTCAGTGGTAGAGCTTCAGCCTGGTATGTGGATGTCCCAGGTTCAATTACCAGTTAGGGCACACAGGAGAAGTGCCCATCTGCTTCCCTACCCCTTTCTCTTCTCACTTCTCTCTCTCTCTCTCCCCCTATTCTCCTCCTGCAGCCATGGCACAATTGGAGCGAGTTGGCCCCAAGTACTGAGGATGGCTCCATGGCCTCCGCCTCAGGCACTAAGAAGAGCTTGGTTGCTGAGCAACAGAGCAATTCCCCAAATAAGCAGAAAGCATCACCCCTAGTGGGCTTGCCAGGTGGACCCTGGTCGGGGTGCATGCAGGAGTCTGTCTCTGCCTCCCCTCCTCTTACTGAATAATAATAATAAAAAAGATTATACAGATAGTTAAAAAAATCTCTGAACTGACAAAAAAACAAAACAACAAAGCCTAGTATATATCAAACTCAGCACAGGAAAGACTGAATTTGGAAGAAAATATATATGATTAAATATATATATATTAGAAAAGTCTTAAATTGAATGAGCTAAGGTTTTCAGTTTAAAAAGATAGAAAAAGAAAAGTAAATTAAAACCAAAGAAAATAAAAAGAAGAAAACAATGAAGGCACAACCATAAATTATGTAACAGAACACAAATATACAAATGAGAAGAATGGAAAAAAGCTCCATTTATAAACACCTTGAAAGATTGATCATAAGGAAAAAGAGAAAACACAAACAATATCAGGAAAGAAAGGAAGGGCAGAACTGCAGACACTAAAAGTGACACAGAAGAAAAACAAAACAACCTTATACCAAAAATGTTGAAATTTTAAATGAAACTGAGAAGTCATTAGGAATACACAATGTAGAAAGCTGACATAAAATAAATAGAATTTTAAATAGTTGCATAAAGAAAATTCTAGACCTAGATGGCTCCAGCAGCAAGTTGTTGTAAATATCTGAGAAAAAAAATAACTACCATCGTATAAGAAATCTTCCAAAGATTAGAAAAAGAGGATACACTTTTTAGATAATTTTGAGGTGAAGATAACCTTGGTCCCAAAACTTGACAAGAAAGAAAAATTACAAGCCAATCTCACTTATGAACAGAAATTTAAAGATTTTAAATAACAGAATAATAAATTGGATCCAGCTACATATCGAAATAATACAATATGACCAACTTTGATTTGCCCCAGGAATTCAAAGTTATTTTTAACATTAGAAAATCAATCAATGTAATTCAGTGCATTTATGGAATCTTATAATGATTTGCACAGTGGTAGAAAAGGCATCTAATAAAATTCCACATCCTGTCAAGATAAATATGAGTAAACAACCAAAAAATCAACCATTCCATTCAATGGTGAAACATTAAGCATTTCTTTCTGAGATTGTGACAGGACAAGGACATCATTATTACTGCACTTCTGTTCAACATTGTGCTGGAAGTGTTAGGCAGTGCAGTAAGGCAAAAGAAAAATAAAAAGTAAAATTATTAGAGAGAAACCAAATTTTCATTATTCACAGATGACCACAGATGACATAGGTGTGCATAGGAAAATGTAAAAGAGTCGCTGATTATTAGCATTAATAAACATGTAACAAATTTACTTGATTCAAAACAGAAATGCAAAAAACCAGCTGTACTGCCAGTGTCCTATTTCTTTGCCTGGTAGCTGCTCTGTGCTCATTTGCTTTTCAATAATTGTTTAAGCTGGATGTTCATGTTTTATGCACCTTTATATTAACCCTTCCTTGTTATTAGTACCCTAAAGGTGTCACACTCTTCCTAATCGGAATTACCAGCTTAATGAAGACAAAAATTGTAGGTAGCATTTGTACCCTGAAAAGCAGCAGTACCTTTATGTGAAAATATTTAAAGCTTTATTTAATAGATTTTATTGATGCTCACAATTTGACTTAATTCTATTTTTATTTTACTGTGTAAGTTTTTCTTTGAAGCAACAATTACCTTTAACATCGTTTATGGTGGGGCCTGCAAAACTACGACAGAAGCTGTTTATCCATCAAATCCTACTACTTCCCTTCTAGATATTTCACCTTAAAGTAAGCATTTACTTACTGATTCTATATACTTAGCTTCAATCAAAAAGATTTCTATATTTTACTTGGCCCTTGATACACTGATATATATATATATATATATATATATATATATATATATATATATATATATATATACATACACACACACACACACACACACACACACACACACACATACATACACCTTTGTCTTTCCCCAAAGGAAGGCTCATATGGAAAAAAGAAAAAAAAGAATGATTTGATAAAACCTATATTTCAAATCATTGTCAACAGAAATAAAATGTTTTCTTAAAGACAAGGTAGAACAATTTCCTTTCAACCACTGATCAACAGATAAAAATAGGTTGGATATAAATATATGGGCACAAACAAGCACTATTTGATTCACGTATTGTTAGTTGCATAAAGCATTGTTAAAACCCATTGGAAGCCCAAAGAGCCATTAGCAGAGGGTGGCAGTCACAGCGTCCCAGTCGTTGGGCCTAAAAGCAAACTAGAAAGGCAGTATCAGACCTCCTATAAAGATACAGTTGAGAACTCTGGCAAAACTCCCATGCTCCTAGAGGACCTGCTTCTTCTTGCAAAAGCATCACATATTTTAAATGCCTGGGCCACTTTTCATCTAAAAAATATAATCCACTACTGTACGCTTATTGTAATAGCCTACATTATTTGCTCATTAGACATTAAAAACACAAACACTGACATTCTTAGCCTCACTTGTAATGGTACAAAAAAAAAAAGCATAAACTAGTCTGTCAAGCAACTAAAGGATTTTGTTAAACATCCCCAAACTAATCTATTATTATTCTGCCTGTCAGTAGGGAAAAAATCAGGAAACACACATTCATATCATTTTCTATTAACTAACTAAAAATGAAAGGGAGGATATAATTCATCTAGAAAAAAAAGTACTTGAAAACCATCACATTTTATAAAGGTCTAGCTTTTGGAAACTGTAACCCTGTCATTAAATTATTTCCTCAAATTCATTCACACAGTCATGAACTGAGTCTAAGAGGAGGAGGAAAGATCATTCCCCCCCGCCAAGTTCGTATCCAGCATTCTAAAAAAAGACAAAGGCACATTTTATCATCCTGGAAAAAGTGACTTCAGTGAAGCAGAAAAAGTATCTAATAAGGCCTAATTATCTCATGTTGTGATTCTTTTTAAATCACTTTTAACCTCAGGAAGGTTTTTAATTATCTTGTATAATAAAGCCTCTCCTTATTTCACCCCTTCTAGGAGAAAAGGCATATTAAACCTTATTTTTGTCAAAAGATAAGAGCAGTATTAAGTTTAAATTGATGTCATTATGAAATAGTCGAAATCGGGATTATAAATTTTAACTTGAATAATTATTCAATTGGTCACAAAAAGAGTATCATTTCGCCACTGACTCCTAGAAAGTGGCCATCGTAGCTATCAGCACACATGTGATACGCCAGGGATGAAAGTCTGTGCTTTCTATTCCAGTAGCCTTGTGATTCCAAGGTTAAATTATTGAAGCAGTTTGGAAGATACTTTTAATGTGATCTTTCAAAAAGTTTTCTCTCATTATCAACTCTTTAATAAACACTTCAAAGTTTCTGTGAACTTCTCTGTTGGGAAAAATATTAATTCATGAGTCTTCTTCCCAAACACACACTCAGTTCTCACTGGGGATTCAAGATCTCAAGAAGGAGATGTTATGCAAGTGACTATATATGAAAAAAGTTTCCCTTTCTCCAGCTTCTCTCCTATTTCTCCTACAAATGTGCTCCTTTCATGCCTGGCACATCCCCTCTGTCTTGCACTAGGATTCTGTCAGGAGGTGCAGACTCTCCAACTTAGAGAGGGCCTTTGAAACAGGGAATTAATCTATTTCTCTTCTCTTTGGTTCCTAATATATAGAAAATAAAAATAGCATTGATTGGATGTTAGACATTAGGATAAGGTCTTTCCAACACATTTGTCTCTTTACAAATTTGTCCCTGTATACTAATGAAGTAACAGACCTTAACAATGTTGCGTGGCTTCCTCATGGTGATACAGCTAGTAAATCGTGAAATGTGGACGCATCCTTGTTTGAATACAGAGACCATCCATTCAACCACCAGGTCAACTGTAGAGAGCAGGTGGCTGCTTTCCTCTCTTACATAGGATGCCGTTTGGATATTCGTGATGGCCCAGAGAAGCATGGAACTTCTGATATACTTTTTATCTTTATGTACCCATCTTTGAGCCTGCCACTGAAATATCTATAGGTGAAACTTTGAAGCAGACCACTGGCATAGAAACCCTCCTGTTAAACTCATGCTACAGAATTCAACACTGTACGTACAGAATTCAATTACATCCTATTTTACTTAAAGGAATTCAACTTCTCTTTAGCTTACTCTGGTCAAATCCCATTGGCACTGTGTAGGGTTAGAGAAAGGTCATCTTTGTGCATTTTGGGGCCAAAATGGTCAGAACTCTGACATATTGCAAAGTCACCTTAGCTACCAACCTCTCTCCTGGGGTCTTGAAAAGAAAGAGTAGAAGACCACAGGGGAGAATTTTCTAGGCCAGGAAGAGAAATGCCCACATTAAAAAAAAAAAAGAAAGAAAGAAAAGAAATGATTGAGTGAATAGCCAGCCAGTCTCATTTAGCTTAGATATACACAGGAACACAAATTAGATAAAAAATTCTAATTAGAAGACTCAATTATGAGTATTCTATGGCATGCTTTAAAACTTCATTTTTAATGTGATTATATTTTACTGTCTCTCAAATTTATTAACTATTGTTTAGTTTGTACTTGCTACAATCCTATAAATACTCTCCAAGAGAAAAGAGGAAATTGTATTTAATTAATAAATATTTTGTGGGATCAAATAATTTTTTATAATACTTTTAATACTTACAAAAAATTACACAATATTTCTTATATGTCAGACACTCTTCTGAGTATTTTATATATATTATTCTATGTAATAAAACCACTTAGGTCTAGTCATTTATTACTAATATGTAAATAATGCTGCTCTAAATTGTGTTATTGAGTTTTGTTCTGGGAGAGTTAAACCGTTGCTTTATAAAAATTTTTTAACTATTAATTTGATTGGAAGCCCATTGTTTATTTTTAATCAATACAAAGGTGAACTTCAGACATACTCACCTATATAATCTGTTAAAACACGTACTTCACAGCCCCTCTACCAGAGTTTATAATTCAATAGGTCTGGGATGGTACCCAAAAATTTTCAGTTTCCTTAGCTGACATTGAGCTGCTCATATCAATAAAACAAAAGACCTTAGTTTGCAAAGGCATGGGAAACATCCAACTTAAAGAATACGGACCCTTGCAGTCTTTAGATAATGTAAGAGAATAGCTTACAAAAGTGGCCACAATTCTGATTTTTATTAGAATCATAAAATACAATGTCCCTAAATATTTATTATAATAAGATTTCCAAAAGTCTGCAAGCAGCAGACAAGGCTTCAGCTGAAACATGTCACACCGAGTTTGTACATCTCCTAGGAGGAAGGAGAGGCTGTGCCCTGCTGGTGTGCTTGGTGAGACGTCCCAAATGCTTTCAAAGAGAAAACTTCAGGGATTTAGGGCAGTCTCATATTAGAGCCACCTTGATACAGAGAAATGAGAAGCATCCAAGAAGAGATTTCACAGACATTTTGCCTCCCTGGCTGGAAGGAAGGGATGCCAAGATAATTGAAAATGGGACTCTCTAAAGCCAAGGCCAAGCAGTGCTGCCCAGGAGTCCCTAATAACTGGTGTAGGGTAGATGGTGCGGAATCAGGACACCATTTCTCAACTCTGGACCCTGTCTGACTTTGTAATTTCAGAAGAGGGCAGAACATGACATTGTGATGGATGCCCCATTCCTCTTCCTCCCTGGGTAACATTGCTTAGGATCTCTTCAGTGCCAGAGTCAATTTCAGGGCCTCCACAGAACATGATTGTATCTGGGGCCTTTTAAGTTCCAAATCTGCGATCAGTTTATAGGACATTTTTCTAAAATGAATTGTTACATGTTTTCATCTCTGCTCCTGATTCTCAGTGCCTTTGCTAGATTGGTTATTTTTAAAGTCCTATTTTAACCATAAATGAGTAACTTGATTCTATCTTTCATGCAGGAAAAGAGATTGCTATCTTTATACACAAAGCCGATCTTTTGCTGTTTCTCTAAGATTATGTTGGATGGGGAAGGGTGAACTGCTATCCTTCCTTTCCATTCCTTTTATCTAAGAAGTGCCCAGCACAGACAGAGGGGGTCAGAGTGTCACTAGCAGTCACCAGGCCGCTCAAAGCTCAAATAGTAACAAAGTTCTTCAAAAAAAGACATTGCTTTCTGAGTATCATTGCATCACCAAGAATTACTGTATGGGAAAGGTAGGGCAGGAAATGAGCTACAAGATAGCAAGGAAGAAGTAGTCCATTCTAGCAAATCACCCTTTATTATTTCATTTACTCATTCAGCAACTGTTTATTAAAAGCCACTGCGAGCCACCAGCCCAGTGCTAGACTCTAGAGGTACATGGAGGGAAAGAGACACATAGATGGGCCCCTCGTATACTTTCAAGTCAGCAGGAAGACCAGAGAAGAAACAACTGCTTGTGGTGTTAACAACTGTGATCGCAGCACAGCTAAGGCCCGGGAGTTGCCCTGCTCACGAGGTCAGGGGGGGCGTCTTCCCAGAGGAACTGGCACCAACTAAGTCCTGAGAGGTCAGGGGAGTTCTCTGACAAGAGGGATTCAAGCAGAGAAGAGACCTGTTTGAAGCCTCAAAGGTGGCAGCATACCTGGTGTATTTAGGAAACTGGCAGAGGTTTAGTGTAAGTCCAGTAAAGAGATCAGGATGGGGCTCCTGGACACCTCTTGTCAGGGAATTGTGTGCTCACATTAAACATAAAAGGTCTCCAAGCTTCAGGGACTCTGTCCAGAGCAGTCACAATGCTGCCCCTCAGTGCACCGTTTTTACTCCCCAGTATCTAGTGTTGTGCTCAGCAGAAGAAGGTATCCAATGAGTTTCAGCTGGGTCATGAATAAATTAATCAGAAATGTAAGCATGTGTATAAAATCTATCTTTCACACATAGAAATCGTGCTTTGGTTCATTTTCTGTAATATTACAAAAGTCATATAAGTATCTGGTCTCTTGAATTTGAAAAGGCAGCCTAAAATTATTACTGAATTCTGAGTCATTATTCTCTCAAATTAATTCCCAATGCAGAATATGCAGTTATCCAGCATTTCTGGTTTTCTGTCCAAATGAAATGAGCATATTTTCCAAAAGGCATACTGGAGCATCAGTACCAGATCAGATGTCAGAAAATTCTACAATTTTTGTTTACAAGGGCCAGAAGAGACCTGAAAATCAGCAGCAGCTGAAAACAACATGGCAATAGAAATAAAGAGCTTCTTTCTACAAAATCACTCCCCTCCTCGCACGCATTTCTTTTTTTGTCCATCCCACCTCTGAATGCATTCAGCTAAAAACTTCAGAATTTAAAACAAAATGTGCTTTCTAGACAATTGATGCTTTCACATTCATTCTATTCATGAGTTTTATTCTTCTGTTCATATTTATGAGCTTCTATCATGTATCATGCATCGTGTTAAACACAAGATATGCAAAGACGGATGTAACATATTCTTTATTGCCAAGAAGGAAGGAATGGATAGACATTAGTGTTAAAGTGTCTCAGGTACAGAATTTGGGTCTGGGGGAGCCACCAAAGAAAGAACAGCAAGTTCTATTTGGGGCAGGTTAGACAGCAGACCTGCTACATGGAGGTCCAGGAAGGAAAGGCTTGTGTAGAGAAGCTGACATTTTCTGAAGTCTTAAAAGTGTCCACCACCCAACAAGGGGCAGAGAGAGGTAGCGGTCCAGGCAGAAGAAACAGCCAGAGCAAATGCGTAGAAATGTGAAATAGCTTGCCATGTTCAGAGAACAGCCTCAAGTTCAAGAGAGAACACAAGAACAAGTCTGATTGTGGGCATCTTGTCTTGGTGAGTGGGCAGCTACCAAAGATTCTTAAGCATGAAGATGATAAAGTCAAGAATGGTATTTCCAAAAATAACCTGTCTGGTATAGCATAAAGAATGAATTTGGTGGATGTTAAGACTAAAAGCAATTGTCTCTGTTCAGTTTGTTCACTTACTTTGTTTTTTAGAAGGCAATTGTTTTGGCCGGGAACAATCTAGTGTTAGATCTGATAGTGTTAGGTTTAAAATGGCTTCATGACAACCTAGATCTAAACTGAAAAGATAATTAATGCAACTTTTATTTTTCTGTTAACAGGTTGGTAACTTTGTATAAAATTATTCAAGGCTTATGTTGGCTAGACTTAGATGTCATCTAACCCAGTGACCTCAATTTGCTAAAGAATCTGAGACCCAGAGAAGTAAAAGTTCATAGAGTTCAGAGAGGCAGGGTCTGCCCAGCAGTCTTCAATGGGGCCAGGCCCTTAAAGAAACCTTTCTCTTCACCTTTCCCCACTTCATTAATTAACCAGTACCCAGCTATTAAATAGTACCATTAGGATACTATTCTAAGGACCAGCGCAGTAATCTGTGTAATACAAACAATCATTTCATTTTATATTTTGTACATTCATATATTTATGCATTATATTGTGTTTGCCTAAAATACTTTCTGTGAGACCCAATGAACTATGACCAGTATGAAAGGCAATGATCATTAACATTTATAGCTCTTAATTCACATTCATCTTTGGTTTCTTGGTGGCAGTAACTCTGAGGGAGTCTTTTGCACTATGAAAATTATAGGTCCATGTCTGAAACCCAGCCCCACCACTGCGAGCTGTGCAAGCTCTGGCGAGCCCCTTCACCTCCCTAGGCCGCAGTGAAATGAGCATAGTGATAGAGCCCATCTGCTAGAGTGCTGAAGCCTTAAATGCGTCCACGCACTAGAACAGCACTAGCCATAGAGTAAATGCCGTGCACGTGCTAGCGTTTATCAGTACGGATGA
Organism: Rhynchonycteris naso; assembly: GCA_037038555.1. Classification (NCBI taxonomy): domain Eukaryota; kingdom Metazoa; phylum Chordata; class Mammalia; order Chiroptera; family Emballonuridae; genus Rhynchonycteris; species Rhynchonycteris naso. The sequence goes on from CM072998.1 coordinate 229,425,450, forward strand.
CAAAGTTCCACTGGCCATGGGATGGTCTGCCGTGTGACCCTGACAGAGGCAAGGTCTACTTTGACTATATGGCACCAAAGAAGTTCGCCTATATATATATATATATATATATATATATATATATTTTAACCTTCTAAGAGTCCACTAGGAAGTTTTATACTGTCAGGTTAAATTTGAATATGATTCTTCCACTCTCCTTGTTTGTGATTATTTTCTCTTGACTTCCTGGCTCTTCAAGTGTTATCTTTCCTCACTAAAGAAATAATGATGCACTATCTTGTGAGAATGGTACTGAATTTATCTGAACATATCACAAACCCTGTTAATGATGCAGTTGAATTTTTCCAAATAATGAGAAATCCACTATCTTATTTCCTAATCCTGTCATCAAATGCTAATTTTTATTACTCTAATAAAAGATACTCATTCATTCAGCATAAATATGGACTAGGACATATTATATGGTCAATACTCAGCTAGATGCTATGATTACAGACACATTGTTTGTACTCAAAAGAATCATCATTATACAAGCAATCTATTCATATCACTCTTGTCCATAGAGTACCTCCTGGGAGCCAGGGCTGTAGTTGGGCTGAATGGAATCACTCTAGAACTTGTCCTCATAGAATGTCAGGTCTAATGAGGGATACAGGTAAGAAATAAGAAAACAAACAAGGAAGCCTATAATTACAAACTGATAAAAGTCTTATAAGGGCAAAGAACAGGTTAAAATGACAACCTCTCTGCTCCAAGGGTAGAGGTCTGTGTAAATAAGGTGGGCAGAGAAAGTCACTGTGAAAAAGTAAACACTAGGGTGAAAGCAACCCAGGAACCTGCCATTGGAAGAAAGAACAGAAGAGAGGACTTCAAAGTACAGGGAACAGCATGAGTGAAGACCCCATGCTGGGGGCACTCAAACTGTGTTTGAGTAGCAGGAGTCACCCCTGTGGCTGAAGCAAAGGCAGGGTGGCACCAGAGAAACCTGCAGAGGAAAGCAAGACAACAACTTGCAGGCCATTTTAAGTCATGGCCAAGAGTATGATGTTATTCTGAATGCAACAGGAAGACATTACGAGATTTTAAGAAGTGATGTACAATTTACATGTTGTAAGGATGTTCTGAACACTACTTTAAAAAATGTAAAAATGTAAAAATATTTAAATAAATGTTTTTCTTGCTTTTTGTTTTGCAAAGTTAACCAAAAAAAAAATGGGTTGGAGGGTTGAGCAGTAATATGGATGGAACCCGGGAAAGAGGCAAGATCATTAGGCAGCCCATGTGGTGGGTCACTCTAGAGTGAACACTAGGAAGGCTGAATGCACTTGGAGGAAAGTGGAGGGATTCTGGTTCATTTGGAGTAGAATGTATGACCTCACTAATAAATTAGAACTGCAGGATAAAAAACAGGGAAAAATCAAGGACAATACCCATGTCTATGGCTCAGGTAAATAAGTAAATAGGGGTGAGAAAGACAGGGGAGGAACTGTTTTCATGATAAATAAAATCTGTTCATTGTTTTTGGTCTTCTGTGGAAAATAAACCCTCTTACAAATAATTTCCTTACAGTAGTTAAGTGCTAATAGAGTTTCCTATCAGTAATCCAGGAGGATGCTTTATGAGATGCTCTGACTCACACTGAATTAAATGCAAGGGAGAGTCGTAATCATGGCTGGAGCACTTTCTTCTCCAGACAATGGGCATACATTATTCAATGCGTCTGATAGAGTAACCCTAGGAGTTGATAATGTCCCAAGGAAGCTTCACTTCCCCTCCTCCCAGGGTGAACTTTGCTCAGTACCAGTGTAGGCTGCTCATGAATGCAGTTGAATTCTTAATGTGTTTGACATTAGAGCATGAAATGAATAGTTATCTTAGAATACCACGTTCCTCTGCAATTTTGTTGTACCATAGTAGTTCATATGGTCACCCCAAATGACCATCCTGATTGGGGGCAAGTGAAATGACGAGCCTGGAGACAGGCTCAATAATTAGTGTAACTCAGCCACAGTATTCAAATTCCCCTTGTCAATGACAGGTCCAGGGGTAGGCCTGTGACCTAATCCCAGTCAATTCCAGTGAAGAAATACTGAGGCCTTTGAATAAAGTGTTTCTTGGTCTTACATGAAAACACAAGAAGAGATAGACCTTTATTTGTCCCCTGGACACTGCCATATCTGGAACTGCTGTCACCATCTCGCTCACAACCTAAGAATGCAGCCAGTACACAGAGAAAGGCAGAGCCAGTAGATGTTCACCAGAGGAGCAGTGGCCTCTCCTTTGTCCCTGGATCCTGCCCTATCCCTGAACTTCCTGTTACAGAGGATAATAAACTTTCTTCAACCAGTTTGAGTTCCCTTGCTGACACTAAACGTATCCTTACTAACATATAAGATCAATGACTTGGGGAACTGACCAAATCTTTGTCCACTCAAATCTATGAAAAAAAAAATTTATTGAGGGCTCCATTATGTATTTATATATATATATATACACACACACACAAACACATATATATATAAAATTATATATATAATTATATAGTTATTTACTTATATATATAAATATATATAAACTTATTTATATATATAAATGCTGTACACAGCCTGACCTGTGGTGGCGCAGTGGATAAAGTGTCAACCTGGGAACACTGAGGTCACCAGTTCAAAACCCTGCACTGGTCTGGTCAAGGCACATATGGGAGTTGATGCTTCTAGCTCCTCCCCCCTTTCTCTCTCTCTCTCTCTCTCTCTCTCTCTCTCTGTGTCTCCTCTCTAAAATAAATAAATAAAAAGAAATTTAAAAAAAAAAACTTTAAAAAAAATGCTGTACACAGCTATCTTTTGAGAAATATGTATATTCTCTCAAGAGTTCATAAATCAAAGTAAGCAGAGTAGATTTAACAATAGAAGAAATCGGTCATATAGTTAAAATACATTATAATAATGTTTTCTTTGGAATTATAGAACAGTTTTCAATAGAAATAAGTGGACAAAATTTATAAATTTTAGTTGTGAAATATAAAACTAAAAGCATATTGAAGAACATACTTTAGTAAATAACCACCTGAAAATAAAAAAAACAGAAGAATGAAAGAATCTAAAATGAAGGAGGTTTCTTTCTCTTTCTCCTGTCTCTTCAAGTTTTAAAGTCAGATGATAACTAAAACTGGTACTATTGAAATAGGAGGTAAAATTTAATTGGAGGGCACTTCTGATGTTGTAAAAAAGCAGGGAATTGTTTGAGTATCAGATGTGTCTTTGGATGTCAGGTTATGAAGAGGAAGAACTTACTGGGTTTTATGGTACCCAAGTCCTGAAACAAGTCACAAGAGTGAGGAGAGATTAGTATGGATCAAAGATGAACAGAAGGTATAAAAAATTAAATTTCTTGTGAAGCTGAGCACTGAAGGCCCTGCAAACAGAATTTTCTGGACCAGATAATCAATCCCCTCGATGGGAGAGGTCTGCCACTCCGTGGTTACATGGCAGCATGCCACAGTATGTCCCTAGGAACTGTTCCTCACAAGCTACCTCTGTGAGGAAATCTCAGCTTCAGTTGGGTCAATCTGCACATTTTTTATTTTGGTCACTGTAGAGTTAGGCAATTTCCCTGGTTACTTACAAAAAAAAAAAGTCAGCTTAGGTTTAAAGATTATGGTAGAATATTTTTAAAATATTTAACCTCTCAGAAAGAAAATCTTCCAAGGTTTTTATTTTCTAGAAAGTGTATCCAACAAGCCTCTATTTTTTTCTTCTTGAGATTTAAAAAAAAAAAAAAGAACTCACCCCATTTTCCTATTACATACCATTTGTAGTAACTGCAATTTATTCTTTGGGCAAGTTTCTCACTAAGCTTAACCAAATTGATCCATAAGAGTGTTCATGTGCATAGAAATACAAGGTGGGGCAAAAGTAGGTTTACAGTTGTTTATATGGAAAATAATACAACAATTAATAAATAATAATACAAGGATAAACTGTGTTTTGAGTGCTCACAACTGTAAACCTACTTTTGTCCCATTCTGCATATGAATGAAAAACAGATATTCCTAACAAATAAATTAAGAGGTCTAATCACTTAAAAAGTATCCATCATGGGAGTTCTTTAAATATTGAGTTTCTATAATGACTTTTTTTATAGAATTATAAACTCATAAACATCAATTTACATAACATGCTCTCTCTCAACAACACCCACTTCAGCCCAGCACCGGACCTTTCATGATGTGAGAAAGACAATAAAACCTTGGTTACCTATGCAACTGATCATTGTTGTTTAAAAATAGCGAAACACATCTGAGTCGTTTCCCACAGCTATAAAGGTAACTGAGACCAAATAACCCAGACTTTGAAAAATGACTTGATGTCAGTCTAATGTGGCTTTTTTCTTTGGAGCCATAGCAAGACCACAGCCTGTCTTTCTGGGGAAAGTGATGACAATCAGTTGGCCAGTAGCAGTTGGCACAGTGAGAATGAGAGGAACTCAGCTGTGGGCTTCTCCTCATTCTGGAAATTCATTTGATTTCCCACAGTGGGCACCACCTACCCCTGACCTCCCTCTTGGGAGAGATGGGAGTCTTTGCCATTGCCCAGAGTTAGGGCTGCAGTGTCGGCAGTGCAGAAAAGGGGACGTTGCTGGGGAGGCTGCCACCAGACAGAAGTTTCCAGGTCCTTTAGCTGCACAGGGGCAGGGTGACAGCAAGGAGTCTGACCCTCTGGACCTAAGATGGGAAGCAGCCCTTCCTTGAGGTCAAAGGACCATCCGATACCACCACAAGGAAGTCAGTTGTTCCCAGCAGAGCAAGACCACCTGGGTGCTCAGCAGCAGAGGGGGCAGTGTGGCAGCAGGAGGTGCAAGTCAGTGTAGAAGCACGTGCTGATCTATTAGGGCCCCCCCTGTAAGGACACTCACAGAAATACTGCAAACACATTGAAGGAGACCCATCTATATCAAGGGAGCTAGTGGGAGATCTGGTAGTAATTATATGGATTCAGGGCCTTTTTACTTCACCATTCTTTTTTTCTGAAAGGATCTTCCAGATACATAGCTTGCTTTCTCACCTGCTTTAGGTGTCTGTTAAAATCTCAACTTACCAAGAAGTACATCTCTAACCACCTTTCCTAAAATAATACATGCATACACAGCTTCTGGTGGCACACTGGCAACCTTCAGTGTTCCTTGGCTTGTAGCAGCATCACCCCAATTTCTGTCTTCATCTTCACATGGTGTTCCCTGTGTATGTGCTTATCTCAGTGTTCAGATTTCTACTTTTTATAAAGATACCAGTCATATGGGATTAAGACCCATACTAATCCAAAATGACCCCATCCTAAGTAATTACACTTGCAATGAGTTTATTTGCAAATAATATTGCATTCTGAGATACTGGAGGTTAAAACTTCAATTTATGAATTTTACAGATATCAACTCAACTTTTGATATTGTTTTTAAATATACTTAAATCTCTCCCCTTAAAAAATTCAACAGAATTCTATGTCAACTATAATTTTAAATACTTTTTTAAAAGACACATCAAATTTTATACTTAAAAAATCAACAGAGCCCATACTTCATTCTAAATGCTGCTCTTGTCTCTATTTTTAAGTCATTTTTAAAATTTTTTTTTACCTTATGTTTCTATATTTTTATTTTCTATTCTCTTCTTGATTCATTTCAAGTCACTTTCCAATAGCTCCCACAAAGGTCATCAATGACTTCTTGTAGATAACACAATAGTTATTTTAGTCCTCAGTTTAGTTGGCCCTGTAGAAGCATTTGACAGCACCAAACATTCTTACCTTCTTGAAATACTATATTGTACCTCACTGGGGACTCAGCCTTACCATTGTTTTGCTTTATCTTTCTACTTCTTTTTCCATTTCTTTCCAAACTAATTCTTGTCTATGCGGCCTGTAAGCAAGTCTATAATCCTTGCTACTGGACCCTGTTCTTTCTGTAATCTATACTCTCTTCCTAAGTGATCTCATATTTACCTATGATTCAATTTCCTCCCACAGACAAGTAATTTTGAAATTGATATCTCCAGCTCAAGTCTCCCCACAATTGCCAGACCTGTGAATCCTACTACCTACTTGCTTCTTAAATGTCCTAAACTTTTGTCAACTTCACATTTCTAAAATTGAACACAACAGCTTCACTTTATCTCCACCCTTAACAGTCTTCTTCTGTTCTCTACAGCAATGAACTGAAGCATCATGAAGATGTGACTATCACATATCAAAGCTGTTGATCCTTCCTATAAATTGTCCTCCAAGTAAATTGGGTTTAAAGGACTTATTAATCATCTAGAGCTGTGATTATTCAAAATGAAATATTTTTATGCAAAGGTTCATTAACTCTCATAACAATTCTATAAGGTAGTTTTATCTATTCACATTTTGCAGATGAGGAAACCAAGCTTGTAGAAGTTAATAACTCCCTCAAGATCACCTACATAGCACATGATGAAACCTGGTGTCAACCTAAACCTGATTTCAGAATCAGAACCCATATCCACATTACTAAGTTAGGGTCACAATCATGGTAGATATTGAAATCATCAGGAAAAAGAAGAAAGACACATTTAATCCCAGTTTTGATGAATTAGGAAAAATGTGGCTCTATAGAGAAGTGAGAAAATCATGCTATCTGAGCAAAAATTTAAGTGACCCTGATATACGAGAGTGACAATAGAATTCATTCCAGTTCAGTGGAGTCCTTACTGAGGATTATTATGTCAAGATGAACATATAGGTGAGGGACATAAAATGGAATTTCTTGAATACCAGGTTGAGGAGTTATACCTTGAATCTTTAAGCAATAGGAAATCAAGAGCATAAGCACATATACTGTGGAATACTCATCAGCCATAAGAAATGATGACATCTTGCTATTTACAACAACATAGATGGGCCTTGAGAACATCACACTGAGTGAAATAAGTAAGTCAAAGAAAGCTCAGAACTACAAATATATGATTTTACACATATATGGGATATAACACTGAGACTCATGGACATAGATAAAAGTGAAGTGGTTACCAAGGAGAGGGGGACATGGGGACATGGGAGAGTAGGTGGGGGGATGGGTATAAAGAGGAAAAAATTTAAGGAGATGAAAACCTATTTGACTTTGAATGATGGGTATACAACATAATCAACAGTTCAAATGCTATAGAAATGTCTGCCTGAAACCTATGTACTCTTACTGATCAATGTCACCCTTTTAAATTTAATTTTCTAAATAAAAATTTTAAAAAGAGCATAAGCACAATGATTTTGAAAAGCGTCAGATAATACAGTCTGTTTGGGCTTCCACTGAGAGCACCCGAATCTTTAACGCACGTCCTGGGTTCAGAGGCACAGTGAGGAGGACATAAACTCTCCCTTTCTGAGTAATAACTAATAACTCACAGATACGCACACTCATATGATTCCAGTCACAAATATGCCCTAAAGGTGGTGAGTCTTTCAAAAGTAAATTTCTAGATACTTGATAAGATTATACATACTATTTACAAAATGTGTTTTTCTGGGCCCAGTTATCTCCTCTTTTGTATATAATTATGCATCTTTTTCTCTAGCAAAGATCTATATCTGAAACTAATCTGAAGGTTGAAAGAGAAAGGTGGGCACCACTGTCCCTAGAGATGGTCCCAGTGCATTCTTCACTCACCTCCCACGATGCCTTATTTTTACAGCAGGATTAAGGCATCCGGAGGTAAACTTTCTGAGCCACAAGAAGATTTCAATCAATCACAGAGTAGAAAACCAGGCAAGTTTTTAGGGGCTGGAGATGCATGGGGTCAAACAGCCCCTCTCCTCAGAGAGCTTACAGTCTTGAGAAAAACAGACAATAATCAAACACAAACACACAAATTGGTATTGAGGAGGACTCATATTAAATAATTTACTTCCATATGACAGATAGATTAAATTAAATTTTGTTTTGTTTTTGTAATATATAGGCCCTGAGGTGAAATCTTGGAATTCCTGTATTATGTGATTTATTTACCATCTGTAGGTCCTCAAGCAAGTTTTTTAATTTCTCTAAGGTTCAGTTTCCTCATACCTGAAATGGGAGTAATGATAGCAAGTGGGACTTTTATGAGGAGAGGCGAGATAGTTTATGTGAAAATGCTTAGCACTGTGCCGAATATGCACTAAATAGTAAAACATGTTGGTTATTGTCACTCTGAGAGAAGTGCCCCTTGGGAGTCTTCAGCTTTCCTGCTACAGGACACGGAATCTGATTAGTCAAATAGTTCTCAACTGCAACAGCATCGACGATATTTGTACTAGAAATAAATGTGTCCTGAAAGTCTCATACAGGCAAATCATTGTACAACATTCTGGAGGTAGGAAAAGAAGATGGCAGCTGGTTACATAGTAAGGAAAATAGATAGATATGGACATAGATGGACACAGATGTGGATGTATATACCGGGTGGGAGCCAGAGATATAAAAAGCCGGAGTGAGGAATTCAAACCAGAATTCTGGAGAAATAGTCAACAATAGAAAGATTTCTCTGGATCTGGGGGCAGAGCAGAGGCCCAGAAGGAGACAAGTGTTAGGCAGATAAAATATATTATGCTCACTTTGTTAAAGATGGCACTGCCCACATGGAAGCCCATCGCCCAGGTGATAATATTAGTTGCCCTTCTTGCTTGGGAGGGGCATGATTATATTAATGTGTGTTGGGAGAGGGCTTTCATGAAAGATTTTAAAAGAAGAGATCACGTTGTTTCAGGGAAGAGTGATTACGTTCTACGAAGAATCCATGAAGGGAGAGAGAAAAGCAGAGAAAGACCACATGGAGGAGAGGAGAAGCAGCCAAGATGGCAGAGTGCTGAAGGAGAAGCCAGTTTTGTGCAGAGTTTGTGCAGAGAGAAGGAGATGAGGAACAGAGGTGAATAAAGCTGGTGAGCTAGAAACCTTTGAGTCTAGGAAACATGGATAAGTCAGTGTCTTTGGAGCCCTGAATGGAAAGGAAAGTGTTTTCCCACTGTGTATATTTCTTGCCCACCGGGTGCAACCTAGGATTAAAGCTAATGGCCCACCAGTTCTTGGTTCCGTTGTTTCATTACTGCCTGTTCGAATCAAATGAGAACCTGCAAGGGCCAGGCAGCTGTGATGGTGGCCGTGGCTACTGGCTTTACAATAAGAAAAAGAGAAAGAAGAAGAAGAAGAAGAAGAAGAAGAAGAAGAAGAAGAAGAAGAAGAAGAAGAAGAAGAAGAAGAAGAAGAAGAAGAAAAAGAGGAGGAGTAGGAGGAGGAGGAGGAAGAAGAGGAAGAAGGAGAAGAAGAAGAAGGAGAAGAAGAAGAAGAAAAGGAGGAGGAGGGGGTGGAGGAGGAAGAGGAGAAGGAGGAAGAGAAGGAGAAAGAGGAGGAAGAGGAAGAGGAGGAATCATAAAAAATAAAACATTTTAATTCTACCCAGTCTCCTGGTGGGAAGAACATCCTAACCAATGTCAACCTGAGGGGGGAAAAAATCATGTCAATATGTTTCAGCCAAGGTTTCTATTGAAGTCACTGTGACCGTGATCATCTTAGCTTCTTGATACCAACTTTCAGTACAAGATGCAGAAAAGAAATACAAAGCAGTCCTAGGTACCAAGTGGTTACAATTTCTTTACATCTCAGAGTTGTTGTATTGAAAGTCTCCGCCTGAAAATTAATGTATATGTAAAAACCTGCACAAAAAAAATGTTTACAACTGCTTTTTTCATGATTGCCAAAATCTGGAAGCCACCAAGATGCACGTTAATAGGTAGATGCAAACAAAGGAATATCAAGATGAGTCAATGAAGACATGGAAGAACCTAAATGCATGTTAGTTAGAGGAAGAAAGCTGATCTAAGAAGGCTGTACACTTTGTGATTTCAACACAATGACCTTCTGGGGGAGGGAAAACTGCAGAGACAGTAAGGAGATCAGTGGTTGCCAGGACTTTGGAGAAAGGGAAGGAGGGAGGGATGAATAAATTGGAGCCCAGATGATTTTGAAGGCAACGAAATTATTCTGCATGATACTATAATGGTGGTTACATGTCTTTATATATTTGTCAAAACCCGTAGAATGTATGACATCAAAGAGTTGAACCTTAATGCAAACTGCGATCTTTGGATAACAATGAATGATCATGCTGGTTCACCAACTATAACAATGCTCCAAGCTGCCATAGGACACTGACAGTTGGGGAGCATGTCTGGGGGAGGGGGTACATGGGAAGTTTGTACTTCCCCAATCAATTTTGCTGTGAACCTAGAACTGCTCAAAAAATAAATAAACTCCATTAATTTTTTAAAATCTCAGTGTTTAGACACTGTGTAGATAGGTGACAGGTAGAGTAGGGCAGTTTATTTCTTCTTGTTTACCCTTTCAATTTTGCATCATGACAATATATTACCTATTCAGTGAATAATTTTTAAAAATAAAAAGGCAAAAGTTAAATATCTACATCAAAGATTTTTTGTTGGAAGTTTACAAGTAATTCAATATTGTTACATTATCACTATGGAAGCATGTACAAAGCAAAACTGGTCATCGTGAGGCAGCTTTAAATCATTGTGCCCATTTTGTCACCTAGGGAACAGAGATAAGCATGTGATGCTTTACCTCGTCATACAGCCCTGGGCCCCAAACACCTTTATCTGACCAGGAGATGTTCTCTCTTTCTCCACCTGCCATTTTCTACATGTTCATATAGAAAAGCACAAAGCATAAGGTTTCCACAGGGTGTTCTCATCTGTCACAAAGGCAGCCGTTAGCACAACAGATTGTTCAAAATTAATAAACCTTGAACCAGTTACATGGTTTGAATACCTTTACCATGTAGAAATTGTAGTTGAGCTTTATGCCCGATCTCAGGCCTCTGCATCATAGCCAACCCACGTTAGGCTTAGAGGCGAGGCCTGCCAACAACCCAGCACAGGGCACGCCCCTGGGAACTGGGAGACTTCTTACTTCAAGGCTCCATAGAAGGAAATGGGTAGGAGAAGTTAAGGTGAAGGATGACAAAGAGCTGATATGTAGTGAGAAGAAAGTGTGAGGCATTGTTCTAAGCAGCTTTCAGCTACTAACTCTTTTAACCCTCGCAGCCACCCTGTGAACAGGTACTGCGGCTGTTCTTGTTTTGCAGAAGGTAAGGTGAATTCAGGCAGAGGGCAGTCACCTGCCAGGTCACCGAGAGGTGGAGTCCATAGAACGCATTTGCCTGCCCTGACCCATGCATGAGGGTTCACAGAGACCACAGCTAGCGGCAGGATAGTGACAGATGTTCCAGCTCGGGGGTGGTAGGTACTCTGGGGAGGAGGAGAAGCAGCCTGCGGGTTTTATCCCATTCAGAAGTCTGACTTTCTGGGGTATTAGCATCTGCCGGGAGGTCTGAGTGAGAAGCAGTAAGGATCTTAGAAGCCAGGCTGGGAATCTCAGGAACAAACCCCACATCCATTGCTGGGACTAATGTGCTGCAGACACTCAGGTCTGCCCTCTGAGGTCAAGAAGGAGTCTAGGAATCTTAGATGTTCCCCAAGGCAGTGATTCTCAGGGTGCGCTCCCCGACCAGTAGCATCCGCACCACCTGAAAACTTGTTAGACCCCATCTCGGACCTCCTGAACCAGAATCTCATAGTGGGGCCCCAGGGTCTGTGTTGGTGCAAATGTGTGAACCCATGCCCTATGGGACCCCGTATTCGCTCCATGTCCTTATCCCGCAAACACCCTGACCATGATTTGCTGGGATCCTTGGAAGTCTGAGTGCTCCTCATTCTGTGTGACACATACCCGTGACAGTAGCCTCAAAAGGGTGGCAGAGAGGTGGGAGCCTGAGGCTCTGACTCCCTCTTCTCATCTAATTTGAAAAATAAAAAAATAAAAAGAACGATGATTCTTCTTTTTTTGAAAATGCCAAAGGCAAACTAAATCATCAAGTTCCTTTTTGACAAAGATGACTTACTGCAGGGAAAAGTATTTTAAGTTTGAAGTGATTTGTTTTACTCAAACCTCAAGACACCCAGCTACCCAGCAGCCTTGGACATTTCGGCGTGGGAAACTTTCAACTAAGTCAAACAGCGCAATGCCTGCATGCACAGACCCCAGACGTGGTTTGGAAACCCAGGACAGAAAATTTCCCAATACCTTCCCTTTCTCCTTCTTCTGTGTAGACAGCATGTTGAGAAGATGTATAAGTGATTGTTCCAAGGGTCTGTTTCATCAGCTTGGAATACAGCAAACGGCAAGTCTGCCTGCTGCTCTGTAATAAAGGAAATGGTCTCTAGAATCCCATTTCCAGGGAAGATTGTGTTCTTCATACGCCCTCTTGTGGCAACTCTGATGTATGCCACCAGATTAGGCTGTGGCCTGGGTTCTGCCATTAAAGCCACGTTTAAGGAATTCACAATCTAAGAATTCGATTTGGCTGGCTTGTCTTTTCATAAACTAGTTTGCCCTGGGCTTTGTAAAAATGTCTAGAACTTTTCTTCCTAAAAGGACTGTGATTATATGACCCAGCTAAAGCTGTTTTGCAAGGAATAGCGAATAAATGATGAGCCTTCGTTTAAAGAATTTATAACAATTAAGGAGGCAGCAAGTACAGAGATGGTAACAGTGTATTTACATGGGCAAAGCAAAGTGTAAAAGGGAGTTTAGATCACTTGCAGGATTATTCATCAGGTAAGCCAAAAACAAACTGTGAAAGACAGCTATGTAGGTATGTGTGCATTGACATTAGACATGGGTAGTGAGCTCCCTGCACAGCACCCTGAACAAAACTTCCCTACTGTGAATGGGTTCTGAAGTCCAGCGTCCTTCACGTGGTTACGCTGCTTTGAGCAGCAAGAGGGAACGCCTTTCTTCTGCTCCTCCCAACAGGGACGGCACTGCCTTCCCCATGATCCCTGTTTCTTCCCCTGAAAACATTTCCCTGCCCCATTAACCTCTAAGAATGTAAAGCCTTTCCTATCTATGCATAGAAGTTTAGCAGCATTGTATTCCTGCTGGTTTCTCTCATGGCTTAGGATAGGAGATGTTCAGCAGATAAAAAATAATATGCTCACTTTGTTAAAGATGGTGCTGCCCACATGGAAGCCCGTCACCCAGGTGATATTATTTGCCCTTATGCTTGTGATGTCTGTGGGGGAAAAGTTGTAATGTAAGCAGGCCGGGTCGTTATAGCTTAAGGCTTTGTTTTAAGAGTAAGCTCTTCTCCACACCCTTGACTGATTGGATGATGTAGGGTGGTGATTTAGGGAGGAATTCCATTATGCCTCAAATGGGTGGCTTTGTATCAGAGACTTTCTTATATGTATAATTGGATTAAAGGTTTGGATTATCTATGCTATAAAGTGGGCGGACCGGTAGCTAGATCTCTCTCTCTTGGTTCCTGAGTTCCTGAGGTTAGTATTAGAGAGCAGAGCAGATTAAGGCCATGTGGAGGAGAAGTAGCCAAGATGGCAGAGTGCTGAGGAAGAAGCCAGTTTGTTAAGAGTTTGTGCAGGAGGAGATGGGAAACAGAGGTGAATAAGTCTGGTGAGCTGGAAAGCTTTGATTCTAGGAAACTCGGATAAGTCAGTAGCTTTGTGAGCACTGAATGTGTGGGTTTTGGAGCCCAGTGTGTGTTTTTGCTTGCCCACCGGGTGCAAGCTAGAATTAAAGCTGATGGCTCACCAGTTTGTGGCTCCTGTGTTTCATTACTGACTGTTCGAATCCAATGCGAACCTGCGTGGGTCAGGCTGCTGTGATGGTGGCCTCGACTACTGGCTTTACAGGAGACAACCTGAGGTTATCGGCTCCCACCAGAAAGAGACAAGCTCTGATGCACTGTGCAATGTCTAGCTAATCACCTCTACAAATACATAGATATTAAGGAAAGTTTGATGATGGGAAGATTACATTCATTATTCAGGTTTCTAATTGTCTAGAAATAAAAATAGTTCGTAAGAAGCTAGAAAAAATTTCCAGGGCAAGGAAACACAGAGAAGAGCGAAGGGATGAGGAAGCCTGTTTGATTTCTGAGGGGGCTCCTCCACCTTGACGCTCTGGGTTGTGTGAGTTGGACAGTCCCTGTGGCACAGCAATGTTCCTGATGTTTGCCCACTAGAGGCCAGTAGCACCTACCCATCTGTGACAATCAAAAATACCTCCAGGCATTGCCAAATGTCCACTGATGGCAAAAGCACCCCCAACAGAGAACCACTGATTTATGGGGATGATGCTGGCAGCAAAATTGTTAAATATCACAAAGGATGAATCAAGATGAGACGGAAGATGTCTGACTGCAGGGTATTGTGATGGGAAGTAGAGACAATGAGCTTTGGAGTTAATGGCACCAGGGCTCAGATTCAATGATGTGACTTTAGGCCTCTTTCTTTTTCCTCAGCTCAGTTTTCACATAGGTAAGAATAATAACAACAATAATAATTTAACAATAGTAATAATAGAGACAATAAGGTTGCCGAGATATTAAATGAAATAAAATATGTAAAGGACCTGGTATATTGCCAAGTATATAACAATATAAATTGATAGATATTAATGTCCTTTCCTCAGCTCAGCTCCAGAAATCTCTAGAAATAAAATGTAGCTTCTTTGGGATAGTTTAAACGAGCCCAGGGAGGCTGGCACAGGCACAGTGGGAAGAGCCCTCTACTTGGCATCTTTGTGAATCACATCACTCTCATTTCCTTCTGAAGAGTTGTCCCAGCAGTAGAAGCTGTGTCTGTTCAGAACAAAGCATGTTGTAGCTGTGTTGGCCTTCCAGATAAGTAATAGCTCCAGGGCAGTAAAGCATAGATCATTCCAGAAACAGAGATATTTATAGTCTTGAAATGTCCACTTTGGTCTCTATTTTCAATCAGAAAAGTACAAAATCATCCTTTTCACATGTGGATTAAAATTCTTAGAACTTTGTGTCAAGGGCATGCCGTTTGTGGTGAATTTGAAGCAGAAGGGATGTTTGCATGTTATTTGTGTCTAAGATATGTCCCTTCTTGAAATAATAAACAGTATGTTTTCAGGTGACTGCTATAACGTGTCATGGAGATTTAAATAACACTATGGAAACATCTTAATTTCCTTGCAGCTTTAATTAAACCATTTGCTTGTATCTTATATAAATTGTCTAACAATAAGAAGACATCAAAAACTATTTTAAATTCCTACATGTTAAAGCCATGGCATTAGTAATTGATTCTTGAACTTCATCCCGTTAAAGAGAAATTATCCTTTTCCCAGAATTGCTGCAACTTAATCTGTTCACATTTCTGCTTTTCTTCTTCCTCTCTGATGTTCAGGGCCCCTCATCTGAAAACAGGGAGCCTGGAAGAAGACTGAAACTCCCCATTTTCACACTTAGCCCATGTTGTTGCCATTGCCACAAATTATTTTAGGCTGAATGATAGGAAACTAACAATATATGGTTTATTTGACTCACAAAAATAACAAGTTCATATAGTTCAAATTAAAACTCTTACTATTTCTCTCTCTCAAAATTCTGCTCATCCAATCCTACCTTCCTCATGGAGTTTCCACATCACTTTGGAATTGTTTCCCAGGGGACAGTGCAAACTGCAGAATGCAGCCAGGAGGGCTATGTTTGACTCATGACTCACCAACCAACCACCTATTTCAAGTCTTAATAACCACACTTACAAAAATGTTGTTTTAAGTATTGAGATAATGGATTCAAAATTTTACATAGTGTCTAATTACATAAGCGCTCACAAAATGGTCACTTTTTAAAACATGACTGATAAACAGATCAGTAAACTCCTGCAGCCACGTCTTAGCCCTTGCAGCTCCCTACAGCTCCTGTATACCATAGGTGCTCGACAGACCCCCTCAGTGATACAATAACTTACTTTATTAGGGACTCACTCTACTTAGGACTATGCTAAGTATTTTCTTTGCATTATCTTATGTAATCCTGACAACAATTTTTTGAGGTAGAGGCTATTATTATCACCATTTTAGAGATAAGAAATTTGAGACAGAGAAATTAAATAAATGGAAATGGACACACACATCAAGGAATCAGACTGGAAGCAAGGTCACCTGACTTCAGAGTCCATAATCTGTTGGATATCTCCCCAGTCACACCCTCAATGTATTGAAAAGGTCTCAAAAACTTTTCCCTCCTTTAAAGAGTTCATGATTCAAATATGATACTCTTGGAGCATTGATTGCTATTTTTACTCAACTACACAATTATTCCATTTTTTATTTGTCCCATGAACTGTGTGATATTTCATTTGTGTTGTAAGTATTTAGAGACTTTGTCAACATAGCTGGGCAGTACTAAATCATGGTTAAAATGAAGAGTTCAGTTCAGTTCTATAATGTACCACCTGTGTACAGGGTCCTGTGTGAAGCACTCAACAAAAATATATGAATATCATGTGGTCCTTAGCTAAAAGTATCTATAGCTATATCATAGTAAAAGACTGAACTGGATCTCTTTAGAGATGGTGCCATAGAAGTCTCAAGCATAAGTGAACTTGGAGAATCATTTCAGCAATATCACATAAATGTCCCTATGTGCCCAGCCGGCACTTTGTGAGGTGCTCTGGGAATCAAACAAGAACACAACATAGGAAGGGCCATGCCCCATTAATTGTGAAATCTGGGAGAATATAGGACAGATTTTGTGGGAAGGATAAAAAATAACAATATAGTTTGGAAAGTTCACTGAGGACTATTGTGATTGAAGAAGGAGAAGACCTCTTAAATGGGAACAGGATTTGAATTTGTTTTCAACAAAGGATGATAAAATGAAACTTAGAGACTTGGCCCTGGCCGCTTGACTCAGTGTTAGAGTGTTGACCCAGTGCATGAATGTCCTGGGTTCAATTCCCAGTCAGGGCACACAGGAGAAGCGCTAACTACTTTTCCACCCCTCTCCTTCTCTCTTTTCTCTCTCCCCCTCCTGCAGTCATGACTCAATCGGAGTGAGTTGGCCCCAGGCACTGAAGATGGCTCCATAGCCTCAGGTGCTAAGAAGAGCTCAGTTGCTGAACAACAGAACAACACCTCAGATGGGCAGAACATCACCCCATAGTGGACTTGCTGGGTGAATCCTGATCAGGGCACATGCAGGAGTCTGTCTTTCTGCCTCCCTTCTTCCCACTGAATAAATTTTTTTAAATTTTTTTTTAAAAAAGAAACTTGGTGACTTAATTCCCAGACTCAGCAATCAACTCAAATGCAAAATATAGTATCATTAAGTTCATGTTGGAGGTATAGGACATACAATAAAAAATGATTATACTTCCAAAATATGCATTCATGTTCAAATCAACCTTAACAGCACTCTAAGCTTAATATTCTTCTTTCACTTATGAAAGAACTAAAGCAAAAGTAACCTCAAATTTGAAAATGTTTCTCTCAAAGAAACTATGTTAAAAAGCCGAAGTCCTGCCATGCAGTTAAAATTGAGGTGGTTTTCTTTCCATTCAAAACCGCACTTTTCAGACCTTAATATCTTATACTTTCAATCCGAGGTGATGGGAAGTTGGTTAGAGAGAGTAGTTCCTGTAAAAAAGAGACTACTGGTGGCGTACTTCTGAGGGATATCCACTGCTTGTCATCTTTGAAACGGTTAAGTAAGCAATCCAAAGAAAACGTGTTCCGGGGTACATTGCTAACTCAATCAGTCAAGAGGCCTGAGGAAGTAACACTGGGGCTTTTTCCCATTTCCTTTAATACTGGGGCTAGTGTAAGAAGCCCAGCTACATTTTTTCCCCATGTAATGGTTTAGAAGAGGTTTCCACAATATAATTTACATGGTATCAGGGATTATTTTTTAATCTGCAAACTAAACAAGATGAAATCATGTCAGCACAAGTCTCTGTAGACAAGATATGTCAAAAAGATAAATTAGATAATTTATATTTGCATTCCTTTGCATTTTTAATTTTGTATTCTTGCATTTCTAATTGTATTTGCATTTGAAATATTGAATGCATTTTTAATTCAGGTGTAAAATGATATGATATAACTAGAAATAGATGGACATAAGACACTCCCTGATCTTTTTCTTTGCCACAGTTGTGATCAAAGACTTCTTCCCTTCCCAGGATTCTAAACACCAACCAAAAGCCAGTAAAATAAATCTAAGGTTTAGCTGATCATTAATATGGTACCTCTTATTATTCAAATTATTCTCCCCCTGCCACGTGAGCAGATTGTAAACTGCTGCCCTGGTGATGCTTCTCTGTAGGAGGTAGGATATGGCATGCTTATGTCAATGAATACAGAACTTTTCAATATGCCAGCACAGCCTCCTTCTCTTGCCCTCTATTGTGAGAACACCATGCCCCATGTATGGGGTTGCTCCTTTAGCCCAGATTCAGAAATCAGAAGACACAGGGAGTGGAATTGCAGGTGGCCTACAGCATTGAGCAGAACTGTAACCACTTTGTGGCTTTTATGGTAAGACAGCAATGAATGCATATTTTGTGGACCACTAAAAACCTGAAATTGTTACACAGCAAAACTGACTAATACAATAAGCAGTGGTTATTACTCTATCATACCGTCATTACTGGAAAAAAAGTACTATTGTCCTATTGCTGCCCTCTTATCCTTATGAAAGCCTCATGTATGATGGTAAGAAGTGGAATAAAGGTGGAAAAATAAGCCAATTCAAGAATGTATGGTCAACAAAATGGCAGTATAAGAATTTCTAGCACCTGTCTCTTCCTGGAAACATCAACTAAAACAACTGTCTGTGAGTGAAAATATCTTCACAAGGACTAAAGATTTCAGGT
Organism: Rhynchonycteris naso; assembly: GCA_037038555.1. Classification (NCBI taxonomy): domain Eukaryota; kingdom Metazoa; phylum Chordata; class Mammalia; order Chiroptera; family Emballonuridae; genus Rhynchonycteris; species Rhynchonycteris naso. Next base: position 229,444,217 of record CM072998.1, read on the forward strand.
GAAGGATTATGAAACCTGGATAAAATAGAGAAATAAGAAAAGATACATTGAGGGGAGTAAAAAACAAATAGATTCACATTACTCCCATCAGCCCTCCACCAAGCCTCACAGTTCAGCATGAGGAGATACATCTGACCCAGGGGTTAAGGAGAGTATAGTGAGTGTCTGCCTTTACCACAGACCCCAGCATGGGCCTGCCTCAGCCCCAGGTGGCTCCCAGTGGACTCCTGTAAACCCAGGCCCTGGCTTGCCCCAGCACCTGTTGCCTCTAGTGACCCTGGAAAGGTCCATGGCCCAAGGCAACAGGATCCCAATAAGTTCCTGCTACCTTGGGCCCCCAGTGCACCCTCATGTCTACTGGATCCAGCAGCCACAGTGGCTTTTGCAGCCTCAGGCATATTCATTTCAAGGCACCAGGGTAATGCAAGGCTCACACAAACCCAGCCTCTGGTCCACTCCAGCTTCTGCTCGTTTCCAGAAACCCAGATGGCACCAACAAACCCAGACTCCAACCCAACCAGGTACAGGGTGCCTCCCATGACACCAGACAGCTCCCATGATACCAGTCTCCCAGTGGACTCCAGTAAACCCACGGTCCCAGACCAACACTGTGCTGGCTGGCTTCCATGGCACCAGGTTCCTGGTGGGTTCCTGAGAACCAAAATGAAAAAGAGTAAATAAATACTATGTGAATTATAAGATGCTATTGAAATAAATAATCTATACATAATTAAAAATCTCAGAAGAAGAGAAGAAAAAAGAACAGAAAGCTCATTTAAAGAAATAATAGCCGAGAACTTCCCAAATTTGGGGATAAATTTTGATCCAAATTCATGAAGCTAATTGGTCACCCAAAATTTCAAACTAAAATGATCTTTTCCAAGGCATATTATAATAAAACTGTCTAAAGTATAAGACAAGGAGAGAATTTTAAAGCAGCAAAAGAAAAAATTTCTTCAATAAGGCATTCCCGTAAGGCTATCAATGGATTTCTCCAGAAATCTTGCAGGCCAGAATGATATATTCAAAGTGTTGAAAGAAAAAGAAAGTATGCCATATTTATCCCTGTGAAGCTGCCTTTCAGAAATGAAACGAACAAAAACTAAGGGGGTCCAACACTGCTACATCTGCCTTTATAAGAAATTCTGAAAAGATTTCTTCAAACTGAAATAAAGACGCTAATTATTAATTCAGATCACTCTAATAATATGGTGGTGTTATAATTGGTTAACTCTAGTCAAAGGACAAAAGTATTAAAAATAACTGTAGTAAAATAATTTGTCAATGGCTATCAAAATAAAAAGAGGTAAATTGCAATATCAAAAACACAAATTTATGGGGAGAAGCATGAAAGTAGAATATTTTTTATTTTTTAATTACAGTTGACATACAATTACAATGTTGTATTTATTAGTTTCAGGTGTACAACTTTATATATATATATATATATATATATATATATATATATATATAAAATTTATGAAGTGATTACCTCTCTCTCTCTCTCTATATATATATATATATATATGTATATATATATAAATTATATATAATTTATGAAGTGGCTACTTCAATAAATCTAGTACCCATTTGACACCATACATAGTTATTAAAAATGTGGAGTTTTTTAATGTGATCAAACTTAAGTTTTTGTCAGCTTAAAATAGACCATTACATCTGTAAGCTATTTTATGCAAGCCTCATGAAAACTTCACAGCAGAAACTGATAGTATGTACACAAACTATAAAGAGAAAGGAACCAAAGTATATCACTATAAATAACCATCAATTCACAAAGACAAAAAGAGAAAGAAAGAAAGAAGGGAACTACAAGAGAGGCAGAAAACAATTAGATGGAATTAATAAGTCTTTACCTTTCCATAATTACTTTAAAGGTAAGTAGATTAAATTCTCCAATCAAAAGGCATAGAGTATCTGAATGGCTTAAAAAACAAAATCCAATTATATGCTACCCATGAGAGACTCATTTCAGCTTTAAGGTCATGCATGGGCTCAAAGTAAAGGGATAGGCAAAGCTGTATCTTAAAGCAAACAAAAATGGAAACACAACATGCTAAAAGTAATAGAATGCAGCAAAAGCAGTTCTAAGAGAGAAGTTTAGAATAATAAACACTGCCTGATCTCTGCTGGCACAGTGGATAAAGCAACAACCTGCACTGCTGAGGTTGCTGGCTCAAAATCTCTGGCTTGCCTGATCAAGGAACATATGGGAGTTGACGTTTCCTGCTCCTCCTCCCTTCTCTCTCTCTCTCTCTCTTCCTCCCTTTCTAAAATGAGTAAATAAATAAATGATTTTAAAGAATGATAAACACCTACACTAGTAAAAAGAAAGATTACAAACAATCGAACTTTGCACTTCAACAAAGTAGGAAGAGAAGAACAAACTATGCCCAAACTTAGCAAAAGAAAGGAAATAGCAAAGACTCAAGTGGAATAGAAGTACAGACCAGGAACATAATAGAAAATACCAATTAAGAGCTGGCTTTTTGAAAAGATAAAATTTACAAACCATAAAGAAGAAAACCTTGACTTTTGTGAAAACACAATGTACCTGGATGGCATATGCCAAAGGAAATAAGTCAACAAAGACAAATACTGTATGATATCACTTACATGTGGAATTTTAAGCACCAGACTTTCCCTGACCAAATAACTCAGTTGGTTAAAGTGTCATCCCGATATCCCAAGATTGTGTGTTCCATCCTCGGTCAGGGTACATACAAGAATCAAACAATGAATGCATAAAACAAATTGATGTGTGTGTGTGTCTCTCTCTCTTTCTCTCGCTCCCTTTATCTCTCTAAATAAATCAATAAAAAATGTTTAATCTGTATTTTAAAAAGCCAAACTCATAGAAATATTTTAGAATGGTGGTTATCAAGGGTTGTGTGTTGGGAAAAATGAAGAGATGTTGGTCAAGGGTACAAACTTCAACATGAATAAATTCTGGGGCTCTGATATACAGCATAGTCATGGTAATTAACAATACCAGATTGTATACTTGAACATTAAAAGTAGATCTTAATATTATCACCACACACAAACAAGATAATTATACTAGAGCATAAAGGTGTTAAATAAACTTACTGTAGTACTTATTTTGCAATATATGTGTATCAAATCATCGTACTGTACACCTTAAACTTACATATGTTCTAAGTCAGTCATAGCACAGTAAAGCTGGGGGTGGGGAAAGAATGTATTACACAGTTCTCCTCTTTTCCTGAGAACACCCAAGGAACCCAGCAGAGGGTCCTCTGTCTGCACTGCTCCATCGCACATGCTCTGTGAGGCACCAGCCCCCTCTCACATGTCTGTTTGTAGCCTGATATTAGAAGTCAAGGAAACAGTGCAAACACAGGTTTAATAGAGCAACACTAGGAAATAACGTAAAAAAACTGCCTAAGACTAAAATGACTCCATGACACCCTCTCAAAGCCATCTCAATATCATGACTTCCAATTTTTTAAATAATATATATTTTACATATTTTACTTAATTGATAGTAGAGACTATATCTTAACATCTTAAGCTCCTTTTTCCAGTTTTAATCTACTTTACTTTGTCCTGTAGTAGTATTCTGTTCCATCAATGTTCCCATTCACAAGGCCTTTTTTATTCTTGCCTTGCTCCGTATGGATGCTCTCAAATGATCTCAGTGCGTTTTTTCTCTTCTGTGGTGTCTACTTCAAGATACCTGAGAGTCTGATAACTCTTAGGAATATCCTCAGCCATCTGCTTTTTTTATCTCCTTTCATAGTTGAACCTAAATTTTACTCTCTTAACACATCTTCCTAAGTGCTGCATGACTGTGCCAAACCTGACATGCTACAAGTGATAGGCTCTTGTCTACATTCTGGGCACTTGCCAATTTTAGGGAAAGGGCTGAAGTTGCTATGTGTGTGTATTTGTATGTCTGTGCTTACATCAAAATGTCAACCAACTAAGTGCTGAGACATAGGCAATTATTTCTCCTCTTCCTCCTGCTTTTTTTCCTACTCCTCCTCATCCTTGTACTCATCCCTCATCTAACTCCTTTAATTCTCTTCTTACTCCTCTTCTTCCTCTTTCTGTCCCTCCTCCACTAACTCAAGCCTTATCCCTGGTTACAATTCTATCAATACACTTTTGATGATGTTTTTAGCTTTACTATCCAATGGGAGTAATTCATTCTTTGTTAGCATCTTAAGTACTATAAAGTTTATAGCTGTCAACATTTGAAAGTTTTTATATTCATTTGTTATTTCCTTTTTTCCCCCCAGATTTACTGAGTTATACTTGAAAAATAAAAATTGTGTATATTTGGTCCTGGCTGATTGGCTCAGTGGTAGAGTGTCAGCCCAATGTATGGATGTCCTGGGTTCAATTTCCAGTTAGGGCACACAGGAGAAGTGCCCATCTTCTTCTCCATCCCTCCCCTCTCGTCTGTCTGTCTATCTATCTATCTATCTATCTATCTATCTATCTATATATCTACCTATCTATCTATCTATCTCTCCCTTCCCCCCTTCTGCAGCCATGGCTCAATTGGAGCAACTTGGTCCCAAGTGCTGAGGATGGCTCCATGGCCTCCACCTCAGGCATAAAGAGGAGCTCTATTGCTGAGCAACAGAACAATGTTCCAGATGGGCAGAGCATTGACCCCCAATGGGCTTGCCAGGTGGATCCTGTTTGGAGCATGTGCAGAGTCTGTCTCTGCTTCCCTTCTTCTCACTGAATAAGAACAATGCATATATTTAAGGTATACAATATTATGTTCTGATATAAGTATACATTGTGAAATGATTATCACAATCAAGCTAATAAACACATCCATCACCTCACATACTTATAATGTGTGTGTATGTGTGTGATGAGAGCACTTAAGATCAACTCTTTTAGACAATTTCAAATATATAATAGAGTATTATTAACTATAGTCACCATGCTATCCATTTACTCTCCAGAATGTATTCATCCATATAACTGAACCTTTGTATCTTTTGATCAACATTTCCCCATTGCTCCTTCCCTATTCTTGGCACCTTACTGAAGATCAGCTGAGTATACATGTGTGGTTTTATTTCTGGGCTATAAAACAGAATGTCAGAAATACATGAAAGTGTTATGCCTACCAACTCCACTACTCAATTTGATCTTCCATGTCAACATGGTACGATGTCTCCTAGCCCAAAAGGAGTGCCGACTAACAGCTCTGTCTAGGGAAACACCCTCAGCTTCCTCCTGTGTTTCTCCTTTACTCTCACACTACTATTGCTACACTCACAATACTGGCTGGGGCAAAAGGAAGTTTATAATTGTTTAAGGAAAATAATACAACAATTAATAAATAGCACAAGCATAAACTGTTTTCCATACTCAACTGTAAACCTCCCTTTGCCCCACCCTGTACTTCTAACATTTCAAGTCACCAATGTGCAGGAATTTTTCCCACACCAAACAATTTTCTGTTGATACCAGTTGGGTGCCATATGATTTAAATCAATTCTGAAGATAGTGTCAGATCTCAGAAGGCTCAGTCCCACAAGACTGCCAAACACAAGTAGTAAGTCCCCAGGTTATTCACAACTTCTGCCTGACATGGTTGCAAATCGAAGGTTCTCATGACCTTCTCTCTCTTGGGCTTGATTATTTGCTAGAGCAGCTCACAGAACCCAGGGAAAAACTTACAATTACCAGTTTATTAAATGATGTGAATCAAGAGATACACAGGATGAGGTCTGGAAGGTCCAGAGAGCAGGAGCTTCTGTCCCAGTGGAGTTTTAGTGAGTCATCTACCCAGTACATGGCTGCGTTCACCAACCGGAAGCTCTCTGAACCCTATACTATTGGAAATTTGTGGAGGCTTCCTTATATAAGCATGGCCAATTAACTCCATTTCCAGATCCTCTGCCCTCTCTGAAAAAGAGGGGATGGAGCTGAAAATTCCAAGCTTCTAATCATTGGTTGATCTTTCTGGTGATCAGCTCCCACCCAGAGCCATCCAGGAACCCACCCAGAGTTGCCTTATTAGGAAAAAGATGCTCTTATCAATTAGGAATCTACAAGGGTTTCAGGAGCTTTGTGCCAGAAACCAGGAAAAGAGAGACTAGTGTGTGTGAGTGTGTGTATGTGCGCACTTGTATTTTCTATTATCTCACAAGCTCCCTCCTTAAGCTTCTTGAGTACTAAAATCTGCATCCATACACAGATTTTGCCTATATTAAGTGGATAGTGTTGAAGATTCTAAAATAAATTTGTATCTCCAAGTATAAAAAATAGGTATGAAAAAAATTAACAATTGGTGTCTTTCAATCTCTCAGACGTAACCCAACCTGTCATTAGATAACTGATAAGATGGATGTCCCCCTAAAAGTGGCATGTGAGTGGGTCCATTTAACCATGTAGTCATCCATTCAATATATTTACTAAACACCTACCATGTGTTAGTTAAGTGGGTTATAAACCTCTTTTTGTTTTAAATTTTCTTCTAAATATGTGACCAATCTCATATTTTATTTCTCTTCTTTTCCCATCCATATTTATTTTTTAACTTTATTGATGTATACTTGACATAAAATTATTAGATATTTAAAACATCATTGTGGTGATTTCATTAGGTACATGTTGTGAAAGTATTTCCCCCATTTGGTTAATTAACACAGTCATCATCTCACATACTTTTTGTAGAAACATTTATGTTCTACTCTCAGCAAATTTCAATTATAAAATACAGTGTTATCAACTACAGTCACAATGTTATACTTTAGGTCTTCAGGCCTTCTTCATCTTATAGCTAAAAGTACGTACCCTTTTACCAACATCTCTCTATTTTTTTTCTACTCATACACTCACCCACACCCCACCACCAGTCCCCTAACAACCAATTTTCTACTCCATTTCTATGAGTTTTATTTTGTTTTAATGCCACATGTCAGTAATATCATGCAGTATTTGTCTTTATCTGGTTTATTTCACTTACATCATGCCTTCAAGGTCTATCTGTGTTAATGAACATAGGTTGTTATTACATCTGGGCTACTGTGAATAATACTGCAATTAGTATGGGAGTACACATATATCTTCAATATCCTGCTTTTGTTTCCTTTGGATATATGCCCAGAAGCAGCATTGCCAGATCATATAATAGTTCTAGTTTTAGCTTTTATTATGAAACTCTGTACTTTTTTCCACAGTGGCTGTACCAATCTACATTTCCAACAGTGCACAGGATTCCCTTTTCTCCACATCCTTGCCAACACTTATTATCTCTTGTCTTTTTTAAGACAATCAATGCTCTTCAGAATAACACTTTTAGTAACCAATAAAGGGTATTCAAAAAGGAAAGTTGGGGTGCATCCATATGTCAAAGAAACACCAAATATAACCTAAGAGAAGAATATTCTGGTTGTACACAATAATGAACTTGGTTCATTAGGAAGAGCAGACCAGATAGGTCAGTGTTGAATGACTCACTAAAGACCATCCAGCTCCCTTTATTCTGATTATACTCAACAGAAATTTTTTTCAAAATGGAAGGATCTGTACTGAAATGTGTTTTATTTTTGTTTCTGTTTTTCTGATTATATAGAATCTTTTTTTATAGAGAGAGACAGAGAAAGGGACAGATAGGGATAGACAGGCAGGAAGGAAGAAAGACTAGAAGCATCAAGTCTTTGTTGTGGAACCTTAGTTGTTCAATTGCTTTCTCATATGTGCCTTGACTGAGGGGGCTACACCAGAGCGAGTGACCCTTTCCTCAAGCCAGCAACCTTGGGCTCAAGCCAGTGACCATAGGGTCAATTCTATGATTCCATGCTCAAGCCAGCAACCCTGTGTGCTCAAGGAGGTGAACCCACGCTCAAGACAGATGAGCTCGTGCTCAGGCTAGTGACCTCGAGGTTTTGAACCTGGTCCTCTGTGTCCCAATCTGACACTGTATCCACTGTGCCACCACCTGGTCAAGCAAGAATATACCATTATTTGTTTTATCATGCTTTCACTGATTGACTTTTTTTTTAATTTAGACAATTAAATTTGACAGGGTGACATTGGTCACCTAGAGTACATAAATTTAGAGAAAACATCTCCACATCAATTGGACAATTGATTATGTTGTATAGCCATCACCCAAAGTCAAATGATATAGGCTTTTAAAAACCAATCCAACATAGGGAGAGTGGAAATCCTCTTATTTATACTCCTATGTCCAGCTGTAATCACTGTTAACGATTTGGTACAAACCTTGCAGAATGACTTTCTAAACATCCTAAATGTATAGTTCTTTTTAACATATACTGTTTAGTAACTTATCAAATGGAACTTGCTGATTTCTAAGTTTGTTTGTAAAGCAAGCTTATATCTTATGAAGGCAAAACAATGAACAGCCAATATGGATATTTTGAACCACAACAGCTGTCTTTCTTGGTGTAAATAAATAAATTTACACTGTGATTGAAAAGATATGGGAAATTTAAGCTCTGGGTTCTGATCATTCCAGAGGGAACTGATAAAAATCAAAGCCTTAGAGATCAATAGAGTAACAAATGGCATAGCTTGATGACCCCACATTTGATAAAATAATAAAATCAAATTTTCAAAATCCACAGTGATAAGAACCAAGCCCCTCTTTGGAAATCAATCTTCAGAGGATAAAAAACAGATTCTGAGTTGTAAGAACTCAAAACAGAGACTTGATGTTAATGAATGAAGACTTCCTTCCCACCAAAAGTACTTTTTGAAGCATTTGCAAAAGCAGAATTCCTATTCTTAAGCAATTCTGTTATTTATATAACAAGAAAGAAATGACCATTTTCAAAATGACAAATAAGGTGCTTTTCTCCTCCCGTATTTATAAGAATCTTGTTTTCACATACCTACAATTCTGTAGAGAGGGTTTGGTTTACTGATTATTTTATGCTCTAGTACCTAAAATGCTTTTTTACTACATTGAAGCTATTTCAATCCTTAAAAAAAATTTTGAGAGAGAGAGTGTGTGTGTAGCTATCTATTTAGGCTTGCTTTAATCAATTTTAAGATACTTAAATGTCAAACTATTGGTATGATTTTTTTCATAATTTTTCCAAATTTATGGTTTTCCAAAATTACTTTGAATATGTAATATGATAGGTACGAAAATGAGTTATGGAATTTAAACAACTGTTAAATCCCAGTCCTGCCAATTAATATAAATAATTAACTTATGCTCCTTGTGCCAAAGGTGTTTTTTTTTTAACTTGTTAAATGGATATTACATAGCACATAAAATAGCCATGAGGATTAAATGAAATACTGCCTATAAAGTGCTTAGAGTAATGCCTGACACAGTGAGCTGTAGATTCTTGAAACTCATAAAAGTGTTTATTAATTTTATAAAAAATAACATATTTTAGCTACTGGCAGAGTGCACAAACCCAAAGTCGGATACTCAATAAATTCTGTTGAATGAATGTTAGCCACAAGGACAAACCAATGAAATGTTACAGAAAATGATATATTGATACCTTTTCAACTCCTCAGGTGTGGTTAGAGCTCTCTGCGCAGGATTCCTTCAGGATTACAAACAGGCCTTTGTTCAAGCACTTCTTAAATTATTATTATTATTGATTGATTTTAAAGAAAGAGGGAAAGAACTTGAAATTGAACCTGCAAACTTCGTGCATCGGACACTGTTTTAACAAACTGAGCTATCTGGCCAACGCCCGTTATAACACTTTTAACTCTGGAGCACTCAGAGGCAATAACCACCACCTCTTGTTTAAGTCTGTGACCTCAGAGTCTGTCACCGTGTCTGAGGCTTAACAATCTCTCAATAAATGTTCCTTGAATGATTGAATTCCAGTTGCTAAAACAAAGGTTGAGACTCACCTATAACAGAACATTTGTCAGAATGATCTCCTGGCCAAACTTTGACTGTTTCTAGGAGGAGATGGGATGACTCTGAGGAGCACTAGAATAAATAAACTTAAAATAATGAGTGCTCATAACCTATGGCCTCAGCTATATATTCAACCATCATTTAATATATGCCTACTGTGTAGAAGGCACTGCATGGGATACAAAATTAAAGCAAAATAACTCTTGCCTGTCTTAAGAGAACTTAAATTTGAGTAGAGAAAATACTTTAATAAATCACTAAAAGTAGCATAGGGTAAATTCTGTATGATAGAGTTTCTTTTATTTTTTACATATTAAAATACATATCATTCATTATGCATTAACTTTCTTTTACACCTCTTTTCAAAACTTTTTTATTAAATGTATTGGTTTGACTTTGGTTTCTTTTAAAACAGATGAATTTCCAACTTGTGTGATAAGGTTGTGCTGTCTAAGAAGAGAGGTGTTTAGGCTGGTTGTTGAAGGCAGGTAAGAACTCAAGGAGAAGGTGAAAGGAGAAGGCAGGAGGTGTATAAAAAAACCTGTCAGAAAAAATAGTAAGAGCGGAACAGCAGAAAGAAGAGAATGATGGTGTGTTTAGAAAGTTCCAGTTTCTCAGTTATACTTGAAATGTTTATTGAATGGCCAAGGTGGGGAAGCAGTCCGTGTTCGGCGTGTGCAGGTGAGGAGCCCAAAGGCCAGCCTGGCTTGCGTCCAGTAATTTAAGGACATAAATGTGGTGGACTTATAGAACAGTCTGGAAGGTAGGATGGAAGCTAGTGTGAAAGCCCAAGTTGAAATAATTAATGCCAGAGCAAGGAATTAAAAGGAAGAGAGGGAGAGAGATAAGAATCACCTAGGAGGTCAAATTACTAACACTTGGCAGCTGACTAGATGTGGGACCAGAGGAGAGGAGGCGAAGACCACTTTCTTCATTAGTCAACCTTTGGCCAGAAGCTGAAGTATTTCTTCCCTGTGACTCACACATTACCAGAAGCTTTTGGTTTCCTGGAATTTTTTATGAAATTTCTATGTCTCTCAACAATAAAATTTTAAACCACAATTGTGTTTATGTTGTAGTGTCTCTAAGACATTTTGGAGCAGAAACTCTTTTTCCTAACTGCCAATATGAACTGGACCCCACATGACCACTTTTGACAAATTGGTCTCTATGTCTATTACCAACAGAACAGTCCATTGCCAATTGTTTAGTAGTACACAGCAATGGTTGTATGAGTGGTTTTCTGGTAAATAAGAAAATTTCTGGGTATATTCATACTAGTAAAAGGCGGTATCTGCCACATTATCCTACTGAGTGTAGGTGTTCAGTGTTCAATCTGCCTTCTCCTTCCTGCAGCCCCTGGGCAGGATTCTGACGCACACCAATTGAGACAATTACTTAGTGAATTCACACAGCCTAAATTTAGCCCTGTCTCTGGCTTAGCCTTCTCTCCTTAGCTCTTTTCTTCAAGATTCAACTACATATTTAAAACTCTCCACCTAGATGTCCCACAGGCACCTCAAACTCAGCATGTTCAGAAAATCATTCATTATCCTTTACCCAAAGCCCACTTATTTCCTTGTACCTCTTGACACCTAAGTCTCAAAGTCATGTTGGTTTCCTGTCTGCCTCCCTCCCTTTCTACATCCAGTCCATCAAGGAATCACCTGCTTAGTAATAAGCCCTAAACCCAGCCCTTCCTTGCTCCTGTGTTGCTGCCTTTGTTCCTCCCCACTTGCCTATGAGTTCTGCCATAACTACAAACCAGTCTCTTGCCCTCCCCTCTGTCTCCTTGAATCCTCTCATTATATTATATCCCAAATTATTTCTCAAAAATGGATATGTGAAAGTGTAAGATTTTGCTTGAAATTTGTCAGTGGCTTCTAATTTCCAAAACAAAAATAATCCAAACTCTTGAATCTAGTCTTCTGAGGTAGCACTTAGGACATTGCTTGGTGACTAGGGGCTCCTTAATCTGAATCCTCTAATATATTAAAAGCTTCTAAATGTTTATGGAATAAATATAAAACAATACTTTGTATATGTTTATGATATTATTTAATTCCCACATAAACCCTGTCAGATAAAAATTACTCTCCTTAGTCTACAAAGGAAGAAAGTAAGACTCAAAGAGAATATTTAACCTGTTAAGGTAACATAGAGAATAACTGACAGAGACTGGATTGAAGAGAAAGTCTCTCTAACCCCAAAACACTACCACTCACCATGCCTCCATGTTGCCCTCTTTGTAGTTGTTGTCTTTGGATTCTTGCATCAGCCCCAGATAAGCCTAACATACACCTTTTATTGTTATTTCTGTGTATGCAGCATTAGATTATCAGTTTTTAAAATTCAAAAGCCATATTCACTTCCACAACCCCAGTAGCTAGCATACCTTTTATACATGCCATTAATTGGTTCTTGATAAATGTCTTATTAAATTAAATAATGTAATGGTGAAGATGATTTTATTATTTTAGGAAATAATTAAACTTAAACTGATTAAAAAATATAAAGTATATTTTATAGTACCATTTAAGTATCACTATATATGAAATAAATAGTATACAAATATAAAATATTTCCTGTATGCATTTACCATTTGTAGCCCATGCATTTTAATGACTAAAGGAGACAATATGTCTCTATAAGCTTGGTATAAGTAATAGCATGATGTTCTAATGGCAAACTTTTTCAATAATATTATTAATAGGATTCCACTTTGCTTTGGATTCAGATTATCCTTGGCAAATGTTATTATTCAGTCTTTCATCTTGAATTCTCTATACAGGAAAACTTCTTTGGGATCATAACTCCTACTAATAATGAAAACTTCCAGGTAAAGTGAAGTAAGTTCTAAGGGAAGGAGTTTCCTAGGAGGCCTTCAGCTTCTGATGAGCTCCATACTCAATATTGATCAAATATATCTATTGTGATGAGTTTTAAAAGCCACATTTTCAGGATAAAATTTCAAAGAGTAAAGAAAATTAAATTGAGAAAGTATCTTCATGAAAACCAAGTCATCTGAAAAAAAAGAATAAAGAAATTAGAGGTAGATAGCCTGGTGATAAGACTTAAGAGAACCATTTGCAAGTATTTCTGCATTCAACTATTTGTATGGTGTTTGTAGGATACACAGAATTATCTATCCTGTGCTATCTTTCTAGAAATCAGCCTTCTTCCTCCCCTTTTCTCACACAGTTGCAGCAGAAATGGCCATGTTCCTACATGATACAACCAGCACACACAGATTTGTTCAGGTTTCTGGCTTGATCTAACTAGAGCAACCACTGTACTCTCCAGGAATTATGGAGAGAAGCACAGGTTACAGCATAGACAAGAGACATGGAGAGTGATGTTTGAGTCTCTGATTGCAGGTCATTCCCAAAGCCTAATGCATCTATGCATTCTTGTTCTTGGGTCCCCTAATCCTTCTTATTAAGTTTGTTTAGGCTAGATAAGGTTTGGTTTGGGTACTTAAAAATGAAAATGCCCACATTAATACCGGGGGGAGGGGGGGATTAGACCTTCTTCGTGTTTCTGTAGAAATATAAAACAAAGACCAACATGTTGAGGTTATAAAAAAGCAGGTATCAGTGAGAATATATGAGAGAACTTTATCATAGAGAAACCTGTAAACGTGTGAGAACTAGAAAAGAATTGCTAACCTGATACTAGGTGACAAGTACAGAAGTAAGTTAAGAAAAGAGCTAGTACCTAAAAGAAAAGAATAGAAGAAGCACAAATAGATGGCTGCAAGAATCTGCCAGCTAAATGGCAGCATACCCAGTGCACCTGCACCTAGGCTGTGCCTGGTGCATAACAGAAACTCAATAAAGTCACCAAGTAAATGGATGGATGGATGGATGGATGGATGGATGGATGGATGGATGGATGGATGGAAGAATGGACAGATGGATGGAGAGATGAAGCAGTCAAAAAATTTAGGCAAGAAAATATGAGAGAAACCTGAGTATAGAAATTAGAGTTCATTTATAGAACTGAGTAGAATCAGCCAAAAACTTACCTCTTTAAGGCTGAATTGTGTGCATTGGGCCTAATTTGCACTTTCAGGGCTCCATCTACGTGGTTCCAGAAGTAATTACTAAGTTTGATCACTAACACAGAGTCCTCTCTGCCTTTCTAAATTCCAGACATAAATCAAATTATTCCCATCACAGCCACAAACAAAGGTCTTCATAAACACAACTCAGACTCACTCACTCAGAGCAACAGACTCAAGGTGACCAGTGTTACTTCTCTATCCATTAAGTCAAATAAATTCCAAGTGAAGGAGTAATCTCTGAACAAAATAAGAGGTTTGAAAACAATTTTGATGGGAAATAAATTAAGGTGCTTAAAATGCCCACTAAAGTCAGTGAAGAGCTTGAGTCATGCTGGCAACAATATAGAAATCAGGCACTTTGGAATCTAAAGACTCTTGAATTACGTAAGTGACCTGAGAGTGCTGGAGAGAGGAGCTTCCAAGTGCCTGTTCAGACCCCTAACCAGGGTTCAGGGGCTCTGATGACTGGAGGATGAGGAGCTGCTCATTTCCTCTGCACCCTTGTCACTCTCACATGGTCAAACTCTGTTTAAGGGATGAGATTTCTCTTCTTTTCCTACTTTCAAACCCTTGTCTTTCTCTAACATTTCCCATTTCTTGCCTGCGAATGTTGGTGTTCTGAGTTCCGTTTTACCACGTGCACAAAGTCCTAAGAACAAAGGAGACTGGACAGTATAATTCTTTAACCGAGGACAGGAGCCTGCTAATCAAACACTCCCAGAGCCCACACCTTCAACATGCTAATTTAGCTTCCTCTTTACTCCTTCCTTGATATTTTTCTGATAATCCATTCAGATGTTTTTTAGCTCAATTGTTGTGAAGGCATTGTGTGTGTGGGGGGGGGGAGGGGATTTCTTTTGTTTTGTTGGATCTAGTTCACAAGAGGAATTATACCAAGAAGTCATAAAAAGGGGGGGAGAGGATAGCTGATTTCTTTTGCTTTTGCTTTGATGCTAGTAAGAGATTGACTCATGCACTCCAGGAGGAGGAATGGCTCCTTGGAGCATAAGCTGCATAACACACTTGTGCCACCAACATGAACCAGCATGACTCACTGAAGGACCAATATTTTTTTTTAACTCCTAATGTTGCTTATTTAAGTGTCCTTGTCTTAGTCCTGATTCTGATTATTTCCATCTGATATTACACTTTTCTTCCATCCACTCTACCATGTGGTAATTTATTTATTACTTCATAAACAGCTTTGTATCAAAATCAAAGTAAGAACTCTTTTGGACATGGATTTCCAGATTATATCACCTGCTCGGACATGTACATGGGGTCCTGTGTCATAAGGTGAAACTCACTAGTCACTGAAAACATGAACTCAGAAATCTCAGTGGCTTCACATAGTCAAATTTATTTCCAGCTCAAGTCCAGCTGGTGACAGAGGTAGAAAGGAGGGGGGTCTCGTCTCCAGACATTTGTCTAGGAACTCAAGCCTTGCAGTGTGTAAAGCCAGTAGTCAAGGCCACCATCACAGCCGCCTGGCCAGTGCAGGTTCGCATTAGATTCGAACAGTCGGTAATGAAACACAGGAGCCAAGAACTGGTGAGCCATCAGCTTTAATTCTAGCTTGCACCCGGCGGGCAAGCAAAAGCACACACTGGGCTCCAAAACCCACACATTCAGTGCTCACAAAGCTACTGACTTATCCAAGTTTCCTAGAATCAAAGATTTCTAGCTCACCAGACTTATTCACCTCTGTTTCCCATCTCCTCCTGCACAAACTCTTAACAAACCGGCTTCTTCATCAGCACTCTGCCATCTTGGCTGCTTCTCCTGGCCTCCATGTGGCCTTAATCCGCTCTCCTCTCTTCTACCTCAGGAACCAAGCGAGAGAGAGCAAGCTCCCGGACTGCCCCAGTTTATAGCATAGAAAATCCAAATCTTTAATCCAATTATACATAAAGTCTCTAATACAAAGCCACCCATCTGAGGCATAATGGGATTCCTCAGGAGAGTGCACCACCCTACATCATCCAATCAGTCAAGGGTGTGGGGAAGAGCTTACTCTTAAACTAAGCCTTAGGCTATAACGACCCGGCCTGCCCACAGCCTGTTCCAGAACACACATTAATATCAACGAACTTCCATGTGGGCAGCGCCATCTTTAACAAAGTGAGCATAATATATTTTATCTGCCCAACACAGTGCTTTCCACATGCTGCTCCACTCACCGTCCTTGGTGCTTTGGGCTCTCTGTGTCTTGGTATCCAGCAGATGAAGCTAGATGAGAGAGACGGAGAACATGAGGCTTTTTCGGCCAGATCTGGAAGGAGTGTCCTTAATCTGTCCACAAGCCATGTCCTGTAGCCCAGTAAATGGCCTCACCTAACACAATCGATGCTGGGACATGTAGTAACTGCATGCCCAGAAGGAAAGGAACGTGGAGTTAGAAAAACTAGCTAGTCTCTGGCACATCTGGTCACTGCAGAGTAATAATTCAATTTTTATCAACACTTATTGATTATATATTCTGTACCAGTCACTGTGCCAACTATTTTAAACTTATTATACATTAATCCTTTGTAAAATCCCAAGAAATAGTCTTATTGTTATTGTTGCTATTTTATAAATGAGGATTCTGAGGCTGAGGAGTTATGTAATCAAAGTCATGCTGTTATCCGTGGCACGGAATTGAGATGAAAGCCCAGAGAGTGTTTCTGGGGTAATGTTCTGTATGCCCAGTCCAGACACCCAGCTCTTCAGCTGCCTGCCCTCCAGACCTCCTCTCCAGAGCTCCACACTGCAGCCCCATGACTGCAGTGTCAGTCACTTCCTAGGCCACCTTCTCCCATCTGCTCTTCCTTCTGGTGACCAATTTAGCTGAAACGAATAGTCCTTGTTTCACATCAAAAGACAGTAACAGGTTGCATTATGGGCAGCCCCTCTCTAAACCTGCTCAGTGTGGAGCTAAGCTCAGTTGGTCCTGCTCTGCTCCATGGGGTAGGCATGATAGGTATAAAGCCTGTGATGTGATTTGAGGGAAAAGTCCTTTTGAAGCAGTTAGGAAACCATAGTACAGCATCCTCCCTGGATATACCCTGTCCCCTGTCTCCTACCTCCCGAACAGCCTTCTGTGAGTATATATTCTCTCCACATCTGGTTGTCAGAGATCAAAATCCTCCCCACTCTGTTTTCTATGTTTTTTTCTCCCTCTCCCCTCCTCCCACCCCATCTCACACACACACACACAAACACACACACACACACAAGCACGCACAAACAGAAACAAACAAAACAAATTCCATATGGAGCCAGAGAGAAGATTTGTAAAAGTATTTTTCAGCCCTCCAATTTCCAAGGCCCAAACCACATACATTTGGATTACATAAATACAAGCAAGAAAAATAAGAGAAAAGGAGATACAATGATATTAATTCTAACTGCTATGACCTAGGTCCTCTGAACTGGTTCTTAAATTATTGCAAATGGTGTGGAACCAGTGCTGAACAACAGAAATTAGAAAGGAAAAGGAAAAAGTGGAGGCAGCTTTTGAACTAATTCCCCCGACTCCCATCCTCCTCCAAATAAAGACGGTAGAGCCTGAGGCCATGCGATTTCAGACTGGTTAAGTGAGCCTGGAGCGTCCTCCTAGGAGCACTGAAATTCCTGGCAGGCTCAAGAGAGAGCTTTAATGAATTCAGCTTTGGACTCCAATGCAGAAGGTGAACTCTTCTAAACCTGAAGCTGTTAAACAGGCAAGAACAAAAGCTCACCAAAAGTCTCTCTCAAACTGCTTTCAGCTGCAAAACATTTTTCCCCCAAACAAAACTGCTTTTGGAGTAATAACCAGGCTTCTCCATGTAAACTCAAGACGTGATTTTTAGAAGACGCATGTTGTTGTGAAGAAAAACAGGAGTCTCTTACAGTAGATTTTTTTTTTATATTAAAGGGGAAATGCACTGAGTTGTTAAAACAAAATTTTAGATGGCTGTATGTGGGGAAGATAAAATATATTATGCTCACTTTGTTAAAGATGGCACTGCCCACATGGAAGTTCGTTGATATTAATGTGTGTTCTAGAACAGGCTGTGGGCAGGCCGGGTCATTATAGCCTAAGGCTTAGTTTAAGAGTAAACTCTTCCCCACACCCTTGACTGATTGGATGATGTAGGGTGCACTCTCCTGAGGAATCCCATTATACAGAGACTTCCTTGTTTGTATAATTGGATTAAAGGTTTTGATTCTATGGTGTAAAGTAGGGAGACTAGTAGCTAGTTCTTGCTTGGTTCCTGAGGAGAGCAGATTAAGGCCACATGGAGGCCAGGAGAAGCAGTCAAGATGGCTGAATGCTGAGGGAGAAGCCAGTTTGTTAAGAGTTTGTCCTGGAGGAGATGGGGAACAGAGGTGAATAAGTCTGGTGAGCTAGAAACCTTTTTATTCTAGGAAACTCGGATAAGTCAGTAGCTTTGTGAGCACTGAATGTGTGGGTTTTGGAGCCCAGTGTGTGTTTTTGCTTGCCCACCGGGTGCAAGCTAGAATTAAAGCTGATGGCTCACCAGTTTTTGGCTCTGTTGTTTCATTACCGACTGTTCGAATCACATGCAAACCTGCACGGGTCAGACAGCTGTGATCCTGACCTTGGCCACTGGCTTTACACTGTATTTCAAGAGGAAGCCATCATAACTGTTTTAAGTAGACAACACTCTGGTAAGGGCATTAGAGAACTCTAGTCACTGAAGGGAAGAAAGAGAAAACAAATTAGGGTCAGACTGGTTCTTTGGTGAAGATACATACCCAATAACCTAAATCACCACCATGAAAAGACGGAAGGGATTTTTTATAAGGAAGGTCAAAAAGTAAAATAAGCCATCTCCCAAAGGCCTCCGAAGTATCCATAGAATCCAGCAGTTGCTGGTTAGGTTCTTGTTGGGCAGATAAAATATATTATGCTCACTTCGTTAAAGATGGCGCTGCCCACATGGAAGCCCATCACCCAGGTGATATTATTTGCTCTTATGCTTGGGATGGGTGTGGGGGACAGGCTGTAAGGAGGCCGGGTGGTTATAGCCTAAGGCTTAGTTTTAAAAGTAAGCTTTTCCCCACACCCTTGACTGATTGGATGATGTGGGGTGGTGCACTCTCATGAGGAATCCTCCCATTATGCCTCAGATGGGTGACTTTATATCAGAGACTTTCTTGTTTGTAGATTGGATTAAAGGTTTGGATTTCTACACTATAAAGTAGGACAGACCAGGAGCTTGCTCTCTTTCAGTTCCTGAAATTAGTATTAGAGAGGAGAGCAGATTAAGGCCACATGGAATAGAGGAGAAGCAGCCAAGATGGTGGAGTCCTGAGAGAGAAGCCAGTTTGAGCAGAGTTTGTGTTGGAGAAGGAGATGGGGAACAGAGGTGAATAAGTCTGGTGAGCTAGAAACCTTTGATTCTAGGAAACTCGGATAAGTCAGTATCTTTGTGAGCACTGAATGAGTGGGTTTGGGAGCCCAGTGTGTGTTTTTGCTTGCCTGCTGGGTGCAAGCTAGAATTAAAGCTGATGGCTCACCAGTTCTTGGCTCCGTTGTTTCATTACCGACTGTTAGAATTTAATGGGAACCTGTGCTGGCCAGGCAGCTGTGATGGTGGCCGTGGCTCCTGGCCATACAGTTCTGTGGTCTCCAAAGCAAAGCAAGTTTATCATTAGACCCCCTGAACAGAAAGCACAGTGGTTAAGGACTCTGACTGGAATCCACAGACCTCAGTTTGAATCTCACTATCTGAATGGCATTTGGCAAGTCTCTTTACCTCATGGTCTCCATTTGCAAAAAGAGGATAATGACAGTACCTAAATCACCATCAGTTTTAGCAAGAGAGATGCATGTCTTGTGTGGTGCTCCACTCCTCAACAAATGGAATCTAGCAGCCAAAATGTAAAGACAAGTTGAATGAAACTGCGCTGGCCAGACCACAACACAGACATCGCATCAGAGCTGGCAGAGGGCCCTGGGCAGCAAAGGGAAGCAGAGATTACAGGGACTAGCAGACACCTAAAAGCTGCAATTTGGTGAAGACTGAGAAGCAGCTGCTACTGTGGGTGATTTGGGTCTTGTTTATCTGCATTTCCAAAGTCTAGAATATGGTAGGGATAGTCAGTCACCACATGGAGAATTAATGCATAAACATCACTATCTCATCAATGTTTCACCAAATTTTGCTTAGCTTGCAGTGAGCCTTTCTCTGGCCAGTCTGCTAATGGCCAAGACGTGGACTGTCCATCTGCTGTATCTGCTGCAGTAAGGCAGAACCTGTGAGCATGACATCTTAGGTCTGTTTCATAAATTCTCCAGAAAAACAAAAACTGTTTGACCCTTTGAAGAAAAATGTATTGCCTGGTAAACGTCCAATAATTTTTAAATGAATAAATGAGGATAACCAAACCTGATCTAATTAGTACCTGTGTACCTAGCTTCCTCTCCCCAGTCTCTCTGCCCCCAAGCTAGCTGAGGACGCTTTTCTCATTATATTCTGGAGCTTGGGGAATCTGCTGAGCTGAGCTTCAACGGCTGCCTTTGCGCTCCGCCTCCACCCCCACAGGCCAGCGGCGTCTGCAAAACCTGGTCTGCTGCAATGCGGCATTTACCCCCGGATCTCTGAAGCCATGGTAAAGATTTCAGACATACAACGAAAGTATATTTGTTTTCAGGACTCAAATCCAATTTAAATGGTAGCTGTTAACGGAGGCCAATGAATTATTGCCAGTTTAGCAGCCCCTTTCGAGCTGGCCGATCGTAATGGTATTTTGCTGAACTAAATTATATTTTAGGTCCTCTTGAAAACCACGTACCTCTTCCCCAGAGTCTGCTACTAATAACTGTAACCCTTTAGTACCATTGTGGGGAGGAGAGATGTCCATCCAAAACAATCATCCCTGAACCCACCAGACTCAGGAAAAGAAAACTGACACAGGACCGGCAGGGAACTCGTAGCAAAACAAGGGGAGATTGCAAGCAACCTCTCCTTTTTAAAGTCATTTTTCCTACTCCTACTGATGCTAATTTGGATTTGTATTTCTCACTGGAGAATTATGTTATTCTGTACAGTATAGCTCCAGGGTCCTACCTTGCTTCTGCATATTGTGTATTCTGGGGAAGGCTTCACTGTCTTAGACTCTAGCACATTCTTGCTCTCTCTGGCTTGCACTCTCCCAGGCTTGCTGCTAAATTCTCTGGTCTCAATATAAATGAAAACCTGTCAACACTAACTAATGGAATATACCTCAGTCCCAGTCCAAAGTCAGATTCAATTCTTAGAAATCAGAAAAGAGTTAGGCCAAGGAGAGGAACTTCAGTATCAGAGCTGAATGTCACGGGTGAATTGGAGAGTGCCAGAGAAAGAAAATGCAGCATGTCTTATCCACTGAGCAGATTGTTATGGTCTGATATGGAAAATCCAGTTTGGTTCTGCACTTTGCAAGGTTGATATTCAGGACCAATGTAAGATTCCATTAACCCTTCTAGCCCTTCGGTTCATAAAGAGCCATCAATATGAACCTGGCTTTATAGATATGGAAATGAAATACACTGTCAGGCTAAAAAGCAGGGCCAAGGCTACTTGCTAAATTAACACAGGAAGCCACACCACGTGTGTGTGTGCATGCATGCCTGTGTGTGTATCTGTGTGTGTGATAGTTGGACTTAGATCTATTGTTAATTTTTCTTTTGTCCTGGATCGTATTTTTCTGTTTTTATTTCTTCCTACCCTCTTTAAATTATTTGAACATGTATTTTTTAACTAATGTTTTTGTATCACAGATTTGCATGTACGTTTATGTAAATTCTTCCTAAAACCTTTGACTCTCTCCAGCATCAGCCCATTTCCAGAAATTCAGGTAATCTTATTAGAGAATGAGAATAAGTTAAAATGTCTTCCAGAGATAGTCAGCCTTTGCTTTCTTCCTTTCCAGAGAACTGTATTTCCCCTCTTCTGTCATCTCATAGCTGGTAAAACCCCAGGATGGCTCGTCATCAAATCATTAAGCCCAGTCTATGAAATTGCCCCTGGTTAGCTCACATTATCATACACTCAGGGGTGAAAATGTTGAATCTTTAATTAACCTGCACTTACTCTGCAAGCAACTAGACTCTTTCATTCCTGAGCACTAGACTCTAACTCCTCTTCCCAATAACTAATACCTAAAGAGAGGATTTTCACAAACCCAAAGAGCTTCTAAATAAGCTCTCTATTCTCTTCCAGAGAAATTGCTTCTACCATAAAATGATCTGAATGTCCTCATTCACCCACCTCAATGAAGCCAGGGATGCTCTATGAGAACAGCCATCTAGAGTACGGAACAGAGGGAAGAGAGACCTCACCCCAGAGACCCCTGAAATGCAGCGATGGCTGAAACTACTAGCCTGCAATAATATTGGCAAGTTTATAGGAGTCTTTTATGAGCAAGGTAATGACCATCAGAAGTAGTCACCTTGACTTCTCCCCTGTCCCTCAATTCTTTAAACCTACTATTAGGAAGCAAAAGACATGAAATATAGTACCTTCTTCTGAGAGGCATGTAAATCACTGATACAGAGACAGTAACAGAGTTCTGGCTGAATCAGCACCACGTCCACCTGCAAAGTCTGAGATCAGGAAAGTATAGCCACGCTGCAGGCCACACAGATGACCAGATCATGCCCTCTGCTCTTTGGTGTGTCAGTTTTCTGTACATGCACCCTTGAGGTGACGACACCCCTCTTGCATCGCCTCAGGTAAACTCTGACAAGGTGCAGTTGCACCTAACATTAGTCCACAACATCAGATTTCTGGCCCAGCAAGTGTTTTGTTTGTTTGTTTGTTTGTTTGTTTGTTTTAGTGAAAGGAGGGGAGGTAGAGAGACAGACTTCCATTTAACCCGGAAGGGGATCCACCTGGCAACCCTGTCTGGGGCCAATCCTCAAATCAACCACGCTATCATCAATGCCTGGGTCCAGATGCTCAGACCAACTGAGCTCTCCTCAGCGCTGGGGCCACACTCAAATCAACTGAGCCATTGGCAGCAGGAGAGTAAAAAGGAGAGAAGGGGGAAAGAGAAAGCAGAAGAAGCAGATAGTCACATCTCCTGTGTGCCCTCACTGGGAATCGAACACAGTACATGGGCATGCTGGGCCAATGCTCTATCCACTGAGCTAACTAGCTAAGGCCCTTATAACACTTTATAAAATGTGATTAATAACTATCAGCTCATGTTTTTGAAATCCTCTAGCAAAATGTTATGTTTATTAGGTACATATTGAGCCACTGGCTGCAGGAGGGGAAGAGGGAGAGGAGGGGGAGAGAAGCAGATGATCACTTCTCATGTGTGCCATGACCGGGATGGAACTGGGATGTCCATATGCCCCAGTACACTCTATATACTGGGCCAGCTGGGCAGGGCCAAGTTCCCTTCCAAATGCAGTGTCTGTCTCTCTCACAAGGAGTTAGAACCACACCAACAGCATCTTCTGATTTCCCACTGGAGTCCAGGTTTAAACCTCCTGTGCTGTTGTGGTTGGCAATACCGTCACACCTGTTAAAAGGTGCATTCCAGCATTTATGCAGCCAGCTCCACATTGTGACTCCCTCGTTTTTGTGCATTCACTTCTTAAGCGGGTTTCTCCCTCGCTGCTCCCAATCAGCCCTTCCGCCAAAGGGGAGAGGCTGAGGCCCATGCACCCCCAAGACCAGCTGCATGGGATGTCCTCTCCAAGGGGGAAAGGGTGGGAACCAAGGTCTTTTCTCTGCCCATTTGAATGTCTTGAAGGAGAGAAAGAGATAAACTTGGGAAAGCAGCTGGGAGCCTTCACACTTTCCCCCTCTTGAGAAAGAACCTCAAAAGGAGGTAGAAGTATCCAGATAGTTAAAAGAAACCAAAGAACATAAGGAGGTACATCAGTCTGGATCTAGCTCCCCTGGGGAGGAGGAGAGCCCAGAAGATTATGTGTGCAGCGCACAAGCCCCACACAGAAGCTGCATCACCACGTGGAAGGAGAGGTGTTGTCTCTATGAGCTGGCCACAGCTCTTCCCGCCCACCACGGCCCTGCACTTCATGCAAAAATCCGGAAAGTGCCATTGGTCTTGACTTGGAGGTGGAGACTGCAGAGTTACTGGAAAACACCAAAGGCCTAAGATTAAGATCAAACAGCTTCAACATAGATTGGTAGTTAACAAAATATTCATGGGAATGCAAAGTACAGTGTAGGAAATGTAGTCAATAATATTATAATAACTATGTATGATGGGTACTGGAAATATCAGGAAGAGCACTTTGTAAAACATGATTGTCTGACAGTATGCTGGACACCTGAAACTAATACAAAATAATATTGGATGTAAACTGTTATTGAAAATAAATTAAAAATTAAATAGAAAATAAATAAAATAAATTTAAAAGTCACACACACATACACAAAAAAAGAACAGCTTCATTATGTGGCAATTTGAAGACCAATAGAAATCTTCAGGGTCACAATCTTCTGCAGGGAATTGTGGAATGGAAGATTAGAGAGCAGGCCAGGCAGCTAGTACATTTCCACAAGGAACCTCCTTCCCTCACCTTCCTGCCAAAAGACTACTCAGCCCTCTCCGTCCTACAAACCCAGAGAAAAAATCTTAGCAGCTACTCTCAAATAGGAGTCATCCAAAATAGACCTCTTAAACCAAAGGGACTGAGTTGTCCCTGATCAGAAAACTTAAGTGTCTTTACTATATAGAGAGCTTAATGTATTTCCTGGGGAGGGTGGGAATTAGAAAGCTGAATTGTGAAGAAATTTATTCAATTATGTAATAAAAAATAAATAAAATTTAAGACCCAGAAATTCTTTTGTTGTATGTAGACCTTAAAGAAAATTTTGCTTTTGAGTATAATAAGAAGCAGCATACAAAAATACCCATAAATCCTGAAATGACCCAAATGTCCTTCAACAGAAGAATGTATAAATTGGGATAAAATCAAATAATGATATACCAATAAGAAAATTATGTATATCAACATGGAGAAATATTAGGTCACAAATAGAGTATTAAGCAAATAATAAAAGTTGCAAAAAGATACATATACGTATGATACAGTATATCATTTATGCAAAGTTTAAAAATATGCAAAGATTATTGGTTTAAGCCTGACCAGTTGTGATGCAGTGGATACAGCATCAACGTGAGATGCTGAAGACCAAGGTTCAAAATCCCAAAGTCAGCACCTTGAGTCAGGGTTCATCCCTCTAGAGCACAGGGTCACAGGCTTGAGTGTGGGATCATCAACATGATCCCATGGTCGCTGCTTGAGCCCAGAGGCTGCTGAAGCCCAACGTCTAAAGTGATTCAGCTATGAATTGATGCTTCTCATCTCTCTCCCTTCTTGTCTCTGTCTCTCTCTCTCTGTCTCTATCTCTCTCTCTCACACACACACACACACACACACACAAATTATTGGTTTAAGATAATAATTGCAAACATTTATTATGGTATTTCTTCTGCACCAGGCATTGTTATAAGATTTTACCTATACTGATCAGTTATTCTTCACAGATGTAAAAGGTTAGTATTATTACTATCTCCATTCTACAGATAGGACAGCTGAGGCGCATATATAAAGAAGTTAAATAACTTACAAACTCCTTACTTGGTAAATATGGACACCAGTATTCTAATCCAAGCAGTTTGATTCCAGAGGCTATGCTGTTAACTCCTATGCTTGGCTGTCTCTCACACTCCATGAACATGAAATAAAAATATAAAAAATGACATGGAATAATAAAGTGAAAATTCAAAATAAGTGTTCACCTATGAGGGTAGTGGGAGCAATGCAATGGGGCCAAGTACACGGGCCAGGGGCAAGGGGAGCTTCAATTTCTCAGGTTTGCTGATATTTATTATGTTATTTATACTTGTATTCCAATATATCTCTGCTATTTTGCTAAAACTTGCTAGGCAGCTATATTTTCTTTGCATACCTACGTGTAATGTGAGTTAACTTAATATGCTTGTCTACTCTAATGTAAACTATGGACTCTGGGTGATAATGATGTGTCAATGTAGGTTCATCAATTGTAACAGATGTACCGCTCTGGTGAAGGATGTTGATAATGGGTAAAGCTATGCATGTGTGGGGTGGGAAGTATATGGGAAATATCTTTACCTTCCACTCAGTTTTGCTGTGACCCTAAAAATTCTTTAAAAAATAAAGTCTATTTTTAAAATGTTATTACATATAACAACGTCATATGGGATACTAATGGCCTATGAATCTGGGTGTTAATAATGTTACAGTGTTAGCAGTCTGTTTAGCATGAATTAATACAAGTCCAGATAAATGTAAGAATGTACTTCAGGATAGAAATAAAACTGCCTTTCAGTTACCTTCTAGCACTGGTCTGGACCATGAGAAGCTTAGAGCCTCCAATTAAACCAGATTTAAATATTTGGAGGCCCACAGTTCAGAGCAGATGTCACAGCAGGGTAAAAATATTTAGGACTTTTCTGTGAAGTGTGCCAGGCTGCTACCTAAGAGGCGCTGAAATGAATGAAACAGAAATCAAGAACTCTGGAAGATGAGCTATGGAGCCTCTCGTCCCAAGGCAGACCCCTTCAAATGGCTGGACCTTCGCCAAGCTACGTGGGGGAGCCTGGCTCAGATCCTATCCCCTGTCACTCACCCTGGAGAACTGACTTCATCCCCAGGGCGTGCTTGTAGGAAAATGAGTTGCACCATCCTCACTTACAGCAAACAGGAGCCCCTCGGCAGCTGTGGAAGGGAGACGACAGTCAGAAGACAGGCCTGTAGGACCTCAGCTGTACCCTGCAGAGGCCTAGGTGGGGGGTTGTAGGAGTTGGAGAGCAGTGTGGAAAGGATGGCCTGGAGGATAGCCACATTTGGGAAATGCCTGAGAATATGATCACTATATTATCCAGGGACTAAATGAGTTTCCTGACCTTCTGTGGATAAGGAAACGGAAAATTACTGATTTGCCAGCCTTGGATACTCTGCCAGGAATTTTTCCATTCCATTTTATGGATGAATCTCAATCGTGCCCCAGCCTTCACTTTGATTGAAAATGTTTTTTTTTTAGTGTTCAAAGAAATGATAGTAGCCACCACTCCCATTGCAAAATATTTCCACTAAGGTATGTGTGGTTCTTTCTAGCCTGCTCCCTCCCATGTGGAGATAAGTCAGAGCTCTTGACTTCAAGGTTCAAACAATGTTTGCTACAGGCTGAACAGCAGAAATCAAATAAATGTGGAAAAAAATGAGGGAGAAGCAGACCTTTGTATTGGCATTGTAAATTTTACAATTATCTATTGTATTTTACAAAAAGAGCCTTTATTGTCCAGTCTAAACATATATGACTGTTTCTTTCTGAAAATAAAGGATGTAACTCCCAATCTCTCCTCCTCTGAGTCAACAGAGGTGTAAGATAAAGGTGCCCTTTCCTTCATGTTTATCTACCTCTTTGGAGAAGAGACAGAAGGGGAGAACAGAAGAAATACAATGCGTTGAGAAGAAAAGGAGAGAGGATACAGGAAGGGAAAGTTATTAGAGAATAGTGCCATCAAAAGTAATAAATAAATAGCAAGAAAGGGAGGCTGGTGAATTCCATTTCCCCATGCTGAGTATTAGTGAGAAAACTAGGGCTTTGTGTCCTGGATGTGCGGTTCTACTTTTCCCAGACAATTAAGAACTGTTCTCAAAGCTAATTTAATAACAACAGTGAACAAGATTCTCTAAGATGAGAAGTGTTATAGAAATGAAGGAGATAGAAAAGATCTGAACTCAGAAACAAATGGACTGCCAGCCAGTGGAGGACAGAGTCGCCCAGGGATCCTCCTCTGTGTACTGGGCATCTCCAAGGTTTGCAACAAACCTAGGCAGGTTCATTGCAGGGGAACCGAACGACTCTAGGCAGTAAGCACAGCAGCGCGGAGCCTTGGCAAAGATCCTCAGGGCTCAGAGAAGAGGAACTGGAGGCCAAGCCTTCAGACAATGACAGGAAGGCATTGTCAGAGACAAAGGCAAGGAGCAACCATTAACACTGGGACTGAAACTAGGCTCCTTCTCCACCAATGATTAGGCATCAGCAGGAAACTAGAAGAGACCTGGAGACACTTTTGGTTGTCCCAGTTGAAGGGGAACAGTGAAGGAAAGAGGGAATAGTTCTACTTTTCCCAGATAAGCACCTGGGTGGTGCTTCCAACATCTAGTGGGTAGAGACTGAGGCTGCCGCCCAACGCCCTATATTGCACAGATCAGCCCTCACAGCAGAGAATGCTCCGACACACACGTCAGGAATGACAACATTGAGACATGATGCTCTGCATCAAGTACGTTCTGTGGATACTGGAGCATTCTCAGAGAATAGAAAAAAGTGTGCTCCAAATGACTGACTTTGAATTTGACAATAACCTTGATGAGTAAACATAAAGCCAGATTTACGTTAAAAAAAAAAAAAAAGGTGAAAC
The DNA here is from genome assembly GCA_037038555.1 of Rhynchonycteris naso. Taxonomy (NCBI): domain Eukaryota; kingdom Metazoa; phylum Chordata; class Mammalia; order Chiroptera; family Emballonuridae; genus Rhynchonycteris; species Rhynchonycteris naso. Next base: position 229,472,590 of record CM072998.1, read on the forward strand.
ATATTTTGAGTGTGGACCAAAAAAAATGGGCCATGTGCTAACCCTGGAAAACTCAGAGGAGGCGCACATGGTGGGCTTTATAACCTCAAAGACCAACAGTAATGCCACAGTGTGGTCTGAACATAAAAATTCCTAACTTACCACAGAGTATGGTGGGTAGTCCCGTCCTGAGCCTGTAATTTCCTTGACAAAGGTCAGTCTTTACCTTTGAACTTGTCTCCCCTCTTTGTGCATCTAAGATAGCATTCCTTTGAAGTATCCGAGTAATTTTCTTTTCCAGACCACTTGAACCAAGCACCAGAACACAAGACCACACTGTTATCTTGCTGATCACGTACCATCCCTATGTGCTGTAAATGTTCACTAATCTGCAACTACCAATTTAAAAACTGTGTGTATCCATTTTACTTTTTATTCAATCTCAGAGATTTCACCACTTTGCTTTCTCTGGTCTCCCTAACCTACCACCAATGAATTTCATGTAACCCTCCTACATCTCCTCCTTTTATCCTGATGTATAAAACAACCTGAAAAACTGCTATTCTCTGCAGCATTGTCTCAGTCCATAGAGATTTTACTTCCCAGCTACTGTCAGCTTGGCTCAGATAAACTCTTATGAGACTTTTTCTTAGGCTGGATGTTATTTCGTTGACAGGATCAAATACATTATATTACACTATGGACATCTCGTTCCTGATTGCTAAGAATCTCCCTAAGTATAATGTTCCCCAACAAGTGTTATGGCTTCTAAAGTTGGAGCAAAATGACTTTGAGACAGCAATCCTGTGGACCCTGTCCCTTTAGAGAATACTCGGAACTGGCTGTGAAGTGGAGGGAACAGGCCACTCGGGTCCGTTCCTTGGCTGACTCACAGCGCGCAGAGCATGACCAGGCAGGGTGGGTTCAAATCTGTAAAAAAGTAAAAAAAAAGCTCTCTGCTTTGCTCAGGTACAGGAGTGTGTTTCAGACATCAACCATCCTCTAAGAAAGAAGTGCTCCTATTTTCTATGCTTGTAAAAATGATGAACACATGTTGGCAGACATTCCATGGTACCTAAACGAGTTCTAGACCAAATTTCTATGTGTGAGGAGTGTGGCTTCCCACATACCCCCAGCAATTCTCCAGGACACCAGCAGGATGTCCTACAATTTAACTCAATTCTGACACTTACCTACCCAGAAATAGCATCATATTCCATAGGTAAAAGGCTCAGTCCCACAAGACCACCCTTTACTCCAGATGCCAATCACAAGCCCATTGTTATTAACTGTGCTTTTGACCAACTGGCTACAAATTGGAGCTTCCAGTATAGTTTAGAAGTCTTGAAATACAAGAGGACTTTGGAAGAGAGGCTCTCTTGATCCAGCAACAACAAAAAGGTTTCCTGACACCCATCTTCACTGTTACCACTGGGAGCAAGGGTTCCTAGGAGGGACAGAATACAAGTCAAAATGCCCAGGTAGTAATGGACAGCAGATCATGGTGAAATGGGCCATAGTCCTAAGAGCCACCACTCTACCCTACGTTTGCAGGTAGCCAGAAAAGTATTAAAGTGGGACTCTCAAATTGAAGCTGAGATCTATCTCCTTCTACTGTGGGGAACACAGAGGCTGGGAGGAGAAGAATGTAATTCTTAGGATTAAAAACATTATAGTTACATAGCGCCTGAACCAAATTTTATTTGAAAATCAAAAAACTAAATAAATGTCACTTTTTAAAATAATGCTTTTAATGCCATCAAGCAAATCTATTTCATACATAAGAAAATATAGACATACAAATACATGCAAAATACATACAGAAAACAACATAAATTCTCTGATCTAGAAACATAAAGGACTACTCAGGTATAAAGAACAAGATGAATATACAATTGAATTAACATGACCTGAATTTAAAAGACGATTCTTCCATTTCTCTGTGATTTAATTTTCACTCCCCCTTGGGAGAAATAATAGTTGCTGTTAAAAGAAAAAATTATCAGAAAAGTTTGTTTCTATGGCTCTTTTACACAAAATAGTTCCTTTAATATATGTTCCAAAATGCACACAATACCATTACTCCAGGAAACTTACTGGGCAGAAAAAGTAAACTGTAATTTAAAATCCAAATAATGTCTGCTAACAGAGCCAACCACTACTTAAAAATAAACATCCACTTATACAATTTATATTATCTAAATGATTTAAATTTATTTGGGACCATTAATCAAGTTTTAATTCCTCTTCTCTACTCTAACATGTCAAGTATCTGACATAAAAAAGAACAATAGCTCAGGTAAGAAATAGAAAGAGTGTATCTAATTATTAAAGGTAATAGTATGTATAATATTTTTTAAAAGGATGCAAGTTAATTGATTCTTACACTTTATTCTCTATCCCGATTTTAGTTCCTCTTTATTCTTTTATGTTTTTATAACTATATATTGTGAATTAATCTATTTAAATAGGATAGTATTTCACAGAAAATGGACATCCTCATGAATCCTAGAACTACTGCTTGAGATGAAAGACCATGTTAATAAAACAGTATTCAATTACTCTGCAATAGTAATTGCTCTGCTTCCTTCCACCATAGTGAATGGTAATAAAGGAAAATTGTCTCGTATGAATGTCCTCTGCTGTTTAAAAAAAAAGCAACCATTGGCTTGATTTAAAATTTGGCTGTAGGGTCTACCAGTTCTAATTAATATGACTAAATCTTGATTTAGAAAAGAGAGAGAAAGAGGTTAAAAAAATACAGCATGTCCTAATCAAATAAGAAGATAATTCAAAGGTCATTATTTTGCCCATGGAAATAACTGCCAATTGAGATACATAAAAGAAAATTTAATCAGGTTGATATAATCTAATATACAGGAACTGACTTGAGCTGCATAATATAGAAAAGAAGTTTTCTGTAACTCAAGAATTGAACACAATGAATACTACTAGATCAACAGAATCAAAATCAGTAACTATAATCTAAATATTTTTAATTATCTTGAATTTTTATTGTAGCTATTTATATTAATCAAATAAACAAATAAATTGTAAATTGCCTGCATGACAATGACTACATTTTTAGAAGCCAGTGACTTACAAAGTATAACTACTGAAGACATAGATATATAGACAGCAAAGGGTACTTGACAGTGTATAGATATATACCTTTGATAACTGACTAAGATAATTTATGTCAATCAAATGTTTGTTTTTCCCATTGATTTGAGAAAGAGAAAGAGAAAAGCATCAATTCTACTTAGTTGTTTTATTTAGTTGTACAACCATTGGCTGCTTCTTGTATGTGCCCTGACCAGAAAATGAACCCACAATCTTGGTACACTGGGATAATTCTCTATCCACTGAGCCACCCAGCCAGGGCCCAGTTCAGATTTTTTATTTTTATTTTGTGAATTCAATCAGATACAGAAAAAAATTAAGATCAATTCTAATTTTGAAAATTACATACATTTAAGAGTTAGAGTGTAGAAATATTATTCTAACATACAGATATTGGATGTAGGAAGAATAGTGATTCCCAAGTTGGCTAATCAAGTGATTTCTTAAAGAATCTGGAAGAATATGAAAGGAAGGAGACTAAAGATGACTTGAAGCCACTAATGCATCTTAACAGCAGAATAATCTGATACCATGTGTGTCCTAATATTAAGAATTATGAAGTATATGGCATCACCTGGGATATATCTTGCCAAAAATGTATATGTTGATTCTAACCAAGTCTTTGGCTCTAGTTTCAAGTTTATAAGAAATACAAGAGACAGAAGAACAACTCAAACATGAGACAAATCTAATTGAGGAAATCTGATTGCAAGCCAGGTATCAAAAGATAATAAGGATTGTTGATGTTGTTAAATATGATAATGATATGGTGGATAATTTAGAAAATTTTTCTATTTTTTGTAGGTTTTACATGAAGTATTTAGATGTGAAATGACATAATGTCTATAATTTATCTAAAATATTTTTATAAATATGTGGGTAAACTGCCAGTGATAATGAAGAAATAAAATGAGTATAAGAACCTCAATGACAACAACTATAAAATACTGAGTAAAGTTTAAATTAGGATGATTAAAAGCTCTTAGCATCCAAACACAAGCAAAAGCAAGAGAAAAGTTTAATTTTTAAATACTGCAACTGGAAAAGTTAAGAATTTTTAATTTGTGGATATTCTATCTATGGCTCTGCCCAACCTCCACAGCTATGGCGGCTGAACTACAGTGGGAAAAACAATAGCCTTATTAGCTAAAGTAAGTAAAAACTTAATTCAGGCTTGAAAAGTAACAGAAATTTAAAAGAAAAATCTTAGCAACAATAGGGCTTCAGAAGGAATGAGACCAATTCAGAGCAAAAAAATGAAAGTACAAATCCCTGACTGGCAACCAAATTATATATAAAACCCTGGGGAAAAATGAGGCAGCCACTAGAGAACATTTTATTTTTCAAATTTAAAGAGATCCAGAACCCTAAATTTAATGCTTCTCTTAACTTAGGGCATTTCTTAACCACAAGCAGCTCAGGTAAATAAACCTGAATTTGCATAGTCTGGAGAATCAGAGTATAGAGCCTGAAGTAGATAGAAATTGAGGAGATGGGGACATGGACAGGAAGAATCAGAGAAATAAGAACATCACAGATATTGTGCTACACCTGTACCAAGATCTTTGGATGGACCTTTTGCTGTTATGGGGACAACAATAAGGAACAGGGTTTTTTTGTTTGTTTGTTTATAAAGCTCCATTTTGAAGCTTTAAGAACTAATCAGCATTTCATAAAATAAAATAAAAAAGTTTACAATTGTAATCCAGGCATGTTAATCATCTGCTAAAACAAAACAAAAAAAAACCCCAACAATATACAAGAAGAACATTACACAACCCAGAGTTCATTACATTATGTTGTCTAGAATGTCTAGTTCCCAATTAAAAAATGACTAGACATGCAAAGAAAGAAAACTGTGACCTATTTTCAAGAAAAAAGGTATTCAATAGAATTGACTCTAATTTTGGCCAAAATTGAATTTAGCAGATAAAAACAACAAAGAAGTAATAAATATATTTAAAGAATTTACAGAAAATATACTAGAAGAATTAAAAGAAAATATGTTAGCATAATTGATGGGCAATCTCAATAGAAAAGTAGAAATTATTTTTTCAAAATTATATTATAAAGCTAAAAAGTAAGTAACAACTACAAAATAGCCAAATGAGTTGAAAAGCAGACAAAAAATGAGATAAAATAATCAGTGTACTTGAAAATAGATTCATAGAAATTGCCCTAGCTAATGATAATAATAATAATAATAACAATAATACAGAATAAAAAGTAACAATACCTCAGAAAACTCTGGAAACAAAATGAAGTGGTTCTAACAGGTATGATGGCAAAGCCAGAAAGAGAAAGAGAAAAGTGGGGAATGGGAATTATTTAAATAATGCCTGAAAACGATCCAAGTTTGTTGGAAATAATTTATAGATCCTAACATTTCAATGAATTTCAATCAGAATAAACAAAGAGAAAAATCACCCTTAGATATATAATAGTCAAATGCTGAAAGTAAAAGATAAAGAAATATTCTTTAAAACAGCCAAAAAATGTAAATTACACACAGGAGAATCACAGTAAAATTATTGACTAACTTTTTATCAGAAACTATGAGAACCAGAAGAAATTGAATGAAATGTTCAAAGTGCAACTGGAAAACAACTGTCAATTAAGAATTCTATATCCAATCAAGCTATTTATCAAACAAAAAGAAAATAAAGACATTTCAAATAAATAAAAATGAAGTGAATTTTTCCCTTTGATGAAAGAAAAGAGTCATTAGGAAAAGTCTGAAGGAGAATGCTATTCAATAGCAGCTACTCAGATAAATAGGATAAAGAGCCCCAGAAAATACATGAAATACAAAAAACAATGTTTTATTTTTATTGTTCTATATATACATATACATGGATTTATAATATACATACATGAACTGCATGTAATAAAAATAGCAATGGGAGTTAGAAAATAATAATAGACTGCTTTAAGGTGGCTATATTTTACCTGAAGCAATTCAAATAATAATACTGAATTTAATAGAACTAATTTTAAGGTGCATATTGTAAACTCTAAAGCAACCACCAAAAAAAAGTAATACAAAAAGACATAGAAAGCAGCCAACCAACAAATTAAAATGGAACACTAAAAAATAACTGATTAATACAAAAGAAAACAGAAAAGAAAGAACAGAGAGCAAAATAAAAGACCAGTATGAAACAAATAGCAAAAATGCAGACTTCAAGCCACTATATCAATAATTACATTTAATGTAAATAGACCAGATAATCCAAGCAAAAGGCATAGATTGTTAAACTAGATATAAAAGCAAAATCCAACTATATGCTCTCTATAAACTAGGTACTTGAAATAAAAATCACAAATAAATTAAAAGTGAAAAACTAAAAAAATAATATGTAGTGCAATAAAGCTGGAGTGCCTATATTAAATTAAACAAAATAGACACCAAAATGGGAAGTACTGCTATGGAAAATGATAAAAAAGGTTCACTATCTCAGGAAGAAATAACAGTTATAAATATCTAGGTGCCTAATAAAAATACTTTTAAATATACGAAGAAATAACAGAACAAAGGAGAGCAACAGACAAATCCACAAACAAGTCTTTAACACCCCTCTTTTTCAGTCATTTATTAAAAACTAGACAAAAATATTAATATTTGACAAGTGTCCTAAATGACAATAACCACTATCTTCATTTAATTGACATTATTAGAAAAATGCACCTAATAACTGCAGAATACATATTTCTTTGAAGTGCACATAAAGCATTCACTAAGATAGGTTGTAAGTTGGGTACCAAAACAAGTCCCAAAAGATTCCAAAAGACTTAAATCTTATAGAGTATGTCTTCTAACCATGAGAGAATTAAAGTAAAAGTTAACAACAATAAAACATTTCAGAAAGATTTATATATCTGAAAATTAAACAACTCTATGCTAGAAAAGTTAGAAACAAACACACACACACAACAAATTAAAGAAATTTAACTAAGTGGCAATTTGCTGGGATATGTAGGAAAATCAATATTTAGAGAAAAAATATTAAATATATTAGAAGGGTATAAAGGTCTCAAATAAAGGTCTAAACTTTCATCTTAAGAAAATACTAGCAAAAGAAGAGCAAATCAAACCTAAGTAAAAGGAAAAAATAAAGATAAGAGCATAAATCAGTGAAATGGAATATAAAAAACATCAATGCAGCCAAAACTGGTTTTTTTTCTTTTCTTTTTTTATTGATTTTAATTTTAATGGGGTGACATTGATAAATCAGAGTACATATGTTCAGAGAAAACATCTGCAGGTTATTTTGACATTTGATTATAATGCATTCCCATCACCCAAAGTCAAATTGTCTTCTGTCACCTTCTCTGGTTTTATTTGTGCCCCTCCCCTCCTCCAACCCCCTCCTTCTCCTCCCCCCTCCCCCCCCCATAGCCAGCACACTCTTGTCCATGTCTCATAGTCTCGCTTTTTTGACCCATCTATATATGGAATCATATATTCTTAGTTTTTTCTGATTTACTTATTTCACTCAGTATAATGTTATAAAGATCCATCCATGTTGTTGTAAATGCTCCAATGTCATCATTTCTTATGGCTGAGTAGTATTCCATAGTATATATGTATCAAAGCTTTTTAATTCACTCATCCACTGAAGGACACTTGGGCTGTTTCCAGATCTTCACTGTTGTGAACAATGCTGCCACAAACATGGGGATGCATTTCATTTTTTCGAACAGTGCTATGGTGTTCTTAGGAAATAGACACTTCTCCAAAGAGGACATACAGATGGCCAATAGGCATATGAAAAAATGGTCAACATCACTAATCATTAGAGAGATGCAAATTAAAACCACAATGAGATATCACCTCATACCAGTTAGAATGGCACTCATCAACAAAACAACACAGATTAAGTGCTGGCGAGGATGTGGAGAAAGGGGAACCCTCCTGCATTGCTGGTGGGAATGCAGGCTGGTGGGAATGCAGACTGGTGCAGCCACTGTGGAAAACAGTATGGAGATTTCTCAAAAAATTTTTAAAAAACTGGTTCTTTTTAAAGATCAACAAAGTTGATAAATTTTTAGTTGAACTGATCAATAAAAAAGAGAAGATACTCTTGGGTGATGGGTATGCAACATAATTGAATGATAAGATAACTTGGAGATGTTTTCTTTGAACACATGTACCCTGATTTATTGGTCACCCCATTAAAATTAATAAAAAAAACCAACAAACAACCAATTTGCTGAACTCAATAAGAAAAATAAATAAATAAAAAATAAAGTAAAATTATAGTTCACCTTAAATCTAGATTATGTTGAGGATGATTCCAGCAAATCCAGACTTCTGAACTGTTTTGCTGGCATTTAAAGAAAACGAGAAAAAAACAACAACAATCTTCTTACTGCCTAGAGACTGTCATTCTACTTTTTCAGTCATTTTTTTCACCAAAACTACCTTTATTGCTTAATAAAAGTGCAATGCCCATACATATTCATAATGTAGATGTATATTAATAGACTAAAGATACAATTTCAAAAAAAAAAAGAGAAGATACACAATACCAGCAAAGAGGGGAACTATCACTTCAGGCCCTACAGAAATTTAAAAATAATAAGGGAATATTATGAACAACTTTTGCCAATAAATTTATAAACAGATTAAATGGGTATCTTTCTTGAAAATAAATTATCAAAGTTCTCTCAAGAAAAAGAACATAAGTGAAAAGTTTATACCTATTAAAAAAATTAAATTCTTTGTTCTCAGATTATATAATTACCCATGTAAAAGAGTCCTAGCACTGGCCAGTTAGCTCAATTAGTTGGAGCATCATTCCAATGTGCCAAGGTTGCACGTTCGATCCCCAGTCAGGGCACATACAAGAATTAACCAATGAATGCATAACTAAATGGAACAACAAGTCAATGTTTCTTTCTCTCTCCTTTCTTCTCTCTCTCTAAAAGTAATAAAAAAAAGTCTTAAGCAATCTAGTACTAATACTAATAAGTGCATTTGACAATATCACAACATATAATATGCAAATGTTAATTGGGTTTTATATACCAGCAAAATATTAGAAATTGAACTAAAAATAGTATGATTTACAATGCATCAAAATTACAAAATATTTGAGTGTAAATGTAGCAAATATATGCTATACCTGTCCACTGAGCATTACAAAACATTGTTGAGATTAAAGAAACTAAATAAATACAGAGAAATAACCCTAGTCATGAATCTCAAGATTTTATATTGTTAAAATATAAAATCTATCCAAATTGATCAACATATTACCAATCCAAATTTCATTAACTTTTTTGGTAGAAATTAATAAGCTGATTCTACAAATTAACATGTTAATGCAAAGGACTTAGAATAGCCAAGTGATTTTTAAAAGGAAGAACAACGTTGAGGACTATATTATTTCAAGACTTTTTATAGAATTACAGTAATCATAACAGCTGTAGTATTGGCATAAAGGACAGTGATAGAAATCAATGGAACAGAAAAGAGTTCATAATAGTCATACATATTGGTAGTGAATTAATTTTAACAAAGATACCTGTTGGGCAGATAAAACATATTATGCTCACTTTGTTAAATATGGCACTGCCCACATGGAAGTTTGTTGATATTAATGTGTGTTGGGGGACAGGTTGTGAGCAGGCTGGGTCATTATAGCTTAATGCTTAGTTTTAAGAGTAAGCTTTTCCCCACACCCTTGACTGATTGGATGATGTGGGGTGGTGCACTCTCATGAGGAATCCTCCCATTATGCCTCAGATAAGTGACTTTGTATCAGAGACTTTCTTGTTTGTAGATTGGATTAAAGGTTTGGATTTCTACACTATAAAGTGGGGCAGACCAGGAGCTTGCTTGCTCTTGGTTCCTGAGATTAACATTAGAGAGGAGAGCAGAAAAAGGCCACATGGAGGCCAGGAGCAGCAGCTAAAATGGTGGAGTGCTAAAGAAGAAGCCAGTTTGTGCAGAGTTTGTGCAGAGAGAAGGAGATGGGAAACAGAGGTGAATAAGACTGGTGAGCTAGAAACCTTTGATGCTAGGAAACTCAGATATATCAGTAGCTTTGTGAGCACTGAATGAGTGGGTTTTGGAGCCTAGTGTGTGTTTTTGCTTGCCCACCAGGTGCAGGGTAGGATTTAAGCTGATGGCTCACCAGTTCTTGACTCCATTGTTTCATTACCGACTATCCGAATCTAATGTGAACCTGCACTGGCCAGGCAGCTATGATGGTGGCCACAACTATTGGCTTTACATTTGGCCTAGTCTGTGGCAGGATTCGATACAGATCAGTATAGAGCCGGCACCCTTGAGGTGCACGGTAGAGGACTGGCTGCTGTTATGGTTCCCCATGTTGTCCTTTAGGGTACCGTAGGCTGACTGACTTTTACAGCCATGTGTGGGGGTAGAAGAGGCTTCCCAGGACCTGCAAACTGAGCAGTGCAAGGAGCTGGAGGAAACGTGAGAGAAAGAGATGCCGACCCTGGAGCTGGAGGAAGCGCTGGAGGAGGAGGCCGACCAGGTTTGTGAGATTCGCCTGGAAATGGAGCAGCCACCAGAGAAGGAATCATAGGTTCCTGAGTTTCAGATTGCCCTGGATGTTGTGGAAAGCCAGCAGTGGCGGGAGGATGAGGCTGAGGCCGGGGCTGGAGCTGCAAGGCCTGCTGAGCAGAAGGCAGCGGTGGCCCGGGGCTCAAGCCCAGCATCAGGAGCTGGTGTTTGCAGTTCCTCTTTGGAAGACGAGGAGAATTGGTCTGGAGTTGCAATCTGCAGCCTCCAGAAGGTGAGAACCCAGCAGCAAGGTGTAGCTATGCCCCTGGTAGGTCTGCGATTTTGGGACATAGGGGTGGATGCCATCATGCTCTCCAGAGAAGAGATGGAAATGCTGACTGCCATTGCCACATGCTTCTCTTTAGGACAGTGTGAAACCTTCAATGATGGCAGAAATGAGAGGGGAGGCTAAGGCCCAATGTGCGTGGACTGTTTCTTGGACTATGACCGAGTGAGCACTGGCTCCTTTGTTGGATGGACTTATGGATTTTGGACAATGTGAAATACCCTGATGGGGGTGAGGAGCAGCTTTAATAGAGGCCCTCCTCCTGCCCTGGGAAACCTTTCAAATGGCAAGAGAGAAGGCCAAGGACATTTTGCATTTTTGGCAAAGTGCTCAGAGATTGGTGAAATGTGTGTACCTTTGTAATTGTTGAAATTATATGATTTGTCATGTTGTTGTAATTTGTGTAATGTGCATAATTTCCTTGTACAGGAATGCTGGTGGTGTAGATTGTGGGTAGTAAAGTGAGCATAGGGGTGGATTGTTGGGCAGATAAAATATATTATGCTCACTTTGTTAAAGATGGCGCTGCCCACATGGAAGTTTGTTGATATTAATGTGTGTTGGGGGACAGGCTGTGGGCCGGGTTGGTATAGCCTAAGGCTTAGTTTTAAGAGTAAGCTTTTCCCCACACCCTTGACTGATTGGATGATATGGGGTGGTGCACTCTCATGAGGAATCCTCCCATTATGCCTCAGATAAGTGACTTTGTATCAGAGACTTCCTTGTTTGTAGATTGGAATAAAGGTTTGGATTTCTACACTATAAAGTAGGACAGACCAGGAGCTTGCTCTCTTTCAGTTCCTGAAATTAGTATTAGAGAGGAGAGCAGATTAAGGTCACATGGAAGAGAGGAGAAGCAGCCAAGATGGTGGAGTCCTGAGAGAGAAGCCAGTTTGAGTGGAGTTTGTGTTGGAGAAGGAGATGGTGAACAGAGGTGAATAAGTCTGGTGAGCTAGAAACCTTTGATTCTAGGAAACTCAGATAAGTCAGTATCTTTGTGAGCACTGAATGAGTGGGTTTTGGAGCCCAGTGTGTGTTTTTACTTGCCTGCTGGGTGTAGGCTAGGATTTAAGCTGATGGTTCACCAGTTCTTGACTCCATTGTTTCATTACCGACTGTCCAGATCTAATGCGAACCTGCACTGGCCAGGCAGCTGTGATGGTGACCGCGAATACTGACTTTACATTACCAAAATAATTTTATGAGAAAATAATAATTTTTTTTAACAAACAATAATACAACAATTGATAATTATATGTAAACATAAAAACATTTTGGATCTTCACCTAATATCATATACCTAACTTGAAATGGAATACTATAAATCTTCTTAAAGAACACAAAGGAGAAAAATTTTGCTGGTCTTGACTTAGCCAAAATTTCCTTACAGCAGAAAGCATTAACTATAAAAAGAAATTGATATTTTAGAATCCATCATAATTTAAACCTTCTGCTCTTTAAAATCCACAGTGAAGGAAGTGAAAACACAGGCCACAGACTGGGAGAAAATATTTACAACATACATGTCCTATAAAGGACATGTCTCTAGGATTATCTAAAAACCCTTAAAACTCAGTAATAAGAGGACAAATAGCCCATTTTTTAAAATGTTCAAAGATTTAAACAGAAGGTTCACAAAAGATGGTAGACAAATGTTAAATAAGCATGTAAAAGATGTTCAATATAATTAGTCATTAGAGTGATGCAAATTAAGATACTACTTACTACACACTCCCCAGAATGACTAAAATTAAGAAGACTGACATAATAAAGTACAAGGGAGGATGTGGAGCAACTGGTACTCTCCTTCACAGCTGGTGGGAATGCAAAATGGTACAGTCACTTTGGAATAGTTTTGCCATTTTCTATACAATTAATTAAACACTTAACATATAGTCCCAAATCTCACTCCTAAGTAGTTAGCCAAGAGAAATTAAATAAATAAATAAATAAATAAATAAATAAGTTAAAAAATGGTCTATACAAAGACATGTATCCAAGTGTTCATAACATATTTGTGCAGAATAGCCAAAAAGCTGAAATCAACCAAAATGTCCATTAGCTACAGAATGGAAAATTCAGTATACCCATACAATGAAACACTAATCAGAAATAAAAAGAAAAAAATCTGACATGTTCAATAACATGGTTGAATCTCAAAAGCATTATCCAAAATGGAAGAACCCAGACACAGAATGCTACCTAGTTTATGATTCCATGTCTATGGAATTCTAAAAATGCAAAACTACAGAGAAAAAAAAGGAACTCAGTGGTTTACTAGGGCTTTGGTGAAGGAAAAGAACTGATTGCAAATGGACATAAAATTTTATTGTGATGGAATGTTCCATATCATGATTCTGGTAGTTGTCACAGGACTGTACACATTTGTCAAATCTCATAAAATTATTCACCTAACATTGAAAATTTTAATTGTATGTCAATTATACCTTAATGAAAAATAAAAATCTTGTCCTAGTTGGTTAGCTCAGTTGGTTAGAGCATCATCCCAAAACAAGGTTGTCGGTTCAATCCCCAATCAGGCAGGACACATGTGAGAACCAACCAATGAATGCATAAGTAAGTGGAGCAGTGAATGAGTGCTTCTCCCTCTCTCCTCTCTATTTCTCTCTTCTCTCTGTCTCTCCAAAATCAGTGAATAATATTTTTTAAAATTAAAAAATAACTTAAAAAATAAAAATCTTAAAACCTAGGAGTAATATAGTTGTATAAATCTAAAACATGGACTAAGTATAGTAAAATACTAGTATATATTAATAGCTTATTAAATCTGGATGGTGGATATATGAAGGATTCATTATACTCTTCTATTTCTCTGTATTGTGCTAAATTTCTTTGTAGAAATATTTTTAAGGAAGATATTGAAGTGATAGAAAAGGCACCTAGGTGAATATCAAAGAGAGAGAGAGAGAAATTGCTTTATCAACAGTTATGGCCGACACTACATATAGTGGCCCCAGCTAACACTGAACGCAAATCTCTTGAAGCTACTTCCACTGCTTCTAAAGCAGTCTCAGGAACAAAGAGAAAACCAGGTAGTAAGATAGATGTTGCTGTTTTAACAGAGTGAATAATTTCTAATTGGCTAAGACTCCTTTATCCTTTTTTTTCCTTCTCCTTCTTTCTTTTTTTGGTGCAAAATTTGCTAAATGTGTTTTTGGGGTTGTTTTATTTGTTTTGGTAGGTTTCTTTTTAACATGATTATTCACAGATTATTTTCCATTTTGATTTCCTTTTTACTTGATCAACTGGTCATTTTATTTTTAGAAAAATAAAGTGGTTAAAAAAAAAATGCTTCACTTATCTCACTCGAAAAACAGTTCTAAGAAACTAGGTAAAGCACAGAAAATACCAAGGCTGACATTTAATGATTATTAAGAGTCTTCATTTAAAAATAAAAAACAACTCCCTGAAACTTTATGATACATTAAATACTCATTAAAATTAATGAGAATGTTTTTATTCTAACCTGTAGAAAAAAATGTTAATGTATGGCTTAAAAAGGAAAATTTTTAGTCTTACAAGTGTTCTGTAAGTGTTAAGTCTGGAGGGACCATATGAGAGAAAGTGAGAATCTGTAGAGCTGTGTAAAAATATAAAATAAAATTGTTAAGAGTATGATGGGTAAGAAGAAAAAAGATATCACAGTTTTTTTCTGCTTCTGCCTTCCTACCAGTCTTTCACTGATGTTCTCAAGTGAAACACTCTTCTGAGTGCTAAGTGTTGCCAACCAGATAATCCCACTTGAGTCTTCATGTCCAGGAATTTTACTATGCTATCACACAAGCATGCAGCATCTGTGTGGCTGACCTTTGCTCTCAATCTCCAGCCCCTGTCTTCCAAGAGCTCAAACTCAGAATGTGACTCAACATTGTAGGCACACAGAAAAGGTGTTCACTGCAAATCCTATTGCGAGCATGAACTAGCTCACAGGAACCTGAGACCTCAGATATGCAAAAAAAAATTATGGAGTAGGATGCTCCAAAGACTTAGGAGTCATCTCTCGGAGGCCAGGCTAAGGACTCCTGAGGACTTGAGGACATTGGATTGACAGGATTTGGGCAACACAGGCCTGCTGGGTTAACCCTTTCCTGAACAGATGAACAATGCCGCCACCAATATATCCAGGTTCTAATCTCGGAACCTGTGAATGTTATCCTATATGGCAAAATATAACCCTATATGCAGATATAATTAAGTTAATCTTGAGATAGAGAGAGTATCCTGGATTATCTGGGAAGGTCCTAAATATAGCTACAAGGGTCTTTAAAGGTAAAAGCAGAGGCAGATTTAACTATAGTGAGATAGAGGGCAATAAGAAGACTGAAGCAAGATGCTGAGCTGCTGACTTTGGAAAGAGGGGAAGGGAACACCAGTCAAGTAATGCAAAGAATGCAACTAGAAAAGGTAAGGGAAAGGCTCCCTTCTTGAGCCTCCAGAGGGGGCACGGCCCTGCTAACACCTGCGAGTCCAATGAAACTGCCTTGAAACTTCTCATCTCCAGAGGTGTCTGGCCTACAGAAATTGCCACCAAGTTTGTGGCTATTTGTTACGGCAGCCATAAAAAACTGATACACTCGGGAACAAAACTGTGTAAGGAGATCACTTTGGCTTTCCAATTACTAACTCTTCTTGGAAGTCATTCTTTCATTTCATTCAGTTCTAAAAGAGTGAAATATTACGGCAAGATGTCAGTATATACATGAACATGCACACACACATTTAAAATGCAAATGATCATAAGTGCCAAACATTGCAAGAATTTGAAAGCCTAAAGAAATAGCAGGCAAGCTACCCTCAACCAGATGGCTAACTAATGGATTCAGCAGTTGTCCTATACGGATATTAAATTCAAATATCAAAAGCTGTAATATCCTGAACACTGTGACTTGAATCTAAAAAGTGATTGCTAACATGGGAATAAAAAAAGCAAACTGGTATCACATGAAAGGTAAGATAATCAAATGACATGGAAAATATCAGTGAACTTTACTGTGTTCCTCATCTGAATTTTTACATTCTATAATAAATCTTAAATCTACTAAAAATATCTTATTTCCTGTTTGTAAAGATGATAATGTGATCAGATTCTGCCCTTAGTAATTTCCCCAGCTTTAATTAACATGCATGTTTACTCCTTTCTGACTGGAGACTACATACTTCCCAGTTCTCAATCATAACCACAGATTTTACACAGTAGATCAGAATAGGTGGTTTTCCTACAATTACATTGGTAAATCTTTAGAGTCTTTTTCTCACTAGTCATATTTATCTATATATAATCAAGTTACTTTTTTATAATTCATTAATTGCTTTTTGTTTTGTTTTGTTTTTACTCATGCATAAATCAGTGGAACAGTCAGATAACCAGAATAACTGTCCAGAGCTCCATTTTTATGGTAAAAATAATATTGTCAAATAATTATTTTTAAAATTAAATAAAAATAATCATTTTAAATATTCAATATATAGAAGGGGCCCTGGTGGGTTGTCTCAGTGGTAGAGCATTGGTCCAGTGTGTGGATGTCTTGAGTTCAATTCCCAGTCAGGGCACACAGAAGAAGCATCCACCTGCTTCTCCACCCCTTCCCCTCCCCCTCTCTTCTCTTCCCACAGCCATAGCTGGATTTGCCCCATCAAATTTGCCTCTAGCGCTGAGGATGGCGCCGTGGCTTCTGCCTCAGTTACTAAGAATAAATAAATAAATAAATAAAACAAAGCTCAGTTCCTGAGCAATAGAGCAAGGCCCTATATGAGCAGAGCATCACCCTCTAATGGGCTTGCCATGTGGCTCCAGGTCCAGGTGCATGCAGAAGTCTGTCTCTCTACCTCCCTTCCTCTTACTAAAATAAATTTTAAAATATTTTAATTAAAAAATATAGATTTAGCCTGACCAGGCCGTGGCACAGTGGATAGAGCGTCAGACTGGGATGCAGAAGACCCAGGTTCGAGACCCCGAGCTCACTAGATTGAGCGTGGGCCAATCTGGCTTGAGCAAAAAGCTCACCAGCTTGAACCCAAGGTCGCTGGCTCCAGCAAGGGGCTGCTCAGTCTGCTGAGGCCCGTGGTCAAGGCACATGTGAGAAAGCAATCAGTGAACAACTAAGGTGTCGCAACGGCAACAAAAAACTAATGATTGATGCTTCTTACCTCTCTCTGTTCCTGTCTGTCTGTCCCTATCTATCCCTCTCTCTGACTCTCTCTCTGTCCCTGTAAAATATATATATCACGGTCCAATCATTCTCATTTTTAACGTTGATAATGCTATATGCTGAAAATTGATTCTCATAATATACTATGCACATTATACAAGGAGATAGGTAGCTTGGCTAATTCTTCCTGCAAGTTATTAGCAGAATCTAAACGTGGTTACAAAGCTTAATAAAAATACTAACACATATTCCCAATATATCATAAAACACTTGAAAACCTATTTCCCATTGAATACTCTCAAGGCACAGAATATTCAGGTCTTCTCTTTCTCTAAATAAAAGAGTGAAGAATGTTTAACAGTCTCACAAATTCACATTTATAAAAGTCATGCAACAACTACTACATCAGATATATGGGTCTAAATTAAATTGAAGTTGTTAATATTTGATCCAATTAGCTGGAGACCAAAGAAGATATCCAATTTAAGTAACTTAGTTTCTGTAAAAGGTTTTCAGTTAATTATTATAACTGTTAGCCAAAATATTAGATTTCCTCAATCAGCTGAATAACTACAGCTTTGGGGACCTGGCCCGAGGCTGTGGCATCCTGCAGCATTCTCCATCCTTATGACAGTCTATGGGTGCCAAGGCGGGAAGGCACTCTCTCAGAGCTTAGCTGGAAACTCGAATACACAACATTTCTACTGTTATTTCCATGGAAACCACTAGAAACATAGCTTAGTGAACCAAGAACCAGGTGTGAAACATCTTGGCTAACTGTACTGCAAGTTCAGTATTTGATGGACAAAATGAGGGTCATATAGTTACAGTGCTGAAAACCAATACATATCTTAATAGTAACCAACCCCCAACTGGAGATTTTACAAACTTAAATTACTGTGAGGATGGTCCAAAGGGTGCCTTTTCCTACTGAGGAATGGCTGTCTGTCTGCCTATTACCGTACACCCCAGAGCGGGAGCTTTGCCACAGCTACCGAGTGTGTGTGTGTGTGTGTGTGTGTGTGTGTGTGTGTGTGTGTGTGTGTGTGTTAATATCTTGCCCTTACAAACTACTATATTCCAAGAAAAACAAGTAGTAGTATGGAGTCTTATCTCACTTCTGGGTGGTATTATTTGTAAAATTATGTAACATTAAAAAAATAATTTACATTAATATTTCTCACTCTGAGTCAACAAAGATAGAGTTCCCAGTTTCTCATAATAAAATCTTTAAAGCAATTTTTAGACCCTGAGTATATATGACTTGACACAGATACAAAATAGCCCTGGCTGGATAGCTCAGTTGGTTAGGGCATCATCTCAAAGTGCAGCAGCTGCTGGTTCGATCCCTCATCAGGGCACATACAGGAACAGATGTTCCTGTTTCTTTCCTGCTCTAAAGTCAATAAAATAAATAAACAAGCTGACCAGGCAGTGGTGCAGTGGATAGAGAGTTGGGCTAGGATGCAGAGGACTCAGCTTCGAAACCTTGAGGTCGCCAGCTTGAGCGCAGGCTCACCAGGCTTGAGCACGGGCTCATCTGGCTTGAGTGCGGGCTCACCAGGCTTGAGCACGGGCTCACCAGTTTGAGCATGGAGTCATTGGCTTGAGTGTGTGATCATAGGAATGACCCCAAGGTCGCTGGCTTGAGCAAGTAAGTAGTCACTCACTCTATTGTAGCCCCCGGTCAAGGCACATATGAGAAAGAAATCAATGAACAGCTAAGGAGACTAAGGAGCTGCAACTAAGAATTGATGCTTCTCATCTCTCTCCCTTCCTGTCTGTCTGTCCCCATCTGTCTCTGTCTCTGTCACAAAAATAAATAAAATAAAATAAATCAGTAAATAAAAAACGAAAGAAAGAAGGAAGGGAAGGAGGGAGGGAGGGAAAAAAAGAGATACAAAGTGGACCAGAAATATTCACAGCTACCTCATAGTCACGTGAGACTCTTAGTCCATGAAACATGTATCACTCAGGGTAAATAATGCTAGCTGTTGTTAAAAAATAAATAAACCCTGAAATCTCAGTTCTGGACCTACGCCACAGTGGAGAGAGGTGAAGGTACTCTGTTCCATGATGTTCCTGGGATCTTGGCTTCTTTTATCTTGTCACCCCACCCTCCCCCAGGTCCTTGGAGTTTTTATCTATTCAGTAAGTAAAGAGAGTGGGAGGACTTGATAGACCAGGCCTTTGTTTGGGGCACCTGCCTCTGCCCGCAGTCCATTGTGCAGAACTCTAGAAAGTATAGCCCAGCCACTTGTCCAAGAAGAGGGAAGCATCCTCCACCTCTTCCCACCCACACTGAACACGAAGTTCTCTCCATTCCAGCAAAACACAGAATGAGAGCAAATAAAGTGAAAGAGAATTTTTTCAGTGAGGCTGGTAGGAAAACACATGACCCATTCACATTCCACTGGCTAGAACTCAGGAGCCTGAAAATTTTTGTTGTTGTTGAGAGAGAGAGAAGAAGGAAGAGAGAGATATAAGCATCAACCCATTTCTCTACTTTGGTTGTGTATCCATTGATTGCTTCTTATATATTCTTTGACTGGGATCAAACCGGCGACATGGGGCTCGAGTTTGCAACCTTGGGGTCTAGGCAGCAACCTCAGTGCTCCAGGTTGTGCTCTATCCCCTGTTCCACCACAGGTCAAACAGGAGCCTCCTGAAAGTTTTAATGTAGGTGTGTGCCCATAAGTAGAATATAGGTATTGAGGATTACTCATCTAATCTCTCACAAGCTTCCTTTGAATCATTATTCAAATAGCCTTATTTACTCACATACATTCCTTTGGCTGCCTGTATGTAATTTTATTTTTTTCAGAGAGTCCTGGACATTCACTTTTGTCCTATTTTAAATAAGAAATTAGAGGATTCAAAAGGTTAAGTCTTAAAAAGATCAAAGTAAGATAGCTAAGAAAAAACAAACTTGCAAGTAAATTTCAGGTCTCCTAATTCATAGTTCATGTGGCTTACTTTTATTAAATACATACTGTGCATGTGACATTGTGCTAAATATTTTTATAATAAGAAAGAAATAAAAGCCTAATACTCCCCCTCAATGAGCTTTTATTTATTCTTACGAAACAAAATATTTACATAATAGAAACACATATATGTAAATATTATTTAGAGAAGTATACACCATTGCACATAATATAGTGCTAGAATCAGAACATGCTCCAGGAAGGTTTGTAGACAAGAATTGTGCAGAGCATAACCGTTGGAAAGAATTTCAGCAAGATAAACTTGAAAACTGTAGGAAGTGAATGAATGGAGAAAGAGGGGAGATTTTTAGAGATGAGAGTGAAGGTGAGAGAAAAGCATGAACAATTCTACCCTGAACATTGCGAGGAGGCTGGTGTGACTGCGAAGAAGACTCCATTGTGCAAATAGCAGAAGTGGGTGAACAGATCACGCGACCCCACTGGGGGTGATTCTGAAATCAGTCAGTCGGAGGACCACAGCATGGATCTGAACAGGCCATAGCACGCCTGTCCAAGTGCGTAGGAGACAAGTGGAGAGCACCCTGCAGAAGGCAGAGCTCGGTGACAGCTGTCAATTCAGTAGACCTTACAGAAGCAAGAACAAGAGGATGAGAACTAGACTCAGCAGTGTTAGAGGAGCTTTACAAAGAAAGATGACCACAGAATTTATATGAAACAAAATAATGCCAAAATCAGTCATTTAGGTTGAAGTTCTCTGCGTGGTGGCCCACCTATACTGATTCCATGCATTCGTGTCCTGTTTACATTTTTGCTGTCAGGAGAAATTATATAAGTGCCTAAATAAGACCCTGTGCTCTCTCCTCAAAACATTAATTTTTTGGCAAAGAAATTAAGTCACCAGCCTACTAAGAAATACAAGATTATACACATTATCTCTT
Organism: Rhynchonycteris naso; assembly: GCA_037038555.1. Taxonomy (NCBI): domain Eukaryota; kingdom Metazoa; phylum Chordata; class Mammalia; order Chiroptera; family Emballonuridae; genus Rhynchonycteris; species Rhynchonycteris naso. Next base: position 229,493,571 of record CM072998.1, read on the forward strand.
ACAGGCAGGCAGTGATGTTTATAATACACCAAGGACATATCTTCTTAACAGAAACAGATGTTCTTGGTTGACAATAGAAATGCAACCAGAACCTTACAAAATTTTCTCCTCATTTGGCCTACTTATTTCTATACTGCCTTTGCTAAAATATAAATAAAAAATAGACATGTCTACAGGAATAAAATAACATAAAAATAGGTGATGGAATCAGGGCCAATGAGTAATAAAAGTAGAAAATAAGATAGAACCATGAATAATGTTGGTATACTTAGAGGAAAATGAGATCGAGCCCTAGCCACAGGCTGGAAGTGAATCCAAGGTTTGGTTTTTGTTTGTTTTTGTTTTTTTAATTTTTTTTTTACAGGGACAGAGAGAGAGTCAGAGAGAGGGATAGATAGGGACAGACAGACAGGAACGGAGAGAGGTGAGAAGCATCAATCATTAGTTTTTCGTTGCCATTGCAACACCATAGTTGTTCATTGATTGCTTTCTCACACATGCCTTGACCGTGGGCCTTCAGCAGACCAAGCAACCCCTTGCTGGAGCCAGCGACTTTGGGTCCAAGCTGGCGAGCTTTTGCTCAAGCCAGATGGGCCCGCACTCAAGCTGGCGACCTCGGGGTCTCTAACCTGGGTCTTCTGCTCCCAGTCCAAGGCTCTATCCACTGCGCCACCGCCTGGTCAGACCAAGGTTTGGTTTTGAACTTTCTGCCTAAAGCTGAATTGCTTACATGATACACAGTGTGCATCAAACAAAGCATTTACTCAGCAGGGAAGAAGCCGTTCTTGGATCCAAGACCCCAAAACATTTTCTCTTGAGAATTCTCAGAAAAGAGGTAACAATTATTAATATTTTTAATTGGTCAGAATTTTTTCCATTGCAAGTGATAGAAAGCCCAGATCAAACTAGCTAAAGCAGAAAAGAGAATACCCTGATAAGTGTAACTAAAAATCCCAGGGGTTAACCTGCAGTTTCAGGCATTGCCAGATTCCGGTGCTCAAGTAACACTGTGAGGACTCACTTCCCAGATCTCAGACCTCTCTTGCAGAGGCGTTTTATTTCCAGGAAGACCCTCCCCACTTAGAAGCACCAGTGGCCACCATATTTCTATTTCACTTCTTGCCCAATTTATATGGCAGAAGTCCTGGGACTGATTTTGGACGTCCTAGCTTTGATAACATGCCCACTTCTGAACAAATCATGTGATCAAGGTGAGGTCCTTGTTCCGCCTGGGGCTGGAGTAGAATCAGAGCCAAACAAACCACACGGAGTCAGAGTTAGAGTTAGGGGATTTCTTAAAGGGTTCTGACTAAGCAAAAACATGTTTCCTACACAGCCCAACAGCATAACAGCATACTGCTAGAAAAACTGTTAAGCATTTATTCAATAAAGTTGTTTCGTATACATTTGCCTTAATAAAGTTCATGTTCTCTTACTAAAGCTTTATAAGTCTCTCAAGGTCAAGAGAATGTTAGCCTGGCACACACCTCCTTTTTGATGTGACTTATTTGGGTTGCATATGTCAGGTTTCTGGAATGAACTAGAATTCATTCAGATGGCTTAAAGAAGCAAACTTCAATTATAGGTGCAATCTAAAGAACAAAATAAATGGGCCTGATCTGTGGTGGCGCAGTGGATAAAGTGTCAACCTAGAATGCCAAGGTTGCCAGATCGAAACCCTGGGCTTGCCTTGTCAAGGCACATATGGTAGTTGATGCTTTCTGCTCCTCCTCCCTTCTCTCTCTTGCTCTCTCTCTTTCTCTCTTTCCCCTCTCTCTAAAAATGAATAAATAAAATCTTAAAAAAAGAACAAAATAAATGAACAAGCAAAACAGAAACAGACTCCAAATAACATAGAGCAGATTAATGGTTGCCAGAGGGGAGGGGCATTGGGGGACTGGGTGAAAAGGTGAAGGGAATAAGAAGTACAGATTGGTAGTTACAGAATAGTCACAGAGATGCAAAGCATGGCATAAGGAATATATTCAATAATATTACCAGGTAAGTACTAGATCTATCAGGGAATCTCTTCATAAATTATATAGATGTCTAACCACTATGTTATACACCTGAAACTAATATAAAGAATAGTTCATGTCAACTGTAATTGAAAAAAAATTAATTTAATTTTAAAAAAGGAAATAAGCTACTATAAAGATATGAGCATGGGTACAAACACATATAAGAGGAGTCAAAGTGCCCAGAATAGAGCAGCATCAGGAAGCTGCTGAAACTCCTCTAGCTGAAGGGCTGTGACTTCGCCAGTGGAGCTGCAGAGTTGGGGCTGCCCAATGCAAGCTGTAGTTTGGGGAAAGCACCTGCTCTTAGGAAGCAGACCTAAAGGAAAAACAAAGTGGGGCGAGAGGGACAGAGTATCCTGTCTCTTTGCCCTATTTTTCTGTTGGTGCAGGAAGAATCAGAAAGACAGAAGATAAGTAAGTGATCCAGGCTGTCCTGGTGGGGCCCCTGTGACACAGAGCAAGAAGGGAAGGATGGAAGATGGATCTGGGGGAGCAAAGAGAAAATAACCAGCTCATCGCTGTCAGGGTATTGGGCACCAGCTAGGTGGTGGACTGCATGCCCTATTGGCATTGCCCGTCTACGTACACCGCTGCCTGTTCACTGGCCATGGTCGGCTGACCCAAGGATAGAGATACTTGACTCCAGCATGCCAAAAAAATTACCCTCCCTGAATTTCAATCTTGACAGAAATACAGTCTTCAGGATACAGGAATTGAATCATCATATAAAAACACCCAGAGAGAAATCCCTATAGGCTCTTGCTGCTGTGGTCCTAGGACCTTCCCTGGTTGTTTCCTGACTTTCCTGAAGCTTGTGTTTTTCAGGTGCTCCATTAATTGTATGCACTCACTCAGTATTATTCAAATAAACCCTGCTTTTTGTTAGCCAGGGTGGTTTTCTGTTGCTTGCAACTAAAATGATGTTAATTAAACATTTAGGAGAGATTTTCAGTCTATACATTGAAGAGAACTGAAAAATTCATAGCTTTCAGATAGTCTCTAGAAATACTCATTTCCTCTAATGAAATTTTGACCCATGTGGCTCTGCATAAAGTTTGAATGCAAAAAATACATTACATGTTGCTGGTGAATGCCCAGACCTGTGCTATAAAACAGTCACAGTGACATCCTTGGGTCAAAGTTGAAGCTTAAAGGAGACAAGTTTCTAAAAAAAAAAAAAACAAAAAAAAAAACCCACACTACTTTCAAAATAATATCTTGCAAAGGAGGACCATAGTCAAAGGCCAGATTCATCTCATAAAGCAATTTGGGATCAGTCCTAACAAAGGTGAATGAGACACCAAGGCCACAATAATTTCAATCTGAAATCATTCAAAACTATCATATTCAGCCTTTCCATCCATTTACAAATGGTTCTTACTTCATTGCTTGTTTGCTTGTCTTGTCCTTGGTGACCTGGCCCAGGCTGATAATTAGCTCTTTCCCATCTACATCCTTTCTGCATCTGTCCTCTTCCATTAGACACAACGTATGGCTCTGAGCTAAATGGCAGCAGGACAAGGAGCAGTCCCTGGCTTCATGGAGATTATAATCTAACATGTATTAAAGCTAATTCATGAGGGAGGGTGAAGACACATTTTAATACAAGGATTATCTTGTGATCTAATGGAAGAGGGGAGGAAGGAGACCAATACATGTGGGCTAGGGAGAGCAGAAGTCTCCAGGAATAACTCAGGATCAGTGTTGATCTCTACATTGCCATTGAGGAGCTTCCGAACTCCGGAGAATTGACTGAGACAGAGCTTCAGAATGACACCCCCCTCATTACACCACCCACCATCCAGCATCTTTACTTTCCATTCCTGAGATACGATAATGGTTAAGCCACTAAAAGAGACCCTCTGTAAACACCTGAAGGAGGTTCTTAATGCTGACCTTACTGAATCTCCCAGAGTTGACCATGACTTTGTTCAGTCCTTTTTGAGAAAACAGCTCTAAGCAAATTCCACCCTCTTAATTTACATGATTACCCTTTGTATCATCTGTAGTATACACAGCACCACACTTCAGATTAATCTTGTCAGTGCCTGTGAGCTAGACATGAGCAACAATCCTCCTATGACTCACACCACAGGGAAAAACAGCTGACAGGGTAGGCTATGTGCTGAAACCCTGAATGGAGACCAGATGGTCTTTGGACATTGACTCAACTCCCACGAACTCTCAGATGCCAGCAGTGGACAGCACTCTGCAGGGAACACTGAGTACGTATAGATGTGAGCCGAACCCTGTGACATGACCCACGATCCTCCTCCCTTTCCGATGCCTCCTCAGTCCCTGTCCCTCCCCACAGCCAAGGAAGTCTATTCAAGTCACAGAAGCTAAAGTTTTGCTTCTACTCATAATGAGTCATGGCACAGTTCAGAACTGTTCAATTTTAGCCATGGTAGAAATGCTCTGTAATTCTGAGCTGGCCAGAATATAGAAATGAGAAACTGGCTTTTTAATTTTATTTAATTTTAATTAATTAAAATTTAAATAGCTACATGGCTATGGATAAGGGCTAACATATTGGACAGGACAGGTGTAACTCTTGACTCTCAAAAACTAATAACTGATTTCCTTTCCTTTTTCCTCAGATTCCTCCTGATTTTCTTTTGATACCCCTAAGAGAACAAACTTGAAAGGATCTAGCTTAATAGCTGAAGAAGGACAGTAAGTAATATTTCAAAAATATAATCTTGCCTGACCAGCCGGTGGAGCAGTGGATAGAGTGTCGGTCTGAGATGCGGAAGACCCAGGTTCAAGACCTTGAGCTCGCCAGATTGAGCGCCGGCCCATGTGGCTTGAGCAGAAGCTCATTAGCTTGGACCCAAGGTCGCTGGCTCCAGCAAGGGGTGGCTCGGTCTGCTGAAGGCCCGCGGTCAAGGTACATGTGAGAAAGCAATCAATGAACAACTAAGGTGTCGCAACGGCAACGAAAACTAATGATTAATGCTTCTCATCTCTCGATTGATGCTTCTCATCTCTCTTCGTTCCTGTCTGTCTATCCCTATCTATCCCTCTCTCTAACTCTCTTTCTCTGTCCCTGTAAAATAAATAAATATATATATATAAAATCTTACCACACTTTTCCCTTTGTATCCTGGCCTCCTAAAAAAGTTACTGTTATCCAGGGCATAGGAGCCCTTTGTCCCCAGTTGTCTAAGGTTGACTTGAGAAGCCTGGTGGCAACATGCTGGCCTCTCACTGTCACTTCCTCGTTCCCCAAGGAAGGTCAAAGAAGGGGGGGGAGCATCCCAGCCAGGACTGTACACCACTTTCCAGTGTGGCTCCAGGTAAGGAGGTGCTTGAACCCACAGGTTTTGATAGGGTCTAGGGGGTCCAGTCTCACTATCAGCCTGAGCACTGGGATGGCCCAGAAACTGATGATTCCGTGACCTCAAGAGTGATGCTAAATGAACAGAAACAACAATCAGAACCTGAAAAGACCTTCTGGGAAGGAACAAAGTGATCTTCATGGACTATTGACCAGGGCCGGGTAGGTTAACAGATGCCTCAGTAGACACAAATGTGGCAGAGGATAGCTGAGGACCAGACGTTTCTCTTCTCCTTTTAGTTCTTTGGTATATAAGTCCCCAGAAATATGGTGGAACCAGAGGGAAAAGGAGAAATCCAAATAGGTTGGAATTAAGTTTTTACAAACCCCAACCAATTAGCACACAAAATTAAAACTTAAAAGTTTGATGATAATGATGATACAATATTATTATTATAAGATACATATACATTTTCCCCCAGAAGTACCCAGTGAAAGTGGATTAAATAGTAGACGGTGTTTACAATAACCCAACTCCTCCATACAAAGACCTAATTGGTTATACAGTGTGTCCGTAAAGTCACGGTGCACTTTAGCCGGGTCGACCGGACCACCATGACTTACGGACACACTGTATTAGCATGAGTCCCAGCTGTAGCCACAGCTTCCAATGTTCTCCGATGAAGAAAGGTAAGCTCCAACTGGAAGCTTGCACTGTACAAATACTTTGAATTTCACTTGACTTGGTGGAAGGGGAAGCAAATACATTTTTAAAATCCAGTTTCAACTAGCTTTGATCTATTTAAATAGAAACACAGTAGTCAGTGCTTACTACTGATATTTAGTTATGTCCATGCTGCTGCCTTAGTTTAAGCTCCCAGCAAGTTGTCTCTGACATCCAGCATTTTATTCTTGTAGACCCTCTTTCTCTATTGTGACAAAGCGGATCAGAAGAAAAGTCAAGAAGTTAGGGAAGTTTGTCTTCATGTCCTTCCAGTAGTACATCTGCCAGCACCCTGACACAACCCATTGGGGCCTGACACCCACTCCCCACCCCAGTGTCACTTGAGGAACCTAATATGAGCTAATGTGTTAGCAGGTTACTCTGCTGAGGTGGCATGCATGCAGGGTCCTCTGTGCCCAATGCCTTAATTGTGAGGAGTGGCTTGCAGGATGGAATTGTCAGCCACACCAAAAGGATACAGGGAGTTAGAGAAGCTCAGCATAGACAGAAGACCTGGACAAGGAGTCAAATCACGTCGCTTCCAATCTGACACAATCACCAAGTAGCTGGAAAGCTTTAAGCAAGCCATTAATCTTTCTAGGCCTCTGTTTCCTCCTTCATGAAGTGCTAGATAAATTCTGAGATGCCTTCCAGTGAGAAAGCTGGATGCTGCTGTTTGCATTTGTTTAAATATGTGCATGTATATGAGTAAGTTTAAATGCTGCCTTAATAAGATCCTGTGCCATTTCTACGATTTGTCCTAACAAATACCTTATAAAGTCATGATGATAAAGAATTTGGTGCTATGGCAGAAATAGGTAAGCAGAATAGAAAAGAAATAGTCTTAAGTATAGAAGCTAAAAGTCATACAATGTTTAATCACTTAACAGGTGCTGGATACTGTGCATTGTATATTATCAGTATTCAACATATTACTTAATCTCTATGACATGTAATTGATGTAAGAGGATGATTTATTGAGAAAGTAATGGCTGTCTTATTTGTTTTCTCACCTGACTTTATACTCCATGGAACAAAATTAAAAGGGTTTCCCCTTCTTTCTCCACCAGGAACTATATTGCTAAATTCTAGCCAGAGATACCAAACCAGTGTACAAATCTGGCTTTGAAATGTAAAACACATAGTATGATTTCTTTTTTTAAATATCAGTTGACTATATCTTAAAATAGAAATATTTCAGTTTTTTTTTTAATCCAAATTTTCAGCTTCTCTTGACCAACAAGAAGTTTGGGCAACACTGGGCATTTATTTCCTAATGAGAAGAGCAACACTCAGCAGCACCTGCCCTTAGGTGGAGAGTGCACTGCACTTCACCCCAACCTTCCCTCTGGCCCTCCACCTCTGCTGAGCCTCCTCACTCGCCCAGAGGGCATGTCAGTTTATGCTTCCTGATATCCTTCCTGCCCAGTTACCAGCTTTTGTGGTTTAGGCTTTGAAGGAAATTAGCATGGACCATCCCAGCTAGGGAGGGTGTAGAAACGTTCCCTGTGCCATGCGGAAGCTACAAAGATATGGAATCTGCTATGGGTGGTCATCAGATGCAGAGCCCTGGAGAAGGAAGCCTGCAGCTGCCACAGGGCCCCAAGGCCCAAGCAGCTCTAGGGAATAATGTCCAAAGCCCCAAACCTCCCAAGGGCATCAGGAAGGACTCGATAATAAGCCCCAGGGCCTGACAAAGCCTAGGCAATGTCTGGGGTTGTGCCATCCTTGGAAGCTCCTCATTACTAAAGGCCTTGCTACTAAAGGCCTGAGCAAGTAGGATGTCAAATGAACAACACTCGAGTCATGAGGTCAGATAAACCCTGGCAGGTGCTCTCAGCACCAAGCTACAGTGGGGTGCCTAAGGATGATGTCATTCTAACTCTGGGTTCAGAGACCGAAGGCCTACTCCAGAATGTGTCATTCCCTTTGTACTCCCATATATATTAGTTACCTTTGCTGCACAACAAGTAAACCTCCAAATTTCATAGTTTAAACGAACAAACATTATCATCTCACAATATCTGTGAGTCAGAAACCTGAGTGCCACTTAGCTATGTGTCTCTGGCTCCCAGGAAGAAATCAAGCTATCAGTCAGGGCTGTGGTCTTATCAGGAAGCCCGGCTGGGTGGGGAGAATGTGAGGAGGAGTTCTGCATCCCAGTTTGTTAGTGTGGTTGTCAGCAAGCCTCAGTCCCTTCTTTTGTGGGGCTCTCCACAAGACTGCCCACATATGGCAGCTGGTTCCCCAGGTGAGACATCTAAGACGGAGCAAGATGGATCACCTAAGATGGAAGTCACGCTCTTTGATAGCCTAATCTCAGAAGTGGCATCCCGTGATTTCTGCCCATCCTGTTTGTTAGAATGGAGTCACTGAGTCCAGCTTACATTCAGGAGACACAGGACGTGACCACTAGAAGGCAATCAGCCTGCTACACCATAACCACCATCCCTTACATATCAATATATCACCATCAAAAGAAGAGGACAAAGGGTGAATGAAGCTCACCTAAAAGTATGAGCTCCCTTTTTTTATTCTTTTTCATAAAATGCCCTAAATATATGTAAGTGAGTATTTTGCTTTCAAAATAGCAGGCAGCAATTGTCAGGTAGAACCCACCATTGCCATTTTTTTTTTTTTACAGTACTATAATTCACATTGCGGTGCTGCGACTGCTATTTTATGTGACATTCCCAAGGATATTTTAAATGATGATAAAAAAAAGACAGTTATGTCAATTTCTTGAATTTTACTATTATTAACAATAATAACAACCAGATGTGCAAAAAGAGGTAATGTGTCTTTTTCCACCATTTATCTTATTTTAGTCCTCTATTATGATTTCCTTCGCTGCCACTGTAGCTTTCAAAAAGCTAGTTCAATTACTGAAGTACTACCCATTAAATGAGAAATGATGGGTTTGCCAAAGAAATCAGCTATTATTTCGAAATAAAAAAGCATAGGCAAAGATGCTGCGAACCTGCGATGAATTGCCAAAAGTCTTAACACCTTTCAAAGCCATTGTGAACAGCAGAACTAAGTTGATGCTTTGGAAATCGAACAAATTCTTAATGGCACAAAAATGACAACACCTGTAAACAGCTAGGTCTTCTCAATTATCTAATAAAAGAGTTTGTGTGCAAACAAAGGTATGTTTAAGCATCTCTGTGTCAGTTGTTGACGCACAACTGACACAGAGTTCAGGGAGTCCTTGTTACTTTACATAGTTTTTATCTAAATAAGAAAGGCAAGGTCCCCTGCTTAACGAAGGCTGTGCCCACTCCCTGAGGTCTGCCTCTTGGGGTGGCCAAGAGCAGTGAGAGGTGAGAGAGGTCATACAGGGTCAAGAAAATCTTTGAGAAATTTTATTTCAATATATAAAAGAAATGAAGGGAAACATTTATTGGCAGGGTGTCCAGATTCCCCTTTAACAAACACACGAACTCAATTACTCCAAACTAAAATGCCACTTCCCTCAAAGAAAACGTCCCTGATCACCCTCTGAAGGGTCTCCAACAGCCCTTCCCCACTGGTCTCTGCCAGGCACCCGGTTCATTTTCTTCACAGCATTTATGTTCATTTGAATTTCGTGCTGTTTCTTACATGTGTACTACACTAAACTGTGTGCTCCGTGGTGACAGACTCTCCACTCTCCAGAACCAGGCTGCCTTGGTTCCAGTCATGTGACCTTAACATCTCTGGGCCTTATCTCTGCCATGTGTAAAATGGGAATACAGATAGCACCCCCTTCTGTGTGAGGATTAAGTGAGCTAATGTAACCAGCACTTTGAAGACTGTGTGCCACTTAGCCAAACTCTTTAAAAATTAGTTATCATTGAATGGCTCGCTTGGGGCTCAATAAATGCACATTAAATGAACAAGTTGAATTCTCACAGTAGTTCTACCAGATAGACATCATTGTTTCTGACTCTACAGATGAGTAGCTCAAACCTCACAAGCCAGCCAGAATCACACACTAGTTAGTTGTCCTGGTCCACATCTGTGTAACTTCAAGCAATAAATATTTCTCAGCCCAAATGATCTAGTTTTATGTGATTCTTCATGTTGGTTTTATTTTCATTGTTTCCCAGCCTTTAGTAAAGTTTTTCAGCCTAACTGTATTATGGGATATTAAAGGGACAGTTGTGTATGCACGTGACTTAAGGTAATACCTGGAGAGTGGTGCCCCCTGCTGGAGGCCGGCAAGGGGTTCCCAAGCTCAGGGGCTCCTGGAGACAAGAGTTAAAGTTACACAGAAGAGGCTAGGGTCCTATGTGTCTAGGCAGCTTTCCCTGATTTAAGGCTTGAAGGAGCTGGGCTTTATTTATTAAGGACTCAGCAGTTTCTTTTCCATGTTTTTGCTATTTTTCACTAGAATGCTGCTAATAGGTATTATCCTCTTTTTACAGAAGAGGTTGAGTACCCCCCCCCCAAGCCCCATCACAAATGTGGAGCAGGACTACAATACAAACTGATGATCCATTTGATTCCAAAATCTAGCAGCCCCCTAAAGGAGTTCTATGGTCAGGTTTCCACTGCTCTGAATCTTGGCCCACCCACTTAACCAGCTGAGACAAGTTATTTACCATCCCTGAGTTTAGCTTCCTAACCTGGGCAAGGGAAGCAGTGAGAACTGCCTCGCCGGGTTGTTGTGTAATTTAAAGAAATTCTGTACATTCCCTGGGGCATACGGAGCTGAGCCCCTACTTCCTTGCTGGCTGTCAGCTGGGAACCACCCTTAGCTCTGAGAGGCTTCTCTCTGGTCCTTGCAGGTGATCCCCTGTGTCTCAGAATCAGCAGCTGTGAAGCTTTTCGTGCCCCCGCCCCACGTCTCCTGCCTCTTTCTCTGCTGCATCTCTCTGTCTGATGCTTCTACCTGCCTCTTCTGCCTCTAAGCTTTAATGTGATTGGATTGGGTCCACCAGATAATCCAGAATAACTTCCCCTATTTTAAGGCCAACTGATTAGTAAATTTAATCCTGCAAAATCCCTTCACAGCAGTACTTAAATTAGTACTTGAATAATAAATCAATGGTCAGGAATCTTGGGGGAAGATCTTAAGAATTCTGCCTACCACAGTATCTTCTCACTAGAAAAACATCTATGGAGATATATGAGGCTGCTTTTTCTAATTGGTCCATGTGTTTGTGGGTGACAATTGCTCACCACTAAGATGAGATACATTCAACAAAAACTATATTTCTATTATTCATTTTCAAATAGCCGAGTGCTGAGAAACTCTGTCTACATAAATAAATGATAATGAAAGGAGTTTTGTTATAGCAATGTAAATGAATTCTTTAAACTCTTAAATTATTCTCCAAAAAATATCATGAAGTGATATATTATTTGAAGTCTTTTTCTTAATGATCCATTAACTAAAAAGCTACTGTCTCCAATTCTGTAGAAAGCAAAAAATTAAAAACCGTCTGCCTTGCAATAGGATTTTTACCCAAGCATCCTTATTCTCAATTTCTGAGACTTAGACCAAAAAGTATTGACAAGACTTTTTGAGAGACATTACAAGGCCCATTACTCTTTTACTAATGAAGAAAATGAAAAGTTTTTTGGCAAAAATAAGTTTGGGGAGAAAGAAACATTTCCTAGCTTGGTTGTTGCTTAATATGTAAACAATATTTTTTTATTTAAGTGCCCAAGTACCAGAAGTTGGCATGATCCCCCCCCCCAAATAACCATAAACCCAGCTAGACAAAGCAAAGGCAGGTCTTTTTTTATTATACACTGGGTGCCAAGGAAAGATTCAGAAGCAGTTTAGGCCCTGGCCAGTTGGCTCAGTGGTAGAACATTGGCCCAGAGTATGGATATCTTGGGTTTGATTCCTGGTCAGGGCACACAGGAGAGACAACCATCTGCTTCTCCATCCCTCCCCCTCCCCTTTCTTTCTCTCGCTCTCTCTTCTTCTCCCCCAACCATGGCTTGATTGGTTTGAGCTCATCGGCTTGGGCACTGAGGATGGCTCAGTGGAGCCTCTACTTCAGGTGCTAAAAATAGCTCGGTTGCAAGCATGGCCCCAGGTGGGCAGAGCATTAGCTCCAGACAGGGGTTGCCAGGAGGATCCTGGTTAGGGTTCATGTCGGAGTCTGTCCCTCTATCTCCCCTCCTCTCACTTGGAAAGAAGAAAAATGAAATGGAAAAAAAAAGAAAGGAAGGAAGAAATAAATGAATAGATGGAAGGAGGGAGGGAGGGAGTGAGGGAGGGAGGGAGGGAGTGAGGGAGGGAGGAATGAAGGAAAAGAGAGAGAGGAAAAATAACTAGTTTAATCACAAAATCTAAGTTAATCTACAATAAGAATATTTTTTTCTCAGATTGGCAACAATAATGATAATTAAATGACTTTCTCAACACCTATCAAAAGTACAAAAAGAAAATATCTAGTGCAAGAGGCCAGTAAGCTATTGCAAATGCAACATGAGTTCCATAGAGAATCACTGACAAAACAGAGACAGACTTGGGAACTGGATGGGATCTAGGTTGTATAGCCCAACCTCCTTGCTGCATTCTGAGAGGTCACGTAGCTACAACCAGAATTTTTTCTTTAGTCCACCAGACAACTTGCCTGTCACTATCTCAAAAACATCCCCAGTTACAAGTTTATTGCTTGCCTTATCTGCGAAATCACTCTTGATTGCCTGATCTGGATCCTGTAGTTTTAATTTGCCAGGTGGCATAATATTAAGCTTCGCCAGTAGAGGGCACTGGAGAGACATTGCAGGAGGAAGGGGTTTTCTTTCCTGGTTCAGATGTGCTTTTAGGGCAGGCTTCTTAAAGATCAGGTATCTCTCCAGCACCTGCGGTGCCTGTAGTGTTGTCAGGGCCCAGAATTGTGCAACATTCACAGCTTGTCCAGAGGCCAGCACCTGTGGTCCCAGCACCCAGCAGCCCCCCTTGGTAGCCCTTCTCCAGAAGTTTTTGTAGCACCTCACTGGAGGTACTTTCCTATCAACAGTTCCCTGGGATCCTAGAGGATGAGTTTCCAGCAAGTTCTGAGGATCCATTTCCAGTAACTTCTACCAGAGCGACACCACAGTGACTTCTCTGCCAATCACTGAACCTCAGTCAGACCTTCTCCAACAAGGACTGAGTCTTGGCTGGGGGTCAGGGACAGAGCCTCTTCCCTGGGCACCCACTTCAGCCCTAGAGGTCATGGCTGCACTTTCTACCTGCTATTCCTGGATTCTTCAAAGTTCTCTCACTTCTTACTAGTCAATGCTTTGTAACTCCAATTCCATTATAGTTAATTGATGATTCTTTACATTAAACTTTCCTTGTTCGAATTTCCGCATGGTTTCCTTTCCTGGGATAGCCCTAAAATCAGGTACCTCTGAGGGAACTTCTTTCCACTCAGCTTACATACCGTATTTCCCCATGTATAAAACGCACCTTAATTTGGGGGCCCAAAATTTGAAAAAAAAATGTATTACATGAAGTTATTGAACTCAAATTCTATTCATCATAAAATTCATACAACTCCTCATCACTGTGAAAACTGTCATCCATTAGCTTGTCCTCATCTGTGTCTGATGACAAATCACTGTCTTTATATATTGCCTCGTCCTCAGTTCCATCTATGGCATTTGAAATGCCACACTTCTACAACCACTGTATAAGATGCAACCAGTTTTTAGACCCCAAATTTTTCAAAAAAGAGTGCATCTTATATATGGGGAAATATGGTATGTCTCTTAAGAGTCATAGAGAAGGATATTTTTACAAGATGTAATGGTTTTACTTTTTAACAGGTCACATTGTCTGAGACAAATTAATATTATTTTTAGCAAATTCCCTCATTATACAGAATGAATAATCCCAACCCACTTAACTTTTCCTCATAAACTCTCATTTGATTCATTCAGCACTTTTCATTGGTCTTTTGGGATCTCCTAAACATAAAAGGAATTCTGTGATCTCAGACAAACTTCCAGACATGCTGCCACACACTTCTGTTATAATAGTTACATTTTCACAAATTATGAAAGGTGAGAAACATGCCGATGCAAAGGTAAAATTATAATTATTTTAATGGGTAGAAAAGGCACTAACTCTTTCTTTTACCTTTCTTTACTAAAAATGGAAGCATGGAACATAGAAGAGAAGAGAGACCACAAAATGCTAAGCAACTGAATCAAAAGTAGAAAAAAAAGTGGTAATATTTAAATATAAAGTGAAAACACGAAAGTGAGAATAAGAGATCTAGAGAACTTTTAGATCTAAATTCAGACTTTTAGGAAGATTTCTAGTTCCCCTTAAAATTGTCTGAAGGATCTTAAAATGTAGAACCCATCATTTGAATCAATCCCATTTTTGCTATTGTCTTCTGAAACAAGCCCAGAGAATTCTTCAATACTTCCTGGTTATTTTGTGCTGCAAAGGCAGTAGAATCTAAGTTGATTCAGCAGATGCAATAACATGAAGCCATCTACAGTCCTACATTTAGTATCCCACTGAGAGAAAGCAAAGGTCTAATGTTCGATGCAAGACCTTCAATTCTATACTTCTCTAGCTTTCTATCTGTTTGCCTCTGGTAAGATCTGATTTATTCATTCTTTTACCAAATAGTTCCTGAGTGTCTGGAGATAGAGACATGAACTTGAATGATAGGAACAACCTGCTCTGGCAGGTTGACTCTTCCATATTCCTTTGCTCTATCAGTCACTTTGGGATTCACTTTCCTCCCTAAAAATCAGAACCACCCACTCATTTATTTCCTCAGTTCCCTTTTCCTAGCTTCTAAGCACTGTGATTATGTTGATGTTTTTGATGGTCCTCTGATTCCAAGCCCATTCCTGTGCCAGCAGGTCACAGCAGATTACCTCATCTGGTTTTGTGGAAACCTGAGCCATACAGCCTTAAACCCTTTAATTTCCTTTCTTTCCTTCTCAACGTTTATTCTGACTTGTCCCCCTCCTTCTCTCAACCTCTCCACCATATCTAATATACAATATCAATATGAATTTTTCAAACATTTTTCAAATCAGTGCCCTGCACCTCTCTTTAAGCTTTGCCCCTGCAGCAAATGCTGGCCAGCTCTCCTTAGAATAACGGCAGTGTATTTACTGATATCATCTTGCATTGATCAGTTGCAGTTGCAAGTGACAGAATACTCATATACCAGAGAGTTCACAGAATCGCCAGAGGGTCAGAGGTCCAGCTTAAGCTGCTCATCCAGGAACAGTATCTGATGCACCCAGGCTGCTCCAGTAAAAAGCACTAACACCACCATCACCTGGCACTTGGGATGATCAAGACAAAAGACCAGCGACTCTGGCTTTGCTGGTTCCAAAGAGCCAGGTATGTCTGTTTTTATACTTGTCAGGAGACCAGTTTCCCCACACTTAGCCAATGCCTCACATTGCTCAATTCCAAATCCAAGTCTCACACAACCACACCTGAACAGTGGAATCAGGGTCACATGCCTGTATTCTAGCTCCAAGGGAGCCTAGGACTATGGGCCAGAATTGAAGTTTCCTGAAGAAAAGTTTGGAAGATAAAATTTACAATGTGGGAAATTACCGAAATGTAAGGCAGCATTCAAAAATACTGGGCTGCCACAGAAGCAAATAAGCACTAAGTATACATCTTTAATCCATTTTTTAATAAAAAATGTAAATTTTTGAAATTTTTGAAAAAATAAAATATATAAATTTTGAAATAATGAATTTATTGGGGTAACATTGGTTAATAAAATTATATAGGTTTTGCCTGACCTGTAGTGGCACAGTGGATAAAGTGTTGACCAGAAATGCTGAGGTCACTGATTTGAAACCCTGGGCTTGCCTGGTCAAAGCACATATAGAAGTTGATGTTTCCTGCTCCTCCCCCCTTCTCTCTCTCTCTCTCTCTCTCCTCTCTAAAAATGAATAAAGTCTATTTTTAAAAAATTATATAGATTTCAGCCTGACCTGTGGTGGCGCAGTGGATAAAGCGTTGACCTGGGAACACTGAGGTCGCCAGTTCAAAACCCTGCACTGGTCTGGTCAAGGCACATATGGGAGTTGATGCTTCCAGCTCCTCCCCCCTTTCTCTCTTTCTCTCTCTCTCTCTCTCTCTCTCTCTCTCTCTCTCACTCTGTGTCTCCTCTCTAAAATGAATAAAATTTAAAAAAAGAAATTTAAAAAAATTATATAGATTTCAGATGTGCAATTTTATAATACATTATCTGTATATTATATCATGTGTTTTATTTTATTCCTTTTTTATTTTATTTTTTATAGAGCGCGGGAGAGAGACACACAAACAGACACACAGACAGGAAGACAGAGAGATGAGAAGCATCAACTCATAGTTGTGTCACCTTAGTTGTTCATTGATCACTTTCTCATATGTGTCTTGACTGAATGACCCCTTGCTCAAGCTAGCAACCTTGGGTTCAAGTCATTGACCATGGAGTCATGTCTATGATCTCATGCTCAAGCTGGTGAGCCTGTGCTCAATCCAGATGAGCCTGTGTTCAAGCCGGCAGCCTTGGGGCATCAAACCTGGGTCCTCAGCATCCCAGTCAATGCTCAATCCACTGCGCCGCCACCTGGTCAGGTTATTTTATTCCTTTTAAAAAGAAAATAACTCTATGGGTTCCCTATTACATAAAGATTAAGTATAAGCTGCAAATATAGTGTGTAAGCCCCTGCATTTCTCCATCTTCTTCCCCTCTATTTGTTACATGCTATTATTTTACACACCTAGAAAACAAAAACCCTGTAAGACTTTAAAGAAAAAACACACAGCACTGGTGGTCATGACCTGTCCTTCCATGTGTTTTCCTCACTATCTGAAGTTCTCTTTTCCATTTCTGCCTCCATTTCCAGCTCAAAGCACATATTACATGCCAAATCTCAGACAATGAAATAGAAAAATAATAATTTCTAATGGCGCTCCCACCTCAAGGGATTTAGTATGTGCTATAGGCTAAATACTTATGTCCACCCCCAAATTCATACATTGCAGCCTAGAGCCCAATGTGGTAGTATTTGAAGTCTGGGTCATTGGGGGGTGATTATAGCATAAGTGTGGAGCCCTCATAAATGGAATTAGTCCCCTTATAAAAGAAACCTCAGAAAACTCCTCTGCCCTTTCTAGCATGTGGGGACACAGTAAGAAGACAGCCATGTATGAATCAGAAAATAAACTCTCACCAGATGACAAATTGGCAGGCACCTTGATCTTGAAGTTCCCAGCCTCCAGAACCACAAGAAACAAATTTCTGTTGTTTGAAAGCCACCCAACCTATGGCATTTTTGTTATAGCATCCTGAATGGACTAAGACGCACAGTGAGAGAAATATGTAAGCAAACAAAATGGAAACATAAAGCTATTACTGGCATAGACTAATACTGTTGGAGAGTCTGGTAGTCCTCTGTCAAGAGAGGCATGTGGACCCAAAGGAGGTGGTTCATCACTTCTATTTTGGGTGACGTGACAGGAATGAAAAGTGTCAGGAAAAGTGTGGCAAGATACTATTTGAAATATTAATATGTGATGATATTTTTCTTCCCTGGCATTTTTCTCTATTCTTTTCCCATATAAAAAGTACTTTATAATTTTTATGGTTTTTGTTGTTGAAAAGCCCAAGCAAGCCCTTAAAACCAAGCTCAGAAATCCATGGTGTATATACAGCCAACAGACACAATTTGTTTGGTTCAAACAATTTCTATAAATTTATAACTAGTTGCTAAACATAAAAAAAAAAGGCAATTTCATATGAGACTTTAAATTTCCAGCTTCTCTTGAAACTTTGGGACCTCTGCAAACTTTAGCTACATGTAATCCACGGTGTCGATGTACTGGAGCTGAGTAGTGGCGACCCCTTTAAACAGAGCCAATTCCCACAACTCCTTATCATCTCGTACCCACACCTGTTTCATTCTTTCACATTACTTACCCCACCACATAAGCATTTGAGTTTTCAACCCATGCTTTAGAATATCTGAGAGGCTTTCTGGAGGAGATAAGTGGGAAAAGAAGATTTGAGTAGACCGATATGAGTGAGACTGGGACTTCTCACCCTCTCTACACCTCACCTGGAAAGAACTGTCCCCTGGCTGAGCATAGGCGAGCAGAGTGATCTGTGGGTCTGAGCCTGCTCAGGCAAGCAGTGAGGGATATCAAGAAGCCTCGCAGAGGGGAATGATTAATTTTGAGACCCAACCCAAACCTCTCAGGCCCAAGAGAAGCATCAAATTTCTGCTCTAAGAAAAAGGACACACATGCTTGTCAGCAACCTGTGATAATTAGGTTATATCCCTAAATGAGACTCAGTTCTAGAAAAGGAAGGCAGCTCCAAGGACTGTAATTAAGTTTTTCTAGTAGCATAAAATAGGGACTTACAGTGTAGAGAAAAGATAAGTAACAATAGTCGCACCTCAGACATTGTGGATAGAGGATCTGAAGGTAGTTATGTCTTCACTTTTTAGTCAGGAAGGGTAGGAGCTCTGGGAACAGCATGGGAATGTGAGCCTGTGGACTTAAAGCAGCACCATCAGTTCATTTTGGCTGTGGTCCAGAGGTCAAGATGGGACAAGATAAGAGAAAATACTAGAGAGGCAGCCAAGAGCCTGATCATAGAAGATATAAAAGAAAATGGAGCTTTTTCTTCAAGCAAGAGGAATATTGAACAGAACCCTAAAGGTTAAGGAAGTTGGAGTTGATGGAGAAGAAATAATAAGTTCAATTTTAGCCATGCTAACTTTGAGATAAATCTGGGAAATCCAAGTGGCAATGTGGATACATTAATCTGGGACTCGTGAGAGAAATCTGGGTTAGAGATATATATGTGTGTGTGTCACCAGCTTATAAGTGGCCATTGAGGCCACGGGGGGAGATGGAATCACTCAAGGAGTGTGTCAAATGGAAGAAGGTGGAAAGAAGCCTGAGTAGAAAGCCTGCACTTAAGCGATGATCAGAGAAAAAGTACCCCACCAAGGAGACTTAAAAAGAGCTTTTAGAAAAGAAGAAGGAAATATAAGAAGACATCATCATGGAAAACAAGGAAAAAGAGATTTTCAAAAAGGGGCCCAAAATAGTCACAAGTACACAGAAAAGTTTAAATAAGATTAAAATAAATCTATGTATTGGATTTAGTAGCATAAATGCATGTATTTCCATGGCCAGATCAATTTTAGTGGACAATAAGATGGACATTGTGATGTGGGTTGAGGAGTGGGTGGGCAATTAAGAAGTGGAAACTATGTAAATAACACCCAAAAAAATTAAGGGATTGCCTGACCTGTGGTGGCATCATGGATAGAGTGTTGACCCAGAATGCTGAGGTCACTGGTTCAAAACCCTGGTCTTGCCTGATCCAAGGACATATGACAAGCAATCAATGAACAACTATGAGTTGATACTTCTTGCTCCCCGTCTCTCTCTCTCCTCTCTGTAAAATCAACAAATAAAATCTTTAAAAATTAATTAAGTGATGGAGGAAAGAAATGGAGCTATAGTTAAAAGAAATTTGGGGGTCAAGGAGAGGTTATTTTTTAAATGAGGGAGAACTGGGTATGTTAAAATGCGTCAAGGAGAGGAGTTTGAAAAAGGAGAACTTTTTTCTTTGACTTTATTAAATAAACATTTTTCTAACACCTATTCTGTGCCAACCCTCTCCTAATCACTTTACCAATATTAACTTATTTAATCTTTATAATAAAAAAGTTAAATAAGTACTATTGTTATTCCAATTTTCAGATAGAGAACTGAGGCATAGGCAGTTAAGCTATTTATCCAAGGTCACACAAGTGCTAAATGACAAAGCTGGGATCCAGTCTAGGCAATGTCTCTAGACAGTGTCTCCGGGATAATTCTAGAGGGAGGAAGGGAAAGACTCAGTTATGGGAAGGCAGGAAGTAGAGGACTTCAGCATGCAGATGAGAGATAAACGTGAGGTAAGAAGGAGCATACTTGTCCCATACACCAAAAGGTAAAGAAACATTAGTTAGGATGATGAGATTTTTATTTGGTGACTTCTATTTCTTTTTCTCTGAAGTAAGAGATGTCACTGTTTGCTGAGATAAAGGTAGAGGCAGAAAGAGCATACATTTCGGAAGAGCAGAAAATGTGTAGCCATTGTGAACACTGAGAAGACCACTGACTAGAGAAACATATAGGGTTGGCTGGCTGGCTTGTTGGAAAGCAGCTGAGTTGGTGATCGTGAACTTACGTGGCTGCAATCAAAGCCAGGAACAGAGTTTGGAGAGCCAAGTACACAGTGAAAATGGAGGCCCCTTGTTCAAAAAACAGAAGGACTACCAAAGATATTGAGTTATACAAATTGTTTCCTTTCTTTCACAGCCTCTTTCTTGGCCCATCATGGTGTTTTTTATTTGCTTTTTAATGTTGTACTCATCCAAGCATGGGACACTCTCTGGAGGAGTGGAGACCCTCACAGGGCCCAAGGAGCCTGTCCCATGACTCAGAGCATCTTTGTGTGTGTGTGTGGCCCACCAGCTACTGGGTTTGACCTCGCACCAGCCTCTGAACCAAGCCCCTTTCCTACAGGCCCATTCTGACCTGTGGCAAACTGATGACCTCCAAGGGATTCGAGCTCCACACAGATAGACCTGGTGCCCTGATGGAGGGTTGCAGAGAGCCCCGCCACCTATTCACTTTCCAAATATGCTGTGGTTACTGCCAGCCCCAGTTAAGGACAGCCATGATGAGGCCACCAAAAACATAGCCAATACAGAATGTGTGCCCGACCTCTGGGGGCAGAAAAGCAGAGGGGAGGCCAGGGGAAGGGAGTGCAGGGCCCAGAACCACTGGGTGATGTGGGAGGCTGAGGACCAAACATACCTGAACCCAGGCTCCAGGTCCCAGGTGCAAAGAGATGCAGAACAGTGGGTTAGCGTATTCCCATTGTTGTTTTTTTAACACAGATGATGGGGGTAGAGGAAAGAGGGGCCTATATGCTTGCTAGTGCGCAGAATATTTCTGGAACAACAAAATCTTCATAACATAGCTGCCTCTTGTGGAAGGGACTAGGTGACTAGGGATTATGGAGAGAGAGAATTCATTTGCATTTATACCCCTTTGTATTGTTTAAATTTTACCATATATATATATTACTTCTTTAATTAAAAAATAAAACTAGTCATGAAAGGAGGAAAAGGAGTGAATGGGAGGTGAGAACATAGAGTCAGTGGTTCTCCATAGATTTGCTCTGATAGAAGATGACGTTTATGGTGAAAATCAGAGGCCAAAGTATTGGCAAAGACGGTTCTCAGCATTGTGAGACTGTCCTTGCCTGTGTCTCCAAGCAACCAAGCATGAAGAAGCAGCTGAGAGGTAACCAACACCCAGACCAACGGTGATCAGATGACAGAGCAGGATTTCTGGACCACCCATGGGGTGGCATCAGGAATACAAAGGAAGGATCAGCCTTGAGAAAAAGAGCTAAATCTCCCTGAGACTGGAGAAAGGGAAGTTTGCAGAGATGGAGGAGAGTATGGAGGTTGGGGAAGAAATCCAGGCCCGAGGACCTCATGTTTTCTGTGAAGGAGGTGACATGGGTGTCTTCTCGAGGGGGTGGGGGTGGGGGCGCAGGAGAAGAAGAGTTAGTGATCTATGCACAAACATTTAGAAAGGAACTGAAAGAAATACATCAAATAGTTAATATAGGTAGAGTTCAAAGATATTTTAATTGCTTCTTTGTACATACTCCTTATTTTAAATTGTTTAAAAAATGTTTTTAAATTTTTTAGGGGTCTTGGGACAAGCTGAGCTATGCCTGTGGCTCTCATCAAAGCAGCTGTTAGCTTCTAAACTCAGACCTACCCCTCTGCAGCCTCCCCTGCTCTGGCAATCCAGGACACCACTGGGCTCCCCAGAAGGAGCCCCAGGTTCCTAAAGCAAACATGTGAACATTCAGCAACATAGTTTTAACAATGTATTCAGACATGAGCCAAAACGCAAATACAAAATAGTTTCGTGACACCTGACCAGGCGGTGGCGCAGTTGATAAAGTGTCGGACTGGGATGTGGAGGACCCAGGTTCTAGACCCCAAGGTCGCCAGCTTGAGCGAGGGCCCATCTGGTTTGAGCAAGGCTCCCCAGCTTGGACCCAAGGTTGCTGGCTTGAGCAAGGGGTTACTCGGTCTGCTGAAGGCCCGCGGTCAAGGCACATATGAGAAAGCAATCAATGAACAACTATGGTGTCGCAAAGAGAAACTGATGATTGATGCTTCTCGTTTCTCTCTGTTCCCGTCTGTCCCTACTTATCCCTCTCTCTGACTCTCTTTCTGTCTCTGAAAACAAAAAACACATGAGAAATCAATCAATGAACAACTAAGGAACTGCAGCAACAAAGAACTGATGTTTCTCTTCTCTCTCCGTTCTTGTCTGTCTGTCCCTCTATCTCTGACTCTCTCTCTCTCTCTCTGACTCTCTCTCTCTCTCTCTCTCTCTCTCTCTCTCTCTCTCTCACACACACACACACACACACACACACACACACACACACACACACACACAAAAGATAGTTTCGTGACCAACTTGAAAGAGTGGAGATTTTGAGACTGGACAAAGGGAGCCCGTGCAGCGAGGGCAATAGCGCAGCCGCATTTCAGACACTCACACTCGGGTGACATTTCCATCGCAGCTTTTGCTACTCATTCATGCACCCCAACAACTCTGTGTCGTATTGAACAGTATCACACCTGCTGGTCATCTTGTCACATGCAGACCAAACGTCTTGCTTTCAAAAACTGAGGGGGAAAATGAGCCTCTGCATTCCCTTCTTGAAGCAGAGGGTAATGATCTGGTCACGCTAATCTGTGTCTCAAGTACCCTCTTGGCAAGCTCCTGTCTAACGGCAACAATGATTACTTCAAATTTACACCATCTTAACCATAAAGGCAGCTTTTATTCTCGGACAATTTTGATAAACTTAATCGATTACTTGTTTCAACTGAGAATAAAGTTTTAATGAGGCAAGTTTCTGGAATATTCCCCCTCCTCCCAGAAACGGTTGCTGTTTATAATATACTAATATTAAAGGATTTGTTTTTGTTTTTTGTTTTATTTTGTTTTTAAGGGTTCACTGTTAGGGAAGAAATTTCTGATCTAAATTTCTCAGAGATTCTGCCCAATTTTAAAATTTCTTTGGAACATTAGACAACAATTGAAGAGTAAGAGGCCTCTGACATCATTTATCTCCTGCTTTCTCTAGAGTCTTACAACAGGTCTGAAAGGATCGGGTTGGATTATCACTCTTTGAAATTGGCAATGAAAAATTAGTAGTTATGTAATTTAAACAACAACAAAAAATAGCTTTAAAAATTACAGGCCCTTACAAACTTGATTGAATTTGAAGAAAAATGTATATCTTTTTATTACTTCTGAACTCAAGGAAAATGAACTGAAAGAATGCCTATATTGAACCAAGGATAGCAGTCTATTTAAACCACATAAAATAGTGCTGATTTTCATGGCTCTTAACTAAAAATTCATTTCCCTCACTCTTAAGCCTAAATCACATTCAATTCTATTACTTTACGGAATGACTGTGACTTCAAGACTTTCATAATCTAACTTTTACTGATGACCTATATGCTCTAAAAAGCTGAGCTGCTTTTTCCCTAAGAGAAATGGCAGTGAGGTTAATCCAGCTTATTTAAAGGGCTGCTAACTCCCAACCCCCATCCAACTTGGCTTAGTATAGACCACTGGTAAAAGCTTTATTCTTGGAATCTTTGAACACAGTGAGGCTTAGGAGATCACCTAATACAATGTTCCATTTGCTTCATGAGTTTCACACACTTGCAAATGAGTAATTCTTTTTCCAAATGTACAAGGCAGATGCAGACACACACACACACACACACACACACACACACACACACACACACCTCAGAGAACCAGAAATGCTTGGTTGTATTTGTATAAGCAGAAAGTATCCTCTACATCTAGCAAGTAGGTGGAAAAACCACTTGCATTTTTACCAATTTTTTTTTAAATGCTCTTAGTAATCTAGTTAACTTTAAATACTGCATTGTGACTCAAGTAAAAAAAGAATTAGTATTTATTATTACTGTTTATAAATACTGTTTGTCCCAAGTTGTTTCAAGCTACACCAGATAGTCAATCATGTAAAAGGTACAAACAAATGTGAGTTTACTACTCAGATATTTCTCCCAAGTAAAAAAGAAGAAAAAAGGATATCTTACTCCCTTCTTATTTGAAAAGTGCTTGATTTTTATCAAGGAGGAAATATATCTCCTCTGCTCTTCTAAATTCTTCTGACTAGTTTAAGAATTAAATTGACATGACATGGATGAACAGGAGAAATCAAATTTAATTTCATGTATATGGGGGCTTCATTGGAATATGGGGGCCCACAGGTGGTCAGGCAGTTGGAGCTCATACACCCTTCTGAACAAAGGAAAGGGGGTAGCAGTCTGGGACCTCAAAGGGGAGGAAGGCAATTACCATGAAGATAGAAAAACAAATGTTGGGTAAAGAAATGCTCACTAAGCCATACAGAAACAATAGGACACAAAGAGGCCTTTGGTCTCCATGCCCTATATCCGTGATGGCGAACCTATGACACACGTGTCAGCATGAACATGCATAGCCATTTTTGATGACACGCGGACGCATGCAGCCACATACCAGAGAAGTATGGGGCTACATAACGAGAAGGACATTTCATCCTCGGCTCTTGCACGGACAGGGGCAGTAGATGAGGATAAAACATTTGCTGTAGTGTAGACACTCTGTGCCGGAGGTCTGTAGGCCAAAACAACAGAACTCCGGCACAGAGCGCCTAGTTCTGGGACATCCGGTTAGGCCATTTTTCTTGAAGGGACACACCACCAGAGTTATGCTCGGTTTTTTGACAAATTTTGATACACCAAGCTCAAAAGTATGCCCATCACTGTCCTATATGTCTTTTTTAAATTTTTAATTAATTTCAATGGGGTGACATTACTAAATCATGGTACATATGTTCAAAGAAAACATCTCCAGGTTATCTTATCATTCAATTATTTTGCATACCCATCACCCAAAGTCAAATTGTCCTCTGTCACCTTCTATCTGTTTTCCTTGTGTCCCTCTACTCCCCCTCTCCCTCCTTCTCCTCCCTCCCCCCACCCCTAACCACCACACTCTTGTCCATGTCTCATAGTCCCGTTTTTCTGTCCCACCTATGTATGAAATCATGCTGTTCTCAGTTTTTTTCTGTTTTACTTATTTCACTCCGTATAATGTTATCAAGATCCATCCATTTTGCTGTAAATGATCCGATGGCATCATTTCTTCTGGCTGAGTAGTATCCTTTGATGGACACTTGGGCTGTTTCCAGATTTTCGCTATTATGAACAATGCTGACACAAACATGGGGGCGCATTTCTTCTTTTCAAACAGTGCTATGATGTTCTTAGAGTATATTCCTAAAAGTGGGGTAGCTGGGTCAAAAGGCAGTTCGATTTTTAATTTTTTGAGGAATCTCCATACTGTTTTCCACAGTGGCTGCACCAGTCTGCATTCCCACCAGCAGTGCAGGAGGGTTCCCTTTTCTCCACATCCTCGCCAGCACTAATTTTGTGTTATTTTGCTGATGAGTGCCATTCTAATTGGGGTGAGGTGATATCTCATTGTGGTTTGAATTTGCATTTCTCTAATGATTAGTGATGATGAGCATTTTTTCATATACCTATTGGCCATCTGTATGTCCCCTTTGGAGAAATTTATATTCATTTCTTTTGCCCATTTTTTGATTGGATTGTTTGTCTTCCTGGTGTTGAATTTTTTAAGTTCTTTATAAATTTTCGTTATTAACCCCTTCTCAGACGTGCTGTCGAATATGTTCTCCCATTGTGTGATTTGTTTTTTTTATTCTGTTCTTACTGTCTTTAGCTGTGCAAAAACTTTTTAGTTTGATATAGTCCCATTTGTTTATCTTGCCTTTTATTTCATTTGCCCGTGGAGATAAATCGGAAAATATATTGCTGCTACAGATGTCAGAGAGCTTGCTGCTTATGTTTTCTTCTAAGATGCTTATGGTTTCATGACTTACATTTAAGTCTTTTATCCATTTTGAGTTTGTTTCTGTGAATGGTGTAAGTTAATGGTCTAGTTTCATTTTTTTGCAGGTAGATGTCCAATTTTCCCAACACCATTTGTTAAAGAGGCTGTCTTTACTCCATTGTATGTTCTTTCCTCCTTTGTCAAATATCAGTTGTCCATAAAGGTGTGGGTTTATTTCTGGGTTCTCTGTTCTGTTCCATTGATCTATGTGCCTGTTCTTAAGCCAGTACCAGGCTGTCTTGAGTACAATGGTCTTGTAGTATACCTTGATATCCGGAAGAGTGATACCTCCTGCTTTATTTTTTTTTTAATTTCTTTTTATTTTATTCATTTTAGAGAGGAGACACAGAGTGAGAGAGAAAGAGAGAGAAAGAGAAAGAAAGGGGGGAGGAGCTGGAAGCATCAATTCCCATATGTGCCTTGACCGAACCAGTGCAGGGTTTTGAACTGGCAACCTCAGTGTTACCAGGTCAACGCTTTATCCACTGCGCCACCACAGGTCAGGCCTGCTTTATTTTTTCTTTTTAAGATTGCTGAGGCTATTCGTGTTCTTTTTTGGTTCCATATAAATTTTTGGAATATGTGTTCTATATCTTTGAAGTATGTCATTGGTATTTTAATTGGTATTGCATTGAATTTATAAATTGCTTTGGGTAATATAGACATTTTAATGATGTTTATTCTTCCTAACCATGAGCACAGTATATGCTTCCACTTATTTGTATCTTCCTTGATTTCTTTTATCAATGTTTTATAATTTTCTGAATACAAGTCCTTAACCTCCTTGGTTAAATTTACTCCTAGGTACTTTATTTTTTTGGTTGTAATAGTGAAGGAGATTATTTCCTTAATTTCTTTTGCTGACAGTTCATTGTTGGTATATAAAAATGTCTCTGATTTCTGAATATTAATTTTATATCCTGCCACCTTGCTGAATTCATTTATCAGTTCTTATAGTTTTTTGACTGAGACTTCAGGGTTTCCCATATACAATATCATACTATCTGGAAATAATGACAGTTTTACTTCTTCTTTTCCAATTTGGATGCCTTTTATTTCTTCTTCTTGATTGCTGTAGCTAGGACTTCCAGAACTATGTTGAATAAGAGTGGTGAAAGGGGGCACCCCTGCCTGGTTCCTGATCTTAAGGGGATTGCTTTTAATTTTTGCCCATTTAGTATGATGTTTGCTGTGGGTTTGTCATAGATGGCCTTTATCATGTTAAGGAATGTTCACTGTATTCCCACTTTACTGAGAGTTTTGAGCATGAATGGGTGCTGAATTTTATCAAATGCTTTTTCTGCATCTATTGAAATTATCATGTGATTTTTGTCCTTCCTTTTGTTTATGTGAAGAATCACATTGATTGATTTGCGTATATTGAACCAGGCTTGCCTCTCCAGAATAAATCCGACTTGATCATGGTGTAGGATTTTTTTCATATATTGCTGGATCCGGTTGGCTAATATTTTGTTGAGAATTTTAGCATCTAAAATCATCAGGGATATTGGCCTATAATTTTCTTTCTTTGTGTTGTTTTTGCCCGGTTTCAGGATCAGAATTATGCTCACCTCACAAAAGAAGTTTGAAAGTCTTCCTTCCTCTTGAATTTTTTGAAATAGCTTGAGGAGGATAGGAGTTAGTTCCTCTTTGAATTTTTGGTAAAATTCACTTGTGAAGCCATCAGGCCCAGGACTTTTCTTTGTTGGGAGTTTTTTGATAACTGTTTCCATTTCATTTGTTGTAATTGGTCTGTTTAGATGTTCTGATTCTTTCAGATTGATTTTTGGAAGATTATATGATTCAAGAAATTTGTCCATTTCACCTAGGTTTCCTAATTTTTTGGCATAGAGTTCTCCATAGTATTTTCTTACAATACTTTGTATTTCTGTTGTGTCAGTTGTTATTTCTCTACTCTCATTTCTAATTTTATTTATTTGAGTCCTCTCTCTTTTTTTCTTGGTGAGTCTAGTTAAAGGTTCATCGATCTTGTTTACCTTTTTAAAGAACCAGCTTCTGGTTTCATTGATCCTCTGTATTGTTTCCTTCACCTCTATGTCATTTATTTCTGCTCTGATCTTTATTATTTCCTTCCTTCTACTAGTCCTGGGCTTTATTTGCTGTTGTTTTTCTAGTTCTTTTAGATGCAGGGTCAGGTTGCTTATTTGAGCTTTTTCTAGCTTCCTATGATATGCCTGTAGTGCAATGAACTTCCCTGTCAGTACTGCTTTTGCTGTGTCCCATAAATTTTGAGTTGATGTATGCTCATTATCATTGGTTTCTAGAAACTTTTATATTCCTTCTCTGATCTTATTGTTAATCCATTCATTATTTAATAACATGCTATTTAGTTTCCAAGTGTTTGAGTATTTTTCAGTGTTTCTTTTGTGGTTAATTTCTAGTTTCATGGCATTGTGATCAGAGAAAATGCTTGATATGATTTCAATCTTCTTAAATTTGTTGAGACCATTTTTGTGTCCTAACATGGTGTCTATCCTAGAGAATGTACCATGAGAACTTGAAAAGAATGTATATTCTAGTGCTTTAGGGTGAAAAGTTCTGAAGATATCTATTAAATCGAGTTGATCTAGTGTATCCTTTAAGTCTGCTGTTTCTTTATTAATTTTCTTTCTTGAGGATCTATCCAGTGATGTTAGTGGGGTATTGAAATCTCCTACTATTATAGTATTGCTGTTAATCTCGCCCTTTATATTCATCAAAGTCTGCTTTATGTATGTCAGGGCTCCTATCCTTGGTGCATAGATATTTATAATAGTTATATGTTCCTGTTGAATTGTTCCCTTTATCATTATATAGTGTCCTTCTTTATTCCATACTACAGCCTTTGTTTTAAAGTCCATTTTGTCAGATATAAGTATTGCTACCCCGGCTTTTTTCATTTCCATTTGCGTGAAATATTTTTTTCCATCCTTTTACCTTCAGTCTATGTGCATCTTTTGTTTTAAGGTGTGTCTCTTGTAGATAGCATATGTATGGGTCCTGTTTCTTTATCCATGCAGCTACCCTATGTCTTTTGATTGGATCATTTAATCCATTTACATTTAAGGTTATTATAGATTTGTAGTTGTTTATTGCCATTTTATTCCTTAAAGCTGTATTCTTTGTTTGCTATATTCTTTCCCCCCTTTAAATTGTTCACAACAGGCCCCTTAGCATCTCTTGCAGAATTGGTTTGGTTTTAATAAATTCCTTGTGACTTTTTTTGTCTGGGAAGCTCTTTATTTCTCCTTCAATTTTAAACGTTAGCCTTGATGGATAGAGTAATCCTGGTTGTAGGTTCTTGTTCTTCATTACTTTGAATATATCTTGCCATTCCCTTCTGGCCTCAAGTGTTTCTGTTGAGAAGTCAGATGTCATCCTTATGGGGGCTCCTTTGTAGGTGATAACCTTTTTCTCTCTAGCAGCTTTTAAAATTTTCTCTTTATCCCTTAGCTTTGGTATTTTAAAACTATGATGTGTCTTGGTGTAGATTTCTTTGGGTTTCTCTTTAATGGAGTTCTCTGTGCTTCTTGTATGTGTGAAACTTTTTCCAGCCTTAATTTAGGGAAGTTTTCAGCTATGATTTGATTGAACAAAGTTTCTATTTCTTGTTCTTTTTTCTCTTCTTCAGGAACCCCTATGATGCGGCAGTTATTTCTCTTCAAGTTGTCACAGAGCTCCCTTAGAGTTTCCTCAGATTTTTTGAGTCTCTTTTCTTTTTTCTGCTCAGCTTCTGTGCCTTTGTTTATTGTATCCTCTAACTCACTGATTCGATCCTCAGCTTTATCCATTCTGCTTTTAATTTCTTCCATTGTGGTCTTCAGTTCTGATACTGTATTTGTCATTTCTGCCTGATTCTTTTTTATTATTTCAATTTCCTTTCTTATACTTGTTATCTCTTTATTTAGGTGTTTTAATGACTCTCCATTGTTTGTCTAATCTCTTTGAACATCCTAACTCTCATTATTTTATACTCTGCATCTGGTAATTTGGTTATATCTGCTTCATTCAGGTCCTTCTCTGGGGATTTCTCTTAATTCATTTGGGTTGCATTTCTCTGCTTGCCCATTTTGTCTGTGTATAAGAAGGGTGTGGCCACTGGAGGCCAATGGGTGTTCCCTAGGTGTGGTCGGTCTACAGGCTCGTCACCCGCTCTGCAGCTGCCTAGGGCGGTTGGGTATGGGCGTTGCCAGCTCCGGCCTATTGTGGTTGTTGCTGTGATTTCCGTTTTTCCTCCGCGGGAGGGGCTATGTTCTGGTGCCCAGCTCTACAATCCTCAGCCTCTCTGGGCCTTCGCCTCGCCCCCACAGTTGGTGTTGCGCATTGCACTCAAACCACAAGCCTCAGCACCAAGGGTAGAGGTAAGCACCTTTACTCAGCTGCGGACCCACCCTGTTCCCAGGCTTCCGCTCAGCCCCCGTGGTAAGATCCTGCTCAACGCAGTTTCTCCGGTCGGTTTGGGGCTGCTGCCCTCAGCTGTGAGCCTCCGCCTGTCCCTGCCTTTAGTCCCGCCCCCGCATCAAGGGCCGGCTCACGCAGGGTCACAGAGCAGATCTTTGCCCGTTCCTGGCCTCACGCTTTTCCCCATAGGTGGGGCTGTAGGTGGGCCCGCAGTTGCCAGACCAACCACTTTCGCGTGTCCCCTCTACCCCTGCTGGGCTAGACCGAGCTCACACTGGCTGGGCCTCCGCCCCCACCGACAGAACCGCGTTTCAGAGTCCCGCCGCCACTGTCCCTCCAGCAAGCCCTCAGCAGTGTGGGTAGGGGCACTGCAGCTCAGACCCTAACACTCCATATTGTAGTCCTGGAAGCTACCTCTGTCTAAGCAGCTCTGCTCTAAGTGCCATGGGAGAGCTTGTTTGGCTGGTGTCCTGTCTCCCTTTGCTGGTATTGCTAGTTCCAGGGGAAATATTTGTTTTCAATTAGGGAAGTGACTCAGCCCAGGGGTTAGAATGGCTGTCCCTCAGAGTGTTTCTCCCTGTGCCTTCCAGTCCACACTCTCTTCCCGCTGCTCTGGTCCCCTCCTCTGTCCTCGTTCCCCAGAACCCCAGGTGGGTGGTTGTGAGAGAGGTTTTCTGCACTGTCCCTTTAAGAAGAATCCTGGGTCTGAGAAAACTGTCTCTCACAAACAGTATCCTCACTTGTTTCACAGCTCAATACTGTCCACACACCTCTTCTAGGCTCTGGGGCTGCAGGCTGAGGCTTTGTTCCTGGGACCCAGGTCCCTCCCTCTCCGCTAAACTCTCTTCCTGCCACGTGAGTCTCTCCGGGCTGCCATTCACTCCAGGGAGCTGGGCAGCCCTCTCTGTGTTTTCACTTTTCCTACCAGTCTCAATGTGGCTTCTTCAGTGTTCCTTTGTTGAAGAGTTCACTTAGTTTAGTTCAAAGTTGGTTTAACCAGATGATGGTTCTTAAAATTAAGTTACAATCCACTTTGGTTCTGGGAGTTGGAAGTTGATACGTCTGCCTACTCCATCGCCATCTTGCCATCTCTGCCCTATATGTTTTATAGATATTTCTGGTGATAGGGCTCTTCCTGGACCAGGCCATTTCTAAGTTATCTTGGACACTTAGGCAGAAAGTAAAAAGCTCTTCCTGCGCCTTTTGTTTCTTAAATTTAATCTGCCTAAAATAATCTAGATGCTAAAGAGACATACTCTGCAGTATCAAAATCCTGCTCCCCTACAATTTTATATCATGTTTATGTTATAGTAATTTGCATTTTTATATATTAAATTGCAAATATTGGAGAATCACTAAATGCTCAAGATAGAATCTCAATAGATCATAATCCTAAATAATCAACAGCTTGGCACAGCTGATCATCCTCCTGCGTGAAACACTGTCCTCACTTGTCCTCCAGACACCACACTTGCTTGTTCCCACTTCCCATGAGGTCCCTTCTCACACCTCTCACCAGTCCTTCTTGAACTTCTCAACTTCTTAACCCTGAAGTTCCTCAGGACTCTTTCCTGGGCTTGTCTTCTCCATTTGTTCCCTCACTTAATCCCTTCCAAACTCATAGATTTAAATGCCATCTACTACTAGAGAATCCAAATGTATGCCTCCAACACAGAACTCTTCCCTGAATTTCAGGCTCACATATCAAACTACCAACTTGATATCTCTCCATTTGAATATCTAATATACTTCACATCTAACATACACAGAGTTGAACCTCAAAACCTTGTTCTACAATAATCCCTTTCTCTGTTATTGGCAATTCACTTTTTCAGATATAAGGAAAAGACCTTGGAATTGTTTCTAACTTCTCTTCCACTAATATTCTACGTACAATCTGTAAGCAACTTCTGTTTACCTTTTCAATAAACACAGAATTCAACCACATGTCTCTCCTTCCACCATTCTGGTCCACGCCACTGTCAACTCTGCCTGGATCATTGCACTATCTTCCAACTACTGTCTCTGCTTTTCTACTTATTCTCAGTGCTGCAATCAAATGATCCTTTTAATCTTATCTAGTCTTGTTAATTATGACTAAAGTATCATCTACCAGTAAAATTCCTATCCTATTCCCAAAGTGAAGACTTCAAATTTACTTGAGTCATACTATATTACACCATTGATTAAAACCCCCCAATGACTTCTGAACCATACCTTACAATGGCCTGTAAGGTCTCACATGATCTGTATGTACTCTCTCTCTCTCTCTCTCTCTCTCTCTCTCTCTCAAACCATCACTTCTCTGTTACCTTCTACTACTCTCCTTCTTTCTTATTCTGCTCTTATCTAGAGTGACCACTAGGTTGAGTCTTAAACATTCAAGACACGTTCCTGCCATGGGAAGCTTTTCACTGGCTATTCCCTTTGGTCTTCCCTCACACTCACACTAGAAGCACTTCCCCACCTCCTTTGTTCATAGTTCATCATAAGAGTCTTTCCTGATCACTCCATTTACAATTGCAATAGCCTGATTTCCTACAACTCTCGAGTCTTCTTCCTTTCTTTTTTTCTCTTTAGCATTTGTCAGTTTCAAATATATTTTCTAAGTTACATGCTATGTTTACTCATTTTCTTTCTTGCCCACTAGGCTACAAGCTCCATGAGGATGGGATGGGGCGATTATCTGTTTTGTTTACTGGTTTATCTCTTGTACCAATGACAGTCCCCAGCAATGCTCAATAAAGGATTATTATTGATGTGAATTCAGACATATGCTTTAAGTAGCCAACATGGTATTAAATAACTTTTGGGGCAATTCTGTCTTCTTAAAAGTATATACTTTTAAAATTATAATCCTTGATTTTTGCCACTTTTGCATATTCTAAAAACTCTTCTTTCAGCTACATTAGGGGAAAAAAGACTGATATAGGTAAAGACTAGAATTAAAAATGGTTTTTGTTTTAACTTACTTTGATTCAATTTTGTACCTTTATACAGATCAATAAATTGATTTTTTTTCTGACCTTGGACAGAATATCATAGCTACAAGACTTTTTCCACCTTAAAAATATATTTTCCAATGAACAAAAAAATATATGGAAATATAGGGTCACTTTCTCTCAAGCTATAATTTAATAAAGGACAGTCATAAAAATTGATACAGCTAATATGGATTTGGTTCACTTATACACTGTGTTCCATAAATCTGTCTGCCAATCAATCTAATGGAATTACTATTTTATTGAGTGTATATTGAATATCTGTGCTTAAATATTCATAAAGTATACTGTGCTATCATCTAAAAACCAATTATGACATTTCTGCTTATTACATTCACTGCTTGGTATTATGCAACAAGGGCAACAAGGTTTTACAGTCTGTCTCTATGACATACATACATGTATGAACACACAGACACAAACATAAACAATTTAAGAACTTTGACCACAAAAGGAAAATATTTAACTCTATTTTGTAAGAGAGTGAAGACCAGAAAATAAATTACATATTCAAATATAAAAAATAATTAGAAGCAGAACAGGACCTTTATTTGACTTGCAGTCCAGGGCTCAGTCCATGACTAGAAAAAGCATCATTCTTTCAAGAACAATATAAAGAATAGACAATGTCAGTTAAGACAAAGAGACACCAGCATGGCTACCACTCATTGCCTTCTACCCAGAGCTCACAAACACAGTGGTCATAAAAGGGTAAAACAATCAAAATTGGAGTAGTGGTAAGAATTTTTGGAAAATTCAAAAGTGAGAAAAAGAGTTGATGATTTCTTCACTGTTGAAGAGAATTTTTTGTTGTTGTTGCGGGGGAGGGGAGAGAAAGGTCAGTAGGGAGGAACAGGAAGTATCAACTTGTAGTAGTTGCTTCCCATATGTGCCTTGACCAGGAAAAGCCCAGGGTTGCAAACAGGCAACCTCAGCATTCCAGGTCGACACTTTATCCACTGCATCCCCACAAGTCAGCTGAAAAGAATTTTTAAAGTAATGTTCAATCTAGAGGTTGGTCTCTTTTGCCCCTAAAAGGAAAGAGAGATTTACATAGACCAGCTTCTCCATCACAGGACATAGAAAGTCACTATCCTCAGGGAAAATACTGTGGTGTCACTACCAGAAGTGGGCATCATAAAGAAAGAACATTGAAGGAAAGCAAATCTCCTTATTTCTTGCATGATAAATGAACTAGTGTGAAGGATCAGGTGGCCAAGTCGCTCACAGGAATCATGGATCTTAACCAGTATCAAGCTTTATTTATAATTTCAGGAATACAAGCAGCTAAGACACACGGGCACAGTGAGGTGAGGTCTGAGATGCCAAGCACAGCAAGCTCTCCAGGTCCTTACTGTTGGCATCAGTGGAGCCCTCTGTCTCAGCAATGGGTCAATTCTCCAGGTGAAGTATGGCTTTCTCTTTTGGCAGAGAACAGTTTGGCTTATAAACTATCTCAGAATAATATCCTGAAAGTTATATCTGTGACATTTTCTAAGAAGCCATGTCCCATAAAGCCATAGATTCTAGGTTTGTTTACCATAAGTGTTCTAAATTAGAGACATCTTGCTAAAACATCCCACAGATGAGAATTCCCCTCCTATAAAATACCATTAATTAGATTGGTTATAAGCATTTTTATGGGGATATTACACCTCATCACCTGTCTTCTCTCTTTCTTCGACATTGACAAAGATTCTGTCCTTGACCAAACTCAAGTCTGCCTTTTCTGAGCTCTTTTTCAACTAGGCCTCAACTTTTGAACTTCTATACTTGTCTCTGAATGTTTCCGTTTTAGCAAGAATCCTGGTAAGTCTGTTTAACCAAACGCCTCCCCCCCAAATCTCCATGCTCCATATCTAATAACTCTTGATATCTAGTCAGATTCCTCATCCTCTGCCATCCCCCAGTGACAGCTGATCACCGTGCCTGCTTTCAGCAAGAATCCTGTTAAGTCATTATAGCCAGAATATTCCTGACTCCTGATGTTTCCTCTTAATAATTTTCCATCCACTGACCCACCTGCTTTTTGGCCGTAAATTTTCACCGTTTTGTGTGTTTATAGTTGATCCTGATCTCTCTCCCCTGCTGCAAAACCCTATTGTAGTAGCCTCTTGAATAAAACCTGCCTTACCATCATTCATAAGCATAAGTGTCATAAATAATTTTTTAATAGCAAGCACCTGCATCTCCCCATAAAGGGAGAGAAACCAATCACAGGCCATTTTCTTCCTTCCCGTGTTGATCTTATTAGTAGCAGGTTAGAAATAGCATGACAATTACTATGGAAATATAGTTAATAATCACCCAGTACTTAGAGTCTGAATCTTAAACAAATATAGACCAATTAAGTGGCAATTCTTTGCAATTAGTGCAAGAGTTTTGATATAAGAGAAACTTTCCAAAGCCCACTAACATGTTTGAAATGCCATGTTTAAAATACCATGACAGATCAGTAAACAAAGTCCCCTCCAAAAAGCAACCAAATGTGTGGTCTTGATAGGACCAACACAGAGCAAATGCCCTTAACTTAGCCACTATATATTATTTTAATTTGCTATCTACAAAATTATACTTAAATATTTATTAAATTGTATGAATTATGTGGGTTCTATTTTTCTCAAGAAGTCTTCTCATTGTTGTTACTATGGTTCACATTTAATGACTCCCTTCTGGAACTGTTCAAATGAACCGGATGATTTACCAAACATTCACAGTGTCAGAATTTCAGTACTCAAAGTCATTTTTAAAAAATTATTCTGGGTTGGTGCTGGAGCACAGAGCACGTTATGCACCCACTATTTTTTATGAAGTTCTCCCAAGTACCTTATGGAGCAAATTAAACACACACGGCCTTTGCCCTCAAGGAAATTACAGTTAAGAGTCAACAACTGAGAAATCAGCAAAGTGACTCTTTCCCACTCTGACCCCATGGAACTGACAGATGTCCTTAAAGCAAACGGTTAGAGCACTCAGGACATGCTGTCCATAATAATGGATATCTGAATCCCGGGTCCATCATCAGCTTCTGTTAGACCCCAGCAAAACATGTCCTTACTCTGGATCTCAGTTTTGTCGTCTGTGAAATTTGAATTAGAAGGTACAGAGATCCCTTCAAGAAGTAAGTTCATGGAGGAAATACATACAATAAATAGAACAGAATTAGCATTCATGGAATGTGTCATTAAGTACGAAGAACTAAAAGCAGCACAATGTGCATTTTGTCTGAACAGTTTGAATGAATCGCTGCATGGAGAAAGGATTGGAAGTGTCTTGATTCTAGCACTTGTAGCACAATGATTGGGGCTCATATTTTGATCCTCAGTTATTTGAATGCCATGAACTCTGGCCTTGACCTTTTATTCCAAAGGTAAAATGTCCTAATAAGCTTTATGCCTTTAGCTAAGTTGCATATAAAAACTAGCTTGTTCATAGGGCAAGAAAACATCATTTCAAACTCTTAAAAGGGACATTCAAAAGTCTGCAAGAATACCTGGTCAGGGCTCTCCCTCAGGATGCTCGGCTATTCTTGTGAACATCTGAAGGGTCGCTCTGAGAGTATCCATGTGGCATGGCATACTGAAGACCAGGGCTTCACATGCTCTCCACACATGGGCTTTCCTACCATGGACCAGAGTGAGAAAGATTACAATGCTAAGTGAAATAAGCCTGACATTGAAAGACAAATACTGTGTGATCTACTTACATGTGGAATCTAAAAAAGTCAAACTCATAGAACCTGAAAGTAGAAAAGTAGTTGTTAGGATTGGAGGAAATAGTGAGATCTTGGTCAGAAGGTACAAACTTTCAGTTACGAGATGAATAAGTCCTGGAGAGTGCATATATGGCACGGTGACTATAATTAATAATACTGAATTGTATACTTGAAATCTGCTGAAAGTAGAT
Organism: Rhynchonycteris naso; assembly: GCA_037038555.1. NCBI lineage: Eukaryota > Metazoa > Chordata > Mammalia > Chiroptera > Emballonuridae > Rhynchonycteris > Rhynchonycteris naso. Next base: position 229,530,943 of record CM072998.1, read on the forward strand.
CATAAGTTCTCACTATACACACCAAAAAAAAAAGGTAACTATGTTAAGTAACAAATTATATTAACTAGCCTGATGGTTGTAACCATTTCATAATAGATACATATAACAAGCTGTCATGTTGTACACCTTAACTATATACAACTTTTATTTGTCAGTTGTACCTTCATAAAACTGGGGTAAAAAAAATATTACTGAGAAGCTAAACCATGAGCTTGGCAAAGCCTAAGCTTACTGCAGAAGTTATGTATTTTTTTCTAAGTCTTCCGTAACTCTAAAAATAAAGAAAAGGGGGGAAATCCAGTTTAGAAGAGGGGGAAAATCCAGTTTGAGTCTTTTTTTTAAACACCTCATAATGGAAGACATTTTATTTCTTCACTGGAACACAAGACAGCAAAAGAAAACGAGAGGAGTAGAGATTTAAATTCAATTCTTTTCTTCTATTGTGTGAGACTACAGCATAAACAACTGGCAATTGAGAGAAGAGATACATCATTATACTTATTTATAGCAATAACTACTTTACATTCATCCACACAGTGAAACTGTAAAAAAAAAAAATTATAAAGGGAGTGTGTGGTTCTTTCATTAGCTTGTCTGTAATACTGGATCGGTCCATAAATTAATGTGTACAAGAGGATGGAAAAAAAAAAGAACTCAAAGCTCTGCCATCATAATTACAGCTCTTTAAATATCAAAAGACACAAAGAAAGATTCCTTTTGAAAAGCCTACAGATTCTCTTGGCAAGACACTATTAATTTCTTGCATAAATCTGCAGTTTGTATACCCAGAGCGGTGGGTGACATTATGACATTATCCAAGCTCTTAACAGTCCCCCTTGGTCTCCACGTGTGTTTGTTTAAATTCTTGTTTACCTAGCAATTCTTCTGTAAACTGCAGCTTTCTGTTCAGAGGGAAGTAGCAGTGCTCTGGGACAGCAGGGAGCTTTGAGTCCCTCATACTGTCTATAACTCACACAATTCAATTAGAGAAGCTGTATCAGGTGAATTATTAAATTAGGCTGGAGATTGCCATGAGCAGTAATAATATCACAATCCTATTTAAAAACAAGACATTCAGCTACCATCAACTAACTGTTTATAAACAAACCACTTGGGCAAATGGGAAATACAAAGTGGGCCTCAGATCGAAATTAATAGTTGGAGCCCAGGAGAAAGGACATTAGAGAAGCAGTTATAGCTCGGAAAATATTTGCCTCCAAATTTCTAGCTTTTATGTATAAACGTCATCAATGTTTCTCTTTTGAGCATCCGTTGCATAGGAAAGTTAATAGCATATAAGTCTAGCCCATGGCTCTATATTTTTGCACTAAATATGGACTCTAGGGATCACCCTCCAAGTTGCTTTGGAGGAAAGAGGGGGAGTGTGTTACTTGGTAAAATGCAAACCTAAATCCAAGGTAGCAAATGTGTTCTCTGCTAAACCCAAGTGCCAATTTCCAGCTTTATGCATAAGAACCTTTTGCAAAATATAAATAAATAAATAAATTTAAGGGGAATGGATTTATGACCAAGCTGAATTGGTCCACATCATCTATTTGGCAAGAGAGAAGCAGGAAAAGCATATGTCATATCAAAACTTAAACTACCTAAAGAACCTCATGCTAAGGAGAAAGTAGATGCTCTTCCCCCTGGAAAGCTGGGCAAAGCCAAGGTGGCAGGGGGCAGGCTTCCAAGTAAGACCCCTATAATGACTTTGAGTGTTAAAGATTCAAGGTTTGATGAAAGAGGTAACCCTATTCTCACTGCCATCAAACCTAATGTGACACCATTTAATAACTCAAGTTGTTGTATTCCTCCTAATTATCAACAAGCCAATTAGTTATAAGACTTGGCCAACAGCCAATTCTATTGATATCATAAGCTTGATCCTATAATACAATGGAACAGCTCCATCACAGCTTCTCAATCTTTTATGCCTCTATCCCATAGATGAGCACAGGAATACTTTGTACTTTGAAAGTATGGGGGAAAGTCAAGAGTACACAGTATGTGTGTCAGCAGGTAAGTTTATGTGAGTAGATTGACCCAATTGTACAGACTACAAGGCAAAAATGGGCACAATCCTGAAATGTCTGTCTATTTATACTGAATATACTTACAGTATCCCAATACCTCCTGGAGAAGGACGGCAAAACCTGCAAACCGATGGCTATTTTGTAGGTATTCTTTTAATCTTATTCATGAAGAAACAGAGAAAGAAAAGGTACATGATTATTTTCAAATGTTCACAAGTAGTGGTAAAGTATGGATTCAAACACGGATTTATCTCTTACTCAAGGATTCTTGTGCTAATTATACTTGAGAGTAGAAAGAATAAGTGGGTGAATTTTTATTTCCCTTAAGTGTAGCAACTGCTTTTGTTGTGGTAGTCATAACTTAGTTAAATAAGTATAACACAAAAAGAAGAAATAAAAACCAAACGTAAAAACAAACATGTTATATAGGAGATGTTTTAAAGAATACTCCTCCATAGGAAAATTAAAAGTTATAAACTGGATCATGTCACTTTCCTACTTCACACATTTCAATGACTTCCTTTCATGACTCCAATACTGAGATTCAGACTCCACTACAACCTCAAGGCTCTGTCCTGGGTTCTCCCCAGCCCTCTCACGTCCCTTCGGCACCTCAACCACTGCATGGCCAGGTCACCGGACCCCTTTCTGCTGAGGGTTGTCTATCATCACCCCCCTTTCTAGATTATAAACCTCATTTCATAATGTTATTCATGGTGCCCTCCCTGCACAGAACCTAGCATATAGCGATGTTCAATAAATATAGGCTAAATAAATGGGTGAAGTCACACATGGAAGATGGCTTGGAAGTTTTTCCAGGACTTTTAAAATGGTAGATGCTTCTTTTGTTTATTTCTTAAAGCATTTGGAATCTGAATCTTACACACAATCCCTAAGGGACAGATTTATGGCCTAAAGTTGTACATTGCATTGTAGAATGATATCTAGCTGAGGCAGAGTAATTAAAATCATACTACTTTAATCATCTTTCACCCAACAACTTGTACTAGCCAAAAAGAACATTGTTAACTCCAGTTCTTATTAAAGAAAAAGGGGGTTATTTCATGTTCAGTAAACATAAAAGAAAAGGCATGACCATTCAACTCTTCTGTTCTCTCATCTCTGATTGCAGGGAAGGACACACTCAGGTCACACACTGTCGTCCTCTGGGGACATAATATTGCTGGTCCCTCACTGAACATAATATGACTGATTGAGCTGAATTTCTTCACATGTCTTCTCCAGGCACATAGAAGGGGTCTCAGGGCATTATTCAAACAGAAAGCATTGGCTAACCAAGTTTTCAACTGCATGGACCTCATCCCTCTATAGAGGATCCCACTTGCTCTTTGCCTTCAGAGCAGAGGAAACTCCTATTGGCTCATGTCCTCAAATGTTGTTCCATCAGGAACTGGACTTATCTCGCACACATATGTGCATTTATGGGAGTGTGATATGTGAGGGAAAGGGTCAGCTCCTTTATCTTGCTGGAGATGCCGGGTAAATTAGAGCATTTTAATAGCAATGTTATACTGCTAGTATAACATTATTTTTGATACATTTATTAAAAAATAAAATAAAATCAATATCTTAAATTAATGGAGATAGATAGAATGGATGTGTGAGTATAGATTGATATTTTACACATCAGACAAATTCTCTATGTATAGAACTAGAGACACAGATAGAGATAAGATTAGATATAGATAGATAAATGATAGATAGATAGATAGATAGATAGATAGATAGATAGATAGATAGTCGGTACTTCATATTCATGAAGCTTACATATTATTTGGGAAAGAAAAAATAAATAAGTAAATATGTCAAAAAAGCATTAAGTGCTAAAGAAAACAGAAAATCAAAACGCAGGATAGGAGGAAGAAGATAGTGGGGCTGGGGTGAGAGAGGGCCAGATGGCTCGGAGTGGTGGTCAGGGAAGGCCTATCTAACAGAGTCATATTGATTAAAGCCTCTAGAAGGTGGCCATCTATGCAGAAATCTGTGGAAATGACAATCTACACAGAGGGAACAAGAAGTGTAATTGAACTTTTATAGGGCACATGCTATATTAACTGTATTTTCTTATTTTCTGTATTCCTGGTCTGGCATTTGAGTCCTTGCTAATCCTAGAGACTGACTCTCCCAGGGTTAGCTAATTCCTAGAGATAGCACATGACTTACTCTGGAAGCATGCCTTCCATATACAAACCAACCAGTTCAAAGCCCATACCTCTGGCCACCTCCCTTATTGGGCTCCTAAACTCAGAGCCAATACATTCCCTCGCCCTAAGCACCCTAGCCCCAGGCATCAGACAACTAGAGGCACTTCTTGTACCCCAGTGCCCACTGAAACCATTCAAACTGGCCAATCTTAAACCTGCTTTATCTGTCTTGTTTTGACTCTTGCAACAGAAAGCACAATAAAAACTTTCACTCTCCACCTTTCGCCACCTGCTTGGCCCTGGTGGCTCTTCATGTGGCCCTGCATGGCATGCCATGTCTGCTGCTTCTGGGGAACTGTGAACAAAAACTTCTTCCTTCCTTAATGAGTCATTTCTCTATTTGCACGTCTTGATTTAAACCATACCTTATTTAAACAAATTCGTTTTGAAACACATGCCTGTGTGTTTGAGGTCAGCAAGAAAGTCAATGTGGCTCACAAAGAGAGTGGGGGGAAGGGGAGGAGGAGATGAGATGAGAGAGGGAAACAAAGGGCAGCTCATGCAGAGCCTCAGAGACAATTAAAGAATGTTAGCTCTTCCGCTGAGGGAGAGAGCTTCTTAGAGACCCAGAACAGAATGGCATGATATGACCTACATTTCAATAAGATCTATCTAGCTGTTATGCTGATAGTAGACTAAAGGCTAGCAATGGCAGAAACAGGGAAATAGCTTGTAGATTTATTACAATTTATAGATTCTGGTAGCCTAGACCAGAGTGGTAGTAGGGGAGAGAGAAAAAGACATGTAAGTTCTGGACATAAACTCTTTTGAAGGTAGAGTCAGTAAGATTTGCTGAAGGTTTGATGTGGGGTATGGGGGGGGGGAGAAGCCAAGAAGCCATAGGTGACTGCAAGGCTTAATGGAATGTGAGCCCACACAAATGTGGTTGCCCCTTACTGAGATGGCAGAAACTGCAGCGGGAGCATATTAGGGTGAGGGAATGTGTTGCAAATCAGGAATTCAGTTTTGAACATGTTAAATTTAAGATACCTGCTACACATAATTAATTTTATGGTTAACAACAGCAAAAAAAAATAGGTAGAAGTATGTCTTATTTAAAGAATGATAAAGTGATCTTCCATGTTGGAGAGGCTCACGTGCCAAAAAACTGAGGATGACCTCCAGCCAACCACCAACTAGGAACTGAAGCCCTGATTCAAATAGTCTGAAGAAGCTGAATCCTGGCAACAACGGTGTGAGTGTGCATCCACATCCTTCCCCAGTCAAGCCTTCAGATAAGACCTTGTCTCTGCCAACACCTTTATTGCAGCCTATAAAAAAATCCTAGGTAAGAGGACCCAGTTATGCTGTGCCACAATCCTGATCCACAGAAACTGTGAGGTATTAAATGTGTATTGGTTTTAAGCTGCTAATTTGGGGAGGAGGCTTACCATATTTTTTGCTCCATAAGATGCACGTAAGGAGGAAAATAAGAAAAATATATTCTGAACCAAATGGTGTGTTAAATATTTAATAGGACATAGCACAATAATATTTCAACAATGTAAACTCAACAGCAGTATTAACAACCATTAACACTGTTATTAATAAATGAGAAGAGAATTTAATGTTCAAATACTCTTCTAGTTGTCCGGGAACCCGCAGCAGCTAAAAATAAATGGACATTCACTCCATAAGGCGCACGGGCATTTTCCCCTCCACTTTGGGGGGGAAAAGTGTGTCTTATCGAGTGAAAAATACGGTAATTTATTACAGACTAATGTACAACTAACAGAAGATCGTTAGAATGAACACAGGTAAAAGAGAGAAGTGGGGTCTAGTCCTGGGCATATCACTGTTTAGAAGGCAGGAAGAGAAAGAGGAAGGGACAAGAGACCGAGATCTTCCATGAAGTAGAAGAACAAAGAGACAGATGACAAAGGCTTCAGCCAGGAGGAGGAAATGGTCAACTGGCCAAATGCTATTGACAAATCAAATTAAATGAGGTCTGAGAACCTGTGGTTGGAGTTAGCAATGTTGAGATTGATAATACAATAACACTTTAAAAACAGTAGGGCAAAAAAATATTGTAAACCTTAATTGCTTCTTTAAACAAAGCCACAGTTTCATACATGAGGCTTCTTTTAAGTAAGATATAGTTCTATCTATTCCTGCTTGCTGCAGTTGGTCATCAAGCTCTAACACAAGAAAGGAATCTAGAGATTCTCATCTTTAAATATCTCTGTTATAGATGAGCACAATAAGCTAATTGAACTATTCAAGGTCACATAATTAGCTAACAGAAGAGACAGGAATCAAAATGAGACTGAAGAAACTTGACCTACTACTGTTCTTTCCAAACATCACAGTATGCCTTTGATTTCCTACTTCAAGGAAGGTGATTAAAAATCCTAACTACTACATAGCAATACTTAGTCTAGTGAACATCTTTTATTTAAAGTCTTATTTTTTTGTGCTTTCCATACTTAAAAGTTTATAAAAAGTTTTATTAAGAAAAGACATGTGGAATTGTTTTTTAAGTAATTAAAAGAATCAACATGCAAAAGACACAGGGAGTCTGAGCAGGTAGTGGTGCAGTGAAAAGAGCATCATTGGCCTGTGATGCTAAGGACCCAAGTTAAAACCCCGAGATTGCTGGCTTGAGCATGGGTGGAGTCGCTGGCCTGGGCATAGGATCATATACATGATCTCATGGTTGCTGGCTTAAGCAAGGAGTCATTGGCTCAGCTGGATCCCCCAACAGCCAGTCAAGGTACATGTGAGAAAGCAGTCAATAAACGACTAAGGCTCTGCAACTATGAGTTGATGCTTCTCATATCTCTCCCTTCCTGTCTGTCTGTCTCAAAATAAATAAATAAATAATAATAAATAAACAAATTTTAAATATCATGCTGTCGATGGCAGTTACTTTTATTGAAATCATCATATTGGTTCTATTTGTTTTTAAATTAAATTTGGGACTTCCTACATCAATATCCCTATGTCTTTTATTTATTTATTATTCTTTTAGAGATAGCAGTATACAGGGACAGACAGACAGGAAGGGAGAGAGATGAGAATCATCTGGGTGGTTCTTACTAAATGCATTTTTGCTAAATGCTAAAATGTAGAACAGTGCTTTGCACACACAGCTGTAACCAAAGGAGCTTGACCTGAACACACCTGGAGAAGTTTCACCAACTGCAAAGAAGAAATCAATGTGTAATTAACCAAATACTGTATATAGCCATTAGAGCTAAACCTCCCTTGGAGCAGAAAGAGCTTTGGAAATTATTTGTCTGCCTCATTTACTTGTCACAAGTAAAAATAAAAACTTTATCTTCCAACAAGACTTGTGTTGCTTTGGCTCGGACACTGTAAGCAGGAATCCACTGTGGTCAGTTACACTTAAGTGACAGGTGAAGAGGTCTGGCCTCCATTCTAAAAGCTCAGAAGACAATCAATACGAAGAGTAACAAACATAACAAGACAGAAATTTTAGAAAAGACTCAAATTGAGAATGAGACCAAAATGTTGAGAATGGACAGGAAGCAGGAAGATTTATTATTAGAGTGCTTTGAATTGATTTATTTTGAACTATGTGTACTTGAGCTACAGCAGTGATCAAGACATGGCCCTCAAGGAAAGGACAGTCCATCAGGGAGACACGTGCATAAACAGGCCACTGCTGCACAGCATCCTAAGTGTAACAAATGGAGAAGACACTGAATACAGTGGATGCAAAAATAATAAGTTCCGATCTCAATTTTCATTGCAATTCATGTTTACCCTGATTATAGAGGTGGGAGAAGGATGGACAGTGTGAGAGGGTAGTTCAGGAGGAGCACAGTCCTGGGAAAACAGGGCTGCTGTCCCAGAGGGGAAGGAAGGATGCTCAGTGGGAAAAGAAAGAAAGGCAGTCAGGGTCACTCGAACTATGGCAGTGGTTCTTAACCTGGGTTCTATCAAATCCTAGGGGTTCAATGAGTCGGTCTCAGGGGTTCGGAGAAGCCTCTGCCACGGAGGTAAAGACACACTTGTGTAAAGTCGTGATGACACGCCCCCGCTTGGCCATCACTTCCTGCAGAGGATCACGTTACATTGCTTGGCCAACCAGTGCTGCACGGAATTTAGTGCACGCAGTAGTCAACGGCTGTCATAGTTGTACATCATGTGGTTTCTTTCTTAATATTTTAATCCATACTAAATATGTCGAGCAAAAAAAAGAAAGTGGTCGGATGAATATGTACAACATGGATTCACATGTATAACGGAACGGGATGGGAGTCAGCATCCTATCTGCATAATATGCAATGCCAAGTTGAGCAACTCTAGTCTTGCACCGGCAAAACTAAATTTGGAAAAAAAATCATATTTTATTTATCACTAAAGAAGGGTTCGGTGAATGCGCATATGAAACTGGTGGGTTCGGTACCTCAAAAAAGGTTAAGAACCACTGAACTATGGTATCGTAAAGACGCAGTGAACATGAACACAAGTGGGGAGAGCACAGACGATTTCCAGAACCCATACCTTTCTTGCATACCGGTGTGTACCTGCACACCCACCTCCTAACATGCCTGCCCTAGAGGTAACCATTCTTCTAACATCCATTACCACAAATTAGTTTCACTTATTTAAAAATTTCTTATAAGCAGAATCATTTCTCTGCCATCTTAAGCGTTTTGCTCAAAGTTCATCCCAACAGCCAGAACTCAGAGCCACTTAAATGTCTTTAAAGCTTCTATCACAGGGGGTCAGATTTTACAGGATTGTCAACTTTCCCTTTGCTGAGAGAAAAGCCTAATGTCCTCAACACAACCATTTATTTTCTTGTGATGTTTACAAATTTTAAACAAACACATGGTTCTTTATTATTATTATTATTATTAAGTGAGAGGTGGGGAGGCAGAGACAGACTCCTGCATGCGCCCCAAATGGGATCCACCTAACAAGCCCCTACCAGGCAATGTTCTGCCCTGGCAGGCCACAGCTCTGTTACTTGGCAACTGAGCTATTTCAGCACCTGAGGGGAGGCCATGGAGCCATCCTCAGCTCCTAGGGCCAATTTTGTTCTAACCATTCAAGCCAGGGCTGCGGGAGGAGAAGAGAGAGAGAGATAAAGACATTTCATTTGACTTAAACATTTTATATGTCTAGCACTACTTAGTTAATAATAGTTACAAACTTTGCTTTTATTATTAGCAGATATATCAAGATTTGCACATAGAATACAGCAAAAGTGCATTTAGATATGAAGTTAGAGTTAAAAGAAAAAAATAAAACTAGTCAAGAAGGGGTAGCAGGAGGTAAAATAAAAACCCAAAAGACTTTTCTAATGTTTTATGAAAAATTGAGAAAAACAAGATTTTGTAATACCAAAGAGACAACCAATAGAGATCTTGTTTCTTCTGACTAATGTAAGAGCAGCAGAGAATGTCATTCATTTTAACCAGCTTGAAAAAATTATCTTATAATATTACCATCTGTTGACATATGACAGATACAGCATTCCGACGACACAGATAATGAAGCAAAAATACAGAAAATTAAAGGGACAGATGTGAAAAACTCACATGCTCATTTGGCTTAGCATTTCACATCTGCTGTCTCAGAGCCTTCCCAGTAAAACAAATCTTATGGTTGGATTCAGGATCTTGAAATGTTATGCTATGCAGCAAGCAACACACCTCTGACTGATGACCATCCATTCAATCCAACATATTGTGTGTTTTCTCCTCAATATTGGGAGACTTCTGTCCAAAACTCAGTGTCTGCTATCAAGGGAGAATCCGTGTAGGTATACATAGGTGAATATTATATTAAAGTTATTTAACCATACTTCTAAATATTTGCTTCTCTGGCATTGAAAGTCCACTATGACCAGAAAGATATATACATGCAAAAATTGTCATCAGTATGCTCTACATACATTTTTGATTGGCAGAGAATTGAAAAATGTTAAGATTAGTAACCAATTCCTTGCATAGTGTATGAACACATGGATTTAAACATTGAGTCTCCTTTTTAGACTTTAAAATTTGGGGACCATATATTGTCTATTCAAAGAATTTAGTTAAAAATGTAATGGAATAAATATTTAATTATTTCACAGTGTTTGCCTTCCACCTGCTGGGGCAGATCTTTCTGTGCACCTGACCCCTGAGGCAATGGTGTGAAGGTGGGCAGTCCCTGGGGCGGAGCCCACAAACCCCTAGGCGTCCTTAGCTGGGTTATTTTTCTCCCTCCCAGCTTTACTGAAATACAATTGACATATAACATTGTGTAAGTTTAAGGTGCATAATGTGATAATTTGATATATGTATATATTGTGAGATGATTACAAAATAAGGTTAGTTAACACACCCCTCACCTCACAGTTATCGTTTCTTGTGTGTGATGAAAGCATGGCAGATCTACTTGCCAATACATGAGACAGTATTGTTAACAATCCCACTGATCCTGTGCATTAGCTTCCCAGCTCACCCATCTTATAACCGGAAGTTGGTACCCTCTGCTCAACACCTCCTTCTTCCCCCACCTCTACCCCTGCAACCACCATTTTATTCTGCTTCTAAGAGTTTAGTGTTTTTCTTTATATTTCACAGATAAGCGATATCTTACAGTATTTATCAATCTCTAGCTGACATTATTTTTATAGTAATTTTTTCTAATTTCAAAATATTTTTATAGTTTATATATAATTTACATATGACTTATAATTATAAATTTTTATAAAAATTAGTATTATTTCACTTAGCATAATGTCCTCAAGTTCCATCCTGTCACAAATGGCAGGTTTTCCTTCTTTTTTATAGCTGAATATTATTCTGTTGCATATATATATATACAGACATATATACATATACCAATTTTCTCCATTCATTTATTCATTGACTGACACTTAGCTTAACCATTCCTTGGATGTTGTGAATAATACTACCTCTTTAAGATAGTGATTACAAATATATATATATATATATATATATATATATATATATATATATATAAATTAGATTGCTGGATATTTAATTATTTCACAGTCATTCTATTTTTAATTTTTTTTTATTCTTTTTTAAATTTCTTTTTATTTTATTCATTTTAGAGAGGAGACACAGAGTGAGAGAGAGAGAGAGAGAGAGAGAGAGAGAAAGAGAGAAAGGGGGGAGGAGCTGGAAGCATCAACTCCCATATGTGCCTTGACCAGACCAGTGCAGGGTTTTGAACTGGCGACCTCAGTGTTCCCAGGTCGACACTTTATCCACTGCGCCACCACAGGTCAGGCCTATTTTTAATTTTTTTGAGGAATCTCCATACTGTTTTCCATAGTAGCTGAACCAGTTAATAGTCCCACCAACAATACACAAGCGTTCTCTTTTCTCCACATTCTTGCTCAGCTGTATTCTTGATAGCCTTGGGATTCCCAGCAGAATATTTCGGTTTTGTGTCTCCATAAACTAATAATCTTTTTTTTTAAAGTAATAAAAGCGTATTTTCAATCACGGAATAACAACCTTATTCATACCATTTTTTCCTTTTATGAAACACTGTTTTTCCTTTGAAAGGGTCTGTCCATTACTGAGATTTGAGAACACTGCTAAAATGCCTGCCAGAGCACTTGCTTTTATAAATGTGTTGGCACCAAGCTTCTCTGTATCAAAGATTAATGTAAAATTGTCAGACATGAACTTCAGATGGAAATCCTGTCTTTCGGCCAAATGACCTCAGAGTTGAATGACAAACGCTTGACTTCAGTTCATATGGAGAAACGTGGCGGGAGAATTGAACTCTCACAGGGCCCATGGTGGAGAAAGGATGCTGATCTCAGAGGCTCTTATTCCTTTAGTGTTCATCACCATGCTCCCATGGTAACAAGTAAGCAACAACATCTCTCATATATTGCCAAACATACACTTAATTTTCAGCTTATGCAAATTTAGCAACATTTAACAAAAATAATTTACATCCATCACAGGGATCCAGGAATCCTCTTTCTCCACCCTACACCCATTAACGGGTTAGTTAGTACATTCCTTAAGCTTGAGAAAAAGTTATGTCAGTGTTATGGTCACAACTTTGGGACATAATGGCATGGGTTTTCCCAAGTTCTGGCTTTTATACTAGTTGTTTGATGTAAACTAAGTTAACACCTCTACACCTGTCTCTTCACTTGTAACATGGAAATAGTAACAAATGACTTCACAGTTATGTCAGGAGATGAACGGCTTAGCTCATTTGTTTATACCACATATTCATAAAAGACAGAGCCCAGAGCCGAGCCCAGAGCAAGATCTGAATGTATGTTACTTATTTTATTATTATTTATTTCTTACAATAAAGCTTCAAAGTAGATGTTATTGAGCTCATTTTACAGGTGAGAAAACTGAGTCTCAGGAATTTCTAGTAACAGCAAGGAAGTGTGAGGGTTGCAATGGAAGGCCAGGTTTGGCATGCCCCAACACATGTGATCTTTCCACTAAACCACACTGCCCATCAGGAAGTAGCTAAAGAGACACCTGCCTGGCCACTGGCCAGAACCCCTAGCTACAACTTCCTTTGTTTTATTGCTAGATTCTGGCCAGCACTTCTCACTACAGCAATCAAAGGTTACCAGGACAAGCAAAGGGCCGGTGATAACCCCAGAAGTACAGTTCCCCTGGACAAAGCAAAAGCAACTGTTTCTAATGAGATAAAAGCTCTGCACTCCATCCCCTCCTCATCTTCCTTGGGCAAGAGGAAGCCAAAAGCAGCAAAGTCATAGCATGTTATCTTCTTTCAATTATGTAGAAGGGGTTGAGATATGCAGGCATGAACATTCAGTATATGTTTCCTTTTTCCTGACAGAGAATTTTCCTAGTTATCTATTATAAGTAGAGGATTTGTTGTTTCCATTACCAGAGTAAAAAATAAATAGCTGTGGGTTATTTTTGTTTCTGGAGAAACCTCTTCGATTACTTGAAGCGCCCTCAAAATTCAATGGGGGAAGCAAATGGAGGGAAGAATTGGACAGATAATGAATGTGGGGCTCACATCTCAGACATGCACTGTCTTCTCTACAACAGGGAAATAAAACTCTCTAGATGATCAAATGTGACAAGTCTGCAGTAATAGTCAATCCTTTTTATTTCTTATCATTAAATGTGTTCTGCATCAGTATAATATGTAATAATTGTCCATGAAATGAATGCCTGTAGAGTGACTTACTTCCAGTGAAGGGGAAATGATAGAGATTTGCAGCGAGGAGTTATTAGTGGTGATAAGGAGGAGGAGGCAGCATTTCTGAAAAATTAAAGGCAGGCTATAAAAGGCCTTGACCATCATCAATGACAAGGACTCTACAGCCATTTTTTAAAAATAAAGCCTTGCAACATTATCACTTATCTTTGCCCAGTTTCCATAGGGTTCCTATTAGTTGCACAAGTCACAAAATGGATTGGGAGACCTACACCACAAACATTTGTCTTTGTTGCCACTGACACATGGAGACATTGAGGCACACCGGGGCGGTAAGGCCTGTGCTCAAGCCCTTACTCTGATGGCACCCACAGGTGCAGCTTGCTAGAAGTTCCGGTTCTATAATGCATTTAATCAGATTTATGTGAGTATGTGTCATGTCAGGTGGTGGGAAAGGCACATGAAGGACACAAGTCCCAAGGAATTTACAGTCCATGAACTGGCCTCTGCAATATAGTGCAGTAGATGTAACATTAAGATTAAGTATGAGGCTTTGTGGGAGCCTATAGAGGGGTTCTTAACCCAGTCGTAGAGGGCCACAGGAAGGCCTCCCAAAAAGGGTGATATTGACACTGAGACCTGAAGGTAGAACAGGCGAAACCAGCTGAGAAGAGACTCAATTGGAAGTGTGTCTCCGGGAAAGAAGACATTAAGTACAAAAGCATGAAGTCCAGCAAGGGAGCTTGGAGCATTAACCAGACAGTAAGAGATTCAGGATGTCTGAGGAGAGGAGCCAAAGAGAAGGGGAAAGTCAGGCCTGAGAACTAAGAAATGGTAAAAGATATATATATTTAATGCCTTGGAATTCTAATTAAGAAGCTTAGTCTTTGATCTATCTAAAGGGCAATGGTAAACTGTCTAAAGGTTTTAAGAATGGAAGTCACATAAGCAAACTAGCAACTTAGAAATATCATCCTGCAAATAAGACTAGAAGGGAACAGAAGAGAAGTGAAATGAATTGGAAATAAGGACTCCTAACTTCTAATTGCAGTTAGGAGACAAGTGCCAGATTAGTGTGGAAAACAAAAGTGGTTTGAATTAAAGACCTTACCACAGTGACTTGTACTTTGGAAGTGCTCAATAAATTATGTATATTACTAATAACATTAATAACAATGTGATGGCAAAAAAGAATAGATTGAGCTACATTTAGGATGAGGAGGATGCATATCTCTTATGACTATTTAGCTGTAGAAGATGAGAAAGCAGAGTTCAAGGATGATTTGAGTCTTCTCACTTGGTTATGATGGTCACTAGGATGAGGACCTGGGGAAAGAAACAGGTTTGAGGGTAACAGAAGAAGTTGAATATATTTGGAGACAGCTTCAACTTGAGTGGGCAGTGAATTTCTCAGTTGATTTTCCCTGTCCCCTCTTTTTTACTTTAAACTCACCATTTTAAATGTCTTAAGACATACAATTGAAAGGCTTTCAGTTTATTCACAATGTTGTGCAACTATCACCTCTATCTAATTCCACAATATTTTCATTATCCCAATAAAGAAACCCATATCCATTTAACAGTGCCTCCCCATTATCCTTTCCCTCCAGCCCCTGGCAACATTAATCAATTTTCTGTGTCTGTGGAATTTGTTTATTCTGGATATTGTACATAAATAAAATCACATACAATATGTGGTCTTCTGTGTCTGGCATACACAAATGTTCATTGCATCATTACTCATTGTAGCTAAAAAATGGAAACAACCAAACACCTACCAACTGAAGAATAGACAAACAAATGGTGGTGTATCCATACAATGGAATATTAAGCATCCATGGAAAGGAATGAAATACTGATACTTGCTGCAACATTGAAAACATTGTGCTAAATGAAAGAAGTCAGATACAAAAGGCAACGTATGACATGTGGGTGGCACTCACCACAGTACCTACTATAGCAGGGATCTACTCCCTCCTTCCATTGAGGGTATGTTTCCATTTATGTGAGATCTCCAAATTAGGCAAATCTTTAGAGAGAGAAAGCAGTTTTGTGGTTGCCAGGGGAGGGAGGAATGGGAGTGACTGCTTAATGTGCACAGGGTGGCCATTGGCAGGGATGAAAACACTGTGGAACTACAGAGGAGTAATACAACATTGTAAATGTACTTAATGCCACTTTAAAATGGTAATTCTCTGCTATATATATTTTATCACGTTTAAGAAAAAGGAAAGGAAAGGAGTAAAGTACTGATACATCCTCTCTGTCCTTGGAGGGGCAGTACCCCACCTTTGAAGGGGGTGGTGGCACTCCAGTGATTATAAACTCTGGAGTTCAGCTGCCTGGATTTAAATCACAGCTTCTCCTCTTACTGGATGTGATATTGACAAGTTACTTTGCCTTGTTCAGTCTTCCTTTATAGCAGGGGTCCACAAACTTTTTACACAGGGGGCCAGTTCACTGTCCCTCAGACCATTGGAGGGCCGCCACATGCAGTACTCCATACACTGACCACCAGTGAAAGAGGTGCCCCTTCCGGAAGTGCGGCGGGGGCCGGATAAATGGCCTCAGGTGGCCTCAATTTGGCCCGCAGGCTGTAGTTTGGGGATCTCTGCTTTATAGAATAGGGATAATAATAGTACCTATATAAGGAGTTATTGCAAAGAGTATGCAAAATAATACCTATAAAATGGTTGAGCACTGAGCTTGCCACATTTGTTTAATAATGTCAGCTATTCTTAAAATTATTATTATTATCATCATTATTGTTATTATTCAGCCGCAGTGATCAGTCCTTGAGATAGGCATATATTGAATGGACCAGCAGTATCCTTCCCAGGTATTTTTAAAATGCCACAGCAAGAGGAGCGCTTTCCTCTCCTAGTATGATGCTCTCAGGCAGGAATCTAAAGGCTGCCAGCAATTACAATACATATTGGAAAGGCCAGGAAATACTTTGCTGGAATAAAGCCAAGATAGCAAGAGAAGCCAGGACAAGGAATTGGGGCAGGTCCAATGCACTAGAGTCCCTGATTTCAGGTGCCCAGAACTTGGTCATATAATCAAATGAATTCCCCATTTCAGCTTAAGGAAGTTCAAATGTTAATTTTCGTTCAATATGAAATTGCAACCAAAGAGTGCTGAACAAGGCACTGTTGTCTAGTGGGTCTAGCAGGACAGTGAAGTAGATAGTCAGCAGGCAGAGAGCTGGATACAAGCTTCAAAAATGGAAGCTGGGAAAGAAATACCAGTTTCGGAGTCATTAGCCTAACAAGTAACTACTTCACAAGAGTAAATAAGATCATCTGGAAAGAAGACACAGACAGAAATTTAAGATGGCATAAAATTCAACTAAAAGGAACAGAAATTTTAACAGACAGAGAAAGTTGAGCCAGAAAGGAAGGAGAAAGACAAGAGAGTGTAGTTTCACAAAAGCCGAAGGAAGAAAATACTCTGAAAGGAAGTGGTCAATATAGTTAAATACTACAGAGAAATCAAGTAAGGACTGGATTCAAGACTGTCCCTTGGATTTACCAAAATAGGACCCTACCAGTTCCTCGAGGACAAGCAGTTTCAGAGGCAGATGTCTGGGAGACAGGTGGCAGACAAAGTAAGTGGGAGAGTGAAAACAACATGGTCTCAGACTTATCGTTTTGGTTCTAACACCAATTATGCAACTTGGGACAAGTTGTTTAGCCTCACTGGACCTCAATCTACTTACTGATAATAACACAAAAGAGAGGATATAATTCATTCCACACTCTTCACAGGGGTCTAGACAAGTGTTAAGATGACTGACAGGGATGGTAAACCCAACCAGGCACCTCTCAGGAATTCCCCTGGAACTTCCTAAAATCCTTTTTGCATAAGTTTGTCTAGTCTGCTTTTTAAAAAAAAAAAAAAAAAAAAAGGTGATTGAGGACTTTGGGATCTGTGGCCAGTCCTGGGAACTTAAGTGACCCTGCACTGCAAATCCCTAATCCCCTAAATGGAAGGAGGGAGTAGATCCCTGCTGTAGTGGGTGCTGTGCTATGTGCCACCCACATGCCACCTGTCATCCATAGACCGAAAGCACTGACACCTCACTGCCCAGAGCTCTGAAGCAGGTAGCACTCAGCTCCTTGCCAAGCCAGGAACTGCCTTCAGTCACAGAGAATCGTGTGGCCAAGTTCATACCCTCTCTGGGGCAGGCTGCATCCCAGGACTGGCCAGTATGGTTATAAAAGCCAAAGGACCATCCCCACACCAGAAAGCCTTAGTACTGGGGGAAGCCCAGGCTCAGCACCCCAAGCCCAGGCCTGCTGCCTTCACTCCCCATATGAACCTATCCTGCAGGTCCACCCAGGAAATCTCCTGCACCTGAATCTTCATCCCAGAGTCTGTTTCCTAGGAAACCCCAACTGGCTTACCAATATCTGAGAGCTTTATCTTGAATGAGAAGGAAAAGTAGGCAAATAGGACTTAAGAGTGAGTTAGCTCCTACCCTGTCTCCAAACATTTAAGAAGCACAAAAGAACTTCCAAGTGAAATTTTTCAAGTGCACCCTGGACCACTGTCTGGAGACTAAAACAGAAACACCCAGTATCCCTTTGGAGAACCTAATACAAAATTTGTACGGTGAAGGAGGTCAAAAGGTTCAAACTTCCAGTTATAAAATAAAGGCCCGGAATGTAATATACAGCATGGTGATGATTAATACTTGAAATTATCTAAGGGAGTTCTCATCACAAGGGGCATGTTCAGTAGACTTATTGTGGTGGTCATTTTGTAGTAAATACATATCTCAAATCATTATGTTGTACACCTTAATCTAATACAGCGATTTTCAACCCGTGTGCTGCAAGAATTTTTAAAACATGCAATATCTGCCTGACCTGTGGTGTTACAGTGGATAAAGTGTCGACCTGGATGGAATGCTGAGGTCCCCAGTTCGAAATACCAGGCTTCCTAGTCAAGGCACATATAGGAAACAACTACTACGATTGATGCTTCCTGCTTTTCCCCCATTGTCCTTCTCTCTCTCTCTCTCCCTTTCTACTATCTCTAAAATCAATAAATAAAATCTTTAAAAAGAATGCAGTACCTGACTATTTAGTCAGGGGCACTGACCTCTTTTCCCTTAGATTGTCATATAAAAATAAAATGACAACAGCCAACACAAACGACATCCAGTATGATTGAGTCAAAATTGTAC
Source organism: Rhynchonycteris naso (assembly GCA_037038555.1). Taxonomy (NCBI): domain Eukaryota; kingdom Metazoa; phylum Chordata; class Mammalia; order Chiroptera; family Emballonuridae; genus Rhynchonycteris; species Rhynchonycteris naso. Next base: position 229,549,512 of record CM072998.1, read on the forward strand.
ATATTTTATTTGTCAGGCAGCAAAAAATATATATTTTTTTGGTATGCCACAAAATTTTAGTAATTAGTTTATGTGTGCCATGAGATGGAAAAAGGGGTGAAAATCACTGATAATACAATGTGTTACAGGTCAGTTATGTCTCAATAAAAAAACAATCTGGAAAGTGAGAGAGTCTGCCCCTGCCTGGCCCTGGATGGAGCCACAATCTGTAGAGCCCAGAGTGGCCGTGATGGCAAAAGTAGTCATTTAACAGCCACTAAGAACAAGAGGGCCACCCAGGGGTCTGCCTGGGAAAGTGGGAAGGGCAGGTGAGGGCTGCGGCAGGAGGGAGCCTAGCCGCCAGCGGTGTCCCCTCTAGGCCGCACGCCAGGCGGTGTTCTGCACGCTTGTGCCCGGATCCATCTCCTGCCAACGAGAAGAGTGACCACATGTAACCACACTTGTACAACATTAATGTCAACTGCTCGTCACCAAAGCCACTTGCTTCTTCTCAGAGATTTTTTTAAAAACAAAGATCAGTCTATTATCTTAAGTAGTTGAAAAATAGTTTACTTTTTGCACTCAGTTTCTGGGGGGAAGTACTGAAACTTTTGAAAGTCCTCTTTCCCATCTCTTATTCCTCCCATAGTCGCGTGCCTCAAGCTTCCTCCTAAACTCAACCTGCTTCCTCATCTGTTTCGCTCCTTCGCTCTTTTTTGTTTTCTTGCCAGCGGCTCGCGAACCTCTCAAATATATCTTCCCACAGCCTCTTGAGCTTCTCCAGCCTGGTGTGTGTGTGTGTGTGTGTGTGTGTGTGTGTGTGTGTGTGTGTGTGTGTGTGTGTGAGAGAGAGAGAGAGAGAGAGAGAGAGATTTTGCCTGGGACACAGGGTTCTGGCCTCTTGCTGCCCCGTGACACAGACTGAACTGGGCAGCACCTTTGCTTTGACCCTGTTCATACTAGATAGATTACACTTAAAGACTGTCCTTTATTTCAAAATTACATCCTCCCTACCTTTTAGGTGTTAAAATATCCTTTTCTCTCTGAAATGACAATGACAAATGGAAGGTGTTTGTAATGTACTTGGCTAAATAAAGTGTTTGCAAATTGTGAATCAGCCCTCCAAACTTTCTTTAAGTTGTACAAGTCCACAAAATCCAAAAATCTGAGAATCATATTAAGACAATATGTGCACCTGGAACTAATATCATATATCTAACTTGATAATGTTTTAAGAAAAACTAATATGCAGAGAAAGAATATAAATCAGGGAGAAGATGATTTGGGGACTATCAGTCTTCAAAACATTGACTGCTGTCACTCTTGGAAGAATTTGAGGAGAGCTTAAAAAAAAGACAGAAAGGAGCAAAGGGGGTTAGAAAGGGCCCAGGCTAATGTGAGGAATCCCTGCATACATTTGTATTCCTTATCCTATGTAGATATTAACATCTTCATGTTATTGGTAATGAAACTGAGGTTCAGAGGGCCCAGTTGGAGGTGGTGTCAAGCCCCCCCTCCAGCAGCACAGAAGCGGAGACAAAACAGATGTCCCCGATTAGCAGCTGGTTTTTAGAGACAGTGGAATTAAGGGTTAGGTCCTAAGACACAGTGTATAGAACCCCTAAACAAAGAGTGGGGGGAAGTCTGCCTACCTATGCTCTAAGGAGAAATAAAGACATTCATCTGAGATAGAAATCAGTTGGACAGCCTTAGATATGGAGCCAAAGAAATAAAGGATTATTATCCTTAACTCACTAACTCACCAGCCATCACATGTCTGCACATCCATACAGAGGGTCAGAGAGAAATTTAATTCCCTGTCCACCAAGTGTTTCTGCTGTGTTCTCAACCTCAGAATGCTGTCTCAAGTTATTGAGAGTTTTTCTTCTTTCTTTTTAACTGAGCTAACTCTACCCCTGCATCCTGACAGTATAATTAACACTAGCCTGAAGAGAGGAATTATTCTGCATTAAAAAAATAAGTATTATAGACAGAGACTTTTAGATCCTCTTACACGGTTGAGGAAGAATCAGTACACTGAGGGTAAAGTCAAGAGAAGTCAAAGAACAAAGGAAAAGGAATGCTAATGAATCCTCAAATGTATTTGGCAACCTGAGAAGTCCTGGGTTTGACATTAGATGTGCAGTTAAATGATTTTTAATATTTTTTTAAATTGTAATTTTAAATTGAACATAATCCAAGAATGCTGTCTGTCATTTTACAAAACCTCACTAATGGTTGCACATGAGGGACATATGAACTCCTGCCAATGTGATTCCCTGTGGAATCAATCATCTATGAGTCTGGAACAAAGGTGATCTTCCATAAAATTAAACATCTAGTTTCCTTCATGTATTTCAAACAGAGCTGTTTATGTTTGTCACTGGGGCCATATGCACGGTTGTAAGGTTTGGGAAAATGGATAGGAAGTTCATCTAATTCAATACCTTGGTTTAAACGGCAAAGAAATAGGCATGTCGTGGTCCAACAACAGGTCAAGTAACAAATACAGCATGAAAATTCAGACTCTGTGAATCTTGGTCTAGGACCCATTCTGTGTCATTACTGGAAATTTCTGAGATTTAAGGGCTCCTTTGAGGTAATTATACCAATCTATCATCTTATAAGTTGTCCTGTCATGGGGAGTAGTAATAAAATGCTCTCCTTCATAAATCAGCAACTTCTTAATTGAATACAATGACATTTCCCCCAAAATAATTATCTAGGAAAGTAAGAAATTTAGGAAAGTATTTCCTAAACTAATATTCCAATATCTTACTGAATTTATATGTAAATTAACCTACCAGCTGTTAGTCACAAAATGAGATAGCATATAGGAAAATGTTTGCTCAACTCTTCAGAGCTCCTTTAATAGTATATATTATTATTATTATCATTATTATTACTGCTCGTACATTACCATATTTGAATTTGGTGTTGAAACATAAAATAAACATTGATTCAGACTAACTAGGAGAGAACAGTCAAAATCATACACTGTGTTATTAAATGGTATTGTTTCATCAGGAAGTCCAAAGTCTAACTAAGTCCTACAGTTAACAGAGTGAGACCAAATAGTTCTTTTTCCTTTTCTACTTCAAGATAAAAGAAATCTTTACTTAAAATTATACATTTACATGGTATAATTAATGTGCTAAATTCCTTGAAAAAGAATTTATCCTGTTAATTAATGTAAACATGTCTGTATATTAAAACCTTATTAATTCAGGCTTCCAATAACTCAGAATTTAAGCTCATTTTCCCTATGCCAAAATAAAATAAACCATTTTCCCCAGATAATGTAAAGGTATATTTCAGTAGGGCACAATCTGAATTAATGAAATTTAACTATGTGGTCTCTGTATAGAGATTTCATTCAAAAGGTTTTCAAAATCCTACATTGCTGCCATCTGGTGGTCAAGTGTGGTTCTATGCCATAATTTTAAAATTAAAACTATCTGTAAAGATAAATAACAATATGAACCTTACCAATATATGCATACTCTTGCAAATTTAAAAACATCAAAATAAAGTAAATGCAAGTAGAGAATTATATAATCATGTGTAAAATGCACATTTATAGTAGTATTTGCTTAGAGAAATGGTTTATTCAGACATGTTCTATAATAGATTATTAATTACTAGGTAGAGCAAAGTCTTTGCCTAATGAATATAACCCCAGAACCATGAGAAATGATTTTTGCTGAGGTATTTGGTATTATTTTGTTAGCATAATAGAGTGTTTATCAAGTCATGGGTTTGGAGGTTTTATTGTTATAGGCCCAACCCACATAAGGTGCTAGCTACAACTTGTCAGCTAAGTGAACTTTTGTAAATAATCTAACTGCTCTATATGCCCTATACCTCATTCTTCATCTCCACAATAGAGATGATTACACTTACCTCATGGGTTTGTTATGAGAATTCACTGTGGATAGATGTATATAAAATGTCTAATACATCGTAAGCATAAAATTAATGGCAGCAAATACTAGCGTTTCTGACCTGAGCAGCAAGATAGACTAGACTCAAGGGGAATGCACAGTTCTTGCTTGGACTCTAACCCTGAATTTTCAACCACCCTGAACCTAAAGTACAAATCAAGCAACTACTTGCTACCCATCTCACATAAACACTCAGGAGGAGCTTCTTTGTAACTACTGTTCCTACAGGAGGTTTGCCTTTTGAAAGGCAAAATATTTCTTGGTACTTTCCAAATAGCCAAGAATATAAGAAATCCACACTCAAACATGGGAAAAATGAGAAACACTGAAAGGTCAATTCAAGCTACACCTTTAAGCTATGTCCTAAAAGGGCAAGGTTCCCAGCCTACAGGTCTTCCAGTGACCCAGTTACGAGAGGCATTCTGATTCTGCTAATTCTCCACCTCTCTGAGCGCTCTGAAACATAAGGGGGCATCATCTGGACACCCAGCTGCTACCCACTGCTATGCCCTAACAGAGGTAATTTGCTACCCAGGAGCTAACATTGACTCATCAGAAATGGTTTCATACACTCTGGTTTCCCAAAGGACTCTATGCCAGTGTAGAACTTTAAGTTGTTTCCTCTGTATTAAGCTATTGCGGTAGCAGGAACACAGAGGATAGGATTTATCTTACTGATGTGGCATGTGCCAGTGACTGCATAACCCCACCCAGCACAGCCAGGCCAGACTTAACCCTCCCAACCTGCAAATCAATAACATGCATTGAATGTCATATGTATGCTTGTATGGATCACTGTGCTAGGTGATTAATATTGAATAAATAAAGACAGGATTCCTGCCTGACCAGGCAGTGGCGCAGTGGATAGAGCGTCGAACTGGGATGTTTGAGACCCTGAGGTCGCCATCTTGTGCACAGGCTCATCTGGTTTGAGCACAGCTCACCAGCTTGAACCCAAGGTCGCTGGCTCGAGCAAGGGGTCACTCAGTCTGCTGTAGCCCCCCAGTCAAGGCACATATGAGAAATCAATCAATGAACAACTAAGGTGCCACAACAAAGAATTAATACTTCTCATCTCTCTCCCTTCCTGTCTGTCTGTCCCTGTCTATTCCTCTCTCTTTCTCTCTGTCTCTGTTACACACACAAAAAAAGGCAGGATTTCTATTTTCAAGGAACATCATGTCTACATGAGAGAACTAAATAATAACAAGGGAAACACTAAGAAATCACATTATTATAATGCAGAGAGGGTACATGATTTTTTGCATCGAGGAGAGGAAGAAATCAGAGTACCCTGACACGAGTCTAATCTTTGGGTGTCTCTCACTCACAATAAGAATGATCATCGGGTACTCAGAATACTTCTGTTTGCCATGAAGGTCATTTCAGCCTGCATTTGGTCTCCTTGAAAGTTTAATAGCTATATCCCTTAAAAAAAATTTTATTAATCACTAACAACTATGTATGTGGAGCCTCTGAATAAATCCAGTGGAATATTCTTGTTCTAGGGGCATATCAACAGAAATTGGTTTATAAATTTCAGTTAATAAGGATAAAAACAAACTAGAGAGAGATTAATGTACAATTCAGGTTTGTCATAATCAACCCCTAGATGCGAGAGTCTAGACAGGCAATAATAAAGATTAACAATCTTATCAGGATTATGAGACAGCAAATTATTGGAAAAGATATCTTTGATTTATTATAGCCATCAAAGAAATTATTCCAGAGCTATACAAAATGATACAAGTCAAATTCCAGAAGAGACAGAGTCAATTGTTAATCACTAAAATAATGTATATCTTGGTATCTCAAAAATTATTTGAAAAGACAACAAAGAAATTAATTTTGTCTATCTTTGAAAAAGGAGATGTAGGCAAGTTATCAGTACACATTTACAAGAATCTGAACTACATCAGACCACACCATGTCCTTTGGCAGAAATGAATAAATACATAAGAGTACCAAAGTAATGATAATCTATTTATACCTTAACAAAGCACTCAACACTGTTTTGTGATGAAAAGTCTACAGAAATGTGGATAAAAGAACTGAAAGGGACTCAGTGATTAGCTCACCGGTTTCTAGAAAAGGTTAGAGAAGTAATAGTACTGTTGCTTATCACCTTTGAGTTCCAAATGGCAACACAGGGATTGTTGGTGCATCCCACCTTTATAAGCAAAAAGATCTATCTTAGAGCACTTACCCTCTGAAGGCATATGATGCAGAAAAGAGGTATATTGTTAAATGAATGGTAAATATGGTCAATATACTTACTGAAATCATTTATCTGCTGGGTATAAGATGAATACTTCTAAACCAATAGCTTTTTTCTACATTAAATATAGGCCTTATAAATGCAAATGGAAATATTCCACTTGCAGAAGTGACAGAAACTATAAAGAATTAACAAGAACAGCATATCTATGAAGAACAGTGCAAATATTATTGAAAGACAGAAAACAAAATTGGAACAAATCATTGTTGGATGGGTAGACAATAATAAAAATGTCAATTCTCCCCAAAGTAATATGTAAATCAATGCAATTATAATTAGTATCCCATGAAAATGTTTTATTTCAATTGGATCATCTTGAATTTTATATGAAAGAATAAATATCCAGAATAGCCGAGAAAACTATTTAAAAATCTAATGACAGTGGAAGATGTATATAAAGCCACTATAATAAAATCAGTATGGTATTGACATGAAAATAGATTAAAACTAATAAATCAATAAAATAGACAATCCAGACATAGATCCCACTGTGTATGTGAGAGAGGGAGACATTAATTTCATGAGTAATGAATTGATTATTTTAAAAAGCATAATGTCATAGCTAGTGCTCAATAAGGAGAAAAAGTTGGGTGGGTTCCTATTTATACTATGTGCAAAACCATCTCCAGGTGATTATAAGAACTAACTATATAAATAAGTAAAATGAAATAAATAAATAAAAATGTTAGAAAAAATGTGAGAAGCTGCATATACTATAATCTAGGTACAGAAGAAAATTTGTTAATCAAATAAGAAAAACCAAAAGCTGAAAGAAAGAAACCAAATTAGAAAGAGAGGGAAGAAGGGAGGGAAGGAGTGATGGAAAAGGATAGATTTGACAATATAATGTTTTCAGTAGTGTAAAAGTATCATAAACAAGCACAGTGGATATCCATCAATTTAGAGAATGTTTGAATGTATTAACATTAGTTTACATCATGAAATATATTGCATCACTTAAAAGAATAAGTTAGAATTATAGACATACTTTGAGAGAAGTTTTCTTGAGTGAGACAAAGAAAATGCAGGAAATGCCATTTAAAAAAAAAACAGCTTAAAATGGCCTCCTTTTTTGTACACCCATGCATATACAATCATATCTATAATTTTTTAAATAATTATAGAGCATAAAGCCAAACAAATTCATAAAGGGGAGAAAGAAAGGGGAGGGGCAAGAGGAAGCAAACAAAGAAGAGAAATTATAGTCCTCAAACAAGTAATAATATTATCCCATTTATGTAAAACTATATATACACATGTATATGTATGTTGGCATATATATAAAGAGAATTTTTAATTTAAAAAATTGGCTTCGCCTGACCAGGTGGTGGCGCAGTGGGTAGAGCATCGGACTGGGATGCGGAAGACCCAGGTTCGAGACCCCGAGCTCGCCAGCTTGAGCGCGGGGCCCATCTGGCTTGAGCAAAAGCTCACCAGCTTGGACCCAAGGTCGCTGGCTCCCGCAAGGGGTTGCTCGGTCTGCTGAAGGCCCGTGGTCAAGGAACATGTGAGAAAGCAATCAATGAACAACTATGGTGTGGCAACGAAAAACTAATGATTGATGCTTCTCATTTCTCTTCGTTCCTGTCTGTCTGTCCCTATCTATCCCTCTCTCTGACTCTCTCTGTCCCTGTGGAAAAAAAAAAAAAAAAAGCAAAAGCCTGACCAGGCGGTGGCGCAGTGGATAGAGTGTCAGACTGGGATGTAGAAGACCCAGGTTCGAGACCCCGAGCTCACCAGCTTGAGCGCGGGCCCATCTGGCTTGAGCAAGAGCTCCAGCTTGGACCCAGAGTTGCTGGCTCCAGCAGGGGTTGGCCAGGTCTACTGAAGGCCTGCGGTCAAGGCACATGTGAGAGGGCAATCAATGAACAGCTATGGTGTCGCAATGGCAATGAGAAACTAATGATTGATGCTTCTCACCTCTCTCCGTTCCTGTCTGTCTGTCCCTATCTATCCCTTTCTCTGACTCTCTCTCTGTCTCTGGGGGGAAAAAAATTGTCCTCAGCAGTAAAGTTTCGGCCGGTGTGTGGAAGTCCCAGGTTGCGTTTCTGAGGGCACACAGGAGGAGAAGCAACCATCTATTTCTCTGCCCCTCCCCCTTCTCTCTCTCTCTCTGTTTTTCTCTCATCCCCTCCCACAGCAGTTTGAGCGAGTTGGCCCTGGGCACTGAGGATGGCTCCATGGCCTCCAACTCAGGCACTAAAATGGCTCAGTTGCAAGCAATGGCCCCAGATGGACAGAGAATCATCCCCTGGTGGGCTTGCCAGGTGGATCCCGGTCCCGGAGCATGCAGGAATCTGTCTCTGCATCCCTGCCTCTCACATAGATAGATGATGATGATAGATGATAGATAGATAGATAGATAGATAGATAGATAGATAGATAGATAGATAGATAGATAGATGATAGATAGATAGAAAGAAAAGGAAGGAGAGAGGAGAGAAACAGGTATGGAGGAAAAAGGAATGAGAGGAAGATACATGGAGACAGAAACAGAGAAACACCGGCAATCAATCATGATTCAATTACATCATATCAACTAATTATGTACTTCATTTGCTAACAACTCAAGACGTAACCTTGACAGCTTTCTACAATACCACATACTTGAAGAAGTTTAGTACAAAATGGGAGGACATTTTTAGTTTTTGTAATTTTTCTTTTCTTTTTCCTACCCTCCCACTTCTTCCATTAAAAGCAGGAACAACATACTGCCCATGTGGAATGTCACTGCCGTAGCTCAGAATTTTAGCTGACTGCATGGAAATCTACTAGACTGTGATGTCTATAGGCTGATTTTCTAAGCATTCCATAGAATGTATGAAGTCTCAGGTAACCTATTAGGCGAGAGACTGCTGTTAGAAGCAAGACTGCCGCAGCCCAACAAAAGTCCATGTCCTCTAAATAGTAAGAGACTGAAGACGATCTTTCCAACACAGAAGAAACAATTCTGAAACACCTTAATAAATCTCAGTAACTATTATAACACCATGAAGTCAAGCAGAAAACAAAGAAGGATATCAATTTCTGAAAAGATCAAGGTTATAGAATTGGTCTCAGCAACCGTTCAACAATTTATCATGAGATCAAACTTGTCACCAAATATCTGGAAAAGTAATTACAGTGGACATACTTTGAAGCTATGGGTTAGCATAAAGTGTCACCAAGGAATTAAGAATAATGATGATATTATCGATGTAGGGAACACTGGGTGTGAAATAAGAATACCAGGGAAAGAAGTTTTAATACTCACATCAAGACTGCAAAGTAAAATTAATATAAAACTTGAAGTCAGGTTAGCATTCAAATAATCTATGACCATTGAAATTTTATACTGAACCCTCATCTGGTCATTCATTCAACCTGCCTCTCTCATCTTCTCTCTGCTTTAGCAAGAATAGAGGATGGACCCTGAAGTACCTCGATTAATAATAATCCCAGATTTTCTTTGCTGAGACCCTGTTCCATAAGAAGCACTCTTTATGTCCTATCTCGTTTAGGCATAATAGCAATTTTATAGCAGAGGTATTTATTTCACCATTTTAAGACGAGGATACTGAGGCTTGGAAAATTACAGTGAGTATGACCAAGGTCAAACAGCTAGTAAACATCAGAGCAGAGACTCAGAGCCATGGCTATCTTCAAAACCTGTGCCTTTTCTGCTCCTGGGCTTTGGGTCTCTTGTTAAGTCAAGCCTGACCTGTAGACAGCCTAACACAGAGGCTCTACCACAGCCATTCGAGCTTGGTTTCATGCTCCCGGTATTTTTCACAGTAGGTCACTGTTGTTAATTCAGCATCTGTGGGACGGATCAGAAGAGGCAGCTGCCCACCCTCATCAGTTCATCTTCCTTGGACATTCATCTAGTGGGAGGCTACTCAACCATTGGCCACAATCAGAGTGTGCCCCCCCAAACCCTGGTCACCATCAATATCCCAGACTCCCAGGACACAAAAGCATGTGACCTCAGAAAATTAGTCATGACTCAAAACCATATCTTCTTTTTTGGGAAATATACACATTTTGTCCTTCTAAATTAGAAAATCTCACGGGAAAAAATATTAAAGGCTAACAGGTCATTAAAAAAAGATTCCAGAATCTCATCCCTGAGAATACCATGGGCGGAAGCAGTCAGAGGTTCTCAGAGCTGGAGGCCTCCAGGCCAGCACTTCCACTGAGCAGCTGGGGAAACTGGGATCAAAGGGGGGATGTTGAGTAAGAGCCTTCTTAAGGTGGCCCCGCCTACCGTTCCAACTTCCTCTCATGCCCCCTGCCTTCATCTTTGTCTCAATTACAGCACACAACCCAGAGCAGAGCAACTAAATGCAGTGGACAAATTGCTTAATGCTTCCTCAGTCCTGGTTCGCATTTTCAAAACAGAGAGAGTTCAGCTTTCAGTCCTTCAACACATTTTTATTATTGAGAAGCCACAATACAGGATCTTCCAGCCAACCTTGTAAGGTTTCTATGAGGATTCATTCATTAGGATTCATTAATGAGGTTTAAATACCATGTAAAACACTTACCTAGTGAGTGCTAAGTAGTAAATTCTCTGTAAGTTTATTAGCTATTATTAGGATTTCTATGTCCTTATTTCACCTCTAGATCTTTGCACATGCTGCTCCATCTACTTGAAATGCCTTTCCCCAGCTTATTCATCCTTCAGTATTCAACATCTCACCTCTTCTGAAAAGTCTTCCCTTCTTTCCCAGGGACAGTCACTGGCTTCCTTCCCCTCCTCGGGCTCCGTACCTACAGCAGCTCCTCGAATAGCGTCCATTTTGTTCAACGTCCTTTCATCGCAATGTTTCAAAACATTGATGAGATGCTGTGGAAACTGAATTCTTGTTTCTATCCATTAGCCTATGGTAAAATTGGTTTCATTATATGTGGTTTTCTGGAGTTCCAAGAATCTATCAATGAAGTTACGTGAGGACTTACTGTATATCGATTAAATAGCCACATTATATTACAATACTTAGTTCCATATTTGTCTTTCCCCTTTCTCCTGGGCACCGAGTTCCTTGAAGCTGAACAAGGAGGTTGTCTTATTCATAGCAGAAGTTCTTACATTTAGCACTGTAGCGAGAACAAAGTAGATTCTCCTAAAGAAGTGAATGGCCTGCCTGAGCTGTTATAGTCAATGGGTTCCCTGATCCCCTGTCCTTGTTCTTTACCCTCTATTGGGCTGCTTCCCTAGATCACTGGGGAGTGGGTCACCTTATGTTGGTGTCAAGATACCACAGTGCAGCCTGTGCTTCTCAACGGCCAGGTCAGTCTGGGTCCAGTCAGGAGATAAAACCTACACAGTGACTTCAACAGAAAAGTATATTACCAAGAATTACTACAGTAAAATTTAAGGGTGAGCCTTAATATATAAGAAAACTCTATTTGCTACCCTGGAGTTAAGGGAGAATACCTAGGGGAAGAAAAATGCAGGAGAGTCCCCTCCCCATAGCTGAGGTTCAGATCTCTATGGACGAGGTATAGTTGCAGTCCCTTGATGGCAGAGAAGTTTGCTGGTCCACAGTTGAGGGCAAGCAGGAATCAACCCTCTGTGGGGCAGGCAAGCTATGACCAATAGACAGTTAACACTGGTGTGCAAAGCAAGAGGGGATGCTGTTGTAGGCAAGAGCTCTGGAGCGCCCAATGTCTGTGTGGGGAAAGCTTCAGGAGACAACCTAGGATGGAGGGAGCAGGCAGGCTAAGGGAGCCAGGATGTCAGTGTGGGCAGGGGCCAGAATGCACAGTGACGGTGACCATCCATCCAGACCAGGCTTCAAGGTCACCAAGGCACCATGCTCTCTGGAATCCTGGCCGGGGCAGAGTGCTGCTGAGGTCACCACACCCATAGAGTGGACAGATATGCTGCCACCAGCACCAGTACAAAGCCCCTTCCTCCTTCAGTGTCCTTCTGGTACCCTCTATAAGAAAGCTTAATGCATGCTCACTGAGGAGGAGAAATGTTTAAACGTAGCCTGTCTGTTGTTACAGAGTATGTATTAGAAGATGAATTTGAAGCCAACAGGCAATAAATTGATAACTGGCGTAAAGCCCAAATGGAAATTTCAGCGCGCAGTAACTGCTTATGTTAATTGTGCTCAAGTCCATGAAATTGTCAATCAAAAGTAAATGACAGGGCTGATCTAAAGAATAATGAGATAATACAGGTAAAATTGTAGCACAAAATATACTGTTAATTAATATTTTTTGTTTCCCTTAATATTGTTATAAAAGTTTGCTTTATTAGTTATCAGTTACTATTTATCAAATTATCCTACAGCTTAGTGACTTAAAACAATATGTGTTTTTTTGTGTCATAGTTTCTGTGCATCAGGAGTCTGGGCACAGTCTAATTGGGTTCTCTGTGTCAAAGTGTCTCACAAGGCTTCAATCAAGGTGCCATCCAGGGCTACGGTCTCATCTGAAGGCTCAACTGGGAACAGATCTGCTTCCAAACTCACTGAGATGGTTGTTGGCAGGGCTTAGTTCTGCAAGAACTGTTGGACTGAGGGCCTCAACTCCTTGATGGTGATTGGCAAGTGGCTGCTGTCAGTTACCTCCAACATAAACCTCCCAACCTGTTTCATCAGAGCAAATACATGAGACGAGACAAAGAGAGTACACACAAGACAGATGTCATAGCCTTCTGTAACCTAATTTTGGAAGTGAAGTTCCTCACTGTTGCTATATTATCCTCATTAGAAGCAAGCCACCAAGCCCACTAGAAGCAAGCTCACACCTAAGGGTAAGAGAGCCACAAGGACAAGAATACCAGGAGGCAAGGTCATTACAAGTCCTATAAAAAGTTATCTTCCACATTGGTTCCCACTATTTTTCCTTAAGAATATAAATGAATATATAAAATTATAATTGTCTTTAAATCCCTACTCAAAATCTAAATACGTTATTCTGGTGAGATAACATATTTAAAAGAGCTTTTATCATGAAGGGAATGAACATATAATCAATTGTAAAAAATGCTTTTCAATTAATCTATTGGCTACCAATTACAAAATCTTCTTCCAGTTAGACAAATTCAACTATTTGAAACAGATTATGAAATGTTTCAAGTAAATCTAATCTACTCCTTAAATTAATAATATATATTGCCCAGTCATGCACACTTATAAATTCTTTCTCAAAAGATTAACTATTCTGTGTTTATAGCTACCCAATATATTTTATTCAAAGCACTCTTCTCATGGTGGAAGATTCCTTAGTAAGCATTCAGTTATGCTCGCTGTACATATACACATGTAAGGGTCATACATTCTAGCAGTTCACAGCTAAGAGAGTTAACTCTGATACGACTCAATACAGATATGGGAGCAGAACAGAATCTTATATGGCACTTTCTTGTCTACTCATAGCACCCTTCCAAGATCAATATTCATAAAACGATATATTAAACAAATGTGAATTCAAAAAATATTTGTTAAATGCCTGTCATGTGTCAGAAACCTCACAAGGCACTGGGAATGCCGTGGTGAATAATACAAAAAACATCCTGCCCTGGTCGGACTTATTCTGTCGTGGAAGAGCTAGGTAATAATATGTAAACAAATAACTAATATCACTACAGATCGTGATAAGTGCTAAGAAAGAAAGCAACATTATTACAATATAACAGAGGGAGAATAGCTTATATCAAGGTCAAGCAACGCCTCTTTTTTCTTTTCCTTTTTTTTTTTTTTTTTTTTGTATTTTTTCTGAAGTGAGAAGCGGAGAGGCAGAGAGACAGACTCCTGCATGTTCCTGACTGGGATCCACTCGGCAAGCCCACCAGGGGGCGATGCTCTGCCCATCCAGGCATTGCTCCATTGCAACCAGAGCCATTCTAGTGCCTGAAGTGGAGGCCATGGAGCCATCCCCAGCACCCAGACCAACTTTGCTTCAAAGGAGCCTTGGCTTCCAGAGGGGAAGAGAGAGACAGAAAGGAGAGGGGGAAGGGTAGAGAAGCAGATGGGCACTTCTCCTGTGTGCCCTGACTGGGAATTGAACCTGGGACTACCACACGCCAGGCTGACATTCTACCAGGGAGCCAACCATCCAGGGTCAAGAAAGACCCTTCTGAGAAAGAGATATCTGACCCAAATTAGAATAAATTAGACTTCCAAAGAGCAAGAAAAAGTATTCTAGGCGGAGGGAAGGGTAAGTGCAAAGACCCTCTGTGGCAAAGGGTTTGAGTGACTTTGAAACATTGTTCTTTGAGCAAGATGATGTTCATGCACGGCTCATTTTGTGCACCAGTAAAAAAAAACATATACCTATGTCTTGAATTTGGAAAAAAAATTATATTTTATTTATCACTAAAGAAGGGTTCGGTGAATGCGCATATGAAACTGGTGGGTTCAGTACCTCAAAACAGGTTAAGGACCACTGCTGTAGATGCCCCTGTAGTGCCAGAAGCAAGCCCTGAGGCACTGAGTCACTTAAACACTGGACAGTGGGAGGGAGGGGGGTGGTGGAATTAGCAAAGGGAACTAAGCAGGAGGAAAACCAGATTGGTGGGAAACCAGCAGAATAGTGTCTGGGAATGCAGGCAAGAAAAAGGTTTTAAGTTTAAAGTAACCGTACCAAACACTGCTGACCTGAATGAACCCTGAGAACTGTCCTTCACAGTTGGCAGGAAGAAGGTTGTTGTTGATGTGGGCATAGGAAGTGCTCTTGCAGTGGTATAGACTGAAGTGAGATCTGAGTATACTGAAGATTAAGGAATGAAGACAAGTGGAGACACCTGGTCTGAGAAGTCTGGGGAAGTGAAAGGAAGCCTTCAATTGGTGGCGTTGTCTTAAACCTGTGAATAACCTGAGCATCCAGTAGAGCCTCTGCAAGTAGTAAATGGGGATTGTATCAGTCAGGGTTTTTCAGGGAAGCAGAACTAACAGGATATATTTGGATATGTAGAAAGATACATTATGAGGGATTGGCCACAGGATTATTGTAGGGGGAGTTCCACAATCTGTCTCCTGCAAGCTAAGGTCCAGAAAAGCCAGTGGTGAAGTCCCAGTCCAACCCAAAAGCTTGAGAACCAATGAGGGACTGAGGATGTAAATAACAGTCTGAGTCTGGAGGCCTAGAACCAGAAGTGCTGATGTCCCAGGACAAGAGATGTTGATGAGTCTTTGTCTCTGTCTTATCTCTCCCCTGCCCCATTCTGTCTCTCTGACTTGAACAACTCAAATACATAAGTCTCCCATTTTACAAAGTCTCCATCACCTCCTTCATCACCCTTCCCTCATTGATTTTACAACTCAGCTATCACAGCTAATTTGCCTGATAAGGATTTTGATCACAGGTGACCATCCTCATATTTCTTCTTATACAGTTGACTCTTGAACAGTGTTGGGGTGAGGTGTGCCAACCCCTGGGCAATTCAAAATCCATGTATAACCTTTGACTCTACAGTCTGCCTTTGCATCTATGGATTCAACAAACCATGGTTGGGAAACAGTATTTTAGATGGTGGTTGTGGGAATCTGTGGTTGGGCATGCAAAAATAATTTTCAATTCCTGGCTGGTTGGATCTGCAGATGTGAAACCCAAGGATAGGAAGAACCTACAGTTTTTGTTTTTGTTATGTTTATGTTTTGAAACTCATCTTTATTGGGAAGACTGACCAACCTACCCCCATCTACATGAGGAAGGAGTGCCAGGGATCTGCACCCTCCTCCCATACGTACACTCTTCAGAATCATCCGGGAGAAGGTGTCCCCAATTGTGAGGGCTGAGTATGTAACAGTTAAGTTTCTTTTCTTCTCTGGACTCAGTTTTCTCATTTGTAAAATGGGCTCAGGGGAAATCGGTGTTGCAGAGCTTCTTGCCAGCACTGAAGATGTCCAATTCAGAAGGATGAGGTGGTCCAGAGACATGACCAAGGTGGGCCATAGGGGATGGGGATACTGACCATCCTGGTTCAGTTCACATGACTCCTTCCACCTCCCTCCCACCCAATATCTCTCTTTCAGCACTGAAGGGCTATGTGGCCTCAAGCCCCAAGGAAAAGAGGCAACCCCCAAAGCCTACCTCAGAATATATGTTGCTGCCCACACGCTGGAACTGTTCCTGTCCTCAGGGACTGGAGTCTGGTTTGAGTTCAGTGTCGGTTTAAAAATTCATGTAGGCCTTGACCAGTTGGCTCAGCAGTACAGCATCAGCCAGGCGTGTGAAAGTCCCGATTTTGATTCTCGGCCAGGGCACAAAGGAGATGCACCTATCTGCTTCTCTACCCTTCCCCCTTTCCTTTCTCTCTGTCTCTCTCCTCCCCTCCTGCAGCCAAGGCTCCATTGAAGCAGAGTTGGCCCAGGCGATGAGGATGGCTCCATGACCTCCACCACAGGCACTAGAATGGCTCTGGTCTAATTAGAGCAACGGCCCAGATGGGCAGAGCATTGTCCCCTAGTGGGCATGCCAGGTGGATCCTGGTCGTACACATGCGGGAGTCTATCTGCCTCCTTGCATCTCACTTCAGAAAAATACTTTTAAAAAAAATCCATGTATGAGTGGAGCAGCACAGTTCAAATCCTACTGTTCAAGGGGTGACTGTATATGCTTGAACTTCTCTACTTGCGACTTTGCAGACAAGCTTAAACTAAGTTAGTGTAGACTTAGAAGATCAGAAAAAACATCTTTAGAGTTTGTCTGGAAGGTTATGCAAGGTCACATTATCTGAACTACTCAGTAGTTTGTTTCAGTTCAGTTATCATTAACATCAAACTACTGCTGTTGTTGCAAACTTCAAATACTTTTCCAATTTTATATAAATTCAACTTTCAGAGTTGGAGGTGTGAAACAGATCATTGCCACCATTATCAAAAATAGATGTAACATTTCACAAATACAAAAGATGTATCAATGGAAGATGGAAGATCATTGCACTACAGAGACTGAGGAGGCCTGTCACAATGGGAAAATCAGTCATGCACTCTATCTTCTTTGAAAAACTTGATAATAACATTTCTTTTTTTTTTAAGTGTGAGAAGGGGAGACAGACAGACAGACTCCTGTATGCACCCAGACTGGAACCTATCTGGTAAGCCTGCTCCAGGGAGATGCTCTGCCCATCTGGGGCCAGTTTCTAGTTGCTAGGCAATCTAGATATTGTTAGCACCTGCTGGGCAATCTAGGTATTGTTAGCAATCCTCAGTGCCTGTGGCCAACTCACTGGAACCAATTGAGCTTTGGCTGCAGGAAGGGATGAGAGAGGGGGGTGGGGGAGTAAGAGGGGTGGAGAAGCAAATGGTCACTTCTCCCATGTGTCCTGACTGGGAATCAAACCTGAGACATCCACATGCCAGGCTGAGGCTCTACCACTGAGCCAACCAGCCAGGGCACTAATAACATTTCTAATGTGAAATATCACAAATGTGTCTTCAAGCTTCCTTGAGAAATAATTCCTAAACTCCATAGCCAGGAAAAAAAAAAACTACTTATAAAGGCTAATTTAATATCTAAGTTATTCTAATTTACCTTTTTTCCTCAAATACAAGAACTTAAGTTAAGGAGTAGTCCAGTAACACATATTAATTTTATATTTTCTGTTTTCTTGTTTTAGTTACATATAAGTGAAAACATTCATTTCTTCTCCTGCTACTTATAAAATTTAAATTTTTTATTTGAATTTAGGGCTGTATTAAAACTTTGGTTGATAATTTCTGTTTTGGTCACATCACCTTTCAATAACAGGTCTTGGCTTCATTGTTAAAAACATTTTGACTGTCCACAAGTATATTTATATATAATATTATTTGGTATCTATATTTATGTGTGTGTATGTGTATGTGGGTGGGTATATGAATGTATGTATGTATGTGTAGAGAGAGACCCATAGTTTTAAGTTAAAAGCCCCTGACAACTCCAAACATATAATTTTAAATCTCTTTACATACTATTCCATAGTTAACAGAGGTCCAGGACACCAAATAGAATCATGTCATTAGAATTAGTAGAAGTTATTTGATTGTGGTGAACAGAGTTATCTGAAAGTGATTCCTTTGCCAAGCAAGCACATAATGGGTAAAAAATAATAATAATTAGTGAAAAATAAAATGTGTCCCTTCAGCGCTTTATGAATTGTGAAAGAAACACCAGGAACCTGACACGCCTTGGCTCAGCAGCTTGACCCTATGAGATGTCACCTGTCTGCTTTCAAAGAGAAGGCACTCCCAACCGTACTGCCTTTCCTCGCACTTTTTGATGCTCCTAGATACAGAGGATCCCTGTTATCTTTCTCTCCTTTCCCCATAGTAAAAACTGCAACCCATTGAATTCTACTATCTTACTTTTTACATTCCTATCTTCTGTCAACACTCTAAGACGATGTTTTCAAATGATGAAGAACAATGGGAATTTTTTCTATCTTTATTGAGATATAATCAAAATACAACATTGCATTCATTTAAGACGTACAATATAATGATTGTGCTATATGTATATATTACAATATGATTACTATAGTAAGTTTAGTTAATATTCACAACCTCATATAGTTACAATTGTTTCCTGTGATGAGAACTTTTAAGATCTACTCTTTTAGGAACTTTCAGATATACAATACAATATTGATAGCTATAGTTACCATGTTATACATTTCATCTCCAGAACTTATAACTGGAAGTTTGTACCTTCACCCAGTTCCCCCACCCCCAACTCCCTGCTTCTGGCAACTACCAATTTGTTCTCTGTTTCTATGAGTTCATTTTTTAAAAAATTCCTCATATAAGTGAGATTACACAGTATTATCTTTGTCTGACCTATTTATTTTTATTTTTTTATTTTATTTATTATTTTTTTCAGGGACAGAGAGAGAGTCAGAGAGAGGGATAGATAGGGACAGACAGACAGGAACGGAGAGAGATCAGAAGCATCAATCATCAGTTTTCTGTTGCCATTACGACATGTTAGTTGTTCATTGATTGCTTTCTCATATGTGCCTTGACCGCGGGCCTTCAGCAGACTGAACAACCCCTTGCTGGAGGCAGCAACCTTGGGTCCAAGCTGGTGAGCTTTTGCTCAAGCCAGATGGGCCCGCGCTCAAGCTGGCGACCTTGAGGTCTTGAACCTGGGTCCTTCCACATCCCAGTCCGATGCTCTATCCACTGCGCCACCGCCTGGTCAGGCGTCTGACCTATTTCACTTAGCATGATAACCCTCAGAGTCCATCCATGTTGTCAGAAATGGCAGTATTTCCTTTCTATATGGCTGAATAAAAAACTATCTTGTATATATATGCCTCATCTTCCTTATCCATTCATCCAGTAGTCGACAACTAGATTGTTTCTATGTCCTGGCTATTTTAAATAATGCTGCAGTAAACATAAGAGTACAGGTATCTCTTCAAGACAATGGCTTCATTTTCTTTGGATGTATACCCAGAGGAGGATTGCTGTATCATAGGCTTTTTCTATTTTTAATTTTTTGAGGAATCTCTGTACTGTTTTTCATAGTAGAAATTTACATTCCCACCGACATTACACAAGGGTTTCCTTTTCTTCTCATCCTTGACAACACTTGTTACCAGTTGTCTATTTGATGACAGCCATTCTAAGAGGTGTGAGATGATATTACATTCTGGTTTTAATTTGCATTTCCCTGATGATTAGTGATGTTGAGCACCTTTTCATGTACCTGTTGGCCATTTATATGTCTTCTTTGGAAAATGTTTAATCTATTTCTCCACCCATTTTTCAATAACAACAGGAATTTTTTAATACTGATGGTAAGTGTATACACAATAGCAACAACCTCCAAAAAACAATTTGACAAAAGCTAGTGAAGCTGAAAAAGCTCATACCCTAAAACCCAGTAACCCATTCATGCATATGTGCCCTAGAGAAAACTCTCCATATCCACAGGAGATGTGTGTGAGGATGTTCACAGCAACCTTATTTCTAATAACTAAATAAAATTACAACATAAATATACAATAAGAAAATATAGATTTTTAAAATTGCAATATATTTTAAAAATACATTATGTAAAATATTTTTAAATGATAAAAAAGTAAACGTCAGTGGATTACAGATATATGTAGCAATATTGATGAACCTCACAAATATAAGGTAGAACCAAAAAAAAAAACCACAAGCTACAGAAGAAAAATACAGTATATTTAAGTAAAATTTACCAATATGCCTAACAACATTAATAATAAGAATGAGAACTATTGCCTGACCAGGTCATGGCACAGTGGACAGAGCGTCGGACTGGGATGCAGAGGACCCAGGTTCAAGATCCCGAGGTTGCCAACTTGAGCACGGGCTCATCTGGTTTGAGCAAAAGCTCACCAGCTTGGACCCAAGGTCACTGGCTCGAGCAAAGGGTTGCTCGGTCTGCTGAAGGCCCACGGTCAAGGCACATGCGAGAAATCAATCAATGAACAACTAAGGTGTCGCAACAAAAAACTGATAATTATGCTTCTCATCTTTCTTCCTGTATGTCTGTCCCTATCTATCCCTCTCTCTGACTCACTCTCTGTCTCTGAAATAAATAAATAAATAATAAATAAATAAATAAAGGAGAACTATTAAATTCAGGATAGTGACATTCAATTGGAAACAGATGGGAGGATGTGATCAGAGAAGAGTATAAAAAAGAAAATGAATATAGTGATGTCAACATAAGTAATGTCCAAACCTGTTGAGAACTTTTATGAGTTTATTTGAGCCAAACTGATGATAATTGCCAGGAAGCAAAATCTCAACGGATTGAGAAAATGCTCCAGCCAATGGCAGCTTTACAGCTTATTTTATACATTATAATAAAAGGAGGAGACATAAGGAGGGTTAATTAAACTCATTAGTGGTAGATTGGGGAGGTAGGAGAAAGCACAGTGGGGAAATTTCTGAGATTGGATAAAAAGAAAACTGAAGAGACACATACTTCTTTCACATTTGTAGATACAGGATAGTAAACATTTACAGTGCATAAAAATGTTATGGGGAGAACAAGATAACAAGGAGAAGGTCTATGGTCTCTTGCTCTGATGCGCGGAAGGGTTTGAAAAAGAAGATTACTGTGACATTTTAGAGGTATGTTATCTTAGATGCCAAGAGGCAATAGACAGGCTCAGTTAAAGTAAAGATTGACCTTTGTCTAGGAAGTTACAGGCCTAGGACATGATTAACCACCATGACTCAATTTTAGGTAGGAATATTATGTTCAGATCATACGATGTGGTTACTTTAGGTCTCTGAGTTAGTAAGGCTGCCATTTAGGCCTCCCCTGAGCTTTCCAGGTTTAGAATGTGGCCCCTTTTTCATCCACACTGGTAATGTTTTCTTGTCAAGGCAAGTTATTAAATACATGAGTGTATGTTGTATTCTGATTCTAAAAGTAATGTTGCTATTTATTGAGCAGCTGCTCTATGTAGGACACATTGGATCCATTATATCATATATCAAAAACCATGCACTAGGTATATTCCTTTAAAGGGAAAGAAAATGCTCAGAGAGATGATTAATTTTCCCTTGATCACATAATATGGAACAATAAAGGTGGGGTTGAACATAAATCCATATAAAAATAAAATGTTATGCACTTTCTACTACACATCCATTCCATTGGTTGACTTATATTTCTCTCTTTTTTTAAGATTTTATTTATTGATTTTATGGGGTAGGAGGTTGGCAATGAGAAACAGTTGCTTCACTGTAGCTATTCATTGGTTGCTTGTTGTATGTGCCTTGATCAGGTAAGCCCAGGGTTTTGAACCAGCAACCTCATCATTCCAGGCTCTCTATCCACTGTGCCACCACAGGCCAGGCTTGACTGGTTTTCCTTTGTGGAACTAACTGTCCTGCAGTAATGCTTTGTGGCTGACTCTATCTCCCAACTAGGGATTCACACATACCTACCCAACCAGAGCATTCCACACTCTCAGGTAGAGTAATAGATTTATAGAAGAACAGATGATATAAGCTAGGTCAATGAAACACAATCCTGGGACCATTATGAATATTTTGAGAAAGGTATCTTTTAGTCAGGTTTGCTTAAGAAATAGGCGACAGTTAAACCATGTGTTATAAGTTGCTTGATGGTTAGGATGGAGTGGCTAGGTGTGTAGGATGTCAACTGTGGTGGCCATCTTTGTCACCACTTGTGAAGAACCCACTTAGGAATGAAAACAGCACAGAGAAAGAGAAGACAAGTGAGGAAAAGAGAGATTTCTAACAATAGCATCTGAGACCTGGACTCTACACTAAATAAGTCATTCTCTTTTCTTTAGTTCAGCTTCAGTTGGTTTTCTGTCACGAACAGCCCAAAATGTCTTAATATATCAGTTTATTGTATTATATGCTTTAATATAACTATAGTCCTTCATATATCAGTGTGTTATGATTCAATTATTTGAATGTATTTTGATTGTGTCTCCTCTAAACAGTAAAGTCTATGAAAGCAAAAATCATGTTCTATTTTGTTCACCATAATCATTTTAATATTTCCCAGAAGAACCAATAGGTGCTTATTACATATTTGTCGAATTAATGAGTAAATAAATAAATGGGCAAGCAGAGTTCCCACTCAACTTTTGCATTCATGGAAGAAGCCCAATAGTAGAGAAAAACCATATCAACTACCTACAATAGCTACCTAGTCTTTCATTCATAAACAAAAATGAACAACCAAAGGTCACCAGATATTTGAGGAAAACATTTCATAGAAATACTGAGTGAAAAAAATCTATCAAAAGGTAGAACTTAAAAACAAAGTGAATAAAATTTTTATAAAAGAACAAAAGGTAAAGGCACGGAGGCTCATTTTGAAAAGTCATACCACCTAATATAAATCCTAATGAGGGAATAGTAAAATAAGGCCAGAGGACAACCAAATAAAAACAAGAAAAAAATATTTCAAAACTGAATGGCATGAATTCTCAGTTTAGAAATATCCAGAACCATTTAAGAAAAAATAATTTATATGTAGACAGATTTGTGGAACTCACAATACTAAAACAAAGGGAACATACTATGAGGGAAAATTAAAATAACTTATATGCAAAAGAAGATATTTCAGCCTGATCAGGTGGTGGCGCAGTGGATAGAGCATTGGACTGGAACGCGGAGAACGCACATTCAAAACCTGAGGTTGCTGGCTTGAGGATGGGCTCATCTGGCTTGAGCGGGAGCTCATTAACTTAAGTGCGGGGTTGCTGGCTTGAGTGTGGGAGCATAGACATGACCCCATGGTCACTGGCTTGAGCCCAAGGTCGCTGGCTTGAAGCCCAAGGTCACTGGATTGAGCCCAAGGTTGCTGGTTTGAGCAAGGGGTTACTCACTCTACTGTAGCCCCCCAGTCAAGGCACATATGAGAAAGCAATCAATGAACAACTAATGAGACTAAGAAGCCGCAACAAAGAATTGATGCTTTTCATCTCTCTCCTTTCCTGCCTGTCTGTCCCTATCTGTCCCTCTCTTTGTTTCTCTCTCTGTCTCTGCCACACACACACACACACACACACACACATAAAAAAAAAAAAAAAGATGTTTCAGACCTGGCCTTAGTATTCTTCCTAACAATTAGATTTAGAAAGATAGCAAAACAATGGTTCAACCTTCTGAGGAAAAAACAAAGTTTCAATCTATAATTATACATCCTTCTAAACTATCAACTAGTGTGAGAGGAACATTAGACTTTTCACACATGCAAAGACAGAAACTTTACTGGGTAATTACCCTTAACAACAACAAAATAATTTACTTGGAAATATTTACATGAAAAAATATTTACTTGATTATGTCAGTCAGCAGAATGGAAACAAAATCCAGGAAAGAAGAACAGCAGTCAAGAAGCAGTGGGATCAAACTGGGAGTACACTGGAGATCAATCTCAAAAGAGCAATGAGCAGCAGGGTCAAGAAAGCAATCAACCCAAATTAAAACAGGAAGCCAGAGGGCTCTGAGGAAAATGTCCTCAAGAAAAAAGCAAATTTCATACAACCAATATTTATACAATACTGAAGGTTTTAGCCATATGTGTATCAGGTGTAAACTATCATAAATAAGAAGAAAAAAAAAGAGCAATTGAGTATGGGAGAGAAACAAAGGAGGAAAATAGCTGTCCAAAAGAATTACAGTACCAAATCTAAAATTTTGCATGATTTTAAACTGATTTCCATGTAAAAGGAAAAAAAAAGTAAATATATTTGACCTTGTCACTTGGGACAGAACATGTGTTCTAAACCTTGACTATGGGGAAATCATAGTACCGCTGGCTGAAGCCGGGAAGCTGAAGGAAACAGGAGACACAGGAAAGTGTAGGCTTGATAACTTCCTTTCCTTATCCGGAGGAGTCAGGACACACTGTGTAAAGATGTATCACAGGTGTCCTTCCCAGCCTCACAATCAATGGCCTTGAGTCCCTTCCATCTTCTACCCATCCCAAATTCAAACCCATCTCACAGGTTTTTGTGACAGGTCTCTCACAGGTTGTAATCAAGAGGGGATGATACTGACATCATTCAGAGGCTTTCCTGGATGAATTGGTCTTTCCATCTGGTGGCAGGTGGTCTTTCCTGGGCTCCTAAAAAGAAGTTTCCAGGCATTCTTAGATTTAGACCTACTTAGACAAGTGTCATTTATATGTCCTTCTTTTGGTTAGGCAGTCACAGGGCAGGCCAGATTTAAGGGGAAGATAAACTCTACCTCCCGATTCTAAGGAAAGATAAACTACCTCCAGTCGGCTGTTTTACACACTTCAAATAGACATACTGGAGATGTACCTAAGGGAGCATTTCCTCCCAAGTATAAAACTTGTATCACGGATTTGATTGGCAAAGATTTTGGCAGTGGTGATCTGGAGAAATCATCTGAGCTGTTTGCTAGCGCTGGGCTCTTGCTAGAACAATGCATTTCATTAAGAACAGATTCTGCTGCTGCTATTTTATGCAAATTTTCATTGACTCGTTTCCTAGGATAACAATCTTAGCTATCAATAAAAATAGACCTTAATTTCTTCTTGGCATTTGGGGAACAAGGTTTAGAACAGAGATTAAAAACAGAAGGTAAAACAACACATCTGTTGTTGCTGATAAAAAGTGGAGTGTCAAAAGAAACAGAAATTTAAAACCAAGCACATCCAGCTTGTTGCTGAAGAGAACTAAGAGGAGACAGGCAGCACTGAATGTTCAGAAGATCTATTTCTGACATGTACTGCACTCACCTGCATGCATCACCTAACCGTGTTAATTCAGTACCAGGCTCCAGAGCACCTTCTAAATAAGTGAGCTCTGCCAGTAGCATTTAAATCTTTATGGAACAATCCAGTTGATCAGAAATTGTTGCCATCTAAATGTTCCTCAAGAAGCAGAAGAAAATGTTTGATTATACCTTATTAAACAGAATGACAAAAATCAGATGCTTGGGGATATTATCAGACTTAGGCAAAAATCGTAGATTAATTAATCCATTCAAGACTTTTTGTTGGCAGGACTGCTACAGGACAAAGGCTGTTTATAAATTCAAAAGAAAACTTAATAAAAAAGCAGCATGGGGCCTTGGCCGGTTGGCTCAGTGGTAGAGTGTCAGTCCCATGTGTGAATATCCTGGGGTCGACTCCCAGTAAGGGAACACAGGAGAAGCAACCATCTGCTTCTCCACTCCAACCCATCTCCCTATCTTTCTCTCTCTCTTTCCTCCCACAGCCATGGTTCGATTGGAGCAAGTTGGCCTTGGGAGCTGAGAATGGCTCCATGGCCTTGCCTCAGGTGCTAAAATAGCTCAGTTGCCAAGCAATGGAGCAAATGCCCTAGATGGGCAGAGCATAGCCCCATAGAGGGCTTGCTGGGTGGATCCAGGTAAAGGCACATGTGGGAGTGTGTCTCTCTGCCTCTCTGCTTCTCATTTAAGGAAAAAAAAATTAAAGCAGTATGGGAGCCTTCATAAAGGGATAATTCCTAAGAGGGGGTGACACTGTAGAAATTACAAGACTAGACCCTATCCCTAACATGGGCAGGTGATGCCCTAAGGAGCAGCACCAACTAGACTGCTCTTCTCTGCTCCACGCTGACCAAACAAAACTCATACCATCAGTGGTAGAAACTACCTATATAGTTGATTTGAGAATGCCAAATCTGCATTCCAAATTTTCTACAACTGTGCTCTTAATAGGGTGACTGGATGTTACCATTAGGTTCCCCTTTGATCTAAGCCGTTAGAGAACCATTAGCAACATGTCAGCAGTCTTTGGTATTCAGCCATAATCAAGGTTGTTTATCCAAATAGCTGGCTGAGATCACAGTTTGAAATGAATGAGGCACAGTACAGGTACAATTTAACTCAGAAATCTGAAGAATTATGTCATGCTACAGAATAAACACCTGGTATAAAAAAGCATTACAGCATTTATCTAACAAAGTGTCAAAGCTAGAAGAATGGAGAAAGCAATCTCCACCCTCAAAAAAATACCTAATACCTCTCACTGGGCACTGATACCTCTCATTGGGCACGTACATCTGCCAGTCATCATACTATGGATGTTAGCATACATTCACTCTGTCCCTCACAAAGATCTTGCAAGAATGGCACCAATATGCCCACTCTTAGTGAAGAAACTCAGGCTAAAGGAGGTTAAATGTCTTGCCCAGTATTCACAGCAAGTAAAGGCTGAGTTGGGATTTTTGCCTGGTTATGTTATGCCTGATGTCAAAGCCCCTCCTGGTTCTACTCACGAAGCTGCCTTCTGAAGAGAGAGGATTACAATTCAGTGACCACGAAGGATCACTCTAAAGCAGACCAAGGAGGTTGGTAAGGCTTCAGAGAGACACTGATGGCAGAATTCAATCCTTGAAGATTAGTAGATTTATTCATTTAAATTTAAATTGGTTTAATTATAAATGTAAGCTCTTTGTAGACAGCTCAAACCAAAGAAAGATATAAGGCAATGAGTCAGGTCTTTCCTCTTTTCTCCCATACTCAGCAAGTCTAGCTCCTTTGTTCAGAAATTGCCATTGTTATAAATGTCTTATTTATATTTCCAAAAACTTCATCTATAAAATCCTTTTTAAAAATGCTTTAAATCATGTATTAAAATTGTGTAAATCTATTTCAATTACATATTAAGTTTTAAAACTCATAATACAGATCATATAGATCACATACACCATGTTTTTTTTTTAATTTCTTTTTATTTTATTCATTTTAGAGAGGAGAGAGAGAGAGAGAGAGAGAGAGAGAGAGAGAGAGAGAGAGGAGGAGCTGGAAGCATTAACTCCCATATGTGCCTTGACCAGACCAGTGCAGGGGTTTGAACTGGTGACCTCCGTGTTCCCAGGTCGACACTTTATCCACTGCGCCACCACAGGTCAGGCTACACCGTGAGTTTTTTTAATTTAAGAAATGACATCAATACCTTCCCACAATCAGCTGTAATGCCTATAAAGTATTTTACTGTAAAACATTATGCAATTTATTTTTCAAATAAACAGATTCATTTCCATTTTTTAATTTGCTATTACAAATAATACCTCAATACCCACACATTTTTTGTGCACTTATGCACAAAAGGAGAAATTCTTAGAAGAGGAATTCAGAGTATGTAGTGGTGAAGAATGAAGGCCATGGCTGACGTGTGGCAGATGGGAATGGAGTGGGGACAATCCTGAGGCTGAGGGTCCCATCAAGAGGCCCAGGGCCAGCAAGTAGGGTAGGGAGAGACAAAGACATCAAGAGCAGTAGATCATACATACACATGTGGAGAAAGCTCTGAAACAAACTTTTTCCATGGCCCTTCCCTCACCACCACCCACCCACATACTACACACACACACACATGCAGGTATGCGTGCACACACCAGATCTAGTCCAAGCTCAATGGCCCTGACTTCTAACGAGGGTTTTAATTTCTGTAGCATGACATAAATTAAATGCTATGAATTTTATCCTTTCTAGCTCCCCTGTTCCACCACACCTGAGTTAGAGTGATCACACAGCAAGCCCGGGAAACCTTTAGCCCAACAGAGGTCTCCAGGACACCTGACAAAAAACACAGTTTAGGGCAATGGCCTGTAGAGCAGTAGACCTGATTACCCAGATTTGCTCTAATGGAATCGTCTCGTTTCAAAATTACAACTGTAACGTTGTCATTACTTTCTTTTTTTCTTTTACTATTTAAGCCTTAGATTTCAGAGAGAGATTGGAAGGGAGAGACATACAGGGCTTTTGGCTCCATTTAGTTCTGTGCCCACTGGTTGATCAAACACACAGGAGCTCTCATCTACACCTAGTTATACAGTGGGGCTGCACACAGGGCCCGTGGCCCAAAAAGAGTGCTGAATTTCTGCTTAAAAATGCACAGAGTAATGCTGAACCGAAGGGTGAAGATATAAACTCTCAGGTCACTAAGCACATCCAAGTGAACAAAGCTTCCAAGATGCAGCAGAGCTCACAGAGCTCGTGGGCAGAGTAACCCTTACATGAGTGCTCCCTGCCCCATTGAGAGGATCTTACTGAAGAAGAGCAGGTTGTTCCTAAATCAGAAGAGGAGGCTGCTCAGGAGAGAAAGATAGCCCAGAGAAAACTGAAGAAACAAAATCTTGTGGCCCAAGAGTAAATTCAGCATAAAATAAATATTAATAAATTTAAAAGCCACCCTGGCCAGGCATTTGAGTTGGTTGGAACGTTGTCCCAATGTGCCATGGTCCTTACTTTCCTTTTATTTTCTTTTAATTTTTATTACTTGTCTTATAATAACATTTATAGGAATGTTGGGGATAAGGGAATTGAAATGAAGGGAGGTAGAAAAAATGGCTCACTTTTGTAATGCCCCAAACTGCATATCCATCCTCCAATCTTATAAAACTTTTCATGAATACCAATAATTGTGATGAGAAAGTCTAAGTCAAAATATTATAGTTTAAAAGAAAAACAAAGGCAAAAATCTCAACCAGGGCAATGGAAAATAAACTCAAACCTCAATATCTCCCTCTGCTGTCAACTTTGTGTAATTTTTTAAATTTTGTGTTCTGTTTTATTTATTTTGTAATTATTCAATTAGAAACCACATGAAGCTGGGTAGCATAAAAGTCAGTTGACAAATTCCTTCCTACTTTTTCTAAAATTGGAAACATCACTCCTGTGTCATGAATAATGGCCATCTTATGATCAAACTTTTTCTCTATGGTAGAGGTACTGGTATAATTTTAAAAAGTGACCACACTTCTAAAGGGTAAAATGATGCCTGCCCTGCAGTGGCGCAGTGGTTAAAGCATTGGCCTGGAATGGTGAGGTCACTGGTTTGAAGCCCTGGGCTTGTCTGGTCAAGGCAAGGCACATACAAGCATCAGTGAACAACTAAAGTGAAGCAACTATGAGTTAATAGTGCGCGCTCTCTCCTCTTTCTCTCTCTCTTCTCTCTGTAAAAATCAATAAATAAAATCGTTAAAAAAATAAAAAGTGATATATGATTCAATAACAAGGAAATATCAATTTCTAAAAATTAGAGTCTTTTTTTTTTTAATAAAGCTTTTAAAGCTTCACTTTAGCAGACAATTTTGATCATGGTAGAGCTAAAAGCCAAGGATATGGAAAGGATATACAGCTGAATGCAGAGAAGGAAACCAAGAGCAACTAACCCAGGGAAACCAGTTTTTCTCAGTGAGCATGGACTGCCAGAGGTAAAAGGGGACGGGGGGGGGGGGGGGGGGGGGGGGAAGGCATGCAAAGTTCGAGCACAGTGAGGCTTCAAGATGTCATACAGTGAGCATTTTCACTTAATACTCCAAATGAATATGAGTGAGGATATTTGTCATGTAATTGTCTGGTCAGTCAACAACTAAGGCAGGTATGGGCACTGATTTAGAAGCTTTGGCTTTAAAGTGGGAACTAGAACTTCTGAGTTTGAAGCCCAGTGGCACTAACCGCAACTTTGCGAAAATCAAAGCCTCTCAGCCGGTTCCTTCATCTAGAAGCCGGAGGATCTGAACAACTGACCTCCCAGGTCCATTCCAGCACTCTAAACAATCTCAGGGTAAATCACACTGTATTGCCCTGCTTTATCTGATTCAGAGAAAATCCAGTTCAAATGAGAATCAAATGCAATCTGGAAGAAAAAACAGAAGGAAAGAAGGAAGGGAAAGAGGTAGACAGATCTGTGGGAGACAGGGGGACTTCAAAGAGCAACCCAATAGAATACAAAAGGCAAAATGGCAATATTATCAGGCAGTCAACTTGCTCCTTGCTAAAGAAAATGCAAGTCACAGGGCTTTTATTCAAGCAACAATAAGCAAGACCAACTTTTTCCTGCTCTATGCATCATCAGTTCGTAGATTGGACTTCTGGTCCCAAGTAAGGACGTCCCCACTGCAACATCAACAGCAG
Source organism: Rhynchonycteris naso (assembly GCA_037038555.1). Classification (NCBI taxonomy): domain Eukaryota; kingdom Metazoa; phylum Chordata; class Mammalia; order Chiroptera; family Emballonuridae; genus Rhynchonycteris; species Rhynchonycteris naso. The sequence goes on from CM072998.1 coordinate 229,580,027, forward strand.
CACCTCAAGTCATCACAGCCTAAGAAGGGGCTTTGAGGAGACCATGATTCATCCCACTGAGAACTTTTATATGCCAGGAAGTGTTTTTTCAATCCAGACAAAGTCCCTTGACCTCGTGAATCTCACACTTTACAGAACAAAGACAAGGCCATACACAAGTAATTTTAGCAAAGTTCGGTGAAAAAGAAAATAGAAGGTAAGAGAAAGAGTACTGTATTTAAATATGGTGATCAGGGACATGCTCTCTGAGAAAGTTATTTTAGCAAAGTGATGCAAAAGAAAGCATATATCTGATATATACAGATAAGGACAGAAACACCTGGAGGCGGGAATTAATTGCAACTGGGAAGACAGGAAAGCCAGTGTGGCTGGAGTGCAGCAACAAGCCAGAAAGGTGGTGAGTGGAGGCCTGAGCAAGGAGCAGGGCTGCGAGCCGTGAGCACGAAGAGTGCTGCGTGGACAGGAGAAATAGCCCGGGAAAGCGGAGCCACTGACTACTTGACAATTTTACCCTGCTTTTGTTACCACTACCTTTGCTCCAAGCTTGGAAAGTTACATTTAGTGGTACTGGAAGAAGAGCGTGTTACTGGACTAAAGGGGCCCATTTGCCTACACGCATCAATGCCCATTAAGACATGAGCAGACGCCTGCAACAAAGAAAGTAAGGCTTTCTTTTCAGGAGGTCGCCCAAGCTCAGAGACACAGGCAAGCTAATGCTCAAAGACCTGGCTCTCCTATGGCTTCCAGGGGAAGGGTTTTTTATAGGGGGAAATCATTAATGATGGTGATTAACGGTGTCAGGGTCACAGTCTTCACTGATTGGCCGGGACTAAGGTAGACAGTAGCTAATCATTGTATTTGGTCCTGATGTCAGCCATGGCATCACTTTGTCTGGTTTCCCGGCTTTCCTGGGCTGAACAACTGAGGCCTAGATGTTATCTCTAGTTTGACCGAATGTCTCAGGTTTGCAGACCTGAGGCTTTGGTCCTAAAATCATTTAATGCTGACCAGAACCTCACTGTCCTGAGGGCTTAATGATTGTTAGTGGATATGCAAGGGAGGCAGGTGACTCAGGGTGCTGGATGAGGTCACTTTGAATCAAAAAGAAAGGAGAAAAGTTCATATTAAAGAAATGAAGTTTCTACGAGGTTACAAGCATAGAAAAAGTAAGTAATAGAAAGCTGATTGAAAGAGTAGAGCTTAGGACAGACAAGGAAGACCAAGAATTAAAGCAAAACTTTCCCTTCAGAGGCAAAGCAGCCACACAAAAAGGAGTCACAAATACAAATTAAAACTAATTTTGAGTGTTAAACCATTCGTGCTCCTAATTTTATAGGCAATAAAGCACCAGATGAGGTTTTAAAAAAATGACATCAAGTTAAGCTTTTGAATCAATTGTATTTGACTTTATTAATAGATCAAGAAAGGATTGGAGTAGTGTTCGGGAAGATGAGGGGGCCTCGTGTTTAGTGGAGAGTTGCCTAACAGGACAGATTGCTCAAAAAGTGGCTCAAAGTTCTTTGTAAGAATATCCATTTATACAGAGGCCTATGGACACCAAATAGAACTCAACAATGTGTGTCCCAGATGAGTAGCTCCCAAAGGCAGTTTGCAATGCCAGATTCATATTCACAGTCACACTATGACTTGTCGCTCTCATTCTGAGTGTACAGTCCAATTTTCCAGAGGATTACATAGTGACATTACAACAGATTGAACAAGAAAGATTAAAAGTCAACTATTCCATGAAACAGTATGAGCTTTATAAGTTTTCAATATTGGAAGTATAGATAAAACCCACATGAACAAAAGCTCATTGGGTTCCTGAATAATTTCTGTGTAACTGAGTCCTGAGATTTAATAGCTGGAGGCCCAGGCTGGTTGGCTCCGTGGTAGAGCATTGTCCCAGAGTGTGTAAGTCCCAGGTTTGATTCTCAGCAGGGCAGAGGAGAAGCTACCATCTGTTTCTCCCTTCTCTCACTCTCTCTTCCCCTCCTGTACCCATTGCTCATCGATTTGAGCACATTGGCCCTGGGAACTAAGGATGGCTCCATGGAGCCTCCACCTCAGGTACTAAAAATAGCTCAAATTGCAAGCATGGCCCGAGATGGGGGTCGCCAGGTGGATCCTGGTTGGGAGACCTGTCTCACTATCTCCTCTCTTCTAACTTAAAAAAAAAAAAAGGCTGGAGAACGACTGCCCAACCTAGTACATTTGAGATGATCAATATTACATATGCAATGTTGCATGTATATATTACAAATATGACATTTACTGGTGGTGATTTCATTATTAATTGAGTTTATTAAGACTAGATAGATAGCTGGGAGAGTAGACCTACATATCAAAACCATTCAAGAGCCTAAGGCAGTAGTACTCTGTGTCTATTGTGGTGGGCCTGTGCACCCACCCTGAATGGTGTAAAAAAGGTATACAATGAGGAAACATCTAAGGCTTTCCTTAAAGAGCACAAGTTGCAATTTCACTGTGAATAATCTTCACCTAACTATAAAATTGAACTAAAGGGGAAGGAGAGAATGTGTGTCTATCTGTATGTAACTGCAGAACCAGCTCAAAATGGTCCTATTCAGAGATACTATGTTACTTTTCAAAGACAACAGCCCAAAACTTCACATATGCAGTTAAAACCTGAAGTGACAAATTTGATCTCACGCTGCACCAGAAACCAGTCTCAACCTACACACACCCCACACCTCCAACCAAAGGACCAGGACATAACTAGAACTTAAACTCTGGAATCCCACCAGAAGCCAAGGGTCCACTGTACAGGAAGATCCAGTAGGAAGCTCTTTATTACAGCCACATTCCAAGCTCCTCCAGTTAAAACTTGTCCAACCAGCACTTCCACTATCTGTCTCCCCTCCCCCCAACCCATTAAAAACCTTTAACCTAGTCCAGCAAGTAAGATGGATTTGAGCCCTGGCTGGGTTGCTCAATTGGCTGGACTGTCCTCCTTATATGCCAAGATTGTGGGTTTGATTCCATCAGAATACATACAGGAATCAACCAACGGGTACATGAATGGTGGAACAACATCATGTTTTTCTCTCTCCCTCTCTCTCTAAAATAAATTATAAAAATAAAAAAACTTAAAGAGATCGATCTAAGTCTATCTTCCTGGTTGGCGCCTTCTGAATCAATAAACCTTTCCTTAGTCCAGACTCAGACGTTTTGAATTTTGGCCTTTCAAAGTATCGGGAACATGAATTTTGGTTTGGTAACAAATAAAACTTGGTATGAATGTGTCTTTTAAAACATTTGATATGCATCCCCATGTTTATTGCAGCACTGTTTACAATAGCCAAGATCTGGAAACAGCCCAAGTGTCCGTCAGTGGATGAGTGGATTAAAAAGCTGTGGTACATATCCTATATACAATGGAATACTACGCGGCCACAAAAAGGAAACCTTACCTTTTGCAATGCATGGATGGACATGGAGATTATCAAGTGAAATAAGCCAGGCAGAGAAAGAAAAATATCATATGATCTCACTTATATGTGGAATCTAATGAACAAAGAGAACTGAGGAATGGAATACAGGCAGAGGTGGGGATCACAGGGGGCAGAGGGACAGCTGTCAGAGGGAAGAGGGATGAGGGGATAGGATCAGAGAAGGTGAAGGGATTAGTGAAACTATATATATATAACAGATACAGATGACAGGACAGCAAATCCCAAAGGGGAGGGGGGAGAGAGTTAGGGGGAGGGGGACAAAAGGGGTGTAATGGGGACATGGGTTAGGGGGTTGGATGTTATATTGAGTGGAACACTTGAATCCATGTTAACACAATAAATTAAAATAAAAATTATAAAAAAAGAAAAAAGCGTTTTCTGTGAAATCTTTTTAACAGCCAGTTGAAAATCCTGATGCAAATAGTTTATTTCTACCTATTTGTTACTAGTATGCATTCCATTGTTTTTATTTTCACTCACATTTAATATGACCTCTTAAATACTGCCTGGAAAGCAGTATAAAAATTTTTTTAAAGAAAAAACTGAAACAAAACCCGAACAAACCTATCTGTAAAGCTAGGCTACAGAATTCCAAGATAGGTATTTAATGGCTAACTTCCTCTTCCTAGTGTATTTTTTTTTTCCTTATTAAAGAGAGTAATGGGGGGGGGGATACCAGTTTATATACGCTCTAAGAAATGAAATGTGCTCAAATTTCATTCCCAAAAGAGGAATGGTTTACTTAAGGTAATTCACTAGACTTGACTAGGTGTCAGTGGCTTTAAATTTTGAAACCAGGAATTGTTACTGGCTGTTTCTTCTCTCCAACATTTTATACGGAAAACGTTTCTTACATAAGTTTAGATATTTAAAATAATCATGTAAGGGCTAGCATTTTATATTTTCTAAGTAGTGAAGAAGAGCAAAGGTTGTTGCCACTCCAAAACATGCTTCTCTGGGATACTATTTTAGGCTGGATAATTAAGAAACGGCAGACCTGGGAGAAGCCCTGAAAACCATGTAGAAGTTACCATTGGAACAGGACATTTACCAATGGTAACTTCTACCATTTGTAAGGAAAATCTCCATTTGTGAGGGTGTTTCCCTCACTGAACCTGGCCTGCTTTCACTATCAAGGGAGAAAGCAAGGACTTAAGTAGGCAAAACCTTATCCTTGTTCACTGTACTTTTCCTGGTAACCTCCCACCACTGACTCTCCACCCGCTTCAGCTGAAAGATCTGTTTAAGGTGATGGTTTCCACCATTTTGGTGAACTGCTCTATTTTCCTGGGTCTCTCCCACGTATACAGCAGGTACGCATGTTATTAAAATTTAAGTTTTCTCCTGTTAATTCACCTTGTGTTAATTTGATTAGTGCAGCCAGAACTTGAAGGGTTGACGGTAAGTCTTTCTCCCGGACAGCAGCATGAAGACTGCTTTTTATTAATTTGCAAAGATCTCATAACAGCTTATAATTACACATGAACACACGTGGCCACATGCACATGCAGATAACAGTTAACCTCTTTAATGTTGAGGTAAAATGTTTGAATTTGAGAAAGAATAATTTAGGTTAAAATCTTTAAAATGAACAAAGTTAATGGAGCAGTTGTTAGTTAAGGAGTAGATTCATAAAAAGTGATCCAAATAAGCCTTAAAAATTTTAATTGAAAATGAACACATGCTTTAACAACTATATGAAATAAGTTCAAGACTTTTTCTTTGAGTAGAAATGTTGACTCGAGTTCCCTGATGTCTTTCTTCTCGGAACCACACCTCATTTCTAATAATGCAGTCTGATTTCCCACAGGGAAGTGCAGATACACTTGTACACCACATGCGAATTTCTACTTTTTATAATTTCCCTGCCATATTTTTAGTTTAAGATCTATTACCTAATTATAAAACTCACTTCTATCACCTATTTCCAAAACAGTCAATTTGTTTGGTTTTCATAAAAACTGTCACGTTACCAGTTTACGTATTTAAATCACCTAAGAGAAACAAGTACAAGTGAATAAACAAGTTTAGAAAGCACAGATGAATCTTGGTAATCAAACAAAATGAGCAAACTAGAAAATAGCTATGAGACACAAGACTAATTTAGAGCTCGCAGCATTGTTTCAACAGAGGAAACTCCTTCAGTTAATACTGCAAGCCCAAGCAGAAATAACCACCTTAATATATTCGAGACAACAGCCTTAATGTCAGCATGCAACAATATCATGTTGAAGCTTTATTTTACTGTATTTGTAAACATTTTACCTCAAGGTATCTTGTTTTTGAATATATACTAGAAAGGTTAGAACTGTTAGCTTATTTTGTAAAATACCTCTTCCTTCTAAAGTGACGGTATCACTGATGAAATATGGAGGTGACATCCATATTTCCATCTTGAATCTAATTGTTCATAATTGAGCTCTTACAATTTAGTAATATGCTTATCCTATTGGTCTAATTTGCCTTTGGTCCTGCCATCTGCTATGGTCTGGCAGGATAAACTAACTCTGTGTTGTTATAGTTTACTTAACAAAAGTGATGGCTGACAGTCACTGGAAACCCAAAGTTTCAAAAACAAAGATAAATAAATCATTTAACTCAGCTTTATTGAAGCAGTGACTCGTCTCAGGATCTCAATGACATATGAACTGAAAGTACTCAACTTTCCACACCTTTAAATTGCATCAAAGCAGTAAAGATACATAACATACAGAAAACAGAACTGCAATAGTCAGAGGAAAAGGGGGGGAGGGTTGAGGTAGGAGAGGGGCAAAGAGGGAGAAGGCAGGGGGAAGGAGATTATGCTTGAGGAGGTGGGGCCTGATGCGATGTGTAGATGGTGTTAACAGAGTTGTATACTTGAACCCTGTATGGCTTGGTGAACCATGTCAACTAACAAATTAAAAATAAAACAGGTCTATATATAAAAATCTTACCCTAAGCACTGTATATTATTCATTCAATCTTTCTGAAATATATTCTATTATAATTCTTTTTTTTTTTTTTTAATGCATGAAGATATCTATCTAGGATTGGAGCTAGTTTAGTGGAGCCAGGATTCCAGGACAGGTCTATCACACTGCAGCTTGGCCAGAGTATTATGCAGCAGCCTAAGAAGCATTTCAAAAGCATCACATTAAAAAACCTTATCCCCATGTTCATTGTAGCATTACTTACAATACCCAAGATCTGGTCTGTCAGTGGATGAGTGGATAAAAAAGCTGTGGTACATTTACAAAATGAAATACTATGAGGCCGTAAAAAAAAAAAAAAGAAGGAAATCTTATCTTTTGCAGCAGCATGGAATGACCTGGACATTATGCTAAGTGAAATAAGTCCTGCAGAGAAAGACAAATGCCATATGATCTCACTTATATGTGGAATCTAATGACCACAATAAACTGAGGAACAAAACAGAAATAGAAGCAGGGTCACAGGGAACAGATGGACAGCTGTCAAGGTGGAATAGGGAAGACTTGATCAGAGATTAGCTAAAAATATATATACATAATACATACATACAGACAATAGGGTAGCAATAGCCAGAGGGAAAGGGTGAGGCAGAGGTAGGGGAGGGGGTCAAGGGGGGAAACTGAGGGTGGAAAGAGACCTTGCACAGAGCATGGGGGAATGATGTGGTATATAGAGTGGGATACTTGAAACCATATCAACACAATAAATTATTAAAACTTAAAATTAAAGTTTTCCAGAAAAAATAATAAAAAACCTTATGCCAAATTAAATCATCTTTTCTTTATAAAGGAATGCATCAGTCCAACCATAATACAGTTTTAACTCCTAAGGTTTTTCAACCCAACCAAATTAAAAAAACTTTTGACATACTCTATAAATCTTCTCTTTAATACATCTTTAATTTTTAAGAACCATTAGTCTGCTATGCACACCTAGGGAGTAAGTATGAGTATCCATTAGAATTCTTCCAATATACAGTTGTTCTGTTTAAAACTGAGAAAGGGGGCCCTGGTCAGTTAGCTCAGCGGTAGAGCATAAGCCCAGCCTGTGGAAGTCCCTGGTTTGATTGCCAGTCAGGGAACACAGGAGAAGCAACCATCTGCTTCTCCACCCCTCACCCTCCCTGCTCTAATGGTTCGAACAAGTTGGCCCCGGGTGCTGGCTCCATGGCCTCCCCTCAGGTGCTTAAATAGCTCAGTTGCCAAGCAATGGAGCAGTGGCTCCAGATGGGCAGAGCACTGCCTTGTAGGGGGCTTGCCAGGTGGATCACAGTCAGGGCACATGAGGGAGTTTGTCTGTCTGCCTCTCACTTAATTAAAAAAAAAAAAGAAAGAAAAATAGGAAGGGGAAAGTGGGAAGTTCTAAAGATATAAAAGAGCCTGACCTGTGATGGCGCAGTGGATAAAGCGTTGACCTGGGAACACTGAGGTCGCCAGTTCAAAACCCTGCACTGGTTTGGTCAAGGCACATATGGGAGTTGATGCTTCCAGCTCCTCCCCCCTTTCTCTCTCTCTCTCTCTCTCTCTCTCACTCTGTGTCTCCTCTCTAAAATGAATAAAATAAAAAAATAAAGATATAAAAGAAAAATGTGTTGACATACAACCTGTTGGGATGAGGCTAAGTAGTAATAAAATAGATTATTTCTCTAAAAGTACAAGTACAAGTGGGAGCATAATTACCAACTCCAGTGTGGGCTGTGACTTCCTTCCAAAGGGTACAGAGTATGAAGGGGGGGGGGGGGGGAGTAACTTTAGAATGGAGAAAACGACACTGTTATCAGCCAGGTTATCAAGGTAATTATCAAGACAGGCAAATCTTAGCGGTATGGAACCTTGATGGTATAGTGAAAACGGCACTTATGCGGTCTTCCTCCCCACAACTTGTAACTGCATTCTAATAAGAAAAACACAAAAATAAATTCCAAAGGAGGGGCATTCTATAAAATATCTAAATGGTACTTCTCAATGCTATCAAAGTCATCAAAAACAAGTCTGAGAAACCATCACAGCCAAGAGGAATCCAAGGAAACATAACAACTAAAAGTACTGTGGCCTCTTTGATGGCATCCTGGATCAGAAAAAGGACATTAGGTATAATCATCAAAAATCTTTAAGAGATCACAACATACCAATAATGACCCATTAATTTAATAAATGTACCATACTAATGTAAGATGCTGATAGGGGAAGCTGGGTGCAAGGTACATGGGAACTTCTATACTGAAAGTCCATTGGAAGAAAAATACAAAAACAATGTAAAATGGCAGAATAGAAAAAGGCTTGATCTTTGGGACACACATTCTCTTGCTTTTTCACCAACACTGTGGAAAAGATGGGGATTTTGTGCCACTAGACTTCAAAATTCACTTAAGGGAGGTAGTGGTTATATTTTATCAGTCCACCAAATAAAACACAATTTGAGGTATTTATTACCTACATTCTAAAAATAAAGGGTGAATAGTATAAATTATGTTGGTTTCTTAACTTTTTGTGTGTACGTGGCAGAGACAAAGAGAGGGACAGACAGAAAAGGCGATGAAAAGTATCAATTCTTTGTTGTGGCATCTTAGTTGCTCATTGATTGTTTCTCTTATGTGCCTTGACCTGGGGCTACAGCAGAGAAAGCAACCTCTTGCTCAAGCCAGTGACCTTTGGATTCAAGGCATTGACCCCATGCTCAAGTTGGTGAGACTGCACTCAAATCAGCAACTTTGCGGTTTCGAACCTGGGTCCTCCATGTCCCAGTCTGAAGCTCTATCCACTGCGTCACCACCTGGTCAGGCTCCTAACTTATTTTCAAAAGAACATTTGCCATTGCTTGTGTAAAGGTCATAGCCTTTCAAAATTGCAAAGAATCTTAGATACGTTCTTCACAAACTTCATGGAATTTACTAACTGCACTAATAAAGGAAATGAATTGTTCAGTATCATTCTACCAGTTAGAAGTAAATGAAAGTCTAGTGTTTCTATCTCCCAATTCTAAGATCTTCCTTATACAACAATTTCATTCCGGTTACTATCAGAAATAGCCAATGTTTTAAAATGGCATTTGAATATCTAAATCTCTAAGTGTATTCTTCTACATAAGGGGCATTGTTTGGAAGTGGTGTTATAAACTGCACCTGTCTTCCTTGCATACTGGTTTTACAAAAACAATTTATATTTACATTTGTCCCAATGTTGTACAGGTAACAAATTACAGCATAGACAAACTATGAATTTAGTGCACTGCTTCTAAACAATCTACACTGCCATTACTAGGGGATACGTAGGCAAGTTCTAACTATTGCACCTAGAGGACTGAGGACTGAATACATACACATCAAGGTTAAGCAATGGCAAACAACCTTGAATTGGTCAGTTAAGGTCTGACTGCAAGAATATTTTACTTCCTACACCAGAGGTCCCCAAACTACGGCCCACGGGCCAAACTGCGGCCACCTGAGGCCATTTATCCGGCCCCCACCGCACTTCCAGAAGGGGCACCTCTTTCATTGGTGGTCAGTGTATGGAGTACTGTATGTGGCAGCCCCCCAATGGTCAGAGGGACAGTGAACTGGCCCCCTGTGTAAAAAGTTTGGGGATCCCTGTAACCTAGACTAATATTACTATACCTAGTAACTGTAATCAAGATAAAGTTAAGCCGGTAAGTAAGGTCCCAACTACAAATGTAAGTGTGTTGATGAAAGGCAAATGCTCCCATTAGATGACAGGTAAAAAGAAGGCTTCTGATACTGTGCCATGTGGGACACTTGGGGTGATTCATGAAACTGCCTTGGTCACCAGCCACCAGTGTTGTTTGTAGGCATCTTGCAGGTTTTGACATCACAAAACTTACAACTCTTTGGTTTTTCCCTCATATGAAAAGTACCTTAGAGAATCCAGAAATGGTCAATGTACCATTCAGAGTCACCATGACCCTATCTACATAAGCTCTATCTATCCCAAAGGATAATGTACAGATCAGAAAAGCACTCCTTGGTACCAAAAATGGGGGATTAGGGTTATTAGATAGCTGGTGGCACTACTTTCTCCTATTAGATGAAAAAAAATAGGCCTCTTTCTCTTTTGCTCTAAGCTTAGTATTAAGAAGTTTAAGTCAATAAAATCCCTTAAATCAGTGGTCGGCAAACTCATGAGTCAACAGAGCCAAAACAAAACAGTATAATGATTGAAATTTCTTTTGAAAGCCAAAATTTGTAAACTTAAACTATATAGGTATGTACATTGTTATTAACTTAATTAGGGTACTCCTAAGCTGGCCTTTGCTAAACACTCAAGGGGCCAAAGAGCCGCATGTGGCTCGCGAGCCGCGGTTTGCCGACCAAGCCCTTAAATGGATAATGATTAGGACAAACTGTTACCTCCCTTTAATTCCCCCACTTAAGTTAAATGGCCAACAAAAATGAGTGATATAATCTATCTGTGCTTGAAAGATCAATCAGGAAATCCAGAATACAGCTGACTGTTTTCTAGCTGACAAAACATATTTATAAAGTAAAATGGAAAGAACACAGATATGAGTGAACAATTTTTATTGAAACCCTCGAAGATTAAAGAGGACCAAATGGTGAGTTTGGGTACCATAACAGAAAAATCTCACCTAACTGTACCATCATTCACAGGAATGAACAAACCCAAACACGACAAAATTCAAATTCTCATGTAATTACTACAAGTGAATGGAAATGAACTAATCATTTTATCATAACCTTTCTGTAATCAAAAAAGGGAATTTACATGGCATAACAAAAGATATGCAAAACTTAATGAAACCACAATTCTCTTAAATTTTCCAAACTTATTTTTATAGGATGCAGAATGCACTTGAAATGATTAAATGACTTAAGCTGATTCTTTTTTATTGCAAACTTTTTATATCAGCTTAACCTCCATGCATGGTATTCAAAAAGAACACACCTTTTGAATTAGAAAGATCACTTGAGTTAAAATAAGAAATTAGGAAAAAGCTGGGGTTTCTTTTGAAAGGAATCTTCAAGTACCAATAAGCATAAAGAATGAATACTAATTTTGGTTACATTTCCCCCTTACAATTAAATATACAAACTATTATACCTTTCAAAATAAAATACCCACATAAGATAACTTTAATAAGAAACATTCAAACCAGATCCTGGAAAGAAAACATTAAGCAAGAAAATTTACTGGGCCAATCATGTCTTAGTTTGTGATTATTCAAACATTTGATCACATGTTTCCTGCTGTAGAGCCCAGGTTCTCTCCCTTTTGGTCCCTACAGTTAAGAAACATTCAGTTAGTTGTGCTATTGAGACAACCTGTGATAATTTCACTTACAGGAAAAACATTCTGCAATTTATTGACAGACCAAGGAGGAAGAGAAAGTAGGTGCTCTGAAGAATTGTAAATGATAAAAAAAATACCAATTGAAAAGATAAAGTTTTTATTTCCAAAGGAACGCTGCACCCATTTCACTTAATATTAGAAATCCAGGTGAAAGGCACTGGGATGTACTCCTCATGATGAACAGACTTCTCCAGTACATTTGCCATTTCTAAGTCTGCTGCTGCAATCAGCCTGCTTGCTAAGTGTTTCTGTGACACTTCTTACATAGAAACCAAATATAAATCAAACAGGTTTCAATCCATTTATAATGCAACTAGTTTTATAAAAATATTCAGAGTTGCTAATAAGCACCAAGAAAAAGAGAACCTCGGAGCTGGAACTCAGGTCCTTTCTATGAGGTCACCCCTTTACAGTTTTCTCAATAGGACTTCCAGAGTGACAACAGTCATCTTTGACATGTCCTACCTATATAATCTCAGGGATGTATTACATTGCTGTGATTACTATACCCAAATGCCAATTTTCATTATAAATAGTTAAGAGACATGTTACAAGATAAGATTTCATGGCTTACTCTTAAAAAAGTAAAATAGGTGCAACTTTCCTTTCAGAAAGTTTTTATTTTGTAATATATCATTAATATTTTAATGTTCCCTTCAGTAAACACTGATATAATTACAATGGGACTACCAAAATCCTGTGAAATAGCTACGATTATCTACAAATACTGTATTTTATTTCACTTGAATACAGTATTTGTGCATTTTAAGAAAACATTGTACAAAAAAATTATATAAATGAAAGTCTCAAAGAAAAATGCACTAAATTTCGAGTTGATCAAAGACATAAAAATGAAAAGTTTTCTAAACATGATGTAAACGTAAATGGAGTAATGCAAAACACCAAGGTATTCAAATCTGTATTGCTATTTTCACCCTTCTCATACCTTTCTACATACTTTCTCCTTTTGGAATAGTAAAAAGGGCAGTACATTATCTTCATAACCGTATGCCGTCATATCAGTTAATACAGATGCTTGACACATTTAATTATACAAAATCAATTTGCTTCAAGATACAAAATTAATGTTGATATGTAATGAAAATAAGATGTTAAAAAGATAACAATAAGAATACCCACATATATGCTGTATTTCCACTTATATAGATCTGATCAATAAAACAGCAACACATTCCCTTAGATACTGATTTAATCCATGAATCAAGGCCATATTTTCAAAGTATTTTAAGGATGCCAGGACACTGCAAAAGCTGGAGGAAAGAGTTGAGGAACAGTATATGCTTGCTAAACAAGAACTATGTTTATTTAGCTAGTGAATACCTAGAGTAATAAATGTTTATTTCATGATAGCAATCAGGCTCGCAAACACCCAGAAATAGGAATTAAGGATTTTAAATGTAGTTATAAAGGTCATAAAAAGTCTGATTAGACTGAGGTACATATACTCAAAATTTTGAGATTCATTAAGTGGTAGCAAACAAAATAATTCCTCAGACAAATGCACATTTTTCAGTATACATATTATTGGGGGAAGGAGGGGAGAAGAATGTGCATTAACTGGTGAAATCCACCAAGCTGCATATCAATATTCTGTTACACCAAACAGTTTAAAGACAAGGGAAATGTTCTAATATAATCTCATATTATGTTTCATTTGGCTAAAATAGAGCTTAAGGTTGTTTTGCCATAATAAAAGTTTACTACAATAATTCTTCACATAAACATTTAGACTTGAACTCCAGGACTAAATATGGCATGATTATTTTGCTTTTAATCTGTCAAAGAGCTAAAAATCGACAATTTAAAAACTACAACAAAGAAAAATTGAAGCAGTGTGACTCTTACATCATTGAACCAATTCTAATGGTTAACTGTTAGTATTTAACAAATTCAAAGAGTTAATGAATCCTTGCATTCATTCAGTCTTCTGTGCCTTAGCTAGGTGCATAATTACAAAAGACAGCAGATACTGGTAAAAGCTTCAGGACAGAAAGTGCTTGACGAAGTTAAAGTTCTCAAGTGTGTTTGGTGAGAGTATAAGGACAGATGCGTTGATGAAAACCATTACAAGAGTCAATTCTGTGTTAAAGAGTTCAAAGATTTCACCTTAAGCAGAAAAAAAAGCTTTAATAATGTCTTCTTTGACTTATTAGGCATTTCCAGAGTCTACATCATTAGTGTTGTAATTCTAACAGGACATCTTCATACGGTTATTGTTTGTTTCTATTTCTCTCCTGAAAGAAAAACACAAAACACTGAACAAATACCATCATTACATAAGGACTTAAATTATATGCACGTATAATCTAACTAATTCAAATAATTAGTTAAAACTAATTAACTAAAGTATTACTTATACCCACCATAGCAGGATGATTACCACAAAACAATTCAAAATAAAGAACTCTAAAACCTTTGGAGAGTTCGGACCCTCTTCACAGCCTGTTTTCCCACAGCATTTTGGTTAGGGAGAGAATATTAAAATAATGTCTTTCTAGCCTTTGAAAGGAATTTTTGATAGTGAAGTAGCAGAGACTAAAAGGAGACAATGTTAAAACTACTGGTCCAGATAGGATTAGAAGGAAAATGTTCAGTGTTTTAAAAAAAATGAATCATAAATTTCCTCCATATCATATTGCCACATTCAGCATAACTTTCCACATCAAGAAACATTATTTATTATTAATAATTCCTTCTAAGAAAGCAGAAACCCCTTGAACAAAAGTTAAACAAAGTGATGTTTTCACGTTTTTTAAACAAATATATTTACCTATAAAATTTCAATTGAATGCAGCACACAGCCTGAACCATCTTGTTTTAAATGTGTAACTCAGTAGTTCTCAAAATTCACTAAGCACCAGAATCCCCTGGATGGCCTGTGGAAACACTACTGGGCCCCCAAAGTCTGAAGCTGAACCTGTGAGCTTGCATTCCTAACAGGTGGTTCTCATACTGCTGGTCTAAGACCCACATTCTAAAAACCACTTGTCTAAGATATTATAAGACTCTGTTTTCACTATTCCCATTTTATTTTTTACGTTCCATAACAACAAAGAATATATTTTGCAAATGGTCAAATTAGTTTCCAGTCTTCTGCAACATCACCGGAAAATTAGAGACCTTGAAGTTGTTACTAAGTTCCTTTCTTTTTACATTTTAATTTAATCCTAGAACTTGAATAACAGTATTTAATACAGAAAGCTAATAATCAAATGTCCTGCATAACTACAAATAAAATTATTTCATAGATACATAGTATCAGTGACATATTCTAAAATTAATGCATAAAACAGGCCCTGGTCAGTCAGCCCAGTGGTAGAGCATCAGCCTTGCATGTGGATGTCCTGGTTTGATCACCAGTCAGGGCGCACAGGAGAAGGGCCCATCTGCTTCTCCACCCTTCCCCCTCTTGCTTCTTTCTCTCCCCCCCCCCCCCGTCCCCCTCTCCTGCAGCCAAGGCTCAATTGGAGCCAGTTGGCCCCAGGCACTGAGGATGGATCCATGGCTTCCACCTCAAGCACTAAGAAAAGCTCTGTGGGAGCAATGAAGCAATGGCCCCTGATAGGCAAAGCATCGCTCCCTAGTGGGCTTGCAGGGTGGATGCTGGTGGGGGTGCATGTAGGAGTTTGTTTCTGCCTCCCCTTTTCACACTAAATTAAAAAATAGTATTAAAAAAATAAAGAGTAAAACTAAAACAAAAAAGACAAAGAGCTAGCTAATTAATCATGTTTCTAAAGGATAAACAAAAACAAAACCCAAACAACATAAAGGAAAAGGTATAATCCCAACCAAAACATCTTATCCACATTTGGAAATTCTAAAACACATTCCTAATAACTTTCCCAAAAACCATAGGAGAAATCTGAAACATTTTTACATCAGTACAACAAAAAATGCTTCATTTAAGATTACCCCCAAAATACTTTAATATATACATGTGCAGAATTTTTTTAAAAGCTGAAAAGGAGCTCGTCATCCAAATCAATGTTGGAAAATGTGTAACACTAAGCCCCCAAAGTAAAAGCAATAAAATTAAAATTGAAACAAAAAACAAAAATAAAGGAGAGCCAAGGAACTAAAATTTAAAGCTGGTGTGGGGAAAGAAAAACCAACAATAGAAATAAATCTCTGAAAAAAATGAGTTAAAGAAAATTAGCATAAATAATACAATGAAGATACAGTTAAAAAATAAAAACATTACTGACAATATGCAAAAAAGCTTAACACAAAATTTACAACTTCCTAAAAATACATTTTACCAAAACAAACTCCAGAATAGAAAAAGTGGCTCATAAGGTTTTACAGGTGCATTTGATTAATTCTAAACTTATGCCTGCTGTTCCAGAAATTAGAAAAAGTGGGACTATTCCCTATGTATTTTGAGGTTAGCAATACTTTGACACTAACATGTCAATAAGAACATGAGAAAACAGTCCAGTCTCACTTGTCACCAGGATCCTTAAAGTGTTCTGCTGACAGCAAAGTGTAGAAGAGCAAAAGTGAGAGCAGGAAGTCCAGAAGAAGGCTAGCACAACAAGAGCTCCTAGACCCAGGTGAAGAAGCAGAATTTCTGAAAAGTACTTGGATTTGCGATACATGTTGAAAGCAACAAAATGTACTGATAGACTGATTAGATATGTATGGGGTGAGAAAGAGAAGTACCTGAGTTCAGCAGTCTAGGCCTAAACAAGTGGAAGAAAAGTGGTGCTCTCCACATGATGGAGAGGGTTTGGAGCAGGCAAAAAAACTAGTTCTGCTAAATGGAAAATGCTTACCATACAACTAAGTAAAGATATCAAGTAGGCAATTAGATACACAAGTCTGAAGGTAAAAGGAAAGGTCCAGGATAGGCACCTAATTTGATAGTCCTCAGTATGGTATATGTCCAATAAAACTCAAGTCCTTCTGAAGTTTACGGTTGATACCGCTGCTTTTTAAGACAGGTACATATTACACCTGAAACTACTGTAATATAATATTGCATGTCAACTCTAATTTTTTTAAAAATGTTAAGTCTGTAGTTCAACATTATTGTACCAATCTTAATTTCTTAGTTTGCATAAATGTACGATTACATAACATATTAATACTAGAGGAAACTAAATAAAGGACATACAGAAACTATATTATCTTTGCAACAAATTACTTAACAGTTTTTAAAAATTAGAAAAACATCACTCCAATATCATTTTGCAGCAGAAATATGAAATACATATGTTCTATGGGGTATTGTTATTTTAATGGCTGACCTTATTATTGTTCTTCTCTTTTTATTGTTCATAAGTCCAAGTGAAAACCAGCAAAGTATCATATTATATTTTTAAAGTTTAGAAGAAAAAGGTGTGCATGTTTCAAGAAAAGACAAAGTTCACTGAAGAACAAATGACTGAAGTTAAAATATATAACAGATAGAATTCTTCAGGAAAATTAATGACTTACCAGAAATGAAATCTGCATAGGTTGGCTGACAGGATTGGAAAAATTCATGCTACAGAGCAGAACAAGGGCAGTTAACAGATGGAAAAAGCCCCCAGCTGTTCAAAAGCCTGTACATTTGTCCAGAGTCATTAAAGTTCCATAATACTGAGATAAGCTTGACATGCAACTGTCCCAGTAACATGATGGATCCTTTTGCAATAAGAGAGCTAGAGAAAAAAATGTAAAGAAACAGACCCATTCTGCACTGTAAAATTCAAACCAAAAAATCATCAAGAATTATGGTTTGGAGGTTCTGTTTTTGGAAGTAAACTCTTCCAACTTGAAACTTATACTTCCATTTCATCGAGACTGTCACATTCTTGATCCTCAGCATGAGCACACCATAATAAAAAAACAGCTTTAAAAGATTCTAGTACCCAAGTAAGCATTTAAAAAATAAAGTATTAAGTTTGAGAAAATAGATGCAATCCAATAATATATAGCATCAGTCATAGATCAAATAACATCAAAGTGTACTACAAAATGGGAGAACTGGAAAAAAGTTAAAATGTAAAAAAATTACCATATGCCAGTTTAAGTGGTCCAAATGAGAGTAAGAATACAGTTCAAAGACTTAAGACTAATTCATGTTTTGTGACTTTGTTTCCACAAAATGGTATCACTCGACACACTGTATTATCTTTTTTATGTATAGTCTTCTTTTGGTTTTAGAGTTTCACTTAATTTCATGTTTAAGTAATAGTATATTAAAAATGAAATTGCAAGAAAAAGCACAAAGATCAAAAAGAAAGAAAACAGTTTCTATGTGAAGACAACGTACTTGTTAGGCATATAACGCTAAGGAGGGTCTATTAAGACTATTAGAACTGGTAAGTGAATTTAGCCAAGTCACAGGACATTTCTATAAACCAACTGGGAAATAAAACTGAAAATGCAATCACAGTTTTACTAAAAAGATAAAATACTTAGCAATAAAAATTCAGCATGAGACACACTGGCCCTCAACACTGAAAACTACAAAATGAAATGTTTGTCTAAGCAGACTGAGTTTTTTGTTTTGTTATTTTAAGGGGGGAGCACGAGTTATTTATCTTTAGTGGCTAACTGGTAACCTTCAATATTTGCCCATTGAATAAAACGATGATACTCAATTTAAAAAACACACACATACATACATATACATATACACACACACACACACACACATATATATATGAATGATCTAAACTGTTGTTGCTATTTAAAAAAATCAGGTATAATATATGTTCACCATTACTTAATGACAGTGATGTATTTTGAGAAATATGTCTTTAGGCAATTTTTTCATTGTGAGGACATCACAGAGTGCACTTTATACAAACCTAGATGATACAGCCTACCCTAGGCCCCTGGTCTGCAAACTGCAGCTAGCGAGCCCATGTGTGTGGCTCTTTGGCCCCTTGAGTGTGGCTCTTCCACAAAATACCACGTGCGGGCGCCATCTCAGTATGGAATGTACCTACGTATATAGCTTAAGTTTAAAAATTTAGCTCTCAAAAGAAATTTCAATCGTTGTACTGTTGATATTTGGCTCTGTTGACTAATGAGTTTGCTGACCACTCTCTAGGCTACAAACCTGTAGGGGTATTTTACTGTACTGAATACTGCAAGCAATTATTATATAATAGAATATTTGTGTATCTAAACATACCTAACAGAAAAGGTATAGTAAATGTATGGTATAAAAGATAAAAAATGGCACACCTATATAAGGCACTTACTATAAATTGAGCTTGCAGGACTGGAACTTGCTCTGGGTGAGTGAATGAGCAGGGAGTAATGTGAAGGTCTAGTACATTACTGTACGCTACTGTAGACACTGTAAATGCTGTCTGTCCCATAAGACCTCTCCCAGCTTCCTCCAGACAAGGTCAGAAATAAGACACTGAAGCTGTCAGTGCTACTCTGCGAGCAGCGATATGAACTGGACTGACTGACAATATTAAGAAATTAGCTAAGGCATACTATACATGACCATAACTGTGACCATCAGGATGGAGTGAAAGGTGAACAGAGGATCAGTAGGAATAAGAAATCAAAATGTAGAGATAAAGACTGCCATGGCAATGTGGTTTTGGCTACTGCATGTGGGAGCAGTGGTCAGGTTAAGGAACTTTGTGGTATTCAAAAAAAAGAGAGAAGGGGTCTAATATGGAGATGGTTTTGAACTGAAAACTCAATATTCTGACTTTGGAAATTTGTTTTTAGTCCACTGACCCTTTCTGGCACAAAGGGGTTTCTCTAGAATTAAATTGATGGAAAAGACAAAATTCATCTATGCTTGTCATCATTACAACCTGAAAATAATTCCAAAGTACAGGGACAGGCCGGCTCCACTCTACCTAAAGGAAATTCAGCTCCATTATAATCTTACAATGCCACTGAAACATAGTTATGCAGCACATGACAATAGTTAGTAAATTTCTAAAATAAGAATTGCATACCGAACTTTTAAAATAAACTACAGTGTGTCCGTAAAGTCATGGTGCACTTTTGACTGGTCACACGGTCAAAAGTGCACCATGACTTTATGGACACACTGTATTAACGGGAAAGATAATTGTTTGTTCCTGAAGTAATCTTGCACTTGCTTCTGAAGAAAAATAAATGAAAGAACTGAAACACTATTCCCTTTAATAATGACTGTTCCTATCATAATAGGTATGAAAAAAGTATCTCCCAAAGATATAATTAACTCAATAAACTATTGGTAGTGTATTTAAAAACAACTCTTAACATTCTCCATCAGCATTGGAACACATAACCCAGACACCATTAACTCTCCTATGGGGCAACAAAATTAATGAGAAAAAAAATAAAAACAAATCAATATTATAAAGTTAACTCAAGCACCTCCTTTCCCACATTTGGCTTATTAAGAATATTTACCAAGTTCAAAGTAGAGTATTACTGCAATAAAAACTGAATTATCTTTATCTGAAATATCCTCAATGTTTTATTAAAGAATTACTCAGTTAAAATATGTAATATAAAAGTTCATGATGCCAAGCGTGACACATCCTAAGCCAAAAGTTATTTTCCAAAGAAACATTCTTTATCTTTTACAGTAAAGATCAAAGGAAAACCAAAATTTTATATACTGAATTTGTTTCTGTAAATCATAGTTAATTCATTAAAAGAGAACTACAACCAAAAGTTTACCAAAAGGCAATCAAATAGGCTTCAATCCACTCAATTCTATTATAATTTAACAGGAAAGCTCTACTCGAAAAAACAAAGTACAGATAGTCTCCAACTTACAGTGGTTTGAATTAACAATTGTGCAAAAGAAATACACATAATAAATAACACTAAGTTATATTTATTATTATAAAATAGGATTTGCATGGGATGATTTTGCCAAACTCTATGTTAACATTAAGTGCTCTGAGTATGTTTACGGTAGGCTAGATTAAGCTATGATGTTCAGTAGGTAAGATGTATTAAAGGTATTTGCAGTCTGACAGGTTGTGATGCAGTGGATCAAGCATAGACCTGGGATGCTAAGGATCCAGGTTGGAAATACCAAGGTTATGGGGCTTGAGCTTGGGATCACAGACACGATCTCATGGTCACTGACTTGAGCATAAAAGTTGCTGGCTTAAAGCCCAAGGTTGTTGGCCTGAATTGAGCAAGGGGTCACTGGCGTGGCTGGAGCCCCTCAGTCAAGGCATGTATAGAAAACCATCAATGAACAACGAAAGTACCACAACTACAAATTGATGCTTCTCATCTCTCACTCAAAAAAAAAAAAAAGCACTTGCTACTGATGGTATTCTCAATTTACAGATTTACTGGGATGTAAACCTGTTGTAACTCGAGGAGCATCTACATAGAACTGTCAAAAAAATGCTTATTGTTGTCACATATGTAATTGCTGAATAATTTCTTAGATAGCAACATAAACTTCCTTTGAGGCAGACCTAATATTGCAGAATCAAAATTATTGTTGTGAAAAACATTCTATATCAGGTACTAAAATTTACTCTTTGGAAATATCCAACTATATAAAATAGCATACCTGACTAAAATACAATATACTAACACTATTTAATAAAGACTTCATTATACTTATGCCTTACTTGTTCCTGTGTAAGTAGCAGGGTTTCCTCCCTTTCTAAGGGAATAGGTAAATGCCATTATTTTGGGAGTTCATCTCACAGACATAAGCAAATAAAAACTATCCCTATCTGGTATCAAAAGAGCTAAAAATCTCACCTCAGATTTTTTTTTTTCTGATTAATAAGGATTCATGAGAAACAATATAGTAGGACCTAAAAGACTCATACACAATACAACAAAAGGCAAATTTCAATAAAAGGGTTACTAGCCAAAAGTACTCTAATGCTATGTAATTACTTGAATTTATACTGGACACATACACCCAGGACATTATAAGTTCTTTGTTTTTCCTTCTTTAATTTTCTAATTAAGCTTTATCATTAGAAGCAATACAAACAAACAAGTTTAAAAAAAAAATAGCCTGGTCAGGCGGTGGCGCAGGATGGAGCGTTGAAATGGGATGCGGAAGACCCAGGTTCGAGACCCCGAGCTCGCCAGCTTGTACCCAAGGTGACTGGCTTCTGCAAGGGGTTGCTCGGTCTGCTGAAGGCCCGCGGTCAAGGCACATGGGAGAAAGCAATCAATGAACAACTAAGGTGTTGCGAGGGCAACAAAAAACTAATGATTGATGCTTCTCACCTCTCTCCGTTCCTGTCTGTCTGTCCCTATTTATCCCTCTCTCTGACTCTCTCACTGTCCCTGTAAAACAAACAAATAAATAAATAAAACTAACTAAATAAAGGTCCTCCTCCCCTCAGAATCTTCTAGCCCAGGGGTGCTCAATACGTCGATCACAATCTACTGGTCGATCGCAAAAGAAGTGTGGGTAGATCGCATGACATTAAAAAGACATTTGTCTTTTGATTGGCATACAGGGTAGCCAATGTGACGTCTGAACTTTGGACACCCTACGCATTGCCTTAAACCATGCTAACTTGTTCATTTAAATTGCTGCGTAGTTAGCCTTCAATTTATTTAAAATAAATACAACAAAGGGTATAAAAATGAGTGCCGTAGCTGGTCCGAGTAAGAAGCCTAAAACCTACCACTTTCATACAGAATGGGAGGGGATTTTTTTCACTATGTCATATTCTAAGTGCGTTTGCCTCATCTGTCTGTGTGCCATTGCTATTCCAAAGAAGGGAAATGTGGAGCGGCTTTTTGGACTGTTCATAAAAACTGTGACATTGACTTTCCTCTGAAAAGAGAGCTGAGAAGGAGAAAGGTGAAAGAAGAATACACAATATGAAATAGTAATAATAGTAACTTAAATAATGATAATATAGAAGAAAAAATTTATGTTTTGCATTTTTATTGTAGGCAGATCATTTTGACTTGGTCATGTTATAAGTAGCTCGCAAGCTGAAAAAGTGTGGGCAACGCTGCTCTAGCCCTTTCTATTTTAATATACTAATACATAAATATACTAATACATAAATTTCTCAATTTAACAACTCAGACACTATCAATTCCCACTGTATGAGTAATTTATCATAATTGAATGTTATATTCTCCTCTCTCCCTCTCTACATTAGAAGTCACACTATATTTAGTTCTAATGACTGTCCTATGACTTTAATTAATATGCTTAAGGCACAAATGCGTGATATATCATCTCTATAAAAAATTACGTTACCTTCCAAAGCTTTAACTAGACTCACCAAGAAAAAAAAAAAGAGAACTCAAATAAATAAAATTAAAAAGGACAGTGGAGAAATAACAACTGATACAACAGAAATACAAAGCATTGTAAGAAAATACTATGAAGAACTCTATGCCAAAAAATTAGACAATCTAGATGAAATGGACAAATTTCTTGAATCATATAAACTTCCAAAAATCAATCTGGAAGAATCAGAACACCTAAACAGACCAATTACAACAAATGAGATCGAAACAGTAATCAAAAAACTCCCCCCCAAAGAAAACGTCCTGGGCCTGATGGCTTCACAAGTGAATTCTATCAAAAATTCAAAGAAGAACTAACTCCTATCCTCCTCAAGCTATTTCAAAAAATTCAAGAGGAAGAAAGACTTCCAAACTCTTTTTATGAGGCGAGCATAATTCTGATCCCAAAACTGGGCAAAGACAACACAAAGAAAGAAAATTATAGGCCTATATCCCTGATGAATTTAGACGCTAAAATTTTCAACAAAATATTAGCCAACCGGATCCAGCAATATATGAAAAAAATCATACACCATGATCAAGTGGGATTTATTCTGGAGAGGCAAGGCTGGTTTAATATTAGCAAATCAATCAATGTGATTCATCACATAAACAAAAGGAAGGACAAAAATCATATGATAATTTCAATAGATGCAGAAAATGCATTTGATAAAATCCAGCACCCATTCATGCTCAAAACTCTCAGTAAAGTGGGAATACAAGGAACATTCCTTAACATGATAAAGGCCATCTACGACAAACCCACAGCAAACATCATACTAAATGGACAAAAATTAAAAGCAATCCCCTTAAGATCAGGAACCAGGCAGGGTTGCCCCCTTTCACCACTCTTATTCAACATAGTTCTGGAAGTCCTAGCTATAGCAATCAGACAAGAAGAAGAAATAAAAGGCATCCAAATTGGAAAAGAAGAAGTAAAACTGTCACTATTTGCAGATGATATGATATTGTATATAGAAAACCCTAAAGTCTCAGTCAAAAAACTACTGGACCTTATCAATGAATTCAGCAAGGTGGCAGGATATAAAATTAATACGCAGAAATCAGAGGCATTTCTGTATACAAACAATGAACTGTCAGCAAAAGAACTTAAGGAAACAATCCCCTTCACTATTGCAGCCCAAAAAATAAAATACCTAGGAGTAAATTTAACCAAGGAGGTTAAGGACTTGTACTCAGAAAATTATAAAACATTGATAAAGGAAATCAAGGAAGATACAAATAAGTGGAAGCATATACTGTGCTCATGGCTAGGAAGAATAAACATCATTAAAATGTCTATACTACCCAAAGCAATTTATAAATTCAATGCAATACCAATTAAAATACCAATGACATACTTCAAAGATATAGAAAATATATTCCAAAAATTTATATGGAACCAAAAAAGAACACGAATAGCCTCAGCAATCCTAAAAAGAAAAAATAAAGCGGGAGGTATCACTCTTCCAGATATCAAGGTCTACTCCAAGGCCATTATACTCAAGACAGCTTGGTACTGGCATAAGAACAGACACATTGATCAATGGAACAGAACAGAGAACCCAGAAATAAACCCGCCGCTTTATGGACAAATGATATTTGACAAAGGAGGAAAGAACATACAATGGAGTAAAGACAGCCTCTTTAACAAATGGTGTTGGGAAAATTGGACATCTACCTGCAAAAAAATGAAACTAGACCATCAACTTACACCATTCACAAAAACAAATTCAAAATGGATAAAAGACTTAAACATAAGCCGTGAAACTATAAGCATCTTAGAAGAAAACATAGGCAGCAAGCTTTCCGACATCTGTAGCAGCAATATATTTGCTGACTTATCTCCATCGGCAAATGAAATAAAAGGCAAGATAAACAAATGGGACTATATCAAACTAAAATGTTTTTGCACAGCTAAAGACAATAGGAACAGAATAAAAAGACAAACCACACAATGGGAGAACATATTCGACAACACGTCGGATAAGGGGTTAATAACCAAAATTTATAAAGAACTTATAAAACTCAACACCAGGAAGACAAACAATCCAATCAAAAAATGGGCAAAAGAAATGAATAGAAATTTCTCCAAAGAAGACATACAGATGGCCAAAAGACATATGAAAAAATGCTCAACATCACTAATTATTAGAGAAATGCAAATTAAAACCACAATGAGGTATCACCTCACACCAGTCAGAATGGCACTCATCAGCAAAACAACACAGAATAAGTGCTGGCGAGGATGCGGAGAAAAGGGAACCCTCCTGCACTGCTGGTGGGAATGCAGTCTGGTGCAGCTACTGTGGAAAACAGTATGGAGATTCCTTCAAAAAATTAAAAATCAAACTGCCTTTTGACCCGGCTACCCCACTTTTAGGAATATACCCTAAGAACACCATAACACTGTTTGAAAAGAAGAAATGCGCCCCCATGTTTGTGGCAGCATTGTTCACAATAGCGAAGATCTGGAATCAGCCCAAGTGTCCGTCAGAAGACGAGTGGATTAAAAAGCTTTGGTACATACATACTATGGAATACTACTCGGCCATAAGAAATGATGACATCGGATCATTTACAACAGAATGGTGGTACCTTGATAACATTATAAGAAGTCAAATAAGTAAATCAGAAAAAAAAAATTGAGAACAGCATGAATTCATACATAGGTGGGACAGAAAAGTGAGACTAGGAGACTTGGACAAGAGAGTGGTGGTTACGGGGTTGGGGGGAGGGAAGGGAGGGTGAGGTAAGGAGAAAGGTAGTGGCACAAGGAAAACCAGAAAGAAGGTGACAGAGGACAATTTGACTTTGGGTGATGGGTATGCAACACAATTGAATGATAAGATAATCTGGAGATATTTTCATTGTACATATGTACCCTGATTTATTGGTGTCACCACATTAAAGTTAATAAAAAAAAAATTATGTTACCTTCCGAAAGATGAGAGTTAATGCATTAATTTACCCTTCCTCAAACCTTTCCTTCCTACTCCATCTCTAAAAATTTGTCTAACTACGATTGAATCTTTTATGTACTACTATCCATTTCTACAAATGGAAAAACTAACAGGCAGCCTATGTAACCTGAATTGATCAAGTAATCGTCCCTCGCCATACCGCGGTTCACTTTGCGCTGTCTCAACGTATTGCAGATTTTTAAATTGTATATATCTAATTTTGTATCTCAGATTTTTTGCTATATTGTGGAATTTTTATATATTTATTATTTTAATTATTTTTGTGGTAAAATAAGCATGTTCTAGCCTAGAACATTGAAAACAATATAAAAAATATTAAACATATTACAAAAGCCCTGGCTGGTTGGCTCAGCGGTAGAGCGTCAGTCCAGCGTGTGGAAGTCCTGGGTTCAAATCTTGGCCAAAGCTCACAGGAGAAGCGCCCAGCGCCCATCCGCTTCTCTACCCTTCCCCCTCTCCTTTCCCTCTATCTCTTTCTTCCCCTTCGGCAGCCAAGGCTCCATTGGAGCAAGGTTAGCCCAGGCCCTGAGGATGGCTCCATGGCCTCCGCCTCAGGAGCTAGAACGGCTCCGGTCGAATCAGAGCAACATCCGGAAGGGGCCGAGCATCAGTTGGGCCTGCCTGCATCCCCCTGCCCTCTTCTCACTTCGGAAAAATACCAAAAAAACCCCAAAACTATATTAAAAGAACATTAAATCGAAATAAAGCCTTAAAGTATATATAAATAATAAAATAAATATAAGGTCACTACTTAGCGGATTTTCACCTATCACAGGGGGTTCTGGAACCTAACCCCCACGATAGACTAGGGACCACTTGTACATAGTTCCTAAATAAAGAATTACAGTAATCAAACCAATACAGAAAAATTCTAACACTCAAACTTTCAAAAACAAGTTTTTCAAAGCAAATAAATGTTTATTACCTACTATGTGCCAAGTACTAGGTGCTAGGTTTCAGCAGAGAACAAAGCAAGCCCTGCTCTCTCATACTGCTAGCTTATGATCCAATGAGAACAAAGATTAGCTAGAAATATTTTCTTTTTTTGGCTTCGTTCACAGCTCCAAGGTCAGTGGTTCCCAAATGAAGGTTCATTTCATTTGTCACGCTTCAAAGACTATAGCACCATTTAACAGAAAGAGCAATGAGATGCTTCTAGTCCTGCTACACACTACATACAGTGAAGACCAATCTGATAGAAAACGCAGAGTCGCTTGTGAGAGAAATTTGTTCTAGTATAACCAGTTACCAGGCCTTATTATCTCTTCCTGAATTTCTTTTTCACTCAGCTGAAATATATAGCTCTTCAAGTAACTTTCCAATGAAGGGCATTGGCTAAGCTTTTACACCTGAAATCCTTGTTTTGCATTCTCACCTATTGACAGAATTTGACACTCATCTTTAAAAACAATATACCCCATTGCCCTCCACTCCAAGATAGATTTTACATGTGAGTGTCCAGAGATATAGATGAGCATTCCCATGGTAGTCTGATTCCATGTAGGTAATTTGTCTTTTGCTTGGAAAGCTTTTAAAATATCTTTATCCTGTCTTTTTCTTTCCTTTTAAATTTTAAATAATTGTGTTGGTCACTCAGTGAGTCCATCCTGAAAACACATATCTTTTGAGTATGGAAATTTTTCTTTAATTATTCTTCTCATTTATAGTGAACCCCTTCTTTCCACATCTCTCACTTTATATACAGTATGTCCGTAAAGTCATGGTGCACTTTTGACCTGTGACCGTATATCATCCTTACTGCTCCATCATATTTGGAAATTTCTTTTATTCAAACTTCTAGATCATCAACTGAATCTAAAACATGAACATTTTATTAATCTGCCAGCTCACTGATTTATTTTTGAATCACATTTTGTTTTCAAGAACACTTTCTTTTCTTTTTACATATAAATCCCCCCTGACAATAAATCAAATTTTTCTATACTTTAAATTATCTTCTCCAATCAAATATTTCTTTTAGTGGGTTTGTCTTGATTGTTGTTTCATCAAACTAGACATGTTCTTTTATCAAACACATCAAAATTATGTGTTCGAATCTAAGAATGAAGAACTATACAAACTACTGGTACAGATTTCTCCTACAGTTTTACGTTTCACCAATACCAGTCACTATAAAATAGAGACCCTAACTTTGTAAGCTTTATGTAACAAGACAGGATATAATTTGGTCAGCTCCTCCACACGGTGCTTTCCTAGCAATAGCAAGGCAAGCTGGGGAATTCCTACATTGCCAAAATAACCAGGAAAAAAAAAAAACATTAGTCAATAAAAAAGACCCAGCAATGACAAAACAGAATTAGCTTTTTAAAGTCCTGGCCTATGTCCTGGCCATAAAGCTCAGATGGTTAGATCATCAAGCTGAAGCGCACAGGTTGCTGGCTGGTTCAATCACTGGTCAGGGCACCTACAGAAACAGATCAATGTTCCCTTCTTTCTCTCTTCCTCTCTCTAAATCAATATATCCCTGGCTGGTTAGCTCAGCAGTAGAGCATCAGCCCAGCATGTGATGTACCAGGTTCAATTCCCGTCCAGTGCACATAGGAGAAGGAACCACATGCTTCTCCACCCTTATTCCCTTCCCTCTTTCACTCTCTTCCCCGCTCCTTTTTTTTATGGGTAAAAATCCATAATGTATGGAACTTACTCTCAAATTGTTTAAAAAAAAAGAGGAATGTCAACAGGTGAACTTGGATAAAAGGTATAACTACATACCGTTCTCATTCTTCCAAATAAATTACAATTTCCAAATAAAAAGATAATGAAAAAAAGATATTCACTCATATTGCTGCATGTAGCCATATTCAATCATTCCACTACATTACTATAACACTAACGTGTTTTAGCCATTTTCCTGCTGATGGACATTTGGGTTGTTTCGTTTTTATTATCATTGTGTCTTGTTTAAAAAACCTTCTTGACCCAAGTTCTGAAGGATATGTCCCTGAGAAAATGTAATCTTCACATATCAGAAGTTTGAGAAAGTTGCCTGACCAGACAGTAGCACAGTGGATAGAGCATTGGCCTGGGACGCAAAAGACCCAGGCTCGAAACCCTGAGGTTGCCAGCTTGAGCGCAGGCTCATCTGGCTTGAGCAAGGGGTCACTGGCTCAAAGGTGGAAACATAAACATGACCCCATGGTCGTAAGCTTGAGCAATGAGTAAGTAACTGGCTCAGCTGGAGCCCCCTGGTTAAGGCACATATGAGAAAGCAATCAATGAACAACTAAGGTGGTACAATGAAGAATTGATGCTTCTCATCTCTCTCCCTTCCTGTCTGTCCTCCCACCAAAAAAATATTTGAGGTATTTCAGCTAACTGTAAAACAAAGGAGGTGAAGTTAAGACAGAAGGCTAAATAATGACCTGCATCAACTTTTATTTAAAAATTAGAAAGCATAGCAAGTAAAGAGAATCCTAGCAAAACACCACTAATTTGTTCTTATGGACTGAGCCATAGAGGACCTAAAATATACACACATCCTTCATCCCTAGGATGTCAAGAGTATTTTGAAAGCTATTTTGCTGGAAAGACAAAGTGCAAGTACAAGTATATCTAAGAGAAAATCTATGAATGAAAATCTACAGTCTGCCAGAACATGAGTGAGGTAATAGCACCAGGAAGAAAACTAGGCAAGGACACATGATATCCCAAGTGTTATAAAGTTAATATGCAGGTAAACCCTTCCTGATGTGGTTGTTTCAAACTCAGGGGAGAGTCAAATTTCACCTTCTAGCTTATCCATTGTAGCAGCCCTTCTTACACTTACACAGGGTGATGAATTGCTAAACTGGTAAAGCCAACTTACATCATACCTCTCCCATCTCCACATTTGCAATGGGAAGAGAATATGTAGCTCTAGCAAGCATTAAAGTGCAAAACAAACACCAAAACCAACAACCACAACAAAAAAAAACATGATATTTCAGGGCAAACACTGGACCTGGATGACCGGTCCTCTTTTTTTTGTTAAATGACAGTCAAAATACTTTTTTCACTAAAAAGGATAGCAACAAAAACATAATGAATTCAGATTATGGTTGCCAGAAGTTAGACTTGAGGAAGAATGCAAATACAGTAAGTAGTACAAGATAGTTTTGGAGGAAGAATGGAACTAGTCGGTATCCCAATTGTGGTTACACAAATCTACAAATCTGTTAAAATTCACAGAACTGTACATGCCAAAAATGAATTTTACTGTATGATTTAAAAAATTTTAAGAAGGACAGATATACAATATTTATAAAAGCTTTATTTACATTCTTCAAAAACTAGAAACAATCCAGATGTCCTTCAAAGAAAGAACATATGGATAACCTGGTAAATCTACACAATGAAATAAGAGTTTGTAATAATTAAAAGGAACAAATAACTGATACACAAAACAAATAAATTGTAAAGATATCATGCTTAGTGACAGAAGCCAGTCTTAAAAAATTACATACTGTAATTTCATTTATCTGACATTATAAAAAATGCTTTCTGGAGACAGATCAGTGAATTAGGGGAAAGGGAGAGGGGAGCGCTTGACTATAAAGCAGCAACAAAAGGGAATTTACCATTTTACTATATGTAAATTTAATAAAAGAAACAAGTTAATTGCCTGACCAGGTGGTGGCGCAGTGGATAGAGAGTCAGACTGGGATGCGGAAGACCCAGGTTTAAGACTCCAAGGTCACCAGCTTGAGCGTGGTTTCATATGGGTTGAGCAAAAAGCTCACCAGCTTGGACCCAAGGTCGCTGACTCAAGCAAGGGGTGGCTCGGTCTGCTGAAGGCCTGTGGTCAAGGCACATGTGAGAAAGCAATCAATGAACAACTACGGTGTCACAATGGCAATGAAAAACTGATGAGTGGTCTGACCAGGCGGTGGCGCAGTGGATAGAGCGTTGGACTGGAATGCGGAGGACCCCAGTTCGAGACCCCAAGCTCCTCAGCTTGATCACGGGCCATCTGGCTTGAGCGAAGGCTCGCCAGCTTGGACCCAAGGTCGCTGGCTCCAGTAAAGGGTCGCTTTGGTCCGCTGAAGGCCCGCAGTCAAAGCACATATGAGAAAGCAATCAATGAACAACTAAGGTGTCGCAATGGCAACGAAAAACTAATGATTGATGCTTCTCACCTCCTCCATTCCTGTCTGTCTGTCCCTATCTGTCCCTCTCTCTGTCCCTGTTAAAAATAAATAAAAACTGATGAGTGATGCTTCTCACCTCTCTCTGTTCCTGTCTGTCTGTCCCTATCTACCCCTCTCTCTTGACTCTCTCTCTCTGAAGAAAAAAAAAGGAAACAAGTTAAAAAGGAAAAAAAAAAAGGAAGAAGTTTCTAAAAATGATCATCATAGGAAGCAAAAATAAGTTGCGAACAGTCATCTTTGTGCCCCCGCACCCAATCAAAGGACTCGATCAAGGTAAGAAACCAATAAACAGATACAAATGGGAGCAAGATGTGATAATGTAAGCAAACATGTCACTGAAGAATTCAAAACCCACAAATCATAAAACCAACACAAAGCAAATCCTGTCAACACTATGGAAATTTAAATTTGAGAAATACTCCAAATGAAGAAAGAAAATAATAAAGAACCAATGACACTGAAGGACCAAGATTCAATATATTTTGGCATTATTATAAAACAAAAATAAAAATCTGGTCTATAAAGAATTAAGAAAAATTATAATAGAGACCAATATTGGACACATTCCACATACAGGTCCATCTTGCCAAAATTTAAAAAAAAAATATGTACACAGAAATAGCTATTTCCAAAGAAAATTTAGGCTGGCCTCAGAAGTCTCTATAATATAAAACTAAAAATATATTTATGTGTAATAGAAATATAAAACTATAAAGCAAAGCCTGAAAGAAAAGACTGTGACCCCAAATTTCAATATCCAGGTAAACTGTTGTTCACATATTATGGCCAAAGAAAGACATTTTTTGCATTTAGAAGGGCTTAATAAACATATTATCAAATTATTTTCCAAAAGAAAATAAGTTAAATATTCATAACAAGTACGTCAAATGTGGGTTAGGTATAAAGACTAGCAGTAAACAATGAAACAATTTAAGTGTAAAATTTTAAAGTTTAAATCACTACTGAGTATATGATTATAAAACAGTATTTAATGGTCATAATTCCTAAAACAATTATATAATAAAAAATAAAACTAGGATTACATTTTCAGACTGGGTAGAGAAGAAATGTGGAGACATAAGAGTGGCCCTCTCCTTAGCAGTGAGAAAGAAAAGTTGATAAATACTTCCCTGCCTTGCATGTTTCTGAGTAATCTCATCCCACTTCCGTAGAATCATCCATTTAAGAACAAGAAGCTTCCATTCTGTGACTCCCACAACTATCTGCCTAGCCATTTCACTGTCTGTATTTCGCAAAGGCACCTTAAAATCAGCACATCCTAAAACAAAATCTTCACTGCATCCTACCTTTGAAACCCCAAACCATTTCTCCTGATCTATTATATTAGTAACAGCGTTACAAAAGATAAATATTCATTTGTATTATTCCAAAGCAAAGTTTCTAACAATTCAGTTCAGGAATCACCAGCAGCAAAATCACCAAGATGCTTAATTTAAAATGTACTGTATTTCCCCACATATAAGATATACCTTAATTTGGGGGCCTTAAATTGGGGGGGGATGTATTACATAAAGATTTTTAACTATAAGTTTTATTCGTCATAAAATTCATACAACTCCTCATCCACTCAAAAGTGGGAAATACAAGTAAAAAAATCTACAACCACTATCTAAGACGCACCCAGTTTTTAGACCCCAAGTTTTTCGAGAAAGGGTGCATCTTTTACATGGGGAAATATGGCACTCTGCCAGGTCCCTTATCAAAGCTATCAGATCTTCCGGGGATGGGTGTCAGAATCTGGACATTCAAGAAGTACCCCAATTAATATTTATGTGCCCTAAAACTTGGGAACTACTGCTACAGGATCACTATTTCGAATGTGTTCAGCAATAAGAAATGTTCACTGAACCAGTTCCTTCTTTTGCCAAGATAAAGAAGTCACAAGATGTTTATGTTCACACACAGATTGGAATCATCCTAAATTCCTGTTTTATCTTAATTTTTGAGTACAAACTTTGAACAGTAATCACCATAATTAATTGGAGAAGCTAACTTTATCCTTGACTCACCTGAAAAGAACTCTATTGTCTATAAAATAATCTAATAGTTGCCTATTCCATCCATTCTTTTTTCCCCTAAATATAGCACCCTTTCCCACACCAATTTTCTTTTCTAGTTTGAAACAGAAAACATTCTCCAGCCTCTCTTGCTCTGTGCCCTATGATGAAATCTGGCCAATTTGATGCAAACATGAACAGTGAATAACTAACTTCTTGGAAATCTCAGTCTCACGGAGGTAAATAACAGAATTAGAAATTAAATTCTGCAATCTAAATCTGAAGCCCATGTATCCCCAACTCTTAGCTGCCTTCCTTAAGTCAAATCTTTACTATATTTTTAACAGTGCTCTAACCGCACAATTATAAAAATGCTTCAGAAATTTTAGGGGAAAAAATTTTGTATCTCCTAAATACAAAATGTATAGTATTTAAACATTTATTTAGAAGTTGTTTTTGTTTCAAACTTCAAAAACATTTTCCCATAAAATAGCATATGAGATTACAATCCCTTGCCAGTTCTTAAGCCTGCGTAACTATAAATCCTAACTATAAATCGCAGAATTCTCTGAGCTTTGTGGAACACAACTCAAGGATCTTTATCACCTAAGGAGTATGAATAGGCAGGAAGGAAATTCAGACTAAGGGTTACCAACTAGGGAAGAAAAATGTTTCAAATATGGCATCACAAGCCTTTAATAGATACTTGTAAAGTTGTTTCTTAAGCTAAGTGATAGGTTTCCTTCAAGTCAAGTTCTTAAACTCAAATTTAATAGTAAAAGGCATTCAATACCCATCCATTCATTGCACCCCAATAGAAAGACCCTACACACAAAAAATACTATACTCTTACCCTACGCATGGCTTCCTCCTCTTCTTGACGCTTTTCATAATGTGCAAAGTCATCAAAGATTGAGGTGGTATGCTTGAAAGTAGCAATAATTTTAAGGACTTGCTTAGCTTTTTCTAGGGGTACCTCTTGAGTGTCCCTTGAATTGGTAACTGGTTTGTTGTCATTATTTTCTAAGCGAATATGCCGTAATTGGTTATTAGGAACATCTTTGACAAAGATCCACTTGACTTCAAATTTGCCCTTCCACTTATCCTGAGACCAGACACCAGCATATGCATTGTAGTCCACTACAGACTTCATTTCAGCCACTCCACAAAAATGTCCACTGCCATTCACACTGAAGAGTAAATAGAGTGGGCCTTTCCCATTCAGGGAACGGTAAGCTGCATCCAAACGCTTATTACCATGCTCGGTACTACACCAAATAGAGTACTTAATGGAACGGTGAATGTCATCCTCAGAATAGCTTTTAATTATAAACACACGTCCATTCTTCAGGTTCCAATCAAAGTCTTTGGGATTATAGTTGTTTATGGCCTTTAGCTTTTCCAGCACTGGATGCACTTCTACACTAGATGGTGAAGCGCTGACAGGAACAACACCTAAACCAAAGTTTTCACCACCTGCTCCATTGTTCTGGTTGAAGCCAGCTCCCCTATTTCGCGGAGCTACCCAGCGGTTCTGCAGCTGCGGCTGTTGAGGCTGCACTTGGTGAGGCTGGGGCTGTGGCTGAGGTCCTTGTTGCTGCTGTGGTTGTGGTGGCTGAGGCTGCTGTTGAGGCAGTTGGCTTTGCACCAATGGTGGTGGTTGAATTAATGGCTGAGGCTGCTGGATTATAGTTTGAGGAGGCAGAACTGGTTGGGTTGGTGGAGCCTTTACCACAGACCCCTTTTCGTCCCAAGTTCCAATATTCATGTTGTGTTTTATAGGAGGTGGTGGCACAGCAGAACCCCCAATTCCCACATTGCCCTTGGGTTTAAGTTTCGGTTGAGGTTTGGCAGGCTTTCTGGCAATGGCGGCCCACGAGGTTGGTTTAGGTGCTGCACTGCTAACTGGGGGCACACTATTAGTTGCAATGCTAGTCATACCACTGCTGCTCAAGGCTGTACCTACAGTTTTTGTCACTGCAGCTGTTAGGTCACCACCAATTTTCAGTCCAGTCATGCCTTGCTCAATACTGCTAATGCCGGGCACCTTACTCAAAGTATCATTGCCAAATCCAGCCTGTCCATCAGTAATAGCTCTCCCAAGAGAACTAGGTGGATAGCCATAACTGCTACTATAAGCAGAACTTTGTGTTGATTGTCCCTGAGATCCACTTGTCCCCCACGTAGAGAAATCAGCATTACCAGGAAAAAAGTTAAATCCATGCTGACCAAGAAATGGAGGGGTATTTCCTAATGCCCCAGGTTGACTAAATACACCATCTGGTATATAATGATGTTCTCCATTACTCATTTGTCCATAGGTTGTCAGATATGGCATAGGTTGGTCTCCAGCCGTGGACCACGCTGCTTCCCCAAGAGAATATGGAAATCCAATGGATGGAGCATAGTAACTAGGCATGTATGGATCTGACATTGGTGGATAGCTGTTACTCTGGAAAACAAAAGATCATTATCAAGAGCGAAATATTTTCTGAAGGGTAGGAAGAAAAAAGACATCTGAAAGATTAAAATCAAATAGTTTTAAGTAAATGAAAAACAAATACACCTGTTCCAGACAAGCAAAATTAAAATCCAAATCCAGTATTATCAACAGAAAAATTTGCTGATAAGTCTTTTTATTTTAAAATACTGTTCATAACATTACAGAGCTTTTATTTGGGGGCAGCAGTAAGATGATTATTTTTGTTTCAAGTCCGGTCCTCTATCACAATTTACAAACACTGTAATTTCTACAAAAATTTAATTTTTAAATTTTGATAACTCAAATTGATTACTTACAGCCAGCTTTATTTTACAATGTATCCATTATAAGTAGGAATTTTAAAAACCTAAAGACTATGCCAATAATAGAGAAATTAACTTACAGTATATCTTGATTACAGGACCCATTTCATTTCAACAATTAAATTTTGTACTTTCATTAAGAGAGAAATACACTCTAAAAAGAAAAAAATTAAGATTATACCTATAGCATGATCCAGATCTGTTTTTGTTTTGCCTTCATTTTTAAATAGAAACAAAACCAAATCCTTACTATGGTTTCTTAATTAATAGCGTAGGATGATAACAAGCGTCTTTTCTTTGTACTATTTAGATTTTCCAAATTTTATTCAATAAACTTATCACCGTTCTGATCAGAATTTTCATTTAGCAAATAAGTTCCTGTAATATTTCTCCAGAATTATTAAAATTAAAGCAACTTTTTTTAAAATATATTTTTATTTATTCATTTTAGAGAGGAGAAAGAGAGAGAGAGAGAGAAGGGGGGAAGAGCAGGAAGCGTCAACTTCCATATGTGCCTTGATCAGGCAAGCCCAGGATTTCGAACTGGCGACCTCAGCATTCCAGGTCGACGCTTTACCCACTGTGCTACCACAGGTCAGGCAAAATTAAAGCAACTTTTAATTTGAATATTAACTAATAATTCAGTTTACCAAAAACCAAAGCATTGAATTTTATTTTTTTAAATTCAGTCAAATTTGTTACAGCACAATATAAAAAATATTTTAAGGATTTCTTTTGAAAATGTGTTTCTTTTGTCAAAAACAGGTCTGATAGTAAGATATTCACTCTTAGATATAGATGTAATTTTTCAAGTCTCTAACAGAGCTTTAGATGAAAATGCAAGATGAAAAAATTAAGCTAATATCCAGTCAGGATAACTGATATTGCTTTTCCAAGGGTGAAATTGTAAAGGTTGATTATTCACTTAATTTCTATAGATAGGAATTCTAAGTTTCCCAGAGCAAAATACATACATATAACCTTGGTTTTGTTTTTCCCCCATTACTCTTTTGGGGCTATTCTTACACTGCTTTCTCACTCACTAAAATACATCGATATAAATGTATGACAAATATCATATTGATAGTACCCGGAATTTATTTTAAATTACTTTTTTTTAAAGGCTAATCAATGAAAACTTAGATGCTTTATTATTACTATTAAGTTTCTTGTGACACACCTCACAACTGTACAACTGTCCACTGTAAGTGAAAAAACAAGTACTTTGTCTTTTGAAATTATTCTAAAATAAAAAAAACTTAAAGAGTATCAAATAAAGGGTACACTTAGATTAATAATTATGACATACTATTACTGAGTATTTCCAGGAAAGCTTAAACTTAATAAACAATTCTCACTTGATACAAATGTTTATTGTTATACTTAAATACAAGAACTTGAGGGAAGTTTAAAAATCACCAACAATGGTTTTCAATGAAAAAATTATTGAAGAAACTAATGAGTAAACTTTACTTGCCATGAAAACAACACAAACACACAGTGTGCACATACCTATAATCTGGTCACTAAATTATTTGCTAAAATAAATCAAGTGCAATAAATCAATGTTTCGTACTGACAAAAATGTCACCGTGAACAATTCTAAAAAGCATGGAAGTAATCAGTTTCAAAGTTTTACTTTAGAATGTTGGCAAGGAAATCTGGACTCAGTAAGTCCTCATCTGGATGTGAGAGTGGAATGCAGGCCAGGTATAAAGTTTTTAAGTTCATTTTTCATAGTAAAGTGTTTGCAAAATTATATTCATAACTTATTTTGAATATTCTTATTTCACCATAACAAATGCTAAATTTTGCACAACAGTCACATATCAAGTTATCAATTTATCTATACCCACAGTGTAACTCAAGGGTCAGCCAACAAAAGGCCAAAGCACAAATACAGGCATGTTTACAGTTGTTCACATGGAAAAAGACAAGCCAGTTGTGACTCTTACAATATCTTTATTAACTGTGTTTCACTTACAACTGTAAACCTACTCTTGCCCTACCCTGTATTTTAAGCTTTAGAAGTCAAATAGTCTCTGGTTGCTTCCACATATTCGTATTTATAAAGAACAACCTTTTTAGAAAGGCTGCTAGCTCAAGGGTTTGGTCCCTGGGCCAGTTTGCCAACTCTGCTTTAACTGATTCTGTAACCTGTACTGATTCCTAAAAAAAAAAAATCCCAAACCTCTACTATTAGATTAATGGGGAACCAACTTTTGCCAATTCTGTCACCTTTGGGGCTGGAATAGGTTCAAACCCTTTTGGGTGTAAAGACTTTGGTATCCTTTCAATTATTTTTTTAAATCATGATTTTTACTACTTTCCTCTGTTTAAATTACTTTAAAATGTGCTCCATTAGTCACATCTGCCTATCACAGACATCTCAGGCTTATTTAATAAGCAGAGATATGTTACTGTCCATGTGTGACAACAGAGCGGTTCACAGCTATTATTACAACCTAGAGCAGGGGTCCCCAAACGTTTTACACAGGGGGCCAGTTCACTGTCCCTCAGACCGTTGGAGCACTGGACTATTAAAAAAAACTATGAACAAATCCCTGTGCATACTGCACATATCTTATTTTAAAGTAAAAAAACAAAACGGGAACAAGTACAATATTTAAAATAAAGAACAAGTAAATTTAAATCAAACTGACCAGTATTTCAATGGGAACTATGGGTGCGGATGCATCCTGTGCTCCTCTCATTGACCACCAATGAAAGAGATGCCCCTTTCGGAAGTGCAGCGGGGGCTGGATAAATGGCCTCAGGGGGCCGCATGCAGCCCAGGCCGAAGTTTGGGGACCCATGACCTAGAGTCCTTGAGTATACTAAATAAATAAATGGCCTGCTTTTTCTCTCACAAGTTTTAGCTGAATGGGATGTTTTTTCCTTAGCTCTATAAAAGCAACTTGAGCAATCTCCTTTGAAAAAGCAAGGCTTTGGTGTGGATTCTAGTAAAAGCAAAGTGGTAGGAAACTCAAGTTTTAAAAAAGATACGGTCAACACATTGTGATTTAGTAAAGCTTTGATTATAATGAAAATATTTTTAAATGGTTTGCTAAATTTAGAGTAAAATTTTAGTTGCTAGCTAAGTGGAATATCAATTAGAGAAGCGTACCTTCGTAATGGAGAGAACAAAATTTCCACTTACTGATAATGGAAAGTAACTCAAACTTACTTTCACCTTTTACTTAAAACCTAGTTATTGTAAGACATAATCTCATAAATTTCAGTTTATTTAAAATAATTGCTTTAAAATAGTTTATTCATAATTCTGACGTGGTCGGTAATAGTGATATTTTAATATATTCCTTCAAGACTTACAACCCTTAATGTGACAAAATTTTTGGTATTTTCCTCATTCAAAAAACTAACTGGAAGAGAAAAACAACACACATATATAAAAAGTAATACAATAATCAATGAATATAATAAACATACTGGTAAGAACAGACTCACAAACCCTTTATCCCAAGTTTACAACACAAACTTAGAAATACCACCTAAAAAGGTCATTTAATTAATATAAGGCTGAAGTGAAACCACGAGGCGACCAAATTTTAATTCCAGTCCAGGCATTTACCAGCTAAAGTTACAATTCTACATTGTTCTCTCCTCTATTAAAAGGAAATAAAGCCTGACCAGGTGGTGAAACAGTGAACAGAGAGTGTCAACCTGGGACGCTGAGGTCATAGTTTCAAAACCCCGAGGTCGCTGGCTTCAGTGTGGGCTCATCTGGCTTGAACATAGGATCATCGACATGATCCCATGGTTTTTGGCTTGAGCCCAAAGGTAACTGGCTCAGCTGCAGCCCCTCCCTGTCAAGGTACATATGAGAAAGCAATCAATGAACAACTAAGGTGCTACAACTATGAGCTGATGCTTCTCATCTCTCTCCCTTTGTCTATCCTTCTCAATTGAAAAAAACAAAGGAAATAAAGATATAGTGCCTGATACACATTAAGTAGTCAATCAACAATAGTCCGTATTTCCCCATGTATAAGACACACTATTTTGAAAAAAACTTGGGGTCTAAAAACTGAATGTGTGTTAAATAGTTGTGGTGGCATTTCAAATGCCATAGATGGAACTGAAGAAGAGGCAATATATGAAGACAGTGATTCATCATCATACACAGATGAGGACAAGCTAATGGATGGGTGTTTTGACAGTGATGAGGTAGGTGTTGTATGAATTTTATAATGAATAAAACTTGAGTTCAATAACTATGTAATATTTTTCCTTCAAATTTCGGGTACCAGAATTGAGGTATATTATTACACATGAGGAAATATGGTATATTTATTAATACAACTTAGCCTATCCCTTTAAAATGTAACTTAGTCATCAAGCCTATTTGTATAATTTCAAAGCCAGTTGAGATCTTAAGAGTATAAAGTCATGATGGGATATAGTAAGCAAGGACTGGTCTCAATTCTGTACTCTTCCACTTTCTATCTCAGAAATCTCATCAGATCATTTAGTTTCTCTCATCCTTGTACTTCACTGCTAAAGTGGGAATAGTATCTGCTGCTTTCTTCAACTGTAAAGATTTCTTAAAATCTTTAACGCTAAGTGCTAAATGAAAATATAGTTAAGCCTTTACTTTAATCCTTTTTACCTGAAAACTAAAATAAAACAGATTAAAAGTTCCCTCTTTAGAATTTTGAATTATTATCCCTTAGCTGTAGGTCAATTGTTTTTCTGTTATCTCAAAGAAAACTTGAATAAGAAAAAGTTCATAATCACTGTTCTGAATTAAAGACATTTTAATACAACTCAGTTAAAACTGGCAGTCCTTTAGTTAAGCTAACTTAATATCCATTTTTGCTTCATAAATATCCAGACTTCCAAGAAAGAATACTGTACAATGTTCCCGAGGTTCAATAAAAAGACAGGGGCATTACTCACCAATAAGAGGACATGCACTGAAAAAATAAACAAAACTGCTTTCCCTTAAGAACCTGAGGTACTTCAAGCTCTAATACTTCTGAATTAACAAAAAGTGAAGGTTAGTCCACTTTTAATGCTTATCAGCATTTCCATCTAATATTTAAAAATTCATCAACCATAACTCTTCATTCCCTAATTTTAGAAAATAAGCTAATCCATTAATTCATTAAGTACTTAATGAAAGTCTACTGCCCTGGCCAGTTGGCTCAGTGGGTAGAGCATTGACCCAGTATATGGATGTCCCAAGTTCAATCCCCAGTCAGGGCACACAGGAGAAACGACCATCTGCTTCTCTTTCCGTCCCTCTCCCCTTTCTCTCTCTCTTCTCCTCCCACTGCCAGTGGCTCAAATGGTTCGAGCAACAGCCCAGGCACTGAGAGTAACTCATGGATCCCAGAATGAGCTTTAGGTGCTAAAAATAGCTTAGTTGACTGGATCATCAGACCCACACAGGGGTGGCAGGTGGCTCCTAGTCAGAGTGCATGCAGGAGCCTGTTCACTATCTCCCCTCCTTTCACTTCAAGGAAAAAATAAAAATAAAAAGGAAGTCTACTATGTGCCAGATTAAAGTGCCAGTCACTAGAGACAGAAAGATAAAAAACATGGTCTCTGATATAAAGGACCTACTTGGAGAAGACATATTTACTCTACAATTTGATAAGTACTATAATGGAAGTACCATAAACAAAACAAATAAATACTAGCTCAAAAGGAAGGATACAAGTAACTGCAGGAATCAGAAAAGACTTCAGAAGTAACCGACATATGAGTTTGTGTGTGGGTGTGTGCAAATTGTACATACTGAGGTCATGAAAAAATTTTCAGAAAATAGTAAGCCCTATTTCCCTAAGTCAGCTCCATGAAGACTGCTGACTGCAGATGAGGCAGGAAGAGATGTGTTGTGAAGCTGAGGTCAAGTCTTTAACACAACAATGGCAAAATCAAACTTCAACTGTGAGAAGACTCCTGAGGCCCTGGCCAGGGAGTGCAGTTGGTTAGTGTTGTCTTGACACACCAAGTTTGTGATTACCATCCCCAGTCAGGGCATATATAATTATCAAGCAATGAATGCATAAATAAGTGGAACAACAAACTGATTTTCTCTCTCCTCCCTTCCTCTCTAAAACAAACAAACAAACAAACAGACCACAGTTAGGAAATCATGCAAACAGGTAGAGATAATGAAAACTTAACTAAGGACAGGAACAGAAAATAATAAAATTCAGAATGTTATATTCCTTTCTTAGTTCTCTATACCTCTTCCCTAATAAACATGGCTAGAAATTAATTTCCCCATATATACAAGCAAACTCAAACTTCATTCTCCCAATTTATTCTTCAAATTTATATAGCACTTTTAATAGTACCAAATAAACCTGAATTTTCTGAACAACTTAATTGTCTAATTATTCTGAGGAATTATATATAACTATTTTCTGTATTGCTGACCTCCATTTTTTACAATACAGTGATCTTTTAAGAGAATAAACAAAAATACTTTACCCAGCAAGTAGTTTACATAAATGTAAACATGTACATCTACTTCATAATTAAGCAAAATAACCTTTTAAGGACAAAATTTTACAAATCTTTTAAATTTTATAAATCTTTAAATAATGAGACAATAAACTCAAAAAAGAATTAAGAGAAGCAACAAAAACACACATTTCATAAAACTTCAACTGGTCCTGTCTTCCAACCCACCAGTTAAGACGTGAGTTTTGAAAATCCTACCTTTCCTCCCAAACAGAAACATCCAATTTGACTGTATACAGCCACATAACAGAGAACTAATTTTAAGATCTGAAGGACAGACATCACTTATAAATCACTATAAAAATTATTCCCTAAGAAAGTGAACACTAGAAAACAGAAGCAATATGATAGCACAGAAAACCAATAATGTGATTCAAGTATCCATCCCTGGGTTTGATGTGAATAAGATCTAAGTATATAAAACAATTTAAATTAACCAGCCTGGCCA
Organism: Rhynchonycteris naso; assembly: GCA_037038555.1. NCBI lineage: Eukaryota > Metazoa > Chordata > Mammalia > Chiroptera > Emballonuridae > Rhynchonycteris > Rhynchonycteris naso. The sequence continues at coordinate 229,622,929 of CM072998.1, forward strand.
GGGAGTCAGATGGTTAGAGCATTATCTTGATACACCAAGGTTGCAGGTTAGATCCCTAGTCAGGATACACACAAGAAACAACCAGTGAGTGCATAACTAAGTAACACAACAAATCTACATTTCTCTCTCTCTAAAATCAATCCAAAAAGAAAAATTTAAAACAAATTCATTCACTGAAAACATTAAACAGCTTTCTAAACAAATGATTCATTTTTCTTATTTATAGTATTAAAATCAGATGATGGGATTTAATTTTAAAGTCATTGTGTATTTAATTAAAAACTTGAGAAATTATGTAATTACATCAATGAGGTCAGTTTAAGGACCTATTAATACTTGTAAAACTTTAAACCTGCAAATAATTACTTGATATATTTCACCAATAAATCCAGTTTTCACTAACCCACTTTAAAAGGTCAATTTTTACAAATTTTTCTACTGCAGTTAAATAACTGTAAGCAACTTCAACACTTATCCAACTTACTTTCAGATTTCTTCAATTTTTCTCTCAAATAGACCCAGTTTTCAATATTCTAGAGTTGTGGTGCTCTTTAAAAAGTAAGTATGTACCCTGATTACACATAATTGTTTTTAGCATTACTGCTGAAAACCTATTCATTAGCACTGGCAAGGAAAGGGAAGTAAAACACAGCCTTACTGGTATCACACTTTAAACCCCTCTTTAAACAGCACATGAATATATAACTTCAATATCATGAATTAAAATAATGATTTAATTAGTATACGCACAAGACCTTCCACTTAAACATCATTATTAAAGCAAATCTTTTAGAAATGTTTTTGCCAACTTAAGGTTTTATGACACAATTTAAAAATTGGGTAAACACATTTATATTCTTAAAAAAATAATTTCCCAACACTTGAAAAAATTTTTTACAAGTGAAATCTTACACAAAATTACAATTAAAAAAAAGACAGATAGAAGGTAGAGCACAGCTCTGGTTGCCACAAGATAGGATCAAAGGTACGCTCCCCCAGCCTCCCCTAGGCAGACCTGAAGTACCTCTGTGGAATGCCAAATAACCAATCTTCTAAGACCCTGTGACAAATGAATTATAAAATATCTGTTACCAAGTAAAACGAGGATTCTTATGGTAGCAATTTTCAAACATTTACAATACACTAAAATCCTTGATAAAAGAATTTAAACAATTAAGGCAGAGCCTCTGCATACTATATCATTGTCTTAGAAATTCATTTTACATTTTAATCAAGTATGAAGTAGCAAAAAAAAAAAAATTCAATTATTTAGACCAAATAAACTTCTCAGGTTTATCTGATAATAAAGACTTTGTAAGGGAAATATCTACTATACCTCAAAATATCAGATTTTCTCAAAAAAGTTGGAAAACACTGCCATAAGGGATATTAATTGAGGTTACTGTATGGTCTCAAACAGAACACTGTATGTTTCTTCTAAACTTGCACCACACTGCAAAATCAATGGTTTTCTCCTATTTTCCAATGATATATTCTTTTACAACCTTTAGGTGAAAGTAAATTTACTGGGATCATAAAGTAGATTACATAAATATGAAATGTTTTCATTCTTAAGAGTAGCCAGACTCTGATAGATTTTATCACCCATTTTTCTTCTTTCTCATTTATTTACTCCCTCCCAACATTCACTAGGAATGTAGATCAACAGATAAAAGGAGGTAAAGAAATGACCAAGATGTTAACTAGAATGTACATAACCATGACTCTCCCCATTCCTACAAATAATTCTATATGCCACTATTGGAAACTTTTTGTTCAAATTTGCTTTGAAACTAAAAAGTTGTGTAATAACATTTAGTTCCTTGTTCTTTCAGTTTTAAAAACTAGAGGTTAAGACTTCAAGGTACATTTTTTTCATGTATCTTTTTTAAAGCAAAACAAAGGCAGCTTTATTCCAAACAATTCTCCCTAAAGAAACTGGTTAATTACAGAAGTTTATTTTAAAAACTTATTTCTAATTAGTGACTTTTTTTTAGTAACAAACCAATAGATGCAGACAGAAATAGTATACATAGACCAAAGAATACCATTTTTTAATGTTTAAATCTAAATTATTCCTACATATAAATTCACAAGATTTGTGAAAAATTCAAAAACACAAGAACCTCAAAAGCCACCAATTATTTGATTTGATGAAATTCTCCATATGTACAACATAGAACCAAGTGTTTATAAAGTGTTTATCTTTATCTATTACTCATATTACAAGGTTATATTAAAACTTTATCAGAGAAATTCAAACTGGAATGCCTTATAAAGAAGAAAACAATAAAACCAAACTTTTAGGCACAAAGTAGTCCTCTCCCACAAATTTCTAGCTAACTAAACGTAAATTTGCTTTGGCTAAGAAGATATGGCAGTGATATTAAAAGATTAAATTGTTTCAACATTCAAAATTAACTACAATATATACAAATCATGTTGTCTTCAAATCTTTGTATTTCATAATCTAGTTTCAGCTGTCTATAATTTTTAAAGAATTCTCCTCTGCTAAAAATCTTCAACTATTATTCACCATTATGCAGGTACGTACACTAAATTATCCCGTATTTCCACATGTGTAAGACGCACCTTAATTTTGGGGCCCAAAATTTGGGGATAAAGAAAGGGTATTACATAGTTACTGAACTCAAGTTTCTATTCATCATAAAATTCATATAACTCCTCATCACTGTCAAAATCCCCATCCATTAGCTTGCCCTCATCTGTGTCTAATAACAAATCACTGTCTTCATATACTGTCCCATCTTCAGTTCCAATTACTGCATTTGAAATGCCGCCACCACTGTATAAGACACACCCAGTATTTAGACCCCAAATTTTTTTAAAAAGGGTACATCTTATACATGGAGAAATATGGTAATTCATATTATGGTTAATCTCATTCAATTAAAATATCTATCTGAAAATCAAATAATAGTAATATAAATTTAAATTCCTAAATATGAAACCATTAGACTTACCTGATTTGTCTGGCTACTTAAGTATGGCTCAAAATCATCATCATTTACAGCATCTTTTTGATGAATGGAACCGTTCTGTACTGAAACTAAAGAATATGATTGTATTAGATGTTTTGTAATCATTGTTATGAAAAGCACAGAAGATCTTAACATTTTCAGTATTTTTCAAACCAAATCATAAAATGTTATCCTGAGTTCTTTGTTCTTTTTACTTAAAAACTCTTAAAGATAAAATTTTGGATGCAAATATTTGTGTGCCACCAAAAATTTATAAATCTTGTCTAGATAAACCCAGGATCAGAGAAATACAAATTATATAAATACTTCCCATTTCCAAAACACAAAAGTAAATATTCCCATTTCAACAGTGTAGTAAGCAGTTAAATTAAAATGCTGCAAGGGTTTGCTAATGCCATATTTGTATCTATAACACCACTTCAAATAGTATTGTTGTCAGAGAGATTACTGAATGTTCTAACTTTGTTAAATCTCTCTATTACTTAGTCCAATAAAGGTATATAAAGAATAACTTTTTTGTAACTTAATCTTACATTAAATATCTTAAATGAATAAATTATGAAAAAATGTAAAAAGGGCCTTAATTTTACACCAAAAAGTTATGAAGACTTTCACACGAAAGTAAAAATCCAGACACTAAAGATAACGATGATTATTTTTGCAACACACAAGAAAACCAATCAGAATAATTTATAATGTCATATCTTTCAGAGATCATTTCCATAAATGCTCTAGAGTTCTTATACTCTTGACATTGAGTGCTTTTGAGCAGACTTGAGGTAAAAAGGTCCTGGGTTTGAACACTAAGAAGCTGAGTGATGGACCTCTAGTTAGTTACTTAGCCTCTGTAACTCTACTTCTGTTTAAGGAAGATAGTAATAGTACCTACCTACACCTCACCTCATCAAAGTAGTCAATGACAGTATGCAATAATCTTGATATTATTACATAAAATATCACAAGGTCCAAATAGGACTAAATATTACTTTACATAGTAATATTTACCACAGAAGTTTTACCTGGCTAAAACTTGATGTGCGGGCACTGTCTATGAAAATACATTATTCTATACTACTTTTGAAACACACAAGATGTAAGAAGTTAAACCTTTCTGATGGATGTTGACCAATCTCTTAAAAACAAACATAACCCTCAATATCTGGGGATTTACAGTATTACTTAAAAAATAAGTGCCATGAAATAGAAATTAAGGTTGGGGGCAATGGCTTTAAGTTATGTTCCTTTATAATAGCATGCCATTTTTATTTTACCTAATTCAAGTTTTGATCACCTGCAATGTAATATTCACAATGACATGGGAGCAAAAATAGGCGATATCCTTTAGTTCTTTGCCTCCCGCTGAGCAGCAATGATTAGTCAAAGAAATGATGCTATATTGTGAAGCACAGAAAGTAAACATACATTGCCCCTTGAAGACTACATGAGAAACCTGATGGTCAACCTGATCCACAGAAGTGGTTTAATTCTATATAATAAAAATAGTATCATAGCCAGGGTTGAGCTAAATGTGCTCCTCAGAATATAAATACCTTAACAGTCACCAGAAATGAAAATAAAGAGGTAGGTACCTTAGATTATTTCTGGTGGGCCAATCTTATCAGCCCAAGAAATTCTAACATACCTGTTTCCTTTACCACTTCTTTATTAAGAGGTAGTTATGCATAGTCTATTACTCCTTCAAAAATAATTTTCCACTACACTTTTGGACTATTACACTAGTACATACGTAAAAGTACCCATTTCAAAATCACTACTATTTCTTGTATTTAATTCTCACAAATTTTATCCATACCGCTAATACAGTAAAAAATGCCTACTTGAAATTTATCTAAATATATATTACACTGCTATTCTTATTTCCTCTGTTCTAGTCTTTCTCTTCCTATAAAAGATGGAGATTAATAACAAAACATTTGCACACGTTAAGTAAATAGTCTACAGTCATTTATAAGTGATTCATAAATGTCTAAAAAAATCCCAAATTATTATTCAAGGAGTAAGTCAAGTCAATCTAAAGAAATGTTCAATTAAAAGTATTTTATGCATACTGACAAGTAACTTGCATTCAATTAAAATGTGAATAAAAAGCTAGGCCTTAAGTTTCAGAAGCATACTTTTAAGAAATTCAACTGTCTTAAAGACTTAGTTTTTGAACATTACTTAAAGACAATCTAATGTCTTGGAGACTGAGATCCATTAAATAGTAATGAAATCCAAGCCAGTTCCATAGTCTGTACAGTTCTTCAGGGAAAAAAGAACAGATGACTTACATGATTCTTCGCCTGTTTCCTCTGCTCTATGAAGCAGAGTCAAATCAAGATAGAACATGGGCCTTAGGAGCCAGGTGATTCTTTGCTCTGGGCTGACTACATCAAGTTAGGAAAGTCAACAGATCTGTGCATCATGTTTTCCCACCTACAAAAACAGCGACAATACCATATACCCTCTATCTCCTTACAGGAATGTTTTGAGGATTAATAATAAAATAAAGCCTAAAATGACAGTTAAATGGTTTTCAATCATTTCCAGAGGAGAGGTTACAAAAAAAATATTGCCAAAATACAAGGCATATTTAGCTACTTTTCTGAAACACTAAGAGACAGCCAAATTTAGCCTAATTCTTTGAAACTGCAGTTGTATCAAATAATGTTGGGAGAGGAAGGGAGAAGAGAGTAGGGAAAAGATAAATTCCTTTTCATATATTTATCTATTAAAACTCAAGGAAAAGGAGGAAGCAAGCAGCAAGGCCTGAGACTACTAGGAGTATGGGATCTGACATTTCTCTGTAGTGCCTGCAGGGAAAGGAATAGTTGTTTCAGCAAGCAAAAATTCTTCTTAATAAGTAAAAGTGATATAAAGTCAGTTTTAAATTATAGACCAATGGGTAAATAATTATCCTTAAATTTCTACCCTTCAGTACTACTCTGGCCAACAATAATAAAAAGAAGATAATATTTAACATAGAGACAACAGACAAATTTAATAGAATTTAAACTTATAAACAAGTTAACCTAGAATATGTATGCTACAAATGCATTTTTGCCTTAAAAAGATATTGCTATAAACTTCCTGTAAATTTCAGTTCCTTTAGTGCATTTATGTCATTAAATAGATACATAAAAATACTGAGCAGAAAATCAAAGACTCTAAAGCTAAGTGTAAAGCCAACACTGTCGACTAATACTAATTATTCAGGGGTGAAAAAAAACATCACACATACCTGAAGTTATATTAACTGAAAAGGATCCTGCTTTCAAACTCTGACAACTCCTCAGGGACATGTACTTTTCATAAGTTTGGTAAGTTCTGAATTCAAGTTTAACACGCAAGTTCCTAGAATACTGAGGCTGTATTTCAAGAAAAATAATTTTGCTTTCTGCTTCATAAAAGAGTAACTGTAAAACAATTTCACTTGCTTAAAAACCAGGTCAGCTAAGACAGTTTTTCTCACACTCATAGCTACTTGTATTAGTTCCTACAGGGGTAAGGGGGAGGGGCTGCCTTTGCCTTGTAATTCTCCCTGCAGAGGCATAAAAAACAAGTAATGTATATCTTATTCATCCACTTGTAATACCTATCAAGCATCTTAAATAACTACCAATAATTTTAGGCCAGTGGAGCTTTTCTCTCCTGCCATATCTTAGGGAATAGTCTCCCTGCGCGCCTTAAAAACAGATGAGGTGAGGAAGGCGAAAAGAAACCCAGCACGTAAGACTTCTGGAGCAGTAAACTACTATAATTACAACAATCCTCGTAACATACCAGAGGATTTATAACTCAAGTTATTACTTTTATTTCATAGATAGAGGGGAAATTCTGATCAAAAGATGTGCTGGGTTCATGCTCACTTGGCAAGTTAGTGGCCACAAGCAGTATTAGAACACAGATCTCCTAGGAATACTCTACTCCATCGTTCTATCCATAAACAATAAGGGAGAAAGAAAATTTCTTGGATTAAAGAACCATGGAGATAAATACTTTGTATGTGTATCTAAATATACCTAACAAGGGTGTAACTGATAAAACAATTTTAATAAAATATTTTACTACAGTCAATATGCAATACACCTTATATACAGTTTGTATCTATAACAAAGATGTCACTAGAACATACCTAAGTGAAATGACTATGTCACAAATCAAGCTTATAGTAACAGCTTACTAAATAGAAGCTATTTTGTTTTGTCAAATAAGTGCTTCATAGAACTTGCATACTTACCTTAAAGGAGATAACACAAAACACTTAGCATTTCAAATAGCCTTGCAAAATGCCACCTCCCCACAGATCTAGGATAAAATAATTTATGCTAGGCAATAATGAGCACAAATTTTACATATCTCCAAATGTACATACTTCCTAATGGGAAGACTAGCAAAAATGAAAATAATAGGTTTTTAAGTTTACAAATAAAATTTTTTAAAACTCACTTAAACCTACAGTATCAAATGCTGACGTTTACACTCATTACATAGAAAATGATTCAAAAATGAAAAATTTAACTCTAAAAATTCTAAAGTTTAAAATTTCTAAATGTGTATATACTCCAAGAAAATACATCTTTAATCAAAATAAAGGAATAAATTTACATCAGTGCCATATATCTGATATGTACAAATTCTCAAAGAAAATTAAGCTGTATATGCAATATCTGTTCCTTTCAAAACTGCTATAGCAAATAAAAACTTGAAGAATATCAAGAGTACCAATAAGGAGACTGAGTTACATCATAAAAGCTATTGCAGATCTTATTTTCTAGGTAATATTTTGCTACTGAAATAAAAAACAGGAAGCTTAATTCCATTTAGTCTAATTCAAACCCTATAACAAACTGTTATAAATATATAATTTGCTGTAATGTTATTTAATTGGCACTGTCCCAAGAAAGCAGTTATTGTTCTATACTCACGTCACATGATCATAATCATGTTTCAGTCAGCTGACTGTATGATTCCCTATTAGTAAGTACAAAATACATTTATTTTTAAAATGCTTTACTATCAGTAGTCCTTCTTTTTAAAAAAAGAACTAAATAGTAAATCACATAATACTTCAGGACTTTACTTCCTTCATGGCTGGTCCTTTCTAAAATACCAAATTGAGTCTAACCTTTGCAATAAGTACATGGCCAAATGACATGCCTGTTCAATTTTGGTCTCTAACCTAACTGAATTTAATAGAATCAGGAATTAACAGTAAAATTTACACTAAAGTGACATGCAATACTATGGGGTTGCATGTTCCAATGTAACCCAGACATGTCAAACAAAAAAATACCCACTTACTACATGTGTGTTTGTGTATATATACACACACATAAATTTTTTGTGGGAGAAATTAAATACAGACACATTGCAAAATAAAAAAAAATGTCACTACATTCATATACATCCTGAACTGAAATACAACTAAGTAGGAAACCATTTCTTGTACCACTTTGCTTTCTATAAAAGTGGCACCAAAGCAAGGAATTATTGAAGTTTTGGACAGATTTGGCCTCTGTAACCTTGAGGAATGCTTCTCCAATCCTACATTTCAAGAAAAAAAGGGGGTGCGGGCAAAAACATACCAAAATAAGCCAGTTTAAAAAGTAACATCAAACCAACACTGGTGAATAAGATAAAAACATCCAAACTCACCTTTATTTCCTTGCCCTTTAGGTCTCTAAGAAGCAAGACGAGAGGTGTCATAATGAGAAGAAAAAAGAAAAAGAGGAAAAGTGTGTTAATCAAAAGCGTTATCAAAACAAGTTATTTTAAACAATCCGCGTAGGAGTGAAAGCCACGGCATCCTGCATAGCCACCGATTTCCCAACCACCCGTCTGTGAACCTCCGGTCGCCACTCGGGTCCGTCTCCCTAGCTCGCCAGGGCTCAGCCCCACGTCGGCCGCCCTCAGGCTGCGCCCTCCCCACCCCCCGCGGCCCGCGGCCTCCCGCCTCCACCGCAGATGCGAGCAGGGCGCACGCCCCGGGCCGGGCCGCAGGACCACAGCAACTTGCGCCCAGGGCACCGTTATGGGGCCGGCAGCGGCGGCGACGGGGAGGAGCCGAAGCCCCACACGAGGGTGGAGCTCCGGGGCTCGGGCCTTTGCTGAGCCTGAGGCCTCGGCTCCCTCACCTGATCCACGCTAGTGGCTGACATTCTTCACCGCAACCCGAGAGCTGCCGCCGCCGCCGCTGCCGCTTGGGCCTCTCCCCGTGCACTCACAGCAGTTGGAAGCCGCCCTCGGCCAAGTGGACTGTCCCGGCCGCCGCCGCTGCTCGCTGAAAAGCCAGAGAGAGGGCCTCGCGCTGAGGAGTCGGTGGAATGGGCCCGTCTCTTCCGCCTGCACGCTCGTCTTCTCTTCTCGCTCTCCGCTTCTCGGGTCCACAATGGCGGACAGACTCCTAGTCTCACTTCCGCTCCGAGCCTTGCTGACCTTCCGCTCTCCAGTCTGACGTCCGCACTCACCTCGCTCTTCCTCCCCACCCTCCCGCCACTGGCCTCGGCTCCGCCCCCGCACGCCACATCACTGGAGACGGCAGTCGCGCGGCTGGTGCTGGGCGCATGCGCCAACGAGGGAGCGCGCCTGTGCGGTTGCGAGCGCCAACTTCCTGGCACGTTTCTGAAGCTTTCTCTGTCCAGCTCCGTGGTTGTACAGCGTCCGTCGGGAGGCGTCAGCGGAAACCGGGGCCACAGCACATTTCCGGGGCATTCTGGGCAGGAAGTGGGCCTGGGCGGGAGGCACAGTTGCCGGGAATTGTAGAGTTGGGCTGGCGGCCCCGCCAGACGGTGGAGTGAACGCTGGTGGATTGGACCGCTGCGGAGAAGCTCACAGCGGTGGCCGGGCATGCACAGGAGCCTCCAAGACTGTCCAAAGCCACGTGTGCGACTGGTTGAGTCAGCCTCCCTCGGACGGACTTGCTGGGCCGTCTTTAACAGCCAGCACGTGCGGCGAGAGTGGCTGGGTTGGAGCTGTCGGAACTGGCATCTAAAAGCAGATAGGTGAGACGGCAGGTGTTCTCGCCAAACTCCAGCAACGTGATAGGACTCACAGTTCCACTGTAACCTGTGGAGCAGACTTCGCCACCCAATTCATGGACTTCTGTTCCCTTCTTGAGCTGTTACGTTGATTTTAATGAATGAATAAATCCAATTTTGGCAAAGATAAGCGTTGTTGCAAGACGTTTTCAGTCCTAAAAAAAATAAATGTTTAAAATAACTGGTAGTTATTTTTCTGCAAAGTGGCAAAACCAAAACGCCACTATGCAACATTTTGAAATTTGTTGAAATAATATATTTGCAATAAAGGCAAAGATTCCTTGTCTAACGGGCGCGATGTGGACTATTAAAAGAAATAATTTAAATGACTTCTTCCAAGATCATCAAGGTGGCGATAATTTAGAAAGTATCAAGTTGCTGATTTAGTGGAGGATTACTTTTGTGGGTTACAATGTAACAATCTTTTAGGAGCACTGAATAACAGAACTGGAACTTGTGCATCTTGAGAATCTGCTTTTGCATATCAATCACCAAGAGGCAGAAGGTCTGGCCAGCTTCCCATTCACTGCCATTTTGCCTCAGGCCCCAAGTACTCACTAATTTTAAGTTCAAGGTTGAGTGATCATGCCATTTCTCAGGTCTCTCCCATCCTTCCAATTGGTCCTGATGTCTCCGGTTTACCCTCCTCCACTCCCAATGCAGACATTTTTAGTTAGAATTTGCTACTACATGTTATGAATGGGGAAATTGAGATTATACAAAAGGAAGCTTGTGAATTTTTCAGCCCTTGTCTTTGAGCCTGAATAATTTAAATTAAAAGGCATAGCTTTCAAATCCAACCAATCTGAGTTTACATTCTGGCTGGGCTAGAATTAGTTGTAAAACCTTGGGATAGTCACTAAAATTTTCTAAGCCTTAGTTTGCTCATGAGTAAAACAAGGTCGGCTATGTATAAATTGTGGCACGGTAGTCTTTCCACCAGCAGTGGCTATCAAGGGCTAGTTTCTGGTTCCTTTGATAAGTAATTCCTTTGATAGCTTGCATTCATTCGTTGTTCTTTATATATTAGGCATTTTAATAATCATTTATGTCCTTATAGCATCCTTGTATGTTAAGTGCTATTATAAAAAACTAATGCATGGTGCAGTTAAGCAACATGCCCAAAATAACACCACTAGTCTCTGGAAGAGCCAGGATTTGAACACAGGCAGTTTGGCTCCAGAGCTTGTACTCTAGCCACCACATAATGCTGCTAATGGCATGTTCTGGTGAGTTTCTGTTAGCTTTCATTCCCGCCCCTCAACAAACCCCTTTCTTATTGTACGTCTGGGAACTACCTAGAGTAGTAATGGGCGATCTTTTGAGCTTGGTGTGTCAAAATTCGCCAAAAAACCGAGCATAACTTGGGTGGTGTGTCACTTCGAGAAAAACGGCCTAACCAGAAGTCCCAGAATTAGACGCTCTGTGCCAGAGTTCTGTTGTTTTGGCCTACAGACCTCCAGAACAGAGTCTACTACAGCAAATGTTTTATCCTTGGCTACTGCACCTAGCCGTGCAGGAGCCGAGGATGAAACATCCTTCTCGGCATGCTGCCCCATACTTCTTTGGTATGTGACCGCATGCAGCCGTGTGTCATTGAAAATGGCTACGCTACACGTGTCATAGGTTTGCCATCATGGACCTAGAGTCCTCTCCACTGCCTCCAGAAGTATGCAAGTGATATTTCGGAAAATGCTGATCTAGAGTAGACAAAATATTTCACTCTTACTGGACCACTGGCATATCAACTTGTGGTGAGCACAACACTGTTTAAAGTTTGGAAAGGAGCAGGCAGACACTGAATTTCAGCCCTCATTTATCCAGCAGCCATCTTGGTTCCTTTATCCAATGAACTTACAGTCTACAGAAATCTACACAATGGTCTTGTATTTTTTTCTGCATGACTCCTGGTATCAGTTCAAATTAGGTTCAGCTGCAGATGACATAAAATCCAAAACAATAGGAACTTAAGATAGAGCTCTGTTTTTCTCTCATACAGAAGAAGCCTGGAGATAGTTCAGGGCTCAAGCTACTGTCACAGTATAAAGTATTGGGCTCCTAACCTCTGGTTCTACCATCCTCATGTTAACACCCCAGTACAAGACGACTGACTTTCCCACTTCCAGTCAGCATAATCACATTCCTACCCGCAAAAAGAAAGGTGAAGAAAGGCACATCACTTTCCTTCATGACATTTTATAGAAATTACATTTCCTGCTTCTATCTCCTACTAACTAGAACACAGTCTTAAGAAAATACCAAGTTAAAGGAAATTTGAAAAATATGTCCTGACATATTCTAGGTTGCAATGTGCTCAGCTAAAAATCATAAAGTTGCCTGACCTGCGGTGGTGCAGTGGGTAAATGCATTGACTTGGAGGGCTGAGTTCACTGGTTCAAAACCCCGGGCTTGCCTGATCAAGGCACATATGGGAGTTGATGCTTTCTGTTCCTTCCCCCTCTTCTCTCTCTGTCTCTCTCTGTCTCCTCTCTCTAAGAAAAAAAAAAATGAATAAATAAAAAAAAATCTAAAAATCAGAAAGTTGACCGCTAAGGAACACTGGGACAATAGGTAGTGAGAGATAAATATTAAACTGATGTTTTCTCACGACTTCTACTCGGGTTATGGATTTTGAAACGGCACAGGTGAGGAACCTTTCTCATCACATATCAGGGGGCACAAGCCAAAAATATGACTTACGCGGGTGATATTAATCGTGGTCATTTGATTAAGATGGTGTCTGCCAGGTTTCTCCATGGAAAAGTTAATATTTTCTACTTTTTCATATGCTAATCTTAGGAGGTGAGTCATTAAATCAAGCCCACAATCCAGGAAATTAAAACTATACTTCCTGGAGTAGTTACATATATTTTTGGGAATTCATATGCAAGAAAGCTTTGTCCATTCTCCCATATTTATATTGTTCTTTGCATTATATAATCCAATATTGTCATTAGTTATTTTGTTGCTCAAATCGTTCCAAGCTTTGGCTTTCGGGAGATCAGTTTTTTTGTGTGTGTCCTTTAGACATGCCCCATTCTTGATTCTGTTTGCACTTTGGAGCATAACGTTTCATTTATTCTCTTGCTTACTCTAGGAAAATGTAGAAAGACACCAAAAAGGCAGCAAAAAACATCAAGTAGCCCTAAGTTTTCCCTAAGCAATGTATACCAAAGTGTGGTCTTGGGAAGAAAGCATCAGGGCTGCCTGGGTGTTTGTTAGAAATGCAAAGTCTCTAGGGCCTCACGCCGTAATTACAAAATCAGAAACTCATGTTTTATCAAGCCCAACACCTGATTCTGATGCACACTAAAAGTTTTAGAAACACTGTACATAAGTTTCGTCAAAGATACAGGTCAACAATCTACCCAAAGAACCCATAAATTCTCTTATTAGACTTGATGAAAGGTTTTCAGAAGAACCGCTTATTTGCTTTAAAAGTAAAGCAGGCAAGACATGGACAGATATTTTACCAAAGAGGATATACAAGTGGCAAATAGCCACATGAAAAGATGTTCAACATGTTTATTAGGTAAATTTAAGCCACAATGAGATATCCCTACACACCTATTAGATTGGCTAAAATAAAATGACAGTATCAAATGCTGGTGAGGCTGAAGAGAAGCTCCATCACTGATATATTGCTTGTGGGATTGTAAAGGAGGACAGCTGCTATGGAAAACAGTTGGACCATTTCCTACAGACTTTAATCTGCTACTACCAATGGTAGTTTCCCTCTCAAGTTCTTATCCCAAGGAAATGAAAACTTATAATTGGCGATATCATGGCATGGCCATGATATCCACATCCTAATCTCCAGAATTTGTGAATGTATTACCTTGCTTGGCATAAGGATCTTTGCAGTTGTGATTAACTTAAGAATCTTGAGATTGATAACCTAAAATTAAGAAGCCCAAATGAGAGGCAATAATCATTTATTTGGGATCAAAGAATTTCAGTTTGGGAAGCACAGATTCAAGCAGAAACTGAAATATTGATGTAATTACAGGGTGAAGGTATGGGCTTTTATGAGAAAAGGAAAGAAATAACTACACAAAAAGAAGAAAGAATCTTATTGGTGCTGACAAGCTGAGTTCCTCTTTAGCTATACATGATTGGCTACTGATTCTATCTTCAGATAGAGTTTATAATCACCAGTCCTTGTGGTCAGAATGTCTACTTTCCTGCTTGTATTACAAATAAAAATAAGCAGTGGTGGGATTCAAATAATTTAACAACTGGTTCTCTGCCCTAATGACTGTTTTAAGTGTAAAAAATATATATACCGAAAGGTCGTTTATTATTTCATGCATTTAATACTTAAATAATAACAATAAAAAGGTACACAAAAGCAGATTACAAGAGTTTTAAAATATTAATGAAAAAAATATTAAATAATACTTGACAAACAACAATAGAACTGTTATTTAAGATATTTCCATATTGCTTCTCAATTGGCAGCCTCACTTGCAATTTTTTTCACCTATGGACAGAATGAACATTACTACAGGTGTTTAGAATACACTGTTGCACAGATAAACATTAAAAAAGAGTAAGGAATGTAAATTTGTGATTTCCACATTGGGAAGTTGCTCAGGCAGCCACCTAACAAAGAACCTTGATTACAAGTGCCATTTTAACAACCGGTTTGTCAAACTCAACAAAAAATTAGGTATCAATTTTAGCTGGACCAGTGCAAACTGGCTGACTCCCACCACTGCCTCCAACCCTTTCTTTGCATAACTGATACTCATTCTTAAGGGCTCACTTAAATTACCAGCATCAAGGATAACCCTCTCAAACAGGGTCAGATATCTTTCTCTGTGTTCCCATAGCAACCTGGGCATCCTTTATGTTGCCTATGTTCCTTGCTAGTCTTTAAGCTCCTTGAAGATGAGGACCAGGTATTTCATTTTTATGTCAATTGTAGCCTAGCACGGTACTCATCACACAGTGTAACATTACTATTCAGCTGAAAATAACTTGATGAAAGGTAGTTTGGTGGAAAACAAGCGAGACAACATGTCATGTTGGTTATGTGGCTGAATTTGTAATGTCTTATGCATCTTTAAAAATTGTTGCCCAGGCCCTGGAACAGAATTGTACTCATTTTATACTCACTTGTTTTCAACTAATTTTATCTCTTCTGCACTATTTAGCATTTCAAAATCAAATTAATTTGATGGAAAACTACGAGTGATCACTTGAAATGAATGAGGAATTCTTTTGAAGTAGCTAACCTCAGATTAAGCCTCAGATTAAAGTATAATTCATTTAATTTCATAGCCCAAAATCTGGATAAATAAGCATATTTTTCTAAGACTTTATTTCCAGCTGACTTTCTTCTAGTGCTCTATTCAACCACAATATTATCCTCATATATTTCCTAAATGTCTCTAACATTCTCATGACTTTATGTCTATGCACAAGTTATTTATTATAACAAATGCTACCAAGTATTGTCTAATAAAACAAGTTCACCTTTCAAAGGTCACCTGGAATGCTTCATTCTTCACGAATTCCTCACTTCCCACCCCACCCCTACTAAATTACAAGAAACCTCTACCTATGAACCTGCATAGTACTGTACTTTGTATTTTGGTAAAAGCCTCTATATTCTGGCAGTGCAGAAACAGGACAGAACAGTGAATTTGCAACATATGACAATATTTTGTGAATGGAAGAGTATTGTACAATATTGTTTTCTCATCCTCAGAACTAGATTTTAAGCTCCTTTAGGGAAGAGACTATATCTTATTCAACTTTCTGTCTTCATTGTCTAACATGTTACCCAGCACATAATTATTTAATAAATATTCTGCTCACAAAATTAGGGAATATTTTTAAATGAATATAGAGTGATAAGATATCCCCAAATTTTTGTGAGCAGTATATTTGTTAAATAGCACATAGTAATTCTTTTCTCTTTCCCTTGTATTGATTCTTCGGGGGTGGCCACAGGTCTCAAAGAAATGTTTCTTGTCTTTGTTAACCTATTATCCACAAATTTTGCAAAAGCCTTTCCTTTGTGCTGATCATGAAGAAAGTTGAGGTCTGCATTTTCCCCATTGAGTTTGTGAGGTGATGGTACGTAAAGTTTTTATTTCGAGGCACAGTACTCTTTGATGAGAAGACAATGAGAACTTTTCCTGGGCTTGGAACAGTGTTCAAATTTGTGCTTGGTATAAGTGAGGGACTCACTGGTGGTAAGAAGCAAGGTCTTTTGTAACGCCCTTAGAACAGAGCTGCCCAAACTAGAAGTGCAGACACTGATCCTTTGAGTGGCATATTTCAGATACCTGCA
This sequence comes from Rhynchonycteris naso, assembly GCA_037038555.1. Classification (NCBI taxonomy): domain Eukaryota; kingdom Metazoa; phylum Chordata; class Mammalia; order Chiroptera; family Emballonuridae; genus Rhynchonycteris; species Rhynchonycteris naso. The sequence continues at coordinate 229,639,275 of CM072998.1, forward strand.
TTTGCTTTGGAATAGCAGATCAGATCTTTGGAAAAACAGATTGTTTCTGGTGCCAGCACAAAGATTTTTCCGACTTTTGATGTCACAGAAGGCAATGAATGTCTTCTGGGCCAGCACTTCAGATTCTTATTTTAATATTGGTTATGGACAGTGGTAAACACTTATTCTTGTGGTTATTTGCCATCCATATTTATTCTTTAGTGGTTTGTCCAAATCTTTTATGTTCCCCCCACCCCCTACCACTCCTTTTTAGATTGTTGTCTCATTACTGACTCATTAGGCTTCTTTATACATTCAGCATACAAGGCTTTAAATCAGATATGTGGTTTGGAAACATTTTTTCCCAGTCTGTAGCATTTCTTTTACTTGTCATGGCAGTAGCTCTCAAAGACCAGAAGTTTCAAATTTTTATTGTCTTATTTATTAATTCTCTCTTTTACTATTCATGCTTATTGTAACCTAAGAAATCTTTACCTAAACCAAGATCACAAAGATATTCTACGTTTTCTCTTAGAAGTTTTATAGCTTTAGCTCCAACAATTAGATCTGTTGTGCTTTTTGAATTATTTGTAAAAGGTATGTACATTTTGTGTGTGTGTGTGTGTGTGTGTGTGTGTGTGAGAGAGAGAGAGAGAGAGAGAGAGAGAGAGAGACATCAAGAGGGACAGATAGGGACAGACAGACAGGAAGGGAGAGAGATGAGAAGCATCAATCTTTGTTGCACCTCCTTAGTTGTTCATTGATTGCTTTCTCATATATGCCTTGACTGGAGGGCTACAGTAGAGCGAGTGACACCTTGCTCAAGCCAGCGACCTTGGGATTCAAGCCAGTGACCTTTGGGTTCAAGCCTATGATCCCACACTCAAGCCACAAGAGACCCCATGCTCAAGCTGGTAAACCCGCCCTCAAACCGGATTAGCCCACGCTCAAGCCAGTGACCTCGGGGTTTCAAACCTGGGCCCTCTGCATCCCAGTCCAATGCTCTATCTACTGCACCACTGCCTGGTCAAATGCATTATTTTTTCAAATAAAAGTTTTTTAAAAGTTCCAGCTATGCTGACCTTTATTTTGACAAGTGACTATTAGAATTACACCACCTAGTGGACACTTAACACTCACACGTTTAATCTGTCAGTTTATAGAATGATGTTTTAACAATAAAAACAAAAGCAGTTATTTTAAAAAAGAAAAAATATTTTGAAAAATGTTTGAAAATCATCATTTAACTTTATTTTTTAAATAAAAATAAATATATCATCTAAAAAACATCTGTTTGAAGAAAGATTTTTCTAATTTATTTTAAAGTTATCACCTTAAAATGAATTACTTCAGTGGGATTCAAACACTTTTTTAAATTTGAAAGTATAGCACCATCCAATTACTCATCAAAAACACTTTTTTCGGGCAGCTCTGTTCTAAGGGCATTACAAAAGACCTTGCTTCTTACCACTGGTGAGTCCCTCACTTATGCCAAGTACAACTCCAGGCTTAATCAACAGTAGAAAAGGTAGAATTTTACTAACTGATTTTCAATAAAAACTTTTGAATAAGTAGATGGAATTGAAAAATGAATATCACTGGGGAACAATTTTTTTTCCATTTTCTGTTGCGTGAGGTTTTAGAACTTTTTCTATATATTTCTGCATCACTGATTCCAAACCTGAAATCCATTTTTTGTTGCATACTCTAGTTTTTATGCAATTTTAATTTCTTTTTGTTACAATTAATGGCATGCATTGGTTTTTAAATTAGAGTTAAAGGGCACTTGGATTGAACATAACCACAAGGCAATTAATGTTTTACAAATATCACTTTTACATAATTGTAGTTGTTTTTAAATGTAAAAAATTATTATCTGATAAAACACCCTCTAATTCTGTTTTAAGATTGAATCATGGCTTCTTTGAGTAGGCATAATGTAAGAATAGTTCTGTTACGCACTTCAATGTCAAAGGCACAATATTTCATCATTTGTGACACGTGCATATATTGCCTATTTTCAAGTTCCCCTTGGATATCAAGATAAGAACTGGGCTCCTCATATTGTGTCTCATGATTGTGAGGAAATGCTTCGTGATTGGACGAAAAGAAAATGCAAAAGAATACCTTTAGGTATTCCCATGGTTTGGTGTGAACTTAAGGACCACAGCAGTGACTGTTATTTCTGTCTGATCCATACAAAGGACATTGGCAAGAAAAAACGGCATATGATAGCATATCCTAATATTCCTTCAGCAATTCAACCTACACTCTGAGACACTCCCCATTCCAGTTTTTAATGGTTTTATTTCTTCTAAGAACGAAGAAAGTGAACATGGTGATCAAGTGTATTTTGATAAGATGCATGAGGAAATAGTTGTAGAATCTGAAGGGTCTTCTTCTGACGCCAAGCAGTCATTAAGCCCTCAGCAGTTTAGCAACCCTAATTGAATGACTTAGTAAGAGATTGGGCCTCTCCAAGAAAGCAGCTGAGTTATTAGCCTCCAGGCTTCAAGAAAGGAATGTACTTCACAGGTCAGCTAAAGTATCCCATTTAAGGAAATGTGAACAAATTTTTGTGGACTTCTTTCCGAAGACAAATACTTTATTTACTGTCATAATATCAGTAGTCTTCTCAGCCAGCTAGGTGTTACCACGTACAGTCCAACAGAATGGTGGCTATTTCTTGACAGCTCTAAACGAAGTCTGAAATGTGTTCTCCTATACAACAGTAATGTTTATGCAGTGGTTCCAATTGGTTATTCAACTCATCTGTGAGAAGATTATAATGACATAAAAATTGTCCTCTACTTACTGAAGTATGAGGAGCATAACTGGATCATTTGTGTGGATCTTAAAATGGTAACTTTCCTGCTAGGACAACAGAGGGTTTCACGAAGTATCCTTACTTTCTGTGTTTGTGGAACAGCTGAGCTCGGGAAAAACACTGGACACAGAAGGAGTGTTCAAAACATGAAGCTCTGGAAGTAGGGATGCAAAATATTGTGAATGAACCTGTAGTTAATCAAGACAGGATCATTTTCCCCCCACTTCACATCAAACGGCTTAATGAAGCAGTTTGTTCAGGCCTTGAATAGAGAAAGTGAATGCTTTCAACATATTATTTTTGCTTTTTCTGCCACCTTGTCTTTTGAGAAGATAAAAGCAGGTGTATTTGATGAACCTCAAATTTGAACCCTCATACGTGACAAAGAATTTGCCAGGAAGATGAATAAGGAGGAGAAAGCAGCATGGCAGTCTTTTGTGGTAGTTACAAAGAACTTCCTTGGCAACAAAAAAGCAGAAAACTATGAACTTCTGGTTCAAAGGATGCTGTTGGCTTTCCAGGACTTTGGATGTAACATGAGCATTAAGATTCACTTCCTGAACAGTCACCTTGATAAGTTTCCCGAAAATCTTAGAGCTGTTAGTGATGAAAAGATTACTGCTAGAGCATCAAACAAGATTGTCCTCAACAAGTACACAAATGCAAGAGCTACAAATGCAAATTTTTGCCTAAATAGAATTTAAATAAGTTTTTTGCAAATTTTATGATTAAAATCTGTGTTTTAATGTGTTCTATTTTGAAATTATAGACAAATTCTGATGCAATCATATATTTTAGTGTATTAGTGTATTTACTGCATTATATAAATTATATTTTCACAAAGATGATGCCCAAAAAGACATTCTACTTCATTATGTTAAACTAAATGTTGAAACTTTTACAATAAGATGAAAACCTAAAATCTTAAATTGCAGAAAAACTGTAGCTTACAGAGAAAAACTAATGTCAGATTTGAGATCAGCACACTCAAATTAGGTAAGAACAATGTTTTTGTGGATGCAACAAAAATTTTGTTCCCCAGTGTATTGGATCTACATATCTTTGCAAGTTATTTTTTTTTAACCAAATTTCAACATAAGCTGAACTTACAACTTAGCTTTTGGATTGCTGTATGAAAAAGAATAACCTGAGATTTTTAACAAGTAATTATGCATATTCATTTAGCATTCACTGAAAATATTGTTAATAGTAAAAGCAAAAAGGATTTTAACACCATTAACTAAAAAAATAAAATAAGTAACTAAAAAAATAAAATAAGTGTTTTAGATGAGAAAAGGGGAGATAGTGAGGCAGGCTCCTACATGCACCCCAGCGGGGATCTACCCCACAACCCCATCAGGAGCTGATGCTTGAGTGCTGAGCTATTTTTAGCACCTGAGGCTGATGCTCTCCAACAGAGCTATCCTCAGCTCCCAGGGCTATGCTCAAACCAATTTTGCCACTGGCTGCATGAGGGGAAAGGGAGAGAAGAGAGAGAGAGAAAGTGGGGGAGAAGCAGATGGCTGCTTTTCCTGTGTGCCCTGACTGGAATCAAACTGAGGACATTCATACACCAGGCGGATGTATGGTACTGAGCCAACAGCCAGAGCCAATTTTTAAATAGTTTATTTCCTTTATATATAAAATATTTGGTGATATTTTATAATATACATAATTTATAAGTATATAACTATATAATAATTAGATGTTCCTTGAATACAATGCCTCTGGGATCTTGTATTCTAATATTTAAAATGAATTGCTTAACTTGCATGAAAATACTTTGATTTTGTAACTCAATGCCTGGAAATCTTTTTTTGACCTGTATTTCTACATTTTTTAAAGATACTGTCATCAGGTTTTTGTCACATATTTTAAAAAGCATGTAAAACCTACATTTTCTTTAAAACTCAGAGAGCTCACATTCCCCCTGCCTGAAATCAGTCGCAAAGTTATGCAAGTTTCCTTTGAGATAAAAATTATTTTTTTTCATACTGGAGACCAGGTTGATTGCACCACTATGACTGAGGAATGAGAAGAGAGATTTGGTTCAGACAGTCAGGGGAAAACAGATGTGGGAATGACAGAGAAATTTATTTTGAAGAATGAAATCACAAACTCTGTAATAAGCTGTTATGTAAGGAATTTTGTAGAGAGAAGTGAAAAATAATTTAGAAGATTCTAGCTTTGGAGATTAAGAAAAGGATGATATTATAGACAGATATATGAACATATTAAAAAGATGCCAGTTTGTGATAAAAGAATGTTATGTTCAGTTGCAAAGTTGGATCTGAAGTAATTTTGGTACATCTAGTTTGAATTTTCTCTGCTCTTTAAAAAAAATAAATCACAGATTGGGGGTAATAAAGTAGTAAAGATAATGCACAAATTAATAGGAAGAAAAATATAATTCCAATAAAAATAATAGGTTAAGACAATGGCCAGAAATTGTCCTAAAAGGACACTCAAATGACCAATAAACATGAAATATACTCAATAAAAATAAGAAATGTATGCTGTTGGTCAAATAAGTTTGTAAATATGATATATATGTTAGCTCGCTTATAGTTTGCATTGGGTATGGGAGACAGGCTGTAAGCTGGCAAAGTCATTATAGCGTAAAGCTTAGTTTTAAAACTAAGCCTTTCCTGCCCTTTTAATACTAAGATCTTTTCAAAATTAAGCTTTTCCCCACACCCTTGACTATTGCATGATGTTGGGTGGTACACTCTTATGAGGAATCCCATTAATGCCTCAGATAAGTTACTTTGTATCAGAGACTTCCTTATTTGTATATTGACTTACAGGTTTCGATTTCTATACTATAAAATGGGGCAGACCGAGAGCTCACTGTTCTCTCTCTCAGTTCCTGCTATTAGCATTGCAGAGGAGAAGCCAGTTTGTGCAGAAAGGAGATGGGAAACTGATGTGAATAAGGCTGGTGAGGTAGAAACCTTTGATTCTAGGAAACTTAGATAAGTCAGTGGCTTTGGAAGCCCTGAATGGAAAGCGAGGTGTTTCCCACTGTGTGTATTTCTCACCAGCCGGGTGCAAACTAGGATTAAAGGTAATGGCTCACCAGTTCTTGGCTCCGTTGTTTTGTTTCTGTCTGTCCAAATCCAATGCGAACCTGCATGGGCCAGGTGGCTGTGATGGTGGACATGGCTACTGGCCATACAATCTCCTTAAACCCACTAGCCAGGATTCATTAACATAGTAATTCCAACATACCTGGAAAAGCTGAGAAAGTCCCAGATTAATATTAAAAAAAAAACCCAAAAAACAAAAAAACCAGCAAAGTTGCAGAATCTAAGGTATGTCAGTAGAGAATATAAAGTTTGTCATATACATTCTAATATCCAATAAATAAAATTTTGTTTGGGAATCCTAGAGTATGCCCAGGAATTCAGAACAGAATGACAGACAGATGCTGTTAAAAAACAAACATCAGTAGAAATAGCAGAATTTGTCCAACTTCGTTTGAAATTTATGGAAGAAACTAAGGAACAAAACAATGATTAAGAAATGAGGGTCTTAACCTTCAGTGCACTTCCTTAGGTCCGTCTATCTCGTTGAAGAGATACTGGACCTCATTCAGAAGCAATTTCTTCCTGAGGCATCTTAGTTTTCACAGAGCACATCAGACTTCCGCATTGTTTGGTAAAACACATGCGTCTATATTTAAATGACCACACATTAAGCAATGTTGAAGCATAAAATGTTAATTCAGTGTTTGCTGAGATGCTATCAGTTTCTTAGCTGAAGAGGAAATGTTCTAAAACTGAACAGAGAATTTGTGCTCTGTAGTGACTGCCAGCAGGACCCAGGTACTAATTGCCCTAGCCACCCACGCTCAAGTCTGTTGTTGGCTCCTAGTCCCCTTCCAAATTGCCTTCAGTAATAGCTGACTAGCTTAAAGTTACACCACCTTCCCAGAGACAGCTTGCTTCTAGTTACTGGTAGGGGTGGGGCACATTTCTAATCCACTTCCCTCATCTCAGAAGGGTGATCCAGCTCCAGAATTGGCTCTGGGATTGATTGATGTCTCTCCTGCAGTTGTGCTGCAGTTCAACTTCTGCCCAGTTTTACCTCTCTGGACATGCTACTCCTCAATGCAATCCCTCATAAACTTGCAGCTGAGACTGCCCTCAGGGAAACTGGACTGAGACGTAGTCCAAATATTCTTTCAGATATTGTCGGCTCAATTTTTGGGTCTAGTTAGTTTATAAAACAGGTAGCTTTCTTGGTAAATTAATATTGGCCATCATCATAGATGACTATATTTTATCTGAATTTATTGTGATAGACAGGAAGGAACCTAGGAAACCCCATTTGATCAAATCCTCTCTGTGTGCCATTGTTTCAAGATGGCCCAATATATGTTTGTTTATTAACCATTAGCGCTTTTCATTTCTCTGTGATTTGTCTGACTTCACCCTGCTTAGTTTTGATTGATATTTTACTTCATTTTGCCTCACTGTCAGAAAAGTCAGTAGCCACGGCCACCATCACAGGCGCCTGGCCCATGCAACTTCGCATTAGATTTGGACAGACGGTAATGAAACAACAGAGCCAAGAACTGGTGGGCCATTAGCTTTAATACTAGCCTGCACCCAGCGGGCAAGTAAAAACACACATTGGGCTCCAAAACCCACTCATTTTGTGTTCACAAAGCTACTGACTTATCCGAGTTTCCTAGAATCAAAGGTTTCTAGCTCACCAGACTTATTCACCTCTGTTCCCCATCTCCTTCTCCCTTCACAAACTGCATAAACTGGCTTCTTCCTCAGCACTCCACCATCTTGGCTGCTTCTCCTGGCCTCCTCCATGTGGCCTTTCTCTGCTCTCCCCTATAATGTTAATCTCAGGAATGAAGAGAGAGCAAGCTCCCGGTCTGCCCCACTTTATAGTGTAGAAATCAAAACCTTTAATCCAATATACAAACAAGGAAGTCTCTGATGCAAACTCACTTTCTGAGTAATAATGGGAATCCTCATGAGAGTGCACCACCCCACATCAAAAGGGTGGGAAAGGCTTAGTCCTAAAACCAAACCCCAGGGTACAAGGATCCTGCCTGCCCACAGCCCACCCCAACACACATTAATATAATCATGTCCATCCCAAGCAAGAATGGCAACTAACATAATCACCTGGGTGATGGGCTTCCACGTGGGCAGTGCCATCTTTAACAAAGTGAGCATAATATATTTTATCTGCCCAACATCTTGTATTTATCAATAGTAATTATCTACATAGAGGTGAAAGTTGAAGCCACATCCTTCTACAACTCCATAGGATCATATATACTTGACTTTTCTTTTCTTCTTTTCCAAATGAGAGGAGGGAAGATAGACAAACTCCTACAGGCAGCCTGACTGGGATCTATCCAGCAACCCCCATCTGGGGCCAATGCTCTGCCTATCTGGGACCATGCTCACAACCAAGCTATTTTTTAGCACCCACGATAGAGGCTCCATGGAGCCATCCTGTTGAACAGATAAAATATATTATGCTCACTTTGTTAAAGATGGTGCTGCCCACTTGGAAGCCTGTTGCCCAGGTGATAATATTAGTTGCCCTTCTTGCTTGGGATGGGTGTGATTATATTAATGTGTGTTGGGGGAAGGCTTTCATGCCAAAAGGTTTTTAAAAGGAGAGATTATGTTGTTCCAGGTCATTATAGCCTAAAGCTTAATTTTAAGACTAAGCCTTTCCCACCCTAAGTGACTTTGTATCAGAGACTTCCTTGTTTGTATATTGGATTAACGGTTTTGGTTTCTACACTATAAAATGGGGCAGACCAGGAGCTTTCTCTCTCTAGGTTCCTGAGATTAGCATTAGAGAGAAGAGTGGAGAAAGGGCATGTGGGGGGAGTGGAGAAGCAGCCAAGATGGCGGAGTGCTGAGGGAGAAGTCAGTTTGGGCAGAGTTTGTGTAGAGAGAAGGAGATGGAAACAGAGGTGAATAAGACTGGTGAGGTAGATACCTTTGATTCTAGGAAACTCAGATAAGTCAGTGGCTTTGGGAGCCCTGAATAGAAAGGGAAGTGTTTTCCCACTGTGTGTATTTCTTGCCTGCCAGGTGCAAGCTAGGATAAAAGCTAATGGCCCACCAGTTCTTGGCTCCATTGTTTTATTACTGTCTGTTCAAATCTAATGTAAACCTGCATGCGCCAGGCAGCTTTGATGGTGTCTGCAGCCACTGGCTTTACACATCCTCAGCCCCGGGGCTGATGCCCTTGAACCAATTGAGCCATGGCTGCAGGAGGCGAAGAGAGAGAGAGAGAGAGAGAGAGAGAGAGAGAGAGAGCGCGAAGGTAGAGGGATAGACGTAGAAAAGCAGATGGTTGCTTCTCCTGTGTCCCCTGACCAGGAATCAAACCCAGGATATCTACATGCGAGGCCAACACTCTACCACTGAGCCAACTGGGCAGGGCCTTTATATTTGACTTTTTAAAGTTTAATTTCAGGAAGAGTCTAATAAAATGTATACCTGTATAAAAACTTAACATGTTACTAAGCTTATATAATTTTAAACAAATTTTACTAATGTTATTCGTAATAAAGGGGTTTTAAGGCTTAGCTGTGATAGCCAGGTTAATTCTAATAATTATCAAATGAATTCTGTCCCAGTAGAGCCCAAGCTCTACCTTGATCAGGTGTCCCTGATTCGACTTCCCCATGCAGTGGGACACTTCTGCTTATCAGCAGGGCTGGCAGCTTCTTCAAGACTACTCTTGAGGCGGCTATGAGGATTCTATTATCAGTGCCAAGACCAACTGCCACCGGAGGAAAGACATAACTGGCACACAAGTTAGTTGCAGGAGCCACACTGGCAGTTTATTAGTCACAAATCCTTTTGGTGTGCCTGGGTACAGCTTAAAGGGGCCCCGTTGGCATGCTCCTCTTGGCTGTCTTTAGTCAGAGTGGCGTGGAGACAGTCACGTTCACATTGGAGTCTGGGCCAACTACCGCAGCAGGGGGGCTCCTTAGGTTTAGTACCTTTTCTGGCCAATGCCTTATAATGTGATAAGGTGCCAAGGAACTGTAAAACCTAGCATTAGCAATGCCATTTTAAAGAGAAAAAGTCAGGTCTCTTACCCCCTCCTTTCTGTGGAGAGAGGAAAGAGAAGATGGCAGGAGCTTCCTGGCTTACAAGGGCAACTGGATCAGATAAGTCATAATTTAACTACAGAGCAAGGAAGATGGAATTTATCTGAGAATCCCCTCACTTCAATTTCTTAAAAGCCTTTAGAGTGTAGCAATGTTCTCCTTTTGATAGATCCTATATAGAAACGTTGTAACAAGGCAGTAAAATTCAATGAGCTTGTTAATGAGATTAATGACTTTTGTACCATGCTCCCCTCCTCCCAAGCCCAGCCAGTGTGTAATTTGGGCTATAAAAAGGGGTCTCCGAGCTGTGTGAGGGGCTGCAGGATTTGGATTTGTCTTACCCCCCTGTAGTTGGCCGGTCAATAAACTCCTCAAAAATTCATCTGGACTTGGTGTCTTTGGGGAACTTGCTGGTTACATTACAACTCTAACAGATGTTAATCTACAAGATTATCATCTCAAACCACCATTTTGGGAGTTCTTCATTAATTTACTGAAATGTTATATCAAGGCACTTTTAAGATGTTCCTAGGGGAGCCTCCTGTCTACATCAACCCACAGAGTTATGACATCAAGCCATTTCTTATCTACATGTAACTTCACACACACACTAACTGAGCCCTGCGCGAAAGGCAGAGTCTGTTTATCATATCTGTACACACTATATTAATTCCTGTCCAGACAGCATAACTTTATTTAATTTTCTTAATTGATTTTAATATTATATCCTAATTATTTCTATACATCTTTTATGTTTTTCTATATTTCTATATATTTAATTACTATAACCTTATATTACTGCAACAAATTTCCAGCTTAACTAAATGATTTTTATATCTATTTAGTATGCATCAACAAACTTATAATTGTTACCAAATCCAAGTTTGTGTACCTGACTCTTTGTAAGGCATAAACTCAAAACATTGGTGTTTGGAGTAAGGAAAGGTTATTGACAGAGAAGGCACCAGCCAAGAAGATGGAAGAGCTGATAGTACCTCGAATCCATCCTGTTCACTGGACTAGGTTAGAAATTTTAAAGGGTTAATGTCCCCTTATATTCCCTACGTTAGTTTTAACTTTCTTATTTCTATAAGATTTATTTTATATGGAAGTAATTATTTTGTTGCTTTTCTGGATCTGGAGCTAAAATGGAAATGAAGCCTAGATGTTATTCCTAGGGATTAAAGTTTACATGCTATTCTCTGGCCCCTTGGCCCATTCCTCTGCTGAGGGATCTAACCTGCATGACTAGCAATATGCTAGTGGAGGAAGGGTTACCTTGGGGGCGGGGTCTTTATATTTCCGCTGTTGCCTGTTGTTAGACACCTAGGGCTTTCTACCCTGGTGACCTCCTGTGCTCAGCCTATAGCCAATACTCTGCTCATGTTTGTCTAGCTGCCTATTACAAACTCTCAGTTCTATTCCATTGATCTCGATGTCAAACCTTATGATAGTACTATACTGCTTTGACTACTGTAGCTCTGCAGTACATTTTAAAATTTAAAGGCACAAATCCGCCTGACCTGTGGTGGCACAGTGGATAAAGCGTCAACCTGGGAACACTGAGGTCGCCAGTTCAAAACCCTGCACTGGTCTGGTCAAGGCACATATGGGAGTTGATGCTTCCAGCTCCTCCCTCCTTTCTCTCTTTCTCTATCTCTCTCTCTCACTCTGTGTCTCCTCTCTAAAATGAATGAATGAATAAATAAATAAATAAATAAATAATTTTTTTTTTAAAGGCACAAATCCTTCAATTTTGTCCTTTTTCCAGATTGTTTTGACTATTCTGGGTACTTTATGCTTTCATATGAATTTCAAGATCATTTTGTAATTTCTACAAAAAAATGCTGTTAAGATTTTCATAAAGATTACATTGATTCTGTAGATCAATTTGGAGACTATTACCCTCTTAACAATATTAAGTCCACAAGAAAGGATGTGTTTCCATTTGCTTAGGTGTTTAGTTTCTTTCAAAGATGTTTTGTAATTTTTTAAAAATCAGCTTTGAGTTATAATTGATAAATAAAATTGCAAAATATTTAAAGTGTACATTGTGATGATTTGATACACATATACATTGTGAAAGAATTCTTCCCATCTAGTGAATTAACACATTTATCACTATTTTATTAAGTATTGAAAAAGGGTATTTAGCCTAACCAGGCAGAGGCACAGTGGATAGAATGTCAACCTGGGACATTGAGGACACAGGTTTGAAACCCTGAGGTTGCCAGCTTGAGCATGGGATCATAGACATGACCTCATGGTTGCTGGCTTGAAGCCTAAGGTCTCTGGCTTGAGCCTAAGGTTGCTGGCTCGAGCATTGACTCAGCTGGAGCCCCTCGGTCAAGGCACGTATGAGAAATAAATTAATGAACAACTAAAGTGCCACAACTACAAATTAATGTTTCTCATCTCTTTCTCTTCTTGTCTGACTGTCCCTGTCTGTCTCCACCACCCCCAAAAAAGGAAAAAGTATATTTTTTTGTTTGTTTTCTTTCTTCTTTTATTTTGTTAATATTTCTTCTAATCTTTATTATTTCTTTGTAATGTCCATTCTCATATGAGGTCTTTCTATGTAATTATGGTTATGTCCATAATACATAATAGATATTTAGCATTCCTGAGTCAAGTAGTATAAACATTTTTTTAAAATATCTTGATACATGTTACTAAACCTTCTTCCAGAAAAACTGAACTAGTTAATAAATTCACCAAAAGTAGCACATATTTTTCTAATGGATTATGATTTTTATGTTACAGTAAAATAGGTAGGTTAGAATTCCAAAATAAATGCAGTAAGTGCTAGGTTGATAAGGGTAGATAACTAAGCCAGCTTCAGACGTGGAAGAATGTTTGTTTCCTACTGTCATTGCTGTATCGTAGAACTGTCTGAGTGTTGTTGCTTTCAGGCATAGGGATGCCAGCTGTAGTTTCCTAATCCAGATATCAGGCCTTGCAAACCAGATCAAACGCAGAAGTACATAGCCGTGACCACAGAGTGCTCAGACCCAATTCAAGCCCTTGAGACAAGTCACAAGGCCAGAAACCTTATCTCTAAAGACAACGAACATACCAGGATCTGGACCTGAGAAAGGACACGTAACCACATTCCGTTCCCTTCTCTTACTAGCCCTGATCACCCTATAAAAGAGGCCTGCAAACTGAGGATGTGAAGGTGGGCTCTGGAGGCATGGATGACCCGTCTTCTCATTTGGCTGACCATCTGAATAAAGTGTTTCTAAAGATTCACTGCCTGTTTCTGTTTATTGAACAGTCATGTGACAGGCAGCCTGAGCCGAATCTTCCAGTTTCAAGTTCATAAATAAACGCTTTCATTTTTGGTCAATGTTTTTTATCAACAAGGGTGCCAAGACCATTCAATGAGAGAAAGAATAATCTTTCAACAAATGGTGCTGAAGCAAATTACATGTAAAAGAATAAAATTTCTCATACCATATATAAAATTAACTCCAAATGGATCATAAGCCTAAAATATAAAAGCTAAAAATATGTATAACTTTTAGAAAGAAATATAGGAGTAAATTGTCATGACCTTGGGCTAGGCAAAGCCTTCTTAAATATGACACCAAATGCATAAGTGTCAAATTTAAAAAGTAAATTGAATTTCATCAAAATTTATTTAAAACTCTTGTGCTTCAAATAACACTGTCAAGAAAGTGAAGAGACAACCCAGAGAATGGGATACGATGTTTGTAAATTATATATCTGGTGAAGGACTTACATCTAGAACATATAGAGAACTCTGAAAACTCATTAAGAAAAGACAAATAAGTCACTAAAAAATGGGCAAAAGATCTACCTACACATTTTCCAAAAAGAAGAAGTGCAAATGGCTGATGTGCAATATTCAACATAGTCATCAGGGAAATGAACATCAAAATTATAATGAGACACCATGTTACACCCTTTAGCATGCTTACAATTAGAAGTCATATAAGTGTTGGTAAGGATGAAGAGATATTGAAATTCTCATACACTGCTGGTGAGAATATAAAATGTTGCACCCACTGTGGAAAACAGCCTAGTAGTTTCTCAAAAGTTAAATAGCATTACTATATGATATAAACATGACATTGTATCAATACCAGTCCAGTGAGAATTTTTCTGTCCTTTCTCATCTCATCCTTCAACCCTCTTCTCTTCCTGGTCCCCTTGAACTCTGGGCAATAAAGAAGATAGTGTTGGATGAGTGAAATTCTCAGTTTATCCCCCTCTTCTTTCCTGCAGAGAGCCCCAGCTTGGGGGTTTTAAATCAAGTTCATCATTTTGATGATCACATAACACTAAACATTATAATTTATAAATTGACACTGTTTTGGTAAAATTAAGTGATCATAGAAATTTTACTATCTGAAAATAATCAACAACCTTCCAGGAGTAGAGGAAGAATTTCTTCCAATGGATATACTGTAAAGTCACAGTGGGGTACAGAAATAAAGTTTTCTTCTGATTAATCTCTTTGAGCCCTGCTTATTCAATGTATTGTGTACACACATATATTAAATTATTTTCTATTATAAATTTATTTCTATAATGTTGCGATGCCCATTGCTTTATAACAGATTTATTGAGATATACTTTACATATAATATGATCCACCCATCATATATACCAATGTTTCTCAATCTGAGCACTCTTGACATTTTGGGCCAGACAATGATTTGTTGTCTTGTGCATTGTGGGATGGAGGATGTTTAACAACATACCTGGCTACCTACAATGCCAATAGCATGCCATCTATCTACTGTTGTGATAATGAAAAACATCTTCAGACATTACCAAATGTCCTCAGGGGTGCAAAATCATTGCTGCTTGAGAAATCACTGATCTAAATAATACATTCTGCCCAAGTTGAACTCTGCCTTCTCAGCTTCTGTTTTTGTGTTTGTGGTCTGTGTTAAACACAGCGCAGGCATGACAGACACTGGCAGATCAGAGAAGGATGCCCTCACGGCATCCCTATTGGTTCAAACCAGACCACCACTGCAGCTTCAACTACCCTTCCCGAGTGTCTATTTCCATAGAGGTGTTGCACCCTGGACATTCTCTATGGCCAAGGTCTTACCTAGCCATGGTCCTTCTCTTGGACAACACAACATGGCCAGTTCTCCTGGGGCTGGAGCCCGGAGGATGCCTCATCTCCCGCTTGTGGGGGTGGGGGGAATCCCACAGCAGAGACCTCAGCATTTCCCCACTCTGCCGCAGTGAACATTCTTGTATGTAGCTCCTTGTATGCTTAACCAGCCATTTCCTCAGGCTAACTCTCTGGATTTAATGGCATGCACTTTTTTCCCCTGTGCATTTGAACAGGGATTGCCAAACCATCTAGAAAGATTGTGCTAGTTTACACTCCCACTCGCTGTGTGTGACAGTATTGATTTCTTAATGCCTTTATCAGCAATCATTCAGATCTTTTACCTAATTTCCATCTGATATAATAAAGACAGTATTTCAGTGTTTTATTTCTTTGAGTGTGAATTATGTAAGCTTCTTAAAGGTGCACGAATATCAGGTTTTATAGAAATGCATTTTATAAGCATTTGAATTACGAAAATTCCAATTTTATGTAGTACAGACTTTGGAAAATGCTATTTTTAAGTAGTATTTGAACTTGATTAATTTTCATTACTGATCTCCAGAACTAAGTCAAAGGGCAAGACTAAGCAAACATGTGCCTGAGTTGGTCTTTGGATATTTACAACACTGGGTAGTGGACTAAAGGCCACTTTTGGGTAAACAGATGACAGATGCCTGATTGCCTCATTCCTTCTAAAAACTACATGCAGACATTTATTCCTATGCCCAGAATAAGACAATTCATGTAAATTATTTTCTTATAATAGAAAAATTCTATTTTAACATTTATCTATAAAACAAAACAAATTTGCAATTTTTCCTATTCTTAATATGCTGTCAGATAATAATCCGATGTCTGATGCCAGGAATTCCTTACCTCATATAAAATGATTTCTCAAAAAGATTGGTTGAAGTTAGAATCTCAGTGTTAGCCACCCTTTTATAATTTATGTTATTTATTGTAACCATAATTTACACCTGAAATTGGTGACTTTACTAAGAAATAAAGAACAAGGGGTTCTGGGTTGAATTATCAAAATTTTGCAGAATATCTCATAATTGTGCACTAGTGATGTTATCTTTAAAGTTAAAAACAGAAACTAGACATCTTGTGACTATCACCATTGTTTAGACTACCATTGTTTTGTGCTTAACCAGCTATATTTTTTTATTATCTTTAGCAAAATGTACTTTTAAACATTTCTGGAACTTGCTTTCCAGACAGGTCTCCAGAACATGACTGACATACTTTCTTAGTCTTTGACGATAAGCTATGTAATAAACAAAGCAATTGAAACATTTACCTAAAGCCTGTATCTATATCTCTAGAGTCCACAATCCAACCTAGACATGTTTCTTGTTCACTATAAGCTTTGTGTGTGTATAAAATCTACATCTCTAGACTCCATGATCCAATCGAAACATGTTTACTGTTAACTGCTTCAAGTGTGGATGTATGTATGTAATATAAAATCTTGTTCCTTAGTTCAACTTTCAATGGACACCAGGCTCCAGGGTAAACATCTGTTCTATAGTCCAACAGTTTTGAATTGAAGTAAATGATTTCTCAAGAAGATTCATTGAAATTAGAATCTCAGGATTAGCCACCCTTTTATAATCTGTATTATTTATCATAATTATAACCTGCATGTAAAATTGGTGACTTTACTAAGAAACGGAGCCATGTAGACCAAGATTTTAAGCCAGTATTCCTATGTGATTTGATGGTTCCTTCAACCCACTGTGGTTTGCAAGTACTTTCTTGTAGGTTTCTTTGATGAAATAAGGTCTAGAATAGCCTAAAAACATCCAATTGTATATCTAACTTACAAAACAGGTCTTTGTGCATATACAAACAAATTTCAGGCTACTAGACATTATGTTAGCAGATGTGAACATAGACTATTGTTATAATCATTTCTCTCTTAATGCTAGGGCATTTTAACAGAACAGGAGTAAGACTTCCCACTGAGGATGTCAATTCCTAGATTTAAGCTAAGAGAAACTTAAAAAAGTTAAATTTAAGTTTTGAAAGACAAGATTATTGAGCAAATCTCTTTTGAATAGTTCAGACAGATCCACAGTATGTCCTTAATCAAAATGACAGCTCATCAAGATAGAGGACAGATACCGTGTAGGTATCTTTTTATATACAACATCTGTAGGCAAGAGAGATAAAATAGACCTTTTTCAGTTAGTGGTTCTGAAGTCCCCTGAAGAGCCTGTTACAAATCCAGATTTCTAGACTTCTTCCCTGGAGATTCTGGTTAATATGACAGAATGAGATTGGAAATCTCTGTCTTTAAGAAAGCCGCAGGTAAATTATTCTAATAGTTGGTCAAGTTTGAGAAATACTATCTTGTTCATTATTTCTTAAATAAATAAGCTGGACAAAAACTCCTGTCTCGGTCAGAAATCATCGGGGCTTGCAAAAATTAGTTGATGCCTAAAATTGAGTAGCAAAATATAGAATTTATATAGCCATTCCCAACCACTATAATAAAGGGTTTTATTGGTTCAAGCTATCAGGACTTGATATTATACCTCTTAAAAGGTCAGAGCAAGAATGGATACTGGTAAGCAGGAGCTAGAGTCATAATTTGAGAAATGAACCAAATTTAAAAATGGATAAAGCTGATGCATTATTTTATCTAACCTAAGATGCTTTTTTTCTTATAAATAACACCATTAGTTTATATATCACTTAGAAAGCAAAACATTATGATATCCTGTTTTCTTATCACCCAAATACTTTATTTTATATTTATAGAAAGAGCTCCTTTGGACATAGTTAAAGATTGTTCTCATATACAACTCAACACTCACTCTGCCAGTTCTCATGCTTGCCTTTTTTATGTGTGCAAGCAACATCTACCATGTCACCACCATGGCCTGCCCAAT
Organism: Rhynchonycteris naso; assembly: GCA_037038555.1. Classification (NCBI taxonomy): domain Eukaryota; kingdom Metazoa; phylum Chordata; class Mammalia; order Chiroptera; family Emballonuridae; genus Rhynchonycteris; species Rhynchonycteris naso. Next base: position 229,657,193 of record CM072998.1, read on the forward strand.
AGCAATGATAGGGAGCCATTTAGGTATAGTGTAAGTTCAGAAATTTGTATCTCTGAAGCAAAAACACAAGGTTCAGGGACTTGGCATAGAATTAGGTGTCGTTATTTAAGGTCAGACAAGGATAGTAATACGAATAAACTACACATGATCTTGCAATAAATTTATCTGGGGATGTGGGTAACAAAGGAGCAGACACCAAATTAGCTGATTTAAATTAGTCAGATAAACTAGAGCTCAATGACAGAGTCACAGACAAGGAATATATATGAGCAGTTGGCATATCGAAGCAAAATATCTATTATGAATGTATCTGACAGCAAAGAGATCATGTGCAAACAGAAGGATGCATATTTGTTATCCTGAATTTTTATTTACTATAACACACTTTCACATATATTTTTCTTATTTGATTTGACCCTCACAAAATCCCCATAAGGCAATGGTTCTCAAAGTGTGCGCCCTAGAAGATTTCCATGTGTGCCCTATGGTATTCCAGAGAAATATGTGCCTGATGGGGACCAAAAAACCAACAGGGTTTTTGGAGTTTAGATTTTTGTGGGGACAGAGGTGTGGGGAATTGGCTGTAAACTGACAGTCTGCTCAACACCACACCTCACTTGCCTGACTAGGTTGCAAAAGACTATGAAGCTGTGGTGCTGGATTATTTACACTACCCCCATGTTCCCCGGAAAGACTGGAGGCAAGTTTCTTCTATCCTTTGTTTGGTTTAAAGTTAAGATGACATGTATGGTGGGGCTTTTCTGCACTCAACACGTGAGGAAATTCTTCAATGTATTGATGAGGAAATGAGAGTTTGCCTTTCAAATATATGCCCAAACATTGAAGAAATTGCTAGGACACATCAGGCTCATGTTTCTCATAAGCACAAGAATGAAAAAACTTAACACATTCATACCGGGGACCTTTGAATTTACTAAATTTTACTAAGAATGTATCTATATATATAAAAAGATAACTTTTTTGTCGTTTTTTTAATTTTTTAACCCCTTTTTTACAAATTCTAAAAGGCATAACTCAAAAAATGTAACATAGATGTGTTTTTTAATGTTAGAATAAATTTAATTTTGTCATATTTATTTCATTTAATTACCATAAAAGCATGCTTAGACTTTATATTTTTTCTTTAATATTTGACTTAATTATTATAACTTATTTCTCAGAAATTTGTATATAGTGTGCCTACAATTATTTGTAGGATTTTAAATGTGCCCCAACTTCAAAAAGTTTGAGAACCACTGGCATAAGGCAAAGGAAGGAGCCCCAGTCAGAGAGGAAGACACGGAGCCTTCACAGCGCAGCATTTTTCTTAGAATCGCACATCCGGTGAGAATCAGAATCAGAATCAGAATCACATTCGAACTCTCGCCTTCTGACTCCAAAGCCCAATGCATTTGGGCTTTACCTCAGGAAAGAGTGTATCATCTATTATCACTGAGTATGACAACCAGTCTGCGATTTGGTTCTGTGAGTGCAGATAAGCCAAAGCCACGCATTTGAGTAAGTAGAGGTATTCTCAAATTCATTCTTGGTTTTTAGATTCTACATGTAATCAGGGTCAAATACTATGCACAGAGGGAATAAGCTAAATAACCACAATGTTTCTAACATGCCAGTGGCTCAGATAGGCAGATACTCAATGCCAAGAACCAGATTTAGTTATCTTGCCCAATATTCAAGGGCTGAGTGGGATTAGGTTTCATAGCAAGAGACCCAATTTCCTCATTTCTTTCTTCTTCACTTTTAAAGACTTTATTTATTAATTTTAGAGTAAGGTGACCAGATTTTAAAATTGGTAAACCATTGACTGGGGGGAGGGGGGTGTCTTGATTAAAAATTTGGTCTATATAGAGCAAAACAAATTTTCATAGAATGCAAAAATAGTATTGTAATATATTTTTTAAATTTTAACATAAGTACAATTTACAAATATATATTAAAAATTATGTATAGTATTATTTTATTCTTTGGCATATTTCTCATTTGAGTGAATTTTTTTTAGTAGATTGCTGTCGTTGTTTAAAAGGTCATGAAATATTTCACAAGAATTTGTTAAATTATATTTCACACATAAAATGGTTTTCAAAGTCTCAACACTTAATTGTTATTTTTCTGATGTCCACACTTTATTTACCGTAGATAAAAAAGCATTCAGTTGCAGCACTAGTTCCTGGTAAAGACAGCGCATATTCCACAATTTTTAGTGCATTATTGCATGGAACATGGTTTGTTTCAAAATGATGAAATATTTCTAAGCATTTGTTCTCTATTGTGATTTTTGCTGATGTCCAAGATTTAACTTTTTCCTTATCAATCTATTTTTTTAATAATAATACCTCATTAAAAAGATCATTTTCAGAAATATATATGGGAAATTTTGAGTGAGTCAGAGGGATAGGGTTACATGGTCCCGAAACCGATGCCGGAGCTGCACAGTGGGCGGGAGCAGGCAGGGCAGCGCTGCGGTGTGCCCCCCGCACCCCTGCGCCTCCCGAAGCCGGAAGCCGCAGGCCAGCGTCTAGAACGTGGGGCTATGGGTAGTTAGGGGACTTGACAGCTGCTGCCCCAGCAGGTACGTCCCACCTGAAGTTTTCTGTTTCGGGGCCCGCATGGGGCAGCCAGCTCTTGTGGCAGTGTGGGTGCTTCCAGGAGAGGCGGGGTCTCCCCGCCAAAAACCATATATTCCCTTCCTGTTCTCCCGCCGTTCCCTAGCTTTTTGTGCATTCTTTCCAAAAATCAGAACTTTTTTAAAACGCTGTGGGACGCAGAACAAACTGTTAAAAATTGGGACTGTCCCACCAAAAGCGGGACGTCTGGTCACCTTATTTTAGAGAGAAGAGAGAGAGAGAGAGAAGGGGGAAGGAGCCAGAAGCATCAACTCCCATATGCACCTTGACCAGGCAAGCCCAGGGTTTCAAACCGGCTACCTCAGCATTCCAGGTTAATCCTTTATCCACTGCACCACCACAGGTTGGGAAATTTCCTCATTCCTAAATAGGGTAAATGTGGCTCAGATTGCAGCACTGTTGTGAAAGCAGAGATAATGTGTGTAAAATATCCAGCATAGTACCTGGCAAAATGGTAGGTATTAGTAATATTGATATTAACTCTGTAGTTTTATTTTTATTCAAAATGATAGCTACATTGATTTAATCAGTCAATTCTACTTTAAAATAATTCATAAAAAATAATTGCACATTTGAGGCAACATAGCATGGTGATTAAGTGTATCACAAACAATTTTAACTGAACTGATTACCAGATGTATGATTTTAGGCAAGCTACTTAATTTCTTTGTTCCTCAGTTTCCTCAATTATAACATAGGAGCTCTAGAATCTACTTTGTAGGATTGTGATGAAAATTAAATGACCTAATATAAATAGCTTAGTATATTTCCTGGCACATAGTAGGGGTACCAAAGTCTTTGTTTAAGTGAGTAAATTTTATATAGGCTTTAACACATGTTATTTCCAAATGAATGTGTGACAATAATATTTCTAACAAGGGGAATAATTTTTACTATTAGCAGTCCACATGATTCTTAGTACACAGCTAAAGAATGATATACTTGGTTCAAAAATGGACAAATTTTAAAAATAGGCAAATAAGTACCCAACTTACATATCTAAATAAAGACCAGTTCACAGATTGGAGCTCCTTGATTAAGGGGAAAGCTCGGTCCTTCAGAGGACATTTTCTGTTCTGCAACAGATGTGTAATATGAAACTTTTCCCCAAATCAAGCACAAAAGACCTATACCCATTGCTAATAACATGATTGTTATCTGAGTAACAGAGCAATGGAGAAAGGAGAATACTTAAAGCTTGTGAGGGTTACCAGATATTATGAAGCTACTCTCCAGAGCTCCAAAATACTACCAGGGCCTTCAATCAGAATGGGACTTATGAAGATCAAGTAATAGGTAGAATCTTGATCTGAGTTTATTTTACAAAAGATCTGATGGGTTAGAAGACTGATCCTATGGTCATTTCCTCCCTCAGCAAATATAAGAATACATATATTTACAATCTGGCAGAATCTCCATATTGGTTTCCTGACCTACTAAGTTAATGCTATTTTAGTAGAAAGAACCAGAGTCCATCAAAACTGACCCTCCCTTCCCCTCCTCCTCCTCCATAGCTATTCTCCTACTATCTCCAGACAGCAAACCAAGACAGGACCATGTTTCTAGGTAACTGCAGAGGGTGGGGCTATTGAACTTGCCTCCTTGATTAGCGAAAGCCAGATGGGTGATACACTGTGATTGAATTATTATAAATTTAATCAGGTGGGATGTCAATTACAACTAATCTAGGTGTGGTTTTCTGACTGGAGCAAATAAACATTGTGCTATTGACCTGAAAATAAGGCTCTCCAAGTTTCTATCAGTGATGATAATCAGGAACAGTTTGCCTTTAGGCGGCAGAGATCAAGATCTGACTTCAGGGCTGTGCAACCTGGCCTGCTTTCTGGTATGACGTAGCCCAGAGACCATGATCACCTTATATGGTGCAATGGTTGGTCAGAAAAGGTCCCGATCAAATCAAGGACTTGACCAGAAAAATACTCAAATTGGACAATTTAGGATAGTTTAATAAAAGAACTACTTACAGCAGTGAAGGGATGGGAAACACAAGATTATTACCATCCTTAGATGTTTTACTGGGTTAAATGATATCTTCCCGAAGTTCATGTCCTTCCCAGAACCTCAGAATGTGACCTTATTTTGAAATAGAGGCTTTGTAGATGTAATCAAGTTAAGATGAGATCATACTCAGTTAGTTGGGTTCAATCCACTATGACTGGTGTCCTTTAAGAAAAAAAAAGTGGAAACACAGACATAGACACATGGGAGAATTTTGAGTGGTGATGGAGGCAGAAATCAGAGTGATGTGGCTACAAACCAAGGAATGCCAAGGATGGCAGAGACCTGAACCCAGGAACAGGCATGGAGCAAGTTCTTCCTTAGAGCCTCCAAAAAAAAAAAAAAGAACAAGTTCTTCCTTTACTTTGATTTTGTACTTCTGCTTCCAGAACTGTAAGGATAAAAAGGTCTGTTGTTTAATCCACCTGTTGTGGGTCCTTGTTACAGCAGCCCCAGAAAACTAATACAGAACCATATGGATAAGAGTGGGTAGTTATGAAAATCCAGAGAGAACAACCGTAGCTGTGAGAGAGGGCTGCCTGGTAGGCATCGTAACCTTCAATAGAGGGGTATGCAGAAGTGGATTTAATGGTAGGCCCACCGGGCACGCACCCGGGACCCCAACTTCTGAAGAGCCTTGCAAAACCCCAACTTTACACTTTTTTCTAATAACAAAGGGCCTAATATTTTTTTTCTGCGCCCAGGGCCTCAATGGACCTTAATACTCCTCTTGGGGTATGGCCAATCTGCTGCAACGCTGTGTCGAGCCAGCCAAGGGAATATAACTCTGACCTGAAACTCTTCTCACCTCTGGCCACTGCATCCCATTGGCCAAACACATCTGGGAGCCAGAGGGAAAGAACATATTGAGGAAATCAATCAATCAGCCTCGTGGCATATTGTCGGGCAAATAAGTTTGTAAAATTTGTGTTATTTGGTCTTGCTCACTTTTATTGTTAAAAATGGCCACTGACCACGTGATTGTGTTGCCCAGGTGATAATGTTAATTACCCTACTGCTTGGGAAGGGGTTTGGTTATGCTAATGTGTGCTGGAGGAGGGGCTTTCACCCTGAAAAGTTTTAAAAGGAGGAGCTAGGAGGCCATTTTGAGAGAAGTCATGTGGTTGCAGAGGAAGCAAGCAGCCAAGATGGCCGGGTGCTTAAGGAGAACAGAGGTGAGGGGCTTTGTGAGCTCCGCTGAGAACTGGTGGGGGCCTTTGATTATAGGAAAACTCGGAAAAGCTTCTCCTGGTTGTGGAACCGGAAAATGGGTGAACAAATTTTGGTTTGTTTTTACCTGCCAGCGGAGTGTGAGGCTAGAAATAAATAAAATGCCCCACCAGTTCTTGGCTCCATTGTTTCATTACTGTCTATCTGAATCTAATGTGAACCTACATGTGCCTGCCGGCAGTGATGACGGCCGTGACTATTGGCGCTATACCCATAGAATGGGAGAGGAGAGTGGAGGGCACGTCAGTGTGAAAATGGAAAATATTCAGCACACTGGTCTGTTACAATATTTTGTGTTAATTGTGCCATTTGAGAGAACAGAGCCGACAAATGCTTTTGTAAGAACATTGCCTTCCAGACGTAAACCAACATTACTTCAGGCACTGCTGCATGGATGACCATTCTAGTCTGGGATACCATGAGGTAGTTCCCTTTCAAGTGACAGACAAGTGGTTATACCTGCTCTTTCCCATTGCAAGGAAAGAGGTACACAATTTGGTTGGCCCTTTTGGATTTTGGAGGTTGTGTATTACCCCATTAGAGCATGCTACTCCAATTCACTCAGCGTCTAGCTTTGCAGTAGCTCCAGGCTACATTGCCAACTGTCCTGACATTTGGGCCTTATTTCTACACAGGGGCTGGAAATGTTTATGGCAGACAGCAATATTGCATTAGGAGAATCACAATGCAGACCTTGGGGTGTTTGTAAGTCCATGCCTTGTTCTGCTCACAACATTTCTTCCTTCAGAAAGCAGCTCCCAGTTTGCTATTGGACCCTGGCAGGTACTCAGTTGCAGATCATGAAATACCAAGTATGTACAGTAACTAAACTGAATTGCCTTTCATCAACTGTGTGATATCTGATCATCTGAATTATAAACTTGGATGTGTACTGCAGCATTCTGTTGTTAGATGAAGAGAGTATATTCAAAGCTGGGCCCTTATCCAGGAAGATTTCATAAGAGTGAGCCTAAACTCACACAGTATCTGCCCTTCCTGCTTTGTCACCTCCCCTGCAACTCACATCTGTGGCCTTATAAAGACTCCCTACAGCCAGTGAATAGGGGACAGAAAGCATGGCTTAGTGTGAGTGGGCTGACCCTAGGTGGGCACCAGCTGGACATGGCTGCTGCTGCACAGCAACCCTAAAGCAGCCCTCCTCAGGCTCACCCCTGAATGACAGTGGTCAAGGAAATCTTCCCAGAGGACAGAACTTCAGATGGCACAGTTGGTTGTCTACCTCATGTTGGAGGAGAGATGGCCTAAAATATGCATCTACTCTGATTTACGGGCAGTGGTGGAGGGGACTAGGAAAGAACAGTACCGGCGGACTGGCCATTAGGCCACTGGAAAGATAATGCAAAGGTACCTCTTGAGACAGGCACAGACTTTGAATATGAATGTCCTTTGATGACAATAATTTCATACAAAGTGTTTTGGGTCCAAGACACATCTCTTACTGAATACAGTAAGTAGTAAGTGGGGTTTTCCTCTTTTCCCTAGTCCTTAACTCCAAGGGAACTCGTGAGCTAAAGGGGAAATTTCCTACATGAGTGGCCAAACACCCCATTGGAAAGTGTCAAGGAAAAATAATTTTTCTCTGCATATAGAGGGGGGAAAAGAAGCTCTCCTTCTTACCTCCTTCCATGCTTTGGTATGTAAATAAAAGCTCTTCAAAAGCCAGATATTCCCACAAGTCTCTCTCCCTCTCAGCTTTTACTATTTAGAGATTCAGAGACTGACTCATTGATTACTTAGAACCTCTTCCTTCAGGGAAGAGCAGTTATATGTCCTCATAGAAAAGCTACATATTTCATGTATAGCTGTCTCTTAGTTTCCAAGCCTCCCTTCATTGAAATGCAAATTTCCAAGAGGAGGTTCCAGTCCTGCGGCACTATAGGACTTCACTTAGGAACTGGGATGTAGTCATTTGACTTTCTCCACGAAATAAGACCATATAAGGCCGGCGGCTGTGGGCTGGTGAGTCCTGACAGAGAGAGAGAGAGAGAGAGAGGGAGGGAGAGAAGCAGTTTTTCCTGCCTGCTTGCTCATCTGCCATTGCAAGACTTGAATAAACGGAATGGCCCACCATCCTCTGGCTCTAGTTCCTTTACCGTCTACCTGAATCCAATGGGAACCTGCATGGCCTTGGCCACTCGTCTTACAGAAGAGTTTTACTAGCCTTTCAGGTCAGGCCAATTAACTAGACACACAGCTTCATATCTAATTCTCATGGTATGTACAGAAAGTTTCTGTGGGTCTAGCATTTGTTACAGGAATGCTGAGCAATCCAGGACCGTTTTATATCCCCTTAGACATATGTTAAGGTCAAAAAGTAACTCAAAAAAATCTTTAACATCATTCAATAATCTTATTTTTATTAGTGTTATTTCTGTCAATTTTAAATTTTTACATAAAAAGCGTATGATTAAAACAACCAACTAATTTTGTAAATATCAATAGGTGGTAAGATTTTCAGTTTAAGAAAGTGATACAAGTATAAAATCATAAAAAATTAGTAATAATATGGCAATCCTAAATTTGATTGGGAAAAATCAGTATGAATTCATGTATTTTCTGCTTTTAAAAGCATTTTCTAGTTTTCTCCACTAAAAATACCCCCAAAGAGGACAATCCAATAGAAATGAGCAAGCATGGGAGTCCCTTTGCCCCTTCTAATCACTACTCACCCTCTGGTTACCCACTATCTAGATTTCTAACACACAATGGTTCTGCCAGGCTCTCCACTAGTTCTCGAGGAAGCAATACAGCACAAACTCCTTTGTACCTCTCTTCTTTACCTTGACTTTCTGTTTGTGAGATGCATTCTTGTTTTTGTCCTCTTTAGTCTGTTTATTCTCACTGCATAGAACATACCACAATTAATTTCTTCCTTCAACGGTTGATGGACAGGTTTATTGTTTCCAATTTGGGATATAACGAATAGAGCTCCTATTTTTTGGAACATATGGTACATTTGGGTTGAATATATGTGTTATGCACACATATTTGTTGTACATGTGTCACACATGTACATATGTATAGGAGAAAGACCGCTGATCATACGCATGAATGTTTTCAGCTTTAATAAATACTGCCAACCAGTTACTAAAAAACAATCAAGCATTTATACTACATTTTCTTTAAAAATTGAATTAAAAAAAATTTTATTGATTGATTTTAGTAAGAGAGGAAGGGGGGAGAGAGAGAGAGAGACAGGAACATCTACCTGCTCCTGTATGTGACCTGACCAGTGATCAAACCAGCAACCTCTGCACTTTGGAATAATGCTCTAACCAACAGAGCTATTCAGCCAGAGCTAAAAATATGAATTTCAAGTTAACAAAATAGTTCGTAAAGGAAAGTTTCTATTCACAGAAAAACTTCTAACATATAAGGAGAGAATGATAATTTAGAAGATGGTCATTTTGCAATCCTTAATAAACTCATGAGCCTAAGCAAAGATTTCCATCAGAAAATGTTAAATCTGTTGGGTAGAAGGGAAATGGGAAACTGGATGGATTAGGGCAACAGCATATAAACCAATCAATATTAGCATATAAAGCGAAGAAAACCCAGATATTATGTATGTCCTCATGTGATACAAAGAAGAGTCACCTCATGAAATAGACTTGTCAAAAACTGAACTTAAAGCTAATTAAAAACTCTAGATCTGTCACTTATAGAAAATGTGGGAAAAAGAGGAAAGCTTTATTGATATCATAAAAAAAGCAACTAGCTCAATCTAGAATGTGGTAAATCTTGAGGAAAATTGACCTGATTTCTACAACAAACTACAGGTATTAAAAATAAAAGAGTAGGGCTATTCTTAACATTTAGGCTTACCACCCAAATACAATATATGAATTTATGTAAATCTTACTTTGAATAACTTAAAATAAATATTTTTGAGATAATCAGGGTGATTTGAATATAAATTGGGTATTAGAAGATACTGGGGTAACCGTTGCTAATATTTTAGGTGTAAAAATGCTATTTTGGTAATGTTAAAGAAAAAGAAAAATGTACATTAAAGTATTTACCAGGAAAATGATATGATATACAAGTATTCTTTAAAATATTTCATCTTGCCTGACCGGGCGGTGGCGCAGTGGATAGAGCGTCGGACCGGGATGCAGAAGACCCAGGTTTGAGACCCCGAGGTCACCATCTTGAGCGCGGGTCCATCTGGCTTGAGCAAAGAGCTTGCCAGCTTGGACCCAAGATCATTGGCTCCAGCAAGGGGTTGCTCCGTCTGCTGAAGGCCCACGGCCAAGGCACATGTGAGAAAGCAATCAATGGACAACTATGGTGTCGCAATGGCAACGAAAAACTAATGATTGATGCTTCTCACCTCTCTCCGTTCCTGTCTATCTATCCCTATTTATCCCTCTCTCTGACTCTTTCTCTGTTCCTGTAAAAAAAAAAAAAATTCATCTTATTAAAGAAGTAGGAGAGGCAGATAAACTAAGATTGCAAAATACTATTGATTGCTAAAGCAAGTTGTATATTAGTTTTCATTACTATTTTATCTATACATGTTATAAAATATCCATGATAAATGTGACAAAATTTTTTTTAAATAAGGTTTCTCTAATGACATAAAATAAAATTTGTGTTTCACTATGCATTGTGTGGATTCTAGATGATACTCTGAATTATGTGATTCTGATTCTACCTGGGCTATTTCACAGTCTGGAAATTGTGGGTAACTAATAGCAATGTCAAATATATAATTCTTGTCTAAGACCATGCAAATTCTGTCTTACCTAGTAGAGTTTCAGTTGACTTCCCTGTCTCCCTATAGAGGTTACTTTTGCCACAATTTGCACATTTATTTAAACATTCTTTACTCTGTGTAAATGTGTGCTATTTTGATTTCTTCTTTGACTCTCTTACAACACCTGCCTGGTTTCTTGCTTACAAATTAAATAAAATTTTTAACACATGTTCATATTTATATAGGTATGAGTCCTAATTTTACCACTTTTAAGTTATCTTTTGCCTGACCGGTGGTGGCACAGTGGATAAAGCATTGACCTGTGATGCTGAGGACTTAGGTTCATAACCCCAAGGTTGCTGGCTGGAACACAGGCTCATCTGGTTTTAGCGTAGGCTCACCATTTTGAACACAGGGTTACAGGCTTGAGCATGGCATCATAGACATGATACCACAGTTGCTGGTTTGAGCCCAAAGGTCACTGGCTTGAAACTCAGAGTTGCTGGCTTGAGCAAGGGATAATTGGCTCAGCTGGACATCACCCCCTCAGGTATGAGGAGAAATAATCAATGAACAACTAAACTGATGCTCATTCAATTACAAGTTGATTCTTCTCATCTCTCTACCTTCTGGTCTGTCTGTCTGTCTATCTCTCTGTCTCTGTTGCTAATAAAAAATAAAAATAAGTTATCTCTTTTAACAATAAGTAGTATTAATGTCTTTCTTGTGAAGCAAAAGGAAATTAATTGGTATACTTTTAAATTATATGCTAATGAATAATAATTAAATAAATTCAGCATAAATTGTAGGCTAGTTGTATAAATATGAACTAACTTTTCCCTCCATTTTTCTTTCTATTTCCTTTTTACCATTACTTCTAGAAATCCCTTTGGAATCTTTGTACCAGAGGCCTAGATACATTTGCAGGAAGCATGAAAGTTCACCAGAATAAAATATGAGCATAGCAAAATTGAAAACACTTCACTACAAAAACTGAGCAACAGATCCTGTGTCAAGAATTCTAAAAATTTTATATATATAGATCCAAAATACATTGTAGAAACACACAAGTATAGTCTGCATACTGAACAAAATGTGATGTATCCTTTTTCTTCAATGCCACTAACTTCAGACACTGGAATTGCTTCAGATTTTTATTACAGATATTTGCTGCCACCACTGCCACTTCTTGTAAATTTAGGAGCCATCTCTCATGGCTGTCTGGGCTCCATGTTAGTTTTAGTTTCATTGAGTTCAATGGCAACTGACTCAATCAGTAAACATCTTTTGTATTTATTACGAGTTTCACAAATGTATAAATAACAAATTTGGGCTCCTTACCCACATATAGATCACTTCCATAAAAGGATCTGATAACTGACATTGTAGGTATGTCAGTGATCTCTCACTGAACTTTCTGCCCAACTTCAAAAGATCATATTCTAATTGCTAAGAACAAGTAAAATAATATGTTGAAATAAAATTGAAAGGGAAGAAAATGTGCTATATAATGCTCTCTTGCTAATTACTTTTTTAAAACACTTTAAACTACTAGAGAAGACTGGCTTCCCTTTTAATTTGAATTATTCAGAGCTCCAAGTAAGACTTTACCTTGTCTACTTCTGACTAGCACTTTCTTCCTGCTCCCCCAACCCCATCCCGCCTCATTCTTTCACCGGCAAACTTTCCCAATGCATCTGCTAAGGTCAAGCAAAGGTCCTCTCTCTGTGAAGACTTCCAGATGTCCTAAGCAGAGTTGGGTAGGTTTCCTCTGCTCTCACAGCCATTTCTCCATACCTTTTTTCATAATAGGTTTTACATTGAATTGTAAACCTTTATCCCAATAGCTTTCCACCTCACTCCCAGTAAAGATCAAAGCTCTTTCCCTTATTTGCAATAGCTTTCTCATTGGATTCTGATTATGTATTCTACTGGCTTCCCAGCTCACGCAGAAGAGAAGTCCAAGCCTGCATCCTGAGATCCCCAGGCGTCCCCGAGCCAGTTTCCTCTCCTCCTACAGGCGTTTATTCAATCATCACTGTAGGTGCTATCCCACCTCTTTCTTTATTCTTCAAGATACCATTCGTCACTGTCTCTCATACCGTATCTTGTCTCCCTCCACGATAACGGAAAACTCCTTGAAGACAAGAGATTTAGTTTGTTTTGTTCACAGCGCCCTCGGTCCCCCCCCCCACACACACACAAAGTCTGGACACAGTAGCCACTTAATAAGTATTAATGAATGAAAGGGCAGTCTCTCTCACCACCCTTCGAGTTTCTTTTTTCCTTCCCTTTCTCTCTCTCTCTCTCTCTTTCTTTCTTTCAGGCAGGGAGAGACAGGAATACCACCAACCTCAGTGTTTCTTAAAAGGCAAGCATTTGGTTTTCTTTAAGCAATTTTAACATTTTCCTGTCACATAATATATATTCAAATACGAATTAGTCTCATACAACCCCCTTGGGGAGACAGGTCAATTCTAAGATAGTTGCAATAGACAGATCAACAAGTCAATTTCACAACCTTTTTGATTTATACATTTCCCTGCCTCATCTTAGTTAAGCATTTTGGACTGTTCATTGAGGGACTTATTAAACGGTTGCTCTAAGGGTAAGATGGGGATGGAGTGAGGGTGGAAGGAGGTGGGAGAAAGAGAGAGAGAGAAATGAAAAATAAAAAGTTCCCTAGCAGCTTTATTTGAAACATCCCAGTTAATGTAGGCAAACAAACTTGTTGACTCTTTCTTTGGCATTGACCACCAGTGACTTCCCTCTGGGTACGGGTTACTACCCAGAGCTTTCGGAATTATTAGCACCCGTGGGGACACCACTGGCTCCCTTTGGGGAGGCAGTGCGCGGCCCGCCGCGGCTCGCGGGGCGGAGGGTGGGCGTGCGCTGGGCAGGAGCCACCGGAGGAGGGGCCGAGGGTGGCGCGCAGCGCAGGCTTTTCCCGGCCACCAGGGCACAGCGGGCGGAGGGAGGCGGCGAGCATGGAAGAGGCGCGGCCCGGGCCGCCGACCGGGCTGCAGTTGAGCGCGCTGCCCGACCACTCGCCGCTGCTGCAGCCGAGCCTGGCCGAGCTGCGATGCCGGGCGCAGGCGGTAGGCGCTTCGCCCGCACCGCTGCCGCTCACCGACTCCTTCCTGCTGCGCTTCCTGCGCGCCCGGGACTTCGACCTCGACCTGGCCTGGCGGGTAAGGGTGCCTCCCCGCTGCGCCCCACCTGCGGACGGGGCTGGGGACCTGGGGGTGTGCTGCCCTGATCCCGCGAAAGCCCAAGTTCCGAGCGAGACATTGGTGGGAACGGGGCCCTGGCGCACTGGGCAGTGGGCGCTGTGGCTGCGCGTGTGCCGACAAATCCAGCGCCCGTCCTTCCACTTTCTCTGGGTCTGGGAAACGGAAAGCCTAGACAAAAGTTCTGCAGGGTGATGGCCCATTTGGCCCCAAACACTGAAACTCTTTCCTTGATAAGTCTCCAGAACGTATAAAGTTTGGGGGAAACGCCTTTCCTCTTCCCGGGCAGAGGGATGATGTAAAACAAAATAATAGCTGAGAAGTAATAAGTCTAGATTGTACTACATCTTAAGCAGGTAACTTCACGTGTGGAGGGGAGAATGAAAGTGTCAGTAAGACAGGAGGTCTAAAGCCAAAAACTAGAGAAACAGTATTATTAATAGTAATCCTTAAGTGTCAAGTCGGTAAAGTAGCCCAGAATATTTTGAGTGGAAGAGTGAGGGATAAGGTGTTTCCAGGTGTGTTACAGGTAGTTGGTTGAAAGAAGGGGTGGTGGGAAGACAAACCAGAAAGAGCGATGCGACCTTTAGTTCCATCACTTTGGGTTCAGTATTCTTATCTCTTAAATAATGATGAGAACGCCTACCTCATTGACTCCTTTCCAAGACTGACCATTAACCAATTTAACAGAATTAGACGTTCCCAGAACAGACCGTGGCAGAGTAAGCAGTCAGCAGTTGAACCTGATCTAGCCTTTTCCCCAAGTGGCTTGCTCAGTGTCGTGCAGGGATAACTTGAAAGGCAGGGGAAGTATAATAGAACAGAATCCCAATGTGTCTCAGTATGACGGTTTTTGGTTGTTGATAACTAAGTTTTAACTGAAAAAGTAGACTGACTACAGGTGTTAAAAAATAATCCATAAATAGTTAAGAGTACAAAGTACCTTATTACCCCATGTATAAGACGCACTATTTTTTGAAAAATTTGGAGTATAAAAACTGAGTGCGTCTTATACAGTGGTTGTAGATTTTTTTTCTACTTGCATTTCCCGCTTTTTCTGCACTTGTTTTTGCGCTCATTCTTGAAGACAGTGATTCATCGTCAGACACAGATGAGGACAAGCTAATGGATAGGAGTTTTGACAGTGATGAGGAGTTGTATGAATTTTATGATGAATAAAACTTGAGTTCAATAACTTTATGTAATACATTTTTAAAAAATTTCGGGTCTCAAAATTAAGGTGCATCTTATACATGGGGAAATATGGTAAGTTTCTAAAAGTAACTTTCTAAAGGAATAAAGTTCTCCACCCCAATCCTTAATTTGCCCAGATCACTACCCAGAGGCAGTTACTGTATCTTGTTTTTTTTGTCAGATAGAATATACCTTCACACAGTATATGTACTGTATGTATTTTACATTTCACCATTTTTCTGCTTTAAAGAAACCAAAAACAATTTATCATAGAGATCATTGTATTTCAGCATGTATACATATATCTTATTCTTCTCTGGACCTTGTGCTATTCATGGTGTGAATATGTTAACATTTATTGAGCAGTCCCTATTGTTGGACATGGACTTGTCATCAGACAAGGGCAGTGCTGCCATGCACACTCTGCATGCCTCATTCAATGATTATTTTTTGAACTGCTACAGTTTGCCTGGTAGTACACAAAATGCAGTAAACAAGACAAACTAGATGTTTCCCATCACCAACTGGATATTCTAGTCTGTCTTGTTCATTTGTCTTTGTGAAAAAATAGGAGTATATCCTTATAGGACAAATTCAATTTGCAGAATTGCAGGATGAAGTGGGATGTGTTTTCACAGTGTTGAGGAATGTAACAACTGTCCTCCAAAATGCTGGCAATAATTTTGTCACTTCTGTATTACATAATGGTGTTTTTTCCTGCATATTATAACCCACGCTGTATTGGCCAGCTTTATAATCTGTGTGTCAACCTGCTAGGTGACAAACTGGTTCTCATTATTATAATATGCTCATATTTAGTTACAAGTGAAGTTAATCATCTTTCATACATTTAATATTTGAAAATTCTTAGTAACTGCTTGTTTTTGACATTTGTTTCTTTTCTTCCATTTTGTTTACATAAAATATAATATATACAACATATAATTTTTTGATTCATAAAACATCTTTATGTATTAAAGCAAATAGGCCATTTTCCTAGTTTGTTGTCTTCTGACATTAATAATACTATTTATATTCTTCGCGGAATTTTAAGTTTTTATGTAACAAGTGTATTGATGTGATTGATCTCTGATTGCCTCTATGTTTTATAAGCTCTTCTCCTTTCCAAAACTTTCTCTAGTAATTTATGACTTCTCTTTTTGATGTGGGAGTTGTTGTGCTACTGGGATTTCTTTGACATTAGAAATTAACTAGGAATCTGACTTCATTTTCATTTTGTCAGGTGGCTATCCAGGTATCCCAGCATCATGAGCAATAAACTTATATTTATAGCAGCTGCTAAATATGAAGACTCAGTTTCAGGTTCTAGGGAGAGTGCAGTTTAAGTGAGACATTACACATACATATTTTGTATAGGTAACTAACTATAAAAAGTATATGATTTATTGATTTTATTTTGTTTGCTTTTTAAAAATGATTTTATTTATTGATTTGACAGAGAGAGAAGAGAGAGGGGGTGTGGAGCAAGAAGTATCAACTCATAGCTGCTTCATTTTAGTTGTTCATTGATTGGTTTCTGTATCTGCATTGACATGGCAAGCCCAGGGTTTCAAACCGGTGACCTCAGTATTCCAGGTTAATACTTTATCCACTGCATACTACAAGGCAGGCTCACTTTGTTTGCTTTTTAAAAGTAACGTCTATAGACACAGACAACAGAAAGGTGGTTACCAGAGAGGAAAGAATGTGGCAGGGAACTAATGAGAGTAAAGGGAGTCAAATGTTTGGTCACACAGAGAGACTGGACTTTGGATAGTGAGCACACAATACAGTATACAAATGACATACAATTAAAGAATCATACGTGTGAAACCTATATGGTATTATTAACCAATGTCATCCCAATAAATTTTGTAAAGAAAAATAAAAAAGCAAAAACAACAAAATAGAAGAAATAAAATTTACCTCCAGCCATTGGTGTTATACATATTTTTTCCTAACTTTTTTGTTCCTGAATTATTTTTATTTATTTATTTGTATTTTTCTGAACTGAGAGGCAGGGAGGCAGAGAGACAGATTCTGCATGCACTTGACTGGGACCCACCTTGCAAGCCCACCAAGGGACACTGCTCTGCCCATCTGGGCATTGCTTCATTGCAACTGGAGCCATTCTAGCGCCTGAAGCAGAGGCCATGCAGCCATCCTCAGCTCCCGGGCCAACTTTGCTCTAATGGAGCCCTGGCTGAGGGAGGGAAAGAGAATGATAGAAAAGAAAGGAGGAAGGGTAGAGAAGCAGATGGGTGCTTCTCCTGTGTGCCCTGGCCAGAAATCAAACCTGGGACTTCCACACGCCAGGCCGATGCTCCACTACTGAACCAGCCGTCTAGGGCCTTGTTTCTGAATTGTTTTAATTGCATCATATCCTTGAAAATTTTCCTAGCAAAACTGTCTAAATCTACAGAACAGGGGTCAAGTATCTGTCTGTGAACTCTTTGCCTTACTTTTCTGCCAACTGGAAAAGAAAGGGAGTGGTCATGAAACTATTTTCCTTAACAAAGACAGTTAATTCAACTCAAACTTCCTTATTTATAATATAAAATCCCTGTAGTTTTATTGTATGAAGAAAGCTCAATAAGTCCATCAATTGTAATGAAATTTCTCATTTTTCTAGTTTTTGTACTTGAAGGGATAATGAATTAATGAGGTTTCTAGAATTTTATGAGCTTGTAGAGCACTGGTTATTTTGTTAGTAGTGTTTGTGAGGATTACCTCATTATTTTCTCACTTTCTGAGAAGAAGCTAAAATGTAAAGAGTTAAGGGACTTGTCTGAAATCACAGTTGTGAAGTGGTTGAGCAAGAATCTGAACTTGGGTTAAACTCAGGGGAGCCTGTGTTCTCAAATACTACATTAGCCCTGTCTGTTTAAAGCAATGAACATAAGTAAAGCCAATTCTTAATGTCTGTCTAGTCTACATATTCTTGTGAATTTTTATCTTTCATAAGTGAGTAACTAGTTCCTTATATTTTTGCTCCATACAATAACTTTTTTATCCTTTAATTATTGTTATGGTTTTCCCAAAGACTTTGAAGCTTTCAAAGTACTGTTGACTCTTGGTAATTTCCCACTAAGTGTAGCTTCTTTTGTAAACTTTATCATACGGTGTCACTTCTGCTCCTGTAGTTATTGCCCTTAAACAAGTGTGTAACTTCGCTGAGCTTCAGTCTTTTTATCCATAAAATGAGGTAACAATAATTACCTCTCTGACTGGTTGTGAGGAGGCATTGGAAATGATGCCATTAAAGACTGTGAACATTGCACTAATATGGTCGTTGATTTTGTTTGAAAATGTAAGAAATTTATTATAAAGCAGTTAAAATAAACAGTAAGTTTTTATATTTATTTATTCTGCATTGTGTTATAAAACAGGTTCCTTCCAATATTCACTTGCACCCAATTATTTTTTGTGTGTGAACATTACATGGTTTGTTTGAGAATTGCTCAGTGGCATTTTACCATTGACGTAATTTATTTATGTCCACTTAACCTTTGAATTTATCAGTGGAAATGTAATAATCAAAGACCCAGGTTTAACTATTTTAAGTTGTGAAAATTTAATGTCAAAGGTAAGAGAGTTAATTGTGTGTCTTTACAAAAATCATGTTTTCAAGTGTGTGGATCCAGCTGGTTTACTCATGCAATACATTAGTCTCAAATATACTCAGGGGATACTTTCAAAGACCCCAGTAGATGCTTGTAACTGCAGATAGTACTGGACCATAGATTTAATATATATTCTTCCTATAATACATACCTATAATAAAGTTTAATTTGTAAGGTAGGCACAGTAAGAGATAAGTAAAATAATAATAAAATAGCACAATTATAACATATACAGCAACAAAAGTTATGTGAATGGCTTTGGGGCCATTAATAAGTAAAATAAGGCTTACTTGAACACAAGCCCCTACCTCTGTTATCTAAAAGATTCCTATAAATAAAACTACGACTCTTATCCTTATTAGGGAAGCAAAATTGTTTTTTGTGGGTTTTTCTTTGTGACAGAGAGAGACAGAGAGAGGGACAGAAAGGAAGGGAGAAAGATGAGAAGAATCAATTCTTTGTTGCAGTTTCTTAGTCTCCTTAGTAGTTCATTGATTGCTTTCTCATATGTACCTTGACTGGGGGGCTACAGCAGAGACAGTGACCCCTTGCTCAGCCAGTAACCTTGGGCTTTAAGCCAGCGACCTTTAGGCTCACGCCAGTGACCATGGAATCATATATATGATCCCATGCTCAAGCCAGCGATGATCCCGAGCTCAAGCTGGCGACCTTGGGGTTTGGAACTTGGGTCCTCTGCATCCTAGTCTGATGCTTTATCCACTGTGCCATGGCCTGGTCAGGACAAAATAATTATTTCTATATAGGAGCTAATATTCTGCTTCTATCATTTCACTTAAATCAGAATTAAAAGGACTACTCTTATGCCTGTGGGACTATAAAAAATGTAATGAGTATTATAAAATGCTAGTAATATCTATTCTGATGCCCCTAAAATAGGAGGAGGAAGAGAAATTCACCTTATAGACCAGGATGAATATATCTGAATCTACAATGTGCCTTTTGTTCTTACTGCTTTTAGAAACTGCTTTTTAGGTCACCAATTATTTCTTCGTTGGCAAATTTACTGACTTTTTTCCTTTCTTACTTCTCTGTTTCATTTAACTCTTAGAAAATCATAAAGAGGAAAATTTAAATGTAGTAACTTTTAGATGTATAATTTGATTTTAGTATTGTCCACTGTTACAGGACTCTCAAGGAATAAGACACATCAGATGAAATTAATATAACAAAGGACTGAAACTCTTAGGCGGAATCAGCACTGAAAACTGCACCACTGCATATTTACTGAGTTCCAAAAGCCACAGCTCAGCAGATAAAACTAGAAAATTACAAAAGCCTTTTTTTCCCATCCATATCATCCTCAACCCTGCACGTCTACTGTTTCCTTCATGAACAAGGACACGAGAAGAGTCAGAGTCTCAGAGCTTATCAGTCCTAAAGGACATCTGGTTCTTGGAGGCATTCCTCCAAGAATCCTGCGTACTTGCATTCAAGTAACCCAGGCCAGTCTCCTGTTATGGCTAATATACTCCAAGATTCCTTGTCTCCAAGTAACCCCTGCTCTGAAGTTAACTGCCGTTTATATTTGTGCAGGGTCGTCTCCTACATAGTCCCCTTTTTTGTGTTTAGCTTGCACTTTATGTAGCATAAGAGAGAACATGGCAGATTGCTGCTCTATTTTGCTTTGATGCCAATTTTCTCTTTTTCTGACTCTATATAATAAAAGAAATATAAAGCAAATAATTAGAATAATGCCTCCTACACTTCCTCCAAAAATCTTGAACTGTTTTAAAGGATTCAAATTTCTGATTCCATCAGAAATAGTAGTTAGTAAATTTTTTCCATCAGTCAATTTCAACTGATCCTTAAAAGTAGTGTCGATGTGCTTTTGTAAATCTAAAATTTCTGTAGTTAAGTTTCCATGATTTAACAAGTGTTTTTTAACATTTTCCCAAGAGAAATGAGTATGATTCCAAGGAATAGGGGTAATACAAGAAGTAGTTACATTCCAATCACATTTTAGTTTAATTTGTCTTTGCAGACTAACAATTTGATCTCCTAATATAATCACAGTCTGTTCGAAATCATTAACCTTAGCATTAATTTCACTATCCATTGTCGAGAAGTCCACAGTTGTTCGGAATTTTCATGCCATTTTATTTTACAGGGACAGAGAGAGAGTCAGAGAGAGGGATAGATAAGGACAGACAGACAGGAACAGAGAGAGGTCAGAAGCATTAATCATTAGTTTTCATTGCCGTTGCGACACCATAGTTGTTCATTGATTGCTTTCTCATAGGTGCCTTGACCGCGGGCCTTCAGCAGACCGAGCCACCCCTTGCTGGAGCCAGTGACCTTGGGTCCAAGCTGGTGAGCTTTTTGCTCAAGCCAGATGGACCCATACTCAAGCTGGCGAGCTTGGGGTCTCGAACCTGGGTCTTCCGCATTCCAATCCGACGCTCTATCCACTGCGCCACCGCCTGGTCAGACTCATGCCATTTTTGTACAAAGTCCACAGTCTGTATACTTTGATGTAATGCAACTCTAGATACGCAGCCATGGTGGTTACAGATATTAATTCCATAATGATGGCGATGATCAGTCCAACCACTCTCTTGGTTTGCTTCAAAGACTTAATGAGATGTTGTAACAGCGTCATAGAAGGGGAATCTTGCCACATCCGACACATCTGTACTGGAATCCATACTCATGTTCTGGCTCTTAAAACGTACAGACTTTGACTATCTTTATTAAAAAGAATAGAAGAGTTAATACATGTATAAAAAGCACCCTTATTGCAAGTTATAGAATGATTTTCAGCTGTCCATTTGGTTTCACCGATAATAAACATATAAGGCAATCTAACACAAGCAGATATGAAATGTGTCTCATTCTTTTTAAAGGTTAACACAGTATGATTAGAAGGATGATTTCTCCTTTCCATGCTGACATATGTTTAAGTTCTGTGGCTACTTTCCACAAATGATGTTGTATAGGACCAAATTTTATGTGAGGAGTTTAAGGTGACATCCCTCCTCCATGCCATATGATAGTATGATTACCCTGACCATCAGCTGTAATTGAACCATTGTTCTTATGCCACCTTAAATCAGCACCCTGTACTTTAATTCGGGTGGAACCATAGAAAATATAAGTAAAACCTGATCAGTTTTACCTCTGCAATTTTCCCAATGTACCCTTCACTTAGCTGATTAACAATTGCAGTTTGACTGGGTAGTAAATCAGGCGGAGGTTCAGGATCATGTACAGATGTATTACCTTTAAATCCATATCCTTGTAACAAAAACAAATGTTTTTTTTCCCTTCTCCTTTACTGTTATTTTTGACAATAGAGAATCAAGCTTGAACTTCTATTTTTAAACAATGGGCTCATGTCCTATACATATAGGTAATCCCTCAACTCCTGTTGTATAATTTTCTAATTTCATTCCTTCTTCCGAAGGTACTAAGGGACCTCTATCATTAAAAGGTCCTGGAAGCCAGCTAGAGTCATTAACAAAAATCTTCCCAATGAATAGCTCTACTTAATGGAGGATTAGGGATGTATGCCCAGTAACTAAAATTTCCAGCCCTACTTACTGGAATTGTTACCAAGGCAATCATTGCTAAGAACAGATTAGTTCTTTTCTAGTAATTTGCAGCATCTTTTTACTGTCAAAGGTCAGCTTTTTAAGTCGACCCCAACTTGTTATTTTAGCCTTTTCAATACCAAGCAGCAGCACCTTTAAGGTTCTTCTTCCGAAGTTCAGTGTTTCCACCTCGGCAATGGGCAGATATGGAAAGAATCTATTTCTCTTACTTATGTTGTTAGTTTAATTCTGTGAGCAGTGATCCAAAGGACTTTGCCGGATTCTGCAATAACACAAGCAAACCCTCTTCCCCAATGTTGCACTACACCAGGTACCCATTAATCCAGTTCATTTTTATAATGCACAGGTTGATTCATTTTAGAACTATTATTTTTTGTCCAATGTCTGTCTGCAGCAGTCAAATTATCCTCTCCTGTATTTAAGAAATTTAAAGTAAATAAAGCTTTCTTTTTCTTTTCTTTTTTACAGGGACAGAAAGAGAGTCAGAGAGAGGGATAGCTAGGGACAGACAGACAGGAATGGAGAGAGATGAAAAACATCAATCATCAGTTTTCGTTGCGACACCTTAGTTGTTCATTGATTGCTTTCTCACATGTGCCCTGACCGCGGGCCTTCAGCAAACCTAGTAACCCTTTGCTGGAGCCAGCGACCTTGGGTCCAAGCTGGTGAGCTTTTGCTCAAGCCAGATGGGCCCTCACTCAAGCTGGCGAGCTCGGGGTCTCGAACCTGGGTCTTCCGCATCCCTGTCCGATGCTCTATTCACTGCGCCACCACCTGGTCAGGCTAAATAAAGCTTTATGTAACATAATTCTCGGGGATAATCTTCTTCCTTCTCCCTCCTTTTGTTTAAGTAACATTTTTTTCAGAGTGCGATTACTGCACTCGATAATTGCCTGTCCTTGTGGATTATATGGAATTCCAGTAGTATGTTTCATATTCCAAAATGCTAAGAATTGTTGAAATTTAGCAGATGTATAGGCAGGACCATTATCAGTTTTAATTACTTTAGGAATGCCCATGACATTAGAAGCTTCTATAAGATGTTGAATAACACAATCAGCCTTTTCTCCAGGCAAAGGTGTGGCCCATCGAAAGGAAGAATAAGTATCAATAGAGCAGTGTACGTAAGATAGTTTTCCAAACAAAGAAATATGAGTTACATCCATTTGCCACAGGTCATTACTGTGCTGTCCTCTAGGATTTGTTCCTCCTGGTAATGGAGGAGTGTTTATAACACCGCACTGAAGACACTTTCTAACAATATTTTGAGCCTCTTGCTTGGTTATCTTAAATTTTGCATTAAGCCTTTTTTATTCCTATGGGTCCCTGCATGAAATTTAGTGGCTATTTCTATTGATCCAATGAGTAATTGGTCAATTTTATTATTTGCAGTAGACATAGGTCCTGGTAAAGCTATATGAGAATGAATGTGAGTTATATAAATAGGCGGATTTTGTTCCCACAATAAAAGTTGTAACCCTTGAAACCATTTGTGTAATTCAGAACCATGATTTGAAATGTAAACAGTTTCTATAAGTTTAACTGTATGTTCTATATATTGTGAATCAGTAACAATGTTAATAGGGCAAGAAAAGTCATTAAGAAGTAATAATACAGCAGATAACTCTGCTTTTTTGAACTGATGTATATGGAGTTTTTATTACTTTTGTCACTAGTCCCGTATATCCAGCGATACCTAATTTATTTGCATCAGTATAAAAAGTAGAAGCCTTTTGAATTGGCTGAGCTGATACTTTAGTCAGCAAAATCCATTGTGTTCTTTTTGTAAACTGAATTCTTTTATCTGTAGGATACTGATTGTTTACAGTACGAAAATAATCAGCTAATGCAATTTGCCAATCAATATTTAACTTCCAGTTGTCTGAAATCTAATTGCATGTTAAAGGTGCAATAATTTGGATTTGGATCATTTCCAGTTAGTTGTCTTATCCTAAGTCTACTTTTAGTAATTAAAGTACAGATTTTCTCTAAGTAAGTACATAATTTCTTTTGAGTCTTATGTAGCAGAAATTGCTATTCTAATATCTTGTTTTCTTGACGTACGATGCTAGAAGGAGAATGTTCTGAGGGAAAAAATTAATTTAATAGGTGTGTGTGTATTAATTTGATCTAAATTAGCACTATGCATAATTTTTTCAATAATTGATAGCTCTCGTTTTGTTATTTCTGTTAACTGTCTATGACTGTTTAAATCAGAATCTCCTTGAAGAAGATAAATGTTTTTCTTCATCAGAGGCCAAATGACCCTCATTATCTTCCCATTGTAAAAAAACATAGAGCTTTGTTAGGAACTTTACCCAAGCCTTGCAGCTTAGTGACCACTGCATAAATGGACCAGGAAGAAAACTAATGTTGCTTAGCAATAACAGATGCATTAGCTTCTATATCTAAAAGTCTTTTGTATTGTTAAGTCTATTGTAGGTCATCAGAGAAGCTAAATTCCCACTTTCCTCAGAGCCCCTTTTGCAGGATGTGGCCTGTCAAGCAGCCAACTGCCTGAAGCAGCTTGAGACAACTCTTGAAATGACTTATCAGAGCCCTGCTTAATTTTGCTTAATTCCTTTGTTTCACAGATCTGAGCATATCTTTACACACAAACAAGACAATTTTCAGCACAGAAACATAAGTATACATATAATTTTGATTAATCCTAATACTCGAATTACTATTTACCTTCTAACTTTGAAATACACTTTACAATGCATTAACCAAATTAGCAAGTCTTAAGGATTCATATTCTATTCAATTTAAATTTAGATGAGCGCTTCTTACAAGTTCTAATTTTAAAACAAAAAATCTAGAGATGAAACTATTTTTTCAATATAAGAGCTGGCATTTCCAATTTTTGCATGCAAGAACTTAATTCAGGCCTTTTAAAAAATCACATTTTAGACAACATCAAACAAAAACTAAATCAGACAAACCAGACAAATCAGAGAGAAACCCGGGATTTCAGAGCACAATCAGACTGATTTTAGGCAGGGCATTTTCTGACAGAGACTAAGGATGGATGAGACTAATCAAAATCTCCTGAGAAGAAAATAAAACTCATTGGCCACTAAGCGGTTTTGTAATTGAATCCATCAGGAGTCCAACATCTAAATTTCCAGGCAAAGAATAAGAAAAAAACAAAATGATAGCTCACAGGATCACAGCCAAAACACCAAAGAAAATCAGTAAGCATTCTCCATTTTTCAGATTTTTTCTTTATTATAAAGACTGGAGAATTCTAAAGACTTGTGGTTCCTCTATATGTCCTAATTCTAATTGAGTTTGTACCAATTGATGTAAAGCTTTCTTTTAGCAGCTACTGCTCAACCTATATTGGATTTTTACTTAACCATAATCAATATCAGACATTACCTGAGGCCATGAGGATTCAGAATCAGACTGTAAAGGTTGCAAAGCCAAAGAAATGAAATTACAAAGAGACCAAACAGAAAGAGGAATAGTAGTAACTCCTTGTTGATGAGCATGCCATTTCCATGTTTTCAAAGTTAAAGTAGCCTTTCCTTGTGGCTGAAACCAGTAACAATGCTTCTTAACATTTTTAAAAAGTAACTTAAAATTCATATCCTTAACAGTTATACCAGACCCTATTAATAATACTTAAGTAGTTTCATGTGCTGGGTCTTCTCTGATGGGGAATTGGTGTGGGAATTCCTCATCGCTGTGCCTCCCGAAGGTTTTGCTTACCTACCGACCAGTCTTATATCCCCTTCAGTCTGATGATCCCGAGACTGCAACCTTTATCCTTTTAGAGCCCCACGTTGGGCACCAGATGTTTTGGGACTCACAAGGAATAAGACACATCAGATGAAAGTAATATAGCAGAGGGCTGAAACTCTTAGGCAGAATCAGCCCTGAGAAACTGCGCCACTGCATATTTACTGAGTTCCAAAAGCCACAGCTCAGCAGATAAAACTAGAAAGCTGCAAAAGCCTTTCTTTCCATCTGTTTCATCCCCAACCCTGCACATTTACTGTTTCCTTCATAAACAAGGACACGAGAAGAGTCAGAGTCTCAGAGCTTATCAATCCTAAAGGACATCTGGTTCTTGGAGGCATTCCTCCAAGAATCCTGCATACTTGCATTCAAGTAACCCAGGCCAGTCTCCTGTTTTTGGCTAATATACTCCAAGATCTCTTGTCTCCAAGTAACCCCTGCTCTGAAGTTAACTGCCATTTATATTTGTGCAGGGTCTTTTTCTACAGTCCACAATACACTGACAATGTTTGTATTATTTGTAAATAAAGAGTTATCATTATTATGTGGTTCTTTAGGAAAAAAAGAGAAAACAGGATTCCTTCAAACCATATTTTGTCATGACCTGATATCCAGGCATACCATTCCCATAGTCTCTCTGAATGCATACCACTATTAACAAAATGGGTTTTTATTGTTTTTCTATTAGTAGAAAGTATAGCAGTGGTGTAGAGATGTTCCTTTATATCTTTAATTTAGCTCTTTTTGTAGGAAAGAAATTGAAAACCAAAAAATTCTAGTTATCTTTAGTATAAGCCTGCACTAAATACTTGGATGAGCCAATTAACCCACATAACTTTCCCTATTATGACAGTATGTTATTCACCACTCAATATGCCCACGTATACTTCCTCGAAGGCAGATACAGAGAAAACAAGACTCAACAGAGTTAAATAGTTACTCAAGGTCACATACGTAATAAGCGATGGCATCAAGGCAGCCTGGAAACTGAACTTTCCACTGCATAGATTGGCCTATATGATCCAGTTGTCACCAATACATAACTTCTTGTGAGATCAGGGATTTATTCTGGTTACTGCTTTAACTCAAGTGCCTAACAGTGTGTGGAAATCGTAGCTACTCCAAACATATTTAATTAACATAGAGTTAATTCGTTTGATTGATTTCTATTTCTTACTTCAAAAGGACTAAAAAGGTGGATGTTTCAGTTACCCATTGCCAAGTAGCAAATGTTTACTGTTGCTCCACTTTGTTGCATCATATGGGACCTTGGCTGAGGTCAGACTGAGTGGGTTCGCCTCTCATCCTCCACTACTTCTCAGCATAGAATTTTCATTCCTCAATCTCACATAGTGTCTGAATCCTGAAGAGCAAAACCAGAAGGTTCTAGGCTTCTTAAAACTTAGCACAGTGTCACTCCTGCCAAATCCTATTAGTCAAAGCAAGGCCTAAGGCCAGCCTAGATTCAGGGGGGAAGAATCAAATAGATTGCACCTTTGATGGCATGTGTGCAGTGGAGGAGGGGGTTATTGTCAGCCGTCATTGGAGACTATCCACCACAGGAGACAAATAATAATTACTGCACTTTGGATTTTTGATGAATTCCTATCACTTGAGATCCTTAATAAAGGAAACCTTTAGTTTTTACGTTAAAAGAATACTGTATCCCAGATTAAAATCCTGACGTGGTGGATGGCAAGGGCCATGCTTTCCTACCAAGGCTTTCCTACCCCTTTTACAAAATGCTTACCGTGTACACTATCTGCAGACAATTTTTATTTTGTTCTTCAGTTACTAAAAAACTATTATAAGTGGAGAGCAGAATGTCCAGAAATCAGTGCAGATCTACACCCAAGCAGTGTCCTTGGGCTCCTGAAGGCTGGCTACCTTGGAGTCCTGAGAGCCAGAGATCCCACCGGCAGCAAGGTTCTCATTTACAGAATCGGTAAGTCAGACACAGTCCTGCTGTTTGATTTGTCGTGACCGCCATCCGGAAGCTGTCAGTGAGTTCACATTTAAGCACTGAGGTTTTTAGGCTTTAACTTCGGTTTACTTTACATTTTAATATCCCCCAAGTATGATAAAACTGGCAGTTGTGAAAAAATTAACAAAAATCAGTGAAAATCCTACTTCCACTTTCTCACAGAGTCTACTGTATAAAATAAGAGAAGAAGAAAACTGAAAAGAAAAATAAGGGAGAAAGGCACAAAAGATCAAGGGAAGGTGTTAATGTCGGACCATGAGCACCTGCAGCAGGTGTGTGCATCCTTCTCCCTTAAACGCCATTTTTAATCCCAAGCAGGTCTGAGGAAGGGGCAGAAGTTACAGGTCGTTAATTGGCAAGAATACTAAGAAAAGGTAATGGCGCAAAAGGGAAGCAGCGGAAAGCAGCAGGAGCATGTGATGTAGTGTCTTCAACACTTCCTGGGCTCCCGCTTTCCTACCGCATCGCAAGCACCCTGCTCTGCAGCCCGGACGCTGTCCCACTAGTCATTTATTCACTCACTCTAAAATATTTAACACCTACCATGTGCCCTGGTTCAGTGCTTGGTATATATCAGTGAACAGAACTGACAAAATCCGTGCTCTTGTGGAGCTAATGTACATTATTAAAGTTCAGAACTCTGGGTTAGTCATGAAGTCATTGTCTATAAACCAGGTATCTGTTTAGAGACAATAATAGACATTTCTGTCTTATTGGTCTTGCAGTGTAATGGGATGTTGATTGAAGTTCTAGAGTTCCTTGGTACAGGGTTGCTAAATTTAGAGTAATACCCATGTTTTAGGTAGCAAATACACCTGCATTTTATGAAAATATAGCGTGTCCATTTACATTTGAATTTCAGATGAACAATAAATAATTTTTAGTATGCAAGAGGCATACTCATACTAAAAAAAATTGTATCCTGTTCATCTGATATTTAGCTTTAACTGAGCACCTTGTATTTTATCCAGCAACCCTGCACAAGGAGTCCAGGAACATAAAACTGAAATCTACCAGTGATTCTTTCTGCCAGTGTCCTGTCTCTGCACTCCCAGGGCGGGAGTTCTTCTAGTTTGTTCATACCCTAACTGGAGCCAATTAAGTAGTAAAAATGACACCTTAATAATGAAAAAGCAAATATGCTGCTTTGATCATAAATACCTTAACAGTGAATCAAGTCTTTTCTTGTTTAGCGAGGGCTTCTTGTAGTATATTCATTGTAAGTGGACTGTTTAACTCCAAGAGGTTTGAAAATCAAGAAAAACATGCAGATTTAGTGATGGTTAGAGCAGAATATAAAGCCAATCTCCTGTGTGTTATGTAGAATAACATGTTATTCGAGGCTGAAAAGAAGAAACTCAGCAGAGTTGCATAAATAAAATAAAAGGATAAAATAAAGATATATGAATTTTCTGAAATTAATTGAATTAATGAGAAGAACTGAAAAAGAAACTCTGTGGTAGAGCTTTTTGATAGAATATTAGTTCAACCACCTTTCTAGGTACCATGTCTATGCAGTAAAAGCAGTAAGATAATACACAGAGCCCATCCACAGTTTCACATGTCACTCCAAGACTAAGTGTTTGCACTTATTAGCATACAAGTCAGAGGATACATAGTTGATCCTCGAACAACCTGGATTTGAACTACACAGGGCCACTTATACATGGATTCTTTTTTCTATAAACATGTACACTAATATAAAGGTGTTTTCCTTATAGTTTTCTTAATAGCATTTTTCTTCCTCTAGCTTACTTTGGAAGGAAATAATATATAATACATATAACACACAAAATATGTGTTAATTGACAGTTTATGTTATTGGTAAGGCTTCTGGTCATCAGTAGGCTATTAAGGTTTTTTTTTCCTTCTTTTCCAAGTGAGAGGAAGGCTGATAGGAAAAAAAACACTCCCACTTGTGCACCTATGGGGATCTACCTGGCAACCCCTGTCTGGTCTGGGGCTGATGCTCTGCCCATCTTGGGCCATGCTTGCAACTGAGCTATTTTTAGTGCCTAAGGCAGAGGATGCAGTGCATCCTTAGCACCTGAAGCCAATGTGCTTGAACCAACTCAGCCATGGCTGTGGGATGGGGAGAGAGAGAAAGAAGGGGAGGGGGAGGGATAGAGAAGCAGATGGTTGCTTCTCTTGTGTGTCCTGACTGGGAATCAAACCTGGAACATCCACACATCAGGCTGATGCTCTACCACTGAGCCAACTGACCAGAGCAATAGTAAGCTGTTAGTATAGAGTTAAGTTTTGAGGAAGTGAAAAGGTATACTTGGATTTTTGACTGCCGGGTAGTCAATACCCCTAATCTCTACATTGTTCAAAGGTTGGCTATAATTCTAAGCCTTTCAGACTCTACTTATATTACAGCAGCAAAAGTAAAATTTAACTTTGAGTATGAAGTTTTGACTATGGCTTAATTCTTAAGAAAACAGGTTCTTAAGAATATGTTGCCTGGTTGGAATCTTAGCTCTGCTATGTTTTAGCCACATGGAGATCTGTGTAGCGTAACTCTATTGTCTTGTCTGTCAAATGGGCATGGTAAAAACCTATCTCATAGGATTACTGTGAGCATTAAGTCTTGTGATATATATAAAACATAATAGGAACATTACCTAATAAGAACATTATATAATAATTACTTAATAAATGTTGCATCCATGTTGGAAAAGAAATTAAAAATATAAGACATGTTTTCTTTTTGCCCTAAAGGAGATTAAAGTCCAGACTAGAACTATCCAATATAACTTTGTACTGTGATGAACTTGTTCTTTAGTAGCTACTAGCCTCTAATGGACTTGAAATGTGGCTATTGCAACCTAGAAACTGAATTTTAAATTTAATGTTAACTAATTTAAATATAAATAACCACACAGAACATGTCTTCACATGCTGGTTGGCTCAGAAGTTTAGGTCTATAACTATTTTCTGAACTGTAGATTTTCAGTCACTGTGTTTATATTTTTCAACATTGTAGCTTTCATACAATGTCTGAAGTAATATAGTATATTTGAGCTGGATTGATTACTTAAATTTTTACCAGGAATCTGAGGCTTTTAAAACAAGGGGCAATCACATTGTGCCTTCTTAGGAATATTTCTGATTATCCCTGCTCTTGCTATATCTTTTAAATTTTCCCTGCTACTAGACCTTTCCCTTTGACATTTAAATCTGTTAAGGTTCAGCCATCTAAAACAAAACAGAAGATCCTCCTCACTCCCACAAGACCCTTCAGCCTCCACCCTAGCCACCTCCTGCACTTCTCACTCTCAGTCAGATTTCTTAAATTAGTGATGTTCACCATCTACATTTCCTCACAGTTCACCATCTACATTTCCTCACAGTTCCTCTCAGTCCTTGGCCTGGTTTCACAGGTATCACTCCCACCTCTCTGATTAAATTACCTTGACAAATCATCAGTGACATCCCTTCACCAAATCTAATGGACATTGTATGGACCTCCTGTTTTACTTGACCTCTGAACACGTTGATACAGTAAGCCACTTCCTCTTTCTTTTTTTTTTAACAAATATATATTTTTTCTAATTTTACTATCTTATTCACTACAATACATTATCATTTTAACATATGAAAAATTATTATTTTTGTGTATGTGTTCATTTTTGTTTTGTTTTCTTGAATCTATTGGGATTAACAAATACTTTTCATATCAAGGGAGGTTTCATGTAAAGGACATTTTTAAATTTAGTAATTTAAAAAAGAGAGAGCAGCACTGGCCATTTGGCTCAGTGGTAGAGAATCGACCGGTGTGTGGAAGTCCCAGGTTCGATTCTCAGCCAAGGCACACAGAAGCACCCATCTGCTTCTCCACCCTTCCCCCTCTCCTTTCTCTCTGTCTCTCTCTTCCCTTCCTGAAGACAAGGCTCCATTGGAGCAGAGTTGGCTCGGGCACTGAAGACTTTCTGTGGCCTCTGCCTCAGGCTCTAGAATGCGTTGGGTTGCAATGGAGCAATGCCTCAGATGGGCAGATCACCACCCCCTAGTGGGCATGCTGGATGTATCCTGGTAGGGCGCATGTGGGAGTTTGTCTCTCCACCTCCCTACTTCTCACTTCAGAAAACGAATAAAGTAAGATAAAAAAAAAGGGAGAAAAAGGAAAGATAACATGTTTATACTCAGGTCTCAAAAGAATAACATTATTATAATTCCTAGAAAAAAATTAATACTTCTAATTTGAATTAGTCTAGCACTTCGATGTGAATTGCAAAATGGATGTGTAATAACACGCAAATGGGAAATTTCTGATTCTGAGTTAAGTGGACAATGAATATTTTAAGATTATGAATTTTGCCTCACTTTTGTTTTCGGAATACAATGTACTGTAGTTGACTATTAGAACAAATATGGTAAAGTTTTGTTGATTATATTCTGAAGGGGAAGAAAGGCTTTTATGAAAAAAAATAAATTCATAGTTATCAAAATTAAAAAAGAAATAAAAATATTCTCAAACTACTGATAGTAATATTAAAATATCACAAAACCAAGTTTTGGCTTCAGTTTGAAGTAGATTCATCTTTAAGAAATAATTATTTAGGTTTTAATCAAATTTAAATCATGTTGTAAAATTTTAAATTTATGTTCTCTTTAAAATGA
The DNA here is from genome assembly GCA_037038555.1 of Rhynchonycteris naso. Lineage (NCBI taxonomy): Eukaryota > Metazoa > Chordata > Mammalia > Chiroptera > Emballonuridae > Rhynchonycteris > Rhynchonycteris naso. The sequence continues at coordinate 229,689,780 of CM072998.1, forward strand.
TTGCAATCACAAATATTATATAAAGTGTTTTAGAAGCATGACTACTACATGTGCACCAATACCATATTTTCTGAATCATTTCTCAGCAAGCCCTAACTTTATATAATTTTTTTTGGTTGAAGACTTTCTATTTTTTTTTAGATACTTTCTTCCTATGGCTTCTCTGATGCCACATTCTCCTGGAGTTTTGCTTTGATTTAACTGGCAGATCCTTCTTACTCTCCTTTGCTGGAATTACCTATTCTACTCTTCCTTTAAATTCTGAAATTTCTTAGGACATTGGCCTCTACGTCCTTTTCTCAGGCTAGTTTATCTTTCTGCCATAGCAAAGATAAACATAGATCTAAGGTAATCCCTGTCATAGACTCTCATATTAACACAAATAACTCCCAGATACATAACTACTTCGATTATGTCTTTTTCCCAAGGATCCATACAACCAGCTCCCCAAACTAGCTATAACCAATCGGATGTCTCAGAACCACAATTTTAACATGTCCAAAATGGCTTACCATCTTTACCAAGCCAAAACAATTTTCTTCCAGTGTTTCCTATCTCAAGAAATGGTACCATCATTCTAGCCAGTTGTCCAAGCCAGGCATTTTGAAATTTTACTATGGAGCCATACTCATATCTGACAATGCTGACTATAAGACAACAAAGGTAACTAGAGACAAAGATGGTAATTTCATAATGATAAAGAGGATATGTATCAAGAAGACATAATGCTTCCTAATATATATGCACCAAACCAGGGAGCACCAAAATATATAAGACATCTACTAACTGATCTAACAATAGAAAATGACAAAAATACAATCATACTTGGAAATCTCAATACACCATTGATGGTTCTATATCATTCATCCAAACAGAAGATCAATAAAAAAATATTGGCCTAAAATGAAACACTAGAAAAAATAGACATAATAAACATCTACAGGACATTTCATCCCAAAACATCAGATAATACATATTTTTCCACTGTACATGGACCATTCTCAAGAATGGACCATATGTTGGGCCACAAAACTATCATCAACAAATTCAGAAAGACTGAAATTATACCAAGCATATTCTGTGACCATGAGGTTTTGAATTTGAATTTAACTGCAAAAAAGAAGTAAACAAACCCACAAAAAAGTGGAAATTAAACAACATACTTCTAAAAAATGACTGGGTCAAAGAATAAAAGCAGAGATCAAAAGATATATACAGACAAATGAAAATGACAACACGACATATTAGAATCTCTGGGATGCAGCAAAAGCAGTAATAAGAAAGAAGTTCGTATCATTACAGGCTTATATCAAAAAACAAGAGAAAGCCCAACTAAACAACTTAAGGAACTAGAAAAAGAAGAACAAAGGCAACCAAAAACCAGCAGAAGAAAGGAGATAATAAAAATTAGAGTAGAAATAAATGAAATAGAGAACAGGAAAACTATAAAAAAAATTAATACAACAACGAGCTGGTACTTTGAAAAGATCAATAAAATTGACAACCTCCTAGCAAGACTCACTATGAAAAGAGGAGAAAAGACTCATATAAACAAAATTCAAAATGAAAGAGGAAACATTACCACAGATATAGATATACAAAGGATCAATGTAGAATACTATGAAAAACTATATGCCACTAAATTCAACAATCTAGAAGATAGAAAAATTTCTAGAACTATATAATCTTTCTAGACTGAATCATGAAGAAGTAGAAAGCCTAAATAGACTCATAAGCAGGAAAGAAATAGAAACAACTATCAAAATCCTCCCCCAAAATAAAAGTCTAGGACCAGATGGCTACACTAGAGAACTCTACCAAACATTCAAAGAAGATTTGGTTCCTATCCTTCTCAAAGTTTTCCAAAAAATTGAAGAAACACATTTCATGAGGCCAACATAACCTCATACCAAAACCTGGCAAGGACAATACAAAACAGAAAATTACAGACCAATATCTCTAATGAATGCAGATGCAAAAATCCTAAACAAAATACTAGCAAATCAAATACAACAACACATTAAAAAAATACATTATGATCAAGTGGGATTCATCCCAGAATCACAAGGATGGTTCAACATACATAAAATGATTAATATAATACACCATTCAACAAAACAAAGAACGAAAATCATATGATCCTATTAATAGATGCAGAAAAGGGATTATATAAAATACAACATCCTTTTATGTTTAAAACACTCAATAAAATAGGTATAAAAGGAAATTACCTCAACATAATAAAGGCCATTTATGACAAACAATCAGCTAACAATCATACTAAATGGTCAAAAATGGAAAGCTTTTTCTCTAAAATTAGGAACAAGACAAGGCTGCCCACTCTTTCTCCTATTAAACATAGTGCTGGAAGTTCTAGCCAGAACAATCAGACATGGAAAAGAAATAAAAGGCATTCCTATTGGGAAAGAAGAAGTAAAGGTTTTACTTTTTGCCTATGACATGATTCAGTATATAGAAAACCTCCAAGACTCCATAGAAAGACTATTAGAAACAACAAGCCAATACAGTAAGGTTGCAGGATGCAAAATTAATATAGAGAAGTTTATTGCTTTCTTATATGCCAACAATAAAACTTTGGAAAATAAACTCAAAAAAATAATCCCTTTTATAGTTGCAACAAAAAATAAATAAAATACCTAGGAATAAACATAAAAAGAATGTAAAAGACCAGCCTGACCTGTGGTGGTGCAGTGGATAAAGTGTCAACCTGGGAACACTGAGGTCGCCAGTTCAAAACCCTGCACTGGTCTGGTCAAGGCACATATGGGAGTTGATGCTTCCAGCTCCTCCCCCCTTTCTCTCTTTCTCTCTCTCTCTCTCTCTCTCACTCTGTGTCTCCTCTCTAAAATGAATAAATAAAAATAAATTTAAAAAAATACAAAAGAATCAAAGAATGTAAAAGACCTATATACTGAAAACTACAGAGCATTATTAAAGGAAATCAAAAAAGACATAATGAAATGGAAAAATATTCCATGTTCTTGGATAGGAAGAATAAATATAGTTAACATGGTCATATTACCCAAAGCAATATACAAATTTAATGCAATTCTCATCAAAATTCCAATGTCATTTTTTAAAGAAATGGAACAAAAAACCATCAGGTTTGTATAGAACCATTAAAAAACCCCAAATAACCAAAGTAGTTCTGAGACACAAAATTGAGACTCATGCACATAGATAAGAGTGCAGTGGTTACCAGGGGGACGGGAAGGGAGGAGAGGGAGGGGGTGGTGGGAGGGGAGGGGCATAAAGAGGGACAAGTATAAGGTGACAGAGTATGAGTTGACTTTGGGTGATGGGTATACAACATAATTGACTGTCCAAATGATCTGGAGATGTTTACCCAAAATCTATGTACTTTTATTGACCAATGTCATCTTGTTATATTTAATTTTCTAGAAAAAAAATGAACTGAAAAAAACACGATATTTTACCATTATTTAGTCACTTTTTTTTCTTTCTTTTTCTTTTTCTTTCACCCTGTTAGGCACTCCATGCACCCTACAATCTGAAGACTTGTATCTGTTTTCAGCTTTGGAAAATTTTTCTCTACTGTTACTTGACCTCTCTCCTCTGTGTCTCATTCTCTATACTATTCTCTCCCAGAATTCTGAGTAATTGGATTTTGAAACTTTTAAAATCTATACATATTAACTCTTGGCTTTTTTTGTGTGTGTGCTGATTTTGAAAGAATTCTTTAGTTTGATATTTTAAACTATTATTCATCATTGGCTCTGATTTCTGTCATTTGTCCCATCAGCTGAGATTTGTATGAATTACCATTTTATTTCTAAGATCTCAACTGATTCTTTTTAAAATAATAACCTGTTTTTATAGTAACGGCAACTGTATCATTTTTCCCCCACAAAACTATTTTGCTTTCTTTAATGTTTCTTGCTTTATTAACTCTTTCCTTGGGTTTCAGTCCTTTAGTCTATTGAGTTTAGTTTTCCTCTTCTTTGTGTATCTGTGTTTCAAAACATATTACAATTCTGAGTGGATGAATATCTATTCATTATAAGCATACATATATTCATATATAAGCATTAAGATTACCTGCTTGCTTGTCCATTATTGTCCTTTCTGCATGCCCTGGCCTGCCCCAGGAATGGTGGGGGCGGGGAGAAGAAAAGAATGTTGGTAACTCCTTGCACAGGCATTCTCTGGTTTTCCTGGGTGTGGGCTGCTACGTGAGTGCTTCTCTGACTCTGCTTTCCAAAGCCCACACTTACTGTTCTAGCCTGTTAGGACAGGACTCTGAGACATGCTGCTTATCATGAAAGGAGTTAAGGACATCAGCTAGCCTGTCTATTCCTCAGGCATCTGGATATTATAGGGCCTTGGTTCTCTTTATAATCCAGGACATGCTTCTCTTGTTTCCTATACTGCTGAGCTTGGAGCACATGCAAGGCATTCCCATCTTTAGCTGCAGCTGGCTCCTGCATTCTTTGGGCTGCATTTTCATCTGGCAATCAAATCCAGCCTGCATTTGTTCTTTATTTGCCCCATGGTGTTAAAGATCTGTTCTTTGTTAGAGAGAAGCAGGCACATGTTTAGGGGCCACTGATTTGATCTATTATTTAATTAATGATATTTGTACATGATTTTATTTTTATTGCTCCATTAAGCTTAAAAAGAATGTTTCCCTTTGCTTTATGAATTTTTTACACAATGCTGAAATATGATTTTTTTTTATTTTTTAGCACACTGGGACCCCAAAGTTTTTACAGCTTATGATGTATTTCGTTTAAGTCTAATCACATCCGAGCTTCTTGTACAGGATGTAGAAACCCAACGGAATGGAATCAAGGCTGTCTTTGATCTGGAAGGCTGGCATTTTTCTCATGCTTTTCAAATTACTCCATCTGTAGCCAAGAAGATTGCTGCGGTTCTTACAGTAAGTGTATAGTTTAACTCTTTGGGATAATATTTCCAAACAATAGATTTTAATTTAGTTATATGTTATACAAAGAGAAGGGATAGCACATTTATTAGAAAATCAAATAAAGTTTTAGAACTAATATATAGAATTCCATAATGCTAAGAGAAAGTTACCTTTACTAACTCATAAAAGAATATTGCAACAGCTTGACCAGGTGGTGGCGCAGTGGATAGAGTATCAGATTGGGACATGGAGGACCCAAGTTTGAAACCCTGAGGTCACCGGCATGAGTACAGGCTCACTAGCTTTAGTGCAGGGTTGCTGACTTGAGCATGGGATTTATAGACATGACCTCATAATCGCTGGCTTGATCCCAGAGGTCGTTGGCTTGAAGGCCAAGAAGGTTGCTGGCTTGAGCAAGGGGTCATTTGCTCTGCTGTAGCCCCCTGGTCAAGACACATATAAGAAAGCAATCAATGAACAATTAAGGTGTTGCAATGAAGAATTGATGCGTCTTATCTCTCTCCCTTCCTGTATGTACCCTCTCTGACTCTCCCTCTGTCTCTGTCAAAAAAAAAAAAAAAATGTTGCAACAAATTGTGAAAATATGTTTAAGATTAGTAATCACAGAGTATATACATTTAAATAATAATGTGATGGCTTTATCTTTCTCTCATTAAAATTCTGTTCATAAATGAAAGAAAATTGAATCAAAAATAATATTTATAGCAATGGTACATACAACAAAAGACCATATAGGTTTTGGTAGGTATAAACTAATGCAATTATGTTAGAAATCAAAAGTTTTTAAATGGTCATGATTTTTGACCCAGTAATCTTACTTTGGGGAATGTAGCCAAAGAATTATTTTAAATATAGTAAAGACCTTGTATATAATAATAGTAGCTTATTGTGTGCCAGGTACTTGGCTGTTTTAAATGAATTACTATTTAATGGCCACACCAGCCTATGTTATATGACTATTATCTTTTCTAATTTACAATTAATTATTTCAGAGAGATGATAATAATGCCCAAGAATCTACATTTTGTCAGCAGTGAAGCAAAGATTCCAGTTCAGATAATCTGAATTAAAAGCTGTGCTTGCAACTATCACTGCCTCCTATACATAAAGATAGGTGCTAGAGCATCAATTCTTTTTTTTTTGCTTTTTTTTTTTTAAAATTTTATTCATTTTAGAGAGGAGACACAGAGTGAGAGAGAGAGAGAGAGAGAGAAAGAAAGGGAGGAGGAGCTGGAAGCATCAACTCCCATGTGTGTCTTGACCAGACCAGTGCAGGGTTTTGAACTGGCGACCTCAGTGTTCCCAGGTCGACGCTTTATCCACTGCGCCACCACAGGTCAGGCCGCATCAATTCTTATATAATAAAATAGAAACACCTTATTTGTACAGAAATTTAAAAATGGTTATTTAAATTACAGCACATTCATCTGATGAATTATTGCAACATATTAAAATTCATGTTGTTTAAAAAATTATATCAACAAGACAAAACAAGATACAAATTATTTAGAGAGCATATTAGCAATTCTGTATAAAATAAAATTATACATAGGAAGAACCTAGAAGGAAAAGCCCCAAAATAGATAACACATTTCTAAAAGCTTTGCATAGGGGGGAAAAAAAGAGTTTTGTATGAAAGAACCTTGGCAGGTAATGTGTGTATACTAACAATACCCCTTTGGATAAGGAAGCTATTGATGAGGTTTTCTTTCAACTCTTAACTTTTTAAACCTTCTGAATAAGTTGATATATATATAATTTTTTATGTGTGACAGACAGAGAGAGGAACAAATACAGACAGACAGACAGTAAGGGAGAGAGATGAGAAGCAGCAATTCTTCGTTGCAGCACCTTAGTTGTTCATTGATTGCTTTCTCATATGTGCCTTGCCGAGAGGCTACAGCAGACCGAGTGACCCCTTGGTCAAGCCAGTGACCTTGGGCTCAAGCTGGTGAGCCTTGCTCAAACCATATGAGCCCACGCTCAAGTTGACGACCTCGGGGTTTTGAACCTGGGTCCTCTGCGTCCCAGTTTGAAGTTCTATCCACTGAGCCACTGCCTGGTTATGCGCCTATATTACTTTTATGTTAAAAACTTATACCAGTGTCAAAAGTTTTAAAGTGTGTGTTTATTGTACCATTCTTTCAATTTCTATGAAACTTTTATGTTTTTCTCAAAATAAAAATTTTTGGGAAAAGGTTATTAACATTCAAATAACTCAGTGGTTCTTAAAAGAATATATGTGATTGGGGGAGAAATTTTTGTGTCTTATTTATGAAGATAAGCATTTTAAGTGAGTGAAACGTATTCAAATCAGTGTTTTTCTCTACCAAACGTCCCAATTCTTTTTCATTTAAGAACTGCTTTATTAAGCACTCCCACCATTGAGCCAATACTTAGAGTATTTATCTTTCAAGTCAACTCCTTTTATAAATTAAAATTTCTTATTAACTTTGAAAAATCAAAGTATTTTAGGCATTTCTTAAAATACTCTGCCTAAGCTACAAAGTAAATACTTTGTGGGATCTTATCTTAACCTAGTGACAGTGAACTATAAAGCAGGCTATGCTGTGTTGATGGAATAAATAATTCTGAAAGTGAAACACATTATGTACTGCTGTAAGTTTAGCAGTATTCAAAGAAGGGACTTGTCAAGAGAAATATATATGTGTATTTTTAAAGATTTTACTTATTGATTTTTAAGGAGGGAGGATGAGAATTATCAACTCAAAGCTGCTTCACTTTAGTTGTTCATTGTTTGCCGTATGTGCCTTGACTGGGCAAACCCAGGGTTTTGAACGGGTGACCCAGCATTACTGCACTACCACAGAGCCTGCAAAAATACATTTATTTAGGCTTCGTTATTAATAAGATTTTCTCTTTATTTTGAAAAGGATTCCTTTCCATTAAAAGTTCGTGGTATCCATTTGATAAATGAGCCAATAATTTTTCATGCTGTCTTTTCCATGATTAAACCATTCCTGACTGAAAAAATTAAGGATCGGGTAAGTGAAACATACTCAAATCAGTGTTCTTCTATGCCAGATTTTCCAACCCTTTTTCATTTAGGAACTGCTTTATTAAGCACCCCCACCATTGAACCAATATTTAGAGTACTTATCTAACAAGCCAACTACTTTTATATATTAAAATTTCTTTTTAATTTTTAAAAATCAAGTTAGTGAGTCTATGGGGGAAAGCGGGCCTCCTGCATTGTTGGTGGGAGTGCAATACGGTGTCTTTCCCATAGAGGGCGAAGTGGTAACAGTTATCAAAATTACAGCCTCTGTGCTTCTGGGGAAGTTTTTCTAACCACACGTGCACAGAATTGCTAGACAAGAGGGTTCATTGTGGCAAAATACTAGAAACCACCAATGTTCACGATCAGAGGACTGGTTAAATGAACTGTGAGATATTGACACAATGGAGTACAACAAGATTTGAAAGATGTATTATAAAGTGAAATAAGCAAAACACAGAAGAGTGTTTGTGGTATGCCACCTTTGTATAAAAAGGGGAGAAATCAAAATCTATAGTTATATTTGCATTGAAAGTACATCAAAAGGATTAACAAGAAAACAGCCTAAGTAGCTATCTATATAAAATAGAGGTGTGGATAGGGTGGATGAGGAAAGGGTTGGGAGCTAGACATCTCACTATGTATTTTTTATCTTGTTTTGGTTTCTGGCCATGTGAATGTATTATCTATGCAAATAAAAATATTTATAATATACATTTGTAACTAAAAACCCCAGTACCTCAGTATGTGACTTTATGTTGTATTAGTTAAAGAAAGAGATTTAATTTTACCCCTACCTTGTTGAGCCATCTCTTGGGTGAATATTTAATATCTCTTAGCATACTTATTAATTTGTAAAAGAGAATTTCTAAAGCATTTATTTAGATGAACATTGGTAACATCTAATACCTGAAAGAAAAAGTTTATAAAGGATTGATCATTTAAATCTCAAACATTATTTAAATAAAAAGTGAATATCTGAGTTATAATAGCATAGTTGGAATTTTAGAAATATAGCCTTTCATATTAAAATGTAACATTTGGCATTTTGTTAGAAAATTGAAACCATACAGCTTCTTTTGATGTTATCCAGTATGTATTTCTTCAAGAAGAATCATGTCTCTGAAGATGGCTCCTTTTCATTCTAGTGTTTTTTTATAAAAGTTAATTTTTTTATTTTTTTTATCTCTTCAGTGTAGCTTGATAAAAGCTGGCTACCCTCTGTTTCACTCTGAGAGATCTAAGAATAAGTATTTCTATTTTGGGTTATATTTTGACAAAGAAAAGCAAAAGTAATAATAAACTGAACCGAACAAATAGAATATGAGCAAAAAGCAAAGAAAAATAAAAACTTAAGAAGTTAGATAAAGCATTTCAATGAAAGTTAATTGACATGAAATAGACTTGCCAAATGGCAGGGTTGGGGAGGAGCCCCATCTGGACACTTTTCTCTCTTTCCATGTTTTGACAATACCCTATGGATATTCTTATTTCCCCCTCCTGAGGGGAGAGTAAACTCTCTTCTCTACTGGCTGATATTTTAAACCTTCAGAAAAGATCAAGGATTGAGGGCTGTGAGGTTCCTGAGTGCAGAAAGCTTGTTTCATTCGTTTTTCAGTCCTCATATCCTAGCACATAATTGGTACTAATTGAATGATTTTTGCAAGTATAGATGAACAGTTTGCCCTAGCAGATGGAGAAAGGTTTTTTGTTTTGTTTTGTTTAGATAAGATATGCTTTTGATTCAAGATTCCGAATCTTTAACTTCAAGGCATTATATAAATGGTTTTTATAGTTTAAAATATTTAAAAATTTAAAGTTATTAACTATCAGAATTGTCTCTTAATTTTGTAGTAGCCAAGAGTATCTATCAAACGTACCACATAAATTATTCCCTGCATACTTAATTTTGTGTTTAGATGTATGCTTTTATTGTATATGAAAAAATAACAGGTAGGATATTTTAACCATCTACTGAATAGTCCCAGAATATTTGATATTTTGCTAAGAATCACTTGTACTGTATATCAGGGACTAGAATGTATAAAATACTTTTATTTAGAGTTTTCAAAATCTACTTTTGAAAAAGGAAAAGAATCTTTTTTATGAACTTGTATCATTATAAGAATGCAAATATAAGAAGGCAGTAGGATGATCAGATTCATAAGCCACACAATCTAAAGAAGTAAAATTCTTAGATCTATAGGCTGAGGAATAAAAAGATGTAGTATCCATACATGCTCTCCTATCTTGTAAATTATTGGAGTACCTTATTTTATGGTATTGATTTTCCATTGGAAATTCATCTAATATATCAAGAGGTAGAAGGCAAACCTTCTAAAACATTTTGGCTATTTCAGATTCATATGCATGGGACCAATTACAAACAAAGATTACTTCAGCATTTTCCAAACATTCTTCCTCTGGAATATGGTGGTGAAGAATTCTCCATGAAGGACATCTGTCAAGAGTGGACAGATTTTGTAATGAAGTCTGAAAATTATCTCAGCAGTATTTCACAGACAGTTCAATGAGAAGAAGTTATTTAATGTGAATGCCTTCTTACTTAAAAACACATGAGTGAGATGCTACCTGGTTACATGAGTGAAAGAAAAAAATCTTTTTGACTAATCTATGCTTGTCTGATTGATATTTTGTAAAAATTTCTGATAAGAGCAACATGGGTATCTAGGAAACTACTTTTTAAATGCATTTTTATTACATTTGAAGTAATTAAATGTTAGTATACTTAGAAGTTATTTCCTATTTTTTACACTTGAAAGTTATCTCTAAAGTGGGTGTGCCTTTGTATGTTTCTAAAAAGTTTCACTTGAAAGAAGTTATCAGAGTACATTTGTTTAGAAACAAATGTATAGATAGTCCAATGAAAATAATTATTAGCACAAATCAACTGAAAATAAAAATCTATTCACATTCATTTCCGGTGGGTTTCAGATAGATTATAACTCAGATTAAAATCTGAATACAGGTTTACTATACTCACTTTTCTGTGGGAAATTACAGCCTCTGTGCTTCTGGAAAAGTTTTTCTAACCACACGTGCACACCAATGTTCACCATCAGAGGACTGTTTAAATGAACTGTGAGATATTGACACAATGGAATACAACAAGATTTGAAAGATGTATTATAAAGTGACATAAGCAAAACACAGAAGAGTGTTTGTGGTATACTCTCTTTTCTGTGGGCCAGCAAGATAGATCATCTCAGGGAAATTCTATTTTGGCATATTTGCACAATCAGAACTCTTGGTTGAAGAGTCTATATGTCATGCATAATTGTATGTAGCATCTCTAGGCCTCTATGAAATGACTGCTATTGATAAAATTGATAACCAAAAATAATTTTGAAAATATTCTGGGAAGAGTTAAGGGCTTCTTATTACTGTCTCTGAATTTTTAAACAAATCAATAATGTAATTTTGACTTTTGTTTTTGGTTATTCTAATCATGATTATACAGATATTTAGATATAATATTTAGTCTTTGTATACATGGACTGTTTGTAATGGAACAATAATACAACTACAAAAGAAAAATATGTTTACATTTTTAAAATTACTATCAAATAGAGCTGGAAACTTTCAGATTATGCATGAAATAATTTGAGTTTTATTATTATATAAGAGATATTCATCTAAATTCTACAATTCATATTTACTTAAAAATCAGTAGTTAAAATGTGCTGTTTTTACTGTAGCTGATAACAAAGAATATTTCACTTATTGAGAATGATATAAAAGTATGGCTTTCAAGTGATGACAGTTTGTATAGTGTTTTATAATTTTAAGTTTTATTTTAGACTCAAAAATTAAAGAACACAATGTGCAAAATTTGTTAGACACTTGTTCAGCTTAGTTGGGTTTCAACATAAATCATGCAATAGTATCTTTGTAAAAGAGTATATGAAGGGTATTTTTCTTTATAAGAAATTATTCTAATCAGGTGAACTGGTACTCATGCTTCTCCATACACATATCTATGACAAAAGATGAGAGCAATCGTGAATGTTCTTTAGAGAACGTTTTGTTTTGATTTAGCATTGGAAAGCTAATTTCATATCATAATTCTTATTTTAAAAAATTAGATGGTGCTTGTTTTCTAAAAAATGTTAGTCGTCTTTACAAAATTATGCAATTTTAAATTGTATAATTAAAAATAACAGGGTCCTGGCTGGTTGGCTCAGCAGTAGAGCATCGACTGGCTTGTGGAAGTCCTGGGTTCGATTCTTGGCCAGGGCACAAAGGAGAAATGCCTATCTGCTTCTCCACCCTTCCACCTCCCCTGTCTCTCTATCTTTCTCTTCCCCTCCCACAACCAAGGCCCCATTAGAGCAAAGTTGGCCCAGATGCTGAGGATGGCTCCATGGCCTCTGCCTCAGGCACTATAATGGCTCTGGTTATAATGGAGCAACGGCCCAGATGAGCAGAGCATCGTCCCCTAGTGGGCATGCTAGGTGGATCCCAGTTGTTGGCATGTGGGAGTCTGTCTCGCTGCCTCCTTGCTTCTCACTTCAGAAAAATACCAAAACAACAACAACAACAACCAAAAATACCCCAGAATAAAGCTATTTAAAAAGAGTAAACAGTAGCAATAAAAATCTCTGGTTTATCCAGTTTTTATTTCTAGAAGGAAGTTTACATCATAAAGTTTCTTTTCACTTAATTGGGGTACTTAAAACTCCATGCCTTGGCCAGGTAGCTCAGTTGGTTAGAGCACCAACCTGACATGCCAAGGTTTCAGGTTTGATCCCTGTCAGGGCACATGCAAGAAAAAATCAACCTATGAATGCACAACTAAGTGGAACAACAAATCAATGTTTCTCTCTCTCACCCCGTTTCCTCTCTCTCTCTCTAAAATTTAATTAAAAAATTAAATAAAAGACTTAAAAAAGAACACCTCCACATGGCTCTATGAAGGGATGATTACATTACTAATGGGTAACATTTTAAAATGTCTTTTAAATGTAATTTATTGGTGATGTTATTAATAGTAAATATAAATAAGTAAATCAATAGAAGGACATGATGGGACTGTGAAGTTTTTGTAAAATGCAGCATATTCATTGAAGAACATTAGAAGAACAATGTGAAATGAGCAGGCTATTTTATAAGGTGACAAGGTAAATAGTTATCCAATTGTCTATGTTAGTTAACTGTAATTGCATCAGAAGTGCCTTTGAAAGATTATCTCCAGCACAGGCTTATTGTGTTACTGAATCTCATAACAATTTATGTTTTAATATTGTTCAAAAGAAAATAAAAATCTTTCACATAAACTATAGCTGTCTTTCTTTTATTTTAAAATTTTATTTTATTTATTTATTTTTATTATTAATTTTAATGGAGTGACACCAATAAATCAGGGTACATATGTACAATGAAAACATCTCCAGGTTATCTTATCATTCAATTGTGTTGCATACCCGTCACCCAAAGTCAAATTATCCTCTGTCACCTTCTATGTGGCTTTCCCTGTGTCCCTCCCCTCCTCCCTATCCCTCCCCTCCCTCCCTTCCCCCATCTCATAACCACCACTCTCTTGTCCATGTCTCATAGTCTCACTTTTATGTCCCACCTATGTATGAAATCATGCTGTTCTCAGTTTTTCTTTTTTTCTGATTTACTTATTTCACTCTGTATAATGTTATCAAGGTACATCCATTTTATTATAAATGATCCGATGTCATCATTTCTTATGGCTGAGTCGTATTCCATAGTATATATGTACCATAGCTTTTTAATCCACTCGTCTTCTGACGGACACTTGGGCTGGTTCCAGATCTTCGCTATTGTGAACAATGCTGCCACGAACATGGGGGCGCATTTCTTCTTTTCGAACAGTGCTATGGTGTTCTTAGGGTATATTCCTATAAGTGGGATAGCTGGGTCAAAAGGCAGTTCGATTTTTAATTTTCTGAGGAATCTCCAAACTGTTTTCCACAGTGGCTGCACCAGTCTGCATTCCCACCAGCAGTGCAGAAGGGTTCCCTTTTCTCCACATCCTCGCCAGCACTTATTCTGTGTTGTTTTGCTTTTAGGCATTTTTTTTTTTCAAAAACTACTTTTCCTTATAGAGAAGTGTAAGAAAAACTTACTGCATCTAGTTGTTCATTACACAAATGCCAGCTTTTTCTTTAGAAGTTTTTATTGTTGGATGGTTTCCTCATCTGTTTAGTTCAACACCACCTTCCCCTAATGTCTTTTGCTGTGTTCTTAAAGGGCCAAAACTAATTTTATAAAACTAAGCTATGCTTATTACTAAGTTAAAGCTTCTAAGCAAAAAAAAAAAAAAAAAAAAAAAAAAAAAGCCAGCATGTGCAACTTAATCAGATAATTTGATTTTAAAACAATTTTCTGTTAGCCCAGATTATGATTTTATTTGTTAAACTATATGTTTTTCTTACCTTGAAAGTACTGAATTCCTAGGGAAAATATAATTGTTGGGCAAATGAGTTTTTAAAATTTATATTTTTTGAGTTTGCTCACTTTTATTGTTAAAAATGGTGCTGGGCAGCACCAGGTATGTGATCTGTGAAACTGTAAATTACCTTTCTGCTTGGGAAGGACCATTGTTTTGCTAGTGTTTGCTGGAGGAGAGGCCGAGAGAGAGAAGCCATGTTTGTAGAGTTTGTGCAGAAAGTTTGAAGAAGGAGATGGGGAACAAAGGTGAGGGGCTTTTGCAAGCTCCACTGAGACTGGTGGGGCCTTTGATTCTAGGAGAAACCGGAGAAGATTCTCCTTGTTGTGGAATCGGAGAATGTGTAAGTGGCTTTGAGAGCCCTGAGTGAAGCGAAGTGTTTTTCCCCTGTGTGTTTGCTCACCGGCCAGTGCAAGAATTGAATAAAGGAATGGCCCACCATTTTTTGGCTCTACTGTTTCTGTACTGTCTGTCCGAATTCAATGGGAACCTGCATGTGAATGGCCGTGATGGCCGCAACTACTGGCCATATAATGATGCCCACAAAAATTAGGGGATATTTCAAAATGAATATGAAGCAATACAATATTTTCTAATTTTTGTGAGTAGTATATTATCTTTGTCATTCATGTAAATTAAGCTCCCTAAAAACACCTAAAACAGGTCAACCCTACAAAAGAAACCCCAAACTCAGAAACTAGTAAGATGGTGTCTGAAACACTTCCTACTTACCTTCTATGTTGAATTTTGCCATATTTAGATGCTCTGGAGGAACTATGGGTTACAGGAGAGAACTAGAAACAACTGTGATACAATGAGGGCTGGCGGCACTACATCTCCACTAATTCTCTGGTTGGCAAGGATGCAGACCATCCTCCTCAAGCCCCACGCCGATCACTGGATGAACTGCTCTTCTCTGTCTGAATCAAATCATATTTGTCTGGCTTTTAAATAGCTACTATTGATAACACTGTACATTAATGACTACAGTGATTAGAAAAATTAACCAGATGCTACTTTGAGGAGAGAAAACGTATTTTAATGTTAAAAAATATTTAGGCTGTACTAAAGAATAAAAAGCGATTGAGCAAAGGAGGGATTGCAGTCTGGGGCGCAGATTGAGGTAGCAACGCAATGTGCAGTCCAGGGAGAACGAGAAAAGGTTGGGCTTCCAAGGCTCGGGCTGCACTGCTGTCCTTTCTATAAAGGAGAGGTTCTGGCTCAGTGGATAGGGGTTGGCTTACCCCCATCTACAAATGGAGGATGCTGGTTGGTAAAACAAATTGGTGCTTTTCAAAGTAAGAAACATGCATGGTCTCGTTGTGGTGAGGAGGAGATAAAGTTTGGGCACAGCAGAGAAGTGCAAAGGTGGGAGAAGCATGCTGGTTGGAATGCAAGACAAACTTCTTCATGGCTTTCCTGGCTCCATGTTAGTTCCCTGGACAAAGATGACTCCACTGTGGCAATCTCTGTTCACAATATCTAAAATAGCGAGATAATATGTAGTACGGTGGAGGGGGCGTTAGAATGGTTCTAATAAAGTGCTTTGATCTGGTAAGAAAAGATGAGATTGTTTCCACCTGGGGAAAAAGAGGACGTGCTCTTAGAGGAGCTATAATTAGAAGCAGAACCTTTAAGGAAAACTGACTTCCCTAGAGAGCAATGAGAACTGGGGGAAGGAAGGGTAGTCCAAGAAAAGAAGAGGTTGTATCTGAGAAGTAGTAGAGAGTCCTATATCTTTGGAGGGAAGTGATGGGATCTGGAGAGCAAGCCTCTTGCCAAAAAAGATTCCATGTGAAACAAAATGCTGGAGGCCCTGAACGCCAGCTGAACAGCACCCAGGTGCACGGATTACTTGTTTTGTGCCAACACTATATTAAATTCGCTCACGTAGTTATTCAGTCTTTACCAAAATAAGAAGAGGTGACATTATGCCTATTTTTACAGAAGAGAACTGCACTCAGGAGTGTCCATTTCTTTTTTTTTTTAACACTTCTTTTTGTTTTATTCATTTTAGAGAGGAGACACAGAGTGAGAGAGAGAAAGGAAGGAGGAGCTGGAAGCATCAACTCCCATATGTGCCTTGACCAGACCAGTACAGGGTTTTGAACTGGCGACCTCAGTGTTCCCAGGTTGACACTTTATCCACTGTGCCACCACAGGTCAGGCAGGATTGTCCATTTCTTGCTCAGAATCACAGAGCTAGTAAATGCCAGTGTCTGACTGAATCACACACTCTACAACACCACCATGCTCCTCATAGACCCTATTCCAAGGCCCTGTGATTGATGGCTGTCAGATTCTATCAGTCTTTCCTGGAAATATCTCATCCTGACCCATTTCTAAGGCTAATAATCTCTCATCCAACCTGCTGCCATAGCCTCCTGGATGGACTGTCAGTTTCTCATTGTTCCTGCCTGCACATACCTTTTCACTGCAAGATATCTCTGTCTGCAAGATTTCATTCCAGAACTTCAAGAGAACAGCCCTGCATGCAAGGTACTTTGCTAATTGTCATCAGAGGCCCTTCACAATACAGGTCCAACCTGTTTGTCCATCCTCACGTTGCAAGGCTCCTAACCCCTCCTGTACTCCAGGTGCACCAACTTTTTGCCACTTTGAAAAATATCACTCCTTCCCCACAAAACACTTCAGAATCAGCAGCATGAGGTGTGAGAGTTTTGTACTCTGAACCTTTGCTGTGACAGTTTTTGTTGCTGCAGGCCCTTTACTGCTTTCTTTGTTCATCTGCAAAGTCAGGTTGCTAGTCCCTTCTGTGAAGCCTCTCTGATCCTCCCCAGCGAGAGTTCTTTGCTCCCATTTGTGTAGTCCTCTGTGTGAACTCAGCAAGTATGGCATTGCAATGAGAGCTGTTTACCTGCTGGTTTGGTCTCTTCTCAAAAGTGCTTTTAAATGCAGACACTCCTTTTCATCTTTGCATAATCAGTATCCAACCAGCATCAAGCACAGGCGCTATGCTCAGAGACTACAGACCTCGGTGAGGAGGAATACTTTTGGTAGCGATGGTGGGCAGCAGCCACGGGGCCTGCACTGAATAAAATATTGTTACTGGGAAGTTGGGCTGACCTCAGCCGCCTCCTTACAAGCCTTCAGAGTTGGCCTCCTTTTATTTTTTTCTTCCTGTTATCCTAAATATTAGTTGCCTTACACTGATAAGGTACTACGTACTGGCTTTATGTTTTTCTCAAATTTTAATCCATTTCTCTGTTTCAAGGATCTTAACTAATTGATTTTCATTTTTTGCTTGACTTTAAATTTCACTTATATTTTGCCCTTCTTATTGTTTCCTTTTCCCCTGTCCCCTCACTGTCCCCACATTCAGGACCTCTCAAAACCTTTGAGTGTTTTTTTTCTGAACTGATTACTCAATCTTAAAATCTTTTTTAAAATTGTTTCTTTAAAATTTTTTATACTTATTTTTAAAATTAGGCCCTGACTGGTTGTCTTAGTGGTAGAGTGTCGGCCCAGTATGTAGATGTCCCAGGTTTGATTCCCATTCAGGGCACACAGTAGTGCCCATCTGCTTCTTCACTCCTTCCACTCTTGCTTCTCTCTCCCTCTCTCTCTTCTCCTCCCCTCCTTCAGCCATGGCTTGATTGGAGCAAGTTGACCCCAGGCACTGAGGATGGCTCCATGGCCTCTGCCTCAGTGCTAAAAAATGGCTCTGGTTGCAATAAAGCAAAGGCCCCAGATGGGCAGAGCATCACCCCCTAGTGGGCTTACCAGGTGGATCCTATCGGGATGCATATGAAAGTTTGTCTCTGCCTCCCCTGCTCTCACTAAATAAAAAAAGAATTATTTTTAAATTTTATTTTTCAATTGCAGTGACATACACTATTACAGGGGTGTCTACACTTTTCAGCTTGCGAGCTACTTATAAGATGACCAACTCAAAATGATCTACCTACAATAAAAATGCAAAACATAAATTTATTTCTTCTATATTATCATTATTTTTAAAAATTTTTTTAAAATTCATTTTAGAGAGGAGACACAGAGTGAGAGAGAGAGAGAGAGAAAGAGAGAGAGAGAGAAAGGGGGGAGGAGCTGGAAGCATCAACTCCCATATGTGCCTTGACCAGACCAGTGCAGGGTTTTGAACTGGCGACCTCAGTGTTCCCAGGTCGACACTTTATCCATTGCGCCACCACAGGTCAGGCTATATTATCATTATTTAAGTTACTATTATTACTATTTAATATTGTGTACTCTTCTTTCACCTTTCTCCTTCTCAGCTCTCTTTTCGGAGGAAAGTCAATATCATAGTTTTTATGAACAGTCTGAAAAAGCCGCTCCACATTTCCCTTCTTTGGAATAGTAATGACACACAGAAAGATGAGGCAAACACACTTAGAATATGACATAGTGAAAAAAATCCCCTCCCATTCTGTATGAAAGTGGTAGGTTTTAGGCTTCTTACTTGGACTAGCTATAGCACCCATTTTTATACCCTTTGTTGTATTTAGTTTAAATAAATTGAAGGCTAACTACGCAGCAATGTAACTGAACAAGTTAGCGTGGTTTAATGCACATGAGTAGGGTATCAAAAGTTCAGACGTCAGATTGGCTACCCTGTATGCCAATCAAAAGACAAATCTCTTTTTAATGTCATGTGATCTACCCATACTTCCTTCGCGATCGACCAGTAGATCGCGATCCACGTATTGAGCACTCCTGCACTATTATATTAGTTTCAGGTGTCCAACAGTGATTAGATATTATATAACTTACAAAGTGATCACCCTGATAAGTGAGGTATGCACTTGTCACCATAGTTATTATAGTGTTATAAAATTGTTGCTTTTGTTTACCTTTTTCTTGCAGCTTGACCATCCTAAATTTGTCTTCTCATCATTAAAACCTCCACAGCTTAGTTTAGCTCTTTCTGCCACACAATGTTAGAGAATTCTTATATTTTGTATCAGTTAAACACCTATCCAAATCCAATCTGGAGTACTTTTAGAAAATTCATGTTTATTTCTCTGGCAATTTCCCAGAAATTTTTGTATGTTTCAGGTTCTGTATATACTGTTTATCTTTTACTATGACAACTCATAACTATTTTAGTGTTTTCCCACAGAAAATGGAACCTTACTGCCTGACCAGGTGGTGGCACAGTGATAAGCATCAACCTGGGACACTGATGACCCATGTTCAAAACCTTGAAGTTGCCAGCCTGAGCATGGGCTCATCTGGCTTGAGTGCAGGGTCGTTGGTTTGAGTGTGTGATCATAGACATGATACCATGGTCGTTGGTTTGAGCCCAAAGGTCGCTGGCTTGAACCCAAGGTCTCTGGTTTGAACCCACGGTCTCTGGCTTGACAAAAGGTTGCTGGCTTGGCTGGAGCCCCTAGTCAAGGCACATTGAGAAAGCAATTAATGAACAACTAATGTGCCACAACTACAGGTTGATGCTTCTCATCTCTCTCTCTTCTTGTTTCTTTCTGTCTCTCTTTCTAAAAATAAAAAAATAATAAAAAAAAGAAAATAAAATGGAATCTTATATTAAATAACTCCACCATGAGGGTTTTACATATGGAAAAATCCTAATCAGGATATACCCCTTATAGCCATACCCTTTCTCAGCTTCTATCTGGTTGAAAGGATAACTCTATGGTGAAGAATTATTCATTCTCCTTAGTTGCCTCAAATGGCAACTCTGTACTCTGTATTTCATTTTCCCAAGCACAGCCTATTGATAGCTCCTAGCACACTGAACAGATTCCTGTTACCTAATTATCTTGTCAGTCTTTACCAACAGATATGTAGACAAAATAACCTCTTAAACTTTTTTTTAAGCACACATGCATGAGCAAGAGAGAGAGAGAGAGAGACAGATAGACAGGGACAGGAAGGGAGAGAGATGAAAAGCATCAACTTGTAGTTACGGCACTTTAGTTACTCATTGACTGCTTCTCATATGTGTCTTGATCAGGCTCAACCAAGGCAGTGACCCCTTGCTCAAGCCAGCAACCTTGGGCTCAAGCCAGCGACGTTGGAGTTTCAAACCTGGGACCTCAGCCCAGGCTGATGCTCTATCCACTGTTCCACCACAAGTAAGGGTTCTTAAACTATTTAAATTCCTCTCTGACCTCTTTAGTGCCTACCAGTGGTCTCGACAGTCTACGAGTAACCATTTTCTGAAAATGTACAGAACACCACCAAAATGTTACTGTATTCTTTCTCTCACTGGATCTGATGGCATCCTTAAAGAGAAGCTGAGAGCTTGGTAAGAAATCTTAAGGACTTAATTGCTACATATGCTCACATCTGAGCCACTTTTTTTTGCCTGAAGCACCTTCAATATGAGCTACTCAAGAATGAGTTTAAACTCTCATATCTTCCAGGATACAACCAGTACTGTAAACAATGTTAATAAGAACATCAACTTTCTTACCCAAGAACCTCAAAAGACTCAACACAAAGCGCTCCTTAACTGACCGACATGCAATCTGATCTTGGAATACAGAGAAGAAACATGTACTATATTTTGAAGCAACTGCTGCATATTTGTTCCCCTGGACTTCTCTGACCTTTCTATATAAACAAGAACTCTCAAGGTGTAAGGTATTTTCTGCCAAGGAAGAAAGAAGGGCATAGCCACCAAGTGTGGACAAGCAAAAGCTTTATTTAGAGCGCTCCTGAGCGAGGTTCACTGATCCGCAAGACAGGGGCCAGGGAGGTCACGCAGCTTCTCCCACCCAGGGGTAATTTATAGCATTGGTAGGGTGGTGGTGGTATGATAGTTCGTGGCAAAATTTCATTGGCTGACAGTTTCAAAATGCTCCTGGGCTGTTTCTTTTGGCGGTCATGGGCGTGGGTGGTTCCGGCCAAAGTCCCCAGACCTGTTTCTCCATGTGACTTTCCCCCATTGCCAACCGACCTCACATCTTGACATTTTGTGTTAGATAGGGGTGCTGCTATTTATCTAGCTACTTCCTGCTGGTTAGGGGTGTCGTGGGGAAGGGAGGTAGGAAGGTGGTGGCTCTGAGGGGAGTCACGTATATGGGTGTAGGAGCATCTGGTTGACCATGACTCAAGAAACTTCGCGATGCAGCCCTGTAAGAATCTAAGAAAAAGAGGAGCAAATATGAGTAATATGCTGATAATTAGAAGAGGACCTAGGATAGGGGCAACCCAGGTGAGGATGAGTGACTGCCACCAGGAGTTAAGCGGGTAGTAGGAAAAGAGGTCCTTGCGCAGTTTCTCTTGCAGACGGTTGAGGACATTGAGGTTTTCTTCCACCAGGCCAGTCTCATTGATATAGTAACAGCATTGCTCCCTGGTTTGATTCACTCTGGCGGTAGGTTCCCAGTGGAAGGGACAAGAGTAACAAGAGGATCTGCAGGGCCCAACCTTTTGGTGAGCCGAAGAGAGGTGGGGCCCAGTGGTTCCTATTGCCAGTGGTCCTGTACAGGGGTAAGCTTGAGGCGGGAAACATGGTACCAAGGTGTTTGCCCTAGAAGTTTGGCTGCTGTAGGAGTAGTCAATATTACCGTATGGGATCCCGTCCATCTGGGCTGTAGGGAGCTGGGTTGGAATTCCCTTAGAAGAACTTTTCCCCCTGGTTGAAGGGGGACTGCTGGATGAGCTTCACTTGGACCCCCTATTGGAGGGAGAGTCTAGTCGGTGTGTTCCCTAAGAAGATGGCGGAGTAAAGATAGAAGGGAGGTATGTGGCAAGAGGAGGGGGTTGACAGGTAAGTTGTGATTAATTAGGAATGGTCTACCATAAACCAGCTCAAAGGGGCTGAGTCCAGTGGGGTTTCATGGGGTTGCTCTGATTCTGGTGAGTGCCAGGGGGAGGAGGTTCGGCCAGGAGAGTCTGGTCTCAATGGAGAGTTTAGTTAGCTGACCCTTCAGGATGCCATGGGCCCTTTTCACCTTACCCGACGATTGAGGGTGATAGGATATGTGGAGCTTCCAGGTGATGTTGAGAGAGATGGCGACCTGCTTGACTATTTGGGCAGTGAAGGCCAGGCCGTTGTCTGATTGGATGGTAGTGGGCAGTCCATATTGCAGGATGATACATTTAACAAGAATGGAGGCAACAGTGTCTGCCATTTCTTGAGAGGTGGGTAAGGCTTCTATCCACCCTGAAAAAGTATCAACAAAAGTTAGGAGATAGTGAAGTTTTTTGTGAGGGAGCATGTGAGTGAAGTCAATTTGCCAATCTTGGCCCGGTAAGTGTCCCCTCAGCTGATGAGTAGGGAAGGGGGGACGAAGACCCCCTTGTATAGAGGTTTTGGAACAGATTGTGCATGCTGTGTGTACTTTTTCAATAGTTTTCTATAGACCTGGGAAGAAAAAGAGTGGTTGCAAGAACCGATAGAGAGCTTTTGGCCCTATGTGTAAAGAACAGTGAATATCAGAAAGGAGAGTTTCAGCCTGTCCTTTTGGTAAGGCAATTCTATCTCCGAGAAATATCCATCCCTGGTTGCACACATCTCCACCTTTTCTGAGGAGGACCTGTTCTTCCTCAGGAGTGTAGGAAGGTATCAAGGAGGTGGAGAGAAACATGAAAGGAGTGGGGGAGGTCCCCATGGTGAGGTTTTGAGCCACCGCATTGGCCCGAGCATTTCCTAAGGCCAGTGGGTCCTGAGAGGTTTGATGGCCCCTACAATGTACCACAGCCACCTCAGTGGGTATTTGTAATGCCTGCAAAAGTTTAGAAATGAGGGTAGCATTGATTATGGGGGAGTCCTTGGTAGTGAGGAATCCCCTTTCCTTCCAGAGAGCAGAGTGGCTGTGGGTGATAAGAAAAGCATATTTAGAGTCAGTATGTATGGTTACGCATTTTCCCTGGGCCAGAGTGAGTGCCCGCGTGAGGGCAATTAGCTCTGCTTTCTGGGAGTGCCCTCTGGCAGCTGTTGGGCTTCTAGGGTGGAGGAGATGGTGACCACTGTGTAGGCCGCCTGTCATCGTCCGTCGGGTCCCTATACAGAGCTCCCATCTACAAAGACTATTAGATCTGGGTCTTTTAAAGGAGAATCTGATAATCCATCTCTGGGTCTGCTGAGGAAATCTATTAGCTCTGTACAAGAGTGGGTGGGTTCCCGAAGTGTCATTGGAGCTGGCAGTAGAGTGGCTGGGTTGAGTCAGGGAGAGGGCAAAAGAGTGACTGAAGGGTTTTTGATGTATAGGAGGTGAAATTCTTATAGGCGGGAAGGACCCAATAGAGAAAGAGTTTTGTGCAAAAAGAGGTCGATGAGCCTGTGAAAGGAGAAGACAGTGTTGGGTTGGGAAAGGGTGAGTTCAGTAGTCTCCTTGGTGAGTTCGGCTGCTGCGCCCAGTGCCCGGAGGCAGAGATGCCAGCCTTTGATGGTGGTGTCTAATTGTTTAGAGAGATATGCCATAGGGCCGTGCTTTTCATCAGTGAAAAGGTGGGAAGGGCATCTGGGGTCAAATAAAGCAAGATGGGGAGAGGAGATGAGGGCGTCTTGAAGGGTAGAGAAAGCTCTTTTAATAGTGTGGGGGATGTGAGAGGTCTCGTGGCAGACTCTTTTGTAGCCTCATAGAAGGGTTTGGCTAAGAGAGCAAAATTGGGAATCCAGTGTCGAAAGAAGCCCATCAAATCGAGGAAAGAGAATCTGATCAGCAGTGGTAGGTGGTTGAAGACTATGGAGGGTCTGAGTTTGATCAAGGGTGAGACTTTGGGTGCTGGGGGTTAAGGTGATGCTCAGGTAGACTACCGACTGAGAGTGAAGTTGAGCCTTACTAGAGGAGACATGATACCCCTTCACAGTGAGGAAGTTAAGAAGGGTGGTGGTGTGTTTCTTTGAGATGAACAGGGAGGGGCTGCAGAGGAGTAGGTCATCTACATATTGCAAAAGGGTACTTGTCTCAAGATTGCATGCAGCCAGATCTCAAGCTAATGCCTGTCCAAACAGGTGTGGGCTGTCCCTAAGTCCCCGGGGCAGGAGAGTCCACGTAAGTTGTTGCGCTGTGTTAGTGTCCAGGTCCATCCAGGTGAAGGCAAACAGAAAGTAAGAGTCAGGGTGTAGAGGAAGGGTAAAGAGGTCTGAGACTGTGAAGTGAGTGGTGTCAGGGGAAATGTGTGAATGTAACATGTATGGATTAAGGACCACTGGATGGAGCGGGACAATCGTCTCATTAATTAGGCATAAGTCTTATAAGAGACTACTATAAGCCCCTGATGGTTTTCGAACAGGAAGAATGGGGGTATTGCAGGAAGAGTCCATGGGGATGAGTAAGCCTTAGTTCAAGAGGTGGGTAATTATTGGTTTAAGGCCCTGGCAATGACTTGCTGAAATAGGGAATTGGGGCCTAGATGGGAATTGGGAGGGATCCTTCAAGTGGATGTGTACAGGTGGGTAGTTACTACAGGGATAGAAGTGTTCCTGACTTGAGGGTTGACAATATCTGGTGGAATAGGGGTTGTGACTGGGTTAGGGTAATCTGTGGTAGTGGGAGAGCCTTCAGTAAGAGTGGTAGGAGTAAGTGGGAAAATGTTGTCAGCTGGATAATGGTTTTGAGACTTTGTAGAATATCCTGACCCAGAAGGGGTACAGGGCATGATGGCATAACTAATAAGGAGTGAAAAAAGGGGAATCCATCTAAACTACATGTCAGGGGTGGCATGCTAAGGGAAAAAGAAGGGGTCCCATCCACTCCCATAACTGAGACCTCTGAGGGAACTAAAGGTCCAGAGTGTGATGGCAAAATAGAGAAGGTAGCCCTCGTGTCCACAAGAAATGAGATGGACTTACCTGCTACCTGCAGCATCACCCTTGGCTTGGCAAAGGTGATGGGGGTCTTTGAGTCCGGGCCATGTCGGTCATTTATGAGACTGAAAAGTTCGAGCAATGGGCCCGCCTGGCTGGCTTGGCCTCCCATTTGGGTGGCTTGTCCTCTGCGTGGAGACACAGAGAAAGAGCCTGTTATCTGAAGGGGGCAGTCACTCTGCCAGTGACCGGGCTGTTTACAGTCAGGGCAGGGCTTAGTGGGCGGCTTCGGGCAGGGGCACTGTCAGGCCCAGTGACCCTCTTTGCCACATTTAAAGCAAGCTTCTGGTGGGGTACCTCTTTGCAGCCCGGACTTGGGTCGGCACCTCCTATATATACCTTACCCCTGTTGATCTGCCAGCCTCAGGGCTGCCACAAGAGCCTGGGTTTGGAGTGTTACCTTTTGCTGCATGTGGCCCTGGCGAGCAGCCTCTGCCTTTTCCTCCCGACCACTAAAAACTTTTTTTTTAATTATTTTTATTTATTCATTTTAGAGAAGAGAGACAGAAAGAGATAGAGAGAGAGAGAGAGAAGGGGGGAGGAGCAGGAAGCCTTAACTCCCATATGTGCCTTGACTGGGCAAGCCGAGGGTTTTGAACCGGCAACCTCAGCGTTCCAGGTCAACGCTTGACCCAGTGTGCCACCACAGGTCAGGCCCCGACCACTAAAAACTTTAAATGCCATGTCCATCAGGTCTCAGGTAGGGGTTTGGGGGCTTCTCTTCTGCCTTTTTTAGTTTCTTCCAAATGTCTGGGGCTGATTGAGAAGTGAAATGGGTGGCTAATACAGTGGCACCGGCATTGGAGGTAGGGTCTAAATGAGTATGGAAAACCATAGCATCAGTGAGGCTGTTCAAAAAGAGGGCCAGGTTTTCCTCAGGTCCTTGACTGATTTCTCTCAGTTTGTCATAGTTAACTACCTTTTGGGCTACGCTCTGCATACCAACTATGAGACATTCAATCATTTGGTCTCATCACCTCCTACCTGTTTGTCCCATCTGGTAATCTCAGTTGGGGTCCGTGTCAGGGACCTCCTGTACCCCAACTAGCATCTGGTCATTTCTGAGGTGAACCTGATTGGCATGAGTCTGTGCCACTGTCTGGGTCTGGTCCCATTCATCAGGGGTAAGGGTAAAAGACATGATAACATAGAGATCATGCCAAGTGAGGTCATACGAATGAGATATTGAAATTCCTTGGTATAGGCAGTAGGATTAGAAGAGTTGGGGCTTAAATGCTTTTTGATTGCAGACAGATCAGAGAGGGAAAAAGGAACCTGAACCTGAAAAACTCCTTCTGCTCTGGCCACCTTGCAGAGAGGGCAGAGAAGGTTGTCTCCCTCTTGTGGCTTGGAGTGAGATCTGGTGTGAGCACTCACAGGGGAGGAGAGAGAGGGACAGGTATCTGCAGGCAAACGAGAAACCGGATCCAGCGAAGGGAGTGGAGGATTCTGATAGGGTGGAGGGGGTCGTGCAGGAGGGGAAGAGAGTCCCTCAAGGGGGTCGGCGAAGGAGGAAAGATCAGGAGCAGAGGGTTTAGCTGAGGTTTCTCTGGCTAAAAGGATCTGTGCCATAGAGCAGGCAGCACAGAGATTAGGATGGGAGCGCATATACCAGAAGCCCTGAATGTAAGGGATCTCTGACCATTTCCCAGTTCTCTGGCAATAGTTCTGTAAATTGGTAAGGGTGTTAAAGTCAAAAGTCCCTTCAGGAGGCCACCTGGTCTGGTTATCCAGTGGGTACTGTGGCCAGGCCACAGTGGAGAAGAAGATCAGTTTCTTCTTCTTTAGGGAGGGATCTATATTCGAGAGATTCTGGATAAGGCACCTTAGGGGTGATTTTCAGCCAGGTTTAGATTCCTGAGCCCCAAAGGCTGCCCTCAGCCTTGGGGTGGTCAGAGATGAGAATTGGCACCCCGCAACTCAATCTCTGGCCACCGGACAGTCAGGCAGAGTGGGAGTGTCCGTGATGTCTCCACAGGCACACGCGTACTTGGAAAGGGTAGGAGGTTTCTGACGCAGCTGCAATTATAGACAGGGAATCTCAGAGTCAGAAAGAACTGAGGGGAGGCCAGAGGCAGGTGACTTACCGCACCATGTGCCAAAGTGGGTGGGAGTTCAGAGGTTCCTGGTCTTCCTTCAAAGGAAAAGGGAGAGGAGCGGCCCTTGCCGACTCAAGCTCCTCCTGGTTTTTGGCACCAAATGTAAGGTATTTTCCGCTGAAGAATAAAGGGCATAGCCACCAAGTGTGGACAAGCAAAAGCTTTATTTAGTGTGCTCCTGGGTGAGGTACACTGGTCTGCAAGACAGGGGCCAGGGAAGTCATGCAACTTCTCCCATTCAGGGGTAATTTATAGCATTGGTAGGGTGGTGGCGGTGTGATAGGTCATGGCAAAATTTCATTGGCTGACAGATAGTTTTAAAATACTCCTGGGCCATTTCTTTTGGCGGTCAGGAGTGTGAGTGGTTTCAGCCAAAGTCCTCAGACCTGGTTCTCCATGCGACTTTCCCCCATTGCCAACCGAGCTCACACAAGGTACTAACAAAAAATTCACCCCATTGACACTGTAGTCCTGACCCCATTGTTGAGCAGATAAAATATATTATGCTCACTTTGTTAAGGATGGTGCTGCCTATGTGCAGGTCCGTTGATATTAATGTGTGTTGGGGGACAGACTGTGGGCACACCGGGCTGGTATAGCCTAGGGCTTAGTTTTAGGAGTAAGTTTTTCCTCATACCCTTGACTAATTGGATGATGTGGGGTGGTGCACTCTCATGAGGAATCCTCCCATTATGCCTCAGATAAGTGACTTTGTATCAGAGACTTCCTTGTTTGTAGATTGGATTAAAGGTTTGGATTTCTACACTATAAAGTATGGCAGATCAGGAGTTTGCTCGCTCTCGGTTCCTGAGGTGAGCATTAGAGAGGAGAGCAGATTAAGGTCATGTGGAGGAGAGGAGAAGCAGCCAAGATGCTGGAGTGCTGAGGGAGAAGCCAGTTTGTGCAGAGTTTGTGCAGAGAGAAGGAGATGGGAAACAGAGGTGAATAAGTCTGGTGAGCTAGAAGCCTTTGATGCTAGGAAACTCAGATATGTCAGTAGCTTTTTGAGCACTGAATGAATGGGTTTTGGAGCCCAGTGTGTGTTTTTACTTACCCGCTAGGTGCAAGTTAGAATTAAAGATGATGGCTCACCAGTTTTTGGCTTCATTGTTTCATTACCGACTGTCCGAATCAAATGTGAACCTGCATGGGCCAGGCGGCTGTGATGGTGGCCTTGGCCACTGGCCTTACACCCATCATTGAAGGACATTTTCATTCTAATTTCCTGTAGTACTCCAGCCTGCTGGGAACTACCAGTGTCGTGTGGAAAAAACCTACTCAAGACACAAATTTATGTAAAGAGGAAGAGAGAGGGAGGCCTGTCAAGGGAGGCAAAGAGAGACCTACTGAATCTCCTTCTTCCTTAGCTTTTATTATCAGAAGCAGAACAGAGGTAACAGAATTACAAGGGAGGGATCAGGTGACAAGGGGAAGAATGATTAATGGCTCTTTTGCTGATATGAAAAAGGGCTAAATTGATGAGTACATTCTTTTTTTTTTTTCTAAATAATA
This sequence comes from Rhynchonycteris naso, assembly GCA_037038555.1. Lineage (NCBI taxonomy): Eukaryota > Metazoa > Chordata > Mammalia > Chiroptera > Emballonuridae > Rhynchonycteris > Rhynchonycteris naso. Next base: position 229,718,544 of record CM072998.1, read on the forward strand.
AGCACCAAGGAAGGGGCAATCCAGAACCTCTAGGCTAATTTTCTAAAGCCCATTCACGTGCATTCCTTTGTGTCTGCACGAAGGTCACCCACTCACACTTTCTTGGTGTTTGCATCCAAGAGACATTCACTCAGGGCTTTTACAGTAACTAAAGTTCCTCAGTACAAGGCATAGAGAGTTGAAGATTAAATGGGCAATTCCCTACAATTTCCTGAACTCCACTAGACTGGTTTTGATCTGGTCTCAAGTATAGATTTTATTCTTTATTATAATCTCTTATAATCATTCCTCTGATTAAATGCCTTGTCTCTAGAACCCTTCTAAGTTCCAGACCACTGTCAGAACACAATAGATGGTTCAGCTATTTCTCCAAGAACAGCATCACCAAAGCCCTAGCCAGGTAGCTCAGTTGGTTAGAGCATTATCCTGATATGCCAAGGTTGAGGGTTTCACCCTCCTGGTCAGGATACATATAAGAATCAACCAATGGATGCATAAATAAGTGAAATAACTAATCAATATTTCTTTTCTCTCTCTCTCTTTCTTATTTGCTCTCTAAAATACTGTGATAAGGTGCCAAGGAAGTGTAAAATTTAGCATTAGCAATGCCATTTTAAAGAGGAAAAGTCAGGCCTCTTACCCCTCCTTTCTGTAGAGAATGGAAAGAGAAGAATGTAGGAGCTTCCTGGCTTACAAGGGCAACTGAGTCACCTAGTCACAGTTTAGCTAATTCCTAGAATTCTCTGAAAGGGTTTCTGAGGCCACTTGCGATACAGAGCAAAGAAGATAGAACTCATCTGAAAACCTTAGAAAACAATGTTTATGTACCTTAATCAAGAATTCCTATACTTGAACTCACCCTAAAGTTATGAGAGTAACTATACCTCTAGACAAGGGGATCACGAGCCCCTTTTTACCCACACCAAGTGATATGTGATTTTGTCTATAAAATTAGCCTCAGAATGGTATGGAATACTACATGATTTGGGATTGTGCCCCATGTAGCTAGCTGGCTAATAAATAAATTCCTCAAAAATTTATCTGGACTTGGTGTATTTGGGGAACTTGGTGGTTACATTACAACATCATTACTACTAATACCACTAATAATAATAAAAAGAACAGCATCAATAAGAAATGTTGACCTTGTGAATTCTTTCAGAGAACCTTGACCAGAATTACTGAGAAATGACTCTATTCTCAGAGATTGTTCTAAGACAAACTATATTTGTTTGACAAGGCCAACAAACACAGACTTTTCTCTTTTACCTAAACCTGCTGACAAAGCTTGGCTCAGATCCTCTAATTTCCCACTCTTTATCTCATTATTGATTAGCTAAGATTAGAACTGCTTGTCATGATAGATTGGTTAAATTAAAACTCCTTGTTCTTCTGAAATTTGTTACCTATAGAGAAAAACATTTTCTGTTCAGATATTGAACTGAGACATCTACATGTAAAACAACCCCTACTGTAAGTTCCCAATATGCTACATGTTCACGCTTTTCCACAAGAGACTAAGGCAAAAGCACACTATGGAGAAACTCTGATTCAGATCTGGAGTGCTCTTCGTATTGCTACACCAGAACATCAACCTCTTTACTTGTCCAGTTTTTCTTTTTGATAGAAGCCACCCAAATATTCTCTGACAGTTAGGTAAGTGGGCTGTCTGGAATTAACAGAGGATTTCTGAGAAAAGTTGTGAGCTACCCTTTAACCTCAGATTTATTCAGCCCCTTGCTACAGAAATGTTTTACAAAGATACCAAGATGTAACTGGGCCTCCTTTAGCTGACTCTGCCCTCACCCAGTAACTGTGTTGAGAAAAATTCCATATCTGGCACACATACAATACATGTACATACATAATGTTGTAAAGTACTGTACCTTACTTCCATGGACTACTACATGATTTGGGATTATGTAGTATTCCTTGGTGTACATAAAGATACCAAGTCCAAATAAATTTTTGAGGAGTTTATTGATTAAGCTGGCTGCATATGACTAACACGGGGTATAGCTGACCCAATTTGTGCAGTGTCACATATAACTCTGAGGCTGGTTATATACCCTTGACCACATACAGGTTGGGGGGGGGTGTAAAGCCATTAGCCACGGCCACTATCACTGCCACCTGGCTCGTGCAGGTTGGCATTTGATTCGGACAGTTGGTAATGAAAAAATAGAGCCAAGAACTGGTGAGCCATCAGCTTTAATTCTAGCTTACATCCGGTGGGCAAGTAAAAACACACACTGGGCTCCAAAACCCACTCATTCAGTGCTCACAAAGCTACTGACTTATCTGAGTTTCCTAGAATCAAAGGTTTCTAGCTCACCAGACTTATTCACCTCTGTCCCCCATCTCCTTCTCTCTGCACAAACTTTGCACAAACTGACTTTTTCCTCAGCACTCTGTCATCTTGGCTGCTTCTCCTGGCCTCCACGTGGCCTTACTCTGTTCTCTTACAGCATGAACTTCTTCTGAACGCAATCCCTCTTCTCTTTAAAACCTTTTGGCACAGCCTGACCTGTGGTGGCGCAGTGGATAAAGCGTCGACCTGGGAACACTGAGGTCGCCAGTTCAAAACCCTGCACCGGTCTGGTCAAGGCACATATGGGAGTTGATGCTTCCAGCTCCTCCCCCCTTTCTCTCTCTCTCTCTCTGTCTCTGTCTCTTCTCTAAAATGAATAAAATAAAATAAAAAATTAAAAAAAAAATAAAACAAAACCTTTTGGCACAAAAGCCCTCCTCCAACACATATTAACATAATCACGCCCATTCACAAGCAGGAAGGGCAACTAATGTTATCACCTGGGCAATGGGCTTCCACGTGGGCAGCGCCATCTTTAATAAAGTGAGCATAATATATTTCATCTGCCAAACAGCGGGCATGACACAATCATTAACAAGGTTATAACATTTGTTTATAGAGGATTTATGAAAAACATTAAAACTTTTATAACACAATAGTGATATTGTTTTACATATCAAAGACATTCATAAATCTTTTACTATTTCCCCTCCTTTGCCTACAGGTATATGTAACTCTCAGGATTCCAGGAAGGGAGGGAGAGTTAAAATCAGTGTAGGGTATGTAAATTTTGTCTCTTATTGAAAGGGAAAGAAAGTTCTTCAGATAACCTTTATTCTTTCAGAGAACTATAAACTAAATTATTCAGTCATCCTTGTAAGTCAGGAAACTCCCATATCCTTCTCCCTCCATTCTTTAAAGAAAGGAGGGGGCAAGACACCTGACTTTCTCTCCTAAAATACCAATATTAATTTTTGCAATTCTTTGGTACCTTACCACATTATAAAACATTAATAAATAATGTAGACTTCTAGTAAAGCTTTTGTGTAGGAGTGTGTTGGGCAGATAAAATATAATATGCTAACTTTGTTAAAGATGGCACTGCCCACATGGAAGCCCATCACCCAGGTGATATTATTTGCCCTTATGCTTGGAATGGGTGTGGGGGAAAGGCTGTAATGTAAGCAGGCCAGGTCATTATAGCCTAAGGCTTAGTTTTAAGAGTAAGCTTTTCCCCACACCCTTGACTGATTGGATGATGTGGGGTGGTGCACTCTCCTGAGGAATCCCATTGTGCCTCAGATGAGTGACTTTGTATCAGAGATTTTCTTGTTTGTAGATTGGATTAAGGGTTCGGATTTCTACAGTATAAAGTGGGGCAGACCAGGAGCTTGCTCTCTTGGTTCCTGGGATTAGTATCAGAGAGGAGAGCAGATTAAGGCCATGTGGAGGAGATGAGAAGCAGCAAAGATGGAAGAGTGCTGAGGAAGAAGCCAGTTTGTGCAGAGTTTGTGCAGGAGAAGATGGGAAACAGAGGTGAATAAGTCTGGTGAGCTAGAAACCTTTTGATTCTAGGAAACTCGGATAAGTCAGTAGCTTTGTGAGCACTGAATGAGTGGGTTTTGGAGCCCAGTGTGTGTTTTTGCTTGCCCGCCGGGTGCAAGCTAGAATTAAAGCTGATGGCTCACCAGTTCTTGGCTCTGTTGTTTCATTACCAACTGTACAAATTCAATGCCAACCTGCACGGGCCAGGCTGCTGTGATGGTGACCTCGACTACTGGCTTTACAGAGTGGAAAGAGGGCTAAATTGCACATCACTCAGAAAAACCTCAATGTAACATTTTTTTTGTGTGTGTGACAGAGACAGAGAGATTCAGAGAAAGGGAGAGACAGGAAGGGAGAGAGATGAGAAGCAGTCATTCTTTTTTGTGGCACTTTAGTTGTTCATTGATTGTTCTCTCATATGTGCTTTGACCAGGGGGCTACAGCAGACTGAGTGACCCCTTGCTCGAGCCAGCAACCTTGAGCTCAAGCTAGTGAGCCTTACCCAAACAAGATGAGCCTGTGCTCAAACTGGCGACCTTGTGTTGGGATCTGTTGGGCAGATAAAATATAATATGCTCACTTTGTTAAAGATGGCGCTGCCCACATGGAAGCCCGTCACTCAGGTAATATTATTTGCCCTTGTGCTTGGGATGGGTGTGGGGCAAAGGCTGTAATGTAAGCAGGCCAGGTTGTTATGACCTAAGGCTTGGCTTTAAGAGTAAGCTCTTCCCCACACCCTTGACTGATTGGATAATGTAGGGTAGTGCACTCTCCTGAGAAATCCCATTATACAGAGATTTCCTTGTTTGTATAATTGGATTAAAGGTTTGGATTATCTATGCTATAAAATGGGAGAGACCAGTAGCTTGAGCTCTCTCGGTTCCTGCTATCCCCATTGCAGGGGCCTCCCTGATCCCTTGACCTCCATGGGAAAAGCTGGTTTTCTGCTTCTCCCTTGTCTTCTCTTGTGGCTTGCCTGTATTGGTGAGACACCAATAAACAGAATGGCCTACCATCCTCCGACTCTGCCATTTCTTCACCGTCAGCCCGAATCCAATGGGAACCTGCATGTGAATGGCCACGATGGCGGCTCCTGGCCTTACAGGATCGCGGGGGCGTTAAGAATTCATGTCTAGGACAGAATGACCCAGAGAAGGAACAGGGAAGATAAAAGGCATAGACCATAGGAGTTAGGCACACTTAACTGCACCCACGTCATGTTATGTTTAGCTAAGATAGCAAAACCGTTATAGAAGGTTTAAGCAATAATTGCATGAACTATTTTTTAAAAATTGTCCACTGACCGCTTGTTACTATGCCATGTGACTGTGTGTAATCTTCTGCCTACCTATAGCTAACTGCCAAGCTTGCTTCTGGATCTGATGCTTTCTTGCTCAGCTATATAAGCCATAGTCTGTAAGCGCTCGGTGTGACTCCGCGGACAGCCTTTTTGAGTGCTGTAGGAGCTCACCCCTGCTCAGGTTTGCATTTTGGCCATAAAAATTCTTTGAACTCCTGAAAGTCTCCGATATTTGTTTTGCACCCGGCAAATGCAACATTTGGGGGCTCGTCCGGGATCCCATTACGGGATTTGATTGGAGACTGACGGGACAGCTCGAGCTGGTGAGTAATTCTGGAATTCCATCTGTTTGATTTTGGCTCCGGAGCATTTGTAGTCTGGGGTGATAGACAGGACGCTGTCTGTGACTCACCCAGGCCCTCAGGGGAAAGCAGGACGCTGCTAGCTGAGGCATTTGCATAATTGACCGGTCATTAGGTAATTTCTTTGCACTAAGCCGCATGGCAATTTAACAGGAGTGAATGTCTGGAGTGAGTGCGGAACGATCGTTCATTTCTATTGCTTTGTATCTTTGTTGTGCTGTTGTCTTTTTGGTATTATTAATTTTAGAAGGCCTAGAGGCCGAAAAAGCAAGAAATCAGAGAAGGATGGGGCAACAGGAGTCAACACCTACATCCCCTCTAGATTGTCTGCTGAAGAATTTCTCCGACTTTCAGAAAAGAGAGAAGAGGGCTATTTGTGTGACAGCTGGCAGTCAGGACCAGGGTAAAAAAAGGTAACAATCCAGCTCATCCCAGCAGACAGTCATCTAGACTCTATCCTGTCCTCCCTGAACCCCTTGAAGACCCTGCAGATCCGGTGAATATTCCACCACCGTACCAGAGGAGAAGGGAGCCTGATTCCACTCAACAAGATGAGGTTTTGAGTCCCCCACACATGCTGGGGGGGGGGCGGCTTATGCTTTGCCTCCTCCGGCGGGAGGCGCCGTCATATTGCCTCTTCGTGAGGCGCCCCCACTATTGGATGCGGGACCACGAGTCCCGTCCTGCATGGTTTATGTACCCTTTTCTACTAGTGATCTCTATAATTGGAAGCATCAGAACCCTTCCTTTTCAGAAAAGCCTCAAGGGTTAATTTCATTACTTGAGACTGTTTTTAGGACCCATCAGCCAACATGGGATGATTGTCAGCAGCTCTTGCAGACATTGTTTACCACTGAAGAAAGGAACCGTATAAGTCAGGAAGCAGAAAAGGCATTCCAGGAAGACGGGGGAACGGAAAGGGAATTAGAGGAAGTTCTCCCTAGGCAGCCCCCAAATTGGGACCCAAACGTGAAGGAAGGAAAGGAAGCACTCATCCAATATCGCCGGGCTCTGTTACGGGGGTTAAAAGCAGCAGCCAGAAAACCAACAAACTTCAGTAAGATTAGTGAGGTTATTCAGGGACGGGATGAATCCCCCACCGCCTTTTTAGAGCGGCTAATTGAGGCCTACCGGGTTTACACCCCAATAGACCCTGAGGCAGAGGAAAACTGTAGGTTAGTTAATATAGCATTTGTAACTCAAGCTGCTGCAGACATCAGGAAGAAACTGCAGAAGTTAGAAGGATTTGAGGGAGAAAATAGGAGCAAGCTCCTAGAGATTGCCCAGAAAGTATACATCAACCGGGATGACCCAGAGCTAGGAAAAGCAGCTGTAAAAGTCCTCTTAGCGGCTCAAGGAGGGAAAGGGAAAAGAGGACAACCTGGGCATGGCAGAGGGAAGAAGCAACTCCAGGGGAGAATTGGAAAAGATCAGTGTGCATATTGCAAAGAAAAAGGGCACTAGAAAAAGGACTGCCCAAAGCTCAAGGACTTACCTCACGGGGTAATTAGGGAAATTTTGAAAGAAATTCATGAAAGCTCCCACTTAGGACAAACCAAAATAGAGCATCAAAGAGAATGCCTCAGCTAGGGTGGAGCGACTCCTGCTGGGGAACAAGTGTGACATGGAGACCAAGAGGAAGGTACAGAAGGAGCAGGCCAATAAGTTGGCTCAGGAGCACGGAATCCGATTTTTTGAGACTAGTGCCAAATCCAGTATGAATGTGGACGAGGCTTTCAGTTCCCTGGCCCGGGACATCTTGCTCAAGTCAGGAGGCCGGAGATCGGGAAACAGCAGCAAGCTCTCCAGCACTGACCTGAAAACTTGTGACAAAAAGAACACCAACAAGTGCTCCTTGGGCTGAGGGCCCCTTTCTGCCTCCTGCCCCAAGCCTGGAGGCTGAACCTGAGGGAGGCAGGGCTGAGGGGCTGGATGGAGGGAAGAAATAGCAGGTGGGGCTTGGAGAGGTAAAGAAGGGTGGATAGTGGGAAAAAAAAGGAAGGAAAATAGAGAAAAAAAACGGAAAGGGAGAGAAGAGGAAAAGAAGGAAAGAAGGTAAAATAGGGAGGGAAGAAACAAGAAGGAAAAGAACTGAGGAAGTGAAAAAAAGGTTAAAGAGTAGGAACTTAGATGATGACGAAGGGACAGGATAGTTTGCCTCTTGGTTCGACTCTTCGCCCTGGCTGACTACCTTAATATCAGCTATTGCGGGACCCCTCCTGGTCCTACTTTTAGTCTTAACAATTGGACCAATCATTCTCAATAAACTCCTGAGTTTTATTAAAGAAAGGCTAGAAGTAGTCAAGCTTATGGTTTTATCTCAGCCATACACACTGTTAGCCAGAGAAGAGGCAGAGTCAAGGGTTTGACTCATGCCCAAGAAGAGGAGGAAATGTTGGGATCGCGGGGGCATTAAGAATTCATGTCTAGAACAGCATGACCCAGAGAAGGAACAGGGAAGATAAAAGGCATAGACCATAGGAGTTAGACACAGTTAACCGCACCCACGTCACTTTATGTTTAGCTAAGATAGCAAAACCGTTATAGAAGGTTTAAGCAATAATTGCATGAACTATTTTTTAAAAATTGTCCACTGACTGCTTGTTACTACGCCATGTGACTGTGTGTAATCTTCTGCCCACCTATAGCTAACTGCCAAGTTTGCTTCTGGATCTGATGCTTGCTTGCTCAGCTATATAAGCCATAGTCTGTAAGCGCTCGGTGTGACTCCGCGGACAGCCTTTTTGAGTGCTGTAGGAGCTCACCCCTGTGCAGGTTTGCATTTTGGCCATAAAAATTCTTTGAACTCCTGAAAGTCTCCGATATTTGTTTTGCACCCAGTGAATGCAACACTTGGAATCTCAAATCTGGGTCCTCTGCATCCAAGTCTGATGCTCTATTCACTGCGTCACTGCCTGGTCAGGCCTCAATGTAACTTTTTAAAATTGATTTTAATTTATTGTGTTTACATAGATTCTAGTGTTCAATGTAACTTTTAACAGTCTTTCTTTTTTGCCAAAGTTCATTCTTGTCTTCTGTATGGCCAGTAGCTATGGTCACCAACACAGCCACCTGGCCCATGCAAGTTCTCATTTGATTTGGATAGATTGTAATGAAACAATGAAGCCAAGAACTGGTGGGCCATCCTTTATTCTAGACTTGTACCAGCCAACGAGTAAAAAACAAAGGGGCACCAAAAGCCACTCATATGTTCTCCTGTTCCACAACCAGGAGAATCATTCCAGTTTTCCTAGAATCAAAGATTCCCACCTCATCAGTTCAGTGGAGCTTACAAAGCCCCTCACCTCTGTTCTCCTTCAGCTCCCCGCCATCTTGGCTGCCTGCCTCCTTGTAAAGCCAGTAGTCGCAGCCACCATCACAGCCACCTGACTTGTGCAGTTTCCCATTAGATTCGGACAGTTGGTAATGAAACAACAGAGCCAAGAACTGGTGAGCCATCAGCTTTAATTCTAGCTTGCACCCGGCGGGCAAGCAAAAACACCCACTGGGCTCCAAAACCCACTCTCTCAGTGCTCACAAGGCTACTGACTTATCCGAGTTTCCTAGAATCAAAGGTTTCTAGCTCACCAGACTTATTCACCTCTGCTCCCCATCTCTTCCTGCACAAACTCTGCTCAAACTGGCTTCTTCCTCAGCACTCTGCCATCTTGGCTGCTTCTCTTCTACTCCATGTGGCCTTAATCAACTCTCCTCTCTAATACTAACCTCAGGAACTGAGAGGAAGAGCAAGCTCCCAGCCTGCCCCACTTTATAGCGTAGAATCCAAACCTTTAATCCAATCTACAGACAAGAAAGTCTCTGATACAAAGTTACTTATCTAAGACATACTAGAAGGGTTTCTCATGAGAGTGCACCACCCTATGTCACCCAATCAGTCAAGGGTGTGGGGAAAAGCTTACTCTTAAAACTAAGCCTTAGGCTATAACGACCCAGCCTGCCCACAGCCTGTCCTGGAACACACATTAATATCAACGAACTTCCATATGGGCAGCACCATCTTTAACAAAGTGAGCATAATATATTTTATCTGCCCAACACTCCTCTACAACCATGTGGCCTCTTTCCCTGCAACAACGTGGTCTTCTCCCAAAATGGCCTCCTAGCTCCTCCCTTTAAAACTTTTTGGTGTGACCTGGCCAGATGGCTTAGTTGCTTAGAGCATCGTCCCAAAGCACAGAAGTTGCCGGTTTGATCCGGGGTCAGGGCACATACAGGAACAGATCAATGTTCCTCTCTCTCTCTCTTCTTCTCTCACTAAAATCAATAAACAAATTTTAAAAACAAAAAAAACAAAAACAAAAATCTTTTTGGTGCGCGATAGTTCCTCCTCCAGCACACATTAGCATAACCAAGCCCCTTCCTAAGGATAAAGGTAATCAGCCTCTCCACATGGGCAGCGACCATCTTTAACAATTAAAATGAGCAAAATTAATTAACACAAATTTTACAAACTTATTTGCCCAACATCTTCCCTCCTTTCTTCTTTTTCTCTCTTCCCTCATTATACTCCAATTCAGGGTTCCTTTTGGTATCCCTAGGTTAATAAGCACCCCCACCCTTAGAAAACAAAAGATCTCTTCCAGAAGCCACCTCCTTAAAAACTATAAAACAGGGTGGGATGGATTGAAAACTCTGTTATTTCTCTTGAGTTTTAATTCTAGTCTTATGCTTTTTATAAAATTTGGGACAGTTTAGCTTGTATTAACCCTTATTTTTCTTTTAGTTTATATTAAACATTATATAAATTAAAATTTTGTTTTTTATTTTTCAACTACTTTAAGTTCTTTTGTTTCCTTACATCTATTCCCACTGCATCTGGACAAGCTACTTAATTTTCTGCCATCTAGGAATTGTCATAATAAGGAAAGGACTTTCAAAGAAATGCCCCTTCCTGATTGCAGTGAGGAAATACTTGGTTTCCAAAATTCCAATACACGTTCATAAGAGTGACAGAGTAGAGACTCTAGCCAGATTCCAGACACTTGCACTGCTTCCATTTTACTAAGCTCGAGGATGGTTTATTTCACCTTCCCAGCAGGGTCATAAGAAAAAGCCCTTGAGGTTTGCTTCTACCAGCTTCCCTCCATTCTCCTGTGAACCAAGGAGAACTAGCTAGAATAGGTGTTAGCTAAGAAATGCTGAAATTATTCCTCTGGTTAGTGGTTTTCCAAAGCCTTTGTTCTCTTTTTAGTAAGTACAGCCCTTTCCAGGAAGATACAGGAGAAGAGCCCTTGCATTTGTGATTGATAAGTCATTGCCTGCCTCCAGAAATGTGTATGCCGTTTCACTGAACTTTCTGATTACACTAAATATAAAGAGATGCCTAAAGAGTTACTTGCACCCTGGCTGGGTAGCTCAGTTGGTCACAGCGTCATGCCAATGTGCCATGGTTGTGGGCTGGATCCCTGGTCAGGGCAGATACAAGAAGCAAACAATAAAGCATGGATAGGTGAACAACAAATTGACATTTTTTTCTCCCTTCCTCTCTCTAGAATCAGCCAATAAATACATAAATGAGTAGAACAAATCAGTATTTCTCTTTCTCCCTTACTCCCCTCTAAAATCAATAAATTAATTATTTATTTTTAAAAAGAGTGACTTGATTGAACTTCTAGACGTATGTCACATTGGTAATGCTCCCACCTTTTTTCAGTTATTTTCTCCTCCCCCTCTCCTTCTAGTGGCCTGCTGAGTTCCTAAGTGGGGTCTCACTGAGAGGATTGCTCTCTCCTCTGAAGAGATAAATCATCTAAAAGCTCCTCAATTCTCCTTCAGACTACCGAGTGAGACCAGAGTAGTTGTAATGAGAGTGCTTTTTGCCACTTGCTGTCCTATCCAAGGACTAATGCTCAAATATTCCTTGACCCATCACTACTACTGTTCTGGATGTTAAGGCTTATGAAGCACACGGGTAGAGGAGGGGAAGCAAATGTCTAAACAGGGCTGTCGAAGAGGCTAGGCGAAGTCTAGGATGCAGTTAGATATCTTTTTGCTAGATAAGTCATGAGTGATCTGCAGGCAGTTGATGATCGGAGACCTATATGTTACAGCACTTAAAAGAAAAGCACCCAAGACTCTGCTTGCATGACAGATGGTCCAACAGCAATAAGTGGCCTGCAAGCATGTGCAGTCAAATATCATTGCTGATGGGTTTCTCCACAGGCAATGAAGAATATTAGAGTGACCAGTGGTGAAAAACCCGCCTTCACCCTTGAGTAAAACATTGGCTTGAGAAACTCAGATATGAAGTTTTTAGGTCAATAATTGATATAAAATTAGGATTGGAATAGCCAGTTAACTAATCAGTCTATAGAAAGAGATGAATGAAGGATTGGCCTTTTTGAAGGTGGAAAAAAATATGTCCTAGGTCCAGTCAGTTTTGATATACTATTACGCTGAAATTATTTTTAAAAATTTTTTTTAACACTGGGTAACAAAATTTTTGTTGCATCCACAAAAACACTCGTTCTTAACTAATTCAATTGTGATGATCTCAAATCTGACATTAGTTTTTCTCTGTAAGCTACAGATTTTTTGCAATTCAAGATTTTAGGTTTTCATCTTATTGTAAAAGTTTCAACATTTAGTTTAACATAATGAAGTAGAATGTCTTCTTGGGCATCATCTTTGTGAAAATATAATAATTTATATAATGCAGTAAATACACTAATACACTAAAAGATATGATTGCATCAGAATGTCTACAATTTTGAAATAGAACATATTAAAATATAGAACATATTTGAAGCATAAAATTTGCGCAGAACTTATTTAAATTCTATTCAGGCAAAAATTTGCGTTTGTAGCTCTTGCATTTGTGTACTTCTTGAGGACAATCTCATTTGATGCTCCAGCAGTAGTCTGCTCATCACAAACAGTTCCAAGATTTTCGGGAAACTTATCAAGGTGACTGTTCAGGAAGTGAATCTTAATGCTCTTGTTACATTCAATGTCGCGGAAAGCTAACAGCATCCTTTGAACCAGAAGTTCATAGTTTTCTGCTATTTTGTTACCAAGGAAGTTCATTGTAACTGCCACAAAAGAGTGCCATGCTGCTTTCTCCTCCTTATTCATCATCCTGACCAATTCTTCGTCATGTATGAGGGTTCAAATTTGAGGTCCATCGAATACACCTGCTTTTATCTTCTCGAAAGATGAGATGGAAGGAAAAGCAGAAATAATATGTTGAAAGCATTCACTTTCTCTATTCAAAGCCTGAACAAACTGCTTCATGAAGCCAGATTTGATGTGAAGTGGGGGAAAAACGATCCTTTCTCAATTAACTACAGGTTCATTCACAATATTTTGCATCCCTACATCCAGAGCTACATGTTTCAGCCACTCCTTCTGTGTCCAGTGTTTCTCCCAAGCTCGGCTGTCCCACAAACACAGAAAGCAAGGATACTTTGTGAAACAGCTCTGTTGTCCTAGCAGGAAAGTTACCATTTTAAGATCCACACAAATGATTCAGTTATGCTCCTCATATTTTAGTAAGTCGAGGACAATTTTTCTGTCATTATAATCTTCTCGCAGATGAGTTGAATAAGCAATTGGAACTGCTGCATAAACATTACCATTGTGTAGGAGAATACATTTCAGACTCTGTTTATAGCTGTCAAGAAATTAGCCGCCATTCTGTTGGACTGTAAGAGGTAACACCTAGCTGGCTGAGAAGACTACTGATATCATGACAGTAAACAAAGTATTTGTCTTCGGGAAAAAAGTCCACAAAAATATGTTCATGCTTCCTGAAACGGGATACTTTAGCTGATTGGTAAAGTGGTAAAGCGCATTCTTTTCTCAAAGCCTGGAGGCTAATATCTCAGCTGCTTTCTTTGATAGGCCCAAATCTCTTACTAAGTCATTCAATTTTGGTTGGCTAAACTGCTGAGGGCTTAATGACTGCTTGGCATCAGAAGACTCTTCAGATTCTACAACCATTTCCTCATGCATCTTATCAAAATACACTTGATCACCATGTTCACTTTCTTCGTCTTTAGAAGAAATAAAACCATTGAAAACTGGAACTGGGGTGTCTCAGAGACAATAGGTTGTATTGCTGAAGGAATATTAGGATATGCGATCATATGCCGTTTTTTCTTGCCGATGCCCTTTGTATGGATCAGACAGAAATAACAGTCACTGCTGTGGTCCTTAGGTTCACGCCAAACCATGGGAATACCAAAAGGCATTCCTTTGCGTTTCCTTTTGTCCAGTCACAAAGCATTTCCTCACAATTATGACACACAATATGAGGAGCCCAATTCTTGTCTTGATCGCCAAGGGGAACTTGAAAGTAGGCAATATATGCACATGTCACAAATGATGAAATATTGCGCCTTTGACGTTGAAGTGTGTAACAGCCACATATATCACAGAAGGTGTCAGGACTGTTCTTACATTTACGCTTACTCGAAGAAGCCATGATTCAATCTTAAAACAAAATAAGAGGGTGTTTTTATCAGATAATAATTTTTTTACATTTAAAAACAACTACAATTATGTAAAAGTGATGTTTGTAAAACATTAATTGCCTTGTGGTTATTATGTTCAATCCAAGAGTCAGAGTCGTTGCCCTTTAACTCTAATTTAAAAACCAATGTATGCCATTAACTGTAACAAAAAGAAATTAAAATTGCATAAAAACTAGAGCATGCACCAAAAAAACGGATTTCAGATTTGGAATCAGCGATGCAGAAATATATAGAAACAGTTCTAAAACCTCATGAAACAGAAAATGAAACAGAATTGTTCTCCAGTGATATTATCATTTTAAGTGGTCCTTAAACAGATCTGAGGGCAAAAGGTCATTCTGGAAATGTTACTTATCACATCTAAGTGCCAATACAGTGGGAAGGACAAGGTATCAATTTTGTTTTGTTTACTCATTTGCTAGCTCTAATGGTCTTTATTTTAGTCTTTGAAATTCCAGTGGTGACTTTTGTTTTCTTTTGGTTTTTAAAAAATTCAATTTGTTTTACTCTAGGTGTGGGCTTTTGATTTTTGTGTTGCAGAATACTTCTTAAGCTTACTAAAGCTTCTGTTTAGCTATTTTTGTTAGCTAATTTATAGTGCTTAGTTTTAAGAACAAGAGTTTTAGTAAAATGGGATCCTCTAGAAAAAACAAGTTAAAACTTGTTTATAGAAACAAGGACACATTATTCTTAAGGTACTTTAGAATAAAAACAAATTATAGATTCCAATTCTTTGCTAAAAATTTCTCATCCATTTTGTTCATCTTTTTCTCAATTTAATTTATATTAACTATATTTTATTTAAAACAAAAGCTTTGTTTTGCTACTGCAGTATCAGGATCATCAATGGCTCTCCCATTTTATTTTTTTTTTAAGTTATTGTGACATATTTTTTTATTTTACTGTATGTTGGACATTATATTTAACTTTGGAGGCTATAGGTAATATCTTTTATCAGTAACCATTCTTCCAATCTTTTGTCATAGGGAATGAAAGGCTAGTCAATTCAATCAGGTCTTGGGCTGAGTTGCAGATTTAGTAAGATTCAGTTTATCTCTGGTTAATCCTTCTTTAGGATCGGTTCTCTGCAGATCGGTTCTTGGGTTATTAATTGATATCCTCAACATTCCCTTTTTTCTCAGCCTTGAATGTTCTTTCTTATGCAGATTTTAAATTTAGTTCCTATTCTCTGCAGGTTCAAAATCTGGCAAATGCTTTTTGTTTGTTTGTTTTTAAGCAAGAGATGAGAGAGAGAGGGACAGATTGAAAGGGAGAGAGATGAGAAACATCAATTCTTTGTTGTGGTGCCTTAATTGTTCATTGATCGCTTTCTTATATGTGCCTTGCCCAGGGGGCTCTAGCTTAGCCAGTGACCCCTTACGCAAGCCAGCAACCTTGGGCTTCAAGCCAGGCACCTTTGGGGTCAAACCAGAGACCATGGGGTCATGTCTATGGTCCCACGCTCAAGCCAGCAACCCTGCACTCAAGCCAGATAAACCTGTGCTCAAGCAGGTGACCTCAGGGTCTGGGTCCTCAGCATCCCAGGCCAATGATACACCCACTGCATCACCGCCTTGTCAGGTTGGCAAATGTTTTGAAGAGTAGATAAACTGCTTTGTTTGTTGCAGGCTCCCTCCCTTTAATGGGACCTGATCTCTGAAGCTCTGCAAGACAATTAAATGTTTCACCCTGCTTTTCCTACTCATCTTCCTTGTCTCCAGTAGCATCCCACAACTCAGCACATGTCCCATGGGAAAACAGAACCATGTACTTTATATATTCCAATTTTTTGCCAGTCCTACATAATTCTAAAAGCTTCATTGATTTCTCTTTTCTACCTTAGTATCTCTCTTTGAGTTAGGATATATCTCTATATTTATCCATCTACTCTCTACATGTATAGTTATAACTATTTTCAGATCCTTTATTCCTATTTTCTTTGGTTGTTTATTTTATTTTTAATTTTATTATTATTATTTTTTGTGACAGAAACAGAGAGAGGGACAGAGAAGAGAAAGAGATGAGAAGCATCAATTCTTTGTTGTGGCTCCTTAGTTATTCATTGATTGCTTCCTTGTATGTGCCTTGACGGGGGTGGGGTGGGGTGGTACTACAGCAGAGTGAGTGACCCCTTGCTCAAGTCAGCAACCTTGGGCTTAAGCCTGCGACCTTTGGGCTCTAGCCAGGGACCATGGGTCATGTCCATGATCCCATGCTCAAGCCAACGACCCCGTGTTCAAGCTGAATGAGCCTGCGCTCAAGACCACAACTGTTGGGCAGATAAATATATTATGCTCACTTTGTTAAAGATGGCGCTGCCCACATGGAAGTTCGTTGATATTAATGTGTGTTCTGGAACAGGCTGTGGGCAGGCCGGGTCATTATAGCCTAAGGCTTAGCTTAAGAGTAAGCTCTTCTCCACACCCTTGACTGATTGGATGATGTAGGGTGGTGATGTAGGGAGGAATCCCATTATGCCTCAGATGGGTGGCTTTGTATCAGAGACTTCCTTGTTTGTATAATTGGATTAAAGGTTTTGAGTCTATGCTATAAAGTGGGAGAGACTAGTAGCTTGATCTCTCTCTTGGTTCCTGAGTTCCTGAGGTTAGTATCAGAGAGGAGAGCAGAGTAAGGCCACGTGGAGGAGGGGAAGAAGCCAAGATGGCAGAGTGCTGAGGAAGAAGCCAGTTTGTTAAGAGTTTGTGCAGGAGGAGATGGGAAACAGAGGTGAATAAGTCTGGTGAGCTAGAAACCTTTGATTCTAGGAAACTCAGATAAGTCAGTAGCTTTGTGAGCACTGAATGTGTGGGTTTTGGAGCCCAGTGTGTGTTTTTGCTTGCCCGCCGGGTGCAAGCTAGAATTAAAGCTAATGGCTCACCAGTTTTTGGCTCCAGTGTTTCATTGCCATCTGTCCGAATCCAATTCGAACCTGCATGGGTCAGGCGGCTGTGATAGTGGCCGCAACTACTGGCTTTACAACAACCTTGAGGTTTTGAACCTGGGTCTTCTGCAACCCAGGTTGATGCTCTATCCACTGCACCACCACCTGGTCAGGCGGTTTTGTTATTTTTAAATGGCACCTTTTGACTCTCACCTACTTTTTTTTTATAATTTGGTCAACTCCTGTGGCATTCTTTCCTCTTTTTCTCCATTTTTGTTCTTAGGTTTTGAACTTCTGATCTATATTTGGTAAGTATACACATACACACATATTTATACTATGCTTGTTTAAGGTTCTTAAATTATAAGGTTAAATTTAAGGTTCTTTATGTAATTTTCATTTTCTTGGTTGTTTCTTTTTTTCAGTGATCTTTATTAATATTCCACTTGGATATATTCTGCTTTGGACAGACAGTGGTAATTTATTCTTTATTCATAAGATGATTTTGTCTTTTCTCTCAAACTGTTTTTCTGATTTGGTCAACTCCTGTGGCATTTCATCCTCTTTTTGTCCATTTTTGTTCTTAAGTTTTGAAGTTATAATCTAGATTTGGTAAGTATACACATATACACATATTTATACTATCCTTAAGAATCTTAAATTATAATTTTAAACTTTATTTTCCTTGATTTTAACAAAATTAGGCCTTTTATTTTCTATTTTTTTTATTTTTTATTTATTTATTTATTCATTTTAGAGAGGAGACACAGAGTGAGAGAGAGAGAAAGGGGGGAGGAACTGGAAGCATCAACTCCCATATGTGCCTTGACCAGACCAGTGCAGGGTTTTGAACTGGCGACCTCAGTGTTCCCAGGTCGGCGCTTTATCCACTGCGCCACCACAGGTCAGGCTAGGCCTTTTAAAGACATTTTTTCAGTTAAAAAGTGCATTTTATTCTGTCGGTATTGTGAAGTGCAATTTCTTCAGTAGATGTTTTTGTGGTGGTAGTGGTGTGTATGCAGGGGTGAGGAGAGGTGGCTGGCATGACTTTTGTATATACAAGATCCTTAATTTTCCCCTTCTATCCTTCTTTCCCTTCACTGCCATATCTTTAAGGGACACTACTCCCCTGTCAATGAAGCTGATTCTCTCTTAGAAGCAATATTTAGTTGAAGTTGCCATTTCTGGTCCTTCTCATTTTCAAACCTCTTTTGTATAATTAGTATTATAACCCACCTACGTCCAAACTGTGTTCAGTATCTTAGCACCTGATGGTTGACATTTTCTTCCAGGGTTTAATTCTGCCCATGCTTTGTTCATACCTTCCACTCTCCTTTTATCTTTATCAAAGGTTCTCTGAAGATTTGCCCCTCCCAGTCTCAGTATTTAGTCTTCCAGCAGCAGTGGAAGCTTTGTGGCAATTTGGAACTTTACTTTCTAGTAATTTGATGTTTGTGGTATTCTCTATCTTCTAGTATTGCTAAAGGTATAGAACATGTGTAATTTCATTTGTACTCCTTTTACAAAGAACGGTTTTTGGAAGATGTGTGGAGAGATTCTGGTTTAGACAGTTGACATTATATTCTAGACCCAAGTATAATATACCTCCATTATCCCTTATTAGTAGAACTTTATCCCTGTTGATAAGCAGCTCCAATTCATTTATTTGCATGTCTTCTTATAGTCTATTAACTACACAATTTATTCATTTTCTTATTGATGGTCATTTACATTGCATTTAGTATTTCACTATTACAAAAAATAATCTTCACAGAACATACCTGTATAAATTTCTTTGTTCACACATAGGCATTTCTTTAGGGTATATACCTACAGTGTGTCCATAAAGTCATGGTGCACTTTTGACTGTGTGACCAATCAAAAGTGCACCATGACTTTACGGACACACTGTATATATACCAAGAAGCACTGCGTTAGAGTAGTGTATCTTCATCTTTACCAGAAATTGTCTAATCTAATTGCTGTAAAAAGTGGTTGTAATAATTTACAATCTTACCAGCAGCAGTGTTAAGAGAGTTCTCATTTTTCTACATGCTGTCACATTTTTGTCAATCTGATGAACATGACATATTACTTTTCCTCAATGTGCATTTATCTGATTACTAATGAAGGTTCGTTTTGTCTTTTCATATTGGGTTGTTGTTGTAGAAGGAATTAGCCGCAAATGGAGGATAATAAATGCCCAGACACCTTAATGGAAGAAGAATTTATTAGTAGCCAGCAGAGCACATGGGACTAGTAGCACCAAAAACATGAGCTTCCCAAAGTTCGATTTCTTACATCTTATATACCTTTACAGCTTTTTCTTTTCTTTTTTTTACAGGGACAGAGAGAGAGAGAGAGAGAGAGAGAGAGTCAGAGAGAGGGATAGATAGAGACAGACAGGAGTGGAGAGAGGTGAGAAGCATCAATCATCAGTTTTTCATTGCCGTTGCGACACCATAGTTGTTCATTGATTGCTTTCTCACATGTGCCTTGACCGCGGGCCTTCAGCAGACTGAGCAACCCCTTGCTGGAGCCAGCAACCTTGGGTCCAAGCTGGTGAGCTTTTTTGCTCAAGCCAGATGGGCTGGTGACCTCAGGGTCTCAAACCTGGGTCTTCTGCATCCCAGTCCGAAGCTTTATCCACTGCGCCACCACCTGGTCAGGCACCTTTACAGGTTTTGCTTTCACATGACAAGTGCCTGATTTCCTTGACTGCAGACCTATGTGACTTTTGTGTCTCTGGGAGGGGAGGGGGTAAGAGAGGAGGTCTGGACTCTCTGTCCTTGACTATTTACATAACCATTCTTCTTGCTGGTGCTGCAAGTGTATTTCAGGGAACTGATAATGTTGGGCAGATAAAATATATTATGCTCACTTTGTTAAAGATGGCACTGCCCACATGGAAGTTCATTGATATTAGTGTGTGTTCTGGAACAGGCTGTGGGCAGGCCGGGTCGTCATAGCCTAAGGCTTAGTTTAAGAGTAAGCTCTTCTCCACACCCTTGATTTATTGGATAATGTAGGGTGGTGCACTCTCCTGAGAAATCCCATTATGCCTCAGATGGGTGGCTTTGTATCAGAGACTTCCTTGTTTGTAGATTAGATTAAAGGTTTGGATTTTCTATGCTTTAAACTGGGGCAGTCCGGGAGCTTGCTCGCTCTCTTGGTTCTTGGTTCCTGAGGTATTGGAGAGAAGAGCAGATTAAGGCCATGTGGCAGCGTGCTGAGGAAGAAGCCAGTTTGTTACGAGTTTGTGCAGGAGGAGATGGAAAACAGAGGTGAATAAGTCTAGTGAGCTAGAAACCTTTGATTCTAGGAAACTCGGATACGTCAGTAGCTTTGTGAGCACTGAATGTGTGGGTTTTGGAGCCCAGTGTGTTTTTGCTTGCCTGCCGGATGCAAGCTAGAATTAAAGCTGATGGCTCACCAGTTCTTGGCTCCGGTGTTTCATTACCGACTGTTTGAATCTAATGCGAACCTGCACGGGTCAGGCTGCTGTGATAGTGGCCGCGACTCCTGGCTTTACATTTGTATATTCTAAAATTGAACACTTTTGAATATCTGTATTTTGTAAACATATTTTCCAAGTTTGCCCCTTACTTTTCAATTGCTTAACGTTATATAGGAATTTTAAAATTATATAATTAAAGCTATCGTTTTTCATTAAGATTTGTATTTTTCAAACTTTGACCAACGTATGAATTATACACTTCTGTATTTTCTTATTAAGGTATATTATTTTGCCTTCCACATTTACAACTTGACTCAACCTGGAATTTATTACAACTTTCTCCTATGTTGAAATGAGCTCCACAATCACAAATTGATATTTACAATGTCTCCTCCTTGAAAGATTGCTGGGTGCTGCCGATGAACGAACGAAGAGCCAAAACAGCCAAATGAGCAAAAGTCAGGCTTTATTGGGAGGACTCTGGGCGAGTTCACTGACCCTCGGATGTGAGTCTGTGAAGGTGCACCCGGGGAGGGTTTTTGGGTTTTTTATATCTGCAGAGGGGGAGGATGGTAACGGTCGACCGGTTTGGTGAGGCATGCAGTTCCTGGAATGGCCTTGGGGACAGACAGTTCCAAGAATTTGGGCGTGTGCGGTTTGAGCAAGATTAACAATTATCAGAAAGCTCAGGGCCAGGGAGGGTTTCACTACCCAACCCAGAGGCAACTACCAGACACTCCTCTGTTCAATTATGTTCAAAACCAGCTGAATAAGAAAGGCTTTTCACAATACCTTTA
Organism: Rhynchonycteris naso; assembly: GCA_037038555.1. NCBI lineage: Eukaryota > Metazoa > Chordata > Mammalia > Chiroptera > Emballonuridae > Rhynchonycteris > Rhynchonycteris naso. The sequence continues at coordinate 229,739,692 of CM072998.1, forward strand.
ACCCATATCCTTTGTCCTTATCTCTAAACCACACCCTTCTATAGAAGCATTATTTCCTTGTCAAACCAGACTACTTATTGTATTCACTCTTCTTGAAATATGCCAAAGCTATGCCCTGATTGCCTCCGTAAGTCATGTTCTCTTGTCTTTTTACTGATTAAACCTTAAACTTCTTGTGAAAAAGACACTGCCCAATTTAGCTTTGCTTCTTCAACTAGCAGTGTTTGAGAAGATTTTCAAATACTCTTCTTCAATTTTATTCTGAATTTAATTTGGGTCTTACTGGTGGGAACTTCCATCTAATGCTATCCATATTTAGACAATAGTTTTTCACACACACAGAGAAAAGTGTAATTCCAAATCTCTTAAAAATTTAAACAGAACCCTCAAAATACTTGTAATGAACAGGAGCCAAAGCCATCGTATCTGTCTCCTTTTTATAGGACAAAATCTGTGGTTGGCGCTAAGTGACCTCAGAAAGCATCTTTTGCGAGCTTGGGCAAATGGCCTGGATTTGCCACTTCCTACAGGATGCCAGGAGTCGGTCCCTCCTCCATGTAGCTCTGAGGTGAGGCGATGCGCCTGGGGACTTTTTTCTGTCCATCAATGTTCCCTTCCTTGGTGCTTCCTTCCTCCAAACGCCTCAAACCTGAAAAGAAATAGCAGTAAAGATAGTCTCTGCCTATCTGCTTCGAACGCTGGAGTGTCGACGTGGCTGTGTCTGGCCTTGAGTGCAGGAGCTACAGTCGGTTCAAAGTTCTCAGGTGCCTTCTAGGAATCTCTTGCCAGCCTCCCGGGCTCCCAGGTTACCAAACTGGCCGGCCAGGACTGAAAGATCTTCTTTGAGGGCCTGGGTTGGGCGCCCAGTTTAGTTACTGGTGACCTCATCACATGGATTAATAGCTGAAAGAGAAGGTCCGAGGTCACGGAGACCACCCCGTGCTCACCCAGCCCACCCACCCGTTTCTGGGGCCTCCGCAGAAGATGCCGATTGGGCGCGCCGGTGGCTCAGTCTCGGCGGGCGCAACGCGGCCGAGCGACGCCAGGAAACAACCCCGCCGGGAGCCGCCGCCGCCGCCGCCGCCCCCGTCCCCGCCCCGCGGCCGCCCTGCGCGCGCCGGGACTGCATTTCCCATAGGGCGCCGCGGCTCAGCACCGCCCCTGGCCGACGCCCCCGCGCGGCTCTGAGCCCGCCGGGGCCGCCGCTCTCCGCGACCCGTCCGCAGTCCCTTTGAAAGGCGGCGGGAGACGGTGAGCACCATGATGATCCCCAGCTACCTGCTGTACGTACTGGGCCTGCTGCTGTGCGGGACGGCGAGCCTCCAGGTGTCCGTTTCCACGGACCCCAAAACGAAGAAGCCCATCATCGGTAAGAAGGCGGGCGGGGGCCGGGCCGATGTCCGCGTTTGGCGCCTCCTGCCGGGGCTCCAGAAGTCGTCGGGCCTGGGAAATAATCCAGGAACTGGGGTGAAACGTGCGTCCGCATGCAGCGCACGACAACCGCGCCAGGACGCCGTTTGGACAGTGCCCAAGCAGAGCTGATGCCTCGGCTTTAAACTGGGGAGGGAGGAGGGAGCTATAAAGAACACTGCGGAATTTTTTTGTTGTCTGCCTTTAGCTAGGAATTCCTACTACGTAATTAAGCAAATTCTGTGCATTCATTGTGTTTATTAAAATTTCACTGGTTGAGGGTGTATTTCAAGATACAATGCATTGTGCATGTAAGATCGAGTTGACTAGGTACTGAAGAAATTTTGGTGCACCTTGGACTTTGTCCTCTTGAGCAGTGGAGGGCAGCAGTGTCTAATATGATACAGTGTCAATGCTATTTGATGTTAAAGAGAAGCACGTTATTATTCGTTCCCAATAAATTTATGTCGTAAGAAGAGTAAGGAGAAGATCATTTTTTCATTCATACTGGTAGTGCCTAATTTTCAAGTCGGTTGTGTATCAATATTTGGAAATGGGAATGCCTTATTTCAGGGCTATTGAGAGTAGGGGTTAGATTCTCCAAGGATAATTAACTCAAAATATGATTCTGTGTAATGTGTTGGGAATTGTGGGTGTAGGGAGTGAAACCGGAAAATAGAACAGAGTTCATGCTGCCCGTTACCAATTCAGAGACAGAGGTTGAATCTTCAGGGGCACATTTTTCCCCATGGCTGGCAATCTGGGGGGGGGGGGAGGGAAGGTTACAGTTTCAAATCATCTCAACTCCCTTTCCCTAGCCAACCTTTTTATAAAGGGTAAGGAAAGGGGTCCCAGTAGAGCCCAAGCTCTACTTTGATCAGGCGTATTGGACTTCCCCATGCAGTGGGAAGTCCACTGATTACTGATTAGACTTCCCTGTGCAGTGGGACACTCCTGCTTATCAGTAGGGCTGGCAGCCTCTTTCTAGACTACTCGAGGCTGCTATGAGGATGCTACTGATCAGTGCCGACACTAACTGCCACCAGAGGAAAAACACAACTGACACACAAGTTAGTTGTTTAAGAATCACACAGGTAATTATTACTCACAGATCATTTTAGCGTGCCTGGGTACCCGTTAAGGGAGTGTCATCGGCGTGCTCCTCTTGGCTGTTTTTGGTCAGAGCGGTGTGGAGACAGTCCACATTCACGTTGGAGTCTGGGCAACTACCTCAGCAGGGGCCCCCTCAGCTTTAGTACCTTTTCTGGCCAACGCCTTCTAACAGGTGTCAATCAACAGGATTATCACCTCAAACCCCTTTTTTGAGAGTTCCTCTCAGGGAGCCCTTTTTATGTTAATCTACTGAAATGTTACATCAAGCTGCTTTTAAGATGCTTTTAGGGAAGCTTCTTGTTTATGTTAACTTACAGAGTTATGACATCAAGCCACTTATCTATGTATAACTTCGCACACACACTAACTGGGCCCTGCTTGAAAGTCAGAATCTGTTTATCACATCTGCACACACTATATTAATTCTTATCCAGACAGCATAACTTTACTTAATTTCCTTAATTAATTTTAACACTATATCTTAACTATTATATATCTTCCATATTATTTTATATATTTCTATATATTTAATTACTATAACATTATATTACTACAACAAAAGGGTAGGTTAGGGCTTTGGGATTTCAGGGAAGAGTTAATCAGATCATAGTCAAAGTTAACTGGATCATAGTCGAGTGTCTGTCCTTGGAGTACAAAGACTTTGCTTGTAGTCTCCTGGGGCACAAAGGTGGATTGCTCACAGATCTCAGGGGGCACAAAAGGGTATACTTGAGGTCCTCTGGGACACAAAGGTGGGTCACTTGCAGAGCGCAGATTTTGTTAAGTCCTGTAGGCCTTTTCAGGCGTCCCAGTTCCTGGAACACAGCATTTACTTGCTTACTTGCATTGACCATTATGCCCACTGACCACAGCCACAGTCACCATTACTCAAGCTAAAATTTTAATTTTTGAGTTCCCCCTATCAGGAAGAGGAAAAAAGGAAAGAGGAGGAGAATACTTTTCTCTTTCCTAGAAACAGTGGTAGTCCAGAGTCAAATATAGAAAAAGTGAGTATGCTTTGAGCACCTTGATAAGTTAAGGCAAAATAGTTAACACAATGGTTCTTAACCTTTTTTGAGGTACCGAACCCACCAGTTTCATATGCGCATTCACCGAACCCTTCTTTAGTGATAAATAAAATATGATTTTTTTTTTCCAAATTCAAGACATAGGTATATGTTTTTTTACTGGTGCACAAAATGAGCCATGCATGAACATCACCTTGCTCAAAGAACAAAACCAACAAAGTGCATGAACTCACAACAAATTACGGTATTACTTTATTCTCTCCTCCGCGACAACAAATTACGGTATTACTTTATTCTCCCCTCCGCCACAGAGGCTTCTCCGAACCCCTGAGACCGACTCATCGAACCCTTAGGGTTCCATAGAACCCAGGTTAAGAACCACTGAGTTAACTGAACACCTACAACTTTGCAAAGCATTAAGTTAGGAACTGTAAAGGATTCAAAGGCAAGGAAGCTACAGAAGTCATGAGATGGCTTTAAAGTGTGGGTGACATTTTGGTCACATTTTGAGGGATTGGGGATATAGCCTGAGCTCTTTTCTCAGGATGGCAATAGTGAGTATGTGTGGGGCAAGGGGCGAGTGATATGTTGGTGGAACTGACCCACTCTCTCTCAAGTACATATTTTTCTCCTTGCTGGCACCCTGTGTCCCAAGCCTCCTTTGTGGCACCTCACCCTGGCCTGCCTTGTACCACTTCATCTCCTAGGAGACTCCAAAATTCTCTACCAATTTTTTGTTTTCCCTCAATCAAGATGATCCTACCTACCCATGAGGAGAAAGTCTTACTGAACAAATTTTGACATTAAGGGTATTTTAACTGAGTGCCTGATAAAAGGCCAGCAGTGGCCCTGGCCAGGTTGCTCAGTTGGTTGCAGTGGTCGGCAAACTCATTAGTCAGCAGAGCCAGATATCAACAGTACAACGATTGAAATTTCTTTTGAGAGCCAAATTTTTTAAACTTAAACTATATAGGCAGGTACATTCCTTATCGAGGTAGCGCCCGCACGTGGTATCTTGTGGAAGAGCCACACTCAAGGGGCCAAAGAACCATGTGTGGCTCACGAGCCGTTGGTTTGCCAAACCACTGGTTAGAGCAGGCATGGCCAACATACAGCCTGCATAATGAGTGTATGCGGGCCACGATTAAATTTTTAATATTCTCCGCTACTTTAAAATCGCAGCTACTCAGAAGTGGAAGCATCTTTGTTTATTGGAAATCGAGATATTTAAGAAGATAACGATACACAAAAAGAATTCCACGTGTGACTAATCTAGGGTTAACTTCCAATAATTGGTCGAATGGATTCGCGATACTTATTTTTTAAAAGAATTCCATTATGAAGATTTACAACTTTTGTACTTGTCTGTACTTGATATGAACTGTTTGACGTTTAATGGTGATGTGAAACCCACATTCTTTTAGGCGGAGTTTGCCAGTGCGCACCCAAGGTCAAACAATTCGTTATTTTTGTGGTCGAGTGGCATTGTAACATAGACAATAGCTGCAGTTGATAACTGAAAATGTGTCCAGGCTGTTTGTAAAATAAAATAATTGTTTTATTTGCGATATAACCCCTTCAAGCTCATTCTATTAATTAAATATTGTTTTGATTGATTGTGATACAGTTTGGATATTTATATGCTATGTAATTATATTTTTATTAAAACAATATTGTATATTAAAATTTTTTTCACTCACATTTATTCATAAACAAATTACATAATAAAATTTTGTTTACTTAAACAAATCAGTTTTGTATTTAACATTTTTTAATTTTAATATTTTGTCTGGCCTGTGAAAAACGTTTTTTTTCTAATCTGGCCCGGGAGCAAAAACTGTTGGCCATGCCTGGGTTAGAGCATTGTCCAGATATGACGAGGTTGCCGGTTTGACCCCTGGTCAGGGCACATACTAGATTCAACCAATGAATGTGTAAGTGGAATAACAAGTTGATGTTTCTTTCTCTCAAATCAATGTAAAAAAAAATTAAAAAGCCATTTGTTTATAAGAAGCTGGGCATACAGAAATGATGCCTCAGGTGGCCTACAAAGACACTGAAAGTATTCCAAATGATGCAGTAGTGGTTGATATGGGTAGGTACACTCCCTGGATAGACATGTTTTGATGTGACTCAGTACTATGTTGGGACTGAAGTTTCAGTTGTAAGAGGAAGCAAGGGAGGTAGGTGGGGCAGAGCACACAGGGTCTTTTAATGTTTATGAAAATTTGAGAACCCATTGAAGTGCTTAAGTAAGGAGGCTACGCCCTGCTGATTTGTTATCTCTCAACTCTCATTTTCTAATGTTTTCTTCCCTTGCTCACACAGAGTTCTGGTTAATCTGGACTCCTTGCAATGTGATAGGCACACACCTGACTCAGCGCATTTGCACTTGTTTCCTCACCCTGGATCTCTCTTCTTCCAGATGTTTGCATATGGCTTGCTCCCTCACCTCACTGATGTCCTGGATCAATCCAGTGTCATGTTCTACCTTCTCAGGGAGGGCTTGCCTGGCGAGTGTATTTAAGAGACTCTCTATCTATCCCTGCATAGATAGGTCACCCCCACTCCCAAACACATACCTTCTTCCTCTGCTTTACTTTTCTCCCTGGAACTGACCACCAACCAATGTACTATATTTTACCTTTCTATCTTGTTTATTGTTTGTCTTCTCTCTTCTACTTCCCACATAGTAGAATTAAAACCCACAGGGCAGTGGGTGTTTTTTGTTTTATTCTCTTATGTGTCCTCAGCACCTAGTTCAGTGATTCAGTAATATATACTAAGTGAATGAATGAATGGTGAATATGATCAGATTTCTATGTGGAGAACTGTTGGAGATGGTGGGGGGTTGTTTAAGAAAAGATGCTGAGAATTCTTTTCAGAAGCTATTATAATAGTCTGGGGTGGGGGAGGCAAGCAAGATGTTGGTTGCTTGGATTGAGGTAGTTTTGCTAATGTGAATAGAAAATATTTCCACCCTTGCTTTCTTGTTAAGGAAACAGTACATTTTTGAGTGTGTGGGAAGGGAGAGGCCTCCTAGATTTAAGGATCTGTCTGTACTCTTGAGATCCATAGTCTGTCTAAGGCTGTGTGGAGGAGACTGCTCTTATTATAAACCTGCTGTGGGGGCTTATTTGCCCTTCCCTGATGAGGACAGAGAGAGGACGCTGCTTAAAACTCAAATCAGCTTCCACTACTCATTTTCTGAAGTTTAGGGGTGTACTTTCAGGAGAAGCGTCATATTTCTGTGAATTAAATGAATATGTGATAAGGTGCCAAGGAACTGTAAAACTTAGTATTAGCAATTCCATTTTAAAGGGGAAAAGTCAGGCCTCTTACCCCCTTCTTTCTGTGGAAAAAGAAAAAAGAAGAATCCAGGAGCTTCCTGGCTTGCAAGGGCAACTGGTCAGATAAGTCATAATTTAACTACAGAGCCTTTAGAAAAGAATGTTTTATGTACCTTAATTAAGAATTCTTACACTCTGACTCACTCTCCCATCCTAAAGTCATAAGAGTGACTTATACCTCTGGACAAAGGGATCACAAGCCCCTCCTTACCCATCCCAATCAGTACTTGATTTTGTATAAAAGCAGACTCAGAACCGCATGAAGCCCTACATGGTTTGGGTCTGTGCCCCATGTAGCTAGCCGGTTAATTAATAAACTCCTCAAAATTTCTTCTGTAACCTGCTTCAGTGTCTCCATGTAACCCACGGATTAAAGTACAATACTTTATGACATTTGGGGACTTGTCCGGGATCCCGGTGCTCCACATCACTGGGCAGAAACACTTGGACCGGCTGGCCTCTCCTGAAGGTTGCCTGACCTGCTGGATCTCTAGGAGAAGTGCCCCCTGAAATGTTACAGGGCTCTAGTTTTCCTGTGGGTCTCGGACAACTTCTTGGCAGACACTCCTGGTCCCTAAAATTTGACAATTTAGCAGAGAAATCGAGGAGTGTAAATTATTACCTCTGAAGGTAAGTAAGGCAAATCCTTTGCTTTACTGAATTCTAGCTTTCTGTCTGTTTTGAATTCTAGCTTTTCTGGTTGTGACTAGTCAGTCTGGAACTATTGCGAAAAAGAATCAGATGCGATCAGACTTATGCAATAGGCTCTCCAGGGCCAGACATTAGAGGAGAGTTAAATCCTTCCTCGGACTTCCTGAGACACATTTGTTTGTACTTTCAGGGAAGACAGTTAGTGGGGACTAAGTTAATCAGTCCTGCTTTGGACTTCCAGGGATACCTTTGTGCTGTCTGTCTGTGTTGAGATCTCATTCTTTGCTTTTATTGTTTCTGTATGAAAGCCCCTGAGTGATTGTGTAAGGCCAGTAGTCGTGGCCACAATCACAACCACCGTGCCCATGCAGGTTTGCATTAGATTTGGACAGTTGGTAATGAAACAACGGAGCCAAGAACTGGTGAGCCATCAGCTTTAATTCTAGCTTGCACCCGGCGGGCAAGCAAAAACACACACTGGGTTCCAAAACCCACTCATTCAGTGCTCACAAAGCTACTGATTATCTGAGTTTCTTAGCATCAAAGGCTTCTAGCTCACCAGACTTATTCACCTCTGTTTCCCATCTCCTTCTTCTCTCTGCACAAACTGGCTTCTTCCTCAGTACTCCAGCATCTTGGCTGCTTCTCCTCTCCTCCACATGGCCTTAATCTGCTCTCCTCTCTAATGCTAACCTCAGGAACCGAGAGAGAGCAAGCTCATGGTCTGCCCCACTTAATAGTGTAGAAATCCAAACCTTTAATTCAATCTACAAACAAGGAAGTCTCTGATACACTCACTCATCTGAGGCATAATGGGAGGATTCCTCATGAGTGCATCACCCCATATCATCCAATCAGTCAAGGGTGTGGGGAAAAGCTTACTCTTAAAACTAAGCCTTAAGCTATAATGACCCAGCCTGCCCACAACCTGTCCCCCAAAACACATTAATATCAACAAACTTCCATGTGTGCAGCGCCATCTTTAACAAAGTGAGCATAATATATTTTATCTGCCCAACAATCCACCCCTATGCTCACTTTACTACCCACAATCTACACCACCGGCATCCCTGTACAAGGAAATTAGGTATATTATACAAATTACAAATACATGACAAATTATACAATTTCAACAATTACAAAGGTACATTTCACCAGTCTCTGAGCACTTGGCCCAAAGCGCAAAATGTCCTCGGACTTCTTTCTTGCCCTTTGAAAGGCTTCCCGGGAAAGGGGGTGGGCCTCCATCAAAGCCCCCCCCCACCCGATCAGGCTATTTCACATTGTCCAAAATCCGTAAGTCCATTGAACAAAGGAGCCAGTACTCACTCGGTCATAGTCCAGGAAATCAGTCCACACACATGGGGTATTAGCCTCCCCATCATCCCTGCCGTCCTGACAGCTTGTACACTGTCTCAAAAAGGGGCACGTGGCAATGGCAGTCAACATTTCCATCTCTGCTCTGGGGAGCATGATGGCATCCACCCCTATGTCCCAAAATCTACCTACCAGGAGTGTAGCAGGTACTCCTTGCTGCTGGGCTCTCATTTTCTGGAGACTGCGGATTGCAACTCCAGACCAATTCTCCTCATCCTCCAAAGAGGAACTGAAAACACCAGCTCCTACTGCTGGGCTTGAGCCCTGGGCCACCATTGACTTCTGCTCAGCAGGCCTTGCAGCTCCAGTCCCGGCCTCAGCCTTGGCCTCCCGCCGCTGCTGGCTCTCCACAATGTTCAGAGCAATCTGGAACTCACGAACCTGTGATTCCTTCTCTGGCGTCTGCTCCATTTCCAGACGAATCTCGCAAACCTGGTCGGCCTCCTCCTCCAGTGATCCTCCAGCTCCAGGTTCAGCATTTCTTCCATGTTTCCTCCAGCTACTTCCACTGCTCAGTTTGTAGGTCCCGGGCAGCCTCCTCCATAGAGCTCTCAGTTTCCTCACTCATGGCTGTTAAAGTCAGCCAGCTTACAGTCCCCAATAGGACAGCCATGGGGAACCATAACAGCAGCCAGTCCTCTACTCCAGTGCTCAAACGTGATGGTGGCTCCATACTGATCTGTATCAAATCCTCCGATTACGCCAAATGTAAGGACAGTAGTCACGGCCACAATCACAGCCGCCGTGCCCATGCAGGTTCACATTAGATTTGGACAGTCGGTAATGAATCAACAGAGCCAAGAACTGGTGAGCCATCAGCTTTAATTCTAGCTTGCCCCTGGCGGGCAAATAAAATCACACACTGGGCTCCAAAACCCACTCATTCAGTGCTCACAAAGCTACTGACTTATCTGAATTTCCTATAGTCAAAAAGATTTCTAGCTCATCAGACTTATTCACCTCTGTTCCCCATCTCCTTCTCTAGCACAAACTCTGCACAAACTGGCTTCTTCCTCAGCACTCCGCCATCTTGGCTGCTTCTCCTCTCCTCCATGTGGCCTTAATCTGCTCTCCTCTCTAATGTTAACTTCAGGAACCGAGAGAGAGCAAGCTCACGGTCTGCCCTACTTAATAGTGTAGAAATCCAAACCTTTAATCCAATCTACAAACAAGGAAGTCTCTGATAGAGTTACTTATCTGAGGCATAATGGGAGGATTCCTCAAGAGTGCACCACCCCACATCATCCAATCAGTCAAGGGTGTGGGGAAAAGCTTACTCTTAAAACTAAACCTTAGGCTATACCTACCCAGCCTGCCCACAGCCTGTCCCCTAAAACACATTAATATCAATGAACTCCCATGTGTGCAGCGCCATCTTTAACAAAGTGAGCATAATATATTTTATCTGCCCAACAGATCGGTATGTGAATGGGGATCTGTGGTGCTTGCACCTGAGTTTCTAGTTTGTGACTCTGTTGGGCAGATAAAATATATTATGCTCACTTTATTAAAGATGGCGCTGCCCATGTGGAAGCCTGTCACCCATGTGATTGCTTGGGATGGGCATGATTATGTTAATATGAGTTGGGGGAGGGCTTTTGCACAAAAAAGTTTTAAAAGGAAGAGAGATTACATTGTTCCAGGGGAAAAGTGATTACATTCTAGGATGAGCCCTTGCTGTAGGAGTGCAGAATAAGGCCACATGGAGGAACCCAGGAGAAGCAGCTAAGATGGTGGAGTGATGATGGAGAAGCCAGTTTGTGCAGAGTTTGTGCAGGGAGAAGGACATGGGGAACAGAGGTGAATAAGACTGGTGAGGTAGAAACCTTTGATTCTAGGAAACTCGGATGGGTCTGTTGCTTTGGGAGCCCTGAATGGAAATGGAAGTGTTTTTCCACTGTGTGTATTTCTTGCCTGCTGGGTGCAAGCTAGGATTAAAGATGATGGCCCACCAGTTCTTGGCTCCATTGTTTCATTACTGTCTGTCCGAATCCAATGGGAACCTGCATGGGAATGGCCACAATGGTGGCTCCTGGCTTTACAGAATCCACGGTGAATAACTACGGAGTCTGAGTGGGCTCCAACCTCTGGTTCCGTGGTGATCCTCATATGGCTTAGGGTGGTGGCAGACACTCTCTGATCCCAGTTGTAAAGGCAGTAGCTATGGCCAACCTCACAGCCGCCTGGCTCATGCACATTTGCATTAGATTCGGACAGACGGTAATGAAACAATGGAGCCAAGAACTGGTGGGCCATTAGCTATAATCCTAGCTTGCCCCTGGTGGGCAAGTAAAAACACACACTGGGCTCCAAAACCCACTCATTCAGTACTCACAAAGCTACTGACTTATCTGAGTTTCCTAGACTCAAAGGTTTCTAGCTCACTAGACTTATTCACCTCTGTTCCCCATCTCCTTCTCTCTGCGCAAACTCTGCACAAACTGGCTTCTCCTTCAGCACTCTGCCATCTTGGCTGCCTCTCCTCTGCAATGCTAATTTTAGGAACCGAGAGCGAGAGCCCCTGGTCTCCCTTATTTTATAGTGTAGAAATTAAAGCCTGTAAGCCAGTGTACAAATAAGGAAGTCTCTAATACAAAACCATTTATCTGAGGCATAAATGGGATTCTTCATAAGAGTGCACCATGGCACATCATGCAACAGTCAAGGGTGTGGGGAAAAGCTTAGTGTTGAGAAGATCTTAGTATCAAAAGGGTGGGAAAGGCTCAGTCTTAAAACTAAGCCTTAGGCTATAAGGACGCTGCCTGCTTATAGCCTGTTCCCCCACCCCCCACAATGCAAACTATAAGCGAGCAAACATATACATCCTATTTGCAAACTTATTTGACCCACAGTTCATTTTGACCATTTCTTATTTTCTCAGTAAATCAGTTGTTTATTCAGCTCCTCTACTGAGGATGAGAAGGCTGAAGGTGCCTTCCGCAGTCTCCAGAAGGTGAGAACCCAGCAGCAAGGAGTACCTACTATGCTCCCCTGGTAGGTCTGCAATTTTGAGACATAGGGGTGGATGCCATCATGCTCTCTGGAGCAGAGATGGAAATGCTGACTGCCACTGCCACATGCTCCCCCTTGGGACAGTGTAAGACCTGCCAGGATGGCAGAGATGATGGGGAGGGGCTGAGGCCCCATGTCCACAGACTGATTCCTGGACTATAATCAACCAGAGTGGGCACTGGCTCCTTTGTTGGGTGGACTTACAGATTTTGGACAATGTGAAATACCCTGATGGTGGTGGAGGGTGGCTATATTGGGAGACCCTCCCACTGCCCTGGGAAGCTTTTCATACAACTATAAAGAAGTCTGAAGACATTTTGTGCTTTTGGTAAAGTGCTCAGAGACTGGTGAAATGTACCTTTGTAATTGTTGAAACTGTATGATTTGTGCTGTCATAATATGCGTAATGTGCCTAATTTCCTTGTGCAGGAATACCTGTGCTTTAGATTGTGAAGCGAGCAAAAGGGGTGGAATGTAGGTCAAGTAAGTTTGTAAATATGATATATATGTTTGCTCACTTATAGTTTGCGTTGTGTGTGGAGGACAGGCTGTAAGCAGGCAGGGTCCGTATAGCTTAAGTCAGGGGTTGGGAACCTTTTTGGCTGAGAGAGCCATGAATGCCACATATTTTAAAATGTAATTCCGTGAGAGTCATACAATATGTTTAACACTAAATACAAGTAAATGTGTGCATTTTATGTAAGACCAACACTTTTAAAGTACAATAAGTATGAGTTATTTTTAATAACATTATGTTGTTGCTAACCAATGATGAATGTTGGGCAGATAAAATATATTATGCTCACTTTGTTAAAGATGGCGCTGCCCACATGGAAGCCCATCACCCAGGTGATATTAGTTGCCCTTATGCTTGGGATGGGCGTAATTATATTATTGGGTGTGGGGGACAGGCTGTAAGCAGGCAGAGTCTTTATAGCCCAAGGATTAGTTTTAAGAGTAAGCTTTTCCCCATACCCTTGACTGATTTGATGATGTGGGTGGTGCACTCTCATGAGGAATCCTCCCATTATGCCTCAGATAAGTGACTTTGTATCAGAGACTTCCTTGTTTGTAGATTGGATTAAAGGTTTGGATTTCTACCCTATAAAGTGGGGCAGACTGAGAGCTTGTTCTCTCTCAGTTCCTGAGGTTAGCATTAGAGAGGAGAGCAGAGAAAAACCACATGGAGGAGGCCAGGAGAAGCAGCCAAGATGGCAGAGTGCTGAGGGAGAAGCCAGTTTGAGCAGAGTTTGTGCAGAGAGAAGAAGATGGGGCAGAGGTGAATAAGTCTGGTGAGCTAGAAACCTTTGATTCTAGGAAACTAGGATAAGTCAAGTAGCTCTGTGAGTTCTGAATGAGTGGGTTTTGGAGCCCAGTGTGTGTTTTTACTTTCCCGCCAGGTGCAAGCTAGAATTAAAGCTGATGGCTCACCAGTTCTTGGCTCCGTTGTTTCATTACCAACTGTCCGAATCTAATGCAAACCTGCATGGGCACAGCAGTTGTGATGGTGGCCTTGGCCACTGGCCTTACAATGAATAAAGTACTTCTTACCATTAATGCGACTTCTGGTGCTGCATGGTTTTGCTGATGGCTTTGCAGTCTGGTTGATATGTGATGAAGTTACTCTTCATGCAGGCTTTGAGACTTCCATTCATTAAATGTGATTGTAAGTTGGTCTTAACGTTCTTTAGATGTGAGAAAGACTGCTCACATGCATACGTAGAGCCAAACGTTGTCAGTACAGCAATACTCACACGCTGCAGTGTGTGGTATGTGATGGGAAGTGCGTTCCAAGTTTTGACAACCAGCTGGTCCGTGGGTTGAAGTTTTTTCTTTTCTCCCCACTTGTGTTTGCTCGCCAACTTTGCTTGCTGTCGTGCAAGTCTTTCCAAGTCTTTATTCAGTGACTTGAACTTATTCACCCACATGTCTGAGGCCTTCAGGTCAGCAGCTTGTAGCTCAAAATCTCTGATGGAGACACCGTGGATGTAACTCAGGTTGGCGCTGTCTGCTGCACACTCGTGTGGTTGGGTGATGAACTTAAAAAGACGAGTGCACTCACAAAATTCTCCAAAGTGTGCTTCGAATGACTGCAGGAGATTAGATGTGAAGCCCACTAGCTGCTGGAGATCAAGATGTTGAGCAGGGTCACTTGCTGTGCATGCATCTCTAAATTCTCCCAGTTTTTCAAAGTGTAGTAAATGACCTGTTTCAGTGTGGGCGATGAAGAGTTCCAGCTTGTTTTCAAATGCAAACACTGCTTGTTGAAGGGATAAGATTATATTTCCAATGCCTTGCATTTTTACATTTGCTGGTTCAAATGTTCAGTCATGTCCACGAGATAGTAGAACTTCAGGAGCCGCTCAGTGTTAGCTAATTCAGGATGCTCGACGTTTTTCATTTCAAGAAAAGTCCGGATTTCGCTCATACAAGCTGCGAAACGGCTGAGCACCTTCCCTCTAGACAACCAACGCACATTGCTGTGCAGAAGCAGACCAGGATAATATTCCCAACTTCATCCAGCAGTGTTTTAAACTGGTGATCATTTAAAGTTTGGGCAACAATAAAGTTGACCGCCTGAATGACCAGCAACATCACCTCACCAAGCTGCTCACCATACATCTGAGCACAAAGCACCTCCTGATGTAGGATGCAGTGAAAACTGAAGATGGGTCTCTTCATGTTCATGAAGAAGGACTAAAAAGTCTGTTTTTCTCCACCATGAATGGAGCTTCACCAGTACACACTGAAATAAGTTTATCCATCAGTAGATATTTTTTTTTAGGGAACTCAGTGAAAGACTTGAATAAATCCTCCCCTGTTGTCTCTCTCATAGGCCAAACAGCAAGACTTTCCTCACGTAGTGTGTCACCAACAGCATACCTTGCAATCACGCTGAACTGGGATAAATGGGATAACTATTGACTCATCCAAAGCGAGAGAAAAGAATGGTGCTGCATTTATGTCCTTCACTTGTGTTGCCTCAATTTGATTTGCCATCATCATAGTACAATTGTGAACAGTTATTGCCAACAGAGGCATGTCTTTTATTCATTAGATTATCTTGTCTTTATCTGAAAAGTCATCACAAAGTTCATTGGCAACATCAAGCATGAATGTTTTGGCATACTCCCCATCTGTGAATGGCTTTCTGTTTCTCACAAATACTAAAGCACCAGCAAAGCTAGCCGAATTCCAGTCACCTTGTTGGGTCCAAACATAGAGTTGCTACTGACTAGCTTGCACTCTGCACAGTAGCTCTTGACATGCTTTCTTCCTGCTGTCCCCGCTGGATATTTCGATGCAAATGTAGTATGGTGTGTGTCGAAGTACCGTTTTTTATTTGACTGTTTCATCGATGCAATTTTATCATTGCATATTAGACACACTGCAGAACCTGCTCTCTCCATAAAGGCGAGTTCCTCTTTCGATTCCTGCTGAAAAGTAAGATACTCCTCATCTTTATTTCTTTTAACCATCTTCTTCGTCAAAAGGGTTTTTGCAATTAGCTAGCTGACTACTTGATTAAAAGGAGGAAGGTTTACTTCCTGACCTCACAATGACCCACGTATGTTACGCATTATCCAATAAAAATTTGGTGCTGTCCCAGAGGACAGCTATGATTGGCTCAAGCCACCCGCAACCATGAACATGAGCGGTAGAAAATGAATGGATTGTAATACATGAGAATGTTTTATATTTTTAACATTATTATTTTTATTAAAGATTTGTCTGCGAGCCAGATGTAGCTTTCTAAAGAGCCACATCTGGCTCACGAACCATAGGTTCCTGACCCCCTGGCCTAAGTCATTAAAGACTAAGCCTTTCCCACCTTTTAATACTAAGATCTTTTTAACATCCTTCTAAAAACAGCTTTTCTCCACACCCTTTACTGTTGCATGATGTAGGGTGGTGCACTCTTATGAGAAATCCCATTTATGCCTCAGATAAGTGACTTTGTATCAGAGACTTCCTTATTTGTATATTGGCTTAAAGGTTTTAATTTGTACACTATGAAATGAGGCAGACTGCGGGGATGGGGGCACTCTAGCTCAGATCCTGTCATCAGCATTGCAGAGGAGAGGCATCTAAGATGGCAGAGTGCTGAAGGAGAAGGCAGTTTGTGCAGAGTTTGCGCAGAGAGAAGGAGATGGGGAACAGAGGTGAATAAGGCTGGTGAGGTAGAAACCTTTGATTCTAGGAAACTTGGATAAGTCAGTGGCTTTGGGAACTCTGAATACAAAGGGAAGTGTTGTCCCACTGTGTGTATTTTCTTGCCCGGTGGGTGTGAGCTAGAATTAAAGGTAATAACCCATCAGTCTTGGCTCCATTGTTTCATTACCGTCTGTCCAAATCAAATGTGAACCTGCATGGGCCAGGCGGCTTTAATGGTGGTTGTGGCTACTGGCCTTACAATAACCTTATATATTCATTCTAGAATTTTCCATTTAATGTTTTCAGACCGTGGGTGACTGTCGGTAGCCAAAGCCTCACAACGTTAAACCTTGGATAAGGGGGGCTTCTGTAGTGAGATTTTTACTATGATGTGTTTCAGTTTTTGAGCAGGAAAAAAGGAAATTACTTAAAATTAAAACTTCATCTCCTTTTTTTTTTTTTTGTAACTTAGGAGTATTAATGCAAAAGTGCGGCAGTGAGGAAATGAAAAACCTGGGGAAATACTACATTGCTGCATCCTATGTGAAGTATCTGGAGTCTGCAGGTGCAAGGGTGGTACCAGTAAGGTATGAGCCAGTATTTTTTACACTGTGTAAATAAAAACTGCTGTTTTACCTTTAAAATTTGCTTTTATATCTAAAATTAATGCCTTCTAATTGTATTGATTAAATGCAGTAAAATTGCACCTGATTTTTGCCACAGCTCTGATGCTTTAAGTCTCTCACTAAACTTTTTAAAGTATGAAGTTATGTTCACAAGAGGTATGTCATATATATTAAATAGAGAATGAAGTGATAGTTTCCTTTACTCCCCTAAAAGGTGGTCCTCACTAGACGTCCTGAAAGTAATGGAGTAAAAGAATCTACACCGTTACCTGTTATTCCATACTGTTTGGATAAGGGTGTACTTAAGGAATAAAGGAGATTTTTAGAAGGCGACTTTAGAAATATTTTCACATTTTACTGTAGAATTTGTAAATGACTGAAACCACAGTGTTGCTTCAGTATCAATTGCAGATGTTGCCGTTTTAAAAGAGCTACCCTAGTTTTGTGATGTAATGGCCTAGTAAGAGTAAAATGATTCATGTCATATATTGATTTAGAAAGAGGTTGAACTTTTTGAACAAAAATAAAACTTTTTAAGTATTCATAATATCTTATACAAAATTAGTGTACTTTGGAAGCTTCTAGTACCGCCATCTAATCCATTTTAGGTAATTTCACACGCAAAATACAGTATTTTTGTTTGGGGCAACATGCTTTTGTAAATAATTCTGCATTAAAAAGCTGTAATTAGCCTGACCTGTGGTGGCGCAGTGGATAAAGCGTCGACCTGGGAACACTGAGGTCGTCTGTTCAAAACCCTGCACTGGTCTGGTCAAGGCACATATGGGAGTTGATGTTTCCAGCTCCTCCCCCCTTTCTCTCTTTCTCTCTCTCTCTCTCTCTGTGTCTCCTCTCTAAAATGAATAAATAAAAAGAAATTAAAAAAAAAAAGCTGTAATTAATACTTCTTCAAATGGAATGGTAATAATTATAATGTAAATATTACAATTTAGAGAATCATAACATAAAGTGGTTTTATGCCTGCCTTCAGAAGGATTGTATTCTTGCTTGTTCTTTTACATTTAACTGTCTCTACCCCAAGATGAACATTTGCTTGTGACATTAGTCTTTAATTCTTTAGTAGCAGATGTAATTTTTAAAATGAAATCTTATTTGGAACCCAGATACCACCAGAGTTTTAGAGCTGAGGGAGAGGCTCCAAAGAGTCTTCAAAACAATGTTTCAAAGTTTTGATCACAGAAGCATTTTCTGCAAACCACTTTTCTGGGACATTAGTGCTTATAGCAGAGGTCCCCAAACTACGGCCTGCGGGCCCAATTGCGGCCCCCTGAGGCCATTTATCTGGCCCCCCGCTGCACTTCCAGAAGGGGTACCTCTTTCATTGGTGGTCAGTGTATGGAGTACTGTATGTGGCGGCCCTCCAGTGGTTGGAGGGACAGTGAACTGGCCCCTGTGTAAAACGTTTGGGGACCCCTGGCTTATAGCATGGATGGGAAGAAGGAAATGGAGCAGGCAGCTGCACCAGTTCAGAGACTTGCAGGAGGCTAACTGTGGAGTGATGAGGGCTTGGCTTAAGAGTGGTGGTTGGAGGATTGATAGCTAAATGTTGTTTTTAAAAAATCAGCACAACTTGATGACTAATGGAATAAACGGGCACAGGGAGGAATAGACGAGAAAGACAGAAGTTTTGAAACTGGGGAAGTTTTGAAACTGATTACTCACCAACTACTGGCATGTAGGACAGAGACACTGGCAATATGGCTGTCAACAGAGAGGTTAATTTCCGGCTTGGCTTCCCAAAGTTCATATTAAGTAAATTGCTTGGAGTTAGAATCAGACCATCTTATAAAAACAATGTAATACATAGCAGCTAAAGTCCCAGGGTAACCTGCAAAGGATTAACTAATGTAGAATAAGGCAGAGGATTCGCTGTTAATGTTGGGTTCACTTCTGCATTTTGGATGCTTGGAGCCAACTTCTCCAGTTTAGAAGGGAAAAGGAGGAGGATGGGAGCCGTAGGCAAAAATCTGGGCGAGGTAAAGAAGTTTGTCTTTCTTTGGTCTCTTTCCGCCTTCTTTCTACTACCTGTTCTCCCAGGTTATCATAGATTTCCACTGTGGAACTTTGTGGGACCCACAGAGTGTTGTTCCCCTGAGAAGGTATAGCATGGGGTGCCCTGTGGCTGCTTTTGGTGTAAAAATGTATTTTGTGCACACAGCATTTTAAAACATTGTAAACCTCTACAGATTGTGAGAGTCTGAATTTCTGGTCTCTCTCTCTCTCTTTTTTTTAAATAGTTACCTGGAGCTGAATTGAAGGGGAGCAAGTGCCCTCCACTGGTGACAGTGCTGCCACTCCTTTTCATCATGTGTCACTTGGCGTCAATACCAGGCTTAAACTGTTCTTTCAGTCAAAGAAAGAGTGAACTATTTCTTATACCCTATTGAGAGGTTCTCTTGCTTCAGAAAACTCTGACAGCATGCAAATAACACCTATGTTCAAAACCTATGACCTGACCTGTTTTTTCTGGCAGGTCTCTGAGCGACTGGAGTTTGTACAACCCCTCTCCCAACATTTAACAACTAAGGCCCTTAATAGTGACAAGGAATAGTAAAAAATTCAGTCATGGACATTGTGGGAGCAGTTTACTTAGAATCAATGAAATGACTGAAGTAAGCCGGCATGGCTAGCTGTCAGGAGTCCCTGGGGAGCAGCTGAGTGATCTAAATCCTTTCTGTTCCTGATGGTAGTGGTTTGCCCATTCTGGTTCCAGCATCCATGGGGAAGATTGTGGGTCCTGAATGGCTCCATTTTTTGTTGGCACAGTTTGGGCAGATTGAACTGGCAGAATACTGGGAAGGGATAAACTCATATACCGTCTCAATGTCGCTTCTTAAGTCATGGCCACCTGCCTGTTTATGCTCCACATAAGGGATTGGTGAGCACCATTGCAATGTTACAAGAAGGATTATCATAACTTCCAAACAGACCTGAGATTGCAAAGCTCATTTGGACTTAGGGGAGAGCCCAGATTTGTTTGCTAGCTTAGTGGGCATCAGAGGTGTCTTCTTAATAATAGTAGATGTGTTCTTAACTCACCCTAAAACTTTTTCCTGTAGCAGAAATGGACTGTAGTTGATATCCGATTATCAGCCTGCTTTTGTGGCAGGTCGAGAGGGCATTATGCCTTGTTATACTAATAAATGGAGGGGTATCCTGAACAGGAGGCTCTCTTCCCTGTTGCATTTTGGTGAACTTCTGGAAGAGCGAACTCATCTTACTGACTTAGTTAAAGGTTGTAGCCAAATGTCACAGATTAATCCCATCCGTCTTCTCTGGAGAAGGGGATAAAATCCTCAGTAACATGGCAATTGTTAGGAGACCTTCACAGGGTGTTTGATGAAGGTGCCTCAGAATAATTTCCTGGGCAGATTAGGCCAGGCTGTGGTGATCTATATGTGTCCATCGCTAGATCTCAACTCTTCTTACTTGAATACACAGCAGTCTCCAGATCTTTGTAGGTGGTGGCATGAAGCAGGGATGTGGCTTTTCTATGTATTGTTTTTATCTGTCAAAGCTGCCTGTAGTTACGATGGGCATGTTAATACATCTCTTTATTTAGACTGTACATATTGATTGGCTAGCAGAGAAATAACCAGTGTCTAAATCTCATGGTTTGTTTTTTTAAATAATTTTTTCAAAAAAAAAATAATAATTTTTTCTATTACTATTAACATACAATGTTATATTAGTTTCAGGTGTACAACATAACAATTAGGCATTTATATAACTTACAAAGTGATCACCGATAAATCTAGTTAGTACCCATCTGACATCATATGTAATTACTACAATATTATTGACTGTATTCCCTGTGCTGTACTTTACATTCCTGTTGTAAAACAGGGTACGTGGTACATGACTGTTTTTATATATGGCAATTTGTACATCTTAATCCCTTCACCTTTTTCACCCTGACCCCCAGGCCCCCTCCCATCTGGCAACTATCAGTTTATTCTTTGTATCTCCAGCTCTCCTGGTCTTTAGTGTTTTGCATATGAACACATACTTCACAATATTAAACTACATTAGACCACATAAAAACATCTTTACTTGTCTGATTAGCAAAACAAGGATGTAATTATGTGGCTTTCATGTAGTTTGAAAAGATGCCTCTAGGAAAGTAGAGTGGTAATATTATCTAGTATTTAACAATTATTTTGATTTTGGCTTTTAAAGATTAATGTGGTGACTTCATTTAGAGCCTGCCGGTATTTTTAGGTTTGGGAAGTAGATGTTTTGTCACTGTTTTTCTTGTTTTCAGGTCTGATCTTACAAATGAAGAGTATGAAAAGCTTTTCCAATCCATTAATGGGTAAGTTGGCAGCGTGGCTTGATACAGTGTGTGAGGCCTATGTAGTCTGCTCTTGCGAAAAAGTACATACAGCTACTCCACGTGATTCTGTGGCATCGTCTTACACTGGTGTACCATTGGTCTTCGGAGTTCTTTTACAGAAATTATTTTGTTGAGAGAGATGTGAGAGTCCTGCAGAGAAGGGAGGTTAAATACATGTTACACAGTAGACATGTGTAATTATTTTTAATGTGTGATACATTCTTTGTTCTCTTAATGCCTGTGTTAAATATTTTACAGCCCCTTTGATTGGCATGGCATACTGCTTGCCTAGGGGGTTGTAAGTCCTAAGCCTAAGGATATTAATTGGTTCTCTTTCAGAAGGTAATTTGAATAGAACCTGGAAAAAAGTTCTCATAGAAAACTCTCTTTCCCTTTCCATCTCTCTCTCTCTCTCTCAGTAACCAAAAACATATAATATTAATAAATGCACACACCCTTTGAACCAGGAAATTCTTTATAAGAATTTTATTTTATTTTACAAATATATTCCCCCACATGTGAAGAGTCCAAACATGTACATTGTAGTGTATAAAATACACTCAACTTATTTTTATTTTTATTTTTTTAAGCGGGGGGTGGTGGTTGTGTAGGAAGAGAGATGAGAAGCATCAGCTTGTAGTTGCGGCACTGTAGTTGTTCACCAGTTGCGTTCTCATACATGCCTTGTCTGGGGTGAGGAGGCTCCAGCTGGGCTAGTGACCCCTTGCTCAAACCAGTGACCATGGGCTCAAGTCAGTGACAGCGCGACCATGGCATCATGGCAGTGATTCCACGATCAAGCTGGTGAACATGCATTCAAGCCGAATGAGCCCATGCTTAAGCCAGCAGCCTCGTGGTTTTGAACCTGGGACCCCAGCGTCCTAGGTTGATGCTCTATCCATTGCGCCACCCCTGGTCAGGCAACACACTCAAAATTTTGAAGCCACCCATTAGTCTATTGGTTGGGAATTGGGTAAATAAAGGAAACTATTCAGGTTAGTACACAGATTTTAACAGCAGTTGTTTCTGGTTGTGAGTAGGATGGAGGGAGTGAGTAGGATGGAGGGAGTGTATTTTGCTGTAAAGCTTTTGTAAAGAGAGCTTTTATTTTTAACTATTTTTTTGAGCGAGAGGGACAGAGGGATAGATATACAGGAAGGGAGAGAGGTGAGAAGCATTAATTCTTTTTTTTTTTTTTGAATTCTTACTTCTCTTTAATCACCGAATTTCAGTTTTTACAAATAATCTTAGGACAATTCAGGGAACTAAGGTTTGAGGGAAAGCAATTCTTACTTGTACATGAAGAACTATCACATGCTCCATTTTCTGTAAATAACTTTACTGGCTGGATTTACAAACACTGTCACAGAGACAAAAACATTTTTTTAAGTCATTAGATCACTGCATTTATATTTACAAAGAACCATAAACATGCATTTCTCCTTTACTAGGAGGATTTAATTCTTCATTGCAGCATCTTAGTTGTTCATTGATTGCTTTCTCATATGTGCCTTGACTGGGGAGGAGGGGGTGACTACAGCTAGGCCAGTGACCCCTTGCTAAAGCCAGTGACAATGGAGTCATGTCTGTGATCCCAGGCTTAAGCCAGCAACCCCCTGCTCAAGCTGGTGACCTCAGAGTTTCAAACCTGGGTCTTCTGCATCCCAGGCTGACGCTCTATCGACTGTACTTTTTTTATTTTTTAACTTTAAAGCTGTGTTCACTTATTAGAAATTTTAAAAAAGGTTGTCTTTACAACCATCATTTATCTTCAGTCTTCAGTTCAATTTGGTTCAGTAAATATTTACAATAAAATCAGTTCAAAGTAAGTAAATGTGCAGTGTCCTTCGGCACAAAGATAGACAAGTCCAGGCTAGAATATATGATAGAACTTCAATGTGCATACCATTCAATGAACAGTGCTCTGTGCAACTTCAGAAGCGCCTTTCCTGAGCCCTGTGATGCAGTTTGCGCCATCCTGGTGTGGGGTTGCATGGAGATGAAAGGGCGGAGCCTGGCCTTAACAGGGTTTGTCAACTGGGAGGGCAGTCAAGTTTTACTTGTGAAAGGACTTTGGGACTTAAGTGCGGAGTCGGTGAAAAGGGAGAACTGCTAATGGGTCTTCATTGATCCACTTTTTAAAAAGTTGTTTTCCATTGATTTGAGAGAGAGAAAGAGAGAGAAGCATCAACTTGTTCTACTTAGTTATGCACTGATTGATTGCTTCTCATACATGCTGTGACCAGGGACCAAACTTGGTATGTTGGCACTCCCGGACAATGCTCTATTCACTGAGCCACCTGGCCAAGGCCCATTAATCCACTTTTAATTGTAGGGTTTTTTGTATGGTTTTTGACAGGTGTTCTGCCTCAGGATTTATGTTTTCTACTAGACTGTGATCTTACTAACAGCAAAACTACTCATCTTTGGCTCCAGGCTAATACTGAGCCTGGCTTAAGCAAGAAACAGAATGTAGTTGTTGATTGAACAACATCTCAAAACCATTGTATCTCAAATTTATTTTTAACTATTTTTAAAACGTTTAATACATTAACTCTAACCTTTGTAATCTTTTTGACTATCCTTGTTTTAAGATCTGTTGTAATGTTTAAAATTCAGAGTTAATTTAAAAAGTTGATATAAAAACATAGTAAGCCTGACCAGGTGGTGGTGCAGTGGATAGAGCGTCGGACTGGGACGCGGAGGACCCAGGTTCGAGACCACGAGCTCGCCATCTTGAGCGCGGGCCCATCTGGCTTGAGCAAAAGCTCACCAGCTTGGACCCAAGGTCGCTGGCTCCAGCAAGGGGTTGCTTGGTCTGCTGAAGGCCCGCGGTCAAGGCACATGTGAGAAAGCAATCAATGAACAACTAAGGTGTTGCGAAGGCAACGAAAAACTAATGATTGATGCTTCTCACCTCTCTCCATTACTGTCTGTCTGTCCCTATCTATCCCTCTCTCTGACTCTCTCTCTCTGTCCCTGTAAAAATATAAAAATAAAAACAGTAAATATTTTTCTATATCTCACCTTGCTGGATAGAGTAAAATAAAATCAAATGTTTGTTACTCCCCATTTTTCCTCTAGACTTTTTCTAGAATTGTTATTGTGTCCTTTTTCAAAATTTTCTAATCCCATGCTTATTTCCAAAGAGATTTCAGGGTGAGAATAAAGAATTAAATTTACATGGATATGTATTTCTAGCCTACATATATTTTTATGATCAGTTTTTTCTTTGTGATTAGGAAAAATTTCTTTTTGAGCCCAAACTGACTCATTATTATGCTCTCCTATTTATTTGGCATCACGGATCACCTTAATTTAAACCTGCCTGTACTTGGAATTGTATCTCTACTTCATTTCTAGCTCTGTGTACTCTCTACCCCTAACTCATTTATTTACTGTACAAAAAATAAACTTGTTGATCAAAGTTTTGGAAGAATATGCACAAAAGTATTCTTAACTGTAATCATTTATAAGTGGGGAGGATTATAGATATTTTATATTTTCTTTAGCCTTTTCTCAATTTCTGTAATGATTTTGCTGCTTATGTATAAGGAAAATGTTGTTTTAAACGAAAAGATTGTTTGGTTTCTGTGGAGGAGGGGTTGAAATGCACACTCTCTGATGTTGTTTCAGGGTCCTTTTCCCTGGAGGAAGTGCTGACCTCAGTGAGTCAGGTTATGCCCGCACAGCCAAAATATTTTACAACCTTGCCAGACAGGTAAATATCAGTTGTTTCTTTTTCTTACTATTCTAAATGTGTTTGTGTAATTTCTCTTGGGGATAATTCCTTTTCAGGCATATGGTAATACTTCCGCCACAGTTACCCCAGCCTCCTCACCCCTTTACCTTTGTGGTGCCTGCTGGTGAGCAGCAAGGGGCGCCTAATACTCAGTTTTTACTTCATTTAACTCGGGGCTCTGGGTGACCTTCAGAACCCTGCTGACGGCCCTCTCCACTAGCGCTCACTAATGGCAGCTGGTCCTTATGGTGGTTTTTTAAGCTGTTTTTATTCTGTTGTTGTTAATTTTCATCTCCTCTTGGAAGCTGCTCATGGTCCTGACTCATTCCAACATTGCTGATGTTTCTTCACAGTTACCTTTGCTTTCACTTCCCAAGCAGAGCTTCCAGCCTCCTTTGTAATGTCTCACCTTGGGTCTCTGCCTTTGTACCACAACTCAGACGCTTCCTATTTCTCCCCTGAACTTAAAAGCGATTTTTAAATTAATAGTGCTGGACCCAGTATCTCCTTCCTTTCCCTTAAATATTTCCCTGAAGAACCGCATTTAGCATATGAAGTACTTGTTTGAACACTTAATGGCTAGGCTAAGTTTTCTGTAGTCTTTTATAGTCTTTGGGTGAAGACACAGTGTATCCACAGCCCACCTTTCCCAGCCTTTCCTTCTGCACATAATTGAAGCCAGGTTGGTATTTCCAGCACACACTCTGTGTCCTCCTACTTTTAAATCTGGTTAGTGGCACAGTGGATAGAGCATCAGACTGGGACACGGAGGACCCAGGTTCGAAACCCCAAGGTCTCCGGCTTAAGCACAGGTTCATCTGGTTTGAGCAAGGGGTCACTCCGTCTGCTGTACCCCCGCCACCCCCCACCCCCCACCCCCAGTCAAGGCACATATCAGAAAGCAATCAATGAACAACTAAGGTGCTGCAGCGAAGAATTGATACTTCTCGTCTCTCTCCGTTTCTGTCTGTCTGTCCTTATCTGTCCCCCCGCCCCTCTGTCTCTGACACACACACACACACACACACACCCACCCACACACACACACACCAACAACAACAACCTGGTTAGTCTGTCTTCTGCTCCATCCCAACTGGCTTCTCAGTTGTCCTTTGAGGCTGAGGCTTTGTTCTTCTGGAGAGAGTCTCTGCCTCCTCCCGCTGCAGTGGCTTCCACGCTCTCTTCCCTTTTAGAGTATTTTTTAGAATTGCTCAATCATTTATCTGGCTCCAACTCTATACTATGTCAGGGTTCTATGACCTTAAGGGTGACTTATAGTTCAGAAGGCAGAGAGTATCTTGCAGTTAGCCAATCACATCTCATCAGATTTCATGATTCTGACGCCTTTGGAGTATTCCTCATTTCATATTATATGGTTCCACGTGCTTAGTATTTGTTCAGGATTTAAAAAAACACAAGTGAACAAAATTGAAATTTTATAGTATGATTTAAAATGCATTTGAAAAATATATAGGGACATTATAAATTAGTCCTTTTTCCTTTTCCATATAAAGACTCATAACCAGCTTGCTCAATTAAAAAAAAAAGGAACCACATACAAAGGTCTGTTTTTAAAAAACTATAATTTAGCTAGTTGAAGATTTCAAAAAAGGGAAAAAGCATAGTAACCTCCACTTCTTATTTAGCTTAGTCAGGGGCGGGGTCCTGCAAGCCCTCAGGGAAGAAGCCCCAGGAAGTGAGTGATCTGTTAGATCTGCCCAGGCCGCTCTGCACTCTGTGTCCTTTGCTCTGTTGGTCTGTGTGGGCATCACAGCTAATAAAAGGTGTGGGTCCAGCAAGTGAGGATTTAACAGTTAGCTGAGAAATTACATCTGGTACATATGAAACAGAACAGTTAATGTATTTAAGTAAATGCAGTAAGACCCTTCAAATTAATATACAGTTTTAACTTCTAAAAATAAAATTTTCCAGACCTGTAGATAAAATGTTAAGAATCCAACCTCAGGATAGAAAGTATAGGAATTAATGTAATTCTCTATTTTTCTCAGTGAGGAACAGGAAAATAAAACCCAAACCCAACATTTCTTCATTTAAAATGAGTTATCGTTAGATTATATTTTATAGTCTATGCTGGGAAATTTCTGTTTTTAGGAAATTTACAAAACTCATTTTTGTAACTATCAGCACGTTTTTTTTTTTTCTTTTAAGTGAGAAGCGGGGAGGCAGAGACAGATTCCTGCATGCACCCTGACCGGCAAGCTCCCTACCAGGCGATGCTCTGCCCAGCTGGGCTGCAGTTCTGTTGCTTGGCAACTGAGCTATTTTAGTGCCTGAGGCTGAGGCCATGGAGCTGTCCTCAGTGCCCAGGGCCCACTTGCTGGAACCATTGAACCATTCGAGCCATGGCTATGGGAGGAGGAAGAGGAGAGAAAGAGAGATAAAAGGGGTCAGGGGGAGAAGGATGGAGAAGCAGATGGTCGTTTCTCCTGTATGCCCTGACTGGGAATTGAACTTGGGACTTCCACACGCTGGGCTGACTCTACTGCTGAGCCAACTGGCCAGGGCCACATATTATTTTAATCTGTAGTTAACCAGAAAACTCAGTCATTAGAATAGTTTTCCAACAGTCATGCTAGTTGTTGTGACTTACTTGAATAAACCCAGTACATTTGTATGTATTTAGTTGACAATTTTACTCATTAAAAATATTTTACTTTTTCTTAGCCTTTTCCTTAATGACTGACTGTTCCTTCCTTTCCAGATCATGCATTTCACCTAATTAGCTGAAGGTGGGGTAATGCAGCTAGTAGTATGAATTCTGAGATAATGCAGGAAGGACTGTGTTTAAAACCAGACAGTCATCTAAAGAGACAAGATTTATAGGAGATGCAATAATAGGCATTTTATCTAGCACTGTCTTTGATATATATAATCTCTGATTGTTACTTATATTATTTGGTAGTTGATTGGCAGATGCTAGTCTCTTTCCCATCATAACTGGGATAGTTGGATAGTTTGATTGATTAAAACTGAATTATGATGTGGGAGCTTGGTCTGAAGAGAGATTGAGTAATAGCCTACCATGCAACCTGGAAAATTCTTTAGAAATCCATATATAATTCAGGTGTCTGCCTTCTAATGACAAACCAAATGTATAATTTTTGTTTGGAGAAGTTTGAATAAGCTTAGTTTTTTCTTTCAAAGAGTTTTGATGCTGGAGACTATTTTCCTGTGTGGGGCACATGCCTTGGATTTGAAGAGCTTTCATATGTGATCAGTGGAGAGAACTTACTAACTCACACCAATACTGTTGGAATTGCAATGCCGCTGAACTTCACTGGAGGTAAGAATTCTCTTTTCCACCCTTTAAAAAGTTAACTGGGCAGGATTAATAAGTAGAAAATATCAAGTAAAAAATGCTCATAACATTTATTACTTTTCTAGTTATTTACACAGGCTGAAGGTGTGATTGATCACTTTTCCCTTGGCTGTCTACTCTGTTTCAGTCCCAGCTGTGGTGTACTGCAGTTCAGTTCTGACACTAACCACTTGGAGTTAGTGCAGAGTCCATAGTTAAAGGGTATCTCCCAACTAGACTGCCCTTATTTCATACAGAGCCTCAATTCATTTTGCCAGGCCACTCACACTTCTGACCAGCTGGCCACAAATTTGAGGATTCCCATGAACCCCTTTAAGTTCTGTAATTTATTAGAATGACTCACAGAACTTACGAAAATGTATGTTTACAGTAACAGTTTCATCATAGAGGATACACCTCGGACAAGGTCTGGGAGAGAATGTAGAACTTCATGCCCTCTCCCTTTTGAGTCAGTGCACATCCCCTCTTGGCATATGTATGTTCACTTGCCTGGACGGTGTCAAGAGTTTGTACTGGTGTTTCATTGGGAAGGCATGATTGATTAAATCAGTGGTAGTCAACCTAGTCCCTACCACCCACTAGTGGGCGTTCCAGCTTTCATGGTGGGCAGTAGCAGAGCAACCAAAGTATAAATAAAAAGATAGATTTAACTAGAGTAAGTTGTTTTATAAAGATTTATTCTGCCAAACTTAGTGAAAATCCAACATAAAGTACTTGGTAAGTAGTTATTGTACTTGCTTTAACTTGCAAAGTAAAGTTACTTCCCTACTTTATAAATCACCATTACTGTTGAACCTGTGGGCGGTTAGAAAATTTTACTACTAACAGAGATACAAAAGTGGGCGGTAGGTTTAAAAAGGTTGACTACCCCAGTTTAAATCGTTCGCTGTGGGATTGAACTCAGTGTCTGGTCCCCCTCCTATTCCTGTCTCAGAGTCCTTGCCTACTCTAATCCTGGGGTTAGTCTTTCTGAGGACCAGCCTCAGTCTGAAGCTCTCTAGGAGGCTACTGTGCATCACTCATTAGCATGACGAAGACACTATGATCATTCAGGAAATTCCAGGGTTTTAGAAGCTCCCTCCAGGAACTCAGGAAACCAGAAAAATTATTATACCAGTCTGTAAATAGATAATGATTCATGTAGGTCACCTGATCTCTGAATCTTAAGTATTGAATGTTGCCAGCTATTCCTGTTCTCATAAGGACTTTGGATGGAAAGTAGTAGTAGTTATACATGGAGCCTACAGAATGCTCTATACTTTAAAGCTCTTCATCACATTATCTCACTTAAGTCATTGTGAAAATCTTGTGGGAAGTATATTGGTATATCTATCAGAGCAGTCAGTTTTGGTTGTATATTGTAAAAACCCAGTTTATACAAAAAAGGAATGCATTCCATTAAAGTGAGGTCTCAGTTAGGGACAGCTGGTGTCAGGGTCTTGAATACCACCAGGAATTTTTTATTCTTTTGCTGGTATTTGAGTCTGTGTGTCAGGCTCCAGAGCCTTCAGGGAGGTATATTGCTTTTTTTGACCAATTTACTGAATAGACATTTCTTGGTCTGGTTGATTTTCTTTTCAACACTGTTGGTATTTTTAACCTTATAAGTGCCAGATACCTTTGAAAATATGTTGAAAGTTCTGGATCTTTTCCTGGGGAAACAAATATATACAGATGTGGAAATTTTTATCTGTTTTTCAGTGCTCTCTAGAGAACTCAAAATTCTGTTGCTTACAGCCAGCCTGCTATCTATCATGTAGTTATTCATATAAAAGTTCTAGAGGAAGAACACTTAAATATGGAGCATATTTGAATTTGTATGTTATACTAATTATGTAATTGACTGGGATACTTCTGTGGAAATGATGTGTTTTGCTTAGTGGTTTTGATTATGTATTAGTAATAGCCTCTCTTTGGAGATTAGTGACTTAAGTGGATTTTATTTTTTCTGTGTTCAAATTATTTCCCTTGTACTTAAATTATTTCAGATATATCAAAGAGCAGAATGTTCAAGAATTTTCCTGCTGACTTGTTGCAGTCATTAGGAGCAGAGCCTCTGACTGCAAATTTCCACCAGTGGAGCCTTTCCACGACGGTATCACATTAATTACTTAATGAAATTCATGCATTGAGATTAATTATAGGAATACTTATTTTGTTTTATTTTTATACTCCAGAATTTTACAAAGAATGAAAAATTAAAACAGTTTTTCAGTGTACTGACTACAAATACTGAAGGCAAAATTGAGTTTATTTCAACAGTGGAAGGTATGTATCAAGCTACAGGTATACTTTTTCACATATTATGTTTATTTTGGTTTTATAGTTTTCTTTCTCATGAATAAAATTATGCTAACTTTGGGGCTTGAGGATGGAAGTTAGGGCGTTTTTGGAGGCAGGAATTGTCTTTTGTACATGCTCCAAAGCTGTTACGGTTTACGTGGGTCACCTCTAGTATAGGGTGGTGAAGAGGAGAAGTAGAGAGTGATGAAGAGCCTGACCTGTGGTGGCGCAGTGGATGAAGTGCTGACCTGGAATGCTGAGGTCACTCTTTCAAAACCCTGGCCTTGCCTGGTCAAGACACATATGGGAGTTGATGCATTCTGCTCCTCCTCCCATCTCTCTCCTTCCTCTTTAAAAAAAAAAGTAGAAAAAGAGAATAAAGTTTTTTTAATAAAAGGGGGCTTCTCATTTTTTTTTAAAATTTTTACTGAATTGGGATGACATTGGTTAATAAAATTGTATAGGTTTCAGGTGTACAATCCTGAAATACATCATCTGTATATTTTGTGTGTTCACCAACCAAAGTCAAATCTCTTTCCATCACCATGGGCCCTTTTATACCCTCTTCTACCTCCCCTCTAAACCCTTTCCCTCTGGTAATCACCATACCGTTGTCTGTGTCTATGAGTTTACTGGGTTATTTTGGTTTTTGTTTATTTTCTTAATCCCTTCCTAATTATCACCCAGCAATATAGCTGATTAAATACCTTGACGGAGTCTCCTCCAGATAACAACAGATGTAATTGACATAGAGAAACATCTTCCAAAAGCATTGGTGAAGTGGCAAGAAATTAAGGCTGTTTGGGCCAAAAACTACAAGAACTGAGTGGAGTATTGAGGTGGGGCCAGCTGGGAGGCAGTGGGCGATTTGTCCAGGAGTCTGGCAGGCACAGAGCACCAAATGTGGATGCTTGGTTTGGAACTGAAGACCTCTTGGGTGTTAGGTGATCAAGATGACCACTACAGCACTGAAACCCGCTGAAGTGCAATATTTAAGCCAGCTTTATTATTAACTCAGGAGAACTTGAGGCAAAGCTTAGGAAACCCCCTACATAGAGAGAACCCATGGAGCAGGAAGTGAAGGCTGCACTGCAGTGAATCCTACCTGCGGAACAGCAAGGAGATTGCCCATCTTGAATCCTGGCACCAGGGGCGGGGGAGGGGTAGTAAATAAGTCTGAACATTCATCATAGGCTCGAGTATGAGCTGTGTGTACTAACTGGGAAGTTTGAGGAATCTCAGCTCAAAAATTGATGTTTAAAGTTGTCTCAGACTGGTAGTACCCCCCTCCCCCCATGCCAATGCATGCCAGATAATAAATCATTCTCTCTGGAGGAGCTCACAGTTATAGCAGACTTTAAAGCATGTCCATAGTAGGAGGTTTTAAGGAAAATGAGCAGTTCATAGCCATCAAGTCACAAATGCATAAGGAAGGAACGCACATACCCTAAATGCAAATTTGGAGAAACAGTAGGCAGGCAGCCTTTGAATTGGTGAGGCTGGTTAGTGCTACCGGAGAAGCCAGGATACTGGGCTGGTAGAACCTGGAATGAAGTGGAATTAGCTTGGGTTATATATATCACTGGCCTGTTTGTGTGGGCAGGTCAAACCCCTAAGGGTTTAGAAACAATACGAGGGAATTCTGGGGAAGGGCGAATTCTGGGGAAGGGCGGTCTACCCAGTCTGAAGTGGATTTATCATCTGAGCCTATCAGCTTCTCCTTAACCGTTTCCCCTCCTGTATCACTTCAGGCAACAGCATTGCCATTCACCACATCATCCAGCGTTAGAAACCTGGCAACTGTCTTTGCTTCTGCCCGCATTTTCCACATCTAGGAATTCCTGTCTCCTTCCACTTCTCAAATTCTGCTTAGACGTGTGACCTCTCTATCCGGCCTATCCCGTCCAACTTCAGCATTAAGTACCTTCCACATGGATTGTCCCAGTTGCCTGCTGGCTATTCCCCAAATCTGCCTTCCTGCCAGCCTATCTGAGCCCTCTGAAGTGCCAGTCTGATCAAATTCCTTGAGTGGTTCGCAGTGGTTCTTTAACACTTGGAGGATAAAATCTAGGTGAGCCAGGTTGTTTACTTCCTGATCTTTCCCTGCCTGTGCTGCTAGCCTGTATTTCTGTACATGCCATTTGGTACACACAGCCTTCCACGGAACGTTTCTTGCCCTTGTGCTTTTCCTTATGTCTGTCCTCTGGAAAGCTTCCCTCCTCCCTGCTCCCTTCTCTCAACGTGCTCTTGGCTAGACTTGAAGACCTATGTTAGGCTTTCCTCCTAGAGGCTGTTACTCATTCTCTCCCCATTTTCAGCATCCCTCCTTTCTGACCTAGGGCTGTCTGTTTTTGCATGTATTTGCTTATGTTCTGTCTTTCCCCTAAGGCTAAGAGCACAGTGAGAGCTAGACTATGTCTTACTATTCTTTGTATTTCCAGGACTTTTTATAAACCTCAATAGATGTTGAGTGAATGGCTAATTATTTAAATAAAAGAGTATTGGGTTGGAACTTAGGGAATCAAGTTGCATGTTGGTTCTACTTCTGGCTATGTCATCATACCAAGCTTCTTTGGAAATTTTATCATCTGAAAAATTTTCTGACACCCACTAGATGGGAACACCTGAGATGCTCTATTTGCATATTTTCATTCTTCATATTTATATTCTAAGTTAGTGAGGTAGGACATGATTTCTGCAATTATCAGGAATCTACATTGACCTTTTAATAAGGCAGTGTACTAAAGAAGGGTAAATCTCACTTGGTTCTGAGTGTCATTGTTTATCTGTAACCATTCCTCTACCTGTTCAGCTATTTGATAAGTTCTTGTTACAGTTAAATGAGGAAAGGAATATGTGAAGAAGAGATGAGTATTTACATTTTTTAGCAGGTAAATATCTATTTCATACTTTTAAAAAAGGAATTTTTAAGACATACAAAAAGTAGAGCCAGTAATGTAATGAACCTCCCAGGTACCCATATCCTAAGTTTCAACAACTATTGACACTTATGTGGCCATCCTTATTTCATATCCACTTTTTTCTCTCACTGGATTACTTTTTGACATAAATCCTAGGGAATCATATTATTTTTATATATAAAGATATTTAAGAATTTTAAAAATAATATATCACCAAAAATCTTTCACCCAAATTTAAACTTTTAGAAACTTTTAAAACTTGGCGCCATGAAGGCATGAATTCATTCCATAGTCTGAAAGTTACAGTGTAGGCTGAGACATTCTGGCCTCGCTATGTAAAAGGACACCAGAATTGCTGCCCTACTCGTTCTCACGAATAAGTCACTGTGGGAGGGGATGAACATGTGGTAGTAAGTAGGGGGCAAGGAGACACATCATGGAAGAAACTGTCATTCATAACAAGGTGCACTGGACTGTTGAACTAGAATATATTCAGAGGCTTAGCTGTTTTACTCTACTCTGACTATCCTGTAAAGTGAATCAGGTGACAAGTTGTAAAATGTGGAAAATCAGTGAAATAACTGTATTGTGAATTTTCACATTGACTATGAACTGAAACTTTTTCTTTTGTACCTGAGAATGTGCATAATTTTACTTTGTCTGACATAATAACTTAAATATGTGTTACAGAGGACATAAAACATAATTTAATTATAAGTAAATACTTGATTGTGTTCTTCGTGCAGGATACAAGTATCCAGTGTATGGTGTCCAGTGGCATCCGGAGAAATCCCCTTACGAGTGGGAGGACTTTGGCATTTCCCACGCACCTAGTGCTGTGAAGGCTGCATTTTACTTGGCAGAGTTCTTTGTTTCTGAAGGTAACGTGTGGGTATATATTCTTATCACTCTTAGTGCAGTTTTGAAGGAAATGCCTTCCTCCGAACTTCTTTTGATATATACTCTTGCTCTTTTGATGCTGTGTTTCTAACTTTTAAAAAATCCTGTAAAATCCCTGAAATTAAGCTATTAGGCATTCAAATAAAACCAGGATAGTGATTTCAATTAATAGTATTGTACACTTTAAAAGTGGGCTGAATTCTTGATCAACAGCATAAAGATTGTTGAATACTTTTTTTTTAATTTCTCCTCCACTAGTCTTTTTAGGAATAATGCTTTGATTATAATTTTCTCTAAGAATTAGATTTATTTTTCAAGGCAGTTATATAAATTGAATGTACACTCACCTCTCTGATTTTAAGGCTGCCTGTCTGTAGGCATTGGCACATTAGAGAAAGTGAAGCTTTGCTTTTATGTTTGTGGGGAAAGTTGAGAACTTGGTTGTAGATGCTGTGCTTACCTGAGTGATCCTGGGACAAGACAAAGCTACAGAGACAACTTGGCAAGGGTTGGGCATCACTCTGGCGAGGCGTGGTCATTGGACACTTCAGCGAGCCTTGTTGGCATCTATCTCCAAGCTTAGTCTAAGTTTTTAGCAGCCCTCCTCCCCACGCTGGAAGTAAAGTACTTCTCCCACGTTCACTCATTTAGAATTATGCTCAGATGAAGGGGTAGTTTCATGACAGAAACCCCAAATTAAAAAACAAAAAAAGGTTATTCCATGTGTAGTATTAGTTACAAGAAAACATTTCTGTGTTGTGTGTATCAGAGTCAATGAGAGCAGGGCAGAGCAGTTTGCTACAGTAAAAACCACAGTGTTATGCTACTTGGTCTTTGTTTTCCAAAGATGCCGTAGAAGCCTGTAGTTCCTTTATCTTACCTGTAGAATTGAGTCTGAGCCTTTATCTGCTTTCTTTCTTTTACTATTATTATTACTAAGTGAGAGTCAGGGAGGCAGAGAGACAGACTCCCACATGCGCCCTGACTGAGATCCATCTGGCAAGCCCCCTAAGGGGTGATGCTCTTCCCATCTGGGGCCGTGGCTCCATGGCTTGGCAACCAAGCTATTTTATTGCCTAAGGCAAGGCCATGGTGCCATCCTCAGCACCTGAGGCCAACTTTGCTTGAATGAGCCATGGCTGCAGGAGGAGGTGTTGCGGACCCAAGCAGCGAGTATATTCAGGTCCCGAGTGAGAACGGTGCAGAATTAAAGAAAATAGACTTAAAGAATTAAAAAATATAAAGATGGTTTGTGGAGGGCTTTGCAATTACTGCTGGCAGAAACACCGCCCTAGCAGAAAAAAACATGGTTGCCTCCAGAAACTGCATCCTCCTTTATTTATAGAGCAAAGTGGGCCATTAGCAAATCAATGACTTTCCTGATTATAGTTTCCAAGGCAACCCACTAATTCCACCAAGTACAAAAATTCCCCACCAATACTTAACATCCTAAATTTACATAAAGAGGAAACTTGCTTCCAGTCTTTTCTGTAGAACATGGGAGGCAGGGCGAGCATCACAGCTAACATGGAGATGTGGGGAAGGTCTTAGCTTTTTGCAAGTGAGGTGGGGGGTTGGGCAGCAGCCAGTTCCCCACGCCTCTGTCCCCCCAAAATCTAACTGCAAAACCCTGTTGATTTTTTGGTCCCCAACAAGGAGTTGGGAGGGGGAAGGGTGGGAAAGCAGATGAGCACTTCTCCTGTGTGCCCTGACAGGGAATCGAACCTGGGACATCCACACACCCTGGCTGATGCTCTACTGCTGAGCCAACTGGCCAGGGCATTTACCTGCTTCATGCTGAAGTGATGCAGGCCCACTTCCCCATGCCTCTTTGTTCATATTCCTTCCTCATCTGTGGAAATTGCCTCACTTCTCCGTTTGCCTCAGCCCTGCCAGCTTCTCTACCCTCTTTACTGTTGAAGCATCTGAATGAAGATAAGACTGTAAAAACATTACTATACGATCCTGTGTGGTTACTGCACTAGACTTCTTAAACGTGCAGACCTGGCTCAGGCTCTTGTACGCAGTAGGCACTCGGTGTTTGATACACAGGCAGTGCGCGCAGTGGGGCCAGGGGCGGGCAGACATGGCTGCTGTGTCCGCAGTGACACTCAGCATCAGGTGCTGCTTCATTTGAGGGAGGTGCTGTGAGGCATGTCTCCTTTTTGGTGGTATTTTCCCACTTAAAATTGATGATAAGATGAGGTATTATGAAGTTGCCTTTTGAAAATTATATGCTGTCTTTTTAAAAATTCACATTTTCTTTTTCTTGCAGCTCGGAAAAATGATCATCATTTTGAATCTGACGTTGAAGAGAATAAAGCACTGATTTATCAATTCCATCCAGTTTATACTGGAAATATTTCTTCATTTCAGCAAAGTTATATGTTTAATTGAAAGCCTTCCATATTGTAAGACAGAAATTTTGAATTATCCCATGATGAAATTATTTTAATAACTTGATATGGCAATGGTAGAAAGCCATAGGGATTTCATTTCTATGATGCTCCTGGCTCTGAATTTTCATTCAGTATATTTTACAGTTTATATCACATTTGATAATTATTCAGTGGGACAGATAAATAATCTTGAGTATTTCATGTAAAAGCTTCCTTTTATCTCAAGATTAGAAAAAATAAATTTATTGAAAATACAAATATTTTATTTTTTTCTGATTGAGTCTAGAAATAAATACCCCCTCCCCCCCAGCCAAACCATCCTCTCTGAAGACTCTTTAAATCCTACTTCTAGTTCATTGTGCTACCTCTCTGCTTTGAGTTTCAGGACTACTGCGCGCACACGCCCGTGTGTGTGTGTGTGTGTGTGTGTGTGTGTGTGTGTGTGTGTGTGTATAAGTACATACATGTTCCCCTCTCTGCTGCTTTAGCTCCACAG
This sequence comes from Rhynchonycteris naso, assembly GCA_037038555.1. Taxonomy (NCBI): domain Eukaryota; kingdom Metazoa; phylum Chordata; class Mammalia; order Chiroptera; family Emballonuridae; genus Rhynchonycteris; species Rhynchonycteris naso. The sequence continues at coordinate 229,776,852 of CM072998.1, forward strand.
TTCAACTGCACACCTACTGAAAGCAGAGTCTGTGTCTTTAACTTTTTATCTCCCACAATGCCCAGCACAGCAGGCCCTCAATAAGTACTTGTGGCTTACTGCGAATGAACTTTTGCCATGGAAAATATTGAAAGCTGTCGTACATTGTCAGTCTGCTTCCCTGTCCCACCCCTCACCATCCTGTATAATCTCACAAACTCTGAAATATAGAAAGTCCTGGGGACAGCCAAGCAGTGGGAAGAGGAGATTTTTAGAGCTGCCTCTGATAGTGTCTATGCATCTGTCCTTGGTCCTCCACAGCTGCTAGAGAAGTAGAAGCATGGTAAACAGTGATTGGGCAGGAGGTTGGAGGGGGATTATGACTGATTGTATGTACAGAAAGGTAGGAACAATATTCTGAAGCTACTAAGATAAGCCATAAGTTGTGGTCAGTAAGGCCAACAGAATATAGAAATCAAAAGAGATTAATGTTCAGCTAAAAAGGACTTTGATAAAAGTGTGGTGCATTTAGTTTCTGTCCATAAGCATGAAGATTCTTAAATCTTGTCAGATGTGCCATTTCTGGCTAATTTCATGTCTTTCCCCACTAGAAATAGATAGTGGCACTGTTATTACTCATACTGCCAATGCTCTTTTCAACCTGTTTGTTTTGAAATATAGATCTGCTTGTCTCTGAAGTTACCTAATAACATATGATCTTAACTGTATCTTCACTCATGACGCTGTATCACCCATCCTGCCATTCTCCACTGATTTGAGAGAGAGAGAAAGGACGGGAAAGGGGGGGAGAGAGAGAAAGAGAGAGAGAGAGAGGGAGGGAGAAAAATACAGAGAGAAGCATCAACTCATTTAGCTTAGTTCCATTTAGTTGTGTATTCATCGATTGTTTCTCATACATGCCCTAACCTAGGAGCAAACCCACAACCTTGGCATGCCAGGATGACACTGTGCACCAACTTACATGGCCAGGCTTCTAATCGCTCCCAGAAGTTCTCACTGTGCTTCACTGGTGATGACCACAAATGCAAGAAAATGTGAACCATCATTTGTTTTTTACTCATGTTAAATCTTCCATTTTTCTTACCATGTATATTTTTGCTGTCTTTACACTGGTATCACTTTATTCCAAGAATAGAATCACTTTCAAAGTTGGCAACACCCGTCATCCACAAACCACCATCTGCAGGAAGGCTACACAATAGGCCCGAGGGCACGTGAGAAGAGCAGTCCCATTCGGGCAAGGAATAGCTGTCCCTGATCTGGCTTGGTTTAAGACTGACCCGAGGCAGCCTGATGTTGCTACATCCATGGAGGCAAGAGAGGACATGGACTAGAAATGCTTACTGATGTTGCCGATCCTGGGAGGAGGCGGACTGCCACACCTGGAGGACTGCCTGACAAAGTGTGCGGAGCCTGTGGCTAGAGGCACGGAGCCTAAAAGATGCATGTTGCCACACCACTTCCTTTGTGTTTTGTAAACCGGAGGTGACACTGCAGTTGGGAGATGAGTAAGAGCCAACACCGGGCCCATGTAATGTGGCTCAAGCCCAGGGGTCCATGTTAGATCTCCTGTAGCTGAGATTCTTGAACTGGCCTGGGCCCGTCATCAAAGTCACTTAGAATCAGCATATCCACAGCATTCTGACTGCCCGATCTCATTCAATTCTGTGAAAGAAATACTGGCTGGGAGGCTTTTCTGGAACTAGAGTCTGGCCGCAGCACCTGGGACAAAGCCTAGAGCTGCTCAGGGCATCTTGTTGGCAGCACAAACAGAGTAGTGTTGGATAGCACCTTAAAGGAGACCCCTGGGCATCAGGCCCATGCAGGTCTGGCGAGGCTCAGAGTGTCCTGCTCACGTAGCTCTGCCACGAGTGGCTTATCTGTTACGACGTTGAAAGGTGGTGCTTCCTGTGACCTATAGAGGATCAGGTCCAGGCATGGGGTACCTACCACAGTTGCACTTCAGGCCCTGCCTAGTCCCAGGCGCTAGAAAGGGGCTCAGAACACTCTGAGGAAGGTTCTCCAATGTGTGGGGACCCCTAATGGGCAAGGTCTGGAACAGGGGTCCCATTTGCCTGAGTCTAAGGGTAATAATGCATAGCTCTAGGGTCCCAGGCTCATGCTGTGACAACTGCTATTTACAGAAGAAAACACAAAGAGGTATTGTTTGTTTCTGAATACAAAGTATGGATGCCACACCCCATACTGAGCTCACAGATGTCCCTTACAGCCCCAGACTCTTGCAGTGAGGTAAGTCATGGTTTTAGTCAGCTACTCCAATTAGTTGGTTTGTCAGCTGGAACTTCCTTGCTGATAAAGCACAGTTTTAACAACTTGCGTGCCTTAGGAATCATCCGGGATCTAGTTCCACTGCAGGTTCTGGTTCAGTAGGTCTCGGTGGGGCCTGAGGATTTACCAGTCTAACCGCTCCCAGGTTAGACTGGTCAGTGGGCCACACTGAGTGTCAGGGGTCAGACTTTGTCATCAGGAGAGGAGCAGAGGTAGGAAGATGTTGAGTGAGGGAACGTGTGAATTAGGAGGAGGAGAAGGAAGTAAGAAAAGAGGAGGGTCTGGGTCAGGGTGGGGCTTCCTTCCACACTGAAGGGACAGCTCATGTGAATCCTTCCCAGCTTACAGCTGATTTCCAGTCTGAGGGTTTTGGAGAGCAGTTGCCCAAGTTCTTCCCTTCAGCGCCCATGTGGAACATCTGGAATGGGAGTGTTGGGCTTAATGAGAGAACCTCTCATTCATCTCTGTTTAGCCAGATACTTCAGAGTGCCTGCACGGGTGTGTAACTGGGCCAGCAGAAGATATTTTATGAAGGGATGTTAACTGTGTCCATTTCCACACTGCAGAGCAGGAAAATCTCAGTGCCCTGTCAGACTGTTTCCATGGTTGGGTTGGGGTTAGGATGGTCCTAGAGCTTCTAACAGCACAGTGATAAGTCGCTGAAGTATTCAGGCCCCGAAACTGTCACACAGCAGGCCCTCAGGAAGATCACCTCCCCTCACTGTCCCCCCCACCCCCACCATAATGAGCAGTCCGTCATCTGTCAGAATAGTAAGAAAAGATACCACTTTGCGCATATGGGAAGAATTAAGAAAAGTGTCTTTTTCTCCTTAGAAACAGAAGCTTTGTTGTTATTTAGCTTGTAATTTAATTCCACTTAACTTTCTAAATGAATTAAGTTTTTATTCCATATAACATTTTCATTCTAACAGTACAGTAGTTCAAAATGAACTCATTTTGCAGTAATGAATCAGGAACACTAGATGTCAGGAGAGAACCAGCTAGCCTGGTTGTGTTTACATTCACCATTTAGTATAGTAGATTTTAGGAGGTTGCCAGAAGAAACCTAAAAGCACATCTAATTGTACAATTATTATATGTATTTAAATACTACTTGTTTATTGAATCATTATGTTGTAGATCTGAAGCTAATATATTAACATTACATCTCAATTAAAAAACACTAGTTTTCTATTCTGATTTATGAGGAAGCCCTGAAGGACTTGAGAAAAAGAAAGGAAACAAATAATCTTAATTATCTATAAGGGTCAGGTATGATTATGTACATGAATTTGTGAACTGCCTACAGAATTTCAGTTCCCTTCTTCCTGCTGCCTGACTGGGCAGCTCCTAGGCCAGAGGAGTATGTTTCTGGATGGGCAAAGAACCAGCACCTGGTATAATGAGATGCTTCCAAGGAGGCCTACGGGGAAGGCACTGAGCCAGAACAGCCACTGTAAGCCAGACTCAGGTAGAAGCGCTCGGAACTAATGTTGACCCAATAGGATTTTCACCCTATAGAATAAAGTTCCTCCACAGAATGTCCTCTCAATTTTGTCAAGGTTTCCCCTCCAAATGTAAGGAAAAGTCTTTAACCGTGAGTTTCTCTATTGAGCGTGTTCACTTTTGCATATATTTAGCATGCTTTCAGACTTCCAATTCTCTGACATATTATTTCTCAAAAACCTAATTCCAAGCCAGTCTGTTTCATAACACAGATACTCGTCAGAAACTTACCACCCACCTTAACATCATTTGCTGTGAGTCAGGAGCTCGCTGCCCCACGTCTGTGACCTTCACGGTGCTCACTCAGTTCTCTGCCTTTTCCCTTCCCTTCTGTTGTCCTCACTGTGCAGAAAACTATCGGGTGTAATTTTATTTACAGGGGTCCTCAGATTACAACACAGTTTCATTCCTATAACAGTGATGTAACCAAAATTTTGGTGCAAATTGAAAATACCCTAGCCTAAGTCACTTGCCTATCCTGACACAGTTGTAAAATCATAATCTAGAACATAAAAACACAACCTAGCCACAGAAAAAGGATAAAGACATAAATATACTGTCCTGTACACTTTACTGTAGTAACAGAAAAATGAGTGTAAAAAAATTTCTTACCTTTATTCCCATGGTTGGCTTACACACTGGAAGGGGCATTGCAAGGTGAGAGAGAGTGACCTATTGGGAGGAGGAAGCTGGAGAGGCAGGAGAACCTGCAGAAGGTGCTGGAGATACTGCCTCAGGTGAACCAGGATTGCCTAAGGGACATGCAGGAGATGCTGGAGATGATTCTACCTGTACTACAGGTGTTTCATCTCGAGAAGCAGCTGATGTAGAAGGTATAGGACCTATTGCAGACCTCTCTGCCTTCTCAAATAATTGTTCTGGGCTAGTTTGCAATTAGTTTGCCCACGTAGTCTGTAAATACGACGCTAATGGTATAAGCCAAAACACTTATTTATGTCTTAATATTTTAAAATTTTTTATGGGAGTGAGTGTTGCAAACTCAAAACATTGTATGTTGATAACTGTCGTAACACAAGCCCCCCCACCCCGGCCCGTACTTGCTCATGTAATTATTCTCCGCCTCTTCACTTGACTATATTTACATGGAGGTGAAGACTTGACTTTGGCCTGCATGTGTGGCTAGTGCCGCTTAAATAATTGATGGGAACTGTGCTCAATGCTGAGAAACGCTCACTTGGCGGAAGGTGAGTGCAATACTGACTGCTGTACTTGAGGGGTGGATTACAGTATTTTTAATGGAAATTTTGACAACACTTGACTTTTGCTTTATGCGCTCACTTTACAACTTAATTCCCTGAGTAGGATTTGACTCTACTATAGAAGACAATGCCCACGAGGCCACTTTTACAAAATAACGAAAACCTGACAACCTGAAGATCTTGAAAGCCTCTGACCACAGTTAGTAAGTGCTGATTCAACGACTTCTAACATCAAATATACTGAAAAAAGGTACTGGGCTCACCATTTCAATTTTAATAATTCAACCCAAATAACACGAGGCTTTCTTGCTTCCAATTCAAAATCCTTGTCATCCCAGCATTTTACACAGAGAAAAACACAAATCTAACTCCAAGAAGCACTGAAGGGTAAAATAGGTATTGAGTTGAAGTTTTCATTTTATTTTCGTAGGAGGCTATGGGGGAGAGAGCGACCGCATTGTCACTCAGATTTCCCACCACACTCTAAACTTCGTTCATTTATAAAGTTCCTCAGTCACTCCGATCTTCTCTCCTTTCTGCCTTTCCAAGCCCTCACCCAACCTTGCCTTCTTTCCCCTGATTTGCCCCCATCTCCCCAGTCTTCTTTCTTCCAGGTAGCTCACGACACTTCTAATGTAGATTAGTGTCACTTTTCTCTATTTATTTGGGCAACAATCCTGCTTCCACATTCTGCACAAGGCTGGGAAGTGTCCACCAGGCCTCTCTTCCCCTCGGAGGCACAGGCTATGTGCACAGCTTCTGTCTGTGGGAGCATTCATCTGTGGCCCACCTGAATCCTCTGCTGTCCCACTTCCCAGTCGTGTTTCATTCCCGTGGCTCCTGCCCTGCAGCGGGTGCTGCAATTTTAATGAGCTGAAGAGCATGGAGGACAAACATCTGAAACACCCATCTCTCACGATTGAGCATGCCACACCCATCTAAGTGTGGTTTATTTGTTCAGTATTAGAGTGCTCTCAGAGCTACACAAGCATCTGTTTTCCCTCCAGATTCACAGAGCCCTGATGCACTGAGCACCAGTGCCACTGTTTCCCTTTGTGTCACTAAGGATGGGAATGTGCTATGGTAGATAACAATCGGCAAGCTGGAGCAGTTTTTTCACATTTTTCAGTCACTCTGTTTGCTGCATTATTATTCTGGATTAGTCTACTTTAGGAACAATGCTAAAGTATAATCAAAGTTCTACTCCCATATTTAGATCCCAAATGACAGATTGAATGGCCTTACCTAACCCCAACCATGTTATGATTCACCTGTGTTTACTCTACTGAGCTTCCGCCAAGCTGAAAATACTGTAGGAAAACAGAGTTCTATTGTTCATGAAAGAAAATGCTGCCTTCCCTAGTAAAAAGAAAACCTAGAGTCTCCTAAGTTGGCACCAGAAAATAACTCTCCACATGGGGATGGAGGAAGTGAGGATCCTCTGAGCACCATTTCCTGGCTTGGCCCCTACCAACCTCAGCATGACATTGCTTCTCTCTTCCCCTCGCCCTCTGTATAGCTGGAGGCAGAGCCTTCAGGGCCCTCGGTTCAGCCACAGTACAGTGTGAGCCTGGGCCCCTGAATTTTGTTCTGCCCGGGGAAAGCGACTCAGGAGGCCTGAGTTTTCCGCTCTCACTGGCTGGATGTTAGCTTGCTCTGAGTGGGCTCTGCGGGCAGGTGGCAGTACTATCTAGCTACTTACGTGGTTCTGAGTGAGAAGGTGTGCAATTCAACTTCACTATATAGCTTTTCTCAACTTTAAATAAAAATATTGCCCTTAATGAAGGTCAGATAATTCTTTGTGAAACCTCTTGAAATAATAATAATAATAAAAACAATAGAAGTTTACTCTGCATGCTAGAATGCATTAAGCTCTATACCAGTGGCCTCCAGCCCTCAGGTCCCAGGCTGACAGCCACAGAGAGCCCCAGCTATAAGAACTTGGCCTTCTGGCCTTCGGCACTGGGAGGTGGGGGAGAGAGGGTGGGCACAACACACTAACATTTGTCCAGGACTTCCTAATATGTTGGGGCCTGGATTAACTATTTTCTATCTCTTTTCTCACTTAACCAACCACATGAGATAGACATCAGCCTCCACCTGTGACTAAGGAAACTCAGGCTCTGAGAAACTCTACTGACTCAAAGATATGGAGCTAAAGAGTGGTGGAGCTGGCGAGGGAGAACCCCAAGAATCAGAGATGCAGAACGATTAGTAAAGGGAGGAGGGAAAGTCAGAGAAGAAAAAAGAGGGGCGGGGACAGTGGCTGAAATATGATGACCTCTGCTTTCCTTTGTAACTCTGCTGGCAACTCTGGGAAATTGCTGCAGCTGCTTTTACTCCTCAGGATACTTTGTCCTTTCAGAAATTGTCCAATTAAAGAGCACTAAAAGGATAGCATTAACTGAAGACACCCAGTTTCTTTTTATTTCTCATCACAAAAATGACAAAGACAGAACCAGGCATCATTAGTGCTGATGTTTCAGTCCATGTAGGTCTTCATTAGAGCGTTTGAACATAACCATTTAAGGAGACGTCACCTTTTGGAGAAAACGCTCTTTGAAAGCAAACTTAATGTAGTCATTTTTATATAATCTGGAAGCAGATATGTCTTCTATGATTGAATTTTTGTTTTCAACATACCAACTAATGTCAGGGAATATCTATCATGTGTCAGAGTGAGCTGAAAGAGCATAGGTGTATTCTCAAAGGATTAAGATGGCAAAGGCAGAGAAGGACAAAATTATTTATGATTAAGTAATAGAAATAGTGCAGTACCCTTGTTCTTAGCTGAGAATTTTGGTTTTCAAAGATGCTTGCAGTCTAACTGGCATTGGTGCAGTAGATAGAAAAGAGCTGACCTGGGATTCTGAGGTCCCAGGTTTGAAACCCGAGGTTGCACGCTTGAGCATGGGCTCATCCATCTTGAGTGCAGGGTCACCAGCTTTAATGCGGGATTGTCAATATGATCCCAAGGTTGCTGACTTGAGCCCCTCACCCCTGCCATCCCCCATCATGGCACACATGAAAAGCAATCAATGAACAACTAAAGTAATGCTGATGCAACTACAAGTTGATGCTTCTCATCTTCCTTCCTGTCTTTCTCTAAAAAAAAAAAAAAAGATACATACAGTTCCTAGAATTTACTGGTATTTGTTACCTGAAGACATTAGCTTTGGGTGTGATTTTACTTACCAACACTGCCAATCAGGGCCTCACGCCCTCCAGTGGTTTCCCATTAAATAAAATATCCAATGCGTTGACTTACAGGGACCTGAATCTATTACTTCTTACCTCCACCTTCCAACCTTTTCTTGTACCTTTCTTCTACACTCATTATAGTCATGCACTGCATAATGACGTTTCCGTCAATGATGAACCCCTTGTATGACGGTGGTCCCATAAGACTATAATGCAGCTGAAAATTTTCTATTACCTACTCAAGGCCATAGGGTGAGGCGGAAGGTGAAGAAGAGAGGACGGCTGCCAGCGACAGTGAAGTCAGAATGATCTGAAGCCCACTGGTTGCTGAGAGGTACTTCCAAGCTTTTTTTCTAGGACATAATCCCTTTATTCATCAAACGTTAGTAAAATTTATTAGTTACAATGGTTCGTTTAAGCTTAGCTCGGGATATAAAAAGAGCTCAAATTCCTGCTTTGGGAAGAGGTTGCCTGGAGTGAGCTCCAGGGACAAGAAGCCGTGATGAGATTCATCAGCTGGGAAGCCCAGAGCAGTGGTCTGCATTGAGCCTCCCTGCACAGGCAACATCTGGGGGACTGTGGAGCATCTGAACCCTCCACAAAGATGCTTGAAAATTCACAGGGAAGACTTCCTCTAGACATGGAGCCTGAGACATGGTTTTTATTTGTGTATGAAATAGAGGGGTAACTCCTTGAAATCTGAAGAAGGAAGGAAGCTTCAAGAGGCATGCCTTTTCAAAGTTTAATATAATAATGCACACTATAATGCAGAAGACTTGTTAAAGACAGTAGTCATCTTTTACTTCAATGTACATTTTTATTTATAGTTGAAAAGAATATTATACTGCTAACTAATTGTAAATGTACCCAGAATCAAAGGATTCATAGTGACATAAAAAAATGTATGTAGTTTCTATTAAATAACAGTTTCTGATCACTTTAGAATATGAGTATAATATACAGGTATTATATGCACAAAAAAATGTAAAAAAGAATTGTGAAACAACTCTTTTACCAGTTTGTATAAGAAAAACAACTTTCATTTTCCACAGGCTACCAATATCATCTAGGATGGCTCCTAACAGAATTTAACTTTTTCAATTAATTTACCGGGTAGCTCAAAAATCTGTAGAAAAGACGTCAATATACAGTGAAGTCACTACACAGTGTTAGGGAATAGTAGAAATTTCATAGTGGTACAAAATATCATTCAAGATTTTTACATTAAGTTGCAGTGTCAAGACTGAGACACATCTTGGTTGGCAAGCAATCTAAGAATTGTTCAAGATCAAAAGTGTATTTTTAATGACTTCTGCTGATAAAAATGTTCAAGGTTAAAAACATGTAGAAATTGGCAGGAGGGGCAATGTCCTTGTCTTTCTGTCCTTACCAGCAGATCCTTGCCACTGAAATAGACTGAAATACTTTAGGTACTTCCAATATTTGCCTTCAGGTGGCAGAGCTGGTATTATAAATGTGAGCGCAAACTAACTGCCATTCTATTAGTCACAGCAACAAAGAGACTTAGAGTCATTCTCTCCAATTAAATACTGTAATCGTGCTTTCAATAACAACAATTACGTCTAGTTTGTTAGAAACGACATCAAAGAAGTGATTGTGTGTGGTGTAATCTTTGAGATTATGCCATAGTATCTTGGAAACAGCTTTTCGCATTGGGTTTGCTCCTTTAGTGAGTCCCTTTACATGTCTGCTCTGGGTTTTTTTTTAAACACTGACCCATCAAACTAGACCCCATGGCACCACTCAGATCACCACATACGGAACTAGGAAACGTCTGTTGGTATCACTGAGGCACATAGTGGCCATCATTGGCTTTGACTGTTAGGAGCTTAGATTTGCTATTTTTAACGCATATTCAGAAGTCCTTCAGACTGGCTTTGGTTTGTTTGATGTGAATGACTGCAGTTCTGGCATCTGTTATTCAACTCTTGAGCAACTGGGCTCATTTGGTCAATTTTTTCTTTCATACAGAGTTACAACAAAAATATGGCACAGGTCTGCCCAGAGGACGCTGTAGTCTATGACCTAGTGAGACTTCAGCATCATAGAGATGAATAGGTATAGTACCCAGAGGCTGAACCTAAGGGAAGCAACTTATTCTCCACCTGAAAGCTACTAGGGTTGCTTTTGTAAATTTCTCAAAGCAAAGTTGTATATTTTTTTCTGTTTTTCTCACTCCCCGGGCTTTTTGTACAAAGTGAATGCTCACTAAGTATTTGTTCAGTGCAAAGGGAGACGGAGGGAGTTGTGGATGGGCTCCTCATCCTCCTGGGATTGCTGGGACTCAGAATTTGGAATACCAGCATCAACTAGATAGAAGGCCGTGCAGAGCACTTGCAGGCATTATTAGCTCAGGAGCGGGAGGTTAATACTCCGCTTCACAACCCTCTGTGAACTTCTATGTTAAATAATGTCTTATTTAAAGACACTTATGATTTCTCTTTATATCTCTAGTGCCTGCACAGTGCCTCATACCTAGCAGGTGCTCAGCAGGGTGTTCTGAAAAAAGAAGCAGCAACCACGGCTTGCCACCAATGGATACTGGCACATGTGTGGCTTGAAGGAAGTCATCTAAACCTGTCTCACCCATGTAACTGGTTTACCAATGGTAGTATGGTAACTAGGTGCAGCTATTCTTCAAGACTAGTAGCATTTTCTGGGTATGGTCAGTTTTATACACCAAAGAGCAAATCAGACTTATCCATGAATGAAGAAGAAATGGCACATCCCAATGTGACATAAGCTGCTGCTACTATCATGAGAGAAGAGACTTCCTTTCACATAGGTGATGACAGGCCAAGCACGCACCAGGAAGCAAATTTATTTAGGTGAATGTAGTGGGCAGGAGAGTGGCTACTTCCCATAGAAAGAGTATGCCATGCTCATGCTTTCTGCAAAGACTTCCCTTGCCTGTGAACTATCACAGGATTTCAATATCTCTGCAACTGAATAAACCAGGGCATTCTACTGAAAGAAATTGGGAATAAAAAGGCGGAGAAAAATTTATCATAGGGAAACATTCCAGAGGATGAATACCAAGGCCCACCATCAGAAATATTTTCTCATTGGTACGTAGAGACACATGCAGCCCCACGTTCATTGCAGCATTGTTCCCAGTGGCCAAGACATGGAAACAACCAAAAAGCCCTTCAATAGATGATTGGATAAAGAAGATGCGGTACATATATACTATGGGATATTACTCAGCCATAAGAAATGATGACATCGGATCATTTACAACAACATGGATGGACCTTGATAACATTATACGGAGTGAAATAAGTAAATCAGAAAAACTAAGAACTGTATGAGTCCATACATAGGTGGGACATAAAAATGAGACTCAGAGACATGGACTAGAGTGTGGTGGTTACAGTGATGGGGGGGAGGAAAAGGGAAAGAGAAGGAGAGAAGGGAGGGGCACAGAAAAAACCCATAAAGAAGGTGACAGAAGACAAATTGACTTTGGATGATGGGTATGCAACATAATCAAATGTCAAAATAACCTGGAGATGTTTTCTCTGAACATATGTACCCTGATTTATCAATGTCACCCCATTAAAATTAATTAAAAAAAATAGTTTCTCACTAGAACATGGCTCCTATTCAGAATATTCAAGGAGTACCTTTGGTGTTATTGATACTTTAAATACCTAAGCATCTTTATTTTAATCTTTTGGATTGAGAGGTTTCCATGTTGATCACAGAGCCAACATAATGTTGTGCAGGTTATGTGGGCACAGCAAAACCACATTAAAAAGGTTCCCATTTAAATTGTAGACACTGATTTTCCATACAGTTATTTGAAAATTTTTTTAGTAGACCATCATAAAATGTCTTATTTAAATAAAACTCAATAATTAGTATAATTTTAGGACAGATGATAGAAACATATCTCAAGTAAGAGATTCCTGTCCTAATTCACAATAAATGTTTTTATTGATAATCTAGATTCACCATAACATGGATAAAATGCTTTTCTCTGAAGCAGTACACTGCTGCCCACAGACTCCAAGTATGTTTATTCTCCTCTTAAATGTCCCCGGACAACAGTGCTGTACATTTTTCTATTAGTTTTTCTATAGCTGTTACATTTAGTTTAAGTATGTTAAATTACTGCCTGTATTCCACTTATAGTATAACATTACCTACCTTTCTAATTTTCTGCTTGTAACCTGTCATATGATTGAAAACCATGTCATTAAGATAATTAGAATTGTAAATAAATTAAAATTTTGAATAAATAGGACTTAAAATAAAGGGTTGAAGAGCTTTCCTATGGAAAAATACTCCAGAGTGTTTGTGTGGACTTTATAAAAGTGATTGGGATAGTCAGGGGCTTTTTGTATCTTGGTCCTTAGATCTGCTGTGGATAGCTAGGGTAGCCAGCTAGCAGAGTTCTTGTCACAGGTAGGGAATCTCAGAAAAATCTGAAAGCTAAGCACAACTGAGAAGACAATATTTTTTGTTGTTGTTTTTTACTCACAATGGCAGAGATTCCTTAGTATTTTCAAATTTTGAGGTCTCAGTGGGAGTTCTCACCTTTGCATTTCTATCACAAAATGAGAAATCACTTTGTTATTCCGAGGCAGGCATTTTGCTTTAGGAACTGATTTGGAAATGAATACTTTTCACTGTAGATTTCCCCCCTAAAGACTTAAAAGTATTTGGAAGTGTTAACACCAAGTTCCCTTTGAGATATACAGAATAAAATTGGGATATCTATGTCTTTTAAAGGAAACGAGACATAGTCTTATTACAGTTATCATTGATGCTAATATGTTCTGTGCTGCCCGCATTTTCCACAAGGCAGCTCAGATTTGCAGGGGACCTTTAATAAAAATTTTCTTAAGAGGTTGTAATTATCACGCGGCCCCATATTTGTGGATATGGAAAAGGGAAGCTCGGGCACAATGAAATCAGGGCGGTTGATGGCCATGGCCCTAAAACAAACGAGGAAAGAATAAAAAAAGATCAGGAGTTCACCACTCACCCCCCCCCCCCCACTCCAACTTCCTTTTTGACAAAGATTAATGGGACCAATGTGCTCAAGTTCAGAGACTTTAGAGCAAAGCCTTTCCTGGCCTAGGAGCACATCGAGAACTTTACAGAGGGCCAAGCAATTTCGTTTTGTGGGTGAACTTTAGATATTTGAGTTCTGTAATCAATGGCCTTTCTCTGCGAAGTTAAAAAAAATTCAAAGATCAATCAATTTATTTTCTAAAAATTCACCTCACTAAACAAGTGGCTTAAAAACAAGAAATAGCATTGTTGGTATAGTGGTTATCATAGCTGCCTTCCAAAATAAGAAATAAAATGGAATTAATGAGCTATGTTAGCCATATAAAAACAAGCTAAGCGTGACTCACCAAGTGTTCAAAATCCTGTTCTTCAAAGTTGTTCAACTTGATGCTCTATACATTATGTTTTGCTTAAAAATGTTTTACAGAGGAAACTTTTTTTTATTTAGAGTAGCGGAAAAATGAAAAGCCATAGAAACATCTAAATGAATATTTATAGGTATAGGTAGAATAAATGGGTTCAACATGACAGTTTATACTAATAAAAAGCCTGGAGGGGGCAAGGAAAAGACTGCACAGCTCAAGTTCCAATGAAGGCATCGGGAAGCTAACTGACATCTACATATAATACTCCACTTGTATTATATTTATCTGAATGTAATAGAAATAACTGCAATGATTAAGCTCTTATTTCCTATTACACAGGTGACTCAAGTAAACTATTTTGTAAAACTACATTCCACAATTGGTGTTTTAGGTTTAAAATAGATTTAAGAAGCCAGAAGGGCAAGAGATCAATTTCCTTTAAAAGAGAGGTTTCAAAGAAATGGAACTATGTGGAGCAGTTAAAAAGTGACTTTCAGCAATTATTTGTAAACTCACTTTCTTGGGAATCAGTCTTTAGAGGGGACTGGCATCCAGCAGTTGAGTATAAACTGTCTCTCCGCTGGTTGACAAAGAGTCAGAGAAGGCCTGACTTGGACAGATGGGTAATGTTTATTTAAACCATGAATAAAGACAGAAGAAGCAGGTAGGGCTGAGCTGTTTTATCTTTTGGGAAGGAAGCAAAGAGCAGTCATCTGAGGTCTGGGATTTTTTATTTGCCTTGAGAAGACAGAATGACATGATGAAAGCTCACTGGAAGAGGACTATCTGACTATCTAGCGCTCAGGTCTAAAGGGAGAAAGGATGAAGAAGAGGCGCCAACGGCGGGGGTCTTCCTCAGGGGTCCTGAGTCTTGAGGACCAGGGAGAACCCAAGCATAAAGAGCATCAGACTGCAGTCAACAGTCAAGACCTGGTTCAGTCAGGATGCCATCAAATGTAGCAGAAAGAAGGCTGGACTGAAGGCTTGCATAACAGACCCAGTGGGACATGGGAGAAGCCACTGCGGTACCAGCCTCAGTCTGTGAACAGTCTCCCTCTGGAAACTGAGCGAGTGAATTGCTGAGGTCCTGTTCAACACTACAGTTTGATGTAGCAGAAAAATAACTTGTGGCACTGGGCATTTTATTTCTTTGATCTTATTTCATTCCCTACAATAATCCCCTAAAATAATCTTATACTATTTATTGTTTAGAGAAATGGGCATATGGCATATTTTAACAGTGATTGTTTAGAAAAGGTGTATTCAAGTGTTGAAGTTTGTGTATAAATGTGTGTGCACAACATGAATAAGTCAATCAATTTTATCGCAGACATCAGTGACAGCTGCTAAATTTGCAGGTACAAAGTGTTAGGAGAATATAACCATGACTTTTCAGTGTTTGAAATCACTTCATGGGATATATATATATTTTAAAGATTTTATTTATTGGCCCTGGCCGGTTGGCTCAGTAGTAGAGTGTCGGCCCAATGTGTGGAAGTCCAGGGTTCAATTCCCCGCCAGGGCACACAGAAGAAGCACCCATCTGCTTCTCCACCCTTTCCCCTCTCCTTTCTCTCTATCTCTCTCTTCCCCTCCTGCAGCCAATGCTCTGTTGGAGCAAAGTTGGCCCAAGTGCTGAGAATGGCTTCATGACCTCCATCGCAGGCACTAGAATGGCTCTGGTTGCAATGGAGTGATGCCCCAGATGGGCAGAGCATTGCCCCCTAGCGGGCATGCCAGGTGGGTCCTGGTCAGGAGCATGCAGAAGTCTCTCTGCCTCCCCACTTCTCACTTCAGAAAAAAAAGAAAAAGATTTTATTTATTCATTTTAGGGAAGAGAGAGAGAGAGAGAGAAGGGGGGAGGAGCAGAAGCATCAACTCCCATATATACCTTGACCAGGCAAGCCCAGGGTATTGAATTGGCGGCCTCAGCATTTCAGGTCAATACTCTAACCACTGTGCAACTACAGGTTAGGCATTCACGGGATATTTTTAATAAATAATACCTGGAAGATTTCAAGATTTCTCTGTCTCTGTTTTTGTTTCTCTCTATTTTTGTTTCTCTCTGTCTCTCTCTCACATACAGACCCTAATAGAAATGTATGATAAAACTTGATTATGAAAAAAATTCCATGATTTTCCTCAATTAAATTTTTTCTTAGAGAAACAGATTATCAGCAGTTTAAAATACTCATTCCACTTAAATAGATACTATATTCTTGAAGAAAACGAGATGAAGAGAAACACAGGCCCAACTTTTACTGAGAGAAAATAACAGAAAGGAAGGATCACATCCTTTTCACTGATTGGTCCTGCTCACCTTCCTAAGAATCATGGTTCATCCCCTATTTGCTGAATTAAATAAAAAAAATAATGGCACTAATCAATTCTGAAAAAAAGGTGCTGCCAAAATAAAGTAGTTGAAGAGAGTTATTACCACAGAAGAATTAATTTATGTTTGTAGCAGAGCAGTTAGACAAGCAATCCATTTGACTGACTTTTGAATTTAAAATCCAATTTTCAGTAAAGGAAAGCTAAAATATACTCTGTAGACTTATGGTAATGTAGAAGAATCTTGCATCATCGATTTTTTTTTTCTAAGAAGAAAGGTAGAAAGACGAAGTAGAAATTCTCACTTCATAGAGTCGATGATTAAGTCCTCACAGTATTGAAGAATAGATGTACTTTTTTCTATAGTGTATTATAATTAAAGTAGATGAAAGCATTCCAAAAATCATGCTAACTAGTTTGAACGCTGTGGCAGAGACTGCTAAGCATTCTTCAATCTACATTTCCCATTCTTACTAATAAGGGAAGCTCCTAATTTTTAGATGGGCACAAGGCTGCCAAGAATGAAGGCTATCATTCTCAGCTTTCCTTGCAGCTAAATTTGGGATGAATCAAGTTTGGGTTAATGGAACATAAGCAGAAGTAGTGTGTGCAACTTCTGAGACATGGCCTTAAATGAAAGAAGAATCCTTCTGTCCCTTTTTGCTTCTTTTGCCTGGAATACAAAAACAATGGTTGGAACTTTGGCAGCCATCTTGATTCATGTTAGGGTTTTGAGAATGTTAAGACATGTAATGAAGCAACAAGAGAGAAGGAGCCTGGGCCGGTGCCTAGGGAGCTCAAGTCCAGCTTTTTTGCTATCTTCAGAATTTTGAAACATGAAGAGATACAGACCCCTTCTATCTTATATTAGACACCGCCATTTTTCTTTTCTCTTTTTGGTGGTAGGTAAACTCAAGCCTAACTAATATAGACTGACAAGGTTGTCTGCCAAAACAAATTACATCAGAGGAACTCGATAGATCATTGTTTCCTTCAAACCATTTTTAAAGAACTTAACTCTGGAGAGGAAAGAAAAATGATTCAATGTTTTTAGTCAAAGAAACAAGAACAACAATTCTGAGTTAAGAATTGACATGTCCAAGTCCAAATTGAGTAGACTTTCAATTCTGGATCATTCCTTTCTTCCTCTTTCTCTCCTCCCTTTCTTTCTCTCTTTTTTTTTGCCTTTCTCCCTCAGTTTTTCCTTACTATGTTATTTCTTTTAATTTTTTAAAACTTAATTTATCTCTCAAGTGCAAGCCACAACATAATTTGAATTTCTTAAATATTTCATTTAAAGAATGGTTAGCATTTAACATGATTTTTGCCCTTTATGTTTGCAAGTACAAGGAAGATGATTAATATTTTAGCTGACATCATTTTTACCCTACAAATATCAATACTTAAGAAGCTGACCTACCTACCAGAAACAGCAGTTTTTCTTAATCCACAAAAATGAAATTAAGCTTTTTTTGGGACATGAAGAGAGATGCTACCCACAAATTGTAAAAATTTTGAGAATTGTTTTTTGGAGAGTTCTTTCTAATAAATACATTCTTATAACATTTAAAGTAGATCTCCCTTTCTGAGTTGCATGTTGTGTGGTTATACAATCAATAATTTCCTTCATTAGTTCTACTGTTGGGCATCAACACCCTTAAGTTCAGTTCCAGAGAACTTCAATCCAGCAACAATTGCAAATGACTCTTAGAATAGAAAGGAAATTTAAAAACCACAGATATTCATGGTTTCTAAGTTGAAAAAGATTAATTATTTGTGTTTTTCCTACTTATTTCAGTGATTGCTTGAGAACAGCTAGTACCTTGGGCTAAAATTTCAAGTTGGAACATTTGAATTCTAATTCTCCTAGTTACATACTAAAGTAACTCAGAAATGACAAGCGAGTGTCTGCTTTAAGAAATAATGAGCCAGAATATTCATTTCATACTGGGTCCATATTTTGGGATACTATAAATTTTTAAGTTAGGTTTGAGATGAAGATGTGCAGTGAAGATCTTGGCAAGATTCCTTTCTAATTTGCAAAGATTGAAATGAGCAATTTTGGTTTTTATTTGATTCTCAGTTTAGCAGAGTCAGGATGGTTTTCCTCAGCTTTGCAACATACATTTTAGCTGGTTCTAATGAAGACAAATTCCTCTCAATCATGAGTGTCCCATTCATTAAGTGAGACAGATGGTAGCCTTTCTATATCTTGTTAGATCCAGCCTCTTGAAGCTGGCTGCCTCCCTTATTTAGAAAATAGCAGGGCTTATTTTTCTGAAAGGAAAAGAAAGAAGTCAATATTGTGCTAGGGCAAGATGTCAAGTTATCTTCAAAAGAAGTGAGCCACCAGCTTTTTAGATTTAGAGTGGTGCAAACATATGCTTTTGTTTCAGGGATGCATACGCTCATATTGTATGGCAGGTGGAAGACTATGATACTTGGGAACATGCTAGCTTAGAGATTTTCCTAAAAGCTCTACTGTAAACTGTAACATAGCCCATGTTCCCTGGGAATTTTCTAGCCATCTTCACCCCTTGTAACTCCCCTGCTTAACTACTGCCACTTTGAAACATAACTAGAATCTGAAATAGATGTAAGGCAAACTGGAGAGCGCACCAGCTGCCTGTAGCTCCACATGTTGTCAGCAGGAGACACTTAGGTAAAGATGGGTCATTGGCACAAGATAGAAGGCACAGCCTGGGGCAGACTTGGCCAAGGCTTACCAGACACACTTCCAAGTCAGTTCAAAGAGGAAATAAACATTGGTTTTAACTCATGGGCAGTGGAGGTCCTGTCTTCAGCTTTACCAGAACCAGGTGTGAAGAGCGCACTGCAACCTGAAGCTGTGCCATCCCAGGATGCTGAGAGACGTGCTGGTAAATGAGGACAGGCTGAGACACATCGATTCTTCCTTCCTCTGACCACACACGTACTTCCGTATAGAAAAGCCAAGATTTGGCGAGAACGTGGATACAGTGAACGTGTCTTTGTTGAAAGCCCTACTGCATAATGCAGAGTGGATTTCCTAAAACAGAGGCAAAAGCTGCAAAAACTGCAAATGCTCATTCTTAAATAGCAGCATGTGACATGTGACAGCATCGTGTCAGAATCACCCACATCTGGGGACCTGCAGAGTGTGACTGCACAAATCTACAATCTTTTCATCACTTTGTCTTAAGTAATCAGGACCTCTAAAGAGTAGCCTGGAAAAGAAGAGGTGTGGACAAGAAAAGTGGGCTGGAGAGGAGGTGAGACTAACTTGTTTCTGAGGAGTGGCAAGTTTTCTGAAGCTTCAAAATTTTCATTATGAATTCCTGAAATTGGGGATTGAAACAGTTATAACTTAATTAGTCAAATAAAGAAAGGTTAAAAACCAAAACACACATACCATATTAAGTAGTTGCTTGCGTTGAATTTCCATAGAAAACTCACTAATGCAAGATGCCTTCTCAAATCTGTTACCTGCAGTTACATGAGATCTATGACTTTGCTGTGCATCTTAGAAAAACGTACACGTTTACATGAAGATGAAACAGCAACAAAAGTTACATGGTACTGTTTTGTGAAATGTTAACATAGTTCTGTTTGTGCATGTGGAGCATAAGAAAATGACAGTTTAAGATGTTTAAATATTAATTTTATTCTTCTGACTGATTTTCTATGTTTTTGATGTTCTATTAGCTTTCTCCATCATAATAATATGTATTAGTCTTGGAGTTTAAATATCAGTTATTTTTTAATTAAGAAGTACAATTTGTAGTCTGCATTCTTTCTAATTACGTAAATATGGGCAATTTTTTTTGCTACTTTATAGAAAGCATAGAGGAGAGTTTTGGTGTTTCTGTAGGCTTCAGTTAGCATTGGGTATGTAACGAGAACTCCAGGGAGCGTCTACCTTGTTGTTATGACATTACAATAATGACTGCCTTTTAGTTGTGGAGCACTTCACAGTTTACAGAGAAGTTTTTTATTTAATTTTATTTTTTTAGATTTTATTCATTTTTTTAGAGAGAGGAGAGAGAGAGAGAAGGCGGGGAGGAGCAGGAAGCATCAACTCCCATATGTGCCTTGACCAGGTAAGCCCAGGGTTTTGAACCAGTGATCTCAGCGTTCCAGGTCGGAGCCTTTACCCACTGTGCCACCACAGGTCAGGCTACAGAGAAGTTTTTATATTTTCCTCTAACCCTCACCTGACCCTCAGGAGACAGGCATTATAGTTTCATTTTACAGATGAAGATAACTCCAGGGCCAAGAGTCCCAAACTGTCCAAGGCCGCAGTGGTGAACCTGGGGCCCAAACCCCACTGTGTGCCTTCCAAGTTCTTCGTTAGACCATAGCTCTTACTCCTCTGTACACATGCAGAACTCTCTACAAGTCCACAAAGTCCCCTGGGCTTCAACTTCCTTAGCTGCACAAAGACAACTTGGATTTGACCATCTCTCAGGTCCCTGCTAGCCCCTCTTCAGTTTGAATTTGCATTTATTCAGCAGGATGAAAAGGGATTCAGTGGGTGTCAGCTGATCAAAGGGGCGCAACCCAGAGGCCTCTAGAGCCCCCGCCCCCCGTGGTGCTCACGAACTGTGAGGAAACTAGGGCAGACTTTGTGGCCTAAATTCTGATTCTATACAGAGTCTCATAAAACATGTGGACTCCACAAAGAAGAAAAAATAAACCTCTACACACAAAAATATTTGCATATAATTTTAGATGGTTCATAGATTGACTTCTTAAAGATGTATGAGCCAAGTTCACAACCTCTGAATTAAACAGTGCCCATGTAACCCATTTGGGGGCTTATTATGAATAGGAGGTATTCATACAGAGTAAGCAAAAGTTATTTTGACATGTAAAACAGCAGTTGAAAGGTATGAAAAAACTGGTGTGTTTTCAAGACATCTCTTTTATTTTCATGGAAAACTATGTTTCTGATACTAATTTCTTGGTGACTGTGATGGGGTATAAGAAAGAAAAGTTGATTCAGAACAAATACAAATATCCTTTTCAGAAGTATCTACAGACAATTCCATACCATTATAATGTTCTTTTTGAATATCTTCAGAGCGCATGACTGATTACAGAGTTATGGTTGTGGTTTTTGTCCGACATGCCTACAAGCTGTAGGTTTGGTCTGACACCAGAGCCAGAACTGGGAGAAGAAATAGAAACGATGGCCCTCAGAGATGCCATGTTCCCTCCAAAGTGGAAGGATCTTTACTATCATTTAACTCATCCATACACCTATGACATCTATTTTTCAGAACACAGGAAGAATAAGATATGCAAGAATCTGAAGTTTTAGATTCCCCTGATATGATTCTGGGCTTTGGGGAGTTGAGAACTCCATGTTTTGACCCATACTCAATCTGAAAGCCAGACTGGCTATTTGTACCCATTTATCAGCAGTCACAGCGTCTGACTTTGTGTTTATTAACCTCAACTAATGTTGGCTAATGCAGACTCCATCAGATCTAAGATAACTGCAGCCGTCAGCAGTCCTGACTTAATACCTCACAATACAAACCAATATTTCTTACAGAATTGTCTGTAGGGTTTCACAACATCCCCCCCCCCCCATTTTGCATGCCTCATGTTATATACTGTTAAAAAATTAAGAACCAAAACCTTTCTTTTTTTTTTTTTTTACAATTTACAAGTACTCATATAAGAAGAAAATGACTAAAAAAATACCCACCCAAGCACCTACAACTCATCTAGCACACAATGCTAATAATACATAGGCTGTGACTGAAGGAGTCCGTGATCTGTGGGAAAGCAGGGAGGTGCAGTTCATCCTCTGGAAGAGAGTGAGACAGGTTGATGCAGAGAGGAGCTGCCAATGGTGCCTTGCTTTCGAAGTCAAGTTCAGCAGCCGCATTTCAGTGTCAACGTCATTACTTATTTCGACCTAAAACAGAGAATAGGCATTGCTTTAAAGAAATTCAAAACCGAAAACTAAATTTCCTTTCTAACTAATCAGGCATTTTGAAATGCAAAATAGCTTTTGGGTGTGCCTTGTACTGTCTGTGTATAGGGCCATAGCAACCAAGAAGCAAACAACCTGGGTTTCCTGCTTCTTAGATGAGAGCACGGCAGATTGATAGGCACATCAGAGTGCAGGACCAGTTTCTTGGGCTAGAAGTGCCAACCACGTAGCAGCCGAGTAGTGGTGTAAAGATACTACTTTGATTGCTGTGGGGTAAAGATGACAGGGTAGTATTATGTCACCAGTCTACCAGATTAAACCCTAGCCTCATCTTCCTATAGCATCCTGTTGGCTGACTGCTCAAGAATTGTCCTCGTCTGGCTTTCATACCACCTAACCATTGACCCCTTATATACATCCCATCCTGTAATAGTGATTTTATGTGTCAACTTGGCTGGACCATATTACCTAGATATTTGGTCAAACATTAGTCTAGATGTCACCAGGAAGGTATTTTTTAGATAAGATTAACTTTTAAGCTCTGGCCAGATAGCTTGGTTGATTCGAGCATCATCTTGAAACACAGAGGTTGCTTGTTCAATCCCCAGTCAGGGCACATACAGGAACAGAGCTATGTAGAAAGGTTAACTTTTAAATCAGTAGATTTGGAATAAAACACATTCCCGTCAAAATGTGAGTGTGTTTTATTCAATCAGTTGAAGGCCTTAGGGCCAATACTAACGTCTCTTGAGATAAAAGGAATTTCACCTACAAAATTTTGCTTTTGGACTCAAGACTGACATCAATTTATCCCTGGGTCTCCAGTCTGCCAGCTTTCCCTGCAGATTTCAGACTTGTCAATTTCCACAACTGCATCAGCAGATTCCTTAAACCTCCATCTATCTATTATCTATTATCTATCTCCCTCTCTTCCTACATCCTTCCTTCCCTCTTCTTTTCCTTCCTTCCCTCCTTCTTTCTAGACACAGATCTAGTTCTGTTGCTCTGGAATGCACACTGTCGTCTCCATCACCCTTGTCCCCACACATTTGACAAAGATCCGGTGCGCATTGCTGATTTTATTCTAGGCCTTTGGAAGGTGAGGGATCTGGCTTATGCACCTTTGGATGATATCAGCCTCAACACTGTCTGCCATGTGGCTAGCCCTTAATGAATTTTTATTGAGTACTTTTGCTCTTGTCTTTGTTCTCAAGAGAAAAGTCTTAGCTGATCTAAATCCTATTTATTGTTGAGGTTCAAATGAAATTTCTTGTCCTGTGAAAACTTCTGCTTCGACCTTGGCCACTCAGCTCTCTCATCCTGCTGAAAGCAGTGCTTACGCAAGAGCTGCACCAAGGAGGAGCTAATGGCATTCCACCTGTAACTAATCCTGCTCTGATTGTCTCACTCAGGTGTGTGTTTTCTCCCTCCCAGTACAGTAGTAGCCTCACAGCAGCAGAGCCTGTGTTTGACACTTCTGTTCTGTCCCACCTAGCAATTGTCTTCTAACAGTATGAATCCAGTTCAATGACTCCATGGTGCAGAAAGGACTTTTTAGTCATACATTAAAATAGCTGAGAAAATGTCCAGCTTTCTGTTTCATTTTTGGTAGCTTCACTCCGTGTAGATTCTGCTCCTTTCCACAGCCTTCAGTTCTCTCCGTCTTCCTAACCTAATCCATCTCTCCACAAGTCTGCTTCTCTACATTCTGGAAAATGGAGCCCAATGTGCACCCCTTTTATCTAACTGTAATTTCACAGGGATTTCTTTTTACCTCTTTAAAATTTACAATTTATTTGTGCTTTCTTTAAAAATAATTTTTTATTATTCAATTACAGCTGACATACAATATTGCATTAGTTTCAGTTGTTCACCTCAGTGATTGGACATTATATAACTTACTAAGTGATCATTCCAATTAGACTAGTACCCATCTGATACCATCCATAGTTATTACAATAGCCCTGACTTCACTCTCTGTGCTGTACTTAAATCCTCATGACTGTTCTGTAACAACCAATTTGTACTTCTTAATCCCTCCACCTTTTTCACCCATCCTCTCAGCCCCCTCCCAGCTTTCACCCTGTCCCCCAACCCCTCTCCACTTTGACAACCACCATTAACAGAGATTTGAACTAAAAGATAAAGATGAGATTAGAGTGGTGGAATTTTTGTACCTTTATATGACCCTCTAGTTAGAAGGCACATTCAAGACCCTGAGGTTACTCATCTAACCACTGAACCTCTTCTAGAATGGGCTTAAAGGAGCAGTAGAAGGTATTTCTCTGTTAGTGATAGTATTGGTGGGGGATGGGGAACTTCTAGGTATCCATTTACTACATTTATCTTTAATGTCAGCTCTGTTTTCTGCTTTTGGACTTTAGCAACAGAGACTGGCAAAGCAGTGAAGTAGACTGAGTCTGTTCCTGTGATGTCAGGTAGGAGCTCTGGAGCATTACTGTTGTAGACCGCAAGTAGCAAAAAAGCCTTTGTAGATTCGAGACTTAGCAAAAGGGTAAGTTCTCCCCTTATTCTCTCCATATTTAGCTATGATGCTGAGTATTTGCACCCACTTCACTTGCTTCCTTAAATTGCTGGAAGCAATTTACATGCCCTTCCTCTTACTCTTTGTTTGTTCAGATGTTGGTTGACTTCACTTATGCATAGTAGGGGGATTCCTGTTTATGCCTTGGGAGAGTTCCTGTTGTTTGCTTCAGATAACTTTGTATCAAGGACTTCCTTGATTTACATATGACTATATAATAAAGCAAACTGGGGCTATGGGGCACTTGTATATTGGCATCAGCATCGAAGAGGTTTCCTGATCTATTCCTTTTTTCTTTTTTTTTTTTTCTTTTTTTTTTTTTTTTTTTATATTTTATTATTATTAATTCTAATGGGGTGACATCAATAAATCAGGGTACATATGTACAATGAAAACATCTCCAGGTTATCTTATCATTCAATTGTGTTGCATACCCATCACCAAAAGTCAAATTGTCCTCTGTCACCTTCAATCTGGTTTTCCCTGCGTCCCTCCCCTCCTCCCTATCCCATTCTTCCCTCCCTCCCCCCATCCCATAACCACCACTCTCTTGTCCATGTCTCATACCCTCACTTTCATGTCCCACCTATGTATGTAATCGTGCTGTTCTCAGTTTTCCTTTTTTTCTGATTTACTTATTTCACTCCGTATAATGTTATCAAGGTACATCCATTTCGTTATAAATGATCCGATGTCATCGTTTCTTATGGCTGAGTAGTGTTCCATAGTATATATGTACCATAGCTTTTTAATCCACTCGTCTTCTGACGGACACTTGGGCTGGTTCCAGATCTTTGCTATTGTGAACAATGCTGCCACGAACATGGGGGCGCATTTCTTCTTTTCGAACAGTGCTATGGTGTTCTTAGGGTATATTCCTAAAAGTGGGATAGCTGGGTCAAAAGGCAGTTCGATTTTTAATTTTCTGAGGAATCTCCAAACTGTTTTCCACAGTGGCTGCACCAGTCTGCATTCCCACCAGCAGTGCAGAAGGGTTCCCTTTTCTCCACATCCTCGCCAGCACTTATTCTGTGTTGTTTTGCTGATGAGTGCCATTCTGACTGGTGTGAGGTGATATCTCATTGTGGTTTTAATTTGCATTTCTCTAATGATTAGTGATGTTGAGCATTTTTTCATATGCCTATTGGCCATCTGTATGTCCTCATTGGAGAAATTTCTTTTCATTTCTTTTGCCCATTTTTTGATTGGGTTGTTTGTCTTCCTGGTGTTGCTTTTTATAAGTTCTTTATAAATTTTAGTTATTAACCCCTTATCAGATGTGCTGTCGAATATGTTCTCCCATTGTGTGGTTTGTCTTTTTATTCTGTTTCTATTGTCTTTAGCTGTGCAAAAACTTTTTAGTTTGATATAGTCCCATTTGTTTATCTTGCCTTTTATTTCAGTTGCCCATGAAGATAAATCGGCAAATATACCGCTGCTACAGATGTCGGAGAGCTTGCTGCCTATGTTTTCTTCTAAGATGTTTATGGTTTCACGGCTTACATTTAAGTCTTTTATCCATTTTGAGTTTGTTTTTGTGATTGGTGTAAGTTGATGGTCTAGTTTCATTTTTTTGCAGGTAGATGTCCAATTTTCCCAACACCATTTGTTAAAGAGGCTGTCTTTACTCCATTGTATGTTCTTTCCTCCTTTGTCAAATATCAGTTGTCCATAAAGCTGTGGGTTTATTTCTGGGTTCTCTGTTCTGTTCCATTGATCTATGTGCCTGTTCTTATGCCAGTACCAGGCTGTCTTGAGTATAATGGCCTTGTAGTAAACCTTGATATCAGGAAGAGTGATACCTCCTGCTTTATTTTTTCTTTTTAAGATTGCTGAGGCTATTCGTGTTCTTTTTTGGTTCCATATAAATTTTTGGAATATGTGTTCTATATCTTTGAAGTATGTCATTGGTATTTTAATTGGTATTGCATTGAATTTATAAATTGCTTTTGGTAATATAGACATTTTTATGATGTTTATTCTTCCTAGCCATGAGCACGGTATGTGCTTCCACTTGTTTGTATCTTCCTTGATTTCTTTTATCAATGTTCTATAATTTTCTGAGTACAAGTCCTTAACCTCCTTGGTTAAATTTACTCCTAGGTACTTTATTTTTTTGGCTGCAATAGTGAAGGGGATTGTTTCCTTAATTTCTTTTGCTGATATTTCATTGTTGGTGTATAGAAATGCCTCTGATTTCTGAGTATTAATTTTATATCCTGCCACCTTGCTGAATTCATTTATAAGGTCCAGTAGTTTTTTGACTGAGACTTTAGGGTTTTCAATATACAATATCATATCATCTGCAAATAATGACAGTTTTACTTCTTCTTTTCCAATTTGTATGCCTTTTATTTCTTCTTCTTGTCTGATTGCTGTAGCTAGGACTTCCAGAACTATGTTGAATAAGAGTGGTGAAAGTGGGCAACCCTGCCTGGTTCCTGATCTTAAGGGGATTGCTTTTAATCTTTGTCCATTTAGTATGATGTTTGCTGTCGGTTTATCGTAGATGGCCTTTATCATATTAAAGAATGATCCCTGTATTCCCACTTTACTGAGAGTTTTGAGCATGAATGGGTGCTGGATTTTATCAAATGCCTTTTCTGCATCTATTGAAATTATCATGTGATTTTTGTCCTTCCTTTTGTTTATGTGGTGAATCACATTGATTGATTTGCGAATATTGAACCAGCCTTGCCTCTCCAGAATAAATCCCACTTGATCGTGGTGTATGATTTTTTTCATATATTGCTGGATCCGGTTGGCTAATATTTTGTTGAGAATTTTAGCGTCTAAATTCATCAGGGATATAGGCCTATAATTTTCTTTCTTTGTGTTGTCTTTGCCCGGTTTTGGGATCAGAATTATGCTCGCCTCATAAAAGGAGTTTGGAAGTCTTCCTTCCTCTTGAATTTTTTGAAATAGCTTGAGGAGAATAGGAGTTAGTTCTTCTTTGAATTTTTGATAGAATTCACTTGTGAAGCCATCAGGCCCAGGACTTTTCTTTTTTGGGAGTTTTTTGATAACTGTTTCGATCTCATTTGCTGTAATTGGTCTGTTTAGGTGTTCTGATTCTTCCAGATTGATTTTTGGAAGGTTATATGATTCAAGAAATTTGTCCATTTCACCAAGATTGTCTAATTTTTTGGCATATAGTTCTTCATAGTATTTTCTTACAATGCTTTGTATTTCTGTTGTGTCAGTTGTTATTTCTCCACTGTCCTTTCTAATTTTATTTATTTGAGTCCTCTCTCTTTTTTTCTTGGTGAGTCTAGTTAAAGGTTCATCAATCTTATTTACCTTTTCAAAGAACCAGCTTCTTGTTTCATTGATCCTCTGTATTGTTTCCTTAGCCTCTATGTCATTTATTTCTGCTCTGACCTTTATTATTTCCTTTCTTCTACTTGTCTTGGGTTTTATTTGTTGTTGTTTTTCTAGTTCTTTTAGATGCAGGGTCAGGTTGCTTATTTGAGCTTTTTCTAGCTTCTTATGATATGCCTGTAGTGCAATAAACTTCCCTCTCAGAACTGCTTTTGCTGTGTCCCATAAATTTTGAGTTGATGTATGCTCATTATCATTTGTTTCTAGAAACTTTTTTATTTCTTCTTTGATCTCATTGTTAATCCATTCATTATTTAATAACAAGCTATTTAGTTTCCAAGTGTTTGAGTATTTTTCATTTTTTCTTTTGTGGTTAATTTCTAGTTTCATGGCATTGTGATCAGAGAAAATGCTTGATATGATTTCAATCTTCTTAAATTTATTGAGACCATTTTTGTGTCCTAACATGTGGTCTATCCTAGAAAACGTACCATGAGCGCTTGAGAAGAATGTATATTCTACTGCTTTAGGGTGAAAAGTTCTGAAGATATCTATTAAATCAAGTTGATCTAGTGTCTCCTTTAAGTCTGCTGTTTCTTTATTAATTTTCTTTCTTGTGGATCTATCCAGTGTTGTTAGAGGGGTATTGAAATCCCCTACTATGATAGTATTGCTATTAATCTCGCCCTTTATATCCATCAAAGTCTGCTTTATGTATGTCGGGGCTCCTATATTTGGTGCATAGATATTTACAATAGTTATATCTTCCTGTTGAATTGTTCCCTTTATCATTATGTAGTGTCCTCTTTTATCTCTTACTACAGCCTTTGTTTTAAAGTCCATTTTGTCTGATATAAGTATTGCTACCCCTGCTTTTTTTTCATTTCCATTTGCATGAAATATTTTTTTCCATCCTTTTACCTTCAGTCTATGAGCATCTTTTGTTTTAAGGTGTGTCTCTTGTAGACAGCATATGTATGGGTCCTGTTTCTTTATCCATGCAGCTACCCTATGTCTTTTGATTGGATCATTTAATCCATTTACATTTAAGGTTATTATTGATATGTAGTTGTTTATTGCCATTTTATTCTTTAAAGCTGTATTCTTCTTGTGCTCTATTCATTCCTCCCTTTAAACTGTTCACAAGAGGCCCCTTAGTATCTCTTGCATAAATGGTTTGGTTTTTATGAATTCCTTCAGGCTTTCTTTTTCTGGGAAGCTCTTTATTTCTCCTTCAATTTTAAACGTTAGCCTTGCTGGATAAAGTAGTCTTGGTTGTAGGTTCTTGTTCTGCATTACTTTGATTATTTCTTGCCATTCCCTTCTGGCCTCAAGTGTTTCTGTTGAGAAGTCCGATGTCATCCTTATGGGGGCTCCTTTGTAGGTGATAGTCTTTTTTTCTCTAGCAGCTTTTAAAATTTTTTCTTTATCCATTAGCTTTGGTATTTTAACTATGATGTGTCTTGGTGTAGATTTTTTGGGGTTTCTCCTTAATGGAGTTCTGTGTGCTTCTTGAATGTGTGGAGTGTTTCCCAGCCTTAATTTAGGAAAGTTTTCTGCTATAATTTGATTGAACAAAGTTTCCATTTCCTGTCCTCTCTCCTCTTCTTCAGGCACCCCTATGATGCGAATGTTGTTTCTCTTCATGTTGTCACAAAGCTCCCTTAGAGTTTCCTCACATTTTTTAAGTCTCTTTTCCTTTTTCTTCTCTGCTTCTGTGCCTTTGTTTATTGTGTCCTCTAACTCGCTTATTCGATCCTCAGCGTCATCCATCCTGCTTTTAATTCCTTCCATTGTGGTCTTCAGTTCTGATACTGTATTTGTCATTTCTGTCTGATTCTTTTTTATTATTTCAATTTCATTTTTTATACTTGTTATCTCTTTATTTAGGTGTTCATAATGACTATCCATTGTTGCTCTAATTTCTTTGAACATCCTAACTATCATTATTCTAAATTCTGCTTCTGGTAATTTGGTTATATCTGGTTCATTCAGGTCCTTCTCTGGGGATTTCTCTTGATTCATTTGGTTTGCATTCCTCTGCCTGCCCATTTTGTCTGTGTATAAGCAAGTTGTGGCGACTGGAGTCCAGTAGGTGTTGCCTTTGTGTTCTCTAGGTGTGGTCTATCTGCAGGCCCCCCACCCCCTCTGCCGGTGCCTAGGGTGGTTGGGTATGAGCGTTGCCAGCGCCGGCCCACTGTGCCTTTTGCTGTGATTTCTGCCTCTCCTCCGTGGGAGGGGCTGTGACTGAAGCCACAAGATTAGCACCAAGGGTAGAGACGAGCACCTTTCCTCAGCTGCGGACCCAGCCTATTTCCGGACTTCCGCCCAGAACCAGCAGTCGGAGCCTGCTCGCTACAGTTCCGCGGGTTAGGCGGGGCTTTTGACGTGCTCTCAGCTGTAAGCTTTTGCCTGTCCGGAGCTTTAGCCCCGCCCTCGAGGCCAAGGCCCTACTGCGCAGCGCCGGAAACCAAGGTTTATTGGGGCGGGCGTGTTTGCTGGCTTCCGCCGAGCTGCGTACTTCCGCTCGTCCCGGACTCTACCTCGCCCCCGCGTTCGGAGCCCGCTCGTGCACGTATGTATGCAATCCGGGGTCTCTCCGGCCGGGTGGGGACAGCAGCGTGGGCTCAGCTGCGAGCCTCCACTTGTCTCGGGGTCCACCCCCTTCCCGCGCTCGGAGCCCGCTTGCGCACGTACACTGGCCAACCGCGGTTTCTCCGGCCGGGGGTGGGGGTGGGGTGGGGGTGGGGACTGGTAGCGTCAGCTCAGCCACAGCCCCTGCCCGTCCCTGGTCCCAGCTCGGTCCCCGCGGTCAGGGCCGGCTTGCGCAGGGCCTGCCCGTTCCTGGCCTCCCGCTTTGTCCCCGTAAGTGGGACCAAAGGCGGGCCCGCAGCTTCCGGACCGCTTTCGCGGTCCCCTCTGACCCTCTGGGCTAGACCGATCTCCCACCGGCTTGGCCTCTGCCCACGCCGACAGAACCGCCTTTCAGCGTCCTGCCGCCCCAAACCCTTCAGCAACTGTCAGCAGAGTAGGAAGGGACCTAATACTCCCCACTGTGGGCCTGGGAGCTCCCTCACTTGTTTCACAGCTCAATACTGTCCAAACGCCTCTTTTAGGCTCTAGGACTGGAGGCTGGGGCTTGGTTCCTGGGACCCAGGTCCCTCCCTCTCCGCCAAACTCTCCTCCCGCCACGCGGGTCTCTCCGGGCTGCTGTTTGCTCCGGGGAGCTGGGCAGCCCTCTTCGCGTTTTCGCTATTCCTACCAGTCTCAATGTGGCTTCTTCTGTGTTCCTTGGTTGAAGAGTCCACTTAGTTTTGTTCAAAGTTGGTTTATCCAGGTGATGGTTCTTAAAATTGAGTTGTAATCCACTTTGGTTCTGGGAGTTGGAAGTTGGTACGTCCGCCTACTCCGTCGCCATCTTGCCTTTCCCTCCTTTTTTCTTAATGAGTCTGTTTTCTTAATTCTGCACCGTTCTCACTCAAGACCCAGAATTATGAGCCACGCTGGTCTGCGGCACATTACACTAGGCATTGGGAAATATGCCTGCAAGGAGTTTTCCAAGAAGACAGTGAAGCAACTTGGAGAGGCGATATTAAAATGAAAGCCTATTGCCAATCCTTCCTTAGGTTTTAGTAACATTGATTTTTAAAAATTAAACATACACAGAAGTAGAGAGAATGGTATTTTGAATCCTTATGTATTCATTATCCAGCTTCAACTACAGTAAAATTATGCTAATCAAGTTTCATCTCTCCACTGCAACTTACTTTTTTGTTTGTTTGTTTGTTTTCTTTGGCTAGAGTATCTAAAAGCAAATCCTAGACACGATGTCACTTCTTTCATCAACAGGTCTCTATGATTCTCTAACTCAATGACTTTAAACCGGGGGACATTTTACCAATTGGTTGTCACAACTTGGCTGTGTGTGTGTGTGTGTGTGTGTGTGTGTGTGTGTGTGTGTGTGGCTACTGACTGACATCTAGTGGGTAGAGACAGATGATGATGTTAAATATCCTTAAATGCACGGGACAACCCCTACTGCAAAGAATGATTTGGTCCAAAGTTAACAGTACTGAGGCTGAGAAACACTGCATTCTTTTATTACCTATTCATTAGCATACCTATCAAAATAGGCAACGATTTCTTAACATCATTTACTATCTAGTCCATATTTACATTTCTCCAATTGTCTAAAAATGTCTCATTCGTTGGCTTGTTGAAATCAGAATCCAAACAAAATATAGATATTGTATGTGACTAGTATGTCACTGCAGTCTTTTTTCATCAGTAATGTTCCCCTTCCTTTTTATTTGCCCTGGACTATTTCCCACATTCTAGATCTGGCTGATGGCTTCCTTGTGGTGAGGTTTAACTTATTGTATTATGCTTGTATTTTCTACACTTCCAGTCCAAGGTCAGGCTTGGCTTAGTGGCACGAGGGTGCATAGGTGGTGCTGTGCCTTTTCTTGCACCACACCTGGAGACACACAATGTCTAGTTGTCACTCATTTAATGATGCTATGTTTGATCAATTAGTCTGGGCAGGAGAGTTTGAGTTTTGAGATTCTTAAGACCATTTTTTTCTCTTTTTTTGTAAATGTTTGTAAATATGTTACCAGTTACTTGAGGATACCTACCCTTAAGGGAAAAATGAATCAAGTAATGAGACAGTGACGTTATTTCAAACTGTGTCTCCTACTTGGCCTGTCATTATGTCTTTTTCTATTACTTCTCTAAGTCTCTCTGTGTCACTTCTGGGGTGTGTTTGTGTGTGTGTGTGTGTGTGTGTGTGTGTGTGTGTGTGTGTGTATGTGTGTGTTGCTTTTCTTTGTTTGTATGTTCTTTATTATGTCTTGTTTCTTCCCAGAACCTATAATAATGTGGAGATTATAAATATTTTTTGATATGAATATAAAATAAAAAAATTATGTAGCATAAAAATATTTTTATGTTCATTGCTTTCAATTTTAAAATCAGAGGGAACTTTCTTTAGAAACAAGACAAAATTATGTTAATTAATTTGGGGGTGTCTCCATCTCCACACCACTCCATATATCTGTTTTCCTGCCATTGACATCAGTGACAAGTGCCAAGATGAATCCTGAGAATTCTGGGGAAGGCAGGAATCCACAGCTTCCCTGGAGAACAATACTCAGACCAAGCTTTCTCACTTTGGAAAGACTTCATGGGCTTTCTATGATGAATCAAAGAAGTTCTTAGGGCAGTGTGTGAGGTCACATGTCAACTAAGAAGGTCTGTGTGTCACCATGATCACTGGTCATGGCAGACCCTCTTGCATGTGGCTGGCTGCACTATCGGCATCAGCATTCCTTCCTAGCAGGAGAATGGGGCATGAACTACTAGTATAGTGATGACTCTGAATGGCATGAGCCCTATAAACACAGCTATTTCATTGCTACTTGGTCAAATGGCTACACTTTAGAGTGTGTTCTTACACAGTCCCTAAAATGGTATAATCACTTTCTATGATGGATCAAAAAGTCACTAATACCAGTGACAAAGGGAAAGTGCTCCAAAGTTAGGGAAAGCAATGAGCCCTGAGGGTAACCACCTTTGTGCTAAGTAAGGCCACACGCAGGGCGGGCCCTCTCCTTTGGGACAGCCAATAGGGCACCCAGTGCATTACAACCTAGCGCTCTGCACTCCTGAGACAGCCGTAGAGAACAGGTCTCCATAAGTGCCTGCCATTTCCCAGGACCGACGGAAGCCCTCGGGCACCAGAACTCCAAGCTCAGCATGGCAACAGTGAGCGAGGCCCAGCTGTGAGCAGATGACAGGCACCTCGCTCTGCATGTGACAGGTACCAGACAGCATAGACAGAGAAACACAGAAGTGTGCTAGCTAGTCAGGACAAACAAAAACAGGATAAATACGGAGAGCTATCATTTTATTAGTCTTTGCGTGCTTGGCCAAGAAATGGAAAAATGAAGGGGTGGATACCGGTGTGGACGGCTGGTCCCTCCAGTTGAGGTTTATTAATACTTCGCTGGTGGTTGCTGGTTTTTAAATCATGGTTGAAAAGCACATCATTCTCATCTCCCCACCTCCTACACACCCACTCACACACCTGATTTGTTCTTCTGTTTTTTAATCTAGATCGGTGGTTCTTAACCTTTTTTGAGGTACCGAACCCACCAGTTTTATATGTGCATTCACCGAACCCTTCTTTAGTGATAAATAAAATATGATTTTCCCCCCAAATTTAAGACATAGGTATATGTTTTTTTTACTGGTGCACAAAATGAGCTGTGCATGAACATCACCTTGCCCAAAGAACAAAACCAACAAAGTGCATGAACTCACAACAAATTACGGTATTACTTTATTCTGGCCTCTGCGGCAGAGGCTTCTCCAAACCCCTGAGACTGACTCATCGAACCCCTAGGGTTTGATAGAACCCAGGTTAAGAACCACTGATCTCGATGCTATAAATGCAAAATGGCCTGGTACCATTTTACAGGGACCCTGCTACAAAATAGCCATTCACAGAGGGGGCAGATGGATGGGACCACTTCTGGCTCTGTCCAGCAGCCAGTCATCAGAGGTCAATCTCCTCTGGGCCTGGACTATCTATTGGAGACAGAGGACAGGTAGTGCAGGGCCGGATGGGAGCTGACAGTGGTGCTGCCTGAACTGGGAGCCAGGCTTGTGTGCCTCTGAGCACTTAGCTGCAATAGCAGACAATCAGCAGTAGCTGTAGAGCATGTCACAATTTTTGTGAAGAAAAATTAGCCTCCAGGAAAGGCAATCAGACAAATCCAGATACCAGAGAAAGTCAAGATCTCAGGAGACCTTAGGAAAAGATAGGTGAACAGTGATGGGACGGGTTATTTTCATCAGCTCATTCTGCATTGCACTTGGGGTTTCCTCCTCACAGAAGTTTCTAACATCACCAGATCTCTCTACCGCTCCTGTGGAAGACAATTCTGGTTTCACAGCCAGTTCTCTTTGATCAACTGCCTTGGTCTAGTTATTCCTACGTGAAGAATTACTGCTATCTGAAGCTTAGTTTTCCCACTACCCAGTTGCTAACCAATTTGCTGAGTGTGACAAACTTTAGAGCAATTTAGTTGCTGTCTATGATGCTCCTTGACATTCCACATCTCTTTCATAGCAGCATGGGTCTGTGCCCAGCTGCTGATCATTCTGAGAGGTAAATCTGCTCTTGTTCGCCTTCCCCCACAGCTGTTCCATCATAGGCTGGCTGCTGTTTGGGCAGCCCCTTCAAAGCCACCACTGTCCTGTGGCTGTGTGCTCTACTGACAAGAGCAGCCCTTGCTTGCTAAGCCTTCCCATGAAGTTTGTACCAGTGTGTGGTGGCAGCAAGGGAGGAGATGCTGGTGAAGAGCCAGGGTGTGTTATGTTGAGAGTTACAGCCCCTCGTGGTGCTGTGACAAGGTGATGGGCCCCGGCACAGGCTACCCTTGAGCTGTGTGTCACATATTCCCAAGCCAGACCCAGACGACAATCACTGAAAGTATCTCTGTATCTTTAGGCAGAAAGACTGACCCAGGGTAGGCAGTGGCACAATGGCTACTGAGCATCTCAGGGCTCTCCAGCCACTGCCCTCAAGATTCTGGCTCTGCTTAGACACCTGCTCCCTCACAGGTGTGCTCAGGCTATGATGTGAGAACTACGGTGAATGCCAGAATGGATAGTCACAAATTTCAACTTTATCCTCTGCAGAATGGCCAAGTATATTAGCTTCCATCCAGGGGACACCCATTCTGTTTTTGATAATCTCATTGTCTTTCCAAAATCAGTACAGTCACCATCTCCCAGTGGAGCCTTCTCTCCTTATGTGAGAAATAAATATTCCCCATTCTGTAACAGATTGCCTTGG
The DNA here is from genome assembly GCA_037038555.1 of Rhynchonycteris naso. Lineage (NCBI taxonomy): Eukaryota > Metazoa > Chordata > Mammalia > Chiroptera > Emballonuridae > Rhynchonycteris > Rhynchonycteris naso. The sequence continues at coordinate 229,812,463 of CM072998.1, forward strand.
GGACCCTGGTCAGTTAGCTCAGTAGGTTAAGAACATCATCCCGAAACAACAGGGTACGGGTTTGTCCCCTGCCAGTGCACACATGGGAAGCAACCAAAGAACGCATGACTGAGTGGAACAACAAGGAATGCTTTTTTCCCACTACCCTCTTCACTCTTCCTCTAAAAAAAAAAAAAAAAAAAAGTCAATAAAAATTAAGCACTGGCTGGATGACTTGGTTGGTAAGAACATTGTATGGAGCATGAAGGTTGCTGGTTCTATTCCCTGGTCAGGGCACATACAGAAGCAGCTCGATGTTCCTCTCTCTCTTTCTCTATCTCTCTCTCTCAAAAACAAACAAACAAACAAATAAATAAATAAATAAAAGATTGCCTTGGGAACATTGTTTTTATCTACTTATTCTATGTAAGTTTCTTCTTCTATACCATTGGGTACTGGAGGTCAAAGATCAAGTATTACTCATCTTTATGTCTGTAGCAGACAGCACAGGACCTACCTAATACACACTTTATAAATCATCAATAGATAGTTGTAAATGGAACTAAACTAATTTATTTGATCAGGGAGCCTTAATAGTTTGATGTCATTACTGTAAAAGGAGAGAAGCATAAAGACCAGGTTCATATGTGAACTGTCTCACCCCATCACATCACTCCCACACATATGTTCCTACACAGTCAGACTGTGTTACAAAGCAGCATTCACCCCACTTTCTAACAATTTCGTACAGAAGACTGGCTTTTTCTCCTATCTGTTGCTGGGTGGTGATATGGTGTCACTGAACTAGATACAACAGCATCCAATATAAAGGCCTTATTAAAAGAGATGAAGCAGCTGACTGATGCTGACTGGATAAACTTTGCAGTATTTGCATACCTGTGGGGAGCACAGACACTGACCTTTTAAATTGTTTCATGCACCATGATTTTAATTCAGGTTTAGTTTGATCTTTCAGATTCCCGCTCCCTTCATGGTTGAAAAGCATTCCATATTCATCTGACATAATAATATGCATAATCTGTCAAAGCAGAAACTTGCTCCATTATTTTCTGCAGCCTGTAGTTCATGCTACATTCAGCTAAAATGGTGTGAGGGTTCAGCAGTGAACAGGGTGGTTGAGAAAACCTTTTGAGGAGGCAGTGGAGTTGATCAAAACCTTTCAGGTAATCTTAAGAGGATGTTTTATGTGTTCTTGATTCAGAGATGGAAGGGAATTTAGGGGGCAGAGATGGAAGTCACTTGCCTCCGGGCCATGACAGAGAGCCTATTTGAGCTACATAGATGCACATGTGTCATTTAAGAAAGGAGATTCTGTATCAACATTAATCAGTTGCAGTTTTTAATAACCTTCCTTAATAGAAAGATTGTCTTACCTCTGACCAACATTTTTCATATTGTAGTTTCTCTGCTGAGTTACTGTTTTCGTGGTGGAGGTGAAATAAATCATTCATCACCTTCTTACTGCATAACAAGTGTATATAAGACTCTCCTCGTCACCACTAGGCATTGTTTCAGTTCTGTTCTCTCTTCCAATGATCATTTCTTTTTATTGTCACAATCCTGGCCAAGTTCTCCAAATCCACAAATATCAACTTTTGGAGCACATCATTTACGAGCACTCGGTACTGTGAGTAATGAGGTGGTGACTGTTTAGTCTTGGAGTGTTTTGCAGAGTGAATATTCTTTCAAATTGGATTTGCTTTAAAACACTGACATTTATTTAAACATCTGTCATGTGACACGAACAGTGTTGATTTGTGAGTGATGTTTTCTTTAGGTTGTTCTGCCAGAAGAAAGTAAACTCAACCTGGAGAGGTGGAGGAGCTAGTGTGGGCTTCTCAGGGCTTCAGTCTCCTAAGAGGCTGGTCAGGGGCTGCAGAACTGGGCAGAAATCACCATGGCAAGAGGCAGCAAATGAAACCTTTTGTATGTGTTTCTTATACCAGTTCCGGTTTTACATAACTTTCTTTATTGCCATGGAATTACAGAACATTGGGTTGATGTAATAGAAGGGTTATTGGAGCAAGTCTGCTATATCAGGCATGGTGATAGCTTACTGTCCAAGAAAGATTCCAGCTCCATTACTGACTACTAGTGGGACTTCTGGAAAGTTGTCCAAATTCAGTTTAGACAACTTTAGTCCTACTTCACAAAGAAGGAAACTTCGTGAAGTAGGACTATGAATTAGTGCAGTATAGTGTTTTCGTGAGGATTATGTGAGCTAATATACTCCAAGGGCTTAGTGGTACATGATAGCTAGTATTTTATAAAGTTGCCTATTTGCTATTTAGAGTTTTCTAAGAATGGAGTCACTGTATCTATTTTTTTGTTTTCTAGTATTTTGTCAACAGGTGACCATAATTTCTTCCTTATACTCAACTGAAATCTGGCCAGTTTGAGGTGGCTTTTGTTGCATTTGGTGACTTCTTTTCATGCCCTCTAGCAACAGTTAAACATTTGTGTACTAGGCACAATCATAGAGAACTTCCCATATACTAGACACACTGATCCCATTTAATCCATTCTCTGTCCTCCTCTATGAAACAGATGTCCCATTGGGCCTGTGTGACTGGCCAGAGCCCTACTTCATCTTAACTCCGTTTATCTCTGAGGAGCTGGTTGACCTGTGGTTAATAGCTCCCTCTCTAAAAAGAGCCAGTTAAAACAAGCCTAGAACAAGATGGCTGCAGAATTGGCCTCCAGAACTCAAATTCTTTTATGATCTAATCTCCATATTAAATGACATACCCACTGACACCAGGACAGTTGACCATTATCATGATGACGATTGGAAGGGACCATAAAGGGACAGAAAAGGAGGCAGAACCCTGACTCTGAGAAGACCCCACCTATATATCCTTCTCTGCCTAGACCATTGTTTCATTTCTCTCCTTCTATATACACAACTTCTGACCCCAAGCCCATGAAAAGTTGATTTGAGAGCTCCTAAGATCCCATTTCTCCCTTCTCTGGCCATTTTAAAATAAAGCTTGTGCTGTTAATGCTCACTTTCAGTTTTATAATTGGCTTTACAATACCTAATGGAGAAAGAACCCACTCGGAGCCCTCAAAAGGGTGATTTTGCCTGAGACCACATACGTGGAGCCCGGACTCTAACCTAGTCTTTCTCCTTCTTTCCCTCAGCCATGCTGTCCCCAAGATACATATTTAGTCTCTCTTCTGTAGACTAAAAGTCTCTTTTTTCTCTGGTTTGGCAATCAACTACTGATAAAAATATGCATATCATTTTAGAGACATAAACCATGTTATCCATTTCAAATCCTTTTTGGAATGAATAATGATGATGTTGGGTTACATGTGAAAGGTGTGTTTTAAATATGAGTGGAAAATTAAACCAATGATTAGTAGTAGCAGGTCCAAATTATTTCAGGTTTGGTTAGTTTTGACCAAGTTAGAAGGATTAATATTTTCCATCTCATGACACCTTTACTTACAGGTTAACAGGCTTTAACTCAACATGATCCTGGTAGTAGGAGTGTGCATCAAGTCCACCTATGAAATCAACTGAAAATAGCCCAATATGAATAAATGTGTAAATAAAACACACATCAGAGTAGGTGTTTAAAACAGAACACATATAAATAATATTAACAAAAATATCTGTCTATCACAAAATGGAAAAATGTGTGTTTAATTTAAGGGACAGTTTAAAATATTATCAGTGGCCCAAAAAAAGGGACATTTGAAGAAACATAAAGAAGTTGCTATCTTAGGGACTGAAAAAATCACAGTTGTTAATGGTTTTGCTGAAAAATGAAGTTACATTAAATAATATTAGATTTAAAATAATGTGTTTGTCCTTAGGTATAGAGCTATGCCATTTTTCCCTATGTATCAAAAGACATACTTTTTCACCTTATTGCCAAAATCCATATTTTCCCTCTTAGAAATATTTATTGCATTGTTAGAAAGATCTTTGAGAAGTCACATAATCTGTGTCCATGCCTTCTATCCTTAAACCATCCCTAACAAATAGGTATCTGCTTTTTGCAAAGGTTTCCTCTTCTCTCTAGTAGCACGGTATTTGTCTCACAGTCTGTGTAAAATTACTGTTCTTGATAATTATTATTCTAAGTTCTTCCTGTCTTGATCACAGCCTCTGTTTTTTTTTTTTTTTTTTTTTTTTTTTTTTTTTAAATTTCTTTTTATTTTATTCATTTTAGAGAGGAGACAGAGAGTGAGAGAGAGAGAGAGAAAGAGAGAAAGGGGAGGAGCTGGAAGCATCAACTCCCATATGTGCCTTGACCAGACCAGTGCAGGGTTTTGAACTGGCGACCTCAGTGTTCCCAGGTCGTCGCTTTATCCACTGCGCCACCACAGGTCAGGCCTCTGTTTTATCTTTTATTTTTTTATTATTTTTATGTTTTATTTATTTATTTATTTATTTATTTATTTATTTATTTATTATTATTATTGTTTATTAAGTAAGAGGCAGGGAGGCAGAAAGACAGACTCCAGCATGTGCCCTGACCGGGATCCACCCGGCAAGCCCACTAGGGGATGATGCTCTGCCCATCTGGGACCATTGCCTGTTTGCTCAGCAACAGAGGCATTTTAGTGCCTGAGGGGAGGCCATGGAGCCATGTCCAGTGTCCAGGGCCGACTTGCTTGAACCATTTGAGCATGGCTGTTGAGGTGAAGATAGAAAAAGAGAAAAGGAGGAGGGGGAAGTCTGGAGAAACAGATGGTCACTTCTCCTATGTGCCCTGATCAGGAATTGAACCCAGGACTTCCCCACATGTCTTATCCAATCTTAATGTCCATGGTTAATCTTAGTTCATTTTTCCTGTTTTATCTTGTAGTCCATTAAAAACATCATTACTTTACACCAACCTTTGTTATAGTATAGCATTTTAACATTATTGGGGATATAGGCATACTGGGACACTGACTCTCAGTGTGTGTGTGTGTGTGTGTGTGTGTGTAGGTAGGTACACAGTATGCAAAAGATATTATATCATATACTCAGCTCAAGATAAGCACTTCAGTGAACAGTGATTTAGAGAGAGATGACTTAACCTAGATGTTCTATTGAAGATGTGACTCACTTAAGCTCTAGTCACTCTTGTCAGTCCCTGACCTGCTCTGTTCTTTTCCTCTACTAGAGAATCTGAGGTAAGACCAGCTCAACCAAAGCGTCACCAGATCACTGGGCAGGCAGAAGCTGTGGAGTCTCGTGGGGCACATTACAACCAGTCGCCAGAACCATCTCTAGGTAATCTCCCTGGAGACCAGAGGATCTAGAAGCTTATCTTTTCCCTACCAGATCAATGTGAGTCCCCTGGACAGTACCTTAGGAGAGAAGCAGTGAGGGGGAGTCAATCTGAGACGGTGAAAAGATTTTACAAAGAACAAACAGTGCCTAAGGGGACCATTTAAGTGGTCAGATTAAATAAAGGTTTTTTAAAAGATTTTATCAGATTAAATATTTAATCAAACATTTGCTCCTTTGTCCTGCTGACCAATGGGTGGAAATTTAAAGGGAAGATAACGTTGACTAAAAGCCAAATAAGCATACCATTGACAAAGCTACTCCTGAAAGTTAAAAGGATTGTTAAAAATAAATACATTTATAAATATGTACATTTGTGAATAAAATAATTAAATTAAAAATTATACCCAAAATAAAATTCTTTATAAAAATATTCACACACATGCACACACACATGTATACTTTAAAGCAAAATATAAAATATAAGGAAACTTTATATTGATGATATGAACATTAAAATGTAACATTAACTGAGTCATAACTTTGCTTATAAATTCAGGTACTGCTGTGAATCTGCTCCTTAGCCTCTATGTCTCTAATATACCATGTCACCAGTATCTTTTAGAAAGAATATAATATAATATATATTAATATGGTTTTATTATTTTTATAAAATTATTTATAATATTATTCAAAATTTCTTTTTATAATTATTAAATTTGAAATGATCAGTACCTTAATTAACTGTAAATCATAGTACCTTTAACTATGAAATACTTTCTATATAGGTGCCAGTAAACACCAAGCACTTGCTAAAGAGTGGAGATATATATAAAGTGTAGTTTAGCCCAGGTATTGCCATTTTACCTCCATTCAGTGTATCTTTGTCAAAAATTTTATAAGACACAGAACATTAATTGTATATATTTATGACTCCTTTCACCAAATATAAATGCTGTAGAAGTTTTAGACCTTCTTGTAACTCAGCTTCTTTCCATTGTGATGCAGAATATCAATTTGTCCAATTAAAACCAGGAGCTCTTCAAAAGAATCTTTTCCCAAGTCAAGATTTCCAAAAGGAAATTATCAAATTGTAAGTGAAATCTTGTATAACATTTGAGCTCTCATTATTTAATTTGTCCAGTTCTCTTGCTTTTGTCAGCATACATTTCAAAGTTCTCCTTTTTACAAGCTTTCAATTATTGCCATTTACTAGAAGCTTCAAAAGATGATTTTGGGGATGCTTCATTTGTTGAATGATTCAATTAAAAAATTTCAACTGATCTTGAATGCAAAGCAACAAATATGTGGAAGACTCATTTATAAAACTGCTCACAACCATTGTAGGGAACTTTGATTTACAAAGTAGTTTTTGAAAGGCTGAACCGTTCCTAACTGTGACAGAAGGAGAGAAGCAAAGAGAGAAAGCATATTCTGCCATCGTGAAGTTCTGTTTGTTTTCAACATCAACCTCATTATAGAAATATCCTCAGGGAAATACAAATCAAAACTACAGTGGGGTACTACTTTATACCCACTAAAATAGGCAGCATAAAAATAATCAGATAATGATAAGTGTTGGTGAAGATGTAAAAAAAATTGGAATGCCCATACTGTTGGTGGGATTGGAAAATGGTGCAGCCACTTTGGAAAATAGGCAGTACCTACGGTTAAATATAAAGTTACCCCATGACCTAGTAATACCATTCCTGAGCATATACCCAAGACAAATAAAAACATATGTCCCACAAAAATTTGTTCACAATGTTTATAACAGCATTATTCATTATAGCAAAAAGCTGGGGAAAATTCTAGCTTATATTATTAATATGTGTGTGTATAAATTTTGATATAAAATTTGAAAACTGTAGAGTTTCTATTTTAATTGTTAAAACATTGAAATTTTATTGAGAAGAAATTATAAATGACCTGTGCACCTGAATTTCAAATACATTTTTGCTTTATAAATTCTTTAATGTAATAAGAATTCGATGCTTTTATAAACCATAGTATTGTGCTCCACCAAAATTTGTGTTATTCCTACAAAATAAATAATTTTATCTTTAACATTTACTTTTTTTTTTTTTTGTATTTTTCTGAAATGAGAAGCAGGGAGGCAGAGAGACAGACTCCCACATACGCCCAACCAGGATCCACGCAGCATGCCCACCAGGGGGTGATGCTCTGCCCATCTGGGGTGTTGCTCCATTGTAACTGGAGCCATTTTAGCGCCTGAGGTGGAGGCCATAGAACCATTCTCAGCACCCAGGCCAACTTTGCTCCAGTGGAGCCTTGGCTGCAGAAGGGGAAGAGAGAGATAGAGAGAAAGGAGAGGAAGAAGGGTGGAGAAGCAGATGGGCGCTTCTCCTGTGTGCCCTGACTGGGAACCGAACTTAGGACATCCACATGCCAGGCTGACGACTGCTGAGCCAGTTGGCTAAGGCAGTGTTTACTTCTTAGTTGAATTAGCACATCATTTAAAGTCATATCAGAAGTTTTAGCTGAGACAGAATGAATATCTAAAAATTTTTCTTTGACGCCATGAATTAGATTTTAAAAAACCAAACTATATTTGAAAATAAATTAATTGGTTTTCTGCTGAAATCATCTGGTGACCTGGTAAAATATTGGTATTTCAGATCTATGGGAAATTCTCTCCCACTGCGGAGGCAGCCCATCATCTGCATTTCTGGGTGCCCTGACCCATGATTTCCGTGGTCTGGTGCGCTGGGCTGTGGGAGGAGCCAAAGCATTCAGCACTTCCCCCACCTCCACCTGACACAGAAAAGAGCCATCTCTGCTACCTCTGCCCACTCTTCTACCTTTTTAATCCATTGACCTGCTCACTGTGCTTGCAAGGAAGGTGCTAGTTAACATTATTCACTTCAAGATTTGGCAAGAAGAGAGTGCTGTAATTGGTTTTCTTTCTACTGACTTAACCATGTGTTAAAAAGGGAATTCTATTCATTGCATTTACATTTCACACACCTTGAGGAAACCAGTGCCGAAGCTTAAAGTACTGTCCATTTACCATAGTAGGTTATCATAATATAACTATTAATAATAGTATTTCATTTGTAAATTAAATAATCTAGGACAAAATCTAAACCAGAATGGATGCCAGGCCTTGTGTTAACAGCGATTGTTTTAACCCAGCTAGGATATATGGCCATCCCTATGGATGACACTGTAAATGAGCTACGTTTTTTCTGCATGTCAGAATTCTAGTGTGATGTATAGTTTGCAAACCTCTAAAAATAAAAATTACATATTGGTAAAACTTAACTTGTTAAACTTCTGGAACTAGAAAAAACTACAAAAAAAAGTAAGTATTAGGGAGAATTCATTAACAAATGGGTAATTAAGAAATTGAGAACATCAAGAATCTTTTATGGATGGGCACAACAAGGTGGCTTTTCAGCAACAGAAACCTACACTTCAATGAGATAACAATGTTTCCATAGTTCTTAAAAGAGTTTTTTATGCACATACCAACACTTCTCATTTGCCAGAGTGAGAAGACAGTTAAACTAAAGGGACAAATAGGGGCATAAATAAAGGGCAAGTTTATAGATTCTGAAAGTATATATTTTTAATGATGTCAAATGCTTTAAAAAATTGAGGAATTTTTTTAGAAAGATGATTTACCAAAAGACTGGAAAACAACTTAGTGGGAATAAACTTCAGCTTTTAAGTTTGCAAAAAAAGTAGTCACACTTTACTGTTAACAAAGTAAAGCAACTATACATTCTAGAATTCACTTAAATGAGAAAGATGTTAGAAGGGCAGATGCTGAATTAAGTAATTTCTCCAGGAGAATAAGGGAATGAATTCCAATAAAATATGAAAAGTAATAGAGAAGGCATGGATAGGTTTCAGAGGTGTTAGAGATGGCCAGGTAGAAAGAACACATCTACCATATTTGGAGCTTTGGCAGAAGAATGACGATGGAGGAGGTGGGGAAACAGAAGGAAGCCTGAGCGGAGGTGAGGTGGGGAGTGGGTGAACAGCTTGTCAGTTGATCTGCAGGACAATTAAGTTGAATTTTGTATCATCTGGTTATTAAAGTCTTGATTGTTGCCAGATGGGAGAGGAGTTGGGGAATGAGCGATAGGTGAAGGGGATTAAGAAGTATAAACTGCCAGTCACGGTATGTAAAGTACAGCACAGGAAATAGAGCCAATAGTGTTGCAATAACTGTGCATGGTGCCAGATGGGTACTAGACTTATCGGGGTGATCACTGCATAAGATATACAAATGTCTAATCACTACATTGTATACCTGAAATAAATATAGCATTATATGTCAACTATAATTGAAAAATAAAATTTAAAAACATCTTGAAATTCAAAACAAAAATTAAGCACAATTAAGAATTGGCATCAACCGTCCAGAAAAGCCAGTTATACAGAGCATTATTCTTTACCCATTCTCAGAAACTGTATTTCAATAAAAGATCCTAAGGGCAGGGCCTGCAGCCAGGCCACCCTGTTGTTTAACATTCTTTCAAATGTATTTCCTGTGCCAACTTCCAACAGCACAGCCAAACAACTTCTTGGTTACTTGTTACCAAATATCCTGACAAAGATTCTCACTGACTTGAAGGGATTAATTGCAAAGCTACTCGAGATTTAAAACAACATCTACCACACAAATACTGACTTATTTTTCACTTGCAAAACAGACACAAGCAATTGCAACTGTTCTAGTTGACCACAGGAAACTTTGGGGTCATAAATGAAGTTTTCAATAGATAACTCAGTGCTACCAATCCAGTTCCTCAATAAGACGTGACAAACCTGACTTAGTACACCCAAAGCAACAACTTAAGGTCCTTTCCAGTGAGGACTGAAGCTATCACTTATGTCCTAGGATTTTTATATTCACCCAATAATAAACCAGAATGTAGGTGTCTTGTTTCCGAACCAGCCATGTTGCAGGCAGCCTTGTCACTGAATTGCAGAACATGGAACCCCTGTGACATTGCCTTCGGCTCTGCATAAGGGAAAGACTCAGGATGATGAAGAACAATTAACATAACTTTTCTGAATTTGCTTCCTGGTCTATCATTGTTCCTGTTCTGTAGTTATTAGACTGTTCTAATAAGCATTTATTTTGCTAGTCGCCAGCAGAAATGTCTTAAGGAAGCATCTCTCAGGCCTTAAAGAACTCGAATACCAGAGCTGTTACACGGCGCTATGCTTTTTCTATGATGGGATTTCCTAAGAGAAAAGCCAGGGTTGAGGCTGGACACTGAGTTCATGCAGAGAGGCCCTTAAAAGCCCAGAGAGAGGATTCTGCAGCACCCTGCAGATAATGAGGGCTTTTAGGAGAGACCTGTTCTTACAGAAGTGGCTGGCAACTACACTCTGGCCCTGTTACTAGGGGATGAGCTACTCGATTGGAAGAATCTGAGCTTCCCGAGAGCATGGCCTGCTGTGCCAAAGCTAGGCCATGGTCGGGATGCTTCCAGGGGCACCATGATGGGTCTGCTGGGCATAGTGAACTTGACAGTGCCCAAAGCACCCTTGTTTGCCAGAGGAGGTGGTTGGGCCAGTGCTGCCATCTCCTTACAAGAACTTTATGAACCCGAAGAGCTGTTCAAGCAGCATATGTATGACACCCAAGTGCAAGCTTTATGGATATTCACTGTTGTTCTCTTTATGATGCAGGAAGTTTAAGACGTCCACCTTTCAGAAAGCATGGGACACTGAAGCAGGGAAGCACGCAGGACCAAGAAGATGCTCCAGGATAAGTAAGCCTCAGCCCGAAGCGTGGGGTCCAGAGGCTCAGAGATAGCCTGTCTGTATCACAGTTCTCACATATTTTTACGTCTTCGACCTGGTAACATCCATGCAAAATGGACTCTCTCATTTCCATCTTGTTCCCCTCAGTCTCAGGTACTGACAATAAGATTTGATATAGCTCAATTGTCCTTGAGGACGATTTGGTTTGGAAAACACTGAGAACTGTCACTGGGAGAGTTTGGAGGGTCCGGAAGCAACTCCAGGACTCCCATTTCTCTTTGTCCTGGGAAGGGAGAGGGAGGCCATAAGAGACCAGAAGTCTTCAACTTGGCAAAGGCATGCCCCAACTGTATGTGCAAACTTCCCAAATGGTGTGTAGGTAGGTGTGCATAGTTTAAGGGAGTCAGTTCCTAGGGCCTTAATTCCATCATGTATGTGTCCTAAGAAAGTACCTGTGACCATTTGGCTATTCTGGTCCTCGGTTCCCTCATCCTCTTCCACAGTTGTAGTCTCGCCACTGTGCAAGGAAATGCGTTTATCCCAGCCACCAGAATCTTATTGGTGCACTACTCTAAGGGGAGCATCCTTCAGGCCACTAAACAATGCAAAAGTCTTATTTTCCTGCTCCTTCTCAGGATAAGGTAGCTAGTTTCTGACCTTTTGCTTCCAAAATAATTGGAGTACCTAACTGGTTCATTAGCTGTAGTACTTAAAAATAATTTTTGACACTAAATCACTCTGTACTTTTTAAACATATATCTCAGCCATTTCATCTGTAATTTTACTCCTCCCTATACTTGTCTTTTCTCCTTCCCTGCTTCCCTTTTTCTCCTTGGTACTTATTACTATTTAGCATACTATATACAGTGTGTCCGTAAAGTCATGGTGCACTTTTGATCGGTCACACTGTCAAAAGTGCACCATGACTTTACGGACACACTGTATATTTACTTTAAAAACCTTATTTGTTGTCTGACTCCCTCAATACAATTTAAACTTTGCAAAATAAGTTTTGTTTAATCTTATCTGATTTTTCCTCTGCCCGATACAACATAGACCCTCAAAAGTTATTGGGGAAAGAAGGAATTAGAATAATTGAGTGACACTGCTATAAACAATTTCTTTTAATTCTCATATTTTTTTTTTCTGTGAACAAGGTTTCTATGAATACAACATTAGGGCCAAATATTGAAGGTACCTTAATTAGCCTACCTCATCCTAGCAAATAACTAATATTTATCCATGGATACATGAACTAATTGAAACAACTCTCTCTATTTTGTTAAAAGGTGCTCTTTCCACAATTAATTCATTTTCTGTTCAAGTTTTTCTTTGGATGGGGTTATAATTACAATTATTGGCTATCAACATGATTGAGCAAACATGAATGTATTACATGTATTGAATAATGAATATATTTATGTTTGCTCAATCATCATGTTGATAGTCAATAACTGTACAGTTGCCTCCTGAGCAACATGAGTATAAACTGCGTGAGTCACCTTATATGCTTATTTTTTAAAATATAAACTGTAAGTGTATTTTCCTTCTGGTTTATTTTATTTTATTTTATGTTAGAGGAGGGGGTCTAGACAGACTCCCGCATGCACCCTGACCAAGATCCACCCAGTAATCTCCTGTCTGGAACTGATGCTGGAATCAACTGAGTTATCTTTAGCACCTGGACCAATGCTTGGACCAACCGAGTCACTGGCTGTGAGAGGGGAAGAGAGAGAGATGGTGGGGAGAGAAAGAAGCAGATGGTTGCTTCTCCTGTGTGCCCTGACCAGGATCGAACCTCAGATGTCCGCATACTGGGCACACGCTCTATCCACTGAGCAAACTGGCTAGGGCCCCTTCTGATTTTCTTAATATTTTCTTTCCTCTAGCTTATTTTATTGTAAGAATACTGTATAGAATACATGTAACATGCAAAATATATGTTAATGGACTGTTCATGTAAGGCTTATGGTCAATAGTAGGCTACTAGTAATTAAGTATTTAGAAAGTCAAAAGTTATATGTAGTAAAAAGAATAAAGCACATTATTTTTTTATGACACACACTACATAATATCTAAATACTTTGTTAGAGAGATAATGACAGCAGTGTTAACATGAGAAGACAGAGTGTTAATTAGTATCTTGAGGAAAGAGCGAACTGGATTTGGATCAGCTGAATGAAGGTATCATCAAATCTGTTCTCAATAGTCAGCATCTGATCCTCAACCTACCTGCTCTCCAGGATCCTTGGGTCTCAGATCTCTCATTCCAAGGCTGTCTATATAGACAATGCTACCACCCAAACAAACAAAAAACATAAAACCCAACTCCAAGTTAAATCTAAAATTGAACCAGATACTCTGGCTTATTAACCCTGCTCCGGCTCCCAGGCTCCTCCATGTCCGAACACCGAGTAAATCGCAATTCTGGAAAAGATGACTCTGCGTTCACTGACACTCACCTACCTCTCAGGTCCTTAGTCACTGCTCCCCACAGCGTCACCTACCTGACCATCCCAGAAGTCCCCAGAACCTCCTATCTCTCACCTAGCAGGCCTCTTCCTGTGGCGCCCATGCAGACCTTGGCCCACTTGATGCTAAGCTTCTCAACACTCCTGGCAGCTGCAGAGGCTCAGCTCACTGGCAGGACAGGACAATACCATTTTGGTGCCCGCAATCCCAACCCCCCTCTGGGCTGTCACTAGAAATGCTGTTGGAACAGTTTCAGCCTTGGAGGTAGCTCTGTGATGTAACTGATCACGCCCACCGCTGTATTAGTAGCTGAGCACAGTAAGAAGAAATTGAAATCACAATTATTTCAGAAGCAAAAAATCAGATCCTAGCTACCTTGTCATGAGTGGGCATAGGAAATAAAAACTGCCCTATTGTTTAGTGCTCTGGAGGATATGCCTCCCCAGGGTAGTGCACCAAGGTAAGATCCTGGCGGCTGAGATAAATAGTTTGGACATGTCTTAGTCTTGTGAGACAAGAACACTACTGAGTAAGTGTTTAGAGGCCAAAGCCTATCCAAGGTCAATGTGGAGTGGTTGTAGTCTTTTTAAGCTTTTGGGCAAAGGACATATGACAGTACCTGTGAGCCATTACTGAGGAGCACCATGGTGGGCCACCATACTGGAAGAGCAGTTGCCTGGGGCAGAAGACACCCAGAACTAATGTAAGGAGGAACTTTTGGAGGGCCACCCACGTTGGAGAAGTCTTGAGATGTTAGAGGCGGCTGTCAGACTGTGGCCAAAAACACAGAAAGACTTGGAATATTGGTGAGATTTGGGGATGGGCCGAGAAGGGGTGGGATGAGAATAAAATCTTATATGCAGATTTTATAGGGTTAGTGCTCCTACCCCTGCTTTGTTTAAAGGCCAACACTCATAAATCCATCCAAAGAAAAACTTGAACACTAAAAATCTGGTCACAAGAAAAAATTAAATTTTTATTCATAAAACTAAATAAAAACTAAATAGAAATGTTTGCAAGTCTTCTAAATGGAATATAACAAATTATATTGGGAGAGTATGTATCTTCGGCCATACCCTCTGGATCTCGTCTAACTTTGCAAGCAAAGCAGGGTGGGGCCTGATTAGCACTTGGATAAGAGACAAAATATAGTTAGAAAAATTAAAGATGTCTTAAGCAAATAGAAGAATATAAAACATTTCTAAATTGTGAAACCCAATATTGTATTATAAAGATATAATTTGATCAGTGGATCAATTAATTTATGGATTCAAAACAATGGCCATAAAAATTTCAGCAGTTTAAGCAAAATGCTGATTTTAAAATGTACATGAAAGGCAAAGATTAAAAATTAGTTAAGACAGTCTTGAAGAAAAATTATGAGAGTTCCTAATTTAAGATTTAAGATTAATAACTGGATTATACAAATTAAGAACCTTTATTTATTAAAAGGTAACATTAAGAATGAAATTCTAATTTATAAATGATTTTTCATTGCAGAAATGTATGATAGACTAAAAATACTTTAAAGAATAAACATATTACATTAGAAAAGAAGTTTATAGGTAAAGTGTAATGGTGGTATCAGTTAAAAAATATGGAATTATGTAAAGTTTCAACTGCTCATTAATGCTTAAGTACTTTTTAAATGGGTGATTATGAGTTTTAAATTGCTATGGCGTTTGATTCCATGGGATGCATTCAAATGAGGAATACCTCAGATTTATTATTAAATATTATGGTGATTTAAAATATTTAATATTTTAAATATTATAGTCAGGTGTCAATTTATCTACATTGAAATTATATTTCCCGAATGCACCTCTCTATATGGTTCTGAATTAGAGCTGGTACAAGAGACATTTGTGTGATATGGAAGACACGTGAAGCAGAGTGCTTGTGCTCAGGAAGTTGTCCCGGGTCTCATGCCCCACCTTGAACAAGGCGGGCTGAGAAACAAGAACAGGACATGCTTAACAACTGAGACTACAGTGGGACCACTCTGCTGCTAAGTGGATGCCAGCAGGAGAGGTGGGACGAGACGTGGATGCCTAGCCGTGTCCCTCATGGCCCACACCACTACATCTACCTTGACCTTGGAATCAGTGCTGGGAAGAGGACAGTCCTTGACGTGGATGCCCAGCCGTGCCCCTCATGGCCCACACCACTACATCTACCTTGACCTTGGAATCAGTCCCGGGAAAAGGACAGTCCTTGGTGAACTAGACAACCAACAACGTGGCTGAGAAATCCCTGAGATGGCCAAGTTTTCCTGGAAGTGACACTATGAAGAAAAATGTTGAGTCTGGTTTTACAAAAATAAGGGAAGTTACCTTTTTGATTTTTTATAATCATACCCATGACATTGGTCTTCTATCTTAATCTCTTATATTTTATTGAGCCAGATTTTAATAATGTTGGATTCTTCAAGTTTCATTGTATGGCCATACAGAATTTTGCAGTTATTAAAATTAAACATTGTGTGTGTGTGTGTCTGTGGGGTGGGGGTGGGAAATGTTAGTTTTTTTCCACCATTCTGTGATATTTGAATTGTATCCTGAGATTCTATTATTCTAATAATAATATTTGCGTATTGAGTGTTCTGTGCTAAAACAAGATAATTGATTTGGATGAAGCAAAATCATTGGGTGTATTACATATACTTCCGATATCCATTTAAATTTTAGTGGGTTAGCCCATTATCCTATACTGTGAAGTAATTTATATTCTCACTCAACATTTAAATATGAATGTTCTGGTTTTAATCTAGTGAGCGAGCAATGTCTCTTTCTTTACCTATTTAGGAAGAAGTTAGTTATTCTTGTTGGAAAGAAAGGCACAACAGTATGTTGGAAAGCATGTTGAGCTTTGGTACCTGACAAAGCTGGATCACACATTAGTTCTTACAGGTTATGTGAGCTGGGAAAAGTCTCAGGGTCCTGCTTTACAAAATGAGGACAATGACAGCCTCCTCATAGGGTGTGGTAGCCCTGTATGAGATCATGACCTTGGAGTGCTGGGACACAAAAGCCTGTAGCATTTAGCAGGCTGTTATTGATATCATTGGCACATTTATCTTATTCTGATGACACATTCCCACGAACTATTGATTTTCAAATTTTCAAAAGCGTTGTTTAGCTGAGGATAACAATGATTTGCCAAAATTCCAACATTCTCTTCTCCCTAGATCCCAGAAGACTGTCTGTCCTTGAGGAACCTGTATTGAATTTGTGTCTAGTTTGATTTTCTCATGTTTGGAAAGAGAGGCTACTTTGGAGGAGGAGAAATTGATTAGTGAGCCACATTGTGAAGCCTGAGGTTTCATCTTCTATGAGCACAAGAAAGAAAATAACGCTCAGTGGAAGCAGAATTTGTGGGGTTAAATGTCAAGTAAAAGAGATTCTCCCTCTTTCCAGGAGGTGGTAGAGTGTTCCATGAGTTTGGGTCCGGGGCAAATGACACACACACAGTGCACACACAACCCACTGGAGTGCACACACGCTTGCCTGAGTGCACATGTGGCACTCTCATCACCATTTGTTTAGCTTTGACCAGCATCACTTTTATTCTCTACTCCTTTCCCCACAATAGCACAGACACTGTGAGAGATCTCTCTTTTTCTTGGTCTTTCAAGTCACTCCATAGGATTCTTTGTGCACTTTCCCCCTAATGTTCTCAGTGCTATTCCTTTAGATGCAATGATGTGACTATTCTAGTTATTCTATAAGAATCCCATGGGCTGTCTTTAGTATTTTGCCTTTGATTCTTGTGTATGTGGGGAATCCTGGTTAGTCCACTGTCCCTACAGATTGCTCTAACAATAAGCAACTACTACTGTGTCTTTTCACTCTCAGTTGCAAGAGGCATATCACATTTATAAAGATACCTGCAACATACTGGGTCCCACCTTCCTACCCTTCTTAGTTATTTTTTTTTTATTTATTCATTTTAGAGAGGAGACACAGAGTGAAAGAGAAAGAGAGAGAGAGAGAGAGAGAGAGAGAGAGAGAGAAAGGGGGGAGGAGCTGGAAGCATCAACTCCCATATGTGCCTTGACCAGGCCAGTGCAGGGTTTTGAACTGGCGACCTCAGTGTTCCCAGGTCGACGCTTTATCCATTGCGCCACCACAGGTCAGGCATACCCTTCTTAGTTTTTATTTTCTCATATTTGGGAAGAAAGTAGCTAGTTTCTCACCCCCTTCTTTAGTCATCTTTAATAGTACATTTTCTATTCTCTTTAAAGTTACTCAGCTCTTTTAAAGCCATGTAAATTATGCTTGATTTTTCTACAGGGGATATATGCTTAACCTGTCAGTGAATCATCAGTGATTGGATGAAATGGTAGCTTATTGTTGTCAACTACAGTTTGCCTTTAATGAAGTTCTTTCAAAGTTCTTGCAATTTTTCAATTACTGTCTGTTCAGAGTCATCAGTGGCTGAAGGCCATTTTGTCACTACTGCTGGGCTTATTAGAAAGAATATTTTATTCTAGAGAAAGCAAGATTAAAAAAAATCCTCAACACACCTCCCTTTTCTATTTTGGGGGCTTCCTTTTCATTTTTATTTGGCTACATTTCCAGCTTTTGTTCCTCTCATGGGTTCTGATCTCTGGAATCAGATGTTCCCATAATCAGTGCTGACAATTTCTTCCCACTTACAATTTTCTGAGAGTGGATAATAAATAATGGAGTAATAAATTTCTAAAATCTCTTTGGGGTGAATAAAGCTGAGAAGAAAAATAATGCTCAGAAAGGTGAGGGTGAAAAACATTTCTATGAAATTGTCTAAACCAGGGGTCCCTAAACTTTTTACACAGGGGGCCAGTTCACTGTTCTTCAGACCATTGGAGGGCAGGACTATAAAAACAACTATGACCTTTGCACACTGCACATATCTTATTTTAAAGTAAAAAACCAAAATGGAACAAATACAATATTTAAAATAAAGAACAAGTAAATTTAAATCAACAAACTGACCAGTATTTCAATGGGAACTATGGGTGAAGATGCATCCTATGCTCCTCTCACTGACCACCAATGAAAGAGGCGCCCCTTCCGGAAATGCGGTGGGGGCGGATAAATGGCCTCAGGGCGCCCCATGCGGGCCCTGCGGGCCCATAGTTTGAGGACCCCTGGTCTAAACAGTTATAACTTTTTCTTTATGTAAGATATTTTCCCTTAATTATCTCATTTAAATTTAGCCAATGTTTTACTTTGCTCTATAAATCAAGTGACAAACACTTGCTAGCTTTAAAGTCTCTCTTTAATTTCTTTCTTACTATCAGCTTCTACATTTTTGGATATTTTCCCTTTGACTATTATATGGCCTTTATTATTACTTTTGGCTTTCTCTTTCTTAGTGCAATCTCTATCAAAAAAAAAAAGCCATTTCTTCTGATATGTTTTTTATAAACCCTTTTCTTCTATGAATTACTGTTCAAAGAAGATTGAATCTGATCATAGGCACAGATGTGACAAGATATTGATTAGGTACAGATGTGACAAGATATTGATTCTCTCATTCCCTGGTATCTGAGCCGCGCGCACGTGTGTGTGTGTGTGTGTGTGTGTGTGTGTGTGTGTGTTTCCTGAATTCCTGAATGAGGCTTAAGGTAGCTAGCCTTCTGGGCTAGCCAGTTTATGCTGGGAGAAAAATAATTTATTTACCATAGAGTGCCTTATAAATGATAGTTTTCTCTGTAAGTGCCAACATAGCAAATAGGTTGGGAATCACTGAGTAAGACAGAATTCAGTGTCCATAAAAGACCAATCCCACAATTCATTTAGTGAACTGAAGATACCCAACTATGCATCACTTCCTGTGTAATCCACATTTTCTCAGGTCTTCTGAATGTTCCATGGTTTTCCCAAGCTCTTTTGACATATTTTACCCAATATTAAAAATGCATTTTCTTTGTTCTCTTTCTAGCGATATAATATTCTTCCTATAAGACCATGCTTACATGCTCTGAGTAGCCATTCTTGGTGCCCTGAGACACAATTGGTCTGTTTTTTTCTGTGCATCTATTTCACCATTATCTGCATTTCATTCTTATTTAATTATTTACATGCTTGGCTTACTTAATAGAATGTAGGTTTTCCTGGAAAAGGGACCAAGTATAATTTTTTCTGTATCCTTGTGGTCTAAGACACAGAAGTCTTTCAATAACTGTTTCTTGAGTGAATTAATCAATAAGTCAATAAAAGATTCGCTGTTTACGCTGTTTACAGCTTTAAGATGAAATACTAATATTCTAGATCTGGACTCTAAATATTTTGGATCTGGACAGATCATTAACTTCAGAATAAGAAGAGTTATGAGGTAAATACAAGATCCAATCAAATATTTAAATGCCTACAAGAATTGGCAACCTACCTAGAAAATAGAAAGAATATAGTATTTTAAGGCAATATGGTTGAAAGAAACAAATAGAGTGCCAACAAAGTGTTGAAAAACAAGATGATAAATGCCTTTGAGGCACATCGGAAGACATTAAAATGTTTTAAAGAGTTAGGAAATGTAATAACAACCAAAAAGAAACTTTAAAAGGAGTAAATTCTTTCTACTAAAGTCTAACGTCATCTGAGTCTTGCTGTTGTGGGCTGCTGAATTAGTCATATTTGAAGGGTATGGAATGAGATTTCCTCTTGTTTACCAACTGTTAAAAACCAGTTGTTAAACCTGTTGAAATAGTGGAATATCAGGACATCCTAGAAATTTAGGTTTTGCTTCCCAGCTGGAAATCCCTCAACATGTAGCAAATGCAAATTGTTTAAGATGTTTATTTATTGGAGAAATGCATTTCCAACACAGGGAATGAACTTTAGAGAGAAAAAGTAAGCCAATTCCACAATTTTAATACTCTTTTATGAAGCACAGATTAGGGTTTTGTAATTATTGAGGTAATCCGTGTTTACCTGGGATGTAAAATCTTTATGATTTTTTTTTCTAGGTGAGAAGAGGGGAGAGAGTGAGGCAGATTCCTGCATGTGCCCTGACTGGACCCACCTGTCAATCCCATCTGAGACCGATGCTCTACTACTGACCTATTTTTAGTACCTGAGGCTGATGCTCTCTAACCAACCAACTTGTTCGCAGTGCCCTGGGCAATGCTTGAACCAATTGAGCCACTGGCTGTGGGAGGAGAAGAGGGAGAGAATGGGGAGAGAAAGGGGGAGAAAAGCAGATGGTTGCTTCTCCTGTGTGCCCTGACCAGAAATTGAGCCAGGGATGACACTCTATTCACTGAGCCACTGGGCTTGTGATTCTTAACATAATCAGACAGATTATGTTACATCTGGCAGGTTCACCCTGTAAAACCAATTCAATATTTGATTTGGGTAATTAAATTTAAGTTGAAAGGCATGGGGAAATTTTATTGAGGTTGTATAATTAAGAAAATATTTAGACTATTGAATTTAAATAGGTCAAAAAGTTACTAAAAGTTCAATGAAATATTAGTCAACTTTATAAGCAATGAAATTGTGATACATGCTACAATATAGATGAGTTTTGAAAACATTACAGTAAGTGAAACAAGTCAGACACAAAAGGACAAATAGTGTATGAGTTTATTTTTATGAGGTACCCAGAATAGATAAAACCATAGAGGTTACCAGGGGTTGGTGAGGGTAGGGAGAGGGAGATGAGAAATCATTGTTTGTGGGTAGAGAATTTCCGTTTGGGATGATGAAAAAGTTTTGGAAATGGATAGTGGTGGTGGTTGCACCACATTTTGAGTAGTTAATTGTACACATAATAATGTTCAAATGGTTAATTTTATCACAATGAAAAGAAACAAGAAGTCCCAAGAAAATGATTATTATAATTGACTAGATTTTTAAATGGAATACTAAAAGTTCTTTGTAGCACATAAAGATTAATAAAAAAAACAGATTTTAAAAAATTTGTCACTTCAATAAATTGCATAGTGATTTAAATCCTGAATAGATGTAAATAGAATTTTCTGGGCAGAAAAGTTTCCCTCATGGACATCAAGAAATGCACAGTGACACCTGAAAAAGTTCATCTGCTTATAGCTTTCACAATGGACTCCTGTTGAAGTATTTTTCTTCCTTTCGTACTTAAAAACAAAAAAGTTCACAGCTGGTTTTATTTGGAAAGCTCACTTTACTTAGAATTAGTGGCACTTGCTTTTATTAGAGAAGGATTTTAAGAACTGTAACTTTCTGAAATAACATGGCCTTCGGGCATGGAGACAGATACTCATTCTTAGGTTATTGGACACCAGAAGCAATCGGTTGGAACGCCTCCTTAAACCGACCACTCAGGAATGTTTGCTGGGGAGGAGAGAACAGCCTGAAATGTAATATCTTACAAAAACATGGCTTTTGCTTGAAAGAAACAAAACAAAACGAAAACCAAGGAGCAGAAAACTGATCATTAAGGTCTGACTTTGCTTTCAAAATGTGTGGGGAGAGAAGCAAACGGGCAACGACCAAGTCCTCAAGAAAGTTGGGCCTTCACCTGTCTCCATGCGTCTTTGTTGTCTCAATCAGGAGGAAAACAGTCAGTATGACACCCTGGCTTCAACTCTAGGACTAGTAACTAACAGTCTTTGTTTCCCTTAAATAAAAAAAGGAACATTTAATTTACATTTCATAATAAATACATAGGTGAATAAATAAAAAGTAAGGCAGATATAGAACAAATGAAGAGAAAACAAAATACAGTGTTTAAGTCAACTTGTGCACTGTCTTTTCTCACAGCATGTAAGAAAAAAAGGTATGCTTTGCATCGTTTTCACGTAGTCTTCCTGATAAACACAGGGTTTAAAATTAAGTCCTGGAGCCTGACCTGTGGTGGTGCAGTGGATAAAGCGACGACCTGGGAACACTGAGGTCGCCAGTTCAAAACCCTGTGCTGGTCTGGTCAAGGCACATATGGGAGTTGATGCTTTCAGCTCCTCCCCCCTTTCTCTCTCTCTCTCTCTCTCTCTCTCTCACTCTGTGTCTCCTCTCTAAAATGAATTTAAAAAAATAAAAAAATTAAAAAAAATTAAAATTAAGTCCTGGATACAATCAGCCCTTTAATTTCCTATTTTTGTAAGAGTCAACAGGCCAGGAAAGTCCAGGTTACTTTTTGACCTTCCAGAGCACCCAGTATGAAGCTGCTTCTGCAGTCAAAGCCTTTATTTTGTCTGGAAACTTCTTCCAGGAAGTGATTCCTTGTGCTCTTGCTGTTCCTTGTGTCAGGGATGTTCTCCTCCTGCAGCTCACCTTATAGGCTCCTTTTCATCCTCCTCAGCTTTGGTGCTATCTCCCCCGGGAGACCTCTCCAGGTCCACAGAAGGCACTGGTGTAGTTGTGGAATGCCTAAAATGCTTTACTTGCCCTCAGTGATAGGAAAACCCCTGCCTGTTTCTACTACAGGGGCCCTCACACACCCTTTTGGGTGCTCCTCAACACCTTGTACCACAAAGGCACTTATCATCTCATTCCCAAGTTATGTGGTCAACTATCCTTCAAGCAATGACTCAGTGACCAAGGTCCCTTTAATATTATTGTTCCAGCATTTTCAACATGTGGCTACTGAAGCTTCTGTGCTTGTCTCTATCCACAGATGGAAAGAGAGAGAACGTGGAGAATCACATGGGGAAGTTATTTAGGGAACAGGGCTGTCAGTGGGCACATCTCTTCTGTTCATTTCTATGATCTAGAACTCAGTTTCATGGGGACGTCTAACTGCAGGGAGCGGTGTTAGAAGAACAAACCAATGGCTTTAGTGACTAGCTGGCTAGTTTCTGACACAGGCTGGTACACAGCTATTATGAGATTTGTGAAGGTGGTATTTAATGAATAAGGACTGGGAAGCTTACAAGTTTTGAAATCGATTAAACTATGAAGCGAAGAATGCTGTCTTTGGGATACACCATTAACTCAAATATAGACTTTCTGTTCTTACAATCAAAGAAAGAGAAAGAGAAAGAGAGAACGAGAGAGAGAGAGAGAGAGAGAGAGAGAGTGTGTGTGTGTGTGTGTGTGAGAGAGAGATCCTGTTTCCTCCCATGAGAAAAAAATGTAGATAACCTGAAAGGTTAGTTAGGTTTAATTTAGAATTAATGTACTTTGTACCTTATACAACTTAGAAGAAGAGAAATATGCTTTACTTCTTTCAACTTTATTTTCATACTCAAGTTATGTGAATATTCCAAAAAACCTCACTTAGATTCCGGTTTCAAATATTGTTGCCAGAAAAAACACTAAATTATTTTTTTCTTGGTTAATAAAGTATTTACTATAAAGCACATGAAAATGAGTATTTCATATACACTTTTTATTGTTGGTTACTTGTGTGGCATTCTTTAAAGAAATTATAAAATCAGATTTCCATTAAGTATTTGGTAAAGAATATAGCTCTTGAGAATATTATGTGTCATTCTGTTGTTTAAAAGGAATAACCATCTGCTTTATTGTCTGGTCTTACTTTTAAATGCTTCTGTTTTACTGTCTGATTATACTTAAATGCTTCATTGTGACAGTGTGAGTATAAGCTGTATACCAGGAACAGTAAGTTAACATTTTAAAGAATCAATGATAAATCATCATGCCACAAGAAATCAGGGCAAGTATTCAACATTTATTACCCATAGCTGCATCAGAAACCTGCTTAATTTTCATAAGAATATTAGAAATAACTTTTTAAATTTTATTTATTTATTTATTTATTTATTTATTTATTTAAGAGAGAGACCAGAGGTTTTGGAGTTGGGGGAAAGAAACATTGACCACATTAATTTGTTGTTCCAGCCCTTCATGCATTCATTGATTGGTTCTTATATGTGTGCTGACCAGGGACTAATCCTGTACCTTGGAGTATCTAGAGGGTGCTCTAACCAACTGAACTATCTATTCAGGACTAGAAATAATTTTTAATTGGTAAAATAAACACTACACAACAGATGGGATTGCTGGGCAGCACTCAAGAGGATGGGATTGCCTGGAAAGCCAGAAGGGAAATTTTTCCAAGAGGGAACAGTCAACAGTGATTCAAGCCATCAATTATAATGAAGTTTAATAAGATCTAAGTGATTTTGACAATTAGAAGATCATTGCTGGCCATTGAGAGAGCATTTTCAGTGATAATATAGGACAGGAGGCCAGACAGCAGCAGACTGACAGCGAATGGGAGGAGAGAAAGCGAACACTAAGTCTACACTACTTCGTAGAAAAGTGAAGAGAGTAAGAAGTACAAGTTGGCAGTTATTAAAATAATCACAAGGGGTGTAAAGTACAGCATAGGGAATATAGTCAATAATACTGTAATAATTATGCATGGTGTCAAATGGTTACTAGACTTATTGGGGATCACTTTGTAAGTTATATAAATGTCCACTCACTATGCTTTACACCTGAAATTAATATAATATTGAATGTCAACTGTTATTGAAAAATTAAAAAAATTATTAAGAAAAGAGAGAAGTCTAATTGTGGAGGGAAGAGGCATGAGAGACAGGGAAGCTAAATGCATACCAGGAGGGGAGTCAGGGTGATTTCTTTATTATGTGTCTTGATTCATAGGCTAAAGAAAAGGACCCAATGGAAGGAAGAATCTGGGCAGGAAGAGGTGAGAGAGAGAGAGAGCTAGGGAAGGGAGAGATGGAGTGGAGTTAATGCAGCAAGGTGTCAGAATATGTGGGAGGGATGGACATAAAAGCCACAAAAGCCACAGGGCAGAATGAAGCCCTCTTTTTCTACGTGAGGATCAAGACAATCATGGATAAATGAAGGAAGTGCTAAGGCAGAGAGACCTGGGGAACTTGTGGGAATCCATGCCTACCAGCTTTCATTTTCTCCGTGAAGAATCTAAGGCTAGAGGAGGAGGAGGGTGCCAAGAATCAGGTCACTCTGGACTTCATTTTCTTGTGGCTAAAATGAGGGTAGGGACTCCAAAGTCCTTGAAATGAGGGTAGGGACCTCTAAGACCGCAGTATTTTTTATCCCTTTGTTTTTGTTTTTAAATAGGCTCTTTCACATTCCACATTGGGGTCACAGGATCTCAGGATCTTATTGGGTCACAATATAACCTGAGTGGGTCTTCACACATCAGTGCAGACTTTCGGCATGGGAAGAAACTGAGGTCCAGGACAGAGGGACCTGGGGGAGGGAGCAGGGCTCTTGTCCCCCAGACACAAAAACCATAGAACACCGCATGGAGCTCCGTGGACTGCGCTCCAGAGCTGCAGAGCTGCTGGTTCCTACGTGAGCATCAGAGCCACGAACCTCTCTCCCTTGGAGTGTACAGCACCTCACTGAGCAATCCCGGAAGGAGGACATCTTCTTTCCCAAGGAGAGCAAGGCCATCAGCCCTCAGCTCCAGGGTTTAGAGAGTAAACCTGCAGTTCTAAGGGAACTGACGGTGGTGCTGACCAGGACTGAGGACGGAGGACCTAGGACTGAGGATGGAAGGGTACCGTGGCGGGCTTACGTGTCATACTGCGAAATGGCCTCAGGGCCAGTGGATGCAGGCATGTGCTTTTCTTTTCCTCAGTCAGTAGCATAGGGGACAGATGTAGAGATTGAGGGGTCAGTGTACCTACAGTGGGGCTGGCAGATCTAGCTCAGCAGAAGGACTGAGAAGGGTAGGGATGGGGTTGGGATAAAGGCATTGAATTTAGAATTAAAATGGAAACACAGGGGACTGAGTCAGAACATGTCAGCTGCTCTGCCTGCTGGACTTCTAAATCTTCCCACTAATACCCCAGAGCAAAACCATTGCACAGGATTCACATAAAATCCTCACAGCCCATGTGTTCTCACTGCATTTCTGGTGCCATGAGGCTGCAAATTTTAAAATCTGTTACTCTGCTCCCTCATAATCACATCTGGTTCCCAAATCCCTCATTTTCCATTTCATGCCATCTGGATGGCAGCTCTCCATCCTTCCTTCTCCACTGAAGGACATGTCACATAGTTTTGGGCTGTTGGTTACAGTGAGAACTGTGAGTGAGACCTGTCTGAAGCAGGGGTGTAGAGAGAGCCAGGTAGGCATCTGTGAGGAGGGCTAGCATCAGGGGTGAAGCAAGGCATCACACTCCCTTGACTATTCATCTGGAGCAGAGATCAGGATGCTTTGAAACAGCTGCCAACATTTACCATTTGTAAATGAATAAAGAAGAAAATGTGCTGCACTTGGTTGTACTTTGAGATTTCCCCCTAGCCCACCCATCATGGGGCACCATCTGCAGAGCTAAATGTCTTTGGGATCTCGTAACAGGTGATGTGACTTGTTACTGGGCAAGAAAAGATCCTGGCAGAGATAGGACTGCCTTCATTTAAGTTATTTCTAACGTCCAGTTTCAAGTAGAAACAGAAAATTAAAAACCTCCATTTGGGGTGGAGATGTTCTCTGCTTGTTAGTGTCAGTTTTCTGTCAAAACAGTACAGCTTGTAGCCAATGAAAATTTCCATGGAGTATAAGTGCACAAACTACTTATACTGTGTTGTGAATTAATATTATTTTTTCTACAGTGCAGGGAGAGGAAAATATAAATTTTCATAACATGCAAAGAAGGAGATATGAGAGATAATGTGAAGATATGGGAGCATTTTCCCCTGCTATGTATTTTGTAAAATAAATATTCACTGATTTTCTATGATGTTCCAGATACTGAATTAGGTCCTAGGGTCCTGGGGTGGGTGAGACATGACCCCCATTGTCTACAAATGGGATACTCTGTTAATTGAGAAATAAGTTGAGCACAGTCTCAGAGACATGTCTAGGCTTACAGAGTCATGAGGATGACCCGTCCTCAGGAAAACTGTTAAAAGACATATAGGACCTGTTAGTGACTTGAAGGGAGGTAACGTCTCATTTGGTGGGTGACTAGTGAATGAAGAGTCAAGGCATATGCACAAGGTTCTAGCTTGTGTGAGGTGTGCTCATTTGCATAAATGGAGATAGAGAATAGAAAAGAAAGAACTTTTTTCCTCCATCTCTGCCAATGGAAATCCTAACCATCCTTTGCAGTCCATTTATTCATATAGTTACTTGCCCAGTGCTCACTCATTATCTGTTAGGTAGAGTGCCCACAGTGTCAGGACATAGGCTAAGCCTGGGGATACCATGGCTTTTAAAAATTGCAGTTTGCTCTAAATGTTCCCAAGGGCAGTATACAAAGAAATCATATAATAATATATCACAGGTGCCATCATCTGGCCTAGAGAGGGTGGAAGGGAAGTGGTCTAATTTGGAAGGAGATAGTTAAGCTGAGATCTGAAAGATCTATCAAGTTAGTGAGTCAGCAGAGGGAAGAGGCCCCCCTGAAAGAGGCTGCTGTGAGGAGGTGTGGAAGTGCTTCACGGACATAGAACAACAGTGGCTGGAGATGAGGCAGTGAGGAGAGTAGAATATGGCAGGAGATAGTCCTTGGGCAGGCTGGATGATAGGAGTCCTGGTTTAGTGAGATAGGCATTAGTCTAGGCTCCACTCCACTATGAGTTTAGCACTGACTTTGGAACTGGTTCTAAGTAAAGGGCTCTTTATATTTTCCCTGAGGGGAGTCCTCACTTAGTTCACTATTTTGAGTATTTGGGTGTTTATGATATTCTTCCTGTCTTCATAACCTACCAAAGGACTGGAATTTTATCTCTAAATCATAACTTTTTAGCTGAGATCCTATGCTGTGCTGGCAAAAATCACCACCCTGCTGGGCCCAACTTTTTAATAGTGGGTCTGTCCGCTTGGCCATATTTTGCACTTGGGTTCACTCTGTGTGTACATCTAGCTTACAAATGCCTGTTCCTTCTAAGACGTCTTGTCCAGGAATCAACAAACTCAAGCTCTTGCTCTGATGTGGTATAGTGAAGGTTTAGTCAACTTCCCTATATCTTGGTTTTTTCAATTACAAAAATTTCATCCAATTATGTTAAAGAGATACAAGACCTCCATTTGTAAAACACAAATATTTGTAAACACTTCAGGTATCTCATTAAGTTCCAAACATAAGGGATAATCATTTCATCAGATTTGAAAAGCTTGGGATTCTAAAATACATTTGTTTTTTAAGTGAGAGAGTCAGAGAAAGAGACAGAGAGAGAGACAGAGACAGGAAAGGAGAGAGATGAGAAGCATCAACTCGTAGTTGCAGCAATTTAGTTGTTTGTTGATTGCTTTCTCATATGAGCCTTGCCTGGTGGGGCCGGGTTCCAGCTGAGCCAGTGACCCCTTGCTCATGACAGTGATCTTGGGTTCAAGCCAGTGACCATGGTGTCATATCTATGACCACACAGTCAAGTCAGCAACCCTGTGCTCAAGCTAGCAATCTTCGGGTTTTGAATCTGGGTCCTCAGCATCCCTGGTCGATGCTGTATCCACTGTCAGGCTTGAAATACACGTTGAAAAATAAATTCTGGTCCAAGAGAATGCATTAACTTATGAATTCAACCAACATTTCTTTATTGGGTGCTAAGCATTTTTCTAGGCTCTATGGTTACATCAGGGAATAAAATAAAGATCCTGCCCACATACATTTGCTATTCTAATAGCTTGTAATTCGATAGCTGTTTTGTAATCATATTGGCAAATCAGGGGAAATGCTACAGACTCTAAATCTAAACTGTGGTGAGTATAGTTAACATGCAGTTGCTAAAAGAAATACTCTCTGAGAACTAGTAATATATTTTTTAAAGCTAAGTTATTGTTAGCATCAGAGTGGTGTTTTTTTGTTTTTCTTAAAAACAAGATTTTATTTATTGATTTTACAGACATAAGGGGGGGGGAGTGAGAAGTATCACTCATAGTTGCTCCACTTTAGTCATTCATTGGTTGCTTGTTGTATGTGCCTTGTCAGGGCAAGCCCAGGGTTTCGAACCGGCAACTTCAGCATTCCAGGTTGATGTTTTATTCACTGTGCCACTACAGGTCAGGCGAGAACCAGTACACTTTTAATGACTTACTGGAAAAATACTATATGACTTCTTTGAAATAATGACTATGACTACAGGATCACCTTACCTAAGTCTCATACAGTTATCTGTCTTTGACTCACAAAATCTTCTGTCCCTCCACCCTTCAATATGCAAATATTGCAAGGTTTACAAGACAACAAACCAACTAATTTTCTATTCTGAGGATCATCCAGGCCTTTGCTGCTGTCACTCCTGCCCAACCTTTGGGTCACTCTACTTGTCTACATCTTCTCCCTGTATTACAAAACTAAATTCTCAGGAGGAGATCCAAGTTATTTTTATTTCTAATTTACATAATTACTATGTTGACATCACCTTATGCTTTTAAAAGAAACTCATGGGAAGACAGGCAAATATGTAAACAGTAGCTTGCAAGCCTCAAGAAATAGTAGAGATATGTAATATTTTTCCAATAGTCATGCTTCCTTCCACTAAAAAGATCCCAAAAAGTATACTAGCAAGGGTCAGATGGCAGCACAAACTGTTCAATGAAAAATATTGAACCCAAATGGTGAAGGGTCATTTTTTTTTAAAAACTGTTAGGGTTGCCTGACCTGTGGTGGAGCAGTGATTAAAACATCGACCTGGAATGCTGAGATTGCTGGTTCAAATCCCTGGCCTTACTCAGTCAAGGCATATATGAGAAAAAACTACTACTATGAATTGATGCTTCTGACTCCTCCCCTGTGCCACTTTTCTCTCTCTCTCTCCTTTCTCTAAAAATTAATAAATAAAATCTTAAAAAAAATACTGTTAGGGTTTTCAATATACTTTTCTCCCACCATTCAACATATACAACCGAGACTGGCTTTTGAGTTCAAACACATGTCCCTGTTGTAACTGGCAAGCTCACATCAGAAAGAGCAGTGCTAGCAACAGATCCTCTGAAAAAAGTATTGATACAACTTAATATGGGTTTCAGCATCTTTGGTGTCACCTCTGCACTTCCCTGAATTAAAAATACTTTTTAGTAAATTTGACAAGATAGTAACAAGCTCGCAAGTTCATGTTCAGCAGCAGGTGATTCACAAACAAGATGCTGAGAGGTTTTTATGATTACACATTCCAAGTATCCTGTTCTCACAAGAATGCTCAGAGATGGATAGATATTTAAAGAAGAAATTAAAGAAACAAGGAGAGATAAATAGGCTTTTTCATTAGAATGAATGATAGGAAGTATTGACCCCACTTATCAGCACTCTATCTTTTGTGAGTTTTGTATTTTCATTGTCTTTGACCTGATTTTGGTCTTTTTAGGAAATAGCAAAAATGCCAAAAAGTAACTATGAAGGCAGGTGATTGGAACTAAATATTTCCTCAAGCATTTAGCACCCTTCAGAAATGTCCGTTACTGAAATGTTAATCCATAGAGCCACTGAGCAGTGCAGAGGAGAAAAGCAGGTAGCTGTTACTAATTTTTAAGGGTGGCAGAGAGTTTTCAGTATAAGAATAGGCTTAACTTTGCATTCTGAATAATGGAGAGATTTTCATTACTTAGAACAGGAATTGAAATCACATATGATATATTATCTGCCAGAATACTGTGACGTTATATTATAGATTTGCAGTTACCTTTCAGAATAAGCTTTCCAGAAGCATACTTAGACAAATTGGAAAGCTAGCAGTATTGTTTTCTTGTTTTATGTTTTCCTCTTGCCAAACAATTCAAAAGACACATCTTCTTGGCTGTGGGTTGGTAATGTCATATTCAAAGGGCAGTTGATTACTGCACCTAAAAGCTAAGTGTTGGCATAAATTGTACTAGTCTATGAGATCATTGCAATTGGTTTCATAGATTTCTTTCTGTTCACATCTGCCTTCTGAAGACTTTGAGACAATTCAATTACAAGTGCACTTTTGATTCCTACTTCTATCAATAAAAAATATAAAATTACCCTTGCTTGAGAACCATCAGACTAAAAGGTTTGTGATTGCCTTTTACTGCCATCTCTCTTCTAGCAGATTATCATGTCAGGTTGGTCTGGGCATACTTACTTTGTTTTGAGCACCCAAGACACTTTCAGACTCTAAGTATTATTTGAATTGATGGTAACGCAACTACTCTGTCCAGATGTCTGTCTGTAACTTAATGTATGGCCCCAATAACAAACATTAGAATTAAATCGTTAATGGAATAAGCTGCTAGCAGCTGCTTCAATCCCAGTTTGATAGGCATTAAAATAGCTGATTCAGAGGTTTCTATAGAGAAACTTAAGCTAATTAAAGACAACAAAGTCAATGGAACTGTAATATCTGCCAGTAGCAATACAACCCCACACACTGACGTGAATACTCTAAAACAAGGCAGATAGAAGGGAAAAAAACATTTACCCAGTTTTAGATGAGCCTTTTATTTGGTGTATCATTTTGCATTTCCCAGCTTTGCTTAAAATCACAGGCCTCAGAGGAAAGTCCTTTCCATATTTATTCTCCTAGATAAAGACGATTGATTATTCTGCCTCTCTCATATAATAAAGGAGGACGGAGCATTAGCATCATTTGAGAGCCTCCCACCAAGTCATTAAAGAGGAAAAAAAAGAGGATTCTTTCAGTATCTACTTAAAAGTACCATATGGGATTCAGTTGAGATGTATTATTGTTTCAATTTTTTGAAGTATTTATTCATCCCCACTTTTAATCATTTCCTTTCAGTCCCAATTCTGGTTAAAATTGTCCATCCTCAGCCTGTTGTTTTTGGCTGTGCTGCCTGTTTTATCTGTGAAGTCAGAGGCAGGCAGCTGACTTTTTGTACATTAACATTGTCAGATTGTGGAAGTAGCCACTAATGGAACTCCTGAGAATAGACTTTTTGGCATTAATCTCGTAGTAGGAAGAGTTGTCGTTACAGCCGCATTTTTGAAGTGTCAGAAACTTTCTGTTTCATCTAGAATAAAAAAGTAATACCCCCCAAGCAAGCATAAATAATATGATGCAGTCTGTTTGCATGCTCTCACTGCCTGATGAGTTTTATCTCAGGGTCTAATACTTATTTCACTTGCTCAAAAGAATGGAGATAAAAGCTTATTGTCTGAATTACAGTTTATCTATCAACCACTACATCTCTTTGGTAGGAAGCATTCATCAGACCCCTCTGGAGCTGTGTTCTAGAGTGTTGTAATGGCTAGCTAGAAACTTACCCTTATGTTGTTAGAGTCAACTTTACAACTCAGACAATAACTGCAATGATACAACCAAATGTCTGATATAGTTGGGTGTGATTTGTTTACCTAATAATCATTATTTTTAGAAAAATTAAAATTTCCTTTGGTACTACATGAGTTCATAACAGAGTTGTGTCAGAAAATGCCTTGTACATTAGCAGGTAGGTGCTTAATACATGCCCGCGGTTGACCTATGCTGCAAATCTCTACCTACATAACTTTAGGGTGTATATATCTTTCTTTGAGTGTTTCTCTAAAATGTGATTATTTAGCTTTTTTAGCATCTCTTTCTTTGTTTTTTTACATCTTACCTTGAAGGTTGTCATTTTTAATTTTCTCTGAGCATTTTATATACTTACAGATCTTGTTATAATGTGTATTGTTGTACTGATGTTATTGCTATAAATCAGATTTCAAAATTCTGTAGCCAACATACTTAGAGTTGGTGATAGATAAAGCAATCCTGGATTTTTCTCAGTATACTGTTTAGGTCTTTGGTGAAAAGTTACCAAGACATGATATAATAGCAACCTGTAGGCTTCTGTGTCTCTGGGTAGCTTCGTACACAACTTGGAAAGTTTCAATACTCTGTGTCATCTTATTTGAGTGCAGTTTGCTTTGTAAATGTTTGATTGTAACTCCACTATGGTGAGATTAGTCATTTTAAATTCCAAATACAAATGATTTCATAGCCTTGTAATGAATTAGTGTTGGAAGCTATAGCTCATCCAAAATCAACCCACAGGGAGATATAGCAATACTTACAGGTGTCCTCTTCTTCCATGAAAATACTGATCACATAACAGGCATACACAAAACCAACCAACTGCAAGGAAGGGAAAAAACATACTTTAAGAATCTATACCAAATGTCCATAAAGAGTCTTTATAATCCAATTAATAAAGAATATATAGTAGTGTCTATAAATTTGTAATAGAAAAAAATCTTGTTTTATAAATAATAGCTATGATTTCAAGGAGGCTTAATTTTTACTTAATTTTAGTAACTTTCTATAAAAGTATACAGGAATGTGGGAAAAAGTAATTTCTAGATATTTCACTTCGACTTTGATTTGCAATTTCCAGGTCTTGTAAAATCACCACAGATTATTCTGAACATATATTTTTAAGTTTTGACTATTTATAGAGCAATTTGTAGCTGTACTCATTATTACCAAAACTATTTTAATGTTTAATAACCAAAAATGGAATAAAATATATTAATTATAAATTAAACTCTAATCATTTACTTAATTATTTAAATACTCAGATAATATAAATTCTATTTAAATACCATGCTGTTTTTGTTAATTACATCACAATGAAATTCAGTCACTTTCAGCTATTAGTCATACAATAAAATAGACGGGATCATTTATACTTTGGATACTAGTGGTTAAAAGAATAATACATGAAGGTGATTTTAGGTTTTCTAGTTTTTCACATTATTTTTCAATTACGCTGAGAAGACAATTTTTATTCTTTGGAGCCAATGACACTGTAATTCTTGGAGGACAAAGCTGTCATTGAATCTAGTTTGGTCTAAAATTACTCTGATAAGTACTTTGATGAAAAAGAGATACCTCAATAGCTGTTACATAGCATGTCTTCTTGCCTTTCTCTCCATCATTAAAGTCTGTTCCTCCTTCTCCCTTATAAAATAACATTGGGAAGGACACTATTCAGTGTCAGAGGCTGAATGCAGAGAATAATATATCTGGTGTTTGTGACTGCCCCGGTTGATTAGGACTCTGAACTTGCAACCCATATTAGACTGTCTAGACTAAGGCCAAGAAGTCCCTCAGAAGGTGAGAGGTTAGAGTGAGAAGGACTGGACCTACCTGGATAATCCAGGATAATCTTTTTGTTTTAAGGTCACTGATGAGCCAGCCACCTAATTCTATCTACAACCTTAGTTCATCCCTTTTTGGAAATTAGTACATGGAAATCTCTGAGGGACTATTATTCTGCTACCCCACTTGTGAACTTTTATTTTAAAGTTCTCAGTAGGCTCTCTGCATAATTTAGGTCACAGTAAGGTAGGAGAAGTGATAATGATGAAATTACTTAAGTTTTAATGTATGAAGTAAAATTATACCTTGATATTTAAAAAAATGACTTGAATGGAAACTTTGAGAAGTCACTTTGTGTATTAATCCATTCCTCTCAGTAAATGTCATCTTTTAATATTGGGGAAACAATTGCCACCATTAGTTTGTTGTTTGTACATCTAGTCTGTGTTTCTATACCTTTACTATAAATATATCTAAAAGCAGAACATAATTACCTTAAACAGCACTTATTTATAATATTTTCCTTGACTATAAAAATTATGAAAATATTATCTTTTCAATTTGATTAAATTATCACTAAAATTTTTTGTTTTGTATCTGACAGAGAACTTATACTAGACATGTAGACTTATACATCACTCTGCCATTTAAAAATATTTTTCATACATGTGTCCATAATTACTTTTATCTTGAATCCATAGATTCTTACAAATTATAAGTCACATGATCATTTTGTGAGCAGTGCTTTTCTTAAATAGGCAATATAAGTCTGTAAACCCACTTAACTCAGTACACAAAAATTATAATTAATTTTAATACATCCACATCCCTGTCCCCATCAATCCCATTATACAGTGGCGCTCCTGCTCCCTCCCAGGATGATGCTAGAAACTCAGTCACATGGGCGACTTTCTTACCTATAGTTCTAGTGGGGCTACCAGTGTTAAGCCACATGTAAGATTTTGTTAAAAGCCATTTTTCTTAGGTTTTTAGATAAAAAGTAAATAGGTGGAGAAGTAATATTGTCTCCCCATACTCCCATGGATGACCTGGTTCACTCCTTTCAATATGTGTTCCATTTTGGAATCTATGTTCCATTTATGTATCTCTGCATGCATATGCCCTTATTTGGAGAAGTTACATTGAAGATGGCCCTTTTGCTTGAAAAACAGTTCAGTGAGTTCATGTAACATGAATTCTAGTGACACAAACATAGACAAATCAGAAGTCTTTTGAACCTTAAATAGCTGGATCAAATGACAACCAAACAGATCAAGTCTCCTCCTATTCAGCATAACTGAGATCACTGATACTGTGGATCTCTTCTAGTTGTTTTGCAAAAAGAAGGGTAGTAGCAGAATGAGTGAA
This sequence comes from Rhynchonycteris naso, assembly GCA_037038555.1. NCBI lineage: Eukaryota > Metazoa > Chordata > Mammalia > Chiroptera > Emballonuridae > Rhynchonycteris > Rhynchonycteris naso. Next base: position 229,848,166 of record CM072998.1, read on the forward strand.
TCACTCTAATAAAAAAAAATTCTGAACTAGTTTTGTTATTTTGGTTACAGCCTGAAATTACATGTTGCATTGTTTATTTTATCTTGGAAGTTGCTTATTGAATATAGTTTATAGTTGCTCAATGAGTTTTGTACTCCAAAAACGTTTTGTTTTACAACAAATTCAGGTAAGTGAAATTTTTCAAATGATTATGTTTTCATTTATACTGGTGTGAGGTAAGTAAAGATAAATATTCTGATTGAGTGCTATAGACTTTTTCTAGTATAAATCTAAGTCCTTCATGATAGCTCAATATTATAATGAATATTAGTTTTCTACTTTCCTAATAGAGTATACATTTTTAGAAAAAACACTATAATGCTTCTACTTACACCTTTATGTTGATTTAAAGAAAATTATTTTGTCTTCTTTTGAGATGACAATAATGCCTAAAGTATATATTAGCATATTATTAGCCTCTTTGATGGGGAATGTGTATCTGTGTCTTCTAACATTAGCTCATTCTATTTGGCATGCTTGGCCCATCAGCATTTACTGGTTGGTTCATTGGCATTTCCTGGAAGAAAGGCCAGAGGATTGATGAGAAGGCCCCTTGAGAGCAAACTCAGTGAACTTAATGCTGAGACACTGTTTTCACATGTCAATATGTAGAGTTGATTTGATAGGGTTGAAAAAATTCCATCCTGATAAAGAGATTTTGACCTAATACAAAACCTATCCCATCAACCACTCTGGTTTGCCTTCTAGCTATTATAAGAGACCTGGAAAATATTAACTGCTAATGGCTGTACTATAAATTGCTTTGTTACATATTGGTACATTTTTTTTAAAGCGAGAGATGGGGAGATAGTGAGACAAACTTCTCTATGTGTCCCAACCTGAATCCACCCAGCAACCTCTATCTAGGGCTGATGCTCAAATCAACTGAGCTATCCTTAGCATGGGGGGCCGCCTCTTGAACCAATTAAGCCACTGGCTGTAGGAGGGGAAGAGAGAGAGGAGGGGGAGAGGAAGGAGGAAAGAAGCTGATGGTTACTTCTCTTGTGTGCCCTTACTCCCTTACTGGGAATTGAATCCGGGACATCTATATGTGGGGTTGATGCTCTATCCACTGAGTTAACTGGCCAGGACCCATATTTATACATTTAAGGATACAAATATAAAAACCCTTTACAAAATCTTTATAATGTAAATTTTATTAGAAAAAATCCTTTTTTTAAAACTTTTTTTTACAGAGACAAAGAGAGTCAGAGAGAGGAATAGATAGGGACAGACGGACAGGAACGGAAAGAGATGAGAAGCATCAATCATCAGTTTTTTTGTGACACCTTAGTTGTTCATTAATTGTTTTCTCATATGTGTCCCGACTGCGGGCCTTCAGCAGACTGAGCAACCCCTTGCTCGAGTCAGCGACCTTGGGTCCAAGCTGGTGCACTCCCTGCTCAAGCCAGATGAGCCCGTGCTCAAGCTGGTGACCTCAGGGTCTCGAACCTGGGTCCTCCACATCCTAGTCTGATGCTCTAGCCACTGCACTATCACCTGGATAGGCAGGAAAAATTCTTAATAATCCCAATGTTCTGGTTACCTTCTAAGCTAAACAGAAATGGGTTGACCAGTTGACTAAGAGTGAAAAGCAAGTTAAAAGAATTGCATAAGATGATGATCATGGAAGTACTTTTATAAAGGTAAAGGACAACAAAGTCATTTAAATATATATTAAAAAAAATATGTTTCTACTTATATTATGTGATTTATTTCTTTCCTGAAGTTTTGGGGCCATAAATTATCCTAAAAATATTGGGTTACTGTGTTTTCTGAAAAGATTCATCATCTTTGTACTGAAGAGAATTAGTCAATACACTTATTTCGTCTTTTCCAAATAACAGAACAGAAAATAAGAATAGGTTTTTAATTATAATGACAGCATACTATCCCTATTTCTTTCTTTCTTTCTTTCTTTCTTTCTTTCTTTCTTTCTTTCTTTCTTTCTTTCTTTCTTTTTTTTCAGGGACAGAGAGAGTTAGAGAGAGGGATACATAGGGACAGACAGACAGGAATGGAGAGAGGTGAGAAGCATCAATCATTAGTTTTTCTTTGCCATTGCAACCCCATAGTTGTTCATTGATTTCTTTCTCACATGTGTCTTGACCGTGGGCCTTCAGTAGACCTAGCCACTCCTTGCTGGAGCCAGTGACCTTGGGTCCAAGCTGGTGAGCTTATGCTCAAGCCAGATGGGCCCAAGCTCAAGCTGGTGACCTCGGGGTCTTGAACCTGGGTCTTCCGCATCCCAGTCCAACGCTCTATCCACTGTGCCACCATCTGGTCAGATACTATCCTTTCTTATGCAATAAATTTTTTTAAATTAATAAAATGTGAGAACACCAAATTTTAAAAGAACAGACTAGTGCATAGCAACAGAACATTTGTCAGATCCAATTGTTCACTAATGGGTTTTAATAATATCTTGATAGATGTCAGGAAAGGAATTTAGGCTAGGTAATTAAAATATACAGTACTATTAGCTGGAAACAGTAAGATATGGCCATGTCATGGTAGAAATACTGGATCACTCTCTAGGCCCTCAAACAAAATTTGCTGGCTGTAATCTCAACAGTTTGACAAATGAATTAATTAAAATATATCCTTTTACTTTTGCTTTATTGATGAGTACACTTATAAACTACTTATTCCCAAAATTATTTTGGCTATTGTGATTAACCAAACAGCTGTTAAATTCATAATGTTATTTTCCTGAGAACCTGTCTAGACATCATGTTAATCACAAAATCGTAAATGGCTGACTATTGTGTTATGTTCTTGGTTTCCTAGAATATGAGTTGAAATAGTCCCTGTGGCTTTCTGCTTATCTCTAATAAATGTCATATAAAGCCTTCTTGCTAATAGTGAAGACACACAAAATAATAAATACCATTAAGATAATAATCTTGATTACTTTTGCTTTTATAAAATTTCAAAAGTCACTTATTTTAAAGATACTTTTTTCTTTTCATTAGAGCCATCCATCTCTACAGTTATAATATTTAATATTTTCTCTATATTATAAATTCTGACTGCATAATTCCATTTTTTATATATATATACTAAATGATTGCAAATGGCATAAGAATAGATTACAAGGCAACTTTTAATGTAGGGATTGATTAGTTTTGCAAATAGGATTTGTAGATGAGATTGATTTGTCTTTGGCTTGTAGGCCTCGTGTCAGAATTGGCAGGTTTAGGTTTCAGACATGTAGATACAAGGATGAGGACCATTGCCTGTGTGTCCTGCTATTTGTGGGTCTTAGTAAGAATGAATCAAAGACATGAGTCATCTCTAAAAGCACGGGTGTCTTAAGGGATCACTTTTAGGTGAAACGTGCTGAGAAAAGCTTATGCAGGGAGCGCAGAGAGGAGAGCTTGCTCAGGTCTAGCCTTGGAGGATAGAATTGCTGACCTGGAGGGAAGCCGAAAGGATCCTTGAACAAAAGTAACCCCTTATCTCCTTTCTTAAATTTCTCAGCATTCACACCAACATTTATACTCTAAAGCTTAAGAGAACCCGTAAAGAATGACAAGAGCTTCTTGATTTAACATACAGCTTTTAAAGTGCTCTTTTAGTTGATTTTTTCCTCCAATTCAAAATGACTCTACAAAATATTTTGGCCAACGCTGCCCTTGGAGGCAGGCAGATATGGACACGCTTTGTTCTGTGGTTAGCTTTATTTCCTTGAAAATCATTAAGCTGAATACTGTGAGTAGAAAGCTTCTGTGGGCAGTTTGTTTGGGTTAAGATGTTAAGTTTCTTATAAAAGAAAGCATAGCTATATAATGTTAACTGGCCATCATTTGAAATTTTACTTTTATAAGCTAACAAGTTAGTCTGCTGCTTGAAGAATCAGAGGCAAAAGGCTATTACAGCACAGCAGCCAGCAAGAGCCTCGTATCTGCGCTGTGTCCCCCATGCTGCTTGCGCCATGATGGAACCCTGCACACTTGGTAGGCTGTATCACAGGAGAGGACACTGAGAGCTACCTTTGGAACAAGGAAAGCAAGTTCACTCTTTGCCAGGAATGGGATGACAGGGGAGAAGTTACTTCATTCCTAAAGGTTTTCTGCTAAAAACACAACCCTGAGAAATTGCTCAGGTGGAGAGCAATTAGAAATTTAGAGGTTATCAGTGTATCTATAGGTGGTATTTAAAGCCATATGACTGGATTATGTCACTGAGGAAGTGAACAAAGCCAGGGAAGAAACCCAGAAATACAGTTCTGGAACACAATGACATTTAGGGTTTGGAGAGAAGTCAAGGAACCATCCAAAGAGGCTGAGAGGGACTCACCAGAGAGGCATAGATACAAGACAGTGAGAGCAATTAGCTGTGTCCAAGGCCTCTGTGAGGTCAAGGACAATGAACACTAAGCACTGACCACTGGACTGGGTAATGTGGAGGACACAGGTGACCTTGATGGGAGTTGTTTTGGTGCAGGGTACAGTCAAAATCTGATTAAAGTGGTTTCAAGAGAAAAGAGAATTCCAACCCTTCTTTCGAGGAGATTTGCAGAAAAGTATCAGAGAGGAAGTGGTAGTCGCTGGAGAAAGGTGTAAGGTAAGGTGACCAGATTTTAAAATTGGTAAAGTGGGACACCATTGATGGGGGTGGGGGGTTCTTGATTAAAAATTTGGTCTATATGGAGCAAAACAAATTTTCATAGAATGCAAAAATAGTATTGTAATATATATTTTTAAATTTCAACACAAGTACAATTTACAAATATAATACATTAAAAATTATGTATAGTATTATTTTATTCTTTGGCATATTTCTCATTTGAGTGATTTTTTTTTTAGTAGATTGCTGTCATCATTTAAAAGGTCATGAAATTTTTCACAAGAATTTGTTAAATTATATTTCACACATAAAATGGCTTTCAAAGTCTCAACACTTAATTGTGATTTTTCTGATGTCCACACTTTATTTAGCGTAGAAAAAACGTGTTCAGCCGCAGCATTAGTTCCTGGTAAAGACAGTGCGTATTCCACAATTTTTAGTGCATTATTGTATGGAACATGGTTTGTTTCAAAATGATGAAATATTTCTAAGCATTTGTTCTCTATTGTGATTTTTGCTGATGTCCAAGATTTAACTTTTTCCTTATCAATCTATCTTCTTTAATATTGATATCTCACTAAAAAGATCATTTTCGTAAATATTTACTATATGGGAAATTTTGAGTGAGTCAGAGGAATTGGGTTACATGGTCCCAAAACCGATGCCAGAGCTGCACGAGTAGGCGGGAGCAGGCAGGACAGCGCTGCTGTGCGCTCACACAGAGCGGGTAGCTCACACTCCCCGCCTGGACTCATCCTTGCGGCGGTCGCACTCCCCGCGTCCAGGACCAAGTGGCTGGCGCCTTGTGGAGCCCAGAGCCGGATGCTGGTGTCCAGGACATGGGCCTATGGGTAGTTAGGGGACTTGACAGCCGCCGCCCCAGCAGGTACGTTCCGCCCGAAGTTCTTTGTTTCGGGCCCTTGTGGGGCAGCCATCTCTTGCGGCAGTGTGGGCGCTTCCAGATCGAGGTGGGGTCTCCCCGCCAAAAACCATATATTCCCTTCCCGTTCTCCTGCAGTTCCCTAGCTTTTCGTGCATTCTTTGCAAAAATTGGGACTTTTTTAAAACTCTGTGGTATGCGGGACAAATAGTTAAAAATCAGGACTGTCCCGCCAAAAGCGGGATATCTGGTCACATTAGTGCAGTGGTTCTTAACCTGGGTTCTATCGAACCCTAGGTGTTTGATGAGTCGGTCTCAGGGGTTCGGAGAAGCCTCTGCCACGGAGGTAAAGACACACTTATGTAAAGTCGTGATGACACGCCCCGCTTGGCCATCACTTGCTGCAGAGGATCACGTTATATTGCTTGGCCAACCAGTGCTGTGGGGAATTTAGTGCGCACAGTAGTCAACGGCTGTCGTAGTTGTATGTCATGTGGTTTCTTTCTTAATATTTTAATCCATACTAAATATGTCGAGCAAAAAAAGAAAGTGGTCAGACGAATACATACAACATGGATTCACCTGTATCACGGAATGGGATGGGAGTCAGTGTCCTATCTGCATGATATGCAATGCCAAGTTGAGCAACTGTAGTCTCGCACCGGCAAAACTAAATTTGGAAAAAAATTATATTTTATTTATCACTAAAGAAGGGTTCGGTGAATGTGCATACGAAACTGGTGGGTTTGGTACCTCAAAAAAGGTTTAGAACCACTGCCTTAGTGTAAGGTGAATGAGGTTTTTTTGTTTATTTGTTTGTTATTGCTTTTGTTTTAAGGTGGGCATTAACTACGTGCTTGTATTCTGACAGGAATAAACTCTTCCTTAAATCATGACTCATATTTGGGGTAATGGAGAACACTTTTATTTTTGTCCAAGCACACATGAACTTTTAATCTAGTTCCAAGCCCCCAGTAATCCTGCCTCAACCTGGTTTTCAAGGCTTATCCTCTGCCACTCTCTGCCATGAGCCTGCACACTAGCTCCCTGAGCACGGTCATTCTCTGCTTGCCCAAGTCCCACTAACCCCCTCTCACATCTCTGCTTGCACAAATGCTCTCATGCCTCTCTATAAATGTCACTTCCTTTGATCTCTCCAGTGGCTATGCCTCTAGTCAGAACTGTCTCAGCACTTTGTTCTGATATCTCTAATATCCCAGTATTGTTTTGTATGCTAGCTATGTGTGCAGTTGTTCTCTCTAGGTAGGTCCTTATAGGCAGGACTCCTTTGAGAGAGTATGTATGAAGGTCACATTCTCTGAGAGTCCTGCGTAGTTCTTTCAAGAGGAGGATCTGCTCCTTCTTCAATCTCAGCACAGCCTCATACTCCTTGATTAAAGCACATTTCACATTATACTCATTTATTTGGGCCCCTGTCTCCACTGCCAGACTCTTTCAAGGTGAAGACTTTTTCTCAACTTAGGTTAGCATTTCTGACACTCAGCACTTTGCTTGGTACAAAGAAAGTACTCATTCAGTGTGTTTAAATGAATAAATGATGAGAAGCATCATATTTCAAAGAGAAGTGTGGAAGGGAACCAGTATGGCTGAAATAAAGTAGATGAAGTTCAGAATTTCAGCATGTTAGCAACCCTGAAATTCCTAGGTGGGTCACCGTGTCACGCAATCAAAGTAGCTGTGTGCAGCCGCAGCTCATTTGCAGCAGTAGCTCTTATCTTGATTTTCTTAGCTTGATTGGTTTCTCTGCATTGTTGTGATACTGTCTGGGTCATGTAAGAAACATGAGAACAAAGCAATGATTGTACATTTTAGAAGGATGGAGGAAACATAAACATGTGGAAAGAAAAAGATATTAGGTTATTTTCACTTATGTGTTAACTATTGGTTAGTTTACATAAAACCAAACATCTGAAGTGCATTAAAAATAGCTACATGTATATACAAATATAGTCTGCCTCCTTTATCGGGGAGAGGAGAAGTAATATGATGGAGTAAGAATTTTCAGCCACTTTATTGAAGTGATACGGTGGTTTTCATAAGGAATAGTAGTCTTCCTACTCTCACAGCCAGCCCGAATTTAGCATGCTCTCTTGTCATGCCAGATGATAGACAACAAAATGGCTAGATACACAACACAACACATGGTCAGTAATGTGACAATCTTCTGACTTTTTTCTAGCTTTGTACAATGGCTCACACTCAATTTTGGATTGGACAGTGAATCTTTCTTGGAAGTTATTGAAAACTCTGAGGCTGAAGAACAGGCAGCAGGTGGACAGTCATCTCAAAGGACTGTGTGGACACATTTCTTTCTCTATGGCTCTCAGGAGGGCTTTTTCATGCAACTGTCACCCATGTCCATCTGTTTTCTCTTGCATGCTCAGCAAAACAGAAGTCTAGGATTTTAGGATCTACAGGGGAATTGGATACTAGGAGGAATTGGCTTTTTTATTCATTTGGATCACTCTGGGAAGAGTGTGAATCCTAGTAAGCCCTAACCTGTTTGTTTTTAATCAAGCAGCTCATAATTCTCCTTCAGGAATCCAGAATTAGAGTTATGTCTGTTTATGGAAGCGTCCTATGCCAAGTGAAGCCTGAAATTATTTGAAGACATTTGGATCAATCTCTTAATTGAGTCCCACTGGCACCCTAGGCTCCAAATGAATCAATGAATATGGAAATAAGTTGTTTTCTCCACAATGACCATAAAAATGCACAAGAACAACACCACCGCATTTAGTCAGGCTTGGGGGATTTATTGCCCTTACATGAATGGGAAGCACTTGTGTAGACAGTCAAAATGGAAAAGAATTGTTTGCTGGCTTCTACCAAGGAAGATAAGCTTTTTAATGATATGCTTTTGTGATGCAGACACTCTGCACAAGCTAGCTCAGCAGTGTCACAGGGGACACAAATGTTACTCTGACTCACAAAGAGCACTGTTCTCAGATAAGGGATTTTTGGTTGCAAAGCTTTGGGGAGTATGAGCATTGTTTAAAGATAAAAAATAGCCTGACCTGTGTTGACGCAGTGGGTGAAGCATCGACCTGGAATGCTGAGGTTACCAGTTTGAAACCCCAGGCTTGCCTGGTCAAGGCACATACAAGAAGCAACTTCTACAACTTGATACTTCCTGCTCCTTCGCCTCCTCTTCTCTCTCCCCTCTCTCTAAAATAAATAAATAAAATCTTAAAAAAAAATACCCAAACCAAAGGTGCCTTTTATTTTTACTTTTTTTGTGGCAGAGACAAAGAGAGTCAGAGAGAGGGACAGATAGGGACAGACAGACAGGAAGGGAGAGAGAGATGAGAAACATCAGTTCTTTGTTGCGGCTTAGTTGTTCATTGATTGATTTCTCATATGTGCCTTTACTGGGGACTACAGCAGACAGAGTGACCCCGTGCTCAAGCTAGCAACCTTTGGCTCAAGCTGGTGAGCCTTGCTCAAACCAGATTAGCCCGCGCTCAAGCTGGCGACCTTGGGGTCTTGAACATTCCAGTCCGACACTCTATTCACTGCACCACCACCTGGTCAGGCCAAAGGTGCCTTTATAAATAGATTATTCCATTTAGGGCTTCTCTAAGTGTCCACTTCCAAATTCAACAATTCCTCAAGGGTATCATGTGAATAGTTTGATAGGGTCCTAGTTCTTGCATGTTATGAGATAATTTGAAGAAGATTGTTTTCCTGAAAAATTTTAAAAATTAGCTTTTACCTATTTTACAACCTTAAATGTAAACTAAAACAGAATTTGTAAATGTGTGAGGTTAACACAAACATAATTTCGGAATAAAGAGTTGTTTCTATGATAGTGTCAGAATGTGATGGGTAAGATCTTGGGTAAATACATGTCTTTGTGTTTACAGGGACTTTTAAAATTATTTTTATTAAATGAGAGGTAGGGAGGCAGAGACAGACTCCCTTATGCACCCCGATGGGGATCCACCCTGCAAGCCTCCTACCAGGCAATGCTCTGCCTATCTGTACCGCTGCTCCACTGCTTGGCAACTGATCTAATTTAGCGCCTGAGGGCTGGCTATGGAGTCATCCTCAGTGTTCAGGGCCAACTTTGCTTAAACCATATGAACCATGGCTGCAGGATGGGCAGAGAGCATGAGAGAGAGATGGAGGGGGGTGAAGAAGCTGATGGTCACTTCTCCTGTGTGCCCTGACTGGAAATTGAACATGGGACTTCCACAGGTTAGGCTGACACTCTACTATTGAGTCAACTGGCCAGGGCTATAGGGACTTTTAAATAAGCCAGATTACATAGAGCACTGCCTCTTTTATACCTGACTCTTTAAATGGAGTTAGACCTAGAAAACTGGCGAGAAAGCTGGGCTTGGCCAGGAGTCCTCTCCTGTGTCTATTCATAATGACCTCAGACTTCCTTGTTTCCATCTCGAGTGGTCGTCTTTACTCTCTGGCAGCTCACACCTCTTGTTTTTATGACTCATATTGGAATCTGCTCTCTGACATACTATAGCAGATTGACTCTTTTTGTGACCCTTCCATGCTGGGCACTCTCTGTGTCTCAGAATAGATATTCCTGCCAGTACATCCTCACATCCAGCTTACTACTGGACAATTTAATGCAACAGTGGGATGTTCATCTCCAAATTTTATGTGTTAGAACAGGGATCCCAGAAAACCCACTGGAAGGCAGTGGATGGCAAAGAAGCCATGCTTTAACCCCCATGCTTAGGCAATCAGGTACTGCCCCATGGGCGTATCAATCTACATGTTTATCCATTGCCTTTCTACTTGTCACTGAGGCGCTGGCTCAGCCAGTAATGGAGCTATTGAAGGGACATGTACAAATGGCAATGTCTGGAGCTCGGACTATTATGAATTCTGCTCCTGCCATCCAGTGACAGTCCTAGAACCTCAGTAGACTGCTCAACCCCTTGTTGCAGGTGGAGTTGTATGTGGATACATAGTTTGTAGATTTTAGGAGAACCGAACAGAAAGAGACATCCTTCTGCTCATATGTGTCTGTAGAATTTGAGAGGATATAATTGTCCAATAGAGAAGTCTGCTTCTTTGTGATTCCAATTGGTTTTCACAGTCTTCTTAATTTGTTTCAGGGAGACATTTGACTCACCTAGTCAAATATATTAGATGCTATGATCTTCTGGGATAAACTAACAGATGTCATCAAGTTCATCCAATTCTAACAATTTGGACAGGGGTCAGAGTGAGAGTGATGATGTGGCGGCTCAGATCTGAGAAGACCGAGAGAATTCTGTGTGAGGAACTGGCCATAGTAATGAGGTGAACCAGCCTTTGTAACTAATGGACCTTTCAGTGAAGCCAGGTGCATAGCTTAGGACCTGCCCTCACTTCATTGCTATAGCAGATCACTGACCCTTCACTCAGGGTGGGAGGATCTCATGTCGTAGGCTACCTGACCTTCTCCAAAAGTCAAGGAAGAATAAATGCTGAGCACTACCACTATGCCTGTGTGGTGTTCCTGCCTGGTCTTTGCCCCCAGCCTCTGTATCTCTGCTCTTCTGACTGCTAAAACAGCTTTACCTCAGTCCCGGGGACCAGTGATGTTCTTAACAGCAGGAATTCAAGGAGTCGCACCTAACACTTGGGGAATGAACAAGAGGCCACTCTTGCGGCTAGCACTGTTCTGATATACACAGATCTCAGGATGGGTTTCAGCTTTTTCTCTGGGATCCAGTGCTTACCTTATAGTTAATTGTTATGGTGATCAAGAGTCCAGCTTCATGGCTGGAGAGATTTTAGTTTAAATGTTGGCTTTGCCAATACTATCTAAGTTAAATACTTGGGCAAGGTATTTAACCTCTCTGAACCTCATCTGTCATATGTATAGTGGTCATATCTCTTCACTGATTATTGTAAGGATTACTGAGATGTGGGATACGTGGTACCTAGCACAGGGCTTTGTTTGACAGTATTGTGACTCTGCACATCCATTATTTCGTTTAGTCATTCCATCACTAGAGCTAATTTTTATTAGTAACTCCATTCTAGGGATGAGGAATTGAGGCACAGAGTTTGATTAACTTATCCCCAAATCACTTAGAAAGTGACACTCTGGCTCTTTAGCCCATTATGTTAACTCATCTTCTTACTGCTCTTCTATATATAGTTCTATAACCCAAAGCTGTATTTACTTCACAGAGCAATTACAAACTCCTTTATAGTAACATTCCTCAAGAAGATGGTATAATTTTTTTATAGTAATCTTAACATAAAATTAAGTGCTACCCACTTATCCACTGAACACATTGCTCATCACATACTGTATAGCTTTTAAATAATGGTGTAAAATTTTAATAGGATGAGAAGTACAAAATTTGAGTCAAAAGCATAAATAGTTCCAGGATGCTTGTGTCTAATAATCTGGAATTTTTAGGTTTTACCTTTGATTTTATTGGATACATTTTCACTCCAATAGGCAACAGTCATTATTATTCCTAACAGTATGCTGCAATCAATAGAAAGAAATTTTTCACTAATGATACCCATTTTCTTATTGCCCAAACTGAGTGTTTCTTTTCAAAGATAGCTTTGGCATGGTGCCAAAGCTATATGGCTATGATATTTCCTTTCAAACCATAGTGCCTATCTGGATCCAGGTAATTTCATTATTGTTGGAGTTTAACTGATTTCTAAAGGTTTTGTTGCAGTCCAAGTACACCATGTATTTGGATCTGAGCACAGTCTAGTAATCATGATCAAAAATGGATTGAGATTAATTCACTGTGACTTACTCTCAGAGAATCTATGTTGACCTCTGCAGGTTCTATCATCTTTGTTACTTAGAGTCTTTATATAATGTGTTTAATAATGGATTCCATGTTGGGGTAGTGAAGGGATGGTACTAAGTTTTCTGCTCTATAATTTTCAGAATTCATTTTTTTTTTGAAAAGTGGGACAGTTTCCCAGACCCAGGAAGGAAAGTTAAAGAACCACACTGGTAACAATCTTGGTTCTCTACCATTGATGCAAGCCAGTTGTGTGATTCACAGAAGATGGAGATGAACTCTGGGTGTGCGAGCCACAACATGATGGTTATGATCTAATAAATATTTCAAATAGAGCCACACACTGTAGGATGAATCAGTGCGACCAGCAGTGGGTCCTCACGGAAGCTGCTATGTTTCCATGGTGCCAGAGCCTGCTCTCCACAGCCTTGGTTGTCCCAAGTTGGTCTGTTCAAGGTAGACATCTCAGGCCCAGTTGCCAACCTTCATCAAAATTATGAATGTTCACACATAACAAAATTCCAGAAAGAGACTCCAGAAGGAATTTGGGGGTTTGAGCTTTACTCAGAAAATATATTTGGGCTGGCTAAGAAGAGTCAGGCAGATGGAAAGTAGTTTAAAACTTCTTTCAATTAATATTTTTGGGGGTGGTAAAAATATTTTATTTCAGAAACCAGTGAAAGTTGTAGACACTTGAAGGTCTAACTTATTCTTCAATGAAAAAGTCTTTGTAGACATACTTGACCCACACGAATCTTATAAAAAATGAGTTATATTGTATGTAATGTGAATAAAAATAAACGACACCTCTGTTTCTATTTCAGGTGTTTAAAAATGAGAAGAATGGCCTTACCAGGTGGTGGCGCAGTGGATAGAGCATCAGACTGGGATGTGGAGGACCCAGGTTCGAGACCCTGAGGTTGCCAGCTTGAGCGCGGGCTCATCTGGCTTGAGCAAAAAGCTCACCAGCATGAACCCAAGGTCGCTGGCTCGAGCAAGGGGTTAGTTGGTCTGCTGAAGGCCATAGTCAAGGCACATATGAGAAAGCAATCAATGAACAACTAATGTGTCACAACGAAAAACTGATGATTGATGCTTCTCATCTCCATTCCTGTCTGTCTGTCCCTATCTACCCCTCTCTCTGACTCTCTCTCTCTGTCCCTGTTAAAAGAAAATAAAAATAAAATAAAAAACATAAAATAAAAAGTAAAAATGAGAAGAGTCACAATGGTCTGAATATTGGTTTCTTGTTTCAGTTCTGATTTATCAGTTATAAGACCTAAATTGTTCTTGTTTGGACAACACAGGAGGAAGGTATTAGGGTTGGTTCAGTGTTAGTTAGAGCTGGGTCTCTGAACTCTGCCCTGACAGGTGGAGACTGTGTGTGGGAAAAGTTTTGGTGCCATGTAAATTTGGTGGGAGAGAATGGTGTTCAATGAGCTTTAAAAATATAGCATTTAAAAATGGTATTGAAGGTTTCCCAAGGATATGTCCCTCAGAATCACTGACAGGCAGTGTCTGTTCTCCATCAAGTTTGATAATATTTTCCTTTTCTATGTGGTGGGAGCTGAGCTGAAAGAATACTCTGATTCATTATAGAGAATTTAAAAAATATTCTTTTTTTAATTTTTAATTTATTGTGTTGACATAGTTTAAAAGAGATCTCAATAGGCATATACCACAATTCTATTTTTATAGTAATAATCTAATACTTTGATACATTATATCTCCTTATAATTGTGATGTATGTTTATATCTAATTAGAAAAAGAGACCTATGTCTGTGACCATTTGCCACTACATTTTGAATATTTACTTCAGGCTATTTACTTAATGCTAAATGATGGGGAATTTACATATTTGTTTTATTTATTTATTTATTTTTTACAGGGACAGAGAGAGTCAGAGAGAGGGATAGATAGGGACAGACAGACGGAACAGAGAGAAATGAGAAGCATCAATCATTAGATTTTCGTTGCTGTTGTGACACCTTAGTTGTGCATTGATTGCTTTCTCACATGTGCCTTTACCGCGGGCCTTCAGCAAACCGAGCAACCCTTTCTGGAGCCAGCGACCTTGGGTCCAAGCTGGTGAGCCTTGGCTCAAGCCAGATGGGCCTGCGCTCAAGCCGGCGAGCTTGGGGTCTCGAACCTGTGTCCTCCACATCCCAGTCCGACGCTTTATCCACTGCGCCACCGCCTGGTCAGGCGGAATTTACATATTTGTGAAGTGAATATTATTATCTTTCTTTTGTGGATGAGAATACCAAGAATCAGAATAACTAATTTCTGATTACGTAGCTAGTTAGATGAGGAATTAGAATGCAACCGTAAGTTTTTAGTTTACAAAGACCTTTACTTTGGACACAGTTCAAACAATCTCCACATTCACTGGTCAAGATCTGAGATGAAGAGGTTGGTTATTTAAAAGATTCCCCCCTGACTGATAAAACCGTGTAAGTCACTTCATGCTGCCTTCTCTATAGTTCTAGGTTCCCATTCATTCTTGCTCATTGATGAACCACACTAATTTCCAACCCCTATCACTCCTGCATCTCATTTCTGTGCCCCTGTGTTCTTGGGTCATAATATAGAGCAGAAGCACAATGCTCGGGTCCTACAAACAACAAATTAAATTCAACTTCTTTAGCCCTAGTGTTGACCTGCATCTCTATGCCCAAGCTTAACCACTGGCCTCAGCCTTTGCTTTAATTTCATTTCTTACACTTGGCAAATTCTGTCTTTATCTCTTGCTTATCATCTTTACAGATTCTTCTAGATAGTATCAAATCTTGACAGCCACTATATTTATTTCTTCTTTTGTGTGACAGAGACAGAGAGAGAGGGACAGATAGGGACAGGCAGACAGGAAGGAAGAGACATAAGAAGCATTAATTTTTTGTTGCGGCACCTTAGTTGTTTGTTGATTGCTTTCTCATACATGCCTTGACCAGGAGGCTACAGCAGAGTGAGTGACCCCTTGCACAAGCCAGCAACTTTGGGCTCAAGCCAGTAACCATGGGGTCATGTCTATGATCTCACGCTCAAGTTAATGACCCCGAACTTAAGCTGATGAGCCTTTGCTTAAGCCAGGTGAGCCCGTGCTCAAGCCGGTGACCTCGGGGTTTTGAACCTGGGCCCTCCACATCCCAGTCCATTGCTCTATCCATTGTGCCACTGCCTGGTCAGGCAGCCACTATTTTTCTTTAAACCTATCTTGGCAAATCAGGTTATCTTATTTATTCACTGTTTTCCATCTCTTCAAATGAAGAGAACACATTAATAGATTGTTTGCATAAGCTTTGCCTACAATAATGAAACCTTTGACTCTATGGAAGTCCCGAATCCAACACAACACATTCCTTATCCTTACCTATTTGTTGACTGTAAGACTATTGTGAACCAATTATATACCCACAAACATTCTTTATTGTATTTTCTCTCTACATTTAATTCTTCATTCTTTCTTAATGTGTTTGAGGATAAGGAATCTTTCCTTTTCAAAAGTAATCCCTTTCTTTTTAATGTTTTTTTCTTATCTTGATTTCCAAAGATCTTTCTTTTGCTCTTTTGAGTTTGTCTCTAAATATCTCCTTTTCACAGACTCTTCCTTCTGCCTTCAAAAATGTTTAATGCTCCCTTATCTTACAAAAATGTCACTTGATTCTGTTATGTCTCACAGCTTCTTCCTTCCACTCACAAATGTCTGAAATGAATGTTGTTATCAGCTGCCTCCTTTCCTCTGCTTTTCATTCCTTCCTTAATTCATGGCAAATTGGCTCCTGGCCCTACTTTTCTGCTGAGATTGCTCTTTTAAAGGTTAACAGCCCACATTTTGTCAAATCTAATGGCCTTTTTATCCATCCAGATTCACACAGTATCGACACTATGTTCCAACCTGACTGTGTTAGGCTCTGCCAGGCTCCCACATGTCCATCCCTCTCGGGTCACTTAGTCTACCTTTGTATTTCAGCCTGGCCCCAGCACTGACAAGTACTTCCTGCTATGGTCAACGGACTGGAAGACTCTAGGTCAGTGTGTGCATGTGTGTGTGTGTGTGTGTATGTGTGTGTGTGTGTCTTACCAACAAGTCACTTTTTGACACGAGCAGCATTGTCCCATGTGGACATCATGTTTATTTCCCTTGGATAAAAGAGAACAAGCTGGGACAATCTATGCTTGGCACAAATGTAGGTGAGAAAGACCTGCCTGGCATCTGAGCAGGAAGGAAGGACTCTAAAACAAACTGTAGAAGAGTATTGAATCCAGTTCTTATCCTGGCTATGGTCAGGTTGTCCTGATTCAAGAAAGCCAGGTCCAAGCTTTAAGGTGGTGACACATCTCAGAGGTCCTGGTTTAGAATATAACTGAAGAAGGGAGGCCCCATTAGTAAGAGTTAAGGAAACTGGCAGTAAGGACAGCTCCATGATTTAAGGTGGTATAGAAACCTGTGAGAGGAGGAGAGGGAGTCGAAAGCTACCCTCTTTCCAGTTTAGGAGACAGAGGGTGGGAATAGGAGGAGGAAACAGCCCAAGAAGTTAGGGCATAAGGACCAGAACTGCTGACTGATGGCACAATTAGGAAGAGACTAGTGATTATACAGCTCAATGCTCACACTGGCCCTTATTCACTCCAGGGTTCTCACGGGACCCATCTTAGAACAGAAAACAACTTCCATACCCAAACAGCTAGTTGGGAGAGGGTTCCAAATAGACTAACAGGTGTGGCTGCCACTAAGCTGGGACCTGAGAAGGGCTGAGGGTGCAATGTTTCTAAAATGCAAATACTCATACACATTATCTGGAACCTTCTATGGTAAATTGCAAATTCTAATTTAACAGATTTCAGGTGGGGCCTGAGATTGTGCATTCCTAGCAAGCTCCCTGCAACAGGGCTAGTGCTGGTCTTTGAGTAGCAAGGAGTTCAGGGAGCAACTGTTATTATTAGCACCTGGAGTCAGGCAGAAACTATCGGGTAGGGGGGTCCTTGGGCTTTAGTCCCGATACAATCTAATGAATGGGGACAATAGAGTCAAAAGCAATGTGACTATGTATACATAGTATGCCACCATTTGCTTTAAAATGTGGGGGAAAGGAATACACATACTTAAAGGCTTGTATGTTGTGATAGATTGCTAGTTACACATTCAATGTTCGTTCTTTCTTCATTCCTTTATGTTTTTTTTTTTTTTTTTACCAACAGAACCCCTATGGTTAGGAGTGCAAACTGCTCATCTTAAAATTTAACTCCTCAGTCAGGGCTGTGGTATGGGGCTTTCAGAAAAGCTCTTTAAAGTAAGCTGACTGCTGGGAGGAACACCCTTTTGCTCTTCCTTCTTGGCTGGAATGTTGATATGATAGATTTCAATCCATCCACCATACTATGATTGTGAGTGACTTTAAGAATGAAAACTTGTCCCAAGACTGATGAGGAAGAAAGATTAAAAGAGCCTGTGTCTCTGATGACCATGGAGTTAGCAGCCTTGCAGTGCTTGCCCCCAGATCCCTCCAGGGTGAGAGAAAAATCAATCTCTACCTTCTCCTTCCAACTGTTATTTGTTTGATAATATGTGGCTAAATGCAATTACTAACTGGTACTGTAACGGAAGTTTATTTACAGAAATGATCTCAGCTGTTGCTTTTGGAGAGGGGTACTGACACACCCTGGTGTTGGAGCAGGAGGCCAATTTAAATTTTATAGCATGCCCTTCTGTCCTTCTGGAGTTTAGTTTGAAGGGTCACAATGGTCATAAGTCATAACAAACAAACAAACAACAACAAAACAGAAACAAAAGAGCAAACAGGTGAAATAGAAACAGTAGTAATATAAAAACATTGTGTTCTTCTAAGTGTTCATGGAAAAAACATACTATGAATTTTCAATCCCTATTTACATAGGTTTTGATTTATCCTTTCTTTTCATTAAAAATGAAAATGGATCCAGCTGCACTGTATGAATTTAATAGAATATTTGTACATAAGTGGAAATTAACATGCATAGTTAACATTCAACTCAACTCTGATTTTCTATCTTGTCTTCTGCAAAATTTTATATCAGGATCACTATCCAAATAATTAAAGCTCCAGTATTTTCACCACTGAAATCAGATAACCAAGATTTTGAATTCATATTTATGATTGATAATAACCAAGTGGCTAAGAAAAAAATGTTTTTTGAAATGTGTCTTTGTTTGTTGGATTTGATACAGTTTAGTTAATCTATTTAATGAGGTGTTGGATTTTTATTGGTCATGTAATTTTATGGCAAATATTCTAAGAGGCAAAAATCTTTATGTTTGATCAAAATGCAATTGATTAAAATCATTCAAGAATTTTCAATTTACATAGACATCCCCAAATGACTTTCAAGATGTTGTTTTACTATAAAACCAATCTTCTTTCTCATTTGGTTAGAAAAAGTTTCTCCTCTTTCACCCAAAGATTTCATACCTTCTCATTATCCCAACATTTGATATAGATCTTTCCAGTATTTGCATGGCTGCCTACACTTTTAACGTCCTCAGTTGTACATATCTTTGGGTACACATGTGTGTGCATGCACAAACACATATCTTAATCTTCATATTTAAAATTTTTTTCTCTTTACATTTGCATTTTTTTCACTTGAATTCGAGTGACAAACCAATTTTGTTCATTAATTTTCTTGGGCAGTACATTTGCATCTATATTTTCAAGCATATAATTTGAGCATTTCACTGGAAAGTGTAAAGATAAATTTTATCCATACTGCATTAGATCAAGAAACATTTTTTCACATTAGTTAATATGCTGATAGTTTTTAAAATGCTTGCCTTTCTTACTGATATTAATGTAAAGTGAAATTAATTTAAAACTAGTCTGGAAGTAGGTTTAGAGAGAGATTTTGCAGATGTCATTTGAAATGTTAACCTTTCTCTGTAAGACTCTGACAATAATAGTGTTTTGAGTACTGCATTGTTTCCTTTCTTTTATAAACAATTTTTTAAAAAGTTTTTATCTTAAATGATATTTGGAGATGTTTCTTCCAAAAACTGATTGTATAAAAAAGAAGTTTTAAGTTATGTTTAATCCTTGCTAAAATAAATAAAAGCAACCTCTGAAATCAATTTGCCTCACACATATTCCTCATTTGTGGTCTTGCTATTTTTGTTTTTGCTACCAATTTTAATCCTGTGACTAGAAGAAATTCCACTTACTGAGGGATTCTCAAGCCATTTTCAGTAGGGACTTTGCTGACATTTTTTCTCTGCTCATTTCATTCAACTAATACTATTTATGTGTGTGAAGATGGAAGGGGAAGGGAGAGGGAAGGAAGAGAAGGATGTAGAGAAAGAGCAGGAGGAAATCATACACATAGCATAGGGCTGGAACAGTGTCATAGGGGTTTGCAAGAATATTATCTGCCTTTTAGAAAGAGCAAAGTACCCATGCAAATTTCTAAAGAAGGAAGGAATCTTGTCTCTGCTCAAAAGGATAAGTAGAAATAGTATTTCAGTAGTTAATAGTGAAGTCACACTGGCTGTATTTGTCCCTCCCACTCTTTCCTCTGCTCATTGTCCTCTAGATAGGTTCATGTCACCACGTTCTTTCATATTGCTACTGTCAGATATTCTCAGATGCCTCATTGACATTAAAGAGTAAAATCACTGCCATCTGGTAGTCTTCAAAAGATAAAATATTGAAGGGATAATGCCTTCTTAAAGGAATGAAGATTGTGAAATGGCATATAAACTAGTGAGTGGGGAAGGGCTTTCTCCAGTGATGAGGTGGCATGAATGACAGACATTACACCCAAAGGAGGAGGTACTGACTTCCCTTCTGGGTAAATATACTGCCCTGCCAGAAGGGGAACCTGAAATAAACTCTGTTTTAGCAGTTGGTGAGAGGATGTAGTTGAGTGTGCGGACCCATACAGGCTGAGAGCACAAACAGCCAAGCAGTTAGAGTAAAAGAAAACTCAACCAGCGAGGTTGGAATGCAATTGTATATGTTTGACTACATTTCACACCTGGTTGTTTCTTCTATACTGTTGTACAAGGGGCACGTGGAGAAATAAAATACTTTGTGGGCAGAGAAATTACTTCCCAATAAATTATAAAATAGTTTATGGAGCATAAGTCAGTTGAAAGGGAGAACTCACTGGTCTGAAGAGCAAGTTTTCACCAACATCCTATGTGTAGAAGGCGGGCTTGAATGGGGAAACTACCTATACAACATATTCTTTCATCCTTCAAACAAGCTAATACAAGAAAAATTAGAAATAAAGACACGCTATCAATGCTCATTTGCTAAAGATCTATTTGGTGGTCAGTATACTTATTTGCTGTCAGAGCATGTAAGTGTTTTGATAATTCCCTTTGAAGGGTAGTGTTTTTTAAAGTTAATAAATATGAGTCTGCTGTCTTTCCAAGAGGCCTTATGAAAACATATTAATGCTGCTTCAGACCAACTGACTCAGGAAGAGTAATGTGAATTACAATGGCTGGAACTGTCAACTAAGCTGAAGACCTAGTCAACTGAGAAAGGTGTTTAAACTAAGTTACTTTATAGCCACTGAAACACACCACACTTTAATTGAAAAGGTGAATATATAGTGCATATTAATACATACTTTTCAACAAAAAATCTTATTGGAAGAAAGATACATTTTTTTTGAGTTTTCATTATGCCACTCTATAGTGGCATAATGAAACTAGAAATATTAATAAGATGCATTTTCTCTCTTTTTAAATCCAAACCTGATTAAAAGTCATACTATTCTCATAGCAGTGCCAGGCTTTTGCTCACCAGCTTCTCTCCAAATCCTGGCAACTGCTCAAGATCTATCCCAAGTGCTCTGCTAGAAGGCACTGATCCCACCCTGGACATTCTTGAAATTCCATGTCACATCTATTCTGAGTTTCTAAGAATTCTGGTACCGATTCCATTGTGTGAGGTACCAACAAATTCTTTGACACCAGCTGGGTGTCCTATAATTAAACTCAACTTTGATATCTCTACATGGAGATAGCATCAGATCCCACAGGTTAAGGGCTCAGTCCCAAAAGAGTGCCCACATCTTCAGATGCCAATCACAAGTCCAGGTTTAATTTGTTAGAATGGCTCACAGAAGTTAAGAGAAACATTTTACCTACTAGGTTACTGGGCTATTATAAAAGGCTATAACTCAGGTACAGCCAGATGGAAGAGATGCACAGGACAAGGGATGGGGAAAGAGGCACAGGTTCCAGGCCATTTCAGAGGGTACCATTCTCCCCAGATCTCTGTGTGTTCAAAACCTGGAAGCTCTTCAAACCCCATCCTTAACATAAGCACTATTGATTAAATCATTGGCCAATGGGCTTTAAAAATTATCTATTTATTTATTAATATTTAGAAATTAAATTTAATGAGGTGACATTGGTTCACAGGAACACATGGGTTTCAGTTATACATCTCTATAGCATTTGAACTATTCACTGTATTGGCCAATGATTTTTGATTCAATCTCTAGGCCTTATACCCTTCTTGGAGGTCAGGGGTGTGGACTTAAAGTTTCAACCCTCCAGTCACATAGTTAGCTCCCCTAGCAACCAGCCCTCATTCTTAGGTGTGGTCCAAAATTTACCTAGTAACATAATAAAAGACACTTTTAATCTTTTCACCACTTAGGAAGTTCCAAGGGTTAGGATTTTTTTGCTAAAAATGAAGGTGGAGACCAAATATATATATATTTATAAATCACAATATCACAGTCTCTAAATGGAATACCACCTTATTTGTTTTTCTTCATTTTCAGGAACCAGAACCAGTTCCACTTCTTCCTTGGGTACTTTTTAATCACTAAAACATATTTATATAATAGTGCATATCAGGACTCGATAATGGTTAGATTTTCATCAGCAGGAAGTGATGGTTCTCTCCCAGATAGAACTGCAGGGTTTGCTGTTTGGTACCATTGCATTATTATGTTGGTCTTTTGGTGGACTACTTCTAAAGTTCAAAGCATTTTAATTTTTTAATGTGCAGCCTTTCTCATTTTTCTTGGTAAGTTTATGCCTAGTCCTTTGCTGGTACACAGCATTTGTTTAATAAACTCATGCTAAAAAACTGAATATAATTTTTTTGGAACGCTTCGGATGACTAGAACAAAAGGTTCAAGATTTCATTGTTGACAAAAGAATAGACAAATAGATCAACGGAACAGATAGAGAGTCCAGAAATAAATCCACATAAATATAGTCAATGGGTCTTTGACCAAGGAGCAAAGGTGATACAATGGATAAACAATAGTATTTTCAACAAATGGCTCAGGAACTACTGGCTAACCACATGCAAAATAATAAATATACCCTTCACAAAAATGAACTCCAAGTAGATTATAGACCTAAAGGTGAAACACAAAACTTTAAAATTTCTAACAATAACAATAGAAGAAAATCTAGGTGATCTTGGGTATGGTGATAAGTCTTTTGATACAACATCAAAGGCACAGTTTGTTAGAGAAGGAAGATAGAATGGGACATGTGGGGGGGAAAGCCAGCACCTTCTTTCTAGTTTATGCTGTCACTGTACCTGAATCAAGGCTTGACTGCTACTGTCAGTTTGGCTCATTGTCTAATCCACCACTTACACATCTGGCATCTCAGCTCTCACTGTTTTATTTATTTATTTATTTATTTATTTATTTATTTATTTATTTATTTATTTCAGGGACAGAGAGAGTCAGAGAGAGGGATAGATAGGGACAGACAGTCAGGAACGGAGAGAAATGAGAAGCATCAATCATTAGTTTTTCATTGCCGTTGCGACACCTTAGTTGTTCATTGATTGCTTTCTCACATGTGCCTTGACTGCGGGCCTTCAGCAGACCGAGCAACCCCTTGCTCGAGCCAACAACCTTGGGTCTAAGCTGCCGAGCTTTTGCTCAAGCCAGATGGGCCCGCGCTCAAGCTGGCGAGCTCGGGGTCTCGAACCTGGGTCCTCCACATCCCAGTCCAATGCTCTATCCACTGTGCCACCGCCTGGTCAGGATCTCACTGCTTCTTAACAGGGATCACGTAGGGACTTACAGTATTTCCCTCTGAGAAATATACTTCTATCCACAATGCCATTTGGCATAGTTATCTCTTTCTTACCCATTCAAAAAAAACAAAAACAAAACACAAAACAAAATAGTATTTAAAATGTTCAAACATAGCTGTCAGGTCTACTTCCTAATGCCTGGGTGAAAAGGGGACCTGCACATGAGTATCAACTTAGATGTTTTCTCTGTTTGCATTTTCAGCTGTGGAGTGACTGGGATCTTCTTGTCTCTCAGGAGTTTAGGATACCAGGCTTGATACCAGTGCAAGCCCTGAGTTTTCCTGGGATCTTAGCACATACGTTACCCTACCTTTCACCCTCAGAGTTCTCTGACCTGTGTTGGCAGGTACAAATTTTGCTCTATTTCAGGTATATAAGTGGATTCTATTTATAGCTTTCTAAAGTAAAATATTATTAATTTTCCTTCTAAATTGATTTGTTTCCTGAATTAAGCACATCAGAGATAATCTAAATGGGGGGTAGATCTCTGATTCCTCATCATTTCCACAAGAAAACTGGTTAAAATGATGATGTAAGGGGATACAGAGAGGGATTCTATCCTGAGCCTTTTACCACCTCCAGCTGATCCCATGCACTGTTCCCTTCCAAATGTCGAGCTGCTCTCCTGGGACCCTTTCCCTGTGGCTTGGTCCTGGGAAGGACTGCCCTTTCCTGACTCCAGCTGTTCATGCAGAGCAACCCTGCCCCAGGCTGTGCTTCCTCTAACTGTGAAGGCTGGGGAAAGGCATTTTTTCATCTCATTATTTTTATTTGCTGAGCTTTATCTAGCCACTGCCAGTCCGGTAGGTGACTCTTTTGTTGCCTATGTGTAGAACCGTGATGGCGAACCTATGACACGCGTGTCAGCACTGACATGCGTAGCCATTTTTGATGACACATGGCCACTTGCGGCCCTCATACCAGAGAAGTATGGGGCCACATGCTGAGAAGGACGTTTCATCTTCGGCTCCTGCACAGCCAGGTGCAGTAGCCGAGGATAAAACATTTGCTGTAGTGTAGACACTCTGTGCCCGAGGTCTGTAGGCCAAAACAACAGAACTCTGGCACAGAGTGTCTAGTTCTGGGACTTCCGGTTAGGCCGTTTTTCTCGAAGTGACACACCACTTGAGTTATGCTCGGTTTTTTGGCGAATTTTGACACACCAAGCTCAAAAGATTGCCCATCACTGGTGTAGAATCATCCTCAAGCAGAGGGCTACATCAGAGAAATTCCCTCTGTGAATCCTTGCTCAAAATGATAGCCAATCTTTGACTCTAGTTTTCCCAGTATGATTTTGTTGTGATACAGAAGTCAAATCTAAAAATCAACCTTTTCCTATAACCACTTTTCCCAAGCTGAACAAGAATAGTAAATGCTATTATTCAGTGATCTCCATTCTTTCTGACCTCAAATAAATCGTGGCTTTTTAAAGTCTTCTTTAACTTTTTTTAAGTGAGAGAGAAAGAGAGAGAGAGAGACAGAGAGACAGACAGACAGACAGAAAGGAAGAGAGATGAGAAACATCAACTCATAGTATTGGCACCATAGCTATTAACTGATTCCTTTTCATATGTACTTTGGGGGTTCAAGCTAAGCCAGTCTCCCTTGCTCTAGCGAGTGACCTTGAGCTTCAAGCTAGAGATCTTTGGCCCAAACCAGCAACCACAGGATTATGTCCATGATCCCATGCTCAAGCTAGTGACCACGCGCTTAAGCTGGATGAACCTATACTCAAGTCAGCGACATTGGGGTTTCAAACCTGGGACCTCACATCCCAGGTTGATGTTCTATTCACTGTGCCACCACTGGTCAGCCATAAAATTTTATTTAACTTTTGCATCAATTGTTACTTTGTTATCTTTTTTAAAATTTTTATTTTATTTTTATTTTATTCATTTTAGAGAGAAGACACACACAGAGAGAGAGAGAGAGAGAGAGAGAGAGAGAGAGAGAGAGAAAGAGAGAAAGTGGGGAGGAGCTGGAAGTATCAACTCCCATATGTGCCTTGACCGAACCAGTGCAGGGTTTTGAACTGGCGACCTCAGTGTTCCCAGGTCGACACTTTATCCACTGCACCACCACAGGTCAGGCTACTTTGTTATCTTAAAATAATTTGCTACCCTTTCTTTTCTGCCTTTTAAATTCAAACAATTCTGCTTGATTTCAGTTTCGTCAGTGAATTCTTACAGTGGTACCTCGAGATACGAGTTTAATTTATTCTGCAACTGAGCTCATAAGTCAGTCAACTCATATATCAAACAAATATCTTCTATTTAAAATAACTGAAATAGATTTAATTCATTCCAGCCCTGTGAAACATCCCCAAACCATACTAAATTATGAAAAAAGACATGTTTTAATTAAGAAACACATATGTATACTTTACCAATGCATAACAAAATATATGAAATAAAAGAAAAAAGTGTTATTTAGTACTGTATTCTTACCTTGGAGACAGACAAGTGTGGCTAACGGAGGTGAATGGCGGCAGAGGAGGGAGGGAGTAAGGAATGTAGGCATTGTAGACACATAAACTAAAACTCCACTTTCTTAACACTAAATGTAAACTAAAACTGCATTTTCTTTACTTTAAACAAAACTAAAACTGCACTTTCTTTACTTAACATGAAACCACAAAAACTTAATTGTAAAAAATTGCACTTTCTTAACTTTAAACTTAACCTAAGCTTAACATTACATATTTTTCATTTAATTGTCACCTCTTTTTGCCTTTTGGCTGCACTTTCGGCACTTTCACTTGCAGGACTTTTGAATAAAAATCTATCCAGAGAGGTGTGTTTTTGCCTGCCTTTTAAAATGTTACGGAAATGTGACAAACAAGTGTCATTAAAAAGTGCTGAAGCAGGACCAGTTGAAACATTTTCTGGGTGTTTCTTTTCAATGAAACTTGAAAGCTTCTCCCACATTGCCAGCATGTCTTTAATTTCACTTGTAGAAATCACTTCCTCCGACTCCACCTTCTCCTCACTAGTGATCTCTTGCAGCAGCTCCGTATGTTGCATCATCTGTAGCTCCTTCAACTTCTCAGTTGAGAGTTCCTCCTCATGTTCCTCGATGAGCTCGTTTACGTCACCCTCATCTACCTCCAGACCCATTGACTTTCTGAAGGACACAATCTCCTCCAACATTTCTACCTCGGTCTCGGTCTCTGGTTTGAATCCTTCATAGTCCCTGTCTGCAACAAAATCAGGCCATAACTTTTTCCATGCTGAGTTCAAGATTCTTCTTGTAACCTCTTGCCATGCCAAGTCAATAATGTGTAAACATATCACAATGTTGTAGTGATCTTTCCAAAACTCTCGAAGGGTTAGATTTGTATTCTCAGTCATTTCAAAGCAGCAGTGGAACAAGTGCTTTGTGTAAAGCTTTTTAAAGTTGGAAATGACCTGCTGATCTATAGGTTGCAAGATTGAAGTTATGTTGGGTGGGAGGTAGAGGACTTTCACGAATTTGAACTCATTAAGAATGTCATCTTCAGGACCAGGTGGGTGGGCTGGAGCATTT
Organism: Rhynchonycteris naso; assembly: GCA_037038555.1. Classification (NCBI taxonomy): domain Eukaryota; kingdom Metazoa; phylum Chordata; class Mammalia; order Chiroptera; family Emballonuridae; genus Rhynchonycteris; species Rhynchonycteris naso. The sequence goes on from CM072998.1 coordinate 229,875,004, forward strand.
TCAAGGATTAGTATTGCTTTCACCGGGAGTTCATTTTCTTGAAGATATTTCTTCACTGCAGGACCAAAGACAAGATTTACCCATTCAATAAAAAACTGTCACGTAACCCATGCTCTAGTATTGGTGTGCCACATAACCTGCAGTTTTTCTTTAAGAATCTATGGGTCTTAAAGGCTTGAGGATTTTCAGAATGATACACTAGCAGTGGCTTTACTTTATAGTCATGACTAGCATTTGCACACAATGCAAGGGTCAGATGGTTCTTCATGGGTTTATGGCCTGGCAGCTTCTTCTCCTCTGTGGTGATGAAAGTCCTCCAGGGCACTTTTTTTTCCCAAAAGAATCCTGTTTTGTCACAGTTGAACACTTGCTGGGGGATGTAGCCTTCCTTTGCAATAAGCGCAGCAAAACGTGTGATGTACGCCTCAGCTGCCTTAGCATCAGCACTCGCAGCTTCACCATGCCTCACCACCGAGTGGATGCCAGATCTCTTCTTGAAATTTTCAAACCAGCCGTGACTTGCCTTAAATGTATCTTCTGCTGCCTCTTTTGAGGTTGATGGTTCTTTCTTCTTCAAGTCGCTGTAAATAATACGTGCCTTTTTGCATATTACAGTCTCCGTCACTGTATCTCCTCCCAGCTCTTTCTCTTTCACCCACACCAGCAGAAGTTTCTCCATTTCTTCATGGATATTTGTCCTTAATTGGGACAGGATTGTAGTTCCTTTCACTGGATTTGTGCTTTTGAGGGCATCCTTTTGTTTAAGGATGGTACAAATTGTAGATCTATTGCGGTTGTACAGCCTTGCCAGTTCAATCATTCGTACACCACGCTTATGTTTTTCTATTATTTTTTGCTTTACTTCTATCGACATCATTCTCTTCTTCTCATCACTGTCCTTTACACTCACTTTCTTCAGCCCCATGATAGCACACAAGTTAGTAAAAAATGCAAAAATGATGCAAAAACAAGTACAGTACACAAGATTTGACTTGATTCTGTGGGTAACACATGAGAAAGAACAAGATGGTGGTGTTGTGCTGCCGATACTGGACCCGTGTGCCAACGCGCCAACTAGCGGCAGCTTCCTGAATCACAACTCATATCTCAGAATTTCACTTGGATCTCAAACAAAAATATGGACCGAATCGCAGCTCATATCTTAAAAATTCATATGTTGGTCTGCTTGTATCTCAAGGTACCACTGTAGTTTATTCTTCAGGTTAGTTATCATTAATATTTCTTTTGAATTAATTTGCCCAATGGGAAAATACCATCACAAACTAATAATTTTCTTCTAATATTTTATCTTAAAAATATTTTTATAGAATGTTAAAAGTGTCTTCTCCTTTGAACTGACATTTAGTTTCCACATTTTAGCCCAGGCTGTTTTGGAGGCCACGCAGGTAAAGATGCACCACTCCCATGTTTCTAGGACCAGCTTTACATTTCTCTGGTCCTCACTCATTTCTTTCCAATATCCCATTTCCATCTATAGTCTTTTGTCAGAAAACTACAGGGCAAGAACGGATCTAATCTTTTAGATAGTTTTACTTTTTGCTTCAATCTATTTCAACATTTTTCAACAGATGTGCCACAAGAATTTTTAAAACATGCAATACCTGACTATTTAGTCAGGGGCACTGACCTCTTTTTCTTTACTTTCACATAAAAAATGACAACAGCCAACACAGCAATAGCCATATGATATGAATATCCTGTCTTGAATCATAAATATATAGGTCATATGATAGTTACATTTTATTTGTCATGTTGCACAATAAGTTTGCATCTGATTGGTTAATTTTTGGAACCAGAAATCCTTGTATATAAGTATAGACATCTAATTTTATTTAAAACAAGTTACTTTGAAGCAAAAAGGGTAGGCAATAACTATTATTATTAACATATTTTTAAATTAATCAAAATTATACCTATTTTTTTCAGATGAGAAAAAACATATTTTGGTGTGCTACATAATTTTAATAATTAGTTTATGTGTTTCATGATATGAAAAAGGTTGAAAATCACTGATCTATTTACTTTTCTCCCCTGTCTCCTCTGTGAGCAGCTGTGGGAAAAGTCTGAACAAAAGTTCAGGAGATGTCTTCATCCAGGGATAGCTCCAGCAGTTGAAGTCCACTGGCAGGTTATAGAAACACTACTCATGATGTTGCATAAGGCAGCGCACCCAACGACAGCCTTTCCATTCAACACTCTCTCAAGTATTTAGAAGCTGAGCTTCTCATGCATACATTTTTTTTTCTTACTTTTTCAGAATATGAGTTGAGTAATGGTGTTCAAAAGCAAACATCTACAGAAATGATAACACTGCCATTATCATGAAAAGGTTCCAAAACATAGGTAAGATTCAGTGCATTGGAGAAACCAAAGTCACAGCCCTGTGCTGTCATCAATGCATGATTTTACATCTCAGATCAAACCAGGTCTGGGGTTAATCTGAGTAAAAATTCTCTTCTGTCTGGAACATCTCACTATGTCAAGTATAAATTGTTTCTGCCTGAATTATTGAGATAAAAGCCTCCTTGGACCATTTCATTTTGCTAGTATAATCTTAGCTTGTAATAAAAGCAAATACAGGTCATGAGGAAAAAATGAATATGAACCAAGAAAGAATGTAAAGGAAACATTAAAAATACTGTACCATTAGTATGACAAAGTGATTTTTCCTTTTTGCTTTCATTAAAGTTTAAAATTCTTATGCTGCACCAGAGAGGGTTATTTTAAATTGTTATAAAGTTCAAGTGTTTGCAATTCAGCTTTTTACTCTGGTGAGAACATTTGCTTCCTTTTCTAACAGTCATACTTCTCTTGTTTTTCCTTAAAGATGTTTTGCAAACTCCAAGATACCCTACTCCAGTGGTTCTTAACCTTTTTTGAGGTACCGAACCCACCAGTTTCATATGCACATTCACTGAACCCTTCTTTAGTGATAAATAAAATAGGATTTTTTCCCCCAAATTGAAGACATAGGTATATGTTTTTTACTGGTGCACAAAATGAGCCATGCATGAACATCACCTTGCTCAAAGAACAAAACCAACAAAGTTCATGAACTCACAACAAATTACGGTATTACTTTATTCTGGCCTCCGCGGCAGAGGCTTCTCCGAACTCGAGACCGACTCATCGAACCCTTAGGGTTCGATAGAACCCAGGTTAAGAACCACTGCCCCATTCTCTTGATGCATTTCAGCAAGAGCTAGTATATTCATTGTTAGATAACATAAGAACTGTGTACAAGGTTTTCTGTCAGTTCAATAATTTGGTTGCTGATGTGCTGAATATCTGAAAGCCATCTCATTCTTTCACAGCTGGATGGACTACATTTCTCTGTGCACACATTTTTGAATATATGTATATGTTTTCAGTGTAAATGTACTTATACATATACAAACAAGTATTCTATTTCATTTTGGGAAATAGCTCAAAAGGAAGCTTTTTATTCTGTTTCTGGACTGCTAGTGAAGGGTAGTTATTAAAAGTAGGTAATAAGCTTCTTCAGATATATAAATTAAAAAGTAGGGTACTGGATTCATCATCAACTAATATTTCTTACTGCTTGGCAGGGTCTCTGAGAATCTCCTTCCTGAGTAGACTGTGTGGCCACAGGTGACTTAGAAAGGAGAAGGCAGGGCAAGTTCCTATCTGAGTAAGTTGGAGAGAGAATGGACATCGGTGAGTCAGTTCTTAATTCTCTTATCCTATCTCCTATTTTCTTGCTGGACTTTCTGGTGTGTCCTATTTTGGTTTAAGACTTGGTACTCTTAGTAAAAATAATGATAATGATGACTATCATTTATGGACTATACAGTTCATGCTAGGCACTATGCTGAAGGCTTTACACATTATCTCACTCAGTCCTTAAAATAATCTTATAAAGAGACTACTATCATTTTCATTTTGTATATAAGAACCACGGGACAACTAATTAAGTTGCCCACAAAGTCTCACCAGTTCAGTTACACAGGTAGAAGCGGCATATCAGAATTTGAACCCAGGTATGTATGACTAAAGATCATGTTTTTAACCATCAAGACTGTTCTGCCTTCTCGTAAGTTAAAAAAAAAAAAAAGCTTTGTTTTTTACTCTTTCTTTGATTTACTTTTTCCTTAGTTTCAGAGATGAGGGACTGAAGTGTCTATCTAGATACTCCAGTATCTTTCCGTACATAAACATGCACATGTGTATATAAGCATATATTTGCACGCACACCTGTGGACACACACCTAAATGCAGGCACAGAACACACACACACACACATACACATATACATATGCACAAAATAAACACTTAGACCTGAGCTTATCAATCCTGCATTGTGAGATAGAAAAGTAAACCATGTTTAACTGTTTTTATGTAGTTTATGAAAAGAGTAACTCCTACCGCCTTTCCTTCTGATCTGAGACCCCAAAGCTGCATGTGTAGTATCTAACTCTTCTGTGGAACATTCTTATTTTTTTCTTGTCTCTGGGATATTTTTGTGTCTTTATTTTACCTATTTCTTCAAGCCATTGACTTATATCTTATCTGTACTAAGAGCCATAAATCACCAATATTATTTTCTCCAATTCCAAAGTGGTTTTCAGTGACCTTTATATACTCTTGAGTGCATTTTATTTAGAACTAGGAATTTTTCATGATTTTAGGAACCATTTTGTATGAAGAAAGAAAAATTCAGATATTCTAACAAATGAAAAAAAATTCCTTTCTTCAAAAAATTTTAAAATTATTTTCCAATCGCATCCTTTATTTCAGGTTTCTAATATCTGGTCCTCCTTTCAACAAACCAGTTTTCTTAATCTCTTTAATTTTTAACATTAAACTCTTTTAATTTTAATGTTTTCTTAACTATAAAGATGCATGATTTCCTATACAACTTTGCAATGGTTGCATTCATTGGTTCTGTAGTATATTTTCTTTTTTCTTTGTAAATTACCACCTTCTTTCTAGAAGAAACTGCTTTTCCCCCTGTAATTTACATGAACAGTTTCTTCTTTCCTTTGACTACATTTTACATGATGCCTTGAATCTGTCTTATAAATTGGAAGCCTAATCATTTTGTTATTGTATTTAAAATACAGAGGGCAACTGTCTAGTTTTTTAATATTGTTTTTATAATTAGATTCCTGGTGGTAAATTCACTTTTTGACAATCAATATCAATAGAGAGCCTGGCCAGGCGGTGGCGCAGTGAATAGAGCATCAGACTGGAATTCAGAAGACCCAGGTTCGAGACCCCGAGCTTGCCAGCTTGAGAGCGGGCCCATCTGGCTTGAGCAAAAGCTCGCCAGCTTGGACCCAAGGTTGCTGGCTCCAGCAACGGGTGGCTCAGTCTGCTGAAGGCCCGCGGTCAAGGCACATGTGAGAAAGCAATCAATGAACAACTATGGTGTCACAATGGCAACGAAAAACTAATGATTGATGCTTTGCATCTCTCTTTGTTCCTGTCTGTCTGTCCCTATATTTTCCTCTCTCTGACTCTCTCTCTGTCTCTGTAAAAAAAAAAAAAAAGAAAGAAAAAAAATTAATAGACAAACGGAACTTCAGATCAAACAGATTATAATAAATATAACACAGTAAATGTATAATATTTTTAGAACAAGTACATCTATTATTCAAGAAAACAAGTGGAGTCTTAAATAAAGCACAAGGGTATCAAGAGAATCAGTTTGTTTCACCAGAGAATAGATGAAGGAACTCCGATGTGCTCCTTCATATTGCATTGACATAAATCTACCTTCTTTAGTTTTTCATTCATTTAAAGTTATCTTAGAATATAAAGAAAGGTAAGGCGCTCCCGAAGATGGCGATGGAGTAGGCGGACGTACCAACTCCCAACTCCCAGAACCAAAGTGGATTATAACTCAATTTTAAGAACCATCATCTGGATAAATCAACTTTGACCTAAACTAAGCGGACTCTTCAACCAAGGAACACTGAAGAAGCCACACTGAGACTGGTAGGAATAGCGGAAATGCGAAGAGGGCTGCCCAGCTCCCTGGAGCAAATGGCAGTCCGGAGAGACCCACGTGGCGGGAGGAGAGTTTGGCGGAGAGGGAGGGACCTGGGTCCCAGGAACCAAGCTCCAGCCTACACTCCCAAAGCCTATAAGAGGCGTTTGGACAGTACTGAGCTGTGAAACAAGTGAGGATACTGTTTGTTAGAAAGAGAGTTTTCTCAGACCCAAGATTCTTATTAAAGGGATAGCGCAGTAAACCTCTCTCACAACCACGCACCCGGGGCTCTGGGGAACGGGGACGGAGGAGAGGACAAGAGCAGCGGGAAGAGAGTGTGGACTGAAGGCACAGGGACAAACACTCTGAGGGACAGCCCCCTAACCCCTGGGCTAAGTCACTTCCCTAATCAAAAATGAATATTTCCCCTTGAACTAGCAATACCAGCAAAGGGAGACAGGACACTAGCCAAACAAGCTCTCTCGCGGCACTTAGAGCAGAGCTGCTTAGAGGGAGGGAGCTCCCAGGCCTATAATATGGAGACTTAGGGCACTTCCTACTCTGCTGTTGCTGAAGGGTATGGTGGCGGCAGGACGTTGAAACGTGGTTCTGTCGGTGTGGGCTGAGGCCGAACTGGTGTGAGCTAGGTCTAGCCCAGCAGGGGCGGAAGGGACGCGCAAAAGCGGTCCAGCAGCTGCAGGTCCGCCTGTAATCCCACCTGCAGGGACAAAGAGGGAGGCCAGGAAGGGCAGAGATCTGCTCTGCGACCCTGCGCAAGCTGGCCATGACCACAGGGACGGGGCTAGGGCCAGGGACGGGCAGGGGCTCGCGGCTGAGCTCATGCTACCAGTCCCGCCCGGCTGGAGAAACCCCGGTTTGCCATCCTATGAATGCAAGTTGGCTCGGAACGTGGGGGCAGGGTAGAGCCTGGAGCAAGCAGAAGCTCACAGCTGAACGCAAGCCAGCAAACATGCCAGCCCAATAAACCGAGGTTTGGGACCCTGCGCAGGAGGGCCCTGGCCTCGAGGGCGGGGCTAAAGCTCCAGACGGGCAAAGGCTCACAGCTGAGAGCACGTCAAAAGCCCCGTTTAACCCGCGAAACTGGTGAATAGGCAGGCTCTAAGCGCCAGTGCTGGGCAGCAGCCCAGAAACAGGCTGTGTCCGCAGCTGAGCAAAGGTGCTCACCTCTACCCAATGTAATGAGGCTTGTGGCTTGAGTGACAGCCTCTCCTGCGGAGGAGAGGCGGAAATAACAGCAACAGCCTCAGTGAGCCGGCGCTGGCAACGCCCATACCCAACCGCCCTAGGCAGCGGCAGAGGGGGTGGCAGGTCTGCAGACAGACCACACCTAGAGAACACAAAGGCAACACCTACGGGACTCCAGTGGCCACAACTGGCTTATGCACAGACAAAATGGGCAGGCAGAGGAATGCAAACCAAATGAATCAAGAGAAATCCCCAGAGAAGGACCTGAATGAACCAGATATAACCAAATTACCAGAAGCAGAATTTAGAATAATAATAGTTAGGATGTTCAAAGAAATTAGAGCAACAATGGATAGTCACTATGAACACCTAAATAAAGAGATAACAAGTATAAAAAATGATATTGAAATAATAAAAAGAATCAGACAGAAATGACAAATACAGTATCAGAACTGAAGACCACAATGGAAGGAATTAAAAGCAGGATGAATCACGCTGAAGATCGAATCAGCGAGTTAGAGGACACAATAAACAAAGGCACAGAAGCAGAGAAGAAAAAGGTAAAGAGACTCAAAAAATGTGAGGAAGCTCTAAGGGAGCTCTGTGACAACATGAAGAGAAACAACATTCACATCATAGGGGTGCCTGAAGAAGAGGAGAGAGGACAGGAAATGGAAACTTTGTTCAATCAAATCATAGCAGAAAACTTCCCTAACTTAAAGCTGGGAAACATTCCACACGTTCAAGAAGCACACATAACTCCATTAAAGAGAAACCTAAAAAAATCTACACCAATGCCTGACCTGTGGTGGCGCAGTGGATAAAGCATCGACCTGGGAACACTGAGGTCGCCAGTTCAAAACCCTGCACTGGTCTGGTCAAGGCACATATGGGAGTTGATGCTTCTAGCTCCTCCCCCCTTTCTCTCTCTCTCTCTCTCTCACTCTGTGTCTCCTCTCTAAAATGAATAAATAAAAAGAAAAAATAAAAAGATTCTTTAAAAAAAAATCTGCACCAAGACACATCATAGTTAAAATACCAAAGCTGCGAGAGGAAAAAAGGCTATGACCTACAAAGGAGCCCCCATAAGAATGACATCGGTCTTCTCAACAGAAACACTTGAGGCCAGAAGGGAATAGCAAGATATAATCAAAGTAATGCAGAACAAGAACCTACAACCAAGACTACTCTATCCAGCAAGGCTAACGTTTAAAATTGAAGGAGAAATAAAGAGCTTTCCAGAAAAAGAAAGCCTCAAGGAATTCATTAAAACCAAACCAATTCTGCGAGAGATACTAAGGGACCTGTTGTGAACAATTCAAAGGGAGGAAAGAATATAGCAAAAGAAGAAAACAGCTTTAAAGAATAAAATGGCAATAAACAGCTACATATCAATAATAACCTTAAATGTAAATGGATTAAATGATCAAATCAAGACATAGGGTAGCTGCATGGATAAAGAAACAGGACCCATACATATGCTGTCTACAAGAGACACACCTTAAAACAAAAGATGCACATAGACTGAAGGTAAAAGGATGGAAAAAAATATTTCATGCAAATGGAAATGAAAAAAAAGCCGGGGTAGCAGTACTTATATATGACAAAATGGACTTTAAAACAAAGGCTGTAGTAAGAGATAAAGAAGGACACTACATAATGATAAAGGGAACAATTCAACAGGAAGATATAACTATTATAAATATCTACGCACCAAATATAGGAGCCCCGACATACATAAAGCAGACTTTGATGTATATAAAGGGTGAGATTAAAGCAATACTATCATAGTAGGGGATTTCAATACCCCACTAACATCACTGGATAGATCCTCAAAAAGAAAATTAATAAAGAAACAGCAGACTTAAATGATACAATAGATCAACTTGATTTAATAGATATTTTCAGAACCTTTCACCCTAAAGCAGTAGAATATGCATTCTTCTCAAGCGCTCATGGTACGTTTTCTAGGATAGACCACATGTTAGGACACCTGATTTATTGGTGTCACCCCATTAAAGTTAATATAAAAAATAAAAAAGCTATGGTACATATATACTATGGAATACTACTCAGCCATAAGAAATGATGACATCGGATCATTTACAACAAATGGATGGACCTTGATAACATACGGAGTGAAATAAGTAAATCAGAAAAAAAAAACTGAGAACAGCATGATTTCATACATAGGTGGGACATAAAAGTGAGACTATGAGACATGGACAAGAGAGTGGTGGTTATGGGATGGGGGGAGGGAGGGAAGGGTGGGATAGGGAGGAGGGGAGGGACACAGGGAAAACCAGATAGAAGGTGACAGAGGACAATTTGACTTTGGGTGACGGGTATGCAACATAATTGAATGATGGGATAATCTGGAGATGTTTTCATTGTACATATATACTCTGATTTATTGGTGTCACCCCATTAAAATTAATAATAATAATAACAAAAAAAGAAAGGTAAGGCTGCTGATTCAAACCCGTCCACAGTATAATCCTAAAATCATTCACAATATCAAACATTGATTAAATGCCAAACTACTAGTGAAAATAGCAATGTAGTTTGTTAGTAACAAATACGCTAGTATCCTAGTATAATAAAAATTACAAAATAGCATGAAAGTTATACTATTAGAGAAGAATGAATACACTATATTTTTCCGAGGCAGTCACTAAGTTGGCTCTTTTCAAATAAGCAATTTTGAAAATGATGCAAACTAAAACCTTGTATGAGGTTGTTCTCATGCTAACAGGTACTGGTGAACTTCTTGTAAGGTCATGACCAAGGGAAACGCTCTTTCTGTGATCCTACTGTTGGCTCATCTGATCTTACCGAAGCAGATGCCGTGATGTGGAGTAGAAGGGATTTGAGGCCATGTGAGGCACAGGGACCTGGATCCCAGTAGATTAATTGTGAAAATGGAGCTTTGAAAGAATCAACAAGATACAGTATGGAGAGAGGGTGGGGTTCATCGTGGTTCCTGCAAGGGTAGGGGGAAGATACAGTCCACACTATTGGGGCCCACAGCAGGGCACAAAGGTCCAGCAAGGAAGAAGTTAGGACATTAGCTTTGGTCCAGGGAAGGAGGGAGGATCAAGATGCAAGGATGCTGAAGCCCAAGGTTAGTACCCATATAGCTATGAGGGAGAGAAAAGCTCAGAACAAGATCTAAATTACGTTTCTTCTTAGTAGAGGCAGCAAAAAGACTGACTCAACTGCACCTCCCCTAGCATCTGTCTAGTTGACCTAGTTCTGCAGTCTCAGGGTCATGCTCTCATCCTCTCAGGCAGCCTTTGTGTCTGTGTCCATGACTAGGTTATATCTGAGCATATTTGGGCCTTCCATGGCAGGGCAAGGTGTGTGTGTGCCCACATGTGTGTGCTACATTGGATAACATGCCAATCTCTGCCAGTCCTCGCAGCCCCCAAACCTGCAATTTCTGTGTTGTTTATGTGGATTAATATGTTGAGTGGAAAGCTCTAGATGCATTTCAGTGCCATAAAAGAAGAAATGGAAAAATCTCAGATGACTATGAAGTTACCTGGAAGCTGGATTTTGTATTCCTGGAATAGACAATTTTTGAAACCCCCAGAAAGTTTGATGAAGTTGGCCTTCTACCAGCTTTGTAACCAGGTTGTCCAATACAGATGTGAAACAGACACCACATCTAGTGCCCTATCTCAAGGACTTTCCTAGTGTTTGCTGTTAGGCAGTTTGCATCATTCAGATGTGTTTGTTCCCTGGCCTGAGAATGGTCTAGGGGCAGAGGGCCACTGGTGCTGAAAAGTAACAATGACAAAATGAGTTATTAATGTGAACAGAGGATGGGAGTGCTGGAAGAAACTGGCCTGATTTGACAGACAATATAAATTGAAAGGGAGGCTCTAAGTACTGTATAGTCAGTTCTGTTATAATGCTTGCTTTGAAAATGTGGATTTGTCCCAAAGTGATTGATATATTGGGTGAAATTTGAATATGATGCAAATTTTGCATTTGCTTGTGTATGTTCATGAAAAACAGCAGGTGAACAATGAAAATTATACCCAGTTGAACCAAATTGTGTAGTAATACACAAAATGTACATATAAACCCACTTTGAACATCTACCAGCTACCTGGTTCACCACATGCATGATGAGCCAAGCTCAGCATCTTCCACAGTTACAACTTTCCATCAGATTTATGCCAAGTTTTCTTTCACTTCTTCACAATAACTCACAAGGTATACTTTTTCCATCACCCACTTCTACAGCAAACTGCAGATCTTTTTCAAGATAAAATGCCATTTTATTGTAGTGTTTACATATTTCTTAACCATTTAATATGTGCAAAACTGTGCTACCACTTTTAATAGCTTCCTAGTTTTTTTATGTTACCAACGAAGTTTTTGAGTGTTGTTCACTTAACATCACTGCCCCATAAGCTTCGTGGTTTTTATAGCATGATGTTTTAGTGGTTTTAGAGTGGAACTGATGGGACATTTGGTTTATCTACTACTATGAGTGGTATGAATTACAAAATGTGTGGAAAAGATACTTGTGATTTCATTCTGGGATTCTGGCATAAAAGAATTCTTCCAGTCCAGCATTCTTTTTGATAATATGTATATAGACTTCTCAGTTACCACAGAATGAGAATGTTTTCCTAGGGCTATCATAAAGAATTTAACAAATGCCACTATGCCTGAAGAGCAATGCAGATGCAGGATAGAGGTGATGGAGGGTGATGATCGGAGGTGTGGAGTCTCACTGACAATGAGTAGTCTCATGAGACTAGCAGATGCTCCTATCTGTGTCTTGGTACTCCAATGTGAACAGTAGACAGTTTGGCCAGGAATGAAAGGTGGACAAATTCTTGTCTAGCAAGCAATTGGATAGCTAAGGGCCCATAGAAATGGGAATGCTGGGGGTTTAGAATTGGCTTTCTGGCATTGTGACTGGATCTGGCAGCAAGAGGAAAGAAAAGGGCCAGTAAATAAATCTGTTCTTGGCTGCCTTGTGCATGCCATTGAGTTCTGTGGGTTTGTGCTGATGGCTAACGAGAGGTTTGGCTCTCACCAGAGAGTGCCACCAGCATTTTGTAAATTGACGGTGAGAGTTTGATGGGAAAGGGCTCACTCTCCAAGTGATGCAGTTAGACTCCACAATCACGATAGTCAGGTGGAGACAGTTCCATTATAACCTTCTCTGAGGGCTTAATAACCTGTCCCTTCTTTCTCCCACTGGTTGCTCTCTCTAATGAAAACAGGTCACTGGTCAGGGTTGTACAAGACTGATTTAATGTTAAATTGATATATGTATAGCTTAACTCTTTTATTTTTTCCATACATATTGAGATATAATGAACATACAACATTGTACAAGTTTAAAGTATACAATGAGATGATTGTAAGGCTTAAACTCCTGCTAGACTTTTCTAACAACTACTGAAATATCTGATTGTTGCATACCTATTTTGTTAAAGAGTAGTGATTTTTAAGGTGTTCTGAAGGAAGGTTAAGAGAGAAAAAGGGGGAGGAATGAAAAGGAGAGGAAGGCATCAGACAGAGATGTCTTACCTTTCTCCCCACTTCAAGGTAACTGGATTCACCTTTATGTTTTATAATTGGATTTTTTATTTGGTGGAATTTTTAATTTTTTATGGGTGGTATTATGCCCCCCCAAAAAGATATTGAATTCCTAACCCCTAGTGCTTTGAATGTAACCTTATTTGGAAATAGGGTATTTGCTGATAATTAAAGTGAGGTTATTAGAATGGGCCAAATATGACTTGTGTCCTTAGAAAGAGGGGAAAGTTGGACACAGAGATAGATGCACACAGGGAGAATGCCATCTGAAGATGAAGGTGGAGATGGAGCAGTGGTGGGAGTCAAATAATTTAACAACCAGTTCTCTTCCCTACTGATCATTTTAAGTATTAAAAAGTGATATACTGAAAGATAGTTTATTATTTTATGCACTTAATACTTAAATAAGAACAATAAAAGAGGTATACAGAATTAGATTGTTATAAGAGTTTTAAAATATTAATGAAAAAATATTAATTAATACCTGACAAAAAACAATGCAATTGTTAAGATATTTCCATATTGCTTCTTGATTGGTGTCTTCACTTGCAATTTTCTTTGCTTTTTATTTGTATTTTTTCTGAAGTGAGAAGTGGGGAGGCAGAGACAGACTCCTACATGCACCCAACCGGGATCCACCTGGTAATCCCACTAGGGGGCAGTGCTCTGCCCATTTGGGCCATTGCTCCATTGCAACCAGAGCCATTCTAGCAGCTGAGGCAGAGGCCATGGAGCCATCCTCAGTGCCCGGGCCAACTTTGCTCCAATGGAGCCTTGGCTGTGAGAGGGGAAGAGATAGGTAGAGACAAAAGAGAAGGGGAGGGGTAGAGAAGCAGATGGGTGCTTCTCCTGTGTGCCCTGGTGGGGAATTGAACCTGGGACATCCACATGTGGGCCAATGCTCTACCACTGGGCCAACCGGCCAGGGCCTCAATTTTCTTCACTTTTATCCAAGCATCATTGGCTGTGTGAATTATCCCTAACCATCTTTTCACTGTAGGAGTAGGATCCCATTCATTTAGAGGTAGGCCAATTAGACCAGTAGTCACTGTGTTTGATATATTAGAAACAGGTGACTTCTTTGAACATATTATGTTCATCTATGAAAACCCTCTTTCTGCTTCTGCTAAACCTTACTGCAATTGGGTGTTTGGCACTTTTTCTCTTTATGTTATATGTTTGTTTAATGAAGTAACAAACATGAAGCAATTAAAATATACTATTTCATCAAAAGCATAATAAGTTTTATGAAATGAATAAATAAATAATACAAGCATAGTTCCATCAATTTTTTTCACTTATGGATGGAATGACCATAGAATATGCTGTTGCACAGATGAATGTTAAAGAAGGGTAAGGAATGTAAATTTGTGATTTCCACATTGGGCAGCTGCTCAGATGCCCACCTTAGAGAATCCTGATTACAAGTGCCATTTTAACAACTGGTTTGCCAATCTCAACAAAACAATTAGGTATTGGTTCTGCCAAACCGGTGTGAACTGGCTGAATTTCACCACTAAGATGAAGTGATGTTTGTATAATGATAGTCAACTAACACTCAAAGTCAGAAGAGAGGCATGGGCAAGATCCTCCCTCACAGCCCACAGAGGGGCTAGCTTTCCTGACAGTGTGCTCTCAGACTTTGAGCTCACCGAATGGTGACATAAAATACTCCCATTGTTTAATCCACTCAGTTTGCTGTACTTTGTTACAGTAGCCCTAGCCAGCTATTACAAGATTCTGGGTAAAATTTCATTTGTAACAAAAAACACAATGGGTTCTGATGTTAACATTATTTAAAAATTATTGAGTTATTCAAAAATTATCAGGTGGAGGGCTGCAGATGCTTCCAAAACAGAACTGCAGTATTCAAAGACCACTGTGTCGCTACATTTACCAAAGCAAAATAAAAAACAAACTCCCTGACATGGGTCTCACGTTTGTGCTTTCATAGCGGGGCTAGTATTGCATAGTTTGAATGAATCATGAGAGGAAAAAAAAATGTCCAACAATCAGGTCATGCAGTCACAATCAGAAAAGACTATATGGCCTTGATGGATATTTAAAATGGCTATAATCAGTCCAAATAGACTGTTTCATCTTTTTTTTATGATTAGGACTACTTATACAGTCTCAGGAATAAACTGTGGTTCATCTGTGCTAATACAATAAAACCAGGAGTCAATGGGAAAGTATTGATTCTGGATAACAATTTTATTTAACACCTGGTGCTCACTGCACAGATGTGCATCCTTGCTTCTCATCTTGACAAGGAGGAAAGAAACTAGATGGGCAGATGGGGCCTTTCTGAGATAGCTGTCATCAAATTCTCCATGGGATGCTATCTTTGATTGATCACGTATACATGTACCTGAACAAAGATCAATAGCTCAGGCAGAGGAGTAAATTTTGGCTTAGAAAGTCTGCCTATATTTTTATAGTCCTGTGATGTCTATGCTATGAATGGTCCATTTTTTTCTCTTTTGTACTTCAGTATGTGTGCTTGCTGGGGGGAGGCTGCTGGAGGTAACAGTGAAGCTAACCTTGGCTCTTGATGATTACAGTGATCCTGGACAAGTCATCGTGTCCTTGGGATTACAAGGTTCCGAGGGACAAGGTGTTATCCAGGAATGTATCCTTGGTGATACTTAAAAATTATAAGTGGGTTTGGAACTTCTTCCAGTATTGACCAAAGACAGATTTTCTTTGGATGTTGGGTTCACAGTGTTATCTCCCAACTCTATATTTGTGGATATGGCTATCTATTGAATACTGATCTTTTCCTATATTGAACTAAAGCAGCATTTTGAGGATTCCCAAGGAATGGTTTCTAACTCTGACATGTGTGCCCCAATAGCCCTCTCCAGTACCCACGCGTATTGAGTGACCAAAGCACACATTAATGCTGAGCCCAAAAGTGTCTTTGGAATTCTACATGTAACTGTTAGGCAGTCACCACCACTAGATGAGTTGTCATGAAAGATGAAACATATTCGCTTTGCCTCTATTAGGTCTTGAGTAAGCATTCAGCACAATGCCTGCTGCCTGTCCTGAAATGAGGCTGGACTGGTTTCCCAGCTCCAGAAAAACCCCAGTGTCTCCATGGAGGAAAAATTGATAGGATGGAAGAATCTAGATTTTTGTCCTGGGTGTTTGCATTGAGTGTCATCTCACTGTTGGCTGAGCTCTGTGCAAGAACAAAGCCATCTTGGATAACCGTTCCTAGTTACCACTTGCAGCCCAAGATCAAGTATTTGGGCTCAGACCACACTGTATGAAATTAGAGAAATTCAGTTGACAGTTTTGTGCTGTAGAGCAGTAGACTGCTGGCTCAGATCTGCAGACAAGCAAACATGAGCACGTACCACTCATTATCCCCAGTGCCATTCAAGCCTCTCCAGAGTCTGACCAGAAACTTGTTCAGCAGGAAGAAGCAGGAATAAACCCACCACAGTGATTTGGAGACTCCCTCAGGGAGGTCTGTTAGTCTTGTAGGGCTGGGCCAGCTTTGCACAAGGGTCCTCGAGCTGCATTCCTGATCATCTGTTAGTGTAAATTATTGGCAATGTTAAAATAGATGCAAAGGAGGAAAAGGCAAATTGGTACTTATGGAACCTGGCACTTTACATACACAATCTTAGTAATCTTCTCAACAGTGCTGTGAGGTATGTGGTATTATTTCATTTTACAGATGACAAAAAGAAGCTCAAAGGGACTGCGGACTCTGCCTGAGGTCACAGTAGAAAGTAGGATGAGAGATCACATTTAGGTCTGCCTGTTCCTCCTTATTCTGTTGGCACATGCTGCTACCACACTGCATGACCTATGCTGGGAAAAGAGCCACTTCTTTAGTTTCTTGCAAAATTAGAAACTTTTTATTGTTTCAGGCCCCCACTCCACAGCTGGTGAAACACTACCGTCCACCTGTCCAAATTTATAACCTGCCGTTTATAATAATTCTGACATTTTTGAGGTCATCCTTCTCCCTCCCCTCTGCACACAAATGAGTCTGGCTCTGAGTTCTGAAACGAAAAAGCAAAATGGCAACAAATGTCAAGTGCAGCAGTAATCTTTTTCAGACAAAGCACCAAGAGAGCAAAACTATTAAAAATTTCACTCTTTTCTGCCCTTCCATTTACTGGGCTGTGCCCTCTGTGCTCCTGAAATTTGCACCATCTGAAGTAGTCTCTGCTACCACTGAGACACAGCACTGTCTACCATGGGAATCCAACCAGCAGGAGGCCCACAAACAGCTTGTTTGATAGTGGGGATGGGTAGAAAAAATGTAATAAATCCTGCGTGATTATCTATAAAGAAAGGAGGCAGAAATAAGAAAATAAGAGCTCATTCTCTTTAAAGCAATTTAAACTTACATATACTGTATATTTACTTGATTTGGGTTAAATGTAAATAGACTCCTCCCATCAAGTATTATTTTACTTGAATTAAGTATATTAAAAAAGTTAACTATTAAGAAAATCTTGCTGTATTAAAAGGCAACTAAACTTCCATTTAACTTGGAAAAAAGATAGCTAGAAAATGATGTGTTCTTATATAAAATTTACATTTCATCATTGGTATCATTATTTCTAAACTATGCATACTAAAACATAATTAAATTCTACCATGAGTATTATAAAATAGCCTAAAACTGATCCTACTTTTTTAAGTTTGAATTTAACATGTGAATGAAATTAACTCTTTATTTTTACAAGTGAAAAAGCTGAACCATCTGTCACTTATGCTTTGCCTAATCTTGCCCTGGTTGCGTAGTTATTGATTTCTAAGAACATTCATTTGTCAAAGCTCTTTTAGTTCATGCCTCTCCTACACATTCATCACTCACAGGGTTGAGAAAACACAGGCTTTCTCTCCTTGCCCTTTATACATCACTTTAGTGTTTCTGATCTTTATTCTTCGGTGATAGCTGTGTGATTGATTATGTATGGATTTTTAAACACACAAGTACTGAGTGAGATTATTCTAACTTTTGTGTTACAATCAAGTCCTGAAAATTTGACATTCCAAATTCACCCTATATCTTTTAAAAGGAATGGAGGCACTGCTGAGTTGTGTGTTGATGAGAATCACAAAGCAGGTGTATTTTTTTATTGATTTTAATTTATTGTGCTTACATAGATTCTAGTGTCACCCCGAATGCACCCCCCCACCAAGCAGGTGTATTTTTATTAAATAAAATAATTAAGTACAGAAAACAGGGTGGATATTGTATTTAGAAAAATTAAATTGAATCTGGTAGCATGTTGGATGTATAAAAACCTCTGTTTTCCCTGGGTGACTTTTTTTTTTTTTTAAAACATATTGTCCAATCCTTTATAAAATAATGCCAGTTTCCTCTTATTCCCAGACCTACCTGTCAGAAATTGTGCCTGATCAGCACATATGTCTGTGTGGCCCATTATGAGTGCGGGTTTAAACTTCCCTTTCTTTGATTTTATTCCTCATCTTCTGGGATAACCGTGATAAGTAAAAATCTTATATACAAATGCTACATCACTTACTTAGAAAGTATTCTGTCCTGACCTGATTCACTTTCATCATCCCTGTCCGGTACTTCACTCCTCCTGAACAGGACTCAGATTCAGGTATCGTGGGACGTTGAGCTAAAGGAGCCTTGAATCTCTTTTGCTGAACTTCTTACTTGGGAGAAGAGTGATAGGGTTTGGGATGGAAGGAGTAAATAAATATAGGGCAATAAATCAGCCCTGTTAGGTATAGGACTGCATTTATCACTTAAGCAGCAGGTTTACGAATCTATGTTATTAAGAAGATTTATAAAACATGTGATCAGTGTGGGAAAAAGAGAATTAAAAATGTGTAAGCACAGAAGGCATTCCTGACTTTGAATGTTTGCCTTTATGTTATGGTAATTCTGAAAACCCTTTTTAATTTCTGATCAGATCCAAATATGTTCTAGCTCTGAATAGCTGTTCTTGGATGATTTACGGTTGTGTACAGTGCACTTGGTGGTAAAGCAGGGATTTTTCTTCCAAACTTCCTGTCAGATGTGGAACATGAAGGTAAATAGCCCTGAAGGGCAGAATACCAGATGACCTTCTTATAACATGTTTCCTTGTGGGATAATGGTGGGGTAATTCAGAGTGTGTCAGGGCCGCTGTAATGCACCAGCTGCACAGGTCCACTGCTCTGTCTCCTGGCAGACCAGGCAGTGACCAACATCCATGGGAAGGCCAAATGGGGACAGTCACCAATAAAAAACACACTTCTTTCATTGGGACCTCTTTCTCATTCTTGTCTTTTCCCTCAATGACCTGGACTTCAGGAAGACCACACTCAATTCTAATGCACTAGCATTTAGTATTGATAAAATTAACATGGAACAAGAAAACAGAGTGTTTCCATTAAGGCCCAGCTATGTGCACCTGACACTATTGAACATGAAGTCAGAGGGAACAGAAGTAGCATCTGGTGAGTTCAGTGAAGCAAGGAGCTTCTTAGAAAGGGAAAGGTCCTTTGCTTCATTCTTGGATTAAAAATACAACTTTTCTTCACCTTGCATGCACATTTTGCTGCAAGTGCAAATATAAAGCTTAAGTAAGTCTCCCAGATGTAAATTTTCTGAAAGAAATCTGAAATTCTTACTGTCTCCAGAAATAAATCATCCTTCCTGGACACAACAACTGACAGTTTCTAAGGAGTTATTTTATTATGTGGAAACAGTGGCTTTGCATCCAGGTTTGCAATCAGTAACCCTGGAGAGCTCCCTTATCACACTGTCTATAAATAATGGAATCTTTTGTTTTAAAAGCTGGAGGCAGAAACATAAATAAGTTGAGTGACAATAAACAAACAAACAAACAAACAATAAAGCCTTTCAGACCATAGGTGCCCTGAAAAATTGGCCAGCCCAGTGGGCAGCATGCACGGGGCCCTGCCGCTCATGGTTCAGTTTTTGCCCTGGTCATTCCTGTTATGACCCTATTAATTTGGCATATAGATAGCCTTTTATTGGGAAGTAGCAGCATGCCTCAAATCACTTCTTAGTGGTAGGTTTTAAGACCTTTTCCATAAAGTTTTGGACCCCTAACAACTAATGAGATAGTCCTCAAGCTTTCTCACTTCTTGCGTGACATTTCAACCCTTCCGAGAGGAAAGGTCATGAATCAGTGTACACAGCAGCACAGGAGGGAGGGAGGCCAGGAACTGGGGGCTCCCTCACAGCTCAAGCTTGTTTTGGGAGACACAGGTCAGAAACAAATTCTGAAAAACACTCTATTAGCCTCCTCTTGTTGCTGTAGCAAATTCTCAGAAACTTAGTCACTAAAAGCCACACACATTTATTATTTTACAGTTATGGAAGTCACAACTCCAAGATGAGTGTCCCAGGCTAACACCAGGGTGTCAGCAGGGTTGCGTTCCTTTCTGAAGAATCCATTTCCTTGCCTTTCCAGCTTCTAAACGTTGCTCAGACTCCTTGGTTTTGGTGCCCCTTGCCATGTTCAAAGTCATAAATGACAGGCTGATTTCTCATATCTCATTTTTCTGACATATTCTTCTGTTCCCCTCTACTCTGTTCCCCTCTTCTTCTGTTCCCTGCTTCCACCTTTGGGATTATGTTGGGCTCATTCGCATAATCCAGGACAATCTCCTCCTATCAAGATCCTTAACCTTATTCACATCTGCAAAGTCTCTTGTGCCATGTAAGGCAACATATCAACAGAGTCCTGGGAGTAGGACACGCACATCTTTAGGGAGCTATTATATTACTTTCCACAAATGCCTGGCTGCAGGGACATATACACTCTCTAGCTCCCTCTTCAGTTTGAAATTCCCTGGGGGAAATGCAAGAGTACAACTCAAGAAAACACATGCAAAGGGATCCTTGAGGTGCTAGAATAATGACGTGCTGTTCACACATGTCCAGGTGGTTCTTCTTTCTCAAATATCCTGACTGAGCTAGACATTCCATATACACTTGTTTACTTTCTTCATTTGTCATAGTTGTATTTTTTCTTTATGTGGGTCAAGTTACCAACTTTTTAACACAGTAACTTGGGACTGAAAAGGTATGTAATACTATTAACTCCAATATAGTTGAAGAAATGACTCCAGTAGTATTTGCCTTGCTTAGAATTGTAGAATTTATCTGTGGGCCTTCTTTTATCCCAGAAAGTCAGTCAACATCAGGCCAGTAAACCTACTACCCATCTAACATGGTCAGTCAGACTGGCCTTTCGGAGGTCTCATCATAGAATTTTTTTTTTTTTAACACTAAAAAATGTAGGAAGCAGGTTAAAAGGACAGGATCCAGAAGAAAAAAAATCTTACTTTCGCTTTGGTTGCTTTTTCCCTGACCCTCCAGATGTAAATAAAGCAAGCCCAAGAGACAAAGTAAAAACCATGTTTTACAACGAAAAATCAATTTCTTAGAAAGCCTGATGAATATGTCTATGGTGGAACTGAGCAGATTATGCTAAACAGCGGTATATGCATTATAAACGCTAAGCATATAATCAGGCCACTAAATAAATCAACATCCCTTTGAGATCTCCCTTTTTCACGTGGCACAAGCAATTGAAGGATTATGTGAGTTAGGGAGGATCTATGCCAGGAACGTTTTTTTCCCCCATGATAAATGTAAGGCTTGGCTCACATTTACAGAAGCCATTCATTCATTCAAAAACATTTATTAAATGCATACTAAGAGCAATGCTGTCGGGGAGGAGGATGTAGGTGGTTGTGAATATATGAGTGTGAAAATAAAACCCACCACACCCTCTCTCTAGTTTCCAGACTACATAGATAACACTGTCACTTGTGTGTGACTCCTCAGGGCAGTGAAAACATTTTATGATTTGGCTCTCTTATAATTTGAAACCCACTTCTGATTTCATTTATCTGGTCCATACCAAGACCTTGAAAGGAGGTCTTTCAAAAAGATTTATTTCTTTTTATTTATAATTTTAAAAGCCTAAAACATCACCACTTCAGATAGGAATATCTTTTGTTTTTTCTACTAATTTGCAAGAACCTTTTCAGAAAAGCCAAATCCATTTGATAGAACCACAAGATCATATATATATCACTCTGTGGTGGTGTGAAAGTCTATTTTTTGATATGAGCAAATAACCCTAAAATCTCTAAATAGAATAGTGTGTCAGGCTTAGCATATTTTAGGTCGGTTAAAAAAGAGAAAATTGAGTGTGCATAAATAAGGGAGATAAAGAAGGATGGATGAAGATTTTTGTTGTTAAACCTTTAGAAGGAGGAAAGAAATAGAATCAAAAACCATATGACACAAATTGTTTTATTGTTGGATTTCTTCCTGTTAGAGAAATGTGGGTGAATATGTTTTAGAAGGGGATGAAATTATGTCAGAAATGTATACATTCTGGAGTGCTCAGATGTGGAGCCAAATCCCTGTAACCTTTGTACTGAGGAGCAAGGAGATGTCCCCAGCACACACTGAAATCTCTCCCTCAGTTATCCAAAGCTGAGAATGTTGATAAAATTCCACTTATTTTCTTTCTGTCAGGAGAGCCCAAGTTATCTTGGTGACCTCAGGAATACAAATATCATCTGTATTTGATGTGCTTCAGGGTACATATACATTTCACTCAAATGACTAGAAACTGGCATCTCATGTGCCAAGAAGCTTTATTCTCTTGGATATGGTCCTGATTATTTGTGTAAATTAAAATACATATGTGATGGTATCTTCAGTTCTTATACATAATGATTGTATCTATAGATGCCGAATCTTCCATATAGTCAATAGCTCCCCCACCAACCAATACCCCCATCTGCTGGATATAAAGGATGGATTTCCTTTGGTTAAAACGTATGTAGAACATATTTGGCATAAAATAACATTTACACATCTAATAAGAGGTTAGAGAACAACTTAAAAGTTATCCTAGCTACATAATTTTACTTGGTCATATCTTCCCTTTCTTGTTAAGTTTTCATCATATTCACAATTTTTTCTGAATGTCCCAGCTGTCTCACTGTGTTTTGTTTCTCATTAACCTCAAAGCATACTGAATTAAAAGAAATAGTGTGAACATTATTTGATAGCACATTAGCTTGTCAACTCTAGCTACCCCAAAAGTTACCGTTACAAATCAGTAGACAAATGGCAAATGCACAACTGAAATACCATTCTTTAGTCACTAAAAACATGTCTGACTACTATAATACAAAGCCATATGTATCATTTTTATGATTAGAATTTAAAATTTTTCACTGCATAATTTAAAAAATCTTTTGACATAACTTTAAAATCTTACTGGAATTTTCAGTCACGAGGGGATTCTTTTTATTGCCTGATACTAATTATAGGGGTCTCTCCTCTGCATCTGTATTACTGCATAGCCACTGCTTAGTTTAGCAGTTGTGATCATTATTATTATTATACCATTAAGCACCAATTTTAAAGTTTTATGAAGTAATGTTTTAACCATCAGTTGAGATGGTGTTACCTTTTCTACCTTATAAAGATGCAGAGAATCAATTGACTTCAAACATCTTAAATAAATTACAAGTATGTGAAAAAAAAAAAGAAAGGAAACAACATTCATTAAAAATAAATGTCAGCTCATTATACACAATGCCATTCACAGGCTCCTTACACTGAGAAGGCTGGTTACTCCTTGTTAATGTTTTCTTACAAAACAGATAGTGAAGTCTTGCAAGAATGTCCAACAGAGGGAAGATTTAGGAGTCTAGTCTTCTCTGTAGTAAATTGCATTTACCCCATTTAGTGATAAATTTTAACTTTCCAGGCAAACTCACTTATTTTTTGTTAAAAGTTCTAGATTTCACTCTCTGCTTGACTCTTCATACACATATTTATGTCTTTAAGTCTTTGAATTGACTAAATGCTGCTTAAGTTCTTACGCTTTTGCATAGGAGGTAGACATAAAGAGAGGTCCTTGCCCATGCTATCTGTGAGCAGGGTCTGTCCATTGCCTTGTCCCAGCTCCATGCTGGAGACTTTGTTCTCTGCTCTCATTGCTGTCAGAAAAGTCATTGGAATTCTGGGTACTTGACAAGAGCAGCTGCTGATTTGTCTTTTGGTTTTACTGCCAGGGAATATTGAAGAAAAAGAAGACTAGACTTACGTTATGTAACTCAAATTCCTGCAACTTACGAATGAAATAATTATACTTAAATTTACTAAATCTTTCTTATATTTCTTCATTACAAGGCATTACATTTTATATTAGAAACCTAAAACAAATAGGTGTCTTATATTAAAACATTTATTTTAGACATGGAGGTTGAGTGGGAATTTTATACTTTATTTTCCTAGCACAATGTTTTCAGCAATACTTTTATAGTTGTGTATACAGCTAGTTACTTTTATGGTTGTATCAGGCTCTGAGGGTGAATGTACATTCTAAAATCAGAAAAATATTAGTAATGGAGACTTTAAAAAGCAAGAAGAATTAACCTTAGAAGGACTTAAGGCAAATTGCATTAATCAAGTCTTTGTGATGTGCAGGAAGCTATATTGAATGTGGCCACATTTATTTTTTGATTATGCAATCCCTTAATTAATGCTATTTACTATTTATATCAACCCTAGTGTTTAATATTAAAACTCAGGTTTAATTTTAGTATATATACTTTCGTTTATTCAATACAAAGGGAAATAATTGGATCTATTTATTTCGTCGTGGGAGAAATTAGTAATGAATCTTGGACTTTACCTGATAAGTACTCACTAAAAGATCATTCATTCAACTATTAAAAGTATTGTGCTAGGTAACTTAGAGCCATGACATCAATCAATCAATAGATAACTAACTAAATAAATATAAAAACAGAAAACAAAAAGAATATTGGTTTATAAAGATATCTTTAGAAATTTTTTGCCATGAATCTTATATCCTTTCCAGTGCTGTCTTTCAAAGCCTACTTTGAGCACCTTGAAGTTCAAGTATATGTCTGCAATAGAAATCTGGCTCCTCCTTTGATAGATGCTTTTCTTCTAGTAATTGGAAAACAATGCCAATTTCTTCAAATTTTCCACTTCTCCCTTCGTTTTGAAATTTGCAGCAAATGTGACAATTAAAAAAATCTCTCTCTTTTATTATTTTGTGATGGAAAGTGGAAGCACATCTTCCAGGAATTTACTTTAGGCACAAATAGTTTTAATGAACTAAAAATTAGTATTTACAAAGAAAACTAAGGTGCTTATAGTTTTTAAATGATTTTTATGTACATATAGTATACATAAATATATATTTTTATATATTACATCTATGTAATCATTAAACTATAAAATGAAGAACAAATAAAATTAGCCTTGTTACCTTGCCAGATTGTCATTCTTAGTCATAAAATCATAAAATTATAAGACTTAATTTTATGTTCCTTAAATACCCTATTAATATGACACGACTATTTGATAAATGTCAGTGTTCTTACCCATTCTCTGCAATACACCTGGTCTTAATTTCCTCTTGTTTTTTATGTCTATTTGGAATCTATGCCCTGCAGTGCTCTATTTTATCTTACAGAACAAACTTAACTCTAGGAACCTCTCTCTATTTGGTGTGTTTCTAGCATTTTTCTTTTCATGAATTTATCTTTTCTGGTAGTGGCATTTGACATCAGCTCTCTGGTTCAGCTGTTTCCTTTATTTTTTTAATTGTCAATATTACTTTTTATTATAGTTAATTTACAAGTCCCATTTATTGTTGTGGTAATGCTTGTTCAGAAAAATAATCAAGAATTATAAGGACAGAAGTCACTGCAAATACTTTATCTCACATGATATTCACAACTAAATATCTACCAAACTGCATTGAAGCTGATGGTATAAACTTTGGCAGTTTTCAAGAAATATTGGTCAAACCATAAATAAATCTCAGTACCTCAGTTCAGATCTACTGAGTACCTCCTCTTGTTGTTGGTATGATAAGTGCTTAGAATAGGTAATTTGTTTCAATAAATTTCAAAAATATATATTTAAGACATAATATTATCCACTGATTTCTTGATAGAGTTGTTTTTTGACATTTCTACTGCTGAGAAATTTGAGGTTTATGTTGTCTTTTATTCAGTCTCAAAAGCTCTATTTTGAATTCTTCAGGCTTTGGTGGAATTTAAGCTGTCTGTTGGTCAAATAAGTTTGTAAATATGATATATGTGTTTGCTTGCTTATAGTTTGCATTGGGTGTGGGGGACAGGCTGTAAGCAGGCAGGTTCCTTATAGCTTAAGGCTTAGTTTTAAAACTAAGCTTTTCCCCACACCCTTGACTGTTGCATGGTGGGGGGTCATGAACTCTCATGAGGAATCCCATTATGCCTCATATAAGTGTCTTTGTATCAGAGACTTCCTTGTTTGTATATTGGATTAAAGGTTTTGATTTTTACACTATAAAATGGTGCAGAGGAACCCATGCTGGAGGAGAGAAGAGAAAGGTCATGTGGCAGAGAGAAGCAACCAAAATGGCTGAGTGCTGAAGGAGAAGCCAGTTTGTGCAGAGTTTGTACAGAGAGAAGAAGATGGGGAACAGAGGTGAATAATGCTGGTGAGGTAGAAACCTTTGATTCTAGGAAACTCAGATAAGTCAGTGGCTTTGGGAGCCCTGAATGGAAAGGGAAGTGGTTTCCCACTATGTGTATTTCTTGCTTGCCAGGTGCAAGCTAAGATTAAAGCTAATGGCTCACCAGTTCTTGGCTTTGTTGTTTCATTACCTTCTGTCTGAATCAAATGCCAACCTGCATGGGCCAGGCGGCTGTGATGGTGGCTGTGGCTACTGGCTTTACATTTGGCATAGTCTGTGGCAGGATTTGTTATCGATCGGTATGGATCCACCACCACCGTTGAGTGGTGGAGTAGAGGACTGGCTGCTATTTTGGTTCCCATGGCTGTCCTTTTGGAGGCCGTAGGCTGGCTGACTTTTACAGCCATGCGTGAGGAAATCAAGAGCTCTGTAAAAGAGGCTGCCCTGGACCTGCAAACCGAGCAGTGGAAGGAGCTGGAGTAAATGTGGGAGAAAGAGATGCCGACTCTGGAGCTGGAGCAAGCACCAGAGGAGGCTGACCAGGTTCGCAAGATTCGCTTGGAAGTGGAGCAGCCACTGGAGAAGGAATCACAGCTTTGTGCGTTGCAGATTGCCCTGGACATTTTGGAGAGTCAGCAGCTGCAAGAGGCCAGGGCTGGGGCTGCAAGGCCCATGAAGCGGAAGGTGGTGGCCCTGGGCTCAAGCCAGGTAGTGGAAGCTGATGTTTTCAGTTCCTCTTTGGAGGATGAGGAGAATTGAGTTGGAGTTGCAATCCACAGTCTTCAGGAGGTGAGAACCCAGCAGCAAGGAGTACCTACTACACCCTTGGTAGGTCTGTGATTTTGCGACATAGGGGTGGATGCCATCATGCTCTCTGGAGCAGAGATGGAAATTCTGACTGCCATTGCCATGTGCTTTTTTTTGGCACAGTGTAAGACCTGCCAGGATGGCAGGGATGAGGGGGGTGGTTGAGGCCCCAAGTGCTTGGACTGATTCCTGAACCATGACTGGAGTGAGCACTGGCTCGTTTGTTGGATGGACTTGTGGATTTTGGACAATGTGAAATACCCTGATGGGGTTGGGGGTGGCTTTGCTGAAGGTCCTTCCCCTACCCTGGAAAGCTTTTCCCATGGCTAGAAAGAAGTCAGAGGACATTTTGCACTTTTGGCAAAGTGCTCAGAGACTGGAAAAGTGTATCTTTGTAATTGTTGAAATTGTATGATTTGTCATGCTCTAATTTGTGTAATGTGCCTAATTTCCTTGTGCAGGAATACCTGTGCTTTAGATTTGAAGCGAACAAAAGGGGTGGAATGTTGGTCAAATAAGTTTATAAATATAATGTATATTTTTGCTCGCTTATAGTTTGCATTGGGTGTGGGGGACAGGCTGTAAGCAGGCAGGGTCCTTATAGCCTAAGGCTTAGTTTTAAAACTAAGCTTTTCCCCACACCCTTGACTGTTGCATGGTGTGGGGCAGTGCACTCTCATGAGGAATCCCATTATGCCTCAGATAAGTGGCTTTATATCAAAGACTTCCTTTTATGTATATTAGATTAAAGGTTTTGACTTCTACACCATAAAGTAGAGCAGAGAAAGGCCACGTGGAGGAGAGGAGAAGCAGCCAAGATGGTGGAGTACTGAAGGAGAAGCCAGTTTGTGCAGAGAGAAGGAGATGGGGAACAGAGGTGAATAAGGCTGGGGAGGTAGAAACCTTTGGTTCTAGGAACCTCGGATAAGTCAGTGGCTTTGGGAGCCCTGAATAAAAAGGGAAGTGTTTTCCCACTGTGTGTATTTCTTGCCCACCAGGTGCAAGCTAAGATTAAAGCTAATTGCCCACCAGTTCTTGGCTCCATTGTTTCATTACCATCTGTCCAAATTCAATGCGAACTTGCATGGGCCAGGCAGCTGTGATGGTGGCCATGGCTACTGGCTTTATAGTGTCAGGTGTAACTGGTAGAATCAGTGCACCCTTCACCCTGGTGAGGAGGGCCAGGAGGCTAGTAGTGACCAGCTTTATGTGTGTGGTCTAGGACACACCTACAGGCATGGTCAGCAGGCACATTCTGCTGGCCCTACACGTGTGCCCAGTGAGACTATACCCCAGAGAGACTGGTCCAGCTATTTTCAGTTAATCTTTTCAATGTGTCTGAAGTTTTGGGGTTCAAACCTTGGGATTTTAATAAACATGGGCAGTTTATTAAAAAAGTGAGTTTCTGGTTCCCCACATCAAGAGATTTTTGTTAATTGCTTTTGGCAAGCATGAGTGTTTGCTTTTTTCACAGCACTTCAGACCATTCTGATGCAGGTTTTCAAGGTTTAAACATTATAAACTCTATAATAGAGCAGTGATTCAGAACTCTGGCCTGCTGCATAGCCACAGCAGCAGCTGGATTCAGAACAGCTCTAGCGCCTTCAAAAACTCATGTGCTCTCCTTTCTTAATTCCATCCTTACCTTGCCTATATCTTTTGAAAAAAAATGTGCATCTTATACATGGGGAAATGTGGTGTCTTATACCTGTTTATGTAAAAATAAAAAAGGATTTGCCTATTTTTGCTTTTTATCCAATATAAAAGATTTTCTATGTTGCTTTTTCCCGCTGTGGGTAAAATAAGTTTGCAAATATATTGTATATGTTTGCTCGCTTATAGTTTGCATTGGGTGTGGGAGACTGGCTGTAAGCTGGCAAAGTCATTACAGCCTAAGGCTTAGTTTTAAGACTAAATCTTTTCCTCCCTACTGATACTAAGGTCTTCTCAAAACGAAGCCTTTCCCCACAACTGTGACTGTTGCATGATAGGGGGTGGTACACTCTTATGAGGAATTCCATTTATGCCTCAGATAAGTGGAAAGTGAGGCAGACCAGGAATTTTCTCTCTCAGTTCCTGAAATTAGCATGGCATAGGAGAGGCCGCCAAGATGGTGGAGTGCTGAAGGAGAAGCCAGTTTGTGCAGAGTTTGTGCAGAGAGAAGGAGATGGGAAACAGAGGTGAATAAGGCTGGGGAGGTAGAAGAAACCTTTGATTCTAGGAACACTTGAATAAGTCAGTGGCTTTGGGAGCCCTGAATGAAAAGGGAAGTCTTTTCCCACTGTGTGTATTTCTCGCCTGCTGGGTGCAAGCTAGGATTAAAGGTAATGACCCACCAGTTCTTGGCTCCATTGTTTTATTACCATCTATCTGAATCAAACCTGAACCTGCATGGGCCAGGTGGCTGTGATGGTGGCCATAGCTACTGGCTATACACCCGCCTCCCTAATCTATCACCAGTGGATTTCACGTAACCCACTTAAGTCTTCCCCTTTGATTCTGATGTATAAAACAAGTGGTGAAACTGCCATTTTCAAGAGCATTTTCTCTATTCATTGAGAGTTTGCTTCTTGACAAATGTCAACAATTTGGATCAAATAAACTCATAAATATTCTTACAGGTTTGGACGTTTCATATACTGTCAAGAGTTTTTGAGAATCAGAAGTCTTTACTCTCTGTCTTGTGAGTGAAAAGACCCTATTTCTTCTTAGCCTTTTGTTATTGATGTCAGCAAATAGGAGAAAACAATAGATAAAGAATTCAGCGTGGGTACAATTGTGCAACATTGATGAAACAGCATGTGACAACTTAATGTTAGGTTTAGGTTCAGGGCTCCTTTAAGTCCAGAGCCCCTTTAAAACTCAAATTCCCATCACCCAACTTGCGAATAGGGAAAATTCTTCATTAAGTATCTCTCTGGCCCAACCTCCACCTCCCCTTAAGCAACTCCCCCCACCCTGGGAAGGTTCTGAGAATGTCCTTGGGACAAGGCCATCATGAGGGACCTGAGGGTGGAGAAAGGGAGACAGTCTGTAACCAAGGCCACAAACCAGGATATGCTAATCTGGTCATGTCCAGGTGCAAGCAACCCCATGCCAGCAAATGCCCACAGTAACCCTTACATCTAATGCTCCCTCCTGCAGCTTTGGGCTGATGCCCTTTGCTGGTCTCAGCCTGCTTGCATTCTTACGCTTTTAAAATAAACTTTACTTTGGAACACACTAGCTTTGTGTTTTTGGTTTGGCCATGGTTTTTGCCTTTCACTTGTAACCTCTTTATTGTCACTTGGCTCCTTATTTTGGGTTGGAAATGATTTATTTACTATTTACTGTTATTATTTATTATTTCCCTGTGCAAAAGAAAAATTAAACCATCCAGACCAGTTTAATTTAGCTTAAACCTGCCAGATGATAGAGTTCTTTCTTTCCCACACTCTTAGACCATCAGAGCTAAAAAGACTGAGATTTGGGATGTAAAGCTGCCACTAAACCAGCCAAGAAACTAGATTTTAAACAACCCTAGTTCATTACAGTTTAGCATGTCTCAGCTTTTTGAATTCTCACTTCTTCTGTTTTCCTATCTACAGTGCAAGGAGAGCATTGTATTTCTAATAAATAATGTATAATTAATTAGCATTTCGAAAAGCAAAGTACCCCTTACACATAATTGTCTTCTGTCTACCAAAATAGCAGGTACTAATGAGATCAGGTTTTTGTTTGGAACAATGAGTTCTTATTTGGTGATTATGGAATGTTTAGGGAATGGAACTAGTTTTTTCTGGGTTTGTCCATGTAAAATCAACCTTGTTACTATGGAATGAATAGAATTCTTCTACATGGAAAATCTTACATAACAAAGTTAGAGAGAAAGGACACTTGTGCTGAGAAAATTTTAATGTGTATTGCCTCAGAGAAGTTCATAATTCTGAATAAATAGAATAGTCAGTAGAGATGCTGATCACATTTCTGAGTATAGCTTTGCCTGCTTTGTCATAAATATTTAGCCGTACTCAAGCAAGTTTAAATAAATGAAAGTGTGTTCATTGTATTTCTTAGACTATATTTTTTAAGTTTACACACACACACACACACACACACACACACACACACACACACGTTGAATATAAACTCTTGCTGTAATACCTATTTTATTTATGCTTGTAAAGCCAGTAGCCACAGCCAACATCACAGCTGCCTGGCCCATGCAGGTTCGCATTGGATTCAGACAGATGGTAATGAAACAATGGAGCCAAGAACTGGTGGGCCATTAGCTTTAATCCTAGCTTGCAACAGGGTGCAAGAAATACACACAGTGGGAAAACACTTCCCTTTCCATTCAGGGCTCCCAAAGCCACTGACTTATTTGAGTTTCCTAGGATCAAATTTTCTACCTCACCAGCCTTATTCAACTCTGTTTCCCATCTCCTTCTCTCTGCACAAACCCTACACAAACTGGCTTCTTCTTCAGCACTCCACCATCTTGGCCGATTCTCCTCTCCTCCACATGGCCTTTCTATGCTTTCCTCCAGCATGGGTTCCTCTGCCCCATTTTATAGTGTAGAAATCAAAACTTTTAATCCAATATACAAACAAGAAAGTCTCTGATACAAAGTCACTTATCTGAGGCATAATGGGATTCCTCATGAGAGTGCACCACCCTACATCATGCAACAGTCAAGGGTGTGGGGAAAAGCTTAGTTTTGAAAAGATCTTAGTATTAAAAGGGTGGGAAAGGCTTAGTCTTAAAACTAAGCCTTAGGCTATAAGGACCCTGCCTGCTTACAGCCTGTCCCCCACACCCAATGCAAACTGTAAGCGAGCAAACATATATATCATATTTATAAACTTATTTGACTAACAATGCCCTTACAGCCTTAATCACCTTCAAGAGCTATTGTTCTCTTACATTAGGAAATGAGGCTAAAATAACATAGGTCACTGAAGTGTGGTAGCTATTTTATCCTGATCATTAGAGATGGGCAGAGAAGGGGTTTGAGTTGGTGGCAGAGTGATGGGGTTGTATTAAAATAGTGCCTAAATCAGGAGCAGTATTTTGATGTAATGTAAAGTTTTTGTTGTAACTCACCCTAAGTGATGTTAATGACATGGCATGTGAAACATGTTCTTTCCTGTTTTTCTAGGTATGGCTGCTGCTGTGTCCTTCATCCTCTTATTCCCGAGCTTTTTTTCTTTTCTTTTTTAACAGGAACAGAAAGAGGGATAGATAGGGACAGACAGGAATGAAGAGAGGTGAGAAGCATCAGTCATTAGTTTTTCTTTGCCATCGCAACACCTTAGTTGTTAATTGATTGCTTTCTCACATGTGCCTTGACCGCGGGCCTTCAGCAGACCGAGTAACCCCTTGCTGGAGCCAGCGACCTTGGGTCCAAGCTGACGAACTTTTTGCTCAAGCCAGATGGGCCCGCGCTCAAGCTGGCAACCTCAGGGTCTTGAACCTGGGTCTTTTGCATCCCAGTCCAACGCTCTATCCACTGTGCCACCACCTGGTCAGGCTATTCCCAAGCTCTTTGTGACTGATGGTGCTGACTGAAATTGACCAGAAGTCAGGGGCCAGAAACCAGCATACAACTAACCATGTCATTCTCTCCACTAGTACCATGGAGTGACTGAGCTCCGTCATCTCACACATTACAACAATATGATTTCCAAACCTGACTGCATGTGAGGATTACCAGGGGGCTTTTTATATGTAGCAATCTGAACTTATTTTATCCTCAGTCACTGAAGATCTCCAGACAGTGGGACTTAGGAATCTTTTAAACCATCCTGGGCAATTCAGATTGCTAGCGCTGTGGAGCAACCAGTGCTTCACTCAGTTGGTTTAACTGGTTCCAATAAAGAAATGTATAAAGACATACATGTGCACATTATGACTAATTAAATCACTGTTTCTTTTAATCTAGTGCATTTTATCTTATGATATCACCTGAGCACTTTTGGAGGCAAATTATAGAGAGTAGAGAGATAGATCTAGTTTGTTCATAATAGGTCAACTGGATATGCACACTGCTATTATAGATTTTCCCCAACTTTCTTTTGAATCTATGATAAAAGACACTTACGATTTTTACCTAAATATATGTTTAGCAAAAGTGAACAAGGCATAGGAATTATAAGTAAGATCATTTGCTTGATAAAGTTTGCTTATTATTTTGAGGAAAAATCTACTTCCTAATGTGCACTTCAAAGTTTCCTTAAATTTGCTAAGACTGAGACTCATGAATTGTTTTATTCATTGTAAGAGAGAGAATGGCAGTCTACAGACTTGGGTCTAAACTTACATGTTTAATTTGCCAGTTGGGTGACCTCAAGAAAGTCACAATTTCCTTTATTGGCTCCCACCCCCTCCCAATTTGAAATGCATGCTCAATGTTGTCTCTAATGTCCTTTCTCTAGTCTGTTATGATAATCATCTATAAAGTAACTGCCAGTATGTGTTGGCCACTGTCCTACTGATGTTTACCATTTAGGTAGGGTGACTGGACAACCTCATGAAATGGTAAGTGACATACAGCCCAGGGACTAACTGGTATAGTGCAGAACAGAAGCCTCTAAGATCATAGACAGCACAAGTTAATAAAGGATGGCCTTATGGTACAGTTAGAATTGGGTCAGGGCCATAAAGAAGGGGACTTAAATAGGACAAAGAGAGAGGGCATTCTGGGTCAAGTGGAAAGCAAGGGAGTTGGGATACATCTGCATTGAGCTCAAGCTTTCCATTCCCACAAGGGACAAACTGAATCTCTCGTAGAGTAAAACTCCCCCATCTTCATTCCCAAAGTATGTGGCTGCGACCATTACTATTATCTTTTATAAGGAAAAGATCACAGAATACTTATATGCCTAAACTAAAAAATCTAGGGAAATCTAAAAAGACTTACGTCAGAACCAAATTTGGGAAAGATTTTCAATTCTCATTTTCTGCTCAAATGTAGGTGGGTGCTGGTGCTATATTACACTTGCCACCCTTGGGCTAAGTGTTCAACTTACATTTGGTGTAATATATAACCTAAGTCCTAGAGACCATATTTAGAAGACTTTCTCTTCTGCTGAAGATATTTCCTAGTGAACAAAGATACACAAGAAATCATAGATCATTTTTACTTCCCTTGAACATAATGCTAAATACAGATAAACTGCATATAACAGTAAACAGAAAAACTCACAGGAATGTATTTCAGAGGTGTTATGGAGTTGAAGCCTGAGAGCAAATTCACATATAGCATCCAGGAAAAGAATCATTTCTTAAGTTTGGTTTAAAAGGTGGCATCTCATTAAGGCCCTAGAACTTCTACAAAAATGAGAATGGAGCATTGTGAAGGCAAAATCCCCATACTAGTTAGTAAAGCCTTTCATGACCTGGCACAAACCTATCTTTCCACTTCAGATTGCTACTTAATATTATCTTTTCCTGTTTCTTTTCAGCTTAGACTACAGGATCATTTTCCATTCACCTTTATATTATCAAGACCCAGCAGATACCCTGCATGTAGTGGACTGAGTACCTAATGCATATTCGTTTCATTACTGGATAAGGGAAACAAGAGACTCTAGGGAAGGTCAGGCTGGTGTATGAATGAGGTAGTACATCACTTAGGTGGCCAGTGGGAGAACAAATATTCATGCTCCCAGCTCTAGGGAGTGTGGTGGATGGGTGAGGGCTTTCTGCTTAATCACTTTCTAGAAATGGCTCTCAGCTAAGAAAGCAGTATCACCCTAGGTCAGATCCTCTCCCTGGGAGGGATCCATATCCAGTGGCTGGTCAATAGAGGCATATACAATCTACCTCGTTTTCTCTCAACGCAAAAATATTCGAAGGGCTGTCTCAGCTCAAGAGCTCCATTGGAATGCTATCTTGGTGGAGCATGCGTTGCAGTTGAACTCTCTTTTCCACTCATCCTACTTCCTTCACGTCCTCCTAATGTCTGTCCTGAGGGTAGACTCTTCCAAAATCCTAGTATACAAATTTTCACATCAGAGTCTGTTTCTCACAGATCCAATCTAAGACAGTTGTGTGAGAGTTTAATTTTGGATACGATAGAAGATAAAGTTGGAACAAGCCAGCCTTGAGCCTAAATGACTCTTTTATGGGAATTAAAAGTTGCCTTTATTCACTTGTCAGAAAATTGTTACCCTAAATAGACAAACCTACAGTGATTATAAAGGTGGGAGGCCCTCCCTCCGCTGAGCAATGCTTTACTATTGGGCTGTGCAATGGAAAATGGCAACCTGAAGTGGAAAGGTAGATTTGTGCCAGGTCATGAAAGGCTTTACTAACTAGTATGGGGATTTTGCCTTCACAGTGCTCCATTCTCATTTTTGTAGAAGTTCTAGGGCCTTAATGAGATGCCACCTTTTAAACCAAACTTAAGAAATGATTCTTTTCCTGGATGCTATATGTGAATTTGCTCTCAGGCTTCAACTCCATAACACCTCTGAAATACATTCCTGTGAGTTTTTCTGTTTACTGTTATATGCAGTTTATCTGTATTTAGCATTATGTTCAAGGGAAGTAAAAATGATCTATGATTTCTTGTGTATCTTTGTTCACTAGGAAATATCTTCAGCAGAAGAGAAAGTCTTCTAAATATGGTCTCTAGGACTTAGGTTACATATTACACCAAAAGTAAGTTGAACACTTAGCCCAAGGGTGGCAAGTGTAATATAGCACCAGCACCCACCTACATTTGAGCAGAAAATGAGAGTTGAGAATCTTTCCCAAATTTGGTTCTGACATAAGTCTTTTTAGATTTCCCTAGATTTTTTAGTTTAGGCATTCAGATATTCTGTGATCTTTTCCTTATAATATTAAACCACACAAAACTAGCATGTATGTTATGCACCTACAATTCAATTGTTAAGGTCAAATGCTTTAAAGATTGATTAGCATAGAATTTGTCTTATATTAATGCTTTTATTGAACACCCTTCATACTAAGAATCTTTCAACTGTTTTCTATTTTTGTACTTTTATCAATAGAATTTTTTCTCTGCTGCCTTTTACTCAGAATCCATCAAATATCCCAGTCCAATGAGGGGAAATATGCCCTACCATCAAGAAGATAAAATCAGCAATAGAACAACCACTATAGATCAGTTGGTACCTTTTTCTTTTGACAATATGCTTCATTTTGATAACAGAAGGATTTGGCCACCTTGCTCAACCCAATTTAAACTTCACAGAGGGTAATAAACTAGCAATGCAAAACTGGATTTTCACAGTTACATCCTGGAAGGAATTTTTTTTCTAGTCTTAATCTGTTCCTTTGGTCAGCAGCCTCTATATAATGGCTTTTCAATAGCCCAGCAATAGAGGCATTGCACCAAAAAGTATAGCTTCTGTGACTTTCCTTTTCTAATGTGCAACAAATAAGAATTTTATTATCATCCTGTTTCCTTTTTCAATGACATCATGTCACATAGTAAGGCATAGTGGTGGAATTCAAATAATTTAACAACCCTTTCTCTGCCCTAATGACCATTTTAAGTATAAAGAAATGATATACTGAATGGTAGTTTATTATTTCATGCATTTAATACTTAAATAAAAATAATAAAAGAGGTACATAAAAATAGATTATGTTATAACAATTTAAAAATATTAATGAAAACATTTTAAGTAATACTTGACAAAAAACAAATTTTCATGTTGCTTCTTGATTGGCATCTTCATTTGCCACTTTTTCCACCTATGGATGGAATGAACATGACAACGGGCACTTAGAATACACTGTTGCACATATGAATGTTAAAAAAGAATAAGGAATGTAAATTTGTGATTTCCACAAATATAAATTTGTGTGACCACCTAGAGAGAACTCTGATTACAAGTGCCATTTTAACAACTGGTTTGCTGAACTCAACCAAAAATTAGGTATCAGTTCTGCTGAACCTGTGTGAACTGGTTGAATTCTACCACTGGTTAGACACCTTTATTGGCACATGAATGCAACCATCTGGCATCTGAATTTCTTAGGAAATGAGATGAATATGGGAGCTCAGGAGGAATATACTACTTTTATAATCTTAACTAATATTTAAGTTTATGTGCCAAAGATGTGGATCAGGACATATAGGTATGTGCACTTCATTTTAATATATGACTTAGAAATTCATGACCACATCAAATATAATAACATGCTTCAAAATGAGATAGTGTAACCAAGAATAAATATGCTATATTATTGATTTACTGATCTTAAAATAGAATTAAATAAGAATGTACTAACAGTGTAAGCTTTTTTTTTCTTATTAAGTGAGAGGTGGGGAGGGAGAGAGGCAGAGAGATAGACTCACTCAAGCACTTCAATTAGTATCTACCTGGCAAGCTCCCTACAGGGCGATGCTCTGCCCATCTGGGGCTGCTGCTCTGTTGCTCAGTGACTGAGCTATTTCAGCACCTAAGGCAAGGCCATGAAGCCATTCTCAGCACCCAAGGCCAACTTACTCAAACCAATTGAGCCATGGCTGCAGGAGAAGAAGAGATAGAGGGGGAGGGAGAGGGGTAGAGAAGTAGATGGTCACTTCTCCTATGTGCCTTGACCAGGAATTGAACCCAGGACTTCCACATGCCAGGCGGACACTCTACTGATGAACCAACCAGTCAGGGTACAATGTAGGCTTATAAAAGAACTTCTGTAAAACATTAAATCAGTTTGTTGCTCTTATAATCATGATTTAATGTTACTAGTTTAGTGATCATAGTTATGTACTCTGTAACAAATCAAAAGTAATTCTGTGCTTTCACCTCTGGCCAAGCTTCTGTTATAGTTAAAAGGCCTGTTCCCCTCTGGCTAAAGCACATCAAGGGTTAACATCTGAGCAAGAATAACCAGGAGTGAGAAACAAGTACACCTTGGCTTCCCCTTCCTTGTATTGCTTCCACCATGTTGAGGCTTGCAGTTCTGATTCTCACATAAAGCCAAGAAGACAACCTGACTGTAGGACTCTGTGGACACTTGTCAAATAAAACAAGGACACTGATTTATAACTTACTTGCTAGCTTAAGTTCCTATAACAACCAAGGAAACAAACTCTGACCTTCATCCACTTATCTGAACAAATTGTGCTGAGTCCCCTCAGCAAAGAACTCCTAATCCTCTCCTTTTGATTCCTTTGTTCTAGCTTTGCTTAGTTTCCCTTTCTCCCGCTCCTTATAAAAACCCAGCCTGAACCAAGAGAGATGGGTTTTTGAGGACAGGAGTTCCCCCATATTCTCAGGTGGCTTACACTTGAAAAAATGTCTTTCTTCTTCACCAGCATCGGTCCTACATTATTGATTATTTGTCGCCGCAGGCAGCCAGATCTTACGGTCATTTTTCCTGTTTCAATAGGAAGCAGCATTATCTCTCCAATTCTGTTTCTTTCTCAAAAAGTCCTCCTTATTCCACCTGAAATTACCTATTACTTTGATGAAAGGCACAATCAGTAATCAACTACTCTTTCTCCATCTAAGGTTACAGTTTTTCCGTGCAGAAACTTTTTCTAGTGTTGAGAAGACATTTAATTGAGTATTAATGCTGAACTTCGGTATGGAGAATAGATCTCACTCTTGGTATAGTGAAAAAGGACATAAACAAAAAATGAAGGAGAAAATAATTACCTCCACTGCCCTGTCTCTAGCCTACTTGATTGTGAAGTGTGAAACTTTGCCCCAGATTATCACCTGCTTGGCAGTTAGATAACTGAGAGTTGATTTTGCTAGGTACAAAATAAAAGAAAATATTTTCTTTCAATAAAGAGGAGAAAGACATTTTACTAGGCAATAATTGTCATCATCCTTACCTCAACTGTCATCTTTATAGAAACCTAAAGCTCAAAACCTGTAGCTCACTATTGCAAAAAATAATTTAGGCTTTAAATTTTGCAGGTGTCTCAAGGTAAAATGCAATCTGCATTAAATTAAAATACTCCTGCTTATAATTATGCCTGTGATAAGTTCAGGAGAACAAAAACTATGAAACAAATATTGCAAATATAATTAAACAAAAATAAACACTTTGTAGACTCAGATTGCTTCAAATTATTTACCCAGATATGCACATTCATGTTTATGTTTGTTTAATTAGAGTTTCTTCCTCATGGATTGTTATAGCTGCCTAATATGGTATTCTTCCATAATCAAGCATTTTTGCAAATGTCAGCTATTACCTGAAGCTTTTCAGAAGTTGATAACACTTTCCTAAAGCTCTCCTCATTTGTGCCTGTGGCCTTTTAACCCACACTTCCTTCACTCACACATCAGTTTGTGGTTTTATCAGCATTCTGACTTTGATCTTGTCCTCCTGTTTACAGTGCTTTTTCTGGGCAATACCCTCTACTTCAACAAAGGATCACTAATTTCTAGTCCTAAAATATCCTCTGCTCTGCCTGGATGTCCTGTGAGCCTGCAATATATCTAATGCTGTACTCATTATGCCTTCTGCCCCAAACATGCTCTATGTATTGTAGTCTCAATCTTGGTTAATGATGTGATTATGAATTGAGTCATTTGTATTCCTTTTCTGCCTTTGAGCTCCCAAATCTTAATTCTATCTCAGACAAAACATTTCCTTCCATTCCCAATATTACAGTGCAGTGTGAGCTCTTGGCATCTGCTGTCTGGGCCATTTCAGAAGCTTTCTCTTTTTGATATTTCTGTTGCCAGATCATTCCACTTTTATTCCACAAAACATATTACTATCTGACATATATAAAAACACAAATACAATTCTGTTGTTCCCTCATTTCAAAACTACATTGTTTCTTTTTTTTTTTTTTTTGCCAATCAGATTAAACACAAATTTGTAGGTTAGGAAAAATTTGTTAGGATCTTTCAGCTTTATATCCTACTAACACACATTGTTTCCAGCATACCCTTTGCTCCAGCCAACATTTCCTAAACTTAAGATATTTTGTTTTATTGTTTTTTTAAATATATTTTCCTACCTGGAATGACTTTCTTTTATTTCATCTCGCAGATTTAAAATATAAAATTTGTTTACTGATACTATTTGAAGTTTATATAAATTATTTTTTATTTTGTGTAAGCTTTTGAGTAGAAAGTTTCAAAACCCCATCAGCTTATTTTCTGAGTCGAAAGTATGGACTTACAATTTCAGAAGTGATAAAAATCATTTATAAGCCCAATAGTGATGGAGACAAAGAGATATTTTCCTTGTATTTTTCTCTGAAAAGAAAGAACTTCCATCTTTATCCAATCCATAGAGAAAACACAAATAGCTACAATAAATTTTTTTTCTCCCTGATGCCATGGCTGGCACCTAATTTGAATACAGATGACTATGACCCAGAAGAAGAAAATATTACTGCAGTGGCTGTTAATTAATCAGTATATCTATAATTCATAATAAATGAAAATAAAGGTTAGGTGATAAATGATCTGAAACTGCTATATAAATTGTTGATTAAGAAATACATTTTACTTTTTATTACAAAAATTATCAAAAATAAAATTGGCACAGGGAAAACAGTATAAATGAATTCCCACTGACCCATCAACCAACTTCAACAATTAGATAACTTTTTGCCAATCTCGTGTCATCTATCACACACACTTTTATTTTTCTGGAGTATTTTAAGGCAAATCTTACTCAATGCACCATTTTATTTGTGACTACTTAATTTAGTTTGTAACTCTGGCACAAAGGATTATTTTTTACTTAATAACAGTATCATTATATCACCTAACAAAGTTAACAATAATTCCTTAGCTACCATTATTTTACACATTATATCTTTATTCAGTTAAATTTATTATTAAATCATTAACAATTCCTTTTTATCCCATCCAATCTTTTTTTAAATTTCTTTGATTATTCCATAATTTTTTTACATTGGTTTTAATCAAATGAGATCTGATATGTTTTATTCAGTTGATATATTTATTAGGTATCTTTTAACTTATAACAATTCGCCCAATTCCCTTTTTGTTTATACCATCTATTTGTTGAAGAAATTAGGCCATTTACTCATAGAATTTTCTACATTCTGAAAAATCTCTACTTATCATTTAAGAATGAGTTTATATATTCTCTCTGGAATGCTGTCACTGATTTTGGAATGCTGTCATTGGTTGCAAAAGACAGATTGTTTTCTTATCTGTGTTCCTGCTGAATTTAGGTCATAAAATCATCAGGTTATTTTATGATTGTTTACATGTTTTTATTTTCCAATAGATTTGAAGATCCTTCAAGATAAGAACACTATCTTAATCATTTTGTATTCCCAGGTTAAAATTCA
Organism: Rhynchonycteris naso; assembly: GCA_037038555.1. Taxonomy (NCBI): domain Eukaryota; kingdom Metazoa; phylum Chordata; class Mammalia; order Chiroptera; family Emballonuridae; genus Rhynchonycteris; species Rhynchonycteris naso. The sequence continues at coordinate 229,916,325 of CM072998.1, forward strand.
TACATGACTCATAAATTTTTGCTAAGTAAATGAGTAACTGAACTAAAAAGATAGACAAGAAGTCATTGAAAAGAGAAGTTGGCATAGAAATATGATCACTAGGAAAGAATATAAATCAAAATTTAGTTAATGCTTACCATTATTTCTAGGGTGTATCACTTGCTTCTCCCCCAAACTGCCTAATTCTTGCATGAAGAGAATGGATATATTAAATAAATTTAGACTGTTAAAAATGCAAAGATATATATATATATATAATATTAAGAATAATAAAAGGCATATGGTATGAAAAGAAGAAATGAAACTGCCCCCATTTGCAGATCACATAATTGTTTATATAAAAAATTCCAAAGAGCCTGACCAGGTGGTGGCACAGTAGATAGAGCATCAGACTGGGACATAGAGGACCTAGGTTCAAAACTACAAGGTTGCGGGCTTGAGTGAGGGCTTAATCCATCTTGAGCGTGAGCTCACCAGCTTGAGCACAGGGTCACTGGCTTGAGTGTGGGATCATAACATGACCCCATGGTCACTGGCTTGAGCCCAAAGGTCACTGGCTTGAAGCCCAAGGTTTCTGGCTTGAGCCCAAGGTCACTGGCTTGAGCAAGAGGTCACTCGCTCTGCTGGGGCCCACCAGTCAAGGCACATATGAGAAAGCAATCAATGAATAACTAAGAAGCCACAATGAAGAATTGATGCTTCTCATCTCTCTCCTTTCATGTCTGTCTATCCCTATCTGTTCCTCTCTCTGACTCTCTCACTATCTCTATCAAAAAAAAAAAAAAAATCCCAAAGAATATATCATGAAATAAAATAAAAACAATAGGCTCTTTCTAAAACTAATAAGGGTGCAGCAAGTTCACAGATACTGTGCATAAAAATCAATCATGTTTTTATATAGTAATATTGAACATGTAGAAAACAAAATTTAAAAGCATAATATATTTATAATCTCTTCAAGGAAAGTGATATACTTAGGTGTAAACTTAAAATATGCACAGTGATCTATATGCAGAAAATTACAAGATGCTGAGGAAAGAGGCCACACTTTAAGTGAAGAGACATACCATGTTCATACAGATACACCACTGGAAGACTCTATAAAGATAATATTTTTTCCCCAAATTGACCTATAAGTTTAGTGTGATTCCTAAGAAGATCTTAGCAATGATTCTGCAGATAGACAAGCTTATTCTAAAATTTACACAGAAATACACAGGCCCCAGAACAGGTAAAATAACCCCATAAAAGTATAAGTGGGAAGAATCACTGTATTTAGTCATATATAGTTACAGTAATCAAGACAGTGATAGTGGTGGAGAGAGTAACACATAGATCAGTGGCAAAGAATAGACAATCCAGAAATAGACGAACACTCACATGCCTGAGTGATTTTTGGCAAAGGTGCAAAAGCAATTCAATGGAGAAAGATGGCCTTTGTACAAATGGTGCTGGAGCTATTGGACATCCATAGGCAAAAATGAACTTTGACCTAAATCTCATACTTCATTTAAAAATTGACTAAACGTGGATCATGAACTCTAATATAAAAGGTAAAACTATAAAACTTTTGGGAAAAACACAGAAAATGTTGTTGGAGTCTATAGTTGGACAAAGACTTCTTATATCAAATGCATAATCTATAAAATAAAAAATTAAAACTATGAAATGAAAACTATATTTATACAAAAACATACAGTGTTTATAACAGCTTTATTTGTAATAGCTCCAAACTGCAAACAACCCACATGTTTTTTCACAGGCAAATGGTTAGACAAACTGTGGTATATCTTTATCAAGAAATACTACTAGTGCAGCAATGAAAAGGAATAAAAGATGTATTTAACCACTGGATGAATCTATGGGGAATTATACACAGTGAAAAAAATCCAGTCCCACCTGACCAGGTGGTGGTGCAGTGGATAGAGCATCGGCCTGAGATACTGAGGACCTAGGTTTGAAACTATGAGGTTGCCGACTTGAGCAAGGGTTCATCAGCTTGAGCGTGAGATCGCTGGCTTGAGCATGAGATCATAGATATGACCCTATGGTCTCTGGCTTGAGACCAAAGGTTGCTGGCTTAAGTGAGCAAGGGGTCACTGGCTCTTCTAAAACCCCCTGGTTAAGGTATATATGAGAAAGTAATCAATGAACAACTAAAGTGCTGCAACTATGAGTTGATGCTTCTTATCTCTCTCCCTTTCCCTGTCTGAATGTTCCCCTCCATTCCTCACTAAAAAAAAAAAAGAAAAGAAAAGAAAATAGGAAAAAGAAAAAAGCCAGCCTCAAAACTTAATATACTGCATGAATCAATTTATAGAACATTTTTGAAAATAATAACACAATAGAAATAGGGAACAGATTAGTGATTGACAGAGACCAAGGATGAGGTGGGGAAGAGGGAAGGGGGAAGGGGGAGAGGATAGTGGGTGTGGTTTATGAAAAAGGAATAGAGGGCATCCTCATGGTAGTGGATTTGCTCTGTATCTTGATTTTAACAACACCACCTGGCTGAGATTCTGTGCTCTAGTTTTACAAGATATAGTTATCATTGGGGGAAACCAGTAAAGTCATACAGGCTCTCTCTTTATGGTTTCTTATAACTGTATTTAAATCTACTTACCTTAAAATAAAAAGTTTAATTAAAAAAGTAAAGAAAGAACAACCTAAAGGTAATCTTTAATGGAAGAAGATATATGTGCTATTTCCAAGGGAACAGCAAATACATGCACAAAACTAAGACTATGCAAAAACAGAAGTCAGGGAAAGAGAAGAAAGAAAATGAAAATAAATACTTAGCTTCCTCTCTCTCTATACACCTACCTATGTACATGTATATACAATATTATGACGAATATAAGTATAAAATAAAAAAATAAAAGTCTGTCCAATAAATAGAAATGTAGTCAGCTCATATATTAAAGAACAGATAGCTCCTACAGCTTTCACATTTTATAAAGGAGAAAATTGGAGCCTAAATGATGTGTGGGTCTTCTAAAGCAAATTGGATCCAGGGTTCAAACTGAAACTCAGTCCCCCTAATTCCCATGCTTGCATGCTGTAAATAAAAAAATCTTTACCCCAGAAATGAACTACTCCACCAAATGTATCCCAGTAGACTTACTGGCGTGCCTTGTGATATCCTCAAATCATAAAAGAAGTGAAATGTGCCTGAAAATGGAATTACATTTTTCTCCAGAGTAAAGGCTCTTCAGTATTTCAAAGGTCATTTATTTTTCAATTTTGCCATTTTTCAATTTCTCCACATGTGGCAGGGAACCTACCCTGAATCTAAAACTAGTGAACATGATTACTCAAGCAAGCAGCCAAATTCCTAACTTTCAGCCTTCTAAAGCAAAGTGGCTTCCCCAACACTCGGAGGCAGCCTGCTTGTGTCTGGTCCTTGAGCTGACTTCCACCTTGTACCCCTGAGAAAGACAACATCATAAATTATGGGATCATTAGAAGAGAGTGACCAAGGGACCTAGGTCTTAATTAGTATAACAGACATACTTCACTTTATTATAATCCACAGATATTGATTGCATTTTTTATATAAATTGAAGGTTTATGGCAACCCTGCATTTTTTCCCAACAGCATGTGCTTACTTCATATCTCTATGTCACACATTGGTAATTTCAATATTTCAAATTTTTTCATTATTATTTTTGTTATGGTCAGCTGTGATCATTTATTTTTGAGAAATTGTTTGCAAAAGGAAGAGTCAGTCGGTACAGCCGACTTCACTGTTGTCTTATTATAAGAAATTCCCACAGCATCCTTTCAGCCCTGCCACCCTGGTTCCTCAGCAACACCAAGGCAGGAACCCCACCACCAAAAGTTGACAGCTTACTGAAGAGGCTTAGATCATGGTGATCTGATCTTAGCAATACGATATTTTTAAACTAAGGTGGTACATTTTATTTTTAGATATAATGCTATTGTATACTTAACAGTCTACAGTACAGTGTAAACATAATTTTTATAAGCACTGGGAAACCAAAACATTTGTGTGAATTCTTCATTGTGATATTCACTTCAATGTGATTGATGGTTTGGAACCGCACCCTCAATATCTCTGAGGTATGCCTGTATTCTATTTCTTTCATTGTCTTAAAAATAAGTGAAGGTGTAGAAAGAAACATTATCACTTCTAGAGGCAACTAGACTGGTTTGGAATCAGAAGACCCAAGTTTGCATCCCATAATTGCCATTTCTTAGCTGTGTGATTAAGAGGAAATTATTTCTTCACCTGTAAAATGTGGAGCTATTAAAATTTCCAAAGATTGTGAGATTCAATGAGATATGAAAGCCTTTGACCTTCAATAGGCATTTAATACACTTTTTAAAAATTGACTTTGAATTATTTTGAAAAGACAAATGTAGAAGTAGTGGAACTACTTGATTACTATAAAATTATTTTCCCATGAAAACTTCAAGTCAAGTGTTTTACTTCACATGTACACGTTTCTGGGAATGCTTACTCATTTAGTGTGATTAATAACATCTGACAGTTCTAATAGATGCCAGAAGATGATATGCTGAGCAAAAGAGCTGGTGACCTAGAATGACTGTGAAGCCCCAATACCATTATAGCATGAAGCTGAAATGAAGACATTCAGACAGACAAGGACAGAGTTGATGGTTTACAAGTTCCATGAAAGTACTAAGCATACGTGTCAAGAACAGGGTAATTGCACCTAACAAAGCAAGTGCTATGCAAGAAGCAACAGTGAGACTGTATATATATAATTTCTTTTTGGAATAGACCTAAGATTACACAATAAAATTTGATACTGAAGTGGAATTCCATCACAATAGAGTGGTAGGCTTGGTCTTTGCTGGTCAAGTCTGATCTTACTTCGAACAGTGATTTTGACCACTGGACTAGACCCTTTCCTATTACACCAGAACCTAGCAGAGGGCCTCACACAAAATCCCTCCTGCATGCAAATGTGTAACTGCCAGAATCAATTACTGGCATACACCATAGTCATCTAGTTACTTGTAAAGTATAGCCAATTTCACTTATGTAGGAAATGTACTGCAAACAAACTGACATTATTTGGGTCTGCTGGTGTTGTTATTGAATTCCTCATCCTTATCACGTCATGTCCCTGAGATCTCCACATGCAGTTCTTCCCCACCCCCACTTCCCACACCAATTTAAACTTGAGGAAAGCAAAATTTCACCAGCTCTAATTCTGACCTTGGGGCACTTCTGCTAACCAGGCCCTCATGTTCTACTGCATCTACAACCTCCTTGGTCTTCCTCCCAAGTCCCCATCAGGTCACCTGCCTTGCATTCTAAGCCAGGGGTCTTGCCCATTTCTTCCAAGGCTTGGAGTCTGGTTCTTGCACCCTAGTTAGTGGTTGGGCAACCCCTTCCAGTAGAAATGTTTTCCTGATGTCTTCTTTCAACATTTGGGACTTTCCCTAATTCCAAATTCTCAATTGTGTGTGTAGTAGCTTTCCAGGGCTGCTGTAACAAGGGACCACAAACCTAATGGCTGAAACAATGGACACTTATTGTCTCAGAGTTCTGGGTGCTGGAAGCCCAAGGTCAAGGGGACTGAAGGGCCATCTGCTGAGGCACTTAAAAGGACCTGTTCCAGGAGGCCTCCCCCTTTCTTCTGATGGGTCCTTGGCTTGTGGCAGCTCCATTCTCCACATGACATTCTTCTTGTATATGGGTCTGTCTCCAAATTTCCCCTTTTTATACTAACACTAGTCATCCAATATTATGGGCCCATACTATTCCAGTTTTACCTCATCTTAACTAATCATATCTGCATGGTCTTATTTCCAAATATGGTCATATTCTGAGGTACTGGAGCTTAGGACTTCAACATGAAGTTTTGGAGAACACACTCAACCCATAGCACTATGGTTTCTTAAACTGTTGGAATATTGTAACTCACTTAACATTTCTTCATTTCTTCATTATTTATTTATTCACTGGATATTTATTGAAAGCTAACTGTATGTCAGACACTCTGCAAGGCATTAGAAGAAGACAGGCAATGAGAGGGGAGGAACTCACTCTCTGGAGGTGCAGGTGAATCACGGAGGGACCCATTTTGGAGCCTTCACTAGAAGTTTAAAAAGGATGACCCACTGTTTTCCTAAGACTGTTTTAACAGGTCATACTCTGACAAATTTTGATAGAACCATTTGTCGTCTAACTTACCATGTCCACAAACTTCCTTAAAGTGCCTGTTACTAAATTCACTTTTGACCAAGGAGTCTATTATACCAACTTCACCATTGGTTATTTGTAAACTGTGTTTTCCTGTAGACAAGAGAGGGCTCATTTATTTAAGTTTCAGGATGCTATTGCTTGACTATAAAAGTTATTTTTGATAAGAAAAGAGAGAAAGAAAAAGAGTTTTAAGGCACTAGAGGAGGGGTCCTTCTCTGAAAGAAAACATTTTGCCCTTTCCGAAGATAAATTAAAGGCAAGTCAAATGAAAAATATAGAAGAATCTATAGGTAGAAGATATTTTCATCAATTCTTGTTACATCAAAGTGCAGCTTTCAGCCTCTAAACAAATTGCATTGGAGAGTACTCCATTTTCCCTCTAAGCAACCTCAAGTGACCTTATGACATAAACTCTTTTTTTGTTGGGAGGACCAGTGTATCAGAGTAAAGTCACACTTAAAGTGCTAATGGGTGGCTCCCACAATGACAACCTCTCCAGAGCAATACCTTTATATTCTTGTTAGGTGCAGTGTATATGTTAGTGTGTGTGTGTGCTAGTGCATGTGTGCATGCATGCATGTGTGAAATAAGAACTAATTTTCTCTCATCAAAGAAATTATGCTTTCTTTCTACTAAATTAAGTTGCATAGTGCTCAGTAACCTTAACATAGCTGTTTCCCTGCACAGGAAAAGCCAGGCTGGGACCAGGGCCCTGGCTCAACTGCCCTTTGAGATCAAAGTAGAGAAAATATTCACTGCAAGCCCAGATCTCTGACTACATTCAGCATCACTGGCCAATGGGTGAGGAATTCAGATGGGCTACCTGCCTTGAATAAACGTGGATCACCATGTGTGTATTCGCACAGTGCCATCTCATCAAACCAAGCCGATCTTTTCACTCTACAGAGGTTGGAAGCAGCATCTGTTGTCCACTGCTGACTTTGAAATAAACAGTTACTTCTAACTTGGTGACCCTCAAACTAAAGGTGAATAATCAAAGACTGTCATGTTGTTGCCCAAACTAGTACACTTTTTGAAATGGTCTTTGAAAGAGTCAGAGGCTTGGTTGGGGTCTGAACATTTTGTGGATTTATAAGGAACCATAAATTTCAGGGTTAGGGTCTCTTGCGTGCGCATACACACACACACACACACACACACACACACACACACACACACACACACACACACACACACACCACATTTTAAAAATGCAATTACTAAACAGTAATTTCAGCCAAACACAGGACTTGCTGATGTGGTTAAAGTGAGTTGATATAATATAAATTTTCCAGGCTGAATGATATTTTAGATGATTAACATTAACATGGGGCGAATGACAAATACATATGCACTGAACATATTTTGAACATCCACAATATCTCAGACTACTGTCTACATTATCTAATTAAATTTTAAAAGTGTGAAGCAGTATTAAGTGTTACTTCCATTTTAATTGAATTTTAGAGCTGAAAAAACATTAAGACTTAGACGAGTAAAGTAACTTCTAGCTGAAGGTTCTCCGGCTTGTGAATTCTGGCGAGAGATCCAAACTTAAGACAACCTGATTTTAAAACGGGTGGGTTCCTTTTCCACTCCACAACACTGCTTCAAAGTCTGTGCTTACTGGTCTTTTTACTAATGAGGTTCACAGACACCCAAAGGGTTTGTGGATGGAGCTCAGGGGCCCCATGAACATGATGGAGAAATTACAACATCCTTTTCACTAACCTCTAACTGAATGGTAGCACTTGTTGCCATTATAAATGTTATTAACAAGGTATTAGCTCTTGTTTCAGTTCAGTTTTGCAATTTGTAGGAGAAACAAAATAAGGGTAAGATTTAAATAGTGAACAGGGTGATCTCCTTGGTGATAAAAATCAATGTTATAAACATTTATATCCTCTAAATAAGGTATACTCACACATGTTTCAGACTTAGAATTATTTTTAGAGTTTGTTAAATATACAGATTCCTGGACCTTGCTCTCCAGAAACTTTGCTATGGCTGTTGTTGAGATAAATTCTGTCTTCTACACCATGACATACACACAGATGTTACACAATAAGTGCTCTGAATGGGACAGATGAATGGATGGGTGGGTGGATGCTAAATGAATGAACTAGAAGACAAAAACAGGAAAAGAAGGAGCAGGAGGCAAGAGACAGCGAGCGAGACTACTGGCCTCAGCCAAATGCTGTGTTCTGGAGGTCAGACACCACTGTGCTGGGGGCCTACTCTGCATCTCTACCAAGTTAGACTCTTCTTTAATGCTGGAAAGACACAGAATAGACAATATCTTAGGGATGGCGGAAACTGTCAGGAAGTCTCACATTACTGACAACCCTTCCTCAAATAAATTTAAAAAATGTAGAAATTGAAGAGGAAAAACAATGAGGCCAAGAGGAAGGTTGAGATTGAAGAGACCCCCAGTTCTCCTGCTCACTACCTTCCCCTTCCCAGCCCTTTACCCCAACAAACACGTAAGAGCTGTAAGAACAGCATTTTGGGTAGATTTGGTGAGGGAGGGGCTATAGATTTTCCTGAGAGTAGCTCCGGAATTGAGGACCATTTAGTAAGTGCTGATACCAAGTTCCAATTTTGCCTGACATTTCATTTATTAAGTGCATTTATTAGTGACAGTTGAATGGATTTTTCTTGTACTCATACACCACATAGGAAGTGAAAAAGGAATTTTCTATGACATTTTTGTCTCGTGCTCTATTTGATATTTATTGGAGCCAGACTAGAATCTACACATGTTAACATAATCACCTCATTACGAGGCCATTTACTGCTAGTCAAGCCACCTCACTTCCTGTAGAGAAATAACATGCACTGTGTGCAATGGCTACTAATGGTAGGGAAATAAAAAGAAAAGGAAAGAAAAAAGACATGAAGATAATAACAAGCTGCTTTCAGCTCTGCAACCCACTTGTTTTTCTAGTAGCTGCTGGCATTGTAAGAAACTTATTTTAAAAACCATAAAGTAGATATTCAAGAATGTCTAGTATGGGTACATATGAAAAGACAGGGCATCATGCCATTGCTACTTAGTGATATTTCCCCCACATTTGTGTTTAGACTCTAGCAATGATGGGAATTATTTAACCCACAAAAGTCAAGTTTGATGAGGGTTATGGGTATTCTGGGTGATGATGTTAAACACGCATTACTTAGATAATTAGATCTGAAAATTAAATGTTAGAGATTAGGTCCTCTCCAGCCTCTGGAACCCAGGCAGAGACTCTTAAATTAACCTTGCTAGGGGATGAGAGGCTGCCTGCCCCGTTCTCCTCTGAGGGAAGTGGCCTCACGTACACTTCTTACCATGAAGTAGCCATGCTATCCGCATAGTCACAGATAACTGACCTGGTGGTGAGCTGTGGACCCAAAGAGCTTATAAACTGGCCTATGGCCAACAGCCTACTCCAAAAGATGAGCTGGACCAATGAGATTCACCCATTCCAGATTTCAAAACATTTGTGTCCATTCTCAGTTGATGGAGTAAACTGAGGACGAAGGGTCACGATATGAAGAAGGGCTTGGGGGTGTCCTTTCTGTAGTAAGTAGAAGGCATGAAGGAGCAGAAGCTAGGAAGGAAAAAAAGTCACCTCAGAGAGAAGGGGAAGTGGAAGAGACCAACAGAAGGAAGCCATGGTGAGGGCAGAGTGGAGGCCATTTCTATTTATTTCCCATGGTGTTCAGCTGGGTGTAGTTCTTGATCTTGAACTCCTGGGGGAGCTATTTTCACTTTCTCTCAGTAAACCATCCTTCACCTGCAAATGTGAAGCAGGCCTCTTTTTCTCACAAATTCGCTTCAAAATGCCAGAGTAGAAATTAAGAACCCACAGATTAATTTAAGTAGTTTGAATATCTGAAATTACGATATTTGACTCTTTTCATCTACAAAAATATCAATTTCATGTGACTCAACACAGTATATGCCCTGGGTGTGCCACCTCAGGCATGCACAGAATAGCACCCCAAACTCCAGCTACACTTTTCAATCCTGCACCATCTGTCATCTTTCCTGTTGAATCTTAGCTCAGCTGCTTCATTATACATCCTTGAACTGTGCTGTTTCATGTCTCCATAAAGTCAATTATACTCTTCTGATTGAACTGCTATTCTCTAACTTTTCTACCTGTAAATTTCTATTTGTCTTGCAAGACTTATTTTAAATGCCAGCTCATTTGTGAAATGTTCCCTGATTTCACCAGATTTAACTCTTCATCACAGGGTTCCTTGATACCTAGTCTTCTTACTTTATGTCAGCACATACCACATGAAGTTACTCTGACCACTTAGGTCTGTCTGAAAGGCTATCTAAATACCATGATGTCCTTGACAGCAAGAACCATGGTTTTAACTTTTTCCATCTCTGGGATGAATGAGTATTTTGTGTATGAGTGCTTTTAATTAACCTAAGACACCTTGAATTTTAGAAGATGATCTCAGACAACTAAAAAATTTTAAAATTAAGCCTGACCAGGTGGTGGCACAAGTGAATAGAGTGTCAGAGAGAGACACAGAGGACCCAGGTTCCAAACCCTGAGGTCACTGGCTTGAGTGAGGGCTTGCCAGCTTGAGCACAGGGTCATTGGCTTGAGCATGGGATCATAGACATGACCCCATGGTGACTGGCTTGAGATCAAAGATTGCTGGCTTAAAGCCCAAAGTCGCTGAATTGAGCCCAAGCTCTCTGGCTTGATTGAGCAAGGGGTCACTGGCTCAGCTGGAGCTCCCCAGTCAAGGCACAGATGAGAAAGCGATCAATGCACAAATAAGGAGTCACAATGAAGAATTGATGGTTCTCATCTCTCTCCTTTCCTGTCTATCTGTCCCTATCTGTCCTTCTCTCTGTCTCTCTTGCAAAAAAGAAAAATTTGAAAAGCACTCATCATGTGGTAACATCATATAATTACCTACCGCTTACATGTAGAATAAAATAAACTTGAAAAAATAGAAATGAACGGCAGTACTTGGATATTTAAGGCACTAGACATAACGTATATTCAATATTTCCACTCAGATAAATGTTAAAAATCTGCTTGAAGTATAGCTAAGAGAATAAATAGTCTGACCTTTGGAATAAAACTCAATTTTCTTGTAAATGTATCCTTCTTTCTATTGAGAAAAGTTTAATTTAACTTGTTAATTTAAAAATACACACTATATTTCCCCACGTATAAAACACACCCTTTTATGAAAAATTTGGGATCTAACAACTGGGTGCATTTTATACAGTGGTTGTGGCACTTCAAATGCCATAGATGGAACTGAGGATGAGGCAATATATGAAGACAGTGATTTGACATCAGACACAGATGAGGACAAGCTAATGGATGGGAGTTTTGACAGTGATGAGGAGTTGTATGAATGTTATAATGAATAAAATTTGAGTTCAATAACTTTATATAAAATATTTTTTTCAAATTTTGGGCCCCAAAATTAAGATGAATCTTATACATGGGGAAATGCAATATCCAGTATAGGAAAATAATCAATAATATTGTAATAACTTTATATGGTAACAGAGGAGTACTAAACTTATTCTGGCAAACACATAATAAGGAATATAATCCTAAGTCACTATATTGTATACATGAAACTAATATAATTTTGTATGTCAACTATAGTTTAATAGAAAGAAAAAATTAATCTGTTAATTTATTCTGAAGGCCATTGAAAAATTGATTTGAAATGAACTCTGAATAAAGTAGAGATATTGACTTTTTTTAAAGTAGAGAAGTTAATAATAAGATTTCCATTTTAGAAACATGTAGGGAATAGCCTAGAGAGAGAGACACTGCTGGCAGGAAGACCTGCAAAGGAACTGTTCAGAGTCTAAATTAAGTTAGAGGCTTTGGAGACGGAGAAGGGAAGGCAGGGAAACAGATTTAGGAGTATTCACAGAAAAGCCCCCCAAATTTTTCATGCATAGATATATTCAGTGACACTTATGTTCAAAGCCACTGGGTAAGGGAATGTTCTTAATTTTTCTGGAGTTTGTGTTATAAGTATGGATAACAGTTTTCTCACAGAGAATCTGTCAATCCTTATATAAGTGAAATTTAAAACACCTACTTAGAATGAACTTATTCCTACACGTGAGGAATGGGCTCATTACATTGCCAGGGGTGCTTCATTATGAGATGATATCAACACATTTTCCACTGCAATTGCTAGGAAACTGGGGACATAGAGAGGGTAGCAAGAATCATTCATTTTGATACAGCTTTGTTGTATCTGTCAGACATTCATGTTTTGCCCTTAAACAACAACAAAATAATTGGTATAAATCAGGGTATATATGAAGCTCATTCTGAGAAGGACCTAGAACAAGTAATAGGTCTTAGTTGGCACACCGAATCATACTTTTTTAACACTGAGGTATAGAATCAAAGCAAATTCCACAATATTTAAATAGCATCAAGGATCATGATTCTCAAAACAACTTGAGTGATTGGCTAGTACATTTGTAAAACCCTACATAACAGCATTTAATTAATTTAAAATTATATAAATTGTGGACTAATTCTCAATTCAGTACCAAAATATACATCTGGTGGCTCAGGACAGAAAATTTGTTGTCATCGTAGGTTTCTATCTCCTTTTTCTTCTCTACTTCCAAACAAACATTAAGATCTATTCATCCTACATTCTAAGTGGTCTTTTCACCCCCACTGCTACGTGTAAGATTGTAAAAATGGCGCCAGTACTTTGCAACTCCTTTTACCAAGAATTTGACTCTATTTCCCCACCCCTTGAATGTGGTTTGCTGTTTGATTAGCTTTGTCCAGTGGAATGCTGCAGAAGTGATGTTCAAAATATTCTAAGACTAGGACTCAAGAGACCTTGCAGCGTTTGCTAGCATGTTCTTAGAACCAGATGACTGCCATGGGAAGAGTACCCATTTAATACACTAGCAGAATTAGTCAAAAGGTAAGAAACACTCTTATCTCCATTTTAATGAGCAACTTGGAGCATAGAATAGTTAAGTAACTTGGCTTAGGTTATAGAGTTTATTACTGGCCATGTAGGCTAATTGTTTCCTAAGATTCAAACCCAGACATTCTTATAGAGCTTGCATGCTTAACCACCTCACATCTAGGCAGAAATAAATGTTCTGGTTAAACAGGGACAGGCAGAATCTCATTGCTCTTGGTGACAGGAGGAGTATGCACCCATCACTTTGGGAAACCTTCATCAGAGTTGTAATTACTTGTTCAAAATATGTCTTTCTCAATAGCTTGTAAGTGTGTTGTTCTCTGTGTATCCTCAGTGTCTGAAAAAGTACCAGGCATAGAGCAAATGTTTACGAGAGAATTATTTCCCTGCTAGATACTTCCTGCATTAAAATTCCGATTTTCAACTTCATAACTACCTTCTGAGTTTTCACTTCAACTATTAATAAAAATGTTTCTGTATTTTACACACAAGAAGAAAATGCACCTATTTTTTTACTGCCTGTCAGTACTCATCATCCCACCAGCACAGCAAGCTAAACAAATGGTGTATTGCTGTACAGGTCTAAAAGGGTACCATAACTTTCTAAAACAAGAAGATGATAGTATTTATTCATTGGGTTTTCCTCTGTGTTCTGATTGCAAAGGGAGTTCATAATTCAGTATCTCATTTAGTGATTTTAGATTTGGTCTTTTTATTTTTTGTGCTTTTATTATTAGAAGCCTTGCAAAGGGAGTTTATAATTCAGTATCTCATTTAGTGATTTTAGATTTGGTCTTTTTATTTTTTGTGCTCTTATTATTAGAAGCCTACATATTCTGGGGAGTAGACAGCATATGAAAAGATCTGCAAAATAATAAATGATATATTTTTATTTTTGTTTATTCAACATTTACAGCATATAGAATTAGAAACAAAATATATTTATTGCTTAAGTGATGCTATACCTTTCAAAGAAAGGATCGGTTTATAACCTCCAAGCTGCACTGGAGGACTAACATTATGTGATGTACACACATCCAGAATCACCTCAAGGAAAGCGCCCCTCCCCATGTCTTTTATTCCTATGTTCAATCTATTCAGAAAGAATTGATCTGTATCTCCAATGAATCAAGGTTAAATGTGCTAATCCGTGGGTTCCACATCGTCCTGCTTCAGATGAGGGTAGAGAGCAGCTGTGGGTCTGACAGCTCGCCCACTGAAGCGTATGCTCACAGCTGCCTCCCAGGAGCTGCCTCTGACTCACTGCATTCGGTGGGCACATGTGTCAAGCACAGTCTAGCCTTTAACATATTAAGGAGTAACCAAATCATCGGGGTTTTATACTTCGCTGGCACCGTGTGGGTTACAGACATTTCTCAAAGGGTAAGAGCATATGCTGCTTTCTTTAGTTGAGCAATAAATATTTATAGGATTACCAGTCCATTGTAAGTGGGATAACCAAATGCATTCTAATGTGAAACCGGTGGCTGCTTATCTAGCTGTTGGACAGAATGAAATTATACAACCAGTTCTTTTTTTGTGTGTCCTTCAGTCATTGCTCCCTGGATCACCCAGGAAGGTGTTCTTTTGTTTGTTTGTTTTTAACTTTTCCAAACATTTACTTGGAAAATATGTCAGCTATCTTATAAATATTAGGATATACATTATTCTGTTAATCCCCTGATAGTCATACTATCACAGAAAATCTCATTTAAAATTGTCTATAACGAATTATTTTTTGGTTCCAGTAAGAGGAATCATTGACATCATATATATTTTAAAATAATTTAAATATGATTTCCTTTACTTTTAAACATTTTTATAATTAGTGCTTTGAAGTCTTTGTCTGATAAATATATCTCAGACAATTTCTCTGGGAGTTTCAGCCTCATGGTTCTATTATTTTGCTTATCGTTGCTTATCTTAACTATTATTATTATTTGGATTTTTGAAAACCAGACATTTTAGATAATATATCATAGTAACTATTTTTTTCCCACTGAGGGTTGTTGGTTTGTTTTGTTTTCTTTTCAGTAACTTGTCTGGGTTTAATCTTGATATGTGGCTGCTAAAGTCTGCTCATTTTTAAAATCTTATTTTTTATCCTGGGATCCTAAAATACAGCACTATGTTTGCAAAGCCTAGTGGTTGGTCAATGATTGATTAGAAGTTTGCTTAAGTACCTAACACTAGTAACCTGTGTGTGAGTTGTAGAGTGCACTCAAAATTCAGGCAATTTTCACACATCCCTATGCTCTTACTCCCCTCTGTGCCACCCAGTCTTTCTCACATGTGCAGGCACCCAGTCAGCCAGGGATGGTTAAAGAGCTTGTGCCCCTTGACTCTCTGCTGCACATGGGCAGCCTCTCAGTTTTACATAACGTAACATAATTATGGGAGTGACAGCTAATCACTTTTGTCATATAATGTAATGTATCATGAAATGGACATCTCATCATCTTTGCCATATTTTATTGGTTAGCAGCAGATCCCAGGTGCTGCACACACTCAAGGGGAAGTTATACAAGGGCATAAATACTACAGGGAAAGTGTAAGGTATTTTCCCCGCCAAGGAAGAAAGAAGGACTTAGCCACCAAGTGGGGAATAGCAAAAGCTTTATATAGTAGAGCGCATCCCTGACGAGGTTCTCTGGTCTGCAAAACAGGCCAAAGACATTGCACTGCCTCCCCCGCCCAGGAGTAATTTACAGGTATTGATCGACTTACCACCTATGCAACTTACAACCATTTGACTTCATGATAAGGTGACCAGACGTCCCGCTTTTGGCGGGACAGTCCCGATTTTTAACAATTTGTCCCGCGTCCTGTGGTGTTTTAAAAAAGTCCCAATTTTTAGAAAGAATGCACAAAAAGCTAGGGAACGTTGGGAGAACGGGAAGGGAATAAACAGTTTTCAGCAGGGAGACCCCACCTCCACCTGGAAGCACCAGCGCTGCCACAAGAGCTGGCTGCCCTCTTTAGGTGGAAACAAAGAACTTTGGGCGGGATGTACCTACTGGGGCGGCAGCTGTCAAGTCCCCTAACTACCCATAGGCCCGCGTCCTGGACACCAACATCCAGTTCTAGGCTCCGCGAGGCACAAGCCACTCGGTCTCCAGCAGGCGGCGGGGATGAACACGGGGAGCAAGGCCACGCAAGGACAAGTGCAGGCAGGGAGTATGCGCCACTGCTCGTGTGCCAGCGGCGCTGGTGGCGCTGCCCTGCCTGCTCCCACCCACTCGTGCAGCTCCGGCATCGGTTTCCATACCGTGTAACCCGATCCCTCTGACTCACTCAAAATTTCCCATATAGTAATATTTCTGAAAATGATCTTTTTAATGAGGTATCATTATTAAAAAATATATATATTGATAAGGAAAAGGTTAAATCTTGGGCATCAGCAAAAATCATAATAGAGAACAAATGCTTAGAAATATTTCATCATTTTGAAACAAACCATGTTCCATACAATAATGCACTAAAAATTGTGGAATACGTGCTGTCTTTACCAGGAACTAATGCTCCGACTGAACGTGTTTTTTCTACGCTAAATAAAGTGTGGACACCAGAAATATCACAATTAAGCGTTGCGACTTTGAAATCCATTTTATGTGTGAAATATAATTTAACAAATTTTTGAGAAAAATTTCATGACCTTTTAAACAACAACAGCAATCTACTAAAAAAAATTGACTCAAATGAGAAATATGCCAAAGAATAAAATAATACTATACATAATTTTTAAATGTATTATACTTGTAAATTATACTTATGTTGAAATTTAAAAAAATATATTACAATACTATTTTTGCATTCTATGAAAATTTATTTTGCTCCATATACAAAATTTTAATCAAGACTCCCCCACCCCCACATCAATGGTGTCCCACTTTACCAATTTTAAAATCTGGTCACCTTACTTTACGACCACAGTTGCTAGCCACAACTGCTCCGTGTCTGGAGCAGTTTTTGTATGCACCTGTATTTTGTAATTTTGTATGTTTTGCAAATATTAAACCAGCTGTACTGGTAATGCAGTGTTTCACTTAAACCTGACGAATGTAAAAATATGAAACAAAATGGTGTAGAGATTATACAAATGGCATAAAATAAACAAAATAATTATGATATATAACAATAATGAAAGAAAATTATGATAAAATATGACTTAAAGATTTTTATAACATCATTTCACAGTACTGTACATATAGCTTACTCAACTTACGACCAAATCGTGTTACAAATGGTCTGTCGAAACCAATCGTGGTCGTATGTCGAACATTAGCTGTATAGCGTCAGTAGGGTGGTCAGGTTGATATGATGTGGTGAAATTTCATTAGCTGACAGACAGTCGTTCTATTTCCTGGGAAGTTTCTTTTGGCGGGCATGGGTGTGGGAGGTTCCAGCAAAAGTTCCCGGGCCTGGCTCTTCACGTGACCTTCCCCCATTGCCAACCCACCTCACAGAAAGAATTATTGGTGGTTCCTTAGGATTTCTCTATTATATAGAGAAAGGTCATTGGGGACCTTTGTGCTTACTTATCCTGTAGTGTAAATTACTAGTATTTTCAGAAAATGACCAATCTCTAAATTGTTTAGAGGAATTCTTTTACCTCTTTTAATTCATTAGGCTAGAGACAATATTTTAGAAAGTTTGGATTTAATGACATAGAGAAATTTCATTGCACTGGGGAAAGAGAGAGACAATGGGATGCTGAAGGTGATTATTTTTTAAGCAAAAGGAAGCAGTACAACAACTTATTGAAGGAATAATGAGATCAGATGGAAGAACTGGCTTTGTAGATTGTTTATAAAACTTTCCTAGGCTGAACTGTTTTAATGAACTTTTTTGGAAAAACAGCCTGTTACTCTGTTGGTGAATATTGTGAATATTTTTATATTAAATTAACTGGGCTGACTAATTTGAACTAACTGAAAATTTTGCGCATCACATAGACAGAATTTTAATCTGTGGCTATTGATAGGAATTGAAATAGTACAAACATGGAATTGAAAGGGCACTGAAGTACCTTAGCATCTATTGATATTTTGAGTTAAACACAATTTATTACTTCTTAAGTTATTAGTCTGAATAATCAGGTCCTATTATGTGTCTATAAAACCTGGATGCTCTAAACAGTGCCTGCATAAACTTGTCTTATTTAACTTTCCCTAGACAAGAAAATATTCTATTTGATCACTAGACTAAAATGTGGAGTCTAGGGGTTAGTGATGAAACCAAACTTGAAACAATAAGAAATGAAAAAAGTCAGTTTTGGATAGACAGATATGTTTTTAAGAGTGTCAATATATTGAAATGAAAAAAATTGTCAATTAAAAAAGCTTAATTTATCAAGGTTGCCCACAACTTTGCAATGAAAATACTTTGAATGTGTTAACATCACAGACAATAATAGTTTGTTTGTTTGTTTTTAATTGAGAGTAGGGGAGGCAGAGAGACAGACTCCCGCATGTGTCCTGAATCCTGACAAGCACCCTATGGCTCAATGCTCTGACCATCTGGGGCATTCCTCCATTGGAACTGAGCTATTTTTAGCACCTGAGGCAGAGGCCATAGAGCCATCCTCAGCACCTGGGGCCAACTTTCTTGACCCAATCTAGCTGTGCTATGGGAGGGGGAAGAGAGAGGGAGAAAAAGAGATGGGGGAGAGACTGAGGGGTGGAGGAGCATTGTTGCCCCTCCTATGTGTCCTGACCAGGAACTGAACCCAGGACATCTGCATACCAGGCTGACACTTTACCACTGAGCCAAATAATAGTTTTTAAACTATGATGTTTTATTTTGAAAGATTTGAATTCTGTTTGTGAAAACAGGCACCAGGAATGTGAACTTTGAAATCTGCGTGACATACTTTGCAATCTGCATCATCTTACCTACATTTTTAGATTTTTTAATTTAAAAAGGAAATTATATTTCTTGATATGTCTTTATGGACACTAATGACAAAGAAGCCATCTCAGCTGTTGTTACAACCAGTCTGCCTTCAGAAAGCCTGAGCTAGAGTATGTGCAAACAGGCTCTGCCTGCTGAAGATAGACTCAGAACTGCTATTCCGTTTTGACAACTGTCCTCTTCTCAGCCCAAAGTCTGTCCTTATTCTCCATGATGAATCTCAGGGCAGTGGAAAACATCCCTGCTGGACAACCTAACTTGTGCTGCTCTCCACAACACACATTGTGGGCAGAGATAGCTTCCTGGGTGTCAAGCAGAAGTCTATACTTTGTAGCTTCACAGGAAGGAGGTGGAGCCAAGTTTTGTATTAGGCAGAGAAAGATCAGGGCTAGTCAACTTGTAGATTATCATACAACCCATCTCTCACAATCTTATCCCCTACATCACAGACATTTTTTTTTTAAGGATTTGTATTTTTTTAATTTATTTTATTTTTTTAAAATTCATTTTAGAGAGGAGACAGAGAGAGAGAGAGAGAGAGAGAGAGAGAGAAAGAGAGAAAGGGGGGAGGAGCCGGAAGCATCAACTCCCATATGTGCCCTGACTGGACCAGTGCAGGGTTTTGAACTGGCGACCTCAGTGTTCCCAGGTCGACGCTTTATTCACTGCGCCACCACAGGTCAGGCTACATCACAGACATTTTTGACGGGTGCTTTGTTGACAGGGCTCTGTCATTTGCATTAGCAACTGTTGCAAGTTCATTAATTATATAGCTCTATATATAAACATATATCGTATATATGTATATATTAAAATGTTCCTATAAATGTATAACTACATGTAAAACATATATTTAGTTATATATTGACAATTCGATAACTTCTTGTTATATAAAAGTTGTCAAATTTTTAGCTCCTCCTTTCTTACAGTGTAGCTCTATACAAATATAAATCCTGACTCAATGTCAGCAAAGCAAAATCAAAATTAAATATACCACAATAAAGTTAAATATACCGCATCTACTCCAGGAAAGGAGTCAATTGAATGTACCTTTCTGGATTAGAGTCAGGGTCTTTCCATCAATCTGAAAGTTACAGAAGGTGAAGAAGGAGTTCTCGGTTAAGAGATTGACGTCTTTTAATTAATTAAATCTCCACTCTCTGACTTCCCTAACTGCTTTCATGCAGTCTCAGACCTGGCATAGTTTCATGTGCATGTGTAATCACAGGAAGTTCTTCCCAAGCCCCACCTGAAAGAGTTATCCAGCAGTTCAATTTTTGTTCTGAAGCTTTGTTCCATGAATGGGAATAATTTGTAATAAAATATGTTTCCTCTGTCCAGTACATGTGGGACACAGAAAAGTCACAGTTTGAAGATTTTGACTTACATAAAATTGTGAAATAAATGAACAAAATTTGCAAAAATGATTCCTTAGAACTCTAATATCTTTCTGAAGCATATACAAAAAGATACCCTTATATCTTACTTTCTGTTTTATATATTAACAAAGGATCCTCAATAAGCACTGTAGTTTCAGAGTCCATCCATCAGAATCAAGTTTCATGCCCCTCAACCCCATCAAGATACTTATTTTATGTCCCAGCTTATTCATATATAAGTTAAAAATAATAAAACTTACATTGCATTACTCTTGAAAAGATTACACAAGATAACACTTCAAAGGTAGATGCCAGTCACATAGTCTACACCCAGTAAATGTCAGTTATGAATATTTTTCTTATTATCATTGGCTTTAGAGTCCTTTACAGCCAAGCCTTACAATCCAGTTTTATATTTATTTATATTATTTTAGCCAGTAAATTAAAAGTTTTTATGTATCCTAAAGATTTTTAATTGTTCATGTTTCATTGTCTGCATGACTTCCTGATTGATTATCTTTGCAAATATTTGGTAGAATTTTATATAAATAAATTTTAAATGAAAGAGCTATTTACATTAATCAATTTTAATAAAGAACACCACTTCCCCATAGCATTCTTACTATCAGTTTTACTTTTATTCAAAGGTGAGTGGCTGATACTGCATTGATTGCTTTAAGCCATTATGAAATGATAATCAATTTTGAACTATTAAGATGGCTCAATTCTCCAATCTGAGAAGGCATGTCTTCTACTTGTAGATGATACTTCTTGTAGGCTATATAAGTTTCCTAATATACTTAGAAATGACTCCTAATTATTAAAAATATTCAAAAATAATCTGTGATTGCTATTATTTTATATGTTGAGAAGAGGTAAAAACTGTCTGTGGGGCAAAATCCTTGTTCTCATCTCAGTAACTAGCAGGATCATGTACTCACTGCTCAAATCCAAACCCTCAGCTGCATCCTTATTCCATTTCTCTTCTTATAAGTATTATTGTCTAGGCATTTCTATCTGTACTGCTACCACCCAAGTCCAAGCCACCATCTTCTAGTTTGTGGTCAGATGAAACAGCTTACTCAATGGTTTATTTGCTTTTATTCTTGTTCTCCTCCAATCCTTTTTCCAAGCAACTCCAGAGTTTCCTAAAGGTTGAGCATGCCAGGCTCCTAGTTGAAGCACAGTAACACCTTTCTAGTGGTTTATAATCTAACTTAAATTCTGTACCGTGTCTTCTCTAACGTCTACCCACATCTCTGATTTCATCTTGCATCATTCTCTTCCTTAATTTCTAAACTCTAGCCATGTGACTTTTTGTTTCCTTTGGGATATTCTTAGCCCCACTCTAAATGACTTCATTTCTATATCAGCTCAAATGGCACTTCCTAAGAGACATCTTCTCCTACTACTCTGATGAGTATTGACTAAATCAGTTTTGTCATTTACAATCAAGTCCTTTGAGTAGATAGTTAGAGGAAGTCTAGGGCCAAAGTCCCACAATCTTGCTATGGGAAATTAAGCAAGTCTCAGTATAAACTCTGCTACACACATACCAATATTTATTAACAAATAGCGCAAAGCCTGTGCTTCAAGATCAATGAAGTCTTAGCCCTCTGTCCTTTTGAGCATCGAAAAAGCTGCTTCTGACAATATCCTCTTAGCAAGACAGATCTTCATGTCAATTGGGAGTCAGGTAACAGAATCTTCCGTTTCTGAACAAAGAGCTGGTAGGAATCCAGGTTCTAGAGCCCCTCCTGGAGTGTGTGAGACCAGTGGGCTCACTTGCTTCATGTGCTTGGTGCATGCAAAGAGGCCATAAGTACCTGAAGAATGTTTCTAGCCAATTCAAAAATCTTGAGAACCATTCATTTTGCCAATAAAACATCATTTCTAATGTCAAGTACTCTCAATAAACACTTTCTGGTGTTTATCAGATGAAAGATGCTAAAGGCTTTTGCAGCTCTGTCTGACATGTAGGCTCTTGTCTACAGTCTTTCAAACATGAACTACCCTTCTAATACTGGAAATGTGAACCCACCACGACACACCCACCTCCAGCGTCTCCCCCAGCATGTGTACTAGAACTCACACACATACACAGCACACTCTCTGTGATGTACCATTTTAAAATAAATTAGAGAGCATAACACACCCTGAGTCACTCCTTCACAACACAATTTTGTTTTCTTCCCTTTACTTTTGAACCTCTACAGTTTGCTTGCTTAGTTTTCCTGTCCCATACATAAATGTCTCACAAGCGAGTAATGGTGCATATACAGTGAGAGCCTGTTATATCCAAGACATGTGGCTAAGCGAAGCTAAGCGATTCTGGTTCAAAAGAAAAAAGGAAAAGAAATTTTTTTTGTATGCTAGGCCAAAACTACTAGGAGAAATAGAAAAATAAATAGAAAGTAAGCAAGAGTAGGAAATAGTAAGTATAGAGTGCTAAGCAATATCTGGCCACTGCCTGTTTGGATCCCCCAAACCCTCTACCCTAACCACTAGGACCAGAGGCTTCATGCCAAATTCTCTGAAGGCCAGGAACAATTTCTTCACTCTCTTCCTCAAATTAAAATGAAACTCTTTTAAATTTTTTATCATGTGATAGATTAAATGAAGTGACTTAAATTTAGCCTCAATAATGCTCTATTCATTATTTCTTTCTTTCTGAATATTACTGCAATTTACCTGTCATTTGGGATATCCGTGTTATCTTTGGAATTTTCCTCTCCATTGATTTTTTATCTAATTAGTGACCAACTTCTCCTGATTGGAGCTGACTTCAGCTTAAAGCTGAGCTGTCCCCCCAGATTAAATCTTCACCTGAATTCAAGCCTTCAGCAGCTACCTACTTCAACTTGAGCACATTTGTGATTATGTCACTTCCTTGATGAAGACTATTTGATTGGTCTCTGACTTTACTAAATTAAACGTTGTTAAAATTTAGAAAGTTTCAACACTTCAAACCAATCTCTGTCCAGAATAATACGTGCCCCAAAGATTTCTATATAATTAAATTTGTAGCTCAGTATATTAAGAAATTTTCACAAAAATAAACATTTATATGAAAGCTAAAAATTTGGACAATAATTTTTCTTTTTCTTCTTTTCCAAGTGAGAGGAAGGAAGATAAAGAGACAGACTGCCACATGTGCCCTAACCAGCATCCACCTGGCAACCCCCATCTGGGGCTGATGCTCTACCCATCTGAGGCTGTGCTCACAACCGAGATATTTTTAACTCCTGAGGTGGAGACTTCACAGAGCCATTCTCAGCACCTGGGCCAATGCGCTCAATCCAGTCCAAGGGCATGGCTGTGGGAGGGGAAGAGAGAGAAAGAAAAAAAGGGGGGAGGAGAAGAGGTGGAGAAACAGTTGGGTACTTCTCCTGTGTGCCCTGACTGGGAATCAAACCTAGAATATCCACATGCCAGGCCAATGCTCCACCACTGAGCCAACTGGCCAGGACCTCAAACAATAATCAGGATGCTTTTGTTATAAGCCTTTTATTTCACTTTTCACCTGATATTTGACCTGGGGTTGTATCTGACTACCTGATAAAAAAGAATATCATTAAAAAAATCACTTTGCACCCCAAAGTTGTACAGACTGTAGAAAAATGACTATGAGTAACCACATTTTTACTAATAATACTAGTGTGCTAGAATTTGAGAAACCATCTTAAAACTTTCAGGGACTATATTTGAAATGGAGAATTTCAACAACTTTTATAAAACAAGTGTTATTGTTAGTTCTGAATATTATAAAGATAAAAATAAATTCACATTTTAAAAAATTCATAGTGGATTCTTGTGAATTCTTTTGGATAATTTTCTCAAATTTCTTTTATTGCGGCGGTAGCTATATTGATTAGAAGAACAAAAGATGATAGTTCTTTATCACAAATAGGTAACAAGCTTTTAAAAATAATTATGCAACTAAAAAATGGTAAGAGCAACTCATCATGTGTCAAAATCTAAACTCATTTGTTCTCTCTGTCAGCTGGCTCTTTTCCCAGCTGCTCTGTGGATGTAGATTCCTCTGCCCACCTTGCCCATGTGGGCTGAAGGGGGTTCTCTCTCCTTCATCTTTCTCACAGTCACTTGTCCAAATCTAAGTAATGTGTTTTGGGTCTATTTTCTGATTTCCATTCTCATTGATAGTTTATAACCCATCTTTAACAAATATTTTCTTTAGAAAATTGTTTGGGAATTCTAAAATTATTTTTTCATTTAAATATTTTTTAAAGTTTCATTTTGAAATAACTTCAGAGTTACAGAAAATTTAAAAAGACTTTTGAAAAATTCCTGTGTATCCTCCACCCAGTTTCCTGATATGTTAGCACCTTATAGCACTGCAGTATAATTATAAAACCTAAGAAATTGACATGGTCCAATACTATTATGCAATCCATCAGCTTTATTTAATTTTTGACAACTATCCCACAATTGTCTGTTTTTGGCCCAGTATCACATGGTTCATTTAGTTGTCATGTTTCTCTAGTCTCCTTTAATCTGGAAAAGTCTCTCAGTCTTTTTTTTAAATTAGATTTATTTTTTCTAATTTATTAATTTGAGAGAGATAGAAGAAGGAAGAAAGAGAGAAGAAGGGGAAGAGAAAGAAGGAGAGAAAAACATCGATTTGTTGTTGCACTTATTTATACATTCATTGGTTCTCTCTAGCATCTACCCTAGTCAGGGATTGAACTTGCAACCTTGACATACCCAGATGATGCCCTAACCAGCTGAACTACCTGGCCAGGGCCAATCAGATTTTTTTTTCTTTTATTAACTTTAATGTGGTGACACCAATAAATCAGGGTACATATGTACAATGAAAACATCTCCAGATTATCTTATCATTCAATTGTGTTGCATACCCATCACCGTAGTCAAATTGTCCTCTGTCACCTTCTATCTGGTTTTCCTTGTGCCCCTACACTTCTTTTCCCACCCTCCCCTCCCTTTGCCCACCTCGTAACCACCACACTCTTGTTCATGTCTCATAGTCTCACTTTTATGTCCCACCTATGTATGAATTCATGCTGTTCTCAGGGTTTTTTTGCTGATTTACTTATTTCACTTCGTATAATGTTATCAAGGTACCACCATTTTGTTGTAAATGATCCGATGTCATCATTTCTTATGGCCGAGTAGTATTCCATAGTATATATGTACCAAAGCTTTTTAATCCACTCGTCTTCTGACGGACACTTGGGCTGTTTCCAGATCTTCGCTATTGTGAACAATGCTGCCACAAACATCGGGGTGCATTTCTTCTTTTCGAACAGTGTTATGGTGTTCTTAGGGTATATTCCTAAAAGTGGGGTAGCCGGGTCAAAAGGCAGTTCGATTTTTAATTTTTTGAGGAATCTCCATACTGTTTTCCACAGTGGCTGCACCAGTCTGCATTCCCACCAGCAGTGCAGAAGGGTTCCCTTTTCTCCGCATCCTCGTCAGCACTTATTCTGTGTTGTTTTGCTGATGAGTGCCATTCTGACTGGTGTGAGGTGATACCTCATTGTGGTTTTAATTAGCATTTCTCTAATAATTAGTGATGTTGAGCATTTTTTCATATGTCTTTTGGCCATCTGTATGTCTTCTTTGGAGAAATTTCTATTCATTTCTTTTGCCCACTTTTTGATTGGATTGTTTGTCTTCCTGGTGTTGAGTTTTATAAGTTCTTTATAAATTTTGGTTATTCACCCCTTATCCGACGTGCTGTCGAATATGTTCTCCCATTGTGTGGTTTGTCTTTTTATTCTGTTCTTATTGTGTTTAGCTGTGCAAAAACTTTTTAGTTTGATATAGTCCCATTTGTTTATCTTGCCTTTTATTTCAATTGCCGGTGGAGATAAATCAGCAAATATACTGCTGCTACAGATGTCGGAAAGCTTGCTGCCTATGTTTTCTTCTAAGATGCTTATAGTTTCACGGCTTATGTTTAAATCTTTTTTCCATTTTGAATTTGTTTTTGTGAATGGTGTAAGTTAATGGTCTAGTTTCATTTCTTTGCAGGTAGATGTCCAATTTTCCCAGCACCATTTGTTAAAGAGGCTGTCTTTAACTCCATTGTATGTTCTTTCCTCCTCTGTCAAATATCAGTTGTCCATAAAGCGGCAGGTTTATTTCTGGGTTCTCTGTTCTGTTCCATTGATCAATGTGTCTGTTCTTATGCCAGTACCAAGCTGTCTTGAGTATAATGGCCTTGTAGTAGACCTTGATACCCGGAAGAGTGATACCTCCTGCTTTATTTTTTCTTTTTAGGATTGCTGAGGCTATTAGTGTTCTTTTTTGGTTCCATATAAATTTTTGGAATATGTTTTCTATATATTTGAAGTATGTCATTGGTATTTTAATTGGTATTGCATTGAATTTATAAATTGCTTTGGGTAGTATAGACATTTTAATGATGTTTATTCTTCCTAGCCATGAGCACGGTATATGCTTCCACTTGTTTGTATCTTCCTTGATTTCCTTTATCAATGTTTTATAATTTTCTGAGTACAAGTCCTTAACCTCCTTGGTTAAATTTACTCCTAGGTATTTTATTTTTTTGGCTGCAATAGTGAAGGGGATTGTTTCCTTAAGTTCTTTTGCTGACAGTTCGTTGTTTGTATACAGAAATGCCTCTGATTTCTGCGTATTAATTTTATATTCTGCCACCTTGCTGAATTCATTTATAAGGTCCAGTAGTTTTTTGACTGAGAATTTAGGGTTTTCTATATACAATATCATATCATCTGCAAATAGTGACAGTTTTACTTCTTCTTTTCCAATTTGGATGCCTTTTATTTCTTCTTCTTGTCTGATTGCTATAGCTAGGACTTCCAGAACTATGTTGAATAAGAGTGGTGAAAGGGGGCATCCCTGCCTGGTTCCTGATCTTAAGGGGATTGCTTTTAATTTTTGTCCATTTAGTATGATGTTTGCTGTGGGTTTGTCGTAGATGGCCTTTATCATGTTAAGGAATGTTTCTTGTATTCCCACTTTACTGAGAGTTTTGAGCATGAATGGGTGCTGGATTTTATCAAATGCCTTTTCTGCATCTATTGAAATTATCATGTGATTTTTGTCCTTCCTTTTGTTTATGTGGTGAATCATATTGATTGATTTGCGAATATTGAACCAGCCTTGCCTCTCCAGAATAAATCCCACTTGATCATGGTGTATGATTTTTTTCATATATTGCTGGATCCGGTTGGCTAATATTTTGATGAGAATTTTAGCGTCTAAATTCATCAGGGATATAGGCCTATAATTTTCTTTCTTTGTGTTGTCTTTGCCCGGTTTTGGGATCAGAATTATTCTCGCTTCATAAAAGGAGTTTGGAAGTCTTCCTTCCTCTTGAATTTTTTGAAATAACTTGAGGAGGATAGGAGTTAGTTCTTCTTTGAATTTTTGATAGAATTCACTTGTGAAGCCATCAGGCCCAGGACTTTTCTTTTTTGGGAGTTTTTTGATAACTGTTTCGATCTCCTTTGTTGTAATTGGTCTGTTTAGGTGTTCTGATTCTTCCAGATTGATTTTTGGAAGGTTATATGATTCAAGAAATTTGTCCATTTCATCTAGATTGTCTAATTTTTTGGCATAGAGTTCTTCATAGTATTTTCTTACAATGCTTTGTATTTCTGTTGTGTCAGTTGTTATTTCTCCACTGTCCTTTCTAATTTTATTTATTTGAGTCCTCTCTCTTTTTTTCTTGGTGACTCTAGTTAAAGCTTCATCAATCTTGTTTACGTTTTCAAAGAACCAGCTTCTGGTTTCGTTGATCCTCTGTATTGTTTCCTTAGCCTCTATATCATTTATTTCTGCTCTGATCTTTATTATTTCCTTCCTTCTACTTGTCCTGGGTTTTATTTGTTGTTGTTTTTCTAGTTCTTTCAGTTGCAGGGTCAGGTTGTTTATTTGAGCTTTTTCTAGCTTCCTATGATATGCCTGTAGTGCAATGAACTTCCCTCGCAGTACTGCTTTTGCTGTGTCCCATAAATTTTGAGTTGATGTATGCTCATTATCATTTGTTTCTAGAAACTTTTTTATTTCTTCTATGATCTCATTGTTAATCCATTCATTATTTAATATCATGCTATTTAGTTTCCAAGTGTTTGAGTATTTTTCAGTTTTTCTTTTGTGGTTAATTTCTAGTTTCATGGCATTGTAATCAGAGAAAATGCTTGATATGATTTCAATCTTCTTAAATTTATTAAGACCATTTTTGTGTCCTAACATGTGGTCTATCCTAGAAAACGTACCATGAGCGCTTGAGAAGAATGTATATTCTACTGCTTTAAAATGAAAGGTTCTGATGATATCTATTAAATCAAGTAGATCTAGTGTATCCTTTAAATCTGCTGTTTCTTTATTGATTTTCTTGAGGATCTATCCAGTGTTGTTAGTGGGGTATTGAAATCCCCTACTATGATAGTATTGCTGTTAATCTCGCCCTTTATGTCCATCATAGTCTGCTTTATGTATGTCGGGGCTCCTATATTTGGTGCGTAGATATTTATAATAGTTATATCTTCCTGTTGAATTGTTCCCTTTATCATTATGTAGTGTCCTTCTTTTTCGCTTACTACAGTCTTTGTTTTAAAGTCCATTTTGTCAGCTATAAGTACTGCTACCCCGGGTTTTTTTTTCATTTCCATTTGCATGAAATATTTTTTTCCATCCTTTTACTTTCAGTCTATGTGCATCTTTTGTTTTAAGGTGTGTCTCTTGTAGACAGCATATGTATGGGTCCTGTTTCTTTATCCATGCAGCTACCCTATGTCTTTTGATTGGATCATTTAATCCATTTACATTTAAGGTTATTATTGATATGTAGTTGTTTATTGCCATTTTATTCTTTAAAACTGTATTCTTCTTTTGCTATATTCTTTCCTCCCTTTGAATTGTTCACAAGAGACCCCTTAGTATCTCTTGCAGAATTGGTTTGGTTTTAATGAATTCCATGAGGCTTTCTTTTTCTGGGAAGCTCTTTATTTCTCCTTCGATTTTAAATGTTAGCCTTGCTGGATAGAGTAGTAGTCTTGGTTGTAGGTTCTTGTTCTGCATTACTTTGATTATATCTTGCCATTCCCTTCTGGCCTCAAGTGTTTCTGTTGAGAAGTCCGATGTCATCCTTATGGGGGCTCCTTTGTAGGTGATAGCCTTTTTTTCTCTAGCAGCTTTTAAGATTTTTTCTTTATCTATTAGCTTTGGTATTTTAACTATGATGTGTCTTGGTGTAGATCTTTTTGTGTTTCTCTTTAATGGAGTTCTGTGTGCTTCTTGAACGTGTGGAATGTTTTCCAGCCTTAATTTAGGCAAGTTTTCTGCTATGATTTGATTGAACAAAGTTTCCATTTCCTGTCCTCTTTCCTCTTCTTCAGGCACCCCTATGATGCGAATGTTGTTTCTCTTCAGGTTGTCACAGAGCTCCCTTAGAGTTTCCTCACATTTTTTGAGTTTTTGCCTTTTTCTTTTCTGCTTCTATGCCTTTGTTTATTGTGTCTTCTAACTCACTGATTTGATCCTCAGCGTGATTCATCCTGCTTTTAATTCCTTCCATTGTGGTCTTCAGTTCTGATACTGTATTTGTCATTTCTGTCTGATTCTTTTTTATTATTTCTATTTCGTTCTTTATACTTGTTATCTCTTTATTTAAGTGTTCATAGTGACTATCCATTGTTGCTCTAATTTCTTTGAACATCCTAACTATCATTATTCTAAATTCTGCTTCTGGTAGTTTGGTTATATCTGGTTCATTCAGGTCCTTCTCTGGGGGTTTCTCTTGATTCATTTGGTTTGCATTCCTCTGCCTGCCCATTTTATCTGTGTATAGGCAAGTTGTGGGCACTGGAGTCCAGTAGGTGTTCCCTTTGTGTTCTCTAGGTGTGGTCTGTCTGCAGGCCTGCCACCCCCTCTGCTGCTGCCTAGGTTGGTTGGGTATGGGCATTGCCAGCGACAGCCTACTGCGGCTGTTGCTGTGATTTCCACCTCTCCTCCACGGGAGGGGCTGTCACTCAAGCCATAAGCCTTAGCACCAAGGGCAGAGGTGAGCACCTTTGCTCAGCTGCGGAACCAGCCCGTTTCCAGAAGGCTTACATCCAGCCCCTGGAGTCAGAGCCTGCTCACCAGAGTTTCGCGGGTTGGGCGGGGCTTTTGACGTGCTCTCAGCTGTGAGCCTTTGCCCATCCAGAATTTAGCTGCACCCTCGAGGCCGGGGCCCTTCTGCGTAGGGTCGCAAACTGCGGTTTATTGGGCCGGGCATGTTTGCTGGCGTTAGCTCAGCTGCTAGCTTCTGAATGATCTGGACTCTACCATGCCCCCAAGTTCGGTGCCAGCTCACGCACGTAGGGTGGCCAACTGCCGGGATTTCTCTGGCCTGGCAGGGCTAGTAGCGTGAGCTCAGCCACGAAAGCCAGCTCGCGCGCACCCATGCACGCGTGCACGTAGGATTTCAAACCACCGGGGTTTCTCTGGCCGGGCAGGGCTAGTAGCGTGAGCTCAGCCGCGATGGCGTGCACATAGGATTTCAAACCACCGCGGTTTCTCAGTCCGGGCGGGGTTGGCAGCGTGAGCTCAGCTGCGAGCCCCTCGCCTGTCCCTCGTCCTAGCCCCGTCCCCGTAGTCAGGGCCGGCTTGCGCAGGGTCGCAGAGCCGATCTCTGCCCATATTTTTCCCCACAAGTGGGGTCACAGGCGGCCCGCAGCTGCCGGACAGCTTTCGCGCGTCCCCTCCGCCCCTGCTGGGCTAGACCGAGCTCACATAGGTTGTGCCTCCGCCCACGCCGACAGGACCGCTTTTCAACGTCCTGTCGCCAACATCCCTTCAGCATCCCTCAGAGAGATAGCAGTGTCTTAAGTCTCCACACTGTAGGCTTGGGAGCTCCTTCCCTCTAAGCAGCTCTGCTCTAATTGCTGCGGGAGAGCTTGTTTGGCTAGTGTCCTGTCTCCCTTTACTCGTATTGCTAGTTCCAGAGGAAATATTCGTTTTCGATTAGGGAAATGACTTAGCCCAGGGGTTAGGGTGGCTGTCCCTCAGAGTGTCCTCGTGCCTTCAGTCCACTCTCTGTTCCCGCTGCTCTGTTCCTCTCCTCTGTCCCTGTCCCCAGAGCCCCGGGTGCGTGGTTGTGAGAGAGGGTTTCTGCGCTGTCCCTTTGAAAAGATTCTTGGGTCTGAGAAAACTCTCTCTTTTTCACAAACAGTATCCTCACTTGCTTCACATCTCAATACTGTCCATACGCCTCTCTAGGCTCTGGGACTGCAGTCTGGGGCTTGGTTCCTGGGACCCAGGTCCCTCCCTCTCCGCCAAACTCTCCTCCCACCATGCAGGTCTCTCCGGGCTGCCGTTTGCTTCGGGGAGCTGGGCAGCCCTCTTCGCGTTTTCGCTATTCCTACCAGTCTCAATGTGGCTTTTGCAGTGTTCCTTGGTTGAAGAGTCCACTTAGTTTAGTTCAAAGTTGGTTTATCCAGATGATGGTTCTTAAAATTGAGTTATAATCCACTTTGGTTCTGGGAGTTGGAAGTTGGTATGTCCGCCTACTCCATCGCCATCTTCCGTCTCTCACAGATTTTTTTTTTAAAAGTAGGATTTCTCAGACACTTTAATATGCTAATTCATATACTGAATCTCCAATGAGTGAATATAACATGACATCAGTTACCCTTATGTCATCATGGAATCCTTATTGAGGTTCAATTTATAGGATAGTTATTTTAAGGATACTCTGGGGCATATGGCTCAGACTATTTAGAAGAATCTCCTGATCATGTGCTCTTCCTTATCTGACCCACCCTGCACATGCCTATCAGAATAGCCTCCTGTAGTCAGAGTTCTGTATATGCCGTTTTCTTGCTTACAAGCTGAAACTAGTCTTGATTTCACTTGGGATAAAGGCCCAAAGCCTTAACTTGGCATTCAAGTGCCACTGTTAATGTTTCTTTCCAACTTAAGCCACTATTTCTGTCCACATACTCTCCACTTAAGCCAAAGTGAACTACTCACTATCCCCGGCTTTATTTTTGTTTGTTTGTTTTTTTTGTTTGTTTGTTTTTTATTTATTCATTTTAGAGAGGAGACACAGAGTGAGAGAGAGAGATAGAGAAAGAGAGAAAGGGGGGAGGAGCTAGAAGCATCAACTTCCATATGTGCCTTGACCAGACCAGTGCAGGGTTTTGAACTGGCGACCTCAGTGTTCCCAGGTCGACGCTTTATCCACTGCACCACCACAGGTCAGGCCTCCCCGGCTTTATTTTTATTTCTCTGCTTATGCTGCTGTTCCTTCTATATGGAACATGTGAGAAGTAGTAACCAAAGGCTCTATTTGTTGCAAGATCCAGCAGCAGCCGTGGGAAACCTGAACCTCAGTTTTCTTTGAGCTTGTCCTTGACTAGTTACACTAAGAGTCATTGAAACCCATATCTGTACCTCTCTTTGGTCAAGGGAACTTTTTTTTTCTGAGACTGAACTCCACCCCGATGGGGCTTTTCTGCCCTCTTGTTGAGGCAATCAACCTTGTTTTAACTCTGCTGAATGCCCCCTTTAAATAATATTTTGTTTTTGTGTACCCAAACAGCTACTTGCTTTAACATTCAGAATTCTTGGTTCCTGCTGTGATGGCATGAATGTAAGCTTCTGTAATCCCATCAGTAGCTTATTTGGGATGTCCTTGAAATATTAAAGTTTGGTCCAGTAAAAAAGAGTTTGTTTTCGAGAGTAAACTTTTTGGGCTTAAGTTAAATATTACAGCTTCTCTGAATACACTTCCTCTGTGAGCTCCAGAGACACTTAGAATCTTAATTAGGAAACTCTCATTCTCTGTCCATCCTACGGCACTTTGATGGCCTGTCTGACCTCCCCTGTTAGATAGAAAGATACTGCAGAGTGGGTCATGTCAAATTCAACTTCGTTTCATTTACTTCCATCCTCTTATATCCAAAGTTCCTAGTATAGTACTTTGTACAGAGTGTGGACTTACTGATCATTTTTTTCTGAATGAATGATAATATGCCTGTTTCATTTATGAAGAATACAATAATGACATAAGATTTTCTTTATGGAATTTATACACAATTTGGTTAAAGGGAGAGTGTAAAATGTTTTTGAATTAATTCTTATTGTTATGAAAGCTACTTTTCCCCAACTTAATAATTATTCTTACCTAGGGCTTAAGATAAAGCCTGCCAGCATCTGGATGACATTAAATTACCCTAAATAAAGCATCAATAAAATTAGCTTTCTTGCTTTTTAATATCCCCATAAGCCTACAGTCACAATGTTTGTTGTGATTAATTATTAAACATTTCCCATACTTTCTATTTTAATGGTTTTTGTGCTAGATATGATTTCTAATTAAGCTCTGCATTTCTCTGATGAAATTGTATTTGTCTACCAAATGTCATAGCTCACTTCTGCATTGAATAGTCAATGTTTAGCAGATTATTTGAAACTAGTAGGGCAGTAATAATTTATGAAGACTTGCAAACATGTGTGGGATAATTATGAGCATCTGGGCCCTGGGAGACTTACTTCTGTTGTTTGGAGATGGCATGGAATTTGTAATCTGAGACATAAATATATGTGATAACTGATTAACATGCAGAATAAAATTCAATCATACATATACTGTTAAAGAGAATGTTGTATTATGAGGAATATGAATTTTAAATGCTCACATATTTTCAATTATTAAAACCCATAGATACTGTGTTCAAGTGACATACATTTACATAAGACCAAAGATCTATATAAGAGCTGAAAATTTCCATCTGTAACTTATGTTCCCAAAACATAGATCTATATACAGAAAAAAGTATGGTGGATTGCCTAAATTCCACTTATGGTTTGATCAGTGGGCAGGTAAAGGCTTTATACATGTTAGTTGTAGTCCTGAGAATTTTGCTAAATTTTGTACATGTATTTATAACAGACAAAAGGTATAGTGTTAAGATTTATCAGAGCTGTCCCAAAATGCAAAGTAGGCATCCAGTGTTTCATCCACAACCAGGTGGCTTAGCTCCTCTCCCTGTGGAAGAAATGTATTGTTGTTCTCACCAAGGCCAGAAGACAAGCTACAGTCTAGAGTCACTGAGCCATCACCCACCATTGGCAGGGCATATGAAACTGCCATAGTTCAGTTTAGTCCTTGCCAAAGCTTAGTCCAGCTCTGTCCTCGTCTCCATCTGGCTAGCTTAGTCTCTGTTCCCAGATGCGCTCCAGCTGATGCACTTGTGCACCCAGGCCCCTGCTTGGAGCCCAGCCAAGCTTAGAGTCACATAGCTGCTACAGAGAGAGAACATGCCAAAGAGTGGAGAAGAATGGGTAAGAGCATGCTACAGAGAGGGGCCTTTGTTAAGCTTTGATTATATTATCACAAGCTTAGGAAAAGGTAAGCTCTTTTTCAAACTAACCAATCTTTTTCCTGGCTTTTTCCAGGCTTGTGTTGGGTCCACCTCCTATCCAATATGGCCTTTTCCCACGTTAGAAGCCTTTCCTTTATGATCACCATCTTGCCTCATAGTAGAAAGACCTCCCTCTGCACCACCTTGACTTCCATTGCACATACACCCAAAGAAATTTCCCTTTTATTATTTTATCTCTCCCACAGTAATCCCAAATAATAGCTAGTTGTCCTCAGGGAGCTCAGTTTAGAGATTAAGTCCCCTCAGGGGAAGGTGCGCGATCCTCTGTGGAGTTCAACTCAGCTCCTTAGTTTATTAGGCTTAATATTTTATTTCATTGTCCCCTTTCTTTATTAACACTAACTAGCTACGTGGCTAACAAGTGAACTTTCAAAATATGCTAATTGATAAAAGCTAGACACAGACCCTACATATTATATAATTTCTTTTATGTAGAATGTCCAGATTGGGCAAATATATAGCGACTAGTTTTTGCTTAAGGTTGTCTGGAGGAGGGGGAGAGGGAATAACTAATGATAGCTAAAGGGTAAAGGTTGCTTTTCATGGTGAAGAATATATTCTAAAATGTCTGTGATGATGGTGGTACATATCTGTGGGTATACTGTAAACTGTTGAACTGTACATTTTAAATGAATGAATTGTATGGTATATGAATTATATCTCAATAAAACCTTTAAAAAATGTATGCACATTTCAAAGACAGAGCGCACTGCACAGACATGAATGCTCATATAGAAATGACTTAAAATCAAAGGTCACCGGACAAACACTCAAACCCAATTTTACTGACCAAGTATGCTTTGGTTCCTGAACACAAATGTTTGTGCCAAAGACTTGTCAGTATCACTGACACTGCGATTCTTTTTCCACAACCATGCTCCCTTCTCAGTATTTTGATGCTCTAATGAGTGATTCCTTTATGGAACTTCAGATAAACTGTTGATCAGTTTCCTGAGGATGGAGTTGAATAAAGATACCAGAAATGGTATATATGAAGTAACTGGTCTACTAAAAATTTGATATAGGGAGCAATCATCTCTTTCATTTCACAATGAATTCTCTAGGAAAAGGATAATTCTGGGAAGAATTTAGGCAGGAGAGGTTGATTATAATTGCTTTTCTCTTACTAACAACAAGAAAATCCCCAGCAAGCAAGCAAGGAGAAAGGAATCTGATAGTCTCAAAATTTGACAAGTGGTGAAATCCTCCCTTCTCCCCATTTTTTTTCTTAATAACAAAAAGGTAGTTAGGGGATATTTTCAAGAGTGAAAGATAACATTTTGAACTATTTATTTCACCAATCTTTAACTATCAAGTAAATTATTAATTGCTCACTTTTACTTTCAAATACTTGAGCCACCGAATGAACCTTGTCAACACAACAGAAGAGTCACAGCTTTACAGTTCTGAGAGTTTACCACTGATCTGATGTCATAAGAAAGTCCAATGAAATGGTTAAGACCACGCATTCTGGAGTCCATCTACCTCTTTTTAAGGTCCAGCTTCGCTCACTCACAAGCTGTGTGACCTTGGACAAATTTCTTCACCTCTCCATGTGTCTCAGTTTTCACATTCACAGAATAATGAATAAAATAATACTTACTTCTATGGTCACTTTGAAGATTAAGTGAGTTTATATCTGCAAAGCACTCAGTATGTCCCAAGCACATACTAACAGTCTGTTAAAAAAATGTAAATGTTTACCCAAAAATCAACTCCTCCAAACCCCACTTTTAACTTTATTTACATTTTTGGAGGGGGTACAAATGACAAAAATTGGGACTTATTTTAAAATCTTATTTTTGACTTGCATTCTTACACTGTGTGAGCATATGTTACTGAATCAGCCATAGTATTATCTGCTCCTGTACACAGATGGAACAGATAGCCATTTTGGATAAAAATTCCACAGGATATCTTGTGGTCTAATGTTACCTTTCACCCTTTTCTATTGAGATTTAATTTATCTTTAAGTTGAATGTGTCTGATATGAAGGACAGAGAACAGTCATAAATGTTGATGTGACTAGATAGATAAAATGAAAAGAACAGGAGATTGGAGGAAACCAATTCCCGGATTGCCCTGATCTTCAGCTCTGACCACGGTGAAGACATTAAAGAATAAGACATGTCAACTATTAGATATGAAGGAGGATATCTTGACAGTGAGGATTTAAGGCAATATATATGTAAACTTAGCTTTAAAGAGAGGTAGATAAAGTGAGTTGTAAGGATCTCTTCCAGGTTTAGAGATTAGAATTCGTCAGCTAGTTACAAACATGAGTTCCTTTAAAATATATAGGTTGTTTAATAGTTAACATAAGAATATGGATCTGTTTACCCATAAATAACTAATCCTGAAATATTAAAAAGGGCTATAAAATGTTTATTTATTACTTACCTATTGATCTCAGAAGTGGCAGTCCACTAAAATAGAATATTTTATAATAACTAAGATTTAAGAGTGCCTCCAATGATCAAATAAATATTATGAAACTTGGGAATGTTTAATAATCAAAGAGAAACAAGGATACATCTCTTCCACTCTTGCTACAGTAATATGTTATAGTAATTAAATATATAGAAATATAGAAAAATATAGAAGATATATAGAAATAAATTAGGATATAACATTAAAACCCATTAATACAAGTGAATTAGACTATGAATTCTGGGTGGGAACTAATCTAGTGTGTACAGATATGATAGGCAGACTATACCTTTGGTGCAGATCCCAGTTAGTGTGTGTGTGAAGTTACATATAGATAAGTAGTGGCTTGATGTGACAATTCTGAAGATTAACATAAAAAAGGGCTCCCTGCTACGAACTCCCAAAAAGTGGCCTGATGTGATAATCCCTAGATTAACAACTGTTTCAAAGCGTATGTCAGAAAAAGGTACTATAGCCAAGGACCTCTACCTGCAATTAGTCGTCCAGATTCCAACATTGAACGTGGGCTATCTCCACACTGCTCTGACCAAGGACAGCTGAGAGGAGCACGCTGACAGGGTCCCATTAGGCTGTACCAAAGCATGCCATAGGATTTGTGAGTAATAAACTGCCTGTGTGATTCTTGCAACTAACTTGTGTGTCAGTCTGTGGCTTTCCTCCAGTGGCAACTGGTCTCATAGTCTTGAAGAGGCCCTCAGCCCTGCTGAGGAGTGTCTCTTTGCATGGGGAAGTCGAATTGGGGATGCCTGATTGACGTAGAGCTCAGGATCTACTGGGACAACTCTTTTATATAAATCAGGTGATGATTGAATGATATTATTGAAAATGTGATACAACAGCTAAAAATCTTTTTGGGGAAAACATAAATGTTATTCTACATCTTTTGGCATTTTATCTCTTTCTTGAATGCTTATTTAAATCAAACTTTTTGCCAAGTTCTACATATGGTCTTCAAAATTAACAAAGTTATTTCTATCTATATAATAATCATGTTGATATACTGAAAATTGTTATACTTTGGATTAATAGTATGTTTTTAGATACACTTGGGTGTGCTTTTATAAATAATGATGAGCATCATTTGGGTAGTTCTTTATTCCTAATGAATTATTTTCTTAGGAGCCATTCCACATGCCATGTCCTATAGAGGTGGCGGTGGGCTCATCTGGGCAGCCTCAGGAAAAGAGAGTGCAGTCAGTGCAGGAGTAGGTCAGGAAGACCTCTCATGACAAGGTATGGATTTAGATCTCATCTTGCAGGTGATGGGAATCACGGAAGAGTGATCAAAAGGAAAGTGGGTGATCATATTTGCACTTTGTAGTCATTTCTCCGGAGCAAGTGCATGCATGATGGTGGACAGGGCAGAGCTGGTGCAGGAAGGGTGACTCAGGAGGTGATCGTCCATCCTTCAGTGAGAAGTGTGGAGCAGATGGGAATGAGAGGAGGGACTGATATCCCAGAGCCTGACATTGTTACTGTACTTGATTTCTCATCTCCTCCATGGGTTAAATTTTGTTCATCCCCTCAGACAGTCCACAGCCTTTCTTTAGAATCCATCCTGATCTTTGACTGAGTGTTGATGACAATTTTTAGGTCAACAAGTACCAACTGCTGACAATGAAGGCAACAGAAACCACCTCTGCCTTCTGCTCTCCGTCTCCTCTTCAAACTGACCATCTGTGAAGAAAGTTTAAGACAGATTGCTGCTGGGCAGGGATAGGCACTCTGGGAGGGGGCCCTGGCTCCTGTGTGGGGGCCAGTTGAGTAGGATCCTAAATCATTGCTTTCTTTCTGAGTTTAGTTTTTCCCCCAAGTCTGTCAAGTTTGTATATCACCCCTATAGAATGCTTGTGATGGGGCTTATGTTTCTTTTGGTTTTAGCTCTTCTCTCACAAAGGACAATTGTATAGGTGGTATTCACCAGCAGAGCTGAGTCTGTGTGTGTAAGTCACTCAAACACCTCTCATCCAACCTCTCACCTGTTGCCCTGAAACCCTGAGGGACCCCCCTCCACTGTCTTGGCCACATGCTTCTGACCCTTTGTTACTTCTTGATATTCCTGGGCCTCCAGCAATGACAAGGCAACCTACTTTTGCATACCCCTGTATGTGTATGTGTGTGTGTGTGTGTGTGTGTGTGTGTGTGTATGTGTGTGTATATATATAATATTTATATTATATATTATTGTATATAATATGTATTATATATTATATATTTATATTATATATATATACTATATATAATATATGATATAGTGCAGGGCATCTGGACCGAGACCAACCTTATAGCCCTTTGTCTGTTTGCTTAATTGTTGCCCATGTACCACAGGCTGTTAAATATTGCAATCATCATCCATATTTTTCAGCAATAAATTTGATATCCCAACACATATAAGGCAACACATAAAAGAATTTTTCCCTTATAAGATTTAAAAGACACTATTTGAATAATTGTAAACATATGCATATGAAGTAAGTGGAAAGTACAAGAAACTCACATAAAATCAAAGACAATAATATATAATTTGTAAGTTGTGAAATACTCAGGCTATATTTCATTTTAATAAAAAGTATATTAAAAATCTTTTCTCCTAAGTATATTACACAAGAACAGCCAGAGATCAGCAGATAATTCTTTTTTTTTGCCAGAAGGCTAAATAGTATAGTCCTGACAAAGGCAGACAAACAGCTTTGAATGTTCCCTAAAATAATATGTCGAGGAATTAATTTATAAAGGAAAAGCACTTTCAGGTGGCAACACACACTTAATTCAGTGTTTCTCAAGCATAGACTTTTATGTGACAGTTCAGTTCCTTATCAAATGAATACTCCCACCTTGCCATTTAAGTGACTTGGAGTTACTATGGGTAAATGACTTTTTGATTCTATAGCATTCTGCTGCATCATAAAGATTTGGACATTATGCCATCATTCCTTAAAATGGTTTGCAATTTAATATAAATAATTTTTAGAAGGAGGTGGATCTGTTTACATATAAAAGACTCTAGGAAAATGTTTCCATAAAAATCTTTAGAATCTAGTATATGATAATAATCTATTATCATAAAATAGACTGAAAATTTTTAAGAGAAAATTTGCCTCTACATTTAATAAAATAATATACACACACCTACAAGGGTGTATAAGAGTAGGGTTACAGTTGTGAGTGATATTCTTTTGAGTTAATAATAACCTGCATGCCATTTTCCATATGAACAACTGTAAACCTACTTTTACCCACTCCGTGTGTGTGTGCATGTGTGTGTGTGTGTATGATTAAAGAAGGGCCAGAGAATAGGAAAATATTGATAAACATATATTGACAATGACAGTATATTTTAAAAATGATTATAAAAACTAAGAATAAGCAGCTTCCCTGTTATATCTTTGAATGAAAATCTTTTAGCATTGAGGTACAACATCCTTTTCTGAATTGTGTTAGTTTTGGTTTTCTTTGAACAAAAACACTAAAAGATTTTTGCTTTTATAAAATTCAAATCATTCGCTTTCCAAAAAAAAAATCTAATTAAAATGTGCTCTAAAATACTATCTCAAAACTTTACATATGCAAGTTAAAGAACAATAATTAACAGAGCAAGATAAGAACACTACACCAGTGGCCTCAAATGAGCTTTGTTTCCTCATATTCTCACCTTTCCATAGTCCCTTCCCAAAATGACTCTGGGTTTGGTCATATCAATCATATGAGGACTAGAAGCCAAATGAATGATATAGTAAGCATTACTCAAGTACAGGACTGCTTCAGAGATAATGGGAGATTGGTGCAGACCACTTGCATAAAGCAAATATCACAGTAAAACAAGTCACAAATTCTTTGGTTTCCCAGTACTTAAAAAATGCTTACACTACACTGTCACCTATTAAGTATGTACATACATAATGTACATACAATTTAATTAAAACATTTTACTGTTAAA
This sequence comes from Rhynchonycteris naso, assembly GCA_037038555.1. Taxonomy (NCBI): domain Eukaryota; kingdom Metazoa; phylum Chordata; class Mammalia; order Chiroptera; family Emballonuridae; genus Rhynchonycteris; species Rhynchonycteris naso. Next base: position 229,957,570 of record CM072998.1, read on the forward strand.
AAATGCTAACCATCATTTGAGCCTGTTGGAAAAAAAATGGTGCCAATGCAAGGTTGCCACTAACTTTCAATTAGTAAGATGCAATATCGGCAAAGTGCAATAAGGTGGATGCAGCAAAATGAGGCGTGCTTGTAGAGGCTTGAAAAAGGCTTGCATGTTGGGCTTCTCTCAGAAATCGGGTGTCTGCTGTAAGAAAGTCTGTCAACTTTTCTACAAAAAGAGATGCCTCGTAGAGGAGAATTTACCAACAGCCAGCACCAGACATCTGAGTGAGTTCTTCCTGGATTTTCTAGCCCTAGCAGAGGTCCTGGTCAAAAGACTCCCAGGAGTGACCCTAGCAATATTATGTGCAACAGGACTATCTAGCTGGGCATTGCCAAAATCCCTGACACAGAAGTCTAAGCAATAAACTTAGTATTATTTTAAATAATGACATTTTGGAGTGTTTTGTTACACAGCAGCAGATAAACACAGTAAATGGTATCAAGGTGTGCTGTGCACAAGGCACAGTACAGAGATACAATTACTCAAGGATGCATTTTAGGGGGAAATTTACTACGATTAATAGCAATAAAAATAATCAAGGCAAAGGTAAAAGGGGTTTGAACTTATGTAACCTAAAGTAGAATAAAGAAAAAGAATCAACACAACAATAAGCTATACAACATCACCAGATGGAGAAACATCAGCCTGGCCTCTATAGTAATAGCTAGTTAAAGCAATAGACTAAGAAAAAGAGAGTTATGAATATGTACAAATCTCACCAAAATGTGGAGGAAAACATCATCAGACCAGGAAGCCTCAGCCTGGTCTCCAAAGTTGGCCACTCACCCCACCATGCTTATCGATGAGTGTAGAGTTCTCTACAGCTTCAGGGACCATACCTATTTTATGGGAAAATTTTGGCTGAAGACTATTACATGAGGGCTCTTCTTGCATACCCTCTAGGAACAAAGAAAGATCACCACTTTGGAATAATTAACTAGGCTGGCAGTCAAGTGATAAGAACATCCTTCCTGGCTTCAAGGGAAATTTCAGCAGGATGTCTTATCTCACGTCAAGTAAATGACTCAGTCATTCCTGTAACGATTTATTATTATTATTATTATTATTATTATTATTATTATTATTTTAGTGAGAGAAGGGGAGGCAGAAAGACAGACTCCAGCATGCATCCCTACCAGAATCTAACAGGCAAGCCCACAAGGGGGCAATGTCTGCCCATCTTGGGCCATTGCTCCATTGCAACTGGAGCCATTTATTAGCACCTGAGGGGGAGGCTATGGAGCCATCCTCAGCACCTGAAGCCAACTTGAGCCAATCAAACCATGGCTGTGGAAAGGGAAGAGGGAAAAAGAGGGAGAGAGAGAGGAAGGGGGAGGCGTAGAGTTAGAGATAGTCCCCTCTCCTGTGTGCCCTCCCTGGGAATTGAACCCAGGACATCCACATGCTGGGCTGATGCTCTACCACTGAGTCAACCAGCCAGGGATCCTGTAACCTCTTTTTGTGACCCTTATTGTTTATGTTCAATTGAGTTCAAACTCATATATTTTTTATGTACTGTTCTTTCACAAGGATTTCTCAAAGTTCTTTCTAGAAATAATTGCAAGGTAAATTCTTCACTGACATACACCTCTTATATTTCTGTCATCTATTAATTTATTTTTGCACTATGTCTCTGATTATGACTTGAATCAGTTGGACAGGACTGAGGTGGTTAGTTTATGTGAAAAGCATGGTTAAGAATGGCTGTATTGTGTACTGACTCCAACAGAATGCCAAGTGCTTGCTGCATCTCAAAGAAATAATCTTCTTGATAATGGTATATAGCTTAAATTAATTCCACTCCACACTGCAATGAAACTGTGGGTAAGATAGCATGGTGGGAAAAAATTAACTTTAAGAAATTTCAAGCATATAAACATTCTGTGGTCCAATCAAGCTATTTCTTCTCTATGTTGCTCTATATGGAACTGATGTGCATCAGTAAAAAAAAAAAAATAAGAGGAGAAGAAGCTGTAATAGTTGTAGCGGAAGTAGCAGGACTTGAGGCAGTGGGTGGCCAGCACACCACTTCTGGGATACAGCAGTACCCTTTCATTGAATGGGTGGATTCTATTTCAAATTAGAAACTACAGCAACTAACTGATTCTAAAGACAATGCATCCAGATACCAATTGGAAATGCTGCCACTAAGTGCACCTAATGTTAGCATGATTGTTGCTATTTCCATTGCTTAAAGGATGCTCTCTGTGTGCTTATTGATGGTATTATGCAGACAGAAGGCTTATATAGAACATGGCAGTAAAGGAGAGTCCCAATCAGTCAATGACACCAATGTGACACTTACAGAGAGTAGGATTTGGATGGCGCTGTGAATGACCTCCAGGTACTGGAAGTCGACGATGCAGCCTGTGACAGAGACATACGTATAGTCATCCATCATGCCGTGGGCTGACGGAGGCAGCACTCTTCGAACACAACCAGGTCCATGTTCCCGCCACCATGAGCGGTGTACAGAAATGTTGAATGTCATTAGATCTGTATCCTAGGTGGGCAGGAGACAAGAAAATAAAAAGAGAGAATCATATCATATCATCATATCTATCATATCATTCTTTTATTTTTCACCTAAAGGAGACTTCAGGATAGATGAAATTGTTGAAATAATTTAAATTTCAAGTGAAAAGTAACAAAGACAAAATCAGAAATGGCTATATGTATCATATGCCTCAGTTGTGGGGTACAAATTATTCTATGTAGAGATACAATCTTTTGAATAATAACATTTTAAGGTTAGTACATATCAATGACCCAGCGATGAAACCCTTTAAATATGTTCCTTTTTCTTTTTTTTTATTAATTTTTTAATGGGGTGACATTGATAAATCAGGGTACATATGTTCAGAGAAAACATCTCCAGGTTATTTTGACATTTGATTATGTTGCATACCCATCACCCAAAGTCAAATTGTCTTCCGTCACCTTCTATCTGGTTTTCTTTATGCCCCATTGTTACCCCCCACCTCATCCCTCTCCTCCCTCCCCCAACCATGACATTCTTGTCCATGTCTCTGAGTCTCATTTTATGTCTCACCTATGAATGGAATCATATAGTTTTTAGTTTTTCTGATTTACTTATTTCACTCAGTATAATGTTATCAAGTTCCATCCATGTTGTAAATGATACAATGTCATCATTTCTCATGGCTGAGTAGTATTCCATAGTATATATGTATCACATCTTCTTTACCCAGTCATCTATTGAAGGGCTTTTTTGTTGTTTCCATGTCTTGGCCACTGTGAACAATGCTGCAACGAACATGGGGCTGCATGTGTCTTTACGTAGCAATGTTTTTGAGTTTTGGGGGTATATATCCAGTAGAGGGATTGCTGGGTCATATGGTAGCTCTATTTTTAATTTTTTGAGGAACCACCATACTTTCTTCCATAGTGGTTGTACTACTTTACATTCCCACCAACAGTGGATGAGGGTTCCTTTTTCTCCTCAGCCTCTCCAATACTTGTTATTACCTGTCTTGTTGATAATAGCTAATCTAACAGGTGTGAGGTGGTATCTCATTGTAGTTTTGATTTGCATTTATCTAATAGCTAATGAAGATGAGCATCTTTTCATATATCTGTTGGCCATTTGTATTTCTTCCTGGGAGAAGTGTCTGTTCATTTCCTCTTCCCATTTTTTAATGGATTGTTTGTTTGTTGTTGAGTTTTATGAGTTCTTTGTATATTTTGGATATTAGGCCCTTATCTGAGCTGTTGCTTGAAAATATCATCTCCCATTTAATTGGCTGTTTGTTTCGCTGTCAGTTTCTCTTGCTGTGCTAAAGCTTCTTAGTCTGATGTAGTCTCATTCATTTATCTTTGCCTTCACTTCCCTTGCCTCTGGAGTCAAATTCATAAAAATGTACTCTTTATAACCAAGGTCCATGAGTTTAGTACCTATGTTTTTTTCTATGTAATTTATTTTTTCAGGTCTTATATTTAGGTCTTTGATCCATTTTGAATTAATTTTAGTACAAGGGGACAAACTTGTAGTCAAGTTTCATTCTTTTGCATGTGGCTTTTCAGTTTTCCCAGCACCATTTGTTGAAGAGGCTTTCTTTTCTCCATTGTGTATTGTTGGCTCCTTTATCGAAAATTATTTGACCATATATATGTGGTTTTATTTCTGGGCTTTCTATTCTGTCCCACTGGTCTGAATATCTATTTTTCTGTCAATACCATGCTGTTTTGATTGTTGTGGCTCTATAATATGCTATGAAGTCAGGTATTATAATGCCTCCAGCTTCGTTCTTTTTCCTTAGGATTGCTTTGGCTATTCAGCATTTATTATATAGTTCCATATAAATCTGATGATTTTTTGTTCCATTTCTTTAAAAAATGATGTTAAAATTTTGATGGAAATTGCATTAAATTTGTATATTGCTTTGGGTAATATAGTCATTTTGACTATATTTATTCTTCCTATCCAGGAACAATGAATATTTTTCCATTTCATTATATCTTTTTCAATTTCCCTTAAAAATGCTTTGTAGTTTTTATTATATAGGTCCTTTACATTCTTTGTTATGTTTATTCCTAGGTATTTTATTTTTTTTGTTGAAACCATGAAGGGGATTATTTCTTTGAGTTTGTTTTCTGATGTTTCATTGTTGGCATATAGGAAGGTAATGGACTTTTGTATATTAATTTTGCATCCTGTGACCTTACTGTATTGGTTTATTGTTTCTAGTAGTCTTTTTGTGGAGTCTTTGGGGTTTTCGATGTATAGGATCATATCATCTGCAAAAAAGTGAAACCTTTACTTCTTCTTTTCCTATATGAATGCCTTTTATTTCTTTTTCTTGTCTGATTGCTCTGGCTAGAACTTCTAGCAGTACATTGAATAAGAGTGGAGAGAGTGGACAATCTTATCTTGTTCCTGATATTGGGGGAAAGTCTTCAGTTTTATGCCATTTAATATGATGTTAGCTGATGGTTTATCATAAATGACCTTTATTATGTTGAGATATTTTTCCTTCTATACCCATTTTGTTGAGTGTTTCAAACATAAAATTGTGTTGTATTTTATCGAATGCCTTTTCTGCATCTATTGATAGGATCATATGTTTTTTTTGTCCTTTGTTTTATTGGTGTGTATTACATTAATCGTTTTACATATGTTGAACCATCCTTGTGATTCTGGGATAAATCCCACTTGATCATGATGTATTATTTTTTTAATGTGTTGTTGTATTTGATTTACTAGTATTTTGTTTAGTATTTTAGCATCTGTATTCATTAGTGATATTGGTCTGTAGTTTTCTTTTCTTGTGTTGTCCTTGCCAGGTTTTGGTATGAGAGCTATGTAGACCTCATAAAATGTGTTTGAAAGTATTGCTTTCCCTCAATTTTTTTGGAAGACATTGAGTAGAATAGAAACTAAGTCTTCTTTGAATGTTTGATAGAATTCACTACTATAGCCGTCTGGCCCTGGACTTTTATTTTTTGGGAGGTTTTTGATTGTTGTTTCTATTTCCTCCCTGCTTATGGGTGTGTTTAGGCTTTCTGCTTCATCATGATTCAGTCTAGGAAGATAGTATTCTAGGAATTTATCCATTTCTTCTATATTGTTATTTTTGGTGGCATATAGTTTTCATAGTATTCTACAATAATTCTTTGTATATCTATGATATCTGTGGTGATTTCTCCACTTTCATTTTGGATTTTGTTTATTTGAGTCTTTTCTCTTTTTTCCTTAGTGAGTCTTGCCAAGGGTTTGTCAATTTTCTTGATCTTTTCAAAGAACCAGCTCTTTGTTTTATTAATTTTTTCTATTGTTTTTCTCTTCTCTATTTCATTTATTTCTGCTCTGATTTTTATTATTTCCTTTCTTCTGCTGGTTTTGGGTTGCCTTTGTTTCTTTTTCTAGTTCCTTAAGATGTTAAGTTAAGGTGTTTTCTTGGGCTCGCTCTTGTTTGTTCATATAGGCCTGTAGTGATATTAACTTCCCTCTTATTACTGTTTTTGCTGCATCCCATCTGTCTGTATGTAACTTTTGATCTCTGCTTTTATTTCTTCTTTTTTTAAAAGTATGTTGTTTAGTTTCCACATTTCTGTGGGTTTGTTTACCTCTTTTTTGCAGTTGAATTCTAGTTTCAAGGCTTTATGATTGGAGAATATGTTTGGTATGATATCAATCTTTCTGAATTTGTTGATGTTATTTTTGTGGCTCAACATATGGTCAATTATTGAGAATGTTCCATGTATACTAGAGAAAATGTATACACTGGCACTTTGGGATGAAATGTCCTGTAGATGTCTATCATATTCAGTTGTTCTAGTGTTTTGTTTAAGGCCAATATTTCTTTATTGATTTTCTGTTTGGGTGAACGATCTAGAACCATCAGCGGTGTATTGAGGTCTCCAAGTATGATTGTATTTTTGTCAGTTTTTGTTTTTAGGTCAGTCAGTAGCTGTCATATATTTTGGTTCTCCTTGGTTTGGTGCATATACAGTGTGTCTGTAAAGTCATGGTGCACTTTTGACCATGTGACAGGTCAAAAGTGCACCATGACTTTACAGACACACTGTATATAAAGAAGTGTTATTTCTTCTTGATTCAATGTCCCTTTTTTCATTGTGAAATGACCGTTTTTGTCTCTGGTTACCTTTGCTGTCTTGTAGTCAGCATTGTTAGATATAAGTATTACTACATCTGCTTTTTTTGGAAGTTATTTGCTTGGAGTATTGTTTTCCAGCCTTTCACTTTGAATTTGTTTTTATCCTTGTTGCTCAGATGTGTTTCTTGTAGGCAACATATAGTTGGATTTTCTTTTTTAATACATTCTGCTACTCTGTGCCTTTTTATTGGTGAGTTCAATCCATTTACATTTAGTGTGATTGACATTTGATGGTTTCCTATTGCCATTTTATATATTGCTTTCTGATAGTTTTGTGTCTTGTTTGATTTTTCTCTTTTGTTTTTCTATCATTTGTTTTTGTTTGTTTGTAATCCATACTTCTTTCCTCTGTTGCTTCTTTTTTCAAGCCAGTGTTTCTGTGGTGTTTTTTTCAGGGGTGGTTACCATTAAGTAATGAAAAGGGTACCTATCATGTTCATTGTAGTATATTATCTCATGAGTGTTTCTGCACTCCATCCTCCTTTGCTACTGTGAATCTTTGTCCTCTCCTCAGGTGTCTTTCTATGAGCCTCCAGGTATGTCTAATATGCCTTAGCGCTTCATGGGACTATTTTCTCCAGGCTTTTTGCACTTTGTAACCTGTATTGGCTGGCAGGAAGATGCCCCAGTCACTGCCTGCAGAACAAGAGGTCTTAAAAGCTGCCAAGTCCCTCTTCCAGGTCCTTTTAAAGCATAGCCTTGGGTATAAAAGCTCTGCCAACTGGAGTCACCAGCATAAGCAGGCAGGGGGCAAGCTGACTTCTGGTCAGTCTCCTTTCTAAGGTTCCCCGGGTATGTCTAGTTAAATTTGCCTTAGCGGTCCATGGGTCTGCTTTTCATAGACTTCCCCCTTGTTGGGAAGCCTACAGCCCAGCTTGCCCAACTTCCGCAGTGTTCTCTGAGGTCTGTTCCATAGGAATGTGTTTTTTACCCTGTACCAGCTGGCAGGAAGTTCCCCCAGCCACTGCCTGCTGAGCGAGAGGCCCTAAGAACTATCAAGTCCCTCCTCAGGGCTCTCTTAAATCATAGACCTGGGAAAGAAGACCTTGTCAGCCAGAGCCGTTGCCAGAGTAAGCCAGCCAAGCAGCGAGCAGACTGCGGGTTAGGCACCTTTCAGCGATCCACGTGTCTGCTCTCCATAAGCTGTCTGCAAGCTGCCTGCATGCCCTTCCCCCAGCACTTCTGTAGTTTTCTTCCCAAGGAATTTGCTTTGTCAGCTTGTATGGCTGGTGGAGGCGCCCTGCCCAGAGAGGTCCGGGCATAGAGAAGCCGGCTTTTGTGCACTTCTTGCGTGCTGTTGTTCGAGAAGCAGGAATTATACAGAGACTCTGACTTCAGACCACACAGAAGGCCACTGCTGACTGTCTCCATCCAGGAATGTGGGTGCCCATGCCTGAGTTGCTAAAAGGAACCACTTGTACACTGCTCGCGCTCGCTGATCCGGAGACTGGCAGTAAACAAAGCTCATTCTGCAGGCAAGCCACTCGCCCACCTCTGCTGGGGTTTGCTGCTGGTGTTAGCTTCACATATGTTGAGCTGCGGGCACACTCTCCCTTTGGCTTGAATGTTTCCACCCTATCCCTCCCTTCCTCTCAGTTTCAAGTGAAAAAAAGGTTCCTCGGGTCATTGAGGGAAGTGGAATACTCCATTCTCCATCCTATTTACTTCAGAGAGGTTTTTCAGCCACTTTTTCACCCAAGTATACCTTTGTTTGATGTATGTATATTTCAGATGCTCCTGGAATTGTTTTTCTGTCTCTAGTTGTTGAATTTGTTGAAATTTCAGGGAGAGGTATCAGGAGCCCTCCTCATGGTGCCATTTTTCTGATGTCATCTATATGTTCCTTTTAAAAATTAATTTGTTCATTTTGAAACTTTTTGTCTGTATTTTTTTGTTTCATTATCAACATCACCATCACATGCTAACATCTATTGAGTGCTTTATTGCATGTAGACATCTTTCTAAGCACTTTTCACATACTGTATCCTTTTATTTTCATGTATATACTATTGTCAACCCAATTTACAGTGGGCTGAATAACAGTCCACCCAGAAGACATGTAAGTTCTACTCCCTGGAACCTATGGATTTTACCTCCTCTGGCAATAAGAGACTTTGCAGTTGTGACTGAGTTAAGGATCATGAAATGGAAGAATTATTTCAGACTATCCAAGTGGGGCCTAAATGCAATCATATGTACCCTGTGAGAAGAAGGCAGAGGGAGATTAGATATAAGGAAGAATAGGACAAAGCAATGTGACCATGAAGACAGAGATCAGAGTGATGTGGTTACAAGCCCAGGAATGTTGGCAGTCACTAGAAGCTGAAAAAGATAAGAAAGGATTCTCCCCCAAAGCTCCAAAGGGAGCATGGTCCTGCTAACACCTTGATTTGAGCCCAGTGAAACTGATTTCAAACTTCTGGCCTCCAGAACAGTGATAGAATAAATTGCTGTTATTTAAGATACCAGGTTCGTGGTAATTTGTTATAGAAAAGTTATAAGAAATTAATACACCTTGGCTGCTTGGCTCAGCGGTAGAGCATCGGGCTGGCATGTGGAAGTCCCGGGTTTGATTTTTGGCCAGGGCACACAGGAGAAGCGTCCATTTGCTTTTCCACCCTTCCCCCCCCTCCTTATTTTCTAACTCTCTCTTCCCCTCCTGCAGCCAAAGCTCCATTGGAGCAAAGTTAGCCTGGGTGCTGAGGATGGCTTCATTGCCTCCACCTCAGGCTCTAGAATGGCTCCATTTGCCATGGAGTAAAAGCCTCAGATGGGCAGAGCATCGCCCCCTGGTGGACATGCCTGGTGGATCGAGTTGGGCGCATGCGGGAGTCTGTCTGACTGCCTCTCTGCATCTAACTTTGGAAAAATACAATAAATAAATAAATAAATAAATAAATAAATTAATACAGGTGAGAAAAGTAAGTCACAGAAAGGTAAAATAAAGTGCTCAATTTAGTTAATGAATAAATTAAATAAAGTGCTCATTTTAGTTAATGAATAGTTTAAATAACTTGCTTATTTAGCAGCCAATACAGACCTTGATCCTCTGCAGTCTGTACCTTTATGTTTGACCTGGTACTATCCCATTGCCTACTGTGCACTCCCCCCACCTTTACAATTCCTCATAATCTGAAGGGAGCTATGCCCCTCCTTAGTTGTCTCCAGAAAATTCCACCACACCCAGAGTAAAAGAACAAAGAAGGCAATCCTCAACAAATATATATCAAAATAATCTTTTAGAGCTCCTAGCAGAGACAAAAACCCAGATGTTTATCATCAGGAGATACCTTTTGGTATCTGTGGAGTGTAAGCTATAAAGGACTAAGATTATAATGTTTTCTTCACAATAATAGATTGAAGAGAATAGATGTGGAACCAGCTTCTAGACTCCCAAATAAACTAAAGATTACACAGAGCAGGAGGAGGAGGTGTGATGAAGGAGAGTGCAGGGAGGCCTGGGGACCAGGACACTGGCAGGGAAGTTGTGGACACAGGAGCCGGGTCTACTTATGTTGATTTCCCAGTCACCACTTCAAGCAAACTCTGTGGGGAACGTTTTGGAATGGGCATCATACATGGCCTGTGCTTAGAGGCCCAGAATCTGTCTGATGGTTTTGCAATACAAACAATGCTCGTGGCCACCTCAGCAGGGTGAAGGCTGTCCCTACCTCAGTGTGCAGAATGCTTTTAAGTGCCAGAAACTGAGTTTGGAACTCCAAAAACACAGGGGAAGCTGGTGTGAAATGCAAAGCTCTTGAACTGACATGTAGCCGGCCCTGAAACTAACCAGTGTGGGAGCATTTTGAGCAGGAATTGGGGAAGCCCTCTCCTGTAATCTCTGCTGTGTGTGTACGGAAATCGTGAGGTTGGGAACATTTTCAGTTCACGTCAGTAGGCAAAGTTACGCCACAGTTTTAGATTTTTATCAACTCAGGGGTTCAAAGGATCATTATAAGTATGCCTCCTATTATATCAACAATAAAACATTTTACCTGGTTTTTTTTTTTTTTTGGTTGTTGGTTTGCTACACATATCATTCAGTTACCTTCACAGTTACAGCACTTTATTGATAATAAAACATTTTATTTTACACCATTTTTTTTGGTTGTTGGCTTGCTACATGAGTCATTTGCGGGAACCCTCTAAAGAGAAAATAAAATAATTGCTTTAGCTAGTGAATTAAGTTTAACAAGAAGCATTTCACCTGCAGGCAAACAGTACAATGCTCCTTTTCCTGGCCATCAAGTTTAATCTCTTACAGTTAGTCTTGATGACTACAGAAGAACTAATCTTTCCCATTTTAATAGAATTCATTAGGTTCAGGATGAACTACCATAATCTCAAAATTTATAGCAATTTCTATTGCAGAACTAAAAGTTCCCTTCAATAAAACTTTGACTAAATTTTATATTATACAAATAAAACAAAAGTGAATTTATGAACTAATAATACATATTTGTTATACTCATAAAATTTCAGAGTAGTTCTCACTTAACTTGTTGACACTGTAACATATTTATAAACTGCGCTACTCTTCATAATGATGGTATTAAAACTTGAATGGGAATAACAATACGTTGGGGTTAAGGGGAGGCCACCCCCAAATATGCCAAAGTGGCATGCTGATGATTTTGAATTAAAGTTATTTGAGAAACAGTCAGTGCAATAAGAACACCCTAACCCTTCTCTCTGTCCCCTGAAAGCAAGAAATAAATCTCCCTGGTGAAAGGTCCCCTACCTTGTACCAGGGGGTGCAGAGACGTTTTATCACTAGAGATAGAGAATTAAGGGCTCAGAAGCCTATGTAATGAGCCTTGCTCCTTTACTAACTTCTTACCCTAAACTCAATACGTGAAAAACCCAATGATATCTACATCTGCTTATGTTCACCAAATTATTACTTAACCAAAAATCATTCCAGAATATCTGTTTTTCCCCTACTATCTATTCTCATTTGCTTAGTTCACTAGTTATGCTCTCAAGCCTCAGTTTCTTTGCCCTGCCAATTCCTCACAAATTTATTTTTATTTTTGTCTAAAAAGTATAAAAGCTGATTGCTTTGATCATTTCTGTAGGTCCTATTTCTTTGTCGTCTTTATATGTATTAATTGTCCCCCCCCCTCCTGTTAATCTGTCTTGGGTCAGTTTGATTAGACCAATCAAAAGAACCAAGGAGGATGGGGGAAGGGATTTTCCATTCCCTGCAATGGCATCAAATTATACTTAAAGTTTAATTTTATTATTTAAATTTGGTATAGAACTGCATCATAAGTTTGCATCTGATTTCTATCCCCTTCAAACATTTAGGAAAACCTTGACACATGATAACTTAGTTTTGAATATGAGGCACATCAGAGGAAATGCAACACAGAAAACTACAATCCTTTTATAAAGAAAAAATAAATAAATACAGAAGACTATTCATTTTGTGGAAACTTTTCACTCCCACATCAAAGCATGTAGTTTGGAAATACATGGATTAATACTTAACCATAGGTCAACAAAGTAGTCATAAACATAACTTTGAGCAGCTCAAATGTCATTTCCCTTAAGCTTCATGGATTTAGGCTATTATATGATGATTTAAGCACATCATGGTTAAGAAATTGACAACTGAAGCTTCTGCCATTTTTTTAGACTTTAGATGATATAAATAATGAAATTTGTGTTTATGCAAGCATATGTGGTTATTAAAGGGACAGTTTGTAGAACGAGGAAGAAGAAAGCAGGAGAGAAATGAGAAACACGAGACAGAGGCAGAAGGGCTGGGAAGGTGGGAGGGCAGCCTGGAGAGAGAGCACATCACGGCCGAAAGAAGAGAGGATGTCAGGGAAGATGGGCATGCCATAAAACAAAGCCTCCTGGAAAAGGACCACTGAGCTTGCTGATTGGTGGGGGAGAGGAGAACCTTACATAACGCAATCCAGGAGAATATAAGGAGTGAAAAACTGGATTACAAGAGATTAAAAAACCTGAAAAGAGAAGAGTTCTTTTTTTGTGAAGTTTTGGAGTCAAGGTTGTGGGAACATAGGAGAGGTGATTCAAGGGAATCAAGGAGAATAACGGTCAATACGTGGAAAACCCAATGATATCTACATCTGCTTATGTTCACCAAATTATTACTTAACCAAAACTTATTCCAGAATATCTGTTTTTCCCCTACTATCTATTCTGGTAAATAGTAAATGTTTAAAAGTTTTTTCATCTCATTAGTGTAAATTATAAACTTGTTCTCATTTTATTTAAATATTTGAATTTAAAAACAAGAATTTCCAGAATTTATTTGAAAAGTTGTTCATTAACTGTGTATGTAGACATGCCTGCCTATGTTCTTCTATTCACAGTGAGCAGCCACAGTATCGGAATCATTCACATCCTAAAAAATTTCAATATTCACTTCTTTCATGGTGAATATAATTTAATATATTATGTTAATATAATATTTAATATATTTTATTTTAACATAATTATATTTAATATAATATAATTTCTCATTAATCAAGGAGCTAATCTTGCTCTTATTCTTTGTTCTTTTAATTATCTGTTTTTTAGGTATGTGTTTAACTTTAGCTAATCCTCTTTATTTTTAGAAATGGAGTCCCAAGTATTCATATTTTCTTCCTTTCTTCTTAGTTGTGGCTTAAGGAGTTAAATTTATTTTTCTAAGGCTACTCAATTCCTTTATCACTTTTTCTATCTAAGTCATCCCATCTGAGAGTGAAAATGTGACCTTGGAGAGAGTCCATATATATTCAAGAAATAGAGTTAGCTTTCAGTTTATATTCATATAATAGAATTTAAGCCAGTTTAAACTTCTTTTAATATGCATATTCATGTCAGAATATGAATTAACAAAGTTAAAACAATCTTCTTACATTCCTAGTTGTTTTCTTTTACTAAACATTTCAGAGAACACCATAGATCTAGATAATAAAGGACAAACAGTACTTCGTAGTGAGGTTTCAATATTTTGAGCCAGAAATACCAAGATTTAGCACCAGTTCAAATATATTTACAATGATAGATGTTATTTTCCTACATTAAAAGCAGCATTTACAGATAGGCTTAAAGGGTATTTGAGCTTCCTTTAGGAAGTGTTTGTCATTTGCTCTTGCTTTCTTAAGGCCATGAGAGTTCCTGCAAGCCATGAACTAGTCATTGACATTGCAAATGAAAAGCAATCAGAGTGAGGAGTGGCCACTGATGATGTTAGTTTTTTGTTTCTCATCTTTCCAACTAGGTCTTTCTGGGATTTTTCAATTTTCTTCCATTGATCATGGACCAGGGGCAGAGCTAAAAGTAATCAAGCTTTTTGTTTTCATTCTGGAGTTTAATTTTTTTCATTGGACCCCTTCAGAAAGCAACAAAGTCTCACCCATCCATTCAACAGATATTTCTGGAGTTTCAATATGTGCTAAGCATTGAGATTTAAGAGAGAATATAAAATATTACCACTTCCCTCAAGAAACATACAATCGAAAGCATCAACCTGGAATGCTGAGGTCGCTGGTTCAAAACCCTGGGCTTGCCCGGTCAAAGCACATATGGGAGTTGATGCTTCCTGTTCCTCCCCCCTTCTCTCTCTCTCTCTGTCTCTCTTCTCTAAAAAAATGAATAAATAAAAATAATTAAGAAAAAGAAACATACAATCAAGTGGAGAAGACAGGTAATAGACAAAAATAATTATACATTGCAAAAGCTAATATAAAGAAAATGTGAAGAAGAGTGACCGGGGTGAGGAATCATCAGAGAAGGTTTCTCTAATAGCTGATATTTGGACTAAAACCTGTTAGAGGAGAAAGAATTAGACATGTGAAGATTCCAGGAAAGAGTGTGGCATGCTGACAGACTACAAGTGCAAAGACCATGAGATGGTAAAGAGGTCTAAATAATCAGGGATCGACTGACGGCCCATACAGTTGGAGTGAAGCTGAGGTGAGGGCAGGAGTCGTGTAAGACATAGGAAACCAGACATGCCAAAGGGTCTGGATTACACTCAGAGCCCTGGTGGAAAGTCAAATATGGATATCACTTGCAGTGCATTTCTAAGAGATAATTTTAATGCCTGTAAAGAAAATGGATTTGATGGGTTAAAAGTGGAAGCCAGTTAGGTGGCTACTGTAGCAGGTATGGTGATTAGGAGAGAGGTAGACTAGGTAGAGAAAGACAGGAGAGAGAGGCAAGACATATTTGGCAGGCAAAATAGCATGTGATAGAAGTGGAAGAAATAAATAAAGGATGACTCAGGTTTCTGAGTGAAAGAAAGGCTCCCATTGGTTGACGACAAAACCCTGAAGAAGAGAGCTCTGTGAGCCATTAATAGCTGATACTTGCAGCAGTTGAGGGGTGGGCACAAACAATGACTATAAAGGGAGAAGGAATGGGCACTAAAATGATATTTACATCAGCTGGCATTTTAAAATCATTTTGCTTATATGCAGATTAAAACAAAATAAATAATCATGTTCCATGATGTTAAAAATAAGGATTTGCAGGGTAAGAGGGAAAAAAAAAACTAAGATCAAAGAAAGTAACTGTAAATAGTGTGATTTGGAAAACAAAGAGTCTACTGCTCTTCTTGCTTGTCACATAAATTTAGCGATGTATTATATTACTTAACTCCTCTCCATCCTGATTACTTGGCTAACTTCTATCTATTTTTAGGTTTCAACAGAGACATCACTTCCTTTGGAAAGTCATGTCTGGAAAATCTAGGTAACGTAATCTTCCTAAGGTCACAACTGCCAAAGTCTTCTACATAATTTTACACCTTTATTTGGATGAGATGATACTTTTTTAATAATCAATTTTCTGACCCACCTACCATATAGTATGAGCTGACTATCATCTGCTTTGTTTTCCAAGTGCCAGGCTTGCTGTAACGGCTCTCTCTCTCTCTCTATTATATATATGGAGGTGGACAAAAGTAAGTTTACAGTTGTTTGTATGGAAAATAATACAATAAATAACACAAGAATAAACTCTGTTTTGCATACTCACAACTGTAAACCTTTTTTTGCCTACCTTCTGTGTATATGTATATTTTTAATCAAAATGATGAACCAATCTAACTGCTGGGTTTTTTTAGGCACACTCTCAATTGAAAATACTGAAAAAAACCCCAACAAAAATCCACTGTACATCTATCAAAGTTCCTCTTGTATTGCTAGTGTAAGTGTGAATTTGTGCAACCATTGTGGAAAAAGTTTTGTATTCCCACTAGAACTAGATATATGTATGCCTTATAATTTAGCAGTCCCACCCCTGGTTACAGAATCAGGAGAGATAGATGCATACGCTTACCAAAGACCTGTACAAGAATGTTCTCAGAAGCTTATAATATCAAAACCTAAAAGTGGTCCATTAACAGTAAAATAGGCCAAAAAAAAGTGGTATATTCACACAGTGAAAATTCCACAACAATAGAAACAAATGAAGTGGTGATACACATAAGGCCATGGTTGAATCTCATGGATGTGATGTTGAGTGCAGGATGTCAGAGTGAATAGAACATATATTCTATGATTACATTTCTATAGGGTCCTAAAAAAAGCAGGACTGATCTGTAGGGAGGAAGGTTGAATAGAAGTGGTGGGTACTAAGGGAAGGAAGGTTGTGGCTAGAACTGGGATTTATGGGGTATTAAAAAATCACATGATTTCTTATAAACAACAAACCTTTTTTCTACATAAAGAAATTTGTGATTTTGGGATTTTCCAAGTTTATATTTACTTGTCTCATTCATTTTGGAATTGACATGAATCTTTTCAAACACATTTAAAAATAGTTACGGTAAGTGTGAAGAGAATCAGCAATCTTCCTCATCTTAAATTAAAAGAATCCTGGTCAAAGACCCAGTTTCCTTCCTTAAATAAGCTCCTCTGAGCCATTTGATGCTGTTAAAAGAAACCAAACAAAAAATTCCCTGGTTCTAGCTCAGACCAGTTGGCTCAGTGGGTAGACTGTTGGCACAGCATATGAATATCACGGGTTTGATTCCCGGTCAGGGCACACAAGAGAAGCAAACACCTGCTTCTCTCCTCTTCTCTTTCCCCTTCTCTTTTTCTCCCCCTTTCACAGCCAGTGGCTTGAGTGGTTCCAGCATAAGCCCTGGGTGCTGAGGATAATTCGGTTGGTCTAAGTGCATCAGCCTCAGGTGCTAAAAGTAACTCACTTGATTAGAGGATCCGCCCTAGACCCGGGTTCCTGGGTGGATCCTGGTCAGGGTGCATGTGGGAATCTGTTTCACTATCTCATCTACTCCCACTTAAAAAAAAATGTCCTGGTTCCTAATAATGACTCTAGTAAGGTGACCAGATTTTAAAATTGGTAAAGCGGGACACCATTGATGCGGGGGTTCTTGATTAAAAATTTGGTCTATATGGAGCAAAAAAATTTTTCATAGAATGCAAAAATAGTATTGTAATATATATTTTTTAATCGGGACTTTTTTAAAACGCTGCGGGACATGGGACAAATTATTAAAAATCAGGACTGTCCCGCCAAAAGCAGGACATCTGGTCATCTTACTAGAGAAATGGTTAGTCCCATTAGAAAAAATGATGTGAATGAAACCCACTTTTCCTGAAGGGCCACTATGGAGGCAGGTGAGGAAAGCACAGTGAGAAGTCAACAAAAAACTTGAATTTGCAGGAAAACCTTTGTTTTCTTGTGAATGTCAAACTCTCCTTCTCTTATGTGTATTTATTCTTTAGTTGTCAATTCACAAACCATGCCTTCCATTATACTAGTTTGTCTACTTTTGATGTTCACCAGGTCCAAAGGGCAGAATTGGAAACGTCTCTGGGATAACAGCTTTTTAAACAAATGCTAAGCATTTGAGCATTGAAACCATTTCATGCCAGCAATGCCTCAAATGTTATTTGTGAAAGTATAATGTATAGTCACAGATATCGACAGTTATGGCACGTAATTGCTGCACCTGAATACACTAAAATTTGCCTACAGAAGAATTAAAAAAATAAGCATACATTTCATTTGTATTCGATGAATTTTAAACACCTGTAGTTTACTTAGTTAATTACCAAGCCCATTCAACACATCTGGCTTCTCTGTCTTTGTGTTATCAGTAATTATTTAATTATAATATTATGCACTTTATGCTAATTAGGATTTTGAGACCATAAAAATGTGCTACCTTTGTGCTTCCTGCTGGCACTAATGGGTTATATTTATAGTTTGGTGTATTTATAATTCATGCATGCATATGCACGTAGGCACACGTTTTATTCATCTCCACAACAAATTTTTCTATTCAATCTAGTTTTTACTTTTTGCTAAGTTTACCACCTGGAAGGAATTACCTTGATTTCCCCCCCACACACACTATTTTGGTAGGAAAAAGTTCTCTGTTTAATAAGGTGACAAGATTTAAAAATTGGTAAAGGGGTACACCATTGACCGGGGGGGGGGGTTCTTGATTAAAAATTTGGTCTATACGGAGCAAAAAAAATTTTTCATAGAATGCAAAAATAGTATTGTAATATATTTTTTTAAATCGGGACTTTTTTTAAAACGCCGCGGGACGTGGGACAAATTGTTAAAAATCAGAACTGTCCCACCAAAAGCGGGACGTCTGGTCACCTTAGTTTAACAACAACAAAGCAACAAAATGTGATATGATTCTTTAAAAAAAAAAAAAAGGGAAAAATCTTACAATCTTTCAGATGTTCCCTTTTTGAAAAGTAGTTGGATAAATAGAGCAATATTGGTCTTTTTGACCTGTGGATGTGGCTGCTGGTGTGGTTTACAACTCTGCAAAAGAAGATTGCTTTTCTTAATTACTTCCTTTGCTAAAATAATTGTGAATGCTGGAAAGAGGTTTGATTAACTTCGAACTTGGATGTGGTGAAAACCTCTCTGGCAGGTTCTCATTTATCACCGTGAATCTCAAGTCACAGGGGAACCACCTTGGATGGCTTTCAGGACATAGCGTCTTGGGATCTGGAAGTTTCTGAGACATTAACTCAAATACAACTCACTGGGTGGATTTTCATCATAGCAGTGGGATACATGTTAACCCATTCTCATTGCTTGACTCATCATTAGTGTCTTTAGGGTTCCATATAAATTTTTTTTTTCTTTTTTTAAATTTATTTATTCATTTTTTAGAGAGGAGACACACACACACACACACACAGAGAGAGAGAGAGAGAGAGATAAAGGGGGGAGGAGCTACAAGCATCAACTCCCATATGTGCCTTGACCAGACCAGTGCAGGGTTTTAAACTGGTGACCTCAGTGTTCCCAGTTTGACGCTTTATCCACTGCACCACCACAGGTCAGGCAGGGTTCCATATAAATTTTTGGCATGTGTGTGTGTGTGTGTGTGTGTCCTACTTACTTTGCTGTGGGGGGGTCTGAACTAAAAATAAAAGCCCACTTCTCCCCACGGTAGGTATCTATATTCACTTTGAGAATATTGTTTCTCCTTGTGTCTTCACAGATCCCTTGATATGACTAAAAGTAATCATGCCTTTTGCAAACATTGGCTCTATACCTTTCTTCTAAACAAGATTAAATTATCCCCATTCAGGTATTCCACAAGTGTGGAAAGTCCAATGGCCACAAAGGAATTACCTAACAGTAAACACTGTTTTATTTGATTACTATTTAGTTATTTCTTTGGGAATAATTATGAGGGTCATTTTCTTCTTCTATTTTTTAACCCCAATGGCTAAGTCATAAGGTTATCTTCCATAGTGTTGTAAGGAGTTTAGGGTGCTTCCAAGCTATTAATTAACTCATATTAGAAAGTAAATTCTTACTAGAAATGATTAATCTCAATAATTTTAATTTTCTTTGTTGAAGGAAAGACTACTTTTAGCTCTTCCTTAATTAAAGTTGAATTTGAAGTTTTCCAGGCAATACTTGAATCCTTTCCAATTGGCAGATCACAAAGATCCCATTTCTTTTCATGGGCCACTGGTCAATTTCTGACTGTTCTCTTTGCAGATAGTGGCTGCTCTTAAATCAAAACATTCACCTTGTCCAAAAACACACTTAACTGTACTTTCCACGAGCTCCTAGGGGAATACACATACTATTATGTGGGATGGAAAACCTCCTCCCTTTCATAAGTAGGCCTCTAGCAAGCAAACAATCCTCCCACCATGAGCTGTGATTATTGGTAGAATCTTTAAGGAACGTTGGGTAGTTTACTGTGGCTATATCTTTTGCAGTTTCTGAGTGACATCAGGATGAAGTCATAAGTGTCTGTTGATGCTCTGCCCTATTTCTCCTCTGTCCAAACACAAAAGACCTTCAAACAGTACAAGTTTCCTCCTTATGAATATGATAGTCTCACTATACATAAAGATAAAATTTAAAATCTCATTAGGTCCCCAAATCATTTTTGAAAATGAATGCATAAAATTTTCCATGCTCATTTCTTTATCAGGAAGACTGTTTAAAGTCATCATCCTCTATTCATCACAGTACAAAAATTTTTGTAATCTCTTAATTTGCGTGTTATAATCTAAAATATATAGTCTGTATAGATTAAAATATATCAGTGAATAAAAAGCAGAGGTATTTCAAACTATTTCATTGAGAGCTGTCTATGTAGAAAATAACTCATACAGTCTGATATAGTTATCCTATAACAGTGATGATTTGAGCAACTTGTCAACCAATGATGAGGTCTGGTGGCATCTTAACTGTTGAAACTCATAGTGTTCATCAGAAGTTTTGTGCTTGCCATGGCCCCTGGTGTAGGGGCCATGGGAAGTGAGGAGGAGCATAGCTCAGTCAGTAACCAGAATATGACAGCACCACTCACCAATCATGGGTCCAAGTCTTTTTCTCTGAGTCTGGGAATGAAATATAGTTTCTGAGGAAGTCTAGCACTTAAAAAGTTTGGAGACTTTACAGAAATAGAGAAAACAGAGATGATTTTTTTTTCTTTTTACTGTCAAAACTATCATTTCCTAAAAGATCTATTTTTTCAATGAAAGGCTCTGTCCCTAAGGATCCCGTCTGGCTGAGGAAGCAGGACGCATGGCCCTCAAAGGCAGCAGTTGCACCAGAGCCTGGAAAAGCAGCCTGAAGACACACAGTTGGCCTCACCTTCTCATCATAGTCTCACTGTGAAGAGAAAGAAATCTCAATTTGAGTTGTAGGCTTTCGGCTGATTTTTTTGAAACCTTTAATCCAGTGGTTCTTAACCTTTTTGAGGTACCGAACCCACCAGTTTCATATGTGCATTCACCGAACCCTTCTTTAGTGATAAATAAAATATGATTCTTTTTCCCAAATTCAAGACATAGGTATATATATATTTTTTACTGGTGCACAAAATGAGTCGTGCATGAACATCACCTCGCTCAAAGAACAAAACCAACAAAGTGCATGAACTCAAAACAAATTACGGTATTACTTTATTCTGGCCTCTGTGGCAGAAGCTTCTCGGACCCCTGAGATAGACTCATCAAACCCCTAGGGTTCGATAGAACCCAGGTTAAGAACCACTGCTTTAATCAAATAAAAACGAATAGAGTGGCCAGGCACTGGCACTCGCTCCATGTCCTTCAGGAGTTTAATTTTCATGTGCCTGGTTAACATTCTTTAATTTTAGGCCATGTGCCAAGTAGCAGGACTGTTATGCTTCAGGCAAATTACATAAGATTTACATTTCAATTAAAAGTCCAGGCAGTTCTCTTATATTTTAAAACTGAGGCATTCTTCAGTAAAAGAGTATGCTATCTGGTACATCTGCTTCTTTTGGGGACAGCTGTATGTTTAAGCTTCCAGTTTCTAGATATGACTCTGAGAAGGTTATATTACTCCAGGACAGACGAGGCCATGCAGAAAGGTACTGGCTTGGAGACTATGTGTGACATAAATTCTATGAGGTTAAACATCTTCCTGATCATCCCCTCCCCATGATCTCAGTATGTCAGAACCCAGTGTGTGATATTACATGGTGCTCAGTGTGGATCCATGAAGAAGAGAAAGGCTAAGATAGATGCATACATAATACATACGAGATGCATTTTTGGTAAGGATGGATTGGTGTCATATAACCAATATAAAATAAAGGCTACTATTGTCAGAGAAAGATTGGCTTTCTGGACTCAGGAGAAAAGAGAATTTTATGGGGACATTCAGTACACTTGGAATCCACTGGTCAGCTTCATTAAATTATATACAATTAATGAAAGACAGAATTCAAATTACAAGTAATAATTCCACTGAGAATTTTTATAGCTATTAATAATTTACAGTATTCTTCAGACATTTATTTTTCTCATGATCATGAATACTGCTCTCAAATTCAGATAGCTTGTAATAAAATGCATCACACACAATGCATATTGCATATTTATTAACGTTTAGAAATAAAGATGTTCCTATAATTTAATGTAAATGCATAAATATGTTAGGGCTATCATCTCATCATAAAACACTAGGGCTGGTTATGGAAAACACGCTGGGCCATTTAGATAATGATTCTCAGGATTGAAAAAAAGGTTGTACTTATATAAATTACAGCTTCTTATTCTGATAAATACTCAGTTTGGACATAATTACATAATTGGTTTGTGTTTTTGTTTGAATTTGGTAACTGTTTGCTAGGTCAGTTCTTTTTCTGATAGAAATGCATGCAGAGGATTAGAGTGCAAGTTGACCAACGGGCAGCACAGTGCTGGTGATGCTCACAACTCACCTGTCAGTCAAAAATAAGACAAATGGATTATTTGTAGACTTCTTTTTCTGAGACTCAATTGAGAACAAAGCCAGATGCACAGAGTAAAAAGACAAACAAGATTCCAGTTGATGGTATGACAATGATTTATAGGACTAGCTCATCCCAGAAATTTCATAGCTTCTCATTGTGAACTGATGTCTCATAGGCTAGTTCCCAAGGGAATTTCACCAGGTTTCTTGTCAATGTAAAGAGTTGATAATGAACAGAATTAAAAAACTTGAGTATCAAGGACAGAATCCATTCTTACTAAGATATTTGCTTCTGATGGTTCTTAGATTTTTAATGACATGATGGCAGACCTTCTGAACCTTTCTTCCTTACCCATGCTCTCCACCCTACCCCATTTCACATGTGCCTCTTGTCCCACAACCAGGGCAAGCAGAATGATGTGGAGGAGACTGTAGGAAGCTCAATTTATATAGAAAAAAAGGAAGGAAAGAAATAGTCTGTTGGGCAAATGAGTTTGTAAAATTTGTATTTTTTGAGTTTGCTCACTTTTATTGTTAAAAAATGGTGCTGGACAGCCACATGTGTGTTTACCCTCAGAGCAGGGCAGTTGATTACAAATTTCAGGATTGCATTCTTGCCGGGGAGGGGCCATTGTTTTGCTAATGTTTGCTGGAGGAGGGGTCTTTGTGGGCTCAGGCAGTTTTGCAAGGAGAGCAGAGAGAATGCAGGGTGTTGAAGAGGAAGCCAGTTTTTGCAGAGAGAGAGAAGGTGTGCAGATGGGGAGCCAGAGCTGAGGGGCTTTGGGAGCCCTACTGAGACTGGTGGGGCCTTTGATTCTAGGAGGAACCAGAGACGATTTGATTCCTCTGGTTGTGGAACTGGAGAATGTGTCAGGGCTTTGGGAGCCCTGAGTGAGAAGGAAGTGTTTTTTCTGCCTGTTTGCTCATCGGCCAGTGCGAGACTTTAATAAAGGAATGGCCCACCATTTTTGGCTCCATTGCTTTTTTACCATCTGCCTGAATCCAATGAGAACCTGCATGTACATGGCTACAATGGTAATGGCACCCAACCTTACAGAGTCCAAGCAAGCCTTCTCTGATCTAATTTTACACATCACACATAGGTTAATTGTAGCATTGCAAAAATTCTGAGGACCATTCTACACCTAATATTTTACCTGAATATCACTCATTATATTTGTAAAGCCAGGGGATCACAGCTGCCTGGCCCATGTAGGTTCACATTTAATTCGGACAAATTGTAAAGGAACTGTGGAGCCAAAAAACTGGTGGTCCATTTTCCTATATTCCAGACTCATACTCAGCAAGCAAGTAAAAACACACAGCAGGAAAACACCTCCCTTTCCATTCAGGGCTCCCAAAGCCACTGACTCGTCCGAGTTTTCCTAGAATCAAAGGTGTTCACCTCACCAGTTTTATTTACCTCTGTTCCCCATCTTCTTCTCCTGCACAAACTGGCTTCTCCTTCACCATTCTGCCATTTTGGCTGCCACCTCCATGTGGCCTCCCTGCCCTGCTACAACATGGTCTCTTCCTTTCTATAAGAACGTGGTCAGTCTCTCCCAAAATGGCCTCCTAGCTCCTCCTTTTAAAATCTTTCGGCATGAAAGTCCCTTCCCCAACACACATTAGCATAACCAAGCCTCTTCCCAAGCAAGAAGGGCAATTAGCTGTATCACATCACCATGAGAGAGTAGCGTCCATCTTTAATGAAGCGAGCAAAAAATAACTTATCTGCCCGACAATATTCTTCTGGACTATTGAGATAGGAGTGGCAGCAGCAGTGTTTATACAATGACATCTGTCTATTGTCTTTGTCCAGCCTCAAACAGAGTCAGTCCATAGTCAATAGTACACTTACCATTTTTTCTGCTAATGTGAGCCCAGCTTTGTGATGAGATTACCTCATGAACTCAGCATCCTGGCTGCACCAAGAAGCAGAAACCCAGTCAATGGAGAAACTGCCCACTGGTAATGGCAGCCCATAGGGTACTGCCACTACTGGCATAGATATGCACCTCTTCTTACTCATTGGCCTTTTGATACACTGTGGTGTAATTTATCTTTTTACAGCCTGTCCTGTTACTGAATTTATGTTTCTCAAGAGTTGTCATGGACTTATTCTGTATACAGAGTGCCTAGCACAGAGCCAAACATATAGTGGGTATGTAATTAGTGTTCATTGAAAGAATAACTGAAATTTAAATATAAAATAAATAGCAGCCACTTTAAAATCAGATGGTCAGTTCCATTTATATTAAAGAATTAAACCTAACACAGCTTATAAAAGAATGAGAAAAAACTAAGATGAAACATCTTAGGGTAAGGATGTATTATATAATCAAAAATAGTAAAGAAAGAAAACAAAGAAAATGAGTGGAATATGCTTGATGAATTTTCTTTAAATGACAGTTAATGAGAAGGAGAATAAGCATTGAAATCAAAAGCTGACTCTCCCTGCCAGTGTGTTATGCTAAGCTATTATGAAAAGTAGTTTTACCATAGTTAAATATTGTCAGTCACGTGTTAAAATGAACAATAATCATGTAAATAACACTGTGTTTGCACAGATGAATTGGTTTAATTCATTAAGAAAGATGTTACATGAATTAAACAAGGTATATTATAATGTCTTTTAAAAATGTATCAATGGATAATTGGTTTGATTGCATTTTTTCAGGGTTTAGTCAATCTGTAGTCCCTTAGATATGATCCCAGAATAAAATATTAAGGAATTGCCTAGTTTTAAAACATGTACAGTTTTACAACTCCACAAAGAATATCACAAGTAGTAGTCTTATTTACCACAGCCGTTTTGACTGGGATTGCTTTATAAGTGCTTATGTCTAAACTAACCAAGAAAACCCACAGTCATATGTCAAGGAGCCCAAGAGAGAATCAGAAAAAGTCATGTTCTGAAAAAGTCATAAAATTTATTATTACACCTGAAATTTTTGCCATCTGATTCACCATTTCAAAATATATATTTTTTGGGGGGAGTAAATGATTATTTCTCAAGTAAATTTAAAAGGTTTGCAATTCTTCTTATAAAGCCCATTTGTTACACACAAACACATACTTACCACAAATTAATAAAACCTTATTCTTTAATAAGATATTTTTAATAAAGATATCAACCTGCATATCTAAATATTGGACATTTAAAATTAACTTGACCAACTTAGAATTCAAAATTAGCACTTGATCAAATTAGCTGGATGATGATTATTCATTGTTTGGTATTGTAAAGATACAACTTGAATTATAATAAAGGATGTAACAAAAAAAAAGCACTACTTTAGTTTTATTAGAAGACTTGCATTACAATGTCAATCTTTAATGTTATTTTAGAATTATAGTTGATGCAATATTCTATTAGTTTCAGGTGTACAACATAGTTACTAGACCTTGATATAACTTAAGAAACGATGTCAGTCTTGATAGGCAGAAATCATTAATTGATGAGGCAAAGAGTAAAACCTGGGCAGATGTAAAAAAATCAGCTTCTGTATCTGAGAAACTTAATGAATTACAGGCTATATCAATGCTCTAGGAAAATAACTGAGTAAACTGTTTCTAAAATATAATAAAAATACGTTAGCTAGAAAATTAATATTCTTTCTATAGATAAGTGTGACCATTTAGCACATTTAGCAATACCAGCTACAGGATGACTGATTGAACTTGATGTCTTCATCTTTCAAATTTTGGTGCGAAGATATTTTCAGATAGAGTCAAATCTCCATTTGTACTAAAATAGGGTGCTCCCTCCTGATCAAATGCATGTTCACTATAGCAATTTTTAAAGCACAACGATAAATAAACTGTGAGTATAACGTCCTTGTTAATTTTGTATATCAGACAGAGCTTCAGGAGTGGGTGTTAATTTCCAGATAAATTTTGGTTGGGCTTCTTGAGAAAGGATTCCTAACAGCTGCTATTCTATAAGTTTGTTGTTTTTTTTCCTGAGAATTCCAGTTTTCAGGTCAAAGGGAGCAAATCACCACAAGCCTTCTAGTGTTCTGACACCAGTTCTTTAGAACGATATTAATCTTTATGCCATAGATTTATGTATTTTTTTAAAATCTACTTCAAGAACAAAAAGGATATAATGGCCCATTAGGAAACATTAAAGTCTGATCATTTTGTTAATGTGCTTGCTAATACGTGTCCTATAAAGTTGCTCACTTTTATAACTAAGATTCCAGTGTCAGGGGTAAATGAGCCACATAGATTCTAATGCTGCACATCTGCCGCTAATCCATTACCAGGAAGGACTGATATGTTGCCCCCGCAGCTGGATCAGACCTCCTGTCAGGCTAAATTAACCCCCATCCTTTATTGCTGTCTTTCAGAATTACAGAGCATTTTCACACACTATCATGTTTGATTCTTAAAACCATTCTCTAAAGTCAGAAGGATTTTTATTATCATTCTCATTTGTTTGAAGGGCCTGGCAAGAAAGCATTATTGATCAAAAAGGACTGTGGGAGGGAGTCCCTTCTTACTGGGAAGGCCCACTGTGTGCTTCTGAGGCCGTGAGGGGAGAAGAGAGCTGATACTCAGTTTAAACAACCCTGATGACCTAGTCCCGATTTTCGGATGAGTAGTGAGCTTTTCTACCAAATAGCAGGTACGTGGCAGAGAAAGGAGGCAAACTCAGGCTACTTTTACTCTTTGCCCTTTCCATTATGGACTCTGTCGAGTTCTTTGAGTGCTCCAATGCTGACCACTTGTGCATCATGTTCATGGTGGATGAGAACGTTTGCTAAGGCTTGTTCATTTTCCCCATCCTTGCATAGCCTGGTGCCTCAGGAAAAATGACTGTCCTCAGTTCCAGGATGTCCCGACTGTTGGTCTACCCGTTATATTATCTGGTGATTGTTTCAGGCAAGAGCCTGAAACCCAACTCCCACAAAGTAGGTCTGTGAGAAAACCTGTTGCAAGGACTAAACATTTTCTTATCTAAGACGGCACCATATTTTTTTGGACATGGTCACAACAGTAGAACAAGAAAAAACAACAACAATGATATCTAACACGTGTAGCACGTACAATGTTCCAGGCACTATTCTTAGCACTGTATGACTTTTACCTGACTTTACCCTTGCAACCACCCCTGGAATAGATGAATCATTCTCTTGACCTTATAGCTGAGGAAGTGGGTAGCGATATATGAAGCTCAGGTACATTGAATATACTTGTGCTCAGTGAGTTGAAATAACATGCTGTAATCAATAGCCAGAAGGAGCAGATCTGAACTGGGAAGCCAGACTGACATGGTAAAATGGAGACATGTTGCTAATCTGGCTCCCTGCATCACCCAACCCTGAAACCTGCTTTACTTTGAAGGGATGTGAGAAAGTAAATGCCCTTTACATCTGCAACACTGCGTAGCATAAATTTTTTCAACTGATCCCAGTCATATTTTAGCATCAGCTATGACTGTGGCTACTTGTTTTGAGTTTAGCTTTATGATTTTTGGTCAGTAACTTTTTCATTTGTAAAACAAGAATGATAATGGTACCTACTTCACATATCTGGTGAGTCAGATCTCTTAAAACTGCGCCCCAGGTATATTTGGTATTCACTAATATTTAGTGAATACTAGTGATTATTTTATTATTTTTTATTATCAATAGTATTATTTTGTTATATTATTAAGTCTTTGTATTTTTCTAATCTGTAAAATGTGAATTGCAATAAACTTGTAGGGTTATGAGGATTAAACGAAACCCATATAAAGTGGTTTAGCAGAATATCTGGCATATAATTTATTCTTTCTAATTATTTTTTATTTAATTAAAATAATCTACATATATATAAAAGGTAAAATAAATGTTAAAGGCTGTCACCAAAAGAAGCAATTTTTCTATTTTGAGTTAAAGCTATCCTAACACGTGATTTTCCTTTAAAAAATTATATACATTAAAGAATACTACTGTCATCTTCTATGTGAAGATTTAGTCCTTCAATAAACCAGTCTGAATACAAACTTCATACTTTTCTTTTTATAAATGAAAACCAATTACAGTCTGTGCAAACTGTTACATAAGATATGCCATACTAGTGCACTAAGCAATTGGTCTATTTCTAAAATGAAAAATGAAGACAACTCTGGCAAATTATATATATTGCTTGCTGATCCATAAACTTGTATAGATCAAATACCCAAGTACAAAAATTAAATATCTAAAACTATACCCTTAAAAAATATTGTACTATGTGGATGAACTGAAACCCTGAGCTTTCAAAGTCTAGTGATTTAATTCTGGTTGAAAGACACATTAATAAAAGCAACCTGACTCTAAACAAATTCTAAATATATTACAATTAGTTTTCTAGCCCTCTCAGAATGGGCTAGAACTTTATCCAGAAGCAAGAAACTAAAATTCCATTTGCATTATTAAATATATATATATATATATATATATATATATATATATATATATATATATATATATAAATATATTTATATATATATGGCTTATATATTAAAGTTGTATTTAGTGGCACATAAACCATTTAAATATTTACTTCATTATTTGGGAGTAGTTATATGATTTGGGAATTACCAAATCTTAACCTATAAAAACTCATTTAGAGGATATACCTACTGATTAAATGATATCTTTCTTGTAATAGACATGCTGTGTAACAAAATGTAAACATTCATCTCAGTGATTATTAGTGATATTATGGTTTCTAAGTAAACATTTTTTAAAATAGATAAAACACAAGAGTAAATAAAGGGCCCATTCAATTTTGTTAACTTTTTTCAATACAAATTTTTTGCTTATAGCTACGTTGCATTATTGAAGAGAAAATAAAATATATATTTAGTTTTATTAATTTGTCAAATACATAAATCTGTACTATATGAGATGCTGTCATACTACATTTTGAATGTGTTTAATATTTATACATTCAATTTTACAAATAACAGTTTAGTGTCTACTATTAGCAAGACATTGTTATATGCTGCTGGTGAGTCAAAGTGTAAATTATTCCACTGTAATCTCTTATTAAGAGAAGGGACTGAAAACATACTTACAAAAGTTAGAGTAAAAGGGATATATTATAAAGATATAATCTAAAAGGATGGGGAAACCATGCGAGGAGGAAAAGGGCACTCAGTTTTGAAAGGTGGAAGTAAATGGATAAGGGGAAACTGATGTCAGTAGGGACAGAGAGGGACAGACCCAAATTACATTTGCAGAATCATAAAAGGCATTAGTTGCTTCTGACATGGAGATGAAGAGGAATATTTCTGAAATCAGGCATCCTGGCTAGAGTCTGTCTGAGGACCAGTAATATCTTCTGCTCCTCACTATGTGCCTCGCCCCACCCCAAAGTCTGGAGATGTATTTATTAGAGAAGGAAATGAAGGATTTGAACTGGCAAATGCTGCACCCAGTTGAGGGGAAACTACCATGCTTACCACATGGGGATAAATGACCAGATGCATACCAAATAATCAATGCAAAAACCCCCACTGCTGTCTCTAAATGGTTTTCAGGATGCTGGCTCTCAGCTATTCCCCCTCTAGGTAGAAACTAAAAGATTATTTTGGGGGGAATTTAATCTACCTCAAAGCAGAAAAGTCAAAGAAATCTACACTCAGAATTCCCCAGCATTGTCCACATGGGTCAATCACTGTGTACTTCAGAGCTGAGCTGCCCACATCATGGGTCAATCACTGTGTAGTTCGGAGCTCAGCTGCCCATGCTGTACTTAGCAGGACAAGTTGACTTTATTTACTTTTATTTTTTTTAATTGATTTTAATTTATTGTGTTTACACAGATTCTAGGGTCACCCTGAATGCATTCTCCACCCCCATGTTCCCCCTCAATATTTCTCTTGCCCCCCCTCCTTAGCGTGCCCTCCCTGAATGCATTCCCCAACCCCATGTTCCCCCTCAATATTTCTCTTGCCCCCCCTCCTTAGCGTGCCCTCCCCCCTTCCCTTCAGGTTTATCTAATCCTATCATCCCCTTTCCCTCTGTCCTCTTTTCTTCTGGTCCCTTTGATCCCTCCTCTGTCTCAATTCCATTCCTCAGTTCACATTGTACATTGGATTCCTCAAATGAATGAGGTCATATGATATTTTTCTTTTTCTGCCTGGCTTATTTCATAATAGTTTCCAAGTCCATCCATGTTGTCGAAAAGGTAAGATTTCCTTCTTTTTCATGGCCCCATAGTATTCCATTGTATATATGTACCCCTGATTTTTTTATTTTTTAGTTTTTTTTAAAAATTTTATTTTTATTTTATTCATTTTAGAGAGGAGACACAGAGTGAGAGTGAGAGAGAGAGAGAGAGAGAGAGAGAGAAAGGGGGGAGGAGCTGGAAGCATCAACTCCCATATGTGCCTTGACCAGTCCAGTGCAGGGTTTTAACTGGCGACCTCAGTGTTCCCAGGTCGACGCTTTATCCACTGCACCACCACAGGTCAGGCTGTACCCCTGCTTTTTAATCCACTAATCCACTGTCGGACACTTGGACTTCTTCCAGATCTTTGTTATTATGAACAATGCTGCCATAAATATGGGGGTGCATTTTTCCTTTAGAATCAGTGATATGGTTTTCTTGGAATATATTCCTAAAAGTGGGATAGCTGGGTCAAAAGGCAGTTCCCTTTTTAATTTTTTGAGGAATCTCCATACTGTTTTCCACAGCGGCTGCACCAGTCTGCATTTCCACTAGCAGTGCAGGAGGGTTCCCTTTCTCCACATCCTCGCCAGCACTTGTTCTGTGTTGTTTTGCTGATGAGCGCCATTCTGACTGGTGTAAGGTGATATCTCATTGTGGTTTTAATTTGCATTTCTCTAGTGATTAGTGGTGTTGAGCATTTTTTCATATGCCTATTGGCCATCTGTAGGTCCTCTTTGGAGAAATTTCTATTCATTTCTTTTGCCCATTTTTTGATTGGTTTGTTTGTCTTCCTGGTGTTGAGTTTTATAAGTTCTTTTTTTTTTTTTTTTTTTTTTTTTTTTAAATATATATATATTTTATTATTATTAATTCTAATGGGGTGACATCAATAAATCAGGGTACATATGTACAATGAAAACATCTCCAGGTTATCCTATCATTCAATTGTGTTGCATACCCATCACCAAAAGTCAAATTGTCCTCTGTCACCTTCAATCTGGTTTTCCCTGCGTCCCTCCCCTCCTCCCTATCCCACCCTCCCCTCCCTCCTCCCACCCCGTAACCACCACTCTCTTGTCCATGTCTCATAGTCTCACTTTCATGTCCCACCTATGTATGAAATCATGCTGTTCTCAGTTTTTCTTTTTTTCTGATTTACTTATTTCACTCCGTATAATGTTATCAAGGTACATCCATTTTGTTATAAATGATCCGATGTCATCGTTTCTTATGGCTGAGTAGTATTCCATAGTATATATGTACCATAGCTTTTTAATCCACTCGTCTTCTGAGGGACACTTGGGCTGTTTCCAGATCTTCGCTATTGTGAACAATGCTGCCACGAACATGGGGGCGCATTTCTTCTTTTCGAACAGTGCTATGGTGTTCTTAGGGTATATTCCTAAAAGTGGGATAGCTGGGTCAAAAGGCAGTTCTATTTTTAATTTTCTGAGGAATCTCCAAACTGTTTTCCACAGTGGCTGCACCAGTCTGCATTCCCACCAGCAGTGCAGAAGGGTTCCCTTTTCTCCACATCCTCGCCAGCACTTATTCTGTGTTGTTTTGCTGATAAGTGCCATTCTGACTGGTGTAAGGTGATATCTCATTATGGTTTTAATTTGCATTTCTCTAATGATTAGTGATGTTGAGCATTTTTTCATATGCCTATTGGCCATCTGTATGTCCTCTTTGGAGAAATTTCTATTCATTTCTTTTGCCCATTTTTTGATTGGGTTGTTTGTCTTCCTGGTGTTGCGTTTTATAAGTTCTTTATAAATTTTAGTTATTAACCCCTTATCAGATGTGCTGTCGAATATGTTCTCCCATTGTGTGGTTTGTCTTTTTATTCTGTTCCTATTGTCTTTAGCTGTGCAAAAACTTTTTAGTTTGATATAGTCCCATTTGTTTATCTTGCCTTTTATTTCAGTTGCCCATGAAGATAAATCGGCAAATATACCGCTGCTACAGATGTCGGAGAGCTTGCTGCCTATGTTTTCTTCTAAGATGCTTATGGTTTCACGGCTTACATTTAAGTCTTTTATCCATTTTGAGTTTGTTTTTGTGAATGGTGTAAGTTGATGGTCTAGTTTCATTTTTTTGCAGGTAGATGTCCAATTTTCCCAACACCATTTGTTAAAGAGGCTGTCTTTACTCCATTGTATGTTTTTTCCTCCTTTGTCAAATATCAGTTGTCCATAAAGCTGTGGGTTTATTTCTGGGTCCTCTGTTCTGTTCCATTGATCTATGTGCCTGTTCTTATGCCAGTACCAGGCTGTCTTGAGTACAATGGCCTTGTAGTAAACCTTGATATCAGGAAGAGTGATACCCCCTGCTTTATTTTTTCTTTTTAAGATTGCTGAGGCTATTCGTGTTCTTTTTTGGTTCCATATAAATTTTTGGAATATGTGTTCTATATCTTTGAAGTATGTCATTGGTATTTTAATTGGTATTGCATTGAATTTATAAATTGCTTTGGGTAATATAGACATTTTAATGATGTTTATTCTTCCTAGCCATGAGCACGGTATGTGCTTCCACTTGTTTGTATCTTCCTTGATTTCTTTTATCAATGTTCTATAATTTTCCGAGTACAAGTCCTTAACCTCCTTGGTTAAATTTACTCCTAGGTACTTTATTTTTTTGGCTGCAATAGTGAAGGGGATTGTTTCCTTAATTTCTTTTGCTGATATTTCATTGTTGGTGTATAGAAATGCCTCTGATTTCTGAGTATTAATTTTATATCCTGCCACCTTGCTGAAATCATTTATAAGGTCCAGTAGTTTTTTGACTGAGACTTTAGGGTTTTCAGTATACAATATCATATCATCTGCAAATAATGACAGTTTTACTTCTTCTTTTCCAATTTGTATGCCTTTTATTTCTTCTTCTTGTCTGATTGCTGTAGCTAGTACTTCCAGAACTATGTTGAATAAGAGTGGTGAAAGTGGGCAACCCTGCCTGGTTCCTGATCTTAAGGGGATTGCTTTTAATCTTTGTCCATTTAGTATGATGTTTGCTGTCGGTTTATCGTAGATGGCCTTTATCATGTTAAGGAATGATCCCTGTATTCCCACTTTACTGAGAGTTTTGAGCATGAATGGGTGTTGGATTTTATCAAATGCCTTTTCTGCATCTATTGAAATTATCATGTGATTTTTGTCCTTCCTTTTGTTTATGTGGTGAATCACATTGATTGATTTGCGAATATTGAACCAGCCTTGCCTCTCCAGAATAAATCCCACTTGATCGTGGTGTATGATTTTTTTCATATATTGCTGGATCCGGTTGGCTAATATTTTGTTGAGAATTTTAGCGTCTAAATTCATCAGGGATATAGGCCTATAATTTTCTTTCTTTGTGCTGTCTTTGCCCGGTTTTGGGATCAGAATTATGCTTGCCTCATAAAAGGAGTTTGGAAGTCTTCCTTCCTCTTGAATTTTTTGAAATAGCTTGAGGAGAATAGGAGTTAGTTCTTCTTTGAATTTTTGATAGAATTCACTTGTGAAGCCATCAGGCCCAGGACTTTTCTTTTTTGGGAGTTTTTTGATAACTGTTTCGATCTCATTTGCTGTAATTGGTCTGTTTAGGTGTTCTGATTCTTCCAGATTGATTTTTGGAAGGTTATATGATTCAAGAAATTTGTCCATTTCACCAAGATTGTCTAATTTTTTGGCATATAGTTCTTCATAGTATTTTCTTACAATGCTTTGTATTTCTGTTGTGTCAGTTGTTATTTCTCCACTGTCCTTTCTAATTTTATTTATTTCAGTCCTCTCTCTTTTTTTCTTGGTGAGTCTAGTTAAAGGTTCATCAATCTTGTTTACCTTTTCAAAGAACCAGCTTCTTGTTTCATTGATCCTCTGTATTGTTTCCTTAGCGTCTATGTCATTTATTTCTGCTCTGACCTTTATTATTTCCTTCCTTCTGCTTGTCTGGGGTTTTATTTGTTGTTGTTTTTCTAGTTCTTTTAGATGCAGGGTCAGGTTGCTTATTTGAGCTTTTTCTAGCTTCTTATGATATGCCTGTAGTGCAATAAACTTCCCTCTCAGAACTGCTTTTGCTGTGTCCCATAAATTTTGAGCTGAAGTATGCTCATTATCATTTGTTTCTAGAAACTTTTTTATTTCTTCTTTGATCTCATTGTTAATCCATTCATTATTTAATAACATGCTATTTAGTTTCCAAGTGTTTGAGTATTTTTCATTTTTTCTTTTGTGGTTAATTTCTAGTTTCATGGCATTGTGATCAGAGAAAATGCTTGATATGATTTCAATCTTCTTAAATTTATTGAGACCATTTTTGTGTCCTAACATGTGGTCTATCCTAGAAAACGTACCATGAGCGCTTGAGAAGAATGTATATTCTACTGCTTTAGGGTGAAAAGTTCTGAAGATATCTATTAAATCAAGTTGATCTAGTGTATCCTTTAAGTCTGCTGTTTCTTTATTAATTTTCTTTCTTGAGGATCTATCCAGTGTTGTTAGAGGGGTATTGAAATCCCCTACTATGATAGTATTGCTGTTAATCTCGCCCTTTATATCCATCAAAGTCTGCTTTATGTATGTCGGGGCTCCTATATTTGGTGCATAGATATTTACAATAGTTATATCTTCCTGTTGAATTGTTCCCTTTATCATTATGTAGTGTCCTTCTTTATCTCTTACTACAGCCTTTGTTTTAAAGTCCATTTTGTCTGATATAAGTACTGCTACCCCTGCTTTTTTTTCATTTCCATTTGCATGAAATATTTTTTTCCATCCTTTTACCTTCAGTCTATGAGCATCTTTTGTTTTAAGGTGTGTCTCTTGTAGACAGCATATGTATGGGTCCTGTTTCTTTATCCATGCAGCTACCCTATGTCTTTTGATTGGATCATTTAATCCATTTACATTTAAGGTTATTATTGATATGTAGTTGTTTATTGCCATTTTATCCTTTAAAGCTGTATTCTTCTTTTGCTCTATTCATTCCTCCCTTTAAACTGTTCACAAGAGGCCCCTTAGTATCTCTTGCAGAATTGGTTTGGTTTTTATGAATTCCTTGAGGCTTTCTTTTTCTGGGAAGCTCTTTATTTCTCCTTCAATTTTAAACGTTAGCCTTGCTGGATAAAGTAGTCTTGGTTGTAGGTTCTTGTTCTGCATTACTTTGATTATTTCTTCCCATTCCCTTCTGGCCTCAAGAGTTTCTGTTGAGAAGTCCGATGTCATCCTTATGGGGGCTCCTTTGTAGGTGATAGTCTTTTTTTCTCTAGCAGCTTTTAAAATTTTTTCTTTATCCATTAGCTTTGGTATTTTAACTATGATGTGTCTTGGTGTAGATTTTTTTGGGTTTCTCCTTAATGGAGTTCTGTGTGCTTCTTGAATGTGTGGAGTGTTTCCCAGCCTTAATTTAGGAAAGTTTTCTGCTATGATTTGATTGAACAAAGTTTCCATTTCCTGTCCTCTCTCCTCTTCTTCAGGCACCCCTATGATGCGAATGTTGTTTCTCTTCATGTTGTCACAAAGCTCCCTTAGAGTTTCCTCACATTTTTTAAGTCTCTTTTCCTTTTTCTTCTCTGCTTCTGTGCCTTTGTTTATTGTGTCCTCTAACTCGCTTATTCGATCCTCAGCGTCATCCATCCTGCTTTTAATTCCTTCCATTGTGGTCTTCAGTTCTGATACTGTATTTGTCATTTCTGTCTGATTCTTTTTTATTATTTCAATTTCATTTTTTATACTTGTTATCTCTTTGTTTAGCTGTTCATAATGACTATCCATTGTTGCTCTAATTTCTTTGAGCATCCTAACTATCATTATTCTAAATTCTGCTTCTGGTAATTTGGTTATATCTGGTTCATTCAGGTCCTTCTCTGGGGATTTCTCTTGGTTCATTTGGTTTGCATTCCTCTGCCTGCCCATTTTTTCTGTGTATAAGCAAGTTGTGGCCACTGGCGTCCAGTAGGTGTTGCCTTTGTGATCTCTAGGTGTGGTCTATCTGCAGGCCCCCCGCCCCCTCTGCTGGTGCCTAGGGTGTTTGGGTATGAGCGTTGCCAGCGCCGGCCCACTGTGGCTTTTGCTATGATTTCTGCCTCTCCTCCGTGGGAGGGGCTGTGACTGAAGCCACAAGATTAGCACCAAGGGTAGAGGTGAGCACCTTTCCTCAGCTGCGGACCCCGCCTATTTCCGGACTTCCGCCCAGAACCAGCAGTCGGAGCCTGCTCGCTACAGTTCCGCGGGTTAGGCGGGGCTTTTGACGTGCTCTCAGCTATAAGCTTTTGCCCGTCCGGAGCTTTAGCCCCGCCCTCGAGGCCATGGCCCTTCTGCGCAGGGTCGGAAACCAAGGTTTATTGGGGCGGGCGTGTTTGCTGGCTTCCGCCGAGCTGCGTACTTCCGCTCGTCCCGGACTCTACCCCGCCCCCGCGTTCGGAGCCCGCTCGTGCACGTATGAATTTTATCTGGGGTTTCTCCGGCCGGATGGGGATAATAGCATGGGCTCAGCTGCGAGCCTCCACTTGTCTCAGGGTCCACCCCGTTCCCGCGCTCGGAGTCCGCTCGCGCACGTATACTGGCCAACCGCGGTTTCTCCGGCCCGGGAGGGGGGGTGGGGGACTGTTAGCGTCAGCTCAGCCACAGCCCCTGCCCGTCCCTGGTCCTAGCCTGGTCCCCGCGGTCAGGGCCGGCTTGCGCAGGGCCTGCCCGTTCCTGTCCTCCCGCTTTGTCCCCGTAAGTGGGATTAAAGGCGGGCCCGCAGCTTCCGGACCGCTCTGGCGCTTCCCCTCCGACCCTCTGGGCTAGACCGATCTCCCACCGGCTTGGCCTCTGCCCACGCCGACAGAACCGCCTTTCAGCGTCCTGCCGCCCCAAAACCCCAAGCAGCCCTCAGCAGAGTAGGAAGGGACCTAATACTCCACACTGTAGGCCTGGGAGCTCCCTCACTTGTTTCACAGCTCAATACTGTCCAAGTGCCTCTTCTAGGCTCTGGGACTGCAGGCTGGGGCTTGGTTCCTGGGACCCAGGTCCCTCTCTCTCCGCCAAACTCTCCTCCCGCCACACGGGTCTCTCTGGGCTGCCGTTTGCTCCGGGGAGCTGGGCAGCCCTCTTCGCGTTTTCGCTATTCCTACCAGTCTCAATGTGGCTTCTTCTGTGTTCCTTGGTTGGAGAGTCCACTTAGTTTTGTTCAAAGTTGGTTTATCTCGGTGATGGTTCTTAAAATTGAGTTGTAATCCACTTTGGTTCTGGGAGTTGGAAGCTGGTACGTCCGCCTACTCCGTCGCCATCTTGCTCCCCCTTATATAAGTTCTTTATAAATTTTGGTTATTAACCCCTTATCAGATGTGCTGTCCAATATGTTCTCCCATTGTGTGGTTTGTCTTTTTATTCTGTTCTTATTGTTTTTAGCTGTGCAAAAGCTTTTTAGTTTGATACAGTCCCATTTGTTTATCCTGTCTTTTATTTCACTTGCCCGTGTAGATAAATCAGCAAATATATTGCTGCGATAGACGTCAGTGACATTACTGCCTATGTTTTCCTCTAAGATGCTTATGGTTCCACGGCTTACATTTAAGTCTTTTATCCATTTTGAGTTTATTTTTGTGAATGGTGTAAGTTGGTGGTCTAGTTTCATTTTTTTGCAGGTAGCTCTTCAATTTTCCTACACCATTTGTTAAAGAGGCTGTCTTTACTCCATTGTGTGCTCTTACCTCCTTTGTCAAATATCAGTTGTCCATAAAGCTGTGGGTTTATTTCTGGGTTCTCTGTTCTGTTGATCTATATACCTGTTCTTATGCCAGTACCAGGCTGTTTTTGAGTACAATGGCCTGGTAGTATAACTTGATATCAGGAAGTGTGATACCTCCCACTTTATTCTTCCTTTTCAAGATTGCTGAGGCTATTTGTGTTCTTTTTTGGTTTTATATAAATTTTTGGAATATGTGTTCTATATCTTTGAAGTATGTCATTGACATTTTAATTGGTATTGCATTAAATTTATAAATTGTTTAGGGTAATATAGACATTTTAATGATGTTTATTCTTCCTATTCATGAACACAGTATATGCTTCCACTTGTTTGTATCTTTCTTGATTTCTTTTATTAATGTTTTATAATTTTCTGAGTACAAGTCTCTAATCTCCTGGGTTAAATGTACTCCTAGGTACTTCATATTTTTTGTTACAATACTGAAGAGGATTGTTTCCTTAATTTCTCTTTCTGACAGTTCATTGTTGGTGTATAAAAATGCCTCTGATTTCTGAGTATTAATTTTATATCCTGCCACCTTTCTGAATTCATTTATCAGGTCTAGGAGTTTTTTTGACTGAGACTTTAGAATTATCTATATACAATATCCTATCATCTGCAAATAATAATAGTTTTACTTCTTCTTTTCCAATTTGGATACCTTTTATTTCTTCTTCTTGTCTGATTGCTGTGGCTCAAACTTCCAGAACAATGTTGAATAAGAATGGTGACGGGGCAGCCCAGCCTTGTTCCTGATCTTAAGGGGATTGCTTTTAATTTTTTCCCATGAGTATGATGTCGGTTGTGGGTTTGTCATATATGACCTTTATCATTTTGAGGTATGTTCCCTGTATTCCCACTTTGCTGAGAGTTTTGATCATCAATGGGGGCTGGATTTTATCAAATGCTTTTTCTGCATCTATGGAAATTATGTGGTTTTTGTCCTTCCTTTTGTTTATGTGATGAATCACATTGATTGATTTGTAAATATTGTATCAGCCTTGCCTCCCCAGAATAAATCCCACTTGATCATGGTGTATAATTTTTTTCATATATTGCTGGATCCAGTTTGCTAATATTTTGTTGAGGATTTTAGCATCTAAATTCATCAGGGATATTGGCCTATAATTTTCTTTTTTTGTGTGTTGTCTTTGCCTGGTTTTGGAATCAGAATTATGCTCGCCTCATCAAAGGAGCTTAGAAATCTTCCTTCCTCTTGAATTTTTTGAAATAGCTTGAGAAGAATAGGAGTTAGTTCGTTGAATATTTGGTAGATTTCACCTATGAAGTTATCTGGCCCATGGCTTTTGTTTGTTGGGAGTTTTTTGATAACTGTTTCAATCTCATTTGTTATAATCGGTCTGTTTAGGTTTTCTGATTCTTCCAGATTGATTTTTGGAAGATTATATGTTTCAAGGAATTTGTCCATTTTGCCTAGTTTGTCTAATTTTTTTGGCATATAGTTCTTTATAGTATTTTCTTACAATCCTTTGTATTTGTTGTGTCAGTTGTTAATTTTCCACTCTCATTTTTAATTTTATTTATTTGAGTCCTCTCTCTTTTTTTCTTGGTGAGTCTGGTTAAAGGTTCGTCGATCTTGTTTACTTTTTCAAAGAACCATTTTTTGGTTTTATTAATCCTCTGTATTGTTTTTCTAGCCTCTATGTCATTTATTTCCACTCTGATCTTTATTATTTCTTTCCTTCAACTATTCGGGCTTTACTTGCTGTTCTTTTTCTAGTTCTTTTAGATGCAGGGTTAAGTTGTTTATTTGAATTTTTTCTAGTTTCTTATGGTATGCCTGTAATGTTATGAACTTCCCTCTCAGTACTGCTTTTGCTGTGTCCTATAAATTTTGAGTTGTTTTATGCTCATTATCATTTGTTTCTAAGATTTTTTTTATTTCTTCTTTGATCTCATTGTTAACCATTTGTTATTTAATAACAAGCAATTTAGTTTCCAAGTGCTTGAGTATTTTTCAGTTTTTCTGTTGTGGTTGATTTCTAGTTTCATGCCATTGTGATCAGAGAAAATGCTTGATACGATTTTAATCTTTTTAAATTTGTTCAGACCACTTTTGTGCCCTAATATGTGTTCTATCCTAGAGAATATACTATGAGCACTTGAAAAGAATGTATATTCTGCTGCTTTAGGGTGAAAGGTTCTAATGATATATATTAAATTGAGTTGATCTAGTGTGTCCTTTAAATCTGCTGTTTCTTTGTTAATTTTTTGTCTGGAGGATCTATCTATTGATGTTAGTGAGGTATTGAAATCCCCTACTATTATAGTATTGCTGTTCAACTTGCCCTTTTTATCCATCAAAGTCTGCTTTATATATTTAGGTGCTCCTATATTAGGTGCATAGATATTTACAATGGTTATATCTTCCTGTTGGATTGCTCCCTTTATCATTATGTTGTGACCTTCTTTATCTCTTACTATAGCCTTTGTTTTAAAGTTTATTTTGTCAGGTATAAGTATTGCTACCCCAGCTTTTCTTTTCATTTCCATTCGCATGAAATATTTTTTTCCAACCTTTTAGTTTCAGTCTATGTGCATCTTTTGTTTTGAGGTGTGTCTCTTGTAGACAGTATATGTATGGGTCCTGGTTTCTTATCTACTCAGGTACCCTATGTCTTTTGATTGGAACATTTAATCCATTTACATTTAAGGTTATTATTGATATGTAGTTGTTTATTGCCATTTTGTGCTTTAAAGCTATATTCCTCTTTTACCATATTCTTTTCCCCCTTTGTTCTGTTTACCACAGTCCCCTTAACATTTCTTGCAGCTTTGGTTTAGTTGTAATAAATTCCTTGAGTTATTTTTGTCTGGGAAGCTCTTTGTTTCTCCTTCAATTTTAAATGATAACCTTGCTGGATAAAGAAGTCTTGGTTGTAGGCTCTTGTTCTGCATTACTTTGAATATTTCTTGCCATTTCCTTCTGGCCTCAAGTGTTTCTGTTGAGAAGTCAGATGTTATCCTTATGGGGTTCCTCTGTAGGTAATAGACTGCTTTTCTCTTACAGCTTTTAGTATTATTTCTTTATCTCTTAGCTTTGGTATTTTAATTATGATGTGTCTTGGTGTAGGTTTCTCTTTAATGGAATTCTCTGTGCTTCTTGAACCTGTGTGTCTTTTTCCTGCATCAATTTAGGGAAGTTTTAAGCTATGATTTCTTTGAACAAGATCTCTATCCCTTGTTCTTTCTCTTCTTCTTCAGTAACACCTATGATGCGGATGTTATTTCTTTTCATGTTGTCACAGAGCTCTCTTAGAGTTTCCTCAGAATTTTTGAGCCTCTTTTCCTTTTGCTGCTCTACTTCTATGACTTTGTTTATCTTGTCCTCTATCTCACTGATTTGATCCTCAGCTTAATCCATCCTGCTTTTAATTCCTTCCATTGTGGTTTTCATTTCTGATATTCTATTTGTCATCACTGACTGATTCTCTTTTATTACTTCAATGTCCTTTTTTATACTTGCTATCTCTTTATTTAAGTGCTCATTATGTCCATCTATTGTTGTTCTAAGATATTTAAACATCCTAACAATCATTATTTTAAACTCTGCATCCAGTAATTTGGTTATATCTGACTCATTTAAGTCCTTTTCTGGGATTTCTCTTGATTCATTTGGATTGCATTTCTCTGCCTTCCCATTTTGTGTATAAGAAGGGTGTGGCCACAGCAGTCCAATGTGTGTGATCTCAGTGTTCTCTAGATGTTGTCTGTATGCAGGCCTACCAGCTCCTCTGCCGCCACCTCAGGTGTTTGTGTATGGGTGTTGCTAGTGCTGGCTCACTGAGGCATTTGCTGCGGTTTCTTCCTGTCCTCCATGGGCAGAGCTGTGTTCACATTCCTAGGTCTACAAGCTTTGGCCTTTGCCCCACCCCCGTGGGCAGGGCTGCACGCTGCGCTGGGCCTCAATCCTCAGCACCATGGGTGGGGCTGCACACCTATGCTCAACTGCGGGTCTCCACCTGTTCCCCGTTGTCACCCCACACCCACAGGCTGGGCTGCACTTGCGTGGTCTGGCCACAAGCCCTGGCTCCGCAGGCAGGGATGCACATCCCACTCAGCCATGGGTCTCTGCAGTTCCCTGACTTTTACCTTGCTCCTGCGGGCAGAACTGCAGGTGGGACTGCTCTTGCTCACTTGGCCCGCAGCCCGGTTGGAACACTTTCATGCGCTCCTTCTGCCCCCGTCAGGCAAGACTGAGCTCACAACTGGTGTCAGTTGTGGCTGGCCTGCCTTCCACCCAAGCCAACAGGACTGCACTTCCATGTCCTGCTGCTGCTGCCCACCCTCCGGTGAGCCCTCAACAGTGTGGGTGGGGGTGCTGCAGCTCAGACCTTAGCACTCAATACTATTTCCTGATGGCTCCGTCCTTCTAAATGACTCTGCTCTGAGTGTCATGGAAGAGCTTGTTTGGCTGGTGTCCTGCTTCCCTTTGTTGGTATTGCTGGTTCCATGGGAAATATTCACTTTAGATTTAGGGAGTGCTTCAGCCCAGGGGTTAGGGTGGTTGTCCCTCAAAGTGTTTTTCCCTGTGCGTTCTTGATTACTCTCTCTTTGTGCTACTCCAGTCCTCTCATCTTTCCCCATCCCCTGGAGTCCTAGGTGAGTGGTTGTGAAAGAGGTTTTCTGTGTGGTTCCTTTAAGAAGAATCCTGGGTCTGAGAAATCTGTCTCTTTCTCACAAACTGTATCCTGGCTTATTTTGCAGCTAAATACTGTCCGTATGCCTCTTCTAGGCTCTGAGGGTGCAGGCTGGGGCTTTGTTCCTGTGGCCCAGGACCCTCCCCTCTCAGCTGAACTCACTTTCCACCAGGTGACTCCCTCCAGGCTGCCGTTTGCTCCTGGGAGCTGGGCAGCGCTCTCCATATTTCTGCATTTCCTGCAAGTCTCAGTGTGGCTTCTTTAGTGTTCCTTGGTTAAAGAGTCCTCTTAGTTTAGTCCAAAGTTGGTTTTTCCAGATGATGGTTCTTCACATTAAGTTGTAATCCACTTTGGTTCTGGGAAGTAGAAGTTGGTACGTCCACCTACTCCATAGCCATCTTGCTCCCCCACCAATCAGGACCAGTTGACTTTAAAGTACTCATTCATATCATGTACAGAAGGTGAAGGAGGAGAGAAATTTGGGGAAAGGCTCACAGATAAACACCCAAAACTAACAAGCAGGAAAAAATAAAGAAACTTCAAGGAAACAGATTATATATGGAGGAAAAACCTAAAAAAAACAAAACAAAAAAACCCACACCCAAACTATTAGGAACATGTACAAACTCAGTATAGAATGGTATCAATGCAGAGTACTAAAGTAATAAAAAAGCACCCCAGCATTTGAAATGAGAAACATAATAAAACACAAAAAAATTCAATAGAAAGATTGAAAGATAATGTTATAAGAAATCTTCCTAAAAGCAGGGTAAAAGAAATAGACAAATAGAAAATAGAGAAAAAGCAAGAACCTTAGAAGACTAGTCCAAAATTTTATTTGAAAATAAAATTTTCCCAGGGGAACACAGAACAATGAGGGGAGAAAATTATCAACAAATAATTTAAGAACACTTTCCCCAAATGTAAAGCCTACGTTTCCAGAAAGAGAGAGCCTGCTAAATGTTCTGCACTACATGCCTCACGTTTCCCAGAGCTTGCTCACTGTTGGTCCTGTTATGCCCTGAAGGACTCTAAGGACCCCTCAAGCCAAATCATGATTTAACTCTCATTGCGTACCAGATTATCATCTGGTACT
This sequence comes from Rhynchonycteris naso, assembly GCA_037038555.1. Lineage (NCBI taxonomy): Eukaryota > Metazoa > Chordata > Mammalia > Chiroptera > Emballonuridae > Rhynchonycteris > Rhynchonycteris naso. The sequence continues at coordinate 230,001,582 of CM072998.1, forward strand.
CAGCATGATAATTTATTTGAAAAATAATAAATCAAAAAGAAAAACCACTAGACAGTATTATATTATTTAATACACATGATAAAAAAACAGGAGGAGGTGTCTGCTCATCATAGCATGTTTATACAACTTGTTAGGACATTCATCATCCACATCAAAATATGATGTTCTTTCTGGGCCATTAACTTCTATAAATAAAGGTGTTTCATGGTCCTAAATTGTGCCAGGTGTTGCCAATGAAAAATGGATGATCTTAAAGCCTGTCATTCCATTTGACCAAATCACTGTGCCCAGCAACAAATGAGCCATAGAACAAGTTCTTTATACTTTCAGAACCATTAACTTGGAATTTAAAATATAACCTTTTCTAAACAAAACACTAAAAAAACAGAAAACAAAAGAATAGCAAGAATAATCATTAACTTCTTCCATTTATTATCCATTCATTAAACAATTATTTAATAATCCCTACTTTTGCAAGTTATACTCTAGTTGTTAAGACTATACAGAAATAAATTCTTGGTCAACCTGGGTGTTTAAACAAACATATATAACTTTATTCTTTTCCTGAACTTCATTAAAATATCAGTAAGAGTTTTAAGAAAAGTGTGTCAGTATACAAGGTGAGGCCAGGCTTTACCTTCCAGGTGAGAAGCTAGAAAACTCTTCCTGGAAAATCTGAGCAGCTAGAGAGCCAGAGCATTTTCCTGACAGGCAGGAGATAGCCAGGAAGACTCACAGCTTGTGTTAAGAGTGTTTGAGCAATCCTTCCCCCACCAATTAAATATGAGCCTGCAGCTAAGGATTATAAGACATTTGAATCAAGCCACTAAGATGAGGGACAGAAACCACAGCAATCAGGGAAAAACAAATTATGTACTTGGAAGAAACAGAAACCTAATGGCAAAGATAACTCTTTTTTTTTTCTTCAGAAAAAAAGACTATCATTCATATGTACAGAAAACAAAGAGATAATATAACTATAATGTAAGATTAAAATTTTATAAAAAGGGAAATATTTAGGAAGGAGCCATCTTTGGGGTATTAAAAATGTTATGGTTTAAACAAAAAGCCAACTTAGGGTGTTAATATAGTTAAGCCTGGCCTGTAGTGGCGCAGTGGATAAAGCATATACCTGGAATGCTGATGTTGCTGGTTCGAAACCCTGGGTTTGTCCAGTCAAGGCACATACAGTGGAAAATCAGTGAGCAACTAAAGTGAACCAAATATGAGTTGATACTTCTCACTCCCCCATCTCCTCTCTCTGTAAAATCAATAAATAAAAATTTAAAAATATAGTGAAAAAAACTTTCAGAAGATATACTTCTAAAAAATATGAAAAATTAGGTGGAAAATAAGAAAGAAAAGATAAGAAAATTAGAGATTCAACCTGGTAAGATGGGTATGTACATAATGGTGTTCTTGAAATAGAGAAGAGGGGAATTGAAAGTTACATGAGCAGTAAGCTTATTTAAGATCATTTCTCAAATGGAAGAACACAAGTTTCCATTTTGATGGAAGCTACCAAGTATCAAGCCCAGTAGATGAAAATTGACCAGTATCAAATCAAATCACTCAGACTTGACAGAGCTTATGAACAAAGAAGATGATAAAGACTTCCAGGGTGAGGGGATCAGCCATGTTAAAAAAAGACTGGGGTAGTCCTGGCCAGATAACTCTGTGGGTTAGAGCATTATCTGGAAGTGCAGAGGTTGCTGGTTCAATTCCTGGTCAAGGCACACAGAGGAACAGATCAATGTCCCTGTCTTTCTCTCTCTCTCTTTCCCACTTCCTCTCTCTCGATAAATTAGTAAAAAAAAAATTGGGATATAAAGTGGCTTTGGCCTTCTCACCAGCAATACCAGGTGCTGAAGAATATGGAGAGAATATAAAGGAAACATAATTTCCTTGCTAGAATTTTATATCCGGACAAATAATAGGCCGAGTGCAAAATCTGAATAAGATATTTCAGACACAAAAGTTCTAAAACATGTACTTCTTGTGCACATTTACTTGACATACTTATAGATGTACTAATGAAGATGTGCTCCACTAAATGAGAGAGTGAAGAAAGAGAGAGGGAGACTTGGGTTACAGAAAAAGGAGAAGCAAGGGCAATCCCAGGACACTCGGAAAGGGAGGTTCCCTCATGCGAGCTGGGTGTGTTGGTTACCACATGCAGCCTGAATTACAACAGGAGACTGGGGTGAATGAAATTGAGAATTAATTTTGAATTAACCAATTAATGATAGAATAAAATTGGTTAAATAGCTTTGTTTCTAAATATCTGAAGTGATATTTAAACAATTTAAGAAGAATTTGGGGATAATTTAATGGTAAATACAAGGAAAAATTTAGCAAACCAAAGACAATGAGAAACACCAAAAAAGTTAAAAAGGTTGTTCAGGAAATAAAAGGTCTCTCTATTTTACCACATCTTGACTATGAATACCATTTCTGTAGCCATTATAAGATAAACATTGAATAATAAGAATAAATTAAGACTAAACAAAATATCATAAAACTCACCATGCTGATTTGCAAGAATAGATGTAGAAGCCTATACTGAATGTTTCTCTTGCTGAAATGGTCTGTTGATCTTAACAAGTAAAATTATAAAATGATATTGTTAAAATGATAATAAGAACTTGCTTTGGAGAATGGAGAATACTTAGTAGAAGATGACCACAATAGTGGATATTATGAGATTAACTGTGATTTTAGGTAATATATTTTTCAAAAATTAAGGTAGTGAATGTATGTACTGCTTGCAAGGTGAAGGTAATTAAATTTAGTAGCTCTATCATGGAACAATACCCCTGTTCCCACAGCCCAGGAAATAATGAGCTCCTGTGGAATATATGATCCTAATGGCGCTCATTGCCATGCTGATACAGAATGCAAGGAATGAAATATCATGCAAATGAAGGCGATCATTAATGCTGACAATTTGATTTAGTGCAGCATAATTCCCTGTGGTTTTTATTTTTAATTCTTCTGTTATTATATGGCTTCATTCAAGTTTACATTGATATGTTGTGGGGTCTTAAAATGTCTTAAATGAAGCTTAGGAAGAAAAATAAAACAATTAGTCAAGATTTCTAGAACAAAATTCTGGCAATAAAGCCTTAAATGATGCTAGGTGGGTTCTACCAGAACAGAACTATTTAAGAGATAAATTTAAAATGAAACCAACTAGAATTTCTAAAAATAGAGAATAGTGCTAGAACACTGGTGAGAGTTTATGTCATTAACATAAAGTGTCAACTCTGACAGAGGAAGGCAGAGTGGGTTAGAGTCGTTTGGAGTAAGGCAAGACTGGGGTTTGTGGCTCTGGGGAAAGAGCTGAGGAGACAGCCCCTGGGACTCCTGCGCCGAATCCCTGTCCTACGCTGCAGATGCAGTTTTTCCTGGGTGGAGTACTTCCCTCTCTCCCTCTGGCATATAGCTCCATCCTCTGGGCTCTCTGTTACCTCCCTCTGCCTTGAAAAAAAAAAGCAAACTTTTGCCTTGCTGAGGAGTCAGCTGCCTGAGCAGGGGTTGAGACGACTGGACAAATTTAGGGTGTGTCAATGACTGAGTGATGTGGCTTGCGGGCTGGAATTATTATCCCTCATTTCCTATAAACCTGACTGGTGCCTCTCCCTCATGGGAGATCCACTAGCCCACTTGCTCCCAGTCACCTCACCCTCCTGACTCCTGGGGGCTCTGCCTTGCCAAGGTCTGGGTAGCATTGGGGCAGACTGATGGGAGCCACTCTCCTTACCTTCACCCAAGGCTAACCAGCACCCACCTCTTTCTTGACTCCCTGCACCCACTATGCTGAGATCAGGTTCCTGGAAGAATTTGGGATAGATTGAGTTGTGTGGCTCTTGGATGGGTGAAATTTTTCGTTTGGCCAAATTTTGATCATTTTGGGCCTGATAAACTCTGATGTCCTCATCTGACAACTCCCTGAGACCCCACCAGACCACAAGGTTTACAAGCACCAAAGTGTGGCAGCTAGCCTTGGTCTACCATGGGACATTTGCTGAGTTGACTAAAGCCCAGCACTGGCACTGAATTTGAACTTGAGTACCATCAGAGGTTCTTTCAGTGACTGAGCCTACTAAGCAGTTGGCAGGTGGATAAAGATCTCAAGGTTCCTTAGGGTTTTTGCTGACCTGGGCCTGGTATAGGTAAAAACCTGCTTTGGTGCACAGCTTGATTCTTCCCAAGCACACCCAGACTCTGCAGAGGCAGCCAGAAACTGTGGTTTGATTTGTAGCTCCCAACAGGTTGCTGAAGGCCAGTCACAGGCAGCATCTCACATTGGCCTGAACCATAGTTCCTCTCAAGAGGCTCCAGAACCAAAATACACAGTGGCCAACTTCAGACAACAGCAGAGCAGGATTCTATTTGCCTCACAAGTGGCATATCCAAAAGGAGATCTTGCCAGGCACAAGACTTATGAGGTGAACTTTGCTTAGTGTGGTAAATACCTACACAGCAGCTCGTACTGGTCAAAGTTGATTCTCACAGTCAGCCAGCTGGCGGATCAGCCCCATACCCGAACAGGCCAATAGCAATCAAGATGCAACATATACACGGGACATTCCTGGATCACCCAGTGCAGGTAATCAAGGAGAATGTGCCATTGTGTCCCACAGAACACTGAGTACATAAAGCCATCCAACTAAGACTGGGAGTCATAGCAGATATAACCAACACAAAGAGGAGGGGAAAATGGGGAGGCAAAGAAACATGCCCAAATGAAAGAATGGGAAGAATAAAATAGAAGCAAGCAATTTACCAGATAAAGAGTTGAACAGAATAGTTATAAGTATGCTCAAGGAACTGAGGTAGAGCTAGAAGAAAGTTAGTGAGAACTACAGCAGCATGAAAAAGAACACAGAAAGCATAAAGAAGAACCAGTCCCAAATGAAGACTAAAATATCTGAAATAAAGAAAGGAATAAACATGGGTTGAATGAAAATAGAGTATTGAGTCAGCAATTTGTAATACAAGGTAGCAGAAAACACCCAAACAGTGAATCAGAAAGAATCAGAGGAACACAGTTAAAAGAAAAGAAATGGAAATAAATGCATATTTATCAATAATCATTTTAAATGTAAATGGCTTACGTGCTTTAATCAAATTGGGTAATCTGGATGGAATGGATAAATTCCTAAAAATATACAATCTTCCAAAACTGGTTTAAGGTCTGTCCATCATTTTTATCTTCTCAAAGAACCAACTCTTTGTTTCATTGATCTTTTTTATTTTTTTTTAGACTTCTTTTTTCCGCTCTGATCTTTATTATTTCCCCTTTTCTACTCACATTGAGCTTTGTTTGTTGTTCTTTTCTCATTCTTTTAAGTGTAAAGTTAGATTGTTTATTTGAGATTTTTTTTGGTTATTGAGATAACCTTGTAATGCTATGAATTTTTCTCTTAAGACTGCTTTAAATGTGTCCATAGATTTTGTGTTGTTGTGTTCTAATTTTCATTTGTTTCAAGTTATCTTTTGATTACTTTTTTGATCTCACAGCAAAAGAAACCATCAACAAAATTAAAAGACAATCCACTGATTGGGAGAATATATTTGCCAATGATACATCTGATAAGGGGTTAATATCCAAAATTTATAAAGGACTTATAAAACTCAACACTAAAAAAAATACAAACAATACAATTAAAAAGTGGGCAAAGAACATGAATAGACACTTTTCCGAGAGGACATACAGATGACCAAAAGACATATGAAAAAATGCTCATCGTCACTAATCATAAGATAAATGCACATTAAAACCACAACGACATATCACCTTACATCTGTCAGAAAGGAAAGCCTCATAGTGTGTTGGTGGGAATGCAGATTGGTGCCACTGTGGAAAGCAGTATGAAGTTACATTAAATAATTAAAAATAGAACTGCCTTATGACCCATTGATTCCACTTCTGGGAATATTTTCTGAAAAAGTCCAAAACATTAATTTATAAGAATATATGCACTCCTTTGCTCATTGCAATGATATTTACAAGGAAATCTTACCCTTTGTGACAGCATGTATGTACCTGGAGATTATTATGCTAAGTAAAATAAGCCAGTCAGAGAAAGACAAGTACCATATGACTTCACTCATGTGTGGAATCTAATGAATAAAATAAACTAACAAACAAAATAGAAACAAGTTCATAGACAGAACAAACTGATAGCTGTTAGAGGGGAGAGGTTTGGGGGACTGAGTGAAAAGGTGAAGGGATTAAAGCAAAACAAAAAAACTCATAGATACAAACAACAATATAGTGATTACCAGAGGGATGGGGTGGGGGAGGGAGGAGAGGATAAAAGGGGGGATAAACAGTGATGGAAGGAGACTTGAATTGGGGTGGTGAACACACAATACAGTATACAGATGATGCATTGTAGGATTGTACACCTGAAACCTGTGTAATTTTATTAACCAATGTCACAATAATTAATTCAATAAAAAAAGAAATTAAAAAAAAGAGAATCTAAATTTTAAGATTAAAATATCTGACCATTTGTTTCTAAAGAAAGTCCAGAATTTCCACATAGAAATATTTTCCAGTACATTGACACTTCCACCTCATGATCAAAAACACCGTAATTGCATGCTCACCTGTCTTAAACTGAATGAGTTCTGAATGGAATGATACAAATAATACTGGTAGAGAAGTTGTATTTTTATGTCAAATATAATACACAGCTGACATTTTTTAATTCTAAAATGAGCAAATACAGCCATAGCAGAACTGATAATTGCATAGTTTTATTAGATATTTTATTTTCACTCAAGTTTCAACATTCTTGGTGGAAAGCCTCCAAGTGCAAAGACACTGGGAGGATTACCCAGGGAAGTAGGGCCCAGCCACTGACCTAAAACGCTGATAATTGAGACTCGAACACAAGTTCATAAAGAACTAGACCATCAAACCCAGAAGAATAAAGAAAGCGCTCGATAGTCTACAGGTCCGCAAACACAGATGGCCTCTGTTAGCCCGTCGTGTACCTTAGTGTTACCTGAAGAAAAATTGCACCTGCGGATGACTGCAGCTCTGTGCATCCTGTGCACAGGGTGGCTAGTTGCATTCAGCCCCGTGAGTTAGGGCACTGAAACTGCAACAGAAAAATCAGTTCCAGATGGGCAAGCTTCCAGGAAGGCTCCCAGGAAAAGGTGGTGAGTGGATTTGGAAGAATGTGCAGCATATCAGTGAGTAGAGAGGCCTGGGAAGTAGTTTGTTTTCTATTCTGGCTCATCTCCAAAGAATGAAACCGGGATCCAGAGACTCATTTTGAGGAAAGTTAATTTGAACAGCTGAGGTGATGATACCCTTCATTTCAATTTTCCACACAGGACACTGCTTGGGACTCTGCAGGTGCGATGTCCCCCATTTACTCAATGCTGAAAATAGGATTTTACTTTTCTTTTAACAGAGACTGAGCCCAGGCGTGACAGAAAATCACTGATCTGTGGGGAGTCTCACTTGATCGGCATTTAATTGCCCGCCAAGTTTTTCAGCTATCTGTCCATTTGAAAGACCCCCTGTGTGTCCACAGCCCATAAAACATGTAATGACTAAATGTGAGATTTTTCTAATTGAGGGTTAGAAAGCATGACTGAAACATACGTGGCCCCAGTAAACTGTTGGATACAGGCTGTGCATTTTTGACAAATGGCTGGTTATATGCAGGAAAGAAGGGAGTATCAGACGCTGCATCAACCTGAGACTCCACTGGTCTAATTCCATGTTTAAAACACCCAGATGGCCAAATTCAAACAGCCATGCATTGAGTGGCATTGTGAATCCAAATGAGAGAAAAAATTCGGGAGCCAAAACAGTGGTCTAGTGCAGTGATAAAAAACTTACAACCTAAGCAACACGTGGGGATTAATAAAAGGTATATCTGGTGGGATTTAATGCCAACCTTCAATGAAATAATTTACTTTTCTATAACCACAGATAGATTTATAGGAGAAGACTAGCTACGTATAATTTTACAGCTAAGATAAAGTATCATAATGTAAACTCAATACTTAGAAATAAATTGTTTCTAGCCAAGAGAACCATGGATCAATTAATGTCCATCAAGTCAAAAGATGGGAGACAATAGTAAAAATTATGATATTTTCAGTTTGGAAAATGTGGTCTGATGATGATTTATTTTATTTTGTTTATAATAAAGCATAGCATTTTCAAACTATATTTGTTGAAAACCAATTAACTCAACAACACAAAAAGTTAATGATTATATTGTTTTAAAAATATGCTAAGATAAATTTATTTTTTTTAAATGCTGGGTCAACAAAAATGTGTTTCAGATCATGTACTTGAGCCTTTTATATAGAACTTGTTATTTTTGCATCCCTAGTTTCTTTGCCAGAGATGATGATTAATATGCGATTCAAAGTTTAAATAAAACATGTCAATTCAATTGACCATCTTGATTGAATTAGGGGGTGAATGAAAAAGATTTTTTTTTCTTCTGGGAGTCTGTGCAGTATTTCATAGTTCATAAAACACCTCCACATTTGAGTGAAATTACCCTGGGGCAATGCTGAGAAATATCATTTCTCCATCTTTTAGCTAAGAAAACTGCAGTATTGGGCTGTGACCCAAAGCAGCAGTGTTTATGCTGAGTCCTGGGATCAGAGTGGTCTTCGGGTCCCCTGACTGGTGCAGCTTCTCTGAATTAGCTAGTACATTCAAGCCCAAACATTTGCTTCTGAGACTTCTACCCCTTCCCCTCAGCTTCGTCAAGTGACTATTTCAGCAGAGAAGCAGCTTAAACTACCTAAAGCCTTTCTGAGTTTCAAAGTCACCACCAAGCAATTAAATGACCGCATTTAAAAATAAATCCCATTCTAAAAATATTAAGAGTCTAAGTAATAATTCATGTTATCTATTTCTCCATTCTGCATGGTGGATAAGTGTGAGTAGCATAAAGTACTGTGAATTTACCTTCCCATGGTATTCTACCACAAAGACCACAGTTCCTGACTAACTAGTCATAATTTCAGGAATGTTAATCACAGCCAACATGCAACACCAAATGAGGGGAGACATAAATCAGGAAAAAGGGAGGTTAGGCTTTTGAACAGCTTAAGTTCATCTAACAGAATCCTCCTCCTGTACCACCCCTCCTTCCCCCAAAGTGCAGAAAAGGAGGTGGAAAGGAAGCAGAGATTTCAAAGTTTTTGATATGTACTTCCCCAAGTAGTTATAGCAGCAATCAGTTCATCAGAATTCCATATTGAAAGCAGTTTATTTCATTAGCAGTAATTCCATTTTGAAGGGCAATGACAATTAAAAATATTTTTAATTGGTCATCATTTGTGGTTTAATATAGATCCTCAATGTAACTAATTTCAAATTAAAAATATAATTATAGAGCAGTGGTTCTTAAGCTTTTATGAGGTACCAAACCCACCAGTTTCATATGAGCATTCACCGAATCCTTCTTTAGTGATAAATAAAATATAATTTTTTTCCAAATTCAAGACATAGGCATATGTTTTTTTACTGGTGCACAAAATGAGCCGTGCATGAACATCACCTTGCTCAAAGAACAAAACCAACAGAGTGCATGAACTCACAACAAATTACGGTATTACTTTATTCTGGCCTCTGCTGCAGAGGCTTCTCCAAACCCCTGAGACCGACTCATTGAACCCCTAGGGTTCGATAGAACCCAGATTAAGAACCACTGTTACAGAGAAACCTAGCAATGTGCTTTATAATGCAGCATGTCATACCAATTTTCTTAAACTTGTTTGACCTTTTTCTGAAAAGCGTTTGTGGAGCTAGATCAAATTAATTTCCTAATTTTCAAAAAGTATAAAGCAAAATGATATAAATGATTGGTGGTATCTTGAAAAAGATTTCAGTAGAAATTATTAAGAAATGATGTATAACTATTCCAAGGAAGGTCACAAGGAATTCAACATGTGTCTAATGACAATAACATACAGGATTTATTTCTATAATAAGATTGGGTTAGCAGATGGAGAGAATGCAGAGGCATAATTGTTTCAGACTAGTTCTTAAATTGGCAAAAACTTAGGCAATATTCCTAAGATAGAAAAATATAAAATTTGAACAACAGATAATTGGCTTAATAACTACTTACATCATATTGCCTCAATGGTACTTATTAATAAATTGACATCCATCACAAGGGAGGTTTTCAGAAGAGTTCATCTCTTTACCTTGTCCTCTTCAGTATTTTTCCAATTAGTAAATATTGCTGAGTCACAATGATCTTGATATGATGCAGCCAGGGGCTTAAATCTATCAAATTGCTGTTTAACTGCATAGAAATAATTAATATAGCCCCCTCCAAAGTAAACAATTTAGGCTGAATTAATAAAAGCAAAGCATCTGGAAGTGAGAGGGTGGTTGTGCTCTGCCCGATGCTGCAGAGACTGCCTGAATCTGGGTGTTGTTCTGCAAGAGGAGATAGAAGGGACCCAGATGGTAGATGACCTTGAAGTTATGTCATATGTGTAACAACTCAATGTTCACCCTTTTAGAAAGAATAAACTAAGCACTTGACTGGAGCATGAAAACTTTCTTCAAATATTGGACGTTCTGTTATTTAGAATCAAGGTTTATGTTCCAGTAAGTAACGTTTTTCCCTCTCAAGGGCATCATCACACTAGAAAAATACACGTTCTATTTATTCTGTCTGTAAAAAATGAAATTTTTTTTTTACCAATTTTACTTTGCCCTTCTATTTTCTTTGCATTCCTCAGTCTGTATTGTTTTAATCTGTTTTTTTAAATATCCAATTTATCATCACTAATTTTATGATATTATTTTGAGTGTGGAGCTCAATCAAAGAATAAAACAGACAAGAATCCCTGACCTCAAGAACCTTATGTTCCAGCATTTGGGAGGTGCTAAAAATTTGGAGGAGAAGAGATATAAAAAATAAAAAACTTATATAACAAATAATCAAATTATTAAGTTTGTTAGAAAGTGACAAATTTTACAAACAAGAAAATGGAGTCCATTAGAGGTAGAGGAAGTTTTCAGTTTTAAATAGGGGTGATGAGGATACTCTTATTGGGAAAGTGATATATGAGGAAGGTCTTAAAGAAGGAAAGGCAGGGAGCCATGAGAATAACTTATGAATGAGAATACCAGGCAGAAGAAACAGCACGTGGAAAGGCCCTACAGCAGCCATTTTTCCAGCAGAAGGAGGCTAGTGTGGTTGAAGCAGAGTAGACAAATAGTATGATATAAGACAAGGATAAAATAGTAATAGTGAGGTTGGAAGTGTGCGTTTCTGTAGATTATATAAAGTCTGTAAGCTGTTATAGGAACCTGGCTTTTTACTTGAAGTAAATTAAGGACTAATGCAGAATATTAAATGCGGCCTGCAATGGTCTGAACTATGTTTTTTTGTTTGTTTGTTTTGTTTTGTTTTAACAAAGACAGAGAGAGAGTCAGAGAGAGGGGTAGATAGGGACAGACAGGCAGGAACAGAGAGAGATCAGAAGCATCAATCATTAGTTTTTCGTTGCCATTGTGACACCTTAGTTGTTCATTGATTGCTTTCTCACATGTGCCTTCACCGCAGGCCTTCAGCAGACCAAGCAACCCCTTGCTGGAGCCAGTGACCTTGGGTCCAAGCTGGCAAGCTTTTGCTCAAGCCAGATGAGCCCGTGCTCAAGCTGGTGACCTTGGGGTCTCAAACCTGGGTCTTCCGCATCTCAGTCCGATGCTCTATCCACTGTGCCACCGCCTGATCAGGCCTGACCTATGTTTTAAAAAGATCACTCTGGCTACAGTTTTGAAAATAGACTGTACAGGGACATTCAAGTCAAGTCTCATCCATTTATTTCCTAGTAAAGTAAAAAAGGAAGCAATTTAAGAGTGTCATTCTCTATTTATTATATACTTTATTAGAGTTTTACTAAAAAATATGTAACAGGGCATATCACAGAGGAAACACTGAAATATATGACTGGAAGAAACCTTGAGAAATAATTTATTCCATTTTGCTTCAATCAGATAGCATACCAGTAATTGATTTCAGACATATATGAATCTGCTTTATGTTAGAACACTTCTAGTAAGAGAAATTTCACAGCTCCTTATAATCCACACTCCAAAGTATCACAGATGTCTCTATTGGAATTATTCATTCTGTAAATTACAATTTATTCTTCTTTAGTTTCTTTCTTTATTTAAATGGGAACTTAGAACAAAGAGTATTAAGATGTGGAATCAAAACTGCAGATTTCTAATCACATAGTATTCTAATCACACTGGCATCTTGTGTAACCTTTATCAGAGATCCCTTCACCTCTATGTATAAATTAAGGAACAGATGTGGACCTTCCTTCAGCTTCTGGGAAGAAATCAGCCATATAAATCCAAGATATAATTAGAATCATTGTTGGTATTATTCTCTTCTCATTATAAATGAAGAATTAACCCAATCCTTTACTAGGATTTTAACTCATGAAGATGGTGTATGTTGCCTATAGATATGAAATCCTCAGGAAGCATTAAGTCATTAATTGTGAGTCAGGGGGAAAAATACTCAGAATTTACCAAAAGCTTTTAATCCAGATTTAAATCCATTCTTACTCTATTAAAATGAATGACCTTTAAGGAAAAAATCCTGACAGTAATTTAAAAAAAGTATAACAGAACAGTTTAATGTAGCTAACATAGATTTCCTTGAAAAATATTCTTTGGGTGTTAAATCACAGTGCTGATATTAGACATTTTTCTGAAAAAGAGTTTACTAGAAGACTATTACAAATTAAAAATCAATAGCTTACTTTTCCAATTTGAACATGTGAATGTGTGTGCATTTGGGAGCCAGGAAACAAACTATGTGATTTTCAAAAATCAGATCTCATGTGGGTCTCAATGTCAGAGGTGTGATGGCAGGAAAGGCAGCCTTGAATGTAATTATTCTGGGTGTCCTAGACAGGGTCAGGTAGCCAGCAATTCAAAGCCCCCACAATCTCCTGAGTTCAATTTTTAAACAAAACAAAACAAAACAAAAAAAACCCTATATGCCAGCAACAGCTAACATTGTGTACAACATCAAGTCATGTTGACCATATGTGGAGTTCTTTATCTTTGGTTCTTTATTCCTAAGGATTGTTATTAAAACCATTCATTCTGAGCTGTTGGCTCAATTTTGGATTTATTGTCAATTACTCCTGTGCCCTTTCAAGCCCTCACTGAGTACTGTGAATTTCGATTGCAGAGATGCCAGATACTCTTCTTTGCTCTACATCCATTGACAATTTTCTGCTTCATTTTATTATTATAATCATCAGCCCAAATGATCACAGTATCCTTCTAACTGGTCTCTTGCATGGGCTTTCCTCTCTAATTCAGACTCCATGTTGCTCCTGCACTTATTTTCCTAAAGTATTGCTCCTATTATTTGTTTATCAAGTATTACTACACCATAGCCAGATGCCACACACTGTGTTAGGTGCTGGTGATGTGGAGGAAAGTAAGTATTGGCCCTTTCACTTGTAGAAATTGCAATTAAGTTTGACAGAGAGACATGTCATTAAATGGTTATAATACAGTATGTTTCATGAATCATTATGAGCATGTAGAACATGCCATGGCCATTGCAGGAAGGGATCAAGGCTGCTTAAGGTGATTAGGAGAGTCTTGAACAGGAGAAGGTGGTATGAAATCCATGTATTGAGGGATAGGTGGGCTTGCACCAGGCAGACACTAGGGAAATCCTGTTCTATACAGAGAGAACTGTATTTGCAGAGACATGGAGATATGAGATATAGCATGTTTGACGAGCTCTAAGTATTCCAGTTTTGCTAGAGAATAGGGCATTAGTTAAGACAATCAGGAGAATTGAGAGAGTCTGGGCAGGATCTTCTCTAGAGTGAGTTTTATGTGGAAGACTGCAACATTACTCCATATTTCATAGATACCGGAAGTAACAAAGTAATATTTAATTTTAGGAAGATAGTTCTAGGAAGTGATCTAACCATTTAATGAATGGGTCAGGTACCATCAGGAAAGAGGCCAGTTAGTCTTCTATACAGGTCCAGGTCAGGGAAGAGATGGCAGGAGTAGACCCCCATTCTAGACTCTGTAACACAGAAGGTTTGTACTGGAATTGGGGTCATATTTTGTTTCTTCATTTGCTTAGTCAAAATTCAATTAATGCAACTTTTTTTTGTTTCCTAGAATTAGTCAGATATGGCCCAGATCATTGTATATTTCCATGTAAATGATATTCGTTCTTTTCTAAGAGTACACTGTATATAAATCTCATGTTTTCCATTGGCTCATTATTTTTTTTTCCCTTAGTATTTTTATTCCCTTAGTATTTTTCCCTTAGTATTTTTTTTTAGTCTGAATTTTTATTTACTTATTTGTTTATTCACTTTAGAGAGGAGAGAGAGAGAGCTAGACTGAGAGTGAGAAGGGGGGAGGAGCAGGAAACATCAACTTCCATATGTGCCTTGACCTGGCAGGCCCAGGGTTTCGAACCAGTGACCTCAGTGTTCCAGGTCAATGCTTTATCCACTGCACCACCACAGGTCAGGCGGCTCATGTTTTTTAAATAGGGTTTTTTGGGGCCTTTAGAGTAGTTAGAGGTGCTTCAGTATCTTTGCAAGTGGTGCTTAGAAAGGATGGATGGGAGGCCAAGGGGCAATTTCATGGACCCCAAACCTATACTTCAACAAAGCCAGCTCTGATTTTACTAGTTTTATTTCTGTGAAATTCCACATAAGGTTTTGTTTGAAGAAAGCTGTTTAGGCAACTTTTGCTTAATGAAATGGGTAAGACTTACTGTATTTTAGTATTCCCTTACTATTGACATCAGACTTAGAGAAATAGTCCAATCCATTTGATGTTAAAACTGAGACAAAGGCTGGGCTGGGCCTTTGTTATGATTGCAAAGAAATACTATGTATCACAGGACTGAAAATCACATGATGACAACATTTCTGGGGTCAAGTGTATGTGAAAGTCAAAAATCACATTGAAAGCTTGCTCTTTTCCATTTTACAAGTAATAAAACTGTCTCTTGTAATGGGGCACACATTTTTAGGTTGTGGGAAGCAAAGTATGGAATGCTTCAAGGAGATATAAAGTGTTTTACTTAAATATGACTTGGTCAAAATACCATTGTGATATCAATGAAATTATCAACTAGGTGAGCTGAATTATATCTGTCCTTTATACACAACTCAGAGAACCCAAGGAACCACAACCGCAGCTAACAAATGGGACATTCTAATAACATACTCAGTACTAGTAACATATTAGAAAATAATAATTGACCATTAGACTCATGTGACTTGTATGCAGAAAAGCTAGCTGATACCGTAGTCTAGCTCATATCTCATCAATTCATGCCCCCCCGTCTTGATGAATCTTGCCAGGAAAACAAAATAAAAACAATACAAAGTAGTCTCTTTCTTTTCATAGAGTCGAGTGGGACCCAGAACACACAGAGCCTTGTTAACGATTTAAAATATAACAGTCTCAAATTTACCAAATGTTTTTGTTCTCCCTTGGAGCTTTCTGCAAATTATGTTTAAAGTTACACAGTTTTGAAATCTGGGGACAATTGGAAATCTACATGAAAACATTCAAGAGCCCTTGGTTTGCTTTGACTCGGGCCATCTCACTGGGGGCACACCCACCGCTGTGCTCTGCCTCAGTCCACCCCCTCTGTTTGTTATCTCTGCCACACATTTGGAACACTGCTTAGAATCAGAGACAATAGAGTGACACTTTCTTGGGTCACATTCCAGCGAGGAAGCACTTAAAACTCTCCCAGATGCATTTGAGTCAACCTCTATACAGTAACACCTGCTTCAGAAAGCACTTCCACGGAGGAGGAGATAATTGGTAATGCGCGATGAGAAAGCACAGGTTGCTACTTAGCTTCAAGCACTTCTTATAAAAAAACATTGAACTACTTACTTGAAACTGTGCAACTCTAAGAGGTGTGGATAATTTTCAAGGCCTCTGGGAGTTGGACAACTTGATCCTGTGTTATAGATGGAAAGGATCAGCAGTCTGACAGCCTCCTACATTACAAGCAGGGGAACGAATCATTCTCTTCATAATATATTCTGTGGCTTCTTATTAGGATCCAAAGCTTCAGGGAAGACAATGGAAATTCGTGAAGCAGTTAACAAACATAGTGTTGCCCTCCACTTGCGTGAAGCAATAATGACAATTGCTTTTACATCTTCCCTCATAGACGTGCTGTGAGGCTCATGACTTTGCACCTTGTCCAGAGTGTAGCTTATTCAGGCAAGCTCGGGCTGCTGCCTCATCACTGGAATGTTTTGCTTGTGCGCAGTGTGTGCGGTTGTGAGGGGAAACCTTATCGGTTCTACATACCTAGAAACTGGCTGAAGTGCCTCAGTCACCAAGCTCAGCTTCCTACCTATGCAGCGTCGGGACAACTGTCTACTCTTCAGGGCTGCCGGCCAGGCAGACGGAGACAGAGACAGAAACTTCCGTGGAGGCGCTGAGGCTGAATACCTCATGCTTTTCAGGGCCGAATTTGGAAAGCATCCCAGATTGTACATCTGCCTTGGCATAATAGCTTGTACTTCAGAGAATGAGGCTTCAAGGGAGACAGTGAGAACAACCACGTCTATTCACAGAGGGAGGGTGACATTCCTTCCTTCTTTCAGGGACAAGTGTCTGCCTTGTTACGCTCTGCCCCTGTTGTTGTAGCTGCTGGTGAATGTGTGTAGTCAGGAAGTGCCCACTCAGCGCACAAGCCCCACAGGGGCGGATGGGGGGGGGGAAGCCCCGAAGGGGTGCCACAGCCCAGCCAGCTCAATCTAACGAGGATGCTTAGGCTGGGTGTGTGGGTCTCCCTCTTATCAACTTACAGTATCTGTTTCTTTCTTTTTTGTTTTTATTTGCTTGTTTGTTTTCAGTGTGGTGGCCAGGTAGCTAAATGCTAATGAGCTTTTTCTTTTTTGGTATTGTAATTTTTTCTTGGGGAATGCATAGGCCCAACTGGCACTTTGTAAATAAAGCTCTTTGCTGGGTTAGTCATCTTACTTCACAATCAAATTCTACATCTATATTCAAATTCAAAATGTTTATAATTTTAGGGTCAAAGAAACAAAAACACAGAAGAGGAAATTCTGATAGGGGCTTAGGAATTCTGGGCCTCTGAGTGGGATTGGTAGAAATAGCTGAACCCTCTTGAAAATGTGCTACTTTGATAAAAAGGCATAGTGAACTCCAAAGAGGTCCCTTTTCCCTTTTATAAGGACAGGAGAAGAGTCTTTTTTTTTTTCAATTTTACTTTATTTTTCCGAAGTTGGAAGCAGGAGGCAGTCAGACAGACTCCCATATGCATCCAACCGGAATCCATCTGGCATGCCCACTGGGGGGTGATGCTCTGCCTGCCCATCTGGAGCATTGCTCTGTTGTAGCTGGAGCCATTCTAGCGCCTGAGGTGGAGGCCATGGAGCCATCCTAAGCAACTGGGCCAACTTTGCTCCAATGGAACCTTGACTGACAAAGGGGAAGAGGAAGATAAAGAGAAAGAAGAAGGGGAAGGTTGGAGAAGCAGATGGTTGCTTGTCCTGTGTGTCCTGGCTGGGAATCGAACCCAGGACTTCTGCACACCAGGCTGATACTCTACTGCTGAGCTGACGGGCTAGGGCCTCAGGGGAAGAGTCTTTTAAGAAGAGGCACATAGTCTTCTCAGATTTTAAAACCAGGTTTATAGAGATGACATTGGTTGTTGATGATTCCAATGGCTTTATTTTAGGAGTTATAAGGGATTACACACAAGCACTTTTGGTCAATTCACAATAACAACAGGTCTAGAAATGAGTACAAACTTAGAAACTCTATCTACATATCTTATAAGTAACTTTAAAACACTGGTAAGTTCCTGCCCTGACCGAGTAGCTTGGTTGGCTAGAACATTATGCTGAAGCACAAAGGTTGTCAGTTTGATCCCTGGTCAGGGCACATTCAGGAACAAATCAATGTTCCTGTTGTCTCTGTATGTCTCTCTCTTTCCTTTCCTCTCTTACTAAAATAAATTAAATAAACATTAAAAAAATTAAAAATAACAGAATAACAGAAAACACCAGTAAGTCCCTAATTTTTTTAATGGCTGAGTAGTATTCCATTGTGTAAATATACCACAGTTTTTGTACCTCACTCATTACTGATAGACACATGAGCTGGTTCTAAATATTGGCTATTGTAAATAATGCTGCAATGAATGTGGGGGTATATATATTCTTTTGAATATCTACTGCTCACAAAAATTAAGGGATATTTCAAAATGAATACAGAGCATTTGAAAAAGGAAGCATTTGATTCTTTTTTTATTAAATAAGAACATCAGTAAAGTAAAAAACAAATTAAAGAAAGTTGTTCAAGTATGCAAATGAGATAGAAAACCAACTTTTATTTCATTGGTGAAAACGGCACTATACAAAAGGCTGAAAGTCCTGGAGTATCTACATGTTCCCTGATCTCTTAATTTTTTTGTGAGCAGTGCAGTGTCTTCAGGAAATGAGTGGATAAAAAAAGCTGTGGTACATTTACAGAATAGGATAGTACTTTGCTACAAAAAAAGGAGGAAATCTTGCCTTTTGCGATGGCATGGATGGAACTGAAGATTACTATGCTAAATGAAATAAACCAGGCAGAGAAAGACAAGTACCATGTGAACAAAATAAACTAACAAACAAAATAGAAACAGATTCATAAATACAGCTGTCAGAGTGATGGGCGTTGGGGAGCTGAGTGAGAAAGGTGAAGGAATTAAGCAAAGCAAAAGAACTCACAGACGCTGACAACAGTGTGGGGATTGCAGGAGAGAAAGGGGGTGGGGGGATGTGAGGAGGGTCAGGGGGATAGATGGTGATGGAGGGAAATTTGACTTGTGAGTGTAAATACCCAGCGCAGTGTACAGATAATGCATTATAAAGTTGTGCACCTAAAACCAATATAGTTTTATTAATCAATGTCACCCCAATAAATTCAATAAAATATTTAAAAAATAATGTTTCCAAAAAGTAATGGATTCTAGTTTATGTTAAGACTTATTTTTGCCTCTTAACATTACAGAAGCAAAAAAAAATAGCAAATTAAAATTAGTACATAGCATGTGTGAACTATAAAAAGAATTCTCATTTGCAGTTTTTCACATGTTGAAAAAGATTTATTATAAAAAAATTTTAAATAATATGAAAATATTTATTATTAGCCTGTAAGTCAACTTAAGGAAAGATCTTTAAATGTTCATTATTATAATAAGAAAAACTAAGCCATTCATAACCATGTTATCTGAATAATGGATGAAAACACTGGAATGTTTATTCTTGAGATAAGAAGACTTTGTAGGGGGAGATTACTACAGTATATTGTGTGTGCATGAGTGTGTGTATTTTGTGTGTGTGTGTGTGTTTGTGTGTGGCAGAAATGGTCTTGTTCTGTATGATTCCCTTTGTATGAGCTTTCTTAGGCCCCAGGTGTTTTCTTTGTTAGCACTTCTAACATTTGTAATTCAATGCTCATTTCGGATACACTGCATCTCCTTAAGACAAGGCATACAATTGTTTTATTCCCTGGGGTATCTTCAGGGTCTATTACAGAGTTTTGAACTAGATAAAACATAAATCAGTATTTTATGAGTGAGTGAATGAATGAATGAATTTGGACATTTATTAGACAGAAACAATATTTAGCAAACATTAACCATGACAACTAGAGTGAGTATTTATGTATATTTATTTCATTTAATCTTCTCTCTAATTCTGATAGATATTATCAGCTCCATTTTGGAGATGAAGCCACTGAAGCTTACAGACACTAACTGAACTGTTTCTGTTGAGGTCCGGGCCACTGTTTCTTAGACAATGACGGTCAACCTCTGCTGCCCACAATAAAAACAGATGCCAACTCAAGATAAGATGGACTTTCTAAGAAGTCTAACAATTTGGGAATGCCTTCCTTTATGAGAAACTGAATTATCTGTCACTGGAATTATGGAGTCTGCTTGGCCATCTGTCAGGAACATATAATAGAGAAGACAGGAAAGGAGGTTGAATTAGAAAACCTCTAATGTCCCTTTCAGTGCTGAAACTTTAATTTACTGTCTAGCCATATGCTGAGGCGACAGAATGATACGGTTCTTCCCCCTATTGGTATTTCTCCCTTTCTCTTTTCTTCTTAAAGCAGATGGTTGCTATTGTGCTTGTTGCCCTAGGAGGAGGATACAGGGAACAGCAAACAGAAGTCTGCTATCTTTTGGCTTTTCTGTTTCAGTAGCATAAACCTTCAGTGTCACAGACAAAATATTTGAGAAAAAGACATAAAAAGAGAATATAGCTCCCTTACCCATTTGAAAGAGATGCTTAGGACTGGTGAATTAGAATTAGATGAATGAAGTGTAGAGCAGTGCAGGATAAGCAAGGTGCTGATGCTTCAAAGAAAGAGATAGCCTTAAGCTATCTTCCTGAGTAGAGCCATGTGAAAATAGAACTACTCCCAAAAGGATGTGAGGGGTTTGAGAACACCATAGATCACACCTGTTTCTAGGTAAAACCATGGGAAGATAGAGGACCCAGTAAAGTGTTGTCTGAAGGGAGTGTCTAGGCATACACAGTCAGTGAGCACGCCAGGTGACCCCAGGGTGAAAAAGGGAAGGAACTTTGCAGGAACAAGAACATAGAGTAGGGGGCTTGTGGATTTGTTTTGAAACCTGAAGACTAATCAAGCCAAAGAACAAAGATTTCTTTTTAATCCCTCGTCTGTCATGCCTGTGCTTTCCTGCTGCATTTAGCTAGCTGAAATAACACACACACATATGCACATTCTTCCAGTGAGAATAGTTTAACGTGTGTATTCTGAATGATTAAAATGTGATCTTGTGATGGAATTCACACTTTAATGGGGTTAATGAGTTTATTTGAGAGACTATTTTCATTGATTTTCCAGTAGTTCTTCTGGTCTTAAGTAGATATCTTAATCTAGATATCTATAACTCTCTAAATATAGCTATAAAGATATCTAGATTAACATGTACATATAGTAAGTATATATAGTCTCAAGAGGAGATGGATAGTAAGTGTATATATACTACATATATATACTCCCTAGGTTTAGACCTTACATAAAATGACACCCTTCTGTTTCTCACAGAGGTAACAGCTTGGTGAAGTAGGACAGGTGGTAGATAACATTACTCTATTCCCTTCTCCAATAATGTGCTTTTTCTGTAGGTTGTACAGAGTTCATCATGTCAGTCAGGGTCCTTCATGAAACAGACACCAAAAGTGCAAAACACTTAATGGGGGGCCATACTTGGGAAGGATAAGGTATTGAGGGAGCAGGAAGAGGCAGGGTGAGGTTTCAGTGCACAGTGCAGGTCTGACACCTTGGAAGGGAGAAAAGGAAGAAGGTCCCTGGGTTACAGTGCACTCTGAGCAAAGGCCGGTAAGGAGCCCAGAGTAAAGACGGTTAAAGCAGTACTTCGTCAGGCAGAATGGCCAGCTCCAGTACCTCCACTGTGCTGAGTGATCAGCTAGGATCAGCCTCAGAGCGGTGTGGTCATAGCGAGAAAGCCACGGTGGATCCTGAGTGGGCACCAGGCTGTCAACTAACTGGCTTATTTAAAGCAGACTTTTGCTTAAAAGGAGATGTGAGTGGTACACCACTATGGTTTCCACAACCACAATTGTTCACTTTTTAGAATAAAATTCTTATAATCATATAGACACGGCTATGGAGTAGGTTTGTGAGAGAATATTGGAGAGAAAAACATAGAAAAGGTGATGGGTTATAATATGGACAAGCATTGCCTGGCCTAAATGACCAACCAATAGTCTGAGAACACTTCATTTGAAAGTCTGAACAGTCAAACTCTGGGAAGAATTATTTTTCCTCACCTCACTAGATAAGAAACCTTAACACTTCGTATGTACAGTTTCCAAGATATCCTGTAAATAGAGCTCATTAGCACCCTAATTAAACCTCTTGGGGCAAGTATTTGAATGCCACTCTGACCATAAATAGCAATGAAGCTTAGAAGCTTCATGAGTCCAATTCACTCCCTTGAGCTTTGGTGATTTTAAGTCATATATTCCCCAGACAGAGAGGATATGAAAAACGTTCTCATCTGTTGTCTTGTCCTAAATTTCCCCAATGATGGACCTAGGCCTGTCTAAAAGGAAAACCATCATTGAAGGTAAAAGCTTTCACAGTATCCTGCCACAGTCTTTCTAGAACATTTGAGCATAATGATGTAAAGGGAAGAGCAGGATGTTGTCTTCCTGACCCATACCTGAGAACAAAGATGCTTACAGGTAGCCTTGTGTGCTTCTCTCATAGATCTGCTGGCTGTGGGACCAGCTACCCACACCTAGTTTTGCTGGGAGGTGCCGGCTTAGCAGAGTTAGCTTTATACTCCTATTGCCACCATCATCCCCCCACACCAAAGTTAACATAGAGAATTGTCACTTTTTTAGGAGAGCAGAGTGGGAAGGGGTAGAAAAGGGGGTACTTTGTTTCCCTAAACTTAAAGAAGAAAAATTCCAAGAAAATAGCTCATCAAAGACTAAGATGCCTACAAGAAGAGATTGACAACTCCTTCCTTGCTAGAGAGAAAACAATGGGGAGATGGCATGTGGGTTTGGCAAGTAGAGGTGGGTTCTGAGTCACATTCCACTTTCCTCCTCTTTCCCCCTGGCCACCTTTGAGTTCCCTGTTCTGGAGAGGCCAAATGGATCCTGAACATGCCTGTGGGCCTAAGGTGGACAATGGATGGTAGATGACACTGGGAACTACCAACCATAGCTAAGAGGAATATAGGGTCAGGCTGCCTATGGGGGTGGGCCTGGAGATGTGGCCACATCTCACATGTCCCATGTCTAGGAGAGCCACTAATGAGTGAAGCCCTTATCAGGGGGTCCTGTTGTTGACACATCATCTATCCTTTTCAAAAACCACGCACAAGCAATGTCAGCAGTGTGGACATTCCGAAATGCACCCTCTCTGCTGTGTCTCTTCTCTCTGAGTCAGCACCTGTGGGAGCCGGACAAACCCATGCTTTTCCATGTCATGTTCTGGAGGGCAGGCTAGGATGAAGAAAAGAGTTCTGAAGTGTTGAGACTCTTAAACTTTAAGGACTCTAAGTGACTGATTTAATTACTGAATAAAATTGAGAAGTTAAGGATTCTAGCTATGATTTTATTATGAGAGTTCCACCAATAGGTAGAATAAGCAGGATTCAATAGAGCACATTTGGAATAGTTTTTGAAAATATCAGTTTATTTTTATACCCCAACACATTATTTCTCAATGAACCAGTTATTCATTGAAGATAAAGAGTTAAGTATGTTTATTGTTCTGCTACATGAGAATATGACCTTTGGCAACTCTCTCTCTCTCTCTGTTCTCCTGGTAACTTGGTAAAGATCATATGTACCCAGTGTCTTAAGAAACCACACTATGATAACATGTGAGCTATAATTGGCAAATTACATCTGGAAAGGCATTATCTATTATAAAGGCTGATAAGAAGCCATAATTTTTAACTTTCTTGAGTAAATGCCATGTCCTTAGTGGGGACTCTAGCAGCTATGCCTTTGGGGGTGCTACAAAGATGTGGGCTCCTCTGAGGTATGTCCACCTTCTGGACCTGTTTGATGTAAAATCTCAGGCCTGACCTGCTCCATGGATTGTTTCAAAATCTCCAGCAAGACTACCTGACGCTGCTGGCAAGCCCTGGTTTCTGTCCAGATCCTTCTGTGTACTGGTGCCAAATGTGGTCTATGGTAGTCTTGAGTCTAAATGTTCAGTTGAACCTAAGAAGACTTTCTATGGTATTGCTCCCATATAAAAGTGGTTGGAAAATACTTCAGCCACAACAGAGCACTTGGGAGAATATTTGTAGGCATCACCACCCAAGCCTTGAGGGTACCCTTGGGGAACTGAACATTCTGCTCGGTGGTTTCCCATCACTCCCAGTGGGAACAGAAATTCTCCCTTCTTCACGACCTCCCATACATACCCCAGCGTTTTCTTGTGCAGATTCCTAATCTTTCTTTGCTTTTCTTCTCCTTGTTAATTGCTATTTTTAATAAAAATTGCTAATATTTTTGGGAGATACCCACATTCCAGATACTTAAGTACTTTATCTAACATTATTTCATTTAATCCTCACAGCAAACTCTAAGGGTGCTTGATATTCTTCATTATGAAGACCAAGATAAATTTAAGTGACTTCTTAAGATTATATCATTATTAAGCCATATAACCATGTTTCAAACATGTCATCCAGGAAGTGATTTAAAATCATATTCTAATGATAGAGAAGAATCTTTGTTCTTCCCTTTCACAGCTTACAAAAGTTAGCTTATTTATAGAACAAATATGTAAAGATAGGTGTTCTAACACTATGATTTTTGAAAGCCTATTTCCTCCAATTTCAACACTACCCCTTACTTCTAGTGAAAAAGAAAATAATAAAGTTGTCCATATAAGGTGTTTTTTATTACACTATTCCAAAATAGTTTTAATGATGAACCACTATTGGAAAGGTGAAAGAAATTAAAATGAAATTTCATGGCTATACAGCTAAAAGATAAATTAACTGACCATCAACTCTATGTCTAGATCACCGTAGAGGAGACCATAATCTTTAAAGGAAGCCTAACTAGATGAATTGAAACTTTTTCCTTAGTAAGGGGAAAGGGAATGTGAAATTTTATGTGCTAGAATTTCTCATCCAATACTCTCAATCTTCTTCCTAATCTATGGCTGATGCCGTTGAAACATCTTTTAGTAATACTGCAATTACAAATGGAATTTTGTAAGTATCAGCATTTTGTCCACTTTTAAAATGGGCATTTAGAGCAATTATGGCTCATTGGGATAGGGTCTGCATTGAGCTTCCTGAATGGCTGTTCTCACCAAGCTAGATGATTCAGGTGTGTTATGCCATGTTTAAGATGAAGGGGATAAATAGTGACTAAAAAAGTTTTTCTTCCTTATTGAAACTATTCTAATTCTAATTTCATATTTTATAAGTTCATGGTCAGTTGCTACTGTTCAGGAAAAGCTTAGGAAGGAACTCATTAAACACATATACTTGACTTCCTAACCTTTCTCTAAAGTCCCAATTACTATAATCTGAGACAAAAATTAGTTATAATTGAGTGAGAAATAGTAAGAAAAATTTATATAATTCAATGGATAATTATTTATCCACAATAATTTGATATAAAAATGAGGAGGGGCAAAAGTAGGTTTACAGTTTTGAGTATGTGAAACAGAATTTATTTTTGTATTAATTATTTATTATTGTATTATTTTCCATATGAACACCTGTACACCTAATTAGCCCCACCCTGTATAGTAAAGCAGTTTTGCAAAGAGACAGTAGATACACAAAAATCCAGCCATCACATATTATAGCTCAAATCACACTTTATATGTTACTTTACTGTATTTCAGGATTCAAGAGTCAGAAAATCCTGTCACAGAATGTCACAGTTCTACAAACTATGCCCAATGAGATAATGAAGTCACATCTGTCCAACATTGAATATTCTAATTTCCCCAGCATCTTGAAAATTTTATTTATTTTTTCCCTACATAGGAGAGGTAAAGGAATAAAAATAGCCAAAGCCCTTTCTAAGCCATTCATGTCTCTTGACATAGGGTGTCTTTTGATAGCTGTATTAGTTTCCTATGCCTGCCATAACAAATTACCACAATGTAAATGGCTTAAACCAACACACATTTATTATTTCACAGGTTTGTAGGTCAGAAGACCAGATGGGCTCAGCTGGAAGCTCAGTTTAGAGAGTGACAAGGCTGACACCAAAGTCACTCAGGCTGGTGGCAGAATTCAGTTTCATGTGGTTGTGAGACTGTGGTCATAGTTTTCTTGCTGGCTGTTGAGTGGTTCTCAGCTTCTAGAGGCTACTATATTTCCTGGTTCTTGGTCTCCTTCATCCTCCAACTCAGCAGTGCTGGGTCAAGTCCCTCTCGTGCTGTCAATATCTCTGACCTCCCTTCTGCCTCATTTCACTGACTTCTCTTCCCAGCTGAAGGCAGTCATCGGCTTGTAGGGGTTCATGCGGTTAACTGAGTCCCACCAGGATACTACACCTATTTTAACATCCTTAATCTGCAAAGTCCCTTTTACCACATTTATAGGATCCAGGGATTAGGGCCTGGACATCATCAGGGGGTATTTTGCTTACTATGCTGTTAAGAGTTGGCTATATCTCAATCCAACTAGGTCTCACTCCTACCAGATGCATCCTGCAGAATCCAGATGTGACCCTGGTTTATTCCTGTGTAGGAAGCATGCGACAATTCTTCTCAGATATGGCTTGTGTGTGAGATCCTCATTTTAAGTCCTCAAATCAATTCTCTCTGCTTTATCCTGTCCCTTCAATTCTGGCAGGTAATTGCTTCCCTGCTATTTGTCTGGATGTTGGGTATCTGATTTTCTCTGTCTTGAATTTTTTGTTTTATTTTTAATGGAAGAGAGAAGGAGAGAGACATAAAGAGAGAAAGAGAGAGTCAGATAGGGACAGACAGACAAGAGGGAGAGATATGAGAACCATCAACTCATAGTTGTGGCACCTTTGTTTTTCATTGATTGCTTTCTCATATGTGTTTTGACTGTGGGAGGCTCCAGCTGAGCCAGTGACCCCTTGCTCAAGCCAGTGAACTTGGGCTCACGCCAGTGACCTTGGGGTTTGAAACCTGGGTCATCAGCATCCCAGGTCAATGCTTTATTCACTGTGCCATAACCTGGTCAGGCTTCTGTGCCCTGTTCTGATTGGTCAGCATGGCTTCCAAATTTGTTAATTAAAAAAGTAGGATCTCCAAATATGTCTTTCTGGACAGTTTCAAATCCTTCCACAATGTCTCTGGTTACAGCCAGAGTTATCCATTTTTTACCATAAAAAGCAGTGCTGCTCTCATTTATTGTATTTATTAATAGGTATCACTGGGCATGGAGTATTCACTGAAAATATGACACATTTATTAGTTATGGCTTAAGCCAGTATCCATGTGTTACATGGTGAATCATAACACAAACAAAATTAGTTTCAAATATCTATATACCTAGGCTAATAAAAAAATCTTATATAGTCTGGATCAATTGTTTTCTGGACATTTTTGAATTATGATCTAGTTACACTGATGATATTGTTAATATGCCTGAAACAACAGGGCTGTAAAATATTCATCTTGGCAATTTGAGCCATCTAAATAAATGAACTGTATTAATATTGTAGTAATCTAATAAGCTCCTCAGTAATTGTTTATTATGTAGCTGGAAACTAAGTGCAGGTATTGGGTAGAATTGAGTAGTTACTATCAAAACCCTTACTAGGCTATTTCAAATATTATGTGACTTCATAAGATCAAATCACAAATATTTATTTTATGTCGATTGAGTGCAATTCACTACAATATAAATGAGAGAGACCTGGATTCTTCCCTTGAGGCACTTATAGCCCTAGTGGAAGGGGGAGAAGACCCTAGATCCCTAGAATTCAAGGTAGAAATTAATACATGCCTAAGCGAAGGCATGTGATGTATGTAGTACAGACACTGAGAAGAGAAAAAAAATGACTCTACTCTTAAGAAACATACATAGTACCTAGTCAAACACAGACATTTAATAAATACAACTGAATGTACTGAGCCTCCCATTTGATTTGAGTCTTGATATATTTGGACTCAGAAGGAAGGTGAAACCAGCAGTCTAGCAAATAAAGAAATGCGAAGCAAAGCACAGACAGTGAAGGTTCTCATGTTACAGCCTTTACTTCCATCACTTAAGTCTCTGTCAACTAGTCGTTCTCATCCACATTTTTCTCATCCTGGCTTAATTACCCAGTCTTATCCTTCTTCTCGTCTCCCTTCCCCATCCTGTACATAAATGAAATTTTATTTGTTAACAGCAGAAAACAAAATGTCAGCCATTCTCATCATTGCGTTCCCACCACCACCATTCCAGATAAGCACCCATCCCGTATGCCTGTGCCATTGCAACAACCTCCCAGATGGTGTCCTTGTCTTTGGTGTTTTGCCATTCTTTCTTTTTCTTCTTTACATTTTTTTTAAATTTCTTTTTATTTTATTCATTTTAGAGAGGAGACACAGAATGTGTGTGTGTGTGTGTGTGTGTGAGAGAGAGAGAGAGAGAGAGAGAGAGAGAGAGAGAGAGAGAAAGAGAGAAAGGAGGGAGGAGCTGGAAGCATCAACTCCCATATGTGCCTTGACCAGACCAGTGCAGGGTTTTGAACTGACGACCTCAGTGTTCCCAGGTCGACGCTTTATCCACTGCGCCACCACAGGTCAGGCTCTTCTTTGCATTTTTTAAAAATGTTTATTTCGTTGACCTTAGAGAGAGGAAGGGAAGGATCAAGATAGAGACAGGAACATTGATCTGTTCCCGTATGTGCCCTGACTGTGGGTTGAATCATCACCTTCTGTGCTTTGGGACACATTGACCATTCTAACTTTTTTTGTACTTTTCCTATATTACGTAACTCACTGTCTCACTATAGTTAAACTAGCTTTTGAGCTCCCTAGGAGAAAAGTATGTGATTTTTTTTTCACATTATGTCCTCATGATGGTTGCTTAACAAATGTTCAGTAATGGTTCAATAAATGCAGTGCTATCACTAGGTACCTCCCTGTTTTGTTTTGTTTTTCTCTGCAGAACATTCATTTACAGTTTGATGTTTTCTAGTTGGTTGCCAAGCTGGTTAAATGACTCCCTTGACACCAGAATGAGACCTTGTTGAATCTTTTTATCACTGAGACCTCATTGTCTAGGGCAGTATTCAGCACGTCGTAGGCACCCATCCAAAATGTGTTGAATAAATGAATAAGCCTAATCATTTAGAAAATAATTTTGTTGTCTTTGTACAAAAAACAGCTTTATTTAATGATTCATCATCATTCTTATATACCAGAAAGACATTTCCAAAGTATTGATAGGCTTAGTCTAATGTTTCCAGGTTCCTAGGTACTCGTATGGAGAATACTAGGTAAACATAGTCATTAACTTTCAGATATACTTACTATTGTCACAAAGGAAAGCATAACATTTCTGATAAGTAATTATTATAAAACATGGACATTTTAAAGATTTTTCAACACTAAAGTTTGAGAGATTGGAGAGCTAAGAAATTATCTATTAATGTTTCTACTGTCTGAAGAATTTTAATAAGATAACTGCTAACATCCTCCTTTGCTATTCTCATCAATAAGACACTCCTGTTGGTAGAGAGAGCACATGGATGCCTCCTGTCTGGCAGAGAGGACACTTCGAATCTGTACTGAAGCAATGAATTCTGAAATGGTAAAAGTTACTTCCTTTGGCAAGTAGAAAGGATGGAGCCCTCAGACTCCAGCATCAGACTGGCTTGGACTTGAATCCTGGCTCAGAAAACACTAGCTATGTGCACTTGAACAATTTCTCCCAATACTTGTCTATAAGATGTGGTGTCAACAGTAGCAATCACAGAGAACTGTGGTGTGGATTAAGTGCCATACTGCACAGAGACACAAAGGACAACTCATCCTTTTTACACACCTTGCAGTGTGATAAGTGCTTAGTGGGAATTCTCCCCACTTAATTCTCACAATAGCCCTTTAATGCCAGTATCACTAATATCCTTACTTTTCAGATGGAGAAACTGAGGCATGGAATGTTGTTTGAGACCTAGTAAGTTCTTACTAAAGTATGCTAACATAATTATTTGTATTGATCATATATACTATTAGAATATCTTTTAATCAAATTGTACATACCAAATGTATTATGTGATTAAAATACATGCTATAAAGGAATAGCAAATGTTTAATGAGCATTACATTGCACCTAATGCTTTAACACTTTACATGGTTACCTAATTTAATCCTCAGAGGATGCCTCCACAGTGTGAGTATTATGCACATTTTGCAGAAGAGGAAACAGGTAAAGTCGTTCACCTGGAGTCACACCACTGGAGATTGTTAGAGCCAATATTTAAGCCTACGCTGTCTGATTTCAGAGATGGTATGAGTAACCCTACCTTTACTATACAACCTCAAGTCAAGCACCTAATATCTTTAGACATTTTATATAAAAAGTTATAAAAAGGACATGAGGTCATTGGAGAGCTGGGTCTTGGGAGGAGCACCATGGGTGCATTAGTTTCCTGTGGTTGCTATAACAAATCACCACAAACTAGATGACTTGAGACAATAAGAGTTATTCTCTCTAAGTTCCAGAGGGAGATGTGTAAAATCCAGGTGTTGGCAAGTTTGTGCTCCCTGCAGAGGTCCTAGGGGATGGTCCATTGTCTGCCTCTCTCTTGATTCTTGCCGACACTGCTTGGCTTATGGTCGCATCACTTCAATTTTTTTAGACCAATAATTCAAATTCTTCTCTGCTCTGTCTTCACATCGCCTTCTCCTCTATGTATGTCAAACTTCCCTCTGCCTCTCTTTTAGGGACAATAGTGATAGCATCCAAGACCCACTGGGATAATCTAGGATATTACCAGATTTGAAGATCCTTATATTAATCACATTTGCAAAACCTTTACTATATAAGGTACCATTCAAATGTTTCAGGGATTAGAACCTGGTATCCATAGGGACACCATTCAACCCATTGAAGTGAGAAATAGTTTATTAAATCCATGAATCTACAGGTTGTGACACAGAATGTTATTTTACATATCAATAACAGAAAAAATCTCCAACATGAACAATCTACTAGGAAAAATGAAGACAATGACTATACACTCAGGGTAGATATTATGCAGAAAAATAAATCCACCACACAGAAGAAACAAAAGGGTGGTGTCTGTATCTCATCCTTGGCAGTGGGTAAAGGGAGAAAAACAAATCTCTGAGACTTTAAGCCCAGCGGATGCCCATTGCGATCTAGTGTCAGTTGGTCATGCAGTGTTGGTGAGATATGTCCAAGTGTGGTGTCATGGCTTGAGGCAGATTCTAGAGGTACTTGTCTGGACACTCTGATGGTTAAGCTCCAATGTAGCAGTGGAAGTGCTGGCTGGGTGCAAGAGCTACTTAGAATGAAGAGTAATCATATCTGTTGTGGTGTCCAGACCAGCACAACCATGGAGGTTGCAGTTTCCCACAATAACCTTTCTTTAATAAATAATGCCAGGAAATGAGACCACCCAGAATTCTGGAGGAGCTGGCCCCATATCAGGCAAACTTTTATGAATCAGTGGGTCCTACACATACAGGGAGGGACAGTTATACATGCTTCAGTGCTCTACCAGGTTCCCCTTTATGACTAGGCCACTCTTGTTGTCTCTGCTGCGCCAGATGGCTCTCAGTTCTGTCCTAGAAGCTGCCCTCTCTGGATGGTGCAAGGCCTCTATTGCGCTTGGACTTCCTCCTGATATCTATAAGCTAGGCCTGTTTCCTTCCCTTTCTACATGGCCAGCCCTACTCAGTGGTCCTTCAACCCATCATGTCCACTCGGAGTCTGTTCCCTGGGCAATGCTATTTATTGAACAATTGAAAAATAATAAACAGACTCTGGCTGGTTTGCTCAGTGGATAGAGCATTGGGTCCAGCATGCGATGTCCTGGGTTCGATCCCCAGATAGGGCACACATGAGAAGCAACTGCTTCTCTTCTCCTCCCTCTTCCCCTTCTCTTCCTCTTCCTTTTCTGCAGCCAGTGGCTCAGTTGGCTTGAGCATCGGCCCCTGACAGAGGTTGCTGGGCGGATACCAGGTCAGGGCACAACGGGAGTCTGTCTCTCTATCTGCCTTTCTCTCACTTAAAAAGAAAAGAACAAACCATTAAACCAGAAAAACAAAAATACCAAAGCCGTAGGATTTGTCAGCTGTGACCCATACTTAAAAGTTGTTATACACAGAATCACTTCATAATTGGGTTATGGGTATATAAACCGTGTACAACACAGTCATAAAGTTAGAGATGTTACTAGTTTTTAAAACCTTTTTTGCGATTTCATAGGGCCCACAGGTTGTGTATTGTATGTTTGAGTATCTGTACTGTTCTAATCTAGCAGGTGTGTTCATCAGAGTCAGACAGCTCTGGGTAAATTCCTGTCCTCTGACTTACACTAATTATATATCCTCACACAAGTGGCTTACTCTCTTTGAGCTTCTGTAAAGTGGGATCATATTACCCACCTACCTCTCAGGAGTGTTGTGATCATTAAATTAAATACCCTCCATATAAAAACCTAGTGCTATGCTGGCCATGAAAGGGGCAATTTATGAATGTTGTTAGTTTCTCTTCCTGTTCCCATGAGTGTATCTAAAAACCTCCTCTATTGCTTGTAATCCTCTTTACAAATAATTACAATAGAATAACAGGAAATGTATTCTTTGTGGGTGGGTACTCTAAATAAATAAAGCTAACTTATAGAGTAGTAGGAAAAACAATGTCAAATAAATCTTATTTTTTCTAATTTAAAAACAAACTCAAAGTAACAGATCCCATATGTTGTCACTATAAGGCACGGTTGGCTTGTAGTGACAACATATGGGATCTGTTACTTTGCCAGAGAATCCAATGAGCCTAAGATATATCCTGTCTCCTCCATAGGGATTTCTGACCAGGCCAGTGTTACTTCCTACCCCAGTAGCACACGTTTGCCGGGTGGTCCTGAGGTTCACCTGGCTGCTTTTGATGAGCAAGGGAGGACAGAGAAGCTGCTGGCCCTGACTCACTTCCTTTCTAGCCCATGTTAAAATCTTAGAATCCTTATCTATCAAAGGTAATTTGTATTTCCTCAATTTTTAAAATAAAAATTCTGAAAAGAATACATAAAATCATAAGCTAAATCACTTCTTGGTATTGATATTTCACAGGAAAATTTATCTTTCTTTCTTTCAAAATGGTTCTTCCATTCTTAAGCCACATTGAGATGTCATCTGGAAGCAATGTTTCTGCTGCTTACTTATCTGTGTTCTCTTGTCAATAAAATCTTGGCACTGAACTTTCAGTTTTAAGCAATTCTGTCGCAAACTATTGTCAAGAGAACCTGAAAGATATAATAGAATGTTCTTGGGCCTGAATAGATTAAAAAAAAAGAAGTAGCCAGGCAGGCTCTTAAAAATCTCAACTCATAGGAGACATGTGTTCTCATTGCCTTCATCCTGGGTGACCCTTCTCCACGCAGACGTAAAAGTTTCAAGTGCTTGAGAACAAAGGTAGTGTACTAAACCATTCTAAAAGAGAAGAGCGCCTAGATGAAAGCAACCTGAATTTACTGAAAGTCACTAAATGTAGTTCCCTTTTTACATGAAACATCTATTATGCCATTCTTTCTTCACACAAATAATTGTTAATGTTCAACATTCCAGAACTGGGACAAATACACACCTCACTAGAATTTGGCCTATCTGCATTTATATATATATATATATATATATATATATATATATATATATATATATATATGATTCAGAATATTGGCATTAATAAAATTAAGATGTTTGGTTGCAAGCATGAGAAAGCAAGTCTAGCTACTTGGGTGAAAAATATTTCTTTGGAAGGATGGTAGGATGTGTGTGTGCATAAGCAGATGGGGGCCTCACAAGTGGTGGGAGACCAGGCACTAGTCTGAGAAATTTGACACCAAGGGGGCCATGGAAGGACAAAAGCCAGGGAACAGAAACCACAGTATTCTCATATATTAACCTGTCCAAGCCCCACCACTGGGATTAGAATGTCTGCATTCCCTCTGTCAAGAATTCCTTTGCTTGTTTTGAAGTTACACAAGAGAATTCCTTTTGGTCACATGTTTACCCAGGAAAAAAAGGCTCTGGTCTCTTTAGTTTGTCTAGAAGGCAGTGAGCACCTGGAATCGCCCTTCCAACAGGACCATACACAATGGAAGAAAGATCAACTTCCACAGAAAAATTAGGGAACTATTAGGAAGAGAGTAACTCATGGCCAACCAAGGCAGCACATGTTTTCTCTACAGTATGTACAGATCTACAGTTCTTGAGGCAAATTCCTGCCTCAGACATAGGATGCCAAAGGAATTAACAGCAAAGAAGTGCTTTGTGCCTTGTGTCAGAATTCTAAAGCATTGAGTCTAGTAATATATACCTCAAGGATAAAATGCCAACCCTCTTCAAGGTGCAAAGATTGAATGAAAGCAATTCTTTAAAGGAAATGTCTATGGTTAGATCTTCTCTTATAGATAGAGGGAAATGCGTGAGAATGCCTTTTAAGAGACTGAGTCCCTAAAACCACACACACCTCATAAAGAATGGCTCTCTGAAAAGAGAAAGGCTGACTTCTTTATTCCTTGAGCAACAAATGGGGTAGAGTGTCTTTGCAAGTTTGTATTCTCTATATCTTTCCTATGCAAAGGTGTTTTTATTTTTTATTTTTTCACTGTCTAGTACAGACCTAATTTTATTTGTGTTTCCTTTGCTCATTTGGGTTATTTAAACTAGCTGAATAAAAGTTGCAGAGTTTATTTAGACTAAAATTTTTGTGTACAAGAGCATTGGGAGTGTGCTTCCATTGTAGTTGCATAGCACTACTCTGGTGGTAAGAAGAGGAAAGGAACATGCTTCATTGTTTTTTTTTTAAGGTATAATCTTATTTATTTATTTTTTATTAATTTTAATGGGGTGACATTAATAAATCAGGGTACATATGTTCAAAGAAAACATCTCCAGGTTATCTTATCATTCAATTATGTTGCATATCCATCACCCAAAGTTAAATTGTCCTCTGTCACCTTCTATCTGGTTTTTTGTCAAGCAACTCTCTAGCAGCTGATTTCCGTAACATACGGAAGTGGCAATTGCACTTTCCTTTAGTGCAGCTATTTGGAAACGTGATGCCTTAATGCAACATCTAAATACTCAGTGAGTTTCTGACAGTTCTATCTATCACAGTCCAACATCACCATGTTACTAGTGCACAGCCATTCCAATAGCCAAAGGGAAGGAAAAGTGAATAGATGGTGAAGCCACTTAAGTCCTTTGACATAACTGCAACGTGTCCCTTTTGTTCTCTTTTTTCTTTTGTTACATAGCCATGATTGTACGTGCCAGAATGATTATACACTATGTGCAACTTCATCTGATGAAATACACTCCCCTAAAATGTAAGGAAAGAAATTTTTCTTAAATGTATCATTTTTGTCCTTTTGGAAACAGACCCTGGGACAAAGTTAAGAATGCAAGAGGTTTATTAGGGGTTATTGTCCATGAAGATAAAAGAAGGAGAAAAAAGAATTGAGGTGGGAAAGCCTTCAGAATGAAATGCAGAGCTTGTAAAGTCTGGACCAACAGAACAGGGAACTCTAAAGCAAGACTTGCCCACTGGAGTTCTGCCTTGGGGAGAAACGGCTTATGCTAGTAGTCTAATCATGCTCATTCATTGGCAGGATGCTGCTGGGGTGAGTGTGACCTTAGCTCTAAAGATAAAACAAATCGTGCAGAGGACTGTCAGCTTATAGTACTCCTTGTAGATAAACAGCAGGTACTTTCTTGAAGAGGATTCTGAATGGCAGACCTTCCTGGTTGCCAGGAATAGGAAATGGTTAGTCTAGAATTAGGCACTGATCTAGTTCCAGTGATTAAATTAAAGAATGTGTCACCTACTGACTTTGTCATTTTTATAACTACTGCCAGGAAGCACAGTCCTAAATTTGTAGGTAGAGGGAGTGAAGATATAACATTTAATTATAACAACTAGTCTATTAAAGGACAGCATTTTAATTTACTGTAAACATTAAAAATTCTAAAAACATGGACATGATTTGGGCTGCTATAACAGAATGTTACAGACTGTGTGCTTCCAACAACAAGCATGTTCTGAAGGCTGAAAAGTACAAGATCGAGATGCCAGCAGGTCCTATGTCTGGTGAGGACACTCTTCCTGGCTGTCTTCTTGTACCCTTACATGACCAAGAGCAGAGAGAGGTCATCTCTCTCATGTCACTTCTTATAAAAGCACTAATCCCATTCATGAGGACTCCTTCCTGTTGATCTAATTACCTCTTAAAAGCCTTACCTCCAAATACTATCACATTGGGGATTTAGGCTTCAACATATAAATTGTGAGCTGGGGAGGACACAAGCACTCAGCCCACCGTAAACATTTTTAAAAAATCAAAGAATACAGAGAAATAAAAAGTTAAAATGTATAAATTGACAATTGCTTCTTTCCTCACC
This sequence comes from Rhynchonycteris naso, assembly GCA_037038555.1. NCBI lineage: Eukaryota > Metazoa > Chordata > Mammalia > Chiroptera > Emballonuridae > Rhynchonycteris > Rhynchonycteris naso. The sequence continues at coordinate 230,037,793 of CM072998.1, forward strand.
TTCCTTTTCAAAGGTTTATTTTTAAGTAAATGGCTCAAGTATATTCATAGTGTTGTCTGGTATTGATTAGTGGTTAGTAGATTTTGTTTCATATGTCTTATTACAGATTATTAAACTAATGTGTGGAATCTCAAGTAAACATATTTCTACCTAACATGCCATCTAGGAAGACAGCCTGCACAGTGTAATAGAGGAAACTGGCAGGAAGTGAGAAGATTGGATGGAGCTCTGGTCTTGAATTCTCCTCTTACAGTTAATCTTTAAATTCTAAGTTTCAACAAATAATTTACTTTCTATTAATAATTCCACTGTGGATTTTATCTTATTGGCATTATAACAGACAATGCGGAAAGTTTTTAAAGTTTTTAAGGATATCTGTCTATTCGTTCAACAAATGATTACTGAGTTCAGAACCCAGGCTAGGCACAGTTCTAAGTTTGGGGACACAGAACAAAGTTCGTGACCTCTTGAAGTTTATGCTCTTGTTGGAGAAATAAACAATCATCAAAGAAATGCAAATACAATCTGTGAGAGAGGAAAGTGCTGTGAACAAAGGTGGAACATGCTAATGGGACAGAGGACACGGGGATGGCCGTGCCCATGTGTGCGAGCGCTGAAGGCTCCCACATAGGGATTTTTCATAGGGTGGCCAAGGTCATTGTCTTCTAACTAAGGTGTTGGGGCAGAAATGTTGATTATGTGTCAGGAAAAGAGAGAAGGAACAGCAAGGCAGAAATGAGCTGTGAAAGAGTTAGGGAGGTGGGGCGAGGAAGGGAAGGCCAAACTTGCAGGAAGCAAAGACAAGGTAAGAAGTTTGAGGTTCATTCTAGGGCTGAAGGGAAGTCCCCATCCTTAGACAGGATGACCTGACCTGATGTACCCTTTGCAAAGATCACTCTGGCCTCTGAGGGGAAAGCACCTGTAGGGAGGCAAGAACAGAAGCCAGAAGCTGCCACATTCGCCTGAGTGAGCAATGAAGGTTTAGACATTAAAGGTGGCAGCTGGTCCTCTTTACAACACATTTTGAAGGTAGAGTTGTCTTGAATTGCTGACAGACTGGATGTTGGGTGTGAGGATAAGACAGGGATCAAGAATGACTTCTAACCAGAGCTACCTCCTCAGTTTGAGCTCAAATCTGGTATCAGACATTTTACAAAAATCAGGGGAGAGTGCCTTCTGTGGGGGTGGCCTAATTTTGGTTCTGTTAACATGTGCAATGAGTGGAAATTTCAGGACAACGAAAGAGATACGCTGTTCTTTATTTTTCACTCACTGTTTTCTTCTCTACTCATTAACAATACAGCAATTGACTTTTCACACGAATTACATTTTTGATATATCTGATTAGATCCTTTTTTGGAGAGTTGGTCTGGGTGGTTTTAGACCATAATTGGGTAACTGCATCAGAGAAGGGGTTTTCTGATCCTCCCTGTAACCCTTTTTAGGATAAATGATTGGTAGTGATGACACACAATTAGATCCAACAGTGCTCATAGTGTGGCTTTAGTGAGGAAGTTATTTTCTGTTCTTTGGTATAATATAAAAGCATGAATTGTCACAATATTTACATAAGGGTTTCTCAAGAAACTTGGTAGTATTACAAGTCCTATCGGATGTCAAAATGTAAAAGTTGCCTTTCTGAGAAAGGCAGATAGAGATAGTGGCATCACTTACAACAAACAGAGCAATGACTTAGGGAGACCAGCTTCTTTGTGACCTGAAGCTTAAAGAACTTAGGGGACCTTTTTCAAGGTCAGGAACAAATAATTACAAGAAGTAAAATTAGAATAAAAAATTATTTGGTATGAGAAAAAAGTTCATGAAATGATAAGTATTTAAAGCTGATAAAACCACAAACATCACAAAATACACACAAATAACAATATTTTTAAATACATGCATTGCTTGACACCCCCTGTAATAATATTTCTTATTTTTTTCTTTTGTTTGCATAGCCTTTAATGGCATTAACACATATAACAAGTATGCCATTTTTAAGATGAGGATACATAACACAATTCTGCTTTTATTCTGGCATGAATAATATAATTCTCAAAAGTGTATACTTGGAATGCAAAGAACATGTGTCTTCTCACATAGATAGATGTATTCACTCAAGTGAGAATTGTGCCTTACAAACACTGAGTTCTCATTGTCTATTTCACATCATGCTTGTAAAACAAAAAATCCTGTTTTAACAATTAAAACAATTTCAAAATACTAGTTTTGGGTTCTGTACACTTCCAACATTATTCTCTCTCCTCTGCTTGTAGACATTTAGTGTTGGGTGTGTAGATACCTTGACATCATGATACAGCCTTGCCCCTGCCCCTCCATGTTAGGTTAGGATGGTGAGGGAGAAAGCACCAGAGCCATCCAAGCATCCTTGGAAGCCATTCCTACAGCAGGAAGGCTACACAAGGAATAATCTATGTAACTCATAAATATATTCCAAGAAATTAAAACTAAGTGTATCTTCAACTTAATTTTCCTGTCGCCAAATGAACAAAATACAAATGCCCTCTCATCACCTAGAACCAGATGGGAAGTAAAACAAGACAGGGGTGTTAAACAATCTGAGCAAACTACTTTGAAAAATTTTACTAAAACACCCTGTGAATTCATTGCCAAGAGCAGCACCTTTGAAGGGGTCAGTGCAGTGAAAGGGCCTGGGACCTAAGCTTCATTTCCCCTATGGTAAATCCTCTTGTAGTCAAGAGCCACATTTGGTGTGAGAAAAAACACTAAATAAGGAGTAAGCCATGAAAAAGCTTCAGTCTCATAGAAGGGAAATTTGGTCAAGAATCTCCAAGCACATTGAAGGGGAGCAGGGAGAAAAGAAAGGATTTATTGTTAGGGCATGTTAGGCTTCAGATGTTTTACTCAAGTGTTTCTAAAAACTTACATGTAAATCCTGGGGATTGTGGTAAAATGCAGATTCTGACTGGTTCATTCTGGAGCAGAGCCTGGGACTCTGCATTTCTAACACATTCCTAGGCTTTCCCAGTGCTTTAACATCACAAACATCTAAGTAGTAGTTCAGTGGTAATTTCACTTCTCTGGAATTAAGATGAGAGTTGGGGTTTAGAGATAGGGATTTTGGGGGTCATCAGCATGAGACCATCTTAGCAGTAAGTGTTGTCCAAGATGACAAAGGGCCTGGAACTGAACTTCAGGGCACACTGACATTGAGAGCAACCTTTGTCAGCTGAAGTTTCACAGCTAAAGCAAAGAACACAGCAAATGGTTTCAGTGGTCATCCCAAGCATGGCACCTCACCAATCCATTCTAGTTGGGTATGAGAGAAGTACTAACAAGGCATGCCTTTGGCCATCAGGGCTTTGTGTACTGATAACTCCAGTTGAGAAAACTGACTTAAAATATAGGAAAAGGAGAAATGGTTCATCACAATAGACTGAGGTTGACTGGCTGAGATATTAGAGTAATATCAGGAGCCCTAGTTAATGAAAACTCAGTAAGGAAAATGTATCAATAATGAAAGCATGATCAACTATATGAAAAATTAACATATCAAATAAATGAAGACAGACTATTGATAACTGCCTTCTCCTCCCACAAGACAGCTTGCATTGACCTTGACAAGAGCAGTTTCAGAGAGGGAGATAGAAGACTTGATTTGAGTGGGTTCAGGGGAAAATGGAGTGTAAGAAAGTTAGGCTGGGGAGTATAAACACTCTTTATAAAGAGTGGAGAAATGGGCTCTAGCTGTACCCTAACCAAGAAAGAGTTTGGAAGATGTTTTTGTTAAAATATGGAAGCTATTGCAGCCTTTTCTTTTGTATGCTAATCAAAATGACCTACTATAGAGGAAAAATTAAGGATTCTCAAGGGGACAAGTGACAATCTCAGGAGTAATAGCTCCTACTAGGATAAAGGAAATAGGATCTACCAGGAAACAGAGGAGTTGGCCTCACAGAAGTGCAAGGACCATGCAACAGCGAGGCAGACTATGTGGGCTTAGGGTTAGGGCCCAGATACATAAAGAGATTAGTAAAAATATCAGGCAAGGGCAGATATCCCCACCAAGACCTAGAGTTCCAACCTCTGCAATACTCATTAGGGTCATGTACACAGTTCTCTACAACTATAAAGATTCTCTTGTATTGTTTCAATTTATTCATTTAACAAATACTCATGGAGGACAAACCATCTGGCTGTCAAGCACTGTTGTTTCACATGATTGACTGGATTTGTCCAGAGAGCTTCTTTTCCCATTTTTATGAATGCCCTACCATACCCATTGAGGTTATTTTGCAAGTTTATTGGAAAGGGTGGGCAGATAATAGCACATAGAAAACCCTGGCTAAGATTAAGCTATGGGAGCCCGAGTTCTGGTACCAATATGGAACTATAGCAAACCCTTTCTTATTTGGGTGGATAACCTTAGAACTGTTAGAAGTATTTGATGATCTGTTAATGAGGTATTTGGAGGTAGTCATATGTTTCATAATCTCCCCCTGTCCCAGCACCATCTAAGTCCCAGACAGTTCCATTGGGAAAATTTTGGACAACCCTGACCCTTCCTTCATATGCTTACTAAGCTAGCCCATCCCATACTGTTAGTTGAAACTTTCTCAATGTATCTTGATCCTGAGCCCTCATTTCTAACTCTATGCCTGTTTCTGCATCTCAGTCCCTTTAAAATTGCTGCCTGGATTGCTGCAAATAGATAGTTAATTGGTCTCTCTGCTTCTTCAAACCACTCTTTACTCTGCTTCCTAAATCACAGGCCAAATCAGCCATGCTCCTCAAAAACTGCCATGTAAAGAAAGTCTGAACTGAAGATGACATTTAGAGCCTCCAGATCTGGCATTTCCAGTTCATTCCTTCTTCCCTCCATCAAGTCCCCCTTTGCTGGAAGCACACAGGCTGCCTGCCCTCTGTGCCCCAACTTATGCTTCTTGTGCACTTTCTGCCTCTTCACTCCACCTGTTCTTTTTTCCAAGTCTGAAATATAGCACTTACCTTGGCCTTTCAAATTGTTTCAAGAATTCATAAAATATTCTATATTCTTGGGAAAGCCTTCTGGAATATATCACATCATAATGAATTATTCTTTCTTCTCCATTTCCATAAAAGTTAACTTATGCAACCATTAGAGTACTTACTAATGCCTCATGTGGCAGATATAGGCTTTTGTATATTTATTTGTCATACTTGATTATCAGTTCTTTACAGAGAAGGATGGTATTTATTCATTACTGGATAGTCTCCCAAACATATTTATACAATGTTTCTCCAAGTGGTCTGTACACAGTAGGTGTTCAAAGAACTTTGCATGAATGCTTCACCCTACTAATCTATTAAGTTGTTCATAAAAAGTGAAATAAGGACAATTCTGAGCTGTTCACCAGATTGTAAGTATCTCAAGAGCAGAATTGTTCATTAATTATTTTTCCCCCACAATAAAGAACAAAGCTCAAGTCAACAAAAACTTGTTGTATAAATGATTCAAAAGATTCTAAGGATCAATGTATAGTGGTCCCATCTGATGATTAAGGAGAAAAGATGACTCTAGTGAGGAAAGTAATAAAATAAGAATAACTTCCAAACAAAAAGAGAAGGCAGGAGAATTGTGAGGACTGTCACAGCTGGCTTAGCAATGACTAGGATGTCCAGGAGAAAGAAGCTGAGAAAGCTGTTGTGACATCCCTTTCGCTGGGAGGGTAATGTGACGATGAGAATGTTGACAGAAAATCTGAGTTGAGATCTTTTTTTCTTTTTATAGTTTTTCTATTGATTGAGAAAGTAAAAGAGAGAAGCATCAACTTGCTGTTCCACTTAGTTCTATTTAGTTGTGTACTCATTGGTTGCTTCTCCTGCATGCTCTGGCTGGAATCGAATCCATTAACTCAGTGTGCCAGGGCCATGCTTTATCTATTGAGCCACCTGGCCAGGACCTGAGTTGAAATGCTCTTGTTCACCCTGTCTTGGACTGTCTGGAGAGGCTGTGATTTGTAGAAACCACAGTAGGTAATTGTGGCAGCGACAAGAGCCTGGGTAGGAAGGGGGTTGGGTTAGCACTCCTTTGGCAGTCTGGGCTCATGGGTAGTGAAGCAGGGCCTAGAAATGACTGTTTCCTGTGGGGGAAGGGACAGTTATAAGGTATGAAGCCTTAGAGGGACTTGTTTTGGTGTGGGCTAAATGACTCTGAATCCAAGGGCTGATGGGCAGGCCTCTCAGGATTCACACAGTGACTTGGGCAACAAACTGTACTCATCAGAGCTGGAGAGGGCCTGGCTCAGCAGTGTGGTGCTGGGCTTCCCAGGAGCATAGTCTGGCTGGACAGGAAACACAGGTGGGACTCTACAGTTGAGCCGAGATCCACGTTGTTTTAGCAGAGACCAGCCAGAGGACAGCCAGGACTGAAGAGCCAGTACAGGGGATCAGTCCAAGACACCATGTGAGGCCAGGTCCTTCCTCCATCCTGACAGCAAGAGGACCGGCAGCTTCCCCCATAGCCAGTAACCATGGAGGAGAAGAGGGAGGGTAGGGAGGGTAGGGAGGGTTGGGTCTGTGAGGACTCACTGACTGACTATTGGCCTGACAGGGACAATCTCACTGAAATAGTGAAACTGTTCACTTCTCACCCCTACATTGGGCCCCAGACCAGGGAAACAGAAGCTGGTTAGTGAAGTAAGTCAGCCAGAAAAATGGAAAAGTTGCCATTTTATTAGTTTTTAGGAACCCAATGTGCTAAAATGCAGCCTGTCAACTTGGAGGTTAAGGGGCTATGAGAAGACCAGCTGCAGCCACAAAACAAGCGGGGGCCTAGGGGTCACGATGGCCAAGGACTGCCTGGGAAGGGTGGAGGTCAGGCCAGTCTGGATCCATAGGAGGTCCAGGTCGTAGCATGAGCTTGCTGGCCTGGGTGTGAAGCTAACCGGCCTGAAAGAATGGTATGTGTACTTTAAACCTACTTTTTGCTAACTGTATAAAATACATAAGTGTATTTCTGTGGGGATCCTAAATTTAGAGCTCTAACTTTCCTGAGTTGCCTGCACTGAATAACTGGAGATGCGCTACAAGTGGTAGAAACACTTCCTGTACGTCAATCCCTGCCATTCTGAAGTGTACAGCACTGGCGTTCTATTGGGAGAATGGGGTGGAGAAGTCTACAGAGCAGGGAGAAGGGTCTCCTGATGCCCGAGGGCCCACCCTCGCTGACCACCCAGGCAGCTGCTGTCACTCTCAGCCACCCATCTTCCTCCTTTGGCTAAGGACTGTGGGCATGAAGGTCATGGAAGAAAACTTTAAGACATGGTCTTGTAGAGTGCTTAAATGTCTGTGCATGACCACATCCAAAACGGGGGTAAAACCCTGATCCTTTATTGTAAAACTATCTTCAATTGATTTATTTTCTTTGTGAATTAGGAACCACTGATCATATTTTGCCTTTCGTCCTAGACTATCTATCTGATCTATCTTTAATCATTTCACTAACAGTTTTGGTATCATATTTGCTTGATGCATTAAAACTTCCGGAAGGCCATCAGTGGAATTTTCCAGGTCACCATCTCATTAATGTAAAACCAAGCATTACGGGGTTCTTTATTTTTCTTAGAAAGAAAAAGAGGTAAGGTCTAGTTTTTAAATGTATAATTTATTTGTGGATACTTCCTCACTATCCATATACTTAATTATAAATTATAAAAGTAATTCTATATTCTGCAATGTTCCCTTCCTACCTATTCCAGTTATTCTAAATTAATCTTCACTACATCTTTATGAGGTGAGGCCAGAAGAGCAATTACTTCCTTTTAATAGAAAGATGAAACTAGAAGTGGTTTGCCAAAGGTCACTCAGCAAGTTAGTTCTGGGACCCAACATAAAGCCCGGGTCCTATGGTTCTTGTTCCTGTGCTCAGTCTAGGAAATCTGTGGTCCCCAACCCATGACACAAACTCAGAAATGACTTGAGGCCTTCAGCCAGGGAGAGAGGATGCAGCCCATCACATGGCCAATCCATTGTCAACCTTTATCCAGACAGCTGCACTGACTGCATAGATCACAGGACAACAAAGAAGCAGCCTCCCTTCTCCATCCAGTGTGACACAGTCCATGCAGGAACACCTCGGTCTTATAAACCCTTTGTCGTCACAAGGACAGCAAAAGCGGAGGTGTAATATACCTGCCAGGAACATAAATCTATTAAACAATTAAGAGTTTAGAATATGCAAAGTCGTAACATATTTCTCATGTATATCCAATTAACACAAAATGTCAAGAGGTGCACATGATTACCCTAGTTATAGCACATCGCTGGTGAGGGCCGGAGCCAGGATCTGAACTCAAGTCTACCGTCAGCCTCCATCATTAGAGCAGGAGGCAGCATGAAGCTGAGTCCTTACAGAGCAGGCCATTGCTACTGATGGGGACTGGGAAGAAAAACCAAGTAAGTCATCCCAGAAGCCAGCTCAGTGGGGACCAGGAGATGAAGTGAAATTCATGTTCCTCATGTTACCTGCGATACTATTTTAATTTTGTGATTTTGGCATAGTCAAGTCCAGTGTCAAAGTAATTCCATAGAGATACAATTGACTCCTGACTGCTCGGATACTAGGAGGATGGAAAAGCATGAATTCTATGAGGAAGAAGGTTACAGGAAAACACATCTCGAGTGGGCTGGCCCGCAGCACTGCTACATTTTAAAAACCTCGAATAACCCCTGCATTCCAAACATGCACTCCAGGGTAAATATGCAGAACATTATGACACTTCAAAATATGTCCAGACAAAGTAGGACAGGTTAGAATTACAGAGTTAGATCCAGGCATAGATCCAGAAATGAGGAGTAATACTTCACTTCCCGAAGTTACAAGGAATCGTTTATCAGCCAATAGCTGCATAGGGAGGATAAAATTCCTAATCAAATCAACAAATGCATAGACTAGAAAACAAATAAATTATTTCAACACTATTTCAAAAACCAATGTTTCAGCGATGATAAATCACTGAGTGGATGGGAAGCTATGCATACTGTACTCAATATCTTCATAGTGTGATATATTCATTTATTCAAAAGTGTGCCATCAAATTATCTGAATGGGTAAGCCTCCTTTACATATATTATGCCAAGTAGTGATAAATGAGAACACTGAACATCTACCACCTCAATTCCTTAATGATAAACTCAACTAATTTCTTCTGATAAAGCAATCAAATAAACAGAACGACCGTTTCTATATTTCACTTGCATCCTCACTAACAAATTCAGTTTTGCTAAAGGATTCTGCATGGTGTTTAGGATGCTCACCTCACAGCTGTCCTGGGGTGGGGCTTCTAATAAGCGGCCTTTACCGCACAGAAAGCTAGATGGTGACACGTTGCCCTCCAAGCTATTGCCATGGAACTGGGTCTCCACATTCTGATTTCATGATTTTGGGAGAGTTCGCTCTTGGAATGTTACACTGAGCATATTCAAATTTAATTCCCAAACCAAACATAGTGCTTGGGATTACTGCCGCCTTGGCTGCCCTTCATTAATGCAAATAATTACAAACTGACTGTAAACAGAGGGACACATGGGCTGCTGCGATAAACCAGGAGGTCTGTGTTCCCTTCAGTCATTCTGTTTTCTTTTGTTCTTCGGTTGTTGGGATGTTTACAAAGCTTTCTCTGTTTCTTTGTTCCCCTTAATGTGTGCTGACAGACAGGACAGGGTAGATTAGATAGTTTCATCCCATTCCTCAAATGAGGACTCTCAAACTCAGAGACACAGACTTGGCCAAGGTCATCACAGAAGAGGCAGAAAACAGAAAAGATTACAGAGCTCCTGCATCCCCGTGCAGAGCTCTTTTTTCTGTGCCATGTCCGTGGCGTGTTTACAGAACGTGCCAACAGTTGGTACCATCCCTCACTCAACAGGTGCCAACCCAGAGCTTGCTGTGTGCAGGAGGATATTTTAGGAACTGCAGATAGACTGAGGGGCAACATAAAAACCCCACTTTCATGACAGTAAGGGATTGATAAGACAATATATAAACCACAAAGCTTTATTCCTTTTCTTCTTTCAACTTTATATAATTAGAAATTAACAATTAGAGTGTGGACTTTGAACACAAAAGATGATAAAAAGAGTATACTTGTTTTCTTGGTGTCCTGTTACTGAGAATTGGCTGTGAGCACTTCACAGGATCTGCTTTGCTTCTTGCATAATGCATATGTAAAATGGACCCTAATGAATATAATTAAATGTACAATATTGACCAAGCAGTCTGTTGAAGTGAATATTATTGAATATATGTAACACTACATCATTTCAGTTTCCAAAATGGATTGTGACATCTTAAGAGGTTTCATTGCACACTTATAAAATGTTTAAAAATTGTCTAAGTAGCTGATAAATAATAGCAAATTTCAGACACCATTGGATAGCAATTTTGAAAGACAGAGTTCCATAAATAGGCAGCCCTTTTAAACAGTATGAAAGTTGAAATGTTTTAGATATTGTTTCTAGCCTGGACAAAACAGCCAAAACAATGAAAGCTATAAACAGAATAAACTGCAATATAGCTTCACGTACTGTCAACGGAACTTTCTAATGCTTGAGTTTATAAAAACACAAAGAATACCATTTTATTATTAAAAATCCAAATGGATTTTTTTTTTAGAGAGAGATAAAAAAAGAGAGTCAGAGAGAGGGATAGATAGGGACAGACAGACAGGAACAAAGAGGGATGAGAAGCATCAATCATCAGTGTTTTGTTTTGACACCTTACTTGTTCATTGATTGCTTTCTCTTATGTGCCTTGACCGCGGGCCTTCAGCAGACCGAGTAACCCCTTGCTTGAGGCAGCGACCTTGGACTCAAGCTGGTGAGCTTCTGCTCAAATCAGATGAGCCTGTGCTCAAGCTGGCAACCTCAGGGTCTCGAACCTGGGCTCCTTTGCATCCCAGTCCAACGCTCTATCCACTGCACCACCGCCTGCTCAGGCCCAAATGGATTTTTAATAAAATTTCAATAATTTGGTAACATGTTGATTTATTAGTCACTTCCATTGTCTTTCCTTGTTTGTAGGTTTCTTTATCTGCCCTGTACAGTCTTAGCTGGAGGCAACCTCAGAAGTACAGAGCACCACTGCATGCTTCTTATTGAGATAAGGACACACTGTGGGGGCCATGGTTACAGTAGAGCTCATATGAAGAATGAGAATTATATTTAGCTTGGGGATTAGGGGAGTAATTGGGATTAGACATTCAGAGTAACCATGACAAACACTCTTATTCCAATTCACAAATTCAAAGCCTAAAATAAGTCATGCTTTGGAGAAGTACAATATTTAAGTAGGAATACTGCTTACAAAAGAAATAAATTACCTCTAATCTATGGGGCTGGTTGCCATAAACCACCGAACAACCCCAAACACAGGATTCTGTAATTCTATTCACCTTGCTTATTTTGTATAATTTCCTCAGTGCTTCCTGTGTATGAAATAACAGCTGCTGAAATTTTGCAAGCCACAAAAATATTCTTTCAAGCTTAAAAAATCTATGCCCTGATTTTCAAGGTTGAGATCAGAACAAGTTGCTGAACTAGATTCTCTAAATGGGAAAATGGGGAGTGTGATGGGGAATCTGTTGTGGCCATGGTTCAGAGAGTCAGCAGAGGCGGCTCCACAGCTGCAGCTGCAGTCCTGACTCCAAGACCACCGCTCAGGGAACGCAGCCCCATCAGGTCTCTGGCCGGCCACCTTCTCCCCAGGACCCCTCCTGGACCTTTCCCTCTGGACTCTCTGGGAGACGTGGTCTTGAAGTTTGGCCAGAGCAGATGATTTCTGTTTTAGGTGTAGATTCAAAGAAGGTGAAGCTTGTTTTATTTCCAGCACAATCTTTCCAAGGTAGCAATTATTTCAGCATTTCTACCTTCCCATAGCCAATGTTTGCTCTAGATCTACCATAAGTTCATGTCTCTTCATTCTAACTTTATTTATTCTTTCATATCCATATTTATATTTACCTGTTGTTTAATATGCCAAAATAAACATCCCTATTTCGCTCTGGAAGTCCAAACCCATGTCCTCTGCTGCCTGCTGGACATCTCCACCTGGATGCTTCATGTCCAAAATGGACATCTCCACCTGCCTCTACTGGTCAGCTCTTTCTACTGGATTTTCTTTGTATTTTGGCCAACAGATTACCATCATAAAGTTGTCTAAACCAAGAATCTGGGACTTGTGGTCATTCTCCCTCACCTTGCCTCACCAAATTCTATAGTGATTTTATCAATATTTTATTTGGGTATATTCTGTACTCTCCTCTTTGTCTACCCTTATTGTCACTATTTTAAATATCTTGCTTATACTACTTTAGCCTTGTAAATGATCTACTATCCTCTCGTCTGAATTTCCTCTAATCTATACACCATGCAGATGCCAAAGTTCTAGTTCTAAAATTCATATTTTAGGTATCACTCTCTTACCTAGAATACTTCAATGCCAACCTATGATAGTAAATCATGATTTTCAATATTTTTGCCAGCAAATTTTATTCTTTTACATTTAAAATATATTCAAGAGGTGAAGATGAACTTGCTTTGATTAAAGCAGAGGAAGTGAATCCTTAGACCCTTCATGACTCAAGGTCTCCTCACCTCCTACTCCCCACCCCACAAAGTTTGAAAACAGCTGATGTTATCATAGCCGTATATTCTTCTGTTCACTTCCCATACTGATTCTTGCTCTCTCTCCCTAGTACTAATACCTGCGTTTCCAAGTGTATTTATGCCACATTTGAATTTTGAAGAAAAGAATGACTATGAATATAGTATAGAGTATAGCTGTCCACAGTCAAAAGCTTTTATCCTTGCTTCAATCTGGACCATGTCTATGAGCATTGATAATCCTGGGATCTCCCTTCATAATTTGGAGAATCCCATTACTGCTCTCTCTTTGAGAGCTCCTAGTTTTATTTTCCTAATTTATTTTCTGGTTTGTTTGTTTTGTTTTTGTTTGTTCTCTTGTTTGTTGAGACAAAGCCTCCAGTGTTTCATGAAGAAAAGTGAGGTGTGTATATAACTGCAATAAATTTTTGCAGATCTGGCCTGTCTGAAAATGTCTTTATTATACCCTCACTTGATTAGCAATTTGGCTTAATTTATATTTTATTATTTTTATTTTATTTTATCCATTTTTATTTTTTCATTTTAGAGAGGAGAGAAAGAGAGGGAGAAAGAGAGAGAGAGAGAGAGAGAGAGAGAGAGAGAGAGAGGAGGAAGAGAGAAGGGGAAGGAGCAGAAAGCATCAATTTCCATATGTGCCTTGACCAGGCAAGCCCAGAGTTTCAAACTGGCGACCTCAGTGTTCCAGGTCAATGCTTTATCCACTGAGCTTGTAGCATATAATTGTCACAATTGCTCTGAAATTTCATAGTGATGTGCTTTATTGTGAATTTAGTTAGCTCACTGGTGCTTTTCAGCCTGACAACCTATGTTCTACTATCCTAGGAAATTTTCTTAAATTGTATCATTGAAATAATTTTTTTCTAGAACTATTATTTGGATTTTGAAGTTGGGATTTCTTAATTATTCTTCTAACTTTATCTTTCTTATTTTTCTTTTTCTTTTTACCTTTAATTCTTCTTTATGGGAAGTTTATTAACTCTCATTGATTATTTTTGCTATAATATTTTTAATATCTAAGAACTCAGTTTTTTTCTGCAATATTTTAAGCATCTTGCTTTTATTTTGGTTTTGCAAATGTTTTCTTATTTCTCTTAGGATGTTAATGATAGGGTTTTTTTCTTTCCTTTGCATAGTCTATGTTTGTCTAAAATTGTTTTATCTGTGTTTTGTGTTGGTCACTAGCCTTCACTTTAAATGCTTTCTTTAGGTAATGTGATCCTTTGGATATCTATTCATGATTAATAGTGAGATTAAAACAATGATTAGAGCTATTGAGTTCATAGGAAGGACTTGTGAATTTTGAGCTTCTATGTATGGTGATTTGGTTTGTATGTGTCCTCAACCTGGAACATTATTATGTTTCTTTTCTCAAAAGTGAACACTCCCAGTGTATGTCCTGATCACTTAGGCAACAATTCAAACTCTATCCCATTCCAGTGGAAGAACAGGGTTGGTGAAGCTTTTTGCACTACTAGCCAAACACAACAGAGGGAGAGACAGCAAGCTCTCTGGGGCCTATTATTATAAAGAGACTAACCCCATCATGAAGCCCCCATCTCCTGACAACTATCTATACCAAATATTGCCCAAAGACCCCATCTCTAAATACTATCACATTGAGGGTTAGGACTATAATGTACGAATTTTGAGAGGGGTTACAATTCAGTTCATAGCATGTACTAATCCAGGTAAAGGAGTTTAAAAGTTGAAAAAGACCTGGCTTTTTACTTAAAGGAAATAAAAATATCAGAGGTTACACAAGCAAGCTATTACAACCTGAGAGGTTCTAAATAAAAACCTCTACAAGGTGTCCTAAAAACACTAAGGAGGATGCAATTAACTTTGTCTGGGTTTGCAGGGTCCACATGGCATCAAAGCAGATTTACAAAGGAAGAGACTTTGCACTGAATCTGGAAGTGTGTGTTTGGCTAGGAGTGCAGAGAGCTTTACCAGCCCTATTATTCCACTGGAGTAGGATGAAGTTTGAATTCTGAGAACAAATGATTTGTTCCACCTGTCTGTGGTATTTCTGCTAAGCTGCAGGGCATCACGTGAGGAAAACCTTTGGGTAGTATGTTAATAGGTCTAAATTCTAACTTCTCTTAAGGGACTGGACAAGTTCTTTAATATTGAAGGCCAAAATTCTAGATGGAGAAAATTCCATATAAAGCATTGAATGGTATTACTGAACTGCAACGAAAATTACCAAGTGATATTCATCTCAAACCTTTCATAAGAGAGACAACCATTTGCCAATGAGACTTAATGAGATGCACATTAGAATTATGCAAATTGATCTATTATGAGACTTGAAAATGGTTACTCCTCTTTATTTCCTTGGGTGCTAAAAAAAAGACATGGTACCTTTTTATCATGCAAATATGAACATAAAATGTGAATAAAATTAAATATAAGTTGAAGAAAAATATGTATCAGTATTATTCTGAAAAAAAAAATCCATTTTTCCAAGGGGGAATAATCCTGCAAATGTATTCTCTTTTCTTTTCAAAAAAGATGTTTTTCTCTTTGCAGGTACTGGTGGGAAATCAGAATTATATTCAAATGAAAGTTCATTAAAAATACACATCTTTTAGGCATTCTTTGAATTTTAAAAAACAGTTTGAAAGGTTTAATTAAGAACTTGCAAAAAAGTAAAACAAAAACATTCCTGTTAGAACCAGGTGGCTTCACTGGTGAATTCTACAAAATAGTCAAAGAAAGTTCATTGCACTCATTTTCAAACTCCTCTAAAAATTAAAGATGAGGAACATTTCCAAACTTATTTTTATAAGAGCAGCATTATTCTGATACCAAAATCAGACCAGGGCATTACAAAAAAATAAAATTACAGGCCAATATCCCTGATAAACATAGATGCAAAAGTCCTCAACAAAATCTTAGCAAATTAACAACACATTAAAAGGATCATACACAATAATAAAATAAGATTTATTTCAGGGATGTAAGATTGGTTCAACACCCCAAAATCAATCAATGTGATACAATACTTTAACACAATGAAGTATAGAAATCATTGATCATCTTAATTGATAAAGAAAAAACATTGATAAAATTTATCACACATTTATGATAAAAATTTTCAACAAAGTGAATATAGAGGGGAGATAGATACTTCAACACAATAAAGGCCTTATAGGACCAGCCCACCACTAACATCATAATAGGAAATATCTGAAAGTGTTTTCCTTAAGATCAGGAACAAGGATGCCCACTTTTATTCAACATAATATTGGAAGTTGTAGCCAGAACAACAAAGAAGGTAAAAAAATAAAATATATCCAAATTGGAAAGGAAGAAGTAAAATTATTACTATTTGTGGATGGCATAATTTTATGTATAGAAATCCTAAAACACTCTCCCTAAAATCTGTTAGAAATAATAATTCAGCCTGACCAGGAGGTGGCGCAGTGGATAGAGTGTCAGACTGGGATGCGGAAGACCCAGGTTTGAGACTCCGAGCTCGCCAGCTTGAGCGCGGGCCTATCTGGCTTGAGCAAAGACCTCGCCAGCTTGGACCCAAGGTCTCTGGCTCCAGCAAGGGGTGGCTCAGTCTGCTGAAGGCCCATGGTCAAGGCACATGTGAGAAAGCAATCAATGAACAACTAAGGTGTTGCGACGGCGACGAAAAACTAATGATTGATGCTTCTCATCTCTCTCCGTTCCTGTCTGTCTGTCCCTATCTATCCCTCTCTGTGTCTTTCTCTCTGTCCCTGTAAAAAAAAAAATAATAAACCCATTCAGTTAAGTTGTAGGATATAACATTAATATACAAATATACAAAAACAAGTATGCTTTTTTTATGCACTAGCAAATGAAATATCAGGAAGAATAATTAGGAAAACATCACCATATACAACCGAATAAGAAAGAATAAAATACATAGGAATAAATTTAACCAAGGAGATGAAAAACCTGTACACTGAAGATTGTAAGAGAGTGATGAAAAAAGTTGAAGATGATGCAAATAAATAAAAAGATTTACCACAGTTATGAACTGGAATTAAAATGTCCTTAAAGAAGACACAGATGGCCAACAGGTACATGAAAAGCTGTTCAACATTACCAACCACCAGGGTATATAACTCAAAACCACAATGAGATGTTACCTCACACCTGCTAGAACTGCAATAATCAAAAAGTCAAGAGATAACAAATTTTAGCAAGGATGTGAAGAAAAGAGAAACCTTGTACTCTGTAGGTGAAAATGTAAATTGGTACACCTGCTATGAAAAACATTATGGAGATTCCTCAAAAAACTAAAAGTGCCATTATTATATGATTCAGCAATTCTACTTCTGGGTATTTATCTGAAGAAAATGAAAATATTGATTTGAAAAAATATATGCACTCATGTTCATTGCAGTATTATTTAAAACAGCCAAGATATAGACACAATCTAAGGGTCGATCAATGAGTGAATGGATAAAAAGTATATATGTTGATAAAATATCATTCAGTCATAAAAAAATAATGGACAGATATTGATGGATTTGTGACAAAATGGATGGACCTAAAGGGTATTTTATGCTAAATGAAATAAGTCATATAGAGAAAGACAAATACTGTATGAATTCACCTATATATGAAATATAGAAAAACAAAACAAAAAATCAAATCAAATCAAAACAAAACAGACAAGTTCATAGATACTGGGAATAGATTGGTGGTGGATGGGTGGGGATTGTTACAGGAAATCAAAAGGTACAAACTTTCAATTACAAAATAAATAAGTTACAGGTATACAATGTACAGCATGGTGACTACAGTTAATAACTGTATTGCATATTTCAAAGTTGCTAAAAGGGTAAATCTTAAAAGTTCTCATTATAAGAAAAAAATTTGCAACTGTGTATAGTGAGAGGCGGTATCCAGACATTGCAATGACTATTTTGCAGTGCATACAAATACCAATCATTATGTTGTTCGCCTGAAAAATTTTTTTAAAGAGTTATTTTTTTAAACTTTATTTATTCATTTTAGAGAGAAGAGAGAGAGAAAGAGAGACAGAGAGACATGGGGGAGGAGCAGGAAGCATCAACTCCCTGAAATTTATAGAAAGTTATACGTCAATTATACCTCAAAATAAGAGAACATGTTTTTTAAAATGTTCTTTTTCCTTTAAATTCTTGTCAGAAAATCTTGTTGCAATTGAAAGGCAATGAAGATTTTTCATACAAAGAAAATATTGCTTCAACCAGTATGAAATAACTAAGTATTATTTCTCTGTGACATCTTCAGTGGTCTCAGACCAATCTTAAATTTTCTACATGTCAAAAAATACATTTAAACATGTGGCATCAGGACTGCCATTGATTTTCATGAACTGAGAAGAATAAGTAAAGCAATAGCAGGCATCTGACCATCATCCAGGGTCAATGTCCACCCACTACA
Organism: Rhynchonycteris naso; assembly: GCA_037038555.1. Classification (NCBI taxonomy): domain Eukaryota; kingdom Metazoa; phylum Chordata; class Mammalia; order Chiroptera; family Emballonuridae; genus Rhynchonycteris; species Rhynchonycteris naso. Next base: position 230,055,847 of record CM072998.1, read on the forward strand.
CTTTGATTCTTCACTGATGATAACTGAAACATATAACTCAATACCCTCATGCTGCACATTAGTGTGCAATTAGATACAGAAAATATCTCTTCATTTAAGTTACCTTACCCTTGTGATAAGAACCACTAAGAATATACAAACCTCAAGGAATTCATAGTCAAGTTAGGAAGAATATGAGATAAAAACAAAGAAATGTATTTTGACTAACAGTAATAAAGGTGAACTATGATCTTTTTTTTTTTTTTTAAAAAAAAGAAGTATAAATAAAATCCCCTAGAGATATTTAGGGATGTGGTCTTTCATTGTAGGATTTAACTGACAATGGGACATTTCATTAATTTGGGATTATTCACCTGGTAGTAGAATATACATGATGAATTGGAATAAACAGTGTTGTTATTCTGTTCTAAATCAGGGGTAGTGAGCATCTAAGCTTTGTAATATATTTTAAATAAGAAAGAAGAATGGATGTGAGAAACATGAAATAAATTTAAGACTAGGTTGACAGATTTGTTACAAATTCTTGGAAAGATAAGATTGTGGTGTAGTGAAGAATTACATAGCATTGATATAAACACTTATACTTCCTTAGTCACTAGAATGACCAGACATTGCAATCAAAATGTAATTTTATTCAGCTAGCAGAATGACACAGGACACTTGTCTTCTGTAAACTGCAGATTAAATGACCCCTGTGGGTGGCTCCTTGCTCAGGTAGACTGGGCATCTTCAATGGACCTATATTTAATAAAAGTTCACTATGTAGCTGACACAAGGTTAAGCACTTGGGGAAAATAAAAAATTAAAATCAAATCTATTTATCATCATGGAACCTTGACAATTCTTTAAAGGGATGGGTGTCTATTGTGACTCCAACAACCTGAAGAGCCCACATGATGCAGCATACCTGTTCCCTCAATAAAGTCCAGAGCTATATGGCTCCAAGATGCCAAGCTTGTCTACAGTTCTCATTTCTGCTTTCTCCCACTGGTTCTCTAAACATCTAGCATGACTTTCTCTGTCCTATCACAGGTAAGTGAAACTGCATTTAAAGGGCAGAGGGAATAGGATAAAGAAGCAGTAGTCATGTCCCCAGCTTCTGCCAGCACTGCTTCACTGAAACCATCCTTACTGAAGGTACCAACAACTTTTGTCATTAAATCTAATAGACACTTTTCTGCTTCTGTAGTAATCAGGTGTTTTTTGGTTACAAACGGCAGAACAACTCAAACTGACATAAAAAAAGCATTTATTGCTCACAAAATTGAAAAGTTGTTCCAGTGAAATTAATTGCTGGCATGGAATCCCACTGGCCTGGTTGGCTCAGGGGCCCTTCCTGTGCTCAGAGTGGTCACACACTGATTGCTCGCACCTGGGCACCATGGGGCTGGCTCCCACAGCCCAAGCCAAGTCAGCAGGGGAGGTATGGTTCCCACAGGAAAACTACACTACATTACCAAAGACACAGGCAATTCACACATTTTCATTTTGTTTATATTATTTTACTTGACAGACACATTTGACACGGATGGCTCATTCTGGAGATAAGACCTTTCTTGCTATCTTTGACTTTGTTTTCTCTCACTTGTCCTGTTGCTCCTTCTCAGGGTTCTTCACAGGATATATCTGCCTCAGTTTCTGCACTATCTCAAGTATCTTAGGCCATCATTGGTTGCTTGCTCTGGTTCCTAGCTGAAGAGCCTCCATTGAGACCCATGTCATTCTATCACACATAAAATTCCAGCTGCTAATGACTTACTTGGCTTCCTCTCCTAGGACCACCCACATCTCAGCCTCTCCCAGGGGTCCTGACCTAGCTGTGGCCAAGCTCCAACATATTGTTCATTTCTGGGACAGCACAGGAGTCTCCAGCAGTGAAGCTTGATTGGATTTAACCCATGGAGATTCTGACTTTTCCAGGGGCTGCCTCGGAGGGCTGGGGGAAGTATACACTAAAAGGCAAATCTTTATCAATGAGACACTAGAAATAGAAGGAACTAAAATACACATTGCATGCTCTTTCTCATCCTTACAGACTCACAGAATGGGAGTAGCACCACATGACCTTTCTGGAGATATCTCCTATGACAAAGAGCCAGGCTGTTTCCTCTGCTATTAATGAGATAAAGCACTGCCATGTGTTTGCTTTCCTGCTTTCCTACCTCACTACGATTTTTTCTTATTCTCACTGCCCTTCTGTGGCACCCTCTTCCCCAATAAAGGTTAGCATATAGCTTTGCTTTGGGTATTGCTTTTTAGAAAAGCTGGGCTAAGACACAGGACCATCTTCTCTGATCAGTGTACATGATGATGTTCCTTTGGGTTCTTCCTAGCTTACCTTCCTCTAAAGAGACATCCTACTCCCACAATCTCAATCTTCATCAGTAGTCTGATGACTCCCAGACTCCCTCTCTATGTCGGGCTCCTCTCCTGGCTTCCAGCTCTTACTGGACATCTCCACTTGGAAGGCTAACAGGGATCTCCAACTCAATATGATCCAAACTTGCCCACGCACTAAACTCAAACCGTTCTTCTGATGTTTACTTTCTTAGTGAATGTCATCACGATGCCTTAGCTGCCCAGATTAGAAACCTGGAATCATCTTGACCCTTCACTCTCTCTTATTCTTCACTATTCACATCTGGTCTCTCACCACACCCTGGAGCTTTCCTTTTTTAAACACACTTCAGTCTCATCAACTTTATTCCACCTCCACTGTCCCAGCCTCTCCCTGCCATCCTCCTACTTTGTCTGCATTCCTCCATCCCATTGTCTACAGAGTAGTTTTTATATTTTATTTTTTTCCAGTTTTATAGAGATATAGTTGACAGATACCATAATGTGAGTTTAAGGTATACAATGTATTGGCTTGATACATTTGTATGTTACACAATGATTACCGGGGCTGGGGGTGGAGGACATGGAAAGATGTTGGTCAAAAAGCACAAACTTCTAGTTATAAGAAGAATAAAAGCAGTCTTTGAGTTCCTTTAGAACATCAATCTCAAAAGCTTTCTGTTATTTCAGGTAAAACTTCCTTTCTGATGCTTACTCTGACCTTTATGCCCTATGTCCTAACCTTTGCTTCAAGTTCATTTCTTGCCTCTCAGCAATCTGGGGGATTTAGGCTTCTGCTATTGAATTATAATTATCATCTCTCTCATGGCTCCCTGCTCTCTTTCACCTGAGTCTTCATATAAGCCATTTTCTCTGCTTAAAGCAGTCTTCACTCTCCTCTTCATCTAGCTAACTTCTATTTATCCTTTAGATCTCAGCCAAGAGATTGCTTCCTCCAGGGAGCCCTTGTTGATCTCCATTCCTTTCCTCAGTTTGGGTCAGAGCCTACTGCTGAAGGCCACCGTGCACCTACCTGGTCATGTGCTTTCACAGCCCTTCCAGAGCCGAACCACACATACCCCTTCCTTCTTCTCCTGTCTATATGGGGGTTAGGGCCTCTGTCCGCCTTGCTCAGAGTTGCCTTCCTCAGAACCTGAGCTGGAGACTGACTTAAAAACACTCCTAATGTATAAACGCCTTTTCAGGTAGTTTTGCTAGCTTGCCTTTTATTTGGTGTCAAGTACAAGAACAGCCAGTGTTTTCTCCCCAGAATTTTAGACAACAGTTGTGTTGCGGTCTTGTCCTTGGAGACTCTTCTAACAGCTTTCCTTAAAGCTGTAATTCATTTCCATAAATCACAAGTCATGGTTATAGAATGAAGTTTAGCACATGCACTCTAAGATAGAATATGTCATTAGCTAGTTCTAAGAAATAATACCCCATAGATGTAAATAAAATTGTTATTATGTATTTCAATGTTTGTCTCCTTTCTGTCTTATAAAGCTAAAACAAAACAAAACAAAAACAAAAAAATGTCTTTAAGAATCAATTTCCTAGCAAGTGAGTAAACGCAGTATCGTAGTACTGCCCACCAGGCACAAACGTGCAGAGCTGGGACGACCTTGCCTTTCTATTAATTTATTCTTGAGCTGAAATTCATTGCTCTTTTCACCCCAGCTCCCTATGTTGGAGTTTTTATTTTGTGATTGGCTTAACCTATTGTACCTTTAAAATATTTTTTTTTATTATCATACTTTTGCTTGTTTTTATTTTAGTCTCTACTACTTTACATGCTCATGTGCATTGCTTCCATTATATATTTTTTTGTGGTGTTTACAGTTTGGTATCCATTGAACAGAAGTTGCTGATGGCATTTTTTAGGGTTATAATAGATAATATGGCCTCATATATGTAGAAATAGGAATTTTAAAATGAAACAGATTTCCAAAGAAATCAAGTTCATGTAAAAGCTAAGCCTATACAGAACACATAAATAAAATAGCTCATTATAAACATTAGGAACATAGAAATTAACCTCCACATTTGAGTTTTATGTTCAGAACACGCTATCATTGGCTCAATAGGGACTTTTTTTTATGTCTAAGTATATTATCTTCCACACTAGTTTTTTAGTATCTAATTGAATTATTTGGAGTTAGTTGAGTGAAAAGGCTCCACACACACAGATTCAAGACATGACATGTGCACTGCTTCAATGTTTTGTAAACAAATGGCTCATACATTTTTAGTAGGAGGATTAGGTCCCTAAAAAACCCTCTAAGCCACATTTTATTTAAACCCATGAGTTAAGTTCAATATGGGGATTGGGAGAATAAAGCAGTCTAGTAGACATGGGATCAACAACAACTAGTCATTCAACATTCAACATGTCTTCATCGACTTTCCTAACATGATGAAAAGATGTCTTTTGACTTTTAGGCACTGTAATTGACTAATCAATCAATCAATCTAATATCTATCTATCTATCTATCTATTTATCTATCATCTATCTCAGCTTCATCTCAAAAGCTTTTGGTATGTTTACAAAGTGGTAAGTTTCAAGATTTAATTATAAAACAGTATACAGCTTTTGAGAACTGTACTATTTTGGGGAAGTAGAATATTAATTCACGTAAATGGGTCTTCAGATTAACTAGGAAATACTTTTGTGTGTGTGTGTGGGGGGACAGAGACAGAGAGAGAGACAGAGAAAGGGACAGATAGGGACAGACAGGCAGGAAGGGAGAGAGATAAGAACCACCAATTCTTTGTTGCAACTCCTCAGTTGTTCATCGATTACTTTCTCATCTGTGCCTTGATGGGGGGTGGGGGGAGGGCTACAGCAGAGCCAGTGATCCCTTGCTCAAGCCAGCGACATGGGCTTAAGCCAGCAACAACCATGGGGTAACGTCTATGATCCTATGCTCAGGCCAGCAACCCAGCCCCCCCACCCCAAGCTGGTGAGCCTCCACTCAAGCCGATGAGCCCGTGCTCAAGCCGGTGACCTCAGGTTTTGAACCTGTGTCCTCTGCATTCCAGTCCCATTCTCTATCCACTGTGCCACCCCCTGGTCAGTCGGAAATACTTTTGAAAATTGTTTTGGTGGCTAAACAATTGAGAACTTGAACCTCAGGGGATGTGCATCCCAAAATTGCACTAATGAAAAGCACAGGGGTTGAGAATAGAAAGCCCAGAAAACCTTGAATTGTTTGAAGCAAAGCTGTGCTCAGCCGTAATGATACCCTGTACACAAAACCCCAGGAAAATCCCACGTGACAAGGTGCATGTTTGAGCTTTCAGAGAATCCATCATTCGATATAAATTTGGTTAATACTTTTAACTTCAATCTAGTGTGATATTTGATTTAAAAGGGGAGATTTTAAAAGTTTGGTGTGTTTGGGGTTGTGTAGATAATTTTTACCTCTTGATTACTTTAAGGATAATAAAATAATTCTCATTCATATTTAAATAAAACCTTGAAAAGACTAAGTACTCTCCCTATTGTTATTCGTTTTCAAAAACAGTGTGACTTCCTAACATTTAGTATAAGAGGATAAATAAATAGCCATTCATATATCACCTACTTGGTGTTTTCTCACCTTAAAAACTGAAAAACTACTGAGCAAAATGGTTAAAGTTGTCAAAACTATAAACATGCACTATCTTCTAGTAGTCACCCCAACTCTTTTACACTCCTTGGCTTCTCCTGCCCAGGGCTCTAATTAGTATTGGAATCAGCCATCAAGAGACTGCTGTGGTTTGACTTATGTGAGTGATGACCTAATCAAGCAAAGTTAAGGACCTTTCCAACAAGTAATATTTGTTATACAATCCCCCTCTGGGTGCTCCTTTAAACTACCTAATGAGAAATGCAACAAAATGCACGTTCCCAGAAATAATATAGCTATGAATGGATGTCTGCATACAAAAATCACAGTGGAATGTAAACAACTACATAAACAATTAATTATGCAAACCAATTAATCAGCAATCAGTTAGTACGCCTCTGTATTGTGCTTAGTGCTATAGATGATAAAGAAAAAATATCTTCCAGATGCATTCTAATTTCTGAGGAATAATTTAAAAAGCCAAAAATATTCAGAAAGAAAATGCCAAAATCAATACTTATAATCAATATGCAGCCATTACTTAGCTTTCAGTCATAACCAAAATAACTGGTCTATAGTTGTAGTTGTCCTGTCCACAGACTTCATTATGTGAAAAATAGATTTGTTTAATTTTAAAAAGGTTCCTGAAAGTCCTAATTTTTAATTTCTAGGGAATTTGAGCTATAGGTATATAAACAAATATAAGAAAACTGGTTTCTATATCAACAGGTTTAAAGTGGTTCTTTCAGGGTAGATGGGTGTATAAATAATTTATTAATTTCACAATTTATAAAAATCAACATATATTACCTTTATTATAACAAAGGTATCACCTTCCCTCAGAGGACAGTGTGACTGATGATCTGATTCGTTTCATCCACATCTCTCCTGGCAGGTTACTCCTAACATCCTCAGAACACATTACCTGGTACTGGCCCTTCTTTTGGACATTAATTAAGGGTCTCCTTTATGGCTGCTATTCATCCCACATGGGATTAATAATATAGATAGAATTTCTGAAGTGTATCTTAGCCAAATACACAAGAGAAATGAATAGAAAACAATTCCTTAGAGAGGAAACTTTGAGAACACTTCTAAGATTTGCAGCATAAATGAAGGCTGTATCTAAAATTTCCAATTATTTGTCCTCTTACATCTTTTCCTGAAGATAAGTTACATAGTCAACAGTGGGTGATTCAGATCACTAACCCCCTCCTGGACTTGTACGTTGCTTTATCAATGAAGTATTTCACTGGCTAAGTAGTATTTTTACTGCTCAAGTATTTCCCTTTGGTAAGAATGTAGAGCCTGATTGGGATGAGGCTTTTGGATAACACCAGTGCAGTTTCTGAATGCCAGCTGTCCTCCCCATCACTTAGCCAAAGCCTACAAAGATCGAATATGCAACAAAGCATGAACGAATTACTAAATGCATTTTTGTTATTGAGGTAAGGCATTTCATGTCCCATTTCTTAGCTGCAAATTACATAGAAGGGTCAGCCTATATTAAACAGATTGATGGGCAGAAGACCTGTCTATGCAGCTGTGGAACTTGGGCCCACTTTGAGGTTCTCAGAGGGTATAAGTATCCTTTCAGTGTTGTAAGGAACAAGCTAGACCTTCTGTTTGCCAGGTTCAGGATATGCAATGATTTATATAATCATCTATGTTAATAAAGCCCAGGACAAAGGGAAGAAATACTATCAATCTACTGGCTGTTCCTTTTGGGCTGAGTAAATAACCACCATGGTTATAGTCTGATGCCTTTCCAGGATGCAGTCAACATAAAGTGAGTGGCGTATTTCACATCACAGAAACCTGCCCTTGCATTTTCCTGTGCGTTCTTGTTTCTCATCTCCCCTTCTTGGCCCTCAGTCTCTTGGGCAGGACAGAAGGACCTCTCCTCCAGACCCTGACACTGGAGGCACCCAGCCAGCTATGGGAGACCTCCTTCTGCTGTGCTACTTGCACCATCTTTATGCACCTTGACCCTCTGGAATGAATTAGTGACAAATGTTCAGGACTTACAGAACTTCCCCTCTGCAGGACAAAGTTGGCATGGAAGTCCATTTAGGCTAGTTTAATAGTGGTTCCAGAGGACTGAGGATTCCTTGCAATAGAGCACTAAATGCAGATAATATTCCTTGGAGAAGCCTGCTAATTGCTTGGTTCTACTCCCCCCCCCCTTTTTTTTAAATCTCTGCAGGAAACTCCAGGCTGAGAGAGCTTCTCATTTCTCAGCAGTAATCTGATTAGTGTCTCTTACTGTAGTTTCCTGTGGGGCGGGAGAAGAGCAGAAAGCTCATGGTCCAGCAGGATTTGCAAAGACGGGAGCTCATCTGCATGCACAGCCTACTGCACAAGTGCTGTGTTCTCCTCACAGCTCGCCTGGTTGGCGAAACAGGAATATTACTGTGAACTCTTTGAACAGCCTCAGGGGTGCTCTTCAAAGACTCCAGGCAATGAAAAAGAAGAGTCTTTCAGTTAAATACTGAACTTTATTAATTAGAGAAAAACATTTGTTTTGTGCCTGGTTATGTCTGGTATTAGCTTTTGTTATTCAAAAATGTACTACAGACATTTATATACTTGAAACCATACTTTTCTAAAACATACCAAAGTCATATTTTTAGAGGCTACTGATAGTTACTGATATGTAAACAAAATGAAAAAAAATTTATAAATAAAATAGAGAAGTTAATTTACCACAAAAACACAGAAATTTCAAATTTAAAAGAAATATAAGCAGGAGAGTATAGTTTAGAGTTCATCATAATGAAATGACAGCTACCAATTACTGTGTATTTTCAACTATCAATTTATCATAGTTAATTGCTAGCATTATTGAGTATGAACATAAGATTAATGGAGATTTCTGAGTTCTCTAATGAGGTTCTTTGTAGCAAAATTTATACCAGTGATATGGTTTCCTTTTGTTTAGGCTATCAGTATAATTAATTCAGCTCTCTAATTATGAGGAAGAGTTCTAAATAGAGATAAAAGTTTCATCAATGGACGTATGCCTGCCCACTAATATGCTCTCCTAGCCATAGCTACAATTCAGACTAATGATTAGTCTCAAAGTAAAGAACATCATGTTGAGATTGAAACTTCCTTTAGGAACTGCTACAAACATGATTTTTCAAGTTCAACATTGTTCAGAGTTTCATATTTTCAAATATGCTATTTGCTATAGAGTTCATCTTTTGGGGGTACAAAGATAGACTTACTTCAATGTCCATTTCAATTATTTTGAATAAAGTGCACTAGGAAAATTCTGACACAAGCTACTGCTTGTACATGATGTGTGTGTGTGTGTGTGTGTGTGTGTGTGTGTGTGTGTATGTGTGTGCATGTCTTCTCAGGCTAAGTCATTTCTATAATTTCTGGAAGCTGTGAAAAATAAAAATTTCTGTTTCTTAAATCATTCATTATGAGACTTTGATATAGTATATTTTGAGACACACTGCACCACATATTAGAAAATGACTATTGTAAATAAATTAATTACTACTAGGATTGGGAATTTGGCTTTTCCAACTACAATTCTCATTCTCAAGCTATTTCTGAATCTGTAAAAAGAAATAAAATCAGTCATAGGTATGTTTTCTTTTGTTTAATTGCCATCTGGAATCATCTTTAACTTGCACTACCTTAATTTGAGTTCTTGAACACACGGCTTTGTTCTGATTATGTTTGTGGATCATTTGGGTATTGGTCTCTATTTTATAGACAGAACAGTCATACCACAAAATTTTTTTCTTGCATATTTCCAGATAGCAGTATGGCTTCTGCTAACATTCAATCACTGACTAGCATCACCAAAATATTATGATGTGAGAATGTGATGCAGCTTTCTTGGCTAGTTCTCAAATATAAATCTGACCATGTGCTGTGTAGAGGGGGTCCTGTGGCCATCATCGGGGGAGGTGGAGACCCTCCTTCAAGAACCATCAGCTCTGATTTGGGGGTTTCATCTCAAACTTTACAAGTCTATTTTTTTATTACTGTACCCTCAAATCTCTTCATATGGATCAATGTTCATTCTATAATTGATGGGAATCTCAGGATAAAGAACTATATTACTGAAAGAAATCACAAGACACAATTTCAAATAGCTTGGCATATTTTTAAAACACTTAAAATACTTTTCAAGGTTTTCTTCTTTTGCTTTATTGTTTAGTTTATTTATTTGTTTATTTATTTAAACTTCAGATACAATCTAAACTCTTTTGTGATATTTTCAATGTCTAGTGTCTCTGGAGAAGGTATTTTGCTTGTTTGGTTTTTCTTGTCTTGTTCCAAGATTCTTGTGGTTGGGTCAATGCCAACTGACCCACCAGGCACTAGAATCCTCAGATTCTCTCTTGTCCATTATGAATTTTGACTTTTTTATCTGTTGCTTCTCTGAGCTGAGGCTCCTCCCTGAAGCAGCCCCAAATATTTTCTTTGTCTCACCCTCCCTCCTTCTCCCTCCGCACACCTCTTTCTCCTCTTTTTTCCACACATGCCCATCCTGCTCTCTGAGGCCAGTCAGCAGCCCTTCCCTTCTGCTTTGGTTTATCCAAAACAAATAACTCCATTCACCCCCTCTCCCTCTGTCCTCTCTGTCTTCAAAGTCACTCAGAATGGGTCTTCCCTGTTTCAAGAAACATGGGACATGGGACACAACTAAGGGCTACAGATGTAGATATGAAACCCCACCCATGGTCACAAGACTACTGAGATCAGTGGTTGGTGCTATGATTGGGAAGCTCAGGACCCTGCTGCTGTGGGGATAGAGTTCTCTACAGTGGCACAAAAGAAATAGTTATGTGGAAGTGAGGTGAAGAGGAAGGTCTATCTCTACAAATACTTTTATTATTGTGATTTCAAAAGATTCTGAAATAACATTGCCTGTATCATCCCTGTGGAGTTTGAACAAGTTTTTCTCTATCCTATAAGATGTAGAAGCTTAGGCTTGAAGATTTAGGTGAGTTGCCTAGTCATCCAGTCACCAGGAGGTTGAGTGAGGACTTGGAGTCAGGACTAGCAGTCTCCCAGCCCCTTCTCTTGTCCTACACTTTGCAACCTCCATGTGTTCCAAACAGAAACACAGGATGCTCTGGTCTGTCACTATGGTCCATGGCCATTTTGCCCCATTCCCAGATCACCCAGCACAGAATAAGGGGAAATAGAGCATTACCCTTGGTAGGAAAAATCTGTTGGATGCATATTTTTATTAAATTTCCTTGAGTAATCAAGGTGTGAATTTATTCTCTCATTTTGTGAATATACTACCCTTCAGGGCTATTCAACAAAACTCCTACTTAAAGATACTTGAAAATCAACTGTTGTAGAAGTTTACTATTCAAGAACCTTTTCTACCTCAATCTCACAAAAACTTGCTGTTTCCTGCCCAGATCTGAAAGGAGAAAATAAGTTAAAGTTCATATTAATATCTACAACAGGTATCTTGGTATCCTCATTTTATACCCTGGTTCATCATTTCTCAATTACAGTCCTGAGGGTTAATAGGTACTTTAATTATAAAAACAATCATGTTAGCAGATTGTATTAAGAATATACGTGTTATACTGAAAAATCAATGCAGATGTAAGAAACTACTAAACCGATGTAAATGTTTTTTTTTTACTTGTGTGATGAACAACATATCAGAAAGTAGTCAGCCACTGAGAGAACCCCCCTTTCACCAACACTGGCACCAGGGTCCCCTGGGTATGACAAGTCCGTGCCTTCTCAGCATTTACAGGTGACACTGTGCCTGTCTTTCAGTGTTCACCCAATCATTGACATTGTATTACAATTTCAACATATAATAGCATCTGATGCCTAATCAGACATTGAGATAGGCCCCATGATGAAAATGTCAATAAGACATTGTACTCCAACTTACATGACTTAAAATCTAGTTACAGAGATGTTCAAACCAATCACGGGAGCTTAACACACAAATGTTAGGACAACAGAAGAGAAAGGGGTGCTGGGAGCTCACAGGAGAGAAGTCTTCCACAGAAAGGTTTCCAGGGGAGGTGGGTTTGAGGATCCAGGGTGAGTCTGACATCAGAGGGAGTAGTATTGTTCTAGAGATGGGAGAGTACAGGGTAGTCTCTGGGAACTGAGATAGGATTGGAAAAGATGCCGGAAAAACACCTGTGGGGGAAGGTCAAGAAGAGAAGTGGACAATTCTGCAAAGGTTAATAGTTCACGAGGGACTCAAAGTAACTTCTTTAGTGTTTTGGTTTTTCTTCTAAAAGCTGTAATAAAACACTGACGTTACAAATTCAGGATTATTCTGGCACCAGGATAGGCATAGCAGATTGAGAAGAGTATAGAACAATTTCCATGTCTGTGAATTAGGCTTGAGGTGAAGGGTGACATTCCTCATCAGGTACAGAATATCAGAGGAGGAGCAGATTAGAGGAGAGAACAAAAGGTCAACTTCTGACAAGTGACACATTATAGAGGTGCCCCCTATGCAGGGGCAGAGATATCTGTGCTGGTCAGGAAAGATGTCACTCCAGGGCTACGGGTTTTAAACAGAGTTGAACAGAGGGTCATCAAAAGTTTCCAATGCTACAGAAAATTCTAGTAAAATGGGACCCAATAGGCATTGACTTGAATTGTCAGGGGAGAGGTCATTAGTGTCCTCTCACAGAGCAGTTCAACTGGAATGGCAAGGGCCCCTCCTTCTGGGGAGTAAATGGGAGGTTTTTAAGTGGAGACTATAAGAACAGGTTTGTCCTTCCGAGACAGAGTATGTGGCAAAACAGCTGCAATCAATAAAAGCTACAGGAACTATCGACAAGGAAGTAAGACCACCCCCACCATATTTATGGCTTTTAACAGGTAGAGACCAGCTCAATCCAACACGGTGACTAATTTCACCTAATGCTAACCTCAAGTCTAATGATATATTCATTCACTGTAATACATCAGCATGCTAAATGACACACCCCTGGCTGTCATATTTGGAAAGAGAAAGCCCATATAAGGACACAAAATGGCTTAGAGAGCCCTCTGAAAAGTCTCCACCCTTTCCCCTAGAAGATTCTTGACTATTCCTCTCCCTTATTGAATAACCTACCACCACTACCTCCCACTAAATGAATCTCAATACAGGAATTAGATCCCGCTAAAGGGGGCTGCTCTGTCTGTGGGTAGCCCACTCTCTGTCTCCCTGCTTCACTAGTGAACTCCCTTTTATTTAAACTCTTTGCTGAATTATGTTTGAATTATTCCCTGCTTGAAGCCAAGAACCTTGGTTCCCAGACCCCTGAAACACTTGCATCGCTTTAGAAACTTGGCTGTGAAAAGAGACACAGGACAGGGTCTAGGAGAAAGCTGCCTTTCTCTTAGTATTGGAGGGGGGTTTCAGGCTTGTTTATATGATGAAAATAAAGGTCCAGTTTGGGGTAGAATAAAAGAAAGATGCCATTTCTAGAGGAATAGACAGAGTTAGGCATCAGTGCATTTATCTCTGAGTCAGAGAGGAGTGCTTACAGAAAGAGAAAAGGGAAGTGGGCGGAAGTCACAACTGTTTGCCTCTATTTTGCTCTGAAATAACAAGTAATGCCATCTGCAAAGCTGGGTGGTGAGGAGGGTCCCGCCAGTGACCTGAGCAAGGTAACAGAGATGGAGCCTGGGATGGAGATGCACAGTGATTAAACATCACAGTCTGGATATCATTTTGGTGACTTGCTGAATATAGCTGAAAAATCTAGAAACTTCTTTTGTTGGAGTAGGGGTCAGATCTCCCATCAGCCTTTAAGTACCAAATGCTTCATTATTACATAATTATAAAGTGCTACTTTTAATGAAGAGTCTCGGCTCTCTAACGCTAATTAGGTTAAATCCCATTATAATTGCCTGCTGTGTGGCTTATACCTCATGTTACTAAAGAACATTATTTATATTCAATAGGAACAAAGGCTTCATCCTATGACATATCTTTACAGTTCAAACTCTATCCCTTGCTTAAACATTTTTTTTTATTAAGTGAGAGGCAGGGAGGCAGAGAGACAGACTCCTGCATGTGTCCCAACCAGGATCCACCTGACAGGCCACCTACAGGGTTATGCTCTGCCCATCTGGGGCTGCTGCTCCATTGCTCAACAACTGAGCCATTTCAGTGCCTGAGGCAAAGCCATGGAGCCATCCTAAGCACTCAGGGCCAACTTGCTCAAACCATTTGAGCCATGGCTGCTGGAGGGGGTCATGGGGGGGAGAGAGAAAGAGAGAAAGACGAAGAGGGGGAAGAGTAGAGAAGCAGATGGTCACTTATCCTGTGTGCCCTGACTGGGAATTGAATTGGGGTCTTCTATGCACTGGGTCGACATTCTACTGCTGAGCCATCCGGCCAGGGCCTACAAAATTTTAAATTATTTGCATAACAATTATTAGCACATACCTTTTTAAAAATCCAAAATGAATCAAATCTTGGGTATGGATCCATATATAAACTTCATAAACTCATATGTCTAATAAAAAGGAGTAACTTGAAATACTTTACTATTATTTTCCAGTCTAAAAGAACATATCTTACTCCAAAATTACTGGATCTATGACTGTTATATCAAATTATTTATTCTCCCTTAATTTCCTCCTTGATTAGGGGAACACTTATCTAGTTAGTCTATTATGTTGTTAGAGCATAATAATGTCTAACATTTATTGAGTGCCTTCTGTGTGTCAGCATTTTTCTAGGTGATTTTACTATTGCCATCTCACTTATGGTCCCTTGCAACTCTGTGATGTAAATACGATTATTAATTATAGGTCACGAGGGCAAAAATATTTTTCCATTGTGTCCTCTGCATATAGTAGTCAACTACTGCTTATAACATTGTCTGGCACACAGTAGGTATGAAAATTATATTTATTCAATAAACAAAACTTCATTTGACAGACAAGAAAACTGAGTCATAGTGATGTTAAATAACTTGCCTTACTCCCTAGGGTTGGAATGCAAATTAAATAAGCAACTATAAGAAAGCACTTAAAATAAGGTAGTAGAGGATGAAATGCATTTATATATGTGAGTTGTTAGAACAGGGCCTGCCGCACAGTAATACTGTCCACATGATTTGCGAACATTTATTAGAATTCTCTGCTTACTTTTTGTCTATTCTCATTCCTCTAAGGAAAGTTCTTATTCATTCCTTTACTGCCAGCCCCTGGCCCAGCGTCTTACATAAATTAAGTAGTACACCAATATGTCAAATGGAGATAATGTTTTCAAGTAGGTATTTTTTGAGAGCTTAATGAATTGTTTGTTTTAATAAAAATAAAATATTTGCCACATATTCAATATTCATCCAACAAATATGTATCAAGGACCATTATACTCCAGGTATGCTGCTAGATGTTTGGAATAAAATATTATAAGACAAACAAAAAGGACAATCCTTGCCCTCATAGAGGTTGTCATCTGGGGGGAGGGGAAGAAGATACCAATATATGTCTTATTTTTTTAGTCTTGAATAGTTTAAAGCCATGATTTATGCATGTGAAATCTATAAAAACTTCTTGATAAACTGAAACACAAGCTGAAGTGATCAAAATCATGATTTATGTAAAAACATTAAGAACAAGTGTGTGTGTAGATTAGAGATAAATAACGCTAAGCAGAAAGGATAACTACTTAGTAACATTTAAAACAGAATAACTGAATAGGCTAGAAGATTTACTTAAAATGATTTAGCATTGTGTAATAAGAAATAACATTACACAATCCAAATATGAAACATTTAGATTGGAAATGAAAAAAAAAACTAGTAATGATAAAATTGGTTAGATAATGGAATAATTCATCAGAAAACATCCTATGTTCAAATACAGGTGATGAGAAAATGTGTGAAATTTGCTATGCCAACCATGTACAAACCCGGTGGGAAAACACTGGCACATCAATAATGTATTTTGTTTTGCAGCAACATATACAAGCACTTAATTCTTCTCTCAGATAATGACATGTTAGCATCTCTCTGACATAAGCTTGGATATAGGCCCAGTTTCCTCTCCAGGACCCATGATTCGTGAGAGGTTTCCCAAAGCTGATGTTCCAGAGAGCTTGAGAGTGTTGATCAAGCCTTTTGACCTCTGTGGGCTGTAGCATCCCCATCCGTGAAGAAGGGTGATGATCTCACTCACAGTGAAGGGAGCAATAATTAGCATTCATGGATATCGCACTGGATTTTGGAATGTATAATGCTTTTACAGATGTGTGTGGCTGTGATAATGATGGACCCTGTTTACTCAGTGCCCTGCAGATGGCGTGTTGCTTGCAGGGTCTTGTTGAATCCTATTGTGGCTTTGAAGAGGGTGTTATTGTTCTTTTTTTCTTTTTCAATTACAGTTTACATTCAATATTATTCTGTATTAGTTTCAGGTGTACAGCATAGTAGTTGAAAATCATCAACTTTATAAAGTGATCCCCTTGATATTTCTAGGACCCACCTAGCACCACACATGGTTATTACTACATTATTGACTATATTCCTTATGCTGTATTATATATCCCTGGGGTGTTATTGTTCTTAATATGGGATTCAGGAGCTTGTCTAACAAAGGTAGAACCAGGAATGACCTTTCGGCCTCCAGAATCCATATTCTGTCCCCGGGACCCTGTTACATCCTGAAAATTGGCCTTTCCTTCAAACCTTCATGAAATCAGCAACCTAGAGATAACAAAAAGTGCACTCTTTCCAGTCCTCCATTTTACCATGGACTTGTGTTTTTTTTTGCATGAGATAAGGAGCTTTTTAAACTTCCAAAAGGTTGTGAAAAGGCAGGTTGTTGTAATTACTGCATTTAGCATCATGCCGTCATCCAAATGAGAGTTACATCAAGCTCTGCAGCAGCGACAATCCAAATCATGTGAAATTAGCAGAATTCTACCACCTTTTCCTCTGGGTTCCTTCCCACCCCAGCTCCCGAGAACTCCATGCTCCAGGAAGTAGGACTTTTCCCACCACCTTTCCAGAGCACAGGGAAAGCTCATGTCACCCAGCATTCTGTCCTGGCCACACCTAAGAAAAAAAGAGCCTGACTGCCCCTTGAAGTGCAATAGCCTCCAAATAACCCCCAGAGCAACCCGGGCCTCTGAGGATACAGGCATTTTAATCACTGAATCAATGTAGTAATAATAGCTCACATTTGCACAGGGCACTGCTGCACACAAAGACATCTAAAGCATATTTAATTTTCTTAGGTGCTCTTATCCATACTTCTCAAACAGGGAAGCTAGATTATAGGGAGAGTAGTTGACCCAGAGTCACTTGGCTGCTAAGTGGGAGAGCCATAACTGGGAGGCAGAACTTCCCACTCATGATTGTGTGTTCTGCCCACTCTCTCTCACAGCGTCATATGGTCTTTGGTTTTGAGGGAATGAGGGTAAGCTTTTTCCCTGGCTCTTTCCTCATTCTGGCCACTAGCATGTTCTTCCTTGCAGCTTTGGCATGTACAAATCATGCAGTCTGATGCTTTATCAGTATCTGCGCCCAACTGTCCATGTGATATGGTTGTTCAGTAAGATCAGCCTCTGGAACTTCACTGATCTGAAGTCAACCTTCTTTCTCATGGAGATTTTCCAGCCATTGGGTATCACATTTATAAGAGACTGATGAGGCAGAAACTACAGCACTACTGTCCTCATTTTCAGATGAAGAAACTGAGGTTTGATGTTAAACCATCTGCTTGAGTCACAGAGGTAGTAAGTGGAGATAGGACTCACATGAAGCCCAAATATACCACTGGTATTACATAATTCAACATAGCAGTGTAGTGATTCATTAGCTTTTGAGTCAGAAAAATCTGAATAGGAGTCCAGGTGTCCCTATTTATTAGTCATATGATCTGGGAAAACTCTAGTTTCCTGATTGGTTAAATGTGATAATGGGGTCTACCTCTTGGGACTCTTGTAGGAATTAAATGAGATAGCACTTACAGAGAATCAGTAGAAACTTCATTAATTGAAGCTTTTATTAGAATTATCTACACTAGTTGACTCCAGCTTTGTAACTCCAGCACAATGTTAAGTCTGTCATGCATACTGATGAATGGATGAACAAAGGGATGAATGAGACATGAATTAAGTTGGGCTGAGAATATTATGCCTTAAAATGTCACATCAAAGCAGTGTTATATATCAGTTGTTCAGACCATGGTTAGTGCTGTTATTTTAACATAGGTATATTCTCTGCTGGACATTTTGAGCATAGAGTAATAAAGCTAGAAGAAACCATATAAATATATATGTTAGACATTGCTATCAACTTTATAAATGGTTATATCAGTTGATTAACATATCAGGTACTTAAACAATGTCTGTACAAATGCATAAATTTTTTTCTATCTATTTTTAGTTACATTATCTAGAAGCACCTATTCATTATTTTACTGAAAAACCTACTATCAAACATTTACACTCCATAATATTTTTATTATGACTATTGTCCTTCAAATAAGTACCCTGTCATTTGGAACTTGTTATTTATCCATATAAAATTAAAGTGGTGTAAATTTTTTTTCTGGCATTATTGATCTCATAGGAAAACAAGAACCTCCTTAATCATCTGCCAGAAAAAAATCTCATAGTCACAGACAACAGGATGGTGATTACAAGACGGAAAGGGGCTGGGGGAGGTAGAAGAGGGTATAGAGAGGGTACATGGTGATGGAGGGAGACTTGACTTGGGGATGGTGAACACACAATACAATACACAGATGATATACTATAGAATTGAACACCTGAAATCTGTATAATTTTATTAACAAATGTCACTCTAATAAATGCAATTAAAAATTAGGACACCTTATAACCTGGTTCCTGCCAAGAGGTTTCTGTACTACTGTTTGGGGAACATTCCATTGCTTTTCCAGACAGAAATATGGAGATTTTTCTTTCCCTAAAGCTAATGGCCTCTTCTCTTCCTTCTATCTATCATCCCTTCTATCTCTCTGACTCCGGGGAGACACTTTCTCTTTTTCTTTTTCTTTCTCCTCTGGAGCCTTTAGGTCCTTTGCATAAATTGTAGCCAACAAGCATGTTTCCTCTATTTTCTTTAATTGATTAATATATGTTCAATTTAAATACAGAAATGTGGACTCTGAGGTATTTCCATTTGTCTCATAGCTCATTGATAATTACAATTATGAGGTCAATAATGGGACAGAGGTTTAAAAAAAAGTGTGTTTACAAACCCTGTGAATCAAGATCCATGAATTCTACCCATTTCTCTTCTCTGTCTGACACCTGTCTTCTCTTGAGACTGTTCCTGGTTCATGGCTTGCTAACCCAAATGGTATTTTAAGAGATTATTTGCCTCATAACCTAAACATCTATATTTAATTTATCTGGATTATAAACAAATACATGTATACTGTTTCATTTAAGCGTATTTTATATTTAGTTAAAAAGGAAAATGCAATAGTGGTTATATACACACGTTTTAATTGTAGGAAAGAGTTTTCTGATTGTAGGTTGCCTGATATTTGAATGCAGCCGTGATATTAGCACTAGGTTGGCATTTCTTATAACCAGAAAGAGAAATAAGAAGTAGAAAGAAAGAAGGGGTAGTCTAGTGGGTGAGTCTATAAAAGATCTCAATAGCTTAGCAGTAGGCATGGGAGGAGGTAAGTGTGAAAGTATATTCTGGACCAGACCTTTCGAGAATTGGAAGGCCGATTACTAGGAACAGGGTTGAGCTTGAAATTCCTTGTCTCAAGCTGGTTCAAATAGACTGAGTTTATTCTCAATTAATATCCATTTATACCTACTTTCTCTTAGTTTCACCTCATCCGTGAATTTCTTGGTTTACCACTCAAAAAATAATAAATGTTCTTTCAGGGAGAACACATTAATTCAATCCTATATAAATAATAAGATCACAGCTAAATTAATCAATTTAAAAATGAATCAGAGACAAATATAAAACATAAAGCTATAACACTTATTAAAAATAAGAAAATCTTCAGGATCTAGGGCTAGACAAAAGTGTTCTCAGACTTGACAGCAAAAGTATTATTCATAAAATAAATTGATATCTCATCATAAATGATAAAATGAATCTCATTGAAATGAAAAATTTTAGCTCTGTTATACAATCTGTTAAGAGGATGAAAAGACAAGGTACACAATAGAAGAAAATATTTGCAAACCACATATCTGACAAAGTACTAGGATCCAGAATATATAAAGAAGTCTCAAAATTTAACATGAAGAGATACTTCACCAATGGCAAATAAGCACATGGAAAGGTATTCAACATCATGAGCCAATAAGAACATGCAAATTAAAACCAGAATGAGATACTGCTAAAATCTTATCAGAATGGCTAAAATAAGTAACAGTGGGAAGACCAAATGCTGGGGAGGATGCAGAGAAACCAGAGCATTCCTGCATCGACAGTGGGGATGTAAAGTGGTCCAGTCACTCTAGAACAAACATTTAGACAGTTTTCCATGAAACTAAACATGCAACCATCAAAAGATCCAGCAATTACATACTCAGGCATTTATCTCAGGGAAATAAAAACTTATATTCACACAAAATCTATATACAAATGGTCGTAGCAGCTTCATTCATAATTGCCAAGAGTTAGAAAAAAGCATTTAATGGATGAATGCTTAAACAAATTGTGGCATCCTTATCATGGAATAAATACGTTGCAATAAAAAATGAATTATTGATATTTTGGATGAATCTCCAAAGAATTATCCTAAATTAAAAGAGCTAATCTATAAATGTTATATACTGTATGATTCCATTTACATAACATTATTAAATGATAACATTATAGAAATGAACAGGTTAGTGGTTTCTAGAGGTTAAGGACAGGAGGGAACTATATCTATAAAAGGGTAACACAAAGAGTCCTGTAGTGATGGAAGTATTCTATATCTTGAGTGTATCTATGTAAATATCCGGTTACAATCTTGTTCGATAGTTTTGCAAGGAGGTATCATTGTGAGCAATGGGGCAAAGGGAATAACAGACTCTTTTTGCATTGTTTCTTACAACTGCATGTGAATCTTTAATTCTCTCAAAATAAAAAGTTTAATTAAAACATGGTTTTCAAGGCTATTTACTACACAGGAAAATGCTCTTATGTAAAAAAGCAAAATGTGAAAGTATATTATAGGTAATGACAACTTTTTTTTCTTTTCCTTTTTCAAGTGAGAGGAGGGGAGATAGAGAGACATATTCCTGCATGCATTCCAAACAGGATTCACCTGGAAACTCCTGTCTGGGGTCCATGCTCTGCCCACCTGGGACTGTGCTTACAACCAAGCTATTTTTACTGCCTGAGGTGTAGGCTCCACAAAGTCATCCTCAATGCCCAGGGCCAATGGGCTCGAACCAAACAAGCCATGGCTGTGGGAAGGGTAGAGAGAGAAAGAAGGGGAAGGGGGAGGGGTGGAGAAGCAGATAGTCACTTCTCCTGTGTGCCCTGACTGGGAATCAAACTTGGGAAATCCACACTCTGGGCTGACACTCTACCACTGAGCTAACATGCCAGGGCCAGGTAATGACAACTTTAAAGAGAGTCAATATCCATATATATGCTGATCATATATATATATATATATATATATATATATATACACACACACACACACACACACACACATACACACACACACACACATACTATATATACATATACACACAAAATCCACATATATGTAAAGATTAACAAATGGGAATACTAAAATACAATGAGTGATAGGTGGAGGGAAGGTAAATATTTTCCTTCATTATAATTCAATATATTTTTCAGTTTTGTAAAAATGTTTATCTATTACATTTATAACCAGTGACCTCAAAACAAAACATCTTAGGCCATGACCACGCTTACAACTCATACTTCAAAAGTTCTAGTAGGGTGCCAGGAGAAACGGCAATTTATTGAACACCTGAATCTGATACTCAATAAATTATCTTTTACTACTCTCCAAACTGATGACTTTTATAATTACTGGGCTAATTTATCTGCAAATCTTCAAGTCAGTAATATTAATTAAAAAGAAGACATGTAAATGACCTTCTGAAAAGGACTTATCTCTTAATTTTCCCACAAATGAGCACTTGTGATGCCTTCTTAATCAATACCAGAAAGCTGGCTAGAAATAATGCCAGGCCTCCCAGTTTCAGCCACTTTTAAAAGCACTTAAGAAAAAAAATAAAGAAAATAAATAAAAGCACTTAGGATCACCACATACAGACTCTTCCAGGTCAGCTCTGTATTTTTCTTTAATTTACCTGATCTTTCAGACAATGAGTGAACTTAAGGCCTTTTATAGGCTTGGCCTGAATAACTGGCAACTTTCATTAGTTTAGTCATTGACCAAAAGCTTTGGGAAATGTCAGCCTTTCTTATGCTACTGTTTAATATAATAATATCATTAGTATCTTCTTTTGCTGAGAAAAAGACCTGGCCCGTAAAGTGGTAGGAGGCTGGATGTGGAGGTGAATGAATGAATACCTCTATATCTAGAAGAACTTTGGAGATCATTCCTCACTACCTTTCTTCTTGAATTAGATGTAGCAAAATGGTGGCTAGCAAGTTTCTAAGAACTGACACTTATAGGCAAAATGTCTTTTATGGGAAGATCTGGGTCCAAAGTCAGCATGTAAGGTGAAAATTAAGATAATATATTCCAAAATACCCCTGGCATGCCTTAATTTGCACAGAAAGGCCATTACTAATACTCCTTTTTATAAGGCACATCCCCGTAACTCTTACCTTCACCCTAGACATTCATTAATTATTTTTCTTTCTCAAGGAAGATGTTGACTGTGTTTTTGGCACATTTTAACAATCATTTACCTAACTTATTAATAGTTAGAAAGACCCTTCAAATGATTGGTATATTCTTTCGGTAGGTTTTACCAATACGCATAGACTGTTTCAGGCTTGAGTGTCTCCATTCCCTGATAAAATAAGTGACCCAGTGTGGGAACTGTCAGGGTGAATTCAGCAAAGGGAAATCAATGCTTGCTTCAGAAGAGTGCACTGGAACCAAGAGGTAAGAATGATGAGACTGTACCCCTGGCCACCACTGCATCATTTTCACAAGAAATCACTGGTTACATCTCAGTGTTTGAATTATTCACTCAACAGCACCACTGTAGAAACAAAGTCTAGGGTATTTATTTTATTTCTTTTTATGAAGGGAGAACCAAAGCAAAGTAAATAAATAGAAACAACAAAAAAGCAAAGCCACAACAATAAATTGCCCGTTGCAAGCGAGCATTCATAAGAAACTCCACCTGTCTGCAGACACAGCTGGATGAGACAGGAGTTTTGGACCTGTTTGGCTTTCACACATGGCCTCTTCACCTGTCTCTGCTGACCGCTGGACTGCTGACGCGGTTTGGATCCTGATAAACCGGTTAGATATTCCCAGTCCCAAACCTGATCGCACCCCTGAAAACACCCATGGATTGGGTCTGATATTCTGAGTGTGACTCCCCCTTCAGCCACTCATTTTGTAGGTGTTCACAAGAGTTGGTAACTTCTCAGAGAAATGATATTCTCCTCTGCAGAATGTGATGAAGGGTGTGGGCAGGACTGACTGGGAGGACGTCGGTGGAGCTGCTGTAAATGACATATTTCCATCCCAGATGTCCCCATGAGAATAGCCCATGAAAGCAGCAACGGGCCGGCCACACTTCAGAGCCTAATTATACATCTGTGAGACTATACATTTTCAGATAATTCAGAGCCAAAACCTTTCTGAAATCTGAAAATACAAATGTTGATTTACAATCTTTGATGACTGAATTCACAAGATTACTATGTTAAGTCTTATCATCTACTTAGTTTCGTTTATTCAAACTCTCTGTGTGTCAAGCTTGCTGGATGTGTAGATAAGAGCGAACACTCCTGAGCAGTGGGGGAGAAGACGGTATGAATATTGTAATATGTTTATCCTGGTTTCCTTTTCTTTTTCTTCCATTTTGTGTTTCTTACATACCTGAGGCAACTGTCAATAACGGATGTGTTCTTAGTCTTGGAGAGAACAGTCAGGGATTAAAAACTGCATTTGCCAGATATCAGTTGCCTGACTGAGGTAAATTATTTACCTTCTATCAACCTCCCATTTTCTTATCTCTGTAAGAAGAAAGACCATTTTCTTCAGGGAATTGATGTCTGGGTGAAATGAGCTCTCTCTGTGAACTTTCCTGATACCCAGTAGACCTTCAAGCCCCTCCTCTGTTTATCAGCTCTAAGCCCCTTGTATTCAGAGACAGCGTTTTCTCCTTGGAGTCAAACCTCAGCACCTAGTGTCAGAAGCCTTCAAAAAATTCTTGCCTCCATGGGATAGTAATTAAAGAGACCGTGATTAGTGTGGCATAGTAAAAGAATCTGTATCTGGTGATTGTCAGTTCTGGCACAGAGCTTTTAAAACCCTTGGGATTTTCTGAGTGATAGGTGTGGCTTTTGCTAGTCATAAAAGCCTCTTTTCACCTTTCCTGAGTCAATGTATCTCAGGTGAGCCTTAACAACACAGGGCCCTAGACAGCTCCTGGATGGGAGCTGGCTGCCACAGGAACCGATTACATGAATGGAGGCTGGTAATTTCAGCCCAGTACCTCTGGGGAGGTCGGGGTTAAAAATTGAGTTCAATCACCAATGGCCAAGGATTTAGTCAATCATACCTACATAATAAAATGTCCTTACAAATTCTCGAGCACCCAGGCTCAGGAAGCTCTTTTGGGTTGGTGAGTACAGGAAAAAGGGAGGACAGTATAACTGGACACAGCATGGAAGCCCCTGGTCCCTATTCCAGCCCCACACCTTACTCTGTTCATTTCTTCCACTTGGCTGTTTCTGACTTGTATTTTTTTAAATAAACCAATAATCACAATTACAGCACTTTCCTGAATTCTGTGAGTTATTGAAATTGAGGAGGAGTAATGGAAAGCCCTGAATTTACAGTTGTCTGGGCAGAAGTGCAAGGAGCCCTGAAATTCCATTTACAGACGGCGTGTGGAGTGGGAGCCACCCTAGGGGGGCTGAGCCCTTAACCCATGGGGTCTGTTTTACCTCGGGGTAGTTTGTGTCTGAATTGAAATGAATAGTTGCACACCCAGTTGATGTTAGATAATTAAATAATTGATTAATGTCAGAAAATAAATAATTACTTAAAAGACTAACATGTGCATTTAAATATAACTAATTCTTATTGAAATTAGAAAGTTTCATGGTAAACATACACCTTGGGAGAAGAAAATACTTTATTTCTAATTGACTCTCAGTTTCAAAGGCATTTCCTTGTCTGCTCTCAAAACTAAACACTTTTGTTGGTTGCAAGAGAGGAAACAAATATGCCACATCTTGTTTTTCTTCCCCGTAAGTTTCAGATGTATCTATTAGAAGTAGATCAACTATTAAGCCAAAGATTTTGATTCGAGTCTAAAAATGCAGAATAGAATCACCATGGACCTGAGAAAGCGACCCTCAGGACTCCTCACTCGTATAGACTCCTGATTGTTGGAAGGTAAACCAGCTGGCAAAATCTCAGCATCCTAAACTGAGACAGTTGGAGGAGAAAGGACAATATAAGACTGCAAAGGAGAAGCAGGGAACAGAAGAGAAGGAAGAGTAAGGAGTGCAAAGGTAAAGAGGACAGAAAATAAAGAAGAAGGGCTAGTTGGGAAGAGGGAGGGAGACATTTTTAAGCCTGGAAAATGTGCTCTGTGCTTACAGGTCCAGGTCTGCTCTGCTACACTGTGATGTAATTACTGTTGCTCTATTACAGGTGAGAAAACTGTGGCTCCCAGACAACAGCACGAGGGGCAGGGATACAATTGAAAGCTCTTTCACACCCCACCTCAGATCCATTACCAAATTCTTTCAGTTCTGCATTCCACTTCCTGGGGGATACTTTCCAAGATCCCACCTGGCTTGCAACTGTGGCCAGTAACATAATAGTGTTTATTCCTAAACTCATATACCTAGGACAAACTCTAATTTATAAATTAGGCACAGTAAGAGATTAGCAACAATAACTAATAATAAAATAAAACAATGATAACAACATACTGTAATACAAGTTATGTGGATGGTTGATGGGACCATTATTAAGCAAAATAAGAGTTACCTGAACACAAGTACTGCCATACCAAGACCATTAATCTGATAACCCAGCTGGCTAAGTGACTAAAGGATGGAGTCTTTACAGCACAGAGATGCTAGATGAAAGGATGACTCGTGCCCAGGCAGGACACACGAGACAGCGTGAGGTATCAACAGGCTACTCAGAATGGTGAGCAATTTAAAACTTATGAAATGTTTATTTCTGCAAATTTCCATTTAATATTTTCGGACTGTGGTTGACTGTGGGTAACTAAGACCACCGAAAGCAAATCTTTCGGTAAGGGGGACTTCTATATTTCAAATTTGATTTCTGTCTTCTTGGCCACTGCCACCACCTTTCTGAAAGCCACCTTTATTTCTTCCTGGATGTCCACAATCATGTCTCTATGGGTTCTCTGGCTTCTATTCTTGTCCCCTACAACAGTTACACCAATTGTTATCCTGTTATTCTCCTATGCTTAACTTTTCAGTGGGTTCCCATTACATTTAGACCAAAACTCAAATTCTTACTATAGCCTACCAGAGGTTCCTACAAAATCTTGCAATGGCCCAGCTGTCCAGACTCATGGCCTGCCCTCCTCACCTTGTCACATAGCATGTGGGTGACACACCACAGCATCCCTGCTGTTTTTGTCCATGCCTGGCAGTCCCCAATAGCTTCTCATGTCTTGCTGCCTTCTTCTACTTAGGCCTCTTAGCTCTGTATTTCTATGAAGTCACTCTCTATTCTCTTATCCTGATTCTTTTCTTTTGCTATCACAACACAACATGATGTTATATCATGTATTTATTTATTTATTTATCTATCATGTCTTTTCTACTGGAACAAGAGCTCTATGAGAGCTGTTCCTTCCATAACCTTGTTATATGCACAGCACCTATAACACCTGGCACAAGGTAGATGCTCGTTGAATTAGATGAATAAATGTGTATGATGCCAAAGCTGATAAAAGAAAATGTTTACAAAAGTTGGAATTTATTTTGAAGATACACCAGAGGTCCCCAAACTATGGCCCACAGGCCAAATTGCGGCCACCTGAGGCCATTTATCCGGCCCCCGCCGCACTTCCGGAAGGGGCACCTCTGTCATTGGTGGTCAGCGTATGGAGTACTGTATGTGGCGGCCCTCCAGCGGTCTGAGGGATAGTGACTGGCCCCCTGTGTAAAAAGTTTGGGGACCCCTGAGATAAACTCTAAAAATTTATCTTAAAAAAATGTAGAAAATGAACATTTCCCAGTAAGCACTATGCTTTTGGCACATTTATACCAGAATTATTTTTTGCCATACACACCTGATGAAATGTTTCGATGACTGATGTCATGTGTTGCAAAGCCCCTCGAGCTACTTAAAGGAAAATACAATATAAAAGCAAACTAATAATAAACCATGTCTCGTCATAAAGTATGTGAGGCTTTCAGTGGTTTAGTGAAAAATATAGTAGGGAGTTTCTAAAGGTAAAGAAATAAATCAAGTCCTAGTCATCAAAGTCTGATCCAAGCAGCAAGAGGCCTTAGTGTGGAAACCTATCACAATTTAGGTCTTAGAAATTCACTTCCTGATGGTTCTAACAAAGATGAAAGCCTTTCAGGCTTAAGGCACTCTGTTAGACTGCCACCATTATCTTACCCCAATCTAATCTTAGTCAAACAGATGAAACTTTGATTTTATTGCCTATAATATAGCTATCTCTAAATAAGCCAACACTTTTTCCCTTCTCAAAGTGTGTGTGTGTGTGTGTGTGTGTGTGTGTGTGTGTGTGTAATATATATATATATAATTAAAAATACTATAGACGGTCAGGGCACACACGAGAAGTACCTATCTGCTTTTCCACCCCTCCCACTCTCACTTCTCTCTCTTTCTTTTCCCCTCCTGCGGCCATGGCTTGATTGGAGTGAGTTGGCCCCAGGTGTTGAGGATGGCTCTATGGCCTCTCCCTCAGGTGCTAAGAAGAGCTCAGTTGCTGGGCAATGGAGCAATGCCCCAGATGGGCAGAGCATCGCTCGCTAGTGAGCTGGCCGGGTGGATCCTAGTCAGGGCACATGTAGGAATGTGTCTCTATGCCTTCTTTCCTCTCACTGAATATAAAAAAATACTATTGACAAAAAATAAACAATAAAACTATGTAAATTAATTGGTTGGATCCACCCAAATAACTACTGTGTAAAAAATTAAACTTTCTGTAATAATTATGAATATATTTGTTACTTTCACAATAAGAGAGCTTAAGGAAATCAGATTCCAAGTTTGCATGCCTTGACTATAGATGCTTGTAGTACATAAAGGAGAGAATTAAATGCAATTGTCTATTGCCATTCCAAAACCATGCCTCTAAAACTGTCAGGTAAAACAACACATGTTGTGAAGAGTGTTTTTCTACCACCTTAGATGGCAAAACATGAGCCAGCTAAGCCTCTTTGGAGCTGTGTCAGTCTTCAATGTAATGTTTTAAAAGTAGTTCATTCATGTGGATTTTCTTTTTATTGATCTTTTTTTAATATTAAAGAAAAAAAAACCCTGGGAAAAGCCAGAGTTATGGTCTAGTACAAATCCCTACCTATTAAATAGATCAATTTTTGGCCTTTATAATACACTTCTAGAATTTTATATTTTGCCTTTAATATTTGACATAGAAGCTAAGAAATTAACTTATCAGTCACCATTTTTCCCCTTTTCAAGAAAAAGAAGTGATTGAAGTAAATAAAAAGTGAAATCAACCATCAATTTGAAAAGAGAAGTTTATAGACCAAACCAGATAAGCAAATAGAGAAAGAGTAAAAAGAAAAAGAAAGAAGGTATTTGATTTAGTTTTTTTTAATTTAGTTTTCATATTGATTTTATTGCTAACAATGATGCAGATAGAAAGTCTTGACTTGTTTCTCATATGGAAAGCTAAACTCATTTAAAAAGATTACTATTGGCATATGAACTTCCAAAATAGGAATTATAATTGCAACTCTGATTTGCAAGGTTTAAGTTTGGTAGGAATCCTTGGAGAAGTTGACAAGTTCATGAAAACATTGAGAATAAATTTCAAAATATATCAAAAGTCGATTTTGTGGGGGGGTAGCACTCCAAAAATTAACAATCATAGTTTTTATTTTATTGTGTTTAAATTATGAGACACTCTATTTTATGGATTTTCATCTAACAGAAGTCATCCTTCCACTGGAGACTCAGGCTACCTTCATTCGCTTTTTCACAAATTCAAATATGAAGAGATTATTGTTACTGACTTAATTTCAATAGAGAAAAGAAGAGGAAAGAAGTTACACTAATAAAAATGGGATTTTCTTTTAATCAGCTTCTTATAAAGAATTGGAAAGTTAACTCCTCATGCAGGATGAAAGAGATTATACCCTCTGCGCCCATCTGGCACAGGACTAAAGATGTATGGACAAGGATTTTTTCACCAAGAAATAAAGGACTTCACCATACTTTCTCATGGAGAAGTGCATTATAGCACTGGGTGATGCAAAGGTGCTAATGGTCCCGAGGGAAGGTGCGTCACCCTTCTCTGACAGTGCTCATTTGCATGCACACATATGGCCCCAGCAGGAGGTGTGCATTCAGGGGTCTCCCATAGCAGAAATGTAGACATCCTCAGGTAAAAGCAGTTCTTCATAAACTCCGTCGCCTCATTCAAAACTCCAGTTGTCAGTTACAGCTTTCAGGATGACATCTTAAATCAAGAAAATGTCACATGTGTACAGTAACTGGCCTAATCTTTTCTGTAAATTGCTGCCTGTGGTTTTCAAAATCGTAGTAAATTGCTGGCAATTGACAATATGTCTCCCTGCACGGCTAACTCACTTCTGCACAGTTAACAAATCGGTCTTAAATTATTCATCAGATTCCCCAATGCCTAGGCTCTTCTGTCATTGATTTCAGGGACCAGTAGCTCACTTGCCTTGTACACTAAAGTGAAATTCATACCATGCTCTCTGCACATGAGATTAATTGCGTGCAGAAAGGAATAACTATGCTCTTTGTCTGAGTATCTCAGTTAATGGTGAGTGAGAACAACTCACTATGTGATCAGCCCTCCTGCTGTCCTCTGCTCTCTGAAACAGGACAGAGAATCTTCTCAGACTGATACTTAAAATAGCTTTAATGCCCCCTGATTCTTCAAATATATAGAGGAAGTATTTCCTCTATTAATTTTATAATTATACGGAAAGAATAAAATGAATCATAGGTGCAAACTAAAACATCGGGTGGCCCATTTAGAAATTATACCATCAAACCATTGCTCATTGTTCTAGAAACAGGGTCAAATCAACTCCCCAGATAATTCAACCAAATTGAATTTTTGTTGCTAAAATAAGTGTGGGTTTAGAATATGTGTTCTGAAAGGACTTCTTATCACCATTTCTCTTTCAGTAGCATATAAGGGATTTTGCAGGAAGAATATTTATTCTTTGAAATAACCTTTTGATTCAGTATTGGTTCTAAGCTGAATAGTGAAGTTGTGCAGTGAGCAGTCTTAGAGATGAGGAGCACATTTGTCTATTTACGTTCAGGAAAATTAACTCCAGATCACTTCAAAAGGATCCCAGCCTTCTGTCATTTTCTCCTGTGTCTGAACAGATATTTCTAGGCCAGTGGGAGCTGTGGTCTGTAATGCTCTGTCTAGAGCAGTCCCCATGGGACCACCTCCCAAGGGTATTGGCTTTGGCTCCATCCAGTGCAGGTAAACCCATGGAGCTCTCTCTCTATAATCAAAGTGAAGGATCTTGAGATGCTAAGTTTAGCCAATATTATTCAGGTGGGTCAAATCTAATCACACCAGGCCTTAAAAGCAGTGAACCTTGCTTGAGACAGCAGCACGGAAAGAACTTGACTGACACTGATAGCTTTGAAGCTGGACAAGGGGATCTGGGTGATCTCTAGAGGATGGAAAAGCGAAGGAAACAGATTCTCCCCTAGAACCTCCAGAATGGAACACTAATTGTCTTTTACTTCTCCAGTTATTGAGTGGTTCTAATTCATATATAACATTGTATTAGCTTTGGGTGAACACAATGATTTAATACAAGTCTATGTTGTAAAATAATCACTGCAATGAGGTTAGCTAACACTCACCACCTCACAGTACAAATCCTTTTTCCTGTGGTGGGAACTTTTAACATCTGCTTATTAGCAACTTTGAAATACACACTACAGTATCGTGAACAACAGTCACCATGCTATATGCTATGTTCCCAGAACTTATTCATCTTATAGCTGAAGTCTGTATCTTTCAACCACCTTCAGCTATTTTGCCCACAACACACGCTCCATCTCTAGCAATCACCAGTGTGCTCTCTGTATCTATGAATTCATTGGCCCTGGCTGTCTATATCAGCGGTAGAACGTCGGCCTAGTGTGTGGAAGTCCCAGGTTTGATTTCCAGCTAGGGGCCAGGGCACACAGGAGAAGAGCCCATCTGCTTCTCTACCGTTCATTCCCCTTCTCCTTTTTCTCTATCTCTCTTCCTCTCCCGCAGCCAAGGTTTCACTGGGGCAAAGTTGGCCCGGGTACTGTGGATGGATCCATGGCCTCCTCCTCAGGTGCTAAAATGGCTCTGATTGCAGTGGAGCATCGCACCCTGGTGGGCATGCTGGGTGGATCCTGGTGGGTCCATGCGACAGTCTGTCTGTCCCTGTTTCTCACTTCGGAAAAATACAACAACAACAAAAAACTTTGGATATTGTACATTACGCTGCAATGACCTTGGAGGTGCAGATATCTTTTCAAGATAGTGATTTTATTGCTTTTAGATAAATGCTAGATCATATGGTAATTCTATTTTTAATTTTTTGAGGAACCTCCATATTGTTTTCAATAGTGGCTGACAACTTGATTTTAACCCACTGAGACTCAATTTCTGACCTAAAGAAGAAGTGTAAGATTTGTATTCCTTAAGTCACTAAGTTTGGGCCTGCTTCTTATCTGAAATAGCTCTTAAGCAGCCTTTCCAGAAGTTCTGCACATTCTTCTGCTTATATCTCAAAGACTATCACTTAGGTGACCATACCTACCCATATAGAGGCAAAGAAATAGTTTTTTTAGCACTTCTACATCAAATGAAAGCAGGGATTTCCCATGACTCTTGACCAGGAAAAGGGGTGAATAGAAATGGAAGTTATTCAGAAACTTCTGCCACTGTTTAAAGAAAAAAAATGATTAGATGCATGTAACTGAGCACCTAGAAAGTTAGAATAGTGATCTTATAGAAAGTGAACTTTCATTTGTAAAGTAATTTGACAGATGGATATTCTTTGTTTCTTAAGTTAGCTAAATTTCATTTAACTTTTGTCCATACCAATCTAATTTTAATTTTGAAAATATGCTTTTCAAGATTCTATACATCTAGGAAATTAAGACCTACTAATATTCAGATTCCATAAATTACATCTCAGAAAACTTGAGTCAAACCAACTCTTATAAGAATAAAGTAGAATTATTTTTTTTAATGCTTTCATTTGTTTCTTCAGCTTCATTTGTTATTTGATTCTGAGATATTACAGCTGGTTTCTACAGCATGTTGAAAGTCCCCAGTAAAAAAAAGCCAACCTTTCAGGGAGTCTAGACAGCTGAGTGTTTCAATGTTCTGATTTTAATACACAAGCGCATTGACAATTCCTGTAAACACAACTGAATGCTGTACTTCTCTAGTTACTCCTGAGTCAGAAAACAGGCTAAGGGGGATCAATGCTGAGGACTCCCAAGGGGCAGAGGAGATACAAGCTTATCACTGACCAGACACTTGGTTATTTTCATGCCTCGCTTCTTTTTCATTCTGTCACCTTGTTCCTCTGTTCAGTGTCTGTGCTGGGACCATCCTTGTCTGGGCAATCTTTGCCATACGCATATTTTCTGTATTTCCTTCTCTGTCATTCCTCAGATCCCAGACAGCCCTGCTGGTGGCAGATGTAACTTGTGAGGAGTTTTATTCCTAAGGGCATCTCATTACAAGGATTTCTGAACTGTCATTCTGTTAGCACCTCCCTGCAAGAATAGAAAGCAAAACATATCTCCCCACTTTTCATCTTTGACACTCAACTTCGGGCCAATTGTTTTCATTTTTCACATCTTTCGTTATGTATCTCATTTGATTTTCTCATCATTCTGCTTGCTCTGCATTCTCAAGCTTACCCTGAGCCAGAAATCCAGAACTCTTGTGTTAAGGTAGCTAATAGTTCAACATTGGGCATCCAGTGGCTATGGCAATGAACCAAATTAGAGCTGGATGCATAGGGCCATCTATGTTCAAGACTCTAACCTAGATCAGTCTGAAGCTTTAGACCCATAATTCCTCATGCTGTGAAAGCATGATGGCTCAGAAAGAAATACTCTCTGTGCAAGAAGAACTTTTTAGATATAATTATTGTTATTTGTGATCCCCCCTCCCACAGGCTACATAGCAAATTTTTATACAAAGCATTTAAATGAGTTGTGTTTGCTTCTGACAGTGTTGCTAAGTAACTGTTATTGTAGGCTCCTCTGTTCCTGCAGGACCCTTCAAATTAATGTTCATCGGTTATAATTTGACTGCACAATGTCATTTTATTTTATAAAGCCACACAGTGTTATATGCTGCTATTCTGGTTTGAAAAGTAAATTAATGCAACTAAACATGTTTACCGGCTCTCTTTTATAACCTGAGAACTATTGCAAATGTTACTTGAGATTCTTAATCACCAGGCTTGAACTCTTAATTGATACTTCACAACAAAGACATTATGTCTTCAGAACAAAATAATTAAAATCACAAAAAAGACCAACATCTTAAAGACATTTACTCATGTTCTATTTGTTCTACACATTGTTCTTCTAAAATGATCTTATGTTAACTGACTTCATAAAAAACTTGGTAGAAGCATCTTTAAATTGTCTTTCAAAAACACAGCAAAGTGTTAGAATATTAGCTATAAAAATTTGGTTTCTCTGCAACAACAAAATTTTCTTAAAATTAATGTTTACATAGAAATTCAGTGGCCATCGTCTGCTCAGAATGGCTTCATAAACTTATATTTATTGGATTAATTAAAAATAAATATTGTTTTATCATTTTTTTCTTCTTTTTTTTAGATGAGGGGAGGGGAGATACTGAGGCAGACTCCTGCATGCACCCTGACCAGTATCCACCAGGTAACTCCCATTTTGGGCCAATGCTCAAGTACCAAACTATTTTTAGTGCTTGAGTCTGATGTGTTCAGACTAACTGAGCTATGTTCAGTGCCCGGGGACATGCTCCAACAAGCCACTGGCTGTGGGAAGGGAAAAGGGAGAGAAGGGGCAAGAGAGGAGGGAAAAAGCAGAAGGTCGCTTCTCCTGTGTGCGTTGATTGGACCAGAATGTCCATATACTGAGCCACACCCTATCCACTCAGCCACTGGCCAGGGCCTAAAAATTGTTTTATCAAACTTTGTGAAAGAATTAGCCATATTTGGAGATTGTCATATCATCAAAGGCCACTAGCAGTAGCTGGAAGAGACAAAGGTCAGCATGAGCTGCTCATGATCCCTGCAACCTCCACCATTAGTTTAATATCGGCTATTTGAGAACGTGACTACTTCTTGTTTTCTTTCGCAGGGGGGTGGAGTCAGGAGAAGGGAAGATAGAGAGGTATGCAAACTTCTCAACCATGGTCAGCTTTGGTGAGGAGGAGCAGATTTGAAGTGACCTGAGACTAATTTTTATTGACCAAAGCTGTTACAGAATGAGTTCACAATGTAATAGAAACAGGTATAGGGTTTGAGACAAAATGGTTGGAAGACAGTTAATTCAAAGTAATAAAACCATTTCATGATTATAATCCAATAAATTGAGACAAGAAACTATATATATATATATATATATATATATATATATATATATATATATATATATATATATGTTAAACGTTCACCTTTCTTTTAAAATTGATCTCAGATAGAACTTTCAGTCAAGATAGCAGAATAAGTAAATACTGTGGGGACCTCCTTCCTCAACCACATTAAATTACAGCTAAATTATAGAACAATCACCACTGAGAACCACTGAAGGATGAGCTGAACCAGTCTTATTACTAAGGATATAAAGAAGAAGCCAGGTTGAGACTAGTAGAACAGGCAGGCTCCACCCCCACAGTGTGGTGATCAAGAATCTGGAAGGATATCCTGGCTTTGGAGGTCTCCCTGAGGAGTGAGGGGTCCCAACTGCACACCTGGCCCTCCAGCTCAAGACACCAGTGCTTGGAAGAAGAGTCCCCACAATATCTGGCTGTGAAAACCAGTGGGATTGCATCTGAAAGAGATGAAGTTCTGCTGGAGACCAAGGCATCCCCTTAAAGGGCCCAAGCACAAATTCACTTCCTCAAAAACTCATTCATTTTGTGCTCCTGCACAGGAACAACAGCTCGAGAAGTGCCAGAAACAGATGGGGAAGAAATAAATAAGACTAGCTTCAGGGTGAAATATGGTGGGACATCTTTCTCTAGGACAGAACTGCTGGCAGGTGCCACTTTATATTTGTTAAATTTTCCTCCCACCCAGCCAGCAGGTGCACATGGGCCCCAAAGTTTTGCTCTCCATTAACCTCAATAACCTTATTCATGCCACCCTGTTGAAATCCTGAGATCCCACCCACTCTACTGGCACATCCAACCTGAAACTCTTGTAATGGATTTTCGACACAAGCTGTCTGTCTCAGCTGATGCTGCGGACTTTCTTAAAATCTCTCAAAGGTCCAAAAACATTGAATAAGCAGCAACTGGCTTTGGCATGCCTTGTACCTCTTTCTTAGTGCACCTAAGCCCAGCACAAGTAGTGATCAATCACCTCAACTTGCATTGTAACCCCCAACAGGTGTCCCCCAACCTGGCATAAGAAGTGATCAATCTTGTTTTGAAATGTAGCTCCAACTAAGTGGTCATAATCTTAACACAGGTGACAATTGGCCTCAGCTCACATCTTGATGCCCACAAACAGTTCCAAGCCCAGCTTTAGTAGACACTGATCTCAGCTCACAGCATGGTCTCTCCCAAGTCTCGAAGCACAGCAAAAACAGCAACCAAGTCAAGATCACTTTGTAGGTTTTACCAGGTGGCCCAAAGCTGGGCACAAGTAGCAGCTGACCTCAACAGGCACCAGAGCCCCTCCCTAGCTGTCACAGAACCAACACACCAGTGGTCAGCTTCAGTCTACACCAGAAAACCACCCAAACAACTTGAAAAACAGCACACCTGAAGGGTAAACTCAAATAGCAGTAGACTCCCACTAAATTGACTCACTGAGTTGGGTGCAGGCACTAAAACTCATCCACTGCAGTCACAGCCAGTCCTCACAATTAGCCTAAAGGTCAATCCCACCCACTAATATAATAACAGCAAGTAAGGCTCAACTACAATAGGAGGGCACACACAACCCAAAAAACAAATACCTCTGTAGTACCTGGTTCAGGTAAACAAGGAGACTGCACCACTGAGCCCTACAGGAAACCCTGCCAATATGGGAGATGTATCAGCTCTAATTAATACATAGAAACAAATACAGAGAAGCAGCCAAAAAAGAGACAAAGAAAAATGTCCCAAGTGAAAGAATAAGACAAAATCCATAAACAGAACAAAACAAAACAAAACAGAGATAAGCAATCTACTCTACACAGAGTTCAAAACATTGTTTATAAGGATGCTCAATGAACTTAGGGAAAGAACAGGTTAACTCAGTGAGAACTGTAACAAAGAGATAGAAAACAACAACAAAAAAATGTTTTTATTGATTTGAGAGGGGGAGGATAATTGAGAGAGAGAAAATCATCAACTCATCATTCCACTTAATTTTGTACTCATTGATTATTTCTCATACATGCCTTGATCAGGGGTTGAACCCACAACCTTGGCACCCCAGGATGAGGTTCTATTCACTGACCCATGAACCAGTCATAAATGAAGAACACAATCATTGAAATGAAGAATATATTAGAAGGAATCAAGAGCAGATTAGATAAGCAGAAAATTACATCAGCTATCTGGAAGACACCCAGTGAAAAACACCCATAGGAATCACAAAAAGAAAAAGAATTAAAAAAATTGAAGACAGTTTATGGGACATCTGGAACAACATCAAGTGAAACAACATCCACATCATAGTGGTACCAGGAGAAGAGAGAGAGCAAGGGATCAAGGACCTATTTGAAATAATAAATAGAGCGTCAGACTGAGATGTGGAGGATCCAGGTTCAATACCCCGAGGTCGCCAGCTTGAGTGCGGGCCCATCTGGCTTGAGAAAGGCTTGCCAGCTTGGACCCAAGGTCACTGGCTCGAGCAAGGGGTTACTAGGTCTGCTGAAGGCCCGCAGTCAGGGCATATATGAGAAAGCAATCAATGAACAACTAAGGTGTTGCAACAAAAAACTGATGATTGATGCTTCTCATCACTCTCTGTTTCTGTCTGTCTGTCCCTATCTATCCCTCTCTCTGACTCTCTCTCTGCCCCTGTTAAAAAAAAATCTAGTATGAAACTTTAAAAAGTAGAAAGATTATGTGTAATTACAAATATAAATTAAAGGATACACACAACCACACACAACAAAGAAGTAAAAAGAACATAAATGTAGAAGTTGTGAGTAAAAATTGTAGTGATTTTAGAATGTGTTCAAACTTAAGCAACCATCAACTTAAAATAGACTGCTTAGTATATAGGAAGCACTAGTAACCACAAACCAGAAATCTACAAAAAATACAGAGAAAGAAATCTGAACACAACACTATCAAGAGTCATAAACATACAAGAGAGCAATAGAATAAGAAACTACGCTAAGTGAAATATGTCAGAAAAAGATAGAAACCATATGATTTCATTTCTATGCAGAATCTAAAAAACAAAATAAGTGGACAAACAAAACAAAATCATAGCTATAGAGAACAAATTGACAATTGTCAGATTTGGGGGGGGGGTGGAGGGAATGAGTGAAAAAGGTGAAGGGAGTAAGACGTACAAATGGCCGGTTATGAAAATAGTCACAGGGATGTAAAGCTCAGCATACAGAATATAGTCAATAGTATTTTAATAACTGTATGGTATCAAATGGGTTCTGGACTTATTGATGATTACTTTTTTTATATATATATTTTATTATTATTAATTCTAATGGGGTGACTCCAATAAATCAGGGTACATATGTACAATGAAAACATCTCCAGGTTATCTTATCATTCAATTGTGTTGCATACCCATCACCAAGTCAAATGGTCCTCTGTCACCTTCAATCTGGTTTTCCCTGCGTCCCTCCACTCCTCCCTATCCCACTCTTCCCTCCCTCCCCCATCCCATAACCACCACTCTCTTGTCCATGTCTCATACCCTCACTTTTATGTCCCACCTATGTATGTAATCGTGCTGTTCTCAGTTTTTCTTTTTTTTCTGATTTACTTATTTCACTCCGTATAATGTTATCAAGGTACATCCATTTTGTTATAAATGATCCGATGTCATCGTTTCTTATGGCTGAGTAGTATTCCATAGTATATATGTACCATAGCTTTTTAATCCACTCGTCTTCTGACGGACACTTGGGCTGGTTCTAGATCTTCGCTATTGTGAACAATGCTGCCACGAACATGGGGGCGCATTTCTTCTTTTCGAACAGTGCTATGGTGTTCTTAGGGTATATTCCTATAAGTGGGATAGCTGGGTCAAATTACTTTTTAAGTTATATAAAGGTATAATCACTATGTTGTGCACCTGAAACTAAGATAATAGTATATGTCAACTGTAATTGAGAAATGAAGGCTGGGGAAAATACCAACAGGATGCAAGGAGGTCAAGGACCAGAAGTTCAGGTACAGAAGGGATTGTCTTTGTAGATGTAAAAGTCAACCACAAAGGTGGTGCCAGAGTTACGGGAGGAGGCAGACGACTGCAGAGGAATAATGGGTGCTGTCTCCAAACAGCACTTCCAGGTTCTCAGCTGGGTCGCCTACTCCCTCTGCTGTCCTGGACTTTTGGGTGTGATGACCCTTCTTCCTCTTTTAGAGTCTTAGGGGCTGCTCCTTGCCCCAGACCATGTGTAGCCTGCCCACCTTGCACTTGATCTCTTTCCATGATGCCCAGCACTCAGAATCAGCTATCATATGGGAATAGCTGTGGCAGCAAATGGGCACTAGCAGCGCCAGGGTGCATGAGCGTAAGATCGCCAAGGGATCCCCTGGGTGCAGCCTCAGCGAAGGGCACTGCCTGCCCTGTGCCTCCTCTCAGGAAGCTCCTCCCATACCAGTTGTTCCGCCTGTGAAATAAAGGCTCTGTGCTGGGTGAGAGGGAGCTAGGTCCAACATGAGCATCGTTCCCCCAGTAGGGGATGGGAAAGAGCACCTGTTGGTGACATCCAGAGGGTCCCATGAAAACTGCCTGGCGATTGACTAGTGGGGCAATGGTGAGATAGCAGGAGGTGGTGTGACGCACTGAGCCGTTGGGAGTGCTGGCTGGTGATAAATGCCAGTCGCAGGCCCAGGGCTATATAGGCAGAGAGGTGCTTTCCCTCTGAAAATGCTGCTGCACCATTGGCTGGGCCTCTATCCCAAACCCCCAACCAGACCACTGTGTGTGTGTCCACCTCCACGCCCTGGCGCTTTCTCAGTTTGTGCACCGGCACCTGGCACCTCTGGGAGCAGCACCCTGTGGTCCGCTTGCCCGGCTGCTCCACCTATTCTGCTAGGGGCAGTTGGGCAATTGCAATCTGAGCACAAGAGAGCTTCACCCAGCCAGGGAGGGGGAGGACCCCGCCCAGGCCTGACATTGCAACCTGATTCCGCTTTGGTTGGCAGAGTCCCTGGACACCCCGTTGGGCTTGAGACCTCAGGGTCCCTGACTCTCAACTCCACACTCAGAGAGGGCAGCCACCAACCACTACTCTCACACCTGTCAGCTTTGGACCACAGCCAGACCCCAGAACTGAGGTCTCCACCTTGAACGACCTGATCCACAGAGGGCAGCTGCTGACTCACAACAGAGAGTGACTTGGACCTCTGCCCACCTTCATACAAACTCTCAATGGACTCTACATAGATAGTCAAGGGCAACCACAGACCAGTAGTCAGAGCATCCTGTGCTCTCATTTACCTAAGAACCTTCAACCAAGATCTCACCCTTGAACTTCAAGCACAGCCAAAGTTAATCACTGATGCACACCAAGATTCCTGCAGCTCTACCCCAGCCCAGGACCCTACATCTAATCTTACTGCAGTTGAATCTACTCTAAAAAAGAAGGCTGCCACCAATCAACACTTGGCATCCCATGGTTGTCTGTACAACTTTGGGTTCTCCGTCCAAGCTCTTCACCTTGGATGCCCCACTGAGCAAAGGACTAACATTCACCAACCAAGAGTTCCCTGGCTCTCTCTCAGTGAGAGAGAGAAACTGAAACCCAAGGGCTCTGCTTTAGTGTCTCCAGAGGGGAAAGGGCCACCTCTGACCGAGTGCCTGGGACACCCGCCCACTTCCATCTAAGCTATCTATGGGTAAGCCCCCACTCAGCAAAGGCAGTCTAGGACTGGTAATCAAAAGCCCACAAACCCTCTCTGCCAAGGTCTCTGCTGTTGACCCCCTGTCGGGAAACAGCAATGACCGTCCTGCTCTCAGAACCCCTCCCTTTCTTTGCAGTCCCCAGTTGTATCGCCTCTGAAAAAAGAGTCAATCAGTCTGATGGTGTGAGTTGCACGGCCCCATGCCCACCTGTACACTTTCTATCCCGGTTCCTGCACCTGACTGCATACTACATAAAGGGTAGTCCCCAGCTTGCCTGTACAAAGCCTCGGATGCTGGCACGCCTTCATTCTCTGACACTATGGTTTCCAAACTGGGTTCTTTGCTCAGCCAAGGGAAACCTCTGGCCCACAGGGAGAGCCATCCATATCTCTGTGCCCTTGCAGACCCTCCATCCAGGCACTGGGGCTTTGACTCTCCACATAGTAAAGGACCCTGCCAGACTTCCAGGATTCCACAGAAGTTGCAAGGAAGAGAGTGGCCTCACAAAGTTCCCCATTACCTCCTAGCAACCTTGGTCATGTGCCTGTTTCCTGGGTGGTGTCCCGACTGCCAGATAAGGGAAGAACCAGTCCCAGTGGCCCCTCCAGCTCAACCAGAAAATGAAGCAGAAAGAATAGCCTGAACCAAAATGAGGGGGCATCTTGATGCAGACATGAGAAAGCTTAGGCCACGAGCCCGGGCGAAATCTTTCTTCCTGTGTGGGGGCCAGGTCAGGGGCTGATTGTGAAGGTCTAGGTTGCTGCCTCTGTGAGAGGCTGGCTCTGAAGTGTCAGCGTTTCACGGCCTGATGCCAAGGCCTGGCCAGTGACTGGAGGCATTCAAAGTACAGTCCTTGACGAGTCACTCTGCCACAGTGCTGGTGGGTCACACCCTGAAGACCTTTGGCCTGGGACCAACCTCAGCCTGAGGTTCTAGTGGCATGTCATTTGGGGAGCCTTTTTCTTCCAGAGAGTTCTCTTGTTCAGAGGGAGCAAAAGATGCTATACCTTAGAACAGGAGACTGACCGCAAGTTGGAAGAGCTGCCCATAGAAATGCAGCTCATAGGTAAAGCTTTAACAGAATTTGATGGAGCTTAACTTTATAAAAACATCTTTTAACATAAGCAGGGGAAAAAAAAACAGTCTCCAAAAAAAGTGAACTAAGGATACATTCAGTAATCTAAGAAGAAAATCAAATGTTGAAAAACCGGCTTGTTAACTTGACATCACAGGAAGGACATGAATTAAAGAACTTACAAGAGGACCAGGCCGCCTTGACAGGCATGAGATGACAGGGCGGTGGAGACTGGAACCAAGTTCCCGAGGATACCCTATTCTTGAGCCCAGAGTGTGCCTGGCTGAGATGTCCAGGCTAAGGACAGGTCCCCCATCCTAGAGTGGGATATGGAAGCATTACAAGGACTGCAGAGCTTCTGTGGCAAGATGCAGGGGCTCCTGAAAGCTTTTGCTGTGCAGGTAATGTTTCCACAGGACACAGGGGTGATGTTCCCACACACACACACCCCACAAGGGCACAGAAGGGAGCTGAGGGGGAATGTGGGTCACTTACTGAGGTGGAGGTGATATGAGCTTCATATAATGTATATGAATTTTAAATGCATTGGAATGCAAAAAAAATGATGTCAGGCATATTTTCATTACAAGAAGAATAAACTCTAAAATAGAAATAGCAACAACATATTTCTGTCTATAGTCAATTATATTTGCATAGATAGGCTTTGTTCAATACAGTGACTCTAATTATTCGGCAATAAATAAAGCTACTGTTGACAAAATAATATTTTTACCTGCTCTTTTGAAAACAAACAAACTATTTGAATCCCTAACAGAAGGCCATAAGAGTAACACAAATTTCTGATGAAAAACTCCTAATGCCCCCAGGATGCAACAATTACTTAGTGGTTTACTATGGTTTCTATACGTCATTGGACTATAATGGAGAAGCAAGTTAGATTTTTAGAGCAAAGGTTTTCAAAATGCTTGTATTTAATAAAACTTATGGGAAATATAACACTAAGTTTAAACTTGCTTATAATTTTTGTTGTTATGGAAAAGAAGCTATGCATGAAATGATGGGCTCACCATTCAGAAAAGCTCACAGAGAATACAGTGTTCAGAATTTGTGTTCAATTAGACCCCTGCCAAAGAAAAAATATGGTTTGTCCTTTGGAGTAAGAAACTCATAACCATATTTATGCTGCCTTGTTATTTTTTAAAAAGACTAAAAATGCATTATTTTAGAAAAGGAACCAAACACAATATTTTTTTCCCCCCAAGAAGTAGGATTACTGGGTCAAAAGGCAGTTCCATTTTTAATTATTTTATTTAGAAATTAAATTTAATGGGTGACATTGATCAACACAAATTTTTACATTTACAAGTACAAGTTTTAGTCTCATTTAGATTTAATACCTGGAAGCAGACTATGATGGTTCCTCCTTTATTAATCCTTAATAACTGGATAGCTAACACGACCATCTCCCCCAGATAAATATGTTCTAATACAATTCAGAATTTGTAGTATGTTTTGTTATTCTAGTGAACTGAAAGACTATGCATTTTTCAAAGTGTCTCATGCTATTTCTGTATCACTTATTAACACTTTATTTTTGAATAAAGATGCTTGACACTTAGCTTCAGACCTCCATAAACATCAGTTTGAAATTCCTTTTGAAAAATGTCCATGTAGAAAAAAATCAAATGGAAAGATAAATGTAAGTTTAAAACTCATTACTAGATTTTAGTAAGTTTTATTTGTTTAAATAAAAGTAGTATACTACACATCATCGATTTAATTTGAAACTGCCTTCAGAAAAAATTCTTGAAGACACAAAAATATATAGGATGTTTATGAAAATACTAGATGGATAGTGCACAGCTCAGGGGAGCTGAGAGTTCTGTGTCCTACGTGATTGTTCCTGTAGAGAACTCTGAATTGATGGTCTGAAAGTTTCTTCCTTGAAAGGGCCTGCCAGAAGCCATAGTTAGTGGAGGAATCTGACCTTAAAGGAAAATGAATCTTGACCAGGAAAGAGCATTTTCCCAGTAAGTACAGAGGAACAATTCTCGCTAGATAACAAGAATAATCCTTGAAATAGAATTATGTCACTAGCTCTGTCTGGCTGTGCAGGTGAAATATTCAACTGGATTCTCACAAGAGAAGAGCTACCTCATAAACAATGGTGTCAATTTGAGTCAAAAGAGGACAAAAAGTGCTATTATTGCCATTTGGGGAAATGGTTTAACTTTAAGAATCAAAATAACCACAAATCAGGTCACTATGGAAAAAATGCAGTCTTGAAAACATGACAAAGTAGCAAAGGTAGGAAGGTTTTCTTCCTGTGTGAAGGCAATGTCAAGGTGCTGGGCAGAGCTGGAAATCAGTAAGGGTACATTCACCTCCCTCCCCCTGCCCTTGCCAGGAAGTTTTTAGATAGCCTCTGATCAAAGCTCATGATTAATATAAGATACATCTTCCTACAATTTCTTTACATTCTTTTTTATGTCTGTTATTCTTATGGATAGCCATATACATTCTGAATTCTATGTGTATGTGACACACTAAAAATTCTCTAGGACCACTGAAGTGTAAGTTCCACACATCTTTCCAGGAAAATCAATTGACCTAGACTTTCTACAATTTGGAGTAAAAAACAAAACAAACAAAAACCAACAACAAGAAAAAGAAAACATGCCATAAAACAACAGCATAATTTTTGGGATTAAAAAATAAGTAGAACTTGAATCCTCAATATAATTTACTCTTCAGTACCTGTAAATAAGCAAATAACTTGGGTTTTCATA
The DNA here is from genome assembly GCA_037038555.1 of Rhynchonycteris naso. NCBI lineage: Eukaryota > Metazoa > Chordata > Mammalia > Chiroptera > Emballonuridae > Rhynchonycteris > Rhynchonycteris naso. Next base: position 230,100,216 of record CM072998.1, read on the forward strand.
TACTTACATTCTAAATGTATTCCTAGGGAGAAAATAATGATTTCTAGCCTTGCAACTTCTAAAGAAGCAGCAATAACTTATTAATTGTGCCCTGGGTGATCTTAAAGTGTGGCATAAAAAACAGCCTTAGAGACTTCTAAAGATGCATAAAGTTCTCCCAGGGAGAGTAGTTGGGACACTAGGGGAATCTAGCTGTGGAAGTATTTTATAAAAGCTATTTACATGTTGAAGGAAAAGATTTAATTAAAAGTGTTACAGCTGGGAAGTTAATATGCAGGTTCAGGGTCCCATCACAAGGGACTGTTACCTATATTTTTAAAGAAGTCACTCAGTCCCACATTATTTCCTTTTATCGCTCTTGCATGGTAATCTACATCTCAAAGGTTTTCAGGATGAAGTTTAAGATTGCTGTTAAATAATTTCAATAATAATAAAGATGATGATGTTGATGGCGATAAGAACCACTATTTACTGAAACCTCACAATATACCAAGATCCTAAGATTAGTGCTATTGTTTTCCTCATTATGCAGAAAAGGACAGTGAGGCTCCAGTAGATAACATAAGTAATCTTCGGTTACCTACCCATAGTCATCCTTACTCCGCCATACACGTATATACCCCTCAAAAAATACAGCCACTTTATCCACATTCAGGGAATGAATCAGGACACTCAGGACCACCGTAAAAAATATACGAGGAAGAGCAGGTTGGCAGATGAGAACAGCAAAGGGAAAATAATCGGGAGGCTATGATCAAGAAACCCCATAATAAGCACACATGTGATCGTTCATGCCCGTGAGGATGTGCAATTGCTGTTAACAGGAATGGTTTGGTAGTGCCTATCTTTAGAATAACACCCAAATGCATAGAAAGGTTGTAGAAATTAACCTGAATCCAGTTTTTGGAGAAAGATTCATTGTTTTAGAATCAGTATTTTGGGCAAAAATCAAGGTATACGGAGGCTTTTATTAATGTGTTCGGGTGGGTGATTTCCAGTAATGTCTTCATCAACTAGCAGGTGATGGGAGAGCTCCAGAAAGTTATTATATAAACCCATTCAAATGAACAAGGAATTTCTTATGACACCCAATCTGGGTGGGTGGCAGAAGTGCTTGTGTTTGTCTGGGGTCCTTAACTCTGCTTGATTTTTCAGAATAGATATTCTACAGATTGGAACTGAGACAAAACTGGTTACCAAGGGAAATGTTACCAGCCTTTGAGACCGTAAATAAAAGGAGACAAACAGAAAATCTTTAGGATGTTCCTTTGGAAGTTATCTGTCCTTTTAATGACCTGGAATACTTGATTGACTGCTTCATGGCATTTTAATGGATAATAAAGTAAGTAACCAGGACTACTATATCCATTTTTTATAATCTTGCACCCAGAAAATGAGAGAAAAAATAAACCCCTTCACATGCACATTGAGATCAGAAAAAAATATTTATAAAAGTAACTTGGAGCAGAGAGGGAAAATCAGACTTGCATGGAACAAATAAATGGCATTATTATTGTTATTTATTTTTTATAACTTCACAGGGTTGTTTGGAAGCTTACCTGAGTTACCACATGTCATATGCTTAAAACAATGCTAAAAATCCAACAATCATATTTACTATCTTTATTGGCAAAGCTGGTACTATTTTTATATTTCAGAGACCTAGGGGGGTTAAACGATTTGCCTAATGGCCCATAGTTCATAAGTGCTAAAGACAACATTTGACAAAGACTTATGATTTGAAATTCAGTCTTCTTTCAACACATTATAATTCCTATTCCACAGGACAAATTCCTCTGTATAATTTATTCCAAATCAGTTTAAATGGAAGAAAATAAAAGAGACTAGTGAAATGAAATTATGATTTAAAATGACTGTTCAAATCATCACAAGATACAAAATGCTATCTGTTGAAAAGTGTTACACTTAACTTATTATGCATAATTATATTATTCATAAGGTTTGCATTTTAAAATTGCTTTCTAATCTGCATGTTACAGAAGATAACTGGGCACTGATTTCAGTATTTTTTTTCTTAGAAATTAGTGGTACAATGTGATTAATAGCATAAATATTAAAGGTAGATATTAGAAATTGGTTTGAACTCAATATTAGATATGTCATTTCTGGTTCCTTGTATATTTTCCAATGTCAGAAAACGATGACAAGTTTTAATTATAAAGTTATTATAATGTGGAACAATGAATGGGCACCTTTGGAAGTTCTGGAGAAAATTGTTTAGAGATTTTTGCTGCTTGACTAAATCAAAAAATCTTTGTTACCATATGGACTTCAATGGAGCCTAACAATTCTAATTGCATCTTGTTGTTCAAGGCAGATTTTCTAAGGTCAAAACCACAAATGCTAGCAGAAGACCATTATACTACCTGGAAAATTTGAGACTATCATATAACAATAGAATAAATTAGCACAAAAGAAGTTCACAATAAAAAATCTAGAAAAATAATTATAGCTTTCTTATTCTTTTGTAATTATACTGTTGAGTTTCTTCTCTACAATGCGTACAAGTGAAAATAATGATGGTTTGTGAGAAAGATGTTTAAGAAACACAACTAAAAACTTAACCCAAGATGCTTTTACATTTGAGTGGCAATCAAAAGATAGTGCTGCAGGGTCATAATGAAAATCATGGGGTTGGCTGAGACTGGTTCTAGACAGACAGAAATAATATATATATCATGATTGATAAAGAGAATTCTTCTGTCTAATCAGAATTTCAAAATAGGGATCATGATACCTATGTACTTAGTTGTTAGTAAATGTACATTCCACTTAAGTATATATAGATGGATTTCATTTTTTCTCAAACACTTTGAAAAAAGAATCAATATTCAAGCAAAGAGCCTTGTTATTCATATCTGTTATTTAACATCTTATTTTATTTTCTCAGTTTAAAAAGAATATCCAAAACTATTTTTCATTTAACATTTGGTGCTTTGGTCATGATTACGTTAGGCCTTTTTAAAGGGAAAATGAGGCTATGCTGAAAGCTGAGTTCCACTGTATCTTACCAGACTAAACCAGACACTCATTGTTCGGGAGTTCCATTACATCAACACTCTTCCAAGATCATTCCTTCCTAAACGGCATCCAAACTCATATTTTATTAGTGTTCTATTTGCAATGTTATTTATTCTCTCCCTGTGTGTTTACACACACACACAGAGTATATATATTACATATATATATATATGTGCACACACACATAATACAGTCATAATAATTATTTATTAGTGTACTCCTTTTAAAGTATATTTTAAAAGAATGATTAACTTACCTTAGAGAGCCCACCTACTTCCAAATAAAAGCAGATAATGAACACATTCCAGGTAACCCAGAGGGCAGTCCATACTGTATACTAGAGAGAAAGGGGGAGGGCGGGGAGAAAGAGAAGAAAAATGTAGAGATGAAAGGCATGTATACTAAATCAATCAATAACAAAATGTCAATAAGTCTAAGTCTTCTGGGAAGAAACAGGGTGTGCTCAGGAAAGAGTGCTCCTTCTAAGGTCCCCTAGGATCTCTAGAAATGAAAAATCCAATAGTTTCTACTTCTTTCAGTAGATGCCAATAAAGCTAGACTTATTTTTAAAGTGCTTTGCTGGCTCGCAGATATGGGTTAAATCCAAGTGCTGACTTGATTTCTATTTTATGAGTATTAGCTTTTCTAGAGAATGTAATTATGCAAGTTTTTGGTGGCTATTTACCTATGTATTTATATAATTTTAGTTATAATATTAAATTGCCAAGTTTTTAGGAATGTTAGTCAAAACCCATCATGTCTATATCCTTAAATGAGGTTCATGTTTAAAAATGGATGTTTAGAGTAAAATTAACAAACTTTCAGCTGTTACTCTATTTTATTAAGAGTGAAATGTGTGCCTGTAATATAATTATAGAGTAATATGATTGTGTAAACCATATTTTAAAGCACAGAAATAATAAATAGAATTAAAAGCAAATGAACAACAGAATTTCATAATGGGAAAATATTTTCCAATAATATTTAATTAACTCTAAATATGCTAGCCTGACTGATAAGTTGGTTTTGTTAATGAAGTATATATTCGGAAATGCCTTCTTCAAGAGTATTAGTCAGTCTGAATTATTGGAGGAGGTCTAAGGGCTCAATTTATCTAGTCATTTTCTTATGTAGATGGAGAAAATGAGGCCCAGAAAACTGACAAAGAATACCTTGGATGATTGAGGATGGTACTTACTGTGGGAACACATGAATAGATCAGATGCAATGGTTTGCTCATTCATTTTACTTTACTACAAATATCTATGAATTCTTAATTTCTTAAAGAGGCATACTAATTAAATTATTGCTTTCTGTCAATGATTATAATTGTCACACATAATTCTCAACATATGGAAATCACTTCATTAAATTATTCTATACTATGTCAAATAATTATAAATTTTAAACTGCGGTAAATCACCATGTTCCTATTAGAAATCTTACCAGAAGGTTTTAGCTATTTATAAAATTTAATTTACCTTTTGTGCCTTTCTGTTATTTGTGGTTTTCAAAAGGCTTTCAAAATAATCTCACATAGTTGTATAGTTCTATAATTGGTTACAAATATTAACCTTTTCTTTTTCTTTTTAGAGAAGAGGTTTTGCTTTTCTGTGTTCTTTAAATAATGCAATTATAATAATTAGTTAAGGCTTCAAAATCTTAGGAAATTTAGAGAAGCTGGAAAATGTGTTAAAAAGTTAAAATAAGTTGAACAATGTATTGATGCTTTTAGTATTTACAGATACATTAATGTTCTGCTGGTATCTTCTAGTATGAGTGAACTTAGACTGTTATTTATTTATATTTTTCTGAAGTGAGAAGTGAGGAGGTAGAGAGACAGACTCCCGCATGTGCCTGACAAGGATCCACCTGGCATAACCACTAGGGGGTGATGCTCTGCCCATCTGGGGTGTGGCTCTGTTGCAACTGGAGCCATTCCAATGCCTGAGGTGGAGGTCATGGAGCCATCCTCAGCACCCAGGGTAACTTTGCTACAATGGAGCCTTGGCTGTGGGAAAGAAAGAGAGAAATAGAGAGAAAGAAGAGGGAAAAGGGTGGAGAAGCAGATGGGCGCTTCTCCTGTGTGCCCTGGCCAGGAATTGAACCCGGGACTTTCACACACCAGGCCGACATTCTACCACTTAGCCAACTGGCCAGGGTTGGTAGACAGTTTTTTTAAATGTGCCAAATGCACCTGACCAAGTAGCAGTGCAGTGGATAGAGCATCAAGTTGGGATGCTGTGGTCCCAGGTTCGAAACCCTGAGGTCGCAGGCTTGAGCAGGTGCTCAGCAGCTGAGTGTGGGGTCGCTGGCTTGAACATAGGATCATAAACATGACCTCATTGTTGCTGGCTTGAACCCAAAGGTCGCTGGCTTGAGCAAGGGGTCAATGGCTCTGCTGGAGCCCCCTGGTCAAGGCACGTATGAGAAGCAATCAATGAATAACCAAAGTGCCGCAACCATGAACTGGCGACCTCAGTGTTCCCCGGTTGACGCTTTATCCACTGAACCACCACAGGTCAGGCTGCACATCATTTTTTAAAAGCAATAATGTAAGTGTCTTCTTATACAAAGATTATTTGTATGATTCAATTCTGAACTAAAATGAGATGAAAATTGTATACCTCATCGTGCACCTGAGACTCAAGTCTTTAAATGGAGATAAAGGGAAAGAAATCTTTAGCAATACAAACACATCCATAAATATTTGCTTTAGGAATTGTAAGAAAAGCTTATGTTTTCTTTTTAATGAGAGTTATTTTATTTATAATTCAACTGAAAGAAGATTTAAAAAAAGAAGACTCCATTTTTAACAATACTCTCTTGTTATCATGAAGCATGCCTACATGCTGATATATCTAGATCAGTGGTTCTTAACCTTTTTTGAGGTACTGAACCCACCAGTTTCATATGCACATTCACGAAACCCTTCTTTAGTGATAAATAAAATATGATATTTTTTTCCAAATTCAAGACATAGGTATATGTTCTTTTATATATGTTTTATTATTATTAATTCTAATGGGGTGACACCAATAAATCAGGGTACATATGTACAATGAAAACATCTCCAGGTTATCTTATCATTCAATTGTGTTGCATACCCATAACCAAAAGTCAAATTGTCCTCTGTCACCTTCTATCTGGTTTTCCCTGTGTCCCTCCCCTCCTCCCTATCCCATTCTCCCCTCCCTCCACCCATCCCGTAACCATCACTCTCTTGTCCATGTCTCATATTCTCACTTTTATGTCCCACCTATGTATGTAATCATGCTGTTCTCAGTTTTTCTTTTTTTCTGATTTACTTATTTCACTCCGTATAATGTTATCAAGGTTCATCCATTTTGTTATAAATGATCCGATGTCATCGTTTCTTATGGCTGAGTAGTGTTCCATAGTATATATGTACCAAAACTTTTTAATCCACTCGTCTTCTGACGGACACTTGGGCTGGTTCCGGATCTTCGCTATTGTGAACAATGCTGCCACGAATATGGGGGCGCATTTCTTCTTTTCAAACAGTGCTATGGTGTTCTTAGGGTATATTCCTGTAAGTGGGATAGCTGGGTCAAATGGCAGTTCGATTTTTAATTTTCTGAGGAATCTCCAAACTGTTTTCCACAGTGGCTGCACCAGTCTGCATTCCCACCAGCAGTGCAGAAGGGTTCCCTTTTCTCCACATCTTCGCCAGCACTTATTCTGTGTTGTTTTGCTGATGAGTGCCATTCTGACTGGTGTGAGGTGATATCTCATTGTGGTTTTAATTTGCATTTCTCTAATGATTAGTGATGTTGAGCATTTTTTCATATGCCTATTGGCCATCTGTATGTCCTCTGTGGAGAAATTTCTATTCATTTCTTTTGCCCATTTTTTGATTGGATTGTTTGTCTTCCTGGTGTTGAGTTTTATAAGTTCTTTATAAATTTTAGTTATTAACCCCTTATCAGATGTGCTGTCAAATATGTTCTCCCATTGTGTGGTTTGTCTTTTTATTCTGTTCTTATTGTCTTTAGCTGTGCAAAAACTTTTTAGTTTGATATAGTCCCATTGGTTTATCTTGCCTTTTATTTCATTTGCCCGTGGAGATAAATCGGCAAATATATTGCTGCTACAGATGTCGGAGAGATTGCTGCCTATGTTTTCTTCTAAGATGCTTATGGTTCCATGGCTTACATTTAAGTCTTTTATCCATTTTGAGTTTGTTTTTGTGAATGGTGTAATTGATGGTCTAGTTTCATTTTTTTGCAGGTAGATGTCCAATTTTTCCAACACCATTTGTTAAAGAGGCTGTCTTTACTCCATTGTATGTTCTTTCCTCCTTTGTCAAGTATCAGTTGTCCATAAAGCTGTGGGTTTATTTCTGGGTCCTCTGTTCTGTTCCATTGATCTAAGTGCCTGTTCTTATGCCAGTACCAGGCTGTCTTGAGTATAATGGCCTTGTAGTAAACCTTGATATCGGGAAGAGTGATACCTCCTGCTTTATTTTTTCTTTTTAAAATTGCTGAGGCTATTCGTGTTCTTTTTTGGTTCCATATAAATTTTTGGAATATGTGTTCTATATCTTTGAAGTATGTCATTGGTATTTTAATTGGTATTGCATTGAATTTATAAATTGCTATGGGTAATATAGACATTTTAATGATGTTTATTCTTCCTAGCCATGAGCACGGTATATGCTTCCACTTGTTTGTATCTTCCTTGACTTCTTTTATCAATGTTTTATAATTTTCCGAGTACAAGTCCTTAACCTCCTTGGTTAAATTTACTCCTAGGTACTTTATTTTTTTGGCTGCAATAGTGAAGGGGATTGTTTCCTTAAGTTCTTTTGCTGACAGTTCATTGTTGGTATATAGAAATGCCTCTGATTTCTGAGTATTAATTTTATATTCTGCCACATTGCTGAATTCATTTATAAGGTCCAGTAGTTTTTTGACTGAGAATTTAGGGTTTTCTATATACAATATCATATCATCTGCAAATAGTGACAGTTTTACTTCTTCTTTTCCAATTTGGATGCCTTTTATTTCTTCTTCTTGTCTGATTGCTATAGCTAGGACTTCCTGAACTATGTTGAATAAGAGTGGTGAAATGGGGCATCCCTGCCTGGTTCCTGATCTTAAGGGGATTGCTTTTAATCTTTGTCCATTTAGTATGATGTTTGCTGTCGGTTTATCGTAGATGGCCTTTATCATGTTAAGGAATGATCCCTGTATTCCCACTTTACTGAGAGTTTTGAGCATGAATGGGTGCTGGATTTTATCAAATGCCTTTTCTGCATCTATTGAAATTATCATGTGATTTTTGTCCTTCCTTTTGTTTATGTGATGAATCACATTGATTGATTTGCGAATATTGAACCAGCCTTGCCTCTCCAGAATAAATCCCACTTGATCATGGTGTATGAATTTTTTCATATATTGCTGGATCCGGTTGGCTAATATTTTGTTGAGAATTTTAGCGTCTAAATTCATCAGGGATATAGGCCTATAATTTTCTTTCTTTGTGTTGTCTTTGCCCGGTTTTTGGATCAGAATTATGCTCGCCTCATAAAAGGAGTTTGGAAGTCTTCCTTCCTCTTGAATTTTTTGAAATAGCTTGAGGAGGATAGGAGTTAGTTCTTCTTTGAATTTTGATAGAATTCACTTGTGAAGCCATCAGGCCCAGGACTTTTCTTTTTTGGGAGTTTTTTGATAACTGTTTCAATCTCATTTGCTATAATTCGTCTGTTTAGGTGTTCTGATTCTTCCAGATTGATTTTTGGAAGGTTATATGATTTAAGAAATTTGTCCATTTCACCAAGATTGTTTAATTTTTTGGCATATAGTTCTTCATAGTGTTTTCTTATAATGCTATGTATTTCCCTGTGTCAGTTGTTACTTCTCCACTGTCATTTCTTATTTTATTTGTTTGGGTCCTCTATCTTTTTTTGTTGGTGAGTCTAGTTAAAGGTTCATCAATCTTGTTTACCTTTTCAAAGAACCAGCTTCTGGTTTCATTGATCCTCTGCATTGTTTCCTTAGCCTCTATGTCATTTATTTCTGCTGTGATCTTTATTATTTTCTTCCTTCTACTTGTCTTGGGTTTTATTTGTTGTTGTTTTTCTAGTTCTTTTAGATGCAGGGTCAGGTTGCTATTTGAGCTTTTTCTAGCTTCTTATGATATGCCTGTAGTGCAATAAACTTCCCTCTCAGAACTGCTTTTGCTGTGTTCCATAAATTTTGAGTTGACGTATGCTCATTATCATTTGTTTCTAGAAACTTTTTTATTTCTTCTTTGATCTCATTGTTAATCCATTCACTATTTAATATCATGCTATTTAGTTTCCAAGTGTTTGAGTATTTTTCAGCTTTTCTTTTGTGGTTAATTTCTAGTTTCATGGCATTGTGATCAGAGAAAATGCTTGATATGATTTCAATCTTTTTAAATTTACTGAGACCATTTTTGTGTCCTAACATGTGGTCTATCCCAGAAAACGTACCATGAGCACTTGAGCAGAATGTATATTCTACTGCTTTAGGGTGAAAAGTTCTGAAGATATCTATTAAATCAAGTTGATCTAGTGTCTCCTTTAAGTCTGCTGTTTCTTTATTAATTTTCTTTCTTGAGGATCTATCCAGAGGGGTATTGAAATCCCCTACTATGATAGTATTGCTGTTAATCTCACCATTTATATCCATCAAGTCTGCTTTATGTATGTCAGGGCTCCTATATTTGGTGCATAGATATTTATAATAGTTATATCTTCCTGTTGAATTGTTCCCTTTATCATTATGTAGTGTCCTTCTTTATCTCTTACTACAGCCTTTGTTTTAAAGTCCATTTTGTCAGATATAAGTATTGTTACCCCTGCTTTTTTTTCATTTCCATTTGCATGAAATATTTTTTTCCATCCTTTTACCTTCAGTCTATGTGCATCTTTTGTTTTAAGGTGTGTCTCTTGTAGACAGCATATGTATGGGTCCTGTTTCTTTATCCACGCAGCTACCCTATGTCTTTTGATTGGATCATTTAATCCATTTACATTTAAGGTTATTATTGATATGTAGTTGTTTATTGCCATTTTATTCTTTAAAGCTGTATTCTTCTTTTGCTATATTCTTTCCTCCCTTTAAACTGTTCACAACAGGCCCCTTAGTATCTCTTGCAGAATTGGTTTGGTTTTAATGAATTCCTTGAGGCTTTCTTTTTCTGGAAAGCTCTTTATTTCTCCTTCAATTTTAAACATTAGCCTTGCTGGCTAAAGTAGTCTTGGTTGTAGGTTCTCGTTCTGCATTACTTTGATTATATCTTGCCATTCCCTTCTGGCCTCAAGTGTTTCTTTTGAGAAGTTAGATGTCATCCTTATGGGGGCTCCTTTGTAGGTGATAGCCTTTTTTTCTCTAGCAGCTTTTAAAATTTTTTCTTTATCCATTAGCTTTGGTATTTTAACTATGATGTGTCTTGGTATAGATCTTTTTGGGTTTCTCTTTAATGGAGTTCTGTGTGCTTCTTGAACGTCTGGAGTGTTTCCCAGCCTTAATTTTGGGAAGTTTTCTGCTATGATTTGATTGAACAAAGTTTCCATTTCCTGTCCTCTCTCCTCTTCTTCAGGCATCCCTATGATGCGAATGTTGTTTCTCTTCAGGTTGTCACAGAGCTCCCTTAGAGTTTCCTCACATTTTTTGAGTCTCTTTTCCTTTTTCTTCTCTGCTTCTGTGCCTTTGTTTATTGTGTCCTCTAACTCTCTGATTCGATCCTCAGCGTCATTCATCCTGCTTTTAATTACTTCCATTGTAGTCTTCAGTTCTGATACTGTATTTGTCATTTCTGTCTGATTCTTTTTTATTATTTCAATTTTGTACTTTATACTTGTTATCTTTTTATTTAGGTGTTCATAATGACTATCCATTGTTGCTCTAATTTCTTTGAACATCCTAACTATCATTATTCTAAATTCTGCTTCTGGTAGTTTGGTTATATCTGGTTCATTCAGGTCCTTCTCTGGGGATTTCTCTTGATTCATTTGGTTTGCATTCCTCTGCCTGCCCATTTTGTCCGTGTATAAGCAAGTTGTGGCCACTGGAGTCCAGTAGGTCTTTCCTTTGTGTTCTCTAGGTGTGGTCTGTCTGCAGGCCCCCCCACTCCCTGTGCCGCTGCCTAGGGTGGTTGGGTATGGGCGTTGCCAGCGCCGGCCCACTGTGGCTTTTGCTGTGATTTCTGCCTCTCCTCCGCGGGAGGGGCTGTCACTCAAGCCAGAAGCCTCAGCACCAAGGGTAGAGGTGAGTACCTTTGCTCAGCTGCAGACCCAGCCTGTTTCCGGAGTTCCGCCCAGAACCCGCAGTCAGATCCTGCTTGCCACACTATCGTGGGTTGGGTGGGGCTTTTGACGTGCTCTCAGCTGTGAGCCTTTGCCCGTCCGGAGCTATAGCCCTGCCCTCGAGGCCAGGTCCCTTCTGCGCAGGGTCGCAAACCAAGGTTTATTGGGCTGAGCGTGTTTGCTGGCTTCCGCTCAGCTGCGAACTTTTGCTCGTCCCAGACTCTACCCGGCCCCTGCGTTCAGAGCTCGCTCGTGCACGTAGGATGGGCTCAGCTGTGAGCTTCCACTTGTCTCGGGGTCTACCCCGTCGTTGCGCTTGGAGCCCGCTCGTGCACGTAGAGTGGCAAACCACGGTTTCTCTGGCCGGGCGGGGCTGGTAGCATGAGCTCAGCCGCTAGCTGGTGCCCGTCCCTGGTCCTAGCCCCGTTCCTGTGGTCAGGGCCGGCTTGCGCAGGGTCGCAGAGCAGATTTCTGCCCGTTCCTGGCCTCCCGCTTTGTCTACATAGGTGGGATTACAGGCAGGCCCACAGCTTCCGGACCGCTTTCACGTGTCCCGTCCGACCCTGCTGGGCTAGACTGAGCTCACTCCGGCTTGGCCTCCGCCCACGCCGACAGAACCGCGTTTCAGCATCCTGCCGCCAAGAAACCCTTCAGCAACCCTCGGCAGATTAAGAAGGGACCTAATACACCACACTGTAGGCCTGGGAGCTCCCTCACTTGTTTCACAGCTCAAAACTGTCCAAACGCCTCTTCTAGGCTCTGGGACTGCATGCTGGGGCTTGGTTCCTGGGACCCAGGTCCCTCCCTCTCCGCCAAGCTCTCCTCCCGCCACGCGGGTCTCTCCGGGCTGCCGTTTGCTCCGGGGAGCTGGGCAGCCCTCTTCGCGTTTTCGCTATTCCTACCAGTATCAATTTGGCCTCCTCTGTGTTCCTTGGTTGAAGAGTCCACTTATCCCAGCTCAAAGTTGCTTTATCCAGATGATGGTTCTTAAAATTGAGTTATAATCCACTTTGGTTCTAGGAGTTGGAAGTTGGAACGCCCGCCTACTTCGTCGCCATCTTGTTCCTGGTATATGTTTTTTTACTGGTGCACAAAATGAGCCCTGCATGAACATCACCTTGCTCAAAGAACTAAACCAACAAAGTGCATGAACTCACAACAAATTACGGTATTACTTTATTCTGGCCTCCATGGCAGAGGCTTCTTTCTCTGAACCCCTGAGACGGACTCATCGAACCCCTAGGGTTTGATAGAACCCAGGTTAAGAACCACTGATCTAGATAAATATACTCGTAGTATAAAATATTTTAAAGTTCATGTGTTCTATGTAGTTTTGTGAATATTTTCTAGTTTTATGATGATATTTCAACATTTTAATGGAAATGAACTTTAGAAGTCTTACAATCCAGTTTTTCTTCATTGAGAAATTACTCTATAACATGACTTATTTTTACTTCCTGAACTTGTTTTCCAATTACCAGAAATCCCATTTATTCATATGTGTATCAATTAGCTTAAATATTATGTACAATAGGTTAGAAATAAAGATATTAAACATTAAACAGCTCAATTATTTAATAAGCACTTAATCTGTTAGGTTATGCTAAGCAAGTCACAAACATTATACAATTCTTTTTTTTCTTTCTTACTAGTAAAGCAAAACCTTTAACATTTCTTGAAATACTGGTTTGGTGGTAATGAACTTTACCTTTTTTTGTCTAGGAAGCTCTTTGTTTCTCCTTCAATTTTAAATGATAGCCTTGCTGGATAGACTAATCTTGGTTGTAGGTCCTTGCTTTTCATCACTTTGAATATCTCATGCCAATTCCTTCTGGCCTGAAGTGTTTCTGTTGAGAAATCAGCTGACAGTTTTATGGGTGCTCCTTTGTAGGTAACTAATTGCTTTTCTCTTGCTGCTTTTAAGATTTTCTCTTTGTCTTTAACATTTGACATTTTAATTATAATGTGTTTTGGTGTGGGCTTCTTTGGGTTCATCTTGATTGGAACTCTGTCCTTCCTGAACTTGTGTGAATTTTTTTCTCCAGGTAGGGAAGTTTTTGTTCTTATTTCTTTAAATACAGTGTGTCCGTAAAGTCATGGTGCACTTTTGACCAGTCGACCGGTCAAAAGTGCACCATGACTTTATGGACACACTGTAGGTCTCTATCCCTGGTTCACTCTCTCCTCCTTCTGTTACCCCTATGATATGAATGTTGTTAAGTTTGCTGTTTTTTCAGAGGTCCCTTAGATTTTCCTCATTTTTAAAAATTCTTTTTTCTCTTTGATATTCTGCTTGGGTACTTACTGTTGCCTTGTCCACTAAGCTGCTGTTTTGATCCTCTGCTTCATCTTACCTGCTCTTGATTCCTTCTAGTGCAGGCTTCATCTCAGATACTGCATTTCTTCATTTCTGACTGTTTTTTTTTTTATGGTTTATATGTCCCTTTTAATGCTTGCTATCTCTTTGTAATAAGTTCTTGTAATCATGCTTTCTTCCCCTAAGGTCCTTGAGCATCCTTATAATCAATGTTATAAACTCTGCATCTGGTATCTTGGTTCCTTCCATTTCATTTCAGTCTTCTGGGGATTTCCTGTGTTCTTTCATTTGGGGAATCTTTCTTTGTCTCCCTATTTTGTCTCTGTGTATTAGATCTGCTATGACTTCCAAACTTAATATGATGGCTTTTTGATGAAGGTGTCTTGTTAGGATCGGTGGCACAAACTTCCACGTCACCTGAGCTCTGTGCTCCAGGAATGTTTCTTGTGGGGTATGTGTATTCAAATCCTCTTATCATTGAGACCTGAATGTTGTTGGCCCTTTTGTGGGTAGAGTTAATTTTTTAGGCTGTCTGACTACAATGATATACCCTGATTACTGGCTGCTCCCTGAGCTGAAATTATTTCCAGCAGGGTCTGGTGCTTGCTGGAATTCTGCCATGGTTGTGTTGCTTGTATGGCTAGTTGAATTGAGCTTTGGTGTGTCCTGAAGCTCACCACTAGTTGTATTTTTTCTGGGTCCACTTGGGAAGGGTTTAGGTACTGGTCATTGTCAGACATTGTGTGCAACCACAAACATTATATAATTCTTAAAAACAACCTGAGTCAGTTTTTTACAAATAAACTATGGTATAAAGAATGCACAATACTGTTCCAAGTCTTCTCAGCCAATAATGCATGGAGGATGATTTAAATTTGGTACCTTATAGATAGAAAACTAAGATTCTTAACTGTCATGTTAAGCAGTGGCTCAGGAAGGAGGTATATGGTAATACAGTAGGAAAAATTTCTTATATAACAATTCAAATAGCTAACTTTACATGGTCTTTAAAATTTTTTAAAGGCAATTTTGAGTTAATTTTAAGTTTTAAGTTAATCTTTATTTAAAATCCATTAAATTAGCTAATGTTTCTACATTTAAATTAATATAAAACTGCCAGAATAAATTAATTTATTGCCTATAAAGTAATGAATTAAATAATTCTAGATCAGAATATCATTTTGGAATCCATAAGTAAGAATTTTGAGTATCTGACATAGGAGTAAACAGCTGATTCTAGAACAGAACTTGATGGCTGCCAGATAGGGTTTCATAGCCCACACTCTATTTCATTATGTCTCTAGATATAAATAAACACAGAAGGTACATTCACACTCTTAAAGTAAACCTGGTATTCCCTATTGTATATATCTCACCTTGCATCATGACCAAAATATATATATATATTAATCAGTAAAAGAGTACAACATAACATTAATTTTTTTGTTTGTGTGTGTGTGTTCTAAAAATAAATACAGAAATAGGAAATTCTACCTCTTCAGCAGTGATGGTATCCTAGGGGAATTATTGCTCTTTCATCTCATGATTTGGTTGAATTTTTTGCATAGTCTTTGCTGTGAGATCTCCTTTATTTTATTGACAGGAGTACAAGACATTATAATGCTTAGAAAAAAATAAGGCAAGTAAGTTAGCTCATGGTGAGTGCAGGTGGAGTAGCACACACTATTCTATCATGTGAATCCTCAAGTTCAGATTGAGATAAGCAAGGCAGTAGGCCAGTTTTTTCTTTAACTCGGACATGTTCTGACATTAGTGTTCACTTTCTAGTTCATATTATAAAATCATGTCATCCAATAACCTTGAATTCATTTATTATTTGTGCAATCAAGTATTACACATACTGGGATAGACCTAGCTTACAGCAGTGGATAGGCATGATCTTCCCACCAAAAAATCACTGCTGAATGGGGTTCGATGGGCTGGAGGCAAAGATGGTGACTGTGCAGAGGGCTGGGATACAAAGTGTCAATGGGATCTATGAGAGCAGAGTGTAAGTGGCACTTATCCTGGAATGGGTGTCAGGGAAGACACTTAAGTGGTGATCATTTAGTTGAAGGATTATTACTCACATCCCAAGTGGGTAAGGAGTATAGGGCATTCTAGGAGTGTGCAAACTGGGGAAGTAAACAGAAGCAGATGGCCTCAGGAAGACACAAATTGTCAGTGTGGTTGCCACGATGGAGTGTGTAGGAAGAAATGTGCCTGCGGGGGAGAAAATGTTGCTAGAGTTGAGCACAGTCACAGGCAAGGCCACATGAGCGAGGGGCTGCAGAGCAGGTGGAAGGGGAGGGCCCAGGCCTCTCAGCTCTTCATATCTGTGAGGCTGGCTCATGCTCTCCTCAAGCCTCTGTCCCCTCACCATTCTCATTCTCCCAAGCTCCTGCACCCTGTGCCTCCCTACTCCTTAATAAATTTCTGGCAGGCAGGGATGGTGTCATTTACATTCTTTTCTATTTTCCCAACCTTTCACAGTACAGTAGATTCTCAATACATGCTAATGAGTGAAATGGAACTAGTGATATTGACATCTTCCTCTGTGTCCTGTAGTGCTTCATTCCCAGAAACCCTCCAGTGCCTTCCTCCCTGCTGAACTTTTAATCATACAGCAGATCTCTGCTCCACAATCCTTTCTGCAGGGTCAGGTGGATGTCCCCATTATACATCTCATGCACACATGCTCCCTGTCTCCATTACAATTTAACATTTATATGGATTATTATTTGATAAAGGCTCACTTCCCCACACTAGACTGTAAGTACCAAGGAAGACAGAATATTTGTGTCTGTGCTTGCTCACCAGTGCACCCCATACCTAACACAATGCCAAACACATAGCAGAAACCCAATACACAAGGTTTGAATGAATACAGACATAAAATAGGAAGGAGGGAAGTTAAGAAAAAAAGAAAGAAAAGAGGGAGAGAGGAAGGGGAAAAGGAAAGAATGAAGGAAGGAATGAGGAAGGAGGGAAACATGGATTGTAAGACCTGAGTTTGGTCAAGTTGGTCAGCCAAGAATATTCTTATATTTTATCCAGCTGAGAGTTAGCAAAGGCTTTTAAACCAGTGCCTCAGGAAAAGAGGAAAGGACACATAGAAAGGGAGGAAGGCTGAAATCCAGCAAGAAGTCCTAGTATAGAAAACAGAAGGCAGAGGCCTCACTAAGATAGCAGTTGTGGGAAGAATGGGAAGAGGTAGCGTTTAGGGGTCAGAAGCGGTAGGACTGTCACTAACATGTACCAACAGCTTCATTCCATAGAAGCCAGTGGTTTCATAGCCACCTGGCATTTTTTTTCTCCAGCAGAACACCAACATCAGCAAACAAAAGGACCATAGTGAATAAAAGTGCTCTGAGTTCGCAGCAACAAACTGGAACATAAAATCCAATAATAATTTGATACTATGCGTATTAAAGTGTCCCATACTGCAAGTCCATTTCTGTGAAACACCTTCCTCAAACATTATTCCTTGGCTTAGCAGGGACTGTCTCCCAGAGAGGAAATCTAAAGCAGAAACTGTTTAGCTCTCACAGCTAGCTGAGTGACACCTATCAGGGTCTTGCGCCACAGGGCAGGACAGCCATTATGAGTGCTGTGTTTGTGTTGTGGGTCACTGACCTGTCCCTCTGGGAAATGGTGAACAATATCCAAGAGCCAATGTTGAGATTCAAAATAGAGAATTCATGCACTTACAGAAAATTTTGTAACTTTATTCCTTTCTATAGATGTGATTGGATTAAATCAGTATTGAAAGATGACATATTTTTAAGTCTAGGGTTTCTTCTAGTGAGGCAATGCTCTACATTATAAGACAATATTTAGTAATTCCATGGAATTCAGGCTCAGCGAACATTTTAGAGTATGTCACTTCTGTTTACAGTTACTTATCCATGCTTGGTATTTCTTATAACCTTCTTATACGTGCAGCCTGAAATATTACCTTCCTTTTATAGAAAACTATGTTTTGTGAATAATTTCCATTTTATATGTAACCACAACATATACCTCGTTAAACTGTCCTACGATAAAGCATGTGCTGATCTTGTTTGTCATAGCTTAGAGTATGAATTCATGTTCCAAATTTATCTTAACAAGATAGAGAAATGTACAATAGTACATTGTATGCATTAGGGGCAAGTACTAAGTAACCTTTAGTACATGCATTTATCCTAAATCAATTTAAACTGTATTATATTGGTGTTTTCAGTTAGTAAATGGTTATGGGTAGGTAGGGTAGCTCTTTGGGGTGACACATTTCAATTAAAAAACAGTTAATATATATTTACAGCTCATCATAACATCAAGACCTCGACAGAACGCTTACCTAAATACCACTAAAAAAACTTCTTCCTTGTAACACTTGAATTTAGTTACACTGTGAGTCTCACATTGACAGTCAGGTTGCTTTGCTCTCATTGTAAACATTCACTGTGGCCTTTTGCATTGATAATAGTCTCAGAACTCAGTATGTGATGGCTAGAACAGCAATGTCACATCACAGAAGAGGGAACAACTTAAATTATTTTGCTCATCTTTTCATAATTTTGTAGCATTACACAAAGAGACATGATGAAAATAAGACTTACCACCACAATATATCGAGGTCTATACTGAATGGTTCCAAACAAACCCAATATGACAACTATTATATGTAGAAAATTTCCAAGAATAGGTGCCCACTGGAAGCCAAGGAAGTCAAAGATCTGCCTCTCTAATGCGGAGAGCTAAAACAAAGCAGAAAGAGTCCATCAGCATTTATCCCAACCATAATCATACCATTTTAATTTTTATTTCATGGTTAGAGATGTCTGCATATTCTTTTGCAGTCACACTAATGAACATCATTATCACAAAAGTTGTGATACCTATTTCATGTACTGTTTTAGAAAGCTTTCTCAGAAAATATGCTAAGATAACTTTGAGCATTATGACTTCAAGTATAAATAGATTTTAAACCTATCCTGAGAGCTATGCTTTTAAATCATCTATAGTACAAAATCTAGACAGATAGTGTATGACACGATATTTTATGATAGTGATTCATTATTTTTAGTAAAATGGTTTCTTAGTATAACACATTTGAAATAATAACTCCAGACTTGCAATGCTAAAACTTATTGTTTTGAAAAAAAACAACCCTCCTACCGTCCCAGCTTTTCTCTGTGCAACATAAATGATCAAATCTGTTATTTTTTCCTTTTTATAAGACTGTCATTGATAAAAATGACTAACCACTTTTTCAAAATGAAGCTTATTTATTTACTTATTCTTGGCACAATATCCTCATGTAAAATGAAGTTAAAGAGTTCCATTAAATCATATTTTGAGAGAATATACCTACATGAAAATTCATCTTAGATTAGGTAAAATCTTTTTTGAATACCCAAATAAAAATTATGGAGCTATAACAATTTTAGACATGCTATAATTTATTATATTTGTATAACACAATGACACATAACTCCATTTCTAAATAATCCTAAAATGTATTTGAAATACACACTTAAAACATTTATGATGAAACAGATGAATGTTGTATATAGTTCAGTATAGTTCAGTGAATGCCAACAATGTCATTATCATGGACATGTGGTATTTATTGTATTCTATATCTACAAATTTTATAATGCTACCTGCTGTAGGTGGACACTAATCTTATACATTTCAAGATTTTTCTAGATGTACTTTAATAAAACAGTAATTCTCATAAAATTATTCAACCATGAACCATATGTATGGCACTGGAAACTGAAGATCTGAAATGCAAATGACACTTTAGGTATTTTTCTAGGTATGTGGCAGGTGTATGCCTGAATAGCTTTAATTTCCTTGTACATAAAGAAGTGTACACCGTCCAGTAAGCTGCATCTACTTTGGGTAAGATTCACCTGCAGTAACTGGGGAGGAGAAGAGGAAAGAGTGAACACCTACAGACAACCAACCAGAACCACATTCATTTCATGGGTCTTTCCTGGTCATCAGTGCCTTGTCACCATCGCCTGCACTCACAAATGAGAAGATGCACAGAACAGCTAAAACAAAATAATCAGAGCAAGACAAGAAGCCACCTCCACGTGTTTTCAATTTCCTGTTTGTCTCTGCTTGAGAATGTAATTAGTTCTCAGGAAGCTTCCCTTAAAAATGCAGCATTTTATTTACTGGCCCATTAGTGATGTAAATACACAGTGGTTTTTATTTGTTTGTTTTATTTTGTTGTTGTTGTTTTTTTTAAATTTCCAAACAGGATGAATGTGTTCAGAAAAAATAAAGATACCCTGGAGAGCAGCTGCAGGCAATTCATTTTGAAAAGCAACCCTATTTTGAAGCTGTCGCACATCCCAAAAACCTTTAAAGTGAACTTTTCAAACAGGAAAACCTATTTTTTTTTCTGTCAGAAAATGCATGGGTAGCATTCTCTTTTATGATATGAAAGAAGCATGCCTAAAGAAAAAGAAGCCAAATTAACACTACTTATTTGAAAATCTGCATTCTTTATTGAAGGCACTATATCTCTCTTTTTATTAATATTTTTTTCTCTGATAATTTATTTTAAAATGGACTTATAGTGGCTTAAAATAAGAGCACACATACAAAGCCATTATGAAAATCAAATGGGGCCTGACTAGGCAGTGGCACAGTGAATAGAGCATCAACCTGGGAAACTGAGAACCCAGGTGTGAAACCCTGAGCTTGCTGGCTTAAGCACAGGTTCATGTGGCTTGAGCTTGGAATCATAAACATGATCTCAAGGTCAATAGCTTGAGCCCAAGGTCGCTGGCTTGAGCAACAGGTCACTGGCTTGGCTGGAGCCCTCCTTCCCTTCTATCCTCAGTCAAGCACATATGAGAAAGCAATCAATGAACAACTAAGGCACCACAACTATGAGTTGATGCTTCTCATCTCTCTCCTTTTCTATTTTATTAAAAATAAAAATAAAAAAAAAGAAAATCAAATGGGGGATCATATACATCAAGGATAATGTGTGTTGGGCAAATGAGTTTGTAAAATTTGTATTTTTTGAGTTTGCTCACTTTTATTGTTAAAAAATGGTGTTGGGCAGCCACGTGTTTGCTTACCCTCAGAGCAGGGCAGTTGATTGCAAATTGCGGATTGCATTCTTGCTTGGGAGAGGCCATTGTTTTGCTAATGTTTGTTGGAGGAGGCAATCTTTGTGGGCCTATATAGTTTTTCAGGGAGAGCAGAGAGAATGCAGGGTGCTGAAGAAGAAGCCATTTTGTGCAAAGAGAAGACATGCAGATAGAGAACCAGCGCAGAGGGGGTTTTGGGAGCCCAACTGAGGCTTGTGGGGGCCTTTGATTCTAGGAGGAACTGGAGACAATTCTCCTGGTTGTGGAACCGGAGAAAGCATCAGGGCTTTGGGAGCCCTGAGTGAGAGGGAAGAGGTCTTTCCTGCCTGTTTGCTCATTGGTCATTGTGAGATTTTAATAAAGGAATGGGCCATCATTTTTTGGCTCCATTGTTTCTTTACCATTTGTCCGAATCCAATGAAAACCTGCATGTGAATAGCCACGATGGCGCCAAACCCTGGCCATAGAAGGTGAGAATCGTCTATAACAATTATACAAATCATGAGCACTAGATTTGAGTACTGTATTTTTAAAAGTCAACTAACAGCAACAAAAAGCCCTTCAGAAATAAACAAAACACCATTGCAACTTTAACTTAATTTTTAATCTAATTTTCATGTTAAGTCATTTAGACATTTAGTTTATAGGCAAATATCTTCTTTAAATGTCATAACTCTAGAGACATCACTTTTTGTGTCAGACTTTGACATTAGTAATAATGGCCAAGAGCCACTAAATGAAATTAAATGGTCTCCTGGTTGCTTAACTCAGATAAAGTATGACTATATTTTAGAAATCTCTCTGTCAAAAATGGTCCTCTTCAGTGGTTAGTTTAAGTTGCAGATGCAGCCCTGGGAATGTGGATCATGCATCTCTTCCCAAAGCCAAGGTCAGTGACCTTGAGTTGGGAGCTTGACATTGGCCCTTATGGGGATATTTACTACATTAAAGCTGAGAAAGGCTAAAAATAAGGATTTTATTTGCTACAGGAGCCTATTGTTCAACATTTACCTGCATGGCAATTAGAAAATAGTGTTTCTGGTCCAGGAGACCAAGGAGAGGAAGCAATCAAACATGTAATGTAGTATAATCAGAAAGCCACCAGTCCGGATGAGAGCAGAGGATGGAGGCTTGAACAGGGTATCTGCACAGATGCCACAGCAAAGAAGAGAATGGATGAGACATTTGAAGATCTTGAAGTTTAAGGAAAATTAGAGCATTCAAGACAATATAAAGGTAACAGGACATCCCTGAGAAAAGAAAACTAACCAATCACCAGTTTAAAACAGGAAGCAGCAACGTAAAGAACAGCAGAAACATTGTTTAGTGAAGGGTAAGTAGATAAAGATACCGGAAACTATAAAAATATGATATAAATAGAATGTTTCTTTTCTTAGCAAGTTAGAAAAATAAATACAATAAAATTCTAATAAAATGGAAGGGAAGAAAGGAAGAAGAGAGGAAACGAGGAAAGAGAAAGGTCAAATCAACAATGCAAAGAAAGCATGCTTCAAAGATACCATGAAAATTAAAATGGGGTATGAGTATAAATTTAAATATGAGAAAGCCATTGAAACATTTTCCCTCAGTGGCACAGGGCTGGGAATATTGGTGGTATAAGAGAGAAATGTAACCCTAGCTCATAGGAGAGGCTGTATGAAAATATACTACACTTGTTATAATGTGAATGTTGCTTATTAGATTGTAACTTTCAGAATCAAATTGTAGCAAGATTGGAAGTCTTCATTATGGTTTTGGAACAAAGTATAAAATATCATTTGACCACATAAAGTATATCTTAACACAGGTTGAGAGAGGCTAAATGTTCTCTGGCTAAATTCTGTGGCTATGTAGAAAGGAGAAAAGTAGTGAGTTTTAAAATTCTTCCTGCAGGGCCAAGCATTTCCTCTTATTAGGCTCCAAGGTAAAAATATTTTCTCTAAATCTATGAATCTTAACCACATCCCACATTAACCACACATACCCCCAATAGCTCAAGAAGTGACCCTGTCTTCTTATTTTATGTCCAAGGAATTTAGACACGAATAAATAGAAGCACCTTCAAAACACAGTGGTTTTCTTACTGATTTATATATTATGGTTAATGCTCCACAAAGCATTTTGCATATTTGCTTAAAATTATTACTAATTGTGGAAATGGAAGTTAATTTGCATGTAGTTAAAGAGCTGTAAAAAGTGCAGGTGACCATACAGCTTCTGGGCATTTACCTAGGCTGGGTCTACATAGAAGCTTCTGCCCAAAGCTGGGGAAGAATGCTCATTCTTTTTTTTTTTTTTTTTTGACAGAGACAGAGAGAGAGTCAGAGATAGGGACAAATAGGGATAGACAGATAGGAAGGGAGAGAGATGAGAAGCATCAATTATACGTTGTGGCACCTTCGTTGTTCACTGATTGCTTTCTCATTTGTGCCTTGATGGGGGGGGGGTACAGCAGATCAAGTGACCTCTTGCTCAAGCCAGCAACCTTGGGCTCAAGCTAGCGACCATGGGGTCACGTTTATGATTCCACACTCAAGCCAGCAACCCTGCACTCAAGCCAGATGAACCCACGCTCAAACCAGTGATTTCAGGATTTTGAACCTGGGTCCTCTGTGTCCCACTCTGATGCTCTATCCACTGCACCACTGCCTGGTCAGGCAATAATGCTTATTCTTAAGGACATTCCACTTTACAGTAAGATGAGCTACTTTTTACTCTCAATCTTGTACTTTCTCCAACTCACTAGAGACAGAGACATTAGAAAAGGTTAAAACAAGGTTACTTATGTTGGAATAATCATAAGAAAGCAGTTGATCAAAAGACTGTGAAATTAAAGCATATTGTATGACTGATACCTTTGTCTGTATAACCCGTAGTGTGGGAATTCATGAAGTATTTTATAACCACGAAGACTCAAATGTTTCCTGAAAGTGGGAATTTAAAAGCTCTAATTAACATTTCTATTAGTTAAATTGACATATCCTGGGCCATTTCAAGTAAGCTTTGCGTTGGTAAGTAGGCTTCTTTATGTCTGGGAAGTCCACGTAGCTTTTAGCTCCACCACCATCATCCATGATTCCTGCTCTGAAATCTCACAGCTCTCATTTCCCATTAGACATTCCATGCTTAAGGTTGACAATGCCCAACTCCTGTGTTCACAGAGCTGACCTAGGCCAAATTATGATCTTATGTTTTAAGCTACAATTTGTGACTTTTTTTATGGCTCTGATATAAAAGGAGCCGTGGCATTTGTGTCATTTTCCCACGTCACAGAGACATGATTTAGAGCCCTAATAACTTGGTGATTTACCACTTTCCAAAAGCAGGTGTTATTTTGGAGAAGTTACTATGATGTCTGTATGGCCAATAGTCACGGCCACCACCACTGCCAGGCAGGTACAGGTTCACATTGAATTTGGGCAGCCGGTAAAGAAACTACAGAGCCAAAAAAATGGTGGGCCATTCCTTTATTCTAGCCTCGCAGCCAGAGGGCAAGTAAAAACACACAGGGCTCCAAAACCCACCCATTCAGAGCTCACAAAGCTACTGACACATCTGGGTTTTCCTAGAATCAAAGGCCCCCACCAGCTCAGTCACCTCTGGTATCCCATCTGCACATCTTCTCCCTCATCATCTCTGTACAAACTGGCTTCTCCTTCAGCACCCTGCCATCTTGGCTTTTTTTCTCCCTCCTTCTTCTTCACAAACTTTTCTTTTCATGAAACTCCTCCTCCAGCAACATTAGCATAACAAAGCTCCTTCCCAAGTAGGAAGGTAATTAGCAGTTTTTACCTAAGCAGCGCCATTCACATGGGCAGTGCCATTTTTAACAAAGTGAGCAAACATAAAAATCACATTTTACAAACTCATTTGCCCAACATTGTCCATAGACAGGTGACCAAGCATTAGTTTGCCCACAGACTTCAGAATTCGTGATTTGATTCATTCAATAGTAGCAGTTACTGGTAATGGTGTTGCTGCAAACCAAAGTTTCTCCATGGTTTTGTATTATTTTTGGTAGGGATTAGATGGCTACCAAATCAGAAATTAATAGTATAGTAAAATGAATAAAGTTAAGTCAAGTTTAATATAGTTTTTTTTTTCTGTTGCTTGTTTTTTAGGACCTCCTACAGTGGCCTGAATGACTATTAGTGTGTATGCAGCTAAGTGAGGTGGACCTGTGAGTGTCCAAAAGGAGGAATATTTCCTGTATGGCCAGTAGTTGGGGCACTGTGGCCATACACATGCAGGTTCACGTTGGATTCAGGCAGATGGTAAAGAAATAGTGGAGCCAAAAAATGGTGGGCCATTCCTTTATTAAAGTTTTGCACCAGCCAACTAGCAAACACACAGGAAAAACACTTTCCTCTTCATTCATTCAGAGCTCACAAAGCCCTGAATGACGCATTCTCCGGTTCCACAACCAGGAGAATCTTTTCCAGTTCTTCCTAGAATCAAAGGCCCCACCAGTGGAGCTTTTGCAAGCTCCACCAGTCTCAGTGGAGCTTGCAAAAGCTCCTCACCTCTGGTTCCCCATCTGCATAACTTCTCCCTCCTCTGCCAACATGGCTTCTCCTTCAGCACTCTGCATTCACTCTACTCTCACTCTGCAAACATGGCTTCTTTTTTCTTCTCCTCCCCCTTCTCTCTCTTTTCAGAACTTTCTGGCTTGAAAACCTCTCTTCCAGCAAACATTAGCAAAACAGTGGCCCTTCCCAAGCAGGAAGGTAATTTGCAATTTCACAGATGACATATACCTGGTGCTGCCCAGCGCCAGTGCAAACTGTGAGAAAACATAAAAATCATATTTTACAAACTTATTTGACCAACATTTCCTTAATGCCAAGTGTGATTGTCCAGGTTTTCCTTGAATTAGCTTTCCTATGTGAAACAACAGTTTCCAGAACAGGGGAAAAGGCTTCTTAAATTCTGTCTATACCTTTTGAGTCCCCATATCTCAAGGAAGGTGGACGGGCATTTCCTATCTTGCAATTCACTGGAGAAGGCGTAAACTGTTCAGTCAAGTAAGCAGTATCTGATATTAGATATCAGAAAACAGCCACACATTGAGCTGCAAAATCTATTTTTTTTTTTAAGAAATAAGGTAGTGGGAAACATATCAAGAAGAGTTTCCCGTTAAAAAATGAACAGATATTCCACTGCAAATGGACAGATTTATGGAAGCTGATGAGCCAACAAAAGCACCCGAAGGGCATTTGCATACCACAGACTCACTCGGGAAACTTAGTATGTTTTGTGCACTGACTTAGCACAACAATTGGTAAAATGATACTGTTTCACCAACTTCTCAGTATGTCCGAGACCAAAACAATATATTGTAAAGTGCTCTAAAGCCTGAATGAATAGTGATACTATGGATATTATTTAACACTTTAATTTCTCCATATCTATTAATTAGATTCAATGCTCACAAAATAGGATAAATATTACTATCCTATGGGTAAAGAAAACTCAGGACAAACATTTAATTAGCATCAGAGATGAGACTAGCATCTTTATGTCCTGGCCTTCTATTTTTTCTTCCATACCCTCTGAAATCATGTAATAAAACATGCATTGCTTAATGAAGTTAAATTCTGAAATAAGCTTTATCACAAGAGATAGAAATATGAGAAGCATAGAGGAGTGTTGCATGGTTTAGTCCTCTTTCCTCCTCCCCCACGAATCTCTAAATGAAGCAAACCCTTCCTCTGTCCTTCAGAAGAGGTAAACTGTACCTTTCAGAGACCAACCAGCTGGGCTACCTCAGTCAAGCTTCAGTTTCCTCACCCACTGTAGATGACAGTAATCTTGCAGATAATCTTACCATGTGTGCTATAGTCTAGTCTAGTCTATTTCATTAACCGTGCTAGCCTACAGCAACTAAATTAATTTCCAACCTACCACTGTGTCAAAATTTATAGTTTGTAAAACACTGGTGTAGACACATGCTATGGGAGGTGCCTCACTGGGGAAAAGCACAGTGTGCCCGGCTAGAGGGTTTGGAGTTTACCGTGTGGTGTTGCAAAATCGTCAAACCTTTATCTCAAGCATAGAGAAGTTTCATAAACAGCATCATGTTTTAGAATTTAGAAAACCCCCTGCTGAGTCTTAGGAGTGCTTTGGTCTGGTTTTGTAACAGGAGTAGGGAGGTAAGGCTGGACTGCAGGTAGGGCTCACGGTATACGCTGTTGCTGTCATCAGGTGACCGAGAAAAGGAACCTGGTCTAAGATAGTGGCAGAAGAGAATTCAGAAAAGGAACTGTGTGGAAATACTGAAGAACCCAAATCTAAGAGCCAATCATATATGAGAGGTGAAGGATAAACCAGGTCATTTTGCCTTAAGTTTTCACCCTGACTGAAGAAAACTTGCTGGGTGGATACTGTTACAATTACTGAAAGTGAGGAGGGAAATTAGTTCTGAAGCTAATTTGTTGGAATTTCTAATTGCATCAGATCCTATAGACTAATTGTGAACTTTCCTTATTTATGTTTTAAAATGTAAATCAAAACCGCTTGACCTGTGGTGGCGCAGTGGATAGAGCCTCAACCTGGAGCACTGAGGTCGATAGTTAGAACCCCTGGGCTTACCCGATAAAGGAACATCAGAGAAGCAACAAGCAAGGAATGAACAAGGAAAGTGAAGCAACTATGTGTTGATACTTCTCATTTACCACCCCAACCCCACCCATAAAAATCAATAAAATAAAATCTTTTTAAAAATGTAACTTAAAACCTAGTTTAGATACTTGTGGACTGTGCACTTTAATAATGCATAAAAGCAAGGAGCTGTGAACTCCCTGTTGCACTCAACACAGGGAAGAATACTCTCTCCTCTCTCTCAATATGTGCACAAAAAAGTCAAGCGTTTTTCAATTTAGGTGAAACCAAATTTAATTAGAATAACTGAAATAATTGGTATGAACTGGACACAAAACATGCTATTAGGAAACCCAAAGCTGACTAAAAATAAATTTTAGTTTATTCACTGTTAAGAATTATTCGAATTACTACTCTTCTCTTATCAACTCAGCTTAACTCAATATACAAAGTTTCAAGCTGTGGGGTTTAATTAGGGGAAATGAGCTTCTTATAATTAAGTAAACTTTTAAAATATTTCCTTTGGCAGCATACAGTTCTGTTTTTCTTTAAAGAAACTTACACTTTGCCAGTAGGTCTTGTCAAGAGGGGGTTTCACACTTGTTTTCTAGCCCTACAGATATCCACGTAGACATTACAAACCATGCCACAACCTGACCTATGATGGCGCAGTGGATAAAGCACGGACCTGGAATGCTGAGGTAGCCAGTTCAAAGCCCTGGGCTTGCCTGGTCAAGACACATATGGGAGTTGATGCTTGCTGCTCACCTCCCTTCTCTCTCTTCCTCTCTAAAAAACAAAACAAAAATAAAAGCCCCCCCCCATAAAACAACAAACAAACAAACAAAACATGCCATGAGGAAACTGGGGATGAATACTCTCATTTCTTCTTTCATACTAAGTCAATAATACTCTGGGTAAAAACTTTATAAACATTACGCAGAAGAAAATAATCTGTTAATATTTGTTTGAGGATGTCCTTTGTCTCTAAATCAGGGTAGTTTCATCATATGATTTGCCTTCTAAGTCTCCTTCCCCTACCAGAAATTATCCCCCAACCCAACTCTTCCAACTTAGCCAAGCAGAAGCCGACCTTAAATAAATGCATCTACCATCCATGAATAGCTCAAGTCAAGAACAAGGCAACCATTTTAGCAAAAGCCCAAAGTAGCAATTTGTTACAGAACAGTGATTGAAGATTGAATTTCATCCCTCCAGTGGAGCCATAACGGATCCAAGAACACTAAAGTTGAACCCCTGCGCTGGGTTGACCTATACAATTCCACTAACAGCTGGCGGAAACATGCCTGCTGTGGCATTTAAGACCCCCATAGCGGTTTGACTTAATGGCAACCCAGCATGAGAAGACAGAAGAGAGGGTTATGGACCAAAACTTTCCTTATTTTTTATCTGTCATTGAGACCACCTGCAAGAATTCCTTCTTTAAAGAATCACTTTAAACTGTACATATTCAGCAAGAAATATATATATTTTTTCATTTGGGAAAGGAATTAAATGCTTCTTCTTTAGAAAATAATATAGAAAAAGAACTGGAATATGTCTAAGTATTCATGCTACAGAGAGGCCATTCTCTGAAAATCAGAATAAACAAAACACTTAAGTAATAAACAGTTGATGATGATGGTAAAGTACACTATTTTTCTTTTGATGGTTCTTTTTGCCTTTCTCTTGCTACCGGAAGTCCACTATGTAGCAGCTGCTGCTTATGTCCCAGGCAGGTTGCTGGTAACCCGGCAACCACCAATGCTGGAACATGGCCCTGCCTGTAGGACTAGTGAAAACCTGGGACAACAAGTAAGGTGTTTCAAGTGTAAACTGCACTTCATTTTCTTCTTCCATTTTCACTAGCCAATGGCCATGACCTGATTTGGTGAATGGTCTTCATCAACTGGATATGAGTATCTTTAATCTTCTGGGTCTCAGGGGACAAACTGAGTTAACCAGTTCTTAATCGTGCTCATACATTTTAGACATTGAAATGTTTATCACAGGACCAATGAAGCTCGATCAGTCTCTGGGTTTCTAGGCTTCCAGACTGTAAGTGTGCAGCTGACTAAATAAAACAACCTATCAGATGATGTCTTCTGGGCGGCCTTCTAGTAATGTGTGGATAACTATGCTGAGCATACAGAGACACTCTGCCAACATGCTGAGCTTTTAGTGAGGATTCATATTTGTAAATTTCTTTATAGGGACAATGCTTTTCACATTTTTATGTGCAATATGTACACTTACTATTCAGTATTGCAGTCTAAAATGATATTAGTATCACAGAAGAACATATTTATGATGTTTGGACTTATGTTTCAGAGAGCCTCAGATTTTAAAGTAAAATAAAAAACTAATGTTTTTACAAATATGCTTCCATTGCTTATAAAATTAGGGGAAATACTGGGAGCTGATATTTGCTGAGCACCTGCTATAGGGTAGGCATTGCATATAGTATATAATCCTAATAAAAAACTCTACAAAGTGAGTATTTTTAACCTCTTTTTAGAGAGGTTTAAAAGGCCCCTGACACTCAAGAAACACAGCTAGTGGGTATGAAAATCAGCATCAGAACCTAGCTCAGTCAGGCTCAAGAATGTAGATTATTTACACATTATATGCCCTTTTTCTGAAGGTTTAGAATTTCTCAAATATTTCATTAAAAATGTATGTACAGTTTATAAAGTGTTTTTATAGACATCTTCTCATTTGTGTTTGATTCTTGCATTTATTTCCTGATCTGTGGTTATAGAAATAAATTCAACAATTTGTAGGAATTAATTCAACAAAATACAGAGAAGACTTTCATTTTCAGGAAGATGGAGTAGAAAACCTTTTTGTATTTCTCCTGCGAAGTACATTACCTGGGGACTGTATGTAAAACAGACACAAGAAGACTCTGAGAGGTGGAGAGAAGAGGGGAGAGCAGCTAGCAACCTGAGGAATGAGCATCTGGTGAGTTCTTCAGGCTTTTTTTTTTTTTTTTACTGCAGATACTCCAGACTTTGAACTGAAGAAACTGGTAACTCAGAAAAGAAAAGTCCCAGAAAACTTGCTATTTTTAGCCAGAGGACCAGAAAAGGACAGCCAAGCAAAGCCCCCCACACACAAATTTTAGGCAATAATTACTCTATTCTAGTCAAATACCATGGGGTCCAGGAGGAGGGACTGTGACCATTCCCTACTAATGACCAGCAAGGACAAGTAGGGAGCTAGAATTCTATCTACTGTAATGAGGATATAACAAGGCAAAGATGCTGTCAGAGAAGTCTAAATAGTGAGCTGAGACTCTCATTTCTGCCTGCCAATAATAAGTCTCTTCTTTCCCAGTCATGACAGTGCAGACCACGTGGGAAGCCTGAACTTATATTCTCACCTGGCAATAATGAGGTATCACCCCCTTTCATTATGGGGTGGCATAAGATAGAAACAAGTGGAAAGTTAGGACTTTCACCATCACCCAAAGTTAATGAGGATATTCCTACCACGGTGTCAGTGAAGGACATAAAGGGACATGAAACTCCAAATGACACCCAGCAGTAATGAGGTGCCCCCTACCGCAGGTATCAGTGCCAGAAGAATTATGGAATCCGTATTTCCACCTCCACCTGGCAGGAACAAGGTGCCCCACGCCCTTCTCTTCCTGGATTAGTGTCAGAAAAAGGTCAGTAAAAACAGAAGGTTTAAATGAGATCCAGAGTCTCAAAATATAATGCAAACAATATTTAGGTTTCAATCAAAATCACTTGTCATACCAAAAACCAAAAAGATCTCAAACTGAATGAAAAAAGACAAGCAATAGATGCCAAAACCAAGAAGAGAGAGATGGTAAAGTTATCTGACAAAGATTTTAAAGTAGCTATGATAAAAATGATTCAACAAGAAATTACAAGAATACTTGAGACAAATGAATGATTAGAAACCTCCAATAAAAGTTTAAGTCTCCACAAAGTAGTAAACAATATAAAGAAGAACCAAAAGGAAATTTTAGGAGTCAAAATACAGAAACTGAAATAAAAAGTTTAGTGGATGGGCTCAACAACAGAAAGGAGGAAACAGAGGAAAAATTAGTAAAATCAAAGATAGACTGCTAAATATTACCCAGTCTGAATAACAGAGAAAATAGATTGAAAACAAACAAACAAACATACAACGTAAGGACCTGTGAGACTATAACAAAATGTCTAACATTTCTGACATTCTGGGAAGAAACGGAAAGAAAGGTGCATCTGGAAAAAACCAACAACAATGAAATAATGGCTGGAAATGCCCCAATTTTGGCAAAAGAAACTTACACATTGAACAGGTGGAGTAAACCTCAGGTTGAGTGAATCTCAACCTGAAAAAATACAAAGAACCCATGACACGATGCAGCATAATTAAGCTTCTAAAAACTAAAGACAAATTATCTTGGCAGCCACCAGAAGAAAAAAATACCTTAATTATAGGGCAAAATAATTATAATGAGTACAAGTCATCACCAGAAACTATAAAACCAGAACAAAGTGGAATGATACTTTTCAGTAATGTCAGTTGAGAATCTCACACCCAAAACAAATACCCTTCTAGAATTTGTGGAAATGAATACATTCTTGGATAAAGAACAACTGAGAAAATTTATCACCAGTAGATTTACCCTATATAAAAATAGGCTAAAAGAAGTTCTCTAAACGGAAAGGAAATGTTCAAAGAAAGACTTTTGGAGCATCAAGATAAAAGCAATAACACGGTAATAAAAAATATCAGTAAATATAGCGGGCTTTTCTTCTCCCCTTGAGCTTTCTACATTATATTTGGTGGTTGAAGCAAAATGTATACCCTACCTGTTGTGATTCCATATATATGTGGAAAAAAATAAATAAAACAATTATATAAGGGGTAGGGTTAAAGGATATAAAGTGTGGTCAGGTCTCTGTACTTCACCTGACCTGGTAAATGGATGATACCAATAGACTGTGATAAGTTATGTCACACTAAAAAACTATACATGAAGATACACTCAAACACCCCATGGAGAAATCAAAACAAAATTCTGAAAAAATGTTCTAGTAATCCAAAAAAGATAGAAAAAAAAAAGTGGTGACAGAAAATAAAAATAAAAAGTCAGAATTTTAATCCTTAATATACCAAGAATCACATTATATGTAAATGGTCTAAATATATCCAAGACAGAAACTGACAAAGTGTACTAAGAAAAACAACTATATGCATGTTGTCTAAGAGAAACTCACTTCAAATAAATAATATAAGAACATGAATGGACTTCTTGTTTTTATTCACCCTGAGAATTTTTGTGTTTTAAATAAACTATTTTGTCCAATAATATTAATTATGATTAATGATATGTTTGGTAGTTTTTTTTTTAATAGGGACAGAGAGAGAGTCAGAGAAAGGGATAGATAGGGACAGACAGACAGGAAGGGAGACAGGTGAGAAGCATCAATCATTAGTTTTTCATTGCCATTGCGACACCATAGTTGTTCATTGATTGCTTTCTCACATGTGCCTTGACCGCGGGCCTCAGCAGACCAAGCAACCCCTTGCTGGAGTCAATGATCTTGGGTCCAAGCAGGCGAGCTTTTTGCTCAAGCCAGATGGGCCCGCACTCAAGTGACCTCGGGGTCTCAAACCTGGGTCTTCTGCATCCCAGTCCGACACTCTATCCACTGCGCCACTGCCTGGTCAGGCTATTACCCTAGTTTTATATTTCTCTTTCTTGCCATTTCTGAGCTTTTTTCTACTTTCTTTTGAAATTATCGGTTTTTTCCCCTTTCCATTTTCTCTCCCTTATTAGCTTTAAGGATATAGGCTTTCCTTCTTTCATTTAAGTAATTACTCTAGACTTGTTAACATATGTACATAACTTATCAATGTTTAAAGTTAATTATTATCTTTTCCTTCTTCCCAAACAATATGACTTTAAAATACGATAGTTTCCAAATTTTATATATATATTTGTGTATAGCTTTCTATCTTGACATTGCTACTGTTTTATGTGGTCAATGTCTGTATCGGATTTTTCCACCTTCTTGCTTATCATTTCTTCCTGTTGCCCAGACCTTTTCTCTGGGAACACTTCTTTCTTCCTGATGATATACAAATTTGTTAAATAAGGGTCTCTTGGTGTCAAACCTTTTCCATTTTTTTCTTCACTTGAAAGTATCTTTAATTCAAATATTTAAAATTTTTTTCATTAAGCATATTTTACTTTCTGCACATTAAAAAAATGTACTAAGTTCCAATGTGTAAGCTATTTTTAAATTATGTTTTCTCTGAAAGCACTCTCTTTCACCCTGCCCCTCTCAATAGATTTTAGAATTTATGTTCCTGATTTTCAAAGATTGACTATAATGTGTCTTCTAACTTATCTTTCCTGGTAATTTTTGGCCCTCCAGAATCTGATGATTGGTGCTTTTAATTAGTTCTGGAAAGTTTTCTTCAAACTGTTATTGTATTTTCTTTCTCTCCCTTCCCCCTTTTCTTTACCCCTATCAGAACTACATTCAGACACATAAAACCTCTTATTCAAATATCCAATCTCTTAATCTTCTATGTTTTATTTTTATTTATTTTTTGGCAGAGACAGAGAGAGTCAGAGAGAGGGACAGATAGGGACAGACAGAAAGGAGAGAGATGAGAAACATCAATTCTTCATTGTGGTTCCTTAGTTGTCCAGTGATTGATTTCTCATATGTGCCTTGACCGGGGGCTACAGCAGACCAAGTGACCCCTTGCTCAAGCCAGCGACCTTGGGATCAAGCTGGTGAGCCTTGCTCAAACCCGATGAGCCCGCACTCAAGCTGGTGACCTTGGGGACTTGAACCCAGGTCTTCCGTGTCCCAGTTTGATGCTTTATCCACTGCGCCACTGCCTGGTCAGGCTCTATTTTTCTAACTCTTGTTTTTCTGTACTGCAGTGGTTCTTAACCTTTTTTAAGGTACCGAACCCACTAGTTTCATATGCGCATTCACCAAACCCTTCTTTAGTGATAAATAAAATATGATTTTTTTTCCAAATTCAAGACATAGGTATATGTTTTTTTACTGGTGCACAAAATGAGCTGTGCATGAACATCACCTTGCTCAAAGAACAAAACAAACAAAGTGCATGAATTCACAACAAATTACGGTATTACTTTATTCTGGCCTCCTCGGCAGAGGCTTCTCGGAACCCCTGAGACTGACTCATCGAACTCCTAGGGTTCGATAGAACCCAGGTTAAGAACCACTGCTGTACTGCATTCTGTAAAATATCCTCAAAAAATGTTTTCCAGTTCATTATTTCACTCATTCTTTTTGAATCTGCTAAACCTATTTGTTGAGTTTTTAACAATCAATATTATATATTTTTGTTTCTGTTAATTTTGTATGCTTTTTTCTTTTGGTAAATATGCTTAGTCATTTTGCTCTTTTGTCATCTCGAACCTCTCCTTTATTTCTTTGGGCATATTAGTTTATACTTATCTGATAGTGTTTGATATTTTTAAAGTAATTCTGCTATTTGTTTTTCCTATTGCTTTATAGATATTGCACCTTGGTTCTTTGTATATTCAGTATTGTTGATTGTGAGTCTAATTACTCAGAACTCTATTATCAGGAAATTTTATGATTTTTTTGAAAGCATAGTTTTATTTACTTTTGGATTTAAATCTGTATTTGCTAGGTGCTTTATGACACTAATAGCCTACTACTATTTTAAATTAAATTTTGGCCTTTAGATTTTCTGGATCACCTAACTGGTATGAATTTAGTTTATAAATCCATTTGAGGACTAATCTATTTTTATAAATATTTGAGGAAAATTTTCTTTTTCTTTATCTAATAACTATTTTACCAGTCTATGGGGGGTGTTTTGGGTCTAGTTCTCACCTGTCTTTTGAAGCTGTAGATGTTTGAACTTCCAGCTTTATGAGAAGGTTCTTCTATTGACTCCTAACTTGGATGGTCCTTCAGAACTTGTCTTTTCTTCCCTATTTTTGAGACTTGGAAAGTGAATCACAAGTTTATTAGAACTTGGTTTCTTGTTAGCTCATTGATGCAATTAAAACATTTTAAAATCTTTACATTTGTTTTTAAAGGCTGTGATGGTCAGGAAAATTTTCCCACCATACTGCCAGAAATGCGTCTTCTAAGATATTTCTGATTTTAAAGGAATATATTGCCTCTATTACCTATTCCTATTATGGAATTACAAAAAAAAATGTCTTACTTCAAGGAAACAAAATCCCACTTACGTGCTCTATTAGGAAACTACTGACACAGATCATGTCTATATTTTGTGGCCAAGTGAGAAATTGTATTCATCTAGTTCTCCATCAAGCAATATTATTGCTTAATGCTAAATACTGGAAGACATAAAAGTGGAAATCCTCTTTTTAAATAGTGATTAAAATCTTATTTTTTCACAATTAACCTATGCATCTTTAGAATTTTATAAAATAGACTGTTTTAAGTTTAAAAAAATACTGCTTGTTCTATTCTTATCATGTAAACATTAGAGGGCAAAATTGTTTGTGGAGCAAGATGACGTTTTAATAATCCAGGACTTGGGTTAGGTTATATTTTTACCAGATAGCATATATACAAGGAATATAGTAGTATTTTGCACATTATGACTATACAAGAAATATTTGTCAGTCTGACGAGGTGGTGGCGTAGTGGATAGAACATCGGACTAGGATGCGGAAGACGCAGGTTCGAGACCCCGAGGTTGCCAGCTTGAGCGTGGGCCCATCTGGCTTGAGCTAAAGCTTGCCAGCTTGGACCCAAGGTCACTGGCTCCAGCAAGGGGTTGCTTGGTCTGCTGAAGGCCCGTGGTCAAGGCACGTGTGAGAAAGCAATCAATGAACAACTATGGTGCCGCAACGGCAACGAAAAACTAATGATTAATGCTTTTCACCTCTCTCCATTCATGTCTGTTTGTCCCTATCTATCCATCTCTCTGACTCTCTCTCTGTCCCTGTTAAAAAAATAAAAATTGTCAAACAACATACACTCTTCTTTAGAGAAAGAGAATATACTTTTTCTTTGAGAGAGAGAAAGAACTTGTAGTAAAAATATTTGGCGGGTAATCTGGATTCAAGTCATGATAGATGTAGTAAAGAGAATGGTCATTTACATGAGTTGAATGAAACAAGAGAAATGGTTTGACAAGCGAAATGAGAGAGGTAACGCTTGACCTGAGAATACAATAAATGATTAATGTGATGATTTTAATGGTATATTTTTGCGTTAATGTGATAAATATGGTAATATAAGCCTTCTAAGTATATATGTAACATTCTTTCCTGAATTGTTGAATTCTACATAATTTTTACATGAAAGCTGATTTGGGGCTTTTATTTCTTTATGTCCAACACAAGCACTACCATATAATTTTCCTTGTAGCCATTTCTCCATGGCAACACATACTGATTTACCAGCGTGATTTCAATTGTATAGCCAACTGTATGTGACCCTGTACTGCCAACCATTAATCCAGCAATTTTCTCTTTCTACCTTGGCTTTCAGAGCCACCTTCCAGTGGCTGTGTTGCTACATATTAGGGCACAGCACACAGAGAGGAGAGGTGGCATTTTTTGGTGAAAGGAGGCTTTTATCCCAGTAGCCGTCTCAGGGCCAGAACTTCTCCAGCAGTTCTTTTGTGAAAGTTAAGACCTGGCTGGCAACTGAAAGTGTTACTTGTAAACAGTATTAACCGAGATTTCAAACGATCAAACTAAGCAAAAGAGAAACAGGGGAGCTGGCATCAAGTTTAAGGAATAGCACAATTCTTTTTCATTCGCTCCAGATAGTGTCATTCAAGACTCATAGTTTAATGAGAACTGGATGCTTCTTCAGTCATTGAATGGTGAAATCCACAACAACTGAAAATGTGAATGAATAGCTTATCAAGATTGGATTTTCTTTCATTTTTATGGCTCAACTAAGAAGAACATGCAGGTATTGCATTATGACAGATTGCCAATGCACAGAAGTCCTAAAACTCTCTAACAAGTGATTATCAGATTCATGTTGTGAACAGTTTGGCAAATAATGAGCTGATTTTTTTTTTTTTTTTTTTTTTTTTAGTGGAGATCTACTGTCAGTGTACTATTTTTATTCTAATAACCACTAAGTTTTAATCAGAATGTCTTCTTCAAATAAATAACAAATGGAAGCCTTGCTCAGGAAGTATAGTGAATTAGGAAATATCAGACCTGATTATGACATTGAAGTGTAGCTGAAACAATGTTCAACAATATCTTCCCTCTTTATTTTTCTAACACTTTTTTTTTTTTTTTTACAGGAACAGAGAGAGAGTCAAAGAGAGGGATAGATAGGGGCAGACAGACAGGAATGGAGAAAGGTGAGAAGCATCAATCATTAGTTTTTTGTTGCCGTTGCAACACCTTAGTTGTTCATTGATTGCTTTCTCACATGTGCCTTGACCGCGGGCCTTCAGCAGACTGAGCAACCCCTTGCTGGAGCCAGCGATGAGCTTTTGCTCAAGCCAGATGGGCCTGCGCTCAAGCTGGCGACCTCGGGGTCTCGAACTGGGGTCCTCCACATCCCAGTCTGACCCTCTATCCACTGCGCCACCGCCTGGTCAGGCTCAACAATTATATTTCTTTTGCACTACAATATTAATACATGTTGAATTCAATAGTTATATATAGATTAAATAAATTATATCCTGGATCAAGACATAAAGAACTCAATAGAATGGCCAACTGCATCAATTACTTTGGTATTTTTCATGTAATAAGACTTGATCAAAACCATTTATAAAGAATGTGATTTTAAAATAGTTTTTCACCCAAATAAAGATATAGTAACTATTTCTGAGAGAGGTTACTCAAGTCAAAAATACAGGATCAAATGAAATGTATGTGGTAGAAATATCTCTTATATCAAGATCTATCTACCAATGTTTGAAGAATAAGCATGTTTTTACCTTTTCTCCTTTGACTTCTACATCTAAAGTTTTCTTGTTAAAACTACTGGCAAAGTGACTGGTTTGATTTTTAATGACATACTCCTGTTGTCTCCGAATTACAAACTCAAATTACAAACTCATTTTCCAAAGATCTCCAAACACCTGTTCAAACATAATAGCTTTTCTTCCTCTTTGACTTTTGTGGGCTAAGTTAAAAAGTTTGTAAGTCACGAGCAAGGTCTATTCTTGCACCAAACAGTCAAGCAATGTAATACTAAGTTCTCTCAGTTTTTAATATTCTTCATCATTTTTCAGTTTTAGAATAATTACTAAGGCACACATAGGCATCATTCCCACAGTTCATTTGATTCCCTCTTCATCATGATTCAATTGCTCAGTCACATTATTTCAAACTAAACTAGTCAGTGGTTAAAGAACAACGAGACAAAAAAATTGTATGGGCATATAACTCCCTGTTCAAATTACAGACATCCTACAAAGAAGATAATGAACTCAATTGAAGTTCAGAAGCCCCAAGACTCAACATTTGCCCTTTCATTTTACCATTCTACTCCATTCACTGTATTCACTAGGAAAGAGCATCACTTAAACAAATACTAAGGTAGATAATGAAATTATGTTCATACCTTCAAGAATAGCCATTGATAGATGTTTTCACTACTTCAAATCAGCATTAACTTCAGGACTTTGCAAAACAATATAATATAAAGATACTCAGCCCTCTCTTCTATGTCAAGGCCTAAGTATGGGGCCAGAGTTCACTCAATGCTCATAGTCAAGTTGAGGACGTGGACAAATAAAACAATCATAAAATACTGTGGACCAGGGAAGGGAAGGAGTAAGAGAGAGGCAGAGATGCCTCAGAACCTTCTGGCAGGTAGTGGGTAGATCCAACGTGCTACTGGGACACTGGAGTCATGGTTTACAAATAAAATAAAAGATTTACATGGTCCTCCTTGGACCAGCCAAAGATATATTTGACTTGTTTTTGTACATAAACTTCCCTCCTATCTCCCATACCAAAAAGAGTCTGTAGTAAGACTCTGTAAAATCCCTTACAATGTGAAGCACAGCTAATTTCATAGAAACATTTTCAATGCATCAAAGTATTTTTATTTGTATAAAATGCAACACTCATTTTTGCCTCAAAAAGTTTAACAAACGTGACTCTTTCCTTCAGAACCTCTCAAATTCTAAGTTCCATTCAGCAAATGTCAGTGACATTCTAGGAACCATTCTCAGCAACACCAGAGTTGTTTATTTTTTCCTAATGGAAAGAAACCATTATTCTCCTAAAATGACTTTAAAATCTAATAAGAGTGATCATTCACATTCCCAAGTGACAAAGCAGGATGAGATAAATAACTTAAGAGAGCTGTAACCAAGTGTCCTACTTTGAAGGAGAAGATGGAATTATAGCTTCTGGTGTGTCACCTATTTCAAAGGAGAAAGAGAGCTGGTGTGAAAATAAAAAGGTGAACACGTTTAAAAGACCATGGATTGACAGCAAATAGTGAAACTAAAAAAAAAAAAAAATATCAACAAAAGTAGTATGTTTGAAGATACTGGGCAAAAGGGCAATCAATGTGGACATGTCAACTGCCATTGTAAGGTTTTCTAATCATGTGTTGGTCTTTAACACTAGTTCTCACTTTACTAGTAATAGCATCCATTCATTTTTAATTTACTTATTAATTATTGCAATAAATGTATTGAGTGATCTGTTAGGCTCTAGAACAGGGATCCCCAAACTACGGCCTGTGGGCCACGGCCCACTGAGGCCATTTATCCAGCCCCCATCGCACTTTCTTCCGGAAGGGGCACCTCTTTCATTGGTGGTCAGTGAGAGGAGCACAGAATGCATCCGCACTCATAGTTCCCATAGAAATACCGGTCAGTTTGTTGATTTAAATTTACTTGTTCTTTATTTTAAATATTGTATTTGTTCTCGTTTTGTTTTATTACTTTAAAATAAGATATGTGCAGTGTGCATAGGAATTTGTTCATAGTTGTTTTTATAGTCCGGCCCTCCAACTGTCTGAGGGACAGTGAACTGGCCGCCTGTGTAAAAAGTTTCGGGACCCTTGAAGCACCAGGTAAGCAGAGGGAGATTCATGTTTTTATTCTTCCTCGTGGATGTGGTAGCTCCTCAACTGTAAAAGACCACAGCAGGTGTGTACAGCGTGAGTGTATGTGTGCATTTGTAGCTGTAAGGATAACCTCTCAAATAGTTCAATAAAAATTAATCCTAAGATATTTACCTAGAAATGTAGATCATTGAAGAGAAAAAAAAAAGTCAAGAGAGGAGAGAGAAAGAGAAGCTGGTAAGGGAGCCTGGGAAAGATGGACAATCAGGGTTCTCACCTAGAGAAGGGAAGGAATCCGGTAGACTAGTCCAAGAACAAGAGAATTTGTCTTCTGCCATTAGTCAATTGCAACAAGGACTCATATTGTTAAATGTCTAAGCAGAATTTTTACTTCTCAAGTAAAAATGCAAAAAGTTAAACTGGTCTTATCAGCCTCTAGTTAATTTTATGTAATAGCATAATTTTCAAATTTAAAAGTTGTAAGCAGAAAATGAAGGGACATACTTGTTACTGAAGCCAGACTGTACACAAGACAAAAACACAGACATAATCTTAAATTAGGAAAAATCACCTAACCCTGGCTGTTTGGATCAGCAGTAGAGCATCAGTCTGGCATGTGGCTGTCCCAGGTTCAATTCCCTGTCAGGTCACACAGGAGAAGCGACCATCTGCTTCTCTACCCCTCCCCATCTT
This sequence comes from Rhynchonycteris naso, assembly GCA_037038555.1. Classification (NCBI taxonomy): domain Eukaryota; kingdom Metazoa; phylum Chordata; class Mammalia; order Chiroptera; family Emballonuridae; genus Rhynchonycteris; species Rhynchonycteris naso. Next base: position 230,141,307 of record CM072998.1, read on the forward strand.
CCTTCTCTCTTTTTAGCTCTCTCTTCTCCTCCCACAGCCATGACTCAGTGGCAGCAAGTTGACCCTGGGAGCTGAGGATGGTTCCATGGCCTCACCTCAGGTGCTAAAATAGCTTGGTTGCCAAGCAACCAGATGGGCAGAGAATCGCCCGATAGGAGGCTTGCTGGGTGGATCCCAGTCAGGGCACATGTGGGAATCTGTCTCTTTGCCTCCTCACTTCTCAGTTATGAAAAAAAAGAAAAAGAAAAAATCACCTTAGGAGTATAGTGGCCAAAAGAAAAGCAGTGCAGTGGAAAAAATACAATTCAATCATATTGAAAGATGAGGGAGTTTTGGTATACTCCATTTGATAAGGTGACTTCTTAACAGCCTATTATTCATTTTCCTAAATGTCTAGATGAGGAAAGAATAAAACAAACAAGTCAAGAGCTCTTCTTAAGGGCCCTGTGAGTTTCATCCATTTCAGGGAATCCTATAAAGTTTAAAAGAGAAATAAAAGCATTAACATAATCTATAACAATTTATTCAGACTTTTAATTAAATGTTTTTAAAATATGTCTTTAATTTCTCTGAAGGGAGTGTTAAGTAGAGTGGGCTTTTGTAACTAAGTACATAGAGAGAAGAAAGAATGATAGTAAGACATTAGTCACAGTGATTTCTTTTTATATATAATTTATTGAAAACTGTAATATAAAAAAGAAATACTTTTAAGAGGAAGTTAAATAATTTATAATATATTTTGACTAGATTTCAGTGTCATTTTTCCATATTTCCTTACTTGTTCATTCTTTTATATATTAAAAGTGTAAACATACAAAAATGCATTTTTACATCCACTTTTTTTCACTTAGCATATTATAAAACTTTCATGTCATAGTTGCCACAGTCTTTATTTCATGAGGGATATTTTATTGCACCAGATTGCTATGTCATAATTTACTTTAGATATTTATTTCAAGAAATATTTTTCTACTAACACTCATTGAGCACTTGCAAGTGCCAGGTATTCTGTGTGGGACAGGAACACAGACAGGGACAAATGGGACCCAGAGCTTGTCCTGGAGCAGTGCGGGGACCCCACACAGAGCGGGAGCCACTGTGCTGCGAGGATGGTAACCCCAGGCCAGAGCGAAGGGCTGAACTGAGTCCCGAAAAGGAAGTAAGAGATTTGAAACTGCAGCACACTTATTTCTTCAACATTGCCATTCTTAACAAAGGGTTCCAAGATTTGAATTTATATACATTTCACCAAAATGCAAAATAAATTTCAAATAGTAAAATACTAAATATATTTTGACTTTTATTAAAGTTCAAATTAAGTCCAGCTTGGTTACTTTGTGATGTCATAAGGAATGAAGGGATTATCAGAAAAAATACATTAATCATTTTCTTGTTATTGTTGTAATTGAGTTTCTGTGCATATGTCCTGATAAGATCATGGGAGTGCACAGGTCCAACACCACGAAAAAACTAGGGATTGCAAACCAACAGAGGTTGTGTTCATCTGTCTATCTATAATGAAAACATTTAGAACATCAGACTTTGTATATTTAGTCTGCATTGTGAACCAGCAGCACCAGCAATATCTGGGAGCTTGTGAGAAATGCAGAATCCTGGACCTTGCAGAGATGTATAGAATCTGAACCCACATTTCAATATGATTTCCAGGAGACATGTATGTACATTCAAATTTGAGAAGCTGTGCCTTAGAGGACACTTATTGTGATTGTGTGCCATAGTGTGTGGAAATCTATGTGGTAATACAGGCAGTCAACCCAGTACTCTCCTCACAGCTTGAAGCCCAGTAAAAGCTGACCCTCATACTGTATTTGCCTGCTGGCGATTGGAGGAGCATTTTTATCACATATTTAGACCATCACTGAACTGGTAACCAGGGGCCATTTTAAGTAATGAACTTGAGATTATACAAGAGAGAGGTGGAGCAATGGAGATGTCTCTAAGAACAGAGATAAAATTAAAATGCTATTCCATATGGAAATTCAGGCAGCTTGGATGAAGTGCAGACCACTACGGACACTATCAAGTCATTCAAAAGGTATTTGATTGTAGCAATTGGTGGTGACATTTGGGGGCACAGATGTAACTCATTAACAATCTCACCCATGTCTGACTTCTTCACATGAGCCTCTCAATCCATCTTTAGACCTTAGACACCAGTAATGAAAAATTTTCTCTGATGTAGACTCAGCTGCACTAGGTTTTCACAAATCCATTTTCCTCTTTGGCATCACACATCAAATAATAAAATATTCATCGTTCACATAAAACCATATGCTATATTGGGACAAGTCCCATCATTCAATCTTTAATGCTGTGGTGAGCCCTTGGACACCCTCTGTCAGAATCCTAGGGACAGCATGTTAATACTATGGCAAGACTTAAACATCTACAATTGCCTTTCCTTTTGTTACAATGTCCAACATTTAATAAGCTTATGCTGAAATAGAATAAAATAATAAAGAATATTTCAAACACAGGCAATGCAGAGGCTTCTCATTTAAAATAGTGTCTGGTTCATATTTATGACATGGCCTTTCCAAATTCACACAGTGGTAACAATTAAAACAGAAAATTCAGAGAAGTACAACACAAACAGAGGGTTAACTGCAGAACCTGTGAGAAATAAGCACTAACATAAGTGGCCGAAAAGCACAACTAGCATCTATTTGTGCTTCGTTATTTGGAAATCAAGCAAGCCTGCAATTATGAATATAGATACCTAGATGCCATCCCTCCCCATCATTTCAGTATCTATTATGTGCTCCTGAGAACAGAAATGCAAGATTCACAGCAACCCTGAAACTAGCTTCTGCTTTTTTTTAGGTAACCAACATAAAGCATGAAGTTTCCTCCATAAATGGTTTTTCCTATATCTATTCCAATTACCATTTCTAGAAAATGACTGGGATTGAGATATAAGTGGTCTGATAAAGATCTCTTGAATCTTATTCTATAATTCTGAGATAGACAGGAGCATACAATAGGTTAATAATGCATTAACCTATAGTAGACAGAGTAGAAATAAAAGGCCATGCCTTGGAAGCAATGCATCCTGGGGAATATAGTTTTTCTACATAGACTGTCAGACAACCAGCAGCAAACAGCCTATCTGTTTAAAAAAACAGATAACAAAATATAAAAGAACAACAACAAAAAATGTTAGGATGAATGCTCAAACTCAAGTATAAATATATATTAAAGTAAAAATTAGTATTTTATACTTGTCAGATAGGTAAAACAAAGCTTCACATATCCAGTGTTGGATTAGGTGTAAAAGAAGAAACAGGCTTGTTTACATGTTTTTAGCGTAACTTCAACTGCCTTTTTGGAAGTCAAGCGTACTTCTTATTAATAGTCAATCTTCATATAGTCTTTTTTTCTTTTTTTTCACTAGAGTGATTGAGCAAGAGATAGGAGAGAGAGAGAAGAAGCATTTACTCATAGTTGCGGCACTTTAGTTGTTCATTGATTGCTTCTTATACGTGCCTTGGTTCGGGGGTCTCCAGATCAGCCAGTGACCCTTTGGCTCAAGCCAGAGACCGTAGGCTCAAGCAGCAACCATGGGATTATATCTTTGATCCCATACTCAAACCAGTGACCCTGTATTCAATCTGGTGCTAAAGCAGGATGAGCTTGTGCTCAAGCTTGTAACCTATGAGTTTAAAACCTGGGACCTCAGCATCCCAGATAGATGCTCTATCCACTACAAAACCACTGGTCAGGCTTCATGTAGCCTTTAACTGATTAATTCTACTTCTAGAAATCTGTCTGACTAAAAGGATATTTTGCACACATGCAAAATGGTTTGTGTATGAAAATGTGCCCAATTATTGCATATCAACCTTGAGGTTGTTAGAAAGACTGAGATAAATTTATATTAACTGAGATAGACGATATTCCCATTACATATGAGCGGATTTAAAAAGTAACTTGTGAAATAGTATGCTATAATTTTATTCAAGTAAGAAACCTTAGAGGTCGGTGTGTAGACTTATTTAAGGAAAAGTGTATCATACACATTGTATCCTTGGGTCTTAGAAAAGATGTGATTTATATAAATAATTTAAGTAGTATAAATGCATAGGCAGAGATCTGGGAAAATACACAACAAACTTCAAAGCAGATAAACCTTGAAGACTTTTAGGGGAAAATAGAGTAGAAAAATTAATCATAATTATCTATATCTAGGTTGTATACTCCTGTGATCAATATTTTTTAAATAAGCAGTTAATAATTTTGTGATTAAAAATAAAAACTGAAGCCTTAAAGAAATACATAATTACTGGTATATAGTTTAAAATGGTAATATCTGAATAGTCAGATTCTGGGTTTATATTTCTTATATATTTCTGCATTTCCTAAATTATCTATAGTGAACACATATTACTATTGTAATCACAAAAATAATTATTGTGTTTTTAATTTAGCATGTCAATTTTGTTTCTATCATCATACTTAAGAGAGAAAATAACTTGAAAAAAGTACACAAATAGTAACATAATTTTTTGTGGTTAATGACACTCTGGTGTTTCTTCTATTTTATTGCATCTAAATATTTTTCTATAGAAAAGTTTATTTCTGCATTGATAAAAAGAATAAAAGAAAAACTTCTAAATCCTGGGAGGTGCAGGCTACAACAGTTGCATATTACCAAACACCCACAGTAGATACATCAAAAATATGAAGGGTGTTAAATTCTGGATAGCAATGTGAGGTTTTCAGTTTTCTATATACCAGAAATGTTACATACTGGCAAGGATTTTGCCAAACTATCTAATAATTAGTGAGGTTATATAAAGCAGATAAGAGATGAACATTTTCTCTGGGAGCGAAGAGTATGGTGCCCATGAACTACCACAGGGGTCCCCAAACTTTTCACACAGGGGGCCAGTTCACTGTCCCTCAGACCATTGGAGGGCCGGACTATAAAAGAAAACTATGAACAAATCCTTATGCACACTGCACATATCTTATTTTAAAGTAATAAAACAAAATGGGAACAAATACAATATTTAAAATAAAGAACAAGTAAATTTAAATCAACAAACTGACCAGTATTTCAATGGGAACTATGGGTGCAGATGCATCCTGTGCTCCTCTCACTGAACACCAATGAAAGAGGTGCCCCTTCCAGTAGGAAGTGTGGTGGAGGCCGGATAAATGGTCTCAGGGGGCTGTAATTTGGGGACCCCTGAACTACCACATTCTAGCCAGACGTCTTCAAACTTTTTATAAAAACTGGACACCACTAGTTGGCGTTCCAGCTTTCATGATGGGCAGTAGTGGAGCAACCAAATGACACTGCGATTGGCCCTCCATAAAAGCTAGAATGCCCACTAGTGGGTGGCAGGGACCAGGTAGGCCAGCACTGCAAAAGTGGGCCGTTTTATAAAAAGTTTGAAGATGTCTGTGACAATTCAGGTTGTGTGTGAGCATCCATGCTCAATTTCTTTCTGTGCTTCTTTTAATCCCAATGGGGTTCTGCAGTGTCACCGACTGTGTCTCTAGGACCCTCACAAGGGTTATATAGAAGCTATTGAGCAACATGGTCAGTGCCATCTCTGAACCACTATTTACATAGACACTGAATGAGTGTTTAAGAGTAGGAGGACCAAAGAAAGCCTAATAGCCTGGAATGCTAGGAAAAGCCAGCAGGTTACAAACTGGTCCAGAACAGTGACATGAGGGCAGAAATGGCAGGTCACCAGATATCTTAGTCAAGAGGGTGATTTGCTAATGGAAGAAAATAGGCAGATGGCCACACATGATGTACATCTCTGCTAAAGAGATTGCTCTTCTGATGACACTGGGGAACAAAATTTTTGTTGCATCCACCAAAACACTTGTTTTTACCTAATTCGAGAGTGCCAATTTCAAATCTGACATTAGTTTTTCTCTGTAAGCTACAGTTTTTTTTTTTTGCAATTTAAGATTTTAGGTTTTCATCTTATTGTAAAATTTTCAACATTTAGTTTAACATAATGAAGTAGAATGTCTTCTTGGGCATCATCTTTGTGAATATATAATAATTTGTATAATGCAGTAAATACACTAATACACTAAAAGATATGATTGCTTCAGAATTTGTCTACAATTTTGAAATAGAACACATTAAAACACTTATTTTAATCATAAATTTGTGCAAAAGTTATTTAAATTCTATTTAGGCAAAAATTTGCGTTTGTAGCTCTTGCGTTTGTGTACTTGTTGAGGACAATCTTGTTTGATGCTCTAGCAGTAGTCTGCTCATCACTAACAGCTCCAACATTTTTGGGAAACTTATCAAGGTGACTGTTCAGGAAGTGAATCTTAATGCTCATGTTACATCCAATGTCGCGGAAAGACAACATCATCCTTTGAATCAGACGTTCATAGTTTTCTGCTTTTTTGTTGCCAAGGAAGTTCTTTGTAACTGCCACAAAAGACTGCCATGCTGCTTTCTCCTCCTTATTCATCTTCCTGGCAAATTCTTTGTGATGTATGAGGGTTCATATTTGAGGGCCATCGAATACACCTGCTTTTATCTTCTCGAAAGACAAGGCAGGAAAAGCAGAAATAATATGTTGAAAAGTATTCACTTTCTCTATTCAAAGCCTGAACAAACTGCTTCATTAAGCCAAGTTTGATGTGAAGTGGGGCAAAAATGATCCTGTCTCGATTAATTAAATGTTTATTCACAATATTTTGCATCCCTACTTCCAGAGCTTCACATTTCGGCCACTTCTTCTGTGTCCAGTGTTTCTCCCGAAACTGACTGTCCCACAAACACAGAAAGGAAGAATACTTTGTGAAACCTCTCTGTTGTCCTAGCAGGAAATTTACCATTTTAAGATCCACACAAATAATCCAGTTGTGCTCCTTATCCTTCAGAAAGTCGAGGACAATTTTTATGTCATTATAATTTTCTCACAGATGAGTTGAATAACCAATTGGAACCGCTGCATAAATATTACCGTTTTGTAGGAGAACACAAACTCCATTTAGAGCTGTCAAGAAATAGCCACCGTTCTGTTGGACTATAAGTGGTAACACCTAGCTGGCTGAGAAGACTACTGATATCATGACAGTAAAGAAAGTGTTTGTCTTTGGAAAAAAAGTCCACAAATATTTGTTCACGCTTCCTGAAATGGGATACTTTAGCTGACATGTGAAGTACATTGTTTTCTTGAAGCCTGGAGGCTAATAACAGCTGCTTTCTTTGATAGGCCCAAATCTCTTACTAAGTCACTCAATTTGGGTTGGCCAAACTGCTGAGGGGTTAATGGCTGCTTGGCATCAAAGGAGACACTTCTGATTCTACAACCATTTCCTCATGCATCTTATCAAAATACACTTGATCACTATGTTCACTTTCTTCATCCTCAGAAGAAATAAAACCATTGAAAACTGGAACCAGAAGTGTCTCAGAGTGTGGGATAGGTCATATTGCTGAAGGAATATTAGGATATGCAATTATATGCCATTTTTTCTTGCTGATGCCCTTTTTATGGATCAGACAGAAATAACAGTCACTGCTATGGTCCTCAGGTTCTTGCCAAACCATGGGAATACCAAAAGGCAATTCTTTGTGTTTTGCTTTTGTCCAGTCACAATTATGACATACAATATGAGAAGCCCAATGCTTGTCTTGATCACCAAGGGGAACTTGAAAATAGGCAATATATGCACGTGTTACAAATGATGAAATATTGCGCCTTTGACGTTGAAGTGTATAACAGCCACATATATAACAGAAGGTGTCAGGACTATTCTTACATTTACACCTACTCGAAGAAGCCATGATTCAATCTTAAAACAAAATAAGAGGGTGTTTTTATCAGATAATAATTTTTTACATTTAAAAATAACTACAGTTATGTAAAAATGATGTTTTAAGACATTAATTGCCTTGTGGTTATGTTCAATCCAAGAGTCATTGCCCTTTAACTCCAACTTAAAAACCAATGCATGCTATGAACTGTAACAAAAAGAAATTAAAATTGCATAAAAACTAGAGCATGCACCTAAAAACAGATTTCAGATTTTGAATCAGTGATGCAAAAATATATAGAAACAGTTCTAAAATTTCATGCAACAGAAAATGAAAAAAATAATTGGTCCCCAGTGTTATGAGTCATCTCACAGAGAGATTAAATATTGAGAAAAAGTACTTGCATGTTTAACAACCTGCAAAATATATGTGGCTTAGGTGTATATACATGTAGTAGAAATAAGTAATAAAGTAAAGGAGAGTTATCAGAGAAGGATACACGAGGACCATTTAATGGTACACTGAGGATTCTTTTTAAAGTTTGGTAGTAGATATATGGGTATATACAATATTATTTTTTACATATTTCCATGAACTTTAAATATTGCAAAATAACTAAAAATTAGAGCATTGAAACTCTAGATTCTCTCCCTTACTCCAAGCAAGAGTGACTGGCCCTTCTCGATTCTGGCAGAAGGTGAAATATTTATGTACTGGATATGGTGATACAGAGAAAATTTAGATTGAGTAATATAAAGTCTCATTGAGGGCAAGGTTTCTATAAAGAAAACCAAAGGGTGGCCTACCAATCTATAAACCTGACATTACAAAGGGTACTTCCTCAGTTCCCTTCTCAAGTAGGCTCTGGCAACACTGGGAGCTAGGCCATTACCCTCTGGGCAAGATTCCATTGGCTCTTTCTCCAGGGCAAAACCAGATTACCTTCCCTTAATGCCTGCAAAAAGCAAGCCCCACCTACAAGCAGCAAGCCCCACCCACAAGCAACAAGCTAGTCCAACAGGCTCAAGATTTGTGTTAGCTCAATTCTTAAGTGTGAGCAGGCAGTCAAGAACCTAACACATCTTTAACCTAAAAGACATCAAAAATATTTCCAAAGCAACTCAAAGAAAGACTGCAGAGAGAAAAGTCCAGAACAACAGTATAAAACAACCCAAAATATATCATTTATATCTTTAAAGACAGGGGAAGATTACATTTATAAAGCAAGAAAAGGATGCTTTAAAGAAAAAAAGCTAAAAATACACACAGACACAAAAATAACTCGTGGACATTTAAACATATAACATAGTAATGGAAAACTCATTAAGTAGGATAAATTTGAGAAAATATCTTAGAAAATATAATTAAAAATAGGACAATAGAAGACAAAGAATGAGGGGCATAATACTTAAATAATAGGAGTTCTCAAAAAAGCACCAGAAAAAGTATAGTAATTTAATACAATTTCTCACAGCTCAAGAACAGAAGTTTCCAGATAAAATACCCTCCTGCCCAACCAAGAGTTCATCCTCTCAGGGCCCTGGCACTGTTCTAGGTGCTTGGAAGATTGTGGCAGCAGAGAAACAAAAGACAAACAAGTATTTAAAATGTAGGCTACTACAAGGGAAAATGAAAGAGGGTAAGGGGATAAAGAAGATGGGCAAAGCTACTGCATATGTCATTACCTGCTTAAATGAACTTGTATCAAGTTCTCAAAATTATTGTAAATAGAGCTCTATTAGGATTCATGGTAGTAGGAAAACCTCAGTGCTATGTAATGGCAAGGAACATATCTATGGCACAAGAACACAGAAATCAACAGTAATTTCCACTGAAACCATAGGAGCTGAAATTACATTCAGTGCTATGAAATGTCAGAATTTTGTTACCAGAAAAATCCTCCAATAATATTGTAAGGCCGGGGCTGCCACCATCGTGGCCATTCACATGCAGGTTTTCATTGAATTCAGGCAGACAGTAAAGAAACAACAGAGTGGGAGGATGGTGGGTGAAAAGTCAGGAGCTGCGGCCACCATCAGAGGAGCCTGGCCCGTGCAGGTTCGCATTAGATTCGAATAGTCGGTAATGAAACAACGGAGCCAAGAACTGGTGGGCCATTAGCTTTAATCCTAGCCTGCACCTGGCGGGCAAGTAAAAACACACACTGGGCTCCAAAACCCACTCATTCAGTGCTCACAAAGCTGCTGACTTATCTGAGTTTCCTAGCATCAAAGGTTTCTAGCTCACCAGACTTATTCACCTCTGTTTCCCATCTTCTTCTCTCTGCACAAACTGGCTTCTTCTTCAGTGCTCTGCCATCTGGCTGCTTCTCCTGGCCTCCACATGGCCTCACTCTGCTCTCTTACAGCATGGGCTCCTCCTAGAACAGTGGTTCTTAACCTGGGTTCTATTGAACCCTAGAGGATCGATGAGTTGGTCTCAGGGGTTTGGAGAAGCCTCTGCCGCGGAGGCCAGAATAAATTAATACCGTAATTTGTTGTGAGTTCATGCACTTTATTGGTTTTGTTCTTTGAGCAAGGTGATGTTCATACACAGCTCATTTTGTGCACCAGTAAAAAAACATATACCTATGTCTTGAATTTGGGGAAAATAAATCATATTTTATTTATCACTAAAGAAGGGTTCGGTGAATGCGCATGTGAAACTGGTGGGTTCGGTACCTCAAAAAAGGTTAAGAAGCACTGTCCTAGAATGTAATCACTCTTCTCTCTAACAACAATGTGATCTCTCTTCCTTTTAAAACCTTTTGGCGAAAAAGCCCTCCCCCAATACACATTAATACAATCACACCCATCCCAAGCAGGAAGGGCAGGGTAACTAATGTTATCACCTGGGCAACGGGCTTCCCAATGGGCAGCGCCATCTTTAACAAAGTGAGCATAATATATTTTATCTGCCCAGCAGTGGGCCACAAGAAAAGCCAAGGGAAAAGCAGAAAACCTGCTTTTCCCATGGAGGGCAAGGGATCAGGGAGGAGAGAAAAAAGAAATCATCTTGCACCTCTTGGTGGTAGGGGCAGAATCTACCTTCCAGTAAACATTAGCAAAACAATGGTCCCTCCCAAAGAGGAAGGCAACCTGCAACCTCACAGACCACTATATTTGGCATTGACCAGCCCCCAATGCAAACTATAAGCAAGCAAACATACATATCATATTTACAAACTTATTTAACTCACAAATACAATAAACTCCAATAAAATCATTTTTGTGGCTGGAGATAAGTAATGAGACTTTTCTGGCCATAAACACTCTGAAACTCCTTTCTTTTGGAACTCTGTTTAAGATTTATTTTGTAGGGGGGAAGAAAAGACAACTACAAAGCTACTTTGTAATAAGAACTACCTTTCCAAATGACTTGTTTAAAGATAAAATCTGGTCAACAATTTCCTAAATTTCCTTGGGACAATAGTTTCCTGTCCCTTTGCCCTGTGCTGGGACACCTGCTTTCTCAACCAGAGGTGCTGGACTCAGGGAGGTTGTGCTGTCATCACTGTTGCTGTTACTACAGAAAACAGCACAGAGATAACACAGCTTGGTCCTTGACTTTGGCTTCCCTCAGTCTGTGGTACAAACCAAATATTATACTGTACAAGTGTATGGCCAGTAGCCACGGCCACTGTCACAGCCGCCTGGCCCATGCAGGTTCACATTGGATTCGGACAGACAGTAATGAAACAACGAAGCCAAGAACTGGTGGGCCATCAGCTTTAATCCTAGCTTGCACCCAGGGGGCAAGAAATACACACAGTAGGAAAACACTTCCCTTTCCATTCAGGGCTCCCAAAACCACTGACTTATCCAAGTTTCCTAGAATCAAAGGTTTCTAACTCACCAGCCTTATTCACTTCTGTTCCCCATCTCCTTCTCTCTGCACAAACTCTACACAAACTGGCTTCTTCTTTAGCTTTCCGCCATCTTGGCTGCTTCTTCTCTCCTTCATGTGGCCTTTCTCTGCTCTCCTCCAGTATGGGCTCCTCTGCCCCATTTTATAGTGTAGAGATCAAAACTTTTAATCCAATATACAAAAAAGGAAGTCTCTGATACAAAGTCACTTATATGAGGCATAATGGGATTCCTCATGAGAGTGCACCACCCCACATCATGCAACAGTCAAGGGTGTGGGGAAAAACTTAGTCTTAAAACTGAGCCTTAGGCTCTAACAATCCTGCCTACTTACAGCCTGTCCACCACACCTAATGCAAACTCTAAGCGAGCAACTATATACATATTTATAAACTTATTTGACCAACAACAATGTTCTGCAAAGGCAGTGTTGGGCAGGAGGAACTTTCTTTATAGGTGACCTGACCAAAGTGGCTTAGAAAGTGGAAGTCAAGTTAATTTACTTATTTATTTTTAATCAAGTAAGAGACAGGGAGGCAGAAAGACAGACTCCTGCATGTGCCCCAACAGGAATCCTCCTGGAAAACCCCATCTGGGGCTGCTGCTCCATTGCACCTGAGGCATAGCCATGGAGCCATCCTCAGCACTCAGGGCCAACTTGCTCATTTGAGCCATGGCTGCAGGAGGAGAAGAGAGGGGAGTAGGGAGAAGCAGATTGTTCTCCACACACCAGGACTTCCACACACCAGGCTCATGCTCTATTGCTGAGCCAACTGAAAGTCATCACCAGCTTCACTTTGTACGTGACTAGGCTTTTGCATGTTCTCAAACAGGATTTACTTTCTGAGATTACTAAGAAAGTCCTAATTAGCCTCTACAAAAATACACTTACATGCTCAAAGTAATTACTGACTGAGAGCTGTTGGATGAAAACTATAAAGACAAAGAGGAGAAGGAATCAATCCAAGCATTGCTAGATACAACAAGATGCAATTAGAAAGACGTGGGCAAGAGCAAGGAAGTCAAGCTAAGAAAAGAAGAACCTTCCTGGGAAGTGAGACTGGAGAAGAGTTTGTTTCTAATCAAAGCCATTTTCATCACTGTAGCACCTTAAAAAGATGTGAGTGAGCCCTTTATAACAGTGGCGACATCAGGGGTGAGATGCCTTCAGAACCCCATTAACTCTTCTGGATTCTTCTCCCAATCACCATATACAGAAAAATAAAGAAGAGCAAAATTACATAAAATAGAAACAAAGGTTTTTAAAAACTTTGCTGGTATTCTCTCAGTACATTTGTTTACTTGGTAAACACAACTTCAAAACAAGACCCTTAGCAATTCCCTCCACCTATGTTGTTGTCCCGGAGCCTCACTGATAGGGCAATTCTGTAGTAGCACCTCCTTGGTTAAACAACCAATTCCATAATGAGTTCTTCCTAAGTCTGATTGCCAGGACATGCTAACATTTTGTCCTCATTTGAAATGTGCCCTACCCAGAATTTATTCCAAAGTTAAAGCATAAGGTAACCATTCATCTTTTTGTTCTGTTTCCTGAAAGTGGCAGTGCTTATTGCAAAAACCAACATTTGAGTATGTGTTCCACGTATGTGTGTCCTTGCTCCCTAACGAGATGGGCCTCAGCGCTGATGATTACTTCTGTCATTTGCACGCTCTCTCTCTCTTGATGGAAAAACAGAGCTCAGTGATACTGATCTTAGCATCACCATTCTTCCTCCCTGAGTGTCAGGATATTGTTGGAATGTAGGCTGAAGCTGGTTTAGACTGTACATAAAATGTATTTCAGCTTGAGAGAAATGAATGAAGGTTTATTTTCAGTATTCCAATGCAATTTAAGAGAATCCAAGCAAGAAATCTCTCTAAATTCAAACTGCTTCATTTGTCAAAAGAATTTAATTTAAGAGAGAAGATACAGTAGAAGCTGTTTCAAGAGGATTTGATAGGTGCTTTCAGAGACAATTTCATGGTCACAGAGCCTGTCCCTGTCACATTCTCCAGGCTGTCCTAGAAGTGTCCATGGGTCCATCACTTGGAATATCCTAGAAATAATCACCACTGTTCCACTGGTCCTTTATCCAACTTCTGCAGAGAATATACCAAAAGCAAATGCAATTTAGTAAGTCAACTAAATAGGCTCTATCTCTCTCAAAGAGAAAGACATATATTAACACCATTGTTAAATTAATGACTGATACGCAACTTAATAGGTGTTCAGGTGTTACATAACTGTTCTTTCTGTTTTATGCCCTAAAAATATTTTTCCTGATCTAATAGAGAAAGCAACTGGTATGGTGGGAGTCTGCAGACTTGCTATACAAAGGCATTATTATGATAAATTTATTTTTAAATAAATTTTACTCCCAAAATGTTATAAAATTTTGTTATTCATGTCCCACCTGACTTGACTCATAGTAATGCTCCAAAAATACTTAGGGACATTTTCTTAAAAATTTTAATGCATGTCCAAGGAAACTTGAGTCATATATATATATATATATATATATATATATATATATATATATATACTATATAGTTAAAGATTCATATATGTGTGTGCCTATATTTATATACACACATACGACATACCATAGATATGTATGTATATATGATGAGAGAACACATGCACTGTAAAACATGCTGCTAGTATTTTAATAAGATGAACAATATATGGCTTCCACTCAGTGATCACCTGTCAGCTCTAGCAGTTTTGGATGCAAAGAGGAATCACTACTAACTGAATGGTGGTAATGACTCCATAAAGACAGTCCAATTTCCAGTTTTATAAATAATGCTACTCATAAACAAAGCGTGCACACACATCGATTAGAATTGCAATGTGCATCTGTAATGGGCATAGTGTTATTTGTCTAGCTGTGTTTTAGAAGAAGCTGCTTATAAACACTTCTTTGGGGACCATTTCTAACCATTTCAGAAAATATATAAAAAGAAAAAAACAATAACTGGAACATTGTTACATTTCAGCCATGAAGAATAAAAAGCGTCTCCCTGACAGGGAGTGATTGTCAAAGTGTGGTCCAGAAGCCGCATCCATAATGCAAATTTTTCTCAACTGTGTCAGAAACAGAAATTTCTGGCCCCGCCCAGATTTAGAGAAGAGATGTGGGGTGCTTGGTTTTAGCAAGCCCTCCTGGTAATTCTGAAGCAAGTACTGGGTTAGGCTGTCAGTGATAAAAAAAGAGCTGATGACTTTTACAGGTCAGATGTGAGACTCAGCCTATGTTGATATATTGGGGTGAAAAATACATTTAATTTTGATCAAAGGTATGCAATCTCCAGGTACCAAATGAACTGGGTGATTTTATAATTTAGTAATATCAGCACTGTTTAAGAGAAACTGCATTACTGTCAGCCCAGATGTTGGGTTGTCTGTTAAGTTTCCTGGTGGTTGGTATTTCCTTCAGAGAGGTCAAGGTGTTCCACCCACCTAGCCTGGTTCTCACTAACCTTCAAAGGGAGCATTTCAACTCTTCCCACATCTAGTTACTGTTTTGATCAGAGTCAGGTTTCTTGTGCACAGGCATTTGAACACATGTATTGGGACCGTCTACTCAGGGGAAGAGCTTTCATTTCTTGACCATGGTGCTTAATAAAGAGTGACAGATGTAAGGCAAGAAAATCATCAGAGGATAGAGAGAGCCTCAGAAAACCCAGTAGCTGGACAAATCTCAGCTTGCCCTTCTCATTTGCATGAAGTTGCCATGGTGATGATGATGTACTTGAAGTCAAGGACAATCACCCCGCCTCCAGCCAGCCTCAGTCCCCCATGGGGATGTGTAGGGCCCTCTATGGATTCCATGCTCTCCAGTGTGCTCCAGTTAGTTCCCAGTTTCAATGTGCTGACTTCTTTCATGTCTAACAACTTGAAAGTTTAGATGACATTACAGAATAATTATTACCATAACTTCATTTTCTATAATTTCATGGTATAGGAGTTTTATTTACTCAGAGTCCAGAGAGAAAAGGCCTAAAAAAACCCAGGCATAATTACCATTCCTGTGGATATAGTATGACCTACGTATTGAAGAAGTGAAGATAAGGGGGAAATCTTTACTGGGGTTTCCAAACGGAGAAATTCTCTCTCCTAAATGTAATTAATGTGCCGCAAAGAACAATTATCCCCTTCCAAACCTCCTAAAATACTGATTAGGGAGGTAGTATCAGAAGATGACCCACAGGGCCCTGCAGCCTTGGGACCAAGGAGGATCTAATTCAAATTATAAAATAGGAGAATTCGTTTTTGATGTCACTGTATGGGGTTACAATCTAATTTCTCCAACTTGTGCAACTGCAGTTGGGTCAAGCTGTAAGCTAATTTCCTGGAAGATATCAACTATTAACAGCTTTAGTTATTAATGGTAAAATTTCATCTTTATACATTATTTCCCCTTGAGGTAATTATACTTTAACAGTGTTTACTTAAAGTCACATTTTCAGTGGAGATTTTCCTGATTAAACTATAAATTACAGTTCTCTTCCCAAACTCCCTCTACATTTACTGTTTTCCTCTATGGCATGTATTGTCATTTCAAAATTACGCATTCAATGTATTTATTTGATTTACTTTCTGTCTCCTCCCACTAGAATGTCAAAGATTTTTGTTTGACCAACTGTTGTATCTATAGTTCCCAGAGATGTCAGACATAACTGAGACCCAGAAAGAGTTGTCAAATGAATGAAACTCTGGGAGATAGTCTTTTAGACTGAACATTGACTCAGCGATGCTGAGATGCAATGTATCAAACCCAGCAGTGACATGGGATGTTGAATAGAATTTATCAAAAAAGTCCCTCAAATCTCACTACTTCATTAAATTTGTACATTTTATGTAGAATGAAGAGGAGACTGCAAACTACTGGGGAGAGTTCTATCTTCGGTGACTTTAACAAACCTCCTCATTAGATTTATTAATGAGTGGAATTGATAGGCAGAGGCAGATCACAAAGAGATTACAACCATACTGATTTCTAATCAGACTCACCAAAATATTTCCAATATGGCCTTCATCCAGCTTTAGCTGAAATGCTGATACAAACAATCACACTCCAAAGCTGTGCATCATTACAGAACAAAGGCAAAATGCTGAGCCTGTCTGCTAGGAACACTAATTTTTAAAGAGATTAGCTTCCTAGATCTATGACAACTTGGATAATTATAGCATCAGGCTTAATAAGCTGTAGCTAGCAAAGCACACATTCATTACGATGTAATTCTTCCCCCTCCTGGGGCTCCCATACAGAGTTATAGTTTGAACTGGATCATGAAGGCATAAAGTCTTAGTTTTGGGGCAATGACTAGGGCATCATAGCCTTGGCATGGGAAAGTGGTTTTGTCTCTCTGATAGGCCCTGATGTTGTCTCCTGGTAGCATGAGGCTGGCCTTAGCCTTCAGCGATCAGTCATGATCAGTGTGAGGACATGGTCCATGTTGGATGACTGTCTATTTCTCATGTACGTCACTGATAAACAATAGTTTAATAAAGCCTCTGGCCCAACTGAGCTGTGTTCAAAAAGGCATCAGACCGGGAGCATTACCCAAATAACAGGTGCCTATTATTCAAAAAAAACATGTCCATTGGGGCTCACAATGAGATTCTACATGACAATGTGCTTCCCCAGACATGCTGAGGTGAGGTGTATTGCGTCCTGACTTCATTACTGTCAGCCGAGGGAACTGGGCAGTCATAATAACACATGGCAGGCAGCTGGGTATATGGGTGATCCAGACTTGACCTTCCACAGGAAGGGGTGTGATTTTGTGTAGCTGAGAGCAGCTCACACCAGGAAGGCAGGCAGTGCTGCGTCTCAGCTGGACAAGTCTTGTGATTGTTCTTCCATCTGTCTGTTTGTTCATCTCCAGTGAGACCTGCCACCATTTGAATAGGGGTTAGGAAAAAAACCCACCAGCTAGTTATTGACTTTAGCCCATCTCTATGTCGATGCATCTTAAACTAACATTGTGGGTCAATTTATTCCTTCATTCATTTACTCAGAAAAAGTGAATCACCTACTCTGCAGTAGACAGTGGGCTGGGGATACAAAAGCACCATGATCCTTGTTCTTGAAAAGCCCAGTGTAGTTGGGAAAACCGACATATGATTTGATCCTTACAAAACAAAGTGAGAGCATTGCCGTTGGGATAAAAATGAAACAAACAAAGAAAATGAACACCCAGTGAGGTGGGACTACACAAAGGAAACAACTAATACAGCCCGAGTATAGAAGGAAATAACTTAGGAAGAAGGCAGATTCATTTGATGCCATAGGATAGAGAAATTAGCTCTAGCCTAAGAGACATGTTAGGCAAAGACTCTTAGACTATGGTCTGCTGTATACAGACAGAAAAGAAGGAGAACAAGAGGTTCCCAGTGTTCATAATAACCTAATATTCATGAATGACTGAAAAGGCATGAGCTACCATCTGGTCTCTGCTGAGCTGTGGACAGAGGCAGATGAAGGTCAGTTGAGGCACCAGGTGCAGAAGAAAATACTAGACACCTTATAAAAAGAGAGAGAGACAGGGAAAATAAAAATACATGATAACCACATTTTTAAATAAATAAAAAATATTATGTACTATTAATGTAAGGTGACCAGACATCTGCTTTAGGCGGGACAGTCCAGATTTTTAACAATTTGTCTCGCATCCCACGGCGTTTTAATAAAGTCCTGAGTTTTGGAAAGAATGCACGAAAAGCTAGGGAACAGTGGGAGAACGGAAAGGGAATATACGGGTTTTCGGTGGGGAGACCCCGCCTCCACCTGGAAGCACCTCAAGAGCTGGCTGCCCCAGGTGGGGTCCCGAAACAAAGAACTTCAGGGCGGGATGTACCTCTGGGTCAGCGGCTGTCAAGTCCCCTAACTACCCATAGGCCCGTGTCCTGGACGCCGGCCGCGCTGCCCTGCCTGCTCCTGCCCGCTGGTGCAGCTCCGGCATCAGTTTCGAGACTGTGTAACCCTATCCCTCTGACTCACTCAAAATTTCCCATATAGTAATATTTATAAAAGTGATCTTTTTTAATGAGGTATCATTATTAAAAATATATATTCATAAGGAAAAGGTTAAATCTTGGGCATCAGCAAAAATCACAATAGAGAACAAATGGTTAGAAATATTCCATCATTTTGAAACAAACCATGTTCCATACAATAATGCACTAAAAATTGTGGAATATGCGCTGTCTTTACCAGGAACTAATGCTGTGACTGAACGCATTTTTTTATACGGTAAATAAAGTGTGGACATCAGAAATATCACAATTAAGTGTTGAGACTTTGAAAGCCATTTTATGTGTGAAATATAATTTAACAAATTCTTGTGAAAAATTTCATGACCTTTTAAATGACAGTAATCTACTAAAAATATTCACTCAAATGAGAAATATGCCAAAGAATAAAATAATACTATTCATAATTTTTAATGTATTATATTTGTAAATTGTACTTATGTGGAAATTAAAAAAATATATTACAATACTATTTTTGCATTCTATGAAAATCTTTTTTGCTCCATATAGACCAAATTTTTAATCAAGACACCTCTCCCCCTGTCAATGGTGTTCCACTTTACCAATTTTAAATCTAGTCACCTTTTATTAATGTTAAAATTGCATATGTGAAACTTGGTGTCATCAGAAAAAAGTATAAAGTTGGGGTTTTGCGGGGCTCTTCAGAAGTCGGGGCCCAGGGCGTGCACCCCGTGGACCTGTTGTTAAATCCGCCTCTGGCTGTGGGTATGACCAGAGGGGTTTGTAACTTTGTCCCATGGAGAGAGAGATCCACACTCAGGGTTCAGGAAATTTTTGGCTCTGGCCCCCTGACTCTAGTCCTCATAACTACACCATCTAGTAAGGAAGGCTGATTAGACAGAGGGACAGGCTATACAACGGGGACACCAACCTGGGTGCTTGAAGTTTAGTTCCTATTAAAGTGAATAGACTGCTCTTTGTTAGGTAGCAATAGATTAAATTTATGCAAAAACTCAAAACCAGAAAATTCAGAATTGAGAAGAAAGCAAAATGCATTATTGTTTGCATTTTCTTACATGTGAAATTATTCGCAGAGGAAAACAATTTTCAAAGTTGTCTCAACTAGTGCTTTTAATCAGGGCCTAACACTAACAGGGGCCACAGACGAATATCCTCCTATTCCAGTCTGAAGTCACGTGGGTCTCCAGACAACTGCCAAGATACTAGTTCTTAAGATTATAGGATAAAGATAAAATTTTAAAAAGTTACTTCAGTATTAGTTGTGATTGAGCTTAGGTGCTCTAGCCTGTTTAATGGAGATTGTATATAAAATATATTTACCACAGTAACTTGCTAAAGAGTTTGGGAGTGTGAGGTACAAGCAGAAAATGACTCGAGTATTTGAGTCACATTTTATAGTCATTTCCTGTTAGCTGTAAACGACCCTCTTCAAGGTGTGTAATCATTTCCTCCTCCAACTCACAGCTCAATTCTTCACTTCCTGTTATTGTCACACTTCTTTTCAGTGACCAGTTCTTTGACTTCAGGGTAAGTATCTCAAACTGTTTTGAAGATGTTGAGTAAATACATTGAATAAAAGCAAACTTGTCAGTGCAAAGTCACAGAGCAGCATAGACAGACAATCCAAGGGAAATGTGTACTGGCTGTGTTGCTACTACTGAGGAAGCTTCTAGCAATACTACCAAAGACATCATGGGATGTTTTCACTACATACAAAGATATCAGGAGCTCAGTTTGACACTTCTAACCTCCAGAACTCATTCTGCACATGGGTCATAACTTGCTGCACCCAGCATGCAAGAGAGCACATTTACTTTCTAAGCATAGTAGGAGACAGGCAGGAGCAATGCCTCAGCAAAATTGAGAACTTTCTCTGTTCTTAAACTACATTAAACCTTAGTGCAGTGGTTCTTAACCTTTTTTGAGGTACCGAACCCACCAGTTTCATATGTGCATTCACCAAACCCTTCTTTAGTGATAAATAAAATATGATTTTTTTTTCCAAATTCAAGACATAGGTATATGTTTTTTTATTGGTGCACAAAATGAGCCGTGCATGAGCATCACCTTGCTCAAAGAACAAAACCAACAAAGTGCATGAACTCACGACAAATTACGGTATTACTTTATTCTGGCCTCTGCAGCAGAGGCTTCTCGGAACCCCTGAGACCGACTCATCGAACCCCTAGGGTTCGATAGAACCCAGGTTAAGAACCACTGCCTTAGTGGGTTTGGGGAAATTTTTTCCCTTTTAACTTAGACAATTTATAGGATATGATATAAGAATGCTACTCTGATTTGCATCCCGATTTGCTTTCTTGAAGAGCAGAAATGAAAGGTTAAATTTTTGGGAAAGGCCAAGAAGTACATTTAACTCCAGGTGTGCCCCTGGGAATGTGTTAGGACATGTCCCTCATCTGCTATGTATGATAAAGGGGAAATAGGTTGAGAACTGCTGGTGTGGCAGAATGATAATGGGCCTTGGTGTCAGATGGTCCTGATTATAATTCTGCTTCTGCCACTGTGACTTTGGTCAAGTTACTTAGATTCTGTGTACCGTGGTTTTCTGATCTGTAAAAGTGGGAAAATGGTAACCTTCCCTTTAGTGAGATAAAATAATATAAAGTATAGATACTTGATATATGACTTAGTTCTTCTGCCTTCCCCACATGTTCTGAATACTTACTATACAAGTTAGGAAGCTTTAGATTGCAAATAAAATTTAAAAACCCCTCAAACTGACATAGTTCACATAGAATCTTCTGGCCATATAAATGAAGATTATGTAGGTCAGGATTCAGAAATGTTGTGATCTACTAGATACCAGATCACAGGAGAGGAGTGGGGAAAGAGAGAGAAGTCAATGTCAAACAAAAAGAATGCTACATAGAGAAAGGATGGTCAGATGCCAGGGAGGTAGCCACAAAGTCACTACAGCAACCAACTGGCATTTTTTAGTTCCTATAAAAACATTTTATACTACATTTATTTTTTTAAAACATACAAAATATTCCCTGGCTGGTGGCTTAGTTGGTTGGAGTGCCAACCTGACATGAGAAGGCTGTGGGTCCACTCTCTGGTCAGGGCACATACAAGAATCATCCAATGACAGCATGAATGGGTGAACTACAAATCTATGTCTCTCTCCCCCCACCCCATCCACTCTCTTTAAAAAAATCAATAAATAAAAACATTTAAAAATACAAAATAAATGTCACATTTGTTCCACAAAATGTACACATATAAAAAGTTCGTATATATGTTGGCAGCAAAAGGGTACCAAGTGTTAGACCTTGTTTCAGAAACCTCAGTACTTGAATTCTGACTGAGAAAGAACTTAGAGCCCAAACTCAACCTATAAGAGAAAGTTTATTTAAAAAGTCACAAAAGGTGGAAGTAAGCCATATAATAAATGGACTCAGGAAACAAGTTACAGAAGCAATAGAAGAGCCCTTGGAGCTGAGGAGATGTGTATACCTTGAGAGACAAAAGAGGGAGGAAAGGCATAGTCATGCTCCAGAAAAAAAGGGAGAGAGAGATTGGGTCCCTGTCTTAAGGGCTTTTATCTGGAGGTCTCAAGGGAGGATCTCAAAAGAATATTCCTCAGCTTTCCTGGTGTGCCCCTTCAGGGTTTGGTCTCCACTGATTGGTCCATGCCAGGGCAGGGTGTCATCAGTCAGTGCAGCTGGTCTTGAGGTCTGCCATGGTGTCTGATTTTGCTACTTTTCTGGGCTTGTAGCTGAAACCCAGCTGAAGTCTAGATGTCATCTCCAGGGGTTAATGCTTAAGGGAGTGGTCATGCAAAGGTTTGTAGTTTTGTCCATTGCTAGACACCTCGGGTTATCCGCCCTGGTGACCCTCAGCACCTGGCCCATCGTTTCTGCTCTGCCCATGCCTATCTAACTGCCTACTGCATTCCCCTAGCAAGGATTCTTGGCTATGAATTCTTTTTTAACCAGTTTCAAGTACCAATGTTGCTGAACTGAGATCTAATACCTCAAATATATACACAGATGTATCTCAACTTACAGTGGGATTACATCCTGACAAACCTGTAAGTTCAAAAATACTGTGAATAATAACTTCATTTAATATATCTAACCTACTGAACATCATGAACTAGCCTAGCCTACATAAAATATTCTCAGAACAGTTATGTCAGCCTGCAGTTTGGCAAATCATCTAGTACAAAGCCTATTTTATAATAAAGTATTGAATATCTTATATAATTTGTTATGCATTTCACTTTCACACCATCATAAAGTCTAAAAATTATGTCAACCCATCCTAAATTGGGGGGGGGGTCCTCTGTATATTTGAAGAAAAGATCTTACTCTAAAGAGTTAGAGAGAAATCATAGATCAGGGTCTGCCCACTCTGACACAGTCACATCATCTTTTGGACTGGAAGTCTGAGAGTCAAGAATAGTGTTTCTCTTCTCTTTAGAATCCATCCAAAGATTTTCTTCTTTCATAGAATTGCACAGATAGACACAATAGCCAAAAAAATAGACAGACACACATACCAAAAACCCTTTATTAAATTCTTCATAAGCAATCAAATTTATTTTGATATTTTCAAGTAAGAAACCAGAAGTAGCAAGAATTCTTAGGATCCATTACACTCCTGACATTTCCTAAACAATTTTATACATGAAGCACAAACACTTCTGATCAACGCTTAATACTGGATCCTGACTGGGTCAGAGAGGCCAACATACTAATACATTTTCAAAAATATAAGTTCTTTACCCGTCCATAATATTTACTAAAAAGCAAATATTTTTTCACATACAAAATACAGGAAAGAAAACTGAGGGGCAGTAAATTAACTTCCAGATATATAGTAAATGCTTTGATAATTATATAAAGGATCTGGGTCCTTACACTTTCAAAACAGTCACAAATTCAAAAATCTTACATTGCTGTTTCAAATTAAATGCTCCATGCTCATTGTTATTTTGTAAAGATATGGCTCCTGTTTTGTTCTTATTGAGGAAGGTTTGATACCCTTAACTTTTAGTTAACAATGATCTAAAAGATGTCAAACTTAGACTCTCAGTAAGATAACTTACTTTGTTATTTTCAACAATAGAAGAAACTATAATCTTCATGGCAATGCTCAATGAAATGGATCTGACTGCTCTGCTGGTTAACTTATTTTTAAATTGAATTTATTGGGGAGACATGAGCTAATGTAACTATACAAGTTTCACATGTCCAATTCTACATCTCTGCACATCATACTGTGTTCATCCCCCAAATTGAGTCTTTGTCCATCACCATTTATCCTCCTATACCAGTGATGGGCAACCTTTTTATAAAAACCACCCACTTTTGCAGTGCTGGTCAACCTGGTCCCTACTGTGCACTAGTGGGCGTTCCAGCTTTCATGGTGCACCAATTGTGGCACCATTAGCGCCGTTTGGTTGCTCCTATACCACCCACCATGAAAGCTGGAACACCCACTAGTGGGCAGTAAGGACCAACTTGACCAGCACTGCAAAAGTGGGTGGTTTTTATAAAAAGGTTGCCCATCACTGTCCTATACCCTCCTCCTCCAACCCCCACCCACCATAATCATCAAACTGGCATCTGTGTTCATAAGATTTTTTTTGTCATTTTTTGCTCAATCCCTCTATCCTCCTCAATTCAGCTCTCCACACTTAACAGCTGTCAGCCTGCACTCTATCTATGAGTCTGTCTCTATTTTACTTGTTAGTTTATTTTGTTCATTATATTCCATATATTAGTGAAATCATATGGTACTTGTCCTTCTCTGACTTACTTATTTCACTTAGCACAATGCTTTATAGGTCTATCTCCAGTGGTTCTTAACCTTTTTTGAGGTACCGAACCACCAGTTTCATATGCGCATTCACCGAACCCTTCTTTAGTGATAAATAAAATATGATTTTTATTTTCCAAATTAAAGACATAGGTATATGTTTTTTTTACTGGTGCACAAAATGAGCCGTGCATGAACATTACCTTGCTCAAAGAACAAAACCAACAACGTGCATGAACTCACAACAAATTACGGTATTACTTTATTCTGACCTCCGCGGCAGAGGCTTCTCCGAACCCCTGAGACCGACTCATCAAACCCCTAGGGTTCTATAGAACCCAGGTTAGGAACCACTGCTATGCTGTGGCAAAAGGTAAGATTTCCTTCTTTTTAATAGTTGTGTAGTATTTCACTGTATAAATATACCACAACTTTTTTATCCCCTCATCTTCTATTGGGCACTTGAGTTGTTTCCGGATCTTGGCTATTGTAAATAATGCTGCAGTGAACATAAAGGTGCATATATTCTTTCAAATTAGTGTTTCAGGATTCTTAGGATATATTTCCAGAAGTGGGATGACTGAGTCAAAGGCAGTTCCATGTTTAATTTTTTGAGATAACTACATACTGCTTTCTACAGTAAAATCTCAGATATTTCTTGCAGCAACATTTTTTTTCTGATATATCTTCTTGGGCAAGGAAAACAAAATAAAGAATAAACAAATGAGACAACATCAAACTAAAAAGCTTTTACAAAGCAAAGGAAACCATCAACAAAATGAAAAGACAGCCCAATGAATGAGAGAACATATTTGTGAGGGTGTGGATAAAGAACCCTCGTGCATTGCTGGTGAGAATGCAGGTTGGTACAGCACAGTTAACATTGGTTAACTTTATCAAGGGTCCAGTTACCTGACTGTTGAATCATTTGGTTGCTGAGTCATTTTGGCTGCTGAGTCATTGGCTGAAACTGGGATGGGAGATTCTGGTCTTCACCTCAGTCCGGGATAGGCTGGTTGTCCAGCATTTTCATGTATCCAGTCATGATCTCCCCTCTCTCTGGATTGGGGACCATAATGGGATTCAGCCAGGGGACTAGAAAGACTGAGGTTTACCTTTTGGAGACATTGGTGTGAGCATATATGGAAAAGCCAGACATTACAAAGTGAGTGGAGGAAAAACTGAGGATTAGTGTTTGATGCAGAGCAAGATTCCCAACGCTGCTTCCACGAGAGGTTGCATGTCAGGGACAGTGTGAGGCGTGGGTGGATGCAGGAGGGTGGCCTCAGGAACTCTCATTGTTGTTATGTTGTTGAACCACAGATTGCTGTGAGCAAAGCCTCAACCGAGGAGTGGTTATCAAGGGCAGTGCTCTGCTCCTTAGTAACCATAAAGCTTAGGGAAATGCTGAAAAATCTGAGCCTTTTTAGTTCTCATATCTAAAATAAACTCTGTTTTAGATTGATGTTCTCTGGATTTATAGTACACAGGATTATGGCATTTTGTTTTTACTATCAAGTAAGGTTTTGAGATTTCTTATAACGCCAAACACTCTTATATGAATATTTTAGAAATTGATCTAGTCTCTGGGGACTATGTATTAAGTATAACAAAGAATTCAAGCAATTCATTATTTTAAATGTTGCCATTTATGTGAATAGATACATAATATTCAGAAGTAATCCAAGTCACCCTCTACTCCAAGGCAGAATTCTCCTTTAAAATGCTCTTCAAGAGGCCCTGGCCAGTTGGCTCAGCAGTAAGGCATTGGCCCAGTGTGTGGAAGTCCCAGGTTCAATTCCTGGTCATGGCACATAGGAGAAGTAATCATCTGTTTCCCCACCCACCCCTCTTCCTCTTCCACAGCCATGGCTTGAATAAGCAAGTTGGCCCTGGGCACTGAGGATGGCTTCATGGCCTCACCTTAGGCACTAAAATATCTTGGTTGTCGAGCAATGGAGCAGCAGCCCCAGATGGGCAGAACATCAGCCCCAGATGGGGGTTGCCAGGTGGATCCCAGTTGGAGCGCATGCAAGAGTCTGTTTCTCCACCTCCCTGCCTATCACTTCATAAAAAAAAAATGCCCTTCACTAAGCAATAGCCAGCATCCTATTATGATGGAAACTTTGCTAAAGGGGGCCTATTTCATTTTGGGGGCACTCTAAGTTAGAAGGTACTTAGGTATTTGAGCTGAACTTTGGTTTCTTGAATCCAAAGTTTATTTTCCCTCATCCATTCTTTGTACTAATTCTTCTCATATTTATATTTGCATTGTACACTGCATTTTGTTATTGTTATTTATGTCTCTCCTAGCCTTTCCCTTTTTCATTCACTCTAGTTCTCATTCATTCAGCCTTTCCCTCCTTCTAGAGTTCTCAAACCTTTCATCCGGCAGTTTGCTCCCTCTGATCCACTCTAAATGATCAATGCCTCTCATAAAATGTGCCAGACACAATCTTCCAGATGGGGTATGGCCTCATAAACCTCGGCATGGCCTACAACTGAGCACTAAACTAGGTAGGGTATGTTATGTCTTTTAAAAACCACATTGTAACATGATCTGTTAAAATCCCCAGCAACTGCTATTGGCTTCCTATTCAAAATGACATACACATTTCACTAATTAAAGGGAACCAACATGCCCTTACCCTGTGTCTGGCCAGTCAGATTCCTTAGATATTTCTGAATTCATAGAAAGACCACATCATTGTGTTTCTGTCAAATAATTAACTCCACTTTTTAAAACTTTAGATAAGAAAACCAACAACAATAACCTTATAAACAAGTGGTTCTTAACCTTTTTTGAGGTACCAAACCCACCAGTTTCATATGGACATTCACCGAACCCTTCTTTAGTAATAAATAAAATATGATTTTATTTTCCAAATTCAGGATATAGGTATATGTTTTTTTACTGGTGCACAAAATGAGCCATGCATGAACATCACCTTGCTCAAAGAACAAAACCAACAAAGTGCATGAACTCACAACAAATTATGGTATTACTTTATTCTGGCCTCCGCGGCAGAGGCTTCTCCAAACCCCTGAGACCAACTCATCGAACCCCTAGGGTTCAATAGAACCCAGGTTAAGAACCACTGTTATAAACACTTAGACATGTTTTAATATAGATTTTAATTGTTTCATAAGCTTTATATAGTTGATTTAACCTTTATGAGACTATCTAATAAAATATAAATGGAGAAAAGTGATTAATATATAAATTATCTCATTCTATTTTTATTTAATTTATGAATTATTTCAAATATATATAATGTACTTACTACTATATTTCTACCAGAATTCCCCCCCCCCTTTTTTTCTTGAGGCACAAAGCATATGGATGCAGTTAAAGTCTCATTCATAATCCTTTCTCTGCTTGTCCTGTGGGAGGGTAACACCATGTGATGTTGGTGTCCAACATTCCTATGGATAGTTTATATTTTTACTATATATCCATGTATATGTCAATCATATATAATTCTGTGTTTTAAATGTTAAGCATGTATATAAATGTATCATGCTGTATGTATCTTTCTACAACTTTTCTTCTTCATTCAAGATCATATTTCCAGTTTTATTTACATTGATATGCCTATATCTAGCTCATTTATTTTGATGTATCTTAGGGTAAACCTCTAAATAATCATCCAGTTTAGTTATCAAACTTCTTATGAAAAGGTCAATTGATTGTATACAGTTCTTCACTATTTCAAACAATACTGCAATGGAAAAACCATATATACAAACCAATGGTATATGAGACTTTTCACAAGGTCTGTCATTTTAAGTGGACTTTTGAAGTCCGACCACATGCATGCATTCAGCTCCCCAGGAATTTCCAAACTGCTCTCCAAATGATTACATTTCTGTTCAAGAGGAAAAAAGATACTGTTCTCTATGAAGATAAGACAAAAATTTTCTTTGGTTGACAAAAGTAAAATGCCTAGAATGTCCAATAAACCTATGGATTAGTTTAAGGAGACAAAAAATAAAAATACTTCAAAAAGATAACTTCAAACTCTAAGGTACTATTTGGTGAAATATACATGCTGAGAAACATTATGAGAAAAAGTTTTATAAAATGCTCTACTGTAGTGAGGACAGGAAGAAACACTCTTGTAATTATTGTCCATTGTGTTATATAACGACTCCTTAGTAGATGTACGAGAAAGAGTTCCTTTGTGGTGACTGCAGGCAAGCTGTACTGTTCAATATCTACCTTTATTTTATCCTTCGTACTCTCTACATTTTATAACTGTTGATGTTTTCCTCTTTGCTTTGACTGCTGGAAGCTTTGACCTCACAACAAAGTTTGTGACCCACCCGTGCAAAACAGAGCAGCAGAATAAGCTTGGGCTTGACACTGTTTTCTTTCCTTACTCATGTCCTCTCTCCCACCAAATATTTCTATATATTTATTTCATGTAGTAATAATATTAGTATTTTTATGAGCTGCCTCAAATCTCTTTAGGAAGGATATGAGGTGCATAAGAATAAATGAGCAAATAAATGAAACAAGGAAAAAGTGAGTAACAAAATAAATCTTTATCACCAGCTACGAGTACAACTCTCAATCTGAAGCTCTGGTCTTGTTTTTTAAACTATTTTCTGCACATTTCCAATTAAATAATCTACAACTGACTACAACTCTAAAATGAAATCCAACATCTTTCCTCACTAAATAGCCTTTTCCTTCTAATAGTCCATCAAAAATTTTTTGTTTTTCTTTTTTTTAAATTAATTAATTTATTTTTGAGAGAGATAAGAGAGAGAGAGAGAGCACACAATAGAAATATCCATCTGTTCCTGTATGTGCCCTGACCAGGTATCAAACTAGCAACCCCTATACTCTGGGATGATGCTGTAACCAACTGAGCTATCTGGGCAGGATTTTTATTGGTTTTCATGACAAACGTAATTATGCATATTATTAGTGAGAGGATGGCAGAGAATAGGGATTCCACCTCTATGATCTCCATTTGTCTCATCACAACCTCACCTATAAACTATTATTTTATATAGAATATGAAGTTTTCCTCAATCACACTGCAAATGTGAATAGATTGTTTAGCATATATTTTATGTATCTATATGAGATATGCACCTTATGTTCAATGTTAGACTACAAAATGAGGACAAAATCCCTACTCTCTAAGAAGTTTAAGCAATTATCTTGGATTCTTTTACCCTATCAACTTACATATTTAGTCACCAAATGAAATTGATTCTTCTTTTGCATTGTCTTTTGAGACCTCTCTTCCATTTTTATATAACCATCATTCCTTATGATTCTTTCATCCCATTCTCAGACTACTGTGATCTCTTCCTCATTGATCCTTCTAATCATATCTCCCAATCCTATTATCATCATTGCTGCTCACTGCTGCCAGATTAATATTCTCCAAATACCTCTTGGCCATCTGTCTTCTGCTTCAGACAGTGCTGCCTCCCTTTCTTCTCTGCAGGCTGTCTGGCAGGCTACCACAAGTGCCCCGTTCAGCTACTATGTCTCCCGTACCCTACAGGAGTCTCTCCCACATCCCACCATCCGCGTTCCAAAGCAGGAGGACCACATCTCCTGCTTCAGAGAGCTTGGAGACACCTCACCTCCCTGTTACCTCCCTCCCTTCCCCCAACTCCATCACGGGCAACATGTCTACTTTCATTTCTTTCCCTTCATTCTTTTCTCTCAACTCTGAGTAAAATGTGCACATTCATTCCTCCTGACTCTCAAGTCAGTGTAGGTAACATGTTCTTTGGAAAGCAGTCCTGGAAAATAGAAGGAGCCACACGGGTTGGTTCCTGTTTGAGAAAGAGATAGACTGGTGATTGTGATCAGTGAGGTCCCACCCATAGCAAGAGTATGTTAACCATGCTAAATCATCTTATGGAGAAAATGTTAAGAACAGACCTAACTTAAATAGAAGCATTTACTTAAAGAGTCTTGAAAACATTCACTCAAGTTTCAGTTTAATAATAAGATAAATAATTAAACCTTTAATAGAAAAAATAAGGGCTATAAAAATAAATTCAATTAAATATAACTTAATTAGATAGTCAAAGACAGAAGGAACTCTTTCAATGAAACTTTTGATGTCAATGCCTCTGATTAACACCAAATCCTCACTCATTCCAAAGAGCAGCAAGAAGCTGTACAGAACAGAAGAGAAAGAGGCAGCTGCTCCATGGACCAGGACGCCTTGGCAGATTTACCAGGAACAGGGCTCCTTCTGATGTTATCCTTTCCTCTAGTTATGAAATTGCCTCTTCTATTGCCTCCTCCTCCTCCCACTGCTAAGTATTTGTTTCCTTTGAAATGTCAATTCTGAAAAGGTTACAATTCACTCTTAAGTATGCATACCTGAGTAAGCATTTCAAAAAATTGTAATCAGCTCTCCTTAGGGAGTACTGTGGCAGAATTTTTGGTAAGCAGCTCCCCATTAAAGCTAATCTGAGTGCAGTTGATGGCTCACAGCAGGAGCTATAGAGCTATTGCTAACTGAAGAAATTTATATGAAGTCAGTTACCCTTTGAGGGTCTCTCCATACCCACTCCTTCAGTGTAGCCCCTGCAAAGAATATAGTAACAGAGCAATATAGATGGTTCTGTGTGGGCTCTTTCCTATGGACCCTTCAGTTCAATCAATCCACATGTGCAATTAATATGTCTCAATATAACCATATGCATCACCAAACTAATGAGGTAATAAACCAGAGTATCTCATGAATTCTCTGAAGGTCTGCATTCCTTTTATAAAAATCTCAAGCTATAGTTAGTAGTAAAGTAAACAAGTAACCAACCTGGGCTGGACAGAATATGTACTTTTAAGAATAAAGAGTGAAAATAATAAAACCATTTAGTTGAAATTTTTGCAAAAAGGGAAAAAAGCAAAACAAATTTGAAAAGTTCTGGACAGCTACCTTGAAGGATGGGGTGTGCCTAGAGAGTTCAAATAATTGAAGAAATGCCACAAGGGTTAATTGATGTCAGCAGTGCCAGGCTGAGGAAACCACTCACTGTTGATTGAAGGTGAATAATTTCTCTCATCCAGGGCTCTCATCTGAATGACCTATGCTGATTCCCATCAGCAGACGGAATTAGTTATCACTGCCAATGTGTCCCTTCAGGGCCTGTTCATTTTTCAATTCTGTGCCATTTGGTTGAATTATTCCCTAAGTGACTCAATTGCTAATTTATAATTAGATTCATTAACAGCATAAATGTCTGTAGTGTAAAACTTTGAAAATTACAACATGAATCTATAGACAAAGCAGAGATATAAGCATGTTTATTATTCTGAAAACTAACTGACTTAAACCTTGGTTTAAAATTCTGGTCAAGATGTATTAGTTGGATTATTATTATTTTTTTTTTGATAGGCTTAATGTGATGAACTTAATACTTATTTTGTTCATCTTGGTTTTCATCAATACTCACAGTGACTATTCTAAGTACTGGATTTATCAATGTGAGGGACATAAAAAGTCTTTTTGTCAGCTCGGTGTTATAGGGGTGATAATATGAAAGCAACAATGGTTACTTTAAGGCCATATAACCATCCCTGAGGACCAATCCACACAGGAAGAATTCCTTGTGGCTATGCTAAAACTCTATAAAATTCTCAACTGTAACATAACCAGGCTGGATAACTGAGCTGGATTTCTAATTCATCCGCCTCCCTGGGCAGCTTGGAGAAGTCCTGGCCTCCAGTGTGTGGCTATTGGCATCACAGTCAGAACTCATTGCTTCGTCTTATTCTGCTCCACTGTGTACTAGTAAGTACAGCTGATTGTATGTATAAAGGCAAAACAAACTTGGTCTTGATGTATTGCTTCCTTACCCTCTTCTAATACTCAGAACCCAGATGCCTTTGTTGTGATAAGAAAACCCAACAATCCCCCTCTGTGATATGTCACTGGAAACCTGTGTACCTACAAAGTGAACCTTTCTACCTCCTTTTCTCTGCACCCAGAGGATATTTCCAAGTCCCTAACATTTTGATTTCTAATAGGCACCAGTGGCTACCAGTGGGCTATTTAATTACTCTCTCACACAAGTCTGCCTGGCTGTTCTCTTCTCACTGAACTACCTCAGCCGTCTGTATATAGTTAGATGAGTTTAATGAATATAGAGAGATGTGCCACATAACGAGAGACTTGGCCACTATGTTCTTGTGGTCCAAGGTCCGATGTTCCCCAGCCCTCTCTTATCAAACACTGAATGAAAGTATTTATTTATTTTTATTTTTAGATTTTATTTATTCATTTTTAGAGAGACAGGAGAGAGAGAGTGAGAGAGAGATAGAGAGAGAGTAAGAGAGAGAAAGGAGGGAGGAGCAGGAAGCATCAACTCCCATATGTGCCTTGACCAGGTAAGCCCAGGGTTTTGAACTGGCAACCTCAGCATTCCAGGTTGACACTTTATCCACTGTGCCACCACAGGTCAGGCTGAATGAAAGTATTTAAATGAATACATGTTTCATGTGAGAATATGATGAGGTCAACAGGCTCTCGGCACTGAATTCAACATGGATGTGTGCTTCGCCTCTGTAATCTTCTGTAGACAATTCAAATGGGATGTATGTGGGATTTACTGCCCACTGACCATGATCATACCTGTGGCCATGGAAAGATTCCTCCACCACTCCGGAACTTCTCTGCTTTCATACTAAGAACTTTGTTCAATTTTCAACACATTCCAAGGCAAGAAGAAAAAAAAAAACTTAGATAACTCTGTAGAATCAGTCACGTAATCCAAAGATAAATTCTTCTTCCAAGAACAACATCTGAAAACAGCTAGCATGTAGCCTCTCCACTCATAGGTCAGCCCAGAACCACAGAGCCAGAGCAGGAGAGAGAACACCTACCTTTCAGGAAGGCTGCATCTCCATTGTCCCAGACAGAGGCACATTTGCCCTAATTTTAATGAGCTCCAGGGACAGACCTCTTCTAACTGCCTATCTGAACAGAAAGAAATTCTTTCTTACAGCCACGCATTCTCTCCCTTGAGAGCGGAAGTCCATCCATTATGTCTGGCTGATACTGGTGATGGGGAAGGGCCTCCAACAATTACTGGACCTCGGACTCGACCCAGATGAAAGTCGGCTCCTTCCTTGTGGATCGTATTTTCTCAAAAGTCTTAAAATATTAAAATAACATGTGCGACACTCACATGTTCTCTCTCTATTCTTAGCTCTTAAATCCAGACTTAAGAATTATTTTCCAGTAAAGTCTAACCCGATTAGAGCCAAATAAAAAGTCTCTGTGCTGTCCAGGCTAGTTGCCGCTGGCCACATGTTGACTTGAAATGTGGCTAGTGTGACTGAGAAACTTCATTTTAAATGTTATTTAATTTTACTTAAGTTTAGATCTAAAGACGGATGTTTGCTATACTGTTTGGAAGCCTTTAAGTATGTTTGGAACAACTTGAGTTTGTGAATTTACATTTTCAAATATAAATTTTATGACATATAATGTTCAAATGTTGCTGATGAAAATTTAGCACCCACTTTGAGATGTATTTTAGAGTATAGTAAATATAGAGGTTTCTGAAGGCTTAATATAAAAAGAATTTAATTATCTCAATATTTTTATATCGATTATATGTTGAACTCATAATATTTTGAATATACTGGATGCTATGAAATGAATGATTGTGTCCTCCGACACAACTCCAAAATTTATAGGCTAAACCCCTAACAGTATTTGGAGGTGGGGCCTTTGAGAGGTAACTAGGTCATGAGGGTGGGGCTCTCACTAGGGCAGACTGCTGGTGCCTTGATCTTGGACTTCTGACCTCCAGAACTGTGAGCATTAAGTGTCTGTTGTTTAAGCCACCCAGTCTATAGTATTTTGTTATGGCAACCAGAGCTGATTCAGACACTAGGTTAAATAAAATACATTATCAAAATTAATTTTACTTTTTGTTTTGTACCATTTTCTTTCTTTAAAGTGAGAGGAGGAGAGACAGAGAGACAAACTCCTACATGTGCCTCAACTGGGATCCATCCAGCAAGACCCTACTCTGAGATGCTATGCTTATCTTAGGCTGTCGCTCTGTAACCAAGCTATTTTTAGCACCTGAGGTCAGAGGCTCCATCAGCCATTCTCAGCCTGGGAGCCAATTCACTGGAACCAATTCAGCCATGGCTATGAGAAGAGGGGAAGAAAGAGAAGGGGAGAGGAAGGGATGGAGAAGTAGATAATCGCTTCTCTTGTGTTTCCTGACAAGGAATTGAACTAGGGACATTCACACGCCAGGCCAACAGTCTACCTCTGAGCCAACCAGCTGGAGCCTGTCTTGTATCATTTTAATGTAAATCATCATAATCCTGAAAAAAATCCTGTAATGGAATTTCTATCTCATTATTTTTCTTCTCCAAAGTATCATAATTCTGACATAGCATTAAAAGGTTGACATAGAAAATGAAAAAAGTCAGATAATAGGGTTTAAAATGTGCCACAAGGTCATAATTAAAAGCACACAGAAGAGGACTTAAGGTCATCTACATGGTCTCAGCAGTCCAACTAGTTACAAGTTTATAGCACAGGAATATATTTCTAATGGATACAAGTTAATTTTAAGTTTTGTTTTGTTTTTGTTTCAGGTATTGCATATCATAGATGTGAAGTGGAAGTCTTAAAAAAAAAAGAAAAAATACAGATAGAGGAATTTTACATCCCATCAGAATGTCTGGCTGGCTGGGAAGACCTTGGATGAACCCATCTTCACAGGGTTGCCCTGGACTCCACTACACTGTGATGTGTGTCCACTTGTATTCTAAGCCAAATTCATAGAGATAATTGGTCATAGCAATTTGAAAAATTAGAAAGCTATTTTGAATGCAACTGACTATAAAAATGTTAGTAGCATTATAACTTGGAAATAAAATTTTAAAGTGTTAATTCATGAGCCATGGTCATGTAACTCAGTTGGTTATAGCATCATCTCAATATGCCAAGGTTGTGTGTTCAATCCCTGGTTAGAGCACATATAAGAATCAACCAATGAATGCATAAATAAGTAGAACAACAAATCAATCTTCCTCTATCTCAAATAAATAAATAAATAAATAAATAAATAAATAAATAAATAAATAAAGTATTATTTCATGGATTAGAGCTGAGCATAAAGATATATGGTAAAATCCAACTCTGTCTAGGAGGAGAGATGATGAAGCCAAACTGCCCAACAAATGTTGATTCCCTGGGTCACTGTTCACTTCTATTACCTTAAGTTAAAAGCTGCTTTTTATGTCTTTTTTGAATCCCCCTCAGGTGTCTTTTAATGATACCAAAAGAACACGCTCTGTGTGTACCCCCTGTGATTGTAGGCATTAATATTGTATATGTGCTCAAGGACTTGAATCTAAGAAAATAAAATGTGGAATGATCATAGCTATTTTTTTTTATGTGATGTGTCTTTGTGATAGCACCATTTTAAGGGTCAGGAAATGGCTCTGGCCTGTGCTGACAGAGAAGCACCTGGGAGACCAAAAACAGAAGGCATGAGATTTCTGCCTTCTGATCTTTTAATGAATCTGCACGAGAGTTTTAGCAAGTTGATTTTTTCCTTGGACTTTTCCTTGATATTTTAAAATGCTAACCTCTTGTATTTAATTTCTTTTAAATATTCTAACACTGCCAGCTATTTGACCATACTGGCATTAGAAGCATGCTGAGGGCAGGGAGTATGTTTCCAATTTCCTTTTTGTATTCTAAGTCTTGCCGTGTATGCGCTGTGGTACCAAAGCCTGCGTGTGGAAGTATGATTGGTAGTAACAAAACAGTCACAGGGATGCAAAAGCATAAGGAATATAGTCAATAATATTGTAATAACTACATATGGTGCCAGGTAGGTGCTAGATTTATCAGAGGAATCACTTTGTAAAATATATAATTGACTAACCACTACACTGTATGCCTGAAACTAATATAAAATATTATTGAATGTTGACTGTAATTGACAAATAAAATAAAATAACTCTTTAATGATTCATAAATTTAAAACTAAGTCTACATAAAATATTGTGCAGTAATTTTTTTTTTTTTACCCTTAGGAATAATGTGTCCAGTTCACTCATTCTTAAACTAATTATATGTTAAGTTTGAGTGCTATAATGACTCTCGGAGATTGCCTAGTAAATGCCTTCATTGTAGAACTGACAAAGCTGGGATATGAGCACTGATGTCACTTCTGAATCCTCTGGCTAGTTAGCAGGACACTGCATCTAGAATCAGGTCACAAAAAAGATTTCCTTCTTTGTACTGTCTTAGCGATAGCTGAGATTATTTTGGTGGACATTTATGAGTTGTTCATAAATGTATTTTGATGTATACTTTTTGATCTCTCTTATTAACTTTAAGAGTCATGATATATAAAAAAGTAATTTTTACTGTTTTTAGAAAAACAATTTTAAGTATTTTGCTGCCTAATGTTCTTGATGTCAGAATTTACACCAAATGTTTATTACATGATGAATGTTAATAGGCTAATGCCCTGCATCACTTAGACAGCCTTTACTTTGTGCCAGAAACTGTGACAAACACTTCACATGCATGATCACATTTAATCCTCCCAGGAGGTAGGGACTATACTATTAATACTCTGCAATGAGGAAGCTGACACACAGAGAGGTTGCCTAACTAGCCCGAAGTCAAACATTAATCTCTTTCAATGATAGAGTCATTTGGGAATCCTCAGGTGCTGAGTTATACTTAAGTCTTCAACATCTGCTCTCACAATCAATTCATATGTCTAGTCAGGTGAGCTCATGCTGTGATTCTCATGCCATTTGAAGTGGGAGACATAGACATTGACATAGATACAGATATAGATATAATTCTCCAGGATGCTTCTATTTTTCTCATGAAATTTTGCAAAGCAAACATAAAAAAAATAGACCCATGGTAAACATAACTATTGACCACAGAACTTAAAATCCATGATCCCAAGAGAACAAAGTATCGCAAGATGCTAATGCTGGAAGCAAGCATGAAGGATAGCATCTCATGATACAGATGTCAACAAGATAGGAAACTCACTAGAAAATCAAGAATACGATATAAACAGGCAATTCATAGCTAATTAATACATAGATGAAGAACTCATTAGCAATCTAATAAATGTAAATTAAAACAAAGTATGGCTTTACTTCTATCAGATTGACAAAGAAAGCTTAAATAATATAGTATCAAATGTGATGAAGATGTGGGAAACACAAACCTATGTGGAGTGTTGGTGAGAATATAAATTAACACACATTTCTGGAAAGCAATCTGGTAGTACTTGGTGCCATTGATTATTTATGTAACCAATAACATGATAGATCTACCCCTGTGAAGATTTTATACATATGCTTTTCTCATAACAGAAAGGAATATGCATAAGAATACTCATCATAGTGCTGTTTATAGAATGGCAGAGATAGAGACAATTTAGGAGAGGATTTATGCTATGGGACTTAGAAATACATTAAGGGTTCTGAATAATAACTTGAATAAATTTTAAAAAATAGCATTGAATGAAAGTATGTTAAGAATCAGAACAACCTTTTGGCACAATTTTGTTTTCTTTAAATTTAGCATAATTTTGTTTTCTTGAGAACATACACAGACAAAATCAATATTGCAATGGTATATTCATATTCCAGGATATAATTCAAGAATAGTGTATGTAAAAAGAAAAAAATATAGCATTATTATAAGTAAATATCTGAACTGCCATATATTTTGTTATATTTAATTCACAGCAGCCAACCTGAGTCTCTATATTCTCACTATACAAACACAATTAATGAAGAAATGTAGAGAAGCTATCTGTAGCAAAGCTATGTTCCAACAGGGAAATTTGGGTTAGAAGAGCAATGCATGAAAATTTAGAATACAGAAATACAAATGAATGTGTACTGCTGTACCCACCTATAACTACCTGACCTTCCTCCTAGGAGATCAGAGTGAAGGGTCTGGTGCGGGCACTAGCTGATGCGACCGCATGCAGCTTTACAGATGTGTGGCCTGAACCTGCATCACAGTTGAGTGCAGAAATTGGTCTAAGTGTTGTTTTCTTAGCAAGGTACAAGGCATCTGTTTATCATAATGCATAACCACTGTTTACATACACGAGACTAAGCAGGACCTCTATCTTCTGGAAATGTAAATGCTTTGACAAGAGAAGATTATTTATTTTTCCTAATAACTGTTCCAGGGGAGATGTACATCATGCTAACTGAGCTGTCCAATGCAGTTTCTTTTGACATTATATATATATATTTTTTTTTTCTTCCAAAAATGGATCTTATGATGCCAGTAGGAAAGTGAATAGATAAACTCATTTACTTAGTGAGTTTCTAATAGCCCCTGCTGCCATATATTTTTGTGGTTAATTTCATTTGTTTCGAAATACTTGTTGGGAAGATAGTTATTTTTCATTTGCTGGTAATGTACCATCTGTTCAGGGAAAATAAAAAACATGATAAATAAAAAGTTTTCCTGATCCGAAAGGAAAGCCAAGATGAGGGGGAAACTGAGGATTTACTTGAGCTTCAATGTGCAGCTACATAACTAGATTCCCCAGGTGGGGGGCATGGTTTTATTTGAGGCTGCAGCTCTGATACAAACAGTCTAACGTGCAGTTTGTTCACCGCCCATGACAGAAGTTTCCCAGTGGCAGTCACTGTGGTGTGAACACTGTCTTCAGGTCCTGGGTCTGTTGTAGTCCTGTGAAGTACCTCTTTCTGCAGCATAGCTTCTAGATGAAAGGATGAGTAAGTACACGAGTGGAATTGAGATTGAGGAAGTTGTTCAGAGGATGGAAAAGCAAAATAAATACCAACCTGAAACAGAACTGACTAGAGTTGGAAAAGGAGTCAGAGGTATCTAAGACCAAAGCCTTTAAAATCAGGGGAAATATAGTCATGTATTAAAAGAGTCCTGTTTCCTTGGTTTAATCAAAACAATCCCATGGTCCTAAATAGTTAAGTAAGCTCAATGAATGAGTGGAACGAGGCTCTCAGAAGACATGGACCTGAATATGAAGAAAGGCTTCCCCAGGGAAGTAGATCTCAAGTAGAAGTTACAGTGGTTAAGGTGAGGAAGATAACATTCCAAGCAAGAAAAGAACATTTGTCAAGGTTCTGTTAAGGAAGGACATGGCGTGGCATCTTTGAGTAAATGAGAGAAAGTCAGTGGGATTTTGGTAGAGAAAACAAGAGGGAGACAAATGTGCATCAGGGTTGAAGAGAGAGGCCCCTTATTCTATGACATGTGAGGACCTTTGTCTACCTGCTGAGAATAGCAAAACAACAGTCATCATACTACTTTTGTTTGGAAAGAGTCGTTTTACTGCAGCATCTTGCATGGTTTGGAAAACAGCCAGAGGGATGCAAAGAGATTAATGAGATGGCTTTTCCAGGGATGTGGGTGGGAGCTGAGGGTGGCCTGGAGTGGGCAAGTTAGAATGGCCTTGGAGAGACTTCAAAAGCCATCAATCACTGAATCCATGACAAAATATCATAAGAGGAGCATTGTAAGAGGTGAGTGGAGGGAATGAGAAACCCAGAGGAGAGTGATAGGCGTCAGACTGCAGCAAAGCATCCGGAAAGAATTGCCTCTTAAATGAAGTCATGTATGAGGAATTCTTTGTTGAATAAAAGCAGGGAAAGGATGTGGTATTCCAGGGCATGTAGAAAGCATGAGGAAAGACAAGTGAGATGTGCGCGGGGAGCCAGACCGAGGGCCAAAGAACAGTCACAAATTGTGCTGGAGGTTTGTAAGCAATAAGTAAAATGCTGGCAACCTGACACGGTTGCTTTAGGAGAGGTGAAGAGAGAAACTGGACAGAATCCTTGGAGTGCTGCCACTTTTGTGAGTGGTTCCTGGGAACTTCATTGACAAGGAGCAGGCAGAGTTGCACAAACACCAGGAGAAAGTGTGACACAGAGAAAAAAGGCAAGTCAAGAGTCAAATGCCAATAAGAAAGGGCTTGAGTAAGAAGACTAATGCTATGAATTTTAGCAACATGCCATATTACCCATAACATGGCCCCTGATATTTTCCCAGCTGATCTCTCACTATGCTACTAAAACTCGACATTTAGTTAAGCCATTTTCCCCTCTCTTCCTCTTCTTCAGTCTTGTTTTTCTTTTTCTTTTTTTTTATTTCTCCATGTTCTCTTCCCCTCTTTTTTCTCTTCTTCCTTCATGCCAACAAGCCTTGTCTTTGCAAGGGACAAAATTGGTCTAAGATAATCACAGTAAATCCATTGCTTTCCAGAACTGGCCTAGAGATGGATACGAGACTTAGTAGTGAAATAAGTTGTCAGGGAAACATGGGAATAAGAGCCAATGTGTTGAGGATGATGGGATGGCAGAAGAGAAGGCCAGGTTGGTGACACAGCTGGCCTTGAAAAGACCCTGGGACCAACTACCTCCCAGCTTCTTGTAAAATGAGTCCCATGTCCTTCTCGTTTGCCCTCATGTAGCCAGGGCTGTTCTTGGCGTCTTTTCCATCCAAAAGCATTTCCAATAGATAAAACATGCAATTACTTCCTTCTCTAAACTCTATTTTGTGTTCACTTTTCCCTTTATTCATCCTGATTTTTTTTGCCAATGGAGCCTTTACCAAATCTTCATCTATCCAAATTCCAAACCAACCCAAATGTCAAGACTCAAAGTGTCACTTTTCATTATATGGTTTTTCCTCATTTACTTGGTCCTAAAAAAATTACTCAAGTTCCACTCCTCAACCATCTATTTCCCTTCCTGTAAATTTCTTTGACCAGTTAAAATACAGATATCTATGCACAAGTCCTATGTTCCTTGCTAGACCTTACTTTGCTCAATACAAGATCCCTGCCCAAACTAATTTCACCTCCTGCCACCTAATATAATGTTTTACCCAGAGTAGCTCCTGAATAAATTGAGTAACCTAATAACATGTTTAAAATTTCTTACAATAAATGAAACTAATAATAGAAATATATGGATAATACAATATTTTGGAGAGTTACGATAAGAAAGAAAATTTCTAGCAAGATAAAGTCAGCGGGAACAGTTAATACAGTTTCAGACACAGCTTCATTGCAAATGACATATTACTAAAATTGTGGGCTTGCATCTCATAGCAATTTAGTGATCACAGTACACTTCTGGCACTTGGATGCTTATGGTGCTTAGAGATAAGAATACACCCGCCGCTGCATTTCATTAAGGGCCATAGATCAGAAATACCAAACCCAAGGCTGTTTTTGTTATGGCAGGGACATACAATATTGGCAGTAAAAAAAGGCAGTATATAGAGCACAAACATAAGTGAAAGTGGCAGCGAAAGGATGTAAAGGACAAGGGCCACAAATCTCACTGGATGAGACCCTTCACCTGGACAGATGACACGGAGGGTGGTCAGAGTTATTCTGAGACAGCAAAATGGGGTCTGAGGTAGACAGAAGGAGAACAAGAAGAGATGTGTCTTTAAGTGCCTTTCTCAGTCTTTACAAAGGTTTCCTGGATAAAACCTCCACTGCACTCCCCTCCCTGCTTTGAATGATACCTTTCTCCTCACAGACACAGTTCATGCTGACTTAGCATGGGCTTCAGCATACGCCTTTTGTTGTTTTGCCCTTGTTCTGGGTAAATTTTGCTCTCCAAACAAAGCTAAAACCTAGACTCCCAGGTGAGGCTACCTCCTCCCTAAAGACAGAATGGTTCATATGCTTTGGGAGCCACACATGATGGTAGAAAGAGAAAGGAAATGAATTCCAAAGGGACTCTTCTTTAAAGCCTGCTGATTTATGAAGGGGCATGAGGGGCATTAGGAGACTGATAAGATTATGCTTTCTCTCTTTTTTTGGTGTTAGTTACATGAGTGTGTTCACTCTATGAGAATCCTTTTTATTATATACATATGACTGTATATTTCTGCATGGATATTACACTTCAATAAAATTTTAACTTAGCAAAAACTTATTGAAAAACTTGTGCTTTAAATAACTCTTTCTTGAAAGAAAATCCCAGGCCCGGGCTGGCTGGCTGGCTCAGTGGTAGAGCATCAGCATGGTGTGTGGATGTCTGGGTTCGATTCCCAGTCAGAACACACAGGAGAAGCAACCTCTTCCTCTCCCTTCTCTCTTTCTATTTCTCTCTTCCACTCCTGCAGCCATGGTTCAGTTGGAGCAAATTGGCCCCGGATGCTCCACTGTTGTTTCAGGAGCTGCCGCCTAATGTGACAATAGCTGGGACATTTGTGATGTATAGCGAAGGAAAACCAGTGCTTGTGACTTGGCTTGAGCGATGTGGAAAGTAAAGGAAGATCACAAAGTGATGTCCAAGGTGGAGGGGGGAGAGGCAAAATGGGTCTGAAGCAAAGGGTTGAAAGAAGGATGTGATATAACCAGGCAAACAAAACATCCTTAGGTTGTGAGGACCTGGCCTGGGACCATTCTAGTGTCTCTGACAGCTTATCTTCCTCTTCCCTGTGCTTTCCCCATGCATTTGTGTGTGTGTGGGGTGGGGTGGGGGGGGTGGAGTGGGGGCTCAACTGCTCTTTAATTCAAATCTCTCCGGGGTTTCCCAGATCTGCTTTCTCCCCGGCCCAGTGACTATCTAGGGAACAAGGCATGTAAGGAATTAGTTTCTAAAAGTGATAATGTATCACCTTCCTATGAAACCTCAATTACTAAGGTTCTATCTTAGCTGAGTTGGTAAAACAACACACAGAGATGATTTTTAGCACTTTACAGACCGTGGAACTAAACATGGCCAATGCAGGAGCTCACACAATCTCTCCAAGGTCATCTGAGGTCATTTAGCCTCCCTCTCTTTTTTCATGTCCTTCCTGCAACCACTGGCCCCTGCAGTGGGCAGATCCTGCATGGAACAGCTCTGAATCTGCTGGATCATCTGTCCCAGATGTGGGAATGTGGAAGCAGGTTTGTAAC
Source organism: Rhynchonycteris naso (assembly GCA_037038555.1). NCBI lineage: Eukaryota > Metazoa > Chordata > Mammalia > Chiroptera > Emballonuridae > Rhynchonycteris > Rhynchonycteris naso. The sequence goes on from CM072998.1 coordinate 230,184,691, forward strand.
AGAAAGAGAGAGTCATATTAATAATGTTTCCTGCATCCATCTTGGGGCACTATTTTAAAGAGAAAAAAACAATCGCAGCTTGTGGTTCTCAACCAGAAGAGTATAATTTTAACATTTGGGGGAAGGTAAGAACATTCAGTAGAAAGTTTTATAAGGAATTGGAAGTGATGGTCAACTTGAGGTATGGCATGCACACACTGTAGAATGAGGCATTAACCTGAGAGGCATGTCAGTCATTTCTACCTGATTGAATTAGGTTGACTGGGAACAAGACAATCAAACAACTGCTGACTGGGGGGGGGAGTGGAATGTGTTTCTCGTATTTACATACTATATATTGAGTGTTTACTGCGGGCAGAACTAGAGAGTCACTGAAGTACTGACTATTTTCGATGAGATAAATCCCAGTGAGTAACTTATAGTCTACAAGCAGCATTTCATACTTTGTGCACATTCCAGACTCAAATCACAAATCTTCTTGCATCTCGTTGTATCCACAACACCAAGATTGTTTCAATTTTGTATAGTGTGCCTGATAAACACAAAATAGAGAATTTTTTTCTAGCCACTCACACCCCTTGGAAAACAATGGGAAATTATTCACACAGTGCAAAATTATCTTTATTCAGAAGATCACATAAGCAACATATTCACAATCAAAAACATTTTACATTAGCAACAAACACCAATCATTTATGCAAGAGCTTCCCAGGGTTGATAGATATTTTTATTGCTTCATTTTGTTTCCATCAAAGAAATGGAATAGATGTTTTTTAACCTTAACATTATCAATTTTACATCAGGTGCAGAATAGGGAAATGCAAAACTTTGGAAGGAGATGCGGGGGAAAGGAGGTACCTCCAATGTTTCCTGTAAAGGGAGCATATTTGGGAACAGCCACACAGACACCCTCTTCTAACTTCTAACCTTGCCCTGAGCCACACAAGCACATATGTCTTTACTGAGTTACTCACAGATTTAAGGAAATGTAACTTTTGTTGTCTTAGGGAAAAGGTGCAGAATTGTATCATGGAATGTGCTCCTTTGAACAAGTGGTTGGGAAATCACAATCTTCAATTTAAATTTGAATATGTGAGTAAGACGATATAGCAGGCAGAATATGCCCCCTCCCCCAAAATGTCATCATCCCTAAAATCTGTTAAATATATTACTTCATATGACAATAGAGATGTTATAGATGTGTTAAAGATCTTAAAATGAAGAGATAATTTTGTATTATGCAGGTGTGCTCAATCTAATCACACAGGTACTTCAAAGTGCAGGATCTTTTCTGGCTGTAGTCAGAGAAAGATATGATTCTGTAGTAATGACCAGAAAGACATAACGTCACTGGCTTTAATGATGTGCGACATGAGCCAAGGAACATGGTCCTCTGTAGAAGTCGGAAAAGATGATGGAACAGACTCTGCCCTCGAGCCTCCAGAGGAACCCAACCTTTGCCAGAGCCTTGATTTTAGCCCAGTGAGAACTTTGGGGGATTTTATCCTCTTGAACTGGAAGGCAGTAAATTTGGTTGTTTTAAGCCACGTATTTTGTGATAAATTGCTACAGCAGCAATAGAAACTAATACATAGGGCTGGCAGATAAAGGCTTTTGGTGCCAATATCTCAAATAAATGCACAAAATCATTTTGACTGAGATGTCAATGATACCATTAAAAATGTGTCTGGCAATATTTGTTTAAAAGACTGAAAATCAGATAACAGTGTTTGATTTCAACAACCACTTAGGAAATATATAGTAGGAGATATTAATTGCTTTTCATTATTTTTCCTTAATTAACAGTCATATAAAACTTTGCTTTTGGGTTTATTATGAAATCATTGTTAAGGGTATCACCCCTTATTTCATTCAATACATCCCATGTAATGTCCCAAATGAGACATTTCTCTCAAAGTTTAGAACCAGGATATGTTTTGTTCTTCATGATGAATTGCTGTGTGTATTCCTCTAAAAGCATTTCAAGTATACAATTTACTCCTAGAAATTCTTTGAGAGTAGAAGCCAGATCTATTTTGCTCGTAGTTGCCTTTCAAAAGTTAATGTTGGACACAAGGGATTCACCCAAAATTATTTGTGAAGTGAATGAATGAATGACTAAATCTTGGCTGGTAAGTGGTTCAGAGCTAGGTTTTGTGCACAGCCTTAGTAATTACCTTTATTGTCATATTGAGCTTATTATTGGTATTGCTGTTCTTGGTTCTTCCTTTACCACTTTAATTTATTTTTATAGTGTTATTACATTTGTCTTGTCTGCTCTCAAAGGACTTAGCTTGTAGGGAAAGAGAACACTTGCATACTAACTACAATAAAATAAAAAGTCACTAAACAGACACTCAAATGTTATACAGGAAGCAATAGGGAAAAGTGGCTAAAAATAATTGGCATTTTATTCAGGGAAGAAAGGCATTTTAAAGTTGAAGAATGTCACTAACCCAGACAGCTCACCTGAGGGACACTGAATAGCCTAGTGTTCCTAGGGCATAAAGGCATGAGAGAAAAATCGGGGACAGACAGCAGGATAATGACAAACTATGGAGAGATAGCATTAAAGTATCAGCAACAAAGAGCTACTGAAAACAACAGAGTTTAACTCCAAAAGGGTTTTGAGAAGACTAACCTGTTCTTTGCAGTGTTTCTGGAAAATAAGACTAAACTCAATTCTGATGACAATATAACAAAGGCTTAAAGGAATGGAAAACTGAAAATAGGGAAATCAATTTGAATGTTATTTAAATAAGCTAGGGAACAAATAATAAAGACCGAAACAGATAGCTGAGGTTGAACTCAAGAGAACTTATAGAAGTAGAATCAACATGGCATGACACGTGGTTGGACATGAGGATTGGGGTAGAAAGAGAAAATGACTAAGAGATGATGACACTTTGATTAAAAGCAATGGCAATACAATAGGAGAAGGAGGCATTGAAGAGAAGGGAATAATGCAGAATATCCCCTATGTATTGAATGATAACAATATGCTAGGTTTTGTTTCATATTTCTTATATTCACAGCTGTTCTAAAAGTAGATTTTAAAACCTTAATCTTACAGTTGCATGAAAAATTCAGTATCTTTTCTAAGGTCCTCGAGTAAATAAGAGTCAGAAATCTAACCCCGCCCTGTTCGCGTACAAAGGTCATGCTCTTTAAATTATCTGAAGGTAGCTGGTGGCTAAGGAAGTATTTGAGATCATATAAGGAGAACACATGGGAACAGAAAAGACCAAGAATTTTATACCGAAAGGTCAGTGGAGAGAGAGAAGTCAGAGGGGAGAGAATGAGAAGTGAGAAATGAAGCTGAGAGGGAGAGAGTGAGATGTCAGGAATGAAGAAGAGCCCAGTGTCACAGAAGTTGAGAAGGGGCTTACCAAGAAGGAATGGTGGTCAACTGGAATAAACTAGAAAAATTACATGAGGGTGAGAACTGAGAAGACCTCTGGAATTTGCAAATTTAGAAAATATAGAAAATTCATTTGGGAGTCTGAAAGGGCAGCATCATTTCAATCACTTGATATAGACAGAGCCCAGAAGCAAGACCATAGTGTTGGGAGGTAAGGAGTAAAGATTGAATCCTGTTCTTCATGACCTTTAGCAATGATAGAAAGACTAGAAGTAGGACAGAGGATGTTTGGACAAGGAGAAAAATGGTGTTTCTTTTTTTTTGTATATTTCAATGATTATAGGAAGGCTTGTTTGGATATAAGAAGGCAGTGGGAAAAAATATGAATATATGACAGAATTTTGTCACTGTCTTGATAGATCATTTGTGGCGTGCAAGGGCAACATTGTTTTGATGGCCATCTATTGTGCATGCAAGGCTTGCTACAAGCTTAGCTGCAAACAGAGCTCTGGCCAGCTCTATGGCACACCTAGAAAATGGGCACCATTTAAATGCTCTTTAACTTATACATACTATCCAACTAAGTTATATTTGCATTTAAAATGCATCCACTGAGAAAAATGCCATATCCTAGATATGACTCATCACTTAGCATAGCTGTAATGTTAGTAAATCCCAAGGGTAGTCACTCAAGTTTATGATTTTATTTTGCATACATATAGATGCACTGATTAGAATACTTACACACAGTAAATAAAAGTCCAGTGGTTTATGTTTGCTACAGAAATCAATTTCTTTTTTATAAGTGAGTAATCATAGAACAAATATTCAGAGTACTACAGGAAGAATATCTGCAGAGGTCTAAGCTTTGTGTGGCACAGAATACACAATAGCACAAGAATGCACGTTTTGCATAATGGCTAGACACAAAGGGAGGAGAGAGAGAACAGAGTTTGACTCTGAAAAGCAAGCTACAAGATCAACAGCAGCTTCAGAATCAGCAAAGCAACAAACATGAGAAATGAGGGAACTTGAAAAAGACATGAGTAAATGGAGAACTTTATAACTCGGAGGGAATTGAGAAAGCAAATGAAAGAGAGCAAAGGCAGCATGCCAGCTCTGAAGAGGAAGCTCCAGGAACAAAATCAATGCTGCATCCTAGATTACTCTGTACTAGAAAAGGGATTTTAAAAAGAGAAAAGAGACTCAGGAGGATCTAGTAGGTTTGCGGGATATGGGGGGGGGGGCAAAACTTCCAACAGCCCACGCCTCCTGGAGTCAAGGTATGATTCCTTCCTCACTGTCCTAGTCTTTTATTCACTCAATATGTGTTCAGATGGTATTCATAAAATAACACTAAAAAATTGGGTATAATACTCTTAAGTTCTTTGCCCTATCCCACATTCTCAACTCAACCTAGTTGGAAACAATTTTATATATAAAAAACATACATACAGGGGATCCTTGGGTTACGACACAGTTTCATCTGTAGCCTGAATTTTGGTGTAAGTAGAAAGTTACCCTAGGCTGTCACTTACCTATCTTAAGACAGTTGTAAAATCATAATCTAGAACATAAAAACACAACTAAGCCACAGAAAAAGGAAAAGGATATAAATATACTATACTGTACAATGTACTGTAGTAACATGACAAAACATTTACTGTAGTAAAATGACAAAAATGACTGTTGCCAACTCCCTCACTCATATCCCATATTGCCGTGTATTCTTCTACCATGTGCAATCAAACTAATTTGCCCACATAGTCCATAAGTACAACGCTAACAGTGTAACCAAAACACTCATGCCTCATTTTTTTTTTGACAGAGACAGAGAGAGTCAGAGAGAGAGACAGATAGGGACAGACAGGAACGAGAGAGATGAGAAGCATCAATTCTTCATTGTGGCACCTTAGTTGTTCATTGATTGCTCTCTCATATGTGCTTTGACTGGTGTGCTACTTCAGAGTGAGTGACCTCTTGCTCAAGCCAGCGACCTTGAGCTTCAAGCTAGCAACCTTTGGGCTCAATCCAGCAACCATGGCATCATGTCTATGATCCCACTCTCAAGCCAGTGACCCCACAGTCAAGCTGGTGAACCTATGCTCAAGCCAGATAAGCCTGTGCTCAAGCTGGCAACCTCAGGGTTTTGAATGTGGGTCTTCCATGTCCCAGTCTACTGCTCTATCCACTGTGCCACCACCTGGTCAGGCATCAATTTTTTAAAGTTTTTATGGAGTGAGTGTCATAAACTCAAAATATTGTATGTTGAGACCATCATCACCTGAAGATCCTCTGTATATATATGGAATAATTAGTAAAAGGAACATGTTTAAGAATATGTTTATGGGAATATAATTAGCATAACAAAAGAATGGTGGATATATTGTCAGTTTTTCTGAGACACTGAACAGTTTTGTTTTTGCTTACCAATCACATCTGGCCTAGCAAATTCCAGTTTCTCCTCATAACCTATGAGTCATCCCCCTGCTCCCAGGCTGAACACAATTCCGCCTGTGTTCCCTTTCTGGTGTGTTGGACCTTCTGTCCACTCTGGCCCTCCCTGATGATCGCCTTTTTCCTCACAGCAATGTTCTGCTTCTTCCCTGTCCAAACCCATCTCTGTCCACACTGACATCAAATACAGCCTACTCTTCAGGCTGCAGTCAGTCATTTTCATGATTGACTCCTCCCTGCTGCTGTGTCCCTGTTCCGTACTTCCCACTGGTACATGGTACTGCAGAGGTAAGATCTTGTCATTTTTTACTTTCTATAATAAAGTCTGACAGTTTTCTTCTGGGATTTAAATCCATGTAACATTTGTCCTTGGTTAAGGAAGGCATGATAAATACTGTTATCTAAAGCCTCCCACTGCTGAAATAAATCTCCAAGCAGCTGACAAAATTCAGAGCACAGGATTGGAGACAGAATATTTGGGTTCAAGTCCAGACTCTGACATCAACTCACTGTAGGCTCTAACCCAACATTAACTTCAGTGGGTCCAGATTGCTCAGATGCAAAATAGAAGTTAAGGATGATAGCATTTTCTGATACTCTGCAATCCCAAGGCCCTGTGACCTTGTTTAGGGACAGATGACACACATTCAGGCCCATCAAACACACCGACGTGAAGTGTTTTCTGAAGTTGATGTCAGCCTTAAAATGTTTGGTCTGATCTACCTCTTGAAATAAATCATCACTTCTCCCCTCCTGTTATCAGTTCTTTGAAGATGCTTCAACCATGACAAGACATAATAAAAATGAAGATTAATTGGAGAACTAAAAATTCCTTGCAATGACAAGGACACATGCACATAGACACACAGAGAGCAAGAGAGAGAGAGAGAGAGAGAGAGAGAGAGAGAGAGAGAAAGAGAGAGAGAGGAAAAAAACCCTGGCTACTACATTTTTTGTGGTGCTTGTTAATCTCAAGTTTCAAGGTTTTATTAGTGGGAGGGCCAATTTACACCATTAAAAAATATAAAGCCTAAATTGTTAACATAGGAAAATGTGTAAATACTAATCTTGTCATTAACTAACCTTGATTAAAGTACCTATTTATAATTACTTTTAACCCTTTGGGACACAGGACGCTGCATCCTTTGCCACTTAATCTCCCCTCCACACTGGGATGTTCAACGTAATTTTTTTTAAAGTAACATAAAAAACTTAAATTTGGTTGGAGACTTTAAGTAAAACAACTTTCAAATAAATCTTAGACACTATGAGCAATGCAAAGTTAAATATGGGAACCATTCAATGGCACTGTGTCCTAGACAGCAAAAAGACTATAAAACACAGATTCTATCTTCAAAAACTGTTTACGTGCAACTAAATTTTATCAAGGCCTCACCATGGGCCAGGGAACACTTCCATTTCTTACAGCGGTCCTCAGCATAAGTTCCACGATTGCTTCCATCTTAGTTATGTTTAGATGGAAAATATGATAGCTACTACAGAACTATGTATCAACAAGCAACGCCTTCATGGCACAGGACAATCGGAATTGATAAAAATGAAAGAATACAGAATAAAAAGAATGACAGTTGAAAATCAAATTCCTACAGAAGGTGACATTTCAGTCAGTCGAGAAATTATTAGATACAAATGAATGGTATTAAGGGTGAAAGCCACACAAGAAAAAAAGAACAATGTATGGCAAGAAAAGTCCTATCACAATAATTATCCCACCTGCACTTGTGCTGCTCCATGTCAGTCACCCGCACAGCAAGGCAAAATCCATCAACTTTGAGACTCTGCCTCCTTATAGCTACAATTCCCACTCCCAGTGTACAGTAATAGAAGTTGAATGAAGAGAAAGACATGTATCACTGAGTAGATTGAATTATTGGCCCAATTCTTTATTCATTATGTATCTAGACCTTTGCAATGTAAATTTTTAGTATTTCCCTAAAATGGTAGAGTGTACTTTACCACTCGGTTATAGACTGAATAGTTGTGCCTCTAGCCAAATTTATATATTGATGCCCTATCTCCCAGGGTTATGGTATTTGGAAGTGAGGCCTTTGGGAGGTAATTAGGTTTAGATTAGGTAATAAGTGTGGGACCCCCATGATGACCTTGTGTCCTTATAAGAAAAGGAAGAGCTAGTTCTCTGCATAGAAACAAGCATGTAGAAAAGGCCATGTGAGCACACAGTGGGAAAGCAGCAATCTACAAGCTAGAAAGGAACCTAATTTGCCTGCACCTTCATCTTATACTCCACGGCCTCCAGGACTGTGAGTAATAAGTGTGTGCTATTTAAGCCACCCAGTCTGTAGTATTTTGTTACAGCAGCCAGAACTGATTAAGACATACTCATTGCTGTTAGATTTGGCCATGCGATTTGCTTTGGCCAATAAAGTCTCAGAGAATGTGATGTAAACAGTGGCTTAAAATGTGCTTGCCTTGTCCCTGTGTTCCTGCCAACCCCACAGGGAGTACACAGCAGAGTGCATATGAGTGCGGGAGCTGAAGAGGCAGCTGAACAGCAGTACAGCAAAGTTGAAGCACTATAAAGCCACATTATGTGTTAGAGAGTGCAGTGCCGCTAGGAATGAGAGGAGGAGAAAGCAGTTAAAGGAGAGTCTGCATAATCAAATTTAAACGTTTACATTTCAATGGGGAGTCTGAAAAGCAATTATATTATAGAATTTTACAATGGAGCTGAGTAAGATAAACCAGAAATTAGCGGCTACAAAATAAAGCATCATTCAGAGCACTTCTGCCCTGCTCAATGACAAGGGTTGCAATCTGCTATCTTTCTGCCACTTTCTTTGACAAAGCAACCAGGGATCTTGTTTTACTATGGATTAGATAACAATCCAGAGTAAATATTACTATCAGTCCAAACTAAGAGACTGATGATTATCAACTTTCCTTACTAGGATAGTCATAATCAATGTACACTTGACACACAAACACATCCACACACACAATCTGGCAGCATTCTAAAAACTAAATAGCAGAAACTGAGCAACAAGAGAGATTTGAATTCATGAATGCCAAGTACAGTGGATTAGCCACCTATCCCTTAACCACTCAGCCACTTCAGTGGAGGAGCCAGAAGGCTTACTGATGCTAACTAACCTCAAGACTTTTATAACCAATAAGCCCAAACTGGCAATGCTAGAAACTCAGGCTGCAGAACTCCTGGACTTCAACATCAGGGTCAAATGTGGCTCTCAGTGCATTTACCTAGGGTATTATTATGAGCCATTACCAGATACTTAGGGTCCTCTCTTAACTGGTCTCTCTGAGACAGGATGAAAGTCCCTGGTGTGCCTTCACTGAGAGCAAGTCTGGACCCAGGCAGGAAGTTAGAGATGGGAAGTGAATGATGGGATTAGCAGGGCATACTCCATTCCCATAGTAAGATTTATTCTAAATTAAACTGCCTGCAATGCAACAAACACTTTTACCACTTCTATAGGGGGCCTGATAAGAAAATTCAGGGTATATCTAGAAGTTACCACCCACATGTCTCACACTACTCAAACAGTGCTCCAATTATTATTTTTTAAAATTGATTTTAGAGAGAGAAGGAGGAAAAGAGTGAGAAAGCCCATGACAGGAATATCCATCTGTTCCTGTGTGTGCCCTGACCAGGATTGAACCAGCAACCTCTGTACTTCCAGACGATGCTCTAAGTCTAACCAACTGAGCTATCCAGGAGGGGCTCATTATTTGTTTTTATTGCTATCCTATTTTACTATTACCTAACTTTCACATCTACAAATAAGACAGACACTCTTTGTTTAGTAGTTCATTTTTCTATAATTTGTTATTCTGTTTCTTTCCCTTAAATTCTATTTTTATAACTAAAAGCTATTATTGTATATTTTGGGAGTTTTTATTTCTTTTTGTAAAAGCAGTCAAAAAGCATTTCAAACACTTTGACTTTTTGTCAAGGTAAAAAATTAAAAAATTAATTTTAGCCTTAAAGAAGAAAAAACAACTTTTTCAGCTTATCAGTGATAGTCTTTAGTTGGCAAATGCATCATTAGGAAAATATCTTTTTTTAAGACCTTGAACGTCAATGCTATCTTAATTGTGAAACTCATTAAGTCTTCAGAAATGACATCATTCACTTAAGCTCATACCCATTAAGTAAACACACCTTCTGTAGTTTTTAAGGTGTTAGGAATCAGTGCACCAGTAAGGAGGCAGGAAAATAGGAAGCCACTGACCGGAATTAGAACTTTTCCACTAAGAAATTAATTACATAAATAACAGAGAGCAAGTGAAACTTCTGCTCCCACAACCAGGGTTAAAGTCAGTCCAATCTACTTTAACCAGGTCACACAACTGTTGTAGCTTTTCCCCTTTGAAGGAGGATTTCTAGTAGCTTTTCAGAACTCTTCCCATATTCCTGGACATCACTGAAATCTATTCTTCAAGTTATCTCTATCATGAGAACTGTTGAATAAATACACATGTGAAATAAACGACTGGATGAGTATAATCTTTGAACAAATAACACTACACTGACTTCCTGTTAAACTTATTTCACCCACCAAGGGCACTATGGAGAAGCCTTGACATCCAGAGCTTTCAATATCATTTAGACAGGACTAAGGTAAAGACCAGAAAGTTACTGGGGATATTAAAGCATGGACTTTCCCTCCTATGGTAAATGAAGCTGAGGTAAGAATGATGGTTATAACAGGATTTTTTTAAATGCCTATTGGGAAGCACTATAAAAAGAGCAACCTTAGTAGTCTAGTTTATTTATTTTTTTACAGGGACAGAGAGAGAGTCAGAAAGAGGGATAGATAGGGACATACAGACAGGAACGGAGAGAGATGAGAAGCATCCATCATTAATTTTTTGTTGCTGTTACGACCCTTAGTTGTTCATTGATTGCTTTCTCACATGTGCCTTGACTGTGGGCCTTCAGCAGACCCAGCAACCCCTTGCTCGAACCAGCGACCTTGGCTCAAGCTGGCGAGCTTTTGCTCAAGCCAGATGGACCCGCGCTCAAGCTGGCAACTCAGGGTCTCAAACCTGGGTCTTCTGCAACCCAGTCCGAAGCTCCATCCACTGCGCCACAGCCTGGTCAGGCAGTAGTCTAGTTTAAAACAACTTCTTTGTATTTACAATTCTTGGCCTTTCCTTTTATGTTTACATATTATAAGCAGTAAGCAGGTGTTTAAAAACTGTTTAATTAATAGGGCATGATAATTTTAATAAAAACATAGAACCACAAATTGCACTTACACATAAAAGGTATCCCTAAACTCAGAGTCCAGTTACCAGATTCAAAATTCCTTGCTTAGACCCATTTAATGGGCATGTTTTGACTTAATTGTGTGTGGAGTGAACTGTGGGCTGAAAGTCAGCCTTTGGCTTAGCTTCTCAGTCCTCTTATCCATATATTAAGACTCTTAGTTGAGATATTAAATTACGTAATATGTATAAATGACTTAATACAATACAACATAAATGTCAGCTAAAATATACTTTGGGTGTTTCAGGTAAGTCTCTATAGTTCAGTTTTGTTTATTTATGATTTATTAAAAAATTTAATACTTCTTGTCTTAAAATAAGAGTATATTTTAATATATTTTTATATGTTCTCTGTTTAATTGTTCCCCAAGTGCAGGTATCAGTTCTACTTTTGTATACTCTACTCCATAACACTTGCAACATTGATCAAATGAATTTATTTTAAATTCTATTTAGCATTAAAGAGGTGTTCTGGTTAATTCCCAACCATAGTGCTTACTTTTTAACATTTAACTCATAACCTGATCTCACCTATCTTCTATCTATCTATCTATCTATCTATCTATCTATCTATCTATCTATCATCTATATATCTTTACTTCTCATCTATGAATTTGCTTTCCTTTTGCTGAAATAGTGCCTGTTTTTATAATCATAATCTTTTCCTATTAATTTCAATGCTTCATTGAAATCTATTCTTCATTTTCAATTCAAAAATATTTAATAAGGATTTACATAACCTACATGTAATTGGGCATAAAACAATTACAGCAAAACGGTAGTGCAGTAAGCAGAGAGTTCTGACTATAGATGTAGTAAAATATGATAATGGGTAGTGAGAGACAGGAAGCAACCATAGCAAAAAGGGTTTATTATAATGGAGAGATGTTCAAGTAGCCCTTAGACCAGATGTTGCTCTTTTCCTCCAAAATTGCTACCAATTAAATTACTGATAGCATTTTCTGTTGTCCATATGCAGCTGCAAAAAGCATGATTGCAACATTGGTAAAAAAATTATACTTGTGAAATTTTTACAGGTCTGTGAAGTAAGAAGTCAGAACATTTGAACTAGTTACTGCAGTAGAACAATAGTTAGAAGGTATGTACCGTGACTAACATTTGAGCAACTGCAGATACAGTTGAGTAACAAGTTGAAATTAGTATGCTAGCTCTGATATAAAGAAGAAGTAATCCAGTATGTTAGAGCATGGGCCTTATATACAGTATCTGGTAGCATAAGAGAAAATCAGGATAAAAGAAGACTCACTCCATCCCCGAGATACTGGTTTATAGATAGGAGGTAGTGCTTGGGCATCTATATTAACAAGTTTCACAGATAATTCAGGTATAGTGTCAAGACCAAATGGCACCCAACATTAACTTAGTCAACAAATACTAAACTCTTCCCTCCTGGAGAGAAGAAACTGAATCACACTTTTTTGTTGAACACCAACATAGACCATAAAGATCTACTCAAATACCTGACATGACCCCTCTCTTCATTCTCTCCTTCTTGGCTGAACTTCCTGAGAAAGTTTTCTACAAGTTCCCACATCCACTCTTTACCTATCATTCTTGACTGTAAGCTATTGCCATCCATCTTCTATATCATAACTTCAATTAAACTTTTCAAATTAAGGTGATTAGGATCCCCTTAATGCAGGGTTTCTCAAACCTTTTGAAGTCGGGGCACATTTAAAATCCTACAAATAATTGTAGGCGCACTATATACAAATTTCTGAAATATGTTATAATAATTAAGTCAAATATTAAAGAAAAAATATAAAGTCCAAGTGTGCTTTTATGGTAATTAAACAAAATAAATATGAGAAAATTAAATTTATTCTGACATTAAAAAATATTTTTATGTTACATTTTTTGAGTTGTGCTTTTTAGAGTTTATAATAAAAAGGGGTTAAAAAATAAAAAAATAACCAAAGAAATTTATCTTTTTATATATGTAGATACATTCTTAGTAGGATTTAGTAAATTTGGCAGGTCCCAGCATGAATGTAAGTTTTTTCATTCTTGTGTTTATGAGAAACATGAGCCTGATGTGCCCTAGCGATTTCTTCAATGTTTGGGCATATGTATATCTGAAAGGCAAACTCTCATTTCCTCATCAATACATTGAAGAATTCCTCTCTTTTTACTCTTGTGTTGAGTGCAGAAAACCCCCACCATACATACTATCTTAACTTTACACCAAACAAAGGATAGAAGAAACTTGCCTCCAGTCTTTCCGGGGAACATGGGGGGTAGTGTAAACAATCCAGCACCACAGCTTAACAGCCTTTTGCAACCTAATCAGGCAAGTGAGGTGGGGGGTTGGGCAGACTGTCAGCTTACAGCCAATTCCCCACATCTCTGTCCCCCCAAAATCTAAACTCCAAAAATCCTTTTGGTTTTTTGGTTCCCAACAGGCACATATTTCTCTGGAATACCATAGGGCACACTTGGAAATTTTCTAGGGCGCACCAGTGTGCCCTGGCTCACACTTTGAGAGCCACTGCCTTAAAAAATAAATCTAATGAGTGTTTTAGTCCTGAATTTTCTTGACTTCTCCCCTCAGAGATAACTGACATTATTGACTATGCCCTCGTTAAAACATTACATTCTTTTTTATCTCTTTTTTTGTCCTCCCTGGGTTTCTCTTTCTCTTCCTACAGCTTAATATGTGGTATTCTTCAGAGTTCTAGTCTTAGTCCCCTTCTCTTCCTAACTAATGAAGGATATGGTGATAATGCTCAGATAACTCTCATTAACCTTGACTTTTATTTCCTATAGTCATTTAAGTAGAATTTAATATCCAAGATGGAATTATCTCCACCATGCTCACTCTCCCACACATGACACCTGCTCTTTGCCCTATATTTATATGATTTTCAATTCTTTTAAATTTTTTATATAGGCTACACTAAACTGCTAATATTTGTCAGTTTCATTAAATCCTTAAAGTGACCAGACGTCCTACTTTTGGCGGGACAGTCCCAATTTTTAACAATTTGTCCCGCGTCCCGCGGCATTTTAAAAAAATCCCTATTTAAAAAAATATATTACAATACTATTTTTGCATTCTATAAAATTTTTTTTGCTCCATATAGAGCAAATTTTTAATCAAGAACCCCCCTGTCAATGGTGTCCCGCTTTACCAATTTTAAAATCTGGTCACCTTACCTTAAAGGCTACTATGTGTGTTTTGCTCTATAAAAAGTGAAGTGGTTATCAGGGTGGAGAAATTTTGGGAGGGGTTGGGGAAGGGAGTAAAGAGTGACAAATAAACGATAACAGAAAATGATTTGACTTTGGGTGATGGGTGTACAACATAATCAACAGTTCAAATGCTATAGAAATGTCTACCTGAAACCTATGTACTCTTATTAAACAATGTCACCCTGTTCCATTTAATTTTCTACATAAAAATTTTAAAAATATTAAAAAAGACATACAGAATATGCCTTTCAAAAGATAATTCAAATGTGGTGGCTAATTTGCGAGAGCAAGGGATGACCCTATACTTAGTTACTTTCAAAATGTCTGACATGTGTATGGGTAGGAATAAAAGTTATCTAGGCATAATAGCAAAGGAAACAACCCAGCCAAAGGCAGGCTAGAACCAAAGTTGACAATTGGCCTGTAGGATCTGTCTGTGGTGATTGTACAATTTCAATTGTCTGTAATGATGTGGAGAAAACTACACATTGCTACTAAGAGCTCCATTTCTTAGAAAGAAGTAAGGTGAGATTTATAATAAATCTTTCTACACAGTTTGGGAAGCATGATCTGATGACTCTTTGGATATTTACTATTGATTCATCCTTGCAGCACAATAGGTAAGGAATATTTGAATGCTCTTAAACAGTAAACAATTACTCACTAAAGAAGCTTGTTCATAAAGAAGTGTTGATTCAGAGAATGAAAAAGGATATAGTGTTCTGAGAATCCACACTCCCAAGGGAATGTTATTAACTACTATTTATTATTTACTTTATGCTGCCTTACCCATGCATTATCCCTTGATTCTTATAACACCCCAGACCTAAAGGTATTACTATCCCACATTTACATTAAAAAGTAGTATAAGTGAACTTCATAGAGGTTAAATAACTAGTCCAGGTCAGGCAACTAGCAGTGATTCACCAAGTGATTCATGATTCTAATCCAGGTCTGTTTGACTCCAAAGTCCCTGTTCTTTCTACTCTAGTACTACTCTCCCATGATACCAACATTGTGATTTGATTGATGGACTGGGTCTTACTTTTGTATCTATGGATCAGCTTTGCGCTTTATGAAGCACACTTGCACATGTATGAATTTCTGTTTTTCAGTGAGTTAACATATATTCTTAAATTTCTGGATGAGTACTTATTACTTCAGTGGTCCTCCTTCCTACATGACCTCTGAAGGTTTCTATTATTATTCATTCTTGAGCTATCTAATGTGATTGCTTCATCTCTGTTATCTCTTGTATTTCCTACCATTTCTTTCTTTCAAAGAGGATAACCATGTAAATTGCTTCTGTATCAACCAGAGAAATAGAATCAGTAGGAGATAAATATTAACCCATTGAGTACTGAGTTTTTTTCATTCTTGCTGACTCCTGGGAGTGACTTTTTTTTTCAAAAAATGAAATTAGTTACAGTTACAGTTTTAGTAACTTTAAATCATGTTTAATAACCAATTTATGGAAACAAGAAGAATATATATTTGCCTTTTTTTAATGTTGACTTACACACTTTTAAAATAAAAATTTTTGTTACGATCGTACTCTGGATGGTCAGGAGGCACGAGGATGTACATGAACGTTCGTACTACTCAAAGGGTTAAGGGACTTAGTACAAGTAATTAGCCTATACAATTGCATGGCCCAGATAAGCAAATCTGAAATCTGTAAGACAGGCCCTCATAAAGGACAGGTTAGAGCCCATGGGCAGGGCACAGGTGAAATTTCTTCTCAGAAATTAGGGCTTATTGTTTCCAATTTATAAAAGAGCAAACTAAGATTCAAATAACTTGAATTTATCTGGGGTCACATATAAAAACAACAGTGTTATATTTGCAGCCAGATCTTGGTGCCATGGGCTACTCTTGGCAGCACACTGTAATATAGATCACTGCTCCAGTTATTCACCAAAGGCAACAGGTGATATTAGCCAGATAGTAAAGTTCTGTCTCACATAACTTTTATAATTTATATTTATTTATTTATGGTTTTTACGGGGTGTAGGGAGAAACATCAATTTGTTGTTCCACTTATTTATGCATTCATTGGTTGATTCTTATATGTGTCCTGACCAGGAATTGAACCTGCAACCTTGGCTATCAAGACGATGCTCTAACCAATTCAGCTATTCAGCCAGGACCTCTTATAAATTATTTAAAATTCTGTGTATAATGTACTTGGCTTATGGATTGTCTCACTGACACCTGTTATGAGCAAAGAACATCATAAAATAAAATGTGAATTCACAGCTCTTTGTATTATGCTAAATGTTTTATCTTCATTTTCAAGCTTTGTTATTTCTTAGAACCTACCTCTTGTGGAGTTTGATTGTTTTAAAAAAATCACTATTATTCAAATATTAAAAGCAAGACACAGCGGAAGCTATTAAGACCTTCAGAGACTTCACATGTTCATTCACTCTCAGACACCTTCCTATGTAATGTAACAAATAATTGATGAGGTTATGTTTCAATATTTTAAAGGTTTGCATAATTTTAAATATTTCAAAATCTATTTTAATTTAATGCTCTAAAGGCGTAATTCAATTTAAGACTTAGACAAATGATTGTTTAACTTTTTAAATTTCAAGTCAAATTAATGATGATGAAGTCATAAAATAAATATAACAATAATAACAGTCAGCATTTATTGAATTCTTAGCATGTCTGCCATTTCACTAGACCATTTTAACATAAAATATCATTTAGTCTTCCCAGCACACTTAGAGGGCAGCTACAGTTAGTTACAAGGGGGGTTAAGGATACAGAGCTGCTAAGTGGCAGAGCCACAGTTTGAACCAATCTAACCAGGTCCTCCGTTCTCAGCCCCACTAGCTAACTACCCCTCTTACTAATAAACCTAACACATAGACATTTCTCAAAACCTCAAGATTTACAAAAATTCTGTGTGACTCACAGTAGCCTATTGTTCTTTTTCTTCCATTAGTAGCAGCCCCTGACCCCATTACTGAGGCTAATTAGAAGCTACTCACTGCTCACTTTTACTACAAACCTTCCATGAAATGAAAAGAAGAACAGAATTTTCAGTAAATAAAAACATAAATTAGAAGTCATTACCTCACTCGTTCATTCATTCATTCATAATAAATATTTACTGAGATGGTGTGCTGCCCATTCAGGTAGGCAATGGTGGAGCTAAAAAAGAAAAACATTTCTACTCTCGAAACACTTGTCTCTTGGGATGAGGCAATTACATAGAACGAGCAGTTAAATGTCATGAGAAAGGGGCATGCAGGTGCTATGAAGTCACAGGAAGTTAACATTCAGGATGACCTCGAAAAACAGGTCAGCGTTAGAAAGAGGAAAGAAGGGATGCCTTCAATAAACATAAAACAGTGTGGACAGTGGCACTGAGGTGAAGTAGAATCTGAACTATTTCCAGAACATGAAGATATTTTCTGTGGGTAGCAGGCAAACACAGGGAAGGAGGTAATGTCTGTGGGATAGATATAAGGAGGTTGGGATAAAACGGGGTTGGGTTGTTGCCAAATTTATTGCATCACTGGATATCATTCAGCCAAAGTGACCTAATGTATACATTTCAGTTTAAGGATGCAGTACTTAAGAGCTCATAAAAATTGGATTTTAAGATAACACATTGCTAGCAATGAAATGGACCAATAAATCCCCCCCCAGTGGCCCAGTTCCCTTCTTAGAAAGCTAACAAACTCCAAAAGTGAAGTTTTCACATTTACGACATTAATATTTGTAATTTTTCTGGTATTTTCTCCCAATCTTTGTTCCCGCATGTGATTTGTAGCTGGCAATGGAACTTGTCTAACTGAAGTTGTTACGAGAAATGACAAAGGGCATATATAAAATATGAGAATATGACAGTTTTACAAGATGGTGTGTTGATAATGGGGTTGAATGACACTACTAATATAGGTTCAGAATAATCCCCTTCTACCTAGTCCTAATTGGTTGAATGGCCATATATATTTTGTGATCATATTTGACAATGCAGCTAGTCAAAATTCTAGGAAAAACAAACCAATTTCAAATGAGGGTATCACTTAAACACTGAGGCAGTAAAGTAGCCATCAAGCCAACATGGACATCCAAACATGTCTGTTCACGATAGTGTCACTATTTGAATTAAAACAGGAAATGCCTTTGCCACCAAAAATATACCATTTCCTTGAGATTTATATAAAAAGATCAGAATGAATTTTCACTTAAAAAATCTGTATCCACCCCACAAATGTCCATGTCCACACTAGCCTTCTCTGTCTGTGTGTAGTTACTTCTCAGGATGTTTCCAAACCATGCCATCCATGAGCAGAGCATGCCATCCATGAGCAGAGCACGCTCAGTGAAAAGCAGAGTCCTTTTCACTGAGCGGCCCCCATCAGTCTGGATTTTTGATGATTATGATAGAACAACAGATTTTTTTCAGTTCTTTAACACTTTGGAAACCCAATCCGGCATGTCAGAAAACAAACAAACAACCAAACAAAAAACCCCAAGCTGAAAAGGTTAATCATAAAGCTAATACTGTACTTAGGTAGAATCAATATTCAGTTTTTAAACTGAGGCCAGAAAAAAAAAAATTACAGCTCTCCTTGATTAGCCTCTATATGAAACTTAGCATTTCCTACCATTGTAACTTCAATGACAGTAGCACCCATGACATTGTCTCCAATAAAAGTCATAGTTATTTTCATAGTACATGACAGTTGTTACAGAAATCTCAAAGCATTATTTACATTTCTCTTGTCTTTGAAATTAACCAAGTTACTAGAACTGTCACTAGATCTTACTTCATACACTATTGAAAAAGCAAATATATTCTGTAGCACAATTTTTTTAAACGATTTTGATAATTGTATTTCAATTTTATCAGTTTTATTTGCCATCACTTTATTTTATTTTATGCATTTAAAAACAATCCCTAGAAGGTTCATCAGACTTCCAAAGTACTCTGTGTGTAAAAGAGATTAAGATCTTTTGTAAATTTTATATAAATAAAATTGTTTATTTCTGACTGCCCTTCTTGTGAATGAACAACCCTATGAAGAAAAAAGCAAAAAACAAACATACGAAAAAACTTTCTGCCTTCTTGAGCTCAATGACCATGACCAAACGACTGTTTGAGCTATGTGTGAACCTCCAAGAGGTGAATTAATACAGTCTGATATTTTCAATGGTTAGTCCTTTGTTTTGATGATGATGAACTTTCAGATCTGGCCTGGTCTGAGAATTAGGTGTTTTAGTTAGTAATGACCCAACTGAGAGGGGGGGGGAATTAAAGGTGAGAGAGACATCGGTGCCAGTGCAGTTCAGGTTGGGTCTGCACTAGCGGAGGGATTTCATCAGCTTGTTGGTTGCCATATCATTGGTCATCAGGAATCTAAGCAGCAATTAGAAAACTTCCAAAACCGTTATCTACCCTGTTTTAAGTAGCTACTCCTACTCTTTTCATTCTTCCTCTTTACAGCCTTTCCTCAGAAAAAGGATAGAGAATAAAGTTGCCAGTCGTTGTGTACTGAGCCTAAAGATGGTCTCACACAGTAACAAGAATAGCAGAATTGCCCTGGGGAGATTAATAATATCTTCCTCACTTTTCCAATACATGGTCTGTGTCAGAAGTCTTCTCTATGTGTGCTTGGGAAACTATAATAAGGAATATTATCTTTTCTCATTGCATTAGGTCAAAGATACCATGTCAAAAGTCACACAGAATGAGCAAGACATCCCAATCTGCTTATAGTTAGCTGTACCAGAGATGAAACTTGCTTCGAAGCTTAATTTGAGCAGTGTTTCAAATTACAGCAAGAGTATGTTCCAAATATATAATATGTTAACTGTCTGAGCACCAAATAATCAGATGAAAGAATTTACACAAAGATAATTAAGAAGAATAAGAAGAAATGGCAGGCAAAGGAGGAAGAGAAAGGGGAGAGAGCAGGGGGAGGGGAAGGAGGAAACAAATTCCTGACCATGGGCTAAGCATGCAATAAATTAACTCATTTGATTTTTTATCTTTGAGGTAGATGCTGACTTATTAAGTTCCCCTTTCTTCTTGAGTTGGAAGTGTTTCTTCCCTTCTTGAAACTTCTCTCCTAGTATCACTCTTTTGGTCTTATCTTGTTTTCCACTTGTCTGATATTTTCAGTCCCCTTTGTTGGCTCATTCTATTTTGTCCATTAAATGTTGGTGTGCCCCTCAGACTCTGTCCTTGGCATTTTCTCTGTCTGTTGCTGTATCATTGGTTCACTTTGTGTGTCTGTTAACAGGGTTGTTTGCTAGTAACACTATTGGCATGGTGAAGGATAGATGGCCAAGACTTAATCCTGGCTCTCGAGGTGAAGATCATATTTCTAGATGGGGTGACAGAAATAAGTATACAGATAATATGCAATGGGTTAAGCCCAAAATTCACACACAGGAGTTTTGATATCTATATGGGACAGATACATCACCCAAACCAGACACTTCTTAGAGAAGAGCTACCTGTAGTGTGTCTTAATGGATGAGATGGCTAGACAAAGGGAGGAGGAAATGAGAGTGCATGGGGGTCAGAAGTAGTGGGTACAATATAAGCAAAGAATTACAAGCAATTATGTGTTGCTGGACCATCGAGTATGAGAATAGAGATGGTAGTGGAGGATATTTTGAATAATTATTAACCTCAATCAGGTAAGAAGAAATTAAAAGTGAATATAAATATTTAAGTCAAGGGAGAATTTAGCCTTACCTGTCAGCAAATCCATCAATGAATATGAAATGATAATGATAACATGATTATAAATATGCAAAGCATGAGAGATGTTGGGTTTTTAATTGACAATGTCTAACCATCCAGATCTAATAGTATGCCATTTAAATATTAGGAAGAGCCCTCGCCCGACACTGAATCTGCAAGCACCTTGATCTTAGACATGGCAACCTCCAGAACTTTGAGAAATAAATGTTTAAGACACTCGTTCTATGGTATTTTGCTATAGCAACCTGGACTAAGACACTAAGAGAGAAATGTGTGAAAGGGAGTGAAAAAGAAGAGGAGAGAAAATGGCAATGGAGAAAGAAGGGGTTTGATTAGGAATGAAAATCATTCTGAAAATGACAATGGAGAGATTGGTAATTCTTGAAAAGGCCACCAGAGTCTGAAATATGTTTGAGTGAGCAGAAACAAGAGAGAAATATTCTCAGAGGACGGAAGGTAAGTTACATTGTGGGTTATCAAGGATTTTATGGGTTAGTGGGCCAGTGTGGGCACCTTACCATCATTCACAGCACAGATTCATTCAAGAAATACATTTTGAGGTACAAATAAATGAGTTTCAATCTAGTGGAATCTAACCTATTCACAAGTGAGACATTTTCTGTTTAACACAGGATTTTATTACACTCAACATTTAACTGTATCTCAAGACACATGATTTTTTTTTCATTAATGGATTGATTTGTATTCTGCCAAATTCTAGGGAGAGGCGAAGCACTAGATTTTCAGCTTTGGTTGTTTCTATAGACTTCCATATGACTTTTAGTAAAGCTATCCTATCCATTTTCTTTCTTTTTTTTTTTATTCCATCTGTTATGAATTCAATGGACATTTACCAAATGCTACCAAGGAACTGTCTCTGTACTTGTTGATGGGGCTTTCAAGATGAGAAAACCCTAGTCATGGCTTTCCAGAAAGAGCTCACAGTTTCAGGTGTGGGAATTGTGAAGTAAATACACAGCTAATATGTAATGAGCTAAGACCAATGGCAGAATCACACAGAGGAATTTTGATGTCTATGTGGGATGGACACATCACCCAACCTGGTAATTTCTCTTCTTAGAGAAAGTACCATGTCAGGAGTGTCTTAATGGATGAGTAACACATTACTGGACAAATAATGTTAGGTGTGGTTGGAGCATTGAATGGCATGGGAAAAGGAATAGCATAAATAATAAATGTAAAACAACAATAATACCATGATTATAAATATAAAAATATTGAGATGTTGGGTTTTTAAATGACTATGCCTAGCCCTCCAGATCTTACAGTAACTGTCAGTCCAGGAAGGTGAAGTTGGTAATATTTTCTCAGGATTAGTAAATTCTTTGAGTCCTCTCACCTGCCTCTTTTAAGATCCCTAGGGAATAATTCCATTCTGATCATGTCTCAATTTTGTGTCAGCGAATTCTGTATTCTACACACACTGAAAAGCATCTCCTGCCCTCATTTCTTCCCCCACTGGGGTCTATTGGTTGATCACTACTCAGTGGCCTCCTTAAGTCTCTAACTTTGGCATCTAGCTTCAAAGAAAGCTCCGAAATTATTCGAGAAAGGGTTTTCCGGTTACAGTTCAGGTCTGTCCTTTAAATAGAAACTGAGGGCTATTCTCAACAAGCCCTGAGGCTTCCCTCCACTAGGACCGATTTAAATGTGCCTTGTGCTGACTTTTTCTCTCTTTTGGGGACTTTGGGAAATCTCAACTCCATGTTCTCTAATTTATATATCCAAACAGGATAGCAATTTAATTACTTTTTCTGTAACTTTGACCTGAAAGCAAGCACTATACCATGGCACATCTTGAGTGACCGAATTTCCATTTAAATTTTTGTAAACAGAATGCTTTATAAAACAACAACAACAACAAAACAATTATTGCTTTAAGCAAACAAGCAAACAAAACCCTTTGATTCAAAATAAAATCAAGATAAATTCTAGAATGTTCTGGGAAGATGCCAGGATCTCTCTCATTGTCTTTCTCCATTTCTTTTCCTTTATCTTTCTCCCTTGTTTTTTTTTTTTAATTATTTAGAATTTCACTGGGCATCAGGGAACAGAAATATCCTGACTAACACTGCACCAAATGAAGCTTGTTACACAACATTTGTAAGGTTTATGCATTTCTAAAAGTTTACCCTGGGCCTCTGAGGAA
This sequence comes from Rhynchonycteris naso, assembly GCA_037038555.1. NCBI lineage: Eukaryota > Metazoa > Chordata > Mammalia > Chiroptera > Emballonuridae > Rhynchonycteris > Rhynchonycteris naso. The sequence continues at coordinate 230,207,902 of CM072998.1, forward strand.
CAGAACTTTCATCGTCTTATCTCTTTTCCTAAAAGTCATAATCCTCAGCATCAGAGACTATAGATACATTTTGTTTCCTCCCTCACCTTTGAATAAGGTTCCTATTTATTAAATTCATTCAGTGTTTCCAGGACCATCTTAGTCCCTACTAAGCACTCCCCTCCCTTCAGGAACCCAAATTAATTTATCATGCTCAAGACTAAGGACAATTTGGAGTGAGTATAGACCTGAGGCTGCTGCTAGCAGTCTCATGGTGACTCTTGCAATTGTAACCAAGGCAGTACAGACACAGTGCAGGGAGCAGGCTTAGGAGCAAGGATCTGGTTCAAATTCACACTTTGCCAGGTAGATGATGTATGAGTTTGGGCAACTTGATTTCTCTCTGCATCACTTTCTTTACCTGCAGAATTTGGATAATACAACTCAGCTTACAGGGTTGTTTTGAGAATAAAATGTGACAATATATGTATGTAGAATCTGGAATAGAATAAGTTATTAGTAAATTATAGTCTTACTAATAGTGGTAATAATAACAAAAATCCAAAGAGATTTAAGTCACTTCCTGCTAAACTCTCATTGGTAGTAAGCAATTATTCGACTGCTCAGGTTCTGTGAATAATTGTCCAAGTAACACATCAGGTCCAATGCATCTTATGATCTCTCATGACCCCAGCAAACAGCACCAGCAGACTACACAAGATACATGGTAGGCCTGACTCTGACCAGGGGATGGCATGGATAGAGCATCGGACTGGGACTCAGAGTACCTAGGTTTGAAACCCTGATGTTGCTGGCTTGAGTGTGGGCTCAACTAGCTTGAGCGTGGGGTTGCTGGCTTGAGCGTGGGATCACAGACATGACCCCATGGTCACTGGCGTGATCCCAAAGATTGCTGGCTTGAAGTCCAAGGTAACACCTTGAACTCAAGGTCGCTGGCTGAGCAAGGATTCACTCGCTCTGCTATAGCCTTTCTACTCCAGCCCCGTCAAGGCACATATGAGAAAGCAATCAATGAACAACAAAGAAGCAATGAAGAATTGATACTTTTCATCTCTCTCCCTTTCTGTCTGTCTGTCCCTATTTGTCCCTCTCTCTGACTCTCTGTCAAAATAAAAATACACAGCAAGAAAACAGACACAGAAATTTAGATAATGAAGCACCCCGTCTGCAACCTGCCTGACTCTGGGGTCCATGCAGAAAACCTCTGAAATCTAGCACACCACCACATTCGGCACACTGCCTGGAGAGCATGTGAGTGTTAGATGACCAACCCTATTTTCAATCCTGGCTGCATTTCAGAATTATTTGGGAGCTTTACAAACATACCAATGAGCAGTCTTCACCCTACTCTTCCACTCCTGATATTATGGCTGATTTGGTATGCTGTGTAGCCCAGGAAATAAGTATTTTCTAAAACCTTCCTGGTTGATTTTGAAGGGCTACTAAATTAAGAAGTACTGTAGAAAAGTACTGCTTACTTATATTAACAATAAAGATTAGTAATAATGATGACAATACTAATACCAATATGTATTAAAGGTTTATTTCGTGCTGCTTACTGTGCTAAGTGTATGATCACACACTCATAGGAGGTAGGGTCAGAATAGGAAGCTAGGTCTAAATGACTTCATGCCTGTATTTTTAACCAGTATCAGATGTCACATGTTAATTTTATATTTGATGGGCCATCTTAGAGTAACTAAACATTAGTATACTGCATGACATTACTTTCTTCCAAGGTATCGTACAATTGTTTTTTCAGTGACCTTGGCTTTGTTTAAAGGCATTATAGGATAGTGGTTAAAAGCATGCAGGGATGCTGGACCCAAATTGTCTTAGTCCAAATATTGTCTCTACCACTAACCAGATGAATACCTGACTCTAATAGTAACCATTTCCTTTAACATTTTGTTCCTCAGCTTCCTCATCAGTAAAATGGGAATAATAATGATAATAAAAACTCAAAGAGTTCATTTAAAGGGTAAGTTATTCATATATATATATGGTGCTGGCATGCAGTAACAGAACAATTCTGGCCTATGGTAAGAGCTCTATACTGTATTTTTTTGCTCCATAAGACGTATTTTTCGCCCCAAAAGTGGAGGGGGAAATGCCTGTGCATCTTATGGAACAAAAAATATGGTTTTTATTAAATATTTTAACACAACATTTGGTTCAGAATATTTTTTTCATATTTTCCTCCTTAAAACCCTAGCTGTGTCTTTTGGTCAGGTGAGTCTTATGGAGCAAAAAATACGGTAAGTATATGTTATCATTATATATCTAATTGAGGTAATGAAAATGTATTATTTATTCTCTGTGGGGTGGTATTACCTTCCAACGAGAATTTGAAATTTGTGGTGATGTTTTTATTTGTCACAAGGAAAGGGGGAGCCCTACTTGCATGTGGTGGGTAAAAACCAAGGTCATTTCATGTTCCACGTGTGGAAAAATTGTCCTTCCCAAAGGGGCATTAACGCCCACTTGAGGAACATTTAGGAGGAAGAATACAGTCCAGAATAATTGTATATAAAATATTTTAATCATACAGTAAGAAAAAAAAGGAGATATTGTAAAGTACTTTTAAATTTGAAACAAAAATGAGATGGAGAATATTTGGAGAGTAAAAGATGCAGCCAATGGAAATCCAGTTTTGATAGGAGGGAGGGCACTGCCAGGGTCAAGTATAAAGGCTCCCACTTAACAACAGAAAGGCTAGAAATGCAGGGCCCAGGTTGTAGGTAAGACACACTTTAAAAAAAATCTATGTTATAATTATTATTATGTCAGAATGTGTAAGCTTATGAACAGAGAATGAAAGGAAAAAAGTAAAAACAAACACATTTTTAAAAAGTGTTAGGGCTTTAGTATGTAAGGGTACTTTCCTTCTATACCTATTTTATTCAGTGTTTTAATCATAAATGATTGTTGTATCTTATTGAATGCCTTTTCCACATTTGTTGATAGATCATGGATTTTTGTCCTTTGTTTTGTTAATATATTATATAGATTGATTTGTGTATATCGAACCATCCTTGTGCCCATGAAATAAAAGCCACCTGATTTTAGTGTATTAATATTTTTTATTTTTTTATTAATTTTAATGGGTTGACATGAATAAATCAGGGTACATATGTTCAAAGAAAACATCTCCACATTATCTTATCATTCAGTTATGTTGCATACCCATCACCAAAAGTCAAATTGTCCTCTGTCACCTTCTATCTGGTTTTCCCTGTGCCCCTCCCCTCCCCCCTCTCCCGCCCTCTCCTCCCTCCCCCCACCCCGTAACCACCACTCTCTTGTCCATGTCTCATAGTCTCACTTTTATGTCCCACCTATGTATGAAATCATGCTGTTCTCAGTTTTTTTTCTGTTTTACTTATTTTATTCTGTATAATGTTATCAAGGTCCATCCATTTTGTTGTAAATGATCCGATGTCATCATTTCTTATGGCTGAGTAGTATTCCATAGTACATATGTACCAAAGCTTTTTAATCCACTCGTCCTCTAACAGACACTTGGGCTGTTTCCAGATCTTCGCTATTGTGAACAATGCTGCCATGAACATGGGGGCGCATTTCTTCTCTTTGAACAGTGCTATGGTGTTCTTAGGGTATATTCCTATAAGTGGGGTAGCCGGGTCAAAAGGCAGTTCGATTTTTAATTTTTTGAGGAATCTCCATACTGTTTTCCATAGTGACTGCACCAGTCTGCATTCCCACCAGCAGTGCAGAAGGGTTCCCTTTTCTCCACATCCTCGCCAGCACTTGTTCTGTGTTGTTTTGCTGATGAGCGCCATTCTGACTGGTGTGAGGTGATATCTCATTGTGGTTTTAATTTGCATTTCTCGAATGATTAGTGATATTGAGCATTTTTTCATATGCCTATTGGCCATCTGTATGTCCTCTTTGGAGAAATTTCTATTCATTTCTTTTGCCCATTTTTTGATTGGATTGTTTGTCTTCCTGGTGTTGAGTTTTATAAGTTCTTTATAAATTTTGGTTATTAACCCCTTATCAGATGTGTTGTTGAGTATGTTCTCCCATTGTGTGGTTTGTCTTTTTATTCTGTTCTTATTGTCTTTAGCTCTGCAAGAACTTTTAGTTTGATATAGTCCCATTTGTTTATCTTGCCTTTTATTTCATTTGTCCGTGGAGATAAATCGTGTTTTATTTGATTTGCTAGTATATCGTTTAGGATTTTTGCATCTGTATTCATCTGAGATGTTGGTTTGTACCTTTTCTTTTTTGTATTGTCTTTGCCAAATTTTGTTATCATTATTATGATAGTCTTATAAAATATGCTAAGAAGTATTGCCACTTCTTTGATTTTTTGGAAGAATTTGAAAGTTTGGTCGAATTCACTAATGAAGCTATCTGGTCCTGGTCATTTTTTTTTTTTTTTTGGTAGTTATTGATGGTTGGTTGCTTCAATGGTAAGTCCTCAGCCAATATCATATTCAATGGTGAAAAACTAAAAGTTTTTCCTCTAGAGTCTGGAACAAGACAAAGATGCCCACTCTCACCACTCTTATTCAATATAGTTGTGGAAGTCTTAGCCAGAGCAATCAGGAAAGAGAAATAAATAAAAGGCAATAAATTAAAAAAAATTAGAACTGAAGAAGTAAAAGGGTCAGTTTTTGCAGATGACATGATTCTTTGTATAGAAAACCCTAAAGGCTCTACCAAAAACTATTAGAAACAATAAACAAAGACAGTAAAGTCTCAGGATACAAAATTAATATACAAAAATCCACTGCTTTTCTATATGCTAACTATAAAATCACAGAAAATTAAATAGACAAAACAATGCCTTCTACAATTGCAACAACAAAAGAAATACCTAGGAATAAACTTAACAAAGGAAGAGAAGGACCTACATATGGAAAACTACAAAGCATTATTAAAAGATTTTAAAAAGATACAGTAAAATGGAAAGATATTCTGTGTTCATGGGATGAAAGAATCATCATAATAAAAATGGCCATAGTATCCAAAACAATATACAAATTTAATTCAATCACCATTAAAATCCCAAATGTCATTTTTAAAATAAATAGAGCAAAAAAATTATCAGACTTTTGTGGAGTCACAAAAGACCTCAAACAGTCAAAGTATCTCTGAGGAAAAAGAACAAAGCCAGAAATATCACACTATCTGACTTCAAATTATACTACAGAGCTATGATAATCAAAACAGCATGGTATTGGCAGAAAAATAGACACAGACCAATGGAACAGAATTGAGAGTCCAGAAATAAAGTGGCATGTATAAAATCAAATGATTCTTGACAAAGGAGCCAAAACATACAATGGAAAAAAGAAAGCCTCTTCAATAAAGGGTGCTGAAAAAAATTAAAAACCACATGGAAAAGAATAAAACTAGAGTTTTTCCCTATGTATTAAAATTAATTAAAAAATGGGAGGAGCAAGATGGCGACGGAGTAGGCGGACGTACCAACTTCCAACTCCCAGAACCAAAGTGGATTACAACTCAATTTTAAGAACCATCACCTGGACAAACCAACTTTGAACAAAACTAAGTGGACTCTTCAACCAAGGAACACAGAAGAAGCCACATTGAGACTGGTAGGAATAGCGAAAACGCGAAGAGGGCTGCCCAGCTCCCCGGAGCAAACGGCAGCCCGGAGAGACCCGCGGGGCGGGAGGAAAGTTTGGCGGAGAGGGAGGGACCTGGGTCCCAGGAACCAAGCCCCAGCCTGCAGTCCCAGAGCCTAGAAGAGGCGTTTGAACAGTTTTGAGCTGTGAAACAAGTGAGGGAGCTCCCAGGCCTACAGTGTGGAGTATTAGGTCCCTTCCTACTCTGCTGAGGGTTGCTTAAGGTTTTGGGGCGGCAGGACACTGAGGCGGTTCTGTCGGCGTGGGCAGAGGCCAAGCCGGTGGGAGATCGGTCTAGCCCAGAGGGTCAGAGGGGACGCGCGAAAGCGGTCCAGAAGCTGCGGGCCCGCCTTTAATCCCACTTACGGGGACAAAGCGGGAGGCCAGGAACAGGCAGGCCTTGCGCAAGCCGGCCCTGACCGCGGGGACCGGCTAGGACCAGGGACGGGCAGGGGCTCGCGGCTGAGCTGACGCTACCAGTCACCCCTCCCCCCCCCCCGGCCGGAGAAACCGCGGTTGGCCAGTATACGTGCGCGAGTGGGCTCCGAGCGCGGGAACGAGGTGGACCCCGAGAAAAGTGGAAGCTCGCAGCTGAGCCCATGCTATTATCCCCATCCGGCCGGAGAAAACGCGGATAGCATTCATACGTGCATGAGCGGGCTCCGAATGTGCGGGCGGGGTAGAGTCCAGGACGAGCGGAAGTACGCAGCTGAGCGGAAGCCAGCAAACACGCCCGCCCCAATAAACCTTGGTTTCCGACCCTGCGCAAAGGGCCCTGGCCTCGAGGGCGGGGCTAAAGCTCCGGACAGGCAAAGGCTTACAGCTGAGAGCACGTCAAAAGCCCCGCCTAACCCGCGGAACTGTAGCGAGCAGGCTCCGACTGCTGGTTCTGGGCGGAAGTCCGGAAATAGGCTGGGTCCGCAGCTGAGGAAAGGTGCTCACCTCTACCCTTGGTGCTAATCTTGTGGCTTCAGTGACAGCCCCTCCCACGGAGGAGAGGCAGAAATCACAGCAAAAGCCACAGTATGCCGGCGCTGGCAACGCTCATACCCAACCACCCTAGGCACCAGCAGAGCGGGTGGGGGGCCTGCAGATAGACCACACCTAGAGAACACAAAGGCAACACCTACTGGACTCCAGTGGCCACAACTTGCTTATACACAGAAAAAATGGGCAGGCAGAGGAATGCAAACCAAATGAATCAAGAGAAATCCCCAGAGAAGGACCTGAATGAACCAGATATAACCAAATTACCAGAAGCAGAATTTAGAATAATGATAGTTAGGATGTTCAAAGAAATAAGAGCAACAATGGATAGTCATTATGAACACCTAAATAAAGAGATAACAAGTATAAAAAATGAAATTGAAATAATAAAAAAGAATCAGACAGAAATGACAAATACAGTATCAGAACTGAAGACCACAATGGAAGGAATTAAAAGCAGGATGGATGACGCTGAGGATCGAATAAGCGAGTTAGAGGACACAATAAACAAAGGCACAGAAGCAGAGAAGAAAAAGGAAAAGAGACTTAAAAAATGTGAGGAAACTCTAAGGGAGCTCTGTGACAACATGAAGAGAAACAACATTCGCATCATAGGGGTGCCTGAAGAAGAGGAGAGAGGACAGGAAATGGAAACTTTGTTCAATCAAATCATAGCAGAAAACTTTCCTAAATTAAGGCTGGGAAACACTCCACAAATTCAAGAAGCACACAGAACTCCATTAAAAAGAAACCCAAAAAGATCTACACCAAGACACATCATAGTTAAAATACCAAAGCTAATGGATAAAGAAAAAATTTTAAAAGCTGCTAGAGAAAAAAAGGCTATCACCTACAAAGGAGCCCCCATAAGGATGACATCAGACTTCTCAACAGAAACACTTGAGGCCAGAAGAGAATGGCAAGAAATAATCAAAGTAATGCAGAACAAGAACCTACAACCAAGACTACTTTATCCAGCAAAGCTAACGTTTAAAATTGAAGGAGAAATAAAGAGCTTCCCAAAAAAAGAAAGCCTCAAGGAATTCATAAAAACCAAAGCAATTCTGCAAGAGATACTAAGGGGCCTCTTGTGAACAGTTTAAAGGGAGGAATGAATAGAGCAAAAGAAGAATACAGCTTTAAAGAATAAAATGGCAATAAACAACTACATATCAATAATAACCTTAAATGTAAATGGATTAAATGACCCAATCAAAAGACATAGGGTAGCTGCATGGATAAAGAAACAGGACCCATACATATGCTGTCTACAAGAGACACAACTTAAAACAAAAGATGCTCATAGACTGAAGGTAAAAGGATGGAAAAAAATATTTCATGCAAATGGAAATGAAAATAAAGCAGGGGAGCAATACTTATATCAGACAAAATGGACTTTAAAACAAAGGCTGTAGTTAGAGATAAAGGAGGACACTACATAATGATAAAGGGAACAATTCAACAGGAAGATATAACTATTGTAAATATCTATGCACCAAATATAGGAGCCCCGACATACATAAAGCAGACTTGGATGGATATAAAGGGCGAGATTAACAGCAATACTATCATAGTAGGGGATTTCAATACCCCTCTAACAACACTGGATAGATCCTCAAGAAAGAAAATTAATAAAGAAACAGCAGACTTAAAGGATACACTAGATCAACTTGATTTAATAGATATCTTCAGAACTTTTCACCCTAAAGCAGTAGAATATACATTCTTCTCAAGCGCTCATGGTATGTTTTCTAGGATAGACCACATGTTAGGACACAAAAATGGTCTCAATAAATTTAAGAAGATTGAAATCATATCAAGCATTTTCTCTGATCACAATGCCATGAAACTCGAAATTAACCACAAAAGAAAAACTGAAAAATACTCAAATACTTGGAAACTAAATAGCATGTTATTAAATAATGAATGGATTAACAATGAGATCAAAGAAGAAATAAAAAAGTTTCTAGAAACAAATGATAATGAGCATACATCAACTCAAAATTTATGGGACACAGCAAAAGCAGTTCTGAGAGGGAAGTTTATTGCACTACAGGCATATCATAAGAAGCTAGAAAAAGCTCAAATAAGCAACCTAACCCTGCATCTAAAAGAACTAGAAAAACAACAACAAATAAAACCCAAGACAAGTAGAAGGAAGGAAATAATAAAGGTCAGAGCAGAAATAAATGACATAGAGGCTAAGGAAACAATACAGAGGATCAATGAAACAAGAAGCTGGTTCTTTGAAAAGGTAAACAAGATTGATGAACCTTTAACTAGACTCACCAAGAAAAAAAGAGAGAGGACTCAAATAAATAAAATTAGAAAGGACAGTGGAGAAATAACAACTGACACAACAGAAATACAAAGCATTGTAAGAAAATACTATGAAGAACTATATGCCAAAAAATTAGACAATCTTGGTGAAATGGACAAATTTCTTGAATCATATAACCTTCCAAAAATCAATCTGGAAGAATCAGAACACCTAAACAGACCAATTACAGCAAATGAGATCGAAACAGTTATCAAAAAACTCCCAAAAAAGAAAAGTCCTGGGCCTGATGGCTTCACAAGTCAATTCTATCAAAAATTCAAAGAAGAACTAACTCCTATTCTCCTCAAGCTATTTCAAAAAATTCAAGAGGAAGGAAGACTTCCAAACTCCTTTTATGAGGCGAGCATAATTCTGATCCCAAAACCGGGCAAAGACAACACAAAGAAAGAAAATTATAGGCCTATATCCCTGATGAATTTAGACGCTAAAATTCTCAACAAAATATTAGCCAACCGGATCCAGCAATATATGAAAAAAATCATACACCACGATCAAGTGGGATTTATTCTGGAGAGGCAAGGCTGGTTCAATATTCGCAAATCAATCAATGTGATTCACCACATAAACAAAAGGAAGGACAAAAATCACATGATAATTTCAATAGATGCAGAAAAGGCATTTGATAAAATCCAGCACCCATTCATGCTCAAAACTCTCAGTAAAGTGGGAATACAGGGATCATTCCTTAACATGATAAAGGCCATCTACGATAAACCGACAGCAAACATCATACTAAATGGACAAAGATTAAAAGCAATCCCCTTAAGATCAGGAACCAGTCAGGGTTGCCCACTTTCACCACTCTTATTCAACATAGTTCTGGAAGTCCTAGCTACAGCAATCAGACAAGAAGAAGAAATAAAAGGCATACAAATTGGAAAAGAAGAAGTAAAACTGTCATTATTTGCAGATGATATGATATTGTATATTGAAAACCCTAAAGTCTCAGTCAAAAAACTACTGGACCTTATAAATGATTTCAGCAAGGTGGCAGGATATAAAATTAATACTCAGAAATCAGAGGCTTTTCTATACACCAACAATGAAATATCAGCAAAAGAAATTAAGGAAACAATACCCTTCACTATTGCAGCCAAAAAATAAAGTACCTAGGAGTAAATTTAACCAAGGAGGTTAAGGACTTGTACTCGGAAAATTATAGAACATTGATAAAAGAAATCAAGGAAGATACAAACAGGTGGAAGCATATACCGTGCTCATGGCTAGGAAGAATAAACATCATTAAAATGTCTATATTACCAAAAGCAATTTATAAATTCAATGCAATACCAATTAAAATACCAATGACATACTTCAAAGATATAGAACACATATTCCAAAAATTTATATGGAACCAAAAAAGAACACGAATAGCCTCAGCAATCTTAAAAAGAAAAAATAAAGCAGGAGGTATCACGCTTCCTGATATCAAGGTTTACTATAAGGCCATTATACTCAAGACAGCCTGGTACTGGCATAAGAACAGGCACATAGATCAATGGAACAGAACAGAGAACCCAGAAATAAACCCACAGCTTTATGGACAACTGATATTTGACAAAGGAGGAAAGAACATACAATGGAGTAAAGACAGCCTCTTTAACAAATGGTGTTGGGAAAATTGGACATCTACCTGCAAAAAAATGAATCTAGACCATCAACTTACACCATTCACAAAAACAAACTCAAAATGGATAAAAGACTTAAATGTAAGCCGTGAAACCATAAGCATCTTAGAAGAAAACATAGGCAGCAAGCTCTCCGACATCTGTAGCAGCGGTATATTTGCCGATTTATCTCCACGGGCAACTGAAATAAAAGGCAAGATAAACAAATGGGACTATATCAAACTAAAAAGTTTTTGCACAGCTAAAGACAATAGGAACAGAATAAAAAGACAAACCACACAATGGGAGAACATATTCGACAGCACATCTGATAAGGGGTTAATAACTAAACTTTATAAAGAACTTATAAAACGCAACAACAGGAAGACAAACAACCCAATCAAAAAATGGGCAAAAGAAATGAATAGAAATTTCTCCAAAGAGGACATACAGATGGCCAATAGGCATATGAAAAAATGCTCAACATCACTAATCATTAGAGAAATGCAAATTAAAACCACAATGAGATATCACCTCACACCAGTCAGAATGGCACTTATCAGCAAAACAACACAGAATAAGTGCTGGCGAGGATGTGGAGAAAAGGGAACCCTTCTGCACTGCTGGTGGGAATGCAGACTGGTGCAGCCACTGTGGAAAACAGTTTGGAGATTCCTCAGAAAATTAAAAATTGAACTGCCTTTTGACCCAGCTATCCCACTTTTAGGAATATACCCTAAGAACACCATAGCACTGTTCGAAAAGAAGAAATGCGTTCCCATGTTCGTGGCAGCATTGTTCACAATAGCGAAGATCTGGAACCAGCCCAAGTGTCCGTCAGAAGACGAGTGGATTAAAAAGCTTTGGTACATATATACTCTGGAATACTACTCAGCCATAAGAAACGATGACATCGGATCATTTATAACAAAATGTATGTACCTTGATAACATTATACGGAGTGAAATAAGTAAATCAGAAAAAAAAGAAAAACTGAGAACAGCACAATTATATACATAGGTGGGACATGAAAGTGAGGGTATGAGACATGGACAAGAGAGTGTTGGTTATGGGATGGGGGGAGGGAGGGAAGAGTGGGATAGGGAGGAGGGGAGGGACACAGGGAAAACCAGATTGAAGGTGACAGAGGACCATTTGACTTGGTGATGGGTATGCAACACAATTGAATGATAAGATAACCTGGAGATGTTTTCATTGTACATATGTACCCTGATTTATTGGTGTCACCCCATTAGAATTAATAATAATAAAATATATATTAAAAAAAATTAATTAAAAAATGGATCAAAGACCTAAATATAAAATCTGAATCAATAAATTACATAGAATAGAATGTAGGTACTAAATTTATGGATTTAGGCAGCAGAGAAAACTTTATGACTTTGTCCCCAAAGGCAAGGGAAGTAAAGGCAAAAATAAATGAAGGGAACTGGTCAAACTTAAAAGCTTCTGCACAGCAATGAAACTGACAACAAAACAAAAAGGCAGCCAACCCAATGGGAGATAATATTTGCAAACAACAGTTCTGACAAGAGATTAATATCCAGAATATATAAAGAGCTCATAAAACTCAATATCAAACAAACAATCCAATTATAAAATGGGAAGAGGACCTGACCAGAAACCTTTCCCAAGAAGACATACAGAGGATCATGAAAAGATATTCATCACCATTAGCTATTAGGAAAATGCAAATTAAAACTACAATGAGATACTACCTCACACCTGTCAGATTGGCTATCATCAACAAGACAGGTAATAAGTGTTGGAGAAGTTGCAGAGAAAAAAGGAACCCTCATTAACAGCTGGTAGGAATGTAAAATGTTATAGCCTCTATAGAATACAGTATGGTGGTTCCTTAAATAATTAATAATAGGGTTACCATGTGACCTAGCAATTCCTCTACCAGATATTTACCAAAGAAACTCAAAAACATTTTTTCACTAAGACATATTCTCACCCATGTTCATTACTTATGGTGGCCAAGAATGGAGACAACCAAAATGTTCTTCAATAGAGGATTGGCTAAAGAAGATGTGGTACATATATTCAATGTAATACTACTACTCAGCCATAAGAAAATATGAAATATTGTCATTTGTGACAACATGGATGGACCTTGAGAATAAGTGAAATAACTCAGTCGGAAAAAGCTAAGAACTCTGATTTCACTCACAGGTGGGATATAAAACTGAGACTCATAGACACAGACAACAGTATGGTGGTTACCAGAGGGAGGGGATGGGGGTTGCATGTGGCAGAGGAGGTCAAATATATGGTGACAGAAGACGGTATGACTTTGGGTGATAGGCACCCAATGCAATGTACAGATCATGTACCATGGAGATGTACACCTCAAACCTATATGATCTTATTAACAATGTCACTCCATTAAATTTAATAATAAAAGTTTTAAAAAGTGCTAAGGTAACAGGACTATGTATGATTTTTCTTTCTTTTAAGTATGAAAACATTGTAAAAAAAATAAAACAAGACAGAACGAAAAACTGGCAAGAATGTGATTTTCTAAGTATAATGAGGATGAAAAAAAATAGATTCTCCTGGACTGGAGAGCAAACCAAATGGAGGTAACAGACAAGAAAAAATAATTCCTTGACTCCTTCTGTTTCAAAAAAACCAACCTGGTTTTGGAAGTTTCAGTTACAAACTAATTTTATATTTTTGACTTGTCCTTCTAATTCATCTATTACACTTTTCTTTTTTTTTTAATTCTTTTTTTTAATTCATTTTAGAGAGGAGACACAGAGTGAGAGAGAGAGAGAGAGAAAGAAAGAGAGAAAGTGGGGAGGAGCTGGAAGCATCAATTCCCATATGTGCCTTGACCAGACCAGTGCAGGGTTTTGAACTGGCGACCTCAGTGTTCCCAGGTCGATGCTTTATCCATGGCGCCACCACAGGTCAGGTCTATTGCACTTTTCATTTACCTTTTTATATCTGAGAGCTTTTAGAGTTCATCATTCTCTAGAGAATTGAATTACCCCACCCCCATCCCTTGATTTTACAATTTTCATAGTAATGACAATTTAGAAATGGTGGATACATCTGTGACTGCTTCACTTCTTTAATTCAAGTTCAACTTTATTTTAAGTGAAGATATCCTTTGATTAAGATAGGGTCTATCTAGCCTGACCTGTAGTGGCAGAGTGGATCAAGCATCAACCTGGAATGCTGAGGTCGCTGGTTCAAAACCCTGATCTTGCTCAGTCAAGGCACATATGGAAGTTGATGCTTCCTGCTCCTCCCCCCTTCTCTCTCTCTCTGTGTGTCTCTCTTCTCTAAACTTAATGAATAAATAAAAATAATTTTAAAAAAAGGGTCTATCTTAACTGGAAATCTTGAACCATTAAGTCATTTTTCTAGTTATAGACTACTTTCACTTTTGAATTATTATTTATAGGCCATAAAACTGACTTCTTATCATGAGAAATAAAAACAATCATCCCCACGCCATTATCAAACACTCTGAACAGATTTTATCGTATTGAATTTGGTATTATACACTGCTATAGATAATATAAAAGTAGGCATGCAGAAATTCAACATTTCTATAATTGTGATGTCTTTGATTTGATCTCTTTTCTTCCATGGTTATATTTTTCTGAATGTGATATTCTAGAAAACTTTAAATATCTTGCTTTGACATGTTTGCATGTTTAATTGGATTACTTATGGGAATGAATACGGAACTCTCTTCACAAACAGCTCGGTATTTTTCTCTCTTATTTAAAGTAGCATTATCTTCCCCTTGTGGTAACTTATTCTGATGTTTGCTGTACTTTCATTCACTATCCTTGTTGGACTTCACTTTTTATAGAGGCAATTTTTTGATTTCCCCAAAGTACACAGTATATAGATTCATTTTATGAGTTGGGTTGTTGTTTTTTTTTTTTTGCCAATTTTTCTTTCTATAAAACAATTTTGGTTTCAGATCTCAGGAGCATCTTAGGTGTAAGATGGGATGATCACAAACCCTTGGTTATTTGCCATCCTTTTTCTTATTGTATTACCTACACAGTACAATTAAACAGCCATCCATTCACCTTTTCTGCTTATTTTTTTTCTGCTTATTTATTATGTTCAGATTTTGTTAGTCCAATAAATGTTATGATGCTGTGTTTTTTAGTTTCCCATTTTAGATGTTTCTATTATAAAACAATCTGTTATTTATGTATTTATTTTAACTTATAAGAATTAGTTTCCTAGGTACAAAGTAGTTCTGAAAACTACTTAATGTACATTTTTTCTAATCTTTCCTTAATCTGCTATATTTTATCAGCATGCCTGTTCTTTTGTTCTGGTTCTCATAATGTCATTCTTTGTTTTCTCAATTCTCACTTATGCCATGTTGATTATATTTCAAGAAGAATCACAACTATTTTTTTTTTTTACTGGTGAATCCTTCTTTTTCATATTCTTTCTCTCTGAGACTTTCTAGGTCCTAAAATATACACCTCTCAGAAGCCTACTTCACAGAAGATGCAAGCTCCTTTATCTCCTAGAAATATTATTTCTCTCACTCAAGGAAGTCCCATACGTCTAAGCATAAGAGGGATAGCCATAAGAAAACACTCTGTGGAGGGAGGGACTGTTTTCTGGACAATGTGGCCAGGACAAGGCACGGCAGTGCCCTTTGAAAGCCATGACATTAATGAAAATAACAGCCTGTGTTGCTCTGAGATAGCTCATGGCTCCCCATTCATCCCATCACCCAGTGCACATTTCTCACTGACACCAGAAAATGATGTGCTGTTGTCCATGTCCTTGGGAAAAACCTCCAAAAAAATGTTAGTGTGTGTGTATGTGTGTGTCTGTAAATATAAGCCCTCCTTTGCCCTCATTCCAGTCCTGATAAGGAGCCTATATTCTCAACTGCTCACCTCCGTGTATGTTCCCCCATGTGATTGATACTTGCAACATTCTTAACCAGCTGTTTCCTCCCCATATGAACATTTCCTGCACTGGCTTTCCCCTCTGCCCAGGAGATCTGTAATAGTTTCCTCTGATTGCTCTTGTACCTTTCCTATGTTCCCTCCAATCAAAGCCGCCTCCACATTTGCAGTCAAACCACATATCTTTCCATCTTCAATCACTGTATTCCCTCTTCTCTTGTTTCCCTTTGTCTTGATATAGCTATCTATTTAAAAATTCCCATGACTGCTTTAGAGTGTCAGAGAAAAGCAGTATATTATGAATGAAACAAGAAACAGGGGCAAACGGAAATTTTTTTAAAAATTGTGTATGTAGGGAGGGTAAGTGGCTTTTGAATTACTAAAGAAACAAACAGATCCTAACTATGCAATATAAACATGATCCTAACAATCCTTTAACAGCAAATAATACCTGGTTGTAGTCTATGCTTCCATAATGATACTTTCAAAGTATATTTTGAAGTTTTAGGCTAAATAAAATTATGTTCAGATACACAAAAGATGTGAGAAATGGTTGCCAGCAGAATCACATTTAAAAATGCTAAAGGGAGGCTGAAGAGCGATGGCACTACATGGAAATTTAGATCAACAATAAAATATAAAGATAACTTAAAAATAACTCAACTTTCTTAAATTCCATCTTAATAAAATGAACAATTTACTACCTTATCACTTCCTTCTGTGTATTGTCATGTCTCTATTTCTCAGTGACAACATTCCCATGCAATAAGTGCCATGGTTATAAAATTCCAAGCCTCTGACTTGATTACACAATAGAGCAACAAAATGCTTCAAATGTCTCTATACAATCCTAACCGGAAATTCTTTCAGCTATAAAATCAAATAATAATAAAAATTGGCATCTAAATAGTACTTACCAGGTACCAGGTATTGTCCCAAATAACTGACTCCTTTTATTTCATGTTATGCTCATCCCAACCTCATGAAAAATGTTTATTACAGAGAGCAGACTTGAGGTTACATGAGTTGGAATAATTTGTTTAAGTTCACAAAGATGGAAACACATGATTTGACCTCATCACACTTTAGTGCTCTCATTCTTAACCATTACTCTCTACAATGCTTTACAGTAATTTGTTCATGTTCTTGCAAGAATTTTTCATCATAAACCAACATGAATTTTCATAGGGCTTTTAGGTGTCACATCTCCAAGGAGCCCATCACAAACAATGCAATGTAAGGTGGGCCTCTGGAGTTGGACAATGCCAGAATTCTGGGCAAACTATTCATTTCAATGAGATTATTCTTACAAGCCAATAATAAGACCTTTGTGACTTTCTAAGATTTAGTAAAAAGGCAAAGTAAAATGGTTTTGGGAAGAAGATAGCAGGGTTACTGTTAAACTTTGATACTCTCTAAAATCACCTGCAGGAGCTTGTTACATATGCGGATTTCTGGTCTGCCAGCAGGCACTGGTTTCGGTGAGTTTGGGATGAGTCCCAGGGTTCAGAATTTAACAGACAGAGTGGATAGAAGAAAAGGGCTTTAGGTACACAATTTGGGGGAGGTGATGAAATTTTTTTCAAATTAGGTAATTGTGAAAGTTGCAAAATTCTGTAAATATATTAAAAAATATTGAATTATATCTTTTAAATGGGTGAGCTATAGAGCCTATAAACTGTATCTCAGATAAAGCTGTTGAAAAAAATGTTATGATCAAAAAATGACCCTAGTGACTCACAGAGGACGGGCTGGAGTGGGCCATTTCTCTAGCTTAAGACAAAGACAGAGACCTACAGAGGGCCTCCATTGTCCCTATTCTTTTTTGGTCCCCTCAATCCCTGGTTCCTTCTTTCCATTGGCACTTTCTTTTTCCTGGAGGGGGCTAGTGTACATGAGAATGTTTTAGCACCCCTCTCCTGTACTGAGTTTTTAGTTATGCCTCCTTTTATTTTTATAATAAACTTTATAAATTTATTCAACTTGCTCTCTGATTATAATAAGCATTCTCAATATACCATAATTAACCTTAAATTATTATTATGTTTTTATATATAATATAAAGTATTTTAATTGACTTTTTAAAAGATTTAAGAGAAGGAAAAGATATACAATACATCTATGATTAATTCCTATCCCATAACTTTTTTATCTTGAAAAGCGCAGTTAGCACCATTTGAGAAGCAGAGAAATGACAAATAGCCTGAGCTTAGTGCAAAATCAAACCTATCTTTAGGTAAAGATGGTTAAAGTTCAAGATTTCTGCATTTTGATTGCTAAAACCTATTTGTACTTTGTAAAGCCAGTAGTCAAGGCCACCATCACAGCAGCCTGGCCAGTGGAGGTTGGCACTGAATTCGTACAGTCAGTAATGAAACAATGGAGCCAAGAACTGGTGAACCATCAGCTTTAATTCTAGCTTGCACCCGGCGGGCAAGCAAAAACACACACTGGGCTCCAAAACCCACTCATTTAGTGCTCACAAAGCTACTGACTTGTCCGAGTTTCCTAGAACCAAAGGTTTCTAGCTCACCAGACTTATTCACCTCTGTTTCCCATATCCTTCTCTCTACACAAACTCTGCACAAACTGGCTTCTTCCTCAGCATTCTGCCATCTTGGCTGCCTGTGCTCTACTCCACATGGCCTTAATCTGCTCTCCTTTCTAGTACGTTATAACCTCAGGAACCGAGGGAGCGCAAGCTACTGGTCTGTCCCACTTTATAGTATAGAAATTTAAACCCTTAATCCAATCTACAAACAAGAAAGTCTCTAATACAAAGTCACCCATCTGAGGCATAATGGGATTCCTCAGGAGAGCGCACCACCCAACATCATCCAATCAGTCAAGGGTGTGGGGAAAAGCTTACTCTTAAAACTAAGGCTTAGACTATAATGACCTGGCCTGCTTATATTCCAGCCTTTCCCCCACACCCATCCCTAGCATAAGGGCAAATAATATCACCTGGGTGACGGGCTTCCATGTGGGCAGCGCCATCTTTAACAAAGTGAGCATATTATATTTTATCTGCCCAACATACTTAAAATCAGAAAGTGCAAATTGTTTTCTAATTTTTCTACCTTTGCTACAATTACTACAATTACATAGTTCATAGTTTATTAATATGACTACAACTAAATTATAGACTGTAATAAAGTTATTTAAAGGATATGTTTAAAGCAAGATAAATAAAAGTCAAATAGGCCTGCTTCAATATATTTCTTACCTAAGGAAAAATGTTAAATATTAATATTTCTTTATAGCTAACAATGCCCAAAATTTTTTCAAAATAAATCCTAATAACATATTTCCATTTACTTTTTCATACTTTCCCTTTCCTTGATAAAATCAATGACCTACACCACCTTAATTCCCCTTCTGAAATGAACAGTCTCACTGTTAAGAACCATGATTTTAACAACAATCCTCTCTTAGTCTGCCTCTTTGCACAATAATCATGCTGTAGTGAGAGGCTATATTAAAACAGAGAAAAGCATTTACTCCTGTTGATTATTCATTCTAGGTATCACTTTTTCTTTTTACCTAGAGAAGTAAAACCTTGGAGAAATATATTCATAACAGGAGATTTGATCTAGAAATTCCATAGGGCAGTGAGCCATCTATCTTTAAAGAATTTATCATTGGAAAAGATCAAGCCCACATTCTTTAAAATTAAAAAGATTAAATTATTAACAAGTTGTGATAAATGTGAAAGATGATTGCACTATTTCATGTTCCTATAACAAAGACACTTGGAAATTTGAGTACTCTCGCTATGCCCTCTAAGTCTTCCCATTCTTTCCATCATTTCTTATAATGTCATATTTATTATTATTCCTCTATAGCTGTCAAGAATATAAAGTTTATTCCTACCTTCCATCCAGCTCCCAGCCTCTGCTTACTCAAGAAAATTTCCTGGAGAGGAAATGACTAGGCAGAGAGGATTAACTTCGTTTTGGGCTACCATCTGAATCAAACATAACATGTCAGCCCCCAGATTTGTCCAATATTTGCTAATCTCTGCTAGTCAGAGAAAGAGAGTCCTTCTCTGACTGGCTCCCTGACCATAACCTCTGAAATTTGTCTTACCTCCACCAGCTTCTCCCTCTGGTGTTATTTTTTTATAATGTCTTTGTGCCCACAGTTCTTCAATGTCTTTAAGAAAAATTTATGATTGTCTCCCAGTGATTTCTGATTTTTATCACATAAAGGGAAGCCTTGCATGTCCTTCTATGTACAAATTGAAAGTGGAATTTACTCTGTTTCCAAGGAGCTTAAAATCTAACTGAAGACATACTACAGAATGAGGTTGGAATTGACAGATGATAAGTAAATGATAAGGGCAATCAAGCTCCCAAGAGTTGATAGGAGGAAATAGGGTTGCCATATATAATCCAAGACATCCAACTCAACTTGAATTTCAGATATAGAAGTAATGCATTTTTTTAAAAAAATCAAGTGAGAGGCAGGGAGGCAGAGAGATAGACTCCCGAATGTACCCTGACCAGGATCCATCTGGCAACCCCTGTCGGGGGCTGAAATTCTGCTCATCTGAGGCCACTGCTCTGTTGCTCAACTGTGCTATTTTAGCACGTGAGGTGAGGCCATGGAGCCATCCTCAGTGTCCAGGGCCAACTTGCTCACTGAGTCATCTGCTGTGGAAAGGGAAGAGAAGGAGCTGCGGGGGTGGAAAAGCAGATGGTTGCTTCTCCAGTGTTCTCTGACTGGGAATCAAACCTGGGACTTCCACATGCTGGGCGACACTCTACTGCTGAGCCAACTGGCCAGGGCCACAAGTATGCATTTTTTAGTTGAAGTATATCTAATTCATAGGATAGAATTATATTAGAAAATATTCCTTCTTGATCTGATATTAAAATTTAACTGGAAATCTTGTATTTTTCATTCATTTGTCACTAGGAGGGAGGGAACACTAGTGGGGAAAGGAAGCAGGAAAAAAATTCAATCAGGCTGTTAAGGAAAGGCTGAGATATTAAAAAGTTACCACATAATCATAATGTGTATTGTATGTAGATAAGTAGTAGGAAAAAGGATCAGAGAAATGTGTCAAGTTGAAAACCCCTGAGGATTCTGAGTGTCAATCTGAGAAGAATGGACTCTATTTTGCTGGCAAAGATGAATGGGAAAGTTTCACTGTAAGTCTCACATTTCTAACCTCTTTAAAGGTAACAGTAGCAATAAGAATCAATTTTATGGTGTAGGTCTTTTCATAGCAAAGCACTTTCCCAATTGTAAAGGGCTTTTTGCTTCAATAAGATCCTCTTTTCCTTTTTATGCTGTGTGTGTGTGTATGTGCGTGTGTGTGTGTGTGTGTGTGCGTGCGTGTGTGTGTGTGTGTGTGTGTGTGTGTGTCTGTGTAGGCCTTTACAGTTTCCCTTTGTTCAGGTATAAGAAATGATCATGGCTCTACCTTCAGGAATGTGAAACAAATAAGATTTTTTATTTCTGCCAAATAAATGAAAATCTAGATCGTGTAGAATTGACAAATGCCAAACACACTTTTCACCATGTTTATTTGAAGCAACGTGCTGTACTTCAGTGCACAATTACAAATCCTCCTTTCAAGAGCTTCAGAATCGCCGACCCATCAAGAGCTAATTAACTGCTCTGACAGTGGAACGATGTGGCAACATAAGGCAGAGTTTCTGAATGACGGTAAGTTGTTTAATTTGAATAAAAGGAGAATTAAAAAGCAGCAGAGAGCAAGCATGGTAGCAGATAGAGAATGCCTATATTAAAGATTTCTTTCTGATTTCAAAATCATTCACTGGAAATTTATTATTGGGATGAACGTTCTAAAGGGTGAAGACAGCCTTCCATAACAGAGGGCAGCGATTGGAGCAGCGAACAGGAGCGGATGTTGGCGCACCTTTCCCAGCAGGGGCTGACCTTTCCTCCTCAAGCGCCTTTCCTGCACTTCTGACGGTGAACAAGAACATGAACTGGGATGCTCGGTGCTTAGATCGTGGTCAGAACAGCCAAGCTTCCCTTAACATGTGTAACTGAATCAAGTGGTTGCTGCATCCTGACTAATTTGAGCATGATACAGGCATAATCTAATAAGTACCCTCATCATTGATTCGCTACTGTTTTCTGTGCAACCTAAGCCTTCCTTCCCCAGTCCTGCTCCCGGGTCTGAAAGGTGGCAGCAGAGATGGGATTTTCTTATTCGATTCCTTCTGAGAGGGCACTTTAGATGACTTCAGCCAAGGTGTTCTGGCTGCTCCTATCTCTTCCCTATTCAACTGGATTACACTTGTCTAACAAGTGGAGAGGAAAATAACATTTTTTGAGGTGCCAGGGCCTTTCATGTGTTATTTCATTAATTCTTATACGAACATCACCACAGTGGGGTTACTCTCACTTTCAAGGTGAAGGAAGAGGTCCTGGAAAGCTGTAGTATCTTGCTCATCATTTAAACTCTGGCAGGTTGACTCACTGGCTTTCCCCTCTCCAAGCCTTGCTGTCTCATGGATTCTTCAGCTCTGGTTTTCCTTGTAGCTTACCCCTAATTCAATTCTGATTTCATGTGAAATTAAAGGCCTTTATAACTTCCTTCCTGCTCACGGGTTAAATCCTTTTTTACTTACTTTTTTTGAAAGCTAATTTCATGATTATTATTTTTTAAATTTTATTAATGTGACTTCCAAAGAATGAGAAACAACCACAGGAGAACATTTCTGAATCTCCTGCAGAATTTTTCTTTTTAAAGACATTGTCCCTCAGAGTAATTTTCTTTTCTTTTTTTCAATTTTATTTTGTATTTGTTTCAGGTGTACACCTCAGTGGTAAGACTATCAGACTTTACAGAGTGTTCCCCTCAATATTTCCAGTACCCATCTGGAAGCATCCATAGTTATTGCAATATTATTGACTGTATTTCCTATGGACTACCCAGGAAAGAAGTGAGGGAACTGAGAAGCACAAATTGTTAGTTACAAACTAGTCACAGGGAAGTAGGTTGAGTCCTTTCTGCAACTGAGTCCAGCTCCTCCCGGGAATAAAGTTGAATATTCCTTACCAGGTCATGTGTGCCTCAGCTTCCTGAATGTCCAAGATTTCTAGAAGCTTCCTTTAGTTTCAGCCCTTATTCAAGGTGATTTAAAGTAAAAGGTGCTATTTTTAGGTTCATAGCCCTGGAAAGTCTTCTGTTATGTGGGGATTTGATTTACTTTTCCTAAGTTATTTTTTTTTTAGATTTCATTTATTGATTTTTGGAGAGAGGAATGAGAAAGAGAAAGAGAGGGAAAATGAGAAAGGGGGGAGAAGCGAGAAGTAGCTACTTCCTGTATGTGCCTTGACCAGGCAAGCCCAGGGATTCTAACTGGCAACCTCAGCATTCCAGGGCAACGCTTTAATCACTGCTCCACCACAGATCAGGCTCTTAACTAGTTCTGCGACTCATGTGGATGGACCTCCTCCCACAGAAGGCAGCTGAATTGCATACATGTAAGATCTTTTACCAATAGTTCTAATGCTTTCCCAGAACACACGGGATTTTTCTTCTAAATAACAACTTGCAACTTATCATAAAACTTAATTCTAACAGAACTTATGAAACATGTCATGTGTAGTTAAAAGTGTAAGAAAAATACATCTACATAAGCATAACCAAGATTGAACAGATGTTAACTTATTGTCATTTGCTCCGGATCATTTTTTTTAGGAAATATAATGTTATATATATTGCTACCCCTTCCTTTCTAGAAGTATCCACTCTTTCGTAGCTGGTATGGATCATTTCCATACATGTTTTTGAACTTCTGGAATGTGAATAAATGTATCCATAAACAATATGGTTGTGAGTTTTAAAGATTGATATAATTGGAATCCTACTACACATATCTTTTTATAACTTGTTTTTCTTCTACTTTTTATGAGCGTCTATCCTGAAGAAATGAGATGAACTCAAGGAAACATGTATAAGGCTTTTCACTGAATCACTGTATTCTAGTAAAACAAACAAGGAAAACAACCTAATTGTTCCTCCACTGTACAATGTTTACATCACTGTGATTTATGCAATGGGATGCTACCCGTGCCATCCAGGAGTGAAAATGGATCAACAACATCTACACATATTTATAGAACTTAAGTTCCTTAAAAAAATGCATTTAGGCCAAGGAAAGCAATGAATATAAAGTGAGTTTATACAATAACAGGTTTCTGTTTGCTGCTTTTTAAGATTTAATAAGAATATTAAATGATTTAGTATATAAAAATTCTTAGTGTTATCACTGGCAGAAAAAAATAGCAGTTTCTTTATCTACATCTCTGCTCTATCATCAGCTCACATGTTGATTCCTGCAATGCAGACAAAAGAAAAATGCAGAATTATGACACTAAATTAAGTCAGCATGTTAGCAAACCCTCATTCAGTCTGTCATTGACTTGATTAAAATCTCGGGATAAAGGAAGATATGTCTACCTTTCATTCTTAAGAAATTGTTCCCACTCAGTGTATTTGTGTCTGGCAATCAGATGAGTGATGCTTTTCAGAGGCTTGGTCTTTCTAGCTATCTGCTTTATCAAGTTAGTGCTGAAAAGCCTTTAGATAACTCATTTGTATGCACACCAGCATTTCCAAATTGGCAGCTCTAACTACCACAGCATTCCAAATGCCATATTTAAATGACAGTAAATTACTTTCACTATTACCTTCAGACTATTAAAGCTATAGTGGTATGAGAATAATGTATGTGTGCATATTGCTACCGTCAGTAGGTACCCAATCAATAAAACAATATTGCTCAGTATTCCAGCAAAGCAGAGGTCTGATAAGGCAATAGTAGCCTGAGAATATGCTAATAAATATATTTAGTAAAACCTCTATTACTGAAGACGAGACTGCTGTGAAATGGGAGAACTGCAAAGCATGCTGGGACCTGTGCAGCTTAGAGCAGGAATTCTGCTGAACTTTACTCTGGTTGAACTTGGAAAGGAAGTGATGTGTGAGTGAGACAGTAAGTACTGAGCCATTTAACTGAGTTGGTGAGATAAAGTGACAATTCTCTGACCTGCCGGAATAGGTCAGGTCTTCCTGTTGTAGGCTTTTTTTAAAAATTTTTTTTAGTATTTATTTATTTATTTTTAATAGGGACAGAGAGAGAGTCAGAGAGAGGGACAGATAGGGACAGACAGACAGGAATGGAGAGAGGTGAGAAGCATCAATCATTAGTTTTTCGTTGCCATTGCGACACCTTAGTTGTTCATTGATTGCTTTCTCACATGTGCCTTGACCGCGGGCCTTTAGCAGACCAAGTAACCCCTTGCTGGAGCCAGCGACCTTGAGTCCAAGCTGACGAGCCTTCGCTCAAGCCAGATGGGCCCGCGCTCAAGCTGGCGAGCTCAGGGTCTCGAACCGGGGTCCTCTGCATCCCAGTCCGACGCTCTATCCACTGCGCCACCGCCTGGTCAGGCCCTGTTGTAGGCTTTTGTGGTGCTCTGCAATCTTCCATAGTGAACTTATCACAACACTTAATATGCAATTCTTTGTAAAATTATGTGGTTAGGTTTTTTTCCTCTGCTTGACACTAAGCTCAATGAAGGGGACTGTGCCAGTCTTCTCTGTTACATACCCTCAGTGCCAAGCAAAACTCCTTGTACAAATATAACAGTAGAGTCATAATAACAATTAAATGGACATGAGGGAGAAAGTCCCAGTGCAATGGTTTTATAGGGTACCAGTCCTGAAAAGGCAAGTCTTCTCTGTGCCTACACTCCCTACAACCACATCCAGCAGGAGCTGGAAGTCAGTAATTCCAGGGGAGCATCAGAGCAGAGCTCAGGGTACTTAGTTGTATTCAACTGCATCATTCACCGGCTATGCAACTTTGAGCAAGTTACTTTCTGTAACTTTCCTATATTCCACTTTCCCATTCCTCGTTCCCTGAGGCAGGAATGAATTAGGTACCTTTCAGGAGATGTATAACAGTTTCATATGTTTTTCTTAAGAATAAGATAATTTAGGTATTGCATAGCATACAATAATGCTTAAAACATGTTTTCTTTTATTTCCATTTTTATTCAAGATTAGAATCCATTCTTAAGGAGTGCGGGTTGCTAAGAAATAAGAGGGTATGACACAAGTTCCAGCTATTGGTACGGGTTTAGGATGAGATTCCAGCTTTAGTGAAGTCTCGAATGGAGCCACTAGTATATTTCAGAAAACAAGCCACATAGAGGTGATAGTCTGGGAAGGGTGATGAAGTTGTAGGCCTTCAGGCTTGAAGAAAAGCAACAGAACACTGTGTTGAATGTGGATTAGTCTGAGGATGGGGAAAAATAAAGAAATCCAACAGATCCCCACTAGGTATTGGCTGTCTTACTCAGAGTGAGGTGATCTAACTTGGAAAAGCTGGCAATGAGAGAGGACACATGTCAGGAGTTAAGAAATTCACCCAGGTGGTGGCAGTTACTATCAAAAGGCTCATCCACAGACATAAATATGACATTAAGCAAAACTAAACTTCTAAGGATATCAGGAAAGGGGAGTGGTGGCCACATAGTGTACATTGATAAAATTAAATCACAACAAGATATAAATCAATGTGAATAAAGAGTAAATTTAGATTAATTTTCACCTCTGGCAAATACTAGTTTTTACCACAGAGTAAGAAACTGTACAAAAACAGTGAAGAAACTTACAAAGAAGCTGACAACCATAATCTTGTCCAGGAATTGCTAACACATGGCACATCTGCTGCCTTTTCTGAATTCTGAGTCCTTGGCCAACCTCAAGGAATAATCTCTGCATTCTTCCCTGATGAGCCCACACATGGATTTAAGATACTTGTTAATGAGGTGCACACAGCAGCCTCTTCTAACCAAACTCAAATGGCATAAAAGGGAGGACCCATGAGACTTCCCTGATCTAGATTAACCCCTCACCTGAGTCCTAATAAAGTGAGCCTATCTTCCTCTTCAAATCTCAGAGCCTGCTATTGCACCTGTCCTGGTGATATCCCCCCATCTCTTTTCCCCGTTCTCAATTCTATTTCTATTTCTATTCAATTGACATTTCTGTTACACAAAATATATGTGGGCAAAATGTCAGCTATCAAATAAATACATTAATTAAATGAACTTGTTTGAAGTCCCATGACCAGTTGTGCATAAACTCAGGATTCTAGGCCAATACTAAGTACTTGTGGCTCAAGTACTGACCACAGTGCACCTGAATGAGCCACAATGTGGCAGAAGTACATTGTAAGAAAAAATAAATGGTGAAAATGTGGAGTAAACTCAAAAATAAAAACTCTTTTCAATAGATGTGACATAACATTTGAGCATCATAGTTACTCTCTTTGATGTAAAGAAAGTTACAAAGAGAAAAAGAAGATACAAACACAGCTTCCTTTCACAGACTCTGAGAGAGATCAGGCCATCCAAATTGAAGTCAAAACAGTAAAAGTATTAGTTAATGAAATGAGCAATGCTTTCTTATAGCTTCCACATTGCATTTAGGTGAATTTATGACAGAGACAATTGTACGTCTGCATCAAGTACTTATTCCATAACTGATCACAAAAAAGTAGCAACTTGTAAGGTTTCAGGATAATTTAAACTGGTTACAGAGGTTTAGAGTGTTTGCACCTTTATTTTTGTAAAATTGCTGATGATGGCTGTGATTTCTTTGCTGTAAAATCCTTGGTTAGGAATTCTCTAAATTTTTTTTCTTTTCTAAAGAAGTACATGATCTATTTGTTTTGATAATTTCTAAGAAATACATGGGAGTAATATGAAGAAAGCACTGCCTAGAATCTCTGACTTGTGTAGGACTGGCGAGGGGAGGGAGTATGAGTCAGATTTCCAGTTGGAAGTAACAGGAGCAATTGCAAAGGCTGAGGCAGGGAGGAGTTAGGCACCTTTTAGAAATAAAAATGCACCTCTATGGTTGCTGCATGGTAGACCTGGAGAGCAGGGAAGACACCAGAACCAGGTCATGGAGGTTTCTGTAGTCTAAGCTTAGGAGTTAAAGTTGAATTTAAGCACCACGGGAAGTCATCAAAGAGAGTTAAGCAGGCAAATGCATGATTTGATTAACCTTTAAAAGTGTTTTTTTTTCTTTGAATTGGTGTTATTCAAGTAAATAACTTAAGTAGACTCAAGACAGGAATTGATTCTGATTGATCTCTGATACTTCCACACTGTCCATTCATAACAGGATGAGGATTAATATTTACTAAATGAATAAGCGATCACATGGCTTATTGAATGAAGAAATGAATATAGGGCCAGTGTAGATAGAGTTCAGAACACATGCTGAAACTATTCAGACCATATTAAAGTCTGAGTGGACAGTAAAAGACTTTAAAATAACATGCATTTGTGATTTGTTGTTGGAGATAAAATTAATCCCTGAATTTTTTCTTCCTTTAAAAGTTTGTTTATTCTGTAGTTGTTGTGCTAACATTCTTGCTTTATTTAAATGTTTTCTTGCTGAATAGCATGCATTTATGTAGCTAGGATAATTAGGTTGAATTACATCAATTTGGAGAGGTTAAATTCTAGTAATTACAGATTTGCAATTTACAAGTAGAGTATAAATCTGATGATGGTCTATTACTTGCAATGCATATGATAATGGCAATTTAAGAAAGATGTAAACTTAGAATTCTGGATATTATTGACTTAAGCAATCCATTTAGTCTATAAAAATGTTTTAGTTTAAATATTCTAAAAAAAAAGAGAGTGGTAAATTGATACCTACCCATTTTATAGTTGAAAATACTATATTTTATCTGTTTTTAAACTGTTTTCCAATAGGCAGAAAGCCATGTAGGAAACTGCATTACAAAACAGAAATTCCTATTACATGGTAAACTCAGTACATTAAAATACCCATTTCATCTTCACATATGAATTATAGTCCCAGGTATTATTGCAAAAATTTTTTTTGTAAATTTTATTCACAGGTATATATCTGTTTCAAGATACAGATAACTAAATTATATATTTAGGTGTGTAAAATGTCATTGACATCAAGAAAGATTCTATTTCTGACACTTTCAGAGTTAGCAATGAACAACTGAGTTTAGTTGACAAAAAAAACAACTATTTTGTGTTTCAAAACAAGTTATACCTGAAGATCCTCCTGACCTATTGTTGGTCTAAATATGTAAATTATAAAATTTACATAATCATTAGAAATACATATGTGAACATTATCAAATAGAACACTGCAACTAGCATTTACGATATACATTTTTAGCCTGACCTGTGGTGGTGCAGTGGATAAAGTGCCAACCTGGAATGCAGGTTTAAAACCCCTGGCTTGCCTGGTCAAGGCACATGTATGAAGCAACTACTACCAATTGATGCTTCCCATTCCTCCTCATCTTTCTCCTCTCTCTCCTCTTTCTAAAATCAATATATAAAATCTTAAAATATACATAAAAAATGAACCTTTTTAGTATTATAATTCTAACAAGCATTAAAATGTTGCTTTAAAAACAAGAAAAAAGAAAGCCCATATATTGACTAATTTAAAAAAAGTTATTTTATGAATCAAATATTACTCTTTAAAGTTCCTTCTATGTGACTCCAAATACACACATCTATGTATATGTATATCTAAAGAGATTATACATGAATAATTATTTGATAAAATATGCCATTATCAAGAGTAATTCTGACCTCATAATCTAGGAGGAGTTGCAGGATGCACCCATTTTCTGAGTTTTGAGAATACTTTCTAAACACTGCAACTTTCATTTATTTATTTTTGTATAAAGTTTATTTTGGAATAATTGAAGATGTACAGAAATTCGCAAAGGTAGTAAATTGAATTCCCACATACCCGTCACCCAGTTTCCCACAAAGTTTATCTATCTATCTATCTATCTATCTATCTATCTATCTATCTATCTATACAAATAACACAAAGCAAGGGAAAAATTATATGAAAATGGAAGCATTTAGGGACAAAAATTCAGCTTTAGAGGTAAAGAAAATGAGCGAATCACTAAGAGTTAATGCCATTTTCCAGTTGTGACATAGTTTTTAGATACTACAAAATTCAGTCCAGGGGCATGAGTTTTAATAGTAAATTTGCATTCAGCAGACCATGGGCACATTTAGGACATGACTGCTAGTTTCCATTATAGGACTTAAAAAGCACTGCATTAACAGTATTATAATATAGAACATAATAGGGATTTTGAGTTTCTGCTAAGAGCTATGCATTGCAAGGTAAATTGCATTGATTTTCAACATTTTCCAAGGTAACATCAATGCTAATAGCTAATAAGCCTTGTGTTGTGCCGAAAATAAATTCAAAATTTGCTGGATTACTGGAAAACTGAATTTTAATAGATCACACTTACTTTCATAGCACATTTTGTTGTTCCTGCTTATGCAGAAACATTTGTTAGCTCTGAGTAGAACTACGAAGATGAATAAAAATACTAGGCCTCCCTTTATGAAGGTTAACTAAAAGGAGAGACAGAAAGGAAGAACAGAGAAGATTTAATAAAAAGCCAAATATGAGACATGCTAGGAACCCCACAAAATACAGAAGGAACCCTGAGAACATACGTGGCTGGGAGAAGCAGCCTTCAGACTGTGGGAATGGCTGACTGGTATATAGGTACTCAGTAATATGAGAAAAGGTCGTTTTATAAATAGAAAATGGTATGACCCAAGCTTTGCAAGTCCAGCATATGGAGTGCATATGCCCTGTGATGAAGCTAGTTGTCAAATGTATCATCAATGGTTAGAAGCATCAGAAAGACCTCCATCTGACAAACGATATTGTTCTCCAAATGCAAAGACTTGGAAAACCGTCTGACTCAGCTGCTTTTTCAAATCAAGATGACCAGCAAGACATGCTTTCTCCTCATCCTTCACAGTGTCAGCATTCAGGGTCTGGAGTAAATTACCAACAGCTATCATTCATTGTCAAAGGATTGGGTGGGTGACCTCCAAACCCAACCACACATCACACTCCAGTCTCATTTTTCTGGGCAGATAAGTTTTGATGTGTTTGTACTTTTTTAATGCCTTATTCCTTTTTTATAAACATTAATGCACTTAATATGCTCACTTATTCTTCCTCTCTATAGTTTTTCTTACTCCTTAGGTTTGGCAAATAAGCCTTGTAGTCCTAACTCCAGGAGTAATCAATAGAGTCAAAGGCTGAATTTAAGAAATGGGATCCCTTAGAAGCAGCTGCCTCAATGAAGCAGAACACAGAGAGTTAATCTTGACAGTCAGATGAGCAAATTCTACTCAAGACAGGAAGAACTTGATATGCTTTGAGGTGTCTATTGTCATGCTGTTATTTTTGTTTCATGTAAAACTAGAGCATTTTACGAACAGATCAAATGGGATTAATGCACTAACCATTCTGCCTGGGATCTACCTATACACTAAATCCAAACAAAAGAGACAGAAAATCTGTGAGTAATCAATAGTGAGCCTATTACAGTGCAATGTCATAGGTAATCTGTCAACATGCCTATTTTATCCACCTGAAAAAGACATGAAAATCCTCCCGGGACAAAAATTAACTGAGTACAAGTAGTACTAATGGCCATGGTAAGAGAAAGTCATTTATGATATATGACAGACCCAAATTGTTTCTGATTGTATCCATCTATGCCTAATTTAATATACGAAGAACTACTGGTGTAAATTAGAGTCAATAGTAAACTGTGCTTAAATCATGCTTTACTCAATATTTTAAATCAGTCATTATATACCTAGAAAAAATAACTCACAGCTAAAAAATGAGAAAATAGATTTCCAAATGAAATTGTCTTAAAAAAAAGAAAAATAAGAGTTAAAAAACCAAAAGTGGAAATCCTTGTGTGCTTAATTACATTAAAGTAGCACAATCATAGACCTCAATAAAGCTGAAATAAAAAAGGGAACATCAGACAAACCATTCCACAATTAAAATAAATCACAATTACAGTTGGAGAGGACTTCAAAGTAAGAATACCTATCTTCCCAAAGATTGAAAAAATCCTCTCAGTCCTGACCAGGGAGCTCAGTTGGTTGGTGTTGTTCCCTTATACCAAGGTTGACGGTTGAATTCCTAAGCAGGGCACATACAAGAGTCAACCAATGACTTTATGGATAAATGGAACAGCAAATCAATCTCTCTCTCTCTCTCTCTCTCTCTCCCTCTTTCTCTCTCCCTTCCTCTCTTTCTAAAATAAATAATTATTTTAAAAGTAATAATCTGCTCAATCATCAGTCAGTGCAGGTATTATCTCATCTCTGAACATTACCAGTGACAGAGAACTCACTACTTTGCAAAGTGGCGCCTTCCACTCATGGATGAACATTATATTTTCATTCATTAATCAGTAGCTATAACTCAGCACCAGATCTCTATATTGTTCATTGGAATAATACAAAATAAAAAATGCCTGTTCCATTCAAAACCTTTCCAAATATTTGAAGACAATGTTCCTATCTCTCCCTAATGTAATCTTGTCTCCATAAACGATCCCTTTTCAATGACTTGCCATATGCACAATTTATCTAACTTTCTTCATTTTGGGTTCCATCTTTATTCATGTAACAGATAGTAATTAAGAACACATGACACACAAGCCATGGGGATATGCTGACAGAGAGAACAATGCAGCACCTACACTCATGGAGCTTGGAGTCTATGAAGAAAGGCAACTGCTTCAAGCAAGATCATTAAAAATGTGATACATACTACAAAGGTAAGGTGACCAGATTTTAAAATTGGTAAAGTGGGACACCATTGACGGGGGGGTTCTTGATTAAAAATTTGGTCTATATGGAGCCAAAATAATTTCATATAATGCAAAAATAGTATTGTAATATATTTTTTAAATTGGGACTTTTTTAAAACGCTGCAGGATGCAGGACAAATTGTTAAAAATCGGGACTGTCCTGCCCAAAGCGGGAGGGCAAAGCCATATGCACTATTCAGCTCTTAAAAAAGTGTCTAGATCTGTGTGTAAAACTCCAGGAACTGTTTCAATGAGGGCAAAATGCATTATGATAATTTAGCACATTGATTTAATATATGATTCTTTTAATTTGATCAAGATTACAATACTCAGAAATTATATCACAGAGTTGAAAATACTCATCATACTAAGGCTGTGATAAATAAAAAATTTGGTATACTTTACAGCAACTGCTGACTCTTATGACTACACCATGATGCCCAGGAGATAGGGCAAACTGTCCTCATAGGAAATTCAAAAGGAAGCCCCTGTTTCAATTAGTTAGTGCCTATATCAGATGACCAGGGTGTGTATTAGGAACAGGGTCCTCATGCATATCAAGATTAGCTACACTTGTGATTCTTAAGACTGAACATATAAAAGAACCCTGAAATCTTCAAATGAAACAATTTGTTACAAGCTAAAATTTTAAATAAAAATAAAGATTACTGTAAATGCAGAGGATCTAGGTTCAAAACCCCAAGGTTGCTGACTTGAGCAAGGGGTCACTGGCTTTGCTGTAGCCCCCCAGTCAAGGCACATATGAGAAAGCAATCAATGAACAATAAAGGAGCCACAACAAAGAATTGATGCTTCTCATTTCTCTTCTTTCCTCTGTCTGTCCCTATCTGTCCCCCTCTTTGTCTCTCTGTCTGTCTCTGTCACATACACAAAAAAGATTACTGTAAGTATAATCATATTCCCCAGAGACATCCCCAGATTTCTCCAACTCTTCTCCAATTTCAACCTGCCCAGACAGAGATTTCATTGTTTGTTATTTTCTATATTTTCCTGAGCATTGTGAATGGGTTGTATTATTCTACTGAGTGAACCATATTGTGGAGTTCAAACATTCTTAACTACTAATTGTGGTATCCTGGAAAATAAAGTAGGCAAGGAGTAGTACCCATAACAGATAGGGTTCTGCTAAGAAGCTGCATAATCTTTGTGCCCTGGTAACTTTTCTTTTCTTTCTTTCTTTTTTACATTTATTTATTTATTTATTTATTTATTTATTTATTTATTTATTTATTTATTTAGCGTGTGTGTGTGTGTGTGTGTGTATGTTTGTGTGTGTGTGTGAGAGAGAGACAGAGAGACAGGAAGGAAGAAAGATGAGAAGTATCAGCTCGTAGTTATAGCACTTTAGTTGCTCATTGATTGTTTCTCAGACATGCCTTAACAAAGGTTGCCGGCACTGACAATGATCCTTAGCTCAAGGCAGATACCTTGGGATTCAAGCCAGTGAGCCTTGGTCTCATGCCAGTGACCATGGGATCATGCTAATAATCCCATGTTCAAGCCAGTGACCCCATACTCAAGCTGGTGAGGTTATGTTCAAGCTAGATGATGAGCCCCCACTCAAGCCGGCAACCTCAGGGTTTTGAACCTGGGACCTCAGCATCCCAGGTCAACACTCTATCAACTGTGCCATCACTAGTCAAGCATGATAGTTTTTCTGAATTTAGATATTTTACCAAGCAAATGAGAGGTCTTTTCTGAAGAGTTGGGTTGCTTCCAGCTTTAATGTCCTATGAATTTTAATACTGTTTAATTAACTTTAGATTAATTTCCCATCACCATTTCATGAAGTATGGAAAAGAAACCATTGACTAGTTAGAAGACTAATCAAAATACAAAAAAATAATATTTTCAAAGTCTCAAGAATACTTGACTATCAGTGATGATGTTATGTAGTCTATTTTCACTGTTTGGAATATTCAGTTCTTAGAATTCTACAAAATGTTTTTACAGTAGATTTTAGCAGAGATCTTACCATTAAATAGCCACCAAATAGTATGAGTCTGCTCATACTAAACAGTCTGCTACATGGTGCTTATTACCACTTTGCATTTTCTGGGTGAGTAGCTGTCCAGCTAGCTAAGTTAACTGTTGCTTGAAATGTTTTGAAAGTAATAATACAGAAAAATGGCAGATACCATGATTGTTGGGAGTTCAACA
Organism: Rhynchonycteris naso; assembly: GCA_037038555.1. Classification (NCBI taxonomy): domain Eukaryota; kingdom Metazoa; phylum Chordata; class Mammalia; order Chiroptera; family Emballonuridae; genus Rhynchonycteris; species Rhynchonycteris naso. Next base: position 230,242,309 of record CM072998.1, read on the forward strand.
TGCATCACTTTGACATGTGCTTGAACCCGATGCTTGTTTTGCAAGTTCTATAACTTCTACCTCGCTTCATTACTAGCTACAAGTGTTTTTGTCTCTCTCTGCAAATTTTCAGGTATAAGTAATGACCTAGCTGGCCAAAGGTCAACTGGAATACCTACTACTTTGAAAAAAAGGGAATTGTAAATGTCATTCTCATATATATATATATATATATACACATATATATATATATATATGTGAGAGAATGTTATAATGTATATAAGTGTATATCTCAGAATGAGATTGGTGAGGGAAATATGCAGAACTCAAATGTCTTTTTCAAATACCATTTAGAAATACTCATTTCCCTTAAATAGTAGCAATATACATGTTACTTAGAAAATGTATTGCAAATTTTGATTTGCTTTTCTTCTAAAAATCTCATAAGAAAACATGTATTGTACTTCTGAGAATTCCAGCTTAATTTCTATGTAAATGATCTAATCTATGTATCTAATCTATAAATCTATAACCATACATTATGCATGCTTTGAAAAATCATCTAAACAGTTACAGACTGATTAGGGGAATCCTTTGAGGCTCATCACATTACTTTCTTTGATATCCAGGTTTGAGTGGCTGGCTGATTTTTAAGCTGAACAGAGTTTTCAGCACCCAGGACTGTTTCAAGGAAGAAGAGAAAGTGAGCACTTGATATTTAGTTAATTGGATGCTATAAGTAAATGCTGCTTTAAAATGATTTAAAATGATATGAATGAGAACTGCTTTTTCTAAAATGAATATAATCCAAACTAATTTAGAGAAAAAGATAATCATTGTTTTGTTTAATATGTATTTTCAAAATTGATGTCAAAACATAACTTACCTGCTCTACCTTGCATAAATACCATTTATATGGCCTTTGAGGGAAAAATCAGTATATTTCTCACTGTTCACTGTATCTATATCCTCAGCTACAAAATGAATTAATCATCTTTATCTTACCTTTTTTTTAAGTGAGAGAAAGAAGAGAGAGAAAGAGAGTAGGACAGACAGGAACAGAGAGAGATGAGAAGCATCAGTTCATAGTTGTGGCATCTGAGTTGTTCACTGATTGCTTTTTCATATGTGCCTTGACCAGGGGGGCTATAGCTGATCCAGCAACCCCTGGCTCAAGCCAGCGACATTTGGGCTCAAGCCAGCTAAGATGGGGTCATGTCTATGATCCCAAACTCAAATCAGTGACTGTACGCTCAAGCTGGATGAGCCTGCACTCAAGTCAGCAACCTCAGGGTTTTGAACCTGGGTCTTCAGCACCCCAGGCTGATGTTCTATCTACTGTGCCATGGCCTGGTCAGGCTCTATCCTATTATTATACAAGGTTATGGAGATGTGCTTTCAAAGCATATAATGCCAAAATTATATAATACATTCTACCAAATAGCTTTAATTATTTTGGAATTGAAACATTCCTTCTGCAGGGATTCAAGGTTCTAGTTTCTGACCCTGAGCTATGCTATAGATAGATATACAAGAACACAAAGCAGAGATAAGTAACCAGGAGTCTGGAGTGATAAACCTGGGCTCCATCTTCTGCTTGTGGTTAACTCTGAGCGATCCAGACTGTGCCTCGGTTCTTCTTCGTTCTTCACGTTTAAAGTGTGGATTATAATACCATTCCCTCATTGGGCTGTTTTAAAGGTTAAATGGGTCATTATTTACAAAACTTAATGAAATGCCTGCACATAGCAAGCCCCTATACACATAGTAATTATTCCATTATGCTGATTAAGTGGCATTTGCTTTGGGGCAGCAGGCCTAAGGCAAGTATTGTCCTGCTGTAGAATATTGAACAGTTTTGAAGTGTAATTGAAAGCAGAATTCCAGCGCTTGTTCCTCTCATCCTCCCCAGTATGGGAACATCATACTTTTTGCCCTTTTCTTACTTCCCTACCTTACCTGTGCCCTGGCAACAAATCTTTTCAATCCCCATGAATGAATAGTTTTTAAACAATGTAATGTTAAGATCAAATAAAACATATGTAGCTACCTGCTTTGCATGTCAGAGGTTAAGATTCAATTTAATTCAAACATCATTCCCTTCAAACATTATTCAGATAATTTTAATAAATCTGGATGATTTTCTTCTTTCTTGTGCTTTTTCCAGTCCTTCACTAAGGTTCTAGCAAAGAGTAGAGGCAAGCTCAACTTTCATCAGCTGTCTCAATCATAATAGCACTGAAAAGACCCTTGTTTAAATTAATGACTGTAACTGTGTTGATACTAACAATATACCTTGGTCATCTGAGTTATGAAGACTGTGACTTTGCAGATTTAGTGGATTTTTTAAAGTACAAATTGATACATTAAAGTACATGTAGTCTGGCCCTGGCTGGTTGGCTCAGGGGTAGAGCGTGAATGTCCCAGGTTCAATTCCCAGTCAGAGCACACAGGAGAAGCGCTCATCTGCTTCTCCACCCCTCCCCTTCTTGCTTCTCTCTCTCTCTCTTCCCATCCTGCAGCCATGACTCAATTGGAATGAGTTGGACCCAGGAGCTGAGGATGGCTCCATGGCCTCTGTTTCAGGTGCTCAGAAGAGCACAGTTGCTATGGAGCAAGGACCCAGATGGGCTGAGCATCGCCCTTACTGGGCTTGCCAGATGGATTCTGATTGGGGTGATGCAGGGGTCTGTGTCTGTGCCTCCCTTCCTCTCACTGAATTAGAAGCAGAAGAAGGAGGAGGAGGAGGAGGTGGAGGAGGAGGAGGAGGAGGAGGAAGAAGAAGAAGAAGAAGAAGAAGAAGAAGAAGAAGAAGAAGAAGAAGAAAGTACATTGTAGTCTGAGTTTTTGATTTGTAAGTTTACAGCATTATGGTTTAACAAATGATGACCAGGTGGAGGGTTACAAATGACTGAAGTAAAGACTGAGCACAAATCAGTCACCAAAAGCACAAAATAATTATTCACCCAAAGTTACAGGGAATAATAAATAAGTATTAAAACTCATTAATGCCCTGGTCAGATAGCTCAGATGGTTAGAGCATCATCCCAATATGTAAAGATTGCTGCTAGTTTGATCCCCAGTCAGGGAACATACATAAACAGATTGATGTTTCTGTCTCTTTCTCTCTTTTATCTCTCAGAAATCAACAAATAAAAAATATTCTAAAAAGACTCATTAGTAATCTAGATACAAAGAATACTGAAATTAAAAATACATTATTTTGCTTCTCCTTGAGGCTCTGGTCTTTGGTATTGTGGATATACGTATACCTTCTTGCTAAGAGTCACTTCAGTAAAAGGCATTTATATCCACTCCTGACAGAAAACAGTAAGGAAAGACCACATGCGGCAGCTTTCCTTGTGGTCTATGCCACATTATGCTTTAATGTACCTTATTAAACTCCAGTAAAGACAAACTTTCTGACAATTCAATAAGGTATAAGCTCAACAGGAAGTAAAAGAGGAGGTGGGGGACACTAGGGGGTTGTTCTCTCTTTGAATCATAAATATACTTTTCAGTATTTTAATATTTAAAACTCACTCATTCTAAAGTCATATTCAACCTCTCTCAAACATATGTGCATAAGGCTGGAAAAGAAGGAATAAAGAAACAGAACTTCAAGCGCATTTCGAAGTTTATTGTTAGTTTTATGATAGAATTCAATGAACTCTAAGAGAGCAATGACTGTAGCTATATTTTACATAAATGGACAAATCCTCCCTAAAAGGCCCAGCATAAGGCCATGTAAGAAATAGATCATTTTGACTGTTCGAGTACTTCATAAATTTTAAATATTTTATGTCTTCCCCAGTTGTGAATGCTTCCAGCCAAATTCAGACATAGAGTGCAATACACAGGTTGATGGTCCAGAAGTCAGACATAAACATATGTCTGCTTGGCTTCTAAAGTTAGGTTTGTTTTCATTCACTTAAAATCCCAAACAGTATTTGTAAATACAACATAGCATTATTCAGGCAAAATACCCAAAATTGTGGATCCAAAAACATTTTAAGCACTGCTTTTAAAGTTCAGTCATTTTTCACTTAAACAAAGCTGTCTAACCCCAGATACATAAAGAATTTGAGATTTCTGGTGTGCTTTAAAAATTCCAAATTTCTTTCAAAGATCCCATTGTAAACAGCTTCACATGGCAAACCATCAAAATAGCAGGCATAAACCCTACAAAAGAAGAAAGATGAACAACACAGTTTGGACATCCTAAGTAATTTCCACTCCTTCAACAGGCACTGGTTAAGACAACGTGACTCAAACTAGAAACTGTGTCCTCATTGGCAAGAGCACCAAAGGAGAAAGGAAGCTGGAAAGACTGATTAAGTTGGCATTTGTAAATTTTCTGGGCATTCAAAAATCCATACTGTATCATATTCTTTATAACTTTAGAAATTGACCTAAACTTAACTACAATGGCTCTTCTTTACAAAAATAACTGAAATCCTTATCAAAATAGCCTTTTATGTCTTGTAATTGACCTATGGTGCGGTCTCTTTTAGCTCTACTGTCTTTTTTCTTTAGTTGTTCTAATGTATTTATTACAAAAGTACCCTTTGGAACACATATGACAGTAAGAGAATAAAGCCAACTGCAAGACTCTGCGCTGTACGGTCTCAGTTGTGCAAAAGGATAGATACAGACAGATGGAAGACAATCTCTCAGATGTGAGTGGCTTTTCTTCTTTACATTTTTTTTTGCATTTTCTAAAAAATTTTAAATGTATTGACATTACCTTTTATCTATATATGTAAAGACTAAAATCTCTAAAGATGGAAAGTTTTTAATAATTATAGTATTCCTTCATTTGGCTGCATAACTTGGCCTGACTTGGCAAGAAACTATGGATAGCTCTCACCCTCCCTGTGAGACTTCTGCTCCACCCTTTGAAGAAATACTAATGGGTTTGATGATAGGGTTCTGTCCCTGGTTCCACTGAGGTTTTTATAAAATGTAGTGCATGCATCAGGTTACATTTCTAATACCTGAAAATTTTACAAGCACATATCACCCTAAGCATTTTGATTGAGAAATGGGAATGTCTAATGTCTAATAAAGCAACATTTTAATAAGCTTTTCCTTGAGGCTTAAATGCTCTATACAAGATAATCAGGATCAGTGCCATTGAAAGTTCAGGTGTGATCTATAAGACATTTGATTCCCTGATTAAATAGGTGATAACAAAGAGGATACCAACAACCATTCATTTTTTAGAGTGTTGCAGTAAGTTCTATTTGCAATAAGATCCACTTCTTACCTTTGAAAGTCCTTACCATTTTGAAAATGCTATAATTGGACATTATTTTATCAGATGCTTAATTACATGAGATTAAGCTAGGAATCCTGGACAACCACTATTCCTAAGTGCTACAGTTCAGAGAGATAAGGTCATCTATCCTGCTAATTAACAAAACTCAAATTAGATGAGCTCTTCTGATTCCTATGATAGTATATTTTGTTTCAAAACATTTGAGAAAAGAAAGTTTAAGCATAAAATTTGATAGGGTTAAAATTAATCATTCTCAAGTATATCAAATTTGAGAATTTTTTCCACAAGATACTATTTGAAAACACTCTTGAGGAAGGTAGAGCAATAAGAAAAGAAACAAATTTTAAAAATTCAAAAAGATGAACAAGCCAAAATTTATTATTTGAAGATGCTAAAAGTTAGACAAATTTCTTTTTAATACTTACTTTTTAATGGAGATGGGAGGTAAAAAGGTCTAAGTAACAAATTATAGAATATAAGAAAAATATCTCCAGATATGAGTTTAAATAATATTTTGTATATCTATATGCTCATCAACTTAGAAATATAAAAGAATAAGACATTAGAAAAAAATTTTAGATTTTAAAAACTTATTAACTCTACTGACAGAGATAAAATCCTGAATAAATGGAGAAAATCCTGAATAAATGTGTTTATTGATAGAAAACACTTTAAAGATGTTAATTCTTCTCAAACGCATTTATCATGAAGACTTGGGGGAAGTGATATGAAGACAGACCAAAATAAATAAATAATAAAACAATCATAGCAATAACATTAAAAAGTTTGGGGTTTAATCATCTCCCCTAATTAGTCATATTATTATGTAACTTCTTAAAAGATAATAAAAATCTTAGTCTTTTTCTTAAACCAGTGAGATCTAAACCCTAGAGAATACCTGTATTCAAAACTGTAGATATACTATCAAGCAAGAAGTTAAAAACAAAGCAGAAACAGACTAGAAAACAAACAAGCCAAGTTGTCAAGTGTGCTGAATGTGGGATCCATCACCAGATGAAGCTTTAGAAAATGGAGGAGGATATATGGCAGCATGAGACAGCCCAGCACTGAAGATGATTTTAAAAGTAAAATTGTCAAAAAATAGACTTTATTAAAAATACTCATTGTTAGCAGGGGAGATTTTTTTAAGTAAATATAACAAAAACTTGAGCATGAGCCTGTATGTAGCTGGCAGGGAAACAGCCAGCAGAGACGCCTGCAGATGGAGACAACAGCAATGCAAGGAGATGGGAAAGGACTGGACAAAGAACAGAGGTGGACACCACGCCTGAGGACAGGAGAGGGAAGCCCTTTTTCTAAAACTGAGTGAAAATGATGCACTTGTCAATGCACTGGTTAAATTGATTCCTCCCATATCTACTGACAAAATTGTTGCCTTGAGAGATGCAAATGTTGTCTGAATCTGGACCAATGTTTCGTCCCCAATGAAGGTTGACCAAGATCCTTTGATTGGCATTAATTTCTGAACAAGTTCAAAGAAGTCATAAAATTTACACCTGAAGGGCACCTTTAGTTTCGGTTGGATTTTCTTCCAGCATTTATCTTCTGGGCCCTTTGAGTGTTCACTGTGGAAGGTAAATAAGAAGACTCTGACGAATCAATATTAGAGATAATGATGTTTTCCTAATGCAAGAACTGCCTTGACCTTGAAATTGCATAAAGGGGTACATAAAATGCACATTTGTAGTAAAGAAAGAGCACTCAAACTTGGTTATAAAAAGGAAGACAGAATTCAATGAAGAAAAAGAAGAATCCTGAATGTCCTTCTACTAAAATCAACATCCAAATGCAAGCAAGAAAGCATTTATCTTCATATTAATATCTGCTTCTCAGCAGATAAGTAAAACAACAAAAACAACAGCAAACCATTTTTGGAACAATAGTTAATTTGATGCAATAAAGAAAAATACATCCCAATACAAGTACATGCTTATAACGTAGGAGTAAACAAACAGAAGAATGCCTCCATGTTGACTGTACCTCATGCTCAGTGGCAATGGCTCTTCTGTGTAAATGAAGTAAAGAAATTGTGAAAAGCGAACGTCTTTGATAACACTTGCCTGCAAATGTTCAGAACACTCAGCATTTTAATCCATGTGGCTAAGTACAAATGTTAATGATTCTGCTCGATTGGATGGAGTATTAAGACTACCAAGTTTGACAAAGAGAGTAACACAAGAGAAACAATCTGTATTCTGTATACATTTTTCCCACCTCAGGATAAATGCCAAAGTGCAGAGACACTTGAAAGAAATCTATTCTTTATCCAAAATGATGCCGGTATTTTAAATTGGCTTTCTTGCTTCCAGGCTCAAGTACCTGTTAAGTTGATCTTCTAAAAACTGAGGCACATGGACTGGCTGGGATCAAAAGTATACTAACAGAGAAAGTGGAGGTGTATGGTAATTGTTCTAACAGTCTCCAAAAATATGGCAGCTCCCTGACAGTTTGTAAACTACACATTATAGTTAACCGAACCCTCTTTGCAGTTGTGGAAAGAATTCATTTTTCCTATTCCCAGGACTTGGGCTCTCATCCCAGTGCGTCACCAATCAGCTGTGCACACATGGACCAGAGCCAGAATCATCATTCACTTTCACGTCAGATCACATCCCACTCTTAATGCTAAAAAAAGAGCTACCTGGTGACCCTAGGATAAATCCTAACATCTTTAAGTAATGTAGCCTCTGAAACCCTACAGGACTGGCCCTGCCTCGCTCCCAGACTCAGCCTGTGCCATGCCCTGCTTGCTGTCTGTGCCAGCTCACTGGTTTCTTTTACACCTCAACACCCGCACTGCTGTAGCCACCAGGCATCTGCACTTTTAAACACTAATATTGATATTTTAATAGGGCACTTCTGACACCGATCTGAAGAGCACCTTTTATAAATGATAACCAAGGAGACAGATAATATGGTAGGTAGACCTAAAAGATCCTGGCTGACAGACACCTGTGAGCTCCAGCTCCTCTAGGCCATGTGATCACAGGGTAAAGAGCCCAGACACTATATACAGTGTGCTGTGTGCTGCAGGCGGTTTTTTGGATATTACGTTTCATTTCTTGCCATGTCTACAATATGTCCATTTGTGTCTCCTGATTCTTGTAAGAAAAAAAGGAGAAGGCAGGCAATTACTTTTGAGATGAAACTCAAGAGTAATTGTCCAACTGAAGGCTAGTGTGACTGTTCTGAGCATGTGTAAGGTAGGCGGGGCTAGGCTATGATGTTTAGTCAGTGAGGTGCATTTAATGCAGGAGTCCCCAAAGTATCGCTCATGGGCCACATGCGGCCCCCTGAGGCCATTTATCTGGCCCCACTGCACTTCCGGAAGGAGCATCTCTTTCATTGGTGGTCAGTGAGAGGAACACAGGATGCATCTGCACCCATAGTTCCCATTGCAATACTGGTCAGTTTGTTGATTTAAATTCACTCGTTCTTTATTTAAATATTGTATTTGTTCCTGTTTTGTTTATTTACTTTAAAATAAGATGTGCAGTGTGCATAGAGATTTGTTCATAGTGTCTTTTTTTTATAGTCCGACTCTCCAACGGTCTGAGGGACAGTGAACTGGTCCCCTGTGTAAAAAGTTAGGGGACCCCTGATTTAATGCAATGTCGACAGGGTATTTTCAGACTACAATGGGTTTATTGGCACAGAGCCTCAGTGTAAGTCGAGGAGCATGTGTACGTGAAAAATGTGAAACCTGCTGAAAGTAGCACAAAGAAGGGGGCTGAAAAGGAGAAAGGAGAGGGAGCCGAAAGGGCAGAGCAGCAGAAGGAAGGGACACAAAGCCAGGTGCAGCCAGGTTCCCATGAGATGCATGGAATTCTTCCCACCACACCTGCTCACGGGATCCACAATATATTATCTTCAAGTAAAGGAACAAACCAAGTAATGTTAAACCTTTGCTATGTTTTTCTTCTTTTTTACAGCCTTCTTTACATATGTAGCTTTTAGAATTATTTTTAGGTTTTTACATAGTCGGCCATTTACTTCTTTTACAGGAGTTTTCCAGCCAGGCTATCATGACTTTTTCCTAGAGTCCGATTTAAATAACTATATTGATTCCATTTGGAAGATGAACCATCACACAATTACATAAGTTCCAAACTTAGATATTAAATTCCCTTCCAGTCTTTTAGTACATATAAATCCTTAGTGTGGCAATTTTTTGTTCCATCATACATTTCTAAGATCATGTTCTAAGCATTACCTGAGGACTTCCAAAATGTCATCTTTCCTGCTCTCCGTGGCCCCTATAACTTAGAATTTCACAGACCCTCCCTTGTGCAGGAGGACAGGAGGACTCACGCTGCAGCATCTATAGTCATTTTATGTCATTGCTGCAAGCGACAGAAAAGAACTGTCCAGCCATCAGTCAATGCTTCAGGATGTCCACAACCACAGCTAAAATGGAGACTGTGGATGAATAAAATATCCCAATACTCTGCTGTCTGTGTGTATCAGTAAACCTGGGGAGTTTACTTAGCAAAACAAATTTAACTTTTCTTCCTTTTAACTAAGAGTGTTAAAACTCAGAAGAAATGCTATGATGATTCCTTGAGGGACATTCAGATAAGTTGCTCATACCTATTGTCTTGTTTCACTGGTTATTTGGTGGGATACTATAAACCATGAAAGATCTTGAGGTTTTTCATACGTGTTAGGCCTCTTTGTGCCAAAAGAAAGAGACTCTACTTCCGTCCATACTGATAATTTTGAAAATTTTACACCTAATAATAATTGGTTATTATACATTTCTTTCTAACTCATTCACCTCTATTTTCATCTCATAAATGATTAGGAAAAACAATATATTGAAGAATCTATAACAATCTTTCATTTACTTTGGTGCATTTTTACTTAAATAATATAATTATTTACTCACCTTAATGTGCAGCCCACAAAACAAAATTACGTATTTCCTTCCCTTTGCAGGGATCTTGGTTCCTTGCTTCTGTTTGTTGAAAGGCTGGTACTTTTGAGAAACATGAGAAATACTAACTGCCAAGTCAAATGGCATCTGTTTGGTCACCTGTGACAGTGCCATTCATGCCACAACAAGGTATATTTCTGATTCTATACTATTTGTATGAAAAGCTACTTGACATTTATATCATTATTATTTTAAGAAATTGGTTGCCCTGGCCAGTTGACTCAGCAGTAGAGTATTGGCCTAGCGTGTGGAAGTCCTAGGTTTGATTTCCAGTCAGGGTACACAGAAGAAACACCTATCTGCTTCTCCACCCCTCTCTCTTTCTCTTCTCTCTCTCTCTCTTCCACTCCTCTCCTGCAGTCAAGGTTCAAATAAGCAAGTTGGCCCTGGGTGCTGAGAATAGCTTCATGACCTCACTTCAGAAGCTAAAATAGCTTGGTTACTGAGCAACGAGCAGCAGCCCCAGATGGGCAGAGCAGCAGCCCCACACAGGGGTTGCCAGGGCACATGCGGGAGTCTGTCTCTCTACCTCCCTGCCTCTCACTTGATAAGAAAAAAGAAAGAAATTGGTCAACATGTGGGGATTCCTAATAAAGTAAACAAAACTAAGGTTTCTGAAAAAAGAATATCTCCAATTTCTATGTGTTAATAATTGTTACAGTGAGTGATTAACAACTAATAATAAAAAGGGTGAAGAGTGGAATCTATTGCTAGTTAAGTAAAATTTCTGTATTCATTAAGCTAGTATCACAGCTGTTTTATAACCACTTTATCTGACAAGAAGGAAAGCAATGGCTTTATTATACTTCATTCAAAATCTACAGATTAAATACTGTTCAAATAAATAAAAGAGTTTAGACTTAGAAAATACCTTATTGTAAATTCACAGCCCCTGAGAATTCAGCTTCACTCAGAAGCAAGAAAATCTTCATCCATTTGCCTTAATTAGGATACAGCCAGTAAGAGGGGTAAAATATGAGTAAAAGACTTACTAAAAACTCTTTGGCACTTCTAAATTTCGATTTATTAATGAGGATGGGATTGGGAGATGCTAGTTATTCCAAACAGTGACTGGTAGATTGTGAGATATAGAACATCTGAAGTGCAATTTCACAATCTGACATATTACAGTTTGTAAATGTTCATATATTCCGACCCAGTCATTTGCATTTAGGAATTTATCTTGAATAATAAAATTTAAAGGAAAGCAAAAGATTTACACTGAGGTGTATTAATTTCAATGTTTCCTTACAATATTAAGATATTGGGAATAAAATAGATGATTATATATGTTAAAAATTACAGTATGTTCATATAAAGGTATACTGTGAGAATCTTTAATGACTAGGGGAAGTAATATACTACATATTTAAATAAATAAGACCTAAAAAACAGTTTTATAATATAATATAAAGTTTTAAGGCCCTGGCCTGTTGGCTCAGTGGACAGAGCATTACCCCGACGTGTAGACATCCTGAGTTCCATCAGGGCACACATAAGAAGTGGCCACCTACTTCTCTTTCCATCCCTCTCCCCCTTCTCTTTCTCACTTCCCATCCCAAACCCAGTGGCTCAACTGTTCAAGTGTGGCCCTAGGTAATGAGGATAGCTCCGTTGGTCTGAGTTGGCCCTGGGTGCTGAGGATGGCTCAGTTGATTTGAGCATGGGCCTCATATCGGGTTTGCGGGGTGGATTCCAGTCAGGGAGCATGCAGGAGTCTGTCTCTTTATTTCTCCTCTCACTTAAAAAAAAAGCTTTAAAAACTTCTATTGCCTAGATGTATATCTTAGAAAGGATTCCTGAAATGCTATACATCAAAATATCATTATTTAACACCAGAGGTGATTTTCAACTGGTTTTATATTTCCAACATTTCTAATAAACATGTATTACTTTGTAATTTTTATAACAATACATATTAATTTCTAAGCATTTTAAGGGGTTAAAAGAGGTAAAGTTTATCTTTGGGCCACTTACATATACTTGGACATAACTAATAAAAAATTAGCATAGTTTTTTTTGTCAACAACTGCCTTTCAATAGAGTTTGGAAGGGATTAAACTATTATTTTTATTAATTCATTGGGGTGGCATTGGTTAATAAAATTATATAGATTTCAGGTGAACAGTTCTATAATACATCATCTATATATAGTGTTATGTGTTCCCTGTCTCAAGTCAAGTCTTTCTATCACCATTTCTCCCCCTTGTGTCCTTTCCTACTTCCCCTACCCCTTATTTTTTACTTTATACATCTACTTAAGTTGACTATATTTTTATATAATCTATGTATTTGCCTAGCAATCTAATTTCCACGCCCCTCACATCATAATTTTGTCAGCAGGTGTTTTTTAGTAACTGTACAAGTGAAGGAAACTCGTGTTGGAGAGATTTTATTTTGTCTGCAACTTTTAGTTGTCCGACTCTGATGTTGGTGTGAATCAGAAACTAAGTTATGAGGCCGCCAGGAGGAATGCCTTTAACCATCAGGACGCCTTGCTCTGTGGTCCAATGATGTCCTCACTTTGCTAAGAGCTAAAGGTGGCCATAAAAGATAGCTAACCTTAGTGCAGAATTTCACAGCCTGAATTATCTTCCCCATCAGCTAGAGGTGTTGGGAATGCCCAAAATATTGTCCATTTATCAAAAATAGCCACTCTATTTTCATTCCTTTTCCTCTCCCCCCTGTCCACCTTCTATCCTCCCACTGACGGTACAGGGTTCAGACTCAGTATTTCAAGCACTCTCCGGCCAGGGTCTGCCCCCAGGGAAGGAGCACATCTTTATGCCTGAGAATAATTTATGCATTTTAAAGCTTCTTCAGTATTAAAAGATAGTCCATAAAAATTGGGGAAGAGAGAGGTACTTGATGGTCAGCTCACTTACTTTTAACCACAGGACTTTGAAGATCCTTAATTCACATTTGTATAGTTAATTTTTAAGAGAAGTGGACAGACTGAATGCTTCATTAATTTAATCATCATGGAATCTTTTAATCACAAAATGTATCCAGGACTCATGATTTTCAAAACACATTTTTTAATATTAGCCCATATTCAGTAGTATCTCCTTCTAGGTATAGTTTGAAGATTATGTAAAGGGATGATTTGTCCGTGATATATTTTCTTTCATTACCTGTGTCATGTGCAGGGACTGAGTCTTGAGGAAGAAGTAGCTGTTTCTTAAAATTCTTCTCAAATTATACACTACGGGGAGTAATTGACCTTAAGGTAAATTCTGGTTCTGATAAAGCAGAAAACTCTTACTAACCAGCAGGACCTTCTCTGGACTAAAAAGCTTGTAGCCACAATTCTAGCTACCTCCAAGGTCACTGCACCTAAGAATTGTTTCCCTAACTGCTCCCCAGGGAAGTGGCACCCGCATCTTTGGCATTCTCGGCCCACTTGTTGCCCATCACTTTCTTCCTTGGTTCATCAATCTCACTTCACCCTGTGATTTGAGAGCAGAGTCCTTGACTGACCCACCTCCATAGAACACACAGCATCCTGAAAAAAGTCTTTTACATTCCTCATTCCTTCTCACTATTATTGAGTTAATAAAATATGAGAAGAAATAAAGTTGAGTCTCTTTTTTTTTAGTGAGAGGAGGGAAGGCATGCGTCCTGACCAGGGACCAAGATTCACCCAGCAAGTCCACCAGGGGCAAAGCTCTGCCCATCTGGGCCTTGCTCAGTAATTCAGCAACTGAGTTCTTCTTAGCACCTGAGGTGGAGGCCATGGAGCCATCCTCAGCACCTGAGGTCAATTTGCTCCAGTCAATCAAGCCATTGCTGTGGGAGGGGAAGAGAGAGCTAGAGAGAAAGAGAGGGAGAAAGAGAGAGAGCAAGGGAGAGAATGGAGAGGTGTGGAGAAGTAGATGGGTCCCTTCTCCTGTGTGCCCTGACTGAGAATCCAACCTGAGACATCCACAAGCTGGGCCAGTGTGCTTACTTCTGAGCCAACCGGTTAGGACCAAGACATTCTTGACTCAATGATAGCAAAAGATCAAAATCTTGCTCAATTTTGAGACTCAGCTCAAATGCCACCTGCTGAAAAACTTCTCTGACTTCCTTAGGAAGGGTAAAGCTCTTCTAGAATATCAACCCAGATCAGTCACAGAATACTTGTCTCAGGCTGTACTTAGTTTTTATGTGCATCTCCTTCACTAGAACCTGTCCTAGTCCTGCTGGCACATTCAGCATCACGGTCACTATAAGCTTCATGAGGACAGACTGTGTATCAGTCTTGCTCATATTTGTGTCCCCAGGACTCTGCCTAGATTCCCACATTTGGTGGGTCCTAAGTGAGATAAACTGGGTGCATGAATTGAAGGCTGAAAATCAAAGGCACAAAAGGCTGACCTGATATTAAGAGACTGACTTGGAGCCCTTGTTTGACTTTCATATTCATTTAAGACTTAATTTGAAAAACCACAAAAGGGAGAAGCTATAGATATTTCTGCCAAGGAGATTTTTAATTCCCTTTAATCCAATTAATTTAATTAATTAAACTTAATATCAAGTGAAAATTAAAGTTAATATCCCAGAAATTTAGGACTTGCTTAGAAAGAATCTCCATCATCTTTTTTTTTTTCTTTTCCTGAGAGAGACAGACAGATAGAGAGACAGGAACATTGAGCTGTTCCTGCATATGCCCTGATCTGGGATTGAACCAGCAACCTCTGTGCTTCGGGGTGATGCTCCAACCAACTGAGCTATCCAGTCAGGGCCTGCCTAATTTTATTTTTTATTTTTATTGATTGATTTTTAGAGAGATAGAGAGAGGAAGGGAGTGGGGCAGGGGGAAGGGAACCACTCATTTTTTGTTCCACTCAGTTGTTCATTCATTGTTTGTTTGCCATGTGTGCTCTGGCCTGGGATCAAACCCACAATCTTGTCCTTTCAGGACAACGCTCTGACTGAGCTAACCTTGCAGGGTCAGCCCCATCATCTTATAAAGAAAAACTGTAATAGCCTGACCAGGTGGTGGCGCAGTGAATAGAGCACCGGACTGGGACACGGAGGACCCAGGTTCAAACCCCCAAAGTCGCCAGCTTGAGTACAGGCTCATCCGGTTTGAGCATGGCTCACCAGCTTGAGCCCAAGGTCGCTGGCTTGAGAAGGGGGTCACTTGGTCTGCTGTAGTCACCCAGTCAGGGCACATATAAGAAAGCAACCAATGAAAAACTAACGTGCCACAACGAAGAATTGATGCTTCTCATCTCTCTCCTTTCCTGTCTATCTGTCCCTATCTGTCCTTCTCTCTGCCTCTCATGCCCAGCTCCCCCATTATCAACATGCTGTACTGGAGCGAGACAATTGTTACAAAGGATGAATCTAATTGTTCCCCCTTTTTAAACAAATTCTATGAGCTGATCATTCCTGTTCCCTACTGCCTACCAAGAGATTGTCAATAGGCTGAGTCAATAATACTGAGCATTTAGTGGGGAATTGATGTTTCTGCTCAAAGATGGCCCACAAATTTCTGATTTTAATTTTAGCAGGAAATGCCCTTTAATGAAACTACATTTTCAGTTGTATTGAACTAAAATCATTAGCATTTTATTTGAATAGAAAAGTGCCAAAAATAGTTATAGTTCTTTTTTTTAAAAGGGCCACATTTGCTAAACTTGCACAAATATAAAATGTTCTGTCAAAGCAATTAATTAAGGATTATTCCATTTGGGATTAAGAGGGCAACAAACTATTTGATTGGTTAGCGGGCTATCACGTGACTCAGCTTGAAACAGATTCATCTCCTGATTTAGAATGTACCAAGTCACTAGAGGACACATCAGGGCTCGGGTGTAATGGATTCTGCTGAGTGCTGTCAAATATAAGAATACTGCTTTGGGATCAATAGAACTGAGGCAGTGTGAAGTGCACGACAATTTTCTAAATGACAAGTCAGGGTCCAAGGGATAAAACAGTTTCCGGTTCTTAGACTCCTTATTTCATGTTCAGGCTGAGAAATAAGCAAATGTTTGGAGCAAATATGAAATCTATGTTCAAAATTCAATTTACATGGTCCAGGCTAAGGGGTTTAAACGGGGATGCATTCTCTCTTCAGTACTGCATTATTCTTCAGATATGCTAGTTCCCTTGACACAGCCCTCAAGAAAGATCAAAGACAGCATGAAAAAGATAATGTGCAATATTATGACATACATCAAATATCATGCTAATGTACAGCTTTTGTCACAGATTAATTTGATGCATAAGCCCTTAGGCACACCAATATCAGAGAGGGTTTTCTGGGTCACAAATCTAGAAGTGTTCTACAGTCCCCTGTTCTAACTAGAAGTAGTTCATTACAGTGATTGTCTAGTTGTCAGGAAATAATCTCCCTACTTCTTGAAGTTCCTGCAAGTGATAAAAGCACTCTTGGGCTAAGTTTTGCCCTAACTGGAAAGACAGTCTCCACTGGGAAATGAAGTAAAACAGCTTCTTCCAGGATTTTCAGTCTCTGGTGGTTTCAGACTTGCAAAGAACCATCAGAATACCCCGCTTCCCTTCCTATTTTTACAACATGAGAATCCTTTGTGCATTTCTCTGGGTTATTTTGAGTGAATTGGCTATCTTTTAGGGATGAGCAAATTTAGAGGATTATAAAGAGGAATGATCAAATTCAAAGCTTTTTTGAGGAAAAACCTATGTAGTCAACTGTTTGTTTCTCCATTAATTTCCTATTATTTATTTTATTTTTTGTTAAAATGATTCTCTTTCATATACTTAAATATCTAACAGGTTAGAACAGAGAATAACTACAAGTCAGTTATAGTTTATTTTGGTGGATACAGTTGTTAGAGAAAGTTAATTAACTTTTTTCCTTTTATATATGCCTTGTTTTGGTTATTCTTAGAGTATCTCAGGCAGATAATTAAGCATTTTCAGAGGCACTTTTATAGTCCTTGTCACCATTGATTGCTAACAAGACTTAGCAGATAATAAATCACCTTTTTTAAGGTTACCTAAAAACATTAAAAAAAATCCTTTGTTATTTTAGAATACAAGAAAATCAATTGCTACAGCAATAATGTTTTTCAGATAGAAGCACAGGGTAAGAGCAAACACAAAGATGCAATGTTTCATTTTGTGATAGTTTAATCTATTTATTAAAAGAAATCTTCACCTCAAATTATCATTGTTTGTTCACCATTCACATTTCTGAATTCACAATTTCAAGTACAATATTGGTTTATTGTAGGTCATGTATCTTAGTCAATTTATTACAATTTGTTTCTAGCAGAGCCCTAGGCAAATAAATAAATAGGCGCACAGAAAGAAAATGCTATTAATATGTTTATTTTGAATATAAACTGTATTTAACTAAAATAGCAAAAATATAAATGAAAAATTCACCAGGAACATCTTAATTCTTTATGTTCTTTTTAAAATAAATTTAAAGAATTTAGTTTCTATTTTTGTAGACTGTCCATTTTTAAAGACTGTAACCTGATAAATGGCTAGAATTAAGGTAACCCAACCAGGAATCACTCTTTGATTCCGACTGTCTTTGGGTGTGATATAAGAAAACTTCCCTAATGGAAAGACAAATGGCTTCTAAGTAACAATAATATAAAGTGCAAAGTCATAAGCATATTTGTAAAATGTTAAGAGTGCTTGTCTCCATATTTTTTTCTTTTTATTCAGTGAGACAGGGGGAGGCAGAGAGAAAGACTCCCACAGGCACCCCAACTGGGATCCACCTGGCAAGCTTACTAGGGGGCAATACTCTACCCATCTGGGGCATTGCTTCGTTGTTCATCAACTGAGCTCTTCTAAGCACCCGAGGCAGAGGCCATAAAATCATCCTTAGCACCTGGGACCAACTCACTCCAATCGAACCATGGTTGCAGGAGGGGAAGCTACAGGAGGGGAAGAGAGAGAGAGAGAGAGAGAGAGAGAGAGGGAGAGAGAGAGAGAGAAGCAAGAGGGGGAGGGGTGAAGAAGCAGATGTACGCTTCTCCTGTGTGCTCTGACTGGGAATCTAACTCGGAACATCCACACGCCTGGTCAACACTCTACCACTGAACCAGCTGGCCAGTGCCTTCTCCCTGTCTTTCTAACACAATTTTTCCCCTAGATCAGATTGCTGTGCCATTTCTCAGTAAACTTCCTAAACTCATTTTACAGCCTATGCCAATGGGGCTCACCTACCTCTTCCACAAGAACCCTGACAATTATTCAATATCCACGTGGACTTCCATCCCCTCTTCCATGATTCTTTTCCAACCTCCCCTTCCCAAACAGACCTCCCCCTATTGTAGTAGCAAAACAAAGAAGCATGCTTCTATAGTTTACAGACTGTACTCAAAATGCCCTTGAGGAATGTACATAAGCATCAACAAATACCTTCACACAAAACAGAGGCATGAATCATCTGTGATATAAACCAGCAATTTTCAATCAGTGTGCCACAAGAACTTTTAAGACATGCAATACCTGACTATTTAGTCAGGGTCACAGAACTCTTTTTTCTTAGATTATCAAATAAAAAAAGATGACAATAACCAACACAACAATAGCTATCCAGTTTGAATGCATCAAAACTATACTTATATTTTAAATCAGATCAGCAAAAAATATAGTACACTCTTTGGTGTGCAGCAGAATTTTAGTAATTAGTATATGTGTGTCATGAGATGGAAATGGTTGAAAATCGCGGATATAAAGTATAATAAAATAATAAAAATGAAAGAAACTGGAAGAGTAGACTCTAGATGTAGTTAATATTAGAATATTGTATTAGCTTTTCATGTATCATCAATCACTATGTTACACAATAAAAACCTGCCTGGCCACGGTGTTCAGCTCCATTATGATTTATAAAGTTGATAATGACAATGCTGATGATAAAGAAAATACCATTTGTTTGGTGTTATTATAATCCAGAAATTTCTAATAACTTTCTCTCCCTCTTCTACACACACATATACCCATTCATTATCAAGTTTTACAAGCCTAAGAGGCAGAAGTAGATAATACTTCTAACTAGTTCCTAATTCACAGAAGAGTGATCTAGAGATGTTAGATGAAATTCCAGTCAAAATCTGTGAGATTCAAAACACTTGATCCTCACAACCATACTTCGTATAAAAACTACACAGCACATAATTGAGATGAAAGTGTTCTGGTAAACACCCTGGGTCAGTCTCCAAATTTCCTGTCTGAAAATATTTACAAGTCATTAATGCTAAAATACTGCTGGTCTATAACTTGTTCTCTAAACTCCCAGCTTTTTCCCATTTTCTCTAACTGAACTGCTTTAATATGTCAGATATCATAGCTAAATACTGCTTGCTAAGGTCCTCAGCCGAAATAAACAATCTGAGATGTTAGGAAATACAGTTCTTACTCAAGGGGGTTATTCTACTGCAAAACAATAACAAAAGGTCACAAAATTAAAAGTTGATCACCATAAACTCACAGCCTGAGTAGGGATAATTTGTGACAACAAAACATAAAAGGAGAGGGGGTAAAGACCTGAATTTCCAAAGGGGGATGGAGATTAGATGCAGTCAAAAGAAAAAGGACTGCCATATATATGAAACTTTCTTTTTCATAAACCTAATGGTAACCACACTTAGAAACTACAAAACTGAAATATAAAACTTAAAGAGGAAACAGAGGGAAAAAGTATGGAACACCACCAAACAAAAAATACAGTTTCTTTTTTCTTTTTAAGCTATGTGAAGGCATTGTGAGACCAGTTAAAGATGTATTTATTGTGTGTAATTAAATTCAGTTTGCTAAAAATAACTAGAAGAATTGAATCATTGTTCATGTTTCTTTGACTGATCTTATCAAATCTTCAGAGCTCTTGTCATGAACAGCAGAATTGTGCTAATAATCATTTCACACATTTTGTTAAGAAGTGATTATACCCTGTAATAAAGCATCAGAAGAGCAGTAGCACTGAATAGTTTTTCTACACCCTCCTCATTTCTAAATTTAAATAGCAAATATCTGGAAAATTAATCAAAGCTTCATTTAAAGTACTTTGATAATGACACTCTGCATTTGCTTCATTGACAATGCAACTTGCTCTATTTAAACAGTAGAAAAGTCTATGAAAACAGACTGTATTTAAAAAGAAAATCATACTGTAGTTTAAAATAAAGCAATATATTGTGAATATGTTCTGCACTGAAGTCAGGAAATGCAGGAAGAAAAATCAGGAAAATCAGGAAATCCTGAATGGTGTTCAGTTCACTTAATTTTATAAAATCCCAAATCAGAGATATCTTTATGCATTTTATGTATAAGAAGATACTTCTAAGATGTATCAATATTTATTTCAGGTTTTGGTCATTGCTGATTTACTCAAATGCAAATTAATAATTTACTATTTATGTATAGTGACATGTAAATTCTTATGTTTAGTATTGATGAAGAAAATAATAAAGAGCACAAAATCATAAGGTTTTATTCTGTACATTCTATTAATAAGACTAGTGATTTCTAAGTTTCTTAGAATAAAAAATTGTAAATTATTAGTAATGTATAAACTATTATCCTATTTTCTGTTTTAGTGTTTATTTAAAGTAAGTTTACTAAATTAATAGAAAATGACTCCTAAACTCTGGCTTATTTTCATTTAATAAAATGTGCATTTATTCTGTGATATTTACATATTTCATTTTATCAAGAAAATAAGCATCAGCAAAACTTCTTAAAGTCTTAATTTAAAATGTATACTTTATTTTTCTCCTCTAATGTATTTAGAAATATTTTAAAAGTCAACTTTCAATGTTAGCTTTAATTTATTTAACCTTTGTTGACTAAAATTTAATTGGCAGGCCTGACCAGGCAGTTGCGCAGTGAATAGAGCATCAGACTGGGATGCAGAGGACCCAGGTTCGAGACCCTGAGGTCGCCAGCTTGAGCGTGGGCTCATCTGGCTTGAGCAAAAAAAAAAAGCTCATCAGCTTGGACCCAAGGCCCTTGGCTCAAGCAAGGGGTTACTCGGTCTGCTGAAGGCCCACGGTCAAGGCACATATGAGAAAGCAGTCAATGAACAACTAAGGTGTTGCAACAAAAAAACTGATGATCAATGCTTCTCATCTCTCTCCCTTCCTGTCTTTCTGTCCCTATCAATCCCTCTTTCCTATTCTCTCTCTGTCCCTGTAAAAAAAAAAATTAATTGGCAGAATACTATTTTAAAATGATGCTTTGGAATTTATTGACTTGTATGAAAGACACTCACACATTTAAGACTGAGAGATAGCTGAGTGATAGAAATATTTTAGAACTCTCAATATAAGCAGAAAAATGGACATTTTAATTTTTTTATAATTTAAATCTTTATATAACTAATTTTTAAGAGTAAGAATAGAGGATCATTCAAAACAACTTTATTAGAATGTTTACGAATTTAAACAGAAAATAAAAACTACTTTCACACCATAGTTTGAAAAATATATGTATATAAACAACATCCTTTGAATGAAACTAACTGCTTATCTACATCCATGAAACTGGAACATATCCACCTTGTAAATTTTAATTCCAAATGTTAAATACATTTTTTAGTCTTTAATATAGCTTCTCTAAGCTGTTTCTTAACTGTCTTTGCATTGTCAAATGACATTTATTTGAAACCTGCCAAGGTTTTTGTTGAAAGAAAAATAGAGACCTTTGCTCCAAAATTGCAGAAACATTTTTAGATTTATAAACACTAGTTAGTGAATTAGAATAATTAATCAATCCAAAGGATTTATTTTTCTGCATTATCTAGTAGTTCCTTTTCACAACCTTTGTATACATTCTAAATCTACTGAATCAACTCTGGGGATGGTGCCCAAAAATCTGGGAAATATTAAATTTTACAAAAGGGATTCCCATTAAAACTAGGAACACAGTTTGGAAGATGGTATAGCCATAAATATTTATCACCTTTCTGGAAATTCTGGCCAAAGTTCTAAGGTATGTAACTGAAATTAGAGATCAAGCTTCTTCAAAGAAAAAAGATAGAATGTGTAATCAAGACAATTGACTGAGAAACTATTTCAATTAATAAGATGCTCCAGTAATGTGTCAGGTAAAAAAGATGGATGCATAAAAAGCAATAACATTTCCTGCTAGAATTATATTGAAAGAAAGATTTGGTTCCATAAAGTAATAAAAATGTAAAATACTAAAAATTACTATAAAAGTAATGTGCATGATTCACATTTAAAGAATTATAAGACTTTAAAAAGACATTGAAAATGCTCCGGTTTCTCTTCAGATCGTATAAATCTTTCGCCTTTTACTAAAGAGACATTGAAGAAGATTTGAATAGAATATAGATCCTTGCTTATAAATAAAAAAGTGGAATATTACAAACCAATCAATTCTTCCAAAGTTTGCGTAATGTTTTAACACAACCCCAATCAAAAGTAAATTAGCTGTTTAAAAATTTGGCCACCTTGACCAGGCCGTGGCACAGAGGATAGAGCGTTGGACTGGGATGCGGAAGACCCAGGTTTGAGACCCCGAGCTCGCCAGCTTGAGTGCAGGCCCATCTTGAGCAAAAGCTTGTCAGCTTGGACCCAAGGTTGCTGGCTCCAGCAAGGGGTTGCTTGGTCTGCTGAAGGCGTGTGGTCAAGGCACATGTGAGAGGGCAATCAATGAACAACTAAGGTGTCGCAGCGGCAATGAAAAACTAATGATTGATGCTTCTCATTTCTCTCTGTTCCTGTCTGTCTGTCCTTATCTATCCCTCTCTCTGACTCTCTCTCTGTCCCTGTAAAAAAAAAAAAAAAAAATTGGCCAATGATGGGAGAGCAAATATGTTTGAATAGCTAATGTTTAAAGCAGTAGTTCTTAACCTTTTTTGAGGTACCGAACCCACCAGTTTCATATGCGCATTCACTGAACCCTTCTTTAGTGATAAATAAAATATGATTATTTTTTCCAAATTCAAGACATAGGTATATGTTTTATTACTGGTGCACAAAATGAGCTGTGCATGAACATCACTTTGCTCAAAGAACAAAACCAACAAAGTGCATGTGATCACAACAAATTACGGTATTACTTTATTCTGGCCTCCGCGGCAGACGCTTCCGGAACCCCTGAGACTGATTCATCGAACCCCTAGGGTTTGATAGGACCCAGGTTAAGAACTACTGGTTTAAAGTATCAAATGCTTATTATTTCATAAAGTCAAAAAACTACAGAGTGTAAAACTAGGGAAAAAATTAAAAAATAAATCAGAGTCAAAATATAGTCCAAATATTTCACACATGGTCTTGTGGTCACTCAAAACATTCAGAATAGATCTTGCTAGAATACTTCATACTCATGTATCATGGCTGAACATCAGTTCTAGAGAGAACAACAAAATAGAACAGATAATCCTTAAAAAATGCTAACTATATAAAAACATGACACTAAAGTTTACAATATAATTTCAAGTAGATGATTACTTATAAAATTAGTAATTATTTTAAATAATAAAACTCAAGTTGGCTATTTCTCTTCTTAGCATTTTCAAAAAAAGAAAACCTTCTATAGATAAAAATACGGATACAAATGAAAGATAAACTTTTTAAATCCTAGTAAGAAATATTTATAAATAATCTTGGGAAATAAAAAATTAAATATAAAAGCAACAAAAATGTTATAAGTGCTTGACCCCATAACTTGTAAAATTCCAATAAATCAAAAAAATAAAAATAGTTTATTGTGGTAGATAAAAGCCTTAAACAAAAAAATTCTTACAAAAAATAAATCCTGTGGAAAAATAAGCAAATTGGCAAATGCCACTAATGTATATTTCACTAAATAAATATGTAAAAGTTAACCCCACCCATAAAAGACATTGCAAATTTAAGATTCTCTATATGACAGTGAGATAGACTTTTCCCCAAATTACTTTCTAGTTTTTTAGAATGAACCAAAATAAACACTGTATCTTTCAATTTCTCTAAGAATTAGGTTTGGCCAGGTGACTAAGTTCTGACTAATGGGATACACACAGAAGTTTTATAAGCAAACTCAGCACTGTGTCTTAATAGGAAAAGGAGGTTCTCACTCTTCTTTTCACTTGCCTCTATTATGCTGTTTGGGATACAGTTGTCATGGTGATGTGCTCTCTTGAACCAAGTACGTTTATGGGAACAAAATGCTGGGTGGAAAAACTGGATTAGAGCAGCAAGAGTCTTTGGATAACACTGTGAAGAAACCTTTTGACATTGATCTGTTTTGCTCTCATCTGGACCATTAAATAAGAAGAAATATCAACTTCTACCTTCCTTTAGACCACGGAGTTTTTTGTTTTGTTTTTTTTTTAAACTTCTTTTTTTATTTTATTCATTTTAGAGAGGAGACACAGAGTGTGAGAGAGAGAGAAAGAGAGAGAGAAAGAAGGGAGGAGCTGGAAGCATCAACTCCCATATGTGCCTTGACCAGACCAGTGCAGGGTTTTGAACTGGCAACCTCAGTGTTCCCAGGTCGACGCCTTATCCACTGCGCCACCACAGGTCAGGCTGCTTTTGTTTTTATCTGCTGCCCTGAGACTATAATAAATGCAATTAAAACTTAACTGATGGTCAATGAGAAACATATTTTTTCCATTTTTTGTTGTGTCAAATATTCTAAAAAGAATATTTAACATTATTGACAGTAAATGAAATGGATATGCTCTTACTGTACAGGGGAAAGGAGTCTCCAGTCCAGTTATGTGAGTGGTACACTATACTACTCCAGAGGTTGCTATTAACATATCTGCACAAATATACTTATTGGCCCTGAATAGACACATAGATTTGTACACCTTTAAAAATATACTTTGTGCCCTGGCCAGATAAGTCCTTTGGTTAGAGCATTGGCCCAAAGCATGAGGTTGCTGGTTCAATCCCTGGTCAGGGCACATACAAGAACAGATTGATGTTCATGTCTCTCTCTTTCTCTCTCTCTGCTTTCCATTCTGGCTAAAGTCAATAAATAAAAGTTAACATGTTTATATATATATATATATATATATATACACACACACACACACACACACATATATATATATACATATACATATACATACACACACTTTGAAAGTGTTGATCAAGAGTCTTAGAGAGCATGCTTCCACTACGGAAATCTATTATGTTTAATAATCTGACAAATATCTAAAGCTAAGTTCAAAATCTTGTGTTCAAAGTTTTATCATTTATATAAAAATGTTCATCAAAATATCTAAAAAAGATGATAAACTATGGTGCATAAATATTATATAATATAATGTAGCCACTACATTTATATTTTTAAAAACTATTGTCAGTTAGTAAATTCAATGAAATATTAATTATAAAAAAGAAAAGAACTATATACACCATGATTTCCACCTTTTTGGAAGTAGAAAAAGGAACACGTGTATATACATATAGAAAAAGGGAGGAATATATAAAAGAATAATGTACATATTTACGGTACCTCTGAGTTGTATACTATTGGTCTTTTTTATTTCTTCTCTATTGATGTCTCCTATTATTTCCTTTATAATATCATAATCATGTACTATTTTTGAAAATCAGTTAAAATTAAATATTTAAAAATTTTCTTTCCAAGAGAATCCTACATAAAAATGTTTGCAAATTTTTCATCTACAAATGTCAAGTGTATTATAAACTTTCTAAATTACTTAGTGCTATCATCTGAATATTTGTATGTCGCCAAATTCTTAGGTTGAGATTCTGACCCCCAAGGTGATAGTATTAGGAGTTGGGGCCTTATCTAAGAGGTGCTTAGTTATGAAAGTGGAGCCCTTATGAATGAGATCAGTACTTATAACAGAGACCCACAGCACTCCCTAGCCCTTTCCACAAGAGAGGACACAGAGAAAACCATCTGTAAAACAAGAAGTGAACTTTCACCAGAAACCAAACCTGAAGGCACTTTGTTCTTGGATTTCAGCCTCCAGAAATGTGAAAAATAAGTTTCTGTTGTTTAAAAGCTACCTAGTTTGTGGTAGTTTTGCTATAGTAGCTTAAATGGAATGACAGTCAGTGATTACAGGAGAAGCAATGTGATTAAATTATAATAAAAAGTGTATATAATTCACAACCCTCAAAACTTATTATATGTGAATCTTTTAATTACAGTTTTCCCAGAAAAATACATGTGGAATAATAAAGTTGCCTATTTTATTTTCATAAACACAAATAAATTTGAGAAAGAATTAGAAACAGAAATACATAGATCAAGAAGAAAATTCTTATGTATATACTTATTGTGCTTAAATATCTTTGAATCAATGGTAATCCATTAAAATTTTCTTGATCTAAATTAAAATGGTATCTCAATGTGTATGAATATGATATTGTTGAATAAATGCTTTAACATTATAATTATAGCTTCTATCACAGGGCCAGTGTTCAAGCAAAGCTTATAGACCAGAAATTAGAGGACAAAGGCTTTAAATGTAAATCAATATGTTTAAAGTAAATATAACCCAATTTTTTTGTGTGTGTGTGATTGAGACAGAGAGAGACAGAGAGAGGGAAAGAGAGGCAGAAAGGGAGAGAGAAGAAAAGCATCAATTTTTCATTGTGGCACCTTAGTTGTTCATTGATTGCTTTCTCATATGTGCCTTGACCCAGGGGCTACAGCAAACCAAGTGACCCCCTGTTCAAGCCAATGACCTTGGGTTTAAACTGATGAGCTTTGTTCAAACTAGATGAGCCCACACTCAAGCCAGGAACCTTGGGATTTCAAACCTGGGTCCTCTGTGACCCAGTGTGATGCTCTTTCCACTGTGCTTCCACCTAATCAGGCTCTAATTTTGTTTTTATGAGAAAGATTTAGCCTTATATTTTATATCCTGAGCAACTTAGAATCTTATTTCCCTGTGTTTAGAAAACAAATCATGGACATCATATAAATTTTATGTATTTTTAAAATTGATCTAGGGTCAATCAAGAGCTCACACATGGATCTTATGTTACAGTAGATACTAAATCTTAGTAAAAAGCAGCTTTCTCCGTTTAATAATGTTAAAAATATATTCAAGAAAAAATTTTATATGCCCTAAACTTTAATAATTTCCCATAAGAGGTCAACAGAAATTTATTGCATGCCTTGTATGTACTCAGTCATGTATTAGGCATTGAAGATAGAGACTAAATAAAAGGCATGGATGACTTTCCTAAAAGACTTTGAAACAGTAGTTCATTAAATATTGTAGATAAATTAGCCTTGGTTATACTGTTGTGAGCAATGTTGATCAAAGAACCTATTGGAGAAAAGAGACTCATAAATTTCCAACAGTTTGATACTGGTTCAAAATAATAATTTACAATTAAGCGATGACTTGTATGGTGTAGATTATTAAAACTGTACTTTGTTAGTTTAGAGAAGGGAGAAATTAGATTATGAAGAGAAAAGACCCATCAAGAACACTTGAACCGCGACTGAACATGAGCAAGATTAAGCTAGGGAAAAAGAATGGAGGCTGTGGTTGAGAAGAGCTGATGAGAAATGGTGTAGAGATGGGATGGCCAGGATACGTGGAAGGAAAGTTGGGTGCTCCATAATTTAGAAGAACCGATGGAAGAGCTGTAATAAGGGTAAAATATTTTGTTAGCATGTTTAAGACAAATATATATTAGTCTAATCTATATTATTTAGAGCCAGGAGAGAACATGCAAGTGTGGCCTGAAAGCAACAATGAGGTCATTAAGCTGGGGATGGGAAAAATCAGTAGATGACCCGACCAGAGAAATGAAACTGACTTAGAGAAATAACTGAGGCCGTAGCAGGCATATATGGAATTTGCAATAAATAAAGAAAGTCAGATCTAAGATTTAAGAATAGCTTTAGGGGAGGAGGGTTGGAAGATTCTTATAATTTAGTGACCAAACACAATTTATTTTATTTTATTTTCCTATTGATTTGAGGAGGGGAGGGCAAAGGGACAGGGAGAGAGAGAGAGAGAGAGAGAGAGAGAGAGAGAAATAGAGAAGAATCAACTCACTGTTCCATTTAGTTGTGTATTCATTAATTGCTTCTCATATGTGCCCGGACTAGAGATCAAACGCCAGGTCTCAGAGCACCAGCATAATGTTTTATTCACTAAGCCACCCAGTCAGGGCTCAAACAAAAATTATTAATTATGGCAGTCAGACTCTAAGATGGTCTCCAAAGATCCCAGTTCTCTGGCATTGGCACTTTTGTGTAATTTCTCTTCAAACATATGTAGCCTAGTGACTGGTTTTTAACCAACAGAATAAGGTAACAGTGAGGAGATATCACTCCTGTGATTAAGACACATATGATTTTGACTTCTGTCTTCTTAGGAGACTTTCTTTTTTGTTGGCCTTGATGAAACAAGTTGCCATGTGACAACTCGCAGCCTTGTGAGAGATAGTGAAACAGATTCCTGAACCACACTGTGAGATAATAAAGGTATGTTGTTTTAGGCCACTAAGGTTTGGGGCAACATAGGTTATGGCAGCAGTACAGAACTAATAAATGTATATATTTTTTCTTGTCTTTCCCTCTTCTTGTTCATTAAAGAGAAACATGGCCTTAGTTTTGTAAGGCCAGGGGCTGTCACCGTGACCATGCAGATTCTCATTGGATTCAGGCAGACAGTGAAGGAACTGTGTGGAGCCAGAAAATGGTGGGTCATTCCGTTTCTTTAAGTTTCTTAATGGCACCTGAGCACACAGGCAGGGAAGACTGCATCTCTTTCTCCCTCCGGCCTCTCCTGGACTCACAGCCCCACCAACCTCAGCACTCCCCTGCCAAACAGGCTGGACCAAAATCTCAGGGCTCTTAATCCCTTCAGCACTCCCTCTCTCTCTAGACTCCCCAGCAAAACTGGCTGGGGGAAAAACCCCTTCTCCAGCAAACAATTGCCCCTCCCAAGCAAGAAGGCAATCCGCAATTTGTGATCTGCTGTCCTGAGAGCAAGCACTCACAGCCTTCCATAGGCTATACACACATGGTGCTGCCCCCGCCAATGCGAAACACAAGCAAGCAAACCTAAACACACTTGTTTCACACTCGAAACACATTGGTTTGCCCAACAAGTTTCTTCTTCTCTCCTAACTTTTGAGAAAAGTTCAACCATAATTGGAATGATTCTCTTGGGTTTTATATTCAAAATCAATAAGAAAAATACAACATAATAAAGAGCAAGAAACATACATAACTGGACTGAAAAGAGGTTATTTTAGGAGGAAGGTTAAGGGGAGAGATGAGATGTACAAGGTCAATGGAACTCAGATAAAAGAATAAAAAAATATATATTTAAAAATGATATTTTGTTTTTCTCTTCTGGTAGTTGGGCTGTGTAATTTTTATTGTGGGCAACTGTCTGACACGGGACCACATGGCTTGTGACCTCAGTAGGGTATAAGAACATGTCCTCTAGTTGTCACTGTGCTATTTGCCATAAGTAAAGCTAAGGTTAATCAGTGTCACTGGTTTCTTCAAAAGCCTAATCTTTGAAGAGTTTCACAGAGCTTCCATCTTCTCTAAGACATATATTTGGAGCCATTCTGGGGTTTCCTTCTCAACCTACTATGTTCTAGGGCTGTCTCCATGTTGAAGTGGGAAGGAGTGGGAAGATATGCAGGAAAGTACCTGATCAATTAGGAGATAGGACTAGAGTAGCCGCTGAGAAAAATCTTCCGACCAGTGACTTAAGTAAGGATCCTGATGTAAAAGAACAGTGATGCCACCAGCTCTTATGCTACCAACATTTAGTAAGCATAGATATTGGTCTCCAAGGGCACAAAACATGCTCAGTACAGGTCACTAGAGTTCTGCCCGAGGTAAATAATAATAAAACAACTAACATTTTGAATACTGATTATATGCTAGAGTGCCAAGTGTTCTGCATATAGAACTCATTTGATTCTCAAAATAACAGGTGAAAAAAGTTTCTGCCATTATCCATATTTTATGGATGAGGAAAGAGGCAAAGAGATGTTATAAAATTTGCCTGAGTTTAGAAAACTGCAAAGGGAAGAGCCAGGTTACAAACCTAGGCAGTTTAATGAGAACTTTATCTAATGTGTACTTGAAAGTTTCAAGTATTAATTTCTCCTTTATAATTAAGGCAATTATTACAAGTGATACATTGTTGCAAAGTTCTAAAATTAAAGTTTTTCTTTTGGCATGATATTTCTATTTAAACAACAAAATTTAATTAAAGAGTTCATAAAGTGCTTTCTTCCTATCACACTTTACCTTTGCTCTATTGTTAGAAAGTCTCGCCAACTCTATCTCTCCAAAGAGATAGCAAATCCAATCATTTCTCTTTGCTAAATGCTTGTCCAAGTCTCACCACCTCCTTCCTGGACTACTGTTAACAGCCTTCTCCCCAGCTTCTCTGCTTCCATTTTTATCTCCCTACTTTTCATTCTTTAAGTAATGACAAGAGTAATTTCATTAAAGCATAAGTCAGATCATGCTCAAAATTCTCCAAGGCTTTTTGAAAGCAATTCACATGAAATTGAAACAATGTACATCATGACCTATAATATTCCGCTGATCTGTCTCATGTCCACTGTTGGTCTACATGATCTATCATTCCACACTCTGCTCCAGCCTCAGTGGCTTGTTTTTGTCCTTTGACTATGCTTAGCTCACTTCTGTCCTGGACTTTGCACATGGTATTACCAGTTACTGGAATGTTCTATAATCAGAGCATCACATGGTTTTCTCCTTTACATTATTAGCTCAAATTAAAGCCTGCAAGTATCTTATTCCTTTCTAGATTTATTCTTCTTCTTTCTTTTTTTTTCTCTAAGTGAGAGGAGGAGACATAGAGAGACAGACTTCCACATGTGCCCTGACTTCCTTACTACATACATTAGAAAGGGACTTTAATATACTACTGTATTGTGTATGCCTTGAGCAATGTGTATTATATTGAGGCTCAAAATATAATTGGTGTTGGGTTAGTACATGAATGAACGAATCACTAATATAGGCCAGTAGCAGTATTAGCAGCTGGGGATTCAAGAGAAAATAGGAAGACATAATCTCTGACCTCAAATCTCAGGATCTACTTATTTTCTCCCTAAGGGAGTAAAGTGTGGACTGGACCATAACAGCAGGCAGGAGCCAGGCAGGCAGAGAATGTGGAAAGTTTCCCTCACAGATGGACTATGAGACACCAAGGGACAGACTTAAGGGGGAGCTGAGACTGTTGGAGGCACTGAAAGAGAAGCAACCGCATGGCTGTTTGGGGAACAGAGCTGAGGCTGGAGGGTAGACCACCGGCCATATAACTCTTGTTGAGTATCGACTTTATCACTAGGCAATGGAGAGCTCTAGACAGGATTTAAATAGAAAAGTGATTAAGATTGGAACCTGAATCCAGCCAGTTACAACTAAGCTACATTTTAATAAAAATTTAAAAAATGTAATCTCATGGGAAGATGTTATGGCTTAGAGTAGGGAGGGTTAGTGGTGAATGGCAGATTCCTGCAAATGTGCAAACTGATATATTCAAGACTCATAGTATTATCACTCCCCTGAATGAATGGTCATGACTCAACGCTAGTCAGGGAG
This sequence comes from Rhynchonycteris naso, assembly GCA_037038555.1. Classification (NCBI taxonomy): domain Eukaryota; kingdom Metazoa; phylum Chordata; class Mammalia; order Chiroptera; family Emballonuridae; genus Rhynchonycteris; species Rhynchonycteris naso. Next base: position 230,274,033 of record CM072998.1, read on the forward strand.
GTGAGTGGCGAGGTCAGTGATGATCAATCTTTGCATATACTATATATAGACATATTTTTAACTTATTTTCACAAAGCTCAGAAGCATATTTTTTTTCTTTTTGCTAATAAGACTATTTCAGTTAGGAATTAGTTCCATTTGCTATATTTTGCCTCCATTGAAAGGGCTCTGTATTATTTTTCTCCTTTTATTCAGGGGACTATAACTCAGACATGCTAAACTGTATCTCAGGAGAGAACACTGGCAGAGCTCTGGCAGACCTCTCACTCCTTCTAGCCAGGGTTTTCCAGAGTTTGAGTTTATTCTTGGAAGTTTTTACTTTGTTTAGGTTTTTACTTACTTCTTTTTGCATAAAATATGTATTTCTCTGAAACAAACATTTTAAAATAAAAATATATCATGTTTGTTCATTCATTTATTTCCTGATTCTTTTCAAGATACTCATGAAAATTTTACCATGAAAAACATGTTGTGGTTACAGGCATGTCAAGCAGGGAGGTCATAATTATTCCAAAATAAAATCAGAACTAAGACTTGAGAGTCTGAAAACAATTGATCCAGATAACTCACATTTTTTTGGAAAGTGTTTATAATAATCACTTTAGCCCATGTTTACAAGTATATTAATTGACCATTTTAGTATTGTAAACAAATTTCCTGAGATACAATGTGTGTGTGTGTTAGGAAGCGTATCACCTGCAGTTCCATCATTGGAGCAGCAGCCAGGTCTCCCGCTGTCCTGTCTGTAACCTCAGCACTTTGCTCGGTGCCTGGCACATAGCAGGCACTGGTTGACTGAATATTTACTGCATAACACAGAGGAGGATAAAATTGACATTTGACTGTTAGAGTTTAATATTTGTAATTTATTTAAATGCCAATGAAATTTACTATTGCAAATGGGTTCCATATTAAAGAAACCACATACAAATCACCAATCTGCAATACATACAAAATCACTTTTGTGTCCTTGTCCCTTTGCAGTTATATCCTGTTCAGTTTGTGTTTATCTCAGCTATACCTGTGATTCCCCAATGACCAACTTTTGAAAACCAATAATCTTCTTGTTTGTGTGTGAATAATTCATTTACATTTTGTTCCATACACTAATTTTACTGATATAGAAATTTGACATAATCTCAGGCATATTGTTATTAATATTAAAGTAATATAAAACTAGGGCAGAAATCTGCCCTACATTAATAAAAGTCCTTATCAATGCAAAATATTTACAAATTATCAAAATTAGCAATGCAGAAATGCAAATCTAATTCTCCAAGGATTCAGGAACCTTATAATGCAGGTATCATTTTAGGGGCTCCTGTAAAACTTTTGTTGAATATATTGACCTAGCAGATTTGTAAACATTGAAGTAACCATTCTATTTCTGTGAAAATTAATTAAATCACATTTGAAAATATAGAAAACATCTATAATATTTGCTTCTTTTACTTCCCTAAATAATTTTTTAAGTAGCCAACTTGAAGCTATATTTACAAAACTGATATCATAGGATTATAAAAAAAAGACAGTAACCAAAACAATTTAAGATTTTTTTATTGCATTTCACAAAGGGCTTTAGATAAATAATGAAATATAGATTCTGGTGCAATACTCAGGATACATGTGTAAAATAATTTCTTTAGTATAAATGGCACGTAACCAGAAAGGTACTTGGTGCTTATATAAATCAATTTATACTCTTAAACTCTTCATTGTGGATTTGTGCAAATAACAATGGCTTAGGTCCTATTCCTAATTTGAGAGTAAAATATTGTACCCTTAATAATCTTGTGGTACTTTTTCTCATACACCTGTCTTTATACAAGGAGCAGTGAACTAACATGACCAGTATTTACAATCAGGCCAATATAAAGCCAGGTTAATTATAGTTGTTAGTTTAGTCAATGTTTTAGTTGGTTCACAACCTGATCTTGTCTGAATATTTGAGTTCATGTGCAACTTATGTCACATGGCTAAGCCACTTTCTTTATCTTTATGTCTACCTTCTCTGTCATTTCCTTCATTTACTGAAGACTCTACAACTGGTCCCAGTCTTCCTCTCCATCTAAGTCCTGCCATTGGCTATACCAGTAAGGGCTACAGAGACTGTCAAGTAGATAGCAAAACCAACCTCCAACAGATTTATGTCTTTGAACTGGAAGAAGACCAGCTCAATACAACATGGTGACTAATTTCACCTTGTGGTAACTGCCAGCCTCATAATACTCTTACTATAATACATTAGTGTGTTAAATGATGTACCCTTTGCTACCATGATCAGAAACTGAAAGCCCATACAAGGACACAGAAAAGCTGATGGGACCTGTCCTAGAAGTCTCCACCTCTCCTTCCCCATCACTTAGGTGACTTCAGTGACTGTGGAATGGCTCACTTTATGTGGTAGTTCCATGGAGCATCTTCGGACTGACCTCTCAATCTCCTTTCCTACCTCTGGGCCCCTCCCACTGAAATGGCAAATGGGAAACCCACAGCACTGCTGATTCTGCCCCCATGCACTAATGCTCCACATCCTCAAATGGACTCTGCTCCTCTCTGGCTCTTCTATAACATCGCAGCCCTCTTAGCTGCATCTCTCCACATCTCCATATTTAGTACTCTCAGTCACTTTTCACAGAAGAGCAAATTCATTGAAAATAGCACATCCACCACATAGGAACTTAATTGTCTGATCAGTCTTAATTATGACCTCACCTTTTCCCCTTTCTCCTGAATGAACAAAAGGAAACTTGTCTTATCAATACCTCACACTGGAATCAACCACTGGCTCTGTTCTGTTAGACCCCTCTTCTTAGCTTGTGACAATGCAAAAAAAGGTCATTCATCAAAGAGAGAGCTTTTACTCCTTCCATACTTGAAACACCCTAAAAATATCTCTATGCTTACATTTTCTATTTCTTCACCTCCCTCACAATCTGTAAGTCACAGAAGTCTGGATTTCCTGTGTCATTCATTTAGACCAGGGGTAGTCAACCTTTTTATACTTACCACCCACTTTTGTATTTCTGTTAGTAGTAAAATTTTCTAACCGCCCACTGGTTCCACAGTAATGGTGATTTATAAAGTAGGGAAGTAACTTTATAAAATTTATAAAGCAAAGGTACAGCAAGTTAAAGCATATAATAGTAATTACTTACCAAGTACTTTATGTCGGATTTTCACTAAGTTTGGCAGAATAAATCTTTATAAAACAACTTACTATATAGTTAAATCTATGTAATGGCGGCACCATTTGGTTGCTCCGCTACCACCCACCATGAAAGCTAGAACGCCCACTAGTGGGCGTTAGGGACCAGGTTGACTACCACTGATTTAGACAGTCAATAGGTCTTTGTTAAGAGTTGACTATGCACAAGGCATTGTCCCAGGTGCTGGAACACAGCAGTTAATGCAACACATATTCTCCATCATCCAGAATATTATGAGAAATCCCTTTTGGAGGCCACCAAAGTCACTTATATTTTCTTTAAAATATGCCATACTTTCCATTTTCCTTTTATGATATAATTATCATTTGCCTAGTATATCTCAGAAATGACAATTTATATTGTATTTTAAGTTCATCTTATCTTCAGAAAAAAAAATAATGTAACTATCTCCATGCAATAGAAACACGCAAAAAAGTTGAGTAGCTTTGTTCCACATAACTTGTTACTACAATTTCTTATATTAAACAGCACAGCCAACTCTGATCTTCAAGAAGATAGAGTAGAAATCACTTAGAAATCAAAATAAAGATAATAATAAAGAAGATAGCATGGTAACAATTCATTCTGCTCACTGAGAACATCCTTCAGGTTTATTTCTATAAGGCACCATGACCAAACTATTACTTATGTGAACTTTAAGAATTTGAAATAACCTCTCTATTAAACCCTATGATATATTTGTTCTAACTGCCACCATTCCTGACTGGCAGCCACTCAATCACTATCATACCCCTCGGCATTCACATGCCCTGACATCAGAGATTCCACAGTTCCCGTGGAATCCGCTTGTACATTTGGAAGGGTATTAACCTGCAGAACTGTGAAAGCTCTGGCTGCAAACACTGCTGGCCTGTGTTGTGGTTTAGATTTGCCCCGTTTACTCAATTTCCATGTTTTTATGTGAAAGTGACAGAGCAGGATGGAACATCAGTGCAGTTTGCGTCCATCTGCGCAAACAGAGGGCACTGTCATCCTCACCACTCAACTCTGCAATTATAATTCCGTTTCCTAAAACTTTCTGGGTCATGTATTTCTCATACACAAGACCCTTTTGTTTCCATCTCTGTCTTTCTCTTGACCTTCCTTCTGCCTCTATCACAGCTGCAATGAGACGGGTACCTGACAGATGCTGATGGACACCCCATAACCAACTAGAGAGTAATAATAGACTGTAAACCCGGTTCTTCAGTTGCACATTATCAACTGTAGGGAACTGAGAGTTTGCTTTATATAAAATGTATCATCTATATGCCAAGGACTGAGGGGCAGGCGGTGTAATCCAGTGGGTGGAGAATTAATTGGGAGCCAAGAGACCCTGATTCCACTCTGAGTTTTATTGTAGCTGTGCTCCTGACTCAGAGCCGTTCACCACCTCCCTCTATTTCAGCTGTCTTCCCTGGAAATTGTTGATACTACTTATCACCTACAACTCCTCAGTTAATTTGAAGATCTAAATTAGTTATTGCCTGTTGAGTAGTTTGCACTCCTGAGGAAAAGAAAAGTACATACTTTGTTAAAAAATACTTTAACTTAAACAAAATAAACAACCCTGATACTATATCATTATTCTGCAAAACAACAAAGTATGAATTTTAGAAGTATTGGGCCCCCCTTTTTTTTCAAGGAAATAGGTGATTAAAAACACAGGTGGGATGATAAAGTTCATCTTCTACTCTAATTAAATGTCAGAATGGTAAGAGCCAGGGTCAGGATTTTAGAGCACTGAGACCAATGGTATCCCTGTGAAACTGTAAAATCTTAAAGATCGGTGAAGACCACAGCTGATGACAGAAATGTCACTTCAAAGCTAAAAGTTATGATTCCTCTAAAATATCCCAAAGACTATCCCAAATATTCCAATGCCCAAACTGTTTAGTGGACAGCTGCCATGCATACCATCAGATGGCAAAAACGAGCACTTCCTGCTTCAGGGCCCCATCCTCTCCTCTGAATGATAAACTGAGTTTAAAGCCATTTAAGCATCTCAGACACCCAGCACAGCAGATGCTAAAGCAAGTCACTGTATTCTGTTGTCCAGGAAACAAAGTCATATTAAGAAGTTTCTCTGGACAGGTAGATGGAGAAATTTTTTAATGGTAATCAATGCAAGAAAAGTCACAGGGGCAAAAAAAACAAAAACAAAAACGAGAGTCTTGTTCTAGAAGTAAAGTGTAAATGAGTTTGGCTTAGTTTCCTGCAGAATACACAAGGTAGGTAGGACTAACATAGTCAGAAGAGTAGACAGTAGAAATCACAAAGAACTTTTAGTAGAAATCAGCTTAATCTGTGGTGACATTATTTCATATTCTGTGTTTGTGTGTGTTAGTTGATCAATTCAAAATGCTTGCACTCTAAAGACAGAGAGTGCCATGAAATTAGAGTCACTGTGATTCCGTTCAGATCCATCACTTACTGCCTTGGGTGTCTTCAGGCTCTTCACCAAAAATGAAGCCTGCAGTGAGAGCCAACAGGATTTTAACTCTATCATTCTGCCTTAGCACGTTTGCTATTCTAATGATACTATTTAATTTGTGTAATGCTTTTAACTTGTTCCCCTGATCACCGTGGTTAGCTGGAAAGCAATAATTAACATATTGTAAATTCATTCATCTCTTTAATATTTATATTATTCATATTTATCATTTAATAAAAAAATTAGACATAAATCAAGTAAATGACTTAAAAACTCACACTGATGTAGTTGAATAATCAGAAACTAAAAGTCCTTGTTAGGAGAGATCATGTTCTTTATATCTTTTATATCTTAGTGTTTTTGCCTCCCAGTCAGCTTTTCAGATACCCTAAGGGATAATCATACCTGCTGTTCATTGGTGACAGTGTCCTATTAGGAGCTTTCCATTGAAATTTCTTTTTAATTTTCAAAAAATTATTCGATAAGATGAGTATAATTACAACTACCTTACAGATGAGTAAACTGAGATTTGGAGTAATAGCAAGTTATCTGACTTCAATATGACTTTGGCACATGTCCTTTCAAAAAGTGAAATCTATTTCTTTGTACCTGTAACTCTGGGTCTTGGCCAAGTCACTTTTTGGTCCATAGAACTGTTGCAAATTAGATGTCAGCAGAGGATGGAAAAATGGTTAAACAAACAAGAGAAAGAAAATCCTGGTGCACAAACACTATTTGGAACACAGAGACCTCTGTGTGAATGAACGTGAGCTACTGTTGGAGAGGTCACGTGGAAGAGAACTGAGGTTTACTGGCCAATAGCCTGGTAACTGCTAGTCCTAGAACAAGGCCACCCTGGACTGTTAACTGGATAAACAAACTACCGTAAATGTACAAATCTATTTCATCCATGTTAATACACATATAGCAACATGCATAAGTCTCAAATGCATTATGTTCAGTGAAAGAAGCTAGACCAAAAATGCTAGAAACTATATATTCCGATTACCTGCCATTCTGGAAAAGGGTATAGAGACAGAGAACATATCAGTTCTTGGCAGAGGTTAGGAATAGGAAAAGGCTTGACTAAAATGAAACCACACAAGGGAATTTGAGGGATATTAGAACTATCCTGTATATTCACTGTGGTCGTGGCATTTGTAAAAATTTAGAAATGTAACCAAAAAAGAGTGACTTTTATTACCTGTAACCTAAAAAATAAAATATCATAATGTCTGTGAGTCTAAGTTTGTATCATATAAGTTGAAATAATAATACTCACATTAGGCTTTTATGTCTCGTGTATGAAATGAGGTGGTAATACTCCCCAGATGTATGACTGAGAGTCATATGAGATGGTGTCAGTATAGGGCCTGGCACAAAGTAAGTATTCAATAAAGGAAAATGATTCTCATGTGAGATTCTCCTGCTGATGATAATGATAATGATGATGAAAATAATGGTCTCCATTAGAGGAGCACTATTTGGGGATAATTTATGCCTCTAGCAAACTAGTAGAATTCCCAGAATTCTGATTTTAAATACACATCATATCATATATCCTCCTAAAAGACTCGGCATCCCATGGAGACTTTCTACAAATGGATGCTTCCATGATGAATGAACTAAGTACCTACTATATACAAAACACCTGTCAAACAAGAGTTCTATGTAGTAACTGCATTTATTTATAATTGCTAAGAGTCTTTTAAAACAAACTACAATAGTATCTTATAGATATCTAACTTACCTTTGATGTAGGAGGTCCCCCTGTAATCCCCTTGTTATCTCTGAGGTCATATTTTGGGATTATGGAGAAAACAGCTGTGTTAGGCTTGCTCGCTGGTTCACTGGCTGCAAGCACTTTGCTTGATTAGTGTGTGAGCACTTGGCAGAGGAACATGTGCATCACCTAAGTAAGACTATGGGTGTTTGTACTCAGTGTAGATTGAGGATGGTGGATTGCCTACCTGCCTGCCTGCCACTCTAAGGGTTTGTTTTTGCCATTTGTTTGCCAGAGAAGAGGTTTTCCCTGCCTATTTGCTCATTTGCTGTTGTGAGACTCTATTAAACGGAAATGGCCCAATGCTTTCTGGCTCCACAATTCCTCTACCGTCTGCCTGAATCAAGTGTGAACCTGCCTGGCCTCAGCCATTGGCATTACATCTAGTGTAGTGGGCAGGATTCAAAGCAGGTTGGTGTGGAGCTGTCAATAAGCTTGAAGAGTGGAATATAGGAGTGGCTGTTCCTGTTGGCTCTCCTGTTGGGGACCATGGGCTGGGTGTTTTTTACAATCCTGCAAGAAGAAACCAAGAGCTCTGTGTAAGAAACTGCACAAAGTTGAAAGCTCCAGGGTGAGCTGGAGACCAAGCACCAACGACAGTGTAAACTGGAGCGAGTGCTGGAGGAGGAGGCTGACCAGGTTCGAGAGCTGATGTGTGAGATGCAGACTGAGCACCAATGGCTCCTGGAACTGGAGCAAACTCTGGAGAAGGAGTTACAGGTTTGTGAGCTCCAGTAGCCCTCGAGGAAAAACATTGGCATTAGCAGTTGTGGGAGAAACAACTGCGGGTTTAAGAATTGAAATATCAGTTTCAGGCCAAGAGCCAGCAGCCACAGGAGCTGAAATGGTCACTGAAGAAGGAGCCGTGCCAGTGGAGTGGCTCTGATTTGGCAGGAGAAGGCATTTCCAACTTCTCCTCTACTGAGAATGAGGAGGTTCAGGCTGAATCTGCCATCCACAGACTCAGAGCCAGGCCAGTGGTTGCCCAGAAGGTAAAACCCAGCAGCCAAGAGTCCCTCAGGGGTAGACACAGCCCCCTCCACAGGTAGTGGAACATTCTGTGGTCCAACCCTATAGCCAGGCAGAGCTGATGAAGTTGGGGGTGCAATTCAAGCAGAAACCCACCAAGGCCTTCGAAGCCTGGTTGCTGTGGTTGTGGGACATAGGTGTGGATGGCATCATGCTCTCTGGAACAGAGATGGACCATAGGGCTATGAGGGATGCTGCCCATGCTGTTCCCTGCCTAACAAAAAAATGGGCCTGTAAAGGTTACCCAAACACAGATGTGTATAGATTATTTTGCAGCTGGGGCAGATAGGGAGAAATTAGATGGCAAGCCTAATAAAGTTCTATTAGAGCTTTGGCAGCAGCTTGAGCCAGAACAGAGATTCCAGACACTAAAAAAGTGGGGGAAATGGGCAGCACAGACAGCTGCCAGGAAAATGGCTGGGGTTCAGGTTGCACAATTGCCAGATTACTTGCTGGAGATAGCTGTGATAAAGGAGGGTCCCCAAGACCCATTAGCTCAGTTTGAATAGGGGGACGGCTGAGGGACCCATCCAACAAGGATAGGCAGGTGGTTAGAGAACGATTGTGAAATTGGCAATCCACTGATCCACTTCTAATGTGCAACGGGTGTTGATATCAGGAAATAGGTGCTTTTTTTTTTTTTGTAGCAACAACAGCCAATAGAACTGTCAAGGCAGCACAGGCTTTGAATGTGTTTGACTCCACCAGGCCCTGTGATCTTGGACCTCTGAAGAGTTTGGATGGGGCGTGTGGCAATGGACAGAGTGCTATGGAAAGGTGCTGAGACCTGTTTATAAAGAGCTTAGTGGCTAGTAGCCTGTAACAGACCTTTACCTTGGGTGATTTGCACAGACAGCTGAGCTATCGTGGACTGATCAATGAGCAGTGTAATGAATATAGACTGACCAAGACAGTAGCACCAGCTCGCATGCTGGATGGACATGCTGCTTGTGGACAGTACTATAAGAGACCTTGTAGGGGCGGCGTGGCACCTGGGGAGGCCCTCTTGCACTGGGAAGCTGTTCCCATCCAGTTGCAGAGACACACCAAGGACACTCCATGGTTTCAATGGACATAACTTGACCGGCCTTACCACCTACTATGGAGTTGGGCCTAGAGGTGGGCCTCCAGTTAACGTCTTGGGAAGAATGCTCAGGGAGATGTTGTGAAGGGCAGCTTTGTAATTGTCATTTGTGGTAATGGCTTATGTCTTTATAATTTGGTTGCTAAAGTCTGCACTGTTTATGTTTATGTAATGTACCACACTCCTTGCACTGAAACCATTGCAGAAGATACCTGTCACTTAGATTGTGAGGTGAGTGACCCTAAAGGGGTGGAATGTGGGGAAACAGCTGTTGTTAGGCTTGCTCACTATTTTACTGGCTGCAGGCACTTTGCTTGATTAGTGCATGAGCACAAGGCAGAGGCATGTGTGCATAGCCTATTTAAGACCATGGATGCTTGTGCTCCATGTAGACTGTAGATGGCAGATTACCTGCCTACCACTATGAGGGGCCATTTGCTGTTTGTTTGCCAGAGAGAGGTTTTCCCTGCCTGTTTGTTCATCTGCCATTTTGATACTCTATTAAACAGGAATAGCCCAATGCTTTCTGGGTCCACAGTTCTTCTGTGGAGCCCAAATCCAATGTGAACCTGTCTGGCCTCAGCCACCAGCTTTACAAGGAATTTTAGCCTCTAAGCCTTAAAGCTTTTTGGAATTCTGAGGTCTTTGCATCTCTGATTATGACTCTTTAGTGATTTTCTTGCCTACATAAAATTCTTGGAATCACAAAAATCTTCCAGAGTCACTGAATCTTTGTATGATTAATGATCAAAATAATACACATGTACCTCTGAGTCACCCAAGAATGCAGAATAGTTACAAGAGCTAGAGGGCACTCCTTGTCTGGAGAGGGCAAGAAGGGCTCTCCAGCTCCAGTGTCCTCCCTAACAAAAAAACTGCTTAGCTTAGAACTGCTGAATTTTAAATAGATATTAGAAAAGGAAAAGATCAACTTGCACATGAAGATTGGTAAAAATTTTATGAAAATATTCATGTCTTACAGAGAATTCATGAATATGTATATATTCATTTATATTAACCAACTATAACAGAAAGAGCACTAAAGTAAGAGTCAGGAGAACTGGGCTCTATTCCTGGTGGCAAATCAGAGTCTCTCTATTCCATTTTATAAGGTCTGAGACAGGAGTTGGCCTATTTAATTCAACTATTTATATAACTGGCCATTTTACCTACCTTGGGGCAGGCATAGGGAAACAATGTACCTTTCTATTGGAAAACAACGTCTTTTTCCTTGTTTTAATTTATAATCTTTTTAATATAAATAAAATATCATCCTCGTGAAACAGTACTTTCTAAACCTAAAGTATTCAGTGTTTGACTCTTGAGGGCAGAGAAAGAAGTAGTAAAAGAACATTCTTGTGCAAAGTGGTCTCACACATTCCTGAAGCTGTAGGTAAGAGTACAATTTTGCTGGAATTTGATCAGCAAGATAAAAATGTCTTGGTGAATGGGGGGAAATAAATTCTCGGTATGCTTCAAGGTTCTCACACAAAGAAAAAGCAGGTAAAAATTTTAACCATAGGAGATATGGTCAATGCCAAGGGGAAGAAAAAAGCAAACTAATTAAAGTTCTAAATATTCAGAGATACTAAAGCGTCTCGGGAAATATGGAAATAGTACTTTCTTCACCTTTTATGATTCTGTAAAATGTAATATGAAATAAAGCATAGTCAATTTATGTTTTTAATTGCAAAACCAAGTAATTGATATTTTAAAAAACAGGGCTACCCAAGAGTAAATCAGAATGGGTTTTTTCAATAGGCCCCATAAGAAGTAAATTATAAAGTTTCCACTTGTGCCTTACAGGGAAAAGAAAAATCCATTACCATTTGCTCTTTATTGGCATAATAGTTCTTCAGAACAGCTTACAACCGAGCTTATGTTTCACACATGAGTGTTTGATTGAGCTCACCTGTTGTGATCTGCTTTAAGTGCCCACATTCTCAGTAGCAGCTGTAGATTGCCGAAACCATGACTTTCATGTTTTAAAATAATTGAGGGAGTTTTTCCTTTGTTTGGCTCTCATTTTATCTCACTTGTATGTCAAACAGAATGTACTCAAGTTTGGAAATTCAGAGGTTGATAATGAAAGCTTGCTTAACTCACAGGATTTTAGACTGCTTCTCCTACCCATTGCTTGTGGCAAGGCTTTCCTAAGAACTAGCACAGGAGCTGCTCAGCCCTGCTACTGACACCTTTGTCCAAGTCCCGACACAGACACGTGCACAGCAGCTGGGATTGTGAGGGACTGAGGTGCTTAAGACTAGCTCTGGCAAGTGGGGTATCCACCTGCTGGCTTGACTAACAAACCAGAAGATGTTGACATTCCTAGTATGTTTTAGTCTGTGTTTCCATTGTCATCTGATAGGAGAAAGAGATGGAAAAGCTCATTATTGAAAGTGGTAACCAGGAGAAATAACTAGACTTAGGGCAAAAGAGAAAGTCTAGAGGCTCAAGTGGTCATCTTGGTTATCTCACTGAAGCATGAGAGTGAGTTCATTTATCTTTTGAAAGTGCAAAAATACTTATTAATTAAAAGTCTTCTGATAACCTCCTAGCTCATATTAAAGGCTATATTGTCTACTTTTCATTTTTTCAGGCAGAAATCTACCTAACTTTTCAAACACACATTTTATCATATTTTTAAACCATGTTAACATGGTAGTTACCAAACTGCTTTACCAATCCACTCGACCATTTAACAACCATAGTTGCCAAGGCATTTTTTTCCCCTAAATATGGTCAATTGCCTCAGACAATAAGATACAATGGTCAGGAGATCTACACAGACTCAAGTCCCAGAAAGGCGGACTAAACAAGCTGGTGAGACCACCCGCATCTCATTCCCTCATCTGTAATACGGGAATGACTGCGGGAGGAGGGAACTCAGGGAAGAGCTCCTAGTGGAAAACATGCACCAAAGGAAATAAAGGTTATTTCTACCCAGGTGAAAGTCAGAGTTCTTTACTTTATATCCTCTACTTCATGAAGGCAGTAGTACAGAATGGCACACTAACACCCTGTGTGGACTGAAAGATATTCTGTTCTCAGATGCTCCTTTCTGACTCCTTATATTGCATATGTATGCACAGAGTCCATTAAAAATTAAAACTAAACCATGTTTAATAATTTAAAAAAATTTTTTTTTTACAGGGACAGAGAGAGAGTCAGAGAGAGGGATAGATAGGGACAGACAGACAGGAACGGGGAGAGGTGAGAAGCATCAAACATTAGTTTTTCGTTGCCATCGCAACACTTTAGTTGTTCATTGATTGCTTTCTCACATATGCCTTGACTGTGGGCCTTCAGCAAACTGAGCAACCCCTTGCTGGAGCCAGCAACCTTGGGTCCAAGCTGGTGAGCTTTTGCTCAAGCCAGATGGGCCCGCACTCAAGCTGGAGAGCTCAGGGTCTCGAACCTGGGTCTTCCACATCCCAGTCCGACGCTCTATCCATGCACCACTGCCTGGTCAGGCATTAAACAAAAAATTTAAGGGAAACAGCTGTTACTCTGAAAATGGTTTTACAAAACAAAGCATTTATAAGAAAAATAAGTTGCTAATAACTTTTAAAAGCCTAAAGGAAATTTGGAAGGTTCATTTTGAAGGATGAATGAAGAGAAAAATGTTGTGTCTGCATGTAGAAAACTATTTATTGTGTGCAAGAAAGGGAGAGAGACAGACACAGAAAAGAATTATTTTTAAAAAGAAGAGAGAACATGTTTCCAGCAATCAACATTTTTCCATAGTAGAAATAAAAAATTCCATCTTAATTAAATGCTAATTAGGTAGTAAAATGTGCTCTTACTCTACTGTTAATTTTCCATTACATTAACTTTGTCATCAAAACTTATGTTTATATACTAAAGTTTTCTAACGATAAAGCTTCATGAAAAAATGTTTAGAATGCTTTATCTACATAGAATGTAGGTCTCCCTATGGGGTTTTTATTCTGTGCTCTACAAAGGGAAAGAAAAATAATCCTAAAACAATTAGTATAAAAGTACCTATTGTGACTTAAGTATCTTCCATAAAGACAATCTAAATAAGAGAATAGAATTAGATAAAATTTTCCAATATCTAAAAAAGTTATATATTTTCTACTTAAATTATCCTAGAACCTCATCAGAAATTCCTCTTTACTGAAAGAATAGCACTTACAAGTACCTAATATGATCCCTCGTATCCTTCCACGCATAATTTCTAACATGCCTGCCAGCTTCTAGAAAACAAAGAATTTTAGTCATCTTTACACTTCCAGAATCTGGCCAGAGTTGGGTTCATGGTTGATACTCAGTAAATATGTCCAAAACCAAACAGGTCACGCCGGTTTGTTCACTATTTTTCAGTACAATTTCTGCATTTTCCCCTTGACATTTATGCTCCCAAGATTTTGTCAACCTTTTTCTCTGCCCATTTCAATTCAATCTGTTTCTAAGGATGAACTCAAGTACCATCTCCCTCATAAAGCTGACCATCTGAACCTCTTCTATTTATGCACTGACTGCATTGCCTCTTCAAAGAGGCAATTCATTACCAGATCTGGAGATCTGGATTAGCAGTGCAACAAGACAGTGCGGGGAACGCCAGGACCCTTCCAAGAGTCTGTCCCCATGAGTCCTAGGCCAAACACTTGAGTATAGGAGCAAGACTCAGAGGCAGTTATCACAGCTTTTTCATTTAGAAACATGAGTCTGCACCTAGCTCAGTCCACAAGGAAAATGCAATGAGGGCATAAGAGATGGGCCAAAGATGCAGGGTGGCCTCAGACAATGGCAGGCACCTGCAAATTCTAAAATAAGTATCACTTGGGAATCTCTACCACAAAAAAAAACTAATTTCTAATTTCCAAGTGTGGGGATTAGAGGACAGTAAATCCTCACTTAATGCAAGTTTAAGTGAAAGGACCTATAATGAAATCAATTTTCCCAAAGACAAATTGTTTGAAACAACTGATAAGTTCCTAGGGCATCTCATCCACATTACAAAAATATGACTTATTCAAGGACCCGCTGTGCCCGAGCACACAGGTGGACTAGCCATGGCATTAAGGGGTTACAAGCCAGGAAGGGAGTAGAGGTAGAGGAAGAGGCACAAGCTGGGCTAGGCCTTCAGTGAGCCACCATTCAAGTGATGTGTTTGCAGGGAAAGCCTGGAAAGAGGATGATGGCTTCAGGCCTTTCTACAGACATACATATTTTCTAAATTCCACATTAGAGGTTAGTTGTTAAAATCTTATTTATACTTCATAGCATTTCATGTGCACCAAGTGTCTGCGAACCCAGAGCAGATGCTTAGACTCAAGAATGAAGTGAAGGGGAGCAAGATGGTGATGGAGTAGGCGGACGTACCAACTTCCAACTCCCAGAACCAAAGTGGATTATTAACTCAATTTTAACAACCATCATCTGGATAAACCAACTTTGAACTAAACTAAGTGAACTCTTCAACCAAGGAACACAGAAGAAGCCACATTGAGACTGGTAGGAATAGTGAAAACGCGAAGGGGGCTGCCAAGCTCTTCGGAGCGAACGGCAGCCCGGAGAGACCCGCGTGGCAGGAGGAGAGTTTGGCGGAGAGGGAGGGACCTGGGTCCCAGGAACCAAGTCCCAGCCTGCAGTCCCAGAGCCTAGAAGAGGCATTTGGACAGTATTAAGCTGTGAAACAAGTGAGGACTGTTTGTGAGAAAGAGACAGTTTTCTCAGACCCAAGATTCTTTTAAAAGGAACAGCGCAGAAAACCTCTCTCACAACCACGCACCCAGGGCTCTGGGAACGGGGGCAGCGGAGAGGACCAGAGCAGCGGGAAGAGAGTGTGGACTGAAGGCACAGGGAGAAAAACTCTGAGAGACAGCCACCCTAACCCCGGGGCTAAGTCACTTCCCTAATCAAAAACGAATATTTCCCCTGGAACTAGAAATGCCAGCAAAGGGAGACAGGACACCAGCCAAATAAGCTCTCCCACGGCAATTAGAGCAAAGCTGCTTAAAGGGAGGGAGCTCCCAGGTCTACAGTATGGAGTGTTAGGATTTGAACTGTGGGGCCCCTTCCTACTCTGCTGAGGGTTGATGGAGGGATGGTGGCGGCAGGACGCTGAAATGCGGTTCTGTCGGTGGGGGTGTTGGCCCAGCTGGTGTGAGCTCAGTCTAGCCCAGCAGAGACAGAGGGGATGCACGAAAGCGGTCTGGCAGCTCCGAGCCCGCCTGTAACCCCACCTGCGGGGGAAAAGCGGGAGACCAGGAACAGGCAGAGATCTGCTCATCGACCCTGCGCAAGCCGGCCCTGACCCGAGGACGGGGCTAGGACCAGGGACGGGCTGGGGCTTGCGGCTGAGCTCACGACAGCAGCTCCGCCCGGCTAGAGAAACTGCAGTTTGACATCCTGCATGCACGAGTTGGCTCTGAACACAGGAGCGGGGTAGAACCCCAGACGAGTGGAAGCTCACAGCTGAGCGCACGCCAGCAGCCATGCCAGGCCCAATAAACCTTGGTTTGCAACCCTGCGCAAGAGGGCCCTGGCCTCAAGGGCGGGACTAAAGCTACAAACGGGCAAAGGCTCAAAGCTGAGAGCACGTCAGAAGCCCAGTCCAACCCGCGAAACTGTGGCGAGAAGGCTCTGACCGCAGGTGCTGGAGGAAGCCAGGACACGCTGGGTCCACAGCTGAGCAAAGTGCTCACCTCTACCCTTGGACACAGCCCCTCCCACAGAGGAGAGGTGGAAATCACAGCAATAGCCACAGTGGGCCGGTGCTGGCAACGCCCATACCCAACCGTCATAGTTAGCGGCAGAGGGGGTCACGGGCCTGGAAACAGACCACACCTAGAGAATACAAAGGCAACACCTACTGGACTTCAGTGGCGACAACTTGCTTATACACAGACAAAATGGGCAGGCAGAGGAATGCAAACCAAATGAATCAAGAGAAATCCCCAGAGAAGGACCTGAATGAACCAGATATAACCAAACTACCAGAAGCAGAATTTAGAATAATGATAGTTAGGATGTTCAAAGAAATTAGAGCAACAATGGATAGTCACTATGAACACCTAAATAGAGAGATAACAAGTATAAAAAACGAAATTGAAATGATAAAAAAGAATCAGACAGAAATGACAAATACAGTATCAGAACTGAACCACAATGGAAGGAATTAAAACTAGGATGAATGACGCTGAGGATCGAATCAGCGAGTTAGAGGACACAATAAACAAAGGCACAGAAGCAGAGAAGAAAAAGAAAAAAAAACTCAAAAAATGTGAGGAAACTCTAAGGGCGCTCTGTGACAACATGAAGAGAAACAACATTTGCATCATAGGGGTTCGTAAATAAGAGGAGAGAGAACAGAAAATAGAAACTTAGTTCAATCAAATCATAGTAGAAAACTTCCCTTAATTAAGGTTGGAAAACATTCCACACGTTCAAGAAGCACACAGAACTCCATTTATGAGAAACCTCAAAAATATCTACACCAAGAACATCATAGTTAAAATACCAAAGTTAATGGATAAAGAGAACATTTTAAAAGCTGCTAGAGAAAAAAAGGCTAACACCTACAAAGGAGCCCCCATAAGGATGACATCTAACTTCTCAAAAGAAACACTTGAGGCCAAAAGGGAATGGCAAGATATATTCAAAGTAATGCAGAACAAGAACCTACAACCAAGACTACTCTATCCAGCAAGGCTAACGTTTAAAATTAAAGAGAAATGAAGAGCTTCCCAGACAAAGAAAGCCTCAAGGAATTCATTAAAACCAAACCAATTCTGCAAGAGATACTAAGGGGCCTGTGAACAGTTCAAAGGGAGGAAAGAATATAGCAAAAGAAGAATACAGCTTTAAAGAATAAAATGGCAATAAACAACTACATATCAATAATAACCTTAAATGTAAATGGATTAAATGATCCCATCAAAACACATAGGGTAGCTGCATGAATAAAGAAACAGGACCCATACATATGCTGTCTACCATAGACACACCTTAAAACAAAAGATGCACATAAACTGAAGGTAAAAGGATAGAAAAAAAATATTTCATGCAAATGGAAATGAAAAAAAGCCGGGGTAGCAATATTTATATCTGACAAAATGGACTTTAAAACAAAGGCTGTAGTAAGAGATTAAAAAGGACACTACATAATGATAAAGGGAACAATTCAACAGGAAGATATAACTATTATAAATATCTATGCACCAAATATAGGAGCCACAACATATATAAAGCAGACTTTGATGGATATAAAGGGCGAGATTAACAGCAATACTATCATAGTAGGGGATTTCAATACCCCTCTAACAACACTGGATAGATCCTCAAGAAAGAAAATTAATAAAGAAACAGCAGACTTAAAGGAGACACTAGATCAACTTGATTTAATAGATATCTTCAGAACTTTTCACCCTAAAGCAGTAGAATATACATTCTTGTCAAGAACTTATGGTACATTTTCTATGATAGACCACATGTTAGGACACAAAAATGACCTCAATAAATTTAAGAAGATTGAAATCATATCAAGCATTTTCTCTGATCACAATGCCATGAAACTAGAAATTAACCACAAAAGAAAAAATGAAAAATACTCAAACACTTGGAAACTAAATAGCATGTTATTAAATAATGAATGGATTAACAATGAGATCAAAGAAGAAATAAAAAAGTTTCTAGAAACAAATGGTCACGAGCATACATCAACTCAAAATTTATGGGACACAGCAAAAGCAGTACTGAGAGGGAAGTTCATTGCACTACAGGCATACCAAAAGAAGGTAGAAAAAACTCAAATAAGCAACCGGACCCTGCATCTAAAAGAACTAGAAAAACAACAACAAATAAAGCCCAGGACCAGTAGAAGGAAGGAAATAATAAAGATCAGAGTAGAAATAAATGACATAGAGGCTAAGGAAACAATACAGAGGATCAATTAAACCAGGAGATGGTTCTTTGAAAAGGTAAACAAGATTGGTGAACCTTTAACTAGACTTACCCAGTAAAAAAGAGAGAACACCCAAATAAATAAAATTAGAAATGACAGTGGAGAAATAACAACTGACACAACAGAAATACAAAGCATTGTAAGAAAATACTATGAAGAACTCTATGCCAAAAAATTAAACAACCTAGGTGAAATGGACAAATTTCTTGAATCATATAATCTTCCCAAAATCAATCTGGAAGAATGAGAACACCTAAACAGACCAATTACAACAAATGAGATTGAAAAAGTTATCAAAAAACTCTCAAGAAAGAAAAGTCCTGGGCCAAATGGCTTCACAAGTGAATTCTACCAAAAATTCAAAGAAGAACTAACTCCTATCCTCCTCAAGCTATTTCAAAAAATTCAACAGGAAGGAAGACTTCCAAACTCCTTTTATGAGGTGAGCATAATTCTGATCGCAAAACTGGGCAAAGACAACACAAAGAAAGAAAATTATAGGCCTATATCCCTGATGAATTTAGACGCTAATATTCTCAACAAAATATTAGCCAACCGGATCCAGCAATATATGAAAAAAATCATACACCATGATCAAGTGGGATTTATTCTGGAGAGGCAAGGCTGGTTCAATATTCTCAAATCAATCAATGTGATTCATCACATAAACAAAAGGAAGGACAAAAATCACATGATAATTTCAATAGATGCAGAAAAGGCATTTGATAAATCCCAGTACCCATTCATGCTCAAAACTCTCAGTAAAGTGGGAATACAGGGAACATTCCTTAATATGATAAAGGCCATCTATGACAAACCCACAGCAAACATCATAATAAATGGACAAAAATTAAAAGCAATCCCCTTAAGATCAGAAACCAGTCAGGGGTGCCCCTTTCACCACTTTTATTCAACATAGTTCTGTAAGTCCTAGCTACAGCAATCAGACAAGAAGAAGAAATAAAAGGCATCCAAATTGGAAAAGAAGAAGTAAAACTGTCACTATTTGCAGATGATATGATATTGTATATAGAAAACCCTAAAGTCTCAGAAAAATACTACTGGACCTTATAAATGAATTCAGCAAGGTGGCAGGATATAAAATTATTACTCAGAAATCAGAGGCATTTCTATATACCAACAATGAACTGTCAGCAAAAGAACTTAAGGAAACAATCCCCTTCACTATTGCAGCCAAAAAAATAAAGTACCTAGGAGTAAATTTAACCAAGGAGGTTAAGGACTTGTACTCAGAAAATTATAAAACATTGATGAAAGAAATCAAGGAAGATACAAATAAGTGGAAGCATATACCGTGCTCATGGCTAGAATAAACATCATTAAAATGTCTATATTACCCAAGGCAATTTATAAATTCAATGCAATACCAATTAAAATACCAATGACATATTTCACAGATATAGAACACATATTCCAAAAATTTATATGGAACCGAAAAATAACACGAATAGCCTCAGCAATCTTAAAAAGAAAAAATAAAGCAGGAGGTATCACTCTTCCGGATATCAAGGTTTACTTCAAGGCCATTATACTCAAGACAGCCTGGTACTGGCATAAGAACAGGCACATAGATCAATGGAACAGAACAGAGAACCCAGAAATAAACCCACACCTGTATGGACAACTGATATTTTACAAAGGAGGAAAGAACACACAATGGGGTAAAGACAGCCTCTTTAACAAATGGTGTTGGGAAAATTGGACATCTACCCACAAAAAAATGAAACTAGACCATCAACTTACACCGTTCACAAAAACAAACTCAAAATGGATAAAAGACTTAAATGTAAGCCGTGAAACCATAAGCATCTTAGAAGTAAACATAGGCGGCAAGATCTCTGACATCTGTAGCAGCAATATATTTGCCAATTTATCTCCACGGGCAAATGAAATAAAAGGCAAGATAAACAAATGCGACTATATCAAACTAAAAAGTTTTTGCACAGCAAAAGACAATAAGAACAGAATAAAAAGACAAACCACACAATGTGAGAACATATTTGACAGCATGTCTGATAAGGGGTTAATAACCAAAATTTATAAAGAACTTATAAAACTCAACACCAGGAAGACAAACAACCCAATCAAAAAATGGGCAAAAGAAATAAATAGAAATTTCTCCAAAGAGGACATACATATGGCCAATAGGCATATAAAAAATGCTCAACATCACTAATCATTAGAGAAATGCAAATTAAAACCACAATGAGATATCATCTCACACCAGTCAGAATGGTGCTCATCAGCAGAACAACACAGAATAAGTGCTGGCGAGGATGTGGAGATAGGGAACCCTCCTGCACTGCTGGTGGGAATGCAGACTGGTGCAGCCACTGTGGAAAATGTATGGAGATTCCTCAAAAAATTAAAAATCGAACTGCCTTTTGACCCAGCTATCCCACTTATAGGAATATACCCTAAGAACACCATAGTAGCACTGTTCGAAAAGAAGAAATGCGCCCCTATGTTCGTGGCACCATTGTTTACAATAGCGAAGATCTGGAAACAGCCCAAGTGTCCATCAGAGGACGATTGGATTAAAAAGCTTTGGTACGTATATACTATGGAATACTACTCAGCCATAAGAAATGATGACATCGGATCATTTACAACAAAATGGATGGACCTTGATAACATTATACAGAGTGAAATAAGTAAATCAGAAAAAAAAAACCTGAGAACAGCATGATTTCATACATAGATGGGACATAAAAGTGAGACTATGAGACATGGACAAGAGAGTGGTGGTTACGGGGTGGGGGGAGGGAAGGGAGGGTGGGATAGGGAGAAGGGTAGGGGCACAGGGAAAACCAGATAGAAGGTGACAGAGGACAATTTGACTTTTGGTGATGGGTATGCAACATAATTGAATGATAAGATAACCTGGAGATGTTTTCGTTTTACATATGTACCCTGATTTATTGGTGTCACCCCATTAAAATTAATTAAACAAACAAAAAAAAGAATGAAATGAGAGAGCTGCCTGCTTCTGGGATGATTTCTTCATTGACAGGAAGCTCTCAGTTCCCAGAGCCCTGCTCCCTCCTATCTCTCCACTGAACTGTGTTTCATTGACGTGATTTCTGCATTTGATTTTAGTGCTTTATTAGTGGCTAGATGTCAGCACCAAGAAAGCAGGCATTGCATCTGGTCTGTTCTTTGCTATGTTCCCCGCACCTAACGTGCCAATTTAAAGCAGGGGCTCTGGGTGTGGGCTTAGGCAAACATGATGTCAATGAAAGGGTGGGTCAGTGCCACTGACAAGTTGGCCCAGCAGTAGAGCATCAGCCCAGTGTGTGGACATCCTGGGTTCAATTCCTGATCAGAGCACACAGGGAAAGCAAGCATCTGCTTTTCCACTTCTTCCCCTCCCCCTTCTTTCTCTTCACCTCCCCCAGCCATGGTTCAATTGTTCTAGGAAGTTGGCCCTGGGTGCTAAGGATGGCTCAATGACCTCTCCTCAGGTGCTAAAATAGCTTGGTTGCCAAGCAATGGAACAATAGCCCCAGATTGGCAGAGCATCTCCTGGTAGGGGGCTTAAGGGTGAATCCTAGTTGGGGTGCTATCTCTCTGCCTCCCCACCTCTCACTTAAAAAAAAAAAAGGCGGATCAAGGCTACTGCAGACAAAAATGACACAGAATAGCAGCACTCAAGTACCTGGGCTGAAGTTTTGTCAATACAAAAACAAAATTATTGTTAAATATCATTTTTTTCAGTGTTTAAGGCTGCAGATGAGTTAAGTATTTTAACATAACTAAAGACTCTTTCTGTAACTGTTGGTCTATATCCCAAGTAGCTTGTCCAGGCATTTGAATACATTCTGAATACATTTGGCTTATGGAATTCCACCTCTGGTCTTTTTAATTAGTGACTCTAGTAGTAGGATTGACATTTAACAGTGCTGAGCATAGCACAATTATCTACTCTAGAGATCCCAAAGCAACTAAAACTCAGAATGGCAGAATAAAAGAGTTGTGGGCTCAAGGCTGCTTAGTATCCTGGACAATGTAGAATTCCTCCGACTCCCAAGTCTGAGCTGTCTCCACAGCACATGGCCTGGAATCATCAAGATGGCGTGTGGTTCACACTGGCTCATATTCAGGGAATGCCAGCTGTGGGTTTCAAACATGTCTCCAAAGGAAAATGAAGCAGCACTTACCAGTACTCACACACAGCATTGTCCTGTACTTCACAGTGCTCATAAACTTGGTATCACAGATCTTCACACTGTCTCAGGAAATACACCTGATCTCATTGCTCCAATTTTATAGGGGACAGAGTCAAACCTCAGAGCTGAAATGACTTGTTTCTACCGAAGCAGCTGGCAGGTGAAAAGGTCAGTCTGACTCATTCAAAACATGTCAGATTGACTTTGAATTCAACACTGAGAATCATTCATTTGTTTCAACTAATGTATCTCGATTAAAGGAACATGGATTATTTAATTTGTGGAGAACAGAGTATTTACACATAAGAAACACTGAAAATAAATAGTCAAAGGATTAACAAGCCACAGAAAGGAAGCAAAGAGTATGCAATACTGCCATAAACCTGTGCAGCTCTCTACACATGCATGTGGGATTACTGTTGATTATCCATCTTGATGCTCAAAGTCCTGTGCTCACATAATCCAGCCATTTCAGATAAATCAAATGGTGGATAATATGCTACATTGCTGACCAAAGACAGGTTAAAACTTGTTATTTTAACACACATTTGCTTGAGGTTCCACTAACTTGGGCTTTGCCCGATTTCCTTCAACTCTCCAATCCTACTCCCCACCCTCAGCCCTAGCATTGCTTAGTTTGCCAAAGTTTTCTTTACTAACTGAAACTGAAGGTATAAAGTAAAAGCCTGAAAGCTGACTGCATCTGCGTAACTTGCCACAAGTCCTCTGCCCATAGTTAAACTTACAGCAGAAAAGTAGCAGCAACCTTTCTGGGGATTGAGAGATACACTTCTTATTTTGCTTAGAACTGCTAACCAATCCTTAGCCTGAACTCCAGAATTCTCAGGGACCAGACGCAGTGCACCACTTGTGGGGAAATCAAAGCATAACTCAACTTCATCTGTCAATTTGGGCTAATTAGAGTTAGGCTATAATTGCCGATATGAATAAATTAGGCTCTGCAGACAGTTTGCTCTAATAATGAAAAAATTCTAAGTGGAATATATAGCAATTAGCACTAGCCAAAGATGATTTAACTCAAAAGATGGCCAATAATACCATTCTCATTTTGACTATTGTCTTTTAAGTTTGGCTTTCTGAGGTCAAGAATATCATTTCTACAGTGGGCAATAGGAGTCGAGTCTACAAACTATTGAAGTGACAATGAACACCTTTGTGATAAGAAAGTGACTTTGTAGCTGGAAGGTTGCAATTAATGACAACTCATTTCCTCAGTGTAATAAAATATAACTTAAATCTTCACGTAAGTGAGTTTTTTATTTGCTTTGCTTGCCTTGCAATCTTGCACCAAATAATCCATTATTTCAACTGTAAAGAGCTGCCTGGGAACTAAACTGTAAGTCGGAAATAACTTATCCAAAAGGCTTGGTCCAGAAGGGTTCTAAATTTCCAAACTGGCAGAACACAATAAGACATGGGAGCAAAACAATTTAGGATAATCTCTCCTGTCAGTGAGAATAAGGGGACCCAAAAATATTGGTAGGCAGGCAAGAGTTCCAATACTTACTCTAAGGATTCTATTAACTCTTTGAAATCACATTGACTTTTAAAATAAAGTTAAAAGAATTTTAATATAGAAATCTTAAGAGTGAATCTTGCCAGGAGAATTTTCTAATCCATATTTTATTATTTACTGATAGAACACTCAACATAAACCTTTCTTATTTTTCAAAACTCATCTAAAATTTGTAATTCCTTAGAGTAACATCTATTTGTCTGGACCAAAAAAGGATAGCATTTGTGATGATACTCAGCGCCTTACACAGTTCTTGTCATTGAAATATCATAAATAGCTCCAACCTGACTCTCTTTCTAGTGATATTTTAGAACAGTGGTTCTTAACCTGGGTTCTATCGAACCCTAGGGGTTTGACGAGTCAGTCTCAGGGGTTCGGAGAAGCCTCTGCCGTGGAGGCCAGAATAAAGTAATACCGTAATTTGTTGTGAGTTCATGCACTTTGTTGGTTTTGTTCTTTGAGCAAGGTGATGTTCATGCACAGATCATTTTGTGCACCAGTAAAAAAACATATACCTATGTCTTGAATTTGGAAAAAAAATCATATTTTATTAATCACTAAAGAAGGGTTCTGTGAATGTGCATATGAAACTGGTGGGTTCGGTACCTCAAAAAAGGTTAAGAACCACTGTTTTAGAACAACCCGGAGTTGTTTCTTATGTCAATTTTATGAAATTTGCTAAATTGCTTTCTAGAATTTGCCTTCCATACAGCAGGTACAGTAAGTCCCTGAGTTACAGACATCCGACTTAAGGTTGAACTTGTACTTACGAATGGAGCGCCATAAGGGCTATTAGTAATCAACTGCAGTTGAACATCAGTGAACATGATATCAGAGTTACTCAGCTCCCATGGCAAAGAACTAACCAATGAAT
This sequence comes from Rhynchonycteris naso, assembly GCA_037038555.1. NCBI lineage: Eukaryota > Metazoa > Chordata > Mammalia > Chiroptera > Emballonuridae > Rhynchonycteris > Rhynchonycteris naso. The sequence goes on from CM072998.1 coordinate 230,299,105, forward strand.
ACCTTATGGAACTAGAACAGCAGATGATAGCATTTAGGGAAGGAAACATTAAGAATTAGCTGATGTTTTTCATCTCATTGAAGCAGGAATGGCAAAGATAGAGGAGCAAAATCCTGATACAGAAAGGTTCACCAAAGTTTACTGTACAATTACTGAAGGCCTGAGATGCTACAGGGCCATTTATGATGAGACAAAGAAAAGCTCTGTACAAATCTCCCTTGATGCCTCCTTCAGGAGACTGACTCCAGCAGTAGTATCAGACCCTGACTGTCCAACACCAGTCCCATCCTCTCCAACAAGTCCATCATCTTCTGCATCCTCCAAGATTATTTAAGGTTGTATTTGAAAATGTTTAAGTATTTATATGCACAGCGAGGTAAAAATAAATACTATTTTAAGACAAACATCTGAGTTGCATTTAATAGGTAAACGTACCTGTTCCAACTAACATACAAATTCAACTTAAGAAAAGACACTGCTTTGAAAAAAATAAATAAATAAACCTACAGAACCCATCTTCTTCATAACATAAGAATGTTTATATTTTTAAACAAATATCATATAAACAAGCAAATAAATATTAATTTATATCTATCAAAACTATAAGAAAGTACATCCCTAGTTAAATAACATGTATTGCTTCTATTACTTAATTTTGAAACAAAATGTGTGATGTGAATATCCACACCCAGATAAATGTCTAAAGATACTCATTCAGCTGACAACAGCTTTCTCCTCCTTCAAGCAAAAAACCATATATATTGTTAGAAACATGAAAGGGCAATATAGTAGTACAAAGTTCAGAGAAAATAATGAACTAACCCTCTACCCATTAAAAAAGAGAACACTATTAAGGGAAAACAATATATTGTTCATGATATGTCTTTAGAGAAATAGTAAAAATAATGTGTCTTCTGTATATAACTACATATTAAATTAAATATATGTGTATAACCTAAAATGCATTTTTTCTCTTCTTTAAGCAAATGCTCATTTACATAGAGGCAAAAGACTTATAGGCTATCCATAGTCTTCATAAAGTCCTTGTTATAACCCCTGGGTCCCACAGCTAATCAGTATGTCATTTTTCAGATCAAGAAAATCTGATCAGAATGAGAGCCATCTTGTGTTGAGTATATCATGACTAAGTTATACCTCTGATATATATTTCTAGCATCAAACACTAGAAACAGGAAAAAGGTAAAACAGAAAAGCGATGACATTTTCATAAAACCTTGTCAGAGAAGTAGAGGGGGCCTAGTCTGCAAGAAATACAGTAGGGGCCAACCACTGAATACAAGTTACCATAGAAATCAAGAGGCAATGTTAGAACTTCTTTAGCATCCTAGTAGTGCACAAAAAGCAGAATAGGCTGAAAGTAAAGACAACAGCATGCAATAAAATAGAGAGATATAAAATGAGGAATAAATTTAAGTGTTAAAGTTACTACAAAACACAGCAGCAGAATGAAAATGCACATTGAAGAAGAAAAATTTACATTGTGGAAAATAAAATCAAGAGACTGGGGCACAGAAAAACTCTCTCAGAATCCAGGAGAAACACAAAAGATAATGAAACAAGAAAACCACGATAATCCACTCATCCACTGATGGACACTTGGGTTGTTTCCAGATCTTTGCTATTGTGAACAATGCTGCCATAAACATGGGGGTGCATTTCTTTTTTTCAGTTGGTGATATGGTGTTCTTGGGATATATTCCTAAAAGTGGGATGGCTGGGTCAAAAGGCAGTTCCATTTTTAATCTTTTGAGAAATCTCCATACTGTTTCCACAATGGCTGCACCAATCTGCATTCCCACCAGCAGTGCAGGAGGGTTCCCCTTTCTCCACATCCTGGCCAGTACGTATTGTGTATTGTTTTGTTAATGAGTGCCATTCTGACTGGTCTGAGGTGGTATCTCATTGTGGTTTTAATTTTCATTTCTCTAATGATTAGTGATGTTGAATATATTTTCATCTGTCTATTGGCCATCTGTATGTCCTCTTTGGAGAAATGTCTATTCATTTCTTTTGCTCATTTCCTGGTGTTGAGTTTTACAAGTTCTTTATAAATTTTGGTTATTAACCCCTTATCAGATGTATTGTCGAATATGTTCTCCCATTGTGTGGTTTGTTTCTTTACTGTTCATATGGTCCATATATACGACGGAATACTATGGAGCCCTGAAAAAGAAGGAAATATTACCTTTTGCGACAACATGAATGGACCTGGAAACTATTATGTTGAGTGAAATAAGCCAGGCAGAGAAAAAGAAAATGGCATACGACCTCACTTATTTGAGGAATCCAAGGAACAGTGAGAACTGAGGAACAGAATTGAGAGAGGAGGGATCAAAGGGACCAGAGGAAAAGAGGACAGAGGGAAGGGGATGATAGGATGGGATAAATCTGAAGGGAAGGGGGGAGGGCACTGTGGGGAGAGGGGCAAGGGAGATGTTGAGGGGAATATGGGAGAGGGGGGATGCATTCGGGGTGACCCTAGAATCTATGTAAACACAATTAATTAAATAAAAAAATTAAAAAATAAAAGAAAACCACGATAAGTGTGGAGGGCAGAGAATGGTGATCTGACCTGTGGATTATATTGTCCCGAGGAAGAAGCATTAATTGAAGTAGAAGTCATAATAAAAGAAAATGGAACTGAATTTTTATTTAAGAAATTTTAAAAAATGTTCTATGTATAAAAGCACTAATTTCATTCCAGATGAAAAACAAAAGGATGTCACCCCTTTGTAAATGAATCTTGAAATGAGAAGCAAAGTAAAAGTAAGTAAATAAAATTGAAAGAAAGACAACAAGAAGAGGAGGAACAAAGAAAAAGAAAGAGAGGGAGAGGCAGAGAGAAAGAGAAAGAAGAAACTTAAGAAACAGAAAGAATGGGTTACCTTTAAAATAACAACAACAAAACTGTAGTCTGGACTTGGCTTTCCTGGGGACATTAAACTCAAGAGTACAGAAGCATAACATTGACAGGTCTGATGATAAGCACGCCATTGTCCTTGGTTTGTTAAAAGCAGCACAAGGGTAAACCAAGGTACGCTGGGGCTCAGGACATACCACATTTACATGCTCATGTTTACAAATGTTCCTTAAGATTTACTACGGTTGTGCTTTAAAAGAAACAATCTGACTACTTGGAGTTCAGATAGGACTAGATTGATGAGTCCTTTTCTGGGTTTAACTCTCGAGGGAAATGATTCTGTGGTGTTTTGCATGGCCGTGAACAGCTGGACTTTGCAGAATACCTGCAGCTCTACTCCTGGGTCAAGAAAATAAGCTTCTCAAACATATTCTTGCCCATTGTTCAAACAGAATGCTTTGCAATTTTAATTATTATTTAATACAGTAGCATTAGATGTTCTATTTTTTGTAATGTTCCTTAACTAAACAAAATTGAACAAAGTGCTAGGAGCATTCATTGCTAATCAAAAAAGCTGTTGTTTCATTTCACAAGAGCCAAATTTTTCTAGTAATCAACACTGTCAGTACTTAAGGAATAATTTTTGTTCAAATCTGAAGCCCACTGAATGACATATGTCATTTTTCTTTTATAGTGAAGACTAATAATTCATCCCAGAACAAATATTTTCTACCTTTTTAATTTCCATATAGAACATGTGAATGTTCTTGAATTAATTCTGTTTAAAATCAATATATGCTGTGTAAGGCCCTGGCCTGGTAGCTCTTAGTTGGTTAGAGTGTCATCCTGGTACACCAAGGTTGTGAGTTTGATTCACGGCCAGGACACATAAAAGAATCAGCCAGTAAGTGCATAAATAAATAGAATAACAGATCCATCTCTCTCTCTCTTCCCCCCTTCCTTCCACTCTGTTTAAAATCAATCAGTAAAATATATATGTGATGTGGAGTCATAACTAAGAATAACAATATTCAAAGAAAAGCAAGATAGCAAGAAGATGCATTAAAATGCTAATAGCAATTATTCATAAATGTTAAACCTACTGGCAATCTTTTCCTTCTTGAGTTTTCTCCTACCAATTTTTTAATGAGTACACTTTAATTTTTTCAAAATATATACAAAGAAAATATTCAGATGCTCAAGCTCATACTACTTAGGTAAACACATATTAAATCAACAATAAGATACCACCCCATATTCAAAAGATAGGCAAACATTTATAGTCAGAAAGTATTGAGTGATGGTATAGCAACAAGCACTCTGGTTTCCTGGAGGGCGGAATGCAAACTGTGACATTAGGACTTGTTAAAGCTGACCATTTTGTACTTATGCTATAATTTATCCACTTCACTCCTACAAAACTAGAGGAATCCTTGTAGCATGTGCACAAAGAGATATATTTATAAAATGGCTCACTGCGACAGAGTGTGTAAAAGTAAATTTGGGAACAACATAAATGTCCATTCTTCTATAGAGAATACCATATAAAAAGTGAACTAACACTTCATGTGTTAATATGGATAAATCTCAAAATCATTGTGCTCAGCAGAAAAAGCAATAACAGTATTGTACTATAATATTTAAATTTTATGTACTAATATTTAAATAAAGCTTGAATATGCAAAAAATACCATATTGTTTATGGTCCAAGAATTAAAAGATCATTGGGGAAATAAACACCAAAGGCTGCTGCCATGTGGAGGCCACGAGGGAACAGAATTGGCAAGAGGCACACAGGTGTTTGAATTTTTCCCCTATACTTTTCTAGACGCTTGAAATGTGTCAAAATAATAGTAATGCACCACCGTAAGATCACATATTTTCAATTTAAACAACACTTTCAACTATAAAATGTAGAAAAATGGTTTGAAAAACAGGATTTCTATATTTTTGACACACTTTTGGATGCCACTTATTTGGATTCTTCTCCCTCTGATATCATTATATAGGGAGTTATAAATCCGGTCTTTATTAGATCTGCTCCTTTAACAAATTGCCTTTAAGCTCTACAGACTTGTCTTGAAGATCAGCTTGGATAATAATTCTGCAAATAAAGGTTTTTAATACATGCATATTTTAATTGAAGCAAGAAAAACTTAAGTGGACTATGTAAATGAAATGTCCCATAGATAATAAAACTGATTAGAATGGGAAGAATAGAAGCATAGAATTTCCTGGCAGTCCTCGGGTTACAGCAATCTCGACATAAGACATTCCAAACTTATGATACTCACTCCCATAAAAACTTAAGAAAATTGAGATGCAAGTCATTTTTTCTGTTACTACAGTAGAGTAGACAGTACAGTATATTTGTGTCCTTTTCCTGTTTTCTGTGGTTTAGTTGTGTTTTAATGTTCTAGATTATGATTTTACAACTGCGTTAGAATAGGTAAGTGACAGGCTAGTGTGTGTTTTGACTTACAACAAAATTCATGTTACATTGCTGTTGTAGGAATGAAACTGTGTTGTAAACTGAGGACACCCCTGTAATGATTTTGAAAATCCAAGAAAGATAGAAAGCACTGTGTGAAAATGCAGTCTATCATGCAAGCCACTGCCTTTAAACATAAATAAATTCCAAACTCAGGGTTCCATTATATGTTTAAAATGACAAGGGCCTAGGAGTAAGGCTGACAAGCACAGTTAAGAGCACTGGCTTTGCTCGTCTTCATGAAATATTCCATAATTTTATAAGCTTTGTAAATTTAGAAAAGTTGAATGAGTTGAGGGAAAAAACTTCTACAAGTTTTATAATTACCTTTAAGGCATTGCTAGACATGTTGATTTGCTAATTGACTTTTTGTATGTTAATAGGCTTGAATCTATTAACATACATATTAAGTAATGCCTTAATGTGTTTTAGTGCTTTCACTTAATGGAACTACAACAGAGCACATATAGAAAACTATTCATGCACTCATTAACACGCCTAGTAAACAGCCGTTTTTCTTTATACTCCAGTGGGTTTTAAAGAAAGGGATATGTGAACAATTTTACTCTTACACAAACCTCTAGATAGAAAATCAAATGACAAATATCCTCTGGGTAACCTTTCCCTAATACAGTTCACTGTATCATTCTCCATAGGCTTTTTAGTATTTCTAATCTGTACGGAACATAGAAAGAGAATGAGAACTGATTAAACACCTTTCTAATTTCAGACTAGCAATCCATTTCTTCTGTTTGAAAAAGAAATCATCTCTTTTTTTTTTCCAAATTGAACTAGTTTTTGAGATACTACATTCACGAAAAGAATTTTTGTTAAATGTTGGCTTTCCCAGGGGTGGGACTATGGGAGAAACACAAAATAGTTTTCCTATAATCTTTGGAATTTTTGTTGGTTGCTTTTCAGGCAGAATAATTTCTTCTGTCTCTGACAACGTAAAATACTAGTAACATACAGTTTTGTATTATAATTTTTGAATAATACATTTTCTCTACCTCAATAATAATCATTACCATTTGAGCAGTGCTTTTGAACATCCTGTTAGCTGATGACATGTTCCTTAGTTGGGGCAGTGCTACAGCTTCACCTAGCTCTTCAACACAACATCGGTCCAATGTGTGGAGGAGAAACACTGAATGTTCAGGTTACAGGCAGCTAGGTAGTTGCCCAACTTTGTCACTGTAAGGGCTCTGGCAAGATGGTCTCAGAACACTGGGTAACAAAGCTTGAGGAAGCACATTCCAGAAAGTGGCTCCAGTGATAAAACCCAGGTCACTATCATGCTGATGATTCACAGTCAGAAGAATCAAAAGTCCCAGAAGATGTGTCAGGTTTGCACAGAGGTATAACAAGAGATGGACACGCATAATGTCACCAAGCACATGCTGCAGGGCTTTCCCCACTGTCTTCAGAAAAACGAAGCTTTACTGTCCTCTCTCTAGATTTATTCATATTCTTTCTTTCCTGCCACACTCCTTCACTACTTCTCTTTCTGGCACAGCCTTATGCTGTCCTTCACTTCATTTTGCCTTTTTTTAAATTGTTTTTTACTATACAGGTTTCTTTTCTCCTCTACAGTTTCTCCTGCCTGCCATTATGCCATTTCCAATGCCTTATGGGCTTTTTCTTCCAATTGGGAAACTGTCCCTGAGTTTGACACACTGCTTTTTCTGCAGCTGCTGTGTCCTCATCATATGCTGTCTGCATTCCTTTTTCCTGGTGCTGTGTTCCTTTCTCCTTGCTTCTGGAATTGATGTAGAAGGCTGGGATTTGTCTGGCATGAGTTGATAGATACGTGCCCAGTTCTTTAAAAGCCAGAAACCATTACAGTCATTTTGGGTTAAGCGGAACATTTTGAGTTTGTACCTCTGATTCCCGCATCCTGCTTCAATTTTGTTTGTCAAATTCATGCCCTGTTACTTGAGAGTAATTCTTTCAGCATGCCTACTTGCTTAGACCTTGACTTTCATTCATTTATTCACTCATTCACTGTTTTTGAAATTTCTTTGCTGTATCACACCTTGCATTAGGTGGTAGAGAATCTCAACCATCAGTAACTAAATGGTCTAGTTGAAGGAAATAGACCAAAAAAAAAAAAAAAAAAGAAAAATGAATAAGAAACCATGCATTATGAAAGCAGCCCTGGCCAGATATCTTGGTTGAGCATCATTCTGATATGCAAAGGTTGTGTGTTCAATCCCCAGTCAAAGCACATATAGGAACAGATCAATGTTTCTGTCTGTCTCCCTTACTGTCTTTCTAAAAATCAATAAATAAATTGAAAAGAACTAAAAAAAGAAAGAGAGGGAAAGAGAAAGAAAAGGAAAGAAAGGAAGATAAGGAAAGAAAGAAAAGGAAGGAAGGAAGGAAGGAAGGAAGGCAAGCAAAAGAGAAATAAAGAGAAAGAAAGAAAAAAAGAAAGAAAGAGAGAGAGAGAGAGAAAGAAGAAAGAAAGAAAGAAAGAAAGAAAGAAAGAAAGAAAGAAAGAAAGAAAGAAAGAAGAAAGGAAGAAAGAAAAGGGAAAAATGAAAGAAAGAAAAATAAAGGAAAGAGTAAGAGCAGGTAGTAAGAAACGTGTATTGGCCCTTTAGAAGGACCTGGGAGACTCCTAGAGGAAGAGACATAAAAGCTGAGACCTAAAAGGAATTACAAGGTGAAAGGGTAGGAAACAAACATTACAGATAAATGATACATGTACAAAGTGTAGAGGTAGAAAGAAACAGTCAAAAGACTGTTTGTTACAGTATGCAATGGAAACAAATTTTATTTTGAAACACTTAATTCTGCACTGTTCACTTCATTTTACATCAATTAAAAATAAATAAGTACATACTTATTTTAAGAATATGAATCATTAAGCACATACTTGTATTAAGAATATGAGTCATTATGTATAACATTTAATAAGATCATGGACCTGCAAGTGTTTTCAATAAGTCATTTGTATCAACTCCTTAAAAATTTTGAGTTATTAACAGTAATTCTGTTTAAAAGTATAGTGAGAAAAGAAATGGGTCATTGTAGTCTAAGAAACTTTTTAACTTTAGTCATTCATTTAATCATTGTACAAATATTTAACGAGTTCCTAATATCCCTAAGACTTCTCTCATGATGCTAGAGAGGAAAGACCAACAAGTAAACAGCTAAATAAATCATGAAGCACTCCAAATATAAACATTAAAGGCAAAGCTGAGTAAATGATCCATAAACCTAAGATCAAGTCACATAAAAAAGTCCATTTACTAAAAATGCTGTAGAAATCGAACCAAACACTAAAACTTCTTTCTAATAAATGGCATTAGCTATATTTCCTTTACAGCACAGTAAATAACCACATGTCACAGATTCATTTGCTACAGCTGGACTCAGTTCATTAGGGATGACAAACAATTACAAGTGGGTAAGTGAGAAGTAGCTTCTTACAGGGGTTCTATGTGTACAGACTGGCTCTAAGCCTCAGTCTGCCATTCTAACTGGATGAATTTCAGCAAGCTATTTAACCTTATAAGAATCTCATTCCTGTGTTTATAATATTAAGATATCACTGATAATAATGTTAGCACAAACTTATTGGGTTGTTTTGAGGCCCAATATGAGATAATTCACATTAAATGAGTTCATTCATGTTACGCTCTTAGAGCAGTGCCTGGTCCGTTATAAACATGTTGGCACCTGCATGATAATCTATTAAGAAAACATTAAAGACCCTGGTTGTTCAGAACCACCATGCAGTTTATAAACTATTTCTGCCTTCCTACAGGTACAATAGCTATTATGAAAGACTTATTCCCTGCTCCCAGTTGTAAAATTGTAAAAATATGGTTTTCTTTTAAACATTCCTTCCTGGTTTTCTTCTGACAGCAATTTTTTCTGATTTTAAATAATCAGGGGGTTCAGCACCAGCTGCTTGGAAACCTCCACCAGTAGCAAGTCTGTCTATGCGGAGATCCCACGTGCAGATGTACAGATATTCATTGGAAGGTTTCTGTGGGCCCGTCCCTCATCCTTACCACTCTCCACAGGGTGGAGTTGTGGAGGGAGCAGTTGGGGCATAACAGCCATTGGTCCTCTTGATTGAAGACAGCATGAAGAATCTAATCTGTGTATGTCCCTGGGTCACAGAGAGGAAGCAAGTCTGGGCTAAGTGTCAAAGCTCCAAGACTTGCTTGCCTCTGATGCAGCAGTCTACGGTTGAGCCTGGGGATCAGGAAGTGTTAGTGAGCCCACTTAACTTGCTGACAGACACAAACTACACGCTTTAATAGCCCTCTATTAGTTAAAAAAAGTGCTATTTTTGCCTATGTTTCAATTGTTCCCAAACCATATAAATAGTAAAAATAGAAAGGATAATATTTGTTGATCTCCTTCAATCCCAACACTTAGTAAATTCTTTAAGAGAAAAACATTTTAAAATGTAAGAATCTTATCTAACTTACATGGAAACTAGCAAAATGGAATCTCCCCTCAGAATAGTCTTTGTACTATATTTTTTGGATGGATGGCTTTTTTTTTTTTTTTTTTACCATATGCATCAATGAAATCTGCAAGCCTGATGTAAATATGACAATAATGTGTGTCATTTATACTTATTAATAAATGTGAGAAAATAAGTGAAATAAACTTTTACACAAGCAACCGACCTTATTCCTTAAAGCATGATTCTTCAGCAACACAAATGCTGAGGACATTTTCTCCTTAAGGACAATCTGCATGTGAGGACCTGCAGGTGCTCTGTGTAGGAGGTGCTGACCTCAGCAGCACTCCTTGCACACAAATTCCATATTCTACTACTCATATCTAGGTAGAAAATGTTTAATTTTTTGAGTTAATGCATACAAAAATGCAAATGGGATCTCAATTATATCTATGCTTAACATATAATGGAATAAAACTTCTCCTTTTGGCTTACATAGCATTTTGTACCTTATCAACCACCATTAAAATGCATTAAATGGCTGCAATAATGACGCACGATTGACCTGCCCAGTACTTCAGCATTTCTAATCATGTCTAATTTCTGTCTGAAAATGAAGATCAGCCTAACTATCAAGCTACTAACTTCAGGTCCTTTGAGTATTTAAAAAAAAGAAAAAGAAAAGAATATTAATTAGCTTTGACTCTCAATCTTATGTGCTTTTCTTGGAAAACTGTCAGTGACATACTTCAGCCCTTCCTCCATACATGTGCCTCAGATAGTAACAACATCTGGGCTTGGAAATTTGGATATACGTGGGTTGCTTTTTCATTCATTATATCCATAGTGTAAATCCATAATGTATTCCAATATGTTTACTCTTAAAATAACAACAAAAATTAGAAACCTAATATTTAACTAGTTCTTTAAAATCTATGCACTAACTGCAAAGAGCAAATAGCTTGATGAAATCTGTATGTATCAAAGAAAAAGTCTAGGTGATATGTTATCATCTACAAATAGTTTGAAATACACAGAACACACTTATTAGCATTTTCAGAGTGAAGACTATATTTCAATTTCTGAGAAAATCAAACCCTTCTCTTTCTCTTGTCAACTCTGCTGATGGTTACTAAAGTTTGTGGGCAGGTGTCCAGGCCAGGTGAGAGGTGAGGATGGAGAGAACAGGGCAGGTGCTTCACCACGTTCAGGGGTTAGGGCTTTATTTCACAGGCTTGCATTGTCTTATGTGCCTATCTTAGAGAAGTAACAGATGTTTCAGCAATCAAAAGAGTTTCTTTATCAAATAATTTGGGAATATAACATTATTCGGAGAAACAAAGAGTTGTCTGTATCCCAGGATTTCTAAGAGCCGTTCATAGGCAAATGAGCATTTTTCAGCAACAAAAATTTTGAATATACTCTACAAAATTTCTAATTTTATTTTTACTAACAAGAGAATATTTCTTTATGGAACTTGGTGTCAGAAAACTTTAAGTATGTTTAGGCAAATGGGAGATATTTAGAGATTAATCTTAAGAGTGACATGGTTTGATGATGATTCAGATCAGAACGAAGGCAGCTGTAGTTAGGAAAAGAGAGGTATAAAAACTAAGATACGATATGCCCTGACCAGCTAGCTAGCTCAGTGGTAGAGCGTCGGCCTGGCATGTGGAAGTCCAGAGTTCTCGGCCAGGGCACACAGAAGCATCCATCTGCTTTTCCACCCTTCCCCCTTTCCTTTCTCTCTATCTCTCTCTTCCCCTCCCGCAACCAAGGTTCCATTGGAGCAAAGTTGGCCTGGGCGCTGAGGATAGCTCCATGGCCTCCACCATAGGCACTAGAATGGCTCTGATTGCAACAGAGCAATGGCCCAGATAGGCAGAGCATTGCCCTCTAGCGGGCTTGCCAGGTGGATCCCAGTCAGGCACATGCAGGAGTCTGTCTCTCTGCCTCCCCACTTCTCACTTCAGAAAAAATACAAAAAAAAAAAAAAAAAAAAAAAAGACTAAGATACCTCTAAGAGAAAAATATGGCAGAATTGGGCAATTAATTTGATAAGTAAGTAGATCAAGGATACCTCCCACATTTAAAGTTTAGGTGACTGTGTGGATATATATACCAACAAGATAGAAAATTGCAAGATAGAAAACAATAGAAAAGAGACACTAGAAGCAAATACACTAACATATGTAAATTAAAGTTTATAAAGACCTTTCACATTCATTATCCTGTCCAACACTCATAACAGATCTGAGACATAGCAGTATACATAAATTTCCTTATTTTAACAATGAGAAGAATGGGATCAGAATTTTAAATTACTCAACTAAAGTAAGCTAATGCCACATGTATAAAAATGTGAGGATTGCCCTCCACCCTCAAATCATTTCTCTATAAAGAGATAATCTTACTATATTCAAGCCCTTTAAAAATCTTTCCTGGTTCAGGCACTGTATAACTGTCTTAGCCTGAAATGTTCTGAAACAATTCTAGCTGACAGGCTTCTAGAGCTCCCCTGAATGAACTGATAGAAAGAAGGGCCACAAAATGCAAGCTGGATTTAAGATTAATTCTTAGGTCCGCATACCTATCACTTTCAGACGTTACTGTTCTCAAAAATTTAAAAAGAACTTTTCTAATATATTTAAGGTTTAATATAAAATTTGTAGTGGCAAGAGCATACACTGAAACAAAAACTACTGAATTTTAAAGAACTTATTTGAATGTAGAAAAAATGGTTCTTAAAATAAACTGCATTAGCCCTGGCTGGTCGGCTCAGTGGTAGAACATCCGCCTGCCATGTCGATATCCTAGGTTCAGTTCCCAGCCAGGGCACACAGGAGAAGCACCTATCTGCTTCTCCACCCCTCCCCCTCTCGCCGCTTCTCTCTCTCTCTCTCTCTCTCTCTCTCTCTCTCTCTCTCTTCCTCTGTCTCTCTCTCTTCTCCTCCCCTCCGGCAGCTAAGGCTCTTAGAGTGAGTTGGCCCGAGGCGCTGAGGATGGCGCCATGGCCTCTGCCTCAGGTGCTAAAAAAATGACTCTGATTGCAACAAAGCAAGAGCCCCATATGGGCAGAGCATCGCTCCCTAGTGAGCTTGCCAGGTTGATCTTGGTCAGGACATATGTGGGAGTCTCTCTCTGTCTCTCCTTCTCACTAAAATTAAAAAATAAATAAATAAAGCTGCATTAGATAACCCCAATATGACTCTAGATGTTGAAGACTCATGCAAAGAATTTGAATTTCATTGTTTCAGAAAATGTGAGAAGATGTAGTTTTATTAAAATATAATTGCATATGTGGCTTGAAGTATGCATGAGTAATTAAAATTATAAATTTGTATTATAAATAAGTCATAGACTTTCATGTACATCTCTGAGTTATATGCTTAGACTGGCCAAAATATTAGTTCAACTTATCGAGAAAGTGGGAGAACTATCTTTCACGTTGCCTTCCATTTAGGCTTATTTGACATCTGGATCCCGTGCCATTTTTCATTGCCACCACTGGTTCCATTGACTCAGGGGTTGCCTGATCAAATTCTCTCAAGGCTGAAATTGGGAAGCCAAGGACAACGTTGGAAGCAAGGGAGGCAGTGAATTAATGTGGAATTAGAAATGACGTATACGGTACCGACTCTAAATCTTGTCATGAAGGTTTCAAAGTTTGCTTCTGCAATCGGGAGGTACAATGTTTCCAGAAAATGAAAAGCTATATGTCATAAAAATGCTGTGATGACCTGAGGTGTTTGCAGGGAAATAGTATGGCAGTGTGAAAAGAGCTGTAGGCTCGCAGAAAACTGTGTGGTCTTCTCCAAGTGACTTGTCCCCGCCGGGACACAATTCTTCACGGAGCTTTCACATTTCTGCACATCTTGGCAGTGAGGCACGGACTGCCATTTATTCTTGACTATGTCCTCAAAGATGTTTGATAGCAAATAGCCTTGGAAAATGAAGAGAGTGTCTCCCTCCAGAGAAAAGGATAGGTATATGTACCAGTGTAATAAAAATAAATCTCCTTGCACAGGGAAGGTCAGACGTGCTTTCTGACCACTTGGAAATATTCGGAGTCCCTAAGCTCTGTGCTCTTCTCCTGTACTGCGATCCACTGTCCTGACAGTGTCAGATAGCAGTCTCTGAGTCCTCTGGTGGGAACAGAGGCAGGGAACTGGCTGCACCGACGCTGTCATATTGGCCACCCTCATTTGGTGTGTAATAAACTCTTTAACCTTTGACCCAGGATTCTTGGGTCTTCTATAATTTGCAAGTGGGGTGAAATCACAGATCCTCCAAAATTCCTGAATTTTTTTACATTCCCTCCTGTACTTGTCCAGAGAAAAGAGCTGGGCTACATAATCTTCAGTTCTTCGTGCAGCTTGATGACTACATATAATTTATATCAGGAATATAAAAAGCCTTGGCAAAATGGTTCTGATGTTTTATATTTTCATTAATTTTAAATCCTTAAAGTTGTTTTCCAAAAGAATTCCAACTCAAACACTTTGATTTGTATATGTTTTCTTTTTCTTTAAAAAAAGAAAAAACAAGGACCTGAACAACTCGCTTTATTCAGTTAAAACTTTGACTCTTAAGCATATTGGACTGAGCTGTAATCAATCTTCTCTCAAATTCCTCAGACACACTCCCTTTCAGAAGTCATTCAATTACAGTTTTAGTTTTGAAGGTTCTCACAGCACCTGGAAATGTTTACTAAATACCATTTCTATAAAATCTTATACCAGTCAGTCTTCTTGTATGCCTAAATTTAGTTTTTGTGGTTGTTTCAATTCCAATGATGTTAGTCACAAGAAAATGTTAGTCTCCACACTTAATAAGAAATAACATATTTGACAAAAATTTCTCTATAGGAGTAGGAAATTTATTCATATATTAATAAGTATATATTGAGTTCCTACTATGTTCCAAAACTGGCATAGATGTTATGATATAAAATGTATAAAAACTGCCTTCAGAAAGCACTCCATAAAATAGTCTATAATCTAGTGTTATACCCTATAGCTTTAAGTTCCTCAGATAACAGATAATCTAGCATTTAGACATTAACAAAAATTTTGAATGAATACGTGGATATTAAATGAATAAATACAAGTTTGCAAACTACAAAGAATCCTGCTGTGCATCAAATATATGCTTTGCTAGCCTGGGGATTTCTGAAACCATTTCAGATCAGTAGTGCTAATGAAAACTCATTTCTTTGCAGAAAGTAGAATTTAAATTCTAATTGCATTAAAATCCCTGGGTTATTACTTCTTACTAAGAATGGACATAGAAACTATTAAACTACATTTAAACTAACTCCATCATAGGTTTGGCTTTCCCCCACCCCATTTTTAAAGCAGGTGTTCACCTGAGGATCTATGCTAATGCACAATGAACCCTTGTCCAAGCTCTCCTAGTCTAATGCCACTGTCCTACCTGGATGCGACTGTGAACTGAGGTGGCTTCATAGGTTTTGTAAGTTTCAATCCTAAGGAAACAGAATATACTATATCCAGGAATTAGGCTGTTGATCTGATTTGATTGCTGAACAAGTAAGAAGAAGGCAGATAGACTCTTGTTCTTCCTCATTGTACAGGCCCCCAAGTCATCAATCCGCTTCACTGGGCTGACAATGGGAAGCCCGGGTCCTTGAAGCTAGAATAAAGTTATTATGCAATGAGTGTTGGTAGGATCTAAATCCTTGAGTTTTTTTTTTATCATTAATTCATTCAGTCCACCATTGCTAATGTGCCGCCTATGTTATGGGAGCCACTCTCTCAGAAGGAAAGCAGCGGGAATGCATCAAAGATGAATGGACTCTTCATGGACCTGAGGAATGCGCCGTGCAGAGGGAGAAAGGCACAGTCACCAGGAACACGACGTGCGATGTCCTCATGGTGGCTGGGAGCTCAGTTAAGATGTAGATAGTATGAGAGAAAAAGCAATTGTTTTCTACCTGCTCCTTTAAGACATATATCAAATGTCAGCTATCTTTAATATTTGGAGGAATAAGGCCATTTAAGATGAATTCTTTCCCCTCGAGACTCTTCTAGAACATCTGACTGGCTTGCCCACCTTCCAGCCTCCCTTTCTGCTCATCTGTGTTAGTTCATTCATTTCCTCCTTAACCCCTTGGGCGGGGGGGGGGGCAGAGGAGACATTGCCTTTTCCTACAAAGCCCTTAACATTTAATAAATAGGTTGGAATCGGCTTAAGTGCATAAATGGTTTAAGTGTTACCAAAGAAATGTGTGCAGGTTGCCGAAGGGAGATGATATGTCTATCAGGGCCATTGGGAAGGCTTTAGAGAAGACCTTGGTCAGAGCACCAAGAGAAGAGTGGGTGCTCACTGTGCAGATGAAGAGGTGGGAAACAGGAGCTAAAGCCTGGCAGCGTGAAGGTGAGACAGAGAGAATCTCAGTGTCCACAGCCCCACCCTCACCGGACCTCCCTAAACATCCCTCCTCTGATAAGTCTGACATGTCCAGGAACATAATCCTCTCTTCCCAATATGTTCTTTTCTCTCTAGTTTTAGGTTATTCTGTGGTTTCAGTCTATCTCCCTGTCTGTAAGCATCTCTAATCTTTATATTGCACTTTGAGCAATCCACCAACTCTGTCCTTATTTATTCATGCATCACACATACTGACCCAGCCAGGGAGGAGCACCTTTCTCATCATCCTGCCACATGACCTCTGCAACCCTGCTTCCTCCCTGGGTGTCCAGGATGCCCACATAATCTCTCCCAATAAATATATCATTACTTTTTGGTGATGCTACCTTCTCTTAGAACTATAAATTCTCAAGGACTGTAAGGTATCTACCATGTTAACCTCAGTAGAAATGAACATTTAATAGGTACTTGGTAAACTACAAAACTATTCTGAGAAATTTCATATTTATCATATGATTTGATTGTTCTAACACCTCTTCAATTTAGGAAGTGTAATTTATATTTTATAAGCCAAATGGCTCAGGAGGGAGAAGTTATAACTTGCTCAAAGTCATACAGCTAGTAAGTGACTGAGCCACAATTCTACTTCTAGAATTTAGTATTTTTTTTTTTTTAATAAATCAAACTCAAACGCATATACACACGTTATTTTTTTTTTAATTTTCTTTTTATTCATTTTTTTTTTTTAGAGAGGAGACACAGAGTGAGAGAGAGAGAGAGAGAAAGAGAGAAAGGGGGGAGGAGCTGGAAGCATCAACTCCCATATGTGCCTTGACCAGACCAGTGCAGGGTTTTGAACTGGCGACCTCAGTGTTCCCAGGTCGACGCTTTATCCACTGCGCCACCACAGGCCAGGCTTAGAATTTAGTATTAATTTACTATAATACTTATAGTATTTAGAGAGCTAAATACTATAAGGTATTTCTCAAAAGCCTCTACCTCTGCCTCTGAATCTGCCTCTGTCTCTATATACCTATATATCTTGGCTCTGTTTGATCACAGTCATTGATGAAAAGCTCATTATTCTCTAAAGCAACATGTTTTTTTAATTGATTTTAATTTATTATGTTTACATAGATTCTAGTGTTGTCCCAAATGCATCCCCCCTCCCCCATATTCCCCTCAACATCTCCCTTGCCCCCCTCCTCATAATGCCCTCCCCCCTTCCCTTCAGGTTTATCCCATCCTATCATGTTTTAATATTTTTGTTATGATTAAATTATGCTTGATAGGGGCTAGAAAGAAGTGAGCTTTCAAGCTATGAAAAGACATGGAGAAACCTTAAACGCATATTGTTAAGAGAGAAAAAGCCAGTGTGAAAAGGCTGGATACACACTGTATGATTCTTACTATATGACATTCTGGAAAAGGCAAAACTATGGATACAATAAAAAAATTAGTGGTTTCCCAAGGTTGGTGGTAAGGAGATCGGTAGGCAGAGCAGATAGGATTTTTAAAGCATAAATAGTCTGTATATTAAAATAATGAACACATGTCATTATACATTCGTCCAGGCCCACAGAATGTACAACACCAAGAATAAACTCAAAGGTAAACTATAGACTTCAGATAATAGTGGTATGTCAATGTAGGTTTATCATTGATAAAAATGTACCATTCTGATGAGTAATGTTGATAATAGGGGAGACTATGCATATGTGGGAACAAGGGATATATGGGAAATCTCTGTAATTGCTCTCAATTCTGCTGTAAATCTAAAACTCCCCCCCATAAAGTCTTTAAATAAAACAAAATACATACATGACATAAAATTTACCTTTTAAAAAAATTTTAAATGTGCATTTAAGTGACATTAAGTACGTTCACATTGTTGTGTAACTACTACCAATGACCATCTCCAGACCGGTTTCATCTTCCCAGATGGAAACTCTGTTCCTATTAAACAATAACTTCCCATTCTCCTCTCTCCAGCCAACTCCTGGAAACTAGCATTCTACTATTTTTTTATTTCTATGAATTTGACTGCTCTAAGTAACTCATATAGGTTGAATCATATGGTATTTGTCCTTTTGCATATGACTTACTTTATTTAGCATGATGTCTTCAAGGTTCATCCATGTTGTGGCATGTGTCAGAATTACATTCTTCTTTGAAAGATATTTAATAATATTCCATTGTATTTATATGCTACATCTATCCATTCATCTGTCAATGGACATTGGAGTTGTTCCCATCTTTTGACTATTATGAATAATGTCACTATCAATGTAGGTCTATAAATATCTCTTCAACATCCTGTTTTTGATTCTCCTGTTATGTATACAGAAGTGGAATTGCTGCACAGCAATTTGGTGTTTACGTTGTTTTGAGGAATTGCCATGTTGTTTTCCACACTGGTTGTAGCATTTTACATATCAATCAGTTATGCACAAGAGTTCCGTAAGGCGACATATTTTGCTCATACCAAATTAAAGGTAAATGTCAACATGTCAAAAAAGTAGTTCTCTTACCGGAACACAAATCCAAACCTAAGGGTATATGCAGGGCTAAAAAGACATTTAGGGTGAGTGTCTTTTCAGGTCCTGGGAGAGGAGGGAGGTAGGCATGGGATATAGATTCACCTGGAAGGGCTCCTGATAGATCTGGCTTCTCTCTTGAAGACTGGAACAGGTTGAACAGTTGTCTTCTAAGAGCCACATTCTCTTTAACTCATGCTAATAAAAATGGCAGGAACTTTAATGACCTGGTAACGTAGCCTGCTTCCTCTCCCTAGGTCAATCCCACCTAGTTTTCTTGTGTGCTCGATCCTGCTGGGGCCTAGGGCACATGCCAAGCACATATTTAGCTTTAGTGTTTGTGCTCACATCAAGTGTGAGCTTTTGTTTTTCCAATCACACTTTTCTTAAAGTTTCATCTTTTCCTCAGCTTTCCCTAAACTTTATGTTGAGAGGCAGCTTAATCTACTAAATGTGTTCTGATTTACTGCTGTTGAACTAATTGTCTTCTCTGACACCTGTGCCCATTTCCAATCTTAACATATCTAGTTAAGTTTTTGCCCGAACCTAGCCATTAAGTTTGCTGAGTCCATTTCCTGTTCCAGTTTCCCCAATCTGACTCTCTGCCTAGCTAAAGCAGAAGGCTTCGTCCAATGCTAGTGAAATAAAGTGTCTGTTAAAACCCCATCATTGTACTTCTATATAAAGACACCTGGACACCCCCCCCCACACACACACACAGCTTACGATGCACAAGTAAGGACAGCAGCAGAAATACAATAATGTTGAATTTTGAGAAATACAGTGGTACTTTGAGATACAAACAGACAAACATACTTTTTTTAAGATACGAGCTGTGACTCGGTGCATATTTTTGTTACAGACCAAGTGAAATTCCGAGATACGAGTCATGATTTGGAAAGCTGCCGCTAGTTGGCGCATTGGTGCACGGGTCCAGAGTTGGCAGTTTGATATATGAGTTGACTGAGTTACGAGCTTGGTTACAGAATGAATTAAATTCCTATCTCAAGGTACCACTGTAAAGTGAAAATATTGAATGAGACACATGTACAATTCAGACTCCTTCTTTGTCCATATGGAGTTATTTATAAAATGATTATTTCTAAAATTACACATTCTAGGTCAGGTGTGTTTGAGTCACAGCCCATTCAAAGATTACATCTCTTCTACTAAATTGAAACTGAAAATCTGAAAATAAAGAGAAATTATTTAAAAGCATGCTGGATGGGACAGATGGGCTTTGGCTCCTATTTCTTGATCAGTTCTACTTTTTGGATGGGCAATTGATAAATTGAATTCTTTTTTTTTTTTGTACTTGGATACAATCATCATATTTAATTCTTTTGAGGATAATATCTCTATTTCAACAGTTTCTTTTCTTTTTTTCTTTTTTTTTAATATATATTTTATTATTATTAATTCTAATGGGGTGACATCAATAAATCAGGGTACATATGTACAATGAAAACATCTCCAGGTTATCTTATCATTCAGTTGTGTTGCATACCCATCACCAAAAGTCAAATTGTCCTCTGTCACCTTCAATCTGGTTTTCCCTGCGTCCCTCCCCTCCTCCCTATCCCACTCTTCCCTCCCTCCCCCCATCCCATAACCAACACTCTCTTGTCCATGTCTCATACCCTCACTTTCATGTCCCACCTATGTATGTAATCATGCTGTTCTCAGTTTTTCTTTTTTTCTGATTTACTTATTTCACTCCGTATAATGTTATCAAGGTACATCCATTTTGTTATAAATGATCCGATGTCATCGTTTCTTATGGCTGAGTAGTATTCCATAGTATATATGTACCATAGCTTTTTAATCCACTCGTCTTCTGACGGACACTTGGGCTGGTTCCAGATCTTCGCTATTGTGAACAATGCTGCCACGAACATGGGGGCGCATTTCTTTTTTTCGAACAGTGCTATGGTGTTCTTAGGGTATATTCCTAAAAGTGGGATAGCTGGGTCAAAAGGCAGTTCAATTTTTAATTTTCTGAGGAATCTCCAAACTGTTTTCCACAGTGGCTGCACCAGTCTGCATTCCCACCAGCAGTGCAGAAGGGTTCCCTTTTCTCCACATCCTCGCCAGCACTTATTCTGTGTTGTTTTGCTGATGAGTGCCATTCTGACTGGTGTGAGGTGATATCTCATTGTGGTTTTAATTTGCATTTCTCTAATGATTAGTGATGTTGAGCATTTTTTCATATGCCTATTGGCCATCTGTATGTCCTCTTTGGAGAAATTTCTATTCATTTCTTTTGCCCATTTTTTGATTGGGTTGTTTGTCTTCCTGGTGTTGCGTTTTATAAGTTCTTTATAAATTTTAGTTATTAACCCCTTATCAGATGTGCTGTCGAATATGTTCTCCCATTGTGTGGTCTGTCTTTTTATTCTGTTCCTATTGTCTTTAGCTGTGCAAAAACTTTTTAGTTTTATATAGTCCCATTTGTTTATCTTGCCTTTTATTTCAGTTGCCCATGAAGATAAATCGGCAAATATACCGCTGCTACAGATGTCGGAGAGCTTGCTGCCTATGTTTTCTTCTAAGATGCTTATGGTTTCACGGCTTACATTTAAGTCTTTTATCCATTTTGAGTTTGTTTTTGTGAATGGTGTAAGTTGATGGTCTAGTTTCATTTTTTTGCAGGTAGATGTCCAATTTTCCCAACACCATTTGTTAAAGAGGCTGTCTTTACTCCATTGTATGTTCTTTCCTCCTTTGTCAAATATCAGTTGTCCATAAAGCTGTGGGTTTATTTCTGGGTTCTCTGTTCTGTTCCATTGATCTATGTGCCTGTTCTTATGCCAGTACCAGGCTGTCTTGAGTATAATGGCCTTGTAGTAAACCTTGATATCAGGAAGAGTGATATCTCCTGCTTTATTTTTTCTTTTTAAGATTGCTGAGGCTATTCGTGTTCTATTTCAACAGTTTCTTAAAAATGGTTTTCAGTATCCTCAAATGAAGAAATTCTAGTTTATTAGGATCTATCTTAAAGCTCACAGCCCCAAAGCAAGCTATATCCTCCAGACCAGGCTGCTCAGCAAGGAGTTCTAATAATTTCAGCACAGCGCTTCTATACAGTAACCTAAGATTGTGTTTGCTATTTAGAGGAGCCAGAGACACGGTGGTATCCATGCACACTGTGAGCAACCATGCATAGTTGATATCTGTGGTATTTGCACATTAATGTTGATAAATATATTATTCCCTCACCCTGTGCTTGGGAGGTTGATTTTAAAAATATGTCATCTTGTCTACTTCTTTCCATCATGCAAGTCAACAGAAATATTTTTCAATTTTGTTAATATCGTTACATTTACATGCAATACCTAAAAGATCATATCTTGTACAAATCTGATAAGCTTCCTTTCTGGAATTAGTAACCCTAAAACAGAGAGAAAACAATTTAAGTTGGATGACTTGTTTTTAGTGAACACAGCGATTACTACATTCTTTTCAAAGCATTCATCTTATATTCCCTGTCCAGTATCCTGCTGATGGAGACTAAAACCATAATAATCTACAGTTACTTAAATTTATTTTTCCCTCAGTTTTGGAAATTAGGATCAAGACTGCCTATCTCTAAAAACCTAATACTGTATGTTCATGGATAATGAGATTTCTAAACATACATAACACACACACACACACACACACACACACACACACACACACACACATACTGACAGCAAATCTAAAATCATATCTTGATACTCTTTTAAAACCTAAAATTTTTCCTGACCAGGTGGTGGCACAGTGGATAGAGCGTCGGTCGGACTGGGATGTGCAGGACCCAGGTTCGAGACCCCGAGGTTACCAGCTTGAGTGCAGGGTCATCTGATTTGAGCAAGGCTCACCAGCTTGAGCCCAAGATCACTGGCTCGAGCAAGGGGTCACTCAGTCTGCTGTAACCCACCCCCCAGTCAAGAGACATATGAGAAATCAATAAACAACTAAGGAACCACAACGAAGAATTGATGTTTTTCATCTCTCTCTCTTCCTCTCTGTCTGTCCCTATCTGTCCCTCTCTCTGACTCTCTCTGTCTCTGCCACACACACACAAAAATAAATAAATAAAATAAATAAAACCTAAAAATTCTTCTATTTGAGATCTAACAGATTAAAACAACCAAGTACTATGTTCACTGCAGTGCTATTTATAATAGCTGAGATTTGGAAGCAGCCCTAGTATCTATCAGTAGATGAGTGGATAAAAAAGCTTTGGTACATTTGCACAATAGAATACTACTCAGCCTGACCAGGCAGTGGTACAGTGGATAGAGTGTTGGACTGGGATGTGGAGAACCCAGTTAGAGACCTCGAAGTAGTCAGCTTGAGCGCGAGCTCATCTGGTTTGAGCAAGGCTCACCAGCTTGAGCCCAAGGTCGCCGGCTCAAGCAAGAGATCACTTGGTCTGCTGTAGCCACCCAGTCAAGGCACATATGAGAAAGCAATCAATGAACAACCAAGGAGCCACAACAACTTGATGTTTCTCATCTCTCTCCCTTCCTGACTGTCTGTCCCTATCTGTCCCTCTCTCTGACTCTGTCTTTGTCACACACATACACACAAAAGAATACTACTCAGCTATAAAATAAATAAATAAATAAATAAGTAAAAAGGAAACCTTACTTTTTATGACAGCATGGATAGACCTGGAGAGCATTGCTAATGAAATAAGCCAGTCAGAGAAGAGGGATACCATATGATTTCACTTATATGTGGGACCTAATGAACAAAATAAATTAACATACAAAACAGACTTATAGATAAAGAGAACAGATTGACAGCTGTCAGAGAGGATGGAACTTGGGGGACCAGGTGAAAAACATGAAAGGGAAGCAAACAAAATAAAAAAAAAAAACATAGACACAGACAACAGTATGGTGATTACAAGAGGAAAAGATGGTGGAGGAGGTAGAACAAGGTAAAGGGGGGAATAAATGGTGATGGAAGGAGACTTTACTTCCGGTGATAAACACACAACACAATATACAGATGATGTATTATAGAATTGTAGTCTTGAAACCTACATAATGTTATTAATCAACATCACCCTAATAAATTCAATAAAAATAAATAAACAACCAAGTACGTTCTCAGTCTCTAATCCTTATGTGAATGATAGTCTCTTCCTTCCAATTTAAAGTTTATCTTCTGACTTGGATAAAACAGGAGAAATAAAGAGTAGGTTCCTTCCTGCTTTCTCACTGTCATTTTGTAAACTCATGCTTATCTATCTCAGAAATAAGCCCATCACAAAGTTACTATTCTTGCTGCAAATACATTTGCAAAAATACTTCTTAAATTTTATAGCATTTTCCAAAACATAACCCCATTTTAGGCTTTTGATTGTCATTATATTTAAATGTTTATTTTTCCTTTGGATTCCTTACTTAGTTATGCAGCTTTCCTTTGATCTTTTTATGCCCATCTCCTTTCAAAAGGTTGATTTATTAGGGACATACTTATATTCCCAGAAAAATTTTTTAACTTTTTGATCTTCATTGGCATCATTTGTAATTATATAGTCAAGATTTGCCTTTTGAAAGTCTCTTACCCATTCTCAGGTAACCTCCCTTTATAGAATCTTTGAACATGAAAAAGAATCTGTATTTTCTAAACCTTTTGATTGCCTTTTTTAGGAAAGGCAGGACTCACATCTGCACATGACCAGCACTGCATTTTCTCTCCACTGTGACTGCCTTTCTCTCCACTGTTGATAGCATCAGGGGCTCCTGTCCATTCCATAAGATCTAAAGCACCAATATATTTTCCTCTTCAGATAGAATTAATTTAACAAAAGCACCTATCTTCCTCCATAGAAATGTCATTCTAAGTTATGCAGGACATAAGACAAATATTATGCCTTTAATGAACTAAATTTATAGTAGATATCTTCACATAAAATCCTGGTTTACTACTCTATCTTCCAGAAACAATGTAGCATGTGTAATGGAAAGCATCACTTGTAACAGTATCTGTCCACAATAGATATTTTTTGGTTCAAGAATGGATGCCATCGTCACTCGTCTAAATGTCCTTGGTTCTCCTCTTGTATGTTATTACTCATTGTTAGAATTTTTAGATTGATCACAATAAATGAAGATAAACTGGGATGTTATATTATCTTTTCTATCCTTAAATAAGGCTATGAACTAAGTTATTGTGCCCATATGAAACACTGTGTGACTGGTACCTGAACTATTGTACCCTGCAATTTCTGAGTCGTGGAGAACTCAGTCTAAATCTCATGGTCTACAGTGGTCCCAATGATTCTATGGTAACTGCTAATGTAGCATAACATGACTCAGATACCCCTTTCTTGTGGCATGTGGTAGATCAAAGGTGAAATCTCTGGAAGACTCAGCAATGGTTAAGTCTTGCCATTTCCTTACCTTCTAAAGCAGGGGTCAGGAACCTTTTTGGATGAGAGAACCATGAACACCACATGTTTTAAAATGTAATTCCATGAGAGCCATACAATATATTTAATACTAAATACAAGTAAATGTGTGCATTTTATGTAAGACCAACACTTTTAAAGCACAATGAATATCTGAATTCTTTTTAATAATGTTATGCTGTTGCTAACCAATGATGAATAAAGTACTTTTTACCATTAATGCAACTTCTGATACTGCATGGTTTTGCTGATGGCTTTGTAGTCTGATTGATACATGGTAAGGTTAAGCATCATGCAGGTGTTGAGACTTCCATCCATTAAACTTGATCATAGGTTGGTCTTAACATTCTTTCGATGTGAGAAAGACTGCTCACATGCATACGTAGAGCCAAACATTGTTAGTACAGCAATACTCACATGCTATACTGTGCGGTATGTGATGGGAAGCGCATTCAAAGTTTTGACAATCAGCTGGTCCTCAGGTTGAAGTTTTCTCATTTCTCCCTACTTGTGTTTGCTCACCAACTCTGCTTGCTGTTGTGCAAGTCGTTCCAAGTCTTCATTCAGTGACTTGAACTTATTCACCCACATGTCTGAGGCCTTCGACCAGCAGCTTGTAGCTCAAAATTAATAATGGAGACACCGGGGATGGAACTCAGGTTGGCGCTGTCCACTGCACACTCATGTGGATGGGTGATGAACTTAAAAAGACGAGTGCGCTCACGAAATTCTCCAAAGCGCCCTTTGAATGACTGCAGATTAGATGTGAAGCCCACTAGCTGCTGGAGATCAAGATGTTGAGCAGGGTCACTTGCTATCCATGCATCTTTAAACTCTCCCAGTTTTTCAAAGTGTAGTAAATGACCTATTTCAATGTCCGCGATGAAGAGTTCCAGCTTGTTTTCAAATGCAAACACTGCTTGTTGAGGGAATAAGACTGCATTTCCAATACTTTGCATTTTCACATTGAGCTGGTTCAGATGTTCAGTCATGTCCATGAGATAGCAGAACTTCAGGAGTCACTCAGTGTTAGCTAACTCAGGATGCTCAAAGTGTTTCATTTCAAGACAAGTCCAGATTTTGCAAGCCGTGAAATGGCTTTACTCAGACAAGCCGTGAAATAGCTGAGTACCTTCCCTCTTGACAACCAATGCACATTGCTGTGCAGAAGCAGACCAGAATAATTATTCCCAACTTCATCCAGCAGTGTTTTAAACTGGCAATCATTTAAAGTTTGGGTAACAATAAAGTTGACCACCCAAATGACCAGCAACATCAACTCACCAAGCTGCTCGCCACACATCTGAGCACAAAGCACCTCCTGATGTAGGATGCAGTGAAAACTTAGGATGGGTCTCTTTTCATTTTCATGAAGAAGTGCTACATATTCTGGTTTTTCCCACATGGAACACCATCAGTACACCAAAATAAGTTTATCCATTGGTAGATTTTTTTCTTTAGCAAACTCAGTGAAACAGCCAGACTTTCCTCATGTAGTGTGTCACCAACAGCATACCTTGCAGTCACACTGAACTAGGATAAATAGCTTATGTCTGTTGACTCATCCAAAGCGAGAGAAAAGAATGATGCTGCATTTATGTCCTTCACTTGTGTTGCCTCAATTATATTTGCCATCATGATGGTATGATCGTGAACAGTTCTTACTGACAGAGGCATGTCTTTTATTCATTTGATTATCTTGTCTTTATCTGAAAAGTCATCAAAAAGTTCATTGGCAATATATGGAGTGAAATAAGTAAAACAAAAAAACTGAGAACTGCATGATTTCATACATAGGTGGGACATAAAAATGAGACTATGATACATGGACAAGTGTGTGGTGGTTACAGGGTGGGGGGAGAAAAGAAAGGGGGGAGAGGGGGGAGGGGAGGGGCACAAAGAAAAGCAGATAGAAAGTGACAGAGGACAATTTGACTTTGGGTGATGGGTATGCAACATAATTGAATGACAAGATAACCAGAGATGTTTTCTTTGAACATATGTACCCTGATTTATTAATGTCACCCCGTTAAAAATAAAAAAAAATTTTTTAAAGTTCATTGGCAACATCAAGCATGAATGTTTTGGCATACTCCCCATCTGTGAATGGCTTTCTGTTTCTCACAATTGCTAAAGCACTAGCAAATCTAGCCAAATTCCAGTCACCTTGTTGGGTCTAAACACGGAATTGCTGCTGACTAGCTTCAACTCTGCACAGTAGCTCTTGACATGCTTTTTTCCTCCTGTCCCCTGCTGCATATTTTCATGCAAATGTAGTATGCCATGTGTTGAAGTGTGGCTTTATATTTGACCGTTTCATCGATGCAATTTTATCATTGCATATTAGATACACTGCAGAACTTGCTCTCTTCACAAAGGCGAATTCCTCTGTCCATTCCTGCTGAAAAGTACGATACTCCTCATCTTTTTTTCTTTTAGCCATCTTCATCAAAAGGGTTTCTTCAATTAGCTAGCTGACTACTTGATTAAAAGGAGGGAAGTTTACTTCCTGACCTCACAATGACCTGTATACAATACGCATTATCCAATAAAAATTTGGTGTTGTCCTGGAGGACAGCTGTGATTGGCTCCAGCCACCCACAACCATGAACATGAGCGATAGGAAATGAATGGGTTGTAATACATGAGAATGTTTTATATTTTTAACGTTATTATTTTTTTTTATTAAAGATGTATCTGCAAGTCAGATGTAGCCATCAAAAGAGCCACGTCTGGTTCGCAAACCATAGGTCCCCGACCCCCTATTTTAAAGCTATGGGGACTGATTTTAGACCTTCAGAATAAGAGATCTAATCAGCCCCCTCACATAGGACTCACTCACTTCTGTATGTGTATAATTTTAAAGCCTTGAGAATATGCATGTAATTAATTCCAAGACCATTTTAATAACAAAGAGGACTTCTCTAGTTTAATAGTTGAATAAAATTTAAAAATCATTAAGTTTTCATACTTTATTGCCTAATATGGTACAGTACCCAAATCCAAATTTCTTAGTTTTAACAGTAGTATACTACTTATTTAGTAAACAGGAAAACTGACTTCAGTCAACACATATAGGCAACTGAGTTGCAGAATATAAAATATAGCAATTAAAGCTATAAAATGCTTATTGGATCATCTAGTTCATGCCTTCCTACTGCCAGCTCATAAAGAAAAGCAAAATATAATGCATCATTCTCAACTAAAAACCTACATATAAATGTTAAACTTTTCGTTTAAAAAAATTTCCAAAGCAGAATGTAATAATGTTCTCATTTTAAAATGCCTTTTAATGGTTCTTCCTCTTTGTGAATATGACTTTGAAATGCCACAATCTTGATTATTGCTGTGATAACAATAATACAAAATATACACATCTAGAAACATAGTGCACACATGCATTTTATATAATATATGCACATGATGTACATATTAAGCATATAATGTGCATAATATACTTATGTACAATACATTTGACATTTATATGAACTGTTATAAATAGAAGTCATAGAGACTGGACTATTTGATATTTAATGTTCCTATAAATTCCCTTCAAAATTTGCTTTATTTTGGTTTTCAGAAGAATCCATCAAGTTCTGGCTCAAGGACAATGATACCCCAGAAGCCATTACTACAGACCCCACCCACCAGCCTGGCTGTCAAATGCACTCCTCAATTTCTACAATCTATCCATACTTTCACATCACGATGAAAAGCCTTTATAAGTTATTATTTTTCTTTCCTTAAACTTCTTGTTATAATTTCAAAAATGAATTACATTAACTTTTAAAATATTTAGCAACACTTGGATACTAATCATACATTGACCACAATGACTCACATGATCATCTACAAAGAATCAAAATGTGGTTTCTATACTACAGCAATTTTTCATTCACTTTCAAAAGGCTATTTCCTATAAATAGCACACTACGTATAGGTTTTAAAACATTTGTTTAAAAAGGTAATGTTTAACTGATAACAGAAGTAATTATACAAGTTTTGTGAAAAGATAAAAAGGTAATCAGACCATGGAAAAATCAACAATTCTCAATAGTACACACAGGAGAAAAGTAACAACAAATTTACAAAACAGCCAGAAAACAATTAAGAATATAGCATCAGTAAGTTCTCACATATCAGTAATTACTCTAATTGTAAATGGAATTAATTCTCTAATCAAAAGCCACAGAATGGCTAGATGAATAAAGAAGAAAAAATAAAAACAAGACCCATCTATACATTGCCTATAAGAGATTCACTTAATCTTTAAAGACATGCATTTGCTCACAGTACAGAGATGAAAAAAGATATTCCATGCAAGTAGAAACCAAAAGAGAGTAGGGATAGGTAGCTATAATTATATTAGATTAAACATACTGTAAGCCAAGAAAGGTAACATGAGAAAAGGAGGTATTGTATATTGAAAAGAGGTCAATTCATCAAGCAAATATAACTACTGCAAATATATATGCACCCAACTTTGGAGCACTTAAATATGTTAAGGAAACACTAAGAGATCTAAAGGGATAAATCAACAAAAACACAATAGTTTATATAGATCATTTATAGAAAAATAATAGTGTTGAACTTGAATCAGACTTTATATCGAATAAACCTAAGAGACATTTATAGAACATTCTAATCAACAACAGAAAACACATTTTTCTGAAGTCCATATCGAGCACTTCATAGGATAGATCATATGACAGGAGACAAAATAAGTATTAACAAATTTAAGATTGAAATCACACCAAAAATCTTTTCTGACCACAAAATTAACAAGAAAAAAGCTAGAAAATATATAAATATATGGAAACAACACAATACATCCCTGAACAACTATTGGGTCAAAAAAAAATCAAAATGAAAATTAAAAACTTCCTGAAACAAATGAAAATTAGAAACACAACATACCAAAATGTATGGGATACTATAAAAGCAGTTATTAAATATAAGTTTATCATGATAAATAAATGTGCAGACACATGCCACTTAACAACTAATAAATGTTCTAAGAAAGTTAGCATTAGGCGATTTAGTCATTTTGTGAACACGATATGGTACTCATACACAAACCTAGATGGTATACATCTAGGCTATGTGATAAATATGCAGTTCATTTTGACTAAAACATTGTTTGGTGGCACATGACTGTATTGAGAAAAAAGAAAGATCTCAAATGAACAACCTAATTTTATACCTCAAAGAACTAGGAAAAGAGGAATAAATTAAACACAAGGTTATCAGAAGGAAGAAAGCAACAAAAATCAGAAATAAGTAAAGACTACAAAAAACAATAGAAGATGTCAACAAAACTAAGAGCTAATTGTTTGGAAAGATAAACAAAACTGACAAATTTTTAACTAGACCAGCTAAGAAAAAAGAGAAAAGACAAATAAGTAAAATCAGACATGTTACAACTGATAACCATAGAAATACAAAGGATCAAAAAAGACTACTACAGAAAAACCAATGATAGATAGGAAGCGAGTGTTCTAAAAGTAGCCTCTAGTGGAGAAATGGAGGCAGTGTGTACAGAGATGATGAGATTCAGGGACCTTGCATTGACATAGGAACAGGGGAAACCTAGGTCAAAGACATTGATTTAGCTCTCCCTTCCTTCCTCCTCCAAGATCAGAAAGGGGTGAGTATGAGTCAATCTGGGATTAAAAAGGCATCTATTACAAGGTTTGGAAGAATTTTGGTAGTCTGTCAATTTCGATAGGGAAATAATATATTTTTATTT
Organism: Rhynchonycteris naso; assembly: GCA_037038555.1. Taxonomy (NCBI): domain Eukaryota; kingdom Metazoa; phylum Chordata; class Mammalia; order Chiroptera; family Emballonuridae; genus Rhynchonycteris; species Rhynchonycteris naso. Next base: position 230,329,997 of record CM072998.1, read on the forward strand.
TCACTAACATCGAATTAAAATTTATCATTACCTTCCATTATTGAAATGTAGTAAGCAAACTAAAATAGTATTGGTTGTACCTGCAACGTAATCATAGAAATGTTAATTATATTTCACATTGTAGTTATTGCAGAATCTCATAGTTTGGGCTCATCAGGACTTTGAAATTATAACTTATCAGACCCTTTAATCTTTATTTATTTTATTTATTTATTAGTTTTTTTACAGGGACAGAGAGAGAATCAGAGACAGGGATAGATAGAGACAGACGACAGGAATGGAGAGAGGTGAGAAGCATCAATCATTAGTTTTTTGTTGCCATCGCAACACTTTGGTTGTTCATTGATTGCTTTCTCACATGTGCCTTGACCACGGACCTTCATCAGACCGAGCCACCCCCTGCTGGAGCCAGCGACCTTGGGTTCAAGCTGGAGAGCTTTTTGCTCAAGCCAGATGGGCCCGCGCTCAAGCTGGCGAGCTCGGGGTCTCGAACCTGGGTCTTCCGCATCCCAGTCCAACACTCTATCCACTGCGCCACTGCCTGGTCAGGCCAGACCCTTTAATCTTATTGTATAATACATTAATAAAACAGCACACATATTCCTATATTACATTTTAAAAACACTTTGATAATTGCATTTCAGTATCTTTGATTTTCTTTGTAATTCATTGTTTTTTATTCTATACATTTATAAATAATACAGTGATCCCTCATTTATTATGGGACTTAAGTTCCAGAACCACTACAAAAAGTGAAAATTCATGAAGTAAAGACCTTATATTTATTTTATTATGTGTGTACATTTAAATGCTTTATTTCAATTTAATATTCTTTTCATATGTTTTAAATAATATTTTTATATTATTTTACATTGTTTTCAATTTTTTAGGCTAGAAAATGCTTATTGTACTGCAAAAATAATTAAAATAAAAATATATATGAGAATACCTATATACTGTAAAATCCTGCGATATAGCAAAAAATCCACGATACAAAGTTAGATATATATAATTTAAAAATCCGCGATACAGTGAGACCATGAAAAGTGAATTGCGATATGGCGAGGGACGACTATTTTGAAAAGTAATTAATTGGCTTCAACAAATTGCCAATGCAGCTCTCAGACAAAAAAAAAAGGGGGGGGTCAAGAAACTGGTTAGATGGTGTGGAAGAGAGCAGATAGCTGGAGAGACTCTTACTATCTGAGAGGAAGGGGTTTCAGTCAAAGAGAAAAGTGAGAGGATTCTCTGGGAGGTACTAGGACCCAAGTGTCTGGACTTTTGACCACTCATTATGGCTGCAGTCTGTTCCTCACTGGCACCCAGGACAGAGGATGGAGCTAGAAGGACTTGGGTCCAAGAGAGAAAATAAAACAGGTTTGTGATAATATGTGTGCATGTGTGTGTGTGTGTGTGAGAGAGAGAGAGAGAGAGAGAATCTTTTATGAGGAAAAAAATTGTCACCTGATTAAACAGGATAATTTATGTAAAAACAATAGCTACTCAGCTAATCCTGATTCTATGCCAGGGAGTGTTCTACGTGATTTACAAATACAAATTCCATCAATCCGATACAGCGGGCACTACTTTTATCCCTATTTTGCAAATGAAAAGGTGAATAAAATTGAAGTTAAGTAAGCTGCCCAGAGTAGTCCAGGCATTATGTCACAAACCCAGGATTTGGATGTAGCCCGTTGAACTCAGAACTATGTACCCTTACGCAGACTGTAAAGTGATTTTCCAAAGCACTAATAATTGTAACTAATGTTATTTGCTTGTATTCTGCAATAATAATGAAAATAAAGGAAACACGACCTATAACAGCTAGAAATCAAAAATAGCATTCTGTGCTTCTATTTTCCACTCTGAGCTCCTCTCATCAGATGCGCTTTCAATAAGTATATTCTCAGTTTCTAACTCTAACATCTACCGTGACTCCCACTGAATTTCTAAGAAAGCAAATCTTAACCTTTCAAGGGCAGCTTTCTGTGACTGATGGCCTAACCCAACTTTCGCCATTACTAATACGTATATTCTTTTCAGAGAACATTATAAAGAGTGCGGCAGATGTGCCACGCTGGCTGTGGCTACTGTGATAACCTTCTTCCATTCAGCATGTCAGTTAAAGAGCAACTAATTCCATGTCAGATGAGACATGAAATGTTTCTCATCTGGAAATGAGAAGAGCTCTGAGAGTTCCTTTGTGCAGAGGTCTCTGGATTCCAAACTGGGGCGGCAACCTGATGCCCTGCAGTATGTGCCTGGGTGATATTCAGGAAGCAGAGAATCAAATACTTTGTTACAGAGATAGAGCTTGATTTAAAAGATTTTTACTGCATTGGTCTTTGTAGGTATAATCTGTATTCAAAAGAATACCCAAATCTGTCTCAAATTTCATTGTGAATATACAGGTATTTATATAATACTGTGAACAGTTCTGAATGCCAATAAAATAATATACTTTAATATACTTCCAAATTTCCAAAGGAAAGAGAGGGTTTTTTTGGGTTTTTTTGTTTGTTTGTTTGTTTGTTTTGCTTAAGCAATGAGAAGTGTGAATAAGTTTTGAAGTTTGAGTCAAAGAGGGGGAGGGGAGTAAAGAGGGACAAATATACATCCCACATAGGTAGGATATAAATTGAGACTCATGGACATAAATAAAAGTGAAGTGGTTACAAAGGGGAGGGGGTAAGAGAGGGAGAAATCTACAGGACAGAAAGTTATTTGACTTTGGGTGATGGGCATACACGCAAACAACAGTTCAAATGCCATAGAGATGTTCACCTGAAACCTATGTACTCTAAGTGATCAATGTCACCCCATTACATTTAATTTCTAAATAAAAATAAGAAATTTGAGCCTAAGCTGTAAAGGAAGAGGCAGATAATTCTTTTGCTGCATATCCCCCTTTTACACAAATATTAGAAACAACTTTTTCTCTGATGGGAAGAAACAGAGATATAGATGGTTTCCAAGTAACAACAAAATGAATTGAAATTTGGATAGAGATTTGGAAGAGCCAAAGTGCAGTGCTGATTTAGTTTCTATTCATTTACTTCTAAATAGTTTATAGTTTAATAGCTTTCAAAAGAAATTTATAGAGTTGCAATTAAAACTTGCATACAAAAGGACATCAGAGAGTTAAAGGGAAAAGTCAGTAACAACTTATAGCAAAAAAGGAGAAAGTTTCCTGCACCCATTTCACCTGAGGAACCCAAATACAAAGTGCAAAAGAGAAACACAATGAACCTCACAGGTTTCACTATCATTAGAAGATGTCCACTAAGTCTTGCTAAAAATAGTTTGTCTTTTATTTTCTGACTCTAAATTCTATGAAAACAAATTTTCTTGTGGATCTTTATATTAAAAGGCATCAAGCCTGACCTGCAGTGGTGCAGTGGATAAAGCGTCGACCTGGAAACGCTGAGGTCGCCGGTTCAAAACCCTGGTCTTGCCTGGTTGAGGCACATAAGGGAGTTGATGCTTCCTGCTCCTCCCCCTTCTCTCTCTCTCTTTCTCCCTCTCTCTATTCCTCTCTCTCTCTTCTCTAAAATGAATAAATAAAAGAAATTAAAAAAGAAAACAAAGAAAACGTTGTACGAAAAGGCATCAAGTTAGATGACTCTTCTTAAAAAATGCAAAAGCTCTGAATAAAAGTTAATAGTATTTTATTGAATTGTACTTGAGCAAAGGTAATTTTTTTGGAGAGTCAACTGACTGTAGTTAAAGTAAATTGCCTTTGATGCTCCACCTTGCCAGGAGTCACAGAGTAGTTCCATGATCTCTCTTGCATCTGGGCAGTGAAATAGGGATTTTGACTAGGTTAACTCCAAAGTTCTTTCTAACTCACACGTGATATTATTTCTAGGATTAATTTCATTTAGACTTCCTATTATTGTTAACAAGTCATCTAGACCCACATGCCCACAGTGTAAGAATTCTTTAACCACCTTTTCTCATAAAATTAACATTATAAATATGTCTGAAACCAAATTATGTGCTTGAAGTATGAAACGGGGTCTTTCAGAGTACCTAAAAAGTAATACCTGTTGAATTAACAAGTGAATACTATTTCAAAGTCCCACTGTGACTTTTATACCCTGTGTTTAGAAGGCTCATCTTAATTGAGTTGCCTGAATACCCCATGAATTCTAAAATAAACAATACAGAAATCTTTCTGTAGCCAATAGTAGTTCCAAAGGTAATCTAATAGCACCAAACTACATGCTTCAATTTCTAGATAAATAAAAATGTAATTACCTTAATGGGTAATGAAGGGGACCAGAATATGACACCCTAAAATATGCCTTTTTGGCATACTGATTATTTTGAACTCAGGTTTTTTTGTTGTTGTTGTTGTTTTAAGAAATAGCTCTAAGAACTGAGATGTGCAGAGGTCTCTGGATTACAAACTGAGGCGGCAACCTGATGATCTTTTTGTAAAGATATTTATATAGTATTTTTAGAAAAATCTCCATTAGTAAGACTCTCTGTTTGTCTTTGTCTCTCCGAGGAAGAGGAAATGACTAAATCTCTAGAGCCTCTCATCAATGGAGAAGGCAACTGAAATCTGCTTACAACTATACACTGTGTATAGGCATACTGCTTCTCTTTATTGCCCTTCACAGATATTGCTGGTGTTTTGTTTTTTTTCTTTTAACAAATTGAAAGTAAGATCCTCTACCAGTAAAAAAAAATTAGGTCTTGCTAAAGGCTCAGATGATGGTTAGTATATTTTGGCAATAATGTATTTTTTATTAAAGTATATACATTGATTTTTAGACATAATGCTATATTGGATACTTAATAGTGTACCATATAGTATAAACATAAATTTTATTATGTAACAGGAGACCAAAAATTTAGTGTGATTTGTTTTATTACAATATTAGTTTTATCATGTTCTGGAACCAAACCTCTAATATCTCCAAGATATGCCTGTTCTGTGTTTTGCCTGAAAACTTCCCATAACTAGCTTTCCCTATCCCCAACATTTTTCTTTTGTCTTTAGCTGAAAATGGTATTTACATTGATGGTTTGGTTCATCTGAGGAGTTATTTAATTTTTCTGGGTATCTTCCATGTATATAAGAGTTATAATATCATTAACTTTCTGTTTGTTTTCCTCCTGTTAACCTGCCTTTTATTATGATGAGGTGAGGGGGGCAATCTCATTCAAGAACCTAGAAGGGTAAAGATAAAATTATTTTTTCCCTTGCAATTCACAAGAAATAAGGTTAGTGTTCTCACTTTACTCACTTTAATTTTGTTCCACTTCAGTTCAATTTATACACAACGGTCAAACTGAGCTTCTTAAAACATAAATTTCACCATTCCCTTTCCTACATAAATACCTGATAGCTTCCTTTGGGGCTAAGGAAACATAAATTTACACTCCTTACTATGTTCTATGCGGACTTGCTGGATGGTTTCCTGTTCACCTCCCTCCTACCTCACCTCATACAACTTCCCAGCCTAACTCAAGAGCTTTACTCACTCTGGGGTTTCAGTTACCCAAATGCAGCAACCACATCCTGATCCAAGAACCTCTGAGCACACTCAGGTATGCTCTTCTCACTGGTCTACCTTGAGCAACTCCTTTCCTCTTAATCCCTTCCTCTCAACTGCCATCTGCTCTGAGAAGCCCTCCAATCTCGGTCAAGGGCTGATCCCAATATTCTTCATTTCAGCTCATGTTTGTTCCTTTCAAAGCATTCCTCAAAACTCACAATTATTTTGTGGACTTGTTTTCTTTTGTCTGTTTATGCACAATGTAAGTTCCATGATGGCTGATTTGTGTTGCCTTGTCTACTGTTGCATTTCAAGTACTAAGTAAACCATGTTTAATGAATAACTAAAGAATAACTGTACATTTCATAACCATCATGGTAACACTATAATCAAACTTTATGTTCATTTTTCCCATATTAGATTCTATTTCAAATCTTCAGCAACAATATTTAATTTCCATACAAACTAGACAAATTGTAAAGTTTCCAATCAGAAAATATAACGACTTCTAAAAGGACACAATTATATTTTCAAAACCTACCAAAGTTGACGTGGTTTTATGACTCCTTCACTTTGATGTATTCTTAGACAACCTCAAAATTAGCAGACACATCATTGACAGAGAAACAAATATATATCAGAGACTGGGCATATATTTTGTCAGAGAAGCCACTGGGCAAAGAGTTGGTATGAAAAGTTTCTGCATATTCTTTCCTTAAATCAATTCCCTACTCCTCCTGTAAAGAATACATATTAACAAGAAGTTATTGTGGAACCGTGATCCGCAAGACTTTTTGGGTTCTGCCTCTTCCAGATAGTTATCTTAATAAGCTGTAGTTGTGAAATCAATTCAGTGGACAATGACCAGAATTTCTAAAAATTAAATATAGTAGAAGAAAATGGAAAAGATCAAAGTACATTGTACCAATGCAGGATAACAGCTATTTGAAGAAACCTGTTTCAGTTATGTGCTTGAATGTATGTGTGTATGTGTATGTTATACATGTTTATTCTAGGTCCCAATGTAAATCATAGTTTCTAGTTGAAAACCACTAAACTTGAAAGTAAAAGAGATAGAAATAAGAGCAATGGTCTACCTATAAAAACTTGCATATATCCAGATTTGTAATACCACTGTAAGGGCACAAAAGGGGTTCAAGTTACTTTACCCCAAAATATGGCACCTTGGCATATTAATCTGAAAAGGTTTGCAAAAACAACAGAAACAGGAAAATTGCTCTGACCTTCTCCTCAACCTTCCCTGAAATGGGTCCTAAAATGCTCATATAAATGGGTCTCTCTTTATACCTAAAAGAAAGAAGCATTCTTAACAAACATGCCTTGCAGAATTTTCTCCAGTTTATTACACTAACCTTATACTGTCTGACCTATCCAACAGGACAGACATTGCACAGTGTGTAATATACATGATCAAGGTTGACATTTAGAGCCAGCCAGCCTGAAGGAATAACCATACTCAAGAAAGGACAAACTGCATTCAATGGTCACATACAACAAAAGGGAAAATTGTACCCTCAAGAAGCATTCTGAGAACAACAAGAAAAAAGCAGGTGGCCTGGACGTCATTATCATAAGCTCATCTTTCTCATAAAGACACCACAAAAATTTCAAAGTAGATAGCATTTCCTAATATACAGACAAAATGGGCAGACAAAGAAATGCAACCCAAATGAATCAACAAGAGAAACCCCCAGAAAAAGAACTAAATAAAGTGGAAGTAAACAAACTATCTGATGTGGAATTTAAAATAATGATTTTTAGGATTATCAAGGACTTAGAGCAAGCATTAAAAAGATCATTGAAATCACAAAAAAAAAACAAATAGAAATGTCAAATACAATATTAGAAATGAAGACTGCACCAGAAGGAATCAACATCAGGCTGGATAAAACAGAGGATCAAATCAGCGATTTAGAAGACATATAAACATAAGCACAGGAGAAGAGCAGCAAAACAAAAAGAGGTGAAAAAAGACTGAGGAAACTCTAAGAGATCTCTGTGACAACATGAAGAAAAACAACATCTGCATCATAGGGGTTCCTAAAGGAGAAGAGAACAAACAATGGATAGAGAAACTGTTTAAAGAAATCATAGCTGAAAATTTACCTAAATTGATGAAGGAAAAAGTCACACAAGTTAATGAAGCACACAGAGTCTCATTAAAAAGGAAACCAAAGAGGCCTAAACCAAGATACATCAGAATTAAAATGTCAAAGTTAAGAGACAAAGAAAGAATACTAAAAGCTGCAAGAGAAAAGCAGTTAATTACCTACAGAGGAGCGACCATAAAAATGACATCTGACTCTGACTTCTCAACAGAAACACTTGAGGACAGAATGGATTGGCAAGAAAAAATCAAAGTGATGCAAAACAAGAACCTATAAACAAGGCTACTTAATCCAGCTAGGTTATTGTTTGAAATGGAAGGAGAAATAAAAAGCTTCCCAAACCAAAAAAAACCAAAAAAACCCAAAAAAAAACCTCAAGGAATTCATTACAACCAAACCAGTACTGCAAGAAATGTTAAGAGGCCTGTGTAAAAAGAGCAAAGGAATAAAAGAAATCAAGAAAAAGAGGATTGTAGATTTAAAGAATAAAATGACAATAAATAAGTACATATCAATAATAACCTTAAATGTAAATGAATTAAATGCTTCAATCAAAAAACATAGAGTAGCTGCCTGGATAGGAAAACAGAACCCATATATATGCTGTCTACAAGAGATCTATGTCAAAACAAAAGAAACATATAGACTGAAAGTGAAGGGATGAAAAAAAGTATTTCATTCAAATGGAAATGAAAAAAAAAGCTGGGGTAGCAATAATTATATCTGACAAAATAGCCTTTAAAACAAAGGCAATAGTATGGGATAAAGAAAATCACTACATAATGATAAAGGGAGCAATCCAACAGGACATAACCATTATAAATATTTATGCACCTAATATAGAAGCACCTAAAAATATAAAGCAGATTTTGATGGATAATATTATAATAGTGTGGGATTTTAATACCCCACTAACATCAATGGATAGACCCTCCAAACAGAAACTTAACAAAAAAACAGCAGCCTTAAATGACACACTAGATCAACAGGATTTAATTGATATTTTCAAAACCTTTCACCCCAAAGCAGCAGAATATACATTCTTTTCAAGTGCTCATGGTACATTCTCTAGGATAGCCCACATGTTAGGACACAAAACAAGTCTCAAAAAATTAAGAAGGTTGAAATCATATCAAGCATTTTCTCTGATCACAACGGCATGAAACTAGAAATCAACTACAATAGAAAAACTGAAAAACATTCAAACACTTTGAAGCTAAATAACATGTTATTAAATAAAGAATGGGTTAACAACAAGATCAAGGAAGAGATAAAAAATTTCCTTGAAACAAAAAAATGAACAAACAACCCATAATCTATGGGACAAAGCAAAAGCAGTCCTGAGAGGGAAGTTTATAGCATTACAGGTATACCTTAAGAAGCAAGAAAAAGTTTAAATAAACAACCTAACCCTGCACCTAAAAGAACTAGAAAAAGAACAACAAATAAAGCCCAGAGGAAGTCGAGTTAAGGAAATAATAATGGTTATAATGGAAATAAATGACATAGAGACTACAAAAACAATAGAAAAGATCAATGAAACCAAGAGCTGGTTCTTTGAAAAGGTATACAAGATTGATGAACCTTTAATCAGACTCATCAAGAAAAAAAGAGAGAGAACTCAAACAAATAAAATTTGAAATTAAAGTGGAGAAGTAACAACTGAAACTGCAGAAATACAAAGAATTATAAAAAAATAATATAAACTACATGCCAAAAAATTAGACAACTAGGTGAAATAAACAAAATACCTAAAAACATACAATCTTCCAAACTCAATCTGGAAGAATCAGAAAACCTAAACAGGCTGATTACAACAAATGAAATTGAAACAGTTACCAAAAAACTCCCAGAAAAACAAAAGTCCTGGACTGGATGGCTTCACAGATTAATTTAACCAAACATTCAAAAGAGAACTAACCCTTATCCTTCTCAAGCTTTTTAAAAAAACTTGAGAGGAGGGAAGACTTCCAATCTCCTTTTATGAGGCAAGCATTATCCTCATTTCAAAACCAGTTAAAGACATTACAAAGAAAGAAAACTATAGGTCAATACCTTAGATGAACGTAGATGCTAAAATTCTCAACAACATATTAGCAAACCAGATCGAGCAATACATCAAAAAGATCATTCATCATTATCAAGTGGGAATTATTCTAGGAGGCAAGGCTGGTACATTATTTGCAAATCAATCAGTGTGATTCATCACATAAACAAAAGGAAGGATCAACATCACATTAGTATATTAACAGATGCAGAAAAAGCATTTGATAAAATCCAGCACCCATTTATGATCAAAACCCTCAGCAAAGTGGGAATACAGAGAACATACCTCAACATAATGAAAGCCATCTATGACAAACCCACAGCCAACATCATACTCAATGAGCAAAAATTAAAAGCAATCCCCTTAAGATCAGGAACAAGGCAGGGGTGCCCATTTTCACCACTCTTATTCAACATAATTCTGGAACACCTAGCCACTGCAATCAAACTATCATTATATGCTGATGTCATAATACTGTACATAGAAAACCCTAAAGTCTCAGTCAAAAAAGTAGTAGACCTGATAAATGAACTTGGCAAGGTGGCAGACTATGAAATTAATATTCAGAAATCAGTGGCAAAATTAAAGTACCTAGGACTAAATTTAGCCAAGGAGGTAAAAGACTTATACTCAAAAAATAATAGGACATTGAAAAAAGAAATCATGGAAGATATAAACAAGAAGAAGCATATACCGTGTTCATGGATAAGAAGAATAAACATCATTAAAATGTCTATATTACCTAAAGCAATCTATAAATTTAATGCAATTCCTATTAAAATACCAATGACATACTTCAAAGATATAGAACAAATATTCCAAAAATGTATATGGAACCAAAAAAAAAACCACACACAAATAGCCTCAGCAATCTTGAAAATGAAGAATAAAGTGGGAGGTATCACACTTCCTGATCTCAAGTTATACTATAAGGCCATTGTGATCAAAACAGCTTGGTGCTGCCATAAGAACAGGCATACAAATCAATGGAACTGAACAGAGAACCCAGAAATAAACCCACACCTGTATGGACAATTGATATTTGACATAGGAGGTACAAGTATACAGTGGAATAAAGACAATCTCTTCAATAAATGGTGTTGGGAAACCTGAACAAGTACATGCAAAAAAATGACACTAGACCACCAACTTACACCATTCACAAAAATGGATAAAAGACTTAAATATAAGTTGCAAAATCATAAAAATCTTGGAAGAAAACACAGGCGATAAACTCTGATATCTCTTGTAGCAATATTTTTGTAGATTTATTTCCATGGGCAAGTGAAATAAAGGACAAAATCAATAAATGGGACTATATCAAACTAAAAAGCTTTTGCACAGCAAAAGACACCATGAACAAAATAAAAAGACAACCCACATAATGGGAGAACATATTTGCCAATATGTCTGATAAGGAGTTAATAACCAAAATTTAAAAAGAACTTCTAAAACTCAACACCAGTAAGGTAAACAGTCCAATTAAAAAATGGACAAAAGAGCTGAACAAACACTTCTTCAGAGAGGACATACAGATGGCCAATAGGCATATGAAATAATGTTCAATGTCACTAATCATCAGAGAAATGCAAATTAAAACCACAATGAGATACAACCTCACACCAGTCAGAATGGCGCTCATTAAGAAATCAACACACAATAAGTGGTGGCAAAGGTGTGGAGAAAGGGAACCCTCCTGCACTGCTGGTGGGAATGCAGACTGGTGCAGCCACTGTGGAAAACAGTATGGAGATTCCTCAAAAAATTAAAAATGGAACTGCCTTTTGACCCACTTCTAGGAATATATCCTAAGACTATCAAATCACTGATTCAAAAGAAGATATGCACCTCCATATCTTTATTTTCATCGTTATTGCAGCATTGTTTATAATAACCCAAGTGTTCGTGAATGGACTAGTGTATAAAAAAGCTGTGGTACATATACACAATGGAATATTAAGTGGCCATGAAAAAGAAGGAAATCTTACCTTTTGCAATGGCATGGATGCATCTGGAGATCATTATGCTAAGTGAAATAAGCCAGGCAGAGAAAAAAAATCATGTGATCTCACTTATATGTGAAATCTAATGAACAAAGTAAACTGAAGAAAATAGAGGCAGAGAGGTAGGGTCACCGGGGGCAGAGGGACAGCAGTCAGAAGAAAGGAGGATGTGGGGATGGGATCAGAGAAGGTGAAGGGATTAGTGAAATTATGTATACATAACACAGAGACAGAGATAACAGGACAGTAAACCCAGAGGGAAGAAGGGAGGGAGTTAGTGAGAGAAGGGCACAGAGAGTGAAATGGAGACATGGAGGTGGGTGGTGAGGGTATTGGTAGGACCCTTGAATCCATGTTAACACAATAAATTAAAATTAATACAATAAAAAAAGAAAGTCAAAGGGATGTGTGTGATGCCTTCTTGGGTCTTATAAACGAGGCACTGGCAAATGATGGCCCACAGGGCAGCTGCCTGATATTTTAAACAAAATATTAGAATACAACCAGCATTTACTTACATATTGTCAGTAGCTCTTTTCAGATTATATATGCAGGGCTGAGCAGCAGTGATAGACAATGAGTACCACCTTTCCACAAGAAAAGTGTGTGACCCTTGACTTAGACCACCCCAGACACCTCTAAATGACCACAGACGATGCTACAGAGAGCAGAAGAATCTCTCATCCAAGTTCTGCTTATATAGTTAAACCATAAAAATTGTGATGTATAATACACTGGTTATGTGTTAAATTGTGTCTCCCAAAAGTTGGCCCCGGCCGGTTGGCTCTATGGTAGAGCATCAGCCTGGTTGTGAATGTCCTGGGTTTGATTCCTGGTCAGAGCACACAGGAGAAGCATCCATCTGCTTCTCCACCCTTCCTCCTTCCCCCTTTCTCTCTCTCTATCACTCTTCCCCTTCCACAGCCATAACTTGGTTAGAGCAAGTTGGTTCCAGGCGCTGAGGATGGCTTAATGGCCTCACCTCAGGCACTAAAATAACTCGGTTGCCAAGCAATGGAGCAACAGTCCCAGATGGGCAGAGCACTGCTTTATAGGGGGCTTGCGGGTGGATCCTGGTCAGGGCACATGCAGGAGTCTGTCTCTGCCTACTTGCCTCTTACTTAATAAGGGAGGGGGAAGATATGTTGAAGTTCTAACTCACAGAATTTGTTAATCTGAACTAATTTAGATATAAGGTCTTCACAGGCCTGACCTGTGGTGGTGCAGTGGATAAAGCATCAACCTGGAATGCTGATATTACTGGTTCAAAACCCTGGGCTTGCCTGGTCAAGGCACTTGTGGGAGTTGATGCTTCCTGATCCTCCCCCCTTCTCTTTCTCTCCCTCCTCTCTAAAATGAATAAAAGAAAGAAAGAAAGAAAGAAAGAAAGAAAGAAAGAAAGAAAGAAAGAAAGAAAGAAAGAAAGAGGAAGAAGGTCTTTGCAGATGTAATCAAATTTAGTGAAATCATCCAGGATTAGGGTTGGCCCTAGTTCAATGATTGGTATCCTTATAAGAAGGGGGACATGTGGACAGAGACACACAGGAAGAAGGCCATGTGAAGACTGAGGCAGAAACAGGAGCAATGCATCTTTAAACCAGGGAACACTAAGGATTGCCGGCAGCTGCTAGAAGCAAAGAAGAAATCCTCCTCTAGAGCCTTCAGAGAGAGCATGGCCCTGCCCACATCTTGATTTTGGACTTCTGGCTTCCAGAATTGTAAGAAAATAAACATCTGTTATTTTAAAGACACCACACACCTTTTGGAATATTATGAATACTTGGTAGTCATCTTCACATGGCCCAGTACATATCAATTCCAAATATTTCTGCTGCTTCCCCATACTGAGTCAATGTTCTTTTTCATGCTGATTCCTAAAGTCATGAGGCTGGACCATTCTGAGGCATGAATGGCCCTTCAAATGTGTGAAGACACTCCTGGCCCTTCAAATCCACTTAAGGGCTATGGACCACACCTGAGGAAGGACCAACACCATAAACAGGGATAAAAATCCAATGAGGTATTACCATTACTTGCCAACAGTTTGGTGATGAATAACTGTAATTATTCTCTTAAACAAGATTTGAAAATTTTCTCTGGCTTTTACTTACTTGTTATGAATATTTTTAGATAATGATACTTGGGCCCAAAGCCATAAGTAAAACATTTAATGATGTGCATTCGTGTCTATAGCAATATTTCAGAATGTTTATCCCTCTAAAAACAGAAAAGTCTATACTGCTTATTTTCACTGTATGATAAGATGTACAGTTAAGAAAAATTATACATCAAGTGGATATTTAGTAAATCCTCTTCTTTTATCTGGATTCAGGAAAAGACCAGATAAATGTGATGATCACAGGATTTCAGTAAGAGCATTGCAGTATTTCTTAACTGACATTAAATCTCACTTAAGTAGCCCCTGGTACACCTATGCAGAATGAAGAATTATTGCCTTATTATTATTAAAAATGCATTTCATATTTCCAGATTGTATCCATTTGGCCAGTGGGACATGCACTATAATGAGCTAGTACCAGATTCATCTGAACTATAAAAATAAATAATAACTGCCTGATAATCTTTTGATGTACAGCCAAGAATCATTTAATTTTTGGAGTCATAAAAAGATGAAATGAACTACAAATTTAAAAATGCCAATGAGTACTTGAAGGAAATAGCCTTTAGAGACAGGTAACTCTAGCTTTTTTCTACAATAAAAAAATTAATTGCTTAGGAGGAATTTGATAGTAAAATGACATATTTCTATACTAGTACAATAGGAAACCTGAAAATATATTTAAGAGTATTAGTTTGTGCATTTTCAAAGGCCACCTTGTAAATTGTGCTAGAAAAGCTTTTTATAAAAAAATGAACAAAAACACAAATAGAATTATTGTGTCATACAAAATAAAAGGAATAGAGGTTTATGATAGTGGACCTGAGTTCAACAACTCATTCACAGCTTAGAGGAGTTACTTAAGTCACTTATCTGTCTCAGACTACAGGCTCCCTATACATAGAATGAAATCATAGTATTACTTACGACAATGAATCATTCAGTTGAAAGAGTGAGAAAAGTGTACATAAATGTTCCTTGTAAATTACAAAGCATTATGCAGATACATGTTATTCATTAGTCTAACAAAGAAAGCAACCCCAAATTATAAATTTTAATGTACATTATTTCTAATTTGAAGCTTTGAAACTTAGGTTTCAATTTGGTTTATGCTTAATTCTTTCTGATGGTGAGTCTGTTTTTTTATTATTATTATTCAAAATATAAACTCAGAATATACCAAACCAGTCACTTATTAACACTGGATATTAAGAATAGAAACAGTAATTTTTACAGGAAGACTAAAGCACAGACTGCTAAGACATTCTTACTGAGCTTTATCAAAGTCTGTAAAGCAGAAACAAGGGGTTAAGAAGGTAATTGATGGAGACACATTTCCTTCTTTCTGAAGCATTTATGATTGCTCATGTTCCCTTTTCAAAGGCCTTTTAACAGCTCTGACAGGAGGCCTCATTGAAGTTTCAGCTGGAATGTGCACAGGTTGAAAGGCAAACAAGTGAAAAAGCTTAACTATTAGAATCCAAATGGAAATAGCCCTTTAATTGTTCCCTTCAAATTCATATCATGAGCACTGGGAGCATGTTCCTGCTCTGGTCACCCAGCTGGGGAGTCCCAGGACTTCAAAGAAAACTCCCATCAGAGAAGACAGCAGAGGAATCATATCTGAAGACACAGTTGAAAATGAAAAAAAAAAGTATTCTTATCATTCTAAACATACTCTTACCAAGCACTGTTTAAAGGGGTTTTCACAAAGACAAGGATACACTGCCCCCCCCCCTTGTCCACAAGGGGATTAGTTCCACAATCCTCAGTGGATGCCTGAGAGCTTGGATAGCATCCAACCCTATTTGCACTACGTTTTTTTCCTACATGTACATACATATGATAAAGTTTAATTTGTAAATTAGGCACAGTAACAGATTAACAACAATAACTGATAATAAAATAGAATGATTATAAAAATATACTGTAATAAAAGTTATGTGAATATGGTCTCTCTCTTTCTCTCTAGTATAATTGATCTTATACCCAAGGTAGCCACTAAGTAACCCACAGGTGCGGAGCAGGAAGGGAGTGTACACAGAGTGGAGATGATGAACAAAGGGACAATTCAGATCTGTGGCAGGATGAAGAGGAAGGAGCAAGATTCCATCAAGCTACTCAGAATGGCAAGCAATTTAAAACTTAAACTTTTTATTTCTAGAACTTTTAACATTTTCAGACTACCTTTGACCATGAGTAACTAAACCTGTGGAAAATGGAACCACAGATAAGTAGGGACTGCAAAAATCTACTGCTGCTGGAGCTATAAGTTAGTTGTTAAAAGTTCAGGTGGGAGATGTTTGCCCTTAATGCTCATAAATTCATTTTCCAGTTCATCCAGGATAAAAATCAAAACTCCTTCCTATAGCTGATAAAGAAGAATTATTGAAACTTGCCCAACTCTCACAGAAGAACAAAGGTTTCTTATAGTCAGGACTTCCTTCTCTGCATTGTGTTCTTCAGAAGAAAAGTGGGATGTTGAATGCAGTGTTTCTTCTAGCTGGTCCGCCATTCCACACGTGTTCATTTTCTAGTTTATGGCAGATTCCATGCCGATAGCCCAGGCACATGAGGATGGCTGCTACTTTTAAGGAGCTCACCAACCAGCAGGAGAGACTGGCAGGTGAGTCACAAATTATTTTATAGTGAGATGACAGTTCGCAGATAGAAATATGAGATAACAGCTTAGATGGCCAAGAAACAGTAACACTTAAGCAGAGTCCTTGTAGACGTGTAGGAGTGAGCTGGGGAAAGGGCAGAGTGGGATCCAATCAGGAGAGGGAACAGGTTGGAAGGTGCATGAAGGTCCTCAGAATTTTAATACAGCTGTGCAGAGGGCTTTGGAAAGGGGGTAGATAGAGGGACAGGAGAAGGCTAGAGATGTGACCAGAGGGATTTGCACCCTACTAGAGACTGGACTGTGAACTCAGTGATACGGGGAACCTATGAAACATATCTGAGTAGGGTAAGAGTGCTCACACTAGTGTCTGTGAGAGTGTATGTGTGTGTGTGGGGGGGGGGGTGTTTATGGCCCTAGCAGTACAGAGAAGTACAGTAGGTATGAGTAAGAGTGGAACCATTAGGAAGTCAACAATAACTGAGTGAAGAAGGGTAAGGATCTATTTAACACCATTTCAGTAGGGAAAGGGAAAGGAGAAACTATTTATAGAAAGGAATATTTCAGGCATTAGAAACAAATAAAGTCTGGTCACCAATTGGGTGCACTTGCAATGAAAAGGGACCCATTGCCATTGATTTCTGTTCCCATCTTGAGTGTCATGAGTGGCGTCCATCACCAAGATGGCTGTACTAGAAGAGCAGGTATGAGTTAGTTTTCTGGGTTCTTAGTATAGGAAGTGAAAGATGACTATGCCTGATTATACACGTCAACATCAAACTGCCATTTCTAACATGTTAGCATGCCTTGAACCTGCCCTCCCCATGCTCCCGCAGCATCAATCTTTCTTCTATCAAGCTCTCGCCACTCTCCTGTTCCTGTGCAAGCATCTCCTGTCTCTGGACTCACCCTGCCTTGCACTCTGATTGTAGCCACATTTCTACCTAGAGATCCTCAGTGATCATCTTAGAACTTCAAGACAAAAGTCAAACTTCTTCCTATGGCAGCCATGTGCCTACTCAAGCACTCTCTCTCCATAAACCTACTCAAGCACTCTCTCTCCATAAATATTTTCCATCACTCATCACTGCCCACATGAGCCCTATACTTGGTAACTATTGTATTTGCTTCTACCTGTCCTGGGCCTTTGCTCACCCTCTTCCTTCTACCTGGAATGCAGTGCCTTCCCACTCCAGGCTCTCCTTGCTTTTTGACCCCAGACCAGGCACCATTTCCTCAGCTGTTCCTGACCTCTGGGATGGAGAGATGTTGCATCTGTGTGCTCTCATTGGAGCTATTTTTGGCTTCACAGCAAATCACTTTTTATGAACTAGAAGCTTCTTGAAGGTAGGGACCAGGTCTGGTTCATCCATGTGTCACTGTATTGATTTATCCATTGATATGTTAAAAAAATTTGTCCTAAAAACATGAGATAAAAGAATAAACACTAATCTCCCAGTTTCAGGGAGTCAGGAATTCTAGCAGGTGGCTGGTGCTGCTATTGGGCCTCTCATGAGGCTACAGCCAAGGTGTCAGCAGGGTCAAACCCACCTGGGTCAAGAGTGTCCACTTCCCTGCTCCCTCACAAGTCTGTTGGTGGGAGGCTGTAGTTAGTTCCTCGCTACCTAGGCCACTGTATAGACCTGCAGACAAGATGGTTTCCCCAGAGAAAAGGATCTGAGAGATCTAAAGCCCAAGACTGAAGCCCAGTATTTTACCACCTAATCTCAAAAGTGACACGCCATAATTTCTAACATGCACTGTTGGAGGGGACTACACAGGGTGCGAGTAGCAGGAGACAGAAATCACTAGAGACTATCTTCAAGGTTAGATTTCACCATCTCCAATGCACAGAAGTACAATTAGCTTGTAAGAGGTACTAAAAGATATCTTAGAGTGAGTTAATAAATGAATGAGTAAATGAATGAATAAAAATTAAATCGATTTATGCAAAGTCTTGGGCTAATATGAAAGTTGGGCTTTCTATCTTTGAAACATATTTTTGGCGATAAAAGAGTATACATAATCTCTGCGATGTTACAGTCTTCTTTTGCATATGATATCTGGTAGTGAAAACTGGTTTAATGATATATGAGTAGTTATTCCCAGAAGGCTGAGCAGAGAGGAAAGCTCCATGAAATAATATACCCATCTATTTATATGTTGAAAAAGACTGCTACCCATATAGTCTCATGCTTTACCTGCAACAGGACTTGTCTCATTATGGGTATTTTAATTCATCGAAGCCAATTTAAAGGTAAAGGAAAACAATGTCTGAAATAGCAGGTCCATTAAGCAAGAAAATGAGAGACATAAACAATGCAAAGGATTTGCCTTTCATTAGACTTGTAAATTCTATAGGAGATAATGTTGAGCTTCATAAAGTATAATTCAAAACCTAAATTATTTTAATAATACATTTGCCTACTGACACTGTTTTCTATACTGCATTAAATACCATTTAACTATTCTAATTAATTTTTAGCCCATAGGTAAAATTGATAAGCATTTCTCTATTTGCCTATAGATAAAAACCTGGCATAACATATGGATCAATACAATGTAACATTGTAATGTAATGGTAATGTGTTAAAGACTGAATCAATAAGAAAAAAATCATTATTAAGGTAATTGCTTTAAAATAACAACATTAAAAAGGAAAGTGGTACAAGGGAAAATATATAACAATGTTGAAAAAAATTAAAAAGGACAAATAAATAAAAAGACATCCCATATTCATAGATAGAAAGACTTCATATTGTTAAAATGTCCATACTACTTAAAGCAATCTATAGATTCAATGCAACCCTTACCAAAATCCCAATGACATTTTTTTGCAGAAATAGAAAATCCATATTAAAATTCATAGGGAATCTCAAGGGACCTTGAATAGCCAAAAGTATCTTGAAAAAGAACAAAGTTGGAAGACTCTTATGTTCTAATTTCAAAATGTACTACAAAGTTACAGTAATAAAGACAGACATATAGACCAATAAAATAGGATAGCCCAAAATGAACCCTCATATATATTGTCAAATGATTTTCAATAAGGTGGCAAGCCTACTGAATGAGGAGAAGACTGTCTTCAACAAATAGTGCTGGGAAAACAATATCCATTAATTATCATACCAACAAAAATTCTCTCACTCATGCCAGTCATAGTACCACTTAGCTAGAAGTTTAGGTTAGTTAGACCAAGAGCCTTCAAAGCTCTAAGCAAATAGTACATTTATTTAACTTCTATGCCACAAGGAGTTTATTGTTTGAACATGCAAAACAATAAAGTTGGACCCTCACCTAACATCATATACAAAAATATAACTCAAAAATTTATCAAAGATCTAAATGTAAGAACTAAAAATTTAAAACTTTTTTAAAAAAGCATGAGGCAAAAGATTCATGACATTGAATTTGGCAATGATTTCTCTGATAGGTCACCAAAGGCGCAGGGAACTACGGAAAATAAAAAAGAAAGAAAGGCTTCTGGAAAATTTAACACATTGTGCATCAGAGGACACCATCAACAAAGTGAAAAGGTAATCTACAAAACTGGAGAGCATATGTAGAGAACTCCCAAAATTCAACAACAACCAACCAACCCAATTCAAAATAGAAAAAATTATTTAAATAGACATTTATACAAAGAAGAGCTATAAAAGCCAATAAGCACATGAAAATATGCTCAACAACACTAATAATTAGGCAAATGCAAATCAAAACAACAATGAGATATGACCTCACACACATTAGGATGACTACTATAAAAAGAAAAATAGGGAAAATAACAGGTGTCATCTAGGACTTAGAAAAATTGGAAACCTTTGAACTATTGGTGGGAATGTAAAATGGAATAGCCCCTGTGGAAAGTAGTATGACTTGTGATCATTCCTCAAAAAATTAAAAATAGGTTTATGTATGATCTAGCAATTTCACCTCTTGGTGTATGCCCCAAACAAGTGAAAGCCAGGTCTCAAAGAAATATTTGTACACCTATGTTCACAGCAGTATTATTAACAATAGAAAAACAGAACCAACCCATGTGTCAATCAACAGATGAATGGAAAAGCATAATGTGGTAAATACATACAATGGAATATTAATCTTCCTTTAAAAGGAAGGAAATTCTGATACATGCTACTATGTGGATGAGCCTTGAAAACATTTTTCTAAGTGAAATAAGCCATACACAAAAAGGCAAATATTATTTCACTTTCAAGAGTTACCTAAAATACTCAAAATCATAGAAACAAAAAATAGAATGGTGGTTGCCAGAGAAGCTGGTGGGGAGGGGAATGGAATGTGATTGTTTAATGGGTATAAAGTTTCGGTTTTGCAAGATGGAGACTTTTAGAGATGGATGGTGTGATGGTTATACAATATAAATGCATTGGATACCAAATAAGCTATATACTTAAAATGATTAAGATGTCAAATTTTATGTTTTGTGTATCTTACTATAATTTTTAAAATTGGAAAAAATTTTAAAATATCTAGGAAGAAAGAAAGGCAACAGGTGGAATCTACGTGGTGATGGAAGGTGCCCATATCTTGACTCTAGCAATGTCAATATCCTGGATGTGATATTGTACTACAGTTTTATAAGATTATACCATTGAAGGAAACTAGAAAAATTGTACATAGGCTCTCTCTGTATTATTTCTTAAAATTTCATGTGAATCTACATGTCCGTAAAGTCATGGTGCCCTTTTGACTGGTCACAGGAAAGAAACAAAATATGATAAAAATGTGAAATCTGCACCAAAGAAAAGGAAAACTCTCCTAGTTTCATACCTATTCAGTGCAGTTCGATGTGGGCTCCATTTGTTTCCCTACATACATCCAAATTATAGTGAAGTTCTTGCCACACACGGGTAAGGACGTCTGGTGTAACAGAGTGAATAACATCTGTGATTCTCTGCTTTAAGTGATTAATGCTGTTGATACGTTCAATGTACACATGTTACCTCACATAACCACAAAAGTAAAAGTCTAAGGGCATCAGATCCGGGGATCGTGGTGGCCATGGCTTGACAGAACCCCAGCCTATCCACTGCCAGGGGAATGTTCTATCTAGAAACTCATGAACAATGCTGGCGTAGTGTGGAGGAACGTCTTCCTGTTGAAAGATAACACCTTCTGGAAATTGTGGCACTGTATACAATTCCAACATGTCAAGATAGGTGTTTGCCGTCACAGACTGCTCCATGAAAAAAAATGGGACTATCACCTTATCATGCATCAGGCCACACCACACGTTCACTTTAGGGGTGTTACATTCATACTCAACGTAGGCATGAGGATGTTCAGCAGCCCATATTAGAACGTTATGGCGATGAACATGTCCACAGATATGGAAGGTTGCCTCATCACTAAATACAATCTTCTGCAAAAATTTTGCATCATTGTCGATTTCATGAAGCATATCTGTAGCAAACACGTATCATGTGGGTCTATCCACCGGTTTGATAGCGTGCAACAGCCACAATTTGTACCCCGTAAAACAGAGACATTTCTTTAACACCTTATGAACTGTAGTCTTGCTTAGGTGTAATTGTCGAGCACACGCAGGCACAGATGTTTTAGGGCTCCTTAGGTAGCTATCCCATATAGCCTCTACAGACTCCTCACTGACTGATGGCCTACCAGAACGGGGTTTCTCCACCAAACTGCCGCTTTCCTTCAACTGCTTATTCCACCGAGTAATGTTATTCCTATGTGGTGGCGCTTCGTTATAAACACACCAATATTCACATTGCATTTTGGTCACGGATTCGAATTTAGTGAGCCACAGAACACACTGAACTTTCCTCTGTACTGTCCACATCTCGACTGGCATGGCCGTGGGTTGCTCTGCTGTATACACAGTGCTACATCATCATCTGTGCATGCGCACATGCTGCCACATCATCCTACAGAAACTGGGAGGGTTTTCCTTTTATTTGGTGCAGATTTCACATTTCTAACATCTTTTTCTGCTTTCCTGTGACCAGTTAAAAGTGCACCATGACTTTACAGACACACTATAAGCTTAAAATAAGAATTTAAATTAACATAAAACTGGTTAAAATAAGTGGTTTATTGGATGTTGATATTCACAAAGTTGATTAGAGTTTCACTCATCCCTCAACAAATATTTATTCATCACCTGTAATGTACTGAGTCTCATGGAGTAATTATTTTTAAATCAAATTATAGTTATCATAAGACAAAGGCTAAAATTCTCATCAGTGTCCTACAAGGGAAGTGCATAAATAACACTATGTTGCTATATTGAATAAACTACATTTTGTGTTCAGAAAACAGATGTGTAATGGAGGACAAATTATTTAAATGCTACATCACATAGAATGAGTAACATACCAACAAGCTTTTTCAAAATACTAAAAGTACATTCATTTAGTTTCTATGAACAAACTCTACCCCATTACTCTATTCTATATACTTTAATAACTACGAGGTTGGGGCTAGGGAGAAACACTGCAAGATGACATTTCCTTTTATATTATATCCATTTTTCTGAACCAGTAAAGGACATAAAGGTCCAAGATGTCCAAGTTTGCAGCCAAGAGAGAGAATAACCAATTTACTACTTTGGACTATCAGCGAAATAGAAAACTACATTTCATTTTCACGGGTGGGATGCTGCAACTTATCAAATTGTTAATCTTCAAAGATCCCATTCCTTCACTAGTAAGCAGTCAAAATGCTTTAAATGTGCCTGGCTGTTCTGTTGACTTGTTGAGAATTTAGTGTTTTCTTTCTACCTTTCCTAGAGTTATTTTTATTTAATTTAAGATCATTTAAAGGAGACTGGCTTTTCAGTTTTATCTCTATTTTGTAATGAGCTTTCTGAAAAAAATGTATAATATAAAAATTGATAAAATATTCCATCTCCAATATACATGCTATTAATTCAATACACTGTTATAAAATCAACCTCAGAAATTACTGGCAGAACGGTCAGTTTGAATTAGCCAGAAAAGGTGATTATGCAATCAGTTTTTTAAATGTTATTTTATTACTTACAGGTATATTTTTTAGATTATAAATGTTTAAAATTCAAAAGTTTCCACTTAAAAAACCATTGCTAAATCTATTTAAAAGGTTTATGCTCCCTTCTTTTTTAAAAGTACACTATTTTGGAGCAGTTTTAGATTTACAGAAATGAGTACAAATTACAGAGTACCCAAACACCTTCACCCCACCCTCAATTTTTTGTATTATTAATATGTTGCATTAATGTTGTAAACTTGTTACAACTTATAAGCCTATATTGGTGCTTTGCTATTAACTAAAGTCCACAGTTTACATAGGATTCACTCTTGGTCTTGTGCAGCCTGAGTTTTGACAAACATATAATGACATTCATTATAGTATCAGACAGAATAGTTTCACTGCCCTAAAAATCCCCTGTGCCCACATATCCATCCCTTCCCCTGAATCTCTGACAACCACTGATCTATTACTGTGTCCACAGTTTTGTCTTATCCAAATGTCACATAGTTGGAAGGACACTTTTATAGCCTTTCAGATTGGCTTTTCACTCAGCAATATGCATTTAAGGTTTCTTTATGCCTTTTGGTGGCTTAATAGCTCATTTCTTTTCAGTGTTGAATAATATTCCATCTTCTGTATGGACCACAGTTTGTTTATTCATTCACCTACTGAAAGTAACACCTTGGTTACTTCCAAGTTTTGGCAATTATGAACAAAGCTGCTATAAACATTTGTGTCCAAGTTTTGGGTGGATGTAAGTATTTAACTCATTTGGGTCCATAACAAGGAACACAACTGCTAGGTTTACACAATAAGACTAGGTTTAGTTTTCTAGGAAACTGCCGAAAAGTCTGTACATTTTGCATTTTCTCCAGCAATAAATGAGAGTTCTGGTTGCTCTACATCTCTACCAACTGTGATGGTGTCAGAGTTCTCTGAATGTTACCCATGCTAACAGGCATGTAGTTTTAATTTGCAGTATCCTGATGACATATGACGTGGAACACTTTTTATATGCTTATTGATCATCTGTCATCTGTATATCATCTTTGATGAAATATCTGTTCAGATCTTTTGTCCATTTTTAAACTGGGTTTTTGTTGTTTTAGTATTAAGTTTGAAGAGTTCTCGGTATATTTCTTTTTTTTTATTTTTTAATTTTTCAAATTGAGAAGCAGGGGGCGGGAGGATGCAGACAGATAGACTCCCGCATACACCCAACTGGGATTCACTGGGAAAGCCCACCAGGGGGCGATGCTCTGCCCATCTGGGGTGTTGCTCCAGTGCAATAGGAGCCATTCTAGTGCCTGAGGTGGAGGCCATGGAGCCATCCTCGGCACCCGGGCCAACTTTGCTCCAGTGGAGTCTTGGCTGCAGGAGGGGAAGAGAGAGATAGAGAGAAAGGAGAGGGAGAAGGCTGGAGAAGCACATGGATGCTTGTCCTGTATGCCCGGGCCAGGAATCTAACCTGAGACTTCTACAAGCCGGGCCGACACTCTACCACTAAGCCAATCGGCCAGGGCCGAATTCTCTGTATATTTCAAATACCAATTCTTTATTCAATATTAGTGGGGTCTTTTTGTAAATATTTTCTTTTCATGTAAGATATAATCCTTTTTTAGTTGCTTAACTAAATTTCTTTTTCATCGTTATATAAACTTTAAAACTTAGAATAGGTCCCTCACATAGTATTTCTTCACCAAGTGTTTGAAAATGTCCATTTAAGTCCTGCTCTGTTGGTTCAGTGGTAGAGTATTGGCCAGGCATGTGGATGTCCTGGGTTTGATTCCTGGCCAGGACACACAGGAGAAGCACCCATCTGCTTTTCCACCCCTCCCTCTCTCGCTTCTCTCTCTCCCTCTCTCTCTTCTCTTCCCTTCCTGCAGCCATCGCACGATTGGAGCAAGTTGGCCTGGGGCACTGAGCATGGCTCTATGGCCTCACTTCAGGTGCTAAAATAGCTTGGTTGTTGAGCAACAGAGCAGCAGCCCAGATAGGCAGAACATTGCCTGGTAGGGATGGGCCTTGCCAAGTGAATCCTGGTTGGGAAGCATGCGGGAGTCTGTCTCTGCCTCCTCGCCTCTCACTTAATAGTAAAAAATATATATACTGAAAGAGCCAAAATTTGCCTAGTAATTTAGAAAATTAAAATTCATCTAAAGAATGCTTTATAAACTTAATTCAATACTGTATTATGTAAATGCATATTTTAAATCTTTCCTTAACTTAGTGTGGCCTTATTCTGAGTGCCTGGGTAGAAACTTTAGAGACAGACAGCTATTCAGAAGATGGATTCACACACTAAAGGATGCTTATTGGTCTAACATAAAGAGACAATTAGCTAAAGCAATTTTGATAAAAATGCAGAGATACATTTTATGGCAGTTCTCCATAACTGAAAAGATTACTGTGTCCTTCCTGTGATCTGTGAATGGAGTTTATCTTATGGACAGCAATGTCTCCAGTGCTTTGTATATAGTATCCCCAATAAAGGTGTGATTAATAATTGAATGAATGAATAGGAGAATTCTGTACCATTAGTGGACTTACACTGGGTCTGAATGTGGCCTTAGTGCACTGTGAATTACTGTGCTAACATCAATATCCTTTTATAAAAATGATGGAATTCTTATAACACAATTTTTGGAAGGACAGATTTCTGTGCTTTTTGGAACTCATAAGCAAGATATGTAGAAATTCCCCCCAAATAGAACCAAACCCTTTTATGCATTCAGCCCTTTGTGGCTATTATTCCCATCAGTAATATCTACTATTTCCCCTTGAGCTCCTTATAATTAAAACGAGCTTTTTCAAAGTTGCTGACATTTATGCCCTGAATACTTGCTCTTCGAAGAAAACATTATAACTTACATCACAGGAAAGTTTATATGCCAGTTGTATATCAATACTTATGTTATTCTTCTCTCCCATGTTTAGAATAAAGGGGGGGAGATCAGCATGCTAAGTAAAATGCTGGAAAAGAAAGAGAGAGAAAGAAAGAAAAAGAAAGAAAGAGAGAAAGAGAGAGAAAGAGAAAGAAAAGAAAGAAAGAAAGAAAGAAAGAAAGAAAGAAAGGAAGGAAGGAAGGAAGGAAGGAAGGAAGGAAGGAAGGAAGGAAGGAAGAAAGGAAGAAAGAAAATGTATTGGTATTTCAAAGATAACTTATTTTTTTGAAGTAGAAATTTTTTTCTTTTAAACATTTTTTTTTCTTTTAAACATTTTTAATCTATGGTTAGTTTTTAAATTAAGTTTATTGAGGCAAATTGGTTAACAAAATTATATAGGTTTCAAGTGTATATTTCTATAAGACATCATCTGTATATTGCATTGCCTACTACCCAAAGTCAAATCTTCTTCTGTCACCATATACCTAAACTTTTTTTGTTTAAATAACTTAGGGTAGTGAGTTAACTTCACGAAATCTGTAGTAGTAATTTATTGAAGGAAAGTCTCAATTATCTATTTAACCAATAATAGGGGAAACTTGAGTTTACACAAACTAGTGCTTTGCAACAATTTCATAGATTAAAACACACACACACATCCATAATTAGCTTGGAATGGAGACAAAGTAAGTGATTCTTGTTTCTTGCTGGAAACAACAATCGGTATTGAGATGGAGGGCAGTAGTATGTATGTAGCAGCTAATTTAAACTCAAAAGGTTCCCATGTCAGCTCATTACTCACCTAAGATTTCTTTCATACATCCCTTCTTATGCCAACTATCAACTATTCTCTCCTCCTGACAATTGTTGGAGGCAGAAACATAAATGACAATTTACCAGGAAGAAGACTTGAATATTCAGCTTCAAATCCTCAGATGTCTTCTCTATCTTCTAGTAGTTTTTTTAGAAAGCACAGCTCTTGCAATTATAAAACCAGAATATCTCCCACATCCCAGCATGCACTTTAAAGTACACCTGTAAAAGAACTGTTGTGGAAGTGAGTGGGATCTTTGTATACTTACCACCTCTTTCTGTCCCAAAGTTGATCCTATTGAGGCTGGTGATGAAGACTCTAATAGGATGGTTCATTCGGGCTACAGAAATCCAGACTTGTAGTGGTCACCAGCACTTTTTGTTTATATACCCTTGTTTTTTCTTCCAAAGCCTCACACATTTTTATGTCTCTGACATCTACAATGATCAAGTAGTGCAAAAGATGTCATTTCCACTAATTACATTAGAATAAAATGGCTACATTACCCTTTTAAATATATCCATTGAATATAATATTATAGTGAATCCAACAGTTTTACATAGCTTCTTTGTCTCCTTGAACTCACATTGACATTTCACATCCCCCAAAGAATTTCATTTTCATTTATCAATTTTTTTTTCTGAAAACTTGTTTAAATTACCCTATTTTGGCTCTGTAGTACTGTGTTGGCCCAGAGTGTGGAAGTCCAGGTTCAATTCCCGGTCAGGGCACACAGGAGAAGCAACCATCTCCTTCTACCCCCTCTCCCCTCTAGGTCTCTCTCTGCCTTCCCTTCTCAGAGCCATGGCTTTAATAGTTTCAGCTAAGTTGGCCCCAGGCCACTGAGGATGGCTCTATGGCCTCTGCCTCAAGTGCTAAAATAGCTCAGTTGATGAGCAATGGAGCAACAAATCAAGATGGGCAGAGTATTACCAGTAGAGGCCTTTCCAGGTGAAGCCTAATCAGGGTGCATGGGGGATCCTGTCTCTGCCTCCCCTACTCTCACTTAATAAAAATAAATAAATAGCCTGACCAGGTGGTGGCGCAGTGGATAGAGTGTAAGACTGGGATGCCGAAGACCCGGGTCAAGACCCCAAGGTCGCCAGCATGAGTGCGGGTTCATTTGGCTTGAGCAAAATCTTTCCAGCTTGGACCCAAGGTCGCTGGCTCCAGCAAGGGGTTGCTTGGTCTGCTGAAGGCCCGCGGTCAAGGCACATGTGAGAAAGCAATCAATGAACAACTATGGTGTTGCAATGGCAACGAAAAACTAATGATTGATGTTTCTCACCTCTCTCCGTTCCTGTCTGTCTGTCCCTATATATCCCTCTCTCTGACTCTCTCTCTGTCCCTGTAAAAAAGAAAAATATATATATATATTAAATAATTAATTTAATTAAATAAACTACCCTACTTCTGTGCTAAAAAAAAATGTATCTGTAAGATTTTATTTTCATCACTATATACCATTTCCTCTCTCAATACTAGCAGCAGTATTTTGAGTTCTCCTTTTTTTGTTGTTCCCGTGGTTTTTCTTCCTTAGAATGACATATCATAGTAAAATTAGGGATGGGCAGGATGAAGGCCATTATTTTGCAGTGTGTATATGGAATTTGAGAATGGAGATATGGGGACCACAGTCCATTTGAACCAAAGACATATTTCAGGCAGATTGATTTTTAAGGAAGATTGTATGACAGTCAAGGATCTGGAAACTGATCCTTCTGAAAATATTTATGCACAGGTATACCCTGGAAAGTCTTCCTGTGCCCTGGGAGGCACACACGACCCCATTTGAAAACCATTATGCTAATAATTCAATGGCACCAAAACTCTTACATGGCCTTGAGCCTCTGTGGAAAATGCCATAAATAATAGGGTGACCTAGACAAGTGTAACATTTTAGACCTGGCTCTTACATTGATGCCTTCTTGCCTCATTCATTGGCCCATAAGTCATCAAGATAGCTTCTTGGAGTGGTGGGCTCCCAGCACACTTCTTGACCTCTCCCTTGAATGAGAGGTCTCATTTCAGTGTCTCAGGCACTGAAATGAACATGGACTTGAAAGTCAGACAAACATGAGTTGAAAGCATAGATCTATAATCTGCTACCAGAATGCACTTAGACTACTGAAATTCTGAGCCCACCTTCTAGATAGGGCTAATCATACCTACCTTTTGTTAGGATAAGTGAGGCAATACATTTTTGAAGGACCTAGCACAGTACATACAACACAGTTTTCTTTGATCCCTTATACCCTCCCCCTGATCTTTAGCTCAATTCCTAACCAAGTAGCATTAAGATACCATGCTGAGAGTTGAGGCGGCAATATGGCGATGGAGTAGGCAAACGTTCCAACTTCCACCTCCCAGAACCAAAGTGGATTACAACTTAATTTTAAGAACAGTCATCTGGAAAAACCAACTTTGGGCTAAACCAAGAGGAATCCATAACCAAAGATCACTAAAGAAGCCACAATGAGACTGGAAGGAAAAGCAGAAATGTGGAGAAGAATGCCCAGCTCCCAGGAGTGAGCAGCAGCCTGGAGGGACTTGCAGGGTTGGGTGAGTTGCCTGGAGAGGGGAAGCCACTTATTTATATTAAGTAAGAGTAGGGGAGACAGAGACAGGACCAGAACCCCAGTCGGCAGCCCTGGAGCCTTGAAAAGGTGTACAGACAGTATTTAGCTACAAAACAAGCCAGGGTATTGTTTGCAAGAAAGAGACATATTTCTCAGACCCAGGATTCATCTTAAATGAACTGCACAGAAAACCTCTTTCACTACCATTCACCCGGGGCTCTGGGGGATGGGGAGAGCTAAGAGGACCAGAGCAGTGGGAAGAGAGTGTAATCTAGGAGGCACAGGGAGAAACACTTTAAGGGACAGCCACCCTAACCCCTGGGCTGAGGCACTCCCCAAATCTAAAGTGAATATTTTTCCTGGAACCAGTAATACCAGCAAAGGAAAGCAGGTCACCAGCCAAACAGCAGCTCGCCTGCTACAGTCAGGACAGAGTCGCTTAGAAGCAGGGAGCCCATTGGTGGTATAGTATTGAGTGCTGAAGTCTGACCTACATCGCCACCCCTACACTGCTGAGTGCTCATTGGTGGGACACAGAAGAACAGTTCCGTCTGTGGGGGCAGAAGCCAGGGGTTGGATGTGACTGGGACCTGGGTGAAAGCCAGAAAACAGGCCGAGGCTTGGAACCCAAGCGCGCAAATGCATTGCCACCCACAGGGTGGGGCAGAGGCTGGGGACCAGCCAAGGCTTGCAACCCAGGCACACATGCGTAGTCCCACCTGCGGATAGGAGGTGGAAACTGCAGCGGCCACAGCAGCAGGCCAGCTCCAGCAACGCCAATGCCCAAACACTAACGGTGGTGGCAGCAGTGGTGTCTGGCCTACAGACAGACGACAACTGGGGAAACAGAGGTAACACCCATTGGACTCCTGTGGCCACACCTTTCTGAGGGCTGAAAAAGAAGAAAAATATAAAAGAAAAGAAAAGAAAAAAGAAGTCTGGATAGAATGACTCGTGATGCTAAAGGGAAAGCCACATCCAATACCTTATATGACCCCTAATTTATAGTACTGAGCCACCAATAAAAGGCACAGAAAGCGAATCTCAGAGGAACCTTAACATTTAAACATACATCCTCCAGGCCAAAAGTAGATAAAAGCCAGCCTAAGCATGCTGTTGATACTAACAATGGCACCTGGGCTCAGCAGAGGCAGCCATAGAATCTAGATCACCTGATGCTTCAAAAAGGTAGATAAGGGCCAGTCAGAGGCAGCAAGGGTCCACTGGTCTGTGTTAGGCTCTAGCCAAGAAGGTACAGGGAGGGCACATCCAGAGGCCAGATATGGAGAGCATCAGTTCAGGACTTAACAACAATTGTTAGAGTGATATCTTAAGGAAGGGCTCCTCACACCTGAACCAGTTAAGATTTAGAAAACACTGAAACAAATAGCAAAAAGAACAGTAACCAGACAAATAGCCCACAGCAGTTTACAAACAGTAGCTGATACCAACCCAATAAGATCTAGAAACAACACACTGGAAACTGGAGGCAGACAATACCAACCCTAGACTTACCTAGCAACACAAAGAACACATCCAAAGGAGGAGTCTATACATGGACAAAATGGGAAGACAGAGAAATGAAACCTAAATGAATCAACAAAAGAAATTCCCAGAAAAAAGATCTGAGTGAGATGGAAATAACCAAATTATCAGATGCAAAGTTTAAAATAATAATTGTTATGATGCTCAAAGATCTTAGAGCAACAATGGATGGACATAATGAGCACATAAATAAAAGATAGAAAGCATAAAAAATACATTGAAATAATAAAAAAGAACCAGTCAGAAATGACAAAAACAATATAGGAAATGAAGACCACACTAGAAGAAATGCAGGAATGATAAAACTGAGGATCAAATCAGAGATTTAGAGTACAAGATAAACAAAAGCAGAGCAGCAAAAAGAAAAGAGGCTTAAAAAGTCTGAGGAAACTCTAAGAGAGCTCTGTGGCAACATGAAGAGAAACAACATCCATATCATAGGGGTTCCTGAAGGAGAAAAGAAAGAAGAAGAGATAGAGAACCTGATTGAAGAAACCATACCTGAAAACTTCCCTAAATTGATGAAGCAAAAAGTCACACAAGTTCAAGAAGCACAGAGAGTCCCATTAAAGATGAATCTCAAGAGGCAAACACCAAGACACATCATAATTAAAATACCAAAATTAAGGGATAAAGAAAAAATAGTAAAAGCTGCAAGAGAAAAGCAGCCACTACAGAGGAGCCTCCATAATGATGACATCTGACTTCACAACAGAAACATTAGAGGCTGGAAAGGAATGGCAAGAAATATTCAAAGTAATGCAAAATAAGAGCCTACAACCAAGGCTTCTCTATCTAGCAAGGCTATCATTTAAAATTGAAGGAGAAATAAAAAGCTTCCCAAAAAACAACAACAAAAAAACTCAAGGAATTCATTACAACCAAATGAATGCTACAAGAAATGTTAAGGGATATGTTGTAAATAGAACAAAGGAGAAAAAATCTAAGAAAAGAGAATTATAGATTTATGCCTGACCAGGCAGTGGTGCAGTGGATAGAGCGTTGGACTGGGATGCAGAAGACCCAGGTTCGAGACCCAGAGCTCGGCAGCTTGAGCGCAGGCCCATCTGGCTTGAGCAAAAGCTCGCCAGCTTGGACCCAAGGTTGCTGGCTCCAGCAAGGGGTGGCTCAGTCTACTGAAGCCCGCAGTCAAGGCACATGTGAGAGAGCAATCAATGAACAACTAAGGTGTCGCAACGGCAATAAAAAACTAATGATTGATGCTTCTCAGTCTCTTCGTTCCTGTCTGTCTTTCCCTATCTATCCCTCTCTCTGACTCTCTCTCTTTCCTGTAAAAAAAAAGAGAGAGAGAGAGAATTGTAGATTTAAAGAATGAAATGGCAATAAACAACTATATATCAATAACATCCTTAAATGTAAATAGATTTAATATTCCATTCAAAAGACATAGGGTTGCTGAATGGATAAAAAAACATGACACATACATGTGCTGTCTAGAAGAGTACCACCCCAAAACTAAAGAGACACAAAGACTGAAAGTGAAGGGATGAAAAAAAATATTTCATGGAAATGGAATGAAAAATAAAGCTGGGGAAGAAATACTTATATCTGACAAAATAGACACTAAAACAAAGGCTAATGTAAGGAATAAAGAAGGTCACTACATAATGATGAAAGGAGCAATCCAAAAGAAGATATTACCATTATAAATATCTCTGCACCTAATATAGGAGCACCTAAATTTGAAAAGCAAATTTTGATGGACATAAAGGACAAGATGAACAGCAAAATTATAATAGTAGGGGATTTTAATACCCCACTGATATCAATGGATAAATCCTCAAGAAAGAAAGTGAACAAAAAAACAGCAGACTTAAAGGACACACTAGATCAACTGAATCTAATAGATATCATCTTCAGAACCTTTCACCCTAAAGCAGCAGAATATACATTTTTTTCAAGTACTCATGTTACATTCTCTAGGATAGACCACATGTTAGGACACAAAACAAGTCTCAAAAAATTAAGAGACTGAAATCATATCAAGCATCTTCTCTGATCACAATGGCATGAAACTAGAAATCAACAACAGAAAAACTAAAAAACATTCAAATACTTGGAAACTAAACAGCATGTTATTAAATAACAAATGGGTTAACAATGAGATCAAAGAAGAAATAAAGAATTTCCTTGAAACAAATAAAAATGAACATATAACAACTGAAAATTAATGGAACACAGCAAAAGCAGTTTTGAAAGGGAAAGTTCATGGCATTACAGGCATACTTTAAGAAGCAAGAAAAAGCCCAAATAAACAACTTAACCTTACATCTAAAAGAATTAGAAAAATAACAACAAACAAAGCCCAGAGGAAGTAGAAGGAAAGAAATAAAATGATCAGAGTAGAAATAAATGACACAGATGCAAAAAAGATAATACAGAAGAACAATGAAACCAAGAGCTGGTTCTTTGAAAAAGTAAACAAGATTGATGAACCTTTAACCAAACTCACCAAGAAAAAAAGAGAGGACTCAAATAAATAAAATTAGAAATGAGAGCAGAGAAGTAACAACTGACACAGCAGAAATACAAATGATTGTAAGAAAATAATATGAAGAACTGTATGCTATTAAATTAGACAACCTAGCAAAATGGACAAATTCTTTGAAACATATAATCTTTCAAAAATAAATATAGAAGAATCAGAGAACCTAAACAGACTGATTTTATCAAATGAAATTGAAACAGTTATCATAAAACTCCCAAATACATAAGTCTTGGGCCATATGGCTTCACAGGCAAATTTTACCAACTATTCAAAGTAGAACTAACTCTTATCCTTCTCAAGCTATTTCAAAAAATTCAAAAGGAGGGAAGACTTCCAAACTCCTTTTATGAGACAAGCATAATCCTCCTTCTAAAACCAGGCAAAGATACTACAAAGAAAGAAAACTATAGACCAATATCCCTGATAAACTTAGATGTTAAATTCTCAACAAAATATTAGCAAAAGGAATTCAGCAACACATGAAAAAAATCATACATCATGATCAGGTGGGATTTATTCTGGAGAGACAAGACCGGTACAATATTCGCAAATCAACCAATGTGACTCACCACATAAACAAAAGAAAGGATAAAAATCACATGCTAATATCAATAGATGCAGAAAAATCATTTGATAAAATCCAGTAACCATTTATGATCAAAACTCTCAGCAAAGTGGGAATACAGGGATCATACCTCAACATGATAAAGGCCATCTATGACAAACCACAACCAACATCATACTCAATGGACAAAAATAAAAGCATTCCCCTTAAGATCAGGAACAAGGCAGGGGTGCCCCCTTTCACCACTCTTATTTAACCTAGTTCTGGAAGTCCTAGCCACAGCAATCAGACAAGAAGAAGAAATAAAAGGCATCCAAATTGGAAAAAGAAGAAGTAAAAGTACCATTATTTGCTAATGATATGATACTGTACATAGAAAACCCTAAAGTCTCAGTCAAAAAAGTACTGGACCTGATCAATGAATTCAGCAAGGTGGCAGGATATAATATTCATATTCAGAAATCAGAGGTATTTTATACATCAACAATAAACTGTCTGAAAGAGAAATTAAGGACACAATCACCTTCACTATTGCAACAAAAGAAATAAAGTACCTAGGTGTAAATTTAACCAAGAAGGTTAAGGACTTGTACTCGGAAAATTATAAAGCACTGATAAAAGAAATCAAGGTGGAAGCATATATAAACAGGTGGAAGCATATACTGTGCTCATGGTTAGGAAGAATAAACATCATTAAAATGTCTATATTACCCAAAGCCATCTATAAATTCAGTGCAATGACATACTTCAAAAATATTGAACAAATATTCCAAAAATTTATATGGAACCAAAAAAGAACACTAATAGCCTCAGCAATCCTGAAAAGGAAGAATAAAGTGTGTGTGGGGGGTACCACACTTCTTGATATCAAGTTATACTACAAGGCCATTGTACTCAAAACAGCTTGGTACTGGCATAAGAACAGGCATACAGATCAATGTAACAGAACCCAGAAATAAACCCACATTTATATGGACAAGTTATATTTGACAATGGAGGTAAGAGCATACAATGGAGTAAAGACAGTCTCTTTAATAAATGATTTTGGGAAAATTGGACAGGTACTTGCAAAAAAATAAAACGGGATCACCAACTTACACCATTCCCAAAAATAAACTCAAAATTGATAAAAGACTCAAATGTAAGTCGTGAAACCATAAACATCTTGGAAGAAAACATAAGCAATAAACTCTGATATTTCTCGTAGCAATATTTTTGCTGATTTATCTCCACAGGCAAGCGAAATACAGGACAGGATGAACAAATGGGACTATATGAAACTAAAAAGCTTTTGCACACAAAAGAAACCATTAACAAAATAAAAAGAAAACCCAAACAATGGGAGAATATATTCACCAATATGTCTAATAAGGGGTTAATAACCATAATTTATAAAGGATTTTGTAAAACTCAACACCAGGAAGGTAAACAATTCAATCAAAAAAATGGGCAAAAGAAATGAATAGATACTTCTTCAAAGAGGACATACAGATGGCCAATAGGCATATGAAAAATGCTCAACATCACTAATCATTAGAGAAATGCAAATTCAAACCACAATGAGACACCACCTCACACCTGTCAGAATGGCACTCATCAGCAAAACAACACAGAATAAGAGCTGGCGAGGATGTGGAGAAAAGGGAACCCTCCTGCACTGCTGGTGGGAATGCAGACTGGTGCAGCCACTGTGGAAAACAGTATGGAGATTCCTCAAAAAATTAAAAATGGAACTGCTCTTTGACCCAACTATCCCACTTTTAGGAATATATCCTAAGAATACAAAATCACTGATTCAAAAGA
Source organism: Rhynchonycteris naso (assembly GCA_037038555.1). Taxonomy (NCBI): domain Eukaryota; kingdom Metazoa; phylum Chordata; class Mammalia; order Chiroptera; family Emballonuridae; genus Rhynchonycteris; species Rhynchonycteris naso. The sequence goes on from CM072998.1 coordinate 230,366,121, forward strand.
AGAAATGTACCCCCATGTTTACTGCAACATTGTTTACAATAGCCAAGATCTGGAAAAACCTCACTGTCCATCAGTGGACAAGTGGATTAAAAAGCAGTGGTACATATACACAATGGAATACTACGCAGCTGTGAGCAAAAAGGAAATCTTACCCCTTGCGACAACATGAATGGACCTGGAAACTATTATGCTAAGTGAAATAAGTAAGGCAGAGAAAGAAAAATATCATATGACCTCACTCATTTGAGAAATCCAATGAACATTGTGAACTGAGCGACAGAACAGAGGCAGAGGTGGGATCAAGGGGACCAGAGGAAAAGCGGTCAGAGGGAAAGTTGAAGAGAAGATGGGATCAGAGAAGGGAAAGAGATTAATGAAATTTTATATACATAACACAGCATTATAGAGTACAGGACAGCAAATCCTGAAGGGAAGGGGGGAAGATTTTGGGGGGAGGGGGCGAAGTGTGGGCCAAGGGGAACACGGAGGTGGGGGGAGATATATTCTATGGGACGCTTGAATCTATGTAAACACAATAAATTACTCTTGTATAAGCTTTTATTTTAAGCTTATAATTTTCCAGTTTAATTCTCACTTAAAGTTTCCTTTCCTTTATAGCATTTAACTGTCTCTCACACTAAAGCATTTTATGAGACTCAGAATAGAGAAGGTAATCTGAAAAAAAGATATAGCCCATTTTATTTTCTAAACCCAATAGCAAGTTATCCTACTAGGTCACCAGGATGACACTGTATCACTAATCGTTTTCTATTTTATAAAATATCACCATAGAATTTGTTTCATATATCAGGGTTTATAAAATTATTTTATAATTGAAGCACAATGAAAGATAGATACTTTCTAGCAGAATTGTGGGAAATATACAAGTTTCAGGGATATCCCCTCTGGTCTATTTTAGGGTGTGTAACCTAAAGCATTGCCTGGAATTTTTGGAGATATTCTGATATATCAGAAGTATCATTATGAACTATTGAGACTTCTTCAAAGAACTAAGAGTCTTTTGTTTTGTTTTGCCTTCTTGCTAAATTATAATGCAGAATGTATTTCTATTTCAAAAAAAATCTGAGTATTCATACTCAATTTAATTCATATTGAATTAAAAACCATGTAAATATACAACTAGAAGGGTCTGAAGAACCTTGTTTCAATTTTGTGGAAGTAACAGACTAAGGAATTTGGGAGATTACAGGTACAGGGTTAGCATTCATATTGCAAACAAGTCTCATATTTTTCTCTCAAAATATAACTTAGAACCTGTTAACTACCAGCTTCATGAAGTGTGTTCTGACCAAGGTGAGTGATGCTTGAATCTTCTGCCACCGATTAGAATTTATTGGATCTGCAGTTATTTTCTTTTCAACCCTTGGAATGTGACTTGTATGTACCTCATCAAAATAGAAGTATTTAAATAAGGCAGTTTTTCTTCTCAATAAACATAAGTCTTCCTACTAAAATGAATCGCATTTTTATCAAATAAGCAATTTTTGGTATATGGCTTGAGCATAGCTTCATAATGAATAAATATTTTGAGTTTTAAAGTTATTCATTTTTTTCTTTAGATAAGACATAGGATATTTTATCTCCAGTCTGAATTTCACTAACTTTCAAGATCACCTGAGGCAACAAATAATGCCCATTCAAATTCCAATATAAGGTTGAGTGCATGACTCACTTTTTCAAGAGTGAGAAAAAATAACATATATATGATTATAAAGGTGGAGCCAATAACTCCTCCCACTGGCCAATGGCTGTGCAGACTGACTTTCACTTGTGAAATGCAAGACTGCTCAGATCTCAAAATTTATTTCCAAACCTCCTCAAGTCCTTGCTCATTTCCCTGCTCCTGCTAATGGCACCTTCATTTTACAAAAGATGGCTTATCACCTAGACTCAAGCTCTTTGAATTAAATGTGTCTTGCTTCTCATTTGCTGCCCACAGTCAACTGATTGTCAGGTTTTGTTAGTTTTACTTCCATCATGACCCATGAGGACAACCTTCCACGTAGAGTAAATTACTCGAAGTAACCTTCCTCATACCTCTTCCAAAGATGTTGCAACATACCCACAAATATTCTCCTGTATCCAGATTTGCTTCTGTAAAGGTAATATTCCTAAAATACAGCTCTTGCTTATGGCCTTCCCCAACAAACCTTCAACTCTTTACATTGCCATATGAATTAAATTCTAATTCCTTAACATGAACGAAGGCTCTCACCGGTACCTGTATCTTAACAACCATAAAGATCCTGTGCACTGGCTTAGATGAAGTACATATTGTCCTTCACAAAGATCAAATCCTCAAGTTGTCTGATTATCCTCAGACATGGAGAGCAAAGAGAGCTGGAGGGTTGAGGACTGTCATATGAGAATCTTTTGAGGTATAGTTGACTAGGCCACTCAGGGCTATGTCCTGAAAAAAATATATGGAAAATTAAAAAGGTACAATTTTCTTTGAATAATCTGGAAGTAACTAATTTCTCAACAGCTGTCTAAGAAATGTGCTTTTGGCTCTGGCTTCTTTCAGCCTAGCTCTCCAGCCAGGCCAGCCTTATCATTCCATCCTAGGCCACAGATCCCAGTTCAGAGCTCTGTCCTCCTGACCATTACCTGTGTACTGTTCTGCATTAGAGGGACATTATCTCTGAGCCTCAGCACCCCAGTCAGTTCTGACCAGCTGTGTTTGCCTGCTCTGTCTTCCCCACAACCCTACCTTAGGCCCAGTACACTGATTGAACTCTCCATTCAATTTAAATCTGTTCATATAGTCCTACTGCACAAACGAACACCACTCACCTTATCCCAGAATATTTCAGCTAGAAGTGTTATCTCCTTTTGCCTATAAAAGCACTTCATACAGTTCACATAAGACTTCTCACAATCTGCATAGAGTTGTGTTTCTTACAATTCCCACATGTTTCATATATAGCAACTTGAGGCCAACCCTTATGCTTTCTACATCTTCCACAAAACCCAAAATAGTGCTTTCATACAAGAAAAGCATAATACATACTTGTCTCCACAGTTGCATTCATTCTACAAATGAAAAAGGTATTTAACCTTTCACGGCACATTCGATTAAGTGCCTCTTTTTTCCTACAGAGATTGTAAGGTTTTTGTATCCCTAGTGCTTAGTAGTATTTGGCACAAAGTAGGGTTCAGAAATTCATGTGTAAGAAAGGAAAGGAGAAAAATAAATAGAGAAATAAAGAGAGATAGAAAATAAGAAAAAGATAAAAAGAAAGAACGAAGCAAGAAAGAGTTCAGATAATGTCTTGTGGAATTGTGCACCTGACCCATACAATCTTGTTAACCAGTGTCACCTCAATAAATTCAATAAAAAGGAAAAATAAAGAAAGAAAGAAAGAAAGAAAGAAAGAAGAGAGAAAAAGAAAATGGAGAACATGTTTATACATAAAATTTTGTCTCCACTGAATTTCAGGACAATAAAACTATTTGTATGATATTTTAAATACATAAAAGTGAGTGAATTAAACGATAAGGAAAAAAGAGCTATTTAGGTAAAATGGTTAAGATGACTGTTAAAATGGAATTTCATGCGGGGTGGTGAGTGTGTCACCAAGAAAAGCCGGATGGGGTGGTAGTAGACTGACATGGATGGCACCTCAGCTCCACAGGCCCTGAAATGTGAGCCCCCTGCAGCAGTGAATCACTCCACAGGAGTGTATTCAAATTACAAAGCTCACAAAAATCAAAGTGGTAGGATTGGAATGCAACTTGACTCTTTTAATGTATACCAAGAAATAAAACTTTGCAGAACTGACGACCATGACCAGCACACGTTCTTCCTATGGACACATCTGCATGGGGTGTCAAGTGTAAGGTAAATATTTCTCGGTGAGCTCGGGGACACAGAACCAGGGATGTCTGTTACATGGTTTGATAGGATAATGGCAGCAGGCTAAGATGGTTGGCCCTGTCTATCTGCTCAGTGATCATCCATCTTAAATGTGAAATTCTAATATCTGGCTCACTGGCCAAACCTATCACTCCATGACAATGATCAGCCATTGAATGATCAGCATAAAAATGTGACACTGTCTCTTCCTTGTCTACATTCTATTGTTAACCTTTTGAGTTGTGAGTTTCTTTCATGCTTGCTGACCCCCGGAAGTTAGGGTTGTTTTTTTCTTTTCAAAAAAATAAAATTAGTTTCAGTTACAGTGTTATTAACTTAAAATCATGTATTGTTTGATAACCAATTTATGGAAACAAGAACAACATACATTTGCCTTTTTTTTTGACGTTGCCTTACACATTTTTAAAATAAAAATTTTTATACAATCATACTCTGGATAGTCAGGAGGCACAAGGACATACATGAATGTACTACTCAAAGTTTTTTTTTTTTTTACTTGTTTGTTTGTTTTACAGGGACAGAGAAAGGGATAGATAGGCACAGACAGACAGGAACGGAGAGAGATGAGAAGCATCAATTATCAGTTTTTCATGGTGACACCTTAGTTGTTCATTGATTGCTTTCTCATAAGAGCCTTGACCACGGACCTTCAGCAGACTGAGTAACCCCTTACTCAAGCCAGAAACCTTGGGTCTAAGCTGGTGAGCTTTTTGTTTTTTGCACAAGCCAGATGAGCCTGCACTCAAGCTGGCGAGCTCGGGGTTTCGAACCTGAGTCCTCCGCATCCCAGTCTGATGCTCTATCCACTGTGCCACTGCCTGGTCAGGCTACTCAAAGGGTTTTAATAGACACTTTCCTCTGCTCCCTTCTCCTTCCCCCACACACTGCCTTCTAATGATTGACACAGCCTTTATTTTATAAATACGTATATTCAATCAGGTGTTTCTCTAGCTAGGAAAAACTTGAAGATTTTCATAGCTCTGCTCTTACTTATTGCATTCTGCTTTAATAGTTTAACTTTCTGAGCTGTTTTATTATTGCTCATATATATTGCGAAAAGCAAAAAAGTTCTCCTTTCAAGAACTCCTTTAAGAACTTTGATGGTGGTCAAAAGGTACCAACTTCCAAATATAAAATGAATAAGTCCTGGGCATGTAATGTACAGATTGGTGACTATAGTGGATAATACTGTATTATATATTTGAAAGTTGCTAAGAAAGTAGTAGATCTCAAAAGATCTCATCACAAGAAAAAGAAATTGTAACTATGTATAGTGATAGATGTTAACTAGCCTTATTGTGGTGATCATGTCACAATATATACATATATAAAATCATTGTTGTACACATGAGACAAATATAATGTTATATGTCAATTATATCTCAGTGCAAAAAAAAAACCCTCCTTAACAAATACTTTTAAATTTAATTCTCTCCCCAAAAAGTATAATTAAGCAATATAAATAGTAAGAAAAAAATCATCAACACAAAACTGAGAACAGCATGATTTCATACATAGGTGGGACATAAAAGTGAGACTATGAGACATGGACAAGAGAGTGGTGGTTATGGGGTGGGGGGAGGGAGGGAAGGGTGGGATAAGGAGGAGGGGAGGGACACAGGGAAAACCAGATAGAAGGTGACAGAGGACAATTTGACTTTGGGTGACGGGTATGCAACACAATTGAATGATAAGATAACCTTGAGATGTTTTCATTGTACATATGTACCCTGATTTATTGGTGTCACCCCATTAAAATTAATAATAAAAAAAAGAAAAAAGAAAAAGAAAAACTAAGCATGCAACTACCACATGATCCAGCAATTTTACTCTTGGGCATTTATCCCAGAGATATGAAACTCATGTTTACACAAAAACTTGTACACAGATGTTTATAACAGGTTTATTAATGATAACTCAAACCTGGGGGAAAAAACAATAACAAAATGTCTTTTAATGGATGGGTGAGTGGTTTAATAAACAAATAAATAAACCTGGGAAAAAAATCATCAACACAAAATAATAAGAAATTTAACAAATACAAAGAAAAAGTACAAGCAAAACTGAATTAATGGTGGGTATAAAATAAATCTTTTAACACTGAAATAATTTAAAACTAATAAATGAAAAGGAAGTTCAATCAAAATAGCTGACTACCAACCAAAATTCCAAAATAGATATTAAGAGTTTAAGAAAGACGAGGACATTGGAAATGCTAGGTTAGCAGGGTCACCATCCCCATTTCATTCTCCTATGTTACTCTGAGCACTGTCCACCCCCCTTCAGTAGAACCAGAAGAAACAGCTGGGACTGCCAAAGACAGTGTCTAGGGCTGAAAGGCCAAATCCCCCATTTGCCAACTTGACAGATGAGAATGAATCAAGGTTCTCAAACTTAAAACATAGTCAAGGACCATAAATTATCAGAACCCAGATGGAGAGGGCAAGCAGAGGCCAGCCTTCCATTCCTTTTCATCCATGACCACATGTTAGTGGCCATGGACCGAGAACAAGGGCCTGCCAACACCTTTCTGCTCAGACCTTGGGGAGATTCATAGTATGCTGGACATACATATTTAAGGGACACACAGGAGGGAAGGACTGGCTTCTATAATCTCTAGAAAGGAAATCCAAACTTGCCCTTTAAAAAATAATAGCCTCTAAGAATACACTGATCAGTGAAAAATGTCAGTGGGCACTTTGTGAAGTTCACTGGTACAAGTTTATCCAAACTAATAATCATATTCTGCATTAAGATAGGTTTTAGGATTGGTTTTTGCAATACCCTCTTGTCAGAATTACATCTACGTACATTATGGAATTCCCTAACTCAAATGTTATTTTTTCCTAAAATCCAATTTCTGCTGAATGATCTGTCACTGTTAAAGCTTTAAAGTCATATTTAATAGAAATAACTTTTCAGAACAGTTATAAACAACAATAAAAATGGCTGTGTAACTCTGAGGGTTAATAGATAAGAAAATACATTTTAACTTTTATATAATCAAGGGTGAGCCACGTGTTACAGTATATATAATATCAAGAATGATCACTGTTTATGCAAAAGCAATCCTATGCCAGCCAACATGCTATTTCTTTGCGTAATCTTCTTCTGGTCCTTGAAACAACCCGAAATTATTCTGACTCTGTGGATAGAGTAACTGACTGATCCAAGGTCACATAGTTAAAGAGGAATGCAACTGAGATTTGATCACATTTTCTTCCCATAGCTCTTTCTCTTTCCATTCTAACTGAGACATTTCAAAGAAAGGTTTGGTCCACCCAAAAATTCAAAGAAAGGTTTGGTCCACCCTGTGATTTTTGAGTAGCTTCTACTGAGCTATGAACTTTACCCTGGACAGCCATATGCCAGAGACACACTCACAGCAGGAAGCTGTCACTCTAGCCTAGTTAGAACAGAGGGAAATACTTTTTATGACATCCAGTGGTGCTTATAATCCTGATATGTGAAACAATTAAATCACAGAATATTAGTCATGGAGTGCTCAACAAACCAGCCCAGGGCACAGGTCAATTAGCTAGAGTGAGAGCGGTCTCATATTTGCTGGCTCGCAATTCCTGGTTACTTCTTCATTCCTTTGCATATTTATATTTTAGCAAATGTGTGCTAAGCGCCGACCATACTAGGTAAATCAGCTGAGAAGACCGACTTATGCATAAGGAGACAGCCTCTTAGGCACGATATTAGAAGAAAGTGAACTCGACCTCCATCAAGTGTACACTACCTTCCTCCGCCCCTTGTCTGGCACCAGCAGAGCCCTGGTCACTTCCTGCCTGTTGCCTTCTTACTGGACAACATGAATAAGCACATGGGTTTGGACAGATACCCGTCTCCTCAGCAATGCATTTTCACCCCATTTGCTAGGATGTATTTGTATAGATGACTAGGTTTGGATCCTTCAATTTAAATATATAAACAGTGACTAGCCCAGGATCCCGTGGCAGGTTAAAGATCAGAAGTCTGTTCCATTTTCTACTTCCCTGCTCCTGACAACTAAATGTGACAGTTCTGATCACATTTTTTTAATGAAATTAGAAATAGAAGATTGTTAACTACTTCCTTGGCAATTAAACCTATAAACTGTAACAGCTTTTGCAATTTACCTTGGTTATTTTTATTCTATGCATTTACAATCCTATAATACCAAAACGAAGATAGGAGGTTTTGAGTTTTAGGTATTGTATTTCTTTTATTAATCAGACACATTTTCATTATGTATTTTTAAATATTCTGCATTCCAAACAACTTAAGAGTTTAAAGTTATATTATTTTTCAGTTGAAACTTTTGAAAAATAATTGATTCTTAATTAAGATATATTATATACAATTGAGAGAAAGAACACCTGTCAATGCCATTCTTTAGTAAGTCAATCATATTTTCTCATAGTTTACAAATTATGTACGCAAAATCCCTTCACCACACTAAGCTACAATTTCCAAAAGGGTCCTAATTTTAAGGCAATATATTCCGTAATTAGCATTATCTGGTCTGGATAAAACTCACTTGGGTAACTTGAAGTATAGTTAGGTATTAACAAACACCTTTCAGGGGGAAAATCTCATAAAAATGCATGAGCTAGGAAATTGGTGGACTAGAAATTGGATCCTCAGTCATTGGCTGTTTTTCAAGAGTCCTGTGATAACTTCAGCAAATTAGAGCAGGGAGCTTTGCTCACCTAGTGGAATACTTCTAGTGTTATTAGGCCTATCTAAGCATCATTCAACAGTTCACACATTTCATTTTAATTTTCACAGAATAAGTAACCAAAAAGCACAGCTGTTTTAAAAAGAAACAGTATATCAACCATTGGAAAACACATTTTTCCAATTGCCTTTGCTTTGTTTGAATTCTATGCCTTTTTTTTCTATGCCTTTTTTTTTAAAAAGAGTCCCAAGGAGTCCAATACCATGACCAGGGGAAAAAACTCCTTCACTGTACACTCACTTCACCCATTTAGAGTTCAGACACACGCAACTAAAAGTATTTGTACTGTGAACTTCCCAAGATGCCACTGTATTCTTAAGAGGCACTAATGGGAGGAATTAACAGCCTAACCCTCTATGTGATATCATGGTTGTAAAAGAAACCCCAAAGGTGGTGAGCCACACAAAATAGGAAGCTTTTGACATAGTTGCCCTAAGTAATGTTTTATTATGATCAGATTAATCTCCAACATCATTATTTTTCCCTACGCATTTATTTACGAAGAAAAAAATAACCTCTGTAATGTGTTCTTTGGAGATCTGTAAATGTGTTCACTCCTCTTACCTCGGAAACAATGTAGAAGATAAGATTTACATCTTTCCGCAACAAATATCCATTGAGCACCTTCTATGTGCCCGGCATTATGACAAAAGCCAGAACTGGCTATTAAACTTCCAACAGACATATTGACATCTCTATGGTCACTAACACAGGCTAGTCTCTAACAGAGCGTAAGGTTAGTTAAAGTATTTTTAAATCAATGTTTATAGTGGAGCTAGAGAAACAGCTTTTGAGTAATAAATTGTAATTATTTTTCTCCTAGAAACAATACCGACTCTTTGAAATACTGACCTGTAAATTTCCCTTTGATAAAAAGGACTAAAAAAAGAAGTTGGGAACCCAGCTGAGGTAAAAAAGAAATGATGCCCTGTATTCAAGTGCTTTGGGGAAGTAGAAGAGACTAATGAGCCAGAAGAGAGCGATGCTTTCTTCCTAATGAATAGGTAACCTACATGAATGCCCTGGGTGCCCATTTGGCGAACCTGAAATAGAAAACCCTGCCAAGTTCTGCCTCAATGAATGACTTAATTTGAGAATTCTGAACATGTCAAGGGGTAGTTCTAGAGGAGTATGCTTCCATTCATCTCTGAAGCCTTGTAGGGTAATCAAGGAAGTGAGAACACTCAGATTGAGTAAGGAGTGCCATTCAGGCTATTTTTAAAAATAGCCTGTGGTGGTAACCCTTAAAAACCAAGAATTTTTCCTAAAGTTCAGGACATAAGACAGGACTCAGTAGGGCATTCCAAGAGGAAACCCAAAGAAAGTGTAAGGCCATATTGATATCCTCAGTTTGGTCTCAATGTTGGTCATGCACAAGGGAATATTCACATTTACTTCCATTGTTCTTTCATATGCTAACCTAAAATACTGACTCAAATATGGAAACTAATTTTGAAGTTTTGTTTTTTTCTTTTGCAATATTAAGATCATTAGCAATCATGATTTAAACATGTGTGTGTGTGTGTGTGTGTGTGTGTAAGAGAGAGAGAGAAGGTGAGGAAGAACTGGTCAGAAATAGAAAACACCAGGTATGCCCATTTTCCCAACCAAGCTGAATAGCTTCAGTTTTACTTCAAGTGAAGAGAGGCATGGTAAGGTCTAATGAGATGTCTAAATCCAGATTCTGATCTTTCCCCTCAGAACTTAGTGAGAGGTTGTTAACTGCATGAAGCCCTAGATTTCCTGGGAATGATACCCACACACCCATCAGGTGATGCAGATGTGTCCTCTCATGAGGGCAGCATGCATGCCACACACACTGACCCTGATTATCAGACATGTGTCCAAACACTAGGAAAAAGGATAGAGTACAAACAGTAATGTGCACTTCAGAGCATGCCAGAAGTGTCCTTTCTAGTCTAAGGTTGACCACCCTGCTTATCCTACCGGCAGGGGAAGATAGAATCATAAATCTATATAGTGAGGCCCTAAGAGTTCTAACTCTGCAGGACAAGCTATAACATCTTGGCCCTTAAGCCAGTAGTTTCTTGGTCTAACAAGTCTAGCTGAATACTCCTGCACATTGAGTAATAACTAGAAATCCATGGAGCAGCAATGGCAAGTTTAAGAAACCTGCAAAAGCCTACTGAATTCCTGCTCACTATGGTGTTTCACTTCACCCTATACATGTCTTTGTGGTGGGCCTTATCTCATAGAATGCAACTACTTTTTGACTAGCTTCTCTTCCTTATCACAGTCCCTGTGAGTTCATGGAGATGAGGACTGTGTGATACTCATCCTTATATAACCTCAATACATGGCATAACATGTAAACACAGACATGCATGATACACAAAACATTTTGTGAAATGAATAAATAAATAAGAATTAACTCATAGCCAGTGCCTCCTGAACACTTAGTTTCCCAAAGAGTAACGAAACCCTTAGAAAACCAGGCTGAACTCACTACAGAGTAAAGAGCAGTGCAGAGTTCAAAGAGACGTACTGTGATAAGACTCTGGAGTCTGCAGACACCAGCTCAAATTTCCCACCATGATGAGTCATGTGACCTGGTACTATTTACTTAACTTCTCTGTGTCTCATTTTACTAATCTATAAAATGCCTATTTTATAGAATTACTTGAGGTTTTAGAATAGATAACATCATCAAAATACTTATATAGGGTCTGGTACACAGGAGTCACATAATGTGTGAGGGATATTGTTTACAAAAAGTTTGAGGACAATGGAGGAGAAACATGTCAGGGAAAACATGTTTTATGTCTGAGTCTCATGATCCAGTGACATGAAGTTATTCTCTTGGGATGATTACTGGCCTAGACCAAATGGCCTGGCTCTGGAGCCAAAGGGTAGTGACCTCTGAGTTACTTTCACATGGAGAAGATTAAAGCCAAATGCTCTGTAGAAAAGATTGTACTGGATCTCACCAAAATAATTAGTGGGTGGTATTTATGAATATTTGTAGCCTTCTAGGCCTCTGCTCCTTCAAAAGTATTTTGTAGATATTACACTTATCCAAAATTTCCATATAGCTCATGATTCAAAAGGCAAGAATCAAAAATATTTGGTATTATTAAAAATAAACATAACTTATGAATTAATTAGGTTATTCATCAATTTATTACTCTTACACAATTGGTGAGCCATAGCCCCAGGGATAAGCAACATGAGAAAGAATAAGCAAGTCTACCTTCAAGGAGCACCCATCTCCAGAGAGGAAACAGATTTACAATTTAAAACTGTGGTCTTACAAAGTATAATATAGGGATTGCAGCCATGCTTTCCTCCCATAAGGGCTCAGCATAAACATCAGTTCTACAGGAATGCCTTCCTTAACCCCTACAACCTTCTAAACCAGTCTAGAACCTACCTATTTCCACAAAGCCTTAAGATTTCTTTTTGCATCCTGAACCACGTTCCACTCCTCCAGGGTCAGTCCTTGCCACTTGACCAGAAATTCCGTAAGGTTAAGTTTCAGGTGCCTGGAACACCACAGCTGTTCAATAAATGTCCAGTAAACATGACATGAGTGTCAGGAGAGAAAAGTCAGTGGACACGAAAGGGTGTCAAGTAGGAGAACTAAGACATCAACAGTGTAAAATGTTCCAGGGAGTCCAAATCAGACCTAGAGAAAAAAGAACTCTGAAAGTATCAACAACTTTTATCAGTAAGGAAGGTCCTGCCTAAAACCAGCTTTTTATGAATGAGGGGGGTGAAGGAAGATGGCATTTATTTGAGAAGTCAATTAGAGTGAAGAAAATAGGGATGGCAAGTGGAGACAGATTTTAAGGAAACCCAGAGTAACAACAGCTAGAAGGATCCAGGCAGGAGTCTTCCACCGACACTGTGCGGAGTTACCAATGCTCCAGGGAGCAGTGGCAGATTGATAAAAGGCATTGAAATGCCTGACAACAGAACAGCTGAGCTATGATTCATGGGAAATGTAGAAAAGGAAAATATTCCAAGATGAGTGTGAACCCACTGAAAGAAAAAGGTGATGAGGAATACCTCGTGGATATGAAAATGTCATGGATAGCTCAATGAGGTTGAGAAGCAGGGCTGCTGGGAGGGGGCTTTCAAAGAACAAGACTTGAGAGGTCAGATGTGTCCCCGTGCCACTCAGAAAGTGGTTAAGAGCCAAGGTGATCACTGGAAGTTCTTTGGCTTCCTTCATAAAATAAAAACTTGAACTTCTAACCAGAACTGTGGTGAGGACTAGGACAGCCAGCCTGTTGGCCTGCACTTGGTCCTGTATAGAGATCTTTCAGGGACTTCGCTGCCACAGGGCCTCTGACCTCTCCTCTCTTCACAACCCTGGACCAAGTGAGGACTCTTAACTGGATATCTCTGGCTCTGTTGAGACCAGTTCTGAAATATTAGTGCTGTATTAAAGATTCAATGAAACAAAAGGAAACTTGAATTTAGAATAACCTAAAAACCTGATATTCCTTTTTCTTTTTGATTTGTTTTCTGCTTTGTTTTATTTTTTTTAAATATGATTTACACATGCTCACCTGGGGCCTCCTACATGAAGGTCTTCCTGTCTAGTTCCCTGCTCTAGAAAAGTCATGTAGACACTCTCTACCTTAGTTCCCTCACCTTAAATTATAACAATTGAATTGACACCTCATGTCTTCTCCACAGGACTTGTAAGAATCAACTCAGTAAGATGAATTCAAAAGGACATGGAAGCTCTTATTGTTGTATGTGAACTACGTTATTACTAATTTATGTTATATTTAATTAAAATATTTTCATAAATTAGAATCTTCATATCAAAGACTAATCCTGACATTTACCTCCTGGAAGACATGGCAGATAAGCTCTGATTTTCCCAAATATATATCAAGCAATAAAACTGATTTCTTTTGCAATTCACACACTGTTCCCAAACGGCAAGCCTCAGGCCATCTGTCCTCCCCCACTCTCAGTGGGAAAGTGACAGGAAGGCTTAAGCTGAAATGTTCCTACTGGAGAAATAAGTCCTGCAGAAATGTGGCCATAGCTATTGTTGTCACCACTATCATTGTCATCATTGTTAGTCAGTGCCTAGAGCAGTGGTTCTTAACCTGGGTTCTATAGAACCCTAGGGGTTCGATGAGTCAGTCTCATGGGTTCAGAGAAGCCTCTGCCGCGGAGGCCAGAATAAAGTAATACCGTAATTTGTTGTGAGTTCATGCACTTTGTTGGTTTTGTTCTTTGAGCAAGGTGATGTTCATGCACGGCTCATTTTGTGCACCAGTAAAAAAACATATACTTATGTCTTGAATTTCGAAAAAAAATCATATTTTATTTATCACTAAAGAAGGGTTCGGTGAATGCACATATGAAACTGGTGGGTTCGGTACCTCAAAAAAGGTTAAGAACCACTGGCCTAGAGTTATAGCTAATACATTAACAAAAAGAAGAAGCAATCTTGAGCAGAGTCAGATAAAGTGCTCAGGCTAACTATAGTGGGACAAGGAGAGTGACAAAGTAAGCAGCACTTTAAGAAGAGATCATTCTTAATGATTCCCCAAGTGCACCAGTGAGTATTTCAAATGGCCAAGTCACCAAAAATGAAGAGTAGTAGCCTCACTTCATATTCCTTTAGACTCAAAAGCCTAATTCATAGGGAACATCAAAGCTTTTATCCATTTCAATATCCAGTTCATCTCTCTGAACTAGTATTTCACTGTCGGCTTGTGATTTCAAATTTTCCTTTTCACCTGTATTGTTCTGGATAATCTGTCACTGGGCACAGAGGTAATCGGGGCCAAGAATCATGAATCACCATTTTCCTTGCTATTTGATCATCATGGCTCACTGCAAAATATGCTAAATGAAAGTTCCTTTGACACACCACTTCTTTCCTGAGAAATGGCTATCAAAAGAGAAGGGAACACAATTCTTTGAAAGTTAGCTATTGAAAAAATCTATTTTCATTAATGTATATATAAATTTACACACTCCAGTATGTTTGTTGAACATTATCAAAAAATAATGGTAATTATATCACTAACATGTATAGATTACCAATATATATCTCCCAAAGCAATGCAAGATCTAAATTAGCATTTACATAATGAAATCTTTTCCCCTATTTCGGAAGCCATGACAAGTATTTTTAGTGTGTTTTTAACTTTTCTTGAAAGGGAGAACCAATCACTAACATGTGACCAGGCCTACTGTCCACATGCACAAGTCATATCTGAGGCAGCTCATTTAACTACTTGTCCATTCAAAGCATGAACCCCCTGCAGGCTTTCACACTCTATTGCTCTGGGATCATCACTCCAGCCCAGTCCTGTCTCAGGTGTGCCCAGAGTAGGCAATAAGAAAATACTTGTGAAATAAAGAAAAACATAAGTCCAGTGTCTTCATTCTTTATTCTGTCTCTGAGACCTCCAACCCTGAGCTCCCACTAAATAGAGCTGTTTCTATATAATCTTATCTTCTAGCTCCCAAATCTGAATTCTGTCTTTCTCTCTACCTTCTTAATTCCTTCTGGGATTTAGCCTTTCCCTGACTTGCCACTCCAGAATTTAGATTTAGGCTCTCTTACTTAGTTCCTAAATTAATTAATACCGCAAAAAAGCTCAGCCCAACTCTCTGGCCCTGTGGACACCAATAAGCACTTATCACCCAGAGCCCAGAGGGACACCAGAACATGGGAAAACATGCAGGGGAGGAAAGCGATATAGACCAGGTGGAGCCAGGTTTCACTTCCATGATTCTCTCCTATTCAGACAAGCTGAATGACACTGAAGATACAGGACACAGAGCAAGGAAGCAAAAGGCAGACAGTGTGCGGGTCCTCATACAGGAGCCTAATTAGCTGGGTGACCGAGAGCTGGCTCAGGCAGGATCACACTGAGCATGTAAACAGAAGAACAAGTAGAAACACCTACAGGAACCAGCTTTTCCACCAATGGCACTTTACGAAAAAATCCTAAATAAAATAATACATTTATATAATACCACAGAATATTAGTTCAAATGAAAAACAAAGTAATTATTTTCTTAGTGATAAATACAGGTTTAACAACTTAATCATTCAATTCTAAAGATATCTCTTGTATTTTCTTGCACAATAAATATTTCTTTCCAAATGATATTTAATATAATATTCAAATGGGAAATATTATATTCATGTGTACACTCAAACATTCCAGAAAAAAATAATTATAGATTATTTTTCACTTTTTTCTTTGCTTGTCACATGAGCTTTTTCAAATTTTTACTTTAAAATTTTCTAAGTTTATTCTTCATTTTGGAACCTATAAAATGATGACAATTTTTTTTTTTTTTACAGGGACAGAGAGAGAGAGAGAGAGAGTCAGAGAGAGGGATAGATAGGGACAGACAGACAGGAACAGAGAGAGATGAGAAGCATCAATCATTAGTTTTTTGTTGCCGTTGCAACACCATAGTTGTTCACTGATTGCTTTCTCACATGTGCCTTGACCACGGGCCTTCAGCAGACGGAGCAACCCCTTGCTGGAGCCAGCGACCTTGGGTCCAAGCTGGCGAGCTTTTGCTCAAGCCAAATGGGCCCACGCTCAAGCTGGCGAGCTCGGAGTCTCGAACCTGGGTCTTCCACATCCCAGTCCGATGCTCTATCCACTGCGCCACTGCCTGGTCAGGCAACAACAACAAAAAAATTTAAGACTTTATTCATTTGAGAAAGAGAGAGAGGGAGAGAAGGGGGGAGGAACAGGAAGCATCAACTCCCATATGTGCTTTGACCAGGCAAGCCCAGGGTTTTAAACTGGTGACCTGAGCGTTCCAGGTCGAGGCTTTATCCACTGCACCACCACAGGTAGGGTGACAAAATTTTTCAAAAAGAATAAAAATAAACATCCAGTTGTATTTACATGATTTTCATACTGTGTGTATATTCCCTTCTTGTGGTTTCAGATAATTTTTTGTTAACTCATTATACTAAGAGTGCATACAATTAGTACCTTGCATTTTCATTTATCACTGTGCTTCAAACATTTTTCTTTGTGGCTACTGAATTATCTTTACCATTATTTTAAAAGGCTGCTTATTTCTCTATCAAGAAGATACTCTATAATTTATTTGAGTACCCCCCTTATTGTTGGATAGTTGTCTATTTCCATTTTTTAGGAATGTAACAATAAACAACTTTTGGCATTAATTTATTGAGTTTTAATATTTTTCTTACTAATTTTATGATTTCATTATGATATTTTCATCATATCATTGCAAATATTTCTTTAATATTTTTATTGCCTAAAGTTTTGTCACACAAGTTTTATACTTTATGTAATCATAGATCCTTTCATAATTTCCCAATCTTAAAAAATGGAGAATTATCCTCCTGCAGAAACTGGTGACTTTAAGGTTATATAAAAGGTGTTTTTTTCCACAGATGCCTTAATAATTACTGCACTTATTAAGTAATCTTCTTTTATCTTCATTGTTTTCTAATGTTTCCTTCAATACTTATTAAATCCAAAATATAAGGAAATATTTTTAGAAAACTTGTCCTGTTCTATTTTTGTTCCCAAACCAGAAAACAGTTATAAATTATTTTTACTTGTTCATATGTTTATATTAGCAATAGACATATCCCCCTTTAAACATTCTTAATTTTTTTAATTTTATTTACTACAATTCAATACAAGTGAACTTTAGAAAAAATATTTATATTTGCAAAATTTCCTATTTAATTTGAATTTATTTTATTAAATGTATAAATTTCATTGCAGGGAATATATACTTTTATACAATGAATATTTTCAAAATAGAGCAATATTCAGTTTCTCCGTGCACTAAATCTTTATTTTTTAGAGTGTTTGGCAGTCTTCTGCTTGCAGGCCTAACACAATTTCTACTGAGTTTACTGCTATTGTAATATAGACTTTATTTCCTTATAATTCGCTCACTGTTTCATTATAATTTATACTTTATAATGATTCCTACATTAAAGGAGCTTGGCTGTGGAGAAAAGAAAATACACACTGAAGAAAAATGTTAAATGATTCCAGGGACCCAAAATGCTCCGAGTACCTGCTGGCCCCTAGGCACACTCTTTACTCCACCAGAACTCTTCTTGCTAGCTGATGATGACTTCTTTAAACCTTTTAAATTATTTATATTAAAATGTGTTTTGGCATTTTTTAAATTTATTAAACTTTATTTTTATTAATTTTAATTTATTGCGTTAACATGGATTCAAGTATCCCACTCAATACACCACCTCCCCTCCACCCCAGATGTCCCCCATTACACCCCGTAGAGATACACCAGGATAAATATTGCTACAAGAGATATCGAAGAGTTTAATGCCTATGTTTTCTTCCAAGTTGTTTATGGTTTCATGGCTTACATTTAAGTCTTTCATCATTTTGAGTTTATATTTGTGAATGGTGTAAGTTGGTGGTCCAGTTTCTTTTTTTTTTTTTTTTTTGCATGTACCTGTCCAATATTCTCAACACCACTTATTACAGACACTGTCTACTCCATCGTATGCTCTTACCTCCTTTGTCAAATATCAATTGACCATAAAGGTGTGGGTTTATTTCTGGATTCTCTGTTCTGTTCCATTGATCTATGTGCCTGTTCTTATGCCAGTACCAGGCTGTCTTGATTACAATGGCCTTGTAGTATACCTTGATATTAGGAAGTGTGATACCTCCCACTTTATTCTTCATTTTCAAGATTGCTAAGGCTATTTGTGTTCTTTCTTTTTGGCTCCATATAAGTTTTTGGAATATAAAATTAATATTCAGAAATCAGTGGCATTTTTATATATCAACAATAAACTGTCAGAAAGAAAAATTAAGGAAACAATTCCCTTCACTATTGCAACAACAAAAAATAAAGTACCTGAACCTAGGAGTAAATTTAACCAAGGAGGTAAAAGAGTTGTACTCAGATTATTTCATAACTGATTTATTTTTAATTACTAGAACTATATATTTTAAGACAGAAATACTAGGTTCAAATTGACCATGATTTTTATATTTTATAATTAAAAATTAGACTTTTCACTGAAGTCTGTCTTTGCTTTTCCTTTTGAGAGGATAATCATTGTGACCCATGCTGGCTTTTATCTCATTGTGTTACTCAGAAAGAGGTAAGTGACATATCATTAGAATTAACATTTCATTTGCTGCTTCTCCTATAATTTAATTTTGTTTATACATCTGTTTCAAAAGGGTTCTTCCAGTCTATTATGAATGAAAATAATACAATTAGGTTTCAGGTTATTATAAACATATTTTTTCCTCAGTACTCTATTCTTTGCAATAAAATCAACTTCTGGCTTCTTGGCCTAAGCATACTAGCTCTGTGGGTAATTTCATAGTGCTCTATTTTATTTTACATAAAACTACATGTAATTAAAAGCAGGAATAAATTTCCTTTGAGTAATTCTCTAAATGTATATGCAAAATATGACCCTCAAAAGTATTTTCTGTTTTAACTAAAAATCTAGAATTCAGTGGAATACCATCTACTATCTCAGGAGAGGAGAGAATGAACTCAAAATCCTATATCATTTATCTGTCAGAGTGAAAGAAATATATCTGAGAGCATGCAAAATTTAAGTAGTGCAGCATGCAAGTTCTTTACAGATGAAAAATAATTAAATCAATTTAAATGAATAGCAAGTGAATAAAAACAGAGATGGAGAAATGGCAGAATAGACAGAGGACAGTGGCATTCTTCCATTTAACATAAACAATCCCATGACACAGGAACATCAGACAAGGCCTTGATACGTCCAGACAAAAACAAGATCATATTGCAGCATGCCCAAATTCAGACAAAAACATGAACATTTTCCAAACCACAACATACCAGACATCTTCCGCTCCAGTGAACACAACTCACTGCTATTCCTTTACCAATTAGAGCTATAGTTTAATCTTAGTCTGAACTCCCTATAAATAAGACTTATTAAGATGTCAAACCACAAGGCAGATCGGTATAGCCACTATGAAAAACAGTATGGAGGTTCCTCAAAAAAATTAAAAACAGACTGAATGCACAACCCAGCAATTTCACTTCTGGGTACATATCCAAAAAGATCCAAAACACTAATTCAAAAAATATATGTACTCCTATGTTATTTGCAGCATTAGATATAATAGCTAAGCTATAGAAGCAACTCAAGAGCCCATCAATATACTAGTGGACAAAAAACCCTGGTATTTATGTACAATGGAATATTATTCAGCCATTAAAAAGAATAAAATCTTACCATTTGTGACAGCATGGATGGACTTAAAGGCTAATGTACTAACTGAAATAAGTCATTTAGAGAAAGACAAATACCATGTGATTTCATGTATATGTATAATCTAAAAACAAAGTAAACAAACAAAGTTGAAATAGACTATAGATACAGAGAAGAGACTGATGGTTATCGGAAAGATGAAGTTGTGAGACTGGGTGATAAAGGTAAAGGGCTTGAGACAGAATGGCAGTTATAAAACAGTCACGGGATAGAAATTACAGCACAGAGAATACAGTCAATAATATTGTAATAGCCACATATGGTGCCAGGTGGGTACTAAAAACATCAGAGAAGGGGAACATTTTATAAAGTATATAACTGTCCAACTATTAAACTGTATACTTGAAAATAATACAAAGTAATATTGGGCCCTGGAGAGTTGGTTCAGTGGTAGAGTGTTGACCTAGCGTGTGGAAGTCCCAGGTTCAATTCCTGGTCAGAGCACACAGGCGAGGTGACCACCTGCTTCTCCAACCCTCCCCTCCCCTTTTTCTTTATCTCTTCCCCTCCCGAATCCATTGCTCAATTGATTTGAGCACATTGGTCTTGGGCACTGGAGTCTCTGCCTCAGGTGCTAAAAATAGCATTGGCCCTAGATGGGGTTCTGGGGTGGATCCCAGTCAGGGCACATACAGGAGTCTGTCTCTCTATCTCCCCCTCTCTCACTTAAAAAAGAAAAAAATATTGAATATAAACTGTAATTAAAAAGTAAAATATAAATAATAAGAAACCCAATCATGGAATCATACCTGCTACTTTGCAGCATCCAATCCACTTCCTTAAACCATCCCCCAAATCAGTGAACAAAAGCCCAAATTCTGCATGTCCTTCTAACACTCTCTTTCTATCACACCCCGTAGTGTCTTTTGGTATGTATTCTTCCTCTTTGTAACAAGCAATAAACCTAACCTGCTCAACTATAATGTATACCTACTGACCCTCAGCTGAAGGACACTGACAGAAAAAAAGGAGAGAAAACAGTGGTAAACACTAAACTCTGCTATACAAAAGGGTAAAGACAAGCAGATTGGGATTTTGTAATTAAAAGGCATGACAAGAAATGCTGAGATTGAGGAGAAACTGCAAGAGGAAGTCCAATGAAGACCAGAGTTAAATGATAAAACTATTTCTTTAAACTCTAGGTTAATAAGGGTAGGCAGGCTGGTGTACATGGGGGTACAGAAAACTGCAAAAGTAAAATTTAAATGATATCATAAAGAGGGCAGATAAACAAAAAGATCATTTTGTAAAAATATTTTTTTTATTTATTCAACAACTATTTATTGAATGTCTACTGTGTGCAAGGTACTTCTCCAAGTACTCTAAGATATCATAAATAAAACCATAAAAGTATTTGCCCTCATGGAGTTTATTAAGTTAAAATGTATACATACTGTACAGTCATATTGTAATAAATATATGAAGAAAAATAAAACTGAATAAGGAAATAGAACATGACCAGAGATACTATTATAAATACTGTGTTGAAGCAACAACAGAACAGAGACTTTACTAGAGTGAGGGAGCAAGACATCCTTTCTTGGGAAGGTTATAAGGCAGAAGAAAGGAGTGTGAATGTTCTGACATGGGACTTCCTTAGCTGTGTCTAAGGAACAGCAAGAAACATAGTATGACAGTGGGAGAGAAGCCAGGGATGAGATCATGCAGGGTGAGGAAACAGTGCATTTTCTTACAGAACAAGGAGTTATAAGGTACATTCACTTGAATCTCTGTCAAGGTCTTTCTACCCTTCTACCATTCTTAGGCACTGACTCTTCACTCTCAATTGCTGCCTCATATTTGGAACAGGGTTGCTGCACCTCCTGGAATCACATCCTTACACAAGAGCCTAAAGAGGAATAAAGGTGAAACTGTAAAAGCTTTTTTCTCTTGAAGATATCTTTCTTTTTTAAATCCAGTAAAGGATTGTCCATAACTCTCTCAGATTAGACAAAGACACATGCCTGGATTCAGAAAAATATATGAAGTGCCAATTATGCCAATTGCAGGGGTAATACCTTCTCTGGGGAGAGACTGCTCTTCTCAAGACTTAGATACAAATTAAAGTTCTGTTTGCAGAAGGAAAAGGTAGAAGAAGAAATGGCTATTGAGTAAACAATCAAAAGTCTGCCACCCAAATACATTATAGCTACACATACAAGGAGGGAAACTTATAGGTCACATCATGCTTTTTAGCACTTAAGAAAACAAAATTAGCATTTAACCTTAATGACTAAGTAAAATAGAAAGGAAAGAAAATTAGCCAAAACCAACAGAATATATTATCCTCAAATTTAACTCAATATTGTATTGTATCTCATTCGAAATCAGATATTTGACAGCAATGACCACTATTCTATTGTTATTCACATTGTCTTAGAGGTACTAGTGAATGCAATAAAATGTGAAAATGAAGTAATCTACACAAATATTTTTTAAAAGAAAATATAAAGCTAGCATTTTGCTGACAGGATTAGAAAATAGGAGCCTTTCTAATATAAAGGAACTGGTAGAATTAATAAGAAATTTTCAGAGAACATGGGGGTAAGGAGGTGCATTCGGTAGTACACTTGAATCTATGCAAACACAATAAATTAAAATCAATAAAAAGTTTTAAAAAATAAAGGAACTTTGGTAAGACAGTGGGATACAGAATCAAAATCAATAGTTTTTCTCTGTTCACAATATCCATTTGAAATGTAAATCAGAATACATTCCATTCTCAACCTTTAAAAAATGGAAAAACACTACAAAATGTTAAGGAATAAAAAATACATAGATTCTATGAGAAAAAAACTGGTGGGAACCAATCAAAAGATCTAATTTTTCTTGGGAAGATTTAATAATACACACACACACACACACACACACACACACACAGCAAATCTTCTGAGACTAATAAAAATTATTCCAGTTTTTATTAAAATCAGCTTTAAAAACATGTGAAATAAAAGCATACACATTCTCAAAGACAGGTGTTAATATTCTTGTTTTTATAGATCATAGTACTGAAGCTCAGAAGTCATTACATTGTCCTAGGTGATGTGGCTAGTCAACAAACAAGGATTCAAACCCAAGTCAGCAGACAAGGTGATGTCCCTCTCTATCTATGCTCTGATTTGGTCTGCAAGAGCCTACTATATTGATACTAAGATGAAGCACATAAAAGCAAATCCAAGGAAGGAAACTATTCTTTTTAAGTTTTTGCCTCTTTTCCCTTCAAATTAACCCTCATCTTGTTAGGTTTCCCAAACTCTGAGGAGGGACAGAGAAAAAGAGAAAAGTGATCCAAGGATCTATGCACCCTCAACAAGATGACACAAATATTGGAACGTGACTCAAAAGGAAAAGGAACCCAAAAGGAATGTGTTTCTATGTTTTAGGAAGGACAGACACCTTGGTCTGCTGGGGAATTTAAACAATGCAATTCATAAATTACTTTGACTTAATTTCTGTAGGAGAATATCAGAATAGAAAGGACAAAACTGTTAATGAAATCCAAATGATTGGGGTGTTCATAAAATTTTTATTACCATATATTTTGTGTGATTCAATAAGAAATTCTGAATATGAGGGAGAGATACTATCTGTTAAAGGTCTTCATATAAATGTACCTCAATAACTATTTTCTCAGTGCCTACTATGAGCAAGGAACTGGGCTATGGATAATAAAAACTGATTAAAATATTGTATTTTGTTTTTTGTTTTTTTATTTTAGAGAGGAGACACAGAGAGAGAGAGA
This sequence comes from Rhynchonycteris naso, assembly GCA_037038555.1. Lineage (NCBI taxonomy): Eukaryota > Metazoa > Chordata > Mammalia > Chiroptera > Emballonuridae > Rhynchonycteris > Rhynchonycteris naso. The sequence continues at coordinate 230,389,759 of CM072998.1, forward strand.
GAGAGAGAGAGAGAGAGAGAGAGAGAGAGAAAGGGGGGAGGAGCTAGAAGCATCAACTCCCATATGTGCCTTGACCAGACCAGTGCAGGGTTTTGAACTGGTGACCTCAGTGTTCCCAGGTCGACGCGTTATCCACTGCGCCACCACAGGTCAGGCTAAAATATTGTATTTTGGAGCTTACAATCTAAGGTGTAGGAATAGATAGCTCAAGGCAGAATATGATACTACCAAAAGCACTATGGAAACAAAAAGAACGTGGAAAGATTTATTTTCCTAGAAGGATCAGAGGTTTCCTTGAGGAGAAATGTATAAACTCAGACTGGATATGTTGATAGGCTATTGACAGGTGAGGATGGAAAAAAGAGAAGGAAGTAATTCAGTGCAAGAAAACCTGGGGACTGGAAAGTGCAATTCATGCCAAGGCTGTGCAAGCCAATGTGCCCAGAGCACAAACAGCAGGCGTGTGGTGTGTGATTTCCACAGCAGGAGGCGGGCAGGGAGATGGTGAGGGTGGGGAGGGAAAGTAGAGAAAGACCGAGATAGCAAAGTTAGAATCAGATTGTGGAAGGACTGTGCTAAGAATGCAGACTTGTTCTCTATCTATGGAGACCCACCCAAGGACTGGGCAGAAGGGAAGAACCCAGAAATTTCTGAGTCACACTTGAAATACATTGAGACTGCCCTTTCTTTCACAAAATGTTTTGACCATTAATATCTTAATAAATCTTCATAGTCACAGATGGTTACTAGAATTATCACGGTATCACACAGTAAAGTCTACAAATATGTTGAATCACAATGTTATACATTTGAAACTAATATAATATTGTATGCCAACTGTAATATATATTTTTTTACTTTAAAAAAGAATAATCACTTTCAAGCAAAAACAAAGATAAAGATGTATTCTGGAAAGAGATTTGCAAGATATTTAGAAGTAGTCCCAATAAATTTTCTAAAAAGAAACCAAACAATAGTAAACATTTTTCTAAGTGTCATCATTCTAAGTGTAGACAAATATCACTGACCTGTTTCTATTAGTTCCTTCGCAGAAGCTCCCTGAGTGCCAGGCTTGTACTAAAACTTGCTTCCATCAGGTAAGAACAAAGTCAGTCTCCTGTGCACCACCACCACCACCACCGCCAATAAACTTCAACTTTGCCTCTTCATTATGGATTATTTCTTAATCAGAAATGACTAGCTGGGCTTAAGGTACTTGTTTAGAGAATCACAAACAGATTGGTACTGGAAGCTTGCAAAGAACACTAATATTTGAAACTAAGAGTTAAATAAAATTCATTCATTTAAATTACACAAGCTGAATTACACTGTTCACAAAAATTAGGGGATATTTCATCACTTCATATTTATTTTGGAATATCCCCTAATTTTTGTGAGCAGTATATATTACATTGGAATATAAACAGAAAATTCCTAGACAGAATTATCTCTGGTCCATAGAAAATTCCATTACAGAAATTATTGTGTAGTTTTGTGTTATCTACCTTTGAGAGTAGGGACATGATATCTGTTAATTTAAGAATACTTATACATTTTTTATATAAATTTATAAAAACATAGTCAAGGATACTGATCATTGCATTTCACTACCTCTTTCATAAGACCTGCTAAGATCAATTTTATATTTTTTTACTTTCAAGGTAAAGTTCATATGCTATTTTGTCAGAAACTAGATCCTGAACAATATTTTACAAAAGAAATAGTGTTCTAAATTTAGGAGGCTCAGAGTTAAATTAATGTCCCAATGATAATATTCTGTTGCATTCAGATATCTGGTACAAAAGCATCCTTTTTATAAACTATTTTTGCTCTATTTTAAATTTGATTGGATATGACAAATATATATATATATTTATTTATTTATATGCCAAGCACTTAGTTAGGCATTTGGGATGCAGATATAAGTAAGTATCTTATCTTGCACTTTAAAAAATACATAAGCACCCTGACTGTATATTTCGGATGGTTATAATGTTGCCCCAAACATAGAGGTTGGTGGTTCAACCGCTGGCCAGGGCACATACAGGAACAGATTGATGTTCCTTAGTTTTTTCTCTCTTTCTCACTCTCTAAAATCAGTAAATAAAAATTTTATATATATATGCTATCAATGGGAATATACATCATGAATAAGATGCACACACACATAAAACACAGATTCAATTTTCTAGGAGAAAAACTAATTTAGCTTTTCCCTTTTTTTCAATATACAGGTAAAGAATAAGTAAATCATGCAAAATCCTAAAGAAAAACTACAAGTGGTTTAGGCTTCCTGATCCAGCTATTTCCAGAGTTATGAGCATTAACCTAGACTCCCAACTCCAGAGGAAAACACACTACACAAAGATGGAACATGAAAGCCCTTGGGTGTCAAGTTTCATCCAAAATTCAGGAGGTGGCGTCAAGAACGGGTAGTGTGGGTCAATACCAGTCATGCCCACACATAGACCTTGAAAGCCACTCTGAGAAGAATCCGAAATCCTACTGCTGAGCTCAACCATGAACAGGAAAGAGCAGACCAGAGCAACTGCCAAAGCCCAGGAGAGAAGTCAGGGACTGCTTCAAACAACCTGCTCTGGCTTTGGCTGGTTTTAGGTTCATTCCCTTACCTGTATCTCATTCAAGGGACATCTTAAAATGAACATCATAGGTCCTGATAATGAGATACACCAAAGCCAGAATTTTTTTTAAAGAAATGAGATGCTATCTTTGCAGATGACCACAATATACACTTGTGCATTCTTTCAACTTTTTACCATCATAAAACATACAACTCAGCAGGGGAAGTATTTCGCCAACATTAGATTAATGACATAGAAGGCAAACATACTTGATTTTACAGTAACTTTTTTCTTATCCAATAAATACCCATATTTTGGGGGCATTTGTGAAGCCTGGAATATATCAGGGGAAAGATTAAAGGAGGAGTTTTATGATGAGTATTGAAGGACCTCGGGTGGTGCTCTTTATTCTCAAAAAAATAAAAAAAGTAATATATTTGAAATTACAGAAAAATTCTAGTGCATTCCTGGATCAACACTTTAAAAAAATGCTTTACACCAAAAATAATCTGAAAACTAAAATGTCAGTTCTCCACACCAGCTTGCTCACAGATGTACATCTAAACACCAGACTCAGACATCCCCATGACCATCTGTATTGCTCTTAACTAAGGATTCTTATTGGCTCTTATTTAGGCAATCACATGTGTAAGATTTTCCACTTTCAGAGTTTATTTTTGCATATCATTGCTACCACATTCATGTCTGACCACCTTCTTCCTGTTGAAATTATACCCAATTGTCTCGTTACCGCTGGATCTTGAATGAGCCTTACAATCTAAAGCTAAGCACACCAGTCCACCATCTTAATTAGAATAAAAGGCAGCACCAAAGCAAGATGATTGAATGACTGCCATTGTCTTCCCTGAAGTCCTAGTCACAAGTGTTACAACGATCCACGTCACCTAAAATATTGACTATTTTAAAGCACAGTTTGAAATGAAGTACTTTTCAATTTATAACCAAGCTTGCAAGTGTAAAGCATAAACAGTCAGTTTATTTGAAAGTAAAGCAAACAAAAGCATTAGAAATTATTGGTTTTAGGAAGGTATTTAATAAATGGGATTTTGGCTGGCTGGATAGATGGGTTGGTTGGAGTGTCATCCCAATGTGCAGAGGTTGATGGTTTGATCCCCAGTCAGGGTACATCCAGGAAAAAATTAATGTTTTTGTCTCTCTTCTCTCCCACCTCCTCTCTCTCTAAAATCAATATACTAAAATTTAAAAATAATAATAAGTGGGGCTGCTGCAGTATTTGGTGTGGTTTCAGCATTTCTGGTCTGTGCTCCTTCATCAGTCTCCTCTTTCTTACAATCTGCAGTCATTAAAACACCCCTGGCATCTTGCTCAAGCAGGTCCATGCCCATGACTATTCTGTTAAACAATGCGCCTAATAAACAAGTTATCTGACAAGCTAACAGGGGTATGTTTGTGTGTTCCTTATAGCCAGAAATCCTCAGAGCAGGATTCTTAGAACCAAAGAAAAGTCAGACCTTGAAAGAAAAACAGTCTAACTACCTGTTTCTCAGGAGTCCCTGAGAAATTTGTTAACAATCAATTGATCATTACAGAGAATGGACATAATCGTTAACAAGATGGTAAAAATTTTTCTGCACTAACATTTTTTTTAGCAAAAGGACAAAATGCAGAACTGACAAGATTACTGATAGCATGATTTGTATGGAGTCATCAAAATAAGATACTAGAAAAGTTAATTAGCAGGCAACTCTGCAACACTTAAAAATAATTTTTATTAAATGTGAAACACAAAACAACAGAATAAAAATTTAGACCTTAGAATTTAAAAGGGAATTTACAACTAAATACTTTAAAATATTTTTGATTGAAGAAACATTTACACTCAGTGAAATGCAAAGATATTACACAATTCAATGAGTTTTGACAAATGTATGCACTCCTGTAACCAACAACCCCATGAAGATACAGAACACTTCCACCATTCCAGAAAGTTCCCACATGCCACCTTCCAGCCCACTCCTTTTCTTTTTTCTCCATTAGGAATCACTATTCTGATTTCTATCACAAAAAAAAAAAAGGTCTTGAACTTCAAATATATTATACAGCAAGCATTGGCTTATTTTCTTGTAGAAATGATTATGTTGGCTTCTTTCTGGCAATGCAATGTTTGAAACGCACTCACGTTGTTGCATACATCAGTAATTCATTCCTTCTCTTTGGTGAGTGGAACTACAATTTGTTGATTTATCCTTCTATTGATGGACATTTTGGTTGTTTTTAATTTGGGTCTACCATGAATGAAGCTATTATAAAAATTGTATGCAAGTTTTTGTTTTGACATATATTTTCAGTTTTCTTATGTAAATACCAAGGAGTGGAAGTTTGATTAACGATGTGTTTAAACTTCTGAGAAACTGCCAAAAAGTTTCTCAAAGTGTTTTTATCATTTTACATTCTGCCAACAATGTATAAGTCTCCATATCCTCCCCACTATCTGTTGTCATTCAATGTTAGCTACTTTAGAAGTTAAAAAAAATATATTTCATTGTGATTTCAACCTGCATTTTCCTGATGAACAATAATAGTGAAAGTATTTTTCACGTTTCCTGTCATTTGTATCTGTTCTCAGGCGAGTGTCTCTTCAAGTCTTTTGTTCATTTTTTTTTAATGAGGCTTTTTTTTAATTATTGGTATTCATTTTTTAAATATTCTAAACTCAACCCTTTTCAGAAACATGTCATGCAAATACTTTCTGCAGTGTGTGTCTTGTTCTTTAATTTGCAAAGTTTGGCTATTGAAGAACAGAAGGTTTTCATTTGATGAAATATAATTGATTATTATTTTCTTTCATGTTAATGCTTTTGTATACTGCCTTTGACTGTTCCAAGGGTTGAAATGCTCTTTTCCCATGTTTTCTTCTAAAAGTTATGACTACAACTTTTATATTTATGTCTACGATGCATCTTAAATTAATTTTGTGAATGGAATAAAATAGGGGTCAAAATTCATACTTTTCCCATATGTCTATCCATTGTTCAAGCACCATCTGTTGAAAAGATTTTCTTTACTCCCTTCAACTGTGTTGGTGACTTTGTCAAAATTTCATAGGCCAACTACATGTGGGTCCATTAGTGCACTCTATATGTTTCCTTAATTCTGTATCTATCTATACGCCAGGCTATAATTATTGTTGGTATGTAGTAAATATTAAAATCATGTAGTATGTGTCCTCTAACTTTGGCCTTCTTTACCAAGATTGCTTTGAATATTCTGTGTTCTTAACATTTCATGTACATTTTAAATAATGTATCAATTTATTCAATAATAAAACATTTTAAGGGTTTTTATTGGGATTGTGTTGATTCTATATCCCATCGTTTTTCAGTGTACTATTTAGAAATATGAGTTATATCTACTTGGTTTAAAGTGTGGTTTAAATATTTGACATACTAACAGATATTCTTTTTGTGTGGTTTACCTACAAGAGCTGTTAAAATTGCTGATTGTGAATTTATCTATGTTTTTCCTTTAATTTTGTCAGTTTTGCTTAATACATTTTGAAACTTTTTATATAGTCAAAGGCACATCAATATTTTTTAATTGACCTTTTTATCCTTATAAAAATAATTTCCCCTTGGTAACTGGCAATAATCTCGTCATTATTTCCATTTTGTCTGATTGCCATAAAGACACTAACTTTTCGATGTTTGTTGTTAGCATAGTATATTTATCCCTACCTTTGATTTTTAATAGCATATATGAAAGTTTTTATTTTTGATCTGGTCTAGCATACACATATTTTAATTGGAGTATTTAATCAATTTATATTTGATGCAATTATTCATTTGCTTGGGATTTTCTATAGTATCATAGTATATTTGCTAATTTGTTAGTTATAATTTTTATATCATTGTCCCTCCTCTCTTGTTTTCTTTAGAGTCATAATTATTTTTTAAATGTTATATTCTTAATTGGCTTCAAAGCTACATCTCTTCGAACTATCTAATGATGTTTTGTAGCAATTACAATATGCATAATTAACTTATCACAAGCTACTTAAAATTAATATTGTGGTACTTTGTGTAAAATATAAGAATCTTACAGCAATATTTATTCATGCCATCCCTTTATCATGCATTTTATATCTATATGTTTTATAATGACTATAATATAATGCTATTTTATTTTTATTGTCATTTAAAGAAATTTTTAAAATTATCCAAATATTTATCATTTCTGGTGCTATTCTTTGCTATTTGTAGATCTGATTTGCTTTCTATTATCATTTCTCTCAAGCTTGAAGAACTTCCTTGAGTGCAGCAACAGATTCCTTTAGATTTTTATATGCAAATTGTCTTTATCTTAACACAACTTTTGAAGGAAATTCTCAACTAAACTTAGTTTAAGCATGCTAAACTATCATATGACATTTTTTTCTTTTCCAAAAATTTAAAGATGACATCTACTGTCTTTCTGGTCTCCACTGTTACTGGTGTAATGTTGGCCATAATTCATATTGTTGTTTCCCTGTATATAACGTCCTTTTTTACCTGACTACTTTGAAAATTTTATCTTCTTCTTCTTTTTCTTTTTTTTTACAGGGACAGAGAGAGAGTCGGAGAGAGAGATAGATAGGGACAGACAGACAGGAATGGAGAAAGATGAGAAGCATCAATCATTAGCTTTTCGATGCTGTCGCAACGTCTTAGATGTTCATTGATTGCTTTCTCACATATGCCTTGACCATGGGCCTTCAGCAGACGGATCAACCTCTTGCTGGAGCCAGCGACCTTGGGTATTTCTTTCAGCAACCACTTATGCTAACGGCAGGATTTCTATACCCTGCCAGGCATGGTTTTATGTTTTATATCGTAGATCCCTTTTGTTTTATTACTTAGATCTAGCATGTGTCCCTTACTCTAGGGTGGAATGACTCCTACTCTTGAGCATGGCTTTCTGTGGTACTGACTGCTGGGTATTCAGTGAGGCCTTTTCAAGTGTGCTCCACCAGAAACCCGGGGGCTCCTAGGTCTGCATGACCTCCACCTCCATGTCCATCTCTCAGCCCTACAGCAGCCTCACTGTGCTGGGCTTCACAGAGTCTCACTGAGAGCCTGCAGGGCTCAGCTCACAGGCAGTAGCTTGAGATATAACTGCACTGACTCCTTATTCCCCTGTGTAGCTCCGTCTCAGTGACTTGCTCAACAAATCTCAGTCCTGACCTCCCTTATCCGCCTCCTCATATCAGCAAGACCACTGCTCTCTGGGTGGGTTCCAGATCCCTACTTCACATTCAGAAAGAACACTCTACAGTCTTCTCTCAAGGTCATAGTCTTCTACTGCCTATCCACTGACTGAAAACTATTGCTTCATCTACTTTGCCCAGTATTAGATTTGTTTATGTGAAAAGAGTAAGTTCAATATCATTTACTTCACCTGCCAGACAGAAATCTACAGGTAAACAAAGTAAAGAGACTTGACTTGGGGTCATGCATACAGATGATGTATTACAGAACTATACATACATACTTTTTATTTTTTACAAAAATATACATATATATATATATATATATATATATATATATATATATATATATATTAACCAATGTCATTTCAGTAAATTCAATTAAAAATACAATATTGGTTATGGGGAAAAAACTGATATGAGTTCACTACCTTTTGAAAAATGCCTGTGATGAGAAAATGTTTGGAACCAAAAAAGAGACTATACCTCAGAAACATTTGTTTTATTTATATGCAAAATTAAATCAATGACTATTTGAAAAAAGCAGTCAAAAGAAACAGAAGATGACAAGCTCTGAAAGTAAGAACATGATGTGCTTTTCAAGTATTGATAAAATCAGAGCAAGAATTAAAAAGACATAGGAAAATAACATAGGGGCATAATGACTCAGGGATGTTCATTCCCTTGCCAAACAAAATATCAGAGAATAAATTTAGAATGTTACACATTAGGAAAAAAAAAAAGGAGGACTTTAAAAACAAATAAAGTGAATTTATTTAAAGGACATATCCTAAATTATGTTAATTTATCTAAATCCTTTTCGTAAAACAAAACGTTTTTAAATCCCTTTCTTTTGGATTCCTAATTGAAAAAAATAGCTTTCTATAAATAAATTTTATTGTAATTTTAAAGATAACTATATCTCAGAGAAGATGATAAATGTTAAAAGCACACAAGCTATGTTACATAAAGGACAATGATTCATCTTCCTTTTGGATGAGGGGTCTTTACCACCCACAGCCCACAGCCCACAGGACAGTCCAGAAGGACAGGACTTTGAGTGGCTGACATTAGCAGTCAACATTAAATCCTGTCTTCTTACACTCCCACACATCCCCCGCAAAGCTGTTCAGGTCTAAGTAAGCCAGATGCTCTAAAATGCAAATTCATTCCTTCCTTCCTTCCTTCCTTCCTTCCTTCCTTCCTTCCTTCCTTCCTTCCTCCCTCCCTCCCTCCCTTCCTTCTCCCTCCCTCCCTTCCTCCCTCCCTTCTTTCCTTCCTGTAAGAGGAGTGAAGATAGTGAGACAGACTCCACATGCACCCCGATCAGGATCCACCTAGCAGCTACCCCTCCATCACATATACACCCTTGTCTGGGGCCAATACTCAACCAATAACCATTTTGACAGGTTCATTAAAAATTTAGCTGACCTCCACTTGGATTTTTAGTAACAAACATATTACATTTAATAACACTGGGGAACAATTTTTATTTCATTTTCTGTTGCATGAGGTTTTAGAACTTTTTCTATATAATTCTGCATCACTGATTCCAAATCTGAAATCTGTTTTTTTGGTGCATGCTCTAGTTTTTATACAATTTTAATTTCCTTTTGTTACAGTTCATAGCATGCATTGGTTTTTAAATTGGAGTTAAAGGGCAAAAGGGCAACGACTCTTGGATTGAACATAACCACAAGGCAATTAATGTTTTTAAACATCACTTTTACATAATTGTAGTTATTTTTAAATGTAAAAAATTATTATCTTATAAAAACATCCTCTTATTTTGTTTTAAGATTGAATCATAGCTTCTTCGAGTAGGCGTAAATGTAAGAATAGTCCTGACACCTTCTGTTATATATGTGGCTGTTACACACTTCAACGTCAATGGCGCAATATTTCATCATTTGTAACACGTGCATATAATGCCTATTTTTTAGTTCCCCTTGGCGATCAAGACAAGAATTGGGCTTCTCATATTAAGTGTCATAATAGTGAGGAAATGCTTTGTGACTGGACAAAAGGAAAACACAAAAGAAATGCCTTTTGGTATTCCCATGGTTTTGCGTGAACCTAAGGACCACAGCAGTGACTGTTATTTATGTCTGATCCATACAAAGGGCATCAGAAAGAAAAAATGGCATATGATCGCATATATTAATGTTACTTCAGCAATACAACCTATCCCACATTCTGAGACACTCCCGGTTCCAGGTTTCAATGGTTTTATTTCTTCTAAGGACAAAGAAAGTGAACATGGTGATCAAGTATATTTTGATAAGATACATGAGAAAATGGTTGTAGAATCTGAAGGGTCTTCTTCTGATGCCAAGTAGTCATTAACCCCTCAGCAGTTTAGCCAACCCAAATTGAATGACATAGTAAGAGATTTGGGCCTATCAAAGAAAGCAGCTGAGTTATTAGCCTCCAGGCTTCAAGAAAAGAATGTACTTCACCATTAGCTAAAGTATCTCATTTCAGGAAGCGTTCACAAATTTGTGTGGAGTTTTTTTCCAAAGACATTTCGTTTGCTGTCATGATATCAGTAGTCTTTTCAGACAGCTAGGTGTTACCACTTACAGTCCAACAGAATGGAGGCTATTTCTTGACAGCTCTAAACAAAGTCTGAAATGTGTTCTCCTACACAACAGTAATGCTTATGCAGCAGTTCCAATTGGTTATTCAACTCATCTGCGAGAAGATTATAATGACATAAAAATTGTCCTCAACTTAATGAAGTATGAGGAGCATACCTGGATCATTTGTGTGGATCTTAAAATGGTAAATTTCCCTGCTAGGACAACAGAGAGGTTTCACAAAGTATCTTTGCTTTCTGTGTTTGGGGGACAGCCAAGCTCAGGGGAAACACTGGACACAGAAGGAGTGGCTGAAACATGAAGCTCTGGAAGTAGGGATGCCAAATATTGTGAATAAACATATAGTTAACTGAGACAGGATCATTTTTGCCCCACTTCACATCAAACTTGGCTTAATGAAGCAGTTTGTTCAGGCTTTGAATAGACAAAGCGAATGCTTTCAACATATTATTTCTGCTTTTCCTGCCTGTCTTTCAAGATAAAAGCAGGTGTATTTGATAGACCTCAAATCTGAACCCTCATACGTGATTAAGAATTTGCCAGGAAGATGAATAAGGAGAAGAAAGCAGCATGGCAGTCTTGTGGCAGTTACAAAGAACTTCCTTAGCAATAAAAAGCAGAAAACTATGAACTTCTGGTTCAAAGAATGCTGCTGGTTTTCCACGACATTGGATGTAACATGAGCATTAAGATTCACTTCCTGAATGGTCAGCTTGATAAGTTTCCTGAAAATTGTGGAGCGGTTAGTGATGAGCAGACTACTGCTAGAGCATCAAATGAGATTGTCCTCAACAAGTACACAAATGCAAGAGCTACAAATGCAAAATTTTGCCTGAAAAGAATTTAAATAAGTTTTGAGCAAATTTTATGATTAAAATAAGTGTTTTAATATTTTCTATTTCAAAATTGTAGACTAATTCTGATACAATCATATTTTTAGTGTATTAGTATATTTACTGCATTATATAAATTATTATATTTTCACAAAGATGATGCCCAAGAAGACATTCTACTTCATTATGTTAAACTTAATGTTAAGAATTTTACAAGATGAAAACCTAAAATCTTGAATTGCAAAAAAACTGTAGCTTACAGAGAAAAACTAATGTCAAATTTGAGATCAGCACACTTGAATCAGGTAAGAACAAGTGTTTTTGTAGATGCAACAAAAATTTTGTTCCCCAGTGTAATATATACACTTGAATTTCAAAAGTAGTTAAACATATTCTGAAAAGGCATTACATACATAATTATTAAAATTGAAATTTAGTAATCAATACAATTTAAGTATTATTAACAATTAAATTATATAAATCCAAAGAAAAATTATAAAAAATTGAAGGTCAAAAGATCAACTCAAAGATCAAATATATAAAATCTCATTTGGCAAATGTATGGAGCACTAAGAAAATAAAGTTCAGAAAAATGAGAATATGCATTTCCTTCATCATTAAAAATAAAGCATAGCCTGACAGGTGGTGGCGCAGTAGATAGAGCATCGGACTGGGATGCAGAAGACCCAGGTTCGAGACCCTGAGCTCGCTAGCTTCAGCGCAGGCCCATCTGGCTTGAGCAAAAGCTCTCCAGCTTGGACCCAAGGTCGCTGGCTCCAGCAAGGGGGTGCTCGGTCTGCTGAAGGCCCACGGTCAAGGCACAGTTGAGAAAGCAATCAATGAACAACTAAGGTGTCACGAAGGCAACAAAAAACTAATGATTGATGCTTCTCACCTCTCTCCGTTCCTGTCTGTCTGTTCCTATCTATCCCTCTCTCTGACTCTCTCTCTCTGTTCCTGTAAAATAAATAAATAAATAAAAATAAAGCATAGACTTCCAGATTTATATTCCACACAAGTGAAATCATATGATTCTTGGCTTTTCCTGGCTGATTTTATTTTGCTTAGTATAATATTCTCAAGGTCTATCCATATTTTTGCCAATAGCAGTATTTCACCTTTTCCAATGGCTGAGTAGTATTCCATTGTATATATGTACCACATCTTCTTTATCGAATCCTCTATCAAAGGACACTGTGGCTATCTCCAAGTCTTGGCCACCATGAATAATGCTACAACGAAGATATGTATGCATATAACTTTGCAAATAAATGCTTTTGAGTTTTCTGTTAGATACCTAGAAGAGAAATTTCTGGGTCATATATTAACTCTATTCTTAATTTTTTAAGGAATTATCTATTGTTTTCCATAGTGGCTGTAGCAGTTTGGAGATAGTAAAGGGTAAAAGGGGCCAAATATATGGTGACAGAAGAGATTTGACTTTCAGTGGTGGGCACACAATGTAATATCAGATTACGTATCATAGAAATGTACACTTGAAACTCATATGAGCCTATTAACCAATGTCACCCCAATAAATTTAATGAAAAAGAAAACATAAAAATATTAGTTGAAGTCTAAAAAGAGTCAAAATAATTATTTTATTGTGATGACTGACTTACACAAATTGAAAGTACTCCAACTAAAAAAAGGCATTGAAAATGGCCATTCTCATTACTTAAACATGACTACTAGTAATTAAAAATTCCAGGCCTTTCAATCTTAACCTTTGCTAGCACTCTACTGAATACTGCCTAAAAGAAACAGATGGACTAATAAATTGGAATTGCCAACCTAATTCCAAAGAAGTGATTTTAACAGATAAAACTGTAGGTGTAGGTAAATTCAAAATTAATATGATGCATATGCATATTTTATAGTACATAATCTCTCATTTTTATAACTGGCCATTAGGATAGTGCTTGAGGTCATTAGAAGTACAATGATTATTTTCTTTTTTTTTTAAGTCCAGTGCAGAGCTTTGTCAACACTCTAAAATACTTCTCCCCAATTACTAATTAAAAATAATAATAATCAGAACTGTCATAATAGACCTATACTAATAGCCTACCTTGCTCTCAAATCTGAATTTGTTTTTCTACATTTATAATCTACTGAGACTTCTTTAAACCAAAGAGAAAAACAACTTAAGTTTCTATGCAGCTAAACTATAGCTTTAAATAATTTATCTTTTTTCAGTATCTAAAATGTTATGGGAATTTTCAAAAAGAAATTGAATGTTTAACTTCAAAATCAGAAGAGTGAATATTGTTCAATATAGTTTTTCTACTTCAGCATTAAAATAGCTAAAAGGCTCATATTACGGTAATATCAACAGAAATAATTTTTTTGATAATAGAATTATATAAGAAAAACTGAATATTACCAAAAGAGTACATTGTCATTCACTGAATTATACTAAATAATACTTTAAATATAAATTACAAAATATTCTCCTACATCTTAAAAATAATTAACATTTGAGCATTTTTCACAGTATTTAAATTTACTCTGTTAGTTTGTTACCCAACATGGTGTTTAAAAGGAAAAGGCAGGATTTATGTAATTTTTAAAAATTGAGGTAATAATAGACTTTCAACTTGGGGGAAATAGCAGAGAAAAGTCAGAAGAAATCTGAGGCCCAGCTGAATGTTATCATAGTGCAGAATTCCAAGGAGTTACATGATCACAGCTGACTCACAGCAATCAGATCAGACAGCACCAAGTTCACTAATGAAAAGTGAAGGGCACTAACAAAGAGTCTCCTTTGAAAACACTAGCCGGCTTCTCTAAGACTGCTTCTTGAATAGGCCCATCAACTTTGGCCTATAAAAACATGAACAAACACTAACACAGTTTCTAACAGCTCAAGGCTGTATCCCTTGGGTGACCCTATCCCCTTTAAAGGTTCTGAGAAAAGTTAAGGCTGCCAAAGAGTTCACTGTTTGTTCCATCCAACAACCTGAAAGATAGAGCCCCTGATTTCCAGTGTCTCTGGGAGATTGTCGCTGAACTTTCATAAATGCCAGTTAGTGGATCCAGATGGCATTCACATGGACCGATTCCAATTTTCTATAGTTTAACCACCAGTTCCTACCTCTATCATTAGCCACATCTTTTTATGAATTGTTCAGCTGAGCAATGCATATAGAGCAACACTTCCATCCAGCAACCTTGCCTCAAACCACAGCAGAGAGGCAAGCTGCCTCTGGCTCGCCACAGGTCCTCCTGGACTTCCCTAAGTGTTGTGGAGAGTAAAACTGAAGAACCACAGGATTTCAGCATCCAAGCATGCCCTTTGAAGAAACGGGAGAGCTGAAATCAATTCTCTCTTCTCAGAAGAAAGGGATGTTATAAATGATCTCTAAAGCATAATTAAAAACAAACAAAAACATGAAAGCAAAACAAGATCCTGAGTCCTTTCCAGTCAGTACTTGTCACACCAATGGAACCCTTAGGAACCTGAAAAAATTGAAATACAGCTCTTGGCAACTCTCAACTATCTGGGATATATAGCTTTAAGAAAACATTACATTAATGGCCAGGATAAAGTATAATTAAAATTATGAGTTCACACTGCCCTGTAAACCTCCTAATACTGCCAATCCAGAGTTAAGGTGTATTTATTTATATGCCTCAGCTCAGAGATACACCCTGATACCTAATCACAGACAACAAAACCAAGCTATTGTCAATTCTCTTGATGAGTCAGTCACATACAAAGCTTCTTTCAAAAATCCCCAATTTCTGGATCTGCCACAAATTTAGGACTTAAAGACAATAGTAAGAACAGACAGGTGGAACAGTTTATTGCCATAAAAATCCTCATTCGTGGCTCTATCTTGCTGTCATGAACTATTCTGTTAAAAGTTTAGATCACAGTAAATCTTATTTATTCCATATTCCAAATCTGGCAGAAACAAATCCACTTAGACTTATAATTTCAGTCTTTGATTCTCTGTATTATTTCTAACTAAAACTAAAGCAGCCTATAAAAATACCTTGAAAAGGCTTAAGGTCAAGATGGTGTTGATAAACATGGTACTTGCATCCTTCCATAACCACATTAAAATTACAACTAAACTACAAAAGCACCATTATCAGAACTGCATGAAATCTAGCATAATGGAAGTCCTATAACTAAGGCTATAAAGAAGCCACATCCAGACTTGTAGGAGGGTGGACCCCCAGAACAGGCTGGTCCCACACCCATGTGTGATCGTGTGATGGTGCGATAGCATGGTAGTGTGGTGGATAAAAATCGGGAGGAATATCTTGACTGTGGAGGTCCCAGCCCCACACCAGGCTGCCCAGGGTTCCAGTGCCAAGAAGTCTCCATAACCTCTGCCTATATCAGACAGGGATGTGGCTGAGAGGGTTGGAGGGCTATTGGGAGTATCAGGCAGTTACTCTTAAACGCCCCTTGCATGAACTTACTCAGACTCATACCCTCCGAACTCCAGCACTGGGGCAGCAGCTTGAAATGTGTTAGGGACATATGGGGAGGAATTGAACTGTCTGGTATCAAGAAGAGGGATGGAGAGGCAGTTTTCTGCCAGACAAAAGTGCTGGCAGATGCCAGTGTTCCTTTGATGAGCCCTCCCCCTCCCCCAAAGAGCCACACTTGAGTCTCCATCAACCTCCTGGCTAATGCTGTTAGCCCCAACCTGATGATTCCCTGACAGCCTGCCCCACCCAATTTGCCAGCCCACCCAAACTGTTCATAATGGTTTTCCATACAAATGGCCTGTCTTGGCTCATGCTTCAGACTTTCCTAAAATCTCTCAAACAAGGAACATCTGGCCTCAACCAGCCCTGTACCACTCACTAAGTAGCTCCAAGCCTGGCACTAGTAGCAGCCAATCTTGCTTTACAGGTTGGCATCTTCTGGCCACCTCAAAGCCAGCACAAATAATAGCCTCTTGCAGATTGTTCTGTTGCTCATGCTGGGTGGCCCCGGGTAGAACACAGGTGACAGATGACCTTGCCCTGCACCTCCAGAGAGGCCACAGAGCCAGTGCAGCCAATGAATAGCTTCAGACCAAATAGCCATCTTCCCTCCACAAGCAACACATTCAACGGGCAGACTCAGTGGCACCAGAGCCCTGCTGAAGTAAGTCCTGATCCTTGGGGTGGACCCCTGCACAGTTGATCCTCCATGGTAGTCATAGCCAGTCCTTGCAGCTGATCAACCTTGGGGTAAATCCTTCTCACTGAAGTGTCAACAAAAATCTAGGATCAGCTACAACAAGAGGGTGGACATAGCCCACATGAGGGGGTGGGCACAACTGGAGTGCCCAGCTTGAGTGAAAGGGAAGGCTGTGCCACTGGACCTTAAGAACATCTACTATATCAGGCCACTCTGCAAAGCCTGGAAGACACAGCATTTCTACCTATACATATAAACAATACATATAAACAAACAAAGGGACACTCCCAAACTGAGGCAATAAAGGAACATGTCCTAAATTAAAGAATAGAACAAAACTCCCAAAAAAGAACTAAACAAAATGGAGACAAGCAATCTACCAGATGCAGAGTTCAAAACACTGGTTATAAGGATGCTCAATGAACTTAGGGGAAAAGTAGATGAACTTGAGAGAGAACTTTAACAGCCTAAAGAAACACATGAAACCCATAAAAAACAACCAGTCAGAAATGAAGGCTACACTAACTGAAATGAAAAAAAGAAATTACAGGAAATCAACAGTAGAGTAGATGAAGCCAAGAATCAAAACAGCAATTTGAAATATAAGGAAGCAAAAAACACCTCATCAGAACAGCAAAAAGGAAAAAGAAACCAGAAAAAGTGAGAATAGTGTAAGGAGCCTCTGGGACAACTTCAAGCATACCAATATTCACATCACAGCCAGAAGGAGCAGAGAGAGAGCAAGAAAACCTATATGAAAAAAACTGTGACAGAAAATTTCCCTAATCTGGTGAAGGAAATAGACATACAAGTCCAGGAAGCACAGAAAGTCCCAAATAAGGTAAACTCACTGGCCCACACTGAGACACATCGTTATTAAAATGCAAACAGTTAAAGAGTCTTAAAAGCAGCAAGAGAAAAGTAGTTCGTTACCTATAACAGAGATCCCATAAGACTGTCAGCTGAGTTCTCAAGAGAAACTTTTCAGGCCAAAAGGAATTGGCAAGAAATAGTCATAGTGATTAAACACAAGGACCTACCACCAAAATTACTACCCAGCAAAGCTATCATTTAGAATTGTAGGACAGATAAAGAGCTTCCCACACAAATAAAAGCTAAAGGAGTTCATCACCACCATATCAGTATTATTTGAATGTTAAAGGGTCTGCTTTAAGACAAACAGGAAAAATGATAAAAAGTACTTAAACAATAGCTTGACCAGGCAGTGGCACAGTGGATAGAGCATCAGCCTGGGATTTTGAGGACCCAGGTTGGAAACCTTGAGGTTGCCGGCTTGAGCATGGGCTGACCAGCTTGAACACAGGGTAGCCAACTTGAGCATGGGATCACATAGACGTGACCCCATGGTCACTGGCTTGAGCCAAAGATCACTGGCTTGAGCAAGGGGTCACTGGCTCAGCGCTGGAGCCCCCTAGTCAACGCACATATGGGAGAGCAATCAATGAATAACTATGGTGCTGCAACTATGAGTTGATGCTTCTCATCTCTCTCCCTCATCATCCTGCCTCTATGTCTGTTACTGTATGCCCCCCCCAAATTTAAACAATAAAATGAAAATAAGTACATATCTATCAATGATTGTATCTAAAAAACAAATTAAGTAAACACGCAGAACAGAAACAGATCCATAGATACAGAGAAAATTTTGATGGTGTCAGGATGGGAGAGAGGTTCGGGGAATGGGTCAAAAAGATGAAGCAATTAAGAGATATAAATTGATAGTTACAGGATAGTCATGGGAATATAATGTACAGCATACGGAACATAGTCAATAATATTTTAATAACTGTGTGGTGTCAGATGGTGCTAAACTTATCAAGGATGATCACTTTGTAAATTGTATAACTATGTAATCACTATGCAGTACACCTGAAACTAACATATGATTGTATGTTGGCTGCAATTAATAAATAAATGTTTTTGAAATACTTTGAAAAAAATTTCAGAGAGAAAACTCTGTATTTCATGTTTGATTCTAAGAAAATAAGATGAATATTATCCTCTTATAATGACATCTAAAAATATTGTTTTAGTGTCAATTTTTCATCTTTTCACAAATTTTCAAAAGAACACTAAGAATAAATTATTTCACAAGACACCCTAAACTTCCATGTAGACACCCATCATTACTGTAACTGCAGTATGATCTCAAAGTAAAAATTTGATATATGGGTTACCAAAATATGGGGAAAATTGTTTTTGCATTATTCGCACATCAGCACAAAGTATTATTGTCATTTTACTTTACCTAAAGTACATGGAAATTTTTAGAAGATAGATGAACTTGTTTTGACCCAAGTTTTTATGGCTTCACATGAAATGGTGATTAATGTGAATGTATGATTATATATTATATATTACATACCTGTGGGGATTTTCCATCCAAAGGCAAGGTCAGCAACATTAATGAGCATTACCAAATGCCACACAAGTCAAAGTTGATGACCTGAAGTAACTTAAAATTGAGTATAACTGACCAATATACAGCTGTGACAGAAGAAAAACATATCTAAAGCTGCTTGATAAGTGCTAAAATTTCCAGAATTGTGACAATAAAATCTAAATGTTTGGGCATTCAATATGAATGCCCCAAAACTTACTTTCATAGTCCTATAATATTTTCTATGCTACATATATTAACTAAAATAGACTATCACTGGCAGAAAGGAACACTGTCAAAGATAATTAGGAGTATGTCCAGCTCAGCAGTAGAACAACAAAAAAAGTGGACTGCTCTAGAGATATATCATCTAACCTTTTTCAAAAGCAATTTTCTAGGGAATTAGAATATGAGAAACTATAGAATCAAGATAGAAGTTCACAAACTGAGCAATATTCAGTTTATCAAAGAGCTCTGGTGTTTAAAAGTTATTGTCTGGCACTCTTCTGGGTTCAGAATGGTTTTGGGAAGCCCACAAAGCATTGGTGAACCAATGTGCTGCTGACTCAGTCTTGCTATGTTAGTAACATTTCAAGCTATGCTTACCTGCCATGCACAGGGATTTTATTTAGCAATAGTCTTCTAGAATGCAAAAATTCAGAGAATACATCTGTCTACAGATTAGGTCCCTCTACATAATGAGAGGGGACCTTTGACACCTGGTGTGTCAATGACAGCAAAAAATGCTGTATGGGGGGAACTTTTCAGACAGTAGCAAAGAGGGCTCACATTTTGGTGATCAGGTAAGAAAAGTAGACACATACACCAGAAATCTAATAACTATATTTAGAAATGTTTTAAAAAAGTTTCACATTCACTCTTTTACAAAGGTCATCACTCAAGTTAGTCTTCCTGGGCCCAACCATCCTAGGTTTCTGACATCATGTATTTCATCTGGCAACCCATGGACACCAAATAAAAATAGCCTTTGTAGCAGACAAAGAGAACCTGGGTCTAGACAATCATGATGCAAGGTGGGAGTCTCAGCTCTGCTTTACTTCCAAGTGATGTTAACATGGGACAAGAGATTTAACCTGTTTCCCAATCTGTAAAATAAGAGTAACATTGGCAATGTGTAGAGTAATTGTATGAAATATAAAGAATTATGTAAACCCTTAGTATAATAGGTATTCTATGAAGTTGAGCTACATATTATTATACCTCCCTACTTATTTAAACATTCTCAGTGGTGATGCCAATTCTTGCTCTGCTCAGGCCACCAGGTGTCCTGGCCAGAGGATGAGTCAGACTGGACTATGCCCTGACAGTTCTGCAGGAACTGGTCCAGGGAGGACAGGTAACCCAATTCTTATCAATTCAACATATGAGAGATCTGGAAAAGATTTTCTGTCCAGATGAAAAGACAGCCACAACAGAGGAAAGGGTCTTTTCTGTGTGCCCATTTCCTTCCTGAGCTGAATATTTTCATGTGACATCATGAGGCTTGTAACTGCCGAAGGCATAGTGTAACCAGGGTGAAAGTCCAAGAGAACTCCATAAACATCAACCTACAGCCTTGAGATTGTTAACCTGGCCATCCCACCCCAGCAACTATTTGCTCTCTATTTCTTGTTATGTGAGATTTATGAATAAACACTCCGAGTCTGACCTTGAGCTTCTCAAACACTTTGTAATAAAAGGAAATGGTAGTTTTGTTGTTGTTTTTCAATTTTCAATCAGTTGTGAATAAAGTCATTTGTAGAATACAATAAAAGCAAATTCTTAAGATTATGGTCGGACACTTAAACATCATGATAAAGTCAAACTGCTATAAATGTTTCTAAATGCTTCATTATTTAGCTCTTTACAAAGCAAAGATAAAGTTTGTGTACTGATAACAGTCTATAATCACACTTTGAATAGCACTGATTTAACCGAGTGTTACCAGGGTGCTTCACCTCCTACACCCAATACATCCTGATAGCTACTGGGCAACATCTACGTATAAATCTGGGTACAGGCCCTGATTGGGGGACACACATAAATGAGTAAGTCAGGAACCTTTCCATTCCTAAAATGGGGGAAATATACACAAATAATAAAAAATAAACTAAAAAGTGATAACAACATGGAACACTAACACAGAATAATAACTTATAGGAAATAACCATCTTCAAATATAAAACATTTTCATATTAACATAATATACTATCCACCAGTAGAATTGTGACAAATATTTAGGGGATAATGTAAGAATATGCTGACGTTTGACTTAAAACAACTGAAATTTCATTGAACTTTCACTAGGGCTTGCTAACTTAGTGATCTATTAAAAAGAAAATTCATGGATAAGTTTTCCATGCAAAGAAAAATTCTGTGCAGAAAATCGATTTGACTGACTTTTCACTATGGTTACAATTTTGAATCATATCTAAATGAACCAAAAGTTCAACTATGGAATGTAATAAGAAACTTTTATTCTTTTGTGTAACTGAGACACCAGAGTTATTATACTTTTGAAAATAATTCAATATAGTAAAAATATATTTGTTTTAAATATAATTATTGCACAATGGCAATGGAGAATACAGCCTACTTCACCTCTTAAATGGGACATGTATTGCAATTCTCAAGAGTCCCCTTATGTCTGACCTGTGGTGGCAGAGTGGATAAAGCATCCACCTGGCATTCTGGGATCGTTGGTTGGAAACCCCGAGCTTGCCCAGTCAAAACCCATATGAGAAGCTACCATTACAAGTTGATGCTTTCTGCTCCTCCCCCTGCTTCTCTCTCTCTATCCTCTCTCTAGAATCAATAAATAAAATCTTAAAAAAAAAAAGGAGTCCCCTTAAAGGCCCACTACGTAAGTTTAACATTTTTACAATATGTCCTCTTTTGAGCATATTTGAAGTTTGCTAATAACTATTTAAAACAATGTTTTTACTTCATATGTGTATATTTTCTAGAGGAATTTGTCATCTAACAAGAAGTTATGCATATGAAGAGAGAAATCTTACATTTTTTGAAATATTAAAAATACACAGAATTTTAATAAACAAAAATTTTACAATTTTAATAAATAAAAATAAATTTAAAATCTAAATTTTAATAAATTTAGAACCACCTCAGACATTCTAAACTGGAGGTTTTAAGATTCTTTTCAATAGTAGAAATCTCTTCCCAAATAAAGTCTTATTTACAGTTCAAAGTTTTATAAAATGTAGACTCTTAGACGTTCTGCTTAAAGTGCTCTGAGCTTCACTTCCTTCTGAATAAGCTGAAGGGTGAAACCCAGGGCCCTTGTTCAGGTCCCCTTGTTGCTCCACTGGGAGGAGCCAGGACTTCCGACTCTTGAGGATGCCTCAGCACACACGTGACAGGAGCACACTGCTGCAGTGGCCCATTATGGCCTGTTCGCACCTGTCCTTCCCTCTACTGAAGAAGGCGGGGAATTGTTTTGTCACTGGGAAACTATTTCTTATTGACATTTCTCATTATTTTAGATACTGATAATGTTCCAGTGGTTTGATTTCCACTTTGTTCACAGTAATACTGTACATAAACTATTTACTCAGGCTAATATTGGTCAGTTCATCTTACCCAAGTTGGCCACCATCCTTTGCACTTTGCTCTGGCATGACCTCCTTCTGGAAACCTCCATGAGTTCCTTGTCCTCAGGTGGGTTAGATGCCTACTCAGAACCCCAGGTTTATAAGGTTAAGCTCTATATCATAACACATTACACTGACATTATCTATTTACTTAACTGTTTTTATTCACAAGACTATAAACTCCTCAGGACAAGGATGATTTTCAATTCATATAACAGATAATAATAACTAATGTATGGAAAGTAGTGAAGAAAAATTATTTCAAACATGTTTTAGGTAATGTTACTATTAAACATAATCCTACTATAAGCATTAGTCAAAAAAACTCAGACATAAATTGTAACAGTTACCGTGCTTCAGAGATTAACTAAGACTATGTTATCAGACACAGCACACTCTGTGAGGGGAAGGCCATGTGTACCCTATTTGGCCAGGGCCTGGCACTCAAGAGAGCACATGGTTAGCCCTCAGTTAATACTCTTGAATGAATTCATAAATAAATTCACTGAAATAAATAAAAAATTCATTCATTCATTCATTTATTTGAACAGATGGATGGGTGAGTGAGTGAATGAATGAATGAAATGGCTACTGTAATTTAGTTCACAACTATCTAGTCACAATTCCTTGTTGTGATTCCGTTAGATGAGACTCTAAAAAGCCTCACAAATAATCATATGGGTGCAAGCGAGTTAATTTTAAGTGGTACAACTATCTCAAATGGAAACACTGCTTAAAAGTGAATCAGTACTCGGCCCTGGCCAGTTAGTTCAGTCAGTTAGAGTATCACCTCAAAACACAAAGGTGAGGGGTTCTCCCTGGTCAGGACACATGAGGGAAGCAACCAATGAATGAACAACTAAAGTGAAACAACAAATGAATGCTGCTTCTCTCTCTCTCTCTCTCTCTCTCTCTCTCTCTCTTTCTCTCTCCCTCCCTTCCTTCCTCTCTCTCTAACATTAAGCAAAATATAATAATAATAAAAGAATCAACACTCAAGAAATATATATGGTACCATCCAATATATTATCATTTTGCTCTATACAAAGTTAATAGAAGGTAGGTAGACAGGAAGGGCAAAAGGAAGGACAAAGAGAAAGAGGCACGAAAGAGAGAGAGCTGTGGAAGAGAAAGGCATGAAAGAGAGAGAGCTGTGGAAGAAAGAGAGGAGTGGATGATGAAAGAAGGGAGAAAGGCAGGAAGGAAAGAAAGAATTAATTTCCTTTGAAGTAAAGGAAAACTCAATTTAAATCTGTTTTGTGGGGTATGGAATATCTTAAGAAATACATCCTCAGGTCCTATATATTTTCACTGTTTCATATACATATGATAAATGCAAAATTATGTTACATATTGGAATTCACAGACTTCAGATACTTAAAATCTCAAGCCAAACAAATTGGGATGGTATCATACAATTAAAATGCTGTACTTGTTTTAAGTTTCCTCTTGCCTCCAAAGCTGACCACCTCATTATAGCTTTGATGCCCCATACAAAATGAAAATGTGCACTGAAAAAAAAAAAAAAGGAATCAAATGAGTTTCACCAGTGTAGAGCTTCCCAAAGACTCTAAATTAGGGTGTCAAAAATTTAAGTGTAAGTAAAAAGAGAAGGGAACAGGCTCAAAGACATAATTAAAATATAAAATGTTTTAGGACATAATTAAATTAAATTACAGTATTCCAAATTTCCAATTTAAAAAATAAACAAGTATCACCTGACCAGGCGGTGGCGCAGTGGATAGAGCATTGGACTGGGATGCAGAAGACCCAGGTTCGAGACCCCGAGCTTGCCAGTTTGAGCGCGGGCCCATCTGGCTTGAGCAAAAAGCTCACCAGCTTGGACCCAACGTCGCTGGCTCTGGCAAGGGGTTGCTCGGTCTGCTGAAGGCCCGCGGTCAAGGCATGTGTGAGAAAGCAATCAATGAACAACTATGGTGTCGCAACGGCGATGAAAAACTAATGATTGATGCTTCTCACCTCTCTCTGTTCCTGTCTGTCTGTCCCTATCTATCCCTCTCACTGACTCTCTCTCTGTCCCTGTAAATAAATAAATAAATAAATAATAAACAAATATCAAAAATGTTTACTTTGCAAGTGGCATGTACCTATTGTATGTCTGTATATATTTACTGAAAGCTGCATGGTTTATTTGGTTTCTTTTATGTGTCAACTTGACCAGGCCAATGGATGCCAACATAGTGATAGCACATTATTTCTAACATTTACAGCATGCCTGTGAGGGTATCTCTGGGAAGAGAATAACATTTGGATCCAAAGACTGATCACCTTTAGGAATGCTGGTGGCATCATCTATTCTGTTGATGACCTGAGTAGAACAAAAAGGCAGAGAAAGGAATAATTTGCTCTCTCTGTCTGAACTGGGGCATTCGTTTTTTCCTTCCCCTGGACATCAGTCCTTCTGGTCTGAAGCCCTCAGACTAAACTGAATTACACCATCAGCTCCACTGGTTCTCCAGCTTGTAGACAGCAGATGTTGGGACTTCTCAGCTTCCACTATCATGTATGCCAATTTCTATAGTAAATCTTCTGATATTTATTCTGTCCTTCTGGAGAACACTGGCTAATACAGACTGTATCTATCCTCTTTGACAAAAGTAGCCCTGATCTAATCTATTTCTAAAATCTTCATAGAAATAATTTGGAAAATCTTCCATAAACTTCACAACACATCTTTTTCAGACAAAGCATTTGTGAAGTTTGATCATGCTGCCATTTTGCAGAAGAGAATAATTATAGAGCAGGCACTGCCCTAGCTTTATGATGGAGAGAAAAGCAAATGAAGTAGTAGAAAAAACCATGCTTCTACTCTCATGCTCCAGGTAGTAAATGCAAACAATGATTTGAGATGTCGACATTTAAGAATTGATGACTGACACCTAAATTAACGCCAAACTTATTTTCTCTAACGGCACCTTTTATGCACCTGTTTCATCCTCCGTATGCTGCCATATGGTACACATTTGTGACATCACTTTTTTCTTATGTCAAGGAAGTGGCCATGTCGGGAATGTCACACGGCTCTTTTCCTAGCCATTTGGGTGGAAAAGGCCAGATCATAAAACATACTGCTCCAGGTGGCCTTTGAGAGTCTCCATAAGAGTGTCACATTCACAAAAATACAACTGCGGAAAGAATTCATGACGTGACACAGGACGATGGAGGACCCACAGGAGCAGGAACAGAAACTCCTTTATACTGTGATTTTACCATTACAGTGGACAGCTGACTAGATCAACATAAGGGCACTCTATACTGAAATCAGTCCTTAAACCTCAGTGTCTGCCTTTTTTCTTGTAGTCAGAGACTGACATGGGCAGCACAGTAACAGCTATAGCTAAAAGTGGTGCTAAGGTAACATCAATTGCATCTTAATATATATATATATAGTAGGCCCACTCCAATAATCTAGGGTAGAATCATGAGTTAGCAGTTTTCAGACCTTGTGAAGCTCCAAGAAAGCTTGGGAACCAAGTGGATAAGGAGTCACAGAAGACCGCTTTTGTAAAGTGTTTCAGTTTCCCTAGAAAGCCAACTTGACATACTGTTGCCTTTCATTCTTTCCTGAGTATGCGATGTAACAAAATGAGAGGTGAAGACAATGATAGTATATGTACTAGTCTGACTTTATCAGTATTGGCTCAGTAACTGGGGTGGGCCAGAGCATGCAGAGTTGGGCAATGACTGCAAGAATTTCCCTGGCTGGATAGCTCCATTGATTAGAGCATTGGCCCAAAGTGCAGAGGTTGCTGGTTTGATCCCCAGTTAGGCCACATATAGGAATGGATTGATGTTCCTGTCTCTCCTTTTGTCGCTAAAATCAATAAATAAAAACTTTAAAAAAAAGAATTAAGTAAGTCAGTTTGGGGGCTTGGGCGAGGATATTTTTCTTTCAACATTCTGAGACAGCTGCTGTGATACTAATAATCCACCATTAAGGTTAAATAGTCTAAATCCCTTCATGTTTCCTTCTGAACTATTTCCAAATTAGCATTCCCTTTAAGTTTGTACATTTCACAAACTACTTCACTAAGAGAAAGATGAAACTATCACATCCCTTTCTTTAAATGTATCTGATCTACGCCTACAAGAGCAGATTACTACATAGCATGCTTATATTTCTGCACACTAATATTCACTGCTTAAAGAACATGACATTGATGATTCATCTTTTGTCTATAGTTTATTACTGTTCAAGTCTTTATCTCCAAGACATTTTTGCAAATTGTTATCACTGCACATAATGTGGTTTATACATGAATCTGCAGTTTAATCCTGCCAAAAATATCGTTCCCCCTACACTTGAATGCAACAGAAAAAAATAACTCATGAGATCAGGAACTCCCAGAAACTTTCAATGATCTTATTGCTTAGGCTTAGAGATGAAGCTTATAAATTTTGCTATGATTTCCGGCACTGCCTTTTTCATACACATTTGGTTGAATCCAGACAAACTATTTCTAATGTCACCTGACTTTCTGCTGCTATGCTGGGTCAAGTTATATCACATGAAATGTTGCTCTTATAGGACTAATCATGCCTTCTAGTCATCAGTCCCCCCAGGAAGTCAGCCCCCAGTACTCACTCACTTTGGAGACAATCCTAGCTATGCGGCAGCTAGGCACCATCAGCATAACTCTGATGCCTCTGTAGTAACCATTCTCCATCACTTTCTGTTCATTTTGGGTCATAGGAAGCATGTAGCCATTGCAGGTGATACCTGACCTAAATCTAAATTCCAGATTACCTCTTAACTAAATAAAATGTAAGATGCATATTGGCTACAGCAATATACTTCTATTTATAAATCTTTAAATACCATTCTTCTAAGGGCATTTTAAACCTTTCATTGGTAGAATGGCAATTAATCAACATTTCAAATCAAATTAAATTTTCAGAAGACTAAAAATATAAACTTTTTTTGTCTTTAAATATAATTATCTATTCAGTTTCAGGTCTTCTAAAATATAAAAATATTATTTCCACAATATAATGAGACAAAAACAAAGCATCTAGAATTAGAATCTATATATTTTTCAACTATCAAGCCAGTTTTTTATCAATAAGAAAGATATATTGCCTGACCAGGCGGTGGCGCAGTGGATGGAGCGTCGGACTGGGATGCAGAGGACCCAGGTTCGAGACCTCGAGGTCGCCAGCTTGAGCGCGGGCCCATCTGGCTTGAGCAGGGGCTCGCCAGCTTGGACCCAAGGTCGCTGGCTCCAGCAAGGGGTTGCTCGGTCTGCTGAAGGCCCGCAGCCAAGGCACATGTGAGAAAGCAGTCAATGAGCAACTATGGTGTCACAAGGGCAACGAAAAACTAATGATTGATGCTTCTCACTTCTCTCCGTTCCTGTCTGTCTGTCCCTATCTATCCCTCTGTCTGACTCTCTCTCTGTCCCTGTAAAAAAAAAAAAAAGATATACTACAAAAATCAATACTCTGTATACTTTGTGTTGTCTTGAAAGAAAACTGAGTCATTACTTACACCTTAGGTCAAACTCCTCAAAACCTCTGCCCTCCAATAAAAATGTCATCAGTAATGAAGGAATTAGAAAGTGTCGTATAAAGACAATTTTGGACTAGTCAAACAAGCATATTAATAATAGATGACCAATGCTCCCCTGTATGATATAATCTGTGCAATGTTACAAAACATCAAGTCTCCCAGTTGTGAAATGCTTCAAGAGAACCACATGTGTGAAGGACAGAGCCTGAGGATGATTCCATGCTTGTATTTCCAACCACAACTCTCTTGCAGGAGAAAGACTGCTCGGGATCTCTGCAGACTTCCTAATGTTGCAGAGGCTTCCTGTAATTGGCCCTGCATTTCGGACAACGGTGTGACTGCCACATTTGGATCTTTAACCATCATACACTCCAAGGCTAAGGCAGAGTTTCCCTTTAGAGAGCAAGGAGAATTCAAGGTTTAACTTTTCTGGACAGAGAAGATACTTTTGCATAGAGGTCTCGATGGGATTAGAAGATTTTATGTAGACAGTGAAAGCATTGTCAGAAGTGGTTCGTCCATTGAAGAAAACAGAGCATGTAAAATTGCAGAATATTTGGGTTGAAGAATGCTTGCATTTCGTTCTTTTGTTTCAGAGTAAACTGGGGTGCCTCCTGAGGGACTCTAAAAATAGATATCAATCATGAGGAAAGTCATCTATCTTCTAACAGAAATGGAAGGAAAAAGAGCTGTTTCGAGAGTTACAATGTCTCTTATTACTCAAATCACCTAATTTTAAAATTACATTTATGTAGAGAAATTGCTTGCTTAAATAATTACTTTTTCCACTGATTTGGCCTGAGCCCAGAGAGGGAAAAAAAATCTCTCTTTAAACCCAGCCATAAGGTAACACACACACCCAATTCTGTTATCCACATTTCTCCACTTCTGAGTGCTTAAGTTATAGGATAACATCTGATTTCAATGTACTGCTTTATTTCCCCACATTGCAGTTTTCTCATCTGTAGACAGGAATATATTAATAGCTGCCTCATGCAGATGTTATGTGAATTAAACAAGGGAACCGAGGTGCTATAGAATTTTATTGCATATTGTAACAGTGATTACATTTTAAAATTCAGAAAATACATTTCATGAGCCAAATATTTTTCAGTGTGTTTTCAAGTAAATCCCCTTCTCACAGCTTCCTTCTAGAGAAAATATTTAGTGTTTCAATGTGGGGACAATGGAAAACTGAAGTTTGGATGTCTGGAAGAAGAACCAGCCATGGTATAAGAAGGTGCTTTGATCGTTTGCCATTGATTACCTGCCATCTCCGTGGAAAGTGCTAATTAGGACCAATAACACAGACAAGTGGAAGAGCTGGGTATTGGGGAAGTCCTCTCTCATTCATGAGAATCAATCAACACCCATTAGGCAGAAATTACTTTCCCTCATAGGGACAGTTTCTAGAGTCTCGTCAGTCACCTAGAAGTGAAACCTATGAGCCACTATCAATGCTGGACCATTCAGTCACAAATCAGTTTTCAACTCCTATGTCTAGGGAGATCCTAAAGCTATCACATAAAGGAATCAACACTGAAATTTTGAATATAAAGCCAGTGTTGTGCTGGTAAATGTTTAATAATTAGCTCTGAAGGGTGGGAGGAACGCCTGGTTTGTGGTGTTTCTGCATTTTCAGGATGTAAATACCTCCACCATAACAGAGTTTTAGCTACCAATGTGACATCACTAGATACCGAGTTAGAAATAAATGCTTAATAGCACACTGTAATATAGAGCTTCTACCGTACAGATACAATAGGTATAAAGCAACCCCTGAGCACAGATGAAGTATACAGTACAATGCAGTAAAAATGATAGGAAGGGTTGAGTTTTGTGTATTTATTACCTTTGTTTCTGGTATAATTTAACATTTATATAATTAATTTTTAACACGGTCTGTGTTTAACAACTGGCTCGTAGAATATCTGGAAGTGTGGTGGTGAAGTTTCCCCAGGGGGTGCCAGCCGGCTCCAGTGTGTGGCTGCCTCCATCTGCCACTCGTCAGCCAGAGAAAAGGCAAAGGGATACGAGACAGGATAGAAATGGAAGCACAAGAAATTCAACTTGAATATGAGGGACTTTGCTAACAGTAAAAATTCCCGTTCTCAGAGATTCTTAAGAATCAACAAGAGAGTGGTAGAGAAGATTCACGTGGTCCCGCCATGGCACAACAGACGGGTCTAGGTAACTTCTTGAGGACCTCTCAAATCTCAACTATGTTACCTTTCATTAACTATAATTTCAAAGTGCTTCCTCATCAAGGATTTATATTTTAAATACAAATTGATAAAGAATTGCCATCCATGAGACTTTTGTATTTTCTATTATCTGCATTATGATCAGTTACAGCTACTTACCAGTACAGGAAGCATAACTGGAGTGTAGAACATTCTTCTTTGTACCTTAATTAACTGATTTAACCAGTCAACCCTTACAGCCTGGGGCTTCCCACACACAAGCACTTATTATACTCCATATCAATACCAAAGTATAACCATGTTTCTAATTACTGGAATAGAGAGAAACTGGCAGAAATATATTTATGACTTATATCACATCCACTGATCTCATCTCTTAAGAGAATGGGATAGCTAAAATTCTATTACAAATACCCTTGTTAATAAAGGAACCGGGCATCTACATGAAACCATTCATAATGCAAATACCTGTAGAGGGAGTGGAAAAAAGAAATTTGAACATTTAATTCTCTTTAATAATTCAAGAATATAATTAATCAGGAAAACCATTCTAAAGAGTGGTTCTCTATGCACAAAAGACCAAAAAAAAAAAAGTCTAGGAAAAAAAACCAAGATCATTAACACTACCCTGATCTTGCCCCTGCTACCCTTAACAACGGACCAGCTCATCCTGCAAGCAGAGCCCTTGTCAGCCCTTCCACCCCCTGTTGCCCACAAGCCTTCACCTTCATCTCCCTTTCCCAGTAGACAGATGCTTCCCTTCCAAATCAAGGAACAGGTGATTCTCTGACCAAGTCAAAGAGAACAGTGATTGACTAGTTCAAGTGTTTCACCTTCCTAAACTTCTGTCACTGAGTAAGACTAAATGCTTTCACCAGAATTTTGTTTTACTATACCCATCTTAAAATATCTGTTCTCTGATACTTTACCTAGACCTAAGATAAAAATATTACTTTAAAGGGCATTTAGGGCTATCTCCCATTTTATTTTAGTATCTTTGCAAAATATATTAAATTAAAAATGTAAATTGGCTAGTTTGTGTTAGTGTCATTGGCTTGCACTTTCATTTAACTGGCATTCTGAATACTAATCACTGATAAAATGTTGTCTTTACATTTAATGTTATATTCAGTTGTAAATTGATGATGATTTACACACATATTAACACCAATTAGTGTTGATGGAAGTTAAAGCATGAATTTTGATGCACCTCACAAAGCAGGTCCACTTTAACTTTAGCAAATATTTGCCAAAGTCTCCCTAAAGCTGACATTCAAAACTCAGTCTCGTTTCCAGTACTGTTCTCATCTACCTTCACACTCTTGAAGTGACCTCATCCAGGGCTTTCAATACCCAATATTGCTCGTGAGTCCTGATTCTGAATGCTCATTCCAATGCTGTCCTCTGACTTACAAACTCAAATACCTGGCAGCTATTATGCCTTACATATCAGAATCTTAAAAGTGTCTGAAAAAGAACCTCTACATCTCTAAACAAACAGTCCTGCTCCACTTCTGCACCCACAACACCCAATTTTACCACTTTCAGTAAAAAGCACTACTATTACAGTCCGTTATTCAAGCTGTGTAGGTCAATTCCTTGGCCAGTCTTAGGCTTTCGGCTCCTAAATCATGTCTTGAGTTCATCATCCTATCTGTTGTTATTGTATGCATCTGGTGCTTATAATCTTTTGTTCAGAATAACAGAAGAGCGTCTGTCTCTCATTTTCTCTCATTTCTCTCTCATCTATGCTCTGCTCAGCAACGACAGTATCTTGAAACACAAGTCTGATGATACCACGATTCTGTTTAAAATGCTACAGTGGGTTCACATGCTCTTTGAATGAAATCTGGTGCCACCTGCCATCTCATTGTATGCACTCATTCTCTCAGACTGCACCCTAGCCACCCCAGATTCTGTCACATCTAGACTATTCCAAGTTCTTTCAAAACTGGCAGCTTTGCACATTTGGTTTCTCTTGCTTAGAATGGTTCCCCTCTCTTTGCATGTCTGACTCCTAGTCATTCTTTCAGACTCAGCTTCCAATTTCCGTGAAGTCTTCCTACTACCCCATCTAATAAAATGTGTTAAAAGCTGCTTGTGTTCTGCCCTGGCTGGTTGGCTCAGCAGTAGAGTGTTGCTTGGTGTGTGGAAGTCCCAGGTTCGATTCCCCGCCAAGGAACACAGAAGAAGCACCCATCTGCTTCTCTACGCCTCCCCCTCTCCTTTCTCTCTATCTTACTCTTCCCCTCAGCAGCCAAATCTCCACTGGAGCAAGATTGGCCACGGAAGCTGAGGACAAGCAACGCCTCAGAGGGGCCGAGCATCGCCCCCTGGTGGGCATGCTGGGTGGATCCCAGCCCGGCACATGTGGGAGTCTGTCTGTCTGTCTGTCTGCCTGCCTCCCCCGGCTTCTCACTTCAGAAAAATACAAAAAAAAATTAAAAAGCTGCTTGTGTTCTACAATTCCTTTAATGGTTTCTGTTACTGTAGAATGTAAAGTGAAAACTTTTAATTTTGTTGTACTGGTTATTAACCCAGATAGAAATATGGCTGTCACCTTTCCATGAAGTGAAACAAGATGAAATAAACCTCTCTGGAAAAAACAACATCCAGGGACAAAATCTTGTTGAATGTGTCTTAGAGTCTTACTGCATGGTGTGAAGATGTCTAAAGCTCTGTGGGAACAATCTTTAATGAACTTACTTAGTCCAACACTTCACTGAGATCACTATAAGAAAATGTCTGAAATAACATTGGAGGAAATTTCAGACCTTAAAAACATGCAATTAAGACTCATTTAAATGTGGCAACTAAAATTTACTAAGAGCATATATGATCAGGTGTTTCTTTTTATTTCTAGGTTACATATACGTGATGATGGAATTGCACATTATTCAAAAACAAGTAAAACCAAAAGTATCCTTACAAAAATATGTTTAAAAGTTCTTGGATGACTTGATGAATCTGTTGCAAAGTGATGAATTGCTTTTCAAAAAGATTTACTTTGCATAGTTTTCTATGGGCATGCATTCATGCTTTTCACTTTCTCTTTAAAATTCATCTAGCAGAAGAATGAACATGAATGTGAATGTAATATCTGGGGGAAACACAAAAATTTTCCTAGGGATAGAAGCATGGAGAAAAAGCGGTGATGGGAGAAGGCCAGGACAGTGGAAGGAAGAATGCAGAAAGAAGACTGAAGTTGTAAACCACGGCTCAACCCAATACAGTAGCCTAATAATGATATGTTCTCTCCAATTATATTTGCCAATTGGATGTTTCACTCAGAGGGTGGATTGGATGAAATGTGAATGAGATAATAAAAAACCTTTCATTTGTTTCTTTAACTTTGAGAAGAAGCTAATGTGCCATCTTTTAATGACCTGCACAGTCATGCCTTGTCATTAGCATGTAGTCTCTTCAACAAAGTAGTCCGTGAGTGCCATTCCTCTCTCTACCCCCACACTTATTTACTGCTTCATAACCTCCTTCTTCCAACAGTTAGTGGGAGCATACAAAACATGAAGGGGGGGGGGGGACAGCTGGCTTCAATGGAGAGAACACTAGATCTGGGAGCCCTACCCGGCAGAAAGCTGGAGCAGGCTCTACTGACTCAGAGAGTCAGTTAAATTTTTAGGAAAACACATCCATTATTAAAATTTAATAGTAAACTTAAATGTAAGCAAATCATATTAAAAACAAAAGTTCTAAATATTTAAAACATATCATTTCCTAATTATTTTACTGTGTTTTACTTTATTTTTTGAGGGTTTTTTATGCCTACTTTATCAGTATGATGGAAATACTATGTTATGGCATAATGATGTACCTCACTTGGCCAAGGTGGGAGTATTTACACCAAAGAAATTGGCAAACGCTTAAAATCAGAGTGGAACATTGTTTTGTTGACTCTAGACTTAAGAAAGCAATGGAGAACTCTTTTTCAATAGTGCATATTAAAACTAAAATGTGTCATGCCATTACTGTCAAAAGCACACACACACAAAAAAATGAATAAATAAGTTTCCAGTATTTGAAAACTTATTCAATTCAGCAAAGATTCTGCTCAGATATGACCTGCAGTTGACCATGGAGCAGTACCAGGACAATCAAAGGCTCCTCACCCTCCCGAGCATACATTCTGTCCACTGTTTTCATAGTAGGAGCCAGTTTAAGGATGAAGCATCGATAGAGTAACGCATTGTTGAGACCACTGGAGTGGTATATGTGACTGAACCCCACTAAAGACTGTACATAAACTTTTGAGATTCTAGCAGGTCAAGGGGGGTGCAAAAATGAACTGATCTTGTAGCTGCTCAAGACAAGCTCCTATGTAAGTTCTGTAGTTTACTGAAACTGCCACCTGCCAATCCGAGAGGTCTGCCTCTTTATTTAGTCTCTCCTTGACCTCCTTGAAGGGGGCCAGTTTCAAATTTCACCAGGGAAGGTTTCCAAGGTTGCAAACCATCAATCATGTCATTGATTGAATGATGTTCCCACATTGGCTTCCTTGTTTCACTTTCCTGTTACTCCACAAAGTGAATAAACATATCAACCAGCATTTGGGTCAGAACCAAGAATGCATCCAATTAAACAAAAGATTCTTTCAGAATTAGCTGGCTATGTAGCATTTACAATTAAGAGCATTAGATATTTTATTATTATCATTGTTATTATTATTAATTATTTGTCAAATGAGCAGTACGCATCCTTTATACATAATATATAAAATATATTACATAATAATGTAATATATGCATACATGTTTTGTTTGATATCCAATTATCAAGTGTTAACTAGCACCTAACTCTCTCTACTATATTTTATATCAATATAAAAACTATTGATTTGGAAAAGTTTTCAAACTCTATTAGTATTACCTTCCTCATCTGCCAACTAGCTAAAATGGGGGCCTTCCTCAAAGGATAAGTTTTGGAGTAAAATAAAATAGTGTTGCAAAAACCCTATATAGATTCCAAATGTTAATTACTACAGTAAGTTCAGCAAATATGCTTCACCTCCTAATGGGAGCTCTCCAAAAAATTGACTGGGTTTGCAGAGATGAATAATGTTTGTTCCTTATCCTCAGTGTACTTACAGACTAGCGATGAGAGATACATGTATATAACAAAATAATTTAAGGGATGAAGTATGTTCTAACAGAGGAAAAAGCAAAATGCTATGTGATTTAAGGGGAAAAAATGATTGATTCTGCCTAGAGCACCAGGGAAATTTCATAGAGAAAGTGAAATCTGAGATAAGCTTTGAAGAGGAAGATGTATTTGTAGCAACTGAGAAAGTTCATGTGGAAAGTGGGGGCATTGCAGGCTGAGACATGAACACCAAACACATTATCATCACAAATATTACAATACCAACTAAGAGAATGAAAAATCCTTGCCCTACAGGTAAAATGAAAAGAATTAGATCATGATAGATTACAGAATCCAATGTGTCTATCTACAATCTTGTATATTCAAGGTTGAATAAATGTTAATTCAGTTTTTTCAATTTATAAACCAACCACATGCATTTCTAATAACCAAACTATATATCCTCTGGCCTTTTTTTTTTTAATACAACATTCATGTTCAAGTGAATTTCTAAGTTATTTTTTAAAGAAAACTCCATAAAACACATCCTATTTAACAGGACAGAAGGAAGTTTCTTTTAGATTTAAAGAACAGTAGCCACTGAATTCAAACCTATAAATATATAAATTATGCACATAGAAAGTAAACAGTGAAGAGCACATTCTATTTGAGGTTTTTATTTATTGGAGTGGAAGACTGAGGCAAAGGAAAGGTGAAACCTTTTACAACCTCCATGGGAACAAGGATTAACTATTAAAGAAAGAGCAAAATTTTATCTTTCAGTTAATGAGTCTTACAAAGGTTGACACCACTCATTAAAGCTCACTGAAAAGTGTGTTCCTCTTGCTAGTGAAAATATGCCAGTTAATGCCTGTGACTTTAAAAAACAAACACCACTTTGAAGAAAGCTTGACAGAGCATCTACAGAGTCTGTCTTAAGTGTAAGAAAAGGGAGATGTCTATTAATCTCTCACACACTAAAGTCTGACACAAAAGGTCTGTGGCCTTGACCTCAAGTGACAACGGAATAGACCCAGGGCCAGTCTATGTCCCACTAGGACGCATGTTAAGAAAAGCATTAGCTCCTCTCTCGCCACCGCGCCACAGGAGCCTTCCACTCCGTTCTCTCCCTAGTGACAACTGTCAGTCTGTCGTCGGAACATGCAGCATTTCAACAAAACCTAAAGCGAAATTTGAAGGGCAGGGGCTTAAATACTTTGTTTAAAAGCACACAGCCAGACCACCTTCCTGGAGATCCAAGTCCTCAAGCACCACTTGCCGACTTGATGGAGGTAAGAACCACCTCACTCTGAACTAAGAGTTAGAGCTGATGCTGGGTCTTCAGCACTCGTTACTGGGAATATCCCAAGAAAGAGCCCACGAGCCCCGGTGAAACTTCAGCAGGGAAGCGGCGGTGCTTATGCCAGATATGTTACCCAGGCGCAAGGAAGCCGCTCATCCCCAGACCCCTGGGCAGCCGCCCCAGCCGCCCCAAGACCTCGTGGCGACACCCAGCGGGGGCGCGGTGAACCCAGCGCGCGGGACCAAAAGGGCAACCGCGCCCTCCCTCAAGGCGGGTGCAACCGGGTGAGTGCCCGCGGCAGGAGGGCAGCGCGAGTCGGGGCGGCGGAGAGCCTGGCTCGCCGGAAGGGAGCTGCGGTTCCGCAGAAGGAGCCATGGAGGCCGGTCCCAGGGCCGGCCGGTCAGGGGTTGGGGCGCGCGGGGCACTCACCAGCTGCAACGCGCAGAGGCAGATGAGCGAGCAGCGCCCAGTGCAGCAGCCCATGGTGCCGGCGGCGTCCGAGCGGCGCGCGCAGCCGGGGATCCGCGTCTTCCGGCGCCGCCGACTCCGACTCCCGAGCAACCCCCGCGGGGGCTCGCCGGCCGGCCCAGGCTCAGGCTCGCCCTCCGCGCGACTGCCGCTCCGCGGCTCGCCGCTCTCGGGTCTGGGCTCGCGCGCCGCCTTTGTTAGTTTCCCCGGCGGGCAGAGGTCAGTACGGCGCGCACAACCCGAGAGTCTGGCGGGGGTCCCTGCCTCCCGCTGTTAGGGTCCGCTTCTTGGGGAGGGGGAGCCCGACGGGCAGGGCGGGGGGCGGAAGGGAGCTACAGATGGTGAGTGGGTGGAAGTCTGTTTAGGGGAGGGTGGATGTAAGAGGTGGGCGTCTGAAAAGTGGAGTGGGCTGTCTGCGTAGGGGTGTGTGTGTGTGTGTGTGTGTGTGTGTGTGTGTGTGTGTGTGTGTGTGTGTGTGTGTGTGTGGTGGGTGGGAGGGGATGAATGAAAGGGAGTGCCACTGTAGAGGATCGGCGTTTCTCGTTAGGAGTCTTTGGAGAGAGGAAGGGAGAGAGAATGAACAGATGAAGCAAAACAAACAAAATTAAACAAAAAGAAAAAATAAACCTCATAGACACCGTCAACTGTATGGTGATTACCAGAGGGAAAGAGGATGAGAAGAGGTAGGAGGGTGAATGGTGATGTAAAGAGATTTGACTTGGGGTGGTGAACTCACAATACAATACACAGATGATGTATTACAGCATTGAACACCTAAAACTTATATATGATTTTATTAACCAGTGTCAACCAAATACATTCAATTTAGAAAAGAAAATGAATAAGACTGAGCGCAAAGTTGGGCGTCTGGTGATGAAGACCCTGGGTGACCCATTGTAACTGCCGACACCGGGGTGGGTTTCACGCTTGCGGGTGTTCTGAGTGTTGGGAGGGTGGTCGGAGGAGTGTGCACCGGAGGGGTGAGGGTTTTGCTGAGC
Organism: Rhynchonycteris naso; assembly: GCA_037038555.1. Classification (NCBI taxonomy): domain Eukaryota; kingdom Metazoa; phylum Chordata; class Mammalia; order Chiroptera; family Emballonuridae; genus Rhynchonycteris; species Rhynchonycteris naso. Next base: position 230,427,758 of record CM072998.1, read on the forward strand.
TGTCTGGGTGTTGCAGAGGGCGGGCGTAGAGATGGCTTGCCGTCCGGAACGAAGGGCCCCGCAGGCAAGCACTTGGGCGTGCGAGCGCTGGCTGAGCGCTGGAGGAGCGCTGGCGGAGCTCGGGGTGCGCGGGGCTGCGAGCGCCGGCGGCGGGAGAAGGGCGCCGGGCGCGGAGGGCGAGTCCGCTCCACTCGGCCCCGCGCCGAGAGCGCTGCTGTGGGGACTCTTGGCCGGGGTTGCTCCTACCGCAGTCGGGTCCCGGAGGGCGCCCCCGCTGGAGAACGGGAGGAAAAGTTGGACGGAATTGGTTTGGAGAAAGGCGATGCCGCGAAGAGAGATGCGCGGGCTTGGAGTGAGGCGGGAAACCAGAATGCCGCGACGGACCTGGCTTAGGTTCTCAATTAAAAGGCTCTTTGAAATTGCCACCAGGCGTGAAAAAAGAAAAGGCGAGAAAGAGAAGGTTCGTGCCTTTTTCAACTAATGGAAAATGTTTCCGGGATGATTCTTCCCAGAGAGGATTGTATTGTTTGAAAAGAGCTCGGGAATAGACTTGGTCCTGGATAGTGAAGACGAGAGGAGGAGTTCTGCAGTCGATGCCACTTCATCAAGACTCAATGCCACATTTTCTGGGTTCATCTGTTGTGCTTGGAACGAAGTATGTAATAGTGGGCGCGCGCTAAAGAGAAAGGACAGACCTACTGGCCGTTTGGCTTCTTCACAACTTGGCACAGAAACCCGGTTTCTAACCCACTGCTGCCCTCCTGGGTGGAACCATGGTGATAGGTTAGTCAGAAAAGGCGAAAGATCTTTGCGTTTTTAAAACATTCTCTCCAGACATGGAAACTTTACTCAAGCCATCCTTCAGGCATTGATGGGAGTTGTTTTTATTTGTTTTTCAATTAGCTGGCTTTTTTTCTTTTTTTTAAAAAAAAATTATTTTATTCATTTTAGAGTGGAGACACAGAGAGAGAAAGAGAGAGAGAGAGAGAGAAAGAAAGGGGGGAGGAGCTGGAAGCATCAACTCCCATATGTGCCTTGACCAGACCAGTGCAGGGATTTGAACTGGCGACCTCAGTGTTCCCAGGTCGACGCTTTATCCACTGCGCCACCACAGCTCAGGCTTAGCTGGCTTTTTTTCTGAACTGTTTCTCCAGGACTTAGGTTTATAACTTAAAACAGAGCTCTCGGGAAAACCCTTGCATGCTATCGTTGAAATCCTGGTAGAGACACACAAACAATCTCAGGATTTGGGTCCATAAAGGGATGAAGAACGTCCGTTATATATGGTCCACCTCTGTCCATTATCTTGGAGAGGGGAGAAATGAAGCTAGAGCCTTTTTTTAAAAAAAAAACCTAGCCTTAAGGAATCGGTTACCAAGGGTTATGAAGACTTGCTTCTTTTACACACAAGAACCATCACGATCGCCATTCGTGGTGGACGAAAACAATAGGGAAACATGGACCCTGCCAAGTGAAAATAATTTAGCATATAGAAAAGGTCAGTGTAGAAAATTTGAGACCACAGACCCCTCTGAAAGCTGAAGAGGGAGAAGACATCTTCCAGAAATTAGTGCAGCCTGTTCATCTCCAGAGATGGTGATGAGTTATGATAATAAACATAATGACCCTTCCTTCCCTATTTATTATGTATGTTTAACCCAATACACTTTTCTTTCATCACTTGATTTATTTGTTTAAGAAGTACCAAATTTTGCAGCCAACATGCATTGGGTCCTTGCCAAACACCAGTCTGTCTACGTGCTTTATTCACTTTACTTAATCCTCACAACAGCCTATAAGCGGGTTGCTGTGAGCATCCCCAGTAAAAAGAAGTGGAAATGGGAACATGGACTCCCTGACTTTAAAATGGATGAAGAGGAATGCAAATCCAGGTAATCTGAATCAAGAGTTCCTTGATCGACCATTCACTGTGCTGCCTCTGGAATTTAAAATACCAGTAACACTCCACCTAACTGCTCTGCTGGGAAGTGGTAGTAATTTACCTTGATCCCTCCTCCAGAGTCAGTGCCACCTGTGTTGTGATTTCAGGGATTGAGGAAGGTCCTCCTGTACCTTTCCCTTTCTTTTTCCCTTTCCCACTGCCCTCTCTATTGATAGACCCAGATTGCAGTTTCTTCCTTGTACAATTTACATCAGTTGAAAATGCATTTGGCTTTCAAAGAGAGGGAGAGGAAGGAAGCAAAGTTAACACAATGCTAGTAACAAGTCTTAATATTGTAGGAAGATACTTTTATTTGTCTGCAATCTCTTACTCTTCTTTCCTTTTTCTTTTTACAGGGACAGAGAGAGAGTCAGAGAGAGGGATAGATAAGGACTGACAGACAGGAATGGAGAGAGACGAGAAGCATCAATCATCAGTTTTCGTTGTGACACCCCAGTTGTTCATTGATTGCTTTCTCATGTGTGCCTCCAACCATGGGCCTTCAGCAGACCAAGCAACCCCCTGCTTGAGCCAGCGACCTTGGGTCCAAGCTGGCAAGCTTTTGCTCAAGCCAGGTGGGCCCACGCTCAAGCTGGCGACCTCGGGGTCCCGAACCTAGGTCCTCCGCGTCCCAGTCCGACGCTCCATCCACTGCACTACCGCCCGGTCAGGCTTATTCTTATTTTCTATATCAGACTGCATCCTGAACTAAAAATATTCATCCCTTCCTTCTTTGTTTCTTTCTTTTCTCCATTCCGCCCTCAAATATTTCTTACTTGTTTCATTTCTTTATTATATTAAGGGCTGTGATGGTTGTCAGATTTGTACAGGTAAATGAATAAATTCTTCCCCTCCCTTCAAGGGCTTGGAGTGGGAAGGAAAAAGCAGATGGTACAATGAAGTTAGATCCCACTCTGAAACAGGATGACACCAAGTGCTATCATTAATTCATCTGCCTGTAAGGACAGGTTTAAAAAAGGTTTACCTGTCTCTTGGGAAGAGAAAAGGAAAAGAGTAGAAAATGGCAGACCAGTATAAAAGGTGGGGTCAGAGAAGGGTTTGGAAAAGTTGACTAAGGAGGAAATAATCTCATTAGAACAGGCAATGTGATATATGGTTGGTTATGCCACTTCCTGGTTGTAGAATCTCAGAGAATCACTTTGCTTCCCTGTGAGTCTTTGTTTTTCTATGTGAACTGTATCTGATGACATGACTTGCCCCATAGGACTAAGCCTGACTTTGTTTTTTATCCCTCATCTACATGTGTCTTGCACTCTTATCTCATTCAGGTCTCAGCCTCATGTCATGTCCCATAGATACCGTTACTGACCACATCTGAGTGTGATCCAATTCCCTCTGTTGTTTTTTTCATTCAAAACATAAATTTCCTGTCTCACCTGACCTGTGATGGTGCGATGGATAAAGCTTCGACCTAGAATGCTGAGGTCCCCAGTTCAAAACCCCAGGCTTGCCCCATCAAGGCTCATATGGGAGTTAGTGCTTTCTGCTCCTTCCCCCTTCTCTCTTTCACTCATGCTCTCTTCTCTCTAAAATGAATAAATAAAATCTAAAAATTTTTTTCATAAATTTCTGTCTCCCCAGTTAATATACTCAATATTTCTTGGATGAAAAAAAATAAGGTGTGCATATTTTTAGCATAACACTTCACATATAGTGTTGATATATATGTATACACACATACATATATAGTAAATCATATTAAACATGTATGTATACACATGCATGTAGACCCTAATGATATTCAAGTCCATTTTTTCCTATCTCTTTTTATTTATTGATTTCTTGGTAAAATTCCTTTTGAGAAATTCCAATTCTGTCTTTCTTAAAGTTGAGGAAAAGCTAGTTACCTATACCACCTATTTTCAGCCTTTTTCGTCTCATAGCACACACAAACTACTAAAATTATGCAGCACACCAAAAAATATATTATCTGACTAAAAAAACTATGTATAGTTTTGATTCATTTACAAAAACATAATAGTGATTACCAACCCTTTTTGCTCCAAAGTGACATTTTATTATTAATTTTAATGGGGTGACAATTAATCAGGGTACATAGGTTCAGAGAAAACATCTCCAGGTTATTTTGACATTTGATTATGTTGCATACCCATCACCCAAAGTCATATAGTCTTCCATCACCTTCTATCTGGTTATTTTTTTGGCCCCTCCTCTCCCCCCACCATTTCCCTTCCCCTCCCCACCCCCAGTAACCACTACACTCTTGACCATGTCCCTGAGTCTCATTTTTATGTTCCACCTATGTATGGAATCATATAGTTCTTAGTTTTTTCTGATTTACTTATTTCACTCAGTATAATGTTATCAAGATCCATCCACGTTGTCGTAAAAGATCCGATGTCATAATTTCTTATGGCTGAGTAGTATTCCATAGTATATGTGTACCACATCTTCTTTATCCAGTCATCTATTGAAAGTGACTTTTCTATTCCAAAGTGACTTTTTAAAAATTCATGGGCCTACACTAATATATAAGGATTTCTGGTACCAAGAATAAATCAATCAGTCACAGCCTTATTATGCAACATGACCAGTAAGATGCAACACTACCGTATAACCTATATATTTATGGTTTAAAACAGGACATTCACACTGGATGGCTATTGTTGTGTTGGCTGTTGTCATTTTTTTTTTATTTGACAATCTAAGCAAGAAGAGGTCAATGCCCCTGACTAGTCAGGTATTGCATGTTTTAAAATTATTTGCAGCACACCGGTTGAAAATTGCTAATATATATGAAGAGTAAGAATAACCAAGTAGAAGAGGGCACACCTAGAGACCAGACCTGAATGTGCAGATTTCTAGATTTCACAGGACTTTCAGGTACTAGGATTTGAGACAACAGCTTGAAGAACTTAGTTTCTCCTAATTATTCACAGTTTATATTTTATTTTGTATTTTTCTGAAGTGAGAAGTGGGGAGGCAGAAAGACTCCCACATGCGCCCGACTGGGATCCACCAAGCATGCCCACTAGGGGGTAATGCTATGCCCATGTGAAGCGTTGCTCTATTGCAACTCGAGCCATACTAGTTAGTGCCTGAGGTGGAGGCCATGGAGCCATCCTCAGCACCAGGGCCAACTTTACTCCAATGGAGCCTTGGCTGCAGGAGGAGAAAAGAGAGATAGAAAGGAGAGGGTGAAGGGTGGAGAAGCAAATGGATGCTTCTCCAGTTTGCCCCGGCTGGGAATCGAACCCAAGATTTCCACAGGCCAGAGCAAAGCTCTACCACAGAGCCAACCGGCCAGGGCTGTTTTGGGTTTTTTTTTAACCTTCCAGTTTGACATTTCTATTTGAGTGAAATAGGGTACAGTCTGATCAAGTATCCTGCCACCTGATCAAGAAAATGTCCTAAATGTTCCACTAAGGACGTGCTTTTTCTCTGTGACTACCTTGATGTAAGGACTCTCCTCCTTGGAAAGAGCAAATTATAATCTTCTACCCCTTCTGCTACAACTGACTTAACTTCCCAATTATCTGACACACATTGTGATAATGGTATGGCTGCTCAGTTGGAGCAAAGAGGAGGTTTACACTGAACAAGATTTGGAGACATACACATGGAGCATTTGACACACTGTGAAGGTTGCAGTAGTACAGTCGTGTGCTGCCTGGGGCCTGTTGAGTCCTCCCCTCTGGTTAGAATTGATTCACTTGTTATGCAGATCAGTGAATGCCCCAGCATGTTGGGGTATGGGGGAGAGATGGCAGTTATAATTCAATATTTCCTTATTCTGTGAGAGGTACTTATTATTATTATAAGCACTTTACATTATAGCATTTAAAAGTAACCCTCTCCCACCGAGGGTTGTTTTATTCAAAGATAAAGTGAGAAAGAAACAGGATGGTTATGTGGTGTGAGAGGGATTTTAAGGACTCTGGAAAGCCCAGAGGATGTGAAATTATAAAAAGAGAAAGGATAAAAAAAATTCCATTGGTATATTTTGTTTCAAGAAATGATTAGTTTTACAATTTGAAATGTATAGCTAAGCACCATTTATTTGATTCTTGTTTTGGTTAAAAATAAGCCTCAGTTGATATTACCTATGATACTCTTCGGCGGTCTAATCTAACAACTCCAAACTGTTGTTACTGTTGTCATCAGTAGTATTGTGGTGATACACATTTGGAGTTTTTCTGATGTCATGAACTGAACAACCCCTACTGACATGGACAAGTTCAAGCATTTCTCACCACATAATTTATTGCCAAGTGCTGGCAACCATTGGAGATTTCTATGCAATAAACACGACTGCATACCTACTATGTCAGGGTCCTCATAACATCTGTTCTCATTACCACTCACATTTTCTCCTCTGCCCTTTGCTCTTCTCAAGATGCCAGAAAATCAGGTCAGGTCCTCTACTCAATGGCTTATCCAGAGCCCTAACAGTTGGTGGTAATGAAGAGAAAGAAGGTAGAGCAACTGAAACTAAAAAGAAAACAACAACAACAAAAAATATTAATACAAAGTCTTAGGAAATCCCAGTGCCACCCAACATGTACTTTGTACCTATGCATCCATCTATCCATCTACATAAATATACATTTGTTTTATTTTTAACATCAGTGACATCAGCTTACATTTCACATTAAACATGCTGCTGCCTTCTCCCATGCTTTTATTCCAGAAATCTAGAGAAGCTTAAACAACCATTAAAGATAGTACAATCACATAATTTTCCTTAATATTTTTTAAGAAAATAAGAAAATAAAATTGCTATTAAGAGAAGATAAGCAGTCATTTGTAAACATCACTGTGATATTCAGAGGCAGTCTTTAATTAGAAGTGGCACTCGAGGTCAAAAGCCATAGCTTCCCTTTGCATTCACTAGATCCCAAATGTGCCCTCAGTCAGGCCATGGTCTCACCTGGAAAAGATGCAGCCCACCACAGCAGAGCACATTGCATTATGCAGTGTCCTTTTCTCTTAGGCTGCCTGTATGGTGTCCACAGGTTGCCTATACTGAACCACGGTAGGAAACTGACAGGTTTTGAATACAGTTGTAAATATAACTTAGATTTTAGTATGTAATATTTAAAAATAAAATTGATTAAAATAAAATGTGAAAGGCACAAAAATCTAGTTTTTGGTTATAAACAACCGTGAGTCCCTGCAAAACAGGTCCTCAGGTGTTTAGTCAAATCACTGGTGCTGGGACAGTGGGAAACGCACAGGAGTTTTCCCGAGCAGTGCATCACGTCCAGAAAAGGCCTTGTTAGACAGCATCCAAAGGGGATTTGCAGTCGCTGTGCTGCCTGCCTCGCTCACATCCCTTTGCCTGTATCACTTCAGTGTACGTGGGTCCAACTTCCTCCTGGCAACACCTGTTTTCACATGCAGGTCAGGCAGCAGTTCTGGAGGATTAAGCACTTCCCAGGAGCCGCTCTGGAATCCCGACAGCTTTGAGCACTTGATATGTAAATGCCTCAATGGCCTGGACCCTAAAGAAGAGGACTGGGAGGTGCACATTCTGTACCATTTCCAGGGTTCCCCAGCTTGGGTGGCCCACCACAGTCATTTGTTCCATACTCCATCTTTTATTGGTCCTTCCTCCTCCTGGTTTTATGTCCACACTTCTCTGCTGTGATTTACAGGGATCATCGTCTCCCTAACAAAGTGCATTCTTGAATTCTTGTCTCAGGGTCTGCATCCATAAAAAGCCAAACTAATATGTGGTTATTCTCACCTGGCCTTCTGTTCTTGGCACCAGCATCTTGAATAAGTAATCGGTAGGATTTCACTTTATTTTTCTTTTATTAATTTTAATGGGGTGACATTAATAAATCAGGGTACATATGTTCAAAGAAAACATCTCCAGGTTATCTTATCATTCAATTATGTTGCATACCCATCACCCAAAGTCAAATTGTCCTCTGTCACCTTCTATCTGGTTTTCTTTGTGCCCCTCCCCTCTCCCTCTCCCTCCCTCTCCTCCTCCCCCCACCCCATAACCACCACACTCTTGTCCATGTCTCCTAGTCCCGTTTTTCTGTCCCACCTTTGTATGAAATCATTCAGTTCTCAGTTTTTTTCCGTTTTAGTTATTTCACTCTGTATAATGTTATCAAGGTCCATTTTTTAATGCATGAAAACAACTTGAAGGAGTCTAAATTCAGGTTTTACAAAGGTAACAGAAAGATTAGCAGATATGACTTAGCCCACAACATAGAATCAAAACTGCATATAATTCATGATCACTAACCCAAGCATCACAATACACCATGTACTAGAGATTGTACACAGTGGGAAGGCTGACGTGAAGACCTCATTTCCTACTCACTAAGGATTAGGAACGCTCTCAGCATAAGGTAACCAGAAGAACTAATTCTGTTTTGGTCAACCTGTTTTTCTCTTCCAGCATTGAATGTTTGTGACAAGCTTACCCAGATGTATTCCATATAGTGAGGGTCTCCAGTGAGGTAGCCCTGCACATGTGTCAGGACTCTTATTCTAATTGTATGCCAAATATTTCAGTCTCTGCTTGTATGTAGCTCAAAATCTATTTTCAGTACGAAGTTATCATTCTTGTATTCAGAAAAAGTTGCTCCTGACAAGGGCTTCCTCCAGCTTGCCTCTCATCAGCCCCTCGCATTGCCAGGGAGGGCTTGTCTGTCTGTTTGCAGAGCTCGGCGCTCTGTCTGTGAGCCCTCATTTTGAAAAGGAAAGGGGAGCCCTCGCATCTCTACTCCTTTTGGCAGGAAGAATTGCTTCCAGATGGCATCTTCCTTTGAAATGGAAGCAGAAATCGACACCTATGATACTAGCTATCACATCTACCCAGAGGTTTTACTGCTTTACCGTTTAATTCCAGTCAGGTGATGACACGCTGATTAATGAGCTGGCTTTTCTTCCTTACCTCTCCTTGGATGACAGACACCTCAAGGCTGAAAGGCAGAGAGAGAGGCCCGTCTCAGCTACAGTTAAACTTGAACCTTTGGGAACACATGTCAAAGCACATTAGAAACAAAAAAGCTGCCAGAAGAACAATGCTGTCGTGGTGCTGCCGTCATTAATTTATGCTATAAATGACTTTGCTTGGCAGACTGTCTTGGCAGCATAAACCACCCCTTAACATTAATGGCTGGCCCACATTCATAGTTCTTTTTTTTTTTTTAATATTTCTTAAGTGAGAAGTGAGGAGGCAGAGAGACAGACTCCTGCATGTGTCTGGATCAAGATCCACCCAACAAGCCCACTATGTGGCAATGCTCTACCCATCTGGGGCTATTGCTTGGCAACCAAGCTATTTTAATGTCTGAGGCAAGACCATGAAGCCATTCTCAGTGCACGGGGCCAACTTGTTCCATCCGAGCCATGGCTACAAGAGGGGAAGAGAGAGATAGAGAGAGGAGAGGGGAAGGGGTAGAGAAGAAGGTGGTCACTTCTTCTGTGTGCCCTGACTGGGAATCGAACCTAGAGCATCCACATGCCAAGCCAACTCTCTACTGCTGAGCCAAAGAGCCAGGGCCCAGATTCATAGTTTTAAGTTGCAATTATATCTTTTAATTCACGTAGTCCTCAAAATAACCAAAGAGGTATCTAGATTAAGTGATGCTCATAGCTAGTCAGTGACTTTTATCTCTTTTTGTGCCCAGAGCCATTGCTTATCATCAGCAAACCCATGTAAAATATATTAGTTAAGGCAAGTAGCAACATTGGCCACTATGACAAACAAATCCTACTTCTTAATAGCTTTTCATAATAAACTTTATTTCTTTCTCACACAAACAGTCCTAGTTGATGGGGAAGGATTCCATGTGAATGTCCACTGAGTCAGCATCTTCCATCTTGCAGCTCAGCCCTCCTCCCATTCAGTGGATTGAAGAGGAAAGGGTGAGAGAATTTAGCTTTGCATGTGGGAGGTTGTTAAGGGCCAGACTTGGAAGAAAAAAAAAGATCATTCTGGGCTTATTCTTTGGCTCATACTGTGCCACATGGCCACACCCAAGTGCAAGGGAGGCTGCGAAAGGTGATGTAGCTCCAGGACCAAGAGGAAAAAGAAGGGGATTTGGACAGCACTCTGTCATATATAACACACTGCTTCTAAACTCTGCATTTTGTCTATAACCTCCACCTTGAGTACTCTCTCTCATGCCCTTTCCTCCTCTAGAAGGCGTTCACCCATCATGGCAACTGAGCTCAGATGTCACCTCCTCTGAAAAGCCTTCCCTGCTGAGCTCATTCCCATTTTTAATTCGTATAAGGAGCCCCTTTTCTTGTTTCCTTTCCACCACTAATTAGCCTTTGTTATCGAGCTACAGGAGCTCTGGTAACATTTTCTCTCTTTGGACAGTGCAAAGGGCTGAGAGTACATATTTGTTGAGTTACGGAAAGAATGGAGCCCATCCTTCCTCTTATATTCTCTAGAGGCACCAAAATGCCAGTCCTCCTGCAGGTGCAGGCCTGGCTTTGTAAGAATCACCTGTAGAGTTCACTACACCTTGTGTAGTGCCTGAGCCCCAACCCCCAAGCTGTCCTGCCTCATACCTTTCCCCTTGGGGCAAAGTGTACATCCCAACTTTACTGACCTCAGGCTGGGTAATTTGATATGCTTTGACATATAGACTGTGGGCAAAAGTGAGGATGGGTCAGTTTTAAACAGGGGTGTTAGAGGCATCACATGTTTTTATTCACCATATACTTTGCCACCTGCCCTGAAAAAAGTAGTCCCCAAGGCTGCTGTTCCTCCATTCTGTGTCCTGGAATGACAGGCATGAAGAGCAGACCTGGATCCAAGCCCAGCCTAGCCCTGCTGAGCCACAACCAACTTATACACCTAGGAGCAAAAAATAAATGTTTGCAAGACACTGAGCTTTTTTACAATGTTTATTACAAAGCATTACTGAAACAAAAGTGAACTAATAAACCCTCCTATCCCAAATCTTCTATTATTGATCACGGTGGGGCCTAGACATCTGTGTTTTGTGTTTTGTTTTTTTTTTTGAATGATCAGCCAGCTCCAAAGGAAACTGTGGTACACACTTGACCCCTACTCAATATGAGGGAAACCTAATGTTTAAGCACATGGGACAGATTAGCCATTTCCCCAGTCACATTCCAGGGAAACATGACCTTATTTATTTATTTATTTATTTAAGTGAGAATAAAGGAGATAGAGAGACAGACTCTCATATATACCCTGACAGAGATCCACCAGGCAAGCCCTGTCTGGGTCTGACACTCTGCCCATCTGGGGCCATGCTGTCAACTGAGGTATTTTTAGCTCCTGAGGCTGAGGCTCCACAGAGCCATCCTGACTGCCCAAGCCAACATGCTAACACCAATCAAGCAATGGCTGCAGGAAAGGAAGAGTAAGAGAGAAAGAGAGAGAGAGGGGAGGGATGGAGAAGCAGATGTCACCTCTCCTATATGCCATGTCTGGGAATTGAACCTGAGACTTCCACATGGCCAGTTGACATTCTACCGCTGAGCCAACCAGCCAGGGCCTGGAACATGGCTTTAGATAGAATCCCAGCAGTTTTCCAGTGGCAATTGAACATGAACCCTGCTGCCTGGGGCATTGGGAGGCAGAGGAAACCTGGCCATTGTACTGATTTGCCCTTCTGACCTCCATGAGGGCAGTAGTGTGGTGAGGACCTATGTTGGATATAGGTGGGTCTATTTATCTTCTTTCAAACAGAATTCATTGTTTCATCACATTATTAAAATTAAAATGGGCCAGATTACTAAATATTATATGATCAGTTTATTCTCTCTAATCATTAGATAATATAATTTAAAGGTAAAATAATTATACACTGTATTCTGCATATAGTCGATAACAATGAGAGATAAGGTTAACTTTGAATGGTATAGTTACTATTTCTTATATCTGAAAAGTTTTTCTTCCTACATGTCTGGCATATAAGATGTTATGTTAATCACTTTTTTTAAAGATGTTAAAGTGATTTTTACCTCAATTATAGCCCTACTAATATCATTACATACTTTTTCTCCAGTGATGTAAGTTCTGTGTTTATGAACTGAGGATTTACACTAGGCATAAAAGAATGTGACTCCCCAATAGCTGTTGTTATAGCTTATGGTTAAATAAGGAACAAAGAAATTTTACTCTTGCTATTCTTTTGGCAGAATAGGGAATGTGTAAGGTAAAGAAATATATTTAACTCTATAAATACCATGTCTTATCTCCTCCTATTTTGGTAGGAAAGGAAAAGGGGACAGTCATAAGAACACTAGAAAATTGGTTATATCCACAAATCACATTAGATAGAAAGATTAAAATATATTTATTTATTTATTTATTTATTTATTTATTTATTTATTATTAAGTGAGCAGTAGGGAAGCAAAGACAAACTTCTTCATGTGCTCCTACCAGGATCTACCTGGAAAACAATGTACTGGGCGATGCTTTGCCCATCTGGGGCTGTTGCACCATTGCTCAACAACTGAGCTATTTTAGCGCCTGATGCAAAGCCATGGAGCCATCCTCACCACCTGGGGCCAACTTGCTCAAACCCTTTAAGCCATGGTTGCAGGAGAGTTTGAGAGAGAGTGAGGAGAGAGAGAGAAAGAGAGAGAGAGAGAGAGAGAGAGAGAGAGAGAGAAAATGGCGAGGGGCGGAGAAGCAGATGGTTGCTTCTGTGTACCCTGACCAGAAACCAAACCTAGAACAGCCACATGCCAGGCTGATGCTCTATTGCTGAGCTAACCAGCCAGGGCTGAGATTAGAATACTTTAAAGAAAAATAGTTGACAATACCTTTATTTCAAATGCAAAATTACAATCACAAAGGACAGGCTTTTATGTCAGAAACTTTCAAGTGCCCCTCTCAGGTTTGTCACAGGCAGCAGCCTGGCTCAGTCCTTGTGCTTGCTCTGCTGGCAGTACAGTTCTTGACTTTACAAATGTTTCTTGAGTAAATGGATGGGCAGATGGGCAGTGCTGGGGAGGGAGATTTCTTCTGAGGAAAAATGGAAATCACTGAGGAGGCTAATCCAAAATCTCTGCGCGTGAGTGTGTTTAAACAAACACTCTTTACCAGAAACTTCTGCCCTTTGTCCCTGTCCAAGGAGGGTTTCTTGCTCTAGCCAACTGCCTGGGTCTCCTTGAGATGCTCATACAGGCAAGTCTCCTAGGTCAGCCTGTCACTTCCAGTGCTGAGCGGCCCTGTTTCTGATATTATCTCTTCAGAAGATTTTTATGTGCTGTTTTCTTTTGTATGGATGCCATTGAAGGTTTTATAGTATCATGGGTATTTTTAGCAAATTCTATTTTCAGTATATCCTTGAAAAGACAGACTTAAGATGAGCTCATTTTTAATTTATATATTTCATGCTAAGAAATAACATTCTTCAGTGAAATTGAAGCAGTTTATGTGAAATGACTAAATTACTAAATATTTGTCAACAAACTGAGAGGACAAATTTTATTTAAATGTTCTGCAAAAGAATAGTACAGGAGAAAGCAGTGCTATCATAACCAACACAAACCTGCTATTAATCTGTGTAAATTTAACTCATTCTGCACAAGATATGAGTGAATCCTCTGAGCTTAACCAGAAGACAGGCAATTGTTTTTTTCTCTCATTATTACTTGATCTAAGGAACAGGAATTCAGAAAAAAAATTATTCTCATTGAGTCTAAATCATAGGATGAGAATAAAAGTAAATACCACAAGTATTCTGTAGCATATCACCATCATTTGAAGCACAAACATCATCAAATGACCATAAAAAGGAAATGCAGATGGCTTAGTCTTCATATTAGGAGGCATATACTAATTATGATCTTAAATGAGAAAGAAAAATTCTGGGTGCTCTAAGACAAGTTCTAAGTGCCAGTTTGACCTATATCTTAATGTTTCTTATCTTTTTTAATGCCTAGAGCAAAATCCTGGCTAGTGATGTCCAGCAGCTCTGCCCAGAAGATGACTGTCTATTTCTAAAACATTTAGCTAAATAAGGCCTAGGTTTTATTTACTTTACTAGTCCAGAGTTGCCACAGACTTCTCAACCCAGGGATGCAAGTTTCACCAGAGCAGGCCTGGTTGAAATTTGCCTTCCCTGAGGAAATTAAAAAATGACATTATCTTTGGGACTTCCTAGGGATCCAAGGCCTTTCAGGACATTTCATTCAAGCTTAACTACCACTTGCTTCTAATATAAAATGCAAGTCTAGGCTTCCTCTCCTTTTATGCCTCTTTCTGAAATGGAGATGATACAAATTAAGGGGAAAGAACATGGGCTTTTCAGACATATACGAGTTTGATCCTTTTCTTCCACTGACTGACTATGAGAAGGCTTCTGTAGTTATCTTCATATCCTGTTGGTTTTTATTTTATTTTTTTTAATTCTTGTTTCTTCTGAATCTACTGTTGACCATGTCTTCCTTCATTGATCTCTTCTCCTACTTGTCAGAACATTGTTTTATAGTATTATCCAATGCAGTTTTAATAAAAATAATATAATGAAAATCATAGTAGGGCCAATATTTATTAAGACTCTACAATGACCCAAGGACTGTAATAGGTGTTGGGAATAAAACCTTGCCTCTACTCTAAACAAGTTTGCTGTCTGGAGGGAGAAATAAGATTACAAAGAAATAACTCCAAGCCTTACAACACAGTACTGGTAGTAGATGACTAGTAGTCAGACTAGATTATTAAAGTTCTGAAATGTTTGCATGAAAAGCTTATGCTTTATTGTATAGGTCAGTTCTATCTAAACTTGTTTTGTTAGGTATCATCAGTAAAAAAAATTGAGACTACATCAATAGATATGCATGTACACAGCATAGACTGTCAGTCTACATTATTCACAGAATCTGTATTTTCAGATTCACCTACCAGCTAAAATTTATGTGTAACATCCAGACCAATACTCATTGCACTTTTATAGTATTTGTGGGCACACGCAAAACGGGAAGAACACTTGAGTGCCTAAAGAGCAGGTTCCCAACTGAAGTCAAGCAAGGTTCTCTTACCGTAGACAAGTCTTCTTTTTAAAGATTATTTAAAAATTTTTTAATTATGTGCCATATTCTCTAATTTTTGTGATTTAACATGGTGATTTTGCTATGTAAAATGGCTCCCAAGCATCATACTAAAGCGCTGTCTGGTGTTCCTAAGCACAGAAGGTTGCGATTTATCTTATAGAGAAAGTAGGTGTGTGTTAAATAAGCTTTGTTCACACATGAGTTATACTGCTGTTGACTGTGGTTAATGAATTCTCAATATATGTTCAATAAAATATTTTCAAAAGAAATACACATAAAATGAGACCTTATTTTATTGGTAAAATTTTCATCAGCTAGGCACAGAAATATAGACTATAATGAGTTGTGCAGACAATCCGTGTTTTTTTTTTTCATTTTGGTTGACTATTAAGCCAAAAAACATATTTTTTAATTTAAAAAATTAAGGTAGGCTAACCAGAGCAGGACCCTGGAATTTCACCAATTGTTACTTCCATAATATATGCTTTACAAAGTCACCATCCTAAGCCATTATCCTATTGGCAATTTTATTAGGTGTTTATTCTCTGGTGTGCAATTTCAATTAGCATTGCATTGGGAAACCCCACTGCTGCTCTCTGGAGTCTGTCTAGGAAACAAGACTACAATCCTCAAGAAATTGAGTTGAAGAGATCCCAGACAGAGACTTTCAGATATGAGGAACATAGTGGCAGAATGTGACGGAAAGGCCAGTATTTCAGCCTGAAGAAGATTAAGGAGCATCTTTAACAAGATCCATTTCTATTGAGTGTTAGGTTCAGAGTGGCCTGTAGCAGTCTGAGATCTCAAAGATGAAGGAAAGCTGGCTGATACAAAAGTCTCAATCACAATCATGTGAGGGAGTAGAAAAAAGAAATGTTATTTGGAAGTGAAATAGACTTCAAGTGGTCAAAGAACTCTACCTCCCTGAAAATGACAGGAATCAGGATGGGGGGAAAATGTATGAACAGAGCACTAAAATTCTTTCTAAATGTAGAAAAGAGACTTAGAGACTGAAGATTATATAGAAGTAAGCAGAAATATGATATTATAGCCTGATGCTTTGGACTTTAGTATATTTTTATTTAAGAATGGAAGAGTAATTATTTGAAAATATTAGGGTAGCTTGTTGTAGGTCCAGAAATCAACAATGACAAGGTGGAACAGGACCGGCAAGGGGAGGCAGGGACCATATTTCAGGAAATCTGCATCCTTTAGTAAGTGTGAGGATGTGGTAAGAGAGTACTATAAAGATGATGGAAACAGGACTTGTTCACAGTAATGTTGGATTTCCCTGGGCACAGTCTAAGGGGTGAGGATAAAGGGTTGAGTGTTTGAGAATGTGTCAAAGAGTAGAAGAGTAGAATTATAAGACATGGTCAGAAAGGCCTGACATTTTGTTCATGACCAATGATTTCTAAAAGGAGAAGAATGGAAGAATTTACCAGTAAAGGAAGATTTTTATATTTGATAGTAACATTATATTATTGCTAGAATTAACTGCAGGTCTCAGATCTTATCAAGAACTGGTCTATATAAGGCTTCCCTAAGCGTCCCATAGCATGTCCCATAGCAAGGAAAATTTGGTTCCAGCACAGCTGGGTGAACTGTGGTCCAGGTGTGCAGTGAGGTGCTAAAAATGGTTTATAAAGCTCTTCATCATTCATCTTCTCCTATTTCTTCCTAGTATGATTAAATACCCAAGAATATTTCCCCCTCTACAACTGAGCGCCACATGGGCACAGTGCTCATGCCCTCTCTGACTCTAACCCAGTGGTTCTTAACCTGGGTCCTATCGAACCCTAGGGGTTCAATGAGTCGGTCTCAGGGGTTCAGAGTAGCCTCTGCCGCAGAGGCCAGAATAAAGTAATACCGTAATTTGTTGTGAGTTCATGCACTTTGTTGGTTTTGTTCTTTGAGCAAGGTGATGTTCATGCACGGCTCATTTTGTGCACCAGTAAAAAAACATATACCTATGTCTTGAATTTGGAAAAAAAAATCATATTTTATTTATCACTGAAGAAGGGTTCGGTGAATGCGCATATGAAACTGGTGGGTTCGGTACCTCAGAAAAGGTTAAGAACCACTGCTCTAACCAGAGAATTCGTAATCAAATTCAATCATCAACGGAAACGTCCAATGCTCTATGAAGTTTTATCTAATTGCTTCTCCTCTCTCCAAACTTTACCAAATTCTTCATTCAGGCCAGAAGTTCTGATATCACTTCCATCAAACTGAAGATTGCCTGGAGGGGCAGAATTGCATGAAATTAGATAGAACCGATGTGCCCTGAGACCCCTGAAGACATGTCTAATGTCTGTGTTTAGTGGAGAAAGAATTAGCTAAGTTTGATTTTAAATTAATATGTAAATATATGTATCTGGTAAGCGAGAGCCAGCAAGGTATTGTGGTAAAACTTCCAGACATAGATAGCCTGGCTCCAATCTGCTCTAGCAGGGATTAGCTCCATGGCATTGAGAAATTTGCATTACTTCTGTTTTCTTCTCTGTGAAATAAGGAATATGTTAAAGGTATTAACACAGAAGTGTTATGGAAATTAAATGAGTAAATTAATAAAAAGCTGTTGGAACTGCCCTAGACTCATGATGAATGTTTAGTAATGGGTTAGTATTATTTTAATTAGTACAACTTTAATAATTCTCTTTATTTTAATTGAAAATTGATGTTGACTTTGGTAGCATATTCAGTTTTGGTTTTTGTTTGTTTTTGTTCATTATTTTATACTTTTGTTTTTCTCTTTCTTTGGGGAAAATTCAAGCAATAAAAAGTAAATTAAAGAAAACTATTAGGAAACACCTTAATTTTCCCTAAGCTTCAAATAGCTTGTGCTTTTCAAATTATGATTCGATTTTTTACCTTTTCGAACTCACACACAAACACACACGATAATCATTTAAACATAATTTTAATTAGATATTTAAGACCTTATCTCATTATACTCTACCCTGTTTCCTTGGAAAAGGGCTTTCTCTAAAGCATTTTTAAATGAGTAAGGCAAAATAAGAATATGTTTAGACAGTATATTTAAATTAGCATGAAACTTGGCTTCTTTTACTTGACCGTTTTTGCTCTTACAAATCTGTGCATTATTTTAAGTGGGGATTTTTTACTTGTAATTTTTACTAGAATCATGTGGGAAAGTAAATACTGGTAGCTTTTCAGATGAAAATGAAATGTGAAATGTATTCTGCACCATAGTGCAGTTTTACTCCACTCTTAAAATAGCAAGTGGAATAAAAAAAAATAGCAAGTGGAAGATTTTAAGACTTGTGGTCTATTTATTAACAGGCTGCTTAGGACAGCATTTGTACTGTCATTTCCTGGAAATCTTACTAACTCAACACTAGCCAATCTATCATAGCTTCACAAAGGAGGCGAGGAAAAGCATGCCTTCCTTTGGCACTTCAAATTGAAATTAGCCCGATTGGTTTGCGCAAAGGGTCCCTTGCAGTCAGCCCTGGTTGACTTCAAAGAATTCATGTTCTTAGAAGAAAAAAAAATCCAAAGCTACAAAGAGTTGAGAATCTGGCACAAATAATGTCATAGTTTACTTAAAGCTTAAAACAAAAAGCAAACAAGCAAGAAACAATAACCAAAAGACCTTGCTGTTTCCAAACAATTAATTTGAAAATTATATGTATTCAATTAGTCTATTTATTTGTTATTACTATTACAGGTGGTTCCCAACATTAATCCTCAAGTTTAAGTCAATTATCTTTATGTAACTTATAAGATCCAGCTTGCATTGGTAAGTGCAAAAAATAACTGATATCCTAAAAATTCTATTACACTTGCTGACCATTTACAGTAGATGTGGCAAATAGGAATCTGTGCAGGGTCAGGCAGGGCTATGATGATGGGAGCAGCTTGGATGGAGAGTGGCTGAACTGGGGAAGATAGTTTTGTTTAAAGGGGCAGCCATTACTCAACTTCAGCCAACTGTTGTCTAGAAAGAGGCTGACAGCATTGGCAGCTCTAAAGATGAGCAAGAGAAGGATGCAAACTGGATTTCTATGTGGTCTCTTTCAATTTCTCCACAATTGCAATTAAAATTTAAAATTAAAACACTGTGCCGGCTAAGAAAACAAATGTGCCATATTTGGCATATTTCATGGGGAAAAAAATCAATTATAACAGTGTGTGAAGCAAAAGATAAAAGGTTGGGCTGTTCAAAAATTAGTAACTGTCCCTGGCCAGTTGGCTCAATGAATAGAGCATCAACCTGGCATATGCACGTCCCATGTTAGATTCCCGGTCAGGGCACATAGAAGTGACCATCTGCTTCTCTCTTCCTCCCTGCCCTCCTTCTCTCTCACACAGCCAGTGGCTTGATTTGTTTGAGTGTTGCCAGGGCACTGAGAATGGCGTGGTTGATTCCAGCATCGGCCCCAGATGGAGGTTGCCAGATAGATCCTGGTCAGGACACATGTGGTAGTTTGTCCTACTATCTCTCCTCCTCTCACCTAAAAAAAAAAGAAAAGAAAAAGAAAAAAAAAGAGGAACTGCAAGGAATCTCTGCTTCTTCTAAGCTGGAGGAGTAAAACTCTTGCCTAGAGGTCAGTGGCAGGTTCCACACACTTCAGATGTCAAGTTCAGCAGGAGCCTAAGAAGTTGCCCTTGTGGGACTGTGTCATTACTGCTGTCCATAAATCTGCAACCATGAGGACTCACCATCAGCTGCTACAGCTGCAACTAATACCACCATTACTTCCTGGATCATTTCCATTGCTGCCCCACAGCCTCTATCATAGATAAACTCTCAATGCTGCTTCTGTGTCCGAAATCAATGTTGTTAATGCTCTGAAACTATTGCCACTGCATCACCATCACTGCAGATACCACTGGAGACAGCTTTAGACACTTGAAGCGGAGGAGTCACTTCATTTTTTTCCCTCTCCAGCTGTATGATTGTTCATCAATTCTTCTCAAAGCAGATAACAGAGAAATGATATACCAATTTCCTTAAGAGTATAGATGCAACATTCCCTTGCAAATATTAGAAAACTAAGTCAACCAGTACATTAAAAAATCTATCACTAATTCATAGCAATGACATTGATTTTATGCAAAAATGCTTTAACCATAGAAAGTCTTAAAGTCATCCACCAAATTAACAGATGGAGAAAGGGACACCAGAGCATTATCTGAGAAGATGCAAGAAAAAAATATGACAAAATCCAATAATCATTTATAGTAAAAACTTTATATCAAGCTAGAAATAAAATACAACTTTTTAAAATCTGATCTATTTATAATGAAACCATCAACAATATCCTATTTGATGTTAAAACATAATTAATTTTCTGAAAAAGCTTAAAAAAGAGAAAAGAGATATCTCCTGACACTGTTTATATCTATCATTGTTCTGGTGTTTCTGGTCACTGCAGTACGACCAACAAAGAAATATTATAAAACATAAAGAGACACAAATTGTCATTGTTTAGAGATGTTAAAATCACCTACAGGAAATTAAAAAAACCTATAGATGAAAACATTTAAATCATCAAGATTTTTGGATATAAAGTCAAAGAAAAAAATATCACTGAAACTATTATAAACCAGCAACAACCAATTAAAAATATTATTTAAAAAATATAACATTAACAACAGCATAGAACATTAATGTACCTAAGAATTAATCCAGGAAACATAAATAAGACTGTTTATTTAATTTATTAAATTACATAAATACATATATATATATATATATATACTTAAATTAAAATAAATTATGAGTATAACATATTCTTGGATGGAAAGGTCCGTCTACCACAAAGATGGTGACCTATAAATTTGAAGTTATTCTAATAAATACTTTACTAGTAATTTTATTGGAATTTTACCTTAAAATCCATACTGAATAAATCAGTGAAAAAGAAGAACTAAGATCATTTTAAAGAATAGTACTCTATCAAATATTGAAAATTATTATAATTGAAGTTCCTTGCTTTGTGTAATGATACACTAATAAACCAATGAGGAAAATAGAACATGAAGAAGTAGATTCATAGAGATTTTTTAAGTAAGTGGGAGAGTAAGTAAATACCTCGTTCATCTCCTCCCAGGACAAAACTGAAATTACAACTAAATATAAACAATCAACCTGAATAACCAACTAGACTAACTGAACAGAAGTCTTATATCCAAGGATTTACAGAATAAGCCACATTGAGATTGGAAGTGAGGACTGAGACACAAAAAGGGCTGGCCCTGCTAACATGTGCAGTGGCTGAGATCCTAAAGGAATATCTCAGCTGCAAAGGTAACCCCTAAAGAGAGTGTACTATCAACCCCATATCAGGCTCCACAGCCCAGAGCACCAGAACCAGGAAGAGGCACTCACATAATATATGGCTGTGAAAATCGGTAAGGATTCTATCCTCCAGGAAGGGTCAGGAGAATGCACAAAATCTCATTTGCGGCCCTTCACCCTGGGCTCCAATAGAGGAAAAGCAGAGAAGACTTGAGTTATAGGAGGAGAAAATGGATTTGTGGCTCTGAGAAGAAACCTGAAGGAACAGCTGCCAAGATCCCTATGTAGAGTTCCTCTCCCTCACTGCAGATGCCATATTTCTTGGGTGGAACACTCCCCTCCTTAGGGCAGCAGCCTAGGAAATGCAATAACCCTACCCTCCTGACTCCCTGCCACCAAACCCTACTGAACTCACACCTTGCTATAGAGTCAGCAGCTTGGGCAGAGATGTAGAGGTCTGGGCAGATTGAGGGACTGTCGGTAACTGAGTTGTATGACTCTGTGACAGGGGCCACACCTCTCTTCTTTCCTCAAGTCTATCTTTGATTTGAATTTGACCTGTGTCTAATGATGTTGAATATCTTATTATGTGTTTATTGGTTCTATATTATTTTGTAAATATATATTCAAAATATTTTGTATTAAAAAAAATTGAAGAAGATACAAATAGTGGAAACATATATTGTGTTCATACATAGGAAGAAATAGCATCATTATAATGTCCATATTACGCAAAGCAATCTACAGATTCAGTGCAATTCCTATTCAGGATGTCAATGGTATATATTTCACAGAGTTAGAGAAAGTATTTCAAAAATTTAAAAGGAACCAAAAAAGACCCTGAATAGAAACAGCAACCTTAAAAAAGAAGAGCAAAGTTAGAGGAATCACGCTACCTGTTAAACTAAATGACAAGGCAATCCAATTAAAAAATAGTAATCAAAACAACATGGTACTGGCATAAAAACAGACATGTAGATCAATGGAACAGAATAGAGTGCCTAGAAATAAACCCATGCCTTTATGGTCAATTAATATTTGATAAAGGAGGCAAGAATATACAATGTGATAAAGAAATCTATTCAATAAATGGTGTGAGAAAAATTGGACAGATAATATGCAAGAAAATGAAACTAAACCACCTTCTTACGTCATTTACAAAAATAAGCTAAAAATGGATTAAAGACTTAAATGTATAAGACTTGAAACCATAAAATTCCAGACAAAAACATAGGCAGTAAAATCTCAGACATTTCTTGTAGCGATATTTTTTCTGTTATATCTCCTGAGGCAAGGGAAACAAAAGAAAATAAATAAATAATAGAGACTACATCAAACTAAATAGATTTTGCACAGGAAAGGAAACTATCAACAAAAAGACAACCCACTGAATGGAAGAACTTATTTGCCAGTGATATATCTGATCACACACACACCCACACACACTCACACACACACACACACACACACACACACACACACACACACACACACACACATCCAATTTAAAAATGGGCAAAGAACCTGAATAAACACTTCTCCAAAGAGAACATACAAATGGCTAATAGACCTATGGAAAGATGCTCAACAGCACCAATCATCAGGGAAAAGCAAATTAAAGCCACAATGAGATATCACCTAATACCTGTTTGAATAGTTATCATCAATAAGTCAACAAACAATAAATGTTGGTGAGGATGTGAAGAAAAGGGAAACCTTGTGCACTGTTGGTGGAAATGCAGACTGGTGCAGCCTCTGTGGAAAGCAGTAGGGAGTTACCTCAAAATATTAAAAATGGAACTCCTTTATGATCTAGCAATTCCACTTCTCAGAATATATTCAGTTACTCAAAGTACTAATTCAAAATAATATGGACACCCCTATGTTTATAGCCAAGATTTGGCAGCAGCCCAAATACACATCAGTAGATTTGATAAAAAAAAAATCTGTGGTACATGTACACAATGGAATACTACTCAGCAGTAAAAAAACCATAAAATAAAAAAGGTAATCTTATCTTTTGTGACAGCATAGATGTACCTGGAGATTATTATACTAAGTGAAATAAGTCAGTCAAAAAGAGAGAAGTACCATATGATTTTACTTATATGTAAATCTAATGAACAAAACCCACAAATAAAATAGAAAAAGTCTCATAGATACAGAAAACTGACTGCTATAAGAGGGAGCAGGGCTGGAGGGCTGTGTTACAAAGTTAAAGAGATTAAGCAAAAAAAAGGTCATAGACACAGACAACAGCCTGGTGATGACCAGAGGGAAAAGAGGGTGGTAGAGGTAGAAAAGGGTAAAGAAAGTGATGGGAAGAGACTTGACTTTGGATGGTGAACACACAATACAATATACAGATATTGTTTACTATAAAATTATACATTTAAAACTTATATAATTTTATTAACCATCATCACCCCCATAAATTAAATAAAAATTAAGAAAAGAAATAGTTTCATGAATATTTGGACATGTATGAGAGACAAGTTAGTGGAAAAATCATACAGTTGAGTAAATAATTCTGAAATAACTGACTAGTCATATATAAATAAAATCTGTAGCTGATGTCATACCACAAAAATTCCTTTTGATTGCAGACTTAAATTTTAACAGCAACATTTAAAATTATCTATAGGAAACTAATGATTTTGTTGTAAGGAAGAATTTATTAAGCAAATACAACAAAAGACTATTAAATGGGACTATTTGAAAAATAAAATTTCCAGGTAGCCTAAATGAAGGTTAAATGCAAGCCAAAAATCTGAATAAGGTATTTACAAAATATGCAATTCTTTATATAAACAGGATCTCAAGAAATAAATGATATAAAATAAATAATTCAATAGAAAATATTTGGTTAAAACTGACAATATTTCACAAAAGATGATAAAAATTAATGGTGAATTTTTATGAAAATGCAATTTAAAACAGCAAGTTACTAATAACTATAAGACTTTGTAATTTTTGCCATTATCAAACTACAGAACAATGGCATGAACTCATTTGCTAAGAAGAGTTTTAGTTGGCTACATTGGAGAACAACTTGACAATATATGGTAAATCTGAAAAACCATAAACTGTATGTGAATGCGTACAATATAGTAGTATATGTACACACAAATGCATGAATCACTTTTTAAAAAAAATATTTTATGAGTACCAAATTCCTGAATAAAGTTTAATGCAGTAGTTTAATTGAATTCAATAAAAGGAATAGCACTCCTTTTCCCTTTTCAATCAAGAAAATTAATTGCCTAGCATATTTTAAATGTCAGAATTCTCACCCAAGATTTCTATGAACCAAAATGAACTAATAATAAACAATTAAGGAAAAAAACTGAAATAGTCATGTTATCAAAGGGGTTATAAGGCATTAATTTCCATTTAATAAAGATTTTTAAAATATTTTCTGAAAAATAATTTTTTCAAGAAAAATAGAATGTTTTGTTAACATAGGAGAAACACTCAAATGGAAAAAATAAGTTTCTTTTCCTTTTTTGAATGAAGTAAATGTCAGTCACTCGGTCCATGCTCTACCCAGTGGGAACACAGTAGTGCTAGATACACAGAAAAAAAAAAGTGATTAAATAGCTTCCCATTTGGTGCTTTGTTTATAAATTCAGTCTTGATGATAATGCACTCAAACACAATTGATCACTGATTTTAATTTGCTCTATTGTGTTACAGACAGATGAAAGGCCGAGAATAAAATGAGGAGCAGTTTAGCCAGGCTATCCCCGTCTCTCCATCCCGATGACACACACGCTTTGTGTTTTCAGTACCATGAGTCTGCTCCAAGCAGTTTCTAAAGCGCTTTCCTAGGAAATGGAGTTCGTAAGGACTACTCACCAAACTCTTCACATATGTGAGGGGATTAGAAAGCAATGAGCTTAATTCTCATGTAATAAAAAATAATCTCATATTCTGCATGTATTACATGTTCTAAAAAATTACAAGATCAATAATGCCTTTCCACTACCAGGGACTCAAATGATCAAAAGTGCATTTGCTAAAACTTTTCATTATAGCAGAATTAACAATTCTTAGCTCTTTTTCTTTCTCTCTCTTTCTTTTTCAACTGTATAAGTATTAATCAGAATTTGCAATTTAGTGTGTAGAGGTGAGGACAATAATTACTTGTTTTCTTCATGCAGTTAAATTTTTTATAAGAATAGAGTAAAACCTAAAAAAAAAATGTATTTAAATAAACATCTGGAATTTCTTAAGTTTAATGCCCAGTGAGAAAATAAGGTTTTTAAGGCTTTTATTCAGCACCAAGGTTTACTACCCAAACATCGTCAGTCCTTAAATCCTTTAGCTTAAAAACTTGTTCCTCCAAGAAACTTATTCAAAATGCTTGACTTTTCCAGGAGATTCATACATATAACCTCGTATCTTAGACCTCTGTCAATATTACATCTATATAATAGGTTATAAAAGTATTTCACAACTAAACAAGGATTCTTTCTCTCAGACAACTTTCTTGTTTAAGGGGAGGCTATCTCCTCCTTCTTGAGTCCCCAAGCTTTCCACCTTTCATACAAAATACCCAGAGCATTTATTTGTTTTTATATATCTGATCCAGTTGACTCTGCCTCTTGGGGAAATAGAGCCTTGATTTCTCTATTCCTGTATCCCCAGGGCCAAGGACAGTGCTTGATATCTGAGTCAAAAGAATAGAAAGAAGGGTTGAAGAATCCTTACATTAAAAAAAAAAATATCCTCTTTTATATCCCTCGTCATTGAATCTCTGGATATTTCTGCATAGTCCAGAGCACATTTAGAATATTTCATACTGTTCTGTGTTCTTTTACGTGGTCAGTCAGGTGTGGCCACAAAAGGGGACACAGGAGGGATTGGGGAAAAGAGAGTGTATTATGCTCACAGGTGCCGGCACACCATGCAGGGCCACCGGGGTAAGACTCAGTTGGTGAGGAGGCTGAAAGCAGGAGTGAAGGGAGAACTGAGGCTAGCCTCGCTACTGGAGGTTCCAATGGGAATAGCAGGGCAGGGAGGACAGTTTAGGATCGGCTCATTTGAATAATTCCAGCAGGTTCCTAGCTATAGGGGTGGTCACTAGTTGTCTGGTCCCTGGTTTTAAATGATTAAGGCACAAGCACATAGCTTCCTGTGAGTCACAGCTGAACGGAGGAGGTCAAGCTCTGGATTGGTTATTCAGCATGTCAAAGGTTCCAAGAGGGGCAGTCTACCTTCAGCCAGAAAGGTTTTTAAGATACCCAAATATACTGCTCACAAACATTAGGGGATATTTCAAAATGAATATAAAACTATAAAATATCCCCTAATGTTTTTGAGCAGCGTATTATAATATAAAAATTATAAATAATACACGCATGCTCATAGAAAGCTCATGCACGTTAAGGAGCAGAGAAAACAGTGGTCTGTCACTACTTTTAGGGTCAGGTCTACTTCACTGCACCTCTGTCCATCTCTCTTGTCCCTTTCCAGTGTGAAACCTCCTGGTCTTCTCTCACTATTCTCCTTCTCCATGTAAGGTGATGCATCAATGGCTGAGTGGTGTACAGTTGTGGACGTGGGGCAGGAGATTTACCAGATTCGGTGCAGGTGCACTATGTGATAGAGATGAGCGATTTGAGGTGCTATACACTCACTTCTCCTTGTGAATTTCACAGCTTCTTTCTCCAGGAATAACATGTGGAATCCAGCATACTGGGCTGACTTCATTCTGGATTCACAGTGGGGTCTTCAGTTCCAGACCTCTAGCAACAAGGACAATGAAGCTAATAGGGGAAATTTCTCCATTTTGACTTAAAAAAAAAAGTCAAAATGGGACTTTTTTTTTGTGGGGGAGCCTCAGCAGCCTCCGGACTTCCCACACTGTCACAGGTCACCCAGTTAAGGAACCTGCCACTCCACACATCCATCAGCTCTGTCAACTGCCCCCAAAGCAGGTGCAGACCCAGACGACTCAGTTCCTTGGCCTGCTACTCCCCTCCCATGCTTGTTTTCTACCTTGCTGCTGCTATATGGTTCTACTTTCCTCTCCTTGAAATCACCGCTGACCACCCAAGTGGCCCCTGGCCCACAGTTATTCTCATTAGTGCAATGCATCCATTCAAGAACCTAGCCAAACTAATTTTCCTCTTCTAGGCTATTGTGGGACATCAGCTATTATTTTTTATTGTTCCCACTTAGTGTTGTACTCTATTGCAAGGGATTATTACATCATTGAATGTTTGCCTTCCCAAAAGCATTATTGCAATCTTTGCTTTTTTATCTGAAAATATTATCCTATATAAAACTGGAAAGGAGAGTAAAGAATAAATGCCCATAAATGAATTCTGATTATTTCCTCTCTTCTTCTGGAATGTTATAAAAGCTACCAGCCTGAAAATTCTTTTCCTGCAGCTCTTTGTCTGAGCCAGTACTTGTGATGTCAGAATTTGGTGTATGCCTTTCAAACCTGCTTTCAGTTTAAACTCTAGTGCATTGAGAATGTAATCTAAACAGATTAATTCTAAAAGTTATAATTTTTAGGAAGTAAGATTACCAGGAAAAATTAAAATCTACTTCATCGTATAAAAGAGAGTTAGAACAGCTCTCACTTGAATGACAAATGCTACAACAAATAACAAACTCCAAGATCACAAGTGCCTGCTCCATCCTTGCCATGGGCCGTGGATACCAGGTTTAGAATAGAACTGAAACCTATTGCAATCAATAATAATAATCATAAAAGTGTGTCCCTATAACTCCATGGAACTACTTTCCATAAATTTTTACTTAATGGAATTGATCTGAAAGTGGTTCTGAGGCATTCATAGGGTTTTCATTTTCATGCAAGGACGCAGCTCAAGAAGCCCCCTTAAAAAATCAGGTCTCAAGGTCAAGGAGAGGAGAAAGGCTACCATTGTGTTTCCTCTCATTCTGAAATGGGGCAGAGTGCTGAGCGGCCACCCTGATGGAAGGCAAGAAACAAAGATATAAAACAGCAGCATTGCCAGGAAAAGCAGGCAGAACATCCAATACAATAAATATAAAATATACCCAAAGGAAAAGAAAGAAAGCTCTTTTCACTTGTCATAAATAGAGTAAAATAGCCAGCAGAAGAAAAGCGTAAACAAAATGGAAGCACTCAGTAACATGTGACTTATTATCCATACATTTTTTTGGCAGTGAAACACTTCCCTTTGATGCTGTACGCCAGGACAATTGGTACCTAATTAAAAATAAGAGCGTTCATGTGAAGACAAATTTTAAGTAGAATGAGCAAACTACTTGGTGGAAGTCAAAGGGCACCAATGATTGCTTTAAATCACCATCTCAGACCCTGTTGAGATTATTCCTTTAAGCTTCCATTTCCTTTTCTATCTCACAAATTGATTTGAGAAAGGATGAACTGCTATTTGCAAAGCACTTATATTCTTAAATAATGATTGTAATGAGAAGGCAGATGATGGTCAATGGAGGAAGTATTCTTTTCAGAGCTGAACAGGTTTTATCCAGTGACATCCTCTCTGAGATGTCAGCTGCCTAGATTGGGATGATATTCTCATACTTGGACCTCGTCTCCTGAGAAGTGGTGCAGAGTTATCCAGAGCAACTCTCCGACTGAGCACTTGATCCCACTGTCCCAGCAAAGCTGCCACCCTCAGCCCTCTCTTGGGAGAAAAAAATCAAAAGTCCTTCGTGCATCCTCACTCTAAAAATTGAAAACTAGTTAACTGTGTAACTCTACCTGGAAGAGAAAACTCAAGGCACTCCATTTGTCACGGTGTAGAATGTTGGAGAGATAAAACCTGTCTGCTTCTGGTTAACAAAAAGAACAAACAGATAAATAGTAACTGACTAATACTGGAGAGTCAGTGTCTCAAAGGTGCCAGGTTGTTTGTATTTTATGGAGTGCTCTTAATGCTAAATTAGAAAAGACATAGCATTGGGACTGACAGACTGTAGAAAGTAGTATCAACAAAACTGCTTAGAAATAGAAGGAAAAAATCTCAAAGTTGTTAAAGCCTTAGCTTTAAATGTCAAACCTAAATTGATCTGTATACAGAAAAAGACTCCCTCCTAGAAAAAAAAAAATTGCAGCCAAATGTTCATCAATAGAGACAAAAGATGAACTTGGCAAACTCATTATAGAGCCAGTGAAGCTGTTTGATAAACCACAGGACAGAGACAAAACTCTCTGTCAGAAGAGCAGTGTGAGGCTCTCCACTCAACCTGCCAACTGCAGCTAACATGAGCATCTCTTAACAAGAAATGTGCAGGGGGTGGAAAATGAAAGAGCGATTCACTGAATGAGACAGAAAGCCCCAGATCAGTCAAAGGCATTGCCTGGAATACCCAGAGTCGGTTAGGTGCCAAAGTCCAATGATGCAGCAAAAATTCTACAACCAACTGCTCAGAAGAGATCAATATTGAGCATACCCAAAACTTAGCTAGTGACTCATTTAAAAATTTTCACATCTGGGGCAGGTAAGACTGACCTGCTGAGCCAAACGACATTCATGGGTAAGACCATGGGCACTGAATATCAAAACAACAATCCCTTCCTACCTGACTCCAAATGTCCTTGCAGATTAAGCCTTGTTTGGAGCACTTGGGACTTTGCATGGAATATAGATATGTAAGCTTACACACTTTGTTTTAAATGAGTCCAAGTCTGCTAGTCTTGACAAATTTAACTCCAAGCTATTGAGAGAATTTGCGTCAGAAATCATATATGCTCGAAGATTCAAATTGGAATAGTGCTGCTTTGAAAGGACGTAGGTGTGACGACCACAGAGAGGACCAACAGCCTCTGGCTCTGCACCTTGGTTGTACACCAGCACACAAGGTGAGTCCCTGCTTCCCTGGCTGCTACTGTCATTTATTGAGCATGGCAGAACTCCTGGGGCAAGCCACATATGCCTGATGTGGGTCTCCTCTAACAGGTGATCTTTGTTTGGGGGTGTCCTTTCAGCTTGGTGACACTATATCAGGACTGCACAGTTGTCTTAGGCCCTCTCTCTCCAATCCTTTCATTCTCTTCCACTCTCACAAGCATCATCCCTGCTTGACAGTCAAAAGGCTCTTTTCTCATGTGGATGTCCTCGGTTCGATTCCCTGTCAAGGAACACAGGAGAAGCGACCATCTGCTTCTTCACCCCTTCCCCTTCTCTCTCTCTCTTTTGCCTCCTGCAGCCATAGAGCGAGTTGGCCTTCGGCACTGAGGATGGCTTCATGGCCTCCGTTTCAGGTGCTAAAATATGGTTTTGTCACTGAGCAACATTGTAATGCCCCAGATGAGCAGAACATTGCCCCCTGGTGGGCTTGCTGGGTAGATCCCGTTTGGAGTGCATGCAGGAGGCTGTCTCTCTGCCTCCCCTCCTCTCACTAAAAATAATAAAAAAAAAATTTTAAAGGCACTTTTCTCCTGTTCTTATTTTCTCCCTCTTTGTCATTCATGACATTTCCTCAATCAATTCCTTATGTGGCTAATCCTGCCTGGGTAGCTGCTCCTTTAAGGACCCCACCCACCATAAGCTTGTATCTATAAAGAAAAATATCTAGTCTTTGGTTCTAAAAACTACAGATTCTATTCATGGAAGAGCCAAGAAGTGTTCATAAAAATGTGAGTTTAAAGTTATAAAAATATAGCATTGATTTTCTAACTGTAAATCATATAATATTTAAATAATTTCCTTTTTCTTTAGGGTTGCCAGAGTGATACAAGGGAGGAAGGGAATGTAGAAGACATTTGTACGTTCACAAGGCATCTGACAATGTCTCACATATGACTACATTTGGTCTACAAAATTTATTGTTCACTATGTGATGAGCTACTCTCACTAAGTCCATTAAAGGACACCTTAGAGGGAAGATAGAGAAGACTGGGCATAGAACCAGTACTCTGAAAACCACCATCCACTCGGATATTTCCAGAGCACTTACTATTCATCAGGTGGTGTATTAAGCACATTGCATACTATATATGTGTAAGCACATAAAAACAAAATGTAATCCTTCAGATAACCCTATGAAAGAGATAATTTCCCCTTGTGGATGAGAAAGCCAAAACATGAGCAGTCTGACTTAACAAAGAATTCATCATTGATTAAGAGCCAAATCTAAACACATATCTATCATCCTTGAGCCCTGTGCTAGCCCCAAGCTCCTTTCTCTAGTATTTAGGGAAGGATTTCAAGTCCAGTGTAGCCAGACTTGGATATATACTATGAAGACTGATAAGAGACAAGGGTCCTCACTATATAATGCAAGGTCATAGTTTGCAAAAAAAAAAAAAAAAATCAGCAGGTATCATCTGCAGGGCAGTGCATAAGAGTGCAGGAGAGTATGCTCTGGGTCTCTTGTTGCTCTCCAGGCACTAACAGGCATCTCACTGATGGGGTGATATCTGGCCACAGTGGCTAGAAGGACAAGGCTTAGCCACTTGTGGGTCAGGTCAGGTAATGAGATTACTACTTTTTAATGCCACATCATAATTGACACATCATGTGTTTCATCCACAATTAGCTCACTTCTCATTTCAGTTTTAACTGCTCTGGACATTTCCAATGAAGCTCAGTCTGCTTTCATGCTGCCAGCATCCCAACTAATTGAGCATCTTGCATTTTTTGCCATCCTCTCGTTAAGACCTCTTCCAACTGAGTGGGAATCTCATTTCAGCCTATACTTGTATGCAGCCTAGAAGTGCAGAAAAATTAGCAGTTCCATTGAGGGAAGGAAGTCATTGGATAATTCTGGGAGCATTCACTTTGCTTCTTAACAGTCATGGCAGAATGGAGCTACTGTTGATTAGAGTAGCATCCTAGATAATGTGTACTTGTATTGGCTTATCATCTTTTCTGGTCTTAATTTTTCTACTTCAGCATACTCTGTGATCCCCTTTCAAAAAAATAGCTGCATTCTAATTCTCGTCACAGGCTCTCCTATAGGAAGGGAACTTAAACTAAGACAGTTGGTACAGGAAGTAATTCTAGAAAATACTCAGAATGGGATTCTGGATTTAGGTCTCTGAGAGATCATCACCCCATTTCTGATGATTAGAGGGGAGAAATGATCCCTGGGGTGCTTAGCATGACAATGACTGAAGCTTGAATGGCGACTGGGATGAGGAACAGGGGAGATGGGTAAGAGTTAGGTTGTTCCATAGTTCTGAACTTGAAAAGTACAGGGCAGTGATAAATATGATGTTTGTGGAGCTGGCTGATTTTTGCTAAGTGCCTTAGAAGCCTTGAAAGAGAATCTAGGTGCAAGTTAGTCAATTACGAACCCAAGGCCTCCAATAACAACCAAAAGGATTCATGACAACAATTAAATGTCTCCTGCAGCGGTAGGACAAAATGTACTAAAAATGCAGCTCAGAATTAAATTATAGGGATAAAAGTTCTATAGAGACTGAATGTATCACCTTGAAAAGTATCCTCTGCTTAAGTAAGGGCCCTCATCAGAAGTAATGGCACCTTGAGGCCTGGGATAGAGACTGTTAGATGTCTGTGTCAAACAAAGGTATAAGTGGAGTTGGCTGGCTCCCCATCACTTCCCGCAACAAGCCTGCAGCATGTGCATAATACAGATCTTAAGCCCCAGTGCATTAGAGGTCCAAAGGAAAACATAAACGAGCAAATAAAAAAAACCCACCACATTTCACCAAAAGACAGTAAGGGTTTCCTTTAAAACTGGATCTCTGATCAGTTATTTTGGACTCCTAATTTCAGCATAAAAGAAAAGTTAATGTATTTTTCATTATAATTGACTCTGATTATCTTCAGGAGCTAAGGAGGGAGTATGGCTGTGACTTGGAGATCCCCTGGGGTTATTCAGTGCTTCTGTATTTGATGATTAATGAACAGACAATTGTACCAACCATTGGACAAAAAGGGCAAGGCAATCAAGAATGCAGGTCCCTTTGGGATGGAGGTCTGTGTCACTCTATGAGGTAAGCACTTTAGTTTTGCAGCAGGTGCTGGGTGAGGGTGAGGATGAGTGAATCCAGAAAGGGTGTTGCAGAAGGCGGTATTAAATTGCAGTTGTTGTCGTCATGGCTTGTTCTACTAAACTTTCTTGCATGAACTGTTTGATAGAAATTGCATCCACTCCCCATCTTGAAAATGTAGAGACAGAGTGCACTTAGTGATGTAACATAATGCGAAGAGCGCAATATGCTAAACTACAACAGATGCCACATGGCTCCCCTCATTTTGAGCCACTTGTGGTGGACAGTGGCATATGAGCTCTAAGTCACCTTGCTGTGCCTCGAATAAGCATGGCATGAATCAACACATCATGCTCGAGGGTTTTCTGAGATGCCATGAGAACTTGCTTGGCAGACTTGTAGGCACATCCTGAAACTTATATCCTTGGCGGTAACTTTCAACGAACGGGAAATGTGTCAGTGAATAAGGCTTCAGTCCCCTGGCTTTCATGAGGATCTTTCTGGAAAGTAGATTCTGATCATTTTTGGAGGTTCTGGATGAATTGTCCAATTGCCTTTAGCAGGGAAGATAATAACTCTCACTTGTATGGGCTTCTCCTCTTTCTGTGTCTTTGTGTTTCCTTACCTTCCTCTCTTCTGCTTTCTGCGATCATCTCTCAGACAAATCACCTGTCCCCAAACCCCTCCTCAGGCTCTACTTTTACAGGAAACCAAATTAAAACACACAAATATCTCCAAAAAACTTCACATTTCCTGCCTTATGAAAGACATGCTCACTCCTGCTGGAAGAGTAGCTGGGTTGAATATGGGATAAGGGATATTTATTATTTAGAAACCAAAAGCAGTATGGGTATGGGAATGTGCCAGACTTCACATTTATAAAGTTTTGCAGAATTTTTACCATAAAATTGGTGAAGATGCGGAAAACTCACAGTCACAACTAGATGAGTTATTGCTGCTGGAATTTTTAAGTGACTCAGATAACATATTTTTAGAGGAAATCTACCCTAGAGCAAAATTGGCAGCAATGGAGGGAGTATATAGGCTTATAATTTTTCACCTTTCAGGTTTCCTTACATTACCAGTTCAAGCTATCATTAATATTGCTTTGGGGCATTCTTAGTTGTCCCCAGTGAGCAGTCTGCTACTAGCTCTAACCACTTTCTAAGAAACATGAAGTTCAAGCAGTGTCTAAAGCTTAGATCAATGAGTCATGAAGAATCTAAATGGGATGACTAGCCTTCACCGAAGTCCCGGATTCCAAAGCTCAAGCCTGGGGAGTGCTGACAGATGCTCTCTGAGGCACGGCAGTTAAAATAACACTTACTACTTAACAGTTTCCAGTCCCAAATTACTTATTAAAATCTTACGTTTTCCATAGCCCTGTCTTGGAAATATGTGATACTGCCATCATTTTTCTAAACAGAAAAAAAAAAAAGATTAAAAATGACATATTTAATAATGTAATGGACACAAATAAAAGAAGTGGAATTCAGTAGTTTCTAAGTTCACGAATATTTCATTTAAGTGCTTCCTGTTTGAGGAATTCAAACTGGACAGATGTGTTGTCCATGAAGTTCATTTTTTGGGGGCGGTGCTATTTTTTGCTATGTTCCAGAAGCAAATGGCATCAGTGAGTTCTTTCAATGGAAGGCTTAAGCTTCTAGCTCTAGGGAGTAATTTTGAGCAAGGCTCTCCAGCTTGAGCCCAAGGTCGCTGGCTTGAGAAAGGGGTCACTTGGTCTGCTGTAGTCACCCAGTCAAGGCACATATGAGAAATCAATCAATGAACAACTAAGGAGCCACAGCAAAGAATTGATGTTTCTCATCTCTTCCTTCCTGTCTGTCTGTCCTTATCTGTACTTCTCTCTGACTTTCTCTGTCTCTGCCACAAAAACAAATAAAACAAAAAGAATGTTTATTTAGTAATCCCATTTATTTTAAACAGACAAAAGAGGAGAGGAGGTACAAACTAGTAGCGATTGACAGATAGGGGCAGAAAGTGGAATTGACATCTTGTGTATCCACTAGTAATCTGAATTTAAGGTGCCTTTCCATTATTATGCTACTGAGTTGAAAAGCTTTTCATTCAATGAGCTCACTGCAGAATGTGAGTATACAGAATTCATTTTTTACATATCACATAATTTCATTTGAAATGTGGCAAAATGAATCCATTAATTAAATTATTTAAAATTATCTTTTCATATAGACATAATTCCTGAAGTTCTGGGGAGAGTTATAGCCCTGAAAAACTAATAATTTTCTCAACATTTTCTAGTTTTCTTGTGAAAACAAAATTTAGCAGAAAAGAATTACATTAATATAAATTTTTATAAAGTTTCAAACTGAAAACACTGATACCTGATTGCCATTTTCTCAAAAATTATTGGGATGCTAAGTAAATATATAGATTTCTGGACTTCATCCACAACCACTGAATCAGAATGTTTTAGGGTGGATGGAGTCAAGGCATGTATTACTTAAACACACACACACACACACACAACTCTACTCCCTATTCCCCTCTACCAGCACATGACTTATGAGTCTTAGGAAGTTTTCAGAAACAACACTTTGCACATTGCATTCCTGATCTCCATATTTGGACATCAGCAAGCTGCAGGCAGTCTGATTATAAAAGCATACTCAAGTTGGGATTTGTTTTTCTCACAAATCAAGAAGTCTGCATGCAGGTGCCTTCTGGCATTGCTCCAACAGCCTGTGATGCCCAGCCAGTGTCTTCAGGTCCCCTCCACCTCTTCCTCATGCTTGTCACCTTCCACC
This sequence comes from Rhynchonycteris naso, assembly GCA_037038555.1. NCBI lineage: Eukaryota > Metazoa > Chordata > Mammalia > Chiroptera > Emballonuridae > Rhynchonycteris > Rhynchonycteris naso. The sequence continues at coordinate 230,463,692 of CM072998.1, forward strand.
AGGAACTATTGCTCAGCTCACATTTAAAGCCCCTCTTTTCACTCCTCACAGGGTGCAGCCTAGAGCATACACATGTTACCTAGGAAAGACAGTTACCTTAGCGGGGTTCTCTTTGGCTGTGTCTCCTTCGCTGATTTCTCTGTTAGGTTTCCTCCCTCTCGCTGTGTCACCTGCAGCTTTCAGGCTGCACTAATAGCTGCCTGATCACGCTGTTGTTTGCAATAATGCCCTGGGATAGACATTTCTCAAAGGTCTGATATCGTTTGCCCTGGGATATTTTTTGAGGTCAGTATATGAGCTTTGTTCTGGTCCAGAAGACTCTTTTTTTTTTTTTTTTGTCTTATTTGGTTGTTTCTGGCAAAGAAGCCGGCCTTCCATTTGGCTAGCTGTTGTCATGGACCTACTGACCTCGTCTTCATAGCTTTCCATAAAAACCTCCATTACTTTTGAAAGCCACCTTGGGTTTGAATATACCCACACTCAGTTCAGCTTTGACCCTCCATGTATGAGCTATCTAGGGGAAAGGTGATTGGAACCTGTCTCACTCAGAGTAGAAGCTCCACCCTCTAAGTTGGGGTTGCAGGAGGAAGTGCCCCAAGATCTCAGGCTCACTTTGAATTTAGCCTCCGCAACATGGAGCTGGGAGATATCGGCAGCCTGTGCCTTCTGCTTCTGGTAATACACTGTGGCAATTGACTAGGAACTGTGAGGAGAGAGCCTAATTTTCTCAACCACAGCAGCCTGAGGAGTAAAGCTTCCAGCTTGCACAGCTGGGCAGAGGTGGGGGAGGAAGAGCAGGTCATAGTCAAGTGACACGGACTCTGTTCTAACCAAGCTTTGAAAAAAAAAAGTTTACTTTCTGTATATCCTTAACATAATGTCCAGAAGCTTTACTTTTAAAAAAAATTGATAATCACCAGTTATGGTTGTGTTGCTAGAGAATGGGTCTGTGGAACTGCTCACACTACCCTGCTGGAAATCATCTCTTGTCTTTTTATTTCCCTTTCTTTCTTTCTTTCTTTCTTTCTTTCTTTCTTTCTTTCTTTCTTTCTTTCTTTCTTTCTTTCTTTCTTTCTTTCTTTTTCTTTCTTTCTCTCTCTCTCTCTCTCTCTCTCTCTCTCTCTCTCCCTCCCTCCCTCCCTCCCTCCCTCCCTTCTTTTAGCAAGAGGGAGAGACAGGTGATGGTGCAGAGAGAGACAGACAGGAAGGGAGAGAGTTGCACCACTTTAGTTGGTCATTGATTGCTTTCTCATATGTGCCTTGACCAGGGGACTCTAGCAGAGCCAGTGACCCCTTGCTTAAGCCAGTGACCTTGGGCTCAAGCCAGTTACCTTGGGCTTCAAGCAGCAACCTTTGGGCTCAAGCCAATGACCATGGGTTCATGTCTATGATCTCATGCTCAAGCCAGCGACCCTGTGGTCAACTTGTGACCACAGGATTTCTAACCTGAGTCCTCACATCCCAGGTCAATGCTCTATCCACTGCACCACTGCCTAGTTAGACCCATCTCTTTTCTTGATGTTTTAAACCTGTTAGCACATTACAGAATCAATATTTCTATATGAGATATTATTAGTTTGCAAGTATTTTGTCTTGGTTTGTCATTTGTCTTTTAATATAACTTGTGGTTTATTGTTTTAGCATGAAATTTTAAAATACAATTGCATGTAGCTTACTTAATTATTCCCCGCTTATTGGATTTTGAGTCTTAGTTGCAAAAGCATTCTTCACTCCCAGGTTATAAAACAATTCACTCTTTTTCCCCTAGTACTTGTATAATTTAATTTTTACATTTAGATCGTCAATCACTTCTAATTTATTAAAGTGGGTTGTGGGAAGTATAATTTCTAAATCACCTTTTTCTAAATGGCTATTTTGGTGTTCCAAACTAATAATTAAAAATTCCATCTTCTTGTCAGGTACTTGAGATTGCACCTTCATCAGTTTAAAACTTTTCTTCATATATATTAGTTTTCAGATTCCATTCTGTTTTACTGGTGTATCCATCTACTTATGAGCTACTACTACACTATTTTCATTATAGAGGCTTTAGATTATGTTTTTAAATGGTTAGCTTCCTGCACTTAGTTATTCTAATTATTCAGGGTTTTCTGGACAGTTTTTGTTTATTATTCTTTAATTTTAAATATTCAACAATTACCTTGGACAGCTCCAGACTAGGAAAATAAAATTAAATTTGTTAGATGGTGTTATGATTTTAAATTTGTACATTATAAATTGAGGGTGGAGCTTCTCTTCTGAGTGAGACAGGTTCCAATCACATTTCCCCTAGATAGCTCATACATGGAGAGTCAAAGCTGAACTGAGTGTGGGTATATTCAAACCCAAGTATTGATATCTTTTGATTGAATTGTTCTTTTCAAAATAATAGATGGTCTGCCCTCTGATTAAGCTTACTTCCTCTGCTTTTTAGTGGTATTTTAGATTTTTCCTCCTTTAGACTTTGCATGTATCTTATGATAAGTACTTCTGGATATTTATTGCTATTGTTGTTGTTATAATAAGTGGTGATTTTCTTTTTAACATATTTTATATATTGTTATTTTTAGCCTGTAAAAAAGACTATTGATTTTTGTATTTTGATATCAATAACTTGATAAATTACTGATTCTCTTATTGTTTGTATTAATTTTTTCACTGATTGCCATTGGTTTTCAAGGTATTTTATTATAATAGTCTATAAATAAAAATAATCTTTTTCTTCTTTTTAATTGTTATGCCTTAACTTATTGACATTGTCTGAAGGATTGTCTAATAATAATAGTAAGTAGGCAAGGCTATTGGAGTAATTCTTGCATTGTTCATGATTTTAGTAAGAATGGGAAAAATGTTTCCTTGTTAATTAAGATGATGATATTGATTTGTTTTTATTTTCCTGGAATAAACCCCACTTAGTCATGACTCATTTTTTTTACAGTATTGTTGGATTCTATTTGTGAATTATTTCTTTTCATCAATATCTGTGAGATTAGTCTGCAATTTGCTCATTTGTGTGGTTGTAATTGGTGTAGTCATTGTCAGGTTTAGGAAATCACTCATATTCTTTTTATTTTTGTATTTTATAAGCCATGGAACAGTTAGCAATGGCATCATTCATTCTTTGATGGTTTAATGGAAGTCCCTATGAAAACTTATGGGTGGATCTTTTTGCCAGTGTAACACTTTGATATAATTCTCTATTTGACATTGAAATTAAAATGTTCTCTTCTTCTTAAGGGCAGTTACAGCAAATTTTCTTTGGTAATTTACCTTTTATCAACATTTTCAAACTTATTTACAAATAATTGTATAAAGCCCTCTCTTAGGAATGTTTTTACATTCCTATAATTTCAAAAGGTATTTATCCTGTCATTTTTTATTTGTATATTCATGTTTTCTTCTTGATTATGTTAGCTACAGGCATGTCTATTAGGTTGATAACTTCAAAACACCAGTTTGTGTACTTATGTATTAGTTATATCTTCTTGTTTTCTAATTTGTTAATTTCTGCTTTTATCTTTATTATTTTGTTTATAAATTTTTTGTTGAATTTATTGGGGTGACACTGATTAATAACATTTTTATAAGATTTACAATTCTATAATACATCACCTAAAAACTGTATTGTGTTCACCACCCCGAGCGCTTTTTTGTATTTTGTTCTTTTACTTGCTTTACAATGTGGATCTTCCCTCCATTTTTATTATTTGTATTAAGAGCCATGAATTTTCCTCTCAACATTGTTTTAATTGTATTCTATAGATTCTCTTTTGTACATTATTACCCATTTCAAAAAGAAATTCTTCGATTTTAATTTATTTTTCTCATTTGATGCAAGGGATATTTATAAGTAAGTTTTAAAATTCTGGTTGTAAAGATTTCCACCCTTTTAAAAATTAACATTTAGTTCAATGTATCATGATCAGGGAATGTTGTTGCATTATTTCCTTTAAATAAAACATTCAAGTTTATCCTATTTTTATATGTTAAAACTTATATACCCTTAATTAATTAATTAATTAATTTTCTTTTTTTTCTTTCTTTTTTCTTTTTTTCTTTTTTTACAGGACAGAGAGAGAGTCAGAGAGAGGGGTAGATAGGGACAGACAGACAGGAATGGAGAGAGGTGAGAAGCATCAATCATTAGTTTTTCATTGCTGACGCAACACCTTAGTTGTTCATTGATTGTTTTCTCACATGTGCCTTGACCATGGACCTTCTGCAAACCGAGCAACCCCTTGCTGGAGCCAACGACCTTGGGTCCAAGCTGACGAGCTTTTGCTCAAGCTAGATGGGCCCGCACTCAAGCTGGCAAGCTCGGGGTCTCGAACCTGGGTCTTCCGCATCCCAGTCCGATGCTCTATCCACTGCGCACCACCTGGTCAGGCTAATTATTTATTTTTGTTCTAATTACTTTCTTGTCTTAGCTTGACAACGTTTTGTTCAAATTTCTTATTGTTGCTAATATTCTGAATTTTTAAAGTTTATTTCTTATAGTTTTGGGGAAATTATTGCTGTTATTTTTATTTTATTTTAATATTTTTAGAAAGAATGGAAAGGATAGAAAGAGACATCAGGTTGTCATTCCATTCCTTTAAGCATTCATTGTTTACTTCTTCTTCTTCTTCTTCTTCCTTCTCCTCTTCTTTTTTTTAAGTGAGAGGAAGGGTGATAGAGAGACAGACTCCCACATGCACCCTGACCAGGATCCACCCAGCAGCCCCTGTCTGGGGCTGATGCTGTAATCAACCTAGCTATCCTCAGCTTCCAGGACCGACACTCAAACAAGTTGGTCACTGGCTGTGGGAGGGAAAGAGAGAAAGAAGGGGAGAGGGAGGGGTGAGAAGCATATGATTGCATCTACTTTGTGCTCTCACCTCACCGGGAATTGAACCTGGGATGTCTGCACACCAGGCTGACGCTCTATCCATTGAGCAAGCTGGCTAGGGCCTTCTGTTATTTTTTATTTATATTCATAATGTTTCATATATTCATTGCAAAGTAATTGTCTTATTTACTTAAAAAACACATTATCATGCAACATTTCAAACAATTTGAAATACAGAAAGGAATTTAATAATGCTCAATTAGCTATCAGCTGGCTTTAAATATTCTCCACTCATGACCAGTTTTATTTTATCACTCCCACAGGCCTGTGCTTGCTTCCCCTGAATTATTTTAAAGCAAATATTAAATAAAATAGAAAAAAAATTATACTTTTTCTATGTTCTCAGAAGTTTAAGAAACATTTGGATTTTCTAACCTTTAAAAGTTTGTCAAAACTCCCCTCCGAAATCATCTGGACCTATTGCAATCTTTTTGTTGCTGTTGTTAGCAATGTTTTCTATTTTTTTCTTCAGTAATTATTTAACTTTATATTGAGGTCAATTTTGGTGAATAACTTTTAGGCTAGAATATCACGCATTTTATCTAGTATTTCAAACATATACAAACATTGTTTTGTGATTTAAAAAATTTCTTCTATTTTATGGTTAATTCCCTTTTTACATTTCACTATTATAAACTTTTGTTCTCTGCTCTTTATAAGACACTATTAAGAGAATGAAAAGGCAAACTGCAGACTAGAAGAAACATTTTAAGCAACATGTTTGACAAGGGAAATTTTTCCAAGTATATAAATTACTGTCAAAATAATAAGAAAACAAGCAGTTCGGAAAAAAAAAGATAAAGGACAGAAACTTTGAACAGGTTCACAAAAAAAGATTATGTGAATGGCAAATAAGCACGTGAAAAGGCACTTGACATCATTAATCATTAAGAATTACACATTTATTTCACAGTGAGATACCACTCTACAGATACTAGAATGACCAAACAAAAAAATAAAACAGTACTGAGTATGGTGAAAATGTGAAAGCAGTGAACTTCAAACACTGTTCACAGGAATGCAAGATGTTACAGTTACATTGTAAAATAAAACATCACTTACCATATGACCTAGCATTTTTATTTTTAGATGAGATTAACAGTAAGTTAAAGAAGGCTCTGTATTCTATGATTCCATTTATATGACACTCTGTAAGAGATAAAACTACAAAGAAGGAGAATGTATCATTGGTGGCGAGGTTGGGAGACTAGGAGAAGGGTTGTCTGCACAGTAAATGCATAAGAAAATGTTGGGGGCCAATGGAATGTTTTGTATCTTGATTGTTATAGTAGTTGCTGAACTCTATGCAGTTGTCAAAATTCATAAAATCATATACCATCTAGAGTGTATTCATTGCACAGAAATATAAAAATATAAATAAATTGAGTAGGAAGGTATAAAGTTAAAAAATTCATAAAAATAAATATTTTGGATATCTTTTATTTTCACCAAAAATAATTCTTACTTATTTTTCGTACCCCTCTGTGTGCCAGCAGGCTGACCTTCAGAGGCTATTTCAGCATATTCCCTTACCATTATTCTTTTGTGGGCTTGGCCACATGGGGCAGCTTCATCATGAGATTAGAGAAATGAAGAAGGCCAATTTAAAGTATTGGTTCTCCTGGATTCTTCCCTGGGGCAGCTTCAGCGGGCTGTGATCTCCTACCAACCACCAGATGCCTCTATCAATGTGAATCCCTCCCTTTACACTTCGTAACACTTATTTTTTCCTCTAATCACTTTTGATCTAGAGACAGTAGCAATTCTGCTCATAATAGCCCTAGGAAATTACGCTACCTGGTGGTTTTCTGACTTCAGTTCATATTCTTGTAAGATTCTTCTTTTAAAATATCTCAAATTATCTAATTTGAATCTGTCATCCATTCATGCACAGATCTTAACTAATATAGTGAGTGAAGACCCATTGAATGAATCTAGAATATTCTTGAAACACTAGGATGCCAGGTTGGCTGGAAAAGGAGGTATAATTTAATAACTGAGAAACAGGTAGACTATATAAAGTGAGACCATGATCAGCAAGGTCACAATATCTAAAACTAGGTTGATATTAGTTTTTTGAAAGATTTTATTTATTGATTTTTTTTTTTTTAGAGAGAGAGAAAGGGAGGCGTGGAGGAGCAGGAAGCATCAACTTGTAGTATTTGCTTCTTGTATAGTCTGGGGTTTCAAACTGGCAACCTCAGTGTTCTGGGTTCACACTTTATCCACTGTGCCACCAAAGGTCAGGCTTAATCTTAATTTTGTCAGGAAAAATAAAATGATTGGAAAAATTTAAACAGAAAATTAATACTATTAAAGTAACACTTAATATAGATTGGCTGTAGGGTGCAGGATAGATCAGAGCAGGAAACCTGGAGTCTAGATGAACAATTAGAGAATGATATATGACACGGAAGTGAGGGAAACTACATGATAATTATGCAATGAAGTTGAGAAGCAGAGACAATTAGATATTGGAAAGTAGGTAGATACATGATAAAAAAAGAATAAGAAAAGCCAAAGATGACTTTGAAGTCTGGGTGACTGGCAGAATGATGACATTATTAAAGGGTGACATTTGCTCGGAGATCAGACTGACTGGTAAAGGAAGATGATGTCTGCCAGGTAACCATCACACTGCCATTTCAGGAGTTGGTTCTGGTTAGTGGGTCTGACTTCATCTTGGAAAATATTTTTTCTCCCTATGTTACAGAAAAATCTAAAGTCATAAACCTCCAATGAGAACCAGTAGATGGCTCAATGGGTAGTATTAAAAGAGTCTGATTTCAGGGATTATTAAGAAGAGAAGATACAACCTCAGGAACAAGATAAAATAATTTCTGTGAGTTGATTCAATGTAATGAGTCAGACAGGTTGGTGGTTGGAATCAGAGGAATGGTACTTGGAAAATGGGAACACTATCCAAAATGAATGGAAGACTGAATGGTAGCAGAAGCCATACCACACACAGGGGTAAAGGCAAGGGCAATCATTGTCTAGAAAATGTATTTATGTAGTAGTTTACCAGGCAGACTAAGGCTGATTCCTTAAGTGTAATTATTCAGTCTAGGAAGGAGCTACTGTTGGATTCAAAGACCACAGGGAGTATCCCTTCTGCTCCAGTTCTTGCCTCTGATTAGTAGTAACCTGTATGTGGTGCAGTGTGAGAGTGAACAGATACAGGATCTGAATATTGACACATTGTGATCAGACTACTGAGGACCACAGTTTAATAGTAAGCATAGGTAGTTATTGACACTTTTACTGCAAATGTGAAATTTGACTTGAGTACTAGGGCAAGAGAGTAGATGCAGATGGAAGACTTCTTTGAATTCAAGTGGGCTGAAGGAAACTGCAGAGGTAGTATACCCCAGACTGAGACTTGTAAGGAAGCCCAAGTTTTTACTTCTTTTTTTGGTTCCATACAAGAGCCTAATACAATACTAGATTTAGAGAAGATGCTCATTAAACAAACACTGAATCAAATGGGTACTAACCCAGAATAAACATAGTCCTATATTTAAACTTGGATATTATTGATTGAAAGCCAAAAAGTTGTAAGATTCAGGAACCTCAAAAAGATGTTTAAGTTCTGAAAAATCTGATATGCTTCAAGAAGTATAAAGGGGGACCCTCAAATATGTAAAGGCAAATAAATTATTTTAGATAAGGGTAGCTTATATAATAAGACAGTAGTATAGCTCAACAAAAACTAAAGAAATAAGAATGGATTGATAGACTGGGAGTTAATATTCTTTTTTTATTTTTCAAAGAAATTCCACTGGTGATAAAGATTAGAGTTCAGAAAAGACACAAGAAAAGGTCAGCATGTCAGTGATTTCTTTAACTTAAAATTGAAACAAGTAAATAGGGCAGTGGATCTGTTCATGCATACCTATCTCATAAATTTCTTTCATCTCAAAAGATTAAGAGTATATATATATGAAGGAAGTATTTCAATGACATTTAAATTCCATCCCCTTCAAATGAGAAAAGTCACTGTTACAAAGCACATGTGAAGGCTACCGTCTGCAGCACCTTGTGCACTACCTATCCCTTGGATAAGCCTCTCCAGCAGTTTCCCAGTGCTCAGGGTTTAATGATTCAACATTTACAGTGAAATCTTGAGTACACATTTTCATCACTGAATCAGAGGTTCGGGAATTGCCAATAGAAACTCTGAAAGAAACCTAACGAAAACCTGCGTGCATTTCCTGTATTGCTTGTTAGTTTATTAGGAAATATAAATATCTGTGTGTTGGATTTTTCAACTTTAAAAAAATATCGCTGTTTTGGTATGTTTTTCCTTAGGTTTCTTCATTGTCTTTTTCCAAGAAGAGTTTCGTAATAACACATAGGAAGTTTATTGTGGGTAAACCCCAGAAAAATTAATGAAAGAATACTCAACATTTTAAAACATATTTATTAGTGGCATACAATTTATATAAATGGATGCCTCAGTATTCTTAACAATAGGCTTTATTATTGATATTTTAGGTATGGTGGAAAAAATTCATTTTCCAAGAATATATATTGTATACCTTGATTGTAGAATCACTCCTATTTGTTTTTAACTTTACCGACAGAAAAATTAAGGCCTAGATATAAAACAACTGCCCAGAGTCACGAAACAAGCTGCTTCCATGCTACTCTAAGCAACAAATTTATCCAATATTCAAATATGAAAACTCACTTTTCAGAAAGTATATGGTTTTAACTTTTATGTCAATAATAGTAAACAACTTAGTATATAAAGGTATTTATAAGACTCACTATAAAATATAATGGAGTGACTGACCAGGTGTTGGTGTAGTGGATAGAGCATCAGACTGGGACACAGAGGACCCAGGCTGGAAACCAGAGGTTGCTCGCTTGAGTGCGGAATCATCTGGTTTGAGCATGGGCTCACTGGCTTGATCACAGGGTTGCTAGCTTAAGTGTGGGATCATAGACATGACCCTATGGTTGCTGGCTTGAGCTCAAAGGTCGCTGGTTTGAGCCCAAGGTTGTTGGCTTGAGCAAGGGGTCACTCGCTCTGCTGCAGCCCCCTGGTCAAGGCACATATGAGAAAGCAATAAATGAGCAACTAAGGTGCTACAATGAAGAATTGATGCTTTTCATCTCTCTCCCTTTCTGTCTGTCTGTCCCTATCTGTCCCTCTCTCTGTCTCTGTCACAAAATATACATATATAATGGAGCAACATCTCAATAGCAATATATTATACCACATAATAAGGGGAATTTTAGATGGATAGATGACTACTAATTCAGTTCTTTATATGACATGAAATTATTCAAGTGACAAAGACTCTAATAAGTATTTTCCAGAAGAGAGAGAATAAATAAGGCAACCTAATTTAAAGGGCATTTTATTTATTTATTGTGTGTGTGTGTGAAAGTTCTTTTTTTAAAAAATAATAGCATGTATTTTTTTTTGAGAGAGAGACAGAGAAGCGAGATGAGAAACATCAACTTGTAGTTGCTTCACTTTAGTTGTTTATTGATTTATTGATTGCTTCTCATATGTGCCTTGATAATGGGGGAGGGCTCAAGCTGAGCCAGTGACCTCTTGCTCAAATCAGTAACCTTTGGGCTTCAAGCCAGCAACTATGGAATAATGTCAATGATCCCACACTCAAGCCAGTGATCAAGTGCTCAACCTGGTGACCATGGGGTTTTGAACCAGGGAGCTCAGCATTCCTAGTCAATGTTCTATCCATTGCACCACCAGTGCTCAGGCTTTTATTTTTTAATTTAATTTAATCTTTATGTTAAAATTTAGTTTACATAACATATTATGTTCATTTCAGATGAATAACATATTTATTCAATATTTATATACCTTATGAAGTAACCACTACAATAAATCTAGTAACCATCTGTCACCATGCAAAGTTATTGCATTATTAATGATCATGATCCATGTGCTGAAAATTACATCCTCATGACATTTATTTAATAACTGGAACTCTGTACCTCTTGTTTCCTTTCACCTCTTTTGCCTTTACCTCACCTTCTTCTCTTCTGGCAACCATTAGTTTATTCTCTATGTCTTTTAGTCTGTTTTGTTTTATTTACTCATTGGTTTGTTTTAAGATTCCACATATAAGTGAAAGCATATGGTATTGTTCTTCTCTGTCTGACATATTGAAATCTAATGTAATACCCTCTAGGTTCATCGGTGTTGTCACAAATGAAAAGATTTCATTTTCATTTATGGCTGAGTAATATTCCATAGTTAAGGTGACCAACTTTGTCACAATGAAAAGGAGGACAAAAATAAATTAAAGAAAATGATATCATAAATACAAAAACATTTTATTCATTGTAACAATAATACACTATAATATGATAAACACATAATAAAAACATCTGTAATATTTTATATTGTAATTATGCTTACATGCCTATTTATTTTTAATAATAATAGTAAGAAAAAGTACTCATTTAGATTCAAATACATCACATCACACGTAATGGATCGACTCTGCATTGATCGAATACGGACATTTACAGATTAGTCTTCCAATATCAAAAAGTAGGACATGTAGGAGGACACTTTTTGAGGAAGGATGGAATTTATAAAAGAAGAACTGTTCTGCCTAAAGGAGGACAATTAGTCACCTTACTATTATATATAATCCCCTTCTTCTTTATGCGTTTGTCTATCAATGGACATTTAGGTTGCTTCTGTAACTTGGCTATTGTAAGCAATGTTAAAATATTGACAGAATGTCCTTATGGAGAAAGTGTCCCTTGGAGCCCAATGATGTTACCCACTTTGGTCACCTGAGCCAGGCACTCCAGGGTAGTCCCTTTGTGGGCTGTGTGCACCTTTCTGTTATAGTTGAGCCACAGTCATTGAGGATGTGCTGGCTGGTTGTGAGGCCCAGCAGCGGCTACTGTGGGTGAACTGTTGTGCAGGGCTGCCCCCAACCTCGGCCAGCAGGCTGCTCTTTTGGGCAAAGCTTCAGTGCCACCTGGGGGACCATGTACCAGGTACCTGGCAGGGAGGCGGATGCTGCTTTGGAAGGGGCCAAGGAGCTGGCATTTCATTTAGAAAAACAATACTCATTATCTTATTTGAAAGTTGATTCACCGAAATTTGAATTGGTTCTTTTCTTCAGGCTCAAGACAAGTGTAAAAATTCTCTTGGGAACGTTCTTCAGCTTTCCTCAAGGCCAAAGAACCTGGTGTTAATAGATTAATACCCTTAGAGTTTTATCCTCAAAGCAATGTGTAATAACCTAATGGACTATGGTACAGTGCAAGTGACTGCTATGAAATGTTACTTTTTACTTGTTTTCAGCACAGCAAAACATGACCTTCTAGAATGGCAGTTTCCGTTCCTTGATGTAGTTTTCATTACTCTCTGAGTTTATCGTGAAGAATACCGCTGCTTTGATTAAAAAAGGAACATCACCCCCCTTCACCCCCCCCCATAGTCAGATCTCACCAAGGGCAAGTCTGCACATCTTTCTTCTCCCCTTCTCCCCATAAACATGACAGAGAGCAATGGTAAAATACATCAGATTATGACAGTTGTTCAAGGACTGCTATATGTCTTCAGTTCCTCATGAAACATTCACAAAATGTTTCTAACCATTGCTGTGTAAATACCAGTCTTCAGTTTTCCCTCTTTATAAGCATGTAGACACACTAAAAGAGGAGAGGTCTATCAGCCTCTTGTCCATCAGCCAGAATTATTAACCCATTAGTGTGATCTTAAGATCCAAGTAGAAAGAACAATGGGAGAAATGGATTCTATTCTATATTTCCTCTGTATACTTTTCCATCTTCACTATCACTTCTCTGGTTCAGTTTTTTATCATGCTAACCTGATTGACTCATTACGATGGTCTTCCAGCTGCTTTTCCTGCTATGCCCCTGAATCTAGTCTTCACATATTCCAGAAAGTTTATCAGGTCTGCACTCTGCTCTCTCCCTGCCCAGGGTTTCCAGACCGTTAGGAGTGCTGACCCATTCTACCTCACTCCCACCCTTCACCCCAGTTGTAGGGAATGCATTCCATCTCCTATTCAGCCATCAATCTCTCTAGACTTCAAGGCCATCTGGGTTGAGCTTCCTTGGTCTTTCCCACTATCTCACTATTCTGAACTTTATGTTGCTTACTGTCCAAGTTAGGTCATTGTAATTTGATGAGAACCCTTCATTTATAAAACCTGATAGGGTTTCCAGCAGATTCAAGCTCATTCCTCTCACAGAAATATTCATGTCAATTTGTTTTAAAATACTGGGATTTTTCTTCTCTCTGACTTAATCTATAATAATACCATATTTCTTTCATATTATTCCAATAAGACAATCTCTGATACTTTTAAAAGCTAACATTTTATATGTATTTTTAATCACTTTAAGTATACAAAAAGCAATTTGACTATTCACAATATATTGTCAGAGTATTTTAAACACTGGAAGCATTTCTGGGTAAAGGAAAGTATATTGTTCCCTAATTGTTATTGATATTTTTTTAAAAAAATTATTACTAATGTAAAGTATTGGGAATGTCTTCTCTATGTGGGGTTCTACATGACCACTTAATATTATATAAGTGCAGATTTAGTCATGTAGAGCCGTTGTTTAAGACCTACATTTGAGAATAGTTCATAAGTAAATGATTAGTCCTGCTCTTCTGGAGAAAACCGTGGGGTGATAAAAAAGAACCCATTGATGTCATTGGCTTTGCCTTTAGTTAAATGAGGTGTTTAAAACTAAGTCTAGCCTGACCTGTGGTGGCGCATTGGATAAAGCGTCGACCTGGGAACACTGAGGTTACCAGTTCAAAACCCTGCACTGGTCTGGTCAAGGCACATATGGGAGTTGATGCTTCCAGCTCCTCCCCCCTTTCTCTCTCTCTCTCTCTCTCTCTCTCTCTCTCTCTCTCTCTCACTCTGTGTCTCCTCTCTAAAATGAATAAATAAAAATAAATTAAAAAAAAACTAAGTCTAAACAGAAACTGGCTTTTCTACTCCTTTTACCATTTTTCCTTATCAAAGTAAGGTATTGAAAGCCACATAGGTACATTTATTCAACAACAGACTTCCTTGTTGAATATCACTCTCTCCCCAAGCGTGTGCATTGCTAGATAGTATCAGCACACAGCCCTTAATTGAAATGCTTGGGACCAGATGTGCTTCCAAATGCAGACTTTGTCAAATTTTAGGAAAGTAAACTGGTGCATGCATCTTCTATTAAAATGCACTTCCAGGGGAATTGCCAGCAGTTTCCTACAATCAAACACATTAATGTGTCAGGAGTGAAAACATGACTACTCATTTAGGAATAAGGAGGTTTTCAAGTCTCATCTCAAGATAGACAAGGTTTTACAGCCAAATAATTTACAGGGAAAATTTTTATTTTTTACAGCTTTTTGGATTTGGGAATTACAGAGGAAACCTTGTGGACCTGTGGTGTTTAATAAAAAATAGAACATGGTTTCTATTCTCAAGGAATCCAACAAATGTTAATATTTAGTTAATTCACACTGGTAGGCCCATGCTGTTGTTACATTTTTCTTTTTAATTGAGAGTCAGAGAGGCCAAGAGACAGACTCCTGCATGTGCCCCAACCATGATCCACCTGGCAAGCCCACTAGGGGGCGTTGCTCTACCCATCTGGAGCCACTGCTTTGTTGCTCTGCAACTGAGCTATTGCTATTTCAACATGAAGCCATCCTCAGTGCCCAGGGCCAACTTGCTCAAACCATGCAAGTCATGGCTGCAGGAGGAGGAGGAGGAGAAGAGAGAGAGAAAGGAGAGGGGTGGAGAAACAGATGGTTGCTTCCTGACCTGGAGTCAAACTGGGACTTCCATATGCTGGGCTGATAATGCTCTACCACTGAGCCAACCAACCAGGGCTGGTGTTACATTTTTACCATGAATTAAATGTTCATTGTCCCCAGCCATTCAAGAACTCTCCCCTCCAATTCATTACCCCTTAAATTCCTAGTACATATCTAACCATGACTCAACAACTGCAGGAGTAATTGCTGGCCTCATAATGAGCCTGTGCGGGTCACAGAGCCTTATCATTTATTCAAAATGTTTAATATCACTTCTGAAATCACAAGAAAATCACAGGAGAACTAGAGGACTTTGACATAAAGAGCAGAGGTTAGGGAAACTTAGGAGCCCCACTTTCTATCACTTTTAACTTTCATAGATTAGAGGTTTAGGAAAAGCAGGAAGTGAATGAAACTATGTCACCCATAATGCTGAGTCTCTGCTGCCCCACTGGGAATATCAGTATTATGAGAGCAAATAGGAAAAAAACAGCTCTTGGAAGGACTTGCCCCATGAATTTCTCATCATCAGTGGCATTTATTGTTATAGTCATTGTATTTGCCTTAGATGTTGGACATTTCATACAGGCTTATTGATATTTTTCCAGCAGATGTTTATTTTCAACGTGGCAAAACTGAAAGAGAACATGACTTGATGAAAGACCTATTGTTGAGCGTTTCTCCCTTACATTTTAGAAATAATCACCCTGTGCAAATTCTAACATCACTGAAACTTAGTTTTTGCTTTTCATCTGCAAAACGGGTATAATAATTTCTGCGTGGTGCCAGGATGTGTGTGAAAAGTAAGTGAGGTGGCATATGTTGCTTAAAAATCAAGACATTGCCATTTTTTTTATCAGATTGAAAATGACCATTTAAGATTCCTTCTTTTATTTTTATATTTTATTATTATTATTTTACTGAATTTGATCAGCATCAATCTCTAGGCTTTAATTATAAATGAGAATGCATTGATCTGTCTCCAGCCTACCCAGCTGGTCAGAGCTCCATGCCTTGGGAGAATATTAATTAAGATTTTTTCATGAAAAATGCTTTCTATTCTAATTTAATATGAGAGGCAGTGCAACATATTGGTTGAGAGCATGATTACCTTGATTTAGACCACTGCTTGGGAATCTACTAGCAAGTTACTTGATCTCTTTGTTCCTCAAGTTCCTCATTGAAAAAATAAGAATAACAATTGAACTTATAATATTGTTATAACTATTAAATGATTTAATGAGTGCACAGCTCCTAGTATAGTGCCTTGCAAAGATTAAGCTTTCTTTGCATGTTGACCATCACTGGAAGAACGCACGCCTCCAGTGGGAGGCCTTGCCACAAGCTGCTGCTTTCAGTTTGTCCTCATTGGAGATTGATTTTATTACTCATCTGTAGAGATATTTCAATATAGTAAGGCTTGATGTCAATCTTTTTTTAGGTCAACACCTGCAACCAGCAAAATAACTGTATTGACCTAAAAACCACAGAAATTTTTAACATTCGCTTTGATCATACGTTCGTGATCTACACATCTGGAAATTTTCTAATCCCCCCAAATTGCATGATTCTTTTCTCAGTACCAAGTATTACATATATTGCATTACAATTATTTTTCCTTTATATTTTGAGGTAAATATTGATTAAAAATATTTACTTAAAGTTACATTGTGCTAAATAGGTTTCACAGCTCTTCTTAAAACAATTAAAACTAAGAAATTTTATAATTTATTTTTGATTCCATTAAAGGGTCTGAACCATGGTCTTTTACTTAGTAGATGATAGGCAAATGCTTACTGAATTAAAAACAAATAGCATGTTCATGCTTCCATGCAATAATTAGCAGAGATAACAGCTATTAGTACTAAGCTTTTCTTGTAATTTATGTCACTTAATCCTCATGCAAACTTGTAGATATGGTTACCTTTATTTTACTGTTGAAAAAAAAATAACTTTAAACTCAAAGTCACACAACTAATAAGGACTCTGATGAATAACTAAACAATGCTAGTAACTTCTCTTTTACTCACTATTTCCTTCAGTCACATAAACTCTTTTTTTTTTTAAAACAGGGACAGAGAGACAGTCAGAGAGAGGGATAGATAGGGACAGACAGACAGGAATGGAGAGAGATGAGAAGTATCAATCATCAGTTTTTTGTTGCGATACCTTAGTTGTTCATTGATTGCCTTCTCATGTGTACCTTAACCATAGGGCTATAGCAGACTGAGTAACCCCTTGCTCGAGCCAGTGATCTTGGGTCCAAGTTGGTGAGCTTCTTTTTCTTTTTTCTCAAGCCAGATGAGCCCGCGCTCAAGCTGGCGACCTTGGGGTCTCAAACCTGGGTCTTCCGCATCCCAGTCCGATGCTCTATCCACTGTGCCACCTCCTGGTCAGGCTCTTCACGTAAACTCTTGACTTACCAACATCAGAACTTATCAAAAATGCCAAGGTCAAACATTAAGCAAAAAGAATTCAGAGGACAAGAAGAAAAAGACAACCTGGAAATACTTAAATTGTGTAATCAGCAGTATTATGAGAAAAATAACAAACTCCTGGAAAGAGAGCTTGTGTTGGTGAAGGGCCCTTATGTTCACAAGACACCAATATGCACAGGTACCTTGCTTCAGCTTGTCTTTGTCTGCTCAGACACAGTGTGTTTGCCAAGATCACCCTGGAATACCTATCTGTGTGCATAACCCATCACCCATACAGCTTGACCACAATTTGACTGACTCCTTGTCATGGTTTATATCTTCATTTTAGCTTTGGCCCTGGTGCTTACAAGGCTCAAAAGTGTCCTGGATGGCTTTGTCAAGACCATTTAATAACAATCACCGAGCTTACTGTAGCATAAGCATTTTGTGCAGTGTGGGGCTCTTGATTAAAAATTACTTAGTCCATCCCTGGGAAGTCACGTTTTCATTTTATTTCACACAGACACTTTTCAAATTCAGATTGGATGTCTGTTTCCATAGCGCAGGTAATTTATTGCAGTTACTTAAGATTGGATTCTAAATCCATGTGCCTTTGGTTATTTAGGATGGCTATGAGGAGGAATTTCCTGAGAGCCTTATGGGTTATTAAACATTGAAATATACTACAGAAGCCAACTGAAGGACTCTTTTCTTGAAAAGGTCTTTAAAAGTGGGATCAATGAATATCATCTAGTTTGGGCTAGTGTGGATCTATATGAAGGCTAAGATATGGAATAGATGACTTTCCAAGGTCTTTACTGGCCTGGCATTCTATGATTCATGCTTTAAAATCAATGATCTGTATTGAGGAAAATGTATCTTATTGTGTGAAGAAAGCAAACATAAAATATTCTAGAGGCAATAATAGCATTTAGAGTGTACTAAACTAAAACTAGTGACTTAGAAAATATTTACCAAGTTTCCCCGATGGCAAACATGGCAGTCATGCTACAATTTGGGGCAGGAGGACCTATAGTTTATAGTGTAGCACTTAAAATTTTTGCCGTAAAAATGAAGAAAATATGTTCATTTACTGTCTACATTCAGTAAACAGGAGCAGGGTTTGAAACCTTCCAAAATATTGCCCCTGCAATTACATTATAAAATAAACTGAAGAAATAAATGGCTCTCAAAGAGTGTATGATGCCAGTTTTAAATGACATGTAAACTATTTTTCTATACACATAGATTATTTAGGCAGTTCTCCATTTAGCATGGATATGTCTCAAATATTTGGGCTTTGGGAAATAAGAGTGCCTTTTTATTGATTGGTAACATTGATTTATCTGTTTGTTTAGCTTCCAAATGGGTTATTTAGCCCAATGAATGAAAGTAATGCTGCTTTAATATTAATAATAATAAAAATGGATAAATTGGAAATAGGTGTCTTATGTTCCATTTCTTCATTTAGATATTGGAATTGAAGGAGATTGAAGGACAATGTATATAGAAACACCACAAAGAATTTCTCTGCATTTTTAATAGGCTTTGATAGTTGGTGTGACATTGACTACTATTTGTAATTTCATTAACACTTTGGCTTATTTTCCCTGTTGATAAGTATATCATTATTGCTAATTTTTCACTTAAGTTTGATAGCCTTCATATTTCCATTAATTTATTAAACAAATATGTATCAGGCATGGTGCTGGCTGCTGGCATATAAGAGTGATAGAGAAGATACTCATAACAGATGACTGTTTCAAATGTGCACATGTGTGTTTGGCAGGATGCCCCTGTGAAGTGTGAAAAAGTGTGGAGGAAATTCAGAGCAAAAGGGGAATTTGCAGGGGATGGGGCTGGAATACAAGCACTAGTGTCAATGAGGACATATTGAATGGTATATAGCAGAATATTTTGTTTAGCATATAGATAAGAGAGAAAGAAGAAAAGAGAGGAAAGATAGTTGGATAGATTTTCTTAATTAGCTGGGTAAAGTGGGAAGAGAAAAAGAAAGAAATGAGTTATACATGAAAAGAATGGATGGGCTAATTATGAAGGATACAGGAGCATGAGACAGTGTGAAATATATATATATATATAAATAAATAAATAAATGCTGGATGTACAAACTTTTAAAATCAAGACTATCTATAGCCCAAAGTACAGTCTTTTGGAAATCCATATTCCTGACTTATAGTGTGACATCAGATTGTGAGAATAAATATTGCAGAAAGAATAAGATCAGGGGCTATAAAATCTTTCACACTCCTTCCATTAGCTCTATTTCTTCTTCTGAATCTGGCTGACCTGTGACTATTTGACTAATCAAGTAAAATAAAAGTGATATTATGATAGCTTGGGGTAATCCTTTTAAGAAAACTGGCCATTTCTGCCTTTTACCTTAGATTCCTAAACCATCATGTCAAGAAATCCAATTACTGTGCTATAAAAAAAAATGTGTGGGGACGGTTTGAGGCCACATGGAAAGATAGAAGGGAGCCCAAAGTTTCTAACATCCCCTCCAAGGTGCTCAGTATGCAAGTGAAGCTGACTTGGACCCTCCAAATAAGCCTGCCCACTAGTTAAATACCACTGAATGGTCCCAGCTGATGCCTCAGAGAGCAGAAGAGTCACCTAGCTAGCCCTGACCCAGAACACTGTGAAGAATCAGTAAATGGTTGTTATATCAAGACACCAAGTTTGGGCGCTTCATTACAGAGCAATAGATAACCAAAACAGTATTTGCTGCCAATATGAAGCAACATACAAAAATCTGAAACCAGTGGCATTGGGACCAGGTGGAAGGAATCTAGAGTGGCCTCCAGGAGGCTGCTAGTGAAAGCTGAAGTAGCTCTGGAGAAGTTGTTCATGAGGAGAATATTATTGAAGCTGAAGAAGAGAGAACTTTAATTATGTAATGCCAGGAAGTTGGGCAACACTTATGACTTGTTCTCTTCCACCATTAATGAGTGAGAAAGCCTATCTCACTATACTCTCTCCTTATCTTTACAAGATAGTTGCTCTTATACACATTCACTTTCCTGCTCTCCAACTGGATAGCCACATCTTTATAATTTCCATGCTTATTTTTCATCTCAAGCATTATAGCCTTCTTTTGGGCCTTGTTCCTAGTATATAACTATGGCTTAATACATGCTCATTACGTAAGTGGAGATATTGATAAAAGTAACCCCCCCAAATCTGTGTTCTGCGTCGTGACAAGTTTGCCGTATTCTTCTTTCACTGTCAACAAGAAACATGTCATAGAATTTATTTCATTCATTTATTCTTTTGTTCTTCCTAAAACCAGATATTCATTGCAGTGAGCCCTAGAAAGTTGACTGAGTCCTGCCTTTCTGGTGTGCTTCTAATGCCTGGGAGTTTTGAGGGATACCAAGGTTCATTAGTCTGTAACTGGTCATGTTTTATTACTCCAAACCACTTTGTTTTTTTTTCTTTTTATCATTATTCATCATCTGCCACAAAGTGGGAGGGAGCCCTAAGGGAAATATATGCCCCCTTGTTACACTCTAGTGTAAAACCATACTATTATCATTATCTTTATATATTTCATATGAAATATAAATATTTGACAATATCTACCATGACTTCTTTTCATTTGTTTTCATTTTAACATTAACCAATGATTGTGTTAATTTCTAAATCTATTCATTATTCAATTTGCAACAGATGTTACCAACGCATTGCTCACATGGTTACATAGCACTATAAATTGTGTTGTCTTGCAAGCCTCCTAACACCCAAAACTGCTTTGTATCTTTTTCTTACCAGTCAACCTTTTAAACATTTAAATGTTTGTTCTATCTTGTGAGTGCTTGAGTTGGAGATAAAAAGGGTGTGTAAAAATACAGTCAACATCAGAAAAAAACTGTTGGGTAAAGGAATTATAGTATAAAAACATCAGAATTGACTTGGCAAAACATTTGTTTAGCTAGGGCATAGGCAGCATGGTAGGAAGAAGATGAGACTGCAGAGGTGGTGGTGTGGGGAGGTACAGGCTATATGGAGCCAAAGCTTACGGGGAAGTCTTGACCACAAACTGAGAGGCTGTCATTTGGTATGAAAGGTAACTGGGCCTGACCTGTGGTGGCGCAGTGGATAAAGCGTCGACCTGGGAATACTGAGGTCGCCAGTTCAAAACCCTGCACTGGTCTGGTCAAGGCACATATGGGAGTTGATGCTTCTAGCTCCTCCCCCCTTTCTCTCTCTCTCTGTGTGTGTGTGTGTGTGTGTGTGTGTGTCTCCTCTCTAAAAAAATGAATAAATAAAAATAAATAAAGTCTTGAAAGGTAACTGGGAAGCACTAAATGAAAAACTGCCGTAGGAAATAAAGAGTTTGAAAAAGGACCTTCTGGAACAGAGAGCTGAAGGTTGAAGACCAACTAGGAAACTGTAATCATCCACTAGAAATAGAATGCAAGCTACACAAGAAATTATAAATATTCTTACAATCACATTAAAAAAGTAAGAAAGAAAAATTAATTTAATAATATAACTTATTTACCCTGATATCTAAAAATCACGTGTCAACATGTAACCTTTTTACAAGTTAATAATTAACTAATTAACAGGTTCTTTTTTTAATTAAGTTTACTGGGGTGACATTGGTTAATAAGATCATATAGGTTTCAAGTGTACATTTCTATGATACATGAACAGTTTTTTCATATTGAGTCTTTGAAGGCTAGTGTACACCTATACTCACAGCACATCTCAATTTAGATGTTAAATTTTCATTGGATATATTTTATTTGTATTTAGATTTTATAAAATTTACAGTTAAAATCAAGTGGCTTCCCACACTCAAGTTGTTCCCAACATACTTAAATGTTTTCCAATAACTAAATAGATAAGAAATTAAAATTAAAGTGTAAAAAATTCAAAAAAAAATACGGTCAACATCATGAAAGAAACCCTGGGATCCCCTAGAGATCTTTCCCTAGAGTTGAAGATCAGAGGAGAGCTATTTTTTTTTTTTAAGGCTGGTCTTAGAGCAGATAACAGTGCATTCTCAGATATTTGAAAGACCTCAACAATTCTAGCTCTTTTACTGGAGCTTATGGTAAGCCTTCAGACTAGGAGTCTAAAATCTTAAGACAAGTCTTTGGGCCCAGAGAAGATACTTAATCATTTAAATTAGCATGAGTGGGCAGACAAGTTGTGCTCTACTCAAGGACTACAAGAGTGAAAGCACAGTGCTCAAGACTGTGTGCCTTGTGGAGAAGAAAAGAGAACCTTGTCTGGAGAAGATCACATCTCAAGTAGGTTTTTATCCCCTGTTTGTCTAGTGGCTAGGATTTGGTGCTTTTATTTAGGTTTTAGGTCTTGGTTATGTTGAGTGACTGCTGAACTGTGGAGAAGCAGGCCAGGGAAAAATGAGGAGGGTCAGGATTGGCTGAAGAGCTGGACTGGCAAGCAAGGTCACAAGTGAAGGTAGGTCTGTGAAGGCAGAGAGGCATGAAAGTGTCTGTAAAAGTATGTTTTTGTTCTGCTTTTGGCTTAAACCCTACTCTTCTTTTTCTTTCTATATACTATGGAATCTATTGTCTGATGTAACTATAGCAACCTCATCTGAATTTTGTTTATTTTCCCATTCATATTTTTTTAAACCAATTGGCTCTGATAGTGGTTGTTTGGTCATGCATCATTGCTCAATCCATTGAGAACTTGCTACAAATACTATGCCAGGTGCTATGGGGAATGGGGTTATACTTTTATAAGACAAGGTCTCTCAAAGAGCTGAAACATGGTCAAGTAGCTAGAACACAAGTATGTAAACTCTAGTACAAAGCAATATGTAACAATATCCTATGGAAAAAACTATTTTAATTTCTATAGAAAAATTCAGATTGAATTTTTGGTCATAGTAACAACTAGTCCCAGATCTGTATTAACGATTACAATTGATTGATGACAAATTTGAATTAGCAATCACACTTCTGGATGCCAGGCATTTTGCAACAGCCTTGTACTTCTGAAAATATCAGCAATAACTACACTCCAATAACCTATCCTCCACAGCTGAAGATCAAACGGTCCTTAAAAAGTCTTTCTTCTGAGCAGCAGTTTGCTTTATTCAGGGACAATGCATCCTGCAAGCACAATTTTTCATTGTTTTTAAAGCAACAATTTTACGTTTCTGTTTTAAAGTTTGAGTGATGACTTTTTTTTAATATGACTGATTAAACTCAATTGGTCTGTTTGATCAGATATGTTTTCCTTGGAATCACAAGCTATCAGAAAGTGAGCATTCCTTGGGAAAAGATCTTCCAAGTGTAGACTGACGAATCATGTCTTTAAAAATGCCATTACCAAGTCTGGGACTCTGATCTTGGGAAATAATTATGCCCACTGTTGAGATATAGATGACATATGAACAGGAACTTTCCTTGTAAAAGCAAGATACTGGACAGTTTTGGCAGGGGTGCTATCAATATAAAGGTGTGCCCTCTCTCACTATGAAGTGGCAGAATCAAAAAGAGAAAAATATAAAATGTTTACCTGAGCCCATGAAGTCAGTGAGAATATGCTATGCCCCCCCCCACCATTATTTTAGCCAGAAAGGAAGGTACCATAGCCTTAAAGAAAAAAAAAAATCTTTTTTAAAATCTAGGTATATTAGGGGATTAAAATACAGTGTGTTCGTAAAGTCATGGTGCACTTTTGACTGGTCACAGGAAAGCAAAAAAAGATGATAGAAATGTGAAATCTGCACCAAATAAAAGGAAAACCCTCCCAGTTTCATGCCTATTCAGTGCAGTTCGATGTGGGCTCCATTTGTTGCCCTACACACATCCAAACAATAGTGAAGTTCTTGCCACACACGGGTAAGGACGTCTGGTGTAACAAAGTGAATAATCTGTGATTCTCTGTTTTAAGTGATTACTGTCATTGATACGTTCAATGTACACATGTTGCTTCACATAACCCCAAAATAAAATTCTAAGGGTGTAAGATCCAGGGATCGTGGTGGCCTTGGCTTGACAGAACCCCTGCCTATACACCGCCAGGGAATGGTCTATCCAGAAACTCACAAACAATGGTGGCATAGTGTGGAGGAGCGTTGTCTTGTTGAAAGATGACACCTTCTGGAAATTGTGGCACTACATACAATTCCAACATGTCAAGATAGGTGTTTGCCATCACAGACTGCTCCGCGAAAAAAAAAATGGACTTATCACCTTATCATGCATCAGGCCACACCACACGTTCACTTTAGGGGTGTTATATTCGTACTCAACGTAGGCATGAGGATGTTCAGCAGCTCATATTCGGACGTTGTGGCGATGAACATGTCCACAGATATGGAAGGTCGCCTCACCACTAAACACAATCTTCTGAAAAAATCTTGCATCATTGTCAATCTCAGGAAGCATATCTGTAGCAAACTCTCATTGTGTGGGTCTATCTGCCGGTTTGATAGCGTGCAACAGCTGTAATTTGTATCCCGTAAAACAGAGACGTTTCTTTAACACCTTATGAACTGTAGTCTTGCTTAGGTATAATTGTCGAGCACACGCATGCACAGATTTTTTAGAGCTCCTTAGGTAGCTATCCCGTATAGCCTCTACAGACTTGTCACTGACTGATGGCCTACCAGAACAAGGTTTCTCCACCAAACTGCTGGTTTCCTTCAACTGCTTATCCCACCAAGTAATGTTATTCCTATGTGGTGGTGCTTCGTTATAAATGTGCCGATATTCACGTTGCACTTTGGTCACGGATTCGAATTTAGTGAGCACAGAACACATTGAACTTTCCTCTGTACCGTTCACATCTCGACTGGCATGGCCGTGGGCTGCCCCGCTATATACACGGTGTTATGTCATCATCTGCACTTGTGCACATGCTGCCACATCATCCTACAGAAACTGGGAGGGTTTTCCTTTTATTTGGTGCAGATTTCATATTTCCATCATCTTTTGTTGCTTTCCTGTGACTGGTCAAAAGTGTACCATGACTTTACAGACACACTGTATTAAAGTCAAAGAAAAGAGTTAAAAGATCTGAATTATTGTAATTATAATGTTAGCTACTTGTAAGTATAGTCTGGGAACCTCTCTAGTATAAAATAACCTATCTGTTACTTTAGAGATAGCTGGAAAGTGAAAGCATGGACTGACAGACATCACTTCTCACTGAGTATGGCAGGCTTAATGCAGGTTAAGATATCTCATGTTCAACCAATCCTTTCAGGTGGAAACAGAACCTAGCCAGTAGACTAGGTTTTATGTGGAGGTACATGCTAACTGGGAAGGGAGTCAGCTGAGGAGAAGTATCATCTACAGTTCTCATACTTGGGTGACTAATAATGAACAACACCAATAATTAAGGGTCTATGACCCTGCAGGAGAAGGGGATTTAGAGGGGTAAATATATTGTGAGACAGAGTGGGAAATCTCACTCTGCAATGAGGGAGGAAACTAACGGACCTGATTAGAGGAAAGAGATTTTTTTTAGAGCTGGACCCAAACTGAGATGATACTATTTTATTAATGCTGGGTCACAGAGACCTGTCTCCTGCATGCTATCTGGCTGACTTTGCAAAGACAAAGTCCTGTGGGGGGGGGGGGAGGTTTTTAGGGTTTTTTTTTTGTTTTTTTTTTAAAGTCACAATTGTAACTCTGAAGAAGTCTACCCTCTTTTTTTTTTTTTTTTGGACAGCTGCTTAAGAGATGAGGCCAGGATTCTTTTTGCTCTGAAATATTCAACAAGGTGTGCTGCCTTATTTCGGGGGTGGGGAGGGAAGAGATTGGGAGAGAGTTGGAGAGTTGTGTGGTAGATGTTTTCACAAAGAAGTAACTGTCTTCATTTTACAATTATATAATGAGGAACCTTGGCCCTAGCTGAACTCTCCTTAGTATATAAAAGAAATCCTCCAAATCTTATGCATACTCATTGTTTGATTAAATTAATGGAGAAGGGTGGCACCTTCCTGGAACAGAATATATCAGCTGACTTCTCTTTTCTATTAAACAACCACATATTGCATGATTTGTCTTATGACTCATAATTGCATAAGCAAAGACCATGGATTTTAGATTACGTATTTTGCTACAAAAACAGTTGCAAAGGCCAAAAAAGTCCACTGAAGATCAAATGAAGGAATAAGAATGTTAAAGCTAGGACATGATTGTGAAAACCCTCTCCTAATATATTTTCTACTAATCCAGTTAAGGAAAGCTAAAATAAAAATAGCAAAAATAAAAAATATGAAAGAGATTAAAAACAATATTGAAAATAAAATGATAAAAAAGAAATTCAAAAAATTAAAAGAACTTAAAAGTTTTAAAAATAAATATAAGAAATAAAATGTAAAAAAACAAGACAATTTCAAATGATTTGTTAAAAATATGCATTAGAAAATTTAATAAAAGTGCTTACAGTTTAAAAGGAGATAACAATATAGTTGGATAAAAATAATGCACAATGAAGATTATACAAAAGACTAAATTGAAGGAAAAAAAAGAAATAAAAGGAAAAAGTTAAATGATTCAATTATACTATTATAAGATTTAATACCATGGCACCATGATATTTTTGTCCTCATAACAAAAAGCCAATGAGCACAGCACAAAATGCTTTTCCTTTATATATATGCTGTAACACAGGAGGTCCAGACCCAGTAAATGGATCTGATGTTGTTGTGGGATTCCAAAGAAACCACAAGGAGGACCAGATGAAGCAGACATAGCCTTTATTAGTTACATTCAGGGGCAGCACTGATGGTGACCAGTTGGTGGGACTTTCGTGCCCTGCAGGATGGGGTCATGGTTTAAATAGCTAAGCAGTGGGTGGTTACTCAAGCAAAACTCTTTGACTACCTGCTAGCGAGCAGATGAGGGGCTGGATGAGGTAAGGATACCCATCTGTTTTATATTGCCTCTCCTTGATACATATCTGGTGATTCAATTTTATTGTTCTTAGTAAAACCTTAGTTTTAGTTTGGCTGCCCTTTATCTCATGGCCTGAGGTCAGGATCTGTGACCACAGAACCATGTGGCTGGAAGGGAGAAAGACCGTGTCCAGCATCAACCCTACATATGTAAACACCTTTGTTTTCTCATTTTTTTTTTTTAATTTTTTTTTCTTTTTATTTATTTATTTTAGAGAGGAGACAGAGTGAGAGAGAGAGAGAGAAAGAGAGAAAGGGGGGAGGAGCTGGAAGCATCAACTCCCATATGTGCCTTGACTGGACCAGTGCAGGGTTTTGAACTGGCGACCTCAGTGTTCCCAGGTCGACACTTTATCCACTGCGCCACCACAGGTCAGGCTGTTTTCTCATTTTTTAATTAAGATATCCTACTTTTAGAAAGTAGAAATGATATAATATATGAATTTAATTTTATTCAATTAAAAGAGTCACCACAATTATAATAGTAAAGTATCAGAAACATTCAACTATAAACAAAGTTTCCTACTAGATGGGTTTAATTTCCTACTACCCACATAATTTTTATTTTGTATTTTGAATCACTAAATTATCCTTATCATATATAAACATACTTTAATATTTTTCATATCTTAAAATAGCCTTCAACCAGTAAATATAACACTAATATCCAGAATATACAAGCAATACTTACAAATCAGTGAGGAAAAGGACACTACCAAAGAGAAAATGGTCAACATGCTTATACTTACACTACTCAAATGCAATGTTCAGATGGCTAATAAACATATAACTTCATTGATGGTCAGTAAAATGCAAAATAAAACTAAATAATGTTTGCTATAATTAAATTTTTAAAAACTAGGTACTGGCAGAATTAAGCAGCAACTAGACCCATACACACTGCTTGAAGTAAAAACACTGTGTAGACCTGTTTGGCTATTAGTACCTTGTATGTTTTCTATGATGCAGAAATTCCATTCCTAGACAAATTCTTACCTATGTGCACCAAAAGTTATTACTAGAAAACACATGACTAGAAAATAGAAAATAATGGCTAGTAGATGGCAATATTATTTATAAATCTAAAACTATGAACTACCCAAATTCCATTCAACACTAGTAAATAAATAGTGGTATATTCAGATCATAGAAAATTAAACATCAATGAGAATGAAAGCCCTACAATTATAGGTAACAAAGTAAATAATTCTCAAAGACATAATACACAGCAAAGGAAGCCAGACACAACAAAGTCACCAACAATGAGGTGGGACATTAGTCTAGAGATTGCCCTATTGGGGAAAGTGACTGCACGGTGACTGAGGGTCTTCTAGGAAGGTGGCTGTATTCTGTTCTTTGATCTGTGGTCTGGTGAGTTTCTGAAAGTTCTTTAAGAAATACAGCCTATTTAAGATGTGTGCTGGTTTTGTAGTATATGCTTAAATTAAAAGTTAATAAAAACCAAACTGGATCCTGTAGTGCTCTCAACTACTATACATGTTTATGAGCCTTTTCACAATAAGCCTTCTCAGTAAGGGTTTTATACTTGCTACATTTACTGTGTTCACTTTCTCTTGGTGTTTTCTCTGTAGAATTCATTTCAGTTGGTCTTTGTACCCACTGCTCAATAGTAGGACTCTTCTTAAAGCCACTGGTGACTTTAAACCAAGGCTTGGTTTTTAGTCTTTATCTAATCTACTTTCCAGCAGTACTTGCCACATTTATAATTTAATTGTTCCTGAAAAATGCTTAGCCTTTGGTTTTCTGACACTATCTTTTTCCACCTAGCCACTACTTTTTTAGTATCCCTCACTGAATATGACAAATAAAACCAGGAGAATGGCGTAAGTAAAATTCACAGCACACTACCCATGTCAAATGACCTATAAGTGCAAAAGTCAACACCAAGTTTCAGCAAAGCCTAGTCTCAGGCTTTGCAGACAGCTACAGTTGGAGGAGCAGAGCTTGGGACAGCTGCTGAGGGGAAGAAAGGGCCATGATTGATCCGATGTCCTCAAAGAATCTGTAAGTGTGAACATTCTGCTGCTGAGAAATCAGAGCACTGCGGGTCAGAGGAGACAGGACCATGTGTGGGTGCACCATGACCCGACTGAGGGGCTCATTTCTGAAGGACCAGGGTACAGGACAGAGTGCATCCTTTGGGGATGGGAAGTGAAGGGGAAAAGAAGCACAGGATGAAAATTATGATCCTGCCAGATAAAGAGAACAAACAACAAAATCAGGGGAGTACGATATCTTCTCACTGGAACCAAACAAACCAAGAATTTCCTATTCTTGAAATCGATGACTTGTAACTCATCCCAATGGCACCCTGTCTACAAATTACATAGACATAAGTAGTCCTCCTCTACACACCATGACTACAGGGGCAAAACGCAGAACAAGAACCAGACATTTCAACGCGTGCAGATTCTCCCAAAAAACCAAACACAAAGTGAAAAAAAATTTAAGACAATATTCCAAACTGAATTAAATATCCCCAGGCAAGCATATGTGAACATATAGCCAGAATAAGTATGTATATTTTAAGGAAAAAATGAAACGAAAGTTGATTGAATTCAGCACATAAGGAGGAGGAGGAAGAAGAGAAAATTCTAACAGCTCTAACAACTAAATTAAAAGGTACCACAGGGAGAACAGGCTTAACAAAATGTAATAAGGGACTTCGGAGAAAGATAGAAAAATAACTGAAAGAAATGAGCAGAAACAACTAAAAAGAGTAGACAAGTGGTTAAAATGTAAAAATATATATATATATGTATAAAATATGGAGTCTTTGACAATAAAAATAAAATAATGAAACAGAATTAATATTAAATCTTTAATATAAAAATTTCTGGAAATAAAAAAATATTTTTTTTCTACATATAGGAGATACCCAGTAGATACCTGAAAGCTTTTCTTAATATGACTGTAGAGAAATAAAGTTGGAAGCAATAAGATACTCTCAATAATGACAGTTAAATTGTTAACATCTATGGGGGTTAGCATCAAACACCTCAACCTGACACAATACCCCCCTGCTTCCTAATACATCTCCTCCCACCCTAAAACTACTGCTAGAAACATGTCCACCCTCAGCATTATTCCAAAACCCCAGAAGCACCTGTCACATATATATAACCAGGGACTCTTGTCTCCCACCTTGGACCTGCAGGTCAGAAGGTCCCTGATCAGGAACTTCCCTGTCTTTGCATTTGCCTGAGTCAGGAACCTTTGAATTACTTGCACCCGGTACCCACTGTTGTAAGGTGTGTTTTGACATATGACACTTTTATAAGCAAGAAACTTGGCTGGGTTGGACCTCAAAAATTGTGAGCTCCAAAATGTATATTAATAAATCAGTAAGACTTTAACAATGAAACAATCTTTAGGATTTCCAGGCAAATCTTTTTGACTTACAGACAAAGAGATCAATAATTTAAAAAGAGAAGAGGATTAAATTGATATCAGACTTCTTAAAAGCAACATAAAAAGCAAAACAATAGAGCAGCAATTTCAATAAAAAAAAAGTGAATCAAAGATTTTATACTCAGAAAAACTGTCAGTTAACTACCAAGGCCATAGAAAAACAGTTTAAAATATGCAAGAACCCAAGTTATGCTGCATTCTCAAACTCTTCTTGAAGAATATTCTAGAGAATGAAACAAGCAAGAAGTTACTGGAGAAATCGTCAGAAAAGGAATCATGGTAAGCATGAAGGTGAGGGGCTGAGAGTCCCTGTATAGCAATAACTGATATCACCATTTTGAAAGGGCCCTTCTTCAACCAGAGAACATCAGCGAACGAAATCATGGAAGTCAGGTGGAAATCATTTCTGTGTCTGTTCTCAGTTTGTGACTAGTACTCAGTTTGTGACTGTGAGTGAGTGACTGATTTAACACTGCCTGTTAAGTGAGAATCTTAGAACCTTTTTCTTTTCTCTTTGTTATGAAAAGTTACTGAGATGACATGCTGAGTATGAGACCAGGCACATGGCAGCAGTCAATCAACCGTACCTTCATTTTTCCTTCATCTGTCTTATTAACACAAAACACTCCATGTATTTATATAACTCATTATGTAAATGCATCAAAACTCACGTACTGATACAAACACATGGAATTTAAAAAATTAAGAAAAGATTATTTATTTCATTAAACAGATCCACAGGAAGACCTTCTTAAAAGCTAATCCACTGTAGTATATTCATTTTTTATTTATAAGTAATTCCTAAGAGACTTTTAATGAATATGCAAATAGATATAGAGAACAAAGCAATTAAGATTTATATCTATGAAGAATATACACATAATGTCAGTTATCTTAAATAATGCTAAAGCATTTTATTATCTGTTATCAGCGGTGTGTTCTGTATTATATTGAGTGGGAGAACAGGCAAAGGCTATATTTAACTTGCGTCCTTCCTTGCCTTGTATTAGATACAGTAGCTCGATTGGTTAGACCATTGTCCCAAAACAAGAAGGTTGTGGGTTTGATCTTTGGTCAGGGCAGATGCAGAAATAGGTAAATGTCTCTCTCCTTCTCTCCCCCTTCCTCTTTGTATGGCCAGTAGTCATGACCATTGTGGCCATGCACACACAGGTTCTCACTGGATTCGGGTAGACAGTAAAGAAACAGTGGAGCCCAAAAATGGTGGGCGATTCTTTTATTAAAGTCTTGCACTGGCCAACTGGCAAACACACAGAGAAAACAGTTCCCTCTTCATTCAGAGCTCACAAAGCCCTGACATACTATCCAGTTCCACAACCAGGAGAATTTTTTATGGTTTCTCCTAGAATCAAAGGCCCACTAGTCTCAGCAGAGCTCACAAAAGCCCCTCTGCTCTGGCTTCCCATCTGCACCTCTTTTCTTCTCTGCACATGGCTTCTTCTTCAGCATTCTGCATTCTCTCTGCTCTCTTCAAACATTCCTTCTCCTTCTTCTCTTCCTTTTCAAAACTTTCTGTGGGGAAAACCTCTCCTCCAGCAAACATTAGCAAAACAATGGCCCTTCCCAAGCAGGAAGGTAATGTGCAATTTCACAGACCACATATACCTGGCACTGCTCAGCCTCCAATGCAAACTATAAGTAAGCAAACATAAAAATCAAATTTTACAAACTTATTTGACCAACACTCTTTCACTAAAATTAATAAATAAAAACTTTTAAATGAAAAAAATATATATTAATGTTCACAAGCCAACTTGATGTTTTCCAAAGTTTCTGATAACTAACCCTGCTATGCAAATGCGCAATACAGAGGAAAAAAATGCTTTTCATGCTGGTATCTGCTTCTCTCTCCAGGTGACACTATGAGTCAGGGCACAAGGAGGTCCCCTTGTGGGATGGATGGACCAGTCTGTTGAGACAGAGAGAAGGGCATAACCATCCTATGGTATAGAAAGCCTGGGAGAGGGACTGCTCAGGGTGAAGAGGACAGGAATAAAAAGTGCATTGCCTGATAAAGGTATGTGGTCTGTGAATAGAAACAGAAGTGGTACTGAGAAATGCCCTCTTGGCTTTTCCTTTTTATAATCCTGGTACTATTCTAACCTTGCCATTAGGAGAGAATGCAGAGACCTTCTGTCAAAACATGCGATGAGTGTCGAGTTTTCCCTTTCCTATTAGCAGCATCAGAAAGAGAGAGGGAGTGGCTGCTCTGTTCTTAGCCCTTCTCCTCCAAGCCGTATCTGCGAGGAGTCGTTTTCTGTATAGGAGGAGTCAGCCTACCTATCTGGGCTGAAAAGATGCTCTGGAGAAAATAAAACATTGATGGGGAATTTAAAGGGCAGCAGAATCAATAAAAAACATGAAAGATCAATTGATCCAAACAGTCTAGAAGCCAGAGCTTGCAGCCTCTGAGCATTGGGAGAGCAGAGGCAGTTACAAAGCACTCTGGGTCAGGGTACACTTGAAATGACTGACAGGGTGCTGGTCTGGCTGCCTTGTGCTCAGTAGATTTGTCTCAACAAGAACCTCAGGAAGATATGTCCTCTACACAGTGTCTTGACTTTTTATCAGTTGTTTTTCAGGTAAAAATTGTCATATGGAGATGGTTGGTTACCTCAGTTTTTTGAAAAAAGAATAATTTCTTGAAGAACCTCTTCTTTCAAGAGATACAAATGTCTTAAAGATTCACAGACAGGGTCTTATACTGGCATAGATAAAAAGATGGCCTGTATGAGCTAAATGAATGAAAGACATCACACACAAGCATGCACACACACACACACACACACACACACACACATACACACACGATGCTTTATTTTTCCTATAGGCTACAGGTTCTATACATGAATGAAATTTATCTGTTTATATCAGGGGTTTTCTAAACTACGACCCACGGGCCCCACGCGGCCCCCTGAGGCCATTTATCCGGCCCCCGCCGCACTTCCGCAAGGGGCACCTCTTTCATTGGGGTCAGTGAGAGGAGCACAGGATGCATCTGCACCCATAGTTCCCATTGAAATACTGGTCAGTTTGTTGATTTAAATTTACTTGTTCTTTATTTTAAATATTGTATTTGTTCCTGTTTTGTTTTTTTTTTTTTACTTTAAAATAAGATATGTGCAGTGTGCATAGAAATTTGTTCATAGTTTTTTTTATAGTCCAGCCCTCCAATGGTCTGAGGGACAATGAACTGTGTAAAAAAGTTTGGGGACCCCTGGTTTATATTGTCTTAGAGACTGATTATATTTTTATAGCCCATGAAGCTTAATGTTTTCTGACCTGCTCTTTTGAGCTTTGACCACATCTTCACAGCCCTCTCTGCTCTATTCTGGATTACTGGTGTGAGGAGAAATGCTTTACTAATTTTAGGTGAAATTATATTGTGTTTGTTTGTTTGTTTGTTTATTTATTTATATTCCAACTGAGAGGAGATGAGATAGAGAGATAAATTCCTGCATGCACCCTGACCAGGATCCATCTGCAACCCCCGTCTTGGGCTGATGCTCTGCCCATCTGGGGCCATGCGCAAAACTGAGCTTTTTTTAGCACCAGAGGCAGATGCTCTACAGAGCCATCCTCAGTGCCCTGGCCGATGCATTCAAACCAATCAAGCCATGGCTGCAGGAGGGTAAGATAGAGAAAGATAGAGGAGGGGGAGGAGAGAGGTGGAGAAGCTTCTCTTGTGTGACCTGACTGGGAATTGAACCTGGGACATCCACACTGTACCTCTGAACCGACACTCTATCACTGAACCAACCATCCGAGGCCAAATTGTGTCCATTTCTGTATAAACTTGTTTCACTGGCTAAAAATCCACTGCTTCTGTACTCAGAGTAACTTAACACACAAATATGAATATCTGGAGCCTTAAAGATGTTAAACTCTATTAGAAAAATAGCCTTAAAACAGAAGCTATTAATTCCCCATCTTTTTTATTGCATTTGTTTTATTTTTGAGGTTATTTTGAGCTTATGGAAACTTGTTATTTTTGTCACAGTACTCGTAATTCCACAGGGGAGAAAAAATAAAAGAAAAAAGAATTAGGGAAATTTAGAAAAATGTACATACATTGGTGAATTTAGGTAAAAGTAATGTAGATTGCTAACTATTATGATTTGGTTGTAAGATTTATTTTCAGAACATCTGTTAGACTTCAATTTGTAATATAAGCATTTGAAACATTAGATGTATTTTTTTAATTCCTTAATTTTTGGTTTGCAGGGAAAATCTCTTACTTAGTTAACTTATTATCTTTATTGTTAAAAAAGTGTAATTAGTAATCTATCAATATAGTATAATGAAAATTCAGAAGACATAGTTAAAAAAAATTTAAATAGCTAAGGTATCTAGAATATTTGACATAGCTCATAATAGCATAGAGAGCAGGACTATTCTTAGCCTGACCCCTAGTGTTAGTAGAAAACAAGTGTGAGGTCTGAAATATTGGACAAAATAAAATTGTTTAAAAGACATGCATCACAATGATTTTTTTAATTATAAAATAATTTTTAGTGAGTAAATATTAAACACAGAAGCATTAGTCCAGGAGTCAGTGATTGACACTGTCATTTGGTAGAGGGGAACCTGAGTTTGACTGCTTTTAGTATCACAGAACTAATCTGAATTAGTTTATAGAGCTGAATTTCCATTTTTGCACCCACTCCACTGGACACAAGTATATTTCACAAGTGTGGGAAGACAACATCTGGCTTTTAATCCCCATCATCACCACTCCCTGAGCACTGCCACTGCTGAGATGTGGGACCTGCTCTGAAGTTGGCAGGCAAGTATAAGTTATTCAAGGACACAGCAGAAAGGGCCAGAGAAGAAATTTATACTTTATTAAGCAGTCTGAGTTTAGAGTTCTCTGACATTTTTCCAATCAGCTGATTCGATCTTAGTAATTACCCACCCATTTACATTTCTGGACATATATAATTCAATCAACTCAAGTGTTTACCTCTTTTTTTTCTGGTAGCAGAAGTCCTCTGAAGCTTTAACCAAAGTGTCTCACCATATGAATTTATCAGCCTGGGCTAACTTTTACTCATGGCTTCCAGTGATATGTTCTTGGCAGATAAAGCAGAGAAGAATTGTGAGTAGTTTGCTAGTTTTTATTAGGCTCTAGAACATTCAGCTCCTCTGGTCTTCTTTGCCCTTACATACTATACTTGTCTTAATATGCTAAATTTGCATTATTTTTTTATTTTCTGATATATGACTTTTTCCACTTCCTTTTATCCCAATCTCAGTCAGTTTATAAAAGTTTTCCCAATGGTCATTGCCTTACTTTAGATCTTGGATAACTCAGCTTTGGTTCTTATTACCAAACTAATAAAGACATCTACTTCCTAAAGCAGAAAATTGTCCCTGCGTATTCTAAGATACTCTTGACAAGACAGAACCTACCAAATAGATTTTCAGCAGAAGTCAGAGTAGCATTCTATTACCACTCAATTTCTTATTTTGGGAATAGTTATAAGCTGATTTAAAAAGGTCATACTTAGAGGTAACCATTACTAGTAGTCTTAAAATGACTCATTTACTCACCTTTTTGTTTTCTTGTGTTTTAGTGTGGTGATGGAAATATTTGAATAAAAAGCACTTTTAGAAATGTTGTCAAAATAAACTTGCAATAAAACTTTGCAAAATTTTTGATGGAGCAATTGCCAATGATGTATGATACACACACACACACACACACACACACACACACACACACACACATATATTTAAATTTTAGAAGAGTGCCAATATTAAAGAAACAATCTACATAATAGAGATAATCATTTTTGAGTGATAATCAACTTTCACTGGTGACCAGGATCCCGCACCACCACTACTCTCCTAGTACCTTAAGTGCTAACTCTTTACCCACTCCTCTAGAACTCTTTGATTCCTGTCTCTTTTCCAGATATGGGGTCCAGTAACCTAATTATTCCACAAGCTCTTCTAATTGTATTTTGAACAAACTTTTTTATTGTTTAATATTTGTTTCTGTTGTTTGCATCTGAACATGCTCAATTAATCCAGGTGAGTAACAGTATAGGCAACAAGCAGAAACTGGGATTTTGTGGGTAAAATAAGGCAGGTCCCAGAGACATTTCCCATCCGTAAATCCAGAGAAAAATGTAGCACTCTATGAAATGAAGTGGCTAGATCAGTTAATTATGAGTATTTCCTGTGTTCATCCAAAATCAAATTCCTATTTGTGACAAGATTTTGGGAAATTGCACAGCTTCTACCATGAAGAATAAGAGATTTTCCACAGCCCAGGGTAACAAACACCACAACACAGTGCTATCACAGTCAAACATGGTTATCATAAGAAGCAGTAGGTCTGGCCCAATAAACACATTTTGACTCACTACATTGCCATGACCAATTGGACAGAAGTTTCCTGAAAACAAATCAGAAATGAAAATAAACATTCAGGTCTGGGGAACAATAGTCTGTCTGGAGCCACAATAATAAATAGTGTTGGTCCTCTCTCAAATCCCAGTCCTGAAATATTTTACAGACAAAAAAAAGCTTGTTGAATAAAGGCAAGTGAGGTCAGTTTCAGAATGACCTTGCAATATATCAATTGCATATAGCCTGTGAAGTTTTTCCTAAACATAATCAAAGAGTACTAGAGCTTCTTACAGGGTCATTTTTCAATGGAAAAAAATTAGCAAGTCTTTCAGGGATTATTAGGCACTGTCTCTGAGCTAATACTTGAAAACCCAAAGTACTACTGCATACATACCCTTAGTCCTATTGTGCTTTATGGGCTATAGAACAGTGGAGTTCTCATGTTAGCATCCTAGAAGCACGAAAGAACTTCAATCTCTTTTTAGGGTTATTTTAATACTTTCTGAGGGTATGCTGGAACAAACATCTTTAGAAGCAAGCAGCATTCCTACACTGATGGCTTCACTCATTCATAAAGACTGGTTACGCAGGGTCACAGGGAAGTCCCTGGAGATCTCTTCTCCAACCAATCTGCACATGATGAATCTCAGTATTTTTGTCTTGTTAAGGGCAACAGTAGGGAGCAGGGTGGCCATCACGAAATTAAAAGGCTTAGGGAGGGTAATTTCTCTCACATCTCAATTTAATTATGCAATTTAACTGATGAAAAGTGAACAGGCCTAAAGTAGCTAGTATTTTGGGGTTTTATCTGAAAAAAAATTCTTATTTTGGCTTGATTCTTCTTCTTTTTTTTTTTTAATAACAGGGACAGAGAGAGAGTCAGAGAGAGGGACAGATAGGGACAGACAGACAGGAACGGAGAGAGGTGAGAAGCAGCAATCATTAGTTTTCCATTGCCATTGCGACACCTTAGTTGTTCATCGATTGCTTTCTCACATGTGCCTTGACCACGGGCCTTCAGCAGACCAAGCAACCCCTTACTGGAGCCAGCGACCTTGGGTCCAAGCTGGCGGGCCTTCAGTCAAGCCAAATGAGCTTGCGCCCAAGCTGGCGAGCTCGGGGTCTCGAACCAGGGTCCTCTGCATCCCAGTCTGACGCTCTATCCACTGCGCCACCGCCTGGTCAGGCTGGCTTGATTTTTGAGAAATAATTTCTCTATACATTAAATTCAAGATGAGAGGTTACTTTCTTTTAACACAGCAGAGATATTCTTCTTTCTTCTAGCTGACATTTATGCTTTAGGGAAGTCACTTATCTGTCTAAAGGCTGCTACTGTGATTTTCTGCTTTGATTTCCCAGTTTCACTATAATAATTCTTGGTATGTGTTTCTTTTTATTTGAGCTGCTTGGGATTCACTGAGAGTTTGAATATGAGGATCAAGTTCTTTCATCAGTTCTGGAGCATTATAAGCCATTATCTTTTGAAATATTGCTTCTGTCCCACTTGTTCTTTTCTTTCCTTCAAGAACACATGTTCAGATATTTTTTATTAGCTTCTTAATCTCATTTCTATTTTACATCATTTTGTCTCATTCTTTTTTCTGGATAATATCATCTCCTCCATCTTGATTTTCTGATCTCCCATTAATTTTCTCTCAGTTATATCTAATCTATTATTAACATGTTCATGAATTTTTAATTTAGTTATTTTTAGTTAATTTTGTTTGTTTTTAATAGAATTTATAAATTTTTGAGAGCAATACTTAGCTTATATACTTAAGCTTTTCTACTCTTTCTAGCATGTTCAGTTACAATCATAAATCTCTTCCTAAGCATGATTTTAGCTGCACACTACAATTCTCATAATGTAATATCATTTAGTTCAAATTGTTTTTAATTTGCATTGTGATTTTTTTTAATTCAAGATCAGTGATATGTTGCTTAATTTCCAAGTAATGGTAATTTCTGGTAACTCTATGTGCTCAAATAACACATTGTTTATATGAGTCCTTTGAAAGTTAGCCCAAGGTGTACAAAAATTTTGTAAATATTAAACATACATTATAATTATGTATTTGTCTATTTTTATTTTTTTAATGTCAATTCTTGCTTTGTGCATTTTGACTACATTATCATTTACCTTTATATATTTTTCTTTCTGATATATTATCTCATTCATTAATTCTCTCTATGGCCATGTCTAATTTGTTTTTACAAGTTATTGATTACATTTCTATTTTAATCTATCATATGTTTTCATTTTAGAATTTCTATTTGGTCCTTTTATAGTTATTTAGCTAAATTCTCAAATTTCTGTTTTATTTACCTGAGCATGCCAGTCATAGTTATTTCAATGCAGGTAAAAATAATAGCAACTTTAGTAACTCTATTATCTGAATCTCTTGTTGATCAATTTCAATTGCTCAGTTTTTCTCTTGGTTTTGGGTCATGTTTTCTAATAGACAGTGCTATATATGTTCTTGCATATTTATTTCTACTGAATACTAGGCATTGAACATGAAGAACTGGAAAGATTATTGAAACTTCTAATGGCATTATCTTTCTCTAAAAAGGATTTACATTGATTTCTGACAGGAACCGACTGACAAAAGAAATCCCATGTCATCTTAACCCAATTAGGAAGGGAGGTGATTTCTACCTAGTTTAAATTGTTAAAGAGATTGGTCTGTTTTCAGTAAAGCTTGTCTTTTAAAGCACAGACTTTCAGAGCAAGCTTGGGCACTGACCAGGAACATTTATGGACCTAGAACTCCAGTTTTTATCTATAAACCGGGAACTGCAAGATATTTTTAACCTCTCAAGCTTTCAATATCTAAAAAAAAACTGTGTCTCTAAACGTCCAGAATCACCTTTTAATATTTTTGTTTTCTTAGATGTTGATCCCTTAGTTCTCCATAGGCTTGACAGTTCTTTGACATCATTTAAATAATTTAAAAATATCTTGTGCACCCTCTTTAGTTCTTTTTTAGTGTAATGTCTAAATGACTTATTCTGCTTTAACTAAAAACAAAACTTACTATGCACTATGTTAGAGTAAATAAAGAAAAGGATTTTGAGAAAAGGAAGAAAAGGGGGCATTTATTTTTTTCAATTTCGTTTAGAAAATATGAAGGATATAAATAGGTAGCCATTAAGGGATATATTCAATGAACTTAGAGTTATGTAGAGAGTCCTTCTTTAACATCAACACAACATTTTAGATCCTTAATTTCCTGTGAAATATTTAAGCAACTATAAATTTTTCTTTTTGTTCCATTTGCTTATGAGACATTTTATGTTTTCACACAAAAAACTGCCTGCCATTTAGAAAGAAAATACAGCCTGTATTATAATTAAATAATGTTAATGTCAGTCATATGAAGAAAACCCTGCATAAACTGAATGTCTAATTATTTGGAGAAACCTGACCAGTTCCTCAGCAGGAGATTGTGATAATAAATATTTCTATAAGACACTGGTACCAATTTGAATAGTAGATCTGGAATCTCATCTCTTGAAATTTGGATTGGTTTAGCTACTAGGATTTTTCTCTCATCCATGATAGATCAGATAACTGTAGGAATTTCTGATTCAGTTATGCACCATAATTTTCAGTGTGATTACCTGTTACTCTTGTCTTTTAAGAGTCAGAAACTACCTGACCAGGTGGTGACACAATGGGTAGAACATTGGGCTGAGATGCAGAGGACCCAGGTTCGAAACCCCAAAGTCCCTGGCTTGAGCACAGGCTCATCCAGTTTGAGTGCGGGCTCACCAGCTTGAGCATGGGGTTGCTGTTTTAAGTGTGGGATTATAGACATGATCCCATGGTGGCTGGCTTCAACCCAAAGGACACTGGTTTGAAGCCCAAGGTCAAAGGCTGGAGCCCATGGTCACTGGCTTGAGCAAAGGGTCACTCACTCTGCCATAGCCCCCCTGTGAAGGCACATATGAGAAAGCAATCAATGAACAACTAGGGTGCTGCAACAAAGAATTGATGCTTATTCTGCCTGACCAGGTGGTAGCACAGTGGATAGAGCATCAGACTGGGATGCAGAAGACCCAGGCTCCAGACCCCAAGGTCGCCAGCTTGAGCGCAGGCCCATCTGGCTTGAGCAAAAGCTCGCCTGCTTGGATCCAAGGTTGCTGGCTCCAACAAGGGGTTGCTCAGTCTGCTGAAGGCCCGCAGTCAAGGCATATATGAGAGGGCAATCGATGAACAACTAAGGTGTTGCAACGGCAATGAAAAACTGATAATTGATGCTTCTCATCTCTCTCCATTCCTAGCTGTCCCTATCTTTTCCTCTCTCTGACTCTCTCTCTGTTCCTGTAAAAAAAAAAGAATTGATTCTTCTTATCTCTCTTTCCTTCTGCCTGTCTGTCCCTCTCTCTGTCTCTGTCACACACACACACACACACACACACACACACACACACACATACACACACACACGAGTCAGAGACTTCCTGGTACCTTCTTTTGTCTAACTACCACGATGCTACTGAACATATGTTGACCTCTTAGACCAAGAAACTCAATATCTGAATGATGTGGATTTCCATAGGGCAAACAATGTTTTTCTTAGCTGTTAAAAAATGGTTTGATATGTCACACTACACTTTTTTTTGAAACAAGAATTTTAAAAAAATCTGAATGACATTGAAAGAAAATATCAATTACATCAATATTTGAAATATTAACATGGATATCTTTAGAGATTACAACATGTGTTCAGAATTCAGAAAAACTATTAGCAGTTCACACATAAGTTGTTTATTTCTAATTTATCTTTGTTTCTCCTCTTAAATTAATAGAGAATTAGAAATGTAAAGGTAGAAGAGGTAGAACAGAGAAAGGGAAACTTTTTTATCATCCCTTATTAATCAGTGATAACATAAAGCTATCAACAACTGATTCAGAATAGCATGATAGTTTCAAAAAGCTGCTTTTGTAGAAACAAATTTTTTACAGAAAATTAATAATATAGAAAAGTTGTATTTTAGTTCTTATGGTTCAAAATGTAATAACCTAATGATTTTATTTATTTTGTATTGATATCTTGACTTTTAACTGATTAAAATTACTTAAAAATCCAAGGGACATAATATTAGAACCTAGTATATTCATGCTTTAATCATCTATGAAGTTAAATTGGATTGAATTTGCACATAATTTTATCTCAAAAGTTGTCTACTTGGGATTAATATTCAAATTAAATGTCATTTTTTGTTTTATTACAGAAAAACTAAAATCAAAGTTCATTAATATAATATACATAAATAATTCTATCTAATTTAAAATTCTTTTATTCTTTTCTAAACTGTACTTGGTTTGCCCTCTATATTTGAATTCTGTCAGCAAAGAGAAAAAAACAAAAGCCAGAAAGACCAATAGAAAATATAGTCTTTTAATCAATGTATCCTATAACAGAAACTATTCAGTTTCTGCAACAAGGAAACCACAACAAATGGTGAACTCTAACAAAGTAATTACCTTATGCCTCAGGTGTATGATAACATAGCAGCCAAGAGCTTTACATTAGTGCCCAATGTCATCCTGAGAAAATGTCCTTCATAAAGGAAGTTCAAAACCTCCTTACTAAAAGGATGTGGTCTCCAATGCAGGAGTGCTGATTCACTAATGTGTTTCTATTGCCAGGGAGATTGGAAGAGAGAATTTTACACTTTTTATTCAGCTTTTTGTTCCCCCAAAATATTGTCTTGTCCACATGTTAATATCGTTCATACAATAACATTAAGAATTTTGTGAAAAATGCTTGAAATATGCATTCTATATTACCATTATCAAAACACTACCACTTCAATATTTTTAGTTCATGATTTAAATAATCTATATATCTTTTTACCTAAAAAAATATATATTTTTAAATGATGAAAGTCATAATGATTTTGAAGCCAACAGAGGGATCTTCAAAGTTAAAAGTGAAAGATTTGGAATTAAGATTTCTGCGTTAGCTTGACCGGGCAGTGGCGCAGTGGATGGAGTGTTGGACTGGGATGTGGAAGACCCAGGTTCGAGACCCCAAGCTCTTCAGCTTGAACGTCGGCCCATCTGGCTTGAGCAAAAGCTCATCAGCTTGGACCCAAGGTCGCTGGCTCCAGCAAGGGGTTGATTGGTCTGCTGAAGGCCTGTGGTCAAGGCACATGTGAGAAAGCAATCAATGAACAACTAAGGTGTTTCGATAGCAATGAAAAAACTAATGATTGATGCTTCTCACATCTCTCCATTCCTGTCTGTCTGTCCCTATCTATCCCTCTCTCTGTCCCTGTATAAAAAAAAAAAAAAGATTTCTGAGTTATAATTCAAATTTGTCCATTAACTTTTCACAAAGTGTTATCAGAGGTACTTAATCCTTTTTGGTCTCACTTGTGAAGTGAAGACGGTTGACTTTGAATAATTTTTAGGTTTCATATACATTAAATTAATGTATTTGAGGTATAGACCATTGAAGAATTAAAGGACTTTCCCATATTCTGGAAGACTAAGGCGGGACTGAATAGTGTCACACTATCTGGAATGGACCATGGCATTCAGATCATAGTCATGCCAATGCAGACC
This sequence comes from Rhynchonycteris naso, assembly GCA_037038555.1. NCBI lineage: Eukaryota > Metazoa > Chordata > Mammalia > Chiroptera > Emballonuridae > Rhynchonycteris > Rhynchonycteris naso. Next base: position 230,507,108 of record CM072998.1, read on the forward strand.
TTCATCATCAGAAGTAAAAGTTGAGCTACTCAGTTGGTAAAATACCAGGTTTCTCCAAAAGTCTCAGTTTTATCCATGAGGGTGCAACAGAAGCACTCACGCTCCAAGAGCACTTCCTTCTTACCCAGCAGGGATCATGAGTCGGTTGGATGCTGAGACTAATAACAGTATATCTCCCAGCATTCTTAGCCTCTTCTCTAAATGCTCCTTTTATGTTCTTGGTATAACTAAATCTGACTCACCCTTGAGACCACACTTTCTCTTAACCTTCTCAAATGGTAGCTGTGTTTCCTCATTTTTGTCATGCTGAAAACTGGGGCAAATGGTTGATTTGCTCTTTCTTGCTATTTTCAAACTATTCTTTCCTTCCTTCTCAAAACCCTTCAAGCTCTGAATTTCACACATCAAATAATCTTTTTATAATTCTGTTTTCCCTTATTTTAATTTACTTTTATTGATTCTAGATCCTAGCACCTATCATTGTTTTTATGAAACAAGAGACATTCTCTTGCTCTAATTCTTGACAATTTCAGTACAAGTAGCTAATCTTTCACACGCTGGCCTCTTAGTTGCTTAATATCCTTTCCACAATTAATCCCCCCTACTCTCAGCCACTCACACTTATGGCCATACCCAAGACCTTGTCACTACCAATAACTACAGAACAAATTGGCAACTTCAATTTAGATCCTAATCTGCAGCATCAAATATAAGGGCAATCAGACCTGGTCACCAACAGAAACTCAATAAACAACAACCAGGAGGAAGCTTTTTAAGACACTAAATATTTATACTGGCCCCAAATACTCTCCCTATTGAAATATAAGAGATGGAGTCACTAGGTGTCTTTTGCTCATAATAGAGGAAGTCAAACCAAGATATATAGTAAGAATATTTGTACCATTTACACCTGTGTTATTTCAATGAGAGGTATAAAACCCATAAACTTTCTAATACACAGACTCATACTCTGCCAACACTGAAAAAAAAAAAAGAAAAAGAAAATTATGGATGATAAAAGTAGAAAGAAGATTTCTATGTTACTGATAATAAATACATAAAATAACAACTTCTAGTAAAACCTAAAATATAGTAATTTTGAATCTAGCTTTTCAAAACTACTTAAATGAGATTGATAAAGTCAGTGTGTTCAAATTAGGGCCATGATTATCTAGGTTATTTAAATTTAATTTCTGAGTACAAGCTATTGTCAAAATGTATGGGATTTAGTTTAGACTAGCAAAAAAACTCTATTTGCTAATTACAGGCTTACTGTTGAATTAGGTCCTATTTCTCTGTAGCAGCAAAGTAATCAGACAAGATTCCCATGCCTCTATTAAACATTTACATTAGAACTGCCTAATTACACCAGGATTTGTTTGGGTAGCACTGGCAGATGTTCTGAAAGGCTATGGAAAATGCAGTCACTGGGTTCACAAGAGATGGGCACCAACTCAGTACCATGCTGACATCCGATCAGGGCATATGAGTGCATGTGTAGACTAAGAAATGTAACACACTTCTCAGTATAATTCAGCACAGTGAATAGTCTAAGCACCTGTAATAAAAGTATTTGTTTTCCATCTGCCTCAAAAATTATTACAAGGATTCACAAAAGAAGTTTATAAAACTTTTAAGTTTGTAAAAATTCTGTATTGTGCAAACTGAAAAAAATTTAAATAGGTAGCTATTTAAATTATTGTTATTAGAGTTTTAACATTAAAAAATATCCACAGAAGTTTTCTTTGTGCCAATTAACCACATATTTCCCAGACTGAATAAAAAGAAATAAAACAACATCTATTTGCAGATAACATGATCTTGTATATAAAAAATCCTAAGGGATCCACTGGAAAAAATTAGAACTAAGACACAAACAAGTTCAGCAATGTAGAAAACAACATAAAATACAAAAGTCAGTTGTGTTTTATGTATTTGCAATAAACAATTTAAAAACAAAATTAAAAAAACAATTCCACTTACAATATTATTAAAAAGAAGAAAAAAATACTTAAAATAAATTTAACAAAAATATTACAAAACTTATGCCTGAAAACTACAACATATTGTGAAAAAAAATTAAAAATTATACAAATGAGAAGACATCCCATGTTCAAGAATCAAAAAGCTTACGATCTTAAAATGGCAATACTACCCAAATTGCTATAGAGATTCAATATAACTCCTGTCAAAAATACATAGCTTCTTTGAAGAAGTCAGCAAACTAACCCTAAAATTCATATGAAAATATCAGGGATTCATATAAACTAAAACAATTTTTAAAAAGAAAATCAAAGTAGTATTGAATTGATCTCATACTTCAAGAAGTTCAACTCTTACTTCTTGGTTTTAATACTGACTATAGAGCTATGGTAGTCAAGACAGTGAGGTTCTGGCATAAATATAGACCTAAAGATAGATAGAATAGAACTAAAACTCCAGAAATAAACTCTAAGATTTAAAATAGTTACCATATGACCTAGTAATTCTTCTCCTAGATATATATCTAAGGGAAATAAAAACATAGGTCCACATGAAAGCTTGTGCAAAAATGTGTGTGCATGTTACTCATTATTCTAAAATGTGAAAGGAACCAAAATGCCTATCAATTGATGAATGAATAAATAAAATGTAGTCTATTCAAGAGCAGAATATTATTCAACAATCAGAAAAATAAAGTATTGATACATGATAAACACGAATGACCCTTTAAGACATGCTAAGAAGCCAGTCACAAAGACCACATATATTATTTTATTTATATGAAATGTCCAGAATAGCACATCTATATATAGAGAAAGTAGATTTGGTGTTGCCTCAAGCAGGTACTTTGAGTAGAATGGGCAGTGACTGATTGGGCATGAAGTTTCTTTCGTGGTGATGAAAACATTCTAAATTGATTGTGGTGATGGCTGCACTACACTGTGAATGTACTCAAAAACACTGGATTGTACACTTTGTGTGAATTTTAGGTTATGTGAATTATATATTAATAAAGCTCTTATATAAAAATAAAAAAATATATAATTTCAGTCTGAAATTGTTGAACAATGAAGCAGAATAAAAACTATAACCCCTTGTTCAATGAAATAAAATGTTGGCATTATGTATATGAAAATGTTACATGTTTTTAAGCAAAGCAGTATGATCCAAGTAATCAGTGAGAAAGCCTGAGTTTTTCAGATTGCGTGAAGCAGGAAGAGCTGCCTGGTCTTTTCTGAATAACCTGAGCTTTCCTCAGACAGCAGACTCTCTTGGAGTGTTAGTACAACAGGCGAGAAAGCTTAGCAATTGGAGGGAAAGGGTATCACCGAATAAAATATGCTTCTGAACATCAGAGACATGTCTGTCCCAGAAAAAGAAAGTCAGTTGATGGGCAGCCTCTTGCCAAAGGTATTAAAGACCAGAAGGGAAGGACAAGAAGAGAAATAGCATATTACAAAAAGTTTAAAAAATAAATAAAATGCTATGTATATGGCTTCACTAGTAAATTTCCGGGGTTGACTGGCCTGTGTTGAAACTATAGTTGTGAAGCTAGAAAAGAGAAAGCACAAATGGCCAGTTTCATTGAGGATGTGGTCTGGTAGGGCCTGGGAGGGGGCAGGAGTGGCCATGCTGTCGCTGTGGCCAGTGTTTCCTCAGAGATGGTAAACAGTGCACTGTGGCTACATTAGCTAATATCATACCAGACCTTTAAAATGCATTTACTTTTATGCTTTATATATTTATAACTAGTAACTAATACACATTTTACTGATACTGGTGCTTAGAGGATGGCTAAAGGAAGCAGAGCTGTGTTGATCCATCCAACAGAGACAGCATCGATCACAGGTGTGCCCTTGGTGTGACATGCCGATGGCTAAATCAAAAAGACAGTGCATGAAGGAATGACATTTGAGATGCAATGTCTCAAAATGACAATTCCCCAAGAAAGTATTATTGCTGTACTAAAACTCTAAGCATTCTTTTTTACCAAACCTTTTGCCCTATGATGCTTACCTTTGAGAGGAAGCTGATATATCTGGGTATACAAGAGATTGCATCAGAAAAAGGTGAAGTGAGTTAATCATCAAAAATACTCTACTCAGGCAGATATGAGGCAGTCTTTCCTACCTATATATGAAAGGAAAAATAACCTTAACTTATACAAATGTTTTGAATATATTTTCTGGCACAAACTTAGGAGCAAAAGAATTTCTTTAATAAAAAAATATTGTATAATTTTATATTTCTTATCTTTCCCTTTCACCACATAAAGAGAGTTGCTTGCATTTATTAGTTCACATTTATTGTGCCAAAGAAATAACTTGATGGAACATTATTAAACATTTTATTTGGGAGCGAATTTTAGTATACATTCTAGTCCTCAAACAACATGTTCAGATGTAACATAAAAATACAATTATTTTGTAATACTTATGATTTTCTCCTTAAATTTCAATAATTTGCTACATCTTTCCTCTTTCTACCACTATAATCTATTTATTACTTCCTTAGAAAGAAACTAAAAAGAAGACCAAGGTATATTTGCTGGTGAGTGATTTGTGATTATTTTAGTTCTTTTTCTTTTTGGTAATAAAAACATACTTGATAACATAATTGGTTATAATGAAAATGAAATAGCCCTGGCTGGTTGGATCAGCAGTAGATCATCAGTCTGGTATGTGGAGGTCCCTGGGTTTGATTCCCAGTCATCAAGGCACACAGGAGAGGTGACCATCTGCTTCTCCACACACACCCCTCGCTTCTCTGTGTGTGTGTCCTTTCTCTTTCTTTTCCTCCTACAGCCATGGCTCCAACAGTTTGAGCAAGTTGGTCCCGGGAACTGAGGATGGCTCCACAGCCTCCCCTCAGGTGCTAAAATAACTTGGTTACCGCCCAGATGGGCTGAACATGGCCTGGTAGAGGGTTTTCCAAGATGATCCTTGTTGGGGAGCATGCAGAAGTCTGTCTCTGCTTCCCTGCCCTCACTTAATTAAAAAAAAGAAAAAAATGAAATGGTAGAATTAAAGTAAGTGGCATTCATTATATATGAAACTCACTGAAATGCTTTACTAAAGCAAATAATCCAAACAATGAGTCTCATGAAATATGGAATGTTAAAAAGACTTTGTATTTGTGTGTGTGTAAAAAGAGAGAGAGAAAGAAACATAACTGGTCAATGTAAGAAATGTGAATTATCTTCCATAAGTAGAAAGCATTATAATTTCTAATGTTGTCTTTTGCAGATAAATCATTTTTCTTATGTGGGACAACAAAATCTGATATTTGTTCATATAATAAATACATTATGGAATTAATAAACAACATATAAACCCAGGCATCTAAAAATGCAAGTATGGTTAATGAAACACAAAACAATAATCAAAAATCATAATCCCAAAACCAAATGTGTCCAAAAAATAAAAGCACTCATTTCATTCAACTTTGATACACCAACTTCAGAATTGACTCAACATGTGGGCTGGAATATAGGTAAAAGCTATGAAACTGAAAAGAGTATCAGTCTTCCCAGTGTGGAGAACTGAGACATATAGGAATAATTTTATACAAGACAGGAAGTGATTTTACCACAATGTGGGTAATAAGTAATTCTGCAGAATCAAAGTGAGGAATCTCTGTGACTGAGGGCTACCAGAGTCTGCAGGAGGAAGTGTCTCTAATGAAGACAAGCTTGATTCAGACAGGCAGAGAAAAATAAAAACAAGGACATAAAATTTCATACATAAGGACCAGCACAAGCAAAGCAACAAGCATAGAATCTATGGGTTTAATGCTCTGCAGAAAACAGTAAAATACAGTATATCCGTAAAGTCATGGTGCACTTTTGACCGGTTGACCGGTAAAAAGTGCACCATGACTTTATGGACACACTGTAGGTTTGCGGAAAAAACCAATTGCTTGTGAAGGAAAGCAATCTAGCTAAAATTAAATATTTACCATCATATAAACTTATTTTTGTCATTTGATAATGAGAAATAGAAGTTTGAAAGTACCTATACTTTCAGTACACAATAGAATGTTTAAGATTACTAATTACAAGAGGAAAAACACTGTGTCAATATATATTTCATCAATGCGTAGTCTTTAAAAGCTTCTTGGTGTCCTGGCTTCCTGTTCACAATCTAGGGAGAAACCGGAGCAGGCCAGAACCGCAGCAGCCCAACTGCTTTCTAGGTAGGAAAATGCAGGTCAGGCCGTTCTGGGAAGCGTTTCCTGAACTTGTGGGTTTGGGGAACGTCTGTGGCCTGTTAATAAAACTGAGATGGAAGTGAATGGGAAAAAATTGGATATTCAAATAAAACAACACTGACTAAATACTGTGCGATATATATTTCATGTAGTATTTCTGATTATCGTGAATCTTATAAAATGATTATTATCTCTATTTTTAAAAAGTGCAAACAAATAAAAGATGTAAGAGTCAATTGGAAAATACATAGTGACAAAAAGATTTGTTCCAAATACAGTTTCAATAAATTATCTGTTATATAGTTAGTTCCTAGCTTATTCTGGCCAACAACTATAAGATGTATTAAATCATTATCATGACCTTTTCTTTGTGTTTAAAAAGCACTTAATAGACTTAATAAGAAAAGTTTAATAACTGAACCTCTACAAAGTTATTTTGGAAAAACTGAAAACACTAAGTTTGATAATTATGACTTGACAAAATATTTCAGTTTTTTAATGGGAAGGCTTTGAGAAACTTTGTGAAACATCTATAATTTTAATAAGGCTGTTTTTACTAAATATTTTAAATCTAAAAAATAGTTAAACTTTAAATGAAATATGAGTACTTTAAATAGAGAAATAGATGTATTCCTCATAAGTGAATATTGTCAATTGTGTAATTGTTTTAAAACTTTTATACAACTTTATTAAGTTATAATCAGCAAATAAAATTGTAAGATATTTAAAGTGTACGTATGACACAGTTATTTGATACGTACATTGTAAAAGAAGTCCCCCAAGTTGATATACTTATCCTGTTTTTGTTGAGTACATTTAAATTCTACTCTCTTAGCAAATAGCAATTATATAACACAGTGTTAGCAACTATCATTACAATGTATAAGTGAAATTTTATATTATTTATAAAAGTGAATACACTATCAAGGAGACTCAGTCAGTGGAGTAACGCATATTTTTAGAGTTAGACTGCTAATTTACAGATTTTAGACTGAAATATTCATAATAATATTAATGGAAATGTGAAATATTTTAATTGTTTTGGGAGCCTCTGAGTATATTAACTTGAAAAGTTATTTTACTTACTGGATCACTTTATTATGTAAAATAATCAAAATGTATTATATTCATTGAACCATTAAATGACAGTTCAGTATGCTATGAAAATTAATTGGTTAGCCAGGAATAGGGTAGACACAAGAATGAGAAACTAACAAGAAAACAAGAAAACCTAAGGAGATTACCTGTCAAGTTCTACATCTGTTGTCAGAGTGAATGGAGAAGCATTCATTTTTGGAATTGCCTTTTCATTTTTATTCATTAAAATTCATGTGTAGCTGTCTTCTTTAAATGATGCTGATCAGAATTAAATGAAAGTTTTATAACCATTTTCTTCAACAACGTTTCAAATAAATTCTAGGACTTGAAGTCATGAAAATTGATTTTATATTCACCACTATACTTTTTTGCACTCCAACACCAGAGTCTACAAGTTTCTGACAGTGCGGGCAGAGGTGCTGGTATACCAGCGTGCCAACATAAGTGACTGAACAGTATGGAAACAAAGTTTTCTAGGTGTAGACTCGTCTATGCTGCTTCACAGAGGTTGTGCTTGGACAAAGTATACAATGAATAATATTAGCTAATAACATAAGGGACATGTCAGTAATGCATTCTCATGGTTTTTAATGATGAAAATGTCTGAATATAATTCAATATTCCATAGATGGAATTTGAGGCAAATTATCTTGTGAGGTGTTTGAGTTTGGGGTCTTCTTCCTTCCTATATTCCTTCCATTTCTTCTTCCCTCCTTTCTCCCTTTAGCTTTCTTTTTCTATTTTTAGTTTTCTGTCTTTATTTTTGGCTAGAAAAACATTTCTTTCTAATGTGATTTTACTATTTTAATAATAGTTATGGAATTTATGATTTCCAAGTTTTATATTGTGAAAGTTTGCAAAGGAAGTCTCTAGAGTGATTGCAGGAGGCCATAAGGGACCAGTAGCTGTGCTCTCGCTATGAAGGTATAACACAGTAACTAGGAAAACAGTTAAATATGAAGCCCTTTGTGTAACCCGGAAAATACATACACTGACGTGTCCACATAGCCACAGAGCCACACTTATATGCACAAGAATTGAAATCAGTGATTATTCATGATTTTCTTAACGGATATATAACTTAAAAGTTTGTAGAAACTTGGGAAACTCAGAAAAAAAAGAAGGAAGAAAGGACTGAAGAAGAAAGAAAGAACTGAAGGAAGGACTGAAGAAGAAAGAGAAAGAAAGAAAGAGAGAGAGAGAAAGAAAGAAAGAAAGAGAAAGAAAGAAAGAAAGAAAGAAAGAAAGAAAGAAAGAAAGAAAGAAAGAAAGAAAGAAAGAAAGAAAGAAAGAAAGAAACATAGGTATTATTACCTGGATAGATACTACATTTTTACAACATAGATATGAATATAGACAGTCCCTATTTACAGGTTTTATATAGACAGTGGTAAAACATTCAAATGTTTCTGTGTGTAGGTGTGTGTATAAAGACATTGAGTGCGGTGTGTGTGAGTTTCTAATGTCACCCTTAAGGTATGCAAGAAATGTAAAATATTGTCTTTCTATTAAGTTGTCTAATTCTCCTTTTTCTTTTTTTTCTTTCTTTTTTAAGTGAGAGTAGGGGAGATAGAGAGACAGACTCCCACATGTGCCCCACTAGGATCTACCCAGCAATCCCCATATGAGGCCAATGCTAAGACCAACAGAGCTACCCTCAGCACCAGGCTGTTGCTCATACCAATCGAACCCCTAGCAGTGAGAAAAGAAGGAGAGAAGGGGAAGAGGGAGGGGAATAGAAGCAGATGGTCATTCCTTATGTGTGCCCTGACCAGATATCAAACCTAGGATGTCCACATGTGGGCCAATGTGCTATCCACTGAGCCAACAGCCCAGGGCCACTCTTTTTTCTGATGCAGAAAAATTAATATTCCACAGGTTGATGTTCTCAAATTCAGCAATTTACCAGTCAATTTACTTTATTTTTCTCTTTAATTTTATTTAGAAAATTAAATTTAACAGGGTGACATTGATCAATAGAGTACATAGGTTTCAGGTGAACATTTCTATAGCATTTGAACTGTTGATTATATTGTATACCCATCACCCAAAGTCAAATCATTTTCTGTCATCGTATGTTTGTCCCTCTTTGCACCCTTCCCCCACTTCTCCCCCACATCTCTCTCCCCCACACACCTTCCTTCTGGTAAATAATTTGCTTTCATTTATGTTCGTGAGTCTCAGTTTTATATCCCACCTATGTGTAAAATCATAGAGTTCTTAGCTTTTTCTGATTTACTTATTTCACTCAGTGTAATGTTCTCAAGGTCCATCCATGTTTTAAGTTCTGCCTAGGCACCTTACCTCTGGACTTGTCTCTGAGTGTTTTGGTTTCTGGTCAATAGTTTTGGGTAATACTGTGTCCCCTATGGACATCCACTACCAGTGGCCCCCAAACTTGAATCTTAAATTTGCGTCAAAATCCTCTGGACAACTTGTTACAATATAGACTGCCACTTCTTTACCCAGATTTCTGGTTTGGTAGGTTTAGAGTGGGATTGGACCTCACAAAGTCCAGTTGATGCTGATTCTGCTGGTGAGGGACCACACTTTGAGAACTACCACACTAAGGCAAATTTGCATGTGCTAATCTTTCCTCTACTGAATTTATTATTAAAAATAGTTCCCTAGGTCAGTGCCATGTCTAAATTCCTACAGAAACATGGGAGCCTGTCCTAGACTCTCTCTTGACTTTTGGTGAACTAAAAGGATGTAGGGACCTGGTATATGCCTCTTTTGCCTGGCCACATCTGCTACCCTTTCTGTTTGTCTGCTAGCCACTCTTTCCACTGAATCTTTAGACTTCACTAAGGAAATGGGATCCAGGTCTCATTCACCTCCAAAATATATCTAGAGGCCCTTTTATTCTCTCATCTGCCTACTGGGGCTTTGACCAAAGTAGGGGAAAGCAAGTCCTAAATCTTGCTCTTCTGAGCTCAATTTCTCAATCTTACATCAATGTTTAAAGCTTTGTTAAGTATATATTTTCAACAAAAGTTTATCAGTTACCTAATGCAGGCATTACCATATGTTCAAATTCATGAATCTTTGTAGAACAACATTTACATTTCTGCATTACCGATTTGACAATAGAAAAATAGTTTGCATTAAGGCAAAACAAACTTTTAACTTCACATTGTTTTAATATTGATATGCTTTTAATTGTCCACATTTCCATGTCAGTAAAATTGATAGATGTCACAAGATGTGAAAAATACAATTAAACATGTACAAACAAAGCATTCATGCCTTTGCAAAAGCTAATCTTTGGGGAATCACAGGTGTTCATGTGATTAAAATGACTAAATAAGGCACATATCCAATGGGACAAATGACAGTGCACCTGATTTTGTAAGTACCACATGTTGCTAACTGGAATGAGAACATAATTAAAGTGGAATCAATTTTCAATATGAGATTTCACAAACATTTAAATAAACAGCTCAAAGATAAAATTTAACAACCAAATAACTTGCAGGAAAAAAGGACAATTATTCCCACTCCATTCCATTTAAAAAAAATGTATTTTGCATCTACTCTGTGCCCAGCATTGTGCTAACTACAGAAAAGATAACAGTACGATTTAGTTTTCAGATTACTAAATTGTAACTACGGAAATACATGTACTAAGTTTAAGTCATTTTTTAAATCACACTCATATACAAATAATTTTTTATTAATTTTGGCCTACAAATTAAATACAGAATAAAATTATTTATTAATATTTGTACAAAGGTGGTCAAACATGCTTACACATTCCCAAAAAATTTGCATTGGACTTTAAATTAGCTGTATTATTTTTTCACAGTGATTCATATCTGAGTCATTGTTTAGTATGTGTTTTACAAACAAGCATGATTTTTCTGTTTGATGTGCCTACAGCAACAGTACCTAGTAGATTATATATAAATGTTGTCAAACAAATGAAATAAACAATTAATGAATACTGAATAATATTGAATTGTGAAAAATAGTCCTCCTGAGATCTTGGTAAAGTGATACAAATGATTTCATTTTGTAAATGGAAGGCGAATTAAAATGATCTCAGGTAAGAAGTAAGTATAGAGAGTCCTGTTATGTATGAATGAATGGTGTGATTGAATCTGATCATTGTTCTTTTTGTGAAACATAATTTAGCATATCTTCACATGAACAGAAGAGGAAAAATTAAATCAGTTTATTTAAAATGCAAAACTCGGGAAGAGTTCACAACTGAAGTAATCTCACTTGTCAAAAAAACATGTCTTCTGCAATTAGGGAAACATTCAATACATTGCAGAGGAGAGAGTGTCATTCAACCCAGGATTGTCTTCTTTGACCAGCACACAGATATTTGCCATTCACCCAGTGTGAGGCCTGAATGCTGGATTAGAAACATTAGCAGGCGTCTTTCATTCATCACCAACTCTTTCTGTTAACCCAAATTATGATTCACTGTTCATGCAAATGTGGCTTATTGCAGCCATGATCAATTCAGGTTCCATGCTTTGAACAGTATGTAATATGATCTCATTACCTACTGATTTAAAACCCTTCTAGAAGCCTCCAGTCTCTCATGATAAAGTCTATATTATTTACAAAGTCTGTATGGCCCTTGTGATCTGCCTTTCCATCCTCTGGTCTCAACTCTGGTTCCTGCTTCCCTGTCTTCAGAATTGCCCTGCTGCTCCTTCAGTGCCTTCAACAACCTCAGCTCCCTCTTAGCTCTGAGCCTCCATGCGTCACAGTCCATCTACACAGAAGCTCTATTCTTCACTGTCCACCTGGGTAATTTCTTCCTGTTCTTCCAGTTCCATTTTACACATTAGTTCTCTGAGGGAAAAGTGACCATATCTTAAGATTAGAAGAGAGGTACTGTGTTTACATTATGGAGTCCATGGCATTAAGCAAATTCCTACTCTTTAGATTTCATTCATTCTTTCAATTATTCACTAATTATTCAATAAATATTGATCGATTATCTATTACATGCCAAGTATTGCTCTAGAAATAGGGGATGCAATAGCCAAGCAAGACAAAGTCCCTTTCTCTGGATGCTTACACTCTTGTAAAAACAATTGAGACATGGAGAGGCAAATTATTTCAGAAAGTGATCAATACTATCAGAAAAATCAATCATGGGTCAGGGATAAGGCTTTTTGGAAAAAGTTCCTTTGGAGGCCTTGGCCGGCTAGCTCAGCAGTAGAGCATTGGCTCAGTGTGTGGAAGTCGGGGGTTCAATTCCCGGCCAGGGTACACAGGAAATGCACCTATTTGCTTCTCCAACCTTCCCCCTCTACTCTCTCTCTGTCTTTCTCTTCCCTCCCTCAGCCAAGGCTCCACTGGAGCAAAGTTGGCCCAGGTGCTGAGGATGGCTCCATGGCCTCTGCCTCAGGTGCTAGAATGGCTCTGGTTGCTGCGGAGCAACACCCAAGATGGGCAGAGCATCACCTCTGGTGGGCATGCTGGGTGGATCCCAGTCAGGCGCATGTGGGAGTCTGTCTCTCTGCCTCCCTGCTTCTCACTTCAGGAAAACACACACAAAAAAAAGTTTCTTTGAAGCTGGGTTCTAAAGAACAAAAAAGAAAAGCCATGTCAAACTCAAGAGAAAGTGGATTCTAGTCAGAGGGAATACAAGTGCAGAGCTCCAAGATGAGGATGAGCTTGGCACATCCATGGGACAATGTAAGGACCAGTGTGCCTGGAAAATTATGAAAAATAATACATCATGGGTAATAAGCATTGAGAAAATTCTGTAGCTTATTGCAGGCCATAGTTTGAAGTTAGGCTTTGATTCTAAATCCTAACAAGAAACACTAGAGGATTGGAGCAGAGGAGGGAAATGCTTTCATTTAGACTTTAGAAAAATTACACTGATACTAATGAAATGTAGGAGTAAGTAAGAATGGAAGCAGAAACGAGTACAACTTGACCTAAAGTTTAGAGGGATATTTGGTAGGATTCTGGCTCTAATTTGGGAAACACAGTCCTGGAGCCCTCTGATTGTTTAAATGCGGAGGTGAAAGAGAAAAATCAGTAAGTAGTAAATGAAATTAATCCTATTATTTTATCACAGGAATAATGGAAAAAGAACCACTTTATATTACATTATGTTTTCTAAGTCTCAGCACTGCTGACATTTGATCTGGATAATTTGCAGTTATGGGGGACTGTCCTATGCTGTGTGGAATGTTTAGCAACATCCCAATTTATTAGATGCCTGTAGTGACTTTTAATTTTCACAACCAGCAATGTCTGAGAATATTTTCAGATGTATCATTCTGCCTGACCAGGCAGTGGCGCAGTGAATAGAGCATCAGACTGGGATGCGGAAGGCCCAGGTTCTAGACCCCAAAGTCACCAGCTTGAGCGCGGGCTCATCTGGCTTGAGCAAAAAGCTCACCAGCTTGGACCCAAGGTCACTGCCTTGAGCAAGGGGTCACTCGGTCTGCTGAAGGCCCACGGTCAAGGCACATATGAGAAAGCAACCAATGAACAACTTCGGTGTCGCAACAAAAAACTGATGATTGATGCTTCTCATCTCTCTCCGTTCCTGTCTGTCTGTCCCTGTTTATCCCTCCCTCAACTTTCTCTCTGTTCCTGTAAAAAAAAAAATGTATCATTCTAATATTTATTTTAATATTTACTTTATTTATTTTTATTTAGAAAATTTAATTTAATGGATGACATTGATTAATAAGATTACATAGGTTTCAGGTAAACATATCTATAGCATTTGAACGGTTGATTGTGTTATGTACCCATCACCCACAGTCAAATCACTCTCTGTCACTTCATATTTATCCCTTTTCACTCCACTTCCTACCCCACTCCCCAACAACTCCCTCCCCCTGGTAACTTCTTCATTTTTATCTATGTCCATGAGTCTCAGTTTTATATCTCACCTAGGTGTGAAATCATACAGTTCTTAACTTTTTCTGATTTACTTATTTCACTTAGTATAATGTTCTCAAGGACCATCCATGTTGTTGTAAATGGCAATAGGTTATTTCTTATGGCTGAATGGCATTCCATATATATATATGGATCACACCTTCTTTAACCAATGCTCTATTGAAGGACACTTTGGTTGTTTCCATGTCTTGGCCACTGTGAGTAATGCTGTGATGAACATGAGGGTGCATGTATCTTTATGTATCAATGCTTAGGAATGTTTTGGGTAGAGCCCCAGTACAGGTATTGCTGGGTCATACGGTAGTTCTATTCTTAGTTTTTTGAGGCACCATCATAATTTATTCCATACATAATGGTTGCACCAGTTTATATTCCCTCCAGCAGTGAATGGGTTTTTCTTTTTCTTCACAACCTCTCTAAGACTTGTTTTTACCTGTCTTGTTGATAAAAGCCAATCTAAAAAGAAATAGCCTTACAATAAATCCTGCCTATCACATTTGCTATTTGGGGGTGTACGAGGTTGATGGAAATACTTAGCTTTCTTCTTTTTCTTATTCATATGTATCCCTTATACCTCATGGCTTATTACCCCCCCCAAATGTGTTACCCAGTTCAATCCCACCCATCTCTGTTCTTCTGCTACACCCACTTCATCTTCAGTCTGCAACACAAAATTCAAAAGGATGAATATACAGTGAAAAACAAAATTGACAGGGGGGCTAGCCTATTGTCAAAATGTATGGGATGATGATAACTAGATATATATTTTTTCTGGTCCCAGAGTATGTAATTTGCCACACTGTTTTCTTCTTTTCTAAATCTATTTTGATTTACCTTTTGTTGGTCAAATCAAGGGTCAAATGGTACGTTTATGTTTTATGACCCCAAGATTTCCTTTTGTCTTGTTCCAATTCCCTGCTCAGACTTCACTGCTCTTCCCCAGCCTCAGAGTAATTAGCATGAGTTCATTCATTTCAGATCACATTTGCAAATCTTTCATGATTTATGAGCTATACAGTGTTAATGCAGTTAAACTGCTAATATAAGTATACCTAAATTATTTTAATATTTAATATAATTAAACTCTTCTCTGACTCACTATTTCTTCAACTAAATATTCATTTTATTGCTTTGCACATATGCTTATCTCCATCTTCTCTAGCTAACCCCTCCCCTTCTCCTCTCTACTTCCACAATTTTGTTCATGTTTAAAGCTCATTTCAAGTGTTTCCAGTGAAATCTCCCTACTCTTTTAACTCATAATAATTCCTCTATTCTAACAAATGAAGCATTGATAATTTATACTATACAAGATGTCACTTGATTAGAAATTATTTTGTACGAATTACTAATTGTTTCTACTTTATAAGCTCATTTCCTCAATAAGATTGTGAGGCAGTCAATCAACAGAGCTTGCTAGAGTATATAACTAAAAAAGATTTATCTTAATCACCATAAATGATAAATGAAATGTCATTTTGATGTCTTTCTTAGAAAAAATACGTTCTGTTCTTTAGTGCCTAACCCTTGAGTGGGTACATACTAAGAATCTAATAAATACTTGACTTAATATAGCAAATATGTAAATAATTTTATTATGTATCTTTAATAACAAAAGAGAATAATACTCCTCACTAAAAATTGCATTTGATTGTAATATAAGAACAGTGTGAATTACAAAGAACTCTATATATTTTTTAAAAAAACATAACATTTCATTGATGCTAACAACTCTTTTTTCCTAATCTAAGAAATTGCAAGTGTAAGTTACTGAGGTAGAAATTAAAAAGTGATTCCTAAAATTTGGCATGAATCAGGATCTCCTGGAGAGCTTAGAACAAATTGCTGAAGCCATCCCCAGCGTTTCTGATTCAACAGGCCGAGGGTGGGATCCAGTAATTTGCATTTCTGACAAGTATTCTGTTGATACAGATGCTGCTGTTCCTAAAGTTATACTTTGAGAATCACAGTGTAAAACATTCTTTTTCCTAAAAAGAAAAACTATCTACTTCAGTTACACTACAACCATGTTTCAAGAAGCATCATGGAAGAAGGCAGAACAAGCAAAGGAGATAATATTTATGATTATTTTCTTAAGACAAAATATTCAAACAAGAGGAAATTAATTTTCTCAAAAATGAGAGAGCAGTTTGTTTACACTGACAAGGGAGTATTAGAGTGACCAGGGGCCTAAGTTTCATTTACTCTACCCAGAGGTCCCCATTCCAAGTTGCACAGTGCCACAGTTTCCCAATGACAACAATTACTTTTGCTTGAAAAACCTGAAAAGACTGCTAATCCAATTTATGTTATAATTCTGCAATCTTCATAACTAAAATCTTGTGGAGTTTTTTGCTTGTTTTTCTTTTTCCAGAAAAATTTTACCCATGGCTTTCTAATTCATCTTGGATTACGTTAGAAGTTTTTTGGTTCCCTGATCATGATTTGTTCTGTGAGTTTACAGACTTGAGTCTGACTCTTTTTGTAAGAACATCAATGCAGTAAGAGAAATCCATCCCACACTGTCATGTGTTGGGGCTGGCTCACACCGGCTAGCAGGAGATGTGTGCATCTCTTCTCCTCTCCCTGTTCAGTGACACCACATTGACAATTTGATATTGGCCATATTGGGAATATTTACACCAAATAAATTTTCCATGACTACAAATAACACTTATTTTGAGAATTACTTGTTAAACATTTAACAACCCAACACTAATTTCTTGTCACTGTTTTTGTAGTTAACATTACTATAAAATTCAATGCAGAAACCCATGGTGCCCAAGATATTTGCTTACAAAAACATTTAATCAAAACCAACCATAGGTGATTACTCATTCTACAGTATCCTATAATTAACTAGTCTACCTTTTCCCATCAAAAAGGAATATGGGGTAGTGCTTAAGCTCTGAGATATAAGCAAACCAACTCCCAAATCCCATCTTTGAGGAACCACTTTATAAAACTATTCTTGATAAAAGCTTCTATCTATATCAGTAGCGTCTATTCAGAAAATAAAAATAATGGCAATTATTTTAGCAGATAATTTAACATGAGGAATTGTTAACTTGGGATACAGAATTCTTAAACAGGTAACAATGCAAAAAATACATGAAATAATCATGGGAATATATCTTCTATTAGGAATATTATATATCTATCCCTATATAGAGGAAGTATTTACTATTATAGCAAAAGGTAAATCAAAGGAAAAGTTGAAATCGTTAACTCAGAAGCTTTGAAAATTAACCCCACCAAACTGAAAGTCGAATCTCTGAAAGAAGGCAGATTCTGTTTGATTGGTTCTTGGTGTTCCTGAGCTTAGAGGAGTGGAACCGTTTCTGGGAATCTTATGACTAAAGAGTGAATCATGTTAGGCTAATGTTGGTGTCTATGTCAGAATGCCATAGAAGAATGAGTATAAAGTCCAAATCAAGAAGAAATAGATAATACAACAAAAGCATTACAAAAGCATGGGGAAATATGCCTGGAAATTGATTCCAGAATATTAGACAAAGGACACTACAATATAACAGCACATCAGACTAAAATTAAGGATTGATCTGAGTGCACTTACTAGCAATTTTGGAATAAATGTATTAATGCACTTAAAAGTCTATATATTATATGACTAAAACTTGGACTGCAGGATGGCCTACCTTTAAAGATGTTGAGATGCAAAGACTTGCCTGACACAATGGAGAAGATGAAATGCAAAGGAATGACAATGCATCACGTGCCATATTCTTTACCTGGACAGCTCTCTGTCCCGCACCTGGAATTTGGTAGCTCACAATTTTAACATCACTTCTTCAATACAATCTTCTCTTATCAGCTGAACTTATTCTTTATGGTTTTGACCACAATGGAAATTAATTAATGGTAATTATGGTTTAATGTTTCTCCCCTTGTTAGTCTGCTGCTGAGAGCAGCGGTCATTCCTGTATTGCTAATGGCATCACCTGAATAACTTCTCAATATGTGCCTGTAAGAAGAACGAATGGACATCATGAAAAGTATCCAACACAAGTAGCTAAGCAATAAATGAGAGTTAATTTTATATTCATCATCCATATTTTTACATTATAATTGACATAATTTACAGTGAAGTCCTTAATAAAATCTGCTATGACATTATTTTGTGCAGTGACCTTTTTCTTTTTTTGTTCTACAGAGATTAGAGAGTATAGCATAAAAATCAAAGGGCAGATTTAATTACTTCATTAGATGAACACATTGGATTGTATTTACCTATAGAGTTTTATTAGATGTAAGATTTGTAGAGTACAATTCTTTCTATTATTCCAATGCAGAAAAAATGCTGATATTCTCTTGGTTTATATTTAAAGCTAAATACTTTTTTAAACAGTTCACTTCTGATTGTAGGTACAGTTATTGAAACAATAGTCCATTTAACATGTTCCGGCATCCTCCCTGTCTATATGGTTAATAAACTTACCAAACTTAACCCAAAGCAGCCAGGTGGCCAAGTCATCTCTCCTCAAAACTGGGCCTTTTCTCCCAGCTTCCTGGTCCCAGGCAGGCCATGGCCAACTTGTGCCTACAAGCACTCACCTGGCATCCACTTAGCCAGGTCAATACTTACAAGAGGAGAGGTGACTAATCTTGTAAAACTAACTCTCTCAGAATCCTTGACTCCTGCTACATAAAAAAATTCATACAAAAGGAAATCTCGCTAAATGATTAAATTGCCTTCCTGGAAAAGCTAGGATGACTCCGCTAATGAGGGCTGAGTAATAAATGGTCTGAGCCTCTTTAAAGACTTTGGAATTCTGACCTACATAGCATTACTAATAGAATGGAAACATGGGTCATATTCCAAGTGTTACTCAGTTGTTTTCCTCACAAAAGTCATAGAAATTAATTCTAGAAAATTTAGAAAATATAGATAAACCCAATCATTCTACCTACTGATAACCACTGTCATTAGTGGTTTTTGATACATATCTGTCCAGACCCCTTTGCCCTTTGAAGTGTGTGTGTGTGTGTATGTCTATAAATTTATGATATAAATAAGTAAATAAATTCTTAGATTTCTTTTACCTTATGTATATAAAATAAATGCAAAATATGACTATAGCATAATAATTTACAAATATCTTTATTATTTTATGGTATTCTACATTATAATTTTATTGATTATATAATATTCTGTTTTATGGAAATAAAATATCCCTCTTGTTGGAAAATTTACATATTAACCTTATTAATTAATCTTGTATGGGTTACTTCTTTATACAGATAAGGCTCTAGTATTCTTTCATATATATTTTCATACAGGATTGATTATTTTATCCAGCTAAAGTTCTGAAAGTTCAAGTTCTTGTTAAGGTGTATTTATGAAAATCTCTAAAGATAGTCAAACCATTATTCCAAATGTTTGCACCAATTTATACTTTCATTAATGTGTATGGATGGATCTCTTTCCTGATGCCCTCTCAAACACCAATTAGTTAATTAAAATTTAAGTGCATTGTGTTGCTTTCATGCCAGAAAAGAATCTGATGTCTCATGCTTTGCTCTCTGAAAAAGTAGTCTGCCTGGGTAACACTGCGCCATCTGTTTTGAGACAGAACTTAATGTTCTGGAACAACTGACACAATTCTCAAATAACTTTCTCTCTAAGGGTACCTTTTTCTTGTTCTGAATTTGCCTGTGTATCTGCTGCTACACAATTTCTCTATTCAGTGCTTACTATGTGCTTTATATTTATATAATTTAATGTTTACAGTTACCTTAATACATGGCTACCACTGTCACCAGTTTCCAAGTAAACTGCGATTATCCTGAGTTTCTAAAAGGAAAAGCTGAGGCACCGTAAAGTTAAATAAATTTTAACTTGTACGTTCTGCAATTAGTAAGTGATGAAACAGATTCACATGAAGCTGGTTCAGCCTGGAAGGTCCACTCTTCACCACTTTGAAACAAGGCTGCAGAAAAGAATGGTAATGAGTGGGAATGTATATTTCTGTATTATGTATATATTTACATAAAACAAAAGTATATGAATGTATTTGGCTAGTCATTGACATATGTCATGTTCTTACTATGCAGAACAAACAATAGAATGGTCAGCTGCACTGAGATTAGGGATGTTCAGGAAGGACTTACTGAACTTGAACTCAGTCTTGAATAATGGATGTGCTGGCCAGGCAGATGTGATGTGGTGCAGAGAGACTGATGAGGCCTGCCAAGTGGAGGAGCAGTTGGGCAAAAGCATGAAGATGTGAAGCACCATGATGCAGCCGCCATAACAGCACGCATGAGGACGCTGATGTTGCGGGAACGGTTCTCGAGCTGTTTGTTTTATTTCTTTCCTTTGGGCTGGAAAACATACCTTCTGCTTCCTACGTTTAGCATTTAAAGGCAGGGCAGAGGTTTCCTTCGACACATGTCAAATTTATTTACCAAAAATCTCAGGGAGGGACAAATTACTCTAGACGAACATCTGTTATGTGAATAAATTTATGGTTGCATTCAAATATAGAAATTACCATGTTAAATAAGAAAAAAGGGGAAAAAGAGGAATTTAAAAACTCTTCTTGATTTTGTTGGGAGACAGCTAAAGGGGCATTTTCTATTTATGCTAAATATTTTTGTGGTTCCTGATTATAAGAATTTCTTGTAAATGTACTCACATTTTAATTCTATCTGCTAGGATACTTATTTAAAACAAGATTATGAATTACTGTGAATGAATCAAATAAGTTCACTCCTGCAATTAAATGTAGCTTGTGCATAACTCAAAGTAAAATTATTAATAACATCTTTTTTTTTTGCTTTGGCAATCATATTCTTTTATATGCCTGAAGCTCAGGCTGAACTAATTTGTACTGAATATATTGAAACATAAAACTTATCGTAACCAGTACTGTATTTGAATTTGTGAATTCTGAAATGTGAATAGTGGTGGGTAAACACTTTAATATCATATACAGGGTGGGGCAAAGTAGGTTTACAATTGTATTTACTTTATAATAAATAAGTGATACAAGAATAAATTGTTTTGTGTACTCATAAATGTAAGCCTACTTTTACCTCACCCTGTATACATAAGCCTGTTGACAAATAGATTCAAATATAAAAATAAGAAAAAATGGCTTCTCTTTGTTTGCTCTAACTCCAGCTTGAGTCTGAAAGCATTACTGATGTAGTCATTGATTTTATCATATCCCAAAATAACAAAGACTTTTCAAAAAAAATTCTATTAACCTGAAAAAAAAAAGTGAATTACTTTCTGCTGTCTTATTAGCAATCAATGGTAATAAAGACTGTGAAAGTGCCTTAGAGAATCCCTAATTATCTTTCTGAGATCCTCTGAGAACAAATGAAAGAGAAGCTTATAAAAAAGGGAAGTTAATTAACTTGTCCCAAAGACTGTACTCATCCAAGTAAAGTATAAATAAAATGTTGCTAACTCGCCATAGTTTGATATATGATAGATAATTTATGCAAGAGAAAGAAATAAGCAATGTAAAACATTTCAAAACCAATAACATTACCTTACCTGGTCCTCTAGTTTGATAATTTCTCTGTTTTCCCATTAAATTATTTCTCCTTAGAAGATAGCCAGATAGCTAACAATAACCTACAGTTGTGTACAGAGAAGGTCTCTGACCTTGCAAAGATGCTCAGAGAAAATGAGATCATTTGATAGTTATTTGTAGGTCTGAAATCATGAGCAACTACTGGATATGTACCCCTCTAAATGTTTTATTTAACATTCCAGCTCACTCCTACCTTCCAGGTAGAGGAAAAATTCAGCCAATTAAAAAAATTTATTTTGACATCCTTAAAAAAATTGAGAGAATATATTTTAATTACTCATTTAATATAATTATTTTAGGGAATGGCTATGTAAAAAGAAAGGGTTGTCATCCAAAATACCACCTGTGACACTGAATTAATGGGTGTATGCTTCAGAGTAAACTGGGAAAGACATGGTACATTAGCATGCTTTTTTTTTGTCTGAAAATACATTATATCTTGTCATGTTATCTTTGATTTTTTCATAATAACTTATCTGAAGTGTATCACACTTGAAAAATTACTTGCTTGTTTTAACACACATGATTTGAATATGTTTTTTATATCATTATCAAAGATTAGATGATGTGTCAATGCAAACACGCAACAATGACTCTAAGAAATAGACTATTACGGCCCTTGATATTGCTCTCTAGCAGACTGCAATGCATTCTAGACTTCCTTGGCATTCTTATCTATCTCCTCAATGTCTTTGCATTTGATCAGGGGTTGGCACTAACCACTACTCAATGTCTTAAGTTTCACTTAATGACTCGATACACATTCACGTTAAGCTGGAGAATTAAGTCTGTCACTCAGAGACATGCAAGAGTTCACTTGCTACACCTTCCAGCAGTGGTACAGACTCAAGTAGAAAACTACTTAATTTGGCCCTGCCTGGTTGGCTCAGTGGTAGAGCATCGACCATGTGGAAGTCCTGGGATTGATTCCTAGAAAAGGCACACAGAAGAAACAACCATCTGCTTTTCCTCTCCTTCCCCCTTCCCCTTCTCTCTCTCTCTCTCTCTCTCTCTCTCTCTCTCTTTCTCTCTCTCTTCTCCTCCCACAGCCATGGCTTGATTGATTTGAGCATTGGCCTTGGGTACTAAGGATGGCTCCATGGAGCTTCTGCCTCAGGCACTAAAAATAGCTGGGTTGCAAGCATGGCCACAGATGGGGAGCATCAGCCCCAGACTAAGGTTGCCAGGTATATCCTGGTCAGAGCACATGCAGGAGTCTAGCTCTCCTCCTCTCACTTAAATTTTAAAAAGGAGAAAAAAAGAAAACTACTTAAATTTTAATTTCATAGAATCTTTTATATTTACAAGAGTTTACAAATATTGTTGTCCTGATTGTTATATCTAGCCAGAAGGCAAAAGGGCTCAGGAGACTGCTTTTCTGATTATAACAATGAAAATAAGCCAGAAAAGTTGTAAAATCATAGTAAGCCATTTTGAAGTAACCAGTATCAAATTTTGCCTCCTGGTACAAACAACTAGAAAAACAATTGGGCACAATGTATGAAACAGTTGGTGCATAAGCATTAGACAATAAGCACTGCAGAGCTGTGATCCTTGAGAAAATTAAAATAAACAAAAAACCTTGTAAGTCACCTGAGGTTTTTCATGGAGGCACTTTCAGAATCAGAGTATAAGAACGGACTCTGGGGATATTGCTGAATTGAAGAGACAAAAGTTGCATTTTGATGAGGCCCTAACAGCAGTAATTCTAAGATAAGGACAGCGTGTTGGAGAGGAAGGAGCTATGCAGAAAAAGAGCTCCAACAATCTTCATAGACAGCTACTTGAGTGTGTTGCTGAATGTTAACTTGTTCATTTGCAGCATAAATACCCTGAAGCCAGGCAAAGACATGCTCTTCCTTGTGAGATAAATAAGTCCCAGAGATCACCCAGAGCTATAAGTTGTTCCAGTTACAACCCGCCATAGTAGAGGTGCTGAACAATCAAGATGTCAGGAGAAAATCAGGAGAACAATGTCTCAGCAATAAGGTTCATCCTATACTTAGAGTAAACCTAGTGCAGACACACCTGAAAAAAGCTTTCAAAAGAAACCACAAAGGATCAAACTGCTCCACAAATAACAAACTTCAACATTTCTAAAGAAAGACAAAATACTCCCGACAAAAATAAAACAAGAAAATCATCCATCAGTCAATTAAAATTTACTAGAATTCAAAAGAACAGAAAACTCTTCCTCAGAATCATAGGAAAAAAATACTTGAAGAAAAATCAAATATGACAGAAATGATAGAATAAGTAGGACTAGAATTTAACAGTTACAAATATAAATAAGAGTTTTAAAATAAGGTAAATCTAAAGGCAAGATAAATAGAATTTATAAAAATAAACCGTCATATTTTCTAGACAAGAAAAATAAAATATGCAAATTAAAAATGCTTTACAAGCTTAAGATGTTATTAGATATTTATAAAAATATTCACTAAACTTGATGGCATACCATAAAGTCAATAGATAGGTAGATAAATACAGAGAGAAAAACAACTTTAAAAATTAAACAAGTACTCAACAACTTGTGGGAAAATATAAAGCAACCTAACATGTTTAATTAGAGTCTCCAAGAGAGAGGAAAACCAAATATTGGAGAATTAATATTGCTATACTTATTATTAGAGACAGAAATTTTTTGTTTATTCTTTGGGATTTTATACAAGAAAATCTTGTTATTGTGGATAAAGATAGCTTTATTTCTTTTTTCTCCTATCTAAATATTTTCTCATCTTATTTAAGTAGTTTGTACTTCCAGAACAATGTTGAACAGGAGAGAGAATATCGTTGTTTTGTCCATGCTCACAAATAGAAATGTTCAATTCCCACCTTTAAGTATAATGTAAGCTGTACGTAGTTTTTAGATACTCTTGATCAAATTGAGGAAATTCCCCTCTAATCCTGGTTTTCTGAGACATTCCATTTTAAAAGGGTATTAATTTTTGTCATATCCTTTTACCATATTGAGTGATACAATCATATAATTTTTCTTTTGAGCATGTTAATAAATGGATTCCATAGTTTACTTTTCAAATGTTGATCCAGCCTCACAAAACTAGAATAAATTCCAATTGCTTATAATATATAATTATTTTCATACATTGATGGAATCAATTTGGTAATGTTTTGTTGAAGATTTTTACATCTATATTCATGAGAAATATTGGTCTGATGTTTTTCTTTCTTGTAATGTCTTTATCTGCTATTAGTATTTGAGTAATATGGATAAAATGAATTAGGAAGTATTCACTTTGCTTCTATTATCTGAATGACACTGTGGATGATTTTTATCAATTATTTTTTAGATATTTGGTAAAATTCACTAATAAAACAATCTGGGCTTGGTATTTTCTATTTCTTTCTTTTTTTAGGGAGGTTTTAAATTACTGTTTCAGTTACTTTAACAGATATAAATCTATTCTGATTACCTGTTTATCCTTGTGTAAGTTTTAGAAGTTTGTTTTCAATCAATTGGTTTATTTCATCTACATTGTTAAATTTGTGGGCATAGAGTTTGCTATATTATTTCTTTAGTATTCTTTTAATGTCCACGGGAGTAGTAGTGATAAACTCACATATATGTTGGTATTAGTCATTTGTGTATTCTCTCTTTCCTTGGTAATCTAGCTAGGACTTTTTTTTCCCTAAGAACCAGCGTTTGGATTCATTGATTTTGTTTTTCTATTGTTTTCTTATTTTCATTTTCATTCATTTCTGGTCTAATTTTTATCATTTATTTTATTCTGCTTGCTTTACACATAAATTACTCTTTTCCCTCCAGCTTTCTACTGTAGAGTATAAATTATTGGCTTGAGATCTTCTTTTCTGATATACTTATTCAATGTTATAAAAATTATATAAATTTCCCTTAGAGCACTATTTTTGAGTCATTAAAAAAATTTTGACAAGCTGTATTTTCATGTTATTTAGCTCAAAATAGTTTTAAGTTACTTTTGAGACTTCTTTGACCCACATGTTTTGGGTACATTGCTTAATATCCCAATATTTGAGGCTACTACAGCTACTTTTCCATTATTAATTTTTAGTTTAATTCTGTTGTGGGTTGTGGTCTGAAACACATTTTGTATTATTTCTATTGTTTAAATGTTTTTCTATTTTTTTGGTTAAGAATGAGGTTTATCTTGATAAATGTTCCATGTAAGCTTGAGGAAAATATTTACTCTGCTGTTTTTTGAGGCAGTTGTATATTAATGTCAAGTAGATCCAGCTGATTGATAGTGTTTTTCAGGTTAATTATATCCTTAAATGTTTTCTATTTTATCTTTCAATACTAAATATGTATTAAAATCTTTAATTAAAATAATAGCATTATATATTTTTCTTGAAGTTCTATCAATTGTTGCTTCATGTATTTTGACAATTTGTTGTTAGGTGCATATACATTTAAGATTGTTTGTTCTGCTTCTTGTGTAAAGACACTGAAGTGTAAGAGCAGAAATCAAGTCTATTTTACTTCAATTTTTAACAATCTTTCTTTTCCCAAGAATCTTATTCAGGAAATATCTCTTGTGATCTCAAAAAGGATAATATTAATATTTATATCAAATTACAGTTCTATTGAGCATCCTTTCCAAGTGTGTAAGCCCAGAAATTATTTGAAATTCTCTGAGCTCCTAGATTGATGTGTCAGAATCACCTCAAAACACCTACAGGATGGGGTAAACTTAGGTTTACAATTGTTCATATAGAAAATAATACAATAAGGGTCAGGTTCAGATTCAGAAATGGCAGCCTATATTCTTTAGCTGGCTGTTGGCTACTGTTAATCTTAGGAGCCATCCACCCCAATTGGTGCTGCTGGTTCTGGGAAGTTCTGTATTGTTAACAACCCTGGACTCCAAGTATAACAGCAACAGCAAAGGAATCTCTCACTACATAAATACATGAGTATGGGATTGTTGCAGGAAACTGGAGTCACCATTCCCAAAAGAGACATAGCTAAGTCACCAGCTAAAGCTTATGCAACTGCCAAAAAAAATAGGTTCCAAAGATGTGATAAAGGCACAGGATTTAGCTGGTAGTACCATTTGACCATTTGACAGTAGGCTCAAAGGAAGAGTGAAGGTATTATCTATCCAGATGAAACAAAAGTTGTTTTCTTGCAAATGATTGGGGAAAACTTTCTACCATACAAATGGGAGAAAAGGGCAGAATGTGCAATCAAGTATTGGTTTGTAAATGAAGATGTCCCAGGAGAGAATATTACTTTGCAATAACACTGGAAAGGTCATTTTAAGGTCCTGTATTAATAGAAGTTCTCAGGGTGTTGTCAACATTGGAGATGTTGCTGCAGAGACTCCTGAAGCCATCATTAAAGAACTTGTTGATATTGTAGAAGACATCAAAAAAGAACAGGCTGCAAGGCCTGCACAGAAGATGGGATTCCCACCTCATGTTGTGGATTCTGCAGCAAAAAAAACATGATCAAACTTTATAACATTTTTCTGAGATATGATGCAACCATTGGAGAAATAAATTCAACGGTAGAGGAGTCAGATGAAGCTGTGCTGTGTGTGGATGCAAAGGTCACTTTTGATTCTAATTCAGCTTACAACCAGAAGGAAATCTTTGATCTCCAGGACCGGACCCAGGAAGAAGAAAGGGACAAAGATGCATCTAAAGCAGATATCAGCTACATTGGCTTAGATAAGAACACAGATTGTCTAGTAAATGATGTTAGTTTGGCTATGGCCATGACAGATATAATAAAAGTTCACAGAAGAATTTTTGCCTACTTTCTTGATGTTGCTGGTGGTGACACAATCCACCAAGTAACAGAAATATTTTTAAGCTTATTACTATAGATAAAATGGTACTGACTATTCTAGTCAACATTTTTGGAGAAATTATGTGGTGTGATGTTATTGCACAGGATATAGTCATGGCAATAGAGGATTTGAAAATTAAAATACCTATTGTGGTACAATTACAATATATATGAGTTAATGATGCTAAAACACTCATAATGGATGGTGGACTTAAAAGTCTTGTTTGTGATGACTTGGAAGAAACCGCTACAATGGTTGTAAAGCTCTCTGAAATAGTGAACATTGCCCAATAAGCTCAGGTGGATGTGAAAGTTTAGTTACCAATCTGATCTGAGGGTCCAGTGAATTGCTGAAGGTTTTAAACAAGCTATAATTGTTTAAAAATTACTGTGTCCTGTATTATTATTTTTTCTTTTCTCTTTAGCGTGTTAAGATTATAATTTCCATCTAGGCGTAAAACTTTTAAAAAGCATTTGGTCTGCATTTAATTCTACTGTTGAATACGGGCCGTTTGTATAAAGAATGTGTAATACAACCATCTAGTGTCTTTTGTTACAATCTTCCTTTCCAGTGCTACAGAAAATCATTTGCGATATGTTGGTTTATTACTGTTAGATACAACATTCTTCATCAATATGAGTCCAATAAATAAAATAAATATGAAATAAAGTTTTATTCTTTAGAATTAGAAATGTAGCTAATAACTAGCCTCATTAGTAGTGCAATGTATTAGAACAATGTTTTATATAAGAAGTGTTTATGTTCAACACCAAATACTTAACTAAATATATCCATCATTTTTTATAATCAAAGCTTTCAAACACTCCAGAATATTATTTTAAATATTTCAGTGGTATAACTTAATTATTTGAACATTGTTTTAATCATTGCAAAACACTGGTAACCACATGTCTTCCTGAGCCTGTGGTACTGAGAAAAACCTATAGGTTTGCATCAAATCAATTTATATTTACTAAGAACTTAGTATACACAATGAACAATTTTAAGTTAATAAAAACCTCCCAATGGGAAAAAGAAAATAATACTATAATTAATAAATAATAATACAAGAATAAAATGTTTCATGTCCTCACAACTATATACTTATGTCTGTCTCACCCTGTGTGCCCTCCCTCTCCTCTGTGCCTCACACTAAGTTGCTACAAAGCCAGTGTTAGGAATCCCTCTGCTTCCTTGATTGACCATGGTCATTGTGAGAAGAGCAATGTCTGCTATCAAAGTGTCTTTACCTGGTCGTTCCTATGTTCCCTTCCCTTACAATGCTAGAGAAGCATGGAGGCTTGGGGAACTGAAAGAAGACTGATTTGGCTGGGCTATAACAATCAAGCCATTGTGTTGCCCAAATTAGACTGTAAAGAAACCCAATCTTATAGACCATGTTACAGAATCTCATTAAGGGGTTCAGTAAAGGTTTTAAGTTTAAGATATATTCTAATATGCATATGGGTCAAACTCATCTAGCTGGCAAAAGATATATAGGTTTTTATTCAAGACCTACTGTTTTTTAAAATGTAATCTCTTTTCACAGGGAAGAGTCACATACGTACAATGTATGATTCATAAATGTAGTAATAACAGAGGTGGTGCATTTTGAAAGATTATTTGGACAATGAACATGCAGCTCCAATTTCCTCGTTAATACTATTTTTACTCCAATTCAGGTCTCTTCTTCAGTTCATAGAAAGACCAAACTTACCAGTGCTTGTACATAAAATAAAAAGTCCAAATGAAAACACAAGCACCACTGCATGGCTAGCAAACATTTCTCTCAAACATCTTTGCATCAGCATTCATCCTAGGGAAAATATTCCATGCACAGATTGTATCTTTCTTGTATTACAGAAACCATGTTAGATTCAGCAGTCTCTACACTCCGTCAATATAACTCAGACATTTATCCTTGTTCTTACCCACATTGAGTCAAATGTTGAATGCTCCTTACATTTTCAGACAGATGTTGTCAAACATTTTCTTGTCACAGTTTCCTTAGGAAATTTGCATAAAATAACCATTGTCACTGAAAATGAGGTGCATCAACAGCAGAACAATTTGGGTTTGAGATTGACATCTGGGAATATACCTGTATTGAGTAAGCATGTTTCCTTTACTGCTCTAAAAACACTTCTGTTTCAACAACATTTTTATGTTTAATCTGATATATGTATATATCAGATTAAATGTGTATATTATACATACATAAAGTGTATACTTTATATATATACTTCATTATATATCTACTTTTCAGTTCATCAGATTAAGTGTGTGTATATATATATATATATATATATATATATATATATATATATATATATATAAAATTTACCCCCTATTCCTCTCTAAGTGGTATATTATCCTTTTCACTTCAGGAGAGCTGGGATCAAACTTTTACTTCTGTTTAAAAGGTTACAAAAGGCTATTATTTTTACTAGACTAAGAAAAAAATGGATAAGTTTAAAAAGTCATACTGTATTTTTTAAGCCATTAGAAATCTGAAAATAACGGAATTCTAAATGAACTAAACTCCAGAGAGAAATGAGTACTCCTAGAAAAATTAAATTTTATGCCTGGGAACGGAATGGACAGGGGATGAAACCTTTAAACAAGGATGCTCCCCAAGTAAGAAGCAACCACCAATCTCCTATTAGAACATGTGAGTGGCAGGAAAGATTGGACTCCCAAAAGCCCCAGCACTAAAGTATTTCTTCAACCAAACAAAGTCTTTCCAATAAAAGCTTCACATATATGAAAAAATACTAAGCACTGGGAACAAAACAAGAAGTCAGCGTGTCATTTCCTGGTGGCTTCATGCAGGATAAGATATGACTGGGTCACGTGACAGCAGCCCAAAAGCTGCCGATAAAACATAAAAGGATCTCAAGAGTCTCACACTCCTTAGATCCCAAGTCCTTCCAAAATGCAGAGCCGTGATCTTACCCCCAAAATATGTATATGAAGCCAGGAGTCAACTCAAACGAACAAAAGCTCCTACCCATAACAAAGCTTGTTCAATAAGAGTTCAGATCAAACCTCATGGAGAAAGGGGTATGTTCTGCTCTGAAATTAGGTATCACTGATTTTTCTGCCTACTATCTTTTAACATGGAAGATTCAGCATACAATAAAGCATTACACGGATTGTGAAAACAAAACAAGACACAAAAATCAGAAAGGTATAATTAAAAATTAAGAAAACATTTTTACAAAGAGTAGAATCACATATTGTTGTTGGCAGAACATTAAAGTAACTACTTCAAAGTATGTTAAAGAGAAATGCTGTACTAAAAGTATAAAATTAGTAGAAATTTTAGCAGAATAATTATAGCATTGAAAAAGACAATATCTGAAGTGAAGAATTTACTTAGTGGACTAAACAATCACAGTGGACATAGAAAAAAGAAACAAACATAAACTAGAAGACAAATTATCCCAATACATAAAAAGAGCAGAAAAGGAAACCTCTAACGACTGTTAAATATAGCTGAACAACAGAAGTGTGTGATACAATCATGTTGGAAATCTATGTCCCAAAAGAAGACCTGGAAATGAAGGCAGAAGAATTTATGTAAAATATAATGGCTGAAACTGATGAAGGACAATAACATGTTTATCCCATATTAAAAACTCAGAAAAACACAAGCAGAAAAAATATAAAGAAAATCATGTCTTGACAAATCAAACTGTAGAGAGCCAAAGCTAATGAGAAATTTTTTAAGAACCCACAGAAGCAGAATTTCTGGAATTTCAGTGTGTAGCTTTGAAATTTTTTTCACTCACTAGGCATTAAAAAAAAAAAAAATTGAAGCCCTGGCTGCTTGGCTCATTTGTAGAGTGTCTGCCTGGCATGTGGAAGTTCTGGGTTCAATTCCTGATCAGGACACACAGGAGAAGTGCCCATCTGCTTCTCCACCCTTCCCCCTCTCCTTTCTCTCTATCTCTCTCTTCCCCTCCCACAGCCAAGGCTTCATTGGAGCAGAGTTGGCCCAGGCGCTGAGGATGGCTCTGTGGCCTCCACCTCAGGCGCTAGAATGGCTCCAGTTGCAGCAGAACAACACCCCAGATGGGCAGAGCATGCCCCCTGATGGGCATGCCGGGTGGATCCCTGTGGGGCGCATGCGGAGTCTGTCTCTCTACCTCACCACTTCTCGCTTCAGAAAAATACAAAGAATAAAAATAAAATAAAATAAATTTTGAAAAAAAACTGAACTTTCCTATGTATAACAGGGTAAATTGATAGTCAATGGCCTTTGGGCAGCTTCTATCCTCCTGAGCTCTCTGACCAAACAAGCTGTGAGAATGGGCAGTTCTGCTGCTGAAGGGTTGGTGAATTTAAAGAGGAGTGAGGGGAAACTACATATGCAGGCATGCTGCCCCCAAAAATTTTCATGGCAAACAATTGACAAAGGCAACATTACAGCTGCTTGAAGCTCCAGTATTGGTTAAGGCAAAGAACACATCAGGCAGAATCGTAAGAGGAACTTGGGGAATAAGACAGCTACAGGGAGACTTGATAAGCTTCAGAACATTTGGGTGGTTAGTAACGCTATGAGCATGCTCAGAAGGAACCTGAAAAGAACTCAGGTATCTACTCACCATGAACTGAACATAAGGCCTTGCATAAGCAGCACATAAAAGCTGGAGCAGACTTGTAAACTGCTTGAAATTTCAACATGTCCCTTAATCCAAGACAGGGTCATATGCAAAGGGTGGAACTCTTACTGATTGAAGGTATTTAAGTGAAATCTCTGATCAATCATTGGCTAACTGTTCAGCCATATTAACCCAAGCATAATATGTAGAGATCTAGGTTTAAAAATAGAAACAAGAAATATGAAAAAATAACTCAGTAGAGACATGATTATAGAGACAGGCTTCAGTCCAGGCAAGTTTTTAAATAAAGAAATAATAAACAAACAAAATGAACAGAATTTAAGTTGCACAGGTGGGGCTCAGAAGAACCAGTGTTGCCATAGTACATTATCTAAATTTTATGTCTGATTCTCAACAAAAAATAATGAGACATACAAAAAAATAAGGAAGTATGGCAGAGAGAGAGAGAGAGAGAGAGAGAGAGAGAGAGAGAGATTAAATGGAAACTGAGAGATGTCAGATATTAGATTTAGTAAACAAATACTTCAAAACATGTATTATTGATATTTGTAAAGAACTAAAGTATGCTTTCAAAAAGCAAAAGAAAATATGTATAATGACAAATAAACTGTCACAGTCAGGAGTAGACTAAGGAGACATGATGATTAAATACAATGTAGCATCCACATTGTATCCTGAAATGGAAAAAAGACATAAATAGAAAAACTGGTGAGCTCTGAATATAAAAATCTGTAGTTTAGTTAATACTATTGAACCAACATACATACATTTTTAATTTTGACAGCTCTATAATGGTAAATGAAGCTATTCAAGTAATAGAAGACAATATCTGGATTCCTCTTTAACCTTGAAGCAGAGGAAATCTTTCTAGTGGATAGGTGTCATTGAACATTTGTACAAATCCATAGACTGTAAAATACCAAGAGTGAACCCTAATGTGAAATATGAACTCTGGGTGATAATGTGTCAATGTAGGTTCACCAACTATAGTGAATGCATCACTCTGGTGGGGGGTGTTGATATTGGGAGAGGCTATGCAGGCATCAGGGTAGGGGTATAAGGAAAATTCCTCTACTTTCCACTCAATTGCTGTGAACTTAAAACTGCTCTAAAAAATAAAACATATTATTAAACAAAACACATATGTATATATACATTCATATTTATTTTCATATATGCATATATTTTTTAAAAATTATATTTATATTAGTATATGCCTAAAGAATTAGTATATAACAAATTGTTACCAATTGTTTTTCTGGCTGGGAGAGAAGAGTGGGTAATTAAAGAGATATTATACTTTCTACTTTATACATTTTATATTTTTCTATCATATTTGAATTGCTAAAATGAAGATAGGTTTTTGACAAAACAATGAAAGTGTTAAAATTGTAAGAAAAAAAGAATATCTTTGGAAAATAGGTGAATGAAAACCAGCTTAGAAACTAAGTTTGCTTTATCCATAGTCCATTAAATACATGCCTGATTTCCTGAAGCATTGCTCTAGTCAACCTGCTAGAATCCAATTTATATCTGTGTTTGACTGGCCAGATTAACAAATAGGGAAGCCATAAAATATTTAATGCCCATGGAGCACTTAGAACTGTCAGAATGATCTATTTCGCACACACAGCCCTATGTTATGGCTTTTAGGTCAGAATTGCCCATTTATGTTAGATGTAGCTACAGTGCTGCTTTCTTACATAGTTATATCATAAAAGTAACAATAAACTTTGATACGTATTAAAGTTCTTTTTATTTTCTATCCTTCAGGTCATGCGCAATGATTTACAGTGGCACATTATGTTCTGAGTTATTTTTAAGTATTAAAAACACCTAGTATATACATTTATAGTTTGTTAGAAAATTACTTTCACATTGTCCCCATCTCCAAGCCCATTTAATTCTTGCTGATGTTGTTTCTTATTGTGTTGTGAGAATAAGCTAAACTTTTGTTCAAACTTCTAATGAGCCACATTAAGGATACACATTTTCTTCATGGATCACAGTAAAGTTATCAACATGGTCCATGTGCTCCTTCCATGCTGGGACTGCCACCTGCCAATAATGCATTCACATGACTTCGGCTGAGTACATCTGAAAAAAAAAATTAATGGGTATCAGAGTCTCTTTGAACAGGATCTGAGACATCCTAATTAATGAAATTTTTATTTCCGTATTCTTTGTATTTAGATTCCTGGCAAGGTCTTCCGTCAATGTAATATTTTGTGTAGCAATTATATCCTACGATGTGCATCTATATTTTTCAGTCCTGTGTTCATACAGTATGTTTTACTTTTTCCCCCAACCCCAGACTCTGCACCAATATAATTTAGTAATTCTCAAAGAATAGCTTTCAAATCAAAAGCTAAACCTGTGAAACAATATTATAATACTGTAGTAATCTGTACTGTAAAATTTTTATTTAATTTGTGAAGTCACTTTGTTAATGGAAGTACCCAGAAAAGTTATGTAAATAGCATTACTGTCCTTGGTTCCTTTCTTTGTTACTATGATTAATGTGAGCCAGTGATGGCATTGTTGGGCACTGAAAGCCCTGGCTAGTTTTGACCTCAATGAAAGAGTAATGTACAGATGAGTGGAGGCGTAAGAAAACTGAAACGATAAAGACAAAATATCTGGTAAACCTCAGTAAGTCACCAGAAAGTGCCGCGTCAAGTCAGGGACAAACAATCTGCCCCCGAAGTCTGCATACGCATTCCCATTCCCATGCCATACTTTTAAAATGTATTTTTATGTAAATTTAGAGTACTGTTTTCGAAAACAGCTTAAGAATTTTGGAAGCCTCTTGAGGTACCTAGATTCAACCACAAGTATTTCAAACTAACACCGAGAATTTCTGAAGATTTTTTACTTTGATTTTTGTCCTAAGGCAGGGACATGCAAACATTCTTTTAAAGGGCCAGAAGTAAGTATTTTAAGCTTTGTAGCATCACAGCTTCTGTCTCAACCACTCATCTCTGCCATTGTAGAGCAAAAGCACCCATAGACAGTACATAAATTAAAGGGTGTAGCTCTGTGACAGTAAAACTTTATTGACAAAAACTGAAAGCCGCCTCGATCTGTTTTATAGATCACTATCTTGCATGTTAATATATTCCTGATAGAGACAATTAAATAAAATGTGTGCTAATTAGAACAAAAGTTATATTATGGAAAATATTTTTATGCATACTGAAAGAAAACTTTATGTGAATGTTTTTTAAGTTTTTAAAGTCACATAAAATTCAAAATAGTGATTTTTCTAAAAGAATTAAAGTCTTCTACAGGTTGCCATTAGATGCAGATATTACACATGATCTGTTTTGACACATGCATACCGGGTAAACATAGCTATCAGCTCAGGGAGATGGTATGACCTGCCCAGAGTCTCATAGCTACTAAGTGCCAAGCTAAAATCCAAATATTTTGTCCCCTGTTCTTGTCCTTGTATATCATCATGTTACTATTTAAATATTAAACTAACAGCTTTATGATATTTACAGTAGCTATGCTTTCTGGCTTTTGTAGTTAAATATTCAGGAAAATGTAAATTATATTAGAAATTGTGCACAAATGAATTAACAAAGCCCTTTATGATTTTAGTAATGCTGGCACTTTTCCTTTCTCATGGCTTTTTATCAAGGACATGAAAAATACAACTCTCTGAAGATTAACTGTGATTATTAAACAGCACTGTCATTGAAGGTTAAGTACAATGATTAAAGAGAACAGCTGACAAGCTGAATGCAGGTGAAGAGTCTTACCTTTCAAGTAATGTTTGTGTCCAAATGCAAAGTATATTAAAAACAATTTAGTCGTATTGAATAAAGTGAAGTCAACTTCATGACACAGAAATGAATGTCATAATAATGAGTGACTTTAATTAAGACAATCCCAGTGAAGGTGGTACTGGGTTAGCACAACGTTGGCTCCTCACAGTTCCAACCTTAAAACTAGGTGTCTAAATTCACGTAGATGTGGGAACAGGAGGAGAGCAAAAGCCAACATTTGCCAGTTTAGCTGAAGACCCGAGGCCTCTCCCATGTACTCAGTGTGTTTTGTTGGTCCCACTCACAAGGGGGCACCCAGGACTGTGGAAGGGAAGTTCCATTGTTTTCTATTACTTTCTGCCTTTCTCAATGAACTCTAGGAACCCTGCGCGTGAGACTAATGTCCTAAATACCACAATTGTTTATTAAGTGTTCATTGGCTTTTACGTAAAATTTCCTGGGGAACCAGACCTAAGAAAAAATGCTTAGTCCATGTCCATGTAAAGTAATTTCTAATATTATGGAGAACCGTAGTTTTCATAGGCAAGCTCCCCCATCCCATAAGCCCTTCCTGCAATATGCATTAGCATTTTTTCCCACCAAGTGGTTGGTCCTGGGTTCCCTTTCCTAAGATCTGGGTGAGCCCCTGACTATGGCAGAAATGACACGAAGAGTGACTCCCAGGCTAGGTT
This sequence comes from Rhynchonycteris naso, assembly GCA_037038555.1. Lineage (NCBI taxonomy): Eukaryota > Metazoa > Chordata > Mammalia > Chiroptera > Emballonuridae > Rhynchonycteris > Rhynchonycteris naso. The sequence continues at coordinate 230,543,748 of CM072998.1, forward strand.
ATAAACAGGCTACAATGCCCGCCTCCCCAACCTAATGCCTACATTACAGCCTCCTGGGAATCCCAAACTTGCGTCTCTGCTACATCAGCTCATTGGAACCATTTTCCCCAGGAAGCTGAGGAGAATGGAACACTCCCTCAGGAGTACTCTTCTCTCACACGTTACAATCCTGTGCTGCCTGTAGTCCAATGCTGGAAGTTATTGCTTCGTATATTTTTATAGAGTTTGATAATTGTTTACAGTGGGAAGGCAGGTCTGATCCCAAAGTGCAAGTTGGCTTTTCTGTTGTATATACAAAATATTTTTATGTTGTGTCTCCTGTTAAAAAGTAGAGCTCATTACCTTAATGGTGGTGAACTTACTGTCAAGTTAGCAATCTAAGTGAGTTCATATTTTTGTAGAAACTAAGTCCTTCCTCTAATTAATGTTGTATTGCTTACACCTGTCAGGATGTTGTGCACACCAGGCTAAAGAGAAAAACAAATCCTTACTTCTGGGGCTCAGTTCTTTCCCTCTATTAAACGTAAAAGGGAAATATCAAGTTCTGACTGACTCCATCTTTGGAAAGTTAGTGAGTCCTTAAGAGCCTCACTCTCATCTGTTTTCAGAAGGTCATGCTGCAGGACACCAGTGGCTTAACCTGGGCCTGAGCCTGCCGAATTCTGGTTCTTCCGACTAGGTAGACTTGGGTTTCCTAAAACCCTAGTTGTGATTGTTCCTTTCTATAGGCATTACCTTATTGATTCAACAATAATTTTTTGGTACCTGTCATGTACTGGAGATTTGGCAGTGAAAAGCAGATAACACTCTTTTGGAAGGAGCCAAACATTGAATAAGTATACATTTACTTAAATATGTAAATGTAAGGCAATCATGAGGGTTAATGAGGAAATTAGCCAAAATAGAATAGATTCCAAGGTTGAGCATCCCGAAAAACAGGAAGCAGAAATTGCTCAGCTGAGAAAGATCATTGCCCTTTCCTGATGTGCAGTGCCACTTCCATCATACTCTGTTGGTAAGGAGTCACAGCCTGCCTGGCTTAGGGAGGGAGGAATACGTTCTACCTCTTGATGGGTGGCCAGGCCACATGCAGATGAGCACATGGGATAAAACCACCTCTGGAAAATGCACTCAACTATATTTTACATGCCTAAATACACAAAATAATTATTACCACATGGTAACAGAGATACAATTGTGAATTATTTTTCATAACATCATTAAACTGTAAAAATCACTTTGCAAAAATACCTGCAGCTATCATTTGCATTTGGAAAATTTAACATACTGATTTCATTATTTCAGAAAATTTGGGGGTTGTATAAAATTATTAAGATTACATTGTTACCCCTTTGAAAAACATTAAGGTGGGTAAAATTCAGTATATTCAAAGACTTAAGTAAGAAGTTACTATTCTGCAGATTTTATTTTTGAGAATATTTGAGCACAAATCAACAGAACTTAATATTCTAAGTTTATAATACCTTACTAAATTGCCACTGTCCTTTCTTTGTTACTTCTATAACATAAACATATTTATTTTATAATTTTATGTTACAAATATATACTTACAATAATTAACCTCTCTAAAAAGATGTAATTTAACAAATTATCCTAGCTATTTAAATTCATGCTAATCAGCAAGAGATTACTTAAGTATAACAAAACAACACAAGAAATAGAAAATAAACAAACTCCTAGAGAAGGGTAATTTCAGAGACTAATTATACATCCAACAATAAATTATAAATGCATATTTATATAAAGCTCTATCCTTTTAGTTAAGATTTCGAGGTTGCCAGAAAAAGTGCAAAATGTATTTTTAGTCTTATCCAAAATAATGTTTCTCTTTTCATATTCACTTATTTATTTAAAAATCCAGTCTTTTTTTATACATTTCATGAATGTTCCCTTTTGGTCATTACTCTGTTATGAATAGTATATCAAGTACCTCCAGAGAAACAGAACCAATACGGTGTATGTGTGTGTAAAAATATGGAGCTGGAAAATGTTGTTATGGAGGCTGATAAATCTGCACCCAGAAGAGCCAGTGATAAATTCCAGGCCAAATCTGAGGATATAGAACCAGGAGAGCCAAGAGTGTAAGTTTTAGACCTAGTCCAAGTCCAAAGGCAGAATAAAAATCAATGTCTTACATCAAAGACAGTTTAACAGAGAGAAAGAATTTATTTTACTCAGCCTTTTAGTCTATTCAGGTTTTCAATGGATTGGATGAGTATCACCAACATTTTCTTTACTCAGTCTACCAATTTAAATGTTCGTCTCATCCGGATATATTCTTACAGACACACCCGGAAATCATGTTTAGATAAGTATTTGGACATCCTGTGGCTAATCAAGTTGTCACATAAAATTAACCAGCACAAGTACTTCTGAGTGGAAGAGTCAGAGATTAATGAACACCTGTTCCTGTCATTTGCTTTTCTTTTCTTTCATAGTAGCTCCATTGTTTTATTTTAATTGAATTTATTAGTGTGACACTGGCTAACAAAATTATACAGGTTTCTGGAGCCCAATTCTATAACAGATCTCTGTGTACTGTAGTGTGTGCTCACTCCCATACCCCAAGTCAAGTCTTCATCCATTGGCTTTTTGTTTGCCAGACACAGCGATTGCCATCCCAGTAACCTTGTCATTGGTAAGGTGGATCAAGGTAAGCTCTTCCTACCAAGACTTTTTTCCAGACTTGCCTTTCCAGTTATTCTATCTGATCTCAAAAGTAGCTCTGTGTTATTTGTGCTAAAGTTCTCCATTGGAGCGGAGAATCAACTGTAAACATGTTTTGGGCCCAAACCTTGACAATCACCATCAACTGACTTATTAAATATCTTTCATCCTTATACTTAAACAGGGTGTTAGGTACTATGCAAAAACTGTTACACACACACATACACACACACACAGAGGGAAAGAGAGAGAGAGAATCTGTTCTTGAGAAATAAAATTAAGAAAAGATAATAAATACCACCAAAATAAATTATGATTATTTCATCCCAGAATACATATTTTATAGCTTAAAGAGAAAATTCAAAGTTCGAATACATGGTGAACAGAAGTTCTAGAAAGAATCAAAAAGGGAAAAGGGAAGGAAAAACCAAAAACCCAAACCTGTTTCTGACCTTGAGATGTTTACTGACTAGTTTGCAAGGAAGTTATTTACCAAAATAACAGCAATTCAAAGTTAAAAGGGAGAAAGTCATTGTAAACCAGATCATGTCATTTACCACTTAAAACTCAACTGTGGCTTCCCTATAGATTTACATTAAAAACCTAATTCCTAACTTTGACCTGGTTAATTTTCCAAAGCTCTGACCACACCACATTTCTTGTGTTCACTGCTTTGGCTAAGGCAAAAGTGTTCACTCCAAAAGATGCCAAACTCCCTCTTACCTTAGTAACTTTAGCTTTGGTTTCTTCCCTCTGCCTGAGAGGCTAGCTCTTCCTCCCTGGTCCCCAAGCCCCACACAGGTCAAGGACTCAGGCAGCACTCTATCCGTACAACGTCCATACATATGTCTAGAAACTGCGCCTCAAACAGCTCATACTTTTTAATAGGAAAGTACTGAGGCAGTTATGATTAAGAAATTCATACCAAATAATCAGAGCCATGGCTAAAAAATGTTGTAAAAACAAGACTATATCCACTATAAACTCCTATAAAGCATTATAAAGTGCTGCAATTTACAAAGTTGCATGTCATTGTGGAATCAATTTAAAAATTAAGTGCCCGATGAAAACTACAATTTTTTTTTCTGTAACAAATCTCATCCAAATTCATCCAGAAAGCTAAAATCAGCATTTATCATTAATTACCTACCATTTTTATTGCTTCAAATTTACAAGGGTTTGGCAAAAATAATTTGGAATGTCCAGATCTCTCTTAAAAGCTGCTAATAGTGGCTTGCATTTAAGTCTCTATGTTCAGTAACTTTTTGGTCATCAATAAAAGAGAGTAAAAATTCTCAAATGTTGCGCTTTTCCAATTTAGAAGCGTGTAAAACCACACTAACCCAACATGTTCCTTTTATTACTTGCTTACACAGTTAACTTATTCAAAATTACAAGCACAGTGACTTAGGGTTTGACTATGGTTTTGACTTACTAACAGTTAGGCAAATTTAATAAAATTGTTATATTTAGCCATTGTTGTATATTGACATTTTTCCTACCAGAATTTGAGATAGCTTCTAACAATATATTTCATTGAATAAACAGAGCTGGGACTGAGGACACACACACAAAAAAACGAGTAGACTTATGTACTAACTGGAAGAGGAGCAAGAACTGGCTCTGAGATTTTAGGGGGAAAAAGGTTTTGCTTGATGAGGATTTGCTTTTCTTATTTAAACACAGACGGGTTGATTTAGATCGGGATGGCAAATGGGTCTTCTCTTGTGTGCCAAACCTTGGGAAGAAGAGACCGCTGCACTGTGATGAGGATGTTCTGGGCTCACCAAGGCAGAATGCCAGTCCGCTCAGCCAGCTCAGGCAAAGTCACTGCATTGAGAAGTGGCAGTGACCATGCCATGTGTTGTTCATTTCCGCACAAGATTATGGTTGTCAGTGACTCTTTCAAGTGTCTTCACTCTTTTTGCATAATTTCTCTTTTGCAGTGACAAATCCTTTGAAAATAACCAAAAGAATCTGATCTGTGATGCGTATTCAGGGACAACATTTATTTGAATTGTTTTAATAAATGTGTTTATTCCCAATGCTTGCCTTTTCTGACATTTGGGAAACCATGAGCATGGGCCCTGAACCTCATCCAGATAAGTGTCTGGTAGACAAGAAAAACTTTAATCCAAGAGTTCTACAGATAGCTACATAATTGCTTTTTGGTGAACTCTACCGAGAAAGAGCACAATGTGGAGAGAGGCAGACCAAGCTGTGCTGGCAGGTCTGAGAATGGCTGTAGTGCCTCATCCCTGAACTGGGACCACACTACCTATTTTCTGACTCACACAGGCACCTGCTTCCACATGTGAAATTTACTGCATCTTGACTCATTCACATATTTCAACCTATCGTTACCTTTTCAGATCTCTGCTCTATGGAAGCAATATTATTTGATTGATTGCAGACCTACTGAGAATAGCATTATGAAGACATGCAATACTATCATACCACTATAGTTTTACTAGTCTGAAGATAAAGAGGAAAATAATGTGCTGTTGCTTATGTATGGCGGTTTACATGCTGTCATTGTTAGAACTGGCAGTTATTTAAAAATGTGTACCACGAGTTATCTAAAGCCTGTGCAGAACTAAGTTGATACATCAATTAAGATGCTGAAAGAGAACAAGCTTCTAAAAAGCATCACTGACCTGATTATTATATGCAGCTATAGCACATAGAAATGATTCTTTGAAATTACCAACAAAAATTTCTTTATCTTTATTTTTCTTGGTAAAGTCGATGACTAAGGCTGAATAAAGGAGGTCCTGCTAATGTGTTGACTTATTGCAATATTGAAACCCCGCATCCTTCTGTTGATTTTAATACAAGGTTCAACATGTGAACTGAAGAATTTATGTGAAGAAAATAGTGATAACATCAAGAGTTTTTTAATAATAAAGTTATGCAATACTTTATATTATCAAGAAAGTGGCACTATAAAAAACAGAATTTAAAAAAATCATTTCACATATCTCTTATATGTTTTTATAATTCTAAAATTGTTCATCTTATCCAATTATTTAAACTGCTATATTATTCGATTTAGTCGATATATTGTACAACTATATTCTCTAAGGTAAACAGCAAGGAAAAATCAGAAAAAAAATAGTTGCAGAAGAATGAGCATTGTAGAACACAATTGATAGAAATATTTATAACTAAATTTCTATAAATTGAGTTTTCCTTAAAGAGAGGCACAGTTGTATACAGGAATGATTTATTCTAGCTCCAACATGGTAGTTCCCTTTGAGGAGTGAAGAAAATTAAAAGGAATGGAGGACAGGCTTAGTTCTATTTTTACCATTTCTTCTTTAAAACTGATCAAAAAGGAAAAAGTGATAATGTCTATTTAGTTTTGAATAAAACATACACCAATACAACAATAGTTGTATTGGTGTATGTTTTACTGTTTCTCCTACTTTTCTATATGCTTAAAATATTTCATAATGTACAAAATATGAACACTATGAACTGGTTTACGATGCTCTTTAAAACAATAAAATCTCATCTATCTCTCTCTCTCTTGCTCTCTCTCTCTCTCTCTCTCTCTATATATATATATATATATATATACACACACACATATATATAGGGAAACCATGAAATTTATGCCATATATATAGACACACACATATACACACACACACACACACACACATATATATATATATATATATATATATATATATATATATATATATATATATATATATGGAGAGAGAGAGATGGAGTCCTTGGATTATGACACTGTTCCTTTCCTATGACAGTAATGTAATCCAAATTTTGGTGTAAGTCTAAACACACCCTAAGTCACTTACCTATCCTAACACAGTTGTAAATTTATAATCTAGAACATAAAAACACAGCTAAGCTACAGAGAAAGAATACTGCATATTCTTCTGCCACGCTCAACCAAACTAGTTTACCCACATAGTCCCCAAGTACAACGCTAATGGCAAAAGCCGAAACACACATCTCAATTCTTTTTAAGTTTTTATGGGAGTCAGCGTCGTAAATTCAAAACCTCATATGTTGAGACTGTCATAACCAAAGAACCCCGTATGAACTCCGTGTGTATGTGTGTTTGTTTGTGTGTGTGTGTATTCTAAGCGCATTAGAGTCACAGAGAAAAGGATTTATTACATCATATATCTAATGGCCTCATTTGAAAGAAGTTAGCTATAAGGTTTGAGAAAGAACAGTCATGAAGAAATTGACATAACAGAAAGTTTCCCATAGTTAAGAAACTAAACAAAGTTGTATTGAGCTGAAGAGTGTTCCCCCAAATTTATGTCTACCTAGCACCTAAGAATGACCTTATTTTGAAATCTTTGCAAGTATAACTAGTTAAATTCAGATAAGATCATATTGGATTAGGATAGCTACTAAATCCATTGACTGGTATCCTTAAAAGAGGAGAGGACACGCAGAGACACAGAAACCCGCACGCAGAGGGAACATGAAGATAAGAGGCAGAAATTGAAGTGATGTAGCCAGTCAAGGAAGGCCAAGGATTGCTCACAAACAGCAGGAGGCAGAGAAAGGCAAGGGACAAGTCTATAGTGCCTATTAATAGATTCTGAATATAGTCTCCAGTTTTTAAAGATAATTGTCAGTGGGCTGATATTAGCATTTCTTGGTGGCATAGACCTTACACAGCCTATCTGTTCTTACTTTGTTGTTATACACCATTCATCCTCATCCTTGTGTTGCTACTAACTAGATGCACTATGTTAATTTTTTTAATACAGAATTACAAAGTGATGGCTTCCCTTACTGGTATGTGCAGTGTAAAGTTCTCTTAATTAAAAAAAAAAATCTCAACATAAATCTTCAGGCAGCTCATTTTGAAATTGAACAAGAACCATTTATGCCTGACCAGGCAGTGGTGCAGTAGATAGAACATCGAACTGGGCCACGGAGGACCCAGGTTAGAAACCCCAAGGTCACTGGTTTGATTGTGGACTCATCCAGCTTGGACGCAGGATCGCTGGCTTGAGCGCCGCGTCACTGGCTTGAGCCCAAAAGTTGCTGGCATGAGCCCAAGGTTGCTGGCTTGAACAAGGGGTCACTCATTCTGCAGTAGCCCCCCCCAATCCAGGCACATATGAGAAAGCAATCAATGAACAACTAAGGTGCCCCAGCAAAGAACTGATGCTTCTCATCTCTCTCCCTTCCTGTCTGTCTGTTCCTATATGTCCCTCTCTGTCTCTCTCTCTCACTGTCTCAGTCACACACACACAAAAAGAACTATTTAGGCAGCATACTCTATCTGCTGACACCCTTGCAAAGGGCTGCCTTTTAATTTTCCTATCATTCAAATTAAATACCTTGCAGCCATTCAGAAACTGTGAACGGTGTTGCCTCATCTCCCCACTGCCGAAGCTGTTAATTAGCTCCTGGCAGGTCTCAATATCAGCAATCATACTTCCTACGCCATTTAGATGTTCAGTTATCTGATAGAAAACAGAAAACTTTGTTTTGCATTTTTGAACGTGGCGTTGCCATTATTTTTGTAGATGCCATAAAAGAAAAACAAAAATTGAATTATGACCAAAGCATACAGTTCTATAAAATCTGAAGAGGACTTTTCTAAGCAAGGTTTATAGCATAAATTTATTCTTATTGCTACTGAAACCTTCAAAGGGGTCACATTTGAAAGATTTTCTAAAAAGCCTTTTTACTGCTCTTTGATAGTAAAATAAACTATTATTTTTATATTTATACTAGCATTTAAGAACGTTGGCAATATTTTAATTTGGCTGGTAGATTTCTCTGATCATTTCTTTCCTTCTACCTTTCAAAATAATCATTAGATGACAAGGAAATAGAATATTGTGGAATTCTTTTTCCGAATTATGTTAATCTTTCAGAAATCACCTCATCTTTTGGTCTCCTTTTGGAACACTGTTTTGTTTTTCTAGCTCCTTTGAAATCCTGTGACGCGTAACGTCCGCACTTGTCACCTCTTCTTTTCAGCAGGTTTCATATTTTATACTCAGTCTTATCTGCTTAATGAGAACAGAAATTATGTCTTTTTGTCTTCTTTTTGGAATATGCTGTTTTATTCTTCACAGATAAGAAAACATTTTTTGGGGTTCTAAAAGCCATCTTTTTCTCTAAAGTCAGAAAAACATTTTCTAAAAAGCAGTGCCTTTAAAAAGTTTTCCCCTCAAGTCCTTTAATATGCCCTTGGAATCTGCATCTATCCATAGGAAAAAAAAATATGATGGGTTGAATTTAACATAAAATTATATTTTACTTCTCTGTGTTGTCTCTTCTAGGCACACTGGATGATAGAGATACTGGCTCCAGAGGCTGACTGCCTTTTAGAAAAACCAGGTCAGGCCACCAGGAAGAGAGATGGTTTCCAGGAAAGTAGTGAGCCTGATATAGTGGGCAAAGTACAGAAGCAAGAGAATCAATAGGAGCTGTGTTTGTCAGGAAGGTCACCTGCACAAGATGGGGAGAGGGCGGTGGGGAACATGAGCCTCAGCCGTCAGCCACTGCTCAGGGTTCCACATAGACTGGAATTTAAGCCATGACCTCAAATTAGTGGCGATAGAGTAATCTAAAAAAATGTTGGCTAAAAAGAAATTAATGCCACAGCCCAGTCCTGTGACATGGACCAACTCTAAAACATTAAGGAAACAATTAACCCTGGATCCCACCTGTTGAGTACTGTATGGCCAGAGGCCACCACCATTATGACCATTCACGTGCAGGTTCTCACTGAATTTGGACAGATGCTAAAGAAAAAGTGGAGCCAAAAAATGGTGGATCATTCCTTTATTAAAGTCTCGCACTGGCTGAGGAGCAACCAAGCAGGGAAAATACTTCCCTTTCACTCAGGGCTCCTAAAGCCACTGACACATTTTCTGGTTCCACAACCAGGAGAATCTTCTCTGGTTTCTCCTAGAATCAAAGGCCCCACCAGTCTCAGCAGAGCTCGCAGAAGCCCCTCACCTCTGGTTCTGCATCTGCACACCTTCTCTCACTCTGTCAGCATGGCTTCTCCTTCAGGACTCTGCATTCTCTCTTCTCTCACTCTGCAAACATGGCTTCTTTCTGCCTCTTCTCCTTCTTCTCTCCCTTTTCAAAACTTCTGGCATAAAAACCTCTCCTCCAGCAAACATGAATAAAACAATGGCCCTTCCCAAACAGGAAGGTAATTTCTTTTTTTTATTATTATTACTCATTTTAGAGAGGAGACACAGAGTGAGAGAGAGAAAGAGAGAAAGGAGGGAGGAGCTGGAAGCATCAACTCCTATATGTGCCTTGACCAGACCAGTGCAGGGTTTTGAACTGGCGACCTCAGTGTTCCCAGGTCGACGCTTTATTCACTGCTCCACCACAGGTCAGGCCGGTAATTTGCAATTTCACAGACCACATATACCTGGTGCTGCCCAGCCCCCAATGCAAACTATAAGTGAGAAAACATAAAAATCATATTTTACAAATTTATTTGACCAGCAGCTGGGGAGTGCTGAGGCTGGTGAGGGCCTATAAGTTTGAGTGAGTCCAGAATTCTGAGGGGCTTGGGAGCCCTGCTTATTTACTTGTCTGTCTTTATGAGACTATAATAAATGAAATGACCCACCATTTTCTGGCTCCACAATTCTTTTACTGTTTTCCCAAATCCAGTGGAAACCTGTATGGCCATGGTGGTGGACCCTGGCCTTACACTACCTGAGCAAACAAAGATGGAGATTGGTTGGCAGCTAAGTTGATGAGAGTGAAGTAGTTGATTTACTTTCTGCCCAGACTGCAGCAGCCATGACAATGGGAGAGCAAGTGTGTAAAGTAGGGCACATTCTCAAGCTTCATAATAATGAAGTAGACAGGAAGGGGAAAATAATACCAGAGTTGACAATATGACCTCTGCTCACTGCTCTCCTCTCCTGTGCCTTCTTCCACAAACCATGGCATTTCTTAGGCATACAGGGGACAGCCTGGCTATGTCAATGGTATTATAAAACCTTGTTAATCTTCCCACTGCCATTGAACACAGGGAGCTGGATCCAGACATCGAAATGTTTGACTAGAGTTGCAGAAGCACTGCGCCAACTGTTGTCATCTAACAAAAATTTGATCTTCTTTTACAGATTAGACTTTAGAAATTCAGTATTATAAGGAAAACAATTTCATGGGAATTCACAGTGAAGACCCTACTGCAGCAATTTGTAAACTTTTTCAGGTCATGGCACACAGAAAGTAATCACTTAAATTCTATGGCTCACCAAAAAATGGTTTTTTTGCCAATCTGACCCCCAAAAGAGATGTAATTTTGATTCATTCACACCGAACAGTTATAGTTGTGTTGGCTGTTGTCTCTCTTTCTCTCTCTCTCTCTCTTTTAACAATGCAAGAGCAAAGTGGTCTGTGTCCCTGACTAAATAGGTCAGTGATTCTTAACCTGGGTTCTATCGAACCCTAAGGGCTCGATGAGTCGGTCTCAGGGTTTCAGAGAAGCCTCTGCCGCGGAGGCCAGAATAAAGTAATACTGTAATTTGTTGTGAGTTCATGCACTTTGTTGGTTTTGTTCTTTGAGCAAGGTGATGTTCATACACGGCTCATTTTGTGCACCAGTAAAAAAACATATACCTATGTCTTGAATTTGAAAAAAAAATCATATTTTATTTATCACTAAAGAAGGGTTCGGTGAATGCGCATTGAAACTGGTGGGTTCGGTACCTCCAAAAAACGTTAAGAACCACTGAGTTAGGTAATACATGTTTTAAAAATTCCTGCTGCACATTCATTGAAAATAGCTGCCTATTGCTTCTAAATGCACTATTTGCATTGTATTGATGTGACATGCTTGTCCTGGGTACACTCAGGTTGATTTAAATAGAAAATGTCATGGTAAGAATATCAAAGATTGTGTAGTTTATCAAGATTTGCATAATGGTGTGGTCAAGAGCAAGAGCTCTGTGGTTTGATTTCCTGCTGGCAAATCATGGTTCTGTCCTGTATTTTACTGAGAATCTTTGAGAAATCATTCAAACACTCTGTGCCTCAATTAACTATAATAATACATACAAAGCTGAAGAGAATTAAATGAAACAAAACAAGTCATGTGCTTAGATGTGTGCCTGACATATGGTAAGCACCCCATAAGCATTTGTTATTGTTATCCATGTAGATTACAGTTATGCATTTGCCAATTGGACTTCCATTAGCACCAACTTAAAGCATTTTGCTGCTCCATCCCAGGGTCATATGATAAGGCCTGAATGTTCAGGACCAGTATCATGATACTTCCTTCATATGAATATTGGGCCACTGAAAAATAAGAGTTATGAAAACAAAAGGAAGTAACAAGAGAAAAACATAGCTTTTCTTTCAGATGGGATTAAGAACACAGGACTCTGCACATTTGAAGACTGTGTGGTGAAAGAAGTGAATAACCCCTGTGCTTTATTATTTAAACATGGCTACGCCTAGCACATTGTATAGTTGGTGTATGTTTCTCTAGTAGGTCTAAAAATACATGAATATACTCCATTTTTCCTTTTTGGTAATTTATATGTTACTTTTTTCTCTTTGTCCCTGTCTCCTTTCACCTCTGTCATAAATAATATATAGCTTCTCTGTCATGTTAAAGGGGTCATGGGGACTTTAAACTAAATTGATATGGCTGTAAAGGAGGAAACGAGAGGCAAGGGAATACACTGTGACATTAGACGCGAAAGATATGTGGCTTAACTACAAATGTAGAGGCAGTTTGGACTGAGGTGAAACATAAGAAAGGTTCAAGAACAAGCAGAGGAAACAATCACGGATCTGCTGGGCAGAGGGAAGACTCAGTGGAATAAAGGTTTCTGCAGAGAAAACAGCTGGTTAAAATGTTACAGTATCCATCACATGGGGAAATGCATAGGAGTTGAGCCAGGTAAGAGTACAGGCTCCTGGCAGGGCTGGAATGAGGACAAGAACGGGTGGAGATTTACATACTCACACACACACACACACACACACACACAAGTATTCTTGAACTAGGACAACTTCAACAGCATATTGATGGTCCCCTGGCAGTGACAAAGTTCACCTGGTGAATGGGATAGGTGGGGAGCCATGAACTGTCTGTATGCAGGCCACTGCAAAGGCAATTGAGGGAAAAAGCAGTCCAGGCTGTTATTTTCACATATAATGAGGTCCTGAGGGATGTTCCCTGAACACTTCATTTTGCCTTCCCTCATCATGTGCTGTGATTTTCTGGTTTGTGGCCTCTGAAGGTGAGACCTCAGACTTGGTCCTGCCGTCATCAGCACTTGGACTGATCTCTGTGCTCTCCAAGGCACCCCTGCTCACCAAGCCAAGAAACAATTTCGATGGGGATGGTAGTTTGAGGCTACTGTTTTCAAACTCCCAAAGCTCTTTTCATCTGTGGATGGTTGGTAAATTGGTGTTTTGAGGGTGGGGTAGGGAGAATTTTTAAAACAAATTATAGAAAATGAGGGTACAATAAATGGGCCTTTTATCCTTTCTTCTGTTCTTTATTTTTTTCTATAGATAGAGTTCCATACAACATCATTTCTTTTCAACCTACAGATATTCTTTTAGCATTTTTTTTAACATGGCAATTCTGTGGGCTTTCAATGATCTCAGCTTCTATCTCAGAATGCTTTATTTTACTACCAACTTTGAAGGATACTTTTACTGGGTATAAAATTCCTGGAGGTGAGCAAAGTTGTGACTGTTCTATGTTGGACTTTGTTTTGGAGCATATGTTGCCCAGGTATCTACTTGTTGCTTTCTGTCATCACACGTTTAGAGTTATGGCAAAAAAACCTGGAGAGAACTATTGGTAATGGTGATAGTGAGGGAAGGGCTCAGGAATTAACTCTAAATCACAATCTCTTAAAGTTTATATTTTAGAAAATATTGGAAGCTTCATAATGTCTATAGACATGACTTAATATCAAATTGTCTAAGTTTTTGTAACCTTTATTTTTTCTTTTACCATAAGAGAGATAAAGAGTGGTTATGTATTTTATGCTCTGATTTTAAGGACTTTTCATATTGTACAAAAAAAAGAAATGGACTTTATTTTGTGAGATTATGGAATGAATACCTCAAGGATAGACACAATGATATCTTATATCAAAAAGATGATCTTGGACACAGCATTTGGGGTGAGTAAGAACCAGAGAACATATAGGAATCAGGGAAATCAGTTTGTGCTTTAGCTCTTAGAATTAAGCAAAACTCACACTAAAGAAACCAAAACTGAAGGTAGGGCAATGATCACTGAAAAGTAAGGGAAGGAAGGGGTTCAGAATAAATTTGCAGGACAATCTCACAAGACTTAGTAACAAATCAGTTTTGAAGTATATGGGGATGTGTCTAATGTGGATGGCCCCATGATTATAATGCATTACTTTATTTCTGAAGTATAAGTGGAGGTGCAGGGAGGAGTGGTGACAATAACGCCATGTTTATGCTATTTAGCTAAAGTATGTCTTTGTATTTAGGGTTCTTGAGAAGGAGAGAGGTCAGAAATGGAGATATAATTGAATTTGAGAATTTTTTAGAATATAATTGAAGCTGTATGAAAAGAGTATGTCACCCACATAGATAGCAGAATATAAACAAGAAAGATATGAGGACAACAATATTTAAGAAGGTGAAGAAAATGAGCAAGCAAAGGAGGCTGGGAAAGCCAGATAGGCAGACAAGTAGGAGAAGTTGGTATAGAAGAGGCAAAGGAGGAGTTTCTAGAAATGGAGGTGGACAGCAGCATTGAGAGGACATCAGGCTTCCCTGAGCCAGTCCCTCGTTCAATGACACAGACATGTATAAGCAAGGAAATGTATTGGGCTCTTAGCTCAGGGTCACAGTGTTTCTTAAACTACCTTAAAAATATTTTGTAAATATTCTAATTTAAAATATTGAAACTCAAAAAAATATATAAGATATCTGAAACAGTACCAACAACTTGAAATATTGTTCATTTTAAACTCAGGAACAAGTTTTACCCCTTGCACTATGTATGGCTAGTAGTCGCGGCCATCGCAGCCAGGCATATGCAGGTTCTCTTTAGAGTCGGGCAGATGGTAAAGAAGCAGTGGAGCCAAAAAATGGTGGACCATCCTTTATTAAAAGTCTCGCACTGGCTGACACAGGGAAAACACTTTTCTTTCATTCAGGGTTCCTAAAGCCCTGGTGCATTCTCTGGTTCCACAACCAGGAGAATCTTCTCTGGTTTACCCTTGAAACAAAGGCCTAACCAGTCTTAGCAGAGCTCACAAAAGCCCCTCATCTCTGGTTCCCCATGTGCACCCACCCCTTCCCTCACTTTCCCTGCCAACATGGCTTCTCTCCATTCTTTTCAATATTTTCTGGCCCAAAAACCTTTCCTCCAGCAAACATTAGCAAGACAATGGCCCTTCCCAAGGAGGAAGGTAATTTGCAATTCCACAGATATATACCTACTGCTGCCCAGCCCCCAATGCAAACCCTAAGCAAGCAAACATAAAAATCACATTTCACAAACTTATTTGACCGCACACTACTAACCAGAATGAGGCATCTTGATCACTTACATTTGATTGTTGACATGGAATCCTTGACCTAAAACATTGAGAAAAAGCAATGTTGTTTATTAAAGCTTGACCAATAGAACACAGGACTCAAGAAGTGAGAGAGCCACGGTTAATCTCCCCAGGGTAGCTCACTTCTGTGCCTATTACTGCTTCATATTGTCTCAAGGCTCAGCAAATGGTGACTGCCAAAAAGTTCACTCCCACATCTTTTCCCTAAGGAAAAGTTATAAATTGGATGAGGGAAAGAATGTGGCAGATCATTGAAACCAGGGTTGATCACAATTCTGCAAATGCTTAGCTGTGATTTTGATGTCTGGTAGTGCAATCTAATGGTCTTCTAGATGAGGAAAAGTGCTCTGGCAAAATTCGGTCATCTCATGCAAACCAAGCTGAATCTCAGGAGCACTAATGCCTTTTATTTTCTTTCCAAACTAGAAAAATCTAGTAAGTTATAGAAGTGAGGTTCTCACATTTATTAATATTACCAAGACCCTTCAGAGATTCGGTATTATTTTTTGTTTGTTTCTTTGTTTGCTTATTATTATTTTTGGCCTTCTGGTTTACCCCCAACTCTCTGCCATGGTTAGTCTGTGGCTGGTGATCAAGAATTGTAGCCATTTATATAACCTTGGCACTGCCAGATAAAAGAATTCTCTGCAATTAATTGTAAGAGTCTAACCATTTAAAATATCTCAAAAGGTAGTAATTATCCTCATTAAACTGAAGACTCATCTACAGTTCTGACAAGCACTTGTCTGTGGGCACTCTAATGGAGAAGGACCATAGCATTTGATGAGCTTAAGGCTGAAGAGTGAAATTTCTAACATACACATTTAATTAGCAAGGTGACAATGAATGTGCTAAGGAATTGAAAAGGCCTATTCTTCTTTTTAAAACAGCACAATCTCAGAACTGTGGAGGTTACTGCAGGTGATAAAGGACAGCAATGGACCACTTAGGTGGGCCCACTGAGGCAATCTCTGATGTACAATGGTTCTATTATTTTTTTAAGGACATTATATGAACTAAATCCATCTTTTAAAAAATACTATTAAGATGGTATTTACTTTTAGAGGATACAACTACATTTTCTGTTGTAATTAAAAATAGTGTTGCAGTCTGACCTGTGGTGGCACAGTGAATAGAGCATTGACCTGGGAATGCTGAGGTCACTGGTTTGAAACCCTGGACTTGCCTGGTCAAGGCACATATGGGAGTTGATGCTTTCTGCTCCTCCCCCTTCTCTCTCTATCTCTTCTTTCTCTAAAAAAAAATAGTGTTGCAAAATTTAAGAATTGTGGTAAAGTTTTGAAATGGTTTAATGACTATATTATTCTTGAATATTTTGCTTCTAGCTTTATGAAAGTTGATTTGTTTCCCAAGTGGATAGGATATTTGCATTTTCAAATGTAATGACCAAAAGAAACATGTATAATTCATTAATTTATCAAGAGCTAGGGAGTTACGGCTTATTCTAAAGCTGTTCATATGTGTACTATTCTCAGACTTCTTGTAAAACAATCACATTTTCTTGCTATGTATAGCACATCACTAGCTGTAATGTTGTACTTCACCATGTACAATTCTTGATCACCAGCCACAAACTACCCATAGCAGAGAGTTGGGGGTAAACCAGAAGGCCAAAAATAATAAGCAAACAAAGAAACAAAAAAATAATGTTAAATCTCTTGAAAGGTCTTAGTAATATTAATAAATATGAGAACCTTACTTCTATAACTTACTAGATTTTTAAGAAGACAACTGTAACACTGAAGGATTTATTGGTCCATTTCATTCTTAACGATGTTCCATGACAATTTCCATTTTAATCTTTATGACTACTGTATCTTTAAATTGAAACTTTATAAAATTAAAAGCATTTTAGCTGGAACAGAATACAGTGATGTCATTATTTGGCAATAACCCCTCATTGTGTAAGTCCAAACTCTCCAGAGTCCAAAGACATCAATTCTAAATCATCCAAAAACCTCACTGCATACTCTTCTCTTTAATTCATACACAG
This sequence comes from Rhynchonycteris naso, assembly GCA_037038555.1. Lineage (NCBI taxonomy): Eukaryota > Metazoa > Chordata > Mammalia > Chiroptera > Emballonuridae > Rhynchonycteris > Rhynchonycteris naso. Next base: position 230,561,016 of record CM072998.1, read on the forward strand.
AGCACCTGCTGGTCAGAATAGAACTTCTTTTATGTGCTTTGAAGTTATTCCTTCATTACACCGCTTTATTCTATTCCATCCTTCAAGGATAAACTCAAATGCAGCATAGGGAATATAGTCAAAAATATTGTAATAACTATGTATACTATCATGTGGGTGCTAGGCTTATTGGAAGGTATCACTTTGGAAGTTATATTAATGGTTAACCACTATGCTGTACACCTGAAGCGAATATAATGTTCACGTCAACTATAACTGAACAATAAAAATATTTTTAATAAGTAAATAAATAAAATTTATTGCCAAATTAAAAAAAAATGATATACTTAAATTATACTTTCCCAAAAAAGAAAACTTTGTAGATAACTTCGAGCATTATTACTCTCTAGCTGCTGCCTCCAATCTCCCATAAAATGGGTGTGCATGTTTATTATAACACTTGTTAATCATTGTGCATAATTGTCTACTGCCCAACATGCACTAAGAAGGCATTCAATTCTTTAAAAGTAGATATTTCTTCCTGCTCATCTCTGTACTTCCATTGCTCACTTCAGTGTAAGCACATTAAGTCAATAGGGTTTGTTATATATGGGAAACAGGCTGCAAAGAACAGTTTAGATTTTGGGGTACTGAGGTATGAGGCATTGACAGTAAGCTAACACAGTCCTTGCTGCCCGTCCCCCCACCTCACTTGCTTAAGTTGGTAAAGGCAATTTACATGCCCTTCCCTACACCTCCATGTTAGATATAATGCTGATGATTTCTATTCATCCCATCTCCCATGTTCCTAAAAGAGATTGGAGGCAGTTTTCTTTTTATCCTTTGTTTTGTGAAGTTAAGATGTTATGCAACCAAACTATCTGATGCAGAGTTTAAAATAATGATAGTTAGGATGTTCAAATAGCTTAGAGCAACAATGGATAGTCATTACGAACACCTAAATAAAGAGAAAGCAAGTATAAAAAAGAAATTCAAATAATAAAAAAGAAACAAGACAGAAATGACAAATACAGTATCAGAACTGAAGACCACAATGGAGGAATTAAAAGCAGAATATCTGAAGCTGAGAATTGAATCAGCAAGTTAGAGGACAAAATAAACAAAGGCACAGAAGTAGAGAAGAGAAAAAAAAGAGACTCAAAAATCTGAGGAAACTCTAAGAGACCTCTTGAAGAAGAAGAAAAGAACAAGGGATAGAAACTTTGTTCAATCAAATCATAGCTGAAAACTTCCCTAAATTAAGGATGGAAAACATTTCACACATTAAAGAAGCACAGAGAACTCCATTAAGAGAAACCCAAAGAAATCGATACCAAGACACATCATAGTTAAAATACCAAAGCTAAGTGATAAAGAGAAAATTTTAAAAGCTACTAGAGAAAAAAAGACTATCACCTACAAATGAGCCCCCATAAGGATGACATCCGACTTCTCAACAGAAATACCTGAGGCCAGAAGGGAATGGCAAGATATATTCAAAGTAATGCAGAACAAGAACCTACAACCAAGACTACTTTATCCAGCAAGGCTAACTTTTAAAATTGAAGGGGAAATAAAGAGCTTAGCAGACAAAAAAAGCCTCAAGGAATTCATTAATACCAAACCAATTCTGCAAGAGATACTAAGGGGCCTGCTGTGAACAGTTCAAAGGGAGGAAAGAATATAGCAAAAGAAGAATACAGCTTTAAAGAATAAAATGGCAATAAACAAATACATATCAATAATAACCTTAAATGTAAATGGATTAAATGATCCAATGAAAAGACATAGGGTAGCTGCATGGATAAAGAAACAGGACCCATACATATGCTGTCTACAAGAGACACACCTTAAAACAAAAGATGCACATAGCCTGAAGGTAAAAGGATGGAAGAAAATATTTCATGCAAATGGAAATGAAAAAAAGCCGGGGTAGCAATACTTATATCTGACAAAATGGACTTTAAAACAAAAGCTGTATTAAGAGATAAAGAAGGACACTACATAATGATAAAGGGAACAATTCAACAGGAAGATATAACCATTATAAATATCTACTCACCGAACATAGGAGCCCTGACATACATAAAGCAGACTTTGATGGATATAAAGGGCGAGATTAACAGCAATACTATCATAGTAGGGGATTTCAATAATTCACTAACATGATTGAATAGATCCTCAAGAAAGAAAATTAACAAAGAAACAACTTACTTAAAGGATACACTAGATCAACTCAATTTAATAAACATCTTCAGAACTTTTCACCCTAAAGCAGCAGAATATACATTCTTTTCAAGCGCTCATGATACATTCTCTAGGATAGACCACATGGTAGGACACAAAAGCAGTCTCAACAAATTTAAGAAGACTGAAATTATATCAAGCATTTTCACTTATCACAATGGCACAAAACTAAAAATTAACCACAGAAGAAAAACTGAAAAATACTCATCACTTGGAAACTAAATAGCATGTTATTAAATAACAAATGGATTAACAATGAGATCAAGGAAGAAATGAAAAAGTTTCTAGAAACAAATGATAATGAGCATACATCAACTCAAAATTTATGGGACACAGCAAACGAGTTCTGAGTGGGAAGTTCATTGCACTACAGGCATACCATGAGAAGCTAGAAAAAGCTCAAATTAGCAACTTGACCCTGCATCAAAAAGAACTAGAAAAACAACAGCAAATAAAGCCCAGGACTAGTAGAAGGAAGGAAATAATAAAGTTCAGAGCAATAATAAATTACATAGAGGCTAAGGAAACAATACAGAGGATCAAAGAAATCAGGAGCTGGTTCTTTAGAAAGGTAAAAAAGATTGATGAACCTTTAACTAGACTCACCAAGAAAATAAAAGAGAGGACTCAAATAAACAAAATTAGAAATGTGAGTGGAGAAATAACAACTGACAACAGAAATACAAAGCATTGTTAAGAAAATACTATGAAGAACTGTACGCCAAATAATTAGACAACCTATGTGAAATGGACAAATTTCTTGAATCATATAATCTTCCAAAAATCAATCTGGAAGAATCAGAACACCTAAACAGACCAATTACAACAAATGAGATCAAAACAGTTATCAAAAAACTCCCAAAAAAGAAAAGTCCTGGGCCTGATGGCTTCACAAGTGAATTCTATCAAAAATTCAAAGAAGAACTAACTCCTATCCTTCTCAAGCTTTTTCAAAAAATTCAAGAGGAAGGAAGACTTCCAAACTCCTTTAATGAGGCGAGCATAATTCTGATCCCAAAACCGGGCAAAGACAACACAAAGAAAGAAAATTATAGGCCAATATCTCTTATGAATTTCGACGTTAAGATTCTCAACAAAATATTAGCCAACTGGATCCAGCAATATATGAAAAAAATTATACACCATGATCAAGTGGAATTTATTCTGGAGAGGCAAGGCTGCTTCAGTATTCGCAAATCAATCAATGTGATTCATCACATAAACAAAAAGGAAGGACAAAAATCACATGATAATTTCAATAGATGCAGAAAAACATTTGATAAAATCCAGCACCCATTCACTGATCAAAACTCTCAGTAAAGTAGAAATACAGGGAACATACCTTGATATGATAAAGACCATCTATGACAAACCCACAGCAAACATCATACTAAATGGACAAAAATTAAAAGCAATCCCCTTAAGATCAGGAACCAGGCAGGGGTGCCCCCTTTCACCACTCTTATTCAACAGTGTTCTGGAAGTCTTAGCCACAGCAATCAGAAAAAAAGAAGAAATACAAGGCATCCAAATTGAAAAAGAAGAAGTAAAACTGTCATTATTTGCAGATGATGTAATATTATATATAGAAAACCCTAAAGTCTCAGTCAAAAAACTACTGGACCTTATAAATGAATTCAGCAAGGTGGCAGGATATAAAATTAATACTCAGAAATCAGAGGTATTTTTATATACCAACAATGAACTGTCTGCAAAAGAAATTAAGGAATCAATCTCCTTCACTATTGTAGCAAAAAATAATAAGGTACCTAAAAGTAAATTTAACCAAGGAGGTTAAGAACTTGTACTCGGAAAATTATAAAACATTGATAAAAGAAATCAAGGAAGATACAAACAAGTGGAAGCATATACCGTTCTCATGGTTAGGAAGAATAAACATCATTTAAATGTCTATAATATCCAAAGCAATTCATAAATTCAATGCAATACTAATTAAAATACCAATGACATACTTCAAAGATATAGAACACATATTTCAAAAATTTATATGGAACCAAAGAAGAACACAAATAGCCTCAGCAATCTTAAAAAGAAAAAATAAAGCAGGAGGTATCACTCTTTCAGATATCAAGGTATACAGCAAGGCCAGTGTACTCAAGACAGCCTGGTACTGGCATAAGAACAGGCACATAGATCAATGGAACAGAACAGAGAACCCAGAAATAAACCCACAACTGTATGGACAACTGATATTTGACAAAGGAGGAAAGAGCATACAATAGAGTAAAGACAGCCTCTTTAACAAATGGTGTTGGGAAAATTGGACATCTATCTGCAAAGGAAATGAAACTAGACCACCAACTTACACCATTCACAAAAACAAACTCAAAATGGATAAAAGACTTAAATGTAAGCCGTGAAATCATAAGCATCTTAGAAGAAAACAGAGGCAGTAAGCTTTCTAACATCTGTAGCAGCAATATATGTGATGATTTATCTCCACGGGCAAATGAAATAAAAGGAAGGATAAACAAATGGGACTATATCAAACTAAAAATGTTTTGCTCTGCTAAAGAATATAAGAACAGAATAAAAAGACAAACCACACAATGGGAGAACATATTCGACAATATGTCTGATAAGGGGTTAATAACTAAAATTTATAAAGAACTTATAAAACTCAACACCAGAAAGACAAACAATCCAATAAAATAATGGACAAAAGAAATGAATAGAAATTTCTTCAAAGAAGACATACAGATGGCCAATAGGCATATGAAAAAATGCTCAACATCACTAATCATTAGAGAAATGCAAATTAAAACCACAATGAGATATCACCTCACACCAGTCAGAATAGCACTCATCAGCAAAATAACACAGAATAAGTGCTGGTGAGGATGTGGAGAAAAGGGAACCCTCCTGCCCTACTGGTGGGAATGCAGACTGGTGCATATACTGTGGAAAACAGTATGGAGATTTCTCAAAAAATTAAAAATCAAACTGCCTTTTGACCCAGCTATCCCACTTATAGGAATATACCCTAAGAACATCATTGCACTGTTCGAAAAGAAGAAATGCAAAGTAAGTAAATCAGAAAAAACTAAGGACTATATAAATCCATACATAGGTGGGACATAAAAATGAGACTCAGAGACATGGACAAGTGTGTACTGGCTACCTGGGGGTAGGGGGAGGTGAGAGAGGGAGTGGGGAGAGGGGCACAAATAAAACCAGATAGAAGGTGAAAAGAAAAAGAACAATTGCATAAAAATAAGTATAATGCCAACTAAAAAGGAGAGGAGATTATATCAGAGAAGCTTCCCAAAGCATGCTTGTTTAATATCATTATGAATAACCTCTGAAAGCTTGTTTAAACACACTATTCTCTGCATTCCATAGAATAAATTATATTAAAACTTTTAGTCATTTCCAGCCCATTAGACAGAATCTCAGATCTGATCCTAGACTTCATCCACAGATTTTTTTCCTCTTGGTGAGCTACCAGTGCTTAAAATAATTATTGTATATTTATAGGTTTAAAGAATTCTGTAATCACTCTCATTTTGAAATACTATGCTCCTTAAATAATATCTAATATCTTTAGTATTTCAGTATTGAATGTCCCAAATACATATTTCCTCCAATAAAAACAGAAATAAAAAAAAAAGATGTTATGCATGGAGGGGGGTTTTCTACACTTGGAAGAATTCTTGGTTTGTCTTAGAAGTGTGACTTTGTATATGAGCTCTTTCTGTTTTGCTCTCTGCTCCATAAATAAAGTGTTTTGAGAGTGGAGACTCAGTCTTGCAATCTATCAGCTTGGCAATGAGTCCTCCTGATCCCATTCTTTTTCTTTCTCTGTTTATTTTCTAATCCTCTGCCGTATTCACTCAAGACCTGCAAAATTACGAGTCATGCTGGCTTGTGACAGTTATAAATGAACTAACATATGAATTAATGACTTAAGAATATTATTTATCGGGAGTTACATTCTTTCTGAGATATCATGGTGAACCTTTGGGAAAGTTTTATGGAATATAGACTTATCCTAACATGGAAGGATGGAAGAGATAAAAGATACAAAAGTGTCCAGAAGAACTGCTACTAGCAGATGAAGGAATAGCAGGCTGTCATGAGCCAGGTAGAATCTTGGTAAGAACTTGAGTTTTTTAGAGGAGTGTATACAACACAGTATTGATCAGAGAGATAAAGCTGTGAACTTGACCCTTTAGTCAATTAAATGCTTTCCTTATACTGTGGCTTTGTCACTTATCAGCACAGTTAAGTTTTAACCTAAGTCTCTTATAATACCAGCCTTCCAAATTTGAGGGGCTGTCTTAATCCATTCAACTGCTATAGCAAAATATCACAGATAGATTACAAGGCATATCAAGTGGAAAATATAGTATGAAATACTTAGTTTTCTTTAAAATGTTGCAAGTTGGTATTGTCTTTAGTTGCGTTCTTTTCATAAAAGAAATAGCAAAAAGCAATTAATAAGCTAAAGGTATAAATCACTGAATTTAAAATAGGCCCAAAATTATAGTCTGAGACAAACTGCAAATTGGAGTCTTAACATTATCCTTTGTGGATACTACCTGGAACCTGAGTGAATAATTAGAGCAGTGACGTCCATCAAGAGGTAGTGGCAAAAGCATATACAATTTCAAATATCAACTCCTCTCTTGTCTAACTTGGTGACTGGATATCTATAGCATTAGATCGTCATTAATTGTCAATAACCAACCTTCTTTTTACAACCGTGGAGTTGTTTTAAGAATTAATAATAATAATAGAATTTTACACATCTGTCTTCTTTGTAGGGAAAGCAATGATGGAAAACCCAGACAAAACTGTGAGATAAAGGGTTACTAATGGAAACCCCCCTGAAAAGTTGCAGTGAGAGGGCCTGCAACAGAAGATAATAAAAATAAGCAACAGTCAGCAGTTTAGTTATGTGGTGCTGGACTTAATCACTAAATAACAGCTGTTCATAAATGTTTATGAGGTGATCCTAGAAGCCGAAGGAAAGCTCAGTCTGCCAATCAGGTCACAATGCTGGTGTCATAGTACAGGCGGCATGTTGTCATGGAAACAGCAGGGCTTGAACACAGGTGGGCCTAAGGAGGAATCCTATTTGGTGAATCCCCATTAGCTGTCTGTCCTTGCGAGTTTTAACATCTTTCAAAAATAAATTGGGGATGATAATATATATCTCATGGGGAACTGTGAGAATCACAGGAGATAATGCAGGTAGAGAATTTAAGCTACAGTGGCCACTCTCCATACCTGACAATCCCTTGGAACAAGGTATTCCTAGTTCACTACCTTTATCTTCATTGATTGTATTCTTACTAGGAAGATCACCAAGCTTCTTCTTCAGAACTCATGTTATTTTCAGTCACCTATTTCCTACTTCTGTTGCCATAAAGAAGGAGATACATCAAATGTCTGAGGAATAGTATTTCAGATTAAGTTCCTCAAATTGGTAGAACAATGTGTTATAAATCTACCGACCTAATTTCTGACCATCTAGACGTCCTCATTGTTTTTGTTCATATCTTTCACCACTTTTCAGTTACTGCCTATTATGAGTAAAATGTATTGGAATAATGGGAAAAGGGGAGAGCTACACCCCCTTTTCTAGCAAACTAGCCATTTAAAATGGAAAACTTTACATTTATATGTTCTTAGCAGATTACATTGTAGGCTTACTTTCATTGGAATGTATTTACGATAATATTAGGTATACCATTCAAAAACATCACCTATTAATTTGGATGAAAGAGTTTTACGGATCTTATATAACTTGTGAATAATACACTCATATTTTGAAATTGAGATATGCGTGATGATAATCATGTATGCTTAAAAAGAATCTAGATAAAACCTATGTCATTTTGGAGGTGTACTACTTTGTATACCTGAAATCCTTGCATATAAATGTAATTATGATTTAATTTAAAATTAAATTTTGAAAGTTCACGTAAAACAGTTTATATACAGGTATTGATCGACTTACGACCTATGCAATTTATGACCATTCAACTTTAGGACCATAATCACTAGCCATGACTGCTCCGCGTCTGGCAGTGCAAACGTTGCCCAGCTGGTCATACGATAGTGCGGATCCAGCTTCCGGCAGCACTTTGCAATTGAGAAAATGTTTCCTATGGTATTTTTTACACCTGTATTTTGTATTTTTGTATGCACCTGTATTTTGTAATTTTGTATGTTTTGCAAATATTAAACCAGTTGTACTGGTAATGCAGTGTTTTACTTAAACCTGACGAATGTAAAAATAAAATGGTGTAAAGATGATACAAATGGCATAAAATGAACAAAGAAAATTATTACATATAACAATAATAAAATAAAATTATGATAAAATATGACAAATATTTTTATAACATCATTTCACAGTACTGTACATATAGCCTACTCAACTTACGACCAAATCGTGTTACGACCAGTCTGTCAGAACCAATTGTGGTTGTAAGTCGAGCACTAGCTATAAAGCTATATGCTTGAGGAGAACCCAGCTTTCCTCTTCATACAGTAAACACTTGGTTTTGTGACTACTAAACATTTGTACTACTTCTTTTCTCATGCTGAAGAATCTTTATTGTCATCTTCTTTTTGAGGACTTACTCTTTGTAAAGGCAACAAAAGAAACAAAGTAATGCAGAGCAGTGGTCCTGTTGACCCAGTTGACCCGCCTTGCAAAAGCCTAGGTATGAACATGCGGCCTAAAGCAAACCAGTTGGATCCCTGTGTTTTGTGGTTTCGAAACAAATAAAATAATGCCAATATGGGGGGGGGGCTGGAGCTGATTCATCTAACTGTCCAGGTTTGGTAATCCAGTGGCTCAATTATGTCTCTAGGGACCCAGATCTTTTGATCGCATCCCTTGATTCACAGGGTGGAGACACTTTTCTTGTATCCACTTCCTCCCATGCTCACAAGGTGGCTGCTGAATTCCAGATCCCACAAGATAAAATGATTCTGTAAAGTGGCAATTTGGTCTGGGCTCAGCTGGACGGCTTATTTCTGCAGCACTGGTGCCAGCTATGCTGGGTCATGCAGCTAAATAAATAAACACACATCAATAGAATTATATTAATGTAGGTTTTCAAATGCTCTCATTTGTTATTTCACAATTTGGTGAAAATATTCTAAATACAATATTCCATTAATTTGCGATTTTGCCTTTTGAAATTGTACTTAGTGCCAGAGAATACATTCAGTGACTTTTTTAGTAGCAATTTTGGATAGAAGAGAAAAACATCTTTTCTCCATTACTCAGAAACCCTTTAGTCTATCTTCTTTTATGTTTTTCTTGATATAAAATCCCTTCCAGCTATTGCAACTGTAGCTAAAATTGTCTGCTTGATGCTACACTGGGATTTTGTTTTTCACTCTCCTGTGCCCACTTACACCTAAGATATTGGGATTTTCATTAAATGTTTGTTGAATTAATAATTGAAAATAAATTAAATTATGAAAAGCAATTACTATGATAGGAACACAAGAGACTATTTACTATACACAGTAGGAGCAACACAGACATGATTCCATGAGAAGAAAAGAACATGTGTAGTTGGGATTTAGAAAAGTGAAGGACAACAGAATATGAGCTGCATTTTCAAAATACCATTGTCTTGGGATTTTTAAGAGTTGGTTCTGAGAGTTTGGAGAATCACTCAGGCACATACTCTGGACAGTGAACAATTGACATTTGTTTTTATATTTTTCTTTGTAATATAATTTATTCAGTCAATTCTGTCCTGATAAGAATACAGAAGTAGATATTGTTTCTATTCTTGGTGGACAATCTAGTAAGAATTACATCCAATTTCTAGACTCATAGGATTAAAAGTACCTATATTTCTTTTTCAGCCTACCTTATTTATTTTATAAATGAAAAAATTGAACTATAGAGTCAACTAATCTATACTATTTTAATAGCATCTATTAATCACTTATTCTGTTGTCTTACATTATTTATATACCTTATCTTATTTAATGCTGTCAATAATTCCATTAAATAAGAGTCTCAGTTTAGGGATTAGGTTACTAAAATTCAGCAAGGTTAAATTATTTGTCCAAGGTCATAGAGCAGTGCTTATCATCAGCAGTAAGGCCCTGCTCTGTTGATTCTCACTAGTTCTCACTCTTCAGCACTGGCCGCCAATGCCTGGACATTTGACACAAACTAAATGGGGAATATGGAGCTCAGGAATTGGGTAGAGAGGTCTAGGTGGCCTTAATGTGTAGATTGCAATGTATAATTATATGTCTTTAATAAGATTGTCATGCACAATTTATTTAACACCTTTAATAATATGCTGTTTACAAATGTAAACATAAATGAAATGACAGAAAATCATCAAACCATACCTAATGAAATATGCTATTTTAAGCGAGATCACTAAATTGCATTCTAATCAGAATGGAAAACAGCTGACATTCCTAATGTAGCATAACTAGGCTGGGGTGGGATGGGAGCAGAGCACGTCACAATTAATAACTCCTTTATGTTTCTATCTAAATCATGTTGAGGTCACTGAGTATAAAAGCATGGCCAGAATGTCCTTATGAGGTCGTGAGAGATTGACAGTCTCTTATAAAAAGAGGCAGAGCTGCATGGGAGGAGTGTCATTCACTGTCATCTTACCCACTCATTCTGGTTAATGCATGAAGTGTCTGCAAGGAGGCCCCTCTCCTGTGCCACATCCAAAGCTAGAACTATTCATTCATTTATTTATGCATGCATGCATGTATTCAATTTGTTAACATGATTGAGCCTATTTGATTGGCAGGTTAAAATTATGGCAGGAGATCTGAGAGACTACAATGCTGTATGATTTCACTTACATAAGGAATCTAAAATACAAAACAAATGAACAAACAGAACAGAAACAATCTGATAAATAAATACAGAGAACAAACTGATAGTTGCTAGAGGAGAATAGGGTGGATAAAATGAAGGGGATTAAGAAATACAAACTTCCAGCTATAAATCACAGGGATATAATGTACAGAGTAAGGAATAGCATCAGTAGTATCGTAATAACCATGTACAGAGACATATGTTTATTAGATTTATTGTGGTGCCACCTTGTAAGGTATATAAATGTAGAGTCACTATGGTGTGCCCCTGAAACTCATATAATAGTGTGTGTAAGCATAATTAAAAACAAATTTTAAAAAAAGATTCCCTTTTAAGCAGAGTTAAAATATGGTGAGTAACATAATCAATGTAGATTAGACTAAGTTTAGCTCCTCCTCTTTCTAGAAGCAGAAGCTTCATTTTTCTACATTGTTTTAGCTAATTAGTTTCCCAGGCAGAAATGTTTTATTTTTGTTCAACAGTCTCTCATTTACCTGCCACATTTCCAGGACAAGACATCCTAGTATATTAATAAGGACAGTACAATAATTATGCTCTGGTTACTGGGCATGAGTTTTAGACAATGTCATTTCTGAACACTGGACAAGTTTCACAGTTAAGAAGGCAATGAAGTTCAAAGTCTTATTTTTAAAAAAAGGCATTGTCCTAATCATAACATTGTCATTGAAGTTAGTAATCCAAGTGGTATTTTATTCTAACTTAGTGCCCGAAGACATTATTTTATTTCTATTTCTTCTTGACTTCAAAATAATTTAAATGTGAAATGCTGTTTGATTAATGTAATAGAAAGTTACTATGTCTAAGTATGGTATAGAATAATATACATGATACAGATATAGTAAACCATGTCTATATCCAAATACACACACACATACACATAGTATTTTACATGATCGTTGTCATGTAGTCATTTTACATATTACTAAATTATAAAATATTATATATATATATAATACAGCATCTATATCTACTAGGCTGTAGGTATAGATACATATTAATATATTTAATCATCCTTTATTTTTTAAAGTTTTTATTTATTTTTTTTTAAATAAAGTTTTTATTTATTGATTTTAGAGATAGGAGAGAGAGAAAGGATGGGGGGAGATCTGGACAGGAAACATCAACTTATTCAACTTATTTCTCATATGAGCCTTGACTGGGCAGGCCCAGGGTCTCGAACTGGTGGCCTCAGTGCTTCACATGGACACTTTACCCACTGCACTACCACAGGTCAAGCAAATCATCTCTTAATAATTAATAAAATGTAATTTGAGCAAGAAAAAGCCACAATTTTTAAAGCCTGATCTAATACAGCTAGAAATTCTGTTTTCAATGTAGACTGGAATATTAATATTATTGAAGAAAGCATATCATATTTATTTTCTGTTAGAGAAATAAAAAGAATTAAATCAATCTTTTCAAAATTATGCTCAATGGACTGCAAGTCAACATAAGATTTCTTTGAACTTCTTCTCAAGCAACTCACAGAGAGATTGAAGAGATCTGTCTCTAGCCCTTTAAGCAGCCTGATTAGCAGAGTCTCTTACAATAGGAAAAATCCTGTCTATTAATCCTAAAGTCACTTTCTACTTCAAGACCCTGTATCCTTCCAGTGGAAAATCCTGTCCCCAGGAATTATCTTCCTATTTTAAGAGACATTTCCTAATCTGTAGAGCATCCTAAACACCCAGCTCAGGCAAAATATCATTTCTATCAAGATACTCTGAGAGTTGAATTTGAATTGGAGTTAGGTCTAGCTGTTCTCCATAGTGGACTCAGGACTTTACACTGATACCCTTGGACTTCTCTTCTGCTCAGGTTTTCATGCAACTTGGGCTTATTATCTACAAGAGGCTTAATATTAATCTTGGTAACTCTCGGCACATACTGCCTGAAGTGGTTATGTGATAAACATGATAAATGGCTAATGCCTTCTACTTGGCCTAGGCATGGTCAATTTAAATTCTCTATTGTTGCTTGGTTACTTTTATTTAGTTTTTAGAATGGTGCCAGATACTCAGCATGCTATCTAATAACTAAGTATTGATGATGATTGCAACGATTATCATTATTAAAGGATGCTGGGTAGTCATTAGGCTTTTGGAATCAGTTGAATGAATTTAGTCAAAGTTATTTGTAGAATTATACATGTAGTACATGCCATAATGTAAGAACTTTGGGTTTTGCCTAAGAAAAATAGTGAGTTATAATTCTTTTTCTTGAGCCTTGCAGTAGTCTTTAAAAATATTGCAGCTTATGGTTTCTGACCTGCTGTCACACAACTCCATTTTAAACTATTTCTATTATTTTATCTTTTTCTCCAGATTCCCTATTGAAATACCAACTTTCTAACTTGTCCTCAATTCTCTGTCCTTGCCCCATTGTGAACTCTTCAAAACACACACACACACACACACACACACACACACACACACACCATCAAAACTCTTTGACTTTATTATAGTCCTTCTGCTAAATGTGTGGACAATTTTCATATTCAACTTATCTGTATTATCTATGGAATCCATCAGTTTCTGCTACATAACAAATGACTTCAAACCTTCATGCATACAATAGTGGGCATTTGCTTTTCCCTTCTGAGGTAATGGCTTGGCAGAAATAGCTGAACTTCTGGCTGAAATCATTAGAGCTGGTCATTTTCACAGTCTCTTATACTGGCCCTGGGACCATTAGGCTAGCTAGCACATTTTTTTTCATAAAACAAAGAAAGTACAAGGAAGCAAGCCCCACTGTGTAAGTTCATTTCAGCCTTCTGCTTGTATCACAACTGCATTCAACACACTGCCCAAGTTAAGTAACATGGCCAAGTCAAACCTGAAGATATTTGTGGGCAGACTGCCAAGTTACAAGGCCAAGGGTGGAGACAGGGAAAGGTGAAAAATGTGATCCAATAACTCAATCTACCACAAGGGATGAGACACTGTATGCCTTTTCATGCACCCAGCCTGAATTTGGTGTCATTCACTCTCACCTAATACAGAGTGTCCGTAAAGTCATGGTGCACTTTTGGCCGGTCGACCTGTCAAAAGTGCACCATGACTTTACGGACACACTGTACTTAAAATTGACGTGATAATCCCAAATGAGTTCTGAGAGTATGGCTGGAGCAAAATGTGCTTCCCGGATGTTACACGAGTCCCATATGTTTCACAAGGAAGCCATTATGGTTGGCTATGCCTAAACTAATGATAAAGTAAATGGAAGGTGAACATTGAACTTCATTTTGACAAAAAATAAGAATCAATGTAACAGTTATCTACTAAATAAAAATAGGGGTTGTTCTTTTATGTTACTAATTAATGCCAAGAAACAAATGTCATGGGTTTTCTTTCATTTCAAAGTAAATTATAATTGTGAAATTGTGAAGAATAAGTCATTTTTGCTTTATCCTTCTTTATCTGCAAATCACCCAGTGTTATGTTAATATATTGAAAATATTGAATGCATTTAAATGCAGTAAATAGCCATATTTTAAAAATCCTACATCTATCAAGACAGACGAGCGTGCAGAGTGAGTTAAGCTCTTCTACCTTGCTGGTGGGAATAGAAAATAGTTTAGTCTCTTTGGAAAAGAGTTTGTGGTTTCTTAGGAAGTATAGACTCCAGGAAAGAGCAATCCCATTTGTAGGAACCTTCTACTGTCTTTTACCTAGGATACAACAGTGCTTTTGTTCCTCTGGGACTTCTCTTTGGGAATGCCATGTTTGGTTTTTAGTTTTTCAATCCCCATCCTCCAAAATACTAAGCTCTCTTTTCTCATGATTTCAAAGCTGCTGATTGCAAAGCTGTCATAGCAGCTCTTCTTTTGGAGACCAGCTAGCTATATGTTACTGTGTGATGTCTAGTTATTAGGTAAAATGTGTGTTATTGTTATTGTGTGTAATTGCCATCAACTAGACCAAAAACCTGTAACCTTTACAGATAGTCTTCTTAGGATCATGGTCTTTAATTCTTTTTCTTACCACAAGATAGATATGTATGATCATTTATTTAAAAGGTGAAATGTAGAGATTTCTGTAGCAAACATAACGTACTGATTTCTACTTTTCGATATCCAAATAAATGCTATTAGGTGTGCATTATACAATCATCTGCTTGGGGAAACTACTTTAATGTTTTCTCATGATGTAAATATACTAAGTGGTAAGTCATGTCTGAGATACAGGATTTCTCACAATAGACACATTTTATATGCCAGAACACTTAATTAGATACAATGTTTGAATTATAGTGGGTTAATGTTGTTCCAATTTGTAGTTTGTGGTTCAGTGCTACATAGCTCTGCCTGCAGCCCATCATGTCAGAAGTCATACATCCTTTCTTACTTCCGCTCTCTCTTCCTCCTTCTTTTAATATCTTTCCTCACTACTGCTTTCTTACACTTCAATAAGTCTCTGTTTTAGTGACTAAAAAAAGGAAAACAAAATCTAAATAATCAACGATGAAAAACATTGTACCTTATTCTCTTTGATTACTGTCAAAACTCACAATTAAAAAGGCTTCAGTTCTTTATGGCATCTTCCCCCCTTGATACTCACAGGAGTTCCTCCTGAGTTCAACAGCCTCTGATATCTGAATGAGGCTGCACTTTTTGGAGTCACTGACAAATCCTTTCCTGCAAAATCCAGGCACCTCCTCTTGGATCTCACCTTCATATGACTTTGTGCAGTATTTGACATGGCTGACCACTCATTCCTTCTAGACTTGCTGTCTCTTGGCTTGTCTTTAATTTCCACACTTTCATTCTACTACTTAGCCTCTTCTGTGACATCTCTTCCTCCACCTGCATTGGACATCTAACTTTCTCAAGCTTGCATCCTTGGCCCTCTCACATGCTCACCTTAGTGATTTCAGCCACTGCCACAATTCCAACTTTCACCTCCCTTCATATAATTCCAACATGGCTCTGCTCTTGGGCACCACACTTACATTTGCAATCCCTTGCTGGACAAGGTTGTTGAACTTATCCTTACATTTAACATGTTCAAAATGAAAGTAGACAATGACTAAAGTGCATAGAACATAGCCTTTGGACTCAGACAACACTGACTTAAAATTTTGCCTTTGTCACTTTTTTGCTGTTTGTCAATAGAAAAGGCACTTACATGGTATATACAGCTATAATTTGTACATCTAAATTTCCAAAGTTATGGTAAGGAGTAAATACCTAACACACTCCTTAAAATATGGTGGCACTCAATATGTAAAAGTTGTTTTCTGTGTTATTATCGTATCTTCAATGTCTCTTTTTCTTCTTGAAACTCTATATCCTTAATAGCTTCATGAGAACCTTATAGCAATTCTTTTTGTTTCTAGCTTCATATCCCATCAGTGGTCAAATAATGCTGATTTTCCCCCTCCTTTTCTTCTTGTATCCATACCTATCTTTTTTAGACATTAGTCTTTGGACAAATTTTCCAATGATCTCCCATGGTCTGAAGCTTGTCTTTCATTCTCTCTATAAGTCTTCCACATAGAGTGTCCTTATTTCAACAAATTTTACTTTATTAATTTTTCTTTCCTTTTATAAATTATATTTTGTAGTCATATCACAGAACTGTTGCCTTGCACTAGATTCCATATATTTTCTTTTCTAAATATTTAGTTTTACATCTTACTTTTAAGTCTTTTAAGTTAATTTTTGAATAAGGTGTATAACATTTTATTTAAAATATTTGATCTACTGTTTCTGTAAAATTTAATGGAGATCTACCTAATTGAACCAGAAGGAATGTTGGCAGTTAAAGAAAAAGAAAAGGAGGCCTCTGAACTCTGACATTTCTAAGAGTAGTAAGTACATTGATATTATTAACTGAAGATATTGTCCTTTATTATTTTTACTAAAAAGAGAGTAATAAATTATGAAAGTGGGCTCAACAGTTCATATGAAAGAGTCAAGAACTGGGGAATTCTAACAACAGACCCAAGTTAGCCTGAATCAAGCAACAGTCCCTGTCCCTGGATCAAGGGCTCTAAAAACATTTTCCCCTGTGGTATTATAGTAGAGTTAATATAAACTAGTCATTGACCACCACATGGAAGATGGGAGGGTGAGTGACTGTCTTAAACTGTCTACCTCAGGTGAATTTCCAGCTTTATATAGTGCAATGGTGATATTACTCTGCAACACACAAAGACCTACATAGCTGAGGCCATGCAACCCATAAAATCATGACAAATTATAACCTGGTGCTGTTTCCAAAGGCACTATATTGTGTAGTGGTTTTACAATAGATTATTGAACAAGGCTATAATTTACTTGTACCTTTAGTCTTCTCAATCTCATCTATTATTCTGCAATCCCACTATTATACTTGTTTACTTTTCGTGTCTAGAAGCCACAAGAAAGATGGCACTTTTCAGCGGTACTGTGGGTTTAGAGCCTAAATTGCAAGAGTGTGCCAGAGTCATTTCTACAAGAAGATTCTTGCTTTGCTGTGTATTCAGTCATAATTCTTGTATTTGAGCTACTGTTTCAATTACAAATGTGGCTCTCACCTGTGGAGCTGATTTGTATAAACACACTCATAAATTTGGGTCAATTCTTGGTTATAACCTGACTTTCTTTTTATCATAGAAAAACTTTTATTGATCATTTTTATTTTTACTTTCTCTGAACACTTAGTACATTACCATCAATTATAGAAATAAGTAATTTTTTTAAAGCTGTGGCAGCATGGTATATAAAATATCACTATGAAGATGACTTTATCACACTATTGGTTCCAACTGACATTATAAAAGCCATTAGGGAAAAATACAAAATGTTAAATGAAACTGATTTATCTTCTTTCCAACACTGTTAGTGGAGGAAAATAATCTTTTTTTGTCAAAGTGTTGGTACACATAAACAAGAACCTAGCTGTTTACCCTGTAGAAACATTTATAATGCATTATGATAAATAAATGCCTCACACCTTCTTAAGAGGAAAAACTAAGTAATTTGTTGCAACCAATTGTAATGCAGGGTTTTTTTACACATCTACAAAATTACATTCTAGCACATCAGCTTATATAGCATCAAACTTACCAGTAGGAGGAAATAAGAATATTTACATTTAAAGTGAATTATCTTTATTGTACTTATGGCTAGAAGCCATGGTGTACATTCATTTGAATTTCTCTTTTCTGAGATTTTTTCTTTTCCTAATGAGAAGAAGGGAGATAGTGAGATAGACTCTTGCATGTACCCTAACCAGAATCCAACTGGCAACCCCCATCTGGGGGCATGTTCCCAACCAAGCTATTTTCAGCACCTAAAGAACCATCCTTAGTGCCTAGGGCTGAAGCACTCAAAGCAATCAAGCCATGGCTGGTGGTGGGGGGCGGGCGAGAGAGAAGAGGTAGGGGTAGGAATAGGGGTGGAGAAACAGAAAGTGACTTCTCCTGTGTGCCCTGACCTGGAATCAAACCTGGGATTTCCACATGTCGGGCCAATGCTCTGCCACTGAGCCAACTGGCCAGTGCCATTTTCTGTGTTTTTAAGATACTACTTTTTCTCACTTGGAATATAGCTAAGTACAGTTTCTTGAAGAGATATCTCAAGTAATTTATTTGTATTATGAGGAGAGGTAGAGACATGTCTATTCTAGTAGGCTAATAATATATCCCATCTGTCTCATAGATCCATTAGATTAAATTGTTTTGGAAAGCATATCTATTAATATAAAAACTCTTGGAGGGGAATTATTTGGGTATCTAATATGCTGGGCTCCCAACAGAAATTTAATAAAAATCTAATTAGTTAAAGTGGTCAATATTGATTGACTGATATATTTTAATCCATTGTGAACAAATAACTTAGGGCAATTTTAAATTGTGCTTAAATATTTTTATTGAGAGCATTAAGGTAAAACAGAAACTGGAGGTCTGGCAGCATTGAGTATCATTTGTGTTTCATTTACTGTAACATCTTAATTGCATTTTTTGCCACTCTCTGCTAATGATTTATCGGCAATGCTACAACTCTTGTTCTCTAAAATATTCCATCTTGTGTGTGAAATCTGAACTGAGCCCAGTGACCATGGAAGCAGAAATGTTTAAGAAATCTCTTCTTTGTGTTCCTGGAAACAACTAACCACAGAGGACCACCGGCCCTCTTTTATCAGACATAACTCACCTCTTGACTCTCACAAGTTTTCTCCTTTTTCTTTGGAACCTTCTGCATTAATGAATATTTTTCTACTGCAATAGCCTAAATAAAATCTCATTAATTGTGCAGTGCCTTAGATTTTTCACATGAAAAATGCCTTGAAATTTAAATACATGATTAGGATAAAATAAACAATATAAATAAATTAAAAATGCATACTTTATTGACAGAATTATATTTTTAAAATATACATACACACAATGCAGTTTTTCAGTAACATATCTTAGAGAGAAAAGTGAAATTTAACAAGTTACTTAGTGAAAACAGTATCAATAACAGATATTCTAATTTGGGGTGTAGATACCCAGAATAGGGGTAGCTGGGTCATGTGATAAATCTATTTTTGATTTTTTGAAGAGTCTCCATCCTGTTTTTTGTAATGGCTGTACCAGTTTACATTCCTTCCAGCAATAAATGAGTGTTTCTTTTTTCTCCACAACCTCTCCAACACTTGCTATTACTTGTCTTGTTGATAATAATCATTTTAACAGGTGTGATGTGGTATCTCATTGTAGTTTTTATTTGTATTTCCTTAATAGCTAGTGAAGATGAGCATCTTTTAATATATCTATTGGTTATTTGTATGACTTCTCACAGAAATATCTGTTCAGGTCCTCTGTCCATTTTTTCTTTTTGGGAGAGAGAGAAACAAAATGACAGAGAGAGAGAGAGAGAGAGAGGCAGGAAGGGAGAGAGATGAAAAGTATCAACTCATAGTTGTGTTATTTTGATTGCTCATTGATTGCTTCTGATATATGCCTTGACCACGGGGCTCATGTTGAGCCAGGGAACCCTTGCCAGTAACCTTGGGCTCAAGCCAGTGACCTTGGGTTTCAAGCCAGTGAACCTTGGGATCATGTTATGATCCTGCGCTCAGGCTGGAGACTCTGCATTCAAGTCAGATGAGCCCATGCCCAGGCCAGCAACCTCAGGGTTTTGAACCTAGGACCTCAGCATCTATGCTCTATCTACTGCACCACCACCAGTCAGGTACTCTGCCTTTATTTTAATTGGATTATCTGTTTGGTGTTGAGTTTTATAATTTCTTTAAATATTTTTAATATTAACCCTTGATCAAAGCTATTGTTTGCAAAAACATATGCACCCTTACATTCATTGTAGCATTATTCATGATGGCCAAGACATAAAAACAACTGAACTACCCTTTGATAGATAATTGGATAAAAAAATGTGATACATATATACTGTGGAATATTACTCAACCATAAGAAGAGATGCAATACTGCCATTTGTGACAACATGGATAGAACTTGAGAATTTCATGCTAAGTAAAGTAATTCAGATATTAAAAGTTAAGAACAATATGATTTCCCTCATATGTGGGATATAAAACTATAAGCAACTAATGAACAAATAAGAAAACTAATGAACAAAAACTCATAGACACAGACAACAGGATGGTGATTACCAGAGGGAGAGTGGGTTGTGAGGCAGTAAAGGGTAAAGGGGGCCAAATATATGGTGACAGAAGATGTTTTAACTTTGGGTGGTGAGCACACAATCCAATATGAATATCATGCATCGTAGAAATGAACATTTGAAACTAACCAATACTGCTTCAATAAATTTAATTTAAAAAATAAACAAATAATCTAGGGAGCCAAAAATAGATTATTTTGTTTTCTATGTTTTTAAATAGTTTGTTGTTAAAATAAGACAAACATGAGTTTAGAGTCATTTCAATAATAATCAGCTATGTAAATATAGAGAAATAATAGTCCAATTGTACTTTGAACTACTTTGAGAAGTATGCTAATTTCCTATTGCTGCTATAACAAATTGTTACAAAATTACTTACTTTAAACACCACATTTATTATCCAAGAGCTCTGGACATCAGAAATCCAAATGTGTTTCAATGTGCTAAAATCAAGGAGTAAGTAGCTATGTGTTCCTTCTGGGGGCTTTAAGGATACTTTGTTTCTTTGCTTTCCCAACAACTAAAAAATGACCATATTCCTTGGCATGCCCCCCTTCTACCGTTTTCAAAGCCAGCAACAGTGGATTGAGTCTTTTTCACATCACATTGCTCTGACCTCCTCTTGCACTTCCTTTTTCCACTTTAAAGGACCCTTGTGATTACATTTGGCCCAAGTGTATAATCAAAGATAACATCTCCATTTTAAGGTCAGCTGAATAACAACCTTAATTCCCCTTTGTCAAATAACAACTTCTTCACCAGGTGTTGGGGATTAGCACTAGAACATCGTTAGGCAGCCATTACTCTGCCTACCACAGTTAATATTTTCATGTTTTGCCTGAAGTGAAAATAACTTAAATTTTCTGGCAGGAACAGCTCTAAGAAAAATATGCTCTAGATGAGGTTTCTCTGCTCATGTGTGAGATGTTTCTTTGCTTTCCCCAGACTTGCTCCTGCCCCAACCAGGCCTGTCCAGGTATTCGCCTTACTTCTTTATTCTTCTGCACAAACCTGCTCTAAGGAAAAGAGCTAATGAATTCGGTCCTAGTACAGGTATATGCAGCCAGTGGTCTAATTCATTATACATCTTTCCCCCCCCCCCAGCTTTTACAGTCTAGCAGATAATCAGTATATCTCATTTCAGAGCTAAACCTGTAGATGTGGAAAGCATTGTGCTGGTGGAGGGACTTCTTAGAGCTCTGCAATTGTGCTATACACAAAACCAGTTATGTAAATGAGATCACTAGGACTGTGCTTCTGTTAAAGTTCCATAAAAAAAAAAGATTTTAATTTTGGACTTAAGCAAAAGCATAAGTAAATGATTGCCTTAGTTGCTTACATTAATCTGAGGTCTTCATGTGGCACACAGAAATAGAAATAAATAATAAAATAAAACAAAAACTTTTAAATCTCTATTGGCAATGTTCCTTATATAAGTCTTATTAAAACTAGATCACTTGGAAAGAAAATAAAAATTATTAATACCAAGAGTAAAAGAGAGGATATCACTATACATCCCAAATCTCAAAAGGATAATAAGTACTATGAACTATATTTTATTTCATTAAATCCAACAACTTAAATGAAATAAATGACTATTATAAAGATATATATTTTCATGTTCATTGATGAGAAAATAGAAAAACATTAATGGCCAAATATTTAATAAAAAATCATTTCATAATTATAAACATTTTCATACAGAAAATTTCAAACCAGAGAGTTTTCTTGGTGAATATTTTCAAGAAATAATACCAGTTATACACAAAACCTTTCAAAAAATAAACCTTTTTTTTTATTTTAAGGAGCATTATCCTGATATCAAAGCATTAAGACATTTTAACTAAATAAAACTGTAAACAGTCTCTCTCAAGAACATAGATGCAAAATTCTATAACAAAATGTTAGCAGACCATATCTGTTATTATTACATGTAATAATAATTCATGACATTTTCAACAAATTGTCCTGAAATAAGTGAATATCCACATATAAAATAATAAAGTTGAACTCCTATCTCACCACATACACAAAAAAATAACTTAAAATAGATTAAATGCCTAAATTTAACAGACAAAACACTATCAAACACATAGAAGAAAGCATAGGATTAAATCTGCATGATATCAGATTTGACAGTAAATAATCAAATATGACACCAAAGCATGAACAAAAACAGAAAAAAAGTTAGATAAATTAGACTTCATCAAAATGTATATCTTTTGTGCTTCGAAGGACACTAATGAGAAACTGAAAAGCCAACAAACAATATAGGAGAAAAGACTTGCAAATCACATATCTGGTGAAGGATTTGTACCTTGGATATATAAAGAATTCTTACAAATAAAAATGCAAATCAAAATTACAATGAGATAAAGCATTACAAACACTAAGATGGCTATAATCAAAAATAGAAAATTGCAAATTTTGGTGAGGATGTGAAGAAAATAGAACTGTTATACCCTGTTGATCAGAATATAAAATAGTACAGCCACCCTGAAAAGCAGTTTGCAGTTTTCAGACTGCAAACATAGAATTAAATATGACCCAGCAACTCTACTCCTAAAAATATATTCAAGAGCAATGAAAACATATGCCTTCACAAAAACTTGTATATGAATATTTATAGCAGCATTGCTCATGATCGCTAAAACGTGGAACAATCCAAACGTCCTCCAACTGATTAATGGGTTAATAAAATGTGGTATATTCATACAATAGAACATTATTTGCTTATATGAAAACAGAAACTTGTCACAAAATATAACTTTTAAAAGTTGTATGCCTGGTGAAAAAGGTAGCTCACAAAATGTAACTTTGTGATTTACTGAATGAACTATTCAGAACAGGAACATCTATACAGACAAAATGTAGATTAATGGTTACTTAAATATTGGGAGGATGGAAGGACAGGCAGCTAAAACTAAAGGGTATATGGCTTTTTATTGAAGCAATGAAAATGAAAAATTGACCGAAGTGATAGTTGCACAACTTTGTATCTACTAAAAACCATTAAATTGCATACTTCAAATAGGTGAATCATATGGTATGTAAATTATAACTCAATTAAGCTGATCACTGCATACTTTCTCAGCTGCTGTCTGAGGGTCCAGCTCATAATCAGCTTCTGTTTTAGAGCTGAGTGGGATCCTGCCTGAAGCCCAAAAGAGCCAGAAGCCACTTCTCCCATCCTCTTCCTCTGGCTTGCTTAAAGAAAGAAAAGACCAGATTTCCACCTTCCTCTTAAAAGGAGCTTGTCCATATATCTAGCACCCCAACTGTTATGGGTGCCATCTGAGTGACTGGCACCTAAGTCATTTAGCTCTGAATGCTGGTGGGCTCAACATTCATGTGTCCCTGTGAGAGCAATGAGGCAGTTCTATTTGAACACAAAAGCACTTCCAGAAATTATGACATCTGGCTCAGCACAGAGGGAGTAGGCAAAAATAGCAATTTACACACCTTCCATTTTATCTTTATAAGAAGAAAACTAGAAAACAGAAATATGAGAAGATTAAAAAACCTGCTCCTGAACAGCCAATGAGTCAAAGAAGAAATTGAAACAGGATAAAACTGAAATTTTCCCCCTAAGATTAGGAAGACAACAAGGATGCCCATTCTGTCCACTTTATTCAACATACTACAGGAAGTCCTACTCAGAGTAAATAGGTAAGAAAAACAAATAAAAGATATCAAAATTGGAAAGGAATAAGTAAATTTTCTCTTTACAGATGACATGATATATATAAAAAACCTTAAAGACTCCACCAAAAAACTGTTAGAACTAATAAACAAATTCAATAAAGTTGCATGATATAAAATCAACATACAAAAATCAATTGCATTTCTAAACTCTAACATTAAAATGTCATAAAAAGAAGTTAAAAAAACAATCCCATTAACAATAGTATCCAAAAGGATAAAGTACTTAGGAATAAATTTAACCAAGGAATAAAGGAAGTGAAAGCACTGTAAATGCAAATTATAAAACATTGATGAAAGAAATTGAAGATGACACAAATAAATGGAAAGAGATTTGTACTCATGAACTGGAAGAATTGATATTTTTAAAATGTTTTACTACCCAAAGCAATCTACAAATTCAATGCAATGCTTATCAAAATCTCAATGGCTCTTTTCACAGAAATAGAAAAAACAGCCCCAAAATTTGTATGGAACCACAAACAACCCCTAATAGCCAAAGCAACCTTGAGAAAGAAGAAAAAAGCTGAAGTCATCGCATTTCCTGATTACAAACTATATTATAAATTTGTAGAATCAAAAATAGTAAGTTATTGGCATAAAAAAAGACATACAGATTAAGGAAACACAATAGAGGACCTATCTAAAAATAATCATGCATATATGGTTTATTTATTTTCAATAATGATGCCAAAAATATACAATGGGGAAAGGACAGTCACTTCAATAAATGATGTTGGTTAAAACCAGATATCCAAAGGAAAGAAACTAGACTCTTTTATCTTACGTTTTATACAAAAATTAACTCAAAATAGATTAAAGACTTGAACACAAGGTTTGAATCCATAAAACTTCTAAAAGAATCCATAGTGGTTAACCTCCGTGACATTGTTTTTGGATTTGCAACTGAGAGCAAAAGCAAAAACAATATAAAAGGACCTAAATAGACATTTTTCCAAAGAAGACATACAAATGACTCACAGGTACATGAAAAGGTGCTCAACATCACTAATACTCAGAGAAATGCAAATCAAACCCATCATGATTATCGCCACACACTTTTTAATATGTCTATTCACAAAATGACAAGAAATAATAAAATCTGGTAAGGATATGGAGATAAGGGAACTCTTGTATGCTGTTGGTAGGAATGTAAACTGGGATAGCCACTATGGAAAAGCAATGTGGAAGTTACTACTACTACTACTACTACTAATAATAATAATAATAATAAATGCCAACCATATGACCTAGCCAACCCACTTTGGGGTATATAGCTATGGGAAATAAAATCATTACCTTGAAGATAGATATATAGATGATAGATAGATAGATAGATAGATAGATAGATAGATAGATAGATAGATAGATAGATAGATTCTCCCATCTTCATTGCAGCATTATTCACAGTAGCCAAGGTACATAACAAAATATACACTGGTGAGTAAATGGATAAAGAAGTTACATATATATAAATGAATGTCCCTGAAGCTTGTTAAATTAGGGCTCTGTCTGGGATGACTTACTTGCAGGCTTCCTGAAGGCTGGGGGACTGCATTAGTCTCAAGGTCTCTTCCTACTCTGATCCTATGATTCTGGGGTAACTTGTGGGTAGACAGGTCACATGCCAGCTATCTAGAAATGTTGAAAGACCAAATAATCTATGTGATTACATGACCAATGCTATTTAATTTCTTGATTCTTTTTTGCCTTGGAATTTTGTTGGTAAATGAGTAGGATCTTCATTGTAAAAGTGGGAAAACTTTGCACTAGTAATGTTTATCTGGGCTAGATAGTACTTTGTTTATGAAAGGGAAACACGCTGATTTTTTTTCTGATTCATAAATACTTCCAGGGTCATCTCCAATTTTTTATTATGAAGATTTGTGCAGCAGCTGGTCTAATTATGAATTAATGATTTGATTCATTTAGAGATTAATTTAACAAAGTGAACAGTAACAAAAAGTAATTGTCAGTGCTAACTAAATTTGTGTCACTGATCAAACAGAAATGAAAGAAAAACAGTCAATTTTTATTCACTAACGTTTTCCCATTACATTAACAACGTTTAATGACATTCTTTAATTAATAGCATTTGCATACTTTATATAGTTATCCAGAATTGTTCAAGTTTCTTTTCTTTACAAAGGTTTTAATCAGGACAACTGTGGTATTTAAACATTTTTTTGTTTAAACTCTTTATTCTGAACAGCACTCTGTCTAATGCATTTCAAGCTTAGTTATCCTGTGCTCACAAATGAGTACATCTTGACATTTTAAGAATGAATACAGGCCTCCAGAGCAATTTACTCAGGCTTAATAGCTACTTTTACTGGGTGACATATATGGTCATAGTGAAGATATATTAATTGCACTTCAGGACTAACTCTGACTGAGGGGTCTATGAAGAAGAGCCCACACATAACCATTTATTGCTCTGTCATCTTATCCTTTGCAGAGGCTCTTCTTGGGAGGTTGGAAGAGAAAATCAACCAATAAAGGGTAAATACATTCACACACATTTTTAAAATCAGCAACAACTTAATTATTTCTGCCATGAGCCATCAGCTGTACTCAGATTAGCCTTAACCGGGAGTTGGGTACCAAGAATCCTGCCACAGAACCTCCCAGCTAGAGCTGATTACTTTTTTTTTCAAATGCTTATTCAAGGAAGCATACTTAGCGGTGAGTTATAACCTTGCAAAATTGAAATTACCGAATAATTGAGGAGTGGGAGGAGGTGGCGAAGGGTGCAGTAGAAGAGGCAATTTTAGAACTAAAAGGAAAGATAACACGAGGAGCCCTTGCCCCTAGTAAACCTGTGCACACAGTCTCTGGGCAAGCATCAATGTCTCCTCTGTTTCTGACACCAGTTTCTTGCTCCTCTCGAGAGAGTAAAAGGCTCTGGAATTAGTTTGAGTTATTTGCATCAAAAGCTTTGAAAATTTGATAGTGTTCTTACAGCTTTTTTTCCTAGAAGTGACTGCAAAACCTTTTTGTTTCAGTTATTTGTTCAGCCTATGTCTTCTCTATTAATAATTTAATCTTGTTTGTCATTCAACTTAACCTGAATGAATAGCCAGTTTCAAGATCTTTTAGATAATTACAGAATATCTAAAAGAATGGTCTTTTTCCCTATAACAATATACATAGAAGATTATTTTAACAGGTAACACACTTTCTTTTGGGTGCTGGAATCAACCCCAGGCATGTCAACTATAACTTCCTACCATTTCTTTTGCAACCTGGAAGAGTATAGAAATACAAGTGATAAACAATGATATTATCATAAATATAATTTTGAATTTGCTTTCACAAATTAAAGTTTTAACTCATATTAGAAATCAACTACATCTTACAGTTCATGAGTATAATTGATAGTTACAATTAATAGAACAAAATAAGAGGTTAAAAATTATGAAGCCGTCAATGAGTAGCAATTGTTCCATATAGGAATGGAAAGCTTTAAGCTCAAAGGGTACTTTTGGTGACTCAGAGAACTCCCTAAAAAAATGACTTTTGATTGAAGGAATTCTCTACCTTTTTAAATTGTGACATCTTGCCATTTATGACAACATGGATGGACCTTGAGAACATTATATTTATAGAGTGAAATAAGTAAATCAGAAAAAGCTAAGAACTGTATGATTTCACAGATAGGTGGAATATAAAACTTAGACTCATGAACATAGATAAAAGTGAAGTGGTTACCGGGGGGTGGGGGGAGGAAGTAAAGAGGGACAACTGTAAGGGATGGAAAATAATTTGACTTTCGGAGATGGGTACACAACATAACCAACAGTTCAAATGTTATAGAAATGTTCACCTGAAATCTGTGTACTCTTATTGATCAATATCACCCTGTTCAATTTAATTTTCTAAATAAAATTTTTTTAAAAAAGAGTCAAATTGTAACTGGTAATCATCTATGCCTCCTTTCCAAATAAAAATCTGAACTAGAAAAGGGCTCTTTTGTTCCTGTAAGGTTTTTAACAACATCCGATTGTTCTCTCTCTATAGATTTTATAATTATCTGAAAGTAACATTAGTGCTTCCAAAGGAAGAGTTAATAAATATCTACTGGTGAAACTAAGGTAGTTGAAACAACTCTATCCATGTGTATATTAACATTGGCTTCAATTACACTTGTGTACATACTTTGATGGTAAGTAGCATTACCTATAAAATAGTGATGGGACCCTTTTCATGAAGTCATTCTCAATATTCAGATAGTCACTGATTTCTCTGTTGCATACAGAATGGTAGCACTGACAGATAAACACTGTGTGGAGTCCATAGTCTTTGAAGTACATGTGGTGTCTCCACTCATTTATTTATTTTTATATTAAAGTTTTCTTGTGCAAGGATTCAAGTTCATGGAAAGTATTTTTCATAATTAAGAAAAGTAACCTGCTGACTGGTGGTGGCACAGTGGATAGAACGTCAACCTGGGATGCTGGAGTTCGAAATCCAAGTTCACCAGCTTGAGTGCAGGCTCACCAGCTTGAGCATGGGATCATCAACATAATCCCATGGTCGCTGGCTTGAGCCCAAAGTTCACTGGCCTGAGCAAGGGGTCACTGGCTCTGCCTAATGCCTCCACCTTCGCTGTAAAGGCACGTATGAGAAGCAATCAATGAATAATGGAAGCAACACAACTATGAGTTGATGCTTCTCATCTCTCTCCCTTCCTGAGTTTCTCTCTTATTTAAAACAAACAAACAAACAAAAAACAACTAACTTAAATAATTTGGCAATAATTTCTGAAGATAAGACTCATTTAAATTTTGGTATAATTACAATGCCTTCAAAAATTAGACCTGACAAGCTCTTATGATGACAGGTCATTGGCCCAAGTAGAGAGGTGGAGCATACCCTCATTGTTTTCTGTCTTGGTTTTAGAAAAATAAATCAGTAGTATAACATCCAATAATATTTACTAAATACTGTGTGCAAGAGGCCTGCTAGTTGCTGACTTAAAATTGATGGGTTATACACAATTCCTTCTTTCAATAGCTATCTCCAGATTTTGAGAGATAGAACCTCGTAAAGAGAACTTAATAGATATTTGCTTTTCTGCATTTTTATTTTGTAAAAAGACATTTATGCCAATAGTAAAACAGTAAGAATTATTTTTCCTGGATTTTTTCTCTGGTGTTTTGACTTCTAAGGAGCTCTGGAGACAATCCTGGGGAGGTCTGGAAGAGCATGTATCCAAAAAGCTTCTGTGGCCATAAAGATGTCTTCAGAATAATGTATAGTTTCCTTGAAGCATTTCCCACTTCTTTGTTTCTTTTTTTAACCCCCACCCTTTACCCTCTTCTTTTTGTCAACCGAATTCCATTCAGTCAGCAAAGGAGTTAAATTTCAATCAGGCAACATGCCCAGCTTCCCTTTGAATTGACATTAACCATGGTGGCATCAGGTCTCAGTTCCAGTCTTTGTTACCTGAAATGCGAACAAAACCTTTTCAGCCTAACTCCTGACACCTACCAGGCTCTCATACCAGCACCATATGATCTGCTAATTCTGTTCAGCATTTCCAAGTACCTCTATTATCTTCATCTTCATGCTTCATTCAGAGGGAGGGAACCAAACACGTGCCCACAGTTACTGACAGACACACTGCATTATTTAATGTTAGATTTGTGTGGTAAATAGAACAGTAATTCAGAAAAGAGAAAGAAAGGCTTTTACCTTTGAATTTTTCTTTGGAATGAAATCTGAATAAGGGCATACTTCCAATGATTGCAAAATACAAATATATCCAAATGGGTAGGAAGAACTACTTTTAGATGTCTTTGAAGCAGTGGCCACTCAAGACGAGAATTTTTATGTGGGTAAAACCTAGAAAGAACAATGAGTTTGGCAGGAGATGCTAAATAACCTCCCAAAGACAGGTACTGTTTTTACTTATGGTATACTTGCAAAATTTTCTAAAGATTATTTATGCTTTACAGAATATTACTTACATCAGAATTTCTGTAACCACTCTGTGGTCACAAGGTTACCTTCATGGGACAGTGGTGAAAACCATTAGTCCTTGATAATGCTAGTGAGCTGCTGAATTATCCAAAATGCCTTCCCTACGCATGGACTCAATAAACCTGCCACTGAAGTACACATCAAAAATTTATATATGTGTGTAGATATATATATATATATAATAACTTTAAAGTATATGAAAATATGCATAAATAGATAGATAGATAGATAGATAGATATACGCAGATTCTTTTCAATAAACACAGTAAGTGTACTTTCTTTTGCCTATGATTTTCTTAGTAATATTTTCTTTTCTCTTGTTTCTTTTTATTGTAAGAGTACAGATTCCGCTAAACCATCTGTTCTTATAGTTCCTATTTTTTCTATTGTGATTATGAAAAAGAGGATACAAACTTAGTTTGAGGATTTTTTCCAGAACTGAAATGACACAATATTTCTGATTAGAAATAAATCCTCCAGTCCTTCTCCTCAGGAAGATTCTTCTTTGCTTAATTTCACACACACACCCCCACTAACTGAATCTAATTGGATCTCATTATGTTTAGTAAAGCCCTAGTTGCTTTGTTTCTCTTTATATCTTTGCTGCAACAATCTTCCGTCAGTTATTCCTTTCAACTTTGTAAGCAGTTGCACAGAGGCTGTTATAAATTCTTCTGGAATCTCAAGAAAATAAATTTTAGTGGAAAAGATGCAAACGCTTCATCGAGTACAAGTAAAGTTGGTGACTTTTATTTAAAGTTGACTCACTTTTTCTGGGCCACTATGATCGGATCGGTTTTTCTAAATGCTCTGCTTCACATTGGACTTTTAGAACCTTATCCAGGATAGTGAATATTCACTTCTTTGGGGTCATTTTGTTTTTTGTGGGGTTTTTGGATAGGAATAATTTATTTTTTTAATTTCAGTATACAACTACATATAATCTTATATTGTTCATCTTATATTGGTTTGATTAGTTTCAGGTATACAAATATAGTGATTCACATTTTTATGTCTTACAATGTAATCGCCCCTAAGTTTAACGTGTTTTTTTTTTCAATTTATTGATTTCAGAAAGTGAGGAAGGGAGAGAGGGAAATAGGAACATCTAGCTGTTCTTGTATGTGCACTGAATAGGGATCGAATGGGCAACCTCTGTGCTTCAGGACGATGCTCTATCCAGCCAGGACCTCACCCACTAATTTTAGTAATCATTTGTCACCATTGCAAACTTATCACAATATTATTGATTATATTCCTCTTCCCATTTTCATCTATCCCTTTACCTCCTCCCCTTCTGGTGACCATCCCTTTGGTCTCTGTCTCTATGAGTCTTCTTTTGTTTTGTTTTGTTATGTGAATGTTCACTTCTTGACACAATCTCTGAGGAGAAGCTGAGTTCAAAGACCAATCTGTGTAGTCTTTGTTCTGCACTTTGTAGTGATGACCACTGGGATTACAGCCCACCCTCCCCAGAGCCCAGCATCTTGGCCAGAAGCTGCTGCCCTTTACAGAAAGCAGGTGTCTGGGCATAGAGAAAAGGGGAAGGAAATCAGCCCCTGGGATCGTCAGAAAACAATAGTTCTGACTTGACCTGTAAACTCATACTTTGCAATAATCATTCTTGATACAGGACAGATAGTACACCTTTCTCTTTTTCTTTTTCTTTTGTTTGCCCCAAGTTGATTAAGAATGGATGTTCAAAAAAGAAGCACTTTCAGAATGAAAGTTGTTGCCATAAATTGACATTCATTTCAGCCACAAAAGTGATTCTTGTTAGATTTCTGCATTGTAGTATTATAAGCAGGTTTCTCTACTGCTGACTAGTTTCAAATAATTTATAATGCTGAATATGATTTCAATCCTGGGCATTCAGTTAAAGTTAATGATTTTTCCAATTCTTTTTCATTACGATTATTCTGTACAAACTCTTTTTAATACATTGCTATCTAGTGAAATTCTACTTTTTCCAGTTTTTAGAACTTGAACCAAGAATAAGAATGAAAGAAGAAATAAAAGGAGAGAAAAAAGAATGTATTAAATGCATTTAAGGAGTTATGAAATATAACTTTCCTCCCTCCCCATATTACACTTTATTCCACTTGAAATACTATGCACTTACTATAACCTCCATGGAAACGGGGATTATAATCTCTCTCCCCAGCATCTAAAGCAGTGCCAGAGAGAGACAAAGCATTTGAGAGATGTTTGTTAAAGAAGACAGTATAATTTATATGGCTTCTAGTTCTCCTGGTTTTTTTTAAAATTTATTTATTTATTCATTTTAGAGAGGAGACACAGAGTGAGAGAGAGAGATAGAGAAAGAGAGAAATGGGGGGAGGAGCTGGAAGCATCAACTCCCATATGTGCCTTGACCAGACCAGTGCAGGGTTTTGAACTGGCGACCTCAGTATTCCCAGGTTGACGCTTTATCCACTGCGCCACCACAGGTCAGGCTAGTTCTCCTGGTTTTTAAATCTGATATATCCTACACACTAATTCCACGCTCTTTGACATCAAATGTATGTGTTATTCTCACAATGGTGTTTGAACTCTCCTGACTGTTCAGCAAGTCCTTTCAGGTAGGAAGGAAAATTAGCAACACCACACAACAAAATGACATTATGAAACATTAATTGCGTGTTTGAATAATTCAATAATCATGGGAAAATTACAGGCACTATCAAATATAAATATTAGATATCTGATTTAGTATCAAAGCAAGGAAGTCAAAATTTTAGTGTTGAAACAGTTATATCTTCGACCTTTGAAATGTCGAACTGGCAGAAACAAGGGTAGTGATTCATTTCAGGTCCTCTGCAATATGAAATTGACCATCCATCATGGACTTCCTCTGAAAATCACCAAGATCTGAGATGCACGCTGCACAGATGATAAAAAGTGGAAGGAGTGACTTCTGACTGAGTGACATGAAGGTGTCTGAGCAAACTGCCTTTCTTCCCGTTTCTCCCAGAAGGATGCATGCTCATGGGAACTGTGTCGTCTGTCAACCACATTCAAAATAAAGACAATCAAACATTGCTGAATTGCTGCATTTTCTGTTTATCAATATTAAATCAGCTCTATCTTGAGAGAAGCAATAATATACTCTTAAAAAGTTTTACTTTAGTATTTAGTTTCTAAAATGTTTTACCAAAGAATTATATTTATGTATCTTAGAAATGACCACATTTAACTATTTTTACCTACACCTGGCATATTATATGGTTGAACTCTGTGTTCCTGCATGTGTGTGACTAAAGCCACATAAAATGTCGGCTTCTTGTTTAAACCCACAACTCTTCAGTCAACATTATTTTTGACAGTATTGATTTTCCATTCTTATGCTGCTCGTTTATGCTCCAATATTTATTTCCTTGCATCCCTTGCTTTCATTTTAGTTTACATTTTTTTTCTCTGGTTAATTTATGTTATTTTTTGTGTGTAGTATCCCATGCACTTATCCACTTTGTTCCTGGTGGGCATTTCAGTTGAATTCTTTTTCTTTACAAACAACACTGCTGTAAGTAGTCCTATTCATGTCTTCAGGTATGTATATTTTACAGTACTTCTGGGTTATATTTAGGAATGGAATCATAAAGTACATGCATCTTCACCTTTATTAAGCATTGACCAATGGTTTTCCCCAGTATTGGTATCAGTGTACCCTTCCATTAACAGTAGATAAATGTCCCTTTGCTTCAAATTTTTGATGCTTGGAGATGTCAGAAGATTCTCTCCAATGGTCTTTACACTCTTCCTGGTGCTCCACCACACTCCACCTCACCAGAGATGCCCAAGAAGACCACTTCCTGAGGTTCTGCCTATAAATCATGTTCCTTGTGATCTTTCTTCACTCACTGTTCTGATTTCAGTTTTCTTGAATCCATTATATAAATCCTTACTTGCCCGTTTGGTTGCTTCACTTACATTTTTTTGTTTTGTTTTGGTGGACTTATGACTTGATTAGTCCTTGCAATATTTTTATTTCAGTGGAGCTTCAAGCAGGAACCTAGATAAATCAGTTTCTTTGGGTGCTGTTCATAGTGTTGTACTTGCATACACATGAGTCTCTGTTGTAAGTACTCAACTCTGCATTATACTCCAAGCAGCAATAGAGAATATATAAGTGAATGGGCATAGCTGTGCTCAAAGGAAATAATATACACAAAACAGTCAGGATTTGAACTATAAACCATATTTTGTTGGCCTCTAATATAAACCCACTACCTGGTTGTTGACATGTGTATAGTGTATGAAAAATGCATTCCCCAATATGCATTGCTTCCAGTACTTGTCATGGCCATACCTCTTCCATTTATACATGAGTTGTGAGACCTTAAAACTCACAGATGCAAATTTAAAACATTTCGCTCAGTCCCAGGTTTTTCTGGCCATGGTATCTGAGCAGAGGTTTTTCTGGCCATTGTATCTGAGCAGAGGTGGGCTGGAAGAGGCTGGCACAGAAAACTAGCTGCCTTCAAAGAACAAGTCAGTTTTAGAGTTGAACTTGCGCCTGAACTCAGGAGCAGCAAGTGAAGCAAGTAGGGTGGGCTCTACAAAGTATTTTTACATATTCATGTCTGGTCTTTCTTGAGCTGTAAGCCCACATAAGACACCAACTGTGTTTCTTGTCTAGTTACATAATTCCAAGTCACACTGGAGACCAGAATTCTAAGTTGTTCATTAAAGTGAAATATTTGTCATTTTCTTTCCATTTAAGCATGTTGGAGAACAGTAAGAGAGGAAAATAGTGTTTTAGATGTTGAGGGCTTGCTGGGCGCTTAGCATTTCATTCCCAGAATTCTGTACGGGAGCTGGTACAGCTGTAACTATTGAATGATGGGATTTGTGCTGATGCAGCATATGGTTTTATGTGAACAATGAATATTCTATTATCTTATGTGTGATGCAAGGGAGAAAGTGGGCTTTTAGCGACCTGGGACAGCTGAGCCTATGTCATTGACTACCCTTTTGTCTTCACTGGTGTCTTAAGATCTAAAGCTGGATTGAAGAACTCACTTGAAAAAGGCAGATAAGAATGAAGTTGTTATGAGTTACAGCTGTGCCCAAAAGTGGCACCAGCAATTGCTACAATCAAATACATTTTAAATGACTTTCTATTGCCACTAGGGATCTGCACTTTATCTGAGCTATCTGGATGCCTGGATTTTTAAACATTAGTAACATGGTATCTTAATTCCTGTCCTTAGAGAGCTCTCCATTATAAGAGCTTCATTTATACCATCTGAGGGGTGATTAAAGGATTAAGCTATTTCCATCATTTTAGTATATAGTGCATATAATACATATTAAATATGTTATGTATATATGTAAATATAAATATATACATACATGAATACACACACATACACATTTCTCCTTCATGAGTTTCCCAAAAAACAGAATTCCAATTAAATTAATAAAATATTTGTTCAAAGAAGAATATCGTTCACATTTAGTAAAATTAATTTTTTTGCTTTTAGTGGTGGCTTCAGTGGACTGTCAGGGCTTCTTGTCCTGCTTGCTCATTCATTCCTGGTAAAGTGCAGAGTCTATATACAGTCAAGATGGAGAACTCAGTTGGGTGCTCTAATCATGAGAAGAAATACAAAGCTATGTTCTTTGACCTTTGTAACTAGAAACATCCTGATGTTTTTGTTGTAGAATCTATGAAGACTTTCCATGAGGGTTACTTACAATGGTCCCTAAACTCAAGCTTAGTGGTGATATGAACTGAAACAAAATTGCTTCTCCAATTACGAACAAACAAAATCCTGTGGTGGCCTCAGCTCTACTGGGCTTCAGACTGCAGAGTAAGTCATGAGTTGCTTCATTAATTGCCATACACTGTGACATAGAATAACAATGAAGGAATCCTCTATGATGTTGCTTTTCAATTTTTAACATGTATACAAATCATCTGGGATCCTATTAGAATGCAGAGTCTCATTCAGTAAGTCTGAGATAGAGTCCAAAATTCTGTAGTTCTAACAAACTCCCAGGTAATGTTTATGTTTCTGGGTTACAACCTACAATTAGAGTAGCAATGATATTTGGAAGCAATGGCCCAGAGGACTAATGTCTTCCCGTGCTTTGTCAATTACTCCCCTAGAACCTTTTAAGGTGATAACCACTTTCATGGTTTTAAAAACAAACTTGTTAGTGGAAAAGCAAGATAGATGTATCACCCTAGACATTTGGTTTGGCTGCCATCTAGCTTTTGATATATAGCAGCTATACCCTTGTTGCAGAAAGATCATTACAGTTTCTGTAAACTTGGAATTGGTGAAAAAATATAATAGTCTAGGTTAAACTATCATGTCCTATGAAATTATATACTTGTGTTATAATCTCATAATGAATTTTTTGTATTTTTTAAATTTATATCCCATATCATTACTCAAAAAAAAATTGAAAGAGCTGTCATTTGCCTTTTTATACCTTTTAGAAGTTAGATTTATTGTAACTATAAGCCAGATTTTATGTAAAATACATATTGGAATCTAAACTAAATCAGTAAAATTTAATATGAAAGAAATAATATATTTATCACTTTCACATTCAGTCATTTGTTCTCACAAATATTTATAGGCCACTTATTGAGCTAAGCTTCATAGTAGAAACTAAAATGATGCTTATGGGAATATAAAATGAATAAAATAAAATTCCTTTTCTCATAACCACAGATAGATAATTTAATTATTTCATAAGAATAGCACATTGTAAAAAAGTATCATATCAAGGGAACAACAAACAACAGGGTTATAGCTGCAGATGGGTAAAGGAACTGAGGTAGCTGTTTCTAGTATTTTTATCTCTCTGTAAGAGAAATATGTGCCTGTTGTGGACCAAAACACCAACAGGGTTTTTGGAGTTTAGATTTTTGGGGGACAGATGTGGGAAATTGGCTGTAAGCTGACAGTCTGCCCAACCCCCTACCTCACTTGCCTGATTAGGTTGCAAAAGGCTGTTAAGCTGTGGTGCTGGACTGTTTACACTACCCCCCATGTTCCCGGGAAAGACTGGAGGTAAGTTTCTTCTATCCTTTGTTTGGTGTAAAGTTAAGATGATATGTTGATTTTCTAATGGCCTCACTTTACCCTATAAATAAAGCAAGATGAAGTTTCTGGGTGCGCTTTGTTCTAGCCAGCAGCAATTACAGGGCCTTCCTGACCCCGTATTTTCTTAATTCCGCACCATTCCCACTCAGTACCTGGAATTACTAGCTGTGCTGGTTCGCGGCATGTGCCCAGATATAAAAATAAAGTTACTTTATTATAGCATTTTATTATGGAAATAACACTCTTTTTGTTAACATGCCATTATTATATTTATTATCAACACATCATTATATATTATTTTTAGATAAATATACCCAAATATAATGGGTAGATTTCTCAAAAAGAAGCATGATATTGAAGAATCTGATTCTGGAAGTTAGCAAGAGTTAAGTGTAAATAAAATAAGACTTGAAGGCTAATGGGCACAATTTAATTTATAGCATTTTCCATCATTTAACACTGCACAATACGAAGGGATTAGAAACCCATTCATGGAAGTTTCAAGTGATTTTGGTTTAACATTAACAGGAGAAGAACTGTCAGCTATATCCACTGATCGTGGACTGATGATTAAACATAAGGAATTGTCTCTTGAAGACTTTTGGGTTTCTATAAAAGAAGAATATGTGACAATATCTAAAAAAGCTTTGAACATTTTACTACAATTGTCAACATCTTATTTATGTGAATTAGGATTTTCTACCCTCAACACAATTAAGAGTAAAGAGAGAGAAATTCTTCAATGTATTGATGAGGAAATGAGAGTTTGCCTTTCAAATATATGCCCAAACATTGAAGAGATCGCTAGGACACATCAGGCTCATGTTTCTCATAAACACAAGAATGAAAAACCTTGACATATTCATGCCAGGAGCTGCTGAATTTACTAAATCTTACTAAGAATGTATCTATATATATAAAAAGATAACTTTTGTCTTTTTTTTAATTTTTTAAACTTTTTACAAATTCTAAAAAGCATAGCTCAAAAAATGTAACAGAGAAATGATTTTTAATGTCAGAATAAATTTAATTTTGTCATATTTATTTTGTTTAATTACCATAAAAGCACACTTGGACTTCATATTTTTTCTTTAATATTTGACTTAATTATTATAACATATTTCTCAGAAATTTGTATATAGTGCACCTACAATTATTTGTAGGATTTTAAATGCACCCTGACTTTAAAAAGTTTGAGAACCACTGCACTAGCCCCCCCCCACACACACACACACCATGTTTATTTCAAAGTTCCTATCTGATAATTACAACATCTGGAGAGACTTAGGTAGATAATGCTTACACCTGAAATTAGACATCCCTTTCCATTTTCAAGGACATTAGTATAAAAAATTGAATCAATCCGGTAAGAATTTTAGCTGTGTTTCAGTTTTATTGTTACAACTGTTATCTTCAGTGAACTGTGGCTTTAAATTTACCAGTTGTTATCTTAGTCTTTATGTGGTGCTTAAGGTGCTTGAAGGTATTTATTAATGTTTCTACTTTTACTTCAGTTTTCAGCAGGCTTTGAATAACTGTACTACAGAGGGTGCCTTCCCATGATCTGGCTACTTCTTTGGTAGTACTCAGCTATTGCTTATCATTTGGTTCTGGGATCATAGTAGGGGTAGGGTGAAGGTTCTTTGGTCTTGTGGCTCAGTAAAAAATTTAGGCAAGCTCTGTAAACCTATGATTTATGTGTGTAATCTGAGTAACAAAAATAAAAAAAGAAAAAAAGAACAATTAAAAAAAACTTAAGGGACCTTTGAGATACCATCTACTAGGCCAACATAAGCAGAATGGGTTCACAGGATAAGACAGAGAAAGGAGTGAAGAACTATTTGAAGTAGTAATGGCTGAAAATTACCAAATTGAACATACACATCAAAACAGTTTAGTGAACTCCAAATAGAGTAAATTCAAAGAGATATACACCAGGACACATTACAATCAAACTATCAAAACTGAAAAGAAAGAAAGAATCTTGAAAGCAGCAAAAGAAAAGCAACTCATCACTGATAAAGGATGATCAATAAGATTAACAGTTAGTTTCTCATCAGAAATCATGGAAGTCAGAAGGCAGAAGGATGACAGATTCATAGTGCTAGAAAAAAAAAAGTGTCAATCAAGAATTCTGTATATGGCCTGACCTGTGGTGGCGCAGTGGATAAAGCATCAACCTGAAATGCTGAGGTTGCCATTTGAAACCCTGGGCTCGCCTGCTCAAGGTACATATGGGAATTAATGATTTCTGCTCCTCCCCCATTCACTATCCCTTTCTCTCTCTCTCTCCTCTCTAAAATGAATAAATAAAATCTTTTTAAAAAAGAATTCTATATACTGCAAAAGTATTCTTTAAAGATAAAGGAAAAATTAAGACATTCTCACATAAAAAGAAACAAAGAGTTGTTTTTCTTATTGAGCAGACCTGCTCTATAAGAAATGTTAAAGAGATTCTTTTAGGCTAAAATGAAAGGTCATTACACAGCAATGTAAACCACACAAAGTAATAAAGAACTCCAATAAAGGTAATGACATGAATAAATATAAAATATAGTATTAATTTGTTTTGTTTGTAACTTCTTTATTTTTTAATCTAATTTAAAAGACAATGGTAAAAACAATAATTATAACTTTATGTTGATGGACACACATGTATAAAGATGTATATTTTTAATTTTCTTTATGATCTTTTTATGTTGTTATCATCACAAATTACATTTGGCATGGTATAAAGACCTTGAATGTGTGGTTTGGTTAAAATAATCTTGAATTGTGATTAATCTAAAATCCTAAATCCTAAATATATGTATTAATTTTTCTGATATAATCTTTTATGTCCTTTCATGAATAGTTATTTAAGCCTTTATATTCATATTTTTTTCAATCAAAAGATTGAAATGCATTTAACTTTTTTATGAAAATATTGAAAGCAGGGGAGAAGTGGGGCTAGTACTGAGCAGTATGAGGTAGTTCAAAACAACTAGCTTTGAGGCATAATCAAAGTGGACAGTCCTCATCTGAACCAGCCACATGAAGCTTTCATTGTCCTTAAACAAAGGA
This sequence comes from Rhynchonycteris naso, assembly GCA_037038555.1. Lineage (NCBI taxonomy): Eukaryota > Metazoa > Chordata > Mammalia > Chiroptera > Emballonuridae > Rhynchonycteris > Rhynchonycteris naso. The sequence goes on from CM072998.1 coordinate 230,601,547, forward strand.
TAGATAATGTCCATCATGGGTTTCTGTGTTTGATATATGTGCAGTCATTCCTTCATCTTCTCTGAAAGATAATTACAATAGATGCTATCATATTCCTAATTTCAGTGCAAATCCTTCCCCATCAAAACAAAACAAAACTAAAACCCTCCAAAGTTACTATAAGATTGATTTTTCAAGAACATAATTGTGATAATGACTCCAGTTATTTAAATGCCGTCAGCAGTTTCTTTCCTGTTACTACAACTTCCAGATTCTCAAAGTTCAGACTACTCTCCAGTTGGCCACCACACTATCTTCCCAGAATCATATCTGAGCAGTCATCCAGCAGTTTCTAATACTGAACCATAATCAGGGTTAGGTGGGCATTGTGATGAACTGGAGAGATGATGTCTTAACAGATACATTGATATTCATAAATTATCAGTAAATAAAGCAGAAAAACTGTGTGGAAGGATATTTATTACTATTAGAGTAGCAAAAAAATACTTTTATAGCTACTTAGATGTTTAAGTGAACATAGTACAGTAAACTTTAATGCATTCATACAAACAATGCATATAAGCATTAAGAATCATTTCTGAAAGTTTTTTTTTAATGTTCAGGCCAATTAGTGAAAAATCAAGGCAACAAACTAGATACTTGTTGTGATCATGTTTACAAAGAATATATGGACTACATGCCATAAACATACATGCCATAAACATGAGATATATATGCATTTAAATATGAGATGAAATATACTAATATAACAATAGTGTCTGTGTATAATGGAGTGGGAAATAATTTATGTGATTTTTATTTTCTTCTCGATTCTTTGAACTCTCACACTTTTTACAGTAAAAACATCTGCTCTTTTATACAAACAATAAAGCTTACGATTGATGTAATTGCCATTAATTTCTGAAAATGATCTATAATCATATGATTTGTGTTAAAGACATGCCTTTGCCATTCACACCCAGAAATCTGGAGTGACAACATTTCACCCCATGGATTTTCTTGTGAGAAAATGACAGCATCTGAATGTGTTTAATGCCAGTAAAGTGGTTTGAAGATGAAAACTACTACATAAATGCTAAGTATTATTGATCATTAAAAATCACTTAACATATCACAAGTGATTCTCTTCATTACTGGCATGAAAGCAATTTTCTCTAGGCAAAGGGTAAGGACTTACTCATAATATTGACATTTTAAGAAGTATATTACTAAGAAGCATGGTGTGCTGGAAATGCTCATCTTTCATTTAAGTCCTGTTGTTAGAACTATATATTTTTGTGGCATCAACTCCATATTTAGTTATGTCAAATGCCAATATTGGTCCTGACCAATTGGCTCAGTGGTAGAGTGTCAGCCCAGCATGTGGATGTCCCGGGTTTGATTCCTGGTCAGGGCACATAGAAGAAGCAACCATCTGTTTCTTCACCCCTCTACCTCTCTTTCTCTCTCTCTCTTCCCCTCCCTCAACCATGGCTCAGTTGGAACAAGTTAGCCCTGGGCACTGATGATAGCCCCACAGCCTCATCTCAGGCGCTAAAATAGATTGGTTGCTGAGCAATGGAGCAACAGCTTCAGATGGGCAGAGCTTCACCCATGAGGGCTTGCTGGGGGTGGAACCTGGTTGGGGCATATGCAAGAGTCTGTCTCTCTGCCTCCCTGCTTCTCACTTAAGAAAAAAAAGAACACAAATGCCAATATTGCAAAAAGTGCTATATCAAGGAAATTTTCAGTAAGAAATGATTCCTTTTAACACAAATGGTTTACATGTATGTAAGCCTGGTGAAGGGCTGGTTTTACTCTGTAGTGGACTGGTAGAAAAAAAAAAAGTTAACTCAGATACAGAGTTTTGGAGTTAGAGAGCAATGGGGAGGGTATAAATTTTGCAAAGGCTAGTGTAGGCCTTCTGAAGAAAAGAGTTTGACCCCGGATTGTGGTCATATGTACATCTACATTGCTACCATCCAAGAGAGATCTCTAGGTTAGCCTCATATGACTTTCATCTGTATTTTACAGGCATTCAGTTGCTAATAACTACCAGCAAGGCAAGGATTACTGTTATGTATATTTGACAAAGGAACTAAAGATCCTTTAGAGCTTTTAGAGGCTGTTATTTGTCCATGCTTACACAGATAAAAAGTTTCTGACCAAGTGGTGATGCAGTGGATAGAGTGTTGGCCTGGAATGCTGAGAAAACAGGTTTGAATCTCTGAAAACGGGCTTGAGCAAGGGGTGGGATCATAGACATGACCCCATGGTCACTAACTTAAGCCCAAGGTCTCTGGCTAGAGCCAAAGGTCACTGGCTTGAGCAAGGGGTCACTGGCTTGACTGGAACCCCTGGTCAAAGCACATATGAGGAAGCAATCAGTAAAAGACTAAGGTACCACAACTATGAGTTCATGTTTCTCATCTCTTTCCCTTCCTGCCTGTCTGTCTGTATCTCTGTCTCTCTCTCACTAAAAAAAAAAAGAAAATAAACAGTTTAAAAAAAATGCCACATTACTCTATTACTCTTCTGAAGGAAAAGGAGATTTGCACTGCCCCACTGAGGTACTTATATAATGGAGAAGTGGAGATGATTGAGTGAAGAAAAGCTCTATTTTGCTTCCTGTGTTATTTTTACCTCTAATAACAAAGTTTACTTGGAATTCACATTCATTAAACAAGAGCTTTTTCTGCCTGATTTCAGGTAGCTTGATAGAAATAAAATAGAATCAAAAAATGCAATTTATATTCATACCTCTTTCACTAATTAGCTGACTGTTCTTGTTTCTCATGGATGCAATAGGGATAATAATACATTCCATACTTTTTAAACATAATTTGAGATAAACAGGTGTGGGAAAATTAAAATATTAAGTAATTTCATATCCATAGCGTTGCTATTCTTACAAGTTTTAGAGCATTACTTAAATATTTTGTCTCCCTTCCTGACATACTGAGAAGTTGGTGAAATAGTTGTCACCTGTTTCCTATGATTTAATCATCACTCTGCCAGTTGGTTGCTGAGTCAGAGCTCTGCATGCCCTACACATGACTTCCTGAGTGTGCTGTACGTAGCGTGTACATGCCATTTGCATGCACTCATTCACCACTTCATCCTCCATAAGTTTGTCCATTCACAATAAACTACCTGCTTTCAATGAGACAACTGCTTCTCAATTCCTATTTCCATAAAAAGAATATTTGCAGCACTTTATGCAACTGGCCTCCAGGTTTCAAAATTGTTACCAGGATTATGTCACTAACACATTTATTATGAGTCACTCACTGATGAAATTCCAAGAGCAGGTTATACCCAAACTTCCTTAAGGTGTATGAACTCAATGTTTAGAGAGAACTTACAGGAACCTATCTCAAATATTCTACAATAATTACTTCACTCATTAATGTTATTTTAAAAAACAATTTTTATGATTTTATTTGGTATTTTAAAAAATTTCCTTCTTAATATATTCACTCACCCATAGAAACAACAATGAAGCAAATACTGAAAGTTACAGAATGGGAAAAAGAGGTAATACATTCTACATTCAATTATTTTTGCCCTTTATCTACTTTTTCTTTTTTTTTAGGTGAGAGGAGGGGAGATAATGAGGCAGACCCCCACATGCAACTCGACCAGGATCCACCCGGCAACCCCATCTGGGGCCAATGCTCAGATACAGAGCTACTTTGGGCATCTGAGTCTGAAATGCTTGGATTAAACATGGTATCCTCAGCACCTGGGGATGATGCTTGAACTAATCAAGCCACTGGCTGTGGGAGGGAAGGAGAGAAAGAAAGGGACAGAAAGGGAGAGAGAAATAGACGTTTGCTTCTCTAGTGTGCCCTGACTAGGAATCAAATCTGGGACATCCATATGCTGGGCCAATGCTCTATTCACTGAGCCACCAGCCAGGGCCCTTTTATCTACTTTATTCACTCTCACCCAATGTTTGGTTTCTATTTCAGTGACATAGCTTTTGCAGTTAAATCAAAACAAAAGTATATAAAATCATGGAATGTGTGAAATCTTTAATACCATCTCTAACTTTATTGTATGGGAAAAAACGTCTAAGCAGCCCAAATAGGGTACCTGGATTCCTAAAGAAATCTATCCACATCAATATCTTCAGGTAAATAATTTCCAACTTATTTTATCTTCAAATTATTGAATTGCATATATCAAAGGATAGCAAATTTATTTTGTAAAGGAAGCAAAGACTGAATAATTTTAGACTTTGTAAACTAATCTTTGTTGTAACTGTGTTTCTTTTTTAATTAATTTATTTACTTAGACAATTAAGTTTAACAGGATGATATTGGTCAACCAGAGTACATAGATTTAGAGAAAACATCTCCACATCATTCAGACAGTCGATTATGCTGTATACCCATCACCCAAAGTCAAATTATCTTTGTTTCAATAAAATTTTATGAAAAAAAATAGCCCTGAACAGTTAGCTCAGTACGTTAAGAGTGTCATTCGAAACAAGGTTGCAGGTTTCACACATAGGAAGCAACCCAAAAATGCATGACTGAGTGGAACAACACACACTTTCCTTCCCCCTCCCCTCTTTCTCCTTTCCTCTCTCTCTCTAAAAATCAATAAAAATTAAGCCCTGGCCAGAAAGCTTGGTTGGCTGGAGCATTGTTCTGGCGCATGAAGGTTGCAGTTCAATTCCCTGGTCAGGGCTCATACAGGAGCAGCTGTCTCCCTCTCTCCCTGCCTCTCTTTCAAAAAAAAAAAAAAAAAAAAAAAAAAAGATGATGATGGGCCCTGGTCCAGACAATAATCAACCAATGACAGCATAAATGAGTTGAACAACAAAAAACAATGTTTTTTCTCTTTTCCTCTACCTCTGTCTCTCTCCATTCCTCTTTCTAAAAACTAATTTAGAAAATATGATGATAGGCCAGCTTCAGCCAATGGTCACATTATCTCTATATGTGTGGAATCTAATGTCATCCCTCTAAGATCCCTCCATTCTTTGGCTCTGTTCTGGGCTGATTTCTTCCTATTTGGTTTAATTACTGTACTATTCCCCAGTGACTGATTTTTATTGCTCTACTGTTTTTAGAGCTTATTTTTTTTCATCTTTCTTGATTTACTCTCTCATTTTGCTATATTGTCAAGTAATAAACCAATAAAAGACTATTAGTTTTGTTTGATTTTATTTCCTGTTTGTTTGAAATGTCTTTATTGTGTGTTTATCATTTGATTACTAATTTAGCTAATTGCCAAGTTCTAGATTGAATATAATTTTTTCTTAAAAAGCTGACAACATTGCTCCATTTTATTCTGATACTCATGCTGCTGAAGAGAAGTTTGATGTTGGTCAAAATTTAGAGCTTTGCATGAGATATGTTTCTTTTTTCTCTTGGAAAATTTTACAATCTTTTTACTAAAGGAGTTTTGAAATAAAAAAACGTTGTCTAGATGTGGGACATTTTTATTCACACTGTTCTCCATTCAGTAGGACATTTAAATTCAAATACTAGTGTCCCTTTCATTCCGAGAAAATGTTTAATTTCAATTATTTGGAAATTTCTTCTCGTTTGTTTTTTCCTTTTATTTCATTGGAACTTCTGTTAACAGAGAATGGAATTCTTTGATTGTTGTTTTATGTTTCTCATCAGTTACCTTAAAATTTTAATCTTTGATTATTTGTGGTCAGGATAATTTCCAAAATATTAACTCCCAAATCATTGAATTATTTATTTTATCATATCTGTAGTGCCCAAATTTTTTTATATGCTTCAATTCTCCATTTTCACACCAGCTATTATAGTTATAAGACCAAAAAAGCTCTCTAGCACTCAAACATATATACATAATGTAAAAGTACTTTCCATGACCCTTCTGCTTCCTCCAGAGCTATTTCTCTTTTCTCATGGTTGGTCTTACTCTGTGGTGCTTCGGGCTTTCTTCTGTTGACAACTGAGCCTTGATTATTTGCTATTCACTGCACAGTGGAGCATCTGAGAAACAGACTGAGAATTCAGCTCACATGGGCAGGGCAGACTGTGCAAGGATCTAGTCATTAAATCATGGAACAAGAGGACTTTTCTTTGAAGATGACCCCATCCACACTGGTCTCTATTGCTCTCATCATATAGTTCATTCAATTTTGAGAGACAAAGAGAGATTCATAGAGAGAGAGAGAAATGGAAAGATAAAGACAGGAGAGAAAAATGGGAAGTAGATGAAAGGGGTCTGGCTGCTGGGCTCTGCATGCAGGATGTGGTGTGGGGAAAATTTGTTCACAGGCTACAAATTTAGTCTTCAGCTTCAGCCAAGCTTTTCAGGACCAGCCTCTGCGGTACTTGCTGTTTCAAATGCGGAACTCTTTGGGTTTCCTCTGACAGTCCTCATCATCTGTCAGCCACTTCTATCTGGAAATAAGAACCCCCTCATTCATTTCATTGCTATCAAAAATACATTTTCAATTGCTACCCGAAGTATGGAAGAGTGCCACAAAAGGAGCAGTTACAAATACCTATTCTCAATTTGAATACAGATTTGGAAACCCGGATTAGCATTTCTGAAATTGTACAAAGTCTTTGGATTTCATTCTCTTATGATCAGTGTATGAATGCCTGTTTCCCATGCCTTTTAATTTATGAGATACCTTTGAAATCAATAGCCAATATAACGGGTATCTTATTAATGGCCAATCAGTTACAAAATTTATTTTGTCTTTCAAATTTATCACTTCTTTCAAGATTATTCCAAAATGATAGTATAACTTTATCAAACTCATTCTGAACTGGGTCTATAAGCATGATTATACTGCAGAAATCAATAGTAAAGAATCAGCATATCTCCAATACAAAATCTTAATTTTAACTTCTCTCCTGTAAATCCAAGTACAATTTTATCTCAAGGATTCAAGCAATAAAACCCCTGGAAGTTACTAATTGGTGGTCTTTAATTTATGTGATAGAATCTGGCAATATACGTATGTGTGTGTGTGTGTGTGTGTGTGTGTGTGTGTGTGTGTGTGTATGGCAAATAGAAATACATTAGTAACAGTCTCATTGTTTCTGTGTTAGCTTCCAAGTCTTACTAAGTTGGATCTTAGGGAAAGCAGTGTTGCTATCTATGCATGGCATAAATATACTCATGATTGTGAAAAATAATTCTGGCCCTGGCCAGTTGGCTTGGCAGTAGAGCATCAGCCTGGCTTGTTTAAGTCCTAGGTTCTTCTATTCCTGGTCAGGGCACACAGGAGAAGCAACCATCTGCTTCTCCAGCCCTCTCCTTTATTTCTTTCTTTCTCTCCTCTCTTTCTCTCTTCCCCTCCCACAGCCATGGCTCAAACAGTTTGAGCTAGTTGACCCTGGGCACTGAGGATGGCTCAATAGCCTACCTCAGGCACTAAAATAGCTCGGTTGACGTGCAATGTAGCTGTGGCCCCAGATAGACAGAGCATCACACTGTAGGAGGTTGCTGGGTGGATCCCAGTGGAACTGCATTCAGTAGTCTGTCTCTGCCTCCCTGCATCTCATTTAATTAAAAAAAAAGAAAGAAAGAAAAATTATTCTGCAGAAAGCATGAATGTTTTATTCTTTTTCTAGCATTATTGATACAAAATATATAGCTTAAGTTTCAATTTATTATTTTTCAAACTTTATTTTCCTCTGAGTTTCACCTATTTTATCTTAATTTCTAGCATAAGAAAATTCAAGACCTAGTAAATATGTTCATTTCAAAGTCAGAAGAACCTTTGTATCACAAGGTTTTAGAAATTCCTCTTTTTAGTGATGATTATAAGATTTGTACATAGATAGATGTATATAAGTCTATAAATTCATATACATATAAAATATACATACATATATACTTTATCATAATGTGGACTTAAGGTGTTTTAAATTTGCAAAATTTTATTTCAGTTTATAATCTTTTTATATTTTACATTTTTCTGGAGATATATTGGAAATATTTATTTGTTGCTCTAAAATTTATAAAATAGACCAGTATTGATAATATGTAATCACTTGATAAATTAGTTTTAACAGTAATTTAAGCTTACTCATTAACTCCGCTTTTTATAAAAGCCATTTGACAAATATATTTTCAGTATATATTTCAGCTCCTTCTGAGCTAACAAAGCAATAGAAATTTTCTTTTTTTCTCCAATGTTATAAAATGGTGTTTTTAACACATTTTGAAGTATAAAGATACTTTTGCTGAAAAATTACTTAGATAAATGATCCAAAGGATTTTAAAAGTTTTTTTGCTTGTTTCCTTTTTGTTTGGTGGTAGTTTGCTTCTTAAAATATGACACCCAAATATTTTACTTGATTTTATAGCATCTCTTATCACATGTTTTCTCAATGAGACTGCTTCTTGATATGATTTGCTCCCTTCATTTCCTATTGTTTTGTCTCTTATTATGTATGACTTATTTTATTTTGTGTTGCAAGACACTGTAAATGTATTTTTGAGGTATTCATAAAACAGATTGATGGATAAAAGTAAGAGAGAAAGCAAGAAATAACTATCTTCTTCAGTAAAAAATACAGATCTCCTAATAGGTGTCATTATTTACCATCTCTTTCTTTATGCGCTTTTTGTCTAATATCATAAAATGGAATGCTACCCATGCATATTCTGACAGACAGAAAATTGTGTTTTTATGTGTTTGGAAAGTTTACCTTGAATGCTTTGTCCTGTGTGACAGCTTTAAAATAATGTTGCTTTTCAGACCGAATTGCCTGCAGCGGCCGCTCTTCTGGGATGTTTTTTTTCTGAGCCCAGCACTTGTGTTTGTACCTTCATGCCACCTGTGAGTCCAGAAACAAATGGCTGCGTTTTTTATGGACTGTTCCTGGCATCTAATTAGGATCACAAACAGAGACATGCAGGGAATTGGGAAGCTGTCCTTTCTTTGACTTTACTCTGATCGTTTTGCTGTTTGGTCATTTCTATACATCCCTATGTATGCGCAGGATGTGGATGCAGGAGACGGTGACAGGCCACTTAATAATTAGAAAATACCCATGGAGTGATTGTGGTTCTGGTGCGGCTTCTTCAGGCACTTGCTTTTTTCTCTTTTCCTCCACAGCTTACTGAAGGGTAAGCTTAACCAAGGTAGATGCAGGTGCCTGCATGAGGACATTCCTTTTTGTGGAAGGAGATTAAAGCTATTCAATTCAAATACCTGCCATGCATATCTGGCAACACACCTCAGGTGCCATCATCATTTCTAATCTGTTGCCGTCAGCTCTTTCAGTATAACTAATCATTGGTTCGTTGTATTGGAATTATTATTTCATCAGTAAATCCAGGGTGAGGAGAAATGCCTGAAATATGTCCGATAGTATCCTAATACAAAAGGTGGAGCTCTAAACATTATAGAATATAAAACACATCTGTACATAATAATGACCTTGATAGTCATAGAACTTGATGAAATTCAGTTGCATCGTCATAAATTATATAAATGCCTATTTCAGTACATTTCATGATTGTTTATATTTTTTTATATTTTATTTACTCATTTTTAGAGAGGTGTGGGATGCAGAAAACATCAATTTTCATATGTGCCTTGACCAGGAAAGCCCAGAGTTGCTAACTGGCGACCTCAGCGTTCCAGGTCAATACTTTATCCACTGTGCCACCATAGGTCAGGCTACATTTTATGACTGTTTAACAATATTACTTATATAGTGAAAATGGACTAACACTGACTTACCTGAAGACTCTCATGGCTCTGTCATTTTCACTTGACTATTCAGAAAGAGTTTTACTTAACTTGAGGGAAATTTCCTTGTAAGAGTTAGAGCTCCACAAATGTGTTCCAAGGGGTTGCTTCCCTCCAATGAGCATGCACTAGGCCTTGAAGACACAGCAGGAAATACAGAAGCTTTGTTTTTATTAAGTGGTTACTTGTCATCAAAATTGCCATTTTTTAAAAAAGAAAAGAAAACAGAAACAAATACAGCATGTATTTGCACATAGGGAGACAATAACAAAAAATAAGTTCCTCCACCAAGTATTAGTTCTGATACTGTAAGTCCGGAGCTATTGTTCAGAAAGTGTACTAAGCCAATATTTGTCAAGACATCAGTAAATTTAAACCTTATCTTCCCAAATTTGGCTAGTATGGACAATAACTTAAGTATATATTTCTCCATTATAGCCAAAATATCTATTTTTATATCTAAAATTATAATCCTCACAAGGTCCTTGGCACATTCTGAGAAAAGTTACGTAATATATGAAGTCAGTAACAAACACCTGTTATTATTATTATTATGCCATAATATAAAACTGAATATGCAGACCTCACAACTTGTTCAGTTATTATGACTGTAAAATTTAGGCATAAGCAACCATTTGTTATGCTCACTAATGTAGTTGTAAAACATTCAGTTAGGACCCCATGGAAATGGCTTGTTTCTGCTCCACAATGTCTGGGGCCACACCTGAAAAACTCAAAGGTTAGAAAACAGGGCATCTGAGGGATCCTCAGCATACACTTCCAGCCACTGGTGCAGCCTGTTGATTGGACCTTAGCTGGTGCAGTGTATCAGAACTCCTCTAACAAGCCTCGCCATGTGGCCTGAACTTCACATCATTGGTATCTGGGTCCAAAAATGTCCAAAGATTTGGAGGAGCCAGATGGAAGTCATGGAACCTACTATGACCTAGCCTCAGAGTTTTTGAAGCACCAACTCTGTCCCACTTTCCTTGTCAGGGCCGCCACAGCCTGATCTAATTTCAAGGGAAGGGAAAACTGACTCTACCTCTTGATGAAGGAATGGCAAGGTTTGCAGGACAAAATAGACTCTGTGGTCATTTTTGGAAATTATAATCTGCCACATTAATTATAAAACAAGTATCAAAATACATATGCATAATTAAATACTTTAGATAGTTATGTGAGGTTTCTTAAATTAAAACTTTCAACCTCTTTAGAGACAAATATTTGACTTCCTTGACTTTCACTATGCTACTATTATTAATAATTTTCTACATTTAAAAATTATTGTGACCTGGCCATTGGCTCAGTGGTAGAACATTGGTTCCGCGTGTGTATGTCCCAGGTTTGATTTCCAGCCAGGGCACACAGGAGAAGCATCCATCTGCTTATCCACCCTTGCCCCCTCTTGCTTTTCTCTTTCTCTCTCTCTCTCTCTCTCTCTCTCTCTCTCTCTCTCTCTCTCTCTTCTCCTTCTTTCCTGCAGCCTTGGCTTGATTGAAGCAAGTTGGCCCCAGGCACTGAGGATGGTTCTCTGGCCTCTGCCTCGGGGGCTTAAAAAAATGGCACCAGCTGCAACAGAACAAGGGCCTAAGATGGGCAAACCATCGGCCCCTAGTGGGCTTGTGGTGTGAATCTCGATCCTGGCTCATGTGGTAGTCTGTCCCTGAGTCCCCGCCTCTTACTAAAAAATAAACAAATAAGCTGGAAAAAATAATAATTGTTGTATGGGTTTATTTAGAACCACTCAGGATACTTTTTAACACATTGTGATTAAAAGCACTTTATCTTTATTTTCTTTTTATAAAAACACTGTTAAATTGTTACAAGAGGATAAATGAAATAATTTGTTATTCACTTTGACCTGTTATTACAGAGTTGTTATTCCAAAACTCAAATACAGATTACATTAAGAAAAGATAGTCCTGGCTGGTGGTGCAGTGGATAAAGTGTTGTCCGGAAGTACTGGGGCCACCAGGTCCATCCCAGGGTCCCCAGTTTGATCCTGAGGGCATTGGCTCAGCCAGAGAGCATCAGCTCGACATTGAAGTGGCCAGTTTGAGCCCTGGAGAGGGCACATATGAGAAGCAATCAATGGGTGCACAACTAAGTAAATTAATGTGTTGATGCTTTTCTTTCTCTCTCTCTCTCTCTCTCTCCCTTCCTGCACCCCCTCTCTCTTATTCTCTAAAAAACGGGGGAGGGAGAAAATAGTGTCTGCAAGAAGGATGACAAAGTATTGCACATATTGAGTATTTTACAGTGAGAACAAAACAGGACACCAAACAAAAAAGTGTTGCAATTTGTATGACAACATGCATGTCTAAGTTCAGGTTATGACCACGGAGTTAAAATGGAGTCTGACCAGACTCACAGGAAAAAGATACTTGTCATGCCAAAGAAAGAAACATGGTATTGATAAGAATAGAAATTTATAAATGTCAAAAACTCTGAAAATTCATTTAAAATCATTCTCACTTGAAGACTGAAAACAATCTAATTCAAATTCTAATTGATTTAATAAACTACTAAATTTACTTTTAACATTCTTAAAAATCTCCTCATATATTATTAAACATTGTCTCCAAATCACCACGTTAATTGTGGGGGGGAACCCCAAAACTTTGTATTCTAACCCTCCCAAATACAATTGATACATACTCCACTCTAGGCCAATACTATGAGTCACAATCTAACAAATTTTTTATCGTACTTATTTTCCTTTTATGGAAAGAAGGTATCTAAGATTACTTATGCAAAAAAAAATGTATAAAGTAGCAAATGTTATAGGTAAATGTAAATAAAATGCTCATTGAAACTTTTTAAACAGATAGTACTCAGTTTGGTTATAGGATTACTGTTTTCCCCTGCACTGCCATAATTGTATAGAATAATTTTTCTCCCAGAATATGCCAGTGTTCAGTACTGATTTAAATTTATATCTGTGTAAAACATAAAGCTACAAATAATTTTCCTAAAGCAACGACTTCATTCTCAAAAATCCAAAATAAACCTTGTTTTCTATCACATCACAGAGGTAAAGATAACTGGGACGACAGAATAGTCTCTATGCTCAAAACACCCACCGTGGGGCACTTGGGACTTTGATATCAGCTGGCTTGTTTCCTGAGTTAAGCAGGTTCTGCCTCATTTTTAATTCTACAAAAGCTATCTGCTACAATATCCAGCATGATCTGCTCAATAGATGCCCCACGGTATTAGAGTCGCTGGCATGTTGATGCCTTTCAGAATATCACACTATTATTAAATTCTGAATATGTTGTGGTTCATTACCAGGAACATAAAGCACATTTACTTATCAGTGACTTTATTTCAGGATGCTGCTATCCTGTTGTCACCAAATGCCAGATGGCCCTGAAACCAACTACTTGCTTTGGAGAGAGAATGCACCGGGCATAGCTGTTTCCAAGTCCTGTTGTTTTTACCCTCTAAATACCAACCCTTCACAAGATTTTCACAGCCATTACCACGATTTTTGCTTAGCACTTTTTCCCTAGGTTATGATTTGCTGTTTGCCGTCAGCTCCCCCACACCAGCCACGATCTATTTTTTTATTGTTTACTAAAGCACACTCTCCTTTGCCTAAAATTCCTTACTGACTCCTCGCTGTCAGCAGGATAAAGAAAAACAAAAAACAAAAACAAAAGCCCATAATATTCTTTTCTGTTCCACTTACATAACCAAACTCTTCTCACACCATTGCCCACATCTTCTTTCCCTTTCCCTTCCTTCTCCTTCCCTCCCTTCCTTCCTCTTCTCCTCTACTCTTTCTTCCTTCATTTATTTATTGATTCCAGAAACATGTGTTGAGATCCTGCTAATTGCTATGCACTATATTGACTCTGAAATACATTCATGAGTGTAAAAAAAAAAAAAAAGCAATGATCTGTTAGGTGAATAGACTTGGGGCAGGTGACATATTTCCACCAAATAATTGCTACCAGAAAAGTTAGATTGCCACCATGACATGTGGTTACAAAGCAGCACATTGTGCAAAAAGAATATACAGTCAGAGAATTTGACCTAAGCTAAAGGGACCTGGGCAGGAGGATTTCACAGGCTGTTTTCTATACCGAGGCACAAATAGGTCATTTTCACTCATTTAATGAGGAGCTGCTAGAGAAATAAAAACACACAAAACTCAGAGACTTTACTCTCAGTATAGTAGTTAATTATGTGAATTAAATGGGAGGCAGGCTGGGTGTGGACCTCTCAGAGATAGTGTCACTTGAGCTGGGCTTTGATAGCCTCGCAAGGATGCGAAAGTGACAGCAGATAAATTTATCCTCCCTTTATTTTCTTTGTAAACTGGACAAGAGATTGATCAATTGTATTGATCTTCCCAATGAACCAGTTCCTAGTTTCATTGATTTTTCTGTATTATTCTTTTTCAATTTAATTGATTTATGCCATGTTTTTAAAATTATTATTTCCTTTCTTCTGCTTGCATTAGCTTTTATTTGTTCTTCTTTTTCTAGTTTCTTAAGAGGGAAGATTTGGCTATTGTTTTTAGATATTTCTTCTTTACCAAGATATACACTTAATGTTATAAATTTCCTTCTAAGCACTGGTTTTATTGTGTTCCACAGATTTTGGTGTTTTATTTTTATTACCTGTTTGATAATTCCTACATCTATATGTCACGTCTGAGTCTGGTTCTGATAACTGTTGTGTCTCTTCAGAGAGTAGTAGTTCTTGCCTGTTAAATGCTTTGGAATATTTTGGCGGGGGGAAGTTAAACAGGTTGTTTTCAATAACAGGAACTGAAGTAAATAGACCTTTGATGTGAGGCTTTAGATTAATCTGGCAGAGCTGTTTAATGTTTGCTGTCGCTTTAGTTACCAGAGGCTTCAAATTCCCTTAATGTCTGTGTCTCCTCTCTTGGCTCAGCCCCTCTTTGTAATTCATCTCTGAGATTCAGTGTCTCTTCCAACTGTAACCTACTGTAAGGTATGGGGGACAGAAAGTGTTCCAGAATCTTCCAATGAAGATTCAGTCTCTTTATGAGCCTGTGATTCAGGACTGACTTCACAAGTATTTCTTCAATTGTGCAACTCGCCCCCCATTGCCACTCCCTTCCCCATTTTCCATCTATTTTATTGAATCCCTGTCCTCTGTTTCCCACTCCCCCTTTATTGACACGGGGTCTGAAGGGGCAACAATGGGGAAGAATCCTCTTTCCTAAGCTGGAACAAGACTCTGGCCAAGTCCTTTCCCTCATAGCAGCTTTGTTTTGGAGAAGACCCTGGGTATACAATTCAGAGTGGTTCCTCACTACTCCTTACCATCCATGGGCTCATTCACAGATCTTCACATGACAGCCTCATGGGTTTCCTGCAGGAAAAGCCCAGGGAAGTATAGGAACCCCTAAAATTTCTCCGTATGGAATTTTTTGGCTGATCCACACTCAGCCTCCAATAACTCATCAAAATCACCATTTGAGTGTTCCTTGCAGTTTACAGTGCCAGCAGCTTTGCTCCAAAGGGGTGGGTCTAGGCTCTGTATCTCCGGTTGTGCCTGTCACTACACATTTCAGGCTGGCAGTTAGCACTGAAACCCCAGTCCTCTGAGGAGTCCTCAGCCATCTTGGTTCTAAATTTGTCCAGCTTTTCTTTCTGTGCATATGGAAGAAGAACTGGGAAATGGCCTCAACCTTTGTTTACCTTTCCATTTATATTATGCATCTTCTCCAAATCTCCAGTCAAGAACCCAGATCAGTTTCATAGTTTCAAGGCCTCTTAAAGATATGGACTAGAAAATCCTCAACTTCAAAGGCAAAATAAGTGATAGGACATCAAACTTAACCAATTCAGGAGCTACACTTAAAAAAATGACAAAAAACTCGGGGAATATAAATAAAATTTTATGACTATAATGAGCCTATAAGGAGACTACTAATAATGACTGTGACTATGAGTAGACATTGCCTACAAAGCATAATTCTAAAAATGGGTAGAGGATATAATAACTTAAGGAAATAGATATAATAAAATAAATGTAATATTTTCTATAACTTTACATTATTTAAAAGTCATTTCTTATCATAACTGATAGAAAGCAATAGTATAACTAGTCTGCCTGTATTAAAAATTAAAGAAATCAAAATTCAGACTTTTATGATAAATTAAAATGAATGGAAACACTATTGTACTTGCTGTGGTGACTTTTTTCCAATGAAATTATTCGCAGTGATCCAAGCTGCTAAATAATTAAGTTCTCTGGGTATAGCTCTTTATCTGAATCTAAAAGTGGCTGGTGAGCCCTAAGGTCTCTGTCTAGCACTAACTGGTTAAGTTAAAGATAACCAAGGCTGTTTAGTAATTAACAAATATTCAAATACTAAAAGAGGCATTAATAAAAACCATTTAATTTGTGGTGTCAACAGAATTACAGGTTGCTTGAGTTGATTGGATACTTTTGCTTCATTATGAAAATCTTTTTTTAATTTATTCATCCAAATGCTATTCATTAAAATTTCATGGCCATTTTAGTTAATATTTTTCACACATGATCCACAGAAAGCACATATTTTACTTTTATGAAGTGGAAAGTAAACTTTACTTAAGTCCAAATACCTTTTTTAGAACTAGTGTTCCATCAGGACCCTGAAGGGCTATCATTTACTATCTCTAGTCCAGATAGTTTACAATTATAATTTATTTCTATATCATGGGTGACCTTGCAGAAAATCTGCATAATGTTATTTGTTGCAAAAGGAGAATACTCACAAAATAGTTACCAAGTCAGCATTCAGGGTAATGTATTTTCAAGCCAGCAAAGCACTTTAAATAAATGTAGTGTTACTGGCAGGTGCTGAAAGTGTAGTAACTATGGGGCTTGGTGTTTGGAAAATCTCAGCAGACCTCAGAAACAGCACACTTTTCTGAGCACTCCCTGTCTTTCTTCCCAGAAGACGGAAAATTATTGATGTTTTTATTATTGACCGGTTTCATAGCTATGCCTTTCATCCCCCACGTGTTTCTTCACTCTCTTTTTAGTTTTTTTTTTTACTTTCTGTATAGTATGAACTGCCCTGTGAATCACTCAGAATAACATTATCATCTATTTAGACCTGGAAGTATGTAGTATCTTTCTTTTTTTTATTAACTTTAATGGGGTGACACCAATAAATCAGGGTACATATGTACAATGAAAACATCTCCAGATTATCTTATCATTCAATTGTGTTGCATGCCCATCACCCAAAGTCAAATTGTCCTCTGTCACCTTCTATCTGGTTTGCCCTATGCCCCTCCCCTTCTCCCTATCCCACCCTCCCCTACCTCCCCCCAACCCGTAACCACCACACTCTTGTCCATGTCTCATATTCTCACTTTTATGTCCCACCTATGTATGAAATCATGCTGTTCTCACTTTTTTCTTTCTGATTACTTATTTCACTTTGTATAATGTTATCAAGGTACATCCATTTTGTTGTAAATGATCCGATGTCATCATTTCTTATGGCTGAGTAGTATTCCATAGTATATATGTACCAAAGCTTTTTAATCCACTCATCTTCTGACAGACACTTGGACTGTTTCCAGATGTTCGCTATTGTGAACAATGCTGCCACGAACATGGGAGCGCATTTCTTCTTTTCGAACAGTGTTATGGTGTTCTTAGGGTATATTCCTAAAAGTGGGATAGCTGGGTCAAAAGGCATTCGACTTTTAATTTTTTGAGGAATATCCAAACTGTTTTCCACAGTGGCTGCACCAGTCTGCATTCCCACCAGCAGTGCAGAAGGGTTCCCTTTTCTCCACATCCTCGCCAGCACTTAATCTGTGTTGTTTTGCTGATGAGTGCCATTCTGACTGGTGTGAGGTGATATCTCATCGTGGTTTTGATTTGCATTTCTCTAATGATTAGTGATGTTGAGCATTATTTCATATGTCATTTGGCCATCTGTATGTCTTCTTTGGAGAAATTTCTATTCATTTCTTTTGCCCAATTTTGATTGGATTGTTTGTCTTCCTGGTGTTGAGTTTTATATGTTCTTTATAAATTTTGGTTATTAACCCCTTATCAGACGTGCTGTTGAATATGTTCTCCCATTGTGTGGTTTGTCTTTTTATTCTGTTCTTATTGTCTTTAGCTGTGCAAAAACTTTTTAGTTTGATATAGTCCCATTTGTTTATCTTGCCTTTTATTTCATTTGCCGGTGGAGATAAATCGGCAAATATATTGCTGCTACAGATGTCGGAGATTTTACTGCCTATGTTTTCTTCTAAGATGCTTATAGTTTCACGGCTTATGTTTAAGTCTTTTATCCATTTTGAATTTGTTTTTGTGAATGGTGTAAGTTGATGGTCTAGTTTCATTTTCTTGCAGATAGATGTCCAATTTTCCCAGCACCATTTGTTAAAGAGGCTGTCTTTACTCCATTGTATGTTCTTTCCTCCTTTGTCAAATATCAGTTGTCCATAAAGCTGTGGGTTTATTTCTGGGTTCTCTGTTCTGTTCCATTGATCTATGTGCCTGTTCTTATGCCAGTACCAGGCTGCCTTTAGTATAATGGCCTTGTAGTAAACCTTGATATCCGGAAGAGTGATACCTCCTGCTTTATTTTTTCTTTTTAAGATTGCTGAGGCTATTCGTGTTCTTTCTTGGTTCCATATAAATTTTTGGAATATGTTTTCTATATCTTTGAAGTATGTCATTGGTATTTTAATTGGTATTGCACTGAATTTATAAATTGCTTTGGGTAATATAGACATTTTAATGATGTTTATTCTTCCCAGCAATGAGCACGGTATATGCTTCCACTTGTTTGTATCTTCCTTGATTTCTTTTATCAATGTTTTATAATTTTCCGAGTACAAATCCTTAACCTCCTTGGTTAAACTTACTCCTAGGTATTTTATTTTTTTGGCTGCAATAGTGAAGGGATTGTTTTCTTAATTTCTTTTGCTGACAGTTCATTGTTTGTATATAGAAATGCCTCTGATTTCTGAGTATTAATTTTATATCCTGCCACCTTGCTGAATTCATTTATAAGGTCCAGTAGTTTTTTGACTGAGACTTTAGTGTTTTCTATATACAATATCATATCATCTGCAAATAGTGACAGTTTTACTTCTTCTTTTCCAATTTGAATGCCTTTTATTTCTTCTTCTTGTCTGATTGCTATAGCTAGGACTTCCAGAACTATGTTGAATAAGAGTGGTGAAAGTGGGCAACCCTACCTGGTTCCTGATCTTAAGAAGATTGCTTTTAATTATTGTCCTTTTAGTATGATGTTTGCTGTGGGTTTGTTGTAGATGGCCTTTATCATGTTCAGGAATGTTCCTTGTATTCCCACTTTACTGAGAGTTTTGAGCATGAATGAGTGCTGGATTTTATCAAATGCCTTTTCTGCATCTATTGAAATTATCATGTGATTTTTGTCCTTCCTTTTGTTTATGTGATGAATCACATTGATTGATTTGCGAATATTGAACCAGCCTTGCCTCTTCAGAATAAATCCCACTTGATCATGGTGTATGATTTGTTTTCATATATTGCTGGATCTGGTTGGCTAATATTTTGTTGAGAATTTTAGCGTCTAAATTCATCAGGGATATAGGCCTATAATTTTCTTTCTTTGTGTTGTCTTTGCCCAGTTTTGGGATCAGAATTATGCTCACCTCATAAAAGAAGTTTGGCAGTCTTCCTTCCTCTTGAATTTTTTGAAATAGCTTGAGTAGGATAGGAGTTAATTCTTCTTCAAATTTTTTCATAGAATTCACTTGTGAAGTCATCAGGCCCAGGACATTTTTTGGGGGGAAGTTTTTTGATAACTGTTTCGATCTCATTTGTTATAATTGGTCTGTTTAGGTGTTCTGATTCTTCCAGATTGATTTTTGGAAGGTTAAATGATTCAAGAAATTTGTCTATTTCACCTAGATTGTCTAATTTTTTGGCATAGAGTTCTTCATAGTATTTTCTTACAATGCTTTGTATTTCTGTTGTATCAGTTGTTATTTCTCCACTGCCCTTTCTAATTTTATTTATTTGAGACCTCTCTCTTTTTTTCTTGGTGAGTCTAGTTAAGGGTTCATCAATCTTGTTTACCATTTCAAAGAACCAGCTTCTGGTTTCATTGATCCTCTGTATTGTTTCCTTAGCCTCTATATCATTTATTTCTGCTCTGATCTTTATTATTTTCTTCCTTCTACTTTTCATGGATTTTATTTGTTGTTGCTTTTCTAGTTCTTTTAGCTGTAGGGTCAGGTTGCTTATTTGAGCTTTTTCTAGCTTCTTATGATATGCCTGTAGTGCAATGAACTTCCCTCTCAGAACTCGTTTGCTATGTCCCATAAATTTTGAGTTGATTTATGCTCATTATCATTTGTTTCTAGAAACTTTTTTATTTCTTCTTTGATCTCATTGTTAATCCATTCATTATTTAATATCATGCTATTTAGTTTCTAAGTGTTTGTGTATTTTTCAGTTTTTCTTTTGTGGTTAATTTCTAGTTTCATGGCATTGTGATCAGAGAAAATGCTTGATATGATTTCAATCTTCTTAAATTTATTGAGACCATTTTTGTGTCCTAACATGTGGTCTATCCTAGAAAACGTACCATGAGCGCTTGAAAAGAATGTATATTCTACAGCTTTAGGGTGAAAAGTTCTGAAGATAATAATTATTAAATCGAGTTGATCTAGTGTATCCTTTAAGTCTGCTGTCTCTTTATTAATTTTCTTTCTTGTGGATCTATCCAGTGCTGTTAGTGGGGTATTGAAATCCCCTACTATGATAGTATTGCTGTTAATCTCGCCCTTTATAACCATCAAAGTCTGCTTTATGTATGTCGGGGCTCCTATATTTGGTGCGTAGATATTTATAATAGTTATATCTTCCTTTTGAATTGTTAACTTTATCATTATGTAGTATCCTTCTTTATCTCTTACTACCGCCTTTGTTTTAAAGTCCATTTTGTTAGATATAAGTACTGCTTCCCCGGCTTTTTTTTCATTTCCATTTGCATTAAATATTTTTTTCCATCCTTTTACCTTCAGTCTATGTGTATCTTTTCTTTTAAGCTGTGTCTCTTATAGACAGCATATGTATGGGTCCTGTTTTTTTATCCACGCAGCTACCCTATGTCTTTTGATTGGATCACTTAATCAATTTACATTTAAGGTTATTATTGATATGTAGTTGTTTATTGCCATTTTGTTCTTTAAAGCTGTATTTTTTTTTTTTTTGCTATATTTTTTCCTTCCTTTGAACTGTTCACAATAGGCCCCTTAGTATCTCTTGCAGAATTGGTTTCATTTTAATAAATTCCTTGAGGCTTTCTTTGTCTGGGAAGCTCTTTATTTCTCCTTCAATTTTAAACGTTAGCCTTGCTGGATAGAGTAGTCTTGGTTGTAGGTTCTTGTTCTGCATTACTTTGATTATATTTTGCCATTCCCTTCTGGCCTCAAGTGTTTCTGTTGAGAAGTCCGATGTCATCCTTATGGGGGCTCCTTTGTAGGTGATAGCCTTTTTTTCTCTAGCAGCTTTTAAAATTTTTTCTTTATCCATTAGCTTTGGTATTTTAACTATGATGTGTCTCGGTGTAGATTTTTTGGGGTTTCTCTTTAATGGTGTTCTGTGTGCTTCTTGAACATGTGGAATGTTTCCCAGCCTTAATTTTGGGAAGTTTTCTGCTATGATTTGATTGAACAAAGTTTCCATTTCTTGTCCTCTTTCCTCTTCTTCAGGCACCCCTATGATGCGAATGTTGTTTCTCTTCATGTTGTCACAGAGCTCCCTTAGAGTTTCCTCACATTTTTTGAGTTCTTTTCCTTTTTCTTCTCTGCTTCTATAACTTTGTTTATTGTGTCCTCTAACTCGCTGATTCGATCCTCAGCGTGATTCATCCTGCTTTTAATTCCTCCCATTGTGATCTTCAGTTCTGATACTGTATTTGTCATTTCTGTCTGACTCTTTTTTATTATTTCAATTTCGTTTTTTATACTTGTTATCTCTTTATTTAGGTGTTCGTAGTGACTATTCATTGTTGCTCTAATTTCTTTGAACATCCTAATTATCATTAATCTAAATTCCGCTTCTGGTAGTTTGATTATATCTGGTTCATTCAGGTCCTTCTCTGGGGATATCTCCTGATTCATTTGGTTTGCATTCCTCTGCCTGCCGATTTTATCTGTATATAAACAAGTTATAGCCACTGGAGTTCAGTAGGTGTTGCCTTTGTGTTCTCTAGGTGTGGTCTGTCTGCAGGCCTCCCACTCCCACTGCCGCTGCCTAGGGTGGTTGGGTATGGGTGTTGCCAGCGTCAGCCTACTGCGGCTGTTGCTGTGATTTCCACCTCTCCTCCGTGGGAGGGGCTGTCACTCAAGCCACAAGCCTCAGCACCAACGGCAGAGGTAAGCACCTTTGCTCAGTTGCGGACCCAGCCTGTTTCCGGAAGGCTTACGCCCAGCCCCCACAGTCAGAGACTGCTTCCCACAGTTTCACAGGTTGGGCAGGGCTTTGACGTTCTCTCAGCTGTGAGCCTTTGCCCGTCCAGAGCTTTAGCCCCGCCCTCGAGGCCAGGGCCCTCCTGGGCAGGGTTGGAAACCATGGTTTATTGGGCCCGGCGTGTTCGCTGCTGTGAGCTCAGCTGCGAACTTCCACTCGCCTCGGGTTCTACCCCACCCCCGCATTAGAAGCCTGCTTGCGTACACAGGATGGCAAACCGCGGTTACTCCATCTGGGCGGGGTTGGCAGCATGAGCTCAGCCTCGTGCCCCTCGCCCATCCCTGGTCCTAGCCCCATCCCCGCGGTCAGGGCCGGCTTGCGCAGGGCCGCAAAGCAGATCTCTGCCTGTTTTTTTTCCCCGCAGGTGGGGTCACAGGCGGGCCTGCAGCTGCTGGACCGCATTCGTGCATCCCCTCCGCCCCTGCTGGGCTAGACCGAGCTCACATTGGTTGTGCCTCCACCCACGCTGACAGTACCGCGTTTCAGCGTCCTGCCGCAACCACACCCTTCAGCAACCCTCAGGGAGATAGAAGTGCCCTAAGTCTCCACACTGTAGGCCTGGGAGCTCCCTCCCTCTAAGCAGCTCTGCTCTAATTGCTGCGGGAGAGCTTGTTTGGCTAGTGTCCTATCTCCCTTTGCTGGTATTGCTAGTTCCAGGGGAAATACTCGTTTTCGATTAGGGAAATAACTTAGCCCAGGAGTCAGGGTCACTGTCCCTCAGAGTGTCCCCGTGCCTTCAGTCCACACTCTGTTCCCGCTGCTCTGTTCCTCTCCTCTGTCCCCATTCCCTGGAGCCCCGGGTGCGTGGTTGTGAGAGGTTTTCTGCACTGTCCCTTTAAAAAGATTCTTGGGTCTGAGAAAACTATCTCTTTTTCACAAACAGTATCTTCACTTGCTTCACAGCTCAATACTGTCCAAACACCTCTTCTAGGCTCTGGGACTGTAGGCTGGGACTTGGTTCCTGGGACCCAGGTCCCTCCCTCTCAGCCAAACTCTCCTCCCGCCACGCGGGTCTCTCCGGGCTGCCGTTTGCTCCGGGGAGCTGAGCAGCCCTCTTCGCGTTTTTGCTATTCCTACCAGTCTCAATGTGGCTTCTGCAGTGTTCCTTGGTTGAAGAGTCTACTTAGTTTAGGTCAAAGTTGGTTTATCCAGATGATGGTTCTTAAAATTGAGTTATAATCCACTTTGGTTCTGAGAGTTGGAAGTTGGTACGTCCGCCTACTCCATCGCCATCTTCCGTCCTCCTCTGTAGTATCTTTATGGTAAGCTGACCATGCTATTTATCACTCTATTGGGATATGAAAAAGAGTTCATTTACAAATTATTCTAACATACATTATTTTTAAAAAAAAGAACTTTTAAAACTCAGCACCAAAAAGTACAATTTTAAAAAATGAGCAAAGAACGTAATAGATACTTCTCCTAAGTGGACATAGAGATGGCCAATAGGGATATGAAAAAATGCTCAAGGTCAATAATCATCAGAGAGATGCAAATTAAAACTACAATGAGATACCACCTCACACCTGTCAGAATGGCACTCATCAGTAATCAACAAACAACAAGTGCTGGTGATGATGTGAAAAAAAGGGAAATTGCATGCACTTTCAGTGGGAATGCAGACTGGTGCAGCCAGTGTGCAAAGCAGATGGCGTTACCTCAAAAAATTGAAAATGGAACTGTCTGATGAGCCAGCAATTTCACTTCCAGGTACATATCCATAGGAACCTGATAAACTAATTCGGAAGACTATATGCCCCCCTATGTTCACTGCAGCATTATTTACAACAGCCAAGATTTGGAAGCAGCCCAAGTGCCCATCAGTAGATGAATGGATAAAAAAGCTGTGGTACATTTACCCAAAGGAATATTGATAAGCTGAAAAAAAGAAGGAAATCTTACTTTTTGAGACACTAAGGATGAACCTGAAGAGTATTATGCTAAGTGAAATAAGCCAGTCAGAGAAAAACAAACACCATATGATTTCACTTATATGTGTAATCCAATGAACAAAATAAACTTACAAAAAAAGAACAGATTCATAGACACAGAAAACAGACTGACAGCTGTCAGGGTAGAGGGAGGTTGAGGGTTTGGGTGATAAAGGAAAAGGAGTAAGCAAAAAATAAATCATCTCAGACACAGACAACAGTATGCTGATCACCAGAGGGAAAGAGGGGCGGGGGAGGTAGAAGAAGGTAAAGGGGGGATGAATGGTGATAGAAGGAGACTTGACAGGGTGGTGAACAGAAAATATAAAAAGCAGATGTTGTGTTATAGAATAGTACACCTGAAATTTATATAATTTTATTAAGCAATGCCACCCTAATAAATTCAATTTTAAAAAGTATGGCATAAACATAAAAGTCTTATAAGAGCTTATTTGAATCAAACTGACAACAATGCCCAAGAAGCAAAATCTCAATAGATTGAGAAAATATCCTGGAGAATGGAAATATTATAGTTTATTTTATGTATTAGAATAAAAGGAAGTGACCTAAGGAAGGTTAAATAAAACCCACTGGTCGTAGATTGGGGAGGTCAGAGAAAGCAAAGCAGGGAAATCTCTGGGATTGGATACAGAATAAAGCAGAGAGAAACACTTCTTTACTTCTTCTACATCAGAGGGTACAGAATAGTTAACATTTACAGCACATAGAGATGATATGTGGGCAACAAGATAACAAGGAGTTCTGTGATCTCTGCTCAAGTGGGAGATTGTGCCCTGGGGACTCTGGAAAAGGAGATCAATCTGACATTTCAGAGATATGTTATCTTAGACACAAAAAGCCAATAGGCTCAGTTAAAGTAAAAATTGACCTTTGTCAAGGAAACTACACCACCTCACTACCATTGGCCATAACTCACTTTTAGTTAGGGATTTTTATGTTCAGACCATCCTATGTGTTTACTTTCAACCTCTGACTTTAAGGCCATCAGGCAGGCCCCCCATGAACTTGTCGGGATTAGTATGTGACCCTTTTTTCATCTACACCTGTAAACTAACATTTCTCTGTAGTAACGTGTTACTATTTCAATAATTGCCAAACTATCTTTATCCATATGCAAGTTATAGATTTTATAAGTAATTATGTATGTACAGCAAGTTTTATGATTTATTTCAGCCCATTTTGAGTCTTGTAGTTTGAATTTGCTGTATTTGCTTCTATTTAACCTGATTTGAGATAGATTGTCAATTAGACTGGAGAAGGTATGTCCTGGAAAATTGGCAACTACAGTGTGTCTGTAAAGTCATGGTGCACTTTTGACCAGTCACAGGAAAGCAACAAAAGATGATATAAATGTGAAATCTGCACCAAATAAAAGGAAAACCCTCCCAGTTTCTGAAGGATGATGTGGCAGCATGTGCGCATGCACAGATGTTGACGTAACACCATGTATACAGCGGAGCAGCCCACGGACATGCCAGTCGAGATGTGGATGGTACAGAGGAAAGATCACTGTGTTCTGTGGCTCACTAAATTCGAATCCATGACCAAAATGCAACGTGAATATCGGCGTGTTTATAACAAAGCGCCACCACATAGGAATAACATTACTCGGTGGGATAAGCAGTTGAAGGAAATGGGCAGTTTGGTGGAGAAACCCCGCCTGGTAGGCCATCAGTCAGTGACGAGTCTGTAGAAGCTATAGGGGATAGCTACCTAAGGAGCCCTAAAACATCTGTGTGTGCATGTGCTCAAGAATTACACCTAAGCAAGACTATACAGTTCATAAGGTGTTAAAGAAATGTCTCTGTTTTACGGGGTACAAATTGCGGCTGTTGCACACTATCAAAACGGCGGATAGACCCACATGATGTGTGTTTGCTACAGATATGCTTCATGACATTGACAATGATGCAAGATTTTTGCAGAAAATTGTGTTTAGCGATGAGGCAACCTTCCACATCTGTGGACATGTTTGTAAAGCCAGTAGTCGAGGCCAAGGCCACTATCAGAGCCACCTGGCCAGTGCAGGTTCACATTAGATTCCGACAGTCAGTAATGAAACAAGGGAGCCAAGAACTGGTGAACTATCAGCTTTAATTCTAGCTTGCACACGGTGGGCAAGCAAAAACACACACTAGGCTCCAAAACCCACTCATTCAGTGCTCAAAAAGCTACTGACTTATCTGAGTTTCCTAGAGTCAAAGGTTTCTAGCTCACCAGACTTATTCATCTCTGTTCCCCATCTCCTCCTGCACAAACTCTGCTCAAACTGGCTTCTTCCTCAGCACTCTGCCATCTTGGCTGCTTCCTCTCCTCCATGTGGCCTTAATCTGCTCTCCTTTCTAATACTAACCTCAGGAACTGAGAGAGCAAGCTCCCGGTCTGCCCCACTTTATAGTATAGATTCAAAACCCTTAATCCAATCTACAAACAAGAAAGTCTCAGATACATGATCACTTGTCTGAGGTATAATGGGAGAATTCCTCATGAGAGTGCACCACCCCACATCATCCAATCAGTCAAGGGAGTGGGGAAAAACTTACTCTTAAAACTAAGCCCTAGGCTATAACAACCCAGTCTGCCCACAGCCTGTCCCCCAAGACACATTAATATCAACAAACTTGCATGTGGGCAGCACCATCTTTAACAAAGTGAGCATAATATATTTTATCTGCCCAACAATGTTCATAGCCATAATGTCCGAATATGGGCTGCTGAACATCCTTATGCCTACGTTGAGTACAAGCATAACACCGCTAAAGTGAACGTGTGGTGTGGCCTGATGCATGATAAGGTGATAGGTCCTTTTTTTTTCCGCGGAGCAGTCTGTGACGGCAAACACCTATCTTAACATGTTGGAATTGTATGTAGTGCCACAATTTCCAGAAGGTGTCATCTTTCAACAGGACGACGCTCCTCCACACTATGCCACCATTGTTCGTGAGTTTCTGGATAGAGCATTCCCTGGCGGTGTATAGGCAGGGGTTCTGTCAAGCCATGGCCACCACGATCCCTGGATCTTACACCCTTAGACTTTTATTTTTGGGGTTATGTGAAGCAACATGTGTACATTGAATGTATCAACGACATTAATCACTTAAAACAGAGAATCACAGATGTTATTCACTCTGTGTAAAGCCAGTAGTCGTGGCAACTATCACAGCCGCCTGACCCGTGCAGGTTAGCATTAGATTCGGACAGTCGGTAATGAAAGAGCGGAGCCAAGAACCGGTGAACCATCAGCTTTAATTCTAGCTTGCACCCAGCGGGTAAGCAAAAACACACACTGGGCTCCAAAACCCACTCATTCAGTGCTCACAAAGCTACTGACTTATCCGACTTTCCTAGAGTCAAAGGTTTCTAGCTCACCAGACTTATTCACCACTGTTTCCCATCTCCTCCAGCATAAACTCTTAACAAACTGGCTTCTTCCTCAGCACTCTGCCATCCTGGCTACTTCTCCTCCACATGGCCTTAATCTGCTCTCCTCTCTAATACCTCAGGAACCAAGAACCAAGAGAGATCAAGCTACTGGTCTCTCCCACTTTATACCATAGAATCAATACCTTTAATCCAATTATACAAACAAGGAAGTCTCTGTATAATGGGATTCCTCAAGAGAGTGCACCACCCTACATCATCCAATCAGTCAAGGCTGTGGAGAAGAACTTACTTTTAAAACCAAGCCTTAGGCCATAATGATCAGGCCTGCCCACAGCCTGTTCCAGAACACACATTAATATCAACGAACTTCCATGTGGGCAGCGCCATCTTTAACAAAGTGAGCATAATATATTTTATCTGCCCAACACTCTGTTGCACCAGACGTCCTTACCCGTGTGTGGCAATAGCTTCACTATCGTTTGGATGTGTGTAGGGCAACAAATGGAGCCCACATCGAACTGCACTGAATAGGTATGAAACTGGGAGAGTTTTCCTTTTATTTGGTGCCAATTTCACATTTCTATCGTCTTTTGTTGCTTTCCTGTGACCGGTCAAAAGTGCACCATGACTTTACGGACACACTATATTAGCCAGTTTTCTGCTGTGACTAAGTTCCTTATTGTCACTTCCAGTTTCCTGAGATATTGTCTTTCTTCTACTTGCTTCCTCAAACACAGGACTGTTGTTCACAGCAGACACTGTGATTAAAAAGAGATGACAGAGTAGCACAGTATGAGTTAGCAAACGTTTGACTTGAACTTTAAGCATCAGTGATCTTTAACCCTCTCTGCACAGGGATCACTGGTCAGTTTATTCCTCAAAGGATTTATTTTGTCCCCATTTTAGTTGTCCCCCTTCAGTGTTTCTCAATATGTACCTGTTTCTATATTTATAATACGATTGTAAATTCCTGGCCTGCTAATTTTAAAATCAGGTCATCTTGAGTTCTTTCTTTTTTCTTGATATGGGTCATATTTTTTATTTATTTACATAATTTGTAACTTGTTAATGGATGCATGAAAAGTCTCAATGGTAAATTGCAAGGAATTTAGACTCTGCTGACTTTCTTTACACAGTGTTGAGTTTTGTTGTGGCAGGCAGTTAATATCAGGAGCATTCTTTTATTTTTCTGTTTCTGTAAAGCTTGGTTTAATTATTGACTAGAGCAGATCTGGTCCTTCCTCTAAAGCCTGCTTCCTACTTCTAAGACACATTTTTTCTGGAGTTTCAAATGAGTGTTCAAGATACTCAGTTTAAGTCTCTTAATCCTGGCTAAATCAGAGCCTTGCCTCCCAGTCCAACTTGACCTCTAATAGCACTTCATCTCTCAGCCCCAAAGCAAGGGGTTTTGTTCGATTTCATGGAGAGTGGTTTTGCACATACACATTGTAACTCTTGGCCACTGATCTACAAAGAATCCCCACAAAAACTGCTTTTATCCCTCCCACCCCACACATCCCCTCTCTTTTCTCAGGTACTGACACAAAAATTGCTATTATTTCAACAACCCCAATATTCAATCTTCTCCTTCCATTCAGTAAGAACTCTGTTCCTTAACAAGAAAGTGGCAATAGTCAAAAAGCCAGGGCTATCTGTTTTGGTATCATATTATGTATTTTCCTTCTTTCAAGAATCATATTTCTGCCTGACCAGGAGGTGGCACAGTGGATAGAGCGTTGAACTGGGATGCAGAAGACCCAGATTCGAAACCCCGAGGTCACCAACTTGAGCGCGGGCTCATCTAGTTTGAGCAAGGCTCACCAGTTTGAGTTCAGGGTCACTGGCTTGAGCAAGGGGTCACTTGGTCTCGGTAGCCCCCCAGTCAAGGCACATATGAGAAAGCAATCAATGAATAACTAAAGTGCCGAAACAAAGAATTGACGCTCTCATCTCTCTCCCTTCTTATATTTGTCTGTCCCTACCTGTCCCTTTGTTTGTCTCCCTTTGTCACAAAAAAAATAAAAAAAAAGAAGAGAATCACATTTCTGAACTGCCTGACGTTTAATGCCTAGAAAGAGTTATTTTATGTATTTATTTTAGTTTTGCTGTTATTTTCATAAAAAGGAGAATTTCAAAATCAGTTAACATGGCATTGCCAGAAGTGCATATCTTCAGCTTTGTAGATCACTGTAATTATATTGTAGATAAAATTTATATTCTGAAGTCTTTCATTTTACATAATGCAAACATTTCTCATATTTTTATAAATTCTTTAAATGTTTGATCATTACCTAATATTACCGGTAATAAAATATATATTATATATAATTTTCTTAACTATTTCACTATTTTCAACAATTATATTGCTTCCAAAGTTACTATTGTTATTAATAATATCATGAAAATCATTAATTTTATTTAAATCTATTTTATCTATTAGAATTCCAGAGCTGAAATTATTAAATTATACAAAATGTACATTTAAAGGTTCCTGATAAATTTTCACTAAATTCTCTTGAAAAAATAGTGCAATTGTTTAAAAATACGTCCACAAAGTCTTTGACACTTTCCTTTGATTGTTATGGCATTGACATTAGCTTCACAGCTATGACATTATTAATTAATCTTGTTTCTTCACAAGCAAATAGCTTTTTCTTTTTCTTTTCTTTTTTTTTTTTTTTTTCATTGAGAGGAAGGGATGCAGAAAGACAGACTACTGCATGCGCCTCTACTGGAATTCACCCAGCAAACACCTTACCAGGTAATGTTTTGCCCATCTGGGGTGTTGCTCCCTTGCTTGGCAACCAAGCTACTTTTAACGCCTGATGTGGAGGTTCTGCAGAGCCATCCTCAGCACTCAGGGCCAACTTGCTGGAGCCAATTGAGCCATGACTGTGAGAGGGGAATAGAAGGGAAGGAGTAGAGGAAGGGGTGGAGAAGCAGATGGTTGCTTCCCCTGTGTGCCCTGATCAAAAATTAAACCCAGAATGTGTTTTTTATAAACATGATACATTCACAGCCAGTTTCTCCTGGTTTCTCCTGGTGTCCCTAGGAGTTGCTCTCCCTAGGAGTATTTTAGGAATCTTTGGGAGTCTCCAAGGCTATTATTATTCAAGTTACATTTTAAGATAGGCAAAGGGACAACTAAATTATTGCCATTTTCTTGGAAATTACATGACTTGTAATAATATTTTCCCAAGTAATACCTAGAGCAAATAAATATGAAATCATTTGTGAAATTTTATTTGTCTGACACTTTTAAGATACCAAAAAAATGTTGAAAATTTAAATCATATTTTTATCTTCCAAAGGAATTAGCCTGATATTATAGTACTACGTAGATGATAACTAAAATTATAGGCTAATTTTCCTATTTTTCTTGAAAGGTGTATGGGATTCAGTGGTCCTAAACCATTTTCATGTGTTAAGTTCTCAAAGTATAATTATACAGAAACAGATTCAGACATAGAAATGAGACAAATCAATGTGAAGAAATTTTAGAAATTTCTGTTATTATGAACTTTGATCAGAAACCTTTAAAGTCAACAGTAAGAGTGCAAAAGGTGAAGGAAATAAGCAAAGGAAAAAAGCTTACAGAGCCCACAACAGTGTGGGGAGAGCAGGGGGGAAAGAGGGTGGGGGGAGGCACGGGTGGTAGAGGGTGATGGAGGGACACTTGACTTGGATGGTAAACACAGTGCAGTGTCTAGATGTTATACTATAGAATTGTGCACCTGAAAACAGTATAATTATATTAACCAATGTCACCCCCAATAAATGCAATAGAAAAATAATTAAATGAAATAAAAGCAACAATAGGAGAGATGGCTGAGATTTACAGATTGCATAGTCTGCACACATTATTTTATATTTATATTATATCCTTTAACAACCCTTAGAGACAGATACTGGTTTTCTTATTCTATGAGGATCTTTTAACTGCAATAGTATAAGTAAGGTACCAAGATGATGCACATAGTAAATGAGGAAGGTAAGCTCTATCTCCAGGTCTTGCAAGGAGAAGATTTGTGCCTAGTGTACCACATAGGCATCCACTCAGATTTGGTCTACAAATAATACATTTTATCAGGTGCAGATTTTTTTAATCATATTAATTATTTTATTAAAATTATTTGTTATTTAAATTTTGACTTATTTTAATTATTATTATTTTTATTAATTTTAACAAGGTGACATTAATAAATCAGGGTACATATGTTCAAAGAAAACATCTCCAGGTTATCTTATCATTCAATTATGTTGCATACCCATCACCCAAAGTCAAATTGTCCTCTGTCACCTTCTATCTAGTTTTCTTTGTGTGCCCCTCCCCTGCCCCTCCCCCTCCCTCTCCTCCCTTCCCCCCACCCAGTAACCACCACACTCTTGTCCATGTCTCATACTACTGTTTTTATGTCTCACCTATCTATGAAATAATGCTGTTCTCAGTTTTCTTTTTGTTTGTTTTACTTATTTCACTCCATATAATGTTATCAAGGTCCATCCATTTTGTTGTAAATGATCCGATGTCACCATTTCTTATGGCTGAGTAGTATTCCATAGTATATATGTACCAAAGCTTTTTAATCCACTTGTCCTCTAACGGACACTTGGGCTGTTTCTAGATCTTTGCAATTGTAAACGATGCTGCCACAAACATGGGGATGCATTTCTTCTTTTCGAACAGTGCTATAGTGTCCTTAGGGTATATTCCTAAAAGTGGGGTAGCTGGGTCAAAAGGCAGTTCGATTTTTAATATTTTGAGGAATCTCCATACTGTTTTCCACAGTGGCTGCACCAGTCTGCATTCCCACCAGCAGTGCAGAAGGGTTCCCTCTCTTCACATCCTCGCCAGCACTTATTCTGTGTTGTTTTGCTGATGAGCGTCATTCTGACTACGTGAGGTGAAATCTCATTGTGGTTTTAATTTGCATTTCTCTAATGATTAGTGGTGTTGAGCATTTTTTCATACGCATATTGGTCATCTGTATGTCCTCTTTGGAGAAATTTCTATTCATTTCTTTTGCCCATTTTTTGATTGGATTGTTTGTCTTCACAGTGCAGAGTTCTGTAAGTTCTTTATAAATTTTGGTTATTAACCCCTTATCAGATGTGCTGTCGAATATGTTCTCCCATTGTGTGGTTTGTCTTTTTATTCTGTTCTTATTGT
Source organism: Rhynchonycteris naso (assembly GCA_037038555.1). NCBI lineage: Eukaryota > Metazoa > Chordata > Mammalia > Chiroptera > Emballonuridae > Rhynchonycteris > Rhynchonycteris naso. The sequence goes on from CM072998.1 coordinate 230,634,224, forward strand.
CTTTAGCTGTGCAAAAACTTTTTAGTTTGATATAGTCCCATTTGTTTATTCTGCCTCTTATTTCATTTGCCCGTGGAGATAAATCGGCAAATATATTGCTGCTACAGATGTCAGAGAGATTACTGCCTATGTTTTCTTCTAAGATGCTTATGGTTTCACAGCTTACATTTAAGTCTTTTATCCATTTTGAGTTTGTTTTTGTGAATGGTGTAAGTTGATGATCTAGTTTCATTTTTTTGCAGGTAGATGTCCAATTTTCCCAACACCATTTGTTAAAGAGGCTGTCTTTACTCCATTGCATGTTCTTTCCTCCTTAGTCAAATATCAGTTGTCCATAAAGGTGCAAGTTTATTTTGGGGTTCTCTGTTCTGTTCCATTGATCTATGTGCCTGTTCTTATGCCAGTACCAGGTTGTCTTGAGTACAATCGCCTTGTAGTAAACCTTGATATCTGGAAGAGTGATACCTCCTGCTTTATTTTTTCTTTTTAAGATTGCTGAAGCTATTCATGTTCTTTTTTGGTTCCATATAAATTTTTGGAATATGTGTTCTATATGATGAAGTATGTCATTGGTATTTTAATTGGTATTGCATTGAATTTATCAATTAGTTTGGGTAATATAGACATTTTAATGATGTTTATTTTTTCTAACCATGAGCACGGTATATGCTTCCACTTGTTTGTATCTTCCTTGATTTCTTTTATCAATGTTTTATAAATTCTGAATACAAGTCCTTAACCTCCTTGATTAAATTTACTCCTAGGTACTTTATTTTTTTGTTGCAATAGTGAAGGGGATTGTTTCCTTAATTTCTTTTGCTGACAGTTCATTGTTGGTATATAGAAATGCCTCTGATTTCTGAGTATTAATTTTATATCCTGCCACCTTGCTGAATTCATTTATCAGGTCCAGTAGTTTTTTGACTGAGACTTTAGGGTTTTCTATATACAATATCATATCATCTGCAAATAATGACAGTTTTACTTCTTCTTTTCTAATTTGGATGCCTTTTATTTCTTCTTGTCTGATTGCTGTAGCTAGGACTTCCAGAACTATGTTGAATAAGAAAGGGGGCACCCCTGCCTGGTTCCTGATCTTAAGGGGATTGCTTTTAATTTTTGCCCATTAGTATGATGTTGGCTATGGGTTTGTCATAGATGAACTTTATCATATAAAAGTATATTCCCTGTATTCTCACTTTACTGAGAGTTTTGATGATGAATGGGTGCTGGATTTTATCAAATGCTTTTTCTGCATCTATTGAAATTATCATGTGATTTTTGTCCTTCCTTTTGTTTATGTGATGAATCACATTGATTGATTTGCAAATATTGAACCAGCCTTGCCTCTCCAGAATAAATCCCACTTGATCATGGTGTATGATTTCTTTCATATATTGTTGTGTCCAGTTGGCTAATATTTTGTTGAGAATCTTAACATCTAAATTCATCAGGGATATTGGCCTATAATTTTCTTTCTTTGTGTTGTCTTTGCCTGGTTTTGGAATCATAATTATGCTCACCTCATAAAAGGAGTTTGGAAGTCTTCCTTCTTCTTGAATTTTTGAAATAGCTTGAGGAGGATAGGAGTTAGTTCTTCTTTGAATTTTTGGAAGAATTCACTTGTGAAGCCATCAGGCCCATTACTTCTTTTTGTTGGAATTTTTTTGATAACTGTTTCAATCTCATTTGTTGTAATTGGTCTGTGTAGATGTTCTGATTCTTCCAGATTGATTTTTGGAAGATTATATGAATGAAAAAATTTGTCCATTTCACCTAGGTTGTCTAACTTTTTGGCGTAGAGTTCTTCACAGTATTTTCTTACAATACTATGTGTTTCTGTTGTGTCAGTTGTTATTTCTTTACTCTCATTTCTTATTTTGTTTATTTAAGTCCTCTCTCTTTTTTTCTTGGTGAGTTTAGTTAAAGGTTCATCGATCTTCTTTACCTTTTCAAATAACCAGCTCCTGGTTTCATTGATCCTATGTATTGTTTCCTTAACCTCTATGTCATTTATTTCTTCTCTGATCTTTATTATTTCTTTCCTTCTACTAATCCTGGGATTTATTTGCTCTTGTTTTTCTGGTTCCTCTGGATGTACGGTCAAGTTGCTTATTTGAGCTTTTTCTAGCTTCCCCTGGTATGCCGGTAGTGCTATGAACTTCCCTCTCAGTACTGCTTTTGCTGTGTCCCATAAATTTTGAGTTGATGTATACTCATTATCATTGGTTTCTAAAAACTATTTTATTTTATTTTTATCTCATTGTTAATCCACTTGTTATTTAATAACATGCTATTTAGTTTTCAAGTGTTTGAGTATTTTTCAGTTTTTCTTTTGTGGTTAGTTTCTAGTTTCATGCCGTTGTGATCAGAGAAAATGCTTGATATGATTTCAATCCTCTTAATTTTGTTGAGACCACTTTTGTGTCCTAACATGTGGCCTATCCTAAAGAATGTATCATGAGCGCCTGAAAAGAATATATATTCTACTGCTTTAGCATAAAAAGTTCTAAAGATGTCTATTAAATCGAGTTGATCTAGGTATCCTTTAAGTCTGCTGTTTCTTTATTAATTTTCTTTCTTGAGGGTCTATCCAGTGTTGTTAGTGGGGTATTAAAATCCCCTACTATGATAGTATTGCTGTTAATCTCGCCCTTTATATCCATCAAAGTCTGCTTTATGTACATTGGGGCTCCTATTTTTGGTTCGTAGATATTTATAATTGTTATATTCCTGTTGAATTGTTCCCTTTATCATTATGTAGTGACCTTCTTTATCTCTTACTACAGCCTTTGTTTTAAAGTCCATTTTGTCAGCTATAAGTACTGCTACCCCGGCTTTTTTTTCATTTCCATTTGCATGAAATATTTTCTTCCATCCTTTTACCTTCAGTCTATGTGCATCTTTTGTTTTAAGGTGTGTCTCTTGTAGACAGCATATGTATGGGTCCTGTTTCTTTATCCACACAGCTACCCTATGTCTTTTGATTGGATCATTTAATCCATTTACATTTAAGGTTATTATTGATATGTAGTTGTTTATTGCAATTTTATTATTTAAAGCTGTATTTTTCTTTTGCTATATTCTTTTCCTGTTTGAACTGTTCACAACAGGCCCCTTAGTATCTCTTGCAGAACTGGTTTGGTTTTTATAAATTTCTTGAGTTTTTTTTTGTCTGGGAAGTTCTTTATTTCTCCTTCAATTTTAAACGTTAGCCTTGCTGGATAGAGTAGTCTTGGTTGTAGGTTCTTGTTCTGCATTACTTTGATTATATCTTGCCATTCCCTTCTGGCCTCAAGTGTTTCTGTTGAGAAGTTCGATGTCATCCTTATGGGGGCTCCTTTGTAGGTGATAGCCTTTTTTTTCTAGAAGCTTTTAAAATTTTCTCTTTATCACTTAGCTTTAGTATTTTATTTATGATGTGTCTTGGTGTAGATTTCTTTGGGTTTCTCTTTAATGGAATTCTCTGTGCTTCTTGAATGTATGAAACGTTTTCCAGCCTTAATTTAGGGAAGTTTTTGGCTATAATTTGATTGAACAAAGTTTCTACATTTTGTTTTTCTTCTTCATCTTCGAGAATTCCTATGATGTGGGTGTTTTTTCTCTTCATGTTGTCACAAAGCTCCCTTAGAGTTTCTTCACATTTTTTGAGTGTCTTTCCTTTATTCTGCTCTGCTTCTGTGTCTTTGTTTATTTTTTCCTCTAACTTGCTGATTCAATCCTCAGCTTCATCCATCCTGCTTTTAATTCCTTCCATTGTGGTCTTCAGTTCTGATACTGTATTTGTAATTTCTGTCTGATTCTTTTTTATTATTTCAATTTTCTTTTTTATACTTGTTATCTCTTTATTTAGGTGTTCGTAATGACTATCCATTGTTGCTCTAAGCTCTTTGAACATCCTAACTATCATTATTTTAAACTCTGCATCTGGTATTTGGTTATATCTGGTTCATTCAGGTCCTTCTCTGGGGATTTCTTTTGATTCTTTTGGGTTCCATTTCTCTGCCTGCCCATTTTGTCTGTGTATAAGAAGGGTGTGCCCACTGGAGTCCAATGAGTGTTGCTTCTGTGTTCCCTATGTGTGGTTTGTCTGCAGGCCCACCACCCCCTTTGCCAGTGCATAGGGCAGTTGGATATGGGCGTTGCTGGTGCCGGCCTACTGTGGCTGTTTTGCTCTTATATCCACCTCTCCTCTGCGGGAGGGGCTGTGTTCTGGTGCCTGGCTCTACAAGCCTCAGCCTGTCTGGGCCTTTGCCTTGCTCCCACAGGTGGGGTTGTGCACCTCACTCAAGCCAGAAGCCTCAGCACCAAGGGTAGGAGTGAGCACCTTTGCTCAGCTGTGGACTCTGCCAGTCCCCGGGCTTTAGTCCTGCACCCGCGGTCAGGTCCGGCTAGCACAGGGTCGCAAACCTTGGTAGCCAACTGATGCTTTGCACCCATGGGGCCCTGCTCAACAGCAAATCTATGCCCGTTCCTGTCCTCCCGTTTTTCCCTCTTAGGTGGGGCTGCAGATGGGCCTGCAGCTGCCGGACCACTTTCATGCATCCCCTCCATCCCTGCTGGGCTAGACTGAGCTCACACAGGCTGGGCTCTGCCCCCGCCGACAGAACTGCGTTTTAGTGTCCTGCCACCACCGTCCCTCCAGCAAGCCCTCAGCAGTGTGGGTGGGGGCACTGCAGCTCAGACCCTAACACTCCATACTGTAGTCCTGGAAGCTCCCTCCATCTAAGCAGCTCTGCTCTAAGTGCCGCTGGAGAGCTTGTTTGGCTGGTGTTCTGCCTCGCTTTGCCAGTATTGCTAGTTCCAGGGGAAATATTCATTTTCGATTTGGGAAGTGACTCAGCGCAGGGGTTAGAGTGGCTGTCCCTCCGAGTGTTTCTCCCTGTGCCTTCCAGTCCACACTCTCTTCCTGCTGCTCTGGTCCTCTCCTCTGTCCCCATTCCCTGGAGCCCCGGGTGAGTGGTTTTGAGAGAGGTTTTCTGCACTGTCCCTTTAAGAAGAATCCTGGGTCTGAGAAAACTGTCTCTTTCTCACAAACAGTATCCTCACTTGTTTCACAGCTCAATACTGTCCAAATGCCTCTTCTAGGCTCTGGGGCTGTAGGCTGGGGCTTTATTTCTGGGACCCAGTTCCCTCCCTGTCCGCTAAACTCTCTTCCCGCCACGCGAGTCTCTCCGGGCTGCCTTTCGCTCCAGGGAGCTATGCAGCCCTTTCCACGTTTTTGCTTTTCCTACCAGTCTCAATGTCGCTTCTTCAGTGTTCCTTGGTTGAAGAGTCCACTTAGTTTAGTTCAAAGTTGGTTTATCCAGATGATGGTTCTTAAAATTAAGCTATAATCCACTTTGGTTCTGGGAGTTGGAAGTTGGTATGTCCACCTACTGCATTTCTCTGCCTGCCCATTTTGTCTGTGTGTAAGAAGAGTTTGGCTACTGGAGTCCAATGGGTGTTGCCTCTGTGTTCCCTAGGTGTGGTCTCTCTGCAGACTCACCACCCCCTTTGTTGCTGCCTAGGGCAGATGGGTGTGGGTGTTGCCGGCGCCGGCCTTGGCTGCTGAGGTCTCTGCCTCACCTCCACAGGAGGGCTATGTTCTGGTGCCAGGTTCTACAAGCCTCAGCTGGTCTTTGCCTTTGCCCCTCTCCCACGGGTGGGCACTGTGCACCACACTCGGGCCACAAGCCTGGGCACCAAGTGCAAGGGTGAGCACTTTTGCTTAGCTGTGGGTCCCTGTCAACCTGTTCCTCCAGCCGGGAGGGGCTTTAGGTGAGTGCTCAGCTGCTAGCCCAGGCCGGAAGCCCTGCCTCTGCCAACCTTGGCTCCTGGGCTGAAATGGGCTGCAGCTATGCGCTCAGCTGCGCTCTGGGCTTCCGCCCCACCTCCGCAAGCAAAGCCTGTTTGGGCAGAGCTTCAAGCCCCAGAGGCCAGGTGCGGCTGCACACCTGCTTCCCTCTGCCCAGCGGCAAACCTCCACCTGTTTCGGGCTCCCGCTTTTCCCCCACTGGTGTGGTTGCAGATGGGCCCGCAGCCACCCGACCACTTTTGTGTGTCCCCTTTGCCCTGGCTGGGCTAGACCGAGCTCACCCCAGCCGGCTCAGCCTCTGTCCCTGCCAATGGAACTACGCTTCCGCATCCCACGGCCACCCGCCCTCAGCAGTGTGAGTGTGGGCACTGCAACTCAGACTCTAACACTCCATACTGTAGTCCTGAAAGCTCCTTCCTTCTAAGCGACTGTGCTTTAATTGCCGCAGGAGAGCCTGTTTGGCTGGTGTCCTGCTTCCCCTTTCTGGTTCCAGGGGAAATATTGTTTCAGATTAGTGGAGTGACTCAGCCCAGGGTTTAGGGTGGCTGTCCCTCAAAGCTTTTCTCCCTGTGCCTTCCAGACTGCACTCTCTTCCCGCTGCTCCGGTCCTCTCCTCTCTCCCTGTCTCCCAGAGTCCTGGGTGAGTGGTTGTGGGAGAGTTTTTTTGCGCTGTCCCTTTAAGAAGAATTCTGGGTCTGAGACAACTGTCTCTTTCTCACAAACAGTATCCTAACCTGTTTCCCAGCTAAATACTGTCCATACACCTCTTCTTGGCTCTGGGGCTGTAGGCTGGGGCTTTGTTCCTGAGACCCAGATACCTACCCTTCCACTGGCCTCTCTTCCCACCACACGGGTCTCTCCGGAATGCCTTTCGCTCTGGGGAGCTGGGCAGCCCTTTCTGCGGTTTCACTTTTTCTACCAGTCTCAGTGTTGCTTCTTCAGTGTTCCCTGGTTGAGCGTTGGTTTATCCAGATGATGGTTCTTAAAATCAAGTTATAATCCACTTTGTTTCTGGGAGTTGGAAGTTGGTACGTCTGCTTACTCCATCACCACCTTGCCCCGCTCCTCAAGTACAAATTTTTAAGTGTGTATTTATGTTTGTAATCTCTTTCTATAGTGAACTTATCCACCAATGTCTTGATTCTTTAAGAAAATTAATCTTTTGCCAGAACAGGCAGTGGTGCAGTGGGTAGAGCGTCGGACTGGGATGTGGAGGACCAGGTTCAAGACCCCGAGGTTGCGGGGCTCATCTGGTTTGAGCAAAGCTCATCGGTTTGGACCCAAGGTCACTGGCTTGAGCAAGGGTTTACTCGGTCTGCTGAAGACCCGTGGTCAAGGCACGTATGAAAAAGCAATCAATGAACAACTAAGGTGTTGCATCAAAAAACTGATGATTTATGCTTCTCATCTCTCTCCATTCCTGTCTGTCTGTCCTATCAATCCCTCCCTCTGATGCTCTTTCTGTCCCTGTAAAAAGAAAAAAATAAAAGAAAGAATGAAAATTAATCTTTAAATGTTGTAACAATAGAACCTTATTTTCCTGTATAACTTAACACCATTGCCCATGACAGCTCCTTATCCCTATGAAATATTTAACCTGTATATTTTATTGGAGAAGCCAGGTAGAATCAATAAATAATTCTTCTTTTCCAAGTCATTCTTAGTACCTAATTTAAATTCTGCCTCTAAACAGTGCTGGGAAAATATTTTGTTTTTATCAATATTTGGTTTCTTCCTCACTCTCAAGCCTTGGCTCTTCTTGGTCTTGGGCATGATATTTTGAATTAAAAATAATTTAGAGAGCCAATTAGAGTTATAAACATTAGAAATAAAAATCCTAGTTTTCTCCAAATGGATTTAATTCATCTATTTCATTTAATAAACTTTCCAAATACTTTTTATGCCTCATAGAGTCCTGTTTTCTTTGCTGGGTTTCTTTTTTTTATTCATTTTAGAGAGGAGAGAGAAAGAGAGAAAGGGGGGAGGAGCAGGAAGCATCAACTCCCTTATGTGCCTTGACCAGACAAGTGTAGGGTTTCGAACCAGTGACCTCAGCGTTCCAGGTTGACACTTTATCTACTGCGCCACCCCAGGTCAGGCCAAGTCCTATTTTCTTAACTAAATTTAGGCAACTCTGCTTTGTATATTTTATTACTTTATATAAATAGATAGAATTTACTTAATCTAGTAATAAATCTTAAACTTATTTTATCTTTTCCTATGGGTAACTTTTTTCCCCAACCTAGGCAACTAACAAAATATATCTTGAAATATGATGTTAATGGAAGTGTGGAAGCTGCTGATACCTGTATTAAACAATAATATCCAAGAAAATGACCTAGATGCCTTTATATAAACAGAATTCTAGAAATCTAGAAAAAGCTATGCTTTCTTTGAGAACCATAAGAATCATGTTCTCTTTAATATTCTATTAGTGTCGAGTAAGCATTGATATAAAGTTCATTAGTGCTTTTAATCACTTGAATTTTTAATGTAGATTTGTTATATACTATTATTTCCAAAATTAAGGAAAGCTATATCTAAGTTGAAGTCGGTATTGTATGTTATTACAATATTTAATGCAAATACAAAGATTTGGGAATCTTTCTTCAAGGCACAATGGGGAAATTGAATTTACTGCTAGGTCACATAGTCCAATGACAAACAGGAACAATCGAAACTCTCCAGTGATCACTGTGGCCTGTGCTGTATTAGTTGCTGTTAATCAGAAATCCACACAGTGATACGCGTCTCTTTAGTGGTAGCAAGTAGGATTTATTTCTGCTTTTTTTTTTTTTAAGCAATTGGATCATTTATCAACAGTAGCTATATTTATTGCTCTACAGCAGCAAATTTTCAACATTTTTTATCTCATGGCATACATAAACTAATTATTAAAATTCTAAGGCACACCAAAAAATATACTTTTTGCCATTCTGACAAAAAAAAAGTAGGTATAATGTTGATTCATTCACACCAAGCACCTATTGTTATGTTGACTGTTGTCAATATTTTATTTGACAGTCTAAGAGAAGAGAGGTCAGTGCCCCTGATTAAATACTCAGGTATTGCACATTTTTAAAATTCTTGCAGCAAACAGGTTAAAAATTGCTGCTCTACACTAAAGTCACTGTATTAAACAGGTCTGTGCAAATCTAATTAAATAACTACACTAAAATATTTTGTCTCTGCCATTTTTATTTTATACTATATTCTCCCTCTGAACAACATGTGAGAATAAACAATTTTTTAAAGAAAACTAAATGTGTTTTATATAGTTTCACATTTTTAGTTTAAGAGTATAAATATGAAATGATTACATTTTCTTCAATAATTCCCTCTATAACAATCCTCCTTTCCAAGTTCTTAATACATCATGCATAGATTTTGCACCAACATTAAGTGGTTCAATTTAGTTGTTAAAGCTTGATGTCACATCTCCTTCCCTGGCCAAACAAACCACAGTGAGGGCTTGCAGGGTTTCCTCCCATCCTTACTGTCTTTCTCCCAGTCTCTGCTGCCTGGGTTGAGACAGGATGAGGCTGGTGGTCACTGTACCTATCCAGCCCAAAGCTGGAGACAGATGACAGAGTAATCTGCTCAATTCAGCTCCCCAGTGTCTGTGGGGCTCTGCTCATGTGATGGTCTCCAGAATATACACTTCTCTTCTATGCATTAATAAAAATATTTCTTTTAAAATAAAATTTTAATTATTTTAATATACGAGAGTTAGGCCAGTGTTTGAGAACAAAAACCATTAAGAGTAAACTATGGCTCTAAACTTCAATGAAAGCAGTACAGTTCTCCAGAGAAAACAACTTTAATAGGATCGAATGCAATGAGCTTTTTAAAAGAAAATTTTAGCAATATGGGTAAAATTCTTGATGGATCAGATTGAACATTGTAGAAGAAATGTGTGTAGAACAAATAGAACACCAGTAAATGCCATTAAGATTGTGGATTCTCTTGCTCTGATGTTAATTCATATATTTAATAGATACAATCTCATAGTTGAGAAACTTCAATTAAGAGAAAAATCCAAATAAAGAATATTAAGTGACATTTATAATGATTCATAAAATAGACCGATAAATATGTTAGTTACATGTTGCTTACTGTTTCTTCTCAACAGAATAGCAAGATATGCCTCCAAGAAGTTCTATACAATAACAAAGACTACTACTACAAGATTAAGTGGTAAATGATGAACATTTAGCTGGAGCCTTGCAGTACTATATGATTATGCAACACTTCCTTCTGAGATGTTATAAAGGAAAAAGAAGTCATTGAATTGCAATACAAATTTGAGTTTGTAACTCATTTGACAAAAATCACATTTACAGGCATGTCTAAAAAATTTCCCAGCCCTGGCTGTTTGGCTCAATGGATCAAGTGTCTGCTGGTGTATGGACATCCCAGGTTTGATTCCCAGTCAAGGCACACAGAAAAAGCAACAATCTGCTTCTCACTGTCTCCTTTTGCCCCTTCCCTTCTTCTTATCCTCCTGCAGCCAGTGGTTTGATTGTTTTTGAGCAACAGTCCCAGGCACTGAAGATAACTTGGTTGATTCAAGCATTGGCCCCAGATGGAGGTTTTCAGGTAGATACCAGTTAGGACACATACAGAGTCTGGCTATCTCCCCTCCTCTCACTTTAAAAAAAAAAAAGAAAGAAAAGAAAAAAAAATTCTCTTTGCACAGAGAAACTTTATTGTTGATACATAAGAAATTATAGGTAAAGACTATGGAGTGGCCTTGAATATGAGAGACATTGGAGTTGTTGCGCATTTGATTTTTTTTTTAAGAATTTACTTATTGATTTTAGAGAGAAGGAGAGGGAGCAAAACTGTAGTTGTTTCACTTTAGTTGTTCATTGATTTCTTTTCCCATATGCCTTGACCAGGGACCTGGGGTTTCAAACCAGCAACCTCAGCTGGTTCACTCTATCCTCTGCACCACCACAGATCAGGTACTTGGCATTTAATTTTTTATTTGACTGTTTTAGCAGTCACAGGATGGACTCAAGGGTTTAGATCCCTCACTCGAAAAGAGTAAGGCTGACAATGCCACTTAAGCAGAGTGATGAGGAAATCAAACCAATAATATATGGAAAGATGGGAAAAGGATTGCCCGGCACCTAAACAGCCAACTTGGACCATAAGATGACCTTGAGCAGAGAAGTTAGTGATTAGGATAATAGAATAGAAAGAGAAGGAGAGTATGGGGTCTTCTATGTTTGTGGAGCTGTAATATCACCTCTGGACTGACTAATATTGGATTTCTTTTATATGGGAGAGTATCTTTTAAGCCATTATTTTGGGGTTTTCTGTAGTATACATCCCAACCTAATACAAACCAATACACACAAATTTTATGAGCATGGCAATGGGAACAGAATACACCAGACAGCCAGCTTCTGTTCTCATAAAATATTCCATTTAATAGGAAACATAGACAATTTAATAAATATTAATACTATAATATGAATGTGTTATAATAAGGGACTTTTGTTAGAATTCTGACTACATAGAACAGGATGAGCAGAGATGTCCCAATGGAAAATGTGATGGGTTTGTGCATTATTGTACAGGGTGGGAAAAAAAGAGGTTTATAGCTGTGAGTACATGAAACACAGTTTATTATTATTTATAAATTATTGTATTATTTATTTCTATTACAACTGTAAACTTATTTTTGCCCCAACCTGTATATAAGATCCAGGAGAATGTGTTCTTAATGCTGATATTCACATATGAGGACAACGGTCATGACTGACCACATCAGAGTAAAGCAGTTTGTTTTTCTAGCCTTTGCAATGAATGTGTTGCTCAATCTATCCCCATGCTTTCCAGTGTCGTCTTTACCTGTAGTTTATACTTGAAGTCACACACCATCATGGGTCAGGATGTGGATCACAGCCCTCAGAAGGTGGTTTTACAGAGACATGCTCTAAAGGAAAGAAACTACAGCACTACAATAAAATAGACCAGAGCAACTGTGACAAGCCTTCCTATTGGGGTTTCTTTCAAGGTGCCCTGAAGTTAATTTTCCTGAGCAAATATGGACAAACATGATTCTCAAACAGAAGACTCCTTCATTGCTCAGGTGTGTTCTTTAGCTTAGAACCAGTATTTATTCAAACAGTGTTTCAAGAAAGGGTAAATATGTTTCTGAGAAAATCCCTCAGAAAGTGTACTGTTGGGGTTAAAGAAAAAAACCGAACTATATACCTTAAATATTTTAGGAACAAAATTCTGTTTGAGCTGTTCAGTATGATCTAGTCCTGTTTCTAGAAAAATGTGCAGTGGTGTAATAGTACCATTTCTTAATGGGCCCTTAGAGGTCTTAGTTTCTAATATAATTAATCAGTTTATTGTGTTCTATAATTATAGAATTAGTAGAAAAAAATCCTCTGTATTTGAAATATTAGGGAACATTAAGACAATTAGTTTTCGAGAACCACTTCTTCTATCTCAGGCATCACAGGACAGGAGAAGCCCCGAAGAAGTCATGCACTGTGCTCACCATTAACTGAGATACAGAGACATAGAGGTGTCATTTTTTCCCCTGCTTACACGTTTAATTTTACATTTGAAGAGAGTAGAAACAATCAGGTGACAATTTTTGTTCCAGTATAAAAGAAAGAATTACAGATCCCTAAAATCAATGGCTATCAATCAAAGCCTAGACACTGGGTGTTATGAATAATTTAAGACCGGTTTGTTAACTGTGCAGAAGTGAGTTAGCCATGCAGGGAGACACGTTGTCAATTGCCAGCAATGAACTACGATTTTGGAAACCACAGGCAGCAATTTACAGAAAAGATTAGGCCAGTTACTGTACACATGTGACATTTTCTTGATTTAAAATGTCAATCCGGAAAGCTGGAAACTGACAACTGAAGTTTGGAATGAGGCAACGGAGTTTATGGAGAACTGTTTTTACCTGAGGATGTCTGCATTTCTTCTCTGGGAGACCCCGGAATGCACATCTCCTGCTGGGTCCAAAAGTGCATGCAAATAAGCACTAGCAGAGAATGGTGATGCACTTTCTCTGAGGACCATTAGCACCTTTGGATTATGCACTTGTCCTGAGAAAGCATCGTGACAGCCTTTACTTTCTAGAGCTGATGTTATTTCAAAGAAAACACTACAAATACCTTTTATTTATTCCTAAACCATCCTGATGGATGTAATTACTTTCATTCTGCACCAGAATCCTTGTTAAGTTGCTTTTCAAAAGAATATGGTATGAGCGCGGTAGAAAATTCCCTTTGGATACCAAAGTAACAATTGTTGCAGGCAAATGCACTGATGAATGATAAAGTGAATGGGTAAGACTTGAAGGAGAAATGGGTTGTCTGCATAGCCTCAAAGTAGTGACCCCAGATATTTACTAATTACTGGGTTGGTGTTAACTTTCGTCTACAAATTTGTTGGTATTCCCCTTCCCTCCAGGAAGTGAAACTTCATTTTCCTTCCTTTCAGTAAAAGCCATACTTAGTGAATTGCTTCCAAAGAAGAACATAAAAGGAGGGAAATAATAATTTTACTGTGGAGAAGCCTGACAGACAGCACGTAACTCAACAACCCAGGTTAGCGTCACCAAGAATGAGCTGTGTTGGCAATATGTACCCTGATATGATTACGCGGATATGATGTGACAAATAGGACACTGTCCTTCTGTGATAGCCTTCCTAAAAACTCATAATTCTAAACTAATTATAAAGAAACATCACAATAATCCATTCTATAAAATATTTATTCAGTGTTCTTTAAAAGTCTCTATGCCACGTGCATAAAAATCAAGTAAGAACTAAGAAGCTGTCCCAGACTGAAGATGTGACTAAATTGACTAAACGAAATTTTATTTCCTTCCTTGGATCCTGAAACGAAACAAAAAAAATCTTTTTTTCAAACAGGCATTAGTGAGAAAAATAGTAAAATACAAATAAAGTCTCTAGTTAATTAATAGAATTTTACCAGTATTAATTTTTTAGTTTTGATAAATGTACCATGATTATAAAGTTATAAATATTCATAGAAGCAATAGGGGAATCTTCCTTATTACCTTGAAACTTTACATGTACTAAAACCATTTCAACACAACACATGAAAACAAAGACAACTTGACATTAGAAATGGTCTATGGATGCTGTAAGTTGCATTGTGTCCCCTAAAGCCATACTGAGGTTGACGTCCTAATCCCCAGGGCTACAGAATGCGACCTTAGTCGTAAGTAGGGTCCCCGCAGATGTAATTAGGTAAAATGAAGTCTTCTTGGAGTTGGGTGAACCTTAATCCAGTACGATTGGTGTCCTTTTAAGAGGACGACATGCAGGGGAAGAATGCCCTGAGGTGATGGAGGAGAGATGAGAGTGTTTCAGCTGCACTCTGAAAAGCAGCAAGGATGCTGGCTCTGCCAGGAGCCTGGAAGAAAAATGTCTCTCCTCTGCAGGTTTCAGAGGGTGGATAGTTCTGCAGACAACTGGATTTTGAATTTGTTGGCCTCCAGAATTATGCAATTGTTTTTTATTTAACCAGAAAGTCTGCAGTACTTTGCCATATTAGTAAACAAATACATATGAGAACTACATGTTTTTGATTAGTATAAGCTATGTAGATCCCTCTTCATTAGCGTTAAAGTTAGAAACAAAAATTCTTTATCTTCCAATTTAAAAAATGCTATATTTCTAGGGAAAAACTGTGAACTCTTGAGATGTCCTGAAGGATGGTGGCTTCTTCAGGAATATTTATGGGACATGAATTCCATCTATAATTCAAATTTAACAGAGGAAGGCAGTCTGAGTTTGATCATTCCTTTGTACTTCAAAAGAAAAGTAGTATGCATTTTAAAAGTAATTCTTAGTGTTTAGTATTGAATTCTTTAATATTCCCAAGTTTAAACCTTGTAAGCCAGGGGTTTTATTGTAATCCCTACACTGTATTTGCACATACCAATACTTATCATTTAAAATAAAGGATGACACTTTGTTTTCTACATGGGAAACGAGGCCACATGCCCTTTTTATTTAGCAATAAAATATATCTCTTTATCTGAAAGGTAATACTATAGCTTCTTAAGTCTTATACAGTTTAACCAAAGATGTAAAAGACCTATACTCAGAAAATTATAAGACACTGAAAAAAGAAATTGAAAAGATACAAATAAGTGGGAGCATGTATATGTTCATGTATAGAAAGAATTAACACCTTTAAAATGTCCATACTACCCAAAACAACTTATAGATTTGATGCAATTCCTATCAAAACACCAATGATATATTTCACAGAACTAAAACAAATATTCCAAAAATTTTATACGGAATCATAAAAGATCCCAAAGAAAGAGTCACAGCAATTTTGAGAAGGAAGAACAAAGTTGGAAGAATCAGGCTACCTGATATTTAGGGAGGAAGGCTTCGAAGGACTAAGTTTGAAAAGTAACAAACTACAGCTGTGTAGCCCCTTTACTAGCTCCCTAAATAACTTGCAACACAAGCAAGGAAAATGGGATATGTAAATAGTCAAGGACAGACAGTCCAAACCTCCCCTCATACCCTCTCCCCTCCCAGATACTTGAAAGTCACGTGGGACTACAGACAAAGAAGTCAAAGCAATCAGGCACCTTTCACATAACAGCTGAAACTGCAAAGGTATATAAGAAAAACTAACTTCAGTAAGCTCATGATTTGAGGCCTGTTAGGAATTCCCCTTTCTCCAGCACTTGTCTAAGGGTCTTTGTCCTCCAGGAGTCACTCTTTTGTTCCTGCAACAATATTGAAATATACGACAAGGTCATAGTAATCAAAACATCATAGTACTGACATAAAAACAGACATATATATGTAAATGGAACAGAATAGAGAGCCCAGAAATCAACCCATGTCTTCATAGTCTTTTAATATTTGACAAAGGAGGCAAGAGCATACAATGGGGGTAAAGATAGTCTATTCAATAAATAGTGTTAAGAAAATTGGACAGATAAGTGCAAAAAAAAAAATAAAAAGAAATTAAACCACCTTCTTACACTATACACAAAGATAAGCTCAAAATGGGTTAAAGACTTAAATGTTAGACATGAAACCATCCAAGTACTAGAAGAAAACATAGGCAGTGAAATCTAAGACCTTCTTTTAGCAATATATTTCTATATACCACTTAATGCATACAAGAGAAACAAAAGAAAAAATAAACAAATGGAACTATATCAAACTAAAAAGTTTTTGCACAGCAAAGGAAACCATCAACAAAATGAAAAAGACAGCCTACTGAAAGAGAGAACATATTTGTTAATGATATATCTGATAAAAGGTAAATATCCAAAGTCTATAAAAAAGTTATAAAACTCGACACCAAAAAAACAAACAAACAATCCAATTTAAAAATGGGTAAACGATCTAAATAGACACTTCTCCAAAGAGGACATACAGATAGCCAATAGATATATGAAAAGATGTTCAATGTCACTAATTATCAGAGAAACGCAAATTAAATTCACAATGAGATATCACCTCACACCGGTCAGAATGGCGCTCATCAATAAATCAAGAAACAGCAAGTGTTGGTGAGGGTGTGAAGAGAAGAGAAATCACATGCCCTGTTGGTGAGAATGTAAATTGATGCAGCCCCTGTAGAAAGCATTATAGGGTTACCTCAAAAACTTAAAAATGGAACTGTTTTATGAACCAGCAATTTTACTTCTAGGAATATATCTGAAAAAACCTGAAACAATAATTCTAGAGAATACATGCACCCCTATGTTCATTGCAGCATTATTTACAATAACTAAGATTTGAAAGCGGCCCAAGTGCCCACCAGTAGATGAATGGATAAAAAAGCAGTGGGATATTTTCACAATGAAATTCTACTCGACTGTAAAAAAAGACGGAAATCTTACCTTTTTCAAAAGTATGGATGGACCTGGAGAGTATTATACTAAGTAAAATAAGCCAGTCAGAGAAAAACAAACACCATATAATTTCACTTATATGTGGACTCTAATGAACCAAATAAGCTAACAAACAAAACAGAAACAGACTCATAGATGCAAAGAACAGGCTGAGAGCTGTCAGAATAAACTAAAAAAAAAAAAACCTCATAGACACAGACAACAGTAGGGTGATTACCAGAGGAAAGGGGGTTGGGGGGCAGTTGAAGGTAAGGGGGGATAAATGACGATGGAAGAATACTTGATTTGTGGTGGTGAACACAATACAATATACAGGTGATGTATTATAAACTCGTACACCTGAAACCTGTATATTTTTATTAATTAATTTAACCCCAATAAATTCAATAAAATAATTTTTTTTAAATCAGGAGAGGTGACATTGTACAAGACAAATTATTCACCCAAGTAAGTGAACAGACAAAACAGATACACAATACTTATAAATGGGCTGGGGAGTTTTAGTCTACTTTTAAAACACTATTTATTTATTTTTATTTATTTATTTTTTGCATTTTTCCAAAGTTAGAAGCAGGAGGCAGTCAGACTCCCACAAGAGCTCGACCAGGATCCACCCGGCATGCCCACCAGGGGGCAATGCTCTGCTCATCTGGGGCATTGCCCCGTTGTGGCCGGAGCCATTCTAGCACCTGAGTCGGAGGCCATGGAGCTGTCCTCAGTGCCCGGGCCAACCCTGCTCCAATGGAGCTTTGACTGTGGGAGGGGACGAGAGAGACAGAGGAAGGAGAAGGGGAAAGGTGTAGAAGTAGATGGGCACTTCTCCTGACTGGGAATCGAACCTAGGATTTTCACACACCGGGCTAATGCTCTACTGCTGAGCCAACCAGCCAGGACCTAAAACACTATTTTGAAGACTGACAAATTCAGCTCTAAATGTCTCTGTAATCATTTTTATTTTTCCATGTAGGGCTTTCTATCATGCCAGATTTCAGGTTCTTAACATACAACCTGAATTGGCAATGCCATTCCATTTTTCCAAATAATAATAACAAGAATTTATGATAGCTAACAAAGCTTAGATTTTTATTACCTTAAACTTTCTTAATCTTTAAAATTACAGGTATATTTTAAATTATTAGAACTAAACTGTATCCTAAAATTCTTTACACAAATTTGACTTAGGTGCATAATTGGTTTAATTATTTGCCTGTTTTTTCTTAAAATTTTAGAGTAACTATACTGCTCACAAAACTTACGGGATATTTCAAAGTGAATATGAAGCTATAAAATGTGCCCTAACTTTTGTAAGCAGTGTAAAATGTAAAAGTGAAGTCATATTAGAGGGGAATTACTGGCTTATTACAGATTGTGCCTTTTTTGTACCTGTTTTCTGAACTTTCCAAATCGTGCTCGAGCATCGTTGTACTGGTCCCACCTGTACGGGACTCCAATATTGCTGTGCTCCAGTACAGGTGGCCCTGTCTCTGATCTGCTAGAGAGTGTCAAAGTGTCTCTGTATGTGTAATGCCGGTGGCAGAGACCAGGCAGGTTTAGGTTAGATTTGGGCAGACAGTAGAGAAAGTGCTGCGGAGCCAGAAAGTGTCAGGCCACACCCGTTTATTGGAGGCTTGCAAAGACAGGCAAGCAAATAACAACAAAAGTGAAAGAGCTAATAAACAAAGGAAAATCTGCTATTCGCAGTAAGGACAAAGGAGCAAGGAAACCCGCACCTCTCAGTGGCACAATCTGGGAGAATCGCCTCCCAGGGGAAGCACCCATAGCCTTATATAGGCTATCCACACGTGCCTCTGCCACGTGCTCAAACACTAATCAAAATGCTTGCAGCTGATAAACCCGCGAGCAAGCCTAACACAGCTGCAAATTCACAGTGGGCAAGTTATTTTTCTTTTAATTCTGGGACATAAGAAGTGGTTGACACAGAGAAGACATCAAATAAAGTCACAATTACATCTTTAAATTATATATCGATACATAACATGGTTGTAAAATCATGGATATGGAAGCACAGAACACCGGAGGGATGAGCACAGTGCCACTCTTAGAACATGCTGGAATGGCTGTTTATACTGCACACCCAGGGGCCTTTACATCTGAGGACTTTCAGGTGGTGCTTCTTTTTCTTAAAAACAAGCCATCATCTAAATCTTTTTTTAATTAAGTGAGAGGTGGGGAGGCAGAGACAGACTCTGCATGCACCCCTACTGGGATCCACCAGGCAAGCCCCATATACTGGGCAATGTTCAGCCTGTTTGGGCAGCTGCTTCATTCGTTGTTCTGCAACATACCTATCATAGCACTTGAGGCAAGGTCATAAAGCCATCCTCAGCATCCAGGGCCAACTTCTGCTTGAACCATTCAAGCTCCGGCTGTGGGAGGAGGAGGAGGAGGAGGGGAAAAAGCAGATGGTCACTTCTCTTTTGTGCCCTGACCAGGAATCAAACCTGGGACTTCCACACCCTGGGCAGATGCTCTACTGTCAGGGCCTACATTTCTTAAAATGTTAATTTGTTTTAGTAGTTTTTGCATTTTCTATATATGTATGTTTGTGCACATGTGTGTCTTTAGAGTATAATATATTACTAGTGTATTTTTTCTAATGAACTTTCTATTACTGGTGAACTCCTAAGAAACACTAATGTCCAAAAATTTTTTAGTTTAATCTAGTCCCATTTGTTTATTTCTTTTTCTTTTTCCCAAGGAGATATATCTATCTATCTATCTATCTATCTATCTATCTATCTATCTATCTATCTATCTATATATATATCTATATCTATATATAGATATATATATAGATATATATATTCAAAAAGACATTACTGGAAGAGATAGCTGAGATTTTTTCTGTTTGTTTTCTTCTAGGATCTTTTGGTTTCACAACATATATATTTATAAGGACAGAGAGAGAGTCAGAGAGAGGGATACATAGGGACATAAAGACAGGAATAGAGAGAGATGAGAAGCATCAATCATTAGTTTTTCGTTGCCGTTGCAACACCTTAGTTGTTCATTGATTGCTTTCTCACATGTGCCTTGACCGTGGGCCTTCAGCAGACCAAGCCACCCCTTGCTGGAGCCAGCGACCTTGGGTCCAAGCTGGCAAACTTTTTTGCTCAAGCCAGATGGGCTCACGCTCAAGCTGGCAACCTCGGGGTCTCAAACCTGCTTCTTCTGCATCCCAGTCTGAAACGCTATCCACTACGCCACCGCCTGGTCAGGCTCACAACTTATATTTAAGTCTTGTAGCCATTTTGAGCTTATTCTTGTGTATGGTATAAGTTGGTGGTTTAGTGGTTATTTTTGCATTTGCCTGTCCAATTTTCCCAACACCATTTATTAAAGAGACTGTTTTTACTCCATTATGTGCTCTTGCCTCCTTTGTCAAACAATTGACCAAAAGATGTGGGTTTATAACTGGGTTCTCTAATTTGTTCCATTTTTCTATAAGCCTATTCTCAACTATCAACAAAGTGAAGAGGAAATTCACTGAATGGGAGGACATATTTCCCACTGATACATCTGATAAGGGGTTAATCTTCAAAATATATAAAGAACTTATACAACTCAAGACCAGGTAGACAAACAATCCAATTAAAAAATGGACAAAGGACCTAAATAGACACTTCTCCAAAGAGGACATACAGAAGGCCAATAAACATATGAAAAAATGCTCAAGGTCACTAATCATCAAAGAGATGAAAATTAAAACTCCAATGAGATATTACTTCACCTTATCTCCCAGAATGGCTTTAATCAATAAATCAACAAACAACAAGTGCTGGTGAAAATGTGAAGAAAAGAATCCTTGGACACTGCTGGTGGGAATGCCAATTGGTGCAGCCACTGTAGGAAGCAGTATGGACTTTCTTCAAAAAATTAAAAATAAAACTGCCTTTGATCTAGTTCTGGGAATATATTCTATAAATTCCAAAACACTAATTCTGAAGAATATACATACCCCTATGTTTACTGCAGCATTATTCACAATAACAAAGATCTGGAAATAGCCAAAGTGCCCATCAGTAGATGCGTGGATATAAAAGCTGTAGGACATGTACATAATGGGATACTATTCAGCAGTAAAAAGAGAAGATCTTATCTTTTACAACAGCATGGATAGACCTGGAGAATATTATGCCAAGTGAAATAAGCCAGGCAGAGAAAGACAAAATATTATATAATCTCACTTATATGTGGAATCTAATAAACAAATTTAACGGTAAATAAAATAGAAACATGGATACATGGAACAGATGGACAGCTGTCAGAGGAGAGTGGGGTTGGGAGACTGGATAACAGAAGGTATAGGTATTAAGCAAAAAATACATATATATATTTATGTATGTATGTATGTACATATGTATACATGCATAGACACAGAACAGTGTGGTGACAGCCAGAAGGAAAAGGGGTAGATGGAGGTGGGAAAGAGAAGGAACATGAGAACTGCTTGGAGCACAGGGCACAAGATGGCAGTGTGCAGATGAGGTTTTATTAAGCTACACACTTGAAACCTCTACCCCAATAAATTCAATTAAAAAAAAAACAGAAGAAAAAAAGAAACACTAGTGTCCTTCCAAAATACATTGTGAAATGTTGAGCCAGGCTTTAAAATAAAAATACCAACCTTCCTTTCGGGTATGTCACTGTGAATTTGAAAGTTACTCCACTCTTTTCAGGTCTGTGGGTTTGGAAACATATCCTGCTGGATTAAAAGCGAGTTTAAAGAGCAAAGTATCCACTATGACCATTTTGGTACAGAATCTTTAAGAGATAGGACTTAAATGGCCCTGAAGGATTATGAAACAGAATAAATTCACACTCTTATTGGAATGGAAACTTTAATTTAATTAAAACACACCCCTGTGAAGTTTTTTCCATCTGGAGGGAAAATGTTCTGTCTCATTCTGCAGTGGGAGGCCAAGGACCTGAAGCAGAATGGTCCTCAGCTATGGAGGAGAGCAGAGACTCCCAGAGAATTCCCAAATGGTATGCATGGACACTGCATAGTGTGGGGTCAGAGCACAGCTCCGCTAGGGAGGCTGCCGTTCCTGACTCCAAATCCTCACTCTGCGGCCTCATAGCTGGGTGACTGAGCGAGTCACCTAACATCGCTAAACTTTTGTTTCTGTTTCAGTAAAAACTGGTTCATATCTCACAGGGTTGCTGTGAGCATTATTTGAAGGATATAATCTATTACATAGTAAATCTTTGCTATTCTTGTTATGTGTGTGTGACAGAGACAGAGACAGAGAGAGGGACAGACAGACAGGAAGGGAGAGAGATGAGAAGCATCAATTCTTTGTTGCAGTACCTTAGTTGTTCACTGATTGCTTTCACATATGTGCTTTGACCAGGGAGCTACAACAGACCGAGTGACCCCTTGGTCAAACCAGTGACCTTGGGCTCAAGCTGGTGAGCCTAGGTCAAATCAGATGAGCTCATACTCAAGCTGGCGACCTCAGGGTTTTGAACCTAGGTCCTTCATGTCCCAGTCCAACGCTCTATACACTGCGCCACCACCTGGTCAGGCTGTTATTCTTATTTTGATACTTTAGAAATTAAAAATGAAAAATTTCAAGGGATATACATTCTACTCTTCTTATTCTCCATGTAATTAACTATTTTTTTCTGTGTTTCTATCTATTACCAACTCTATTTCTCATCATTTTGGGGATATGAATTCCCTAATCAACACTAGGCTTTCTATCTTGGAAGCCTCACAGTTTTGAATGAGGGTTTTAAGCATAAGCATATTAAATCTACCTCTATAGTCCTGACTTTTCACTGACATCTCATATTTCCTAATATGGGAAAATTCACAATGTTTGAATTTTTTGTCACCAGTGAAAATGAAATGGACACTTCTATCATCTCCAGTTTTGTTGTCTTCCATCTGTCCTTTGCCTTTGGACAATTTGAACCAGCTGTGAGTTTTTGGGAACAGAAACTGTGTCATTTTATCTCTTCATATGGCCTGAACACATGTGGTAGGGGCCATAAATAGTTGTCAAACACATGAGTAGATGAATGATTAAAAAGTTTCTTTCAGATTGGAAAAGGTAACTACACTAGAAAGAGAAGGAAAACTATTCATTGTTCTCCTCTTTATCCAAAACAATAGTTTGTGGACTGGGGGTCTGATTGGTAATTACAAGTCTTCAATTAATTATTCATTGTTAATTAAAAACCATTCTATTACTAATTATTCCCCAGTACTCATTTCTCAATCTGTGACTTAGCTATCCTTAAATATTTTATATCAGTGTATCATCATGAGGGTTTCTGGAAATAACCTCAGGAAATAGAAATATAGGATTAACAGATTTCAAAATTTTCTCAAAGAATTTAGAGTGTAAAGTGACACAGGAATGCACATGCTTGTGCACTGGCACACAGACATGTGTGTGCAGCCACTTACCATCTTATTCAAATGGTGCTCTGCTACTCCACCACGTAGAGCTAGATGCATATGCATTAGGGAAGACCAGCTTTGAAAACATAAATCTCTCAGCAAATTTGATAAGTCATCTCCTGAGCATTTCTAAGAAAAAAGTCTGAGCCTGAATACAAAGTCCTCTCCGTAAGACTAAATTTAAGTGTATGTAAATTGAATATATGTAAATAGTCCATATAAATTGAGTATATGTAAATTTAAGCTTAATTTGAGTATATGTAAATTATAGCTGTCTGTGTGACAATATTTTGGTTGGTGTCCAGTAACTTCATTGACACTGATTAAATCTTGCAGGAACTTTCTCATACACTAGACTGCACTTATAACAGTGTGGTTGACAAGAGCTAGAGAAATAAATTATTTATACATTTTCAGTGCACTGAATTTCAAAATAAAAGGAAGCTCAGCCATAGTGTAAATTCTGCTACAAAAGACTGTGTGGGACAACTAAGTATATTAATTTTAAATTCATGCAGTATTACTATATCTAAAGTACAAGTTCAAGAATTGGACTTAGGCACAGTGATATTTGAAAAGAGGGAGGGAAGAGACTAAGGTTGTGGGGGATGTAGAGAAGTAGGTTTGGTGATGAAAAGACTCAAAAAAAATTTTTTCTGGTTGCTTTTATATTCTCAAGGATGAAAGGGATGATGTAAACCAGGGGTCAGGAACCTATGGCTCGCAAGCCAGATGTGGTTCTTTTGATGGCTGCATCTGGCTCACAGACAAATCTTTAATAAAAATAATAATAACATTAAATATATAAAACATTCTCATGTATTACAATCCATTCATTTCCTACTGTTCATGTTCATGGTTGCAGGTGACTGGAGCCAATCACAGCTGTCCTCCGGGACACCAAATTTTTATTTTATAATGCCTAATGTACATGTGTCATTGTGAGGTCAGGAAATAAACTCCCCTCCTATTAATCAAGTAGTCAGCTAGCTAATTGCAGAAACCCTTTTGATGAAGAAGATGGCTAAAAGAAAAAAAAGATGAGGAGTATCGTACTTTTCAGCAGAAATGGACAGAGAAATTCACCTTTGTGGAGAGAGTAGGTTCTGCAGTGTGTCTAATATGCAATGATAAAATTGCATTGATGAAATGGTCAAATATAAAGCGACACTTCAACACACGCCATACTACATTTGCATTGAAATATTCAGCAAGGGACAGCAGGAAGAAAGCATATCAAGAACTACTGTGCAGAGTGCAAGCTAGTCAGCAGCAAGTCCATGTTTGGACCCAACAAGGTGACTGGAATTTAGCTAGCTTTGCTGGTGCTTTAGCAATTATGAGAAATGGAAAGCCATTCACAGATGGGGAGTATGCCAAAACATTCATGCTTGATGTTGCTAATGAACTTTTTGATGAATTTTCGAATAAAGACAAGATAATCAAACAAATAAAAGACATGCCTCTGTTGGCAAGAGCTGTTCACGATCCTACCATCCTGATGGCAAATCAAAGTGAGGCAACACAAGTAAAGGACATAAATGCAGCACCATACTTTTCTCTCACTTTGGATGAGTCAACAGACATAAGCCATTTATCCTAGTTGAGCGTGATGGCAAGGTATGCTGTCGGTGACACACTATGTGAGGAAAGTCTTGCTGTTTTGCCTATGAAAGGGACAACAAGAGGGGAGGATTTATTCAAGTCTTTCACTGAGTTTGCTAAAGAAAAAATCTACCGATGGATAAACTTATTTTGGTGTGTACTGATGGTGCTCCATGCAAGGTGAGGAAAAACAGAGGATTCGTAGCGCTTCTTTGTGA
The DNA here is from genome assembly GCA_037038555.1 of Rhynchonycteris naso. Taxonomy (NCBI): domain Eukaryota; kingdom Metazoa; phylum Chordata; class Mammalia; order Chiroptera; family Emballonuridae; genus Rhynchonycteris; species Rhynchonycteris naso. Next base: position 230,659,189 of record CM072998.1, read on the forward strand.
ACATGAAAAGAGACCCATCCTAAGTTTGTACTGCACCCTACATCAGGAAGCGCTTTGTGCTCAGATGTGTAGCGAGCAGCTTGGTGAGGTGATGTCACTGGTCATTCAGGTGGTCAACTTTATTGTTGCCCAAGCTTTAAATGATCAACAGTTTAAAACACTGATGGATGAAGTTGGGAATATTATCCTGGTCTGCTTCTGCACAGCAATGTGCATTGGTTATCAAGAGGGAAGGTGCTCAGCCGTTTTGCAGCTTGTCTGAGCGAAATTCAGACTTTTCTTGAAATGAAAAACATCGAGCATCCTGAGTTTGCTAACACTGAGTGGCTCCTGAAGTTCTACTATCTCGTGGACATGACTGAACATCTGAACCAGCTCAATGTGAAAATGCAAGGCATTGGAAATATAACCTTATCCCTTCAACAGGCAGTGTTTGCATTTGAAAACAAGCTAAAACTCTTCATCACCAACATTGAAACATTTACTACACTTTGAAAAACTGGGAGAGTTTAAAGATGTATGCACAGCAAGTGACCCTGCTCAACACCTTAAGCTCCAGCAGCTAGCAGGCTTCACATCTAATCTCCTGCAGTCATTCAAAGTGCATTTTGGAGAATTTCATGAGTGCACTCATCTTTTTAAGTTCATCATCCATTCACACAAATGTGCAGTGGACAGCGCCGACCTGAGAGTTCCATCCCTGGTGTCTCTGTCAGAGATTCTGAGCTACAAGCTGCTGACCTGAAGGCCTCAGACATGTGGGTGAATAAGTTCAAGTCACTGAATGAAGATTTGGAAAGACTTGCACGATAGCAAGGAGAGTTGGCGAGCAAACACAAGTGGGGAGAAATGAAAAAACTTCAACCTGTGGACCATCTGATAGTCAAAACTTGGGATGTGCTTCCCATCACATACCACACACTGCAGCATGTGAGTTTTGCTGTACTGACAATGTTTGGCTCCACATATGCATGTGAGCAGTCTTTCTCACATCTAAAGAACGTTAAGACCAACCTACAATCACATTTAACGGATGTAAGTCTCAACACCTGCATGAAGCTTAACCTCACTATGTATCAACCAGACTACAAAGCCATCAGCAAAACCATGCAGAACCAGAAGTTGCATTAATGGTAAGAAGTAATTTATTCATCATTGGTTAGCAAGAGCATAACAACATTATTAAAAAGAATTCAGAGACTTACTGTATTTTAAAAGTGTTGGTCTTACATAAAATGTACACATTTACTTGTATTTAGTGTTAAACATATTGTATGGCTCTCACAGAATTACATTTTTAAATATGTGGCATTCTTGGCTCTCTCAGCCTAAAAGATTCCTGACCCTTGGTGTAAATAAACTGTCATCTGAGAGTGGGAGAGATATCTGTACATTTTTCACAGAGAAAAGAAGTTGTAAAAAGAATTACTAGGGTATTTCAATAGACTTGCTGTGCTGCACTCTGTATTCATTGGAAATTAAAAATTTTTTTAAACGTAGTTTTTTTTTCTCTAATTTTATCATCTTCTGTATCATATTATTAATAACCATTTTCTTTGTGGAAATCATTTTTTCCCAGACTCATTACATCATATTTAAAGGCAAGATGATATAGTTCAAATGATCTTTTCCAGGTTCCACTTTAGTGTCCTGGCCAATAAGCATCCTTCTCATAAACATTTGTGGAATTCAAGATTTAAGAAAATGAACGAAACACTTCAGAAAATATTTCTAGCACTTCTTTTTATCACCCTGAACTTTACTAACATAGATGTTTGTGTGAATTTTTTATCTTTCCTTTGCACATACAGAGAATAGGCTTTAGTTAGCCGTGAGCACTTGTGTTACCAAAGAAACACAATGGGCCTCTTCTAAAGACCCCTGAGGCTGGTTCAAGTTAGATATGCTTTCTCCTCATCAAACCTTTTCTAGAAAATGAAGAAGCATTCTGTAGAGATCTGTTTCTAGTTTACTTCCTTAAAATGTTATGTCAAAGTGTTCTTAATTTTTTAAAGAGATTTTATTTATGCATTTTAGAGAGGGGGGAGAAAAGGGTTTGGGGAAGAGCAGGAAGCTTCACCATGTACTGTCCAAGGAGCAGTAGACAGAGAGGATCCTGTAAACCTATTCAATCAATGAAGCCCATTGTCTACCCTGTGAGGTCACTTGCCATTTTAACTTTTCCACTCAACACTTCAAATGTTGATGGGAACTTTTCCATTCAACACCTCAAATGTTGGTGGCAATAACAACACCAGGTGTTAGACCAGTGGCATCAGACTGGACCTAGTTCAGCAACGTCAGTACTTGAGTTTTGGCTGAGAAAGAATTCAGAAGCAAAACTCAAACTATAAAAGAAAGTTTATTTAGAATGTCACAGAGGGAGAAGAAGTAAGGTGTAGGAGAAATGAGCTCAGGAAACAAGTCATAGAGGTGAAAGAAAGAAGGGGCCTTTGGAGCGTAGGAGAAAGAAGCTTAATGGTAACGTAGCTGGGGAAGAAGATAGGCATGGGAAAGGCCTGGGAATGCTCCCAAGAGGGAGTGTGTGCCGGTTCCTCTGTTCTAAAGGTTTTTAAGGGTAGTGATTATTTACTTACTTACTTACTTACTTACTTACTTACTTACTTACCTACTTATTTTTTAAATTGAATTTATTGTGGAGACACTGGTTAACAAAGTTATACAGGTTTCAAGTGCTCAATTCTACAACATATCAACTGTACTCTGTATTATGTGTTCACCATCCCAAGTCAACTCTCCATTCACATTCTCCTCCCTCCATGCCCCTCCCCTGCATCATCTTCTCCTCCTTCCACACCCCTCCCCTGCATCACCTTCTCCTCCTTCCACCCCCCTCCCCTGCATCATGCACCACACTGTTGTCCAGGTCCATGAGTTTTATCTCTCTCTTCCCCTATCTCCTTTTTGTTCAACCTTTAAGGGTGAGGATTTTAGGGGAGGTCTCAAGGGAGGATCTCAGTAGATTATTCCTCAGTTTTTTATGTGTATCCTTTCAGGGCCATGGTCTCTACTGATTAGTCAGCATTAGTCATTAGTCAATGCAACTGGTCCTGAGGTCAGTCTGGTTTTGCTGCTTTTCTGGGCCTGGACCTGAAACACAACTGAGGCCTAGTTATTATGCCTAAGGGTTAATGTTTTAGGGAGTGGCATACACGGGCCCACATAGGAGTCACATGAGACCACTCTTTGCCCTTTTGTTCCTCCTCCAAGAGGGTCTTCTGTATGACTAGTAACATGCCAGGGCAGGTAAAGTCAGGAGGCTCTATACAGCATGACTAATGACATGCTAGAGGAGGAAAGGTTACCCTGGGTGTGCGGTCCGTGTTTTCCCAGTTTATCCCATTGCTAGGCACCCAGGGCTCTATGATCTGGTGACCTTCTGTGCCTGGCCTTGGTCTGCTCATGTCTGTCTAACTGCTTACCACACAAACATTCACCACATAACCCCCCCACACATCTATTAAGACAGACCTATTCCTGTCATCAAGGTATGAATTCACAAGATCTCTTCCAGTTCTAATGGAAGAGCTATAGTGGCATTAAAGAGTAATTTGTTTAGACATTGTGCTGGGTTACCTCCAGTTAACCTACCAGGCTCACTTTCACATTTCTCCACCCATAAATGTCCACACAAATTTTCAACACATAAAGGGCCTGCTTGTTCTCAGGTTTCAAGTTAGATTTGACCGACAGGGAGCTGGCAATAGACCAAAGAGAAGAAAAAAAATGAGGGTAGAGGATTTATCTTCCTGCCTATTTTCTGTGAGTTCACCTCCCACTGGCTGAGTCTCCCCAAAAGGTCACTGCTCCTCTTATCTGACCTTCACTAAATGACTTTCTCCTTCTATATGTCAATAATCTCTCTCTCTTTCATACCTAGCAAAAGCAACATGTTCACTACTATTCCATATTCCCACACTAACCTGTGTGGTTCCCTACTCCTTCCCCCTATCTTGGTAATTATTTCCTTTATCAATTAAATTTTTCCAACGTATCTTAATTTCAATGTGCCGTTTATTTCCTCTTGATTGATACAAATGTTAATGTTGTATAGTATTATCTTTATTAGAGAATACTGAGACCTGTCAGTGTTCAGGTAGGGCATAAAAGTGTTTTGTGCTTGTTTCCTTGTTTGTTCCTAGAATTTTCTTAATGGCATTCCCAGACATGCATCTATTTATCGAACTCTGTCCCAGGTTTATGGCTTTTATGGCCTTGGAAAGATTAAGTGAATCATAGTCAGGACTTTGGAAAGAGCAACTACTTTGGAAAGTAGCAAGGTTGTTCATTACTAAAAGCAAAATAATAATTTAAAATAACAATCCTCCTTTTTTTCAAATAACTTTATGGTGTTTACTTAAAATATATAGTTTTCCAAAACTCAATATAAATTTTAAAGGCCTTCATTCTGCATTGTGAAGAGCACCTAGCCTATTGGGATTTCCACTCTGTCCTTCTATTTTGGCGCTATAAACCAACTTTGTGATACAAATCATCTTTCACTGAGACTTTAATCGTAAAGGCACACCAAACTAATTTTTAAAAATCACATTTCTCTTTTGTTTATGGTTTAAACAATATTCACAAAAATTATCATTCACTATACTCTCTTCTCTTTGGATATTTCTTTTTGTTTTATAAAGGCAAGTTGATATATTAACTCCTTGTTTTTATTAATTTTAATTTATTGTGTTTACATGGATTCAAGTGTCCTACTGAATATAACTCCTCACCCCAACCCCTGTGTCCCTTTTTATACCCCTTAGCCCCCCCTCCCCCTACATCCCTCCCCTCTTCCCGCTAGGATTTGCTGTCCTGTTATCTATATCTCTGTGTTATGTATATATAATTTCACTAACTCCTTTACCTTCTCTGATCCTATCCCCTCATCCCCCTTCCCTCTGACAGCTATCTCTCTGGCCCCTGTGACACTGCCTCTGCCTCGATTCCATTCCTAGGTTCACTTTGTTCATTAGATTCCGCATATATGTGAGATCATATGATATTTCTCTGCTTGGCTTATTTCACTTAGAATAATAATCTCCAGGTCCATCCATGCTGTGACAAAAGGTAAGATTTCCTTCTTTTTCACAACTGCATAGTATTCCATTGGGTATATGTACCACAGCTTTTTAATCCACTAGTCTACTGACAGACATGGAATCTAAAATCCATTTATATATACCCAATAAATTAACATTCTGCTTTCCCAAGATATTATTGTTCTCTAATGCTTTCCCTTGTTTTATAATTAATCATTGAAAATTATTATTTTGACATGAATAAAAAGATTTTTAGGGATGAATCATTTTACCTGTTAAGCGTATTTCAATTAATCAAAATAATTGGCCCTGGTCAGTTGGCTCTGCAGTAGAGCATCAGCCCGGTGTGTGGAAGTCCAGAGTTTAATTCCTGGTCAGGGTACACAGAAGAAGCAACCATCTGCTTCTCCACACCTCCACCATTCCCCTTCTCTCTCCCTCTCTCTGTCTCTCTGTCTCTCTCTCCCTTCCTTCCTCTCCCCCAGCCGTGGCTCGAATGGTTTGAGTAAATTGGCACTGGACACTGAGGATGGCTCTATGGCCTTTCCTCAGGTGCTAAAATAGTTCAGTTCCCAAGCAATGGAGCAGAAGCCCCACATAGGCAGAACATCTCCTGGTAGAAAACTTGCTGGATGGATCGTGGTTGGAGTGCATGCAGGAGTCTGTTTTTCTCCTTCCTACTTCTCACTTAATAAAAATAAATAAATAAATACAACACAAATAAAATAATAGAGCCAATAGCTTATATTTTAAAATACATGTTATTATAATATCCTAGTGATCTCAATGTTTGGTTTTTTTAGTAAATAGTGTCTAGGAGAGGCCTTTTTAATGATCATTCACCACTCCATATATATTTATTATCTATAAAGTACCATGGCACTATCTATGTTAAACCCCAGGCTACAAAGAGGAACAAGTTACAATCTTCTCCCCTCAAAGTATTCCAACTCGAAATAGGGAAGAGAGGTATGGTAAGCTATAATGGCATTTCCAAAGGCCACAAGAGCAGCTCTCTGGGGCACTTCTGCCTGGGGAGATAAGAGAGACAGAAGGTACAGCAATTGAGCCGTTCTAGAAGACATAATTAATCTTGGAGATGAAGAGAACACTAATTTGAATTATTCTCTATAGAAAGCTGTATCAACAGAGTTATTTGCAGATGCAATGGCCTAACATTTTAAAAACCATTTTTTTCATCCTGTAGGAAAATAGATTTAGAAATTGGTGTCTCACAGATCTTTCTTGGTCATATGTCTCCTAGACAGTTTAATATCTACAGCCCAACTAAATTTAGAGGAATAAATAAAATAGAGCTTAGAGAATGATTTTCAGAGACTAAAACCAATTCTTTTCATAATATAAAAGACACCTATTTACATTTCAAACTACAAAACAATGCACAAAATAGGGTTTTGTCTTATTGTGCCTTGACGCTTTTTTTTCCATTCACTTATAAAATTGCCAACAGAGGCTATTAAATTTGAAAGAAAAAGCAATTCTTAGAGATAATATGCTTAGATATCTAAAAGTTCTTGCTGATGATAATTAATGCTGGTTCCAGACCTAGAACCGAAGGTGAAAAGTTCCAGTCTGGGAAGACTTTGTATCAGCCGTGGCCCTCATTGTACATCTTGCTGAAAGTAAATTTATATATATATTCATATATACATTTATATATATATTTATTTAAATATATATAAATATATATTTTTAAAATTTATTTTAGAGAAAGAAGGGAGAGAGAGAGAGAGAGAGAGAGAGAGAGAGAAAGAAACATCAATTTGTTGATCCACTTATTTATGCATTCATTGGTTGATTCTCGTATGTGCCCTGACAGGGGACTGACCTGCAACCTTGCCCTATTGGAATGACTCTCTAAACAGTTGAGCTACCTGGTCAGGGCCTTATATATTTCTAATACCTATTATTTAAAGTTATAATGTTTATGCAACACTGCATCATTTCAACATGCTTAGTTTTATTAAGTTTGATCTTTAGAAATTTGTTACATTTTTTAATTTCCACTTTTTATGAACTTGCTGTTCCTTTCATAACCCTATATATTGCCATTATTAATTTCTTTTCAAAGGATGGTAAGCTGTGAATACAGTCAAATACAAAAAAGAAACAATGCTTATGCTCACTCTGAATAGCAAAGAAGCACATAAACAAGATTCACAAAAATAACGACACTCAAAAACTTCTCAGGAAGAACAATAGTGGTTTAAACCTACTCCATTTCAATCATGAGATGAAAAACCCCAAGGGGAGAATGATCAAACACACCAATGATATTAACATTGAGAGACATGAGTGCATAGGAATCAGTGTGTCTCCTGGCAACGTCTGCATGTGGTCTGCAGGCCAGTGTGACAGCCTCACCCTGGTGGGCAGTCCACACCAGTGCTTCACTCACTTGCTGTGAAACCCAGTGTTCACTTTTTTAAAATGACAAGTTTTAAACTCTATATTTTGTCAAGTACAACATTCAAAATAGAAATCAGAAAAACTTTGGAAAGTATAATAGTAATTGTATTCATATCTCAGTGGTGCTATCTGTCTGAATGGGTGATAACATTCCAACTTAGAGCTCAATATCTTGAAAGTCATTAAAATATTACCTACTATAATTCTATAGAGAGAGTTTCTAAAGTAATCTAAAAAAGCAAGATCATTCATATTAGTTGTCTGAAATTTTGAGGACCTGCTATCAGGAAAAAAAAATGTTTTTAAATGAGGTTTTTGGGTTTTTGTGTTTGAAATATACATGTAAGCAATTACTGTGTGTCAGTCACTGTGCCAGGTTTCAAGCAAAACAGTGCTCCCGAATTCTTGCTTTGCCCCAGTGGTTCAACACACCTTGCCCCTATTCTGGTCATTTTTACTTTGTAAATAAAAGCTTTCTTGAAATATCCTAATTTGAGCAAATCATCTCCCGCTCTTTGGGATCCTGACTGACCCAAATGTCAAACTCTTATATCCTAATGTTTAGTAAGGAATTTAGAAGACAATATTCTCATCAAGATATATAGTTTGTTTGTTAGTGTGGTTGAATTATTTGTTTTGTTTTTAAGAATATATTTGAAACAATCCAATCCTTAAAAATGGTATTGTCAGAAAACCAGAAGAATATGCAACCATTTATCTGTCCTTCTCTTTGAATATCATCTCCCCCTCCCTAAGTTACTAGAGAGTGATTTTTAGGGTTCTTTGTAAAGTTAAGTGAATCAGCTGTTTACCTCATAAAGTTAGTGAAAGGATAGCTCTAAGGTTCTCATTTTTTATTGTGGCTGAAAACTAAATAACAGCAAGATATTGATTTTAAATATCCATGTGCCTTTTATTCTAAATAGCTTTTGTGATATTTTTTAAAAAAAGCTCCTAAGACAGTAACATGCATTGGGAAGGCCATTATTCTGCACCATTCACACCACCTAGCATGCTGCCAGGTACAGAACAGGTGATTGATAACTGCTGGCTGATTAATTTGTTTGCATAATTAATTTTTATACAGTTGTCTAGAGTCTGTTGTACAGTTGCATATGCAAGCAGGCTGTCCTTACCTTTGTGACCTCTAAAAAATAGCCCTTTTTCTGCACTGTCTCATTAGATGGATGAAGTAACACCATGCTGAACTCTGTGGTAAATACTACTCACAGGAAAGGTTTTTAACTTTCACTTCTTTCTCCCACCCCCATAATCAATTCAACGTGTGATTTAAATAACCAAAGACTCAAAAGTGATTTTTAAGAGATTCAATTCAAAAAAAAACAAATCAGTTTAAAAGATAATATACTTTAGCACAAAAAAATATCCTTGAATACCAAACCACGGATTCAAAAGAAGAAATGCACCTCCATGTTTATTGCAGCATTGTTTACAATAATCAGGATCTGGAAACAGCCCAAGTGTCCATCAGTGGATGAGTGGATTAAAAAGCAGTGGTACATATACACAATGCAATACTACGCGGCTGTGAGAAAGAAGAAAATCTTACCTTTCACGACAACATGGATGGACCTGGAAACTATCATGCAAAGTGAACTAGGCCAGGCGGAGAAAGAAAATATTATATGACCTCACTCATTTGAGAAATCCAATGAACAATGTGAACTGAGGAATGAAACAGAGGCAGATCAAAGGGACCAGAAGGAAAGCGGTCAGAGGAAAATTGGATGAGAAGATGGGATCAGAGAAGGGAAAGAGATTAATGAAAATTTATATAGATAATACAGCATTATAGAGAATAGGACAGCAAATCCTGGAGGGAAGGAGGGAAGCCTTTGGGGGAAGGGGTTATGGGGAAAGCCGAGGGGAATAAGGAGGCGGGGGGAGATATATTCTGTAGGACATTTGAATCTATGTAAACACAAATTAAAAATCATAAAAAAATGTCCTTATTAAACGCATAATGGCTTTTTTTAACACAAACTTCTAAAGGATAGTTGATTTACATATTTCTAATGTTTATTAAAACTCACTATAATGTTCGTTCATAATAAACTTATCTGTATCTTTTAAGTTGATTTCTTTTAAGAAATTTATTCCATTTTTTAAATTCTCATTTATGATCTAGGCTCATATTACGTTTAATAATCCTAAAAATTGCCCTCAACAACTTTGATTCAAGGTGATAGGTGAATTTTTACAGTTGCTGTGGAGCAAAGAACATAATGTAAACGATGTACATGGTCATATAAAGCAGCACAGAGTCTCACATGTATATACTCGAGCACACAAACGGACCCACCTGCCGCCAGGACCCCTGCTCTGAGCCTGTGGCACTTCGACCTCCCCGCCAGCCCCTCCAGAAGAGCAGGAGGGAACCACCACTGATGTCAGAAATTTGCTTTAGGAGATGGCCTCAAATTCTTGGCTGCATTGTTTAACCTTCCTTTCTGGATCAGCAATCAGGTTTTTTTTCTGATGCTCTCAGCTATTTTAGTATTTTGTTGGAAGAACAGGCTGACATTCAGCTTAATATTCTGAATAAGTATCCTGTGCGAGGCAGGTAGATGATGTTGGACACAATGATCTAGAAGGGCAGATGAAGTTGAGTGCAGATGTCAATCATCATAAATATGAGAACACAGATGACACTGAAACCCTCCATCAGAAAGTGAAAATCTTTGCTGGGTTATGACAGGGGCTCAAAATCTAGCATAAATGGCTTAATACTTTAGAGCTATGTGGACCCAGCATAGTAATTAAGCATTGTTTCTGAGCTCAGAAGACAACAAAGACCTCCTGACTGTGGGATTAAACAGCAAAGAAGGAAGAGACCAATTTTACTGGAAAACATTTAAAGCCTTTCAGTATATTCATGACCATTATATATAATATGCTGGTTGGCTTATGAAGGTAGATGACTATACATACGCAATACTAGATGACCTGAGGTGGCTTTTGTAAAGCATGATCCTGAAAAGCCCACGTACCTGGGGAAGATTAAAGCATCGTGTGGAGTGGGGTTACATGGGCGGAGGAGCAAGATGTGCAATGAGCCAAGCGGCCTTGAGATTTGTTGATGTGGTGATGTGTTGATTTGTTGATCTGTCCCATCTCCGAGGACAGCGTGGGGGAAATGCTTGGGAATCTTAAATGCAGAGATCCCACTGGAAAAGAACATTTTCATCTTCTTTTGCCAAAATACCGCATAATACGAAGTTTTGTATCCAGAACCCTTTGGTACTGGAAATGTATCCACTATCCTCTAGTAGCGCATCTGGGTTGCTGTTTCTGACTTTGTACTGATAGCTTTCTTTCGCTATGCTAATGCTACATCTATGTCTGAGCTACACTACCTCAGTTATTATCTTCATCCACACCGTTATTTACACATATATCAATCTGCCTTACGCAAGAATCTACTAAAGGGAATAAGCAAAGCAAACAAAAATAAAGAATCAAAAGAAAAAGGAAGTTCCTGAAAGAAATCCACGGAAAAGCAAAGGTAGCGACTTCTGAAGAAGGATCTCTACGTCTTTGAAGAAAACACTGGGGTCCCAGTAAGTAATTCTCTCTAAGTGAACATTTCATATTAGAAATCTTTCAAACACTGGTCAAGTGAGAGACTGTGCTGCCAGTTTTCCACCCGTTGTTTGTGTCACTGAGAAAATAAAACAAACTTACTAAAACTGTATTGTTCCATGTTAAGTAAAAACATACATAATGCTAAACAGATCAGCCTTAATGCAGTTCTAGAGGGAAATGTTGATATCAGCATATTTTTTAACCCAAAATGTGTGTTTGAATTGCAATGATAAGCAATGAATGAACAAAAATTAACCCTTACACATAGTTTCTGTCTAATAAAACTTCATTGTGATTTTTTTATAGTTAGTATTTTTTACAGAACATGGTGGAACAAGAATGTTACTTGTCCTGAAATGTGCTAATATAATCACATTTAAAATTATCATCATCTTGACTATAATATACACTTAGATTTATCTAGTGGTTAATCTTTTACTGGAGTAATGTTCACTTAGTCCCAGTGGTGTCTTTTCTAAATATGTTTACACTTCGTGAGGTTCATTCTCCACTATTAATATTAATTTATTCAAATACTAATAACAATTTATAAACAGGCCTTTTTTTTTAAGGTAGTTTATTTATTTATTTATTTATTAGTTATTTACAGGAACAGAGAGAGTCAGACAGAGGGACAGATAGACAGGAACTAAGAGAGGTGAGAAGCACCAATCACCATTCTTGCTGCCATCGAGACACCACAGATGCCCACCGATTGCCTTCCCACGTGCGCCCTGACCGCGGGCCTTCAGCAGATCGAGCAACCCCTCGCTAGAGCCAACGACCCTGGGCCCAAGCCGGCAAGCCCCTGCCCAAGCCAGACGGGCCCCCGCGCTCAAGCCGGCAAGCTCAGGGTCCCGAACCCGGGTCCTCCTCATCCCAGTCCGAAGCTCCATCCACTGCGCCACCGCCTGGCCAGGCTAAGCAGGCCTTTTAAAATGTATTGTCCCAAACTTACCTATTGTTAGCTGTAAGTAACTAAAAAGTATATTCAATGTTATTTCTTACATTAGTTCACTGTAATGCTTTTCTTATGTCAGTGCCCCTTATATCTGTGTCACTCCAGGAAATTCCTAAATGACACTTATAGTGTCTTTTACGACTTGTGTAACGTGGTTTTTAAATCCCTTTCAGTGTCTGATATGGCTGTTAGTAATACTGACAAAATAGTCTGAATACAGGATTTTGATAAAAATTAGTCGAATGCATTAGAAAATATTGAGCACTTATATAATTTTTAAGAAGTCAGAAATTAAAATAACAAATAATTTATGAATAACAGACTGAAATTTTCTGATTTTTAGTATCTTTGAATATTAACTTTTGCCAGTAAATAATAACAAAGTTAGATACTCATTCAAGAAGGTCTTCCAAAATACATTCACAAATGTTGCATTTTAATTTTAGTGATCCTCTGTTTAAAGTTTCTGGAGGGAAAAAAATCAAAAATTTAATTCCCATTGGATTTAAGAATAGTGTCCAGTATATCATAGCAGAATAATTTACAGATCTTTAATAAGATTAACATGTTTCCAGGTGTCTGTACTGTTGCTGGGGGAACCACACTTCAAAAACCATGTAGACCTAGTTTATTATATAATTTCAAATACTCGAAATTCCACAGGACATAATATAACTGTAATAATATTAAAATATAAATCAGGACCAATATTTAAGATTTTTAAAATATGATAAACTTTAGTACTAAATATCCTTAGTGTTTATTTTTTTCATTTCCTTGAGCCTACCAAGTTTTATTCATAAGAAGTTTGGCTCTGCTATAAATGGAAGAATCTCTAACTTGACTTTATAAATTTATCAAAGCAAGCTTTTCTTCTTCATTTAAGTTTTTCACTCATTAGACTCTTTCTTTAAGAATTTAAATTTTCTTTTTCACAGGCCTTTTATTACCATCATAATTAACTTCCATTTTCTAGCTACTCTTAATGCTGTATACTCAAAATTAATTTGGGTGCTGTTGTTAGTGAAATTAGAATTTTTATTACTTACTGATAGTTTTTAATCCTGATCTTTGGGTTTTCCTATGAGATTGAAATTAATGAGGATAGCTGTCTAAGAGGAACACCCGCTAGCCTTTAGGTTGCCTTCCCTAGTTTGAAAACTAACATTTTAAACTAATTTTAGATATATAATCATTAAAAAAACAAAGCTAAAATAAAGTTATTTAGATTCTTTTCTCTTGCCTCCCTTCTCTCTCAAAAAATAAAACTCATTAGCCTCATTTCTCTTTGTCTTTAGAGTGAACTTTCCTTTAGAAGTAGACTCAAGGCATCTGGGGACAAGCTGTAGTTTAGTTTTTGCCAAATGTAGTGTCTACTGATTAAAAAATTGAGTTTTGTTTATATACCAAAATTAAAATAAAAATTTTAGTACAAATTTGTATAAAAATTTTGTTTCCATTTAGGGAAACCAAGTCTAAAAACAGTTTTAGAGTTGAATAATGCTTTATTTCAATTCTGTTATCTCAAATATTCAGTTTATAATAGTTACATTTAAATAACTTTTCAAGCCCCTACAAATTAATAATTTACATTAACATATTATTATATAAAAATTAATCTTAATGTTAAGCAGTGTGTTACATAGCACACTCAATGTTTATGTGTTGAAGTTCTTAAAATGTGTATGGTAATAGTGTCATGAATGATTTTTAAAAGAACCTGGCCACTTGTTTAAGTAAAATATATATATGGCACTTATGAGCAGGATGCAGGATGGACAGAAGCCCCAATCCTCTACAGAAAGGACAACTAAACAGCCCCTCCCTCAGATGCAATGGTATACAAGTGGAATCGTAGCAGTAATCCCTGACCTGAACTAGGGAACGGAGATCCAGGAAGGCTTCTTAAAGGAAGTGACATCTGGGTGAGACTTAAAGAATGAGGAGAAGTTAGCAAGGTAAAAAGGAGAGAAAAGACTCTTTCAAGCAGAGAAGACAGTTTATGTGAAGACTAAGGGGTGACCAAGATCATGGGACCCCACAAAAAATAAAAGTTGAATAGGGCTGGAACCTAAACCCTCTAGGTTGTTGTAAGGCAAGAAGTGAACCTGAAAATATAAGTAGAAGATAAGACATCGAATGAAGTCTTCATAATGTTGAAGAATATTTGCATAAGGACAACCAAAAGCCTTTGTGATGTATTTTTCAAGGCTCTTCTTTAAAGGACGGGTTGAAAGAATGCAGGCAAGGTAGGAGAATGGCCTGGATAGGTTATAATGGTGGAGATGGTTTGTGAGACTGAAGTGTATTTAAAAGACAGAATTGGGCCCTGGCCAGTTTACTCAGTGGATAAAGCATTGGCCTGGCATATGGACGTCCTGGGCCCGATTCCTAGTCAAAGCACACAAGAGAAATGACCATCTGCTTCTCTCCCCACCCTCTCACCCTTCTCTCCCTCTTCCCCTTCCACAGCCAGTGTCTCAATTGGTTTGAGCATCATCCCTGGGTGTTGAGGTTAGCTCAGTTGATTCAAGTATCAGCCCCAAATGGGGGTGGTCGAGTGGATCCAGGTTCGGGAACATGCGAGAGTCTGTCTCACTATCTCCCCTCTCCTCACAAAGGAGAAGGAGAAGAAGACAGCATTGTCAAGGTGTGGTGAGAGATTGGATGTGAATAGTGAGGAATAAGAGAGAGTGAGGAGTTAAGGTGAGTCCAGATCTTTGATCTAGGCAGCTGGAGGCATGGTGGAACCTTTCCTAAGAGAGAAACAACAAGGGAATTGCAGTTTGGGCTTGGCACGAGAGAACACTGAGGTTTGAAGGTTTGAATAATAGACTTCAGAAATTTGACAAAGGCAGCCTGCCTGACACCTTTAACCTTTTGGTCTGGACCTCCCCTGGAGCAGAGATGCCGCCTCTTCCTAAGCTCCAAAGCCCTGCCTGAACAAAGCAGACCATGTCAGTTACAACAGACTGTGAGGACTCTCAGACAATGAATTGATTTGATCTTAATTTATGTCTCTCCCAAGTTTCTAAATCTCATACCAAACTTCTATTAAAGATGGGTCCCTAGAAGGTGCAAGGAGCAGCCTGCAGGAGTCACTCGATATGAAGTTTTCATGGAAGATGGTACCCTTTCGAACAAAATTATACTTTGGTCAAATTTCAAAGTTTGACCACTCTTAGGACTATACACGTAGATGTTTTTAGATCCGTTTCATGATTCTTTCTTTCATCTCAATTCTTTCCCTTAGGTAATAAATCTTTTATTCAAACCACAGTTTTCTCTCACAATATGTCTCAACTACTCTTTTCTTATTCAAACTACATTCCCACATTCAGGTAATTATTTCCTCTGGCCTAGAAGAGAGGAGCAGCATCCTAATTGGTCTCTTTGCTTAGGTCGCTATCTGTTCTTATGTACCATTACACAACGTATTACCAGGCATTTAATTTCATAATTTTATCAAATGTCTGAGCCTTCGTTAAAGCAGAAATATGGATCTATACCTGTTATTGCACTTAAGGTAGGTGATAATTTTTGAAATTACAGTTATTTCTAGGCAATTGTGTCTTTCTGTTTAGCTGTCAGTCCTTCATAAAGGATAGTACATTTTTTGAAGATGAAGGACAATTTAGTGGGCTTAAATTCACTTATAAGACTACAAGGCAATTAAATGGAAAAAAGCTTTCTTAAATACTGGTGTATGGCAGATATAGACTGCATTCTAAATTAGCTATTGGAAGTATGATCTGATACCTGACATTTTTTGCTTATTCTTTTATTTCATGGACCAGGTCAAGAGGAACACAATATCATCTCTGGTCCTATATTTTTAATAAATTCAATAATGATGTGTTTAGGTTATAAAAAATTGCTATAAGCAGGAGTAACAATGATTGACTAAATTACTTTAAATGAAAATTCTTCCTTGCTATGTCTCTTTCTGCTTTTTGTTTTTGCAAGATCTTGATTGAGATTCTACACTCTTCTTCAGAGTCACAGAATATCTCTGATAAACAATAAGATGTTTTCTGGTCATATTTTCTAATTTTTCATCTGTGTCTGCCAAAATAATTTTTTTTCTGAAAGGAAAAGGAAAAACATTTGCAAGGTTAATTTCCTCCGGGAAAAGTGAAATTTTTAGAACAACTTGAATGTTTTATTATTTTTCTTTAATGTATAACTCATGATTTAGTTTTTATTCACATTGTATATTCATATTTGCATGATAAAGAGAGACTGTTAAACAACTATCATCAAAATTGCTGAAGGAAAAATGTTATGGGGTAAAACAGACTGAGAACTTTTAAATCTCATTTTGGATCAACTTCCCTAATCCAGTATTCAGCACTAATGAGCAGTGACAGACAGCTGTTTTCCTTGTGGAAAGTTTGGAATGGATGTTTTATCCCAGTTTTCCAATTTTCATGGCAGCTCAATATTATCATCTCCTTTCTTTAATTGATATCACTTCTGGAGTGAAAGTTTGGACTTCCGATGATGGGAATGACCATTTGGATTTTCTCTGCACGGAAGTTATAAACATCAGTGTGGCTGGCATGTGACCAAGAAGCTCTCCTCGCACATTTGGTCCAGAAGCTATGTCAGAATTGCATCTGCCGAACCAACGCTCTTGGTCACATCTTCCTTCTAAAGAAGATAAGACAAAATAAATGTCCCAAACTATATTTTTTACTTTTTAGCCTGTTAATTTGCAAAATATCTCTGAGGATGTTTTGAAGAAGTTGGTTATATGGGGGTAATGAAGAGTCTGAATCATGACAAACCCTTGTCCCTCATTTTTTTGTTGTAATTTTGTGTTTTTTTGCCTCATTTTTAATGATGCTGGTGTGTGCAGAATTATACCACTATTCTGGGGGGAGGGTGAATCTTATATGCCAGACTCTTGCCAATCCTGTACACACATTGCCTTCTTATGTGATTCCACCCTGCACATCAAGAAAGTAGGATTATTGCATCTTTTTTAGAGAAAGAAACTGAGTCATGGTTTCTTAATTAAAGAAAGTCAAAACAACTACAAAGGATTAAAATTTAGAATCTCTCCAGATTTCTCAGTAGTCACAGTAGAAGACAGGGAAGGAATACCTTCAAAATTTGGCAGAAAAAGTATTTCTTACTGTGATTATATTCTAAGCCAATCTGTCAATCAATCCAGAAGGGAAAGAAAAGGATATTTTCAAACAAGAAAGTTCTCCAAAACACATCATTTCTTAAGAAGCCATGTCAAAATGGAAAAGAGAGAGACAAACTCATGGGCTACAGGAAACAAGAGGTGACAAATAAAGGACAAGAGCTTTCTGTACTCTCCTTGAACCTGGACTAGCCTGTGGTTTTCTTAGGATAATGAGACAGGAGCAAAAGCGACACAAACAGAAGCTGAAAAATGCTTGTGTGTTAGAGCTCCTCCTTAGTGCTCCTGGGATCCCTGCCGACTCCTCTGTGTGTGGGGGGAAGGCAGCCTGGGCTTGCACATCAGGTTTTGGGGAACACACAGCCCAGTCATTTCCCCAGTTTGCATGCCCAGCCAGATAACCCCAGAAGCAGGGGTCCTAACTGAATGCCCCTTAAACCCGGGAGTGAATAAATGCACTGAGACAAGTATAAAACCACTCGGCTGCTTCCAGTCCAAACTACAGGTCCTCAAACTTATAAGTCAATAGACAATGATTGTTTTATGCATCTGAGTTTTGGTGTATGGTATTTTATATGCTATAACCATACTGATCATGAAATTGAGAACTAGATGTGGGATGATGACAAAAGGAAATGTTAAAATATGTAACATTGACTTTGAGACTAGGCAGCTGGCAGAAACTGTAAAAAACAGTGAAGACGCTGTTTAGAAATTTATAAAAATGGTGATCTGAGTTATATTTGGAAGTAAAATGAGCAAAACTAATACCTGTAACATTGGCAAATGGACAATACCTAATGAACTTTTGGATTTGCTAAGGAGATCACCAGCCAGAATCTCAGAAGTATCATTTCATTCCCTTTAAAATAAAATGTGGAAAGGAGAAAATGAGTTAAAGAAAGAATTACTGAGTTTTAAAGCAGAACTTATAGGGAATTTAGAGGGCTCGGGGCTACTACCTCTCACATTTCACATCTCCACACAGTAAAATATTCTTAATGATAAAAATCAAATCAAAAGTGTGGCTATAAGATAAATTGTCACGGCCTATTAAAGTTTTATGATGGTGCCTAGAAATACATTTCAACTAGATAAAAAAGAATTCTCATAAATATGAAGACATGTTTCAAGGGTTTTATTCAAGCAAAAGAGTCATCAGCTTTAACTTGCAGAATTGTCCAAAATTGCAGGAGCCAAAAGCAGGTTTAGATAGGTGCTCACCTGCAAAATGGACCATATTTTCCCATGAGAAAAAAAGGATGTTTCAGAGAAGGAACCAAAAGTCCAAGATGCAGAGCCAACAGCCCTGGGGAGCAATGGCTCAGGAAGCCACCCCCAGGGACAAAACCAAGCTTGAATCAAAGAAGATATTCTGCCTCCAAAGTGGGGAATCTGAGGGACTTGTTCTACAGGTTCATTCTTATGAACTAGTGACTGCTTTTTGATTGGGAACGTCTGCTATGGTATGTTATATCTATATGGCATGGATGTCGGCAGTGTTGTGATGGGGGGGGCATATATCTTAGTTCACTAGTCTCTGGATCTAGAAGACTGTTATCAGAAGAGATGTTGGGGATAATGAAATTCAAATCTGATGCCCTAATCTTGTAAGACTTTTAAAGGATCCTAAATGAAGAACACATTTTGCATGTGAGAACAATGTAAATTACTGTAGCCAGAACACACAGGTAGACTGCAAAGATATTCACAATGCTGTATAGCTCCTCTATCAAAGGTAATGTTTCCTCCACCTCCATAAGTCTAGGCTGGTCTTGTGACTTGTTTTGGCTAAATGATTAGAAGTAAACATGATACAAAGAAAAAATTTAAAAGTTGTAAGTACACTGGGGTTTCCTCTCTTGCTGCCTTTGAGATCATGTGAAGAGGTCTGAGGTACCCGGCTAGATAAACAGAAATATGTGTTCCAGTCATCACCTATGTCCAGCTAAACAGGCAGCCCTATGAATACCTGGATGTTGAGCTACCGAGATGACAGACAGCTACTAAAGAATACATACACGACAGAGCCCAGGGAAGACGAAAACAAGAAACATCAGCTAATCTCAGATTAATTTACCAACTCACAGGTCATAAGCCAAATGAATAGTTGTTTGGGGGTAGTTTGTTGCACAAAAGTGGCTGATACACTTACCATGCAGCAGTTAGCTAACGAATCATTCTACACTTCAGAAAGTGACCTATTCTTCACTCATTTCTCCTCTTTATTCCTACTGGCTGCAATTTAATTCCAACCTGTCCTAGTTTGGATTGACACATTTTTAAGTATTGGAATATACTACATATTTATGCTGCAGCAGGTCTGGAAAGCAGTGATTGTTCAATGTTTCAGAAAAAAGATTGATGATGCTTTGAAAGTGCAAAATTAAGAGGGCAAACAATTGGAGAGACATATATGCATGCATTTTTCTCTGATAAGAATATTTATAATTATTCTATTCCTCTAGTGTCTGTTTTGTTTAAATATCATTAATATCTTTGTGTAATCACTTTGACACTGGACTTGACTATGCCAAGATCACAAAGTTAAAATAGTATCGCAGGTAACACAAGGGACACAAATTCCACTTCATCTCCTGGGCCCCGCTGAGCTGGCTTCTGAGATGATTTACTTGGTTTTCCTCCCCAGTCCCCATCAGCAGTGATGACCTGCTCTGTAAGGACTCACCTTCATGCTCCCTCCTGCTCTAATGATGGAGGTTGACGGTAGACTTGAGTTCAGATCCTGGCTCCGGCCCTTACCAGCAATGTGCTATAGCTAGGGTAATCATGTGCACCTCCTAATGTTTTGTAAGTGTTAGATGGAATGATACACGAGAAATACTTTAGGGCTTTGCATATATTAAACTCTTAATTATTTAACAGATTTATGTGCCTAGCCTGTATATTACACCTCCGCTTTTGCTGTCCTTGTGACGACAAAGGGTTTATAAGACCGAAGTGTTCCTGCATGGACTGTGTCACACTGGATGGAGAAGGGAGGCTGCTTCTTTGCTGTCCTGTGATCTATGCAGTCAGTGCAGCTGTCCAGCCAAAGGGCGAGAATGGATTTGGCCATGAGTGGGCTGAATCTTCTCTGCCTGGCCAAATGCCTCAGGGAGAGTTCTGCCTGCTTAGCTGAACTGGAGTCACTTCCGATGTACTGTCATGGGTGGAGGCTACAGGGTTTACCTAATTGAGCAAAAGAGCCGGAATCATAGGACCTGGGCTTTATGCTGGGCCCCAGCACTAAGTAACCTTGGGCAAACCACTTCCTTACTCTTCTTTCAATTAAAGAAAAATAATCGACCGTGTAGCCACACCTCACAAAGAATGGAATAGAGATCCATTTAGAATATCTAGAGCAATTTCAGAGGAAACACCACAGGGATTATAATTAGTTTTATAATCTATAATTAAGTCTATAAATAGTGAGAGGGATTCATACCTGAATTGTACATTTAAAAATGAGAGCACTTATTTTTTTTTTCATCTTTCTTGGGAAATGAAGGCCAATTGTTTGGTCATATGTGTAGAGACAATGAACTGGAAAACACAAAGATCGTGGCCTCAGTGCAGCCTTAAACTTGGACTCTCCAGTGAGATAACGAGGCTGCTGGTGGAGGCACCATGAGGATCAGGTATTCCAGACTAAAGGCTCACAGCTGACTCACAGAGGAACAAAAAATAGGACATTTACAGAATAAAGGCTTGGGATATGGGGGGTTATGATGAAATAATGATTATAGCGCCTTTGAAACTAGACTGAGGAGGAGCCTCTTTTCCTAAACCTTCCTTCACATCCTGGGTCCAAGTGCCCCAAGCCAGGCAGCGACCAGACGCCGCAGAATATGGAAGACTCGAATGGGGGGCAGCAGTTGGCCCAGTCACCTCCTTCCAGGGAAACTGGACATCATAAACCCCTGGGAATCAGCAGATTTTCCTTCTGGTCTTTTTACCTCCTGTTTCTCCAACTAAACACCCGCTGTGAACCATATAGTAGAGCATAGTTTCAAGTGCACAGTTTAATTTTACCATCTTTTCAGGAATTTGGAGACTCTTGGTTGAGGCAATTTAGGTGAAATAAAACTCCCAAGTTCAGAGTAGTTGCAGAAACACGCTGACATCATTCAGTTAGCTGGAAGCAGTTTCTTGGTCAGCAAGTGCATGTTGTGACCTGGACCGTCCGGTTTTGTCCCCCTGCCTTTACCCGGCAGTCCTGTGCCACGGTGACCACTGAAGACCGCGCTGCCCTTTCCTGCCTGAGCCCCAGGGCACCACTTATTTTTCAGCTGAAACTGGTCTTCTCACAGATCCACAACCTCCCAGCTGACAGGTCACAGTTTTAACACACTGAGCTCATAAAAACAAATGAAATAGTAACTTAATTTTTCTGGCTGATCTACTCCTCCTCACCAGCCTCCACTTCCCTGAGCTGGGGCCAAAGTGTGGGGAATGAGAACTGAGCAGGTCCGTGGTCTGCTATTTCAGTGAGATTATCTCCACTGGGCACTATTGATTTGTTCCTCACTGAAGAAAAAGATGAAATTAGCACTGTGACCTTTGACAGAAAGATACTGACCATAAAGCTAATGCATCTTAGGCTCCAGGCCCTGCACCACACAAACCCCTTTGAAGGCACTGGGAGGGGCCGTCCATGTCTGTCATTTGTCTAAGGCTGGTGTCCTAACCATAATAGGGCTAGAACCGTTTCTAGCATTTAGACTTCCTCTCTAACATTTCCCCTGGTGGCAGGTGAGAAGAAGATACTAGTTTACTAGTTTGGGGTCAGTGGCATTCATTTATGTAGATTACATACACTTCAGAACCTAGTTAAACTATGCTTGGTTCCAGAATAGAAATAAATTCCGGGGCCCTGGTTGGTTAGCTCAGTGGAAGAGTGTGGGCCGAGTATGTAGATATCGCCAGTTCAATTCCTAGTCAGGGCACACAGGAGAAGTGACCATCTGCTTCTCCACCCCTCCTTTCACTTCTCTCTCTCCCCCCTCTCTTTCCCTCTTCCAGAAATGGTTCAATTGGAATGAGTTGGCCCAAGCTCTGAGGATGGCTCCATGGCCCTCCCTCAGGGCTAAGAAGAGCTCCATTGCTGAGTTACAGAGCAAAGCCTCAGATGTGTTAGAGGAGCACCACCCCTTAGTGGGTTTCCCCCTGGATCCTGGTCAAGGCACATGCAGAAATATCTCTCTGCTTCCCTTCCTCTCATGGAATAAATAATAGATAGATGATGATAGATGATAGATAGATAGATAGATAGATAGATAGATAGATAGATAGATAGATGATAGATAGATAGATGATAGATAGATAGATAGATAGATAGATGATAGATAGATAGATAGATAGATAGATGATGATAGATAGATAGATAGATAGATAGATAGATAGATAGATAGATAGATAGATAGATAGATAGATAGATAGATAGATATCTTCCAGTACTTTTCCCTTCCACCTTCTTCCTTGGGTATCATCTTAACTGTCCACCTCCTTCAAAATTCTTTTTCTCTTCCCACATATCCATAATGGCATTCTCTCTCCCCTTACTTTGTCTTATTTTTTTTTCATTGTACCTCTCTACCACAATTTGTCTCACTTGTTTTCTTGTTGACTTTTTCTTCCTCCACCAGAACTTAAGCTCCCAGAGGTCAAGGTCTTTGTCTTGTTCAATGATATATCCCAGTGCCTATGACTGAGCCAAGAAAATATTTGTGGAATAAATGAGAAAATGTTCTTAAATATTTTTGATAGTATTAAAATAAAATGCATATTGAAATATGCAATAGCATACAGCAAATTATCATTTGAAATTCAGCCTAACCCATGGTGGCGCAGTGGATAAAACGTCGATCTGGAATGCTGAGGTCGTTGGTTTGAAATCCTGGGCTTGCCTGGTCAAGGCACATGTGGAAGTTGATGCCACCTGCTCCTTTCCCCTTTCTCTCTCTCTCTCTCTCTCACTTTCTCTCTCCCTTCTCTCTCTAAAAATGAATAAATAAAATTTAAAAAATAAAAGGAAAAAGGAAAAACAAAACTACAATGAGATACCACTTCACATGCATTAGACTAACTAGAATCAAAACAAAATGAAACATTGGAAACCTCCAAAAACTAAAAATACTAAAAAAGAGAAATTTAGACATGAACTATTTCATGAGCTATAAAAGAAGAATTTGAGATCAGAGCTGTCTTCTTACTTTCTAACTGGTGGTATTTCTGTTATATCACTCAAGCTATCTTCTTCAATGATATGTTAAATAAAAATGTGTTTAAGATTCCATGCATTTTTCTAATAAAATACAACAAGATATCTGGATCAAAAATTAAATTTATTACAAAATAACAAAGTTATACTAAATATTGATATATAGAGTGCAATTTATTTTAAAATAAATATCAGAATAGGAGAGAATGCAACTTTCAGTTTTATTTCTTTTATATTTTACTTTTAAATGTAGATATGCAGCTGCATATAACCATTGTATAAATACCTGTTTTGCCATGAATCTATTAACACTTTCTTTCAATGTGCATATAAATGTAGTCAATATTTTGGTAGAACTATTACATATAAGAAAAATTATAATAAATGTTATAACTGAGTTGTACTTTTATACTCTATCTACCTGCACACTTTAGACTGTGTTTTCAATAACAGTAAAGAAAAAGACAAAGTGAAGAAGTGATACTTCTTTATTAAATTTTATTTAGACAATTAATTTTAACATGGTGACATTGATCAACTAGAGTACATAGATTCAGAGAAAACATCTCCATATCATTTTGACATTTGTTTATGTTGTATACCCATCACCCAAAATCAAATTGTCCTCCCTCACCTTTTATTTGGTTTCTTTATGCCCCTCTCCTCCCTTCCTCTCCCCTTGGTAACCACTGCACTCTTATCTATGTCCCTGAGTCTCAATTTTGTATCCCACCTATGTATGGAATAGTACAGTTCTTAGGTTATTTCATTCAGTATAATGTTATCAATGCCCATCCATGTTGTTGTAAATGATCCTATGTCATCATTTCTTAGGCCTGAGTAGTATTCCATAGTATATATGTATATACTACATCTTCTTTATTCAATCTTCTATTGAAGGGTTTTTTGGTTGTTTCCATGTCTTGGCCACCATGAACAATGCTGTGATGAACATGGGGCTGCATGTGTCTTTATGTACCTATGTTTTTGAGTTTTGGGGGTATATACCTAGTAGAAGGGTTGCTGGGTCATATGGTAGTTATAGTCTTAATTTTTTGAGGAACCACCATACTTTCTTCCATATGGTTGTACTACTTTACATTCCCACCAACAGTGAATAAGGGTTCCTTTTCCTCCACAGCCTCTTCAACATGTGTTATTACCTGTCTTATTGATACAAGCTAATCTAACAGGTGTCAGATGGTATCTTATTATAGTTTTGATTTGCATTTCTCTAATAGTTAGTGAAGATGAGCATCTTTTCATATATCTGTTGGCCATGTGTATTTCTTTTTGGGAGAAGTATCTGTTCCTGTCCTCTTCTCATTATTTTATTGGATTGTTGCTTATTTGTTGTTGAGTTTTGTGAGTGCTTTGTATATTTTAGCTATTAGACCCTTATCTGAGCTGTTGTTTGAGAATATCATCTCCCATTTTAGTTGGCTGTCGGTTTGTTTTGTTGCCAATTTCTCTTGCTGTGCAAAAGCTTCTTGTTCTGATGTAGTCCCATTCATTTATATTTGCCTTCACTTACCTTGTCTTTGTAGTCAAATTCATAAAATGTTCTTTATGGCCAAGGTCCATGAGTTTAGTACCTATGTTTTCTTCTATATAATTTATTGTTTCATATCTTATATTTAAATCTTTGATCCATTTTGAATTAATTTTGGTACAAGGAGACAAACTGTAGTCAAGTTTCATTTTTTTTGCATGTGGCTCTCCAATTTTCCCAGTACTATTTATTGAAGAGGCTTTCTTTTTTCCATTGTGTGTTTTTGGCTCCTTCATCAAAGATGACTTGACCATATATATATATGGTTTTATTTCTGGATTCTCTATTCTCTTCCATTGGTCTGAGTGTCTATTTTTCTGCCAACATCATGCTGTTTTAATTATCGTGGCTCTCTAATATAATTTGAAGTCAGGTGTTGTAAAGCCCCCAGCTTCGTTCTTTTGTCTTATGATTACTTTGGCTATTTGGGGTTTTTTATAGTTCCATATAACCTGATGATTTTTTGTTTCATTCCTTAAAAAATGACATTGAAATTTTGATGGCAATTGCATTAAATTTGTATATTGCTTTGGTTAATATGGTCATTTTAATTATATTAATTCTTCCTATCCAAGAACAAGGAATATTTTTCTATTTCATTGTATCTTTTTCTATTTCCTTTAACAATGCTTTGTAGTTTTCATTATATAAGTCCTTTACATTCTTTGTTATGTTTATTGATGCAACCATAAAAGAGATTATTTTTTTAATTCATTTTCTGAAGTTTTATTGTTGGCATATAAGAAGACAATAGACTTCTGTATATTAATTTTGTATTCTGCAACCTTACTGTATTGGTTTATTGTTTATAAAAGTCTTTTTGTGGAGTCTTTGGGGTTTTCTATGTACAGGATTATATCATCAGCAAAAAGTAAAACCTTTATTTTTTTCCCAATATGAATACCTTTTATTTCTTTCTCTTGTCAGATTGCTCTGTCTAGAATTTCCAGCACTACATTGAATAAGAGTGGAGAGAGTGGGCAACCTTTTCTTGTTCCTGATTTTATAGGAAAAGTTTTCAGTTTTTTGTCATTTAATGTGATGTTAGCTGATGGTTTGTCATAAATGGCCTTTATTATGTTGAGATATTTTCCTTCTACACCCATTAAGTTGAGTGTTTTAAACATAAAATGATGTCATATTTTATCAAATGCCTTTTGTGCATCTATTGATAGTATCATATGGTTTTTGTTCTTTGTTTTGTTGATATGATGTATTACGTTAATTGTTTTACGTATGTTGAAACATCCCTGTGATTCAAGGATGCATCCCACTTGATCATGATAAATTATTTTTTTAATATATTGTTGTATTTGATTTGCTAGTATTTTGTTTAAAATTTTAGCATCTGTATTCATTAGACATATTGGTTTGTAGTTTTCTTTTGTTGTATTGTCCTTGCCAGGTTTTGGTATGAGGGTTATGTTGGCCTCATAAAATGTGTTTGGAAGTATTTCTTCTTCTTCAATTTTTTGGAAGACTTTGAATAGAATAGGAACCAAATCTTCTTTGAATGTTCGATAGAATTCACTAGTATAGCCATCTGGCCCTCGACTTTTATTTTTTGGGAGGTTTTTGATAGTTGTTTCTATTTCCTCCCTGCTTATGGGTCTGTTTAGGCTATTTACTTCTCAGTGACTCAGTCTGGGAAGATTGTATTGTTCTAGGTATTAATCCATTTCTTCTATATTGTTAAATTTGGTGGCATATAGTTTTTCATAGTATTATATGATAATTTTTTGTATATCTATAATATCTGTAGTAATTTCTCCTCTTTCAGTTTGGATTTTGTTTATATGAATTCTTTCTCTTTTTTTCTGAATCTTGCCAAGGGTTTGTCAATTTTGTTGATCTTTTCAAAGAACCAATTCTTGTTTTATTGATTTTTTTCTATAGTGTTTCTGTTCTCTATTTCACTTATTTCAGCTCTGATTTTTATTATTTCCTTTGTTCTGCTGGTTTTGGGTTGCCTTTGTTTTCCTTTTTCTAGTTCCCTAAGATGTGATGTTAAGTTGTTTGCTTAGGCTCTCTCTTGCTTGTTGCATAAGCCTGTAGTGATATGAACTTTCCTCTTATTACTGCTTTTGCTGCATCTCAGAGATTCTGATATGTCGTGTTGTCATTTTCATTTGTCTGTGTATATTTTTTGATCTCTGCTTTTATTTCTTCTTTGACCTGCTCATTTTTTAGAAGTATGTTGTTTAATTCCACATTTTTGTGGGTTTGTTTATTTCATTTTTGCAGTTGAATTCTAGTTTCAAATCTTTATGGTCAGAGAATACATTTATTATAATTTCAATCTTTCTGACTTTGTTGATGTTAGTTTTGTGACCCAATATATGGTCAATTCTTGAGAATGCTCCATGTACACTGGAGAAAAATGTATAGTCTGATGTTTTGGGATGAAACATCCTGTAGATGTCTATCATATCTAATTGTTTTACTGTTTCATTTAAGGCTAGTATTTCTTTATTAATTTTCTGTTTGGATGAATGATCTAGAGTCATCAGCAGTATATTGAGGTCTCCAGGTATGATTGTATTTTTTTTGGTTTTTATTTTTATATCAGTTAGTCGATGTCTTATATACTTTGGTGCTCCTTGGTTTGTTGCATATATATTAAGAAGTGTTATGTTTTCTTGATTCAATGTCCCCTTTATCATTATAAAATGACCATCTTTGTCTCTGATTACTTTTGCTGTCTTGTAGTCAAAATTGTTAGATATGAATATGGCTACACCTGCTTTTCTTTGGATGTTATTTGCTGGAGAATCGTTTTCCAACCTTTCACTTTGAATTTGTTTTTATCCTTGTGGCTTAAATGTGTTTCTTGTAGGTAGCATACAGTTGGATTTTCTTTTTTGATCCACTCTGCTACTCTGTGTCTTTTTATTGGTGAGTTCAATCCATTTACATTTAAAGTAATTATTGACACTTGAGGGTTTCCTATTGCCATGTTATATATTGCTTTCTGATAGCTCTGTTCTTGTTTGGTTATTCTCTTTTGTTTTCCTGTCATTTCCTTTCGTTTGGTTGTATTCCACACTTCTTTCCTCTGTTTCTTCTTTTTTTTTATATATATATATATTTTTTTAATTAATTCTAATGGGGTGACACCAATAAATCAATGTACATATGTACAATGAAAACATCTCCAGGTTATCTTATCATTCAACCGTGTTGCATACCCATCACCAAAAGTCAAATTGTCCTCTGTCACCTTCGATCTGGTTTACCCTGTGTCCCTCCCCTCCTCCCTCTCCCACCCTCTCCTCCCTCCCCCGACCCCGTAACCACCACTCTCTTGTCCATGTCTCTTATTCTCACTTTTATGTCCCACCTATGTATGAAATCATGCTGTTCTCAGTTTTTCTTTTTTTCTGATTTACTTATTTCACTCCGTATAATGTTATCAAGGTACATCCATTTTGTTATAAATGATCCGATGTCATCATTTCTTATGGCTGAGTAGTATTCCATAGTATATATGTACCATAGCTTTTTAATCCACTTGTCTTCTGACGGACACTTGGGCTGGTTCCAGATCTTCGCTATTGTGAACAATGCTGCCACGAACATAGGGGCGCATTTCTTCTTTTTGAACAGTGCTATGGTGTTCTTAGGGTATATTCCTGTAAGTGGGATAGCTGGGTCAAAAGGCAATTCGATTTTTAATTTTCTGAGGAATCTCCAAACTGTTTTACACAGTGGCTGCACCAGTCTGCATTCCCACCAGCAGTGCAGAAGGGTTCCCTTTTCTCCACATCCTCGCCAGCACTTATTCTGTGTTGTTTTGCTGATGAGTGCCATTCTGACTGGTGTGAGGTGATATCTCATTGTGGTTTTAATTTGCATTTCTCTAATGATTAGTGATGTTAAGCATTTTTTCATATGCCTATTGGCCATCTGTATGTCTTCTTTGGAGAAATTTCTATTCATTTCTTTTGCCCATTTTTTGATTGGGTTGTTTGTCTTCCTGGTGTTGAGTTTTATAAGTTCTTTATAAATTTTAGTTATTAACCCCTTATCAGATGCGCTGTCGAATATGTTCTCCCATTTTGTGGTTTGTCTTTTTATTCTGTTCTTATTGTCTTTAGCTGTGCAAAAACTTTTTAGTTTGATATAGTCCCATTTGTTTATATTGTCTTTTATTTCATTTGCCCGTGGAGATAAATCGGCAAATATACTGCTGCTACAGATGTCGGAGAGCTTGCTGCCTATGTTTTCTTCTAAGATGCTTATGGTTTCACAGCTTACATTTAAGTCTTTTATCAATTTTGAGTTTGTTTTTGTGAATGGTGTAAGTTGATGGTCTAGTTTTATTTTTTTGCAGGTAGATGTCCAATTTTCCCAACACCATTTGTTAAAGAGGCTGTCTTTACTCCATTGTATGTTCTTTTCTTCTTTGTCAAATATCAGTTGTCCATAAAGCTGTGGGTTTATTTCTGGGTCCTCTGTTCTGTTCCATTGATCTATGTGCCTATTCTTATGCCAGTACCAGGCTGTCTTGAGTATAATGGCCTTATAGTATACCTTGATATCTGGAAGAGTGATACCTCCTGCTTTGTTTTTTCTTTTTAGGATTGCTGAGGCTATTCGTGTTCTTTTTTGGTTCTATTTAAATTTTTGGAATATGTTTTCTATATCTTTGAAGAATGTCATTGGTATTTTAATTGGTATTGCATTGAATTTATAAATTGCTTTGGGTAATATAGACATTTTAATGATGTTTATTCTTCCTAGCCATGAGCACAGTATATGCTTCCACTTGTTTGTATCTTCCTTGATTTCCTTTATCAATGTTTTATAATTTTCTGAGTACAAGTCCTTAACCTCCTTGGTTAAATTTACTCCTAGGTATTTTCTTTTTTTGGCTGCAATAGTGAAGGGGATTGTTTCCTTAAGTTCTTTTGCTGACAGTTCATTGTTTGTATATAGAAATGCCTCTGTTTTCTGCATATTAATTTTATATCCTGCCACCTTGATGAATTCATTTATAAGGTCCAGTAGTTTTTTGACTGAGACTTTAGGGTTTTCTATATACAATATTATATCATCTGCAAATAGTGACAGATTTACTTCTTTTTTTCCAATTTTGACGCCTTTTATTTCTTCTTCTTGTCTGATTGCTATAGCTAGGACTTCCAGAACTATGTTGAATAAGAGTGGTGAAAGTGGGCAACCCTGCCTGGTTCCTGATCTTAAGGGGATTGCTTTTAATTTTTGTCCATTTAGTATGATGTTTGCTGTGGGTTTGTCGTAGATGGCCTTTATCATGTTAAGGAATGTTTTTTGTATTCCCACTTTACTGAGAGTTTTGAGCATGAATGGGTGCTGGATTTTATCAAATGGCTTTTCTGCATCTATTGAAATTATCATGTGATTTTTGTCCTTCCTTTTGTTTATGTGGTGAATCACATTGATTGATTTGCGAATATTAAACCAGCCTTGCCTCTCCAGAATAAATCCCACTCGATCATGGTGCATAATTTTTTTCATATATTGCTGGATCCGGTTGGCTAATATTTTGTTGAAAATTTTAGCGTCTAAATTCATCAGGGATATAGGCCTATAATTTTCTTTCTTTGTGTTGTCTTTTCCCGGTTTTGGGGTCAGAATTATGCTCGCCTCGTAAAAGGAGTTTGAAAGTCTTCCTTCTTCTTGAATTTTTGAAATAGCTTGAGGAGGATAGGAGTTAGTTCTTCTTTGAATTTTTGATAGAATTCACTTGTGAAGCCATCAGGCCCAGGACTTTTCTTTTTTGGGAGTTTTTTGATAACTGTTTCGATCTCATTTGTTGTAATTGGTCTGTTTAGGTGTTCTGATTCTTCCAGATTGATTTTTGGAAGTTTATATGATTCAAGAAATTTGTCCATTTCATCTAGATTGTCTCATTTTTGGCATATAGTTCTTCATAATATTTTCTTACAATGCTTTGTATTTCTGTTGTATCAGTTGTTATTTCTCCACTGTCCTTTTTAATTTCATTTATTTGAGTCCTCTCTCTTTTTTTCTTGGTGAGTCTAGTTAAGGGTTCATCAATCTTGTTTACCTTTTCAAAGAACCAGCTCCTGGTTTCATTGATCTTCTGTATTGTTTCCTTAGCCTCTATGTCATTTATTTCTGCTCTGACCTTTATTATTTCCTTCCTTCTACTTGTCTTGGGTTTTATTTGTTGTTGTTTTTCTAGTTCTTTCAGCTGCAGGGTCAGGTTGCTTATTTGGAGCTTTTTCTAGCTTCCTATGATATGCCTGTAGTGCAATGAATTTCCCTCTCAGTACTGCTTTTGCTGTGTCCCATAAATTTGAGTTGATGTATGCTCATTATCATTTGTTTCTAGAAACATTTTTATTTCTTCTTTGATCTCATTGTTAATCCATTCATTATTTAATATCATGCTATTTAGTTTCCAAGTGTTTGAGTATTTTTCAGTTTTTCTTTTGTGGTTAATTTCTAGTTTCATGGCATTGTGATCAGAGAAAATGCTTGATATGATTTCAATCTTCTTGAATTTATTGAGATCATTTTTGTGTCCTAACATGTGGTCTATCCTAGAAAACGTACTGTGAGCACTTGAGAAGAATGTATATTCTACTGCTTTAGGATGAAAAGTTCTGAAGATATCTATTAAATCAAGTTGATCTAGTGTATCCTTTAAGTCTGCTGTTTCTTTATTGATTTTCTTTCTTGAGGATCTATCCAGTGTTGTTAGTGGGGTATTGAAATCCCCTACTATGATAGTATCGCTGTTAATCTCGCCCTTAATGTTCATCAAAGTCTGCTTTATGTATGTCGGGGCACCTATATTTGGTGCGTAGATATTTATAATAGTTATATCTTCCTGTTGAATTGTTCCCTTTATCATTATGTAGTGTCCTTCTTTATCTCTTACTATAGCCTTTGGTTTAAAGTCCATTTTGTCTGATATAAGTACTGCTACCCCGGCTTTTTTTTCATTTCCATTTGCATGAAATATTTTCTTCCATCCTTTTACCTTCAGCCTATGTGCATCTTTTGTTTTAAGGTGTGTCTCTTGTAGACAGCATATGTATGGGTCCTGTTTCTTTATCCACGCAGCTACCCTATGTCTTTTGATTGGATCATTTCAACCATTTACATTTAAGGTTATTATTGATATGTATTTGTTTATTGCCATTTTATTCTTTAAAGCTGTATTCTTCTTTTGCTATATTTTTTCCTCCCTTTGAACTGTTCACAACAGGCCCCGTAGTATCTCTTGCAGAATTGGTTTGGTTTTAATGTATTCCTTGAGGCTTTCTTTGTCTGGAAAGCTCTTTATTTCTCCTTCAATTTTAAACGTTAGCCTTGCTGGATAGAGTAGTCTTGGTTGTAGGTTCTTGTTCTGCATTACTTTGATTATATCTTGCCGTTCCCTTCTGGCCTCAAGTGTTTCTGTTGAGAAGTCTGATGTCATCCTTATGGGGGCTCCTTTGTAGGTGATAGCCTTTTTTTCTCTAGCAGCTTTTAAGATTTTTTCTTTATCCATTAGCTTTGGTATTTTAACTATGATGTGTCTTGGTATAGATCTTTTTGGGTTTCTCTTTAATGGAGTTCTGTGTGCTTCTTGAACGTGTGGAATTTTTCCCAGCCTTAATTTAGGGAAGTTTTCTGCTATGATTTGATTGAATACAGTTTCCATTTCCTGTCCTCTTTCCTCTTCTTCAGGCACCCGTATGATGCGAATGTTGTTTCTCTTCATGTTGTCATAGAGCTCCCTTAGAGTTTCCTCACATTTTTTGAGTCTCTTTTCCTTTTTCTTCTCTGCTTCTGTGCCTTTGTTTATTGTGTCTTCTAACTCGCTTATTCGATCCTCATCGTGATTCATCCTGCTTTTAATTCCTTCCATTGTGGTCTTCAGTTCTGATACTGTATTTGTCATTTCTGTCTGATTCTTTTTTATTATTTCAATTTCATTTTTTATACTTGTTATCTCTTTATTTAGGTGTTCATAGTGACTATCCAATGTTGCTCTAATTTCTTTGAACATCCTAACTATCATTATTCTAAATTCTGCTTCTGGTAGTTTGGTTATATCTGGTTCATTCAGGTCCTTCTCTGGGAATTTCTCTTGATTCATTTGGTTTGCATTCCTCTGCCTGCCCATTTTATCTGTGTATAGGCAAGTTGTGGGCACTGGAGTCCAGTAGGTGTTGCCTTTGTGTTCTCTAGGTGTGGTCTGTCTGCAGGCCTGCCACCCCCTCTGCTGCTGCCTAGGGTGGTTGGGTGTGGGCGTTGCCAATGACAGCCTACTTCGCCTGTTGCTGTGATTTCCACCTCTCCTCTGCAGGAGGGTCTGTCACTCAAGCCACAAGCCTTAGAACCAAGGGCAGAGGTGAGCACCTTTGCTCAGCTGCTGGACCAGCCCGTTTCCAGCAGATTTACGCCCAGCCCCCGCAGTCAGAGCCTGCTCGCCACAGTTTTGCGGGTTGGGCGGGGCTTTTGACGTGCTCTCAGCTATGAGCCTTTGCCTGTCCAGAATTTAGCCCCGCCCTCGAGGCCGGGGCCCTCCTGCATAGGGTCGCACACTGTGGTTTATTGGTCTGGGCGTGTTTGCTGGCGTTAGCTCAGCTGCTAGCTTTCGATCGATCAGGACTCTGCCACGCCCCCACGTTTGGCGCCAGCTCGCGCACGTAGGGTGGCCACCAGCCGGGGTTTCTTTAGCGGGGCGGGGCTAGTAGGGTGAGCTCAGCCGCAAAAGCCGCTCACGTGCCGGGCGGGCCTCTCGCGCGCCATGCGGGGCCAGTAGCGCGAGCCCAGCTGCGGAAGCCAGGCGCCAGGCGGTGTCGGTCGCGCAGGCCCAGCCGCGGAAGCCGCTCGCGTGCCGGGCACCCCCTCTCGCGCGGTCCCGGCCGCGGAAGCCGCTCGCGCACCGGGCGCAGCCTCTCGGGCGGTTCCAGCTGCGGAAGCCGCTGGCGCACACAAAGGATTTCAACCCACTGCGGTTTCTCCTTTTGGGCGGGGTTGGCAGCATGAGCTCAGCCTCGGTCCCCTCGCCGCCAGTCCCTGGTCTTAGCCCCGTCCCCGTGGTCAGGGTTGGCTTACGCAGAGTCTTAGAGCCGATCTCTGCCCGTATTTTTCCCCCACAAGTGGGGTCACAGGCGGCCCGCAGCTGTCGGACCGCTTTCGCGCGTCTACTCCGGCCTTGCTGGGCTAGACTGAGCGCACAGCCTTCCGCCCACACCGACAGGACCGCTTTTCAGCGTCCTGCCGCCAACCGCCCCTCAGCAGCGTTTAGAGAGATGGCAGTGTCTTAAGTCTCCACACTGTAGGCTTGGGAGCTCCCTCCCTCCAAGCAGCTCCGCTCCAATTGCCGCGGAAAAGCCTGCCTGGCTAGTGTCCCGCCTCCCCTTGCTGGTGTTGCTAGTTCCAGGGGAAATATTTGTTTTCGATTAGGGAAATGACTTAGCCCAGGGGTCAGGATGGCTGCCCCTCAGAGTGTTCTCGTGCCTTCAGTCCAATCTCTGTTCCTGCTGCTCTGTTCCTCTCCTCTGTCCCCGTTCCCCGGAGCCCCGGGTGCGTGGTTGTGAGAGAGGGTTTCTGCGCTGACCCTTTGAAAAGATTCTTGGGTCCGAGAAAACTCTCTCTTTTTCACAAACAGTATCCTCTCTTGCTTCACATCTCAACACTGTCCATACGCCTCTTCTAGGCTCTGGGACTGCAGGCTGGGGCTTGGTTCCTGGGACCCAGGTCCCTCCCTCTCCGCCAAACTCTCCTCCCGCCCCGCAGGGCTCTCCGGGCTGCCGTTTGCTCCGGGGAGCTGGGCAGCCCTCTTCGCATTTTCGCTATTCCTACCAGTCTCAATGTGGCTTCTGCAGTGTTCCTTGGTTGAAGAGTCCACTTATTTTAGTTCAAAGTTGGTTTATCCAGATGGTGGTTCTTAAAATTGAGTTATAATCCACTTTGGTTCTGGGAGTTGGAAGTTGGTACGTCCGCCTACTCCATCGCCATCTTGAACTCTGTTTCTTCTTTTTTTAAGCCATGTGTTTCTGCAGTAGTTTTTTCATGGCTGGTTACCATTAAGTAATAAAAAGGACATATATCATATTCATTGTAGTACATTATCTCATGAGTGCTTTGCACTCCATCCTCCTTTGCTACTGCTAATCTTTGTCCTCTCTTCTTTTTTGTTTTTGTTGTCACAGATTATTTTTGTTTTTATTGTCATCTTGGAGCTTTTACTTGTGATTATGTTTTGTTTTGTTCTTTGTATCTGATTGGATAACCCCCTTTAGTATTTCCTGAAGTGGGAGTTTTCTGGTGATAGATTCCCTCATCTTCTCTATATCTGTGAATGCTTTTATTTCCCCTTTGGATTTGAAGTATAGCTTTGATGGATATAGTATGCTTGGCTGGAAGTTTCTCTCTTTCAGTACTTTAAATATTGGGGTCCACTCTCTTCTGGCTTTTAGAGTTTCTACTGAGAAATCTGATAATAGCCTAATGGGCCTTCCTTTATATGTTGTATTCTTCTTTTCCCTGGCTACATTGAGGATTTTTTCTTTTTCATTGGTTTGTGATCATTTCATTATGATGTGCCTTGGAGTAGGTCTGTTTGGGTTAAGGTAACTTGGTTTTCTGT
This sequence comes from Rhynchonycteris naso, assembly GCA_037038555.1. Taxonomy (NCBI): domain Eukaryota; kingdom Metazoa; phylum Chordata; class Mammalia; order Chiroptera; family Emballonuridae; genus Rhynchonycteris; species Rhynchonycteris naso. The sequence goes on from CM072998.1 coordinate 230,694,779, forward strand.
TTGCATCCTGTATTCGAGGCTCTGATTCTTTCCACAGGCCTGGGAAGTTCTCATAATTTGTTTGAAAGTGTTCTCCATTCCTTTTTCTCTCTCTTCTCCTTCTGATATACCCATTATTCTTATGTTGCTCTTTCTAATGGAGTCAGACAATTCTTGTAGGGCTTTCTAATTTTTTTTAATTTGTGAGTCTCTCTCCTTGTCTCTCTGTAGTATATCTAGTTGTCTGTATTCTGTCACTAATTCTCTTCTCTATCTGACCTGTTCTATTAGCAAAGTTTGTTACCTCGTTTTTCAGTTCATGTATGAGTTTTTCATCTCTGTTTGGTTCCTTTTTATAATTTCAATATATTTGGTGAAGTAACCTCTTTGTTCATTAAATTGGTTTTTGTGCTCTCTAAATTGCTTTTCCATGTTTTTTGTATTTCCCTGAGTATTTTTAGGACTTCAATTTTTAATTCTCTGTCATTTAACTCCAAGATTTCCAAGGAATTGAAATTTTTTTAGAGATTTTTTCATTGTCTATCTGAGCTACATTTCTGCCTTTTGTATTCATAATATTTTACTTCTTCTTCCTTAATAGCATTTGAGAGTGGTATTGTTAATAACACCAATAAGAGATAATTTAAAAATAAAATAAAAATTGAAAAGTTACAGTGAAAAATGAAAATTCTATAATGATAAGTGGAACAAGAACTATAAAGAACAAGAAGCAGAAGCTGAGGGAAAATGACAAAAGAGATAAAAAATGAAGTAAAAAAGGCATGCAAAATGCCACAAAGAAAAATATGAATCTAAAATATAATAATTCGATGATAAATGATGATCAAATGAGAGAAAAAAAGAAATAAAAAAGGTAAAGGTTTCTGAAATGAAACCCTCATAAAAACAAGAATGAAAAATGTAACAACTATGGATAATGAAGTTCAAAAGGAAAAGGAAAGAAGATAAAATGACCAAAATGGAAAAAAGAAACAGTTATAAAAATGTAATTATTCTTGGTTTTGAGAGGTAGCTTCTTCCTTTTTGTTTTGGTAGGTGGCACTGTACTACAGGTTTTGCCCATGTGAGGTTCTTGGGCAGAGGTTTGCTGGTTTGTTGCTGTGGCAATGACATAGGCTGGGCCTCAGACCCATTGATAGGCAGGGCTTGTTAGGGCTTGGAGGCTCTGACAAGGGGAATCTCAGCCTTCCAGTTGCCTATCCTCATGTCTCTTATACCTGAGCTAGCAGCTTGGGAACCTAGCTGTAAGGTTCATCCCAGCCACCATTTGCAGAGCAGAAGGCTTCAAGAGCAGCTAGGTCTGTCCTCCAGTATCACTCAAAGCACAGTCCTAGGTAAGGCTGTGCCAACCAGAGCTGCCAGTGAGAGCAGGCAGGGCTGGGAGCCTATTGTAGATCAAATGCCTTTTTAAGCCTGACCAGGCGGTGGCGCAGTGGATAGAGCGTCGGACTGGGATGCGGAAGACCCAGGTTCGAGACCCCAAGGTCGCCAGCTTGAGCACAGGCCCATCTGACTTGAGCAAAAAGCTCGCCAGCTTGGACCCAAGGTCGCTGGCTCCAGCAAGTGGTGGCTCGGTCTGCTGAAGGCCAGCAGTCAAGGCACGTGTGAGAAAGCAATCAATGAACAACTATGGTGTTGCAACGGCAACGAAAAACTAATGATTAATGCTTCCCATTTCTCTCTGTTCCTGTCTGTCTGTCCCTATCTATCCCTCTCTCTGACTCTCTCTCTGTCCCTGTAAAAATAAATAAATAAATAAAACACTAAAATATATATTTTTAAAAAATGCCTTTTTAAGGGCCCCCAAGCATGTCTAGCATGCCTTAGTGAGCAGTAGGTCTAATCTTCACAGGTTTCTTCCTCATGCACTTTTTGGTAGCCCACAGCAAGTCATCTGCATGCCTAGCCCCCAAAACTCCAGTAATACACCCAGAGCCCTGTACCATCCCACTCAGGCGCACCACGCCTGTGGTCTCAGTCAGAAACAGGAATGCACAAAGACTCTGGCAACAGCCCACACAGATGCCAATCGCTGATAACTTCACACTAAGCCCTCCAGGCCATGTACGTGCACATGCCCATGCCAGTGGTGCCCGGTGGAGCCAATCACACACCATCAGTGATCTTGGAGCCCGGAATGCACAAAGCTGCTGGCGCCAGTGCCAGCTCATGCTGACACTCCACACAGGTAACCTTAAGTGGAACTCACCACTGGGCGCACACCCTGCTTCTGTGATCCCAGGCAGAGCTGGTATATTCTCTCTTCTGCTTGAGGACCCACCCTAACCCAGTTTCCTTCCTCTGCCTTAGACCCTCCACTTCGCTCGGCCCCAGACGAAAGCACCCATTCCTCAGATCAGTGAGATGAGGAAAGCAAAATACCCCATTCTCTGTCTTATTTCCTTCTGAGTGGATTATATATTCAGCCAGCCTTTGCCCAATCATACGTTTGTCTGGTGTGTGTATATTTCAGGTGCTTCTGAGATTTTTTCTGTGTTTAGTTGTTAAATTTTATGAAATTTCAAGGGAAGAGGCCAGGAGCACCCCTCATGGTGCCATTTCTCTGATGTCACCTCATGATACTTCTTTCTTAACCTTAATTTTAAACTAATCCTGCATGTGATAGAATCTAGATCAATTTTAATGTAGCTTAACCCTTTTCTAAATTTACAGTTTTTTTTCTGTTTTAAGGAAATAGGTTTTGTTAAATAAGTTGTTGCAAAGTGTATAATCATGCTAATTTGTACACACACACACACAACAAAGTATACGTGGAAAGATACACATCACAAAGTTATATCCAAGGGCCAAAATGACTTTGCATATTTTTCCTGGTTCCTTCCATTTGGCTAGTTGAATGACTGTCATTTTGCACCTATTTGTCTGAGGCAGTGACATGGAGAGGGCTGGGCTGTGATGGATAGTACTGTCAGAACCCACTAGTATGTAGATATTACACTAGCGAATTACATTTACAAAGGGCTGTTTTACAGGAAAGTGTGATTGCTCTTTCATAACCATTCTTCTGAGTGTTTAGGAAATGGGCTGTTTGTTAAGGAACAATGATACATTTTCCCCTCTCTCATGCTACCATTTCTTTTGTGTTGGTTAGCTACAGTTGAAGCAAACAAAGTCCAAGGTGTTTCCCACAGACTTTCAGTTTTAAAGATGAAGTCTCTTCTTCAGCTAGCTTCAAATAATTCAATATAGCAAAGGCAGGGCACTTGGAAATCAGGTTCAGCATGCTGAAAGGGTGGAAATATTTTCCCTTTATTCTATCTAGGTTCTTTGGCTGGTCTAATAATTAAGCTGATATAAGATAGATTAACGGGAGAAAAATAAACCTAATTATATACATATGGGAGCCCCATAAAGATTATATTAATAAGAATAAACCACTTTGTTTTCTAGAAACTTAAAATTAATACACCGTTATTTTCTTGCTGTGTGATATTTCTAATAAAAGTATATTTTATAAATTAACTCGCTTCATCTTCTTTTCCCAATTTAAAGGTGAACTTGAGATGTCAGCTCATTTCTCTTAGGCAGCCTGCTCTTTATCATTTGTGTGAGACTGAAGGGGGCCAGGCTCTTTAAGTGTTAGAATATGTGTTAGAATAAGTGTTTGCAGGTATGCAATCTGAAGGTTTTTTCCTTCTACATTTCAAAGAGTCACACAGCTTGATCACAAATATTACCTCCATGTTATTTCTAATCCAAAATTGTCCTACCAGAGTAGTGGCATTTTATCTTTGAGATCTATGTTTCTATAAACATTTTAATTTTATGACTAGTAACAATGTTATTTACTTCTTTAGTAAGAGGGGTCCAATTACTTTGGACCCCTGTTTACAGATAGTTCAATTGCTAGTTGAGCCATTTTGTTTTGATAGAGTGCAGATCCTTCCTACTGGTTTCCCAATTTCTTTGGGAGAGAATGACTCCAGGTGTCCACTTCTCATTACAGAAGCACAAGCCAAAAAGAGAAGTTTCTTTCCTGCATGTTGTCTCCATTTGACCATACTGTCACCAGAAAAGGGCCAAGACCAAAGTGAGTTGCCCCAGCTTGGTCCAGAATGCATGGGTTTTTTACTTTATGCAGGAAAGATTTCCCAGTACAAGTTCAGGTGAGTACGTTTGTTAAATCCGGGACAGTGACACAAAGGAAGAGATTAGGATAGAATAGGCAAAATCATAGCAACAGGAGTAAGCTTAAGCAGAACTGCTTTGGTCCTTTGGAAACATGAGCAGGAGTCAAGCCTAGGCAAGATTGCCTTGGACCTGTGGAAAGAAAATCACAGAGCAGAAAAAGTGAGTCATACTAGGTTGCATGGACCCAGAAAACAAGTTGCAGAGGCAAGAGGGGAGCTCTTATTAGAGTTAAGTTTAGGGGGTTAGCCCAGGATAAACTGCCACTGCCCGCTTCCCTCTGCTACCGTGACTGCAACTCTCTTTTGAACCTTTAGAGCTTAGGAGATATAAAACAAAGATACATACCTGAGAAAAGAATTGGGAAGGCAGGGGAATATACCAAGGAAAGCAAGTGCTGGGTTCTTTATCTTAAGAGTTTTTATCTGTTTTCTAAAGGCAAGAATTTTAGGGAGGATCTTAATAGAATATTTATCAACTACCTAAATGTGTCCTTTAATGTATTGATACTTCAAAATGAGCATATAGGGGGGTTAAGATTATTCTCTGGTCAGCTTCACCTTCAAAGAATGTCACCGAAGAGGGATTGAGACAATAGTGGGTCTGCCCAGCATGGTCTGGAATGTGTAAACCATTTGTTCCCAAGTGCCTTTGGTTGGGAAAGATAAAACCTTCTGATTTATTATCTGGCTATAAATTGCTTGACCATTTAACTATCTGTTTGTTTCCTCATTCCACTTGCCAAGAAATTTTCCTAGCTTCTTACTATTCTGCCTCAGTATAATTTCTATCTCCTGGGATTTTGCATCTTGACCAAGTGAGGTAGTAAGAGGGGAATGTTTGATGTCTTCCCTCTTATAAGGATGGGGATTCCTGCCCGGGCTGTTAATGTTTAGAGATGTATGCATTGGTATGTTCCTGTGTTTCTCCTTTTGCTGTTTCCTGTTTCCAAGCCCGCTATATTAGCTTCTTATTAATTTTGTGAAGATCACAAAAAGAACACACACACACATTCTAATATCCTTTCTCACAAACAAGTCTCTTTTGCTCAAGTTAGAACTAATTTCTATTGTTTGTGACAAAGGACCCTAATTGATATTAATGTCATGATTCTGAATCTTATATAAAACTCTATAACCCAAATCCTAGGACATAAGCATTTTATTATTGAGTCCTCAAAAGTTGAATATTCGTAATTAAGTTTGTGAATAACAGAAGTGTGGTATTATCAGCGTTAAAGAGTCAAAATATTTAGGTAGCATCTTAAGATGCAATTATGTTTTTGTCACACTTTCACCTTTATATGAAATGTTTATGTGTGCTGTATTCATTCTTGGAGATTTGAAATGTTAAATCTATATAGGAAATGTTGAAAAGGCTCAACCAAATTTGCACAACACTAAATGCAATTAGTCTTCTTATCCTAATTTCCTTGAAGAATAGAGTTTTTGAGTTTGGTTTTTACTTTCTTTCTTTTCATTCTTTTTCTTTTGAGAGCTAATCTGGTCACTTCATAGCTTTAAGAAATTTGTTATGTGCAAGACACTCTGTTATTTCCTTCAGGTGCTCTTTATAGTGGTTTAAAATTAAACTGTGTAAAACTGAAATCTTAGTGCCAAGATTATATTGATTCGATGACAGAGATAAATAAGCACTTGTAATAGAAGATTGTTCAGACTGTGTTAGAATCTTTTCTAAAAACACTGATTGCAGTAAAATTATAACACTAAAACTGGATGTGGGCTTAGAAGTTTCAATTTTCATCTGACTTTTTATTTTAAAATGAAAGAAAATAAATATCTATTCATAATAAGTACTATTAAGCACAACATACAGTATGTTTCTGTATTAGTGTAGATACCTGATGTTGCCAACAAACAAAAAATTAATTAACCTGACCTAAACAATAAATAAAAAAATATTAGCTTGTATAACTGAGATATGAAAATATAGATCCATCATAAGACAAGGCTTGACCCTCAGGATTATGATGTCACTGGGGTTTTGTTTCTGTGTCATTATAATTCTTTGGTTCTTTCTTTATTTTTGTTAGTGTTACTAAAAATGGCAGCTACAGTCCTAGGCTTCACATCTGTACCCCATATCACTTGGATGAGAGTAATGTGACCATGTCATCCCACAATTCTAAGCAAAATTTGAAGATTCGCTCCTATTCAATTGAATTAAATCACATGTCCACCCCTAAATCAATCACCGTAGCCAGAGTAATGAGATGTAATGCTTGGCTAATCCTATGTTATTTATCCCATTCTTGAAGCAATGGTGTGTAGGCACAGCTTCCCCAGAGCACATTAATCCTCAAAGGAAAATTGGGAGCAGTTGAAAAGGGGAAGAAAAAAAGGAAACTTCACAGGTAACTGACAAGTGTCCTGTGTCCTCCATTATAAGGTTATTGTAAAGAAACATGAATGACATCTAGACATTTCATGTGACATTTATCTTCATCATCCATCACTTGTTATGTGAATCAACAGAAGTATGCTTCACATTGAGTAGACTGGCAGAGATTCAAATGACAGGCTTCACTGTTGAATATTTCTAAGACATTTTAGTTAATTTTAGTCAATATGAAGGCCATCACATTCAGAGCTGTGACCCACTCAGTGGAAAACTTTCTCTTCTTTTCTGCCTTTCCTGCTAAGCAGCATTTGTAGGTGCACCCTTCGTGGAATAGGGCTATCCCATTTTGCACAGTATAAAAAGCAAAACAAATTGACTTTGTATTTCATCAGTGATTAGGATAACTGAGCAATCAGATTACTTCGGAGTGGGAAATAAAATTTTAATATCTGTTGCCTCAAATTTTCTCTGCTCCTCCCTTCTTCTTACTAGTATTATAATAATTGTATGGTATATTTCAAAGTCTGCTTCATTTTATGAAATTTGACAGCAGCCAAGTTTAGACCATTCTCACCAGTGATGAACCAGAGGTATCTCTGTTTCTAAACTTCAAGGTCAGAGCTCCTGAAACTTCACTGGACTGGAAAGGAAGGGAACCAGGTCAGCAGCCATTGTCCCCTACCTTATTTATCAAAGTCTGACAGGTTGGCTATTGGGACTACCAGGCAAAGGCATGTTGAGAAAGGAGGTGACAGAGGCTTGTAGGAAGTTTCCATGGAAGCAGCTTGAGGCATGTCATCTCAGGCTCATCAAATTTTCTGGGCATCATATGCAAAGCCCAGTCAGAACAACCATGTCTTTTAGCAATTATTTATACCATTTCTACCCAAATTGTTCTTCTTTCTTTTTTCTTTTTTTTTCACTCTGTTGACACTTGTGCAAGATGGTGTAGAAAATTAAATTTAAAAAATAAAATCATCAAACTCAGAACCTGATATTAAGGTGTTTCAGTCTATTGGATAATAGTCATACACCACCCAGTGTAATATACAACAGATAGTGAGAAATTTTATAATCAGAGACCAAGAAGAAGAACCAGTATGTATCTGAAATCTTTGTTTCTAGATCACTTTGAGCAAATGTCATAGCTACTATCCTTCCCTAGGAGCTGGGACAATTAGAGCCTTGAGATGAATTGACACATGAATGAAGTCAGTTATGTCTTCACTATTGTTCATTTGGTGTCAGGTGATTTTGTTCAAAATACATTGGAAGGCTGTGAACCTCAAGCATTGACTATAGTAAAAACAGCCTTACAACATCTTAAGAAAAGTGCTCAAATGAACACACTTTGAGCCTAATACATCTCCTATGTGTCAGAGATCTCTAGTGCAGGCTCAGAAGCGCTAATGGAAGTTCTATGCCCTCTTCTACTGTGCACCATGCATCATGTAGACAAGCAGGAATGCCAACACATTTTATTTTCCCTTTAGTTACATTCAAACACACATCTGTGTTCTTTGTTTGTTTGTTTTCTAATTAGAAAGGAGAAAATTTATTTGACATTTTTTTCCTTTTGCCTTCTCTAATAGCTTTATTTGCTTTCAAGTATTCACAAACAAAAACTAATTTTGCCTGCTCTGAGATGTGTAGGCATAGACGGTTGTGGACAGAAAGAGGGAGCCAATATTTGCTAATCCCCTCCTTCAGGGTAGCCTCAGGATCTTCACACAGTTCATAACTGGCCAAGATCTTTGGACCTTGAACTTCTGCTTATCAGTGGCCTGGACTGGGTTTCTAAAGCCTGCTTTAGGGTTTTTTCCACAGTGTGATCATAGCTGACATGGCCATGGTGCTTGCTTGTTGCCTCCCTGATGTAACTGAACTAGGTCTTTGACTTGCTGGACTCACAGTGCAAGCAGCTCTCACATGCTTGACCGTGGTCTCTTATGGGATGACCTGCTCTATCCAAGCTAAAAATTTACAAATAAAACTGCACTATCTTATGCCTTTGAACTAGTGCAGTGATTCTCAAAGTGTGCACTAGGGAGCACTGGTGCACCCTAGAAGATTTCCAGGTGCACCCTATGGTATTCCAGAGAAATATGTGCCTGTTGGGGACCAACAAACCAATAGGGTTTTTGGAATTTAGATTTTTGGAGGACAGAGGTGTGAAGAATTGGCTGTAAGCTGACAGTCTGTTCAACCCCCCACCTCACATGCCTGATTAGGTTGCAAAAGGCTGTTAAGTTGTGGTGCTGGATTGTTTACACTACCTACCATGTTCCCCGGAAAGACTGAAGGCAACTTTCTTCTAGCCTTGGTGTAAAGTTAATATGATATGTATGGCGGGGGTTTTGGATTGATGATTAAACATAAGGAATTGTCTCTTGAAGCCTTTTCAATTTCTATAAAAGAAGAATATGTGGCAATATCTAAAAAAAGCTTTGAACAATTTTCAACATCCTATTTATGTGAATTAGGATTTTCTACCCTCAACACAATTAAGAGTAAAAAGAGAGAAATTATTCAATGTATTGATGAGGAAATGAGAGTTTGCTTTTCAAATATATGCCAAAACATTGAAGAAATCGCTAGGACACATCAGGCTCATGTTTCTAATAAACACAAGAATGAAAAAACTTAACACATTTATACCAGGACCTGCCAAATTTACTAAATCTTACTAAGAATGTGTGTGTGTGTGTATATATATATATATATATATATATATATATATATATATATATATATATAACTTTTTTGTCATTTTTTGTCATTTTTTAACCCTCCTTTTTTACAAATTCTAAAAAGCGTAATTCAAAAAATGTAACATAAAAATGTTTTCTAATGTCAGAATAAGTTTAATTTTGTCATATTTATTTAGTTTAATTACCATAAAAGCATGCTTGGACTTTATATATTTTTCTTTAATATTTGACTTAATTATTATAACATATTTCTCAGAACTTTGAATATAGTGTGCCTACAATTATTTGTAGGATTTTAAATGAGCCCCGACTTCAAAAAGTTTGAGAACCACTAAGCTAGTGGTTTCAACAATGCCACTAGTAATTAGATAAACCCCAAATCTCTATTCCAAGTAAAAAAATACAGAGTCAAATATTTGTTAGTGTCATAAATCACGTCCCATAGGAACAAGACTTTGAGACCAAGATTTGCTGCAGGAAGTTAATTGGAAAATGCTCTCAGAAGCAACAGCCCCGAGGGAGGGAAGGGAGTAGAACTGGTCAAGGGGAGGATTTATTAGTTTTTTATTGCTCTCATAAGAAAGTCCCACAAACTTTGTAGCTTAAAACAACACAAATTTATTATCTTCCAGTTCTGTAGAAGTCTGACACATGTCTCAAGAGGATGAAATCCAAGATGTTTTTTGGGAAGCCCTAGACAGTCCTAGAGGAAGTTAAGAGCAGCTCGCAGCTGCCAGTTTCTGTGTCTCCAGCAGCTGGAGGTAATGTTTCTGCCTTGTGTGGTACTGGGAGAGATTTGGGATCCACACCCCAGCTTTTACTAAATTTAGGGTAAAGCTGTTCTCCCCAACTTTCATTGTGGGGCTGGAGTTAATATAACTGGTGAGACATATTAATGGTTTACCACATATTATGCATTACATTATTGCTTTGCCATGCATCAGCTAAGTTTCCAAAATAACTTTGGCCAAACTCTATCTCAGACTTGTTATGGAGTTGAGCTATATTAATTGCTTTAAAACTTCATCGCTTGGTATTTTTCTTAATACTACAATATAAGTTTCTTGTCAATTTTAAAGTTAAAAAATTCTTCTCCAAGATTTTTCATTATTTTATGATTGTTCTTTTGCATAATTTGTGAAATCAAGAATATGTAAGTAATAGGTGTTTACTTTTAATTAGGTGTCGAAAAGGGTGCAGAAAAATCTCTATCTCTCTAAGCCTCAGTTTTCTCACCTCTAAAATAAATGTATTTTTGCTTTTAAAATGTAATATATGACATATAAATTACCTACCTAGTACTTAGGGAAATAATTGTTGTTCAATAAATTGCAGCTATTATGAGAGTACATACTGTGGTATAATCCCATTGTTTACTTGACTGTTCCACTTTATATGGTAACTTATAGGATGAGATAGAATATTATTCATCATTTTATATTTAGCTCCTAGCATGCTACCTGGCATGTAGCATCTGCTTAATGCTTCTTGGTTGGGCAGTTAATTGATCAGGGTGATTAATTGAATAAATAAATAAGAGATATCATTTTCATTCCCAATTCCTTATCTTGGCCCTCTCTTAAAAGTCTTTAATAATATCTACTCGGCCTGACCTGTGGTGGTTCAGTGGATAAAACATCGACCTGGATTGCTGAGGTCATTGGTTTGAAATCCCGAGCTTGCCCAGTCAAGGCATGTATGGGAGTTAACACTTCCTGCTCCTCTACTCTCTCTCTCTCTTTCTCTCTTTATCTCTCTCTCTCTCTTCCCTAAAATAAATTTTAAAAATATTAAAATTGATAATAATAATAATATCTACTCAATAGGTCTTTCTAAACTTACCTACCAATACAAGTCTCCACTCCAGCTACACTGGTCTCCTCTGACTTAAAAATATGTAATCTGACTTCACATCTTATTACATATATTATCCCTCTAGCCCTTCTCACCAAAGCCCAATTCAGGTACCAAGGCCCAGACTGAGTCTCACTTCTCCAAGAAGACTTCCTACCTCACTGTTCTTCCCAGAAGGTTGTCAATTTTGAATTCTCATTTCCCTATACATCTACAACACTTATTTTGTACTCTGATATAATTTGTGTTGTTGTTTGTGCTTTATCTTATTAATCATAAAAAGATTAAATGTTTTAAGCACATTTAAGACAAGTGCAGCTCATATCCCTTCTATTCATTCTGAGATGCATTCTTCACATTGCAACATCTCTGAAATGGGAATGCATGTTAGATTCAACAGCAATTCAAATCATCATAGGTTTGAATTGCAGTGAGCGCTTAAAGAGAGTAGTTGAGCTACTGTCAGAAACTACCATCCTGAAACCATTTCAGATTAAACTTGAAGTGCATGTTTAAACCACAAAGATGCCATATTTTCAGGTGAAATTTGTTTTCTCTCTCTCGCCAATGGTGAGATTGCAACTTTCCTTTGTTGGTTTTATTTCTTACTTACTCTTATACTAAATGTACAGCCCTTGTCTCAAATTAATGTATGGTCTCCTATTACACCTCCATCATTTGGGACACTATTTTCATAATTAAAAATAAAATAATGATCCATATTACAAATGGTGGCATCTTGGATTCAATTAAGTATATTACTTTGTATATACAAGTGTTTGGCATAGTGTTATTGGAAAATTAATATGAACATAATAAATTGAATTAAAGTCACTCTGGATGCTCTTAGAGAGAAAGAAAGAGAGAGAGAAGGAGGAAGAGAGAAAGATGAGAAGCATCAACTTGTAGTTGCAGCACTTTAGTTGTTCATTGATTACTTTCCTTATGTGCCTTGACAGGGTGGGGTGAGGGAGTACTCCAGCCAAGCCTGTGACCCCTTGCTCAACCCAGCAATGTTGGGCTTCAAACCAGTGACTTTGGGCTCAAGCCAGCAACCATGGGATTATGTTGATGATCCCACACTCAAGCCAGAGACCCTGTGCTCAAGCTGGCAACCTCAGAGTTATGAACTTGGGACTTCAGCATCCCAGGTCAACACTCTATCCACTGTGTGACTACCAGTCAGCCTGGATGCTCTTTTCTTTTATTCTACAACCTGCCTCTTTGTTGAAGCCAGTTCCTTTTACTTATTTAATAACCTGGATACAGGTCAATGGTTAGCATTAGCACAGAGTAACACAAACTCTTTTCTCAATCTGCAATCATGTCCTGCATATGTACCTTGGTTGTTTTTGCTTTCTAGCTGTAGAACCTCAGACATGAAACTTAAATTTGTTAAACCTCCACTTGCTCATTTGCAAAATGGGGTCACATTAGTATTCAGGGGGATAATGTGCAGGTTAATTTAGAATATTATGTAAAGAGTTCAGCCAAGTTCTACGGTTAATATTGGTTGACTGTGTTAATATATTTTGAGTTAAGTAATACACATCTTTGGTGTATACCAACAAAAATATTATTTAGTAAGATCTCACTATATCTTAGTCAATCATCATGCCCCAGTTGCTTCTTCTGAGTGTGAGGATAATAGTACTGATCTTTATAGCTGTTATGAGGATTAAGTGGCACACTGTGTGGCACGTGATTTGTTATTGGTACCACTATTTATTATCTCATTTCATTCCCATCACAGTTCTTTAAAATAACTACTGAGGCTACCCCAAATTATAGACCAGAGTTGGAATACATTCTTCAAGTTCACGCAGCTCTTGTTGTCTGAGCCGGGATTCAGCTGAGCCCTCTCTGAAATTAGAGTCTGAGAACACCATCATTTCCACCTGCCCCTGGAACAGAACCATGAAGTGTGCCTTGCCATTTTAAGCTTTTTCTGTTCAACACATATTTTCAGTGTACATACTCTCTATCAAGCATGAACAGAAAAGGAGGCATTGAACGTCATGGGGAGTCATGTTTCTGTCTGAGAAATGGGTGAGGACAGAAATATGATTGTTATTTAAACTGAGAACATATGGAAATGATTTAAATGTGAATTTAGCAAGTCAAAGAACACAAGCAAGCGATAAGGGAGAATTTTAACTAGAAACTTGTTTTTCTTGAGACTTTAGAGTAAACGACACAACAGAAATCCCTTCACTTTGCCATTTCTGCAACCATGTGTGCTGTGTTTAGTAATAACCCTTCTCTACAGTGTGTCCGTAAAGTCATGGTGCACTTTTGGCTGGTCGCCAGTCAAAAGTGCACCATGACTTTACGGACACACTGTATTTAAAGAGCCTCATATTCTCAGTCATGATAAAATCCAGATATTTTTCAGTAAGTGGGTGCTTTATTGTTTGCATGAGTAAATGGTTCCTTTATCAGCTTACCACCTTCTAATCAGGCTAGAGAAGAACAGTTGCCTAGAAATTTCTTGTCCATTATGGCTTATCATAAGGAATAATAATGGCGCATATTAGCAATTATCCTATTAAAATTTATCAGGCATTAGGAAACATTAGCAGATAATTATCCAGTTCCTCAATCTCCTCAACTTCATCATCAATACAAAACATTTAAAAATACCCATATTTTATAATAATTAATCTCGAAGAATGTCATGCTTTCTAACAGATAAATTGATATTTATATTCGAAGAATTGATGGCTCTGAATTTGCATGCTATTTCTCATAGTATTATTTAGAAACCTGTTAATAAAAAGCAGTGCTAGGTCACAGATAATTTGAGAATCTTATTTATTAGATTTAGCATTAAACATCAAATAAAGTTATGTTAGTGTATGTTCATTACTTTCTGAAAGGACAGGTTTAGGATTTTATTCATTCACTCAATCATTAACTTAATACATTCTGATTGAGTTGTTAAGATGTGTGAAGAAGTGGACATAAAAATGGAAAGATAGACAAGGTCCCCAATTGAGTGATGTCTACATATGGGTGCTGGGACATAGCCATTCAACAAAACCATCAATAAGAAAATATCAGATAACAATAAATGCTCTGCACAGTTAAAACAGAGAGGGAGCCAGGTGTCAGTGGTCATTTGTTACATCCTTACTGACCATCTTCTATCATGAGAAATTCCAACAAGTTAACCATAAACTTTGCTCCCCGAAGTTGACAGGTTAGCAGTTAACTGTATATATACAAGAACAACGTATGAGTGTGAAGTATCACATGAGGAAAGTGTGAATGAAATTTAGGGAAGAGTAATATCAGAGAAATTTCTCCTACAATAAGGACAAGGAGAGGAGGTTGTCTGGGAATAAAATAATATTTTATGTGAATCTTGAAGGATGGGTAGAATTTCACGGGTAGACAATGAGAAGAACATGAAAAGAAACATTCAGCAAAATCAGTGAGTGTAAGCCAAGCAGCAGAATAGGAGTGTTGAGAAGAGCAAGAGTCTGTTGGATGGAACAGAAGAAGCAACTGAAGATAAGCGGGGATGCAGAGAGACCAAAAGGAAGTCATTCTGAAATTTGAAATTTCATTTGCATTGTTCCACTTGACTGACTTGTCAATATAAATTCCCTCTTCCAAGTTCAGATATTTCAAGGTTCAAATTGAATGATAGCTTCACTATATATGCAATAGCATTTATTTAGTAAGTGTCTGATTTAGACTAGGCATTTTTATAATGACTGATAAGTCTTTTATTTTCTTTTCATTATTTTTTACCGATTTACCTGTAACATTGTTGTTTATACCTATGACATTATAGTAGACCAGAAGTCAGCAATCTCCTTCTAAAGAGTGAGATATATCTATAAATATTTTAGGCTTTGCAGGTGATATAGTCTCTGTTATGACTACTCAACTGTCCTTGTAGCATAAAAACAGCCCTAGACAATACATAAATAACTAGGTGTAGTTGTGTTCCAATAAAACTTTATTGTTAAAAAGAAGCAGCTAGTCTGCCAATGTCTAAAATAGATTGTAAAGCTGTGGAGGTAGAATCCATGTTTGCTCACTTGCAATGCAGTGAATTTTATAGTGGATACATGATAAATATTTGTAAATTTAATAAAGTCACATAATACTTGACATTATCTTATAAGAATATCTTAGCAGTGTTTTCTGAACTATATTTACTTACCCATAGTAATTATCAAATAGCTGATTAGATTAGTACACTGTTGCTCTAGCTTGTTTATTAAAATCATCTAAATAACTAGACTGGATATTTTATATCCTAGTGTTTCTGACATGTTAATAATAAATATTAGTGTAACTACAAGGTAATTCAACTATTTATTTAAAACAATTAGAATTAGTTGACTCAAATTGTATACATTTTATGTTTTCCTAATACACTGTAATTCTGACATAAGAATTTTACAAAATAATTGAGAATTTGTGCTATCATATCATAGTAAGATACAAATACTTGCTTCACGTATATGTAACCAACGTGTCAAAATTCTGATGAATAACACAGATAAGGGGTAAAAGACTGGGGCCAGGCCCAGAGAAACAGGTCCAGTTTGAGGAAGCAGGGGACAACATCAGGGAGGGAGACCTTCTTGGAAACTATATAAGGAGATTCCAAGACAAGGTCCAGAGGTTCAGAAGCCCTGCTGACCCACCAGTACTGTGCAAGACAAATAATCAGATATTCTAATATGCAAGCGACAGAGCATGGTCTGGGTACTTAAGAACATGGATGCAAGAGAGAATAGGGGCAGCTGTCCCCACCCCCTGACCCACTACTCCACCCCTCTGCCCCAGTCTGCAACAGCGATGCCCCATGACAACAGCACTAGCCACTGCCAAGGCCTCTACAGCTAGAAAGCAAGGCTATTATTAGTCCAGGGTGGAGTACCTACAGACTTAAACCCAGGAAACTGGGATCAGCCCATCCGCCTCTCCTCAGATGCAAAGTGCCTGCTGAGATCAGCTTGGAAAGCCTACCTGTGTGCATAACCCATCACACACACAGCTACGCCCAGCACAACTACAACTTATTTGACTGTTACCATAGTTCATCTTGTCCTGTCAGTTTCAGTCCTACTGCTACTATTACTCATGAGAGTCTAAGAGGGTTGTAACTAAGATTATTTGATGACAATTGAGCAGCTTATTGCAGCTCAGATACTTTGTGGTGTTGGACCCTTGATTGAAAGTCTCTCGTTCCAGCCCAGAAAGGTAATATTTTCAGTTTATTTCCCACAGACAGCACTTCTTTGGATCCCAGATGACGTCTGCTTTCCTAGAAAAGGTCATTTATTCCAGTTCCTTAGGACTGAAACTCAACATCCATGCACCATTGGCATTTTAATATGGGTATAAGAAAAATTTTCTGAGAATCTTATGGGTTATTAAACACCAAAATGTGTTTCCGAAGAAAATTGCAGGGTGTCTTGTGCCAAGTTCTTTGGTCCTCTGTGAAGCCAGGGGTTGAGAGTTGCTTCTCAAGGGGTTTCCCAGGCCTGAGATTTTATGATAAGAGCTATAAAATCAATACACTCAGTTGAGGAAAATTACATCTTCCCAGTCTGTGAAGAGATAAATCTAAAATATTTTAGATTATATTTATTGTGCACTAAACAAGTATTGCTGCCATAGCAAAAATTCACCCAGTTTCTTTGATTGCAAAGATTGCAGAAGGGCAACACACTTGAATAAAGTTTAAGTACACAGAGTGTTTAGTATTATATTGAATGTGGCAAAGATGAGAAAAGTCATTTTTTAAAAAAATTATATAAAATTCCAAATGCAATTCTAATCTTTAATGCAAAGCTATAGTTAAAAAATTATTCAAAAGGATAGCACTAAATTTCTACTATAAAAAATAAACAGATTGGTAACTATCATGCTACATTTACAAAAATAACATAACTTTCTAATTTTTCATATTTATAGTTAAAATAGTCAAGCAGTTACCCTTGGGTTGTTTTAGTTAGGCTGCTAGGAAGTAAATATGCATTTTACTGCTGAAAATTTATTTAACTCCTAATACTATAGATATACAGTATAGTATATTTGCCATGGAAGAAATTCTTTAACCTTATTTTTTCAACAAAATTAAATTAAACTAAAGAAAAATATTCAGTGATAAAGCAGATGTCAAATTAACATAAGGAGATTAATAGCCTTGCATACATAAACAATAACCAGTTAAAAGATACAATATTGGAGATAGCCCCATTTCCAATAGCAAAATAAGCTTAAATACTTAGGGATAAACTTAATAAGAAATTTATAAAACCTATGTATGGAAAACTTTAAAATGCTCCTCAAAGAGACAAAAAAAGACATGAACAAATGAAAAGATACCCTTTGCTCTTGAGATAGGAAGACTTGATTCCTCGTTAAAATGTAATTTTTCTCCCAGTTGATTTATCAATTTAAGGTAATCAAAAATAAATAAATAGGCCTGACCAGGCAGTGGCGCAGTGGATAGAGCGTCGGACTGGGGTGCGGAAGACCCAGGTTCGAGACCCCAAGGTCACCAGCTTGAGCGCAAGCCCATCTGGCTTGAGCAAAAGCTTGGCAGCTTGGACCTAAGGTCACTGGCTCCAGCAAGGGGTTGCTCAGTCTGCTGAAGGCCCGCGGTCAAGGCACATGGGAGAAAGCAATCAATGAACAACTAAAGTGTCGCAATGGCAACGAAAAACTAATGATTGATGCTTCTCACCTCTCTCCATTCCTGTCTGTCTGTTCCTATCTATCCCTCTCTCTGTGTCCCTGTAAAAAAATAAAAATAAAAAAATAAGTAGGCATTTTTCAGGAGCTACAGAATTAAACACCAAGATACATGATGAAAAGGAAAATGCAAGAATAGCCATCTTGACATTAAAAAAAAAAAAGAAAGAAAAACTATGAAGAAGTATAACCTTATCAGATACAAAAACATACTCTGGAGCCACTATAATTAAAACAGTGTGTCAATAGCACCTGAACAGACTGATAGACCAGCATAATACAGTCTGAAAATTGACCTAAGAAAAAATGAAAATTTAATAAATCATAAAGATACGTTCTTAAGTCACTAAGGCAAAAAATATATTATGTTATTTAAAAAAACTCAAAATTGAATCCTTAGCTCACACTATACACAATAATAAATTCCAACTGATATAAAAAATAGGTGTTAAAATAAAACTGTGAGTGTATTAAAAGAATGCATGGGAAGGACACATTCTTCCATAATCCAGGGATGAGGAAGGCTGTATTCATGAATCAAATCCAGATGCAAATCAATAAATTTGTCCATATAACTGTATTTTGTATATTTTGTATAAAATAGATTGTGTATAATTATGTAAAATAATAAATATTTTTAAATAACTTCAGCATTGTACAAATATGTAAACCATGGCAAACTGTGAAAAAATTTGCAACCGGTATGTCGTAGGGATCTAGGTAAAGGGTCTTATGGAGATTTAAGAATCAAGAAATGGGGTTGCAAGTCAAAACAACAATGTTACACCAAGGACTATAAATTACTGGCAAAGGACTGATTTTGTCTCAGTGCTAGATGTTATACTGTATTCTAATCCAGGTAGGGACTAGATCACTGGTTCTTAACCTGGGTTCTATTGAACCCTAGGGGTTCGATGAGTCGGTCTCAGGGGTTTGGAGAAGCCTCTGCCACAGACGCCAGAATAAAGTAATACCGTAATTTGTTGTGAGTTCATGCACTTTGTTGGTTTTGTTCTTTGAGCAAGGTGCTGTTCATGCACGGCTCATTTTGTGCACCAGTAAAAAAACATATACCTATGTCTTGAATTTGGAAAAAGAAATCATATTTTATTTATCACTAAAGAAGGGTTTGGTGGATGCGCATATGAAACTGGTGGGTTCGGTACCTCATAAAAGGTTAAGAACCACTGGACTAGAGTCTACATTCAGAATAAACTATAAGTTGATACCAACTGACTCAGCTGGGAAAATTAAAGGTCTACCTGACGTTGGAGCCAGGAACACCTGATGAGTCATCAGCAATCTCTTTGCCGTCTATGTGATGTCACCACCCAGAGTTTCGATAGAATTCCTTGCCTGACCAGGTGGTGGTGCAGTGGATAGAGCATTGGACTGGGATGCGGAAGGTCCCAGGTTCGAGACCCCAAGGTCGCCAGCTTGAGCATGGGCCCATCTGGCTTGAGCAAAAGCTCACCAGCTTGGACCCAAGGTTGCTGGCTCCAGCAAGGGGTTGCTCTGTCTGCTGAAGGCCTGTGGTCAAGGCACATGTGAGAAAGCAATCAATGAACAACTAAGGTGTCAAAATGAAAAACTGGTGATTGATGCTTCTTATCTCTCTCTGTTCCTATCTGTCTGTCCCTCTCTCTGACTCTGTAAAAAAAAAAAAAGAATTCCTGTTTTAATAGTAGCGTATTGACCAGTGAGCTGGATAGACTTTGTCCATGACCTTAAAGTTGGTAAGATCTCCTGTTTAAACCCTGGGCCAGTGCTACACTTGCCTTCACTGCTTCTCTCTTGTTTTCATCCAACCTCTGTCCTCCTACAAAGGCACTGTGTTCCGAATCTCTACTGACTGTCTCTCAGCTCCAAATCTTCTCTCATGCAGAGTTCTCATCATGCAAGACAGCTGGGAACTTGCCTTCCTGATATGTTCCCGCTGGTTGAAGTTCCCATGGTAATAAATAGAGTCTACTTGTGATGCCAAATTGCTCCAATTTCTTCTGACTTTCATTAAGCATCTCTCACACAAAGGGTAAAACAAAAAAAAAATTATACTCCCTTTTTAAATCCTAAAACCACACTATCCATATCATCTTTAGTTTTTTTACTGTGTAGAGTTGTTTGACCACAGCTATTAAATCTTACTTCTTTTCATTTCCATGGGGTATTAACTAATGATTAACTTCTCTTATTCACTATTCAAAAGGTTTGCATTATCACTCACATAGTTACACAACACTCTAAATTCAGTACCCAACCAATTGTTATCTGTTTCATCAGTCTCTTGATCCCTTTTTAATATCTGTGTGCTTGTTATAACTTGTGATTGCTTCATACTGAATAGGATGATCATGTGACATGTCACACCCACTGAGCACCTGTGGTCTGCAAAATAGCGTGCTAGGTGCTATGAAGGAAACAAAGTACAGAACCTATTGCATGGTTGATTCAAAGAGCTAAAATCTATTCATACTGATTAAGGAGGGCACAAATAAAAGTACAGTGTGTTAATAAACTGCACTGAGTATAATAAACTCTGCCATGTCTACACTTAATTAATTAAGAAATTTGGTCCAGTGTGTGCCACTTAAAGTCACACCACTATCTCAAGAAAAGTGATTCTTAGTAAAGCAATCTTCTCATCCAGACTGGGCATGCCCAGGCATTAGTAATGGCATGACAATTTTGACACTCTGGTCTTTAGAAACAGTTAATTCCATTGTCAGGGATAGAGATAATACAATAGAAAAAAACCTTTATTAATTGATATTAGTGTAGCTACATGTATTTATTAGCATCACAGACTGATTGCCTTAAAAAACAGAAATTTATTCTCTCATAGTTCTGAAGGTAAAAGTCCAAAACAAACTGTCTAAATTAGAGTTGGTTTCTTTTTAGAGGTTCCTAAGGGAGAATCTTTTCTGTACCTTTCTTGTACTTTCTGATGGTTGCTGGCATTCAATGGCATAACTTCTTTATCAATTCATTACTCCATTCTTTGCCTCTCTCTTCACATGGTCTTATCCCCTATGTGACTATCTCTCTGTTTCCCTTTCTTCTTATAAGGACACCTGTTGTTAGATTTAGGGACAACCTTAAAGTCAGGATGATCACATTCATAGGTACTGAGAGTTGGGGCTTAGACACATCTTGTTGGAAGACCATTGTTTAACCCACTAGAGTAGACCAGTCCTCTTGTCTCCATCATGGTAGAGAGGAAATAATATAAAGCTTTAAAACAAAGAGGATTTATTTTTTTTAAATCTGAGCATCTTGGACAAAACAACTGCTGGATCCAAGAATATCCAGATTTTTGCAACTAAAATTTTGGCCACTGAAAGCTAAACTCTAGGAGCCTGCTGGATCTTAGTAGCACATACCACTTGCTTTAGAGTCTTAGAAGGTGTTAACTGATGACCATTGCTTAAAAGGTGCTTCTGTGATGGGGCTGCCTAGGGTAAAAGAGTTGTGGGCCTTCGAGACTAGGTTGTATTTGGAGGTGCCTTCTTGACTGAAGAGTCTTTTATTAATGCAGCTCTCACATTTGGGGGTGCGGGTAGTAAAAGGGAGCATTAAAGAACCGAAGGGTCTCTAAGAACTCAGGTAAGGAGAAATTGGGGCAAGAGAATTAAGCTGGGAGGCAAAATGAAAAATATGCTCAGTTAGTGGGAAGAAGAATTTGAAGACTGACAGATGGAAAGAGATTTCCCATGAAGAATTTCCTTAGAATGAAGTAAATAGGCCTGGCAGGTTAGCTCAGTGGTAGAGAATCACCCAGCATGTGGATGTCCCAGATTCGATTCCCAATCAGGTCACAAAGGAGAAGTACCCATCTGTTTTTCCATAACTCTCCCTCTCACTTTCCTCTCTCTTTCTTCCCCTCCTGCAGCCATGGCTCTATTGCAGTAAGTTGGTCCCTGGAGCTGAGGATGGCTCCATGGACTCCATCTCAGGCACTAAGACCTCAGTTGCTGAGTAACAGAGCATCGCTCCAGATGGGCAGAGCATCACCCCTAGTGGGTTTGCCAGATGGATCCCCGTCGGGGCGCATGTAGAAATCTGTCTCTCTGCTTTCCCTCCTCTCATTGAATTAAAAAATAAAAAAGAATGATGTGAATAGAAAATAGAATGTGTTGGACAATCATAAACTGGGACACTAAGAGTTATGCACAAATGCTATTTGGCTTACAATTCAGGAACATTAAAACCTAAAAAGAGGAAGAAATCTGTTCTTGCTATACAGGAATCCATCCCTCCTTGAGGGAAGCTGAGGGTTAAGCAAAGGAGCAAGACCAGGATTTATGACACTTGTCATCCCCCTGCCATGTATTTCCTTATATTAAACAGCATTGAGATCAATAATCCCAGCTGATGTTTTTCAATGTTGCAAGGATGCAAGATGTTGAATAAAAATCTTAAACAGCACATTGTCCTGATTTCTGCTTCCCCAAGGCTGAGTTCTTCTCTGCTGTGGCACAGGGACCACACTGCCTCCTGCAAGAATTTAGAGAGGACAACATTCCCCACAAAGACTCAGTTGCCCTGGAGGGGGCACTGCTCAGGAAAGAGAGTAAAATAAAAGCACGTCATCTCATCATCATATTTGAGGTAAGGAGAATGACAAGTATAAAGAATGTGCTAAAAAATGTGCTCCTGGCTGGCATATAGCAGTTCAGGGGTACATTCCAGGACCTCACAGTGGGTGCCTGAAACCACCAATAAAACTGAACCTTAAATATGCTGTTTTTTCTATACACACATACCTATGATAAAGTTAAATGTATAAATTAGGTGCAATAAGAGATTAATAACAAAAACTAAATAGAACAACTATGATAATATATTATAATAAAAGTTATGCAAATGTGGTCTCTCTCTCAAATTATCTTATTGTAATGTACTGACCTTTTCGCTCAATGGAAGTTTTCCTTTGGCACATTCAAATTGCCAGCATCTCTACTCTTGCATTTTGGGGTCAGTAATTAAATAAAATAAGGGTCACTTGAACACTTGTACTGCGATACTAAGAGTGTAGATCTGGTTATGGAGACAGCTACGACGTGGCCAACGGGGAGAGGGCCTACAGTGTGGAGGTGCTGGACACAGGGTGATTCACATCCTGGGTGGGTTGGAGCTGGATGGCAGTTTTATCACACTACTCAGAATGGCATACAATTTAAAACTTAGGAAATATTTATTTCTGGAATTTTTCATGTAATATTTTCAGACCAAGGTTGAACAACATGGTTGGCCATAGATAATAAACCACAAAGCAAAACCAGATATAAGGGGGACATAGAAATATATTTCAATTTAGAATTATGACCTCGCTATTTGGATAAAACCAACAGAGATCTATCCCCAAAGCAAAAACATATAGAGTTTATTTTCCTCCTGCATCAGCTGCAGCAGAAAGAGGAAGGGATTGTCTGTCCTTTTCTTAGCCCCTTTTCTAGGACTTTCACTTCTAGCTCTGAACTCTGAGAAGAGTCATCATTTCTATGGATGAAGAGGCATCCTACCCATCTAGCTCTGAAAAGATCCCTAGACTAAAGTTTTCAGAAAAAAGATAATGATGGATAATTTCAAGGGCAGCATAAACAATAAAACCACTAGAGGTCGATTGATCGGATTAGCCTAGCAGTCAGAGCCTGCCATGGGAAGTGTGGCTGCAGTGACAATCACTGGTCAATGAAGCTTGAGATGACTGATAGGAAAAAGCATTCTTCATTGGCTCACACTGTGACAACACCAAGAACATCATTAGGAAAACTTCCCTTTGCACAGTGACTTGACAGTTCTTTATCAAATGATTCTTCAGGTGAAGACCCTCTAATTTAGAGAAGGTTGATTATGTGGTTCAGCTGACATCCTTGGAAACTGAAGATTTTCTGGATTAATCCTCTCTTTTAGAGAAATGCAGACATCTTAAGGATCTACATATGTATGGTATTATATTGGCAAAATATAAAATGAGAGTAACTGCTCTCTATAAATAATTTTATAATTATAATCTAATTGCATGAAGGAAAATATATGTATTTTGTAAATGAAAAAATATGCTTTAAAATTATTTTTAGCAGAGTTTCAGACCAGAAATTGTTTTTATGTAAGGTCAGAAACACATTTCATCTGCAGAGAAACTTTCCACTGGAATTTGACCCATGATAACATTGTTGTTCATTGAGGGTCACAGGGATATGGAATGTCCCCATTTACTCTTTGAAATAAACACAACCTTGGTTTTATTTTTTTTTAAATTATTTTCCACTGTGCTTTTATTCTCTTTTAATATTCCTCTGCTGCTTTGATTTTGGATTAATTAGTTTAACCAAGAATGTATTCAGTCATCTCGGTCAGCAATGGAACAATGAAGAACTTATTGCAGTGTTTACTGATTCCAGCAAACACAAGCATGCGAGTGTGGTTGTGTGCACTTTACGCTCTAATAAGTAAGCAAGCCTCACTTATTACTCACATTCAGTAAGTAAAAATACCCACATAGTGCACCACAACCTAGATGTTAACATCACTTGAAATTAGTTTATTAAGAATTTTGTTAATTCTACCTTGTTATGATTTATTGTTATTTGGTGTTCAAGTGTTTTTCTGAGAGTGCAGGAAATTATATTTACTATTCTTGCTGTACTTGTGATTTTATCAAATAATATGAAAAGGCTAAGGGAAAGAAATTGGAACAATTAACATAAGAAAAGTTACATTACATATTTAGGTAAAGAGAATATGGATAGCAAATGATTATTTATTTGATTCTAAGATTCATATTTCAACCTTCCTTAAACTGTTATTCATAGAGTGTGATGTTTTCAGGAAAAACCTTTGGTGTAAGTATTATGAATATATTTTACTACTTTAATTTTGAACCATTGGAGAAAGATTTTTTTATTATTAACAAATTGTAATAGTAGGTTACAGCATAAAAGAATTTGAATTCAGAATACTTTATTTTTTTTAATTCTTTGTCTAAATATCCTAAGTACATATAATATGGCTCATATTAGAATCTTTGCAGGAGGTAAAGCAACACCAACTGAAGTCTGAACTCAACTGGAAAAATACAGCTAGTCTTTGTCTGATTCCTATTGCCTGAAGCAAATACCAAAGCAAAACTTGGCAGTTTCTTTTAAGAAATGGCATTTTGTTTCACTCAAAAAAAAAAAAAAAAAGTGTTCCAGAAAAATAATTCACTCTTACTAACCTGTATTCTTAGCACAGAAACACAAACATCTAGAAGGAACCTTAGATATTTTCATATTCAACCTCTGCCTCTGATAGAAGGGAATCTAAGGAAGACTGTTTGCATGGCTGAGAGGCACAATTTGAATTGGTTTGCGAAGCCCTGCTTCTCTCTACACTAACTTCACTGGTCTCCAGTCTGCTCTACAAGAGCAGGAAGATGAAATTTAGGTTTTCAAACCCTTCCTTAACTACCCAACTATCACCAGCATCACTCTCATCACTGGGACAAACATTGACACCACCAGGACCATCCCCCTTTCCAAGAAACAGGTGCTGTCTCCTCCCTGAGGCTCTGAGGACAAATAGACTATTAAGAGAAAGGCAGATGCAAGCACAGAATTCTCTTTCTCTTTCTTATTCTTTTTTTTTTTATTTTAGAATTCTCTTTCTTAGCCCAGTCTTAGTTCACACTTTTCTGCTTTCCTCGTGGAGAATTGAAGTAATTGCTTAGTAATTATCCACTCCCATCACAATTTACATGACTTTCCTTTTTGAGATAGGGTTTATTACAATTCAAGCAATTATGTTTCCCTCACCATTTTCTGTGCATGTGGATAATCCCTTGTATTTGGAAGCCCTCTAAACTTGTGTGTGGAGTGTAACACTATGTGAAATTATAAACCAAACAGAAAAGAACACATTCCTTTGATTTTGCTGATTTGTTTGTTTGTGGTTCTTTGCTAGTTTTCCACGTGACCCAGAGTATCCATTACTTTTGGTTTCTTTGCATCTTCATACTCTATACATCCTCAGTTTAATTCCCCATATCTTAAAACACCTTTTATTCAAATATTTATCCTTTTTACTGGATAGTTAACTTATCCAGTTCAGAAATGTTTTCCCAAAGGTGTGTGTCTAGTTTTAGATCTTCAAATAACTCAGTTTTGTTTCCAAGTTAATAAGAACATTTGTCCTAATTAATTTCTCTAATTCTAAACTAGGAATTTGTCCCTCAGGTGTTTCAAGATACTTTAGACAAGACATGACCTTTTAAATTTGTTGTTTAGCAAAAGTCTGCATATCTAGTGTCCCAATTACACTCAATTCTTTCATTTGGAGTATTGCTAAATGGCTCAAAGAAGTTCATGTTTGAAGATAGGACAATTATTAATCTCTACTTTCTTATGCCTGTCTCCTAGACTGAATATTTGGGATATAAAAAATCCTTTTAGAGATAATGCTAACAACTTTTAGTAAAATTCTTCAAATATTTCACAGGATATCTAAATTTATTTTTCTGTGTTTAAAAGTCTGCCAGAATCAAAAGCAGTAAATACACACTAAGAGTAATCATTTCTCTAACGGTGACCATAGTGGCCTTTGATATCTCTGTCCCTATGTCAGCACAACTTTACCCCTCCTGCTAATCCTTTCAGGCTTCCTGATCCCAACCTGTTTTCAAAGCCTTGGTCCAATCAGTCCTCTATCAATTGTGTGAGCTCCTTCATTAGCATCCAGACAAATCCCTCTTTTTGCTAAAAAATGATTGTTGTTGATTGCACCCAAAACCCTTTGTATTTCTAAAAAGTGGGTGTAGACAATAGGCTTTAAGGAAATAGGAGGAATTTGAAACTATTTATCTACTTAGGATAAAGCAGAAGACAGTGAAACTCCCAGTAAGAAACCCACGTGGGAATTGATCACTTCAGTCACTCTAAATCAAATTCATTTAGGGTAAGGCTTTGGGTGGCTGCACCACTGCTGACATGAAGAAAGTATAAAGAATGTAAGGTCCTGAGATGTCAGAAATCAAGTAGCAGCATTTACATAAAAGAGGTGAAGTAAATATGGTTACTCTAATAAACAGCAAGTAGCCACATGATAATCACATGGTCTCAGTGCAGAATTATTAATGATGGTTAATTGAGCAAAGATTTCCTGGAACCAACATATAAAGTAGCCCAATAAGGTCCTGCTATATTTGTATGGAAAAAATCCATATCTGGAAAACAAATGCCTCTTTTCAGCTACCACAATAGAGAATTGTAACCCTTGTTCAACCTCTAATAGTAATTAGCACATCAACAAAGAGTTCCTTGAATAAAGTGAAGCCTGGGTACTCTTCAAGAACTCTGCAGTAAATTCATTAAGTGTTATACATATTTAAATAGATATTCCTTAAAAATTGTCAGAACTCCCTCATTGGTTTCTTTAAATATTTTTTTATTTTATTCATTTTAGAGAGGAGACACAGAGTGAGAGAGACAGAGAGAGAGAAAGAGAGAAAGGGGGGAGGAGCTGGAAGCATCAACTCCCATATGTGCCTTGACCAGACCAGTGCAGGGTTTTGAACTGGCGACCTCAGTGTTCCGAGGTTGACACTTTACCCACTGCGCCACCACAGATCAGGCCCATTGGTTTCTTGATCAATGGCTATTTGCTACATCTCAGATTCATCTGGGATCATTTTAATTTAGTGCAGCTCTACTGGGGGAATCTACAGGGCTCACAAAAACTAGGAGATCAGGGAATGTGCAAATTATTACAGTACTTTCAGCCTTTTGTAAAGTGCATTTTCAGCAATGAAATGTAAGTTGGTTTTGAATCTCATTTACATAATCAAATAACTTTCTTTGACTCATCGTTTGCTTTTCTGATGTTTTTGTTTAATAAAAAAAAATCAAATGTTTCTTTTTTTATCATTTTATATTCATTTTGAAATATCCCCTAATTTTTGTGAGCAGTATATTTTCAAAATAATCTTAATTTTTTTCTTTGATTTTATTTTTTTACCATTTTATTATAATATGTACTGGTATATATTATAATTTATATTACATAGGATTTGATTTTTCTAATTCATAGATTGATTTTTTAAATTGTCATTTATTATCTTTTCAAATATGATTTCTACCCATCCTTTCAGGAACTCATATTTAAACTTTTGCTCTTTATCCTTTATGCCTTTTTTTTAAAAAAAAAACCTTTATTAAATTTATTGAGGTGACACTGGTTAATAAAATTATATAAGATTCAATCATACAATTCTATAATACATCATCTGCATATTGTATTGTGTTCGTCACCCAAAGTCAAGTCTCCTTCCAACACCATCATCCCCCCTTTACTCTCTTCTTTCTCCAAAATCCCCTTTTTCTGGTGATCATCTACTGTTGTCTCTGTTTACAAGTTTTGGGTGTTTTTTTTTTGCTTAATTCCTTCCCCCTTTTCACCCATCCCCCTAAACCCTCTCCACTCTGACAGCTGTTAGTGTGTTCTCTGTCTCTATGAAACTGTTTTTATTTTCATTTTTGCATATTTTGTTCATTAGATTCCACAAATCAGTGAAATCTTATAGTATCTGTCTTCCACTGATTGGTTTGCCTTCTGAGTTCTTTCTGTATTTTTAGCCATTTTTTAATTTTTATATGCTTCATTCTAGATATTTTTTTAGATCTTCTAGTTTATCAATTCTCTTTTTAGTTTCATTTAATCTGCTTTAACCTGGCCGTTAAGGTTTGATTTCTTCTGTAAACCTGCTATGTCACTGTTTATAGTTTTCTATTTGTAGATATCTTTAAACTTTACTTCTGTATATCTAAGCAGAGAAAACATTATTATAGTCTGTCTCTAAAAATTCCTATATTTGAAGTTTGAGGACTTGTTACTTTGTTTATTCAGAAGAAGAATCACAGTGTCTTGATTCTTTGTATAGGTGGATACCTTTCTGTCATAACACTGCTTATTTTATTTTACTTTTGTAAATAATCGGAAGACTAAGATATTTTCCTCCATTATGTTTCTTCTCCCCCCCAACCCCCAAAATCAAATGCCATTTTATTTCATAAATAGTTAAATTTAAGTTCAAAGATTGAAGTTCTTATAATGAATACAAGGACTAAGTCAGATAAGGGCTGTTTTATATTTGGTATGCTGTTATCCTGTAGGCATAACCCTTCAGAAGTCCAGCTTAGTATGTATGTCTTTACAGCAGGGAGGAAAAAAAGAAGGTTATAGGATTTCCCACCATAAGTTCCCTATAACTGACTTTCATTTCTTTTGCTATAAAAATCATAGCACTGTAAACTTCTAGTATAAGCAAATGAAAGCAGCTTTGAATATTGAACTTATTTCTGGGCTCTTAATTTGTCTAGTAATTTCTCTCAATCTGACTAGCTCTTACAATGGTGTGAGAAGATGTTTTCTTATATTTCTTTTAGTTTTTTAGGGGTTGTTCTAGGTGGGTTAGTTCTTTTTCTACTTTTTGTCCCTATTATTGTATACTGTAAATAGTTGATCATTCTGTTATCTCATCTTTATTTTTCTTTCATAGTTCATTTAAAGTCCTTTGTGAGGGAAACAAAACTTTACTTTTGTTTAATTAGTTTTTTTGTGATAGAGACAGACAGAGTCAGAGAGACAGACAGATAGGGACAGACAGACGGGGCTGGAGAGAGATGAAAAGCATCCTTCTTTGTTGCGGTACTTTAGTTGTTCATCGATTGCTTCCTCATATGTGCTTTGATGGGGGGGGGGCGCTACAGCAGACCCAGTGACCCTCCTATCCCCGTTCAAGCCAGCGACCCTGGGCTCAAGCTGGAAAGCCTTGCTCCAACCAGATGAGTTCATGCTCAAGCTGGCGACCTCGGAGTCTCCAACCTAGGTCCTCTGTGTCCCAGTCTGACACTCCATCCACTGCACCACCGCCAGGTCATGCTGTTTAATTAGTTTTTAAAATCTTTATATAAAATAAGTGATAATTAAACTATTAATTATCAGTAGTATAACAGTGTAAATTTAGATGAATGTTCAAGCCGATCACGTCTACGCCTAAGAAGTATTTTAGCACCAAATATTTGCTTTCGAAATGTATATATAGTCAATGAGAAAAATGAAAAGATATATACTATAACATTAAATATAGTTATCTCTGTATTACAAATTAAAATTATTTTTTATCTCTGTATTATGGAGTAACATTTTTTTTCATACTTTTCTATGAAAATAAACATAATCATAGAATGTAAATAATTATTTTTATGTGAAACACAATTGTTGCAAATAGTGAGACACCCCCCAAAATAAAAAGAAAATATTTTGTCATGCCTATATAGATGAAATGATAGAAATATAGATAAATAGATATACAGGCAGACAAAGTTAGAAAGATAAGAAATTTTGGCAACTTCAAATGTACACTCACAGAAGATATTTTGGGGAAAAAATGACTTTTTGATTTAATTATTCTTAGGCTTCCTTGAGTAATTCGTCATTAGTCTCAATTTGGATTTAAAAGGTTTATTGCTAGAAATGAAATCAAGGGTTGGAGGGGCGGGTGGTAAAGGGGCCAAATATACAATGACGGAAGATAGTTCAACTTTGGGTGATGGGCGCACAATATGATATACTGCTCATTTATAATAGAAATGTATAATTCAAATCAATATGATCCTATTAACCCATGTCACCCCAAAAAATTAATAAAATAAGTAAATATTTTCAAATATATATTTAAAAATAATGAAATGATGAGGGTGTAATATAAAGACTGTAGAGAGACTTAGTATATCTGTTCTGTGATTTTTTAAAAAAGATTTTACTTACTGATTTTAGAGAAAGCAAAAAAGAGACAGACATGAGGAGGAACAGGAAGCATCAACTCATAATAGTTGTTTCTCGTTGATGCCTTGACTGGGCAAATCCAGGGTTTTGAACCGGCAGCATCAATATTCCAAGCTGACACTTTATCCACTGTGCCACCATAGGTCAAGCATGTGATTTTCTTATATTGATCAATTTCAATTTTTACATGATTTATCCATTCACCAAAAATATTTATATGTTTTATAACTTGCTAAAACTTTCTTTAAACATTTAAAATTTTTAAGTAAAAAATTACTTTTCAGGAAATTCAAGTTTATTTCACCTTTGACCAATAAAATAAGTTTTAAAGCAAGTTCAAAGTTCTATGGGAATTAATTTAGAATTCTCTTATTTTAAAGAGATGCTGCTGTGAAAATAAAAAAGACTTTCCAGGGACAATGAGCACAAAGTCCACTATTATTATGTGATGCACCTTCTAACCCATGAAGCTCCTGTCACCAAGCACAGTCACTTAGCATGGTGGGTGATGGGATCATGGTGTGGAAAGATTGAAAAAGATGTGTGTCCACAATGCCTTGCTTTAAAGAGGTTAGGGGACAAGTGCATCCATCCCTCAATTTCTTCATTCTTCCCAAAGTAAAAATCATACTTTGAAACACCTGTATTTTTAAGCACTTGTACTGTGGTATAACTTGCATTTAATAAAATTCTCTCATTATAAGCATATGATTCAGAGTTTCAAAAATGCACATTTCTAGTTATCTACGACCACAAACAAGAAATTGAACATTTCCAGCACTCTAAAAAGTTTCTTGTGACCCTTTGCAGTCAATGCCCTCCCAAGCCACACTGCACTGTTTTTTGATACTATAGATTAGCTCTCAAATTAAAGTTTAAATACTGAATGAGAAATAAGGAATTTCATAAAACCAGTGCCGTGAAGAATGATGGAAATTTGCTGTCACTCATTTGAGAAGCCTAGTCTGGTATCCTAATATAACGCTCAAAAACCTGCCTGTCTGAGCATGCTCTATTTAGTGCTGGGGCTCCAGGTGCCAGTCCCCAAAATGGTTGTTGCCATGCCATTTCAACATATGTACAGGTTTTGTGAGTAGGGGCTTAGGAACGTTTTGCAGTTTGAGATTACTTTGTCACCCAACTGCATGATCATTTTCCTTGGAAGTTCAATTTTACTGTATTTCATAAGTTTATTGGTCGGCAGCAGGGTGGAAGTTTAAAAACAAAACGAAAGCCGGTGCTTCCCCACAGACAATCTGAAAGCGCTGCTCATCGACACCCACCTTCTATTGCGCCCTCTTCTTTCTTCTGTTTTTGAGTATTGGCCTTGAGGCATTTCAAAGGTATGCACTGAATCTCCTGAAAGGAATGTGTATTTGTCAAGACTTTTTAAATAGTAGATAAGTAGAGAAAGAAATCATTAGTGGCTCTTTTAGACTTAAACCAAAACAAGTGTCCAAGCAGGAAAAAGTCACTTAAAAAAAAAAAAAAACTAAGGAAATGGCTACTGCCCATTAGTTGATTTAAGTTAATAAGCTAATGATGCAAGTAACCATTAGCTCAACTAATGGTAATGAACATTCTGATGAGTAATTTAGTAAAAATGTCCCAGGTGCTTCCATTCTGCAAAAGGCTCAAAGGAGGCAATAAATAAATAAATAAATGCTTTGATTTTTTAAATTAATAGCGAATGGATAATTGAAATAAAAGTAATACATAAGGATATTCTTTAATAATTATAGCTAATTCTTAGAACCTCTAGCATGTGTTCTATAAAATGACTTACCAATAATAATATTGACAAACACATATAACTTGTATTATATGCCAAATACTTTTCAAAGTGTTTGACATATGTGATTTTATTTAATCTTTATAACAACTCTGTGAGGTAGCCATTATTTTCCTTTTAGAGATGAAGAAACTAAGAATAGAAAGGTTGAATGACTTGTGCAACATTATACTACTACATAATTAGCAGGCAAGCTGGGTTTTAAATGCAGGCAATGTGGCTCCCAAGTCTAGGTGCCTAATCTCTGTGTTTGCTGCTAATAACTCTAACCTTCACCACAGAAGCCATTAAATAAGGGAGCTAAAGAAGAAAAATCAGTTTTCTATCCAAGGCATTTTCTTACAAACTTGTTATGTCATTTGGTAAATTACAGCATTGCACATTAACTTCCTTTTTTTTCTAGGATATTGTCCCAGTGGCTTTTGATAATAGCCAGATTATGTAAAAACTATGAATTGAAATAATTTTTAAAATAATAAAACATCAACCAAATGTTGTTTAACGAGATTACATGACTATTTATTTTTCCTATGTAAATAACCATCTACTTTGAGTGCAGTTAAGTCATTGCCTGCTATGATCATGGTACGAAATCTTATCCAGAAACAAAGGCTAACATGATACTGCTGATGTTATGGAGCAAAATACCCATCCTCCACTTAAATGTCTGCTTTTATTTTACACTCTCTAGATCCAAGCATCACACACCCTCAATGTATTAGAGGGACATTCTTAACATTAATAGAAAACCCTGAATTTTTATCATATTTTAAAAATTATCTGTCTTTACCTTAAAAGTCTGGAAGACTCTGTGGGAGTGGAGAACACTTAAAGAACTTAAGGTGTGTGTGTGTGTGTGTGTGTGTGTGTGTGTGTGTGTGTGTGTGTGTGTGGTATTTTCACTAAAATAGGACTGATTACTTCTGCTATGGACCAAAGTGAAATATTTAGCTTCTTGATATTGTATATACATGTGTATTCATTTTCCATCAACTCAAAAACTAAACACAAAAATATCTTTTAAATATATTAACACCAAAGAAAGAATGTCTTCCCAGAGTTCCCCATAATGATAAATGCCTTCCATGCAAGTTCCCATTCAGATTCCCCTTAACATTTAAGTAATCTCTTGATTAAAAGATAAGTAGGACACTTTTCATGACTCTGAGGCTGGTGCACAGGCTATTCTGTAAGTCCTCATACATCCATCATGGATATAACACAAATATAGATTTTGAATTTTTTTTAGAAAAAGGTAAATTTGGGGGTAAAAGAAAAAGATGATCTGAAAAGTTTATTAATTTCATTTGAATAGTATGATTAGACATGTACCATAAACTGTAACAAAAGTATGTTATTATTTTTGACACAGTGTTATTTGAAGAATGACCAAACATAAAATGCAAACTGTAAAACATTTATACCTGAAGGCATAATACATGTCCTTGGAAAAAGCAACAGGAAACGTTTGTACACCAGATTAGTGACAGATTGTTCCGTAAATATTCAATCCTCTGGCTATTGATGATTTTGAATTTATCATAGTTGGCCAAGAAGCAATTTCTTCCAAGATGCACAGAAATATATTACAATAACAACGGATGCTAAAATATAAAGGACATGTCAGTAGTGGTTTGAAATAACACATATACTACTGTGTATTTTAGCAGAGATTTATTGTATAGAAAACACAAAAGCTGTTTTTCTCTCATTGTTGTCATTACCAAGCATAAAAGAATTAAGATGTTTGGGCATTTCTTAAAGAGACAATCATTTATCATATTTCCTTAAATAAATTGTTCTGTCCTCAAATTATCCTTTATGTGTTTATTGACTGAATGCTGTCAGTCAGTGTGCACGCTTACTATAAGCAGACTAGTAAGCAAGATATCATCTCTGCCTCTAAAGACTTATCACTGGAGACAAATAAGTAAAGAGCTAATATTTGTATGATTTTAATCATCTATACATACACAGTGTGATTAAATATGTCTACAAAAACATCAACAAATTATTTGAATGACTTCTATCTGGGAAAAAAACCCAAAAGACTGTTTTTTTCTTCTTTTTTATTATAGAAAATTATTTAAAAATTATAGCTCAAAAAAGTAAGATTAAAAAGTGGTGGACTGAAACCATTAAAAAGTGTCTTAAAAATGAAATGTCCTTAGAGGTCTTTGAAAAACTCTAACGCAGGGGTGCTCAATACGTCGATCGCGATCTACTGGTCGATCGCAAAGGAAGTGTGGATAGATCGCATGACATTAAAAAGACATTTGTCTTTTGATTGGCATACAGGGTAACAAATCGGATGTCTGAACTTTTGACACCCTACACATGCGCATTAAACCGCACTAACTTGTTCAGTTACATTGCTGCGTAGTTAGCCTTCAATTTATTTAAACTAAATACAACAAAGGGTATAAAAATGAGTGCCATAGCTGGTCCAAGTAAGAAGCCTAAAACCTACCACTTTCATACAGAATGGGAGGAGGTTTTTTTCACTATGTCATATTCTAAGTGTGTTTGCCTCATCTGTCTGTGTGCCATTGCTATTCCAAAGAAGGGAAATGTGGAGTGGCTTTTTTGGACTGTTCATAAAAACTATGACATTGACTTTCCTCTGAAAAGAGAGCTGAGGTGAAAGGTGAAAGAAGAATACACAATATTAAATAGTAATCATAGTAACTTAAATAATGATAATATAGAAGAAATAAATTTATGTTTTGCATTTTTATTGCAGGTAGATCATTTTGACTTGGTCATCTTATAAGTAACTCACAAGCTGAAAAAGTGTGGGCACCCCTGCTCTAACGTATTCATGAGAATTTCAAAAGCCACATGCATGAGTTAGGCTGTTTGCATGCCAAGAAAAGACCCCAGAAAAGTCCTAATATACCCCCTCTGGCTGATACTAACATTCTTTAAAAGCAGGCATGATAGCTAAAGCACAGTCATAGACTGCCATTTAAAACATTCTTTTAATATGCACAGAGACAATACTTGACAAAGTATTGGAAACTTATAGGTTCAAAACATTTAAGGACCTAAATTAACCAATCAGAGTGATTATAGATATTACAAAATTAGACAAGAAAAGTCACTAAACAAACCACAGTGACAAAAAGTAATAGAAAGAGAGGGGTCTGATTTCTAGAACAGCCACAAAATATTTAAACTGTCCAATTTTAAACAAAGTATTATGAGACATGTAAAAAATCAGGAAAGGATAGCCCTTGCACAGGAGAAAAAAGCACAGTTAGTAGAAATATTTAGCTAGAAAACCCAGATGTTGAGCTTACTAAACAAATACATATAGCAGCTATATAAATATAGCTAAAAACTAATGGGAACTATGTCTACAAAATTAAAGGCAAGTATGAGAATAATGTCTCATCAGGTAGAAAATATCAATAAAGACATAAAAATTATTTTTTAAAAAGAAATGAATAGCAATTCTAGAGTTGAAAATTATAATAACTTAAATGAGAAATTCACCAAGAGAGTATCAAGGGCATATATAAGCTGGTGAAGAAAGAATCATATAAACTTTAATATAGATCTAGTCTGAAGAACATTCAAAATAGTTTTTTAATTAATATAGCATTTCAACATATGCACAATGGGAGTCCCAAAAGGAGAAGAGAAAGAAAAAGGGAGAGAAGAAATAATTGAAAATAATGGCTAAAAACTTGCAAATTTGATGAATATGTTTTACCTCTAAATCCAATAAATTTAATGGATTCCTAGGAGGATAATTTCAAAGAAATCTACATTCAGACACATCATAGTCGAGATATCCTAACCCAGAGGAGGGAAAAAATCTTCAAAGTAGCAAAAGAAAAATACTCAGCGCATACAAAGGATTCCCAATAAGATTAACAGCTGACTTTAGAGTTGATGAAAATGTCCTAACAATAGGTAGTGGTGATCCCGCGCAGTTCATTAGTAATTGCATACTATATATTAAACTAAATATTGCATATGCTAACACACAAATGTATACTTTTAGTGGGTGAATTTTATGGTATGTGAATCATATGTCAATAAAGCTATTATTTTAAATATAGCACACATAAAATGTTCTACCTGATTCTTCCTAATCTTTGTATCCTTGTATATCTCTTTACTCCTATATGTTTAGATCCCTCCTGGGAAGAAGCTGGTGAGTTCAAAATATGGTATCTTCAAAGAAAGTATTATAACAATGACATTTCCTTAGATTTTTCATACCTTAAACTTTCTATGCCTCTGAGGATTCAAAGAATAACTCCAATTCTGGGCAGTTCTGGCAGCACAACATAGTATCCCAGAGTCTTAAACAAACCAGAGCACTGGGACCAGGCCACACCCACATAAGACTTCTACCGCCATCATCACACATGGAAAGGTCTGCTTGTGTGGAATACATCTGGGTTTCCCAGAACTTTCTCTTCCATCTATGGGGGTCAAGATAGAAGACATTTATCTCCTCTTCTATCAACAGGAATTACAAGTGGATCAGGACTCTCCTTCTTTAGATCTTGTATTCCCTCAACATGAATGACGAGGGAGCCGCTGACATGCACCCTTTTTTGTCCCCCAGCACACCCTGTGCCTTGGTTATCCACAGGAACTAAACTCATTATGCCTTTCTGGTCTCTTTGCTAGTTGTGACTAGAAGCCCTGCACTTGCAGTCATCTGTCATCCATCCTCTGAGCCCCAGTGCCTGTGTGACTCCTCACTGTCCCTTTTCTTTCTTGTTCTCTCACCCCTCCCTATACTAATTCCAGAAAACCTTCCCCTGTGACCTTCAGAACTCACCTCCCACTATCAGTAAAAGCCTCCATCTTCTCAACCTTGTTCCTAAATCTTCTTTTCACCTTCTTTGTACACCGGAAGCCTGACGCTCCCTGAAGGCACTGCTTCCCTTGCAACAATCTAAAGACATGGTTGTTTCTCTCCCACTGCCCTTGGACTATTCGACTCAGCAGTGGAGCCCATATCCTCCTTCTCACTTTTAAATTCTTCTCTCTTTTCTCCAGAACCTTTCAGATTTGAAGATCATCTCCTAAAATAATGCCACTTATACCTCCCTATTTTTTGCTGTCACCTATGGACTGCTAGATCACTGGCCTGCACTGCTCCATACCTGTGGTATCTGGATCACTATCATTATCCCCTAGGATTGAAGCTCTGTCCTGACTTTATTCTTGGAAAGTTCAGTGTAAAACACCCTGATCTCTCAGTTCCTGGATCTTCTCTTGAGAACGATTTCACTCACTCACTTTCCTTCGGCCACTGCCTCTGTGGTGATCCAGGTCTGTCATTTCCAGACAGCCCTGCAGCCGTGGACAGCAGCCTCTGCTCAGCCCTCCAGTTGTAGCCCCAAAGAAACAAGAAGAGAGCTGCCCTGGTCATCAAAAAAAGTCCTTACAGCAGCCCCTAAGAATAAATGTCCAAGAACTTGGAGACATTAATGTGGCCAAACTTACTTTTCCTAAGAGATGGAGGGTATTTTTGTTCCATTTGAAGAGGTTCACTTGAAGATGAATATCAGGGTATATAAATTATACCATTGTTCTTTTAAATAAATAAAATACACAGACTATTTATTATCTACTCATGTTACCCATAAGTGCATCTAAGTAAATCAACAAACAAGTATAAATAAATAAGCTGGAAGGAATAAGAGGTCCTGATGCAAACAGAGTTGGAGCTCTCCCAGTAAAGCCACCTCTGGTGCATCGTGCTTTAAATTTACTTTGTAATCAGCTTATATAAGATTGACTTTGTGTGCCACCATAAGGTGGATTTGTGGTTTTCTAGTTTAATTTTAATTCTGAATACAAGTCATAACAAAAATGCAAGGGGTTCAGTTTACCCTAGCGTAAGAACCCTATTTACTAATTACAAGCTTACTGTTAAATTAAGTCCTGTTTCTTTGTAGCAGAAAAGTAATCAGAGGAGAATCCCGGGCCTCTATTACACATTTACTGCCTAATTACACCAGGATTTGTTTGGGTAGCATTGGCAGATGTTCTGAAAGACTGTGGAAAATGCAGTCACTGTTTCATAAGAGATGGGCACCCACTCAGGACCATGCTGGCATCAGATCAGGGCAGGAGAGTGCATGTGTTGACCAAGAAATGTACCAGGTGCTTCCCAAATAATTCAATATAATAAGTCATCTGAGCACTTAAAATGAAGAGGCTTGTTCTCCATAGGCTTCAGAAAAATACTGCAAGGATTCATCAATACTGATATTTCCACAGTTAAGTCTTATGGAAACACAAGGCTATTTAAATTATTATAATCAGTTTTTCAATCTCATAAAAAAATAATAAACCCACTTAGACCTCCATTGTGCCAGCTGACAGTACATTTGCTAAGACTTCTTTATACAACATAAGAAATGAGATTTGAGGGACTGTGAGATTTTGCTTGTTTTATACCCTGGTGGTTCATAGTTGAGCGGGTGGCACCCTGCCAGCCGTGTCTGCTTAACAAAGGAGAAAACAGAGCAGGCTCTGTCTTCTGTATTTCATCCCATGCTGGCGTACTTGACAGGGTAATGTGGGCCAGACAAGTGACAGATGGCACATTTGCACCAATGAGATTTTCCAGAGTGGGAGACTCTTCCCTCACCGCCCTACTCAGAAACTGCCATGGCTATGTATGTGCATGAGATTGCTCCTGGGTGCAGGCTTGTGGCGCAGTTAGTTGGATGGCCTGATTTGGCATTAACTCTGAGTTTGGCAAATGTCAT
Organism: Rhynchonycteris naso; assembly: GCA_037038555.1. NCBI lineage: Eukaryota > Metazoa > Chordata > Mammalia > Chiroptera > Emballonuridae > Rhynchonycteris > Rhynchonycteris naso. The sequence goes on from CM072998.1 coordinate 230,733,943, forward strand.
GGATGACTGTTGGGTAAACAAATGTTTTTTAACTTTGCCTGCAGGTATTGGGGCAGCACCTTGTGTGTAGCCTATGGAAGGCGATGGGTGCTTGCTCTCAGGGCAGCAGATTGCAAATTAAGGATTGCCTTCCTGCTTGAGAGGGGCAATTGTTTGCTGGAGAAGGGGTTTCTCCCCCATCCTGTTTTGCTGAGAGAGGAGAGAGAGAGAGAGAGAGGCTGCTGAGAGGCGTGGAAGCCCTGAGATTTCAGCCTGGCCTGTTTGGCTGGGGTGCTGAGGCTAGTGGGGGCCTGTGAGGTCCAACAGAGTCCGGAGAATGAGTCAGGGCTTTGGGAGCAAACAGGCAGGCTGTTTGCTTATCCACCATTAAGAGACTCTAATAAACGGAATGGCCCACCATTTCTTGGCTCCACTATTCCTTTGCCATCTGCCCAAGTCCAATGGGAATCTGATGGCCACTGGCCTTACAATGACCCACCTTTGGCTTATTACAGTTCTGAGTCATCACTGGACATTTCTCTAAGAGACCAGAACATTAAAACAACTTCCTACTACAACCAGGAACTCCTAGCACTGACTTTTTTATTCTTTGAAATAAGATTATTCCTGGAAAAAAGAAAAATTAATCTTATGTCTGGAAGACTGAAATCTTCCCTCAAAGGCAGTTTTTGGAAAACTAAAAAAGGAATATAATCCTGCTTTCTTTCCAACCTACCTTACCATGTCACTGGCTTTCCACAGCCATCCTTCCCACCATGCTCTGTCCTACTGTCTTTCTCCCCCCTCCTCCCCGACTGGTACCCTGTCCCTCTGACTTTTTTTTTTTTTACAGGGACAGAGAGAGGGATAGATGGGGACAGACAGACAAGAACAGAGAGAGGTGAGAAGCATCAATCATTAGTTTCTCGTTGCCCTTGCGACACCATAGTTGTTCATTGATTGCTTTCTCACATGTGCCTTGACCACGAGCCTTCAGCAGACCGAGCAACCCCTTGCTGGAGCCAGTGACCTTGGGTCAAAGCTGGTGAGCTTTTTGCTCAAGCCAGATGGGCCCACGCTCAAGCTGGCGAGCTCAGGGTCTCGAACCTGGGTCTTCCACATCCCAGTCCGACGCTCTATCCACTGCGCCACCGCCTGGTCAGGCTCCTCTGACTTTTTGAAAAATCTTTATAAATGATATCAAGAAAGAATCTAGACTGAGTAACATAATGTACATCCACAAAAGAAATGAGCCCTGATAAGACAAAAACTCCATGTACTTGCTTGCTGTAATGAGGATCTCCAATAAATTATATTCCCCCACGTCCACACTTCTTCACAATGTGTCACTGCTGCTCTTCCCATCAGACAGAAGAGCCTCTTTCTTCACCCTCCTTGCATGTGAACTGCTTCTGTAAGTTTCTTTGAGCAATAAGAAGGTAAGGTAAGATGTATCCTATAATTAAAAAGCCTAGTTCTTAAACAATTTTACAGACACTGTTCTTGTTCTCTTGGAAGCCTGAGGCCAGTACATTGTCTAGTCCTCTGAGGATAAGAGGCCACATGGAAAAGAACCAAGTCAGCCTACTCAAATCAGCAGCTAGTACCAACTCCCAGACATATGACTGAAGCCAGCTTGGACATTTCAGCCCGTCAAGCTAGTGAGAAATAATCAATCACTGTTGCCTTGTTGGAGGTCAGTTGTCCAGCACCAGTGTCTCTCCTCCTACCAGCAGTGTCTCATACCCATGGTCCTCCATAGGAAGGCTGAGGCTACTTTCTCTAGTTCAGAACATTCCTCATGGTCTCCCAAGCAGCCACTACTCAAAATCCACTTGTTTTATATCCGTTTTCCTAAATTCTGTACAGTGGCCTCATCCCCGGATCCGGTCTCTTTATCTAGCTTTTGCTGACAAATAAATTCATTAGATGGTCTATTTAATTTTTATTTGAAATTATTTCCCCTGAAGCTACTACTTGGGTCACCTTCCTGGGTTCCACAGAGTACAGCCCACAGAGGGCTCACCCATTTGCATACATCCACTTCTAATTGAACCTGGCCAGGTTCCTGGGACACACAATGCCCTGGAAACTGCTTCTTCGGGGAAGGTGTTCAAACCATGAAATTAAAGTATCAAATCAATGCTTTAACTTGGGGTATTTTAAAGGAAGGAGGTGGAGGAGGAATCTGTGGATAATGATAACTGACATGATAAAAAAATAATTATGAAACATTACTTTGAACACAAAGCTATGCTTTCTATGTTTCTTTATGTTCTTTGCCACTATCTTGAATAAATTCTTAGATTTTATATCTGCAAATGCTCGACAGTGACTTTCAGGAAAACTGGGTCTAGAGTCTTCTTGTATGGGGACCTCTTCTCTCATGAATATTCTAGATATTTTGAAACCAACACTTATTAGTGGAAACATTCATTATCTGGTTGGGTTCCCCCACTGTAAATGACAACAAAACCCTTCCAGAATTCCAGAGTTCCAGAGTTAGTGTGACTACTTGTAGAGGAACAGTACATAAAAAATATGAATTTGAACTCAATTGAACTTTAACAAAAAGGGTCACAGAAAGTGGCTGCAGGAATGACTGAGTCATTTACTCAGGGTGGGATGAAAAGTCCTGCTTCAGTTTCCCTTGAAGCCAGGGAGGATGGTCTTACATCTTGACTACTGGCCTCATTATTACAGAATGTAGTCACCTTTCTTTGTTCCTAGAGGCTATGCATGAAGGGCCCTCGGTGTAATAGCCTCCAGCCAAAATTTTCCTATAAAATAAGTAGGGTCTCAGACAGCCCTTGAAGCTCTAGAGAACTCTTTCTTGTGGATGCACACAGCAGGTTGCTGACTTTGGAGCCCAGGCTGAGGCTTCCCTGTGTGGTGATGTGTTCCTCCATGGTTTGGTGAAGTTTGTATATACTCATAATTCTCCTTTTCTTCCACTGTTGCTTTGCTTTACTAGCTATTACTCTAGAACCCACGCTGATGTTTCTTTGTCTGGTGATGTTCTGTAACTTATTGTTGTGTTGATTCTTTTTCTTTATTCTACTTAGGTTATGTAAGTTCAATCCCCTTTCCATTTTGCCTGAATTATTTTATTTTTAATTTTTTAGATTTTTTGAATTCATTTAAAAAAATTTTTTTAATTTAATTTAATTTTTATTTATTCATTTTAGAGAGGAGACAGAGAGAGAGAGAGAGAGAGAGAGAGAGAGAGAGAGAGAAAGGGGGGAGGAGCTAGAAGCATCAACTCCCATATGTGCCTTGACCAGACCAGTGCAGGGTTTTGAACTGGCGACCTCAGTGTTCCCAGGTCGATGCTTTATCCACTGCACCACCACAGGTCAGGCTGAATTCATTTTTAGAGAGAGAAAGAAAACAAGGGAGGAGCAGGAAGCATCAACTCCCATATGTGCCATGTCCAGGCAAGCCCAGGGTTTTGAACCGGTGACCTCAGCATTCCAGGTAGACACTTTATCCACTGCGCCACCACAGGTTAGGCTGCCTGGATTATTTTTTTATTGTTATTATCATAAGAAATTTTCCCCTGAAATCCTTCCGCGAGTAATTGCATCTCCTTACCACACTCCTGCACAGCACACCACTGACCTGGCTGTAGCTGCTGTGACCACATGGGGTTGTTTCAGCTCTGCCCCTCCACATCACCATCACTGCAGTGCAGAGTCAGTCCATGGCCCCTGCTGCCCAGCATAACAGGCGACCGTGGGCTCTCTCTGCTCTATCCTGGTCACTACTGCTGTCTCTAGGCGTGAGCTCCCTCCCAAATCTTCACTTGCACACCAAGATCAGGATTTAGGCTCCGAACTGAGCACTAACCTTTCCACTTAGTTTTCTCTTGCCTTTCACTCTCCAGAACAGTGATAGAGGTTGAAAGTTTTCCTAGGAAAAAAAATGAGGCACTCAGTGGCACTCACCTTCCTGGAGAGACATTGTGCTTCTGTGTCAACAACAAAGGACCAGGAATGACTCAGTGCCCACCAGATCTAAGTGCATCTGGTGGAGTGCCTAGTTCGTTTTTAATTTAACATTCAGCATTTTATACAATAAGATTAATGTAAAACAATACTTAGGAAGACACTAGCAGGGAAATGCTACAGGTGTGGTTCAAGTACAAACTTCACACTATCTTGGTTCTAGAATTTTGACATTCTCTATAAAGACAGTCTTTCTGATTAATTTTTAAATGAGGGTCATGTAGAAGAGGAATAAGTGAGAGAAAATGAGAGAGCAGCCTTTTCTTCCTCTCTCCTGTCCCACTACTGACCCAGAGAATATACTGTGTTCTGCACCCTCTGCTGCCCATATCTGATCACAATTCCAGGAAGGAGGGGTACCGAGCACAAAGCCGTGCTCTGTAGTGGAGCTGCATCCAGGCATCACTGTGACCTCAGAATGCTGAAGGCCATCCCAGAGCCTTCCTGAATGACTCAAGCTGAAATAATGGCAGTGGTACCAGCAACCACATTGCATATTGAGTGCTATGTGTCAAGCATTACAGTGAAAGTTTTATGATCGTGGTCAACTCTTATTCCCTAACTCCCCAATGAGGCATATTACCCTTATTTTTCTTACAGATAATTTGAAGCATTGATGAGTTAAACCAACCACAGCCACACAGCTTGATAGTGGCGAATTTAAACATGACTTTTATCTAAATATTTCCCAGATCCCTAATAAATAAAATTGACGACCCCAGCTGGTGTGGTTTAACTGGTATATGGAAGCTAAGAGCCCTGGGCTCTGTGGGATAAGGTGACAATCACTCACTCACTGTGCTGTTTCCAAATGGTGTGTACAAGAGTCCTTAGCAGTACTGAGTGGCACAAAGTACTTGTGAATAATGGAAAGTAAGAGATGAAAGCATTGAAGTGCTGGGAAACTCAGTGGGCCGGATGGTTTCCCGCTGTCTGTTCAGTCAGAGCACATTCCTTATCCTTCCACTGAATCATTTCTGCTGATAACAGGATAACCCTTCACAAAGCTTCCAACAGGAATAAAGAAGCGTGAATCATACATGCTGTTGCTGGGTTGGCTACCAGAGAAGTCACTGTCAGAAAGGAAATTCAGGAGCAAGAATTTTCCCAAGGGGAAGTTATGGCTCAGATTATCTACACACACATCCATGGGATCCCTGTGATGATTTGACCCCATCGGGTCATCACTGAGACAGTGGGATGGCACCCGTAGCCATCACATGAATTGTTGCTGGTTTGCAGGTGTCTGTGCTGGGACACTGTGGAAGACTAACCTTCTACTGCCATGATTCAAGCCAACCTGCTTGGGAATTGCCAACTTGCTTGGTCATTGTCAACTTTTTACTGGACATTTCTGTCATCCACGTGTCTCAATGGTCTATTTCAACCTCTGATTCCACTTTTATTGCTTTTCTCAAATTCAGCTATCTTGACATTTAATGTAGGAAATGGTCATTTTTTTCCAAAGCATTAATTTTTGGATTACTTTTGAGAACTATTGTTTACTGAAAGAGGCTTTGATTCTCAATGAAGGCTCAGAAGAGTTAGCTCTGTTTATTTGATGAGCGCATAAAAGGTTCTTCTACATGGTCCATTAATTAGATGTGTTTTGGTGAGCACTTTCTAGAACTGTGTTGGCACTGGTATTTCTCAGCTGGGCGAGGCTGCTGACCCATCATCCTGTGCCCTGAATATTAGTCTTTGGCAAATAGTGTTAAATAAGACCCAATAGTTCATGTGCATGCTTTTTATATTTTTTTCTGTAATTTATTTATTAAGGTGAGCCAAACAAACCAGAGGTAAAAGATGTACAAATTTTCTGAGAAAGAAATTTACAGTGAGTTCACAATTATGCCCCAAGTGAGGCACACCTGTGACCTCCTTGAGATTCAGGTCATATTACAGGTTTATTGAAAGAGGAAGATGTTGAGAGGAAATGTGTGTACACGAGGTGCCCAGATTTAAATATTTTACTTCATTATTAGTATTGTACACTTCTAAGGTAGAGCATACCTCTGGCCAGTTATAGAGTATTTTCTTAACTTTTAAGCAATGTCTTTTAGGAAATGTAGGGTTTGTTTAGTAATCTTTTTCCATATACCTGGCTGGGAAGCCTTCCAGACTATTCTACTCTGCTTACCTATAAACCTCCTCTTCTCTGTAAATAGCCATGACTGCTCTCTTAAAAACTAAGCACCAATTGGATTTTACAGTAACTGAGTGATTTCTTCATCAGGAAACATAAAGTGAGAAGGAAAATATCAAAATTATTACAATATTAGAAGAACTTTTAAAAATTTATTTTGCTATGGAAAAGAAGAAAAAACTGCTTTATAGTAAAGGAACTATTTTAGCAAGACAAATATATCTATTAAACAAAACAATTTAATAGAACCCTAAAGTGAGAATTCAGAGGAAATTATTCCTATATTACTCTACAGTTCACGTAGGATTTTACCATAATTTATGGGTGAGTCTCTAATCATATTTAAAATATTATTTAAGATATACGATTAGAGGTAAAATACAGTTGCATCCACAGGAACTCTAGAAGAAGCAAGCCTGCTCTCTTGCACTAGCAAGCAGCTCAGGCTGCCTGGGCTGGGGTTTCCGGCAGGGGGTAATTGACTAGGGTTCCAGATGAACCTTTGAGGGTGATGAACAGGTTCTGTATCTTGACTGTGGTGATAGTTTCATGGGTGCATATGTTTGTCAAAACCCACTGACTCATTTACTTAAAAGAGACCATTTTTAAGGCAAATTACACTTTTATCAAGATGACCAAAAAAACCCCAAAAAGTATGCACAGCATTTCAAATATCTATATATAGTGTTTTAATAAAAGTATATTTTTAACTTAATTTTGAGAATCATACATAAAAACCTTAAAATGTCTCCAAGTTCTTCACAGGTATTGTTCCCATGTCTTTCTCTTTTTCTGCCATGCTTCATTACTGACCTCTACTGAGCATTAAGTAGATTTCACAAGAAAATTTAGAGGTCATTACCTTAATGGGTTTTCTTTATACCAGTCACTATTTCTCTATACGTATATATGTTTATTAAGACTATTGCATCCAAATAACACATTTCAACTATAATGGCTAGTAGAGCAATCTGCAGGGTCAGGATAATCAGATGTCCATTAGAGGTGCTTAGTGGATTCAAATTTTACTTACCTGTTTATTGAAAACATTCTTATCATTTCTTTCCAAAAAGCTTTAAGTTTTTTATTATACTTTTAAAATATATGTCATTTTCAAAAATACTGGATCAGTATTAGGTTCCTATTTCTGTTGTAAAAACACAAATGTAGTGTCTCAAAAGAAAACAAATTTATAATCTTACAGTTCTGGAGGTCTAAGGTCAGAAATGAGTTTTACGGGGCTAAAATCCATACATTGGCAGGACCATATTTCTTTGTGGAGACTCTAGGGGAGAATCTGTTTCTTTGCCTTTTCCAGTTTCGAGAGGCCTCCAGGTTTGTGGTCCCTTTCTCCATCTTCAAAGCACATCCCTCCAACCTCTACTTTCATTGTCTTATTCCTTTCCCCACTGACACTCCCACCTTTGTCTTATAAGAGACCCTTCAGCTAATCCAGAGAATCCAAGATAATCATCTCATCTAAAGATTCTTAACTTAGTCACCTCAGCAAAGTCCTTTTTTTCTGTGTAAGGTAACATACTCACAGGTTTGGGGGGTTAGGACATGAATGTTTTTGAGAGACCATTCTACCTGCCCCAGTATCCAAAAACAATTGACAATAATTCTCTTTCCTAAAAACTAAATGGGCTCAACAGCTGAAGACAAACAACTTAATTTAAAAATGTGGTAAAGAATTTGAATAGACATTTTTCTGAAGGAGATGTGCAAATTACCAACAAATATATGAAAAAATGCTCGTATAATGTTCATAGTGACACTACTCACAATAGTCAAAAGGTAGAAACCAAATGTCTATTTATGAATGAGTGAATAAACAAAATCTGGTACACACATACCATGGAATATTATTCAGTCATAAAAAGGAATGAAGTATTGATTCATGCTACAATATCAGCGCAGGAAACCATATTGAAAAGGCTACATATTGTATATAATTCTGTCTTTTAAAATATCTAGAATAAGCAAATCTAAGAACACCAAAAGATTAGTGGTTGCTGGAGGCTTGAGAGAGAGGGATATGGGAGTGACTTCCTAATGGGTAAGGGATTTCCTTTTGGGGTGATAAAAAATTCTGAAACTAGATAGTGGTGATGGTTGCACATCATTGTGCATTCACTTTATGCCACCGAGCTGTACATGTTTAAATCATTAAAATGGTAAATTTATGTTGTGTGTATTCTACCACAATTAAAAAATAAAGTAGAAATGATCTTAATTCATGTCTTCCAAAGTTCCTTTTTATAAATATTTACACATTAGTATCTTGCTATTTTTACCCACTTGAAAGTGTTCAAATCCTCATGCAAAGTTTGCAACCACCACCTCAGTGTTTTCAGGTTGAGAATCTGGAACTGAACTAGCTGGATCCAAACCCTGGTCATTCCACTTATTAGCTGTATGACCCGAGACAAGTGCCCAACCTCCTTGCACCTATAGTACTCATAGTGATATCACAGGGCCACTGTGACCAGAGCCAGGGGCAGGGTCATCAATCAGTGACTATCAACCTTTATCTTCAACATCATGGTCATGAGAATTAACACCACTTCAAGAAACCCCTGACTTCTCCCCACAGAGACTCCCTGGTGTGGCCAGAGTTCAACTATCCTCTTTAGAAACTGAAGTTTCTATTTACTGGAAGTGGAAAAATATGATTCTCATGTTTTTGTTTTCTGGCTTTTCTAGTGTCCAGGTGCAGTCTTCATTGGGATTAATTTGCAGGATAAGGACTTTGTAGGTCCCTGACTGGCTGGCACTTCCCAGGCTGGCCTGGCAGCTGGATTTGCCTGGTGGAGACCACAGTTGGCACTGAGAATAACAGCAGCCCCAGTCCTTCTCCTCCAGGGCCTGGGACTCTACCCCCTCCATCCCCCGTGGACTATGCATACCAGCATGCCAGGCATTGTGAATGAAATTTAGCTCACTCCAACATAAGCCACCAGTTACACTCAATTTCTTTTCTTGGAACACTTGGGTCAAAAGAATTTATGATTTCTCTAACTATGGCTCATAAAAAAATAAAGAATATATTAAGGTCTAAAGTAAGATGGTTTTAAAAAGAAGCTTTATATCTAGAATATATAAAGAACTCTTACAACACCATAATTAAGACAACCTAATTAAAATGGAGAAAGAATAAAATAGATATTTCTTCAAAGATATAAATTGCCAATGAACATATGAAGAGATACTCAACATCATTAGTCATCAGGGAAATGCAAATCAAAACCACAATGTGATACCACTTCACACTGATCAGTTTAAGAAACAAAAACTAGAATCAAAACAGAAAATAGCAGGTGTTGGCAATGCTGTGGAGAAATTGGAACCCTTTAACACGGCTTATGGGAATGTACAATGGACCAGCGGCTGAGAAACAGTCTGGAAATTTCTAAAAAAATTAAACATAGAATTATTATAACCCAGCAATTGCACTTCTAGGCATATTCCCCCCAAATGAAAACATCTCCACATAAAAACTTGTACACTATGTTCATGGCAGCATTACTTAAAATAACCAAAAATAGCAGAAACAACCCAAATGTCCATCAACTGGTGAATAAATAAATAAAATATGGTATATCCATACAATGGAATATCATTCGGTGATAACAAGGAATGAAGTGCTGCTGCATGGTATAGCATATATAAACGTTGTAAACATTATGGTGAATGAAAGACCACATACTGTAAGATCCCATTTATATGAAATGTCCGGAATAGGTAAATCTGTAGAGACAGAAGTAGATTAACGTTGTCTTTGTGTTGGGGGAAATAGAGACTAACTGTTAATGGGTAAAGTTTCTTTTTGGGGCAATGAAATGTTCTCAAATTGGTGGTGATGGTGCACAAGACTGTGTATATATACAAACCATTGAATTGCACATTTTAGAAGGGTGGATTTTATGGCAAATAAATTATTTCTTAATAAAGCTGTTATTAAAGATGAGGAAGAGAAAGAGCAACAGCAGCTGTAGTTAAATGTGAACAACAAAAAATCAATATAATGGAACCTGACTAATTGTTAGAAACTCCACTTAGAAACAAAGGTTTTTATTTTTATTTATTTTTATTCATGACAGATGATTGATATTTTTTTTAAATAGTTAATATTTAGTTTTCCCTAATAATAACTATTTTTAAAAAGATTTTATTTAATGATTTTAGAGCAAGGAGAGAGAAATGGGTAGGAGTAGCAGGAAACATCAATTCCTAATTGCTTCTCATATGTGCCTTGACTAGGCAAACCCAGGGTTTTGAACCAACAACCCCAGCATTACAGGTTGATGCTTTAACCACTGTGCTGCCACAGGTTAGGCAAAATTAACTATTAATATTATGTTTATTAGGAAAGGAATTAGAAAGCAAAGACAATTAAAGAAAAGAGTATAATCTCATCCACCTAGAAACAACTATCATTAAAAACTTATAACTACTTCCAACCTGACCAGGCGGTGGCACAATGGATAGAGCATCAGACTGTGATACAAAGGATCCAGGCTTGAAACCCCAAGGTCACCGGCTTGAATGTGGGCTCATCTGGTTTGAACACAGCTCACCAGCTTGAACCCAAGGTCACTGGCTTGAGCAAGGGGTCATTCATTCTGCTATAGCTACCCCCATCAAGGCACATATTAGAAAACAATCAATGAACAACTAAGGTGCCACAATGAAAAATTGATGATTCTTATCTCTCTCCCTTCCTGTCTGTCTGTCCCTCTCTCTCTATCTCTCTCTGTCACACACACACACACAAACACACACACACACACACACACACACACAATTTGTAAGTACTTTCAGACTCTTCCCTTTCCTCATCTCTTCTACTTCCTGATTTTTTTAATACTTGAATGTAAGTGTTTTAAATATGAGCATCATTCTATTTTACAATTTTCAGTTCGTTTTATATTTCTCTTAAAGTAGGTTCTGGGCACCTTTTTTCTAGCTTAGTTTTATCTTTAAGAACTTTCCAAAGATTATTGGCCCTGGGCGGTTGGCTCAGTGGTAGAGCTTCAGCTGGCATATGGATGTTTCAGGTTTGATTCCCATTCAGGGCACACAGGAGAAGCAACCATCTGCTTCTCCATCCTTCCCCCTTCCCCTTGTCTCTCTCTCTCTCTTCTCTTCCTGTAGCCATGTCTCTATGGTTTGAGTGCATTGCCTTGAGTGCTGAGGATGGCTCCATGAAGCCTCCACCTCAGGTGCTAAAAATAGCTCAGTTGCAGGCATGGTCCCAGATGGGCAGAACATCAGCCCCAGACAGGGATGGCTGATGGATCCCAGTCAGGGTGCATGTGGGAGTCTATCTCTCTATCTCCCCTCCTCTCACTTGAAAAAATATTTAAAAAGTTGCCAAAGATTATTATTTTGTATGCATTTACCAGACCTTACAGAATAAATGATGGAATTTGTTTTTTTAAGTTTTTAGACTCTAAGTCAATCTATTCTTCTTTTCTTCATATCTGAGAGAGTTTACTCAGCATGAGTAAACATGCCAAGTCATCAGGAATGTGGGTATCTAATAAATAATTTTATAAAAATTGAGAGAAACTATATTAAGATCATTTTTAAAGCATCTCCTGTATGTTAGACACAAGCAGAGGTTCTGAGCTGCCCCGGGGGGACTCATCCATACAGCATGCAGTACATGCAGTGTTTGCCAGGGTTTTTCCTACAGGAGGCAAGTTGAAAGCTTCTCCTTGAAAACTTGACCTTATCTGCAAGCATAGTTTACAGATTATGAACTTTCAGTTATGCTTTTAAAAGTGTGGATAAAAATAGGTTGTGTAAAATGTACAGCTGAAAAATGTTATCTCTTATGTTGTTTTTGGACTTGGGGTGTGGGGGTTGCGCTTGTGAACCCAGTTGGTCTGATAGGTTACCCAGTTACTTACCAGTGTGATCATTGCCATTTCACCAAGGAGAAAGGACAGCCCAAAATGAGTAGAGAAAGCCAAACATCTGGCTGGTCTTCAACAGAACACTGCTTCCCATGTTTGTTCTGTGAATATCAACCAAGTTCACTTTTGTAAGTTAAAATTTCTAGAATAAATTAAGGTTGAAAAATACTAAACACTATGACTTTTGAAGTTTGGCTTTTCATATGAGCATATTCAAGGCTCTGAGAATTCCTGCTGTAGAGAAAATTGTTAGGATGTTGTTTTGAAGTTTGGCTATTCATATGAGCATATTCAAGGCTCTGAGAATTTCTGCAGTAGAGAAAATTGTTAGGATTTTGTTTAACTTAGCATATGTTTGATTCTAGAATTCATTGTTGCAAGTAATGCTGTTTATATCCAACAGAAAACTCTTAGGAAATTATTTTCTAACAGACTCATACTTACTGGAATTTCATGCACACTTTGGTATTTATTTATATTTTATGCTTAATAATTAGCCTATAGGCAGTAATGTGATCTAGTGTAACACAGAACCTGAAACTCATCTCCATCCCCAAATAATGTCCTATTATCTGCCAATTATAACTGTAAACAGGTGAATCACATGAATATTCAGTCTAAAAGTTATATTAGCCTCATTAAATTCTACCACTAATTACACATTTACTGGAGAGAGCAGGTATCCATAAAAGTAAGGAAAGGAACAGGCCCATTCTTCATGGGAGCCTCGTGAATTGCCTGGGAAAGATGAAGAGCCACTGCCCAGAAGTACATGCTTGCTGTCAGACTCGCAAGCCAGGAGTTCTGCTGGGCCCAGTAGTTGAGGTGCCGCCTACCTCAGGATTGGCCTACAGGTTCTCCACGGAAATAGGCAGCTGAGGGTATCAAGAGAGAAGAGAAGTTATCCCGCTGGTCCTCTTCTGAGGCGATGGCTTGAGTTTTCCCATCTCTGTGAGGTCAAGACACTACCCTGGGTCAACCAGCACCTCCACCAGTCCGACAGAGGCTGGCAGCAAAGGGAGAGGCCTGGAGGGCAATGGGCAGTGTGTGTGTGTGTGTGTGTGTGTGTGTGTGTGTGTGTGTGTGTGTGTGTGTGACAGAGAGAGAGATCAGGTACACCTGTAACACTACTGGCTGTTCACTCCCTACACCTTTTAATTTATCTAATTAAATCTAAAAATAGTCACAGTAATAAATAGATAGATCACACATGTAGAAATGAGTACTACAAGTAAATGAAAGCATGTAGAGTGCACACAGTTAGAATCATACATTCAAATGGCATGGCAAGTTGGTAGGGACCACAAAACAACACCAGTAAAAGTACAATTTTTTTAAATATTTTTGAGAGCATAGAGTTATAATAATTTCATTTAGTATAAAATTCCGATAGCTCCCCAAACGTGCTTCAAGACATCCAGGGTAACACAATCAACGCAGAGATATTGCAGGATATTTTAAATGTTAAAGGAAACATGATGCTTCTCAACATTTGCCAGTCTTTGCAAACTACTAGCTCAAATGAGTTGACTTTTTTTTTATTTTAATGGGGTGACATTAATAAATCAGAGTACATATGTTCAAAGAAAACATCTCCAGGTTATCTTATCATTCAATTATGTTGCATACCCATCACCCAAAGTTAAATTGTCCTCTGTTACCTTCTATCTGGTTTTCTTTGTGCCCCTCCCCTCCCCCCTCTCCTACCCTCTCTTCCCTCTCACCACCCGGTAACCACCACACTCTTGTCCATGTCTCATAGTCTCACTTTTATGTCCCACCTATGTATGAAATCATGCTGTTCTCAGTTTTTTTCTGTTTTACTTATTTCATTCCGTATAATGTTATCAAGGTCCATCCATTTTGTTGTAAATGATCCGATGTCATCATTTCTTATGGCTGAGTTGACATTTTTAAATATTCAATTGTGCTACATTACTTTAAACATTATGATATCTTTACTAAGCTGTATTTTCTGTAGTGGCTATGTAAAAAACCAAGTGCCTTGAAGAAAGTCAATAAGGAACAGATAATGTGGGTGGTTCACTCTGATTTTCAGCTAGATGCGGAGGCTTCTAGTCACTACCGAGAGCAGGAATTATATCTCATCTGTATGCACAATATCTAGCAGGAGTACAATACAACAGATGCTCCATGCCTGTTTGTGACATGGAATTGTTGGCTAAAGCAACAGAAAGTGTAACGCCACAAAGCAAGGTCCTTTTTACGTTGCATCTACAACAGCAATCAGTATGGTTTTGGAAAGTCAGACCTGTGCTAAGGCATCTGTGGAGAAAACCATTTTGTCAATATGGGATGAAGCAAGAAAATCCACCTAATTTTCTGGCCCATCTGAGATGGCATAAAGGCCATGGAGTCCTCAAACTGGGTACAGAAGAGTTCCGTAAGTGCAGGCGGAGAGGCACCACCAAATAAACCAGTCAAATTAAGAACAGGTTAGAGGGGCATCAAAGTCCAAATATCCCAAATGTCCTGTGTCCCTGGAAAAAAAGACAGTGTGTAGCCCTCTAGGCAAACAAGTGAGGAATGATGGTCACCAAGACCCCACTGTGGAAGGGTAGGGACAGGAATGAAAGGGACATTGTTAAAAAGAAGTAAAAAGTAATGAGTGTATGTGTGGCTTCTGTAGCCACATCAGAACTCGTATGGGCGGAAGTTGTTGACCGAGAGAAATGGCACCTGGGCTGAGGCTGCCTCGGTTAAGAAGGGGAAGGAATTCAGCCCCACTCTAGATGGGAGGGCAAGAAGAATCTGGCCACGCTGTCACCATGATCCGTGTTTCCCAGAATGTGCTAAAGACACCTCAGTAGGCACTGGAGGGGATTTAGCTAGTAGTGGAGAGATGGCTTTTTATTGTAATGGCTATTGATATATATTTTCATGGATTTTCTTGCATTTAACGCTACACCTAGCACCAAATGCACAGTTTCACTTTATTGCTGACAGAAAGACGGAAGTAGTAAGCTCTGTTAACTACCTGACATGGACCTCAGGCTGGCCCCAGAGCTCCCAGAAGGCTGTGTCTGAACTCAGCAGGTAAATGTTGGGAATTAGAGAAACACTGTTTATGATTCCCAAGAAACTGACACCGACTTTTCTCAAACTTTGCAAAGCCTATTATAAAAATTATTTTAACATGTAAAACCTAACTTTAGGAGGAAGGAACTTGTTTGCTGGTACATCTGGGCAGGAGAGCAATTGCTTGGAAAATTATGAAGGGAGCAAGGTAAACATCTCATGTGCAGGCAAGCTCAGGTCAGGGTTTCCCAGATGTACAGGAAAGAGTCCGTAGGTGTGTACAGTAGTGCTATCAAGTGTTTGCACATCTTCAATGCCAATGTGGCAGATGTCTAACAGGAACAAAAACTCTCTTTAATTATACATTGCGTCATTTTATGTCTGATCTTCCCTTGTATCACAAGGAAGAGAAATTTGCATTTATTAGAATAAGTTTATAATTCTAATAGAATAATCTAATAGTTAAATTCTAAATAAAAAGTATTTTTATTCTTTTCTTCCATAAAGCATGAAGTTCAGAAAGAAATTAAAGAAAGTAATATTTTGTGTGTTTTTTTTCCCACACTGATTTTCAGCAATTCCAAAGTATTTCTTGTTTTTAGTGCTATAATCCACTTATACCCTCCTCAGGGAGATAGATGATCAAGGAATATTCTTTGGTAAATGCTCTGAATTTATCCCACATTATTTTGTAATAAAAGACCTTCTGATCATATTAGTTGGTAGAAATAAAGAAAGGATAGTAGCTTCCTTAACAAGAGCATATTCCATAGTAGACCATGTTAAAATGCTACTAAGGCAGAAAATTAAAACAGAACTGACAGTTGAGAATTACTAAGAATGCTATGTGTATGTGTATATGTGTTTGTGTGTTGAAAAAAAGAGATACCCTTAGTCAATTTTAAAAAATGTATATTTACTTTTAGAACTAGAAAGCAGTATTGATTTCAAGTGTTCTCATTTACCACTAAATAATTTCCCCCAGGAGAAGTAAGCAATTTAATAAAGGATTTGTTGATATAATGAATTACTACTGAACTAATAAACTACAAATAAATCCATGTCTCTGTGGATACAAGTGTTTTTATTAAATACAAAGAAATCATAACATTGCCCCCAACTCCAAATGCAAATGTATGCAAAAATTAAGAGTGGCAGCTATCTACAATATTTAGAAACTAACTTCAGCATTTGCTCAAGAAGTTAGTGTATAAATGAAAGTTGTAAAACATGATAGAACCCAATGTTGTCAATGTGAAGCATATAATTATGAAATCAGAGTACAAAGTTAAAAATAGTTTGTTCTAAAATGGGATTACAAATGAAATGTGGTGCAAATTGAGAAGGGAGAGATCATTGTGCCAGAGGGCAATCAAGAAGGCTTCATGGAAGAAGTGGAATTTCATTTGGATCCTGAGAAGTATGATTTGGGCATATGGAAATAAGTAAGAATTGGCTCTGGTGGGGTGGCTTAGTGGATACAGCTTTGGGCTTACGTATGGACACCCAGGTTCAATTCTTGGTCTGAGCACACAGAAGTAACCATCGGTTTCTCTTTCCCTCCTTCTTTTCTTTCTCTCTCTCTTACCCTACCACAGCCAGTGGTTCAGGATTGCCTCAAGTGTCACCCCAGGTGTTGAGGATAGCTTGTTGGTCCCAATGTAAGGCACTAAAAATAGCTCGGTGGGATCCAGCAATGGGTGTTCTAACAAGCCTTACAAAAGATCCTGAGCCACTCTGAAGTTTGAGAATGTCAAATCATTTCTCTGCACTGCAGCCTGAACTCACCTTCTCGGTGCAAATTAGATCAAGCCCTTTCTTCTTTTGAACGTGCACAGATCTGAACTTAGGTATTAGTTCTTTAAAGAAATCACCCTCCTTAATGAATTGCATTCTCTGTGCATCCACCCTTCACCCCCACGCTTCCCTATCAGAGCATTTAGCACACTTGACAGGAACTGCCATTCTGCATCTCTTTTCTATCTGCACCTTCTAGAAAGGCAGGGATGGACTCTGTCTTGCTCATTATCTTCTCCCCAGCTTTAGTACAGAGGCTTTTACAATACAGAATAATCATTTGTAAAGGAGACAGAGGGAGAGAAAGAGGAAGTGAGAGAAAGGGGAGTAAGGAAAGAAAAAAGGGAATGACAGCTAAGAAAACCTGAATGTCAGGTTAAAAGTTAAACATTCAGTAGATAATAGGAGTCACTGAAAGTTTCTGAGCTTGGAGCCAGAAGGGGGATAGTTGATATGATCAAACCAGATGCAGAGGACATTCGTGGGACTGTAGTACAGAGGACAGAGTGGGCAGCTGGAGGCAGGCGGAAGAGCAGGGCAGTCCACCAAGCAGGAGGCAATGAGGGCCTGAGACACAGAATGGGTTTTATGGGAAAGGGAACAGAAATAAACCAATGTTGCTTGGCTTTGAGTGAGCTGGCCAGAGCCATCCAGAGGTAATGCAACCCAAGAAAATGTTTATATGTCAAATCCAGACAATAAAAATAATATGGTTTTATTAGCAAAAATATAAATATGGAAGGTAAACTGAGATCTGATGGAATGGATGAGGAACTTCGAGGTGTATTGCATTCAAGGCAACCGTAAATTATCTTCCTGAAAAAAATTAAAAAGGAGAGTGTAAATGTCGGAGTGGAGTCAGAGCAAAAGGAGGCCGTCAGAGCCAAGCTTGGAGGCATCTGTGGATAGGTCATAGTTGAAGCCACCAGATAGGTTATAGTTGAAGCCGCATGAGAGCCTGGTGCCTGCAATACCTGGAGATGTTGGGAAGGCGAAGCTGCTATTATTTCTGGGTGGAAGTGTGGACAGCTTTTTAAAAAATTATTATTAACACACATAAAAGTTAAAAAGCAAAAGAGTAAACCCACCAATTAAAAAATTAAGTAAAGTACGTAGTATTGTCTACTTCAGTTCTACTCCTCAGAGGCAATGACAGGAAAGTCTTCTCTGCTCGTCCTTCCCAGTCTTTCCTTTGCTTATTCATAGGTAGCCTACGGCTGTCCTTGGAGTACACTCAAGTCCCCCAAATCCTACCTCCCCAACTCATTCTCCAACAACATTTAGCAGGTACAAGTGGGAGAATGGATTTGGGAGTTCAGGAGCACACAAACCCATAATTATGGTTATATAGAGGGAGACATATAAAAAAGTAGTATGCCGAATTTATTGAACTGAAGTACCTTATTAAAATGTAGGGTTTTTAAATCACACACTCAAATATTCAAATGCCAGTTTTTAATGGAAAAAAAGAATTATATTAATCAAACATTTAAATATTTTAATAGCTGATCTAATATGTAATTTTGGTTGCTTCACCTTCTATAAATATTGAAAACAAGAAGTAATTACACTGAGGAATCTATAAAAGCTTTTGTGAATTTATCCTTTTTCCAGTGGAATAGGAGTTATAAATGTCCACTGAAAATACTTGGACCCCACTCTAACAATCAAGAAACATGGCTAATAAATCAGCTTTTGGACAGTACAGATAGAGGCAATAAAGAACATTTTTAACTCATGCAAATAAAGTTTTTAAATCTTCGTAGCCACAAGATAGAGTCAATGGGAATAGTAAACTTCAAAATAAAAAAATATTTATTTGTCCTACCATTGTGATGAGTAACTAATGTCTGTCTTTCTGTTAAAACAAGATTTCCATGAAGACAGTTTTATGTTTTCTTGTTTTCTATTTTATCACCAGTCTTCAATAGCATTGCTCAAAGTAGATGATCAATACTAGTGGGAGGAGAGAAGAAGGGAAGGAGGGAGAAGGTCTCCCAATTTGGACCACTGTGAAAACCAGACCAACTCGGACTACATCCAGGTATATCAGGTATCTTGTCAGTGGAGGTGCTCACAGTTTTCTTCCAGTATTTTAAAGAAGAGGATGAAAGAAAGCTCTAATTCCTTGGAAGCAGTACCTCCTAGCCTGGTGTCACCGAAGAGTTATGTTCAGCCTGCTCTTTGGAGGATAGATTCTCCAGTTATTTTCAAATTATGAAGTCAGCCTCTTTGTATTTTTTACGCATTTGATCAAAGATCTCACTTATTTTTCCACTCTCTCATTAACAGATTATCACAGTTAAGATGATACTTAAAAATCTGAATATTTCCTTACCAGAGCAAAGATGGGTTAAATGTCATATTTATTGTGTTTATTTTAGAAAGATAAGGGTGTTTCCATCTTGATTATATTGAAGCTAACTTGGTGAAACTTTCCTTAAAATTTGAGCAATGTTTTATATAAATGTTAATTTTTCAAAATTACTATTTACAGAATACTTTTTTAAAAGTACAAAGTACTTTTAAATATATTTTCCAACAATCATAAGGTAAAATAAGAAATCTCATTTTACATGTGATAAAAATTTATTTACATGTGAGAAATAACTAATTACATACTTAAAGTTACAGAACTACAGAACTAGCAAGGGGGGAACAGTTATCTGTGACCTTTCTGCTTCTTCCCATCAACTACCTAATTTTTAGAAAAAAAAATTTTATAATTATTAGTATTAAACTTATAAACCACAACAAGAGTCTTTTCATTAGACCTCACTTCCTAATCTCTTATTAGGTTATTTTGAAAATAATAGCTACATAGGAATGGATTACATTTTTGCCGGAGAGATTCCCCGATGTGGTTAAAAACCACACAAATCCATCAACACTTCAGTTTTGAATCACCTGAGTGCCTAATCATTTCTGTGAGTTTCAAAATGCATGGTTGTTGAACAGTTCCGTCCAGTTTATTTGTTATGAAATTAATATTTGTGTACCTTTTCATTGCTGATGCCTCCTGGTGACCTTCTACAACTGAGATTGCCTTTAAAGAACTAGGAAAACTGCCTGCTGACTTCATTCATCAGCAAGGCAAGGATACTCCACTGTCCCCAGACCATCATGGCTTTTCCCATTATGCCAGCTGGATTGAGTCATCACACAGAAATATCTAGATCAAGTACATGTGAATGGTTGACAGAATTATAGGTGCTGAAGAAGGTTCAGGTCTTTAGTAACCACTGATGATATGAATTTCAAGATGCTCTGCCTTTTCCAGCCAGCAGTTTCTCTTGTGTTTCTAGAGACACAAGAATTCCACCAGAAGCTGCTTAATAGTCTAGAGAGAGAAATAGCCCCTTCTGGAACAGATGTTGCTTACTAAAGCATTTTATTTGGGTTAAGTGTTTTTGTTAGACAATAACCCACTTAAAAAAAATAGATCACATGTGACCCTGCTTGGATGGCTCAGTGAATAAAATGCCAGAGGTCATGGGTTCAACCCCCGGTTAGGGCAAGTGAGCACAACTAAATGAAATGAAACAGCTAAGTGCAACAATGAGTTGATACTTCTCTCTCTCCCTCCTGTCTCTCATATCAATGGAAAAAATTAAAGAAATACAAATAGATCTCATGTAATGCCCTATGAAACCAATTGCAATTGTTTGAATTCCACTAGCTCATGGAATCTGATGCAATTGACAGAAGGCCACATTTGAAGTGAAGCTTAGATACAAATAGAGCTCCACTGTTTACTGGTAACTGTAGGTGAGTTTTTTAATTACTCTGACTCTGTTTTCTCATCAGTGAGGTGAGGAATTTAGTACAGAGAATCACTAACATGGCTTTTGGAATTAAACACTTAGAAATATATTATTTTAAAGCATTAATTTAAAATGAAACACTATCCTCAAAAGCATCACAAACTGCTAAAGAGACATGTTCCTTTATGACCATCTTAAGAATAAACTGATATGACATGCTCAAAAATTTGGTTGATTTAATTTTCTGGTTTTAAGGTAAAACATAGGCTTTACCAGAAATGAAAGTGTGGCCACTAGCCTTCTGTGACTATTTTTTTAATCAAATTAAATAGTGGTCACCCTGAAAATTGTCTGGAAGTTGAAGAATCCTAGTAGAGCTAGAAAAGTTTTACTTATTTTAAATATATACATGGCTTGGTACAGAGACAGAGAGCCAGAAAGCACAACTCCTAGTGATGGGAGCCTAGGACAGACAACAGTGAAAAGGGAGATGGTGTTCTAGCCTAGGCTGGAGGATGGGCATTTACGGCCAGCGCATCTGGTCAGTCCAGACTTGCACCACTGTTTGATATGCCCTAATCACGTACAGATTTCATAGAAGTGTTAGGTTTTCTTTTTCTTCTTTTTCTTAAGTGGGAAATAGACAGACTCCTGCATGCGCCCTGACCGGATTCACCCAGCAAGCATCTTATCAGAAGATGCTCTGCCTGCCTGGAGCCGTTGCTTCATTGTTCAACAATTGAGCTATTTAACGCATGAGGCAAAGCCATGGAACCATGTGGAAGACTGCAAGTGGAAAGCCTTTGTAAGTTCGAGGTCTAGCAAAAGGCTAAGTTCTCCCCTCCACACCTCCATATTGCCTATGAAGCTGAGTATTGGTACTCATCCCAACCCCCGACCTCACTTGCTTGGTTAAGTTGTTAGAAGCAATTTACATGCTCTTTCTCTCACCCTTTGTTTGTTCAGATGTTGGTTGATTTCAGTTATGCAGGGTGGAGGGTTTCTGCATTTGGGAGAATTCTTGGGTTGCCTTGAAGATGTGTGACTTTGTATCAGAGACTTCCTTATTTATATATGGCTATATAATAAAGCAAACTGGGGGCTGTTTTGCTCTGACTTGCCATCACCTTGCAGAGGCCTCCCAATCCCATCCCTTTTCTCTTTATTTTCTTCATTCCACATCGTTGTCCCTCAGGAATTACTAGCTGTGCTGGTTCACAGCAGAACCATCCTCAGTATCTGGAGCCAACTCACTCCAACTGAGCCATAGTTGCTGGGAGAGAAGAGACAGAGAGAGAAGAGAGAGGCAGAGGGGTGGAGAAGCAGATGGTCATTTCTCCTGTGTGCACTGACTGGGAATCAAACCCGGGACATCCACTCACTAGGCTGACGCTCTACCACTGAGCCAACTGGCTGGAGCTGGTTTTCTTCTTGTCAATGAGGATTGTTTTGTAGCCCCTCAGACCTGACAATAGCTGCATCCAGTAGTTAAGATTGAAGAGCACACATTAGAGAACTGCAGCACAGACAAACTGTAGGAGGAGAATTGTCAACAGTTTGTAGTTCATTTGAGGCCAAAGATAAAGAGGACCCAAATTAGGCCAAGAGAGAAGATTTCAACTCAACCCAAAAAGCCTACCGAGCCAGATGAGGATGGACCATTTTCCAGTGATTCAGGATGCTTGATATCTCTTTCCTTGAGAGCCATAGACCTAAGGATGATCACCCCAAACTTTCACTGTTATGTTTGTTGGTAACAGTACCCAATGAGATCCTGTTCAATGAGGATTAAGAGCAATTTTCATCTAATGTCTTTTCTAAAGAAACCAAATCTTGAAACACTATCAGAATGGAAAAGAATGAAATAATATTTTACAATTAACATACATTTAATTTATAAGACTTTAATAAATTACTACCCCAGGAACAAGAAAAACTTTTTCTAGTGACAGAGACAGAGAGAGAGACAGACAGACAGACAGAAAGGGACAGATAGGGACAGACAGACAAGAAGGGAGAGAGATGAGAAGCATCAAGTCTTCATTGCAGCACCTTTATTGTTCATTGAGTGCTTTCTCATATCTACCTTTACTAGGATACTCCAGCAGAGTGAGTGACCCTTGTTTAAGCCAGTGACCTTGAGCTCAAGTCAACGACCATGGGGTCAGGTCTATGAGCCCACGCTCAAGCTGGCAACCTTGGGGTTTTGAACCTGGGTACTCTGCATCCCAGTCTGATGCTCTATCCACTGTGGCACCAGCTGGTCAGGCAAGAAAATATTTTAAACAGAGAGAACATCAGCAAATCACTAGGGCCTTCTGATTTATACCACAAAACAGTGCTTTTCAACCGTCTCTCCACAAACCAGTGCTGGTCCACCAGAATTTTGTGCTGGTCCACAAAAGAGTTAACAATGCTGATGTCATATGAAGATTATAGAGTCTATTTAATTAAACTGAAGATATTATTATGCAGAGTCTCTGTATTCACGCTCAGTTTTAGCTACTTGATCTTTCATATACGTGAAAAACTGCTATCTTTTTCTTCTTTGGGGCTTTAAAACTTTTCCTTTCTCTGTACCTGGTACAAAGCTATTTTGGTGTATGTTCCACTGACATAAAGAAAAGAAGGAAGAAAGAGACAGAGTGAGGGAAACGGGGGAAGGAGAGATGGAAGGAAGGAAGGAAGGAAGGCAGGGAAGGAGGAAGGGAAGGAGGGGAGGGAGGGAGGGAGGGAGGGAGGGAGGGAGGGAGGGAAGGAAGGAAGGAAGGAAGGAAGGAAGGAAGGAAGGAAGGAAGGAAGGAAGGAAGGAAGGAAGAGAGAGAGAGAGAAAAGAAAATGTTCAGTTTCCACCAATCTTGTTTTACTTATATCAGCCAAAAAAGAAAGGAGTCTGATTCTGCTTGTTCCAAGAATAAGAAACTATGGTATCCTAAAGAGAAGTCTATTGTTGGCAGTGATAAATATTTGAAACAGATGCTAACAGAAAGAAAGGAAAGAGACACCATTATAATTACACTTGGTAATGCTAAGTGGTATGTATTCAATTAAATATAGAAAGGGTTTGCTGCCAGCTAAGAGGAAAAAGCAGAGCAGTAATCATGGCAGATTTAATGAGGTGCAGGGATTTAAAGGACAATCTTTTGACATTATGAAGGTAAGGATAATATCCAGTAGAGAGAAATCAGAGCGAAAGGGCATCAGCACAGAGATGGCACAGGGTAAACGTAGCTGACTGACTGCTGGTGAGTGATGTTAAAACATTTAACTAAGGGAGAATTTCATCATCAGTTGATCTAATCATCTCCCTGAGAAAAACAAGAGCTCCAATCTTTAACGGGGTGACAGATGTATTTCAGCAGAGCATAAAGTAGGTAGGACCATGGCAGGCAATGATAAAAGCCCAAGTGGGCTGAAGAAGTTATCCAAGACCTGGGCAGGACAGGTTTGTGAAAATCTGGTATAATAATGAGAAGGGTTATTATTTACTGCTGCCTTTTTTGAGATGTGAGCATAGACCTAGTTGGGGTGGAAGCTGAGCCCCAGGGCCTGAATGCTAGCTGGAACCCAAGCTTCAGAACAAGAAGAAAGCCACTCTGCACAGGGCAGGGGAGAGGATCTTGGCTTTGGTGTGTTATTCAGAGAGCAGGAGGGAGATGTTGGTGGGAGAGCTGGGGGAGGAGGCAGAAAGGGCATCTTTATAGCCAAATCCAGCAGGTGACTTTGCAGATCATCAGAGGCTAATGGAGATCCTTGCACAGGGACTGATGTGAGGATCCCCTCCATCTGCCATGAAAAAGCCTCAGAAAGGATAGCAATACTCATTAGCAAGCCGTTCTGGTGCTTCAGTCACATGCCTGGACCCCTCGGATCCCAACCAGCCCTGTAATGGACTCAGTAACTGTGGGACCTGGAAGTGCAGGGCAAGTTGGCTGCTAGGAACCAGAGATGACTGTCCTACTGTGAACAGTTCTTGGACACCCTCTAGGTTTCACAGGAGGCCTGAGGGAATGGAACCTTGTTGTTTGCAGCAGTAACCTGGATGGCACACCACTTGGTTTTTCTTCTTTTTGTCATTCGCATTCCGATTGCCTCATTCTGAGATGGTCTCCCAAATGAGCTCCCTGCACTGAGTCTGTCTCAGTTTGCTTTGGAGAGAACCCAAAACTAAGATAATGTACCCTGTGTTTGTGTGACCAAACTGTGAACACATCAATAGCAGGGCACTATGTCCTCAGTTCAGCCAAACAAAGAGAAGCTAAAAAGTGCCTGCTTACATGCAGAGTTTCATGGACTAAGGAAGAGTGATACCCGAGTGACTCTAGGACTTGCTGTCAAAGATACATGTCTCCTGCTGCCTTTTCTTTTGTTCACTTAATCTTTCCATCAGAGTATCTAGCTGTCTTTTTCTGATGGTCTGCTAGTCATGATAGTAACTGCACAGTAGTCCAGTTAAAAAAAAAGGCAAAAATATTTAAATACATGCTTCACAAAGAATGGTATGCAAATTGCCAATGAGGACATAAAAATTCTTAGCATCATGAGTCATCAGAAAAATGGAAGTTAATACCACAAAGAGAAACCACACTGTCACTCACGAGAGTGGCTAAAATTAAAAAGAAGAGAATCAAATTCTGATTTGCATGTAGAGCAACAACTGCTAGAAATATAAAGTCGCACAACCACTTTGGAAAATAGTTTGGCAGTTCTATATAAAAATTAAACAAATACTTACGGTCTAGCAATTCTGTTTAAGACATCTTTCAAAAGAATTGAAAACATATAGCCACCAAAAGACATACAAAAATGTTCACAGCACCTTTATTCATAATAGATGAACATAGAAGCCACCCAGGTCTCCATCAGTAAGAGAATAGATAAATAAATGCTATCACATTCATATAAAGTAATAAACAAATGAATATAAAAATATTATGCTGAGCAAAATTAGTCATACCAAAAGAGGTCATAGTAAATTTATATTTCATTTATAGGGAGTTCTAGAATACACAAAACTAATCTATAGAGTAGAATAAATGGAAAAGAATGGTTTCCTTCTGGGGGGTAAGGTTAATGATTGATTGGAAAAGAGTAAGAGAGAACTTTCTGATGTAAAGAAAAAGTTCTATATTTGAGGGGGTTGAGTTACACAGCTTAAAGTATCTGCTCAAAACCATAGAATGGTACATTTTAGATTTGGATATTTTAGTCTACATAAATTTTACCGCCAAAAAAAAAGAACCATAAACAAATATTAAACTCTAATTAATAATGCATACAATACACTATTTAATGGGAAAAGAACTAATATCCAAAACTCACTATAAAATGCATTAAAACATGGATTAATGTGTGGATAGAGAGATAATAAAATGAGTGTGGGAAAAACAGAATTGAAGGATCTAGGAGTTGAGATATGGGTGCTCATCTTCTTTCATCTTTTGTTAGGTTGAAATTTTTCATAATAGAGTGTTTTAAAAAATCAAGAATAACTCTAGGTCATTTGGATCAGTGGTAGACTGTCAGCCCAGTATGTGGATGTCCTGGGTTTGATTCCTAGTCAGAGCAAACAGAAAAACAATCATCTGCTTCTCCAGCCCCCTGCCTCGATTGGTTCAAACACATCAGCACTGGCCGGTTGTGTGAAGATGGCTCTGTGGAGCCTCTATCTCAGGCACTAAAAATAGCTAGGTTGCAAGAATAGCCCTAGATGGGGGTTGCTGGGTGGATCCCAGCTGGGGTGCATGTGGGAATCTATCTCCCCTCCTCTCCCTTGGAAGAAAACCCCAAGAATGACAACCAAAACAGAATAGATGCTTTTATTGAGAAATTACTTTGTGCTACGCACTCTGTTACCATCATAATACATATATTTTAATCCGCTCAAAATCATGAGTGGTGGGTATTAATACCTCCATGATCCTCAAGAGAGGAAACTAAGACCAAGAAAGGTTAAATTAATGTTTTCAAAATTAAATTCTGAATATTAAATGATGTAACCACTTTGGAAACAATTTGACAATTTTATATAAACTTAAAGAAATACTTATGGCCCAGAAATTCCACTCAAAAAATCCTTCCCAAGAAAAAGAAAAATACATATCCACTAAAAATGTTGTACAAGGATGCCTGTAGCACCTTTATTTATAATATAGGGTTAAAATTCAGGTCCTTCCCAAATTTATGCTCTTAAATTATGTTATACTAATTTAAAAAGAAAAAAATGGGTGTACAATCTTTGCCCCAAGCAGCTCTTGTCTAGAGTCACAATTGTCCCCATTGATGAACCTACATTAACATACCATTATCATCCAATGTCCATAGTGTACATTCAGGTTTACTGTTGCTATACATTCTATGGGTTTGAGTAAGTGTGTAATAACCATTATGTATAATCTACCATTACAGTGTCATACAGAATAGTTTCACTGCCTTAAAAATCCTTTGTGCTCTGCCTATTCATCCACCCTTACCTCTAACCCCTGGTAACCCCTGATGATCTTTTTACTCTCACACAGCTGAAATCATACAGTATGTAACCTTTCCAGATTGACTTGTTTAGTTAGTAATATGCATTTAAGTTTCCTTCATGTCATTTTGTGATTTCATGGGTCATTTCTTTTTAGCACTAAAGAGTATTTCATTATTTGGATGTACCATAGCTTATTCATCCATTCACCTACTGAAGGACATCTTGGTTGCTTCTAAGCTTGGGCAAGTATGAACAAAGTTGTGGTAAACAGCCATGTGCAGGTTTCTGTGTGGACATAAGTTTTCAGCTCCTTTGGATAAATAATAAGAAGCAATATTGGTGGATCATATGGTAAAAGTAAGTTTATTTTTTCAAGAAACTGCAATCTTCTGGTCTGACCTATGGTGGTGCAATGTATAGAGTGTAGACCTTGAATGCTGAGGTCCCTGGTTCAGAACCCCGGGTTTGCCTGGTCAAGGCACATATGGGAGTTGATGCTCCCTGCCCCGCCTCTCTCTGTTTCTCCTCTCTAAAATGAATCAATAAATAAAAAAATTTTTAAATAAAAGAAACTGCAGTCTTCCATAGGGACTGTACCATTGTGCGTTCCCATCAGCAATGAATGAAAGTTCTTGGTGCTTCACATCCTCACCAGCAGCTGGTATTGTTAGTGTTCCAGACTGTGGCTATTCTAATAGTGAGTAGTGGTATCTAATTGTTTTATTTTGCTGTTCCCTGATGCCTTAAGAGATTGAGCATCTTTTCACATATTCATTTGTCATCTTTATATTTTCCTTGATGAAGTGTCTGCTCAAGTCTTTGACTCATTTTTGAATCAGGTGGTCTGTTTTCCTATTTTTAAGTTTCATAGTTTACTATATACTGTATTTCAGAAACTCTGTTATGAGATATATATTTGCAAATATTTTCTCTCTCCCACACAACAGCTTGTCATTTTATTCTTCGGAGAGTGTCTTTTAGACAGCAGAAGTTTTCAATTTCAATGAAATACAGATTATTTTTATTTTTCAGTTATTATGCCTTTGGGGTTATATCTAAAAATATTATCACCATACCCAAGGTTATCTAGATATTTTCTATAAGGCTGAAGTGTACCAGAGTATGCCCCCCCTCAAAGTATTTCTCTTTGGTATAGAAATTATTTTGAGTTAAAAGCCATTGAGAACTAGCCCCAAAGAGTATTCCATGGTTTGGAGGTACCATAGTTTACTCATCCATTCACCTACTGAAGGACATCTTGTTTGCTTCCAAGTTTGTGCAGTTAAGAATAAAGCTTCTAAAGGGCGAGATTAACAGCAATACTATCATGGTAGGGGATTTCAATACCCCACTAACAACACTGGATAGATCCTCAAGAAAGAAAATTAATAAAGAAACAGCAGACTTAAAGATACACTAGATCAACTTGATTTAATAGATATCTTCAGAACTTTTCACCCTAAAGCAGTAGAATATACATTCTTCTCAAGTGCTCATGGTACGTTTTCTAGGATAAACCACATGTTAGGACACAAAAATGGTCTCAATAAATTTAAAAAGATTGAAATCATATCAAGCATTTTCTCTGATCACAATGCCATGAAACTAGAAATTAACCACAAAAGAAAAACTGAAAAATACTCAAATACTTGGAAACTAAATAGCATGTTATTAAATAATGAATGAATTCACATTGAGATCAAAGAAGAAATAAAAAAGTTTCTAGAAACAAGTGATAATGAGCATACATCAACTCAAAATTTATGGGACACAGCAAAAGCAGTTCTGAGTGGAAAGTTTATTGCATTATTGCACTACAGGCATATCATAAGAAGCTAGAAAAAGCTCAAATAAGCAACCTGACCCTGCATCTAAAAGAACTAGAAAAACAAAACAAATAAAACCCAAGACAAGTAGAAGGAAGGAAATAATAAAGATCAGAGCAGAAATAAATGACATAGAGGCTAAGGAAACAATACAGAGGATCAATGAAACCAGATGCTGATTCTTTGAAAAGGTAAACAAGATTGTTGAACCTTTAACTAGACTCACCAAGAAAAAAAGAGAGAGGACTCAAATAAATAAAATTAAAAAGGACAGTGGAGAAATAACAACTGACACAACAGAAATACAAAGCATTGTAAGAAAATACTATGAAGAACTATATGCCAAAAAATTAGACAACCTAGGTGAAATGGACAAATTTCTTAAATCATATAACCTTCCAAAAATCAATCTGGAAGAATCAGAACACCTAAACAGACCAATTACAACAAATGAGATCGAAACAGTTATCAAAAAACTCCCAAAAAAGAAAAGTCCTGGGCCTGATGGCTTCACAAATGAATTCTATCAAAAATTCAAAGAAGAACTAACTCCTATCCTCCTCAAGCTATTTCAAAAAATTCAAGAGGAAGGAAGACTTCCAAACTCCTTCTATGAGGCAAGCATAATTCTGATCCCAAAACCGGGCAAAGACAACACAAAGAAAGAAAATTATAGGCCTATATCCCTGATGAATTTAGACGCTAAAATTCTCAACAAAATATTAGCCAACCGGATCCACCAATATATGAAAAAAATCATACACCATGATCAAGTGGGATTTATTCTGGAGAGGCAAAGCTGGTTCAATATTCGCAAATCAATCAATGTGATTCATCACAAAAACAAAAGGAAGGACAAAAATCACATAATAATTTCAATAGATGCAGAAAAGGCATTTGATAAAATACAGCACCCATTCATGCTCAAAACTCTCAGTAAAGTGGGAATACAGGGAATATTCCTTAACACGATAAAGGCTATCTACGATAAACCGACAGCAAACATCATACTAAATGGACAAAAATTAAAAGTAATCCCCTTAAGATCAGGAACCAGGCAGGGTTGCCCACTTTCACCACTCTTATTCAACATAGTTCTGGAAGTCCTAGCTACAGCAATCAAACAAGAAGAAGAAATAAAAGGCATCCAAATTGGAAAAGAAGAAGTAAAACTGTCACTATTTGCAGATGATATGATATTGTATATTGAAAACCCTAAAGTCTCAATCAAAAAACTACTGGACCTTATAAATGAATTCATCAAGGTGGCAGGATATAAAATTAATACTCAGAAATCAGAGGCATTTCTATATACAAACAATGAACTGTCAGCAAAAGAAATTAAGGAAACTATCCCCCTCACTATTGCAGCCAAAAAAATAAAGTACCTAGGAGTAAATTTAACCAAGGAGGTTAAGAACTTGTACTCGGAAAATTATAAAACATTGATAAAAGAAATCAAGGAAGATACAAACAAGTGGAAGCATATACCGTGCTCATGGCTAGGAAGAATAAACATCATTAAAATGTCTATATTACCCAAAGCAATTTATAAATTCAATGCAATACCAATTAAAATACCAATGACATACTTCAAAGATATAGAACACATATTTCAAAAATTTATATGGAACCAAGAAAGAACACGAATAGCCTCAGCAATATTAAAATGAAAAAATAAAGCAGGAGGTATCACTCTTCCAGATATCAAGGTTTACTATAAGGCCATTATACTCAAGACAGCCTGGTACTGGCCTAAGAACAGGCACATAGATCAATGGAACAGAACAGAGGACCCAGAAATAAACCCACAGCTTTATGGACAACTGATATTTGACAAAGGAGGAAAGAACATACAATGGAGTAAAGACAGCCTCTTTAACAAATGGTGTTGGGAAAATTGGACATCTACCTGCAAAAAAATGAAACTAGACCATCAACTTACACCATTTACAAAAACAAACTCAAAATGGATAAAAGACTTAAATGTAAGCCGTGAAACCATAAGCATCTTAGAAGAAAACAAGCTCTCCGACATCTGTAGCAGCAGTATATTTGCCGATTTATCTCCACGGGCAAATGAAATAAAAGGGAATGATAAACAAATGGGACTATATAAAACTAAAAAGTTTTTGCACAGCTAAAGACAATAGGAACAGAATAAAAAGACAAACCACACAATGTGAGAACATATTTGACTGCACATCTGATAAGGGGATAATAACTAAAATTTATAAAGAACTTATAAAACTCAACACCAGGAAGACAAACAATCCAATCAAAAAATGGGCAAAAGAAATGAATAGAAATTTCTCCAAAGAAGACATACAGATGGCCAATAGGCATATGAAAAAATGCTCAACATCACTAATCATTAGAGAAATGCAAATTAAAACCACAATGAGATATCACCTCACACCAGTTAGAATGGCACTCATCAGCAAAACAACACAGAATAAGTGCTGGCGAGGATGTGGAGAAAAGGGAACCCTTCTGCACTGCTGGTGGGAATGCAGACTGGTGCAGCCACTGTGGAAAACAGTTTGGAGATTCCTCAAAAAATTAAAAGTCGAACTGCCTTTTGACCCAGCTATCCTACTTTTAGGAATATACCCTAAGAACACCATAGCACTGTTCAAAAAGAAGAAATGTGCCCCCATGTTCGTGGCAGCATTGTTCACAATAGCGAAGATCTGGAACCAGCCCAAGTGTCCGTCAGAAGATGAGTGGATTAAAAAGCTATGGTACATATATACTATGGAATACCACTCAGCCATAAGAAACGATGACATCGGATCATTTATAACAAAATGGATGTACCTTGATAACATTATACGGAGTGAAATAAGTAAATCAGAAAAAAAGAAAAACTGAGAACAGCATGATTTCATACATAAGTGGGACATAAAAGTGAGACTATGAGACATGGACAAGAGAGTGGTGGTTATGGGATGGGGTGAGGGAGGGAAGAGTGGGATAGGAAGGAGGGGAGGGACACAGGGAAAACCAGATAGAAGGTGACAGAGGACAATTTGACTTTTGGTGACGGGTGTACAACACAATTGAATAAGATAACCTGGAGATGTTTTCATTGTACATATGTATCCTGATTTATTGGTGTCACCCCATTAGAATTAATAATAATAATATATATATATATATATATAAAAGAATAAAGCTGCTGCAAACATCCATGTATAAGAAAAGCTCTAAACATA
Source organism: Rhynchonycteris naso (assembly GCA_037038555.1). Taxonomy (NCBI): domain Eukaryota; kingdom Metazoa; phylum Chordata; class Mammalia; order Chiroptera; family Emballonuridae; genus Rhynchonycteris; species Rhynchonycteris naso. The sequence continues at coordinate 230,766,115 of CM072998.1, forward strand.
GGGCACAGGTTTCCCTGACCTGCTGCTATTAGCTATGTGACATTGAGTAACTCACGTAATCTCTCTGAGCCTCAGTTACCTTCACTCTAAAATGAGGATGATACTATATACCTCTTAGTGCTATTGTGAATATTAAATAAAATAACTACCTTGAAATGCTTACTCTAAAAGCCAGTCTTGTGAAATACTAATAAAGTCTTTTTAAGTGCGTTGTCATTTTATATACATCTGAGCTTTAGACACTACCAAAGCCTTTCTAAAAGTCTTTAATTCTTTAGCTATGTGTACGACATAGGTGGTTTTGTCCCAAACTATTTCACGTGATCATGGCCATGTCTCTCTTATTTGTGTGTAGGAATCATTTGAGCTGAGAGCTGGTGTGTCCCTGAACTGGGACAAGGATTTTGAGCCCTATTATCATGCATGACCAGGAAAAGACCAAAGTAGCCCTTACTTTACTCTCTGAAACGTAATACAAACTGACAGCCCATACTCAGCAATTTCTGCATTTTGTGTCAGTTCCAAGGAGTGCACTGCCTGACCTCCCCCTGACCTGTACTTTCTACCATTCCTCCAGGCACCAAGGGAAATTGACTCCCTCGCTCACTCCCCTGCTCTTCTCTTTGCTTTACTCTACAACATCTTTAAATAAAAGTGTCAAACTTCCAAGTTCTTTTCAAAACATTGTACAGTACTTGTTTGTTCAAAAAAGAAAAGGAAAGAAAGAAAGAAGGAAGGAAGGGAGCGAGGGAGGGAGGGAGGGAGGAAGGAAGGAAGGAAGGAAGGAAGGAAGGAAGGAAGGAAGGAAGGAAGGAAAAGAGGGAAGGAGAGAGGGAGGGAGGGACAGAGGGAAGAAGGGAGGGATGAAGAAAGAGAGAAAGAAGAGAAAGAATCGAACTGCTCCTGCCTCTGAGAAGCAGTCGACAGCTAAGAGCACCACACAGTCTAGCACCAGGTATGCAATCCTAGAAAGGGTCCTAGCTGAAGATGAATTTGGATTTCTTTGGAATGGATGGAACCTAAGATATAGCTAATCATTCCCATCTCAGGAGTCTTATGCATAGTAACCTTACAGGATGATCTAATCATAACTTCCTAAGCATGCAGGCTATGGTGGGTAGTCAAACCCCAGGAATGTAACTTCTTTGGTAAAAGGTTTATCTTTGCCTTAAGGAAGCCTTGTCCATTGTTTTTGTGTACCTAGCTTAACAAACCTTTGAAATAAATCATAACTACCCTCAAGAAAATACATAATCTTGCTAAGTATCTGCAATCCAATCCTTGCCTTGCTTGTTCCCATCTCCATGTCATCTTCTTTACAGTCCCTCTTTAATCTGAAATATATAAAAGAAACTGCACAACTTATTCCCGGGGCATTTAAGATCTTGCTCCCCAGCATATGTCATCAGTTTGGCTCAAATACACTCTTCTAAAAATTCTTTATAGGTTTGGACATTCTTATGTTGACATCTGGATAAACACTTAGCAACTGTGTGAGCTTGGACAAATTTTATGATAGCCAACTAATAATGTTTTTTAGAATCCTTTGAGGACTTAACAAAAAACAATTTCTTTTTCTCAAAATTTAGAATGTTAAAGATAATCAGATAAAAAGGTGAATCTTGAATGTCTCCTAATCCACTCTAAGATTCATGTCTTTGGTGTTAAATTCAGTGTTAGAACTAGCATTTCCAATTTAACACTGAACTCAGTGTGTAATTAAGTATTATCGATGTTTTTATATGCAAAAACAGTGTACCCTATCTGAAAATTTCTAATATCCAATTATTCTTTTTTATTTTTATTATTAGAAGAATAGAGTAGGGTTATCAGACTTAACAAAAACAAAGAACATTTTATTCTGAAATTAAAAATCAGAAAAGTCATGAAGTAAAATTTGCATAAAACCAAGTTTAAATGTCTAAGAAACATGAAAATGGGAAAACATAATAAAATTAATCGACACCTTGTTCTACTTATGGGGGATAAAAAATATTAATTTTCCTCCCACCTTCTAAGTTCTTCTGGCTTGACTAATTAACAGGGACATTACTGGGAGAGAATCAAATCTTTAAGGCATGCAGATGGGAATCACATAAGCATGAAAAGTCCAAAGATAGCGAGTTAAAATTGGGTATATCTGTCATTTTAGACAAAGAAGAAAAGGGGGTAGGTGGGGTCCTAGATTTCATAAGTGAGAATGAGCGATTTACAGCTAATTCAAGAAGAGAACACCTGTGGCAGGTAAATTTTTGCTAAGCAATGCCGAAAGAGTGATACATGGAAGCAATCTAGTGAACAGGCTCCTGTCTGACACCCTCCCACCCACCAGACTCAATTCAAATTAGGCTGCTAAGATGAACACCCTAAAAGTTTCTTTCCCCTGAATCACCTACGCAGGAAATAGGGGGAGGGTTAAAAGTTATTTCTGAATCTTTTAGTTCTTAATTACCAGATTAAAAAACAATATCCCAAAAGACAAAATTTTTGGTCTCATTCATATGCATCAGTATGACACTCACAAGTCCCCAACTGGAAAAGTGACAGCATTTCATCCCATTTAAAATGGCCCAGGGGGATTATGTGGCTTCATATGTACCCTAGGAGTGTTGTTTCAATGGTTATTTGTGAAGAATAAAGAGGGCTACCCTGTTTCAACCCTAATTGATATATTGCAATTCAGTCTGGCACGAACCACCTGGAGTTAGTGAAGGCTTCACAAGTTCAAGCCTTGGTCCACTACATGCCTGCCCCACTTCAGACACCAGCCACAGCTTCAAGGGGTCTCCAAGTTTTTACCACTTCTGACTGACTGGCTACAAATTTGAAGGTTCCCACAACCCCCTTCAGTTTCAATAATTCATTAGAACAACTCATAGAATTCAAGAAAGTGCTATACTTGTGATTATAGTTTTATAATATTATATAGGACACAATTCAGAAATGGTCAAATAATAAGATGCATAAAGCAAGATTGGAGAAGGTCCTAAACGCAAAGCTATGTGCTCTCTCCTGCAGTAGTCAAAGTTTGCTACCCTCTCAGCACATCCATGCGGTCACCAACCAGGAAGCTTCACTGAGCTTTGGTGTTCAGAGCTGTGGAGAGGTTTCAGTAAGTAGCTGCAATTGATTAAATCATTGGCTATGTGATTGAACTCAATCTCTAGCCACCCTCCTTTCTCCAGAGGTCAGACAACTGAAAATCCCAACATTATGCTTTGGCATTCAGGTGGCCAGCCCCCATCTTGAAGATTTGGGGGCCAACCATGAGTCGCCTCATTAGCATAAACTCAGGTGTGTTCCAAAGGGCTCTTGAATAATAGACACTTCCACTACCTGGGAAATTCCAAAGGTTTCAGAAGCTCCATGCCAGATACAGAAAAGAGGAAGGGGCAGAAGACCAGACAAATTCCTTATTATAGATCAAAAGGGTGGGCGAAGAGGGAAGCAAGCAGCAAATATTTGAAAAGGTGAAGTTCTCTTGATCAGTGTTGTCCAAACTTGAGATCATGAACCATTCATGAATAATAAAAAAAATACAATTAAGTACACTGGGAATCAGTGTTATTTTAACAGAATACAACATGAATAGGATAGGATAGGATAGGATAGGATAGGATAGGATAGAATAGAATAGAATAGAATAGAATAGAATAGAATAGAATAGAATAGAATGAATAATGTCAGAGTATATCATGTATAGTAAAGATGTTATTTTGTGAAATTTTGCTTTAGGTAGTCAGGTAGATATAGATATAGATATATAGATATGTAGCTAGATATAGTCCCTTAGACACACACCCACCTACACACACACACACACACACATACATATATCATTTACAGTATTATTTTATGTATGTATTTTTTTAGTATCAGTTACTATTAGGACTTCAGTAAGCATTTTAATTAGCATACATGCTAGCTATTTGAAAATAACTCAACTCATATGATAAATTGTACTTACTTATCTTAAAGCAAACACTCGCTATAATATCTGTTAATTTTTTTTACCACCCGGTGACTTAGCTAAAGTTGTAAATTCATTCTGCTCCATGGAAACATAGCCATTAGATCATCAGGATAAGAAAGTTTTCAAGGAAGAGTTTTTATTGAATTATGATGTTGTTGTGGAATACATTTCCAGATGTCTTGAATCAATTGAATCCCTTTTACAATTGTTTGGTCTATGGAACATTAGTTCATCTATGGCACAGGTATTTCTTGTGCCAGGTTTCATACTGGGCACTGGGAATACTGTAGTGAAAGGGTAGATATGCTACCTGTCAGATGTAAGTTTTATAAACAGAGACATCAAACCTGACCTGGGCAGTGAGAGTGGTCACCCTGAAGATAAAATGGCTAAGCTGACATCTGAAGATTGGCCAAGAACAGAGAAAAACAATGGGCCACAAGACAGGAAGGTGTCTAAGAAACTGAAAGAACCAAAGTGTAACTTGAGGGGTATAACAAGAGAAGAGTCAGTAAGAGATCAGGTCCAAGACATAGGCAGGGGCCATATTTTGAAAAGTTTAAAAACCATGTTATGCATACTAGACAATTTCAAAGCCAATGTGTATAGAGTGATTAGACCTATCCTCTCCAAATACTCTTCTAAATAGCACTAAGGGGCAAAGTACCTAATTCTGTAAAGCTGCCACTGACCTAGAATTTCTAATCGTACAAATATTTATTGTCTAGTGGGAGATGACCATTCACATAGGTTAGGGCTCTGGGGGAAAGAACTGGGAGCATTTTGAAGACAGATTGAAGTTGGGTGCAGAGTGACTGGTCATTCTAGAAAAAGGAGCCAAAAAGAACCTTTAAATTGGGGTGTTGAAAAAGAAGACAATGAAAGCAGAAAGCAGAAGAAAATATAGAAACAAATTACACATTTTTAGCAAGTCATATTTTAAAAGCCTCAAATTCTGTTTCAGAATTTGATGTTTATCTTTTCATTTGCTGTCTATAAAGTATATATACCAAAATTTATTCCATTTTTAATTTTAGCACAATATAATATTTAACAGAAGGTTGGCACAATTAATTTGGGATGAGGGATTATAAATTTAAAATGTCCTTTTTTAAACATCTGTTTTGCTTCAGCTAGAAAGTATTTTTAAAAACCCAATGGTTGGAACGGAATCATTTCCTAACACTATAAAAATAGAATCTAGTACTCAGAGAGAAGAGTAGTAAGCCCCAAACTTGACTTAAAATAAAATTCCCACTTTTGAAATCTGAAAATAATTTACACTTCTTTTCTTATATAGTTTTTTGAAGAATTGTTATATTTTAAAATAGACTTCAAATGCGTTCCATCCAATGCTATACACTTATTTCTGTCCCTCATATCCGTTTCCCTTTTAAAAATAACGTCTTATATTTATTTTGCCTTTACTTCGTAAATTTGATAGAGTTTTATTCTTAGGAAAAGTCTACCCTAAAAAATATTATGCCATATATGGACTCCATTACTTAAATATTTGGAACGCATATGATTACAAGTGATAGAAACCCAGCTTATACAGAAAAGGAGGATTTATTGTTCACCTGCCTAAACCACATGTCAAATGATGTCAAGTACGATGAGAACCAAAGACTAAAACTTTACCAAGTAGTTATCTCTAGCTCTTATTTCTGATTCTTTCTGCAAGTTCTCTGTAGCTACAGCTAGATTTCTTCACATGACAAAGATATTTCCTGGGTTGTCTATTTTCTTCCAGAGGACTATGTTTTGCCTTTCATCACTACACTAAAAATCTATTTGGCATAGGTTTTGTGTAATAGTGTTAAGGATAAAGATTTATGTTTTTTATGTTGATGTAGTGTTATCTAATAATCTATGTTCTATAAATACTCTACTGTGTGATGCTGGGGTGGGATCAGTAAAGCCACGTCTCCTCTGCTTCCTGTGGAGTACCACCAATTAGGAAGCACAGAGGGAGATTAGAAGTTTGAGACGGACCAGGGACATGTTCCTTCCTGCTAGCTCTCAGTCTCACTCCAGCAATGACCCTGAAGCACAGCAATGGCCTTGCTTTCAGTAGCAATTATTCCAGTGTCCAGTCATTTTTATATACTCAGAACCAGCCTCATGGCACCCCTTCAGAGATATCAGTATCAGGCAGCTGGTAACCCTTCCTCTGAGATCTGGGTCCCCACTCTGATGGGTCTTTCCTCCAAGCTTCTAGATTCTAATAGCCACAACTCTTCTTTTCTTTTCGGATGGCTAAGCCCCAGCAGGGGCAGCTGCTTCTCACATGCTGTCTGTTGCCTAACTGTGCTCTGCGCCACTGCAGTCCCCTAACACTCATTTACCACATTTCCTGCACTCACTGCTCTCCATAGAAATACATGGTGTGACTCCTGCCTTCCTCACTGGAGCCTGACTGATACAATATCTGATGATCCAGCATCACTTATTAAAAGACCATTCCTTTTCTCAAGGTACTGCTGTAATATTTTATACAAATCAAATTGCCGTATATGGGTAGGTCTACTTTGAACATTTTCGGTTTCACTGGAATAGTTGTACATCTTTGTGCCCATATCTTACTGTCTTTGTTACTGTGACTTTATAAAGAAATTGAATATCTGGTATTGTTATTCTCGCATCTTGTTCATTTTCTTCAAGATGAAGTTTTGAGACTGACCAGCTGCCAGTCCCTGTAGAGTCTCCTTCACCTCTAGAGAACCACTTTGCCCAAAATCAGTGTCTGCATGAAGCGTCCACTGATTGTGAGATGCAAATACAGAAGAATGTGGCTGTTTCAACCAGCAAAGGACACTCTGCTGGGCAACACTCACTCCTGCCCTCCTCACCAGGTTGGCTGAGGCTTTGCTGAACTAGATGGTGGCTTGATGTCGCCCTCTTCACATCCTTCACAGATGTTGATTTCTGATCTACAATGTACATCTATCTTATCACCTCCTTCAGGGGACTCCAATGTTCAACAAGACCTTATCCCAGTGTTTCTCAAAGTGTTTTCCAGGGCACACTGGTGAGCCCTAGAAGATTTCCAGGTGCACCCTATGGTATTGCAGAGAAATATGTGCCTATTGGGGACCATAAAACCAATAGGGAGTTTTTGGAGTTTAGATTTTTGTGGACAGAGGTGTGGGGAATTGGTTGTTAAGCTGACAGTCTTCCCAACCCCCACCTCACTTGCCTGATTAGGTTGCAAAAGGCTGTTAAACTGTGGTGCTGGATTGTTTACACAACCCCCATGTTCGCTGGAAAGACTGGAGGCAAGTTTCTTCTAGCCTTTGTTTGGTATAAAGTTAAGATAATATGTATGGTGGGGGTTTTGGATTGATGATTAAACATAAGGAATTGTCTCTTGAAGCCTTTTCAATTTCTATAAAAGAAGAATATGTGGCAATATCTAAAAAAGCTTTGAATATTTTACTACAATTTTCAACATCCTATTTATGTGAATTAGGATTTTCTACCCTCAACACAATTAAGAGTAAAAAGAGAGAAATTCTTCAATGTATTGACGAGGAAATGAGAGTTTGCCTTTCAAATATATGCCCAAACATTGAAGAAATCACTAGAACACATCAGGTTCATGTTCCTCATAAACACAAGAATGAAAAAACTTAACACATTTGTGCTGGGACCTGCCAAATTTACTAAACCTTACTAAGAATGTATCATATAATATAAAAAGATAACTTTTTGTCATTTTTTTTAACTTCTCTTTTTTTACAAATTCCAAAAAGCATAACTCAAAAAATGTAACATAAAAATGTTTTTTAATGTCAGAATAAATTTAATTTTGTTGTATTTATTTTGTTTAATTACCATAAAAGCACGCTTGAACTTTGTATTTTTTTCTTTAATATTTGACTTAATTATAACATATTTCTCAGAAATTTGTTTATAGTGCACCTACAATTATCTGTAGGATTTTAAATGTGCTTTGATTTTAAATGTTTGAGAACCACTGCCTTATCTTGCTACCTGGTGCTCTCCTGGTTCAGGTGCTGAGAATGGAAAGTGATATTTTTTTACTAAAGGATTAGTTTGCTCCCTGAAGTAAAGGGAAATGAGTCATGAGCAAGGTGATCAAAAAATAGTTCACCAACTCAGAATAGAAAATGCACCTTTGTTACTAATAACTTCAATTCAGGAAGAAAAGAAGGAAGGATTCAAACCTAGAAGCTGGGAGCCACCACACACGCCATAATATTTCAGTTTTTCATAATATCGTTTGAAGTCCTCTCTTCTCTTCTCTTTATAAGTGTTTCTAGCAATCTGTGTATAACCAATTTAAGTTTTGTTGATAGCTATCATATCTTTGTTAGCCATTATATTGATTTTGGCACTAATTTTTTTCTTTTTTTATACTCTTTTTGTTTATTCTGTTGTTCATTGTTTCAGTTCCAAAGATGAATACAGGACTCATTAATTTTGATGGCTAGCTCTTCTCTAATGAAATTATTTAAAGCTATAATATTTTTTCTCAAAGCATCACCTTTTATATAGTCTTTCCACTCTCTGCTTTAAGTGTGGGCTGACCATAATGGCTTCTTTAGACAGAGTACACTATAAAAAGAGGGGAGTATAACTTAACAACAGAGAAACCTGACAAGCACTACCTCAGCTGAGTGATCGGGGTCAACCTCAGCTGTGATACACCACGTTTATAGTAATTATCATTAATACAATGTGATGAAATTGACACTATCTCTGCTATCTTCCTCCTCCCAAAAAAACATTTTTCTAGTCTAATCATGGTAGGAACATAAAACATATTCCAATAATGGGGCATCCTACAAAATACATGACCACTGCTCCTCCAATTGTCAAAGTCAGCAAAATTAAGGAAAGTCTAGGAAACTTTGGCAGCCAAAAGGAGTTTTTTTTTTTTTTTTTTTTTTTTTTTTAATATATATTTTATTATTATTAATTCTAATGGGGTGACATCAATAAATCAGGGTACATATGTACAATGAAAACATCTCCAGGTTATCTTATCATTCAATTGTGTTGCATACCCATCACCAAAAGTCAAATTGTCCTCTGTCACCTTCAATCTGGTTTTCCCTGCGTCCCTCCCCTCCTCCCTATCCCATTCTTCCCTCCCTCCCCCCATCCCATAACCACCACTCTCTTGTCCATGTCTCATACCCACACTTTCATGTCCCACCTATGTATGTAATCGTGCTGTTCTCAGTTTTTCTTTTTTTCTGATTTACTTATTTCACTCCGTATAATGTTATCAAGGTACATCCATTTTGTTATAAATGATCCGATGTCATCGTTTCTTATGGCTGAGTAGTATTCCATAGTATATATGTACCATAGCTTTTTAATCCACTCGTCTTCTGACGGACACTTGGGCTGGTTCCAGATCTTCGCTATTGTGAACAATGCTGCCACGAACATGGGGGCGCATTTCTTCTTTTCGAACAGTGCTATGGTGTTCTTAGGGTATATTCCTAAAAGTGGGATAGCTGGGTCAAAAGGCAGTTCGATTTTTAATTTTCTGAGGAATCTCCAAACTGTTTTCCACAGTGGCTGCACCAGTCTGCATTCCCACCAGCAGTGCAGAAGGGTTCCCTTTTCTCCACATCCTCGCCAGCACTTATTCTGTGTTGTTTTGCTGATAAGTGCCATTCTGACTGGTGTGAGGTGATATCTCATTGTGGTTTTAATTTGCATTTCTCTAATGATTAGTGATGTTGAGCATTTTTTCATATGCCTATTGGCCATCTGTATGTCCTCTTTGGAGAAATTTCTATTCATTTCTTTTGCCCATTTTTTGATTGGGTTGTTTGTCTTCCTGGTGTTGCTTTTTATAAGTTCTTTATAAATTTTAGTTATTAACCCCTTATCAGATGTGCTGTCAAATATGTTCTCCCATTGTGTGGTTTGTCTTTTTATTCTGTTCCTATTGTCTTTAGCTGTGCAAAAACTTTTTAGTTTGATATAGTCCCATTTGTTTATCTTGCCTTTTATTTCAGTTGCCCATGAAGATAAATCGGCAAATATACCGCTGCTACAGATGTCGGAGAGCTTGCTGCCTATGTTTTCTTCTAAGATGTTTATGGTTTCACGGCTTACATTTAAGTCTTTTATCCATTTTGAGTTTGTTTTTGTGAATGGTGTAAGTTGATGGTCTAGTTTCATTTTTTTGCAGGTAGATGTCCAATTTTCCCAACACCATTTGTTAAAGAGGCTGTCTTTACTCCATTGTATGTTCTTTCCTCCTTTGTCAAATATCAGTTGTCCATAAAGCTGTGGGTTTATTTCTGGGTTCTCTGTTCTGTTCCATTGATCTATGTGCCTGTTCTTATGCCAGTACCAGGCTGTCTTGAGTATAATGGCCTTGTAGTAAACCTTGATATCAGGAAGAGTGATACCTCCTGCTTTATTTTTTCTTTTTAAGATTGCTGAGGCTATTCGTGTTCTTTTTTGGTTCCATATAAATTTTTGGAATATGTGTTCTATATCTTTGAAGTATGTCATTGGTATTTTAATTGGTATTGCATTGAATTTATAGATTGCTTTGGGTAATATAGACATTTTAATGATGTTTATTCTTCCTAGCCATGAGCACGGTATGTGCTTCCACTTGTTTGTATCTTCCTTGATTTCTTTTATCAATGTTCTATAATTTTCTGAGTACAAGTCCTTAACCTCCTTGGTTAAATTTACTCCTAGGTACTTAATTTTTTTGGCTGCAATAGTGAAGGGGATTGTTTCCTTAATTTCTTTTGCTGACATTTCATTGTTGGTGTATAGAAATGCCTCTGATTTCTGAGTATTAATTTTATATCCTGCCACCTTGCTGAATTCATTTATCAGGTCCAGTAGTTTTTTGACTGAGACTTTAGGGTTTTCAATATACAATATCATATCATCTGCAAATAATGACAGTTTTACTTCTTCTTTTCCAATTTGTATGCCTTTTATTTCTTCTTCTTGTCTGATTGCTGTAGCTAGGACTTCCAGAACTATGTTGAATAAGAGTGGTGAAAGTGGGCAACCCTGCCTGGTTCCTGATCTTAAGGGGATTGCTTTTAATCTTTGTCCATTTAGTATGATGTTTGCTGTCGGTTTATCATAGATGGCCTTTATCATGTTAAGGAATGATCCCTGTATTCCCACTTTACTGAGAGTTTTTAGCATGAATGGGTGCTGGATTTTATCAAATGCCTTATCTGCATCTATTGAAATTATCATGTGATTTTTGTCCTTCCTTTTGTTTATGTGGTGAATCACATTGATTGATTTGCGAATATTGAACCAGCCTTGCCTCTCCAGGATAAATCCCACTTGATCGTGGTGTATGATTTTTTTCATATATTGCTGGATCCGGTTGGCTAATATTTTGTTGAGAATTTTTGCGTCTAAATTCATCAAGGATATAGGCCTATAATTTTCTTTCTTTGTGTTGTCTTTGCCCGGTTTTGGGATCAGAATTATGCTCGCCTCATAAAAGGAGTTTGGAATTCTTCCTTCCTCTTGAATTTTTTGAAATAGCTTGAGGAGAATAGGAGTTAGTTCTTCTTTGAATTTTTGATAGAATTCACTTGTGAAGCCATCAGGCCCAGGACTTTTCTTTTTTGGGAGTTTTTTGATAACTGTTTCGATCTCATTTGCTGTAATTGGTCTGTTTAGGTGTTCTGATTCTTCCAGATTGATTTTTGGAAGGTTATATGATTCAAGAAATTTGGCCATTTCACCAAGATTGTCTAATTTTTTGGCATATAGTTCTTCATAGTATTTTCTTACAATGCTTTGTATTTCTGTTGTGTCAGTTGTTATTTCTCCACTGTCCTTTCTAATTTTATTTATTTGAGTCCTCTCTCTTTTTTTCTTGGTGAGTCTAGTTAAAGGTTCATCAATCTTGTTTACCTTTTCAAAGAACCAGCTTCTTGTTTCATTGATCCTCTGTATTGTTTCCTTAGCCTCTATGTCATTTATTTCTGCTCTGACCTTTATTATTTCCTTTCTTCTACTTGTCTTGGGTTTTATTTGTTGTTGTTTTTCTAGTTCTTTTAGATGCAGGGTCAAGTTGCTTATTTGAGCTTTTTCTAGCTTCTTATGATATGCCTGTAGTGCAATAAACTTCCCTCTCAGAACTGCTTTTGCTGTGTCCCATAAATTTTGAGTTGATGTATGCTCATTATCATTTGTTTCTAGAAACTTTTTTATTTCTTCTTTGATCTCATTGTTAATCCATTCATTATTTAATAACAAGCTATTTAGTTTCCAGGTGTTTGAGTATTTTTCATTTTTTCTTTTGTGGTTAATTTCTAGTTTCATGGCATTGTGATCAGAGAAAATACTTGATATGATTTCAATCTTCTTAAATTTATTGAGACCATTTTTGTGTCCTAACATGTGGTCTATCCTAGAAAACGTACCATGAGCGCTTGAGAAGAATGTATATTCTACTGCTTTAGGGTGAAAAGTTCTGAAGATATCTATTAAATCAAGTTGATCTAGTGTCTCCTTTAAGTCTGCTGTTTCTTTATTAATTTTCTTTCTTGAGGATCTATCCAGTGTTGTTAGAGGGGTATTGAAATCCCCTACTATGATAGTATTGCTGTTAATCTCGCCCTTTATATCCATCAAAGTCTGCTTTATGTATGTCGGGGCTCCTATATTTGGTGCATAGATATTTACAATAGTTATATCTTCCTGTTGAATTGTTCCCTTTATCATTATGTAGTGTCCTCTTTTATCTCTTACTACAGCCTTTGTTTTAAAGTCCATTTTGTCTGATATAAGTATTGCTACACCTGCTTTTTTTTCATTTCCATTTGCATGAAATATTTTTTTCCATCCTTTTACCTTCAGTCTATGAATATCTTTTATTTTAAGGTGTGTCTCTTGTAGACAGCATATGTATGGGTCCTGTTTCTTTATCCATGCAGCTACCCTGTGTCTTTTGATTGGATCATTTAATCCATTTACATTTAAGGTTATTATTGATATGTAGTTGTTTATTGCCATTTTATTCTTTAAAGCTGTATTCTTCTTTTGCTCTATTCTTTCCTCCCTTTAAACTGTTCACAAGAGGCCCCTTAGTATCTCTTGCAGCACTGGTTTGGTTTTTATGAATTCCTTGAGGCTTTCTTTTTCTGGGAAGCTCTTTATTTCTCCTTCAATTTTAAACGTTAGCCTTGCTGGATAAAGTAGTCTTGGTTGTAGGTTCTTGTTCTGCATTACTTTGATTATTTCTTGCCATTCCCTTCTGGCCTCAAGTGTTTCTGTTGAGAAGTCCGATGTCATCCTTATGGGGGCTCCTTTGTAGGTGATAGTCTTTTTTTCTCTAGCAGCTTTTAAAATTTTTTCTTTATCCATTAGCTTTGGTATTTTAACTATGATGTGTCTTGGTGTAGATTTTTTTGGGTTTCTCCTTAGTGGAGTTCTGTGTGCTTCTTGAATGTGTGGAGTGTTTCCCAGCCTTAATTTAGGAAAGTTTTCTGCTATAATTTGATTGAACAAAGTTTCCATTTCCTGTCCTCTCTCCTCTTCTTCAGGCACCCCTATGATGCGAATGTTGTTTCTCTTCATGTTGTCACAAAGCTCCCTTAGAGTTTCCTCACATTTTTTAAGTCTCTTTTCCTTTTTCTTCTCTGCTTCTGTGCCTTTGTTTATTGTGTCCTCTAACTCGCTTATTCGATCCTCAGCGTCATCCATCCTGCTTTTAATTCCTTCCATTGTGGTCTTCAGTTCTGATACTGTATTTGTCATTTCTGTCTGATTCTTTTTTATTATTTCAATTTCATTTTTTATACTTGTTATCTCTTTATTTAGGTGTTCATAATGACTATCCATTGTTGCTCTAATTTCTTTGAACATCCTAACTATCATTATTCTAAATTCTGCTTCTGGTAATTTGGTTATATCTGGTTCATTCAGGTCCTTCTCTGGGGATTTCTCTTGATTCATTTGGTTTGCATTCCTCTGCCTACCCATTTTTTCTGTGTATAAGCTAGTTGTGGCCACTGGAGTCCAGTATGTGTTGCCTTTGTGTTCTCTAGGTGTGGTCTATCTGCAGGCCCCCCACCCCCTCTGCCGGCGCCTAGGGTGGTTGGGTATGAGCGTTGCCAGCGCGGGCCCACTGTGGCTTTTGCTGTGATTTCTGCCTCTCCTCCGTGGGAGGGGCTGTCACTGAAGCCACAAGATTAGCACCAAGGGTAGAGGTGAGCACCTTTCCTCAGCTGCGGACCCAGCCTATTTCCGGACTTCCGCCCAGAACCAGCAGTCGGAGCCTGCTTGCTACAGTTCCGCGGGTTAGGCGGGGCTTTTGACGTGCTCTCAGCTGTAAGCTTTTGCCCGTCAGGAGCTTTAGCCCCGCCCTCGAGGCCAGGGCCCTTTGCGCAGGGTCGGAAACCAAGATTTATTGAGGCGGGCGTGTTTGCTGGCTTCCGCCGAGCTGCGTACTTCCGCTCGTCCCGGACTCTACCCCGCCCCCGCGTTCGGAGCCCGCTCGTGCACGTATTAACGCTATCCGGGGTTTCTCCGGCCGGATGGGGATAGCAGCCGTGGGCTCAGCTGCGAGCCTCCGCCTGTCTCGGGGTCCACCCCGTTCCCGCGCTCGGAGCCCGCTCGCACACGTATACTGGCCAACCGCGGTTTCTCCGGCGGTCAGCGGGGGGGTGGGGCGGACTGGTATCGTCAGCTCAGCCACGAGCCCCTGCCCGTCCCTGGACCTAGCCCGGTCCCCGCGTTCAGGGCCGGCTTGCGCAGGGCCTGCCTATTCCTGGCCTCCCGCTTTGTCCCCGTAAGTGGGATTAAAGGCGGCCCGCAGCTTCCGGACCGCTCTCGCGTTTACCCTCCGACCCTCTGGGCTAGCCCGATCTCCCACCGGCTTGGCCTCTGCCCACGCCGACAGAACCGCCTTTCAGCGTCCTGCCGCCCCAAAACCCCAAGCAGCCCTCAGCAGAGTAGGAAGGAACCTAATACTCCACACTGTAGGCCTGGGAGCTCCCTCACTTGTTTCACAGCTCAATACTGTCCAAACGCCTCTTTTTGGCTCTGGGACTGCAGGCTGGGGCTTGGTTCCTGGGACCCAGGTCCCTCCCTCTCCGCCAAAATCTCCTCCCGCCCCGCGGGTCTCTCCGGGCTGCCGTTTGCTCCGGGGAGCTGGGCAGCCCTCTTCGCGTTTTCGCTATTCCTACCAGTCTCAATGTGGCTTCTTCTGTGTTCCTTGGTTGAAGAGTCCACTTAGTTTTGTTCAAAGTTGGTTTATCCAGGTGATGGTTCTTAAAATTGAGTTGTAATCCACTTTGGTTCTGGGAGTTGGAAGTTGGTACGTCCGCCTACTCCGTCGCCATCTTGCTCCCCCCAAAAGGAGTTTGAGGAGACATGATTGCCAAGTAAAACAAGCTGTCTTAGAAGGGATTCTGAAACAGAAAAAGGACATTAGAAACAAACTAGGAAAATCTGAAATCGGGAGTGAACTTTAGATAATAATAATGCATTTATTAATTGAGGCAAATATACTAATGAAAGAAGTTAATAATAAGAGAAAATGGGTGTGAGGTAGATGGAAATTCTCTGTACTATCTTCCCATCATGTGTGTAAATCCCAAACTGTTTCTATTAGTCTGGGTTCTCCAGAGAATCAGAGACAATAGGATATATATAGCTAATAGACATTGAAAGAGAGAGATGTACTATAGCAATTGGCTCACAGTTGTGGAGGCAAGCCTCACAATCTGCTGTCTGCAAGCTGGCAAACCAGGAAAGAAATGTGTTGTGGGGTGTGCTGGGGCACTGTTTTAAGTCCTTGACTCTGAAGGTCTGGGAGCCAGGAGCTCTGATGTCCAAGGGCAGGAGTAGACAGATCTCTCAGTTCAAAAAAAGATAAAGAATTTGCCCTTTTTGTGCCTTTTTGTTCTATTCAGGCCTTTGGTGGATTGGATGATGCCTACGACATCGGTGAGGGCAGACCTTTCTTACCCAGTCTACATTTTCAAATGCTATTCTCTCCTGGAAACATCCTCAGAGACACACTCAGAAATAACAGTTAACTAGTTATCTGGGTAACTCTTAACACAGCTAAGTAGACATGAAATTAATCATTACACTGTACTTTAAAAATAAGTATATTTTTTTAGTATAAGTTGGTTATAAGTATTTTTAAATTTTCATTATGATTAAGTCTTTAACCTGTGTTATTCAGCAGTGTTATTTTTAATTTACTGGTATTTGAGGGGTTTTTTGTTTGTTTTTTGTTTTGTTTTGTTTTAGTGGGAGAGAGGGGAAGAGAGAGATTGATAGGAAGGAAGGGAAATGGGAAGTATCAACTCATAGTTGTGGTACTTTAGTTGTTCATTGATTGCTTTCTCATACATATTTTGATGCGGTGTAGGGGAAGATGAGGGGGAGCTCCAGCTGAAACAGTGACCTCTTGCTCAAGGCAACGACCTCTGGGCTCAAGCCAGTGACCATGGGATCATGTTGATGATCCCATGCTCAAATTAGCCACCCCGTACTCAAGCTGGAAAAGCCCATGCTCAAGCCAACAACCTTAGGGGTTCAAACCTGGGTCCTCAGCATCCAAGGTTGATGCTCTATCCACTGCACCACCACTGATCAGGTGGTATTTAAGAATTTTGAAATGACCTTTTTTGGTTATCACTTCTACTTTATCTGAATTATGGTTAGAGAACATAGTTAATATAATAACATCTCTATCTTGAAAGTATTGAAGCTTTCTTTAGGATTGAGTATTGAGCAAATTTTACATATGTTTTATGTTTGCTGGGATAATATGAGTATTTTATACATGTGAGAGGCAGAATTCCTAGAAGTCTACAACATGAAACTCAATGCTTTTGTCATTTAGTTCTTCTGGTTACTTGCTCATTTTTGTTTGCTTAGTCCACACTAGCTAGGAAAGGTAAACTGAAACTTCCCATTATGATGGTGAATTTATCAAAATCTTCCTACTGTTGTATCAGTTTTGGCCTCACTGATTTTGAAGTTCTTAGTAGATATTTAATGACCCAACATTTTCTATGTGGTTATAGCCTTCATCTTTTTGTCTTAAAATCTCTGTTAATATGAATGCACCAACTCTTTTTCAGTTAGTATATTATGACAAGTTTCATACATTCTTTTATCTTCAACCTTTGTATCCAATATGTTTAGGCGTGTCTTTGTAAATTGCATGTATCTGTCAATATTTGTTTTTTAACTGGCATGTTTAGTTCATTTGCTTTTTGTAATAACTTTTATATATCTCTCTTTTATTTTGTAATAACTTTTATATATCTCTCATTATTTTAGTTTGGTCTCTCTTTTTTCTATGCTTGATTTTAACTACCCAAAGACAAGAATTTTACCCTGTTTTAATATTTGAAAGATATGGCTATTTTTCCTTATCTCTCCCCTTTAGTACTCTATACGTGTTTTCAATTTAAGACTTATTTTTAAAATTAATTCTAGAAAATTTATTTATTATTTATAAATATATAAATAAACAAAATAAAAATTTAAATTTTATAAATAAATAGAAAAATTATAACTAATTTATTTATTATTGCTTCAAATATTCTTTTAATATTCCACCTATTAATTTTTTTTCTTTTCTCTCTTTCTGAGCACCAATTATTTAGATATTCTATTTCTATCCTTCATATTCCATAACTTTTCTTTTATAATGTTTAGTTATTTGCTCTTTCCTTCCATTTGGGAGATTTTGCCAGTCTGGTCCTATTTTTAAATTCATTCCTAAATTGTATCCATTCTGTTACTTTTCACAGTGATGTGTTCTTTCTTCAAACTATAATTATGGAGATAAATATGTCAACTTGGTTCTAATTCTCTTTTTCATGTTCTCATTGCTAATACCTCTCCTTATCTCATTTTCTGTGCTTATCAGACTGCAACTTCTTGGCCCATCTGTTCTGAGTTCATTCTTATAGGAACTGTGACATAGCATGTTTGTTTGTTTATTTATTTATTTATTTATTTATTTATTTATTTATTTTGGACATGCACCTCAATCATCTTGCTACTTTGTTTGGTGATCTCCTGTTATCCTGAATGTGTAGGGTGGTGCTGGTGCCAGGGCAGGACCCCAGAGGCAAGCCCAGTGAGCTCAGAGGAAGAGGAATGGATGGATGGCCCTGGGTGGAGAACCTCACCCACTAAACACATTCATCAACTAGTCCTCGCACTTCAAAGCAACTCAGCTCCAAGCTTCTTCACCCTTTCTCTCCTTGTCTACCCTCCCTACTCCACATAGTGTGTGGCCTGGGACATTCTCTAGACTATAAGTCCCTCCATAGGGGCTTTGGGAAGATAGGGTTGCTGGTGGGGAAAACACAGCCTAAAGTCAGTGCCCACTTATGGTTTCCCTGTTCCTCTTAAATGAAGGATCTGTGATGCACTGGTTTTCTGCCTGGGACCTCTGAACCAGAGCTCTAGGTTTCTGCAGGTGTCCACACACGCCCTGTCTGGCCCGAAGCATAGCAAGAAGAGCAAAAGCGGAAATACACACTGTCCTTCCTATTTTATCTCCCACCACTGCAATGTCACTACTACCTCTGGCCGCTCACCACAGCTGCTCCCACTCACACACCACCCCAGCTCTTCCTATCCCTGGGGGGTCTTGGTTTTTCAGTGGTGTTTTCCTTCCGTTATTCCTTTAGTGTTGACTTCGGTGAGAGAAATAGCAAAATCAGCATTTTGGTGGAAGCTGGAAACTGATTAGTCTAGTTCCTTAACATATCCAAATGCAAAGCTTTCTTTATGCACACTGTAATATCCTTCCTTGACTTGTCTGGGAAGAGTAGAAGAAGGTGGGGCAGAGCAAGGAATTCTCAGCAGGGGTGGGCAATGCTCCTTTTCAATGATAAGATCACAAACTTCAAGAAACTATTTGAGTGGGGTGCTGAAAATATACACTGAAACATATCACTGAACATATCACTGTGTTTGCCCAGTAAAACGTTAAGGGCTTGTCACTGAATTGAGACCTTTAACTTTTATTTTTCTCTAAATACTTGCTAAATACTTCCTTACGTCAGGATTTCAGGAGCATATGACAAGAAAAAGCAAACTTTCTCTGTTTTTTGTTTGTTGGTTTGTTTGATTGATTAAAGAAATGCAGGTGTGCAGCAGGCATTTGGAACTAGAGGCTGCAGCTAGCTTCTGGGATGCTTGGGTACTACTTCAGGTTATGAAGGGCTAGTGAGGTCAGGTACAGCAGGGGATAAAATGTCCTTGGTTTTAGGAAGAAGGAGTTTTTGGAATTCAGAGTGCTGGAAGTAGAAAGCAAAATTGAATTAGCCATGAGTTGATAGTGAGGGAGGCAGCTGTTCCAAGAAATTCAGCTGTAAAGTAGAGGAGTTGGAGGAGTGAATGGAAAGGGGTTTTGTACCTTGAAGAACTAAGCATGTTAACTGACTCACACCATGGATCTCAACCATGGCCACCAACTAATGCCACCAGGAAAGTTTTTAAAATTATCTGTAGCTTACTCTTCCCATAGATATTCTCATTTAATTACTCTGAAGTGCGGTCTGGTCATCAGTACTTTTTGAATGCTCCCTAGGGAAGTCTAATGTTCAGCCAAATTTAGAGCCTCTGGTCTAAGAGAACAACCCAGGATAGAGAGAAAAAAAGATAATATTGGAGTGGAAGGGGCTCAAGCACTTTGTCTTAAGTAGCACAGGCATTTCTTCTGTTGGGAAGAGAAAGGGAGGAGAGAGAGGGTTGAGACATGGACACCGAGAAGTTTCTGTATCACAGGCTGCATTTCTTCTGTGAAGTAGAGGGATGCTGGGGGGCATGGAGGAAAGTTAAAGACAAAAGAGAAGGGTTGGCATGGTTGTTATAACAAGACCCTGAGACATAGAATTTATGACATTGTCAAGGACCCAGTCCATGATTTTAGGTGACTTTCACTGGCAGTACGACGCCAGGTGTGTTTGGATTGACACAGTGGACATTTATAGTTATATTGGTTCATGATCAAAAGACCAAAGGACACAATGAAAAAGCTGCCAGTGAAAGGAGTTAGAGATGGGGCTTGCAGAATCTGAGCAAGAAAGAGCAGGGATTGCAGAGGAAAGGGAGATGGTGGGAAGGAAATAAAAATTTCAAGAGACTGGAAGGATCAATGAGATTGAAAAGTTGGGTAGCACAAGAAGCTGAATAAGCAAAGGGAAGATTAGAATGTTTTAATCTGAGAGTAGCTGTTGCAATTTGAGTCTTCTGATGAATTGTGAGACCAGCTCTGGGTGGGACCAAAGGTAGGCATGGGTCAGGCAAAACCGGAGAAGAGGCACCAGAACATTCCATTTGCTAGAATACCCACTTCCCCAGATATTTCAGTTGTCTTACTTAAACTTTATGACTATAGTATATATAAATATACACGACAAATAATGTATATTTATAATTATAGTTTGCCTAGCATCTCTGGCATGTTTTGGAAAACATGAAAAGGAGAGAGGGAAAAAAGGAAAAATAACCCTCACATATGTGTACATGAATAGAAAGGACTATATAAACATAAAGCAAAACATGAACAGTGAGGTAATAGTTAATTTTTTTTCCTTTTTATTTTCCAAATGTTGTACAACAGTCAAATAGTATTTCAACTATCTTAAAAGACAATGCATTTGTATTTGAAAAGAAAATGGTTTACTCCAAGTGAACTTTGTTCTTTCAGGATATCTTAGTCTAGAAAGGAAGTAATATTCCGAACTGCAGAACATATTGCAGTATGTTAGTACTGAGAGTTTATGCAAACAGTCATTTCAGTGGGTCACTTTCTTTCCGGCTCATTTTAAACTATGAGCTAGCTATCAGGCTTAATTATTTAGATTTATAAATATTTACTCTTCAGACAAGTTCCTGAGGTCGATAATGTTGACTTAATAAATGCAAGTTGACATTGATATATTACGAGACTTCCTTCTTTAAGGTTCATGTATTACATTGAAAGAACTTTATGAAGAACAGGAAAAAAGTTGGCAAAGAAGTCCATCTCTGATTATCCATTTTTAGCTTGCAACTTCTCCAACAAGTGCACACATACATTTCCTATTCCTCTTTCAATCTTATTTTCCTCCATAGCACTTGGCAACATACTATTTATACCAGTGGTATGTGTGAAATCTTATATAATACACACAGACACACACACACACACACACACACACACACACACACATACACACACACAGATTCATGTGTGTTTTTATATATTATATCAAGAAATTCTGATTTACCTGGTCTGGAATAAGATGTGAGCATTGTTATTTTTTAAAGCTTCCAAGCTGGTTTTTATAAGCACCCAGCATTCTCTCAAAATAAAAATTTTGGAGCCTTGCTCTCCTGTTCTGTGAAAATCAAGACGTTTTCTTGGCTGTCAGCTTTGACATCTCGGCCTTCCCAAAAACCTGTCGGTTCAGTTCCCAGTTCATCACCCGTTGATAGAACACTCATACTCCTTCCTATTCTTGGTGTCTGCTTTTTGTCTCTCCTTTGGGAAATTTAACTAAACAAACCAATTAAAATGAGAAAAAATAGATACTAATGGTCTTTGAAGAATAAGTAAAGGGGAAATTACATTTCTTAGGTACTTCAAAAAAGTCAAAAGGAAAAAAAATAACACACTTTCGATTGGAATGTCACAAATGTAACAAAATGTTTAATGCTGTGCATAGAGCCACAGCTGGCAAGGTGCCAGAGGAGTGCTGTAATGAGTGTCACCAGAAACCTGGGGGCAACAGCTGGCAGAGCTCACAGAGGGCCACTTTAAGGAAGTTCAGCTGGGGTTTTGAAACAGCATCTGACAGGACAACTACATGTAAAATCAACTCAAATGACATATACTGTACTTTAAAATTTTACTTTCTCAATTAGCATCATCTTCTTTTTTTTTTCTTTCAACTTTTGCTTTTGAAATAATTATCGACTTAGAGGAAATTGCAAGGTAATCCAGACAGGTCCTATGTATTTCTCACTGGTTTTACACTGGGTTTCCTGATGATTGCATCTTACCTAACTAAAATATGATATACATCAAACCCAGGAGATTGACATTGGTACAACGTGTGTGAATAGTTGTGTGCCATTTTTTATCACGTGTAATTCAGGTAACCATGACACAAATGAGATACAAAACCATTCCTTCATTTTTACTTTCTCTTGGGATAAACACCCAGTAGTTCAATTGCTAGCTCTTCCTGGTGGGTTGGCCTTCCCGCTGTTACTGTCTTCTCTGAACCCGGTCATTTTCTTTGATCTCAAGGCTAATTTAACTGATTCTTCTAATGTTTGCACGATCTATCTTTTTCTACTTTTTACTTTCAGCTTTTCTATATTGTTATGTTGCTATAATTGTTATAGTTGTTGGAGACTTTATTTTTTAGTGGTTTTAGATTCGTAGAAAAACTAAGCAGTGACTAGAGAGTTCCCAGGTAGCTTCCTCTCATTTTCTCTTTCCTCCCCCAGTTTCTCTGTTGTTAAAATCTTATACTAGCATGAAACATTTGTTACGAGTGATGAACTATATTGATATGATATTATTAATAAAAGTCTGTAATTTACATTAGGGCTCACTCTGTGTTGTACATTCCATGATTTTGACAAATGCATCCACCACTGCAGTGTCACCGAGAGTAATTTCACGGCCTTCACAATCCCGTGCTTCACCTAGTCATTACTCCCTCCCTCACCCCGACGTCCTCCGCAACCACCCATCATTTTACTGTCTCTCTATAGTTTGACCCATTCCAGAATGTCACATGGTTAGAATTATACAGAATGTAGTCTTTTCAGATTGGCTTCCTACACTTACCTATATGCATTTAAGATTCTTCAAAGTCGTTTTTGGCTTTGTTGGCCCTTTTTTGTTGTTGTTTAAAAACACGGAATAATATTTCAGTGTATGAATAACTGATTTATCGGAAGGTTTGCTTCTAAGTTTTGGTAAATATGAGTAAAGTTTCTATAAACATTCATATGCATTTTTTTGTGTTTACATAACATTTAGCTCATTTTAGTAAATACCAAGGAAAATTACATTTATTCCATCTTCCCGGAAGGAAAAGTCCCCTTGTCAGCACTATTTAAGAAGAAGAAATTAATATATTGTTAATCAGTAAGTGATTTTTTTTTATACTGACCATAATTTCTTTTAATTCTGATATGGACACATCAAGCCTGCTCTTTTTAGTCAGAAGATAAAGAAAGGGGTAGCCTCAACAGAAACTTTTTTTTTTAATTTTATTTATTTATTTTTAAATTTCTTTTTATTTATTTATTTTAGAGAGGAGACACAGAGTGAGAGAGAAAGAGAGAAAGGGGGGAGGAGCAAGAAGCATCAACTCCCATAGGTGCCTTGACCAGACCAGTGTAGGGTATTGAACTGGCGACCTCAGTGTTCCCAGGTCAACGCTTTATCCACTGCACCACCACAGGTCAGGCCTCAACAGAAAATATTTTTAGTATTATCAGTCATCAGACATTAATTGAACCATCACTAGACCCAGAGTGCTAAACTAAATATGTTTCAAAAGTTATAGACAGTTTCTGTAGTAGGACTTCTCACATTTAAAAATAATGAGATCTTATCACTCAACACAAACTTCTGCATTACTTATTGCCACATAACTGCATTCATATTTTTTCAATGAAGAGATTTTTAAAAAGTATTATCTGAGTGTCATAGGAAATCATAAACCACCTAACCTCAAAAGACAATGGAGAAAATTACATGACATCAACTAAAAAATAACTCATGGGGATATAACAGATTTTAATAAGTAAAATCAATATTGCAAATTATTAGTTTATTGAATTAAAAATTCTCACCCTACTTTAAATTCATTTTAAATTTGATATAAGTATTTTTGTCTAGTGATTCCTTATTTTTAGATTTTTTAAAGTATTTTTTCAAGTCTTTATTCATTTTTTAGAAGAGAGAGAGAGAGAAATGGGGAGGAGCAGGAAGCATCAACTCCCATATGTGCCTTGACCAGGCAAACACAGGGTTTTAAACTGGCAACTTCAGCTTTCCAGGTTGATGCCTTATCCACTGCGACACCTCAGGC
Source organism: Rhynchonycteris naso (assembly GCA_037038555.1). Lineage (NCBI taxonomy): Eukaryota > Metazoa > Chordata > Mammalia > Chiroptera > Emballonuridae > Rhynchonycteris > Rhynchonycteris naso. The sequence goes on from CM072998.1 coordinate 230,790,166, forward strand.
CAGGTGTGATTCCCTTTAAAACCATGAATTAATACTTTTCTTCAACTGTCAATAGTCTCTGCTAATTACACATTGGCAGTACACTTTCCACATGTGAAGACATGAGTAATCATTGGCTTCTAATGTGTTAATGTTTCTAATAGCTTTAACTTAGAAAAAGATGTCTTTTTTACCTCTTACATAATTTAAGTCTGTGCTGTTTTCAGCTATTAATATTTTGTACAACTAAGAGTAAAATTTGGCCCTGGCCAGTTGGCTCAGTGGATAGAGCACTGGCCCAGTGTATGGATGTCCTGGGTTTAATCCCCAGTCAGGGCACAAATGAAAAGGGACCACCTGATTCTCTTTCCCCCGCCCCCGCTTCTCTCTCTCTTTTCCTCTCACAGACAGTGGCTTCATTGGTTTGAGCATCAGCCTCAGGTGCTGAGGATAGCTCAGTTGATTTGATCATTGGTCCCAGACAGGAGTTGCCAGATGGATCCTGCTCAGGGTACATATGGGAGTCTGTTTCTCTATCTCCCCTCCTCTCACTTAAAAAAAAAAAAGAGTAAAACTTGTTTTCCATTGTTTAAAATAAACAATAGCAATATAAGCATTATAAAGTCATCTGAAAGTGATTGAAATTTTAATAGAAACTGTATTCCTCATAAATAATAGAGTATGCTTACTTTTATAATACAATGCAAAAGTCATTGAGGGAAACATGCAAATCCCACCTGTCAGTCTCAACAATCCTATCTCTTCAATTTATTAATAGAATCTGATGTCTATGCTGAGCCTGCTTTGGACCACAACTCAATTCTCCCCATACCCTCCTCTTCCCAGACATCCACACGAACCATTGCATCAGGATGTGTTCAGTGTGCTGGTGGCTATCTAATACCCAGCATGCTGTACCAGGTATCTCCAAGGCCAGGGAGGTCTCAGGTCAACCCAGGAGGAGAAATAGGGCTACTACCTCTAACCAAGCCCATTATGGTTTTCCACAGATTTTTGAGCCTGAGTGTTTGGGTGACTGTTGGTACTGTTTTCTGATATGAGGAACACTGAGGAAGAGCTAGTCTGCAGAGAAAAATTTTAAAATCTCCACGTAGATGCTTGTCCATAACTTTTTTTTTTTGAGATAGGTATAAGACCTTAGAAATCCCCAAAATTCATCAGTACCACCTATATTTTCCATTAAATACAGTATAGTGGCCTCTTTCTTTTTTTGTTACTTAGCAATCTCTTGTTGGGAACAGTTATGGATGGAGCCAGAGCACTCTTTTGAAATGGTGTCACAAATGCCTTTTTTTTTTTTTCGTATTTTTCTGAAATGACAAGTGGGAGGCAGAGAGACAGATTTTTGCATGATTCCGACCGGGATCCACCGGGCAAGCCCACTAGGGGGTGATGCTCTCCCCATCTGGGGTGTTGCTTTGTTGCAATTGGAGCCATTCTAGTGCCTGAGGCAGAGGCCATGGAGCCATCCTCAGCGCATTGGCCAACTTTGCTCGAATGAAGCCTTGGCTGCAGGAGGGGAAGAGAGAGATAGAAAAAAGAGGGGAGGAGGGACAAGCAGATGGGCACTTTTCCTGTGTGTCCTGACTGGGAATTAAACCTGGGACATCCAAACAGTGGGCCTATGCTCTACCACTGAGCCAACTGGCCAGGGCGAAATGCCTTTTTTCTTTATTGCTTTCTAGGACCACATAGTGTGCTCATCAACAGTGTGACAGATAAATGTGACATTTCACTCTGGTTTATCCAGAGCTTTGAGTTGTTAACTAAGGATTCTTTCCAGCATTGAATTCCATCATCAGCATTAGCAATACATTTCTTTTTTGGGACACTTTTCAAAAAGAAATAGAATTGCTTTCACTTCAGAGTGTTTCTGAATATGAACAATGGCTCAGGATAAGAAAGTTAGGTCAAGACAAAATTATTAAGTGAGCTAGGAACATCTCTTACTAGCTAAGTAGATCATTCAGGAATATCAGCTTGCCTATCCCTAAAACATTCAACTGTATAAATCAGTAAAATTTGAAATTCTTTCAAGTTATAAACCAGAGAGTCTCACAATTGATTAAAACCTTGAATTTTAAATCCAAGAATGTCAATAATCTGTCTGAAATAATCACATCCAGTTTCTGCTAATTAGTGTTGTATCTTATATACTGTCAGTGAAGGTTCACAGTTTTGTACTCTGGGACTCCTCATCCTTTGTCCTATGGTAAAAAGCTTCCTATACCTTTTGAGAATGTGTTAAGAATCTCAATAAAGTTTTCGATATTCTAAAGAGGATATGTTTGAAACAAACTGAGGACTTTAGTTTCAAATCTTGTCTCTGCCATTTACAAATTGTGTGACTTCTGAAAAGTTGCTTAGCCTCTCTGAGCATGTTTCTTAATGTTTAAAAATGGCCCAGAGTAAATGGCTGTGTTGGTCATGAAGATGCACCACTTAGATTGCCCTCCAAGAGATTCTGTTGTGAGCTCAGTTGGCCAATAGCTCTGGCTGCCACACCTTTGAATTTACTGTGACATTTCATTAAAGATCACTCCTCCCAACCCATAACTGAGCAAGTCAGGAGTATTAGAGCTTGGCCACTTGACCTCTCATGGTCAAACTTTGCTGAGGATTCCCACTGGCCTGTCTCACATCTGTCCTGAATAATCATGACTACTTCTACTAAATCTTCTTTCCTTTCATTTCCGCTTTCACAATAGTCAGACTGCATCACAGGCTAAGAGTGATCCAGGCCAACCCTGCACGCTGGCCTTTTACGCTTCACAGGTGTTTCCCTCAATATTACCTCTGTGTGTCTAACCTCATCTTAACTTCTGCCTTTCTTAGAAACCTCATGGGCTGCCTTTAATGGAGACCAGTAGGGGTTTGAACAGTCCAGCATTTTTTCCCTCCAGGATGTAGAACACATGTCTGCCTTTCTGAAGAAGCTACTTCTGTGTAGCTAGTTCAAATTAGACATGCTTGAAATTTTGTTTCCATACTGTTCTTGAACTATGACCTCTGGAGTACATGCTATTAATTTTCCAGTGTGGTTTTGCCTGTGCTCTTCAGGAAGGGAGAGAGAGTAAGGAGAAGCATTAACTCATAGTTGCATCACTTTGGTTGTTCATTAATTTCTTCTCATACTTGTCTTGCCAGGGGCAGGTGGGGGAGCCCAAGTTAAACCAGTGATACCTTGCTCAGGCCACTGACCCTGAGCTCAAGCCAGTGACCTTGATCTTTGAGTCAATGACCGTTAGGTTCAAGCCAGGGACTTTGGGACCATGTTGATAATCTAGAGCTCAAGCTGGCGACCTCGTGCTAAAGCTGTATGAGTCCACGCTCAAACCAGCAACATCAAGACTTCAAACCTGGAACGTCAGCATCCCAGGTTGACACTCTATCCACTGTGCCACCACCAGTCAGGCTCTCCATAATTCATTACTCCAACTTTGTGTGATGATGAGTCATCCAATCCTCCTCTCCCCCATCCCATTGTTATTCTAGCACCTTAGAAGTTCCACAGTCCTAGAAATACACATACAGATAACCTCAAGAATTGGGCCATAATCTTCCTGAATTAACATTACCAGGGAAACAAGAACTCAGCTGTGTAAACACCCATACAGCCTCCAAGTTTGAGTAATAATCATCAGTGTAGTGCAGGGGGGCAAGCTTGTGCTGTAGAACCAGACTGCCAGGGTGGTCCTGGCCAATCCTGAATCTGCCACTTAGGAGATATGTGGTCCCGACTAGTACATGTGTGACTGTATGTGGTACCTCAGTTCTTCTGTTTTGTAACAATATTTTAATAGTATCTGTATTCACATAACAATCACATGGTAAATGCTCATTCTTCATTAATGTTTGTTCTGCATATGTATATGGCCATAAATATTTTCCCAGTAAATTATTATGCCCTTATAAATTTTGTTTTAAAGTATGAATTGTTTTAGAGAATAAAATTAAAGTTAAAGGATTGTGTTTCCTACCTCTATTAATTTACAGATACTTCACAGTAATAAATAAGTCCTATCATAAAAGAAATTAGCCTCATAGACTATGGTTGGATGAAAAAAAGATTTAAAAAGAAAATAGTAAAAAAAAGAAAATATAAAAGAAAGCTAGATAATAAAATAACATTTAAGACCATGGAGTAAAGATGAGATATCAATGAAGGATTTTTTTCCCTGAATTTGGAAAGTAGAGTTGTAGACAGAACAGTGGTTGGACTGTAGGCAGTGTTTCTCAACATTTTAAACAGCTGATATATTTTTGAAATTGCACTTATTTAGTATATACAATTTGATGAATCTGGACATATGTCCATGAAATCACCACAATGAAGTCAACCATCTTTTAAATATTATTGTCTCCCACCTTATAAGGGGCCTTTTTAGATATTTCTTTTCCTGTAATTATCCCTCCACTCCATGAAAATTTAATACCACCGATGAATATATCTATTTATGTACTATGGTCCACTGGAGATAACCATTGTAATACTAAAATTATTGGTCCACAAGAATCCATTTTTACCTCAGTGTGGGCAGCATTATTCTTGCTGGAAAGGCATGCTCTAAGCTGATTGAGTTCTAGTTCTGCATTAACTGATTACTCAACTTTTTGCAAGTACTCTTACTCTTTGAGACACAATTTTCTCATTTATAAAACAAAAAAGCAGAACAAGCTCTTGAAGACTCATTCACATCCCTGGAACCCTAGAACTGTTTTTTATGTATTACGCATAGACCCACTGTGGCTGATACCTCTGGCCCTCCCTACTCCCTCATCCAGCCACTCCTGCAGGCAGAAGGGGAAGGTAGCACCCTGTATGAGTGCCGGTCTCTCTCCAGAATGGCAGGAGATCCATAAGACAAAGTCCACATGCCTTGGGAACAGGACCCAGCAGGCAGTAGGCAATTAGTTGACCTTTGTAGAATGGGCCACACAGAGTACTTACAGGTTGAACTAGATGAAATTGCCAACGTTAGACCATTTTGCCATCAAATAGAGAGGCTAACTCAGACACCATGGAATTAAATGACATCCAGCTGGTACTGTAGCTCACAGGGCAGTGTTTCACATGCAAAGAGGTCACAAAACATTTAACGAAGGAAGGAAATTTGAGAGTAAGAGGGAAAAAGCAGATAAGTCTTATTGTTTTCAACCTTACACTTCTTTGAAATGCCTGGGACCTTTCAGCAATGGCTGATTGCTCTGCCCAGGATCTAACAGGTTAATCAGCTTGGTCAAAATAGGGCATGTAGGGATATTGCCATTAAAAATATTTATGCTTTTTATGGTATAAATATGAAAACAATTGGCTACATTTATAGTTTTCAAGGGACGTTGTCATGAATTATCTCACTGAAGACTCCAGAAAGGTTGCATATAGTGCAAAAGACAGTCAGACTAAGTGAATCCACCGAACCAGTAATAGGGTCATCCTTTTGCCAACCATATTAATATCTTATGAGGATATCCTAAGCATTTTTTTTTTTTTTGCAGACTAGTTGATTGTATTCAAAGTTGCCATGGATACAATACAGCTCATCCTCCACTACCAAAGCTGTTAATAAACTTGGGAAAATATAAAAAACTATTTTTATTAGCAGCTACCGAGACTTAACATTATAGAATGCAAGTGGTAAAAGGAACTTTTATCTTATGGTGCAGATATTTTTAACTTTCGGTACATGAATCCCTAAAATTTACTAAAAAAAACTTTATAGCTATGGGAATGTCTCTCACGATGGACCATAGCTTAAATCAGATTGTGAAGGTGGATGGGCTCCATGGTGACAGCCCACCATTTACATCTGAGATAACTGAGCCTGAAGAGGCCAACTGAAGTTTGTGAGGTTCTATAGCACAACTAGGTAGAGTCAGAATTCGATTTGTGACACTCCTAGTCAAATACCTTCTTCCCCTGTCACTGAAGTGCCATCAGGCTTCATACTTTGTTTTAGCACAATCAGAGAATAATTATATCTGTGTGTTTCTGAAGTTTGAATATAAATGCATCTTGCACAAACCTGCCCTCATTTATCTTGAGGTTTTAGCATTTAATTAAGATTAGTCAGCATTGCCTTAAACACACAATCTCAGCAATAAAGTGTGTTGAAAATGAGACATTTCACAAGCTGAAAATCTGGTGGGTGTGGATTGAAATTTGAATAGAAATGATAATGTTTCATGATTACAGATTAACACATATATTGATACCTTGGAAATATTTAAAGTAGAGACCATTATTTAAGAACTATGAAACTAGGAGCAAATGTCATTTGCCACCTGGCACAGCAGTATAGATGTTGAAAAAGCTTATAATCATGAAATGTCAAGAACAAAATTTTTGAAAGGCAACAATTCCAAAGTTACAAGTGATAAGGTAGAAAACATTAGTAGAATTACATGAAATAAGATTTCCCTTGGTTTTTTATAGGTGAATTTGCTCAAATCATCTGAATAGTACTTTTAAAAGAATACAGTTCTTATCAGCAAGAATATAATCTAGGGATAAACAGTTCATTGGGTGCCTAAGAACAGGAAAACAGTTGTAGCTGGTTTTAAAATATCGCATTTTACACCTCTTCTGGCACTTTATTCTAGTTCCTTCTTCCATCCAGATCTTCAGATGCCAACTATTGTTTCCCCATCAAAACTAGCTCTCAATGAAAAATTCACGATATTGATAGATAAAGTCCAGCCAACTTGCTATGTCTGTTTATCAAACACTGCCAAAATGTTAACAACTGCAGGGGAGAAAACCCCAAATCCCATGTTACTACCCTATTAGCAAATATCTAAATATTTTCTGGCCCATAGGGTTCTGGAAAGAGAGAGTGGATTCAAGGAAAGAAAGTAACAGCTTCAAAATGAAATAGGACACAATGAGTTTATTCTCTGGTGACTGTGCAGCCAACCAAGTTTAACTAAGTATGACAGGAAGTACCACTCCTCATTCTTCCAAATGGAAGAATGGCTCCCAGTGGGGGGCATGGAGAGAAGGAGGCAAAGGAGAGAGAGGCCTTGGACATCCAGATTTCTAAACACAAGGAGGAGGGAGCAGGGGGATACAGAGGCGGACCTGACTTCTGTCGTCCTCTGGCTCTGCTTCCTGTTTCTTCATAAGAAAGCAATTCAAAGATCCACAGACTAAGACATGCAACTCTGGAAACCTTTCTTATACGTCTGACTGTATTGGGGCTGTCTGAAGGGGATGAGTTATAGATAAGGAAGTAAGCAAATGGCCAGGAGAGTCAGACATGTGGGGGAGCCATCCATCAGTCACAGGACTCACACTGCGGAAGGTGGGAAAATGCCACTTCCCTTTCTGGTTTATTGTTCTAGCTTTTGGACATCCAGAAAACAACTGAAGAGTGTTCAGAGAAGCCACAAAGCGTGGCCTTGGGGACTGGCAATTTGTTTTGGAGCAGGGAATTTTTTACAGAAAGTCTCACAAAGAGTTGTTCCATTAGCCACCAACAACCAGAGAGTGCCCCTGTACTGTGTGAAGGGCCCTGTGGTAAGTGCTGAGATGTAGAACAAAAGCTGTCCCTAACTTTCTTGAATTCTGGTTATAACCTGCTGATGGTAGCAAATACCCCTGTCCACTCCTGCTGGAACAGCTGGGAAGACGGATGCTTGACCTGGAGTCAGGACTTCGAGATGATCACTGTGCTTGGCTTGGGGAAAGCAGTGGGCTCAGAGCGGGTTTGGGTCAGTCTTGCTTCACTTGCACTATTGCCTGTTGCTAAAGTCTCCCCATCCCTTGCTCCCAAGAGTGAAGTGTTTTGGCCAGTCTTTCTGGCATGGTGCCTTACTTATTTGCAGAGTTGTTATTTGGTGGGCTCCTGGCCAGAGGCAGGGCAAGTTTTTGCCAGTCATGCTGAATTTGCCATCCTTTCATACACACAATTTGCATTTCTCCTGGGAGTCCTAAGTGGGAACCGGAGTAAGGAGGGCGTTGTGTTGTTTGTGGAGAGTCATCTCAATCATTCTAGGACTTTCTACCTGCTTTCTAGTTGCAGCCATGGGAAGCATTTTAACTATGAGTTCACAGTATCTGCCAGGCTGAAATGATTTAGGCTTGCATTGCTGATAGACCAGGAAGAAAGGGACAGGCGGTAAGAGACAAGGCAACCACAGTCTGCATGCTTCCCTTTTCCTTTGTGCCCAACACATATGCTGGGTAAAATTGGAGTACCAGTGTGGGCAGTTTTGAAGCGAAAAAGTCATTAGAGAATAGTGTGGGGGGGGTGCGGGGGGCAGAGTTATCTCACATCTTTCCTTGATGCTTTGAGGCAAAGGCTGATAAAAGAGCAAGGAATACCTCACAATGCTCTGGAATGGTCAACTCTCCTGAAACTGCCGGTGTTATGGGTCATAACGCATACACAAACAGAATTCGACTCAAATAAGCATAATCCAGTGAGAGTCGCTGCTTGTAAGATCCATTCCTTCTGAGAACCTGAATTTGAAGTCTGAGTCATCACATATATTTAATACTTGAAGTAATCCTTTTAACTTGAGACTTGACTTTCTTTTTTTACAGATGAGATGAAAATCTGAATTGACAGTATACAATAATCTATGAGCAATTTATCAAATTCTTAAATGTACAGGCACACATGTTTAAAATAGTATGATGATAAAATTGAGCACAAATCTCGTATTAGATGCAACGCATCCTAACTTGGAAATAGAAAAACAGACTTAGGCAAATCTAGTTAATGAGATAAACTCTTTTTTTGTTTTTTGGGGGGTTTTTTTGGCCCTAGTTTTATATCATTCACAGATTCTCTTCTCTGACACATTTGACCCCCCCATAATGGTCTGCTGGTCTAATTTGTTCCTAAGATTTTATTTATTCACTTTAGACTCGATAGGAGAAAGAAAGAGGAGGTGAGGAGAAGCAGGAAGTATCAACTCTCCTGTGTCTTGACCAGGCAAGCCCAGAGTTTTGAACTGGCGACCTCAATGTTCCAAATTGATGCTTTATCCACTGCACCACCATAGGTCAGGTCAAGTGCTGGTCTGATTTGGAAGTCACATCATTATTTGAGGCTCTAACTCAGGGTTAGTCAACCTTTTTATACCTACTGCTTACTTTTGTATCTCTGTTAGTAGTAAAATTTTCTAACCGCCCACCGGTTCCACAGTAATGGTGATTTATAAGTAAAGTTAGGAAAGTAACTTATAAAATTTATAAACCAGAGTTACAGCAAGTTAAAGCATATAATAATAATTACTTATCAAGTACTTTATGTCAGATTTTGGCTAAGTTTGACAGAATAAATCATTATAAACCAACTTACTATAGTTAAATCTATCCTTTTATTTATACTTTGCATACATGGAAATTACATTAGTTAATTGAATTATTAGTGGGATCCCTGAGGCTGATGCTGGGAAACTAAATATTGAATATTCAGTTCAATTTTTGTGAGGAACAAACGAAGGTCTCCCCTTTCGGAAATATTCAGGCGGTTTCTTTCTTTCATCATAATATGATTAACAGCACTAAATCCTGATTCCACAAGGTATGAGGTAGGGAAATGTATCAGTAAACTGAATACCATTTTCCACATATTTGAATATAAGACCTGCATTTGTTATTTTGCCATAGGTTTTCATATCCACCACTGTTGAATTTATGTTTACTTCCTTCATCATATCTAATTTCTAACAGTTCTTCTTGGCAAGTTCTATCAGCCTCTTTAGTACTTGCGGTAAAAGGCTTTTTCATCCACTTATATACCTATAATTTCAAAATATCTTCAAGTCTTTTTTTATGTCCAATTTAAGTTTGTTGAGGTGGCTACTGAATCTGTCAATATCCTCTGGAATTACATCATCTTTTATAGATGATAATTGAGGAAACTGATGAAATTCTCTCTTCAATAGATTATGACGAAGTAATTCAAGTTTGTCAATAAATAATAGCACAATACTTTGGCAACCTATAAGAGTTTTATTAGTTCCTTGAAGCTACAAATTGACATTGTTAAATCTCTTGAAAATATCTGCCAAGTAAAAGGCATCATTTTTTACTGTTTTTAACTGTTGACACAGATTATTACTTTCAAAAAATTGTATGACGCTATCATTTAATACTACAAATCTTCAACACAGAATAAGTGCTGGCGAGGATGTGGAGAAAAGGGAACCCTTCTGCACTGCTGGTGGGAATGCAGACTGGTGCAGCCACTGTGGAAAACAGTTTGGAGATTCCTCAGAAAATTAAAAATCGAACTGCCTTTTGACCCAGCTATCCCACTTTTAGGAATATACCCTAAGAACACCATAGCACTGTTCGAAAAGAAGAAATGCGCCCCCATGTTGTTGGCAGCATTGTTCACAATAGCGAAGATCTGGAACCAGCCCATGTGTCCATCAGAAGACGAGTGGATTAAAAAGCTTTGGTACATATTTACTATGGAATACTACTCAGCCATAAGAAACGATGACATCAGATCATTTATAACAAAATGGATGTACCTTGATAACATTATACGGAGTGAAATAAGTAAATCAGAAAAAAAGAAAAACTGAGAACAGCATGGTTTCATACATAGGTGGGACATAAAAATGAGAATATGAGACATGGACAAGAGAATGGTGGTTACGGGATGGGGGGAGGGAGGGAAGAGTGGGATAGGGGGGAGGGGAGGGACACAGGGAAAACCAGATAGAAGGTGACAGAGGACAATTTGACTTTTGGTGACGGGTATGCAACACAATTGAATGATAAGATAACCTGGAGATGTTTTCATTGTACATATGTACCCTGATTTATTGGTGTCACCCCATTAGAATTAATAATAATAAAATATATATAAAAAAAATACTACAAATCTTGCCAAAGATGTACCCTTTGACAGCCACCAATCTTCTGTGTGCAAAAGTAACTTAATAAAATCTTCATTATTGTCCTGGCAAAGCTGCCAAAACATTCTATCATTCTTTGCATTGGATTTGATCTTGTTTGTGGCTCGAATTATTATGGTTAATGATGAATGGAGACTTGTACTTAGATGTTTTTCTACAAGATGTTGTCTGTGCACCACACAATGAATACATAAAACATTTGGCACTTCCTGCTTCAAATAAGCAACAAATCCACAATAGCGACCTACCATTGATGGTGCTCCATCAGTAGTGCATGGAACGATATTATTCAAAGGAATATTATTTTTTGTAAAGTATGTTCTCACAGTATTAAATATAGATAATCCTTTTGTATCTGTGATGAGATTTATTGCAAATAGCATTTCTTCTCGTAATATATTGTTTTCATCAAAATAGCGTACATATGCCATCAATAAAGCATCATTATCTGCAATGGTAGATTCGTCCAATTGCATGGAAAATTATGACTTTTAGAGAATACTTATAAGTTTGTTTTCAACATTAACTGCCATTTCATCAATTCATTGCTTTACTGTGCTATATCTTAGGGGCAACGTTTTTAAAATTTGAGGTATATCCTGATGCATTACTGTTGAGATAAATTCTTTTATAGATGGTATTATTACAGTTTCTCCAATATTATAGCTTTTTACCACTTTTTGCAAGTATTTGTGAAATGCAATGAGTGGCAATTAATCGGTCTTCGTTTGTTGTATGTTGTTTCTTAAATGATACAACGATAGTTGAACGATTTTGAAATTTTTTATATATTTCCTGAAAATATTCAATGAGCTGTCCTTGTCATTTGGATGCTTTATAGAAAGATGTCCTCGCAATCAGCTTGGCTTCATTGCCTCATTGGTTAATGTTTTATGGCACAATAAACACATTGGCTGTTGTTTATTTGCAACAGATTCTATGAAACTCATCTTCAGATTCTCTGGTGAATAGCCACGTGCGTTTTTTTTTTTTTTTTTTTTTTTTTGAGACATGGGCTTATGATATTTCACAATATTTTGTTTGAAGCTGTAAGCACGTGCTTGCTCTCAGAAATCTAACTACATACTGACTTTAGTTTTGATTACATAAGGATTTAGCTTCACTTACATAATGTGAACAAAACTTACGCACTTGAAGTTTGTCGCGTGGTCACGATGTTACAAGTGTCGAGGTTGAGTGAGAGTTTGTTGAAATGAGACTAAGTTAGTGAGTATCTGTGGTTGTGCGTTTTATAAAATTTTATGTACCGGGAGTTGGCCAATGGCATCACTTCTTTGCCATTGGGGCAAAGTAGTGAGATATTGGCTAGTTTTGGCAGTCCAAGGGGGATTCCTAGAATGTCACCCTATTACCCTAAAATCCAGGAATTGAGACAAAAATATGAGTTAACTGGTGTCTTCATTGTCCCGCAGTTTCTGTCATAGAAAGAAGCGTCGAACCATGGAGTTCTTTGTCTATGGGATAATAAAACGACGAACTGCTAGTTTTTGGGTGACAATAGTGGTCATAAACTGCCTGCCGGATCGAGCGGCGGGTGCAGACCTGGGGTTAGGTACCTGGCTGCTCGCGGATGTCAGTGGTTGTTGTGAAAGAGGTCGGGTGCGGTCCCAATACAAATACCCTGCAACAGAATCTGACCGCTTTCCTGATCTTGACTGGTCAACAGTTAGTCGATTAGTATGTAATCACAGCGCCGTTTGGTTGCTCCTCTACTGCCTATCATGAAAGCTGGAACACCCACTAGTAGGTGATAGGGACCAGGTTGACTACCGCTGCTCTAACTGCAGAGAGCTCTCAGTTAATTCTCTTTTGGTCACATTTCAGGTGTTAAGTAGTTATTCATTAAATGGCATTATTTACTTCAGTGTACCATATTTCCTAAATGATTACTGCATAGCTTCATAAAATGATTCCTTCTCTTCCTATGCCTGCTTTTTGATATTTTCTACTTTAACCATGACTGTTCACAGTATTACAAATGAATAAATGCTAAAAGTGGTATCCCTACCTATTTTAGGTTGTGTGCCACATGGAAAGATCTCCCTCTCTGTTATCAAGATATTTATTTTATTTTATTTTTTTGCATTACTATCAAATATAAGTCTTTACCTTACAAATATAAGCAGCTTACCTTACAAATATAAATATTTCAGCTTGAGAGTTATGGGGGGGGGGGCTTGAGGCTAAACTAAGAAGGTGACAAGATTTCTATGGCCCTTTGGATGGTCTGGTGAAAACATTCCCAGGAGGAGGAGGAAGATCAACTTCGAAGAGACTGAAGTAAAAATGTTTATTAATACCTAACCTGTCCTACAAAGATATACAGATTGAGCATTGGCAGCCCTGACCTTTATGGTAACCTGCATATAGTTTTTGAAATACTGTTTGCGACTTAGTTTATTTTCACTAAGCCTAAGCCCCATAGCAAGCTGTTTACATTTGATTTTAATTGTCTCAAACTTGGAGTAAATGTATCTATTTAAAAACAATCTCTTGGGCTAGGTCTAAATAGTCAACACTGGTGCAGTTAGGTCTCTAAACAATTGCTTCTCTAAGGATACCTTCTGGTAACTGCATTTCTCAGTTCTTTTTTTGTATTGGAACTAGAAAAGCTAAGTGCAATATACAAACCATCAATCAGTAGAGAAAATAGAAGCACATAATTTCTGAGGCAGCTGCTTGGAAATGATTTCACACAGCTTTACAAGATTAATAAACTCTCCGGTGCTGGGAGGAGTAACTTCAGTAAGTGTCTCGATATTGGTGTCTGTCTCTAGCTCAGAAAGATCCTGCAGCAGGGAGAGGACTTCATGTAGTGATGAAGTCAGTACTGTAGCAGTTCCACACAGAATTACAAAATATCCAGGGCTACTAGTCACAATATAACACAAAACAAGTTTTCCAAGTAATGAATATTGTACTTCTGAAAGAAGTACTGTAGAGTTTCAGTTATGTCAGCAGTGCTTTTAGGTTAATAAAATCTTGTTGCAATGATACAAGGAGACCCTCCCTGTTTTTTTATGCAAACAAGTTCTTTGGCAAGGCCTCTATGGATTTTTGCTTTTCTGGTATGGGCTCAGTAATGCTTGTCATGTGCTTATGAAATGGTGAATAGATTCAAGTCAACTGATGACAGTGTGAAAAGGGCCTCGTCAATACTGACTTATATTGGGTATGCATGACTTCTTCTCAACCATCAAGGTTTTAAGTTGACTAAATAATTTTAATTCTGCAGATTGTTATAACACTATGTTGTAAGCCACGTACATCTGCTTAATGTATTGAGACCTGATGAAATTTGAGGATCATAGAAACGAGTTTGAGAATACTTTTCTCTGGGTCAGGGAACTGTTTCCACCTGCAGACAATACTTATTTTCATAAAAGACATACAATTATTTTTATTATATATACACACAGATTCTTGAGGTAAATATAATTTAAGTAAAGTGATTATTTTTTAAATAGTAGAATCCTTGAGACTCCCAAGTTTTTCTTTCCTTTCTTTATTTCTCCATTACTTCCTAAATACTCCTAAATCACATCAATATTTCCTTTCATGTGAAACTTCATAATTTCAAAATTTGCCAAGTCCATAATCAGTTGTTAGCTTAATTATTTGACTTTTTCTCCATGTTAAAAATTTTTTTCCTGCCCTTGTTTGAAACTTTAAAAAGAATCAATTTTAATAGTTCCCTGTACTAAAAAACTAGAGACCTAGCAATAACCATTACTTAAATGTTATTTATTAGGAACGAAATTTGGCACTAAGATGTACCAATTCTGAAAAAAATGTAAAGAGTTGAAATGAAAAAAAGAAAGACAGGTTTCTCAGCTACTGTTTTCAGATTACTTTTTTGTATTACACCACAATTCCAATTCTAATATATTTGACTAGAGTTAAAATTACTTCTGCTAATATAAATTCATTCTATATATTTATAATGTAGAGACTAGCCAGAATTATGTTTTCTATGGTAATATAAAGGCAAGCTGTTTGATGAAAATGACAGTTCATTTACTTGTTGAGCTATAACTTACATGAGAATAATTGCTTTGAGAACACTTCGAGTACAGAATGCCTTAAAAGTGCTCTTGCGCTTATCAGCATAGACTTCATTGAGACAATTTCACTGGTGTAAAATGAAAACATGACTGAATCATGACCAGTTGAAATTCATTTTTCCCCCATTACAGCAGTAAATAAAAGACGAGGGAATACTCATTTTTAGTTTGCAATAATAAAATTTCACAGCAGGAAGTCTGAACGTAAACAAGAAACACTTTCTAGGAAGCATGTTAAAATGCAACTTTAAAACAGTGTTCTAATAGGTATAAGTAAGTCCAGAAATAGCTTATTGGGAAAGCGTGTGACTGGAGCTTGTGAAGGGTCAACACATTCGCACACACATACAAAACTGGGACAAATCTTGTCCTCCAGTTCTCACTTGCAAATCCCAGTGAGGCCAATGGAAAGTTTATGGAAATATCTGAAAGGCACATTTGACCCAGTTTAAAAGCTCTATTAAATTAGCATTTTAACACATCGTCCTAGTTGTCTTGTCTTTATGCTGCTTTTCACATTGCATCACTAAGGTTTCAATCATAGCTTCTTTAGAAATCACAGAAATGAGGTTAGATTAACAAGGGATATTTGACCTTTTGTTTAATTTCAGGTATACTTTGACTCCCTAACCTCCCCACCCCAATGCTAAGAAAAAGACCTATGTGGAGAAGTTCATGGATCCAAGGTAAGCTTTGTGATTTTGAATGCTCATAAAGAGGAAAGTATAAACAGATAAAATAAAAAACATTGATATTTAACTAGGGGAAATTTTGTCTCTGACACTAAACTGTGTAGATAGCCAATAGTATCTGATTTCATAAACATTGTCACACATTTGCATACTACTTAGTAATAATTGTTATAAGTTGTATAACCCCAGTGTATAAATGTTATTGTAGTTGTTTCTTTGCGGTAAAAAGAGGAAGTCAGGTAACTAACCTCTGACTTCCTGTGCTCTATATTTGCAAAGCCTCTAAATTGGCCTGGGACTGCCAAAGATAGATAGAAGTGTACCTGTCATTGTTATAGATTTGGTTTCTGGGAATGCAGAAGCAAAGTATTCTTCATGGTATTTTAGAGTTAGTTATTAAAGGGCCTTGATTTCTTCAAAGGGTGGACTTTGCTAAGCCAACCTGCTAAGTCAGGTTTCAGACTTATCTTCTCAAGTAGGATCAATGAGGCTCTAGGAAGACATCTGCTAAGAGAAGAGGGAGCCATGTATGACATTCTCTGCTCAAAACCATAACTTGTCCTGAAAGGAGAGTTTGGACCATGGACTCTGGAGCCAGACGGATTGAGTTCATATCCCTGCTCTTTCACTTACTAGTTCTGTGACCTCAGATACTTTGTTTAACCTCTCTGGGAGTGTTACCTCATCCCTACAAATGGACACAATAACAGGGTTTTGTGAGAATTTAGGAGTTCAGAGAACTTGAGCATTGTTTTCCTCAGCTTAGCTCTCATTATTATTTTATATTAGGTACTATCACTTAGATTTTACTCTTAGCCTAGTTCTCAACCCTCCCCCCCTCACACACTTGAAAGGGGTCCAAATGGGAGAAGGGATGTGTGGAGGCAGAAGACGATGCCATAAGATAAAAAAAAAGCTCTGTTTCAACATTATTTCACAAAAAGGAGAGAGAGAGAGAGAGAGAGAGATCTCCCCATTATGCAACACGACCCACCCTCAGTGGGTTTCTGTGCACCACCAGGCAGTGTCCAGAGGCACTGAGATATTCACAGCAGAAAAGGTGATGGGACAGGGAACCTGACAATGGGGAGCAGGGGTTGGCAAAGAGTAATAAAATTAGATGTCACACTACAACAGCTGTCTCTGGGTCCTGAGCCCTCTTGAGAAACTGCCCAAAGGTACTCTGGATCATGGTCAAGAATTGGGGGAAGGGCTTAATAAGTTGCCAGAAATGTTTTGCATCACCAAACGTTTTTCGCTTGTCTGTTATACATCAGGCATTGCGTTGGCAATTGGTGACACAAAGATGAAGCCGACGTCCCTTACTTCAAGTTCTTGTTTGGTTCATCCATGGGCCCAGACATTTTTTAGATCTATGCAGAATTCAGAGGCTGCAGACCCAGGGAGTGTGACTGCTCAGGGACCCACGGCTGGGGGTATGAAGGAAAGATGAATGTAGGCATAATCAGGTGGGGATGGGTGGTTGGTGCAGATTTCAGGTAGAGGGTGCTATCTAGCACAAGATAAGAACTTCTTGTTTTATACTTACATTTGCACCTCTTAACTACGATCATCTGAAAATATTGATGGCATAAACAAAATAAAGTCCTGATTTAAAATTGAACAGATCAACAATTATGTATGGCTTAAGCACTGAACTACTCCTAAAATCAGCTTTTCAGAAACGTCTGAATACTGACAAGAAAAACATGTCTTTCGCAAGAAGCGGGGTTGCATTCCTTGGTGTCTGTGCGTATAAGGAAGTAGAACTTGAAGGAAATTCCCAGTGAAAGACCAAGAGTGGGCGCGATCCAACCCGACGCTGCACACGTGTCCGCCGGCCCCGCCCTCGCGCCCCGCCCCATCCAGTGTGTACAGGGGTCCTCCAACACTCGCGAGAGCCCTCTCGGCTTCCACGTTTGCCACGTTCCAAAGGACCGGGACAGATTGGAAAGTCGCAAGCGGCTCGAGCTCACAGGCGGCTGCGTGTTGCCAGAACGGCCCCAAGTCTGCACCGGGCGGGGAAGCACAACATAATTCCACCCCCTCATAGACGCCCTTGTGATAGGTTTTACTATTCGTCGCTCATCTTTTATGGGCGGGGAGAAGGCGGGGCTCGCTGGGAAGGGGCGTGGCTGAGGGCGGTGAGCCGCGCTCTCGACCTGTGCTTTGGAGGGTGGCACAGGTCCGGCGCTCCGGAGGGTCGGGCGCGCGCAGACGGCACGCGGTTGAAAGTCCTCCGAGGCGCGGCGGGAGGTGCTGAGATACTGGGGGCTGCTCCTGGAGCCGCGGCCTGCATCCAAGTTGCAGCGCCCGCCGCAGTCAGCGGCCGCCGTGTCCCCTGTGTCACCCACGCACTGAGGGAGTCCCACACCCTTAGTCTGCTTCAGCGGTGAGCGCGATGGCTCCACGCAAGAATGCCAAGGGCGGCGGCGGCAACAGCAGCAGCAGCAGCAGCAGTGGTTCCAGCAGCAGCAGCAGCGGCGGCAGCAGCAGCCCTGGGGCCAGGAGAGGTCAGAGGCGCTCCGGGCGGGGATCTGGGGCCGGGCCTGTGGGTGCGATCGGGCAGCGAGAGATGCGGTCTCATCTCTCCAGGTCTCCCCGTGCGTCTCCTCCATCCTCCCCGTCGCTCCCGCAGTTGGCGCGGTCAGAGGCCGCGCTTGGTGGGCCTGGCGGGCGGGCGGGCTGGAGGGGCCCAGCGGGCAGGGTCTGCAGCTTCGGTTTTCTCTCGTGGGCGAGCCCCTTCTGGACTGATCCCTCACCTGCAGCGCGCTGCTGAGATGGAGGTTATTGATCAAGACAGCCTTGCCTTTCGTGGGCCTGA
Source organism: Rhynchonycteris naso (assembly GCA_037038555.1). Classification (NCBI taxonomy): domain Eukaryota; kingdom Metazoa; phylum Chordata; class Mammalia; order Chiroptera; family Emballonuridae; genus Rhynchonycteris; species Rhynchonycteris naso. Next base: position 230,808,651 of record CM072998.1, read on the forward strand.
AGATGGGAGTAAGAGAAGCAATTTACCTTTGCCTTGAATATCTTGGGTAGTTTGGAAATGAGTCAAAGTCAGAGAACATAAATTCCTGCCAAATCAGCCGCTTCTAACAGCAACTCAAAGGATAATCTATGGGGGGGGGGGATGTGGAGTGTGTGGAGGGGAATAGTTTGAATGTTCCTGAAAATTATTTTAATACCTTTGCCTTAATGTAGCTTTCTTAATATGCGTTCTGGTTGCCTTTAAAGCATTAAAGAATACCACAGAATTCTGAGTGAGCTTCTCTATTATTTCCCATTGTCTTTTTTAAAGTTTATTGAATAGTTACCTTTCTACTCCATGCACTTACCCACCAAAGAGAGAGGGAGCAGATGTTTTAAATCTGTTTCATCTCATATTTCAGTGGTTCACAGTTTCTTTTTAAATTCCTTTGACTCAGGATATTGAAACTGCAATACACATGTAATGTGAGTTGTAAACTTTTTTTTTTGAAATGATCATTTTGAAATGATTTAGACTCTTTGTTTCCTGAGGTCTACATGTAATGTGTTTCTATTTCTCAGGAAAATAAATTAGATAACTACATCCCCGATTCAAAGAATTATTTGTTTATAGTACTTATCCCTTTATGAAATTATCTTATTTTCAAGTGTATTGTCTTCCTGTCTCATTCCCTCCTCTTGTTCATTCCTATTTACAACTTCTAGAACAGTCTTGGCCCTTAATAGGTGCTCAATAAATATTTGTTCAATGAATGAATGAATAAATTTAAATAGTGCAATTAAAGTTATTGCATTAATTTACATTTTGAAAACTAGTATTTGTATTGTCAATGGAAAAAGACAGTTTGAAGTTCAAAGCAATCATATTAATTCACCTTTGACATAAGAAAAATTTGTGTTCTTTTGTCACTTGACCTTAAATGCCAGTCAGTGACTTAGAGGAGTAGATGAACTGGCTCAGGCACCTCTGGCTACTCTTTTTAAAAGTTGTAAGTGAGAAGAGATTTTGTGCAGCTTACGCACCGACAGGGAAAGCTGGTGAACAAGAGTTGTAAAGACTTTGGGGTTGTTTTCAAAACATTGCATCTTTCTTTCTTTTTTAATATTTTTCAATCGTTAGTAGAAAGTACTGATTGCACCCAAGGAAGTCTCTTGATGTGGCCTGTTATTGGTAAAAATTAGTATTAGGAAATGTGTCAGATTGTGTTCCTACTCCCACTAAACTGAACCAGTAATTGAACCAGTCTTAACAGGCAGGTAATACATTTAGGAAACATTAGGACCTAAATGAATATATTCTGACTTTCATTTTCAGGCATTTTAAAGCAGCTTCTGTCCATATTTGAAGATCTACCAACATTTAAGCATTTTACACTTTGATTCTGTAATTGTCATGAAACATAATATGTAAAAAAGAATATATTTAAAAAGTACAAGTGTTAAATAAAAACAAAACAGGCAAACAAAAACACCTCAATGCATTAAAAAAGTTGATATTGGAAATTGCGTGTTACATAATGAGCATTCTTTCTTTTGCAGCCATTTTTTTATTTTCAGTAAATACTGAGTTCTGACTGTGTGCCAGGTGGAAGGCTCTGGACATGGAAATGAGGATTCTTTCAGTTGTAAACAGTTACACTGTAGTGTATTATTTATTTTTTATTGTAGCCGGAAATACTGGAAAGATGAAGCCAATTGTTGCTCTTTTTGGACCACTGAAGTATAGGCATCAATGCCCAAACCATTTCCATCTGCCGGGGAAAGCATAGAAGCTGAGGAAATTTACCTGTGGCATTACTATGATGAGGCCCATCCTGTTCCCTCCTCTAACTTTACAGATGAGGAAATTAATGTCCAGTTCATTAAAGACTGGTGTAGTTCTTGGAAATGCACCTTGTTAATGGAAGATTCGAGACTAGAACTCAAGTTTTCTGTTATTCATTTATTATACAACTGTTGGAATTTTAATTTGTCTAACTTGAAAATTTTTATGAGCATTTTGGGGTTGAGGGTAGATTCTTTTACATTTCCTTCTGGCTCTTTCTGTGGCACACTATACTAGTTATTTAGGAAATTTGTGCTTTTGCTGGTTCATCAATTAAGTTTTCTGTGGCTAAATTTAATGTTTGAAATAGTACACTTGAAAATCTTCGTTTGAGATGTATAAGGGCTCAAGTAGTAACTTGTTTTTTGGTGTTTTGCATTGAAAGTCTGAAGCTGATGATGACATGGGTCACATTCAACATTACTATTGCTTAATATTTTATATAAAAGTATGGGGTAAAAAGGACCCAGAGTTTTGAAGCATGCATTGTAGGGAAAAGGTGATAATCTGGCCTTCTATTTATCTTGGTGGTCATGTTGTTGAAAAGTGGTGTTTTTAAACTGAAACTCTAGGGACTTATATAACACTTAGATTTTTAAAGCAAGTGCCTGCTTTTCCTTTTATTCAACTTAAATTGAAAATTGCTAACATCTAGTGTCATATAGAACTCAAGTTTACTTGTTTCAGTTTTACTCTTTAAAATATAATAAAGACATGAGTAAATTGGACCTTTAATTTCCATATAAAAATTTGACTTGTATGGCCAGTTGGGACCAGAGGAAACCTCTTTCAGATTTATTGTTTTGAAAATCTTTGGTTAAGAAGGATCGTGATAGTCCTGGCTGGATGGCTCAATCAATAAGGCATCATCCCTGGCTCCCCAAGGTCATGGGTTCGAACACTGTGGCGGCGGGTGGGGTGGTCAGGACATTTACAAGAAGCAGTCAATGAATACACAACTAAGTGGAATGACAAGTTGATGCTTCTCTCCCACCCCCACCACCCCCCAAGCTCAAATTAATGGAAAAAATTTTTTTTAAAGAATCATGATGTCCTTTTGGGCTTGTTTTGTAGTACACTGACACTGGCGTGTGTAATGTTTTTGTTTGTTTAGCGTTTCCCTTTTGAGTATCTTTCAGTCTTTCTCTGTAGCTTTTAAGATGCTACAGGGAAGTAACATCTGTTTATCTAATAGTATCGTGTGCCTCTCCATCGCCCTTTACCAGTAGGTGTCACTGTAGAACACTATTTCTTCCTTCAATCTGATGCTTCAGATTATGTAACACCAATTAGTTTGTGTGTTTGTTTATTTTTTACTTAATCAGTCCTATACATACTCAAAACTATGGATGGACAACTACTTAAAAACTCTTGGCCATGGCTCTCAAAGTCTTCAACAGCAGATTTTGAAATTTAATAGTAAGAGTTTTTCCCTACCTGCCTTATTTATTTTAGGGTTCTTTGATGTAGAATTAAATGCATTCATACACTATCTAAAATTTATGCATTCGAAGATTCATTAGATGGGTAGTAATCATTTAGGAATTGTTTTCTTTTTTATTTTGTTATCTCTTAGCTTGCTCAGTAAGGAACAATCAGTATACTACTAATTGCTTTCTGTCCTCCTTGAATGAACAGGCCTGGGTGAAGTCCCCTTTCTGTTGCCTGCTATCAGTTGGGACCAGTTGCTTAATCCTCTGTTTAGTCATTCTAGGATGAAAAGATGGGAAGGCCATTATTCTTCCAGTAAAGAACTGTGTACTATTTTGTGTTCAATGGGACAGCATTTTGTCCGCCCAGACAGGTCATGTGAAATGAAGTAGTAAACAAATGTTCTGAGGAAATTTTTGAACACATGTTGGTCAAATAAGTTTGTAAATATGATATACATGTTTGCTCGCTTATAGTGTGCATTGAGTGTGGAGTACAGGCTGTAAGCAGGCAGGGTCATTATAGCCTATGGCTTAGTTTTAAGACTAAGCTTTGCCCCACACCCTTGACTGTTGAATGATAGGGGGTGGTGCACTCATGAGGAATCCCATTATGCCTCAGATAAGTGACTTTGTATCAAAGACTTCCTTGTTTGTATATTGGATTAAAGGTTTTGGATTTCTACACTATAAAATGGGGCAGACCAGGAGCTTGCTCTCTCTGGGTTCCTGAGATTAGCATTAGATAGGATAGCAGAGAAAGGCAATGTGGAGGAGAGGAGAAGCAGCCAAAATGGCTGAGTGCTGAAGGAGAAGCCAGTTTGTGCAGAGTTTGTGTAGAGAGAAGGAGATGGGGAACAGAGGTGAATAAGTCTGGTAAGCTAGAAACCTTTGATTCTAGGAAACTCGGGCTTTGGGTGCCCTGAATGGAAAGGGAAGTGTTTTCCCACTGAGTGTATTTCTTGCCTTTGGGTGCAAGCTAGGATTAAAGCTAATGACCCACCAGTTCTTGGCTCTGTTGTTTCATTACTGTCCCAATCAAATGTGAACCTGCATGGGCCAGGTGGCTGTGATGGTGACCATGGCTACTGGCTTTACAAACACCTTTAAGAAAGACCAATCATATTAACCTATATTGAGTTTGGGAAGTAAAAGGAATGATCTGTATTTTAGTCTAGTTTTAAAATCATGTATCTCTGAGAAATTAGTAGAAAATGAGAGGTCTTCACATTCTGCTGATTACCAGTAGAGTAACTTTATGAAGGCTTATGTGAGCTATCCTCATTTTCAGTTAGTATTGGATTAACCGCATGAGTTTTCTTGTCCCAATAGAATAAACTTTTCTTTAGAAAGGCCATGTAGTTTGGGACATAGTATTGACCTGGATTCATATCTCAGAACCGTTTGGCAAAGCATTAATGTTTTTCTAATCTTGGTTTCTTCAAATGGAAGAATTATTCTCTTCTTTTCATTCAGTTATTATAGCCCTAAAACCAATTTTATAATCTTTCTTGTTTTTAGATGTTTTCATTATAGTATTTCTGGAGAGTGAGTACAAAACTTTGGAGAATATAAGGATAATAGAGCTAAGCAGGCCATTCACTATAGGCTTGAAATTTTGGATGATATAAAAAAAATGTTTTGTTATATTATGTAGCAGCTGCAAAATGGATGTTCTAAAGGTCATTTTTATATGTTGGCTTTGATTACCACTTGATACATTTCTGTTACCCTCTGGGGATATGTAAGTATTCTATTTGCCCATCAACCTTCAAGTTGCTGATTTACTCTAATCCCTCTGAGGTCTGTAACATTATTTTATTTCACTAGAGCTCAGATACATTTGAGTATTTTGTTGCTCTTCCAGCACACTGTTTTAACATCAGGAAATTATGCAAATTAGTTTGTGTCTTGGATACTTCTGCATCTCCTAACTGATTTGACTTCATTCTATACAAGTGATTTTCAACCTTTTTCATCTCATGGCACACATAAACTACTGAAATTCTGTGACACACCAAAAAATATATTATTTGCAGATCTGACAAAAAATAGGTATAATTTTGATTCATTCAAATTAGATGGCTATTGTTGTGTTGGCTGTTGTCATTTTCTTTTTTCTTATTTGACAGTCTAAAGGAAAAGAGATCAGTGCCCCTGACAAAAGAGTCAGGTATTGAATGTTTTACAAATTTTTGTGGCATACTGATTGAAAATCACTATTCTATACCAAGATACATTTATTTTTAATATTTTAACTTCCCATCAATAAAACTTGTGTATATACGTAAAACCTTTCTACAACATACCCATATCTTTGGGGAAAGCCTCAGCCATCTGTCTGGAGATGCGAGGTTGCCCATGTTCCCTCATATATTCCAGTGCCTTCTGCCCAGTGTCCACTCAGCACTGTACACGCAGTGTCATCGGTATGTGGGAATGAGTATAAAGTCTGGTCTTATAGCTCCGGCCATTTCTGTTAGAGGACTAGACATTGGGTTTTTCATTTCTTCCTTCTCTTCTTTCCTGGGTGCCTCTGGAGGGGTATATTCTGGATCCCAGTGCGTTCACCTTTTAACTTTTTTCTCTACTGGCAGTACTGGGAGTTGAGATGGTATTTTCTTGTTAGCCACTATTTCTTCCTTCCCTTCCTTCCCTTCCTTCCTTCCTTCCTTCCTTCCTTCCTTCCTTCCTTCCTTCCTTCCTTCCTTCCTCTTCTTCTTCTTCTTCTTCTTCTTCCTCCTCCTCTTCCTCCTCCTCCTCCTCCTTCTTCTTCTTTTCTCTCTCTCTCTCTCTCTCCCTTTCTTTCTTTCTTTCTTTCTTTCTTTCTTTCTTTCTTTCTTTCTTTCTTTCTTTCTTTCTTTCTTTCTTCTTTGTTTAAGTGAGAGGAGGGGAGATAGTGAGACAGACTACTTACTGCATGTGTCCCGACTGGGATCCACCCGGCAGGGGCCGATGCTGGCATCAACCAAGCTATCCTCAGCACCCGTAGCCACACTCACACCAGTTTAGCCACTGCTGTGGGAGGAGAGGAGAGAGGGAGGGGAAGAGGAGCAGATGGTGGCTTCTCCTGTGTGCCTTAACTGGGGATCAACCCTGGATGTCTGCACGCCAGGCCGATGCTCTGTCCACTGATTCAACCGGCCAGGGGTCTATTCTTAAAATTTTACTTACTTTATATTCCTGAAATGAGAGTGCTTCAGGCATTTGAGCTGCATTTGATATTTGTTTTTCAGGGATATGTCTTGGTTACCTTTGACTGATATGGTTATCTTTTACTGGCAAACCACTGAAGGTAATTTAATTCTGATCAGATTGATGATGTCTGAGGACAATTTTGCTTGAACTCAAAGGAAAGATTGAGCTGACTTTGGTGAATAAATCTTTAAACAATAGTTACGTAAGAACTTTTGAAGGGTCAGGCTGTTCCTTGGCCCACGGTGAGTTCCAGGTGACTTGCCTGGTCATTCTGGCTGCAGTGTGACTGTCAACGTTGGTCGTAGTTGCTCTCTCTGCTCTGATTAAGGGTTCATGAATAAAGTGGTGCCAGGCATAGTGGAGGAGGGGTGTCCAGTTAGAGCAGAGTGGAGGCCACTGTTGCTGGACTTGGAGAAATGCCAGCATTCCTCTTCATCCGATTTGAGTACATATTTAACTCAGTGATTCATTCTGTATGGAAACCAGCAAGCATAAGTCTTTGTGTGTGTGTGTGTGTGTGTGTGTGTGTGCGTGGCAGAGACAGAGTCAGAGAGAGGGACAAATAGGGACAGACAGACAGGAAGGGGGAGAGATGAGAAACATCAATTCTTCGTTGCAGTTCCTTAGTTGTCCATTGATTCATTTCTCATATGTGCCTTGAGCGGGGGCTACAGCATACCAAGTGACCCCTTGCTCGAGCCAGCTACCTTGGGCTCAAGCTGGCGACCTTGGGTCTTGAACCTGGGTCCTCCGCGTCCCAGTCCGACACTCTATCCACTGCGCCACCACCTGGTCAGGCAGCAAGCATAAGTCTTAATTTTAAAGGAGAGAATATTGTTTGATAGAATAATTTGATTCTATAACCAGTATTGTGTAACTGACTTTTCCATATTGTATACCTATAAGTTTGGCAGCCTTTTCTGCCATTCTGTATGCAGGCTCACTGCTGCTTTGTTGTTCTTTCCTGTCTGTAACTTCTGCTTCTTGCTTATTATACTGCTAATATACGTGATTTCCCTCTTAGCTTTCACACCTTGTTTCTAATTTCAGTTTTCCTGAAATGGTATACTAGAAAGCCTGTTTGGTCTTAGGTTCACATCTAAATTTTATTTAGGAGCAGTTAATTTATTTTTTACATGAAAATAAAAATCTGTGTTCTGTTTTTTTGAAAGACTCTAATATTAATTTCACTTTCCCATTCTTTGAATCAAATCAGTTTGAATGAGATACTTGTCACTTACTGAGTTTTAGAAATTATTTCATGCGTTTTGGCAGTGAGTCTCTAACTTCTTGAATGCAACTATTTTTATGTGATTCTCTTTAAAACCCTATTTGAAATATCACTTACTTCTTACCTAGAAATAGTTATAAGAGTAATGCAGTGAATACCCATATCTACCATAAAGGTGAAGAAATAAAATTTGCCAAATTTTGGTTTCTTCTCTCCTGTGTTATCTCTTCCCAATCATTTGTATACCTTTTGTGATAATTCTTCTGTGTTCCTTTATTTTTTTACAGGGACAGAGAGAGAGTCAGAGAGAGGGATAGATAGGGACAGACAGACAGGAATGGAGAGAGGTGAGAAGCATCAATCATTAGTTTTTTGTTGTGGTTGCGACACCTTAGTTGTTCATTGATTGCTTTCTCACATGTGCCTTGACCACGGGCCTTCAGCAGATCGAGCAACCCCTTGCTGGAGCCAGCGACCTTGGGTCCAAGCTGGCGAGCTTTTGCTCAAGCCAGATGGGCTCACGCTCAAGCTGGCGAGCTCGGGGTCTTGAACCTGGATCCTCCGTATCCCAGTCTGATGCTCTATCCACTGTGTCACAACCTGGTCAGGCAGTGTGTTTCTTTATAATATGTAACATAGAAACACAAATAATATTATCTAATGGTATGCTGCACATTATGTATTTTATTTTTTATCAAGAATTTCATCTTGATTTTATTTAGTATCACTTAAGTTTTCACTCAACGCAAGTGTGAAACTTGATAAATAATATTATTTACAGTATCTACTTTAACTGGACCAAAAATAAATAACTTGAAAACAAACATGCATGTAAAATCTATCGTTAAAAGCAATATATATGAAAACTGCTTAGGAAGTATCCCTGTGTATAGAAATATGTGTGTGTTTGTGTGTGTGTGTCTTTCTCTCTCTCTCTTTGGCACATTTTGACATTTTTATAAATAGGCTCACTCTTGGCATATTAGTTTTACTCCGCTTGTTTGAGTTCTACCAAACTGTAGTTCTCCATTTTTATATAGGAGTGGGTGAAAGTAGGTTTACAGTTGTGGGTACATGAAACACAGTATTTATTCTTGTATTATTATTTATTAGTTACTGTATTATTTATGCCCACTTTTATATTATATAGTTCTTCCCTGTAGGAACATGACTCTTTTTGTTTAGCCATCTGTTGTCAAAGATCACATGGCTTATTTTTTGTTTGTTTGTTTTTAGACTGCTGCCCTGAATGCTCTTGTACCTGTCCATCTCATGAAGTGTTTTTGGTGCATAATTCAGGATTGGAATTGTTGGGTCACAGGAAATACACCTAATAAACTTTACCAGATATTGACAGTCTTTATTTTTCTTAACCCGGAAGTGGTTGTATCACTTTTCACTCCCTCCCACAAGGAACAGAGCTCCCGTTGTGCTGCAGCCACATTACCAACACTTAGTAATAAGCTTTACTATTTGCAAGTTTAGTGGGTGTGAAGTAGTACACTGTGGTTTAAGGTCCATTTTCCTGATTGCCCTTGAGTTTACTAGTGAGGATAACCATTGCTGTTTCCTTTTCTGTGAATGGCCTCTTCATATATTTTGCTTATTGCTCTGTTTCTGGTAAAGGGCTTCTTTCTCCCTGTCTGGTTATTCACATTGTCATATTCTGTGTTATATTTTGTTGAACAAAATTTTTAGATTTTTAATATATAAATGTATTTTACACTCCCACCAACTATGTGTGGTAAGTTGTTTACATCTGTACCAACAATTGGTGTTGTCAGTCTTCTTGATTTTAGCCATTATAGTGTATGTTTTGTGGCTTCTCATTATAGTTTAAAAAAATGGCTAATGATGTCATGCACTTTTTCTTGTGCTTATTGGCCATATACATTATCTTTCTTTGTGAAGTTTCTGTTTAGCTCTTTTACACATTTTTGTTGCTTGTTTCATTTTTTGTTATTGAGCTATAACTTTTGTATAATCTGGATAGAAGTTCTTTACAGATAAGTATTGCAAATATATCTTCCAATCTATGACTATATCTTTTCATTTCTTAATAGTATCTTTTGAAGTGCAAATATTTTTAATGCTGATGTTTATTTTAGCTTATTTTATGCTTTTGCTTCTTATTGGATTCAGGAAATTTATATTTCTAGGCTGAGAATTTTGTCAAATGTTTTCCCTCTAATCAAAATGAACATGTGGCTTTTTATCTTTATATTGTTAATATGGTAAATTACATAAATTGATGATTTGAATGTTAAATCATCTTGCATTCCTGAAATAAGCCTCACTTGGTCATGATGAATTATCTTTTGTATATAGTGCTTTATTAATAGTTTTGCATCTTTGTTCAGGAGGGATGTGGGTCTATAATTTCCTTCCTCTCTTCGTCCTCTTTTTCCTTTCTCCTCTATTCATCCCTCTCTCTCCTTCCTCCTCTTACTACGAATTATGATTACTACTCAATTTTCTCTGCATGTAAGTATTATAATTTATAATAACAAACTTCCTAATTTAAAACCACTCTTACATTTCTGGGGGGAAATCCAACCATGTGATACTATATATTTCTCAGTATTATTAGATTAGTTTTGTTAATATATTCATAAGTAAAATTGATTTGTAATTTTCTTTGCTGGTTTGATTATCAAGGTTATTTTAGCCACATAAATGAATTTAGGAAGATTTTTTCTTTTGGGGGAGGTAGTCTTATAGGATTATTTGACAGAATTCTTTTGAACTTTTTGCGATTCACCCACCATTAAAGAAGACATGGGTTAGGGAAGAGGGGAAATTGCTTCATGATCTAAATGTTTATATGACCATTTAAGTTTTCTGTTTCTTTTGAGTCAGGGTGGCTAGTTACATTTTGGTTTCTTTTAGGCAATTACATTTATTAAAAATGTATTATTTGTTTATGTTTTTGAACGTTTAAACTTACTGGCCAAAGTTGTTTATGGTTTTAGCTGTACCTATGTAAACAAAATATAGCTACTCTATGCCTGATATTATCTTGCAATAAAATAAAATTATTTAAAAATATATAGGTTCTTTACATTGTAGCTAGCTAGCTTTTAGATACAAGAAATATTTTTAGAGTTTATTAAAGTGAAAAGTCTTTATAAAATAGACTGGTGTTCTAATGTCTGTGAGAATGAAAGCCATTTAATACTGGTGATGTGGTTGGATTGACTTGGTTTGGTGTCCATTTTCCTCTTGAAATGGTTATGACTAGTGCTGGGTGCATTACTTTGTTCAAAGTTGAACTTACTCTCTTTGTGAACAAAATATAATATTTATGTTCTGAAACTTTCTCAATTATTTGATTATGTTATGGGTTTTAGCTGCTCAGTCTATTTAGATATAATCAGCAAATAAATACCCCTGGATGCCTAGGGTACCTGACAGATATAAGACACAGTTACTGAAGGGCTCTGGCTTACATATTAGGTATAGTAGATTTATGTGCCAACATAGCCCAGTGTTTCAGTTACCTTTTGCTCTATAAGATTATGGTGGTAGGACATTTTTTCAGGTGAAATTAATGTATACGAAGGTGCAAAGGTGATAAGCAACTTGTATTTATTTTATTTTTCTAGATGTAGGGCATTATTTGTATTAATAAGTCCCCAAGGCAATTTTTTAGAATTCTCTCTGATCAGTAAGATGGCTAAGTAAGAACAGGGTAAGACTGAGTAAGATAGAACACAGTTCACTAACTTAATGAAGTATTAATTTGGAGTAAACCTAATTATGTACATTCAAGACTTTCCCCCTCGGCTGGTCCCTCAGCAAAGCCTCACAGTCTTTGTGATTAGTTGATTTTTACCCATGTTTTCACCACCAGCTCTTTAAATTGTCAACTTCTTGAGCTCAGTGCCTTACTACTTCACATTCAGTTTTGACTGATGACTTCTTCCCACTGTGAAGAGAAATCAGAGAACATCATTCAATAGTTGCTCATCTCTAGTGTGATGGATGGGGGTTGGATTGTGAGTTGAATGACATTGGGAGATAACTGACATGAGACTGATTTCCTCCCTAATGGGGAGACAGGGTCTAGGACATACAATGGTGGCTAAAGCCAATGCAGTTGAGAATCTCGGAAAGATACTGTTCTAATTTGGATATTAAAAGTTCACATCTGAGCTCATGGAAATAACTTTGATGTGTAGTTCAGTAAAGCCCCTGTTCTTTCTTAGCCCAAGGAGGCCCAGTAGGATAGTGAGTGGAGACGAGCCACTACCAGTTAGAATTGAAATTTTTGGCATTCACAGCTATTATGGACCTTTCGGTCTCTACCTGCCTAAGGGAAGAACACAGGCTGGGGAAGGACTCCTGGGCTTGTCTGGGGGATGCACTAAATGCGCATTACTTTGTCATGGACTGAGCCATCAGTTAGTTACCTTCTCCTGGAAACTCTTCTCCACCCTTTCACACCCCTTTCTTCAGTCTTTCTCATTTAATCCAAAACAAAACAAAAAACACAAAAAGCTCTTTCTACTCTGCTTACTCTATCTAGCCAAATATTAAAAAGGATTAATACAGGCTCATTTTCTTTTTCTCCTTCACTTCAGGTCTTTCTGGCAAGAGTCAACAGAGACTTATCTCAATCCCAAATCCACTGGGCTCTTCTTGTTCCTTTATTTTATCTGCTCCCTAAATGGCAGGCTTCCCAGGATTCCCTGCTTGGCCTTGCTCCAGTGCCATGCTACACACTTTTAATAGCTATCTACTGATGGCCCCAATTCTAAAGTGCTCCCGAGCTATCAACTTAAGTAATAACAATAATGACTAGGCAAAAATATAGCTACCACATACTGAGTCCTAACTGTATGTCAGACGTTGTGTACTTCTTTGTGTTTTTGCATTTAAATTACAGTAATTCTCTAAATTCTCTTTTGTAGATGAAGAAATGGAAGTTAAGTTTGTCTAAGCTCATGGATTTAGGACAATTCAGAACAGAGTTTAGATCCCAGTTTTCACTTAAAGGTACTTTAGTTGAACATGTTAGATTCTCATTCGTTGCTTAGATTACTCATAACGGATTCCATTTCATCCTTTTGTCATACTGTCTTCATAAAGTGGCAATTAGATCATGTTCACTTCTTTATTTGAAAACCTCAAGTGGTTCCCCAAGTACTCAAGATAGGGTTTAAATTCTTCAGCATGAGCTAGATCTTCCTTCTATCCTCTCTAGCCACCCACTCCTTCTCCCTCTTTATATTAATTGAGCCATATTAAATCACTTTCTGTAGTCTCTGTATTTGCACGTGCTGTTTTTTTTTCTAAGACAGCTTCTTGCTTTCCCTTTCCTGGTGTGACTCCTATGTGTCCTTCAAGATTTAACTTCCTCATCAGCTCTTCCCGCTGCTCCCTCATCATCTTACCATAGACGGGGCTTTCTACACCCCACCTTCTGGCATTGGCTGCTGTAGCACCCTCTTTCTATCACTGTTTTAGCATCCTCATGCATTTACTGGCTCCTTCAGAGATGGAAGTATCACCCAATCATATCAGACAACAAAACATCATCAGACCTCACTAGGGTTGGGACAGTTACTCCTTATGTTTGATATAGTAAATGCCCTGTTTTGTTTTCTTTTTATTTCCAGTGCTTAAATGTTTGTTTGGACTTAATAAGTACTCAGTAAATGTTGGAATGAACAAATACAGATAAAAAGTTTTCTAGTAGACCAAAAGGGCATTGGGGGTAGAAGCTGTGTTTTGGTGTCTTCTACACTACCTTCAGTGTGGTAAGTGCTCAAAAGTAAGTTGCGTGGTGGATTTTTTAGGTTTCTGTTATGGACAAGAACACAGATCAGAAAGTCCTGTTGATTATAAATGTTGGAGCTAAGAAATAAACAGTAAAATTATTAGGGATGCATATATTTGATTGAAGGGGAGAATTGTTTAACTAGATAAGCCCTCTAATAGGTACTGTTTAGACATAGCACTAGTAGTTTCAACAAAGTAGCTTTTGGAGTTATACATATAGGAAGCTATTCTGAAAACATGAAAGGTATTCCTCAGTCTCATTTGTAGTTTGTTCATTCTGATTGGGAAGAAGGTCGGGTAGAAACTTTATTCTGTATTTTGTGAAGCTGGGAAACGCTCTGCTTACTTTGCAAGATTTTGATGTTTTTTATTTATTTTTAAATATGACTCAAATATGTTAAATTTGTTTATCTAAATACTGTAATATTGCTAAGTTTTTCTTCCGTTTTTTGGTTTTGGTTTTTAAAATTCCTTTGTAAGAGTGATGAGTATTTCTTTTTTGACTTAAGACTAAGATTTGCCAATTTTGATTGAAAAAAATAAAATTGTGCCTGACCAGGCAGTGGTACAGTGGATAGAGCATCGAACTGGGACACAGAGGACCCAGGTTCACAACCTCAAGGTCACCAGCTTGAGTGTGGGCTCATCTGGCTTGAGTATGGGCTCACCAGCTTGAGTGTGAGGTCACTGGCTTGAGCGTGGGATCATAGACATGACCCCATGGTCTCTGGCTTGAGCCCAAAGGTCGCTGGCTTCAAGTCCAAGGTCGCTGGCTTGAGCAAAGGGTTACTCACTCTGCTGTAGCACCCCCAGTCAAGGCACATATGAGAAAGCAATCAATGAACAACTAAAGAACCACAACAAATAATTGATACTTCTTATCTCTCTCCCTTCCTGTCTGTCTGTCCCTATCTGTCCCTCTTTCTGACTCTGTCACACACACACACACACTATATATATATATCAGTGGTTCTTAATCTGGGTTCTATCGAACCATAGGGGTTCGATGAGTCGATCTCAGGGGTTCGGAGAAGCCTCTGCCGCGGAGGTAAAGACACACTTGTGTAAAGTCGTGATGACACACCCTGCTTGGCCATCACTTGCTGCAGAGGATCACGTTACATTGCTTGGCCAACCAGTGCTGCGGGGAATTTAGTGCGTGCAGTAGTCAATGGCTGTCGTAGTTGTACGTCATGTGGTTTCTTTCTTAATATTTTAATCCATACTAAATATGTCGAGCAAAAAAAGAAAGTGGTCGGACGAAATGTACAACATGGATTCACATGTATCACGGAATGGGATGCGAGTCAGCGTCCTATCTGCATGATATGCAATGCCAAGTTGAGCAACTCTAGTCTCGCACCGGCAAAACTAAATTTGGGGAAAAAAATCATATTTTATTTATCACTAAAGAAGGATTCGGTGAATGCGCATATGAAACTGGTGGGTTCGGTACCTCAAAAATGGTTAAGAACCACTGCTATATATATATTAATAAAATTGTGAGGTGAAAAGTGCTAACATTTATAAAAGAAGAGTTTAGAGCAGATTGTGCCTTAGTATGCTATATCTTTAAAATACAAGATTATGATGCTTCCCAAGTGATCATTTTTATCCATATTGTCCTATACGCCCTTTTACCCTCAAATAGCCAAAGTGAAATATTATTTTATTTTATTTATTTATTTATTTTTTACAGGGACAGAGAGTCAGAGAGAGGGATAGATAAGGACAGACAGACAGGAACGGAGAGAGGTGAGAAGCATCAATCATTAGTTTTTCGTTGCCATTGTAACACCTTAGTTGTTCATTGATTGCTTTCTCACATGTGCCTTGACCATGGGCTTTCAGCAGACCGAGCAACCCTTTGCTGGAGCCAGTGACCTTGGATCTAAGCTGGTGAGCTTTTTGCTCAAGCCAGATGGACCCGCGCTCAGGCTGGCGAGCTTGGGGTCTCAAACCTGGGTCTTCCGCATCCCAGTTTGACGCTCTATCCACTGCGCCACTGCCTGGTAAGGCAAAATTTTATTTTATTTTAATTAATTTAAACTTGTTTTTCTTTCACGCCAGATTATAAAGTAGGAGACCTACCTTGTTCATTACTGTAGCACAGGGTAGGGGTTTCAAAAGTGTTTGTCGAATGAATAAATATGCAGATATGTGAAAGGTATTTAAAATTTACTGCCTTGGGATTTTTATTCCTATCTTACCAAGTTGAAAGCACTTTGTTTTGTTAATCTGGCATATGTTGACAAGACATGTTCTATTTGGCGCAATACTTTTATCCAGGATGGTATGAAAAAATTTTAACCACAGATATGGGAAAGGCCCCGCCTGGTTAGAAGGACAGCACCTGTAACACATAGGAGTGTTGGTTCCTGAACTTGAGCTTCTCTATAATTTGCATAAAGCTGTGTGACCTCAGCTTTTTAAACTAGTCAGATCCTTTGGTGGTCTTACTCCTTGGAACCTTCAGCCGCAGACTAGATTATTCCAGAGACCAGCATTTGAAAGAGTGGGACAGTGGAGCGCTTGGAAACTGTTATTCTGGATGACGTCATCCAGGGGAAAGGGCACACAGTACCATCACTGAGGCTGGAGCTGAGGGGGGGGGGTGTTGTGGAGGGTGTTCAGAACCAAATGAGTCAGTGAGAGCAGGGTTAGGGACCATCTCTGAACGCACGACAGTGCCCATCACTTGGTTTTGGACTGGGGTGGGATTGGGAGGAAAAGGACACAGATTTGAGGTGGGAATGAGTTGTGGAAGCTGATGAGGCTCTACCTGTAGCTCTCCTGGCCATTTATATCTCACCCAGAACCAACCTGACCTCCACTGCTGTGTGGTTTAGTTTTGTGTTTAAAATACTCTGTATATGTTAGATTGGTTTTACCACTTAGGTAGGCAAAATAATTACATGTACATTTTAGGCTATTGTGGGAACACCATGTAAATAAATGTCCAGTGGGGTTATTGTTAGCTTACTATGTTCCAGGCTTTGTGCCCAATGGGGAGAGGGAATCCTGCGCTGGTCTAGCACCAGCCTCTGGGATGATCACTGACCTGTGGGCTCGGAACAGTGAGTGTTTGCTGAATGAATGAGGTGTGCATGGCCATGCAGTGGGGAGACAATGACCAACTGGCGAAGCTCTCCATGACTCTCAAAACTACAGGCCAGCTAAAGGTTCCTGGGGGTTAGTGTTTGGGGAAACATGAAAGAAGAGGTGGCCCAGAGACTCAAGGGACAAATGGCCCACTTTTATTAAAGAAAAGAAAGGTAAACTCAGGGCAGCTGTAAACTGATGTCTCATTATAATACTAGGCAAATTCTAGAACTAAAAATTATTTTTAAGTAGTACTTAGAAAAGAAGGCCATGAACACTAGAAGACAATACCGGTTTACTAAATATAGGTTTATTTAAAAAACAAAAACTAGACATTTAGAAAAGCTTTCTAGACTAAGTGGTCAGGATATAGCCTTGTCATTTTTCCTTTTCAAGGTATTTAGAAACCATCTCTGAAAATCCCCATGTGCCTGAAATGGTAGAACATTGGCTATGTGATCTGGTTTGACTTTCAGTTGACTGCAGAACTATACCCCCAGAGGGCTGCTCTAATGGTCTGAGGCTGACTGCAAGCCCAGTTATTAAATCTGTGTGTGGCACAAGGCAACGAGGGAGCAAGGACAGGAGGGAAGGCCTGGCTGCGGGTGGGCTTCACAGCGTTAGTTAGCACTTTGCAGAGAAACTCACTGGTGAGGATGACCTGGGAGAGGCTTGAAGAAGTTTTTCTTTTCAGAAGACCTAGTGCTTTGGTTTGGTTTGTTAATTCCTTGCAGTCTCAGAGGGAGTTGCCTGTATGACTTGGCTGGCGAAGAATCTCCTTCAGTCTGAGTGCTATTAGTGACCAGAGTGAGGGAGGTGGAAATCACTCTGTCAGTCTGGCATGGTGGTCTCAGTTGTGGGGGCCATATGTGAGGGGGACAATGATGGAGACTGCTCGGAGTGAATGAGTTTTTGGATGAGGCCCTTGGGTTGAGGGTGTATTAACCATAATGTCAGAGCGTCCTGAAAACCCTGGGGATGGCTGGCCCGCACTGGAGAGTCCCCTGAGGGGACATTAGCTTCTCCAGGTGTTTGAATGGCTTCCAGGTGGTAGAGGAGTTAGGTTTATATTTCCCAGTCACTTTGAGGTGAAAATCAGGGCAGCCCATGGAAAATGTCCAGCAAGCAGATGGAAATACACGAACTCAACTTACATGAAGGAGATGCCAAGTGCAGACAGTTTTCTATTTGGGTTTTAATCTGTTTGAGACCAGAGACTGACTTGTGTTCTTTGCATTATTGCTGGGTTTAGAACTTGAACCTTGACTTCTATTATGTTCTCTTTCAAAGCCAGTTTAGTATTGTTTCTATTTTTGTATTTTTCCAATTTTTTTTTTGTTTTGAAACTTTCAAACCTATGTAACAACAAAAAGATTTGTACATTGAAAGACCTGTGTGTACTATTCCCCTGGATTCATTAACTATTAGCTTTTGGCCACACTGCTCTCTTTTTGTGTGTATCTGCCTTTCTTTCTCTCTCTCTGGAACTCTTTGAAAGTAAGTTGTAGTCATCATGACAGTTTAACTCAACTGCTTTTCCATGTATCTCATAAGGACAAGGACATTCTATATAACCACAGTAGAGTTCTCAAAACCAAGAAATTTAACATTAGTATTGTCTAAATTCATTCCATAACCCAGGTTTCTTAAGCTGTCTCCCGAAGTATATCATTAAAGCATCCTTTTAAAACTTATCCCAAATCTAATCATGAATTCAATTGGGAGCTGTTAATATTTTAAGTGCTTGACCCTATCCTTTAGAGTATCTGATTCTTTAGAACGGGTCTGGAAATCTGTATTTTTCTAACTTTAAAAAAAAATTTTCTGCAGTGAGCAGGGTGGGGAGTCAGACAGACAGACTCCCGCATGCACCCTACTGGGATCCACCAGGCATGCCCCCCATGGGGCCTCTCTGAGGCATTGCTCTGCTGCAATCAGAGCCATTCTAGCGCCTGAGGCAGAGGTCATGAAGCCATCCTCAGCGCCCAAGCCAACTTTGCTCCAATGGAGCCTTGGCTGCAGGAGGGGAAGAGAGAGACAGAGAGAAAGGAGAGGGGGAAGGGTGGAGAAGCAGATGGGCACTTCTCCTGTGTGCCCTGGTTGGTAATTGAACCCAGAACTTGCACACACCGGGCCAACACTCTACTGCTGAGGCAGCCGGCCAGCACTTTTTGTAACTTTTTAATTAGAAAGAAATTCAGACCTTTAAGATAGTTACAAAAAAGATTTTTTATTCACTTGTTATTAATATTTTGACGTCTTTACCTTCTGTTTCTCTCTCTCTCTCTCTACACACACACACACACACACACACACCATTTTATTTATTTTTTATTCATTTTGCTGCTAAATCATTTGAAATTTAAATCACGATAATTTGCCCTTGAATTCTTTAGTACTATGTTTTCTCTAAGAACAGGATAAGCTACAAAACCACAATACAATTTTCATGCTCAGGAAATTTAACACTGCTTCAGTACTGTTATCTAATATTAAGTCCAGATTCAGATTTTTCAAGTTTATTCTAATAGTGTTCTTTAAATTGACTCTCCAATCCACCTTTGAATTTTTGATCTCTCTCTTACAATAAGGATTTTTAAAATTAAATTAGATTTTTTTTTCTCCACAAAGGCTTACAGGGAAACTATATGCCTTTCCTCTAAAATATGTCTGTTGCTTTTTATGATTTTCTAAAGATTGTATGAGGTTGATAAGGTGAAAATCATAGTAAAAAGGTTTTTTTTATTTCTCTATACAACAGTCTACTAATTTAAATATGTGAGTCATGAAAAGTTGAGAGGAAACATACAAATAAAAACACAAGGAAATTCCTTCTTGAAAGAAGTTGAAGGGTTCAGTGTTGGCAGGGCTGCTGAGTGGTGGAGGAATTATATTCCATCCAGTTGAATTTGAGGGGAAGATAACTGGCTTAGAAAATTTTTGTGAGTCATCATAGCTAAGGAAAATATTCCTAAAAATAATTTATCCTTTTAATTTTTTATGACAGAGAGGGAGTCAGAGAGAGGGATAGATAGGGACAGACAGACAGAAAGGGAGAGAGATGAGAAGCATCAGTTTTTCGTTGCGGCACTTGAGTTATTCATTGACTGTTTTCTCATATGTGCCTTGATTGTGGGACTATGGCAGATTGAGTGACCCCTTGCTCAAGCCAGTGACCTTGGGTCCAAGATGGTGAGCCTTGCTCAAACCAGATGAACCCGCGCTCAAGGTGGCGACCTCGGGGTCTCGAACCTGGGTCCTCAACTTCCCAGTCTCACACTCTATCCACTGTGTCACCACCTGGTCAGGCAATAGTTTTTCCTCTTGGGTTTACTCTCTGTGATACCCACAGTGATAGACATTTAGTTGACATACTGGCCTTTGATTTCATTACCTTTTCGATGACAGCGTTTGAGACAATAATGGGCTTCTGTTAGTGATAGCATGTCACAGATCCAACGATTGTGTGCATATGCTGAAATAGATGTCACAGTTCATAATGTAAAGCATGTAAACCCTATTAAGGTTTAAGTAACATTTTCCAATTTGGGGATATATTTAAAAATATATGGACATCATCAAACTTAAAAACTTGTATCTATCAAAACATGCTTTAAACCTGGTTGGTGGTGGTGCAGTGGAGAAAACATAGACCTGGAGTGCAAAGTCACCAGTTTGGAGACTCAAGGTCACCAGCTTGAACCCAAAACCACAGGTTCAATCCCTGGTCAAGGGGAAGCAATTAATGCATGCACAACTATGTGGAATGAGTTGATGCTTCTCTCTCTTTTTCTCTTTCCTCCCTTTCTGGTATTTAAAATAAATAAATAATAAATAATAATGCCCTGGCTGGTTGGCTCAGTGGATGAAGCGTCAGCCCAGTGTGTGGACATCCAAGGTTTGATCCCTGGTCAGGGCACCCATGAGAACTGACCATCTGCTTCTCTTCCCCTCCCTTTCTCCCCTTTTTTCCTCTTTCTTTCCCACAGCCAGTGGTTCAGTTGGCCTGAATGTGGCCCCTGGCGCTGAGGATAGCTCAGTTGATTTGAGCAGTGGCCCCAGACGGGGTTGCTGGGTGGATCCCGGTAAGGGTGCATGGAGGAGTCTGTCTCACTATCTCCCCTCTTCTCACTTAAAAAGTAAATAAAATAAATTTTTAAAATGATGCTTTAAGAAAATGAATAAGAAATGCAGAGCCTGGGAGAACATTTGTAACACTTATATCTGTTAAAGGACAGGTGTCTAGGAAATACAAAGAACTGCAATTCAATTAAAAACACAATAAAAATATGTAAATGTGCAAAATACTTGAATAGACAATTCACAAAAGAGGATAAATAAATGCTCAGTAAGCACTTGAGGAAAGTGCTCACACATTGTTCCTAAGAGGACTGAAAATTAAGCCACCGTGAGCTACAACTGCATACTCACCAGAGTGGCTAAAATTATAAAGATTGACATGACCAAATGTTGACAAGAACTCCCAGACATTCTTGGAAGGTATATAAAATAGTGGAACCACTTTGGGAAAAGGTCTGGCAGTTTCTTATATACACATGTGCCCTATGACCTAAAAATTTTATCTCTCAATACCTATCCAAGAGAAATGCAAGCACATATTTCTAATATGCCAGCAATACTGTTGTACAAGAATATTTTAGCAGCTATTTCGAGACTATTATTTGTAATAGTCGTAAGCCATGAAACCATAAGCATCTTAGAAGAAAACATAGGCAGCAAGCTCTCCAACATCTGTAGCAGCAATATATTTGCCGATTTATCTCCACGGGCAAATGAAATAAAAGGCCAGATAAACAAATGGGACTATATCAAACTAAAAAGTTTTTGCACAGCTAAAGACAATAAGAACAGAATAAAAAGACAAACCACACAATGGGAGAACATATTCGACAGCACATATGATAAGGGGTTAATAACTAAAATTTATAAAGAACTTATAAAACTCAACACCAGGAAGACAAACAACCCAATCAAAAAATGGGCAAAAGAAATGAATAGAAATTTCTCCAAAGAGGACGTACAGATGGCCAATAGGCATATGAAAAAATGCTCAACATCACTAATCATTAGAGAAATGCAAATCAAAACCACAATGAGATATCACCTCACACCAGTCAGAATGGCACTCATCAGCAAAACAACACAGAATAAGTGCTGGCGAGGATGTGGAGAAAAGGGAACCCTTCTGCACTGCTGGTGGGAATGCAGACTGGTGCAGCTACTGTGGAAAACAGTTTGGAGATTCCTCAGAAAATTAAAAATCGAACTGCCTTTTGACCCAGCTATCCCACTTATAGGAATATACCCTAAGAACACCATAGCACTGTTCGAAAAGAAGAAATGCGCCCCCATGTTGTTGGCAGCATTGTTCACAATAGCGAAGATCTGGAACCAGCCCATGTGTCCATCAGAAGACGAGTGGATTAAAAAGCTTTGGTACATATTTACTATGGAATACTACTCAGCCATAAGAAATGATGACATCGGATCATTTATAACAAAATGGATGTACCTTGATAACATTATACGGAGTGAAATAAGTAAATCAGAAAAAAAGAAAAACTGAGAACAGCATGATTTTATACATAGGTGGGACATAAAAGTGAGACTATGAGACATGGACAAGAGAGTAGTGGTTACGGGATGGGGGGAGGGAGGGAAGAGTGGGATAGGGAGGAGAGGAGGGACACAGGGAAAACCAGATAGAAGGTGACAGAGGACAATTTGACTTTTGGTGACGGGTATGCAACACAATTGAATGATAAGATAACCTAGAGATGTTTTCATTGTACATATGTACCCTGATTTATTGGTGTCACCCCATTAGAATTAATAATAATAAAAAAAATATATATATATAAATAAAATGGAAAAGAGTCCAGGTTTCTACTAACAAGAAAATAAATTCACTGATATACTGTGGTGTACTCATATGATGGAATACTATGCAGCAACAGAAAAGAATGAACTACTGCTATATGTAACATACATGGTTGTTAGGAACATTAAGCTGAGGAAGAGGAGCCTTACACAAACAAGCATGTAGTGTTTGGTACCATTTTTGTAAAATTTCAAGAACAGGCAGAACTAACCTATAGTGGAAAAAAAGCAGACTAGTGGGGCTGCCTTTGGTGTTAGGGTTGGTGTGGAATGTGCCTGGGAAGGGCCATGAGAGAACTTGGGGGGTGTTAATGATCGATGTCTTTATTATTATTATTATTATTATTATTTTTAACCCTGTGAGTAGTGAGTTTTTAAACCTTCGAGTGAGGACGTACATGAACATTTGTATTACTCAAAAGGTTAATTTTTAAGTGAGAAGCGGTAAGGCAGAGACAGACTCCTGCATGCACCCTGACTGGGATCCACCCAGCAAGCTCCCTATGGAGTGATGCTCTGCCCATCTGGGGTCGTTGCTCCATTGCTTGGCAACCAAGCTACTTTAGTGCCTGAGATGGAGGCCTTGGAGCCATCTTCAGCACCCAGGACTAACTTGCTCACACTGAGCCATGGCTGCAGAAGAAGAGATAGAGAGGAAGAAGGGAGAGGGAGAGGGAGTGGGATGGGGAAGCAGATGGTCGCTTCTGTGTGCCCTGACGGGGAACTGAACCTGGGACATCCACACAGTGGCTCAATGCTCTACCGCTGAGCCAGCGTGTCAAAACCCTCCATGTCTTGATAGGGGTTTGGGTTGCATGGTGTATATTTTTGTGGAAACTCAGGGAAGGTACACTTAAAATTAGAGCATTTCATTTTATGTAAGTTCTACATAAAAACTGATGAAGAAAAATTGAATTGTAGTTATGATACAAAAGCCTGAAGTACTTAGGGAAGTGAACTAATGTCCATAATTTATTTTGAAATGCATTATACATATAAAATGAATCGATGCATGGATATCAAAGAATGAATAGATAGGCCATAGGCATTATAATACAATGTTAATGGTAGAATCTAAGTGATAAGTATATTGGTATTCTCTGTAAAATTCTTTAAGTTTTGTCGTGTGTTTGGAAATTTTTATAATAAAATATTGGGAAAATACTCATAGTTTGTGTGAATCAAATAGCCATTTTTGTTGGCTAAAATGGTCATATATTGACAATCTTTATGGTTCAGCCTAATGTCTGCAGTCACATTTTATAGCTGTTTTATTTAGCAGTCCTCATCTGACAGGGCATTACTATGAAGCCTCATTTTCCTTTAGTCATTGTGCTTAGTTGGATTAGATTGATTTCTGGATGGCAGAGACTCATGACTATCTCTTGGACAGATTACTCACATCCTAGTCATTCCCTAGTGTTAAAAGTCTGTCTGATTTAACACGGACTTTATTAACATTGCAAAAGTTCATGTCTCCCATTAGAAGCAAGGCAAGAGGACCTGGTAGAGGAAGGATGGTTGTGCTTTCTGCATGGTCCGCTTTGGGACAGTGTCCGCCTTGCCGCTTCTAGGCTCAGCTTGTGAGAAGTGCTGGGGCAGGGAGAGGTACAGAGGGAAAGGCCTCTGCCACCTCACAGTTTCCTGTTAGAGCTCCTGTGCTGGTTGTTAACATCTGTGGTAGCCCACAATGACAGGTGCCCAAATATCTCCTCTGTGAGTTCTGTGGAGGTCTGGTAAGGGCCTTCCCCCTCGCTTATCACTTCTTCCAACCCTCCCGGGCATCTGCTCCTGGTGGAGTATTTCACCTTGATGGCTGTTGCCAATTCCCTGCAGCCGTCCCTTCCCCATTCTCTTGGCTCCTGTACCGCAGCATGGCTGACCTTCAGTTTTCAGTTCCTGCAGAGATTGACACCTGTACAGGCAATTCCAAATCCTTATCATAAGTTACATCTCTAGACAGTCCAGTGGCCAAAGCCTCCAAACAAAGTCATTCCTAGCAGGCAGGACACTTCAGGGACCTGGAGGTCACCTCCAAGGAGGCAAGTGCAAAAGCCACACCTCCCTTCAGGGAAAGTTAATTCTTCTTCTTTTTTATTTTATTTTTCTGAAGTGAGAAGTGGGGAGGCAAAGAGACAGACTCCCTCATGTGCCCGACTAGGGATCCACCAGGGGGCATTGCTATGCCTGTCTGGGGCATTGCTCTGTTGTAACCGGAGCCATTCTAGCTCCTGAGGTGGAGGCCATGGAGCCATCCTCAGCTCTGGGCCAACTTTGCTCCAATGGATTCTTGGCTGCGGGAGGGGAAGAGAGAGACAGAGAGAAAGGAGAGGGGGAAGGGTAGATAAGCAGATGGGTGCCTCTCCTGTGTGCCCTGGATGGAAATTGAACCCAGCACTTCCACACGCTGGGCAATGCTCTACCGCTGAGCCAACCAATGAGAGTCAGAAAGTTAATTCTTCATATAGTTTTCAGTTGAAGCTATTGCTTTTTACGTATTATTGTTATTCAGCTTTGTTATTATTAATTTATTTAGTAAAGGGTTGTTGGCTGCCCCAAAATTGTATTGTACTGCATAATTGCATCAACTCTTTTTATTTTTTTCTGTAAACTTATAATTTACACCCAAACTTCGTGTATATTTTGTACTAGCACTCTCTTATCACTGCTCTGTCCCCTCTCCATTTGTGTTTACATTGTATTGTAGATGCTGATTTCTTTTTGCCTTGAAGGTGGGAACTGGTGGGAAGGAATGTCCATGTAGCTTTGCTGTCTGGGTTAAGGTCAAAACTCCTTCAGGGACACAGTGGCAAATCAGTGGTGTTCATATACATGGCTTTGTGACCTTTTTGTTACAATGGAATTTAAGTTAAATGAGTTGGGCTAGGCTTTTATGTTACTGATTTTAGCTTAGAAAAAAGAACATTTTTGTTTTAACAACCTTTTGCCACCTTGAAGTTCCTGAATGGATGCCATAACTCATTTTTCTTTATTCTTTGCCACTCAGTTAAGCAGGAGACTGTCTCATTTTCAACACCATAGTGATAACTGTCCCCACACAGACACATGATTGACTAGCCAGGGAAGTGAAATGTTTTTATTCTTTGTTTCTTTTCTTTTCTTTCTTTTTTTTATTTGAGACGAAGTCTTGTCTCTTTATAGGTTGCTCCATATAGAGAAATCATGAAGTTTAAAGAACTAACTTATTCGGCCTGGCCTGAGGAACTGACTTTGGGAATTAACTACCATTTATATTGTGCTTTAGTATTTACCGTTGGGGTTTTGGCATGTCCCAGAATCACAAGGTGGGGTTGATGGACCCAGGTCTGGGCTAAGTTGTTCTGCCACGAATCAGCAGTAAGACAAATGTAGGAGCTAGGATAGCAATTCCTCAGCTTGGGGTTCCAAAGAATAATAATGTTTCCAAAACCACCCAAGGGCTGATATAGATAGATATTGCTAATATTATTTCTACTGATGAAAGTGGAAATGATTTCCTCAATTTTGTTTTACTAAAGTCTGAATCTCATGGCAGTTCCTTGTCATTCTGCTTCTACACAGGGTCAGTCAGGAGAGCAGAGCTGGGTGTCTGCCTATCTGGTTGGACCTGTAGGGCTACAGTGTCTTTCCTACGTGGTCCTTCTCATGTTCAACCTGGGTGTCAATCCCCCAAGATTGATTGGTGAGGACTTCGTGTGACACAGAGCAGTGAAAACTTGATCATGGAACTATTTGGGTTCATAACCAGTGCTTGGGAACCACTGGGTTTCTTTCATGACATTTTTTCTTGACTATTTGTAGGAATTTTTCTGCTATGAATTAATTTTAGGATAATTAAATTTATGAAGATGAGGATCCTTGAGTTTACCTGGCATATGTTGGAGTAAACTTTGCTCCTTTATTTTTGGAGTGTTAGCAGAAAGAGATTACTCATAGTAGCAGGAATTTGGGAAGGAATTTACTTATTTAACAAATGTTTGTTGGGTCCCTGCCAGGTGCAAGACAAATGTACAGTAATGGACAAGGCAGACTTAGTCCCTGCCTTTATGAAACTTGCATTCTGGAGGCAGAAAGAGATTAAAAATGAATTATTAATGAAATAACGGTATGAAGAAGTACGTGCTCTTGTGAGAGCATATTAGAAAATGCAAGGGTGAGGTGAGGTGGGGGGACAAGTGGTGGCGCGGCGTGCTGACGTTCCAGGAGGAGGGAATGGCCCATGCAGAGATCCCCAGACAGGAAAGAGCATGGCGAGGGTGTTTTCTGTATCGGGAATATACACAGCTAGGAGAAATAACACAGAACTGAAGCGGGAGTGGTAGGCTGGGGTCATGTCAGCTACAGTCTTACAGGCCACAGCGAAGAATTTTATTTTATCCTGAGAATATAGTGAAGCCATTGAGAGATTTTTAAAACATGTTAATGATATCCTCATTTAAAAACATATTGTGTCTGCTGTATGGAGCAATAACATTTATTTTATATTTAGATATTATATTAAGGTATTACAGGAGCCCAGGAGAGAGAATGGTAACATGGGTTTGGACGGTCACAGCAGGGATGCAGAAATGGGTGGATTGAGGTGGGTTTTCCTCTTATTCATGTCATGGCATGACATGAAATATCGCTCTAGGGTAGACAGACAGGGATGACCCTGGTGCTGAGGGGAATTCTTGGCCACAGTGGTAACCATTTACAACAGCCTGCTGGAGAAAGGCTAACCAGAGAGATGAGAGTTTGGGAAGGAGGAAGAGTCCCAGGTTTCTGGCTTAAGCAGCTGTCTGATGGAAGTGCTTCTGAGATTTAGAACCTGGAGAGAAGATGGGAAGATCATAGGTGCCTTTGTATATAGGCTGAGCTTGGGGTTGCCAGAAGTCATTCAGGTGGGGTAGTGAATAGACAAATATGTGGGTTTGGCACTCAAGAGGCATACAAATGTATAAGCCATATAGAAGGTACCTGAAGTCAGCTAGGGAAATGGCAAAGGACCAACACTTATGGAATTTCCATATTTAAAAATTAACTAGGGGAGAATGACCTAGCACAGGAGATGGAAAATTAATCCCGAAAGGTAGATGGCAGATGATTCTGAAGTGGTGAAAAGTCAAGGAGGGAGAATTCTTCTGAGAGGGCAGGTAAGATGAGCACTGAAATTTCCTGTTGGATTTAATGACCTGGAAGTTGTCATTTGAGTTACTCCTACCCTGGAGCCATGGGCAGAAGCCAGATTGCAACCTAAAGGTTGTAAAGAGTGAATGGGCAGTTAGCGAGTCAAAGCAAGGAATTAACAGTTTTGTTGAGAATTTCATCTGTAATGGGAAGAAGAAAGGCAAAGGCAGGGCTTGCCATGGGGTTGAGGGCAGATGTAGTGGAGGCAGAGGCAGGTAGTATAGGGGAGTGAAAAGATGGAGATAGAGTGCTTAAGGAAGCTGAGGGGGGTGGATTGATCTGGAGGAAAGAAGAGTGAGTGCAGGTGAATCTAGTCTTGTGTGGTTCCAGTGTATAGTTAGGACACTCCTGATGGTTCTGTTTTTTTCTGTGAAGGAGTCGTCTCTGGCTTTCTTTTCTTTTCTTTTCTTTTCTTTCTTTCTTTCTTTCTTTCTTTCTTTCTTTCTTTCTTTCTTTCTTTCTTTCTTTCTTTCTTTCTTTTTTTTTTTTTTTGAGTATGAGAAGATAGAATCATTTAACAGCAAAGAAGTTCAAAGTAGTGATTGTGGAGAATAGGAAAGTGAGATTTCTAGAGATGTGTGGTAAGACTGACAGGTAGTCCTGTGGGCTGGTTGCGGTTGGCTCCCCTGGGTCCTGTACCTGATTTTCATTGTCTGTGCACCAGAGATGGCGAGTCAGGGTTCCTCCAGGGAGGCAGGGCCAAGAGAGAGGAGCAAAAGAATTAATGAGTCAGGGAGTGGCTTTGATGATTAACTATGGATTCTTAACTGGATTAGAAGCATGTAGAGGTAGTGTTCCCTAGCTCAGGTGGTGTAAACATTAAGTTTTACTCAATGTCTGTGATTGCCTTTTGTTACGTTTGTAATATTGGCTGTTTAATACTAGGTTTAGGATGGTGAAACTTGCCTATTTGCTTTGGAGACTATATGTAGATGAAAAGTTTGTCGTTTATGGTTTAAAGAACTGTGTTTTTGGTATCTCATGATATCCTTCCATCCTTATATGAACCTAAATAAAATAAGCTGAGTTTTCTTAGCAAAGTTGCAGCTCCATTAGGATGGTTGTACCAGGAAGAGAGCTACAGGGCTCGTTCAGTAAGAATGAAGACATGATCTGGAAGGTGAAGTAGGTAGGGCTTATAGCAAGATCCATGGTAAGAATATAAGAATGAGTGTTAGATATGGACTGCAGGGGAACAAGGTTAGTGGGGTGAACTGTGAAGGAAAGAGGACCACACAGACACTGAAATCAGGTGCTTATGGTAGGAATTGCTGGTGAAGACTTGACTAAGGGGGCTTCCCTAGAGGTAGTGATGACAGTGTTGAGGCAGGGTCGTATAAATGGGAGGCATGGATCTTGGAGGAACAGGTTATTGTTTTTTGTTTGTTTGTTTTTGTGGGCTTTTTTTTTTTTAAGTGTAAGGCAATGATGGTCTGGGACTTGGTAAGAGTAAGAGCTCCTTTCTCTGTCTCCAGTCCTTGAGAATTAGGGATGGCCAGGGCAGGAGTGCAATGATTCTCTGTGTGTCGTCCCTGTACCAGCAGCTTCACATCACCTGGGAATTTGTTAGAAATGCATATTATCAGGCCCATTCCGACCTGTAGAATCAGAAATCCGGGGAAAGGGCCCAGGAATCTGTGTTCTCACAGACTCTCCTGGTGAATGATGTGCTCTAAAGAAGTGGTTTTCAACCACCAGTCTGTGGATGGGATGGGGCCGCCAGAAATTTCATGCCAGTCTGCGAAAGTGTTAACCACCCTGATGCTGTATGAGGACTATAGACCCAGTGGTCTTAGTCAAATTCACTTATGCTCAGGGCGAGTTCTGCCTTAACCATCCCTAAAATAAATCTATTTTCCTGTGTCCCCAAGTGTAAAAAGGTTGAAAACCACTGCTCTGAAGTGTGAGAACCACTGCTGTCAGGTGGCTGTTTGCGGAGGGGAGGAGGTAGTCAGTGCTGATTCCTGAGAGCTCTGGTGGATTTTCACCTGGTAGGTTTTGGAGGAGGATAGTACCTAGGACTCAGTGGGCATAGGTCTTGGCTCTCCTGATCTCCAGTGGCATTAGGCTGATAATAATGGCTTTAGAGGATGTGTTAGAAGTTTTATATTTGCTTGGACCTTGGAGTTGCTTTTAGTACCATTAGCTTTAACAAAACAGAACAAAAAACCAAAAAAATGGTTAAGTATTATTACTTTAGTTGTCTTTTCTAGGGTTTTTAAAACATGATTTGCTCTATGCAAATTATTTTTGAACTTAATAACATTTTCTATCATTAAAAATGACATTATAAGAGATAGTTACTTAGAATTCAGAATTTATTTTTCCTTAAGAAATGTGTTGATAGGTCAAATATTATTTCAGAGACACCCTATGTAGTATCATTATTGTGAAATTGACTGAAGAAATTTTACTGAAATAACTGTAAAACTGGTGCAGAAGAAAAGGGAAAGGTTAACTCTAGGCTGTGTGAATGTGTGTGATGACTTGTTAGGCGGAATAATCGGAGCTGTGTTGAAGAAGACTAGGTTGAAGTATACCCAGATTTCATATCTGTGATTCATGTCTCAGGTCAGCATTTGGCCACAGACCTGTCATTCAGAGTGCAGCTGGCCTTGCACAGGCCTGAAATGAGAGGGAGGGACCTGGCAGCTCTCTGGAGTCTTGCTGTCAGGCCAGGCTCATGGAGAGAGCTGCGCATTGGAGATGAGGAGACCTGTGCACTAATCCTGATTGAGTCAATACAAGTGTGTTGCATGAATGACTTCAACAAATATTTGCATGCCTACATTGTGCCAAGACATGTTTTATAGGCCAGGAAATATAGGCCCAAAAGTTTGCTGCCTTTGCCCAAATCAAAATTAATGAAGCAGCTGAGAATTGAATCGGATCTCTTGAGTCTGAATTGAGCACCGGCCATGTGAGTATAGTGACCTTGTTTCCAGTGGTGCCAAGGAAGGGTCACTTGTCACCAGTGGTGGGATTCAAATAATTTAGCAACTGGTTCTCTGCCCTAATGACTGTTATAAGTATAAAAAACCCACATACTGAAAGGTAGTTTATTATTTCATGCATTTAATACTTAAATAAGAATAATAAAAGAGGTACACAAAACTAGATTATGTTATAAGAAAGTATTAAATATTAATGAAAAAATATTAAATAATACTCATAATATCTTGGGGGAATTTTGGGTGTAACACAAAGCTGAAACAAATGACAGCTTGTCACCTGGTTGCTTGCCACTTTTTCTTTTTACGTTGTATGTTTGTTTACTACGTGAAGTAACAAACACTAAGGAATTAAAATCTGGTATTTTGTCAAAGGTATAAGAAGTTTTATGAAATGAATAAATAAATATTACAGGCATAGTTCCATCACATTTTTTTCACTTATGGATGGAATGAACATTACTTCGAGCCCTTAGAATACGCTGTTGCACAGATGAACATTAAAAAGGGTAAGGAATGTAAATTTGTGATTTTCGCATTGAGTGGCTGCCCCGGTGCCCATATTAGAGAGAACCCTAAGTACAAGTGCCATTTTAACAACTGATTCACTGAACTCAACAAAAAACTAGGTATCTGTTCTGCTGAAGCATTGAGAACCAGCTGAATCCCATCACTGCTTGTTACCCTTACTCACTATCTGAAAACAGCAAAAGAATGTTTCTGGGATATTTGTCTATTGAATTGTATGATGCTGGGTCATCTTAAGCCACTGTCAAAAAATGATATTTTATCTTTCAACATTTTTTTTTAATTAAGTGAGCAGGGGAGGCAAACAGACTCCAGGCAAGCCCCTTATGAGGCGATACTCTACCCATCTGGGGCATTGCTTCATTGCTCAGCAACTGGGCTATTTTTAGTGCCTGAGGGGAGCCATGGAGCCATCCTCACACGTGGCCAATTTGCTAGAGCCAATAGAGCCATGGCTGCGGGAGGGGTGAGAGAAAAAGAGGAGAGGCAGGGTGGAGATGCAGATTGTTGCTTCTCCTGTGTGCCCTGGCTGGAACTTGAACCCAGGATATCCACATGCTGGGCATATGCTCTGCCAACAGGCCAGGGCTTTGTCTTTCAACATTTTAGCAAGCACTTATTCTTAGTGGGACAGATTATTGAGGAAAGGAATGGCTTTTGGTGGGAGGACAATAATACACTCATCAGTTTTGTGAATTTGGCCTTGATGCCTTCTTCATTTTGTCTCAGCTCTGAGCCATCGTCCTGGTGCTGTAGGTTGCTGACTTCTCTTCAGAACATATAAATGTTTAATTTGCATGTGCAACATTCAATTTGATTGAAAAATTTAAAGACTTGTAAACAACTTTGAAAGGTCGCTGCCTTGCTCTGGTTACTATTTGTGCTAAATTAATTTAGTAAACTAATCAGAACTCTGATGACTTCTCTGAACTGCTAATCTTCAATCAGTGACTGCATGGTACTAAAATTGGGCTGATTTTATTTCCCAGAAGAGAATATTTGGAGAATGGGGTTGGTGGAAAGTAGAGCAAAATCAGCGTGTAGTTGCCAGTGTCCTTCTAGGTCCTTCTCTGAGGTGGTTTTCTAGATCACTGCTCCTGCTGCTGAAGAGTCTCTCCTTTCCCTGTGCCCTCTCTCCCTCCCTTCCTGCCATTTCTCCCTCTTCCTTCGCCTCCCCTCTATTCCTCTTCCTTGTGCCATCCTCCCCAGCTCTCTCCCTTTTCTTCTCTAGTGAAACAAATTTTATTGTTACTTTATTTTTGCTGTTGCAGGAATTTGTCTTGGGATGGTAATGACTTGGAATCAGAATTCTAGAGCATTAATTAATTTCTTTCCATTTAGGGTTCTGTTTCATTCAGACTAAGTCATAGTCTTTTATGTAGGCATTTGATAGATGCTGAAGGGCCAGATCAAGCTGTTTCTGGACTTGGGGCCACATTTTATAGCAAGACTTGTTTCAGTTTTGTATGATTTGGTACTTAAGCTAAAACCATGAAAGACTGATTCCAAGAAAACAAAACTGGCAGCACAGTTTGTTCTGTTTCATTGTTTCGAGCATGCTTGATAGTAGGGAGGTAGGAACAACTGAGACTGGAATCCGTAAGTGGGAGAAAAGCTGCCGGATTATTAGGAGTGCATTTTGGCCTGAGTGGCTCGCAGTATTTGGCCATGAGAAAGAGGGCTCTAAAAATAACCGGGGAGCAGAGTGTGTGGTCAGGTCCAATTTCAGTTCTAGAAGCCTTGCCTGTGGAGCTCAACCTGTCTAGAGCTTTGGTAGGGAAGGGCGTGCGGTGTGCCGGAACCTGCTCAGGGGCTTGGATTTTTGTCTTCAATACATATTACTCATGGATTGAAGAAATCAAAATGGCTGAAGGTAAAGGTATATCTTCATTGTTTGGGCTGAAAGTGGTTTTGGATCCTGCTGACAGTTATTGCTTTATAGTCAGCGTGTACTGTTAAATTATTTTTGGCTAAGTGCTTTGACTGCATCTTCTACATTTTCTATTTTGAACTCCTGGACTTTGCACAGCAGTTCAATTCTTTTATGGAATAATCTGTCTTTTATCTGAATGTTTGGGTGTTTTAACTTAGAATATCTTTTTAGTGTATTGTACTATCAGATACCGCATTTTATGAACTTCAGAAAAATGTAAAGATAGTTTTTCATAGTTTTATAAATTAATTACAGCAAATTTTAAGAATTGTCTGTATTCATTCCCATACAATGACAGGAAACGGAAGGGACGTCTACATCCCATCTTGTATTAATGAGCACATTGAGTTGGCTTGAGCAGTCTTAGCATATGTGGGGATTTTTGTGGAGAAGAGGATAAATGCAAGAGAAGAAACTAGGATTTTATTTTGTTTTTTAAAATTAAATCATTAACCTTCAAGAGTTCTTTAATGATATATTGAATTTACGTTTTTGATTGTCATTCCGTTTAGTTGAAAGCAAGTTACATTGGTTCATTTGTTGAAAACTTAAAGAAAAAAAATAGGCATATTAAGCCTGCTTCCAGCTTTCAGCTGCCTGAGTGGCCACCGGAAGGATTCTATTATTAGTACAGAGAATATGAGTATTGTGTTTTGTATAAATGGTTAGAATTATTCTCTTGACTAGTCTAATAATGTGCCTCATGTATCCATGAAGAAGAATATGAGATATATATCTGACAGTTCTTTTAGAAGACATTATTCCTCTTCTCCATGGATTACGTAATCTACACTTCTACCCACTGTTAACAATTCATGGCTCCCAAAGGGTGATATTTTGTAACACGGAAAAATGAACAGTTTGACAGTTTTTATGTTCTTTGTTTTTACTTTAAATGTGTGTGTAGTTCATGGAAAATATGAAATTGCCTGCACAATGCTAGTGAACATGTAAATGGCTGATTTGTAGTAGCCCAGAGAAGTAATTGATTGCTGTTCAGGTACTGGGGTACATCCTCTATCTTCCTTTCTTCAACAAATAAATAAAATTACGTGTTGTCCCTAATCTACTCTTCAGTTTGGAGAGAGACACATTTCATTGCTTACCATGATGATTATCTGTGTTTGGTAGTATATGTAAGAACATGGTCTGACTTGGAGGTCATGTACTTTTTTGATGGGTCAGTATGGAAAAAAAATGAATCATATAGTCCTTGCCATGTTCCTAACCCCACCTCACCCCCCATTAAAAAATTTTGATGAATCCCTGAGACTACAGGTTGGAATCCCTTGGACTACAGGTTGAATATGGAGGTAAAAAATGAAATAGAGACCATTAGATTGATTCTGGTCTTAGAAAATAGGCACAACTGCTTGATGTTCTTCCAGAATACCTTTGGATTAAAGTCTGGTTTCAGGTTTGTTTAGGGAGTTTCAAACTCTATTGAAGGGTTTATCTTACTATGCATTCTTCAGTTTAATTAAGAAGATACTGATCTGCCCTTTGAGACTAGACACACCATATTTACAAAGTGACATATGAAGAGGGTATTATTTGGTACCGATTAAAAAGTCTCCTTCAGAAAGATGTCTTAGGAAAGATTCCTTTCTATAATTTACTGTTTTGTTCCTTTATGGAATTAATATTAACGTTAATAATACTGAAGTAAAATCTTAATTATTTCACATTGTAAATGAATGGATAAAATATTGCTAGTAAAGTGGTAAATCTGTTTAATAAAAATATATTGGATAAATTTCTAAGATTTATTATACATTTTTTTATTCTTAAACAGTTAAAATAATGTTTTAATGACAAAATCAATATGAAGGTCACTGTACTAAAGATTATTTTAAAACTGTTTAGTAAGTAGCCTACACATATCAGTCATAAATGGCCCCCTGCCACCGTTCCTTCAAGTTCCTATGTCCTCCCTTGTTGCTGTAACCATGCCTTTTATAGGTCCTCCCTCCACCTGCACCTTTTTGTCTTAACTCATTTGGGTTAGGTTGTCTTTAAAATCTACTCTTTAGCTCTGTGCAGTGAGTTAGGACACTTGATTGAAGTTGTTAGAGTAATGTTTAAGACAAATGTAAATAGATTTCAGATGAAGGCTGGTTCTGTACTGTGTTTGGCTCTCTGTCTCCTCGCCCTCTCAATGCTTTTTCCCTGTTTTGGTGCGTGAATTTATGTAATTATTTTTAAAAGTTTTTTTCCCCCTTTTACTTATATTTGGTATTGTAGGTCAAACATTTTGATAAGTATTACTGAATCAACTTAGATAAATGATACTTTCCTTTTGAGAATCTC
Source organism: Rhynchonycteris naso (assembly GCA_037038555.1). Lineage (NCBI taxonomy): Eukaryota > Metazoa > Chordata > Mammalia > Chiroptera > Emballonuridae > Rhynchonycteris > Rhynchonycteris naso. Next base: position 230,844,012 of record CM072998.1, read on the forward strand.
AGAAATTTTCCTCTTCATTTCTACCTAAAGAAAGAGATAGAATTAAACTTTGTAATCAAATTATTTTGTTTTATTGGTTATTTCACTATAAGCTTATTTTAAATAATATCTTTTTTTTCTTTTTGAGAGAGCTATCTTTTAAAAAATTTTACGTTCTTAATTTTTAAAAACAATTTCATTTATTGATTTGAAAGAAAGGAGAGAGAGAAAAGGAGTGGAGCAGGAAGCATCAACTCATAGTTCTTTCTCGTCTGTGCCTTGACCAGGCAAGCCTGAGGTTTTGAACCAGGGACCTCAGCATTCCAGGTCAATGCCTTAACCACTGTGCTACCACAGGTCAGGCCTATTTTTTTTTTTTTATTAAATTATGGTAGTCATATATAATAGTACTATATGAGTTTCAGGAGTATGACATAGTTATTCAACATTCATACTGCTTTCAAAATAATCACCACAATAAATCTAGTAACCATCTGTTACTGTACAAATTTATTATACCATTGACTATATTCTTCATGTTGTACATTACATCCCTGTGACTTATTTATAACTGAAAATTTGTACCTCTGTTCTTCATCTGTTTCACCCATCGCCTACTTCCTTACTCTCTATAAATGACATCACCTTGAGTTACTTTTATCTAGATATACATTAATTATTGAGTAAAAATTGTATCACATCTGACATAAGTATATTATAATTATTATTTTTATTAAGTTGGAGGCTGGGAGGCAGAGAGACAGACTCCTGCATGCACCCCAACCAGGATTCACATGGAAGCCACCTACTGGGTGATGTTCTGCTCATTTGGGGCTGCTGCTTTGTTACTTGGCAACTGAGCTATTTTAGCACCTGAGGTGAGGCCATGGAGCCATCCTCAGTGCCCAGGGCCAGCTTGCTCAAACCATTCAAGCTATGGATGCAGGAGAGGAAGAGAGATAGAAAGAAAGAAGAAGGAAGGAGGGTGGAGAAGTGGATGGTTGCTTCTCCTGTGTGCCCTGACCAGAAATTGAATCTGGGACTCCCACATGCTCCGCCAAGGTTCTACCGCTGAGCCAACTCACCAGGGCCGACACAAGTATATTAAATGAATGAATAAAAGGATGAACTGTATTTATCTCATTTTTTTTTTCTTCTTCTTTCTTTCCAAGTGAGAGGAGGGGAGATAGAGACAGACTCCTGCATGTGCCCTGACCAGGATCCACCTGGCAACCCCTTTCTGGTTCCCATGCTTTGCCCATATGGGGCCATGCTCGCAACAAAGCTATTTTTAGTGCCTGAGGTGGAGGCTCCATGGAGCCATCCTCAGTGCCCAGAGTGATGTGCTCCAACCAGTTGAACCATGGCTGCGGGAGAAGGAAAGAGATAGAGATAGAGAGAGAGAGAGAGAGAAGGAGGAGGGGTGGAGATGCAGATGTATTTATTTAGCTATATTATTTTCCAGTTAATTAGGAATAATACAAGACACTGGTGTCAAATTACAAAATATATAAGATGAGATAAAACAAGAATTTACTTTTCTAGTACTTATTTTAAATAGAAAATTTAAATTTGATTTTCAGAGGCAATAAGTAGTCAAAGGAAGAACATTCTTACTCATTATAATTCTATTATAGCCTATTATAGTTGCATATTTGGGAGTAAATTAATGTTCTGGAAGGCATTATTCTTACAGTAAGTATTCTATACAAGTGGGTATGTGAGCATATGTCTATATGTCATATAGAAATAAGGTTTTTGTAAAGATTGAAAAATTCTTCATGTATATAGAGGTCTAATATACTGCTTGCAAAAATTAGGGGATATTTCAAAATGAATATGAAGTGATAAAATATCCCCTAATATTTGTGAGCAGTGTAAGTCAGACATCCAGCACTGCTACTGTATCTGTTGTGCTCCTCGGTCGGCCCCCACAGATGCTACTCGCTTTTTCCTTTGATAAAATTTAGTGGTGCTTTTTTTTATATTGTTCTTATTGTTTCTGTGCTTCAGACACATAAAAATATCAAAAAATTATCCTTACCCTCACCAACATTGCAGAACCTTTTACCCAGTTTCCCTCCCACCCATGGCAGTGTTCAGGAAAGGAATCTGGGCAGCTTGTTGGCAGTGCCTTTAATGTGCAGCTTGGTGGTCTGTGCCCAGCAAGTATTTCTTAATGTAGAAATTATGTTTTTGTATAACCAGCTTTTAGGAGAGTTAATATATCGTATTAGAAAGAAATTATATGGCCATATCTTTTTTGGTAAATATAGTCTTGTGAATTCACCATATGTTTATTTATAAATCTGGCCCTTTAAGATGCATTGATAAAGATGTATAGGTTTGAGTGTGTATATACACACATACACATTTCTCTCTGATTTAGATTTTATGGCACCTTTTGACAAGTTAATCTAGTGGCTGGTTTAAAGCTGTGCATATCTTAGAACTGGATTTAGGTGTCAGAAAGCAGGTTCTAGATCAGAGCTTGTCAGGTTTTTGGAAATTATGTGCTTTGGCCCACTCATGTGTGGACTTCACAACTCGTGACCAGTGAAGTCAGGGTTTATTCTTAGGTCAGCCTAATTTATTCTGGTGACTTTGGGTGAATCATCTAATCTTGTCTTTATGAAATACAGATGATTGTTCCTCTCCTTTCCCCTTGTGGTTCTCAATCAGGCATTGCCCTTGTGGGGGACAGTTGGTAATGTTTGGGTGTGTTTTTGTCATAATCGCTGGGAGCTACTTACATTTGGGACCAGCAGGCACTACAGATGCCTGTTGCTTGGCAGTGTGAATAACGGTCATACAGGATAAAGAGTTGTCCTGTATCAACTCCCAGCAGTACTCTCTAGAGAGACACTGATGAGACTGGCGTGAGGACCATGTGCAGCCCTGCATGTGGACGCCCTTGGAAGAGGAGACGTGCTTGACAAGTAGAAGATGGTGGCTTGCTTTTCTGTCTGGTTGATAAGCTTTTCTTTTTCTCACAGGGCACTTTAGGATAGAATATGTTTTTTTACTTAGTTATTAATATTTACATAATATTTATATTCTTTTTAAAAAGAAACTTGGCTATTAGTGGTCTTCCCTTTTAAAGATAATGTTCACCATTTTCTATTAATATCACTTGACTTTTATCATTTTTGTTTATTTTTGGCTATCAGAAGAATATTTCCAAAAGTATATGGTATATATGGTATATTAAGAATGTCAAATGTGATAAATGACACTTTGGGAGGATGGCAGTTTACAAAGCTGTTTCCTGCATTGAGACCAACTGTGAACAAGCCTCTTCCTGTTTCCAGAGGTCCCAGTGGGTCTTGTGAAGGAGGAGGACTGGACTGTTTAACTTTGCTTCCCTGAGCTCTATTCCTATAAATTGTTTCCTTCCTTCCTTCTGTCCTCCTTTGGCTAAGAATATAGAGTGGGTTTTTTTTGGGGGGTGGTATTTTCTGTGACAATTAACAGAGTTTTTAAGACTATAAAAACTAACTGGGACAGATAAGAGGATTTGGCTACTACATTTCTATGTGATTTCATTACATTGTTGATAATGCTCTGAACTTTAAAGGAGATAATATTTAGGTGGTTCAGAAAAAGAAGTTGGATGGAAATACATATTATATCAAACTTTTTAGAAATAAATTTGCTCATCTGTAGTTTATTTCTTTAATTACTTAGAAATTAGGGTTTTACATATGTTGTGTTGAGTCTAAGCAGAATCTTTTATTTTCAAAATCCTTTTTTTGTGTTTGTAACATGTTTTGAGAATTTAAGTGAAAATTAGTTTTGAAATGTCTTACCATTATAAGTACAACCAAATTACTGCAGAAAAAATTCAGTGAAAAGAGGTGTTTGATAAAGTGTTTTCTTATATAATGACACTGTAAATAATTTTATTTTTCAACAGACACAAAACATGGAGGACACAAAAATGGAAGGAAAGGAGTATTTTCTGGAAGTTCATTTTTCACATGGTTTATGGTCATTGCATTGCTGGGAGTTTGGACATCAGTAGCTGTCGTCTGGTTTGATCTTGTTGATTATGAGGAAGTCTTAGGTGAGAATTTTTATTTCCTTTCTTCCTCCCCTCCCCTCCCCTCCCCTCCCCTCCCCTCCCCTCCCCTCCCTTCCCCTCCCCTCCCCTCCCCTCCCCTCCCCTCCCCTCCCCTCCCCTCCCTTCCCCTCCCCTCCCCTCCCCTCCCCTCCCCTCCCCTCCCCTCCCCTCCCCTCCCCTTCCTTCCTTCCTTCCTTCCTTCCTTCCTTCCTTCCTTCTCAAGGGAGAGGTGGAGTGGGGGAGCAGAGACAGACTCCTGCATGCGCCCTGCCTGGGATCTACTTGTCAAGCCCCCTACCAGGTGATACTCTGCCCATCTGGGGCTGTTGCTCTATTGCTCGGCAACTGAGCTATTTTAGCACCTGAGGCAATGCCATAGAGCCATCTTGAGCACCCAGGACCAACTTTCTTGAACCATTTGAGCCATGGCTGCAGGAGAGGAAAAGAGAGGGGGATATGGAAAAGAAGATAGTCACTTCTTCTGTGTGCCTTCACCGGGAATCAATCCCAGGACTTCTATATGTTGGCTGACACTCTATGGCTGAGGCAACTGGCCAGGGCCTTTATATTGTTTATTATATGAATTTGTAAGGGCATAAGTGACATCCCTCAGTAATTTTAAATATATATCACTATCCTCTTTGTATTGTTGATTTCTGTACCCTTTCAGTGGTTCTCAGTAGAGTGGAAAAAAGGCATGTTATCAGGGTTACCTTAGAGATTGGCTTTCCAACTTTTAGAAGATGATCTGTAGTAAAATTAAAAAAAAAAGGCTTTACATTGTACATATATCACACAGAAGTGTTATCAAACAGTACTTACTCTCACTATAAGCAATACTCTGTAATTTCTATTCTGTTTTGTTATATTATGAATTTTAAAAATACTGGTATGAACCACTGAATTTATTTAGGGATCCATTAATGAATCATAAATATACAATTTGCAAGACCATTTAACATAACATAAATTTAATAATGTAGCCTGGCTGGAACAATACAAGACACTGGTATCAATTACAAAATATACAAGATGAGATAAAGCAAGAATTTACTTTTCTAGTACTTATTTTAAATAGAAAATTTAAATTTGATTTTCAGAGGCAATAAGTAGTCAAAGGAAGAACATTCTTACTCATTATAATTCTAAGTGCCTGTGAGTAGTGCAGTGGATAGAGCATCAACCTGTGATGCTGAAGTCCTAGGTTCAAGACCCCAAGGTCTCCAGCTTGAGCACAGGCTCACCAGCTTGAGCTGATTTGAGCATGGGATTATCTACATGGTCCTTTGGTCACTGGCTTTAGGCCAAAGGTCTCTGGCTTGAAGCCCAAGGTTGTTGACTTGAGCCCACGGTCACTGGCTGAGCAACGGATCACTGGCTCAGCTGGAGCCCCTGGGTCCAGGTCTCATATGAGAAGCAATCAATGAACAACTAAAGTACCGCAACTACAAGTTGATGCTTCTCATCTCTCTCCCTTCCTAGCTCTCTCTCACTTTCTTTCTCTCTCTCTCTCATACACACACATGCACACAAAATTCAATATTGTAAATGTTTGAAAATCAACAGTTCACTGATTTTTAATATATTCATTGTTTTGTGCTATCATCATTATCTAGTTCCAGAATATGTCCCTCACCTCTTCTCAAAACAGTCATTTCCTCACTCCTTCCCTCTTAGTAAACACTAATACTTTATCCGTTTCTGTGGATTTGCCTGTTTTGGACATTTCACATGGATGGAATCATATTGTATGTGGCCTTCAGTGTTTGCCTTTTGCATTTAGCATAATGTTTTCAAGGTTTAATGCTTATTTCATTTTATAGCTGAATATTATTCCATTGTTTGGATATACCACATTTTGTCATTCATTAGTGATGAATGTTAGAATTGTTTCTACTTTATGACTATTGTGACTAAATTGGTCCTCATCTTGAATCACTCAGGGAAAGGTGTAGATTCTGTCACTGAAAAAACTGCACATTTCATTATATGTATAATGTTGCATGGAAAACCCTCCTGCCTTCTATAGAATTTCTTGCACTGCTTTACTTGTTAGATTATAGCCATTTTTCTAGGGGTGGGGAGGTGGAGACAATAACAAAATATACTTATGAGTAATCTGCTTTTCATTGAAGCTTCTTATTTTTATTTAAGTGTCTCTGGATAAATTGATAGACTAACAGAGGAATTATGTTAATATAGAGACAAACTTCTATGTAATCTGTGCTTTTTGTAATATGTTGCTAGGGGAAGCCTATTACAAAAGAAGATATTTCAAATATTTGTTCCTTTAAGCACAAGTAACAATTTTCATGTTTTTACGTGCATGCAGCCAAAGCAAAGGACTTCCGTTATAACTTATCAGAGGTACTTCAAGGTAGGCTTTTGGAGATGGGTTTTTCAGCCCTCTTGTATTAGTCTCTATAATCTCATCCTTACTCTGCTAATTCAGTTATCATCTGCATAAGAGAATGTAAGTGGTAGGACCAGTTTTCCTAAGTTTGTCAGAAATTATGACATTTTTCATGTTCCTAATGTTTGAGCTCTATGCTATATATAGTCTCAGCCTGCAGATCAACACGTTTCATTTACTGAGCAATAAAAGTAACTGTATTATTATTCTTGTCATTTCTAATGTGTATGTGCTTTCTAAACCAGACTTCTGCATAGCAAGTTTATTATTTTCCTAAGTAGAACTAGGGCTCTGGGAGTGTAAAGATTAGTCATAGCTACTCTACTTCAAAAGTTCTGCCTGCTCTTGAACAATATTTTAATTTACTTTTTATTAGAGAAATGGTAACAGTGCTGCCAGCTGTTTACTTAGTGCTGATGCTATATTTGTGAATGTTGTTTAAAATATTGTGGCACATTATTATGTCTCTTCACAGCCATTGTACAGTGGTGAATTATCAATCATGTTGATTTTAGGATTTTTTTTAATTGAGTGTATTTGATTCATATTTGAAAAGCTAAATATAACAGTGCTCCTACTTGATAAGTTTTTATTAAAGTCTTAAAATACCTATTTACTGTTCTTCATAAGGAAAGGCTCTAGTAGTATTATCTTCTAGGTTATGTGCCGTAAGCCTTATTTTTCTTCTTAGTCATAGATGGCTCATGCTAATTAAATTTTTAAGTAGAATAACTAAGTTTTTCTGTCTGATTTTAGGAAGCCAGTTTTATATACTTTGTTTTCAGAAGTCTTTTTTTTAAAGGTTGATTCATAATGTTTCTGTTGTAAGTCATTATAGTAAAATATTGAATTAGTTGTCCTTATTTTTAGTACTTTGTACTCGATGTTAATTATTTATACTTAATCTTTATTTGAGGCTTGATATTTTTTCCTTTGTTTTTAATATTGATGGTGGAAACATTAAATGTTACATAATTGTTAGAAATGGGTCAGTATTATTCCTATTATTCCTTATATATGTTGAAAATTGTACCTAAAATATTTGTAGCAGTATAATTACATGAAAAAGCTCTCAAATGATTAAATTGGGGTATTATTAAACCTTTAAGGAAAATATCATCTCAGTTATATATCTTAGATTTGTTAGGGCCTCTAAGAGGCAAACATTTCCTGAATCTCTAAGTGAATTGCCCATCATTTTTAGGTAAGATACTCACATAGCACTGCTTTTCAGGATTAAAAGAGCGAAGAACTGCGTTGGCTGGTAACATTGATAACTGATTTAGAGGACTGCAGAAGGAGACAATACCTTATTAACTTTGTTTTTCCTTTTGTGCCCTTACCCATCTTTCCTCTTGCAGGAAAACTAGGAGTCTATGATGCTGATGGTGATGGAGATTTTGATGTGGATGATGCTAAAGTTTTGTTAGGCAAGTAGACATTTTACTTTTTATTAATGTTGATAAAATGCTGGAAACAAAAGAATATGTTTTCCTTGATGATATCAGTGTCAATTGTATACATTTTATGGAATATATTTTTCCACTTAAATCAACTATTTCATTCTTGTTGAAATGTAAGATGGCTTAATTGTTATTCATGGACTCACATTTCAGTTTACTTTTTATAAATGGATAGCATATAGCTTTTACACATAGTCTTCTGACAAGTATTAAACTCGATATGTTTTTTTCAGATTTAAAACACCCTCTATTCTGACCTTAACATTTGAATATATAGATAATGTGTTAGTCTGTCCTCAACTGTGAATAACAGTATTCTGTAGCATCATTTGACTTCTATTTGAAAATGTAAATTTTTAAAAGATATATAAATTCATTTATGCTGTGCATAATTTAAAGTTAACATTAAGAATATGAACTAGTAGTCTTTGGCCAGGTTTATTTATTTTGGAAGTCTTGAGCCCTTCCTTTTCTGTCACCAGAATTACCTATCTTTGACATTGAGATATTTTTTCTAAAAATAAGTATGTGATATTCACTCATTTGATTTAAAATGCTGTTTTACTAGAAAGGATGGTACTGGTTTTAATATGCAAATTCTCTGTAATCTGGCCTAGAGAGAGATGTATTTCTGCTTGTTAGCATCGTATCCTTTGTTTCATATGCAGAATGATATGTATTAAAATGTTTTTGTGCTAAAGTCTTTAGAAAAATAATGAAAATGGCCTAGTATTATACTGAACTTAATAAAATAATGGCACAAAGAAATTTTTCCTAGACACATGATTTTGTGTCTATTTTATTGACATGACAAAAATGAGAGGCTACCACATTTATAACCAATGGAACTGTTTTCATTGATTTATCTTAACTTTTCTCTGAAACAATAAATTCTAAATATGAAAAAATGTTTTAGTTGGGATTCAGTGTAATATAGCTTCTTAATTTTAGTTTACGTTTTATTATTGCTCAGTGGGAATTATGTTTGCTACCTAACAATAGAAGCTCACTATAAAATTTCCTTTCTTAATGAAATTTTTAATGTAATTGTCATTATATAGCTAAATTTTAGTTTTATAAGTATACTATACTTCAGAAGATTATAATCTTCAGCATGCAAAATAAATAAAATTATACAGCCAAAGCATTCAGAATAGTGAAGCTTTTTAACTTAAAAAATAACTTAATATGGACCCAGGTTCCTTATTTTTAGAAATATTACTTCTCATCTATATGTTATTGATTTATTTTTGGCTTTAAAATAAGCTATCTGATCTTTCAGATAGGAAATGTTAACTCTTAAAATTAAATGTTTTATTTTTTTCTACAAAACATACTGATTTGTATAGCAAATTTACATTAATAACTTGATTTTTAGTGTTATATTTAGATTTCAAGAGTTTATTCCCTTTAAGCTTTTTAAGCAACCATGTACAGGGTAATTAATTGTAACTTAGATCATTGCCAATTGCAGATTGACACAGATGCAGTAAGGGTAAATCATGACTTGTTTCTTTTATAAGAATTACATATTTGGAGGTGGAACCAAATTTGTAACTATGAGTTCATTTTGGTAACTTGATTAGTAAGTGCACAAAGCATAATAGCTGAAGTAAACAATTTTGCCAAATATATGTACTAATTTACAGTTAGCTTGTGGCTTCAGCAGATATGAAACAAACCCTAAATGAGCTGTTAGGCTCACTTATTCCTTTGACCTTATTGCTATGATGTTTGAATTCTCTGCACAAAGTGCACCTTTGACTGGAATTAAATTTTATTACTAAAGTTCTTTCCTGTTTTGTGAGGTTATTATAGTTTAGAGTGCCTCTATTACTGGCAGATGGTTGTAAAAAAAGAACCTGGTGAAATTTTGGGGGTACAGAGACATTAATGGGCTCTGTATGTTAAGGGAGAGTTTATGGTGGGTGCAGATTCAGTGAGCATATACCAAAAAAGCTCAACTCTTGGTGCATTCTCATTGAAGAGGTGGCTCAAGGGTCAGGGTTTGGATTAACGCAGAGTGTGTCCAGAGGGATGGACGAAAGTAGAAAGTTGGCGAAGAAGAGACAGTTTGGCATGGCAGGGGTAGTAATAGTTGAGATTGTTAAATTTTAATACTTTTGGCATTTCTTTCATAAGCATTTTTTCTTGTATTCTTAAATCTACAAATATCTGAATCTTATCAAATTGAGGAAATGTTACACGTTCATGTTTACATTTCTCTCATATTTTAAGGTTTGACTTTTCTTATGAAATACAAAGGAAGAATGAAATATGTGTGCATAATACTAGATCAATAGCCATCATTTATTTTATGATGTCATTATTTCTGGCCATGACCCATAGGGGTTCTTTTAAAATTTTCTAAGCTTGTTCTGGTTTACATAGCCTCCTTTTGTGACCAAATTTTCTAAAATAGAGTATCCTTGGTTTTGGTTTGGATAATCGAAAACTACATTGTTTGAAAATGTATTCTCTGAGCACTTACTTCCTAAATAAAATTGATCACAAATTGATTCAAGAACTAACTGCTAAAAGTAACCTATTCTTAGAGTAATACCACTGGAGGGGGGCATGATTGGCCTTTTGCCCTATGACCCATACCTGGCCGGCACCAGCTTAGGTGTAGCTGAAGAGCAAAAGGGAAGCCGTGGTCAACATTTATAGATTGGAAGAGGACGCATGAGTGAGCCGGAGAGGAAAGACTGGACATTGCACACTCAAAGGCATTGCCATCTTGCTCTTTGATTTGGGCCTGCTCTTAGAGGTTAAGAAATTGTACACCCAGAATTTTTTCTTTTTCTCTTTGGACAAGCAATGTTGTCTTAAGAATCACAGGAAAGTTGCTTAGTTGGATAAAATGGTTTTGTTTAAATACTTTTGCATCTTTGTTAGGCAGTTCAGCCTATTATAGTAAAGGACAGTCAAATTTTTATCTATTTATTTACTTATTTATTTATTATGTGAGAGGAGGAGAGAGAGTGAGATAGACTCCTTCCTGGCCACCCCTGTCTGGGGCTGATGATCGAATTAACCAAGTTATCCTAAGTGCCTGAGGCAATGCTTGGACCAGTTGAGCCACTGGCAGAAGGAGGGGGAGAGGGAGAGAAGTGGGAAAGAGAGGGGGAGAGATGCACATGGTCACTTCTTCTGTGTGTCCTGACTGGGAATTGAACCCAGGATATCTATATGCCAGGAGACATTCTATCCACTGAGCCAGCTGGCCAGGGCCTAACTTTTATATTTTATATTTGATACTTGAAAGTATCTGTCTTGGAAAATTGGAGAGAAAACAATATTGTAATTATATAGCTATTGTATTTTAAGATAGGAAGAAGAAACAATGTTATTTTTCCCACAGAAACTTGGGTGGGAATATAGATCTGTGTTCATAGCATTTGGCAACTGTTAAATTGAGTGAAAAAACATTCTGGGTTTGTCAACAATAATTTAAACACTAACTGCAATTTGTGGATCCATCTTCCCCAAATACATGAATAATGGGATGATGTAGTTCTTCTGTGGGTTAAAGTGGGGGAAATTTACTGTAATGCCTAGTTATCTTACTATTATCTTTTACAGATATTTATAATTTTTACAGGCAGATCCCTCCAACCTGTGGTTCATACCCCACTCCTCAAAATAGTAGGCCTTGCTGTCTAGAGCTTGGTAGTACTGGTGACTTTGGAGTCAAGAGACCTTCCCTACTCAGTGCCAGTTCTTCACAGGCAAAACAAACAAACAAAGTAAACTAAAAAAAACCAACAGGTGATAAAAACAATATTACTTAGCTTTCGTTCCATCATGGGGGCCTGTTTTGGCACTAAGACTTACAAACAACAGAAGTGTGGGGTTTTTGCAGTAGAAGCTAATTTCTTGGGCTAACGGGGACAGAACCTTGGGATGCTCTCATTGCAAATGACTGGCTAAGGCCCTGATCAAATTTCATATTGGTATGCAGAGTGAATGATTATTAATAACTGACTTTTATTGGCCAAAATTAAAGGACTATGTGTCAGTAGCCAGAACATTTATAAAGCTAATATATTTTATAGTGTTAAAATTTAAGTTAATTATCTGAGTTAGACATAGTTTGAGTGCATTTATACCCATCCATGGAGGCTATGATGAGTAATCAGTAATTTCAAATTTTCTCACTTTAACTCCCAGGTCCTCAGGGGAAAAATTTGAAGAAATGAACCTTTTGTTTCAATGACTATTTGTGGAGCTTTGTAAATGTTTGTATAATCAACTCTCGATAATATCTGGTTGGCTAATCTGGAGGTTCGGAGTATCTGTCTTTTTTCCCTCAGACTGCTATTATTCACGCTTCTCGTTGATGGTAGTCAGTCATTGTCGGCTGATGCAGTTTTCTGTTTTTCAGCTCTAGAGTCTCTGATGAGAGAAAGGCAGACCTGCTTAGGGGCTGGTAGGAAAGGGGGGGATTGGTCAAATTGCGCCTTCCCTTTAGTTCATGTGATTGAGAGTTGATTGTAAGGTGTGCATAGAAATCGATTTCTTTATTTTACTAAATGCCTTTCCTTTAAATGTCTGTGACCATGATGCACATCCTTTTTGAGATCAACCCTCCTCAGCTTCTTTTTTCCACCTAACTGCTCTCCTTGTTTTCTCTTTCTCTCTTCCTTTATTCTTATGTAGGCCTGACCAAAGATGGCAGTAATGAAAATATTGATTCTCTTGAGGAAGTCCTTAATATTTTAGCAGAGGAAAGTTCAGATTGGTTTTATGGTTTCCTCTCATTTCTCTATGATATAATGACTCCTTTTGAAATGCTAGAAGAAGAAGAAGAAGAAAGTGAAACTGCAGATGGTGTTGATGGTACGTCACAGAATGAAGGGGTTCAGGGAAAGACTTGTGTTATTTTAGATTTACATAACCAGTAACTTTGATTCAGGGACTGAAGTCAATGGCTTATGAAAACCAGAAGCAGTCTTTTTCTCTCTTTCCTTTGCTCACCCAGGGCTTAACGTGCAGTGGGGCAGCCACAATCAAACCAAACCATACAAGACAATCATGTGGTCTTTCTCCCCAGCATAGCTCCTAGCTAGTCCCTTGCTTGGCTTCCCCACTTCTACTGAAGAAAGTGGCATTCCTCATTCTTGTAGCTGTCTGCAAAGTGCATTGATAATGATGTCCTTGGTGGTATAATTGGTTTCTGTATCGTTTTGTTTTAACTTCTGTATTCACTGAACTAAATTTGGTAACTTAATAGCAGATTGTTTTGTGATTAACCCTGGATGCTTGTCTTTCTAACATACTATTAAGATGATTATAATGGACTTGATTATCAGACTATTTCTGGCATGATTCATAAATAAAAGCTTCTCTGTTGATCTTTAATATGACTGATGTGTAAAATGATGGTTCTTCAAAAGTCATATTTTTTAAATTGTAATTTGTTTAGGTTAACTGATTTGTCACATAGTATAATGCCAACTTCAATGTAAATTCTGTATTACTGGTGCTTTTAAAATAATTTGAAGATAACTCCATGTTTTTGCCTTAGGTTAGCTAAATTACTGTATTCAGATAGTATTATGAATATTTCTGTGTATGAAAGCAGAATTTATTTTTAATTTCATTTCCAAATATACATCCAGAGAAAGTAATTTGTATATTTTTAAAAGAAAGCATATTACACAAGAAGGAAAATGTGAATATGTATCTTAAATAATGTTGTACATATTAAAATTATTCATCCTAAATAAGTCTTTTTCTATTTTTTTCCTGGATTGCCTTATTAATTGGCTATCAAACTTTGACTTTGGTATAATATGAATTTTAGATTTGTAAACTAAATTTTTTGAAGTGGCAGTTCTTTCTAGGGGAATATGATTTTGCCATTATAAAGCCTTAACAACATCTTTGAATTTCTTCACTTAACATTAGTTTGCTTGAATAATTTAAAAAACAATGGTATTAATCATATAGAACCTGCATTTCTTAAATTGAGAGTTCATCCATTTCCTTTCTTAAAGCTCCAGTTTGAGAGTGAAAAGTCCTAAGACCTTTGTTTTTTTTTTACTCTTTTAGAGAGTGGTGTTTCATGTTCTTAAATCTCTGAGATTGTAACTTAGCTTTGGTTCTTCCTAGAGCCTAAAATTAAGAAGTATTTGCATTTTTAATCATTTTATTTAACTATAATAATTTCTGCTTTTCAAATACTTATTTTTCTCATGTTTAATCAAAATTCTTTTAGTAGACAGATTATTTGCCTATTTTTTTTGAAAGGAACCAGAACACCATTTCTCTGATAGAAATCATTCTTGTAGGCTATGAAGACGGTAGCCTGAAAGTAGATCCCAAACCAGAGCATGAGAAGCATGGCGGCCTCCACCTTAGCTCACCGCATAGATGTCTCACTGAAACGCTGTCCATTTGCCAATCCTAAATTTTTCCTTTAAAAAAAAAAGGCAGTATTCTACAGTTTTTTTTTTTTTTTTGGAAATGGATACACATATTGCATGTCGACAGTGATCTTCCAAGGCTTATATGGCTATTAGGACCCTAGTTGGTCTTCTCTAATTATTAAGGCATATATGTTTTATTCTGTTCATGTTTCTGACAGTCCAAAGCTTTTGCTCTTGGAATGTTAATAGTCAGGAACAAATGAATATGATTTCCTAATGTTCTTTCTGAAAGTTGATGCAGGTTTTGCCCATACTTTGAATTTGAGTAGTGTGAAATATCAAAGTTCATTAGGTTTAAATTTGAAAGCATTCCTAAGCCTCATTTTTAATGAAATTCACTTAGCTGGATGCCTGAGATGTAGTTTTTAAAGCAGTCTTATTTCTTAATGCTTCGTTACTACTAACTCCAAAAGATGTTTGATCAGTTTATGAGAAGTAAATAATTAAATCTGTGTGTTTAAAAATGTTTGGAATCATTAATTTCTCAACAAACCTTTTTTTTTGGTCACGATACTAACACATTTTATGTACAGAAATTAATTATGCTTTATTTTTATAAGTGAAAATAAGGGTATGAAATCATAATTCACTATTTATTTAGTACCCCTTTTAATCAGCCCTTTTGAAAGACCTCAGAGGAAGGTAAAATTCAGGTAGTTGCTGAACCCCTGACTTCTGTGACTTCCTTCGACTTGTGCCTAAGGTTCATTTTGTTGAGAGAAGCATTATTTGCAGAACTGGTATATAGTATTTTGAAGCTGATCAAAATGTCCTCACTTAAATTTTATTTATTATACATGCTGTAATTCTTATAAGGAATTGTACACTTTTCTGTTTCATAATGTATTCTCCTTGCTTAAACTGAGGAACCTCCTTTAAAAGGCAAAAATATTTGAATATTAATTTATAGTTATAGAATTTTAGGTTGTACTATAGTTACTTTGTGTTTCTGACGTTGAGCTGCCACAAAACCTTGCAGAGTGTTCTTTGTGTTCAGGTGTAGTGTGTCCCCAGGGTTGCCCTGCCGCTTGTCCCGCTGACAGGACACTGGCTTTTCTGGAGTTGGGCACAAACACAGGCAGAGACACTCTGGGGATTTCTTCTCTGCATGTTAGCTTCTTTCAGCCCTGATTGTCCCTGAGGTGTTGGTGGTGGGGTGTAGCTCATTTGGAGAAGCGTCTTCTGGTGCTGATCTTATTGATTAAATTCTGAGGCCTTGCTGCAGGCTGACTGGCTGTGACACAGGCCGAGCCTTGAGCACTGTGGTGTGCCGGGGGACCTGGCCTTTTTCATCTTGTGTTCCATTCTTTATTCTGGAAACTGCCTCCCTGTCCTGCAGAACTGTGTCCAAGCGTGTAAGGAAAATTTCTTTCTGCTTGAATTCTGTTTTTTCTTTATAGTTAGCTAGACTGAACAGCATGTTTTCTTCTCTCTCTTGATGTTTGTAACTTTGGAGAATTATCAAAAGCAGATAGAGGCATCACCCATTATTGTTAATTTATACAGTTGGCAGTTAAACCTTTTGGGGTTTGGTACTCTGTGGCCCTTTCTTTATAAGATTCAGGTCTATAAAACAAGCAAGATGTTTTCTGCAATTTAGGAATTTCCTATGATCACAGTACATATCTGGCACACTTGAATCAAAGTCAGTGACTCAGACTTTATTATCACAAGATGATTGAAGGGCCAGTATGCTGAATTCTCTGCCTCCCTTATTTGTTGAGATATTCGTATAATACATAGCAATCGGTACTGGCTAACTGTGAACTCCTTGCAGTGAGGAACCAGGCTTTGGGTTTTATTTGAATCTCCCTTCAAAGCTGAGCCTAATGTACTTTCTTTATTAAATATTTGCTGGGGTTAGTTCTGGTGAGTGAGAACCTTAGGAATCGCCCACTGCATTATAAAACACTGGGGTGTTTTGTTTATAAGCAGCTTAAATTAGTGAAACAATTTTGGACATATTTTTTGAAGAGAAATGACAGTTTGAAGTTTGAATAAACTGATCAATGCTAACAGAGGTCTTCAATCTTCCAATATTTAATCTGAATTTGAATCTGCATTTTATCTTTATTCAAACTCTGGCTATAATCCCCGCCTAAATATAGTCTTTCAGTTCTGTTAGGTTCTAGTCTTCCCTTCCCTACTAATCACAGGAGGTTGGAAGGTTTATAGCTTTCTTTTTCCAAAATGTCTGTGATAACATAGTTATACTATATATTTACAAATATAGAAGGAAATTGGTATAATATGTTCTGAAATGCTTTTTACCAAAACTAGATGTCTTTTTTTTTTTTTTTTTTTTTTTGTGGCAGAGACAGAGTCAGAGAGAGGGACAGATAGGGACAGACAGGAAGGGAGAGAGATGAGAAACATCAATTCTTTGATGCAGCTTCTTAGTTCATTGATTGGTTTCTCATACGTGCCTTGACCAGGGGGCTACAGCAGACCTAGTGACCCCTTGCTTGAGCCAACAACCTTGGGCTCAAGCTGGTGAGCCTTGCTCAAACCAGATGAACCTGTGTTCAAGCTGGCGACCTTGGGGTCTCGATCCTGGGACCTCCATGTACCAGTTCTATCTACTGTGCCACTGCCTGGTCAGGCTAGATATCTATTCTAAAACAAATGTCTACCTACTTCACAGAACTTTTACTTATTAGGTGTTTTGGCCTCTTTTGCTATCTTTAGTCAATGATGAAATAAATTATGATGGGTGTAAAGCCAGTAGTCGGGGCCACTATCACAGCCGCTTGACTCATGCAGGTTCGCGTTGGACTCGGACAGATGGCAATGAAACACCGGAGCCAAAAACTGGTAAGCCATCAGCTTTAATTCTAGCTTGCACCCGGCGGGCAAGCAAAAACACACACTGGGCTCCAAAACCCACACATTCAATGCTCACAAAGCTACTGACTTATCCGAGTTTCCTAGCATCAAAGCTTTCCAGCTCACCAAACTTATTCACCTCTGTTTCCCATCTCCTCCTGCACAAACTCTTCCTCAGCACTCTCCCATCTTGGCTGCTTCCTCTCCTCCATGTGGCTTACTCTGCTCTACTCCCTAATACTAACCTCAGGAACTCAGGAACCAAGAGAGAGCTCAAACTACTGGTCTCTCCCACTTTATACTGTAGAATCAAAACCTTTAATCCAATTATACAAACAAGGAAGTCTCTGTATAATGGGATTCCTCAGGAGAGTGAATCCTCACCACCCTACATCATCCAATCAGTCAAGGGTGTGGGGAAGAGTTTACTCTTAAACTAAGCCTTAGGCTATAACGACCCGGCCTGCCCACAACCTGTTCCAGAACACACATTAATATCAACGAACTTCCATGTGGGCAGCACCATCTTTAACAAAGTGAGCATAATATATTTTATCTGCCCAACAATGGGAAGTATCAGTATGGGAAGGAGGCTCAAAATAACTCACAGGTCCCACCAGGGGCTGTGGAAGTGACTGGAATGACCTAAGTTGAAAATGATACCCAACCTACCAATTCTGTGGTCAACTCTGAAAATCTGCAATAGCTACCTGGGCTTCTGTAATGGAGCTAGCCATTTAAAATTATGTCTGTTGCATGTGGTGGGACTCCAGGTTCGACCATTTTAATTTCATGCAGAACATTTCATTTTGAAAGTGTGGGTGGGATATGTGGTTCTGAGGCAGTTGCCAAAAGAATGTTATTACCATTAGGCAACTGCTTTGTGTTCTAAGGGAAAAACATTAGATGTACTTTGTTCAAATTTCTCTATGAGAATTGCCAAATAGTCAACCGACCCATTAACGGCAGTCACTTAGAAACCATCAGAGTAAACAGGAAAGGAAGTAAGCAACATGGTGATTATTTTTTGCCATTCTCTTTGTACCCACATCCTAATGCTGCTTTGATTACTGCTTTCAGTTAGAATGTATTCTATAAATAAAATAACTCCTATCTGAATGGATTACATTTTTTTAAAAAGCAGCTTAAAGTGTCTGATTGATGTAATTTTCTCCATATTACTTGGAAACTATTCTTATCATGAATTTTATTGTTTGATGGAATTGTTCCTTATTTTTCTCTTGGAATAACAGAGTATACTTGCTGATTTTTGACACTATAAGGAGAGTCCCCATCAGCCATAGTTACAAATGGTAAGAAATGAATTCTGCTAGAAATGATGTATTATATACAAGCAAGTCTTAAAACGTACATGCCTTATGCTTTTCTGCGGGGAGGCACATCTCTACTTTCTCAAACTTGTGATTTCCCCCCTTACCTGCTGTTACCAGTTGTGCCTTTATCTGCTATTATCCGTTGTGGATCACCATGGACCCCTTGTCCGGCACTGAGCTTTACACTGTTGTTGGAAAGAGAGCTGTTGTAAATGTACCTGAACTGAACCTCCGTGATGTGCTCACTCTTGTGACCGTTATTCTCTTCAGTAGGTGTTCAAAACCTTTCGCACTATCATCTTTCTTCCTCTGTAGCGGTGACTTTTCCTGCTTTACCAAAATGGCTGGAGCTCCATTATCTTCCTTTCTTTACAGTGTATGACATGACATTCATTTACTGTTTCTGTTTGAATCATTGTTTCCTCTCTCATCAGCCTTGTTTTGAGATGTGGTATCTTCTGATTTCCAAAGCCAACTTTTCTCCTTTGTCTGCACCTGCTCCTTCTGGCCTCACCATTTTCCCCCTTTCTCATGAACTCAGTTTCTTTTTGCTATAGGCATGCCATTTGTTTTGTCTAGCCTTCAGTGCATACAAACACAGATGAAATTCTTCAAAACCTTATTCTTTTTGTGGCCCTGACACTCTTGGGAAAACACATATATGATCAGTTTTCTTCTAGGAAGGTAAGAGTGGCCCTCATGAGCACCCTGGGTTTTGCTCACCTTTCTTTCCTCTTGTGTTTTCTCATTGCTGTAATGTGGCCACCTCTTGTACTGCTTGTAAAACTGCAACCTAGAGACCCTCTGGGATATTTAATAGTTAATATGATTCAGTAGTGTCCTCGTTTTAAACTTTTGTTCATGCCTTCCTTCCTACCTACAATTGCTCCTTTGATTTTTAGGACGCTACATTTTTCTTGATTCTTCTCTCTTTTCCTTAATACTTAGGGACTTTGCTATTTACTTTCTGTTTCCAAGTACTGTGTTTTCTTTCAAGTCTACACTATTTCCTTCAGAGACTAAATATGATTGTGACTTGAATTATTAGCTCAGTATTTGTCATGCCAATAATACTGAAAAATTATTGACTAAATGCTTTAAATTTAGGAAAGGTAGCCTAAATAGATACTTTGGAATGTTACATAGTACATTGCACATTGGTAATTTGTACCACTTTAAGGATTTATACCTAAATTGGAAAAATTTTAAGTACTGATTATTTTTCCTGTTTCATTAATCTAATGCTAATATAAATTTTAGCTTATTTTTTTTTAAAGTTAACTTTAGCCTTTCCTTCAGTATAATACTTTTAACTAGTAGAGGTACAGGGTGGGTAGTCTGATTTCCACCACTCTGCTTTTTAACAGGAAAATTCAGGGCTTCATTTTAAGAACCAGCCGGAGTCAGGAGGAGACATTAGTATCATTAAATGAGCATTTTAATGATTTATGCTAATTGATATTGCACATTGGATAATACTTATATAATTAAAACTTGCCATTATAAGAATAAGTCTGATATTTTATTTTGAAGTAATCTTTAGTGGGGAGTGGTCCAAGGAAGCATTCATTATGGCAAGGTGGCATGCTGTTTTTAGTAGAGTTTAGGAAAGAGTCACGTTTATCTGGGAAAAATAATCGTCATCACATACTGTTTGTGGTTGTATATGTATATTAAGTAATTGGATAGATAATAGAAAGCCATATGGAATAGTTAATTCAAGTTTCTTTTTAAAATATAGTCAGTGGTAAGACATACTATTACTTTTTTTTGCCAGAATGATGATGGGGATAGTTCAGCCAGTGTTAATTACCTTTTCAAATGGGGCTGTCTCATTTGATGGAAGCTGGAAGTGCTAGTGTGATTATGGTTTGGAGAAAAATATGGAGTGACTGCTACAGTTTCCTACAGGAATAAGTATGAAAGAGCATAGGGAACTTTCTTGTGACCTTGGTTGTAGAGTGATAGATCATACCTGTTGCTGCCTCACATGAGATGAACGCTAATCACATCTCCCACCCTGATGTGCCTAGGATGGTGGTTTTCAACTGGTGTGCCACAAGAATTTTTAAAATATACAATACCTGACTATTTAGTCAGGGCCACTGACTTCTTTTCTTTTAGACTGTCAAATAAAAAAAGAATGACAACAGCCAATACAACAATAGCCATACAGTGTGAATGAATCAAAGTTATTATTATTTTTGATTCGATTGGGAAAATATATTTTTTGAAGTGTACTGCAGAATTTTAGTAGTTTATGTGTGCCATGAGATGAAGAAGGCTGGAAATCACTGGTCTAGGAAATGGATTGGCAACTTGAAATGCCACTTTGGCACGTTTGCTGATACGTTAGTATAACAAAGCACTTATGTAACAAGGGGACCATTGGTTGGCTGGGATGCTCAGTATCACCTGGTTAGAATAAGAGGGTCCTAAGAGCTGTGTGGTGCTGATATTTGTTAGAGAGTTAAAAAGAAGCCCATTATCATTACTTTCATTTACCAAGAGAGAAAGTAGAAAGCCGTTGCAGTTCTTAGATGAGGAACAAAAAAGTTAATATATACATAATGGTACTGTAGTGTATTTCATACTTGTGTAATTTTTAAGTAAAGTTTGAAACTATGGGGGAAACGTAATGATTATTCAAGTAGTAAAGATTAAAATTCTATTAAATTAAGCTAGGCTATCTGTTTTGGGGATGGCTGTGGTGACTGGGTAGGAAAGAAAAGTCCTAGGTCTTTCACCCTTGGTGCTTGTAATTGATTGTGTCTGGGCGGAAGTGCACTGACTATTCATGCACCACTGAGAGGGAAACACCATTTCCTGTGGTAAATAGACAATGCTGAAGCCAACAAGTCTGTCACATGTAAAGCAAATTGTGAAGTTGACTGAGTCATAGACTGATTATAATTAATGCATTTTTCTGTTATAAATAGTGGAAACAAGCTTCTAAAATGATATTTGTATGTTGAAGAAATTATTTTTTAAATGGTGAATTTAACTTGTTTAACAGATATACCAATTTAAACTGTTGTATAGATATCTTATTTTTTAATTACCTTAATATTTTGTTTATAACCTATTTTCATCTTGTAAATATCAACAGAAGGACCTGGTGGTGTAGCCAAGAGAAAAATTAAGGCTAAAGGTATTTTCTATTTTTGAAATTAGCCTTGAGTGAATCAAATTTAATGCTTGAAAATGCATGACATTTTCTAGATATGTTATGTAAATGCAGCTACTAATGCTAAACATTACTGCTTTTTGATTTTGGGTGCATCTTTGGTCATAGTAGCTTTATCAAGACCTTATTAAAAACTTTACTGCCTCAAGCCTATAATATTAAGTAATTTTCTTTTCATGTTGTCAAACTTTATGTCTTCAAAATAAAAACATATATAACAATATAATGATATTGTTATGCTTATATAAATTTGCAAGTGCACAATTCTACCCTCCAACCTAAAACTTGTTTTATCAGTGAGTGATTTCATTTCTCCAAAGCTCTGATGGAACTTTCTTCGGGCACAATAAAAGCTAGTTTGAGCAAACTTGTAGTTTCCAGTGAAATGAAAACTTAGCTTTATAATCTTTAGCACTTCATTTTGTTGGTGTAGAATTCGCCATGTTTAATATTTGACTTCTTTAAAAATAATTTAACCTGTGAGCCATTCCATGTAGGCTAACAGCTTATTTTATATCCCTCTGTTTTTTTCTATTCACTTGTAAATATTTATGTCCTTCACAGAGAAGGCATGGGGGAAGTGCATGTTTTTCTTTATAAATATGTAATATTCTCTTGTGCTTAAGTGCTTGGCATATTTGTAGTTTGTTATTTATTGTTGGTGAAACATTAACAGGTGAGACTTTTACTATGTGAATTTCAGGGTTTTGTGATTTGTATTTTAATTTTAAAATGAGGAAATTTTAATGGTTTAACTTGGTATCTCACCTGAATAATTTCTGGGAAGAAAATGGCATTTTCACCATTTTAGTTTTATATAAATGATTGCAAAATACCAAATAAAGTGTAATTTTACTTCTTACTCTAGAGAGGCACATTAAATATCAAAAATATACTGTTTTAAAAACAGCGTGCAAAGTAGGGCCCTCTGGCATTGCCGGATCCCTGCCTTGCAGTGCCGTGATATGTGCTGCTCTGGAAATAGCACTGACGTTAGGCTGAGTGCGTGATGGCGTGATGGCGGAGTCTTTGTCAGTGCTAGTCTGGATTTTTACAAAATTTCAGGAAGAACTGAACAACATTTTGTGCCGTCTGAGTTTTACCTAATTTTGTTGGGCAAAAATATCTTTTCCTTTTTACTATATTAAAGAAATATTCCATTTCTTTGTTTCTGCTTAAATGCCACAATACAATGTGTCCGTAAAGTCATGGTGCACTTTTGACCGGTCACGCTCTAAAGTGCACCATGACTTTATGACTTTACGGACACAGTGTATATACAGTATAGCAAACACCTGGCATCTCTTATGATTTCCTATGAGAGAGCAAGAGGGTAAAATTTAAACCTTTGGCTAGCAGCACTATTGAACTATACAAAGCACATTGAAAGGAATGTCTTACATGAGATTTGGAATTACCTGTATAATCCATTGAGTTATGCTCTTCCCTGTGAGAGCAGGGAAGAGCACTTACATGTTGGCTTGAGTGATTCTACATAGATTAACAGGAAACATACTTAAAGGAATACTGATTTCATAATGTTGAAGGTGAGAAGAAAAGAAATTCTGCTTATCATTTAGACACTATAGATAAGGAATTTAAATTTTTATCCTCATAGATATTGTATTTTTCTTAATTAAAAATAAATAAAAATATTTTCATTATTGTTTTCAAGTATTAAAGCACAAATATTAGTAAGGACACACTTTCTTATTAGAGCTAAAACTTTTAAAGTTACCTTTGTACAAATACTTGCAAATTGCGGAAAACTTGTTCTTATGTTGTCAGTGTTCCTTTAATTATGTTGTTATACATAGTTGTGAGATGAGTTAACACTGTAAAGTACTGCTTTATGGATGCGTTCATTTGAATAATACTGCATGTTAACTTTGTTTTAAGACAAATTGTACTATATTTTAAATTGGAAAGATGTGATGGCAAGTTTCTAGAATTGTTTTTATAGCTTATACTTTATAGAGAATAGCATCTACTTTTAACCAACTTAAAACTAGTGTATTAAAGTCACTTTTTGAGTGATCATTTTAAGTGTGTGGAAAGACTAAAAAAAAAAATACTTTTGCACTAAGCTGCTGTTCTGTGAATTAAGAGATTCTCTCAAACATTTTTTCCTTTGATTGGATAACTTGAATGTTAAAGAACTCACTAAAGAAGAGCTCAAGAAGGCAAAAGAGATCTCTGAGTCAAGGAAGGAGAGTAAGAATGAAGAGAGGAAAAAGAGGAAGAAAGAAAAAGAGGATGACCGGAAGGATAAGCAAACTGCTGACTCCAGCACAGCCAGGAAAGACTCCCCTAAGAGTAAAAAGGACAGAGAAAAGGAGAAAACCAAGGAAAATAGGAAAAAGGCAACAAACATAAAGAATATTTCTAGTAAAGTGACATCCAGAGACAAAGGTGACATAAAGGAAGGAAGAAGTGCGACTACACTGGCGCAGGTAGCTAAGGGAACTAATCAGAAAAGAAAGAACTAAGTTTCTGATGTTATTGTCTGAGGAAATGGTAATGTTCTTCGTGATTTGCTGCTCAGGCACGTTGGGGAAGATGTTTAAGTTAGCTATTGAATGTCTTTATTGGTGCTCAACAAGTATATTCTTTGAAATTTCAGTACACTGTCTAATGCTTCTAAACTTAAAAGATGAAGCTTTAAAAATATGTAATAACAAGGTGATGTAATAACATTCTAATTTTGTTTATTTATCATGTATCCAGATAAATGTATATGTATAATGTGAATTATAATGAATTTATTAATATATTTAATATCTTCATTGGAGTTGAATAAGAATATTTAGATTATAAATAGTAATTATATGCAGAGTGACATAACTTTAAGGTTATTGATAAATACTCAGGTAGGTAGGAAGTTGTTGTCTTTCTGTTTGCCTTTGGTTTTCTTCCCACCTTCTTCTTCCTGCTTCCTTTTCCCCTACCCCTTCTTTCTCTCTGCAAGCTCAGGTGACATCCCCTGCATTTCTCCCTCCTTAGGCTCTGGACCCCACCCCCTTGTCTCTTAGAGGGCTGCCCTTTCCTTAGGCTCTTCCCAGATTAATTCAGCTCCCCTTCTCCTATCTCTCTCCTGTTGACTCTGTCTCCTTTACCCCCTCCATCTCTCCAAGCCTCCGCCCTCGCCCAACTTCCTCCAGTCTCCTCAGCTACCTCTCCCTTTCCCCCAATCCCTCCTCAGCTACCTCTCCCTTTCCCCCAATCCCTCCTCAGCTACCTCTCCCTTTCCCCCAATCCTGCCCCACTGTCACCCAGGGAATACTATGTTCTAGCTATACTGTCTCAACAACTCTGGGTGTAGTCATGAATAAAAGAGAATTTTATTTAGAAGAACAATTTTAGAACACTTTTATTTATATCTTTACAGACTCAGGATAGTTATAGAAAGGCTTTAATTATTCAGATAAAGATATCCTTCCATTTTATATCACAGGTTTTCCATTATTTTGGTGGAATGCCGTATGTTTTTCATATTGGGTTGTGTCATAATTGTGTACCATTTCTAAGGAGTTGCACATATGGGATCTAACTAGAAGTCAGAATGTAATGAAGAAAATATTTAATAAAAGGAAATTTCAGTTTGAATAGGTTTCTACAAATGGTTTGTGCTGTTCTGTGCATGATTTCTTAATCATCTAATGGGGACTTCCTGATTAAATCTATGGCCCTCGGCAGGCTCCTGACAAAGTTTTCTAGTTTAGCAGTCTTAGTGTAAAGGGGCAGTGTTTTTCATAGCTCCGGGAGAAAAATCCCTGGGAAGATTACCACTGGCCTGGTGAGGCCTGGTGACCATCTGTGAGCCATGTCACAGTTACACCTACACACCATTGTCACAGTTCCGTTGTGTAGTGGGGGTGGGTGAGTTTTTTCAGTCTGGCTGCAATGCACAAAGCTTTGGTTAGAGGTCAGTGTGTCTCGCTGCACCACACAAGCTACTCCCTGCAGGAATGTGAGCACCTGGGAGTAGAGGGAGGCTCTGGTTTGAACTGGACAGACACAGATCGAAGCAGGTATTCAGCACATCCTGACACAGATCTTGCTGCTAAGATGGACTGATTTTCAAATGTAGATACCAGATTTTAAGTGTTAATATCACCAGATGATATTTTCACCTTACAGAAGCAAAGATAATTATTATTGCATTCACTGAGGGCATTCTAGTCATTTTTACCCTGGTGTTTGCAGAGGGCATAAAGTACATAAAGGCTAAACTCTAAGAAAATGAATGAAAAAATTATTTAGAATAACCTGTAATCAGCAGAAGCATATAAACATCTGTTGCTGTTTAGTGAACACTTGGAAATATTTTAGTTCTATTGAGGTTTTTTCTTTTTTTTTTAATTGATCAGCTCAAGAATTGAATTGAAACATCTGTACTAAAACATTTAAAGATTATTTCGCCTGACCAGGCGGTGGCGCAGTGAATAGGACTGGGATGCGGAGGACCCAGGTTCGACACCCGCCCCCCCCTGAGGTCACCAGCTTGAGCGCAGGCTCATCTGGCTTGAGCAAAGGCTCGCCAGCTTGGATCCAAGATCACTGGCTCGAGCAAGGGGTTGATCGGTCTGCTGAAGGCCCGCGGTCAAGGCACATATGAGAAAGCAATCAATGAAAAACTAAGGTGTTGCAACGAAAAACTGATGATTGATGCTTCTCATCTCTCTCCGTTCCTGTCTGTCCCTATCTATCCCCCTCTCTGACTCTCTCTCTGTCCCTGTAAAAAAAAAAAAAAAGAAAAAAAGATTATTTCAAGAGTTCTTATGAACTAGGAATTAATTTTTCTTTCCTTCCCTTTTCTTCAGTTAATAAAGATTTTAACTGAATTTTATTGAAGTTGAGGCCACACTTTCACTGCATTGGTATTAGATTTTACTCACTTTTTTTTTATTTACTACATAGTTATTTCTATATTCTGCTGCCTCATATTGTTACCTAAGGAGAGTTAAAACTAGAAAGGTTAGTGGTTTTAATAAGACAGCTATAAACTGAGACAAATATTTTGTAATATGAAGTAATTGGGAGTCCTGAAAAATGAAAATTAAATGATAAGAATGTAATTTTTTTGTTATATCAGTAACTTTCATTTAAATTGCACTTAGAATTCTAAGAAATGACATACTGGCATAATTTTTCTCAAACTTTTGTATGCTAATGTTTCACAGGTGAGTAGCACAGTCTTGTAAAGATGATCAATTTTACAAAAACAGTTGACAGCCTATCACTTTTTCCAAGATCTTTTTTATTCCTTTAATATTCACATTACTCTTTTGAAGCACTTTAACCATTAATTTCTTTATTCATTTCTTGTGATGTGTAACCTCTGTGTTTCACAACCTTCATGTGAATTTTACTTATTTCTAACATCACTTGCAGGCATCTCTTTGAAATATTTTTTTACCAGATTTTCAGTTACGCTTTATGGGTGATTTGCATAATGTAGCCGGTTCTCTCAGCATATAACGATGAGAGGGGGTGATTACGGACTGACATAAGTCGGTCCTCATGAACGCTCGAGTTCATCCAGGGGCTGATTCTGTGATGGGGTCACAGAGAATGGTTTGTAGCATTATGGCCTGCTTCGCCATACCCCTTTGTGACTGGTTCTCACAATGACATGGATAACAAGGACTCCTAACTGAAACCTCCACTGAAAAAGAAAGGTAGCAAACAAGTATGATTTTAAATTTTAAATGTTTTAAGATAATTGTAAGTTCATATTCCCTGAAATGGGTTGGTTACTTGGACGACACATCTACTGACTTGGGTCCCTCTCTCCTGTGTCTTCTGCAGTGGTTTTTCCTATTCATGCCCATAGGTGACAATTCTCCAAACTGATCACTCGTATTATTTTACTATAAAAGGCATTTTGATGATGCTGGTTTTCCTCATCTGTGAATCAAAGTGAACTCCTCTCTCTCCATGGCTGTGAGAACTGGCTGGCAAACCGCAAGCACTGTGCTGAGCAGATCCTGTGCTGGCACTCCGCCTTCCTTTCCCTTGGGCCCTGAAAAATGTGCAAGGACCGGGGCTGTGCTTTCTACTCCTGCTTTCGTCAGCAGGTTGCGCGACAGATAAGTCCTTTATCCTTTGTAACTAGTTCATCTTTGTGAAGTGGGTGTGCTGGACCTGGTTTGTTCTACTGAGATCACTGAGAGGACAAACAACAGTAATTATACATGTTTATATGTGTCAGGCTGTAAGAATGTGTTATGATTTAGAGGATACTGCTACAACATGAAAACACAGGATATGAAAGGTAAAAAGGCTAGATAAACATTATGAAATAATTAACTGTACTCTTAAGTGTATGCTATAATCAAGACATTTTATAATCAGCCTAATTATAAAATTTATTTACAAATTTGCTTTGTACTTGGAACACATTTTCTGTAGAAGCAATTTATGTTCTTTGGAGGTTTTCTACTCCATTCCACAAAAACTAAATTCCCCATACTAGTATTGCAAGTTTCAGTGTTTCTGTAGAAAAAGGCATCATCATTCTTCTTCAAGATATTTGGAACATACTTACTTTTACTTGTAAGTTTATTATTCATATTTCTTTTGATTGTCTATGTGAATCTATTCAGATTAGCTTATGTGGGGAAAACCAAAACCAAACCAAACATTGACTGGCCCACTTAACTGCAAAGCCAAGGGGAAGCTGTAAGTTTTTTCTTTCTTTGGTTCTGTTGGATCTCAGTGCTCCAGTCTCTGGGCATGTG
This sequence comes from Rhynchonycteris naso, assembly GCA_037038555.1. Lineage (NCBI taxonomy): Eukaryota > Metazoa > Chordata > Mammalia > Chiroptera > Emballonuridae > Rhynchonycteris > Rhynchonycteris naso. The sequence continues at coordinate 230,872,454 of CM072998.1, forward strand.
GAGCACGGGCTTCCTTCTAGACAGTTGAAGTAATATAAGAAAATATAATCATATGGTAAATACTACCATTATTATTATTTTTTGTGTGACAGAGATAGAGAGAGAGACAGACAGGGATGGATAGGGACAGACAGAAAGGGAGAGAGATGTGAAGCATCAAGTCTTCATTGCAGAACCTTAGTTGTTCATTGATTGCTTTCTTATATGTGCCTTGACCAGGGGACTCCAGCAGAGCGAGTGACCCCTTGCTCAAGCCAGCAACCTTTGGGCTCAAGCCAGTGACCATGCACTCAAGCTGGTGAGCCTACGCTCAAGCCCGGTGAGCCTACGCTCAAGCCCGATGAGCCTACGCTCAAGCCCGATGAGCCTACACTCAAGCTGGCGACTTGGAGTTTTGAACCTGGGTCCTCTGCATTCCAGTCTGATGCTCTATCCACTGTACTACTGCCTGGTCAGACAATACTACATTTTAATGATCGCATAAATCAGGTTTATTTTGTTGTGAAGCTCTTCTCGCTTTCCTCTGGTTTTATTTAAAGAGAATGTCTTTTTAGTAAACTAAGGGTGAGTATTATACAGCAGACCCATCTAATCTGAGAAAATCCTGAGGACCACTCTTCATTCTCATGTCCTACCATCCTGCCTCCTCCATTTGCCTAAGGATAAAACCACATGAACGAGATGTTTGTGACCAGTTTGGATAGCATTTTTTACATAGATGTCAATTTTTGTAAAAAGCTTCAATTTTATAAGCCCTAAGGAGCAGAATGTCACCTATTTTTCTTTTCTTTGTTCTCACTTTGTACCTCATTTGATTTTTCTTTATCTCTGTATTTATCACTCTTTAATATTTGTATATTGTAGAGGTCTGTCATTTATTTCATCCTTGCCTCAAATATTACTTCTCTTGTATCTTAAAAGATTAGAGAAAGTCATATACTTAAAATTTCTCTGTTGTTTTTGATAATTATACAAAACACCCATGTGCTGTGTCATCTTGATTGTCCATTTGTTGATTCATTCAAAAAATATGCTGAGTATCTGCAGTTGGACAGGGGCTGTGCCAGGCACTGGGGACATCAGTGGTCGAGGTGGCTATAGTCCCTACTGTGCAATATGGGCAGTATGTGAGGGCGGGGGAAGAAAATAATGAAACAGGCTATTGCTAGGACTGTCCCGTCTGTGCAGAATGTGCTCCTGCATTGTGCGGGCCACCTGCCACCTCTCTCTCAGGGTCCAGCTGAGTTATCGCATCTGCACCAGCGCTTTCTTTGATCCTCTCCTAGGTGTTGGCCTGGGTGCAGTCTGGCTGTCATACCCACCTCATTGCTACATTCCTGTACTTTGCTATTAGACTATGATTTATATTCAGTAACTGATATGTGTAGACATTCACGGTACGTTTATTGAATGTTGAACATATAAAATTATTTTAGAAAGATGAAAAGTGTGCTTTAAAGAAAAAAATGCCCACGTTTCTTCAATAATTGTTTTAACCACCATGGAAGTAGCCTATAGCTGTGCTCAGGTTGCTGTGTGTACGTGCACAGGGAGGGAGTAAATTTGTTTCTTTAGAAGAAATAAAGCATCATTTGGTGGGAAAAATAAATATTTGCTCTGTTTAAATTACCTCATTTAATTCTTAAAACCTTCTAAGGAGGTACTATTATATCTGTTTTCTGTACTTGTGGAAATCAAAATTATAGCCCTGGGAATATGGTCAAGATGGAATTCAAGTGACATTTAAAGACAGCCCTCTTGGGACATGTGGTCCCCACTTCTGCACATTCCTTGTGTTGTAAGATGTAAAACTGAATCCATTGCATTCATTGGTCTTTGTTGGTCATATAAAATATATTATGCTCACTTTGTTAAAGATGGTGCTGCCCACATGCAAATTTTAAGAGTAAGCTTTTTCCCCACACTCTTGACTGATTGGATGATGTGGGTGGTGCACTGTTGTGAGGAATCCTCCCATTATGCCTCAGATGGGTGGCTTTGTGTCAGAGACTTTCTTTTTTGTGTAATTGGATTAAGGGTTTTGATTCTACACTATAAAGTGAGGCAGACCGGGAGCTTGCTCTCTCGGTTCCTGAGGTTAGTATTAGAGAGTAGAACAGATTAAGGCCACGTGGAGGCCAGCAGAAGCAGCCAAGATGGCAGAGTGCTGAGGAGGAAGCCAGTTTGTGTAGAGAGAAGGAGATGGGAAACAGAGGTGATTAAGTCTGGTGAGGTAGAAGCCTTTGATTCTAAGAAACTTGGATAAGTCAGTAGCTTTGTGAGCACTGAAAGAGTGGGTTTTGGAGCCCAGTGTGTGTTTCTGTTTGCCCGCCAGGTGCAAGCTAGAATTAAAGCTGATGGCTCACCAGTTCTTGGCTCCTGTTGGGCAGATAAAATATAATATGCTCACTTTGTTAAAGATGGCGCTGCCCACATGGAAGCCCATCACCCAGGTGATATTATTTGCCCTTATGCTTGGGATGGGTATGGGGGAAAGGCTGTAATGTAAGCAGGCCTGGTCATTATAGCCTAAGGCTTGTTTTTAAGAGTAAGCTTTTCCCATACCCTTGACTGATTGGATGATGTGGGGTGGTGCACTCTCCTGAAGAATCCCATTATCCCTCAGATGGGTGACTTTGTATTAGAGACTTTCTTGTTTGTAGATTGGATTAAGGATTTGGATTTCTACACTATAAAGTGGGGCAGACCAAGAGCTTGCTCTCTCTTGGTTCCTGAAGTATTAGAAAGGAGAGCAGATTAAGGCCACGTGGAGGCCAGGAGAAGCAGCCAAGATGGCAGAGTGCTGAGGGAGAAGCCAGTTTGTGCTGAGTTTGTGCTGGAGAAGGAGATGGGAAACAGAGGTGAATAAGTCTGGTGAGGTAGAAACCTTTTGATTCTAGGAAACTCGAATAAGTCAGTAGCTTTGTGAGCACTGAATGAGTGGGTTTTGGAGCCCAGTGTGTGTTTTTGCTTGCCCGCCGGGTGCAAGCTAGAATTGAAGCTGATGGCTCACCAGTTCTTGGCTCCATTGTTTCATTACCGACTGTCCGAATCTAATGCGAACCTAGATAGGTCAGGCGGTTATGATGGTGGCCGCGACTACTGGCTTTACAGCTCTGTTGTTTCATTACCGACTGTCCGAATCTAATGTGAACCTTCACGGGTCAGGTGGCTGTGATGGTGGCCACGACTACTGGATTTACAGTCTTGAAACCAGGCTCTTAGGGAGCCCTTTAGAGTGTTTAATTCTTTTGAGATTTATGTCATCCTCTTTCTAAAATCTCTTCATCTTGAGTCAAGTGAAGATGCTTTGAATCTGGAATTCTTATTGTGTGTCATGGAGCAGCTCTTAGTAGCTGGAAGTCTCAGAATTTTGATAAGTTACAGGGGTGCTGTTGGGATACCTGCTAACATCTGTATTTGCTGGTTATATAAGCCAGGAACAGCAAGGAGAATTAGTATGGTCAATTAGTATGCATGCCTTTCTGGTTTATAGATTTCCTGAATGTAAAGCCAGTAGTCAGGGCCACGAACAGGGCTGCCTGGCTAGTGCAGGTACGCATTAGATTCGGACAGTCGGTAATGAAGCAATAGAGCCAAGAACTGGTGAGCCATCAGCTTTAATTCTAGCTTGCACCCGGCGGACAAGCAAAAACACTGGGCTCCAAAACCCACTCTTTCAGTGCTCACAAAGCTACTGATTTATCCGAGTTTCCTAGAATCAAAGGTTTCTGGCTCACCAGACTTATTCACCTCTATTTCCCATCTCCTTCTGTCTACACAAACTCTGCACAAACTGGCTTCTTCCTCAGCATTCCGCCATCTTGGCTGCTTCTGCTCTCCTCCACGTGGCCTTAATCTGCTCTCCTCCCTAATACTAACCTTAGGAACCACGAGAGAGCAAGCTCCTGGCCTGCCCCACTTTATACTGTAAAAATCCTGGGAGGATTCCTCATGAGAGTGCACCACCCCACATCATCCAGTCAGTCAAGGGTGTGGGGAAAAGCTTACTCTTAAAACTTGCATGTGGGCAGCGCCATCTTTAACAAAGTGAGCATAATGTATTTCATCTGCCCAACACTGAATATTTCTCAAGTTTCATGTACCTATTAGGGATATTCTTAGGCTATATTGATTAAACTGTTAAACTACTTGCATTTGAAGCAGTAGCAGTTCAGAGCATTTTCCCTTCACAAATATGAGCAGCTGGAGTAATCCTGGTAACATCAGGATTTTCACCAATCTGTATACTGTTGATTAGTAAACCACAAACCGACGAACTAAAGTTTAAAAATGTCTTAGCTTTTTATGTGCTAAGTATATGAAATCATAGAAAACATAATACTATTTATAATTCTTAGATTTTGTTGAAGTGTTTTGTATGTAATTCTCACGAAAGTGAATCCTTTGTTTTTACTCAGAGTCCTCTGCGATCCCTTTGTCCAGGGACTTTCTGAGTCTCACACAGTCACGCCCTTGCTCACTCCAGCTGCAGAGCTGCCTGGGTCATCCTGGCTCCCAGGATCCTCCCAGCTGAGTTATTTTATACTTGTTCCACAGCTTTACCTGGAGCCTTCTTTCCCCAGTGTAACTCAAGCAGTCACACCTGTTCAAATCTTATCAGAAATCTGTTCAAATCTTATCAGTAAGTTCTTCCCTCATCAATTGAGTACAGATAGCCCCACGCCCTGCTCCCTAAGTGCCTGGCACTCCCTGCCTCACTCTTCCTCATACCATCTTCCCATCCTGTGTATTTTTCTAATTGTTCCCTCTCTGCTGGAGAAAGGGGATTTGTATGTTTATGTATTTTCTATAGTGAGTTGCATTATTTGGTGCTAAATATTTGTTGAATGAGTGAATATAATATGCAAAACTTAGTAAGTTTTAAACTATGTTGACCCTGGCCAGGTGAGTCAGTGGATAGAGCATCATCCAACACACTGAGGTCACAGGTTTGATTCCCAATCAGGACACATATGAAAAGCAAGCAATGACTGCACAACTAAAGTGGAACAACTAACTCTAATGAATTCATGCTTCTTTCTTTCTCTTCTTCTCTGTTACCCTCCCCCCCACTTTCTCCCTTCCTCTCTCTCAAATCAATGGAAAAAAAAATAAAAATAATAAAAGTAAACTATGTCATGTATATGGAAAGTATAGTACATTTCTTTTTTCTCATGTGGTCAGGTGCAGTTGGGTAGGAAGGAATAAGCCAGGGTCATTGTGCTTATTTGTTGTGAATGGTTGATTTATTTTTTATTTTTATTTATTTATTCATTTTAGAGAAGAGAGAGAGAGAAGGGGGGAGGAGCAGGAAGCATCAACTCCCATATGTGCCTTGACAGGGCAAGCCAGGGGTTTTGAACCGGCGACCTCAGCACTCCAGCTTGATCCTTGATCCGCTGAGCCACCACAGGTCAGACGTGAATGGTTGCTTTAATGTGCTCATTTCATTTACTTTTTATAACTTTGTAGGGTGTAAAGCCAGTAGCTGCGGCCACCATCACAGCCGCCTGGCCCACGCAGGTTCGCATTTGATTCGGATAGTGGGTAATGAAACAACTGAGCCAAGGACGGGTGGGCCATTAGCTTTAATCCTAGCTTGCACCCAGCGGGCAAGTTAAAACACACACTAGGTTCCAAAACCCTCTCATTCAGTGCTCACAAAGCTACTGACTTATCCGAGTTTCCTAGCATCAAAGGTTTCTAGCTCACCAGCCTTATTCACCTCTGTTCCCCATCTCCTTCTCTCTGCACAAACTGGCTTCTCCCTCAGCACTCCACCATCTTGGCTGCTTCTCCTGGCCTCCATATGGCCTTACTCTGCTCTCCTACGGCATGAACTCCTCCTAGAATGCAATCACTCTTTTCTTGAACAATGTGATCTCTCTTCCTTTTAAAACCTTTTGGCATGAAAGCCCTCTCCCAATACACATTAATTCAATCACACCCATCCCAAGCAGGAAGGGCAGGGCAACTAATGTTATCACCTGGGCAATGGGCTTCCCCGTGGTTAGCGCCATCTTTAACAAAGTGAGCATAATATATTTTATCTGCCCAACATAGGGCCAGTAGCCACGGCCACCATCACAGCTGCCTGGCCCATGCAGGTTCACATTTGATTCGGACAGGCGATAATAAAACAACAGAGCCAAGAACTGGTGAGCCATTAGCTTTAATTCTAGCTTGTACCTGGCGGGCAAGAAATACACACAGTGGAGAACACTCCCTTTTCCATTCAGAACTCCCAAAGCCACTGACTTATCTGAGTTTCCTAGAATCAAAGGTTTCTAGCTCACCAGACTTAATCACGTCTGTTCCCCATCTCCTTCTCTCTGCAGAAACTCTGCACAAACTGGCTTCTTCTTCAGCATTCTTCCATCTTGGCTGCTGCTCCTCCCTTCCACGTGCCTTTCTCTGCTCTCTTCTCTAATGCTAATCCCCAAAACCCAGAGCGAGCAAGCTCCCGGTCTGCCCCATTTTATAGTGTAGAAATCCAAACCTTTAAGCCAATCTACAAATAAGAAAGTCCCTGATTCAAAGCCACTTATCTAAGGCATAAATGAGATTCCTCATAATAGTCCACCACCCCCATCATGCAACAGTCAAGGGTGTGAGGTAAAGCTTAGGTTTAAAACTAAGCCTTAGGCTATAATGACCTCGCTGGCTCACAGCCTGTCCCCCACACCCAATGCAAACTTTAAGCGAGCAAACGTATATATCATATTTACAAACTTATTTGATCAACAAACTTCTTTCATTTTGAATGAAAATTGGAGGAGAAATTATTTCTTAAATGCAAACATGATTTTAAAATTTTTCTTCATTTATCTAATATGCTGAAAGAACTAAAACAAGGTATGTTTTAAGGTAATTTAGTTTCTAAGTCATGTAGGACTATGTGGTTGACTCACAGCATTCATCTAACTCTGGATAATTACTGTCGGGCAGATGTGGTCATCTGTTCCTCTTGCCAGTGTAGGGATGGAAGTGGGTTCTGGTTTTGACTGATATAATTGAAAGAGGAGAGTGTGGGAGGCTTCTGGGGAAGAGTTCCTCAAGTCTGAGAAAGAAAGAAAGCAAGAGGAGAGCCAGGGGTGCTTAGCTGCTGGGTACTATCTTGTCTGAGAGGAGCTGGCCGCAGGAGGAGCCTGGTTCTGGCCGGAGGAGGAAGCCGGTGCCGAGACAGCCCAGTGGCCACTGCACTTCACTTGGACAATAAATGGTCTTGCTCAAGCCCCTACGAGCTGCTGTTTTGTAACCTGCAGTACCAGGAACATCTGAACTGACACATTGTCTTCATAATGTAATTTTGAATATCTCAGGGCTTTACCCTGGCCATGTATACTTATAATAAATCCAATTTGAAAAACTTTTCTCTGATTGTGAATTGACCTTGTATGCATTTATTTTTCTTGTTTAAAATCTTATATAAGACATAGATTTACCTGTTATCTGAAGAACATCTATTCATGGACTAAAATGAATTTGGGTGTCAATACCACCAAAGCTGATTCTTTCATCTGGGCTGTCAAAGCAATAAGAATTAGTGTAGAGTGTCTTTCTGTTAAGTTCTGGGAAATGTAGAGGTCCAGGGAGGAAATGCGTTAATATGACTCTCAGCTTCTTTGATGTTTACAATGTTGCTTAATTCTGTATGCCGATTTTACCCCCACAGAGGAACTGTGACCAGGTGTCAGTACATTTACAATTCATCTGCCACTTTGGACAGAAAAGAAAATTTCTTATTCTATTTTTATCTCATTATATGGTTTTGCTTTGTCATGTTTTTCACATTTTACAATTTCACTTTTAGAGACAAGTAACTTTCAGTTGATTTAGAGAAAGCCAACTCGAGGGGCATTTGATTTCTAAATATTGATTGATAAACTACTAGTTTTCAAACACTCAGAAAAAAGTTTTTTCAAGTGGAATTTTTTTCAAAATCCAGTAAAAGGGGAATTTTAAGGCAGTTCATTCTTTATTGTTTGGTGGGAAACCTTCATTGCTTATTGAACTTACAGAGCACAATTTGAAAACCCACTACATATGGATTAGTGAAGAATCAGTTTGTTCCTATGGAGATACTTTTCAGAGTAAAATAATTATACCAGGACAACAGATAACACTTAGCTGGGACTGTCTGAGGCAGACGAGGGTAGTGCTCCTGTTCTGGTGGGTGCTCAGCAGGTGTCAGTCTGTTTGATAAACAGTAGTGGGGAAATCTATATGAATTCCTGCTCCCACCTTTATAGCCTTGAGTCGCTCGACTGCAGCCAAGGAGCCTGACCCCACAGGGAATTTCTGCAGCCGTTAGAGTTGTCCGCACCATTGGGTGTGCTCAGCTTTTCAGCTTGTGTTTATTGAGCACTTGCTATGTGCCAGGTGTTTTCTGAGATGCTGAGAGTAACTATAAATTACGTGATTCCAAAGATTCCTGATGTTTCCCTTATTCATACAGCAGAACTTAGCAATGAATAGTTCCATACTTGTACTGTTAACATTTGAGAGATGTAGGGATGGATTAGTTAAGTGGAAAACTGTATGGAGCTTTCAGCCCTGAATTTGGTATTTAAAATGTGATGTATTTTAAAAAGCTTTCATCTCCCCCGCCTCCTGAAATTGAACTACAATTAGCATCCATGGTATTTGTGCATATTCCCTTTGGAATTTAACTATTTTATAGTTAAAAGTCACTTTTATGTTAGGGATAGAACATAGCTGTCTGCACTGGTGTTTGTTTTACTAGTGTTTGTCTTTTGTTTACGTAGTGAAAATTAGTACAGGAAATGAGGTGCAGTTCTGTGTATCTGTCTCAGTGTCTTTAGGATTTGGGAGAGGGAGATGAGAGTGTGTTTGTGAATAAGAGAAATGAAGAGGTAAAGAAAAGGGAATGATAATAAAAAATACAGAGAATCAAAACAGAAGAGTAAGCCTGACCAGGTGGTGGCGCAGTGGATAGAGCATCGGACTGGGATGCGGAAGACCCTGGTTTGAGACCCCGAGCTTGCCAGCTTGAGTATGGGCCCATCTGGCTTGAGCAAAAGCTCCTCAGCTTGGACCCAAGGTCGCTGGCTCCAGCAAGGGGTTGCTCGGTCTGCTGAAAGCCCGCGGTCAAGGCACATATGAGAAAGCAATCAATGAACAACTAAGGTGTTGTGATGGCAACGAAAAACTAATGATTGATGCTTCCCACCTCTCTTCGTTCCTGTCTGTCTGTCCCTATCTGTCCCTCTCTCTGACTCTATATATCTGTCCCTATTAAAAAAAACAAAACACAAAGAAGAGTAAAAGGCATTGAAATTAGAATTTCCTAGACTACAATAGCATGTGTATATAGTATATAAAGGTGCTTAAGGTTAGAAAATTGCCTGTCCATTCTGTGTTCTTTTCACTCCAAGCTGTTGACATGCACATCATGCTTCCTTTACTAACAACTGATGGTACACAGTTCTCGCTGGGGTAGTCATGATTTCAGGATTTGGTACGTGGTATCTACAGACTCTTGAACCCAGCCAGTTTAGCTTTCTAAATAGTGCCTTAAATGGAAGGTATACTTTAATGTTCTGTTTACAAAATATCAAAGTACTAATTCAGTATAACATTTTATTTAGACTGGTTTTTACTTTAAAATCAGCTTTCATGTTGATTAATGTGAGGTTTTACCGGTATTTTCCTTCAGACATAAAAAGAACTTTTTAATATATATCTTTTACCTGTTGTGTAATAATATGATCGCCTGTAAGTACTACCTTAAGAAGACTGCCAATAGTTACGTATGATTTCTTCCCACTTTAAACTATAGTTTTCATGAAGAATAAATAATTATATATAAATAAAAATTAATGTACTCACAAATAGCAGTAGAAAGTCAAGTATATCTTAGTTGTTTGCTGAATTCAGAGTTCAGAACTTAAAAATTTATTAGTCACCTATGAGCACAAGAAGAGCGTGAACTCATTCTGAACTACATTTATATTTTAGAGATTTGTGAACATTTAAACATGGTTTTTGTTTTGTTTTTTAATGCTAGATGAACTTAGGTAAAGAGATATTAAAGACCCATATGGAATTAAAGAGCAAACTTTTTCTACTTCAGTTTTTAAACATATCAGTGTTTTCAGTTAATATGTAAAGTCTTATAAACTTTGAATTACTTGCACTGTTGATGGAATGTTTGGAAATATTTGTCCTGGTTTTAATTGTCAAAAAAGAGGGGAAAAAACATAAGTTAATTTTGTGAATAAAAATGCAGGCCTTAAAGAAAGATCTGCTTCAAAGCCGACAGTCCCACCAGACGAGGCTGAGACACACCCTTGGCTGGAGGAGCAGGTGCCCAATGGGCCAGGTAAGCTTTCCTGTGATTCTCACCTGCACCTCAGCGTGCCAGCTATCCCAGTGTGTAGTTTCCAAAATTGTGTTTTACCCATAATTTGTTTTGCAATGTTTACAGAATGTTGAAATACTTTTCTTTTTGTCTTCTGAAATTTCTTTAGTAAACTTCATTTACTGGACAATTTTAATTTCTCAGATCATGAATTGAAGGCACAGATAGATGACAGCTCATTGCCTAAGACCACACAGGAACATCATGAACTGTTTCTTTATTTTATTTTATTTTTTTATGTTTTTTACAGGGACAGAGGGAGAGAGTCAGAGAGAGAGATAGATAGGGACAGACAGACGGGAACGGAGAGAGGTGAGAAGCACCAATCATTAGTTTTTTTGTTGCGGTTGCGACACCTTAGTTGTTCATTGATTGCTTTCTCACATATGCCTTGACCGCGGGCCTTCAGCAGACCGAGCAACCCCTTGCTGGAGCCAGCGACCTTGGGTCCAAGCTGGTGAGCTTTTGCTGAAACCAAATGAGTCTGCGCTCAAACTGGCGAGCTCGGGGTCTCGAAGCAGGGTCTTCTGCATCCCAGTCTGACGCTCTATCCACTGCGCCACCGCCTGGTCAGTTGTGAACTGTTTCTCAATTCCAGTTCCAGGACTATTGTAATTGACTACCGTGGAAATAAAATTAGGCACATTATACCCTAGTTTGGTATTGTTTTCACGTTATTTAATAGAGTAGGTCTGCTCAGTTCCCCATCTTTTAATTATGAGAGTCTCCTTTCTACATCAAAAGGCTTTCCCAACCTCCATGTATCTATGAAGCCTCCTTTGCATATTCATGAATTCCTAGATCAATTCAACTATCTTCTTAGTCACCCAAGGCCTGTGACCCATGTGATGATAACTCCAGAAATCTCTTTATAAGTTGGTAAATGGAATTTGAATCCTTTACTATTATTTTCTATTTATGCCAAGATATTTTTTAAAAAAGAACTGTTTAATTTCTGCACATTTTTTATTTTTCAGTTCTCAAATATTTGGTGTCATTTTGCCATCTAGTGGCATTGGTAGGTATGACACCTAATTTAGTAGCTACTTACCAGTAAGTACTGGGTTTCATCGATAGTATGGCTGATTTTATCACTTTGATGAATAATATCTGATTTCTCTTCCTCCCTTTTAAGATGAATATGCTGGTTTGATTTTTAAATTTGTTCAAATCATAATAGTAGGAGAATTTATCGTCTTCCTACCATTCCTATAGAATTGCTATAAGCGTGCCATGACAATAGTGATTTTTTAAAAAATAATTTAAATATGTGTTTGAATTTAGCATCCTTGATTTTACTTTCTGCTAAATAAATTTACAAGTACAATTTTTTTCAAAGCTAGTACCTACTCTGAAATGTGCAATTCACTTTTACTCTTTTTAATTTTTTGTTAATATTATTCTGCATATTACTGATAACTTACTCTCCTAAATCAATGAGTTTATCATCACCTCATAGCCTCCTCAACTTCTTGGCAATATCTGGTTTAGTTTAAATGTAGCCTTTTCTACCTTTCTCTTACTTGACTTAGCTTCTCTCTCTTCTCTGCCTACCACCTCTTCCATAAACATAGGAACACCCCTCCCATGAAAATACAATACAATAAAAACCCTCTTGGTCCTTATAGTCCTCTTTCTCTGCTCTCCAGCCCCTCTCCTTGCTGTACTAGGCTTTTGAAAGAAGAATCTATAGTTGCTTTCTTGACTTGTTTTCCAATCAGTCTTTACCTCATCTCAGTCTGGCTTCTGTCTCAACCAACTGTCCCCAGGGGAAAGGAGGTAGGTCCCAGTATCATTGACCTGCGCTCAGGGAACGAGAGTCTGGAGAGGCTTGTGAGGGCTAGATTGTGGTGTTTTTATATTCTATTCTGGAGAGCTAAGATTTTCATTGCTTCAGGCAAAGGAAGCCATTAAAGGCTAAGCAGTGGAGCTGAGTGCTATCCTCCACTTCTCCTTACTCACATTATGTTCTCTTTGGAGAGCTGTAAAGCTGGAAATCCAATCAGGAAGCGATCATGGGTGTTGTGAGAGGTGATGTGGGAGGAATAGAGATTGCCAGGCTCCTCTGTGATTGTATGAGACAGTATATTTAAAGATGATCTGTGAAATATAAACATCTATAAAATTAAAAGGCACTTCTTGTGCTTCAGAAATGGTTTGTAGTGTAATTAGCAAAGTAGAGTCTTAAACTTTTTTTTATATGAGGTTCCAATGAAATTTGTTTTTGTCATGGAAGATTAGTTCATGAATATAACTTATGTTAGTGGCATTATTTCATGTGACAGCATTTGTGATACTTTCTAGAGCTACTTCTATTTACTGATAATAGTGTGGGTGTAATTATAGCTTCTGGTTTGTTGTGTGATGTTGCAATAAACATGAAAATCCGATAAGCACTACAGTGGTGTCAGAATGTCATTACTGATGTTGTCCACTTTTGTAATTGATATGGACTTGAATCTATGAGTCTGAGTGTCAAATGGAGTTCTCCAGAGCTGAAAGGACTGTGACTTATAATGTAAGGTCTTCTACTCACAATTCATAGCAACTTCTGGGAGTGGTCAGCCAACCTTGCCCATCGAAGGCCTCCAGCGGGGAGTGGGGGGTCCTTTCTCCTGACTCTCAGGGAAGACATATACATTGATGGCTATTGTATTGCCCATATACAGTAATCTATATTGACCTTGTCTTACACGTTTTTTTTGTGTTTATTTTTTATTTTTATTTTATTCATTTTAGAGAGGAGACACACACACACACACACACGGGGGGGGGGGGGAGGAGCTGGAAGCATCAACTCCCATATGTGCCTTGACCAGACCAGTGCAGGGTTTTGAACTGGCGACCTCAGTGTTCCCAGGTCGACGCTTTACCCACTGCGCCACCACAGGTCAGACGTCTTACATGTTTTTATCTTTAATTCCCACTGCTTTTTTTCCTGAAAGCTTTGTCCTTCCCGTTTTCTTTATTTTCTCACTAGTGTAAATTTTGTTAGAGACAAATAATTAGGTTCTGAGTGAGGTATTCTTTTAAAGAAAGATCTGCCTCCAAATTAGTTTTCTTGTTTTAAGATCTTATGAAGTCTTTTAAAATTTATACCTGCTGTCAAAATAAAATCAATTGAAAATATCTACCACATTTGCTAAGATAGGAAAATCAGCGGTGAGCTGATGTAAAAGGGATGCACAGCTGAACCAGATGGAGCATGTAAATGTGTGCGCGTGGGGGCGGAGTTCAGGTTCCAACACAGCAGCCAGGTCTTCTCTCCTCAGTTCTGTTTTATAATTATTTTAGGGCCTCGGCGTATCGAAGATGCAATACAGGAAGAAATTCATTCCCCACTCCGTGAAATGGTTCACACAGAACATGGTATGAGTTCACATCAGTTTTTTCATGCATCGCTAGAATAACTAAGTGATTAAATGACTTGAACATCATTTTAAAATTAAGTAATAATTGAGTGTTTTTTAAAGGTATTGAAAGACAAATTCTTTTTGAAATAGCCCCAAACTTGTTTTATTCTACCTAACTTGAGAAACTTAGCGCATACATCTAATGAAGAAATGGGAGGAACACATGTGAATCAACTAACTGAGCCAGCGGTGCATCAGTAACACATGGCAAGAACAGGGGGAAAGAAATAGGACATAACCAACAAGCTGGGATGAGCTATCTGGGCATGATCTCCGATCTTTGCATTTTACTGGCTGTTTGGGGGTGGGTGGTCACCAAAATACAATGGGGTGACATTGAATATCACCATAAGGGAAATAAATATGTGATCAGCTTAGAGACTAGGAAACATTTTCCCATCACTTATGTCTAAAAAATTTCTTGTATAAACTTTTGTACAGAGACTGTGAAATGACACTCTAGAACCCAATGTTTTAGGATTTCATAAGACTGCCTTAAAGTATCCCTTGATAACAGCAGAGAGCATAACCCTAAAATGTTGCTCACAAAGGGATTTTGAAGGAGGCAGAACACGTGTATCCTGATACTTCCACTGGTTCGGTGTGAGCTAAAGATAGTCGAGAGGAAAAGGATATGTTTCTTAAATACAAACAGAATATCCACCACTTAAACTGCTAAACTGGGCCTTAGCAGGCTGACTCAACTGCCTTTTCCAGCCCTGGCGTTTCAGGGTTAGGCTGGGGATGAGCCTGTGCTGCGTGCTGCGTGTCTGCCGCTGGCCGCTAGGGGGCTGGGAGCCTGCATGCTTCTGTCCCTGCTCTCATCTCGGTTGGGGAAGCCACCTCTCCTGCATGTCCATCTGCCTCTGTGCGCAAGCGCAGGCTTTCCCTTACTGCTTCTTTTTAAAAAACTTTAACCTAACAAAGGATGATGCAGTCTGAACAAGTGATTGTGGTATAATGAGATAAGTACTGTAATGGCGAAACACAGGATGCCCTGTGGGGCTTACTCACACTTTTGAGGTTAGCAGAGGCTCTGGGACATTTTGATTTAGGAGCTGAAGGGAGTGCAGTGCTCTGCCTGGCACGCGCTGGCAGAAGGGCAAGGGCCTGCGTGGGGGAAGTGCGTGGTGAAGAGGAGGGTAAAGTCATTTAGGATGGCCGTCACCCACATCCCACATGCTGCCGGTGGAGGCGGTGAGGGAAGGGCGGTCTTACTTGATGCTGAGTCACTGGAAGCAGTGGCACCGGTGGCGGTGCTGAGTGTGGTGCCATTTGCGCAAGAGGGACATAGTGGAGGGAGTTACCCACAGGGACATCAGAGGGGAGGTTGTGGTGGTGCCCCAGTGACTCGAGATGGTTAGTCAAACTAAATTTAGCCAAAGGTGGGGAGAGAGAAAATGGAAAGGTATGGCAGACATTTAGGTGGGTGGGTATAGGAATTCAGACAGAAAAGGGAAAAATCAAAGCCTAGCACCTGCGTTTCTTGCCATAAACCTTTGTCTTGGATCTGTCCTCATCCTTCTGAAGACATCCTCTTAGAAAATCTCATAGGCCATGGCTTTTGTGTGTGTGTGTCTGTGTATTTTTCTGAAGTGAGAAGCAGGGAAACAGACTCCTGCATGTGCCCGACCGAGATCCACCCAGCATGCCCATCTGGGACATTGCTCCATTGCAATGGGATCCCTTCTAGGACCTGAGGCGGAGACCATGGAGCCATCCTCAGAGCCCGGGCCAACTTTCCTCCAGTGGAATCTTGGCTGCGGGAGGGGAAGAAAAAGATGGAGAAAAAGGAGATGGGGAGGGGTGGAGAAGCAGATGGGTGCCTCTCCTGTGTGCCCTGGCCTGGAATCTAACCCAGAACTTCCATAAGTCAGGCTGATGCTCTACCGCTGAGCCAACCAGTTAGGGCCAGGCCATGGCTTTAAATGTTACTTGTATTGCTTCTGAATATAGGCTGGCAGCCCTGGCCTCATCTAAGCTCCTGGCTTATCCAATGCATACTTACACCAATTTGCATTTTTTGAGTATCTGAGATTTAAATTGTACCTAAAACTGAACTCCTGATTCCTCATAGCTCTTTCCCTGCTCCCCTCCCAATGATTTTGCTTTTATTTCTTTTATATTTTAGTTCATGTTCTCCTTATCCACCTAGTTGCTTAAGCT
Organism: Rhynchonycteris naso; assembly: GCA_037038555.1. Lineage (NCBI taxonomy): Eukaryota > Metazoa > Chordata > Mammalia > Chiroptera > Emballonuridae > Rhynchonycteris > Rhynchonycteris naso. Next base: position 230,888,420 of record CM072998.1, read on the forward strand.
AAAAACCTTGGAGTTTCCCTTGATTTCGCTTTTCTATTCTCCCCGCACGTGTGACCCATGAGCAGGTCCTGTCAGCTTTGCCGCCAGCACGTGCCTGGATTCCCGCATATGGACTGTAACTACCACCCCCCGCCAGGGCCACTGCAGTGGCGTCCGGTTGGGGGCTTGCTTCCACTCTTCCTCCTCTGCACCTGTGTTTGGTGGAGCCTGGCCCACTGGGCCTTGTCTGGTCCCAGGTTCTTTCTCTCCTGTCACTTTCTCTGGCCCAGCTGTCCTTCTCTCTCTTCCTGGTCATTGCAAACCTATCCCTGCCTTGGAGCCTCTGCATTTGTTGTACCTTCTGCTGGTGTGTGTGTGTGTGTGTGTGTGTGAGAGAGAGAGAGAGAGAGAGAGAGAGACAGTCTTCCCATCTTACAGACTAAGCATGGCCTCCCTGACTGCTACCTCTGGTAGGCTCTCTTCCCCGCCGCTCTCTGTTTTATTATTGGGGTCAGGTCCTGCAGCTGCCATGTTTGGCTTTAGCAAAGTCAAGTTTCTCATCCTTCCAACTAGGATAATAGCACCTACCTTCTAGGGTTGGTATGCTGGTGGCAGAGGGCTTGGCAGTGCCTGTAGTCCAGTAGCCCCAAGGAGACTGTTTTCTCTGTGTCAGGCTGTCACCAACAGGTGGCTTACAGAGAGCACATAGTGTTTAATTCATGTCCTCACTGAGAGCAGGGTCCTCCTAGTGAGCAGTGGTGGCTGAGAGAGAAATCCTGCTCATGTAGAAGCTGTCACATTGCCCTGGATAAAAATGAGTAGGGAAAAAGGAATATGGCAAGAAGAAAAAGAGTCATAAAATTAGTGTCAAGAATGAGAATTTGTAATTCGTTTGCTGAGCAGCAAAAACTTTGAAATGAGGAGAAACAATATAGCAGGCTATGATGAGAAGGCAGAAAACATATAACTAGTATTGACGTAAATGGGCCTACATAATTCTGGTAACTCCTGAGAACATCACTATGCCTCATTAAAATAAAGTAACAAAGAAGACTTTGCAGTCTTAGAGTTCAGTAGCAGTAGAAATAGCAATATCGTTACTGCTTGATGAGGATGATGTTAAAGGTTTAACAGTAATATAACAATAACAGTAACACCTAAATACTTATGAGCCAGGCAGTTTTCTTAGTGTTTTAACCCTCATAACAATGCAAGGAGTAGGTACTCTATTTCCTTTTTACGGAAGAGACGTTTTTTAGGCACAGAATACGGTAGTTAAGTCACTTGCTCAGGGTCACACAGCTGGTGTGGAAGAACTTGAATCTGGATCCATTCATTGCAGACCCTACACTCCTAAATCTGTACCACACTGCTCAGCAGGTCCGGTTCCCATGAGGCCTCTGGTTAGAGTGTTACAGGGCATATTCTGCTTGAAGCCATGTCAGGTAATTTTGGGGAGGATTTATTTTATACCACAATGACAAGCTATACCATATTGGCAGTGGAATAAGAGAACATGTCCAACATCTATATAAAAGAGCAGTTCAGTATATCATAAAAGACTCAGAAGAGAAAATGGGGATCGCTATAAAACTTAAAGGAACTTTTAGATACAAAATTTAATCCAGGTGACCCAATGCAGATGACCTCACATATGGTTCAGATAGGTGACTGGCTGCCCTTTGCAATAGAATGTAGTGTAGAGTTATTTGAGATTGTTACATGGAATTTTGTGGCAATTCTCAATGAAAGATCGCAATGAAAATATCAGACCTTTTCTCTGATCTAATTGAAGAGGCAAATGTATTAATATTTATGAATTCATTTACTCATTAAATATTTATTGAGCACTTCCAATGGCTAAGCATGGCCCTAGGAGCTAAGCACACATAGTAAATGAATATATGAGTTTCTTGACCTTGGTGAGTTCATGTTCTAGTGTAAGGGACCTGTTCCCATCAGGTGGACCAGCGCTTGGCTACCTATGGTGCAGACAGAGCTTGATTGTGGGCACCAGCATGTGCAGTAGCCCAGAGAGAGGCAGGGAATGCCCTGCAGCAAGGGACAGTGTGTGCCCCTCAGAAGGGCCTTATGTGTCTGTCAGTGACTGCTGTGGGCCCCTGCCATACACCTATGTCTCTGTTCATTGTCATTTTTCAAGGAGAGGACCTACAGCAAGAGGAGGATGAACCAGCACAAGAGCAGCACCCAGAAGATGACGATCTCCTTGTGGGAGGTGATGCGGATAGGAGATTAGAGTTCCTGGAAGCTGGAACATTTCAGGAAGGTAGAACATTTTTTGCTTTCAGAATAAAATACAATAGGTAATTGGTATTTATAATTAAGTTTTTATTCAACATCTTTAAAACAAATATAATATTTTTATCTAAAGTTTTTCTTAAGTTGAAGCTAAAAACTTCAATTTAAATATTTTTTTTTCTCTAAAATAAATAGATATCCCAATTTTGATTCTAAGCACTTTTAGGGAAAATCAGAATATATAAATTTCTTCTAGAAAGTAAGTGAGGCCCTGGCCATTTGGCTTAGCAGTAGAGTGTTATCCAGTGTGTGGAAGTTCTGGGTTCGATTTCCAGTCAGGGCACATTGGAGAAGTGACTATCCACACCCTTTCCCCTGTCTGTCTCTCTCTCTTTCTCCTTTCCCCTCCTGCAGCCATGGCTTGAATGGTTTCAGCAAGTTGGTCCCGGGCGCTGAGGATGGCTCCATGGCCTCACCTCAGGTGCTAAAGTAGCTCGGTGGCTGAGCAATGGAAAGCAGTGACCCAGATGCATTGCCTGGTTGGGGCTTGCAAGGTGGATCCCAGTTGGGGAGCATGTGGGAGTCTGTCTCTGCCTCCCCACCTCTCACCTAATTAAAAAAAAAAAGAAAGAAAGATAGTGAAATAAATACTTCAGGCCATTACTTGATTCTTTCCTTCCTAGGGTGCCATGGGTTGTAAAAAATTCAAACAATTGATGAAATATTTTACTTGATAACCTATCACACTCTCTTACTCTGACATAAACTCTATAACAACAATTGGTTAAAACACAGTACTTAGCTTTTATATTGGATTTGGCAAACTTTTTCTGTAAACGACCAGAGAGCCATTGTTTTGGTCTTCACAGAGCATGTAGCTTCTGTTGGAGCTATTCAACTCTGCTGTCATAGCGCAGAAGCAGTCCTGGACAATGCCTGAAATAGTTGTGGCTATGTTTCAGTAAAAGCTTATTTACAAAATCAGGCGGTAGGATAGCATAGTTTATTGACATTTCTTCTATCTCAAAATTTTATTTTTAATTTTTTAAAAATAAATTTATTGGGGTGACATTGGTTAATAAAAATACATAGGTTTCAAGTGTGCAGTTCTGTGATACATGATCTGTATATTTCATTGTGTGCCCACTACCCAAAGTCAAATCTTCCTTTGTCACCATGTATTTGACTGCCTTTACTCCTTACTACCCCTCCCATCCTTTGGTAACCACCATAATGTTGTCCGTGTTCATGAGTTTTTGTTGCCATATACACATGAGGGAAATTCTATGGTTTTTTACTTTTTCTGTCTGACTTATTTTGCTTAGCATGGTATTCTCAAAATCCATCTATATTGTCGCAAATGGCAATATTTCATCTTTTCTTATTCATATATCTATATATCTATCTATATAGATAGATATATAGATATATTATATCTTCTTTATCCAGTCGTCTGTCAACACTTTGGTTGTTTCCATGTCTCGGCCACCGTGAATAATTCTGCAGTGAACATAGGGCTGCATCTGGTTATTTAATCATCAGTTGGATAGATTATCTTGGATCATTTACAGTAGTTAAGTTTTTATTATTGACTATTGGCATATAGAAAAGCAATTTCTGTGATTATAAAAACCCTTGGTTCATATATTTTGTGCTCTGCTCTGAATTAATATGAGACTACTATGTTTATTAGAAGCCCTGTTGAGTAATATATATCTTTTTATTATTAATTTTAATGGGGTGACATTGATAAATCAGGGTGCATATGTTCAGAGAAAACATCCCCAGGTTATTTTAACGTTTGATTATGTTGCATACCCATTACCCAAAGTCAAATTGTCTTCCGTCACGTCACCTTCTATCTGGTTTTCTTTGTGCCCCTCCCCTTCCCCATTCACTTCCTTTCTTTGCTCCCCCCCCCCGCCCCTGTAACCACCACACTCTTCTCCGTGTCTCTGAGTCTCTTTTTTATGTCCCACCTATTTATGGAATCATATAGTTCTTAGTTTTTTCTGATTTACTTATTTCACTCAGTATAATGTTAGCAAGCTCCATCCATGTTGTTGTAAATGATCCGATGTCATCATTTCTTATGTCTGAGTAGTATTCCATAGTATATATATGTACCACATCTTCTTTATCCAGTCATCTACTGAAGAGCTTTTTGGTTGTTTCCATGTCTTGGCCACTGTGAACAATGCTGCAATGAACATGGGGCTCCATGTGTCTTTATGTACCAATGTTTTTGAGTTTTGGGGGTATATACCTAGTAGAGGGATTGCTGGGTCATATGGTAGCTCTATTTTTAATTTTTTGAGGAACCATCATACTTTCTTCCGTAATGGTTGTGCGATTTTACATTCATTCCCACTAACAGTGGATGAGGGTTTTTTTTTCTCCTCAGCCTCTCTAACATTTGTTATTACCTGTCTTATTGATAATAGCTAATCTAACAGGTGTGAGATGATATCTCATTGTAGTTTTGATTTGCATTTCTCTAATAGCTAATGAAGATGAGCATTTTTTCATATATCTGTTGGCCATTTGTATTTCTTCCTGGGCGAAGTGTCTGTTCCTGTCCTCTTTCCATTTTTTTATTGGATTGTTTGTTTGTTTGTTGTTGAGTTTTATGAGTTCTTTGTATATTCTGGATATTAGGCCCTTATCTGAGCTGTTGTTGGAAAATATCATCTCCCATTTAGTTGGCTGTCTGTTTGTTTTGCTGTCAGTTTTTCTTGCTGTGTAAAAGCTTCTTAGTCTGATGTAGTCCCATTCATTTATCTTTGCCTTCACTTCTCTTGCCTTTGGAGTCAAATTCAATATACATTATTATAACCACCTCTTTGTTCAAATAGTTCTTTAGACCTTAATGAGTTCTTAAAAGATTTTAAGCCACATGTTTTGTACACTGATTGACTTAGGTCATTTTTATTAAAATAAAAAAATTATATAATTTTATATTTAAAACGAATACTAATGAAACATTCTTCATTTAAGATGGATGTTTCATTTCTAGAGTCATAAAGAAAGCAAGCCTATGCTGAAGCTGGGGGAAAGGTCTATGGCACTACCCCCAAATTAACCATATGACATACTGTGTCCCACCCCACAATAATCATTGGTGCATGGTGGAGTTGCTCCAGGACCCGGGCAACAACACAGCCCCACATACCACACAAGATCTAGACCAGAGGTGCCTGGCAGGGTTCAAGGATTAGCTAAGCCTAAGCCAAGTTCAGAGAGGTAGACAGATCTGAGAAACAAGCAGTAGATCACCCACAGCACTCATAAAGGTGGGAAGGTCCACAGCTGAGGTCATGGATCCAGAGAGGGTACTTTTTATAATCAAGTCCATTGAGATGAACCAATAACCCTACAACTAGTTTTCAATCCTGGGCACAGTGAAGAGCACCTAGAGAGCTTTGAAATGAACACCTGTGACCCACCCTAGACAGAGACTTCTGAAATGTTTGGGAAGTAGAGGTCCCCAAGTGGGTAAGGGAGAAGCTCCCCAGGTGATACTAAAGTGCAACCAGCCCTGAGCAGAAGTCTGGTGAGGCTGCTTACTTTTCCTGTGCCTCAGCTCACATCCCACTCAGCTGTGAATGAGCAGGTGAAGGTTAGAACAGCTGCTCTTCTAGCTAGTGGGTGTGAGGCGGAGCCCTTCAGGACTGGGCCAGGCCAGAAACGGAGCAGAGCACTAGTCTCTGCACAGCACAGTTGGTGAATGATTGCAAGGACTTTAGAGCATAAAAGTAGTGAGAAAGTACAGTTACTTCTCACAGTATTTAATATATTGGGAAACTGTTAGAAGAAAGCAACTCCTGATTTAAGAGAGAGATGAGTGTATTTCCAGAATTTTATATTTGTGCTTGTTCTTAGGAGTAGGAAATGTACTTTTTCATAGAAATAATGTTATAAGTGATGATTTGATTTCCATACCAACCCACTGAATTGTGTATAATGCATAATTCTCTGTGAGAAATGTAAATTCAAAGTGTTCTTGAGCATGTATGTGATTTCAGCTGCCTTGTGCATTGAAAGTAGGCATGTATAGACTAGTTTCTGAACTTTAGACCTTTAGCTATCATGCATGTCATAATTTCTACAGGGAAAATGTTTCTAATTTCTGAGTAAGGATGCTGATAAAATAATTTGCACATTTCCCTGTTATTACTTGCTGCCTCCTGTTTTGGCCAGGATGGCTCATGAAGATTAAGAGTTGTTCAGAATTTTGGCATCTTACATGCTGCTTACATAACAAAATTCAGTTAAGACACTTAAGTATCCGAAACATAAGGAATTTGATATTTTGGAGGTTAGAAGTTTATAGATTGAGAGTAGTAAGAAACACTTGTAATAAATTCATAAATTAAAGAAACCTTATTTTCTGACCTAATCTTCAATTGGGACAGAGATTCCATATGAATTTAAAAGTTGCCTATTAAACGTCTACAGAAATTAAAACTGTTTATACTTCACAGAGCTGTTGCATTAACAAGGGTCACACAAGAGGTATGCTTATATGGGGACAGCACTTTGCTATGAGGAGTATGTGCATTAAATTATCAGCATTTACCATGCGGCTCCCCAAATTTAAAGTTTCTTCAGTTCTTCCTTTGTATTCCTACTTGTGGACAGTGCACTTTTGTTTTAGAAAATAGAATGCCAGAGTGGAATGTGAAGTAGATTAGCAGAAAGGCCCTTCTCTGGATCCCACTCTGTCACTGTGGACTCTGTCCAAATCAAGAGAAAGTACAGTTACTTCTCACAATATTTAATATATTAAATATTTAATATACTAAGTGTTACTTATTATTTAATATAGAAGTATTAATATAGAAGTAATATTTAATATATTAAATATTACTTCTCACAATATTTAATATATTGGGAATATATTCCTTTCTCTTGAGAAGGGGTGTCCTCTCTTTAATTTAGGTTACAGTGTTTGTCAGCCTTGTGGGGTTGGGGAGTAGATCAAAGAAGAAAATGTGTGAGTCATTTCCAAGTGGCTTTTGGTGAAAGATGGACATTTAATTGATATATTCATGTTTTATTTTAACAGTTAATTACTTTCAAAATAAAAATCATTGGTAAGAACAGATTCAGACTATACATATGCAGTAGACAGTATATACATGCCTCTTTATGGAAGTAGTCATACTGATTTTATGTTATTTTTATTCCAGAAACTGAAGGTAATTACCATGTAGAAGAGACAGGTAAGATTTTAACTTAATATTCTTCTTTTTAATTAGAAGGAGTCTTTTCCTATAAAAGAGGATTGAGAGAAAAAAACATTGTCTATAATTATATACTATTAATAATATTTATACTGCTCAGAAAAATTAGGGGATATTTCATTGCTTCATATTCATTTTGAAATATCCCCTAATTTTTGTGAGTAGTATAATATGTCAAATATATGATGTATTTTAGTGATTGTGATTTATATAACATATTTTATCATAATTATGTATAGATGCACATATCTTTGTGTATATAGTTTTTGAAATCTACTTCTTGAAGATAAGTCCCTAATAGTGGGATTACTAGGTAAAAATATGCAGCAGCATTGTGTGTTTTGTAGTCTTAAATTACAAAGTCAGTGAAATGTCAGAATTGGTTTTTGTTACATGCCATGCATCCCAGGAGGTACGGCCTCACTAAAGATGGATACATCGGCTTTCAGTCGTAAGCCTGTGTTGTTTGGCTACTTTCCTCCCAGCGTTGGGTTAGATCCTTCTTTCTGTGCTTGAGGACCATGTGATATCGGTGGCTGGCATTTAGGGCCCATATCATTTCAACAATATGTATCTGTAAACACCGAAATGATACTGCAGTCTGAGAATACTCAGGTACTGAGTGCAAGTGACGGGCTGGGAAATGTGTGCGTCCTCGCTCAGGCTCCATGGCAGTTGCTTGCTGAGTCGTTGGGACGGCTCCCTGCACTTCTTTCTCTCTATCTCTGTATTTGTGTCAAGTTGTCTTATTTTGTTGTTCTGAATATAGCTGAATTTGCATAAGCCAAATAAGACTGGATGTGAGTTTGGGCAGCAGTATGATTTGATTTTACATTTCTGTCATTACTGGAAATTGTGCTTACGCTATTTTGGTATCAAGTATAACACTTCATAAGACATAGTTTTTAATTTCCTAATTATTTCCGATTTATAGCTTCACAGGCCTATAATCAGGATATGGAAGAGATGATGTATGAACAGGAAAATCCAGGTTTGTGTATGTGTTTCTGTCAGAGACAGTGTCTAAGGCCATTTTAACTCTGGGTAATGATTCATTCTGATTTGACAGAGTACTTCTTATTTTTTTATTTTTATTTTTTTATTTTTATTTATTCATTTAGTGAGGAGACACAGAGAGAGAGAGAGAGAGAGAAAGGGGGGGGAGGAGCTGGAAGCATCAACTCCCATATGTGCCTTGACCAGACCAGTGCAGGGTTTTGAACTGGCGACCTCAGTGTTCCCAGGTCGACGCTTTATCCACTGCGCCACCACAGGTCAGGCGACAGAGTACTTCTTATAATACTCATGATCACTTTTGGTTGCTCAGATAGTTAGTTTAATATTATATGGGAAATGAGGGAAAATGTTGTTTTTCAAACCACCATGGGATCTTGGTCTTTGTAGATCAGACCGGAAAGAGCATTTTGAGAATTAACAAGGCAGAAGGATGGAGTAGAGTTCAACTCGGTGCAAATCCTAGTATCATTTCTTCCTGTCTTTTGACTTTGGGTGCAAATTATGGAACTTTACTATCTTAAATTTTATTAAGTGTGATAATGATAATGTCTGTCTTACATAGTTGTAAGGATTAGAATATAAATTTTAAATAATTTTAGAATGATGGCTAGTAATGTGTTCAGTTTCATGTTTGGCCAAGGTGTGTGTTTTTTTCTGTTTAGATTCCACTGAACCACTAATAGATGATGATGAAAGAATGTATCATGATGCAGGTATTAGATGAACATTTTCACTATATTTTAAACATTATTAAAGCCTCCCAGTTGCAATACTATGTTAATATGGTGATTTTTTATAAAAGAGACCAAGAAGTAATTTTAATACCTAACATGAGACTTTTTGCTTTATAACAAAGTAAATGTATTTATTTTTAATTTAATTTAATTTTATTTTCCAAGTGAGAGGAGGGGAGATAGAGAGACACACTCCCACATGTGCCCTACCCAAATCCACCCGGCAAACCCCTATCTGGAATCGATGCTCCTCCAATCTGGGGCCATACTCACAACCAAGCTATTTTTAGCACCTGAGTGGAAGCTTCATGGAGCCATTCTCAGCACTCAGGCTGATAGGCTCTAACCAATCAAGTCATGACTACAGGAGGAGAAGAGAGAGAGAGAGAAGGGGGAAGGAGAAGGATAGAGAAGCAGATGATTGCCTCTCCTCTGTGCCAGGACCAAGAATCAAACCTGGGACATCCACACAAAAGGTCAACACTCTACCACTGAGCCAACTGTCCAGGGATAAAAAAATTTATTATTAAAAATATCAGGCTTTCATATTTCATCTCATTTATTACTTGCTGCACAGAAGACGGTATTAATTCCTAACTCTACTTGTGTATTTCTCACTTTATGCCAGTTTGAGGAATTTATATGAAAATAATTTATCTGCCCTTATATTTGTTTTTGGGCAGAGGCAGTTTTCATTGACTGTGAAGATATTAATATTTAAAGAAATAGAATTCTGTATTTCGGGTTAAGTTGTGTTTTTTAGCTAAGCAGTTACACAGAATGACTCAAAACATATTTTGCTTTCTTTTCCTGCAGATGATGTAACATATCAAGACTATGATCAGCAAGGTATGAAATGCTTCTTAAGCTTGAACCACCTACTTATTTTAAAATCCACTCACAGTTTGACTGTAAAGGATACAGAAATAATGTTTTAAGCTATAAAAGCATAGCTTAAACATTCAAGTGAATGGTAGTTTTCAAAGAATTTACTTGGATGCATTGTTTACCTATTTCAGTGGTTTGCCATTGCCTAAATAATTTATTAAACTTTTTGCAAGTGGCCTTAGGAAGCAGTTAAAATTTATTCAGGAAAACTTATTGCTTTATAGTCATTGCTGCCCTTTGACTAAAATATGTCCTTTGCTTGGAAAGCTACTTGAGTCAGAGTTCAACTACTCTAGCTGCATCTACAAACTAATCCCACTCTTAAATAAAGAAGATTGATCTGCTCGCGTGGGGAAAAATTGCAGAGTGTCACTCCAGGCTTAATGGCAGCATGGAGGCAATAGTCCTGGCAAGTGTGGCATGAGCAGCATCGGACTGAGATTTGTAGCTCCTTTTATTGCCCAAGCACTTCATATGCTGTTTTATTAAACCCCATGAAGCAGGTTATATTTTTGCTATTTCCCAGGTGAGAAAAATAAGGTTGCAGACATCATGAAGAATTTGCATAAGTTCAAATGACTAAGAAATAATAGAGGTGGTGGTGTGTCCTTCTACTACAATATCTTCAAAGATGACAGTAGAAGGAAAGAAATAAGTCAGGTATATATGTGTGTGAAGTGAGAAGGATGGAGAAATATATTGTGCTTGAGTCAAATATGGAGGATTTTCTACCTGCTCAGTGGTTTTAGGGCGTGGCATTTCTATATGAATAATACAGAGTCCCTACTTTAAGAAATTTGTAGTCTCGTGATAGTTGGTAAATCTCGATTGGAGAAAATTAAGAATGGCTGCATGTAGACCTCGTAAACGTAAGTGTGTGTGTTAAAGATTTGAGACCCTATCAAGATCACCATCCACAATGGTTGTTTCTACTAAGGTATGAATAATAGATGCCATTGGAAAAACTCTGGATTCTATCCTTAGGGACTTATATTTTCTTTTTCTTATGGTAACTAAAATAACTTGGCAACTCTGATTAAATTTAAATTTTCAATTTTGAATTTGAAGGGGAAAATAAGAATTTAGAAATTAAAAGTTGCATGTAGAGGTAGGATTTGAGATCCTTTACTAATTTTCACTAGTCATTTTAGATTTTGCTGTTCCTCTACATACAGTGGGAAGAACATATTCGCAATGTAATATATAGACTAAGTCTCAAGATTTTTAAAATTAAACTTGAAATAAGTTTAAAATTAGATACTATGCTAAAAAGATACGGTAAAAATAAATGTATTGTCATAGGCAGAATATCATAATAAAAATAATTTAAAATGTTAGCAAAGAATAATAAATATGACCTAAGGGGTCAAGATTTGGTGAGATGCTTTGGATTACCTTACTATATAGATCATAGCTTTTTTTTTTCCCCCAGGGACAGAGAGAGGGGGGGGGTATCGATAGGGACAGACAGACAGAAATGGAAAGAGGTGAGAAGCATCAATCATTAGTTTTTCGTTGCCGTTGCGACACCATAGTTGTTCATTGATTGCTTTCTCATATGTGCCTTGACCGCAGGCCTTCAGCAGACCGAGCCACCCCTTGTTGGAGCCAGCGACCTTGGGTCCAAGCTGACGAGCTTTTGCTCAAGCCAGATGGGCCTGCACTCAAGCTGGCAAGCTCAGGGTCTCGGACCTGGGTCTTCCGCATCCCAGTCCAATGCTCTATCCACTGCGCCACCGACTAGTCAGGCTAGATCATAGCTTTTTCATAGAACTATATAGGACTACTCACTATGTGTTACAAAGATACCTTTGTGGAATTCATGAACCAAACTAGGGAAACCCAGTGACCATGTATAGGTGAGACTATAAGTCAGGTGAAAACAATTTTAGTGGTAAAACAGAATATATTCTGAATTAAATTCCCCAAACTCTAGAACCTGCAAAACTTATAGCTTACTAAAGCTGTGGAGGGAACTAGTTTTTCACATAAGGAAATATTTAAGTTCAAATCCCTGGGCTTGCCTGGTCAAGGCTCATGTAGAAGTTGATGTTTGCTGCTCCTCCCCCACTTCTGTCTCTCTCTCCTGTCTAAAATAGATAAATAAAATTTACCAAAAAAAAATTATATATATATATATGGAGAGAGAGAGAGAGAAAGAAAGAAAGGGAGGGAGGGAGCGAAGAAGGGAGGAAGGACAGAAGGAAAGAAAGAAAGAAAGATTCCAGATAGCATCAAGCCTCCATTGGATATACCTGAGAAATGACTGTACAGTCTTATCACCTAATCGACCTGTTTATGTGTATACCACGTATGTGTTAAGTACCCCGGGTCCCACATGTAGGTCAATGGAGCAGTGCTACTGAGGAACACACACATGTTCCTGTTCCCATGGACCTTACATTTTTTCAGGGGGTTAGAAATTACACACACAATTTCAGCTTAGTGGTTAGTTACAGTTGCGCTAAGGGCTGGTGAGAGAGAGTGCCCTGTGTAACAGGAGTACAGAGTCGGGAGACCCAGCGAGTTTGTGGACCAGGGAAGGCTTCCCGGGCATTAAGCTGCAGATAAGAGCAATGGATTAGGAATGGGGAAAGGTGGCTGGAACATCGGAGGGAGCCTCTGAGGTGGAAAGCCGTGTCTGGAGCTGAGAATAAAAAGAGAGATGTGGGCTGAGATTTTGAGATACAGGTATTGATCGACTTACGACCTATGCAACTTACGACCATTCGACTTTACGACCACAATCGCTAGCCACGACTGCTCCGCATCTGGAGCATAAACCTGACAAATGTAAAAATAAGAAACAAAATGGTGTAGAGATGGTACAAATGGCATAAAATAAACAAAGAAAATTATGATATATAAGAATAATGAAAGAAAATTATGATAAAATATGACTTAAAGATTTTTATAACATCATTTGACAGTACTGTACATATAACCTACTCAACTTACGACCAAATTGTATTATGACCATTCTTTCGGAACCAATCATGGTCATAAGTCGAGCACTAGCTGTAGTCCTTGTCCAGAGGATGCCTGCAGGTGGGTCCTAGATAATCATCTTCACCACAGGGCACTATTCGAGGCACTGCGAGTTCAGATGCTATTCTGTAAAGATTGATCAGTCTAACATGCGGTAAATAGACTGAAGAGAGACAAGAGCAGCTGTGGATAGACCACTGAGGTTATTGCAGTTGCCCAAATCTGATCTTACCCTGAGCCACATCTCTGCCAAATGAAGAGGCAAAGGAGATGAGTTCCTAGAAAGAGATGTTCAACAGCGTCCCATGCTTCTGAGGACCCACTCAAGGTGAGCGCAGAAAACATGCATTCGATCTAGCGTTACGGAGGCCTCACAGGGACCTTGGCGAGACTGTTTTCAGTGGACAGAGTTGGACAGAGGGGAAAGTAGTTTACACCAGGGAGGTGGCAGTGAAGGTGCAGGGAAGTGGGCGCAGCTGAGAAATATCAGAAGGTAAAATGGGCCGGGCTCGGTGTGTGGGTATAGCTGAGAGAGAGCGCAAGGCGTCTGGAACCACGTGCAATGTTCCGCCTCAGGCCGTGCATGGATAGTGGTGCTTTTTTTCCCGAGACAGGAAAGACTGCAGGGCAGGAGCTGGACGTCAGAGCTGGCGTCCAGCCTGCACATGTTGAAATCTCATGCTGAGACATCTGACGGGTGATATCTAATAAGCTGATAGCTGATGTCTGGATCTCAGAAGAGAAGTCTGGTTCATGGTTGTGAGTTTGGAAATCATGAGTAATTGAAGCCAAAGTCTGAGATCACTAAGGAGAGAGGATAGGGTGGGAAGGCAGGTGGTTCTGTGACTAGACTTTGACGAATGCCACCATTTCGTGCCTAGTAAGAGAAGGATGACATGATAAAGAAGACTGAGAGGAGAAACAAAAGGGTAAAGGCAGATGTGGTCACGCTGAAGTCCCAGTGCAGTGGTCTTTGAAAAGGAAGGGGCTGCTAGGAGGTCTGCCGTGGTAAGGGTGGAAAGCATGGGGCTCGACGCTGCAGAAACAGACTCACAGACATGGGTGGAGTGGGGAACGTGTAAGAAAGGTGAGCGGAATAAGAGGTACAGACCTGCAGTTACAAAACAGGTAAAGTCTGGAGGATGTAATGTACAAAGAGGATATAGTCAGTAGTATAGTAATAACTTTGTATAGTGATGCATGGTTACTAGGTTTATCCTGGTGGTCACTTTGTATAAATGTAGAATCACTGTGTTGTACACATGAAACTTATGTAATATTGTATGTCAGCTAAACTTTCATTAAAAAAAGTAAAAATGAAGTGCTCATTGGTGGTCTTCGGAGGTTTTTCCGGATGTGGTTGGGGCGGGAAGGCAGATTGGAGCAGGTTGGGAAGAGGAGGTGAGGAGATGAGACAGGACATGCAAATGGCCCTCTGAAGAAATGAGACTGAAATGGAGGAAAGAGAGGAGGCCAGGAGAAGCGGGCTCAAGAAAGGGCTTTTTAAAAGTTGGTAGAGACTTGAGCATTTTTAAGTATGTGGCTCAGGGTGACAGAGTGAGCCAACATTCACCGCTCCTTTCTCTTACAAATGCCACCAAAGGACAGAAGCAATGTATTAAAAATTGTCCCTTGCTCCATCTGTCCCAGCACTGACAATAATATCACAAAGATAGTAGGTGCTCAAAAATTTTTCTTTATTAAATGGACAAAAAGAATAAATTGATAATTGTGCTGGGAAAATAAGAAAGTTTGTTTGGAATGTGCACGACAATTTGAGGAATTTTGGAAAACAGAAAAAGCAGGGATCAGTTTGACTAAGAAAGCTGTGACCCGACCAGGGGTGCAAGTAGACTGCTGTAGAGACAAGGGCCCCTGCAGCAGAGCCGAGAAGCTTTGAGCCCTGTGCACGTAAACACGGGGAGCAGTGGGTGAGGGGCTGTGGGCAGGGTCGTGAACTGAGGGCCTGCCAACTGAGCCCTCATTCTAGGAGGCTGGCTCAGGAGTATTGGCCCCAAATATAAGATCTGAGATTTGTTCTCTAAACAGAGCAGAGAATCTGCCCAGTGAACACATGGACCCAGAGTGGCAAGCAGGGTAGAGCCTTTGGTAACTCCGAGCTTCCACCACATACACGAAGAAAATTAAAAAAGGGAATTCCGTGCCACCTAGGAATAAACAGAACAGGTGATTGGAGAGGCACCTTGATTCTCCCCACCTTACAGTAAGCAAGCCTGTGCAATTGCCTGCCTCCTGTGGCTAACAAAGCGCCCACCTGGAATTTCAATCTGGGCTTGTTTCACTTGAGACTAGACTCTACCCCACCTTGCCCTGGAACCTGTCATTTCTCAGGGACTGAGCCCCAAAGTTCAAGGATAAATTAGAGATAGTGTCTGCTCCTGAACTGTCCAGCCAATGCTGTGTTACAATTAAAGTTATGCAGTGCTAAAGGATGCTTTTTTTTTCTTTTTTTTCCCATTTATTTAATAGTATATGAACCATCGGAAAGTGAAGGGATAGAAAATTCAGGTAAGCTTTTTCTCTAAAGAGCAGATGTTGAAATCTAAGACATTTTCATTTCACCAAGGAAGTAATTGGATATTGTCTATATATTTATTTTCTACTTATGGTGGAAGTTGTATGTCAATAGGGGTAACATCAGCCTATGTAATGTGTTCTTTGAATATAACTTGGGAATTAAAGTTGATATATTACTGTAAATACTTGCGAGTCTCTCTGTAAGAAGAAGAGCCAAATTTATGTGTATGAGTGGATATAAGTCAATCCAGGAATCTAATGGAGTTGATTTAATGCAAGATATGTTTGGGTTTTTATTTTTTAGATAATGCTGTAGAAGATTCAAACATAGTTTTAGAAGGTAAGTTAATTTTACAGAGATGGCTATATTTTTCATATTAAAAATATGTTTATGTATTTAACAAGTATTTACCAAACACTTCCTGTGGAATCTCTATACAGTGCTCGGGGTCAGAAGGCAGGAGTGTGCAGGTTAGAGGCTAGAGGTGTCTAAGCTGCTTTTCAATAAGGAGGGTTACTTTAAGTTTCAGGAGGATGGGTTAGCCACAGGCAGAAATTGGTTGAAAGCTGTCTCCTTCGGGTTTTCCAGGCATTTTAATAAGCTGGTTGAGGACATAATGAGACTGTCAGGGGAACTGCTTCTGGTAGATGGAGGCGGGGGGAGGGGCGGCCCTGGACTCTGTGCCTCCAGCCCAACGTGCGGTTCTGTGCTCCTGCGGCACCTGACGGGAGAGTGGGGGGCTCATTATCTTTCCCTGCCACCAGCCTCCTCTTTCACAATCCACCCTTATCCTGGCTGGTGGCATCAATGTCTACTTGATTCCCAAATGAGCAATGGGAGTCATCACTGAGTCCTCCCCACCCTGTTTCTATAGCTAATCCTGAGTCCTGTTGAGAATCAACACTTCTCAGATCTACTCTCTTCTCTGTAGTCCTTGTGATCTAGTTCAGTCCCATCCCCTTCCTGGACAACGGCCATAGCCTTCTAGCCAGTCATACAGTTCTCCAGATCCATCCTTCACAGCGCCATCAAGATGATCTCTTCAGAAGTGCAGATCTGTCTTGTGCTTAAACCCTTCTGGTCTTCCTCATCTGTGTCAGGAGGGTCACTTTCTGTTATAGGTAACAGAAAACCGAATTAGAATTGTCTTAAGCAATAAAGAGACAGGGAACAGATCAGTCAGGGCCTTGGATGACCTCATAAGGAATTTGGATTATATTCTAAGTACACTGAGAATCCATTGTCTGCTTTATGCCCTGAAGAGTTACTTTTACTTCTAGTTAGAGGTTTGATTGGATGGAGCTGGAATGGAAGCAGAGGCCACCCTGCTTAGGAATTTATTGGTTACCAATCCAGGGAAGTAATCAAGGTAGCCTGGTGTGAGAGCATGGCAGTGGAAATGAAGGGAGGAGTTTTCAACCTGAGATCTATTTTAGAATTTCGATGATGGAACTTTCTGATAGTTGTGAAGGAAAGAAGGATAAAGGCAGCCTTTGGTTTGATTTGAATAACTTGAATGCTGGGGCCATTTACTGAGTAGAAAACAAGGATGTAGAAGAAACTAGTTTAAGGAAGAAAATCAAAGTCTCTGTAGTAGATATTTTAAGTTTGGAAATTATGTGAGATATCCAAATGGAGGTGCCAATTGGGAGTTGGATATGCCAATCTGAACAGGGTGGGAGCCATCAGCATGAGGATGGCATTAACGCCATGGAAATGCTTAAGATGAGTTTGGGGGTGAGTGCAGAGAGAGGGCAAGCAGTCCCAGGCTGAGCTCTAGGAATTGGTGAGTTTGTGAGAACATGAACAATCGTGTAGCAGGAGGAAAACCAGTAGAGAAGACCATGAAAGCACAGGACAGATAGCCATTTGAGTAAATCAGAGGGGGTGAAAGCCATACGGGAGTGGGTTTAAAAATCCTGGGGTAAAAACAGAACACTGTATTAATAGGTAGCTCTTTCAGGTTGTGCTGATACAATCAATTTGCTACTTCCTCGTGTTATATCATTACCAAAATAAATTTCTGCTATTTGTTAAGTGGACATTTATTCAGGATAAACTTAGGTGGAAATTTATCTTGCAGTCATGCCAAGCTTTCTTAGTGATGGAAATTACACTGAGTGAAACGTTATGATACATATGGTATTTTCAGATGTATCTAAAATTACATAAACAAAAGAAATTCTGAGAAAAAACACTGGTAAAATTAATAAAGTGCTACTATGTCTCTAAATTATTAAGAAAAAAAAAATAAATAGCAAGCCATTAACAAGCTAGACACATACACAAAACTAGTGAACATTGATGGTGATATTCCAGAATGGTGGTCAGTGGGAATAGGTGGGATTTCTTTTCTGTTTCCTTTTTACTTTTATGTAAACTATTTCCAAATCTTCTATTTTAAGCATCTATCATTCTTATCATTAGAAGCAAATTAATATTAGAAGAAAAATTATTAAAATAGCTGCATAAGAATTTTGAGTTTTAGGAAATGCTATTAGGAATTCTGCCTTTTGGCCAAAGCTTATTACAGACTTGAAGGAGCAAAAAGAAAACTTCTCTAATATTATCTCTAGATGAAGGTACGGTCGCATGGCCGTTAGATATGAGGATAGTAACATAGGATGTACTTTTATAGAGTGAACTTAGATCAGCATATCATTATACAACAGGGTGGTGAGATCTACATCGCTTTAGTTGTAAGAGGTTGAAGCAGCCAGGGATAATGATAAGATGTTAAAGATTTATAGCCACATTTTGGCAAATCTTCATTATGTTTTTTTGAATAATATTTTTCAAAAAATTTTATTAAATATTTGGTGATTTATTTTTAATATTCTATTTCAATTTGATTTCTTTGTTTTGTTTCATTCACATTAATATTAAGGTTATTAGTTAAACATTTTTTCAAGAAGAAATATGTTTTAAATATGCTTTTTCAGTTTTCCTATCAAATCTGATGCAAAACTGGTGTGAACCTGTGTTTTAGTTCATATCTCCTTTGCCTGGCACTGAATTTTGAGTTTAGTCAGTTAGGTAGATAAGATTATAAAGGCTGTTGTACAGACACTTGAAAATATACACCATTTTGCAAAGTTTATAGCTATAGAAGCTTGATTTTTTTTTTTTTAAGGTGAGAGGAAGGGGAGATAGTGAAACAGACTCTTGCATGTGCCCTGACCCAGATCTACCTGGCAACCTCATCTGGGACCAATGCTCGAATCAACTGAGCTATTTTTAGTGCCTCAGGCTTATGTGTTCCAAAGGAGCTATCTCAGGTTCGAGACCCCAAGGTCGCCAGCTTGAGCGCAAGCTCATCTGGTTTGAGCAAGGCTCACCAGCTTGAGCCCAAGGTTACTGGCTCAAGCAAAGGGTCACTCGGTCTGCTGTAGCCCCCAGTCAAGGCACAAATGAGAAATCAATGAACAACTAAAATCAATAAACAACTAAAGAACTGCAACCAAGAATTGATGTTTCTCATTTCTCTCCCTTCCTGTCTGTCTGTCCCTCTCTCTGACTCTCTCCGTCTCTCCCACAAAAAAAAAAAAAAAAAAAAAAAAATCCCAGAAAAGTTTATAAAAATGATCGCTGTAACTTAAATACCAACGAACTATATTTCAAACAATGGTCAGCAGTATCTAACAGATTATAACTTTACTGTTTATTTTAGAAGTACACGAGCCCCCGGCAGAGGAACACCAGGAAGTACCACCAGGTATGAAATCTTTTTAATGTATTGCTGCTTCCTTTTTTGTTTAATTTAAAATATGCTGTTGATATTCACACTAGCTGAATGAAATAAAACTATGAAGAGTAAATGTCATGAGAGAGAAGGATTAATTATATCTAAATTTAAAAAGAAAATTTCTGTGTTTTGATCAGGTGAGCCAAAGTAATGAAAAACTCACATCAGAATTTGAGGAGTATTAATGATAAAAGTTCTATATGATTTTTGACATTAAACATGGCAGTAGTAGTAGAAGTTGGGTTTTTATTTTATTTTTTTCTTTTTTTTTTGGCTGCCAGGCTATTTGATGGATACATGGAATTAGAATTGCTTTAAAATGAAAGTGGAATAGTACACACATTGGTGACATCACTCCCCTTTCTTGAGAGCATCACTAGTGCCCCATGACAGCAAGGCAATCAGAAATTAACATATAAACCTCCTGTTCTCATACTGGGAAGAGATGTTTTATTAAGGGAGGATTTTCCAATACTTCTTTCTCAAGTGTATTTCTTCTTGTTTCTGTGCGTTTTATTTCCATTTTTTTTTGTGTGTGTCATTTATTCATTCAGTCTTTATTCATGTTTAATGTGAATTTTGTAGCAGTGATGCGCATTACCATTGATTTTGATAGACATAATTGTTCCTGCCAAACTTTATTGAATACTAAGTTTCAAGAAAAAAGAATACACTTTGTAATCAAAGAATATTTTCAGTTATATTTCAGCTCCTTTTTGCTTACTTAATGATTTGGGTATTTTAGGTTTTGGTAGTTGTCATACTGTGTACAATTTCTGATACATAAAGATGCTTAAGAGAACTGATTTGTTAGTGTTATAATATGGATGAGATAGAAGTCCATGGAGAAATCTATCTTTTACATGATGACTTCTGGGCACATATATATTTGATGTTCAGGAAAGTTGCACAGAGCAAAGAAGGTTGATATTTCTATCCTACTTTTGTAGTTTACTTGATTGTTGAGTTATGACTTGCAGGGTGCCTTCTTATAGCTTGAGAAGGCAGAACAGATTATTGAATGTGCCTTTTGATTACTATCCATTCTTTTATAGAAATTGTTCCATAAGTATTCCTAAAATAATGGTTGGGGTATGCTGGACTAAGGTGATTTTCAGATAAGATACTTAACTATTAAAGCACGTAAGATTTAATTAATGTGCATACTTTCGGACACATAGTAAGCTCTCTGTAAGTGTTGGATATGGTTGCTATTGTTCAGCAATTAATTAGCCTGATCTTTCAGGTGGATCAAGAGAAGTTAATTTGGTGTCATAAAATTTTGATTGACCCACTGCACAGTTTGTAGTTTGACCTTGATGAGAGAGAATGTGAGGCTGAGAGTTAGCAATGGTTATAATAATTGTACTTGCTTTGCTTACTTCTGTTATCTTCTCACTCTTAACTTTTTATTACACTTTTTTATTATTCAAATTTATAAAATGACAATAGTCATAAGTCCGTGTTCATGATTTTTTTGTGCAGTTTGCTGTCTGCTTTTGTCATAGTGTTTAATTATGTATGTGATTACAGAAACTATGGCACACTAATTGTAGGGCCCGTCACCTCGCTGCTTTTCAGTTTTAAAGTTCTTTTACTCAGTGGAAACCTTGAATTGAGGATCTCTGAAAAATGTTGGAGGTTAGTTTACTTTTTCCTGGCCCTCAGAATTTAATTGATGATTACTTTGCCTTCCCTGATCTTTCTAAGACTAGGTTATGCAGTCTTATTCATGCTTATTGAGTCTATAATAATATATTTATTGGTGTGATATTTCTATGAAGCAGGAAGTATCTAATTTATCATTGTATCCAGCCATGCACGAGGGAATGATGAATGCTAACACTTATGAAGCATCCTCCAGGTGCTCTTCTAAGCACATTACTCATTTAATATTTCCAGTATCCCAAGAGGTAGATATGCAGTTATCACCATTTTAAAGATGAGAATATTTATGCATCGCAAGGCAGGGTACTCTGCCCATGGCCATAGAGCTGCCACGTGTGAGAACTGAGATCTATCCTTGCATTCTGGCTCCTAGGTTAACACTCTCAGAAGATTTTACATAATGAAAGTATAAGAGCTGATGAGTTTTGAGAGCTATTTTGGTCTGGTAAAATTAAAGATATATTGTGACATTTTTCTTTTAATACATACTATTATATCAGTTAGGACTGAGAAATGTTGGAGATTAATTATGATTCATTATGGAAAAGCAAGTTGCCAATAGTTTAAATTTTGCTCTCTTTTGTTTAATTTGTAAGTGTATAAATGCTTTGCTGGCAAGGATGTAGAAGGTCAATCCTAATAATTGATCATTCTAATGTTAGAAATCAATTATTTTGAATACCAGAGTTTTAAAAAATTGATTTTGGAATCCCTGTTTCTTTAGTGGATTTTCACCTTTCTCCTCAAACCTACATTTTTACTTGAAATCATACAGCATATTTCTAGCAATATGACAGCATAAACCTATGTAGCATAAATTGAATGATTTGTGAAGGATTCACTTAGGAAATTTATCAGAGTAAAATTTCCTACCAGATAATACCTTAAGATGATTTGGCTAACTGGTTTCATCAAGAGTTTTCTGTCATTCAATGGCAGAAACTAAAGTTAATCTTACATTTTGTGATTGTAACCGTGTAATTCACATGGAGCTATGTGAGCATCAGTGTTTCCAGGTGGTCCCGCTGCTACTGCCTCTGAGAATGGTGATGGCTCATCCCACGTGCTCCGTTTGTAACTCATCCCGCTGTGGACCTCTCCAGAAATGCTAACGGTTTCATGTGGGTGTGTGGTCCAGAGCTTTTACTTGCACCTCTCCTGTCAGCCAGCATTTTCTAATATTGATCAGGAAGGCTCATGACCAGCTTTAGGATGGCAGCCAGAGAGGTCTTAGCATATATGAAGAGTTCCCAATATGCATATTATTGTTATTGATTTGATCATTCATTTATTTAAAAAATACGAATTGAGCAACTCCTATGGTATAGGTTCTGTACTGGGTTGTAAATGACCAGCACTATATTCCCTGCCTCGCAGTATTCTTAGTCCTGTGGGTATACAACTGACTAAAACAACAAGTATGATGTCATTAACTTCTTAGAGTGGGTCATGGGGCAGCACATAGAAGGAGGGAAAACTAACCCAGCTTTTTGAGGTGAGGGGGTGAGGAAGGCCTCCCATGGGCAGTGCTAGCACTGAGATTTGAGGTGCTGATAAAAGTGACAGGAGCTGGCAGGTGGGGAGCAGAGGACGAACCACCTGCAGAACAAAGACCAAGATGGTGTGCCACCTAAGATGGTGTGTCTTTTAAGGTGTAAGAAGACAAAGGTGGGAAAGCCAGGCAGTCGTCACTCCTTGGAGCATTTCATAGATGATGTTTAAAATTTGAAGCTGGGGCACTGGCCCAGTGGTAGAGCGTCGCCCCAGCATGTGGATGTCTTAGGTTCAATTCCCGGTCAGGGCACACAGGAGAGGCACCCATCTGCTTTTCCACCCTTCCCCCATCTTCTTCCTCTTTATCTCTGTCTTTCCCTCCTGCAGCCAAGGCTCCATTGGAGCAAAGTTGGCCTGGGCACTGAGAATGGCTTCATGGCCTCTACCTCAAGCACTAGAATAGCTCCGGTTGCAACAGAGCAATACCCCTGATGGGCAGAGCACTGCCCCCTTTGGGCATGCTGGGTGGATCCCGGTTGGGCACATGCGGGAGTCTGTCTCTCTGCTTCACCACTTCTCACTTCAGAAAAATACAAAAAAAAAAAAAAAAATTGAAGCTGGGTCTAAAAGTGACTGAAAGCCACTGTAAAGTTCCAAGCAGAAGAGTCACATGATCAAATCCAGATTTGAAAGGAGGTAGAGAAGGCAACGAATGTATTAGCCTAGAAATTGAGGGAACCTGACTGGTAGAAGCAATGGAGAGGGTGGATTGATTGTATCGAAATCAGAATTAGAAGTAATTTGATGGGAGAGGGGTTGATTGAGGGGTAAAAGTTGAGGAATCCTCCCGGTGATTCCGACTTGAATGGATGCACAATGGAACCTCGGTGGAAATACAGAAGGCAGGAGGAAACAGTAGTAGGGAGATGTCTGGTATGGTTAGGAGATGTGTGTTTGCAGCTTGGTGAACCACATCTCAGTGCAGTCATCTTTAAATTATTAGGAGCATATTTTTAAGTTGTTCAAAATTTTAACTGAACCTTTAGTTTATTTCCTTTTTCATCAGTATTCATCATTATCATTTGAACAACTTCCCATAGTCTCAAGGTATTCTTGATTGCATAGGTTAAAGAAATGCTTATTCCTCTCACAGTCTAGCTAACTGATATATTTTAAGAGAACCTCAAGTCAAACTCATTTATAAAACTTGTTCTCCTGAGGCATAATTTACAAACAGAGAAGTGCACTAATATGGAACACACAGTGTGATGAACTTGCACACATATAAACATCCTTGTACCCAGTATTTAATTGATGATTACTTTGTCTTTTCTGATCATTCTAAGACTAGGTTACACAATCTTGCACCCACTCCTCAGGATGCTCTGGTACCCGAGAAATCTCTCTCTTCTCCCTCTCATTAACACCCGCCACAGGTTGCTGCTGTTCTCACCTGTACCAGCATAGACTGGTTTTTCTACTTCTGAATTTAATTAAATGGAGCCATAATTAAATTCATACACACACAGTAAAGGTATTTTATATATAAAATGTGACCAGTTTCGATTGTTCGGCATCCTGTCATTGAATTTCATCCACTTAGGTAAAATAATTTGGTCTTATTCATTGCTAATTACTATAAATACACTACAGTTTGAAAAAGTTTATTCTACATTGATGGCTATAGTTTTTTGGCTATTCTGAAGGAATCTGCTGTGAATATTCTTGTACATATCTTTTGATGGACACAAGCACTCATTTCATTGGTATATAAAAGTCTATATATTATTTCTACTTACTTCACATTAGCCCCAAATAATTCGGCTTAGACAAAAATTTTTGTTTACAGACACAAACACATACTCATACTATGTAGATAGATAAATGAATGGATGGAGAGATAGAAAAGGTGGGAGGGGGGACAGAGAAAAGGAAGGAAGAAAAGGAGGGATGGAGGGAGGGACGGAGGGAGGGAGGGAGGGAGGGCGGGAGGGAGGGAGGGAGGAAGAAAGGGAGGAAGAAAGGGAGGGAGGGAGGGAGGAAGGAAGGAGAGGGGAAGGAAGGATAACCCAGTTTTAGAAAGTGACTGGGCCTTTATGGCAACAGCAAGCTCATTTTCCATCTAATTGTAACACAAATTTAATGCTGTGAGAGTAAAAAAGTTCTATCCTAAAATTTGGAATGAGAAAGAAAGTATTTGGAAAAAGTTGGACAAGAATGTATTTTAGTTCTTTAAGGGGAAAATAAAAAAATTTTGTATGCTTTTTTACCGACCATTTGTATTGTCAATTACATTAAAGATTGACATAAAATTATTAAAGTAATATTTTAACTGCAACTTACAGCATCCAGTTGCTCCTTGAAAATCCTTTCTATATTTGTTTTTCAGACACCACACTAGATTCTTTTCTCTATTATTTTTTTTTAACACAGTGGAAACAGTGATGGGAGAAAGAATTACTGTATTTCTCAAAAGATTGAAATTCTTAAGTTCAGTTGTAATTCTCAGATACTCTAAGGAGCCTCAAATTTTCATCAACAGTTTTGCAAGTTATGCCAGAAGCTTCTCTAGGTAGTTCCTCATTCTGTTATCAAGTTGCCCTTAAAAAATAAATAATAAAAATAACGCACACAAAAGTAAAAATGCATTTACTTCTGTTGGTGGGTTTTTAAAGATCAAATGAAAATGACGCAGTTTCAGTCTATGTCTAGTTGGTCCTTTAATTTAGATTTCCCCTTATTTTTGCAGATACTTAAAGCTTCAGAAAGACTGCCCCCACTTCCACAGGAGGACCAGCCTAACCATATGCTCCAAAAGATGGCTGTGATAGATCTTGTGAAGTAATTACTGAGCAGATCAAGATCTTTGGGCGTGAACACTAAAGATGTTTTGAATGAATCATAGTCTACTGATGTTTTAGTGTATTTTTTTTTTTTTTAGAAACAAGTTACATTTAACATGACATTCCTGCTTGTCCTTTTTTGATAGAATTAGTGACTCCATTGCATTTCTTTTCTTTTTCTTTCTTTTGTGACACAGCTTTTAGTCTTATTTGTATTAATGTGTATTTTTCAGGTAACACTTAGTAATTATATTGATGATGTAGCAGCAATTGTCTTGGCAGGGTTTTAATATACATTATTAGGAATTAATACTAACTATGTCGGACTGATGTGTGAACTGCGTTAAACGGGAGTTAAAACCCGTTAGGACTACCTTGCCTCAGCATTCTTAAAAACACTAGGAGAGATCATTAGTCACTGTGAAGATTTGAGTTGTATATATCTGCACTGATAATCCTTTAAAAAAAACTACATTAGCTTTAGGTTTTCAGGGTAAACCTCAAAATTTGAGGTTCCTGTAGCTTTTAGCTTATTACATAGAAAAGGTTTATATTTCAGTGAAAGTTTTAAATTATTATAGTTAATTTATTTGTCAAGCTGAGTGGGAAAAAATTCATTGTTTGTGCCTAGAGCAAAGCAGTCAGCTACTATATCCTGTAAAAATGCTTTTTGGCACCTTGTATTCATCATTCAGCTGACCAATCAATATTTGCTTAAATTTTAGAAAAGCTATATAAATTCCTAGTGTGCAATTTAAAGATTGTTCTGCGTTTGGCTAAGTAGGGAATGTCCTCATGGTACTATGGACAGCACAGTGCTCTTTCTCAGGATGGCTGTTCTGCCTCTAGCGGGGCTCATTCAGGATGTGCGGGAGCGCTCCCCGAGCGGATGCCTGTTGCTGGCTCACCACGGACGAGCCTTTCCTTTCTACACTGAAGTTTCTGCTGTTTTTAATGTGGTTTATTTGTGATGGTCCCTGTGATGAAATATTCATCCATTAGAAAAGAAGGTAGACCCTTTGGAAAGGTCTATGAACTCTGTGAAAAGCTATGGAAGTGGTTGTGTCAGGGGTAGCTCTTGATTATGTTAACATTTTAAGATGAGGTGACTTGTTTTCCTGTTTATAGGGTTAAAATCAAAGAGATTTTATATTTTTGTCATTACAGATCATAGTTATAATGTAGTTAGTTATGCATGCTGACCCAATGTGTAGTGAAATCTTAAATAATAAGTAAGAAAAGCAATAATATTCTAAACCTGTGATATGGGTAATACAAAGCTGCTACTCAAATCCTAATAAAGCTCTTAATTCATATTGTCAATTATAGAACATTACCTTTTATAAAGCCATATTTTTTAGGGACACTTAGGCGTGACAGAAGATAAATGAAAAAAAATAAATTCTACTGAATTTTTCTATATAATCATCTCTAGAACTCTGTGAATTGAAGATTCCTTATACTGTAGTCAACTTCAAATACTTTTTAATTCCAAATATCTGAATTAATGAGCCTTGTCTTTACAAATGTATGCCAAGCTGGGCAACATCCATGGATTTTCTTAAAATAATGTAAATGTCTTCTGTTTAATGTTATTTGAGTGCAATAAAATGCAGAAGAATCTTCTCTATATTGTCATTATTCTGAAGAATATTATTTTTATTTGTTACATAATAATATTGGTTCATTTTATATGTCCTAGATTTTAGACTATTAGGGAATTTTTTATGACTACAATCACAAAGGAGTGCCTTCAGCCCCCCTCTTATCTATTTCTAATAGGTAATGTTTATTTCTTTTGTTTAACCTTTACTATTACGCTACATTCCCGGGAGGCAGCATTACAATGAAATGTCCCCTGTATCCATCCTTTGTAGGTTTTTGTTCAATCCTAGGAATTTCGGTATTTCCCCTACACCCTTCTATTTCTCCATGACCACCATCCTGTGAGCAAAGAGGAGCTTCTGGGCTTCTGGGCTTCTGGAACGTGTTTTCTCCAACGTGCCCAGAAGAAACAGTTAAAATAAAACTTGAAGCTCAGGATGATTAGACTCACTTTCACTGAACGCACTTACTCTAAGTCAGCGGTTCTTAATCTGGGTTCTATCGAACCCTAGGGGTTCGATGAGTCGGTCTAGGGTTTGGAGAAGCCTCTGCCGCGGAGGCCAGAATAAAGTAATACCGTAATTTGTTGTGAGTTCATGCACTTTGTTGGTTTTGTTCTTTGAGTAAGGTGATGTTCATGCACGGCTCATTTTGTGCACCAGTAAAAAAACATATACCTATGTCTTGAATTTGGAAAAAAAAATCACATTTTATTTATCACTGAATAAGGGTTCGGTAAATGCGCATATGAAACTGGTGGGTTCGGTACCTCAAAAATGGTTAAGAACCACTGCTCTAAGTGCTTTGTGCAGGGAGTTGAGTTCCTGGCAGATGGGGTTATTTCTGTGTGCACATAAGGGACCTGAACCACAGGGAGGCTGCAGCGCACCAACCAGAGCCCATTTCCGTGTCCTCCAGTGAGCATGTAGGCACCGGGGGAGGGTTGACAGGGGACGTGTTGGCATTGTGCATCCCGCTCAAAAGAGTTCCTTGAGATTTTTGACACTTTTCTTCAATCCCGTATCCCTGATGCCTATGACGAGGACATTATAGTTAATAAGATCGAGAAGCCTCTTTCTTTTTCTTAATGTCCTGGATACCTGCTTGCAGCTCTGGTGAAGACTGGATGGCTGTCAAATTTCTAAATCCCACACTGCAAAAGGCAAGACCTGCACTTGTCTAGTCTAGGGCCATATTTGTTTCTCTTCAGGAAAGGTAGAGAAGGGCAAGTGGGAAGACTATGCGCTTTGAAGTGATGTATACCCGGCCTTGATGACAGGGCACTGCTTTCTCAGCCTCTGCTTCCTCCCACGCAATGAGAGGGAGAGACCAGGACATGAGAGGAATGAGATGTGCTTCGTGCTAAGCCTAACACTAGCTTTTGAAGTTGGTTCCCTTCCTGTCCCAGAAGGTCTTGAAGGAGAAAAATGCTTGTCCTATGAAAATCTCTTTCTTGCATCAGAAACCTGCATCATAGTTAATTCTCTCTTCCAAAAAGTGAAATGTTTTATATGACTGAATGTGGGGACCCAGGGACCAGAAACCTTGAGAGAGCTGTGATTGTTTCGCTGTTCCCTCCCTGGACCACACCCACACTCGCATCCACTGTGGGAAAGGATGGTGCCCATGACTTATGTCTCTCAGATTGCCCATCCCCACTCCACATAGGCATACACGCATGTTCCTAGAAATACCCCAAAACTAGATAGATACCTACTGGGACTATAATCAACTGTTTTGTCTTGAAAATTCACTACCCTAATCTGTATTAATAACCAGTTGTGAAGTTATAAATGTGGAAGTTTTATTGTAAACAGAGTTGTCACGTGCTCTTGTCTTCCCTGTGAGATGGATGTTCTTGGTGGGTTTCACTATGCTTGGAAACCTCATTTCTGGGACAGATACTAACTTGGATTAACTAGTGAAAGGCTGACACAAGTGGGCTCTCAGGCCCATCTCAGCTCCTCAGCAGGTGAGCTACAGCACACCTGAACCTCATGCAGGCCTTGCAATGGCTCACCTCTTCTATGTGAAGTCTTCAGAGGAATGAGACCACTGTTCTCAGTAGGGGACATACTGCATTTCTTTAAAGCACGTGGTGCCTATGATACCGTAGTATTATGTTTTTAGGAGACAAAATATTGAACAAGCCTGAGGAGGGCTTCTTCCTACCTTACATTGCCTTTATACTCATAGATGATGGTGATAACTCACACCAGCTCTCTTATAAATGGAAAACATATAGCCTGGCACCTGATACCTAATTACTGCCTCATGACTCCTGTAAGTAATTCAAATGAGTCTATTCTTAGTATTTTATAACAAATTGTACAGAATTCAGGATTTAGGAAAATTAAATTGTTTGCCGAGAGAGATATATTTTAATTAAATCAATTTGAATACATTTAAATATGGTCCTTTAAATATGGTCCTATATTTTGAGATATTGAGTGGTGACTTTCACCGTACTTATTTTGTTTTGTCTTTACTTTTCAGAAACAAATAGGAAAGCTGATGATTCAGAACAAAAAGAAAAAGGTGAGATTATCAAACAGCCTTTCAAATACACATATGAAAAAGTCATAACCGTCCATAAGCAGCACGATGATTTTATTTTTTATCACTAGCTAAAATGAATTGCCTCTGGGTTTATCTTTCAATGATTTCATCAACAAACATTTATTAATATGTTACATAAACATTTAACGATAAGCCTCTGGAGAGAGATTGTCTGGCTTCTAATCCTAGTTTTGCTGTTCACTATCTGTGTCCTTGAGAATTATGTGACCTCTGTGCCTCAATTACCTCTTCTGTAATATAGGAATAATAAAATTACCAACTTCAGAAATCTATTTTCACCATAGTAATTAAGAGAAAATACATGTAAATTGCTTAAAGCACTGTCTAGCACAGACAAAGCACTTAGAAGACATTAAACATTATTTATTGTCACTTACATTTGCATCTGTGCCAGGTATTGAGGCCCAAGGATTACTAGAATGCTTTAACTTTTTCAAGCATCTTCAGATTGTTGGAAAGCATAGTTGTATCTTCATTGAAAGGATCATCTCTGCCTTCCAGTTTGTTACGAAGGCATTCTAATAAGTCGATAACTCAGTACAATTTTAATTCAACTCCCATGAAGATTCCTAAACTTAGAATGAGGAGCTGTTTTTAAAGTTAAAAAATTGTATGGATAATCATAGAATAGTGGTTGTATTTTAGTGTCAATGGAATGATCAAATCCTCAAGTTAACTAAACATTATTACAATTTCAGGAATGCCTTTAATTTGTAAGGATGAAAGCATTGTCTACATTGAAAAGACACAGGATGCATAATGTGTAAGATCAAATGTAGTCAGTATGCAAATAATACTTCATGAGCATTGAGAGTTGTTGGCCTCTGGTCATAATTTTGTAGCCCTTAGGCTGGGAACAAGGCATCTAGCTCATTCATTCCTTTTTTCTGACAGGTTGATTTTAATTTTTTATTGAAGCTATATAGAGATATGATTTTAAAAGTTATGACTTAAAAGCAGTCATCTTGTACCCACCTACTCTCTGTGCATGAATCATATTCTCAGCTTTCTGTTCTTTCTAGTACTTAAGGGTGCATGTCTAAATGGCTTGTTTCTGCTTTTCCTCCTCACTGTTGGCAATTGTTGTGGACTTTTGTAGATAGATAACTGGGATTTAGCTAATCATAATTTACTAGCTGTCCACACTGCCTTACTTCCCAGTCTCCCAGTCTCCCAGTGTATTCATGACGCATTCTGGTAGGTAGAATGAAGCACCAGGAGAAACAAGCCCGTCAGGGAGGAGATTCTCAGCAGCCTTTGCTAGAACTCATCACTTCTGCTGCTCCAGAACTCGCCCTGTGACTGCCACATTCTCTGGCCTTTTCTCAGCCTCTTTGGTTGAATTCTCCTCATCTCTTCAACCACCACACACTGAGTGCCCCAGGACTCAGACCAGAGAATTTCTGTTCACACACACTCTTGATCTCATTTAATCTCATGGTTTTAAATATTTCAGTATGACAGAGAGTGTCACATTTACCTGCAGCTTGGGTCTCTTTCCTGAACTCTAGACTGGTCTGTCCACCTGTGTCTACCTAATGTCTACCTGATGACCTCAATGGGATATCTAATCATCACTGCAAACTTATGTGTAAAACTGAACTCCTGACTCCCTCCAACCCAATCCTCCCATGAATCTTGACTTTCCACCAGGAAACCCTATCAGCTCTCTGCAGAACATATCTGGAATCCAACTACTTCCTGCCACCTGCATCCAGCACCACCCAGGTTCAGCCGCCACCACCTCTTTTTTGTCTGGATTACAAGTGTTTCCGTAAAGTCATGGTGCACTTTTGACCAGTGACCCGTCAAAAGTGCACCATGACTTTACAAACACATGTATTTCAGTTGCCTTCTAACTGGTCTTCCTGTGTCCACCTTCGTCTCTGTAACCTTTCCCAGTACTGTATTCACAGTGGTGCTTTTTAAACCTAAGTTGCATAGTGCGGCTCAGATGTCTCCAGCATTCTCTTATCTTCCTCAGAGTAAGAACAAAGTTCTTTGCAGTGGTTTACAAGGCCTCACACTGTCTACCCTGTCTTCCTTTCCTATAGTTTCCTCCCCAGCCTCATGTCCTGTGACTCTCTCCTTTGTTGACTCCATGCCAGCTACGCTGGCTTCCCCGCCAGGCACACACAGGACTTCGAGCCTTTGCACTGGCCTCTGTTCCCAGGCTGACTATTTTGCCCCAGGTTCCCACCTGGCAGTTACCACCGTGTGACTGTATTTGGTAGTTTTGTTCTTTAGTGTTTAGTTTTTGAACTGCCCACTGGAATCAAGTTTCCGTGAAAACACAGCTGTTTCTGTTTTGCTCACTGCTGCATTCCCTGTGCCTGGCATATTGTAGACACTCGGTAAATATTTGTGAAATGAGTTTCTAGCATTTTTTAATTACTGAGAATTAATATGAACAGGCAATAAAGGATCTATAATACCTAAACTGTAAGAGTAAAAACCAGACCCAGCTAACACTCTTAGGATGAAATCAGTGGGGGACCCACAACTATGGGAAATCTGTGGGAAACCAAAACCTTCAGCGACACTGGGTGAGAAGACTGTGGCATCATCCCTTAAGAACACAGAGTGATTGTGTCACCTCTTCTGTGATTTAATGCATCCAAGCTCAGGAATCACATGAAATCATTATACTTGTGCTCTTTGGAGCACAGGACTAACAAGGAAAAGAAAACCTTTACTTAAAAACACTTTAACCTTCAGTGTCTTTGTCCGGAAATGAAGATTATGATTTGTCTGCCTCCTATGGTATACTTTATTTCAGGAGGATAAAATAAAAATAATATCTGTAAATAACAAATGCAATCTGCTGCTCTCATCCTAACCTCATTCAGCAACTATTCTTAATCCAAATATTTGAACTTGCGACTGCTTTTTATTAGTAATTGGTTGCTTTGGGGATCTAACATAGATAGGTATGCCAATTTTTAAATTTTGTTAAAACAAGACTTTAAAGATCCATGTGTACTGTCATAATCATTTGTGAAAGCAAAGGTATTTTTAACCCCAAAACATAACCATTTGAGAATAAAAGATAGTTTTTTAAATTGAATAGTTGTAGCTTTATGGCCCTTCTCAGTAGGCTCAGTGGTTGAGCATCGGCTCGGCATGTGGATGTCCTGTGTTTGATTTCCAGTCAGGACACACAGAGAAGCACTCATCTGCTTCTTCACACCTCACCCTCTTGTTTCTCTCTCTTTTTCTCTCTTCTCTTCCTGCAGCCATGGCTCGATTAGAGCAAATTGGTGCCAGATGCTGATGATGGTTCCATAGCCTCCACCTCAGGCATTAAAAAATGGCTCTGGTAGCAATAGAGTAAGGGCCCCAGATGGGCAGAGCATTGCCCCTTAGTGGGCTTGCCGGGTGGATCTCAGTCGGGGTGCGTGTGGGAGTCTGTCTCTGCCTCCCCTCCTCTCACTAAATTAAAAAGAAAAATATAGCTTTACAAAAAACTCACTAATATGACCCATGTCACTCAGTTTGCCTTGGGCCAATAAACATTTCCTTACATGGCTTCCAGGGAAAACCACCCCTGTAAACCAAGGCCACTTTTCGGGACCACGTTTACCCAAGTCTCACTCAATGACTCAAGATACCATCCTAGAGTTTAACAGAAAGGACATAAAATAAATCCTCTCATACTTTCTTCTTGTTTCCTGTCCTACCTTGGTTAGGGAAATAAACGCTTCCAAAAAAATCCTGTTTTTCTTAAGAGTCCCTGTTTTTACCTTTCTCCCCATCATGCCTTCAGGAGTTGGGTTACATGTCAGATTCAGGCCTTCCCTACAGTCAATACCCACATTCCCATTATAGTTCAATTCAGTTACTTACACTTTTTCTTTATTTTAATATTTTTTTATTAAGTGAGAAGCAGGGATGCAGAGAGATAGACTCCCACATGTTCCCTAACTGAGCTCCACTTGGTAAGCTCTCTACCAGGCATTGCTCTGCCCATCTGGGGCTGCTGTTTCCTTGCTTAGCAACCAAGCTATTTTAGCAACTGAGGTGAGGCCATGGTGCCATCCTCAGTGCCCAGGACTAACTTCCTTGAACCACTCAAGTCATAACTGCCGGAGGGGAAGAGAGAGAGAGGGGGGAACAGGGTGAGAAGCAGATGGTTGCTTCTCCTGTGTGCCCTGTCCAGGAATCGAACCTGGGACATCCTCATGCCAGGCCGATGCTCTACTACTGAGCCAACTGGCCAGGGCCTAGGGACCACTTTCTTAAAGTTCAAATTTCATACAAGACAGATGTTTATTTCTTACCCATATAAATAAACCAATAACCAGTTAGTTAGTGGCTCGTCGGGGACCCAGCTCCTCTCTTGCCATTCTGTCATTCCCAGTTCATAACCTCATGTTCCGAAAGGGTCGTTCAGGCACCAGTCCTTATAACCACATTCAGATAATAGGAAGGAAGGAGGAATAAGGAGCACGCTTTGTAGAAGAACTACGTTTAACTGACAGAATTATTTTAAAGTTAAAACTCAGGGTTCTAGTTCTAAGGAAGAAGGAAATATCAAATATGGAGAGGAAGAGGCTATTTGCAGTCTTAAGTGTAGCATATTTTATGGTTTTGTTAACAAGATAGACTCTACCACCATATTGTAGAAGAATGGTACCCTTCTATGCTAAAAAGCTTAGTAGATCATCAGAATTTATTAAAAACTATCAAGTTCTCATCATTCACAGAAAAAAGAATACTGATTTATTTATCCACTTAAATACTGCATGCCAGGCACTGTTCTAGTCAAGCGGACCCATGTAAGAGAGCAAGACAGACAAGGTTTCACGGAGCTCACATTTCACTAGGGAGTCCAGCCACACACAAACCAAGCTGGTTATAGTGCTCTGAAGGAAATGAGCAGGAGAGTGCTGGGGGGAGATGGGGTGAGTAAGGGGAGGTGTCTGAAGAGGTTGTGATGTGATCAAGGCAGCTGTGAATGCTTAACTAGGAGCTCTGAGCATGAGAAGAGACTGTGCAAAGGCTCTGAGGTGGGGCACCACGAATAAGCCAAGACTGTGTGCAGTGCAGTTGGAGAGGGAGTCAGGGACTATGGCTGCCGGGAGCCTGGATATTTCACTTCATGCACTAGGATGCCATACCCAGCTCATGCAAGTGTCTTTGCAAATTAGGGCCTTTCTCATTCACACACTGAGTGATTTGCCTCTGGGAAGATTGTGGGCATCATTTATTGCACTTGATGAACACATGTAGACCCTGTCCTGGACTGCTGCTCACAGCGTCACTGTGAGCTACGCTGCTGCTCACTCTTCAAAGAGGCTCCATTCTGTCCTAGGGGCCATGCCTCCCTCTGCACTGCCCAGCATGCTCTGTGTAGCTTTATCCTCTGGGGGCAGGGAGCACATTCTAAAGGGCATTTCCAGTGGAGTGCAGTTGGGCTCCCTTGGCCCAATTTCTTCATGGAGACGATCAGTGAAGAGCCTTTCTTGATTGGTTTATCACTTTCCATCATGTGAAACTAGCAGTTCCTGTCAGCACCAACCAAAAGATGTTTGTAAGTAATATATTTTATTGAGTGTGAAATGCAAGACTAATGCTACTAAAGATTCGCTGAAAATCCTAGTTGAAACCCTGGCTGGTTTATTCAGTGGATAGAACGTTGGCCTGGCGTGTGGACGTCCTAGGTTTGATCCGCAGCCAGGGCACACATGAGAAGCCACCATCTGCTTCTCTCCCCCTCCCACTCCCCTTCTCTCTCTCTTCCCCTCCTCCAGCCAGTTCCTCAACTGGTTCGAGCATCAGCCTCAGGTGCTGAGGATAGCTCAGTTGGTGCGAGCATTGGCCCCAGACAGGATCCCTGGGTGGATCCTGGTCGGGATGCATGCAGGAGACTGTCTCCCTATCTCCCCTCCTCTCACTTAAAAAGAAAAAAAAAAAAAAGAAAATTCTGGTTGACCAAATTGTCAGCTTTGAGAAGAGGGGAGGGGAAATATTTTTATTTTTGGAATATGTCGTGAAAAGTTGTATGTGTTTTGTCAATTGTACCTCAATTAAAAAAATTGTGTTTCAATAGTCAGATTATAATATTCTATAGAAATGGAGATTTTTTTACTGAATGTATTGGGGTGACTGGTTAATAAAGTATATAGGTTTCAGGTGTATAATTCCATATTACATCATCTGTGTACTGTAGCGTGTGTTCACCACCCCAAGTCAGGTCTCTTTCCCTCCCCATCTATCGCCACTCTGCCTTCCTCCACCTCCCCCTTCCCAAATGGAGATTTTTAGTGATAATTATACATTTGTCTCAGCATGAATTGCTAAGTTGCCTAATTTCCTACTTGTATTATCTTCCCTCAAGTATATTGATGAGGAAATATGAGAGTGGAAGATTTTGTTTTTACTTAAAATGAGTGATTACATGATCACTTTCTTTTAGAGAATTAGATGTCATTTACTTTTATAGAGTCACGAGATTGAAGTAGGGCTGATTCCAAAATAGGCCCTCATTTAGAGAACCAGCCCCTTAAATTGAATCAGATTATTTTTATTTGTTTTAGATAAAATTGCTATATCTACTTCTCCCCACTGGATGTCATCTTTTCCCACATATTCTACATTTCATAACCATAAAACATGAGTGTGACTAACGGAGTAATGCTATACAGAAATCGTTCATTAGATGTCGAAATCTAATAATTATTTTTATTCATTTATTTACCCAGTAACATTGAGCACCTACTGTGTGCCAGGCTCCATTTTAGGCACTGAGGCCAATACAGTCCATAACAACAAAGCCCCAGTTCTCATGATACTTACATTTGTGTGGGTACGCCGTTGTGTTGAGATATATGATTAGAATATAATAGGCAGAATATGAAAATTAGAAAATAATAGGCAGTGGTAACTGGAGAGGAATAGAAAACAGGAGAAGAGGTCAGGGAGATGTTGCTTTATAGATAAGCCTCATGGACAGTGACATTTGAAGATTTGAGGGTGTGGGCTGTGTGGCCACTCGGGAGAAGAGTTCCTGATGGAATAGCACCTTCATAGACCCTAAGGTTAGTTGTGTGTAGCACGTGTGAGGATGAGTAAGGAGGGTGCAAGGGGTGAGGGATGTGCAAGGTCACAAGGGTTGCAAGGTTTGACTCTCGAAGGCCTTTGAAGAAAGGCTTTCTATATACTACTCACAAAAATTAAGGGATATTTTATCTCTTGCGATACAATTTTGTGAGCAGTACATATTACCTTCAGTGAAACTGGAAGCCACTAGGAGATTCGGAGCCGGAGTGTAATGTGAGCTGCCTTATCTTAGAAAGCTGGTCTGGCTCCAGGGGTGCAGGGTTGGAAGCACAGAGACCACTTAGAAGATGATTGTAGTGGTCCAGGGAATGACGATGGCGGGGAGGTCTGGGTGTGGGAGAGAGGTGGCCATGGTGGTTAGACCTGCCTATGTTCACATGTAAAGTCAGTAGGATCTGCTAATGGATAGGGTGTGGATATGAGAGAGAGGAGTCTAAAATGTCTCTATGCTACTTAAGAGGTGTGCTTAGCAAATTCATTGAATATAAAGTATGCCATATGTTACTAACTTCGTATATATCAAATGTTGGAATTGAAGGATTTTTGAGCCTTTAATGCAGTTAGGAGCAACAAAATATGCATGCCTGTGTTTTGGCGTGTGTGTGTGTGTGTGTGTGTGTGTGTGTGTGTGTGTGTGTGTGAAAATTGCATTTGGATCAGGGACTTTTGCTGAAATTCTTTTCTGATTTAGACTAGTATTTAATATTCCATTATATTATTCATTATAATTAGGGATATGCTTAAACAGTGTATTTAGTGAATGTCTTTAAGAAGGCATTTAAAACCCTGGCCTGATGGCTTGGTTGGTTGGAGCACCATACTGAAACACAGAGGTTGCTGGTTAGGTCCCCAATCAGGGCACATACAGGAACAGCTCAATGTTCCTGTCTCTCTCTCTCCTCTCCTTTCTCTCTCTTAAATCAATAAATTAAAAAATTAAAACAAACAAACAACAACAAAAAAATACAGGCTCTGGCCGATGGCTCAGTAGATAGAACATCAGCCCCACAGTGGACATCCTGGGTTCAATTACTGGTTAGGGCACACAAGAGAAGCTACCATCTGCTTTTTCTCCCCTCCCTCTCCCTATTTTCTCCCTCTTCCCCTCTTGCAGTCAGTGACTCAATCTATTCAGGCATGGCCCAGGTGCTAAGAATGGCTCAGTTGACCCAGCGTGTCAGCCTCAGGCATTAAAGATAACTCAGTACTCGAGGATCAGCCACAGATGGGGGTTGATGGATGGATCCTGGTTGGGGCACATATGGGAGTCCATCTCACTATCTCTCCTCCTTTAACCTAAAACTCTGGTTGGCAAACTCATTAGTCAACAGAGCCAAATATCAACAGTACAACGATTGAAATTTCTTTTGAGAGCCAAATTTTTAAAACTTAAACTATATAGGTTGGTATATTCCTTATCGAGGTGGTGTCCATACGTGGTATTTTGTGGAAAAGCCACACTCAAGGGCCAAAGAGCCACATGTGGCTCACTGGCTCGTGAGCCATTTTGCCAACCAGGGAAAACAACAACAAAAAAACCCAGATCTTTTAAACATATCTTTTTTTTTAATTTCTTTTTATTTATTAATTTTTAGAGAGGAGACACAGAGTGAGAGAGAGAGAGTAAGAGGGGAAGAGCTGGAAGCATCAACTTCCATATGTGCCTTGAGCAGACCAGTGCAGGGTTTTGAACTGGTGACCTCAGTGTTCCCAGGTCGATGCTTTATCCACTGCGCCACCACAGGTCAGGCAAAAAAACAAACAAACAAACCAGATCTTTAAAAAAAAAAAAAAAAGAAAAGCATTTAAAGATTTCCTGGTTAATATTTGTATTTGTATCTTTAAAAAGGAAATAATTCAAGTGAGACTATGAGACATGGACAAGAGTGTGGTGGTTACGGGGTGGGGGGAGAGAGGGGAGGGTGGGGAAGGGAGAAGGGTAGGGGCACAGGGAAAACCAGATAGAAGGTGACAGAGGACAATTTGACTTTGAGTGATGGGTATGCAACACAATTGAATGATAATATAATCTGGAGATGTTTTCATTGAACATATGTACCCTGATTTATTGGTGTCACCACATTAAAGTTAATAAAAAAAAAAAAAGGAAATAATTAGTGCCCTAACAAAACACCAGATGGCACTAAAAAATCAAGTCACATTTAACACTGTAAATTTTTCTTTACAGAAAACACGTTTGTAATGCAATTCAGAGAAGTCTGAGATGGCTATATTACAGCCAGTACATCAGCATGGTGCAACTAGTATGTCTAATGAATACTTCTGAGTTTTCTATGATCATGAGGAAAATAGAGGAAGAACCAGCAAAAGCAATAATCAAACCTAATGAAAACATTTTTTCTATGAAGTTTTTCCTGGGATTCTTACAGCCATATATAACATATTTGAGCAAAACTGCAGAACTAGACTTCTTAGTGAAGCACGTAAATCATCTGTGATCTGGCTCCTGCTATGGCTGTCCCCCCTTCAGAATGCCCTTCGTTGCCTGCCACTTTACATTTACCTGGCATACCCCTATTCCTTAGAACTAAGCTTAGAGCTTGCCTCTGCTAAGAAACCTGCCCAAACTGCACACCCCCATCGCTTGACCAGAAGATGTGCTTCTCCTCTGTGTCCCAAGATACCCTGTACTTATAGATTTTTAGCATATTTTGAGGTTTCTTTTAATTTTTAAACAACAAACTTCTTAAGGGTGGGAACCATGACTCCTACCCACACTCCTGGTATAAATCAAGGTTCTCCAGAGAAACAACCAACGTGATGTGTGTGTCTAGAAAGAGAAAAGGAAGTAGAAAGAGAGATATGAAAAGGGACAGCGACACAGAGATTATTTTAAAGAATTGGCTCATGTGATTATATAGGCTGGCAAATCCAAAATCTCAAGGTAGGCAGGCAGGCTGGAGACCCAGTGAAGAGGTGATGTTGGAGCCTGGAGCCAAAGGCAGTTTGGGGTTCATTTTCTTTAGGACTTTAACTGACTGGATGTGGCCCACCTACACTATGGAGGATAATCAGCTTTATTCAAAGTCTATGGATATAAATGTTAATCAAGAAATACCTTCGCAACAACATCCAGATGCATTTCACCAAATATCTGGGTGCTGTGACCTAGCTAAGTCAACATATAAAATTAATCATCACGTCCCTCCAGTGGTACTTAACAATAACATAGTAGAGCTGACTAAATAGTTGTAATATGAAAAAAAGTGTTATAAATCCCTTTTCCTTTACTTGCCTCTTCATTTGATGGTAATAATATGAGATGCAAATCGGGGGCATGGATAGTTTATAAACAGAAATGTCAAA
Source organism: Rhynchonycteris naso (assembly GCA_037038555.1). Lineage (NCBI taxonomy): Eukaryota > Metazoa > Chordata > Mammalia > Chiroptera > Emballonuridae > Rhynchonycteris > Rhynchonycteris naso. The sequence goes on from CM072998.1 coordinate 230,928,394, forward strand.
GTATTAATGAACTTTAAGTGTCTACAGTGTACTACTACGTTTCAAGTTATTTTCATATAGGTTCTCATTGAATCCTTACTGAAAAATCTTGGGAATTAAATATTTTTCATTCATTATTTCTTCAAATAATTTTTTCTTCTTTTTCGCTACTACTGGCACTCCAGTTACTTGTTGGACTGCATGAGAATGTTCCACAGGTTTCTGAAACTTTTTTTTTTCATTTTTCTTTGCATTGCATAATTTCTGTTGCTCTATCTTCAAGTTTAGTGATTATTTTCCCTTGCCATTTTACATGTGCCCTAAGCCCATCTAGTAAAATTTTCATTCCAGTTATAGTTCTTATCAGCTATAGATTTCCAATTATTTTATAGTTTTCTTTTCACTGTTGAGATTCAAGATCTGTTCATGCCTTAACACCATGTTTTTCTTTAATTACTTATACTCATTTATAATCACTAACAAACCCAGTATCTGGGCATACTCGGAAGCAGTTGATACTGACTACTTTTTTTTTTACTGAGTATGATCAAGAGGTTTCTGTTATTTACATGTCTAGTAATTTTGGTCAAAAGCTGAAATGTATTGATAATTTGTTGTAGCATCTCTGGAATTTTTTTGTTTCTGAGGCTTGTTGGTGTCTAACAGACAGTTAGTTCACTTGCTTCACACTGAAAACTTTGTTTCTGCTGCAGTGTATAGTTGTACTGCCTCTTCTCACGAGTTTTGTTTTCCACGGGCTGTTTTTTAATTCTAGCCCTCTGGTGCGAGCATGGTTCAGTGGTCTGCTACAGATTTGGGCAGAACTCATGCTCAGATTTTGGAACTTGCTTTTGGAATTTCTCCTTGCATCTGGGATTTCCCATCCAACTTTTTAATTGCTTACTTAGGTAGCTCCAAGTTCTGCTATCTTACTCCCCAACCCAGTATTTTCTGCTACTCCAACTATGTATATATTGAAAACACAAAAAAAAACTTGCAGATTTCACCAGAAGCAGCTCTGTCTTTCAAAGGTAGATTTCTGTAGTACTCCAGGAAGGCCCCAGAGATTCCTGCCTTCTAGCATTCATGCCTCTGTGTAGTCCTCTCTCCATGGGGTAGGGCTCATCTGTGTCCCCAGTAGAGCATTACAGGAGAAATTACATAATGTGACTTCAAGGCTAGGTCATAAAAGATGCTGTGGCTTCTGTCTTTCTTGCCTTTGGATTATACGCTCGGGGGAAACCAGCTGCCAAGCCATGAGATACACAGGCAGCCCTTTGGACAGTTCTGTGTAGCAAGGAACTTGTGTAAGATGACAAATCTTATGGTTGTTGTAAGCTACTAAGTTGGGGATAGTTTGTTTTGCCATCATATACAGTTGACTCTTGAATAACGTGGGTGTTAATGGCTTAACTCCCCTGCACAGTTGAGAATATACATATAACTTTGGATTTCCCAAGCATTTAGTTGTTCTTTGCTTGTTTTCAGAGGATTTGTTCCAGGACCCTTGTGGGGACCAAAGTCCGCAGATGCTCAAGTTGCCTCTACTAATGGCCTGGAACATGCATATGGTTGGCCCTCTACAGCCAAAAACAGAATAGGAGTTTATTTTAAAACTTCATATATTTGAGCTGTGCAGTTCAGACCTGTGATATTCAAGGGTCAGCTGTATAACCGAGCCATCCTCCTCAAGCTTCTGCCTGCTTTCACCAGGCTCCGTGGGTCTTCCCATGAGGATAGGAAGTTTTCTTTCAGCTAGGGATTTGGGCAAAGTTTACTCTAAAATTTTTAAAGAATCTCAGCCCTTCGGTAGCTCTTCTGCTTCCAAAATTCCCCCTTTAAATTTCCATTTGCTTTTTGCTCTGAGTGCTGTCAGCTACCCACTTCAGTGGGAAGGACACCTTTTTTACTGCCTGACTTGTGTGCTTGGGGGGTACTGTCACACAAGAAGACCAAAAACTCTCCTGACCAGATAGATGGTGGCACAGTGGATAGAGCGTCGGACTGGGACGTAGAGGACCCAGGTTCGAAACCCTGAGGACACCAGCTTAAGCCCAAGGTCACTGGCTTGAGCAAGGGGTCACTCAGTCTGCTGTAGCCCCCCACCCCCTGTCAAGGCACATATGAGGAAGCAATCAATGAACAACTAAGGTGCTGCAACAAAGAATTGATGCTTCTTATATCTCTCCCTTCCTGTTTGTTTGTCCTTCTCTCTATCTCTGTCACATACAAAGAAAAAAAAGAAGAAGACCACAAACTTACCATTCTTACGTCTTCTCTCAAGAAGAAATTTTTCTGTGTATAAGTCTGCCTATCTTTGGTCACTTCTCAGTGCCTTCAAATAGTCGTTTTAATATTCAGTGATCTTTTATTGAGTTAATGAAATATAAATACTAACCATCTCTTAATATCAGAGAGCTGGCCATATCTCATTTGTGAGCTGTCTTAGATTCCCTGACTGAACTGTCTCCTCATAGCTTATTTTTTGCCTTTTTCTTGTTGATTTTCAGTGCTTTCATTTATATTACTTATGTTGATCCTGTGGCTTTTATATTGCAAAAACACTTTTCCAGTTGATTCTTTGTGAACTTCATGTAGAGAGCATTACAGATAAGTAGTTATTGGGATCAATGAGTGTGTGGATGAGCACTGAAGAAAATGGTGTTCTCTGGTCTGTTATACTTTGAACAGATCCAACAATATCTGCTTGCTTTCATATATTTTTCTTTTATTATTATTCTTTTTTATATTATTTTTTACAGAGACAGAGAGAGAGTTAGAGAGAGGGATAGATAGGGACAGACAGATAGGAACAAAGAGAGATGAGAAGCATCAATCATCAGTTTTTCGTTGTAACACCTTAGTTGTTCATTGCTTTCTCATATGTACTTTGACCGTGGGCCTTCAGCAAACTGATAACCCCTTGCTCGAGCCAGTGACCTTGGGTCCAAGCTGGTGAGCTTTGCTCAAACCAGATGAGCCTGCGCGCTCAAGCTAGCAACCTCAGGGTCTTGAACCTGGGTCCTCCGCATTCCAATCTGACACTCTATCCACTGTGCCACCCCCTGGTCAGGCCATATATTTTTCTATTATGAAATAATATGTACAAAAACATCGGACCACTTTGATTCAGATGGCTTGGGAGCTTGGGAAGTGTGAAGCATGGCCCTTCTGTCACTTATTTATCTTATTGAGATTATTTACCTGTGTTGAGACTGCAATAAGATTTAGTATCTGGCTGTGAAGACACCTGTCATCAAGCTTCAGTTATTTGGTCTCTGAGGATCATTTCCATTGATGCACATGAGTTCAAGTCATCACTGCCTTGAACTTAATTACTTCATGGTCAATATATGTAGGTCTTCTGCCTTTCGGCCACCCACTGGAGGTGCCTTGTTCATTGTAGGCAGTCCCTAGAATGCTATGCATTCCTCATTATTAGCATCAGTAACCCACTCAGGCATAGTGCAGGCTGACGGTTCGGTTCAGTCTACACACTACACCTTCGTAATTTCCCCATGTCGCAGAAGAGCAATGCAGCAGTAGCATACTTAAACCAACTCGGAAAATCTTTGAGCAAACAATCTCCCTCCCACCCTTGCAGCTGTGAGAAGAGGTTATGTGATAACTGCTGTTACAGATTTATCATAGTCATTACCTTCAACGGCTACCATAGTTTTACTGGTTCCTAAAATATACCAGTAGTTATTGTCTGATTACTTCTACCGATAAGTTAATTATAGGAGATTTCTGACTCCTATAGAAGTCTGATTTAGAAAGAAGTTTAATTACAGCAGTTTGGGTGATTTAAATAAGCTCAGCATATATTACCAGTCTCAGCAAGTGTAGTAGAAGTTTTCAGCTGTGTTGAAATACACATTTTCTCTATTTTTATTTTTAATTTCAGGATCTTAAACCATACTGTTGTACAAAGAATAATTCGGAACACCTGTTTGAACCAGAGTAACTGTGCACTCAAACACACCACAGGATAATAATAGCAGATTCTTCGCTGTCATTAAAATCCCATTCTAATGCTTCCCATTGAGCACTCAACATTTTCAAATATAATTTCTGTAATGGTTGTGACAACATGAGCAGGAAAGTAAAATAGGTTTCTTTGAGGGGAAAAAGCAATATAAGTGTGTTTTTAAATTATTGTTAGGATCTATTCTTTTTAATTTATGGGAAATATGACCCTGTCTTTTAATCAGAATAATCTACTTTATTGTGTATTAATGCATTATTTATATACTGCAGCAAATTAAAGATTAACATATTAGCCACATATGCCCAAGCTTGCTTAAAATTAAGCTTTCAAATAAATGCGCTGTATAAAGACAAGGCTATTGTAGTGGAGTATATTCATTTATTTAAATAAGACCTCAGATTGGAGAGTGCATAAGTTTGGGAAATGTGTTACTGAACGTGACCTCCGTTTGGTGACAGAGCTCTTCCCCACAGCATTTTTTATTCTGATATAATGTTGATGTTGTGGCATTTACAGCAGTAATTCTTGCCAATTCATTTTTATGTTTTTCATTTAAAAATCAGTGTGTGTTGCCTGATCTGTGGTGGTGCAGTGGATAAAGCATTGACCTGGAATGCTGAGGTCACCAATTTGAAACCCTGGGCTTGCCTTGGGTCAAGGTATATATGGGAGTTGATGCTTCCTGCTCCTCCCCAGCTGCTCTCTCTCTTTTCTCTAAAATGAATAAATTTTAAAATATCAGTGTGTGTTGACAACAGAAAGTACTATAGTGAAAATAAATCTAATCCTCTCTTGTTTCATTTTGGGTGATTTTCTTCCATTCTGTTCAGGAAACCGGTCAACTCCCTGTCTCTACACGTTGGGACATCAGTCACGCTTTCCCCCTTTGTTAGAACGCTTTCTTCTTCCGCTTCACCTGCTCAGATCCCGCAGTCCTTTGCTGGTACTGCACCTGGTCAGCGCTGTTGTAGAGCAGGGTGGGCGTGGCTGGAGCCTGAGGTGACAACACAGACTTTCAAGCATGGGACCACAAATTAGTCACAAGCAGCAGGTGGAGTTTGGGAGGCCGGACAGTAGGCAACAGACAAATATATCTCTGAAACGAGAAGCCACTGTTACAGGATGTCAGGGACAGCCTCAGCTGGAGCTGGCAGTAGGAGGACATTTGCTGACAGAAGTATTTCCACATAGAGGAGTGGCCTTGCCTTCCTCCAGAGACACTTGGCAGACTCCGGAGCCCATCACTGGCTGACACAGCATCGAAGCTCAGGGGCGGGCCCAGGAAGACCGCATCAGGAACGAGGTTGGTGCGGCGATATCAGCAACACTCATGGTTTGTCAGCTGCTTTAATGCTTTTAACTTTCCACTTTCCTTGGTGCCCACCATGTAGAACATGAGAAGCTAATCTATGAATAATCAACTGCTGTTGAAACCCATGATGCACAAAATGCAACTCGATTCCAAGTAGGCACCAGAGTCTACAAAGCACTTCTCAACCCTGCTTATGTACCAGAATCACTTGCGGGAGATTTAGAAAATGGCCTGTGTCCCATCCCCAACAATTCTCATTTCACAGCTCAGGGCACAGTACTAAGGTGCAGTCATGGCTGGGAAGTACTGGGTCAGGTTTACTGCTGACCTGGTCAGTCTGTCTTGTGTACCAGGATCATCTTAACTAAACATTTTCCACAGGGACCACCTGGGTCAAATATTATTTCTTGATAATATTTGTATCCAATGTGAAGGGACTGTTTAGCTTAAAATATAGACAAGAGGATGATTTGAGAAGAGCTGAAACTATACTATAGAAAGAACTCTCATAAGTTAATTAAAGACAAGTGTGTGAGCCAGAGATAATATGCAGACCTAGCTGCCCTGCAGGTCTGAGGCCCACTGGCCGCTTCCTTTTTGCAGTGGTACGGTACTGCGCTGAGCTGGGGAGGTGTCCAGGTCTGAATCTGGCTGTGGACCCTTCTCTTTCGTGGCCCGTGGCTGTCACATCTGCAGACTCTTCTCTGACCTCACACAGATTCTTTTATTTTCTAAACCTCACCGATTTCAGTCAGTACAAAGAATGATGGTAATGAATGCTCAGTAGCCATCTATACATGCTCAAACTTCAGGTGTTAAAGAGCATGACCTTTGTCAATGATATTTTTATAGGTCAGGCTTTTTCTGTTACCATTAGGTATTTCTGCATTGAAGGCAGCAAATGTTGGAAGCAAGGTGGGCCTCTTACAGTCTTGCACATGGCCTTCAGGGAGGGACTGGCCGCCTCTCTGCTGTTGCAGGAGAGACCCCCTTTCGGGCTGACCGATTCTCAGGCCCTCTTCCCCCTGCAAAGAAGAAACTGCCTTCTATGGGATATTTTCTGCTTAACTGTTAGAGACAACTAACTTACCCCTTATCATAGGTGTTACAAAATATCTGGATACCTAGGAAGTATCATTTATTGAAGATATATTCCTGTATGGGATGAAGATGCTGCTGAGGGGAAATGTACATATAATAATAAAAAGAAACCATCCCACCTTCCTGGGGGTGGGCCAGCGGCGGGGGGGGGGGTTGTTGTGCCTTGTACACAGGAGGTGCTTAACAGTTAACCATTTAATGGGTCATTGTCATAGACCCATCCTGGGTTGCCAGAGAGAACTTTTAAAAAACTCTTATCATTAAAGTAGTAAGAAAACATCACTAAGGGGGTTAAAGGCATCTATTTCATACATCCTAGAAATTATTCACTACTAGAGATATCACTTAAAGCAAATATGCATTAACTTATATTACAAATTCTATTTCAAGTCATAAGTACATTTATCCACTCGATTATGACAAAATCAGAAAATACTGAATTTTGCCTGTGGATAATTTTTAAGAAGTCAGCACATGTGCTTGAAGGGAGTAAGAAAAGGAATTGTTTATATAGGCAGGCCCTGGCTTATGAATGACAGGTTCTGTGGATTTCTTTGAAGTTGAAGTTGTAACAGGTACGTTTACCTATTAAACGCAACTTAGATGTTTGTCTTAACATAGTATTTATTTTTACCTTTCTGTGAACATAAATACTTAAACATTTTTAAGTACAACCTTAAACAATCTTGGATGATGCAGAAGATGATGGACTTGTTGGAGAGGACGGGACTGGTGTTAGAGTCAGGGTCTGATACTACTGCTGGAGTCAGTCTCCTGAAGGAGGCATCAAGGGAGGTTTGTGCACAGCTTATCTTTGTCTCATCATAAATGGCCCTGTAGCATCTCAGGCCTTTGATAACTACTGTAAACATTGATGAACCTCTCTGTATCAAGATCTTGCTCCTCTAACTTTGCCATGCCTGCTTCAATGAGGCAAAAAGCATGAGCTAACTTGTAGAAAACGTTTTTGGTTCTGGAGTTTCTAGGCTCCTGTTTTCTTCCCAAAATGCTAATCCTCTGCTGTTCCAGTTCCATTAGGTCTTTATTGGTTAGTTCTTTGCCATGGAAGTCAAGTAACTCTGATATCATTTTCGCTGATATCCAACTGCAGTTGATTACCAATAGCCCTATGGCTGTCTGTTCCTAAGTACGAGTTCTACGTAAGTCAGATGTTTGTAACTTGGGGACTTACTGTGTCCTAATACATTTTCTTATACAGGGGATTCATCTGTGGTAGGTAATGGTGTAGCCCTTTGCACTAGGTCTTGGGACTTCAGCCACTCCCTTGTGTACTGACCCTTCCTAGAGTGTGGACATGGGACCAGAAGAAGCAGTTTCTTACTAAGAACATGATTTATTCATTTAGCAAATATTTTAACTTCTTTTTTTTTTTGCCATGTTGTGTGGAGTGCCCTGAAAACAGAGCAAATATGTATAAAACTATAGTATAAGGAGGTGGAGGTATGAGCAAAATGCTGTGGGAGCATGGAGGAGAGGACTCACTGCTGGGGAAGTGAGAGCAGCTCAAGTCTTCGAGGAAGATGGCATTTGAGCTGGTCCTCCAGCAGTGAACAGGGGTGCTGACGGGGTAATTCTCTTTGCATTTACCTGTCAATTCAGATACTTTATTTTAAATGACAGGGATGATGGGTTGATACAAAACACTCCGAGATCTAAGTACTCCTAGGGTATCATGGAATGCTGTCTATAAAACAGCTTAAGTTGACTAGAGTCCTATCTTGAAACTCGACAGTACCACTTTTGGGGAGAATTGTTATAATTTGATGTTTCTCATATCTACTGAATTTTATGCTTTCTCTACTTTGGTTCTTCAGTACCAGTGATGGTATCTTTTATTTGTTCCTTTCCTGTTTCATGTAATAGATTTAATTAGAGCCTACTTCTAGAACTGTGTGTGTGTGTGCGCGTGCATGCGCGTGTGCGTGTATAATTTATATATATATATATAATTTATGCAGAACCTTCTGGACTAGTTGGCTACCAACTCTACCAACTCTGCTTCAGTTGTGCAAAATATACTTTAAACTTGAAATAAAGGTGAATGAAACCTGTTTATACAGCATGATACCTTTAATTGATATCTTTTACATAAGAGCCAAGATTTGCTAAAGATGTGTTCCAGGTAATAACTTTGATTTTTTATGCTTCATTAAAATTTGGCTTCTCTCTCCCAAGGATCACTGACTTCTCTGTCCATTTATACCACCACATTAGTGATGTTATTAGTAATGTCATTCAGCTAGTCATAGGGTGGAAGTAGCATTAATTGCAAATTATAGCTGCAACATAAAAACCAGTGAACTTGGGTGAGCTTCTTATTTCTGTGCCTTGTCACTTTGATTCATACCACATCTTGCTTTTTAACTGTTGCCATGCACCCCACGTGCGTTTCTTGGCAGTGTGTTTTTCATGCCGCTTGTAGACAGTTACGAGAGTCAAGCAGTAGAGGGCCTAGTAGGCCAGGTGTTGCTGTGCCACTGGTTGCAAACCTCTGAGTGTGGTGAGGAGGAGGCCAGAGGCAGATGGTTTTCTACCCCCCCGAGAAGCAGAGAAAGCTCGACAGTGCACTTCCTGGAGTATTTCTTTGTAATTATGAAACACAGGAGGAGAGACTTGTTAGAAAAATATGAGCAATTTTTTTCAATTGCATTTTTTAAAAAAATCAAACGTACATAATATGTTGACACTCACTCTTGGTCCATCATCTTAGAACAAGTTTTTGATTTGATCTGTTTGCTTTAAATGGAAGTATGTGGCTGAATGCACTGTTTGGAGGTTGAGGCCATAATCACGTTATAGGAAATTTGGAGATGTGATTATTGCTCACTCTATGTCTTACCTTTGAAGTGACCACCATCTTTTTTTCTTTCTTTCCATTAATATTTTCCTCGATTCCTCTTATGGATCACTTGATCAACACTTGAAAATTGTTGTGTGTAGTGAAGAGGTTCTTTACCAAGCATTTGAGTGTCGTTTCTACCAAATCTCATTTACCACTTAACCTTGAGCTTCTTATTTGCTACTTGATCTTGAATGTGTGTCTTAGCCTCTTGGTACTTTGCATTTTTTGTGTGGAAAATGAGGAGATGAAGCTTTTGTGTAGGTTGAATAAACATTGTACTTTGTCACTAGTGTCATGCTATAGAGATATGATCAATGATAATCATTATCTTTTTTCCTATTATTATTTAATATAAAATCATGCAAACCCCAAATCCAGATGCTGCTGTTTAATACTATTTATTTGTATATGTTTCTTTTTTAAGAGGCTTTTGATAGATTTGATAAAGTAGTTCTCATGACCGCCCAACATATTTAATGTCTTCAGTGCAAGAGGAGAATACTGATTCTTCAGGGATGTTTCTCTAGAAAGTGTTTCTATGTGAGAAATGAACATCTATAAGCCGAATGGTATGAGAGTATTGGAGAGCTATTTGAGGCATACTTGTCGTGGCATCTCATTAAAGAGTAAGTTATGCTTTCCTTCTGCCTTGGGTGTGAAAGCTTTATTAGCACTGGGTTTGAAAACAGCTAACAAAAAATAAAGCACTAAATGCTTAAGGGATTTATTATAAAACTCACTAGTACCATTAATTTCCATGGATGCTTTAAATTGCTGGGGTAAAATAATGTATTCAGCAAGGAAGCAAGTGTCTGCTTCCTCCCATGAGTCTGCTTGATTGTGCTATTGATACCTCATTTTTTAATTAAACTTGTCCAAAGATAGGATCAGCTAAAGTGTTTACTGTATAGATAGTTTCCATTCCCAGTGTGCAAGTTTAAAGTCCTGGTAAGAAGAGTTTGCCATCTGTTATAAACCAAAATGTGATGTGCTGTTGCATAAAAATCAGCTGCACATTATTCATAGAAGGAATCACAGCGCGCCGTATCTTTTGGGCTGACAATAATCTGTGCTGTTTTAGAATGTCACCACCTTCTCTCTAAGTGACAGTATGATCAATAGTGCATTACTAGAAGACATGATAATCTATAAACATATTAAACACAATTAAATTAATATATGTATTTTTATTCAAGTGAAAAGAGATTTATCTAAATGTAAGTTTTAGTGATAAGAAATTACAAGTTTTGGTGGGGTGTTTCCAGACATATGTCTAGGAATTATATGTTCAAATCTCCCCCCCCCCAAAACATTTAATCACTTATTTCACTTAGCCAGGAATTTATCTCTGTCCCTGCATCACCATTCCCTCGGCCCTGTGGCGGTCTCTCCTCTACCTCTTGCAATCACTTCCTACTTCTACTCTTTGCCCTCCCTTGCATGCATGCTCACGACAAGAGAAACTTCCCAATACGCAGGTTATGTACAGTCATTCATTAAAACCACACTGCCTGTGGGACAGTCTAAATTTCTCAGAATATTGTTCAAGAAACTCCCGAATCTAGCTCCAAGCCACCAATGTGGCCTTGACCATCACTGCTTTTGACCAAGAACTCTATGAAATTCCACCTGATTCTTTCATGTTTCCACCTCTTACTTTTCTTTCTTTTGAAGATTTTGTTTTGTTTCTTTACCTTGTTCCACATTAGATCTGTGCTTCAAAACTCAACTCAAACACAAACACCAGTTTCTTCCTTAGTTATTATTTTGTTGTTCCTTGCTTCTTGTATTCCCAAAGTATTTTATAATTCTCATTTTGTCTGATAATTTTTAAGCTTTTATTCATTAATTCCACCCTTCACTTTCTAATCTCTAATTTATTTGAGGTTAGATTTGTCTCAGTCCTTTTGAGTTACTGTACCCACAAATTGGGTGGCTATTTCTTACAGTTCTGGAGGCTCAAGAGTCCAAGATCACAGTGCCAGCAGGTTTGGCATCTAGTGAGGTATCTGGCTCATGGATGGTGCCTTTTTGCTCTGTCCTCATGTGGAGGAAAGGACTAGGAAGGTGTATGGAATTTCTTATAAAGTAGTAATTCTGTTCACAAGAGCTCTGCCCTCATGACCTAATCACCAACATATGAATTTTGAAGGAACATAGACATTGAGTCTATAGCAGGATTATATTCTATTCATCTTTGTATCCCCTATGCTAAGCAGCATAATACCTTCTGATGCACTCCTTAAGCGTTTGTCAGTGGTTTGAAAACTGATGTACACATTTCTCTGGAGAATTGATAATAACCAACTTAATGAAGTTGCGATGAATAGAGCAGAGCAGATTGTCAAATTCAAGATTTAATTTGTTTTCTATAGAACTGTTACACAGTAGTTTCAGATGTATTAAAATATTTTTGGCACTCTTCTGTTCAATATTTCCTTTTTTTTACAGAGACAGCGACAGAGTCAGAGAGAGGGATAGACAGGGACAGACAGACAGGAATGGAGAAAGATGAGAAACATCAATCGTTAGTTTTTTGTTGCCGTTGGGACACCTTAGTTGTTCATCGATTGCTTTCTCACAAGTGCCTTGACCGTGGGCCTTCAGCAGACCGAGCAATCCCTTGCTGGAGCCTGCGACCCTGGGTCCAAGCTGACGAGTTTTTGCTCAAGCCAGATGGCCCATGCTCAAGCTGGCGACCTCAGGGTCTCGAACCTGGGTCCTCCGCATCCCAGTCTGACACTGTATCCACTGCACCACCGCCTGGTCAGGCTCAATATTTCTTATTGGACAATTAATACCTCACAAGATTTCTGTGGAAAGTTCTGACATATTTGTTTGCAAAACCAACTTCAATCTCCGGGTCTGGTTAGATCCCATTTTAGAATAACAAAATAGGCCCTGGCCAGTTGGCTCAGTGGTAGAGTGTGGGCCCAGCATGTGGATGTCCAAGTTCAATTCCCGGTCAGGGCACACAAGAGAGGCAACCATCTGCTTCTTTTCCCCCTTCTCTTTCTATCTTTCTCTCTTTCTATTCCCCTCTTGCAACCATGGCTTGAGTGGTTGGAGCACATTGGCCCCAGGCACTGAGTATGGCTCCTTGTAGCCTCCATCTCAGGTGCTAAAAATAGCTCAGTTGCGAGATGGGCAGAGTATTGGCCCCATATGGGGGATGCTGGGTGGGTCCCAGTCAGGGTGCATGTAGGAGTCTGTCTCTCTATCTTCCCTCCTCTCAGTTGGAAAAGAAGAAGAAAAAAAATAACAAATGAAAAATATAAATTCATAAGACAGTTAAGAAAATGTAAATATCCAATGAAAGTATACAATTATGATATTCAGGAATTACTGTTAATTTCTTATTAGATTTAGAAATTATTGTTAATTTCTTTTTAGATATTATAGTATTTTGGTTATGTTCTTAATATAACAGCTTTACTGAAATACAGTTGATTTATTATAAACTTCACCTAAAACTTACAATTTGATAGGTTTTGCCATCTACACAGACAAAATCATCACCACTACCAATATTGTAACCATATCCAGTGACACCAAAAGTTTCCTCGTGCCCCTTGTACTCTCTACAGTCTGCTCATCCTGCATACCCCTTCTGTCCACTAAGGTCCCTCCTTATCAATTAGTTTACATTTCCTAAAAGTTCATGTAAATGGAATCATATAGTATGTGTGTTTTTTCTCACTTAATTTATGCAACATTTATTTTGACATGTTGTTTTATGTAGTAGTATTAATAGTTTATTCCTTTATATTGATGATCAGTGTTCATTTTATCCATGAGTTTACCTGCTCATCTATTGATGGATATTGGATTGTTTCTAGTTAATGGTTATTATAAATAAATCTGCTGTGAACATTCAGTATAAGTCATTGTGTGACACATGCTTTTATTTCCATTGGGTAAGTACCTAGGAGTGGGATGGTTGAATTCAATGGTAGTTGTGTATTTAACTGTTTAAGACATTCTTGAACTATTTTCCAAAGTGGATTTATAATTTAATTTATATTCCTACAAGCAAAGTAGAAGAGTTCCAGTTCTTCCACATCCTTACCAACACTTGATATGGTCAATCTTTATCATTGTATCCATTCTAATTGGTATGTAGTGGTATCTCATTTTGGTTTGAATTTGCATTTTCCCAGTAACAAATGATGTTGAGCACTTTTTGTGAACCTGGTTCTCATCTTCCACTCTTTTATATTGGGTTGTTTGTTTCTGTTTATTCTTTGACTTTTCAGGGTTCTTTATATATTATGTTTATGATACTTTTACCACTTTTATGACTTGCAAATATTTTTTTTCAGCTTCTGGCTTGTCTTTTTATTTTCTTAATAGGCAGTACCTTTTGAAGACTTTATAATCTTTTCATAAAGTCTGGTATATGCATTTATTCTTTTATGGATGGTGCTCTTGGTGTTGTGTCTGAGTGATTTTTGCCTATCTCAAGGTTACAAAGATTTTCTTTTATGATTATTTTAGAGGTGTTATGGGTTTAGGTTTGGTTTCCATTTTGACTTATATTTTATATATAGAAAATGTATAGATAGCAGTTCATTTTTAATATATGGGTATTCAATTATTCCAGCAGAATTTGTTGGAAAGATTATTATTATTTTATTCACTGAATTGCCTTTGTCTTGATTACTGTAGCTTTATAAGTCTTGATACCACAGAATATTAGTCTTCAAACTTCATTCATCACAGTTTTGAAAAGACATTGATTATATTGTCTTGCTCTTTTTCCTGATCAGTCTGCTAATATAGACATGCTATGTCTCTCCATTTAAGGTCTTTGAAATTTTCTATCAGCATTATTTTATAGTTTTTCATGTACAGGTCTTCTATGGCTTTTGCCAGATTTTTCCCTAAGTGCACTGTATTTTTTAATGTGAATATAAGTATTACTTTATAATTTCAATTTCTTCTTGTTTATTACTAGTATATAGAAAGAAAATGATTTTTTCTATATTGACCTTGTATCCTGGAACCTTGCTAATAAGTAAGTGTACTTATGCATTCCAGTAGTTCCCTTGTAGCTTATATCACATTTTCTCGAAAGATATTTATGTCACCTCTAAAATAAAGGCAGTTTTCCTCTTTGTTTTCTATCAAGATGCATTTTCTTTCTTTTTTTCTTGCCCGATTCAGTGGTTGGAGCCACCACTAGAGTGTTGAACAGGATTTACAAGAGTAAAAAAGAAACATTTTTGTCTTATTCCTGCTCCTTTATTAAGTATTATGTCATCTGTAGATTTTTTTTTCTTCTTTTCCAAGTGAGAGGAGGGGAACTAGAGAGACAGATTCGTGCATACGCCTCAGCTGGGATTCACCGGTAACCCCCATCTGGGGCCGATTCTCTGCCCATATTGGGCCATGCTTGCGACCAAGGTATTTTTAGTGCCTGAGGTGGAGACTCCAAAGAGCCATCCTCAGTGCCCATGGCCAATGCACTCGAACCAATCAAGCCGTGGCTGCAGGAGGGGGAAAGAGAAAGAGAGAGAGTGGGTAGAAGTAGGGGTGATGAAGCAGATGGTCACTTCTCCTGTGTTCACTGACTGAAAATCAAACCCAGGACATCCACATGCTAGGCCAATGCTCTACCCCTGAGCCAACCAGCCAGGATAGCTTTTCATAGATGCTGCTTATCAGATTGAGAAAGTTTCTTTTTATTTCTACCTTGCTGAGAATTTTTGGATTCAATAAAAAGCTGTTCCTATGTCTAATGTAATGATCATATTTTTTCATTTTTATTGTATTATAAATTACACTGATTTTTAAATATTGAACCAACTATGCATATTCCTGCGCTAAACCTTATGATGCATTATCCTTTATATGTTGTTAGATTATTTTTTTAATTAATTTTAATGGGGTAACATTAATCAATCAGGGTACATAGGTTCAGAGAAAACATCCCCAGCCTGACCTGTGGTGGCACAGTGGATAAAACGTCGACCTGGGAACACTGAGGTCGCCAGTTCAAAACCCTGCACTGGTCTGGTCAAAGCACATATGGGAGTTGATGCTTCTAGCTCCTCCCCCCTTTCTCTCTCTCTCTCTCTCTCTGTCTCTCTCTCTGTCTCTCTCTCACTCTGTGTCTCCTCTCTAAAATAAATAAATAAAAAGAAAAAATATCCCCAGGTTATTTTGACATTTGATTATGTTGCATACCCATCACCCAAAGTCATATAGTCTTCCGTCACCTTCTATCTGGTTTTCTTTGTGCTCCTCCTCTCCCCCCACCGCCACTTTTCCCTTCCCTACCCCCCGTAACCACAACACTCTTGTTCATTTCCCTGAGTCTCATTTTTATGTCCCACCTATGTATGTACGTTTTACATCTATGTTCATGAGAAAAATCTGTGGGTTTTTTTTTTCATGTATTTGTCTCTGCCTGGTTTTGGTTTCATAGTAATGCTGAGGTCATAGAATGAGTTGAGTAGCAATTATTCCTCTTCAAAAACTTATGTATTATGTATTATTTCTTCCTTAAATATTTTGTAGAATTCAACAGTGAAAATTACTGGGCTGGCCTAGAATTTTCTTTGTGGGAAGTTTCTAATTACAAATTCAGTTTCTTTAATATATTCAAGTTACTTCATTTTGAGTAACCTTTAGTAGTTTGTGTCTTTTGAGAATTGTATCTGTCTAATTTATTGAATTAATTGGCATAATATTGTTTACAATAGCCTCTTATTATTCTTTGAATGAAGAATGTGTAATGATAATACCTGACTCATTCCTGATATTGATTATATTGTCTTGCTCTTTTTCCTGATCAGTCTTGCTGAGGTTTTATCAGTTTATATCATTGGCAGTCAACCTGGTCCCTACTGCCCAAAAGTGGGTGTTCCAGCTTTCATGGTGGGCCATAGCGGAGAAACCAAATGCTATAGTAAGTTATTTTATAAAGATTTATTCTGCCAAACTTAGCAAAAATCCGACATAAAGTACTTGGTAAGTAATTATTATTATATGCTTTAACCTGCTGTAACCCTGCTTTATAAATTTTATAAAGTAAAGTTACTTCCCTACTTTGTAAATTACTATTACTGTGGAACCAGTGGGAGCTTAGAAAATTTTACTACTAACAGAGATACAAAAGTGGGCGGTAGGTATAAAAGGTTGACTATCCCTGGTTTATATCTTCTCTCAAAATCAGCTTTAATTTTATTCATTTATTATTTTTCTGCTTTCTAAGCTATTAATATCTGCTCTGGTCTTTATTGTTTTTTCTTTTTCTTCAACTACTTTGGGTTTAATTTGCTCTTTTCCCCCTAATTTCTTAAAGCAGAATCTTGAAAAATGTTCTTGCAGTGATGTATTTTGCAATTGTTGTGGAAGCATTCTAGAAATATCAGTTAGATCAGGTTGGCTCACATTCTTATTCAAGTCTTCTATGTCCTTACTGATATTCTTTCTACTTGTTCCATCAGTTACTGAGTGAACAGTGTCTTAATCTCTGTGGGACTTGTGATTTTTCTATTCTCTTTACAATTTTTGTTTGTGGGTTTTTTTTAATTTTTATTTTATTAATTTTAATGGGGTGACAATAAATCAGGGTACATATGTTCAAAGAAAATATCTTCAGGTTATCTTGTCATTCAGTTATGTTGCATACCCATCACCCAAAGTTAAATTGTCCTCTGTCACCTTCTATCTGGTTTTCTTTGTGCCCCTCCCCTCCCCCTCTCCCATGTAACCACCACACTCATGTCCATGTCTCTTAGTCTCTTTTTTATCTCCTACCTATGTATGGAATCATGCAGTTCTTAGTTTTTGTGATTTACTTATTTCACTCCGTATAATGTTATCAGGATCCATCCATTTTGTTGTAAATGATCCGATGTCATCATTTCTTATGTCTGAGTAGTGTTCCATGGTATATATGTACCACATCTTCTTTATCCAGTCATCTATTGAAGGGCTTTTGGGTTGTTTCCATGTCTTGGCCACTGTGAACAATGCTGCTATGAACATGGGGCTGCATGTGTCTTTATGTACCAATTGGGGGTATATACCCAGTAGAGGGATTGCTAGGTCATATGGTAGTTCTATTTTTAGTTTTTTGAGGAAGCACCATACTTTCTTCCATAATGGTTGTACTACTTTACATTCCCACCAACAGTGGATGAGAGTTCCTTTTTCTCCACAGCCTCTCCAACAGTTGTTATTACCTGTCTTGTTGATAATAGCTAATCTAACAGGTATGAGGTGGTATCTCATTGTAGTTTTGATTTGCATTTCTCTAAGAGCTAGTGAAGATGAGCATCTTCATATATCTGTTGGCCATTTGTATTTCTTCCTGGGAGAAGTGTCTGTTCATGTCCTCCTCCCATTTTTTATTTGATTGTTTGTTTGTTTGTTGTTGAGTTTTATGAATTCTTTGTATATTAGCCCCTTATCTGAGTTGTTGTTTGAAAATATCATCTCCCATAGTTGGTTGTCTGTTTATTTTGTTGTCAGTTTCTCTTGCTGTGCAAAAGCTTCTTAGTCTGATGTAGTCCCATTCATTTATCTTTGCCTTCACTTCCCTTGCCTTTGGAGTCAAATTCATAATGTGCTCTTTATAACCAAGGTCAATGAGGTTAGTACCTATGTTTTCTTCTATGTAATTTATTGTTTCAGGTCTTATATTTAGGTCTTTGATCCATTTTGAATTAATTTTAGTACAAGGAGACAAACTGTAATCGAGTTTCATTCTTTTGCATGTGGCTTTCCAGTTTTCCCTGCACCATTTGTTGAAGAGGCTTTCTTTTCTCCATTGTGTATTGTTGGCTCCTTTATCAAAAATTATTTGACCATATATATGTGGTTTTATTTCTGGACTTTCTATTCTGTTCCATTGGTCTGAGTGTCTATTTTTCTGCCAATACCATGCTGTTTTGATTGTCGTGGCTCTATAATATAATTTGAAGTCATGTATTATAATGCCCCCAGTGTTGTTCTTTTTCCTTCGGATTGCTTTGGCTATTCAGGCTATTTTATAGTTCCATATAAATTTGATGATTTTTTTGTTTCATTTATTTAAAAAATGTCATTGGAATTTTGATGGGAATTGCATTAAACTTGTACATTGCTTTGGGTAATACTGTCATTTTGATTATATTTATTCTTTCTATCCAAGAACAAGGAATATTTTTCCATTTCATTGTATCTTTTTTGATTTCCCTTAACAATGTTTTGTAGTTTTCATTATATTGGTCCTTTACATGCTTTGTTATGTTTATTCCTAGGTATTTTTGTTGTTGTTGTTGCAACCGTGAAGGGGATTATTTTTTTGAGTTCATTTTCTAATGTTTTGTTGTTGGCATATAGAAATGCTATGTACTTTTGTATAATTATTTTGTATTCTGCGACCTTACTGTATTGGTTTATTGTTTCTAGTAATCTTTTTGTGGAGACTTTGGGGTTTTCGATGTATAGGGTCATATCATCTACAAAAAGTGAAACCTTTACTTCTTCTTTTCCAATATGGATGCCTTTTATTTCTTTGTCTTGTCTGATTGTTCTGGCTAGACTTCTAGCACCATGTTAAATAAGAGTAGAGAGAGTGGACATCCCTGTCTTGTTTCTGATTTAAGGGGGAAAGTCCTCAATTTTATGCCATTTAATATGATGTAGCTGATGGTTTATCATAAATGGCCTTTATTATGTTGAGATATTTTCCTTCTATACCCATTTTGTTAAGTGTTTTAAACATAAAATTATGTTGTATTTTATCAAATGCCTTTTCTGCATTGATTGATAAGATCATGTGGTTTTTGTTCTTTGTATTGTTGATATGGTGTATTACATTAACTGTTTTACATATGTTGAACCATCCTTGAGATTCTGGGATGAATCCCACTTGGTCATGGTGTATTATTTTTTTTAATATGTTGTTGTATTCGATTTTCTAGTATTTTGTTTAGTATTTTAGCATCTGTATTCATTAAAGATATTGGTTTGTAGTTTTCTTTTTTTGTGCCATCCTTGCCAGGTTTCGGTATGAGGGTTATGTTGGCCTCATAAAATGTGTTTGGAAGTATTGCTTCTTCTTTAATTTTTTGGAAGACTTTGAGTAAAATAGAAACCAACTCTTTTTTGAATGTTTGATAGAATTCACTACTATAGCCATCAGGGCCTGGACTTTTATTTTTGGGGAGGTTTTTAATAGTTTTTTCTATTTCCTCCCTGCTTATTGGTCTGTTGAGACTTTTTGCTTCTTCACAACTTGGTCTAGGAAGGTTGTATTGTTCTAGGAATTTATCCATTTCTTCTAGATTGTTGAATTTGGTGGCATATAGTTTTTCATAGTATTCTACAATAATTCTTTGTATATCTATGATATCTGTGGTGATTTCTCTTCTTTCATTCTGGATTTTGTTTATATGAGTCCTTTCTCTTTTTTCCTTGGTGATTCTTGCCAAGGGTTTGTCAATTTTGTTGATCTTTTCAAAGAACCAGCTTCTTGTTTTATTAATTTTTTCTATAGTTTTTCTGTTCTCTATTTCATTTATTTCTGCTCTGATTTTTATTATTTCCTTTCTTCAGCTGGTTTTGGGTTGTCTTTGTTCTTTTTCTAGTTCCTTAAGGTGTGAAATTAAGTGCTTTACTTGGGCTCTCTCTTGTTTGTTTATATAGGCCTGAAATGATATAAACTTCCCTTTTATTACTGCTTTTGCTGTGTCCCAGAGATTCTGATATGTCGTATTGTCATTTCCATTTGTCTATATGTATCTTTTGATCTCTGCGCTTATTTCTTCTTTGATCCACTCATTTTTTAAAAGTATGTTGTTTAGTTTCCACATTTTTGTGGGTTTGTTTACCTCTTTTTTGCAGTTGAATTCTAGTTTCAAGGCTTTATGATTAGAAAATATACTTGGTACAATTTAAATTTTTCTGAATTTGCTGATGTTATTTTTGTGGCCCAACATATGACCGATTCTTGAGAATGTTCCATCTACACTAGAGAAAAATGTGTACCCTGTCACTTTGGGATGAAATGTCCTGTAGATGTCTATCATATCCAATGGCTCTAGTGTTTTAATTAAGGCCAATATTTCTTTAATGATTTTCTGTTTGGATGAACAATCTAGAATTGTCAACATTGTATTTAGGTCTCCAAGTATGATTGTATTTTTGTCAGTTTTTGTTTATAGGTCAGTCAGTAGCTGTCTTATATATTTTGGTGCTCTTTGGTTTGGTGCATATATATTAAGAAGTGTTATGTCTTCTTGATTCGGTGTCCCCTTGATCATTATGAAATGACCATTTTTGTCTCTGATTACTTTTGCTGTCTTATAGTCAGCATTGTTGGATATGAGTATTGCTACACCTGCTTTATTTTTGGATGTTATTTGCTTGGAGTATTGTTTTCCAGCCTTTCATTTGAATTTGTTTTTATCCTTGTTGCTTAGATGTGTTTCTTGTAGGCAGCATATAGTTGGATTTTCTTTTTTAATTCAGTCTGCTACTCTGTGTCTTTTTATTGGTGAGTTCAATCCATTTACATTTAGTGTAATTATTGACACTTGAGGGTTTCCTATTGCCATTTTATATATTGCTTTTTGTTAGTCTTGTATCTTGTTTGATATTTCTCTTTTGTTTTTGTATTATTTGGTTTTGTTTGGTTGTAATCCATACTTCTTTCCTCTGTTACTTCCTTTTTAAGTCGTATGCTTCTGTGATGGTTTCTTCAGGGGTGGTTACCATTAAGTAATGAAAAGAGTACCTACCATGTTCATTGTAGTACACTATCTTATGAGTGCTTCTTCACTTCATCGTCCTTTGCTACTGTTAATCTTCGTCCTCTCCCCTTTATTGCTTTATTGTTTTTGTTATTACAGTTTAAATTTGTTTTTGTGTGTGTGTGTTCCTGGTGGAGATTTTACTTGTGGTTTTGTTTTGTTTTGTTCTTTGTATCTAGTTGGAAAACCCCCTTTAGTATATCCTAAAGTGAGGGTATTCTGATGATAATTCCCTCATCTTTTCTGTATCTGTGAATGTTTTTATTTCTCCTTCGTATTTGAAGGATAACTTTGATGGGTATAGTATTCTTGGTTGGAAGTTCCTCTCTTTCAGAACTTTAAATATTGGAGTCCACTCTCTTCTAGCTTGTAGAGTTTCTGCTGAGAAATCCAATGAGAATCTAATAGGCCTTCCTTTATATGTTGTATTCTTCTTTTCCCTGGCTGCCTTGAGAATGTTTGCTTTGTCATTGGTTTGTTTCAATTTCATTATGATGTGCTTGGAGTAGGTTTGTTGGGGTTAATATAACTCGGTGTTCTATTTGCTTCTTGAATTCAAGGCTTTAGTTCTTTCCACAGGCTTGGGAAGTTCTCGTCTACTATTTGTTTGAATATGTTCTCCATTACATTTTCTCTCTCTTCTCCTTCTGATATATCTATTATTCTTATGTTACTCTTTTTGGTGGAGTCAGACAATTCCTGTAGGGCTTTCTCATTTTTTTTTTAATTCTTGAGTCTCTCTCTTCTTCTCTGTGTTGTGCCTCAAGTTGCCTATTTTCTATGTCACTAATCTTCTCTTCTATCTGGCCTGTTCTGTTAGCTAAGCTGTTACTTTGTTATTCAGTTCATGAATTGAGTTTTTCATCTCTGTTTGATTTGTTTTTATAGTTTCAATTTCCTTGGTAATATATTCTTTGTGTTCATTGAGTTGTTTTCTGAGCTCCTTAAATTGCCTTTTTGTGTTTTCTTGTATATCTCTGAGTATTTTTAGGATTTCTATTTTAAATTCTCTGTCATTTAACTCCAAAGTTTCCAATCTATTAAAATTTTTTTCTATAGATTTTTTCTTCATCTATCTGTGCTACCTCTCTGTCTTTTGTATCCATGATATTCAATTTTCTTTATCTTAATGGCATCTGAGGGTGGTTTTGTTAATAACACTAATGTGAATTAATAAAAAAGGTAAGAAGTAAAAAATAAAGAATAAACAAAATAAAAGAATATAAAAAATAAAAACAATAAAAAATAAGAAAAAAACAAACAAAAATTGTTATTTCCCCCCTTTTTCCTTTCCTTCCTTCCCCCTTGGAGAAAATGCTATGCAAAACTGAGAATTATATTGTGCTCAATGGAACAAAAACTACCTATAACGGGGGGGCTTGAGTTGGGGAGAAGTGATAAAGGGGCAAAAAAGGAAGTAGGGACCCACAAAATGCAAAAAGGAAAAAATTTGGATCACAAATAATATAATTTGCTTGTAAATGATGGTTGAAGGAGAGATATAGTGAAAGGGATAAGAAGGAAATGAGAAAAAGAAAACAAAATAAAAACAAAACAAAACAAAAACAGCAAAAAAAGAAAAACTATTGTATTAAGTGGATCAAAAACTACATAGAATGGAGAGCTGGGGTTGGGGAGAATGCTAATGAAGTAAAAAGCACACAAAATGCCACAAAGAAATAATTTGAATCCAAAATAAAATAGCTTGTTTGTGAGTGAGGATTGAATGAGAGGAAAAGTAAAAGAGAAAAGAAGAAAATAAGAGAGAGAGAGAAAAAAGAAAAAGGTGTAAAAGAAAAGAAAAATAAGAAAGAGTTAAGTGTTTTGGAGTGTAACCCTCATAGAGAGAAAGAAAAAAGAAAAGAAAAAAAAAGAGAGAGTTAAGGGTTTTCGAGTGTAACCCTCATAGAGAGAAAAAAAAAGAAAAGAAAAAAAATGAGAAATGTAACACTTATGGGTAATGTAGTTCAAGATGAAGTGAAAAGAGTAAGATGAGCAGAGGATAAAAGGACCAAGGTGGAAGAGAAAAGAAATAAATAAACAAAGATAGGAAAATGAAAGAAATAAAAAAAAAGTGGAAAAAGTTATAAAGTTTGTAGATTTATTTTGATATTGAGAGGTTATCTTCTTCCTTTTTCCTTCCTTTCTCTCTTCCTGGTCGGTGGCACTGTACCCTAGGCTCTGCCCCTGTGGCACACTTAGGTAGAGATTTGCAGTTGATGTGTCGCTATGGTGATGTCATATACTAGGCCTCAGTGTCATTGGTAGTTGGGTCTTGTTAGCTGGGAGAGTCCGTTTTCTTTCTTTTTTTTCTTTTCCAGTTCTTTTTTTTATTTTAGATTTTATTTATTCATTTTTAGAGAGAGAGAGAGTGAGTGAGAGAGAGTTAAGAGATAGAGAGAATAGGGAGAGGAGCAAGAAGCATCAACTCCCATATGTGCCTTGACCAGGCAAGCCCAGGGTTTTGAACCAGTGACCTCAGCATTCCAGGTCAACGGTTTATCCACTGCGCCACCACAGGTCAGACACGTTTTCTTGGAGCCTCTCTCCTTCCTGAATTAGCAGCCTGGTGATCCAGCTATGAGGTTGCCACTGCCACTGCCTGGAGAATAAGAGTCTCATAGAGCTGGCAAATCCCCACTCCATCCCCACTCAGTGCAGAGCTCTAGGTAAAACAGCCAATTACTCTCAAGGTGACTTTCTATGAGCCTCCTCCAGGCGTGTCCAGTATGTCTCAGCACTCTGTGGGACCACTCTCCCCAGGCTTTTTGCACTTGGTATCCTGTCTTGGCTAAGAAGAAGATGCCCTAGTTGCTACCTGCAGAACAGAAGGTCTTAAAAGCTGTCAAGTCCCACTTTTTAGCACACAGTCCTGAGTATGAAAGCTCTGCTAATCAGAGCCACCAGCATAGGCAGGTTTTTCGCCCTGTGTCGGCTGACTGGAAGTTGCCCCCGCCCCTCCATACAAAGCAAGAACCACTAAAAAATATCACATCTCTTGTCTTAGATCGCTGAGCTGAGAGACACCTTGTCAGCCAGAGCCGCGTAAGTTAGTTGGGCAGTGAGCCTACTGTGAGTTAAGGTAACTTGAGCGATTGGATTCACAGATTTGCTACAGAGACTGTTTGTAAACTGTCTGCACTCCTTTCCCCCAGTGCTAGCCTGAATGGCTGGCAAGGGTGCCCTGCTTACCCAGAGAAGACCGGGGGTAGGAAAATTTGTTTTCATGCGCTCTTCCTGTGCTGTTGTTGGTGGAGCAGGGATTACATCATTCCTCTGCTCGCAGCCCAAGCAGGAGTCTCTGACCCTGCCTCTCTGTCTGGGAACCCAGGCACCCACACCCGGGGCCCTAAGGGGAATCTCGCGCACAGTGCCCGAGCTCGCTGACCAGGGTATGGGGTAATGGAGGCTGCCGCTTGCCCACCTCTGCCGGGACCGGTGCCGGTGTTAGCTCGTGCGGGCTGAGCCGCAGCAGTCACACTCTTTCCTTGGCTTGCACATCTGTGCCACAACCCACTCAGAAGTCTCTGACCCTGCCCCTCTGTCCGGGAACACGGATGCCCACTCCCAGGGTCCTAAGAAGAACCTTTTGCCCACTGCCCACGTTCCCGGACCAGGCTATCAACCAGGCTATCAGGGTAATGGGGGCTGCCGCTTGCCTGCCTGTGCCGGGACCGCACCGGCGTTAGCTTGCACGGGCTGAGCCATGGTGGGCCCACTCTTTCCTCGGCTTGCACGTCTGTGCCGCAGCCTGTCTCCTTTCACGCCCAAAGTTCTCACTCTCTCTCTCAGTTCCAAGTGAAGGCAGCCCTTGCTGAGGTCAGTGAGGGAGGTGGAGGGTTCTGCTCTCCGTCTTATTTCTTTCAGGGTTGCTTATAAATTTAGTCAGTTTTTCGACACTTCATACCTTTTTGTTCAGTGTGTGGGACCCACAGGCGCTCCCGAAATCGATTTTTCTGTCTCTGGTTGTAGAACTTGTTGAATTTTTGGGAGAAGTATCGGGAGCGCTCCTCACAGCACCATTTCTCTGACATCACTTCTGATTTGTGGTTTTGAAGCTCTATTACTAGGTGCATAAACATTTAGATTATTTCATTCTTTTAGTGAGTTGACTCTATCATTATGAAATAACATTCTTTACCACTACTAATATTCTTTGGACTCAAATTTACTTTGATAATAATATAGGCGTTCCAGCTTTCTTTTAGTATCATTTTTTTCTATTTGCTTTTAACTTATGTGTGTCTTTATATTTGAAGTGCACTATTTGTAGTCAGCATATAGTTGGGTCTTACTTTTTCATTCAAGCTGAAATTCTTTGGCTTTTAATTGCCTTTGACTTTTAATTGAATATTTATATTTAGTGTGATTATTAATTTGATTAGGTTTGATTCCATCCCTTGTGTGTTTTCTGTCACACCTCTTATTTGTTGTATTTTTTCTCTTTCTCTACCTTCCTTTGTAGTAATTGAATAATTTTTATTAATTTATCTTCTTTGTTGGAACTAGCAATAGCTCTGTTTTGTTACTTCAGTGATTGTTTTAGGGTTTACAGCATTCTTATCACATTCTACCATCAAGTGCTATTATACTACTTCATACGTACTATATAGAACTTTACAATAATATATTTCTACATTTCCTGTCCACATTTTTTATACATTTACTCTAAGGTTTATATTATATTGCTATTACTTTTGTTGAAACAATTATTTTATTTAAAATAATTATGTTTTAGAGAGGTAAATAGTAAGAAAGAAAACATATTATTAACCCATATAGTTACCATTTTCAGTCCTTTTATTATTGTGTGTGGAGATCTATATTCCCATCTGGTATCATTTTATCTTGTAGTGCAGGCCAATTGGTGATAAATTCTTTCAAATTTTGTATGTCTGAAAAAGCCTTTAATTCTTTGTTTTGGATATAGAATTGAGAGAGAGACATACAGGGACAGACAGACAGGAAGGGAGAGAGATGAGAAGCATCAGTTCATAGTTGTAGCACCTTTGTTACTCATTGATTGCTTTCTCATATGTGCCTTGACTGGGGGCTCCAGCCAAGACAGTGACCCCTTACTCAAGCCAGCGACCTTGTGCTCAAACTAGTGACCTTTGGGCTTCAAGTCAGTGACCTTGGGCTCAAGCCAGCAACCATGGGGTCATGTCTATGATCCCATGCACAAGCTGATAACCTTGTGCTCAAGCCAGATGAGCCTGTGCTCAAGCCACTGACCTTGGGGTTTTGAACCTGGGTCCTCAGCATCCCAGGACAATATTCTATCCACTATACCACCACCTGGTCAGGCAACATTCCCTCTTCTTTATTATTATTTTCATTACTTCTATAAGGAAATGGCTTTATTTTTCAATATATATAATTATGGGTTTATGTCTCTGTTACTGATCTATATTCACGTTTGTCTGCAATAAATACTGGTCACTTCAACATGTATTTTCTGTTTGTTAAAACATCAGAAATAGTTTGTCCTTTATCATTCTTTTATTGCTCAAGTGAATTCAGCTATTTTTCATCCCCATATCTTTACAGTTGGTATGCTGTTGAAAGTTTGTGGTCATCTTATCATGTTCTATCACCATGTTTACTAAGTCTGTAGTTTACATTTTTATCACACAAGAAGAAACTTTGCGATTTTTCTTATTGCAGCGATCAAATTGTAGTTTAAAATTTCCACTTGGGCTTGGTGAAATCCTAGGTAACATCTAAAACTATATGAATCAGATATACCGTATTTTTCCATGTATAGGATGCATATTTTTCCCCTGAAAAATTTGGGGTCTAAAAACTGAGTGCATCTTATGTAGTGGTTGTAGTTTTTTTTTTTACTTGCATTTCCTGCTTTTTCACGCTTGTTTTTGCACTTATTGTTGAAGACTGATTCATCATCAGACACAGATGAGAACAAGCTAATGGATGGGAGTTTTGACAGTGATGAGGAGTTGCATGAATTTTATGATGAATAAAACTTGAGTTAATAACTCAAGTTTTGTAATACAATATTTTTCCAATTTGGGGGACCCAAAATTAAGGTGCATGTTATACATAGCAGTGTCTTATAAATGGGGAAATATGGCAACCTCTGTCTTAAGAGATATAATCAATGAAACCAGCTAATATAATTTCTGATAAATAATAACAAACATACAGGTTTTGTTGATATATGAACACTCAAATAAAAAATATAAGGTAGTGTAATGCAAGAGGTCGAGGCCCTGCAGGGTCACACTAGGTCTGGTCAGACCAAAGAACATATATGGAGCCGGAGGGCAGTGTGTCATTACTGTTTGTTTAGTCTCATGGAGGATGTGAGAGAGCAGGCAGGGGGAGGAGCTGCTTCTTGTGGTGGTAGACAAGTGAACGGGCAGGGAGAAACCATGCAAGGGGCAAGTAGCTGCGGCCTCTATGGGTTGCCCAGACAAAAGTGGCTTTCAGCCAAAAGCCATGTCCTTGATTACATAAGGTGCTTACATTAAGGCAGTGCACGAGGTGTTGTGCCCTTGGTTATATAACGCATGATAGCTCTGTCAGCTTCCGCTTGCAGCTGAAACCAAGTGAGCAAGCCTAACTGCAACCATTTTCCCCACACTCCGCCCCTTTAGGGTTGTTCACCCACAATCTACATGAGAGACATCTTCTGTGAGGGTCCCTGTGCAAGGAATAAGGTGCCTTGCATCCATATGCCACAGCAGCAATAAAGACCGCAGTAAAAAAGTAACTGAGAGCAAGCTATACCAAAAATAACAAGCATGATGGTGCGCTATCCTGGAGGGGGTCTCGAGTGAGATGTTCCACCTCCTGGCTTTCCTTTGGCCAGGCTGGCTGACGTTATGTTGCTCACCTGGGATATTAACAGAGCATTCTGAGTCTATCTTGGTACATACGCCGCCTTGCGATGCAGTTACCATACCTAGTGCCATTTTGTTCTGTAAGACAACTTTTCTCATTTGGCATACTTCATCACTGAGCAATGCCAGGGCCTTCTGAGTTATAGTAAAGGCCCTTGAGGTGTGCAGTGCTAAAGCAGTTACCTCTGTTTGGGTCACTGTACTGGCTCCCTGGGAAGAGAGTGTTGCCATTGAGTAAAACCACCAGGCAATATACTTCATACAATGGCAAGCCTTAAGGGTGCACCAATTTCCAGACCTTTCCTGCAGCGTGGTCACTGTATACCCTGGCAAGTGAGGCCGTCCCCAAGTATACCTGCCCATTCAGGTAGAGGGCAAATAGGGTCAGCTGTTCAGCCCACAGACCCAGAAGCTGTTCCAGGATACAGGGGAGGCACCTACCTTTGCAGCACTCTTGCGCCCCTAAGTGGTATTCTCAGTCTCTTGCCCGATGGTGCGGCAAAGGGATACCCCATAGTACCCCCCACCTCTCCCTTGTAATGCGGAAGGACTCTGGTGGGTAAGTTCCACATTCTCAGTGGAGAGCCATCCCAGGTTGTCCCACACTGGATACCCTAACCAGGGGTGTGTCTTATTGACTTGTTCTACTACCAAAGCTGACACTTTCTTCCCAGTGTCATCCCACACCAGAGTAGGGTCACGGTTGGTCCAGGTTTGGAGCCATGTCCAGTTTTGGTCATCTGAAGGCTTGATCTTCCAGGGCAAGCCACCAGAAGAACTCACAGGGAACTCAGTGCACCCAGCAGGCAGATTGATTGGCCACATTTGCAAACGTATGGGCCCAGTCCACTCGGGTGTTTTCCAGTGAGACAGCAGGGTGGGGACTGCTTGCTCCAACTCTGGAAGAGAGTCACCAGTTACCATGGTATCATCAATGTAATGGTACATGCGAACCACCCCTGGCTGGTTTCATTTACCTAGGTCAGCAGCTACCAGTCCAAGGCACAGGGTGAGGCTCTTCAGATAGCCCTGTGATAACACTGTAAAAATCCATTGTCACCCCTCCCACATGAAGGCAAATTGATCTTGGCTCTCCCCAGCTATGTCAATGGAGAAGACATTTGCTAAATCTGCCACAAAATGGAATGTTCCCAATTCCTGACTTGGCTGACCCATCAGGCCAGCTACAGTGTGAAGGGCAGAATGCAAAGGAGGGACTTTATTCAATTCCCTGTAATCTACAGTTATCTGCTGAGTTCCATCTGGCTTGCACACAGACCATGCTGGGGAGTTGTAAGGACTGTGCACCGGTTGAATGATTCCTACCTTTTCTAACTTGAAATGGTCCTGTGATTTCCTCCTGTCCTGGCCACTGGTACTGCTTGGTGTTAGTGACCTGCCAGGCGGCAGGCAGTTGCAAGGGGGAATGTATTGCATACGCCCACGTTGCCTTCGCAACCTAAACCCAAAGGTAGAACTCTCCGGCTGTAGTATTTTTACCACAGCCCTTACAATGCATCCACCCCTAAGATATATTCAGGGACAGGGGACACATAGACCTTGAATGGTTTAGGAGGCATTTTTCCTATGCCTAAGAGAATAATTACTGGTTTAACTTGAACAGTTTGTCCCTGGTAACCATCAGTGGCCAATGGGGTTCCAGGAAACTGCTCCGGGTTTTCCCATAGGAGAGAGTATTCAGCGCCAGTGTCCACCAGAGCTAACACCCGCTGCACATTAGAAGGGGACCAGTGGATTGTCAACTCCACATGAGGCCTCCAGTCCCCACCTGTCTCCTTTAGGCGGGTCCCCTTAGCAGCAGCTGGGGCCGCTCGTTTCCCCTGTTTCCTTAGTGACTGAAACTTCTGCTCTGGTTTTAGCTGCTGCCAGAACTCTAAGAGGATTTTATAGATTTCCCATCTAATTTCTCCTTGTATGGCCTGGCCACCAGCAAATCTACCTACCTCTGTGTTCTGGTTACCTTCACTGGCCCTTTCTCTTTGTTAGTGGGGGCATGGTGGCGTGGGCAGCTGTACACCCTTGTGGTACAGCACTGCCTCTGCTTCCCCCAAGTCTGCCACCATCTGCGTGACCTTACTCATGGGCTGCCCCACGTAGGGGCCCAGGATGGCCCACCAGAGACCCAAAAGGAGTAGGCGGCCTGCTGCAGAGACTCTGGTCCTTCATCCCTGCCAGGGGGCAGGGATATAAATACTTCCTCATCTGGCCCCGGGGTTCCAACATAAAAAGTGCCATTTTTCATGGTCAGATTCTGGAGGATTTGCTGCAACTCTATATACGACCACCAGCAGCTCATTGCCCCTGGCAACCCCCAGTATTCGGCCACGTTGTATGGATGGCAGCCCCATCACCCACTCTATTAAAGAATAATTTCCTGGGTTGGCACAGCAGTTTTGGAGATGCTGTCTCGGGGAGGAGTGTACTGTGATGGTGGCTAATTTCTCCATCTCTTCTCCAAAGAGCACGATACCATCTACCCCTATGTCCTGCAGCAACCAGGCACTAGAGATTCGGTAGTTTTCTGCCTGAATTTTGTCCCTCACGCCATCAACTCTGTATGGGTGTAGGGGAAGAACACAGAGTGCTCCGCTGTCTGCAGAGGGGCTGCGCCTGACCCTGAAACACTTCTGTTGGGGTTTTACCCTCGGAGTGACTACCAGCCAGGCTTTTAGCCTAATGAGGCTCGTCTCAGCCCCATTGTCCTTCTTGGAGCAGTTAGAAGCAACCATTACCACAGGCTTAGAGCTGGTTTGGTGGCTAGCATGTAGCTCCTCCAAGAGCCGTTTGGTGTCTTCCAGCGACTGTCACTCCTGCCATGCAGCCTCCAGCTCACACTGGAGTTCTCGGACTTAGGAGGCCTCTCACAGAGAGCTTTTGGGTTTTGCCCACAGAGTTGTAAGAAGCATCCACCCTACAGTCCTTTCCACCCTGTAGGCACTTTTTTCTCAAAGCCTTCATCCACAATGTGGAGAACCTTTTCCACCTGGACAGCCAGCCATCCCATCCACATCAGTCCTGAGGAGGTACGCAGGTGGACAATAGGGAGGCCACAAGGAACCACTTGCTTGAGGATGGCCACCCTTCTACCCTACCCTCCAAGGGTACAGATAGTTCCACACCTGTCTCAGACAAATCTTGCCAACTATGCCAATTGTAAAGCAGGAAGGTGAACTCCTGCAGGTTCACACTGGATTTGGTCATACCAAAGAACATATATGGAACCGGAGGGCAGTGTGTCATTCCCATAATGCCCATTTTAACGAACATCAGTTATTGTGCAGTGATGCCTTTCGAGGCTGTTGAAATGCATAGCACTGTTTACCTCTACACTGTTTGGTCCATATTGCAATATTGTTTGAGCTGGGTTTGTTTCTGGTGATTTCTGTCTTTCTTACTTTAGTCTCTCAGCTTTTACTTCCTGCTGCTTAGTATATATCTGATTCAAGCAACCCTCATTCTCTCTAATCTGTTACTTGTAATAAGGTAAGGGCTAGAGAACCAGAAGACCAAGATTGTTAGAACTGTATCTAAAATAAAATTTGGGGAAGGCCACGGTTCTCTCATGGAACAGTGCACATGGAGATGAAATTCACAATGTGGGAACAAAGCTGTTGGTAAGCATGTGGACTGAAGCAGTTCCGTAGTTCCGTTATGTATAGAAAACACATCACTTAGCATCTCTGAAATTTCTAATTTAACATATGGGGTCACATCTGTTAAAGGATTATTACTCTAGAATGAGAGGGATGTATAATTCATTGAAATAAGCCTATGAGGACACAGCGGACTACATTTAATAAACTAGAATACTTGCTGGCTCCATTGAATGGTCCCAGCTGAATCCCATATTAGTTCAATAGAGAGGGCAGATGAAAACAGTTGCCCTTTATATAATGTTTACTGTGTTGTACTAGTTAGTTTCTCTCAACTGAAAAATATTTATGCTGACTGTTCAGATTAAACTTTGGATATTACATTCCTGCTGATGCATAGTTGATATTTAATTCTGAGGAGACCAGAACCCCATTTTTCTTAGCTGTAGGAGGCAAAGGAAGGGCACATCATCCTTCTTGTCACCAATCTGCAGTCACAGCTGCAGGTAAGAGGATCTCCCCGGAGCTGCCCAGATTTACCGCTTCTCCCAGCACTGTGTACCTACACAGTGGGTTGCGTTAGAGGAAGTAGTCTCAGGAGGGGTACTTTTTGGATCAGACACATCAGTTTTTCATTCTCAAAGTGATAATGCAAAGACTTTTGCCAGAGGAACTCCCACGGCTGTCTGCTGATTGGGTTTCCCAGGATCAAATGACATGAGTCATTCTTCATATGGTGGCAGATTTATTTCAGACCCCAGTGTGAAGCACAGCAATAGAATACCTTGCACAATTCCCACTTTTAAATGAGAGAGTAAAGAACTAAGGGCTTCTGCTCACATTCTCTGCCTTTGCCTCAGAGGAACCCTGGTCGATCAGGCTCTCTTTCCCTGTGCACAGTGGAGAGAATTCTGTCAGACATCCTGGTGCTGCATTGATTCTTGAAGTCTTGAATGTTTTGCATTGTTGTTTCCTTTTTTATCATTTGTCTTAATTTGTAGATTTCCTTGCTGCCAAATTTAGAGATTTTTCCCCCCTAATAATGAAAACTGTCACTGATTTTTAAAAGAAAAGCAAAATTAACTTTCAATTTAAATACATGAAGATTAAAATATGTAGTGGGGTCTATCTTGGGTTAACTTAAGTAGCATGAATAATACTGCAGTTAAATATGTGATTACTTCAGCTTCAGGCTACATCTCTGATACAGAGACCATTTTTCTTCAATATCTTACTTTGGTCTTACTTTTCCTTCCCTGAAATCATTTTGGTCTTAAGATTATTTTTCATCAGATTCCACCTTTGGATACCTATAACCAAAAGCTGGTGTTCATATTTCACATGGTTCTGCTTGAAAACAGACGGTAGTTTGGGGAGCAAAGGAAGTATAGTGTTACCCCATAGCTCCTTAGTCTTTTGTTGACTCAGGAAATACGTATTGGCAAGAGGTATAGTGTGGCAAAGCTACTAGTTGCCCAGAATCTCTGCCAGGGAAATATTTGACAGTATAGCAAATCTGATATCTTAAAAAAAAATTTATTTCCTCAGATATTTGCTAATAAAGTATGTTATTCACATCTATTTAATTAAAGAGCAGAGTTTTAAAGTAAGTGAAAATTATTATAGGTGGAAGTCATGCTTAGCTTTGATGTATTTTATGCTCCTTTGTGGTTGGTGGGCGGGGTGAGGCATTATCCCCATTTCACAGAGGTGAGATTGAGCAGGTTGCCTGGGAAGGGCAGAACCGAGGCTCCTGTCCTGGGCTCCACACTCCAGGCCCTAGATGGCCCTGCTCAGCCAGGGTGAGTCTGTGTAACATGGAAACACCGGGTCTTCGAGACACAGAATGATGGGAAAGTACTGTGCTTATGTAGCCTCCTTTATCCTTTGAGACAAGCAGTACAAAGTTTTGTTTGCTTAGTTTAGTTTGTTTCCTTACACAGCATCATATGTATGCTGGCACTTCCTTCCACCCTGCCATCTCTCAAAGCCCTTGGGGACACCCTAGTTTCTTAACTTCCGAGCCAGATACCAGGGATATTACAAAATGGTCAAATGCATAGACATAGGTGTCAAGACAAGCCCACACTCCTTGACTCCTACTGTTTATAGTTTGTGCAGCCTGAGTGAGTTACACGTGTCTAATAGAGTAAGTGATCAATACATGTCAGATATGGTTATCAGCAAATAATTTGATAAGGTATTAAGCAGTGATTTGAAACATGAAATCAAGCTTCTCCGTGAAGGGTCTCTATTCTACTAAAATTAGCTGAACTTTGCAGTTGAAGAACTTACTAGCTATCTGTGTCTGGTTTTCTGCCTTTTGTGTTCCAAATTGCTAACTATACTAAAACACTAAAATGGAACAAGGCATGAAATATCAGTGTTCTCTCTAAAATGTTCAATGGGCATTGCCTCATACACACCTTGTTTCTTTTTCTCCCTCCTCTGTCACCTCCATTGTTGTTCACTGACACTTTCTGGATTAGACCTTTTTTATAGAGCAAGCTACTCTCAGTTCATTCTTTATCTTTTTTTTTTTTTTTTTTTTTTTTTTTTTTTTTACAGGGACAGAGAGAGGGAAAGATAGGGACAGACAGACAGGAACAGAGAGAGATGAGAAGCATCAGTCATCAGTTTTTCATTGCGACACCTTAGTTGTTCATTGATTGCTTTCTCATATGTGC
Organism: Rhynchonycteris naso; assembly: GCA_037038555.1. Classification (NCBI taxonomy): domain Eukaryota; kingdom Metazoa; phylum Chordata; class Mammalia; order Chiroptera; family Emballonuridae; genus Rhynchonycteris; species Rhynchonycteris naso. Next base: position 230,962,557 of record CM072998.1, read on the forward strand.
CTTGACCACGGGCCTTCAGCAGACCGAGCAACCCCTTGCTCGAGCCAGCAACCTTGGGTCCAAGCTGGTGAGCTTTTTGCTCAAGCCAGATGAGCTCGCGCTCAAGGTGGTGACCTCGGGGTCTCGAACATGGGTCCTCTGCATCCCAGTCCAACACTCTATCCACTGAGCCACTGTCTGGTCAGGCTCATTCTTTATCTTGTTTGCTTATAATTTTCTGATTTTTTAAACAGCTGTTAAGTCTAAATTACAAATCGACATGGCCCTTTCGCCTTCTAACTGTCTTGATTTATTCATGCTTGCACACGTTCATATGTTCAGAAATATTTGATGAAGACTAAATGCTAAATGCTAGAGACAAATTATGAGTAAAACAGTTCTTGCCTCACAAAAATGAACAATCTTACTGGAGCGGGTAGGGGGAGGAATGCACACTGTATATACAACCAGCTTAAACAGAGCCTGAAAAGCTTACTCTTTTTAGAAACAAAATATTATATGCACTTTTTCTTTTCATGAAGATGTCTTAGATGACTCAGTAGAGGAAATGACATTAAAACTAGGGTCAAAGTTGAAATAAAGAGTATTCTTTGGTAGAGGGAAGGGTTTTTCTGTCCAGAAAAGAACAAAACAGACACCGTAGGAGAAGTCACAGTGTCAGAGTTCATACCACATTTGAGAGCTTGCACAAGGAACTCACTCACCTTGCACGTGAGTCACAGGAGATGGGAGCAGAATGCAGAGGCCAATTTGAGAAAGTTAGTAAAGCCGATTCAATGAAACATCACTGAGAAAGAGTTCAAGATGTATATTATTTCCCTTGAATAAATATCACATTTCAGGTGGGTGTTGAGTTGGTGGGGAAAATTCTCATTCTCTCTTTCTCTCTCTCAAATTAAGGTCCTAATTGGCCATAAAAAATTGTATCAAAAGCAAAATGGCAGTCACAGCAGGAGCAGACGCCATGACCCTCTGCTTGGCATCAAGAATCCCTCATATGGGTGGAGGTGGGGAGCTGCAGCTGTCCATTCTGTGTCTTGCATGTTTTCAAAAGCCCAGTTTTTGCTATGCTACTGTCCTTTTGTAGTTGGAGTGTCCATCCTTTCTCACCAAAATGGGTACCCTCTAAACATGTCTTCCGGCCCCGCCTGGCCCTTGAAGCAGGCTCAGCCTCACTGAGGCTGCGTTCGCGGATGTGGGAAGAAAGCAGACCAGTGCTCGAGGTCCCTGAGAAATATCTCTATCTTGAGCTTTCCAAAATTATGGAAAGCCCGGATGCCCATAATAAGAACATTCACATATATAGCACCAAACTCTAGCATCCAAGCAAGGGGAGATTCTTAGCCTTAAAGATACAGGAAAAATAGTGATAAAAGTACAACTTTCCACGGCCGTGTAATATTCCATTGTGTATATGTACCACAACTTTTTAATCCTCCTACACTGTGGTGGGAATGTAGACTGGTGCAGCTACTGTGGAAAACAATATGGAGATTCCTCAAAAAATTAAAAATCAAACTGCCTTTTGACACAGCTATCCCACTTCTAGGAATGTATCCTAAGAATAAAAAATCACTGATTCAAAATAAGAAATGCACCCCCATGTTTATTGCAGCATTGTTTACAATAGCCAAGATCTAGAAACAACCCAAGTGTCCATCAGTAGATAAGTGGATTAAAAAGCTTTGGTACATATACACAACGAAATACTGAAAAAGAAGGACACTTTATTTATGCTAAGTCTATTATGCTAAGCAAAATAAGTCAGGCAGAGAAAGAAAAATATCATATAATTTCACTCATATGAGGAATCCAATGAACAATGTAAACTGAGGAATGGAAGAGAGTCAGAGAAGGGGTCAAAGAGTCCAGAGGGAAAGTGGGAAGAGGGAAAGGAGATGAGAGGAGGAGATCAAAGAAAGGAAAGACATTAGTGAAAGTACAGTGTGTCCGTAAAGTCATGGTGCAGGCCGGTCACAGGAAAGCAACAAAAGACAATAGAAATGTGAAATCTGCACCAAAGAAAAGGAAAACTCTCCCAGTTTCATACCTATTCAGTGCAGTTTGATGTCGCCTCCATTTGTTGCCCTACACACATCCAAATGATAGTGAAGTTCTTGCCACACACGGGTAAGGACGTCTGGTGTTACAGAGTGAATAACGTCTGTGATTCTCTGTTTTAAGTGATTAATGTCGTTGATACGTTCAATGTACACATGTTGCTTCATATAACCCCAAAAGTAAAAGTCTAAGGGTGTAAGATCCGGGGATTGTGGTGGCCATGGCTTGACAGAACCCCTTCCTATCAACCGCCAGGGGAATGTTCTACCCAGAAACTTGTGAACAATGGTGGCGTAGTGTGGAGGAGCATCGTCCTGTTGAAAGATGACACCTTCTGGAAATTGTGGCACTGCATACAATTCCAACATGTCAAGATAGGTGTTTGCTGTCACAGACTGCTCTGCGAAAAAAAAAATGGGCCTATCATCTTATCATGCATCAGGCCACACCACACGTTCACTTTAGGGGTGTTACATTTGTACACAACGTAGGCATGAGGATGTTCAGCAGCCCATATTTGGACGTTATGGTGATGAGCATGTCCACAGATATGGAAGGTTGCCTCATCGCTAAACACAATCTTCTGCAAAAATCTTGCATCATTGCAATCTCATGAAGCATATATGTAGTAAATGTGCATCGTGTGGGTCTATCCACTGGTTTGATAGCGTGCAACAGCCGCAATTTGTACCCCGTAAAACAGAGACATTTCTTTAACACCTTATGAGCTATAGTCTTACTTAGGTGTAATTGTCGAGCACACGCATGCACAGATTTTTTAGGACTTCTTAGGTAGCTATCCCGTATAGCCTCTGCAGTACAGACTCCTCACTGACTGATGGCCTACCAGAATGGGGTTTTTCCACCAAACTGCTGGTTTCCTTCAACTGCTTATCCCACCGAGTAATGTTATTCCTATGTGGTGGTGCTTTGTTATAAACGCGCCAAAATTCACATTGCACTTTGGTCACAGAACACACTGAACTTTCCTCTGTACTGTCCACATCTCGACTGGCATGGCCGTGGGCTGCTCTGCTGTATACACGGTGTTATGTCCTCATCTGTGCATGCGCACATACTGTCACATCATTGTACAGAAACTGGGAGGGTTTTCCTTTTATTTGGTGCAGATTTCACATTTCTGTCGTCTTTTGTTCCTTTCCTGTGACCTGTCAAAAGTGCACCATGACTTTACGGACACGTTGTATATAAACATAACACAGAGAAATAGAGGATGAGATAGTGAATCATGGAGGGAAGGGAAGAAGGCGGTGAGGGAAGGGGGCAAAGGGGGCACCAAAGAGATCAAGGGGGGGGAGGGAGATATATTTGGGGGTACTCTTGCAACTATATAAACACAACAAATTAAAATCAATTTAAAAAACGTACAACCTTCCATTTGTAATTGAATTACAAAGTTAATTCTCTTTCCTTTGCCTGGAATGCTCCCTGTACCTGTCTATGCTCAAGTTCTCAGTTTCCCCAGGAGGCTTTCCTGCCCCCCCTAACCATATAGACCAACAACTGTCCTGGTTCACCCTTTATGCACATTCCTTTGAAGATGAGTTATCCATTTACTTCTTCCCACTGAGACTGTAGCTTTCCGAGGAAGGTTCTGTTGAACATCCAGCACCCAACTCAGTCCTTGGAACACAGGGACATTTTAGCAAACAGTTGAATGAATGAATGAGTTGGAGAACAAGGTTGGGCCCTCTCCACTCAGTACAGTCACACTGAAGAAGGGTGATATTTTGGTGTAGTTCAAGAACAGTCAAAAATTAAAAAAAATAAAAGAGTAGGATGCTTAGAAGGTTGAATGAATAACAAGAAAGAGGGGCAATTAAAAGTAGTAAAGGGAGCTAGGGTATTAAATAAGAAAATTATATAGAGGCCACTGAGGGCCTGATTAAGTCTAGAATTGTGTGTGTGCATGCACATGTGTGTGTTTGTGTGCAGCATGGAGCCTCTTAAGCATGGTTGAGTTTGATTTACTTTCTGATAAGTATATGGGGGGGGGGATGCTAAAAACCAGACTGAATTTTATTTTTAAAGTATGATGTTATGCCCAAGCACTTTTAAACCTATAATAAGTGTTTTTATAGGAAATGATATGACTTGTCTCTACTTACAACAATTTTGTTATGTCATTTTGAAATATAATGTATGTGTAGTAAATCCAAAGTGCATGTATGTAAGTATGCAGTGATGAGTTTTGAAATACGCATAGACATCTAGATAGTTTATTTACCACAATTAAGATACAGAACTTGGTAAACCCCAAATCTTCTTGTACATTTTTATATAATCTAAGGATGTATCATTAGTGCTTTTTCATGCCTTTAATTACTCTTTTATTTTCTTTCTTTTCCTTTATAGTGACTCTAATGTTTTAGTCATGACATGGCAAGGGAAGTAAGGGTTTCAGATGCAGCTGGTCACCTTCTCTTCCTCCTTTGTGGTTTTGGAAAAGGAAAAAATACTTGTAGTGGCAGTTAAAAATAAACACCAAACTTTGCCATATCATAGACAGCTTCCTAAACTATTTTTAAAAATCCACATGCAACAAAAATGAACAATCCATTTGAGTAACATCTAGGTCAACTTTGAAAGATTACTAGCATGATTAAGTCAACTGACAATTAGAAAAACATGATTTTCCAGTTCAAAAGACCTTAAGAGAACCAGCCCAGGCCCCTCATTTGTACATGGGAAAGTGAGACCTGAAGAACTTGAGATAGTTCTCCCTGGTCCTGACCCAATCTTGAAAACCTGTGTCATCAGCAGCAGGACCACGTTCCTCCTGCCCCCAAACAAGAAGGAAGAGATCTGTCTGTTTTTACAATCGAGAAAATTGACATAGGCTTTTTATACATTGAAAAATGAAAATAGTCATGATAGGACAAAACTTGAATTTTAGAAAGAGAAGCAGTAGTTAGGAGCTATTAAATTGGAAGATATGTGAAAAGATGAGACAGAGTAATTTCTTAGCAGCAGATGCTATAAGATTTTTAATAGTTTGTCTATTTTTGTGATGATATTGAATTATTTTGACACTAAGATTCAGTCTGTTTAGCAAGCATATTATTTTAATATTGACTATTTTGAATGCCCTGGATTGCCAACAGTTTTTATTTTCTTTTTTTTTCCCCAGAGGCGGGGGTGAGGAGGACAGACAGGGACAGACAGGAAGGAAGGAAGAGTGATTAGAAGCATCAGTTCTTTGTTGTGGTTCATTAGTTGTTCATTGATTGCTTTCTCATATGTGCCTTGACCTGGGCGGGGGATGGCTCCAGCTGAGCGAATGACCCCTTGCTCAAACCAATGACCTTAGACTCAAGCCAGCACCCCTGTGCTCAAGCTGGTAAGACTGTGCTCAAGCCAGTGACCTTGGGGGTTTGAACCTGAGTCCTCGGCATTCCAGGCTGACACTCTATCCACTGCGCCACCACCTGGTGAGGCAGTTGTTTTTCTTTTCTTATAAATAAATAAATCTCATGTGAAGTTAACTGTACAACATGGGAGACGTGTTTGGGAAAACCAGTGGAGCTAGCAGTGAGCCCTGTACTCAGACACACACCAGGCTTCCCTGGTCCCGTGGGCATTTTGCTGACAGACGTTCTGCAAAACCAAAGTGAGCAATTGAGAGACATAAGCCAGCACTAAGATGACATGATAACTGCCATCACTACAAATCCACACCTCAGTCAAATGTCAGTTCATTTTCCATATCCGCAGGAGGTATGCTAACGTATAATGACACACAGTTGAAAATGCCCAGTGCTGCTATTTTTTCAGCCTCTGCTTTAGGCATTTATATATTTTTTCAACCATAGAGGGCCTGAGGGTTCGGGAAGAGAAAAGGAAGGTGGAATAAACAAAAGAACCTAGCAACTTCAAAAATTCACAAAGAATAAAATAAAGGGAAAGTGTCCGTTTTATTACTGATAAGAGCTCATTTAAAGGATGGAGCTGATATGAGCAGGAATAATAGGTTTCTTTTTCTTTCTTTTCTTTTCTCTTTAGAGAAAGGCAGGGAGAGAAAGACAAAGGGACAGAAACATTGAGCTGTTCCTGTATATGCCCTGACTGGGGATTGAACCTGCAACCTTGTCGTTTTGGGATGATGCTCTATCCGACTGAGCTAACTGGCCAGGGCTGAAGTTTCTTAAAATTGAACCCCCAAATTAGCCATTCCCGCCCACTCTAGGCAGCATGGAACAGCTCTGCTTCTCCTGTGTGGGCACCTCCCTATAGGATGCTCAGCAGAGTGTGTTTGCCCCTGGGAGGAAGATAACGGATGGGACTCAGCCACACAAACTTGTCCCTTCCCTCAACTCAGTGACCAGATAAGTCACATCAGCTCCCCTGTGGGGAAAAGCTGAAGCCTAAGAGTTTCCAGAAAACTTCCCTCCTTTTGAAACCTTGCAAGTAGGAAATAAGTATCTCCTTCCTCTTTGGTAGACAGGAGAGGAGAAGTGTCGCGGGGCTGACCCTTTTGGAACCTCAATGGCCACATCTGTGAAGCTAAATTTCCTGTGTCCAGGAAGTTGAGAGAATGAAAGGAGACATGTAAAGCACTGGCATGGAGACTGGCAGCCTGACACAGAGTAAATGCTAAAAAGAATAGTAGTGATTCCATTCAGTCCTCATTTGGATAATTCTACATTCTTTACCGTATTTTACTTGCGATTTGGATAACCAGATGAATATGGCACCATTCTCTGAAATAGGGTAAATATGAGAAAGAATAGATTTGGGGGAATTGCAAATTTCACTTCTGATCTACTGAACTTGGAACATCTGTGCCAGAAACTATAGGCACTTGAATTTACAATTTTTGTAATGCAGGAGAAAATTAGCTAGTTAATTTGTAGCTCAGTTTGGAAATCAAGCAGTTAAACCTCGTTAGACTGTTGGAGACCGACCTTGAAGAAGAGCACAAGATCCCAGGAATAAACAGAGGGCAGGAGCCACAGAGGAGATAGGGCAGAAATGGAGAGACCAGAGACTAAGGAGGAAATCTGAGAGAGTGGGCAACACAGAGGTCTTGTTTCAGGAAGCAGGGAGGAAGGAGTCAGTGTGTCAGATGCTGCTGAGGGACCCCATTGGGTAGGATAATAAGAGAAGGGAACAGATAAACCTGTAGAGAAAGCCATAGACATCATTAGCTCTCAGGTATGAAACACTTACTATATGCCAGGCACTGTGCCTTTGCTCTTGTACAATATTGACTTAATTCTCAAACTACTTCCCACATTTTATACATTAGAGAAGTGAGAGTCACAAAAGTTTAGTACCGGCTTGACTCAGATCACCTAGCTGGAGTTTGACATAGCTGGGACTGGGTCCCTGCTATCTTACTTTTAACTACTGAGCTCCTCTTCCTGCTGAAAGACTTGCTTCTGCCCATGTGTGGGGAACAATGTGGGTTTAGAGGGAGGCATGCATGAGGGGAGGGGAAAGAGAGGACAGCAAGGAGAAGAGGGTAGGCTGAGGTTGTCTTGCTTGGTTGGTTGATTTGCTTTCAGACAGCAGAGCCTTCTGCTGTCTTATGGGCTCAAAAGAGAGCCGGAGAGTGGAGACATTCCGAGGAGATGCAAAGGTGGTGCGCAGGAGTGGGTATAGAAGGGTGTACATTTAGGAAGGAGAGCCCCTCCTCCTTTGTCACAGGATAGGACAGAATTATTTGAATTTGTAGGTTTAATATAAGAACATTGAGGAAGTTCTTTTCTGACTGTTCTAATTTTTTTCCAGCCCTCTCACTCCTCCCCATTCCCTACCATCTGGCCTCTTCTCTGTCTGGGACATCCTGCTTCCCCTCCAAGGTTTCACCTTTGTCACTCTTCTGTGTCCTTAGACTTCCAGGGGCAGTTGATATCTGTTCACTGCATGGGCACTGCTAGGTGTGCACCAGCAGGACCGCCCGTCACCTGCTGCCTCTGACTTCATGCTTAGTAAGCATGAATAAATTCAGTTTGCTCTGAGACATGGAGCCATTCTGCAGGAACTTATGGTTTGAAAAGGGACAAAGATGAGTGCATAAATTATTGTAATAGGAGTCATTTGAGAGAAGGAAGGAATTTGAGTTGGGGGTGGAAAGGGGACAAGAGAGAGATACCACCTGCATGGGTGATTAGTGGAAAAAATTTATAAGGACTGTGGTTTTGAGCTAGTTAATGAAGGATGGTCATATTTTCATCTGGCAACCATAAGTCCTAGGTCATTTAATTTGGGTAAAATAGCATCAGAAATGACACAAGGCTTATTTGGGGAGCATGGGATGGCCTACTTTGGTTGAAGTCTGAACTGTAGCCAGTGATAAGGGCATGATGCACTGGAAGGGCTTGAGTGCCAGACCAAGAAATTCTGTTTACCCAACTCCACTGAGAGTAGCTTCCTCTTTCTTTCTATTTACCTGATCAGACACATTGTAGATATATTCAAAAAGCGTTTCAGAGGACTCAGCCAAAAAGTTTTTCATAAGAGTTTAGAAGTCATTTCTGAACCTAGGTGTAGTAGGGCTCACCCAGTCCCCTACAACACCTTTGAGCGTGTAAGGAAAGGCCCCGTACTGACTGTCAGCCTGGCGGTGGGAAGGTCACCAGCGGTGAGCTAGCTCTTGCCGTTGTAGGTTGGGGACCAACACTAGGTTTCTCACTACTTGTAAATCACTATTCTTAATAACTGTTGCTAGACAAAAATAAAATAAAAAATAAAAATCTTTTTTTTTCTTTCAGTTAAGAAAAAGAAGCCTAAACTATTAAATAAATTTGATAAGACAATTAAAGCTGAACTTGATGCTGCAGAAAAACTCCGTAAAAGGGTAGGTTGATGTTTTTGTTTTGTGCAGAAACGTTCAGTGGTTTAATTGTTAAATAAACTCAGGCATTTCTCTTGATTTGTTTTAAAAAAATGTTAAGAGACACCACATTTAAATAGAGTGGGTTTTTCCCCCAGGGACATCAGCATTCCATGTCAAATGAATCAAATGAAAAGAAAAATTGCAGCTGTAATGGCCAAGTAGACATAGGACTTACCTTCAGGCCAGCTGACTTGGGAGTCAACCCACATCCCATTCTAGTTGTGTGGCTTTAGGCAAATCACTTGGCCAGCATGAGCCTCAGTTTTCTTATTTTTACAAATGAGTATAATAATCATCATCATACTTCCTATTTGGTTTTTATAAAGTTTCAAAATGAAATGCTGTCAAGTTCCATGAAGTGGAGGTTTTAATTTTATAGCAGCTCAATCCAAAAGAAAAAATCGGTAAGTCCAATACTCTGAGGATAGTTACTGTTTGGTGAAATGGCATTAGGTTTGGCATTCTTCTCACTTGGGCTTAACCTCGGGCGCCTCTAGTTTTCAGGGTGGCTTTTATGCTTTGCTTTGTCATCAAGTAATTTGAAATATTATTTGCATTTTTTCCTAGATATTACCGACTTGGAAAATTGAATTGACACTAGATTGAAGTTATTTGTTCTTTTAGCTCATTTATATTTATCTAATTATCGGGTGGTGTATTTATGATAATGTATTTAATGACATCTTCACTCAATCCTTGTGTTCTTCAGGGAAATTTCTCTTTCTCTATTCTGTGCTTGAGTTTATACTCAGTGTAGTGTTCATTAGTTTTCCTGTAATGTGCTCTTTTTATCAGTAGACTTCAGCTGCAAAAAAATGGGACCTTGGGGACTGTAAGTAAATAAGTGACAACAACAGCAAACACCCAAGTTAGAAACTGACATGGGACAAGAATGTGCTTCCCACACACTTATGGGGAAGGTATCAGCACGTGTGAAGGCTTCTGTGTGAACATAGCCATGGCTTGGCTTACCCTTGGGACCAGCCGTGAAAATATCGTCACTCCAGAGATCATTGCAGCGAGTCATCGTTCGTTAAATCAACCCCATGGATCATTTTTGAGTCTGTCTTGTACAACTTTATAACATGAAGCCATCTGCATAATTTTAGGAAATTTGCATTTCTTAATAGAAGTGAAGTAGGAATCTACTTTTTCTATCACCTTGTTTGGCATTCTGTACTTTCTCTCTACTAAATGCATGTAGCGTGTGGAATGCCTATTAATAGGTGACTTTGGGGATAAAGAATAAACAGCTTGAAAGAAGCACATTTATGTAATTATAATGAGTGGTAAAGAAGGGATCAGTTATCAAGGGGCAAATAAGTTCGTGGGATATCACATGCTGAAACAGTCAATGGAGCAGTCTCTGGATTTTGCCGATTCGGAGAAATGTTGGTGCCTCCCTCCTATATCTGTAAAAGGCTGAATGAAGGAGGAAGAAGTGGCCACCTCAGCAGTTCTTGCTTCTGATGCAACAGGGAGCCAGATTATTGACCGAATCACCAGCATAATTAAGTCTTTCGGGGTTGTTTTAGCGCCGCCGGTGTTTTCAGTTGCGGCACCTGGGTGTCCCAGAGTAGCGGAGGCCTGGGCTCAGGCATGCGGGGGCAGAAGAGGTCCAGTCTCAGTCCACATCCTAGCTTAAACACTGTGCTACGTGGAAATGTGAGGCCACTTTATTTTTCCTTCAAAAATCTATAGATCACATATTTCAATAGTCTATTTTTAAAAAATTATACTTATTGTTTAAAACTCCTTTTGAACCCCAGAAAAAAATTTGAAATTATGTACTGAAATATTTGTTTATTTGTTGGAATAATTTTACTATTATTATTATTATTATTAGATTATAAGTGAAAAGAGACAGGAAAACTTGAAGCCAGAGTAAGGTCAGTGTAGGAAAGCTCACAGCACAGCGGTAAACAGTGCCAGGAATAAAATAACTGCAGGCAGAACAAGGGAGCAGAGCTACAGTGTAAGATGAGTCATGTTCATCAGAATAGCTGCTCTGTACCATGTCCAGAGAGAATACCCAGCTGGAGGTCTTCATAAAGGACTGCCTGCACAGCCTCTTCCCTGATGTCATGCCCACAGACTCTACCAGCATGTCTGCAGTCTTATGTCTTAATGTCCTTCATGCCAATGGCCCCATGCCAAAACAGTGGGTCCCAAGTACATGACTTTCCGATGAGCTCTCTTGGTCTTAAGATAGAAAATAAACTACATTGAAGAACAGATGATTTTCAGACAATTTTCACATTGTACCTTGCAGTTGAATTATTTTAGTAAGAATTGCACAATAGCATTGGGAGCTATATCCTCTAGTAGGAATCTGAGGAAGGAAAAGATTTTCAGACTAAGAGCAAACACATTTACTTTGCCATACGTACGTTTTTAAGAAGGCCACACAGCCCCTATCTATAGGGAATCCAAAGGATGTCTAAGATAGAGTCAGAATGTTTTATTATTTTTATAACCTTGATGCTAGCTAAGAAAATGTCGAGCTGAAACAAAATACTATTAGCAAGTTGGTTATGAATATTGCTCTTCCTATATTTAGATTTGATAATGGTACAATTAGCATACACTTCACAAATACATGAACTGCCTCAACATTTACAACTTAAGTTGCATAAAGCTGAAAATGATCCCCCAAAAGTTATCTGGCTCCTATGTAAGGAACTTGTAAATGTTACTGTATTTGGAGAAAGAAACCTATAGTGTTACTTACTATACTTGGAGAAAGAGGCAGAGGGAAAGTCGATGCACACAAAATAGAAGGAGGCACACAGAGAAAAAGGCAATAGGAAGACAGAAATGGAGATTCAAGTGATGCATCCTCAAGTTAAGAAGCGCTGTCAGGAGTGAGGAGCAGAACCTCCTCTGGAGCCCTGGAGGAAGCATGGTTCTGTCACATCCTCATTTCAGATTTCAACCCAGTGAAACTGCTGTGTGCTTCTCTTCCCCAGTGCTGAGAGGGAACAGCTTCCTTTTGTTTGAAGTCACTGAGATTGTGGTATTTGTTACAGCAGCCATGGGAAACCATACTGGGCAGTGGGGTGCTTCTATAGCAAATACTTGGAAATGTGCAAGTGGCTTTGGAATTATGTAAGGAGCAGCGACTGGGAGAGGTCTGAAGTGCATGATAACCACAGCCCAGATTACAGGAAGCACAGTGTTGGTGGAGATACGCATGATAAAGCTGCTCTGGTGGCGCTCAGAGGAAGTGAGAGGCACAGTAGAGAAAGCTTCTATTCTTGTAGAGAATACCTATCATTACAAACAAAATGTTCCCAGAGATGCAGACATTAAGGCATTTTGACTATGGCCCAGAAGACAATGAGGTACACATTACTGAAAACTGGAAGAAAGGCAACCCTTGTTATATGCTGGAAGAAAACTTAACTAAATTATATCTTACAGTTCTTTGGAAGCAAAACTTGTAAGCAATGAACTTGAAAGTTTAACTGGGAGATTTTCAAGCAGTTTGCTAAAGGTGTTGCCTAGTTTCTTTTTGCTGCTTAGAGTAAAATATGAACAGGAAGAGATAATCAAGAAAATAAAAAACAGAACATGACTGGGAATTTCTCAGTCTATCCAGATTTATGAAGATGATAAAATTAGGAAATGCACCGTTAGAAAAGCATACTTTGGAGAAAAGGTCAAGAATGGGGCTGGGCAATCTTTTTCTGAAGAAATTAGGTGTGTAGTATTTGGATCCACTCAACCATCTCAGTGGAAGTCAAGAATAGAGATGAGATTATCCTGGGAGGATCTTTGGCTCTTCTCTAATGGTATGAATTCCTATGACATATACAGGAGACCATAAAGGTTTTGAGAATATTATAGGCAGAAGCACTACCACCTTGGACTGAAAGAGACAGGACAAACTGAAAGAAGGTGCTCAGCCTCCCAAAATCCTATAGGCAGGATACAGGCTAATGAAACTAGTCAACTGCAAACCCATACTACCCTTTCAGTAGAAAGGAAATGAACTCAATACATAGATCCTAGGACCTGGAGGCTGGAGACAAGGAAGCTAGAGCAGAGGACCCGGAGAGCAGAACCTCAAGCCACAGATCTTGAAACCTAGTGGAATTGGCCTTGCTGCATTTTGAAATTGCTTGTAATCAGTGATACCTTTCTTCCTTGTATTTTCTCCATTTTAGAGGATAAATATTTATAAATATTGTCCCATGCTTATTTTATCATTGCTTTTTAGAAGCAGATAACTTGTTTTCTAGTTTCATAGGTCCACAGATAGAAAAGAATTTTTCACTAAGGTGGCTTATAACCAGAGTCTCACCCATCCTGCTTTAGATGAATTAGATGATGACATTCAAGGCTTTAGAGCTAATGAGATTTCAAATCTGGGTTGATAATGTGGTATTGGAGACTTTGGAGAATACAGGTTTTGGTAAATATATTTTGCATGTGAGACAGATGTGAATTGTTGGGGGCCAGACTCTGGTAGGCAGAAAAATGGCTTCCCTCAAAGATAATCATGTTTTGATCCCTCTACTTGTGAATGTTAACTTACTTAGGAAGAGGGCTTTTGCATGTAATTAAGTTAAGAGTCTTAAGAAGGCGCTGTTTTCCTGGATTATCCTGGTAGGCCATGCAATAGTCAAGATTATCTAGAGCAGTGATGGGCAATCTTTTGAGCTTGGTGTGTCAAAATTCGCCAAAAAAATGAGCATAACTCAGGTGGTGTGTCACTTTGAGAGAAACGGCCTAACCGGAAGTTCCAGAACTAGATGCTCTGTGCCGGAGTTCTCTTGTTTTGGCCTTCAGACCTCTGGCACAGAGTGTCTACACTACAGCAAATCTTTTATCCTTGGCTACTGCAACTGGCCATGCAGGAGCCAAGGATGAAATGTCCTTCTCGGCATGTGGCCCCATACTTCTCCGGTATGTGGCTGCGTGTCATCGAAAATGGCTACGCATGTCAGTGCTGACACACATGTCATAGGTTCGCCATCACAACTCTAGAGAAACACAACCAATAGGAAATATATATATATAATATATATAAATATATATATAATATATATATAAGTATATATATATTATAGGGAACTGGGTTTATATGGTTATGGAGGTAAGATGTCCCACATCCTGCCATCTGCAAACTAGAAAACCAGAAAAACCAGTAGTATAATTCAATTTGAGTTTGAAGACCTGAGAATCGAGGCATCAATGGCATAGATTTCAGTGTGAGCCAGAAATCTGAGAACCAGGAGTGCCTATGTCTGAGGAAGGGAAAAAATGGATGTCTGAACTCAAGCAATGAGAGCAAATTCTCCTTTTCTCTGCCTCTTTGCTCTAGCCAGGACCTCTCCAGAGTGGATGATGCCTACCCCAGTGATGAGAATAGTCTTCTTTATTTTGTCCCAGACTGAATAATGATTCAAAATGCTAATCTCTGATTCAAATGCTAATCTCTTCTTGAGTCATCCTCACAGATACACCTAGAAATAGTGGTTAGTAGCTGTCTGGGTATCCCATAACCCAGTCAACTTTGACAAAAAAAATTAATCATTATAGGCTGCAAATTTGTCTTTTTAGGGAAAAGGCAGATGGAGATTTGATACTGACAGAAGAGAAGAAACATACACAGGGGAGAAAGTGGTGTGAAAACAGAGGCAGAAATTAGAATGATTTGGCCACAAGCCAAGGAATGACAACAATCTTCAGAAGCTGGAAGAGGCAAGCAACAAATTCTCCCCTAAAACCTTCAGAGGAAATGCAGCCCTGCTGAAATCTTGACTGCATCCCAGCAAACTAATGAGGACTTCTATTCTACAGAACTGTGTGAGAATTAATTTCTGTTGCTGTAGACCACCAAGTTTGTGGTAATTAATTATAACAGCCACAAGAAACTAATACAGGTAGTTGGAAGTCACATAGAAAAGATATTTAACCTGAATTATTCTTTTTGTTTTTTGTTTTTTTATTCAGTGAGAGGAGGGGAAGCAGAGACAGACTTTTGCATGTGTCCCAACCCAGCAAGCCCACTAGGGGGTGATGCTCTGCCCAACTAGGGCGTTGCTTCATTGCTCAGCAATTGAGCTCTTCATAGCACCTGAGGCAGAGGCCATGGAGCCATCCTCAGCACCTGGGGCCAACTCGCTCCAATTGAGCTGTGGCTGCAGGGGAGAAGAGAGAAAGAAAAGTGAGAGGGGGTGTGGAAAAGAAGATGGGTGCCTCTCCTGTGTTCCCTGAACAAGAATCAAACCTAGGACATCCACACACCGGGCCAACACTCTACCACTGAGCCAACTGGCCAAAGCCTTAACCTGAATTCTTCATTCCTTAATATCATTCACAGAAAAAATAAAATAGTGGTATTACAAATTGTTATGAAGAACTCTTAAAATTTAACAAAAAAACAAATAACTTGATTTTAAAAATGATCCAAAGACCTTAACAGACAGCTTATCAAAGATGTTATCCAAATAAGATGCTCCACGTAGTATGTTATCAGGGAAATGCAAATTAAAACAACCATGAGATACCACTACACACCTACCCGAATGACCAAAATCTGATCACCCACAACACCAAATGTTGACAAGGATGTGAAACAACAGGAGCTCTCATTTATTGCTGATGGGAATGCAGAATAGTACAGCCACCATGGAAGACATTTTGTGGTTTCTGACAAAACTAAACATACTGTTATTATACAATCCAGAAACCCTGCTCTTTGATATTTACTCAAAGGAATTATAAACATGGCCACACAAAAATCTGCAGACGAGTGTTTATAGCAGTTAAATTCATAACTGCCAAAATTTGGATGCTACCAAAATGCTCTTTAGTGAGTGACTGGATGAATTAACTGGGTTACATTGAGACAATGAAATATTACTCAGCACTAAAAAATTATGATATCAAGCCATGAAAAGACATGGCTTGATAATATAATAATATATAATAATATATGTAATAATATATAACATATAATAATGTATATTATTAAGTGGAGGAAGTGGAATTTGAAAAGGCTGTCTACTGTATGATTCCAATTGTATGACATTCTGGAAAGGGCAAAACGATGGTGATGGTAGAAAGAGCATTGGTTTCTAGGGGTGAGTGGCAGGGCAGAGAATGGGGGCTTGGGGTGAATAGGCAAATCATAGAACAATTTTAGGGCAGTGAAACTACTCTGTGTGATACGATAATGCTAGATATGTACAGCATGCATTTATCTTCTTATCTAAACCCACAAAATGTTCAACACCAAGGGTGAACCCTAAGGTAAATCATGGACTTCGGGTGATTATGACGTATCAGTGGGGTTCACTGATTGTAACTTATGTACCTCTCTGGTGCAAGGTGTTGATTATCAAGGTGCCTGTGCTTATGTTGGGCTGGGGGTGTATGTGAAATCTCTATACTTTCCTTTCAATTTTGCTGTGAACCCAATACTGTTCTAAAAAATTAATATTTAATCTCCGGTCAGGGCACATATAGAAACAGTTTGATGTTCCTGTCTCTCCATCTCTCTCTTCCTGCCTTTATCTAAAATAAAATAAAATAAAAATTATTTATAAAAAATTAATATTGTAAGAGGGACAGAATATTTTAAATAGTGATAGAATTATTTCTGAAAATAAATATAAATTAGAGAATATGTTCCTGGCTTCATTTTTTTCTACATCCAAGTCCTCCTTTACTTTGCATTTACCTGCCTGTCAGATAAGAGACTGATCCTAGATGGCTCCCCACCCACCAAAGTAATAATAATAATAATAGCAACAATAATAGGTAACATTGTCCAGTGCTTTCTAGGCTTTCTGTAGTGTCTACAAGTACTTCATGTATGTTTTGGATTGGACCATTACATTAGCCCCGCAGGGTAGTCAAGGGCCCTCATTATCTCCATCTTACAGATGGGGCACCTCAGGCAAAGTCATCAGTAACTTGCCATAGGTCACACACCTTCTAAGTGGTGGAGCCCAGACTTACCCGTCAGCCCGGCCCCAAGCCTGCACCCAGAACCTGCATATACTTTTTGCCAGTCCCTCAGTGCCCCTGATGGTCCTGTGAGGGTAAAAAAAAACCCTTCTGTGGTACCTAGGTAAAGGAGTGAGTTGAAGGAACTTGAACGTGGAGGTTGCCTCACTTCTCTCTGTCTAGTCAAGTCCTTTGGAAGTAGGTGTAACAGTTGGTAGGTTGCACAGTTTGCTTTGCACAGCTGCACTCTGAGGGAAACCTTGCTCTATAAAAACTCCCTCAGTGAGGGGCAGAGCACAGACTCTGCAGGGAACTAGCATTTACAGGTGGGCTGAATGGACTCACTAGTGTGTAGGGAGCTGAGGGTCTGGGAAAGTTCAACTCAGAAAAGCTGGCTCTGGCTCATGGTTCCAAATATCTTAGAGCTGCTGCCATCTATTAGAAGCCAGGATGCGCATGTCTGACCCTGTGAAATGGTGCAGATGGAATGAGGTAGGAGAGGGCTCCTCAGCCCTGGCTGAGACCCTCACCCAGTGTACGTGCAGCGCATCCTCCGTTCCTTTCTGTGCGGTGGTGGTCAGAGCCCTATCAGAGGTGCTCGGCTCATCTCTTAAGGGCACTTGTGAGCTCTGGAAGGGGTCCCATGGCACTGAGGCCTCAAGGCACTCCAGGCAACTAGATGAGCCAAATCAACTGGGATGTTCATTGGGTCATGGGAGCCATGGCCAGGTGCCCCTCACGTTCTGCATGCTTATTCCCTGCCATTTCAACAGGTGCTTCAGACTTCTCATTGCAGACCACAAGACATTCTAGCTACTGGCAGTAGTTTTCCCCAACTTAGACCCTAAATATTTTCTTAAGAATGCAGGTAGAATTAATCCATATGGAGGAAAAATGCAATTTCTTTAACGAAGACTCCAATTACATCGTTTGTCAGGTTTCTGTCTTTTAAAAGATAAAATATATTTATGTTTACTTCTAACTTTTATATTTTCATAATACAGTTAATTTTTTTAAGTCTTAGATAAAACTGTCTTTAAACTCAAAATGGAGTCCAGGAAATTTTGACAGAATTACTTGGTAACTATTTAATAACTATATTGAATAGTATTATGCATTTGAATTTATTTTATTTTTAAAACGACCTCTTCCTGACAGGGAAAAATTGAGGAAGCAGTGACTGCATTTGAAGAATTAATTCGTAAATACCCTCAAAGTCCACGAGCAAGATATGGGAAGGCACAGGTATTCTAGAACCCTTCTACTTAGATAACTGTTTTTGATATACTTGTGTTCTGCTTAATTGTATTTCTCATTGACCACTATTTATTTGCATTTTCCTTTTCCCTTTTAACTTTTATACAAAATCAATTTCGCATGCATATGCACAAACTCAAGCAAGAAATACTGTTCAAAATAAGACAATTAATTATTGCTATTGTGTAAAGCTGAATTTAGAAACATTTTTTCTGCCCCACTCTCCAGTATGGCATATTTCTGGTTTTGAAAATAAAATAAAAACACTTTGGACATTGATTTCCCATCACCGCCCCATCCCATTCCATTTAGACCCAGCATGTAATTTTTACATTTGGCTTCAGAAGGCTTTAAGAACCTCAGTGTTATAACAAGAGGTTGCCAGAATGCTTAGGAAAAACTTTGAAAGTAGCAAGAGGAATGTACTTGTGCTCTCTACAGTCCCTTTCAGCCGCGAGGGCTCCTGCCACCCTCATTTTTATCTGACTTTCTCCATCTCCCAGCTCCTTATTTCAGGAAGCTTTTCCACATTCATCTGTAGTTGCATAAACCCACATGGGCATGTTAGGCCCTGGGATTGTCATGAATACTCCAGAGGTCGCTGTCCTGGTGGATTTTGTACTCCAGTGGAAGACTGGAGTTACCCAAAAACTATTTCATGAAAACCCACGAGAGCCGTCAACAAAACATGGAATTTTCATTGTAATGGCAAAGACAATGCATAACACAAACTAGTAAAATACATACTCTTGCTAGTGATAAGTGCGAAGGAGAACCAACGTAATGCAGAGGACAGCATGGGAGCTGGGAGGGAGGGAAGCACAGGACAGGGTGGCAGAGAAAGCTCTCCTGAAGAGATGACATTTGAGCAAAGCTTTGCAAGTCTTTTTAAACAAATATATATACAAAGAACATTACAAACTATTAAAAATAAGTATTAAATCTTATGCCATAATAATCCACACCATAAAGAAAAGAAGGTGATGAAATAAAGAGCATACCTATTAAGATTTGAGGCTACAGGTAATGCAACAGGGCAGACAGCACTTTACATAAGGTGATCAGAAAAGGCCTCTCGAGGGAGATGAGAAGTGGCTTAGATGTGACAGGGTTGTTTGGAGGGAGCTGACAGGGCAGAAGAACTGCAGGGGCAAAGACGATGATGTATGGAAACAATCGTGGCATTCTAAGCTCCAGGACAGAGAGAAGGACAGCTAAGGAACAATGTAGTGGGACAGGTGAGGCCAGGGCCTCACAGACTGCTTTGCTCTATGCACTGGGAAGCCACTGAAGGCTTATGCATGGGTGTGACTGTCTAATTTTATTTTTTATGAAGTTTGCTTTGGTTGCTGGGTGGAGAATGGCTTATGGGGTCAAAAGTAGAAGCATGAATAGGAGACTGTTGGCAGGTGCACTTGAGATGCCGTGGCTCAGACCTCAGTCATGGTCGAGATGATGGGAGCTAGGCAGAGGGCAGAACCACAAAGACTTGGTGATGGATTAGACTCAGTGGTTGGGAAACTCATTAGTTAACAGAGACAAATATCAACAGGACAACGATTGAAATTTCTTTGGAGAGCCAAATTTTTTAAACTTAAACAATATAGGTAGGTACATTGTTATTAACTTAATTAAGGTACTCCTAAGCTGGCCTTTGAGCCACACTCAAGGGACCAAAGAGCCGCATGTGACTCGCGAGCCGCAGTTTGCCAACCACTGGATTAGCTGGAAGGTCAGAGTCTAGGGCGACTCCTGGGTTTCTGGTTTGGCCAGCTAAGAAGAGGATAGTGACAGTTCCTGACCAAGAAAACTGGTAGATGGACAGGCTTGGAAAAGTACAAAAGTCAAAGGTTTGATTTTGGTCCTGTTAAGTTTGTTAGGCCTATTAGATGTTCAAGTGGACAGCGTCAAGTATAACATGGGACTTAGGGAGTTTGGAACCCGGGGTAAAATCCAGGGCTGATGCACGAATGTGTCAGGCAGTACAGCGTCTGCCTGGTAGCTGGAAACTGATTCTCAGCTCTGCTGGGAAACAACAGATGCAGAGCTACAGAAATATTCCATATCATGAAGAAGCGAACAGCACCCCTCGAAGGGAGTCAGTGCAATGACTCATGTGTGGCACTCATAAGAAACTCACACATTTACAGACAAAACAAGTATGGTTTACTCGGAACTACATGTGGTGGCCACTAAAGATCCAGATGCTCAAAGATCCCACCTCTCTTTTAAAAATGTATTAATTGTATTTTAATGAATTAAGGTTGTGAAAAACTAATGCAACCAAGTTCCTCTTAGCCATGGTTGCAGACCAGGTTTAGCAGATAGCAATTATACCACTTTTATACCTAAAATTTTTTTTTCCCATTTATTTGAGAAATAGAGTGGAAGGGGGGAGGAAGGGAGAGAAAGAAAAAGAAATTAATCAACTTCTTGTTCCACCTAGTTCAGTGATAAGCAATCTTTTGAGCATGGTGGGTCAAAATTTGCCACAAAACCAAGCATTACTCCGGTAGTGTGTCACTTTGAGAAAAATGGCCTAACCGGAAGTCCCAGAACTAGATGCTCTGTGCCAGAGTTCTGTTGTTTTGGCCTACAGACCTCCAGCACAGAGTGTCTACACTACAGCAAATGTTTTATCCTCGGCTACTGCACCTGGCCGTTCAGGAGTCAAGGGTGAAACTTCCTTTTTGGCATGTGGCCCCATACTTCTCTGGTATGCGGCTGCATGTGGCGCCATGTCATCAAAAATGGCTATGCGTGTCAGTGCTGACATGCATGTCATAGGTTCGCCATCACAGACCTAGTTGTTCCATTTAGCATATACTTATTGATTGCTTCTCATATATGCCCTGACGGGGGGGTCTAACCCACGACCTCAGTGCTCTATCCACCCACGATGCTCTAGCCACTAAGCTAAGCAGAAGGGCCTCATTTTTGTAAATTAGTTTGGTCAGTAATCATGCAAAATCGCTTAATTGTAATGCTATTCAGCCAGAGAAAATATATTTCCAAAAGATCATGCCTATTGAAATAAGTGATGTGCTTTGTCACTAGTATTGACAGTCATTTGGTAAAGGAAAGCATATTAACTAGAAAGGATAATGATTGATGTAAATGTTAATTAAATTATGGCAGAAATGTTTTGTGCTTTAGAATTTGTTTTTTATGTGATATTAATTGTAGGTACCAAAATCCAAATAAATGCACTAATTTTTGCACATGGTGATTGCTATATTTATATCCACGTGTAACAGCAAGAGTTTGAAATTTAGACCTCAGGCAATATTTTTTTATTTTAAACTATTGTGCTACAAGGTGTTACTGAGATTTATGTTATTATGTCATTAAGTCAAAGTTAGGCATAGTAAATTAAATTTTAATAGAATAATTTAAAGGAAAATACATAGGAGCTTTAAAAATAAAAATGTAACAGAAAGATTTAATAGAAGGAATAAATGATGACATTTTATTTTTTGTTAGCAGATTTAATTATTACTGTAGACTACTCCAACAAATTTTTAAAATTCAGTAACATTAAGTTAAATAGAAATTATTGTATCAATTATTTTTAAAGTAGCAGTCTTATTTTTTGGATCACTGCAAAATCAATTTTGACCAAGTTTTCATCAGACACAAAATCTTAAATTAGAAACTCAATTCACGTTTACTTACATGAACTATTAAAGCCTCTGAGGCAGAAAATGACACATCTCCTAGGAAGGTTGGATGGATGAGTCAACAAAAGGCTTTGCAATGTTAATGTCCTGGAACCAATATTCAGTTTCAGCTCAAATTACTTAATATACAGATGCTAAACTGATAAAAATGATTCCATATACTTTTGATGTTCAAATCAATGATTTTTATTTTCATTCAGGAGATTTTAAAGAATTAGGTGCCATTTGAATACTGATATTTTCCCAATTCTGGCAGTCATAAAATATTTATAGTTACTAAAATGAAGGACCTTGGGTTGAATAGGGGAGGAAGCAAGTGTATCATTTTTCTCTCTTTTCAAATTGAATTTAGCAATTATTGTCTCTGTAAAGAAAAGTTATCTTGATAGGCATTTGTCCTTGCTTTCCCCTTGAAAAGATCTTCCAGTTTTAGGATCTGTGTGGTAGCTTGAAGGAGCTACCAAATGAAGACTATGACTAATTGGTCTTAAAAGGCTCTATCAGGTATAGGCTCTGGCATTTTGTGAAGTCATCTGTAAGCCATTGTGTTTTGGGGGAGTTAACTCGCCAGAGCGAAACTTACCACAAACAAGCCAGCATATGAATGACTATATGGAAAGCCATATGGTCAAGATGATCAATATGAGTCACTGACATTGGACTTCCTCCAGTAGAGAAGTTTATTTGGGAGGTCATTTACAGGTTTGAACAGATAATTGTGTACTCTGAAGCTTTTGTCTATCAAGCAAGAATGAAATTGCCCTTGTCTAATCTCGAGACTTTTGTCCTATCAATTTTTCTTCCTCATGAATATGTCTACTTCCCTCTATCTCCACTGCTTCAGTTCTAGCCTCATCATCTTGGGAAACTTACCTGATCAAAAGATAACTTTATTTTTTACGCTATTTTCTGAAAAGCTTTCCACTGATATTTTATAAATTTTTGCTGGTTCTTATCAATTTTTATTTACAGGTGAAAGATGGAATAAATCATTTCTTACCACCTTCTCAAATTGTTTTTTGTGGGCATCTACCCAGGGTGGGACAAAAGTAGGTTTATAGTTGTATGTGAAACAGTATATTCTTATATTATCATTTATTAATTATTCTATTTTCCATGCAAAACAACTGTAACCTTACTTTTGCCCCACCTTGTAAATTAACTACAGCACACACTTTATAAGGTAAACATATTAAATAGAATATTCTGAGAAAAAAAATTGATATCTGCTACTTTTAGCATCTAACTAAATGTAATCTTCAAATTTAGTCAGCTAAATCTGATGAGATTTTGATGGCCATGTTACGCCTTTTTCTCTTCCTAGCTCTAATATTTCACTCTCTATTCTAAATCTCCTATTAAGAATCCTGCTTATATCACTAAGAACATAGAAGTATTCACAGCAAACTTCCACATGGTTCTAGGCTGTACCAACAATCCACCTACACGTGCTCCCCTGTGCTCTGCCTTCCATCCTATGAGCATCGATGAACTTTTTGGTCTCCTTCTCCATCCCCTCTCTCCTATTGAAGGATGGCATTCTAACTTTTGTGTCCCCCTTTTGATCACCAAATTTTATCTCTCTACTGAGTCTCTCTCTACTGCATCAACTTAGAAACATGCTAAGATATTTCCATTGTTTAGAAAAAAAGAAGAACTCTCCCTTGTTTCCACATTCCCGCATTTCCTGGCCCATTTCCTGGCTTCCTTGTACAGCAGAACTCCTTGAAAGAGTTGTCTCCAACACCTTCTTTCCCGTTTTCTCTTGAACCTACTCCATTCCGTTATGAGTCCCAAGTAGTTTCATGGAAATGCTCTAGCCAGGACCAACAAAGGCTACACACTACCCAGTTCAGAACCTTACCCACCTCAAAGCCGCTTCTAATACAGCTGCTCACTCCCTTTTGATACTTGTGTCATTTGGCCACCAGGACACTACCTTTTTGTTGTTATTTTCTCTTCTCCTCCCTCCTCCTCTGTCCTTTGTGCTTGTCCTCCACTGTATTTCTGACCTCTAGTGACTTTGAAGCATTGCAGCTTCTTAGAATTCTGGTCTCAGACCTCTTCTCTGTTTACACTCAGAACTGCTTCTAGCTACTTAGTTTTAAAAACTATCTCTATCTTGCCTGACCTGTGGTGGCGCAGTGGATAAAGCGTCGACCTGGGAACACTGAGGTCACCAGTTCAAAACCCTGCACTGGTCTGGTCAAGGCACATATGGGAGTTGATGCTTCCAGCTCCTCCCCCCTTTCTCTCTTTCTCTCTCTCTCTCTCTCTCTCTCTCTCTCTCTCTCTCTGTGTCTCCTCTCTAAAAAAAAAACAAAAAAAAAAACTATCTCTATCTTGACAATTCCCCAATGTCTCTCATTCTGACCTCCCTGCTGAACCCCAGACTCATGTATACTTCTTCCTACTCATTATCTCCACTTGGGTACCTGACAAGCATTGGGATTTAACATCTCCAGGACTGAATTCCTGATTCTGTATGCCAGTCAACCTGCTTCTGCTTTACCTTCCCATTGTTGGGGAATGACAAGTCTATTTGGTAATTGCTCAAGCCCAAAACCTTGAGTCATCCGTAACTTCTCTCTTTCCCTTTCTCTTATACCTTCCATTCAGCCCATCTACAAGTCTGTTGTCTTTGACCTTCAAAATACATTTAAAATCCAACCACTTCCTACTACCTTCATTACTACCACTCAAGCCAAAGCCATTATTACCCCTTATCTGGAATCCTGCTGGAGCATCCTGGCTAGGCTCTCTGCTTCTCCTCCAGCATCTCAACCTGTTCTCTATACTACTGCCAGCATGACCCACGACACATACCTCAGTAGAGGGAGTGTAAGAGAACTCACCAGGTCTTCGTTACCTAACACCCCTCCCCCCATCATCTCTTCCTTCCTCCCCTCCTCCACCATCCTTTCCTCTATTCCGTATTTCTGCCTCATGGTCCTTGCATTGGAATTTTCTTTTACCCTTACTTTTAAGCCCTCCCTGGTTATTCTGATTAAAACTAAGATCTCTACAACCCCACTCCCAGCATTGCTAAACCTGCTTTCTTTTTATCCATAGCACTGTGGTCATAAGACACATGATACTCTTATTTGTATATTGTCTTTCTGTCCTTTTCAGAATGAAGTGAAATGAGAAAAGGGCTTTGTCTGTTTTGTCCACGTGCATGGAACAGAGCCTGGCTCCCAGAAAATAGTTGTTGAATGAAAGAATGAACACAGGAATAAAGTGATGGAAGAATAAGAATGGTGGACTGGAGTCCTATCCTATATAACATTAATGTAAAACATGAAATAAATCGACATCAACCCTAGCATACATTAGTCTTGCTTTTATTATGTTCTTTCTTGTCTGTAGCTTAGTAGCTAACCTTCCTCCATATTATTAAAAGAGCGTGTTGTGTTACTTTCCTTGGTTTATTTTTTATCTCTTGATAAAGAGGAAACTTTAATCTGTTTTGAATTATTTTAAAAGCATGTATAAAAGTTGTCTTTTTGTGAATACAGCTTGTCATGGGACATTAATGTGGTGTGTGACTCCCTCTAGTGTGAAGATGATTTGGCTGAGAAGAGGAGGAGCAATGAGGTACTACGCAGGGCCATTGAGACCTACCAAGAGGTGGCCAGCTTGCCCGACGTCCCCGCGGACCTGGTGAAGCTGAGTTTGAAGCGGCGGTCAGACAGACAACAATTTCTAGGTGAGATGGAGTAAGAACAGTTAATCCAGTGGTAAATACCATGATTTTACCTTGAAGTGCCTGAGACCTGAGTTCTATAGCTAATTTCAGGTAATTTACCTGACTGTTTCTTATACTGAAATAGCAATCCTAACCTTGATAATTATAAAGATGAGGATGGTATTTCCACCACCCTACCCTTCTTACCTCATCCAGCCCCACCCACTTTACCACTGAGGTGAATAGATGCTGAGAGGCTGCATAATTTGCCTAAAGAGTTATAGCTAATGAATTAATAGGTCTAAAATAAAAAATTCTTCCTGACATGTCAAATTTTTTTCCCTCTTAACTAGAACAACCTGATTCATGAAAGTTCAAATGATCAGTGGGACAATTTTTATAGAGGAATATTGAGTTTCAGACACTCTAAAATTTTACTTATAAAGTTTGACTCCATACCAAAGAAAATGATTTTTTTAAAAAATTAATCACTAACTACTTTGAAAAAAAGCAGCATAAAGCATATCCTCTGAGTGAGCCGGGTTCTAGCACCAAAGGCAGTGAGACTGGCTATAACTTACCATCATGGGACCAGGCTGCAACCTTCTCCCTCCTCATATGTTTTCTGTAAATGGGGAAGGAAGACTCTAAGCCAGTGTCAGGTGGGTGCTAGGCTGGCTGGGTAAGTTACATGAATAAATCACTGATGTCACTAGGAGAGGCTCCCAGAAGTAATATTCAAGGTCAGGTGACCCTTTCTCAGTTTTCTGAAGGATGGAATTAAAGGTAGCCTGGCACTTTGGTAAGTGACCCAAATTGCTGATAGGAGATGCCCCAAGTGATGGTAAAACAGAAGGAAGGGTCATTTCAGGGAAAGAAAAGCGTACGGCACACATACAGGATGGGAAGGCCAGATGGGGACTCACGTCAGGCCACTCATCGTGGGTGCCAAGTCAATGTTACTGAGTTGTCTTCTTGCCTGAGATTCTAATACCGCTCTGCTTAGCACTGGTTACTGATTCTGTCCTTAAATTTTTGATATTTTGTTCATCATAGACTTTTGAATTAATTTTGATATTTAAAAAAAAAATACACAAAAATCACTTATTTCGATTACTGAATTTTTGGCCCCCTCTTGAACTTTGCACTGAGTGCCTTTCTTGCCTTTTCTATTCCTGGTCCTGGGCAAAAGGCTGCCTGTGGATAGATCTAACCCTCTCCCCCAGCGGTCCTTCACTTTAGTCTTTTCCTCTGAGAGTGATGCGAGTTCACTGGCAGAGGCTCGGTGAGAAGGGAATTATTTGTCAGTGAAGGGGACACAGTGATGAAGTGCATGCAAGGTAAGACGGGGATCTCTGATGCAGCGTGGAGAGAACTGTGGGGTGGGGAGAGATGGCAGCAGGAGGGATTTTCGTACGTGGCGCTTTGTAGTGGTGAATAGGGAGAGTTTAGAAGCAGAA
This sequence comes from Rhynchonycteris naso, assembly GCA_037038555.1. NCBI lineage: Eukaryota > Metazoa > Chordata > Mammalia > Chiroptera > Emballonuridae > Rhynchonycteris > Rhynchonycteris naso. The sequence continues at coordinate 230,989,527 of CM072998.1, forward strand.
GAGTGTGCGATTAGTCTGGGCAGATAAGGAAAGAAGGATACTGAGTCAGATTTGTCAGTGAAGGAGTGAATAGCTGAGCAGACCCATCCCAGATTGGCCAGCCGCGGGGAACCAGCCATGGGACAAGTTGGTCAGTTGGTGATGTTTGTGCCCAATAATTTCTCTGTTAGTGGGGCATTCGCTATTGATTGTCCTAAAATGCTCTTGGCTATTTTTCAGGTTGTGGGTAACTGAGCCCTTTAGGTAATTAATTTTGTTATGTATACTAGTCTTATTTTTTAAATTTTCCTATACTCAATTTGTCTTTCCAAATTTGGCAAGAGTAATGACAGTTGGCCCCAGAAAATTTAAATTTCCATCAGATAGCTGTCATGACTCCTGTGTGCATAGTATCCTCTCGTCCACCAGGGGGTCCCATAATACTGCATGTTGTCTCCTTAGCCACACGAGCAGGTCATTACCTAGAGATGAGGACATTCTTAATTGGAAACAGTGTCAGCAGTGTACCTCAGTGCCTCTCCAAGTTTCACACAGGGTGCTAGACCCTGAAATCTGCCAGATTTTTAATTTGTTCTCTATTCATAATTTGTTAGTTAATCGTAAGAAACCAAAAATATCTCAGTAAAACTTTTTTAACATAAGGAATTGGTAAGTGAAACTTTCTTAACACTGAATTTGAAATAAAAAAGTTAAATTAATAAATTTAGAAAATAAGAATGTCTTTAAAGTGTTTATCATCAGTATAATACTTAGTGTCTTATTTATAGGACATACTGATACCACTGCAACTCCGTGAGGAAATCCTAATAGGTACTTAGCCATCTGCATATAGGGTCACAGTTAAGCTGGTCTTCAGTCTGTGTTGAACAGTCTGCCTTGATTTTAGTCTCAATATAAAAGTATACATAATCTGTTTTTATTTCTATTGGATTCTTTTTCTCTTCCCACCAAAATCAGGTCACATGAGAGGTTCTCTTCTTACACTACAGAAATTAGTTCAACTATTTCCTGATGATACTGCCTTACAGAATGACCTCGGAGTGGGCTATCTATTGATGGGAGATAACGATAATGCCAAGAAGGTTTATGAGAAGGTGAGCAGACAGCAGTCTTCTATTAACTACATCGAATTATTTTGAACTTGGAGTTCTAATGTTACTGTAAGTTGCATTTAGTACACCACCCTATCTCTCACTCTATTTTAAATTAAGTTAAATGGCACATATTATAAGAGTTGACATCTTAAATGTTTTCACATCACTTTTTTCCCCTTGATTAGAAGATTTTAAATTTTCGTTGACACTTGGCACATCAAAACTTTAACCCATAATTGTGGTACTTTTAAAACTTGATCTTTATAAGTCCACAAATGGCCTTTCTTTTTTTTTTTTTTTTTTTTTTTAATTTTTATTTTATTCATTTTAGAGAGGAGACACAGAGAGAGAGAGAGAGAGAGAGAGAGAGAGAGAGAGAGAGAGAAAGGGGGGAGGAGCTGGAAGCATCAACTCCCACATGTGCCTTGACCAGACCAGTGCAGGGCTTTGAACTGGCGACCTCAGTGTTCCCAGGTCGACGCTTTATCCACTGCGCCATCACAGGTCAGGCTCCACAAATGGCCTTTCTAAAAATGGTCTCTATGATAGGAAGATGAACTCAAGCTATTCATAAACATAGAAATGCAATCTTTCTTTTTTTCTCTGGAAGTCTGGTTTAGAGAGAGGCTTTTGGGCATATAGAGTAAATTACTCACCTTTCAGAGGGCACTGACTCTTTGATCCTCTCACAACAATGTCTTTAAAAGGGTTTCTAGCCTGACCTGTGGTGGCGCAGTGGATAAAGCGCCGACCTGGGAACACTGAGGTCGCCAGTTCAAAACCCTGTACTGGTCTGGTCAAGGCACATATGGGAGTTGATGCTTCCAGCTCCTCCCCTCTTCTCTCTCTCTCTCTCTCTCTCTCTCTCTCTCTCTCTCTCTCTCTCTGTGTGTGTGTGTGTGTCTCCTCTCTAAAATGAATAAAATAAAATAAAAAATTAAAAAAAAAAGGGTTTCTATCTTGTAATGGATGTTTTAATAAATAACCTCTAGGTCACAAGTAACTATAAAATCTAGAAACCTGTAAGTCCTTCAAGCAGTACGGGAATTTATTTGCTATGGAGTAAACAGGAAGGATACCAAACGAACTTTGAAGCTGGAGAACGTTAATGCTTCTGTAAAAGAAATATGTATTTATCTTCTTTATTTATTTGTTATTCTTGAATTTAGGCCTTTCTGTCTATGGTTTTCCATCTGGTGCTCCCTACATCAAAATGCTACTCCTCAGGAGTAGCCTGTATGATCCCTTCTGTTTTTAAAATGCTGGCAGGTACGGTGCAGTGATTTCATCCCTAGGCTAGGGACTGGTCCACTCATAGAGTGACACTTCCCTCCTTTTATTGCTAATGATGCTTAATTGAAAATCAATAGATTTTAGATCATCAATTGTCTTTTCACCCTTTCACCATTTTTATCTTTTCTGAAAGAACATAAATAAGACCTTTGTTTTTTATAGCATCTTAAATATCTACACAAGGTGGCTCAATCCTACAGATCATAAACATGTCCATGTGGGACATTGTTTATGCTAATGGCCAAAGCATGACACTGAGTGCCTTGTCTAGCAAAGTTTGATCAAGGTATACATCCTGTATCACCAAGATTTGGGATCTTAGGAATGTAAGAATTATCAAACTATACCCAATATGCCTGTTATTCTGCCACTGTTGGAGGCCACAAAGGTAGAATTATACAATTCATTCCTCCATTCATCCTTTCCTCTCTTCCTTCTTTTCTTCCAAAAATCATGATCAAGTGTTAACTGTGTATCAAACACATTTGAGGTTAGAACAGAATCTGAAAACATACTAGTTCCTCTCACCCTCTGCAGATTTGTCCCTCCTCACCCTTTCAAATTCTCCCTTGCATATATTCACTCTTTACCTGATACTAAATCTCACATTCGGAAACATTTTATTTCACCTTGAAAACTAAAATTTCCCTGCTCTTGCTTATACATTTGAAATCATAATCCCATCTGAGTAAACAACGGAATGCAGAAAGTCTAAAATATAATGGTGTAATACAGCCAAGTGGGTTTCCTTTTAAAGAAGCATTAAAAGACTGAAAGGGCATGTGGGTTTTGCCTTTTATTTTCTCCTCTCACTTCTGAGTTCATAAGCTGTCTAACAGATTCTCTTTCCTTCACCACAGTTTATCCTGGGATGGTATGGCTCAAAGATCATTGCCAGAAAACTGATAGTATAACTTTACATTTTTATCTTTGAGTAAATTCATAAAAATTATTGATTGTTCCCTTTCTGGGTTTTTGCTGTGTTTAGTTTCAACAAAGACCGACTTTGAAATGGCAACACGTAGCTTGCTCACATCTGTGGCTTTAGGAGGTGCTCCTGTGTTTCCCTCTGTGTAAGTCTCACTGCCGTCCTAGGTCAAAGTCAGCATCCTTCTTGATTCTTCCCTCTTCTTACTCCTAACACATATTCATTCATCTCATCAGCACATATTTATTGAAACGCACCACATTAACTTCGAGAGTTCTTGCTAAGGATACAAACACAGTGTCCTTGTGGAGTCTGCAATTTGATACCAAGTCACTAATTTCTGTTAATTTTACCTTCTGAATATCTTTTGAATCCCCTCTATCTTTGACCCAAGCACTCATCAGCTCTTGCCTACTAGGACAGAGTTATTCTGTCCAACTTGTCTCCTCCGCCCTTCATCAACATGGATCTCCCACCTCATGCTCAGCTTTAACACTTTAGTGGTTCCATTGCTCGTAGCAGTGGTCTTCAAGCACGTTTGACTGTGGAACTTTCCAGTAAAAACTATTCATGTATACATGTGTATGTACGAATATATGATGGATGTTGTAAATGGTATGCACTGCAAAGTAAGTTTTAAGATGAAATGAAATACTAAGATACTTTCTGAATTTCTTTCTACTGCCAAAAAGTATTTTCTTTTTTTTTTCTTAAGTAAGAAGTGGGGAGACAGAGAAACAGACTCCCGCATAAGCCCTAACCCAGATCCACCCAGCAAGCCCCCTATGGGAGCTCTGCTCATCTGGGGCCATTGCTCTGTTGCTTAGCAACCGAGCTACTTTAGTACCTGACATGAGGCCATGGAGTCATCCTCAGCTCCTGGGGCCAATGTCCAACTTGCTCCCACCCAGCCATGGCTTCAGGGGAAGAAGAGAGATAGAGAGAGAAGGGAGAGGAGGAGGAGTGGAGAAGGAGATGGTCGTTTCTTCTGTGTGCCCTGACCAGGAGTCAAACCCAGGACTTCCACATGCCACACTGATGCTCTACCACTGAGCCAACCAGCCAGGACCAAGATATTTTCTTCTCCTTGAAAAAATATTTTAATAATATCAATGTGCTATACTATTTATGATTATATGATTTTAAAATTTCTGATAATGTGTTATATAAAGAGTTCATGCTGGGACTAGAAATGGCAACTATGCAATTGTTTTGTTGTTGTCTGTGATGTGTGTGTGTTTGTGTGTGTGTAGAGGGAAGGAGAAAAGAAAGAATCTGTTATACTATTAATATTAACATTGATCTGGGATTCTTATAAATCTTTTTTTATGATTTTAATTTATTGTGTTTACATAGATTCAAGTGTCCCACCGAATATATCTCCCCACACCCCTTTGTTCCCCTCGGCCCCCCCTTGGTCCCCTCCCCCCAATGCCTTTCCCCCTTCCCTCCAGGATTTGCTGCCCTGTTCTCTATAATGCTGTGTTATATATATATATAATTTCATTAATCTCTTTCCCTTCTCTGATCCCATCTTCTCTTCTACTTTCCCTTTGACCGCTTTCCCTCTGGTTCCCTTGATCCCGCCTCTGCCTCTGTTCCATTGCTCAGTTCACATTGTTGATTGGATTCCTCAAATGAGTGAGGTCATATGATATTTTTCTTTCTCTGTCTGGCTTATTTCACTTAGCATGATAGACTCCAGGTCTATCCATGTTGTCGCAAAAGGTAAGATTTCCGTCTTCTTCACGACTGCGTAGTATTCCATTGTGTATATGTACTACTGCTTTTTAATCCACTTGTCCACTGATGGACACTTGGGCTGTTTCCAGATCTTGGCTATTGTAAACGATGCTGCAATAAATATGGGGGTACATTTCTTCTTTTGAATCAGTGATTTGGTATTCATAGGACATATTCCTAAAAGTGGGATAGCTGGGTCAAAGGACAGTTCCATTTTTAATTTTTTGAGGAATCTTCATACTGTTTTCCACAGTGGCTACACCAGTCTGCATTCCCACCAGCAGTGCAGGAGGGTTCCCTTTTCTCCACATCCTCGCCAGCACTTATTCTGTGTTGTTTTGTTAATGAGCGCCATTCTGACAGGTGTGAGGTGGTATCTCATTGTGGTTTTAATTTGCATTTCTCTAATGATTAGTGATGTTGAACATTTTCTCATATGCCTGTTGGCCATCTGTATGTCCTCTTTGGAAAAGTATCTGTTCATTTCTTTGGCCCATTTTTTGATTGGATTGTTTACCTTCCTGGTGTTGAGTTTTACAACTTTATAAATTTTGGTTATTAACCCCTTATCAGACATATTGGCAAATATATTCTTCCATTGTGTGGGTTGTCTTTTTATTTTGTTAATGGTGTGCAAAAGCTTTTTAACTTCATATAGTCCCATTTGTTTATCCTGTCCTTTATTTCACTTGCCCGTGGAGATAAATCAGCAAAAATATTGCTACGAGAGATATCGGAGAGCTTACTGCCTATGTTTTCTTCCAAGATGTTTATGATTTCACGACTTAATTTAAGTCTTTTATGTATTTTGAGTTTACTTTTGTGAATGGTGTAAGTTGGTGATCCACTTTCATTTTTTATAAGTACCTGTCCAATTTTCCCAACACCATTTGTTAAAGAGACTGTCTTTACTCCATTGAATTATGCTCTTACCTCCTTTGTCAAATATCAATGGTCTATATAGGTGTGGATCTATTTCTGGGTTCTCTGTTCTTTTCCATTGATCTGTATGACTGTTCTTATGCCAATACTAAGTTGTTTTGAGTACAATGGCCTTGCAGTATAACTTGATATCAGGAAGTGTGATACCCCCCACTTTATTCTTCTTTTTCAAGATTACTAAGGCTATTCTTGTTCATTTTTGGTTCCGTATAAATTTTTGGAATATTTTTTCTATATCTTTGAAGTATGCCATTGGTATTTAAATAGGAATTGCACTGAATTTATAGATTGTTTTGGGTAATATAGATATTTTAATTATGCTTATTCTTCCTATTTATGAACACGGTATATGCTTCCACTTGTTTGTATCCTCCTTGTTTTCCTTTATCAATGTTTTATAATTTTCCGAGTACAAGTCTTTAACCTCTTTGGTTAAATTTACTCCTAGGTACTTTTTTTTTTTTTTGGTTGCAATAGTAAAGTGGATTGTTTTCTTAATTTCTCTTTCAGACAGTTTATTGTTAGTGTATACAAATGCCACTGATTTCTGAATATTGATTTTATATCCTGCTATCTTGCTGAATTCATTTTTCAGGTTCAGTAGTTTTTTGACTGAGACTTTAGGGTTTTCTATATACAATATCATATTATCTGCAAATAATGATAATTTTACTTCTTCTTTTCCAATTTGGATACCTTTTATCTCTTCTTCTTGTCTGATTGCTGTGGCTAGGACTTCTAGAACTACGTTGAATAAGAGTGGTGAATGGGGGAACTCCTGCCTTGTTCCTGATCTTAAGAGGATTGCTTTTAATTTTTGCCCATTGACTATGATGTTGGCTTTGGTTTGTCATAGATGGCTTTTATCATGTTGAGGTATGATCCCTGTATCCCCACTTTGCTGAGAGTTTTGATCATAAATGGGTGCTGGATTTTATCAAATGCTTTTTTCTGCATCTATTGATATTATCATGTGATTTTTTTTACAGTTGTTTATTTGTTTTGTTTTGGTTTTTTTACAAGGACAGAGAGAGAGTCAGAGAGAGGGATAAATAGGGACAGACAGACAGGAGCAGAGAGAGGTGAGAAGCATCAATCATTAGTTTTTCGTTGCCATTGCAACACCATAGGTGTTCATTGATTGCTTTCTCCCATGTACCTTGACCATGGGTCTTCAGCAGACCAAGCAACCCCTTGCTGGAACCAGCGACCTTGGGTCCAAGCTGACGAGCTTTTTGCTCAAGCCAGATGGGCCTGTGCTCGGGGTCTCGAACCTGGGTCTTCCGCATCCCAGTCCGACACTCTACACACTGTGCCACCGCCTGGTCAGGCTATCATGTGATTTTTATCCTTTCTTTTATTTATGTGTTGAATCACATTGATTGATTTGCAAATATTGTACCAGCCCTGTCTCCCCAGAGTAAATCTCACCTGATCATGATGTATGATTATTTTCCTGTATTGCTGGATCCAGTTTACTAATATTTTGTTCAGAATTTTAGGATCTAAGTTCATCAGGGATATTGGTCTGTAGTTTTCTTTTTTTCTTTGTAGTGTCTTTGCCTGGTTTTGGAATCAGAATTAGGCTTGCCTCATAAAAGGAGTTTGGAAGTCTTCCCTCTTCTTGAATTTTTTGAAATAGCTTGAGTAGGATAGGAGTTAGTTCTTCTTTGAATATTTGATAAAATTCTCCTGTGAAGCCATCTGGCCCAGGACTTTTGTTATTTGGGAGTTTTTTAAAAACTGTTTCAATCTCATCTGATGAAATAGGTCTGTTTAGGTTTTCTGATTTTTCTATATTAATATTTGAAAGATTATATGTTTTGAGGAATTTGTCCATTTCACCTAGGCTGTCTAATTTTATGGCATACAGTTCTTCATAGTATTTTCTTATAATCCTTTGTATTTCTGCTGTGTCGGTTGTTACTTCTCTCTCATTTCTAATTTTATTAATTTGAGTCCTCTCTCTTTTTTTCTTGGTGAGTCTTGTTAAAGGTGCATCGATCTTGTTTACCTTTTCAAAGAACCAGCTCCTGGTTTCATTGATCCTCTGTATTGTTTTTTTTTAGCCTCTGTGTCATTCATTTCCACTCTGATCTTTATTATTTCCTTCCTTCTACTTCCTCTGGGTTTTATTTGCTGTTCTTTCTTTAGTTCTTTTAGATGCTGGGTTAAATTTTTTATTTGAGCTTTTTCAAGCTTCTTAAGGTATGCCTGTAGTACTATGAACTTCCCTCTCAGGACTGCTTTTGCTGTGTCCCATCAATTTTGAGTTGATGTATGCTCATTATCATTTGTTTCTAGAAACTTTTTAATTTCTTCTTTGATCTCATTGTTAATCCATTTGTTATTTAATAACATGCTATTTAGTTTCCAAGTGTTTGAGTGTTTTTCAGTTTTTTTATTGTAGTTGATTTCTAGTTTCATGCCATTGTGATCCGAGAAGATGCTTGATATGATTTCAATCTTAAATTAATTGAAACTCGTTTTGTGTCCTAACATGTGGTCTAACCTAGAGAATGTACCATGAGCACTTGAAAAGAATGTATATTCTGCTGCTTTAGGGTGAAAGGTTTTAAAGATATCTATTAAATCGAGTTGATCTAGTGTCTCCTTTAAGTCTGCTGTTTCTTTGTTAATTTTCTTTCTTGAGGATCTATTCAGTGATGTTAGTGTATTAAAATGCCCTGCTATTATAGTATTGCTGTAGATCTCACCCTTATGTCCATCAAAATCTGCTTTATGTACTTAGGTGCTCCTATATTAGATGCATAGATATTTATAATGGTTATATCTTCCTGTTGGATTGCTCCCTTTATCATTATGTTGTGACATTCTTTATCCCTTACTATAGCCTTTGTTTTAAAGTCTATTTTGTAAGATATAAGTGTTGCTACCACAGCTTTCTTTTTCATTTCCATTTGCATGAAATATTTTTTTCCATCCCTTTACTTTCAGTCTATGTGTACCTTTTGTTTTGAGGTGGGTCTCTTGTAGACAGCATATGTATGGGTCCTGTTTTCTTATCTATGCACCTACCCTATGTCTTTTGATTGGAGCATTTAATCCATTTACATTTAAGGTTATTATTGATATGTAGTTGTTTATTGCCATTTTATTCTTTAAGTCTACTTTCTTCATTTACTAGATTTCCCCCCCATTTGTTCTGTTTACAGGAGGCGCCTAAACATTTCTTGTAGCATTTGCTTGGTTGTAATGAATTCCTTGAGGTTTTTTTGTCTGAGAAGCTTTTTATTTCTCCTTCAATTTTAAATGATAGCCTTGCTGGATAGAGAAGTCTTGGTTGTAGGCTCTTGTTTTGCATTATTTCTTGCCATTCCCTTCTAGCTTCTTGATGTTTCTGTTGAGAAGTCAGATGTCATCCTTATGGGGGCTCCTCTGTAGGTAATTGACTGCTTTTCTGTTGTAGCTTTTAGTATTCTTCACCTATATCTTAATTTTTTTATTTTAACTATGGTGTCTTGGTATAGGCCTCTTTGGGTTCATCCTTAATGGGACTCTCTGTGCTTCTTGAACTGTGTGACTTTTTCCTTCATCAATTTAGGGAAGTTTTCAGCTATGATTTCTTAAATCAGATTCTCTATTCATTGATCTTTTTCTTCTCCTTCAGGAACCCCTATGATGTGGATGTTGTTTCTCTTCATGTTGTCACAGAGCTCTCTTAGAGTTTCCTCAGACTTTTTGGACCTCTTTTCTTTTTGCTGCTCTGCTTTCATGCTTTCATTTATCTTGTCCTCTAAATCACTGATTTGATCCTGAGCCTCATCCATTCTGCTTTTAATTCCTTCTAGTGTGGTTTTCATTTCTCATATTGTATCTGTCATTTCTGACTGGTTCTTTTTTATGATTTTAATGTCCTTTTTGATACTTGCTATCTCTTTATTTAGGTGCTCATTATGTCCATGCATTGTTGCTCTAATATCTTGAGCATCCTAACAATCATTTTAAACTGTGCATCCAGTAATTTGGTTATTTCCATCTCATTCAGATCTTTTTCTGGGAATATCTCTTATTGATTCATTTGGGTCGCATTACTCTGCCTTCCCATGTTGTCTGTGTATAAGAAGGGTGTGGCCACAGGAGTCCAATGGGTATGACCTCTGTCTTCTCTTGGTGTGGTCTGTCTGCAGGCCCGCACCACCTCTGCCATCGCCTCAGGTGTTTAGGCCTGAGCACTACCAGTGCCAGCTCACCGCTGTGGTTGCTGCAGCTTCTGCCTTGCCTCCACCAGTGAAACTGCATTTGCACACCTGGGTTGCAAGCCTTGGCTGGCCCCCTGCTTTCACCCCTCCCCCACAGTCGCGACTGCACTTGTGTGCCCAGCTGCAAGCCTCAGCTGGTTTCCCAGCTTCTGCCTTGCCCCCACAGGCAGAACTGCAGGTGGGATGATTCTCATGCACCTGGCCTGCAGCCGTGGGTTGGACCGCTTTCGTGCACCCTGTCTGCAGCTGCAGCCAGCCCCTGGCTGAAGGGACCAGGCTTCCACGTCCCACCGCTGCCCGCCCTCTGAACACTCAGCAGTGTGGGGGTGGCGATGTAGCTCAGACCTCAGCACTCAATACTGTATCCCTGATGGCTCCCTGCTTCTAAGCAATTCTTTGCTCTGACTGCAGTAGGAGAGCTTCTGTTTGACTGGTGACCTGCTTCCCTTTGGTGGTATTGCCGGTTCCATGCAATACCACTTTAGATTTGGGGAGTGACTCAGCCCAGGGGTTAGGGTGGTTGTCCCTTAATATGTTTCTCTTTGTGCCTCATAGTTACACTCTATTCCTGCTACTCCCGTCTCTCAGCTCTCCCTGTTCCCCGGAACCCCGGGTGAGTGGTTGTGAAAGAGGTTTTCTGCGCAGTCCTTTAAGATAAATCCTGGGTCTGAGAAATCTGTCTCTTTCTCGCAAACAGTATCCTGGCTTGTTTGGCAGCTAAATACCACCCATATGCCTCTTCTAGGCTTTGGGGCTGCAGGCTGGGGCTTTGTTCCTGGGGCCAAGGACCCTCCCCTTTTTGGGAAACTCCCCTCTTGTCATACAAGTCCCTCCAGGCTGCCACTCACTCCCGGGAGCTGGGCAGCCCTCTCTGTGTTTCTGCTTTTCCTAACAGTCTCAATGTGGCTTCTTTGGTAGTCTTTAGTTATAGATTCCTCTTGGTTTAGCCCAAAGTTGGTTTTTCCAGATGATTGTTCTTAAAATTAAGTCATAATCCACTTTGGTTCTGGGAAGTGGAATATTCACCTACTCCATTGCCATCTTGTTGCCCCCTTAGAAATCTTATAAAGCCACTTGTCCTTCCCTGAGGGTTGTTGATTGCAGTGGGATAGTACACTGTGAACCTCCATTATTTATCCACATATGAACTGCAGTAAGCACAGTAGTGATCAGAATGAATCAAGCAGAGAGGACAGCATCGGTTACCTGACCACTTACACTCCCTTCTGCATCGCATGTGCATCGATGGGATGTGTGACTATCTGCTGTGCAGATGAGAAGAGAGCCCTGGATCCTGTTGCATACTAAATATTATATTTCAGTGACATGCAAACAGAAGCATTTTAACCCTTTGAGTAGTATGAACTTTCATGTATGTCCTCATGCTTCCTGGCCATCCAGAGTACGATTGTACATGTATGTCCTTAAACTTTGAGCTGGAGGTACGTGAGGATTGCATGAGATAACAAAATTTTTTATTTTAAAAATGTGTGAGACAACATTAAAAAAAGGCAAATGTATGTTCTTCTTGTTTCCATAAATTGGTTATCAAACAAACATGATTTTAAGTTAATAAAACTGTAACTTGAACTAATTTTATTTTTTGAAAAAATAAACTCACTCCCAGGGGTCAGTGAGCATGAAAAGAACTCACTACTCAAAGGGTTAATTTTCTACTCCCCAGTGGATTACCTTGCACGTGAAAGTAAACAGGAGCTTTTGTGATTTGCCCTGTGCCCTCTGCAATCTCATTCTCTTTTGCTGTTTCTGGCCCACCATTTCTTTTTACTCACTTTCTCCATTGCCTTAAATGCTTCTGTTCCATTCATCTGCCATGCTCCCTCTCCCTGATGAGCTCCTATTCATCCCTAAACATCTTGCCACCTGCAGCCAATGCAGAGTGAGCTAGTTGTCCCCCTCCACACTCCCTGCATTCCTCATGCATCTCACCATAGTTACACTTACCTCATTGCATTACCATTGTCTGCTTGTGAGTCAGTCTCCTTCCTTTGACAGAGAGCTTCCTGAGATAAGAGAGCATATCTCATCTATGATTATATGTCCAGAGCCTAGAAGAGATCTGTGTGTTCTAAAATATCTAGTAAAGGAGTACATTTTCTAATTACTTGAAATAATGGCTATGTGTCTGTAGGAGGCAGAAATGTCATCTCTGTAGCTGCAATAATTATAATAATCCTTTCTGAGTTATGCAACCAGGAACACAATCAGCCTCAATCAGTTTAATTCTACAGGAGTTTGTTGAGCTCTTGCTGAGCATCTAGCTTGGTGACAGTTGCTGGGAAGGTGTAGCAGAAGCAGAGTCCGAGTGTTCTGAGATCTAGTTAGGGAGGAAGTCCCGCATGCACCCATCTGGTCAGTCAGTGCAGATTTCTTGATGACCTGTCACATGCTGGGCACTGTTCTAAGCACTGGGGATCCGCAGTGAGTACAACAGATACAATCCCTGTCGACCTTATTTCTTAGTGGGCATGGGGGGAGGGCTAAACAATAATAAGTCAAATAGAAGTAAGTACTATGAATAAGGATTCAGGATATAGAAGTTAGAAAGGAACTAGTCATGGGGATGGGGTGCCTGTTTTATATTGGATGTTTGGGCATAAGCTTCACTGAAATGGTAACCTTTTATTAAGGACCTCATCAAGGTCAGAGAGTGAGCCTTTTGTAGGACAAGACTAAGGCAAGAGAGCAGCACCACAGGTACAAAGGTCTGAAGGCAGGTATGCCTTTGGCTTGCATTGTAGCAGCAAGGAATCCAGGATACCACAGAGTAGCTGGGGGGAGGCAGGTAGGAGAAAAGGCCAGAGGAGTAGAGAGACCAGCTCAAGGGAGGCTTTGGAGGCTGTTCCTAAAGCTTGGGCTTATTCTGTGGATCCTGTTTGGGTTCTGAACAGAGAGGGGATGGCATCTGACTTAGGGTTAGTGAGTCTATTCAGGGTCCCATATGGAAAATGGGCAACAGGAATGCAGGGCTGGGGGTGCAGGTAAGGGAGAGAAGGTGGATGTGGAATAGAATGTCAGCAGTGAAGGAGGTGACAAGGTATGATTCCAGGTAGTATTGATGGGATTTGCCAATGGATGGGCTGTAGGACTGGATACAAGCTGGAAAATGCTCAAGTATCTGCAGTGCATTCTCTGGACTCCCAAGGGCATGGGGCCCCCTCTCCTGCACACTTACTCCTTCATGGCTGTGTACCCCTTTCCTACCTGGGCTCAAGGAGAAAGAGAAACTACAGGAGAGTCTCTCAACTCAAACCTTCTTCAACCTTCACTTTTGTTCTGTAAATTAGCTTGTGTAAGTAGCTTCACACATGGAATGTTATTGTTTTGCTAATATTTAAATTAGAGGCAGTTTCTATAATTTATCTTTAATTATAATAAATGCATATGACAACAAACCATGACCTAACTTATTTTAAATATTTGCCTGGGTTTTATCACAGAATATTGGATTTGCTCATCACTTTTCCTCAGTCCTTAAAATGGTCTGGACCTTCAAGAAATTTACATTGAATCAATGGATCATGATATATTACAAATACAAATCTAAATTTTCTGTTAATTTATACAATGTATAAAGCATGTAAGTAAAAAAATGTATAATCATTCAGAATTGATATTAAAATGGCAAATTTAAAGTAGTATTTTTATTACTAAAAAATATTGAAGTCATAACAATTGACAGATGTTTTGCTGACTTGCATTGTTCAAGTAATGCTTTAACAGACATTGCCTTTTGATGTTTATAGTTTATTTCTTCCTTCTTGCAGAGCTAATGCATAGATAAGAAAACATTGAGTTGAGAGGAAATGGGGCCATTTAAGCCTAATTAATATATTGCAATGAGACAAAACACTAGTGTTTTAAGCTGTAACATCATAATTCAAATACAGCAGGGCTAATTAAACTTTGTTTTGACAGTCATTTGTAGAATTTGTAGTCAATCACAATAGCTTTTGTTTTCTTTGTGTTTAGGTTTTGAATGTAACCCCTAATGACGGCTTTGCTAAAGTACATTATGGCTTCATCCTGAAGGCACAGAACAAGATTGCAGAAAGCATTCCCTATTTAAAGGTAACTAACTGTCCTGCTTGCTCTTTTTTCACCTTCCAATTCTTTTAAGTCATGTGGACACCCTTGACTCTGCATTGTAGATTGACTGGCGTGAATTGCTGAGTCTTTTCACGATGAAAATGTACATCCTCTGAACATGACTTTCACAGGCCAGTGTGGACCTTCACCATAACTAAGGGTGTCAAATGTAGAAATACCAGCTGTATGAGCAGAAACTCTTTGGAAAAGGTTTTATGAAGAAATTCCTAAAACTGCAGTTGTTATTAGTTTTTATTGACATGTCAAAGGGAAACTAAAATTATTGATATATTTTAAAATATGGGGAATAGATTGAATGTCCCTTTTCCAATTTAGTTATATGTTGAAACTACTTTGAATAAGGCTCATGGCAATCTATACAAAAGTGAGATAAGAAAAATGCAGACCGAATAAGCCAAACTCCAAAAAGCCTGATAGGTCAAAATATTAAGATTAAAATATGCTATCATTTTTTTCTCTCTCATCTATCCAGTCAAATCCTTGTCAAATAACTAGAATCACATTTGGTCTAGCTCAGGGCTTTCTGTTGGGCAAACAAGTGTGTAACAAGTGTGTTAGGCTTGCTCACTTGTACTTTGCCTGATTAGTACATGAGCACGGGGCAGCACCACGTGTGTATAGTCTATGCCAGGCTGTAAGTGCTTGCCCTCAGAGCTATAGATTGTAAATTGCGAATTGCCTACCGCTATTGGGAGGGGCCACTTTTTGTTATTGTTTGCCAGAGAAGGTGTTTTTCCCTGGCCTGTTTTGCTTGTGAATCCTGAGAGAGAGAGGGAAGTAGTTTTCCCTGCCTGTTTGCTCGTCTGCCGTTGCAAAACTAATAAACGAAATGGCCCACCATCCTCCAGCTCTGCAGCTCCTTTACCATCTGCCTGAATCCAATGTGAACCTGCATGACCACGGCCACCGGCTGTACATCATCCAACAGAACTTTCTGCACAGTGGAAATGATCTTTATTTGTACTTTCCAATGTTGTAGCCACTGGCTATATATGGCTACAGAGCATCTGAAATGTGGCTAGTGTAACAGGAGAATTGAAATTTTAACTTTAATTCTAATTAATGTTAAATAATAACACTAGCCAGCGGCTACCATATTGTACAGGTAGATGATTGAGTGCCTGTGAATTTCATTTTAAGGTGACCAGATGTCCCGCTTTTGGCGGGACAGTCCCGATTTTTAACAATTTGTCCCACATCACGTGGCATTTTAAAAAAGTCCCAATTTAAAAAAATATATTACAATACTATTTTTACATTCTATGAAATTTTTTTTGCTCCATATAGACCAAATTTTTAATCAAGAACCTCCCCCCGCCCCCCCGCCACCCCGGTCAATGGTGTCCTGCTTTACCAATTTTAAAATCTGGTCACTGTACTTTAAGTAGCATTACATTATACTTTCATGATCTCTTTATTTCATATGACTTAAATCAGAGATACGAAATAACAGCCCACTGATTGAAAATAGCTTGCATGTTATATTTGGCCAATATAATTCTATTAAAAACAATTTTCATTGCTTGTCTCTGTTGAGAATCTGAACATTTTATATAATTATGCAGACCTGTGGCTTCTCTTGAAAGGTCATATCTGGCGCACAATCCAGCACAGGAGCCGAGCAGTGGTGTCCCCATGAGGTGGGCGTGTACCCCACCATCGTTCTTGGCTGTCACCGGGCCTCTGCAAACCTTTCCATTCCCTGCAGCAACCCTTTGGGCATGGGTGTTTCTCTGATTTAAAGTGTTTCCCTTAGAGGCCCTCGCCAGTTAACTCAGTTGGTTAGAGCTTGGTCCCAAAACACCAAGGTTGTAGGTTCGATACCCAGTCAGGGCACATACAGGAAACAACCAATAAATAGACAGCTAAGTAGAACAACAAATGAAAGCTTCTCTCTCTCCCTTTCTCTCTCTGTCTCTCTAAACTCAATCAATCAATAAAAAATAATCATAATAAAGTGCTCCCCTTTAGGTTTTCTTTGACATAATAAGGGCCTAATAGGACTCTCCCTGCTTCAGAGATGGGAACACAGAGGGTGAGGTGGTCAGCTAACAAGTGAGGACATTTATTTGAGTGTCATCCTATTGTGTGTTTTATAAAGTATTTTATTAAAAGTTGAAGGTACATTTGTTTGGAGAGGGGAAAAATATTACTTGAAGTTGTGTCTCTATCACTTCAGACACAGATGAGCAATTAAAGATTGGATTTCAGGTATTTAAGGAAATAAAAAGCCTTTAGATGACAAATGGTCAGATTTGGAGAACAAAGTGTATGTGATAGATTCCAGTCAAGTAAGGAAGTTCTTTGAGATGTTGAAATATGATTGTACCCACAGGGACAATTCACAAAGCATCATACTAATTTTATGGGCTAGTTTACTGTTAATTAATGATGAATGTATTGTTAAATTTAACTTTTATTACCTCCTTTTGGTTTTGCATTGTAAATATAGACCAGTAAACTAATTGCCAAACTTTAATGTTGAGATAATTTATCTGGTTCTTAGATTTTTTTGTGTTATATAAAAATTAAGTAAATCAATTACTTAAATGTGGTATTTAATTCTTCCACAAATGCTAACATGTTCTTCTCTATAGGAAGGAATAGAGTCTGGCGACCCTGGCACAGATGATGGGAGATTCTATTTTCACCTGGGGGATGCCATGCAGAGGGTTGGGAACAAAGAGGTAATGTGTTTATGAACTTTTTGTTCTGAAAGAAGAGGGAGAGAAAGTTACAACTCAAAAAATATTCTGAACATACATAAATTTTTGAAGGTGGTGATTTAAACTTTTTTGAAACAAACCTACAACTCCTGCTTAATCCTATAAAGAATTTTTGGGATTTGGCTTATATCACTTCTTTCAAGCAAGTATCTGAGGAATCATATGAGCAGTCTCTAAATTAGTGTGCGTGTCTATGTATGTGTCTGTGTGTGCAAGTGTGCCTTTGTGTATATGTTTATATAAAGAAAATGATAGACATTATCTTGAAACATGTTTCTAAAATATGAAATAAAGAGATATCTTTGAAATTGTTTAATTATTTCAAAAATATTTTAACAGTTTTCTTAGATTTATTTTTATTTTGGACCATTAAAAAGTGGTTATTTTAGAATGAAGTCTTTATTCAACTGATTATTTCTAGGCACACTGAACCCTATGGTTAATTGTGTTAATTACTTTCTGAAATATTTAATACCAACTTTAAGATGAACACCTATGGCGATAGTAGTACCAGGCACTGACACGGAAGATGTAGTAGCTAAAACAAGTTACATAATTGTTTTGTGGTGGTGACGTTTTCTGAGTACAATGTCAGCTTCTTTAAACATAACATAAGATCATTAATCATGACATATACTGTAAATTGCCAGACTCTCACAGTCTGTTTGCTATCATTTACACAACATCGCTAGACAACGAAGCCCACCATCACAGAAGTCCTACACTGTCACCTGCCTCTAGACTGGACTCTCCTCAGAGTCAGAGATAAAAGGGTTTTAAGTGAGATACTAAATCTTTGAAACTCTTGCATTCCATATATGTAATAAAGTGATATGTAAGGATAACATAGTTTCAGGTTTCTAAGATTAATAACACAGGACCATTTGAACAATCAAAGATTCATTGGAGCAAGGCATTTTGTGATAGGTTAACTGCCAGCTAGAGATGTGAACCAATATGGGATAACAGAGATTTGGATAGCTGACACTGTTTCCTTTATACATTTCTATGTATCTGTACCTTTCCCCTCTAACCTACCAATCAGCCAACTGAAATAGACTGAGATATGAGAGCTGAAGAGAAATAAGGGAGAAGAAATTGCTGATTAGTAATCACTTTTTTGTTCATTCTTTTAGATGTAAATGCCTGATAACTCCTTTGAATGAGAGGGATAAGAAAGATATTGCTGCAGTATCTAACACTGGATAAGTGTTCATGTCTGAATTCTATAAGTGAAATTGTCACTAATTAATTTATCTTTGAACAGCTCAGGGTCCAGGGCAAACGCACATCAAAGAAGTCTATGATTTCTTCTCACATCTTAGATGAAACAGCCCTATTTCAATGGCAAAGCACTTACAACTGAACACTTGTTAAGGGCTTGGGATTTGAAGCTATGAGACTGTTGTTCTATAGGCTTACTTACTATTAATATGCACAGGACAGCACAGTTCTTGATTTTAAAGTTTACAAGGATTCATCCTTACACTATAATAAAAACAAGCCTGTAGAAACTCCATGTCAGCATATCTTCATATCAGATATTGAGTCTGTGACTTGGCTGTCATGCTCTGAGTTTGCCTGTTTGGAAGCACCCGTCATTCCTGTTCTCAGGGCATGGAGCTCCACTGGAGGCACCGAGGGAACCAAGCCCACAGGCTCTGTGCTGTAGAGGCTGAGAATAACATTGTTGTTGAGAAAAGATTTTCTGTTGGGTGGTTTTCGTACAGACAGGAAGAGGGAGCAAGCCAAACCATGACAGTCTTAGCAGTTCCACCTCAGCTGTTCCCAGTGTTTCCATGACTCCCAAATCCACATTCCAGTTCTCGTTTCCCAAAGTCCAAATCCATGTGTCTGCTGCCTGTGTGGTGTCACCACACACTGTCACAATGATAGCTCGCTTGTCTTCCTCTAAAACCATTTTTTTTCCTGGGTTCCATCTCTCATTTGATCAGATTGCCAGCTTCCCAGGTCAGGACTCGAATCAGCTCTAGCTTCTCCCTCCTTGGAGAGGCCTTGTGTCTAGACAGGACCAGGATCTGAGAAGTCAACTTCCTGGTGTCTTTGGCTGATGCCACCTTCCTCTTGCTCAGTCAGTGTTGTCAACTGTTATCTTCCACATCAGTGATGGCTGATAATATGGAAGACCTGGCTGTTGTTTCTCGCTTTAGTCTTAACTTTCTTCCAGGTTTTCTTATGCTCAAACACCCCATGGTGCCCATGGTGCAAAATAAGCTGTGGCATTGGCTGTCCTCCTCAGGCCAGCTGCGGCCAGGTGTGGCACCACAGATATATCTCCCTGGCCGCACAGCACACCGTGCTCCAGGCATAATGGGCCCTAGAATGGCATTCCTGTACCCCACATGGGGCCTGGGCTTTTCTGTGTTGGAATCATTCGACATGCTATTTATGTGTCCTGTATGTGTGTGTGTGTGTGTGTGTGTGTGTGTGTGTGTGTGTGTGTGTGTCTGTGTGTGTGCGCACGTGCGCACACATATGCATACACATACCTGGCAATCATTTGAATTATAGAAAACACATTTTAAAAGATGCCCCCAGCTATGGCTTGACAGCTTAGTTGTTTGGAGCATCATCCTGAAACACAGAGGTTGCTGGTTCTATTCCCGGTCAGGGCATGTACGGGACTAATGTTCCTCTCTCTCTTTCTCTCTCTCTCTCCCTTTTTCTTTCGCCAAAATTAAAAAAAAAAATAGAAGAAGAAGAAGGTGCCCCCAGTTAGTCTATTTTAGTATTCTTAGTTAAAAGTATAAAAGGGAAATAACAAAGGGGAAATTTTCAGAGGATTATAACTTGATTATTGATTTTCTAGCAACTCTTATTGAAAAGTAGTTTAGATATTTAAAAACAAACAAAAAAAGGCGATCTGGCTGAATTCATTGGGTCCTTTATATAACTGAAGATGATTTAACCTTCCTTGAAGATATCATTGAAGGTGATTTTTTTTTCTATACAGAGACAGAGAGAGAGTCAGAGAGAGGAATAGATAAGGACAAACAGGAACGGAGAAAGATGAGAAACATCAATCATCAGGGGTTTTTTGTTGCCATTGCGACATCTTAGTTGTTCATTGATTGCTTTCTCACATGTGCCTTGACCTCGGGCCTTCTGCAGACCGAGTAACCCCTTGCTGGAGCCAGCGACCTTGGGTCCCAGCTGGTGAGCTTTTGCTCAAACCAGATGAACCCACGCTCAAGCTGGCAACCTCGGGGTCTCGAACCTCGGTCCTTTCGCATCCCAGTCCGTCGCTCTATTCAATGCACCACCGCCTGGTCAGGCTTGAAGGTGATTTTTAAAAATTGCTCATATATCATTGTCATGGTTTGTTTTTCCAAAGTTAAATGACAGAGGGACACAAAGTTAAGAGTCCTATATGACTGACTTTGAGTGTCAGAAAAAAATATGACATTTGAAGCAAAATGTTGTGCTCAGGTATCTAGCATGGTGAATATTAAAGCCAGGACTAAAATTTAAGACTTCTAACTCCTCAGCTAGAGCAATGAGGTTTACTGTTTTGGTTTCTTCTATAATGTTTTTCTCACTATTCTAACAATATTCCTAGTTAATAACATGAATTGCTGATGACTCAAAAATTAGTAGACTTGAAAAGTTTGAAAGATAATTTGTTATAATTAATATTATTTACTTTAACACTAAAAGGTGTAGGAAATGAAATACTAAATTTAAATTGAACAAAATTGAAGAAAACAGTCAAAATAATTTCAAAGGTAAAATGTTATTTTTTAAAATGTCAGACAATTAGCCAATTTAACTTTCTAGTTTTTAAAGTACTTTATGCCTACAATTTACATGTATTTCAAGGGAAATATATAAGAATTGTTAGCATATACATTGTTCACTTGACCTATTGAGAAAGATAATTAAATAAGAATATTACTTTTGACGGGGTTTTTTTTAAAACTAAGATGGAAAAATGGGGAACAAGTTGCCAGGAGCCTGGGTTACAGTTCATGATTTGAGCCTTTTTAATCCTCAGTTTCAACCTTTGTACTTTGGAAGCATTTGCAGTTATTGGAAAGAGCAGATGCTGGTTACACATGTAAAACCAAGTAGAATACTGAAAACATTACCGAAAATATGAAGAGATACTGCTATCACTTTTGATTTTTCTAATGAAGCAGATTTTAAAGTATGAATTGTAAAAGACTTTTAGAAGTTAAGTTTACATTTAAAGCATATCCGGAGTTGTATGAAGATATTCTTCTTAATTGGCTTGTATTAAATGGATACGTTTAATTGATCAAAACGTGTATTTGAAGTCACTCTTCAGAAGCAATCATTAGGTGAGACTGATAACAACGAAGGGGACACTACAGTGTATCAGCAGGCGCGTCCTCTGCCTAAGGACAATGCAGCGTGCACTCTGCGGGAGGCACGTGGGGAGGGCCACTCGGAGAGCATATGGCTGGGGGTCATTTGAAGGGGCATTTGGAGCAGCATCGCGCAGCCAGCTGTCCCTGAAAAGGCTGGTCTTCTTGGAGGCAAGAGGTATCATGTTACAGATAGCCGAAAGCCACAACTGCCATCCCTTATGGCAGGAAGAAAAAAGAAGGAGCAAAAACCTCCTTTAAAAAAAATCTCATGTGGGCTATCTCTATATTAATGCCAACTCAGAATAGTGTTTCCTTTTGTCTGCTTAACTCAATGGAGGATTTACACTGTTTCTCAGGGTGGCCTTCTTAAATGAGGACTCAGGAAGAACACTTGAAAAGGAGGCGTTCTCGATTTTAGCATTCCTATTCAGTAAGTGCAAATATCATTGAAGAAATTATCAAAATCATAATTCGTTCCTTTTAAAGGAAACATAAAAAATAGAATTTATGAAATGAAAGCTAATATGTACAGTCTGCTTAAGTGTCTAAAATTATTTATTACTCAATGAAATAAGTCATAGATTCTGTGCCAGACACTCTGGGGGAGACCAGAATGCGGGCAGCATGAGTCCTGTATTAATGATCTTACAGCCTACAACTGAAAATAAAAGGCACACAATCATTTGTCATAATAGGCCATGATCAGAAACCCAATCAAAAAACAGTATTTTCACCAGTAAAACAGTTTGAGCACCTGACTAGCAAGTTCTCTATTGCCACCAAGTAATATTTTGTGTTAGTGACTTTAATTTTAAAATTAATAAAAATGCCTCATTTGCAGTTCATTTTTCTGTTATTTCAGGCATATAAGTGGTACGAGCTTGGGCACAAGAGGGGACATTTTGCATCAGTTTGGCAGCGCTCACTCTACAATGTGAATGGACTGAAAGCACAGCCATGGTGGACCCCAAAGGAAACAGGCTACACGGACTTGGTGAAGGTGAGTGTTAACAGAGCCTTGATCCTTGCTGGACTGCTCTCAAAATCAGGATGCTTCTCATGGACAGGGATGTCAGGGAGGAGAGAGGTTTTATATCCAGTGACGTTCACAAGAAATATTGCAAAAACACTCTTGTCATCCCGTTAGCCAAAAGTTTAGTTGAAATGGTGAAGAAAGGAATTTTTATTAAAAAGCACTTCTCACACATTTTGACTTAAGTGCTCTTTCATATTCTTAAATATTATTGAGCACCCCGGTCCAGGCCGGTTGGCTCAGCAGTAGAGCATCAGCCCAGCATGTGGAAGTCCTGGGTTTGATTCCCGGCCAGGGCACACAGGAGAAGCGCCCATCTGCTTCTCCACCCTTTCCCCTCTCCTTCCTCTCTGTCTCTCTTTTCTTATCCCACAGCCAAAGCCCCATTGGAACAAAGTTGGCCCGGGCGCTGAGGACGGCTCCATTGCCTCTGCCTCAGGTGCTAAAATGGCTCCGATTGCAGCGGAGCAATGCCCCAAAGGGGCCGAGCATCGCCCCCTGGTGGGCATACCAGGTGGATCCTTGTCGGGGTGCATGCGGGTGTCTGTCTGTCTGCCTCCACCCCATTTCTCACTTCGGAAAAATACCAAAAAAAAAAATTCTTGAGCACCTCCAAGGAGTTTGCGTGTGTGTGTGTGTGTGTGTGTGTGTGTGTGTGTGTGTGTGTGTGTTATATCTATCAATAGATAGGGTGGTTATATCTATCAATATATCTGTTGATATATCTATATCAATTATATCAATATTATTAGAAATTGAAACTGAAAAAAGTAATAATGATGAATTCTTTAAAGATAAAATAACTCCATTACACGTTGATATAAGTAACTTTTTAAAAAATAGCTATCTTCAAAACAAAATGTGGTGAGAAGTTTGTAATTGTTTTTCTTACAAATCCATTTGATGTCTGGCTTATTAGAAGACACGGATTCTCACATCTGCTTGACACGTATACCTATTAGAGTGGAGATGTCAGCTACTTTTTGGGTTCAATGGGCTTCCATAATCCTGCCTGAGAATATAACTGCCATATATACATTGTTCGTATGAGAAACAACAATCTGATTTTTAAACTGCTGATTTTATGTCTTCAATATGTGTTCTCCAACACTACCATGCAATTGTCTAGTTCTCAGTGAACTGTGACTGAGTGTCCTACAGATTTAATTCAATTCTGACACCATCTCCCTGGAGATAAAATCAGGGTCTTCAGGTTAAGGTGTCAGTCCACGAGACTGCCCCTATTTCAGATGCCAGTTCCAAGTCCAGGTTTTCACCTGTGTTTCTGACCAACTGGTTCTAAATCAAAGGTTCCCATGACCCCCGCCTTGGGTTTGATTAACAGGCAAGAATGGCTCACAGAACTCAGGAAGAGATACTTAGGTTTCCTAGATTTTTATGAGGGATGTTATAAAGGATACAGATGAACAGCCAGATGAAGAGGTGCAGAGAACAGATCCGGAAGGGTCTGAGTGTGGGAACTACTGTCCCCGTGAACTTGGTGTGCCATCCTTTAGTATATAAATACTTTTCTTATTTTTTAAAAAAATTTTTATTAATTTTAATGGTGTGACATTGATCAATCAGAATACATAGGTTCAAATAAAACATCTCCAGGTTATTTTGACATTTGATTATGTTGCATAACATCACCCATCCACCAATACTTTTCACCAATCCAGAGGTTCATCAAATCTTGTTCAGAGTTTTTATGGCACTTAAGCTACCACACCTGTTTTTCTTTCCTAGTGGTCGGGGAATGGGCCTGAAAGTTCTCTCCCTCTAACCATTTGTTTTTTTGATGACCAGACCCATCCTGAGACTAGCTAGGGGCCCCATCCTAAATCACCTCATTACCAAAAATTAGGTATGTTTAAGGAATTCTAATGAATGACAAACAAACAAACAAAGAAGTCCTTTATTCAGGAAATTCCAAGGGTTTCTAGAGCTCTGTGCCAGGGACCTGAGATGAAAACCAATGATGTGTCCTGTTATACCACAGGCCGCCCCCTACTGGATGAATCCATTTTAGCAAAAGGATTATAACAGTTCATAGACATTGGCACATCTCGGAGACCCATTCACCATCCTATCATATGAAAACATCTCCCAGGGCATGGCCACTCAGGTTGGCAGGCTTCCCTGGATCTTGTCAGGTTGCAGAAGTAAGAGTGGTCTTAGCAATATATGGCTTCACCCTTTCAGACGTCTCTTATAATTGAGCTAAAAGACAATATCATCTCTTGCTCTGAGCCTCTTTTGAGGTGCTGGCATAATATTGGATTTCCCTCATTACAGAACCCATTATCCATTCTCTTCCCCTCAGCTGCTATTTCTGCTTCTCTTCATTTATACTCAAACTTTTTCACCTTTGGAAGGGACATTAGCTTTGGCCACTATGCTGGTCTGGATTGAGGCAGCCTTACTAGTCTAGTGAGTGCCTCCCTTCAGTCCACTTCCATTCCAATAGGCTCAGGTGGCCCAAGTGCAGAACTAGGACAATATAGCTGCAGTCTGAGAGAGGTGAGAAGGGAAAAGCAAGAATGAACCAGTTGGACAACTTTAGAATCTCAGTGATGGGTACATTGGGGTTTCCTATATTGTTCTCTCAATCTTTTTTTTTTTTTTTAAGTGAGAGGCAGGAAGGCAGAGAGACAGATTTCCTCATACACCCCAACTAGGATCCACTTGGCAAGCCCACTAGGGGGGTGATGCTCTGCCCATCTGGGGCTGCTGCTTTGTTTCTCAGAACCGAACCATTTCAGTGCCTAAGGCGAGGCCATGGAGCCAGCCTCAGTGCCTGGGGCCAAATTGCTTGAACCATTTGAGCCAAGGCTGTGGGAGGAGAGGGGAAGGGAGGAGAGAGAGTGAGAGAAAAGGGAGAAGGGGTGGAGAAGTAGATGGGCACTTCTTTGTGCCCTGACCAGGAATCAAACCTGGGACATCCATACACTGGGCTGATGCTCTACCACTGAGCCAAGTGGCCAGGGCCTGTTCTCTCAATATTTAGATAGATATTTTGCATTTTTCAAATTTTTGTCTGTTAAAGAACATCTTGAATAAAATGTGTCTGTAAGACTTACAAGACTTTGCTGATTAATTTGGGGAAAGGGAAAGTTTCACTGTGGTCTCAATGTACTTATATTGAATAAGTCTTACCTAACCATGTTTATTCTGTATTTCATGGTAAATACACACTTTATCATCATCATAAGTAAATTATAATTCATAGTAATCATCATAATCTAATGTAAAGTAGACTGTCATCAGTTAGCCTTTGACTGCTTTATAAATTGGAAAGCCATGGTATGGTGACAGTGAATGCAGAATGATTTAAGGACATCTGTATCCAAAGCAGAAATAGTTTAGGAGAAATATCTTCCTTGATAAATGTACTACATTTAGCATTGTCAGTGATTCTTTCCTCTGTCAAATTCCAGCCTATCTTCGATTGTATCACACTCTCTTCTGATTCTTTACCAGTTAATCTTTTTTTTTCTTCCTGGTTTCTTTGTAGGTTTATTTCTCTACTATAGCTTTTAGGATTCTTTCAAGTTCAAGTAACAGAAGTACAGCATCAACCTGGCTTAAATGACAAGGAATTTGATGGGCTCATGTGAAGGAAGCCTAAGAGTAGGACAGACCTTTGGGCAGTGTCACTGGGGGAAGATTTTCTTGTCTCTGTGCTTCCTCCTTGGTCAGCTTTGTCCTCATGCCTGCTTTCTGCAAGTTGGCTGCCAGCAGCACCTGGGATGGGAGGGTTGGAAATTATTTGGGGGCTTCCTAACATTGTTCAGCCTCCACAGCAGCCCTAAATGGCCTTCTAAAAAACTCTGAGTAGACCATGTCTTATTGATTATAACCATGTTACATGGGTACTCACAGTTACAAGGGAGGCTGAGAAACCAAGTAGCTGGTAGGTGGAGAGAACAAGCTTCAATAGGAGAAAGAGTGTCCCTCTCCATCAAACAGGGAACAAAAATCCTTTCCTTTTGTCTGACTGAACCAATTGAAGTCCTCTCTGGATGAATTATTGACAAGGGGCTATGAAATTTTCCTTAAAACAACAGATCAACCTCTGGAGCAGAAAGGGTCATATTCCTCTATACTCACTGGATTCTCTGTAGAAGGGTGAATATCTGAACTAAATCAGGGTTTGTTAGGAAGGAAGAGGGACAAGAATGCTTGGCATGAGACCTAGTGTCTAGTACCCTTGCTGACCGTGGATATGCTCTCAGATCCCAATATTGTTCTCTGTTCTCCCTTTCTTGTGATTCTTTTCTTTCTTTCTTTCTCTTTTGTTTTTGTGACAGAGACAGAGAGACGGAAAGATAGGGACAGACAGACAGGAAGGGAGAGAGGTGAGAAGCATCAACTCTTCATTGCAGCTCCTTAGTTGTTCATTGATTGCTTTCTCATATGTGCCTTGACCGAGGTCTACAGCACAGTGAGTGACACCTTGCTCAAGCCAGCAACCTTGGGCTTTAAGCCAGCAACCATGGAGTCATGACTATGAACCCATGCTCAAGCTGGTGACCGCACGCTCAAGCTGGTAAGCCTGTGCTCAAACCAGATGTCTTGTGATTCTTTTCTAAGAAATCTTTTCCATTCTGGTTCAAATGTTGTTAAAATTCCTATCAAAGCTATGCTCCCCAAAGCGAATTCTCACTTTTTCTATTCTATCTCCCACTGCCTAGAGACATTAACATTCAATGTAAAAATTAACTCACCATGTAATCTCATGGTTATGTTCGTTTCCAACTTTATAGTTTTTTAATTGAATTTATTGTGTGACACTGGTTAACATAATTATACAGGCTTCAGCTGCCCAATTCTACAACACAGCTCTGTACAATGTATTGTGTGTTCACGCCCCCCCCAAGTCAAGTCTTCGTCCATCACCATTTATCCCCTTGTGCCCTCCTCCACCTCCACCCCCAGCAATCACGTCACTATTGTCTGTGTCCAGGAATTTTTTCTCTCTCTTTTTTGTTCTTCTTTGCTCAATCCCTTTATCCCTCTCACTCAACCCAACAGCTGTCAGCCATGAGTCTGTCTCTACTTACTTATTAGTTTATTTTTTTCATTAGATTCCAGTGATTCAGCTTTACCCCAGATACCAGGTTCATTACTCTGTCCTTATCTCCTACCCCTGCCCTGTGTTACCTTCTCAGCCAAAATCTCCTCCCATAGAGCTTCCCTGTGATAGTTCCTTTTTTACAAAACCCTTCCCTTTCTCTTCCCTCCTGTCTGCTTCACATCCAATTCCTGTTTATACTTCAGATTTTGGAAAAGCTGTCGTTTCTTTTTAGGAGGATAAGCTAGAAATTCCTCCTTACATGTACTCAAAAGCACCTTGCACATCCTTTTAAAACACTTAATACACTGTATTCTCATAGCCTTTTCAGTGTTCCGTAGCCCCATGAAATCGGGACCATGTCCCTCTTATTTGGGAGTAGGACAGGATTAGCTGACATAGAATAGGTGCTCAGAGATGAGGTCTGTTCATGAGTTTTCTTGAACTGGTTCACAGATGTGTCAGAAATTTCAGGAATATAAAGGTCTTATTACTTAACCTTTCTTCCATGTAAGCAGTTGACGTGTCTGGCATCCTCCTTGGCCTTTCCTGAACGTGGGGGAAATTCTGTCCTTATTTCTGCTGCCCTGGGAGAGGGAGGCCTAGAGAAGGCAAAGAGCCCTCTCCCTCCTATTTCAGGAGACAAAGGCATTCTTTTCTAGAAATTGCTGCTGCAAAATAGGAAAGATATGTTTGACAGAGTTCCTGTCAAAACTTTAAGCATTTAATTGCTTATAAAATATTGGGGAATGGGTCAAAGATTTGGAACAGCAGAAACACTATTTTGTAAATCTGCTCTTTCATAAAAGCAATAAAAATGCAGAGAAAAATCATCAAAATCAGCTTTTTCAAAGCTCTGTACATTAATGAGAACATATAACAATCTGAGGAACACTATTCAAGAAAACCTGCTAAACCTCAGTAAGAACAGCAGGATTTGTGGACAGTAACTTGACTCACTGCCATCCGTCCCTCCCTGCTCTGAGCCTGGAGCACCGCAGCCTCTCCTCGGTGCCCCCGTGGAGACCAGGCATGCAGGCAGGCAGGCAGGCAGGCAGGCATCCGTAGGAGCACTTCCCAAAGCGATGCGCCCAGAGCACTGTCAGCACTTGACCTATCTCAGGTTGCTCAGAAAGCTTATTCTCAGGACATCTGTTCTTTTACCTCACTCACAAGTAAAGCTTTGTCCCAGACTATCAGACAAAAACAGTGGCAAGTTTTTTGTTTATTTGTTTTTTTTTAAAATATCACCAATTAAAGTGAACAAGGACCTGGAAAAAAAATAAAACACTGAATAAGGAAAGTGGTAACATCTCTAAAACACTCTGCTTATCAAAAACGGAATACACAATCTTTTCAAGTACACATATACTATGTGCTAGGCCAATAAGCAAGCCTCAAATTATTGAAATATTGAAATAATACACAGCATGTTCTCTGACCACAGTGGAATGAAATTAGAAATCATGAAACAAAAGGAAGTTGAGAAATTTACAAATATATGAGAATTGAACAACATGCTCTTTAAATATTCAATGGGTCAACAATGAAATTACAAGAGAAATTGCAAAATACTTTGAGAGGAATGAAACAAAAACACCACATAGCAAAACTTAAATGATGCAGCACGCAGTTCTCAGAATGTTACACCTGTTAATGTCTACATTTAAAAAAGGAGAATGATTATAAAGCAGTAACCTAATTGTTTGGTATAAGAAGGTAACATAGCAGGGCTGGAAATAATAAAGCTCACAGTGTAAATAAATGAAATAGTGAATAGAAAAACAATAAAAAAAATCAATAAAACCAAAATTTGGTTCTTTAAAAATTATTTGACAAACTGTTAGCTATACTAACTAATTTTAAAAAAAAGAGTGAAGACTCAAATTGCTAAAATCAGGAAGGAAAGAGGAGATATCACTACCATACTCACAAAATTTGAAGGATTATAATGGAATAATATGAACAACTATTTGCTAATAAATTAGATGATCTAGATGAAATGGATAGATTATTAAAAGATATGGACTACTGAAACTGACTCATAGAGAAATAAAAAATCTAACTACACCTATAACAAGTAATTTCGAATTATTAATTTGAAAGCTTCCCACAAAGATAAGCCCAGGCTCAGAGTTCTTCACTGATGAATTAGATTAAATACATCAATAATAATTACTATCAGCTCTTCACAAAGTTCTAAAAAATAAAAGAGGAGGGATAATTGGCCCACTTATTTTATGAGCTAATATTATTTTGATACCAAAACCAAACAAGGACATGACAGGAAAAGAAAACTGGACTGATATCCCTTATGAATATATAGACACAGAAATCTTCAACAAAATATTAACATACTGAATTCAGCATCATATATATACATATATATATATATGTGTATATATATATATATATATATATATATATATATATATATATATATATATATATATGGCCAACAGAACTTTTCTGGGAAATGCAAATAAAAATCAATCAATATAATAAGCCATATTATTAGAATGAAGAATTAAAATTACATGATCATTTCGTTAGACAGAAAAAGCATTTAACACACCTGAATACCCTTTCATGATTAAATATATACAACACTAGGAAAAAAAGGAAACTTTCTCAGCCTTAATAAAGGCCATCTATAGAAATCTATAGCTAGCATCATACTTAATGGTGAAAGACTAAAAGTAAGAAGTAAAATACTTATATTTGTGGATGACATTATTTTGTATACAGAAAATCCTAAGGAATTCACCAAAGAAAACTATTAGAACTATTATTAGAGTTCATCCAGGCTGCAGGATACCAAATCAGTATACAGAAGTCAATTGTATTTCTTTACATTAGCAAAAAACTCCCAAAAGGAAATTAAGAAAACAATTTCATTTGCAATAATATAAAAAAAAAATAATAAGACATTTTACTACTGTGGTAGGACTGCCATAACAAAATACCACACATACTAGGTAGTTTAAATTGTAGAAACTTGCCTGACCAGGCGGTGGCGCAGTGGATAGATTGTCGGACTGGGATGTGGAGGACCCAGGTTGGAGACCCCGAGCTCGCCAGCTTGAGCGCGGGCCCATCTGGCTTGAGCAAAAGCTCCTCAGCCTTGGACCCAAGGTCGCTGGCTCCAGCAAGGGGTTACTCGGTCTGCTGAAGGCCTGCAGTCAAGGCATGTGTGAGGAAGCAATCAGTGAACAACTATGGTGTCGCAATGGCAACGAAAAACTAATGATTGATGCTTCTCACCTCTCTCTGTTCCTGTCTGTCTGTCTCTATCTATCCATCTCTCTGACTCTCTCTCTGTCCCTATAAAAAAAAAAAAAATTGTAGAAACTTACTGTTTCATAGTTGTGGAGGCTGGAAGTCCAACATCAAGGTACCGGCTATGTGTTTCCTTATGAAAACTCTGAAAGAATCTGTCCCTCCCTCTCCTAGCCTCTGGTCATTTTCTGGCAATTATTGAAGTTTGTGGATTATAGATCGTTATTATCATCTTTACATGGCATTCTCCCTGTGTGTGTCTGTCTCCAAATATTCCTTTTTTTAATAAGGTCACTAGTCATATTGAATTAGAACTCACCTCAATTCCTCATTTTAACCTGATTAATTCTATAAAGACCCTAACTCCAAATAAGGTCACATTCTATGGTACCGTGGGGGTTAGGACTTCAACATATTAAGGGGATACAATTTGACCCAACAGCGTATACTTAGGAATAAAATTTACAAAGTACTGTAAGACTTGTACACTGAAAATTATAAAACCATATTAGAGGAGACTTTAAAATATCTAAATAAGTAGAAACACACCCCATGTTAATGGAGTGTTTCAGACCTATGTTAATGGATCAGAAACTTTAATATTGTTAAGATAACAATAATCTCTAAATTGATCTAAAGCTTCACACAATCTATCAAAATTCCATGTGGCAGGGAGGTTTTTTTGTTTATTTGTTTTAGCAAAACTTGGCAAACTGATCCTAATATTTCTATGAAAATATAAAGGACCCAGAATAGCCAAAAATGGTGGAGGACTCACACTTTCCAATTTCAAAACTTACTGCAAGGCAGCAGTAATGAAGGCAATGTGATAGGGCCATGAGGACAGACGTGTGGGACATACAGATCAGAGATCAGTGGGAAAGAATGAAGAGTCCAGAAGTAAATCCCTACATTTATGATTAATTTTTGACACAGGTGCCAAGACAATGTAATGGGGAAAGAGTTGTCTTTTCACAAATGGTGCTAGGACAACTGGATATCCACATGGAAAATAATGAAGTTACCTCATACTATAAAAAAGAAAAGGAACTCAAAATGAAAATAGACCTATAAGGTATAAAACAAGTCATATAACTGACAGGAGACTTATATCCCAAATATATAAAGAGCTCTGATAACTCAGTTATATTAAAACAAATAACCCAATTTAAAAATGGGAAAAGGATTTATATAGTCATTTATTTAAGGAAGATACATGAATGGCCAAGAAGTTCATGAAAAGATGCTCAATATCATTCATCATAAGGAAATGCAAATCAAAACCACAGTGCCATACCCCCTAGCACTCACTAGGAGAGCTATACCAAAAGGATGAACATTACGAAGTGTTGGCAAGATATGGTGCGATTGGTAGCTTCAGCCATTTTTGGTTGGAATGTAAGAAAGTTGTGCAGCCACTCTGGAAAACAGTTTGGCAGTTAAACATAGGCTCAGCAATTCTACTTCTAAGACACATTCATGCAAAAATCTGTACAGGAATGTTCATAGTAACATTATTCATAAAAGCAAAACAAGTGGAAAGAACCCAGATGCCTAACTAAATGATGAATGAATAAATGAATAAAATGTGCTATATTTGCATATGGCAATAAAAAAGCATGAAATACTGATACATGGTACAACATGGATGAACCTTGGAAGCATACTCAGTAAAGGAAGCCATACCTGAAAGGCTACATGCTACATAACTCTATTTGTATGAACTGTCCAGAGGGGGCAGATTTCACAGAGACAGGAGTAGATCGGTGATTGCCAGGGACTGAGCAATCTAATGTATAAGGGGTTACTTTTTGTTGTGATGAAATGTTGTAAAATTAGATAGTGTTGATAGTTGCACAACTCTGAATGTACTAAAAACCACTGAATTATAAAAGTTATTTGAGTAAGTTTTATGTCGCGTGAATGATATCTCAATAATTCTTTTAAAAATGGAAAACTGCTATATCAAGAAGTAGATACATTGTTGTTCAAGCATGTTAAAAATAAACAGGTTTCTGGAGGGTGATGGCATTCTAATCATTAACATGGCAGTATAGTGGAGCGTGGGCTCCATACCCACATTAGCTGGCTTTAGTTCTTTGGTTCATTCCTGTTGGGCAGATAAAATATATTATGCTCACTTTGTTAAAGATGGCGCTGCCCACATGGAAGTTCGTTGATATTAATGTGTGTTCTGGAACAGGCTGTGGGCAGGCCGGGTCGTTATAGCCTAAGGCTTAGTTTAAGAGTAAGCTCTTCCCCACACCCTTGACTGATTGGATGATGTAGGGTGGTGCACTCTCTTGAGGAATCCCATTATGCCTCAGATGGGTGACTTTGTATCAGAGACTTCCTTGTTTGTATAATTGGATTAAAGGTTTTGAGTCTGCTATAAAGTGGTAGAGAATAGTAGCTTGATCTCTCTCTTGGTTCCTGAGTTCCTGAGGTTAGTATTAGAGAGGAGAGCAGAGTAAGGCCACATGGAAGAGGGGAAGAAGCCAAGATGGTGGAGTGCTGAGTGAGAAGCCAGTTTGTTAAGAGTTTGTGCTGGAGGAGATGGGGAACAGAGGTGAATAAGTCTGGTGAGCTAGAAATCTTTGATTCTAGGAAACTCGGATAAGTCAGTAGCTTTGTGAGCACTGAATGTGTGGGTTTTGGAGCCCAGTGTGTGTTTTTGCTTGCCTGCCGGGTGCAAGCTAGAATTAAAGCTGATGGCTCACCAGTTCGTGGCTCCTGTGTTTCATTACCGACTGTTCGAATCTAATGTGAACCTGCATTGGCCAGGCGGCTGTGATGGTGGCCTCGGCTATTGGCTTTACAATTCCTTATTAGCTGTGTCACACTGAACAACACTGTTTTGTGTTTCAACTTTATTATCAGCAAAGTGCCTATGGAAATTGTACTTATTCCATGGTTGTTCATTTAATAAGTAAGTAAGAAGTGCTCAATGAACATTATTGTTACAATGATTTGTCATTTTAATTGATTATTACCTTTTGTTAATAATAAAATATTTTCTAGTTTCTTAAATATATCTTGGAAAGCCAATTTTGAAATATGTAGTATTGAAATAATAAAACAGCTATTTTGTATTAAATGTCTCCTATTTGCAGTCAGTGTGCTGAGCACTTTTGTGTATAATACTTCTAATCTTTACAACTCTGCCAGATAGGTGTTATTGTGCCTACTTAGACATTAGTAAACTAAGGATTAGTGAACTTAAGAAATTTGCCTAAGGTCCCATATTTAATGATGACAGGACTGGGATTTGAACTGAAGTCTCTGTGTCCTCGAAGTCCATATCCTCACTGGTATCTCACTATGCCTGCCCTCAAATTATTAATGTCTTCCCTTGTGTCTCATGTCCTTCCCCTTTTTCAAAATTCTATTTTACTATGTTTCTTGATTTCAGCCCTGCCTGCTTTAAGTTCTGTTTCCTTTAAGGAAAAAAGCGAGACCTGGGTGTGAATCACAGGGTCCTCAGCAGCATGGACATCTCAGTGTGGGTGACATCTTATGTTTGGAACTCAGTGCTTTGTGCTTGTAAAGTTAGCTTTCTTTGCTAACTACCTTTATTCACAGGAATGTTAATATTGTGTCTGGTTATGGCTTTTTAAAAGGTCATTTTAAGGTGATCAAGCACTTGTCAGTAATGACTGAGATGAGAGAGCCTGCTGTGTGAGACACCCAGAGCCCGTGACCGTTTAGTTGACAAACACTTGCACATGAAGATTTCCTTCCATTTTCAAATTACAGATTTGAATACTATGAATCATAGATTACCACCCAGGCATTAACATCTTAAAGTGGAAACTTTCTAAATCTGGTAGCCTTCATATGTGGCCAAATCCTTTTAGGATATGACCCAAATTCTGGCGTTTATATGACAATTAAATACCATAGATGGTACATTTTCACTTAAATTCTCCTCATTGTGTGTTCCAAGGAGATGTAGAGTACGATTTTCTTGAAGGCATGAGACAATGTTCAGTAAAATTCATTATCTGTGTCTTTTCCTTTGTTGAGTTGTCATTGTTCCCTTTTATGGCGTAGTTTGCAATTTGAGAGCTCGGTGCACTGGGGGTCGTAAGAGACTGTGCGACTCAACAAAAAAAATTAGAAAAAAATATTCTCGTTGAATTTTTTTTTTTGTAAGCATCATTAAAACTGAGTAATTTGGGTCCTGGCCGATTAGTTCAGTCAGTTACAGCATCATCCTAAAACACCAAGGTTGTGGGTCAGGGCACAGATGAGAAGTGACCAGGGAATGCACAATTAAGTAGAACAATAAATGAATACTCTTTTCTCTCTCTCACTCTCTCTCTTTCTCACTTTCTCTCTCTCTCTAAAATCAATCAATTAAAAAAATAATAAAACTGAGTAGGTTGTTGCCCACATCACAAATAACAACCCTAATGCCTTGGGGGCATTTAACACAAATCAAAACAAAAATGGATTAAAGATTTGACTAGGATAAAATAGAAAAGAGAAGAGAAATGTCTTCTAGTGAGAGAAAAACAAGCATCCCTTGAGAATCGTGCTCTTCCATTTTTGAGATTATTTTTTAATCCACCATATTCCAAGGTGAATTTAGATGTAAACATGCATGCATAGTAAGCACTACAGTAACACTGAAAACATAACTGTCAAAAGCAACTAAAAACCATTGCTTAACATCCTTTTGTTTTCGTTTTTTCTGCTACCCAACTCTCTTCTGTTCATCACTGGGGGAATGGAACACTCTTGCATCCTTCAAGTGTTTCAGAGCAGCTGCTCTGATATAAACAAATAGCATCGCAGATAAGTTTTCCTTTCCTCATATTGTAATTTTATTACAGTTGGAGGAGTGCCCGGTGATATTTTGCCAATGGTGTGACACAGTAGTTAAGAATGATTGATTAGAACAGTACACTCTCTGTCATTTTCCTTCAGACGGTGGCTTTTATTAATTAAGAAATCCATTGTGTATGAATAATGTCACCTGGACAAAGAAAAGAAGACATACATACAGTAATAACATTTGTAGTTCAACATTTCTAGCTGTGTGATTAAACATTTGAATGTTTTCACTAAACTTCTTTTGAAATGAAATGGATTGAGAAAGAAGCAAACATGTCAGGTTTACACTGGAATTACGCTGTAAAATAAGAGGATTAGTAATTTTATAGAATGGTATTAAGTATGAGCGAGTGCTGGAAGCAGTTCCTTAAGATTAGCATAATAGTTTAATCCTATCTTTTCAAATCAGACTTTTAGCTTTTTGGATTCCAATGAAACTGTCACTGACAATGACAGCAAAGTGACAAGGGGAGTTCAGAGAACTCAGGTAATCTGATGCTTTATGATTTAAAGGTAAACTTTTTAAAGGGGGTCTACAATTAGAAACAGATTAGTATTTTTTCTCAATTCTGATACCTTGGGCAAGTCATGGAAGCCTCAAATTTCTTTATCTCTCAATACAGAATAATTACCTATTTTTGCCCTCCTACAAGCTTTTGGTAAGGCTCAAAAACAAAAAATACAACAAAAACACAACATCATGGAGGTTACAGGACAGGACTATATATGAGGCCAATTATGGCAATAACAAAAGGATAGTTGTTTTTTCCTAAGAGAGAGGAGGGGAGATTGAGAGACTCCCGCAGGCACCCCAACTAGGATCCACCTGGCAACCCCAGTTTTGGGCCAATGCTCAAATCAACTGAGCTATCCTCAGTGCCTGAGGCTGATGCTTGGACCAACCAAACTGTCCTCAGCACCTGGGCCAACGCTCAAACCAAGTGAGCCACTGGCTGTGAGAGGGGAAGAGGGAGAGAAGGAGGAGAAGAAGGGAGAAAAAGAGAAGCAAATGGTTGTTTCTCATGTGTGCCCTGACTGGGGATCGAACCCAGGATGTCCGTGCGCTGGGCTGACGCTCTATCCACTGAACCAGCCAGCCAGGGCTAAAATATTTTATATTCTTTAAATTATTTCAGACTAAAAGGATGTTTTCTTTCTCAAAGTAAAATTGTTGAGTTTTCAGTATTTGTGAATGTGAAAAAATGCCTAAAAATTGACCCCGTGTCTCCCTTTGGGAAGTCACAGTGCAGTGTTTGATATTTTAGAATAATTGCACACTGTACATGTAGGTTGGTAGTACATGTGCAGTTGCAAATTTCTGATTGCATCGGTTGTGATCTATGGCTTACTCTACATGCACACAGGTTGATTTCTTGACTATACATATGCACAGGCACATCATAATTTGCTTTCCTGTTTACCAAGTGATTATATGTACACAGAAAGTTTACCGATCAGACTTTCAGTCCCTTGAAGGACTTTGGGGGTTTTTGCTCAGAGCTGTCACTCCCTCAGGACATAACTCAGCACACTATTGATAGTAACTGGAACCATGCAGGGAGCCCTGGTCTCCCCTTTTACCTCCTTTGACTGAGAATGCTGGCTGGTGCCCCTGCTATTCTGAGCTATGATCTGAGTAAGGCAGGTCTCCTTTGCTCTCTGAGTCCTAGAAGCTTAGGCTGGCTGTGTCTCCTGGCACCCTGGATTATGTTTTCTCCTTTCTCCTATAAAAAGAAGCCCTATTTCTCCCACTGCTGAGAAAGAGCAAAACTCAGTTCTCCAGATTCTTGTCTTGGCCAGTGCTAGGTGTTATTCTTCAAAAGGGACAATGAAAGAGAGAAGGAATAGACAAACAGACAATGGCCAGACCAGACATAAAAATAGGACCTCGACCCACAACCTGCACTGCACAGCCTGGGAAACCTACCCCTCATCTACATTAAAAACCCAGGAAGACAGCTTGCTGTGAATGAGACATGCAGGAATCCTCTTGTGGCTCTCTGGTGACAGTCCTGGAAGATAAACAATAACTTATGTTCAATCAGCCTGAATTGGCCGGGACTTGATTAGTAACTGGAAGCTTTTCTAATTGTTCCTGCTTACAACTTAGGAGCAACCAGAGAAAGGCCAGTGCGTTCCAGTCCACATAGAACACCTATTCCTGGTCAGCTGCTCACAGTGGCCCCTGCCGACAGCCTCCAATAAGGTCACTCTGGAAGCTTACTCTGGGAAGCTTTTCCACTTCTCTGCCAAAACACAAGTGGTAGTACTCACTCTAGCAAGCTGCAAGTAAATAGCCTTTGCTCTTTCATTTGGTTGGCCTTTGTTTATTTCCACAATAAGAAATGTCAGATGTTTTTCTTTACAACTTGAAAAATAGAATATCATACATCAGGAATAGCAAGAGATTGCTCCTAACCTCCTAAAGATTTTATTAAAATTATTGCAAAGATAGTTTGTTGTGAGGGCATTAGACTCACTGTTATCTTTGTTCGTACTTTCTAACTTCATTTTGGCACTTGGGGGACCTGCCACGCCCCCCTCCCCCACCATATGCTTTCTAAGGCAGAGTATAGTGCTACCCCTGTCTTACAATCATAGTGTAAAGTATAAGCATGTTTTGGCCAAGATTTAAGTAAGCTGATTTTATCTCTTTAAAAAAAATCATTTTTATCGCAGTATTTAATGTTAGAGTGTTTTAGGTCTTTATTTAGAAGTTGATGGTGTTTTTGTGACCAAAAATATGCCTTAGGAACTTGTTGGACAAACCAATATGTTTCATATACCTGCTCACAGAAATTGGGATCAGAGAATATGCATATACTCCAGTAGTACTTCCAGGCTTTTGTCGAATGCATTTTCAACAATGAAATAAAAGTTGGTTTTGCATCTCATTTGCATAATCAAACAACTTTCTTTGACTTGTTGTTTGCTTTTCTGATGTTTTTGTTTAATAAAAAAATCAAATGCTTCTTTTCTTTATCTTTTCATATTCATTTTGAAATATCCCCTAATTTTTGTGAGCAGTTTATATTAGGTTTGCTCGCTTGTATTTTGCCTAATTGGAGAATTGGCACAGGGCAGTGCCATGTGTGTGTAGCCTGTGGAAGGCTGTGGACTGCCTGCCACCTTAGGGAGGGGTATTGTTTGATATTATTTGCCAGAAAAGGGGTATTTCTGCCCTGCCAGTTTTGCTGGGAAGTGCTGTTGTGCTTGTGGGGGCCTGTGAGTCTGGGCCAGTCGGAGAGAAAAAGGGAAACAGCTTTCCCTGCTTGTTTGCTTGTCTGCCCTTACAAAACTTTACTAAGCGGAATGACCCACCACCTGCTGGTTCCACAGTTCTTTTACCGTCTGCCCAAATCCATTGTGAACCTGCATGGCCACTGCGGGCCATTGGCCTTATAGAACTTAACTCTTGTTTATGTCAATAAGCCTACAGTTAAATTGGTTTTCTTATACATCGTTTTGTTTAAAGTCACTGTTTCCAAGAGCCATGGACAATGTTAAGTGAGGATTTACAGACAGTGTAGGGTGCCCAATGAAAGAACCGGTTTGGTGATGCTCCCAGCAGTGAGGCCTGTCAGTCGTGGGCCCTACCCTTCATCCTATCCCAGTTTCCTAAGTCTAACTGCCAAACACATTCAACATTGGAGAGACGCTTCCATGTGAAAGAAGATAAAGAACAAAACAAAAATAAGGCTGTAGCTCAGGAAGAAACAGAAAATAGGAGGGAGCAAAATGCAAATAATATTTCTAAGAGAAGCCTGACCAGGTGGTGGCGCAGTGGATAGATTGTCGGACTGGGATGTGGAAGACCCAGGTTCGAGACCCCGAGCTTGCCAGCTTGAGCACGGGCCCATCTGGCTTGAGCAAAAAGCTCGCCAACTTGGACCCAAGGTCGCTGGCTCCAGCAAGGGGTGGCTCGGTCTGCTGAAGGCCCACGGTCAAGGCACGTGTGAGAAAGCAATCAATGAACAACTAAGGTGTCGCAACGGCAACAAAAAACTAATGATTGATGCTTCTCACCTCTCTCCCTTCCTGTCTGTCTGTCCCTATCTATCCCTCTCTCTGACTCTATCTCTGTCCCTATAAAAAAATAATAATAATATTTCTAAGAGAAGATAGTGTATCCCTGAAAAGAAAAATACTATACAAAAGAAAAGAAAAGAAAAGAAAAGAAAGAAATGAGGACCCAGGGATTCAGGCAGGGCTCTCAAAAGATTTTTAAATGTGACTTGTAAAAATGAAAATTAAATAGCAGTATTGGAAGCTAAGTCGAAGAACTCTCTCAGAAGGATAAACAAGAATACAAAGATGAATAATTGCCTGACTGGTGATGGCGCAGTGGATAGAGTGTCAGCCTGGGATGCTGAGGTCTCAGGTTCAAAACCTTGAGATTGCCAGTTTGAACGTGGTCTCATCTGGCTTGAGCAAAGGATCATTAACATGATTCCAAGGTCACTGGCTTAAGCAAGGACTCCCTGACTCTGCTTGAGAGAGAACTCAAGGTATGTATGAGAAGCAATCAACGAACAACTACAATTATGCAACTACAAGTTGATTCTTCTCATCTCTCCCTCCCTCTATCTGTTTGTCTGTCTCTCAAAAAAAAAAAAGTTAAGAAAATTATAGACTCAATTTAATATGTTCAACATACAAACAAAAGGAGTTCCAGAAAGTTGGGGGGGGATGGACGAGAAATTATTATAGAAATAATATTAGATGGTCTAGAATTTTAAAATGTTAATTTGCATATTGAAGCGATGGCTGAGTTTCCAACATTTACACTAAAACACATTGCCATGAAATTTTAGGAAACTAGAAATAAAAAGATCTTAAAATCTTTGTCGTTACCATCACAGCTATACTTATATAGAGCACACATACTTTCAGCACATTTAATCTTTTCAGAGACTCTCGAGGGAAGTAGTAGCATCTTACCCTTTCCATAAGTGAGTAACCTAAGGCAGAGAGTGGTTAATTAACTTGCCCAATATAACACAGCTAGTAAGTGGTAGAGTCAGATTTCAAATCCAGGCTGTTGGGCTCTAGATTTTATACTCCTAAATACTACACTATTCTGACTTTGATAAAACTTCTAGAGACCAAAAAAAAGGTCCCCAAAGGTATCAGATTTCCCAAAAGCAACACTGAAAGTTATAATGCAATAGAGCAGTGCTTTCAAAAATTCTAAAAAGAAATTATTCACCACCCAGAATTCTGTACATGGCCAGACCTTCAATCAAGTGTATGAATAGCTTCAGAAATTCAATTTTATCCGTGGTGCATTCTTTCTCAGGAACAACTAGAATTCAATAACTAGGGAGCCCGACACCAGGCAGAGGCCAAGGGCAGTCGTCCAGCAAGCCCAGACAGCAGCAGCCTGTTCAGATAAAAGCGAAGCAGATGGCTACTGGAGGGTTCTCTGCAGAAAAAAAAAAAAAAAAAAGAGAAAGGAAGAAAAGTAATAGCTTATGGGATGTTTTTGGAAAAGGGAAAATAGTATCTAGATTTTCTAGAAATTCTTTGGTGCTATAAAGAAGAAACAGTGATAAGTGCCTTAGAAAATTAAACCAAAAAAAAAGAGGACAGAATATTAAAAAAATGCTGCATGTGAAATGCAGTATAATTATTGCAATTCAAGAGTTACCGCTACCTCATTGTCATGACATTAGAAAACCTGACTGAATTGACCCAGATGAATGAAAGATATGGGAATTTAACTGTGTGACATGATGAAGAGGGGAAAGAAGACACCATCGTTAACCCGCTAAAGGAAATAGCTAAGAATTGGGGAAGAGTTGAGCAAGAGACTGCTTCTTTCATTATAAAACCTATAGTAATATTTGACTTTTTAAAAATGTGCGGTTTCTTTTTAATGGTGGGAGGCTTCTGGTGAGAATTAGAAAACCTACTAGACAAATATAAAAAGAGCTGTAAGCACTAGAAAGAAAATAATGTGTATTTATTGGATCAAATGAAAATAAGATGCAAAATAGTTAAATAAGAATTAATTAGCTTGGCTCTAGTGGGATGAGCATAATATTGGCGAGGTGAGGAAAGTGTCCTGAACTGGATGGAGGGCTTGGATTAAAGAGAGCTGGAGCATATCATGAATCTAATGGG
Source organism: Rhynchonycteris naso (assembly GCA_037038555.1). Taxonomy (NCBI): domain Eukaryota; kingdom Metazoa; phylum Chordata; class Mammalia; order Chiroptera; family Emballonuridae; genus Rhynchonycteris; species Rhynchonycteris naso. Next base: position 231,031,313 of record CM072998.1, read on the forward strand.
GCTGGAAACTAGGAAACGCATCTGTAGACAACCAGAGTACCAGATACCACTGAAGTTTAACTCCACAGGCCAGTGCTCCAGGTGTGGCACTGTAAAAACAATCAAATTTGTTTCTTTTTTTGAAATTTTCCTTTATTGATTTTAGAGAGAGAGAGAGGAAAGGAGAGAGAAACACTGTTTTGTTGCTTCACTTATTTATGAATTCATTGATTCATTATTCTATGTGCCCTGACTGAGGATTGAACCTGCAGCCTTGACCTATTGGGATGACACTAATCAGCTGAGCTACCTGGCCTGGACCTAAATCTCTGTTTTTTCAAGTCTGTGTAGCCACAAGAAGAAATGTGAATTGGAAGCTGTTGTTTTCTGGGACACCAACTCAAATACCAACCCTATCAGTTTCTCTTCAATTTCATGAAATAGATGAATTTAGGGTCACAGAAGTAATATTTCCTATGAGACTTTTTAAAATGTAGGGATTGCCTACTCCATGTGAGCCTTCTGGTTCCTATAGGAATTTTTTTAAAACTGGAATTCTTTGCCATCTTAGAAAACTGAATAATATTACTATAGAGAAAATGTATATCCTTTTATCCTCTTTCTCTCTTTCACACATACACACACACACACACACACACACACACACACATGCACCACGTGTAATTATTTTGGTCTCTAATCCTCTATAACCATGTGAATTTTATAGAGTGTGATTTTTTTTCTGCTTAAAAATAGCATTACCAGGTCCCCTCCCAGCTTTCTCCCTGGTGCCCATAAAAAAAGACCTTGCATGTCTTTTCAGTTGAACAGCGTCCCCTAGGGCAGTGATTTACAACCTTCGTCATATCATGGCACATGTAAACTAATTACTAAAATTCTGTGGCACACCAAAAAGTATATATATTGTCTATCTGACCAAAAGAAAAAAAAAGTATTATTTTGATTCATTAATGCCGTATGGCTATTATTGTATTGGTTTTGTCACTTTTTTTATTTGACAGTCTAATGGAAAAGGATCCAGTGCCCCTGACTACATAGGCAGGTATTGCATGATCTAAAAACTGTATGGCACAGTGGCTGAGAATCACTCCCCTAGTGCAGTCATTACTTTTGTAGAAAAATTGATTGCATTGACCACATAGAAGATCATGGTTGTTGTTACCTTGGTGTTGTTCATGATTTCATCAGGTTTACTCAGTGTGGTTTTTCTGGTCAGTTCAGTTTTCCGCAGCTGCTATGAATGTGAACTTTCTTAGGCTGCACAGTGCCCAGTGGGGGGCCCTTTGTCCCTGAGGACCACCCATTAAATCACCCACAGGAGCCGGTGGTAGCCATCAATTACTCTCATGCTCCAGAGGGGAGCAGGGTCCCCAGGGCCCACCAGAGCCTCACCCTAAGCCTCCCTCAGGTGCCTTAGGAACGTTTCTGGCCATGAGCCTGAGATGTTAGGCCCAGTAGGCACTTTAAGAGTTACTCCGTCGTCCCTGAAATGATAAAATTTTCACTAGATTAACAGGATGGATCCTTCTGATTGTAAAATTGTATCACAAGGTGTTGAACCTAGAAGAGAAAAAGATGAGTGGCTATTTTATAATGAAAATAACCTAGAAATCCATGCAGTGCTTGGTTAGTATTGAACAGGTCCATGACCTCGTAGCGCAGGTGTTTCAAGTTGGGGACGGGGAGGCGCTCTGCTGCGGTCTGATCCTTTGAGCAGGGGTCTGTCACCCAGCACCTGTGTGCCATGTGTAACAAGGGGACACAAAAATGTATTTTTAAAAAATCATGACTGCTCACGGAAAAGAACCCCAGCAGTGTTTCCCTGGGAGATGCGGAGAAGAGATGGGAGGGGGCAGGGATGAAAGCATTTCTCATACAAAAGCAGCTCCTCTTAAGTAAAATTTAAAATATTTTATTTAGTGATGCAATTACTTTAACCTTTTCCTTAGGACTTTGTGACCTATTTTAGTAACAAAAGATCAACGTCTCCCAAAGACGTCTCTAAAATTTGCTTTCAAAAGAAGTGAAAGAAATGTCTAAAATACCAGGAGGAAGGAGGGGAAGAGCCTGCCTGTAAGGTGCCGATACCCTAACTTAGGGAGTAATTTCATATGTTAGAGAGGTAACACCCCTCTCATCTGTTTGACATTTGAACAAGGATTGAGCAGACTTATCTAGTGCCTTGAACAAGTTAAATAGCTGCCAGCAGTGTTAGTGATTTACATGTTTTACAGAAGAGTTGAATATCTGGTGTTGGGCAGATAAAATATATTATGCTCACTTTGTTAAAGATGGTGCTGCCCACGTGCAAGTTTTAAGAGTAAGCTTTTCCCCACACCTTTGACTGATAGAATGATGTAGGACAGGGGTGCTCAATACGTCGATCACAATCTACTGGTCGATCGTGAAGGAAGTGTGGGTAGATCGCAAGACATTAAAAAGACATTTGTCTTTTGATTCGCATACAGGGTAGCCAATCTGACGTCTGAACTTTTGACACCCTATGCATGCATGTTAAACCGCGCTAACTTGTTCAGTTACATTGCTGTGTAGTTAGCCTTCAATTTATTTAAACTAAATACAACAAAGGGTATAAAAATGAGTGCCATAGCCGGTCCAAGTAAGACGCCGAAAACCTACCAGTTTCATACAGAATGGGAGGGGATTTTTTTCACTGTCATATTCTAAGTGCATTTGACTCATCTGTCTGTGTGCCATTGCTATTCCAAAGAAGAGAAATGTGGAGCGGCTTTTTCGGACTGTTCATAAAAACTATGACATTGACTTTTCTCTGAAAAGAGAGCTGAGAAGGAGAAAGGTGAAAGAAGAATACACAATATTAAATATAATAATACTAACTTAAATAATGATAATATAGAAGAAATAAATTTATGTTTTGCATTTTTATTGTAGGTAGATCATTTTGACTTGGTCATCTTATAAGTAGCTCGCAAACTGAAAAAGTGTGGGCACCCTGAGGTAGGGTGATGCACTCTCATGAGGAATCCTCCCAGTATGTCTCAGATAAGTGACTTTGTATCAGAGACTTCCTTGTTTGTAGATTGGATTAAAGGTTTTGAATCTACGCTATAAAGTGGGGCAGACTGGGAGCTTGCTCTCATGGTTCCTGAGATTATCATTAGAGAGCAGAGCAGAGAAAGGCCACGTGTATGAGACCAGGAGAAGCAGCCAAGATGGCAGAGTGCTGAGGAAGAAGCCAATTTGTGCAGAGTTTGTGTACAGAGAAGGAGATGAGAAACAGAGGTGAATAAGTCTAGTGAGCTAGAAACCTTTTAATTCTAGGAAACTCGGATAAGTCAGTAGCTTTGTGAGCACTGAATGAGTGGGTTTTGGAGCCCAGTGTGTGTTTTTGCTTGCCCGCTGGGTGCAAGCTAGAATTAAAGCTGATGGCTCACCAGTTTTTGGCTCTGTTGTTTCATTACCGACTGTTCAAATCCAATGTGAACCTGCACTGGCCAGGTGGCTCTGATGGTGGCTGTTGGGCAGATAAAATATATTATGCTCACTTTGTTAAAGATGGCGCTGCCCACATGGAAGCCTGTTACCCAGGTGATATTATTTGCCCTCATTCTTAGGATGGGTGTGGGGGAAAGACTGTAATGTAAGCAGGCCAGGTCGTTCTGACCTAAGGCTTGGTTTTAAGAGTAAGCTTTTCCCCATACCCTTGACTGATTGGATGATGTAGGGTGGTGCGTTCTCCTGAGGAATCCCATTATGCCTCAGATGGGTGACTTTGTATCAGAGACTTTCTTTCTGTAGATTGGATTAGAGGTTTTGATTTCTACAGTATAAAGTAGGACAGACCAGTAGCTTGCTCTCTCTTGGTTCCTGAGGTATTAGAGAGGAGAGCAGATTAAGGCCACATGGAGGCCAGGAGAAGCAGCCAAGATGGCAGAGTGCTGAGGGAGAGGGAGAAGCCAGTTTGTGCAGAGTTTGTGTAGAGAGAAGGAGATGGGAAACAGAGGTGAATAAGTCTGGTGAGCTAGAAACCTTTGATTCTAGGAAACTCGGATAAGTCAATGGCTTTGGGAGCCCTGAATGGAAAGGGAAGTGTTTTCCTACTGTGTATATGTCTTGCCTGCCAGGTGCAAGCTAGAATTAAAGATGATGGCTTACCAGTTCTTGGCTCCGTTGTTTCATTACCGACTGTTCGAATCTAATGCGAACCTGCATGAGCCAGGCGGCTGTGATCCTGACCCTGGCTACTGGCTTTACAGTGGCCTTGGCCATTGGCTTTACAGTGACCAACATAAAGCAGGGTGATAATGGGAGCAGCTGTAAATTTTGATGTAAATCAATGGATAGGTTTCATGGAAATAAAAGTATAAAATTATTAATTTTGGTGCAGCCACTGTAGAAACAGTATGGAGGTTCTTCAAAATATTAAAAATAAAACTACCATATGACCTAGCACTTCCACTTGTGGGTATATATCTGTTGAGCAGATAAAATATATTATGCTTACTTTGTTAAAGATGGCACTGCCCACGTGGAAGCCTGTTGCCCAGGTGATGATATTGGTTGACCTTCTTGCTTGGGATGGGCGTGATTATATTAATGTGTGTGAGGGACAGGCTATAAGCAGGCAGGGTCATTATAGCCCAAAGCTTAGTTTTTTTTTTTGTTTGTTTTTTGTTTTTGTTTTTTTTATATATATTTTATTATTATTAATTCTAATGGGGTGACATCAATAAATCAGGGCACACATGTACAACGAAAACATCTCCAGGTTATCTTATCATTCAATTGTGTTGCATACCCATCACCAAAAGTCAAATTGTCCTCTGTCACCTTCAATCTGGTTTTCCCTGCGTCCCTCCCCTCCTCCCTATCCCATTCTTCCCTCCCTCCCCCCATCCCATAACCACCACTCTCTTGTCCATGTCTCATACCCTCACTTTCATGTCCCACCTATGTATGTAATCGTGCTGTTCTCAGTTTTTCTTTTTTTCTGATTTACTTATTTCACTCCGTATAATGTTATCAAGGTACATCCATTTTGTTATAAATGATCCGATGTCATCGTTTCTTATGGCTGAGTAGTATTCCATAGTATATATGTACCATAGCTTTTTAATACACTCGTCTTCTGACGGACACTTGGGCTGTTTCCAGATCTTCGCTATTGTGAACAAGGCTGCCACGAACATGGGGGCGCATTTCTTCTTTTCGAACAGTGCTATGGTGTTCTTAGGGTATATTCCTAAAAGTGGGATAGCTGGGTCAAAAGGCAGTTCGATTTTTAATTTTCTGAGGAATCTCCAAACTGTTTTCCACAGTGGCTGCACCAGTCTGCATTCCCACCAGCAGTGCAGAAGGGTTCCCTTTTCTCCACATCCTCGCCAGCACTTATTCTGTGTTGTTTTGCTGATAAGTGCCATTCTGACTGGTGTGAGGTGATATCTCATTGTGGTTTTAATTTGCATTTCTCTAATGATTAGTGATGTTGAGCATTTTTTCATATGCCTATTGGCCATCTGTATGTCCTCTTTGGAGAAATTTCTATTCATTTCTTTTGCCCATTTTTTGATTGGGTTGTTTGTCTTCCTGGTGTTGCTTTTTATAAGTTCTTTATAAATTTTAGTTATTAACCCCTTATCAGATGTGCTGTCAAATATGTTCTCCCATTGTGTGGTTTGTCTTTTTATTCTGTTCCTATTGTCTTTAGCTGTGCAAAAACTTTTTAGTTTGATATAGTCCCATTTGTTTATCTTGCCTTTTATTTCAGTTGCCCATGAAGATAAATCGGCAAATATACCGCTGCTACAGATGTCGGAGAGCTTGCTGCCTATGTTTTCTTCTAAGATGTTTATGGTTTCACGGCTTACATTTAAGTCTTTTATCCATTTTGAGTTTGTTTTTGTGAATGGTGTAAGTTGATGGTCTAGTTTCATTTTTTTGCAGGTAGATGTCCAATTTTCCCAACACCATTTGTTAAAGAGGCTGTCTTTACTCCATTGTATGTTCTTTCCTCCTTTGTCAAATATCAGTTGTCCATAAAGCTGTGGGTTTATTTCTGGGTTCTCTGTTCTGTTCCATTGATCTATGTGCCTGTTCTTATGCCAGTACCAGGCTGTCTTGAGTATAATGGCCTTGTAGTAAACCTTGATATCAGGAAGAGTGATACCTCCTGCTTTATTTTTTCTTTTTAAGATTGCTGAGGCTATTCGTGTTCTTTTTTGGTTCCATATAAATTTTTGGAATATGTGTTCTATATCTTTGAAGTATGTCATTGGTATTTTAATTGGTATTGCATTGAATTTATAAATTGCTTTGGGTAATATAGACATTTTAATGATGCTTATTCTTCCTAGCCATGAGCACGGTATGTGCTTCCACTTGTTTGTATCTTCCTTGATTTCTTTTATCAATGTTCTATAATTTTCTGAGTACAAGTCCTTAACCTCCTTGGTTAAATTTACTCCTAGGTACTTTATTTTTTTGGCTGCAATAGTGAAGGGGATTGTTTCCTTAATTTCTTTTGCTGATATTTCATTGTTGGTGTATAGAAATGCCTCTGATTTCTGAGTATTAATTTTATATCCTGCCACCTTGCTGAATTCATTTATCAGGTCCAGTAGTTTTTTGACTGAGATTTTAGGGTTTTCAATATACAATATCATATCATCTGCAAATAATGACAGTTTTACTTCTTCTTTTCCAATTTGTATGCCTTTTATTTCTTCTTCTTGTCTGATTGCTGTAGCTAGGACTTCCAGAACTATGTTGAATAAGAGTGGTGAAAGTGGGCAACCCTGCCTGGTTCCTGATCTTAAGGGGATTGCTTTTAATCTTTGTCCATTTAGTATGATGTTTGCTGTCGGTTTATCATAGATGGCCTTTATCATGTTAAGGAATGATCCCTGTATTCCCACTTTACTGAGAGTTTTGAGCATGAATGGGTGCTGGATTTTATCAAATGCCTTTTCTGCATCTATTGAAATTATCATGTGATTTTTGTCCTTCCTTTTGTTTATGTGGTGAATCACATTGATTGATTTGCGAATATTGAACCAGCCTTGCCTCTCCAGAATAAATCCCACTTGATCGTGGTGTATGATTTTTTTCATATATTGCTGGATCCGGTTGGCTAATATTTTGTTGAGAATTTTAGCGTCTAAATTTATCAGGGATATAGGCCTATAATTTTCTTTCTTTGTGTTGTCTTTGCCCGGTTTTGGGATCAGAATTATGCTCGCCTCATAAAAGGAGTTTGGAATTCTTCCTTCCTCTTGAATTTTTTGAAATAGCTTCAGGAGAATAGGAGTTAGTTCTTCTTTGAATTTTTGATAGAATTCACTTGTGAAGCCATCAGGCCCAGGACTTTTCTTTTTTGGGAGTTTTTTGATAACTGTTTCGATCTCATTTGCTGTAATTGGTCTGTTTAGGTGTTCTGATTCTTCCAGATTGATTTTTGGAAGGTTATATGATTCAAGAAATTTGTCCATTTCACCAAGATTGTCTAATTTTTTGGCATATAGTTCTTCATAGTATTTTCTTACAATGCTTTGTATTTCTGTTGTGTCAGTTGTTATTTCTCCACTGTCCTTTCTAATTTTATTTATTTGAGTCCTCTCTCTTTTTTTCTTGGTGATTCTAGTTAAAGGTTCATCAATCTTGTTTACCTTTTCAAAGAACCAGCTTCTTGTTTCATTGATCCTCTGTATTGTTTCCTTAGCCTCTATGTCATTTATTTCTGCTCTGACCTTTATTATTTCCTTTCTTCTACTTGTCTTGGGTTTTATTTGTTGTTATTTTTCTAGTTCTTTTAGATGCAGGGTCAGGTTGCTTATTTGAGCTTTTTCTAGCTTCTTATGATATGCCTGTAGTGCAATAAACTTCCCTCTCAGAACTGCTTTTGCTGTGTCCCATAAATTTTGAGTTGATGTATGCTCATTATCATACGTTTCTAGGAACTTTTTTATTTCTTCTTTGATCTCATTGTTAATCCATTCATTATTTAATAACAAGCTATTTAGTTTCCAAGTGTTTGAGTATTTTTCAGTTTTTCTTTTGTGGTTAATTTCTAGTTTCATGGCATTGTGATCAGAGAAAATGCTTGATATGATTTCAATCTTCTTAAATTTATTGAGACCATTTTTGTGTCCTAACATGTGGTCTATCCTAGAAAACGTACCATGAGCGCTTGAGAAGAATGTATATTCTACTGCTTTAGGGTGAAAAGTTCTGAAGATATCTATTAAATCAAGTTGATCTAGTGTCTCCTTTAAGTCTGCTGTTTCTTTATTGATTTTCTTTCTTGAGGATCTATCCAGTGTTGTTAGAGGGGTATTGAAATCCCCTACTATGATAGTATTGCTGTTAATCTCGCCCTTTATATCCATCAAAGTCTGCTTTATGTATGTCGGGGCTCCTATATTTGGTGCATAGATGTTTATAATAGTTATATCTTCCTGTTGAATTGTTCCCTTTATCATTATGTAGTGTCCTCTTTTATCTCTTACTACAGCCTTTGTTTTAAAGTCCATTTTGTCTGATATAAGTATTGCTACCCCTGCTTTTTTTTCATTTCCATTTGCATGAAATATTTTTTTCCATCCTTTTACCTTCAGTCTATGAACATGTTTTATTTTAAGGTGTGTCTCTTGTAGACAGCATATGTATGGGTCCTGTTTCTTTATCCATGCAGCTACCCTATGTCTTTTGATTGGATCATTTAATCCATTTACATTTAAGGTTATTATTGATATGTAGTTGTTTATTGCCATTTTATTCTTTAAAGCTGTATTCTTCTTTTGCTCTATTCTTTCCTCCCTTTAAACTGTTCACAAGAGGCCCCTTAGTATCTCTTGCAGAATTGGTTTGGTTTTTATGAATTCCTTGAGGCTTTCTTTTTCTGGGAAGCTCTTTATTTCTCCTTCAATTTTAAACGTTAGCCTTGCTGGATAAAGTAGTCTTGGTTGTAGGTTCTTGTTCTGCATTACTTTGATTATTTCTTCCCATTCCCTTCTGGCCTCAAGTGTTTCTGTTGAGAAGTCCGATGTCATCCTTATGGGGGCTCCTTTGTAGGTGATAGTCTTTTTTTCTCTAGCAGCTTTTAAAATTTTTTCTTTATCCATTAGCTTTGGTATTTTAACTATGATGTGTCTTGGTGTAGATTTTTTTGGGTTTCTCCTTAATGGAGTTCTGTGTGCTTCTTGAATGTGTGGAGTGTTTCCAAGCCTTAATTTAGGAAAGTTTTCTGCTATAATTTGATTGAACAAAGTTTCCATTTCCTGTCCTCTCTCCTCTTCTTCAGGCACCCCTATGATGCGAATGTTGTTTCTCTTCATGTTGTCACAAAGCTCCCTTAGAGTTTCCTCACATTTTTTAAGTCTCTTTTCCTTTTTCTTCTCTGCTTCTGTGCCTTTGTTTATTGTGTCCTCTAACTCGCTTATTCGATCCTCAGCGTCATCCATCCTGCTTTTAATTCCTTCCATTGTGGTCTTCAGTTTTGATACTGTATTTGTCATTTCTGTCTGATTCTTTTTTATTATTTCAATTTCATTTTTTATACTTGTTATCTCTTTATTTAGGTGTTCATAATGACTATCCATTGTTGCTCTAATTTCTTTGAACATCCTAACTATCATTATTCTAAATTCTGCTTCTGGTAATTTGGTTATATCTGGTTCATTCAGGTCCTTCTCTGGGGATTTCTCTTGATTCATTTGGTTTGCATTCCTCTGCCTGCCCATTTTTTCTGTGTGTAAGCAAGTTGTGGCCACTGGAGTCCAGTAGGTGTTGCCTTTGTGTTCTCTAGGTGTGGTCTATCTGCAGGCCCCCCACCCCCTCTGCCGGCGCCTAGGGTGGTTGGGTATGAGCGTTGCCAGCGCCGGCCCACTGTGGCTTTTGCTGTGCTTTCTGCCTCTCCTCCGTGGGAGGGGCTGTCACTGAAGCCACAAGATTAGCACCAAGGGTAGAGGCGAGCACCTTTCCTCAGCTGCGGACCCAGCCTATTTCCGGACTTCCGCCCAGAACCAGCAGTCGGAGCCTGCTCGCTACAGTTCCGCGGGTTAGGCGGGGCTTTTGACGTGCTCTCAGCTGTAAGCTTTTGCCCGTCAGGAGCTTTAGCCCCGCCCTCGAGGCCAGGGCCCTTTGCGCAGGGTCGGAAACCAAGGTTTATTGGGGCGGGCGTGTTTGCTGGCTTCTGCCGAGCTGCGTACTTCCGCTCGTCCTGGACTCTACCCCGCCCCCGCGTTTGGAGCCCGCTCGTGCACGTATTAACGCTATCCGGGGTTTCTCCGGCCGGATGGGGACAGCAGCCGTGGGCTCAGCTGCGAGCCTCTGCCTGTCTCGGGGTCCACCCCGTTCCCGCGCTCGGATCCCGCTCGCGCACGTATACTGGCCAACCGCGGTTTCTCCGGTGGGCGGCGGGGGGGGGGGGGGGGGCGGACTGGTAGTGTCAGCTCAGCCACGAGCCCCTGCCCGTCCCTGGTCCTAGCCCAGTCCCCGCGGTCAGGGCCGGCTTGCGCAGGGCCTGCCTGTTCCTGGCCTCCCGCTTTGTCCCCGTAAGGTGGATTAAAGGCGGGCCCGCAGCTTCCGGACCGCTCTCGCGCTTACCCTCCGACCCTCTGGGCTAGACGGATCTCCCACCGGCTTGGCCTCTGCCCACGCCGACAGAACCGCCTTTCAGCGTCCTGCCGCCCCAAAACCTTAAGCAGCCCTCAGCAGAGTAGGAAGGGACCTAATACTCCACACTGTAGGCCTGGGAGCTCCCTCACTTGTTTCACAGCTCAAAACTGTCCAAACGCCTCTTCTTGGCTCTGGGACTGCAGGCTGGGGCTTGGTTCCTGGGACCCAGGTCCCTCCCTCTCCGCGAAAATCTCCTCCCGCCACACGGGTCTCTCCGGGCTGCCGTTTGCTCCGGGGAGCTGGGCAGCCCTTTTCGCGTTTTCGCTATTCCTACCAGTCTCAATGTGGCTTCTTCTGTGTTCCTTGGTTGAAGAGTCCACTTAGTTTTGTTCAAAGTTGGTTTATCCAGGTGATGGTTCTTAAAATTGAGTTGTAATCCACTTTGGTTCTGGGAGTTGGAAGTTGGTACGTCCGCCTACTCCGTCGCCATCTTGCTCCCCCGCCCAAAGCTTAGTTTTAAGACTGAGCCTTTCCCACCCTTTTTTTTTTTTTTTCCCACCCTTTTTGATGTGGGGTGGTGCACTCTCATGAGGAATCCTCTCATTATGCCTCAGATAAGTGATTTTGTATCAGAGACTTTCTTGTTTGTAGATTGGATTAAAGGTTTGGATTTCTACACTATAAAGTGGGGCAGACCGGGAGCTTGCTCTCTCAGTTCTTGAGATTAGCATTAGAGAGGAGAGCAGAGAAAGGCCACGTGGGGGAGGCCAGGAGAAGCAGCCAGGATGGTGGAGTGCTGAGTGAGAAGCCAGTTTGTGCAGAGTTTGTGAAGGGAGAAGGAGATGAGGAACAGAGGATGTAAGGCCAGTAGCCAGGGACACCATCACTGCCGCCTGGCCCATGCAGGTTTGCATTAGATTCGGAAAATCGGTAATGAAACAATGGAGCCAAGAACTGGTTAGCCATCAGCTTTAATTCTAGCTTGCACCTGGCGGGCAAGCAAAAACACACACTGGGCTCCAAAACCCACTCATTCAGTGCTTACAAAGCTGCTGACTTATTGGAGCTTTCTAGAATCAAAGGTTTCTAGCTCACCAGACTTATTCACCTCTGTTTCCCATTTCCATCTCTCTACACAAACTGGCTTCTTCCTCAGCATTCTGCCATCTTGGCTGCTTCTCCTGGCCTCCACGTGGCCTTAATCTACTCTCCTTTCTAATACTAACCTCAGGAACAGAGAGAGAGAGCAAGCTCCTGGTGTGTCCCTCCTTCTAGTGTAAAAATCCAAACCCTTAATCCAATCTACAAACAAGGAAGTCTCTGATACAAAGTCACTTATCTGAGACATACTGGGAGGATTCCTCATGAGAGTGCACTGCCCTACATCATCCAATCAGTCAAAGGTGTGGGGAAAAGCTTACTCTTTAAACTTGCACGTGGGCAGTGCCATCTTTAACAAAGTGAGCATAATATATTTTATCTGCCCAACAGAGGAGAATAAGTCTGGTGAGCTAGAAATCTTTGATTCTAGGAAACTCGGATAAGTCAGTAGCTTTGTGAGCACTGAATGAGTAGGTTTTGGAGCCCAGTGTGTGTTTTTGCTTGCCCACTGGGTACAAGCTAGGATTAAAGCTGATGGCTCACCAGTTCTTGGCTCCGTTGTTTCATTACCTACTATCCGAATCTAATGCGAACCTGTATGGGCCAGGTGCAACAGTAGTCGTGATGGTGGCCACAACTACTGGCTTTACAATATCCAAAGGAAATGAAAATAGGATGTCAAAGAAATGAAAATAGGATGTTCATTGCACCGTTATTCACAATAACCAAGATATGGGAACAACCTAAATGTTTAGCAGTGGATGAATGGATAAAGATGATGTAAAAGAAGAAAATCCCACCATTTATAACAACATGGATGGACCTAGAAGGTATTCTACTAAGTGAAATAAGCCTGACAAAGACAAACACGACATGTGTTGGACAAATGAGTTTGTAAAATTTGTGTTATTTGAGTTAGCTCACTGTTATTGTTAAAAATGGCACTGGGCAGCACCAGGCACTGGGCAGTACCAGGCACGTGATCTGTGAAATTGCTAATTACCTTCCTGCTAGGGAAGGGCTATTGTTATGCTAATGTTTGCTGGAGGAGAGGTTTTGGTGCCAGAAATGTTTTAAAAGAAAAGAAGGAGAAGAAGGAAGCCATTTTTGGACAGTGAGAGCAGAAAGGATGCAGAATGCTAAGGGAGAAGCCAAGATGGCAGGGAAAGAGAGAGAAGCCAGTTTGGCAGATGTGGAACCAGAGGTGAGGAGCTTTTGCAAGCTCCACTGGTGGGGCGTTTGATTCTAGGAAAAACTGGAGAAGATGCTCCTGGTTGTGGAATCGGAGAATGTGTCAGTAGCTTTGTGAGCTCTGAGTGAAAGGGAAGTGTTATTCACTATATGTGTTGCTCGTCGGTATGAATATCAATAAATATCAATATCATCAGTATGAATCTTGAATAAAGGCATGGCCCACCAATTTTCAGCTCCACTGTTTCTTTACCATCTGCCCGAATCTGATGGGAACCTGCACCTGCACGACCACAATGGTGGCAGCCCCTGGCCTTACAGCATGGTATCACTTATATGTGTAATCTTAAAAAAAAAAAGTCAAACTCACAGAAATAGAGTAGGAAGGTGGTTACCAGGGGGTGGGGGAAACAGGGAGAGGTTGTTAAAGGGTACAAACTTTCAGCTATCAGACAAATTATTTCTGAAAATCTAATGTAAAACATGGTGAATATAGTTAATAACACTGTATTGCATAATTGAAATTTGCTAAGAAAATGGAGTTTATTATTTATTTTTTTATTTTTATTTTTTTAACAGGGACAGATAGGGACAGACAGACAGGAATGGAGAGAGGTGTGAAGCATCAATCATTAGTTTTTCATTGCCATTGCGACACCTTAGTTGTTTATTGATTGCTTTCTCACATGTGCCTTGACCGCGGGCCTTCAGCGGACCAAAGCAACCCCTTGCTGGAGCCAGCGACCTTGGGTCCAAGTTGGCAAGCCTTCGCTCAAGTCAGGTGGACCCACGCTCAAGCTGGCGAGCTTGGGGTCTCGAACCGGGGTCATCCACATCCGAGTCCGACGCCCCATCCACTGCACCATCGCCTGGTCAGGCAAGAAGAAAATGGAGTTTAAACGGTTTCAAACACACACACAAAGATAAATATGTAGGTGATGGATGTGTTAACCACTGGGGGAATTCTTTCCACAATGTATATCAAATCACTACAATATACACTTTAAATATTCTACAATTGTATGTGTCAATTATACCTCCATAAAGCTGAAATTAAAAAAAAAAAAAGAAATAAGCCAATAGACTCAAGGAAATGAGGGAAAAAGAAGTATAAAATCAATATCTAATCTATCTTTTGCCCTAGAATATTTTAATAAACCTACTGGGTTTTTTTTACAATATAAAACCTTTTCCCTCAGTTTGGTTGAAGTTGGTATCAGGTTTTCATCCAAAGCTCAGGATGTCCGTCTGTTGTGGAGACCTATACATGTGCCATCTTCCTGGTTCCTTATTGATTTTCTGGGCATTTATTTGCTTTGTGTTGCTGTTAATTTTATAATACATCAAATGCTTCAGTGGGCACTTTTCTGATGTCTTTGAAATTGAGAGAATATTTACTGTGTTGGGTGGCATCATTATGACAACCTCTATTGAAGGTGATGTGAAGTCCATGGTTTGTGTTCCTTTTCAGAAATTTGAGTATCACATTATGTTATTGTAGTTAGTGCACTGATATAACAAGATTAATACTCTTGTTAATATGTGGTCTTTAAAAAAAACCTTTAGCCAGTCTGGTGGTGATGAGTGGTTAATAAAGCATTTACCTGGGATGCTGAGGTTCCAGGCTCAAAACCCCAAGGTCACCAGCTTGAGTGCAGGCTTACCAGCTTGAGTTCAGGTTCACCATCTTGAGCACAGGATCATCAACATGATTTAAAGGTCACAGGCTTGAAGCACAAGGTCACTGCCTTGAGCAGGGAGTCCACTAGCTCAGCTTGAGAGAGAACTCAAGGCACATATGAGAAGCAATTAAGGAACAATTATGAGTTGGTCCTTCTCATCTCTCTCCCTTCTTTTCTCTCTCTCTCTCTCTTTCTCAAAAATAAATAAAATAAAATAAACCTTTAAGCAAACCTAAAAACGAATTATGGAAGGGATTATTCTCTAAGGTTCCTAGGAATTACTGAAATGTTTATGCTGCAAAAGCACTTGGTTCTGAAAAATATTTGATTTTTTTTTTTTTGTCTGTTTTGACATCCTTGATAAGAGTCTCAGAGGATATTGAAATAAGCAATCTAGGTGGATTGGTTCACCAGACATTTTATGACCATCCACAAGAGCTAATTAACAACCGGACGTTATATGAAGATTATAGACCCAGTGATCTTAGTTGAATTTGCTTATGCTCAGGGTGATTTCTATTTAGCGATCCCCAAAATAAATTTCCCTATTTTCACCAATCCCCAAGTGTAAAAAGATTGAAAACCACTGACCTAGCTGAGAGCAAAATTGTTATTACTTGATTAATCAGACAAATGAAAAGCTGTGAGTCATTATAAGGTGTTCTACCTCGCATGATTTCAGTCCAGTAAAACCAGAATCTTCTCTTTAGTCCTTAGAAAGAAACTGGAAGTTGATCCGTGATGAAGGCCTTGCAGTGATGGATAAAGCCCAAGGCCTCTTCCTACCCGAGGACGAAAACCTGCGGGAGAAGGGGCACTGGAGCCAGTTCACACTGTGGCAGCAAGGTGAGCTTCCGACGCTTCGATTGTCCTCTGCAGCTAACCACTTACAGGAAGTGGACAGTAGTCTGGTGACATTTCCCAGAGCCAGGATTCCCCAAACTGTAGAAAACCACTTGCAAAAGCCTAGATTATCAAAGTCCATTCATTGTTTTTTCCCTATTGATTTGAGGAGGGGAAAAAGGAGAGAGACCATGAGAGAGAAAGAGTGAGAAGCATCAACTTGTTTTATTTAGTTGTTCCATTTAGTTGTACACTCATTGCTTCTTATATGTGCCCTGACCAGGGATTGAACCTTCAACCTCATCATGCCAGGACTATGCACTACCCGCTGAGTTGCCTGGCCAAGGCCTCATTCATTGTGTTTTAAAACTACATGTGAACACTTATATGTGTGTATGGATGTAAATATATATATGTATAACAAATGTGCATTTGAATAAGTAAATATGGCAGTATTTTTACTTTCCTGATCTTTTCTGTTAAGTGATATGTTACAAAGAGTAACTTGACTGTGTAAGCATAACTGCAAAGTGTACCACGTGCTCTCAGTGCCTTAGAAAGGAGCTTCCTGAACCTCCTTGCTCATGTAAAATGGAGATAATGATGCATGCTAAAATGGTATCACCACAGGTAAGAGTTGTTAGAGGTGTTACCACACCAGTGACAAGACAATAATGACTGATGTCTGAGCTCTTCAAGATGAGGACGTGGTTCATGTTCAACCTCGTATTCCCTGAGCTGAACTCAGGCGAAGGCACACAGGGCTCCAATATGTGTTGTGTTCAATGAATTACTATGTCAGTCAAGCCTTAAAATGAGAAGAATCAAATTTTATCTTTAAACCTCTGCTTTTATTCTTGAAAACTCAACTTAACCTGAATTAACAATAGCTATGCAAAAGTAAATGCAATTTGAAGACATACAGCACTCATTGCATAACTTTTGCACATGAAATAAATTGAGACTATGATAAGCAGTTGGTTTATATTAAAGAACAAATAAGCATAATCACTTATCTCAGTTGTGTGTTCAGAATGCTTTACACATACTACACATAAGGAAAAGAACTGCTTCAATGAGATGTTCAAGGAAACATCCATGAGAAGAGAGATCACATGATTTCAACTGACTGTGATCTTTATGGCAACAAATTATTTTATTTATTAACAGGGACAGAGAAAGAGTTAGAGAGAGGGATAGATAGGGATAAACAGACAGGAACGGAGAGAGGTGAGAAGCATCAATCATCAGTTTTTTGTTGCCGTTGCGACACTTTAATTGTTCATTCATTGCTTTCTCACATGTGCTTTGACCGCGGACCTTCAGCGGACCAAGCCACCCCTTGCTGGAGCCAGCGACCTTGAGTCCAAGCTGGCGAGCTTTTGCTCAAGCCAGATGGGCCTGCGCTCAAGCTGGTGAGCTCAGAATCTCAAACCTGGGTCTTCCGCATCCCAGTCCAACGCTCTATCCACTGCGCCACCGCCTGGTCAGGCGCAACAAATTATTTTTAAATACAGCAATGTGGTCAATGTGTGAATAACATGCTAGGCTTATATACTGACATCTCACTAAAATGAGTCAATTGTATTGGCCTTAAGCATTGACCAGTTCACCTGATGCCCCAGTTCCACAGTATCCTTATGCTTCATAGAAGTTATTGTGCTTCCTAGAACAATGCTTCAAAATAGCATGCAACCTGGCAGTAGTTTCCAGAAACCAGACTCAGCTAAAAATAGGCACTTGAAAAATTGAAATATGCAAAGCATTATAGGCCATAAAGAAGTATGAAGCAAGCAAGAAACTAAATAAAGGAGACATTTGGTTGGAGGGAACATTTTACCTAAGTTTATGTGTATTTAAAAAAATATTTTAATTGTGACACAGAACCTAAAATTTGCCATCTTAATGATTTATAAACTGTTAGCTATATTTATAGTGTTATGCAACCAATTTTTGAAACTTTTTCATCTTGCAAAACTGAAACTCCATACCTATTAACAACTCCCTATTCTCCTCCCCCCAGTCCTTGGCAACCACCATTCCACTTTTTGTTTCTGTGAATCTGACCACGTTAGATCCCTCTTGTAAGTGGAATCATACAGTATTAGATAACCTGTAAATTTTCTCATTTTGATTATACCTGATTTTCCATAAATTGTTTTCTTCCTTATTTTCTATAATTAACATTAATTACTTTTAAAATAATAATTGAAAGGTCTAAACCAAAAGCTAGACTTACTAGTAAGACAGCTCTAAGTTGTTAAGTCTACAAGGGCAATAGGTTTAAAAGACTCATCAAAATTGATATAGATACCAGCAATTAACTATCATTTTTGAAATGAGGGTCTTTCTCAACTTTACATGAATTGTTAACAGTATTTTCTTCTAATCTTTTTTTTTTTTTTTTTGCTTTCTTGGTACTTGTTCTTAAATCCTTTTTCCAGTTGAATGAAATATGCATATCCTTTTTTCTTAAGTTTGACAGAGTAATCTATTATGTTGTTAAAAATCTCATAAAATTATTTCTCACCTTATCTAGTTCCTGCTTTTATATTTTTTGCCTCTTATTGTTCCATTTTTAAAACTGTTTATTTTATTATTATTTTAAAATTTTCAATTGAAATACCTTAGTAAAATTATTTTCTTTTTTATTACTAGAAACACTTAAGATTATGGACTGATATCTGGGTACAGCTTTGGATATATTTCATAAGCTCTAATGTATAATATTTTTATTGTGTTATTTTGGAAATAAACTGCCTTTCCATCTTGATTTCCATTTCGACTCAAAATAATTTATCTGTGTGTGCACCTGCTTGGTCAGAAGCATGTGTTTGTCAATGGGTTGCATTTAATTGAGTAGAAATTGATTTCTATTTTTATTTGATCACAAAAGAATATCAGTCACATAGTTTCACTTTTAAGAAGTTTTATTCAGGTTCTTTGTGACCTTTTATTTATAGTTTTGAGCTTCTGGAAGGAACCCAGTAACCACTTTCTGGAAAGAAGTTTATAAAGAATTTTGAAGGTGATTAATATCATAGGTTGTGCAGAGCGAGATGGAGTCTCTGAAGGCAGGTGCCCTCTCAGGTGCTGCGGTTCAGACACATAGAGACAGACAGTCCTGGGGCAGTGGGGTTGGGGACGATGTAGGGGAGGGACACGGAGAGCTCAGGTCCCGACCAAGAAATGGATGTATATCGACTTAGTTGTCTAGTTTAGTTAAAGAGGATGCTGCTAGATTGTTAAAGGCCTTGAGCTGTGACTGAAAGTTTTGTTTCAATCCAAATGCTAAATGGGAATTAAGGTAGAGCTCTAAGTTATATAATCAGTATTTAAGTATATTTATTCCTTTTTAAATGATTACCGTTTTTGAATTGGAGAAAGAAGACAGAATCAACAATGTAAATAGTGTTTTATTTCCCACAGATAAGTTTTTAAATTGCTATGTGAATGTTATAGAACATCTGTTTTGTTCAAATGTATTAATTGTCAGCAACAGTGAATAATGAAATATACAGTTAGCAAACATGCTGCCTTGTGCAGTCGTTCTTTCTTCCAGCGTCTGTTGGAGACAGTGTTGACAGACCCCAGTAGCCTTTCTGAACTAGTTCAAGCTGAACTTCTGAATCCTTCTTAACACAGTGTTCCAAGTAGCCATTATCAAGTGGTCAGAGTTGTCGTGCAAGTTGAACCGTTGTCATCCTAGCAGTAGAGCCTTGAACCTAAGAAAGATACAACTCAAGGCCTTTAGAAATCCCAACTCAATGACTATCTCATAAAGTGTATTAACATATAAATGAAAAATTCAGTTGATTATTTCAGATCTGCATGGACAGTTAGATCTCTTTCTAGGGCCGTTTTCCCAAAGAAACAAAGCCTATTACTTGAGAGTTACTTTCAGTTTGGTAAGAAGTAAAAAAACAACAAAGTCACACTGAGTTCAGCAGCTGGACAATTTACTCCTCAGCTGAGTAGTTTGTGAAAATGACAAATTGTTCTTTAAAGTATAGGCTTTGGAGACCATCAGCCCTAGGTTGGAGGCCTGGCTGAACCCTATTTGCCGTGTGATGGCAAGTTCCGGAATCTCTGAGCCTCAGCATCCTCCTCTGAGAACTGGCAGTGAAAATAGTGCCTCAAGTATGGGGTTGTTATGAGGACCAGTAGCTCTCTTAAAAGGTCTGACACACAGTTATTCAATAAATGATAGTGATACTATTTTTATTACATA
The DNA here is from genome assembly GCA_037038555.1 of Rhynchonycteris naso. Lineage (NCBI taxonomy): Eukaryota > Metazoa > Chordata > Mammalia > Chiroptera > Emballonuridae > Rhynchonycteris > Rhynchonycteris naso. The sequence goes on from CM072998.1 coordinate 231,050,957, forward strand.
ATAACTATATGTTGTACAATAATAACAGCAGTGGAGAGGCAGTCTTGGGTCATGGTTAAGACAATGGACTCTGGGTCCAGCTAGGCTGGAATTCCTGCTCTGCCACTTACTGTGTGACCATGGGGCTTGGTTCCTCTTCTATGAAATTCAACACTAATAGCGTCTCCCCAACCAGATAGTGTGGGCAACAAATGAGTCATCCTAAGCTTAGGGAGTGATGAAGTGGTGAGCACCATGGAACTGTTGGTGCATTCCTGCCCTTATGGTCACATGTGAATAGTTAAAATGGCCAATGACAGTCCATGAATCCCAGGCATCTGCTAAACAGCTTTTCCCACCGCAGAGAACCTGTGTTTACAGACTAGAAAAGATTTGTGACTAGAGGTGCTCTCTAATCGAGTCCTGATGAAGTGGTAATTCTAATGATACATTCATTATGTTACCCAAGATGGACCTGTTGTTCTCCAGGAGCATGTGGTCAGCCCTCCCTACTCTACTTATGTGGAGTCCAGCCAAATCTGGTTGCTCCTTAACCCACCAGGCTTCACTTAAACGCTGCCTGAACAGGACAGAACCCAGATTTAAGGAGTCTTGCCAGGCTGTCCCCAGATCCTACATGAGGGAATGAAAAGCTAGGACTTAAAAATGCTTTGTGATAACTTATACAGGAATGTGTTTATTGAAACTGACATTTACCATTCCACTCACTTAAGCCATTCCATTAATAACTAAAAATAGCCACTAACATGTGACCCAATTAAAAGGCAAAAGGAATACTTAGAAAAAGCCAATGTAGATACAGAAGCTATTTTCTAAAATGTTGAGGTCACTTTGATTGAGAATGCCTTTATGTTCCATTTCTTTTCATGCATTCTCAATACATGATTATCTTAGGACACAACTAACATTCAGTAAATAAAGTTAAACTCAGCTTTAGATGTAGATTCCCTTGCAGGCATCTTGGATAGGGAATCAAAATGTTTCTATCTTTTAAAAACTCTATGAAAGCAAAAGATGCTTTGTACCTTCCTAAGCACATCTTCCCTAAGAAATAGTGATTCTGTAGATGATAAAGACATTTGCATGGTCTAGGATGCTTAAGACTATGTCACAAAATCTTTGTTTCTGGCACAGCAATCTGGAAAACATCATCTCTCAAAGACCTCTTTCTGTCTTCACTTAACTGCTATGTTTTATCTACATATAAAGGATGATCTATAAAATAAAAAAATGTATTAAACTCCTATTAAAAATGTTGTTTAGGTAAGTAACTCTTTAGTCCTGGAAATGCATTTTTAGGTTGAAATATAAGCTCTTTTTCATCAGTAGCAGGGGTATTAATTTACTGTGGCTGCTGTAACAAGTGGCCACAAACTCAGTGGCTTAACATAACATGCATTTATTACCTCTAGCGTTCTGGAAATCAGGGGTCTACAGTGGGTCCCACTGGGCTGAAATCAAAGTGTCTCGGGCTACATTCCTTCTGGAGGCTCCAGCTCCCAGAGTCTGCCCACATTCTTTGGTTTGTAGTTCCTTTCCATCATCAGAGTCAGCAATGGCCAGTCAAGTGTTTCCGTATAATTCAGACTCTGGCTCTGCTGCCTCTCTCTTTCTCTCATAGGACCCTGTGATTACATTGGGCCCATTTACTTAATCCAGGATAATCTCCATATTTTAAGGTTTGCTGATTAGAAATTTCACCTTTCCATGTTAACATAACATATCCATAGGTTCCTGGGTTTACAATGTGTACACCCTTGGGAAGGGGCCAATATTCTGCCTGCCACGGGTGGGTGTGAAAGAATAAATATTCTACTCATGCCTTATCCATTAGACATTCTTTGTCAAATCATCCACCAGTGAGTGGAAAATTTTAGTCCTTGCTCTGCAAGTCGGTATCTATGAGAACAAGACACATTGTTTTCTTGCATGTGTGCAGCCTTCTCAATCCTACAGTGTGGATGAAAATACAGATCGCATGTGGTCATAACAGGATGAGTTTAAAGCTTTACTGTGATTTGTTCCTAACAATGCTTTTATCGTTTATTGTTCCAGGAAGAAAAAATGAAAATGCCTGTAAAGGAGCTCCTAAAACCTGCTCTTTACTAGATAAATTCCCTGAGACAACAGGATGCAGAAGAGGACAGGTACCTAGGGTGTTTCCAGAACTTGGAAGAACATGGTTGCTTTTTAGCAATAAGGGAATGCTGATGATTACAACTGATTTTATTTTTCTCTTTTGACCCAATGAATGCTTCTTTTTCACTCTCTTTTAATGAAACAATTTCTTGGGGTTAATGTCAGAGTTGAAGGTGGCAAATGTTTGGTATGCATAGCTTTGTGGAAAAGAAGAGTACTTATTTTTAGTTCCTGCACAAAGGAATAAGAAGAGAATATTAATTCTGAGTCTTACGAAGGCTCTAATCCAAACTGACAGTAATTTTGTACTGTTACTTTAATTTAGCAATTCCCCCACACTTTGATAAATGGAAGAACGGTGTGTTATATTTTCTGCACAGATCAAATATTCCGTCATGCACCCAGGAACTCATGTGTGGCCGCACACAGGGCCCACAAACTGCAGGCTCCGAATGCACCTGGGCTTGGTGATCCCCAAGGAAGGCTGCAAGATCCGATGTGCCAACGAGACCAAGTATGTTTGCTCCCACCACCTTCTCTCTTATTCATCGCCTCTGACGGATATTTTCTTTCTTTTGTAACTGATGTAGACTGGGGAGTGTGTTGTTGATCCAAACTCTTTGGTCTCTGTACCTTCTTTGTCTTTTCTATTGATCTGGAGATATTCCCCAGTTCCGGGGACACCTTCTGTTTGATGAGCCTTCTTGCTTCTCTTTCTAGATGGACAGACTTGCATTCAGAGTCAGCTGACTTGTGCTGAGCCCCACACTTATTACACATTGTGTGTATTGCTTTACCCCTTGAATTATTCAATAATACAAAGAGTCTCCCTTCCTGAAGAGAGCACCCTGGTGATATTTCTGTTTTACTCTATAGAAGAGCCAGCATGATGCCATGGAAGCTGGTGGCCTTGTTCAGATCCCCGCCCTACCACCTGATTCTGTGTAACCTTGGCTTATTACTTAATCCCCTCAAGCCTGCTTATAAAATTGGTAGTGACACTATCTGCTTTGCAGGACTGTTGTATGGATCAAATGGAACAGTGCCCACAAGGCACTTAGCCCCAGTCCTAGCATGAGCAGGGATGTGAATGTGAGGACCCTTCTCCCAATGCCTTTTCCTGTCCTAATCTTATTACTCCCTTCACCTGGAGTTTCCATCCAAAATAAACCTATTACTAAGATCCAATTTAGTTTTGTAAAAAGGAAGCTCTCCTCTGATTTCTTAGAGTGTGCATAGTATATATTCTTAGTAATTCTGTTCTTTATCTTCCATTGCTTTTTATTAATTAGCATATATTAGCCTAATCTCCATGAGTGGGGTAAGCTCCTGGAGAGCAGAAAAGAAGCTGTTGGTTTTATGCATTTCTTATAGTCCTTGGTAGAGGCTGATGGCGGTGGGTGCTCAGGAGTCCTTCATTCAGTTGTTGGCAGATACCTCCCTGCCGTGGGCATGGCACGTGGTCCAGAGTGCTGGGGTGGATTCAAAGATGAATGCCTGGGGGCCTTCCCCTGCCAGGCATATCTGATCAAGGAGGACTCACAAGAGATACACAGATAAAAATGCTACAGATAGGTCAGTGGGCAGCTCATTTGCTGCAAGGTTTCATTGGTGATTTTTTTTTAGAGAGGTGGAGACAGAGACAGACAGGAAAGGAGTGAGATGAGAAGCATTAGCTCTTAGTTGCGGCACATTAGTTGTTCATTGACTGCTTCTTATACATGCCTTTACCAGGGGGCTCCAGCTGAGCCAGTGACCCCTTGCTCAAGCCAGCGAACTTGGACTTCAATCCAGTGACCTTTGGGTTCAAGCCAGAAACCATGGGATCATATCTATGATTCCATGCTCAAGCCAGTGACCCTGTGCTCAAGCCAGATGAGCCCATGCTTAAGCCAGATGAGCCCGTGCTCAAGCCAGCAATGCTCTAGCCACTGTACCACCACCTACTCAGGCAGTCAGCGGTGATTTTTAAAAGACAGGAAAGACATGTACATTGAGAGCTTGGAGAGAAGGCATTCCAGGCTGAAAGAGGAGCATCTATAAAGGCATAGAAGCCAGAAGTCACAGGCCACATATGAGGAATATTGCATGATTTCAGCAATTGAGAGGGTAGGATACTTTTTAAAAGTAAACTGATACTCATTAAAATTTTCAAGAGTTTATTTGCACATACATCAATTTGAATCAGGCAGCGTCAAACCAAATATGTTTAGGAGCACTCCACCAACAGGACCAAGGGCAAGCTTTTTATAGAGAATACACCAAAGCGAAGGGAAGAAATTATTTGACCAGCTATACATTGTGGTTGCCTGGCTTGTAGAAGCCTGGTTGGCTGTGTGTGAATGAATGGTTGTTAAATTCTACTTTCTCAGATTCCAGTGCACTGACTCGGCTTAGGTGTTTGTTTGCTTGTGTAGGCTGCCAGCACATAAGAGCCCCCTCAGTCTAATGGCCTCCTTGTGCTCCCAGCACAAAGAATTATGTGGCCCCAAATGTCAATAGTGCCAAGATTGAGAACCCTGTAATATGTAGTATTACTTAAGTTTAATATTGAATAATCACCTAGTAATGAACATAAAGACAAATCATTTTCCTAAGAAATTTTTGATAATGTAATAACTTGAAATCAAGCTAGCATTTTTCCTCCTAAAATTTTAATTATTTTCTAATCCAGAATTTAAAGTTATAACTTCTTAAGTAGAATTTTACTATCTAAAGAAAATTTCCTAGAAAAAATAGGTTATCTTTTAAAAACATAACTTAGCATGGAATATATTGGTAATTAATACCTATTTTAAAAAGAAGATAACATTAGCATGGTTAATAAACTTTTATTGGATTTGAAAGGCACTGTGTAATTGCGGCCTGAACACTATATTTAGATCTAAGCTCCTCCTGAACAGATATCTTAGGACATAGTGCTATTGGCCCTAATGGATGTTTTGAAGGAAAATCTTCCATGTATAATCCAGTTGCTTCACAGATGACATTAGAAGTATTTACCATCTATCCTTCTATAAAATAGAACTTTCTTTCATAAAGTGGAACTTTAATAAATGGAATGAGTTGAAAAGAAAACCATTTGATGGTACAGAGACCCCCTGCCAGGTATCCTACAAGCTAAGAGAAACCTGGGAACCAGTTACTGTGTGCAGTTCTAAAGTCATCCCTGAACCTGCAGGGAGAATTCCATGGTGTCATTGGCCAGGAAGTCGGCCTGGGCATGGGTGGTTGGGGCATGCGTCTGAATGCTTGCCCAACTAAACAAGCCTTGCCTAGGTCTCTAGCAAGAAAAAGTATGTTCTTTTCACCAGTATCCTGCTCATTGTGGACCTTCATTGCTGAGCATTGAAAATTGATGTTCATGATAAGAATCCTGAAATTCTTACCTGACATGTGGATAGAGAATCGACCTGGAATGAAACCCCAAGATTGCTGGCTTCAGTGAAGGTTTGTCCACTTGAGCGTTAGATCATCAACATGATCCCAAGGTCGCTGGCTTAAAGCCCAAGGTTGCTAACTTGAGCAAGTGGTCACTGGCTCGTCTTGAGCCTCTGGTCCAGGCATGTGTGAGAAGCAATCAATGAAAACTAAAGTGAAACAACTACAAGTTGATGTTTCTCATTTCTCTCCTCCCTCTTTCTATTTCTGTTACTGATTCTTGCTAACTCTCTCACTCTTCCTTAAAAAAAAAAAAAAAATCTTGAAAGTCTCTCTTAATCAGCAAGGAAATAATCAACCCTAAGCCTTGACTTGGTGGTTCAGTTGTCTGGTAACATTGCAAAGGTCGTCATGACAGTGCCTGCCTGCACAGAGAAATGAATTGATCCTCAGGTATCAGAATCACAAGAATCCTATTTTTCTGTTTCAGGACATGGGAAGAAGGTAAGGTGCTCATCTTTGATGACTCCTTTGAGCATGAGGTGTGGCAGGATGCTGCATCTTTCCGGCTGATATTCATCGTGGATGTGTGGCACCCAGATCTGACGCCTCAGCAGAGACGCAGCTTGCCTGCAATTTAGCATGTCGTGCAGGCACGGGACACACTGGAGAGATGCTGCATCTCTGGCTCTATCTTCTTGGATGTGGGGATGGAAGTTCAAGCACCAGTGCCCTTAATATCCTTGACTTGCAGCCTGAACATTTCTAAACCTCTTCTTAGGGTTAGAAAACACTAAAGGGAATGTTTGCCTCACTGCAATCCACTTAGAAAATACCCTGCTGTATTTCATCCCATGACAGCACCCATCTGGTGCCCGTATTTCAGGTAAATACGTGATAGCTTCTACCGTGCCCGCCAAAGATGTTTTCCCAATTTAGAATAGGCTGTCGGTGTACAGTGAGAATACATGTAGAAACTGTGAATGGATTGCTTAGCTTCTAATTTTTCTATGCAAATATATTTTTCTAGGGTAGTTAGAGATGATTTTTTGTCATCATATACCACTATTTTGTTGTTGTTAATTTTAATGATGCTATGTAAATGCTTTACTTCTAGCTGTTTAATTGTAACTTTCCTGGTGAACTCAGACTTCCCTCTTTTATTTCTAAACAAAGACAATCACAAAGGAAGCAATTTTATTTTCTTAATACAAAGGAAAATTTGTAATTATGCCAATATCTATGAACTGTACAGCTCCCTGCCTGCTGAGTCTGTTTGCTCTTTTTAGCTACATTGAGAGCCAATGTCTCCCTTTCTCTCCTTAACACATGAATGGTGGAGATGCTGTCAAAATAGCATTTCTTTCTAAAAGGAAGCTTTCACACTAAAAAGGAACATGGAATCACTTTATATTGAGTTATAAAAATGCCACATATTAATATTTTTTAATGCCAAGTGTTAGGGTTTGAAAAAAAAGTTTTGTTCAAGTAAAAATTTTCCCATGGGATCATGAAGACCCGTGACTGCTAGGAGAGCCGGCTCCTGCCTCATCCTGTCCAGGAGACAGGGTTGCGATCCAGAATATCTTTGCCTGCTGTAAATCCATGTGAGTGACAGTGTGCTGGAGAGGATTCCTGTCACAATTTTGCGACAATAGGAAGGATGGAAGAGTGGAAGACCAAGAATGCCAGGATCCTTTTCCTGGGTACCAGATGTTTGAAATAGCCTTCCTTTTTGAGAGAGTTTGGAAGATTCTTCCAGTGCCCTTGCTTGAGAACCTTCTGCCATGTAAACATCACTTTGAAATAGCAGTTATAATTCATAGTTTTGCCTTAATTTACCCACAGCCTAAAAATAGCTGTTGAAAAAATAGTCTTGCCTACTCATTTCAAAATGACCAAGTCATTAATCTGGTGGATTATGAATGCATTAAATGATGTTTTTAAAAATTGAGCTAACTAGAAAGGTCAGCTAAAAGAATGTAATAATATTAATGCACTGAATTTTAAGCCAATATGAACAAAAATGTTGAACAAACGACACATAGGTTACCAAATATCAGTTACAGGTAGAATAAAAGCTTGTGCTTTCTTTCTCATTCAAGGACAATCAGAATCAGTTCTTTAAAATTGAAATGGACTGTTTTTGCTTGCCCTTAAAGCACATTAGCTTTCAGGAGAAGAGTTTGCAAAATATTGTTTGTGTTCCCTTATGTTTTGCCAATGTTCAAAAAACTCACTAAAATAGATGAAGCAGTATGTGAGGAAAAATATCAAAATTAATTACCAAAGTCTATAAAAAAGGAAACTCTTGAAAAATAAAAAGGTATTTGTGTTCTTCATTATTTATTCAACAGAGGAAATGACAGACAAAGGACAGTACAATCCAGTGCTCATGTGGTAACATTTGTGTTACTTTACAGTTCTTATATGGATGCTGCTTACACATAAAGAAATTCAAAGTATAGGTTGTCGTTGTTGAGCCATCACCTTACATTCATGTAATGAACTCATGAAACAGAGTAAAAACTAGCTCTTAACTTAGTAATTATAATGGCATTTAAAACCAAGTCACTATAGGATTCTAAATATTGCCAATTGAAAAGCCAGAACTGTTACTACTGTTGCAAAGGGTTGGCAATGATTGATTCCAATCACATTTGAAGTACTTGGATTCCACAAGTACCTTAAGAACCCAAGTAATAAAATGGATTTTCTGATTCACTTTAATTCTTCATCATCCTTTCCTATGTCACAGTATATAAGAAAAGTATTTCAGTCACTGCATTGGTAGAATTATTATAATATTATTTTGTTATTTGAAATGTCTAAACAAAATGAATTGGTCTTATTAATACTGTGATGCAATTGGTTGAGAAATAGTTTTATTTCTATTTCAATTTTATTTCAAGGGTGGAATACAAAATTTACTTCTGTTAACCATTATCTACCAGTAGAAAAAAATTAAAACACTAGATTCATTGAGAAAGAGATGTAATAAATGGTTAATATTAGTAATACACTCCGTTGAGGGTGATCTATGACCAGTTGAATCAGCTCTTTCCTTTGAATTTTTTAGCTAACAAAATAACCCTCCCAAATCCTTAAAATGTAAAATCATTTTTTACCACCCATTGTCAACAAAAATATTTTTATTTGACATTGAGCACCCACTGGTCATACTAATAAATGGCATGCACATGTCTGGGAGAATAAAAACATATAACTGGTTTGAGAAACATGGCACAAGTGAGGATGTTATGTCCTATTATGTCTTTAATTTTATCTAATTCCTCTGAATGGATAGTTGGGGGGCTCCATTTCTAAGGAGAATAGACAAAGAAATACAATGATCTTTGGCATTTCATCCTGCATTCTTAGTCTCCGATTTTCAGTACTTGCATATTTAGCCATCCTTAAGGGTCTTCCTCCAAGATTGAATACCTACCTGCTCAGCAACAGCCAGTCCCTTTCTTTATACCTTTATCTGTTTGCAGGAGAAGGGGGTAGGGGGTTAGTCGCTTTAGTAACACTTTTCTTTGCTGTAGTGATCCAAGTGAGGCAACTTGAATGTATTTACTAATCACTGACATTTGTTTCCAATGGGACCCCACCCCCATCTGCAGATACAGGTTGCCAGTGAAACTCACATTACTAAGATGAAATAATCGTATTTCACATTGTGTGCCTTCATTTAAAGTCAACTCGTGACAATCAGCTGGTAGCCTGACAAAAGATGTGATGTCAAAGTCATTTTTGCAGGATATCAGAATAAACTCTGAAAATAGCCAGACCTCAGAGAACATGCTCTTAGGCTGAACAACTTGATGCTGGTGATGCGGTCAAGGAAAATAATTCAATAAGAATGGAAATTACTGGAGATACCGTTGTCTCAGGGCTTTGCACTTCATTAAACTTGACAATCGTGTCTGCACAGTTTAATTCTGACGTATCTACTTGGAAATGCACTTAATCTTAAATTGCAAAAAACTGGAGGTCTCTGGGCAATGCCTCAGAAAACTCCTTGTTCTAATGCAGTATGTGCATCAAATTTAGTTTTTCTCTTTTCAATTCACTTAATACCATAAATGTGGGAGAGGGGAATCTTGTTTACATAACTGCCTTGCTTCTCCATCCAATGCCCTCATTGAAAAAAAAAAAAAAAAAAAAAAGCATCTCTCAAGTTTTTGTTTCACTTTGGCTGCTCCGACCAGTGGCTGGTGACAGTCATTACCAGTCATTACAAAAAAGTGGAGAATCTTTTGTCAAGCCGAACGCACGTGTCTGTGTGGGTCAGTTGCTCATGTGCTTCCTGGGTGGCTGATAGCACTGAAAGTTGGCAATATGCAGGAACATGGAGTGACTCAGGGTTCAGTCCAGAGCCAGGAGTGGCTGAGTGTTCTCATTCTCCCCCTTCTCCTCATGTTTCAGGGTCCCAGCTTCTACCACAGACTGAGATCTAATAATATGGGAAGGAAGGAAAGAGATATGATTACACACAATTAATGATGGCAACAATTTTGGAACCTTGGAGGGAGTTCGGATTTTATATTTCCTTTATTAATCAAAATGTTCAAAATAACTAATCCCCTCCCCTTGAGGAGCTCTGTTTTTCTTCTTTTGTGTGTGTGTCATCTACACCACATTTTTATAGGGAGAGAGGCACCTTGGAATCTTCTTTGCTGAAAACTCATTCATTGGTAAAATAAATATGTGTCCTAGCCACAACTCTACCCCAGCCTCTAAACGTTCTATGGACCTTGAGATGTATAAAGTCAAATAAATTTTGTTGGACTTTTTTTTTGAGAGAGAGAGAGAGAGAAGCATTAACTAGTTGTCCCACTTAGTTGTACAGCCATTGGTTGCTTCTCATATGTGTCCTGACTGGGGCTCAAATTGGCAACTCTGGGGTCCAGCCAGTGACCCTGGGATCAAGCCAGTGACCCCAGGATCAAGCCAGCAAACTTGTCGCTCCAGGATGATGCTCTATCTACTGTACCATTGGCCAAGGCTTTTGTTGGATTTTTAAAAATTTTCAAAATACTTTCTAGAGCAGTGGTTCTTAACCATTTTTGAGGTACCAAACCCACCAGTTTCATATGTGCATTCACTGAACCCTTCTTTAGTGATAAATAAAATACGATTTTTTTTCCAAATTCAAGACATAGGTATATGTTTTTTTACTGGTGCACAAAATGAGCCGTGCATGAACAGCACCTTGCTCAAAGAACAAAACCAACAAAGTGCATGAACTCACAACAAATTACGGTATTACTTTATTCTGGCCTCTGTGGCAGAGGCTTCTCCGAACCCCTAAGACCGACTCATCGAACCCCTAGGGTTAGATAGAACCCAGGTTAAGAACCACTGTTCTAGAGCCTTTATTTCTCAAAGTCATAAGAAAATGCCATGCATGATGTGAAGACCATGAGCTTTGGAATCAGATAGTAAATACAGATTCTACCGCTTACTGGCTGAAGAATTTTTAAAACTCTGAACCTTTACTCTCTCACCTGTAAAACAGAACTATTATCTACCTTCCACAGCTGTTGATAAGGACCTTCCTAATATACACAAAGCATTGACATGCTTTCTTTCTAGTTTTGTAGTTAAAATTTATGGAGCGCACTATTGCTATTACAACAGTGATCTTTAATTTCTGATGTGTCCTTTCATATTGAAGCAATAACCATTTCTTTCCTGAGTTTATAACATGGGTTGAAACTAAAATTATTTTCTAGTTTATAGAGAGAAAGTTATAAGAGCTATGAACACACCAGACATTCAATAAATGTTTACATGCCAAAAAGAAAATCATTCAAAACATTAAAATTGATTAACCAAGTAAGCAAAATTTACAAACATGTGCAGTAAATGGTTAACTCAGTAGACCTGAGTTGCCCAAACCTTCCACATTCCAATGGCCAGTCCCTTGTCTGTCTCCTCTAAATCCTTGGGGTACCCTGCCTTATAAAAAAGCACCTTTTATACCTGGGATTTGGGGCCATGCCACATAGTGTACTGACAATGATTTATATTGAATGCCTGTTTTTGTATGCCTGAGCTTTGGGTCACACTGTATCAATTTGATCTCTAGTGATGGGGGAAGAAGGAACTGAAGACTGAGTAGCTAAGGGCAATCACACACACACCATATGCCTATGTGACTGACCCCCCCCCCCCATTAAAGCCCTGAGCACCAAGGCATGGGTGAGTTTCTCTGGTTGGTAACACTGCACTTGTTGCACATTATTGCTAAAAGAATTAGGCTCTGTTTGTGTGACTCCACTGGAATGACAACTAGCAGCTTGGAACTGGTCCAGTGCACCTGGACTCCACCCAGTGCACCTTTTTCCTCTGCTGGTTTTAATCTGTACTCTTTTGCTGTAACAAACCATAACTGTGAATCCTGGCAAGTTATTAAACCTTAGGGTGGTCTTAAGGAGCCCCAAACACAAGCTGTAATAACACTAATATTTGTTGTGTACGCACCTGCCATTGCTGTAAGTTCTTTACATGCATTAGCTTGTTTTCACAACCCGAAGGAGTGGTGCTATTTTTATCTCCATTTTATAAATGGGAAAAAAGTAAGAACAACAACAAAAATCAAGTAACATAGGAAAAGCAACAAAAATAGGGAATGAAGAACAAGACAGGTTTATCACCATCACGCTACTCCTGGTATAGCTAAGGCTGCAAAGCTGTTCAGCTGAAATATTTAGTGTTCCTTCCACCTCACCATAGAAATAATTTTCTGCCTAAGATTCTTATCTCCACTCAGGATATGTATGTGCTGCCATAGTAATCTTGAGAAAGAAGAATGAAGTTGGAGGAATCACACTACCTAATGTCAAACTATACTACAAAGCCATAGTATCATGGAGCCCTGGCCAGTTGGCTCAGCAATAGTGTCGGCCTGGCTTGTGGAAGTCCCAGGTTTAATTTTTGGTCAAGGCACACAGGAGAAATGACCATCTGCTTCTCCACCCATCTCCCTTTTTTATCTCTCTCTTCCTCCTGTAGCCATGGCTTGGTTGGAGCAACTTGGCCCTGGGCGCTGAGGATGGCTCCATGGCATTGCCTCAGGCACTAAAATAGGATGATTGCCAACCAATGAAGCAGCAGCAGCAGATGGGCAGAGTATCTCCCCATAGGGGGCTTGCTGAATAAATATCAGTCGGGTGCATGTGGGAGTCTGTCTCTCTGCCTCCCTGCTTCTCTCACTTAAGAAAAAAAGAAAGAAAGCATAAAATAAAGACATAAGGAAGCAAATTTGTACAGTTGTTTCAAATCAATAAGTGTCTACTCTAAATATCAATCCAGCCAAACAGTCCAACTTTAAGTGTGAAGCCTAACCTTTACCATAAAGTGGACTCATATTTTCCTGGAGTAGGGCAGAGGACACCCCAGGTAGCTCCGCTCTTTCACACATTTTCTGTGCATTTCTCTCTTTGGTTTAGTTAAAACCCTGCTGTGTGGAAGTTGGGGAGATTTATAGAATTATACAAGGAAAAGAAAAGCCACAAATCCAGAAGACACTGAAACAGCCAAACAAGCAGGAAGAAAACCAAAGTGCCATCTGCCTACTCAAGACAAGTCCCTCCAGCACCTCGGACAGCTGCCTAGCCGCTGTGCCTTACAGGCCCGACTGAACATGGAGGCTATGGGCTGTTCCATTTTAGAGACCTCACACTGCTTTTCTCACTTTCTTCCATGCCAGGTGGCTTTATTTTACAACATGGAAAGTGAGTCATAGTCACGGAGTTACAACAGACTTTTATCTAGAGTAACCTAATAGGAAATATTTAATAAGGGACCATGCAACCTCTTGAATATATCCAACTTGAGAAACACACTTCTTCAGCCCCTCGAGGGGCAACACTGCTAGTAAGTTTTTCCTTGCATTGAACTAAAATCTGTCTTCTAGCAACTTCTATATATTGTTTCTGGTTCTATCTGCTGGATCCACCGAGTATGTATAATCCTTGGGGTCCACATAAACAGCCCCTTAAGTATTTATCTAGACCTCATCACCCTCACCAAGGCTAACCAAATTCTTCTTGTGCCATGGTTTCTAAAGCTCATCACTCGGGCACTCTCCTGCATCAGCTTTATGAACTGGTTGCCCACGGGGTCTCATCTCAAAATAGAGTAAAATTATTGCTTCCTTTTTTTTCTCTTGAAGCATAAAAGAAAAATGCACCTAGAACTGCATTAGGCTTCCTGGCACTCACATAACACAGCCAAGAGAAGATATACCTATATTTACACGTGCTGCTGCTAAACCGTTTCTCCCTCATCTTGAAGGTGGTTGCTTGACTTAAACTTTATCTTTTAAAGTTTGGTTCATATTTCCACCATATCATCATCCTTTTGAATATTGAGACATTTTACCTGTCCAAATCGTTGTATGAGATTTATTTACAAACTTCCCTGCCCTTGTTTTTGGAGCCATTATGGGGAAAAAAGCTCAACAAATTCTCAAATATTGAATCTTCATACAGTCATTTATTTATATTTAGACATGCTAGGGAATGTTTGTGAATGTTTCCTGCTACATCAGGGACTCTGAGCAAATGTTGAGAAATCTTTATTCTTTTGTGGAAATGTTGTATCCATTACCCAGTATTAGACCCTCTAGTACTGTGATAGAACCCAGAAGAGATGTTTTTTGGGTGAGGGAGGCCTTAGCTCTAGAAGGAAAAGGAGGCAAGAAAAAGCTGTTCACACATGACATTATCACAGACCTTGTTCAGGTGACTGTTCCACCTCCACCTGGGGTCAGATTGGACCTATGTGGTTTCTTCTTCTTTTCCTCCTCCTCCTCCTCCTCCTCCTCCTCCTCCTCCTCCTGCTCTTCTTCTTCTTCTTCTTCTTCTTCCTTCTTCTTCTCCTCCTTCTTCTCCTCCTTCTCCTTCTCCTCCTCCTCCTCCTCCTCCTCCTTCTTCTCCTTCTTCTCCTTCTTTCTCCTCCTCCTCCTCCTCCTCTTCCTCCTCCTCCTCCTCCTCCTTCTCCTTTTTCTTCTTCTTTCTTTCTTTCTTTTTTCTTTTTAATGAGAAGAGAGGAGGCAGAGAGACAGACTCCCACATGCTCCCTGACTGGGAATCAATCTGGCAAGCAATGTTCTGCCCATCTGGGGCCACTGCTTCATTGCTCAGCAACCAAACTATTTTTTTAGCACCTGAAGCAGAGGCCACAGAGCCATCCTCAGTGCCTGGGTCCAACTCACGAACCAATTGAACCATGGCTGCAGGAGAGGAAGGGGGTAGGGAGATAGAGAAGCAGGTGGTCTCTTCTCCTGTGTTCCCTGACTGGAAATCAAACCCAGGACAACCACATACTATGCCAACACATTACCACTGAGCCAACTGGCCAGGGCCTGTGATTTCTTTAAATATCTGTACTGACAGCAGCACAGAATGCAGGCTCTCCTATCTCAGTCAATAACCTGTATGTCTTGAGCTAGTAGCTGATAGCAATTGAACAAGTCTGAGGAACCAAGCATTTAGAACCAAACATAACTTTTTTGCCTGCATTTTCTCTGATGGGACAGACTATGGTCTCTTTACTTTCAGCGGGACATAATTCCATTTACCTGATCACACAATGAACATTTGATATAAGTAACACTATGTTATGAAGTATTCGTTATTCATTGAAAAAATATAAAGTAAATGTTGCTTTTAAAAAATCTGATACAAGTAAATGAAGCCAAGAGACACACCCATCTTGAATCTTGCCCTCGGTCCATTTAGCTGAGTCAAAGTAATCCCTGGGAAGACTGATCAACTGGTCCCAGATAAAAATGTCTCCAGCACTTGTAAACAGAATGCTCACAATTGTGCATCTAGTTTATTAACTGTGGAGGAGCCACTTACCTTGTGACACCCTTTCCCAGATCGCTCTTGGTGGGAATCTTCCCATTCAGGGCTTTACCTTCTCACAAGAAGCTTAAAACTTCTGCTAAAATAAACATTTCAGACTTTTCTCTTGGGTTGTCTCTCCAACACTGAAAGCCAGTTTAATCCAAGGGCAGGCAAGGGAGTGATTGGAGCGATTTTGGCCATCATTATCTCAGTGGTGTAGCAAACTACCCTGACAAAGGCTTCATTCTAGTATTGATAACTACACTTTGTTTTCCTGCTATATTCTCATTCTCTCTTTCCTCCTCCTTCCCTTTTCCACATCCTTCCCTCCCTTCTTGCCTTTCTCTCTTCCTTTGTATCTTCTCCCTTCCCCTTTTTCACTCTGAAATTTGGAACTTTCCCCACTTCATACCATCAAAGATCTACTGCCATGATTTAATTTTTACTGAATCCAGGAAGAACAAGGTGAAAACAGGAAACATTCACCATGAACAAGCCCAAACTGAGCGATGGTATCTCAACAGCTATCCCCACAGATTCTTCTTACTAATGAACAGCCATTGCCTGGCTTGAGTTCTATGGACCCCATGCCAGGATGCCAAAACACTGCCTTTCAACCCCAGGCATTTCCCAAGAGTGACATGACAGAAGAAAGGCCAGAGCTGGAAGGAGCTTCAGAATAATTCAATCATACCTTCACTGAATCAGGTCCTACCCATTCTTTTTCCAGAGATCAACCTCATTACTTCATCAGGGGGCATTCCACAGGCCTAGCTGTCTTTCCCCAAGTCAGCAATGGGCTCGGCTTTGTGCAGTAGCATAAAACTTCTAATATTCTGGTGAGCCTATAGAAGGACTTCTAAACAGAAAGAGAATTTTTAAAATATCTTTAAAGAATTCTTCTAAGTAATTCTATTCAGCATTTTTTTCTTGCTGTAACTTGAAGTATCAAGGAAATTCCCTCAGGAGTTCCAGTTTGGGCCTGAATGATGCCTCCACCACTGACTTCGTGATTTTGGGTGAATTCCAATTCCTTGTCTGTGAGTGGAGATACAATAGTGCCCACATCACGGTAGGTGGGAATATGCACATTAAATGAACGGAGACATGTAAAGTGCCTAGACCAGTGTCAGCTTGGCACATGTGCTCATTCATTTTTAACTTTTATTATTCTTCCTCATTTACAGATACAAAAAAGTAAGATTTGGAATTACTGAGTTAATTTACAATTTGAGCCACAAAGCATGAAACTACTCAAAGCATTATAACAGCTCTTCTGCATTATAAAATGCGGAAGAGAGAATTTTGTGTACTGATGCACCATGGAACCTAACTGTAAATGAAAAACTAACATTTCAAAATAAAGACTGATACTTTTAAAATTCAAAATAAGTGATGAGACTCTTCCACCTGAGAGCTAACCTCATTAGCTCCCTTATATCTTGCAATTTTTAGAAGAAACAGAAATTTTCATCTGATTAATAAGTGTTTATGTAGCTTCCAGTGAGACAAATTTGCAGTTGTTTTTCACTGTTTGAGCAACATGGGGTTTCTTTCTATCGTTATGCCTTCAAGGAGGTCCTCGATAAGGAGTTTTAGGATGTATTTTTAAGACATTTACTTATTCTTCTGTTCAGTTACCAAACTCTTCATAATCAAAACCATGTGTGCAGGAAACATGGCTGTGCTCACTGGGAACAATCAATGATTACTAAACAAGGTAAATAAAATAATTTTTAAAAAGGATAAGCCTAAGTATTTCTCATGTAAAGCAGCAAACCTTTTCATTCTCGAAGTAAAAAATAAATAAACCTCTCTCTAATGTGACAATACAATCTGCCACTATTTATTGAAATATAGAAAGAAACCAAGAAAAATAAACATTCTATTGCTTTTTAAATGAACTGTTTTTAGAGTGAGCCAAACATCCAGCTCAGCTTTTGTCTATATGTACTATAACTCAAATTCAAATGTATGATGTATTTATATTTACCTCAGATAGGCTTGGGAAAGGACTACTCATAACAAAGAAAAGAAAGCATATGCACTTTCAGAAAAGATGGAAACAGGTTGCTTTTATGAAATTGGGCTCACAAGTAATTAGAACAAAAGCAGGGATCCAACACAGAGCCTGAATCACACGCAGACTTGAAATTAGGCCAGTCTGAATGGAGATGGCCAGAAAAGGTGATGTGTTCACTGGCAGTCAAAGGCAGTAGGAGGAAAACAAATGTAAAGTATCTTATTGAGAGTTTTTAGAATTCTATGTTGAAATTATAATTTTTGTATACAGTGGGTTTAATAAAACATTATAAAATTAATATCTTCAGTTTCTTATGTCATACGGCTACAAGGTAACTTAAAATTACATGTGTGGTTCACATGATGTTCCTATTGTACTGCATTGGTCTAGAACCTTGTTTATTCTACTATGATTGTGGCTGAGTCCAGAGTGATATATTAACCCTCACTGAAAAATTCATAGTCATCTTAAAGGGCCTCAGCAACATTATTATGTCATCGCTAATACTGTCATAAGCTTTTCCATGCATTAATTCATTTAATCCTCACATGTTTTTGTGTGTGACAGAGACAGAGAGAGGGACAGATAGGGACAGACAGACAGGAAAGGAGAGATGAGAAGCATCAATTCTTCATTGCAGCACCTTAGTTATTCATTGATTGCTTTTTCATATATGCCTTGACCGGGGGGCTACAGCAGATCGAGTGACCCCTTGCTCAAGCCAGTGACCCTGGACTCAAGCTGTTGAGCTGTGCTCAAACCCCTATGAGCCCACACTCTAATTTGTATATATCTAATTTATATCACGGATGTTTCGCTATATTGTGGGATTTTGCGGTATATTGATATTTTTATATATTTGTCATTTTAATTATTTTTATGGTAAAACAAGCATTTTCTAGTCTAAAAAATTTAAAACAATATAAAAATATAAAAAAAAATAAAACATATTAGTATTTACTGGTGAGTACCCATATAGAGTTTTATATGTTGTCAAAATTACATAGGTTTAAGAGTGTAGAAAGTATTTAAGAGCATAAGAAGTGTTTATAAGAGTATGGGAAAGGTTTATAAGAGTGTGAGGAGGGTTTATAAAACCTTAAAATATATAATAATAAAGTAAATATAAGATCGCTACTTCACCAACTTTCACCTATCGCGAGGGTTCTGGAACCTAGCTCCCATGATAGACAAGGGACCACTGTACCTCTCTAGTTCACGTTGGTCTCCTTCTGAAAATGCACAAAAATACCAAAAATAACAAAAGTTGTTGATACATAGAAAGCCTTTTTAAAAAAATTTTATTTTGACGGGACAAAGAGAGAAAGAACAGAGAGAGAGAGAGACAGATAGGAATAGACAGACAGGAAGGGAGAGAGATGACAAGCATCAATTCTTTGTTTCAGCTCCTTAGTTGTTCAGTGATTGCTTTCTCATATGTACCTTGATCAGGAGTCTACAGCAGAGAAAGTAACCCTTTGCTCAAGCCAGTGACCATGGGCTTCAACCCAGCAACCTTGGGTTTCAAGCCAGTGACCATGGAGTTATGTCTATGATCCCATGCATAAGCCAGAGAGACCTCTTGCTCAAGCTGGTAAGCCTCCGCTCAAGCTGGATGAGCCTGCGCTCATGCCAGTGACCTCGGGGTTTTGAACCTAGGTTCTTTGTGTCCCAGCCCAATGCTCTATCCACTGCACCACTGCCTGGTCAGGCAGAAAGCTTTTCTTGAAGTTAGTATGTGCCTGATACATTTAGTTTCATGAGCCAAAAAGATTTACCTTTTAAAAATATTTTTCATTTTCATGAGTTTTTGAATGTTGAATTCAAATTTAACTCTCTTTCTGTGTCATTTTGAAACTGTTGTAGATTCTTTAAAGTATCTTATTGCTAGAAACGATCCCTCCTCGACTCACAGTTCCTTGCTGGAGCAAGTGGCTCCCATTTGACGTGCAGCCCTCAAGGATGTGCCAGTGTGTGCAAAACTCCAATCAGCAATCAGTATACCTTGTTGTCCCAGCTGAAATCAGTTTCAGAATGTTTGGGAAGAAAAGATTTAAAATTTATTTGGATATTTTTAGAATTGCAACATGAAAGAGACTGGTTATAATTATCATCATCACCACCATCAACATCATCATCATCATCACTGACAACAACCACCATTGAGTACTTGCTACATGCCAGGTTCCGCACTAAGAATTCAGCCTGCATTATCTCTGTTTAATCCTCATGGTGATCTTCTGGGGCAGGTATTATTAATTCTATTTTGCAGACCAGGTAACTGAGCTCTGGAGAAGTGAATTCATTTGCATACGTTTCCACAACTAGTTGTGGAACTAGAATCTAAACCCATATATGACTCTAAAGTGTATATTCTTAAAAACTGTGCTATATTGCACAAGAAATATCTACAACTTGACAAAAAAAACCAAAGGACATAAACATATATATCAGGTACTGCTAATATTCAAGGTCTCAGAGAATCATTTCTCCTATTGATATTGGTGAACCCAATAGTTAAGATGATCATCTACAGTATTATTTATTAAAACTTTAATTTAGGCATAGCAACTTAAATCAGAAAAAGAAATAGAATTTCACTCAGAAAAATAAAAGTGTTCTAAGAATTACAGGTTATACAGACATATCTTTATCTATAATCACCAGTAGGATATTTAATACTTCAAGATCCTTTCTTGGCCCTGGATGGTGGTTCAGTGGATAGAGCATTGGCCTGGTACATGGACATCCTGGATTCGATCTGGTCAAGGCACAAAGGAGAAGTGACTGTTTCTATCCTCCCTCCCTGTCCCCTTTCTCTCCCTCTTTTCCTCCTGCAACCAGTGGTTCAGTTGGTTCAAGCATGGCCCCAGGCACTGAGGATAGCTTGGTTGATCCAAGCACATCGGCCTCAGGCTCTAAAAATAGCTTAGTCCTCAAGAATCAACCCCAGATGGGGTTGCCAGGTGGATCCCAGTTGGGGCACATGTGGGAGTCTGCCTCACTAGCTCCCTTCTTTTCACCTAAAAAAACAAACAAAAAAAACCCACCTTTCTTTTAAAAGTTTAACTTTTACCAAATGCCTGGGAACACTTCTATAGAACTGCAATCAATCAACATGGAAAATTGCTTAGTGAGAAGAAAGGAAGGAGGTTAGATAGACCTACTTGGGGGCAGAGCTCGGCCACCAGAGGACACACCAGTCCAGGAACTGGAGGTGAGGAAGAAAGGACTTGGCAAGAAGTCACAAAAGGCCATGGTGGAAACCAGCAGGTGCAACTGAAACTTTGTTTAGTTTATTTACAAAGTTTATTGCTTTTTATGAAACTAGGTAATTCTGTCAAATTAATTCACAATTTTACATCTGTAAAATGGAAGACTGTTTTCATAATCTCCACAAGGCTATGAGAAATATAAGACACACTAAAGTGCTTGGAGTTCTCAGAGGGAAGAATGAATTTAAATTAGAAGTGTTTATCATTTTACTAACATCTCCCTGAGTGTGAACATGAACAACTGACACGCTGCCTTGTCTGACAACAGCCCACATCTGCTCACTTGCAGAAAGCCAAGGAAGAGATTGCAGGCTTAGAAAATAAATAAAGAGCAAAAGATTAATTAGATTACACAAGTATTCTTAACTTTACCAAGCAATGTACCAAAGAATTCCTTTAAGAAGAGTGGCCCTAGTGCACCTGAAGTGTGAGAAAATTCAAGATCATAACTAGTGTATGCTGTGTCCAAATCTGTTGTCAGAACCCGGGGTATCAGAAGGAGGGCTATAGATGTCTTATGACCCAACCAGTATCTGAACCAGTCGGCTAGCCTTGGAGTCACTCCATATTCTCCATGCAAGTCTGCAGAATTTGGAGGGATGGAATGTACTGCTTATATTTACTTTGATGTGGATTCGAGAGCGCTGGTATGGTAAGAAGGAGTGTGACAAATCATACGATTTTAGCATGAAGATATTTCTGAAGAGTTTAATTTTTTACTTTTTCCTACCAATCAGAAGAAGTTATAATGGCAGCCCAGCCAATGGCTGTAGGTGCTTGTAGCTCCTGCCTTGTGTGGAGTCACATTTTGTTAGAATTAGGCACAGAGAGATGTCAGTCAGTTTCAGAGCATTTCCATTGTTTCTAATTACTCTCCTCCCTCTGAAATTGGTGGTGCATGGCTTCAGGGGAGTGACAATGGAAAACCAAACAGGATGTTCTGAGGCAGGTAGAAAATACCTGGAGCTGCCAACAGCTGAGGCAATGAAGATGACTCACCATCGGGGTTGGAAAAGGATGGCTAGTGTTCTTGGTAAAGCTACCTTTCCAAGGCCTCGTTTTTAAGACAAATGACAGTATGTTAATGAATCTAAATTACATGTTAATAGATCTAAATTGCAATATTAATGAATCTTCTTTGATATTACTAGATTAGCCTGAATATTTTTTTTTTTTTGCCTGAGTGTCTGTCTCTTCCTACTCGGATGAGGTTTAGGGACAGCACATTGTGAGGACAGTGTGAGTAAGTTGCTTCTCACCCGAGTCTTAGAGACAGGGGAGAATTGGGACTGGCAGGAATGGGAGTGGACTTCAGGCAAGATGGCTGAGCAAAAGCAAACGCCTAAGAAGGTGCTTTATAAATCCCTATAGAGAGAGTGAAGGAGGGAGGGATAGAGGAAGGAAAGGAAGGAAGGATGAGGGAAGGAAGACAAGAATGAAGGTGCAAACAGCATGAGAATAACTCTGATACAGGAGAAAGAGCGTTTGCCTGGAATAAAGAGAACTGAATTTATAGTATTTTGCTATTTACCTGTTGTGGGTAAATCATTTAACCTCTGTATGCCTCAGCCATTTCAGTCATAACGTGGAAATAATAATAACTATTTTATAAAAAAATTAATCTATTTTATCTATTTTATATCTAATTTTATAAGTGATCTATTTTTTAGAAATTCTCAAAGCCCGAAAATCTCCAGTTTTCAAGAACCCTCAGAACAAGTCTAAGGAGAGCTGAAAGGGAAGGGCTAACAGTGACAGAGAACAGGAAAGCAAATGGAAGATTCTGGAATGTGCAAAGTGCTAGGAAGCAAATGAATCAGGACAATGTGAAAGAGAGGATCTGGAGGGAAGGGAATTTGTGCTGCTTTAGCAAGGGTGCACTTCCACCAAGATGAAAGATTACTACTATTCAATTTAGGTCTTTGTTTTACTTTGGTTCCAATTAAAGATATTAGCTGATTAAAAACAACCCACAAAAGTTGTATTTTACAATAATGCATTGAGACATTGAGATCTGTATTAAGCGGTAGAATTAACAGGATTGGAGGGAGGGTTATGAGTTCAGTTTTGAATATGGATAACATGAGGGCTAATGTAGGCAGTTGCTTATATATGGCTACAAAGCTCAGAAGAGAATTCTGGGATGGTCAAAATCTAGGAGCTGACATGCATTCAAAAAAAAAGGTAATGCAAGCCATGGGCAGGGGAGCTACAGGGTGAGTGTCTGAAAACATAGGAAGTGGTGTTCCTGAAGTCAGGGGTTGGAGAGTTGGGGGGTAGAAGGTCGAGTGAGAGTTTCAGGAAGGATGGAGTGGTCACTGCTCTTGACCTTATTCCCAGGGAGCACCTCCCCCAGAATTCCACATCTCGGGGGATGGGCGTGTTCTCCATCAGTTACTGGCAGCCCCCATGTGCGGGAGGCTGCTGGTCACTCCTGAAACCCCTTTGCTTTATTCCCCATAACCACTTGATCATGAGGTCTTGTCGATTTTAGCCACTAAATACTTTTTAGTCTGTGCTCTCCAGAGTCATTCTCACCTCCCCAGCTCCACCACCAGCAGTTCTTGACTGCACTTTGCAGGAGCCCCAAGTCCCTGCACTGAACCTCCCCTACTTCATCCAGTCCATTAAAACATTTTTAATAAACTCATATATTCATATGCCTCCCCAGCTTAAAACCTTTCCATGAGTTTTCTTTGCTCACAAGATAACATTCAATGTCTTCATCAAGATCAATGTGACCTGACGAGGTGGTGGCGCAGTGAATAGAGGGTCCAACTGACCCAGGTTCAAGACCCCGAGGTCGCCAGCTTGAGCACAGGTTCATCTGGTTTGAGCAAGACTCACCAGCTTGAGCCCAAGGTCACTGGCTCGAGCAAGGGGTCACTTGCTCTGCAGTAGCCTCCAGTCAAGGCACATATGAGAAAGCAATCAGTGAACAACTAAGGTGCTGCAACGAAGAATTGATGCTTCTCATCTCTCTCCCTTCCTGTTTCTTTGTCCCTATCTCTCCCTCTCTCTGACTCTCTGTTTCTGTGACACACACACACACACACACACACACACACACACACACACACACACACAAAGATCCATGTAGGTCTGCAGGGCAGGCCCCTGTGCCTTCCCAGCCATGATTCTCCTTGCTTCTCGCTTTTCATCTCTAGGTAACACAGGCATATGGGAACTGGCCCTGCCCCTTCTGAACGCAGAATGTTCCCTCCCACTTCTCCTCTTTTTACCTAGAAAATTATTCTGCTCATCCTTCAAACCTCAGCTTATGTCCAGCTTCCTTTAAGAAGCCCATCCTGCCCATCACCTCCTGGACTAGAACGGGACCCCCACAATGTACACTCTCATGACACTAATTTTCAAAGAAGTCGTCAGGGTGATCTTGAAACAGCTGCTGTGTAGTAACGGGTTTAAGGTCTGTCTCTCTTAGTAGACTGCAGGTGGGAGAAAAGGAGCAGAGTCTGCCCTGTGAGCCACTCACCTCAGCAGCTAATTCTTGTGCTTGCTCCATTTAATTCTCACATTGTAATAATAAGGCAGATCTATGATTAACCCCCATTAGAAAGAGAAAAACAAAGACACTGAAGTCACACTGCAACTAATTTGAACCCGTAGACTCTGATTTCAGATCCTCATCTCTTAAATACTCTCTATCCTACATTATATCTTGGTGCCTAGTTGGTACTCACTACACATTTGTTGAATGAATAAACAAAATTTATAAAACATAATATTATTAATGTTTGTTGTTAATGGAAATCCAGAAACTGAGAGAAACAGTAAGATTAAGTAGTCAGTTACTGATAACCCAAGCGACCATTTCAAATTCAAACTAATCATTATTCTATTATAGATGGTAGATGATAACATCCTCATTACTCTATGAAGTACCTTGTTCTGACAGCATTTGCTGTCATACAGTTTCTTCTTTTCTTCCTTCCTTCTTTCCTATTTCCCTTCTCATTTATTCTCTCTCCTTCTCTCCCTCCCCTCTTCCTTCCTTCAAAAATTTTTCATTGAGCCTTTGTTAATATACTAGGGATTATGTTAGGTACAGGATACATTCTGGTGAATAAAACAACACAGTCCTTTCCCACAGAGAGTATATAATCTCTAGAAGGAACATTAAGTAGAACCAACAAATATGTATCTATGGAGTTGTGATCCCTATTAAGAAGAAAACAGAATCTGGTATTAGATAATGGCAGAATAAGAAGAGAGGGTTCAGCAGGATGGGGAGGAGGTAGATGGGGAAGCCAGATATGATGAATGAGGTCACAGGTGAGGCTAAGAGTGGCCCAGGGCAGGGAAGAAACCTGGCATATCGAGGGGGTGGATAGAAGTCAGTGTGGCCATGGCCTGCATGACAGGGGAGCAGCCTTTATCGGGAGACCAGTGGGAAGTCTTTGGTGGGGGTTAGGCATCATTACAGTTTTTAACCCTTTGAGCAGTATGAATGTTCATGTACATCCTCGTGCCTCCTGACCATCCAGAGCAGGATTCTACACGTGTAAAGCAACATTTCAAAAGGCAAATGTGGGTTCTTTTTATTTCCATAAATTGGTCCTCAAACAAACATGATTTTAAGTTAATAAAACTATAACTGGAACTAATTTCATTTTTTGAAAAAAATAAACTCATTCCTGGGAGTTAGCGAACATGAAAACATCTCACTACTCAAAGGGTTAAAGATTGTATGCAAGACCATATGGGTAACGGTTTAGCTTAAATAGAGAGAAAGAAGCATCACTGTCAAAGACCAATAGAACTGTAATTGTTATCCAAGCCAAAAAGAGACAGGCTGAGACCAAGACAGATGGTGACAAGGGCCAGCTTGACAGACAGGAAGAGAGGCAGGGGTCTATGTCACTAATTCCTCCTTCTCCTTGGCTTTGCCTTCCATGCTCTGTCCTTACTCTGCCTGACCCCTTTCTAGGTGCAGGACTCCAAAGATACAAAAGACTCAACACTGGCCCACTGCATAAAATAAGGTGAAGAAGGGCAATGGCCAATGTAAGTCTCACTTCTAACCAGGAATTCAAGGCATCCCCCGTCAAGTCACCAAGCCTAATCATTGCCTGCTTCTCTGTTTCAGGGGTGGGAATTCTCATAGTTCAGAAGAAACTTGCATTGGGAAAGAAATATAAACTTTAACAACATGGGACTCCTTGTGTACAGTGTTGGGAAAGAGAGTGCTTATTGAGCTGTTCTTTAGTGCTTTGTGGTGCACTTCTTCACCCTCCTGTCATTCAACTCTAACAGTGACCCCCAGGGGTTATGTCCACTTAATAACTAAGGAAGCCAAGATGCGGCAAGGTTAAGTGACTTGCTCAAGGTCACACAACTAAAAAAATCAGTAGAAGAAAATGACAAAAAAAACCAGTGAAATTGGGAAATAAAGACAAATAGAAAGGAAAAGTGTAACCACCACGCCAATGTCATGAAGCATGAGTCAGCAGGCAGGGATCAGTATATGGTGACGTGTGTGGCACCTCCGAGATCTATCCTGAGCAGAGAAGAGCACAGCCAGGATCCTGGGCTGACCACCATCAAAACAGGAACACAAGTGTTTCCAGTGAGATGCTGATAGCTCAAGAACACTCAGTTGTGGTCTTGACATAAAAACTCAAAACACCACAGTTTGGACACATTAAGCCCAAATGTTCTTCTCTTTTTTTTTTTTTTTAAGTGAAAAGCAGGGAGGCAGAGGGATAGACTCCCGCATGCAGCCTGACCAGGATTCACCTGGCAAACCCCCTACCAGGCGATACTCAGCCCTTCTGGGGTTGTTGCTCCATTGCTTGGCAACTGAGCTATTTTAGTGCCTGATGAGAGGTCATGGAGCCATCTTCAGCACCTGAGGCCAACTTGTTTCAACTGAGCCATGGCTATGGGAGGAGGAGAAAAAGATTAAGAGAGAAGGGAGATGCCTGACCAGGCGGTGGCGCAGTGGATAGAGCATTGGACTGGGATTCGGAAGACCCAGGTTCTAGACCCCGAGCTCGCCAGCTTGAGCACAGGCCCATCTGGCTTGAGCAAAAGCTCGCCAGCTTGGATCCAAGGTCGCTGGCTCCAACAAGGGGTTGCTCAGTCTGCTGAAAGCCCGCAGTCAAAACACATGTGAGAAAGCAATCAATGGACAACTATGGTGTTGCAACGACAACAAAAAATTGATGCTTCTCACCTCTCTCCGTTCCTGTCTGTCTGTCCCTATCTATCCATCTCTCTCTGTCCCTCTGTCCCTGTAAAAAAAGAAAAAGAGAGAGAGAGAAGGGAGAGGGGGAAGGTTGGAGAAGCAGATGGGCACTTCTCCTGTGTGCCCTGACGGAGAATAGAACCCCGGGATTTCCACATGCCGGGCTGATGCTCTACCACTGAGCCAACCAGCCAGGGCTGTTAAACCCAAATGGACTGTTAAACCCATGTTATCTACAATAATGTTTGCCTAAATCTGAAAAGAAATTGTAATACCATATGCAAGCACCCTGTTTTCAAAAATGACACTATAAAGAGGTTTTTATTACATACTACAATTATTAAAGCTTATAAGCGAGATTCATTGCTGGCTAGATTGTTGGGCACACACAGTATCAGCTATTGAAAGTCAGCAAAATATTTGTTTATCAACAGCAATATGCTCACAAGGAAGAAATGTTCTTTGTTTTTCTTGTCTAGGCTACATCTCCTTTCGCTAGTACTTGCATCTGATCATGGTGCTTGGGCTCACAGGAGTCTTTCTCAGAACACACACTGTGAGTAATCAAACTGTTTGCATTTGAAACTGCACCCAGGCAGTTCACCCACATCTTTTCATTTCCCTCTGATTCAACCCTACTTCTGCTTTGCCAGGAGCTCAGAACGCTTCAGCTCAGAATTTTTCATGTTATTCTTTGAAAAAAGAAGAGAAAGCATGCTTGCTCCATACACAATATTTTTCTAACCCCATTCATTTTCTTGTTGACCAAATTCATTGCGTGGGTTTCCTCTGACTCTAGTGCTGTTCAGCTGTGTCGGATGTGCTTGTAAGGAGATGGCCCCATCATTTCTGCCACTGAGAGAAAGCTGGACAAAAGCAGGATGTCCATCTCAGCCAGAAACATAAGCAGCGATGATGCTAAGCAGCTATTTTTCTTTGTTCCTTAAGAAATGTTAACAAATTCCTGTCAACACCCATGAAATACACCAGTATCCAATAATCTGCATAAAACACTGGGTATTTATGACTTACTCAAGAGGTCTTTGTTTCTAGAAGCAATGACATATCAGGCATTAGCTGCCTTCATAGAAATGACACCCTCAAAACTAAAATGTTTCATTCTTTTTCACTGGAAACCTGTCATGAGACAATTAGGGGGCAACAGAGACTGTGGGTCATTTATTAAGAAATGATGCATTATGTAATTTTATTGAATATAACATCCATATGGGACATCTGTTCTCAGGCCACACAGTAAAATGGACCCTTTTTGCCATGACTGCTTAAAAGACAAGGGTCCTCCTGTTCCCACACCACCATCTTTCATTTTTTCGTATGGGTTGTAATTCATGATGATGTATTACTTCTTCCGGAAATGAGTAGTTATCCAGCAAATGCATACATTCACC
The DNA here is from genome assembly GCA_037038555.1 of Rhynchonycteris naso. Lineage (NCBI taxonomy): Eukaryota > Metazoa > Chordata > Mammalia > Chiroptera > Emballonuridae > Rhynchonycteris > Rhynchonycteris naso. Next base: position 231,079,258 of record CM072998.1, read on the forward strand.
CTGTAAAAAGGGCTACATGCTGAAAGATCACCAAGGTCATGGCCAATTTTATGGACAGCTGAAAATAGTTAAACACTTTTACCACCCATGTAGGGACCAAGAGGAAGCAACATGGCCTAAAATTTCTTTCTGGCTCAGAAATCTGAATTTAATAATCCAGACTTTCCCCTGTCTTCTCTACACCAACCTGCCCCTCAAAAAACTCAGATGGCTTACAATGTCTTTATGACACCTTCTCACTTCTTATATGTGGCATCCAGAAGGGGTATTTAGAGAATATTAGGATGAAGGCATTTGGTCAAGAAGACAAAAAAAAAAAAATTCTAATGTGATATAGCTGGACAAGCCCACAGAACACTGGCCTTTTTAGTCATTGACCATCTAGGGGAGACGATGAAGGTGGATCTGAAAATTGGGGCCAATTTTACTAGGGATGAGTGCAGCTTGAGTTTCTTATGCATTTTTTCTCTGTAAATAATTTTCTAGGTCTCTGATAAGCACTTAAGGTTTAGTAAATAAATAAAAACAGACATGATTACATATACTAAGCCCACCTTTGTCTATGGTCAGGCTGCAACAAAAACTAATCCCAACTTCCTGGAAATGATACGGATTGAATGTTTTAACTATATGAATGATGTTATCATGTAGCTGAAAATAAATACGTAAATAAGATTGGGAGCAAACACCTTTAAAGGTAAATTCAGGGGTTCGTAAAAGTAGGTTTACAGTTCTTTGTATGGAAAATAATGCAATAATGCATAAATAATAATACAAGAATAAACAGTTTCCATACTCACAACTATAAACCTTCTTTGACCTCTGTATATAATGAAGGAAACAGAATCATTGCTGTGTTATGTCAACTTAGAAAGTTGTAAGGATTCATAACTAAAATGTAACATTTCTACTCTTCTGCACGGATGAAATTAATATTGTCACTTTTTGCACTGAGGTGCTTTGTTGACACTGGTCTTCTGAGTTCATGAAAGACAGGGCCCTGTGATCTCAGCACTGAGAAGACGCTAACTAAATATTTGTTAAGTGGATAAGGCCTGGGTGGGCATGGCCATTGTTCTCTGTCTTGGATTCTACACATAAAGCACCTTTCTGTGTATCTTCAAAGGCACTCTCTGTCTGTCTTTCCTCAAAGTGACTTCATTTGACCTAAGTGGCTGGTGTGGCTGGACTGTGTCACATTTGGGTGAGGTGATATGCCATTCAGCTCACCTGCTGCACAGGGAAAAGAAAAATGTGCTTTTGTGCCATGGTAATTTCCAGGCTTCTAGAAGGAGCCATGGTTCCATTATCATCAGGTTTGGAGTTTCTTTCTCAGTTCTGAGACCTAAATGTTTATTTGGAAAATTAATGGGAGGAATAACTGGACCTGAAGGCTGCTGAGGACTACAACAGGGGTTAGGACTATAGGTAAAGTTCACTCACGGGAAGTAGAAGCACTGCTCCAGAGGACAGAGCCAGGTCATTGGGCTCAGAATAAGGCGGTACTTCCTAGCACCACGCTACATGAAACATGCTGCCCTACAAGCTGCCTGCCGGTCTCTGGATGATGCAAGCGGAGGGCAGCCAGCAGCCTCTGCTACAGAGCACACAACCACATCAGGTGGGAAACTGAAACAGATGACCTTTAAGGTCTCCTCCAATTCTGTTTTGAATTTTGCCATGTCCCCATAGATTCCAAGGGGTCAAAAGGTGCTTGTTCTGTCCCTGTCATTTTCTTAGTCACTGCAGATTCTGTCAGTGCGGCACCTGATGGCGGGCACAGCCCAACAGCAGGGGTCGTCCCTCCTTGTCACTGCTGCCAGTCTCCTGTTGCTGCCTGAAATACCTAAGCAAAAGCTCAGAATTTTGCAGCAAAGGCAGCAGGAGTGGGCGACACCTTAGTGGCCCTGGTAGGGTTATAAGATGTGTATGCAATGTCCCATCCTCCAATGTCTCTGTGCTTCCAAAATCCAGGTCAAAGGCTCATGCATCCATGAGGACTTCCCTAAGAGTCTTCCTGGTTGAAATTAATGAATGCTGCCTCAGAATGCTGAGACATCTCCTTTATAGTACCTCTCCCATGCTACGATGTCATATAGTTACTTGGGGGCATGTCTTATCTTCTCTACTAGGATTTCAGAAGGCAGGATCCATGAGATCCTTGGGAAATCCAGGGGAAGTCAACTCTTTCCATCTAAGAGCCGATAATTTGGTTGAAGCAATTGGACAAGCACACCAAGGATGGATTTTGGAGCTAGTACTTTTCATTAACTATTAATTCATATATGACAAGCATGCACAGCATGTCTGTTTGCGTTAAACCATTAAGTTGGATTTTTGGGGAGGGGCAATGGTGGAATTTAAATAATTTAGCAACCAGTTCCCTGCCCTAATGACCATTTTAAGTTTAAAAAAAATGATATATACCAAAAGGTAGTTTATTATGTCATGCATTTAATACTTAAATAAGAACAATAAAAGAGGTACACAAAACTAGATTGTTATAAGAAAGAGTTTTAAAATATTAAATAATATTGATAATATCTCGGGGAAATTTGGAGTATAACATGAAGCTGAAGCAAATAAGAGCTGTCACCCCCCGTTTGTTTGGCATCTTTTCTCTTTACTTTATATGTTTGTTTACCGAAGTAACAAATGTGAGGAAATTAAAATGTAGTATTCGATCAAAGGTATAATGAGTTTTATGAAATGAATAAATAAATATTACAAGCATAATTCCATCAGTTTTTTTTCACCTATGGACAGAATGAACATTACTACGCTCAGAACACTGTTGCGCAGATTAACATTAAAAAAGAGTAAGGAATGTAAATCTGTGATTTCCACATTGAGCGGCTCCCAGGTGCCCACTTTAAAGAGAACCCTGATTACAAGTGCCGTTTTAACAACTGGTTCACCAAATTACAAAAATTAGTTATTGATTCTGCCAAACCGATGTGAACTGGCTAAATCCCACCATTGGGGAGGGGCTAAAGTGAGGAAGAGTTGGACAAAGATTTTACCTTCTAAAACTCACCATAATAATGAAAACTGTCACCTCCTCTGACCTTCAATATCAAGTTGGGGTTGAAATTTGGTGTCAGGACATGTCTGGTCACCCAAAAGAGATGTAGCTCTGTAACTGATCCTCTGGAGAAAGAGTGGCAAATTCCTATTTTACACCACTTGACTTTGGAAGATCAGGCATATATAAGGGGATGAAGGCCTTAGTCAAAAGTCTCTAGAGATAGGGCACAGACAGGCTATGTGAGGTGTCACTGTCGCTGCCCATGAGGGACTGGAGAGAGGGTTGGCACTAGAGCTGAGGGTAGAATGTATAAGGAAAAGCAGGAAGTGGGTCTTATGTTATAGAGGGCACAAACAAGAGGCCGGAGCAGGCCTGCCTTAGTTGGAATCCCAGTGTGGCCATTTGCTAGCTGTGTGATCCTAGGTAGTTACTTAACCTCTCTCTGTCTGTTTCTTCATTTGTAAAATGTGAATAATGATAAAAACCTTTTTCATACAGTTGTGGTGAGGATTTAAAAAGTTAATGCAGGTAAAGGGCTCAGAACAGTGTCAGTAGTGAGTTGAGTTATGATTGTCTTTATTCCGCTGTTCCTGGACTGAGAATAGGTCAGGACTTGAGCCAGATAATTCCACTTGTCCCAGTAAGGCTTGTGTCTCTACCCTTCACTGTAGAGACACAAGCCAACCTCTCAGCCAATAAGTGGATTTTCCGGTGCCTCCAATCTCAGCAGAGAGGCTTTCCAGACATTTGAGTGTGATATTCCCAATGGAGCAGGGAGCACACAGATCATCCTCTGGAGATGCTATGTTAGTTCAGGACATCAGCATAAGCCCTGTGACCTATTGGAGACTCCACCAGTGGCAGTGGCACCTCCTTCTCCACATGTCTCCAGAATCCTGCCAGTCTTCCACTGCTTCCACATTAGTTCTGACCCTCATGTGCCCACTTGAGCCCCTGCGTCACCGTCTACTGACCTTTCATCTCCATTTCCCTGCTCACTCCATGATCCTCAGAAAATCAGACCTTAGGATGTCATTGCTCTGTTTAACTATGTCTGATAGGGAAATCCAAACAAAAACAAAGATGATAGAGAGTTGTCCCACCAACCAGGTTGGTTATGATTAAACTTTAAGGCAGATAATATCAAATACTTTTCAAAAGTTTGGAGGAGGAGAGTCTCACATACTCCTGGTGGGAGTGTCAATTAGTATGGTTTTTTTGGAAGGTCTCAAGGCACTGTAGACTAAAATTAAAAATTCACACACCCTCTTCCTCAGCAATTCTGGGCTCCAAGTCTAATCAGAAGGACTTTTCTATGGGAATAAGGAGGCTTATCAAAGACATTCATTGAGCCTTGTTTGGAATAGAGAAAAAAAGCTCAAAATAAATACCTAAATGCCTATAGAAAGGAAATGTATAATCTGATTTACCCATGCTCTGGAATGCTATGCAGTATGGAAAATATAAGCTACATCTAGATTTATTTACTAACATAGAAAGATGTTACGTAACAATATGTCATGGGATAAAGTGTCCACCCAAAATGTGTATGTTGAATTCCTAACCCCCAGCACCTCAGACTGTCTCTATGTTTGGATGCAAAAATCTTAAAACAGGTCAAGTGAGGTGGGTCCTAATCCAAAATAATTGATGTCCACATAAGAAATTAGAAGACCATGGAAGACATGGGGAAAACAGGGTCATCTGCAAGCCAACAAGAGAGGTCTTAGAAGACACCAAACCTGCCACCACCTTGATCTTGGACTTCTAGCTTCCAGAACTGTGAGAAAATAAATTTCCATTGTTTAAGACACCTAGTCTCTGGCACCGAGTTACAGCAGCCCGGGCAGACCAGTACACTGTACTGTACAGAAAACAGAACAAAAAGCTCTTTCCCTGCTGAGAACAGCGGGTGCCTGTGGGCGGGACTGGAAATAAGGGTAGTAGGGAAGGGGATTTAGCCTTAAAAATAAGGCTTTACTTTTTACAATGAGAAAACACGCATATATCATTTGTATATATCAATTAAAAAAATAAAACTCTCTCCCATGCCACAGTATGCACTGAACTTCACCAGGCCCACTCCTCTGTTCTTATTCACATTAGTGTACCAGTGCCTGATCAGTGCCCAGAGCCAAATACATATTCAATAAATGGTTCCAAATGCCTAGATGATGGGGACATTTTTTAGCAGGTTGTTTTTCCATCCATTCTGTCTAAAGGTCCCACATTTCATTCTGTGTGTATTAACAGACTCCTTAGGGATTAAGGCTGTAATCATGACATGAATGAGGTCCTCGCCTTAAATGGTTTTTTCAGTACAACGGGACAAATGTATTTCTGGGCCAGCCAAGCCCCATTTGCTTTCAATTCTGTTGAAATCAGCTGAGAATGTATTGCAATTTATTTTTTTAGGTGCTGTGCCCATAAAGGTCTTCAATTACTTAACCCACAATAAGCCCAAATAAAAAATGCCTGTTACTTCTGATGGGGAGGCTCTGATAAGCCAAGCCTTACCTCTTCATCGGTGTGGGTGAGCACTCCCTCTCCAGGTTGGAGGATGTGTGTTTCACGTGCATCGCATTGTAGGAAGTGTGGGTATAGTCATTCTCGTCGTTGTAGTCAGGACCAAGTAACGTCCGGGCCCAAGTTCCCATGTCATAAGGAGGAAGGGTTCCTCCAAATTCAGAGGGCAAAAACTCAGGGTGTATTAGCTGGTGAAGGCTGTTTAAATTGTTCCCATGCAGGAAAATCTGAGAAGAAAACAATAATTAGCAATTAAAAAATCCAAAACATATGACCGAGTATTTAATCCAATACAGAACTGAGCAATGACAAATTGGATGCACTGCTGGTGTTCATGGGGTTTCAGGAGGCATTCCATTTTGTCTATAGCTTCATCTTTAAAAATGCTAATTTATTGCTCAGAAAAAGGGCTAAATTAATAGTCCTTTAAAATGAAGTTTATGAACAAATGGGGTATTGTTCGGCCATGGCCCTAATTTACAGACACAGTAATTTCATAAGTGTCCCTGCTAATGACAAGAGTAGTGATGTAGGCCATCCAAAGCCCTGACCATGCTTCGCACGCACCTGCACACTGCTCCCTTCTCTCTCCTGGGGCATTCCCAGCCCTCTGTACCCCTCAATAATCCTCATTATTCCCAGGTCTATACCAAGTGGCAGCTTCTTCCTAAATCTGTCCCAGTGACACCTGCTCACTCTGGTTCTGCAACTCCCTTCCCAGTTATCTCTTTATTATTCGCTGACTTTTGTTTTTTCCTGATTCATTCCTTTATGTCTTGCTGGACAACAGGAAAAGAAAGATACACAGGAAAAGGGGTAATGTTTTCTTACTCTTATAATATGCTCCTAACTCCCAGGGTAGTGTGTGCACAAGGAAAAAGCTCAATCAATTCTTAGTTACTAAAATTAAAAACTGGGAATTTATTGTGGAATATTATTAAAGCCATTTTCCTTTTGTCTTTAGCTTGAGGGCTAATAGCCAAACAGGTTTGCATCTTCTAAATATATAATGGATGGTGACGGAAATTGGTTGAGAAGAGGAAAAACCACCTCCAAATTACAATTATTTTCAGACAAATGCACAAAGTGGATAAGCTACAAGTTGATAATTACCACAGTCTGCAGTTTAGGAATTGAATCCTATAAGTGTATTTAAAGTACATCTGTGCAATAACATCAGTTTCCACAGTATAGGACCATCACACATGTAGACACATGCAACCCAGTTAATCATGATAAAATCTACATGTGACCCTGGCCAGTTGGCTCAGTGGTAGAGAATCAACCTGTGTGGACGTCTGGGTTTGATTCCTGGTCAACATACAGGAGAAGCGACCATCTGTTTCTTGAACTTCCCCCTCCACCTTTTCTCTTTTCTCTCTCTCTCTTTCTTCCAGTCCTGCAGCCATTACTATGTTAATTTCAGCGAGCTGGCCCTGGGTACTGAGGATGGCTCTGTGGAGCTTTGTCTCAGGCACTAAAAAATAACTTGGTTGCTGAGCAACAGCACAAATGGACAGAGTACCTCCCAGTAGGGGACTTGCTGGGTGGGTCCCCATTGGAGCACATGTGGGAGTCTGTCTCTCAGCCTCCCTTCCTTAATAGCAGGGACACTTAATAAAAAAAAGAAAAAAAGAAAGAAATCTACATGTGATCTTTAATATATGTAAATTTAGTATCATAAAATACTGTATAAGTATGATATTGTGCTATATAACAGCATATTGTATTACAGTATACCATGTAAGTATACAATAAACACTTGCTACTTTGTTCTGTTGTAATGGTTTTAAGTTAAGATATAATGGCACTGTTTAAAGAGGAAGGGCACAAGAAGCTAAGTGCTAAAATTCTTCAGAATACTGTAGCACTACAGAAAGAAGTGTACATTTTCTGACATTAAATTGGGTATAACCAAGTTTTAATAAGAAATTCACATATTCTGGTTTTTGCAAAACACCTCATAGGAGGAACTGTAGGATTGAAGGACAGAAAACCTGGAACTAAATACCAGCCTGGTGTTAAGAGCAAACATTTGGACCTACCCACCCAACACCCCCAGTTCTCAAAGGACAAGGAGCACTGTGGAAACTGGCCCTCTTCTGGGGGCTCTGTGGGATGAAGAAACGCAGCAGGAGGGAGACTAGATGTCCCACCTATGCTCTTCTGTTCTGCTCCCAGAGCTCCAGAAACCTCCTTTTATGGAGGAACACCAAGTGTTGATTGCTTGGTGGGAGGAATTCTTGCTGGCTACTTCCTGAGTAAAATATAAAGTTAGTGGGAAGCCTAAAGCTATATAGGGAAGAGCTTAGGACACATCTCTGTTCATAGCACTGTCCTGAGCCCCAGACATGTTCCAGAATGTCTCTGTCTCCTGAGGCTGGTTAGTTCTAATTCCTAGTTCCACATTTGTTTAGAGACAGGGGAATGATCCTGCCTGAACCATATTGCAATGTTCCCTAAGGACCTGGAAGCATCTGAGGTCTAGAAATTAGGAGCCCTGCAGAATATGTGAGTGTGTGTGTGTGTGTGTGAGGGGGGGGGGGGGGAGTTGGGTTCCCTCACACCATCATTCTTTCCACAGTTCTCTGAGTTCTAGCATGGGGTCTGTTAGTCAAATAAGTTTGTAAATATAATATATATTTGCTAGCTTATATAGTTTGCATTGGGTGTGGGGGACAGGCTGTAAACAGGCAGGGTCATTATAGCCTAAGGCTAAAACTAAGCCTTTCCCACCCTTATAATACTAAGATCTTTTCAAAACTAAGCTTTTCCCTACACTCTTGACTGTGGCATGATGTGAGGTGGTGCACTCTCATGAGGAATCCCATTATGCCTCAGATAAGTGGCTTTGTATCAGAGACTTCCTTGTTTGTACATTAGATTAAAGGTTTTGATTTCTATACTATAAAGTGGGGCAGACTGGGAGTTTGCGCTCTCGGTTCCTGAGATTAGCATTAGAGAGGAGAACAGAAAAAGGCCACATGGAGGAAAGGAGAAGCAGCCAAGATGGCGGCATGCTGAAGAAGCCAGTTTGTGCAGAGAGGAGATGGGGAATAGAGGTGAATAAGGTTGGTGAGGCAGAAATCTTTGATTCTAGGAGACTCGGATAAGACAGTGGCTTTGGGAGCCCTGAATGGAAAGGGAAGTGTTTTCCCACTGTGTGTATTTCTTGCTTGCCGGGTGCAAGCTAGGATTAAAGCTAATGGCCCACCAATTCTTGGCTCCATTGTTTCATTACCATCTGTCCGAATCAAATGCGAACCTGCATGGGCCAGGTGGCTGTGATGGTGGTCTTGGCTACTGGCTTTACAGGGTCCCTAGGTATAAGGGCACATGTAAGAATGACCCTGGCCAGGCTTCCTTGTGAGGAGGCCCTCCTTACCCAAGGAGGAGCTGAAATCAGAAAGCTTGAAAGAAAAGGAAGCTAAATGGTAAAGAGAAATAAAAGTCACTGAGTCTCCACTCCATATGTGACCTTTTGCTACCTGCTTGCATATGCTGTCTCTTCAAATTATCCCAGCAGCTCTGTGATGTGGGTGTTAGTTTCCCTATTTTATAAATGAAGAAACAGATTCAGAGTGGTTAATGAATGTTCAGTTCTCAGCTAATCAGATTGCCCTGAAGAGGGCCAGATTTCCACAGTCAGCAGCTGATACAATCAAGATTTTAAATGCCTTCCCCATCATCATTTCCAATGTGAAATGTTTCCTCAACCTCAAAGGTGATAGATTTGGCAGCTATGACCCAGTCTCTGGGAGAAAACAAACAAACAAAAAACCTGTAAATAGTCTGTATTGTGATACTACATTTGCAGGACAAAATGCTGGTTATTGAAATATTTCATGAACAGGAAGTTGCTTGACCCCTTATCTTCCACACGCATTTGCAGTAATTTAGGCATCTGTTATTTGCATGCCTTCAAAGTTTCCTTTGGTTGTCACTGGGACTCTCAAAATAACCCAGTTGTACTAAATTATTGATTGAATCCAGGCCATTTGCAAACTCTAGCTGAGGTTCCAAAGCTCAGGGATTGCAGAAAAGCAGAAAAACCACAGAGAAAAATAAGGAGAGGGGGCGAGAATGAGCGACTGAAGGAGGGGGGGCACTGTAACTGTCCAGCCCAGCCCACCTTCCCGGCATGGGGCGTTTCTCATTACCCGCTTCCTGGTCTTGTCTTTAAGGAATGGTTTGATGAGCGTGTACAAGGCGTGAATGTACCAGGGCTGGTTGACAAAATGGACTCCTCCGAAGCGGGCAGGAAAGCTGTCCTGGGGCAGAAAGAGAGAAACCGGCCAGTTAGCACGCATCCTGGGCAGCCTGGGCCAGCAGGGCCGCAGTCCTAGAGTAACCTGCGTATTCCGTCTGATGCCAGGTAAGGGCGGGGAAAGATGGAAAACACAGCTCATGTTTCCTCTGTTACCCTTGCCCCAACCCCTGTTGCTCCACTACTTAAAAATCCAGTGTTAGGGCCTGACCAGGTGGTGGCGCAATGGATAGAGCGTCTGACTGGGATGCAGAAGGGCACAGTTTCGAGACCCCGAGCTCACCAGCTTGAGTGCGGGCCCATCTGGCTTGAGCAAAAGCTCACCACCTTGGACCCAAGGTCGCTGCCTTGAGCAAGGGGTTACTCAGTCTGCTGAAGGCCCGCAGTCAAGGCACACATGAGAAAGCAATCAATGAACAACTAAGGTGTCGCAAGGGCAACAAAAAATTGATGATTGATGCTTCTCATCTCTCTCCGTTCCTGTCCTGTCTATCTATCCCTCTCTCTGACTCTTTCTATGTCTCTGTAGAAAAAAAAAAAAAATCCAGTGTTAGGCCCACCTTTTCTAAGTCACAAGTATGTGACCACACACGTGACAGAAGCGTGGGCAGCCTTCTTTGTGGAAAGGAGGTTCAGTTCCCAGCCAGCACAAGGTCCCCTTCCTTACCCTCATTCTCTGATTCCCTGCTCCTACCCTTCCTATGAATTACCATGACAATGGCTGCATTGTCTGGGTGAATGAGGCCTCTGTGTCAAAGAGCAGATTACAGAAGCAGGCCCTCGCTTCATCCTGGGACCCAGGGATGAGGTGCTTGCTGATTGATGGACTAGTGAAGTCTTCTGATAGAGGTCCTCTTTTTTGGCAGGTTAATATATTTTGTAAGTATCAGGAAATAAGAACGTTTTATAAATGGTTCCTATTTTGGAATCCAGATCAGGGCAGAAGCCATGTGTTTTAGAAGTTGAGAAGCTACACTCAGTGCTAATTAGATTTACAGAATAGGAGACCTTGATTATCAAGTCTGAGCTAGTCCCACAGCACCAAGTCCTGTGGTCCTGGTGAAGGGCTTTCCCAAATTGCCTTGCATCCATTTTGGTTAATGGAATTAGAAAGTAATGTCTAATACAATCTGAATTGCAAAGTGTGCTGGCAGTCAATTTCATTGCAACAAATATCTTTGTAAAATGTTGCAAAACGAGGTGAAATGGAAGAGGCTTGGCTGTCTGAACTAGCACTGAAGGCAGCTGGCTGCCTCTGGCAGGTGTCTGGGTGCCTTGCCTGGAGCATTTTTAATAACTTGGAAAGAGGGTTACTAACTTTTTTCAGACTCCTGTGAGTCTACAAGATCTCTCTGCAGTTTTTACACCAAGACCTAGTTTCCAATATGTACATGGAACTGTGTTTAATGGTTGACAAGTGAAAAACTTAAAAATAATTTTGCCTCTGTGCAGATATTTTACTGAGTACAACAAAATTAAATATTTTAAAGGCGATGCTAGACAATTTCAATAAAAAGTTTTTGTTTCACAGGGTATTTACTTTCTGTTTTGTTTCTTTCATTTTAAAAATACTTAATAAAACTACCACGTAAGGGTAGAGAGACCATTTATAGTAATTTGTACATTTGTCATAATCTCTATTTCAAATCTGAATTGAGAAATGTAAAAGTTCTTAATAAGGGAGTCATTTTTTTCTTTTAGGAACAGTTTGCCATATAAAAATTTTTTGGTTCCTTAAAAAAAGAAAAGAAAAAAAAGGGAAAATTCTCCGAAGTTTTCTCTTTGCAGTGCTAAGCACTAGCCTTACTCTTTGTTGTCCTTTGGCACTTGTTACTCAGAAGTATAACCCATTATCCCACACACTAAGCACGGTTCTAAGGGGCTGTCGCAGAAAAATGAGAGGAAAGGGTTAATCTATAAAACCAGTGCTATACTGTCTTTTCTAATAAGACCAATAAAAAGATGTTTTTTTTCTGTTGAGAGTCTGTTGTATTGCACATTTCTAGGTTAGTAAAGTGGAATAAAACTCTGTAAATAATGTTCTAGAGGTAATAGGCAACATCTCAAAGGAAATATTAACCTTTAAAAAATGTCTAGAGAACCTTAGTTTTAGTCTATGGAACCTCAGTCAACAAAGACATTAAAGCTGTCTCCTATTTGTTTCAGAGGATGTTGGAAGACAAAACACAGGCCTAAGATTTCAGTCAGTTCTCTCTAGGTTGGCCTTGGCTTTGAGTTGGTTAGCTCAAAGAGCCGGAGGGTTTTTATTGATCTCCTTCATATCATCCAGCAACCATGTTCAGATAAATTTATGGAAAACCCAGTTCTTCATACTTCTGCGTTTGGGCCAGAATATAAACAGGATCACTTTTTTTCAAGTCCCATCTATAAAATTCAAATGAAAGTTCTCCTGTGCAAATATTTTGCATGTGCAAATGAGCTGGGCCATATTATTAATAATGGTGTGTGTATAATGAAAAGAAAAAGGTGGGGGAGGGAAAATTAGTAGACACAATCCTCATATGGGCAATGCCCATCATTGTTAGTTTTGTAGCCTGGTCTCATCAGCAAACTGCAGGTAAAGGGGAAGTTGTCTGTCACAGAAATGTCTCCCAGAATCCTAAGCATGTCACCACCCACAGAGAGGTATATTTCTTTGAGGCTGGAGCAGACCTAGCTCAAGATGGCAAACCTTGATACAATGGCAGTATAACATTTTGTTGTTCTATGTTCTTAGCAACTAAAGAATATGAGCCAAAAACATACTCTACATTCAAAAAAATTGTATCAATTTTTGCATATTTCATGCATTTATCAATAAAAATATAATATAGTTTCAAATTATAAACATTTAAAATATAAAATTTGTCTTCTCCCCATTTTAAGTTACATTTACTTATTTCCTTGTTACAAAAATAATACCCCCTCTGGAAAAAATACAAGCAGATAAAAATATTTTTTGAATAATTAGAAAATATGAAAAGACAACAAAGAAGAAAAGAAAAATTACCTATAGTTTACTGTAAAAGATATACTTTTATTATGTATTCTCATTAAGAATGAGCATTATAGTAACATGCAACCCCTGCTTTTCATCATTTAAAACTATTGAGATTTATTTCTCACTGACATGAAATGTTTTAGTTAAAGTTAAAAAAAAATCACTCTTTATACCAAAAACCCAGAAGACCACAAACTGAATGAAATATTACAACTAATAGAGGCATACACAAAAATACAGAACCGTTAGAAAACTTGGCAAAGATTTTAAACAAACAAGCAATTATAAATACACTTGTCACAAGTGAAAAAAATAGAAAATTCCAGAAAAGAAATAGAAACTCTTAGTAAAATAATATAAAATGTAAAGAAAATAACAATAAAACTTTGAACTGAAAAATACAGTAAGCAAAAAATAAGTACAGCAGATGAGTTCAGCAGTAGGATGGATGGGAGAAAACAAAGTCAGTGAACTGAAAGATGCAACGGAAATCACCCAATGTGAACAAAGAGCTTAAAACAATGAGTAGAGTCTTAGAGACCTGTTGAGCCTACAACCAGAGATCTAACATTTGTGACATCATTATCCTGGAAAAAGAAAAGAAAGAGGGCAGGACTGTAAAGTACTCTAAGAAATAATATCTGAAAACTTCCAAAATTTAGCAAGAGACATAACTTTACAGTTTGGAGGAGTTAAGTAAACACCAAACAGTATAAACTCAAATAAATTGATACCAAGACATACCAGAAGTATATTTTTGAAATCTAAAGACAGAATATTGAATGTGGCCAGAGGGGGAAAAGTTATCTTACCTACAGCAGAAAACCTAATACAATGACAATGGATTTCTCATTAGAGATCATGGAGGCCAGATGAAAGTGGTACAATATTTTTCAGGTGTTGAAAGAAAAGAAATATCAACTGAGAATTTTATACCCAGCAAGAATATTCTTTAGGCATGAGGGTAAAATCAAGAAATTCTTAAGTGAAGAAAAACCAAGCAAAATATTAACAGCAGACCAACCCTAAAAATAATGGTTTGAAGAAGTTCTCTTAAACAGAAAAGAAATTATGAAAAGAACCTTGTGTCATCAAGAAGGAAGAAAAAACACAGTAATATATATATATATGATAAGCTTTTCTTCTCCTCTTAAATTTTCTAAATTGAAATAAAAGTCATGACACTGTCTGATGTGGTTCCAAATGTATGTAAAGAAAATATTTATGACAACCATATAAATTAGGAAGAGAAAAAAAAAGTAAAGGGAGATAGATTTCTATACTTGAACTAGTAAAATTTTGACATCAATAGCTTGATTAGTTATATAATACAATACTTAGAGCATTGCTAAAGAAGCCACACAAAAAAGTATACTCAAAAATAGTATAGATAAATAAAAATAAAATACTAAATAGTAGTACATGTAACTTGATGGAACACAGAAAGAAGAAAATGGAAATGAAATACAATACAAAGACAATAAATAGAAAACATTAAATGGCAGTCTTAAACCCTAACATATTAATAACTAATTAATTACTTTTTAATTTTAAAGAGAGGAAGAGAAAGAGAGAGAGATTGATTTTTTGCTCCACTTATTTATACATTCATTGGTTGATTATTGTGTATACCCTAACTGGGGATCAAACCTGTAATCTTGGCATTTGGGACAATGCTCTAATCAACTGAGCTACCCAGCTAGGGACTTAGTAGTTAATTTAAATTGGTCTAAATACACCAATTAAAGAATAGAGTGAGTTAGGCAACATTATCCTCTATACAGGTGTATGCTGTCTACAAAAAACTCACTTCAAATATAACTTATATAGGCTGCAACATATAGGAAACAAAAATGGGTAGAAGTAGAAGAAATAAACAAATCCATTATTATTATTGGTAAATTCAACATCATTCTCTCAACAATTGATAAACTTATAGATAGAAAATCAGCCAGGATATAAAAGAACTCAACAGCTTCATTAATGAGTATAATTTAATTGGTATGTACAAAATACTCTACCCAACACCTACAGAACATATTTTCTTTTTAATTGCCTATAAAACATATACCAATGGATCATACCTGGACCATAAAATAAATCTCAACAATTTTGAAAGAAGTGAAATCATACAGAATACATTCTCTGTCCATACTGGAATCAAACTGAAAATCAGAATCAGGAAGATAATGACGAAATTTTACAAACACTTGGAAACTAAAGAACACCCTTTTAAACAAAAAGTTTTTTATGGATGGGTCAAAGAAGTCTTAAGAGAAATTTTAAACATACATGAAACTGAATGAAAATGAAACATTAAAATTTTGGGAAAACAGTTAAAGCAGTGCTACCAGGGAAATTTATAACACTAACCACAAGTATAAGAAGAGAAGAAAATTTTTGAATCAATAATCAAAACCCCCCACCTCAAAAATGTAGAAAGAGGAAAGCAAAAGAAATCAAATCAAGGAGAAGAAAGAAAATACTAAAGAACAGACATCAATAAAATTAAAAATAGAAAAACAAAGAAAATTAAACAGCCGATTTTTGAAAGGGTCAGTAAAATAAACAAACTTTTAACAAAACTAACAGAGAAGCAAAAAGATGTCAGAAATTACCAAAATAAGGAAAAAAATAGCCGATATTGCTGCAGAGTGTCCAGGAACCAAAAAGATAATCAGGGAATACTGCAAACAACTCTACATACCTATTTTTGACAACTGAGAAGAAATGAATTATTTTCTCACAAAACACAAACTGACAAATTTAAATTAATAATTTAGAAAGTTGTCAAATATAAATCTCTAGGTTCAGATAGTTTCACTAGGAGCTTCTACTAAACTTTTAACAAAGAGTTAACACCAATTCTACACAATCTCTTCTAGAAAATAGAAAAGAAGGAAAAACTCCCAATGTATTTATGAAACTAGTATCACTGTGATACAAAGACAAAACAAATACAGTTCCAAAAAATAAAATTGAACATTGATATCATTCATGAATATAGATGCAAAAATCCCTGTCAATATATTAACAAATAGAATTCAGCACTCTTATAAAAGAATTATGTACTATGATCAACTAGGGTTTATCCCAGGATGCAAGACTGATTCAATAGTTAAAAATCAATTGCTCTAATTTACCACATTTTCTATATTTTATGCTTAAATGTCTAGGGCCACGCTGACTAGGAAGAATTAACTGATTCCTAGAGTTAGCAAATAACTAGTTTGGGAGCACTACTTTCATATGCAAACTAAACAATCTAGCACTCATATTTCCAATAGCCCCTTTATCGAACTTTTACACTCTGGGCCACTATTTTTCTGACTTAATCACCCTCAGGGCCAGGTACCAGCCAGCTAGTCACAGCCCCTATACCCAAGAACCCACCGATATAACTCAAACTAGCCAATTCTACACCTGCTGAGCCTCCTTTCTCTGACTTGCCCATTTTTTTCCCCAGGAAAACTACAATGATGTCTCTTGCCCCAGTTTTCTCTTTTAGCTTCCTCTGCCTCCTGACTAACCCAGATCTTTCCCTCGCACCCTACACTGTGTGATGTGCCACACCCCCATTTCTAAAGATGCGTGAATCAAACAAATTTCTTCTTTCATGACAGACATTTCCATGTCTGTGTGTCTTACCATACCTAATTAAAACAAATCCCAGATGCCTTTACAATAGTAATCCTTCATATTAACAGGCTAACAAGGAAAAACCACATGATCATCAACTGATGCAAAAAAAGCATTTGATAAAATTCAACATCCATTCCTTATTTTAAAAAATTGTGTAAAAGTAGGTCTTTATTTGCAGATAACAGTTATAAACACAGAAAATCTCAAACAATTAATTTTTTTAAAAATTCCTATAACTAATAAGTTCATTGCAGGATCAAAGAGAAACATACAAAGAATTAATTGTATTTCTAAACAATAAATATGAAGACATCAAAATTAAACATTCACCACCATTTACAATTAAATATTTAAGCATAGACCAGCAAGATATTTCTAGAATTTGTATGCTGAAAACTACACAAGCAGATGAAAATAATTCAAGAAGACTTAATTAAATGAAGACATATTATGTTGTGACTTGGAAGACAACATACTAAATATGTCAATTCCCCTCAAATTGATAATCAGATTTAATGTGGTACCTATCAAAAGCTAAGTAAGATTTTTTGTAGACACAGATAATATTATCTATTGTATGGGAAAGCACAGATCTTAGAACAGTTAAAACAATTTTGAAAAGAAGAATAAAGTGAAAGGAAACATTCTATCCAACTTTAAAATTCATTATACAACTATAGTAATCAAGACTGTGTGGTACTGGAGGAGAGAAAGACCCATAGGTCAATGAAGCAAAACAGAGAACTCAGAAATAGATCCACACAAATACACCCAACTGATTTTTGACTAAGGTACAAAGCATTTCAATGAAGGAAAGAAAGTTTTTCAACAAAGTGCTGGAACATCCCTGACCAGTTAGCTCAGTTGGTTAAGAGTATTGTCTCAAAACAAAGCTACAGATTCAATCCCTAGTCAGGGCACACATGGGAAGCAACCAATGAACACATAACTGAGTAGAATAATACATGAATACTTCTCTTTCCCCTTCCTCCTCTCTACCTTCTGTCTCTCCAAAAATCAATCAATCAATAAAAAAAGAAAGAAATTGAAGCCCTGGCTGGATAGCTCGGTTGGCTGGAGTGTTGTTCTGGAGTGCAGAGATTGCTGGTTTGATTTCCTGTCAAGACACATATAGAAACAGCTGGATGTTCCTGTCTCTCTTTCCCTACTGCTCTCAAAAAAAAAAAAAAAAAAGTGCTGGAACAATCGCTCTTCCACAGGTCCAAAATGAACCTGACAAACTACATACTAAACACAAAATTTACTTAAAATAGATCCTGGACTAGTTTTAAAGAATATATATGAGACAACCTTCGGTATTTTAGACTAAGAAAAAAGATTTTAGATTTGACTCTAAAAGCATAATTTAGTTTTATTTTTTTGCACGTAACTGTTCAATTTTCCCAACACCATTTACTGAATAAACTGTTCTGACTAATTGTATGTTCTTACTTCCTTTGTCAAATATTAATTGACCTTACGGGCATAGATTGATATCTGGGCTCTCTGTTCTGTTCCATTGATCTATATATCTGTTTTTATGGCAGTACCATGTGGGGTTTTGTTTGTTTGCTTTTTAAAATTAAGTGAGAGGCAGGAGGCAGGGAGGCAGAGAGACAGACTCTTGCATGTGCCTTGACTGAGATCCACCTAGAAAGCCCCCAACAGGGTGATATCCTGCCCATCTGAGGTTGCTGCTCTATTGCTCGGCAACCGAGCTATTTCAGCACCTGAAGTGAGGCCATGGAGCCATCCTCAGCACCTCGGGCCAACTTGCTTGAACCATTTGAGCCATGGCTGTGGTAGGGAAAGAGAGAGAGAAAGAGGGAGAGAGAGAGGTGGATGAGAGGTGGAGATGCAGATGGTCACTTCTCCTGTGTGCCCTGACCAAGAATCAAACCTGTGACTTCCACAAGCCAGGCTGACACTCTACTGTTGAGCCAACTGGCCAGGGCTCCATGCAGTTTTGATTACTATTGCTTTATAGTATAGTTTGGCCTTAGGTAGGGTGATTCCTCCAATTTCATTCTTCTTTCCCGCGATTGCTGAGACTACTTGGGGTTTTGTAGTTTCATATAAATTTTTGGAATATTTGTTCTAGTTCTGTGAAATACACCATTGGTATCTTGATAGGAATTGCACTGAATCTATAGATTGCTTTGAGTAGTATGAACATTTTAATGGTGGTAATTCTTTCTATCCATAAACACAATATATGCTTCCACTTATTTGTATCTTCTTCAATTTCATTATTTAGTGTCTTATAATTTTCTCAGTATAGGTCTTTTACATCCTTGGTTAAATTTATACCTAGGTATTTTATTTATTTATTTAGTTAGTTAGTTACTTTTGATGCAGTTATGAATGGGATTTTCTTAGCTTTTCTTTCTGATAGTTTATTATTGGTTTATACCTAACACTGGTCAGAATGGCTATCATTAATAAATCAACAAGCAACAATTGTTGGCAAAGGTATGGAGAAAAAGGAACCCTTGTGCACTGTGGGAATGCAGTTTGGTACAGACACTGTGGAAAGCAGTATGGAGTTACCTCAAAAAAATAAAAATTGGACTGACTTATGGCCCAGAAATTCTACTTTGGGGAATATATCTGAAGAAACCTGCAATAATAATTTAAAAGGGTATATGTACCCCTATGCTTATTGCAGGTTTATTTATAATAGTCAAGATTTGGAAGAAGCCCAAGTGCCCAACAGTATATTAGTATATAAAAAGGCACATTTACACAGTGGAATACTATACAGTCATTAAAAAGGAAATTTTACCATTTGCAACAACCTGGATGAACCTGGAGAGTACAATGCTAAGTGAAATAAGCCAGTTAGAGAAAGACAAGTACCGTATAACTTCACTTGTATGTGGAATCTAATGAACAAAATGAACTAATAAACAAAATAGAGACAAACTTATACAGAGAGCAGGCTGACAGATGTGGGGTGGGGAGAGACTAGGGGACAGAAGTAGAGTAATTGAGCAGAAAAGGACAGAGAGAGAGAGAGAACTCAGGGACAACAGTATGGTAATGGCCAGATGGGGAGGTAGAAGAGGGTGTAGCAGGGATAAATGGTGATGGATGAAGAGTTGACTTGGGGGTGAATATACAATATAGTGTACAGAGATGTGTTATAAAATTGAGGAGCATAAACCTGTATAATTTGTTAATGAATGTCACCTCAATAAATTCAATAAAAAATTTCTAGAAAATAAAAAAAATACATTGGATGTCAAAATTAAAAACTTTTATTCTGTGAAATAGTTAAAAAGAGAAACTACAGCTTCAGAGAAAATATAGCAGATTTATTTGCAATACCCCAAAGTTGGAAATAACCTAGATAGCCTTCAATAAGAGAAATACCACTCAGCAATTAAAAGGAACAATTACTGACACACACAATTTGAATGGCACTCTGGAGTATTTTGCTGAGTGAAAAAAGCCAACCCTAAAATGTAACATGTATGATTCCACTTCTCACATAACATTCTTGAAATAACAAGATTATAGAAACAGCATATTAGTGGTTGCTAGGAATTAGAAGTGGGTGAGGTCGATGGAAATAAGCTTGTCTATAAAAGGGTAACATGAGTGATCCTCGTGATGAAAATGTTCAGTATCTTGATTGTATCACTATCAATATTCTGGTTGTGATATTGTTTTCTAGATGTTACCAGTGGGAGAAACTAAGTAATATCTATATGAGATCTCTCTGTATTATTCCTTAAACTGAATGTGAATCTACTATTATTATCTTAAAACAAAAAACCAAAAATATTATTTCTGTGACTGTTTCAAAACTCTCCAAAATGGAGTAGCCATTTATTTTAAAGTATAGAAGCATTTTTAAGGATGGTCTTTTCTGCCTTAGATGGGATGCTAAACAAAAAATGCCGAGGTAAATTGTAAGGTGCAAGATACATTGTGGGGAATCTAAGTGACTCTTCTTTATTTTCCTGGGGAGTCTTGGGCACCATTGAGTGAACCATTGAAACATGCTTCATTATTCCATGGGTACTTTGTTTACCCTTCATTTCACATAGTGCCATTTAAACATTTCTCAGCTGACCTGTGGTGGCGCAGTGGATAAAGCGTCGACCTGGGAACACTGAGGTAGCCAGTTCAAAACCCTGCACTGGCCTGGTCAAGGCACATATGGAAGTTGATGCTTCCAGCTCCTCCCCCCTTCTCTCTCTCTCTCTCTCACTCTGTGTCTCCTCTCTAAAATGAATAAATAAACATTTCTCAGCTGCCTTTTTTTGTGTTTGCACAGGGTTTAGGAGCATCATGACAAAGGCAAAACTATTTTCACTTTCTTTGACAAGTATACATCTTTAACATCTGTAACATCAGATACAGATGTTACCAGAAGCAGTTGGCAGAGTTTTCTGCTGGATAATGTAGCATTTTTCTAAGATATGTAATACCTGCAGGCTAACACACTTCTTACCTCGGTTCAAAATACACCTGACCTCAAAATGCATTGCCCTGTGAAGCTTGGGACCTTGGCTCACATTGGCTACATCCTATGACTCTCCTCCTTCCTCCCCTCTTCTATTCTTCTGTGGAAACTAGAACAGGGCAACTCAGACTCACAAACACTGCAAACTCACCCCATCTATCCTCTGAAAGCCAAATGCAAAGATGAAAAGGGGAGAGATGATCACCTTTTAGACCTCCTGCCTCCCTGCTGTGAGTAGTTCTGAATCCTTCAGGGCCTTAACAGAAGGCATCCATCCATTCATATAACTGTATGTAGGTCTGAAGGTAGCATAAAGACACAAGCATGATGTTTGGTTTTCTCTGTTCAGTTCATGTATGTCTTACTAGCGGCGCCCACTTCTTACATCAGAGTAGACAGATAATAACATTTTCAGCAGCATAAATGGGCTTCACTGATGCAAGAGAACCTTCTAAAAATGCTATGTTTCACGGTGATGGGTTTGTATTATACCAGGTGGCAATCATTATAATGTGTGAAAGTCACAGATCCACCTCTTTGCAAGAAAATGGAGAGCTCATGCCATAGCAGTTACATTCCAAATGCTTCAGATACATCAGTAGCAAGCATGAGAAGAGAGAATGAACTCGTTGGAAAGGCAGGTGGGCAAATGCTACAGCTCACTATGGAATATACACTCCTAAAAGGTACTGATGCCTTCTAGAAGCTGTACCAACCCAGTGCTCTTTTGAGATTAGGAAAGACTTGGGTTTTTTATGCAAGTTCAGATCAAGGCATACTAGAAGACAAAGTATTATCTGCAGATCCTAGAACAATTGTAACCCTTTGGCAATTCTCCTAACCATAGTAAATGAAACCGACCTTCTGTCAGACGAGCCCTGGCCAGCAGACCAAGCTCAGAACCTCCCTGGCTGCAACCTGAACAATATAGTTTATGTTCAATCTTCTCTAGCAGATCAACAAGCAGTTTTGAGCTCCTTTTATGAGTGAAATACAGGAATATATGAGAAGTGTTGCTTGTTATCAGTCAGCGCATTGTCCAGTGACAGTGAGGGAAATGACAATGCTTTGTTTGAGAAAAAGACACAGAATTCAGAGTTTAGGTTCTGAGGCTTATGGCAGTTCTCAGAGCAGAGTGAATAAACAGTGTATAGACAACCAGAGGGGAAGGTCAGGCTGGATGTCCTACAGAGGCTGAATAAGACAGCCTACTATAAAAGAACTAATGAAGGATTTGATGATGGATTATGATTGAGTCTTCAAGAGTTTATTTGCCACCAGGAGTTGCAACATTTTGCTTAGCCCCTACTATATTCTAAGAATAAGCTTACAGGTGTTCTCTATTTAAAAAATAAAACCATAAAGGAAAGGAAGGAAGGAAGGAAGGAAAGAAGGAAGGAAGGAAGGAAGGAAGGAAGGAAGGAAGGAAGGAAGGAAGGAAGGAAGGAAGGGAGGGAGGGAAAAGAGAATAATAGATAAATATTATTTTATATTGTGTTCCAGATTTCTGACAAGACAACAGAAAATATGACTATAAATTAAATAATACATTGATTACAATGATATTTGCCTCGTACCTCGTATGAAAGCTTTTAGTAACAGGAAAGCCAAGATAATCTCATTGGCTATTTTTACTTCCTACTTAACAGAGCTCTAAATAAGAAAACTTTATTCTTCCTTGGCTCTGGCAACCTCATTGCTGGCCAGGTAAGATGACCACATTGGTGACCATATTCTAGGAGGTGACTACTACTCAGAGGAGAGAAGGGGTGAAAGGCAAATTCATCCCGCCTGGTCACTCTGTGTCTGCAGAGCTGAGATTAAACAATGGAAACTTAATTTGCCATAAAAATCACTTTCAGCTTCTCTAGCCACAATGACCTTTAAACTGGTTTATATTTGACTATTAAATAGCAAATGCATTGTGGTGAGTATACAACATATCATCTTCAATTCTCCCTCAGGGACTCTAAGTGGCAAATAGATGATTGTTGTTCATTAATTACAAGCCAATTCATGGAGAAACCCAGAGTGCTTGAATCACTGGTTTGCCAGAAAATCAATGTCAGAAGGTACAGCAAGTTTCATAAGATTCAACCTGCCTCTTAGTGCTTAAATCCATATAATCATGGTGTCTCCTAGGAAAGAAACAGGCAGAAGGCACACAGAAGTCATTCACAACAAACCTTCTGGCTAATGTTAAGCTTTTAACCACACAAATGTCTTTGGTCTGTAACTAAAATTTTAATATGCAGGTATAATAAATATAACAGACATAATTTTTTAAAAATTATAATCACCTATGTGTGAAATCGTACAATTTGTAGGTACTATTTCACACAAAGGTAGGATATAAAACTGAGACTTGTGGACATAGATAAAACTGAAGTGGTTACCAAGGGAAAGGGAATTGGGGGAGGGGACATGGGACAGGAGTCGGGGGAAGGACATAAAGAGGGAAAAATATAAGGTGACGGAAAATGATTTGACTTTGGGTAATGGGTATACAACGTAATCAACAGTTCAAATGTTATGGAAATGTTCACCTGAAACCTATGTACTTTTATTGATCAATGTCATCCTGTTAAATTTAATTTTCTGAACAAAATTAAAAAGAAAATGCAGTCAGTGAAGGTAATTTAATAGCTAAGAATTGGCCACTTATTATCAACCAGGAAGTGTTATATGTGTTGCCTCATATAGCATCATCACAATATTATGTAGGTATTATGTATGTATTATCTCTATTACTCCAGTTTTACAGATAAGGAAACAGAGCCTTATTTAAAGTAGTTAAAAACTTGGTCAAGTTCATACTGACCAAGAGACTGAATGAATTTGAATGCAGACCTGACTGTTATGATAGTCAAGCTCTTAGCTCCTTCACTGTATTCCTCTATTATAGGCTCATTTAAACTCTAGGTGTCAGCAAAATTTGGACTGTTAGCCATCTTAATGTGACTTTCAGGATGCATACGCTTACTAATTCAGGTAAAACACTAAACATTTTATGAGCATAAATCTCAAATTCAAGTTAAATTGTCCCACCCTTGTTTTAGCTACACATCCTGTATATAAGTTTCATAAGAGGGTCATCATCACAGTTTGAGAGTGTTGTCATTTAAAGAGAGTTAAAGTTGTTATTAGACTAGAATAAAGAGGGATTCTTAATAAAAACTCTGGAAGTTTTAATAATAAACCAGATTATTTCCATATAAAGTTCCACCTTATTGGAGAATGTTATACTTTTTTTTAGCATGGATGCATTTATTTTAATTTGATCTTATTCTGCAGGAGATGTGAGTCAGCTGAGAGTTTCCTTGTACTTGGGACATTTTATTTTATAATCACTAAATATAAACCACTTTTTTTTTACATCAAAAACTACCAATAACCTATCTCCAAAATAAATAGTAGGGAAGATTCTATCAGGATAGGCATAGACAAATCCATGGAATTGATTTGTGGTACTGATCTTTCGTTCTTGTGACGTAGTTGGTGGAACTCACCAATACTCTTATTTTCTCACCTTCCCAGGATCATGGCCAAATGATGTTTCCAGTTTGCTTGTTTTAAGGTGAGACATATGACTGATTTTGGAAGAATGAGATGGAGGTGGAAGGTCCATCTCATTCAACAAACAAACATATGTGAGTCCTCCAACTTTTCTCTTTTTCCATGTGGTAGGAAATGAAGGACTCTGAGACCCCAGAAGAAGGAAGAGCCCCAAAATGGAAGGAGCCCCAACCTATGAACCACTAGGTGAAGGAGAGATGCACGTCTAAAATAGCTGCCTAACTCCAGACAGGGACAGAGGATTTTGTGGGAGTAAGAAATGCTCATTCTGTTAGTAAAACACAGCACAGCTTACCCTGTCCTAATGAACTCAGACACAAACAATGAAGGGTAGGGCGTATCTTGGCTGAGGAAATGACTTGGGAGTGAGCAGCTTGATGCTATTTAAGTCCATGCACTTTGTGAGGTCACCTAGAAAATGAGCAAGGATAAAGAAGAGCTGCAATTCTAAGACTGAGCTCTCCTCACTGTCATGTTTAAAGAGAAGAAATATGAGAAGACTACAGGACAGATATCTGAAGGGTGGCTGAATAAGATGAGGCTGAGAAACACCCTTTGAATGCGGGGCAATGTGAAGGTCCCACCCTTTGAGGAGCTGACCTTCTGGTTGGAAGAGTTCATAACTAGAGAAATAAATAAATAATAAACAAACAGGCTAGATAGAAGATGCTACATTGTAGATAAGTAGGGAAGAAGCCTAAGGAAGGAACTTGAATTTAAACACTTGGTCAGGGAAGACCTCAGTGAGAAAGCAGCCTCAAGTAAAACCGCAGGTGATGTGGGAAGCCATGCAGCTGCCCGGGGCCAGTGTTTCAGGCAAAGAGAATTATGCATACGTCCAGCAGCAGGTGTGTTCCCACTGTGTCTGAGGAAAGGGATCCACCAAACCAGCATTTCCCAAAGTCATTCTAGCAGAATACGTATCTATTCTGAACACTCCCTCACCCATGCAAAAAAAGGACTTCAAATTAAACAGTGTATATACTCAGAGTCCCTTGGGAATTAAAGGAACATATTTATCTATTTAATGATAGTTTTTGAAAAAGTCCAGTAGCAAAGAAACTGATTGAACTGTTTGATCTGTTGTTTCCCACATGTTTTAAACCATAAGGCATTTTTAGGAAGGTATATATTAACCAAAACCAACATTCTAAAAAAAATCCATAAGGTAAAATTTTGGGCGGATGTGCCTCTCTGTGTAGGTCAAAAACAATGGATGTCAGGTATCCGATCTCACAGACTTGAGAGATCACATTGGCAAATGTGACAGTTTAAATCTTGTCAGATACTATTTTAAACAAATCTATTATGAAAGTCGTAAAGTAATAAGGAGCCAGCACGTGTTTTCAAGAAATTACTTTGTGTCTGTTTAAGAACTACATTTTAGTCGTTTGAATATGTGTATTATTCACATTTTCCCCAGCGTGCCCATAGTCTTTGGGTCTTTAGAGAGAGGGAAGCCCCCTGATTCCTTGCTCAAGCAGTCGGAACAGGGCACTAGATCTCCTCCAAAGTAGTCAGTCTAATTTCCACTCCAATTCTTTGTTCTCCTGCCTTAGGAAACAACAGCAGCTCCCGTTAGAGGTTAAATGAGACCTTTGTTTGAGGTTAGCACAGAGCATACTCTTTTCTTTAAACGAGAACACATTGAACAGTGATTTGGTGTCCTCTTGAGAGTATGACTCTCGCAAGTAGTAGAGTCCAGAGAGATGGCTGTCAGGTCACTGTGACCTGGGACCCAGGAGAAGTGTCAGGCTGGACCTAAACAAAGTCCTTCATTAAGTTTGCTGCTTTGCTGGGTGGAAAAAAATATCTTCCTTGCTCGTGGAGGGCTATTTAATGCCCTTGGGAGGATTTTATTTTTTCTCTGTTTTTGAAAAACTATCTTATATACCTCTTCTGCTTACTCTTCTGTCTTCCATGCAGCACGGGGCCCATATTGTCTTATAAACACTCCGCTATCCGGAGAAAATTCTTGTTAAATCACACCAAACTACCCCAATGGTGCTATGAAATTTAATGTTTGATTTAAATATTTCTGGGGATCTGATGCGTTCATTTATTTATGATTCATAAAGTCATCTGCAAAAGAGTTGTGACAGGTACGTTCACTTTACAGCAGTCTTTATACACTCATTTATGCCTTGCATTGGTCTGAGCGCTGACAGCCAATCAGCTCCTTAATAAATATTTACCATTATAAATACATGAGTAATGTTCTCATGAAAAAAAAACAGCTTATCTTGGTAGTTTCCTAATAAGAAAGGATAAAAATGATCCCAGTGATAATAAAAGCTCACCAAATAGGACTTGTTAATTTTGAAATTTTGTTTGTGCTTTTAACAGCTGGAAGGATCTTTGGAAACTTAAGAGCCATGCGAGACAAGATTATTACTCATAAAATTAGATATTTTCTGTTAGAGAAAATTTGCCACCACCATTAGAATATACCTTGGGGAAAGTGGCTTTTCTATTTGTGTGTGTGTGTGTTACTAGCACAAATCCTTATAAGTATTTCATATGAACAAAAACAGTTTATTGAAAACTGTGGCATTAAGGTATCCTATTTCAGATTAGAGGCTTTTGGAGTTAGCTGATACCTTCAAGAAAAAATGCTTTTAGATATGATAGTTCCATATATACACACACACAAACTCATGGATATCTACGGGGGAGCAACATTAGGGGCATCCTAATCAGCCCCAAGGGGAAGAGTGAATCTTTTCATGTCTGCATAATTTAAGCCTGCTATGCTAGCCATGTGCCCTCCATGGAGCTCATACTAAAGGAACAAGTCACCCACTGCTTGACGGAGAACACTCTCCACACGTATATGACACTTCCAGGGATAGTATTCAGGATGTTATAATATTATCCTGCTGTCCTACTTCATGTTATGTCCACATTGTATCCATTAGCTATAGTTCTGGGACTGAATATGAGATCAGAATAAAAGCTTTTATTTTGCTCTTTCCTCCTCCCCTTACACACACACACACACACACACACACACACACACACACCCCACAGACTCCAGCATACAATTGATATATGTCTATTTTTTAGGTTTTTCTCTTCCTTGCTTATTAGTGAAGCCTCCTAAATTTAGGAGAAAATGCATTCAAATTTACAAAAGAAAAGAATTCAACAGTGGCCTTCTTAGGACAGGAGTTAGCTGTGACTTTTGGGGTATTAACTGAGAGGTGACAGCTGATCTCTGCCCCCTTCTGGAACTGGCAAATCCCTCATTAAAGAGCATTCCCTTTGCACAGACCTTTAGCTCCTGATAAAATAAAAAAACCACTGTCAGGACAAAATCCCAATTATTTCTCTCTCCTATATCCTGGGAAAAGATTTGGAGCTGTTACCAGTTTGAATTTGTGTGTGTGTACTTGTGGGGGATTGGGGAGAGGAGCAGTGGTGACCAGGTATGTGCAGGCTGAGGAGGGGTCTGCCATGGAAGGCAGAACAGCATGAACTAGAAGCTGTCACCAGCTCTGTCCTTCTAATGGTGTCACCAGCAGGGACATACTTATGGGCATCTAGGGGAATGCAACGCTGTGTTTCAGGTGCAGCGTGGTCAGTGGAAACCGTGTTCAGGGAGTTTTGGTTCTGATGCTACACAGATTGTAACTTTGGGCAAGTTACTTTATTTATCTGGGCCCAGTTGGTTCCTAGTAAAACCCTGCAGGTGATTGTGAGGCTCTAATGGATTGGTGTGTGTGACCGCAGAGCCTGGCAACTGGGATGCGCCCTGCCTGTACCTCTGTTTAGCCTTTACTCACATTCCTGCCCTTTCTATGGCACGCCCACTTTATGGCCAGGCCATTTCTGCACCACCAGGTCTATCTTCCAGTCACGTGGTTATTTTTCCTGGGTTTGTCAGTGAGCTCTCACACAGATTGTGTGTTTCTTGGTCTTGTTTGCCCCGGGGTGGGTCCATCACTAACCCTCCCCTGCTCTGGGCTGCAGTGAGGGTTCTGACCCTGCCCCTACCCCCATCTCCCAGACTTCTTTTCAGCCCATGGGAGATATTCAATGAAACTCTGGAGTGGGTGAGGTGGGGAAGCGGGGGGCACTCCCCTCCCCCCGTAGTCTCACCTTGGGGAGCCCCTTCTCTGAGATTCATGCCCTCCCGGGACAGGCCCAAGTGGGTTCAGTCCCTGCACCCGCAGGGTCCTTTGTCTCTAGCTACAGGTAGGATGCACTTCCTATTCTGGCTACCCTCTTGTGTACTTCGTCGTTTCTGTTTGGCTCCTCACTTTCTACCACCTGCGTGGTGTGGCCAATTCCTTGTTTTAAGTTACCTCATTTTTTAATACCTCTAGCTATTTCTGTTTTTCTGGTTGCACCCTGACTTATACATGGATGCTGTATTATTGACATTACTGAATTTTGGCCTTTGGTTTGAAAACTCACACAATGGAATTTTAAAGCAAAGGATCCCGAATTTCCTCAGGAAAATGGACTTGACCCTTCATAGGGCCAAGTTAGCTTAAGGAGCTGGTGCATATGGCTGTACACACAGGCACAGAGGGTGTGAGCAGTGCAACCAGGTGAGACCTCTGTTGACTCTGGCCATCAGCTGAGTTGAAACTCTGGCAGGGAGGAGCACCGAGAAGCTTGATGACCGGGGCGGTGCCATGTCCCAGCAGGACTGAGCTCTGACAACCCCTTCCTGAGACATGTGAGTTATGTTCTGTTTGGGCGAGGGGTGGGATGTCTGATGGGTTTATGTTTCATGTCATAAACAGCTTTTGGGTGCTTGCTGCTGTTTGCATCGTGTCACCTAGTGCCATGTCCCAAAAAGTGAGGAAGACTTTCTACACCCCTGGCAGAGTCTGTCCCCTTCCTAATCTCACTATACTTGTAACAGGGAAAGCTGCCAGTGACTGTTTCCTACTTTATTATCCACAGGACAGACCTGACTGAGAGCCCTCTGTGTGTCGGCTCAGTGTGAGGCTCCATTCTGCCCATGAGGAAGCGCAGTCTAAGGAGGACAGAAAATGAAACACCCGTTCCACGAGGGTTGAATGTACTGATAGAAGGGAGGGACAGGTGAGCATAGAGAAGGGCTGCTGCTTTCATACACCTAGCACAGACCCAGGCACATAGTAGGTGTTCAGACAAAAGGCTAGTCCAGTAATGGTGGGTGTTGGGGCTGGAGATCAAAAGCAGCAACACCAGTTGACAGGACCGTACTTCCCACTGAATACCATTATAAAATGCGAGTTAGAAAAATTGTGCAACCTATAACTTTCTACCTGGCACTTAAGCTGATTCCATTAATTGTCATGTATTAATGGCATGAGGACACACTGACATGTGATGAGGCTGGGGCGGGACAGGGCACACCGTTCACTAGTCTTAAGCACCCTTACTCCATTCGAGAAGATAGGACAAACACAAGAGACAATAGCAAATAAGTCCCCATACAGTGAAGCACAAACTCTTGAGCTAGAAGAGACTGTGTGTTGTGGAGATTGTCTGTCAGGTAAGCTTTTCCTACTATGCAACAGAAATAAATGTCCAAAAGAATGTTTGGATTAAACTCGGGTGACACTATAGAATCCCTGGTAGAAGAAGGCGTGTGTGAGAATGACATGTGTAAAAATGATGGATTGGTGCTCATGGACTATAGGCTGGTTGGGTTTCCCCTGAAATACAGTGGAAAAGAGGTAGAATGTGAAATGCAAGCAGGACAAACTTTTTACTGATATACCCATGGCCTCCTGATTGAAGCCAGATATTTTTTTCTTTTCTTTTTTTCCCTTCTTTTTCTTAGTAAGAGACAGAGACAGAGAGGAAGGGAGAGAGATGAGATGCTTCAAGTTGTAGTTGCAGCACTTTAGTTGTTCATTGATTGCTTTCTCATATGTGCTCCAGCCGAGCCAGTAACCCCTTGCTCAAGCCAGTGACCTTGGGCTCAAGCCAGCAACTTTGGCCTTTAAGTCAACAACCATGGGGTCATGTCTATGATCTCATGCTTACATCAGCAACCCTGCACTTAAGCAGATAAGCTTGCGGTCAAGCTGATGAGTCTGCCCTCAAGCCAGCTATGTCGGGGTTTTGAACCTTGGTCTTCAGCATCCCTGATTGATGCTCTATCTATTGTGCCACTGCCTGACCAGGTCTGTCTTTTCTTTCTTTCTTTCTTTCTTTCTTTCTTTCTTTCTTTCTTTCTTTCTTTCTTTCTATTTCTTTCTTTCTTTCTTTCTTTTACCAGGTTCTAATTCTAAATAAACTTGCAAAAATGTATGTCCAGCTCAGTAGGGACAGAGATATAAAATGATGGTATGTTAGCAAACTAAATTATAACTTCATGCAAAATAGTGTTGTAGCTGACCTAATAGCAGTCAAGCAAAGAAATGAGATCTAGTCTGTGTACCCTGAGCTTATGTCAAAAAAAGAATCACATCTAACATGCAGAATTGTCTACATTCTTTCATTTTAATAGTCTTGATACTATTCAATAAATATTTGTAGAGCAAATGAAATAGAGACTAGCATGAGAGCAATACACTTCCATGCCAAAGAGTCCACCACCTATTCTATAAACTCCATTCTTGAGATGATTTTTCTAATTGAAAGGTACCTACATGGGGCCAGGGGACAGGAGTTCCACTGAGTGACTACTAAAGGATTCAGAGTTTCTGTTTGAGGTGATGAAAAAGTTTCCAAGTTTGACAGTGGCAATGGTCCTGTGATTATACTACAACCCACTGAACTGTGCACTTTAAAAGGGTGAATTTCATGGGATAGGAAATATATTCAATAAAGCTGTTATTTTTAATAAAAATCACAGTTGAGATTTTTATAAAAATCTGGATGAGATACATTACAACTCAAGAATCCAAACACAGCTTATTGTGTATTACATTATTTTATTCCTGAAAATAAAGGAATTTTAATTACAAGCCAATGAAAATTATGACCTCAAATAGAGAAAAAATATTTTATTGAAATATGGGAGCACTTTTAACAGAAGACATGCATGCAAATGACCATGGGCTCATTAATTTAGGGCTGAAAATACTTTGTTTTTCAGAGGTGGGCTATTGGTTCACTTGGTCATTTGTCCAATTCATATTTATTCAGATATCTGAGTTGCAATATTTTTCTAGAATCCTATAAAGCTAGGACTCATCACTGGCTGAATCATGGAGTTGAAGTTCTCTAAGAACAATTGACTGTACTACATACTGAGCTATATAGATTCAACTCCAACTACCACAAGACTCTGGGACTTTTTCAGATAAGATTTGGTAGAGAGAGTTAAACAGCTGTAACAGAATTGGCTTCTTCTTGACCACACATCCTAATGTTTATACAAACAGAAAAATGGGAGTTCTTTCCTGGCTTCTGTCTTCTCTCTAACACTTATGCCCAGAACTACAGTCAGAACTCTATCTCTCTGGCATACACTATCAGATTCAGCAGATTACTGCTGGCAAGCAATCGATTTCTATATGCCTGAATTGTTTAATGGGTACCACTAGGTTATGGAACACTTTAAATTCCTCTTGTCCAAGTTGGAATGAATAAAAAAACACAAACAGATTTTGAAGACTTAGTACAAAAAAAATCTAAAATACCTCTTTAATCTTTTTAAAACCTTTATTACATGTTGAAATGGCAATACTTTGGATACAGTACTTGAAACCAAATACATTATTCCTTCCCAAACGTAGCTATTCCTTCCCTGAGGATCAACAACAAAGGGATTAGTCAAAGAGAGCTCAGCCTTGTGAAGGAGACAAAGACTGAAATCAAAGAGGCAAAGACAGAGGCATGGGAAGACTCCATTTACTGACTTTTTATAAATGCTGTCACACATGGTGGGGAATAATGAGAATTGGGTTTGAGATGTTAATCTAAAAGCTCACTTAACCCTTCAGTCATCCTGAAATTCTAACACCACTTTATAACCAGCCAGACTGTGTAGCCAGGCATCTTACAGAGGCTGATGTAACCGCTGGCATCGAATACAGGCACAACGGGCAACTGGGCAGTTGAATAGGATATATAGGGAGGATACACAGAGTGATTTTCAACCTACATTTGATTAACACATGTTTAACTGTGTGGGTCCATGTATATGTGAACTTTTTTTAGTAAATATTATAAATGTATTTTTCCTTTCTTATGACTTTCTTAATAACATGTCCTTTCCTCTAGCTTACCTTATTGTAAAATACAGTATATAACACTTAAAAAATATAAAATATGTGTTAATTGACTTTTTATTGGAAAGGTTTGCAGTCAACAGTAGGCTATTAGTCATTATGTTTGGAGGAGTCAAAAGTTACATGCAGATTTTGACTGCAGTTTTGGGGGGGCTTGCCTAACACCTTAATTTTTGTATTGTTCAAGGAACAAACTATATATTCTTAATATCTACGTGATTAAAGAGCTCATACTAAGGAGAAAGAAATATTTGCATTTGCACTTCATAAAATATAGGCATTTAATCTGCCAGATACATTCTATGGGTGTTCCCTTTCTGTGAATAGTCCCAATTGAAGAAAACTCAAATCTTCCAGAGTAACTCATATGTTCTTCCATTTATTAGCCATTGATCTAACAAGACCCTTTATGCCTGGGTGAAGGCATTGGAGACACAAGGATGAAGTACTGGGTACCCTCTCTTAAGAGAGACACAGTTTGGTGAGCAAAAGACACAAGAAAACAATAACTAAAGCAATATTATACATAACTATGACTACGATATCTTTTTTATTACTAGTGGATGTAAGAGAAGTGCAATCTTATAACTAAATAAAGGCAAGATTA
The DNA here is from genome assembly GCA_037038555.1 of Rhynchonycteris naso. NCBI lineage: Eukaryota > Metazoa > Chordata > Mammalia > Chiroptera > Emballonuridae > Rhynchonycteris > Rhynchonycteris naso. Next base: position 231,112,565 of record CM072998.1, read on the forward strand.
TATACACTACTATGTAATTAACAGCTTCTACTGTTGCATGGCATAAATAAGTTGTCTAGGAAGTATAACTTATGTCTGGAAGTTAGTTCAAGCTACTTTGCTGTCTATATGTTTGTGGTTCTTTGTTGCTGGGGAGATAGAACAAACAAATTAGGGATTAGTCTTTCGTTTTAGTACTCTATGCCAAAGAACAATGATTTGTCAAGAAAAATCTCATGCTTTGCCCAAAACTCTGGGTACACTGGAGGCTTTGCTCTGTGGGAAGTGTAAGACCTTTGTGAAGTCCAAGCATTCACTGCAAGGCCTTAATGATGATAAGAATGGCAATTTGGAAAAAAACAAATGAATGATTACAACTGACAACTTTTAAGAAAAAACAGGAACTAATTAACTTGCTAATTAGTCCTCTCCATTGCGGTGAATAGTTCAACAGATATAAGAGATATATCATTCTGTATATAGTGCCAGGTGGCTCGATACAGAGTGTATGTGTGTGTGTGTGTGTGTGTGTGTGTGTGTGTGCTTGTGTGTGCGCATGAGCAAGTAAAGATGGCCTGCATTCTGGAGCCTCACATAATAATCTTATAAAATATTGATAAATGTTTCCATGTCTCTGCAGATTACTCTTATTTGTAAAGCAGACACGTTTGTCACACAGAGAAAATTAGTGTGTTCATACTGGGGAAATTAACAATTTCAATCCTCTCATATTGTTCAAGTTACATTTCTGTCTAAGTTTAGTCTACTCTCTCTTCCCTGGGAGACACTTGGTCAAACATGGTTTGCTAGTAAGTGATGGAAAGGGGCCATTCTGGTAATTCTTGGAAAATGTATCTGTATAGTCAGTAAAATTATTTGGAACGCCTCTGCTAGCTGTTAGGTAATTAATTTTATCAAGAGGCAAGAGGAAAAGGGAGCACAGTTGAAATTTCTCTGAATAGCATTTTAAAAGAATGTAAATAAATCATTCTTTAGAAAAAGAAAGAAAGAAAATCTATTAAATTTAATTATGCAAGGGAACTTACTTTTACTTGTATTGTTAGGTATTAAGTTTTGCTTGTGTGTGTTTGTTTCTATGACTAACATACACACTTGACAGTACATGAAGACCCTGGGTAAAACCCCTGTGAGGGGTTCACGTATGCCATTGTGTAGAAAGAACTTGGAGCATAGGTGTGTGTCCAATTTCATCATACGGGTTCATAATTGCACCTTTATTTTTGATATATCCAAGGTCAGGTTTAGGACTTACTACCCCTTATCAGTCATTCCCCTATTGAAAAATATTTTCAGCACAATTATATAACACCACACAGTTGCCCTTTTGAAGACATTTATAATTAGGTAAATAGGCGTCTCCTACAGGAAGAAATCCCTATAGAACATTTCTATGCTTGTCCTGCCCTAGAAAAGGTGTACAAGTCATAGTAACTGAAAATGCTCTTTTTGTAACTTAGATCATTTTTATATGAATCATATAATTTTTATATTCAAGAATATTTTTTGGTATTACCAATCTCTGCTAAAGCTAAAGCACTTAGACCCTTCCTCATCTGATTTTCAGGATTTCCTGAGCTAATAAAGAAATAGGTGTCCAGTACTGATGCCACAGCAGGGAGGAGGAGGGGGAAGTGTATGGGGGCAGGATGACTGCACTTCTTCCCAGAGAGCCCTTTCCTGGTCACGCAGCATTGCCAGCTGTGCTGAGGGAGCATTCCCATCCTAGGGGGATGGCCCACCTGGGGCAGGGCTGGAGGACAGGGAGATGGGTGGTTGGGGCTGCTTTCACCCCATCTTTGATTTTGCCCCTGTGAAGAAGCCTCTCATCTTTGTTTAAATGCTTTGAAACATTTCAACTGACTCACGAGAGTAGATTACTGAAGACTTTTGATAATCAGGTTTCCTTTGCTTTTACTTAGTCTTTCAGAGCATACACAGCTCATTATGGGTATTAACGGTGATTTTCAGTTAAGAAGATTTTCTATATGATTGTGCTAATGGTTTACTTTCTTTCCCCTGGTTTTCCTCCATATTCTAGCTAACCCTGTTCAAGTTATGGATGACTCCCCACTGGAACTTCAGCAGCTTCAAAACTAGGTCTTGTGTATAAATTAGGTTTTTAAAAGAAAACATTTGAACGACAGAGACAATAAGGGAGAAATCTTAGCTCAGGACAGCATTGAAAATGATCTTTTATTACATATTTGCTTGTTTTGTTTTCTTCTACTCGGAACCCCAGTTCCCATGACTCAGTGATCACATTTGCTTTGTGCTCGGCAAATTCAGTGCCCAGGCCAACCTCTAGCTCAGGGGTGCCCACACTTTTTCATCTTGCGAGCTACTTATAAGATGACCAAGTCAAAATGATCTACCTATAATAAAAATGCAAAACATAAATTTATTTCGTCTATATTATCATTATTTAAGTTACTATTATTACTATTTAATATTGTGTATTCTTCTTTCCCCTTTCTCCTTCTCAGCTCTCTTTTCAGAGGAAAGTCAATGTCATAGTTTTTATGAACAGTCCGAAAAAGCCGCTCCACATTTCCCTTCTTTGGAATAGCAATGGCACACAGATTAGGCAAACGCACACTTAGAATATGACATAGTGAAAAAAATCCTCTCCCATTCTGTCTGAAAGTGGTAGGTTTTAGGCTTCTTACTCGGATCAGCTACGGCACTCATTTTTATACCCTTGGTTGTATTTAGTTTAAATAAATTGAAGGCTAACTACGCAGCAATGTAACTGAACAAGTTAGCGCAGTTTAACGTGCACGCGTAGGGTGTCAAAAGTTCAGATGTCAGATTGGCTACCCTGTATGCCAATCAAAAGACAAATGTCTTTTTAAGGTCATGCAATCTACCCACACTTCCTTCGCGATCGACCAGTAGATCGCGATCGAGGTATTGAGCACCCCTGCTCTAGCTGATTGTAGGGGCTTAGTCAGTAGCCTTTTCCTGGATGTTAAACAGGAATTTCTTGGTGACATAACTATGTACTCACAGCTCTTCTGTGGGCAGTGACATCCAGTTAGGTCCTGTTGAGGGGAGAGTCTTAGGTGCCCATCTAACTATACTGCTCACAAAAATTAAGGGATATTTCAAAATGAATATGAAACAATAAAATATCCCCTATTTTTTTGTGAGCAGTATATTTTCAACATTTCAAGAGTTTATCTCAGAATAAAATTTGCATCCCAACACAACCCCAACTACCTCACACAAAAAAGCAAAAAATACTCTTCATTTTATTCTAGATTTAGTTTCTATTTTTCTCAACTTGCATACTCAGTTGGACATACTTTTGAGTATTAAATGTAAAAATAAGTTAATCATTGATAAACATAATTTCTAAAATAATAACAATGTTTTTTAAAAGTTTCTTTTATAAACCTTTCTTGGGTGTTTACCATGTACCAAATCTTCTGCTATGTGCCTTTATATATGTATCAATTAAATATTATAACAATCTTATGAGAGGCAATATCATGAGTTCCATTTGAAGGATGAGAAAATTGAGGCTCAGAGAGGTTAATTTACTTCAGCACCTATAATCAACATGCTCTGGAGTCAGGATTTGAACCTCAGCTGTTTAACTCAAGAGTTCCTATATCAAATAAATAAAAGGGAAGAAAGTTGTTAAGAGATACAATAATCAGATTTGAAGGTTTCAGACTTGTATAGATAAAGGGTAGGTTATTTGCCTGTTACCTTACTGAGCCATCCTTAACGTGCTTACTTGGCATGACTAGTAGGTAAATAGCAACTGTAAAGGGGTGAGAAAATATTCTTAGAAACTCTAGAACTCTGTGGTGGGCCCTTTGGACATTACATCTTTAACTGGCAGTTTGTAGATAAACAGTTAAAGTTCAACATGCAGAGTCCAGAAGCATCTAGAAGCAGAATATTATGCCAGAAAAACCTGAGCTTATGGAGATATAAAGAATGATAATGGTTATAACTAAGGCATCCAGCTTGCGAGTGAGCTGCTCCCAGAGGCCATATTCCCTGGGGACGTTCCAAAGAATTATGTTAAACTGTATTAATGTAAGAGAATAAAAGAGAAGCCTGATTTCCAATTCCGCTTTGGAGTTCCCTCGGCTGGTGAAACAATTACAGGTCCCTTGCCATCAGCCTCCAGCGCGTCAGCAATTTTTTTTTCATTGCTTATTGAAATGCATCCCGAGATGTCTTAGATAAAATTCCCTGTTTCCCCTCATTATTTTCACCACAATGCTGCTTAAAGAAATGATCCTTGTTTGTAGTCTTTTTAAATTCACTGATCTATTCACTAACTCTTCCTTTGTCTCTCCCATCTCACCCCAGGTTTATTGGTCAGGCACACTGTGGTGTGCTTGGTTCTGGGGACCAACATGGACCAGGTAGGTGATCCTGGTTCTCCTCTTCCCCAGCCGCATCCTCATCCTGCTCCCGCTGACACATTCTCCAACAGGCTGGGCGAGTGGGGAAGCTCTGCTTTCTAAGCAACGGTCACTGACTTCATCTGTGTTCAGTGAATGTACCTATTCCTCCATTCAGTTGATCTCTTCCGGATATTGGGGTGAGGAAGCTGATTGATCTAACAAACAAGACACCTAAAGTCTAAACCTTGAAGAGTGGTGACTACAGTTTATTAAGTTCTTTCATTTGCTCCTCAAAACACCAATATATTGAGTGTGAAAGAGAAACACCTAGTTGCAGAATAATGTATGTATTATAAATAAATTTTAGCACAAATAAAATACCTCTTTATTTATTTATGTATGTATGAGCAAGAAGGAGGAACTGGAAGGATGAGTGCGTCACCTATATCAGAGGAAGGAGGTGGAGAGGGGAAGAAAATCATCTGCCTTTCTACAGTTTTCCTTTGCTAGCGCCTGTTTCATTAGGTAAAATTGGCATGCATCACTTTTATAGTTTTAAAAGTATGAAATAAAAGTTTTACACATAAAAGACAAATAGAAAAATAAACAATTCTATGAGGTTGAGACTAGCAATTCTTTCTTTTTATGGGGAAAAAAAATCTAATTCTGTGAGAAACCAAGGTCTTTCTCAGATAACGGGGCAGAAACAGGTCGAGTCAGGCTCCGACCCAAATCCTCTGGTTGGGAGGGCAGTGAGATTTCTGCCCGTAGCAATTGGTTCTTTCCGTAGAACAGACACATCACAACTTGGCAAGATTTGGGGCAGGGCACAGAAGCCAAATAAAAGTTTTAGGTACTGAGGGATAAAACATTTTGACTGAAGGGATTAATAGACCACTGGGCTCTGGATGTGATATCTGACACTCGGTTGGCTACATGGAGTTTTTCATAACTTCTTCAAGTCCAGAGAACCTCCCGCTGTCCCCAGCTATTATCACATGGCTCTCAGATCAGGTTGTCCAGTCTCTGGCATAAGGAAGAGGGTTAAGGATGACTATTATTTGTATATGTGAACAGTTGTGTGAGTTGTGAGAACTTAGTTGGGAAATGCTTAGGGTTTTCTACCTGTTTCTCTGTTTTGAGTATAGTTTTTAATATTTGATGCCAATGAAGATGAATATGTATATCTAGAAGTCCTCACCTGAATTGAGCAGGTGAGCAAACAGAAGAATTCTGCTCCTTTGAGGCAGGTATCCCCCAAACCCAGAAAATTCGAATGGTGTGGCCAAACTTAAACCAAGAACTTTACATGGGTCAGTTTCTGCTTGGCATCATATCTAAAGAAACAAGAGTCTGGCGGAAAAAATATATTTTAAATATTTCAGATATATGGGATGGTTCTGAAAACACATGTGTGCATAGGCACATAGATAATGGCAGATGGGGGAGTGGGGGCACTTTTATAATGTACAGCTGTGTTCTTTTATTTTATGTTTCAATATCACTCATTTTCCATCTCATCCATGTCCTGCAGAAACTCCCAAACAAGGCTTCTCTCCTCTCCACAGTCCCCAGTCTCTCTCTGACACTCCCCCTGCTTGGCTTTTCAGTCTCTTTTTTTACCATGCTTTCTGGTCTCTGCAGGCCAGGGGTGCCTTGGATGGGTTCCTCCTTCCTGGGTCTTGTGTAACCTCCTGACCAATCACTCCCTGCCACATAGCGGGGAAGCAGCTTCTCCTTTGGTTGTTCTCTTAAAAACCAGCCCCATCCTGCTGAGACCAAATGTCTCCCCCACCCACTTCAAACTCCCAAGCATTCTAACTGATTGAATTTTCCACCTCCAAAGACTGAATTGCACCTTACAGCCAGTGTGTGGAACACCACTCTGGTAGACCACAGTGAACAAGGAAAGAAAGGGGAACTGCTTCAGCTGGGGACTACATCAAGGAAGGTTTCCATGACTGAGATGCCTTTTTCTATTCTTGTGTGTGTAAGTGGAACTTTGTCCATTGGTTATCTGTTTGTGGTCCAATATTTTTAAAGATTTTATTTATTGATTTGAAAGAGAGAGAAAGAGGGAGAGAGAGAAATTGGGAGAGGAGCAGGAAGCATCAACTTGTAGTAGTTGCTTCTCATATGTGCCTTGACCAGGCAAGCTTGGGGTTTTGAACCACAACCTCAGCATTCCAGGTCAATGCTTCACCCATTACACCACCATAGGTTAAGATGTGGTCCAATTTTTTGATGGAGATAGATGCAGAGATAAGAACTCAACCTAGCATGTTTCACATAAATATTTCTGAGGTTCTCTGACTGTGGCAGTTCTACTACCGGCCTTGCTGTTAGCAGTTGCCCAGGGATTTTTGATGAACAGGATGGGAAAGTCTATTGAATAGCTGATTATTTTGATGCCTTTGAATAAAGTTCTAGTTATTTTGAGATGATTTAGCCATCACCATTAGAAAGATAATTAAGAATCTCCTATCATCAGGTCTTGAATGGTTGGCCTAGTGGTAGAGTGTCAGTTCAGCGTGTAGATGTTCCCGGTTCGATTACCGGTCAGGGCACACAGGAGACGTGTCTATCTGCTTCTCCACCCTTCCTCCTCTTTTTTCTCTCTGTCTCTCTCTTCTCCTCCCACAGCCAAGGCTCCATTGGAGCAAAATGGACCTGGGTGCTGTGGATGGCTCCATGGCCTCTGCCTCAGGCAATGGAGCAAAGGCCCAGATGGGCAGAGAGAGCATCACCTCCTGGTGGGCATGCCAGGTGGATCTCAATTGGGTGTATCAGGGAGTCTGTCTCTCTGCCTCCCCACTTCTGACTTCTAAAAAATACAAAAGAAAAAAAAAGAAAGAAAAGAATCTCCTAGCATCCATTTTTTCTTATTACAGATTTTACTCTTTTTTTTTTTGAAAATGTTTATGACACAAATGTATGACGGCCAAACAAAGATTGGGGGCTGCGAGCAGCATGGTCCTCAGCTCGGAGCTTCTAGAGCAGCTGGCCCAGCTCTCCAGCTGGGCGGCAGCATAGGGCTACCCCATGGGGGCTACCCCACGAAGACAGCCCACAGGAGCCACCCCCACTTGCTCTTACCATCAAGAAAGTGTTAACAAGCAAAAATAAATAATGTAAAAAGTGGGCCTGATGTGCAGTGACAAAGCCTGGGAGAGCCTAGAAATGCAGAAAGAAATGATTAGGAAGAAGGTCTTAGAATATAAATGAGGCCAGAGCCAGTGAGGGCAATTAAGGCAAAAGCCTTGGGCCTTCGCCCAGAGCCACATTTCAACATTTTCCCATGTGGGAAACTCCAGTTAACTATTTCCACTCCCTGACCCCCAAATGACACCTAACTTTTGCTTCATCTGTGGCTCACAGTGTGGGTACAGGGAATAAGCTAAACCTGAGGCCTCTATAACATGTTACTAAACTGCCTGACAAGCAGGTGGATGGCCCCTGGCAGAGGCAGCAGTGTGAGGGGGAAGCTACCTCCCTGGGATGGTGAGTGAGGGTCCGGTTACTGCATGGAGGGGCTTATTTCAGTCACGATGACTCTTAGCACCTTAACTGTATTTTACTTTTTCTCATAGCTTTTCTCAGTGGATCACAGGCTGGTCACAGCAAAAACAAAGGGAACAGCAGGCTTCTGATACCAATCTGGAAGCCGTGGACCCCACCCCCAGCTCATGCAGGAGGCTATTTCTCCATCTCTTAGAAAACAGCTCTGAGACCTGTCATCTTTGCTAAAGATGTGTCCCCACTTTGTGTCACAAAAATATCCCAGCCCCGATACAAATAGAGGAAAAAAAAAAGGATGCAAAATATGAGAGTTTTCTGATCATTTCAAATAAAGCTTGAGTGCCCTGTTTTTCTCCTTCATTTTTATAACCTATTTATTGTTCAATAAATAGACCCATGTCAGTCATGGAGCCCCTCTTGTCTAATGGCCTGAACGCCCAAGCTGTGTACTACTTTCTTAGAGCTCCATAGCATCTTTATTTTCGTACTTTTCTTTGCAAGTACTAGTTTTTATGTCTATCACTCTCACAAAGCTGTGGTCTGCTTTGGGACAGGAAGCCAGGTTTATTTCCCTTTCTTCTCTCCTCCCTTCTCATTTTGATTTTATTTTATGTTATCTCTCTCTTTTTTTTTTTTTTTTTGGTGTCTAACACAGTGCTTGGTGTTTATTGATTGATAGATCCCTGAAGCTAATTTATTAATCAGTTGTTTAAGATGAGAAATGAAGTTTCCCAAAAGTTTCATGTCTAGAATGGCAGTTAACAATCCAGGATTCATTAATAATCCCCTCCAAGCATACAGTTATGATCAAGGAGACATCCTGTATATTAGCTATGAATAACCCAAAATAATTCTATTGAAATATTGATGAAATATATTCTTTGCATTTTGTGAATACTACTGTCGTATATGATTTACCCAGTAAAATAAATCTATGACCAAGAGTTTCAAACAGAACTCAAAAAGGAAATATAGACTCTAAGCTGAGCCATGCCTGCTCAGTGGCTAAGTGACATGTTACTTCTGCAGATTCATAAGGCACTGAATTCAAGGGCCTCAGGGAAATGACAAATTCTTTGTCATGGCCTTAGAGGATCATTCACATATAGACCAAATTAAAATGTTAATTCAAAAAATGCACAAAAGCTTCTGAATGTAAATCAGAAATGCAAAATTTTTTAAATTTATTCATTTTAGAGAAGAGAGAGAGAAGCGGGAGGAGTAGGAAACATCAACTCCCATATGTGCCTTCACCTGGCAAGTACAGGGATTCAGACCAGCAACCTCAAGTGTTCCAGGTCGATGTTTTATCCTCTGTACCACCACAGGTCAGGCCAGAAAGGCAACATATTGAAGAGGCAAATATAGATATCTGTTATTAGTGGGGAAAGTAATTAAAGGAGAATAAAAATGTGCGATTTAGAGAATTCTATGGTGATTCTGAATGGAAGGTCTGGGGAATTTAGAAAGTCAGAATAGAAATTCTTAGCCCTTCTGTTGACATATAAGACCCTTCGCACAGTGACTGCCAGTCATGTCTTCACCTCAGTTCTCATCACCTCCCTTTACCTGCAGCCGGTCTTAACCAGACTGGCTCCTCAACCCTACTGGAGCACTCTGCTCTCCCTGCCCCGGGGTTCATGACCTCTGGACAGAATTAGGGGAGAAGCAGTCACTCTTCCCCCGGTCCCCATGAGGACAGAGTGCCACCCTATGAGAGCACTTGGTCTTTGCAGAGGTATGACTCATTATAATATCACAAATGCATCTCAGTCCCATCCCTCCCAGTAATCCATGCTATAACCAGTATGGGTGCCTGTTCAGACCTCCTGTTATGTTTTGACCTTATTTCTGAGGTCTGGGTCAAATCCCTCTTCTCAAAATGGCAACATGGAGACCTCTGCCGCATGTAGTCGTTTGGTTTTACCAAGTTTTCACAGTACTTTGTTTTCTATCTTTCTTTGATTTGGTTCTTTCTCTGTATTTCAACTGTTCTCAGTGCATATATCATAGTATTTCCATTCAAATTTTAACTTTTTAATTTGAAATCATTTAAAACGTGTGTTTTACTTTATTAGTTTCTATATCACTTGACCCCCCACCGACCCCCCCCCCCCCTCAGCCATCACTTTGTTCAAGGATAATATGTCTTTCCCGTCATTTTATCACCAGGACCTAGTGTGGTGTGAGCTCCCAGAGAGTGCTGAGTGAGTACCTGCTAAGAAGCACAGCGGGCTGAGGGACCACTGGTGACTGCCTTCCTTCCAAAGCTGAGCATCTGTGGTCAGCCTCCTCACGCTCGGCTCCCATCCCTCCATGCCCTGCACATGGCTGTGTCGATATTGGCTGGATTGTATGGAAACATATGAATGTCTTTTTCTTTGATAAAAATAGAAACACTAACTTAGCTGCACATCCCAGCTGTGATTAGAGAAGGCTTCTTCTTTTCATTCCTCCCTGAATAGGGCTATAATTCTGAGGCAAGCAGAAAGACCTGGAAGAGGAAGGGAGAGTGGATAAAGCAGTGTGCGGGTGAGTGAGTGGCCATGAGGGAGAGGGAGAGGGAGAGGGAGAGGTAGAGGGAGAGTGAATGAGGGGAGAGGACATGTGAGTGAGGGCGTGACTGCACACGTGAGAGTGTGAGAGGAGAGCGTGCAGTAGATGCACAGGGAGTATGACTGTGAGAGTAGGGTGACCCGGTGAGTGTGAGTGTCAGGTGAGAGAGCTGGGCACCAGTAGGAGGAGGTGGAGTTTCCTGAGGGAAGAGGGTGAAATACTGAGGAAATGAGGAGTGGTGAAGAATGGAAGAATTAAAGTCAAACAAGCCCTGGAGGTTGAAAAACACCGTTTCTCCCTACTTTTTCTTCTCTCTCTCTCTCTCTTTCTCTTTTTGTTTTACACTCTCCTTTATGTTTATTTCTCCTAAATATGCTCTTGGGAGCCTATGTTCCCATAAGCAATGTATGAACATTGAATGATTCTCTGCTCCCTGAAAAACTTCTAGGATCTGGTTCAACAATGTGGATGCAGATACACATCCTCCCACATCTGTTGCATTTTGCTATCTGCACCAAGGACAGAAGGAGAAACAGTTCGCAGTGCCCACAAACACCACTTTAACAGTGAAAACTGATGGAATGGAGAGCGGCCAGGCTCAAAGTAGAAGGAGGGTGAAGGACGCCGCTCCTATGAAGGCCTTCGGCTTCTGACCCAGAAAATCGCAGTTAGCTTCGGATAATCAGCTCTATTCCTTTCCACAGCCAATGGATCAAGACTGAGTAGACTTATCTAAGAAACTGGGTCTCCTGGATATTAATATTTTTAAGCTTCAGTACACGAAACAGTATAGTATCTATGCATAAAGAGACTTAAATATAAATGCATGCCATGAACATGGAAAATACAGAGGGTGAAAATAAATGTTTTCATAAATTGTGTTGGAACAACCAGAAAGTCTTCTATAGAAAAAGAAACGAAAACAAAACAAAATGAAACAAAACTCTCACACTGTGCACTAGGATAAACTGCATACAGATGAAAGATTTTTAATGTAAAGTAAAAAGAAGCCATAACATTTTAGGAGAAAATCCAGAAGCCATACAAAATTAATGAATGATACAATGAAAACTCCTTATCTAGCAAAAACAAAACAAAGAAAAAAAATCCTGCAAGTAAAATCAAAACCAAATTAAGAAAGGAAGCTATGCAAAACATTTGCAAATTGTATCTCAAAGAGCTAATCTCTCTAGTAGAAATTGGTATGACCCACAACATAAAAAGAAAATGGGAAAAGATATGAACAGTTAAGTAACAGAAAAGAGAATACAAATTCCATTTAAACGTGTGAAAAGATGCTCCACCTCACTCATAACTAGAGAAATGCAAATTATACTTTCACTGAGAAAGCATTTTTTATTCTATCAGGCTGTGAAAATCCAAAAATTTGTGGATCCATTCTGTTGGGAAGGCCTCAAGTAATAGGTATTCTCATACATTGTTGATAGTAGTGGATATTGTAGTGAATTCTCTATGAAGAAATATTTCTGAATATTTACCCAAATTACAAATGGATAAATTTTAATTTATACAAAAATCCTAGTTCTGGAAATTTATCTTACAGATATAAAATGCACATGTGCAAAATGATGAATTATAAACTTGTTAGTTGTTGCTTGGATGCAAGAGTAAAAGATCAGGATTAGGTCAAATATTCATTTATAAAAGACTGTGTTCAGCAAACTGTAGTGCAAGCATATAATGGAATATTATGCACATATAATAGAGAATAAGGGAAAGTTCTCTATGCGCAGATATGAAAAGATTTTTTTTCTATAAAATGATAGGCTGAAATCTTCTAGACATACTTTTAAAATAGTAAAGCAAAATGAAATCTTTGTACGAAAAGGAGAAACTAAAAATACATACTTATGTTTCTGTTACACAAAAAACAAAGACACCCAAATTAATAGAATGTTGCCCTTGTGGAAATGAAGGATAGGAATGAAGTAGAAACATTTTGCTGAATACCTCTTTATATTGTTTTGATTTATATCCCATGTGAATGGATTATCTACTCAAAGTTTATGTATATTATGTCAGTTATATTGAAATAGGTCTGATTTTAATAGTATTAGCAAAAAAGTCCTCTTTAGGGAAACCAAAACAAAACTCAAAACTGCTTCTTACAAATTACCGCGCCCCCCTCTCTCTTTTCCTGTTCCCATTAGGGCTTTTAAGCCTGACATATTTCCTCCTTTGACTTGGAGAAGAAGATAAACAACTCTACTGATGAGTGGCATGAGGATTTGGGGGATTCTGTCAACAACATGGGGACCATCATTTCCCCATTAACTCTGGATATCTATCTCTGGGATGCCAGCTTTTCTTAATCCACTGAGTGTTTTCCTCTATAGATCACTGTTCTCAATCTGCTAACAACACCCAAGTAGATCAACAGCTGTCGTGCGTCAGCCCAAGAGTGGCTGAAGGTAAAGGCAATGTCTCTCATTGAGATAAACAGCACCAGGGTTCCAGGTATTTTCTCCTATATGCTGGAGTGTATTTTTCTCAGTTATAAACTATTTGTATATTGCTTAATTTAATAATGCTTCCATAAAAACGTAAGCATCTCCAAATGCAACTATGCAAATGAAATATAGTCTGTAACTTGACATAAGTATATAAAACTTGTTAGTCCTGGCCCTGTGGCTTGATTTCTAGATGCAGAGAAGAAAGGTGGATCAGGTTGTAGCATCACGTGTAACACACCTGGCGGAGGTAAGAAGGGGAGTTGGAGGAAGGACGAAGTTTGCACTTGCCTATCTTTCCAATCTGGTTATTTTGAACTCTATCCTTCTAAAGGTCTTTGCACTCGCTGTGCCTTTAGCCTAGAAGCTGCTGCCCTGGACTGACTGTCTGTCGTCTCCATGGTCTAAAGTCAAATTTTATTTCTTGAGATGTACTTCTTCTATTGCTTCCCCAAACCCCCTTATTCAATTACACCCTCTTGTTTTATTTTCTTGATAGCACTAATCACTGTTTGAAATGGTCTTACTCACTACCTACCACATACTACCTTCTCCTCCCTACCACCCAGTAAACTGTATTGCCCTCCTACATATTCTCAGTACCTAGAACAGTGTGTGATCCATAGTAAGACCTCACTAAGTATTTCTTGAATGAATAAATAGAAGATGAGAGTCCATGTCTGACTGGGTTTTGTACACAAAACCTTTAATGCAAATAAACCTTTAACAAATAGTCATTCAGTGAATGAATAAATTCAAGAAAATTCTCTTTAGATATTTTAAAATGCTCAATCTGGCAAAGAAAAGACTGTCTTGACCTTCAGTTGTTCAGTGATTACTCTTTTCTCTCATACTTAGGACAGTTCCTGAGATGTCTGAAATTCTGAATAAAAACATAGCTTTCTTTTATAATTTTCTTAATCGTTAAAAAAGCCCAAATCCAATATGCATTAAAAGAGTTATTTAACTTAAAAAATTTATTTAACTAAATCTATTTTTTTCTGTGATCACTGGTTTAAAAATCAATTGCACAAAAATCTTTATATCTGCAATGCATGATTTCTTTAGGTATTTTATTCTAATTTAAAGTGCCATTTTATAAGTGTTAAAATATATTGTTAAACTGTATAAACAACTAGGTTTTATTGATGTATTGGTTTAGTAAATTCTAACCACACATCTACCTTTTTAGTATTAATAATCCTATAGACATAATTACTCATATTTAAGAATACAAATAAAATCTGCTTTTCAATGAGACTTAAATCTCTTTTTGGAAAAAGAGTGTTTTTCTTCTCAAAAGTATATCCTTTTTTTTTTTTTTTTTTTTTTTTTTTTACAGGGACAGAGAGAGTGTCAGAGAGAGGGATAAATAGGGACAGGCAGATAGGAACGGAGAGAGGTGAGAAGCATCAATCATTAGTTTTTCGTTGCTGTTACGACACATTAATTGTTTATTGATTCCTTTCTCACATGTGTCTTGACCGCGGGCCTTCAGCAGACCGAGTAACCCCTTGCTGGAGCCAGCGACCTTGGGTCCAAGCTTGCAAGCTTTTTTGCTCAAGCCAGATGGGCCCGCGCTCTAGCTGGCGACCTCAGGGTCTCGAACCTGGGTCTTTCACATCCCAGTCCGAAGCTCTGTCCACTGCGCCATCGCCTGGTCAGGCATATCCTTTTTTGATGAGGTGAAATTACAGATGGTTAGCCAGGTTTCAGAAAAGGGAATGAATGTCTGTTGGGTGTTTACATATATCCTAGATATGGTGCTGAATAGTCTTCATATGCTGGGGACCACTTCATATGCTCTGCTCACCATTTTAAGAAACAACCCTTGTAGGATAGTGTGCCAGGTAGTCTACACTGTATATGGTCCCTTGGCAAGCTAAATCACTTGAATTGGGTTCAAGATAAATCTTGTTTTAACTTTATCACTAATAATAATAGGTTCAATATACTATAAAATCCTTAAAACTATAAAATTGTGTCTTTTGGTGAATTTTTAATTAAGATGATTTTATCTAGAAAAAATTTCTTGCCAAACTTTCTGGAGTCATGTCAATTAAACAGGCACTGTGTTAAGTTCTCTTCCATTCTGATGATTATCATTAATTTTGCCTTGAAAGTTTATTATAATGAACATATGTCTAAAAATAACATTTTAGATCAAAGGAGAAAAAACATAACTGTTTACTGGTCTCTGTATAGTGAATTATTAAAATAATAAAAATTAAAAAAGAAGAATTTTCTTGGGGCACAGAGGAGGGGGAGTAATGGGCATGCATTTGTTTTTATCACTATTTATTTCCTTTTCTAAATTTAAAGATGTGTTGTGACAGATATTGGGAAGATAGTTTGGAGTATGAGTACAGAATGTATCTGAGTGGCTGATGTATCTGCGTTGAAAGAAAAACAGACTTTGAAGGGAAATAACTCTCCCCCCTTTAGACATAACAAAATCATGAATTACAGTTTGGACCTTGTCTTACCTATGAACAGGACATACTTTGGAGCTTGAATTCTATAAAGAGTTTGCTTGGTAAAATGGACTTCCATACATTGCCAAGGGAAGTACAAATTGATGGGTCATATCTGAGCGGCAATTTGCTAATGTGTATTAGATATATTAAAATATTTATAAATGTTCACCCTAAAATTTCAAGATAACAAAATAATTTCTATATAGCAGCTATTCTTATATTGCTGTCCACCATAATTTTTTTCTTTTTATTCAATGAGAGGAGGGGAGGCAGAGAAGTACTCCCACATGTGCCCTGACCTGGATACACCTGGCAAGCCCACTAGGGGCTATGCTCTGCCCATCTCGGGTGTTGCTCCATTGCTCATCAACTGAGCTCTTCTTGGCACTAAAAGCAGAGGCCATGGAGCAATCCTCAGTGCCTGGGGCCAACTCGTTCCAATCAAGCCATGGCTGCAGGAGGGGAAGAGAGAGAGAAAGAAAGAAAGAAGCAAGACAGGGAGGGGTGGAGAAGCAGATGGCTGCTTCTCCTGTGTGCCCTGACTGGGAAACAAACCCAGGACATCCACACGCCATGCTGACATTCTACCATTTTAACATTCTAGCCACCTAGCCAGGACCATAGTCCACCATCTTATGGGGATCCCTGACACCCTTTTGCAGGCAACCACAAGGTCAAAACTATTTTCATAATACTACTACGATTATTTGCCTCTTTCACTGTGTTGTCATTTGCACCAATGAAGCAGCATGAATAAAGTCAGTGGCACCAAACTAATGTATGGAAACTCATTTTCTTCTACACTGCCATGTCCCAGGAATAAAAAATATGTCAGCTCCATTTATAGGGGCCTTTGATAAAGTAGTAAACATTAATAGCTTTATTAAATCTTGACTCTTAAACACACAGCTTTTTAATATTCTGTGTGAAGAAATGGGAAGTACCCATGAAGCACTTCTGCTGTGCACTGAGATACAACTGATTATCTTGAAGAAATGTCCTCGTGCCATTGTTTGACTTGGGAGTGGACTAAACTGCTTTTTTTTGGGGGGGGGGTTGTTTGTTTTGTATTTTTTCTGAAGTAAGAAGTGGGGAGACAGAGAGACAGACTCCTGCATGCGCTCGACCAGGAATCCACCTGGCAAGCCCACCAGGGGGTGATGCTCTGCCCATCTGGGGCGTTGCTTCATTGCAACTAGATCTATTCTAGCGCCTGAGGCAGAGTTCATGGAGCCATCCTCAGCTCGGGGCCAACTTTGCTCCAATGGAGCCTTGGCTGACAAAGGGAAAGAGAGGGATAGAGAGAAAGGAGAGGGGGAAGGGTGGAGAAGCAGATGGGTGCTTCTGCTGTGTGCCCTGGTCGGAAATCGAACCCGAGACTTCCACATGTCGGCTGATGCTCTACCACTGAGCAAACTGGCCAGGGCTTAAGCTGCTTTTTACAGAGAACATTATTTTTATGTGAAAGACTGACTGAAAAACAAACATGAATATTTAAATTTGGGTTTCTGGCAGATGCTTTCCCCCAAATGAGCAAAGTGATCCTGTCATTTCAAGGAAAACAAGTGATAGTATTTTCAAGTCACATGAGTCAGGGCAAAAACCATGGCTGGTACAGTAATTAACACAGAAATATTTTAAAGGAATTAGTGCATATATATAATGCCCCTGCAGAGCTTTGTAACAATCAAACCCAGATGGTAACTTAAGCAGCAGATTTGGTTCTGGAGGCCAGCCCCTGGATCAGTGGCCATTGGCTGGCTTAAAGCCACACATGGCAGTCCACCTTACTCTTCTTGCCAGGGCTGATAATTGAGCTTGACACTGAAGCTCCTCTCCTGTGAAGAATCACTGTCATCTTAGAAGGTCTGTGGGTAGGTGGAACCCAGCACTCTGCTGACAGATCTCTGAAGAGATAAGTATGAAATGACAAAGCTCTTATTATCTAAGTGAGCACTTTTTATCCACACAAAGGATACAACTAGCTTAGACAAATGCTTTCACTGTGAATCCACCGACATTTTCCTCTTTAATCAATTCATAACAAGCCAATCTGTTCTCTACCTTCAAGTTCCCAAATGTTCCTCCTTAGCAGCTTGAGGGGTATTAAGCTGTCACTTGGTAGTTGTTATTTTGAAAGATCCTGTTTTCTGCAATCTTTCTAACATGTTCTTATAAGGTAGGCTAATTATAATGAAACTTTTACTTGTTCAATAAAGATTCTCCTTTAAATTAGAAATCCTCATAGACACTAAAATGAAATGTGATCAGAAAGTGTGTTTGTCAAATATAAAAATATAATTTATTCTTTGAACAAAAAATTATTAAAATCCTACCCATGAATCATTGTGGTAGATACAAAATCAAAATATAAGATCTTTGTTCTCAAGGAACTTACAATCTAGGACCAAAAGAAAAGTAAACAGCCTGACCAGGCGGTGGCGCAGTGGATAGAGCATCGGACTGGGAGCAGAAGACCCAGGTTAGAGACTTCGAGCTCGCCAGCTTGAGTGCGGGCCCATCTTGCTTGAGCAAAAGCTCGCCAGCTTGGACCCAAGGTCGCTGGCTCCAGCAAGGGGTTGCTCGGTCTGCTGAAGGCCCGCGGTCAAGGCACATGTGAGAAAGTAATCAGTGCTTGCTTCGGCAGCACATATACTAAAATTGGAGAAAGTAATTAAAGAATAACTAAGGTGTCAAAATGAAAAACTGATGATTGATGCTTCTCATCTTTCTCTCTTCCTATCTGTCTGTCCCTATCTATCCCTCTCTCTGACTCTCTCTCTCTCTGTCCCTGTAAAAAAATAAAAAAAGAATAAAGAAAAGAAAAGTAAACAGACCTGTAGAAGAGTCTGGAGGAGTGCTGAGAGAAGTGTGAATACAGGATATAGAGGCCTTGGAAGGGAGCCTGGACCTGACCAACGGGCCAGGCTGGTTTTTAGCGAAGGAGTCTAGACTTTAACGTGTCCACAGATCTGCCCCAAGTTACCTGTCTGTACTTATGCCCTGGTATTGGACTCTGCACCCCATGCAGGACTCTCTGCTCATTCTCACAATCTCATTATGCTTGTTGCTATGCCAAGGATCTTGCTTAGATGTTCCCTATGTCTGGAATTCTTATTACTCTATCTGTAGCAAAATTTTTCCTGTTGTTCAATGGCAAATTGTCTTCCAGAAGCATCTTTGATCATATCAGCTTCCTTTCTAGAGGCAGCACCTGCCATTTCATCAGGAAACTTTGCATTGGTGCTCCTCCACCCACATGTTCCCGTAGAATCCTGCGCTAGCTTTTGCTTTGGCACTTATATCCAACTGTCGATATGACAACTCCACCTGAAAGATTGCACACTTCCCATGAGAAAAACTGAATTCCTGATCTCCCTGACCCCATCACCAATTGGTTTCACCTGAATTGTTTGCTTTTCTCCCTATCCTTCCCCATTCTCCCAGGTAGTAGCCCTTACAAAAATCCTTAATTGGGCGGGGGGGGGGGGGTTCCTTTCTGTTTCAAAGTACACACATGCAGTGCTATCTCTAACTTTATTTTTAATGTTTATAAATTATTTTAAATTAAATTTATTGGGGTGACATTGGTTAATAGAATCATATAGGATTCAGGTGTACATTTCTATAATGCATGATCTTACACTGCATTGTGTGCCCAACACCCAAAGTCAAATCTTCTTTCATCACCATATATTTGGCACCCTTTACCCTTTACTACACCTCCAACTCCTTCCTCTGGTAACTGCCATACTGTTGTCTATGTCTATGAGTTTCAGTTTTATAGCCCACACGAGTGAAATCATATGATTCTTAGCTTTCTCTGTCTATTTTGCTTAGCATTATACTTTCAAGGTCCATCCATGTTACAGCAAATAGCAGTATTTCATCTTTTCTTATGGCTGAGTAGTGTTCCATTGTATATATGTACCACATCTTCTTTATCCAGTCCTCTACTGAAGGACACTATGGTTGTCTCCATGTCTTGGTCACTATGAATAATGCTGCAATAAATATAATTGATTGTGCATATATCTTTGCAAATAAATGTTTTGCAGGTGTCTTTTTTTTTTTTGGTAGATACCCAAAGAGAGATTACTGGGTCATGTGCTAACTCTATTCTTAAGTTTTTGAAGAATTGCCATGTTGTTTTTATAGTGACTAGTGACTATATCAGTTTATGTTTCTACGAGCAGTAAATGAGTGTTCCTTTTTTTCCACAGCTTCTCCAATACCTGTTATTACCTGTCTTGTTGATAATAATCATTCTAAACAGTGTGAGGGGTATCTCATTGTAATTTTGATTTGCATTTCCCTAATAGCTAGTGAAGTTGAACATTTTTTCATATATCTGTTGGCCATCTGTATGTCTTCTTGGGAGAGGTGTCTGTTCAGGTCCTCTGCCCATTTTTTAATTATTTTATGTCCATTTTAAAATTAGATTGTTTGTTTGGTGTTGGGTTGTATGAGTTATTTATATATTTTGGATATTAATGTCTTGTTGGAGCTGTTGTTTTCAAATATTATCTCCCATTTGGTTAGTAACCTTTTTGTTTTGTTGTTGGTCTCTTTAGCTGTGCAGAAGCTTTTTATTTTGATATAGTTCCGTTCATTTATTTTTGCCTTTATTCCCATTGTCTTTGGGGTTAAATTCATAAAATGTTCTTTAAGATAAAAATCCGTAAGTTTGCCTGACCTGTGGTGGCGCAGTGGATAAAGCATCGACCTGGGAACACTGAGGTCACCAGTTCAAAACCCTGCACTGGTCTGGTCAAGGCACATATGGGAGTTGATGCTTCCAGCTCCTCCCCCCTTTCTCTCTTTCTCTCTCTCTCTCTCTGTCTCCTCTCTAAAATGAATAAAATAAAAAGAAATTTTAAAAAATCCGTAAGTTTAATACATGTTTTCTTCTATTAATTTGTTTCAGATCTTATAGTCAGGTCTTTGACTAATTTTGAATTAATTTTTGTACATGGGGACAAACTACAACCTAGTTTTATTTATTTATTTACTTTTGCTGTGGCTTTCTAATTTTATTAGCACCATTTATTAAAGAGACTTTCTTTTCTCCATTGTATGTTTTTGGTTCCTTTGCCAAAAATTATTTGTCCAAATATATGTGCTTTTATTTTTGGGTTTTCAAATCTGTTCTATAGATCTGTGTGTTTGTTTTTCTGCTAATATCACGCTGTTTTAAGTATAATAACTCTGTATTATAATTTGAAGCCAGGTAGTGTGATGCTTGTGGCTTTGTTCTTTTTTCTTAAGAATGCATTTAGGAGGTCTCCTGTGGTTCTATATAAATCTGATGATTTTTTGTTCTATTTCTTTTAAAAAATGACATTGGGGTTTTGATGGGGATTACATTAAATCTGTATATTGATTTGGGTACTATGAATATTTTAACTATGTTGATTCTTCCAGTCTATGAACATGGAATATTTTTTCATTTCATTGTGTCTTTGTGATGTAGTTTTCAGTACATAGGTCCACCACACCCTTTGTTAAGTATATTTTGATTTTTAAAAAAGTATTTTATTCTTTTTGTATATCCAGAATCTTGTATCTTTTCACCACCTGGACTATTTCCTCTCTAATCTTGGCTGCTAGAATAATCTCAAGCCTAAATTGTTTCAGTGGTCTCCTAACTGGTTTTCCTGTATCTACTCTAGTACCTCAACTTTATTCTTCACAAGCAGCCAGAGTAATCTGTTTAAAAGGCAAATTTAATTGCATCACTTTTCTCAAAGCCCTCTAATTGTTCCCCATTTTTCTAAGACTAACTTTCTTCCAAAGCCCACAGAGCACTCCAACCTCTCTAACCTCATTTCCTACCATTGCTCCATGTCATTTAACTTTAGAACTAGATTTTTCTTGCTATTTTGTGAATATTCCCAACACACTTTCACTTCAGGGCATTGGCTTATCTTTTCCTTCTGCCAAGAACACAACAGCTATATGGTCAACAACCTCATCTTCTTTAAATTTTAGCTTTAATGTCACCTTCTTAATGAAGCTAATCACAATATCTACTTTAGTTTTCAATTACAGTTGACATACAAAATTATTAGTTTCAGATGTACAGCATAGTGATTAGACACACATATATATTGTGAAATGATCACCTCAATAAATCTAGTACTCATCTGCCACTATACATAGTTATTGCAATATTATTGACTATAAACCCTATGCTATATTTTATATTCCCATGACTATTTTCATAACTAGAAATTTGTACTTCTTAATCCTTTCACCATTTTTACCCAGCCCCTCAAACCTTCTTCTATCTTGCAACCATCAATTTGACAATAATTCTACTCATTCTCATTCATGCCTCTTCAGTCTTGATCACCCTAATTTGTGTTTTTTATAGTACTTTTAAAAACACATTACATAATTTATTTGTTTGTTTATTGCCTGTCTCTCTTCACCTAGAATGTATGCTTTATCTGGGCAGATTTTGGTCTTTTTTTATTCATTACTGTGTCATCAGCACCACTAGGTTACTATCTATGATAGATTTAATAATATTTTCTGGATGAGTAAGTTACATGTTAACTTGTATTACTTCTTTAGTAAACTATAAATTCTTTGAGCACACAGATTCTGAATTATTCAACATCACATACTCACCTGGCTTATAGCTAACACAAAGTCAATAATTGTTCAGTGAATGAGTATTTCCCTCCACTGAACTGTTATTGTCTGTACTGCCCATTTTGAAATTTAATTATTGGCTGTTTTTGATGTCTTAATCTTATGTGTGAGAAGTGATAATTTGATGAAACCTGTTTTTTGGGACCACAGGTACAACTCTTACTTTTTTTATATACATGAACATGGTTGATTACTTAATACATGTTCTACCATGTATTTTGAGTTGAATAGAATGTACAATAACTGGTGGTGGAGACTGTGAGTGCAGGTTGGGACAGATGAAGGATGAGAGTCTTTAGGAAGCATTATTCATAGAGCATTAAAGCAATTAAGACCAATCATAAAAGCATTATTTCCACGAATTAAGACAAGTTTTGCAGAAACACTAGATTCCAATACTTTTTCTTCTTATGGTTTTTTATTTGTTATTAATTTCTTTAAAATTTTTTATTTAGACAATTAAATTTAACAGAGTGACATTGGTCAACCAGGGCACATAGATTTAGAGAAAACACCTCCACATCATTTGGACAGTCGATTATGCTGTGTACCCATCACCCAAAGTCAAATCATCCTCCATCACCATATATTTGTTTCTCTTTATGTATTTATTAGTTTCACCCCCATTTATACTCTATAAGCATTAGAGAAACTTAATTTGCATTTATGGTTTTTTGCTTTATACGGCTACTAACAACTTTACGGTTGTGTGAATCTTTTAAATTAATTTATATATGCTTAATATAAAAAAATGACAGAGGATCCAAGATAATGGTAGAATAGATGGAAGCTACATTCACCTCCTTTCAGGACCAAATTATAATTACAGCTAAAATATAAAGCAATTAACCTGAATAACTGACTGAAGACTAGCTGAAGAGAAGTCTTACAAACAAGGATTTACAGAAGAAGCCACATAGAGACTGGAAGGAAGGGCAACAATGTGAAAAGGGCTGGCTCATCTCCCACAGGCAGTGGCTAAGACTTTGGAGGGATATCTCAGTTGTCAAGATTTCCCCTGAGGAGCATGGGGTCTCAACCCCAACCCAGCTCCCAAACCCAGAGTACCAGAGTTGGAAAGGGGCATCCACATAACATTTGGCTATTAAAATCAGCAAGAATTCTGCCCTCCAGTGGGAGACAGAAGTCTGCTAGAGACACTGCAGACTTTTTGTGCATTGAAAAAGGTATCTTCTTCAAGGGCCAATGCACAAAATCTCTTTCTCAGCCGCTCACTCAGAGCTCCAAAGAAGGGAGAACAGAGCAGACTAGAGTCCTGTGAAGAGAGACTGGGGTTTGTAGTTCTGAAGAGAGACCTGAAGGGACAACCACCAGGGTACCTATGCTGAGTTACTCTCCTACACAACAGATGCCATATTTCTTAGGTGAAGCACTTCCTCTTATATGGCATCAGCCTAGGGAAAAGCAACAGTCCCACTGTCTGGACTCCCTGTTGACCAACCCTGCAAGGCTTATACCTCGCTGAAGAGTTTAATACCTGAGTAGGGTGGCTTTGGGATGGGGTCCATTTCTCCCACCTTCTCACAAACCTGACTGATGTTTCTACTTCACATGTGATTCACTAGCTCCATTCTGCTGACTTCCTGTGGCACTGCCCTGCTCAGTTAGGGCTCCTGGAAAAATCTTGGACAGACTGAATTTTGTAGTTCTAGAACTGGATCCATTTTTCTCTCACATGCCCAACTTGTACAAAACCCTTCTTTCACACAGCCAAATCTTTGTCTGCTTGGGCCTGATAAACTCTGCTGGCCTCACACTGATGAACATAAAGGGAGAGATTTACAATAATACAGTCATAGTAGGGGATTTTAACAGTTTACATTAATAGATAGATTTTCCAAACAGAAAATCAATAAGGAAATGGAGGCCTTAAATGACATACTAGTTCAAATGGATTTAATTGATATCTCCAGGGTATTTCGCCCCAAAGCAGTGTATATACATTCTTTTCAAGTGCACATGGAACTTTTCTAAGATAGACCACATGTTAGAATAGGAAACAACTCTCAGTACATTTAAGAAGACTGAAATCATATCAAGCATCTTCTCTCACCATAATGATATGAAACTAAAAGTCAATAACAAGAAAAAATCTGAAAAACACACAAAGACATGAAGGCTAAATAACATGTTACTAAACAATGAATGCGTTAAAAGTGGGATCAAGGAAGAAATCAAAAGATATTATGAAACAGATGAAAATGAGTACACAAGAACACAAAACTTATGGGACACTGCAAACACACTCTTAATATAAAAATTTTTGGCCCTGACTGTTTGGCTCAGTGGTAGAGCATCAGCTCCTGTCATGTGAAAGTCCCGGATTTGATTCCCAGTCAGGGCACACAGGAGAAGTGACCATCTGCTTCTTCACCCCTTCGCCCAGCCTGGGTACAAGCAGGAGTCTGTCTTTCTGCCTCCCTGCCTCTCAATAAAAAAATTAAAATAAAAAGGTAGAAATTTTTAACATTACAGGCTTACTTCAAGAAGCAAGAATAATCTCAAATAAACAATTTAATTGTTCATTTAAAAGAACTAGAAAAGGAACAATAAAAAAGCCCAAAGTGAGTAAAAGAAAAGAAATAATAAAGATCAGAGAAGAATAAATGAAATAGAGACTAAAAAAATATAAATGATCAATGAAAAAATAAATAAGATTGACAAACTCTAACTGGATTCATAAAGAAAAGAGAGAGGACACAAATAAATAAAATCAGAAGTCAAAGAGGAGAAGCAATAAATCACACCAAAGAAATACAAAAGATTGTAAGAAAATATCACCAACAGCCATATGCCAACAAACTGGGAAATCACAATGAAATAAATAAATTCGTAAAAACGTACAATCTTCCCTACTAAATCAAGAAAAATCAGAAAATCTGAATAGGCAGATTACAACTAATGAAATTGAATGAGTAATTTTAAAAAATCTAGTAATTAACAAGTCTTAGAAAATATGGCTTCATGGTGAATTTTGACAAACATTCAAAGAAGAGCTAACACCTATCCTTCTCAAACTATTGCAAAATATTCAAGAGGAGGGAAGATTCCTAAACTCATTTTATGAGGCATGCATTATCCTAATTACAAAAGCAAATAAAGACACTACAAAGAAAGAAAACTATAAGCCAATATCCTTAATGAACATTGATGATAAAATTCTCAGTGAAATATTAGCAAACTGAATCTAACAATACATTAAAATGATTATATATCAGAATCAAGTGATATTTATTCTGGAGACGCAAGTTCAGTACAATATTCACAAATTGATATGTGAGATACATCACATAAAGAAAATAAAGAATAAAAACTGCCCACATGATCATATCAAAGATGCAGATAAAGCATTTACTAAAATTCAACACCCATTTATGATAAAAAAAAACTTTCAGCAAAGCTACAGCACAGAGAACATACCTCAATATAATATAGGCCATATATGACCAACCCACAGCCAACATCATACTCAATGGAAAAAAACTAGAAGTATTTCCTTCAAGACAGAAAACAAGACAAGAATGTCTGTTTTCACCACTTTTATTCAACATAGTACTGGAAGTATTAGCCACAGCAATCATATGAGAAGAAGAAATAAAAAGCATCTAAATTGGAAAAGAAAAACTGTCATTATTTGCAGGTGACATGATACTGTAGGTAGAGAACCCTAAAGATTCCACCAAAACCCACTAGAACTGATAAATGAATTTAGTAAAGTAGCAGAATAAAAAATAAGTATGCAGAAATTGGTTACATTTTTATGCACAAATAATGAACTATCAGAAAAAGAAACTAAGAAAACAATCCCATTTACAATTATCACAAAATAAATAAAATGCCTAGGAATAAATTTAACCAAAGATATATGACTTGTACTTGGAAAGTTAATGACACCAAAGAAAGAAAGTGAAGCCTGACTAGGCAGTGGTGCAGTGGATAGAGTGTTGGACTGGGACATGGAGGATCCAGGTTCGAAACCCTGAGGTCACCAACTTGAGCGTGGGCTCATCCAGCTTGAGCAAGAGATCACCAGCTTGAGTAAAGGGTCACTGGTTTGAGCATGGGATCATAAACATGACCCCATGGTTGCTGGCTTGAGCCCAAAGGTCACTAGCTTGAAACCCAAGGTCACTGACTTGAGCTCAAGGTTGCTGGCTTGAGCAAGGGGTCCCTCGCTCTGCTGTAGCCCCCTGGTCAAGGCACATATGAGGAAGCAATTAACGAACAAGCAATCAATAAACAATTAAGATGCCACAACGAACAAGTTATGCTTCTCATCTCTTTCCCTTCCTGTCTGTCCTTATCTGTCCCTCTCTCTGACTCTCTCCATCTCTGTCAAAAAAAGAAAAGTGAAAAAGATACAAATAAGTGGAATCATATACTGAGTTTATGGATAGGAAGAATTAACACCATTAAAATGTCCATACTACTCAAAGCAATTTATAGAGTCAATGCAATTCCTATCAAGATACCAATAGCATATTTCACAGAACTAGAACAAATATTTAAAAAATTAATATGAAACCACAAACAAAAACTGATTAGCCACAGCAATCTTGAGAAAGAAAAACAAAGTTAGAAGTATCATGCTACCTGACAGAAAACTATATTACATGGCCATAGTAATAAAAACAGCATGGTACTGGCATAAAAAAAAGACATATAGGTTAATGGAACAAAATAGAGAGACCCAAATAAAATAAACTTATGTCTTTATGGTCAATTAACATTAGGCAAAAACATACAATGGTGATAAAAATAGTCCATTCAATAAATAGTGTTGGAAAAATTGAACACGTGCATGTAAAAACATGAACCTAGACCACCTTCTTATATCATATGTAAGAATAAACTCAAAATAATTTAAAAACTTATGTTTGACTCAAAACCATAATCCTAGAAGAAAACATACACAGTAAATTCTCAAACATTTCTCATAGTAATATTTCTTTTCTTGATATATCTCCTCAGGCAAGGGAAACAAAACAAAAGAACAAATGAGACTGTATCAAATTAAAAAGGTTTTGCACAGCAAAAGAAACCATGAGCAAAATAAAAAGACAATACTATGTTGAATGGGAGAATATATTTGCTAATGATACATTTGCTAAGGAGTTACTATCCAAAATTTTTAAGTAACATATAAAAGTCAACACGAGCCTGACCAGGCAGTGGCGCAGTGAATAGAGTGTTGGACTGGGATGTGAAGGGAACCAGGTTCGAGACCCCGAGTTCGCCAGCTTGAGCATGGACCCATCTAGCTTGAACAGAAAGCTCACCAGTTTGAGTCCAAGGTCACTGCCTTGAGCAAGGGGTTACTCGGTCTGCTGAAGGCCCACAGTCAAGGCACATGTGAGAAAGCAATCAATGAACAACTAAGGTGTCAAAACAAAAAACTGATGATTGATGCTTCTCATCTTTCTCCGTTTCTGTCTGTCTGTCCCTATCTATCTATCCCTCTCTCTGACTCTCTCTCTGTCTCTGTAAAAAAAAAAAAAAGTCAACACAAAAAACACAGACAATCTAATTAAAAAAAAATAGGCAAAGGACTTGAATAGACACTTCTCCAAGGAAAACATACAGATGGCCAATAGACATAAAAACAATGCTCAGTGTAACTAATTACCAGAGAAATGCAAATTATATATATATATATAATTTCTTTTTATTTATTTATTTTAGAGAGGAGACACACACACACACACACACACACACACAGAGAGAGAGAGAGAGAGAGAGAGAGAGAGAGAGAGAGAGAGAGAGAGAGGAGGAGCTAGAAGCATCAACTCCCATATGTGCCTTGACCAGACCAGTGCAGGGTTTTGAACTGGCGACCTCAGTGTTCCCAGGTCGACGCTTTATCCACTGCGCCACCACAGGTCAGGCGAGAAATGCAAATTAAAACCACACTGACATATCACCTCACGCTTCTCAGAATGGCTAACATCAATAAATCAACCCACAAGTTTGACAAGGATGTGGAGAAAAGGGAACTCTCATGCACTGTCGTTGGGAATGCAGATTGATGCAACCATTGTGAGAACAATATGGAATTACCTCAAAAAATTAATAAAAGAACCAGTGATTCCACTTCTGGGAATATATATTAAAAAACCCAAAATACTAATTTGAAAGAATATATGCATCCTATGTTTGTTGCAGTGTTATTTACAATAGCCAAGATTTGGGAGCATCTACTTTAGTAGATGAATAGATAAAATGCTATGGTATACTACTCAGCCATAAAAAAAAAAATCTTACCTTTTGTGACAGCATGGATAGATCTAGAGTATTATACTAAGTGAAATAAACCAGTCAGAGAAAGACAAGTACCATATGATTTTACTTTATATGTGGGATCTAATGAGCAAAATAAACTAACAAACAAAATAGAAACAGACTCATAGATACAGAGAACAGACTGACAGCTGTCAGAGGGGAAGGGAATTCGGAGCAGGGTGTAAAAGGTGAATCAATTAGGCAAACAAAAAAATCTTATTGACACAGACAATAGTACCGTTATTATTATAGGGAAAGGGGGTGGGGAAGGTAGAAAGAGATAAACGGGGGATACAATATACAGATGATATAGAATTGGACACCTGAAACCTATAAAATCTTATTAACTAAAATCAATGTCACTCCAATACATTTAATAAAAAAGTGGCTTATTAAAGTAAAAAAAAGGCATAAATTTCAACATCTATCCATCCGTCCATTTGTCTAGCAATTTAGTCAGTGTGTTCCGAGTGCTCTGGATCAAAGATACATAAAAGAGTTCATCCTGATGGATAGGCAGAAATTTAAAGCAACAATGCAGAAGAGTATGTTGAATTTTAGCATAGAAATATGAGCAGTGTGTTATGAGAATACACATTTAAGCCCAATCTAGTTGATTGACACCGTTCTGAAATTAGTGACACCCGAGCTATATCATGAAGCATAATTACGAGGTGAAACCTAGGGAGAAAGCAGAAGGTAGAGCAGAGAGGCATATGTGAATATGGCTAAAGCTAAATACTTTGGAGGTGGGGTTAGAAAAGGTGGTGCCAGGAGAATATCAGGAGATGAGGGTGGAAACACAGACCGGGGAAGCTCTAGGCAGGCATATGACCTAGGCTATAGAACATAAACTTGATCTGATAAGAAACAGCTATCTACTGAAGGATTTTAAAAGAAGATGGTGGTGAGCAACTAACCTAGAAATAGAAACTTCCTTAACCTGCTATGGTCATCTGCAAAAAACCCCACATCTAACCTCACACGTAACGGAGAAGAACAAAATGGTTTTTCTTAAGACAGAGAGGAGCAAGACATGGATATGTCTCTTCTTATTACCTTTATTCAATATTGTGTGGAGATTTAGCCGGAACAATTAGGCGAGAAAAATATAAATAAATGAAAATCATCCAGATTAGAAAAGAAGTAAAATTATTTTCTTCTTCTTTTTCTTCCTTCCTTTTTTTTGGATGTGATATAATGTACATATTAAAGCTAATAAATGGGTTTAGCAAGTTCCAGGATACAAGATATAATTTTATTTTAATACATTAAATAAATAATCCAAAAATGAAATTAAGAAATTAATTTGAAAATGCAAGAGACCTATGATATCATAAAAATAACCACAAAAACTTAGAAAAGAAGAATAGTGTGGGGTGGCTCAAGTTTTGCAATTTAAAACTTCTTACAAAGCTACATTAATCAAGATAGTGTTGTATTAGCAAAGGATAAACTTATAGACCAATGGAATAAACTTGAAGACCTAGAAATTAACTCTTAGATTTATGGTCAATTAATTCCAACAAGGAAAACAATATGATTCAATAAAAAAAGATATTCTTTTCAACAAATAAACCTGGGACAAATGAATATTCTCATGCTAAAGATTACAGTTGGAATCCTGCCTCATACTATAAACAAAAATTAACACAAAATGGATCATGAACCTAAACACAAAAATTTTTAACTAAGTACAGGAGTAAATCTTTATGACATTGGACTGGGTAATGGTTTCTTGGATCTGACACCAACAGCACAACAACAAAAAGAAATAATAGATAAATTGGACTTCATGAAAACTAAAAACTTTTATGCTTCAAATAATTCCATCAGTAAAGTGAAAAGACAGCCTACAGGATGGAAGAAAAAAATTGCAAATGCTATTTCTAACAAGAATAGAATTCAAAATAATTATGTGTCTCTTGCAACTCAATTATAAAAAGACAAATGACTCAATTGAAAATTGGCAAAGCACTTGAATTCACAATTCTCCATGAATTAACAACTGGCCAATAAGCACATGAAAAGATTCTCAATATTATTAATCATTAAGGAAATGCAAAACCACAATGACATACCTTTTCACACCAATAAATATAGCTATAGTTTTAATTTTTTACATAAAATAGGTAATACTAAAGTTGGCAAAGATATGCAAAGATTGGAGCCCTTATAATATGCTGCTGGGAATATAAAATGGTGCAGCCACTTTGAAAAAAAAATTTGGTAGTTTTTCAAATAGTTACTATATGACCCAGTAATTGCATTCCTAGATATACCCAAGAGAACTGAAAATACATGTCCACACAAAAATGTGTACATGAATATTCATAGCAGGGTATGTGTAATAGTCACAGTAGAAACAACTCAAATAGCCTTCATCTGATAAATGAATAATATTTTTATATAAATATGCAATGGAATATCATTCAGTAATAAAAGAACGAAGTACTGATGGATGCTAGAACATGCACAGGCCTTGAAAACATTTTGCTAAGTGAAAGAAGCCAATCACAAAGAACCACATATTGTTCGATTCCATTTATGTGAAATAACTAGAATTGGCAAATCTGGAGACACAAAAAAGAAAAAAAAATTAGTGGTTGCTGAAGGCTCTGAAAGGAGTGAAGGGTGAAATTAATGGGAAAAGACTGGGAGTGGGTATGGGATTTCTTTGTGGGATAATGACAAAGTTATAAAATTACATTGTGGTGATAATTGCACAACTTCGTGAATATGGTAAAAACCACTAACTGTACACTTTCAATGAGTGAATTACATGGTATATGAATTATATCTTAATAACAGGTAAAAAGGAAACACTAAAATGTAAACTGTGGTTCTCTCTGGCTGAAGAATCACAGTTAACTTTTAATTTCTTCATATTTTTAAAAAATTTCAAAATGATCCAGTAAATTCTTATTACTTCCCATTTTAAAAATTTACCATGGAAGATATTTATTCATATTAAAACAAAGGAAATGATGCATATTATAAAACATATTTGCTTTTAGAAAGACAATGTGGAACCTTAAGAATGAATCAAAATAAGCCTAGAACAAGGCAGAAAGGAAAATTAGAAAGTTATTTGCCTTCTGTAAAAGCAAACAAACAAAATAAGGTGAGATCCCAAACCAAAGTGGTGGCTTCAGGGATGAAGAGAAGAAGATAAAAGATTGAAAAATATTAAAAAGATAAAATCTCCTTTGGATTTGGAAATCAATTATATACATGAGGAAAAAAATAGATTAAAGAATTCAGTCAGGGATTTTATTTGGGATGGTATATGGATAGTGGAACCATTCAATATCTTAGTAATAACCGACAAGTGGAAGGATATATATATATATCTTCAAAACCATTTTTTAATTTAAGGAGACAGTGGTATTTATACGCTGGTTTAGCATCACAAAATGTAACCTTGAGAACCTGCTCCTGGGTTGACAACAAAGTTTCTGTGTCATTAACTAGTTTTATGATATCAAACAAATCATTTTGATTCTTGATTTATTATTTGTATAGGAAGGTGCTCTAGTATTGATTCTCAAAAGCAGTTTCTGGATCAGCAACATCAGCATCGTTTATGAACATGATCAAAATGCAGATTCTCAGACCCGACCCAGACCTGTGGAATCAGAAACTGTGGATGGGCTCAGCAATCTTTCTTTTCTTCTTTCTTTCCTTTCTTTCTTTCTTTCTTTCTTTTTTTCTTTCCTTCTTTCTTTCTTTCTTTCTTTCTTTCTTTCTTTCTTTCTTTCTTTCTTTCTTTCTTTCTTTCTTTCTTTTTCTTTCTCTCTCTCCCTTTTTCTCTCTCTCTCTCTCCCTCCCTCCCTCCCTTCCTTTTCTTTTTTAGCAATCCTTTTAATGTTTAAAATTTCCCTGTGGATTCTGATACATGCTAAAGTTCAAAACACACTGATTTATACCATCTCCAAGTTCTATTTTAAATATAAATTTTCATGTTGGGCAGCACTGATAAATAGACTTAGAATAATAGACTCGTAATATTGGTAGCTCATAATATTGAATATTAGGTTTCTGCTTAGAGTTGATTATTTTCTCTGAGTATCAATTATACTTGGAGTTAATAGACTTATTGTTGCAGGAAGCAACACCTGATAAACAATACCAAAAGACACTCAGGTAACTTAATAGAGGAAGGAGAATTTATTAGTTGCCGGTGGAGCATGTGGAACTACTTACTATATAGTAGAACCAAAGCATGAGCTCCCCAAACTAGATTTTCTTATGGGTTATATACCATTACAGTATCCAAGCATTGGGTGTGTGATTCCTTTGTTTAAGGTTCTCAGGACTCAAGGAGAGGGGTGGGGGAGTTTCGGTGGGGTCAGCAAGGGGGAAGGGGTTTCTGGATCACTGGTCATAGCTATATACAGATTCTGCTTTTCTTGCTTTGTGTTGCAGGTGGCTCCAAGCAACCATTTAGAGACCTATGGGATATAGTTAATTTATAACTGGCTGACTCAGTTATCCCTGCTGGCTCCTTTCCCTTGTATTCTTCTGGTTTCTCCCCTCTGGTGTGGGGAGCTTGGGAGGCTTGCTCCCTCCTCATTATTATATGTAGCTAACTTTCTTACAGAAGGTGTTTAATAAAACATTCACTTTTTTAAGAACAGTAATTAAGGAAAAACACACAATAACAACAAAGATGTGGAACTTTGCACTAAAGTATTCAATAATAACATGCTCTGACTGGAGAGAAGTAGTTCAGAATGTTCTCAGGCTTTGGATCTATCAAGTTGCCATTCTTTTCAGAGCTTTTGAGTCAGGTCCTAGCTTCTCTAGATCTCTTTCAGAGCTGAGTTTGTCCTTCCAATGTCTTAAAATCCACTTTAACATTGCTGTGTACTCTTGTTTTTCCAAAAATATCTTAATTAAAACCTCATTTAGTTAATGGAGCAAGTTATTCATAATTTCTTTCAAATCCTTAATGAGCCCATGGATTAAGACATTAGGGATTACTCCTCTCAAATGATGACATTCTAATTGACCTGGCAGTAGCTTAATCTAAGTTTTTTTAAACATTGTTGATACTCTCAATTAAACATCTTTTAATGACTAAATTTCACTCAATAATTATTAAAGTAAGAGAAATCATCTTTATGAGTATATATTTTAGAATTCCTTAACAATGAAGGGTGTTTTCCAAACTCATCAGTCCAGCTTTTATGCCCAACAACTGCCCTGCATCTGACTGACCCATCTCATTTTTCCTTTCCTCTCAAGTGCCCCCCGAGAAATACCAAGCTAATCTTCATCTTGTCCTGGGGCATGATCAACTTGTCCTCCACCTATACCTGCTTGGAGCTTTAGCACATGGTAAGTTGACTAAATAGTTGTCAAAGACACTTCCCGCCACCTTTTCCCAATTCATATCACTGAGCATATTCATATGAAAAGGAAGAGCTCAAATTTCTTACACTCAATAAATAATTAGCTCTGTCACAACTCTACTTAATATGTCTTCTACACTAAATTCTCTACCTTCTAAAATGCATTTTAAGATGCATTATCTGATTACTGGTATTAGGATTAATCAAAATACATAGAAAAATTAAGTCAGATCCCTTCTTCATGTCATTTACATTTTAATAGATTAAAAATGTTAAATTAAAAAATTCAAATTCAGAAAAATATACTTATAGATTTTATAAAACATTTAAGAGGGTAAAGATTTTCTAAGTCTTAGAAAATGTGGTTAACAGACTTGATCTCATAAACTTTTTAAACTGCTTTAAACAAGAATAGCAAAAATCAACATTATTCATTGTAGATGCAGATTGAGAAAAAAATGTTTGTTACATGTGATAAAGGTGTAATTTCTTTTTAATTTTTTTTTTCAGTTAGAGAAGGGGAGATAATGAAACAGAATCCCACATGAGTCCTGATAGGGATCAACCTAGCAACCTCCATCTTGGGTAGATGCTTGAATCAACAGAGCTATTTTTAGCACCTGAAGCTTATGGTTGGAGCTACTGAGCTATGTTTAGTGCCTGGGACCACGCTCAAACCAGTGGAGCCACTGACTGTGGGAAAAGAGGAGAGAGAAGGGAGAGGAGGGAGAAGCAGATGGTTTCTTCTCCTGTGTGCTCTGACCAGGGTAGGAACTCAAGCCATACAAGTGACCCCTTGTTTAAGCCAGTGACTTTGGGCTGAAGCCAGTGACCATGAGGTCATGTCAACGATGTCATACTCAAGCCAATAAATTCACACTTAAGCTGATAAACCTGCGCTCAAGATGGATGAGCCCATGCTCAAGCCAGTGACCTCAAGGTTTCAAACCTGGGACCTCAGCATCTCAGATTGACTCTCTATTCACTGCACTACCACTGGTCTGGCCTAGCAATTCCTGCCTGGATTGGGATTTTATTAACCTAATGCCTCTCTTCCTTTCTACATATGCTACTTCATTCTCATCATAGGTGCATCTGTTTTGAACTGTGACTTCTTGAAAACAGGGCCAACTTCTGTTTACATTTGTGAATGACTCAAAGTAAAGACTTATTAACTGTTTCTTGAATGGATGAATCAGAGCATTGACTAGGACTATAATGCGTGAGAGCCCTCAAAAGCCATTTATCAAAATATGCCGGAGATAGACTTACTTAATTGGAACTATTTTAAATGGGCCATACTCTCTGCCATCAGGATCACCAGAGTGTCATTAGCTCTAATTATCTTCCTGAGCTTAATTGATACTTAACAAGGTAGAACATTAAAGGAGATATTTTATTCCTCTAATATTTCCATAATAATATATAGCATGATTGAAAATTCAGAATTACAGCTTTGTGGCCTGAGAAGGTAAACAGTAGCTTGTCTAGAGGGAAAGTGTTCTTCAAGCATACCTGCAGTGTTTGGAAAACAAAGAAACTTTTTGGCAACAAGTTTATTTTAATCTTTCCCTAATATTATTTAATACAAAAGAAAAAAGTAAGGATCAATAAAAGACATTGCAAATGTTCCTGCTAAAATGAGTTCTACAGGAAGACAAGGGAAAATTTTGACCCCATTAATCACCCAACTGCAAAGGTGTTGGGAGT
This sequence comes from Rhynchonycteris naso, assembly GCA_037038555.1. Lineage (NCBI taxonomy): Eukaryota > Metazoa > Chordata > Mammalia > Chiroptera > Emballonuridae > Rhynchonycteris > Rhynchonycteris naso. The sequence goes on from CM072998.1 coordinate 231,147,982, forward strand.
AGACTGTTGGGTGATAATTAAAAGGATCACACCACATGAACAGAAAGAAAAGTCACCTTTAGTGTCAGAGCTTGGGCAGATGACACCTATCCAGACCTAAGTATTTAACTAAGGTGAGCAGAAAGAAGGAGTTCCACCAAGGCCAGTGAATAGACGGGCAACATCTAATTTTCAGGGACCAAAACCTACAGAACCAGGGCACTGGAGAGCAATTGCATTTAAATCTGTGCATCAGAGCCACCAGAGCCCATGGATAAGTGCTGGCCTTTTCATTCTTTCGACAACACTGTCATTCAGTGAGCACTGACTATGGTCCAGGCAATTTTCATGTACTATTTCATTTTCACCATTAACCCATGTGGCAGTACTGTTATGACACCACATTTTACAATGACAAAACTGAAACCTAGAGAGATAAATGACCTACTTAGGTCTTTCATTGGCAGAGCCCAGCATGAAATCACAAATACTTGACTCGGCTGTTACTCACACCAAACTGTGGTTGTATCAGCAGCACCTGGGAACATTTTTGAAGGGTGAGCTAATGGCTTCTGTTCTAGGTCAATGGAATCAGAAAACCTGGGTTGGGGGTTGCAGCAAGCCCTCTAGGGGAGTCTAATGCACTTAGCGTTGCAATGCATCATATTATACTGCAATACCATATGTTAGAATAGCTTCACCAAACTTCAGCGTGCATACAATTACTTGGAGAACTCCTTGAAATACAGGTTCTGATTGAGTAGCTCTGGGCGAGGCCATGAGAGTCTTCATTTCTAACCAGCTCCCGGGGATGCTCATATTACTGGTCTGAGAACTAGTCTATGCCTAATAAACTCTCAGAATGTATGTATCAGGAAGCTGGTATGGCATTGTTGTCTGTTGTAATCTTGTTTTAGAAGATCCACATTTTATGTTGAATGAGTGAATACACCAGAAGTCAGTTTGTCTGCCTGTCTGAGTTATGGACTATTGATTTGATGTGAGTCATGACTAACTTGACATGCACCTGCCCAACCTGCCTTTTCAAATTTCTAATCACACTATCCATTTACACTCAGGAATTGTCAGGTTGCCCACTGACTTGACAGGCTTTTTACTGTTCTAATCTCTTGAGTAACTATGGCACTTTGAATTCCCCAAGGGAAAGTGAAGATATAAAATTTTTGGGAAAAGGTTTAAGAAGTAGGATATAAAAAAAAGGCTAGAGAGAATGGACAGCAGTATGAACAAATGTAACAAAAAGGGACACTTAGAGTATGGATGAGCCACTGCTCGCTGAGACTTTGAGCTTGCTCCAAACCCCCTTCTACCCTTGGGTTAAGAGTTGGGAAATCAATTGACTTCCCTTTTCACTAGCTTGGCTCAAAGCTGTTGGAAGAATTTGAATAGAAATTGAAATAGATATATTTAACAACAACTAAAATGGCCATGCAAAAAAACCTTGAAAGAAGGCTTGAGATAAAGCAATTGGCCAGAGAAAAACAACATGAGCACAGAAATGAGCGGTGGAGGGTGGCAGGAGGGAAGACTGCTGTCTGGATCTCCTCTAGTGAGTGAAAAGAAAGCTTCTCTAAACCTTTAACAAATGTCTTCATCCTAAAAGGAATCAAGTATTTTATAACAAGTTTATAGGACACACGGCTATAGCTCTTCCTAAGTAAAACACTTCAGCACAGTAAGCTCTGGAAGTAGGTGGATTGTCTGAACATGGAGAAATGATTGTAGTGATTAGGCTGCAATGATTTATATGAACTAATTCTAAATGTTGATTTTGGAAACATTACAAAATTCAAGAGCAAAACTTCATTGTGTTGCTCATTCCACCAGAATTCCCCAGCAGAACTGAGACTAACACTGTGCTGTATTAAGTTGGTGGCATGAATATTACTTTTAGTTTGATTAAAATTTAACAAGTTGTAATGAAGAAATACAACAGCTCTTTTAGGCATTATTGACCACACTTAAGAGATCAAACAGCAGAGTAAAAGAAAATGACTTACAGGCATTCTCAAAATTAGTTTTTAACTAGAATCCTTTGAACTCATGTTCATAGAATATTTATGGAACTGGGGCAACTTAATATTCCAAACAATGACATTTCCTCAAAGAATTGCCCTGAAAGGAGGAATATTAGAATTTTATGACTAGCTGATACTGGTATCTTTTGATCTAAAAATCTGATATCCCTTAAAGAGCAGTCTTTTGTATGATTACTATTATATCTCATTAATTCAATCTGTGAAAGTAAATAACCAAAGTTCTATGTGCATGCCATTCTTTGATGATTGTTGTCAGGTGCAGTATAATTGCCTTTTGAAAAATTAAGATCAAGTTTTGAGCAGTTTTAGGTTCATAAAATAATTGAGAGGAAGTTATAGAGATTTCCCATAAATCCCCTGTTCCCACACATCTATTGCTTCTGCCATTAGCAACATATCCCACCAGACGGGCACATATATTATAGTTGATAAAACCTTATTGACAAGTCATAATCACCCAAAGTCCATAGTTTACATTAAGGTTCACTCTTGCTGTTGTACATTCTAGGGGTTTAGATAAATGTATGATAACATGTATCTACATTATAGTATTATACATCCTTTGAGCTGCACCTGTCATCCCTCCCTGCCCCCACCCTCATTCCCTGGCAACCACTCATCTTTTCATTGTCTCCACAGTTTTACTTTTTTCAAAATGTTACATAGTTGGAATTATATACAAGTAGCTTTTACAAATTGACTTCTTTCAGTTAGAAATTTGCATTTAAGTCTCCTCTATGACTTTTCGTGGTTTGACCTGTCAAAAGTGCACCATGACTTTACGGACACACTGTACTTTCTTCTATGAGCTGAGTAATATTCCATTGTCTGGATGTTCCATAATTTACCTATTCAACTACTGAAAGATACCTCTGCTGCTTCCAAGTTATGAAAATTATGAATAAAACTGCTACAAACATTCATGTGCACATAAATATTTTTAAAACATTTATCAAGGCCCTGGCCATTTGGTTTAGTGGTAGAGCGTCCACCCAGTATGTGGATGTCCTGGGGTCAATTCCCAGTCAGGGCACACAGGAGAAACACACATCTGCTTCTCCATCCCTTCCCCTCTCTCTTCTCTCTCTCTCACTCTCTCTCTCTTCCCCACCAACAGCCATGGCTCGATTGGAGCTACTTGGCCCTGGGTGCTAAGGATGGCTCCATGGCCTCCACCTCAGGCACTAAGAAGAGCTCGGTTGCTAAACAACAGAGCAATGCCCCAGATGGGCAGAGCATCGCCCCTAGTGGGTTTGCCAGGTGGATCCCGGACAGATCGCATGCAGGAGTCTGTCTCTCTGCCTCCCCTCTTCTCACTAAAAAAAAGAAAGAAAATATTGAACTTACTGGATGACATTGGTTAATAAAATTATATAGTTTTCAGGTGTAGATTTCTGTGATACATCATCTGCATATTGCATTGTGTGTTCACCACCACAAGTCAAAAAATTTAACTCCTCTAAGTAAATACCAAGGAGCAAGATTGCTGAATCATAAGGTTAAAGAATGTTTTCTAAGATACTGCCAAACTGTCTTCCAAAGTAGCTGTACTATTTTCCATTCCCACCAGCAATGGATGTGAGAGTTTCTCTTGCTTTTACATCCTTGCCAGGATTCATGATTGTCAGTGTTCCAGATTTTGGCCATTCAGCTATGTAGTAATATTTTATTGTTGTTTTAATGTGCATTTCCCTGATTACACATGGTGTGAAGTATATTTGTGTATCCTTATTTGCCTTCTTTGGTAAAGTGTCTGTTCAGGTCAAATTTTTAAATTGGGTTATTTGTTTCCTTATTGTTGAGTTTTAAGAGATCACATATTTTGGATAATAGTCCTTTATCATATGTGTCTTTTGAAAATATTTCCTTCCATTAGTGGCATTTCTATTCATTCTCTTGACATTCTATTTTGCAAAGCAAAGATTTTTAATTTTAATGAAATTCAGTTTTTTAATTATTTTTTCATGAGCTCTGTTTTTAGTGTTGTATCTAAAAGGTCATTACCATATTCAAGATAACAAATATTTTCTTCTATATTATCTTTTAGAAGTTTTATAATTTTTTATTTTACATTTAAGTCTGTGATCCACCTTGAGTTAACTTTTCTGAAGAGTGTAAGATCTGCATCTAGATTCTGTTTTATTTTTTTTTCATGTGATTATCTAATTGTTCCAGCACCATTTGTTGAAAAGATGGTTTCAGCACCATCTTTATTTCATTGTATTGCCTTTGCACCTTTATCAAAGGTCAGTCAAATACATATAATTACCTTTTGAAGTATAAAAATACAACTGGTAGATATAAATAGAAAGCTTTCACCAAGTTGCTAGCCCAGTGCCCATCAGCTCTATATTACTTGGGATAAATTGTTGTTGTTTTTAAAGTTAGACATCCTGATTTATTACATTACATTACAGGATATTCCAAATATCTATTACTTATTTTCAGTAGATACTCTATATGCAGTCAGGTCTCCTTCAGAATGGAGGATTTATTCCCAGGAGGTGTGGGTGCTACCAGGGGGAAATTCTCAGATAACAGTGTCCTCTGAGGACTCAAACTGAAGAAAGCCACCTTGCCCAAACTCATAGCCACTTCCCAGGGCTATGATAATGTAAAGCCCACTCAATCAGGGACAATTCTGAAGGATCATCTCAGTCTCAGAATGCATTGGAAATGACTGAACCCCTCCTTAACTTCCGCTGCCAAACTTTCTTCCATAGCTTCTTTCTACAAATATTGACTCCAAGAATACTCCCTAATAAGTCTCCTGCATATTGATCTCTGTGTCAGAATCTGCTTTCTGGAGCACCCAATAGTCAACAAGTAATACCTGAATGTCTCATTGGTGACTATCTTATCAAAACTAAGAATGAGCGTAACAAAGTTAAAACTAGTAGTTCTGGAACTAGGTTGTTATGCGGGGTGCAAGAATGATCAAAAATGACCCTAACTTCTTACTGTCTGATCAGTGGTCTCCCACTCCCTTCTCCCTGCAGCAGGGGTTGTACTAGTTACTGGAGGAGGAACTGTCATATCCCAAGTGCCCAAATTCTATGGGGGTTAAGCAGCAGATAATTTTAGATGACTCTGATAAACAGCTGAAAACCCAACCAGATGGGCTAGCACAAAAGTGATCTGATGATTTCTGCTGACAACGCTACTTGCTTATATCTACCATACAAATGTAGGACACTGGAGAGCAAGTTCCCTTTACTGGAACACAGGATCTCCCTGTCCTATAATCTCCTGCATGTCTGGCAGACACCCTCACCCTCTCTGAGGATCCCCTGAGGATGCAGAGGAGGGAGGAGAGCAACGGCATCTCTTCTCTCACTGCCACTGTACAGCTTTCTCTTTCTGCACTGGTCTGTGCCTTCACCCATGCCAGTGGGGTTGTGGAATTCATACTGAGCCTTCATGGTTGACAAACAGGGACCTAGATGAGAGCCTACAAAGCCATATATTCTGCTTAGTACCAAGTACAACTTTTTTGAAATGTTAGAAGGGGTTGATGGCTACACTAGGAATAGAAACTATCCCTGCAATGAAGAAAAGTCACTTGGAGAGCCAATGTAGGGGTGACATTGTGTCTGAATGTCCCTAATGCCCAGGGGAAAGTAGCCTAATTTGAGAAGTTATCAGAAGCTGGTCACTGCAGTGACCCTGAGCGCTTCTTCATAGTTGCCAAAACAACAAATTAAATAGTATAGGGAGGCCCTTCCTAGATGGAGGAGTTGTCCCCAGGTCACCCTCCCTGATACAGTTAGCTTTCTTCTCCAGGCAGGAGGAACTGAACCTTTCTAAGTGTCCCCAGGTCTCCAGGGCTTGGGCAGGTCACAGAAAAAGCTGAAGCCCCATCCAGATAGCTTGACTCCAGGATGGCCCAATGCTTTCCCATCTTCAAGGTAAATTATACTTGCTTTATAGAAGGGAAGGGACAAAAGGGGGCCAAAGCCATTGCTGTGTGAGATGATGAAAGGATATGCATTTTCTTGGTTGGGACCCTGACCTCATACATCTCTCTTCTCCTAGTAAGAGCTACTTCCTAACCAGAGCTATAGGACATTGGCAGAATTTATCCCTGATCCTGGTACATGACAGTGAAGGCTCAGAGGGGATCCAACTTGCCCCACAAAAGGTCATTTAGTATTTCTCATAAAAATAGTTAATAAGCTTCTGCCTAGTTTTACCTTTTAAAATGCACTCACATGCATTAACACAGTAAGACCCACATCAGCCCAGTGAATTTGGCAAGGGACATATTACCTAATTCACATATTTTTCAGAAAGAAAAATTAGAACACAAAGTTGGATAAAGGACATTTTCTTATTTGATTTATGAAAAAATACTATAAATACTGAGAACTTGAGTTAAAGCTACTTATACATGTAATACATTATCTTCTTTTTTTTTAAAGATAAAATTAAATAATACTTGTACTCCTACAGAAAATCCTGGAAAGATGGTCAGCATAAGTATAAGGTATGAAATAAACCTTGTAGCTTACTTTAAAACTCCCTTTGATAGTTTTAAGGAGATTGACTATTCAGAAGCTTAGATGAGAGGAGGCTGAGGAAAGGAATTCAAGTTAAGAGAGAGTGACTGATAGTAGAGAACATACGAGTCCATGACTGGGAGTTGTAAGGTGAGGCAGGACACCCCATGTGGTCCAGAGCGCCCCTGATTTACTGCACGATGTAGCCACCCAGGACAGCTGGGCACCTCTGGAACTGTGGCTAGTTGTTCCTCCTCTTCTGAAATGCCGGCTCCACTTCTCTTCCCCTTGAAGTCGGTAACCATTTCAATCAAATAAGATTCATTCAGTGAACACATGTTTATCATAAGCCCACTAGATATTTGCTGGGGGCCAAATAGGAAAAAGCCCAGTTTAAGAAACAGACCCACTAATTGCTTCTCTCACTAGAGTAAGATGTTTGATTGAAATGGGATTTCTTGTCTTGCACTTTGAAACACACGAGTAATGATTGCTTTATCTAAGAATTAGCAAATCATTTACTGCTTATATAGCTGCATGTAACTGGTGTTTATTGAGAGGGGAATTCATCCCGTTGAATGAGTCTTACCACAAAATTAAGAAGGGACATGAGGTTTATTTATGCTGATTCTGAAACTCCCTGAACCGAGCCTTCACTTTTGTTCTATAGTAACGTGTCAGCACAAAGCTAAGCAGCCTCGCCTCCTTGAGTTTGTTGCTTTTCATAGACTCATTGTTCCTTAAAAGCAGAAGGGAGCCCAGAGACTGACTGCCGCAACATCCACACAGCACAAAAAATTCTTCCCCAAAGGCTTGACAATGTTCACACAAACAGGAACTTGAGTTTTATTTGTTTCCGTTGTTTGCACTGTATGGATTTACTTTAGTACAAGCATTGCAGCACGTTGCATTCTGGGAAATGACTACCCACGGGGCATTTCCAAGTTACAAAGATACTTCTAGAAACCCTGGAAAGCTCCCATGCTAGCTCTATGTAGGGCAGGCTCATAAAGTGGGTATTTTCTAGTTTTAATTTTTGTAAACTATCAGATGAATTAGACTAAATATCTCTGAGCTTTATTCATAATTGCTACAGTAGGTAATTTGTGCTTGTGGTAACAGTAATTTAGAGTTATTAATGCAAGTGAAGCCTAATTAGGAAAAAAAAAAGCAAACATGTAAATTCAGGCTGAGGTACAAACACAGAATATCATGGATAAATTTAATCTGGTTTTTTTTCCACTCTAAAAGACAAATATTACTTTGGTTGCAATAAGAAAACACAATGACATTGCCATACATAGTCTCATACTGTACATTATGGAACATACCTGCAACCCTTCGATGGCCAGTTTGAGAATGGAAGGTGTAAGTTTGGAGGCTTGTTTGAAGGAAAAATTACTCCAGTCTATAATTAAAAGGAATCCATTGATCTGAAGCTCTGGATCTTCAATAAGGACTTCCAATGACAGCAGGATGGCACGGAGGATGTCTGTGAAGGAGTTCCTGCAGCCAGAGCAGAAAGGAGAGGCTGTGTGTGAATATGAGTGGTGCTAGCCCTTTGCTCATGAGGTGCGGTCCTCCTCACTCCACAGCTTCGTGAGCAGGGGAAGGTACTGCTTACTGCAAGGTAACGTCGGTGTTTTGTACCCAACACAACTGAAAATGCATTTGCTAAATGTCACAGAAAAAGTGCTCCAAGACTCACAAGACAGAAATCTCCCTTTGATCTGACTACACCAGGACCCTGAACTTTAGAGGGTATCTGTCTTGTTTCTATGGGTCTCTGCACCCTGCCTCCACTACATCTCTGAAGGTCTTTCATTGAAATACATCCCTTACCCCTTTCTTTCCTTGGACAGAGCCCTAATCTTTTTTAGAGCAGGGATTGGACCGTAATCATAGTCATGTCCCAGTACCTAGCTACTCAATGAATTATTGCTGAACAAATGAGATGAAACCTTAATCAGAGGTGCTTGTTTTGATTAAACATCTTATTCCTTTTCTTTGTTTAAAATCTTGCTAAAAGTGGAAAACCAAGCTATTCTTCAGCTTCAATTCATGAGAAGAGAAAAAAACATCATGAAGAATAGCTTATTTTTGTTGAAGATTTACAGAGTGTGATTCAGAAAGGAAATTGCTTTGAGTACATCAGTAACTATGACAACAGGCAGACCTGAATACAAACTAGAATGACAGTTCTCCAGTGTTGTATGTGTTCCTTCACATCATATATCCCCATTCGCCAGCTGAATTTTATTTTAAATAATTTTCAGACACAAAGAAATGATGGCATATTCACTCTTCTCTTGTCAACAAATTATTAGAACTATAAATTTAAGATCTTAGAGAACTTGGTATCTATTTATTTGGTAAGTAGGAAAATATAACCTTGGAGAGCAAGTGATAGCAAAATCTGTTACTTTTTTCAGGCTATCATTAAAATCAGAAACAGTGTCCTCTTGTAAAATCAGTGTGAAAATATCAGATTCCTGAGCATTTATTTAAATCTGGTTGAATTTCTAACCAGGTTTGGTGAACCAGATCTAAAATCAGGAAATCTGTGATAGAACTGTGTAAACCAGTGAAAATATACTGAATGCTTATTATAAGCTTGGTGTGGTGTTTCAGACTTGAACTTATAAAAATAACATGTTGTATTTCTACTTTCAGAGAGCCCTTAATTTAGTTGGGATGGGGTAGGAGATTAGCAAGATAAATTGAGAGGGATCAATACAGTTTAAGTAGTCAGGGATTAAGGTTTGGGATAAGCTTCAAAAGACAGAGGATTTTGATGGATCAGGGGGAGAAGGAAGGGCAAGACATTTTAGGAATGACACAAGTGCAAAATGAAAATATCAGCTCATTCTGTTTCTGTTTAGGTTTTTAGTAAAAATTTCTTCATTATATCATGTTAAAATTTTCCTCCCTTAAATGCACCTATTGGGTGTGGTTCTGCTAAAAAGAAAAAACAAACTTCAGGTCTTTTTATAGCATATACTTTCAATTATCTAACCATGGTGGTCATGGCACCCCATATAATTTCTATGTTAAAAAATTATTAATAACTTTAACCAATTTTTTTGTGACAGAGACAGAGATAGAGGGAGAGTTAGGGACAGATAGACAGGAAGGGAGAGAGATGAGAAGCATCAATTCTTTGTTGCGATTCCTTAGATGTTCATTGATTGCTTTTTCATATGTGCCTTGACAGGGAGTGGGGAGGGCTACAGCTGAGCCAGTGTTCCCTTGCTCAAGCCAGTGACCTTGGGTTCAAGCCAGCAATCTTGGGCACAAGCCTGTGACCTTGGGCTTCAAGCCAGCGACCTTGGGCTTCAAGCCAGCGACCATGGGGTCATGTCTATGATTCCATGCTCAAGCCAGTAACCTACACTTAAGCTAGTGAGCCTGTGCTCAAGCCGGGGATCTCAGGGTTTCGAACTTGGGTCCTCTGCGTCCCACTCTGATGCTCTATCCACTGCGCCACTGCCTGGTCAGGCAATAACTAACCATTTATCTTAGGAAATAGCTGTAATACTCTTCTCTTTTTTTTTTTTCTTGAGAGAGAGACAGAAAGGAAAAGAGAGGGTGAGAAGCATCAACTTGTAGTTGTTTTCACTTTAGTTGTGCATTTATTGCTTCCAAGAGAGGGAGGAAAGAGAGTGAGACAAATCAGCTCACAGCTGCTTTCACTTTAGTTGTACATTGAGCTTCTCATACATGCCTTGACTAGGTCATGCCAGCGTCCCCTTATTCTAGCTAGCGACCTTTGGTTTTTCATGCCAGCAACCTTTGGGTTCAAGCTGGTGAGCTCTGGCATCATATGGATGATCTTTCACTTAAGCCAGTGACCCCATGCTGACAAGCCCACGTGCAGAACCATCAACTTTGGTTTTCGAACCAGTAACTTCAGCATTCAGGTCAATACTTAATCCACTGTGCCACCACTGGGCAGGCTATTGTTTTCTTTCAGGTACATTCTCTTTCAGTTTTGTGTTTGTTTGTTTGTTTTTACAGGGACACAGAGAGAGAGAGAGAGAGAGTTAGAGAGAGGGATAGATAGGGACAGACAGACAGGAACGGAGAGAGATGAGAAGCATCAATCATTAGTTTTTTGTTGCCATTGCGACACCATATTTGTTCATTCATTGCTTTCTCACATGTGCCTTGACCGCGGGCCTTCTGCAGACTGAGCAACCCCTTGCTGGAGCCAGCGACCTTGGGTCCAAGCTGATGAGCTTTTGCTCAAGCCAGATGGGCCTGCACTCAAGCTGGTGAGCTCGGGGTCTTGAACCTAGGTCTTCCGCATCCCAGTCCATTGCTCTATCCATGGTGCCACCGCCTTGTCAGGCTCTTTCAGTTTTAAGGATGTAAAATTTATATTAATGTAGAATAAAATTTTTATTAGGTTTCTCTTTTTTTTTTCATTTACAGCAAACATAATCTTAAGACCAAAATTTATTTTAGAGATTCAGCTTTGTATTAGAAAAAACAAAACATTGATTTAACTGGAGCAATTGACCAAAGATTATGAGTTGAAGCAATTCCAAATGGAAATATGGAAATGGCTAATGGTAAACTAGAAATGACCATTAGTGAGTTAAAAAGTTTTATCTTGGATAAGCTTTCTTAAGAAGAGCACACACATAGAAAAATTAATGGCTGAAAGGCTAATCCTTAGCTAAAGCCTACATACAGTACAGAGGTTAATGAAAGAAGAATTGAGAAAATAAAAGGTGAGAGGATCACTGTATTTAAAGAAATAAGGATATGATAAATTGCATTAACCCATTACTGACCCTAATTATTTACTTATCTGAGCATCCATGCACTAGCTATGTGTTAACCTCATTATCAATAGAGTATATTTTCTGCCCCATGTCCATGTGACTTGATTTAATTGATGGCATGTGACAGAAATGACAGTGTGCCAATTCTGAATCTAGCTTTTATAGACTTTCAATGTTATTAATTTTTCTCTTGTCTTGTGCCATTGCCATGGTAAAAACATGCTATAGCTATCATGCATTGTAGAGAAGGATAAGAAACAGACCAGTAACTTCCCAGCCAACTAGCAGATCTTCATAAGAAGAAGAGCCACCCAGCTGAACCCAGCCTAGATATACTCCAACTGCCCCACAGGTTTATGAGGAGTAATAAATTATTGCCTTTGTAAGCCACTGAGTTTGAAGATGATTTGTTACACAGAAACAACTATCTAATACCAGATGGTAGAATCCCAAGTCAAATACAACAAAATACTTAAAAAAATATAGAAGGATAAAGGGCCATTGTATTTGGTAACAAGAAAATCTTTGGAAAAATTTGAAACAGCACTTTTAGTTGAATGGTGAAGATGAAAATCATTGATTACAAAAATTTTTAGCAAATCACTTAATCACTATCTCATTTTATTCCTGTATAAATGAAAGATAGCACCTCTTCCCATTACATATTCACTCATATATATTCCCAAGGGAAAACACTAAATTCTTCCTGGAAACTACATTTTCAAGACCAAAACTTAATTACAGGATAGGTATTGGCAGTGAATGAAGTGTTACAATCATGGGATGATCCCTGGAGAAAAGTAAAAGGATTCTGGACTTCATTATAGTTTCTAAATATTCAAATGTTTCACTTTTCCAGAGGAACTTGGTGGACAGAAAAAAGTTGAATGGAATGTGCAGAAAATGGGAAATTCCAACTTCCTCCGTAAAATATTAACTTTATACTAATTAGGACTCACTAATAGTTTATTTACAAGAGGTTTATCATTTTACATTCAGAAACTAGAACTTATGTATAGTGACTTATTTGTAGGTTCCACTGTTCTTTATATGAATTGAGTACCCAATATCTCCTCCTAAGCCTTTAAAATCTAAGTCAACAGTGTACAATAAAACAGACGCAAAATAATGGAAAATAATATATATATATATTTGCAATGGAACATATTTATGTTTCAGAAAGTGACTTTTTTGTGCCTTAAATTTCTAGTGAAGAAACTAGAACCTATATCTCATAACTAGACTCATACAAGAAATAAAAAAGCTAAGTGTAATCGGATAACCACATACAGATAAAATGTGGTTATTAGTGACACTATTTCTTAGAAAAAGCAGTGGGAAACCTTGTAGTCAATTTTGAAATCACAAAGCCTATTCCTATGCTACTTTCAACAGCAAGAAGTCTGTTAAAATTAGTAGCTAAACTTTTGGACAAGTCTAGTTTGAAATCTTTTAGCTTTACATTCAATATCTAGAAGCATATAAATTCTTCTTGGGAATTTTTTAAGGTTTTCCTTAGACAAGTAATTTTGCAGCTAGTTTGCCACCAAATATTTATTCAGAAACATTACATCTGGGCATACTTCTTTACCCCTTCATCTATAGCTTCTCTCAAAGTTAATTGCTAAAATAGGCATGGCACGGCTTTTACAGTTACTGAGTGCTTTGCCCCTCGTTGGATAATGGTACCCATGTCAAGGTGAAGAAGAGCACATGCTCTTTCCGCAACTCCTCTGATGCATTCTGGCTTCTGGACATGGGGTGAACCCTCTTTTGTTAAAGTGACAAAAGGACCTGTGCTCGAGGGTTTGACATCTGGCTCTGCCACTCACTAAGCATACAACCTTGGGTAGAAGACTGAAGTTCATTGAGGGGTAATTACCTGTTCCTCCACATAGGGGGTTGTTGCAACAGTTATGCAAAATGATATGTGTGGAGGAGCTTTGTGAATTGTAAAACATACTCCAACTGGAGACAACATTTGCACATGCACGGATTATAGGTCTACCCATCGTGGTTGTTCTTCATGGTGATAATGGCAGCAGGGCAATGGGAAATGTGCAAAATTTTGTTCAGGTAAACCTATTTTCTCGTCTTCCAAGGATGAGGTTCTTATAAAAAGTCTGGAATAAAAATTTTGATGACATATTTTCCTAAATGGATTCTAATAATTCCTATGTGAATCAGGTTTTAGCTGGATGGTCTTCCATGCATCATTATGCAAGCAGGCAAATGAATCCATACTTCTTAATGGGGTAATCCAGGAAAAGTAAAATACAAAACAAAAAACATTTGTGTTTTGAAAATATTAGATGCAAGGAAGATGCTAATAAAATGGTTAACTTATGCCTGACCAGGAAGTAGCACAGTGGATAGAGCATTGAACTGGGATGCAGAGGACCCATGTTCAAAACCTCGAGGTCGCCTGCTTGAGCACGGGCTTACCAGCTTGAGTGCAGCATCATAGACATGACCCCATGGTTGCTAGCTTGAGCCCAAAGGTTGCTGGCTTGAAGCCCAAGGTTGCTAGTTTGAGCCCAAGGTCTCTGGCTTGAACAAGAGGTCACTTACTCTGCTGTAGCCCCCCCCCATCAAGGCACATATGAAATAGCAATCATTGAACAACTAAGGTGCTGCAATGAAGAATTGATGTTTCTCATCTCTCTCCCTTTCTGACTCTCCCTATCTGTCTGTCTATCTCTGTCAAAAAAAAAATGATTAGCCTTGCTGTAATAGAATTAATATTTGCAAGAGCTTAATGTTAAATTTACTACCTTGAATATTAGCTGGAAAGTCAAATTAGGCAATTGCTTTTCTCGGCAGGGATGATCCCCAAGAAAACAGAAGTCTGGGATTTAACTCTGTTTCACATGGTTTGATAGGCTCATAATCTTAAAAGGAGAGAGAAAGAAAAAAAGGAAGAAAGAAAAAAGAATGACTAAAAAAAGAAAGAAAGAAAAACTTTCAATTAAATTTTCATTTCTATTAATTTTATCCTAGTCTGGTTTATAAAGAAAACTTGGATTCATGTTAACATAAGAATATACTTCCTTATAACAGCAGAATAAATGAGCTGCCTGATTTATTATTAGTTGTCATATAAGAATATCTGGTTCTCAGAGCCTCAGCATTAGATAAAATGAATAATGTATTTGATACTATTTGAATATCTTAAAACATGCAAGGCCTTATGTGTGGAGTTTTAGACAAAGAACAAGTTGTAGCATATCATCCTCTTTCTGAATCTTTGGTTCAATTCAGGTCACTGAATCACAACTGAAATACTGTACACTTTAAAAAAAAAGTATAGTCATTTTAAATGTTTGTCTATTCCTACCTTTTATGGCAACAATATATGGAAAGAGTAAGGGGCAATCATTCTCAGTCTCAACCCACATCCAACTCAACCATACACTTACTGAGGATAGAACACAAAGGTAATGCTCTTGAACAATGCCCTAATTTTAAACTAGACTAGAGAAAAGAGCAGGACAATGTTTTCTCACTCAAATAAAGCATGAAGATAAGAGGCTGGGTCTCTCTAGACCAGTCTTGACAGGCTTACCCATCTCTGAATATAAACACAAGAACACAAAGTATTTGTATCTACCATTCAAAATGACACAGAAACTAAAGCTCTCAAATTTCAATTTGCCAGAGTCTTTCTTGATTGTATATATGTGATAAACAAGAATATAATGTATGTGTGTGTGCATATATAATAATTCACCATTTAGAGTTTCCTCCACTCAGCTTTCTTTTTGTTGTTTTAAATAAAAAAATGGTTTGAATAGATAAGACTTATATTTTATAACATTTTGTCCAACTGCTTCTAAATTTTCCCAAGAATTGAAGAGAATAAAATTAACATAAAATGCATCCATTGGCTCACTTACATAGTAAATGCAATTTCTTATTTAATGTCTTCTTTAAAAATCTTTGAAGTATCTGAAAGTGGATAAAGAATCAAGAAGCATTTGTTTAAAGATTTCATAAAGTTCTACTTTATAGAAGACATATAAGATAAGAGGGTATTTTTACCTTTCTGCTAGTAGATGGAAACTGGTAGAAGACATTAAAATATATAATTGTATGTATATGGAAGATAACAAAGCAAAGTCATTAAAGGCAAAAAGTTTAGAGTTAACAGATTCTGATTTAAATTCTGTCCATTCTGTGCAGCCTTGGCAAGTTACTTTATCGTTTTGTGGTTTAGTTTTCTCAATCACAGAAAGAGAATCATAATACCAGCCTCACTGGTAATGATAAAGTGAGATAAATGTACACAAAGTCAGAGCAGAGCAACTGGCCCTTACTAAGCCATAGAAGGAGCTGATGGTCATGGTGGTTTTCATTACCACATAAGTGAATATGATATCAGGTAGAAAGTAATAGAGGCTGCAAAATGTTTTTGAATTGCAGAAAGAAATCACTTACCACTTGGGGATTAGGGACCATCTTCAGTTGGGCTGTGAAGAATGTGAAGGTATGGACAGTGGACACAGAAAGAGTCACATAAACCGTAAGGTCTGAGAGTGTAGAGACTATTGAATTGGGAAATATGGCAAGTTTGCCTGTGCCATAGGATGCGTGAAAAGGAATGTAGAAGTAAGGTTTGAAGTGTGTTCTCTCTTCAATTTGTTTTCCAGGAGAACTACTAACTATGCAGGGGAAGAAAACAATGGTAGTTACGCTTTTAGAAAATTTGGGCTGACAACAGGGATTATGTAAATTGAACTCAGGAGACTGAAATGACTTGGTCCAAATAGAAGGGTGCAATTGCAGTGCATTAGATAAGAGCTGAATGAAAATAATAGAGATATGAGAAGAATTATGAGGGACAGTAACCATGACTTAGTTATAGATTAGATTTGGCATGAAGAGGGGAAAGATAGTGGTACTTTCCTGTGGATGAATCAAGGATAAAAGGAACTCTGTTGAGTAGAAAATGAGTCAGAGGTATTGTACTTGTATCTACAGTAGTTCTTACACAATAGAAATCAGCACCCAGGACAGCAACACACAATATTAATATTTGACATTGGGCTGTCAAGGGGATGTGTAGAAGTGCATAGTTGTACAGGGTCTACATTCTTGCCACACAAGTGATGAAAGACCACCATAAGCAGATGCCACGTCTGTAGGAGAGAATAGTTCCTGTTTTGTTCATATGAAGAGACCACTTGCCTCTCTAACCCAGACTATGTATGTACTTCATCAGGGTTGGGAGTGTATGTATTTTTTGCCTTTGAGACCGTGGAAATTAACTATACCTACACACAGTTGATGCTCAATAAGTGATTCTTAGTGAAAGAATAAAATAGAGCATGCTAAACCAACCCTTTGGAAGCTTTGAAACACTGAAAATAAGCAAAACCCACTCTGGGAGCACCAGCGGGTACCTTTCCTTTCCCTTCACTGCCTCTTATGCTCATTTCTTGGGGAAGTGATGTCAGATGTGTGTCCCTTAATCACTTTTTTCTATCATGGTTCATATTTATAGAATGATATGCTACTCATGTTGGAAAGGAAACAAAGCTTTAAAAGTTTATTTTAATTTAGGAGAAGGTCATGCCTGTATTTGTATGAGGTTAGTGAGAGGATAAATGAAGAGAATAAGAAAATGACAACTCAGAACAGTTAATAATAAATCCTAGATGGATGCTTACAGATAGGAAGGTGGTCATGCCTCAAGATTATTAGCCCACTGAGAAAGAACTGACACCCAACATCACTTTAAGATAGCCTAAAATGCAAGCTAGGAAGGCATTTATTTCATACAGTTCTCTGAATGGGGATTATTGGGCCAGGGTTGAAAGGGAGCAGTAGCAGAAGAATAAAAACACACCCCAGTGGAAGTGAGCTATGAGCATTACATCCATCACTAAAAGACTATGAAAAATTAATTTCATGCTTGTCTATTCTGGTAACTCATCTGGCTGAAGATCTTCAGAAAAGTAAAAACTAGGAAGAGTATCAAATAGGTAAAATAGCACTTACTACTAAATATGAGATATGGAGTTAGAATCAAATCAGCCTAACCAGGGTTACAAACAACAAGATCTTCTTTGCTGTGGGTGAATCAATGTGGATGGCCACACTACTCTTACTTCCAGTGGAATACAACTGACATAGATCTTGCACAGCATTCATGAAATGCTAGGCAGTACTGAAAAGGGGTATTCTTTACTCTCATAACCATAAATTTCAGGATAAGAAATTGGGCAATAAGATGAGAGAGAAGGCATTTTAGGAAAGGATCTATCCTATGGTATACTACATGGCTTTGAGTTATCTTACCATCCTGTGGTTATTTCCTCTGGGTGACAAGCTGAAATCACTCTTGCAATCAAGATATCCTTTCTGAAATCACAAACTCTAATGACAGTGTGCAAGGCAACTTGAGTTAAATAGTACAGTAACAAAGGGACACTATAGATATTACATTTAATGTGACTTAAGTTAAAAGTATACAACATCGCATAATTTTAGTTAATTCATAAAACTGCCTACCTTCATTGAAATCTCCAAACCTCTGTACTTAATAAAGAGATCAATATATTCTGGCAGGATAAAAAGATCTTAAAACCAAGAAATGTTCCAAGGCTCTAAAATTAGTTGTCTACAAATAGGAGTCTCAACCCTGACAAATACTGGTAATTCACATCAGAAGAATTCACAGAGGCTGACTGACTTTAAAGAGTCTGCAATCTGACTGAAGTTTTCAATGTTGGTTTATCCTTTTCCCTTTTAAAATTCTAGCCTTACTTATAAGCTACTAAAACATCAGCAAGCAATCAAATTCATGAAAGCTTAAAAGGGGAGAGCCACAGGAAACCATTATGTGATGGGAAGAAAAGTCTTATTTTCATAGATAGGTTATTCAGGGTAGTTTAATAATCTGACAGAAATGCAACTTGTTGGCTGGTTTCCAAGTAGGCATTCCTCTGTCTGGTTACCACTCTTCAACTATTACTTCTTTCTCAAGATACCTCATGGTTCTTGAATTCTTGAAGAGAGAAAGATATAAGGTTCCCATGACCTTTATAGCTATCCCGCTCAGGGAGACCCTTTCCACTATTTACAGGGTTTATGAGTTTTGGCTCCAGGAAGGCAAGTCTGATG
This sequence comes from Rhynchonycteris naso, assembly GCA_037038555.1. Lineage (NCBI taxonomy): Eukaryota > Metazoa > Chordata > Mammalia > Chiroptera > Emballonuridae > Rhynchonycteris > Rhynchonycteris naso. Next base: position 231,166,435 of record CM072998.1, read on the forward strand.
GGAAGAATTTTTGGTCTTGATCAACTCCTATAATGTTAGTGACATCTCACAGATTACTGTAATAACAAGCAGCTTGATCATGCTTCTGAAACCAGGATAAATACATTCCCACGGCCTAGAGGGGAAAAGCCTTCTGCATTCCACCTACACTATTTTCCTGAGTACAACGTGTGCTTAACTTCAGCAGAAGAATCGCTTTTGGAGGTTTCTGAAGACAACTGGAGCCTAGGGTACTGTGACTATAATAGTTGATTGACAGGACCAGACATGTCATAAGAGAGATGTGGGAGTTTCTAAAATTCTCTTAGAAGAGGACTGGCATGTGCATTCACTGGGCCCCAACCCAGCCCCCATCAGGCAGGTCATAGAGAATACAGAGTGGCAATGCCCTCTCCCTGGACTCTCTTCATAAACCAGTGGGTTGAGAGCTCTAATGAGCCCACTGAGTAAGCCCCAGTCAGAACACACGCTCTGCATTTCCACCGTGCCTAATTCTGGGAATCAGAAGCAAAACAAAAGAGAACATTTAATGCACTCATCAAAACATGAACACACAGGCAGTTAACAACAGAATTGGTTCGTTTCCTACCCAGGGTCAGTGTGCTTGGAGGGCTAACTTTGCCCTACAAGATAACTTTACCCATGGAGGCTCTGACAAATCTCTGGGGATTTATTTTATGAAAGTGGTTAGAGACAATATTGGTTTCTTTTAATTAATTACATGGGGAGATTATCACTTGGCAATCCTCTAAGCAATGAGAGCCAGTGGTTATTATTTATTGCTACCACTTAATAGGCACTACACTGCAGGAGATACTATAAAACATCAACATACATTTATCTTTAACAGTCAGCCAAAATATCCTACTCTGAAGAGCAGAACAGAATTTAGAAAATGCATTACATAGATAGATAGATAGATAGATAGATAGATAGATAGATAGATGATAGATAGATAGATAGATAGATAGATAGATAGATAGATAGATGCATACATATATAACTTATATATTGTAAATAGTCATTCAAAATATAACATTTTATAATTTGGGATTTTGCTGTGGAAGCATATCATTGCCTAAATCTATCCTAATAAATCTCAGAGATTGTAAGGGACTACTTAGAAAGATCAACAGTTTAATTTCCAAAGAGAAAAAGAATGGGAGAAATTAAATGCTCAGGTTTGGAAAGTTTATCTCCAATTTTTCCTCCTGCTTTAATCCTTATTTTCCACAAACTGATAGGCCATTACTGATCCCTTTTCTATGAACAAGGCACAAGGAAGATTTTTACTCATATAGGACATTCCCAGAGGAAATAACTGGAACTTTCTGTCTCTTTCTTTCACACCATCGGGAATAATACTTACACCTAGATAATTATCTGGATTTTGAAGCAATGTATAAATACTGCAAGTAATTGCTGACTGCTGAAAGTCCAAGTACTGAGGAAGCTGGGGTGGGGGGTGGGGAGAGTGGAGGAACACAGAGGCTGGTTCTCCCAGGATGTATACATCATATGGAATGAGACAACTGAGAGCTAGAAGAAACTTTATGATTACCCAATGATTCTCAACTGACGGTAGGATCCCTCCTCCCTATTTGGGAGACATCTGGTAATGTGTGTATGGGAAGAGGGTCGTTACCTGTTTGCACGATATTTAGAGAATGCTATCAACATTTGTGGGATGGAGGCCAGTAACGCTAAATATCCCTCAACGTGCAGTGCAGCCCCCAGAATGGATCCCAGCCCAATGCTAGTAACTTCTTTATCTTAATTAACCAAGTTCAGTTCCAGAGAAGCTCAATGAAACCACATGAGCAGTTTGTTGCAAAATAGTGACATGTTTCCCAACTCCTTGGTTCAGTTGGCCTGTCACAGCTCCGAGGCTCACAGAACATGCAAAGGAAGAAATATTGACTCAGATGGGAGGCTGAACGATGACTGGAATCAAGGCCCTTTCTTATTGTTTCTGTCTTGCTCTCACTTTCTCTGTGCCTAGATTATTCTTTTCCTTTTCATCACTAGTCTAACCCCTTCTCATTCTTTGTCTTGAGTCAAATGTGACCTTGTTAGGAACAATTGCCTACCACAAGAAATAACAGATATTGATAAGAACTCCTACTTGGACAAAACTTGTCAGGCTCCTCTGAGCCCGTTTTACAAGCAGATCACGTTCTTTGTCCGTATCTGTAGCCTGCAGAGCCCGGTGTAGCGAAGAATCTTGCTAAGTTTATTTATCAAATTCCTCTTCACCCTCTCCCCCATCCTTGACAACTAACCAAGTTCTTAGTAATTTCCATCCACCCTCTCACCCTGCCTATTAGCTATAAAACCACACTATCCCCATTGTATTGTAAGTTGAGTTTAAACTTTTTCCCCTGTTACAATAGTCTTGATCCTTATTGCATGTCTTGAATAAAGTCTTCTTGGCTATTCTTAACAAATTCCAGGGAAATTTTTTCTCATATAGCATTAATAAGTGTATATTAAATGGATGAATAACTAACATGAGCCATCTAGATAGGTGTTCTCACACGGGCCAGCTGGGTTGAAAGAAGAGAGAGAAGCCTGTGGATAAGACAGAGGAACCCCAACTGGGGAACGCAGTGGAGACTGAGGTATTTTTTTTGTATATTCTGACCCTGAAAAGTTCTTCCCATGCTCCCAGGGACTGGCCCCCAAGAAGACTTCTCCATCCATCTTGCTAATGAGCTTTTTTTGTAGACAAGGCAGCCAGCTGTGTCAGTCTATAGAACAAGAAAAGATAGAACTCTTTAAAGCTTGGAGAATGTCCTCTGAGTTATTCAATTCACAAAGGAGACAATATGGTACCTTAGAGTTACGTGGATGAAATGAAGAGGGAAGATACTGCCAAGTAGAGCAGACTTTTTCAGTTATCATCTCACACTGACTGGACACATTCATTTGTACTGATTTATGCATTCTTCACTAATACATTTGTCAACATTGAAAGACTGAAAAAAGCTGTTAGAAAATTTAACTCTAGTATTTAATACTTATTATTTATGCAAGAAGTTGCACCTTCTTCAAGAATCAGTGGAAGAGCTTTTGTGTCTTATCCCCCACCAGAGACTGTGAATTGACAACTCACATATTCTTTTTTTTGGCCTAATACAAAATTGTCAAGAAAAAAAGTGTCATAGTTTTCACCCTCCAGACTAATCCGGAAACTTATCAAATTATGTGACTCTCATAACTTAGAGCCTTCTCAGAAGGGCACAGAGCTTATTGGTTTATGGGTCGAAGACACAGTTTTGGTCTAGCTGAATTTGATTGCGTTTATCTCTCTCAGTAGAAAGGAACAGAGCTGATGTTTAATGATCGCTAATGTGAACCAGGCACTAAATGCTGTGGCTTTGTACGCACCATCTCATCACCTTCATGACAACCCTATGAAGCAGGTCAGTGGTTTTCAAAGTGTGCAGCAGGGCGCACTGGTGCACCCTAGAAGATTTCAGGTGTGCCCTATGGTATTCCAGAGATATATGTGCCTGTTGGGGACCAAAAAACCAACAGAGTTTTTGGAGTTTAGATTTTTGGGGGACAGAGGTGTGGGGAGAATTGGCTGTAAGCTGACAGTCTGCCCAATCCCCCACCTCACTTGCCTGATTAGGTTGCAAAAGGCTGTTAAGCTATGATGCTGGATTGTTTACACTACCTCCCATGTTCCCTGGAAAGACTGGAGGCAAGTTTCTTTTATCCTTAGGTGTAAAGTTAAGATAATATGTATGGTGAGGGTTTTCTGCACTCAACACAATTAAGAGTAAAAAGAGAAGAATTCTTCAATGTATTAACGAGGAAATGAGAGTTTGGCATTCAAATATATGCCCAAACATTGAAGAAATCACTAGAACACGTCAGGCTCATGTTTCTCATAAACACAAGAATGAAAAAACTTAACACATTTGTACCAGGACCTGCTGAATTTACTAAATCTTACTAAGAATGTATCTATCTATCTATCTATATATATAAAGGTAACTTTATTGTTTTTTCTTTATTTTTTAACCCCTTTTCTACAAATTCTAAAAATCATAACTCAAAAAATGTAACATAAAATGTTTTTTAATGTCAAATAAATTTAATTTTGTCAAATTTATTTTGTTTAATTACCATAAAAGCACGATTGGACTTTATATCTTTTTCTTTAATATTTGACTTAATTATTATAACATATTTCTCAGAAATTTGTATATAGTGCTCCTACAATTATTTGTAGAATTTTAAATGAGCCCCGACTTCAGAAAGTTTGAGAACCACTGAAGTAGGTGTTAGTAAGTAGGTGCAGACACTGTGGCTTGGTGAAGTCATTGATGGAAAGCCATACAGCAAAGTGATGAGCAGAGATTAGAACTCAAGTGTCTAATGACAGTGTCCACTGTCTGTTGTCAAGAAATCAAGAACAGATTATGTAGGTCTGACTCCAGCACTCCCTATAAAAATAGACTTTGACACCCCCCAAATCTTCATATATCAAGTAAAGAGGAAAGCCTGTTGCAGCAGCCTGGGAAAAGGTCTGCTCCAGGAGCTGCCTTTTGCCCCAGATGTCTGGGAGTAAACAGGGTCCACCCAGGCCATACTTTTGGCATTTTCTGAGTTTGTCTCCTTTCTGGGTTTCTTGTTTTGGTACCTTCCACCCACACACTACCCACTGCTCCAGGGGCCCTGTATTCCCTACAGTCTGCTATAGAAACTGCAAAGGATTGAGAACATTTGCTTTCTTTGATTGACTAACCACTGAATCTGATTTAAATGCATGCACACAAAATGCTATTCAAGCCAGTTTTTAAATAATTTTATCTCTAACTGCAAAGTATTTCCTATAGTTAAAGGATTCCAGGGTGGGACAATATAAAAGGGTTTCCAAAATCACAACCCAAACAAAACTCTGCTTCTGTGTTTTTAAAATAATTCAGTAACATCTCCTATCCTTTCACACACAGCAAGTAGGAAGGCCTGTCAAACCAGTGGAAAAGTCGCCTCTACTAGATGAACCATGACTAACTGGTCTCTTTATAAACCATCCTCCAGATCTCAACACACAGATCCTGCCTGACTCTATACAACTCTGCCCTTTCCCAACCAGGCCTGCCTACATCGGCTTTCCAGACATGAAAGTGGTTTTGAGAGCTGAGCTGTGTGTCAGCCCGGTGTTCAGCACAGGGCAGAGCTCATAGCTTGCTAGGTAAGCTAGAAGAGCAAGGAGATGTCAATTCAGCTCTCCATGCAGGAGACAACAGCTGACAATTCAAATGTCTGCAGGGCCGGGGGGATCTGTGAATGGTGAAGAAGGTTGGGGGACATAGGCCCTTCGGAGATCCTATAACCACAGAAGAAGCTACCTCTTAGCACCAAGAACAGCTTGAAATTGGGATTTCTCATGTGAATCCTCTAATGTTTAAACATTGACAAAAAGGTCTGCCCCTACCATTTGTGGATCCTGAGATGAGAGTACAAATGAAGGCCCACGTACTGTATGTCAATATTTAAAGGGTAGAAATTAAGCCAAAACATTGCTTACTAAAATACATTCTAGTAGTCTCGTTTGATAAATATACTTTCATGATGATCTGGAAGGCCAGATCTTAATTTGGAATTCTTTTGAATTCCCTGCCTGATTGTGGTACACTTAGAAAGTCAGCCACAGCACCTAGGTGAACCCACCCTACCTGTTTCTCTCTGGCTCCCCCTAACATGGAAGGGCTGCCTGCAAAGGAATGGACAGCCTGGTTCACATTTCTAAGCTCAGCCATGTTCCCTGCAGACAGCATCGCCTTGGTTTTGTCTCAGGCCTGGAGGTTCATGTCTGTGCACACTTGGGAAAAGTCAGATCTGAGGAAGAGGCCCATGCAGGCCCAGGAAGTGGGTTTGGGATCATTTGGGACCATTCAGTGTTCTGAGTTCCACAGCACAAGCTGAAAGGAGAGTGCATGGTATACAAAGGGGTGCATCTCCCTGGCCCTACAGACCTGTAGTCAGTCCTGGTCTCCCTCGAGAGGAGCATGGTTATAGTAAGGCCAGAGGAAGATCCTTTAAATGTGCGACCCAGAACAAGGAGTCATTTTGCCAAAGTCTGGGAGCCATGTTGTTCCCAGATTCTTAAAAAATTTGAAGAACACCGAGCGGCGCACACAAATGTTTGATTACAACCAGTTCACTGGCTAGGTAAAGACCTCGGCCATAGGTTAATTGTATATACTTAAATGAATTATGTAACTTCTTCATGACTTAAGTTAACCATTAGTAAAAGGAAGTGACATTTATCCTGGATCCAGAGTTCTTACATCTAAGTTGATTACAATAGTAATTCCTGCCATCATTAAACAGATATACCTTTATTTTTGTATTTTTAACAGGTGCCAACTTTACAAGGTCTATAAACTAGGTTATATGCTATAGACATAGTAAAATTACAAGAATCTAATATTCTCTTCTACTAGTGAAATTGGTAACTTAATCTTTTAAGTCATGAGGAATTAATTTTTAAACAAAAGTCACAATAAACTATAATCAGCAAATGAAACCTCTTTGTGTGTGTGTGTGTGTGTGTGTGTGTGTGTATGTGTGTGTGACAGAGACAGACAGAGGGACAGAGAGAGGGCCAAATAGGGACAGACAGACAGGAAGGGAGAAAGATGAGAAGCATCAATTCTTTGTTGCGGCACCTTAGTTGTTCATTAACTGTTTTCTCATATGTGCCTTGACCAGATGGCTACAGCAGAGCGAGTGGCCCCTTGCTCAAGCCACTGACCTTGGGCTTCAAGACAGTGACCTTTGGGCTCAAGCCAGCAACCATAGGGTCACATCTATGATCCCATGCTAAAGCCAGCAACCCCGCAATCAAGCTGGTGAGTCCACGCTCAAGCTGATGAGCTCGCGCTCAAGACAGCAACCTTGGGGTTTTAAACCTGGGTCCTCTGCATCCTAATTTGATGCTCTATCCACTGCACCACCGCCTGGTCAGGCTGAAACATCTCTTAAAGAAAAGTTTAAGAACCATTTGCTTGGTATCAACAAGGTAACTTGAAATAGAAATCTATACGAAAAATATACCTATGAGCAAGAATATAAATTAAAAAACTTAAACATTTAAATAATAATAATTTTCTGACCAGGCGGTGGCACAGTGGATAGAGCGTCGGACTGGGATGCGGAGGACACAGGTTCGAGACACCGGAGGTAGCCAGCTTGAGCGCGGGCTCATCTGGCTCCAACAATGGGTTACTCAGTCTACTGAAGGCCCGCGGTCAAGACACATATGAGAAAGCAATCAATAAACAACTAAGTTGTTGCAACAAAAAACTGATACTTGATGCTTCTCATCTCTCTCTGTTCCTGTCTGTCTGTCTGTCCCTGTCTATCCCTCTCTCTGACTCTCTCTCTGTCCCTGTAAAAAAAAATAATAATAAATAAAATAAAATAAAAATAGTCACCTCATTAAAATTAATAAAAAAAGAAGAAGCTGGGGGATGGAAATAGCAAGTTAAAAAAAGTAACACATTTATTATTAAATAATAATAATTTTCAATGTTGCATGATAAAAGTAGATAATATATAACTAAAACAACAAGAACAAAACAGATGTATTAGAATGGCCAAAATATGGAACACTGATAACACCAAATCCTGACAATAGGAACTCTCATTTATTCACAGTGGGAATGCAAAATGGTACAGCCACTCTGAAAGACAGACAGTTTAGTGTTTCTTAACAAAACTTAACATATTCTTATTATATGATCCAGTAATTGTGCTTCTTGGTATTTGCCCAAAGGGATTGAAAACTATGTCCATACAAAAATTTTCATGTAGATGTTTATGGCAGCTTTATTATTGGCAAGACTTGGAAGTCACCCAGATGCCCTTTAGTAGGCAAATAGATAAATAAACTATGATATATCAAAATGAAACATTATTTAATGCTAAAAGGAAAGGAACTATGACACCATAAGAAGACATGGAAGAAACTTAAATGCACATTACCAAGTAAAAGAAGGCAAGCTAAAAAGAGTACATACTGTATGAATCCAACTCTGTGGTATTCTGAAACAGGTGAAACTATGGAAATAGTAAAATTACTGGTGGTTGCCAGAGGTTGGAAGTGTGGAGAAAGATCAAAGGGCAGATTTTTAAGGCAGGAAAAATACTCTTTATGTTACTATAATGATGGATACCTTTCATTATACATTTTCCCAAAGCCATTAAATGCAGATTACCAGGAGTAAACCCTAAGATAAAGTATGGACTCTGGGTGGTAATGATATGTCAGTGTATGTTCATCAATTGTAACAAATGTACCACTCTGGTGGGGAATGCTGATAAAAGGAAAACCATACATGGGAGGGGACAGGAGGATATGGGAAGTCTCTGCACTTTCAATTTTGCTATGAACCTCAAACTACTCTACAAAAATCAAATTCTAACAATAACACAAAATAAATATATACACCATATAAGAGCAACTACAAGAGAAAAAAGACTCATAAGGTCATCTATTTGTTAGGATGAACAACTTGAAATGTATGCCTTTGGTGTACTCTAGCCCCATAGCTTTTTGATTTAATATGTTCTGTTGTTCTTGCTACAGTACTCTAGTTGGGCAGCCTCTGTCCTGTATTTACTCAGACCTTGACTTTGGAGAGAGAGATTTAGCTGAACTTTGTATTAAGGCCAAGCACACCTGTTGGCTCAAATCTTTGTAATCATGTTCAGCTTTATAGCTCAGAAGGTGAATGATGGTCTGGAATTCTGATTGAATTTAGGACTTATCCTTGGATAAGACATACCAATGGAGCTGCTCAAAGCAATAGCAACAAATTAGTTAGAACTTAGGCTGATAGACCTTGGAAATAATAGAGAGAAAATTAAAATATGACTAACTATTGATCAGGGAAAGGTTAAAGAGGCTTGCACATAGTATGTACAACTGCACACAATATACCTATATGTACAGTTTTGCATTGATTTGACTTGCTGATATGACTGGCCTAGAAAAAGAGGTAAGTGAGGGGTGAAAAAGGAATGTTTTTTAAATATTTGAAAACTACATTTTCCTCCTTCATTCTCTCTTTTCAGGGTCGAGAATAAGAGGGAAAGTTTTTAAATTACTATTTGAAAGATTCAAGTTGGAAGACAAATGTGCTGGCAGTAAGAATTGTTCATGATGTCAACGGATTACTGAGAGATTTTGATTCAACTATTCTGGTGACCTAATGATAGAATTTCAGAACTGTTCAAAGCCCTCATCTTTATATATGAGGAAAAACAAGGCCCAGGGGACACAGCTAACAAATATTCGAGCCAAGATTTGAACTTCGGTGTCTGAATATCATAGTGGGAAGGAACCTGAAAGATCCATTCAGTACCCAGAAGGTCAGCAGAGTGTGTTTTCCACTGATTCTATTAAGAAAATGTCCAGGCAAATAGAAAAGTTGAAAGAATACTCCAATAATATACCCATTGTTTGATTCAACAATTATCAACATTTTGCATGGTTGCTTTACCTGCCATATGTGTATACGTGCATACATGAATACAGTTAAAAGTAAATTGATAAAAAGTTTTATCCATCATTTTTTAACATGATTTCCAGACCACTTGTTCTGTAGAATGTTCTACACCTTAGATTGGCCTATTGTTTATTTTTTTATGCCATTGAATTGTTCCTCTTAACTGAAGTGAAGTTCACAGGCTTGGTTACGGTTAGATTAGATCTTTTTGGAAAGAATAGTTTATATGATTATGCTAATAAACGTGAATTCATTGCCAAGTCTGACAAATTGAGGGTTTCTGCAAGAGTCCTTGTTGAAAAAGAGTAGACACATATCTCAAAGCTTAGCAGAAATTTATGCCAAGAAGAATTTACTGTGGGTTTTGGTTGGGCATGAAGACAATTTCATATTTATGAGGAAAAAATAAAATTTTTAAAAATTGAGATCATTGTAGATTCACATGCAATTATAGTTGTGTATATGTGTGTATATACACAATTTTATCAGAATAAAGGTTGGTGTGCCAAGCAGCTTAGAAACACATATCTTGTCTTCCTCACACACACACACACACACACACACACACACACACACACACACACACATATATATATATATATACATGTATGTGTGTGTATATAAATACACACATACACTCAATTTTATCACAATAGAGTTTGTTGTGTCTACCATCCCAGTCAAGATACTGAGCCAACAAGAGTTCAAATGTTGCCCTTTCATACTTCTCTTCTACCATCTCTAAAACCTGACAACCACTAAGCTGTCCTTCATATCTAAAATGTTGTCATTTCAAAAAAATATTATAAAACGGAATATTATATAACCTGTGGGATATTTGTTTTTTTTCATTCAGCATAATTAACTGGAATCCATCCAAGTTGTTACATATATAATTTTTTTAATTTTATTTTATTTTTATTGCTGAGTAGTATTTGTTTAACTATTCATCCATTGAAAAATGTCTAAGTTAATTCCAGTTTTGTGGTTATTACAAATAAAGGTACTATGACCATTTAGGTATAGGCATTTTTGTCAATATAAGTTTTCATTTCTCTGAGATAAGTGTCCAAAGGTATGATTTCTGGGTCATATGGTAACTGTATGTAGAGGTTGTTGTTTTTTAAGAATCTGTCAAACTGTTTTCCAGAAATACTATACTATTTTATGTTCTCAAGAGTAATATTGATAAGTGATTGCATTTCTTTGCACCCTCACCAACACTTGATGTTGATAAAAATCACTATTTTGATTTCTTCTCTTCTAGTTTTCTGGGTACTATAAGAATTTTACACTTTCACATTAAAATCTATGATCTAGTTTGAATTAACTTTTAAGTAAACTGTGAATTTTAGTTTGAGAGTTTTTTTTAACCTGTGGATATTCAGTTATACCTGCTCTGTTTATTGAAAAGGCTATTCTTTCTCCATTGAATTGTTTTGCACTTAGCCAAAAATTTCTTGGCATATTTCTGTGGGTCTATTTCTGTGTTCTAGTCTCTGTACCATTTATCTACTTGTCTATCCCTCCATCAATACTACACTGTAGCTATAGAGTAAGAATTAATATTAGGTAGTGATTCCTCACACTTTATTCTTGTTTGTCAAATTATTTTAGCTCTTTTATGTTCTGTAACTTTCCACTTACAACCTTTTATGCAGAATGGAGACCTTCCATATAGGATGAAGGACTCATGAAGAAGATGCTAGTCAGTTTAGATCTTCCTGAGATGATCCTGACTATATTATATTCCTTGCAGGAGTCCAGACCTAAGCAAGTAGAGAGGAAAAACCAGATTAAGGTATAGCACAAATATGCTTATAAAGACCAACCATGGCGTCAACCACATCTTTCTAGAACAGATGAAGCCATGCATCCATTTCCCACCAACACCCCTCCTTCTTATCCATTTCAATTTTTTCAAGAATCTGCCATCAGCCCATCATGCCTCCCAGACAAGCAGCACACCATCCCCATTCAACTCCACAGCCAGAGAGACATGTAAGGAAAGCTTCACAAGAAAGGACCAGCTGCCCCACAGCTCTCTGCTACTATCATTACTATGTGGGCGACAAGGAATCACACACCAACTGAAGACATTCACTCAGCTCCATTTCCTCTATTCAACATGGTAATTGCTTTGCTCATTTTTTTCTTTACCTTTGATTTTAATACACATGAACAAGAACATAACATAAAAGAAGGAGGACAAGATACGTATTTCTAAGCTGCCTGGCATCTGAAAATTGTTTGAATGGGTGTGTACATTTGACAATATGGCAGATTACAACATTAATTTATCTTCAGAACAATAAAACCTACCATTCAGGAACCAAAAATCTTCTAATTGTTTATCGAAATGTTTTTCTCTTGCAATGCATTATCACCATAATTTATGATAAGGAGAAAAGCACATTCCAATACATCAGACAATACCAAGTATACAGACCTGCAAAAGAAATACCCAACTTGGAAAATAGAGAATAGGAGTGAAGAAGGGACATGAGTGAGGGATGTGAACCAAGACTAAGAGAAGTGAACAAAGACCCATATGAACAGCTGATTTTCTCTTCAGTGGTTAAAAACACTCGGGAGGGTGAGTAGAAGGGAACTACAGCTTAATGTGTTATGCTAATTTAATACCCTGCAGACTGATTAGTCTATGCAAGAGATGAAAACAAATCTTTCTGAAAAAATAAAAACAACCCTTGTGTGGCAAATAGAGCATATGCCTCTCAGATGCAGTTCAGGGATTTTGTGGATTGGCTTAAAAGACGCAGGTACTGGAGCCCACAACTATGGCTGTGTTTGGAAAGTGCTGGAGCCTGACCTGTGGTGGCACAGTGGAGAAAGCATTGACTTGGAATACTGAGGTTGCCAGTTTGAAACCTTGGGCTTGCCTGGTTAAGGCACATATGAGAGGCAACTACTATGAGTGGATGCTCCCTACTCTTCCCTTCTTTTCTCTTTCTCTAAAAATATCAATCAATCAATTAAAAAAAATCTTAAAAAAAAAAAGCATTTAAAAAGGGGGAGGATAGTGCTAGGGAGCCAGAAGGTTCTTGATGTCACTGCTTGGAGTGATCTTTCATCAACTGGTGTTCTCTTCCCTGTGAAAATATATGTAGCCTAATTTTTTTGGTATTTATATTTTTTCTTGTTGGAGATTTCAAACCAGGAGTTTAGAATCAAGTACACTAGAAGTGCAAATTACTTTAAATAGTTTTTTTGCTGAGGTTCTGAGCATTCAGATGGGGGAATCAAACAGATACAAAAAAAAAACAACAAACCTTTTTGGTGTATGTTCTAAACCATCTGACTACCCAAAGCTGGTTCTCCCATTGCTCCCCACCTCCGTGAACTAAACCCAGGTTCTCACGCAGAAATCTGAGAGGTATCTTTGACCCTTCTCTCCCTTCCTCTCCTCTCACACATATCCTGTCAGTCCAGAAGCTCCGTTGGTTTTACCTTTAATAAATTCTCAATCTGTCCAGGTCTCCTTGTCCTCACCTCTACCTAACACCTCCTGTCATCTTTGTCTCAGCAGAAAATAGGCTTGGGACTAAATATCTACTGCTTTTATTCTTAAAACCCTCCAATCTATTCTCAGCCCTGTAGGCAGAAAATTTTTCTGAGACAAAGTTGGTTACACCACTCCTTTTCTTAAACCCTTCATGGCCTCCAACTGTCCTTTCATAGGCCAACTTACCAGGCTTTGCATGGTTTCATTTTGTGCCTCCTGAATATCATTTCCTGCAACTCAGGGTTCATTCTCAGTACTGCTGCAGTCTTCTCTTGTGCTCCGTGCCCCCTTGGAGTTAGCTGTACCAACTCCAAGTTTGTGCACATTTAATAAGAGTAAGGGTCCCACTACAAGAAAAGTGTACCTCCCTCGACCCAAACTTCAACTTTTCAGCTTCTTATCCTTCTTAAGTTCCTTAAATATACCATGACCTTTACCACTCAAGGACATTTACACAGACTGTTCTCTTGGTCTGAGATGCTAACCATGGCTCTTTCAGAGCTCTTCTTAAATATCTACCCTGGAGCCAGTCAGGACTCTTGCTTTACATTCTTTAGCATCCTGTTCTTCTCTGAACAATTACCACACTCATGATTAAAAAATTAGATAGTTGTACCAGCCATTATGGAAAACTGTATGGTGATTCCTCAACAAATTAAGAATAAAGTTGTCATATGATCCAGCAATCTCTCTTCTGAGTATCTACCAAAAAACAAACAAACAAACAAACTAGAAAACATTTATTCACAAAGATATATGCTCCCCTATGTTCACTGCTGCATTATTCACAATGGCCAAGATGTGGAGACAACCAAAGTGTCCTATGATAGAGGATTGGATAAAGAAAAGGTGGTATATATAGACAGTGGGATACTATTCAGCCATAAGAAAAGATGAAATACTGCCACTTACAACAACATAAATGGACCTCGAGAATGTTATGCTAAGCAAAATAAGTCAGTCGGAAAAAATTAAGAGCCATATGATTTTACCCATATGTGGGATATAAAACTGAAACTCATAGACACAGACAATAGTATGGTGGTTACCGAAGAGAAGGCAGTGGGGATAGTAAAGGGTAAAGGGGGCCAAATATAGGGTGACGGAGGATGATTGGTGGGCACACAATGCAGTACACAGATCATGCATTATAGAAATATACACTTGAAACCTTTATAATTCTATTAACCAATGTCACCCTAATAAATTTAATTTAAAAAAATAATTTTAAAAAAGTTATTTGGAAAAGCCAAAGGGAGGCGGAAGCCTCAACATAAGGAGTAAAGGGGGTAAGGTTACTGCTGAGTGAGTAAGAGAAAGTTTTGGGGGCAGAGGGGAGTGCTTCAAGCAAGACATTTGAAGATGTGCCCTGGGAGGTGCTCAGTTGGTTAGAGCATTAACCCAATATGCCAAAGTTGTGGGTTCAGTCCCGTCAAGGCACATACAAGAATCAACCAATGAATGCATAGCTAAGTAGAACAAAAATCAATGTTTCTCTCAAATCGATTAAAAAATTGAAGAAAAAGAAGAAATTTCAAGTTGCAGAAGTGAAACGGTTTCAGTAGCACCAGGAGTATTAGATCTGTCTCATGATGTTTCACACTGAAAGGAGGGGGATATCAAGTTAATAAGTGACTTCACGACCCCTCCAATTTCTTCTAAGGTTAATCTTGGATGTGCATGACCAAAAGGGGAAGTGAAAATCAATTGGCCCGTAATTTAACTGCGTAGACTTCAAGAACAAACTTTTAAAAAATAATAAGCAGAACATCACTTAAATTATATTTAGATTCAAGACACCTGTGACTTAACAACCATGGGACTGGATCCTAGTGGCTTTCGTGGCTCAAGTGAAATTTTCTCTCAGAATTCAATCAGTGCTTTCTTATGAAGTAGCCAAAGTAATTAAGCAACAATAAATATAATCTTAAATTTTCTAATTGCTAATATTGGTAAAGTGGGGAACAATAATTTCTCATTCACTGATCACAGTGATGTAAATAAGATTGGCTTCTCTAAACGGTAATTTGGCAACATGTATTCAGTTTGTTAATCTGTATCCAATTTTGACTAGCAATTTTACTTCTATGAATTTATCCTAAAGAAATAACTGGAAAAATAGAAAGTTATTTGTGTAAATATGTTTATCACAGTGTTATTTGTCCTGAAATCCTGGAATCCCTGTAAATCATTATCATTATAGAGAAATGATTAAATGATTAAAATGTTGTGCAGCAGATTTAAAAATAATAATAAAGATTGGTATTTATCATAAAAGAAAAATGACCATTATATGTTAAATTTAATTTTATAACTTTTACAAAACATAATTGTTATAGTAACATAGGAAATTAAATATATAGATATAAATTAGGGTATAATATTAAAAGCTGTTAGGGCAAGTGAATAAGGCCACGCCCTCTGGGTAAGCACTAACCCAGTGTGTAGAGATGTGACAGGCAAGACCATGCCTTTTCTGCTGGCTCAGTCAGTGTGTGTGTGAAATGATATGTAGATAAAAAGAGCTCCCTGCAAGGAACTCCCTAAAAGTGGCTTGATGTGATAATCCCTTAGATTAACACCTGTTAGAAGGCATATGCCAGAAAGGGTATTTAAACCAGAGGGCCCAGCTGCAGTCAACCTCCAATGTTGAATTTGGATCATGGATTGTGGATTGTCCCCACTCTACTCTCACCAAGGACAGCCGAGAGGAGCACCGATGGGGTCCCTTTAAGCACGCCATAGGATCTGTAATAAACTGCCCGTGTGATTCTTGCAACTAATTTGTTTGTCGGTTGTGTTTTTCCTCCAGTGGCAATAGGTCTCAGTACTAATAAGCAGAATCCTCATAGCCACCTCAGGAGTAGTCTTGAAAAGGCCGCCAATCCTGCCATTAAGTAGGAGTGTCCCACTGTGCAGGGAAGTTGTGAGTCGGATATGCCTGATTGACATAGAGCTTGGGCTCTACCGGGACAAATATGTATAACACAATCATACTTTTTGTCTGTGCATAGGAAAAAAAATGTGGAAAGGTACACATCAAAATGTTAATAGGGGAAGCAAGATGGCGACGGAGTAGGCGGACGTACCAACTTCCAACTCCCAGAACCAAAGTGGATTATAACTCAATTTAAAGAACCATCATCTGGATAAACCAACTATGAACTGAACTAAGTGGACTCTACAACCAAGGAACACAGAAGAAGCCACATTAAGACTGGTAGGAATAGCAAAAACGTGAAGAGGGCTGCCCAGCTACCCGGAGCAAACGGCAGCCCGGAGAGACCCGCGTGGCGGGAGGAGAGTTTGGCGGAGAGGAAGGGACCTGGGTCCCAGAAACCAAGCCCCAGCCTGCAGTCCCAGAGCCTAGAAGAGGCGTTTGGACAGTTTTGAGCTGTGAAACAAGTGAGGGAGCTCCCAGGCTTACAGTGTGGAGTATTAGGTCCCTTCCTACTCTGCTGATAGTTGCTGAAGGGTTTGGGGCGGCAGGACGATGAAACGCGGTTCTGTCGGCGTGGGCGGAGGCCAAGCCGGTGTGAGCTCAGTCTAGCCCAGCAGGGTCGAAGGGGACGCGCGAAAGCAGTTCGGAAGCTGCGGGCCCGCGTTTAATCCCACTTACGGGGACAAAGCGGGAGGCCAGGAACGGGCAGAAATCTGTTCTGCAACACTGCGCAAGCCGGCCCTGACCGCGGGACTGGGCTAGGACCAGGGACGGGCAGGGGCTCGCAGCTGAGCTCATGCTACCAGCCCCGCCAGGCAGGAGAAACCGCGATTTGCAATTATACTGCACGAGCGGACTCCGAACGCGGGGGCGGGGTAGAGTCCGGGACGAGCGGAAGTACGCAGCTGAGCGGAAGCCAGCAAACAGGCCCGGCCCAATAAACCTGGGTTTGTGACCCTGCGCAGAAGGGCCCTGGCCTCGAGGGCAGGGCTAAAGCTCCAGACGGGCAAAGGCTCACAGCTGAGAGCACATCAAAAGCCCCGCCCAACCCGTGAAACTGTGGCGAGCAGGCACTGACTGCGGGTTCTGGGCGAAAGTCCAGAAATAGGCTGGGTCCGCAGCTGAGCAAAGGTGCTCACCTCTACCCTTGGTGCTAAGACTTGTGGCTTGTGTGACAGCCCCTCCCGCGGAGGAGAGGCAGAAATCACAGTAAAAGCCAAAGTGGGCCGGCGCTGGCAACGCTCATATCCAACCACCCTAGGCAGTGGCAGAGGGGGGGGGGACCTGCAGACAGACCACACCTAGAGAACACAAAAGCAACACCTACTGGACTTCAGTGGCCACAGCTTGTTTATACACAGACAAAATGGGTAGGCAGAAGAATGCAAACCAAATGAATCAAGAGAAATCCCCAGAGAAGGACCTGAATGAACCAGATTTAAACAAATTAACAGAAGCAGAATTTAGATTAATGATAGTTAGGATGTTCAAAGAAATTAGAGAAACAATGGATAGTCATTATGAACACCTAAATAAAGAGATAACAAGTATAAAAAAAGAAATTGAAATAATAAAAAAGAATCAGACAGAAATGACAAATACAGTATCAGAACTGAAGACCACAATGGAAGGAATTAAAAGCAGGATGAATCACTCTGAGGATAGAATCAGCGAGTTAGAGGACACAATAAACAAAGGCACAGAAACAGAGAAGAAAAAGGAAAAGAGACTCAAAAAATGTGAGGAAACTCTAAGGGAGCTCTGTGACAACATGAAGAGAAACATTCACATCATAGGGGTGCCTGAAGAAGAGGAGAGAGGACAGGAAATGGAATCAAATCATAGCAGAAAACTTTCCTAAATTAAGGCTGGGAAACACTCCACACGTTCAAGAAGCACACAGAACTCCATTAAAGAGGAACCCAAAAAGATCTACACCAAGACACATCATAGTTAAAATACCAAAGCTAATAGATAAAGAAAAAATTTTAAAAGCTGCTAGGGAAAAAAAGGCTATCACCTACAAAGGAGCCCCCATAAGGATGACATCGGACTTCTCAACAGAAACACTTGAGGCCAGAAGGGAATGGCAAGATATAATCAAAGTAATGCAGAACAAGAACGTACAACCAAGACTACTTTATCCAGAAAGGCTAACATTTAAAATTAAAGGAGAAATAAAGAGCTTCCAAGAAAAAGAAAGCCTCAATAAATTCATTAAAACCAAACCAATTCTGCAAGAGATACTAAGGGGCCTGTTGTGAACAGTTTAAAGGGAGGAAAGAATATAGCAAAAGAAGAATACAGCTTTAAAGAATAAAATGGCAATAAACAACTACATATCAAGAATAACATTAAATGTAAATGGATTAAATGATCCAATCAAAAGACATAGGGTAGCTGCATGGATAAAGAAACAGGACCCATGCATATGCTGTCTACAAGAGACACACCTTAAAACAAAAGATGCACATAGACTGAAGGTAAAAGGATGGAAAAAAATACTTCATGCAAATGGAAATGAAAAAAAAGCAGGGGTAGCAATACTTATATCTGACAAAATGGACTTTAAAACAAAGGCTGTAGTAAGAGATAAAGAAGGACACTACATAATGATAAAGGGAACAATTCAACAGGAAGATATAACTATTATAAACATCTATGCACCAAATATAGGAGCCCCGACATACATAAAGCAGACTTTGATGGATATAAAGGGCGAGATTAACAGTAATACTATCATAGTAGGGGATTTCAATACCCCTCTAACAACACTGGATAGATCCTCAAGGAAGAAAATTAATAAAGAAACAGCAGACTTAAAGGATACACTAGATCAACTTGATTTAATAGATATCTTCAGAACTTTTCACCCTAATGCAGTAGAATATACATTCTTCTCAAGCGCTCATGGTACGTTTTCTAGGATAGACCACATGTTAGGACACAAAAATGGTCTCAATAAAGTTAAGAAGATTGAAATCATATCAAGAATTTTCTCTGATCACAATGCCATGAAATTAGAAATTAACCACAAAAGAAAAACTGAAAAATACTCAAATACTTGGAAACTAAATAGCATGATATTAAATAATGAATGGATTAACAATGAGATCAAAGAAGAAATAAAAAGTTTCTAGAAACAAATCATAATGAGCATACATGAACTCAAAATTTATGGGACACAGCAAAAGCAGTTCTGAGAGAGAAGTTTATTGCACTACAGGCATATCATAAGAAGCTAGAAAAAGCTCAAATAAGCAACCTGACCCTGCAGCTAAAAGAACTAGAAAAACAACAACAAATAAAACCCAAGACAAGTAGAAGGAAGGAAATAATAAAGATCAGAGCAGAAATAAATGACAGAGACGCTACGGAAACAATACAGAGGATCAATGAAACCAGAAGCTGGTTCTTTGAAAAGGTAAACAAGATTGATGAACCTTTAACTAGACTCACCAAGAAAAAAAGAGAAAGGACTCAAATAAATAAAATTAGAAAGGACAGTGGAGAAATAACAACTGACACAACAGAAATACAAAGCATTGTAAGAAAATACTATGAAGAACTATATGCCAAAAAATTAGACAATCTTGGTGAAATGGACTAATTTCTTGAATCGTATAACCTTCCAAAAATCAATCTGGAAGAATCAGAACATCTAAACAGACCAATTACAACAAATGAGATCGAAACAGTTATCAAAAAACTCCCAAAAAAGAAAAGTCCTGGGCCTGATGGCTTCACAAGTGAATTCTATCAAAAATTCAAAGAAGAACTAACTCCTATCCTCCTCAAGCTATTTCAAAAAATTCAAGAGGAAGGAAGACTTCCAAACTCCTTTTATGAGGCGAGCATAATTCTGATCCCAAAACCAGGCAAAGACAACACAAAGAAAGAAAATTATAGGCCTATATCCCTGATGAATTTAGGCACTAAAATTCTGACAAAATATTAGCCAACCGGATCCAGCAATATATGAAAAAAATCATACACCATGATCAAGTGGGATTTATTCTGGAGAGGCAAGGCTGGTTCAATATTTGCAAATCAATCAATGTGATTCATCACATAAACAAAAGGAAGGACAAAAATCACATGATAATTTCAATAGATGCAGAAAAAGCATTTGATAAAATCCAGCACCCATTCATGCTCAAAACTCTCAGTAAAGTGAGAATAAAGGGATCATTTCTTAACATGATAAAGGCCATCTATGATAAACCGACAGCAAACATCATACTAAATGGACAAAAATTAAAAGCTATCCCCTTAAGATCAGGAACCAGGCAGGGATGCCCCCTTTCACCACTCTTATTCAACATAGTTCTGGAAGTCCTAGCTACAGCAATCAGACAAGAAGAAGAAATAAAAGGAATCCAAATCGGAAAAGAAGAAGTAAAACTGTCACTATTTGCAGATGATATGATATTGTATATTGAAAACCCTAAAGTCTCAGTCAAAAAACTACTGGACCTTATAAATGAATTCAGCAAGGTGGCAGGATATAAAATTAATACTCAGAAATCAGAGGCATTTCTATATACCAACAATGAACTGTCAGCAAAAGAAATTAAGGAAACTATCCCCTTCAATATTGCAGCCAAAAAAATAAAGTACCTAGGAGTAAATTTAACCAAGGAGGTTAAGAACTTGTACTCGGAAAATTATAGAACATTGATAAAAGAAATCAAGGAAGATACAAACAAGTGGAAGCATATACCGTGCTCATGGCTAGGAAGAACAAACATCATTAAAATGTCTATATTACCCAAAGCAATTTATAAATTCAATGCAATACCAATTAAAATACCAATGACATACTTCAAAGATATAGAACACATATTCCAAAAATTTATATGGAACCAAAAAAGAGCACGAATAGCCTCAGCAATCTTAAAAAGAAAAAATAAAGCAGGAGGTATCACTCTTCTAGATATCAAGGTTTACTATAAGGCCATTATACTCAAGACAGCCTGGTACTGGCATAAGAACAGGCACATAGATCAATGGAACAGAACAGAGGACCCAGAAATAAACCCACAGCTTTATGGACAACTGATATTTGATAAAGGAGGAAAGAACATACAATGGAGTAAAGACAGCCTCTTTAACAAATGGTGTTTGGAAAATTGGACATCTACCTGCAAAAAAATGAAAATAGACCATCAACTTACACCATTCACAAAAACAAACTCAAAATGGATAAAAGACTTAAATGTAAGCCGTGAAACCATAAGCATCTTAGAAGAAAACATAGGCAGCAAGCTCTCTGACATCTGTAGCAGCAGTATATTTGCCGATTTATCTCCACAGGCAAATGAAATAAAAGGCAAGATAAACAAATGGGACTATATCAAACTAAAAAGTTTTTGCACAGCTAAAGACAATAAGAACAGAATAAAAAGACAAACCACACAATGGGAGAACATATTCGACAGCACATCTGATAAGGGGTTAATAACTAAAATATATAAAGCACTTATAAAATTCAACACCAGGAAGACAAACAACCCAATCAAAAATTGGGCAAAAGAAATGAATAGAAATTTTTCCAAAGAGGACATACAAATGGCCAATAGGTATATGAAAAAATGCTCAACATCACTAATCATTAGAGAATTGCAAATTAAAACCACAATGAGATATCACCTCACACCTGTCAGAATGGCACTCATCAGCAAAACAACACAGAATAAGTGCTGGTGAGGATGTGGAGAAAAGGGAACCCTTCTGCACTGCTGGTGGGAATGCAGACTGGTGCAGCCACTGTGGAAAACAGTTTGAAGATTCCTCAGAAAATTAAAAATCGAACTGCCTTTTGACCCAGCTATCCCACTTTTAGGAATATACCCTAAGAACACCATAGCACTCTTTGAAAAGAAGAAATGCGCCCCCATGTTCGTGGCAGCATTGTTCACAATAGCGAAGATCTGGAACCAGCCCAAGTGTCCTTCAGAAGACGAGTGGATTAAAACGCTATGGTACATGCCTGACCTGTGGTGGCGCAGTGGATAAAGCGTCGACCTGGGAACACTGAGGTTACCAGTTCAAAACCCTGCACTGGTCTGGTCAAGGCACATATGGGAGTTGATGCTTCCAGCTCCTCCCCCCTTTCTCTCTTTCTCTCTCTCTCTCTCTCTCTCTCTCTCTCTCTCTCTCTCTCTCTGTGTCTTCTCTCTAAAAATGAATAAAATAAAAATAAAAAAAATTAAAAAAAAAAAAGCTATGGTACATATATACTATGGAATACTACTCAGCCATAAGAAACGATGACATCGGATCGTTTATAACAAAATGGATGTACCTTGATAACATTATACGGAGTGAAATAAGTAAATCAGAAAAAAAGAAAAACTGAGAACAGCATGATTTCATACATAGGTGGGACATAAAAGTGAGAATATGAGACATGGACAAGAGAGTGGTGGTTATGGGATGGGGGGAGGGAGGGAAGAGTAGGATAGGGAGGAGGGGAGGGACACAGGGAAAACCAGATAGAAGGTGACAGAGGACAATTTGACTTTTGGTGACGGGTATGCAACATAATTGAACGATAAGATAACCTGGAGATGTTTTCATTGTACATATGTACCCTGATTTATTGGTGTCACCCCATTAGAATTAATAGTAATAAAATATATATATATAAAATGTTAATAGAAGTTCTTTCTGGGTAATGAAATTAAAGGTAAGTCTGATTTTTTCTTTATACTTTTTGCGTAAATGGATTTTAATTATCATGTGCTATTTCTATGACAAGAAAAGTAAAGCTGTGTTCATTTCGAGAAGCAGTCTAATAAAGAAAAAACAAGAGTGGAAAACATTTTTTAATTAGGTGGGATGCTACTTATGTGATGAATTGTTTCACATCTCCACCATTGGAATAAAAGGTCCCTGTCTGCGAGCTGATATCTGCCCATGATCCACTCTATACATAGGGTAGGCACTCAAGGTTTGTCAAATGAATAAATTATCTGGGAGAAAACTAAAACTATTTTACAAAGGAGTACAATTTGGAAGTTTGCTAGTGAAAATATGATGATGAATGAAAATTAATTGGTTGCTGCTTATTAACTATTTAGAGATATGTAAAAGGTGACCACTAGTGTTTGGTGGGAGGAAGCCCTCGTTATTATAACGCAGTAAGCACAGACATATCTTACACAGGTTTTAAGGGGTTCTGAAAGACTCCAGCTTTGCTTTTCTCTTTGACTATTCAGTTTTCTTATTTGTGACCTCTACTCTCTATACAAAGTTTGATGTATTAATTTTGGGCCAGGTCTCAGGCAGCCTGGGTTAAGAAATACTGACTGATGTGTCTTGGTGTAAGTTTCTTTGGCTTTATCTTGCTTGGGACTCAGCACTTCTTGGACTTGCATGTTTATTTCCTTCACCAGGTTAGACAAGTTTCCCATCATTATTTTTTTACATAGGTTGTCAATTCCTTACTCTCTCTTCTCCTTCTGGCTCCCGCATGATGTGAATGATTGTATGTTTGCAGGTGTGCCAGAGGCTCCTTATATGGTCCTCGTTTTGTGAAGGGATTAAGAAACATAAATTAGTATTTACAGAATAGTCATGGAATATGAATTACAACATAGGGTATAAAGTCAATAATATTGTAATAACTAAGTATGGTGTCAGATGGGTACAAGATTTATCCAGATGATCACTTAATAAGTTATATAATGTCTAACCACTGGGTTGTATACCTGAAACTAATACAATATTGTATCTCAACTGTAATTTAAAATAAAAAAAGTATTTAAAATAAATTTTAAAAAAGAGAAGAAATACTGAGTTGCCATATCTGAAACTGAATTGGCCAAGAAAAAGTGCTATTCCAAAGAAAGTGGAAAAATACCATATGAAATAGATAATATGGAAAATAATACCTGTGAGACCCATTGTGTTACCAGAGTCAAATGTGTATTTTGTTGGCTCAGATTTGCTCATCTGCTGCTATACTTCTCTCCCAGTGTCTCTTTAGTGGAAATTTTCTAAACTATCCTTATGTTCAAGGCTTTTAATAAAAATCCATCCCTTTATTAACCTATATTGAAGAGTGCATCACTATGGAAGAATAATGGCACCTGAATACGTATCCACAAGACAAGATGAACCATGTTCAACTTTGTTTCTCATGACTATATGCACTGTACACTTCCACCCACAATTTTACTTTACTATAATCTTTGTAATTATATTTTTCCAGTATTGACAATAGTTCTTATGACAATTACTTATAAAATCACATTTGCATTTTTTATTATTCTCAAAATAAAGACTTCTCCAGACTTCTCAGGGATTTCTTTGTAGAGTGGATACAGGAACTAATGCTGACAGCAAACTTTATTGGTTAAGTCATGGAGGAGCCAAGACCTACCCTCTCAGTAGGCAGCAGAGTCCACTCCCCTTCCCACCATCGTGTGTCCTCTTTCAGGGCTCCGTTCTGCTCTTTTCTCTTTCCTTCAGTGATGCAATTAGAAGGGTCCTCAATCCCCTCTGCTTGAGGAGGAGACTTCTTCCCCCTCTGCAGGGGAAAAAATGGAGCTGGGGTGGGACCTGGGCTAGAGGAGGAAAGCTTATAGGTGATCTCATTGGATGCACCAAGGTCAGAAGAGCAGTGGGACCCAGTTCACCACCTTGCTAACGAAGAGGTTTGGGGCAAAGCACCCCCTAGAGTTTTCCTTGCAACACCTCTCAGGAATCAGGGTGTTAAAGGTGGCTAGCTGAAGATTGGAAACTATCACTTTTCATTGGAAAGTCAACTAACCAGTTATCCCAATTTCTTTGAATCTGCCACTTTTAAGAGTCTGAACATTACAAGCCCTCCAGGAAATGACAGCGAGTTCAGCATCCATTCAAAGAGAAGAGGCAGTAGCCGCTTTTACTCAGTAGTGGTCACACTCAAGGCTCCTGAAATTTCCTTCAAAGCCATCAATTAGATGCTGGTAATTTCATCCCAATCTGCTACCCCAACCTTGGCTTTTGCCTCCAGCTCTAAAATGGGGGAAATTCTGCCAGAATGTCTCTGAGATACACTTTATTTTTGGCAAAAACAGAATTCTGAAACCTAGGGAAAAGTCCATTTTAGTGACCTTGGAAACAAATCTGCTTGGATTGCCATTAGATGTAGCCCAGAAAGAGCTGGCTCCCAGAACAGGACCAGATGCCCTACGGAGAATGGACAGCCAGCTGTGAACGCATTGTGTGTGTGGAAGCCAGCCCAGGGAGGATGATGAGTTCTCATCACAGCCAGACAACTGCTCCATTCCTTTGTGAGTTTTAACACAGGTCTATTATCTTTAACTGCTCGGGCTACCATCCAATTTCAGTCCAGTACAATTTTCAGACCTGGTTCCCTCTAAACAGAATATGGACTTATCAACATGTGGAATAGAATTCATTCTGTTGTGGTGACTAAGAATGACAAACACTGAAGCAATCAAGAAGCTGTAAAGGAAATGTTTTCTATTGTTTTCCTACTAGGCATAATTTATTTTTTTCAGTGCATTTTAAAGGTATATGTTTTTATTCATAATACATTTAAGAGAAGGCCTTTATCTTCACTGTATCCTGCCTGTGATGTTTACACTGTGGAAGAAAAGGGTCATATACTAAACCTGACAAGCTCCTGCGAGGCCTGCATGGAGAGCCCTACAAACTCAGAGACCTATAGTAACCAGATAGGATGGTCCTCTGACATTAAAACTTTCTAATTAAAAGTGAGTTATGGTGCAAAGTCATGGCCCAAGCTGGTATCTTCCCTGACAAAATTTTTATTTATTTATTTTCTGTCTAAGGCCATTGCTTGAGTCAATGGAGCTATACCTAGCACCTGGGGCTGATGCTTGAGACACTGGCAAGAGAGAGAAAAGGAGGAGAGAGAGGGAAAGAGAAGCAGCTGGTCTTTTCTCCCATGTGCCCTGACCGTGGATCGAACCCGGGACATCTACATACTGGGCCGATGATCTATCCACTGAGAAAACCAGCCAGGGATACAAAGGTTAATATTTACCTCAACTGAGCCTGCCAATCATCTTTTTGCATCTATGATAACATACCTTTGGAACTAGGGTAATTTCCTTTTTCCAGACCCGGCAGGGCACAATCACTGCACCAGAGCAGAGACCACAGAACCCTCGTTGTTATTGTTATCATGTTCATTGTTAACTGCTAACTATCCTAGACCCACCGATGTAAGAGAAGTCTGTGTCTATTCATTTTACATTGTATGCAATCCCAGAGATGTCCTCCACCCCTGCTTTACTTTCTTCCACCTCCCCAATCTATCACCAATGGATTTCCTGTAAAATAAGGTGCAAAATGGCCATCCTCTGGAGCAGGGGTGCCCACACTTTTTAAGCTTGTGAGCTACTTATAAGATGACCAAGTCAAAATGATCTACCTACAATAAAAATGCAAAACATAAATTTATTTCGTCTATATTATCATTATTTAAGTTACTATTATTACTATTTAATATTGTGTATTCTTCTCTCACCTTTCTCCTTCTCAGCTCTCTTTTCGGAGGAAAGTCAATGTCATAGTTTTTATGAACAGTCCGAAAAAGCCGCTCCACATTTCCCTTCTTTGGAATAGCAATGGCACACAGATAGATGAGGCAAACGCACTTAGAATATGACATAGTGAAAAAAATCCCCTCCCATTCTGTATGAAAGTAGTAGGTTTTAGGCTTCTTACTCGGACCAGTTACGGCACTCATTTTTGTACCCTCTGCTGTATGTAGTTTAAATAAATTGAAGGTTAACTACGCAGCAATGTAACTGAACAAGTTAGCGCGGTTTAACGCGCATGCGTAGGGTGTCAAAAGTTCATACGTCAGATTGTCTACCCTGTATGCCAATCAAAAGACAAATGTCTTTTTAAGGTCATGCAATCTACCCACACTTCCTTCGTGATCGACCAGTAGATCGCGATCAACGTACTGAGTACCCCTGCTCTGGAGCATTTTCTCAACCTATTTAGATTTTATTTCCCTGAAATTGTCCTCAGTGTGGCTCAAATAAACTCATAAAAATTCTCTATAGGTTTGGACTTTTCTTATGTCAACAACACTGAGCTGAAAGAATGGACTTTACAAAGTTTTTAAAAAGCAAAAACCAATAAATTCAAAGTGTCTTCTTATTCACAAAACAGCCAACCTGAACATATTCTACCTTAGAGTTTTAAAATTACTGAATCATTTTTAAAATATATTATTTAGAAACAAAATTTCTGTTTGTTTTTAACAACACAATATGGAAATGCACCCCCACTAGAAATGTACCCAGAACTGCTAGAAAATGAGAAGTGTTATTTCTAAACCTTCCATCAGCTTGCCTGACGTTTATGCTTCTGAATACATGTTGCTTATGAGATACAGGCCAAACATCAATTTGGTGAGGTACCTTTTAACCACCCCCAGGGGTGCTGGACCCCTCAGTGGATGCCCTGTGGAGACAAGTGGCAGGACAACCGACCTTGCTGGGACACAGGACACAGGTTACAGCTGAGACTGAAGCTGGACCACTTCAGTACCTTACCCCCTGAGGCTGATGACTACTCATGGGAGGCCCAGCATCTGCCTGATTCTTAACTGGTCAAATATAAAGACCTCTTGCATCCAGGGCAAGATTCCTAATGCTTTCAAGGGAATGCCAGGCCATCTGCCTTTCTGCTCTGTCCCCTTGTTTCTGCTCACTATGCAGATCGCTCCGATTGTATGGGAGAAAGTGGTCTAATGCATATTTTCCCTGCATCCTCCCCTCATTTCCACCTATTAAGAAAGAGGACAGGGCAGAGAGGCCCACTACACCTGAGCCCCTGAGGGGCAGGAGATGCACTGTCCCCAACTCTGCAAGGACAGTCTTTATGAGTCATTCCAGGGAGCCTCTCCACACCCCCATCTTCACCCCCCCAACCCTCGTCTGCAAAGCATCCTTGGCCCCTCAAAATAAACACACATTCACAAACAAAATGCTTCCTTTCTCCACCAACCCCTGGGAGAAGGGGGAAGGGTGGCTGGCTGTAAATTAGACCTCGTCTCCCTATTTTGACAATGGGTCTGGACACACCAGGCACAGGCAGGGTCTCCACAGCAGAGGAAGCATGAAACCTGAGAGGAGATCCCTTCTGAGTTTCCCACACCTGACCACAGCTCCCACCTGGAAGGAAAGCATCAATTTGCCTGGTCCTTGGAAAAATCTGCTGCTTATAAAAGAATATGAGTTTTTAAAATTCAAGTTCAGCTGATATACAGTATTATATTAGTTTCAGGTGTACAACATAGTGATTCAATAGTTATATACCTTACGATGTGACCACCATAAATCTAGTAACCATCTATGTTATAGTAATATAATGTTATAGTAATTAAATATATAGAAATATAGAAAAATATAGAAGATATATAGAAATAAATTAGGATATAATATTAAAAGCCATTAAGGCAAGTGAATAACACTATGTATGCCCTCTGGGTGGGAACTAATCTAGTGTGTACAGATATGATAGGCAGACTATGTCTTTTGCGCAGGGTCCAGTTAGTGTGTGTGTGAAGTAATACAGATAAAAAAGAGCTTCCTGGGAGGAACTCCCTAAAAGTGTCTTGATGTGACAATTCTGTAGATTAACATAAAAAAGAGCTCCCTGTGAGGAACTCCCAAAAAAGTGGTTTGATGGGATAATCCCATAGATTAACACCTGTTAGAAGGTTTATGCCAGAAAAGGGTACCAAAGCCAAGGGGTCCCCTGTTGTTAGTTACCCAGACTCCAACGTTGAAAGTGGATCCTGTCCATGCTGCTCTGACCAAGAACAGCTGAGAGGAGAGAGGAGCATGCCAACGGGGTCCCATTAAGCTGTACCCAGGCACAACAAAAGGATTTGTGAGTAATAAACTGCCTGTGTGATTCTTGCAACTAACTTATATGTCAGTCATGTCTTTCCTCCAGCAGCAATTGGTCTCGATACCAATAAGTAGAATCCTCGTAGCTGCCTCAAGAATAGTCTCAAAGAGGCTGCCAGCCCTGCTGTTAAGCAGGAGTGTCCCACTGAAGCAGGGTCGCCTGATTGACATAGAGCTCAGACTCTACTGGGACAATCTGTCATTGTACAAAGTTATTGCACTATTCATGACCATGTTCCTTGTGTTGTATGTTGCATCCCCATTGCTTATTAATTTCATAACTGGAAGTTTGTACTTCTTATTCCCCTTACCTTTTCCACCCAGCCCCCACTTCCCTCCCCTCTGTTTCTGGTTTTGTTTCTTGCTTTGTTTGTTTACTGTGCTACTCACAATCCCTTGTCACACCCAGTTTTATTTTCTTTTTATTGACCATAGACTTGAACTCACTCGGGGTTCATATTTTCCCCCATGAAACTAAGCAGCCAATTTGTTCTACAGCATTCATCTATTTTGATGACTTTTTGTTCCCATTCCTCCACCCCTCCCTATGGCAACCATCGGCTTCTCTGTATCTGTGGGTCTGTGTTTCTGTTTTGTTTGTTTGTTTTGTTTTATTAGATTCCACATGTAAGTGAAATCATGCAGTGATTTCTTTCTCAGTCTGACTTATCTCACTTAGCATAATGCCCTCTAGGCTAATGCACGTTGTTGCGAATAGCAAGGTTTCCTTGTTTTTATGGCTGAGTAATATTCCAGTGTGTCTGTGTGTATGAATGTGTGTGCATATCACATCTTCTTTACCTATTCATCTATCAGTGGACACCCAGGCTGCTTCCTAAATGAGCAAAGACCCTATCTGGGAACAAGAAAGACCTCTGCTAGAATACTGCGGCCTTAATTAGCTGGGTAATTTCAGGAATTTGTCTAATATTCTGAGTTACAATATCCTCTTTTGTAAAATGCAGAGAAGAATAGCATCCTTTTGGCTTCACTGAAAGAATTAAGATAATCATGTCCATATTGCTGATCTACAAAGTACAGTCCCTGGACTAGTGGCGTCAACATTGCCTAGGGATTAATTACAAATGAAAATTCTCTGGTTCCCACGTAGGCTAGAAACTCTGGCGCAGGGGCTCAGCAATCTTAGGTTTTCACAAGCCTTCCAGCTGATTCTGACATACCCTCAAGTTTGAGAATCCCTGGTCAATTACAGGTCTATAACAGTATTTCAAATGGTAAATAATAGTCCCCCCCCCCATTTTTTCATCCAGAATGAACAAAGTATAGAATCTTTTTAAAAATTACCCTAACCTATTACATTTCAATTGAATTAAAATATCTACAGAACTAGAGGCTCAGTTCCTGGTATTGCAGGGACACAAAGTGAAATAAGAGAAAATGGGTCACACTGGGCTCCATCCTAAGTGTCTGAACTTTTCCCGAGAAAACACAGAGAGACTGAAAATCATTGAAATTGCCCCATTTTTCTGTGCCAAGTCTCAAGGTCGTCTGCTGCAGGCTACTTGTCTGGGAGTGAGGAGATCTCTTAAAACTCAATTCTGCCACTGATTACTTATTACATGGCAAGTAAGATTTTTAGGCAAATAATCTTAAACAAATCAATTTCCATGATCTTTGTTTTCCTTATTGTCATCTTTAAAATAAGAGGCTTATAGCAGATATTCTCAAGCCATCTGTATGAGGAGGTGGAACAGGTAGCTCCAGATGTCACCCAAATCCACACCTGCATCCCAACTCTGCCACTTCAGAGCTGTAGGACCTCGTGTGAATTTTGGAATGATTCTGGTCTTTAGTTCCCTCATCTTGAAAATAAAGACTACTGATAATTGGCTGTATGTGATGACACTAATGCGAGAGGCCAAATCACAGAGCAAAATATCAAAACTAGTGGGATCAGAGAGGGCACATCGTAAAGGCAGGACACAGCAGTAAAACTCTACAACAGGGCAGGTGTTTGGGTTGTGTGTCCAGAATGGCAGGGAGCATGAAATGGCAATCAATTTGATACAGGCCATCTAGCCTGACCTGTGGTGGTGCAGTGGATAAAGCATCAACCTGGAATGCTGAGGTTGCTGGTTAAAACCCGGGTTTGCCTGGTCAAGTCACATAAGGGAGTTGATTCTTCCTGTTCCTCCCCTCTTCTCTCTCACTCTCTCTCTCTCTAAAAATAAATAAATAAAATATTTAAAAAAAAGAAAAAGAAACAGGTCATCTAGCAACTGTGCAAGTTGGCCAGGGAGGGACCGTCCGAGGATGGGCAGGGAATCAACCCCTCTAAATACAGAGAGTAATTGTTGGGTAAATGATGTACAGCAAACCTAACAGGTTCCAGAGGAAAACAAGGGCCCAATCACAAGGGGGTATTATTACATAACTTACCCCCTTGTGGCCATGAGATCCAGAAATAACAACAGACTTTCTTATAATTGTCCTAAGAATCTATGTAGGGCCAAACCTACTGCTCAGAAGAGCTCACCGCTTTGGGTTAGAAAGGAAGGGAGTAGACAAGGAATACAAGCCACCAGTCCTGATGCCTGGGTTCCCCTGGCCTTGTAGTGGATACAGAAATCTGAGTGGTGCCGAGGGTCTCCCTTGTTAGGTGCCCAAGTCTAGCAGCCGCATCCCATCCCTAACCAACTTCACAACGGGAGAGGAACGAAAGCTGACAACACCCTGTGATTTTACCCTGGACACTGAATGACTGACAAAGGTCAATACAGAATTCACCTTATGTTTCCCACTTTGCTCTTTCTACCATACTCTATTCTCTCTGTAGTTTTAGATACAGAAGATTTCTAAAGTTTTAGTGTTGTTTTTCTTTTTTATGCACTACCCTTCCTCAGATGCTTGGGCTTTGCATCACCTCCCTTTCTCACTCTGTGTGCATCTTCACGTTCACAAGCTTTTTAAATCTGCCTTCCTGTCTCCCACCTTATTTTCCTCTAGATTACTCTGTTGATTTTGAGACATTTGGCTCCTTTACTTTCTCATTGTGCTGGATTACTATTATTACTATTAATGCTCATTTTTTACTTGCCAAAGTCTCCTTTTTCTGCCTTGCTCACCTCCTCCATGCCTAACACCTGTCATCCAACAGAGACCAGTGTGACAGGTAAGAGCTACACTTGCTCTCACTGTCCTGGCCCAGCCGCGGGGCAGACTCGCTGGTGAGGACCCTTCCTGCAGGAAAAGGCACGATGCCAAACGGGAAGCCAGCGCAACACTGCAAGACTGGCGCTGCCTCTAAACTGAGGGTGTGTTGTTTTACTACCTTTCAAGTTGGAAAAAACACATCTGGTTTCTGCTAGAGCATGTTAGAAGCTACACACTCATAACAGAACAGAACCCCCATCGCTCATGGAGAAAAATGTGTCTCGTATTGGGTTAAGTTCTGAAAATAACCAAAGGTAGATGTATGGTGAGACTTTATACTTTGAAAGGCAGTTGAAGTGATATCATAGCAACTTCTGGAGGCATCTCTGGGCAGCTTAGACAGGAACAAGGGTCCAGGAGGCATGCAGAACCCCTGTCACCCTCTCATTTTTCTCTTTGAATCCTACTCAGAGAGACAATGTCTCTTTTCTCAGATAGTGTTCATGTGTGCCCTGACCCTGTCACCAACCCCTAAACCTCCAAAGGTGTCCATCAGGCACCACACCTGGTGTGCGTGCAGGTTAAGTTCTGACACACAAACAGGTTTCCCTCCCACAAGCCATTCCAAGAGCAACGCCAAGCCCAGGGCAAGGCCTGTCACCTGGGATGCTGGCTCTCTGGGCTCAGGGGACCCTGCTCTGCATTTGGAGTACAAGGGGAAACATTTCCTCTGGCAGCAGGCAGTTTCCCAGAAAGAGTTAAGTAAGAGTTTGACACCTTTTAGAAGATTAAATGTCGTGCTGGGAGATAATAAAAGCCTTACGTTGGAAAATAAGCTCTAAAAATATCATACGTATTACATTGGTTTTTACTACATATTTATAAATAGCCTTTTACCCCAAGAAAACTGTTGTAACAGCCCTAAGGAGGAAAATCTCTCTTCAGCCAGAAAAGACTATTTTCCCCTTAGTCCATTTGAGCATCAGTTGTGCTGCATCAAGTTCACAAAAAAGCTTATTTGCCTTTCTGATTTCAGTTGGTATTTCCTGGTTTCGGAGCTGGTGCCCTGGGCTCCACCTGGATATATCCTGGTCATCCATTCAGACCCAGCGCAGCTATTGCTGCCTGCCCCTCCCCCCGCACGAGGTTCCTCTCCTCTGCATTGCCATGGCAACCTGCATATTTGTTTATCACAACACTTACACAATGTACTGAAATACTTTGCTCAGTTATTACCCTCATTAGTCGCTTAGTTTTTCAGGGTAGACATCTTGCTGATTCATATTGACCATGTAGTGATTCCCGTGATCCTAGAAACAACCAAGATTAAGAAATCTCCCATCCTTTGTGTTCCAGAAAATAGGGCTGACTGCAAAAACCGCTCCTCCCAAATGACTTAGCTAAGACTCTCACAGATGCCCCCTCCTTTGTTCACCTGTGACAAGGCCAGACCCAGACCCTCCACTGTCCCATTCTTTACGATTCGCTGAACTGCTGATCCCTGAGGATCAATCAAAGCAAAATGCTTGTTAACCACATTTGATTAAGAATCTCTCCTTCCCCTTGGCTCATCCTCTGACGTTGTCTCCGGGTAAAATGTTCTCTGACCTATGGATCCTGACACTTAATCCTCCTTCCCACCCACTGTTTTCTTTTTTCTTGCCTTGTTTACTCCTCCCTATGAAAGAAAACTATTTTTCCCAAACCCTCACACACTCGCTGATCTTATGTTCAGACTATGCTCCCTACAGTAATAGTCCTCCTCTCCCTAGTGCAATACGGGAGCTCAAGGGAACTGGAGATTTTCCCACTGCATGTGTCCTCTGTGAGCAGGGATTACTCCTGCAGAGCTGCCCGTTCAGCTGCCGTCACAGGCTCCCGGGGCTTCCTGCAGACTGCATGGTGCAGACTGTACTCTGGTATTTTTATTTTTCTTTACAAATTTGTTTAAAAAGAAAAAGAGCAACTCATTGAATTACCTTGCAGTAGTGTGCGTTAGTTTCTTTTTTCGACTGGCTTTGGCATTACACATTTGAAATAAGTAACATAAGTAACTTAGAGTTATATAAATATTGGATTATTAAAAATAATTATCTTTTCCTTGCAATAATCTTGAATAAAGTCTCTTCTTACTAAACCCATATTTGTTTTTCCTTTGACAACATATTTATTCTTACACAGTAAGCACTTGGTAAAAATTTTAAGCTGTTGCATTTGTTAGTTTTTGAAACTCAAGATTTCTAATTAATAATTAATCCTAAAATTTCCTTTCTGTTTTATTTTTTCTTACAGGCTCAGTTAGTCATGTATCTATACATCAACATCTTCAGTTCTGGGTAAGATTTTGCAGGACTTTGTTAAGTGTCACAACTAGGTGACTGGGCTTTAATTTATTTTTTTGACAGAGACAGAAAGAGAGTCAGAGAGAGGGATAGATAGGGACAGACAGACAGGAACGGAGAGAGATAAGAAGCATCAAACATCAGTTTTTTGTTGCGACACCCTAGTTGTTCATTGATTGATTTCTCATATGTGCCTACACCGTGGGCCTTCAGCAGACTGAGTAACCCCTTGCTCGATCCAGCGACCTTGGATCCAAGTTGGTGAGCTTTGCTCAAACCAGATGAGCCCACGCTCAAGCTGGCGACCTCGGGGTCTCTAACCTGGGTCCTCTGCATCCCTGGTTCTATCCACTGCACCACTCCCTGGTCAGACTGGGCTTTGATTTTTTAAAGGTGTTTTTTGATGATAATTTCTTCTTATTATGATGTTTACCTATTTGACACTAGATGTGTAGATACTGTATTAAATTTTTAAATTTTTTCATATTTTATTCTTGCCCTCATTTAAAATGTATCTGAAAACTTTTTTCTTCCTAAGTAATGTAATAAAAAAACATAATAGATACATATGAAAATAGATGGACTTGAAAACTTGTTATCTATAATAAGCTCACAGGAAATTATAAAGAAACTATATAAACAAAATTAAATAAATATTGTTAGAACTTCCAGTTAAACATGGCATATTGAACATAAGTTTATTTCTTCTACATTTGTATGTCAATTGTAATGGAAAAATAAATTTTTAAAAAGGCATAGATTGAACTTTTAAAATAGAAAAATTCATTTACATGAGAGTAAAAGAATCTTAAAAATGTATAATCCTAGGGATCAAAGGGAACATATGAAGAAATGAGAACAAATGAGAGATATGGACAAATCTGGAAGGGGCAAGTGGCTGATGACTTAGCAGGCCAGAGAAAGGAAGCCAGCAATAAGCAAATCAGTTTGCACCATAAACTCCTGGAAATGCTCAGGAGATAGAGTCTCCTCTGAAGGCAGGGACAGGTGGCCAAGATGCAAAGAGTCCATGGGATGTGTTTTAAAGAGCAGTTAAGATACCCACCCAGGAGACCACTCAGCAGAAGAGAGACAGTTTATTCTGGGTGGTTGAAACACAGAGAAGTTACAGGGAGTCAAGCCCAGCTCAGGCTGGGCCCAAGCGCCAAACAGTGTGGGTCAAGTCAAAGTGTAAATCTGAAACTGCAAAACCAACAGCCCCCCTTCTCCACCCAGCTCCCAGAGAGCTGGCAGCCGCCTTTTTCTCCAGCAAGAGATTTGGAGGACTTTCCTTTGGAGATGTTAATCTGCTCAGGAAAAAAGGACCTATAGATACTGACATTTGGGAGTCCTCCAAGGAAAAAAATAGCTTGCCACCTTGTTGTGCCACATAGAGCCCACCAAGTTGACAGGCTTCTCCCATGCATACAGACTTCCAAATAGGTCTTTAGTGTTCCCACTCTTAAGGTGACTTAGCCAAGGATTGGTGACAAATGAGAAACTTACTTGAAGAAAATAAGAAAACTAATGGAGAATTATATCTTTAGAGAATATAAAAATGTTGCATCTTTGGGGAATAACAGAGGAAAATGTTATTGACAGCAACAATCCAGAGTGCTCTTAAGAAAAAGTATGATAGAATGTGTGAAAAATACAAACAAGGATTATATTTATATTGCTCAAGAATCCCCCCCAAATAAAATAAAATAAAATAAAATGACAAATTTTAAATGTAGAAGAAAAGAGTACAAAAAATATGTTAACTCCTGTAAATCAAATATTCAAATAACAGAAGTTACCAAAATAAAAATCAGAGAAAATAGAAGAGGAAATTAATAACAAAATAGTAATAATAAAGTAAGAAAGTGTTCCTGGCCTTGAGCATGTGAATTTTCAGATTGCACGGGCTCATTGAGTGTTCAACTGAGTAAAGAAAAAAGACCCAAACCAAACCTGTCAATATAAAATTACAGAACACCAGGAGTCATCTCCTGAGAGGCTCCAGGAGAGAAGAAATGAGTTCCATGTGAAGAATCAAAGATTAAAATATCATTGGACTTAGCTGCACTATTGCAAGCTTGAAGATAATAAAGCAATATTTCCAAAATTCTGAAGGTAAACTATTTCCAGCCTATAAACTTAACACCTAGCTTAGAGTGAAGCTGAAATATAATATTTTTCAATCTCCAATGTATCCCCCATGTACCCACTCCACAAAACAATGAAATAAACCAAGAAAGGCAATGAACAGGGATCCAGAAAATAGCAGAGACAACATACACAAAAGGAGAAGCAGCAGGGGTCCCCAAACAGAGAGAGGAGAGGTGATGGATGCCAGCTGTGCAGCGAGGCTAGTGATTTGGATAACTGTAAAAGGAAGGACTTCTCTAAAAAAAGACAACAAGACTAAGATATTAGCAGTTGTGTTTGAAGAACAGAGAGGAGATTTAGTCCAGTCATCTGTTGGGGATGAATTACTGCTAAGTGCATACACACTGGCCCCTAATATTTGCAGATCAGGGCAAAAGTATAATAGAGCCTCCAGACCACAGCTATCCCCCTCCTCCTACCCCTGGTTCCTTTCTCTACCAGCATGGGGCTTGCACAGGCCTGAGGATATCACTGCAACACCTACTCCTTGGTCACTGCTTAGCCTGAGGGTATGTACACAATAGCACTGTCTGCCTTTGCAAAAAGGAATCGGAAAGTGGACTTGGGACTATCTGAGCAAGGAATTCTTGAGTGCAGGGTTTCAAAAGCAAGTTCTAGGAGGGCAGAATGACACAGGTTCCAGGTTGGCATGACCCCTTTATGGATTCGTTGATGTGAGGGGTGAGGATGGGGGAAAGCCAGACTCCAAAGCTCATGGCCAAGGGCAAAAGACCCTTATTGCCTGGGTCTAAGGGCAGTACTGGATGCATAGAACATCACATTCTTATAAAAACATTTACTAACTTAAGGGATAGCAAAATGTTGTATAAGGAAGAAAATGTCATCATAGTTTATTACTGGTAAAAAAAAAAACATTTAAAATATTGTTAGATTATTTTAATATGGTTTAGCTATGAATATATATTGTTATAATAACAGAAACACTAAATATTAATTTTGCCTCAAATAACGTTTTTGAGAGTCTGTAAGGAAGAAAAATGTATGTGCAAGGTGGGGTTAAGCTTTATAGTAGGATTACTAAGTAGTTATTAAAAGTAAAATAATCAACAAATAGCTGTATAGGCATGTCAGTTTTAAATATACATATAGATACCAGTAGATAAAGTTAAAACATTTGAAATCATTTGCTTCTAAGCAAGAGAAGAACAGACAGGGAGAGATAGAGAGATGCTGAGGCTATTATTATTTAACTTTTGAAACTATTTGCATTATTATCTTGATAAAAAAAAACCAAATTAAAAGAAATAAAATCATTGGAAGGAAACAATTTGGAAGAAAATGAGTGAGAAAATATACAATTGCCAAAAGGGAGGGACAAAAATATTTTTAGAACAAAAATAAAGAAAAAAGAATGCACAGGTCCAAGTTGAATTTGAAGACATAATCTTAAAAATTCCATTTTAGATGCAGTGCACCATTCTGCAAAGCTTTCATGGATTGCCATTTATTATTTTTATTGCCTTAATTTATTCCTCACAACAAGCTTCTGAGTCTATCAGTAACATTTTCCAAATCCAAAGTAAATAGAGAGTATGGTGAGGATAAGGGGCATTAACAACCAAAGACAAATCTCTGTTTCCAGGAGAGCCAGTTCCTGCTGAGAGACAACCAGCATAAGTGGGAAAACATGAAAACACAAATTAGGGCACACAGAAATCCATCCAAGGCAGGTTAGATATGAATCGGCGTGCTGGAGGTCTGAGGGCTCAGGGAATTTGTATTCTGAAAGAAGATTTGTGGAGTAATGGATTTGTAAGATGCATTGAATGGTGAAAAAAAGAGTTGTTGGGTGAAGATAAGAGAGGTGATATAAAAGAATAAATTTGACCAGGACAGAGTAAAAGGGGAAAGCAGGCAAGCTCATCGAACAACCAGCTTGCCTTGACCCAGTTTGAACTTCCCCTGTGAATTCTGCCCATCCTGTGTATCCAAGTCAACCCCCACCTAACAATTGTAGCTCAGTTTCCACCTGAACCACAAAACATGCCCTCTTAGGACTCTCTCCTCCTCACTGTTTGCTGGGGTCCCACACACCCATTTGAGGCTCTTTTAGAATTTTCTGACCTATGTCCTGATCCAGTCTTCCTCG
Organism: Rhynchonycteris naso; assembly: GCA_037038555.1. Classification (NCBI taxonomy): domain Eukaryota; kingdom Metazoa; phylum Chordata; class Mammalia; order Chiroptera; family Emballonuridae; genus Rhynchonycteris; species Rhynchonycteris naso. The sequence continues at coordinate 231,205,063 of CM072998.1, forward strand.
GATTAGAAGACAGCTAAGAAAGAGCATGGCCTTTGGCATTGAATTTGAGTCAGAATTCCTGCTTTACCTACTTACTGTAGTCACGGCATTGGGCGGGTTCACAAAACTCCCTGAGCCGGTTTCCTTACCTGCAAATTAGGCATAATAATTGTCTAATTTGCAATGTTCTTGGAAAATGGAGATAAAGAATGTAAAGTTCTTGTCAAAGAATAGGTGTGCAACACATGGTAGCTGCTATTAGAATTACTAAGTTTATTATTACTTATGTAAATATTCTTTTCTCAATTCGACTACACATATCTTGAGGACGAGAACTTCATGGTGCAGGCACATAGTGGATACTATTGAATCTGTGTAGATTTATTAAGACAGGGATGGCACAGTGAATGCTTAGAAAAGCAGAATCCCATTCTTCTAATTTAAATAGTCCTAAATGCTGATGGATGGTTGGGGAGAAGCCACTGAATCTTATCCTGAGATAAGAGCAAGGTCACTTAGGTGTAGGTTCAGTGGTCCTACTTGGTTGTGATACCCCTTTAAATGATGAAGAGAAAAATGCCCTTGAAAGTTATCTGAAGACTATTTCCAATGTGTTTGTAGTGATAAAATCAAACAGAAAGTTGAAACTTTTAAGTCATTGTTAGAATTGAAACTACAAACTCAATTTTATTTTAATTCAGCTTACATATTGAGGGGTCAACTAAATGTAATGCTCTGAGCTAGATGTGAGAAAGTGGATAATCTATGGTCTTTGACTTCAATGAGTTTATCAAAGAGAGACAATATTTACATTACAAATAATTCTCAAAGTGGTTTGGAAATTTCTGTTCACTGTTTTATCCATTAAGAAGTGGAAATATAAAATAACGTTCTGGATCTTAAACAATAGAGCATTACCATGACAATAACACCACTAGCTGTGCTGATATCTATACATATTTATGCTCAGAACTGACTTTATTTTAAATTGCTGCAGAGTAAACTCATTTAGAGTACTGCAAGATGAAATTTATTGCAATATATAGAAATAATGCTTCCTTCTTGCTCTTTTTTTTTTAAACTAAAGAGAAAAATGTAGTATCTTCCTTAAAGGGCCCATTTTTAATTCTGTTGTGCTCTCTACATCTAATAGTTTCATTTACACAGAAATATATAATAAGACAGATTCATGTATGTGAAGTATTTTTTGCCTCCAATACCAAGAGATCCACTTTGGCTCACTTTTAACAATAGCCTGAATATCGTATTCATGAGTTGTCAAATTGAAAATCCTTTAACTGAACTAACTGAACAGTGCTTTCAGGATTCTCAAGTATTAAAAGATAAAATCAGCATTTGGGGGCTACATTTATTGTGTGGAATGAAATCCTCCTAAATCATAAGGGGAAAAATGCCTTTGAAAATATCTGAATGCCAAATTGATTTTAAATAGAACATCAAATTTGGAATTACTGATCTTCAGTCTTCTTCCACTTCAATAAATATCTATCAGACACTTGTTTATGTTAGATCTACTTGGTACTATACTGAATACAAAAATGAATTAGACTTGGTGTCTGTGATCCATTGTTTAGTGGTCACAAATTTCTCCTGTTTCAGGAGACATCTCCTTTTGTAATGTGACCATGCTGTCAACCTCACCAAGAGACAGAGTCTCTTTCTGCATTTCTTCAAAAAAGGCTGGTCAAGTGACTTACCTTGATGATAAAAATGTGAACCAGTAACATGTGAGTTCCACAGTCTAGGCTTCAACAGGCTTGCAGCTGTTTGCTCTTTCTCTCCTAGAACCCTGTGACTAACATACTAAACAGAAGCCTAGAGTTCAAAGCTATTTGAAGATAGAAGCACAGCTTTCCACTGTTGAACTGAGGCCAACTCATATCATAGCTAATGTTACAGCTGAGTGCAGTCAGTGAACCTAGGCAAGACCAGCAAAGAACCACTGTTTTTATCTCTAAAGAAGATTTTTTCCCAAGAAACATGACAAAAAAAATCTTAAAAACCTTCATTTCTATGATTCAAAACATTCCAAAGACTATTGCATCCATGTACTTTCAGAAGAGGGGTCACTGGGTAGGAGGAATTGTGTGGACATGCACAGCACTATTGCTTAATAAGAAGCAACCAGAGAGCATATAGGAGCTATAGCAGTGTAAGAGAGATTTCCTCACTGAAGAAATACTTCAGTGAGAAATTTAGAGTGTACATTATGTTGTAAGGAAACAAAATGCCAGAATAACAACCACTGTTAAGCATAACAAGAAAGACTTTGTCAGCATCTGAAATGAAGAGGGGAAAATAGGGGAGACTCATAGAAATGCAAAAAAAAATATTTAAGGCAACTAGAAAAAAAAATCCACAACAAAATCAAATTGCTGTCGGACTACTCCACAAGTCATAGTTCCAGAGAGCAATCTAGCAAACCACTTCAGAGCCCTGAAGACTAAGCCTCTGAGCCTATACCCTTCTTTGTGTGTGAAAACAACACAAATGTGTCATCTACTTGAGCACACACAGTCCAGCTCTCAGGACCTCTTCCTAAATAAGCCATTGGACTATCTATGCCAAGGCAACGAAGCACATGTAATAATAGGTCCAGAATGAAGAACTCTTGGTAAAAACAATATTGAGCAGACACATGAGTAAGATGCAGAGATGAATTTAAATGTTTGCTTTTAATAATTATAAAATTGACTACTAAAAGGTATTTTCAAGTGAATTAAGTGATTACTTTTATTTCTAAGATAATGGAAAGAAATGATGGTATCCATGACCACAGGGTTCTGAGCAAACCCAAGATGAGAGGAGTAGAGTGTAAAACAAAATGCTACTATATTTCTCACCTTCCTCAAGAGATGGTTTTCAAAGTTATTAATGTATTCTTTACTATAAGATAATTTATACAGGTCTAATCTTGTCTTTGAAAATTTTAAGTTATCAATTCTTAAAATCAAAAGCACAAAGCTTATCTTAAATTATGGCCAGAAAAATAGCAAATAAATAAAAATGTATATAGCAAAACTGAACAAACCAATAAAGTGCATATAATAACAAAAATAAAAAGAATTAAACAGTAACAACACTATCCAGAGCAATTGTAACTTATAAGAAACACATCTAAAAAAGAGCAAAAAAAGAGAAAAGCTTAAAACAATTAAGGTGATCAAAAACACCAGATAATGCCAAAGGAAGAGTTATAGAGGCAACATTTTAATATCTGATAAGTCAAAATAACTAAAAAGAGCATTATTTTATAGAGATAAAAGCTACAATTGATGCTAAAAATAAAATGAATAATATAGTACTTATCAAATGCAAATTTATCTAGACATTAATAAAATACAGTTATATTAGAAGAATTTGACACACTGCTATCAATCTATGACAGAATACATAGGCAGAAAGAAGGAAATAACAGTTTTTGATAGAAGTAGGGAACAAATTTATCAGTATTTTTAAATTTATTTTTATTTTATTCATTTTAGAGAGGAGACACAGTGAGAGAGAGAGAGAGAGAGAGAGAGAGAGAGAAAGGGGGGAGGAGCTAGAAGCATCAACTCCCATATGTGCCTTGACCAGACCAGTGCAGGGTTTTGAACTGGCGACCTCAGTGTTCCCAGGTTGACGCTTTATCCACTGCGCCACCACAGGTCAGGCCTCAGTATTTTTAGAATGTGATTGTATGCTTGCAATCCAAAAAATGAAAAACTTAAGGTGAATAAATATAAAGCAAATATACAAATATTTATATATTAGAAATTCTGTTTGTGATGATAGAATAGGCTGGAGGAAAGAAGCAGCAACCTTTCTCCAACAAAATAGATATATGGGATAAATATGATTTTAAAATGTTAATTCATAGCTGAAGTCGAAATCAAGAAAGGAAAATCTCCAGGACTCACAAATGAAGCAAGAATCATCAGAAAGATGGAAGATTGAAAGATTTATAGAGCAACTGAACCAGATCTATATTTTTAGGGGCTAGAGTTTTAATACTTCTATGGTGATAAGATGGAAGTCAAGGCCTAAAAAATGAAGAAATCCTTATTGTAACAGAAATACAAAAAATTCTACCTGTCTATCATCGGCCATGACAAAGAATGGGGCATTCATCTAAGTACATAGAGGATTGGTAGAGTCTCTGCCATGTGACATGATATTATTATTGTGACATGATATTATATATATTTAAGACTCCATAAAAAAAACTGTAAGAATTAGCCTAACTGCTGGTGGCACAGTGGATAGAGAGTCAACCTGGGATATTGAGGTCCCAAATTCAGAAGCCCAAGGTCGTTGGCTTGAGTGTGAGCTCACCAGCTTGGGTGCATGGTTGCCGGCCATGAACAACTAAAGTGACACAAGTACAAGTTGATGAGTTGATGCTTCTCATCTCTCTCCCTCTCTTACTCTCTCCATCCCTCTTTTTCTCTCCCTTTCTCTCTCTCTTGGTCTCTCACTCTCTCCCTCCCTGTCTCTCTCTCCCTCTCCCTCTCCTCGCTTTCTGTCTGACACACACATGAAAACTGTTAAAATTAACACATAAATTATTTAGTAAATTCTCAGGATACCAAATCCATATACAATATATCAGATGCATTTCTATACACTAACTGCAAACTATCAGAAAGAGAAATTAAGAAAATAATCCATTTAAAATAGCACCAAAAGGAATAAAATACTTAGAAATACATTCATAAAGAAGATGAAAAATTTGTACACTTTGAAAACTATAAAATACTGATGAAAGAGACAGAAGACACAAATAAATGGAAAGATATTCTGTGTTCATAGATTAGAGTAATTAAAATTGTTAAAAATGTTTGTACTACCCAAAGCAACATAAAGATTTAGTACAACCCCTGTCAAAATCCTTATCAAGGTACTGTTATCAAGGTACATCCATTTTGTTATAAATGATCCGATGTCATCATTTCTTATGGCTGAGTAGTATTCCATAGTATATATGTACCATAGCTTTTTTAATCCACTTGTCTTCTGATGGACACTTGGGTACCTTGATAACATTATACAGAGTGAAATAAGTAAATCAGAAAAAAAAGAAAAACTGAGAACAGCATGATTTCACACATAGGTGGGACATAAAAGTGAGAATATGAGACATGGACAAGAGAGTGGTGGTTACGGGATGGGGGAGGGAGGGAAGAGTGGGATAGGGAGGAGGGGAGGGACACAGGGAAAACCAGATAGAAGGTGACAGAGGACAATTTGACTTTTGGTGACGGGTATGCAACACAATTGAATGATAAGATAACCTGGAGATGTTTTCATTGTACATATGTACCCTGATTTATTGGTGTCACCCCATTAGAATAAATAATAATAAAAAATATATATATATATATAAATCCCTATCAGTGTATTTTTGAAAGAATGGTTTTAAACATGAGTAAATTCAGAGAGAAGTTAAGCATTCTTTCTATCCTTGTCCTGGATGAGAATAGAGAAATTGACTGATTTTGGATCCTTTAGAAAGACCTGCTAGTAAAGCATCCATATTAAAATTTGGAGAATAACATGTAAAATAATAGAAATAGATAACTTACAAACCCCAAATGTGGAAGTGAGGTAAAGCAAGAGAAAATAAAAACAATCAGAGCAACAGAAAGCAATGCTCAATGGTAGTATGGTAGTAATACCTTGCATTGTGAGGAGGAGAGATGGTGCTCTTGTAGACTGATGGGAATAGAGAGCAATGATGGGAATAGAGAACTAAACTACCATCTGAAAAGCAATTTAACTATAGCTACTGAGAGCCATAAAATTTTTTATTGCTCATTAATTCAACTTCTTGAATTTATCCTAAGGAAGAACAAAACCAAAGATGTGGTAAAATATTTATATAGATATTCATTAAACCATTATTTATACTGGCTAAAAATTGAAAATAGCCTAATGTCTAGAATTAATTGAGTTTTAAACTCTCCAGTCACAATTTTATGCTCAATGCACACTTAGTAAACTAATAAACAACCTGTGATATAATTTTAAAAATTAATAAAAATTTAAAATTTTATTCTGGAAAAAGCAGAATAACAAAAAGAGTTGACGTTCCTTGAGTGATAATTATGGGTTGGTCATTTATTGAGTGCTAACTATGTATGGATTGGTCATTTTTTTCTTGAACCTTTACTTGTGTTAACACCTTAATCCTCATTACAACCCTTTGAAGTTGATACTATTATTCTTCTTTTATAGGTAAGGAAATTTAGTTACAGTGTTTAAGTAACTTGCTTACGCTTAGTTAGCTAGTAAATGGTAGAGTTCTGACTCAAACCCAGGCAATCTGGCCACAGTTCTTGAGCTCTTTACCAACACGCTATTCTGTGTAGATTCATACAGCTATACATAGTATAAGCTCAATTGTGTGTGTGCGTGCACAAAACACACCTCAATTCTCAGTGTAAATAGTAGTTATAGCTAAGTGGAGGGGTTATGAATGATTTTTAATGTCCTGACACTATTTCTGTTTTCACCATTTTCTTTAATGAGAATTCTTAACCTTATAGTCACACAGCCCTTCATGTTTAGGATAAAGCAATCAATCCTTTTTATTATACTACCCAACAGGATGCTTGCCTTCCTAGTACCTCACAGATTTGTACTCAAGGACTAACCAGTAGAACTTTGATCTAGTGTGGGGATCCTTAATCTTCTTTGAGTTGTAAAACCCTTGAGAATCCGGTGGAAACTGTTTATTTTCTCTGCCAAATGCATGTGTCTGAAATTTTAGGAGATTCGCAAATTCCCAGTAGCAAACTATAGATCAAAAGTCTCTGCCCTCGGATAAAGAACAAACCAGGTTAAAGTATCTCACTTAACCAACAGCTTCAACTACCTAGACCACTGCAGAAAACAAGGAAGAAAGCATCTCCCATGTCTCGCTCTCCAACTAAGGTGGCTTTGACCTTAATTGATCCCTGCCAATGTTCCTGCCCTTGTCCCTTCCCTTGGGTGACTGGGTATTGGAAGAACCAAAGCAATGGAAATTAAAACCTGTTATAATAAAAACTATGGCCATGGTAGTGAGGCAAAGGTCATATGACAAATGAGAAGAGGGTGGTAGCTCAGGTGAGGGAGCCAAAGAGAATCAACCCAATGACAATGCTATTGGGCTCTCCATTGCTTTAGAACAGGTGTGGAGGAAAAGTAAAGGATATAGTAAAAGATAAGCAAAATAATAAGTTACTTTATTTTGTCCAATACATCTTTGATGACAAATGGAGGCTTATATTTAATAGCTAGAAAAGTCTAAAAATGAAAATACAAAGGATAGTCACCATTTTGTTAAAAATACAATTCTTAGTCCAGGTATAAATGAAGATATGGGTCCCTTTTTGTTAGGCGGGGGGGGGGGGTATTATAGAGAAGGAAGAGACATAAGTTAGAGGGGTGTGTAGTACACAAATCCAAGGTTGGAGAAACCTTGGAAGAAAAATTGCCCAGGTTTTCAGTTTTGCACAGTTTTAGCAGATGCTGCGGTAGAAGGTGCTCCATGCCCTGCCTGCTGGTGCATTAAGCAGAACTGTATTTCTGAGCATACAGTGAGATGTTTAAAAATTCATGCCCTGCTACAGCTCATTTACTTTATTTCTTGGGCTTCCCCTGCAATCCTCGCCCAAAGCATATAATTCAACAAGCTCAGTTTCCTGGCTTCATAATCCACAGAAAATTAGAAAGAGAGAGGCTTTTAAAGCAGGCCCACTAACAGTAATAATTAACAGCTAAGAGGAGAAAAAAGTACACACACACAAAAAGATTAGAAAGTGCATAAAGCGTGGCAGTATGGGCCACATAGCATGGGGATAAAGTTCATATGCCCCCAAATCCTCATCATGATAGCTGTTTCACAGCCCAGGGGACAATAATTTATATTCATTATAGTCACCATTTGTCATAAAGAAAGTATAAAATTATATTTAACAGGGTAGGTGGTACATAATGCATTATAAAGTTTCTTTTTTTGCCTGACCTGTGGTGGCGCAGTGGATAAAGCGTCAACCTGGGAACACTGAGGTCACCAGTTCAAAACCCTGCACTGGTCTGGTCAAGGCACATATGGGAGTTGATGCTTCTAGCTCCTCCCCCCTTTCTTTCTCTCTCTCTCTCTCTCTCTCTCTCTCTCTCTCTCTCTCACTCTGTGTCTCCTCTCTAAAATAAATAAATAAAAAGAAATAATAATAATTTTAAAAAAGTTTCTTTTTTCTTTTTAACTAGAACTAAATATACCAAAGTTTAAAAATCAGCCCTTAAAAGGCATCCCTCAACTAGTTGAAGATTTAATGTCTCTGGAATGCCCTCTTCTCTTACAAAGATATAAGATAAATGAGGTGTTGCAGTATTATTCTGGGAGATTTCACAGATCAAATATCGAACTGAAATACTCTACCTGTGGTGTGTGGTATACCAATCAATATGCATGTTATAAAACTGCATGATGGATGGACTCATCAGGAACTCATGAGAAAATGTGTGATCAAAATCTACACAGACATGCCAGGGCAAGAACACTGAGTAGTTATAAGGAGCCATTCACTAAAATTGAGGCAGAGAATCGATTTTCCCCTCCTGAGCTCTGCACAGAAGGTAGCACCCTGAACAAAGGAGGTTTTATAACGTGAAAACTTTTCTTAACTCAGTCTTATGCACAATGGCACACATAGAATATAAAACTCAAGAGTTTAGAGCAAACGATGATAGTCATCTACTTTCATCATCATTAGATGAAAAAATTTGTCACCTGACCTCATCACACAGGGGAAGGAGCCATTACAGATCCCACAATGTTGACTCCCATTCTGTGCCCTGGTTGCTAGCCCCCTCAATCTTAAAGGACACTCTCTGTCTCCATCATGTCATGCTGAGAATCAGTAGGCAAGGGATAGAAAGAACATTCTAGTCTCTCCTTCCTTTATTATCAAGTTTGACTGCACACAACTCCTGACCCCTCAACAACAATGTTGTAATTGGAAAGTGTCTAGAAAGAGCCTCTCTTTTTTTGGGCTTTCCATTGTTCTGAACTTTTCCTCACATGTCAGTCATTCAAGAGGACACCACTGAGCCATACCCTATACACATGGATACCAAGAAGGAAAAGACATGACATGCTCCCTTCCAGAAACTTTCCTGAAGTGTGGAAAAGTTTGTAGTGAAGAAGACAGTGTGACAGGCATTCAGGGAGGGAAAGAGGAGGTCAGTGACACTGCAGCCATGGGCAAAGCCTCTTAGTGTGGATGTGAGCTTTGAAAGATAAGTGGGATTTGATTTGTCCTCAAGCATGAAGCCCAAATTCCTTATGACAAACACAGCCTTTTATGCCTGGCCTCAGCCTGCCTCCCCAGCCTTGTCTCTTTTCATGTAAGCCTTTATATTCTCTGTGCAATGGAGCCAACTGGGGCTCTCCCAATGGGGCAAGCTCTTTCTCCCCAGATCACTGCATAGTGTGCTTTTTGTCTCAAACAATGTCCCTCCCATTTCCTTGCAATGCTTTTAGGAATGTTTCTCTGAGGTTCTGTCTTTCCAGCTGGGATAGAGGCCTCTTATCTGTGCTCCTGTAGGTCCCAGATCATCTCATTACACAGTTGCGGACTGAGTAGGAAGAACGACAAAAGCCAAGGTCAGGAAGAGCTAGGAGGAGGAGTGGAGAGAAGGGGGGAAAGGAAAATTCATTTGACTCAAGTGGAAGATATTCTTTGGGTAAGGAAACTGATGCCAAATTCTTAAGTTTCTGTATGGCAAAACATATGGCAAAGAGACTGAACCAACTTTATTAAGGGGACATTAAAGGTTTCTGAGCAGGGATTTAGCAACAGATTTCAAGGAATTAAAGATTAGGTGGCACAGTCCCCAACAAGAGACTCAAACATAATCAGGCATCATGAAGAAGGAGAAAGAGTAATTCTCAGGATCAAATTACCAGCCAGCCCTGTGATTTTGTCCGAGTTAAATGGCCACTATTTAAGATAAGGATAATAATATGTCCTTCAAAAATTGTTGTGAGGATCAAGCAACGTGGTACACGGAGATACCTAATGCCTGGGAACGTTACCAATATCAATATTCTCTAATCTGGAAAGACACTGGATGTTATTTGTGGGAATGCCATGCTTGAAATAAAATCCAGAGACACATCATGAGGAAAGAAACAGAGGCAAACAGGAGAGAAAAATGATGAGAAACAAACAGAAAGACAATGTGCAAAGAAAAAACAACACATCACTTTAAAGCCTTCACAGCAAAATTTACCCTCTCTTTATTTCCCTGTCTGATGTTACAGTTTGCAGTATAATAGCAATCACTTCTACAGCTTTATAGTAAAAGCTGCTGAGCGTGATTTACAACCTTAGTGAAGTGCAGGCATTTAGTCACTCCCGCAGCTGTTTAAGGTTGTGGATAATCAATGTTAGAAATGATTATCCAGAACCATATTTAAAGGGCAGGAGAGTTGATAGGTGGTTATAGCACTGAGGTTCGGGGCTCAGGGACTTGGGGGTTTCATCTTGGCTCTACAGTATCTTTTCCCTGCAAAGGGATCAAAAGATGCTTCCTAGCACCTCGGGAACTCAGAAAAGCAGTCCATAGTCCAGGAGAGCTTCAAATCATGCGGGGAAAGGCCCCATAGCTTGCAAAGCACTCGTTCAGGAAATCAGCTATGCCCATGAGAAAATCTAACAGTGAACACAGGAGGTAATGCCATGACTAAAAACTGCCCTCCTTCATGCCCTCTTTTACTGACCTTATCCTTTTAAAGAGCAGATACAGGTCATTCCCTCACTGCAGCCCAGTTTTAAGTGGATATAGCACTGGCTGCTGTATCCGGGCCATGGGAAGAGAAGAAGAAAGTTATTCTTAGACCCTTAAATTTCTAGCCATTAGAGGAGACATCTTAACCTGCAAGGTAATGAGTGCCGTATCTTTTAAATTCCTGGGTTGTAAGTGTGAACTTGGGAAGAGCAGCTGGTCTGAAAAGATATGCTATCAATAAAAGTTAGCTCTCCCGGTCCTAGAGGCCCCTCTTACCACAATTGCAGTAATACTGCAAAAGCTATGTGACATTTGATATCTTCCTGAGAACAGCCACCTGGTTAGGCGCGACACACATGCTGTATTATCTCAGATCAGAGACCCTACTGCTCTTGCTTCCATTTAACCCACATGGGAGCCAGCTTCTAACAGGCAAGCTTCCAAAGGTCTGAGCTCAGTCAAAAGGGGATGTTGACAGTGGGCAGAAAGCCGCTGAGCCAGGAAGAAATGGCATTACAGTGTGAGAGCTGAAGAATGTCTGATAAGGAGATTTGTAAAGGAAGAAGGGGATTTAAAAGAACTCTTTGTGGAGCTGCTCAGTTGACCCACATGACAAGCCATACACTCATCCAGTGGGGTGAGGGAGCAACATATAAAACTATTCTGACTTCATTGCCTCATCATCAATAACCAGCTTTCTAGGAGCATGAGAGAGTTATACTCTATTTTATAAGATCTTTCAACTGAATGAGAAATCATATCTTGGGCATTTTACACTAGATTAAGTAGAAGTGGGAAAACATCTGAATTATAAAAGAAAAGCTGTGTGTGTGTGTGTGTGTGTGTGTGTGTGTGTGTGTGTGTGTGTGTGTGTGTCAGACCCCTTACCTATCTAGGATCAGTTAATCCTCCCAGCTCTACAAGGCACATATGATTATTACCAGACAATGAGGACACTGAGGGTTAGAGGAAGAGCATATCTTGCCAAGGTCACAGAGTTAGTAAGCTGCACAGCTGGGGATCTGTTTGCCAGCTGAAGGTCTGCCTATGAACACATTTTAACACAAGGAGTGTAGGCAAAATCAGGTTCATATTAAGACCACTTTTTATAACATACTCCAAGCAACATCCAGATTCTTTTGTTGTGCTGGGATTTTTAATAGTCAAAGCTGTCACTATTATTATTGTCAAATCATCAGGGCAGAGCTTGGATAGGATCCTTAGCATTTGATTTGCGTGGATTCTGTGAGATTGGAGTATGTAGCTTTAGGATTTGCTTATGAGCTGAGATCCTTTTCAAGTCTTTTGAGATTTAGTGGCCCCCAAACTTGGCAAATGAGTTCTAGTGATGAGCTCTGCAACATGGCATTTTAACTGTGAAGTTAGGTCAATTTTAGCCACTTACAATCTGTGTGACTTTGGATAGGTTACCTAACCTCTCTGAACTGCCATTACATCATCTGCAAAATATGGATATTACAGTGCCTATGTTAGAGCATTATTGCCTGCCACACGGTAAACACTTGGTAAGCGCTCAATGTTGTTTGTTTTTGTGGTTGTAATAACTCTCCTTCTCCTTAGTTCATTTTTGCTCATTCTTAAATATGACAACTGAAAAACTGATCCAGAACAATTCTGGGAATGTTTCCGTAGGAAGGATAGATAGCTACCCATTTTCTTAACCCTCTGTCAACAGCCCTTGGGATTTGGGGAGGGAGGTTACCTCATGGTGCTGGTAAGAAGCATAAAGTCCACCTGAATCACCTCATCTCCTTTTCTCTCACCAATATTCGAGAACTGACACTTTAGAAGTCTGTCCTCTTTTAAATGTTTTATTTATTTATTTATTTATTTATTTATTTATTTATTTATTTATTTATTTTACAGGGACAGAGAGAGGGACAGATAGGGACAGACAGACAGGAACGGTGAGAGGTGAGAAGTATCAATCATTTGTTTTTCGTAACCATTGCGACACCCTAGTTGTTCATTGATTACTTTCTCACATATGCCTTGACTGTGGGCCTTCAGCAGACTGAGCCACTGCTTGCTGGAGCCAGTGACCTTGGGTCCAAGCTGGCGAGCTTTTGCTCAAGCCAGATGGGCCCATGCTCAAGCTGGCGAGCTGGGGGGTCTCGAACCTGGGTCTTCCGCTTCCCAGTTCAACGCTCTATCCACTGCGCCACCGCCTGGTCAGGCAGAAGTCTGTCCTCTTTTAAATCACAAGTTCTTACACCAAGGATAATTAACTGAAGGAGGTACAGACACTCTGCTATTGTAAAAAGCTCTTTTATGCTCTTGCAAAAGCCAAAGGTGAACCTCAATCAACCAGCTAATTTACAGTTTGAAAAGTCATATCCCACCTACTGCCTTGGGGTTTTAATCAGAAGAAAGAAGCTACTTCACGCTTGTCTCACACTGCTAAATCACACTACGAAACTGTCGGGATGTTTGCTATGTCAGCCCTTTGGAGGTGGCCAGAGGTCAGCAATAACCAGTGACGTTTGAAGGAGCTGCTTTCTCCAGCATATCCATCAAATAAATTACTGCATGGCATGAAGGGACAGGAAACAGCTGAAAGCTGTCCCAGAAAAATTCTTCCTAAGAACAGACAGATTCCAGGTTGCTTTCTACACTATAAAGTAAACATGACAGTGTCCTTGCTTTCAGAATAGCAAAGGCAAGAAGGTCAAGTACCCTAGTAACATTCATCTTCCTTTCATTTAATGCCTGGAGGGATAGGGGAGGACTGGTGTGAGGTACCATTCTGGGATGTTGAGTTCAGATCAAGAACATGGTCTTTGGACCTTTAGAAACTCGCACAGAACAAGATAACTGTAACCATTCAGTATGTTTAACTAGTGCATGAAGGAATGAATGGGGCTTGGATTTGTCCCACTAAAGAATAACAGGTCTTGTGTATTGGTCAGCACCCCATCCACTTTCTCATTTGCCTAACTGAAGCTATCAGCCCCTCTCCACTTCCTTTTTTCCTACTCATATTAGGAACTAGACAGGCTGTCGGGCTTGAGCCTCTAGAACCATCTCACTTTCTGTGAACCCAGCCTCCAATGCACATCCTCACCGCCTGAGCCCTGTGAGAATGGCTTCATTGTTGACATAAAGCTACTTTGTGCCTCTTGGCTAAGAGAAGGAGTTGAGGAAGGTGTAAACTACCTTAAATTTGGAGCCTGGGACCACTTTGCCACTTAGTAACATACCAATGATTCATATTTTGATTGTAGTAGGCTTTAGAAACTCTGAGTTCACTGTAGGAATGAGACAGTAGCTAGGGCTTTGTGGAAAGGCAGTCTTTACACTCAGAGAGACTAGGGAAGAACAACTGTTATATATTATCTGTACACGACATAGATCATTGTGAAACTATGGTAGGGATTAGGAAAAGAATATATATATATATATTATGTTTTATATATGACATATATAAAACATTTGTCACAAATGCACTTAACAAAAGGTAGTTATGGATATTAGTGTTAGGATCTTTTTCGGTGCACCCCATCAGAGGTCCTCAAAGTACACTCTAGCTCCCCTAAGGTCCTTGTCACAGTGCTTGTGGGAGGTGATGCTAAACATTCCACAAAGCTTGACACATCTTACACATTAAGAACTGAGCAGCTTCAAACGCCAACTGGGCTCCTCTTGAGAATCACTGCTCCTGAACATCAGACCCTCTCCACTGTCTCATTGTATTCATCTACACACTTGTCTACCACCAAGAAATCTACTTATAGCCTTTCAGAAGCTCCAAGGATATTTTGAAATATTGAATCACTCAGGGACTGAGCAATGGGCTCGAGATGTCTTTGGAATGAACTTGAAATTGGAAACCTTCACTCTGAGCTCATGTTTTTACATTGATGAGTCATATAGTTCCCCAATTAGAAAGTATCTTCTATTCCTTGAACCTCTTCTTCATCTGTCACTTAGTGATATTAAAATTCTTCAATGATGGCCTGACCAGATGGTGGCGCAGTGGATACAGCGTCAGACTGGGATGCAGAAGACCCAGGTTCGAGACCCCAAGCTCGCCAGCTTGAGCACGGGCCCATCTGGCTTGAGCAAAAGCTCGTCAATTTGGACCCAAGGTCGCTGGCTCCTGCAAGGGGTTGCTCGGTCTGCTGAAGGCCCGCGGTCAAGGCACATGTGAGAAAGCAATCAATGAACAACTAAGGTGTTGCGATGGCAACGAAAAACTAATGATTGATGCTTCTCACCTCTCTCCGTTCCTGTCTGTCTGTCCCTATCTATCCCTCTCTCTGACTCTCTCTCTGTCTCTGCAAAAAAAAAAAAAAAAAAAATTATCCAATGATTATGAGAATTCAGCTAGAAAATGTACATGGAAATGCCTGAAAACCATGATGCTCTATGCAGCTGTATAGTATATGGCATATGGGTGTACAGTATTACATACTGTAATATAATTGGCCAGGAGCCCATTGAAGGCACTTTCATTCTTTGAGAAATCTAAGTGGCCTCGCCATGCTGTGCTGAGTTACACTGGAGTATGACGCAGAAAGAAAAAATTAGTAATTCTTATCCTGTCTTCTTAAAAATTTTGATATATTGTTCATAAGGAATTTTTTTCTGCACTAATCTTGATTTTTAAAAATAGTGCATGACAGTATTTTCTTTACTTTGATTCCTGAGTGTTTTTTGTAGCCTATTAAATTTTGCATCCCAGGCAAATGCCCAACTCCTTCACCCTTGTTGTGGCCCTGGGTCTGAGGTCTTGGTTCATGCTTCTTAATCTTCAATTCCATTGGTTGTTATTTAACCCAAATGTCTTATCATTTGTTGTGGATCCTGGGGAAAAAGCCCACTGGATTAATTGCCTTCTTCGAGTAATACCATATATTTGATGGTAGTAATCAAGTTGTTCATCAGCCCTCTTTTCTCACTATTAAATTACCCTAACATAGCTCTTCCTTAGAGTGTCTCAGCTTCCTTACAGAACCAACTTTTCAACTAATTTTTAACCTAGCTGCTGATTTCTGAACTTAGAATTGTGATAAACATACAACACACTGACAAAAGAACATCCAGTCTAATTTTATATATTATGATTTGCAATGCATTACTAAGTTGTTTTTTCCCCACTAAAGTGCTTGAAGATCAACTGCTTTACACATAGCACTAATGGGTGTTATTTTGTATCTTGTGCAGCTTTTATTATCCAAACCCCTTCCTTAATGCCTTTCTTATATCCTGAGGATTTCATAAACACAACAAGTAGAGGCCCTAGACCAGGTGATTCCTCAGAGCTACAAGTGACCTACCGTAGAGAACTTTGGAACACAGGTGGCTTCAAGTCTCAGTTGCATTTTTCATACTTTTCCAGGTAGAGAAATGTTGATTATGGTATCAAATTCTGTCACCCTTTGAAAGCACATCTTGTGACCCAGTATCATAGATATTTGCCTGATTTGAATTTTTTTTTTCTTAAGAAACATCTGCAGTTTATTGAACACCAACTAGTGCTAACCTATGATCACTGTCAACCTCCCCAACCACATATACATACTGTACAGGTGAGAAAATGAGGAAAGTAAGAATTTAAGCAACTTGTTCAGGATCACATGGCTGGTTGGGAGGCAACTGAGGTTAAAGTCGGCCAACTAGCTTCAGAGTTAGTGCATTTAATCACTATTCTATGCTGCCTCTTGGACACCATCAAGTAAGGCAATTAGGATTAATCCTTGCAACAACTTCCCATGCCAGATATTATACCCATTTCCACTTGATGAAATTGTGACTCCAGAAAGTAAAATAACTGGAGTAAGTTTACCTCTTTTTTCAACTGGGTGAAATTCGTGAAACATGTGCTCACGTTTTCCTTCCCATGGGAATGGCATTTTTGGCCAAATCAGCCTTCAAACCAATGGTAAGTGTGCAACTCAGGAAAAAAAATGGATTTCATTTGTATCAAATCTTAAGGGGCAAACTGTGAATTCTTGCCAATGCTGATATCAGTTCAGGTGAGAGATCACAGAGCTCATTGAGCAATGGTGTCCCTATTGATCACCAGCACATTTAAAGCTGGTGAGCTGAAACATAAACTCTGCTGACTCTGAAAGCTTCTTTTTATGAATGTATATGTGGGTGCTGGCTTAATTTAATTCATTTCAGTTCATGCTGGCAGCCTCAGAAACCATAGACGTCAGAGAGCTCTCTGCTATGGCCTAGTTTCTGGAAGAGGCCAGTTACGCTACGAGGTCCAGAGAGTTCCTGACCTCACATGGCCCACCTGACCCGGGCCCTGTATGTGCACGCTCCAGCCTCTCACATGGCCCACCTGACCTGGGCAGAAGGCCCAGCATGTGCCTCCGGAGGCTTCTGATTCCCATCCTCACCATTCTGCACTTTCGTTTATGGTGTCTGAGTCCAGATGAATGAGATTTACATAGTTTTAATAAATATTAATAACCATTTTAATCTAGGTAAATATTTTGTGGGAGACATTCAAATCACTTCGCAGTCATCACAAGCTCCCAATGAGCATGAAGTAATCATTTGGCAAAGCCATACCAACTTTTCCAAGCCTTGTGAGCCCCATTGTGGCTGGGTCTGTGTGACAGGGAATGTGTTTAGGGAGAAAACAAAAAGTGCTTTGGATGGGAGAGCAGGAAGATTACACCTGTCGGCCCACTACCATTTTCAAGCATGGTCCTCCTGTCTATATTGTTAATTTATTTACTATCTCTGCTTTATTATATTTATAGTATGATGTTTTATGATATTAATAATATTACTAGAAGCTAGTATTTATTAAGTGCTTACCATGTGCCAATGAGCTGTGTTCTTAAATGCACTATTTTATTCAATCCTTTCAATTAAATATTAGATAGATAACATTATCTCCCCCCTCCCAACACACACAGAGAAGAAAACTGAGTCCCAGAGAGGTTGCTTGTCCCAGGTTATATAGCCAATAAAACACATGACAGGCTCTCCACATTCAAACTGAGAAGTGTTTGCTTCTAATGATCTCTGCCTGTCCATGTTATAGCTTTATCATTCACCTTCTTGTTAAAACCAAAATATGTGGAACAAATAGTATTGTTTAGTCTGAAAAATATTGCCTCAAGTAAACCCAACCTTGGGGTGGGGGTGGTGAGAAGAAGAGAAAGAGAGAGATTACTTGAAAAAGCCTGGATTAAGAGCGTAAAATGAATTTAAACTCCCTTTCCATCCATAGCATTAGGCTAAAGAGCTTCACGTCCATGAGCCATTAGAGCTGGAAAATGTCTCAAGAATTACCTAGTTCAAGCATCTTATTTTACACCTGAAGAAACTAAGGGACAAAGAAGTGAAGTAACTCATCCAAGATTATCATAATCGTGAACATTTAGATTATTCCCTGAGATTTGCTTCCTTTTATTACTGTTGGTTCTTACTTCTTAATGCATTTTGAGATATATACAGAGACTCAATGCTAATACAAAATAAGATATTTTGCTATGACACTTCTCTGTGAGGAAATCACTACGGCTGGCATTCTAGGCGTCATCTGCCTTGGCAGATGGAAGTCCTAGAACACTTACAACTAAGTACAAACAAAGTCAGCATGATTATTCTCAGAATAATCAAAATTTTCCTGCTCTCAAATCCAAATGTTAATATATCACTCTTGAAAGGATGGCTGTTCCCTCTAGTTGACGCCTGATGTCCTGTGTGGATGGCTTGTGTTGGAGGAGGAAGCTTCCCCCAGTAGCGGTAGCTGGAAGCTAGGACGGTGTGTGTTCGCACCATTGTCGGGCAGGGGCGGCACTGTGAGCTCCTTACTGAAGGATCCTTGTGTTTGCATCAGTGTTCTCAGTGCCTACTGCAAGCCCTGTGTGAAGCCTGTTCTCATTAAATGTTTGCTGAGTGAATGACAGAAAGGGAACTGTAAAGACCTGAAAACCTTTCTCATGAATAAAGCATTGGAATGAGAGACTCTTCACTAACACAAAATAATAGAGCAGAAACATGGAAAGATGGGTCTGGCTCAGGCACAGCCCTGACTAACTCTACAATCACAGTGCAAAATATTGAAATCCCTTTTCAGGGTGAAAGTGCCCTAACCTGATTAACCATAAAATAGCCAGTGGTCTCTGAGGTGTCCTATACCATCAGCATATTTAAGAGGAAGGGTCATGACATGAGGCATTTAAGGGGCACCCCAGAAATTTCTTTTAATATATTGGGGGAGGGGTTCTTTAGTAAGTTTTTAAGTTATTTCTATTATTATCTTTAAACCTGTATCTCCTCATGTAACAGAAAAATTTCAATGATGACCCTTCTGTGAATGCACACACCACAGGTGAAGGGTTGGGGACAGATTTATGCATTCTTTCTCATTCAACATATATCCAATACTGTGCCATGTGCCAAGAGAAAAACATGAAAATGACACAGTCTCCTTCCCTGGAGAAACTTGCAGTTTTGGTAGGAGGGGTAAAAAAAGAGCACACAAGTAAACACACAATTACAAAAAAGCCAGATTTAGACAACTCATTCTCAAATCAGACTACTAAGGTTCAATGTCCACTCCATATTTTACTAGTTGTGTGAGTTATTGAATTTCTAAAATCCATGTGTCATCAAATGTAAAATAGGAATAATAATAATTCCAGTCATGCAAAATTCTTGATGGGTTGAACAATATATATATAAAGGCTTAGTAGAATATGTGGTGAGTATGCAAAAGTGTTAGCTATGATAACATTGGTTCTTACGTTTCTATTGTAAATGCTTTAATGACAACATGCATAAATAAAGGGCACCTAACTAAAAAGGGTTGGGGTATGGGGGAGATGTAAGCACCTTCTTGAAGAAGAACCATAAAGGTAGATATGAATCAAATTGTGTCCAGGATGGTTTGAATTGGGACAAGAAGTTGTTGGTATATAATGGGAGAAATCCAAAGGCTAGGAGGCATATTAAAGTTTCAGCTATTCAAGGCAAGGCTATACTTCCCACCAGCTGGACCAGAGAACAGAGAAGGGCAGAGGGTGAAGTGGAGATATAGAAAATGAATCATAAAGGGCCTTCTTGTACTTTGAAGAATTTTAATCAGGAGAGTGACGTGACAGAATTTTGTAAGGATCACTCTGGTTACAGTGTAGACAGGAATGGCTCAGAGGACACTAGACCAGAGGCAGAAACACTAATTAGGAAGCTGTTGCAGTAATGCAAGTGAGCAATGATAAGAACCTACACTAAGGCAACAGCAATGGGAGCAAAAGGAAAAGATCTGGGAGGTTTTAAGAAAAGGGTAGGACTTGGCAATTAATTAGATGTGAGAGCAATGGCATGGAGCAGCCCGGGATAACAGCCAGAATTCTGGCTCAAGAGACTAAATGGAGAAGAGCAGTGTAGCAGGGATGATGACATTCAGTTAGGGACGTGTTCAGTGTGTGGTTCTTTATAAGATTTTCGGGAAGAAAGGTCGACCACTCAGAAGAAATATAGGATTTTAAAGTCATGGAGGGAATTCAAGAAATTATTTTATGTGTTGAAAACACTTGATTTAAAACCATCTTTCAAATCCACTTTTGTTGTGGTGGTTAAAGATGAGAACACTAAAAACAGAAATTATGGTTCTTCTCGAAGATCAGCTTTCAGTTTTACACAATAACTCAGTTTGATGAAGAGACTTCTAAGGTGTCTCATAATTCTAGTACTATAAATCTGTTGTTCCAAAATATATCCATAAGTCAGGAATTATCTTCTAATGGCATTAAATCTGTAGGCTTAAAAGTTTCTTTGTGGGTATACGGGATATATATATATTTTAATATAATCCCACTATCTATAAAGCCATAGAGCCCCAACATGCAGTGACTCTGCTTATGAAAAAGAAAAACTAAGTAAAGACACTATCTACATTTACCTACTCTGGTCCCAATTGGCTGCAAACAGCAGGAGAATCTTCCTGCCGTAGTGGTCGCGGCTCTCCAGCACTCCAGGGAACCCATCGATGAGAGCCCTCTTAATGCCAGGGTCATCGGCCTTGAAGTTTTTGAACATGTCCAGGTTTAGCTGGCGGTACTGGAAGTACTGGGCCAGGAGTCTAAAGGCATCTGCTTGGTGAAACTTCCTGGCTCGGAGAAATCTCAGAATGAAGGCATCATCTGTACGTAAAAATCCAATGTCAGGCCGGGTAATGATCATGTCCCTGACTTGCTGAATATCCTGATGTAAAACATCTGGATTTTCATTCAGTTCCAGGCGAGCTTTCTCTATAGTCTCTGGACTGAGTCCAGCCTGTAAATGGGTCATCTTGGCCAAATCTCCTTTCCAAGTGTTTAATTTCTGATATTTGGGAAGAAGAGAAACTGGTCCCATTCACGTGATGGTCTGCTGAAACCCTGGTCCACTCAACAGTTGTTTTATGAACAGGCTGCCACTGAAACAGATAACTCGAGGGTCTTCTTTCTGTTTCTGGAAAGCAGTAGGACATCCAGATCCTATGTGGTAGTAGCCCTCCAAAAGAGAAGCCAAACTGAGGCCATTGCAACTGCAAAATGAGAGAAACAAAACAAGAGATAACAAAAAAAAGTCTGGGCAAATGAATTGGATCCAAGATAGCAACGCAGGATATTATGCTTCCGGTCTGATTAGATTAGGTACCAAAGAATAAAGGATGAATTATTTTTACAGGGGTATATTTGGCATCATTTTATTGACAAAATAAATGCATAATATGCAGGTATTTTAAATATATCTAGAACTTTTTCAGTTACACTGATCAGTTAATATAATAGTATATGGTCAGGTTAGTAATAGATTGTGCTGTTATTAATTGCCCTAAGAGACAGTAAGAAGAGAGAAAGATTCTTGCTGTTACAACATGCTCTATGAGGCTCTTCACAGCCCCAGATATGGCAGACAAATTATGGCTCCTGTACAGTGTACTGCTTTCCATTACCTTTTTTTCAAATAGAAGTATCTTTCAAAGAAACCTCTTTTCCACACCTTTTTTTAAAGGCAGCCATTTCCATCTTAACAATAAAAATGGACTATTAAAGGCTACCCATCCTAACTCCAGAGATACCTAATTATTAAACTGAACTAAGAACAGTGGGGGTGAGGAGGAAAGGACAGGCTTATAACTGGAAGCAGATCTTTAATAATCAAATTCAACAGCAATTGGAAAAGATGCTTACATGTGGAAATTTACAAAGGATGTTATTATTTGCCTTTGTCACCCTTCTGCAGGGAAGACAAAGGGACTTGAAACTCTATGTTGTCTCCCTATCTAGTGTAATATCTATATGGGCTTAAAAATTGTTCCATTTTGTATAAATTTTTGTTGGTCTGAGATATATTTCACTCATAATAATGATTCTTTTAATCACTTTAGATACATTTCTTATTATTTCCCCCACCTAAATGGTATGCAGAGAGGCACCTCTATATTTCTCAATCGATTATAAATGTTTAAACTCAGACATGTTTGATTTAACCTAGAAGTTAAAAAATTCAAAAGACACAAATAAACTTGGAGGCTTGTATTTTTTCCCTAGCATTCCTAAGTCGATGATATCTATAATATCTACAATAAAAAGCAGAATATTTACTCCCAACTTAATTAGTATTGATAATGCTTTATACAAAATAATTTAAAAGCCAAAATGATTCTTCTGCTTAATTTAAGATAGCAATACTTTCTTAAGGGAAACAACCAACTTACACATCTTTGCTTTATATTGCCTCTGCAAGAAAGCATTTAGCTGTGTAATGTGTGGAAATAAAAATAGAAGAGTCTTGATTCTCATTGATTTTAAGGGAAGGAAAGGAAATAATAATGGAAAATAATGCAATGCACTATTCCCAGGACTGGAAGAAAACTTCAAAATCCATCTAGTTCAATCACCACACGATGTTAAAATTCCTCTCTAATAGCCTCACTATACCCCTTCAAAAAGTTCCCTTGTTTGATGTCTCTCTCTCTTCCAAATTCATCCCTACACCCACCCTTTCTATCTTTGACTGCTCTTACCAACCAATGACCAGCATGATCATGCAAATTGTACCCAAAGTTAGACACTAGAAGGCACCAATAATAATACAGTGGTACCTTGATATACAAATTTAATTTATTCTGTAACTGAGATCGTAAGTCAGTCAACTCGTATATCAAAATGGCAATACTGAACTCATGCACCAACGTGCCAACGCGCCAACTAGTGGCAGCTAGAACCCAGTCACAACTTGTATCTTAAAAAAAAAAAATCATATGTTGGTCTGTTCATATCTCAAGGTACCACTCCACTGCTGGAACAATAGGCACAAACTGGGACAATTCCAAATGAATCAAACAGATGCTCACCCTACTAGTGAGTGATCTTTCTGTTAATACATCCAGTAGGCAAGTTATCCAGTTATCTGTCCATAGCTTTCTCCTGATCTTCAGGTTACATATTCAATGCCTACTGAACACCTCCACGTAGATGCCCCATAGACACCACAAAGTTAGTACATTTAAAACCGAACTAATACTTCCTCATTCTGAATTTGTTCCTCCACCTGTTTCTTAGTGACTGATATCATCTTCTGCACCATTTCCTATGCTAGAAACCTGGGAGTCAGCCGTTATTTCACCCTCTCCCTCACCACCCACTTCCAGACAATCACTTTCATAATATTTCTCAGACCTACCCAACTTTTTCCATCCATTTTCATTGCCTTTGTTTGACCCCTCACTTGTGTAGTACTGCATTCTTCCTGTGATGCCCTTGATGCCAGCCTCACTTTTTTCCAGTATTACAGTTGAGTTCTGCTCATGTCACTCCTTGATTGACATTGACCAATAGCTACCAATTGACTAGGATAAAGTATAAGGCTATGTAACATAGTTTATGAGGCCTTTCATCATCTGATTCCCATCTGTCACCATCCAGCCATGCAGAACACTGAAGCACTGCAATTTCTGGGGGCCTTGGCAAAGATGCTCTCTCTGCCCATAATGACCACTGATAAACTCCTCTTTGACCTTCAGGAGTCATCCTGGAGACCATTTTCTCCAGGAACCCCTCACTGATTTTCAGAGGTTATGAAGGGATCCAAAGCCCCTACCACACCACACTTTATTGCCTTTTTCCTCTCTCCCTCTTTTCTCTGAACTCCTTGCAGAGTCAGCTGGGCCTCACTCATCTCTGCATCCTCAATACAGTGCCTGGTACAAAGAAGGTCAGCTTTATGAGCTGGTTGACTTTGTTGTGTTTACCTCCTATTCCTGGTACCTAGAACCGTGCCTGTCACAGAGTAGGTGCTCAATAAATATACATAGAATAAATGAATAGAGTACTTAAAATGTTGTTTTGGTGAGTAAGTGTTTTCCCATTCTGCTTGGGTACATCCAGAACCCAGTGGGGGCTTTTCATTTTCCCTTTCATTTACAAAGCATTTTTTTTCCCTAGGAAAATTTAGCCTAGGTGGGCACATTGTACTTCCCGTTCTTCACTCTTTGAAGTATGCTTGTTATGTTCACAGTTCCAAGCCATGGTGCAAAGTGCTTAGAGCACAAGATATATAGTACTGACTCATCCCCTGCAGAAGATTTAAAGATACTGGGAGTAAGTTACTTACCTTACAGTTCAGGGAGCTGGACAATGTTTTTGGGATAAATTATTATGGGTTCAGAGGGAGAGTTGAGGTTGCATTTTTCATGGCCCACTTCCACACATAACTGGGTTTCTATAATATCTGAAATAAATTTGCTTCAATCTATATCTTTATTTTGTGCTCAGCAAACAGTAGCAGCTTGTGGGAAAATTACCCAAGCCAGAGTCTCTGGGTTTCATACTTAAGATGAAATAATTTTCATTAAAGGCAAATCCTTCATTTCAAAAGTCTGAATAGACTGCTACTTAAATAACAACTTCAACTGATAATATTTAAGGTACTAAACATGCTGTGCTACATAAGAATGTTCTACCGGATGTAGAATTTCAATTGACTGTATACTCTTTTGTTCATGTGAAGGATTTGGTTCTCATTTAACTTTTCTGAATTGGTCAGACAACCATAAAAGGCTACATTATACTTGGTATCAAATGAGTAGTTTTATGTCCCAGTGGTATTAATAATACTATAGCTATAATTTATTATAACTGCATTTATTATGCCCCAGATACTTACATATTCTTTACTATGTAGTATATAACTTAATCCTTAGAGCAGCTGTATTAAATGAGTATAATATTTTCACCATTTTTAGATGCGGAATCAGAGGCATAGAGAGATTAAAAAACTTTCCAAGGTTACACAGCTACTAAAAAGCAGAAACTGGGTTTAAGCCCAAGTGATCTTCCTCCATCCCACACTTTTTACAACACTCTTATATGTAACAGAGAGGGTCTCCTATTTACTACTTATGGCCTATGTGACTTTCAGAAAGTCCTTCCCTCTTAGATCCTCACTCTCCTGCCCTAAAATCCACTCCATATTTACCATTCTAGAAACCTAACTCTGGCTAAGGGGTTAGGTTTATACATTGTTAAATGCTAGCTGTCTATGCTTTTCCCAGCTACCACAATTTTGTCCTCTTCCTTGACTAAAATGCCAGATCAAAAACCTTGCCACTCTATTTGAATGGTTGATACTTCCCCATGCCTATCAGAGTGCCAGGAACAACCTGAGCAATGAAATATGCTTGATAAGCAGAAAAACACTTGAAGCAGATTCCTGTGAGCTTCAGAAGCCATCTTCCCATTGTTGCTTGGGTCCTCAATGATTTTTTTAAGTTTAAAGATTGTTCCAAATACATGGAGATTAACTTACCACACCCTCTGAGGAACCCAAGAAACTAACTTCCACTTACTTCTAATCATGCTTTTTCTAATGAATTAGAAATTGAGTTAGTGGTCCTTTTGAAAAGGGAGAGGTAAGAAGAGTCTCTATGGCATCTATAGATTTCAAACTCATTTCATTTCAAGTTTCCTTTAACAAAAATCTATTTGTATATTTTTTCATTCAGAATTCGGTCTTACAGTGTACATTTGCAAGCATACACACACACAGACACACACACACACACTCCCATAAACACACACTCTTGTATTTATGAACCAAGGAGTTTAGGTAAAAAAAGTCATCTTAAAAGCACCTGACCTGTGGTGGCACAGTAGATAAAGCGTCAACCTGAAATGCTGAGGTCACTGGTTTAATGCCCTGGGCTTGCCCCATCAAGGTACATACTACTCCTCCCCCACCACCTTTCTCTCTCTCCTCTGTCTAAAAGTCTATAAATAAAATATTTTTAAGTATATTAATTCAAGTGAAATCTATTTTGGTTATTTTATAATCCATTATTCTCATTTATTTCATTATCTTCAGAAAAATACATTAAATATAGGGGAAAACAATCAGAATAACAACCACATCTTGTCTACCATTATGCAGTGTCATTTTAAAGCATTTTCTATCAATTATTTTTTTCATTGTTGCAATGCTCCTGCAAAATGTAGAAGAAAGATAATTCCATGGAAGGTGCAGAGGATTATGTGGAATAATGTAAGTAAAAGTGCTTTGGAAATGAAAAGCTCCTTTTGACATTTCACATTTACTGTAATTTCTTGTTGATATCATTATTTTGTTGTCTCCAGGTAAATAAAAGGATATGGCAGCCCAGAACAGCTAAGCACGTGATTTAGTTGGATAATAAGCTAGTATTAAAGTGGGGGAAAAACAAACAAACAAATATTCATTGAGTACTTGTTATATGCCTAGGGCTTTGATGTTATATGAACTAATCTCCACACCAACCATTTAAGCTAAGTTGTTATTTAGTAAATAAAATGATAAATCTAAATCTGAAATTTAGATAAATTAAGTATAGCTGGAATAACAAAGATTCATACCCAAACCTACCTGACCCAAAGCTCAAGTTCTGTCCATGACCCTGTTCTGCCTCTCAGAGGGGCTGCTTTGCTTGCACCACCGGGGGTGCCAGTTCCCCACAATCACTCATGCACATGGCAGGCACACATCCACACCCTACCAGTCCTAGGGAAGACTATTTAAAGGATGCTATAAAACTGGCCAATTCAGGAGAGAAAGGAATATATTGTTGTCGTGACCAGAAGGGTAAAACCTATAGAGCCTAAATATTGTTTTTAAAATATGGGAACATCAATAATTAATTAACAATACTTCAAATATGTGTTACTTCTCAGTGTTCTTGATAATACAATGAACAATTTTAAGGACACAAATTTAAATTAACACAAATATAAAATGGGATATTATATTTCTCTTTGTTTTGTGGGCTTCCCTTATAAGAAAAAGATTTTAAAAATGGACCTAAAAGATAAAACTTCTCACGTGAAAGTCTAATCAACTCTTTCATCCATCAGTAACTGTGAAAGTCGTGTTTCCAAATTTTAAACATATTTTAAATTTGGTTAACCCTTATGGCTCTTCACTTTTCTAAAATCTCACTTCAAAATTTTCTAACTAAATATGTATTTTCCCTTAGAAATGCTGAAAGGAATTATACTGAACAAAATAAAATTAGATGCTGTTGATACATCTAGACCAAAGCTGAAAATCACAGTGAGCAAAAGCCTTCTTTTTTTTAATATAACTCTATTTGACATCTTCTCTGAAAGATGGCATGCTCCCTTATTGCCAGTAAGCCTATACATTTAAGTCTTAGAGGTTGGTTAATTACAACATTCTTTGGTGCTGACCAGAAAGGAATCTTTTTTCCAAATGATGAATATAAGATTGACCATTAGGGCTTGTAGGACTTCTCTACATAAGTGCTGGCAAGGTCCTGTGAATAGCAAATTGACCCCTAACCCATAGACTTGCTATCAACCATTAGCCAACTTTCAGATAAAAACTATCAATGCCAGGGGCAGGGAGAGTAGTCTGGAAAGATAAAGGGGAGACCTTTAATCATCTTAAAGTATAGCTGCACCAGAATTTAGCCTCTGGCTCACAGTCAACTTTCCATATCACTCCTAGTCCAGGGTTTACACTTGCCACATAAATATTCATTGTGTAGTCTCCCTGGGCGCCCTTTAAAATAGCAACTAAACACATAGTCATCTGCTCCCATTTGTTCCGGCTTTTAACAAAGATCAAAAGTAAACTGGGCCTGACCTGTGGTGGCGCAGTGGATAAAGCGTCAACCTGGAATGCTGAGGTCGCCGGTTCGAAACCCTGGGCTTGCCCGGTCAAGGTACATATGGGAGTTGATGCTTCCTGCTCTCCCCCTTTCTCTTTTTCTCTCTGTTCCTCTCTCTTATCTCTAAAATGAATAAATAAAGTCTTAAAAATATTTTTTTAAAAAAGTAAATTGGAATGAATTTCATCATAGTAGAGACACTGAGAACTTCTACCCCAAATAGATACCAGATCAGAATTAGAATATGCTAGGACTTGGATGAAGTGAACCTATTGGACAGAAGAGTTCTAGTGTTCTGAGTTCTAGGACAATCTAGACAGCTTTTATTCCTTAAGTTTATTTTGGGACAGAGAATGCAAAGAGTAGAAGACAAAAGCAGCTTGTAAGGAAGGTATGGGTTTGTCTGCTGCCTCACTCTATTAAGTAGAAAAGTTTAAAATTAAAGTATTTGGACTGGATTTTTTATGCCATATAACTATCTAATAAAAAGTCATTGGCAGTCAATGCCACAATTTTACAATGGATTAGTTGTACTTCTTAAGAGTAGCAATTGGAGGAGAAAGAAAAATGCTTGGAAGAAGGTATTTCTCTAAGAATAGACTCTTTTGAAAGAAGAGGATCTGTAGAACTGTAAGAAAGACAGGGATTACCCCAAAATGGACACGAAATCTACTTGTGTCCACTTAGTGTTTTTCCCGGCATGTCTCTGGGACCCTTCCTCTGCATGTGATTGGGCAGAAGATAGCAGCAGGTGTCCGAATTAGAAAAACTGGCTGGTGAAAGAGATGCAGAAGGATGTGTCTGTGTGAGGTGGAAGGAAACTGGCTGTTGGTATAACTTTCCTCCTAACCAGAGCTATGATGTTCGAGGTATTATTGCCTCAGAACTTGGAATGGCTTTTGTTTTCCATTAGTGTGAGTGGCATTATTTAATAAGACATAGGCTAAGAATGCTAGAATGAAGAAGAAGAAGAAGAAGAAGAAGAAAAGGAAGAAGAAGGAGGAGGAGGAGGGGAGGAGGGAGAAGGAGGGGATAGGGAGGGGGAGGGGGAGAGGGGGAGGGAGAGGAGGAGGAGAAGAACAAGAGGAGGAGGAGGAGGAGGAGGAGGAGGAAGAAACAACTGTTCTTTGTCTTTGCTCCTGAAAGTATGGTGTGTGCATCATCAGCAACATCAGCACCTAGGAGTTTGCTAGGACCACAGACTCTCCAGACCCACCCAGACCTGCTTCACGGGTAGTAGAATCCCCAAGCAATTCATATGCATAATGTTTGGGAAGCAATGGTTTAAAGGTTTATAATGAATCAAAAAGGTTAAGGAGGTATGTTAACTGCCCTGAGGTTAGAGCTCACACTGTCTGTCTGCGGGCAGCAGTGCTATGTTGTCCAAGAAGGGAGTAAAAGCACCCCAATATGATTATTTCTTTTGGGGTCACAATAACTTCTCAGATCACCACATTAATTGTTTACACATGCTTGAATGTTATATACATCAACCAAAAGCAATAAATAAAGGAACAATGCAAGAAGCAAGAGAAGAAGAGAGGTAAGGAGAAGATAAGGAAGAAAAGAGAAAAAGGAAAATCTCATATGTTTTGTTTATCATATTTTATTTTGACCACACATCAGACTAGAGGTCTTTTATTACCAGAGACTGTGATTTGAACCTCCAACTTCCATTTCCACGCCCACAACTTTCTTTCTACTGACTCTAAAACTATCAAACAATGAACAACAAATATACTACGTACTTGACAAATGGAAAAGTATGAAATTTTACATAAGACATTTGAGTGATAAAAAAAAAAACAAATTGATGTGATGTTGTTTTCAGAAGAGATGGAGAAAGTGGTCTGCCTAAAATCTAAGAATTGAAGATTTGGCTAAAAGGTCCAGGAAACAAGAATGGAGCATCTCAAGCACAATGGTGAAATTCCTGATGGCTCAGAAGTCAGGAGGAAAACAATCTTATAGGAAATTAGCCTCCCACACAGAAAACTTTCTCTGATACTTTCTGTACTGTGATAATAGGGCCATAAAGAGGAACTAAATAGACCATCTGGTCAGATAAAATATGAGAAAGATCTATGCGAGGCAGCAGAGGTAGTCAAGAATAATGACCTTATTATTTGAATAAGTAAAACGTGGGTTTTTTTATTGAGAGAAAAATGACCAGTTTATTTGCACACCCATGAAGAATCAAACGTAAGTCAAACTTTCCTTAAGTGGGAAAAAATTAAAAACTTGAATTGAAAATTAAGCACAGTTTTCTTTAGAGATTTGTAACACTTGGTACTAATGTCAGGGGTTGTAGACTCATCTAGTCATTCATACTGTGGATCTTCCCCTGAAACAAAATTATTTCAGTGAAATATAGATAAAAGGGATCATAATTAAAATAATCAAAATTGGGAAAAGGATCTAATAGGGGAAAGATCTTTCTTGGCAATGTTGAGGGCTACTTCTAGGCAGATTTCATTGGCTAGACCTCATGTTTTGTATACCCATTGTTACCTTCTTCACTCTCTGAGTCACTAGGAACAAGAAAGCAGAGGAGATCCAAGTCAGCCTGAACCCATTTACTAAGGTTGTCTCTGCTATGAGGATGTGTATAAAGTCATAAATAGACTTCTTATGGCTAATAAAGTGTCCCTTTGTAAAGCTTGGAGAAATAAACAGACACCACCATTTCTGAAGAATTATGAATTCCCCCTTTTGAGAAATGAAGGACCTTCTCGCTTTATTCTCCATGATTCTCAAAGGATGTGGCCCTCTGTGAACATGTCTATGAAAGTGAATGATGCTCCTCTACTGAAAAATATGTTTTCTATTCACCTTTAAGTCCATTATAAAAATGAGGAATTTCTGTTATTGGAAATATAAAAAAAGCAAAATGGCCCTTAATAGGAAAAAATAAAAAAGAAGTCAGGATAACAGCACTCTATAAAAATTAATAAGCTCAGCATAATATTTCAGTTGGAGAACGGCACTGCTTCTGAGACAGATGCTTCTAAATCTCATCGAAGCAGCATTATTTTGAAATATCCTCAGTCTCAGGAAATTGTATTAAGCACAGAAAAGCAGAAGCATTGGAAGAACTGGATTCCTGGCCTGAGTTTCTGGTTCAAAGGAGATAGATCTGGAAATATGTACACTTTTAAAATTTGCCTGAGCTGAAACATTCTTTGCATATAGATAAGGAAGTTTTAAGAATCTTGTTGGTTGGGGACTTCAGAGGTTCTGTTTACTGGTTACTGTGACTATTACTAATCTAAGGACAGTATATAAGTTCATTTCACTACATATTTTCACTAGTTTTCTTGGTTTGAATTTAAAAGTGAGTGAACCTTAGAGGCATGGAGAATTATGTCAATGTTTAGTTGTAACTAACTTTTGACATTTGAGAAGAGTATTTGCTGTGAATTTTTCCACGGAACTTCTTCCAGAAGACACTTGTTTGTGACCATTCTTTATTTTTGACAATGCTTGTTAATGATGAACAAGCTGGTTGAGATGAAACTAGCTTTACTGCCTCTTTTTAAAGACGCAGAATACACGTACAAGGGTAATTTTTAAATGAACATTTTCTGTGCTCTGGTTTAAACTTGGTTGTTACATGTGACCTGACATTATTTCCATAGAAAAATTTGATTCATCTCATTTTTAATTAAGATGTTAATTTTATTAAAAAACAATTTGCCAAAAAATAAAATAACATTTTGCTGTTTAGTCATAATTGACTTTATGAGCACCCACTAAAAGATATTTACTTATGCTGTCATTACGCTCTTGCACTTTTCTGATGTTTGTTAGCTCTTAATAAGCAGATGATCCTAGTTAAATAAAAGAGGTGCTATAACTTGGGTTTGACCCTCAAGATATTTGAAAGATGCTTCAACTGAGATAGAAAATGATAGCACTCTAAAAGCAGAGCCTGATAGAACAGTTACATAAAATGTCTTTTCAATTTTTGCACTCTATTACCCTTTATTATTATAGGAAAATGGTGTTATTGCCTGGTTACTGAGAGCATGCAAGATCTTGTCTTCCAAATCCGAGTCAGTCCTTGACTAGTGATGAACAAAGCCAGGCCATCTGCTCTGAATATCATTGTTATCATTTGGTCATTTGGCCATTTGACCAAGGGATCTATATTCTCTGCTTCAATGAGAGGTTTAAGATTGGAAAATTGAAATGAAGTAAGTAGACAGGAAGAGGTATTTGAACAAATAGCACTTTCCAAGGGGAGCCACATTCGTTATGTTATTATCATCACCATCATTTTTAATTTTCACCCTGGCCATAGAGTTAACCTTTGGGGTTTCCATTTTACAAAACATTTCAGTAAAAAAACTTAATTTCAGAGTTTCTGCAATAACCCTTAGGAAGATAAACGGGAGTGTGGGTGAATATGAGTCATCAATCACCCCCACCCTGCTTCCTGGTGACTCTCCATTGGAAAGCCAGAACCACGGATGGAGTTTACATATCTATTTTACCGGAATCACACTATCCCCCAGGCCATGTTAATTTCCTGAACTAAACAGTCCCTAATCTGAAAGGCAGCTGGCTAACTGTTGGTGTCTGGGAAGTACCCCATCTGTCCCCCTGCCCAGGGTCTCTCTTGCCTGTCTTCACTTTTTCTTTCTCTCAAGCAGGCAGGCGTCTCTCTTTGTTTTCAGAGGTGCCGGCCACCTGAACTTTCCTTCCCATGCCTGAAAACTTGGGCTCTTTTCTTCCACGCTGCGGACCTAGGGCTTTGTCTAAGCGACAAGACACAGTTGTGTTGACTGTAGTTACGGCGCTGGTGATGGTGGAGATCATAACGGCGATGGTAGAGATGGGGGTGCTCAAGGTGTGAGGGAGCGCAGGCTGAGTGGGCGCGGGAGCAGAAGGATGGACCGCGGAAGCGGTGGGGAGTAGGGCGCGGAAGGGATGGAGTGCGGAGGGATTGCAGATGGGAGCTGTCCACGCACCCAAGTGCTGAAACGCCGCAGCCATGGCATCGCAAGAGTGGGAGGAAAGGCGGGGAGACGCTGCAAATACAGAATGGAGAAAAAAGCAACAAATACCTTCACACAGCTGCCCAGCCTTGCTTTGGAAATGTATTTCTGCAGGTGTCCTCGCTGCTGAGCTGGGTAGGTGAGATCCCCTATTCTGGTAGGTTCGGGCTCAGATTTCTCTAGAAAGCTGTGAATGAGAGCCCCAGCTCCAACGGGCTGTGATTTTGGTAGGAGGCGTGTGCGCCAGAGACTCCGTCTTTCTATACCGAGCCTGGCTTTCCCCTGGGTCCTAAATGCCTCCGCACCAGTTCTCTCCTGAAGTCCGTCAAGACAATACTAAGAATTATTTTAATTATTTTAATTTTGCAACAGATGGGACAAAAAGTACCCGAACATCATCTCCTAACCCTAAACACGTAATCATTCAGATTAATGCAACCTCTGAAACAGATCAGAGGACTGTGTGTGTGTGTGCGCACACTCGCGCGTGCAGATATAACAGATAAGAAGGTATCACAGACCTACGAGAAAAAGATACATTATTTTATTAACAAGTGTGTAATAGAACAAATGATTTAGAAAAGACCCGAAACCTCATCTCACCAAAATTAATCCCACATAGATTAAAGAGCTAAATTAAAAGTTAAATTATTTTTAAAAATTAGAAGATCATAAGAAAAATTTTACTGATCTTAGGATAGAAGAGCTTTTAAAGCACACCAGGAATAGAAGCAATCACAAAAAGATCAATAGTTTTCATAAAAATAATTTTAAATGTAAAGATATTATAAAAGCATAAATATAAATACTACTTGGAAAAATTACAACAAACATATGTTTCATACATAAAATATCTTGTATAGCAAAAGAAAAATATTAATGCCTTAAGAAAAAAAAAGGAAGAGCAAATGAAAATGAATTCACTAAAGAAACATGAACTAATCTCACCAGTAAACAGAGATATGTAATTTATAATAGCACTGAAATGTAATTTTTTCTGAAGTTTTACATCTACTTATTATCTCATACTGTGTGATAATAATGAGGAAGTGCAACCTTTCTGTAAATCTATTTCACAACATATATCAAGTGTCATAAAATGTACATATATTTATAACCAATAATTTCATTTTATGCACAGTATACTAAAGATATAGTCAGCTATGCAGATAAATATTTATGTACATAAATTTAATTCATGATCATAGAAATTGTCAAAAACAATGAAAGCATTAAAATTTCTTTTATATAGCCTGTAATATTTGGAACTATTAAAAACATTTCTTGAAGACTGTTAAAAACAAAGAAAAATGCTAACAAAATGGAAAGCGAGGAAAAGCATATACCAAATACAGTACTCTGCCTATTGTCAAGTTGGCAAGATTATGGGATAATGTGATGAAGTTGTAAGTAAATCTGCTTTCTATCAAGTTGGACAACTTGATGCTCTTCTTGGTATTTATCTAAAGTTTTCATATATAATAAAAGAAAAAAACTTAAGAAGTATTTTAAAGCAATCCACTTATCATTTCACAGAGACTTAAAAGTTGTCAAAATTCTAACAACTCTGACATAGCATTATATATTTATTTACTTGTCTGTTTATTGTCTCTCTCTTCAATAGAATACAAGTACCATGTGGTAAAAAATTTTCTGTTTTGTTTACTACTGCTTCCTAAGCACCTGAATGTGTGTCTGGAACATCAGAGGAGTTAAATAAATATTTAATGAATAGAAGAATAAATAAGTGAATGAATGAGTTATCTAACCTTCCTACATATAGATCTATTTTAAAATATTTTATAAAGCTACAAATTTTAGATAGAGTGGTTATTCAATAAAATGTGGCACACCAAGATAATCTCAAGTTGCTGCTGAGTTTTGATCACATATAAACTCAAGGGACATTGTTAGAGGTTTAGTTAATCATGGACATGACTTGCAGCAGCATCAAATGTGAATTTTTTAAAACAAAAGTAAATTCTCTAATTAACTTCCACTCTAATACTCTTCATTTCTTCTTGGTCCTGATCGCTTTAAAAAACTTTGTAAATTTTCCTTTTTTCTGAGATGTTAATGTAAATTATTCTGTTTCTTTTCCTCCTTTTCTTTATCCTGTAACCATTAAACAAGACCAAGACCTAAATGTTTAATAAGCTGAAGATTTCAATTTCAATTTTTTTTAATTTAAAATAAACTTTGATATCTTTGCTCAGCTGGTGTTCCTTTTTAGTTTTTATTCATTATTAATGTGACTTTTGAGTGACATTTATGATAACCTAGCTGAGTTTTATTTGTATTTTCTAAGCTGAAGTAGAAAATAAAATTATACATTATATCTGTACACACACATATATCTATGTAGAAATAACTATGTTTATGTGTGTGTATATGTACAAATATATAGTGTCCTTTCTGAGAACTCTTTATAGCGGAAAACTATCTCTGCCTATATGAGGCTGAGACATAAACCAGGATTCTCTTGCTTGATCATGTGACA
Source organism: Rhynchonycteris naso (assembly GCA_037038555.1). NCBI lineage: Eukaryota > Metazoa > Chordata > Mammalia > Chiroptera > Emballonuridae > Rhynchonycteris > Rhynchonycteris naso. The sequence continues at coordinate 231,240,473 of CM072998.1, forward strand.
GAGCCCACATAGTACAATTACAAAAGCTACCAGCTGCCAGAATACAGCCTTATATTCCATAAGTTTTAAAAGCAATTTTTAAATTTACTTGCACTGGTCAAAGTAAAAAAAAATTAGTTTAAAATCAGTCATTTTTATTGACAATTAGAACAGATATGCTTGATATATTAAAAGATTTACTTTTTCCCAAAGTGCCAATGAAAGTATACTATTCCTTTTACATTCAGGAGCATTAGGCCTGTGTTTTTGTGATAATACCTTACTATACCAACTAAAATTCCTGTGAAAGAACAACAGCTCTTTACTAAGTATTTGTGTCTTCATTACATTGAATTTGTTTTTCTGTTTCTTGGGATCTGAATTGTTTTTGGTTTAAAGTTTTGCCTGCTAAGTGTAAACCAGAGACTTCTGGGTAGGGTTCTTTTCTTAACCACTCTGACTGACATTGTGCTGATATTCTGTACAATCTATTTAACCTCCCTTTGAGCTCTTTACACTACAGCCGCCTATGTCTTTGTTTGTAGGATTCCTCCATGTGTACAAGCAACCAATGCCAGGCTGAAAGTGTGACCTGTTCACAAGCATCTCTCATGCTGCTTGACCTTGTATCTGGCATTCCCAAGTCAGCTACTCATTTCTGTATTGCCTTAAAGGACCCTGTTAGTGTGGGGTTTGCCATGGTCTAGGTTTGGAAGAGGAGAAGGTGCTTTCTGTGGCTTAGCTCATGATAGATGAAGGTTCCATCCATGTGGGGGTGCACTGAAGTCTGAGAGTTCAGGCAGAATGGGATATGATCCAGAGAAATGTTGATATTTATGAGAGAGATGTTAGGGTGATACCACAATGATAAAACAGTGATAAAAGTTTCTAGCTTGATGTTTGAGGACTAGAAAATATATGAAGAGTAAGGTCAAGTTGCAAAAGTAAGAATATTTTAGTTAACCATAATGATGTTTTGGTCTCCCCATAATTTTGTGATCTACATCTCAATATGTTATAATGAAAGAATGCCACTGATATTTTAATTAGCTAATGTGCAGGCCAATTTTGAAGAGTTTCTATTAGTTAGCACCATCTAGGTAATGCTAAAAGAACAAATTAACTCTACAGTCCCAGTGGCTTCCCACAACAATCATTTTTTTCTTGTTTCCACTGTTTTGGGAATTAGGAAATTGGTTGGGCTCTGTTCTACCTGGTCACCCAGGGGCCAGAGTAGGAAACAATAACACCTGGAAAATGTGGGCCTGCTCTTCTGGTTCAGCCTGGCAGTAACACACATTATTTTTGCTCACAGTCCACTGGTGAGAACAAGTCACATGGCCCCACCTATATGCAAGAGAATGAGGTCAATCACAAGAATATTTGATGATCAGTCAGTATTTCTGCAACAGTCATTTGCAGTTACTAATAATATCTTAGTTCTCTTCTTTTTTTAAAAAAATATTGATTTTAGAGAGGAGAGAGAGAGAGAAAGCAGGTGGGGAGGAGTGGGAAGCATCAACTCGTAGGCAGTTGTTGCTTCTCACATGTGCACTGACTGGGCAAGCCTGGGGTTTTTAACTGCTCACCTCAATTTCCAGGTAAATGCTTTATCCACTGTACCACCATGGTTCAGGCCTCCTGGTTCTCTTCTTAATACACATTGAACACACTCAGTTCATCTCCAAAGATTTCTTTAGTGTCTACATCTAGTTGTAAGTTTTAGATATTTAGGTTTTATACTGTCGTCTTAGCTCTTCCACATATCCACATGTGATCCTATTGTTCTGGAGATGTATAAACAAAAATAAAGATATTTGTAACTCCCAGCATACAATAGTAGAAGAGAGATGGAATAACTACAATCAACACTCCTATCCAGAAAAGGAAGGATGGAAAGATACTTGCCAGTTACTGAGCCCAGTAATCCTGAAATCACACTGGAGAGATGTGGTAGAGACCTCTTACACTGGGGGTAAGAGGAATTTTTTGGTTATGGTGTTACTTAGATGTCTGGAAAGAGCATCTTATCCCTTTGTTCTCTGTGATCCCCAGCATCACAATCTGAGAAGTTCTTCTTATTTTCCATTACAGTCCTTAACCAGATCCAAAATGGAAATTGTGGACTATGCCCTCAGTTGATACAGAGTTTTGAATTTCAGTTTCAATTTCTGTTTTACTTGGGTCACAGCAAACATTCAGTTCTTTGAGTAGCAATATAACACAAGAAACCACATAACCACATAATTAAACATTTATAAATTCCAGCTTTTATTTCCTCAAAAGACTAAGTGGATAAGCAAGCTTTCTTAAAAAGTGGAAAAGTGGTGTGCAAACTGAGTCTCTGACTTGGTGAGTCTTTCTCTGTCTTCACCACTACTAGATATCTTCAGCTTGTTGTGATTTCCAGATTTTTCAGAGAGATTCAGGGTACCAAAGTCACCATTGCTCCGTTGCTGATGTGGCCTGCCAGGTGTTTCTTCCAGCTGAGGCCTGGATGTCATCAGATACCTCACACTCCAGTCATTCAAAATTATAACATTCAAAGTTGCCTCATGAAGCTGGAATGATCTTAAATTGCCATAGTCTAATATGTCCTAGGCAAGGTAGCCATATACTTAGAAAAGTAACCCATTTTCTTTGGAATGGCATAAAAATGTTTAAGGTCAAATTAAGTTCACAACTGGCCAATTTCCATGTAAAGCAGACGATTACAATATTTTGAAGCATACATATTTCAAAGTCCTAAGGGGTTCCATGGTTTTTCAGTTCACTCCTTCTGTGGGAGATTGAAAGCTCACAGGTCATTTCAGTTCTCTAAGGCTCACAGGAATTTTTTATGCCAAGTTTATAGTTTCTTTGGAATTATAATTCTCTGCAGACTTTAGAGGTGCATTGTCTGTCTGACAATCAGTTTCATGTTCCAGTAGCCACACTATATTTGTTTGGAGACATAGACCTTAGATCTACAATATGTATTTGCTTTTTTATTCCCAAACTTTTCTTCCAAGATATATAAGGCTCTCTGGAGTGGTACATACTAAAGTCAGATCTCTTTCCTAATATTTTTCTTCAGAAATCTAAACCATTGAGAGATTTTAAATAACCATGAAGGTCACGTACTTAATCTGATATTTACCAAATATATTTGGCTTTAATGGACTTTTCCTCAAACATTTTCTTAATTTTATTTCTTTAATTGGGAGCAAAATTTAATTGGCTATTTTTTTTCTTTTCTTTTCCAAGTGAGAGGAAGGGAGATAGAAAGACTTCCACATGTTCCCTGACTGAGACCCCACCTGGTAACAAGCCCTGTCTGGGGCCACTGCTCTGTCCATCTGGGGTATGCTTGCAACTAAGCTATTTTTAGTACCTGAGACTCCGTGGAGCCATCCTCAGTGCCCAGGGCCAATGAGCTCAAATCAATGCAGCTATAATTGTGGAAGGTAAATATATATATTTACCTTCCACAATTATATATATATATATATATATATATATATATATATATATATATATATATAGAGAGAGAGAGAGAGAGAGAGAGAGAGAGAGAGAGAGAGATATGAGGGGGGTGAGAAGCAGATGGTCACTTCTTCTGTGTGCCCTGACAAGGAATTGTATCCAGGACATCCACACACTGATATTCTACCACTGAGCCAATCAGCCAGGCCTTAATTGGCTATTATTTTTATGACAGAGAGGGACAGATAGGAACAGACAGACAGAAAGGAAAAGAAATGAGAAGCATCAATCCTTCACTGCAGCACCTTAGTTGCTCATTGATTGCTTTCTCATATGTGCCTTGACTGGAGGGGCTATAGCAGAGTGAGTAACCCCTTGCTCAAATCAGCGACCCTGGGCTCAAGCTGGTGAACCTTGCTCTAACCAGATGAGCCCGTGCTCAAGCTGGCAACCTCATGATAGAATTTGCCACGGAGGCATGAAATTACATGATTACATGAGCAGAAGACAAAAATGAGTTTTAAATAGCTTATTTTAAATAGGATGAAAACAGCATACTCAAATATCTTCTGTACATATTATTAATCATATTATTCAAAGCACAGGGGCAAAAGAACTAATTTTAAATTAAATGAATATTTTAATATGTTGAATAAGTAACAACTCTAATTAAATGCACACTTGCTAAAGTTTATTTCTTTTATTAGAATTTTTGTGTGAATTCAAAATAATGTCCAGTTTCTGCCAAATCCAAATTTTGAAATCATATTGTTGACATGTGGTATTGAAGAGCTATTTTATCATGAGTTTTATATTAAAATGTTATTGTAGGCCCTAGCTGGGTAGCTCATTTGGTTTGAGAATTGTTCTAATGTGACGAGGTTGCAGGATCCTGGTCAGGGTACACACAACAAGCAACCAATGATGACATGACTAAGTTAAACAACAAGTCAGTGTTTCTCTCTCTCTCTTTCTCCTTCCTCTGTCTTTAAAAAACAATAAATAAATAAATATATAAAAATTGAAGAAATTGTCATAAAATATTTTTATGTTAAAATAAAAATAAATAAACATAGTAAGATCATTACATATCTACATTAACAAACACCATATTTTTAAAAGAAACTAAATATGGATTCTTTGAGACCTTTGCTTTATTAGTGGCAACCTCAAGGTTTTGACCCTGGGTCCTCTGCATTCCAGTCTGACACTCTATCCACTGTTCCACTGCCTGGCAGGCTTAATTGGCTATTTAAATATGACAAGGTCTTGGATTCCTGGAAGTCTCCATTTCTTTTCATTTCTACTTATGTAATCATTCATTGCTCCCTTTTTTTTTTTTTACTATCTTGCAAAACGCATCAAATCGTAACCTAGACATGCTACTAACACTTCGCTTTTTACACACTTTCCTCTAGAGATGTGAATTTTTTAAGCGTACAATCATATTCCTAAATTTTTCAGGTGAAAATTTTACCAAATATTTAACCACTGCACAACATGGGATTGTTATCTTGCCTACCTTCAAGTACAGTCTCCTCACCATTTGTTGCCAACCATTAAGTTAGTACTACACAGTTAATTTTTTTAATATACCACTTCACTGTCAAGAGAAAATAGGCTATGCTTCAGTAATAAATTAACCCAAAAATCTCAGAGGCTTAATACAGCAGAGTTTTATTTCTCATGCTGGAGTTTCAGTGTTAGCTGTCTGGGAGATAGGTTGCAGGAGGGAAGGAAGGGCTTTGCTCCACAAAGTCAGACTAAGGGAAGTGCCACCATTTGAAAGCCATGTGATGGGGAATGCATATATGAGAATTCATGCTTATTTTTTCTGCCACATAGTAAGTGACATATATCACTTCTACATATATCATGTGTAGGCATAGCCCATTGATCAGAATAAGTCGTTCGGTCCTCCTTGACTGCATGGAGCTGGGAACAATGGGGACAGGATTTGATGTGCAGTAGAATTTAAAAAGAAAATGCAAATATAAGCTACTCCAACCCTTGAGAAACTAAAAACAGAGAACTGACAACACATCATTGTTTCTGATACCCATGCCAGGGAATCATTTTGCAAGATCAAATAGTAGGAGATACTTAAGGTTGGAAATTCTTGACAGAAAGAAAAAAGAGTAAAGTAATTGTCTACTGTTTCAAACAGGAAAGCATAATCACTGCTATTAGAATTATTACTTCTATGACTTGAAAACAAAAGAACTTAGTAATCAACATCAATATAATTAAAGAAAGGGCATAAGATTTGGAGATAGAAGACTTGAAAAAGCTTTGGTTGCAAGTCACTACTTCTTACTAGTTGTGGAACTTGCGGTGAATTACTATAGTAAAAACATGGTTTGTTCGTTTTATTTTTTATTGGTTTTAGAGAGTGAGAGGAAGGTGTGGAGAGAGAGAGAGAAAGAGAGACATTGATTTGTTGTCCCACTAATTTATGCATTCGTTGGTTGATTCTTATATATGCCCAGACCAGGGATCGAACCCCTACTTTGGTTAATCATTGCTGCAGTAGGCACAATGGATAAAGAAAGTAGGAGGAAGTAAAGCCCTTGAGAGTCTGGAGGAGAATGAAAAGTCTTCTGGGTCCCATTTCTGGTCCCAAGGTTTTGGTTCCTAGAACTCGTCCTTCAACTGTCTGAACCACATGACTACTAACCCATCAAGCTCACTTGAACTGACTTTCCATCTTTGCTATTTTATATAAATATTTCTATTTAATTCTACTGACTTTTCCAAAATAGTGTGAGGAGACTTTACTACTCAGACCGAAATTTCCCTTTGAAACTGGGTCTTATGAGGAAAATAGGCCCAGTTTGTGAATACCCAACTTTGGAAGAAGAATATGAGAAATAGTGAGTTTAAGTGGCATTACTCATACTGGGATTTGTCAAGGAGATTTTTTACCATTTAGTCAGATTACTTTGGGTAATCACAGCTTCTTCCACATGTCTCCTTTGGTTAGGGCAAAAATAACAGGTGAGTATTAGAAACTATACACCTTAATTCTTACTAAACCTCTTCAAAATGTATCTTTTAGAGATGCATTATTCATTATTGCAGCTAGGAATTGTCTAGGTCCTGAGTGGGAACAGTGCGGAAAGAAGAAACAAACTCAGAGAGAAAAAGGATGGGATTAGGAGGTCTCTGCAAGCTGATAGCAAGCCAGAGCAAAAGCAAAGGCCCAGTCTACTTTATTATATAGTGTAGAGCCATATGCAAATAAGAAAGTCTCTGATCCAAAGTCACACATCTGAGGCATAAACGGAATCCTCATAAGAGTGCACCCCCCCTCCACCATGCAACAGTCAAGGGTGTGGGGGAGATCTTAGTCTTAGAGGGGTATGAGGAAGATCTTAGTCTTAGAAGAGTGTGGGAAGATCTTAGTCTTAAAAGGGTGTGGAGAGATCTTAGTCTTAAACTAAGCCCTAGGCTATAAGGACTTTGTCAGTTTACAGACTGTCTCCCACACATTTTGTCATAATAACTATGTATTAACATCTTTCAGATTGCAAGGAATAGATCCTAACTTTATTTAATTGATCAAGTGGGAGATTTTTATGAGTATTCACAGAAAATAGTAACAGCTAAAATGTATTATGTTTTTACTATGCAAAAACAATATAGCAAGGAGTTTATAAGCAATATGTCATTGAATCCTCATAGCAATTCCATGAAAGAGGTACTTTCATTGTTCCCATTATACACAAACTGATTTATAGAAAGATCAAGTATATGCCTGAATTATTTGGATGGCAGGGAGTATCTTAAGACTCTTAACCACCATGTATATGAATCCCACAAGAATTGGGCAATTGGGCCTCTTAGAAATCTCAATGCTGCTGCTGTGGTCTTTTAAGCAGTTTCTATCTTGACTTTTTCCTCTCCTTTCTCTGCTTTTGCCAGCTATTTCTTCTTCTCTTCTCCTTTCTCTCTCATAACTTCTGCTACTTGTGCTTTATGACTACTGCCATCTCTCTCATGTCTTTCCCTACTCTACTCAGAGATTCTCTGTGTGAGTTGCATTCAAACTTTTGTAGAATCACAATATGATTGGCTCATTTAGTTGTCTTCAAACAAGGGTTGTCCTCTAGGTAAAAGAATTTCATAGGCAGCATGATAAGCTGTTCTATTACTAGTTGCCTTTTGCTCAGGACCAGCCTTGTGCTAACTGGTTGTGTCCAAAGCAATGCTGGGGAAACATAATTCTAATGAGCCACCAATAGACACTTTTCTCAAAAGGGAACATCAGAATTTCATGGCTTGTTGGTCATTTGTTGCTACATGTTTATAAACATCTTTGCAAGTTTTAATGACTAAAATAGGCAAGCCAGTCTCTTGGCAAGTTTCCTAGAGTTTGAGATGCAGAAACAACATATATTTTATTTGTAGGAGGAATGTCAGAAATGATCTGGAGTCAGGAAGGCAGGTTGGAATTATAGGGGATCAATGGCTGCTTTGAACAGATAAGATACAGCAAAAGGACCTTAATCATCAAATGAGATGGTACGAAACAGAAAGGGGTACACTGGTAAATGGAAGGACACTCCTTTATTACTGCTAAGGTTAATAATAAATACCAAAGGCTTGATGGCTTAGAGACAGAAATTTATTTTCTCATAGTTCTGGAGGCTAAGGATTCAAGATCAAGATATGCACAAGGTGGGTTTCTAGTAAGACCTCTCTCCTTGGCTAGAGATGATTGCTTCTCACTCTGTTGTTGCATGACCTTCTTTTTGTCTACGCACACTCTTAGTTTCTCTTCCTCTTCTTATAAGGATGGCAATCTTGCTGGATTAAGTCTCCACTCTCATGACCTTATTTAACCTTAATTTTCTTTTTAAAAGTTCTATCTCCAGAGATGGCAAGATGGCAATGGAGTAGGACGTACCAACTTCCAACTCCCAGAACCAAAGTGGATTATAACTTAATTTTAAGAACCATCATTTGGATAAACCAACTTTGAACTAAACTAAGTGGACTCTTCAATCAAAGAACACTGAAGAAGCCACATTGAGACTGGTAGGAATAGCGAAAACACGAAGAGGGCTGCCCAGCTCCCCAGAGCGAACGGCAGCCCGGAGAGACCCGCGTTGCAGGAGGAGAGTTTGGCGGAGAGGGAGGGACCTGGGCCCAGGAACAAAGCCCCAGCCTGCAGCCCCAGAGCCTAGAAGAGGTGTTTGGACAGTATTGAGCTGTGAAACAAGTGAGGATACTGTTTGTGAAAAAGAGACAGTTTTCTCAGAACCAAGATTCTTCTTAAAGGGACAGCGCAGAAAACCTCTCTCACAAGCATTCACCCGGGGCTCCAGGGAACAGAGACAGAGGAGAGGACCAGAGAAGCGGGAAGAGAGTGTGGACTGAAGGCACAAGAAGAAACGCTCTAAGACCCAGCCACCCTAACCCCTGGGATAAGTCACTTCCCTAATCAAAAACAAATATTTCCCCTGGAACTAGCAATACCAGCAAAGGGAGACAGGACACCAGCCAAACAAGCTCTCCCATGGCACTTAGAGCAGAGCTGCTTAGACAGAGGGAGCTTCCAGGACTACAGTATGGAGTGTTAGGGTCTGAGCTGCAGTGCACCTACCCACACTGCTAAGGGCTTGCTGGAGGGACGGGGGCGGCGGGACGCTGAAACGCGGTTCTGTCGGCGGGGGGCGGAGGCCCAGCCAGTGTGAGCTCGGTCTAGCCCAGCAGGGGTGGAGGGGATGCGTGAAAGCGGTCTGGCAGCTGCGGGCCCACCTGTAGCCCCACCTGCAGGAGAAAAGTGGGAGGCCAGGAATGGGCAGAGATCAGCTGTGCGACCATGGACCCTGCCCAAGCCGGCCCTGACAGTGGTGGCGGGGTTAGGACCAGGGACAGGCGGAGGTTTGTGGCTGAGTGCACGTGAGCAACCCTGCACAGCCCAAAAACCACGGTTTGCTATCCTGCGTGTGCACGCGAGTTGGCTCTGAACGCAGAGGCAGGGTTAGAGCCCTGGATGAGCGGAAGCTTGGAGCTGAGCGCATGCCAGCAGCCCCGCCCGGCGGTTAGCGATCCTGCGCAGGTGGGTCCTGGCCTCGGGGGTAGGCTAAAGCTCCGGGTGGGCAGAGGCTCAAAGCTGAGTGCACATCAGCAGCCCCGTACAACCCAAGAAACTGTGGTGAGCAGGCTCTGACCAAAAGGGCTGGGCAGAAGCCCAGGAACAGGCTGGGTCTGTAGCTGAGCAAAGGTGCTCAACTCTACCCTTGGTGCTGAGGCTTGTGGCTTGAGTGCAGTGCCTAACCCAACCTGTGAGGGTGAGGCGAAGGCCCAGGCAGCCTGAGGCTTGTAGAGCCAGGCACCAAAACACAGCCACTCCCGCAGAGGAGAGGGGAGAATTCACAGCAACAGGTGCAGTGGGCCGGCCCCGGCAACGCCTATACCCAACCACCCAAGGCAGAGGCAGAGGGGCTGGTCAGCCTGCAGACAGACCACACCTAGAGAACACAAAGGCAACACCCACTGGACTCCAGTGGCCACACCCTTCTTATACACAGACAAAATGGGCAGGCAGAGAAATGCAACCCAAATGAATCAAGAGAAATCCCTGGAAAAATACTTGAATGAACCAGATATAACCAAATTACCAGATGCAGAATTTAAAATAATGATAGTTAGGATATTCAAAGAAATTAGAGCAACAATGGATAGTCGTTACGAACACCTAAATAAAGAGATAACAAGTATAAAAAAGGGTATTGAAATAATAAAAAAGAATCAGACAGAAATAACAAATATGGTATCAGAACTGAAGACCACAATGGAAGGAATTAAAAGCAGGATGGATGAGGCTGAGGGTCGAATCAGTGAGTTAGAGGACACAATAAACAAAGGCACAGAAGCAGAGGAGAAAAAAGAAAAGAGGCTCAAAAAATGTGAGGAAACTCTCAGGGAGCTCTGTGACAACATGAAGACAAATAACATCTGCATCATAGGGGTTTCTGAAGAAGAGGAGAGGGAACAAAAAATAGAAACTTTATTCAATCAAATCATAGCAGAAAACTTCCCTAAATTAAGGCTGGAAAACATTTCACATGTTAAAGAACAGAGAACTCCATTAAAGAGAAACCCAAAGAAATCTACACCAAGACACATCATAGTTAAAATACCAAAGCTAAGGGATAAAGAGAAAATCTTAAAAGCTGCTAGAGAAAAAAAGGCTATCACCTACAAAGGAGCCCCCATAAGGATGACATTGGACTTCTCAACAGAAACACTTGAGGCCAGAAGGGAATGGCAAGATATATTCAAAGGAATGCAGAACAAGAACCTACAACCAAGACTACTCTATCCAGCAAGGCTAACGTTTAAAATTGAAGGAGAAATAAAGAGCTTCACAGACAAAAAAAAGTCTCAAGGAATTCATTAAAACCAAAACAATTTGCAAGAGATACTGAGGGGCCTGTTGTGAACAGTTCAAAGGGAGGAAAGTATATAGCAAAAGAAGAATACAGCTTTAAAGAATAAAATGGCAATAAACAACTACATATCAATAATAACCTTAAATGTAAATGGATTAAATGATCCAATCAAAAGACATAGGGTAGCTGTGTGGATAAAGAAACAGGACCCATATATATGCTGTCTACAAGAGACACACCTTAAAACAAAAGATGCACATAGACTGAAGGTAAAAGAATGGAAAATAATATTTTGTGCAAATGGAAATGAAAAAAAAAGCCAGGTTAGCAATACTCATATGTGACAAAATGGAGTTTAAAACAAAGGTTGTAGTAAGAGATAAAGAAGGACACTACATAATGATAAAGGGAACAATTCAGCAGGAAGATATAACTATTATAAATATCTATGCACCAAATATAGGAGCCCCGACATACTTAAAGCAGACTTTGATGATTATAAAGGGCGAGATTAACAGCAATACTATAATAGTAGAAGATTTCAATACCCCACTAACAACACTGGATAGATCCTCAAGAAAGAAAATTAATAAAGAAACAGCAGGCTTAAAGGATACACTAGATCAACTCCATTTAATAGATATCTTCAGAACTTTTCACCTTAAAGCAGTAGAATATACATTCTTCTCAAGCGCTCATGGTACATTTTCTAGGATAGACCACATGTTAGGACACAAAAATGGTCTCAATAAATTTAAGAAGATTGAAATCATATCAAGCATTTTCTCTTATAACAATGCTATGAAACTAGAAATTAACCACAAAAGAAAAAATGAAAAATACTCAAACACTTGGAAACTAAATAGCATGTTATTAAATAATGAATGGATTAACAATGAGATCAAAGAAGAAATAAAAAAGTTTCTAGAAACAAATTATAATGAGCATACATCAACTCAAAATTTACGGGACACAGCAAAAGCAGTACTGAGAGGGAAGTTCATTGCACTACAGCATATCATAAGAAGCTAGAGAAAGCTCAAATAAGCAACCTGACCCTGCATCTAAAAGAACTAGAAAAACAACAGCAAATAAAGTCCAAGACAAGGAGAAGGAAGGAAATAATAAAGATCAGAGCAGAAATAAATGACAGAGAGGCTACGGAAACAATACAGAGGATCAATGAAAACAGGAGCTGGTTCTTTGAAAAGGTAAACAAGATTGATCAACCTTTAACTAGACTCACCAAGAAAAAAAGAGAGAGGACTCAAATAAATAAAATTAGAAATGAGAATGGAGAAATAACAACTGACACAACAGAAATACAAAGTATTGTAAGAAAATAGTATGAAGAACTCTGTGCCAAATAATTAGACAACCTAGGTGAAATGGACAAATTTCTTGAATCATATAATCTTCTAAAAAACAATCTGGAAGAATCAGAACATCTAAACATAACAATTTCAACAAATGAGATCGAAACAGTTATCAAAAAACTCCCAAAAAAGAAAAGTCTTGGGCCAGATGGCTTCATAAGTGAATTCTAATAAAAATTCAAAGAAGAACTAACTTCTATCCTCCTCAAGCTATTTCAAAAAATTCAAGAGGAAGGAAGACTTCCAAACTCCTTTTATGAGGTGAGCATAATTCTGATCCCAAAACCAGGCAAAGACAACACAAAGAAAGAAAATTATAGGCCTATATCCCTGATGAATTAAGACACTAAAATTCTCAACAAAATATTAGCCAACCGGATCCAGCAATATATGAAAAAAATCATACACCATGATCAGGTGGGATTTATTCTGGAGAGGCAAGGCTGGTTCAATATTCGCAAATCAATCAATGTGATTCATCACATAAACAAAAGGAAGGACAAAAATCACATGATAATTTCAATAGATGCAGAAAAGGCATTTGATAAAATCAAGCACCCATTCATGCTCAAAACTCTCAGTAAAGTGGGAATACAGGGATCATTCCTTAACATGATAAAGGCCATCTATGACAAACCCACAGCAAACATCATACTAAATGGGGAAAAATTAAAAGCAATCCCCTTAAGATCAGGAACCAGGCAGGGGTGCCACTTTTACCACTCTTATTCAACATAGTTCTGGAAGTTCTATCTACAGCAATCAGACAAAAAGAAGAAATAAAAGGCATCCAAATTGGAAAAGGAGAAGTAAAACTGTCATTATTTGTAGATGATATGATATTGTATATAGAAAACCTTAAAGTCTCAGTCAAAAAACTACTGAACCTCATAAATGAATTCAGCAGGTGGCAGGATATAAAATTAATACTCAGAAATCAGAGGCATTTCTATATACCAACAATGAACTTTCAGCAAAAGAAATTAAAGAAACAATCCCCTTCACTATTGCAACCAAAAAAATAAAGTATCTAGGAATAAATTTAACCAAGGAAGTTAAGGACTTGTACTCGGAAAATTATAAAACATTGATACAAGAAATCAAGGAAGATACAAACAAGTGGAAGCATATACCGTGCTCATGGCTAGGAAGAATAAACATCATTAAAATGTCTATATTACACAAAGCAATTTATAAATTCAATGCAATACCAATTAAAATACCAATGACATACTTCAAAGATATAGAACACATATTCCAACAATTTATATGGAACCAAAAAAGAACACGAATAGCCTCAGCAATCTTAAAAAGAAAAAATAAAGCAGGAGGTATCACTCTTCCAGATATCAAGGTTTACTACAAGGCCATTGTACTCAAGACAGTCTGGCACTGGCATAAGAACAGGCACATAGATCAATGGAACAGAACAGAGAACCCAGAAATAAACCCACAATTTATGGACAACTGATATTTGACAAAGGAGGAAAGAACATACAATGGAGTAAAGACAGCTTCTTTAACAAATGGTATTGGGAAAATTGGACATCTACCTGCAAAAAAATGAAAATAGACCATCAACTTACACCATTCACAAAAACAAACTCAAAATGGATAAAAGACTAAAATGTAAGCTGTGAAACCATAAGCATCTTAGAAGAAAACATAGGCAGCAAGCTCTCCAACTTCTGTAGCAGCAATATATTTGCTGAGTTATCTCCATGGGCAAATAAAATAAAAGGCAAGATAAACAAATGGTACTATATCAAACTAAAAAGTTTTTGCACAGCTAAAGACAATAAGAATAGAATAAAAAGACAAACCACACAATGGGAGAACGTATTCGATAACACATCTGATAAGTGGTTAATAACCAAAATTTATAAAGAACTTATAAAACTCAACACCAGGAAGACAAACAATCCAATCAAAAAATGGGCAAAAGAAATGAATAGAAATTTCTCCAGAGAGGACATACATATGGCCAATAGGTATATGAAAAAATGCTCAACATCACTAATCATTAGAGAAATGCAAATTAAAACCACAATGAGATATCACCTCACACCAGTCAGAATGGCGCTCATCAGCAAAACAACACAGAACAAGTGCTGGTGAGGATGTGGAGAAAAGGGAACCCTCCTGCACTGCTGGTGGGAATGCAGACTGGTGCAGCCACTGTGGAAAACAGTATGGAGATTCCTCAAAAAATTAAAAATCAAACTGCCTTTTGACCCAGATATCCCACTTTTAGGAATATACCCTAAGAACACCATAGCACTGTTCGAAAAGAAGAAATGCGCCCCCATGTACTTGGCAGCATTGTTCACAATAGCGAAGATCTGGAAACAGCCCAAGTGTCCGTCAGAAGACGAATGGATTAACAAATGGATTAAACAGCTTTGGTACATATATACTATGGAATACTACTCAGCCATAAGAAATGATGACATCGGATCATTTGTAACAAAATGCATGGACTTTGATAACTTTATACGGAGTAAAATAAGTGAAACAGAAAAATACTGAGAACACCATGATTTCATACATAGGTGGGACATAAAAGTGAGACTATGAGACATGGACAAGAGTGTGGTGGTTACGGAGTGGGGGGAGGGAGGAGAGGGTGGGAGAGGGAGGAGGGGAGGGCACAAAGAAAACCAGATAGAAGGTGACAGAGGACAATTTAACTTTGGGTGATGGGTATGCAATACAATTGAACGATAAGATAACCTGGAGATGTTTTCTTTGAACATATGTACCCTGATTTATGAATGTCGCCCCATTAAAATTAATAAAAGAAAAAAAGAAAAAAATTATATCTCCAAATACAGTGACTTTGGGAGTTATAGCTTCAACATATGAATTTAGGGAGAGGCACAGTTCAGTTGGTTACATGGTTATACCCCAAAGTGCTTTTCTTGCCATTTGATCATGAAAAGCCTTGTACTGACCATCCTCATTCTTTTATAGCTCAACAATTAGTGCTGCATTTCAATTTACCTCATTTTGGGACTGAGGGAAGACCACATTTTCTTTGTATTTTCTAGAAATTTTTGCAATGATGCTGTTGATTCTGCTCAAGAGAAGGAAATTGTGCAGAACAAATGTTCAAATCTAAGTCTCCATCTATTGTCTCCAAGGTTGTAAAGCACGTGTTTCTCTCTGGTGAGATATAAGGTCACTTAAAAAAGAAGACAATAAAATGTACATGTGTACATTAGTCACTCAACCACTGTTTATGAGGCAAAAGTATGTTAAAGTATATGATAAAATACTTTAAAACTTATTTTTTGAGCTCTTATATTTGCAACATGGGAACTTCATTGCCACTAATAAAGCAAAAGTCTCAAAGAATCCATATTTAATTTCTTTTAAAAATATGGTGTTTGTTAATGTAGATATGTAATGATCTTACTATGTTTATTTATTTTTATTTTAATATAAAAATTTTTATGACAATTTCTTCAATTTTTATATATTTATTTATTTATTGTTTTTTAAAGACAGAGGAAGGAGAAAGAGAGAGAGAAACACTGACTTGTTGTTTAACTTAGTCATGTCATCATTGGTTGATTGTTGTGTGTATGTACCCTGACCAGGATCACACCTGCAACCTTGTCACATGAGAACAATTCTCAAACCAACTGAGCTACCCAGCTAGGGCCTACAATAACATTTTAATATAAAACTCATGATAAAATAGCTCTTCAATACCACATGTCAACAATATGATTTCAAAATTTGGATTTGGCAGAAATTGGACATTATTTTGAATTCACACAAAAAATTCTAATAAAAGAAATAAACTTTAGCAAGTGTGCATTTAATTAGATTTGTTACTTATTCAACATATTAAAATATTCATTTAATTTAAAATTAGTTCTTTTGCCCCTGTGCTTTGAATAATATGATTAATAATATGTACAGAAGATATTTGAGTATGCTGTTTTCATCCTATTTAAAATAAGCTATTTAAAACTCATTTTTGTCTTCTGCTCATGTAATCATGTAATTTTATGCCTCCATGGCAAATTCTATCATGCTAGATGAGGCCTCACTTCTTCTAATCAAAATTAATTAATTTTAAAGTTATTAGGATTATTTCTAAAATTCAATTTATCTCACAAAAAAATTTTGTTAAGAACCAGAACTTAGGTCATGTATCTACTAGTTTTTATACTCAATATTTTTAATATGTATCATATACATATATTTCATAAATAATTGATGAAACATACAACCTGCATATATCTTATTGAACTGAAAATTTATATTTCATTCTTATGATTCAGTTAAAGTATCATAAAAAATATAGTTCCAGTCCCCTAAAGCTTTCAATGAATATCATAATAGGAGATAAGAGAGTTATGATTTGGGAGATTAGTACTACAGATGGGCTCTGAATGGATTCTAGGCACTGTGAGTTTGACTGCAAATTTAGATATACGTGGTATAAGATACTGTAAGAGTTTGGTTTCTGAATCTAGAACTTGCAAGTCCTTTCTCTAGGAGAATTTTAGAAAAAAAAGACAACTGGTCCTTGGGAATAGGAGATAAGTAGAGCAAATGGTAGAGAGGCCCAGAGTTTTTGCATGAAGACTTAGGAGAGATGAGGAAGCTAAGACACCTCTAGACCAAGAGTTGCCTCTGCCCAATGAGAAGCTGGAACTAGATGCAAGAGAGGATCTGGCTTTGAGCATGGACCATGGGATGTAGTCATTGCAGACAAAACTGAGATGTTAGGAGGTGGGAGACTGAAGTTGGGAAACACAATTCATGTTTTTTTAAGCCCCATTTTTTTCCATCCCAAATGTAACCCACAAAACAAGCATCACAAATGCTAAATACCTGGGTTCTCTATTGTTACAAAACAATTGCTTAACTATTTCTCCCCAAACCTTGAAAGCAGAAAGTTTCTTCTTCCCCTGCAATGTCCAAGAACCCCATAAGCCAATTCAGTCCAAGGAGGAAGTGCAGGCCTCCACATTCAAGCAGGTAAGAGTACAGTTTGATTGGTTCATTCCAGCCAGTGTTTCTACCAAATATGTGCTGTCTCTGGGATCCTGTCCTACACAGGCAGTGCCAGTCCCAATAGTAGGGATATCTGACCCATTGCTGTAGTCTGTGTTCCATGCTTGAACTCTCAGTGGTGCCCAGCACCAGCCTGACTCAGAGGTCCCAGGAGTGTAGGATTAAGAAAGTGACAGTTATGCTTGGGGTCCAGGGCAAAGCCACCCTTAGTGATTCCAAGATGATTTTCTCTTCTGATGGATACCCACTAAGTCATTTCAACCAGCCTGGTCCTATACTTGGGAGAGTTAGAAGGGTTAAATTGCCTTTACTCATTTCAGGGCTCCTGTTTCAATGGAGAAGAGGAAAGAGGAAAAATCTTTAACCACTGACAACATCTAGCAACATATATAATGTGTTATTAACATTATCAGAGAATTTAAGAAATTGTATCTAACACCTCCAAGTTAAAAATAAGAAATTTTGAACCTTGTTTTGAAGACAAGACATAGGTAAAAATGCTCCCCCCAAAAGATATAAATTTACAAGGACTTTTCTCAAAGTGAGGAGAAGTTGAGCCTATATATTTTCCAGCCATCCAAGACTAGTAAATAGAAACTCGTATTACAGGACATGTGATTGTTATTTAAAGATGTTTACAATGACAGGGTGTTTACTTTGCTTACTGGGTTGTCCTTATTGCTTTGTTTAAGGGATGTGAAAAGTTTCATGAGAGAAGAAGCCATTTGTTATTGCTTACTACTATGACTATCAATATTTGGTGAATGAATAAGTTTACTTGAGACTTAGTAATTCCCTTTAATTCTGTTTTCCCCATAAGCCCTTGATTTCACTCACATGGAGTTGTGGAGAACAAATGAAACCATATATGTAAAGCACTTAGCAGGTGCTAACATTTATGGAAGCTGAAAGTAGTAACTGAGTAAAAGTAGAGGCTTTCACACCCCCACCCAAGACCAGCCCCTTCTATGTTCACCCTTGACTGTGTCCTGTATCATGAGGGGATTCATAAATATGTGTGTGGACATTGCACACAACAGAGTTCACCAAACTCACCCCCCAAAAAGAGCACAAGCATGCTTAAGAATTAGAGCCTTTGGACAAAGTTCACACAAGCCCCACATGCAGGTTTTAAGGCCATTTGGACAAGGGAGATGGGAGAGGTGAGGGAGATGTGCCCATCTGGGAATTTGGAACATGGGAGGGTGGTACAGACTCTGGGTGGACATGTTCTTGGGCACCATGAGCCCCTCATCCATAGGTGATGGTATGCACATGGCCAGAGGAAACGTTCCCATTTTAAGGGCTGGGGTGCTGCTTAGAAAATGCTTGGTACATAGTAAGTGTTATGTCAGTGTGGGCAGGGATGTACTCCTGAGCCAGCAAGAATGACTGGGTCAACATATGTAAAGTAAAAAGATGTGAATAAAGAGAAATTTAGTCTGTTATATAGGGGGATAGAAAAAAAGAGAATCTGAAAGCCAATTCAATATGACCACAACTCACCCAAGCATCAGTGAAGAAGCAAATGGTAAGATCTCACAGGAAGAAAGAACTTGACATTGGGCAGAGAGAGTGTTAGAAGTCAATGGTAGCCACTCTTCCCTCTGATCTACTTGGCTCATTGGACTGACCCAACTTCCCTTCCCTTGATGACACCACCTCTTCTATAAATTATTTTTCTTGATTCTTCTAACTCACTATGTCTCTTTCCTGTATTTTTATATATTACGTAAAACTTTGCTTTTTTAAAAAAAACAGAGCCCTATTATTCTGTGTGGTTTTATTTATTCAGTTTTTTCTTCAATAATATCACATGGATTATGGTAAGTACCAGGAATACAAAACTGACTAAGACATAATCTTGTCCTTGAGGTGCATAGAGTCAAAGAAAGGAACTGAATGTCTGAGCACATGTTCACAGTGCCTTCAGATAAGTACCGAATACAAGAACGAAAGTTGCTGTGAAGCACAGAAGAGGTTTAAAAATTAACAGTCTCATTTAATTAAGATCTAAAAATGAACAAGAGAATATTGCCAGAAATACAACGTTACTGGTGCATAAATGCAAGGGATTCTTGAACAGTCTTTCTAACTCATGTAGATCTCCCACTGGGACTGTTGGGAATCACTCTGTGGAAGAGAAAAAAGGAATAAACAAAGAGAAAAGAAAGGTATGACAAATCCATTGATTACATGGCAACTAAGAAATAAAGAGGGAATAGATGGAAATCAAAAGCAAACAAATGGTGCATACTGATGGCACTGTTTGGACAAAGAATAATGGGAGAGTATATTGTTACTAATTATTTGGGACTTTGTCCTTCATTCTGTGAGCCTCTTTTCTAACTGTTAACGGCTTTTTCCAAATACCTTATAAAACCACACAAGAACTATTGTTCTCTTAATGAATGGTTAACTCTAAGTCGGAAAGTGTGAAGAATTCAGAATTCTCTCAACTAAGCCTTTTATGCTTCTTCCCTTTCATGCTTCTAGGATGCAGTGTGGTCCTTGATTACCCTGTTAGTGACAACTTAAATTAAGAAATATTACTGCCTTTTCTGGCAATCCAAATGATCTTTCTGAAATCGGGATGACATACAGAAATTTTGCATGAGTCACATGATGGCTAAAAGAAAATAATTTCTAAGCATACCATACGTTTTTTACTTATTCATTTTAATTCAGTAGTTTGTGTTTCTAAGAGATCAATGGCATTTTAAAGGCAAATACATTCTAGAGGTTTATTTGGAAATTGTGACTTTAAGCTTGCGAAAAGAAATGTCCTAATTTAATGACTTTTTACTGGCTGCTCCTTTCATTGCGTAAAACAAATAATAAACCCAACATTTGTGGGGTTGAACACAAGACTCAAAATCTGCAGAATCTAAAATAAAAAACAGACTCATAGATGCAGAGAACAGCTGTCAGAGGGGAGGGGTTTGGGGGACAGGTTAAAAAGGGAAGGAGTTAAGAAGTACAAATTGGAAGTTACAGAATAGTCACAGATGTGGCTGCCGTGTGGAGGATATGGTCAGTCATGTCATGGTGGTAACACGTGGGGCCCGGTAGATGCGCGAAGCATCAGGTGACCACTCTATAAGGTGTGTGGTATTCTGGCTACAGTGCTGATGCATGTAAGGATGTTTGAGTGGTGTTAAATATAAACTGTAATTTGAGAGAAAAGTTTTACAAATTAAAGGAAACAAAAATAAATAAGTACTCGAGACTCTTGGGTGGGCAGAGATCAGCTTTCTTTTTTGGATTGGTCAAATTACTCAACCTCTTGAACTAAGCTTCCTTTTTATAACTCCTTCTCTAAAACACTTATGTGATTTATAAAAGTATAAAATGTTGTATTAATGACCTAGATTTGTTGTTGGTTCTGACTTGAATCTCTCAGAGAAATATCACCAAACAGGGAGTGAAAAGGACTCTGGATGAAGAATCAGGATAGTTGTGTGGTAAAAAGTGTACAAAACACATTGCTCATCAGTTACCTTGAACAAATCATTTACCTCTGAGATGTCTCACCTTCTTACTGAAAGAACGGGGTCACAGAGTGAACTTGTGTTCAGGTGCCAAGCAAACGATGTGAATGCATGAATGTACCTAGTGGTCAGCAGGGACAACAATAAACAGCACGGGGTATAGAAGATCCATTTGTGTCCCCTAAAGGCATTTGACACCAAACTTAAAGAAACAAAAACAATCTGTAGGCCAGATCAAACCTGGAGGTCTCCTGTTTGCAATCTCTGGATTAGATAATATTTCTCTCCTTTCCGGTCCTCATAATTTCATAGTCTTTGTTTCTTTGGCTTGAAGTCAAAATCTCAGGACATCTTAGCTATTTCCTATTGACAAATTGGGCACCTTTGAAAACTTTATTAATTCTCTGCACAATCAGAGAGTCCTTCCATGAATTACTTATTTGGTTGCGCTTTTTATGTATTACTCAAAGATTGCAGTCTTTAAAGCTGACAACAATATTGGTGCTTGGAGAAATGAGCAAAGTCTGTAATATGAATTACGAAGATATGAGACTACACGTGTTAATCAATTTAAGAAAGTAGCACCAAATTTTAAGGAACTTCGTCTGGTTAAAATAAAATGTGTATTTTAAGGCAGTATTTAGTCACCCAATCTTTAAAAGAACCAGTGATTGTGTAATTCTTTATCATGATGTATTTTCAAAATGGAGATAAATTCTTGGGACCTAAAGATCAATGGCAGTGTGATGAAAGAGGAAAGTAGCAATTTCCCTGCTTCTATGAAAACATCTGAATTTTACTATGTGTTAAAAGACACCAATGTACAAATAGTAATGAGCTCACTAATCTGAATTTGGTTGAGGTGGAAGAGGAAGAGAAAGCAACAAGCGAAAAGCTTAAAGGAATTAATTATGTCCTTGATCAAGTGATTCATTGGGGTAGAGAGATGACATTATCAATAACTGTCAACAAGACTAAACTCAGGGAAATAGAGCTAATTTCAGTTGGAATCAGTAAGTACATCTAGTAGCCATTCAAAAAAAATAAAGTCAAAATGTTTAATCTAATCTAAACTAATGCCAAGAAAATAAAATAGATTTCTTGAAGCATCATTGAAAGAATAGATCCCATACTCTTTTATTGTTTCATTTTGTTTTATTCTGTGACAGAGATAGAGAGAGGGACAGATAGGGACAGACAGACAGGAAGGGAGAAAGTTAAGAAGTATCTATTCTTCGTTGAGCACCTTAGTTTTTCATTGACTGGTCTCTCATATGTGCTTTGATGGGGTGGGGGGGCTATAGCAGAGTGAATGACCCCTTGCTCAAGCCATTGACCTTGGGTTCAGGCTGGCGACCTTAGAGTTTTGAACCTGGGTCTCTGCATCCCAGTCCAGCACTCTATCCACTGTGCTACCACCTGGTCAGGCTCATACCATTTTTAAATCACTCATTCACATTTAGCACAACACTGGGCACAAAGAAAATACTCAGTGAATTACTCTGGTTGTCTGACATCTTGTGAAACATTGAAAGTAACCTGAATGTTGTTTTTAGGAATTTTTACCTATTAGCTAGTTCTAATTCTTTTTTTTTTTTTTTTTTAAGAGAAACAGAGACTGGAGGGCAGAGAGAGGGAAGCTTTAATTTTGTTTTTGTACTTAATTGTGCATTCATTGGTTACTTCCTGTATGTGCCCAACCCAGAATCAAACTTCCAACCGTGGTGTTTCGGGACAATGCTCTAACCCATTGAGCAAACCAGCCATGGTACCATTTCTAATTCTTACACGTTCAAAATGACTCTCTTATCACCAGCAGCTGGCATCAAGATGTTTATATGGTGCTGTGTTACCACGACGGCCCATGAACAGCAGACTCCTTCCATGATCAGTCCATCAGTGAAGAGTTAATTAATGGCCTTTTTCATGCCCAGCCATAAGATAGATTCCTTAATAGCAGTAAGCAGAATTTTCTTAAATGAATTAACTCAAAATGACAATATAGTTACAATAAAATGAAGCATATTTTATGGTTCTTGAAACATAATTATACTGACTTGGAAAGTTTATATTTGTTATACATAGAAAAAGGCAATAAACTCAAATTAGCTATGTACCCCAGTCATAATGATCATTTAACATATTTGCAATTGAGAAGGATGCTTAGACTAGTCACAGGAAGAGGAAAAACTGGACTGGTGTGGAAAGTTGTTTACTTTTTTTAACCACAACTATTTAAACACTATAGAGAAAATATAATAGGAGTTGCTCTATCTTTTCAGGTTGAAGATAATTTTTTCTGTAAAATTATAGTCAGCTACATATTCTTTTTTAAATTATTTTTATTTTTTGATGAATTGAAGCTTAGCTGGAAGCAGGAAGACTTGTTTTTATATATTTTTATTTATATATTTATTCACTTAAGAGAGGAGAGGCGGGGGGGAGGAGCAGGAAGCCTCAATTCCGTATGTGCCTTAGACCAAACAAATGCAGGGTTTTGAACCGGCGACCTCAGCATTCCAGATGGACACTTTATCCACTGTGCCACCACAGGTCAGGCTACATATTCTATACTAAAGGATGAGGGACTAAACATGGGTGATCTAAAATAAAATGTTTTAAAACATGGTTGTTTATATGTGTGTGTGATGGGAAGTGTCTGTGACATATTTATTCTGTTGTGTATCTTCTTGTTTTAATTTTTAAATACAATTAGGAGTATAATACAAATTTAAATACAAAGTTTATAAGATATTAAATACCTGCTTGAAAAATGAGAAATGTTTTTAATAATACCCTTTCATTACATGGATATTTAGCCTCCTGCAAGTACAAAGACATACCTCACACTAATCTCATCTTCATTCACATACCATGCCAGGTCCTGTGCAGCAAAGGACTGAGGATGGTGAACAAGGGAATTAAAATGTCAGGAGGAGCAGGACATGCATTAGCAAGTGAATAAGAATGAAAGGAGTTGATGGGTAAATGACAAGTTCATCCTGACCATCAACCACCCACTCTCATCCTGAATGCCTTTTCTCTCTTAAGGTTCTCTCTCTCTGTGGCCAGAAGTCAACACACAGAGGAACTGACTGTGTGAGTTTCACCAGGGGGTTTCCACAATGAGCATTGAGGTTCACCATTGACAGAGTTGCTATGATTTCATTTACATGTGGGATCTAAAAACTAAAGTAAATTAAAAAAATAGAAATAGACTCATAGATATGGAGAGTGGACTGACAGCTGTTAGAGAAGGAGTTGAGATTAAGCAAAAAATAAAACAATATCTCATAGACATAGATAACAGTAAGGAGACGACAAGGTGGGAAGTGGGGTAGGGGATGTAAAAAGGGTAAAGGGGGGATAAATGGCGATGGAAGGAGACTAGACTTGGGGTGGTGAATACACAATACAATATACAGATGATGAATTACAGAACTGTACCCCAGGAACCTATATAATTTTATTAACCTATGTCACCTCAATAAACCCAAAATATTTTTAAGTAAATAAAATAACTTTAAAACTTTTTTTAAAAAGTTGCAATGTTTTATTAGAATCCCAAATAAAAAATGTATTTTTATTCCATAGTAAATATTCATTAAGCACTTACCATGTATCAGGCATCTTTTAGACACTGGGGACTGTCAAATAAAAAAAAATGGATTTGTTAAAGGGAGACTTTATTCAAAAGGATTCTTTCAAGGAGGGAAAGGAATTATTGCAATAGGAAGAACACTGTGACCATAAAATCTGTAAACACATCAAGGGTGAGGCCAAAGGGGTTTTCTTTTATAGGAAGAAGTAAAAGGGCTAGGAGAAATCAGTTTAGATATTGGGGTGGAGTGGCCTGATCAGATAGTAGGGCACAGAATGTTTACTCTGTGGCCAACCTATTTTCACGTGCCTGCTGGCTCAGGCTGAGGGTGTGCTGAAGTTGAGTGGCCTGGGGAAAGGAAAGAGCATTAGCCAAAATTTAGTTACCAAGCACTTTGTTCCAATTGATCAGTGCAGACAAACAGTTGAGCTAATAATTTATGAGGCAAAGAATGGGAATTTGGAGTCTGCATCTGGCCTTGTTATAGGTGAAGATGGGGAATCCATAAGTCTTATATAAGTCATTTGGGGACTGTTGGGTAAATAAGTTTATAAAATTTGTGTTATTTGAATTTGCTTGCTTTTATTATTAAACATGGCGCTGCCCACATGAATGGCACTGCCTGGTGAAACTGCTAATTACCTTCATGCTTGGGAAGGGCCATTGTTATGCTAATGTGAACTGGAGGAGGGATCTTTGTGGATCCAGGTAGCTTTTTAGAAGGAGAAAAGAAGAAGAAGAAGAAGAAGAAGAAGAAGAAGAAGAAGAAGAAGAAGAAGAAGAAGAAGAAGAAGGAGGAGGAGGAGGAGGAGGAGGAGGAAGAGGAGGAGGAGGAAGAGGAAGATAAAGAGGAGCAGGAGGAGGAAGAGGACAAGGAGAAGGAGAAAGAGGAGGAGGAGGAAGAGGACAAGGAGGAGGAGGAGGAGGAGGAGGAGGAGGAGGAGGAGGAGAAGCAGCCAAGATGGAAGGGAAGGAGAGAGAAACCAGTTTTGAAGAGTAAGAAACCATTTGGCAGATGGGGAACCAGAGGTGACTGAGTTGGTGGGGGCCTTTGATTCTAGGAAATCCCAGATGTATCAGTAGCTTTGTGATCTCCTAATGAGTGGAAGGGAAGTGTTTTCCCTCTGTGTGTTTACTCGCCAGCCAGTTGCAAGGCTAGAATAAAGGAAGGCTCACCAATTTTGGGCTCCACTGTTTCTTTACCGTCTGCCCGAATCCAATGAGAACCTGCACCTGCATGTGCATGGCAGTGACAACAGCGACTGCTGGCCATACAGGGACAATGATTCTTTGCAAGTAAGACATTTCTCATCATACAGGGGATGATTTTGTAGCCTTAACTGTTTTTTGGAAATACAGGAATCAGATCAAGTTGGACATTGCTAGAACATAGCAACAAAATAAACAAACTGGGTCTCTACCCTCAAGAACCTAACATGCCATGGGAAGAGATGAAAAGAAACCATCATAACTGTGAATATGGTCATTTCAGATCTTGTTAAACCTATTAATATTAAAGAAGGCTATGACATTGATGGGCAGTGAGTGGCCGAGAAAGCTTCTCCCAACTGTGAAGACTGTGAAGGTTTGTGGAAAAGGAGCCATTTGAGTTGAGAATCAAATGATGCAAAAAAAAGGAATCATGGCAAGCTAAACCACCCTGAATAAGATAGAGAGTGGCGATGAGATGAGTAAAGAAGACCAGTCCAAAGCAAGTAAGGTTTGCAGGTAAAAACCCTGGATTCTGGTTGCTCTGCAGAGGATTGACTGTAGCAGAGAGAAAGTGAAGACAAGAGGCAAATTAGGAAGGGCCCAGAAATTCAACTGAGATATAGAATGATAGTCTGGCCCAGGGTTGTGATACTGCAATGATGAAAAGTAATCAAATCCAGGGTATACATTGGAAGTAGAGCTGACAATACTCCTAACACAATTTAGGTGAGGCATGAGCAAGTAACAATAATAACAAACCCTTACAAAGAATCTACATTGTGTTAGGCACTGTTCTGAGGGCTTTATGCATATTAATACATGTAATCTTCATTTAAAAATCTGAATAGATAGGTGCAATATTGTCCCCAATTTAGAGAGAAGTCCTGAGAAGACTTACCTAGACAAAGTCACAGAGCTAATAAGCAACAGAGCTGGGATTTGAACATTGCGGGCTCCAGTGCAGAGCCCAGCACACAGGGTTCCTATAATTTTAGCCCGAGCCATTGGGTAGAGGATTTGCCTTCAGCTGAGATAAAGTGAGGCTTGGTAGAAAGTGGATTTAAAAGGAGACCAATGACCTGTATGGGCCATGGTAATTTTCTAATGTCAACCAAGTGAGGCACTGGAAATTGAAATTTTAATTGGACACGTGTTTGGATTTTAAAAATCATTCCAATTTGTAGCTGTAACTTTCAGCACCTTCAGCACACAGATGACATTTAACATCATGGGGCTGAATGAGATCACCTGGAGAGATAGAAAAGAAAAAGACAAGATCTGCATTCTGGGCATGGCCGTGGTTTAGCCCAAGACTGCAGGCCTCCTCTAGTCCAAGTTTTCTTGATTTCAATGTGAGCATATATCTTTTCAGATACCTTCTTTCATAGTACTGCAGCTTGAAGTGAAACTAGAAAGTATGCTAACAGTAATTTGCAGTTATTCGAGACAGACTATCTCTGTATACAGAAAGTCCCACACTTAATTGTTGCGAGGATTACTGCCTTCTCAGCCTAGGACACTGCTTCATCACTATGTAGGATATTGACTAGTCTGGAGCCCTGGACTGAAATAAAAAAGACCACATTGCAATTGCTCAATGTTTTCATATTTACCACCTAGTCGACCTTCCTACCACCTCATCAGATAAGTGGGGTATTGACAATGATATCCCTTTAATGATGCATGTCTACTGCTTGGAGAGACTAAATGACTTGCTTCAGGCTATATTGTTCAGTAGCAGAGCTGGTTCTCCAGCCCAGGTCCTGCATTACCAGATGCTATGCCCTTTCTGCAACACCACACCTGTTCAGCACACTCATTGTGGTTCATTATAACTTTCACAGCTCCCATTCATTTTGTCAACAGAAAAAGGGAGAAATACAAATACTTAACTTTATCTCTCTTACAAGCCAAGTGTCTTAAGGTCAATAATGTTGAATCCCAAGACATCCCGGATTATAGATGTGAGCCCATGAAAGGAGTCATCAGGAACTGGGCAGACATCCCCTGGCAGAGGGTGATCTGTCTAGTAGAGTCTCGTTACATTTTGTATAAGATATCTCAAAGCATGGAGAACACCCATTTCAGATGTCAAAACAAAAGTACATTCAAAAGTAAACTAAAATTAGTCTGTGGACTTTTTACTACCATTGTACATTTGCAATACTAAAAATAATTGAGAGTTGATATTCAACAAAAAGCATGTGGGTAAAAGATAGTAACATGTGAAACCTTATCCTCTGGATGCTGGTGAAACGAGTAGCAGGTTTTAGCAGAAATATTAAGCAAACTAGGGTAAGTATGTGTTGGTTTCCAGTAGTACCTCTGCCAGCCCAGAGTACTGTTTTAATAGGGACTTTCCTGGGTCATTTTTTACCTGTCAAATCTCCCAGGGAGGGAGCTCTCTCTTGCTCCTCCTCTTTCAAATGCCAGCTGATTCAATCACTAAAATGACCATTCATCTTCCTGCCTCGGGACAGTGCTGCCCAGCAGGTTTAACTAAATTGCCAATAAGACGACATTACATCACCAGCACCCCCACCTTCTCGGCTCCAGCACCTCCAGCTGGAGCGCATGTGTGACAGGCTCCCAAGGCAACCAGTGTGTTTTACCGCAATAGCTCCGAACCTTCTGGTGGACATGACTCAGGAAAGGGCGAGTCAGCCAGAGGGAGAGAACCTCCTGGATTCCTGCCACCTTGTCACTTAACACTGCCTGTAGCCTGGAAGCTGGTCAGTTGTGTGTCAAGGGAAAATCTGCCCTAACACGAGATGGACTTTGATTCGCAGGAGAAGGGTATCTAATTTTTATATTCTCAGGCACTAAAGTCAAAGACAAGTTCAGTGGATGCACTGACACTAAAGTAGTGCCATTCCCCAATGTCAGAACAAGGAACAGAATCCTGCATGCTCACCAGACACACCTAGGGAGCACCTGATGGGGGTTAGGGTTATCCTAAACAGTCAGGCAACATCCCACAGCGTGCTTTAAAAACACAAGGCAGAGAGAGCAGCCCCCGAAAAGACGAAAGAAAGAAAAGCAGTAGTGTTTCAGCACAAGAGGAGAGCATCTTTGCCCAAAAGTGGGAAGGGTGGCATCCTCGCGCTCTCCAGGGCTTCCTGTTTATCTACCTTTGTAGAGTAGTTGGGGATATTGTGTGAAGGTCTCTCCTACTTTCCGACCTGGAACTGAATGCTATCCTTTCTTCTCTTTTTGTTTTGAAATTAGCTTTATAATTCAAGTGATAGTTAAACTGTGTTGGGTCCAAAATAGTATTGCTGAGCCAATGCTGCACCTCCTTCACATAGGCACATTCAACAAACAACAGGATTTGTGAGGTCCAGCAAGGTAAATGCATACGGCTGGTGAGGGTCATCCCTCTGGACTGTCCTCTGTCCACCTCTGGAAAGCAGTATCAGAGCACACATGAGCTGGGAGCACTGACTTAGATCAGGGAGCTCCAACCACAGGTTAAGGCATAAGACTCACTTTACAACATTATCAGAACACCTCTTTAAAATATGGATCCAACACTTTCACCCCAGATCTACTGAATCCAAATTTCAAGGACTTAAAGAAGCCTGAGAATTTTGAATTTAAATAAGCATCCCGTATCATCCTCCACACATTAAGCTTGCAAACCTCTTTGTTTCAGTGTCTCCTTCTTACTACCCTTAATAGTTCTCCAGTATTCATATATTTCCTATCCTTTATACACTTCCTGGACAGGGGTGCTTGCTCTGGGGAGCTGGCATTTATTGAGTTAGGATGATAGAAAACAAAAGAAACAAAAAAAAGACTCAGCATAATTAAACACAAGAGTTGGGCACTGAGAGGCTGTCCTATGTTTGGGCTGGGCCAGAAAGAACCACTCTTCTTTTTCTTTTTTTTTCATTAATTTTAATGGGGTGACATTCATAAATCAGGGTACATATGTTCAAAGAAAACGTCTCCAGGTTATCTTATCATTCAATTATGTTGCATACCCATCACCCAAAGTCAAATTGTCCTCTGTCACCTTCTATCTGGTTTTCTTTGTGTCCCTCTCCTCCCCCACTCCCTCCCTCTCTTCCCTCCCCCCACCCTGTAACCACCACACTCTTGTCCATGTCTCATAGTCTCACTTTTATGTCCCACCTATGTATGAAATCATGCTGTTCTCAGTTTTTTTCTGTTTTACTTATTTCACTCTGTATAATGTTATCAAGGTCCATCTATTTTGTTGTAAATGATCCGATGTCATCATTTCTTATGGCTGAGTAGTATTCCATAGTATATATGTACCAAAGCTGTTTAATCCACTCGTCCTCTGATGGACACGGGCTGTTTCCAGATCTTCGCTATTGTGAACAATGCTGCCAAGTACATGGGGGCACATTTCTTATTTTCGAACAGTGCTATGGTGTTCTTAGGGTATATTCCTAAAAGTGGGAGAGCTGGGTCAAAAGGCAGTTCGATTTTTAATTTTTTGAGGAATCTCCATACTGTTTTCCACAGTGGCTGCACCAGTCTGCATTCCCACCAGCAGTGCAGGAGGGTTCCCTTTTCTCCACATCCTCACCAGCACTTGTTCTGTGTTGTTTTGCTGATGAGCGCCATTCTGACTGGTGTGAGGTGATATCTCATTGTGGTTTTAATTTGCATTTCTCTAATGATTAGTGATGTTGAGCATTTTTTCATATGCCTATTGGCCATCTGTATGTCCTCTCTGGAGAAATTTCTATTCATTTCTTTTGCCCATTTTTTGATTGGGTTGTTTGTCTTCCTGGTGTTGAGTTTTATAAGTTCTTTATAAATTTTGGTTATTAACCCCTTATCAGATGTGTTATCGAATACGTTCTCCCATTGTGTGGTTTGTCTTTTTATTCTGTTCTTATTGTCTTTAGCTGTGCAAAAACTTTTTAGTTTGATATAGTCCCATTTGTTTATCTTGCCTTTTATTTCATTTGCCCATGGAGATAACTCGGCAAATATATTGCTGCTACAGATGTCGGAGAGCTTGCTGCCTATGTTTTCTTCTAAGATGCTTACGGGTTCACGGCTTACATTTTAGTCTTTTATCCATTTTGAGTTTGTTTTTGTGAATGGTGTAAGTTGATGGTCTAGTTTCATTTTTTTGCAGGTAGATGTCCAATTTACCCAACACCATTTGTTAAAGAGGCTGTCTTTACTCCATGGTATGTTCTTTCCTCCTTTGTCAAATATCAGTTGTCCATAAAAGTGTGGGTTTATTTCTGGGTTCTCTGTTCTGTTCCATTGATCTATGTGCCTGTTCTTATGCCAGTACCATGCTGTCTTGAGTACAATGGCCTTGTAGTCAGCCTTGATATCTGGAAGAGTGATACCTCCTGCTTTATTTTTTCTTTTTAAGATTGCTGAGGCTATTCGTGTTCTTTTTTGGTTCCATATAAATTTTTGGAATATGTATTCTAGATCTTTGAAGTATGTCATTGGTCTCTTTTCTTCTTTGAGTCTCTTTCCTTTTTTTCTGCTCTGCTTCTGTGCCTTTGTTTATTGTGTCCTCTAACTCGCTGATTCGATCCTCAGCATGATTCATCCTGCTTTTAATTCTTTCCATTGTGGTCTTCAGTTCTTATACTGTATTTGTCATTTCTGTCTGATTCTTTTTTACTATTTCAATTTCCTTTTTTATACTTGTTATCTCTTTATTTAGGTGTTCATAATGACTATCCATTGTTGCTCTAATCTGTTTGAACATCCTATCATTATTTTAAATTCTGCATCTGGTAATTTGGTTATATCTGGTTCATTCAGGTCCTTCTCTGGGGATTTCTCTTGATTCATTTGGTTTGCATTTCTCTGCCTGCCCATTTTGTCTGTGTATAAGAAGGTTGTGGCCACTGGAGTCCAATAGGTGTTGCCTTTGTGTTCTCTAGGTGTGGTCTGTCTGCAGGCCCACCACCCCCTCTGCCGCTGCATAGGGCATTGGGTATGGGCGTTGCCAGCGCCGGCCCACTACGGCTGTTGCTGTGCTTTCCGCCTCTCCTCTGCAGAGGGGCTGTGTTCTGGTGCCCGCTCTACAAGCCTCAGAGTGCCTGGGCCTTTGCCTCGCCCCCACAGGTTTGGTTGCACACTGCACTCAAGCCACAAGCCTCAGCACCAAGGGT
Organism: Rhynchonycteris naso; assembly: GCA_037038555.1. Lineage (NCBI taxonomy): Eukaryota > Metazoa > Chordata > Mammalia > Chiroptera > Emballonuridae > Rhynchonycteris > Rhynchonycteris naso. Next base: position 231,272,162 of record CM072998.1, read on the forward strand.
AGAGGTGAGCACCTTTGCTCAGCTGCGGACCCAGCCTGTTCCCCAGCTTCCACCCAGTCCCCACAGTCAGAGCCTGCTCGCCACAGTTTCTCGGGTTAGACAGGGCTGCTGACATGCACTCAGCTGTGAGCCTCCACCTGTCCGGAGCTTTAGCCCTGTCCCCGAGGCCAGGGCCTGCCTGCGCAGGATCGCAAACCGTGATTTCTCAGGCGGGCGGGGCTGCTGGCGTGTGCTCAGCCACCAGTCTCCATCTGTCCCTGGTCCTAGCCCCACCCCCACAGTCAGGGCTGGCTCACACAGGGTAGCAGAGCAGATCTCTGCCAGTTCCTGGCCTCACGCTTTTTTCCCCACAGATGGGGCTTTAGGCAGGCCTGCAGCTGCTAGACTGCTTTTGCACGTCCCCTCCACTCCTGCTGGGCTAGACCGAGCTCACACTGGCTGGGCCACTGCCCCTGCCGACAGAACCACGTTTCAGTGTCCCACCTCCACCGTCCCTCCAGCCAGCCCTCAGCAGTGTGAGTGGGTGCACTGTAGCTCAGACCCTAACACTCCATACTGTAGTCCTGGAAGCTCCCTCTGTCTAAGCAGCTCTGCTCTAAGTGCCACGGGAGAGCTTGTTTGGCTGGTCTCCTGTCTCCCTTTGCTGGTATTGCTAGTTCCAGGGGAAATATTTGTTTTTCATTAGGGAAGTGACTTATCCCAGGGGTTAGGGTGGCTGGGTCTTAGAGCGTTTCTTCTTGTGCCTTCAGTCCACACTCTCTTCCCGCTTCTCTGGTCCTCTCCTCTGTCTCTGTTCCCTGGAGCCCCGGGTGAATGCTTGTGAGAGAGGTTTTCTGCGCTGTCCCTTTAAGAAGAATCTTGGTTCTGAGAAAACTGTCTCTTTCTCACAAACAGTATCCTCACTTGTTTCACAGCTCAATACTGTCCAAACGCCTCTTCTAGGCTCTGGGGCTGCAGGCTGGGGCTTTGTTCCTGGGCCCAGGTCCCTCCCTCTCCGCCAAACTCTCCTCCCACCATGCTGTTTGCTCCAGGGAGCTGGGCAGCCCTCTCCGTGTTTTCGCTATTCCTACCAGTCTCAATGTGGCTTCTTCAGTGTTCCTTGGTTGAAGAGTCCACTTAGTTTAGTTCAAAGTTGGTTTATCCAGATGATGGTTCTTAAAATTAAGTTATAATCCACTTTGGTTCTGGGAGTTGGAAGTTGGTACGTCTGCCTACTCCATTGCCATCTTGCCATCCCTCAGGACCACTCTTCTTCATTGTCACCTTTTATGTGCAAGATCTGAGGGCCCTGAAGATCTAAAGACACTCTTGTACCTCCTTCAGTTAACTAACAGCTTCAGCAGAAGAGTGGAAAAAGAAATGATGGAACCCTAGCATGGAGAGGTGGGGGAGGAGAGAGAGTGGTAAAAATAGTTCTTCCTATTCAGCTGGTTTATGGGAAGAAGAGGAAGACAAAATGGATGTTTGCTGGCAATCTCAAAGAAAAAGAAAAAGAAAAAGCGGGGGGGAAAAGGTGTCGTTTCTTCCTTTGGATGTGTGTTTGCTTTGTCACTTAATAATTGGATTTATTCAGAGGCAAATGAACTTCTAGGTGTCCCCGCCCTTTGAGATGTTATAGCTATGGGTGTCGCTGTGAATTTCATTGAGCAAGTGCTTTTCCATTAGCATCCTTGTTTACAGAAGGAAGCGACTGCAATGAATGACATCCAAATAAGTAAAATCTCATACATATGTGCTATGGAGAGAAACCAAGAAGAGACAGGAATAGAGAATGACAGAGACAAGTGGCTGCCATCCCACTTTAGATGGGGGAGGGGCAAGGGAAAAGGTGACATTTAAACTGAGAGCGGGAGGACTAGCAGAAATCAGAAAGGGGGGAATCGTGCACTCTAGGCAGAGGCAGTATCTGTGTGACGGGAGGGACCAGGTGGCCCCGGCATTAGTGCAGCAGCTGGGCCTGGGCCTCGGGCAGCAGCTGGGGAGAAAACACAAGATGGTGCTGTGCCCCAGCAAGCCTGGTGCTGCACCTGGGAGAGCTGGGCCAGACCAGCCCTGCAAACAGTGCCATGCCAGCAGCAGCTGCCAGCCACCAATACCCAGGAGTTGTGGATGGTGCTGAGGGCCCTTGGGAGCCCCTGAGTGTCTGTTCCCAGCATCAAAGCTGTAAGGTGACTTCCAATGTGTAGATGATGCCTCATGAGCCATGCTATTGAAATCTCTCTCCAGGCGATTGCTATGAGCCTGTCCATCATCTCCTTCTGTTACCACATCTACGGTTTTTCCCTAGACACCCTGCTGTAGTTACTGTCACTTTCATCCAAACTCTACCCAGGACTGCACATAACTCCCTTGGAACAATTTTCTCAGAAAGGAAGATACCACAGCTGTGATTCCTACCTATAGAGCATTATCTAGGCATTTAAGTGTTATCTGGCCTGCTGTAGTTTTGGAACTTCTGACACATCATGGTGAGGAACTCCTCTGATGTGGTTTATAGACCAGTGTCTGTACCTTGCTGACATTATTGCCATAAATTCACCCCCCTAAGAATGATGCAACCTATCATGTCAGCCTTCGCCCAGATGGAAAGTCCACCTCAGATAGACAGCTTGACTTTCCAGGTATCTAAGTAACAGTTATTGTATTTCACTTTTTAAATAAAGTTTTTATTTTCAATGCACTTTGAAGTTATTTGTTAATGATATGCTGTAGTTTTTAAACAAGAGATGATATATTAAGTCACTTTATAGGTGATTATTAAAAATCATATGCTTTCTTTGGTTAGAATATTGAACTAGTTGGCTTTAGAATTCTTGCTTAGCCTGGCTAAGCAATCTTTAACATGTAGATTTTGACACTTCAATATGTAGACTTTTTAGACATTGGAACTTGTTAAATGTTTTGTACCTATGGGGCACCAGTGTTAGGGAATATTCACCAACCTTCTCCTCTGGGTTTACATTATTCAGGGGTGAGCAAAAGTAGGTTTACTGTGCCATTGTGACTTTCTTTTGTGTTAATAAAGCTATTGTAAAAATCCTAATAACCTGTAATGGGTAAAATGAAACCAAAATTAGGCATTGCTTTTGCTCAAAATAACCTCTTATGGCAATAAGAAGCTTAATTACATAATAATTTCACCAGACAGGTAAATAGAAGTTCTAAGCTAAGTAATACAGAAATTCATTTACACATCCCTTTTATGATATAAGTTCAAGCAATTTTGAATTCACGTATGAAGAATATTTTCTTTGGTTTAGGTGGAAGCCATGCAGCGGCTCTGGGCAAGGAGAGCAATTAATAGCAGCTATGTCCTGCTGGTGTCAAGGTATTATGCATGGGTCATAGGGGTGAGAACTGATTCTGCTGGCCTTGTGTTTTCGAGATGCTCTGACTCCTGGTCCACCCCTCCCCTTCCCTGGGCCATATCTATTATTTGGCTCAAGTCTCTTTCAATTCAAAGAGATCCTCCTGATAAGTATTTGCTCAATAACATAAAACATTTCCTCCTCTCCTTCCAAGGTGCATGGCACTGCTTTGTACTTTCTAGGATGTAGGAAAAAAAGTAATCTTATAAGATACTAAATAATCAATTCTTTAGAAAATTGAATCACTCTGCTTTCTTGTTGAATGCTATTTATCTTGATCACTTGAAGATTTTCTTTTGCATTCAGTTGGTTAAAAATCTGTAAATCTTCCTTTTTTAGCTTGAGATATAATTAACAAATTAAGTTGTATGATATTTAAAGTGTACAACATGGCAATGTGATATACGTATATGTAAACATTGTGAAAGCAATGCCCCCGTAATTTAATTAACACATCCATCACCTCACACATTCACACTTTTACCTTTTATGGGGTTTTATTTCGGTAAGAATATTTAAGTTGTGCTCTTTTAACAATTTCAATCATACTACAATATAGTTATCAACTATAGTCATCACATTATACATTAGAGCCTCAGACTTTATTTCTCTTATAATGGAAAGTTTGAACCCTTTACCAAGCACTTTCTGCTCCGCTTCCCTCAGGAACCACTTTTATTCTCTGTTTCACTTTTGAAAATTTTTTATTGATTGATTTGAGAGAGAGAATGAGAGAGAGAAGAGTATCAATTTTTGAATGTGCCGTGACTTGGATAGAACCTGAAACTTTGGTATATTAGGATGACTTTTTAATCAACTGAGCTACCCAGCCAGGGCTGCTTCATTTTTTTTTTTTTTAGATTCCACATTTAAGTAAATACCATGCACTATTTGTCTTTCTCTGTCTGTCTTATTTCACTTAGTATAATGTTCTCTACTTTCATCCATGTTATCACAATGAGAGGGTTTCCTTTTTTTAAGGTGAAATAATATTCATCTGTGTATGTGTGTGTGCACGTGTGTGTGTGTGTGCATGTGTGCGCACCACATTTTCTTTATCCACCCATCAGCTAATAATTAGGTTGTTTCTATACCTTGATTATTATGAATAATGCTAAAATGAGTATGGAAGTGGAGATGCCCCTTCAAAATAATTTATTTCATTTAGATATATACCCAGAGACAAGATTGCTAGATCACATGGTAGTTCTATTTAGAATTGCTTGAGGAAACTCCATACTGTTTTCCATAGTGGCTGTACCAATTTCCATTCCCACCAACAGTGCACAAGGGTTCCCTTTACTCCACAACTTTAACAGAAAATCAACTTCTTGTTTGTTATTAAGCTTATCATAAACAAAGGATTTTGCATTCAAATGAGATTTCTCCCCATCTAAAGAAAAAAGGCAAGAATGTTTACAAAACTGAAATATGGGCAGTAGGAGCAGAGCAGAGTGGCAGGGTTGGCCCTAGTAGTAGATTCTGCTCCTGGCTTTTCCTCGTGCCCTTATTTCTTCCTTTCTTGCCTTTTCTTCTCTTCCTGGCTTTCTCAGTAGAAGTCATCACCAACACCATTATCAACCACAAATACATATTTAATAAAATAGCAATGTATAGGAAGTCTCCTCTGCTAAAGAAACAGGACATATGAATAAAATATACAGAATAATTCAGGGTAGCAAAAACAAATGATTAGCACATAGGCATATTTATTTTCTTAATTGCAACTTTAGGTTAATCTATCCATTTATAAGCATAACAGTGAAAACTAACCTATTTTGTTTTTTAAGTGAGAGGCAGGGAGACAGAGACAGACTCTTGCATGCGCCCTGACCGGGATCCACCTGGCAAGCCTCCTACTGGGGCAATGTTCTGCTCATCTGGGGCTGGTACTCCATTGCTCAGCATCCGAGCTATTTTAGTGCCTGAGGTGGAAGCCATGGAGTCATCCTCAGTGCCTGGGGCCAACGTGCTCAAACCATTTGAGCCATGGCTGCAGGAAAGGGAAAGAGAGAGAGAGGAACGGGGGAGAAGCAGATGGTCACTTCTCCTGTGTATCTTGACTGGGAAGAGAACCTGGGACTTCATACACCAGGCCCAAGTTCTACCACTGAGCCAACAGACCAGGGCCCTAACCAATCTATTTTTTTTTATTAGGTTCTACTTTGCATTTTTCCCTTTTCTCTCTCTCTCTCTCTCTATCACCTTTCTCTAAGTTTCTCAACCCTCATCCCTTTAACTTGCTGAAAAATAACTCAATAAACACTCCTAGAACATGGGCACCAATCTTACTGCCTTTGCAGCCTGTGCCCCACACTGGTGCATACAGAATCCATACATTTCAACTTTATGAGCAGACGAGCATTTCCAAAGTTTATTTTATTAGAGGACAGAGAATTGAAGGTATCCAAAACCATTTACCTCACCGCTTCAAATATGCTTGGGTCATATATAATGTAAGTGTTTCTGATAGGGAGTTAAAACGTATTTAAGATTTATAAAATCTTAAAAGTCAAGATTTTAAATGTGTAGCTTTGTTGAACATAGACCAAATTTATAGGCACTGAAGACCTGCCCACCATCAATTTAATGGGTGACAGAACAGCTAAAACTGTTTTATCAGTATCTGTTTGCTGCAAAGGAAAACTCTGTCTACTCAATTAGCACAGTGACAGCAAATGAATGTGATGCTGTTAATGCATTTGTTAGAGTTATCCCCACAATCAAGGTTCTCCGTATATGAAATGGTGCAGCTGTAATTGATTTTAGCCCATTTTACAATGCATGTGTTATGATGAATAAAAACCATTTTTATAAGACCTAAAGCTCTTATAAACTTATATTCCAATTAGGAAATCAATAACAATAACCTATGAGTAGTTAAGTAGCTTCTGGTTCTTAAACTTGCCTTCTTAAATTCACTTAGAGGCTCTGCATGGCATAAGAAAGCTCTAGTAATTTATTTTGTAGAAATTTTCTTCAATTGAGCCATTCACTAAAACCACCTTATAGATTTAATAAGTGAAATGTGTGAAGCCCACAATCAATAGCAATGGTCAGAATAAGAGTTACCTGTACTAGCAATTTACTATTTGATTCCTATGTAGAGTGGATTATGTTTAAAAATTATATTTTAAAATATTGTATTATTCCACTTTCACAAGGTACCTAGAATGATCAAATTCACAGTGACAGAAAGCAAAATGGTGGTTACCAAGGGACTGGGGGTTAAATGGGGAAGTATTGGTTTATGTCTACAGAATTTCAGTTTAGGATGATTGAAGAATTCAGGAGATGATCGTGATGGTTGCACAACAATGCAAATGTGCTCAATGTCCCAGAATTGTGGGCTTAAAGATGGTTAAAATGGTAAATTCTGTGTTATGCATTTTTACCACAATAAAAAATAACACAGAAATAGTATTTTAGCTCCCTTGTTCTCAAAGCAATAATAGGTAACAATTATAAGAGGAAGTCGAGCCATGTATTCACTAGGCCAATGATGGTACTTAGATTTTAAAAGCAGACATATTTCCCTTGTTCAATAGGGTCTACTTTTTATAGTAAGGTCAACTTTCAGGATTTTTTTTAATTATAAATATTTTAGTGGCAAATCTTTCAGTGAGTTTTTACAGTAAAAATGTGCTCCTTAGAGGTTTATTTGACCTCTCCATTTGTCCTACTTGGAAAGATGTACTGTGAAACCAAACACCAGACCATTCTATGTCTAAAAGAAGGCAAGTAGAGATCTTTTGCGAATGGAAATGATTATAAGACATTCAGAAAGGAGATAGAATGGCATTTATTAATACTTGAAATTATATTGTAGCTTCATTTATTTATTATCTCTATCTTTCACTCCTCCATGAATACAAATAAGAATTTGACTTCTGTGGATATTGAGATTTTGTCTATAGTGTTCCCTCTATACCCTCAGCAACTTGCATGGTTCTTAGAACATAGTAGTTGATTAATAAATGTTTGCTAAATAAATAAATAAATAAAAACTTGATGAGAAGTCTGGTAATATGAAGGCACAAGAATTATATTGAAAGATTAGAGTTCTAGTATTTGCTTTGACATCACCATCAATTTAGTTAAACAATTACAAATTTAGAAGCATCTAGACACTATCAAGATCTCAGTAGAAGAGTTGGCTGCAGATTAACACAGTTAAAGAAAGAATTAGTGAAAGAAAATCAGGGCAAAAAATAATATTCAAAAGATGAAATGAAGAGAAAAAAGAATGGAAAATAAAGAAAGTAAAAGAAACATAAACGATATATTAAAAATGTCTAACATAATTGTATTCCCAGGAAAATAAGAAAGAAATAACCAGAAGTGATATTTGAAGCTCATAATTTTCTAAAACCAATCCACCAAAACAAAACAAAACAAAACAAAAAACCATGTCTGACCAGGCAGTGGCGCAGTGGATAGAGCATTGGACTGGGACACAGAGGACCCAGGTTCAAAACCCCAAGGTCACCAGCTTGAGCGCAGGGTCATCTGGTTTGAGCAAAGCTTATCAGCTTGAGCCCAAGGTTGCTGGCTTAAGCAAGGGATCACTCAGTCTGCTGTAGCCCCTTGATAAAGGCACATATGAGAAAGCAAACAATGAACAACTAAGGTGCCACAATGAAGAATTGATGCTTCTCATCTCTCTCCCTTCCTGTCTGTCTGTCCCTATCTGTCCCTCTATCTCTCTGTCTCTGTCAAAAACAATAAAACAAAAAGAAAAAAACTCTCCAAGCCACAGATTTAAAAAGAAAACAAAAACAAACAACACTTTAACTTGATAACCTAAAGTAGATAATTCCAAAGAAGACAAATTTAGGCTCATCATAATAAAACTTCAGGATACCAAAGACCAACAGATTGTCTTAAAAGTAACCAGATGGGATAGAAGGGACATTGTTTACTTTCAAATGAGCAACAATGAGCTGACAACTGACTTTTCAATAAAAAAAAAAGGAAGACAAAAGATAATGAAATGGCATTTTTACTTTTTTTTTTTTTTTTTTTTTTTTTTACAGGGACAGAGAGAGAGTCAGAGAGAAGGATAGATAGGGACAGACAGACAGAAATGAAGAGAGATGAGAACCATCAATCATTAGTTTTTCGTTGCCGTTGCGACACCTTAGTTGTTCATTGATTGCTTTCTCACATGTGCCTTGACCACAGGCCTTCAGCAGACCAAGCAACTCCTTGCTGGAGCCAGCGACCTTGGGTCCAAGCTGGCGAGCTTTTGCTCAAGCCAGTTGGGCACACGCTCAAGCTGGCGAGCTCGGAGTCTAGAACCTGGGTCTTCTACACCCCAGTCCGATGCTCTATCCACTGCGCCACCGCCTGGTCAGGCTGAAATGACATTTTTAAAGTGGCAAAGAAAAGATAAGTGCCAAACTAGAGAAAGTATATATTAAAAATGGGAACAAAGTACTTTTTAGATGTACAAAATTGTAGATATAGAAAGATAGATAGATAGATAGATAAATAGATAGATAGATAGATAGATAGATAGATAGATAGGATACGATAAATAGAAAACTATACAAAGCTAGATTTTGCTCTAGATCAGTAATTATATTAAAATCAGTATCATTATAATATATTGTCAGACTTTATTAAAAAATAACACAACTACATGCTCCTTACAACAGACAGATATAATATATAAGGACACTTTAGAATTGAAAGTATAAGAATGAAAAACAATATGCCATATCTATATTTAACCAAAGGAAACCAGCATAATAACTGTATTAATATATGGAGAAATAGTCATTAAAGAGAAATACTTCTAGAAAAAAAATAGTGACATATCATGTGAGAACAGGTCAGTTTACCAGAAAGATATAAGAATTCTGATTATTTATGCACCTGGTGGTATAACCTAAGAAATAATAAATCTTGACTGGACTGTTGGAAAAATAAATATACAATTATAAGGAATACTTTTGTGAAAAAGGCAGTCCAGGCAGAGGGAATAGCCAGTTCCAAAGCTCTAAATCAGAACTGAACTTGGCCTGCCTGTTAAAGAAACAGGAAAAAGGGTCAGTGTGACTTGAGCACAGTGAGCACAGGGGAAAATGGAGGTCAGACAGGAGCAAAGCAGTCTGACCGGGCACATCAGGAAGTTTGATTTTATGCTAATGCTGATGTGAAGTCATGGGAGGGTTTAAGCAAAAAAGAACATGCTATACTTTCTCCATCTTTATCTCATGTCTACTTTTCATTGTTATTGGTTCAGTGTTTCCTGTGAAAGATAGACTTTCTCTCCATGGCGGAGGGATATGACTATATAAAATAAATCTTAATCTATAAAAAGCATGGGAGTCACATGGCTTACTGGGGGAAAGCCCTGCTGATGGTCAAAGGGTCATGGCCAAGGACTATGGCTCTGCAACTTCCTGGGCTTGTGACCTGGGAATGTCACCTCACCCTCTAAGTCACAGTGCCTTCATATTCTGGATAAGGAATTAACAAGGACATCCATTATTCGGGACTGATTTGAATATTAAATAAAATCTTGCATAAAAACTTAGCACAAGGAGTGACACAGAGAAAGCACTTTTAAAGATTAACCCCTGAGGTTGGTTAACCCTAAAAATACAGCATTGTGGTGGACTGGACTGCATCAGAACATCTTTGAGCACATCTTCCACACGGCCATGAAGATCCTCAAGGAGCACGCTGTGCTGGGCTCCAAAGTCCCCGCCCACCAGCCCCAGAAGCAACTGGGAGAAGTAGGCAGAGCTCATGTTTAAGACCTTTGGCATCCCGCCATGCACATGACGTCCCAGTCGCTGCTGTCCCTCTACTCTTACAGCAAGACCACAGGGCTGGTGGGGGAGAGCAAGCGTGGTGTCCTACATGTGGTCTCCATCTCAGAGGACAATGTGCTGTGGGCCGGACCCAGAGCTCCGACTCTGCTGGGAGCAACCTCATCAACCACCTGCTGCAGCTGTTAACAAGGCCAGCCACAGGTTCACCAATGACCACCTGCACAGTGTCCAACATGTCAAGAAGACACGCTGTTACTCAGAGACGGATTTAACGGCGGGCGCACCAAGCACGTGCCCTGGGCCCCGACTTCTGAAGGACCCTGAAACACCCCACCCAGCTTTACACTTTTTTCTAATGACACCAAGTTTGGTTTCATATGTGCAATTTTAACATTAATAGTACATAATATTTTTTATTGATTTAAAAATATGGTTAACGTGTATTTTTATTTTCTGTCTCTCTTTTTTTTTTTTAATGGGCCCAATATTTTCTTCTGCACCCGGAGCCTCAACCAACCTTAATTCGCCTATGCTGTTACCTGGCTTTCCTGCCCGAGGAGGAGCTCAGCCTGTGCCTGGAGGAGCTGCGTGCGGGTGGAGGGTGAGCTCCCGGTGCCAAGCTCATCACCATTGGCCATGAGCACTTCCAGTATGCAGAGATGCTCTTCAAGCCCACCCTGGTGGGCAGCAGCCAGCCTGCAGGCACTTACAGCCACCTGCCTGGGCCAATACAGGGAGGCAGGCTTCAAGGATGACGGTGAACATGCTGCTGTGTGGCGGCTGCACCAAGCTGGATGGCTTCCCCGAGTGCTTCCGGAGGGAACTGACTCAATGTCCTCTGCCCTGGGTCAGCCCCACCATGGCTGCTGTAGCTGTGAGGAAGAACTCTGTGTGGACCAGAGGTCCCATCCTGGTGTCTCTGCAGGCCTTCCAGCAGTTCTAGGTCAGCAAGAGACAGTTTCAGGAGTGGGACAGTGCAGCCATCAACATCACATGCTGAGCAGGGGACCCAACAGGTCAGGCCTTGTGGGCAGGCAACCTCGGGCCACTCTATACATTTACAGAATTTCACATAAAATCGTAACGCAATGAAAAAAAATAATTAATAGCATAACAATGATATCTTAAAAGACTGAAAAGTACATATATGTACATTTGTGGGGGCAGGGAGGAGGAGACAAATCAGAAATTCCCTGGGCCACCCTAGTTCAAGTCTGTTTCTGAGACCCAACAACAGTGTCCTCTCTGCTGTAGCTCAACTGTAGCCTGTTAATGAAGAATCTCTGTGGGGAAAAGAGGAGGAACGAAAGACAGAGGGACAGAGGGACAGAGGGACAGAGGGCAGGAAGAAAATGTTGGTGGTAGGTCCTTTCTGCATGTTAGAATTATAATTCTTATTTCCCTCCTTTTATTTCCATAGCATGATCTCCATACTCCCATAGCTTCTTCTATATACCTGCTCAGACCTAAAGAGTGCCCTTACCTGCAGGGAGGTTGTGTGTGGTGGGACAGGAGGAACCCCATGGCATAGGCACTCTTCAACCCAATTAGGCTCTCAGCCAGAAATGGTCATTCACCTGCCTCTTGGGCTAATTCAGTCTGCTCGGGTAACTCGGGTGAATCCTCAGCATTGTCGAGCTCTGCCCTGTCCTACGCTCCTCTTCATGGGAGCACCAGGGTAAAGAATTCTGGTTTATGTGACTTGATGGCAGCAGATGGTCACCACATAGCTTCTGGGTCTCACTGTCTTTGAGTCCAACTGACTCTGGAGAGAGAAAGGACATGGCTCAGCCATTTGACTCAAGTCTAGATGTTGCTAATGTTGCAGTTTCTTAGGTGTGATCACAGGCCTTTGCTCACCCGTGGGCCCTCCCACAATGTCTCAGTTTCCATTCAGATCCTGTCAAACTGCCACCCACTGGAGTGGCTGCTCTGCTGTGGTCTGTCCTAGAGTTTTGTCAACGCTGGAGAGAATTCACTTTACTGCTCTAGACTTCAGTACTCTCAGCTCTAAAATGACTAATTAAGGAAGTTTGAAAAAATGGCCCCTGCATCCACTTTGGTGTCCAGCTCAGTTACTTCAGGATTCTCAGAATAGAGGAGTTGTTTTCTCCACGGGCCTCCTTTCTCTTCCATGTCCTCCCCTGCAGGCATGTCCAACAACCTCCTTAACATGGACTTGATCGCTCTGGCCAGGGGCTTCTGCTTAGGCCAGTCTGCCCGAAATAGGCCTCATCCTGTGATTTTTTTTTTTTTTTTGGCATCATAATCATTTACAGAGTTTATTGAAACATAGATTGTTGACCACATACCGTAAAGTGTGTGATCAACAAGTCTGGGTTGGGACCCAGACATTTGCATATCTAATAATAGTTCCAGGGTGATATTGATGCTTACAAAATCACATTTTTTAAGTTATTTATACAGGTTGATGAAACATGTAAATCATAATTTAATGAGAGCACTGAGAATGCATTTTAAACACACATATGTACACAAAATAGCAAACTGGACTTTCATCCTGTGATTTTACTTTAATTCACTAGAATTATCTTAGGTTTGGAAACAAAGACTGGGTTGATTAAAAAATACTCTCTTTTGCCTTACTGATCAATGTCCCATGGATATATTTCTTCTCAGGGTCTTCATGTGAGGAATTAACTGAAGGCAGGATTGAAGTCTTTTCTGGGTCCTCTGGCCAAATTGCCCGTGATAACATATTAATAACACTTATTGATAGTCTGTGCATTAATTGGTTGCACTCTATTCCTTAATGGCCCTCCATTCCATCCTCAGCACTGGGGAGAACAGGATGTTGAGGAGGCAGGTGTGGACTCCACTGACCTTTCACATGCTAAGTGAAGGCTCGTCCATTTGAACTAATTCCCCTGCATAAGCTGTGTGACCTTGGGGAAGTAACTTAGCCTCTCTTGGCCACTGTCTCCTCATTTGTAAAATGAGGTCAGTGAACTAGATGATCTTTATAGTCATTTTTATCTGGAAAGCTGTAATCTTTCTTGTTTTTGTCAACGAAACCCAGCTGGACCTAGGCCCTGGGGAGCTATTAAAGAACCAAGCAGCTGTTAAGCACCAGAGGAGAGATGGACTCCGCAAAAAGGAATGGCGGTCCACCAAGGAACAGTGCCACTGCTGCGTTTGTCAAGTTTTTGTCTCAGCTACCAGCTCTATTTTTGGTGAGGTTTCTGAGTCCCAGAGAAATGTCTGAGCAAGCGGCAGACAGTGAGGGATGTCAGCGTGCCTCCACGCAGGCTGGATTTGGAAGGGGCCGTCCGTCTCTGAGCCTGCTGCTGCAAGAATCCAACCTACCTGCTCTCACTCCGGGTCCTGTGGTGCGCGAGCTGCTGCAAGAATCCAACCTACCTGCTCTCACTCCGGGTCCTGTGGTGCGCGAGCTGCTGCAAGAATCCAACCTACCTGCTCTCACTCCAGGTCCAGTGGTGCGCGAGCTGCTGCAAGAATCCAACCTACCTGGTCTCACTCCGGGTCCTGTGGTGCGCGAGCTGCTGCAAGAATCCAACCTACCTGCTCTCACTCTGGGTCCTGCAGTGTGCAAGCTGAACACAGTCATCTCTGACTGCTGCTGTCACCACACCCTCGGCCTTTCTGAGCCGCTACGTAAACATTCATCGCATAGCCTCTGTGGTGGTCCTCATTTGCCTTTCTGGCTTGAGAAGTGCCCTGCCTGTCTCACCTGCCCTTGGCCAATGTCCTGTTCCCTCTCTGCCCTTGGCCCTGGCAGCACATTGCCTCCCTTCAACCTCTAGTCCACATGGCTGAGAGGAATGGAGAGGAGCTTGGCTCAGCTGCCTCGTGTTTGTAGCACAACCCACTCATCACGGACAGGTTTTGTTTTCTCACCAGCTGTGGAAAGTGGTCCTGGAGCTTCACAGACTATCCTGACACTAATAGCAAGTTCCAACAGAAGGGACAATGGCCTCTGATTTCATTGGTGAGAAAACCTGACTGCTTGTCAGTGCCAGGCCCATCTGACCAGGTGCCAGATGACACATCATTTTTGTTGCCATGGCTTGGAGATGGGGACTGTTAACAAAGGAGGAAAGTCTCAGACGATCTTGGCCCCAATGATCTCTACCCCAAGCAACCTGAATTGGCTTGTACATTCTGTTTTAACTTCAGGGCACAGGATGTGCCAGGAAACAAGGCATTCATATATTAACTATCAAGTCAAATCATCTGATATTTATGGGTGCTGACACCCTTACAAATGAGGGTGCCCTTTCTTAATACTGCTGGTGCATGTCAGCCTGGGGAGAGGAGCTATGCACAGACAAACAAAAGACTGTCCTTTTTACTCTGTGCTTTTTAGAAAATCTTGCCTGCAGAATTTATAATTTTTTTTTAAAACTGAAAGATATATTCAGAAGCTTTAAGAAAATAAAGTAGTGTGTTCAGCTGAATTTGAATTAAACAAAACAAAAACTACTCTAAACAATCCATTCACTCAAGTTCCCTTTACTTGAGCTTTAATTGTACTTATTGATAATAGCACAGAAATAGGTGACTGCACGTCCGATTTGAAATTCTTGCTTCCTGAAACCATTAGAAAAGGAGGGGGTGGAGGCAGGAGTCATTTCTATGCAGCTCAAATGGGCTTTTGCTGGCACTCTCTGTCTGGTCTGCAGGCCATGGTAGTTTCTCTGTTTCCTTTTGGGACAGCCAGAGGTCCTCTGGTCACTGGAACACTTTTGTATTCTGCTCATATGCTTGGACTTTGACCTTGAAGCCTTTACTATACAATCGAAATGGTAATTGCATACAGCACAACTAAGTCATTGAGATAGCTCCTCCCTATATCTGGCTCCCTGGACTTCCTATTTCAATGGCAACCAGACTCACCTCTGCAATTAGCCTGGTCACTTCCATAAGTGACATTCATCCCTCTCTAAGATAACAATCATTCGGAAGTGGCCTTGACTTGTACATCCCTCATAGAGGAGACTGCCTGCTCCTCAGAGGTCCAGGGTGGAAGACAGCACAACGGAAATTCTGTTGACTCCAATTTTTCAAAAAAGACCTAACCATGAAAACTAGCAAAATTGCATCATTTATGCCGAGGTCTGAGAACTCTGAACATCCTTACTTACCTGCTGGGACCCATGTCTACTAAGCTGATAAAGATTTGATCAGTATCACAAGGTTTAGCAGTTAACATCAAGGACAGAAGCCAGGGACTGACCTCTGGCTTGTCCTTGTCTGTGTGATTTAAGCAAGTTTTGTATACTCTTAAACTATGGGAGTATGCCTCTGAAAAAAAATGGGATAATCTAATTACCTAATCCCATAGGGTGGTTGTGAGGAGTAAATGGGATGGTACATATAAAGTGACAGAAGATCTTAATATATGATTGGGTCTCCTTGGCTGATGGTGACTGGATCTGTCTATCAGCTGTGGACCTCAGACTCCTAGCACAAAAGCTGGCATATCAAAAGCACCTACAAATGTAAACTCTGATTATTCATAAGTAATGTATTGAGTATACAATTTCCCATCTCTATTTTTCTTGATCTCTATTTGTGAAGGTTATGTATGTGATGACATGAGGATTTCAAACAGTGACACACTATTCTGGGGACTAGTGAGTGTTCTCTCTACTGCGGGAGTGGTGGCAGCTGACAGCAGTTAGTATGACTTGTCCTTGATGCTAAAGAGTTCTTCCTAGAAAACCAGGACCCCCTTGCAATCACGCGTGGGTGGCTGCAGAAGCAGCTCTCCCTCCTGCACGAGCAGCTGAATGACAGCGAAGCTTACATGTGCTTTGGGCCTCTGCCTGTCTGGACTCAGATGAAAGGCCTTCACTAGCTCTATAGACACAGATGGGCCCAGCGGGAATAATTCACCTCTTCCTTTGGACTAATTATCTGCAGTTTCGTATGCACAGATACAGGGATCAATCTTTGCCAGGCTGTCACTCCAGCAGGAAGAACAGGACAAGAAATGACAAGTGCTCATCCAACCAGCTTTGCCTCTCCAGCCAGGATGCCACACTGTCCAGCCAACCCAAGGACAAGGTGCAGCCCCCTCATTTCCCACTCCCTGGTCTAACAAGACTGCGGCTCCAGGGGCGGCATGCCTTGATGTCGGTCTCCTTGGCGAGATCCTGGACTGGGGACACCCTGGGAGAGGTGGCACAGGCAATAAGATGCTGAGTCCTTTTTATGGTGCCTCTGGTGAGTGGCTGAGACACAAAACTAAGGCAAAGCCCCACCCCACCCCTCCATTCTCAAGAAAGTTATATATAGCTGAGGTCTAGGTGCTCCCTCCACGGCTCACCAAGAAGCAACCCACCATCTCTGTTATCTGCCCAAATTGCCACCGAGCCCCTCGCCTCAGCACTTTCTAAGTAAGGTATGAAGAGAAGAATATCACTTACCCCCCTAGGGCAATTCTTGTAACTCTAATCATTTTCTCTCTCTCTCTCTTTGGAGGACTCCCCTCAAAAAGGGAAGAAAAGAAAGTCTCCCAGAATATCAAACCAATAAAACAGGTGTGCAGAGAGAAGAGGCTGCATCTTATTCGGCAAGGGGATGGCAGCCATGTGTAGCCCTGGGCAGCAGACCTCTCCACACCACACCCCTGTCAGAGCAAGGGCTAAGGGCAGCCTGGGTGGGGAGGAAAGGCATGTCCCCTCCAGCATGAATTGATCCTGAGGAGGCAGCATGCCATTCTCAGCCAAGAGTGCAGGCTGCCAGGGAAGGACACCAGGCAATAGGGACAGGGGATACCCAGCAGGGAGAGGCAGTGCAGGGGGGGGAAGGTTCAGATGGGGTCTAGTCCTGAGAGAAGGGAAAGAGATAAGCATTAAGCCAGAAATGAGTTTAAAGTTTTAAACTAGACTGAACTGACCTGAATTTTTAGATAACTGAAAGTTGTAAAAGCTGTGGGTTCTTCCCGAGGCTTCATTAAGGAATGAGAAATAGAGTTGATAGAGAATGGCTATCAGCAATGATGGGGGGAAGAATGCATCCATTCCATGTCTGTACCCTAGCAAATATCACCCATGTAAATGACAACTATCTACAATCTTGAGTACCTCACAGGCAAATGGATTCAAAATATGTCGACTCTCTCTTGAAATGTAAAAAAACCCAACAAATTCCAAAGTATCTTGCTTAACTTATCTAATAGATTAACTAGTATCTCCTATTTCTTAATTTTTTCACTAATTGGAGAGAAAGAAGAATGTGCACAATTCCCCCTTCAATAATATCCTTGTAAAGGTTCAAACCTATAGACATTTATATGTTTGTGTCATTTGATTAATAAGTAATTTTTAAAAGATATTAAAAAATCTCTATCTTCTTCTGACATGCTAGAAAATTACCATAGCATTTTACCCCCGTTATAGCTTTATTTGGTTATGTAATTTTATTCATTGTTCTTCTTTCCATAGATTCTAAGAAACTAAGACTAAAAATGAAGAAAATCCCAAACATTAAGCAAAGAGCCATGAGATGATCCAATGTGGTTTATTTTTATGTAAGCTATCAATATGTGATAGAACTAATGCTCTTCCCTTTTGTTCAAGACTTTCCGTTTATCTTAGGGGGAGACAAACAGATAATGCCAGATACTTGGCATAGTGACTGCTGTTTCTGATGTTGAGTCAAAAAAGTCCAAGGCAAAGAATATTGAAAAGGTGATATTGGGGTTGGGAGGAGGATTTTACTAAGAAAGTTTCTTGATTTATGGATATTTACATATTAAGGGACTGTGGGTTAGACATGGTTGCTTCCAGTAATGAACAACCCACTTGCAGATCTGGCCAGCATTCATTTAGTAGAATTTCTATTCTCCTAAATCTAGCTCAATTTCTCAAATTCAGGGAACTAGTCTGGAAAATGTGGGGGTTAAAACTAAACTTAATTTTGACCCTGGATTGTTATTCTAAGAGGCCCACAAACTTTCTGTACCCACAAAGATCCTGAATGTGGCTGATCCAATAATAAACAGACCTCTTCTATACAGAAATGGGGGGTCCTCAGTGCAAATTACACCTTAAAATTATCCTAAGACTTTTTTCGGGGATCCATCTTTGGCTACTCTTTTAACCACAATGATCTGTAAAGCTCCAATGTGACAGCAGCAAAATATATGTGTAGACAACAGTGTGACCGCTTCCCTCCCAACCACCCTGCGCACACCCACCTTTACACTGTGTAACTTGTAAGGCTGGATAAAGTGATTCTTTCCGCACTTCTAGCCATGGCTCCCCCCTGATCTAAGCCAGTGGTTCTCAAACTTTGTTGTACATGATCTTCACCAGGATAATTCTTCAGTTTCCTGATCCAGCTGTCTGGGGAGGGGAGGGGAGCCTAGAAGTTGCATTTCTACCAAGTTTCCAGGTGATCCTGATGCTTCTCTGTTTTCTGTTTATAGTCTAGAGCACCTTAAATGACACACTAGGGGAATCCAAAGTGCTCTGTTACACTCAGAAGGTAAAAACTGGGTGCCAGGGGCTGGGAGCGTGGGGATGGATTTGTTTTAGAGAAGTGGGTCTCAATCTTGACAACAACACACCAGAATCACTGGGTAGCTTTACACAAATACACTGAGGCTTCACCCTTACTCTCAAAAGATTCTAATTTCATTGCTTTGAGGGAGGCCTGGGCATCAGTATTTTTAAATCTCCCCACGTGATTCTAATGTTCATCCAATGATGAAAACCCCTACTTTATAAAATAAGAACTGTTCCCCAATATTGGAGCTCTGTGAGTGCACGTGTACGCATGGGTGTCTGGAGACATGACTGGGGTGGGGTGGGGATGTAAGAGACTGGGTGGGAGCTGTTAGCTGACCCAAAGTTTTGTCCATTTTAGTGGAAGCAAAGGACCCAGTGCAGCCCAGCTGACCCTGGGACAGGTTAGTATGAAACTAGTAAAATGTCTTGGCAAGTGGAATGGAGACTCTGAGACAGATAGCTGAACCAAATAGTAGAGCAATTTCCAGCCACATAATAAACCCAAGATCTTATCTTCCTGAAACAAGGACACTTAGGAGCAAATAGTTTACACATTCCAGATCATGCTGGGGTCCTGGTCCCTCTTGAGTGATATTCTTTGAAGGTGAAACAGACCAGAAAATGACCCCAGTTCCTCTATGCGCTCATTTTGGTCCAGCAACACATTAAAGAATTTACTTGGAAAGCTGACGAATATTGTGCAGGGAGCTTCCACTGAGACCTCCCCTTGGATTCCTACCTACAGGAGATAGATAAAAGCCCTCAAAACAAAGGATGCTATGGGCCAAAACTCAGCCAAGTACTCTTATTTTTAATCTATGGGGTCCTTGTGAGACTTGCAACCAGGGAAACAGGGAGCAGCAAATTCCCTGAGCTTGTCTCTAAGGCCCCCCTTCTCTGAATTTTCAGTGAGCCAATAGCAGCCCCATCTTGGCTCATTTCTTTCCTATAATGTTTCTAGAGAGCCAGTGCAGCCCACCTAGGCTCTCTCCTGTTGCTTCTTCTATCCTAAACCCTTCCTTGTTTCACTGTCTCCCAGAGTACTTTCTTTCTTTTTTTTTTTTTTTTTTTTTTTTGACAGAGAGTCAGAGAGAGGAACAGCTAGGGACAGACAGACAAGAAGAGAGAAATTAGAAGCATCAATTTTTTATTGCGGCTCCTTAGTTATTCATTGATTGCTTTCTCATATGTGCCTTGAACGACGGACTACAACAGAACGAGTGACCCCTTGCTCAAGCCAGCAACCTTGGGATTAAGCCAGCGACCTTTGGGCTCAAGCCAACAACCATGGGGTCATGTTTATGGTCCCATGCTCAAGCCTGTAACCTCAGGGTTTTGAACTTGGGTCTTCTGTGTCCCAGTCCAATGCTCTATCCACTGCACCACCTGGTTAGGCCCCAGAGTACTTTAATAAATGTACTCTCAAAATCAACTGGACTCATGTTGTAAAATTTTTCCTGCATGAAATCAAGAACCCACACACCCTGGCCAGCCTGAAGCAGACCTGCTCTGGCCTGGTCCCCATCTGGAAAAAACCCTATGGGTCTAAATAGTTTTTAGAGACAGTAGCTTTTCCGGATCCTGCATCTCTAGGTAACGAACACTGTTCAGTCCTACATACTAAGCCACGTGACTTATCCTGCTCAACTCAAGTAGGAAGCCTGTGTACATAAACAGGCAAAAGGGAAGGTAAACACAAAACTGCATGTTATAAAGAACACAATTCAGAGTAATTTGAATAAAAGCAATGACGATATTTGCCTTTCAATACACTCTGGGCTTGAATAATTATAGCTAATAGTTATATGGTACCCAGAGACTCTACTGAGTGTTTTTATCAATTACTTAATAGATTCCTTTTAATGACCTCTAGGGAAGATGTTGTCTTTATAATGATCATTTTATAGATGAAATTACTGAAGCTCAGAGAGGTTGGTCACAAGGTCACAGAGCCAGATAGTGGGAGAGCTGGGATCTAGATCTGAACAGTCTGGCTCTGGAGTCTGTGACCCACCACTTGGAATACCTAACTCACCCAACAAAGAAAAGCAGAATCAGGCTCCATGGTGTTCTCCCTCTGAGGTTAACAAACAGTCTTTAAGAATCTCATTTGTCACCACCCTACCTCTACTAAGTTTATTTCTCTGTCTGGCTTACCTTCTCTTTTACACTAAGTTTCCTTTCTCCACTCCGGATGCCCCTCCCACAGTGTGGATTCTGGTCAAGAGAGAGCTTCTTGGGTCTTAGGGAAGCATGTCCTTTTCAGATGGCTCAGCACTTTCCCCCAGCTGACGTGAACATCAGATAAGCGGACCTATGTAAAGGCTGTTAGAAATGTGCCTGGTGTGATGTGAATGCCCCATAACTCAGTCATTCCCTGAATCCGGGGCTTTGCTTCAAGGATCAGAACTCTCCCATCTATCTGCCGGTAAGGCATAGTGTCATGAGGCTTTTTCTTTCAGAGCCCCTCCCCCGCCCCCCGCATGGCATAAACCCCATTGTTTTGCCTTTGGCAAGTTACTCTGTCTCTCTGGGTCTCTGTTTCCCTACCTAGAAAATGGGGCTAGCAATGAGATTCAATAATTAGAGATATTCTGGGGAACAAATGAGAACTCGCCTGGCATGTTCAACATGAGGTAAATGCACCATAGTTGCCATTTTGAACAGAAAAAAGACTCACTCGTGGAAATTCAGGAAACGTGAAAATAAATGTTCCTCAGAAAAGACACTTCTTTGCAACTTAACACAGAATCCCACGTACCTTGTTTTGTAAGGATACCAGTTTGTTTGTTTGTTTGTTTTATCTTCACACCAGTTCTGGTATATTTTCTTTCTAAACAGGAAATGCCTCTTCCCACAGGGTTTCTTAGACTTGCTCCTTACTGCTCCATTATTCTATTTTCCTGTCTGAGCACCAGATTGGCCAACAGGCTCAGTGTGTCCAGGATTTCACAGTTTTAGCACTGAAATTCCTGTGTTTAGGGAAATCCCTTACGGCACCCCACTTGGCACCCAGACATCTTTGAACAACAAGAAATGAACATTTGTATACCAATCATTATAAAATAAAATATCTCAAAATGACTCATCCCTTTGCAACTGACCTTTGCCATAGAACAAGATAAGCCTCTCTGCATGTCTTCTTTTGAATATGCTCACAGCAGCAAAAAAGGTAAACATGACAATAAATGTGTCTCATTTATGGAAAATAAATACTAATTTTTTTTGGCAGAAACCAAAACTGGAATTAATACAAAAAGCATGACTCATGTCCCCTCAAGATACTTCCTTTTAAGTTGGATTATTTAAACAGAAGGAAATGTGACAAAATGCTTATAATGAGGCAAATAACAGCGAGTTCTCATGAAAATGTAATAGCGTGGTTTCAGCTCTGGGGACATCAAAGGTTGGCTGGAAATGTGATTATACAGTTTCCCAGAATCAGATTCTACAGCTGTGTGCTTGATCAAAAACATTGTAAAACCTCTCCCATAGAAAAAAAAGAAAAAGAAAAAGATTTCTCACCTAATCTTTGCAAGGCTAGTTCCTCATGTCCAAGTGGACTTCATTCTTAATGAAGATTAATTCAATATAGCACTGCTTGTCAGTGATAGAATCTTGTTTCCGAAGGCAATCTGCTCCTGGTGTTCATTTATTAGGAAACATCCAGCCAGCTCAGGACATACCAAGATGTCGTTAGCCTATTGATGGCGTTTTGTTCTGTAGTATGCCTTTCAACTGTTATCACATCTCATCTATTAGATCCAGTCATTAATATAATATTGAACTGCCTTTGAAAAGCTAAATATAACATTGAAGCTTAGCAAGAAAAAAACATGGTTTTAGAATATGGCAGGTGGTTGTATTATAATTTGAAAACCCCAAATCATCAGAAAGGACTTCTCTATTCTAATTACTTTCCAAAGGGAAACTGTCATTACCCCAGTTACACCATCTTGAGACCTCAGTGCCTTCTGATGCCTTCACTGGACAGACATAAATTGTCATTTGCAGACACCAAACCAGTTATCTTTCCCTCACCTCCCCCCTCCCCAGCTTCCCAGCTTGACATTCCCTCCTTCCCCAGCCTCAGAGTTAATATGAAAGGTTCGCTCTACAGGATGGCATGCATGATTGCCAGGGACAGGGGCTGTTTTTGATCTAAAAGAGTCACCATGAGGGAGACTGCAAGAGTATTCTTAACTATAAGTTGTATTGATTATAAAGGCAAATTTAGTTATGCCACAGATTTTATTAAAAAAAGATATCACACCAGATACAGAAGTGAATAAATTAATATTTCTTCATCCAGTCCTCCTGTTCGGGTTGAAACAAAGTCAGCTACATGTAAAGATAAAGGGAGACGTGAAAATGTCTTCCAAGTTTAAAGGCCAAAGCTCAAGTTGAACAGCTTCATGGATTTTATAAGTCTGAAAATTTGTTTTTATTAAAATAAAATTTTTAAACATTTTAAATGTTCCAAGCCTGGAATTTAGTCACTCTTCAAAAACACAACTTCTAACAGAAACTTTGAACAATAATTTGCAGGCTGATTTTTTTAGAGTGACATTTATTGTACAGTAATGGATTTAGCTATCTTGAAAATAGCCAGTAGAGTTAAAAAAAAGTTATTTGTCCAGCTTTAGCTTTTCTGTTTCTGAAACATATTAATTTTACTACAGGAAGCATCTCTGTTTCATGGACAACACATGTAAAGCTGAAACAAACCTAGCAATTATAAGTTCACTATAGTCACAGTTAGTTGTTATCACCTATATTGCTCAAGTTGGAAATTCAAAATTGTTTTCTTCTCCTTCAGAAAAAGCTAACGTAAAATGCCTTGAGCAGTAATCAAAGATTACTTTTTAAGGATAATGTTAGAAACCCAATGGTTACACTATCTTTCATGATATAATTGGAAATAGCAGACGTGACTTTTTCCTGTGCACTACATTTAGCAATTGTTACCCAGGAGGAAATGGTACTAGGAGAGGCAAATGCATCCTGGGGATTAATGACAGCCTGGGGACTGCCAATGGACTGAGTTAACAGCAAAATTCCATTAATTCCAACTAGTCATTTTACCCTGGGATATGTTGTCCTGTTAAGTGGCTCAGACCATGGCAGCTTGTGCAAATAGCCTAAAATAAACAGACTGACCTACAGAATACATTCCCTTCCTGCCATTTGAATTCTGCATTCTGCACAGAAAAAAATTTGGGGGGTTTTGGTTCAAATATCATGCTAGTGGTTCATTCCTAGGAAAACCAGTAAAGGAAACTGGGATGCAAATTTAGAAAAATCCCTTCAGAGTTGAAACTGCTTCACCAGGGTTTGTGAATCCAGTGGGAAATCTCACTTTCCAATCCCACCAAGTTCAGAGCATTGTAACAAAACAAAACAAGACTGTATTGCTAAGGTTTCACTTAACAATAACAATGTATGAGTCTATAAAGTCCAGTTCCCAGGATTTGGTAAGTATAGGTGGTCAATCATATTTAATATCTGCTGGGCATCAAGAAGCATTTTTTTTTTAGAGAGAGAAAAAGAGGGACAGACAGAAAGGGAGAGAGGTGAGAAGCATCAACTCATAGTTGTGGCACCTTAGTTGTTCATTGATTACTTTCTCATATGTGCCTTGACCAGGGTCCCAGCAGAGTAAGTGAACCCTTGCTCAAGCCAGCAACATTGGGCTTCAAGCCAGTAACCTTGGGCTTCAAGCCAGTAACCTTGGGCTTCAAGCCAGTGACCATGGGGTCATGTCTATGATTCCTCACTCAAGCTGGTGACCCCTCAGCTCAAGCCAGTTACCCCTGTGCTCAAGCCAGATGAGCCTGCATTCAAACCAGCAACCTCAGGGATTTGAACCTGGGTCCTCAGCATCCCAGGCCAATGCTCTATCCAGTGCTCCACTATCTGGTCAGGCTCAAAATGCATTTATACTTATGTTTTTAAATTTTCTGTTTTCAAACTATAAAATTACTTAGGTGAAACACAAACATGGCACACATTTCTATTTCTCGCAAAGTTATGGGTGAGAATTCATGGTGCCTCTGCAAAAGATTGGAAAGAAAATGTACTGCAGGCATAAAATAAGGGTCACACCCCTTTCTCAGTGACCCCCACTGAACATTAACCACATTGTAATGAGGTACTCTCTTACTGGGCCCTCCCTCCCACCCCCAGGGACTGAGTCCCTGAGTCCAGCTGCTGTCTCCTCTTTGTTTTTATATCATTTAGTACCAAGCCCATAGCTTGGCACACAATAGGTGCTTAATAAAAGTGTGTTGAACTAAAGTGTGAGGTTAATAAATTCTACAGTGCTCTAAAAGAGAAGCTAAATGGTGACTAGAGACATACCTTTAATCGAAAATGCAGTATTCAAAGCCTTTATGTTTTAGAAGAGGAAAAGTGTTGGCATATCTTGTGGGCTACTCCCCTCTCCCATTTGGTGTTACTATTCTCCCCTCAATGTCAACTTGTCTCTTAGGAAATAAAAAGTGAGGCAAACAGCCTTGCAGCCCCCTTCCTTTGGGCCCTCTTATAATTCATGGGGCAAACACATCTAAGGGAACTAGAAAGATCTGAAACTCCAACTCTGATCTATAAATATGAGAGAACTTCTGCAAATTAAAATCAAATTCAATGACGGTCATGAGATGCTACTTATTTCTAAGTAATGTGATGCTTGGAAAAGGGCAGGAGAACAGTGGGAAAGTCTCAGAAAAGATAATTTAAAACATTTAGAGGAGCTGAGAAGTCAAGAAATTTGGATTAATTAGGAGAGCATTTTAGAAAAGAGAAGGTGGAATAATCAAGATCTGGACAAGTGGTGAGCAGACACTTTGCATGATGAATAACTAAGAGAGGTAAAATGGCTTACATCTGTACGTTTCTTTTGAATGAAAATATATTTAGAAAAACAGAGAGGTGTTTGGAATGTATATTTTTTTAAAGATTGTGTACTGACATGATAGAACCACGCCAATGAGAAATTTGCCCCAAGTATCAGTAACTGTCCACACGAGATCGCCAGGACCTGTCTCAGGAGCAGAGGCTGAACTCAGCTATACTGCTTCCCTTGTGCAGGAGATGAGAGTCCCAGTCTCAAAGGAGAGAGAAAACTCTGGGCTCAAATCCCTGTTATATCTACAACATTTCTTAAACTTCCTAAGGCAAAATATTATTTCTAAATTACCATCTTGCAACCGTGTTTTGAAGGTAATAAAATCAATCTGGTTCCCCATTGTCATTCTCACAAATCAACCTCTTTAAGTGCATTAATGTTAAAGTTTCTATGATCCAGAGTCCAGTTTCCTAAAGCAGTGCCTTTGTCTTTGTGGGGAAGCTTTGAGTTGGATGCTAGCCAGATCTGCTGACCTCCTTCCTCCAGATAGACTAGAGAGAGGGGCCAAGCAGACATGTTGAGAGAGCAGACTGTGGCTGCCAGGGCATGTTTTTGACAAGCAAGGCAAAGGCTGTCTTTGGAGATCTTCCATGCTACTCTTAAAGATCTACCATCCTAGTCATATTCACTGGGCACTCAGTTGTTTTCATGTATTTCCTAATAAGTTAAAAGTAAGGAGCCTGTGAAAACATTTAATCTGTTACCTTACCAAAGAAGCCACCTTGCAATCTGGTTAGAGACACCCTTCATTAAGAGGACTCTTATGGATAAAGGAATTTCAAGCCTGGAGAAGGTAAAGATTAAAAAGAAATTGCCTATGTTTTTCAAATCCTACTGTGTTGGTCTGATCTGCTCCTTATAAGATGAATCACTAACAAATTAAAGTTGAGTGTCCACTGCCCAGTCACTTTGTTCACACAACTGGAAAGGACCCAAAAACGGAAGTGAATAAGGAGTGGAGTGACTTGGGGGAGTAGGAGGTTGAGATCTGTTGGTCCAAGGTCAGCTTCCTGGGAAAAAATACCTCTCACATTCTTCTGCCCATTAGCACAGCCATGGGATCCAGTTTCTTTCCCGGGTTAGCCTCCCTTTGCAGTGACAAAGCCACAACTATTATTCTAAAGACATGGGAAAATTGTAAAAGTTGGAGGACAACAGGGAGTTGGAAACTTTTAAGTATATGAATAGAAAGGTCTTTAGAAACACACACACACACACACACACACACACACACACACACACACACACACACACACTTCAGTGCTATTGTTACCAGAAAGGAAAGCTGGCCCTTGGTGGGTCTGCCTCACCAGCCTGTAGTGTGTGGGTTCTTGATATGGTGCAGGAAAGATTCCATAACATAGGTACAGGTGAGTTTGAGAGTATATTTATTAAAGCTGAGGACAGTGAAACAAGAGAGGGCTTAGGGTAGAATAAGGGCTTAGGCAGGGCTACTCTGGCTCACTGGAAGATCAGAGATTGGTGACAGGTTTAGGATGTTTGCTTGGGAGAAGCTGCCATTGCCCATCGCTCCCCTGCTCTGGTTGCAAGTCTTATGAGGACCTTTAGAGTTTAGGAGATGAATACCTTGGGGAACAAATAGGAGAATGAGGCCTGACCAGAGGTGACGTAGTGAATAGAGCATCGACTTGAGATGCTGAGGTCCCAGGTTTAAAACTTCCAGGTTGCCAGCTTGAGCGCAGTCTCACCAGCTTGAGCATGGGAATCATCAACATGATTCCAAGGTCACTGGCTTGAAGCCCAAGGTTGCTGGCTTGAGCAAGGGGTCATTGGCTTGGCTAAGCTTCTGTCCTCCTGCACATCAAAGCATGTATGAGAAGTAGTCAACAAACAACTAAAAAGTGATGCAACTAGGGGTTGATGCTTCTCATTATCTCTCTCCCTTGCTGTCTCTCTCTCCTTCTTTCTCTTACATAAAACAAACAAAAAAATAATAATAATAAGGGAAGGGAAAGGCTCCCAGGAGGGAGAGCAGGCACTGGGTCCTTGTCTTGAGGGTTTTAAAGGCTAATGGTCTAGGGGAGGTCTTTGGGGAGAATCTCAATAGAATATTCATCAGCTTTATGCTGATGCACCAAAATAAGATTCCCTTAACTTCATCAGTTCTCAGGTGTGGTTGGCAAATGGCACAATTAGTGGATTCTGATATCTGTTTCCGTGAGTAGGTAGATTTAAGCAACTTACCCTGTGGTTGGGGAGGAGCAGTATAAAGCAGTTACTCTTAACTGTCCTTGATTAGGGAAGACAGGATTTTGCAATTTACTGGGAGGCTGCAAACTGCTTGGCCACTTTGTTATCTGTCTCAGTTTCCCTATTCCACTTGTTCTGGCTTATTGGTCTGTCTTACTGAGATCAACATCATTGAGCAAAAAGGAGGAAATATGATATTTCACAAACTTCATCTAGATAAAAGTATCTTGTTTATAGATAAATAAAAATTCAAGTGAAAACTATTAATTCTTCCCTATAATCACAGTAAAAAAAAAAAAAAAGACTGACTAAACTTTACCTTTAATCATTGAAAAACAAACTAGCTCATGAGGTTGGCTCTATATAACAGGAGCTTTAATTCAAAAGCTGTCAAGTTCAAGTACACAGTGTGACTTTGGTACAATTACTCACCTCCTCAGCTGTTTTTATTTCTGTCCCCACTGATCTATGTGACAACATAGTCTTGCCAAGACAAGAGTTTTGATGCTACTATTTTTATATAGCCAATGGAGAGTGACTGTTAGGATATTTAATGCAAACCCCCAAAAAACTAGTAACCTTTAATTTTTTAAACTAAGTCCTTTGAATAACTGACATTCTCATCCTGTACCCAAACCTTATTTCATTTCTCCACCCCATCTTTGACCACAAAGCTTCAAGAGGTAAGGTGTGGAAAGTGGGGTGAGACTATTTATTGTGCACATTTCTTAGGGGGGAAAAAATGAAAAAGAACGCTTATAAATGCTGAATATTTGTGTTACACAATAGGAGACATGATGAAAACATTTCCAGTGTAAAAATGGCTCTGTATGGCCAGAAACTTAATTTTACAGCATTTATAAGTAATAAAGGGATTCAAAGACTGTACCATCCTAAATATGCTGATAAAACTGACGCATTAACTGAATACTGGTTAACTAATTCACAATGAGCAATAGAGCTGACAAGTGAGCCCAGACTTTCACGGTATCAGGTTAGTGCATTCTTTCCCATAGTAATAGTGGCCCGGGAAGTCAAATTATAAGCAGAAATTTATCCCAGGAGTCTGAAATCAGAGTGCAAAGAGTTGGATGGATATATTAGTTTTCTGTGCTACCATAACAAAATGCCACAGATTAGGTAACTTAAAGAACAAAAATTTATTTTCTCACAGTTCTGGAAGGTGGAACTTCAAGATTAAGGTGTCAGCAGAGTTGGTTTAATCTGAGGCCTCTCTCCTTGGCTTAAGGATGGCCATCTTTGCCCACTGTCCTCACATGGTCTTCTCTCTGCATATGTGTCCAAGTCTAATCTTCTTAGAAGAACACTAGTCAGATTGAATTAGGGCCCACCCACATAAACTCATCATACCTTGATTGCCGCTTTAAAAACTTTATGACAATATATAGTTATATTCTGAGGTACTAGGGGTTAGGACTCAATATATGAGTTTTGGAAGGACACTGTTCAGCCTATAACAATGGATGGCCTTTAAGAGTAGCTCACCAACATATTTATAGCTCAGTGCACCCATCCTCATTGCAAGGTCAGTCCACTCAGCAGATATGCAGTGTGTAGTCTCTTCAGGGCTAGAAACACCAGTCCTTGGTCCATGGGTTCTACATTGTGAGCTCAGTGATGGTAATCCACCCAGTGATACTGTTTTCCTTGAGTATTGTCCATGAGATTAAGCTAAACTTCCTGAGTTATACTTCATTTCAATCCTGCCTCTCTCAACCAGCATCTCACTTGGATTTGGGGTGTTCCATAACTCTTGAGTCACACATTTTCTCCCCCCTTATTTTCTTCCATAAACAACCAAATTCATCCACATAGTATGTTTTATTATTTTAACTCACGAAGGACAACCATATTTCAAAATTCTTCATCATACTTTTTACTATTGATTAAAGAAACAAGAACTAGAATATTGCCACAAAGACTTCACATAATGATGGTGATGGTGTTGAGTTAACATTATAAACTTCCCTCTTTGTTTTAAACATTCATTATCTATCTCTCTCTCTCTCTCTCTCTCACACACACACACACACACACCAACAAACACACACACACACACACACACACACACACACTTCCTTTGAATAGCTTGAGTATAGTTAACAACAAAAGAAACAACATGTAGACCAGAAATGGGCTGCAGACTGTTACTAGGTCAAAATGCCCACTGGCTTAAAGACTGCATCTGCAATATCCCCAGCATTGCTGTGAAGGTCAAGCCACCAGAGTAGAGCTGCTTCTGGTCAGGCAGATCCCAGGGGAACAACAGATGGAGGTAACTTTAAGGCAACCAGAAAGGGAGAAAAAAAGTGAAATACAACTTTAAAAATAACCTACTGATGACACAACTGCAAACTACCATTTCAAATCATTAGAAGAAAAGTTAACATAGAAAAATAACCAACACATCACAATCAGGAATGCCTTTTCTTGTAACTCGGGAGAAAGTGTAGGGTAGACCTGTGATTCTCAGGCTTGGTGTACATCATAATCACCAGGAGGTACTATTAAAAATGCAGGTCCCAAGGCCCCAACTGTGCTGGTACCATATATAATGCAGGACAATGGAAAACTTTTAATATAAGTATGTCTTGAATAGTGCATGGGACACACTGATACAAAGAAATAATTATTTTTTATACTAAGAAATATTATTTTTTATCTAAAATTCAAATTTAACTGCTTTTCCTTTTATTTTTTATTTTTGCCAAGTCTGACAAGCAACCCTGCTCCCAACAAAACAGAATAATTACTAGAAATGTTTGAAATGACTTTAACATAAGCATGTTTAAGGGCCTCAAAGAGAGAAAGGAAGAAATAGCTACTATTTAACTAAACCACAAAAATATAAAATTAAATTGACAGATTAGCCAAATACCCCCTGGAAATAATAACATATATTGACATGGAAATTAAGTTTTAAAAACAAAGTAAACTGGATTAACCCTTAGCACAGTTAAAGTAAGAAGGTATGTGGCATTAGGCAATTTGCCTCGAGTGCTGTACAAAGAGATGGGAAGATAAAAAGCACAGGAGAATTTAAGAAACACCTAAGAGAGAGCAAAAGGCTTCCTCTTGCATCTAACAGGAGCTCTGTCCAGAGACTGGATGGAAGGGCAGAGGAGTGGAATTAAAGGGGTAATGGCTCAGAGCCATTCACAGCTAAATAAAGACAGAAGGCCCCAGAGGAACACATACTATGAGGATAAAGAAAAACAGACAAATCCACAAGTAGAACCCATATAATAAAATGCAGAATGCCAACAATAAAGATAAAAGCTTTTAAAGTTACAAGAAGGGAAAGTCAGACAGGCTACAAAGGGAGCATTAGTGATGGTGGAGGTCTCATTGGGACAAGACAAGCTTGAAAAGCAGGGTAAGATGTTCAAACAGGAGGATTTACCGCCCACAAACCCCAGATGGTCCAGACACACTCCTTACCAATGAAATCAGTCTCTGGAGATGGAACCACGGGTCTATACGACCCTACATGATGTTTGTGTGTGGTTAGGTGTGGGGGGTGTCATTAGAACACTTTATCTGACTCTCATACAATATCGTCAATGACAGAAAATTAATATAGATGAGTGCACTCTAAAAAGACTTCTTTAAAACAATATAATGATTAAAACCATGTTTTGGAGCACAGGGATGGATCAATGGCACCACATAAAAAGTTGTCAAATGAGCCAAGTACATATATATGAAACTTTAATACATCAGAGAGAAAGAATTACAAATCAATAGAGAAAGGGTGAAATATCAATAAATAGCACTGAGACCATTGCCTTCCCATATAAAGAAAAATGGAAAAACTATTAAATCCCTATCAAATACTACATACAAATATTTGTTCGTGTTGGGTTGAAGACCTAAATCTGAAAATATATGAAATATGAAAACTCTTAGAAGACCATAGTAAGATATTATAAAGTATCTTCATAATTTTTGGGTGGAAGAGATTTATTTTCAATGCATATATTGTTATAAAATAGATATTTTTAAAATTTTGCTGTAACTAAATATAGCAGCCTAAAGATAAAAGTTATTAAGGCAATAAATGGGAAGACAGAAATAATACCAAATTTATATTGAAGTTTTTTAAAAAAAAAAACTTTTATTACAACAAAGTATGATATTAATTACATCAAAACATAGTTCTTCACTCTAGAAATAACTATTATTACTGGTTTCCTGTGTATTCTAGATATATGGTTGAGAGACTTTATAGCAGAGTGAAAGGGAGCATAGAACTTCTGTAGCTTCTTGAGATCAAAGAACATACTTTTGCCCACTTTGTAAATGTTGTCACACCCAGTAGAGCCATCAGACAATATCACAACAGCAGCCCTTTGCTGGGCACTTCTGTTTCAAGTGCTGTATTAAACCATTTTCATGCAATGGTCCATTTGATGTGCAAGTCAACCATATGAGAAAGGTAAATTAGTATCTCTACTTTAGAGATAAGGAAGAAAACTGAGGCTTAGAAGGATAAATGTCATGGGTTGAATTGTCTCCCCTTCTACCCCAAATCCATATGTTGAAGCCTTCACCCTCAGTACCTAAGATTATGACTATATTTGGACATAGGAACTTTAAAGAGGTAATTAGGTAAATGAAGCCATTATGGGTGGGCTCTAATCCAATCTGACAGGTTTTTTTACAAAAAGAGAAATTTGGGACAAAAAAAGAGACGCCAGGATGCGAGTGCACAGAAGAAAGACCAGGAGAGGACACAAGGAGAGAGATCTCAGAAGAAACCAACCCTACTGACACCTTGACCCTAGACTTCCATGCTCCAGAAGTGTGAAAAAAAGAATTTCCACTGTTGATACCACCCTATCTGCACTACTTTGTTATCACAGCCCTAGAAGACTAATATAGTAAGTAACCTGCCCAGTATGACACACCACCAAAATTTTCTCACCAAGACCCATGTCTACATACAAATTATACCATTAAAATGAGTTCCTACCTCCCCTTTGGAAGAGGGAATTGTCACTCCCCCACTCCCTAATACACATACTGATGGGCAACCCTGCAGAAAGAACCCCTCCTAACCTCAGAGATGCTAGTGGCATTTATAATGTCAACATGAAGGACCCTGTGTAGCTATAATGTCGTTCTTCTTCCCACACACAGGAAGCTAGATTAGATGGTTTTACAGTCTGCAAGCTGCCCAGAGTGCTGGAAAATCAAACCAGTCTTTTCCAAGGATTAGCAGCAATCAAAGATTAGATTCTCTCAAAAAGAATTGCTTAGAAAGCAATAGCAGAGCTGGCAGCTGGAAGCCAAGCAAGCAAACACCTTGTAGGATCAAGAGAAACTTGAAATGAGCCTTGACTATCCTTCAGGTGTTGACACTAAACCAAGAAGCTGAAACAAGGAAGCTGGTGTTTTCATTGGTCCAGAGGCACTTGGGGTGGAGAAAGATGCAGCTGACTGCAAGATATGATGCCCCCTGGGGAGAAGGAACGAGCCTCAAGGCCAAAATGCAGTTGGCCCTTCAAAAACACACTTTTGAACTGGGCTGATCTTTATGCTCACTGCTGTGTAAATGTATTTCTTCTTCATAAAATTCTTAATAACATTATTTTCTCTAGCTTACTTTATTGTAAAAATACAGTATATGATACATATAACCTGAAAATATGTGCTAATTAACTGCTTATGTTATCTGTAAGGTTTCCAGTCAACTGCGGGCTATTAGTTAACTAAGATTTGGGGGTATCAAAAGTCATACGTGGGTTTTTGACTGTGCAGGGTGTGAAGGG
The DNA here is from genome assembly GCA_037038555.1 of Rhynchonycteris naso. Lineage (NCBI taxonomy): Eukaryota > Metazoa > Chordata > Mammalia > Chiroptera > Emballonuridae > Rhynchonycteris > Rhynchonycteris naso. Next base: position 231,305,729 of record CM072998.1, read on the forward strand.
TGATGAAATGTATAGAGTTAGAATGAGGTGGAAGAAGCCAGTGGCCCAATTCTTGGATTTGGTTTAATCCTTAATAACTCTCCTAAGCAGGTATTTCAAAGCTGTACCTCCCCCAACCCTGGCCCCACAGAGGATGGTCCAGCTTACCCGGAAAGTGGGGAAATCAAGTGTGAGCTTCAACTCATCTCTGCTACCCTGCAAGTTTCCCTCTCCTGCCGACCTCCATGTCCCCTCTCCAAAGACTCTCTCCTGTTGCCTGTCAAGTTAGCTGACCATCTTCTACCCTCTCTCAGACTTTGCTTTGTTCCTGATGCCCGTCTGCTGCTTTTATCATGTGTAGCTCCATCCTTTCCTCATTTCTATAATCTACCCCCTGGCTAAGCCACCATGGCCTCAAGGTCTTATTCTTACCGTCTCTGTATAACTGGGCTTCCAGATTCCAGATTTACAGTTTATTCTCACACTTTATCCAGAGATATTTTCCTGACATACATATATTATGTTTATTCCCCTACTCCAGACTCTTCACTGATTCGTATATGTCACTAGGATATACCGCAAACAAGTTAACATGGCAGACTCGGCTGGTGCCTGCCCAGCCCTCAGCCTCCTCTCCCTTCATTGTTCACTTGGGACTCAGGAGTCTAGCCTCACTTCACTTCCTGAAGTTTCCAAAGCTGGTCCCACTTTCTCTTGACTTGAGGGTTTGTCCCTGCTGCTCCCTGTCTTTGAAATATTCTCTCCACTGCACTGCCTACCTCCATTTACCTGATTCCTACTTTTCCATCTAATGCTGCTTAGACATTTCTGTGGCTGTCCAATACTCCTTGCCTCCTCCCCAGACTCTGCAGCCATGATTCCAGTCAGGGCCCATTGGTGGATTCTCCCATGGTGCCCTGTGCCCACCCAAGGGCAGCATTATCAAGAGAGGGTCTGTGAGGCTCTTTGTTATTAACTTCTTTATTAGTATTCTACTGCCATACCTTTACTGGCTTAAAACAACACAAATATATTATCTTACTGTTTTGGAGATCAAAGTCTGAATAGGTTTTACTAAGCCAAACTCAAGGTGTCAGCAGCGCCACATTCCATGCAGAAGCTTTAGGGGGAAATCTGATTCTTTGCTTTGCTAGCTTCTAGAGGCCACCTGCACTCCTTAGCTTGAGGCCCCTTCCTCCATCAAAGCAGCAGCCCAGCATCTTCCAATCTCTCTCTGACTCTCCTTCATATCTCCTTCTGTGACTCTGACCTGCCCAAATCCCTCTTATAAGGACCCTTCTGATTCTGTTGTGCCCATTCATGTAACTCAGAAAAATCTCCCCATTGTAAGATTCTCAACTTAATCAATCTGCAAAGTCCTTTTGCCATCTAACAGGTAATGTATTCACAGATCCAAAGCTTAGGATGTGGACACCATTTGGGGGGGGGATCATTTTTCCATAACCCCCTCAAAGTCAGAAGCAGATCTGATTTGTCATAGTAGCCCAGCACAGTAGTAAGCTGCAAATATTAAATGAAAGAAAGTACTTGAATCTCTGAAGAATCTTTTCCTTCAGCCCATGAATGTGTTCAAATCTACCTCACTGTGAAGAAAGAGGAGGATAAGAAGGAAAATAAGAAGAAAGGGGAGGATATAGGGGAAGGGGAAAGAGGAGGAAAAAGAAAAAGATGATTTACTTGATTCTCTTTAGAGACTGCTTATCCTTTCCATTTAATCATTCGAAACGTCATCCCACCTTCATTCCTCAGCCCACTGTATCCAACTCTCCCATATTTTTCACCAACATCCTTAACTAAAACTGCTCAGAACCAAACCCCTATGATGCCTGTGTTGACCACAGTTGGTCTCCACCTACCTGGATCTCCCTGCTCTGTTTAACATGGTTGCTCACTATTCCTTAGATTTTCTAACCTCACTCTTTCCTGTTCACATTGATTTCTGATGTCATCTTTCCTTTTTTTTTTTTGTAGTAAATCTCCTTCCCCAAATGTGGATGTTCCTCCAGGTTCTGTCCTTGGCCTACTGGCTCTCCCATCACACTACAGACTTTCCCTGGGTGATGGCATCTTTTCTCCTATTATACAAACTCCTCAATCCAGTCTCAATTTCTTTACTTTTTTTTTCTTATTTTTTACAGGGCCAGAGATAGAGAGTCAGAGAGAGGAATAGACAGGGACAGACAGACAGGAACAGAGAGAGATGAGAAGCATCAAGCATCAATCATCAGTTTTTCGTTGCAACTCCTTAGTTGTTCATTGATTGCTTTCTCATATGTGCCTTGACCATGGGCCTTCAGCAGACCGAGCAACCCCTTGATCGAGGCAGTGACCTTGGACTCAAGCTGGTGAGCTTTTGCTCAAACCAGATGAGCCCGCCCTCAAGCTGGCGACCTCGGGGTCTCAAACCTGGGTCCTCCGCATCCCAGTCCGAAGCTCTATCCACTGCGCCACCACCTGGTCAGGCATCTTTACTTTTATGTAACCAATTTTTGCCATATTCTATTAGTTAGATGCAAGTTAAAAGTAACCCTGTACACACACCCTGAAAAGAAGAGGGTTATACAGGGCATCAGGGTCATTAGGAATCTTCTTCGAATTCTGTCTGTCACACTGACCTTCATATCTATCCAATTGCCTCCTAGATCTCAGTATCTGAAACATGACTGGTATCAACAAATTATATCCAAAAGTAGATCAATAATCTTTGCTTCAAAACTTGTCTTTCTCCTCTTTTCCAAAGCTCAGTTAATATTAACCCAGTCACTCAAGTCAAAAAATATGACCGTCATCTTTGCTTGTTCATTTGTTTTCTCATCAATCACATTCAGACAACACCAAGCTGAACTGATTCCCTTCTTCCATCTCTACTTCATCTGACTTAATCAGGCAATGGTCTTCTTTTACCTGGACAACTACAACAGAGTTTAAGTCTTTACACTGACCCCCATGCTTATAGTCTTAGAAACCAATCATAGCCACACTATGGTCAATGTTCTATCATAGTTGAACTTTTGCAGCTTTTTTGAAACACCAGAGAAATGTGACAATGAAAATTTTCCATGAGGGTGGGATAAAGCTTTCAATGTTTTATGTGTCCAGGCTAAACAGCCAACACAGCAACCTCCAAGCCAAGAGAACACGTTTACCCAGCCTCACAGCTAGGTATAGAGTTTTGACGCCAACCTTGGATACTGACTGGTTTGCATATCTGTAATTTATTCTGTTCATTATGCATTTTCTTAGAGTCACAAGGTTGAAAAAAACTAACCCCCAAATTTAGGAGAATTGACACAAATTCAGGCACTGTCCTATTAGCTGGATAATCTTTCAGAAATCACTCAGCCTCTTCCATAATATTTGTAATAAAATGATACACTTGCCCACAGTTTTCCCTTAGAACACGTAAGAGGATTTGTAAGGAAATTTCTCCAATTCTATTAGAAAAATGGCATGCAGTCAATTCACTGAATTATTTTCCGTATCTGGTAGATATGTTCTGATAATGTCTACATTTTGTTGATTGTCATGTTTGAATATTACAAAATACCTTAGTAACCAAAATGCAAAATTCACCTCAGCTTTGCAACTTCTTTGGCTAATTTCTTAAACTCTTACAGCTCTTGCCAAAAATAATAAAAAAAGAAATGTACTATTGTTCTAATTTATGTCATACATTGTCAGAATCCTTTCTTCAGAATTAATGAGCTGGATACCTTGCTCCAAAGTATGTGAAAGATATGGTCTATAAGGAATTCTGCCACATAGTTGAAACTAAATCAGCATGTGTGTCTGGAAACAATCTGTCATTTTGTGAAAGCAGTAAATATCCATCTCTTAGCAAATGTACTGGTTGGTGATGGGTCACAGAGAAAAATTACTCAATCTCTCTGTATGCAATAAAACATGTGAAGGCATTTTCATTTTCTGATTTCTCATTTCTAGTTCTGTTGGAAGACCAAGAGCAGTAGGTGAAAGGTTATAGGGGTGGATCTGGGTTTCCTACGGTAGCTGAGCCCGCTATTCCCCACTTGCTTTCATTTACTGCAATAACCAGTGTGTCTGCTCCCACACTGGCTTGACTCCCTCAGAAATCAGTCAGGAATCTTTTAAAGGACCTCCAGTGGCAGAAAGCTGGTACTTCAAGGTCAGGTAGACAGGCTTCCTGGGAAGATATAGGGCTGAGCAATTTCTCAACCTTCATCTATACTTCCTGTGAACAAACAGAGTTTGAGCTGAGAATCATAATTGAGCAACATATAATGAACTTTTTATTTCAAACATTCTGTGCTGCTGAAAATGGTGTCAAATTATGAGCCAAGTACTCTACAGTCACGTCCTCTTCACCAAAACCCAATATACAAAAAGAGACTAAGAGCTGATAGGAGAATTACCTGAGCTCAAACATCTGATCAGTGGTGGAGCTGGGTTTGAGCCATTTTTCAATAGGTTTTCTACCTGAGGTGCATCAGAGACTCAATAGGAGGCTTTTAAAAACAGATGTCTCACTGGTCCCACAGCCCAAGTGGCTCTACAATCTGTATTTTAGTGATCTTTCCCTAGCAAATGTGCCTTGTCTCCAATTGAGATATCAGCCTCAATAGTCAAGCATTTGATAACATTACTGGGGATATTACTTTTCCAATCTGCCTTAACTTTTGATGGTACAGGTTAGGGCTTAAACAAAGATAGCAAGACAGCATGTAGGCAAAGATATGTAACAGTATCCTCAAGACACCCTTAGTCCAGGATCTGGTACATGGTACATGTTCAATAAAGTGTGCTGAATGGAATGGAAATAAAATAGAAAAATGTTGGCCTGGTAATTCATTAATGTAATTCTTTATGTACTCAAGAGATATTTATTTTATTAAGTATTTGTGTGCTTAAAATTTTTGTTGAGCTTACAAAGTGATGAGAGACAGAATTAATAAAAAAATAACGCCAAAGATATAAAACTGCATCTGAAAAATAAGTAGAATTAAGATAAGTAGAGTTCAATGAATTTAAAGAACTTAAGCAAACAAAAAGGTCAAATAAATATTTAATATTAAAGACATTCTCTCCTTACACCTGTTAGGATAATTCTGTGTGTGTGTGTGTGTGTGTGTGTGTGTGTGTGTGTGTTTATTTTTTTCACAGAGACAGTGAGAGAGTCAGAGAGAGGGACAAATAGGGACAGACAGAAAGGGAGAGAGATGAGAAGCATCAACTCTTCCTTGTGGCATCTTAGTTGCTCATTGATTGCTTTCTCATATGTGCCTTGACTGGGGACTACAGCAGAGCGAATGACCCCTTGGTCAAGCCAGCGACCCTGAGCTCAAGCGAGCAACCATGGGGTCATGTCTATAATCCAACACTCAAGTCAGTGACCCCGCATTCAAGCTAGCCATGCTGCACTCAAGCCCAATGAGCCCGCACTCAAGTCAATGACCTCAGGGTTTTGAACCTAGGTTCTAAGCTTCAGTCTGACACTTTATCTACTGCACCATGGTCTGGTCAGGTGTGTGTGAGTGAGTGTGTGTGTGTGTGTGTGTGTGTGTGTGTGTGTGTGTTTAAACAAGAATCTAATGAAGATAGAAGCATTAAAACTGGATATTCATATTGCTTTACTCTGTTTATTCTGAAATTATCTTACCATCTCTCCGCCCCCCAGCATTTCTTTTTTGAAAAGATCAAAGTTAATTGTTTTAGGATATGCCTCACAACTTGAATATAGCTGATTATTTTCTAATAATGTTTAAATTATCTCTGTGAGTTTAATAATAGGATGATTATTATTAAAAACTGTACAAACCCAGAAAAATCACAAGTGTTAGTGAATATGTAAAGAAACCAAAACCCTGTGCCCTGTTAATTGGTACATATGATATAGCCACTGTGAAAAACAACATATGGCTGCTTCACAAAAAATTAAACATAGAGTTACCACACAATTTAGCAATTCCACTTCTGGGTATAGAGATGTGAGAGCAGGGACTCACATAGATACTTGTACACCCATGCATATAGCAGCACCATTCCCTATAGCCAGAGGTGAAAGCACCCCACATGTCCATTGATAAAATGAATGGATAAACAAGTGTGGCATGCACATACAATGGAATATTATTCAGCCATAAAAAAGGAAGAAAATTCTGACACATTATACAACATAGATAAACCTTGAAGATATTATAAGTGAAGTACGGCAATCACAAAAATACGAATATTACATGATTCCATTTCTATGAGGTGCCTAGAGCAATCAAATCCAGAGAGACAAAAGTAAAATAGAGGTTGTGTTTGCCTGGGGCTAGGGAGAGGAGAATGGGGAGTTAGTGTTTAATAAGCACAGAGATTCAGTTGGAAATGATGAAAAAGTTCTGAATTTAGATGGTATGACAGTTGCACAATAGTGTGAATGTGCTTAATGCCACAGAACTGTACTAAAAAATAGTTAAAATGGTAAATTTTATGTTATGTATATTTCACCACAATTAACACATGTTAGATGTTTTAAAAAGAATGCTTCTCATTAGGATTAAATAATTCCCTTGTGATATGTGAATTTATAAAACTTGGCAGATTTTTCCATTCCTTCAACCAGCTGAACAATTCTCTCCACCTCCAAACTTTCTTTTTTTAGCAGTTCTTTATGGGAAGTGCAACTATTTTCTCTGGCTTAGCCAACAGAGTCTAAAACAGATGCATCCTCAAATTATGGTTTACGAATGCAACATCCATAAACTACTTCCGTTGTGCTTTTGTTTGGTTTGGTTTTGAATATTTTAGTGGCAAAGAGGTCGTGAAGAAAGCAAAGAAAATTTGCTGGTGATGTATTGGTGGGCTAACTTGACCTTATGAATGCTTAATGAAGCCAGACTCCCACCTGCAGTGGAAGCTGCTTTAATAGGAAAGCAGCCATACAGAGCCACGTGTGGCACTGCACATTTGTTTTGTTAGATGAATTTGATTCTTTTCTTTCTTAATGAAGCAACAATGCACTAATGTCATCTGCTGAATGTTTAGAGAGCCTCATTACAGTCTTCCGACATTTAACATTTTTCCTGCAGAAACAATCAAATTTTGCAGACACACTAAAAGCCCTTGGTGCGTTAAGTACGACATTTTTTAATAGTGTAAACAATTTACATTTGTAGCCCCTGATAATTCTATTTGCCCATTTGCCCGCAGAAGGCAATCATAAGGCCATCCATTTTCTTCCTGAAAACACATCGCTTTTGGCTTCTGTGGAAAGGCAACGTCTCTTTCCTTATTTAGCTTGCTTTTTAAAATCAGTCGTTGCCCAAGAACACAGGCACCATGGGGTTTACTTAGCAAGAACTGCCAACATAATCATGCTTGTCTTTTCTCAGTGTCCCTGAATAAGCTTGTCAGCGATGATCCTTCTCCTACGTGCAAAGCTCTCCCACCCACGACCAGGTTGTGTTGAGCAAACCCAAAAGGAGGGTGACAATGTAAAAAAGAGCACTGGCTTTGAAGCTGGGAAACCAGAACTGAAATCCCTGCACAGCAAACAGTGAAATCTTAAGAAATTCCTCCACTCATTTTTTGGCCTCAGTTTTCTCATCTAAAAAATGGGTCAATATTTCTTATCTGGCAGGATGATGGTAAGGATTAAGTAAGATATTTTATGTGGAAGCCCACAGACATAGCAGTTTCTCAATAGATATGAGTTGAATCTTTCTGTAGAGCTGTTTTAAGCAAACATTATATCACCCAATTTGCAATTACGATAAACTGTACTGTGCACTAACTTTGTGCTAGGGATCAAACTTCTGATGTAGGGGAGCTAACCATCTATTACAGGAAGTGAATAAGAATAATATCCAAGGATGCTAAGGAAACAAAAGATGTAAACTAATCCATGCTGAGTGGATGAGTGGCTCTGAATGCTGAAGCAGTTTCCCGGGGTTTGTCTTGCCCAGAGGTTTCTCAGAGTAGGAGGGAACAGAGGTGGCACCAGCCTTTTAGGATGATTGGGGTTTAAATTGTCAGAGAAAAGCATATAAGGCACTAAGTGTAGTAACTAAAAGCACCACATCCATAAAAACAGGATCTCTTTGTCCTATCGCAATATTGGCCATAAACATAACTTTTCTCATTATGACCAAGTTAGCCTTTTATTTGTGCTAGAAAGAAAGATTTGATCATGTCCTGCTTCTGCTTACCATACTGTCCTACAAAAGATACAATAATTACTGCACTCTCCTCCTGTTTCTTTAGGTTCTCTTTTCTTTATGTTTTTAAAAAGCGGGCATTGGATGAATTGTCAGATCTGGGTCCATTGCCTTCCCCCAGGGCTTGGGGAGGTGCCTCTGCCCTTCCCCACACCTTCTCCACCTGCAGTGCGCAGGCCTGGCTGCGTTTGGAGCGTGATCACTAATTTGGCTGGAGCTCCTGAGAGTCAGCTAAGCCATCATCATGACCTCATTTCTTAATGACAATAGGTCCCCGAACTTTAGATGACCAGGGAAATATGCTAAGGACAAGGTTTGACTTAGCAAAATTATTGGATAAATTTATTTCATTCTTTTAGAATTTCTTTTTTCTTTGTGAGGTGCAGAGATAAATAATTGAAAAATAAATGAAAGAAAAGGCTGAAAGTTAGTAAATTTTACAGTGATTGGTTGTGGCTAAATAATATCTTGAAAACATTCCTAACTCCAAAATCTTATTATGTGTTGCCAAATGTTAAATTACAATTGAGACCTAACAGGGAATACATGTATAATTTCAAAAATTAGACCTACAGTGCTCAATGATAGAAAAAATTTCAAATTCACCAGTGATTAAATAAATGAAATAATAGCAAGTATTATTAAATTGGTAAACTTAAAAAAGTAATAGTGGTGTTGGCATAATTGTGGGGTCAGTAGTATCTCACACAAAATTAATGAAAGGGAAATCTGAAAGGCAATAAGGCAACATTTTATTAATGTGTAGACCTTTGGATTTAACAGTCCCATTTCAGGAAACTTGTTCTAAGTAAATAATTTGAAAGTGACTCAAGGATGTCCATAGCAGAGGCTTTACAATAATAAATTTATTTTAACAAATTAAATATTTAAAATAGAAAATAGAGTAAATATATAGATAATATGCCTATATGAAATGATGCACCATCTTCTAGTCATTAGAAATGACAGTATTTGTGTGCTTATATTTTGTCATAAAAAATTTTGCAATATATTAACATTGCAGTGATAACTTGATCAACTCCTGAGTGCTTGCCATTGTTTCTTCTTTATCATCCGGCCCCACTTATAAAGAGAAAGTTGCCTTTGCTTGCTCAGTCCCTTGCTCCTACAGTCCTCAACACAGCGCCCTAGAAGTTCCCAGCAGGGTATCTTATCTTTGTATTGTAGACTTGGGAAAATGCTAAATTAATAAAGGGACCAGCCCACAGAGCATGAGGGGGATGACGTGTCTGAGAAAACAAGCTGATCTTCATAAAAAGGTAGGAAGCAGAGTGGGCAAAGCAGCTCTGGGAATGAAGGGGACTGTGGGAGTGTGGCATGGGAGTTTTCTTCAGCAGCTCTGGGTGCAAACATAACAAAACAAAATGAAAGAGAAAAGAATTTTCGAGAGTATGACTGCGGGCTGTGTATTACATAGACTCCCCTTGATATCCATCAAGAAACACAAGGACAGGCCTGACCTGTGGTGACTCAGTGAACAAAAGTGTTGACCTGGAACGCTGAGGTCGCCGATTCAGAACGCTGGGCACATACGAGAAGCAACTGCTCTGTGTTGATGCCTCCCGCTCCTCCTCCACCCTCCTCTCTCTCTGTCTCTCTCTCGATCTCTCACTTTTCTCTGAAATCAATAAATAAAATCCTTAAAAAAATGAAAGAAAGCAAAAGAAAAACAAGGACAGGATCCAATGGTACTCTGAGTTTATGGTTCTGTGTCCTCAAAGCAACTCGAGGAAACACAACACGGACTGTTTAGATTCATTGAGATGATGTGGAGTTATAAAGGGTTCATATTATTGGATAAAGAGTCTAAAAACATGTTACAAAGAGTACATTGTTTTTCTATAATCATATGTATGTTTCTGCATAAGCAAAATTGTAAAAGGACTTAAAATTATACGCAGAGGTAATCTATGAGTAGTAGAATTTTCAGTGCTTTTTTGTTTATTTGAGTTTTCAAAAATTTTTACAATGAGCATATTATTTCTGTAACCAAAAGGAGAAAGCAAATAAAACATAATTCAACCCAGAAGCTTGGGAACAAATGCTCAGTGTTGTACTCTGTTCAGGATTATCTGTCAGTCTCCCCTTCATGATATATGCTTAAAGAAAATCCTTACTGCCTCCTTCTCACACGTATCCCAGCCCGTGTTTGACTCCCATGTGTGAGACCGCCAAGCTCAACCATGCACTTGGAATACAAGGCAGCCCCTTCTCTGGTGGCTGCTGGACGGTCACTTGCGTGCAAGCTAGTTTAGCATGAAAACTAGCTTGGGTACAGGCTCCGCACTGCAGCAGGTGCTGAGGCTGCCAGCATGAGTCTCCACACAAAAGCTAAATGCAAGCCTGAGCTAAATGAGGCTTAGCAAGAAGACTAGTGGAGCAAACATGTTATTCGCCATAAGAAGAGCTACTGAAGACACAACAATTTGCAGTGGTGTTATGGGAGAGGAAAACATAAGACACTAGAGAACCACTTTGGTGCTTTCAGTTAAACTATAGAAAAAGAAAATTGAAAAATGTAATATAGTAGGTATATCATTTATCTATATATAATTTCATGTTTATTCATGCACACTGCCATCTGAGAGGAAATCAATAATATGTGAGTTAATATCTTTTCCTGAGTTAATCTGAGACTTATACATAATCATAATGCCATCTTCACTGACTAGCAAGAAATGTTTATATTTAAAGAAAAATAATAATCGAGTGAAAGAAAGGTCTAATGGGCTTTATGACTTCTGACTCGGAAAGGAAATGCTCAAGAGAAAAAATGATGACTATTATTCCCATTAAAGACTTTGAAATGGCTAAACTGGACCCTGGCCAGTTGGTTCAGTGGTAGAGCATTGTCCCAAAGTGTGAATGTCCTGGATTCAATTCCTGGTCAGGGCATATAGGAGAAGGAGAAGCGACCATCTTCTTCTCCACTCCTCTTCCTCCCCCTTCTCTTTCTCTCTCTCTCTCTCTCTCTCTCTCTCTCTCCCTCTCTCTCTCTCTCTCTCTCTTCCCCTCCTACAGCCATGTCTTGGTTAGAGCAAGTTGGCCCTGGGCACTGAGGATGGCTCCATGGCCTCACCTCAGGTGTTAAAATGGCTCAGTTGACAAGCAACAGAGCAATGACCCCCAATGGGCAGAGCATCACCTGTAGGGGGGCTTGCCAGGTGGATCCCAGTTGGAGCCTCCCTGCCTCTCACTTAAAAAAAAATGGCTAAACTAGCCTTTTCAGATCTGTTGCTAGCTGTGTGCTTGTAACAAGTATTGTTTTGCCAGCCAAGCATACCATTCCCAATTTTATCGGTGGGTGACAGCCTTCCTTGTTCTCAATCAACACTGCTCATCAAAAGTCTGCCTCAGCTCACAGTTATTGAGTTGAACATTTATTAGCTAAATCACTGTAATAATCAACTCTAAGCACAAAGTAGTTAGGTGACAAAGTCCAGAGTTGGCAGGAAATCACAGACACACAGGCTCTCAGCTCCACAAGGTAATCCAGGAGTCTAGGTTGTTTTCACCTTGCTATATTCTCACAGCCTTTCTCTATTCTGCCAAGCATGACATACAACTAGTATCATTCTAAATGCACAGGAACAAATTTAGTGTGTTATATATAATAAATGCCTGCAGGCATTAGGACCTAATTCTTTCCTGGTACTCCCAGAAAGGCTGCTAGAATACTGTCTGCATTGATAAAGCAGATGTAACCAGTGCTGTGTCTGCATTTCAACATATGGAAAAGGGACAGAGCAAGCAGAAGGCAAGAGATGTTTCAAAGTGATACAGAAGTTGCATGTATCCTTTCCACTCATATTGTATTGTTGAAGAATGGAGGCTGAGAAAAACATTCTCTAGCTAGGTGATCATGTGCCCAGCTAAAACTTATAATAATAGTATTTCTATTTTTTTTGTTGTTGTTTTAGGTGAGAGGAGGGGAGATAGTGAGGCAGACTCCTGCATGTGCCCCAACCAGGATCCGTCTGGCAACCTTGTTTGGGGCCAATGCTTGACTACTATTTTTAGCACCTAAAGCTGATGTGCTCCAACAGCGCTATCCTCAACATCCAAGGCCACACTTGAACCAATTGAGCCACTGGCTGCAGGAGGGAAAGAGGGAGAGACGGGGGAGAGGGAGAGGGAAAGAAGCAGATGGTTGCTTCTCCTGTGTGCCCTGGACGGGAATCAAACCTGGAACATCCAAAGGCTGGGGCCGATGTTCTATCCACTGACCTACCAGCCAGGGCCAGTAATTGTATTTCTAAAAGAACAAAGAGGAAAATATATATCAGGTGATAAATAGAAGTGTCTGCTTCAGGCATAGTCACCTAAGTAGCAATCACCAAAGAGATTCACTTCTGCTTGTTCACTGTCCCCCACCACACACACACACACACACACACACACACCCAAACTACTAGTGCTCTAGTGCCTGCTCTCCTGGAGCTTATTTCTAGTGTATCTCTAGTCATGGAGCAGGAGAAACAGTTAAAAACAAATAAATCTGATGACATCCTTAAGTCAAACTGTTTCTAAGCTGCTCCTGGGCTTCTAAAATACATAAACAAATATGTTCTTTTGGTTTGTTTAAACCAATTTCAGCTGAGTTTGATTCTTTGTAACAAAATGTGTTATATTTCCATGTTGTAATGCAACTACATTCATTTTATTTACATATTTCCCAAATATCATGTTATTGATATGTGTTTTATCTCTATCTTCTTAATTCCTCAAGACTTTAATACTACTATTTAGCATAATGTTCAATGAAATATAGTTAAATATTTAACATTTCCTAAGCTTTTTAGTTCTTACATTTTATATCTTTTCTTTAGGTCCATTTTATTTTTTCTGCTTAAAGTGAATCTTATAGAATCTCTTTTTGTGGGTTTCTATAGGTGTTCAAATCTCTCATTTTTTCTAAGTGACTATTTTAGTTTCATTCTTGAAAGTTATTTTAACTTTGTAGAAAATTCTAGTTGACAGTTACTATCTTTCAGCAAATAGAAAATTATTTCCTTGTCTTCTGACTTTTATTGCTGACAATAAGTCTACTGTTACTTCTTTGAGACTTCTTCAAAAAAAATATTTGAATCTAGTTGTCTGTAGTTTTTGCTGATGTATCTGGATTTTATTTTAATTTATACTGCTTGAAATTCTCTGGTATCCTGCAAATCTAATTGATTGCTTTTCACTAATTTTGAGCGTTCTTAATCTTCCCTCCCTTCTTCCTTCCTTCCTTCCTTCCTTCCTTCCTTCCTTCCTTCCTTCCTTCCTTCCTCCCTCCCTCTTTCCCTCCCTTCCTTCTTTCCATTCTTCTTTTCTCCTCATTTTTTCTCTAAGCCCTGGGTGGTGCATATGAGGACAGCTAGTATACTAGCTGACTGAGACTCCAAGAAGGCAATTTATCTGCCATTTTCTTATCTTTCTCATTCCTGCAACATTGCATGTCCCGCCCCCTGCCACTCCCCTGCATCTTCAGATACTAGTTTTTACTTGTCTTTTCTCTTCAAGGTTTACAATTCTTTCAAATATGCAAAGGAAAACCAAAAAAAATCACCTTCTCTTGAAGGGAGTTTGCATTTGCATTACATTTTCATTTCATTAAGTGTTCGTGCAGATCTACAGAGATATGACATCAATTCATTCAGCTGAACATTCTAATCTCACGGAAGGTAAATGCCAGTGGCAGACAGTGCCTCTAACCCATTTGCCCTTGCTTGATTCTCTTTCTCAATTTTAAGCACATTTATGGTAATGAGTTAGGCTGGCTGTGCAGTCTCTCTGACCCTTTCCCCACAGGCCAAGCAAGCGGTGTTGGTGTGAGATGTCAGACAGACATAAATTCCCTTACAGAGATTTCCAGCGGAAGGATTGGAAGCCTCCTACCTCGTTCCTTTTAGCCCTGCAAAAGAGCCTCACTTATGCCGTTTTTATCTCCATGGCTGTTCACAGAACCAAAGATGGCAGTCACACTTCAAGAAGCAACCAGGGAGGAAACTAGATTTGGAATCCTGGCAGTAACACCACCAACTAACATTTGTACAGACTTTAAATGTTGCAAAGAACGAACTTTCGTATTGGCCTACTAAATTATCACAGTCATTCCAGCAGCCAGGTGTTGGTGTTATTATTCCCATTTTACAAATAAAAAAATTGAGCCCTAGAAAGTTGTTATAAATCATCGAAAATTACCTTGCCAGTAAATAACTGAGCCTGGTAGCCAGTTATTCTGGAAATCCAGGACTTCCAGTTCCAGAATCCATCATCTTAGAGTTTATATTAGACTATTATATCAAAATAGTCTTTAATATAACTAACATGGAAAGCTGTTGGACAATAAATGTGAAAAACCTAAAATATGTGTATATGCTTCATTCTGATGTGTAGAACTTCTAGTAATGTATTGCAAGAAAATAGAAATATACAAAAAAATTATTCATAAAATTTGCAGTATAATATAGAAATATCATAAAATTACAAGCTAACTAATGTTTAAAAACAGGGGATAATGTAAAATTATTAAACTACATTCAGAAGATGTGATACCATTTTGTCACTAAGACTATGTTTTCAAATGGTATTTAAACATATCTTCTATATAACATTAAATAAAAATAAGAACATATTAGAAACCTATTCAGAGTATGATTCCAATTTTATTTGGAAAATATGTTTATAAAAATATCAAAAGCACTATATATATTTTTATAAATACATATATGTACATATACACATTTAAATACACACTCATTCATGAAAATGCTATAGATAATATTTATTCTCTTAAGTATTCTCTGAAAAACTTTAAAATTTTCAAATTATGTATAACGAATATGTATTCATTTTAATCATCAGGGAAAAATAAAATGATTTTTCAAATATCTGTTAAATCATCCCATTTTCCCCATCTCTTTACCCTTCTCAGAATTAATTTATTCAAATGGCCATGATCACTTGTGTGAATGGCCACTTCTGGCAACCTGGCTCTGGGAAGTCCCTCCCTTCTCTTTCTCACTCAGATGTGATGCTGTCATTTCAATGTTCATTTCACCTGCTCTGCAGCTGCACAATTTTCTCTCCCGGCAGCTGATCCCCGGTAGAAATACTGCCCAGTGACACACAGGGCCAACTGAGGTTCCTGAAATTACTTATCTGATCCATTGTTCCCTCAAACCCCTGGTACCCCACACAATTGAATGACAGTTGTTTCTGTGTCTGCTGTGCCTTCAGTGTCTGGCCTGACCAGTGCTGTGTGTGCGGCTGGAGGCTGGGACTTCATCTCACCCTCAATGCCTCATCTCAGAGGAAGAAAACCCTCAGACAGAGTGAAGGGAGCTGACAGAGGACAGCCACATCATGTTCCCTCTTTTCTTCTCTCTTCCGCCTCTATTCTCTTCCTTTTATGTGTGGTCACTCTTCCCAGTTAAATGGTAACTTTCAAGATCAGGTGCAACTTTACATTTGTAAGTATAATGGACACTAAGCCATTGAGAAATTAACATTCATGGTTTCAACTATGTATTCTCTTGAAACACCTAGAATCCACAATATACAGTGATTTATAATGACCAGGAAATCATTTTGAACACCAGCAAGGTTGTGGACTAAATCACCTAGCTAGAGTCCTTTGAACTGATCACGCAGTATATTTTTCACTTCACATATTAGTTTTATCCTTAGACATTGAATTTGGGTCTTTTCTGTTTGTTTGTTTTTCATGACTCTCCACTTAACTATTTAACATGGCGCACAGTTATAACTGTTTTTAATGGCTTTTTATGGTAAGTCTAATATCTGTGTCACTGTGGGTCACTTTCAATTGGTTTAACCTCAATACAGATATATGCTACTGCTTCTGTGTAGGCATAGAGATATGTTATGAGGTGTTAGACATTGTGAATTTTATCATGTTAAGTGCTAGATATTTTTGTTTTCCTCTAAATATTATTGAACTTTTCTTCTGGGATTAAAATTAAATTGCTTAATTTTATTATTTTAGGTCTTATTTTTAATATTTGTCAGATGGTACTGGAGCATGCTCATTCTCAGGTTAATTATACCCACTTCAAAGGCAAGAGCTTGCAATGTTGTCTAGTCAATGATGCACAAGTCTTGAGGTTTTCCAGTTGGGCTGGCAGAAATAAACACTCTCGTGGATCGTATGGAAGTGTCAGGCCCTGTTACCTTGATTTGTTTCAGGTGATTTTTTCCTCAGGCCTAGGTGGCTTCCTCACATGCATGTGCTAACCAGCACTCAGATGAATACATAAGGGGACCCTCTATACAAATGCAAAGGTTCCTCTGCCACAACACTCTCTCTTTCAGCACTCTGACCTGCCAACTTGAACTTCCTTACTCATCCTTGGCTCAGACTGAGCTCCCCTCCCAACCCTGCTTGGAAACTCTCAGAGGAGTAAGCTGGGACATCACAGGGCCTTCTTGCCTTGCTTGTTTCATATCTCTCAGGGCCACTGTTCATTGCTGTCTGGTCTGGTGTTTTAGTCTGCTTGAGCTGCCCTAACAAAGTAACATAGACTGGGTGGCTTAAACAATGGACATTTATTTTTTCACATTTCTGGAAGCTGGAAATCTGAGATCAGAGTGCCAGGGTGATCAGACTCTAATGAGAAGGCTCTTCCTCTTGCAGCTAGCCACCTTCTTACTGTCTTCACATGGCTTTGCCTCCCTTGGTGTGGAGAGAGAGCTCCCTTCTTCTTCCTCTTCTTATAAGGCCACTAATTCTACTGGATTAAAGCCCTAACCTTATGACCTCTGTTAACCTTTGTTA
This sequence comes from Rhynchonycteris naso, assembly GCA_037038555.1. NCBI lineage: Eukaryota > Metazoa > Chordata > Mammalia > Chiroptera > Emballonuridae > Rhynchonycteris > Rhynchonycteris naso. Next base: position 231,322,715 of record CM072998.1, read on the forward strand.
CATTCTAAATGCCTCGTTTCCAAATGCAGTCACACTGGGGGTTAGGTCTTCAACATATGAATTTGGGAGAAGCACAGTTCAGTCAGAGCACCCAGTATCTTGCAGATTGTTATTTCATGCATTTTGTTCGGTTTTTGGTGGTTTATGGTGGGAGTATAATCTAGTTTCTGTTATTCCATCGTATCTGAAAATGGAAATCACGATCTCTTTTCAAAATTGGAAATTTCATAATCTCACTTGAGAGTATCTATACCTCTAGTATTAAATTATTAATAAGATGTTCAACAGCAAAGACCTACTGTAAACTCAGCAGTTTTTAAATAAATATGTATTTTATTGGCCCTAGTAATATTTGCATATATTTGAAACAGTATCACCTGTATTTATGAATCATATTATTTATTTTTCTGCAGACAAAATTTAGCATGTATTATAGATTTTAAAATCTCCTGTAAATATGGTTCTAGCATTTAGTTTACAGATTCTAGGAACCAAGACCAAGAAGTATTCCATATTGATCTCCATAAATTTTAAAATAAAATTTTCATGTAATTATTGATATTCACTAAAAATTTAAAAAGTGATGAGTTCAGTCAGAGCAAATCATTCCAACCTAAGCTCATTTTCTTTAGTGTAGGCTTACTGGTTGATATTCCAGAGAAATGTGTAAATATGTGTCTGAATTTCATCAGGGCCACTGGTATTCTGTCTGCTTTGTCTATTTGTTGTATGTGGATGCAGAAATGTTCGCCAGATAATAACTGAAGAACAAGCTGAAAAAACGTCAGTTAGATGCCATCTTACAGGGAAACACTAAATGCACACACTTGGCATCTGAGGCAGAATTTTCACAGCTTGTCACAAAATCTGTTTTCTCCTCTTACTGGGGCAGACAGCTAGAGTGTATTTCTTAACCTCCACTGCAGTTCTAGCCAATGGATTATGAGCGGAAACAGTGTGTGTGCTACTATCAGGCCTGGCACAAAAGTGCCCGGAAAATCCTCCATGCTTTTAATTCTTCCATCAGCTGAGGCAGACACGTGTGGCCACCCTAGAAGACACATGCTGAAGGAGGTGTCTGCCTGCCTGCTGAGCAGGTGTTGGATGAAAGGCGTCAGTCCTTGAGCCCACCTTGGAGGAGGCTGCTTGCTAATTAGGAGCACTATTTTGTGGGGTTTTTTTTAATTTTTATTTTATTCATTTTAGAGAGGAGACACAGAGTGAGAGAGAGAGAGAGAGAGAGAGGAAGAAAGAGGGGAGGAGCTGGAAGCATCAACTCCCATATGTGCCTTGACCAGACTAGTGCAGGGTTTTGAACTGGCGACCTCAGTGTTCCCAGGTCGACGCTTTATCCACTGCGCCACCACAGGTCAGGCTATTTTGTGTTTTATATGAACAAGGGATAAACTTTTATTGTGTTTAAGCCATTGCACATTTTTCAGATTGTTTGTTGCAGAAGTTGAAGATAACCTATGGAATGAAGCCTCGAAACATGGTGTTTTGTTACCATTTTTATAAATTAATTGGATTAAAACAAAATAACATTTCATAATGAGTACTATTAATTTTTTAAATTCCTTATTTTTTTATATTTTTATTATTATTCTATGACTTTTCTACTTTCAAAGTAATACATGCTCATTATGTATTTTGCAAAATTTGCTGATCTCTGCAAATGAGAGAAAAGTGAAGGAGAGGTAACAGCAATCTTTGATAATAAACACTCAAAGATAACTAAGGTAACTCCGCCAAAGGTCCTGAAGTTACTTGAAACTCAATTTATGCAACACTAAGGAGCTTTTCCAAAAGTAAGTTTGTGTGTGTGTGTGTGTGTGAGAGAGAGAGAGAGACAGGAACATCAAGCTATTTCTTTATGTGCCTTCACTGGGGATCAAAACAGAAACCTCTGTACTTCAGGACGAAGCTCCAACTAACCAAGCTACCTGGCCAGGGCTTAATTTTTAATTTATTGACTAATTTTTAGAGAGATAGAGAGAGAAAGAAAGAGAGAGGTGAGGGGGAAGGGAAGCTTTCATTTGTTGTTCAAATGCACTCAGTCATGCATTCTTTGGTTGCTTCCCGTGTGTGCCCTGACTGGGGATTGAACCCACAACCTTGTTATTTTGAGACAACACTCTAACCAACTGAGCAAAGCAGCTAAGCAGCTAGGGCCTTTTATTCATGTTTCTTACTTCACTGAATAACACTACCTTTCCTTCAAGTACATGAGCCAAAAAGCACATCGTCATTCTTAACCCTCACCTCTGCACGGGCCCTTTCTATAAGCAGCAAGATTTAGCTAATATAGACAAAAGGTGCAGTGATTGCTGAAATTTAACAATAGATTGATATGCTGGCATGATAGAGGAAATCCAAATATCCAGTTATAAGACAGCTGAGGATCAGGAGAAGTTGTGGTGTCAGGACTGGGCAGCAGAAAACATGGTCAACAAGAGTGAATGTGAAGCAGCTGTTTTATTCTCTGAGTATTTGCTCTTGCCGTTCTCCAAAGTCTTCCTAACGAAGTCCAACCCCAGGTCTGGCTCAGAATCAACCTGTTGCAGAATGCTTTGCTTGACTTCCACCCCACTGCAAGCTGGTTCTAGTTCAAAGTAATTTCTTCCTTACAAAAGTATTTTATAACCACACCTTTCATGTGATGCTTATTTTTAGCCATACACTACTGCTTATTTTTTTTAATGTGGCTATACATATAGTAATTGCTCTAGGTAGAATTAAAGTTATAGCTTGAGAGAGAGATGGACAGTGGTTTTACTCCTTTGTGCATTCAGAGTCCTGTACAGGGTCTATTCCCCTAGCAGGCTTATTTAGAAAAAAAGAAGAGAAAGGAAGGAAGGAAGGAAGGAAGGAAGGAAGGAAGGAAGGAAGGAAGGAAGGAAGGAAGGAAGGAAAGAAAAGAAAAAAAGAGGGAGGGAGGGAGGGAAGGAAGGAAGGAAGGAAGGAAGGAAGGAAGGAAGGAAGGAAGGAAGGAAGGGAAGGAAGAAATACTTGCTCACTTTTTCAGCCTTATGTTGCCCTGAGTCAGTATCAGCCAAGCCACTTGAGAAGTTGGAGTGCACTGAGTAGCTTTGTGAGCTGTCCCATGTCCTGACTGAATAGAAGGCAAAGGACCAGGTTTCCAAAGTAAGCTATTTATATTCTGACCACTGCCTGGAGCATGTCTAGAAGACCAAGATTTCTGAGATGATATTCAGTGACAGAGAAAAGAGATGAATAACCTGGCTGTGATTATTTGTCATTTGCTAATAAAAAAAATCTATTTATGTTGGCGCTCTTCCACTACGCTTTTTAAACTGATTAATTTCTCTCCAGCCTTGACCTACTGATCTCTTCAACATTCAAACTCACTATTTATTTTAATAATAATTCATTAACTTGATTTTTGTATTGCCCACAAGACCTGGAAATTATTTTTCAAATTTCTTGCTGATCTGCTCAATGATGACTACCCTGTAATAGAGCCGTGACATTCAAAACCAGGGGCCATGAGGGCCAAGGAGAAGCTGTGAAACTCACCCTTGGCCTGACATCTGGGTGGGTAGATAGGGACTTCTTTTTCCTTTTAAACTACCAACATCTAAAAGAGTCATATTTTTTTACTCAAGAGGTTTTTATTAAAAATAAGTTTACAAAAAAAGAAAATTAATCAAGATGTTGACCATTTTCAATTTTTTCCTATCCCTTCTCAACACTAGGGTATTTCTGCTGTTCCACAAAATGTTCACTGAATGGCAAATTGTTCTTGTATGTATATTTATTTACCTGGGCAGAAACTACTGGACACTTAAAAGAAAAAAAATATATTGTTTAAATTTTGGACAATGAACCATTTTACAAAATTGCTATTATGCTTTTAATAATCACAAGAGGCTTTTGGAGTACTGATTGTTGTCAAGTATGTTCTATGTAATCCTGCCACATGGTCCTCACACCAGTTCTGAGATGGGCATCATCACTCTCCATTTGCCCATGAGGATGCTATATTTCAGCAAACTTTCTAAGATCACCCAGAGTTGCTCAGTAAATGTGGAGGCTGGGGTTCAGAGTTGGGTCAGCCTGGTGGCAAAGCTGAGCTCTTAAGGGCCACCTTGTTTTAAATATGACACAACATTTAAAGAGCTTGTTACAGTGACTTGTAATACCAATTAGCTATTATTGTCATTGATGATACCGTTGTTCTTGGTTTGGGAAGACAGTGTTGAGCATCTAAATATAGAGCTATTAACACATAGTGGGTAATCAGTAATGTCAGAGAAAGGGGGAGACAGACACAAAGAAAAAGACAGAAAGAACAAAGCAGAAGATGCCAGACAGAGGTTGATGTTGTAGAAAGAAAGATGGTTCTAAAATCTTGCCAAAAATGACTTCAAGTCCTGGCTCCCAACACAGCATCTGTGTGACATCATATAAATGAAATCAATTGTCTTATCAGTAAAATGGTGTGATTAATAGTTTCTTTTTAGGGGTAATGATAATGCTCATTATCTTGATTGTGGGGGTGATTGTATTGGTGTATACATATGTCAGAATTTACAAATTATACTGCTTACATGTGTGCAGTTGATTGCATGTTAAATTATGCTCAATAAAGCTATTAAAATAGTAATGACAATAGCTGCTACATCACGTTGCTGTGAGGATTAAAGTGAATACATACTTAAAGGTCTGCATGGAACCTTGAATTTTTAAAAATTCAAGCTTAAAATCCAGTTGAATCCAGAAGTCATTTAAACACTGCCCCTACCCATCTCATCTGAAGGCCCATCTGCACTCTGCTTCTGTCTGAGACCATCACATCCTCCCCCAGGCAGGTCAGACAGACCAGAGAAGAATAGGAACCAGCGAGCAATGAGACAGAAGGTCCAGCCTGAGGAATGTCAGTCACTTCCATGCCAGCAGGGAATGAACCTAACTTTAGGTAGAGAGGAACAAACTATAAATGACTCTGAGGGCCTCCGACAACTTGTTGGAGAATGATCAGGAAAATCAAACTTATGCTAACCACTCTGAATTCCTTTCCTGGATGTAGACAATGGTTTGATTTCTCCTTGCTCCTGCCCCTTGGGGCTTTGTTCAGGACACAGCTCACTTTTCTTCCTGTCACACATATGACAAAGCCCGGAGGGGAGTCCCATCAGCCATTCTCTCTCATCTTGGCAATCAGTTAAAAGCATGAAGCTTAGGCTTTCTTAATTCATTTAGATTCACGCCTTGGCTAACAAGCTACATAACTCAGGATAAATGATCTGGGAGCCTGGAAAGGAGTGGCCCCAGTAGGGAGAACTAGCTAGCTCAGGAGGTTAAAGAAATAAAAGTGCTTGTCTCTGATTCAAATCTAATTTGGTTAATGGAAACAAAGGCTATTTTCTAAAAGCTATTCACCAGCAAGGAAGGAGCACATTTCTTCCACACCCGGACTTAATGTTCATGTCTCCCTTTGTGTGTGTGTGTGTGTGTGTGTGACAGAGACAGAGAGAGGGACAGAGAGGGACAGACACCCCGGAAGGGAAAGGAGAGAGATGAGAAGCATCAATTTCTCATTGCAGCATCTTAGTTATTCCTTGATTGTTTTCTCATATGTGCCTTGACCGGGGGTGGGGGGCGGGAGCTACACCAGAGTGAGTGACCCCTTGTTCTAACCAATGACCTTGGGCTCAAGCTGGTGAGCTTTGCTCAAACCAGATCAGCCTGCGCTCAAGCTGGCGACCTTGGGGTTTCGAACCTGGGTCCTCCGCGTCCCAGTTCAGCGCTCTATTCACTGCGCCACTGCCTGGTCAGGTCCCTCAGATTCATCTGTTGAAGTACTAACCCCAAATATAACTATATTTGGGATGGGGGCCTTTATGAAAGTAATGTTATATGATGTCATAAAGGGCAGTGCTCCAATCTGACAGAATTAGCATCCTTATAAGGAGAGGGGGAGACACCAGAGCATGCTCTCTCTCTCTCTCTCTTTCTCTTTCCTCACATGTGAGGACACAGTGAAAAAGGTGGCTGTCTATAAGCCAGAAACAGAGGTCTCACCAGAAACCAAAGTAGGCTACAGCTTGATCTTAGACATCTAGCCTCCTTAACCTTGAGAAATCAATGCCTGTTGTGTAAGCCCCTGGCCGGTCAATGGCATTCTATCAGGGCAGCCTGAGCTGACCCAGAGAGGCACAGTCCATGGCAGCATCCTTCTCCGGCACCATTTCCTTGGGCCTGCCTCTGCAACTCAACCTTCTCACACCTGACCCAGGAGTAGTTAGTTAAGATAGGAAGATGAGTTTAGGGTAGACAAAGGTAGATATTAAGGTAGAAAAGAAGGTCCCTACAAAAGAGTATGCATTCAACAAGTGTTTACTGAGCAGTCCTAAACCTGTGGCTCTGTTCAGTGCCACTTAAGCAAAGCCCAGGGGCACAAAGGAAGCAATTTGACCAGCCCATCCTATGCAGACGCTATTGTAACATGTTTCTTAATGAGTGCCACCATCACCTTTCAGCCTTTCAGAATCCATTTCAGATTGCTGCCTCCTGCCCCAGACTCCTGTTGCTGTTATACCCGTTGGTGAGGCCTGTGGGTGGTGTTCCATTGCCCAGGACATCAGCATCTTAGCAGGCACAGCTATCTTCTGCAGGGAGGACTTATGAGACAAAAAATGCTCTCTTTTGCTACTGACAATCAACATGGCTTTATTTTGGCTGTGGCTTTGTTTATTTTATTTATTTATTTATTTATTTATTTATTTATTTATTTATTTATTTATTTTGCGAGACAGACAGACAGACAGGAAGGAAGAGAGATGAGGAACATCAATTCGTAGTTGCAGCACTTTAGTTGTACATTGATTGCTTCTCATACATGCCTTGACAAGGGGTAAGGGACACCTTGTTCATACCAGTGACCTTGGACTCAAGCCAGAGACCATGGGATCATTTTCATGCTCCCACGCTCAAGCCAATGAACCCACATGCAAGTTGGTGAGCCCAAGCTCAAGCCAGCAACATTGGGGTTTTAAACCTGGGACCTTAGCATCCAAGGTTGATGCTCTATCCACTGTGCCACCACCAATCAAGCATTGGCTTTGGCTTTTAACTTTTTCCACCAGTTTTATTAAGATATAGTTAACATACATCACTGTATAAATTCAAGGTATACAAGATAATGGGTTAACTTGCATATATTGTGGAATGATTACCACAGTAAGTTTACCTGGCATCAACCATTTCACATCGATACAAGAAAAAGGAAAAAAAATTATGATGAAAACTCTTAGAATCTACTTTTTCAACAACTGTCTTATGTATCATACAGTATTATAAATTATAGTTATTGCACTGTACATTACATTCCTAGTATTTGTATCTTGTAACTAAAAGTTTGTACCTTTTGACCATCTTCTTCCAATCACTTTTTATTTTTAACTGAGATTGAATTTATACACAATGAAGTACTCAGACCTTAAGTGTATGGTCTACTCGGTCTTAACAAATGTGCATCAAAGCACAGAGCAGTGTTGTTTACCCAAGAAGTCTTTCTACCCTTCCCCCTCAATTTCTGTTCCCAGAAGGAACTACTGATCTGATTTGCATCACTGTGACAGTTCACCTCCCTTAGAATTTTGCACACCTAAGTTTTGGGGGTGGGAAGGTCTGGCTTCTTTCACTCAGCCTAAAGTTTTTGAGATGTGTCTGTGTTGTTGCATCTATCAGTAGTTTGTTCATTTTGTGTTCCTGAGTATGATTTCACCATACAGAAGTGCCAGGTTGTTTATCCATTCTATTGATGGTCATGCAGGATGGTTCCAGTGTATGGCTCTTATATATAAAGCTGTTAAAAACATTCTAGCTCATGTTGTTTTCATTTCTCTTGGATAAATACTTAAGTCATAGGGTAGATATATGTTTAACCTTTAAAACACTGCCAAACAGATTGGACCGTTTTACATTCCCACTGCAATGCACGAGAGTTCTGGTCAACCCCCTCTGTCATCTCTCATTTTAGCCTGTCCAGTGGTGTGCAGTAATATCTCGTGGTGATTTTAATTTGCATTTCTTGAGGGATATTACATGCTTTATTTCATGTGTTTGCTGCAATTTTATTATTATATTTTTGTGAAGTGTTTAAGTCTTTTGTCAATTTTTTATTTGGTTGACTTTTAATTATTGAGTTGCAGGAATTCTTTATATACTAGGTACAAGTCATTTATCACATACAAACATTGTGAATTAGTTTCCCCAGTCTGTAAATTGCTTGTCAGTTTTCTTGATGATGTTTTATAATGCAAAGGAGTTTTTTATTTTGATAGCTTAATCTATTAACGTTCATTCTTTTATGGTCTGTGTTCTTTCTAGGAAATATGTACCTACCTCAAGGTCATGATAATATCTCTAGTTTTATTCTTTCTAGTAGTTTTATAATTTTACCTTCTTCTGTTAGGTTGGTGACTTGTCTTCAGATAAATTTGCTATATGCTGTGAGACAGGTCACAGTTCTTTATTTTTCTATACAGGCACCTTGTTGTCCCAGCACAGTTAGTTGAATAGATATTCCTTTCCCCTTGAAATTATTCAGGTGCCCTTATTAAAAATCATTTGCATGCTTAGGTGTGAAGTTAGCATCACTCTAATTTGTTTCTGGAAAAAAAAAAAAAAAAAGCCCCTCTGTGGTCATGGTGGAAAGGTATGAGAAAGCGAAGGAAACCGGAACCCTACCTTACCCCATATGCCAGGACTGTGCCAGGTCCACTATAAGCCCAGAGCCAGAGCTGCCCTGCCCCAAAACAGAAGATACCAGAAGCAAATGGACCACAGGAATTTGATGGGCATGAGCTAGGGAGCGTTTTTCACCCGAGACCTGATTCCCCTGCCAGTTTTTTCAAGCTCTTTGATAATAAAACGAGAAAAACTAACAGAAAATAAGTCAAAAGAACTGTTGACATTTGTGATACATAGAGCCCTCCTTCATTGTTCCCCCTTCCCAAAGAAAACTATCCAAGATACTTTATAGAACCCTGCTGTGTGAGGCTCTAGGTCCAAACCACAATCAGTTACTCCTAGTTCTAGAAAACTGCCTGGAATTCTCAACTGTGCTAGGACAGTGAGCATGTGTACTGACAGTCTCGTTGCAGCCTCAAATCAGAATTAAGCAGTAACTCAACTCATTTTCATTTTCCTATTCCTCCTTCATCAATTCTTAAGTAATTTTTAGCATTGGGAAGCTGACATTTTAAAAATAGCATCTTTTTTTAACCCATGGCAGATATCGTCTCTTTGGAGTTTTGTTAGAAAGTCTTCCTTCCAATTATTATTGCCAAAGTCATGTATAGGGACCTTTGTAAATATACATTAAATGCTTGTACATGCTCACAAAAGAACCTCAAAAACAAACAAAAGACATGAATAAACATCCTCTTTAAATTGGATTGACTTTAGAGAACTTTCCAGAAAGTCTTTTTCTAAAATAAAAAGAATGCTCCTAGTGGCATAAAGTAAATTAATGTCTACAGTGTTGGATAATCACCAGTAGAGGGCCAATCAGATCTTCATCCCCAAAGCATTAGGATTTCCAGGAGCATGGATTCCTGCTGTTACATTCGACGAAGACTCTCTCCTTGACCAAACTCTATCAGGCTCCTCTGAGCTCTTTTTCTATGAGGCCCTGACCTTGAGAATATCTTCAAGAGCTCAGTTATAGCAAGAATTCCATTATATCAGTTTATTCAGTTTCTCACCCTCACTATTTGACTGAATTCCTTATCCTCCCCTGATCCTTCACGTGATATCTGATCCTCGTGGCCTGTGTTCAGCAAGGATTCTGTCAAAATGGTTTAGCTCAAATCTTACATTACCCCCACTATTTTCTTAGTAATCACTGACACCCCCATACACTCTGTTCCTTGGCTACATATTCCCATTTCTCCTTGTTGCAACTGAGCCTGATCTCTGTCTCCAACTGCAGGTCACCCCTAAACCTATTGCAATAGTCCTGAATGAAGCCTGTCTTACCAGTTTAATGAGAGTCAAGAATAATTACTTTTCTTTAACACCTTTTAAAGGAAATATTGTAGTACCAAGCAGTATAGCTATCTTTTTATTGAGCTCAGCAGAGAGGGTGTGTGTGTGTGTGTGTGTGTGTGTGTGTGTGTGTGTGTGTGTGTACATGTGTGTGTGTGTACATATGTGTGTGTGAAACTACAGAAAATCCTACAGGGGAGAAACATCTCTGTCCATACTTATAAATTACTGAGACCACAGAGAGGTTCTATGTGGGTCCTCTATAGAGAGACCCTGGTGGCCTTTCTGATTATGCCTCATCTAACACACAACCCACAACAGACATATAGCTCTCACATGCTTGATGTGAGGTTTGTTCACATAATTTCCTGCATCTGACAACATCTGTGAGGTCCTGATTAGCTTACAATCCCCAGAGCTCAGCCAGTGACATTCATTTACTTTCTAGGCACCTGTAACTCTGTGGAGGCCCAGAACAAGTCATTCCAAGATGTGCATGCCAATTTTTTTTTAGCGAGGAGGGAGAGAGGGAGGAACGGAGAGAAAGAGAGAAGCATTAACTTGTTGCTCCACTTAGTTGTGTACCCATTGATTGCTTCTCATACATGCCTTGACCGGGAAGCAAGCCAGCAGCCTTGGGTTCAAGCTGGTGAGCCTGGGTTCTCTCTGACCTCAGTGCTCCGGGTCAACACTCTATCCACTGTGCCACCACCAGTCAGGCTGCAGATTGTTTTAAGCCAAAGGCAATTTTAGCCACAGACACAAGAGAAACTTCCAGCCCTGGCTGGTTGTGTCAGTGGTAGAGCTTTGACCTGGCATCTAGATGACCCAGGTTTAATTCCCTATCAAGGCACACAGGAGAAGTGACCCTCTATTTCTCCACCTTTCAACACCCTTCTCTGTCTCTCTCTCTCTTTCTCTCTTTCTCTCTCTCTTCCCTTCCCTTCCACAGCCATGGCTCAAGCAAGTTGGCCTTGGGCACTGAGGATGGCTCCATGGCCTCCGCTTCAGGCACTAAAAAAATGGTTCTGGTTGTTGCGGAGCAAGGCCTCAGATGAGCAGAGCATTGCTGCCCAATGGGCTTACTGGGCAGATCCCAGTAGGGCTCATGGGAGAGTCTGTCTCTCCGCCTCTCCTCTTCTCACTAAAATAAAAATAAGAGAGAGAAACTTCCACCCCCACCCTAACTGCTTAGTAGAATTTTAATTACCGGCATTGCCCATTGAGATAATTAGCTATTGAAGTATTACCTCGTACATAGCTCAAAATGTCATTTATGTCTCAATCCCCTTTCTACCTCTGAACCTCTCCTACACGTGGGGCCTCTGACCCTCTCATGTATGCAGGGTTCCCATACATATGCATTATTAAACTTGGTTATTTTCTCTTGCTAATCTGTTTCGTGTCTACACATATTTGATTTTAAGACCAGCCAGAAGAACCATGGGTGTAGAGGAAATGTTGTTCTTCTCCCACATGTCCAACCCGGCACTTTATGTACACATTACCCACATTGCCCTTGCAATCCCTTGTAGCGCATGTGAGTGTGACAAACCTCAGCAGGCATGAACTGCACCTGCCTTCTCTGTTTTTCACATTGTTTTTCCTTCCTCCGTAACTGCACTTCCAAAGCCAACATGTGCTGAGCGTTCATCTTGGGCCACGCACTGTGTCTCCCTGGATTGTCACAACCACTGTGTGAGAGAGATTTTGTATTGTTATCTTCCAGGTAAAGAAACAGAGAGGAGAGATTCAATCACTTGCTCATGGCCATGGGGCTAATTAAAACTGAATTTGAACAAAAGACTGTCATGCTGCAGCGTCTGTTTCTAACCGTGGTGCACTCCAGTCCCGTGGCAAACCCCTCGCTGTGACTTTGGGTTTATTTGTTTAGTTTTGATGTTTGGCAATCAAGCTACACATTAAAACAAAACACCTTTGCCCCAAAAAAATGATAGAGCACTTTCATAAGCTCCAGCAGCTACAATTTTGAAGACCAGAATGATGGCATGGTTGCTTTTGAATTTTGAATTGGAATGTTTTGTCAGAGAAAAGATATTACCTACATTGAATTCAATTGTGATATTGAATACAGCCACTTGCATTTTAGCTTCATTCAGAATAGACTAAAATCAATTTCTGCCTACCTGCAACGTAAAATGACATGTTGCACCAGGAAAAAAAAAGTAAAAATGATCTCAGGTTTTCTGTTAATACTGTATTGTGAATAGCAGAGAATGCCAAAGGGGTAGATAGACCAGACATTGGAAAGAAGCCACCAAAAGCAGGGATACTACTGAGCTTCTTGAAATTGCTGTTTTGGGTTGCCTCTTCTGCTTCCTTTTCTTTGTGGAGAATAAAACATGCTTATCTGATTTATAGATTCTTTTTCCCTCCAGCTCCCTGCTTATTCACACCTAAAAACCTAGGGATCTACCTTAAAATGTTTGTGAAACACATTTGAAAAGACTATTTTTTCACATCTAAACTCCACCTATGTGTGTTTGTGGAATTTTGCATAAAAAATGCCCCCAAGGCACCAGTTTCAGGACCCTGTGGGACAGCCTAAATTTCTCCCTTCCCTGGTTCCCTTGAAACAACTTGAAACCCGAGGCAAGCCCTGGTCTCCTGCAGCAAAACCACATGCACAGCCATGGCCAGGCAGGAGTCCTGCACACTCATCCACCTCCTTCCCAGACGCTGGTCCCCAGGCCACGGGCAGCTTCCCCGGGCAGACTCATGGCCCTGAGCTGCGTCTCAGGGCACCCCCACTGCGCCGCAAACCCACTCTCCAGTTAACTCTCATTTTTATTATTGGAGGGTTTTATTTTCATGTCTTCCTTGCCAGCTGCCAAAAATAAAGCACAACAGCACTCTGGATGGGGGTCTCAGTGCCCTCCAACGTCGAGAAGTCCCTCACAGGCAGCTGCCATCTGGGAGAACCTTTTTTCATCTATGTTGTAAACATTTTCAAAAAGCCTCACTGGGCACAATTTGGCGCAGCGTCCCGACTCCTTTCCTGCAAACATTGAGGTTTCAAATTTTAATGGCGTCCCCTTGATCAGGCATCAAAAGTCCACATTTGGACATTTGAAATAGCATTTCTGAAATGCAAATCTGTCCATTTCAAGTGTTTCCCTAGGTGATTACGGTATTGAATTTGTTAGTGCCCATTTTGAAAATTTGCTTGTACGATGCATAGAGAAAATACTTTGGTGGTTAATACTAATTATTCTTGATTTTAGTGTTCACCATTTTCTGATATCTATAATCTTAGCCCCAAACCAGCAGATAGGAAAAAAAAAACAAAAAAGGAGAGACAGTGAGGGGTGTTTGGTCATATGTCCTCCTCCTCCCATGGCCAGTCCCCAAGGCAGCAGAGGAGCAGGTGTGGCATGGTCACATGAAACTAGATTCTCCTCTTAAAGCTGTTTAACTCATTCCTTTCACGTTAATAAACTAGAACCCAAAAGATCTCAGATCTGAAAATCAGCAAGGAAAGCACCTTGTATTCCAGCAGATCACTGTGGTTTCATGAGGGAAAACACAAGAACTGGAAACCACTCCTTTCAGGAGATATTTGGAAGCCACTTATGATAAGCCAGGTACTGTGACAGGTCACTTCAAGGGCTGCTGCCTGGGCCACCGGGGACCTGAGCAGCCCCTGACTTTTGAACCTAGCTTTCTAATTCACCTGGGCTGCTCCACTCATAGCTCTGAAGCCCAGTTCTCGTCTCCACCTCCTGTGTGTACAGACAAGAGTTTCTTTTCCTCTAACCACTGGTAGCCAACGCATTAGTCGGGATTTTTTATTTTAATTGCAAGGAATGAAAATCTAATTTGCTCAAAGATAGTCTGGCAGTGTATTGGTTCCCACAACCAGGGCATTATGTTCTGACTTATTCATGCTGCCGTGACCTTACCCATCTCTCTCTGCCTCCATTTCTCGTTTCTGCCTTCCTTTGTAGGTTAGTGCCCATCTCCTCTGCTGCAGATGGCTTTCACTTGTGGCCAGGAAGGGTGGCTTTCAGCAGCCCCAGGTTTCCCTTCTCCCAGCACACTGACCTCCATTAAGAGTGGACTCGTTACTCTAGGAGTCCACATGCCAACTCTGGGGGCCAGCCACACCTGGTCCCATCTGAGCTACATCTTTGTAGCTCTGAGGAATAAAGGCTGAGAGGCAGAACGCTGTGGTTGGGACTTCCGGTGGAACCACAGGGAAAGAAAGGGTGTGGTGATATTCCAAAGGACAGATGTTGCCTAAACAAGCATAGCAAAGAAAACACAGTCTTGTTACAAAAGCCTTAGAGGATGTCCTGCAGAACTGGGGGGTCTATAGAGGGACCCAGGGAGCAGAGCCCAGTGCTGACCCTCCCTGGGTGGGAGAAGTGTGTGTTGTAGGGTGGACAGTAAAATCACAGCCAGGTTTTCCACACAACCCACAGAAGCTATGGAGTTCAGAATGAGACAAAGGCAGGTCTCCCTTAGCCTCTAGCTTCAGGAGACCAAGCTTAGAGAAATGTGGAAAGAAAGAGCATAGCTACCAAGGTCCCCTTGAACTTCTAGTCAACCTCATTAAGTACTAGCACCATGACCCTGGCTTTTGGTTTACTTTTCTTCGGCAAGCTCAATGCTTTGTCATACTGAACCAGAAATGAAGTGTCCTCAGACCTTGAGAAGAGTAAAACTGGACCATTGGAGGGCTAGACCATGTCTTTCAAGAGTTCTCATCACACTGACAAAGTACTTCTGGCCTTACATTCAGTTAAATTCAGCCACCACCACCACCACCCCCCCCCCACACACACACACAGAGTTAGAGCTGGCGGTGGGAGAAACATTTACCTGGGAAGCATCTTTAGAGAAAACAAAAGGGTTGTTTGGCCTTTATTAGGTGATGTTTTTGAAGATCAAGGAATACTTTTGAAATATTTAATTAGGCTCTGGCCAGTTGGCTCAGTGGTAGAGCGTTGGCCAGTAGTGTGGAAGTCCCCATTCAATTCCTGGTCAGGGCACACAGGAGAAGCAACAGTTTGCTTTTCCACCCCTTCCCCTTCTCTCTTTCTGACTCTCTCTCTCTCTTCCCCTCCCGCAGTCATGGCTTAAATCAGACGTCTTCAAACTTTTTATAAAAACGGCCCACTTTTGCAGTGCTGGTCAACCTGGTCAATACCTCCCACTAGTAGGCGGTCCAGCTTTCATGATGGGTAGTAGTGGAGCAACCAAACGGCACCGCTATTGGCCCACCACGAAAGCTGGAACGCCCACTAGTGGGCGCTAGGGACCAGGTAGACCAGCACTGCAAAGTGGGCTGTTTTTATAAAAAGTTTGAAGATGTCTGGCTTAAATGGTTTAAGCAAGCTGGCCCTGGGCGCTAAGGATGGCTCCATGACCCTGTCTCAGGTACTGAAATAGCTCAGTTGCCAAGCAACAGAGCAGCAGCGCTGGATGGGCAGAGTATCGCCCTGTAGCAAGCTTGTTGGGTGGATCCTGATCGGAGCGCAGGCAGGAGACTGTCTCTCTGCCTCTCTGCCTCCCCACTTCTCACTTAATAAAAAAAAAAGAAAAAAATATATTTAATTAGGTCTCGCAACATGTATGCAAGAAAGGTATTATCATCCACCTTTTTAAAATGAGAAACCTGAAACAAAACGTTAAAAGTGACTTTCCCAAGCTACTTAGAAATGGGATTTTGGGCAACATGACAGTCAGAGACTGTGAACACGGTCACATTCACAACTCTTCCCCTTCCAGCACCTACTGCTTTCTTTCTTTTTAAAAAAATTATTTACTGATTTTAAAGAGAGAGAGAAAAGGAGAGAAACCAATTTTTGTTCCACTTCATTCATGCATTGGTTGGTTGATTCTTGTATGTGCCCTGACTGGGAATTGAACCTGCAACTTTGGCATAACAGGATGATGCTCTAACCACCTTAGCTACCTTGCCGGAACTGCATTGCTATTTTAATAGCTGGAGGACAAATCTACATGTTTTAAGCTGATAAGGTTTAGTCAGTGTCACAGAATGCTGAATTCCTAAAGAAGAAGAGGCATTTTAAATATAGAATATATTTTTAGCTTAATCTCAAGGTCAGAATAAGTTGTGGAAGTTATTTATTCCATTGCTTATTCTAGTCCTGGCCTATAATACTTTCTTTAAATATCAAGTCACAGGGAGCCATCTTCAGAAAGAAATGGTTTTAACACCAGACAACGACAATAGACAATCGTTGGGACCTCCCACGTCCCATTAAATTTAAATTAGCCTCCTGGTAACTTTATTCACTACTTCTACTTTTGCTCATTGGGATCCATGCATATTTTTTTCCTTCTTTTTCTCTTTCTTTCTCTCTTTCTTTCTCTCTCTCTCTCTCTCTCTCTCTCTCTCTTTCTTCCTCTCTCTTCCTCTTCCTTTTCTTCCTTCTTTTTTTCTTCCAGCTATTATTTATTAAGTACTTCCTATACAGTACTATATATTGGCTTGGACACCCACCTGAGACACAGTATTGAATGAGAAAGAAAAGCATTTTCCGTATGGAGAGTATATGTTATTGTGTAAGACAGGGAAAAAAAGAACAAAAATTTCAACTAGTGCTAAGTGTTATAGAGGCTATTAAACAGGATAATGAGATACGGGCACCTGGGAGGAGAGGCTGCTTTCTAGAAGGGGTTGTATAATGCTCCTCTGAGCATCTGACAAGGTGACCTGTGAGCTGCACCCTCAATGTTCCTGGAGTCACATGGTACCTTTCCAGTCCTCCTTCCACAGCCTCTCCTCCATCTGCAACCAGATATGATATACGTGCACACGTGCACAGGCCTGCACACACGCATCTCCTTTCCTCTTGCTTGCCTCAGTCATTTGGAATACATACATCTATTTGTCAGTGTCACTCTTAAAGCATAGTGTTGGCAACTGGCCGGCACACTCTAGATTTGGCCTGACCAATAAGGAAGAAAGGATGGGTGAACAAGCTAGCTCCCTTGTTCTGGAAAACACTTCTCTGAAGGGGACTTTTGTGCATTTAGAAACTAAAGTGCCAAAGTTGCAACAACTTTAAAAACCAGTATGACATTAGTTCTCTCATTATTAAGCTCTCAGTCAACTAAATATAATAAGTTTATCACACATGCTTTTGCTAAACTTCATCACTAACTACTATCCTATAATATTTTTTGTAGGTGGGGAGGAACAGTCAGGAGTAGAACCTGGATCACACCTTCTTTCTATAGAAACTATCTTGCTACCTGCTTAATATTTCTTTTACTGTAGTTATTATCACTTAAGATTATAACTGTCCTTCTGTATGTCACTCACAGATTTGATAAGCATCCACCAACATCCAGATTTAAATCTAGATAAAACATCACCCAGACTGGGACAGGAAAAGACTGTGAGCGTTCAAGCAGTTATCAATCCATCTAACAATATTAAGAGCCAATCCACATAAAAGAGAAATATGCAGGACACTCATTGAAATTCAACTACACCACATACATTTATTCCTAATCTGATGACAAAGAAAGGGGGTTAGTGCGACACATTTTTAATAAACCAGTGCTGAACTTTAGTGATCACTGCTCCTGACCTTGAGTACTCAGAACTTCCACCTTGAAACTATGGTTTAAATATGTGTTTTTAAATCCTGTGTGTAGGCTCAACAGGTAAGGAAACATCATTCTGTCCTCTCTCTTCTGAAAATTTCAACTTTACTGTTTGTCCTCTAGAACCTGTTCCTGGAACCCCAGAGTTTCAGACAGGACTGCTGCAGTTGAAGACATACTAGTTTTAGATATATAGATGATAGATAGATAGATAGATAGATAGATAGATAGATAGATAGATAGATAGATAGATAGATAGATAGATAGATAGATGATAGATAGACAGATTATATATATATATATTTCTCCTAAAATACAATTTATTTGAGTTAAAGACTTAAAAACCTATAAACCGTGAGAGCCTCCATTTTACAGTTATTGATCTAATGTCCATTGCCTTTTATAGAAGTCAGTCCTACTATTTCCATAAGATTCTCATCCCTGAAAAACAAAATTAGGTAGAAAACGAGAATTGAGCATTTCTCATTTTCTGTTTTCCATGTGTTTTTATTGTTGTTGTTGTAGCTTTTATTTGAGTATACAGAGAAGTTTCCAGAAGGTAAAGCAGAAAGTAGTAAGAAAGAGGGCTCACATAAGAAATAAATGAGATTTTACACCTACCTTTTTCGGCTATTTTGAAAATGAGATTTCTAAATCTATATGAGCCTAATCTAACCACAGTGCTCAGAGATTTCTCTATGGCTCAGAGGGCATTCTTGTTCATGCCCCAGGATTGTCCAATTACTCGTGTTCCCTTTGTGGATCTGCTCTAATTCTGCAGCAGCAGTACCACGGCTGTTTCCAACTTCCTAGAACTAGAACTGTCACCAAAACAAGTGAAAGTCTATCAGTTGCCCTGGTGTCACTGAACGAGGATTCAAGACGAGATCTGGGTGTGTAAAGCCCTCACTCCTGGTTAGATTGCCCCTCAGCCAGTGCTGTGTTTGCCTTGGGAACACAGATTCCCTTCCTCTCTCAGGCTGGGAAATCCAAAGTGGACATACAACGTCCCTTCTGCGTCTCTCCTTTAATCTTCGCTGAGAAGCTCTCTGGCTTGTAGACAGGACATTCCCAAAGGAAGAGGGTCTTATCTTAGTCACCCTTTTGCAAAGGTTTTTTGCTGACCTGCTGACCAATCTGCCCACCAGGAAAGCAACGGGAGCAGGGGTTGAGCCTGCCTAACTAGATGTTACCCAAATAACATATCAGGGGTGATGTTATAAAGATCCCACAACAATGTCAATGATAAGAACTGAGTTCAAACAATGCCAGGAAGTACATACAGTGTACAACTCACAATGCAAATGTGTATTTATGCAGGTAGACACAGAAACAACAAATAAGTACATGAAATTACAGCTGAAGCTCAGCCTGCAGGGGTCTTGAAAACCCACCCTCCCGATTCAGAGTCGACCTCCCTCAGTTGTCCTCAATTGGTTCTACACAAAAACCGATATTTAATTTGCTGATGTGGTGATCCTTCAAGAACAGTCTTTCTGACTTGAATATACCCATTTAGCCCACCACACTGTGCGCTTTCCTTAACACCCATAGCAGATCCCAGGCATTGTCAGGGGTGTGTGGCTTCTCTAACAAGGACGCTCACAGAATGTGCGGTGGACAAATTGCATGAACTCCTCTCACATTCCTGGGGTAGTCCTCCCTCATTATTTGGAGTGCTTTAGCGGGAGCTGTTTCTTGCCTCCCACTATCCTTCGGGTTCCCTGCCCTCACACTATAGCAACTAGAACTTGGAACATTAGGTTCACAGAATTCCAGAGGGATATTTATTTTCTTGGTGCAGAGTGATACTATTCCTTATTTTTTTCTTTTTAATGTATTTCATATACACAACTTAGTTAATAGAAATCTGAAGGACCAGCAAACTCTTTTTTCACATACAGTATGATGCTACAAGAACACTAAGATGTAGCACTGATATAGATGGTGATGGTGGCCTTCGCACGTAAACTCCCAAGCAGAGCATTGCTGAAACTCCCCAGGAGACACGAACGAAGCAATTTTTGAATTGCCTCATAACAGCAATAGGTCTGAGGGAACACGTTGACGGAGAAGACCTCCACTCACTCAGAACAAAAATTTTAAGCTGGTCATTTAAGTGTTGGTACTCTGGTTTCTTTACCTGTAAGTAGGAATTTAAAATACTTATTTGACAGAATTATTGTGGAGAAGGGTCGTGCCCAGGATGTTGGATACTGAATCGAGAAAAGGTAATATCGCCAGCCAACACCCACCCACCCTGATGGTTTCCAGCAGTCGTGGGTACTGTGTGCTTTGCCAGGGAAGACAGGGTCAGTCTCTGAGAAGTCTGGGGACAGTGGAATCTGCAAGGACAGGAAGAACATAGCTGGTCCCCCAGGACTGGCCTGGCCCCTGCTCAGTGAGCTGAGTGCCCCTCTCATCTGGCCCACGCATTGTCGAAACTGCAAGTTTACCCTGTAAGATGTCACTGATACAGTGCCTCTCTTTATTTACAATACCTCAATAGCAACCTTTCATTGTTTCAGAAAACCAACTGCACGCCAACCTCAACATTTTTACCCCAACAAATACATATTTCTCTAAATATCTTTTATACAAAATTAAGATTATAGCTTCAGTTTGTTTTAGTGATTGTGGTGGGTATTTTTCTTGTTTCTTTCTGTTTGATGATTCCCAACTAATTCAAATCTAAAGGTCATGATCCCACACAAAGTGATGTTGAGAATTACTATTATCTGAATAGCTGAATAGAAAAAAATTCAACTCAGTCACTTTGGGTAATTCAAACAAAGAATGCCATTAATTCGGATCATTCAGTAAAATGTTTCAGCTCTCCATCTTAATTTGCTTGGGTAGATAAGTCTGTGTTCCCCAATTTAATAAAAAGTGTGTTCATTCAAAATGCCTAAGAGAATGAAACACTGACGAGTTCTGTGAAAGTGTATCCAGGACAACCAGAAGGAAACAGTACTTCTTGGCACAGAAGGTGAGTATCTGTTTTCTGCTTTCACCTCTAATCATTGCTTTGCTCTCGAAAGCTGAAGGTGACAAGACAGTGTGATCAGACTACCTCCCCCATTTCCACAGTCGCCCTGAAGGCCAGGATGCAACGCAAAAAAGGAACGTGGTTAGATTTCTGAGCAGGACAGGCAAACTAGCCTTCATACGCTTTATCTGTGTCGGCAAGGGACAGGTCCACTTTTTCTTCCTACGATTTCCTGGGGATGATTCTCAATCAACTAGCAAAACTCAAGTGAGGCCCCGTTAACTGTGGACAGTGAATGTCCTGGCTGTTGTAAAAGTTACAGCAAGGGTTACCTAGAGGTCTTCCATCCAATGATGAGACTATACACGTGAGCAGCCATGCCACAGGAGAAAGTCTTGACGAAAATAGCAATACCTGCCCGGGAAAAGAAATTCAAGGGAAGAGACCACCTACAATCTGGAGTATTCTGGAGAGCAGGATCATGGCCAATGGGATCTCAGCTCAGAAAAAAAGGCAGATTTTCTTAGTCCCTCATGTGGTGAACTGGGCTCACTCTGGGGTTAACAGACACCGAATACCTACCCATCCTGTACTGTGCAGGGAGGTAGGTATCCGATAGATCGAAGGCATCCAAAATTATCACATAGAGTGTGGATGGATGTGAGCAAAGTCTCATCAAGTTGGATATTCTGTACAAAGGTCATTAATGAAAATAAATGAGGAAATGAAGTATTTGTGACTTGAGCTTCATAAAAGAGCTTTGTGAGAGTAGAGAGAGGGAAAGAGGAAGAAAGGCAGAAGGGGGAATGAAAGCTGCTGGCCAATAGATACCTAGAAATACATGTCAAAATGCTGGATAATTGGCCAGTATTCAACATACAGATAAATACAGAAATAAAATACAGAAAATGCAAATCTAAATATACCATCTTCTGAATGTTGTAGGGGAGTGAGTGGTTCAAGTGAATTTATATACAACTGAGGTTATAAGGAAGTCTCCTCTGTCTCTAGGTTAATGCTCTTTTGGATGACGTTATTTGACTGCAGGAGGAGGAAAGAGAAAAGAGAAAGCAGAAAGGGAGACATACTTCATTCTACTGCAGGCATTTCATAGACATTATTTTACCCTACGCACATTTGTGTCCATGATGAGAGAACTATTATATTACTCCCGTTTTACATTTGAGAAAATGGGAGCTCAGAGGAGCTTAAGTGAAAAGCCAGTTTCATCCAATCACAAATCTCTATTCTTCGCCCCACCCCCGTTCTCCTAGTAACAAGGAGAGGAGTCTGAATCACGGTGCCCACTACTCTCATGACTCACTGCTAACACACTTTCAAACAGCTGGAATATTTTCAAGATGATCTAATTCAAATAAAAGAATAAAATACAAATTTCTAAATATGTTTCGGGCTCTTAGGCTAGTTACAAACGTTTCCTGTGCCTGTACCAGGTAGGAATTTAATTTGACCAGCCAAATATATCACCTCTATTGAGCAGAAGGAATACTTCATTTCAAAGCCAAATCACTTGCCAGTAAGCATCTTATGGTCTTCATGATTATCAAAAAAGAGACATGAGTGGGAGGAGGGAGAGGGGGATTGGAATGTAATCATCCACAGAAAGGAATCAATATTATCTGTAAAAAAAATAAAGTACACTGGAGAACGACAAAGATTTCAGGGTTTTTTGCTTGTTTGTTTGTTTGTTTGTTTGTTTTTTGCAGGAAGAAATGTTTGTCCAAAGTCATATTTAATCTGGCTAAAGGAAGAGGACCCGACAGCATTTTACCAGTTCCTCCAACTGGGCTGACTCTTTCCTTCTTGGTCTCTATAAATGTGCCCATCTAAATTTATTTAATTTTGACAGCTTGTGGACCATGGTGGATACATTCCTCTGCTTGTTTTCTGTAAGAACACTGCTGAGGGCCAGCTCACTTTCTGGAACATTGACTCAGCATGCACAGTGTGGAAACAGAAAATGGAGACAAAACGGGTCCCCTCCCTTCCAACTAAATAGGAAAAGATTCAGGGCCAATTTCAGCCTTGAGGCTGTGCCCAGGAATCTGCTCAAGTGCATTCGGAGGCAGGGGAGAAGGAAAGCAGGTCAATGGAGGTGATGAAGGACAAAGAAAATGCTAAACACTTCTCCCTGCTGATCAACAAAATCAATATGGAAGGAGACACCTGTGGCCGACGGAAAAGCAAGCCTGCCGGCCTCCCCTGACCTTCTGTCTTCTCAGCTTCTTTCATCAGGCTGCACCCTGCCTCCTTGTACCTGATCACAGCCTTGCTGGAAATGTGCCTGCACCCTTAGCATCCTTAATGAATTCAGCTGCATCTCTCTGTTCCTGCTCAGGTCCCCAGGCCCTCAGCCCCTCGTCCCTGGGGCTTCAGCCTTCATCTCCCAGGAGCCCATCCCGCTGCTAGTGGTGCCCCCACTTCGATACTCAGTGCTGGGGAGCGGAGGGGACGGTGACAAACATGTCACCGGTTCCTGCACTTGAACAAAACCACCTTTAAGCTGGAAGAATGTGTCATTAACTGATAAAATGCTAAATGATACATTTTCATTCTACGGGACAGAATTGTTTAAAATTTCATTTTTATCACTTGCTCATTTTGTGGGCAGCCCACGCAGGGCATGAAAGGCTCCCGAGGAATTGCTTAAAAGGTTATCGCTTGGAACAAGCGTAGGTCCTGACGTTCGGCTTCCCCGCGTCGGAGCTGGGGCGCTCGAGTCCTTAACGTCTCGATGCTGCCCTCTGCTGGACGGCGGCGCCACTGGCAATACCTGGGAAACAAGCCCGGAGCTTCCACCGTGCTGATGAAACGCAGGCATCTCTACCAGGCAGGCGACAGCTCAGGAATGCGTCGTCATAGAAAAGGGACAAAGCGGAAATTTTCTGCTTTTGAAGTCATTGGAACCTCACTGGATGGAGGCTGCTACTATCAGTTCTCAAGCTCTCACTGCACAGTTTGAGAAGCCGTGGTTGCTGGGGACTTTCCTCTCTGCAACAGATGTGTGGAGTGAAGCTGGGTGGGTGGGTGAGCTGGTTCCTACTACGAAAGAGCAAAATGACACCGGATAGTGAAGAGGCCGAAAACGGAGCACAGACAAGATTTCCCGATTTGGAGTCCAGCATTCAACTACGCTGTGACCCGCAGTGATGACTCCCGGTGCCTCCCACGGGATTCGACCCTCCTCCCCTAGCCTAGTTGCTCTCCTGCCCCCTCGCCCTGTTAGGGCTCCGTTCTCCATCAGTCACCCAGCTTGACCTCTCTCCTTTCCCCTCCACACCCAGTCCTTCCTGCTTCAGACTAGTCTCCTTGCTTCCAGTCCTCCTCTTCCCAAGGCCATCCTCCACCAGAAGAGATCTACATTACACGACTCAACAAAATGTGAAGTTCTTAAAACAGGACTTGGTGCAGGGTAAGCACTGAAGAAATTTTAGATAGAAATTTAGTTAAATTTGATTGGCCCCTCCCTGCCCAGTAAACATTTTTAGGGCCTCTCCATGCCTTAGATTAAATTAGTGGCTTTCCATAGACACAGATAACCATACAGTAGTTGCTGTACATACGCTATGTGACCTCTGACATTGGCAACGCTAGTCTCTTTACCTAATAGACCCTCTACTGGCTGCTTCAGCTACTCATTGATCTGTTAAGACTCGGCCTTCCTGAAAGCATTACCACCTTCAGGAAGTCTTTCCTGGCTGGTACACTTACTCTTGTTGAAGTTGGGCTCCTCTTCTGTATTCGCCCAACACTATCCATTACTGTAAATTTCTGAGTTTCTTAATTGTCTGCTTAGATGTGTCTGCTCCCTGAGTCTAAGCTTCTTGCATTTCAGGACTGTCGGATTCATCTTCCCATCCCCTGTAACTTAGTGCAGTATCTAGCTAATATACTTGGGACTCACCATATGTGGATTGCCTGAGTAAATGGTGAAAGGCAGAGAGGAATGCATGAATGAGAGGAGTCCCATAATCACTAACCCGCTCCAACTGTCTCCTTGTTCCTGCCAACAGGGGTGTTTTGTGGCCTAATCTGACCTTTTGGGAGCTGGAAAGAGCAAAG
Organism: Rhynchonycteris naso; assembly: GCA_037038555.1. Classification (NCBI taxonomy): domain Eukaryota; kingdom Metazoa; phylum Chordata; class Mammalia; order Chiroptera; family Emballonuridae; genus Rhynchonycteris; species Rhynchonycteris naso. The sequence continues at coordinate 231,347,409 of CM072998.1, forward strand.
CATTACCACCTGGGAGGATTTAGCCTGTCAAGTTCACCTGGAGAATCAATTTCTTTAATGAGATAATGACAGCAATGTCAAGTATAGAAAAAGGAAGCTTATTTTTGGGAGAGGAGAGGAGAGAGCGATTCTGGAGACTTGGGAACTTGGCAGAGGACACGTCTGGCAGAAATACCAGACATGAGACCAAGAGAGCTGTATTAGGTCACCAGGGACAGGGGGAAAGAAGAAAAATAAGAATTTAAATGCAGGGGGTTAGAAGAGAGAAACACAGCCTGAGTACATAGTAAGTTCCTAGTACTTCTCACATTTCTTCTAAACCTCATGACCACCACAGAAGATGGGTATTGTTACCCCCATATTCTGAATGAGAAATTGAGTCTCAGATGCACTCAGCTCCATGCCTGAGGTCATGCAGCAACTAAGTGACAGCCCCAAGATTCAAATTCAGGTTCTGTGACTTCCAAGCCCCTCTTTTCCCACTACATTAAAGCTTGCTCTGCTTTGAGAAGAAAGGCAAAAAGCACCGAGAGCAGGAAGTCCCACCTCTGAAGAAAATAGTCCAGACCTTAGTGATCATCCTGCTCTTCACCCTAATGGACAGTACTGCTGGTCCTCTCCATTCTGAAATATGTCCTCTTAAATTTAAACGCCTTTGTAGTGCCCTGCCTGAACAGCCCTAGACAGGGTGGGGATTCATAATTGAAAAGCCATTTTCCATCTTACATGGAAGACATCTACTTCTGTACACTGCATTTTGCTTGGAACTGTGGGTTGATGCCTCATTTGTCACGTTCTGTCCCAGAATGTCACACTTCATTAAGCATTAGTATGGTTAAATAGCAGTGACTAAGAAGATCAAATCAACTAGTACAATCTCTAAAAGAGAAATCTGAGCCCACAAATTGCTGCACTTTGATGTTTTAGGAAAACCCAGACCTGTGTCTCAACTTATATCACAAAATCATGGTGTTGCCGTGAGACTGCGAACCAGGCATTTAGAGCTTAGAATTGGAGCGTTCCATTTCAGCAGCAAAATCACATTTCAAGTTTCCCTTGATATCAAGATCCACTGAATTCTCACGTATCCCATATGACCGTCCAGTAACACTTGGCCACAGTCAGAAACAGCCATCTAGGAGTAGCAAGTAGCTCTAAACTTTAGTGTTTGCCACAATCACTTGAATGGTTATGAAAACCCAAACTGATGGGCTCTTCTATCCCTGGAGTTTCTTATTTTGTCATTCCAGAGAAATGTAAGGATTTTGATTTCTAACCAGTTTCCAAGTGAGGCTGATGCCGTCGGTCTGTGGTTCATATTTCGGGAAGCACTGTTCCAGATCCCTCATAGCCCAGAGGAATCAGCTCTCCATGTACCCTGAGGGTTCCATCTCTGAATGCAGGAAAGTCAGCAGGGCATGTACATCTCTATGAGAGTTACTTGCCTTCTGTGAAATGCCCTGTCATTAGGCTTCCACTTACTGACTCTGCACTTGCAAAAAACTCCAAAGGCCTCTAGATAGGTTGAGACTCATTTGGTTTAAGTGACAGAATGCATGGCTCTAATTGACTTAAGCAAAATAAAAACAAATATATTGTTTCCAAAAATGAGAACTCCTGACCTGGCTTGATCAAAGTTCAAATGTCACCAGAGTCATTTTTTCTTTCTTATCCTCTCCTTCTTTGTGCTCTCTTCTTTCTCCCTTGCTCCTTCCTGTGGGGTCCAATATCAACATCCTCTTCATTTGGGTCTAAAGACTGGAGCTGTGAGCCTGGAAGATTCTTACAGTAAACTCTCTCCCAGGAATCCCAGGACAAATCTCATTGCTTCTCATTGAAACAAATTAAATGAAGTACTTGCCCCAGAAGCAATTACTGTAGTCAGATAGGAATACGTAATATGAGGGATGGCCAAATTGAGGATGCTCTACTCTGGGTCCCAGACAAATCACAGGGGCTCAAAAGGGGACAGGGGCATGAACACTGGGTCTCGTTGAGCCAATAGGCATCCATTACCACTCCTAATGGCCAAATCTCCAAATCTAATAGGTACCTTATTTTCCGCATCTCTCCTGACAATGCAGCATTGGCATCCCTTCTTGGGACGCTTTCCTCCCCCTGATTTTCCTGATTACATATTTTCCTGGTCCTTCCAATTTCAGTCTCCTTTTTAGAATCCTCTCATTTTGCTATTTCAATCCAGGTGTCCAGCAAGAAGTTTTCCTTATGCCTCTTTCACTTCCCGTCTTTTCCATGAGTGATGCCCTCCATTCTCTTGCATTTAAATATCATGCTCAGTCACCTGATTTCCAAACACCTATCCCCATCTGGGGAGGGCAGAATAGTGACCCCCCACAAAATGTCTCCGTCCCAATTTCCAGAACCTGTGACTATGTTGTGTTACATGGCAAGGAAGAATTAAGGTTGACAATAATCAGCTGACCCTGAGATGGGACGCGTCTCCTAGATTATGGGCTCATGTTCCTGTAAGTGAAAGGGGGAGGCAGAAGAGTTAGAGTCAGAGTGAGTGGTGTGACGCTACAGAGACTCCACCATGGCTGCTGGCTCTGAAGACGGAGAAGGGGCCATGAGCCAAGGAACTGGGGCAGACGCCAGCATTGGGAGAAGGCAAGAAAATAGATTCTGTCATCTAGTCTCCAGAAAGGCCCTATGACATCTTGACTTTAACCCTCTAAGACCATTTTGCAGTTCTGACCCCCAGCACTCTAAAATCATACATCTTTTACAGCCACTATGTTTGTGATGCTTTGCTATAACAGCAATAGGAAACTAACACGGAGTTTATTCTGTTGATTTCCAAATATGCATCTCCATCCCGGATGGTTTACAGGACAGGGATGTTTGAAGCCAGCATAGGAGGCAAAGTTGCTTCCAGCCAATAATTCCTTTGCCCATTTTTTAAATCACTCATCAAATACACAAGGATTTTTCTACACAATCATGTACAGTAATATGTATGTATAGACATATATATGTACTGAGCTCGGCTTGTGCTAAGTGGTATGTTACTAAACAGTGTATGTTTGAGCACTAGAGCAGGGATCAGCACACTTTATTCGTAAAAGATAAGATAGTAAATATTTTATTCTTTGGGAGAAAGTCCCTGTTTAAACTTTGCCATGATATTGCCAAAGCAGCCATAAATAGCTCACAAATAAGTGAGTGTCACTGTGTTCCCATCAAACTGTACAGTATTTATAAACACTAAAATTGGAATTTCATATAATTTTTATGTCATCAAATACTCCTTAAAAAATTTTTTTTAACCATTAAAAACCTCGGGGTGGCCTCAACTGGCCCTCAGGCCATTAGCCTGCCAACTCCATGCTCTGGTGTCGCACTTAGTGGGACCAGATGCTCAAACAGAGAGGTACGCGGCACATGGGCTCCACTGAGAAAATAGAAGGTCAGAGTGTCCCATGTCATGCTCTACTGGGCTTACACTTGCGGAGCAGAAGGACAGGAGCAATGCTTTCCCAACTAGTTTTTCCTTTCTCTCTATCCCTGTATCTCCATACCTGCTGACTGCAAGTCTGCATATGTTAAATATGTTAATGACCCAGCTGCATGCTGAACAACTCCACCTAACATGTCACAAACACCTCAAATGCCCTGTTTAATCTGAGCTCGACTGAACTCATTATCTCTGCCTTTTTCTCCCAACCCTCCCCCATACCCAACCACCTCAACTGAAAAAAAGTTTCTAAATACCTCACCCTTCTGGTTGGCACTACTATGACCCAATTACCCAATTCAGAACTCTGGAGCCCTCACTTTCCCCTTCTCTCCCTCATACACCATAGCCAAGCAGAAGATCCTGTTGTGTTCATTTATTGAATGCATCACAGAAGTGCCTTTGAACTACCCCACGGCCAGCGCCTTACCCATGACCTTCTCTGTTGAAACAGCTTCCTAAAACTGACCTGGCAAATTCCAATCTTGCTCCTCCCCAATCCTGCCAACACACTTTGGTACAGTAACTTCCTCTGGCAGAAACACACAGCTCTCACAGGCTACACCTTGGCCTAAAGCCTTTCAAGGTGGTGTCTCATTCGCAAGGTGGCATCCAGGCTCCTGGGCACAGCATGAGGTTCCCCGTGACCTGGCCCAGCCTGACTGTCCACGTCCTGCTGCTACCCTGTCACCCACTGTCCCCAGTCACAAGAAGCTGCTCACAACCTCCAGAAACAAACATGCTGTTCTGTACTGTCACGCTTTTGTATATGCCACATCTCCTCCTGGACTCTCATGCCCTCCGTCCATGTGGCACATTTATACTCACTCTTCAAGTCCCAGCATTCATGTCTTCCGGGGACTTTCCCTGGCCACACCTCCTGTACCCCCTGTGCAGAACTGCTGAGCCCTTCTCTCTGCCACCTCCCTATGTTTCCACATCTATTTCTCATGGCACTCATTTCACTCCATTGAGTTGTGTGCTCTCCTGCCTGTCTTCCCTTCAGACTAAGAGCTCCTTGAGGTCAATGCCCCAGGCAGGTCACAGCACCTGGCACTTGGTTGACGGTTCACAGATGCTCGTGAACACCCTATGCTTAGGCAGACACAACTCCCTGTGCTGCAGCAGAAGTCCGCGAGGAGCCCACCCTGAAAATAGCTTTATCTCACACCTGGCTGAACCACAGCAGCAGGATTATGCATCAGCCCTGAAAGGTGAAATCAAATGCCCTGTGTCACCTTGCACCAATGAGACACTGCATGTATTCTAAGCCACCACTTGAGTATCAGCTTTCTTCTGGGAGTCAGGCATCATGTCCCAGCAGGGACGCTGGAGCTCCCTGTCTCTCAGCAGCTAAGCCAGCTCCACACCCCACTCTCAGGGCATCTGAGGCTTCATGCTGGTTGAGCATCCTCTGGCCCAGGAAAAGCCCCAAATCAGTCATGGAACTCTCATTACTAAGTATCCCAGCGGACAAGTTGTTCCTCTGATAAAGACTGACAGATTGTCCTGAGCTATGCAGCACAGAAGGGCAGGTGCCACAAGATGCTGATGTCTCTGATGAAAGAAAGGGCACAGACAAGGGTTCTCTCTTCTCTTGTGTGAAAATTGGGTCAACTGCTTCTTGTAGACGAGTATTGGCCAGTACCAGGAGCCTGCCCCTGCAGCCAGGCCCATAGCCCACACACCCCAGGATTGTGTTTTTCCAGCTTCCGGAGGTCCCCTGGACACTTTTCAGTGCTAGGCCTGAGGAAGACAGTTCCTGAGTCTCTGCCCCCCTCTTCTCACATGACCCAACCCCAGTCCCTTTGCACCACCACCAGCAGTTCCTCTTGGCCAAACTCCCCAGACTCCTCCCAAAAGGACCTGAGGCAGGAAGCCTGGGCTCATTTAGGGCTGGTTTCTCACATTTTGGTTTCACTGACTACAATAGACACATTCAATTTCCCTGTAAGTGAAGAAAGTCAAGGAACCACAATATTATGAATGCATGTTGACAGCTGCACCTCGTGGTGTCTCAGTGCAGGGCTACTGGCATCCTGTGGGGAGTATAAGTCCTTCTTGCATGAGTGTCCAATACAGCAGGTCATTTTCATGATCTCTACCTGAGAAATTCCAGAGGCACCCTCCACCTAGTCCTTGTGACAATCACACACCCAAATGCCCTCTGGGGTTTTAGAGGAAGAGCCCCTTGTTGAGAGTCACCTTCAGGAAACCCACTAGCCGTGAGGTCTATGCCATTTCAGAAAACACCTGGTCACGTTCATTGACATTTTTCCAGGCTGGGAACAATCTAGTCCATCACGAGAAATTAATTCCCAGAGCTGGTGTTCTCACATTGGTTCACTTTTCCATTCATTCCCATAATCGGGGTCCTTAATAAGTGGGGAGCCTGCTTTTCAGTAACACTCATGGAAATCTTGCTCTGCAGGTCAAGAAGCAATCTGTGCAGGCCCAAGGGGATAAGGAAACTCTTTAAGTAAAGGCCCTTTGCCAACCAGCGTTTCTTCTCCACCAGGAGCAAAGGCTGGGCGCCTACCTGAAATATAACCAAAAGCAACTTTCCCTGGTTTCCTGACTTCCCCCACCCCCAGTCAAAGCCCTTCCCTCCCATTCATCTCAGTAGTCACTTGTCTACCCAGCCTGGAACCTCTATCACAAGGCATTCCCAGACCAATGCTGCCCCTCCACCCGAAACAATTCACTCACTTACACATTGCCTCTGCAAACTTCTCATGTATGTTTGCTGATTTTCACCTGCACGGCCACTCTCCTAATCTGGACCCACACCTGACATCTGGACTCTTGCAGCTTCCTCCTAGCTGGTGCCCCTACCAAAGGTCTCTTTCCACCGCTACCAGCAGGAACTTCCTAAAATGTAAATATGCTCAGGTCCAAAATCCCAGGTATCAAATTATATACACTGTTGTGAAAATATCTCAGCTCAGGGTTGCAGATGGGAATGACCTCTTCAGGGGATGACATTAGGCCATCAGAGGGGAACATAGGGAGGTAGGGGTGATTGTGGGGGCCCCAGCCTAGGACGCAGGTACATGATCCCTACATAGAACTCTCCCTGAGCAAGCAGATGGTCACACCTAGAGCCAGCCTACAAGTAGAAATAAACGAGGACATTTAAGTCTAAAATGGAGCCTGAACCAAAATTCCTTCTGACCCTATAAATGTGAAATTGTTAGGATTTGAAGCATCTGGAATTATAGAAATGTCTTAGGTCTCCACCAGGGCATTGATTTTTCAGAGAAAGGAAGTGGCCCAGGGTAAAGACTGCATGCCCCAGGGCAACTCCCTATCAGCCTCTGAGAGCATCTGATATTCCTTCCGTTAGCACAGAGGGTCCTGGGAATCCTGCACCTTGTACATTTCAAACACGCGACCTGCAGCCTCCTAATGCTTTTGAGAACATGCTCTCACCTCTGCTTTCTGTCATCCACCAGGCAGTTATTTCAACATATGTAACTGCCTTTTGACTAAATAATATGTACAAATAAAACAAAACAAATGCAATCCTAATTATATTTTATATTTCCTCACCCAAGATGCCAAGTTATAATTCATTCTGTTGGCATCTAATCTATTTGGCTTGAGAGCTCTTTGATTGGTGGCAGATATGTGAACTAATTTGTTATATATTCATTCATTCATTCTGTTACTCTTTATTAATGGTGCATAGGATGCTTGGTATGAATTGGGCCAATTTGAAATGTACAAAGACTCCATAGTATTCATGATATGTCACTGAATATACTGATCTGTACTGGGACTTTACAATGAATATGTGCTTTTCACCTCTTTAAATCAATTGATCACTCAGGATTAAAGAAAAAAAGTGTTTAAATTTAAACCAAAGAATATAGTAATATTGTCTTAGAGGAGTGTGGGGCTTTTAAAATATGTCTGCAAATTGTTTGACACTTTTGCCATTTAAAGGTGGCAGTCTGTATCCCCTGTCCTTGAACCTGGTTCAACCTTAAGAACTGAGTGACTGACAGAGTTAGGCAGAAATGCCCTGTGGTGCTTCTGAGGCAGTGTCATAAAAGCAACGTGGTTTCTACATGGTTCTCTGGAACACTCACAGTGAAGAACTAAGTCTTCATTTAACAAGTGGCCACCATTATGTGAGGAAGCCCAAGCTGGCTCACATAGAAGGACTACACGAGAAGCCCTAAGACTTTATGAGATGCCTGTACAGCCCCATGCTCTCTAGTCTTCCAGGGTTCCAGCTCCAGCTATGGCCCTATGGCAACCATGTTGTAGACCTCAAGGCAGAGCCTTCCGGAATTCAGAAGCAGTGGTTATTGTTGTTAGACGTCAAGTTTGGGAATGGCTTGCTACATAGCAATAAAATATATGTACAAGAGGAAATGAATGCTCTCTAATGTGAATCACTACTGCTATCATTAGGAATGGTCCAGAAAGTATGTTCTATTAACTCATTTTGTGTGAAATAACTGGCCAGTTATATCACATTTTGTGTTACCTGAAGTAATATTGAACCTCTTTATTCATAATTGACTCTTAAGCTTTTTCACAGATAGTCCTGCTTGCTTACATTTTAAGAAGAGATAGTTAAAAAAAAGAAGCAGTAACTATGTTTTTTGCTGTGTAAGTGTCAAAATACCATCCCTGCAGTAACAAGACACAGAGAACCAGAGGCATTTTTTCCCTCCACTTAATAGCTATGTAGCAGGTGCCCAAATCAATGTTCTCTAATCGCTACACAACTTAAATTCAGACTTTATTCATCCACAGGGAAAGTTTCCACTGTATGTCTTCCTCTCTGAGACAGGTAATGTGATAAATCACTGTTAAGTTGTCTGGTTAACAGTCACCATGAGTTATTATCCCTACAGTTCCATTTAGCTGCAAACAATTCCATCTCTCTCTGTGGCATGTCTGTAGCCTACCTTGCAACAAATGAATCAGCTGAGGGTTAACATTCTAATGAAACCTGATAGGCTTCAGAAATGGGATCTTCTGGGTGCAGAAATCAGACTGGCTGAACATTATCCTTGAAAAGGTGGGTCAGTATCTAATGCAATAAAAAAGAAAGCATCAAGAATCCTAATTACAACTTAGAAACTATGGAAGGGGAGTGGAGCAGTAGAACTACTCTGTCTAAAAGAGCAAGCAAAGAAACTACAGAACTGTGAGTTAATCATCAGTTTCTACAATATACTGGCACCAGGTCAACTCTTGTGATGGTAAGAAAATGGCTCACCTAAGTGGCTTGACATAAGAGGTATTAATTCAGCAACATGATTCAGGGGGTTGGGTTGGAGAATAAAAAGGACGGTTCATACTGTAAAAAGAGCAAAAGTATATTTGTGTAAAAGTGAAGCTGTTGGAAGAAAAGTCTGCCTGAAGCACTGTCCCAGGTCAAGAAGCACCAAGGAGAAGACGAAAGGGCACAGGTGGAGGCCATGTCCAGTGGCAACGCTGGCACCAATCCTGCCTCTTTCTTCTCTGGAGCCTGGATTTCATGCCATGTTATTTAACTTATTAAACCAGGACATCTTATTGCAGGAGCTAGGAACAATGAAGAAGACAGGCCAGTTGTTTGGGGGGGCGAAAAAAGGAATATGGAGCAAGAAATCCTACACATGGAAAAGAATTTTTCAGAAAACACATAGATGATAAAATAACTCAAACTTACCCAATTCTGGGGCCAGTTCTGACTGTAGACTATGAAGTAACTTATTTGAAGAGTAAAACCTAACCTACATGCCTGGAGAGCAAGTTAGATTGCTCCCTCCATCCCCCTACCCCCGTGCCTAAATGACCTCCTACAACGATCACAATTTTCCTACAAACTTTCACAACTGATGCACCTGTACATAAATCTGGCCTCACTACTAGGGAACAGTTTTAGGTGATTTTACAGTAAGAACTCAGAAAGTCAGATATTTGGTTATGCTTTTTTTTTTTTTTTTTGGTGTTGCTTTTTTAACAAAAAAATTGTTTTAAAAAAATTAATGACATCAGTCAACTGAAAACTCCAGGCAGCTAGTTAATGAGTTTTCAAAACAACCAACTTTTCTTAGTATGGTTGCTTTCTAGTTCCTCTGTGTATATTTAAAACCCATCCAATAAGCATTACTTTCAGCACTGCTAGCAGTAGCCTAAAGATCAGGTATCTCTCATCTTACCCTCTAATTGGAATGGTCCTCTCTAAGAGCAACAGTTGTTTTTGTAGCAAAAAAAAAAAAAGGTGTTAAATCTATTCTATGAGATTTATAGAACAGACTATCTCAAAAAATAATGAGGATAAGGGACGGGCCACTTGTTCGGACTTTGTAAGGATGCTGTTTAGTAATGAATAGCCAATTGAAGTGCATAATAAAAGAAAAATCTGTAAATTCTAAAGTGTAGTGCATCTCAATTGCCAACCAATTCAGTTCAAAATATTCAGTGTGCTATCAGATCTATGTACAGCATTCCAAAATAGATCATCAGGCATATTCCAGTTAAAAATTAACTAAAAATATAAACATCATTTTATGGTTTCTCTACATTATAGATACCTTTTTTATCCTAAATCCATATAAATCTGAGGCTTAATTTTAAGCTGAATCAACATTTTTTTTCAACTGAGACAGATGACTCAGGTTGCTTGCTTTTGTTTGCCCGACACACTTAGTAACTCTAACTCTCCCTTTTGCTTTGTTTTGTTTCATTTCTTTTGGGAAGCTCCTTCCCCCACTCCTGTGGTCCTATAAAATGGTGAAGCATCACACTCATTTCAAGCCCACGAGCAGCCCCACTCTCTACATGCAGGAGGTGGAAAACATCTCAAGCCAATAGTGGAGCCACACACCCTGGACCTGGTGATTGGTTCAGGACATACGTGTGACCTAAGCTGGGACAATTAGAGCCTTACACGCTATCCCATTTCTAAAGCCCAGGAGGAAAGATGGCTGTTTTTTCTTTTTTCATTATGAATTGTAGGAATGTCAATTGAAGACTTTTCAGCAATTTAGGGGAAGGTTGTGTGAGGCAGAAAGACAATAAATCCAAGATGCAAACAAAAGGCACAGAAACAAACTAAGCCAAAAAATGAGAGAAGAGAGAAAAAGTGATGACAATATTGTTTGAACCCCTGAACTTGGCCATGCAAAAAAGTGAACACACATTAATATCAATGGACTTGCATGTGGGCAGCACCATCTTTAACAAAGTGAGCATAATATATTTTATCTGCCCAAAAATCCACCCCTATGCTCACTTTACTACCCACAATCTACACCACCAGCACCCCTGTGCAATGAAATTAGATACATTACACAAATTACAACAACATGACAAATCATACAATTTCAACAATTACAAAGATACACTTTGCCAGTCTCTGGAAAAAAAACAACAAATTATACAATTTCAACAATTACAAAGATACATTTCACCAGTCTCTGAGCACTTTGCCAAAAGCGCAAAATGTCCTTGGCCTTCTTTCTTGCGGTTTGAAAGGCTTCAAAGGCTTCCCGGGGCAGGGGGAAGGACTCCAGCAAAGCCACCCCCCACCCCCATCAGGGTATTTCACATTGTCCAAAATCCATAAGTCCATCCAACAAAGGAGGCAGTGATCACTCCGGTCGTAGTCCAGGAAATTAGTCCATGCACATATAGGCCTTAGACTCCCTCCTCATTCCTGCCATCCTGGCAGGTTTTACACTGTCCCAAGGAAAAGCAGATGGCAATGGCAGTCAGCATTTCCATCTCTGCTCTGGGGAGCATGATGGCATCCACCCCTAGGTCCCAAAATCGCAGACCTACCAGCAGCTTAGCAGGCACTCCCTACTGTTTCAGCTGGGCTCTCATCTTCTGGAGACTGCAGATTGCAACTCCAGCCAGATTCTCCTCATCCTCCAAAGAGGAACTGGAAACATCAGCTCCTGCCACCGGGCTCGAGCCCTGGGCCACAGCCGCCTTCTGCTCAGCAGGCCTTGCAGCCCCAGCCCTGGCCTCAGCCTCGGCCTCCCGCCGCTGCTGGCTCTCCACAATGTCCAGGGCAATCTGCAACTCACGAACCTCTGATTCCTTCAAATGTCCTCGGACTTCTCTCTAGCCATGAGAAAAGTTTCCCGGGGCAGGGGTAGGGCCTCCATCAAAGCTGCCCCCACCCCCATCAGGGTATTTCACATTGTCCAAAATCCATTAGTCCATTCAACAAAGGAGCCTGTTCTGTTCTCACTCTAGTCGTAGTCCAGGAAATCAGTCCACACACATGAGGTGTTAGCCTTCTCCCTCATTCCTGCCATCATGGCAGGTCTCACACTGCCCTAAAGAGAAGCATGTGGCAATGGCAGTCAGCATTTCCATCTCTGCTCTGGGGAGCATGATGGCATCCACCCCTATGTCCCAAAATCACAGACCTACCAGGAGTGTAGCAGGTACTCCTTCCAGCTGGGCTCTCATCTTCTGGAGACTGAGGATTGCAACTCCAACCCGATTCTCCTCATCCTCCAAAGAGGAACTGAATACACCAGCTCCTGCTGCTGGGCTTGAGCCCAGGGCCACCCCTGCCTTCTGCTCAGCAGGCCTTGCAGCTCCAGCCCTGGCCTCAGCCTCGGCCTCCTGCCGCTGTTGGCTCTCCACAATGTCCAGGGCAATCTGCAACTCATGAACCTGTGACTCCTTCTCCAGCATCTGCTCCATTTCCAGGTGAATCTAGCAAACCTGGTCGGCTTCTTCCTCCAGCGCTTCCTCCAGCTCCAGGGTCAGCATCCATTTCTCCCATGTTTCCTCCAGCTCCTTCCACTGCTCAGCCTGCAGGTCCCGGGCAGCCTCTTCCACAGAGCTCTCGGTTTCCTCACACATCGTTGTAAAAGTCAGCCAGCCTACAGCCCCCAAAAGAACAGTCATAGGGAACCATAAAAACATCCAGTCCTCTACTCCACCACTCAAAGGTGGTGGTGGCTCCATGCCGATCTGTATCGAATCCTGCCACAGACTATGCCAAATGTAAAGCCAGTGGCCAAGGCCACCATCACAGCCGCCTGGCTCATGCAGGTTCGCATTAGATTCAGACAGTTGGTAATGAAACAGTGGAGCCAAGAACTGGTGGGCCATCATCTTTAATCCTAGCTTGCACCCAGTGGGCAAGCAAAAACACACACTGGGCTCCAAAACCTACTCATTCAGTGCTCACAAAGCTACTGACTTATTCGAGTTTCCTAGCATCAAAGGTTTCTAGCTCACCAGACTTATTCACCTCTGTTTCCCATCTCCTTCTCTCTGCACAAACTCTGCACAAACTGGCTTCTTCCTCAGCACTCCACCATCTTGGCTGCTTCTCCTCTCTTCCACGTGGCCCTTCTCTGCTCTCCTCTCTAATGCTAACCTCAGGAACTGAGAGAGTGCAAACTCCTAGTCTGCCCCACTTTATAGTGTAGAAATCCAAACCTTTAATCCAATCTAGAAACAAGGAAGTCTCTGATACAAAGTCACTTATCTGAGGCATAATGGAAAGATTCCTCATGAAAGTGCACCACCCCACATCATCCAATCAGTCAAGGGTGTGGGGAAAAACTTACTCTTAAAACTAAGCCTTAGGCGATAACGACCCAGCCTGCCCACAGCCTGTCCCCCAAAACACATTAATATCAACGGACTTGCACGTGAGCAGAGCCATCTTTAACAATGTAAGCATAATATATTTTATCTGCCCAACATAGAGCATCGGTCTGGCATATGGCTGTCGTGGGTTCGATTCTTAGTCAGGGCACCCAGAAGAAGTGATCATCTGCCTCTCCATCCCTTCCCTTCACTCTTCTTTCTTTCTATCTCTCTCTTCTCCTCCCGCAGTCATGGCTCTGTTGGAGCAAGTTGGCCCCAAGCACTGAAGATGGCTCCATGGCCTCACTTCGGGTGCTAAAATAGATCGGCTCCTCGGCTGCCGAGCAATGGCTTCAGATGGGTAGAGCATTGCCCCCAGTAGGGGGCTTGCTAGGTGAGTCCCTGTCAGTCTGCATGCAGGAACCTGTCTCTCTGCCTCCATACTTCTCACTTAAGAAAAATTTTTTTATAAAAGGGTATATAATAAGTCTGGTTAAATAATGTCAACCATAATGACCACTTACCATGTGCCAGGCAAGGTACGTGTATGTGAAGAGAAAGAGAGAAGCCAGATTGTGCCATGTTGCTAGCCAGGCATGTAGAAAATACCCCCACAAAGTTCATGGTGGGTCTCTAAGGATAGCTTTAAGAGTGTAGAGTTTGACAGGTGATTTTTGTTTCTTTGTATATGTACCATTTAGTTCCAAACTTTGTACCTTAAAATATGTTATGTGTGAAATCAGAAAAAGAAAATAATGTCCTTGAAAAAGACTCTACTTCATTTATCAACCCAACAAGGCTATTTCTCATTAATTGTTGCTTTAATATTAATTAAGAGCATTTATATAATGTGGAAAAAAGAAACTAAAATATATTATCTGTCATGGTATTTCATTTTGTATGTCTCTAAGCTGTGTCTTCCTATTAATCTCAGCAGCATATTTGCATATCTCTTTTTTAAATTCCCTCACAGAAAACCTTCCCTGTGTGCTAAGTAGGAAACTGTCCTGACCCTGAAGTAAAACAATGGAGTTCTTGAGATTAGAAAATCCCTTTGGACTGAATTTAAACAATAGCTGAAAACGTGTTGCCTGCCTGTTTATTTTAACTCTCTCAAGAATGAGAGAGTCCATTTGCCTCTATTATGTGACCCACAGTTCTTTTCATCTTAAAGGAGAAAAAAATCACCCATTTTTTTAAAGCCAGTTTGAACTAAGTGAGAAAATGAAATATCATCTGAAAGAGACAAACCAAAATAAGGAAATAAATTTAGATCATTTTTTTTGTTTTAGTTTTGAGAAATCCCTTATGAGTAAAACCTGATCCTCAGCCTGCTAGCCTCCTGCCATATCCTGTTCTCCCTTCCAGCCCTCACCCTCTCCCCAGATACATCACAACTGTGGATGCAGCTGTCGCCATCAGGGACACAGACAAACACTAGTGTTTACAACCGAAGCAAAGAAAGGGGGAGACAATGAGGTGTGGTAGTTAAAAGTCAGGGCTCTGTGGTTCTATTGCCTCAGGTAGCATCATGAAGTTGTAATTTTGAGTGTGTGACCTTGAGCCATCTGTGGCATCAATATCCTCCTCATTTTAGAGATAATAATAGTAACTACCAAAGAGATGTGTTGAGAAGAGATGAATAAAATGTTCCTAAAGTACTCAGCCCAGTGCCTCACACATAGTGAGCTCTGGAGGATAGTTCGTTGTTATTGTTATCCAAAACTTTCACAGACCCTATTCACTCTCCTCTCTCAGTGTTCTCTGATGTGGCCACCTCCCTTTGGCCCCCAGTAGAACAGATTACCACCACCCTTATCTTCACTTGGTGCAGGATGCATCTGCAAGACGTAAAGGGTATGTATGCCATTTACACACGTGCATCTCCGCTACAGTGTAACCCACGAGGCTGAATCATTGTAAGACTGTAGCTTGTCTGTCTTTGAGTGTCTGACACCCAACATCTAGTGGGCATTTTTTTAATTTTTAAATTCTTTTTTTGTTTTAGAGATAGAGGAACGGAGTGAGGAGAATATCATTTTGTTGTTCCAAATTATTTATGCATTCATTGATTGATTCTTGTATGTGTCCTGACCAGGGATCAAACCCATAATGGGACAAGGCTCTCACCAACCGAGCTAACCAGCCAGGGCCAAGCATTCCATAATATTTTTAAGGGATGAGTGAATGGATGCCTGGCCTTCTAACAAATGAAGAAGTTCAGGCTCAGCCGTCAAAAACAGCTTTCAAAAGATGACAAGCTGGTAAGTGACAGAGTTTGGTGCTTTCATTAAAGAGTCTGGAAGAACAACAGTAATATGTCACAGTTTAATGTTAGAGAAAATAGACATGCTTAACTAGAAAGGGAACAAGATAAAGGAGCTGTTTAAAATAACAAATTTTGATTATACACATGACAATAGCATACTCAGTTTATAAGAAATGAAGGTCTTGTCTAGACATGCACCAGCTAGCTTTACAACAAAGCAATGCTCCTAACCCCGTCACAGAGTGATTGGTGTGGAGATATCCATGCCGTTGCCAGGAAGCACCAGTAACTAATGGTGGTGGCTCATAGAAAGTGCTTGGTATGTTTTTTTTAAGATCTCCTAAATCCTATCCCTTGGTTATGTATTTGTTGCTTTAATTAGAAGCATTGTTTTAAAACTCACTCAATAATTTTGGAGTGTTGTTTTTTGCAGAGGTTTAAATGTGAAAGTAATGGCCACAGAGGAATAGTGATCCTGCTCACTTTTAACCATATGGATATCTTTTTTTAGTAAAGTTTCAGTTACTTTTTTAACCACTGATTTTTATCACTTTCTTTTTTTTAAGATAAGTAAGTTTGTGCTTGGAAAGTAAGAATCTTTTTGTCTCTGTATGCCTTTCTTATGCAAGAACAAAACATTTTTAAACCTTTTTGAGATTCAATCAAGAGTCTGTTCTTTTTCTTTGTGTGTGTGTTTGATGCTAAAGGAAAAGAGAAGCCTTTGCCTCTTCCCGGTTACTCTTGCTCCAACTCTTTTTGTTTGGTCTGTGGGTCAAGCTGTTGTTTCTAAGCGATTGCTGAGCTGTAGTGTAAACACACTATGTGAAGCCAGCCCTGGCCTTGCCAGGAGAGCTGTGGTCACTTACCCCACAATGGGCCATTCCTCATGGCTGTTAGTCCATGAACATGGGTTGGTCTGAAATTTACAAGACTATGAGAGAATCACCCTAACCAGCATGGCATATTCTTTCCCAATTTTCTGGAGCCAAGTTTGTTAACTAATAATGAAGAAGAGAATAAATAGTTCCTGTTGTTTTTGAAAACGTGGTTTAAAAGCATCTCTGGTCTAAAAATGAAAATGCGGGGAAGAATTTGAAATCTATTTACTCCATATACTTTTTATCTTGTTAGTATAAAATGTCTTTTTTGTAACTTTTTTTTGGTCATAAAAAATCACAATAATTCTTACTTTAAATCAAGAAAGGTCCCTGGTTGGTGGCTCAGTAGATAGAGTGTCAGACTGGCATATGAACATCCTGATTCAATTCCTGGTCAGGGAACACAGGAGAAGCTATGATCTGCTTCTCCCCCCCCCCACCCCCACACACACAACCCTGTCCTCCTTTTCTCCCTTCTTCCCTCCCATAGCCAGTGGCTCGATTGGTTCAAGTATGGCCTTGAGCACTGAGGATAGCTCTGTTGAGCAGATCTGCTTCAGGTGCTAAAAATAGCCTGGGTAACTGAGCAACGGCCCTAGATGGGGTTGCCAGGTAGATCTCTGTTGCAGAGCATGTGGGAGTCTGTCTTACTATCTCCCCTCCTGGCACCTAAAATAGATAGATAGACAGACAGATAGATAGATAGATAGATAGATAGATAGATAGATAGATAGATAGATCAGGAAAGATTAGGAAAAAGGTGACCTAACAATTGCACGAAGTTACAGATTAAAATTACTTTCAAATGTGTTCATATTTTCTAGAAAAGGAGATAGACTACAAAACTTTTTAAAGCACTAAATATTTCTTTTGTTTTTATTAGTTCATGAAAAGAAGGTCAAAGTGTGAAAACTGAAGGAACCGTAAACATTAACACTGACCAGAGACAGCCCCCCAGAGTTAGGCATGCTTCTTCAACAAAGGAGCCATGGGTCCAAAGGAGGTTTCATCTCAGGTGCTAATGTTTATCCCTTTCATGGTCTTCTGAAAATTCAAAAGACCAACTTTATACACTCTTATGGGATCTTTCATTTCTTGGTTTGCTGGGTTTTGCCTTTTCTTAATCTAGGCCAATGTTTTCAAATGTTGTAGCTAATGGATGAACAGGATTCAGTAAGAAGTGAAGGAAGGAAAAAGCCAAATTTGCACACTTGTCACAGGTTGCCAATATATATAAATATCTGACGTAATTCCTAGCAAACGCTATTCTTGGCCCAAGTTCCTGAGAACCTCTGAATTTTACAATTGAGAAGATTCGGCTGTACTCTGTCCCAGCCAGCAGTGGTGATGGGGTGGCTTGCTGCTATCATCCACGAGGTCTATAATAGCAGGAGCGCTGGACAAAACCTCACCAACATCTTCAGTCTGGTTAGTCTCTCTCCGTACTTGGCTCTGAGCTCATAAGCAGAAGCAGTTTCAGAGGAACCGAATGTGCTCATTTCAGCTGGGTCACATTTGTAAGTCATGCCTGCCAGCGATAGACACAAACAAAGACAGCTGCTGATGAAGGAAGAGGTCCAAGAGTTTTCAGGGAAGAGATCTCCCCCATGCTCAGTGGCATTTTTTTCCCTATGGGAACTTTAAGTCCTCAATTAGTTCTGATTCTTTACCTTCCACTGTGTTGTCCTACTATTGTGTTTCAGCGTCTTTATGTTACTGGCATTCTCTTCCTCTGGAAGGCAACACTACCACTATGAAGAGTTTGCACATATTCACACATCTTTTTCCCCTCCTAGGACTTTCAAGAATTTCTGTTTTGTGCTCCTTTAAACAAGCGCGAGCCTTAGAACATACATGGACAGCTTCGCCGTCTGTGTGTGGGTGCATGTGCTACTGTTACAATCGGCTCTGATGTTTTTGTGTAGTTTGCTTTGACGGTTGGCAAAGAAGGTATGCACGTGAAGTGCTCAGCATCTCTCTGACTTCACAGCCTACAGTTTTTCATTCAGGTTTTGAGTCTGCTGCAAAAACCTGATGGACTGAGACACAAGCACAAAGTCTAGATTATAGTTTGACTTCCCAGAACATGTCTATATTGGTGAGTGCCACAAGTCACACATTTCAGTGACTTTTCCTGAAACA
This sequence comes from Rhynchonycteris naso, assembly GCA_037038555.1. Lineage (NCBI taxonomy): Eukaryota > Metazoa > Chordata > Mammalia > Chiroptera > Emballonuridae > Rhynchonycteris > Rhynchonycteris naso. The sequence goes on from CM072998.1 coordinate 231,365,746, forward strand.
TGTCACAACACATACACTAAGTTTCATATTTGAAATAATAAAAGCTGCTCTCTTCTTATCTTTCATGATATGCTAGACATTGTCCTAAATGTTTCGCAATAGGATCTCATTTAGATTCACAAGGATGGTAAAACAACTAGCTATTTTCAACCCCATTTGACTAATGATTTAGCATAATTCATCCAAAGTCACACAGGGCTAAGTATCAGAACTGCATTCTGAGCCCAGGGCTTTGTCCCACCAAAGCCTGTGCCCTGAAACACTGTAGGGGCTGCTTCTAGAACTGTCTGCCTGGAAAACATTATACAATTGTTTCAGTAACTTACCAAGTCCAGCTTTTATGTACCTTCCGTGGCTGAAAATGACAACTCAGAAAATTGCATTTTGTTTTTAAGAGCGTGAAGGGATTTTTCATACCTTCTGGTGCTGTCATACACTAACATGAAGACATTGGAAGATTTTGTTTTTGTTTCTTGTTTTTTAATATTGTATTGCATGTTCTATACAGTGACTTGAGAATTTTATGCACATTTAATGTTTGTAAGATATTTCCTCTACCAAGAATTCTCTTGGCCATTCTAGAACACTCGATAAATACATGTTTCATGTGCAACCTTTTTTTTAAAGCTCAGAAAGATGTGGTAGGTGGTAATTTCAACATTTTGCTCAAGAAATTTGTTTAGTGTTAGCATGTTGATAAACTTTAAGTTTATCAGCACAAAACTACTTAATCATTGATTTTTTTTCTTTTTGAACCATTAACTGCAAGACTGTTTCATTTAACATTTAAAAAGGGCTTTTCCTTGCATAGTTTCTGTTAAAGCCACTATCTGACAGTGCTTGTGTAGAAGACCCTGTTAGTTCAAAATTCAGAGGGCGCTCTCAGCAACTTGCATGAATGACGCTTTACTGGACTAATATCAAGCTTTTTCTGCTTATTTAACTTTATTTGTCTAGGTGGGGTTGGTCTTACCAAAGATCTGTATATGGGGCCATAAAGCAAGTGAGTCTTTTGTGCAGGTAAAGCTGGGTGGACAAACTGTTCGGCTGGTCAGCCACCTATTTTGATATGGCCTACAAACTAACAAAACAATGGTCTTACATTCTTAAATGCTTTAAAAGAAACACAAAAGGTACAATATTTCATGACATGTGAAAGTTACATGACATTTACGTTTCATTATCCTTAAGTAAAGTTTTACTAGAGCATAGGCACGGTTATTCATTTAAGTATTGCCTGAGACTGCTTTCGAAGCCCATGGAAAGAGTTGAGTAGTTCCTACAAGCCCACAAAGCATAAAATGTTTACTACCTGGCTCTTTACAGAAAAAGTTGGCTGACTCCTGGTGTAAAGAATAAACACAGTGTTGAACAGCTCTTTTGGACACCAGAGGCCTTTGGGACTTTGGCCGGCTTCTCTTTTTTCTTACTTGACAGTCTTTGAGGTGTGCCGTTTGGGATAGCTTAGCTTTCTGTATGGATAAGAATTAAAAGTTTTAGCACTTTAAACTGTTACACATATAGAATAAATAAACTTTGAGTTGGAAAAGGGATTTCAGAATTGTCTATTGTCAAAATGTGCCATCTACTTTCTTGTCTACTGAAACCAAATTTGCTGGATGTACCACAGCCCTTCGCCACTGACTGGGGATGTCAGCGAGTGAGCGGGACCTGCGGTGGGATGCAGCTGGGCACTGGTACAGATGTTCTAGCAGGGGTGTTGCCTCCAGGTGATGAAATGCTGCATGGTTGCTGTCCCTGCAACTTGCTTTCTTGAAAAACTTCCTGAAATGTACTTGTGTTTTGGTCCTTTGCCTCATTTGTGTGGATGGAGTGAAGTATGGGCAGCTGGGTGACCTCCCAGATAATGCAACAAGGAGCTCCCTTCCTGCAGACTGAGTCAGCAAGTTCAAATCTGAGGTAGGCTTCTTCCACGTGGCTTTACCTCCCATGGCCAAAGCCCACAGATTATCTTCTTTGGCCCTATTTGGTTGGTTAAATGATAGGGCGTCCACCTGGCATGTGGAAGTCCCAGGTTCGATTCCCAGTCAGGGCACACAGGAGAAGCAACCATTTGCTTCTCCATCCCCCCCCCCCCCCCGTCTCTCTATCTCTCTCTTTCCCTTTTGCAGCCATGGCTCAAATGGTTTGAGCAAAGTTGGCCCGGACGTGAGGACGGCTCCATGGCCTTGCCTCAGGCGCTACAATAGCTTGGTTGCTGAGCCACAGAGCAGCAGCTCCAGATGGGCACCTGCCTCACTCTGCTTCTCATTGACCTCCAACGCACTGCCCCTGTGCTCCCACAACCGCTCACTCTCCGGGGACCACAGCAGCATAGCAGGCCAGATAGAGAGGGAGAACTATCTTCTGAAACTGTTCAGCTCTTTGCAGCTGGGCACCCCAAATTTACTACTGTGTCCAAAGCGTCCCAAAGGCTCCCACTGAACCAGCTTATTCGGTTATCCCTTCTTTGACAATTGGGATGTTTATCCCAATTTTTACAGATTATAAAAAGGAAGTCATAGGGGAGAGTTCAGTGTTACCTACTAGTGGCACCTGACCTAACACAGGTCAAACTGGGTCTGTTGCTTTTCCAACCTGGCCTCAGATGGAGTTCTCATTTGCATACCTCACACCTTTCAGACCCTCTCTGACTTATCTCTATGTTAAATCTTTTGAAAAAATGGGGCAGTAAGAATTTTATTTTTAATTTCTTACAAAAATACATATGTAGTATGGATTTAAAGGCTTTAATTGGCTAATTATTTTAAATCTCTAAGGAAAAAGTCATCTTTCTGCCCTATTGAATTCCCCCAAAGTTTAAGAAAAGTGGAAAGCTTTGCGATTGTTTCATCAACATAGCAGAGCTTTGATATAAAAATCTTACAAATATAATACCAAAAAAAAGAGAAAATAATAGGCCAATTCTCACAATAAAAATGTGTAAAATTCTATATTATGTTATAAAATTTAATAAATGTACATTAATGAAACTATAATTAAGTAGGTGTTATTCTAAGAATTCAGGATCAGAGGAAATAAATATGAACTGTGTGAGTGTGTAACATGAGAAGTTTAAAATAATAATGATGGTTACGCTAAGTAGTGGGATTGTAGATTGTGTTTATTTCTCCTTTTTGCTTCTTTACAAAGTCATTTGAAATACAATGGAGAGATCTTATTCATAATAGCAAAAGACCATAAACGTAGGTGACATTTAAAAGGAAATCTGCATTGCTAATTTGAAGAAATTTCAGTTTACTAGGAACTAAGTTTGCTACAAGAGGATTTTACTAATTGTAGAGATTTTATGGCAAAAGTAAATGTCATGTCTCTGAAAAATAATCTACAAATTTAATGTAACTTCAATAGAAATTTCAATGAAATATTCTGAAATCTATACAAATGAGTTTTATATTTACTTGATAGAATAAATATATAAAAGCTAATAGTTTATTTTTTTTAATAAAAAAACAGAAAACAAGGCTAATGAGGGAATACTCAATTTCCCCTATACCAAAACATGTTTTAAAGTCACAGTAACTAAAATAGTTTACTATAGCAAAGAACTAGGCAGAAAGATTCACAGAACAGAAGACTGGAAATCAACCCACATATAAAAAAATAGATTAAATGGTAGAATTCAAGTCAATGTGGAAATAATTAATTAATTGAGATAAAAGAACTTTCTAACTAAAGGACATGTTAATTGAATTTAAAGTTTAAGTGTAAAAGATGAAGCCACAAATGGATGCTGATTGCTGTTTCTCTCCCACTTCCAATTCTTTTGTGCCAAATATGAAGGAAAACACACATCCAACATAGCTATCTGTATTGAAAGTCAATTCCAAGAAGATAAAAAAAAAGAAAATACCAAGTTATCCTCCTTCTCTTAGGAAAATAATAATGCCTTTTGGAGGAAGAAAAGAATCTTGCTTTGTGGTAAACCATCTTTACACAGAGAATTTTAGTAATCTGACAAACTATTATTATTTGACATTCGTGAATTTTCTAATTCTTTGCACAGGAAAAGCTCTTTATTAATATTTGAATACATTCTCTTAAGTTTCATGACTATTTTCTTTCTAAATTTTTTTAAAATGTATTCATTTTAAAGAGAGGAGAGAGAGAGAGAAGGAGGGAGAACCAGGAAGCCTCAACTCCCCCATGTGCCTTGACAAGGCAAACCCAAAATTTTGAAACTACCAGGCAAACCTAGGGTTCTGATCCCACAACCTCAGCTTTTCAGGTCAATGCTTTATCCACTGTGCCTCCACAGGTCAGGCCAATCATGATTGTTTTCCAGAGAAGTAATCCTACTTGTTTTTATATATCTTCACAGCTTTTAATTATAGAAGGCAAAAAAAAGTCCACATTCATTGAAAGCTGTCTTAGAATGCTTTTCAACCTCAGATAGGACTTGAGACAAGGATTCTTGTGAACTGATTGAAAAATCAGTCTCAGAATGGAAGGGACAGGGTGGAGGGGAGAAAGGTGCAGGGTGTGGTCTGAGCTGGAACCCAGCTCCTCCTGACTTGGGCAGCTCTCCAGCACATAGTACATGTGGATGGAATCTCTCCTTGAGAAAAGGGGGCCTACCTTTTGTGTCCCCTGTCAGTCAGTCAGAGCCACAAGCAACCCACTTTGGAGAGAAGAGGAAAGGAGCCTTAATTTCTGGTGTGCAGGGCACTCACACCTGTGCTCCTCCCAACACACACACACCTTTCAGCCAAGACCCAATGGAAAAGGTCAGGTGGGGGCCATTAGCAGCCAACAGTCACAACAGCTGGGAGTGGGTATATCAGCCCAGTGAGAGCAGGAAGTAAGGTTAGTGTGTCCTCAAATCAATTATTTTTTCTTTTTTTTCCAAGTGAGAGGAGGTGAGGTAGTGAGACAGACTCCCACATACACCCCAACTGGGATCCACCAGGCAACCCCCTGCCTGGGGCCAATGCTCTGCCTATCTGGGGCCATGCTTGCAACCCAGCCATTTTTAGTGCCAGAGGTGGAGGCTCCACGGAGCCATCCTCAGTGCCCAGGGTGATGTGTTGGAACCTATTGAGCCATGGCTACAGGAGGGGAAGAGAGAGAGAGAGAATGAGAAAGGGGAGGGGTGGAGAAGCAGATGGTCGCCTCTCCTGTGTGCCTGGATGGGGAATCAAACCCGGGATTTCCACACGCCAGACCAATACTCTACCAGTGAGGTAAATGGCCAGAGCCCAAATCAAATTTGAATTTCAAATGAACAAACAAAAATTTTAAGTATGCCCCATACAATATTTGTCCTTAAATATTTACGTTGTTATTAATATAAAATATTTACATATTTATATTTTATCTTATACAGTTTATTATAGTTTCTGTTATATTTATGTATTATATTATAACTAAAAAGTATTTGTTGTTCATCTGAAATTCAATCTTAAGTGGGCATCCTGTATTTTCAGTTGCTTTGGTTGGCCACTCTCACTGAACACCCAACACCATCCACTCCAGTAGATCAGAGTGTCAGGCTCTTTTATAAAACTTACTTCCTTTATACTTTAAATAGCTCTATAAAAGCAGTAGTATTTTTCTTCTATTACAAATGAGAAAAGTGTTGTTGTAAAGTAGTGTACCTTAATTCTGAGAGTTTACGTAGAGACACCAAGGCAGGATACAGAAGAATTTTTAGGAGGAGATTTATTAATAAGCCAGCTGCATATGACTTATACAGGGTATAGCTAACCCAAATCGTGTGTGTGTGCAAAATAGCCCTGAAGCTAGTTATATAGACTTGGTCACATATAGGTTGGAGGAAAAGGAGGGGAGTATGACACAATATGTTTATAACATTTGTCTATAGGATCTATAAAAACATTCCTACATATTAAAACTTACAAGGTAACACAATAGTGATGTTGTTTTACATATCAAAGACATTCACAAATCTTTTAGTGTCTACATTCCATTCCTTTGTCTAGAGGTATATGTTAATTTCAGGACTCCAGGAAGGGAGGAAGAGTTAAAATCAGTGTAGGATATGTAAATATTGTATCTTATTGAAAGGGAAAGAAAGTTCTTCAGATAACCTTTATTCTTTCAGAGAACTATAGTTAAACTAAATGACCCAGTCATCCTTGTAAGCCAGGGAGCTCCCACATTCTTCTCCCTCCATTCTCTAAAGAAAGGAGGGGGCAAGAAGCCTGACTTTTCCTCTTTAAAATGTCGGTGCCAATACTAAGTTTTACAGTTCTTTGGTACCTTATCACATTCCCCACTGGTTTTATATCCTGAGTCAAATCCTTGACTCCTTTTAATGAGGTACATGAAGCTATTGAGTAGGAATATCAGCCTATAACATGCAACAGATATTTAATAGGTAGACTTGATGTTTTCATTAATAGTAATACAGTCTACTGAAGAAACAAATGTTACTGATTAATTTCTTACAACCTGTACAAACCTTCTGCAACTTATTATAAACCCTTGATTTTTATAAACTTTCTTCCTTTTTATTTCAAAAGTATTTCTATATTTTATACCTTTTATTATCAAAACCATACAATTCCTTTTTAGTCAGAACTCATAATTTTAAAAATCTTAACCTTTAGTAACAACCAAGCTGGCAATAAGTAATTTTAATTTAAAGTATACTTCCTTTTGGAGATATCCTCCCTCTAAGTACCTAGTAATCATAGGTTAAGTATGAGCACATATATATTTTCCACTTACCTTGTGGCTTTCTTTTAAGCAAAGAGACTTATACCTCCCTTCTTTATGACTCATAGCAGTACATGCATCAAACCTTAAGACAACTTGTTCTGGCTTTCCTTTTACCTCAGTTTCTCTCCTTCCTCAAAGTCTAATTAAAAGGAGGTCCTCAGTGAGTTTCTTCATGCATTAGTCATGTGTAGACCAAACAGCTTCCGGTTTGTGGCTGGAGCAGGGCATGCCATCCTTCTCAGGGTCAACTTACAAGGGTTGGCGGGGTCAGTCTCTGCTGTTCATGAGGGTGTCTCTGCTGGGACTGCAGGCTTCATCCTGCTATGGTGGGCCCAGGCGGGTATGCCTTCTACCTTGGCAGCAGTGGAAGTGGTCAGGATCATGGTGTGTGGACCCGCCCATGTGGGAGTCAGTCCTTGGATGACGTACTTCTCTATTCAGACTGAGTCCCCAGGCTGGAAAGGATGTACCGGATCTCCTGGCAATGTCAGAAGTGCCTCTCAGACAGTCTTTTGAACATCCTTCTGAGTAATCTGCAGACCCTGAAAGCACTGGAGGCTGGGACACTGAGGGACAGACCCCCTAGGGGTCTCCTGAGACAGGCTGATGCACTCAGTGACCTGCTGGCTGCTGGAGGACAGCAAACTGCCAAAGGCATGCTGGGAGCAGGTGGGGCACTGCCAGAAGTCTTGGGTGCCCATGGGCCTACTGGCGCTCCTGCCGCGGGGTAAGTGCCAGTGAAAGTCACGGTAGTTCTTGGTGAGCAGTGTGTAGAGAAAGGGGTTGATGCAGCTGTTGCCGTAGGTGAGGCAGGTGGTCAGATAGTTGACGATGTGTGAGCCGTGGTGTGTGAGCGGCTAGATGCCAATGTACTGGGCCAGTAGCTGCCATATCCAGAAGGGCATGAAGCATGCCCAGAAGAGCAGCACAATGCCCAGGATGAGGTGCAGCACTCTGGGGTTGGGCAGCCACCGTGTCTGTGGGAAGGAAGCCTGCTGCGACAGTCAGTAGGCCTCAGACCAGGTGCATGTAGAGTAGCCCGATGACCACTCCAGGCCCCACAATGCTGGTCCCAAAGAGCAGTGTCAGGTAGGCACGGTAGGTGGTCTGGCCCCAGGCCTGCAGGCAGAGGCTCTGTGTTCACTGTGGACCAGCCAGATAGCCAGTATCATGGGCAGCACCAGCAGCCACATGCCAAGCACCAGGACCTTGGGGTAGCCCTTGGAGCACTATGCGGTGTCCAGCTGCCTCAGCACTGTGGGATAACACTCACTGTTCATGACAGTCAGGGTAAAGATGCTGGCATGCATGGTCAGGAAGTCCAGGCTAAAGAGGACCTGGCAACCCACGTCTCCAAAGTGCCACACCTTGGAGATGTAGGTGGTCACAATGAAAGGGATGCTGGGCAGGTAGAGCAGGTTGTCCAGCACCAGGTTAACAACATAGATGTACATGGAGGCCAAGGTTCACAGGAAGCGGCACACGACTACCAGCGTGTACATGTTGCTTGCCACACTCACCACGCCCATGACCAAGAGCACTGCTCCAATGGCACCCATGGCCACCAGGTCCTCCAGGAGCTGGGTTCCATCAGACTGGCCCACGAGCTGCTGAGGGTTGCGTTGGGGCGGTTGGATGATTTGGGCACAGAGCTGCCTGTCATAGTTAGCACAGGATACCTGCTTGCTGGTCCTCACAGCCATTTCTGCTGCCTCGCTCTGGACTTGAGGCTGGGGTGTGCTGCGACAGGGGCAACTGTGGGTGACAAGCTTGTCCTCGGTCATGGTGCAGCAGGTCGAGCTCCCACGACCATACTTCTGCAAAAGCTTTGCCTTGCTCTATACTGAGCAAACAAAGGAGGGCCGAACTCTGTATGATTGGGTCCTGGTCATCGTTGCTGTCCACCCAGCTGCCGGTTAGGAATGCGCCGGGACCCCGCACCTGCATGGGATATTAATATCCCAGGGAGCAGGTGCCAGAAAAGGGGGCGCTGAAGGGTGCACCAAGAGGAGCCTCTGCCAGATCAAAGGGAAGACAGGATCGAAGGGAAGACAGTGCTGTCAGTGCTGGATGGGCGAGAGTGGGTGCACCTCACCCTAAGGAGGGCCACTTTTCACCGGTTTTTAAAAACAAATTTGGTTAAAGATTCCTGTACAATTTGATTTACACATTCTACCTGCCCTGAACTTTGGGACCTGAATGCACAATGTAATTTCCAATTAATATTGAGTGCCTATTCCACTAGCTGTGAGATCTTGGATACAAATGCAGGCCCATCATTAGAATGGGCAATCTAAATCTGGAAAGAATTTCATATAGCAATTTCTTAACAACTGTTATTGCGGTCTCATTTCTAGTAGGAAAAGCTTCTACCTAATTGTCAATTACTTCAGTAAAATCTATTTCTAAATGTTCACCTGGGAAAGTTCCTCTCTCCCTGTTTTTTTTGTTTTGTTTTGTTTTGTTTATAATTTCTTTACTTTGCTTAGTATTTATTTGGGCACAGACTAAAAGCTCGGACACTATGCTTCTGCAATGGATTCTAAGTCTGGCTTTTTAAATTATTTCTTATTCCTAATTATCCCTTTCCTGCTGACAAAATCTATTTTTAATTGGTTGTGAATAAACCTTTGGCAGCAAGGGTTCTAGTAAAGTAACTAAAATTTTCTAAAAACCCCACTGGTTTTAGGGCTACCTTATTGGTAGTATCATCAGCTGCTTGGTTCTTCTTGAGTTTCTAGAGAGTCCCCCTCTTTTGGTGCCCTGGACAGTGGATGACGGCCACTATTTCAGGGGAGCAGGCTCCTGTATTGTTGGGGTGAGGGTTTGAGCCTCACTTTTGTTAGTTCTTAAGCCTTCTCCTGATGACCCCTCTTCGACTGTGCCTGTCTTAGGTTGTTCCTGCCTTCAGGAATCTTACCTGTCTTTGGCTAACCAGCCATCTTAGGGGCCAAACAGAGTTATGTGAGTGAGGGGGGAGCAATGTCCCTTCCAAAATGCTTAGTTTAACTTATTTATTTTTTAGCAGCTGATGATGCTAATTTTTTAAAACTTATAATACATTTCCTTTCTAATTTCTAGAGTTGATTGCTATGTAAAAGCTAAGTTCACTGCCTTAGTATCTTCTCTGACCCTGGCTAACAGAAACTGGTGAAAAGTGTCCAAAATTTCCCACTTGCTTGGGTGCTAGAATTCCACTTAAGCCAGGCAACCAGAAACATTTTCTTGAGGTGGTCTTGATTGGCTTAAGTGGGGCAATGTATGTACAGTACAGGTTCTAACAGTCCTGTTAGGGCTTGAGGCTTCCTGAGAAGGGGGATTTTGAGTTTTCTAATTTTAGAAGTCATTTGGAAATAAAGAATTTAAACTATTTCCTATTACATTTATGCCTTAAATTCTGAAGATCTAGTTAAAAGCACCAATTGAAATGACCAATATTTCATAAAATAAATGTTATATTCTATTTAATCACAAATTCTTTTTATTCTAAGAAAACATACCTTATTTATGCTGTAATTTTATGCACCCTAACAGATAATGTCTAAAAAGCTCAAGAGAAACAAATTTCTGTTCACATCCTTTAGCCCTTTTAATCTGGGCTCAAAACTTAAATGTTTTCTACTATCACAATTAGTTATTCATTTTTATTTTTTCCTTTTCACCTATTATGTTGAGAATTCTGCTGTTAAACCAATCAATAGTAATATTTGTCACTCTTGGTTTGGTGACCTAACATTGAACAATACTGCTTCAAAAATGAAAATAAGCTGAACATTTAGACACCATGTAAAAAGATATCATTAATAATCATTATATTAATAAGCATTACATATCCCCTAATATTTAAACCAAGATTTCAACATCACAGGGCTATGAAACAGCAAATAAAAAGGAGAATTAACAAAAGACTTTTGAAATAACATATACATTTCTAACATAGAAAATATTTTTTTTCACAACAATGGATCCTTGTTACAAAAAGGAAGTTTTTGTATTTGGCAGACTATACAATTCTATATGTCTTTTTTTTTTATTTTTACAGGGACAGAGAGAGAGAGTCAGAGAAAGGGATAGATAGGGAAAGACAGACAGGAACGGAGAGAGATGAGAAGCATCAATCATTAGTTTTCGTTGCCATTGCGACACCTTAGTTGTTCATTGATTGCTTTCTCACCTGTGCCTTGACTGCGGGCCTTCAGCAGACCGAGCAACCCCTTGCTGGAGCCAGCGACCTTGGGTCCAAGCTGGCGAGCTCTTTGCTCAAGCCAGATGGGCCCGCGCTCAAACTGGCGAGCTTGGAGTCTCGAGCCTGGGTCTTCCGCATCCCAGACCAACACTCTATCCACTGCGCCACCGCCTGGTCAGGCCTAACCCTCTTTGTGACCCACAGTGCTTTACACTATTAAGTCAATATAGGGAAATTGGTCAGGGTACCTGGGATTCCAGGTGCCCGAGGGGAAGGGGCAGGTGCCCGAAGCTGTGAGAGAAGCCTGCCGCTTTTATTTATATATTTTTCTTTTCTCCACCACCTTTTGTGCAGTCAGCTGCAGCCTAGCTGCCCCTACATTTCCCATTCCAGCTGCTGCACATGGCTGCTTCCAGGACATGCCACCCGCTCATGGGTAGGCGCCCAGTGATAGTAGTCTGCTCTAAAAGTTGGCCATTTTAATTTTCAGAGAGTTTTCAATGTATTTTTAGACAATTTTTACATTATAATTATTGGAAAATCTAATTTTGAAATTCTTAAGAATACATTCTAGTGGGGTTTGGTTCTTACTTTAAGATTCTTCTAAAGAAAAGTTGTAATTTTTTTAAAAACTATTCCTACCCTGTATCTTCCAAATGGGTAAAACTTCTTTTGGTCAGTATGTGGATATCTGAATACTGAAACTAGTTTCTATTCTATACTTCTTCCAGTCACCCCACCCTTAGTCGTCCCTGCCACCTTACTCCAGCACCGTTCCCCCGCCGCTCCGCACACAGCATGTCCCGGCCAGCCTCCCGCTCTTCTCTCACCCAACCCACTCACTTGCCAGCCCTTCACCCCAGAGGCTGAAGAAACATTTCCCAGAGTGCATTCCTCAGCCCTCTCCTCCCATACTTAATGTCTATGGCACTGATTTACAAAACTGAAACTGTCCGGGAGAATGCAGGAATCCGCACACCAATAAAAAAAAAAAAAAAAAAAAAAAAAAAAACAAGATAAGACAGATAATATCTAACACTCAGAATAAAGGATGTTTGACTATAGAGGTGTCAATCATCACACAAGAGCAGAGGCAGGAGCCAGTAGAAGAGGACAATTTCTTTAGGGGAGAAGTCAGACAGAGTGCCCTAAAGCCAGAGGTCTTGGACCCAAGAAAAAAGATTTAGTGGGTCCAGGAAAAGAGGCCCATACCACGAATGTCAGGAGAAATTTTTCAGACAAATGAAGAGAACCTACAGTACAGACAATTTACCATTGAAGAATTTTTAATACTTCTATGAATTTTGCTAGTTTTATAATTTGCGGGCTCCGGCAGACAGCCGCTAAACTATATGAAGTTTACAAATTTTTCTTTACTTTTGCCCTCTGGTTTTAAGCCAGAAATTTGCAATTGAAATTATACTAGGCTTTTTCCTGACAAACAAAGAGAACTTACAAAACAGACAATTTACTATTTACATTTACACTTGACTTTTAGGCACACAGTTCAACAGAGAAAGGAAGGGGTTCCTTGGCAGGGGTTTCTCAGGTGCTCACCTGGCCATGTCCCTCACAGAAGCTTAGGCTCAGGCACCAGAGATCCCCACTCACACACCAATCACTCAGGGGTTTTAGACAGAAACAATAAAAGCAAAGAATGAGATCTCAACATGGACAGCACAAAGGTGTCCTTGGAAGTCCGAGGCAGGACTGATTAACTCAGCCCCCACTAATGTCTTCCTAGAGCACAAACAAATGACCCCATTAACGTCTTTTCCTGAGAGCACAAATAAATGTGTCCCAGAAAATCCGGAGGCAGGATTGTCTCCACTGATGTCTCAGTCTTGGAGAGCCCATTTCGTGATCTAGATCGTGTCCTATCTTCACTCAATAGTTCCAGATTGATTAGTCACAAACAGAAGAGCTAGAATTCAGTAAAGCAAAAGATTTGCTTTACTTACCTCCAGAGGTTAGAATTTTACACTCCTTGATTTCTCTGCCAAATCATCGAATTTAGGGACTGGAGCTGTGTAAAGCCAATAGCCAAGGCCACCATCACAGCCGTCTGGCCCGTGCAGGTTCCCATTAGATTCGAACAGTCGGTAATGAAACACAGGAGCCAAAAACTGGTGAGCCATCAGCTTTAATTCTAGCTTGCACCCGGCGGGCAAGCAAAAACACACACTGGGCTCCAAAACCCACACATTCAGTGCTCACAAAGCTACTGACTTATCCGAGTTTCCTAGAATCAAAGCTTTCTAGCTCACCAGACTTATTCACCTCTGTTTCCAATCTCCTCCTGCACAACTCTTAACAAACTGGCTTCTTCCTCAGCAATTCGCCATCTTGGCTGCCTCCTCTCCTCCACATGGCCTTACTCTGCTCTCCTCTCTAATACCTCAGGAACCAAGAACCAAGAGAGAGAGATCAAGCTACTGGTCTCTCCCACTTTATAGCATAGACCCAAAACCTTTAATCCAATTATACAAACAAGGAAGTCTCTGTATAATGGGATTCCTCAGGAGAGTACACCACCCTACATCATCCAATCAGTCAAGGGTGTGGGGAAGAGCTTACTCTTAAACTAAGCCTTAGGCTATAACGACCCGGCCTGCCCACAGCCTGTTCCAGAACACACATTAATATCAACGAACTTCCATGTGGGCAGCGCCATCTTGAACAAAGTGAGCATAATATATTTTATCTGCCCAAGAGGCTGTCTGCTGAGGAGTTGTCCAAACCACACAGGAAAATGGGAGCCCTGGAATATCTCAGGGGGCACTCCTCCTTGAGATCCAGTGGGGTCAGGCAACCCTCTGGAGAGGCCGACCGGTGATATGGAACACCAGCATCCCGGACGAGCCCCCAAATGTTGTAAAGTAGTTTACCTTAATTCCAGGGGTTTACGTAGAGACACCAAGGCAGGATACAGAAGAATTTTTAGGAGATTTATTAATAAGCTGGCTACATATGACTTACATGGGGTATAGCTAACCCAAATCGTGTGTGTGTGCAAAATAGCCCTGGAGCTAGTTATATAGACTTGGTCACATATAGTTTGGGGTAAAAGGAGAGGGAGCATGATACAATAAGCTTATAACATTTGTCTATAGGATCTATAAAAACATTCCTACACATTAAAATTTACAAGGTAACACAATAGTGATGTCGTTTTACATATCAAAGACATTCACAAATCTTTTAGTGTCTACCTCCCATTCCTTTGTCTAGAGGTATATGTTAGTCTCAGGACTCCAGGAAGGAGGAAGAGTTAAAATCAGTGGAGGATATGTAAATATTGTCTCCTATTAGAAGGAAAAGGAAGTTCTTCAGATAACCTTTATTCTTTCAGAGAACTATAGTTAAACTAAATGACCCAGTTGTCCTTGTAAGCCAGGGAGCTCCCACATCTTTCTCCTTCTATTCTCTAAAGAAAGTAGGGGCAAGAAGCCTGACTTTTCCTCTTTAAAATGGCATTGCCAATACTAAGTGTAAAGCCAGTAGCCAGGTGTTGGGCAGATAAAATATATTATGCTCATTTTGTGAAAGATGGCGCTGCCCACATGGAAGTTCGTTGATATTAATGTGTGTTCTGGAACAGGCTGTGGGCAGGCCGGGTCATTATAGCCTAAGGCTTAGTTTAAGAGTAAGCTCTTCCCCACACCCTTGACTGATTGGATGATGTAGGGTGGTGCACTCTCCTGAGGAATCCTATTATACAGAGACTTCCTTGTTTGTATAATTGGATTAAAGGTTTTGATTCTATGGTATAAAGTGGGAGAGACCAGTAGCTTGATCTCTCTCTCTTGGTTCTTGGTTCCTGAGGTATTACAGAGGAGAGCAGAGTAAGGCCACGTGGAGGAGAAGTAGCCAAGATGGCAGAGTGCTGAGGGAGAAGCCAGTTTGTGTAGAGTTTGTGCTGGAGGAGATGGGGAACAGAGGTGAATAAGTCTGGTGAGCTAGAAACCTTTGATTCTAGGAAACTTGGATAAGTCAGTAGCTTTGTGAGCACTGAATGTGTGGGTTTTGGAGCCCAGTGTGTGTTTTTGCTTGCCCGCCGGGTGCAAGCTAGAATTAAAGCTGATGGCTCACCAGTTCTTGGCTCTGCTGTTTCATTACCGACTGTTCAAATCCAATGCGAACCTACACGGGTGTAAAACCAGTAGTCGAGGCCGCCATCACAGCCGCCCGACCCACGCAGGTCGCATTGGATTCGAACAGTCGGTAATAAAACACAGGAGCCAAAAACTGGTGAGCCATCAGCTTTAATTCTAGCTTGCACCCGGCGGGCAAGCAAAAACACACACTGGGCTTCAAAACCCACACATTCAGTGCTCACAAAGCTACTGACTTATCCGAGTTTCCTAGCATCAAAGCTTTCCAGCTCACCAGACTTATTCACCTCTGTTTCCCATCTCCTCCTGCACAAACTCTTAACAAACTGGCTTCTCCCTCAGCACTCTGCCATCTTGGCTACTCTCCTGGCCTTCACGTGGCCTTAATCTGCTCTCCTCTCTTCTACCTCAGGAACCAAGCGAGAGAGAGAGATCAAGCTCCCGGACTGCCCCAGTTTATAGCATAGAAAATCCAAACCCTTAATCCAATCTGCAGACAAGAAAGTCTCTGATACAAAGTCACCCACCTGAGGCATAATGGGATTCCTTCCTAAATCACCACCCTACATCATCCAATCAGCCAAGGGCGTGGAGAAGAGCTTACTCTTAAAACAAAGCCTTAAGCTATAATGACCCCGGCCTGCTTACATTACAACTTTTCCCCCACAGCCATCACAAGCATAAGGGCAAATAATATCACCTGGGTGACTGGCTTCCATGTGGGCAGCACCATCTTTAACAAAGTGAGCATAATATATTTTATCTGCCCAACAACGGGTCAGGCAGCTGTGATCCTGGCCGCGACTACTGGCTTTACACCAGGGTCAGGATCACAGCAGCCTGACCTGTGCAGGTTCACATTGGATTCAAATAGTCGGTAATTAAACAATGGAGCCAAAAACTGGTGAGCTATCAGCTTTAATTCTAGCTTGCACCTGGCGGGCAAGCAAAAACACACACTGGGCTTCAACACCCACTCATTCAGTGCTCACAAAGCTACTGACTTATCCGAGTTTCCTAGAATCAAAGGTTTCTAGCTCACCAGACTTATTCACCTCTGTTCCCCATCTCCTCCATCACAAACTCTACACAAACTGGCTTCTCCCTCAGCACTCTGCCATCTTAGCTGCTTCTCCTGGCCTCCACGTGGCCTTCCTCTGCTCTCCTCTCTGATACTTCAGGAACCAAGAGAGAGCAAGCTCCCAGTCTATCCCACTTTATAGTGTAGAAATCCAAACCCTTAATCCAATCTACAGACAAGGAAGTCTCTGATACAAAGTCACCCATCTGAGGCGTAATGGGATTCTTCAGGAGAGTACACCACCCATCCATCATCCAATCAGTCAAGGGTGTGGGGAAAAGCTTACTCTTAAAACCAAGCCTTAGGCCATAACGACCTGGCCTGCTTACATTACAGCCTTTCCCCCACACCCATCCCAAGCATAAGGGCAAATAATATCACCTGGGTGACGGGCTTCCATGTGGGCAGTGGCATCTCTAACAAAGTGAGCATAATATATTTTATCTGCCCAACACTAAGTTTTATAGTTCTTTTTATCACAATGGAAGGTCAGAAAGAAACAGCCTGAAGAAGCAGAATGTGGACCCACCGTGATTTGCAGCCAGAGTGCACATGGCCTCACCAGCCACTCTGAGCAGGATTCCCAAGTCACTCTCCCCATGACACCAGGTCCTCAGCCAAGACTTATATAAGGAGAAACCCCAAGTAGAAAATGACTTACGTAAATTCTAAAAGAGATGGGAAAACCTCCGCTCAGCACCTTCCCTCCAACCAGGTGCCCTGCAGACTACAGTGCACTTGTAGGACAGTCTCCTTCCTGCATGAGGCCAAGAGAGATGAGCAAACTGAAATACTGGGGCCAAACTGGGAACACCTTTAGGCCCCACCCTCTAAAGAAAAAAGAGCCTTCTAAAATGGCGAGCCCAGACTCAGGGCAAAGTTTGTAATAACAGGTGGCCAAGGATACATCCCTGAAAGGGTTGTAAGTGGAAAGAAATAATAAAGTCAGAAGAAGATACCACCATGCATTAGGATTCATATCTAGCCTGGTTGGGTGTAGACCCAGTGGCCACCGCTGTGACCATGCAGGTTCCCATCAGATTCAGGCAGACAATAAAAGAATAGTGGAGCCAGAACATGGTGAGTGTAAAGCCTTAAGTCAAGGCTACTATCACAGCAGCCTGGCCCACACAGGTTCGCATTAGATTCGAACAGTCGGTAATGAAACACAGGAGCCAAAAACTGGTGAGCCATCAGCTTTATTTCTAGCTTGCACCCGGCGGGCAAGCAAAAACACACACTGGGCTCCAAAACCCACACATTCAGTGCTCACAAAGCTACTGACTTATCCGAGTTTCCTAGCATCAAAGCTTTCTAGCTCACCAGACTTATTCACTTCTGTTTCCCATCTCCTTCTCCCTACACAAACTCTGTACAAACTGGCTTCTCCCTCAGCACTCTGCCATCTTGGCTGCTTCTCTCCTCCACGTGGCCTTACTCTGCTCTCCTCTCTATACTTCAGGAACCGAGAGAGAGATCAAGCTACTGGTCTCTCCCACTTTATACCGTAGAATCAAACCCTTTAATCCGATTATACAAACAAGGAAGTCTCTGTATAATGGGATTCCTCAGGAGAGTGCACCACCCTACATCATCCAATCAGTCAAGGGTGTGGAGAAGAGCTTACTCTTAAAACTAAGCCTTAGGCTATAACGACCCGGCCTGCCCACAGCCTATTCCAGAATACACATTAATATCAACGAACTTCCATGTAGGCAGCGCCATCTTTCACAAAGTGAGCATAATATATTTTATCTGCCCAACCGTGAGCAGTTCCATTTATTAAAGTCTCCTAAGGGCAGACGGCAGAAGAGCAAACAGGCAGAGCTCCCAAGCCCCTCAGCATTCCAGGCTCACCTGGACTCACAGGCTTCCACTGACCTTAGCATAGCACTTCTTCTCTGGACTGTCTCTCTGCAATCCCCAGCAAAACAGGCTGGGGAAAACCCCTTCTCCAGCAAACAATAGCAAACAATCACCCCTCCCAAGCAGGCAGGCAAGCAATCCGCAATTTGCCACCCTGAGGGCAAACACCGGCAGCCTTCAGTAGACTACACACACAGACAGGGTGCTGCCCCAGTGCAAGCACTCAAACCTAAAAAACATTAGTTACAAATTTGTTTGCCCAACATGGGGTCTTAAAAGATTTCTTGCCTGACCTGTGGTGGTGCAGTGGATAAAGCATTGACCTGGAATGCTCAGGTTGCCGGTTCAAAACCCTGGGCTTGCACGGTCAAGGCACATATGGGAGTTGAAGCTTCCTGCTCCTCCCCCCCTTCTCTCTCTCTCTCTCTCTCTCTTTCTCTCTCTCCTCTAAAATGAATAAATAAATAAAAATATTAAAAAATTTTAATAAAAGATTTCTTGTCTATTCTAATCGACCTACTGGGCTTACACATGTTAAGGATAATGGTATATATATTCCTTTCGTCCTTTTTTACAAATGTATTAAGAATATGTTTATTATCTCAGTGTGTGTATATAAATAGACACAAACACAGACATAGAGAGACAGAGACATGGACAAAACCAACAGGAGACTGAAACAGAGATTTATGGAGCCATTTTGACCTTCTAGATCTCACAATTACAAATCAACTAAGTAGTCAGTCAACAATAATGCAATGGATGGTAAATAAAAGTGCCAATCAAGTGTTACTCCTTCTGAGGTAAAGGAGGAATTTGCAACTAAAATTGTAGATTTTTCTAGCACTGAATATAAAACCCAAAAGAGCGGAAACTCTCTCTGCTTTGCTCTCTGGAGCAGTGCCTGGTGTAGAGTAAGTATTCAATAAACATTTGTTGAATTAATTAAATTCTGTTTATAAATAACCAGAGGACATATAAAGAAGTCAGTTCACAATTTCACCCAATCTGAAGGAAAAGGCTATAACTTTAACTCTTAAAACTGCATAAAAGGGAGACACAGACATGAGGTTGATAGCCATCTGCCAGCTCTGGTCAGTCCTCATTGACCAAGACGATCATTAAACTGGGTTCCGCAGACAGAAGATCTTCTGACCTGAATTCTGCCTGGTCTTTAGATAGAGCACGTCTTACTGTAATTTGCAA
Organism: Rhynchonycteris naso; assembly: GCA_037038555.1. Classification (NCBI taxonomy): domain Eukaryota; kingdom Metazoa; phylum Chordata; class Mammalia; order Chiroptera; family Emballonuridae; genus Rhynchonycteris; species Rhynchonycteris naso. The sequence continues at coordinate 231,384,905 of CM072998.1, forward strand.
ATCAGTGTTTAGGGGTTCAAACTGTCCTCTTAGTTTTTATCTGTTCTGCTTTCTCCATCCGGATAACAGGGATGTAGCTGATCAAAGTGTCCAAAATCCACTAGGACAATCACATAGGGGAATGAGAGAAGCATTTGGCCTGCTTCCATACGTCCTGAGATAGCCTTCTCAAAAATTCAGGACTGTCAAGGTCTGAGCTTTCCATCAAGCCTATTACACGGAACTATGGAGTGGTGCTCACCATTTCCTCATCAATTTATTCATTCATTTATTCCAACCAGCACTGAGTACCTGGTCCTCTGCTTGCCTCTCAGTAGGCGTGGTTTTTTCTTATGTAATGAAAATCCCCTTAAGCAAAGTCAGGCTGATTCTTATCTCTAAGTGGCTGTACCTGGGAGTTTACCCAGTAAGATTCAAAAGCTGTGTCTCTTCTGTGTGCAGGGGAAGAAAACAGGCATCTCCACATGGCCAAGTGCCTCTGCACAGCCAGTTAAGTCGCCTGCATCTGGACTGCTTGTCAACATGCCCAGGGCTCCAACGCCCCGACGCCATCCACCGCCTGCCAGGAGGTGCCAGCACCTTCTGCGGTGAGCAGGGCAGGCCTGGGCTGAGGGCTCCTGTGCCTCATCGCTAATCCTCCCACTCTCATTGTGTGCCTGCTCCACGCCCAGCCTGTATCTGAAAGCCTGTTCCTGGGATTGTTTTTGTTTAGGCTTCCACAGCCCCCTTTAGTGCTTACTCTAAGTGCTTTTTAAATATCAAACTTTCTTTCCTGGGTGCCATCTCTTTAACCCTTTTGCAAGTCTTGTGTTTGGCTGTTAAGGCCGACAGCTAGCCACCCACCTACAATGAATGTGCTTGTGGCCTGGCCTGTTCTTTGTTTTTTAGATAGTTCTATTTAGGCATTTCCCCACCACCTTAGCATTCAGGTACTGGATTCATATTTAGAACATAGTTCAATTAAACACACCTTAAGCAAGAGCCGCCAGAGAATCCCCACTAGCCAGAGAGTGGGTCAGAGGGAGTCAAGGAGGAAGAGGTGACAGGGGAACCAGCAGACAAATAATAATCATATGATGTTGGGTAAACAAATGGTTTTAGGTTTGCTCATTTGTATTGGGGCAGCGCCATGTGTTTATAATCTGTGGAAGGCTGCCGGTGCTTGCCCTCAGGAAGGCAGATTGCAAGTTAAGGACTGCCTGCCCCATGGGGAGGGGCAATTGTTTGCTATTGCTTGCTAGAGAAGGGGTTTTTCCCCCCAACCTGTTTTTACTGGATGGGGGTGGGGGGAGAGAGAGAGAGAACTTAGATGCTTGGAAGCTCTGCTGAGGCTAATGGTGGAGGCCCATAAATCCAGGTGAGTCCAGAATCCTGAAGGGCTTGGGAGCCCTGCTTATTTGCTCTTCTGCTGTTAGGAGAATAAACAGAAAGGCCTCATGTTGGGCAAATTAGTTTGTAAAATGTGATTTTTGGATTTGCTCACTTTTGTTGTTAAAGATGGCACTGATCTGTGAGATTGCTGGTTACCTTCCTGCTTGGGAAGGGTCATTGTTATGGTAATGTGTGCTGGAGGAGGGGTTTTCACACCAAGAAAAGTTTGTGGGGAAGAAGGAGAAGAAGAAGAAGAAGCCAAGATGGCCGGGAAGGAGAAGAAAGCCAAGATGGCGGGGTGCTGAAGGAGAAGCCAGTTTGTGCAGAGGAGAAGAGAGAGTTTGGCAGATGGGGAACCAGAGGTGACTGAGACTGGTGGGGGCCTTTGATTCTAGGAATAACTGGAAAAGATTGTCCTGGTTGTGGAACCAGAGAAGGTGTAAGTGGGTTTTGGTGCCCTGTGTGTTTTTGCTCACCTGCCGGGTGTGAGGTTAGAACAAAGAAATGGCCCTCCAATTTTCGGCTCCACAGTTCCTTTACTGTCTGCCGGAATCTAATGGGAATCTGCATGTGAATGGCAGCAAGAGCCATGACTGCTGGCCTTGCATCCCCTGTTTTCTTGCTCCACTGTTCCTTTACCATCCGCCCAAATCCAATGGAAACCTGAACCTGCGTGGCCATGGCGGTAGCTGCTGGCTTTACATATGATAAGTGTTGGGCAGATAAAATATATTATGCTCACTTTGTTAAAGATGGCGCTGCCCACATGGAAGTTCGTTGATATTAATGTGTGTTCTGCAACAGGCTGTGGGCAGGTCAGGTTGTCATAGCCTAAGGCTTAGTTTAAGAGTAAGCTCTTCCCCACACCCTTGACTGATTGGATGATGTAGGGTGGTGCACTCTCCTGAGGAATCCCATTATGCCTCAGATGGGTGGCTTTGTATCAGAGACTTTCTTGTATGTATAATTGGATTAAAGGTTTGGATTTTCTAGGCTATAAACTGGGGCAGTATGGGAGCTTGATCTCTCTCTCTCTTGGTTCCTGAGTTCCTGAGGTTGGTATTAGAGAGGAGAGCAGATTAAGGCCACGTGGAGGAGAAGTAGCCAAGATGGCAGAGTGCTGAGAAAGAAGTCAGTTTGTTAAGAGTCTGTGCAGGAGGAGATGGGAAACAGAGGTGAATAAGTCTGGTGAGCTAGAAACCTTTGATTCTAGGAAACTCGGATAAGTCAGTAGCTTTGTGAGCACTGAATGTGTGGGTTTTAGAGCCCAGTGTATGTTTTTGCTTGCCCGCCAGGTGCAAGCTAGAATTAAAGCTGATGGCTCACCAGTTCTTGGCTCCTGTGTTTCATTGCCATCTGTCCAAATCCAATGCGAACCTGCGTGGGTCGGGCTGCTGTAGTTGTGGCCCCTGCTACTGGCTTTACAATAAGGAAAATAGTGGCCAAGAACAAGCTAATGCTGAGATGGAATAGCTGAGAAAAGCAAAGAAGTCCCTGTTGGGAGAATTACAACAATTTCCAGCAGAGGAACCCTAAGGGAAAACAGGAAGCTGGGATGAAAGGGAGAAAGTTAGAACTAGAAGAATTGGGTTCAAAGGGGCCTGTGGGTCAAGTCGGATCATGATGGGTCATGTGGTTCAATACAGCAACTCTGTACTTTGTCCTATAGAGGCTGGTTCCTACATTTTTAGAGCATTATAAAGTTTAAAAAAAAAGAGTTCACTGACTTCCTATATGTAAATAGTTGTATTTTTAAAATCCTATGGTTAAAAATATATGTATGAAAATGTAATAATGCATGCCTTTGAATTTTATTTACACATTACAATCTGTATGAGCATTTGCTAGACCTTGTTCAGAGCACAGATGGTGCTGGGTGTGTGGATGGGCTTCACTGACCTTGGCCTTGCCCTGCCAACCTGGTCCATCCTCGACCCTTATGTTCTCAAACCCTGGGAGGTGGTAGCCATTCATACTTCTCTCATTGAAGTTTTTAAGTAAGGCAGCCATCCGAGATGGTTTCTGTTGTAAAAAGTTCTCTCTGATAAGTATAGAAAATACACTGAATGAAGAACAAACAGCCTGGTGTCAGAGACATTTGTTGAGAAGCTATTAAATTTCAATGACAGAAGCTTTATTAAAATCTGAGCATTTTTACGTGTGTGTGTGTGTGTGTGTAAGTGTATATTATGCACAATAGCTCTATATGTGCATCTAAGTGATTCAAATTTGTTTTCAGATTCCTTTTATGCTTTTTTCTTCCTAAAAATACTGATGAAAGGTCCTCTAAGAAAAGTCTGTATTTTAAAAATATCTGTATTATAATTAGTCTTTTAAGATAAACTTTAAAATTCTGATCCAATCCTTGGTTTTCCTTCAAAAATTCATATGCTTTAGATTTCAATCCCCACCAAAAAAGAATTCTGTATTGTATATAAGTCAAGTTTTCAAATGATAATTTGACTATGCTTCATATTTTTTAAAGATTACTAGAACTAATAGATAACATCAAGACATAACAATATATCTCTTTTATAACTTGGGTGAGTTCTTTTCTAGTCTTACCAAAATCACAGCTGTTGGAGTTAAGGACCACCTGAAATTCTCTCAGATTTCCCACCACCACTGGTTACTGCAAGAAAGACTTACATGCTGTCTATATATCTTTAAAACATATCAATTTAAATCTATTGAAACAACTGTTTAACTTCTCTTTCAGTTCAAGAGCTTTGAAGTTGCCCAAATGATGAATCTAGCCTGACTTCTTGTGTAAATGGACTGAGCTTCTTCCTTCTGTTGCTTGCAACAACTCAAGTTATCATTACTTATAATAAGTTCTTAGGAAAACAGAACCTTGCAAAGCTGAAATTGCTCTTCAAAGAGCAATGGGCTAGATTTGATTACTTTCACGCCTGCTAAAATCTAAGTGTCCAGTAAGTTGTTAATCACTTTCTACATACATAAAACATGCAAAGTGAAAAACAGATAAAAGTATCAGATTTTATAATATATGTTGGTTATTTATTGTACTGTGCCTTTGAATACCAAAAAGCCAGAAGACTTTGTAGTCAGTGTTTTGTGAAGCTTCTAGAGGAGTAGTCCAGACAAGGGATGATAGACTAAGATCTGTTCTCCACTCATAAATCCCCACCCATCCAGGAGAGAATAGACCCCTAATGTTTGCATTCTTCTAAGCCAGTCTTTGCCTAAAGTTCACCCCTTCCTGAAATTCAACTCAACTGTTCAGCACATGTCAACTCTGCGGTAATGAATTGGCACCAGCCTAATTCTTATGATGATTAATGAAGCTCCTCAGATGCAGCCTATTATTTCATCCAAAGTTAAAGCAGTGATTCATCATTAATCACTATAAGAAATAGGTTCAGTGATTCATAATTCTAAGCCAGCTCATTTCCTTAAGGGTCCTGTTTGCCTTTTGTTATTCCAGAAGTGGCACAGTTCACAGCCTTGTGCTGAGGGTGTTCTGATATGTGCATTCTCTGATTAGTTCTCTTTAAAAAGTCACGTACCCCAAGGATATTTACTTATAACCCACAAGCCTCTGAAAAAAATCATACTTCTTTTGAACACCAATCTTTTTCTAGATCCCACTGTGCTCAGATTGTTCAGTTTAAAATGAGCACCCTCACCCAGAGACTGGAAAAATTAATCACATGTCAATAATCCTCATAGCTACCTTTGAGGTCCTCAGCAAAGAAGAGCATTTAGAATAGGGCTATTTAGATTGAAATGTATCCCCCTTGGTTACCCCTGCATTGCTGTTCCTCACCTACAACCAAATTGCCGCCAGTAGCCAAGGAAGAGCAGCAACACAAATGATGCTTCGCCTTCCAGGCCTGCCCCAAAGTTCCGGAAAAGGATGGCATCACCAACCTTGACACAAAATCTCATAGTAAGTCATGTGCAGGCTTGAGGCTATTTTCTCTAAAGCAGCCCATCTTACATTAGAATTTGATGTTGTTTTTTTTAAAAAAATTATTTTTATTTATTTATTTTAGAGAGGAGACACAGAGTGAGAGAGAGAGAGAGAGGGAGAAAGAGAGAAAGGGGGGAGGAGCTGGAAGCATCAACTCCCATATGTGCCTTGACCAGACCAGTGTAGGGTTTTGAACTGGCGACCTCAGTGTTCCCAGGTCGGCACTTTATCCACTGCACCACCACAGGTCAGGCTAGAATTTGATGTTTTGACTGCATCGCTGCCTGCCATTCTAGGTGACCGTGCCTAAAAGCCAACAGCGTTACTGCTAGTGCCTCTATAAGGATCCGAGAGGCAACCTCCAGGACTAGAGCCAGCCAACACTTCATTTTTTTCTGTCTTTTTCTTTTCCTTCCTCCTCCAACTACCTCCTTCCACTCTCTTCCTCTTCTTACTTCTCTTTCTTGCCCCTCCTACTTTCTCCTTTTCCCATTTTTCACTTTGGACTTAGCAGTAAATTCCAGATGACAACCCAGCCCAGTGATAGCATGGAGCTTGTCACCACGATCCTTTATAGTTTATCAGAAAACTATCATTTCTAGCCTAGTCAATTAAGTAAGAAAATTAAATAAAAGGTACACAGATTGTAAAAGTGGAAGTAAAGTTATCTCTATTTGTAGTTGACATTACCGAGTGTATAGAAAATCCTGAAGAATCCAATAATAATTTTTTTTTTACAGGGACAGAGAGAGAGTCAGAAAGAGGGATACACAGGGACAGACAGACAGGAACAGAGAGAGGTGAGAAGCATCAATCATTAGTTTTTCGTTGCCGTCGCAACACCTTAGTTCATTGATTGCTTTCTCACATGTGCCTTGACCGCGGGCCTTCAGCAGACCGAGCAACCCCTTGCTAGAGCCAGTGACCTTGGGTCCAAGCTGGTGAGCTTTTGCTCAAGCCATATGGGCCTGCACTCAAGCTGGCGAGCTTGGGGTCTCGAACCTGGGTCTTCCTCATCCCAGTCCGACGCTCTATCCACTGCACCACCGCCTGGTCAGGCTCCAATAATAATTTTTAAAAAAACATAAGAACTAATAAATAAGTTCAGAAAAGTGGCAAGATACAAGAAAAATATACAAAAATCAATTGTATTTATATACAGAGGTATTGCTAAAAATACAAAATTAAAAAGAACTTTTCCATTTACAATAGCATCAACAGAAATAAAATATTTAAATGTAAGTTTAACAAAATAAGTGTAAAACATTGTTTACAGAAGTTAATAAAGAACCAAATAAATGAAAAGACATTCCATGTTCATAGGTTAAAAGATTTAAGAATATTTTAAGATAGCAATACTCACCAAATTGAGCTACAGATTTGATTCAACCCATATCAAAATTCAAGCTGATTTCTTTGCAGAAATTGACAAAAATAAGATAAAAAAATTGATTCTATAGATTTGGGATCAAATTTTTTTATGTAATACAATTGACAAAAGATTTATATTGAATACGTATAAACAATTACAACTCAATAATAAAAACAAAGCCCAGTTTTTAAACAGGAGGCAAAGAATCCAAATGGACATTTTTCCAAAGAAAATGCACAAATGGCTAATAATCATATAAAAAGATGATCAACATTATTAGCCATCATAGAAATACAAATGAAACCAATAATAAGATACCACTTTATACCTGTTAGGATGACTAGAATAAAAAAGTGTTAGTGAGTATGTATAGAAATTAGATCCCTCATACTCTGCTACTGGAATAGGTAAAATGTGCAGCCAGTTTGTAAAACAATCTGGCAGTTCTTCAAATGTTCAGACATATGGTCAGGTGACCATATGATCCAGCCATTCCTCTACTTAGGTTTATACTGAAGAGAAATGAAGACATAGGTGCACACAACTATTTGTACACAAACGTTCATAGAAGCATTATTCCAAATAATATAAAATAAAGACAACGCACATATCTGCCAACTAATGAATAAATAAATAGTAAAATGTGGTATACACATATAATAAAATAGTATTTTGCAACAAAAATAAATGAAATACAGGTACATGCTACATCCCAAAGAACCTTGAAAACATTATGTAAGTAAAAGAATCAAGTCAAAAGGACCATGCATCTCTATTAAATGTTTATAGTAAGCAAATCCAGAGACAAGGAGTAAGTTAGGTCCCTGGGACTGAAGGAAGAACATATGTGAGATTGGGGAGTGATGGGTAAGGAATATGAGATTTACTTTCAGGGTGATAAAAACATTCTAAAATTGATTGTGGTAATTGATGCACAACTTTGCAAATATACTAAAAGGTATTGATTAGACATTTAAATGGGTGAATTATATATTATATAATTTATATAAATTATATCTTAAGCTATTTTCTACAAAAAGAAAGAGAAACAATTGTTTTTAAGTTATTGCTTAAAAGTTTTCCTTTCTTAAAGTTTTTGTGAAGGCAAAAAAAAACTTCTCCAGAGTATGAGAAAATTCTAGGATACTATGAGAAGTTAAAGTGTGATGTCTAATGCTGGATTTACTCACTAATTTAGACCAGTCACTTGTATTTTTGCCTATGCCATAAAATAGTGATTAATATAATCGTGATTAGCAGTTCAAAGGGTCAGTGCCCCACAATGCCCTCTGAGTCACGATCATTGTCATTGGTAGCGATTGTCATGGCCACTAGGCAAGTTGTCTAATAAAAATACTCAAGAGTCCATCTTTGCAGTTAAATTCTGTTACTGTAAGGCAGTGGTTCTCAAAGTGTTTGCCAGGGCACACTGGTGCGCCCTAGATTTCCAGGTGCACCCTATGGTATTCCAGAGAAATATGTGCCCGTTGGGGACCAAAAAACCAACAGGGTTTTTGGAGTTTAGATTTTTGGGGGACAGAGGTGTGAGGAATTGGCTGTAAGCTGACAGTCTGCCCAATCCTCCATCTCACTTGACTGATTAGGTTGCAAAAGGCTGTTAAGCTGTGGTGCTGGATTGTTTACACTACCCTCCATGTTCCCCAGAAAGACTGGAGGCAAGTTTCTCCTATCCTTTGTTTGGTGTAAAGTTAAGATTATATGTATGGTGGGAATTTTGGATTAATGATTAAACATAGGGAATTGTTTCTTGAAGCCTTTTGGATTTCTATAAATGAAGAATATGTGGCAATATCTAAAAAAGCTTTGAACATTTTACTACAATTTTCAACATCCTATTTATGTGAATTAGAATTTTCTACCATCAACACAATTAAGAGTAAAAAGAGAGGAATTCTTCAATGTATTGATGAGGAAATGAGAGTTTGCCTTTCAAATATATGCCCAAACATTGAAGAAATTGCTAGAACACATCATACTCATGTTTCTCATAAACACAAGAATGGAAAAACTTAACACATTCACGCCATGACCTGCCAAATTTACTAAATTTTACTAAGAATGTATCTATATATGTAAAAAAATAATTTTTTTGTTCTTTCATTTTTAACCCATCTTTTTTACAAATTTTAAAAAGCACAACTCAAAAAGTATCACATAAAGATTTTTTTAATGTCAGAATAAATTTAATTTTGTCATATTTATTTCATTTAATCACCATAAAAGCATACTTAGACAATATTTTTCTTTAATATTTGACTTAATTATTATAACATATTTCTTAGAAATTTGTATATAGTGTGCCTACAATTATTTGTAGGATTTTAAATGCACCCTGACTTCAAAAAGTTTGAGAACCACTGCTTTAAGGTAAGGTGAACAATAGTCCTCCTTTAGGGAGGACAGTCCTTCTTTCATAAGTTCCGTCCTCCTTTGAAAAATGTCCTCCTTTTTGATATTAGAAGACTAATCTATAAATGTCTGTATTCCATCAATGCAGAGTTGATCCATTGTGTGTGATGTGACGTATTTGTATCTAAATGAGTACTTTTTTCTTACAATTATTATTAAAAATTAATAGGCATGTAGTCATAATTACAATATAAAATATTACAAATGTTTTTATTATGCATTTATCATATTATAGTGTATTATTGTTGCAATGAATAAAATGTTTCTTTTATTTATGATATTGTTTTGATTTATTTTTATCCTCCTTTTCATTGTAAAAAAGTTGGTCACCTTATTTAAGGAAACGTTTCAGAGAAACTCTTTGGTCAAGTATAAAATAATTCCTCCTCAGCCATCTGAGCACTTGCAATGGGATTCCCTGGGATTAACAATTTTGGAGAGTGAAAAAGGAGGTGGCAGATGGTGCCTCCACATTTCAGGCTACTCTGTGCTTTCCTTTGCTGTTGCCCTGGGCAAAACTGGAGGCTCACAAGTAATTAATATCATTCAATTCACCCAAATATTGTGTTTTTTCAAATAACTACATTTATTAACTCTTTTAAAAATGTCCTTTTACCTGTGGTGACAAGAGACTGCTAGATGTCCCTTAATACCTATTTTCCTTTTTACCCTCAGGAAGCCATGAACATTTCTGTCTGATAAACACTACACTTCCCTCCCTCCTCTGTCACTAAGTGGCCATGTGACTAAATTCTGGAAAATGAAAGAGAAGCAAGAGTGTTATGTGCAATTTGCAAAATCTCTCCTTAAAATGGGATCGGTTGGGGGTGAACTTTTTCCCACCCTGCCTGCTTCCTGCTGGCCAGGGTGGACATATGGCTTCACCTCCAGCACCTAATTAAACCATGAGGTAGCCTTGGCAACGGGAGCTTTGCAAGGTGGTGTAACAGGAGAACAGAACCTGGGTCCCCATGCCGAACAATTTGCCTCCAGACTTCTGTGGGAGAGAGAAAGAAAGTTGTTTCTTGTTTAACCCACTTCTATTTTGAGTGTTCAGCCAATGGCAACGAATCCTAATCCTAATCATTAGACTTGCCTACTCAAATGTCATGGATGCTTCCAATGCTATAAAATCAAAGCCCAACCATCCTAGCCTGGAAGTGAAGTCTAAAAGCTTGGTGTGAAAGAGTCAAGTGATGGCTGGGCGTGTTGGCCATTGTAAAGGGAAGCATCACAGTCATTGAGCATAAACAGCCCTGCCCTGTCATTCCATGGCTGTGTACCACTTCTACTCTACATAAGCTCTGCCTTTTAGACAAATGGCCTGTGTTTGACACACTCAGTATACCCCACCTATCCCTGCTTCATTCTATTTTCTCTGCCTAGAATCTCTCCTAAGCCTCTCACCTAAACACAACAGATTCTCATTTCAGACCCAACTCAGTTCCCATCTCCCCTAAATCTAGCAGTTTTAACTTACCACCCTCTTTTCTCTGGATTTCTATATATTTTGCTTATATTCTGGGTTCTCAAGTGACACTAATTATAAATCACATTATATTACAATTTGTCCTTGAGTGTATCTTCTGTTTTCTCAAACAGATTATAATTTTCCTAAGGACCCGAATCATTTCTAGCTTTTTATTTTTTCATCCCCAAAAGCCCAGAATAATAGCTTGCACATATTAGGAATTTAGTAACTGCTTGCTACTGCTATAAATGGTGTTGTTAGTCCTCATAACAAACTTGGAATAAATGGGTGACCCTTGAAAGCTTAGCCCCATCAATCCCCTTAGTAAACTCTTATCCTTCAGACCCATCCTCCATGTGGTCTTCAAGAGATGTCTCTTTGAAGATTTCTCTGAGCTATTCAAGCCAATTTGCCCCGATTAGACTTTGTAAATATCTCTATGGTAACTCATTACTTTATAGAATAATAATTTGGTTTTTTTTATCTTTGCTCCTTAATTGTAAACTCTTGAAAATTGAGTGTTATGTTTTATTCATCTAAGAATTGCTTGCACTCAGCCAATGACTGACATTTAATAGATACTCAGTAAAAGTTTGTTGAATACATAAATAAATAATAAATAAAAACAATGGCCCAAGAAGGCTCATGACTTTCCATTGAATTTGCTACTCTGCCTTTCATGCTGGTCTCTGGAGCCCTTTGACCCCAGGTTTCAGGCTTTCAGAGGCTCTGTGGACATTAACTATTCCCTTTGACACCCACCCAGATCACACAGTGCCCCCTCCTTTAGCTCCACTAAAACAACAATGAAGTCCATGCGAAACCAGCCTGCATTCAAGTGAAACCAAGGAGAAAAGGTTGTTTGTCAGACTTAAAAGACAGATGTTAGTACTTCTCAGTTTCAAATTGAATCCTAACCCTTGTGAAATTCAAGTTTCATTTCTGCTTGGTCAAATGAAATTTCCTGATTCTATGTAAGAAAAGTGTAAGAATCTATAATAGATTTTGAGGACTTTGGGGTACTATTTGAGGGATTACTCGATTTTACGTATGTGGTTAACACACACATCTCTTTCCCCTTAAAAGAGCATAGATTTTACAGTTCAAGAAAAAAATATGTTGTTTTTGGCCCAATGTTCTGTGTGTTGTTCCACGTTGACATTCAGAAGACAGGTAGAGACAATTCCCTGTCCAACTGTTGCTGGCTTTCACTTCTGGGAGGAGGGGAGGTTCAGAGAGGTAGACCCGGGAGGAACATTAGTAGGCTCTGTTCCCTACCCAGCTCTGACTCATGCTATCCTGGAGAAGCTGTTGCAATCCTCTGTGCCTCTACGTCCCTGTCTGAAAAATGGGCTAATCACCTTGCCTCCCAGGAGTGTTGCAAGGATTAATGAGTTAATAATGCTTGAAGATCACTTTGAGCTTCGGATGAAAGATATCAAAGAACAAAGGGGGGTGGTTATTATGCATAATTAAAAGCTCTAGCAGAAACGGTCTGAGTGAACCCCAAATGCCACAATAGCCAGAACCGTATTCAAATATGTATCATTTTCCCTAAAAGGGAATTTTGATCTGATCTCATGATTACACTAACCAGCTTGTTCATGAGCAGAGCCATCATAATCAGTGAGGGTAAATATGCAGTTCCATTATTGCCCTGAGGTGATGGTTATTGCCCTGACCTCGCTAACTAACGTACACCATGAAGGTGATTCTCACCTCCCACACTGTGAGCCCTTGGAAGATAGACCGTTCTGAAGAACTTTTAAGGACATCAAGATCCACTGATCCCAAACCTTTCTCCACATGGTTAAGTTCCTCTAATAGAAAACAAAGCCCTTTTCAAATTATAGAGAAAACTTAAAATATAAACACTGCCCAGATGGTAAAGCAGGGTACCTGGCTTGTGAATTAAGTCTACCCCAACGTAAATGATGACAGATCCCACCCTTCATCCAGCACAGGCTTCAATAGGAAAAAGAGAATGAATGACGCTGAGTTCAGCAGGGAGGATAAGGTCCTCTAAAACAGGGGCTGGGGACCAGAAGGGAAGACTCAGATCCCAAAGACAGCAATGGCCGCCTTCACAATTTCACACATAGCACAGTCTGCAAAATAGAGAGCTCTCTCTTCTTTCTCCCGAAACAAGCCTATGCTCACACCACCCTATATTAATCACAAGCAACATGTACTAGAAACTCACGGAATAAAATAGTGACCTGTGCTGTCCTTGCTAGTTTCTGAGGCAAAAAGTCACAATACTCTGAGAGCTCCTCAAACATAATCACAGACTCTTCTCCCAAATGATCACATGCACATTTGTTTAGTGCTCTTAGAGCCTTGCAACTGTTGTTGTATGAGCTGGAGAAAAGAGAAAACAGGGTTTGCACAGTCGAGGGTATGTTGCGCTTTGCTGTCATGTGGATCTGCTTTGGACACTAAGGACAGCAATACAGTACTAATGGGTAGGACTGGCAATGAACAGTCACATCCAGAGAAGCAGGTGGCTGGGTGTGAAGGTGTAGGAATCAGATCTCTGAAGCCAGACTCTTCAGCCTAAAAGGGAAACCCTGGGAGCTGTGATGACTCCTCCACACACATGAAAACTGTCATGTGAGAGAGGACATCTGCTTTCTCTGTCTCATTCCAAAACACAGGGCCAGGCCCAATGCCCAGCACACGAACACATTTTAATTCAATAGAAAGACACACTTTATAACAGAACTAATGCAAGATAGAGTTAGCTGGCCACTGGTCACTTCGTAAGTTCAGGTAGAAGCTAGCGGACATGATTTAAGTCTTAAGTGACATGTTACAGTGAGAAGCATATTGGGTCACATGCTGATATAAGAGAGGGAAAGAAACTAACGAAAAGTGTGAGGTGTTGGCATTGTAAGTTCAGACACTAACAAATCACTCTTTCATTATTCATGTTATTTAGTATAAATGTGTCTTAGAGAATCTGAGGATTCAATATAAAAAATGTATTTTCCTAGAAACCAGTGAGTATGAAGCAGAAAAGCTAGAAGGTTGATAATGGACAATCCCCACTGTCTCCTGTAGGTGGCAGCATTTATTTATAACTCTCCCATCCGCGTTCAATGGCGGCTGGAGAGAGACTGGGTTGAAAGAGTTTAAGTTCGGTTGCTTTAATTTTCAGAACATTCAACATATTCAATTAAAATTTTAATATCATTATGTAATGGTCTTTTCTGGGTGGGGGGGGGGGGAGAAATACATAGAGATCAGTACTGCTTGACCAAAGGGGAAGTGGTCTATTGATTATATGCAAGGTCATACTTAGTCAGTCAGATTTGCCACCATGATCACATTTTTTTACCTTGACCACACAAAATGAAGCCTTTATTTTTCCTTTCTTGAAATCTACATAAATTCAGCTGGAACTGTTTTTTAGCATTTTTTTGTTGTTGTCATTCTCGGGTAGTTTTTAAAAAGGAACCAATTAAGTAGAAGCAAAGGCTAACCCAGCAAAAGATCGGAAAACTGAAGCTGTGTTTAGCATTGAAACCAGGGAACTGAGCTAGTGTTGCTTTTTATAAACTAAGAAAAATATGGAAAAAATCTGAGTTATGAAATGAATTTCTTAAGGTATTAAAAAACAAGATGTGCCTTGAATCACCAAACATTTGCTCCCTATGTTTGGTGTCTCTGTGTTAGTTTATTAGTGGGAAGCGCCATAGAAGACCAGAGAGCAGAGTGAGGGCAAGTCTCCAACTGCCATTACCTTCAGCCCTTTGGACAACACAGAATACACAATTGTGTAAGATCCTCTAGAGTAAGCATTTCCAACCAGTAGATCAGGATCAACCAGTAGGCTGCCTAGCTCCCCTGGGGAATGGCCAAGTCAGGGCTGTCCCCCAACCCCACCCACTTTCCCATTCTATCCCAAGTTCCCAGTTGGGAAAAGAACACCACAAAGCTCTGCCCTGCTTCTCACAGACCTCCCCTTGGCAGACTTTCCTGCTCCACCCCTCCCAAGCCCAGAGTCTCAATCCTTTGGGAAAATTCAAAGTGTTTCACCTCTGGGAGAGGCTGCCAACCCCTGCTCTGGGGTCAGAAAGCCCCACTCTTTGGGGGATTTCCAAAACCTATTGTTTGTTTGATTTCCTGAAACCTGCCTTCTGCCCCTAAAACCAAAAAGCTGTTTTGCATAGTTGTTTTCTTCTCTTGAGTTAAAGCAAAATTGAGTAAGTTTTGTTTTGAAATTTCCACAGCTCACCTAGATATAACAAGATAGCAGGGTAGCATGAAGTCAAGTTTAGGAGTAATTTTTTTTGAATTCTGGTAAATACGTTATAAATAGGAAAGGCGATAGAGACATGTCACCTTTTAAAACACGTTTTCGAAATATTAACTAATGCTTTAAAATGTTAGTTAAAACATATTATAGAGAAATTCTGAGGATTACATGGAAAATATGGGTTCCATAGTCAGGTTTCCTCTGTATGTAGCCTTGAGAAAGTTACTATATTACTTTGCTAAGGTTGTTATAACAAAATACCACACACTGGGTGGCGTAAACAACTGAAATCTATTTTCTCACAGTTCTGGAGGATAGAAGTCCAAGATCAAAGTGTCGGCAGGGTTGGTTTCTTCTGAGGTCCTTCTCCTTGGCTTGCAAGTGGTTTTCTTTTCCCTGAGTTTTCACATGGTCTTTTCCCTGTTCCTGTCTATGTCGTAATCTCTTCTTCTTATGAAGACACCAATCATACTAATTAGGGTCCCCTCTAATGACTCCATTCCAATACAGGTTGGGCAAAAGTAGGTTTATTGTTGTAAGTATGTGAAACACAGAGTTTATTTTTTTATTATTATTATATTAATTTTTGTGTTATTTTCCATAAGAATAACTGTAAATCTACATTTGCCTCACTCTGTATAATTATCTCTTTAAAGACCCCATCTCCACACTCAGTGAGATTACCCAACCTCTTGAGCCTCAGTTTACTCACATTGTAAATGGAGACAATAACAGTAACAGCCTCTGAATTTTTCTGAGAAGAAACTGACATCATGCTGTAAAGCACTTAGCACTGTAGAGAACTATGGTCTCTGTCATCTCCGTCAACAAGAGGACAATGCACACAAGTGCCCAGCATCAGTGTCCTACATGGCTGAGCCCGAAACACAGCGGTGGGAGGGGTGGGTAAGGGAAAAGAGATGAAAACACGACTTCCACACCCTTTCTCTTACTTCTAAAGCACATAATCGCAGAGCGAAAATGAATGGAAATTACAGCAGAGAAGGGTCCATTCACAGTCTGACTTCTAGGACTCAAACCAAGGTTGGGTTCAGAATGAAGGCAAAAAAAGAGAGTTGCTTCCTCCTGGCCTCAGACAAGTGCCTGGCCATGCCCAGTGAACCCAAAGACTCTACCTTGGTGACAGAACTGGGGGTCAAGCAGAGAAGGAGCCATGGCCAAACGACTAGACCCCAGCACTCCCAGGCACACCATCAGGGAAGAAGTTCCACATTCAGGCCACTCCTGGCAGAGACAAAGGCTGGCCTGTCTGTTCCTGCTTCTCCAGGGAAAATGGCATGGCCATTAGCCCCGTCACACCAGTACTTGTGACACTTGATGCTGGCATTACAGCAAGCTGCTGAAACAGCATTGTTAACGTGGCCTAAGAAAGCCAGACCATGGTGGATAAATGCAGTGATTTTTTGCTGAGGGGAGGGGACCTCTAAGAAAAAGCAGCCAAGCCTGTATGTTCCAGAAAAAAAAAAAGACAAATGAAGATCAGCTTAGGGCCTCACTATTTTCTCCTTCACCAAGCCTTCTCACTAGTGCTTGCTTTTAATTTATGACAGGCAGCACTGAAGAGCTCTCCGTAGATTTAACACTGGCATTTCCTTCATGCAGTAATCCTTGGAATCCCATTTGCTATAAATTTCTGCAGAGTGACATAAAAATGACCTTTCTTTATTAGTGAGCACATATAATAAGCTATCATTTTTCCAGTATTTGGGTAATGACCCGATTAAGCCACATAGTTCCCCCCCACCAAACCCACCTCACTTGACCTGGGTCCAGGAAGAATGCTACAGCTACAGAGGCTAGGTTACAAATCGTCACACTGTCCATTGTTCTAAAAAGTTCTGCTGGTGGAGGGCTTGTGATTTTTCCCACACAAACAACTCAGACTCTCACCAGATATAAGGAAATATTTTGTGACTCAATATGCCAAATTTGGTAGGGTTAATTCTTTTTCCATTTCTTCAGAAAGTCGTCTATATTTGTCATATATACAGTAAGGTATAAATCAAAGAAAAATATATTCTCAGCACCCAGTGAAAGGTTTTTGAGATTCCACATGGCAAAAGGAGAGGAAAGAAGGAGTCAGATGTTTCAGAACGAGGCATTCTCCTAGTGCAGTCTTCTGTACTGCGGGGGCGGAGTCACAGCATTTTCTCCTCCTACCCCAGAGTATCAGTATCAGGGACATGTCCTGTCCCTGCTGCTCCATCACTGTCATAATTCCTGCTGTGGCCTGGCTCCCGCCATGTCCCCCTGGCTACCAGCTCCAGCAGCACCACTTGTGGAAGGCAAGTAATGTCCTCCCAAAGATGTTCGTGTCCCAATTCCCAAAAACTGTGAATATGTGCACAAGACATGGCAAAGGAGGATGAAGGTGGCAGATGGAATTAAGGTTGTTAATCAGCTGACATCAAAATAGGAAGAGCATCCTGGATCATCCAGGCTGGGCAGTGTAAGCACAAATGTGGTAGAGGTGGCAGAGGTCCGTGTCAGAGCAAGGTGATGTGGTCTCACCTGCCATTGCTGGCTTTGCCCATGGAAGAATGTGGCCGCTGTGCCTAGGGAGAGAAGCAGCATCTTGCTGCTGATGATTGATAGGTCTCCCCCGTCCTTGATGGTTCCCAGCTCTTTCTTCACATGTGTGACGCACACGTCTGGTTTCCTGACTGGACTGTGACAACACAGGTTCCATACGGGCAAACTGGTATTTAATCATAAAAAGCACAAATGCTAAGTAAAAAAAAATGCTCTCTAATAAGATAGTTATTTCTACAACATGGATACTGCAATATCTAAATATAATTTTAAAAGCTCTCCATTGACAAATCTTTTCCAATTAAGGAATTTGCATCTATGTATTATATGTAAAAGAGCTGAAGGTTGTGTGCTTGACAAAGAAAAAAGTAAACATAGCAATGAAGACCTTAGTCTAAAGAATTTTCTTCCTCAATTTGAAAGCTCACACATTTTATTTGAGTGTCATGCCAGATCTGTCCAGACCTGTTCTAATAACCTGTGCCACTGAGCACACCACACAAGTTCTAACCATGGCATTTCTCCCTAGCAGGATTTTATAAGAGTATTCATAATGTCATCTCCATGCCATTTTGGCAAATGTAATATTATGCATCACTTATGTTATGTTAGTTTCTTTCTTACAGGGCCTCAGGTTTTCTAGAGAGATGGTTTTTTAAATGGAGTTAGTTTAAATAGTTACCAAAAGCTGAAATATTGTACCCCAGGAAGTATCTGCTAAATTATAGAACATTTGTTTCAAAAATGCTTCTTTGTAGTTTGTTTAGAGATGTTTATTATTTAAGAAAAAGAAAACTCACCAATTATAATGAAATAGTCCACCTAGGGGGGAAAGTTCTCTTTAATTCCTTTTCACACAACTTCTCTAACTAGTGTTCTTGAATGTTTATTTCAAGACTTGCTCTCTCTGGCTCAATAGATAGTGTATTAGTTTCCTATTGCTGCTTTAACAAATTCCCACAAACTTAATGTACTTAACGCAACACCAATTTACTCTTATAGTTCTGAAGGTCAGAAGAGCAAAATGAGCCTTATAGGGCTAAAATCAAAGTATCAGGAGAACAAGTTATTTCTGGAGGCCTCATGAGAGAATCCCTTCCTTCTCTCTTTAACCCTCTATAGGCTGCTGACATTCCTTGGCTCATGGCCATATTAGTCTGATCTCTGCATGACCTTTTCCTCTGTTTCTGACTCCTCCTACATTCCTCTTATAAGGACCCCTGTGATTACATCAGGCCCACCAGAATAATACAGGATAATCTCTCATGTCAAGGTTCCTAACTGAATTATATTTTAAAAGTCTCTTTTGCTGTATATGATAACAGTCACAGGTTCTGCAGGTTAGGATATGAACATATTTGAGGCAGGTTTTATTCAGCCTTCCACAGTCCCTTTGGCCCCAAAGATTCACATACATCCCATACACAAACAACATTCGTCCTTATTTCTAGGTCCCCAAAGGTCAACCCATTTCAACTTGAAGTCCAAAATCTCACTTAAGTCTTACCAGTTTAGAAGAAGTCCCAAATCTTATCTAAATCATCCAGATCCAATGTAGGTAAGTCTCTGTATATAATCTATGCAGCAGCAAAATTCTTCTCTGTCTATGGACTTGTGCAATCAGAAAACAAGTATATGTTCCACAAAAATAATGGTGAGACATGCATAGGATAACACTTATAGACATTGCCATTCAAAAAGAATGAAAACAAAAGGAATCTCTGGTCCCAACCAATGTCTAAACACAACCAGGCAAACTCTGGAACATTCCAGAACCTGACCCACAGCTCCACCCTGGAAGCCATCATTTTGTTTGACTGATAGCACATATATTTGCAGCCAAGTAGTTTGATCAGCCTGTCTCCTACCTGGGGAACTCTGGGAGTCCACCAGTCTTCTCTCAGTTCATGTTCTCTCTGTCCCTTTCAGTCCAAACTGGCAGTATTTTTACTGGTGTAACATTCTCAAAACCCAATGGGCTATTACTCAACATGCCACAGATAACATAGACAGAATAGTTAATAAAAGGAAGTAAACATGACTTCTGGAGGATAGACTAGGTTATCTCTATTATAAAGCTCTATGTACACAGAATGCCATCATTCAAAGTTCTTGAATGTGGTTTTAAGGCATGTCAGGTCTTTAAATCTCAAGTTATACACTAGAACATTATATTATCTGAAAGATCTTTCATATATATATATATATATATATATATATATATATATATATATATATATATATATATCCTTACAAAAAAAGTCATAATGAGTGCTAAGAAATAAAATACATGCTACCCAGAGGTCGCTGATGACTATCAGAGAATAATCAGTAAAAGAGAGTGATGCTCCAAGTAAAGGAGGAGCTATTAGTGAGAACTTCCCCGTAGAAAGCCAGACTAGCATCAAGATGGTAAACAAAGCCATAGAACTTGCTTCCTGGGAGATTCTTAATACCTCCTGTTGAAAGAAATGACAACAAGGACTTCCCTTCCCGAGTTAGAGTCCCCATTGCCAGCAAGTTGGACACTGGAAAGGTAAGGCTCAAGCCATTCTTCTTGCTTTCCATCCACTGACCCAGCAACAAGAAAAAATAAACCAAACAGAGACTCAAGCTTGTGTGTGGTCAGCAGGACATCACACAAGCTTGAGTAATGGCAGACATGGCATGTCATAGAACCTACAGTGTCATTTTGGGCTAACCACAAAATCAGATTGATTTTCTCCCAGAAGAATTTATCATACATTTTGGTAAACCATTTGTTAGATGGGTTATAAATTAGAATCAAACTGAGCGAGCCATCTGTCCTGACTTTCCCTCTGATTTCTACAATTCCAATTTAGTTAAATTACAGAACTGTATTAATTTATAATAATAATAATAAATAGGTCCATTAGCACTCATAAAAATTTGAGCTGGAGCCACAATGAGATATCATGTTAAACTGACTAGATTGGCAAATATTTAGAAAGTCTGACCATACCAAGTGTTGCTTAAAATGTGTAGCAATGGGAACTGTTGTGAGGGAGAGGTATGGGAAGGTGTGGGTAGCAGGGTAGGGGCAAGTTGTAAATTAATTCAACTACTTTAGAAAACAAGTTGAAACAATTAAAAAGTTATACTAACCCTGGCTAGGTAGCTCAGTTGGTTTGAGCATTATCCAGATTGGCCATGGTTGTGGGTTCAATCCTCGGTCAGGGCACATACAAGAATCAATCAATGAATGCATAAATAAATGGAACAACAAATTGTTTCTCTCTGTCTCTCTCTCTCCCCCTTCCTCTCTTTATATAAAATTAATAAATAAATATTTTAAATTTTTATTTCATTGATTCTTTTTGAGAGAGAGGAAGGAAGGGAGGGAGGAAGCGAGAGAGAGAAAGAAGCATCAACTCGTGTTCCACTTGGTTGTGCATCCATTGATTGCTTCTCATATGTGCCCTGACCAGAATCAGTGATATCAGGGTAGAACTGGTTCTCCCAGAATAAGGCTAGCACCCTTGGAATAGAGCCTGTGTCCCTGGGATCAAACCAGTGACCTCATTGCTCCAGGACAATGCTTTATCCATGGCGCCACCAGCCAGGGCTCAATAAATAAAAGTTTTAAAAAGTGATATCACACAACCCAGTAATCCCACCCCTAGATATACACCCTAAGTAATCATGGACCCCTTTAAACGTGTTTAAAACAGTGTAGTATAAAACAGTAGAAATGCCCAGTATCAAATTATCTATTGACAGGAAAATTGATGACCACGTTGCTATATATTCATACAATGGAATATGGTGCAGTAGTGGACATGAAGATACTAGAGCTACATGCTTACTTAATATTCATGCTTACATATATATATATATATATATATATATATATATATATATATAGTTTGATAGCATTTAATAAAGTTCAAATCAAGCAACACATTATGGAATACTAACATATGTAATAGAGTTGTAAAGAAAAGGAAGGTAATGAAGATAAACCAATTACCAGGGTATTGACCAATTGAAAGAAAAGGGTGGTAAGGGGGAGGGCTTCAGAGACTGGAAGATTTCGGTCATGTCCATTTATTTGGCCAAGCAGTGAGTTTATGAAGGTTTGTTTTATTATTAAGATGAATAATTTTTTTCTTTTTATTTATTCATTTTAGAAAGGAGACACAGAGTGAGAGAGAGAGAGAGAGAAAGAGGGGAGGAGCTGGAAGCATCAACTCCCATATGTGCCTTGACCAGACTAGTGCAGGGTTTTGAACTGGCGACCTCAGTGTTCCCAGGTCGACGCTTTATCCACTGCGCCACCACAGGTCAGGCTAAGATGAATAATTTTTTAAATTTATTTAGTGAGAGGAGGGGAGGCAGAGATAGACTCCTGCATGCACCCTGACCAGGATCCATTCCACCAGCCCATTAGGGGGCAATGCTCTGCCCATCTTGGGTCCTTGCTTCATTGCAACTGGAACCATTTTTTTTGTAGGGCTTGAGGCAGAGGCCACGGTGCCATCCTCAGTACCCGAGGTCAACTTGCTACAATGAGCCATGGCTGCAGGAGGAAAGGAGAGGAGAAACATAGATAGGTAGAGAGAGAGAAGTGAGAGGGAGGGATAGAAAAGCAGATGGGCGCTTCTCCTGTGTGCACTGGCCAGGAATCAAACCCGGGACTTCCACATGCCCAGCTGGTACTCTACCACTGAGCCAACTGCCAGGGCCTTAGATGAATAATTTTTATATATTACCTGTGTTTAAGTATAACCAGGACTTGAGATAAAAGTTTAAAATTCTCCCACTGTCCTTTTAAAATCAGGGTTTGGGGAGCCCTTCCTATCTCACCACTGGGTAAAAATACCAACAGATCTCATGACTTTGCTGATCATTCCTGCGTAATAGAAATTCCTACAGTCATCTTACATGACTCAGATCAGAAATCTGAATGTTCAGCCTTCCCTCAGTGCTGAGATCTGTTTCTCTCACTTCCCCCGGCGAGGAGGAAGGCATACTGCTTGAGGTCAGCTTCCCTCCACACTCCCTCCACTGCCACCCACACAGCTCCGACCAAATTCTCCTGGGAGTTAGAACAGGGGAAGGCAGTGGGGAAAAAGGAAACAGAATGTTCTGATGTGACCACCAAGATCGTAAGCTGGCTTTGAGCAATCTGAGCATGGCAAATTCTAGAGCTGACTCTTTCATGGATCCTCCTGGGGATTCCTGCAGGCCTGCAGCTGTGACACCCTTGTGGTAGGCCATGCAGTTTTTACTCCTTCAGCTAATGCCCTAATCGACTCCTAGTTTCAGAGCCCACAACACACCAATTCTTCCTTGGTGTGCCATGGCTCCTCCAGGACCCAGCATGGCTACAGACAGGCGAGGCTCTCTCTCACCAGACCATGCTATTGTGCAGAAAACACTCCTGTGTCCTTGGCCCAAACAGATGGAGGCAAATCTTCCCCACTGCCATTCTCTCTGCCCCAGAGCAGCTCCCTAGCCCAGCTCTTGCCCTCTGGACTTCCATGGCTGGAGGACAGAGGTCTTTACCCTGACTGAGCCTGGGGGCTGATATGCTCCTCCTAGGTGAGGGATAAGATGGAGAAATCACAGAATAGCTTTCACCAAGGAGAGCAAGTTCAAAACTTCTTCCCAATGGGTAATCTCTCTTTTAAAAGCATGATTTGGGTGAGGAACCCAAAAGTTATGTAACTGTGTCTTGGTTATTTCTCTTAAAAAGTTATAACCTGCGTGCCTGTTTCTCAACTCACTTTGGTATTTGGTATTTTTATATATTCATGCCTTAGGCAAATATTTTAATTTAACATCTTTTAACAGGTGTTATCACTGTTTCACTTCTCAGGCGGAAAGGAGCAGCCTTGTGATCCATTACAAAACCCACCTGCCTTCATTTGCTTTTTACTCTCTGACCTGGTCTCATTGGGGTCAGCGCTTTGGGCCCATGGCTGGTTTTGTTCTTTTTAGTCCTCTGCCTTATGCTGCTTCTTTTCAATAACATCGGCTGAGCACAGCACTGTAATGTTGGACCTCATTTATGAAATGGGCGTATGCCACCCGCTTCACCATGGTGAGGGTTACTCATGGAAGTGAAAGCATCACACAGATATAATCTTTTGTTTTACGTGTGAGGAGGGGAGATAGTGACAGACTCCCGTGTGCACTCTGACCAGGATCCACCTAGCAACCCCTGTCTGGGGCCGATGCTCAAATCAACTGAGCTATTTTTAACACCTGAGGCTGATGTACTCTACTCTGACCAACTGAGCTATCCTTAGTGCCCGGGGCTTACACTTGAACCAATTGAGCCACTGACTGAGAGAGAGAAAGAGGGAGAGAAGGGAGAGAGAGGGGGGGGGAGAGAAGTAGATGGTCGCTTCTTGTGTGCCCACACTGGGGACCAAATCCAGGACATCCATACACTGAGCAGATGCTCTACCCACTGAGCCACTGGCCAGGGTCCTCAGAAATATAATTTGTTCTCACCATTATGATTACAGCACTTCCTTGACAACCTCAAAAGTTATATCCCACCCAGCCCCATGGAAGGCAGAATCAAGTTCTCTTAGAAAATATGACATTGGGGAGAAAATAAAATATAATTCATAAAACATAGAAATTAAAAGTTCTAGAAGGTGTTTACCACTAACAAATGGATAGATATTATATTTGAATAATATTTTTAAAATATCACCTTGAAAAATGTAACCTTTCTTAAATAACCTTCTTTAACCATTCAAAAAATACTGTTTTTGATTATGACCTAGGGGTGAGTTATCAGATAAAATGCAAGATGCTCAGTTAAATTTGGATTTCAGATCAATTATGAATACTCTGTAAGTACATACCGTATGTTTTGCTCCATAAGACACACCTGATCATAAGACACACCTAGGGTTTTAAGGAGGAAAATAAAAAATATATATATTTCGAACCAAATGGTGTGTTAAAATATTTAATAAAATACCGTATTTTTCGCTCCATAAGACACACACGGGCATTTTCCCCTTCACTTTTTGGGGAAAAATAGTGTGTCTTATGGAGCAAAAAATACGGTTAAGTATGTCCCTTGCAATATTTGGGACCTACTTGAACAAAAAAATTATTCATTGTTTACTTGAAAGTCCAATTTAACTGGCTATTTTTATATGCTAAATCTGGCCAACTGGGTTTAGGGAGGAAGTTTTTTTTCCACAATTTTTATGTTATGCCAATTGATCTCTTTCAAGTTCTCAAGTCAGCCTTCATGAGCTTCAGGTGTCACACATTTTATTCTTACATTTGCCTGGTGTCCTTTTCATAAATCTAAATAAAGTATACCAACATCCTGGATGTTTCACAAATACTATGTTGTAAGAAGTTTTTTTCTCCTATCTAGCCCTCTACCTATCGATTGAGAGGGTGTAATGTGTTTGTTTAGTAAATGGTCAGACCAGGGGTGCAATGATAATAAGGGAGAAAAGACACAATTCCTACCCCATGAAGGCTAGGGTCTAGGGAAGGACATGAATAGGAACCAATGATCACTACCCCATAGACCTACTCACATGATTTTTCAGAGCAAAAGCAATAATTATTAGTGTGCTATCCCATTAAAGACCTCTAACTAAACCACACACATTTATTAAAAGACTATGGATTTTTAAAATTATATTACACAGAAACAAACAAACAAAAAGTGTCATCTTAGAACCATAATTGGTAAAACTCTGGCTGGCAAGAGACTGCTATCCTCCAACCACCGGAATCATTTTACTTATTTTCAAGGGTCTGATCAAGTCACTGTTCAATCCCTCCTGATCCTTTGTTAATATGAGAGTTCTGATGGAATTTTCCATTGCATTAATTACCCTTCCTGGCACTTACTAGCATACCTATTTTTTCAGTATTTTATGAAGCAAGATACTTCTTATTTTCTTCTCTAAGATATCTTACACCCTGACTGTTTCCATTCGTATCCCAATAAATTGAGACCTTGTCAAATACTTTGATGCCTCACCTATTTCACCAGCCTCCTGTCTTTAACACCATAATTAGGTTTGTGGAGACAGTTTCATAACCGTAGGTCACTATTAGTATTTCTCTGCAGTTCATCTCTTATTTCCAGAAACCTTCATGAGCTCTTACATTACACATTCCAAAACAAACTTTAATTCTTCATTTACATTTAAATTTTATGTTGGTAGGTAAATATAGTGAAGCCTGTAGCTCACCACTCTCTCCATTTGTCATTATTTCCCCTGAATCAGTTTCTCAACCTTGGAACTATTGACAGTTTGAGCAAGACACTCTTTGTTGGGGGCAGGAGACGACTTTCCTGTGTTATGTGGGATGCTTATCAACATCTCTGGCCTCTACCTCTTGATACCAGCAGCAGAACTCTCACCTGCCCTATTTATGACAACCCAAAATATCTCCAGATGTTACCAAATTCCAGGGAAGGCGGAGACGGGACAAAATATTTTCTGCGCGAAAACCACTCCCCACCTCAAAGTCCCTTTTTTTTTTTCACTTGATGCTTGATGTGGTTTTCTTCAGGTAAGGCCTACTATCAAGTGACCAGTTGTCTCAGTTTGCCTGAGACTGAGCGGTTTTGCCAGAAGATGAGATTTTCAGTGCTAAGATGGGCAAAGTCCTGGGCAGACCTAAATGAATTAGTCATCCTACTGAGCGACATAGTTTTAAATCTTTGCAAATCCACCAATACCCCTCTTTCATTTGGTCAGATGAATATTATCTTGGTTAGGTATTGAATTCCTCCTCCTAGTACTTATCTTCTCAGGAGCCTAAGCATGTTATTTCTTCATTTTCCAGCACAAAGCAGAAACAGAAAAAAAGAAAAAGAAAAAAAAAACCTGAGTCTCATCTGATTGTGTTTTCTTTCTTAGTAATTTTTCTTCCTAGCTGGAAACGTGTAAGGTTTTCTCTTTATTCTTGCAGGGCAAGACTTTTACCAAACTATAACAAAATATGCACCATTAGTTTTACCTCCATCATTCTTGCCTGGAAGCCGTTTAATTCTCTCCAACTAAAGATTCTTATTTCTTCAGCTCAGGAAAATTTCTACTATTGTGTACTTGATTATTGTCTCCCTTCCATCTCCATTTTTTCTTTTATTATTATTATTATTATTTAGAATTCTTTTAGTTGACTCCAGGTCTCATAGATCTATGTATGTACTTCAAGTCCTTAATCTTTGTCTTTACTATTTCCATCAGTGTAGTTTTGTTCTGTACATTAAGACATTTCTTTCACTCTTAGTTTCTCAACAATGACTATTTTCTCCTTCATTTACCTACCAGTTGTCCAATGTTAAATATCACCGTGGGTTTTTTATCTCAGAAAATCTTTTTGGTACTGTTCTTGAATCTCCTCTAGGCTCCTATTTTTGTTTAAGTTGATGCTTATTCAACAGAAGTTCACAGATCAGCACCACCAGTGTATCTGGGAAAGCAGGGAGATGCCAGGCATGCTTGCCCCATCCAGTCACTTCTTTCCCTGCCGCTCACTTTACCTCCATTTACTACTTTTCTAATGGTCTTTCTTTCTTTTCTCGATTCAAGTTTCTGGCCTATATAGTTTTCCTTCTTTCTAAAGAACATCTTTGAACATTTTTGTAAGGCAGGTTTACTAGTGACAAATTCCAAACTCCTTGTTTCTCCTTCACTTCTGAAAGATATATCACTAGATACGGGAACTCTAAGACAATAGGTTTTTTTCTTTCAGCACTTTATATATTTTACCACACTCCCACTTACACGGTTTCTGAACAGAAGTCTGATGTTATTCCTATTCTTGCTTCTCTGTAGGTAAGGAATTTCGATTTTCCCCACCACTGGACTTCTTTGAAGATTTTCTTTATGTCTTTGATATTCTGTAGTTTAGATATGGTATGTCTGGAGTTTTGGAGTGGTTTCTTGAGTTTTGTTTGTTTGTTTGTTTTTATATTTATCCTACTTGATGTTCTCTGTGCTTCCTCATTCTATGATTTGGCATCTTACTAATTTTAGGAAATTCTGTCATTATTTCTTAAAATATTCCTTCTGTTCCTGTTGCTTCTCTTTCTAGTATATTTTTTTTAAGATTTTATTTATTGATTTTAGAGAGAAAGGAGAGAGAGATAAAGGCTGTGGGAGGAGGAAGGAACAGGAAGCACCAACTCATAGTAGTTGCTTCTCATACGTGCCTTGACTGGGCAAGCCCGAGGATTTGCACCAGCGACCTTAGGATTCCAGATCGACACTTTATCCACTGCGCCATCCCAGGCCAGGCACCTTCCACTATTTCTACCATTGCTCTTGTAATTGTCCCATAGTGCTTGCATATTCTGTTCTGACTTTTTCCTTCTCTTTTCTCTCTGCATTTGTTCTTTTGCAGATTCTACTGACATTCCCTAAAGCTCATTGATTCTGTCCTCAGCCATACCTAGTCTATTGATGTACCCATCAAGTGCATTCTTCATTTTTGTTACAATGTTTTGTGATTATTAGCCTTCTTTTTGGTTCGTAGAGGTTTCACGTCTCTTCTTAGATCACCATCTGTTCTTGAATGTTGTCTACACTTTTTGCATTAGCACCCTTAGCCTCTTCATCAAAGTTGTTTTAAATTCTCAGTCTGATCATTCCAACATCTCTGCCATTACTGAGTCTGGTTCTGATGGCTGTTCTGTCTCCTCAAAGTGTGCTTTTTGCCTTTTATTATGCTTTGTAATTTTTTTTGTTGAAAGTCAGGTATGATGGGCTGGGTAAAAGGAACCTGGCACTTTTTCCCATAAAGGTTTCTGCTCCCAGGCTTCCACTCCAGTAAACTGTGATTGTCTATATCTCCCTATTAGTCCTCCCAATTTGGGAGGTCGTTGTTTGCCTGTGACCTCAATTTTCTAATGCACTTAACAAGAACTGTTCATTTTCTGTCTTTCTTTTCTTTTCTTTCTTTCTTTCTTTTTTTTTTAGGTAAGAGTAGGTAATATAGTGAGGCAGACTCCTGCATGCATCCCAACCGGGTTCTACCTAGCATCCCGGTCTAGGGATGATGCCCCAGTAGCAAGGTATTTTTAGCACCTAAGGCTTATGCACTCTACTGGAGCTATCCTTAGCAAGCCATGCTTGAACCAATCAAGCCACTGGCTGCAGGAAGGAAGAGGAAAAGAAGGGGGAGAGGGAGGGAAAGAAGAAGATGGTCCCTTCTGCTGTGTTCCCTGACCAGGAATCAAACCTGGGACTTCCATATGCTGGTCCAATGCTCTATCCACTGAGCCACTGGCCAGGG
This sequence comes from Rhynchonycteris naso, assembly GCA_037038555.1. NCBI lineage: Eukaryota > Metazoa > Chordata > Mammalia > Chiroptera > Emballonuridae > Rhynchonycteris > Rhynchonycteris naso. The sequence continues at coordinate 231,413,565 of CM072998.1, forward strand.
CCAAGAGCTGTTCATTTTCAGTTTGCTAAGCTCTTTTTTATTTCTTGCTTGCTTGGGGATGGTAGTAGTGACTTCCAAGTTTTTTACATGTCAGCCTGTAAACCAGGAGTCTTCATTTCTATTTGTACCAACAGCAACACTCTCATCTCTGCAACCAAAGTATAGTTTATTTGCCTCACTAAGGCTCTTTCCACTAATTCCAGCCTCTTGTCAAGCCATGGCGGGGGGAGAAATCTTGTATCAACCCTCTTCAACAGACTCAGCCAGTGGTGGGGGCCTCCTCTCACCCCGTAGCCTGGCATGCTGGCTGGCCTCAGCAAACCCCGAACATTGGGAGGAAGCCTGGACACACTCAAGGTGCCATGTTCCCAGAACTCTCTTTAAACCACCTGTACCTAGTTTGTTGCCAAATCATATGTAGATTCTACCTCTTTCTTTTGTTCCCTGCTGCCGTCAAATTGGCCCTGGTCCCCACTCCTTCTGCTCACTTCCTCATAGGGCACTCTACCAGCTTCCTCTCTGCGGGGCTCTTCCCAAACCAGCCCAGTTGAGTCCTGGCCATCAGGGAAGCACAACTTGGATCATTTCACTGCCTCCTCAGAAACTGTCAGTGTCTTCTCAGTACTTTGGATGAAATGATGAAATGCCATGTGCCTCCTTCTGACATTTAGGACCAATCTACAATTCTTATCTTACCTCTCATTGACCTCCTACAAACAATCTCCTCCCAGCCAAAGTTAAATTGCAGACATTTTCCCAGCACTTGGTATTTCCTATTCTGTGTCCAGTTTATCTTATCATTTCAGCTCTGCCACCAAAAATGCTGTTTCAGTTTTCCAAATTCTTACCCATCTCCTTTATAAATCCTTTCTTTCCTCATCCTCACAAGCAAAAACAAACTCTTTCTACTCTTTCTCTCCTTTAAGGACCTCCAGGCCACTTGCACTTTGAGCACTCAACAGCCTCTTTTGGTAGAGTATTACTGTCCTTGGAGCACCTGTCCTTTCTGTCTATGATATTTCTAGTTCTTGGGAACCATGGTTGTACCATATTAATCTCCTCGTTCTCCCACAACATGTAGCACAATGCTTTGCAAACAGTAGTTGTTCAACAAATATATCACTAATTGAAACCATATACTATTTTTTTTATTTTTATTTTATTCATTTTAGAGAGGAGACATAGAGTGAGAGAGAGAGAGAGAGAGAAAGGGGGGAGGAGCATCAACTCCCATATGTGCCTTGACCAGACCAGTACAGGGCTTTGAACTGGCGACCTCAGTGTTCCCAGGTCGACGCTTTATCCACTGAGCTACCACAGGCCAGGCTGAAACCATATACTATTTTAAGAAGTAATGCAGCCCTGGCCGGTGGCTCAGTGAATAAAGTGTCGCCCAGCATATGAACGTCCCAGGTTCCATTCCCGATCAGTACACACAGGACATGCGACCATCTGCTTCTCTCTCTTTCCCTCTCCCCCTTCTCTCACTTTTCCCCTCTCGCAGCCAGTGGCCCTGGCACTAAGAATAGCTGGTCTGAGTCTCAGGTGCTAAAAATGGCTCAGTACTGGAGCATCAGCTCCAGATGGGAGTTGCTGGGTGGATTCCAGTTGGTGGCATGCGAGAGTTGGTCTCACTATCTCCCATCCCCTCACCTAAAAAGAAAAAAAGAAATAATCCATGGTTTTGAGCACATTCATTATGGTTTTGTTGTATTAAATAAAACAGTTTACAGTATATCTTTGACATTCATAAGGGAAGGAAAGACTGGGGACCTTGATGAACCCCAAACACTAGAATTCAAAAATGTTTACACATGTTCTCAATTCCTCATTCATTGTGTTTCTGTGAATAACTATGTGTTTACCAACTCTCCACATGTTAACTACATTTTCTATTTTTACTTAATTTTTTTCTCTTACTTAATGAAGTAAGAGTTTTACCCAAAGGAACAAAGTTTAATCACCTCATGAATATTACTATGCATGTGTTGGGAGTATACAACCAGGAGGGATATATGTGGCCATTAGCTTTGTAATAATATGTGCATTACTATAAATTATGTACCTTAACCCATTTTTAACTTGTTTCACTTGTAAGAAATAGTGACCACAGCTGTTCATTCTTTTTCCTAAGAAAATTACTAAGAAGAATATCCAAAGTATCTGCTACTTGCCAGAGCTAAAACTAAGTGGCAGTAATAGGTTAGAGTTTGCGATGTCACTTCCCTGCCTCCCTCCACTCACCAGAGTAAGGTAAACTTTTTCTACTGATTTTTCTATTGAGGTAAAATATACACAACATGAAACTTACCATCAATAACACTCCGCACATTCACAATGTTGTGCAGCCATCACCACTCTCTAGGGGTGATCTGTTGACTTTTTCCCCCCTAATAACTTACTGTTAATACAAACTAGGACTGTCATCTACAATGTAAGCAGATGTTAATTTTTCAGAATTGGCTATTTTAAATCTCTCAGCTTTTGGCCAAATAAATATCTCCCAAAAAAGGAGCCCAATGTGGTCCCTCCACTGGCCTGTTTTGAGCATTTTGAAAATAACATAGAATTGAGATTCATTTGCCTAGGAGCGCTGGGCGGGGTCTCCAGCTCCCAGCAATGAGCTCCCTGACGGACGACACAGATCTGTGAGGCGCCCGAGATCTGAAGCTCTGAAGCCCGAGCACGTTTTCACCTAAGCTACGTCACACCGTTAAACCTCAGTTAGGAAATATCAGTAACTTCTGAAAAGCGGATTACAGATTAGTATATGACCAGCTGTCAGCACCTTGGGAACTAAATTGAATTGAGATATGAAAAGTGAAGAAAGAAATCACATTAAAGGGCCCCCTTTAATACCATTTGTGGCGTGTCCTAGCACCTCCCACTACGGCTCCTCCCCAACAGCTGAATAAAACAGAAATAGTAAAAACAGAGGGTTGGTTTGGTTGTTAAAGAAAGGGGGACAGAGTGAATATAAAATTCCAGAAGTATAAAAGCTGATGTCTCAAAGACCGCTACTCTTTCTACTCTTATATTTTATAATATAAACCAGATGTTTTGAGTTTTTCCAAATAACTGCTTTCAGAGAAATAATGCTTTGGTCTTTGGCATGTTTTTTACAAAGGTAAAGTATCCCTATAATTTTTTTTGGTTGGTTGGTTGGTTGGTTGGTTGCCTCAACCTTCACACATGTTGTTTTCAGAAAATTCTAAAAGTGAGTATCTCCTAACTCAGTTAATTGGATTTTGGACTTTCATAAGAAAGGTGCATTTAAATAACTCTTTTGATGCAATGGTATCCAATTATTTGGAAAAGTATTTGAGGAAATTAGCACAATAGGGTCATCCAGCAAACTGAAATTGAAGGAGTCATCCCATATACATAAAAATACCTGGTCAGGACATCTCACGGGCTGTTCCCTCTCACTGTGGACTGGTGGGTAAAGATGACAGGTAAACAAACAAACAAATGTTCTAAGCATCCAGATGTCCCAGTCCAAATCATTCCCAGGTTAGTGAACAAAATTACAATGTAATCACTTGAACCTCATCACATCACACAAGTGGGCAGTTCTGCTGTGTGGTGTCCTGGTCAGAAAGACAAGTTAACATAATCACACTGCCAAAGGCAAAATAAATAAACCTCTCTTCTTCCCACAGCCAATACCAGGCAGTTTCTTTTATCAGCCGCCTCTTGAGCTCCGTAGTCAGGCAGCCCTGGATATGGTCTTGGAGACAGTCTCGGGAAGGCTTGGACAGGCTCAATGTAAAACTTCAGATCAGCGCTCCCCTCAGCCTCCTCCACCCCCAGCTCCACTTGTTAAGACAATAGGACAGCAGGGGCGGTCTGATCCCAAGTCAGGCCAGCTCAAGAACATAAAAGCTACAGAAGGAGCTGAAGCCCCCTTCCTGCCCACTGCTTGGCAACGGGGCAGCTCACACGCCAACAAGGTCCGCAGACTCACAGGCCCCACAGACATCCCTGCCACATGGCTCCACGTGGTCTTGGGCTGGTGGGGCTAGCTCTGCTCTGCCAGCTGCTGGGTGGGGAGGGCGAATGCACACTGTGCTTGCCCAGAGCAGAGCAGTGCCCTCACTTTCCTTCCCTTCCAGAACCAATTTCAAGCCCTGGTTCACTGGCAAAACCTTCGCATGTTTAGCATTAGAGAGCTGTTGACTTTAAGTAGCCCAGAAAATAGTTGAATGTTATAGGTTCTCAGAAAAGTAGATTAACTGGTATCGAGGCTAAGACCTGACCCAAACCCAATATCATATTTGGTAAATATTTCAAGGACCAAATATAAAGTATAAAACAGGAATTCCAGCATCAGGACAAAGCATCAGATAACACCTTGTGAAAAATAGTTTGTCTGCAACAAGTTCATAATGGTTTAACCCAATGGTTCTTAACCTTTTTTGAGGTACCGAACCTACCAGTTTCATATGTGCATTCACCGAACCCTTCTTTAGTGATAAATAAAATATGATTTTTTTTTCCCAAATTCAAGACATAGGTATATGTTTTTTTACTGGTGCACAAAATGAGCCGTGCATGAACATCACCTTGCTCAAAAAACAAAACCAACAAAGTGCATGAACTCACAACAAATTAGGGTATTACTTTATTCTGGCCTCCGCGGCAGAGGCTTCTCTGAACCCCTGAGACTGACTCATCGAACCCCTAGGGTTCGATAGCACCCAGGTTAAGAACCACTGGTTTAGCCAGAACTTTGCAGGGGGAAAGGGTGATACAGGAAATACACTATGGCCAAAAGATGAAAAATAGGCCTAAATTTTGGTGTCGGGGCTCTGGCCTTCTTCCAGTGGCACATATTAAAATCAGTATCAGAGGTGGGACAGCAGGAGCTGCTGGAATGACTCATTTTCCTGACACCACCACCCAAACAGTTGGCAAGCTGCCCTGCCCCACCCATCAGCACGATCTCACCGAAACATGTAAGCATCTGGCACATTCATCATCTTCTCTGGGGCGTGAATGAATGCTTAGGATGTAGATAATTTAGCAGGAATATATGTGTGTATTATCATGCAGATAAGACAATTATTTCATAATAGAAATGGAACCCAGATCGTCTCTGCCTGACTTTTGATCCTGCCAGTGCTGCAGAAAAACACTCACGGATATGTTCGATAGTCAGGAAATGGAAGCACAGACGGAGAAAGAGATTACAGGCCCCTCTGTGAGTTCGCTAACACGTGCTGTGATCTTAGCCCTTTCTTGTGGATATCTGATTTCACAGGGAAAAGGAAAAGGCAAATGAGAGAAACAAAGAGGTCCCCACCCGGCATGCACACATTTTCCATACCAGTGTGCTACTGAAAATTAGATCATAGTCATGTAAATAAGGCAAAAGCATATACACAGACCAAATGCTATAAAACGGTTGAGCATGAGAGAGAGCAGACCAAATAAATAAAAGAAACAAATATGTAAAACTGACTTTTCATCATGGTAAGTTTCTTCTGAGTCAGATCAGGGTACCGCACCTGATTCATTTCACAATGGTTATATAGACAGATAGATATAGATAAAGATAATTTTCTACTTTAGATTTTAAACTCAGTAAAGGCCAGACTCTGTATTTCTTATTTAATTCTACAGAATCAAACTCTTGATAAAAAAAATTAATACTAACTTTTTTTTCTGATATAATTGAGCAAGAATTAGATGATATAAGAGAAATAGGGAGGATGTTAAATCAGATGTGTGAGAACAGGTTCATCTGAGTTTGAAGTGACTGAACTATACAGAAAGGGAAAGGAAGGAACCACCATCATACATGCCACTGAGTCCACAGTGCCCATGGGCACTGGGCAGCACCATTGCCCCAAGACGGCCTTGATGCTCTCTAAGTAGGGGAGGGTGTGTGAAGAGGGGTGAAGAGATACTTATGGACAATTACAAATTAGGTGTTTATAACTTGGAAAATACCATAACTTGCATCACGGTTAGAGTACTTTCAATCATAGTTTAAGGTTAGAAAGATGTGACCAATGTAAAAACTATTTCTTTTCATGTGTGTCCATTTCATGCATTTAAAGAATGTAACAGCTTTATTAGCTAAGCTCTGATCCCTCCCGCCACCCCTTGCACCTTCTACAGAGGTCATTCCTTTGTCAACACTGGAGGGTGCTTATGTATTTTTATCCAGATAAACTCAGAGGTACTTAACTGATCTGTCATAATTCTTTCGAACTTTTGGTCCTGTTTTGGATCAACTCATTGCCCTCCAGCTGTACAGAAAGGAATGGCCTCCAGAGAATGATCTCCACACACCTCTTTGATTCACCACGGACTGCTACATGAGAGCAGCCACCTGCCACCGTCTGCCTTCAAACCATCAATCCATCCTATAGTTCTTGAGGAACCCAGGATGCTTCCCATTCCTCGCTGCTGTTTGAGAGTCTTTCCCCACAAGCTGAGCTATTGGTTATGTGCTGCCTTTGGAAGAAGTGGAAGTAAAGATTACAGCATGGTCATCAAAACTGTGCATACCGACTTGAACAAGAGCGAAAAGAAAGAAAAGCATTTGAAAAAGGAGGGAATGATTTTCTATTTCAAGACCATGCCCACTCCACAGATTCACAGATCAAACAGCCCTTCAGGAACCCTCTCTGTTCAGCCAAGTCTGAAGTAATTTTTCCTTTTACTGACCTCCTATGACATTTATTCATTTAATATTTATTCATTTAATATTTATTCATTTAATATTTATTAAATGTTCATTTTAAATGCATATTTGCTTTTACAAACAACCCTACGACATAATTATGATTATCTACACCTCACCACCATTATTTTAAATATGGAAAAGTGAGAACATAACAAGCTAAGTAACTTGGTAATGATTGTGCCGCTAACAGAAGAGACAGGTCCGTCTGACCAGGCAATGATGCAGTGAATAGAGCATTAGACTGGGACAGGGAGGACCAGGTTCAAAATCCCGAGGTCACTGGCTTGAGCTCAGGCTCATCCGGCTTGAGTGCAGGCTCACCAGCTTGAGTACAGGGTCGCTTGCTTGAGTGTGGAATCATAGACATGACCCCATGGTTGCTGGTTTGAGCCCAAAGGTCTCTGGCTTGACCAAGCAGTCACTCAGTCTGCTGTAACTTCCCGGTCAAGGCACATATGAGAAACAATCAATGAATAACTAAGGTGCCGCAACAAAGAATTGATGCTTCTCATCTCTTTCCCTTCCTGTCTATTTGTCCTCATCTGTCCCTCTCTCTGTCTCTGTAACACACACACACACACACACACACACACACACACAACACACACACACACACACACAGAGTCAGATTCAAACCCAGATCAACATCAAACCAAAGGTCTTACTCTTTCTACAGATAAAAGCTAAAACTGAGCTCTCTGCCTCACAAGTTTCATGGTCTAATGGAATTGATAGACTATATGTGTTTATTTTATTCTTAATTATATTTTTAATAACAAGTCCCATATTAAACTATTGACTTGTGAAGGAACAAGCTCTATTCCAAATAATGTCTATCTTCTTAGAGATACGGAGCTATTTTGCACCTCCTGAGCACTCCTTGGGTGAGTGGTATACAGATCTGTGAATGGGGAAGGAATGAGTAAATAAATACATAGATTCTGAGTGAATAAATAAATAGATTCTATGGACCATTGCCCATTTCTGAAGAGATGAGTCTAAACTGTGAGTTTCTTGGTTTACTCACAAACATATCACCTGACAAATGTATTTAAAATAATGTCATAGTTTTAGAAGCTATTAGAAAAAAACAATAAAAAAACATCTGAAAGCGTATGGTTTTATACTCAAAACTACTCACATTTTACACCACTGAATATGGTAATTTCTACAAACAGAAATTAAGATAAGCACAAACAATATAATCTGTGTAATATTCAACATTGTAAAAACATGGTAAAATGTCTTTTCCCCTGAAGAAATTTAGTACTAAAAGATATACGTTTCATTCTTCCTGAACTAGACAACCACTTAACTAGCAAGTGAAATAAAACTTACAAAGGTTGTATTAAGAAACTTTTACTTCAGAGAAGAAGCTCAACAATATATAACTGCTCTCATTCCTTATCATAAATATAATAAATATAAAAATCAGATGAAAGGAACTCAAAGGAAGTGTTCACAACTCCATGCAATATAATACTATCATTAAATGATAACCAAATACCAAAAATATACAGACTTTAGTGAAGGAAAGCCTTCACTTTACAATTATTTTACTTATAATTCATTTTTCCATTTTGTTGAGCTTGATTTCCCTGAAGATTTGACCTAAATATATTAGCTAAGCAGTTCTATTTGTAAGACAGTTTATTTGGTAGCACACAAATACTTATGATACATGGTATTATTGTATTTTATGTTAAGAGATGAGCTGAGCCTGACCAGGCGGTAGCGCAGTGGATAGAGTATCAGACTGGGATGTGAAAGGACCCAGGTTCGAGACCCTGAGCGCAGGCTCATCTGGTTTGAGCAAAAGCTCACCAGCTTGGACCCAAGGTCTCTGGCTAGAGCAAGGGGTTACTTAGTCTGTTGAAGGCCCGCGGACAAGGCACATGTGAGAAAGCAATCAATGAACAACTAAGGTGTCGCAACAAAAACCTGATGATTGATGCTTCTCACCTCTCTCCATTCCTATCTGTCTATCCCTATCTATTCCTCTCTCTGACTCTCTCTCTCTCTCTCTCTCTCTCTCTCTCTCTCTCTCTTGGTCTCTGTTAAAAAAAAAAAAAAAGAGCCTGACCTGTGGTGGCGCAGTGGATAAAGTGTCGACCTGGGAACACTGAGGTCGCCAGTTCAAAACCCTGCACTGGTCTGGTCAAGGCACATATGGGAGTTGATGCTTCCAGCTCCTCCCCTCTTTCTTTCTCTCTCTCTCTCTCTCTCTCTCTCTCTCTCTCTCATTCTGTGTCTCCTCTCTAAAAATGAATAAAATAAAAATACAAAGAAATTTAAAAAAAGAGAGATGAGCTGAGAAGGGTGATTTTATTTATTGCATAAGTATCATAACCAAAACTCCTTTGATATTATATACATGAAGCAATGAATAGACCCAGTAGCGACATTTAAATCTCCATTCTAAACTTCAGTACGTTAAGTCAAGTTTTTGCTAATGGAATTTGTCACAATTTTGAATGCATATTTTGGGTTTATCTCTTTTTAAAGTGAATTATATAACCTAACTACATTAAGTATGGTTTGTTTTATGTGTATGTTTATTATAAGACCATTAACATACCAAATATTTGACTAGGATGGGTCATTAAAACATATAACCACTACAAATTAAAACATCAACATTAAAACATAAAACATCACTAAACCAAGGAAAGTAGTAGAAGCACTTGAAAAATTATAAAATAAATATTTTTAGTATTTTACATTAGAAACATGGGTTTGGAGTTTATCCCCGTGGATGAGAGTTGAAGTTGTGCGAGTGGGTAAGATCACCAAAGACGAAAGTCATGTAGGAGGGAGATGGACAAAGGATGGAAGCTTAATGAACATATTTCCAGCTGGGTGTTCAGGCAGGGGGCAAAGCTGAGGGAACCAAGGGGCAAACCAGGGAAGAAGGAGGTGAGCTGAGGTGGTGCAGTCCATGACACAGGCAGTGAGGGGCAGTTTTGGAGTTTCGGAGACTAGAGAGAAGACAGTGCCATTACTGGCTTCTGAGCAAATCAGCCCAACACCTGTGCACAATTCAGATACCTTCTACAATGCATTTGCATGTCCTTTTATGGGCTCTCTGCAACAGGCTGGAAAAGGATATAATATTGGTATGATGGTTTTTCTGAGAAGTCAACACAAACACAGACAACATAGAAACTATATCCTTTAGATGTGTTTTCTTTCTTAAAGATATGTCAGTATACCTTGAAGGTTGACTTTCAAAGTAAAATATATATCATACATACATAAAATATATAAACAATAAGGCATTTTTCTTTATATATGAGTAGTATATATATCATATATATATATATATATAAGTATAATATATATGTGATATATATGAAGTAAAATGTCTTATTAAGTAACATTCTATGGGCAGAACAAAACTCAAGAAGTGACATAAAGATATGTGATGAGTACTCAAAGGGCAGGTGAACTTCAATATCTGATATTGTGCTATGCTAAGTAATGTCCTCCAAAGATACCCGTGTTCTTATCCCTGGTATCTGTATTACTTTATATACCCATAGGGACTTTGCAGGTGTGATTAAATTATGGATCTTGAAACAGGGAGATTATCCTGGATTATCAACCAGACTCTAAATGTAACCACAAGCATCATTATAAGGCAGTGGTTCTTAACCTTTTTTGAGGTACCGAACCTACCAGTTTCATATGCGCATTCACTGAACCCTTCTTTAATGATAAATATGATTTTTTTTTCCAAATTCAAGACATAGGTATATGTATTTTTACTGGTGCACAAAATGAGCCGTGCATGAACATCACCTTGCTCAAAGAACAAAACCAACAAAGTGCATGAACTCACAACAAATTAGGGTATTACTTTATTCTGACCTCCGCAGCAGAGGCTTCTCCGAACCCCTGAGACCGACTCATCGAACCCCTAGGGGTTCGATAGAACCCAGGTTAAGAACCACTGTTATAAGGGATTCAGAGGTAGATTTGATTGATAAAAGGAAGAACAGGAAGCAAGGGATGTGATGATGGAAGCAAAAGGCTTGGGGAGATGGGAGGAAGGGATGCAGGCCAAGGAATGCAGGAGGCTTCCAGAAGCTAGAAAAGTCAAAGAGACAGATTCTTTCTTAGAGCCTCCAGAAGGTACCAGTCCTGATGACACCTTGATGTTAGCCCAATAAAACTGTCTTTATATTCTGGCTTCCAGACCTGTAAGAAAATTAATTTGTGGTGTTTTTTTTTAAGTCACCAAGTTTGTGATAACTTGTTATAGTGGCAACAGAAAACTAATACAGATGTACATTGAAAAAATATAATTTACAGCACAGCATGAGATTGCATGCTTTTCTCTAGAAAAAGTAGGCTACCCTCTTTTCAGATATTCCCTAGTGTAAGGTTTTCTCTTTTCATTTACCCCCACTGAACAGAGCTGGGTTTCAGAATCTGATGCACAGGTCCTTGGTCACAGGTCAGCAGTGGGATGTTGGCTCGGTGGGAGGCGGGGGAGAAGGAAGGTTTGAAAGAGGCTTGATGGAGGTGGGTGAGAAAGAAAGAGGTCTGTCTGGTAACACTACCCTAAAGAGATCAAAGAAGAAGGGCCCCAGCAAGAGGCTGCTTTTTGTTTGGAACTCAGATGAGTACCTTCAGGCCTCTAAACTCAAGGAGCACATTGTAATGACAGCAAGTGTTGGGGTAGGGGATAAGGAAACAACCAGAAATTCTCAAAGACTTGAGAAAACACACTGTTGCATCTTAAAATGTCATCAAAATGCTTGTCTCCAGCAAAAGTATGGACAATAAAATCAAAAGAATAACTTTAAAGAAATCGCAATAAAATTCTCCTTGCAAGAATGGAATGCCTAAAGCCAGTAAGCAGAATTCAACAATGATGGCCTAAGCTCCAGAAGGTTTAGAGGATGGCACTAAAATGATAAGAAGAATCTATAATACATTTTAAGGAATGTACACAAAATGTTCAAGGGTATAAAGTCACTCAGAAAGCTTGGAAGGCTAGGAGAATAATTGGTAGGTAGGCAGTGTTTAAAACTTTGAGGACACACGCATTCAAGGGGCAGGCAGAACAAGAGAAATCAAAGAGAAGAGAAAGGAACCATTCTCTTTTATGAGTTTTATGAGGAAAATCAGGGGATAGTAGTGGGAAGGCTCAAGGCAGGCAAGACAGACTCTCCCAATGCAGTGAAGGCTGAACCAGTGACAGTAGCTATGAGGAGGTCAAGGTGAAGCAAATTTTCAAGGGGTGCTGGGAACAAAGCCAGGGAGTGAGAAGCAAACCAGGAAGAGGAAGAGGAGAGGCAGACAAGTTGCATGAGAAGTGGAGGAGAGAGCACACCTGGTGACTGAATCAGGACATCCCTCACTGATGGAGGCCCGTTTGTTGTGAGATGCACCTGAGAAATATGTTACTATTAATAAATACTCAAGTATGCAAACAATTTTACTTTCAAAAGGAAGGGAGGGAGGAGAGGAGGAAGTGGAGAAGATTTAATATCACTCTTTTTTAAATTATCTTTATTTATTTATTCATTTCAGAGAAGAGAGAGAAGGAGAGAGAGAGAGAGAGAGAGAGAGAGAAAGAGAGAGAGAGAGAGAGAGAAGTGGTGGAGGAGCAGGAAGCATCAACTCCCATATGTGCCTTGACCGGGCAAGCCCAGGGTTTTGAACCGAGGACCTCAGTGTTCCAGGTTGATGCTTGATCCACTGCGCCACCACAGGTCAGGCAATTAATATCACTCTTAATTGCTTACATTCTGATGTGATTTCTGGAAATAGTGGAAAGTAGGGAAGAGGCAGCTGGCACCCTGGGAATTGCCTGTGAGCCTGCATTTTGATGGAACCCCTCGGACTGCACCAGGAAGACAGCAAAAGGAAATGAGAGGCAGGTTGAAGGCCGTTGCCTTCAACTCAGGAAGTAACCCAGGAAAGGATGGGAACAAAACCTGTTCATAGGTTGAAAGAGCATTTTAGAAGTGGAACTAAGGACTTAGAGAGCCTCCTGGGAGTGAATGGAGCACAGGAGTGCAGGGTGCAGACTCTGGGGGAGGATTGTGTGGCTGGGAGGAGGCCACCTTGTCTATCCTGGCTGGAGGCCAGCCTCAGAGCACAAACATGAATATAAGTAAATTGCAGGTAGACAGTGGGATGTTACCAGAAAACACAAGGATGACCTCAATTTTCTCAATGACTCATGAGGTGAAGTTGTCTGCTGAGAGTGAGGGGACAGGAATTGCAAAAAGGTCTTCAGAGGCCTGCTGAGGTCTATAAATAGTTTGCTAACTAATTAGCACTGAGGAGAGAGAGTTTTCCTCTACTTGAATGCATTAGAAGCCCTCTAGCAGCCACCCGTTGGGTATGTGCACCCTGCCCTGTGCCTGCTGGTGTGTGTGGTTAGCTCCACGGAGACCTATAATATAGGCACACTTACAGAGCTTTGCATGTACTGAAGTCTTAGCCATATTTAAATAGTATGAAGACCTTGAAGAAGCTATTTATTCCAACATGGTAGCTTTTTAAAAAATGGTTTGAATTATATAATAGTTGTGATTTTGTTGTTGTTATTGTTTGTTTGCATTTTCAAAACATATGGCTGGTAATTATATTATAAATGTATATGTATATTGAATGAATAGCTGCTATGAGACGTGTGTGTATACATTTATATATATATATAATTGTAGCAACCATTCATTCGAAGTATTTTTGTTGAGCATATTCTATGCGCCAAGAACTATGCTTGACACTGGAGATATAATACTGAGTAAAAACAGATGAGTGTCTACCATTGTGGAGTGAACAGCCAGATGGTTAATACAAGAGGACATTCATATTAATGTAAAATTATAATGTGATTAGTGCTGTAAAGAGATGCACATAGTGTAATGTGGAGATATAATCAATCCAGGGGGGAAGGCAGAACTGATTCCATTCCCCCTTAGGTCACAGATCGAAGTGTCCATGTCTTCCCCCTGATGACATTGCAATTCCTTGGAAGGTCATGTATTGTTGTCTGCTCCTCTGTTTATGGCACTTGACACATACACAGCAGGTGCTCAGTGTGTGTGTGATGGTGAGACTGATGCCATGAGATGTTCACCAGCAGAATTGGGGCCTTTCTTTTACCGAGAAACTAGAAATGGATATAATGGAAATGATGGAATGTCCCCATTGTCTTGCTAAATTGGCAGGAACAACACACCCGGAAGCTGCTGTATGGACTCTCTCATCCCCAAACATAGAGTGTCATCAGCATTTTTTATTTTAAAAACACAGATCACAGTGTTCTCTGTACTAGTGCACACTGGGGCCTGTGTACTTGTTTCCTTGTGTCTTCTGGGGCAATTTTCAGTGACCACACAGGCGCTCAGGGAAAATGGGGAGTAACTGCATCGTGCGCACAGCGTTTCTGTTTGGGATGATAATAGATTTCTGGAAATGGATAACGTAAATGGTGGTACAACATCATGAGTGCACTTAATGCACTGAATTATACACTTAATATAGTTTTAAAAAGGTAAATTTTATGTTGTGTATATTTTACTCAATAAAAAATATCCCCTCCAATAAATTAAGACTTAGAATTTTTTTTAATTTAAAGAAAATACTGATTATGAATGAGCATACCTTTTGTTTTAAAGCCCTTCAATGGTTCTCCATTTTTTTCCTGACCAAATCCCTCTCTCTATAAGCAGGCCCCAAGTGGACTAAATCTGCGTTTCTCCTCCTCTGCTCATTCTCCTTGAACCCTATGCTTCAGCCAGTCAAACAGCTTGCAACCTCCAATTATGCCTCACTTTTAGATGCCCCTACGCTTTCCATGTGCAGGTTCTAATCTTTGGGATGCTGTCCGCAGCCTCCACCTTCCAGCTAGAATGCACCTTCTTGCGCACCTCACCTTAGCCTGCTCCAATGAACTTTCACCCACACCCATTTCAAATCTCACCAACCTTCACGGTAAAAATGCCTGCTTTTTCTCTTGCTTCCTCACTGTCCTCTGAGTACATCATCATCATGGAAATATAACATTAAATGCACTAGTTTATTTATAGATCTGTCTTTCTGTCCTATACCTGAGGGGTCAGGGGCAAAGCGTTTGTCTTATTTATATTGAATGATTTTAAGACCAAACTGTGTGGCCTTGGACAAGATATTCAGCCTCTTTTAGGTCTGTTTCATCTTGCATGCAATGGAAGTCATAATAGTCTCTACATGATAGATTAGGTATGAGGAATACATCAAATTATGCATGTGGAGTACTTAGAGAGGGTCTGATACACAGTGTTTGAAGAAAGGAAATACATAACAGGGAACAATTGTTCATTGGGTAAAAGGTTGAATATTTAAGGTTAAGAGTTGACAAGAATGAATAACCTCACCCCAGATGTTTATTTAGAAAGACGTTGAGTGATTAGAAGAACAATGTAGAGAACTTCCCTGGGTGTGTGTACTGTGATGTAATCAAAATAATTCCAAGGACTTCCTAAGTTTCAAGTCTCTGCAATAAACAATTTCACTCTCTCCAGAACCAGCTTGACCAAGCTACAGTTTCTTGTAACTAAAATACCACAGTCACCTTAAGAAACAAAAACAGAAACTCGGCAAAACCAATAAGAAAGATTTATCATCATAGTCTTCAATACCAGACCAGTGGAGTCTTGCTTTAAGGAATATAAGGCAGTCCTGCCATAGACATTATAAAACTTTTGAGTAAGTTTTTAATAATCACTCAACCACAACAGAATTTTGGTAAATTACCCTCATTCCTGGAACTTAAATCAGTAAGTAACCCTTTCTCCCCATCAGCCGGGCTTTGGGTGTGAATACTTATTTTGCACAAGCATATGATGGCTATTTTCAAGGCTTGCAGCTGGCTTGTGCTGTGGAGACCAAACATGACACATGCACATTGTTTCTTATAAGGCAAAACTCACTGCTGTGAATATTGCCAGAGTCTCATGGGAACTATACCTGTGCAGTGCCATTAAAACTGACTCCACGCCCAGTCCCAGGGATGAAGTTTGTGACCCCACCGTAAGTCATCAGCATGTCTCATTTCCCACTCCCTTGATGTTCATGGATCATACGTGACCTGGTCAGAGTCAAGGAGTGCAATGACGTTCTCACTGCATCTTCTAGATGCAGTGAGATTTTCACTCATAACCTCTGATCTAAAAGATAGGAAATGGAATGTGTTAGCAGAGACCTTTCTGGTACCCATAAAACTCCAAGCTAAAGTCAACAGAATAGAAGGTAGAACAAAGAAATAAAGATTAGAAAATAAGCAGGTGCTATTGATATGCTAGAGCCCTGAATAAAGTTCTGTCTGAAGCTAGCTATCCCCTTTTCAGCTTCTGAGTCAATAAACTCCCTTTTTGATTAAGCCAGTTTGGGTTGGGTTTTTCTGTAACTGCAACTGAATAATCCCAATTGGCTTTCGTCAAAGCCATTCGTGCCCCGCGGGAGCTCCACACAATCTGATTCCATAAAAAAAGATAACTGGTTTCTCTAGAGAGCTCACATGTGCCTGAATCAGGGCATATTCAAGGGGTAAGTGTCTGAGTAAGGAAATATCTCCTTTGGGGATGCCTGTGGTTCACATTTCTGTGTGGGCTAGGAAACTCCTATAAATTTCACCTGTTGACACATTTTCTTTGCAAGCATTTTGCTAATTCAGAGGGAGGAGCCGGAAACAGAGATGGAGAAGGGAAGGCACGAGGCAAAATATGAATGATTGTGCAGGAAGCAATATAGCTGATGGCCTTTTAGCAAAAGGCTGGCATGTGGGTACATGCGGTGTGAATTCACAGTAGAGGAACTAATCCGGCAACGTTATCTGATCTGGAACAACAAGAAAAAGAAAGAGTCTCTTTCCTTTCCCCTTGGTCTGATATGTCTGAAAGCCCGTACCGAGGTGTCAGGCTGCTATTGGAGGTATCCAACTAGAAACTTTGGCTTTGGATTGTACGAAAGAGGGGACCTGAGATCTGGGTTTTTTTCCAGGGATCAACTGTCATTTTAGTTTCAAAATGAAGCTGGTCTTTTGTTCTATAAACATAGGGCATGTTCTGGATTGAAAAACAAAAGTCAAGCATGCTGATGCTTGAATATAAAGAAACATGGAGTTTCACAAATTCTTCTGAGTAATAGAGGCTGGCATAAGCCTGGGGCTGAGGAGGCCATGGAGCAGAACCAGAGTTAGTGAGGATATTTTTTCCATGAAAAATAAAAGCCCAAAACAATACTCCCAATAATCTCAGTCCAAAGCTGATTCCATGGAAGATTGTAGAACGTGCAGAAGGGGCTGGGATTTGGGTAGCAGGGCTGGTTTCAAAGCTTACTTCCATTCCTCTCTGGCTTTGTGGTCTTGGACAAGTTAGTTATCATTTCTGAATGCTTCCTCATCTGTAAACATCAATTAGGTTCTTGGGAGAAGTAAGTTAGTTGAATTGCATTAAGAGACCATGACCCATAATAAGAACTCAAAATAAGAACCCATTAAAAAATAAAAAACTACACGGTTTCACTTAACCTGGGAAAATCTATACTGAACATGGGGCTGCAGGCTCCCAGATATGGAGAACTTCTCATTTGGCAGGTAGTGAGATTGAAGCTCCATTTCATCTTACCGTGCTTTTCTGCAGAATATCAAGAGAAGAAAACACAAATTTGAAGCCAAATTTCTGCATTTTTTAAGGTTTTCCTAAGCTCAGCAAAACTTCATTTCTAAATTGCTAAGCAACCAACTGTTTGTAAAATCAAGAGATTTTACATTGGACTGTCAGTTTCTCAAGAGCAAAATTGGGTTTTATTCTTCTTTTTAGGCCAGGTATATAACACAGTGCCTTGTTGGTTGCTCATAAAATTGTTATACTCTTAGCTAGGAAAATGAATTCATCATCAGGCTAGTCAACCTAAACTTCTGCTGAAAAGTGCTCAAGGAAGGAAGAAATAAGGAGCAGCTATCTAGGTGTATTCATTAAAGTAAGGGCTATACACAAGTAAAAAAATTGACCACAGAATTTAGTGACTTAAAAGAGGAGAAGTTTATTTCTTTAGCATGCAATAGTGTAATGATGAATGATCAAGCGACACCAGGCCATTCTGAAATCCACAGGCCCTGTCCTCACCAGCATGATCAAAGCCAAATCATTGATTTCAGGACCTAAAAGAGAACTTGAAGAAATACATTATTTTAAAGGCTAAACCCAGGAGTAGTAAACTTCACCCCTGCTCACATTCTGTGAGTAAGAACTGTCACATGGCCACACCCAGCAGCAAGAGAGGATACAGAATAGATGCACATTTACTATTGAAAGGATTAAATACAAACCACATAAGATTTGCAAGACACAGCTCTGATACCAGTCTTGCATCTTGAAAACATAAAGAACTCTCAACATTCAATAATTAGAAAACCAAGAACTTAAAAACAATGAATGTAAGATTTAAACAGACACTAAAGAATATAGACAGATGGCAAATACGCACATGGAAACACGTTCAATTTCATCAGTTATAAGTCATTAGGGACATGCAACGGACCACAACACATCTATTAAAGTGGCTAAAATTACAAAGATGGACCATATTGATTATCAGGAAAGATATGGAGGAATTAGAACTCTCACACATTACTAATGTGTGACTCTAAAATGGTATAACTAAAGAGAAACAGGTTGTAAATTTCCAAAAAGTTAAATGTGTATCTATTGTATGACCCATCCATTCTCTTCTTAGATATTTACCCAACAAAAAAGAAAGCATATATTTATACACAGACTTATATATCAGTCAATGTTCATTGCAGCTTTATTTGTAATATCCAAAATGTGAAACACACCAATGAATGGCTGGTGGGCGTGGCCATGCAGTTTCACACTGGATTCAGGCAGACGGTAAAGGAACTGCAGAGCCGGAGGATAGTGGGCCATTCCGTTTATTAGAGTCTAGAGTCTCGCTAGGGTGGATAAGAAAGCAGGCAGGGAAAACCGCTTTCCTCTCTCAGGGCTGATGAATAAACAGGCCCAGTTAGAAGGAATGCCTTCTCCGGCGACCAATAGCAAAAATGGTCCCTCCCAATGGCAGCAGGCCATCCACAATTTACAATCTGCCGCCCTGATGACACACACCTGCAGCCTAACATAGACTATATACATAGGTGGTGCTTCCTCGTGCTCATGCACCAGTCAGGCAAAGTACGAGCAAGCCAGCCTAACACTCTTGTAACACACATGTTTGCCCAACAACCAATGTCTATCAAAAGTTGAGTGGATAAAAAATTGTATAATATCCACCTTATGAAATATTGCTCACCAATTTTTAAAATGGACTCTTGTAATACACAAACAGCATGAATAAATCCCAAAATAATTACACTGAGTAAAAGAAGTCAGACCAAAAAAAGAATAGACCCTATATGACTGCATTTATATAAAATTCTAAAAAGCACAAACTAATATATTGTAAGAGAAAGCCTACCAATGATTGCCTGAGGAAGAAGGTAGAGGCAGAGAGAGACTGTGATTAGGAGAATTACAAAGAAGAACAAGGAATCTTTTTCTAGTGACAGATATATCCTCTATCTAGACTGTGGTGATGCTTGCATGGGTGTAGATATGTCATAATTGGTAATTCGCACACTTTTAGAACGTACAATTAGTATATGTGAATTCTAAATCAATTAAAAATACATATGCACTTAGTATTTGCTTTTTTTTTTTTTTTTTTTTTTTTACAGAGACGGGGCGGGGGGTGGACAGACAGGATGGGAGAGAGATGAGAAGCACCAGTTCTTTGTTGTGGCACCTTAGTTGTTCAGTGATTGCTTTTTCATATGTGCCTTGATCAAAAGGTTACAGCAGAGCAGCAGAGTGAGTTACCCCTTGCTCAAGCCAGCGACCTTGGGCTCAAGCCAGTGACCATAGGCTTCAAGCCAGCGACCATGGGGTCACGTCTATGATCCCACATTCAAGACAGAGACCCGTGTTCAAACCAGATGAGCCCGCGCTCAAGCCAGCAACCTCCAGGTTTTGAACCTAGGTCCTCCATGTCTCAGTCCAATGCTCTAACCACTGCACCACCATCTGGCCAGACACATACTTTGTATGGAGAACAGAATATGATGGGTCAGTCAGAAGTATCCTCCATACATAGTTTCTTTTTATTACTTTGTTTTCAAGTTCCAGGAGACTCTGGCCCCGAGGATGGGATTATGGGGAAATATAGTCCCTGTTGAGAAATCAGACTTGAAACCCACAGTTCTAGCCCCAGCTTTTGGCTCCATACTTCCCAAGTACCAGTCACGCTTCTACCTGTCGTCTTGATTCCTTGCAGTCAACACATCCAGCCCTGTACAACCCCATAAACATCCCTACCCACTCTCAATCCACAGCACCAACTGCCAGGGACTGCACACCAGCCTCTGCGCTGCCTGCCTGACCACACCTTACGCCTCACCAGGCAGACTGAGCCCCACTCAGGTCAGCCCCTGGGCATAGCCGTAGGTCATTTTGCTTTCCCTGACGTTTTCAAAAGAGCAAGAAAAGCTATTGCATCTGTGTCCTGCTGAAACTTACTTAAAACACTTCCCCAGAATTTTAGTTAGCATCAGTGGAACTTTTTCTCCCAACATGCCTTCAAAAGATGTTTGCAAGCCTAAGCCCATTGGCTTCCACTATGCCCCTTTCCAACAGCACAACACAGTCATTTTGGTGACACTTGGAATATATAAAGGCATCACAAAAGAATCCTAGAGGGCTTGGGCAGGATTACTATAAGAATTTTATCCATCCACTTCAAGCAATTTCTTCTGTTGATCTTTAGGATTACTACTGAAACAGCCACGGCTTCCTGATTTATCCGAGAATATCACCCTCGATGGTGCACAGTGGTGCGGCGTCGCCCACGCAGTTTTCCTTTTTCTCCGACTGGCTCAGAGTGGGTGCCAGAACTAAATAGGAAACAAGCCTATATAAGAATGAGAAGATTTAAGGATTATAACTGATTCTCATAAACTTAGTTCAGGAGAGCAGGGGAAATAAGTTTCATCTTCCTCCAACATGTACCCAGAAAAGCCCGAGAAACAGTGTACCACCCACCCGGTGTGTGTGTGTGTGTGTGTGTGTGTGCATGTGTGTGTGTGTGTGTGTGTGTGTGTGTGTGTGTGTGTGTGTGTGTGTGTGTGGAGTATGCTAGGGTGAGATGAGCTTGATCAATGGAAACTGTGCTAATTCCAGTAGTTAGCTGCTGCTGAATCAAGGAACGCTGTGAGAAGTGGTGGCACACAGAGAAAGGCAGAGGTTAGCTGAGTTGAATTACTTTGGAACAATGACATCAGGGCTGTCCTGTTACTGCAGGCTTTACCTCTCGGGTGCTTGGAGCAGAATTAGCAAAAACAAACTGCAGAAAAGCCTTTTCTCCAGCCCAAATTCTTGGTAGGCAGTCATGTGGGGGTAATTGTGCCTTTGTCTGGTTCCTACTCCCTCCTGGCCCGCAGACCCTCAGATTTCTGCCTGAATGGAAAGAACTCTTGGTGCACTTGCATAGAAAAGTCGGGGAGGGGCGGGGAAGAGAGAGGCGCCTCCATGCAGAGACCCAGCCATCCTGACAAGGGCCCTGGTGCTTACCTTTCCCTGGGAGGAGGAGGGCAGGGAGGAGGCTGGTAGTGATTGATCATCTAGCTGACCTCAGGCACTGTGCTCTGTAATTTCTCCTTCAGTATCCAACTTAACCCTTACAATGACATATGAGAAGGAAATTATTTTACCCCATTTTTATAGAATAAGGGCCCAAAGAGAATAATTTACAGGGTAATTTAATTTCAGGAAGTTAAGTAAGCTGCCAAACTCCATAGCTACTTTTGTGATGGGCTGGAGATCTGTTTCCACATCTGCCAGGGTGGGAGCTGACGTGCTGGTGGGACAAGGGGTCTACGCAAGGGTCCAAGTCCTGAAGTATGAGTCACGGGCTCAGTGATGAGTGATATTCAGGTCTGAGAGAGACAGAGCAAGAGCTGATGCTGCCTCAGTTCACTAGAATATTTTGGGGGTGTGGAGTCTCTCATTTTCAGATAATGTACAAGAAAACGGAATCAATTCAACTTCTTTTATTGTGGACTCTTATCCTTTTTTGTTGTTGTTAACCTTTTTTGTTTTCTTTTTGAGTTGCTATTATAGACAAATATTTAGAGATATTTTATTTCAATCTAGAAGGCAATGAGATAAAAATAGAGAAGCAAAGCTGAGTAGCAAATAAAGGAAATTAATTTAATAACAGAATTCATACATTCTCTCAAAGCCTGCCCCAACAGGTATTCTCAGATAATTTTGGAGAGTCTGGCTCAAAGCCTCTTGGCTATAACCACAGAAGGTTGTAAGGTTGCATGTTTACCCAAACACTGGGACAGAGCTGACCCACACACACTTTCAAGCCTGCCCTGCAGGGAGGTGTGGCCATAGTCAGACCTTAGTCCTGTTCTGGTCACTGGGAAATGAGCAGAATGAACACATACCAGTCCCAGGTATGGATTCTAAAACCACACGTAATCCTCCATGTGTTCATCTCTTCCTAGCTGGCTCAACATCTGGGACTGACTTGGGAGCCACATGTTGAACCTGATGAAGCCACAGGATGGCAGGAGCCCAGGTCCCAGACCCTTGAGTCACGGAGTGGAGAAGAGCTGCCCAACCAGAAATATCAGCCTCGGACTATCACATGACCATGTTATAAACTTTTAGTATGTAAAGCTGCACTCTGAGCCTCCAGGACTTTTCTCTCTTGGGATTTGTGACCCACCTATAGAATGTGTAAAAAGAGTTTGAAAAACACTTTCCTTATATGATTGAGAAAGTGGAATTCCATTGTGGCACCAAGAGTATATACCTCATTGAAGGGTGAAGTCATAAAGTAAAACATGCCTTTTTAGACCGATTGTGGGAAAAGACTGAAGTATGTTAGTGAAAAAGATTGAATGATAAAGTTTTATGTAGTTTTACTGCAGTAAATAAAAAGTAGGCTAAACAACTCTGGCCTGCCAGAAATCCTCTGAGACACACCTTGTGAACACAGAAAATTTATGTCTGCCTAGGAACAGTTGTTTGGGTGCAGTGTGACATTCTAAAGTACTGGAAGGTGTTTAATGCAGTTTTTCTCTTCAGCACTTTAAATTCACCCTTCCCACAGATTTGTTTAGTCTAGTAGTGTGCGCTGTCTATAATTATCTGAGCAACAAGTAAATCTCACTTCCTCTTCTGTTAAACGCTATGAATTCCAAGGTGTGGCACTACCTTTAATGATGGTTATTGAATCGGTATGCCTTATATTCCGTGACGGGAGTGAAGCATATGATTGGAGGGAAGAGTTGTTGTGGAAGGTGAATCATCTTCAGGAACAAACAAAATCCAGAAATAGACAAGCAATGACATAACAGTTTGAGATGGAAGGGATTTATACCAACACATAGAAGTTGCAGGGTTCTCTGAAGTCTTAACTGGTTTACGTCTGTAGGTAACCAGGGATTATCACTGGAGCATAATTTACCTTTGTTGGGATACAGAGTGAGAAGATCAAAGCTGTTCCCAGAGCTGACTCATGGCTCTGCCAGACAGGGGAGGGATGAGAGGGACTGAACAACCTATCTGTGCAAGACTCAGAAGAGGTGTGAAAACAAATTGTTTTCCCTTACAACACACAGAGAAGACACCCAATGGTGGCATGCTGGATCTTTAGGGCTGAAATCTGGCATGAGTGGCTCTGTACTCCACTCCAGGACTCTTAATATGCTATGATTTGTGTGTGGCTGGTCCTTTAAAGACAGCTCCGGGCCAGGGAAACCTCATCCAGAAGAATTAGTCAGTTTGTTTTAGCAACTGCTTCCCATACCCTGGTCTCCCATTACTTCATCTGCATTCCGCAGATGCTGACTCTGTCCCCCTCCAAGCCCCCCTGTGGATTTCATAATCTCCTAGGGAACTCCCAGTACTAAGCCCTAGTGGCCCCATAGGATGCCGCCTCTTGGGTCATGGGTGGAACCTGATGCCCTCATCCAGCTTCTAAGATTGCAACCCTACCTGCCCCAGATTTCAGGCCTGCGTCAGAAGCTGCTACTGGAGGAGGTAGGGAAGTGACCCTGTTTGGTCCTGCCCAAGGCTGCCTCCCCCATCCAATTCCAAGCAGCTAAGAATAGTTCTGAATTCAGGGGTTGCTTAGTAAGGTTTCATTTAGAGGGCTGCACAGTGAGTGCTGTCAGTGTCCTTGACCAATGGCTCAGAGCCTCTCTGGTCAGTTTCTTGTAGGCTAGTGAGCTAGCAACATGCCCCTCTCACACTCACACACTGCTGAGTTAAGCTCATTATCTGCGGTCTTCATAGAAATCCCCTTGGATTTGGTAAGCACTTTGGATACAAGAGACAAACTTGCTTAAAATAGAGTTTATTGGCTGGGAAATAAACTTTAGCGCAAGGGAGCAGTAGGCTTTGGGCAGAGCAGAATCCAGATGGGTTTGACTGCTATTGTCAAAGATTTATCTCTCTCCATCCTAGAAAGAGTAAGCCTAACAGCAGTCATGAGGTCTTCTACCGGCCATGATTTGTATCCCAACACTTACAACTCAGGGGAAGGAGCCAGTCTATTGTGACCACTCCAGGAGATAATGTCCCGAGAGAAGTCTGATTGGCTGACTCGGCCATGGGTTTCTCCGTGAACCAATCACTGTGATTAACTAAACATAGACCCACAAGCCCACCCCTGTAGCAAAGGCTAGGGTCTTCACATCATATTGAAAAGGATTTCTATACAGAAAATTGGGCTCAACTGTAGTTTCCACTTTGTTATGACCAACTGTCATTTTTAAGCTTTATCTTTACTGACATGTATCACTACTCCTTCCTCCTTGAAACACTACGTCTACCTTCGGGCGCACTCCATTCTCCTGGTTTTCTTCTTAACTGGGCCTTTTCCCCCTGTCTATTTGACCTTCCTCATCTCCCTAACCTCCTCACACTGGAGACCTCAAAGCTCAGCTCCTCTCTCTCTCTTTCTCTCTCTCTCTCTCCTGTCTTGTGTCTATAATCCATTAGTAAGTTCATTCTGTCTAGTGACCCTAAATGCCATCTCTTTGCTCTGGGCACCAAATTTGTATCTCACTACTGTCCAATCCTGAGCTCCAGAGTCCTCCTGCATTTGAATGACCAACCAGCACCTCAGAAAAATGCATCCAGACCTGAGCTTCTTATTATCCCCCACCCGAACAGCTCCTCCAAGGTCCCACCTTGCCATTGATAAATAGCTCCATTCTTGCAATTGTTCAAGCCAAAAATCTCAAAACTTTTTTTTGTCTGCACTGTTTTCCTCATATGTTCATTCAGGTGATCAGCAAGTCATTTCATTTTACCTTTAAACCTAGACTCTGACTACTTCTTACCACCTCCATCATAGTCAGGCTGGGTCAAGTCACATCATGTCTCACCAGCATAATCACAATCACCTCCTAACTGGTTCTCCTTTGATGTTCTCTGATATCAGCTGTCAGAGTGAACCTGTGAACACAACAAGATAATGATTTCTTCTGGTCAGCACCCTGAAGTGACCCTCAACTCACTCAGAGTAAAACTCTTACACATTTTACAAAGCCCTACGCAACTTTCCCACTGCCATTCCTTCTAATTTTCTCTCTGATATGATCTACTGCCCTACTTTCTTCCTCACACTCCTGTCACACCAGCTTCCTTACTGTTCTTCTCACTCATCAAGAACAATGATGCCTCAGGGCCTTTGCACTTGCTGTTGCCTCTGTCCAAAGTCCTCTTTCCCCAGACATCTGAATGGCTTCTTTTTTCCTGTTCATCAGATTTTTAAATATCCCTTCTCTGTGAGACTTTTTCTGCCCCTTCTATCTAAAACTGCAAACTCCCTCCGATCTTCCTTCATGGCTTCATTTTTCTCCTTGGTAGTGGTTACATTCTAACATACGCATTTTCTTTATTTTAAATATATATATATATATTTATTTTACTTAGAAAATCAACAGGGTGACATTAAACAATAAGAGTACATAGGTTTCAAGTGAACATTTCTATCACATTTGAACTGTTGATTATGTTGTGTACCCATCACCCAAAGTCAAATCATTTTCCGTCACCTTATATTTGTCCCTCTTTACACCCTTACCACCACCCCCTCTTTCCTCCCTTATTTTTTACTTATTCATTTCAATGAAATATTTTTTTCTTTCTTTTTAAAATGAAAGGAGTAGAGACAGTGAGGCAGACCCCCCCCCCCATGTTTCCTGAATGGGAGTCCACCTGGTAACCCCATCTGCGGCCCATGCTCTAGTACCAGCTATTTTTAGCACCTAAGGCTAATGTGCTTCAACAGCGCCAGGAGCTACCTTTGAACCAATCGAGCCACTGGCTGCAGAGGGGAAGAGGGAGAGGGAGAAGCAGGTGGTCGCTTCTCCTGTGTGCCCTGATTGGGAATCAAACCTGGACATCCATACATCCCCGAAGGCTCTATCCACCAGCCAGCTGATTTTTTTACATATTTATTTCATTCCCCGTCTGTTCCCTCAGCTCTATACTATGTAGAGGAGGTAGTTTTGCCTGTGTTCAGGGCTAGTATGACAGGCTCTTGAGGATTTGATGAAAAAACAAAATGGAATGACTCTCTTAGTCCCCCATTCTGGCTCCCACTGGGGTGTGGTGGCATTTGACCTCGCTTCCTGTCTCACCCCCTGACTCTCCTCACCAATAGTCTTTATGCAGGGAACAGGCAGCACAGTCACCCAAGGCTGAGACATGATGGCAGCAACTAGCCAGGGGGCGAGGCCAGACCCCAGAGGACAGGCGGAAGGGCTACAGAGCCAGAAAGAGGTGGGTGGGCTGACATTATAGTCCTGTGTTGGGATGGCACTGGGCAGATGCCAGGACCAAGCACAGCAAACGGGGCAACAGAACCCATGAGGCACCTTGAGGTCAAAATGGAGAGTAGCCAAAACATGACACCCAGTGAGCTCAATCCCAGAGACAGGCGACCGTCATCCTTCCTGGGAGGAGCACTTAGAAGGGGCTAGGCGCTCCCTGCAGGCCTGCGCCTCCTCTCACCTTCTGGCCCAGCTCCTGTTTCTTTCATTTGATGTGCAGGATCCCAATTACTGGCTCTGGCAACCCCTGGAGGGTGACCTCTACTGTCCTGGGCACATGCAAGAATCCAACCAGTGTCTCCCCAGGTGCAGCCAGGCCACCAGCACGGAGGAGACACCATCTTCCTCACCCTCCTACACCAAAGCAATTTTTTTAGCATTATAGAATTTAAAGTTGCCTTAGAGACCTGCCAGGTGCAATGTTCTCATTTTATCAACCCGGGGCCCTGAGGGTCGAGTTAACCCACAAGGGCAGCAGGTGGAGGAGCCCCATCTCAAAGGACTGGCTGACTGCAGGCCGGGCCTGGTGGCTCTGCCTGGGTCTTGGAGGCTCTCTAATGTTCCCGGAATTTGCCACGTAAAGGTTGAAATAATGAGCTACGCTGCAGACGCCACTGTTTGTGCCGCCCTCGCGGCTCCCCATTTCTTGGTGGGATCACACAGGGTCACTCCTCTGCCTGATGACAATATTGGCCTTCACTGAGCTTCTCGCCCCTCTAAGCTCATTATCTGACTGGCTTCTACTTTCCCAGGGGTTGCAGGGAGGAGGAAAGGTAATTAAGTGTTTTGCTTAAATGGCCTTTTCAGCTGACAGAAATAGCTGCCCAGAGATGCGGCGGACTCTCCTTCCTGATTGCCTCCCAGCAACTGAGGCTTCGGCCATGGTGGGCACCCTGGCAGGAGGCCAGCAGTGCTGGTGTGAGGCCCACGGCCAGGCTGATGCCTTCCCTAGGTAACCCCTGCCGTGCACCATGCAGGCAGACCATGCAGGGGAAAGAAATGGCACTGAGGACAGCTCTGTAGGCCCTGGTGGGCCTTCTCCCCTCCGTGCTCAGGAAGCATCTCATTTGTGTGCCTGGGTGCCTTTGGGTGCCATGTGTGGTCAGGCCAACAAAAGCCACTGCTTCTCTCCTGCCTTACATGGCCCTCTGTTGGGCCAGCGTTCTGTGCCCAAGTTCAACCAGTGGTGATGTTTAATGTCCCTTTTCAGCCCAGAGGAGTCCCGCTTACTAGAGAATGAGGTGTTTCAAGAGAGTGGATACTGCCACACAGAGCCCTTGCAGATGGAGGGATGGGACGACAGACACAGGCAAGGACAAGAGCACAGCACCCTCGGTGCGGGGAATGAAGATGCAAGTCACAGTCTCTCGGTCAATGGGCAAAATGTGCGTTTCCACAGAAGGAAGAATTTGGATGCCAAAGGGGTAATGATGGAAACACACAAGGAAAGAGGGAATGGGAGAGTGAAAGCAGTAAGGAATAAAATAAAACATAGAATAAAAACAAAACTGGGAATTTCTGAAGTTGGAAATCACTGACAGGACTATAAGGAGCTGCTTACATCAGACCCCAAAGAGTTAAGTCCAATCTTAGCTAATAGCACCTACTGATAAGTCCAGGGCACATTCAGTATTATTGTGTTAAAGATAATAGCAGCCTTATTACCACAGAGAGCTCCATATACATTAGTGCGCAGACAGTGTCACCTGTCTGTGAATTCAGCAGAATTTTGCTTTCAGAATAACATGGTATGGCCATTGTTACAGCTTAGAACTACATGCACATTAACAGAAACAGTACCTCTGGCACTTCGGTGCAACACTAAGTCCCAAAAAAGGCTCATTATGAAATGTAGCCCCAAAGCCAGTAATGGCAGTCATTATGACAATATGCTCCAATATCAAAGGATCTGTAATTATTTTAACATTTTTCCTGATATCATCAATGATTATCTAAATTGTGTACCTCTCTTGATATAATCATGTGTCCACAGTCTATCCATATGCAAAATTTTACTACAAGTTGTTAAAAATTGCAGAAGAAATGCCCATTAGAATGTTTAATAGCTACCATTTTGTTTCAAATTGAACTTCAAATTGTAGTGAAGGTGACTTTACTACCATCAAGTGGTATCAAGTCAATTAAGTGCTTCAGAATTTATCACTGGAATGAACATAATGAAGACAAAAATCTCTTCTCTTCTCCATATTGGGTTCTGATGACTTAATCTGGCCACCAAACATCAGGAAAGGGAGATAAATTAGTATATACAAGAACACTCAGTGGCAAAAAATGACTTTGCCAAGTTTGTGTCTATTGCTGTAGAGAGCCTAAATCTGACTCATGCTCCTCTTCTAGGCAGCCATGTGACAAGTTCTAGCCTGCGAAATGACAATGGAAGCACAATGGCTGCTTTTGGGCCGAGTTATGAAAGAGTGTGTGATCCCTCTACCCTGCCTCTTCCTCTTCTGTATTGCTCTTGTGAAAATTCCCAAGCTGGATGTTTCCGTGTACTTTTCTGGGCCTGCATTATGCTTCCATAAAAATAAGAGGTATTCCTGAGTAAACTTTGCCCTCTGCCTTAGCCTGCAGTTCTAAAATACTGCCATCTGGTAGCTCCTTTCCCAGGGTTCTTGTTTCTGTTCATGCGATAATGAACAGAATGCCTTTTCCCCATGCCCAAGGACCAAAAGAGGGAGTGCCTCCATCAGAGAGTCAGGTGTTCTGGATTTATTGAGGGAGTGCCTTCCAGGAAAAACTGATGAGGGAGGGAGGAAGGGAGCGAGGCCTGGAGTAGAGCAGAAAAAGCTTAGCAAGGCTATTGTCTCAGATGAAATCCAGCCATGGCCTGATCCACAGTGGCAGGTGAAATGAGCTCTGGAGCATAGACAGAACTGCCGATATATCAGTCCCTCCACTCCCCACCTTGATGTAAAAGATCCGATCCTGTCTTTTATACCCCTTTATCAGTCAGTCATTGGCTATGGGCCCCCATCCTGGAAGGCAAAGCAAGTTTACCTGAAAAGGTTCTCATCAGCCGAGGGAAATGTTTGGGAGAGGCAGTTACGTACTTCTGGGAGCCAGGATGTCTAAAATTATGTGGATGGAAAACACAAATTTCCCAAGTCAGTCATGAGGATGGAAATGATGGCTATGTCTGGTTTCCAGAGCCATGTTTTTACCTCTTATGGATACAGCACATGTAGTAGTAGCCTTTGTCTAAATCAGTGGTTCTTAACCTGGGTTCTATCGAACCCTAGGGGTCCGATGAGTCAGTCTCAGGGGTTCGGAGAAGCCTCTGCCGCTGAGGCCAGAATAAAGTAATACCAAAATTTGTTGTGAGTTCATGCACTTTGTTGGTTTTGTTCTTTGAGCAAGGTGATGTTCATGCACGGCTCATTTTGTGCACCAGTAAAAAAACATATACCTATGTCTTGAATTTGGGGAAAAAAATCATATTTTATTTATCACTAAAGAAGGGTTCGGTGAATGCGCATATGAAACTGGTAGGTTCGGTACCTCAAAAAAGGTTAAGAACCACTGGTCTAAATCTATTGTCCCCTAAAGTAAAGCCTCACCCACATAGGTGTCACATACAAGCTGGTCCCTAAGCTGCTTTGTTAAAAGGCTTTTCTACTGTTGTGTCAAGTTGGAAAAAAAATTTTTTTTGGATTTTTCTGAAGTAAGAAGCAGGGAGGCAGAGACAGGCTCCTGCATGCACCTGACCAAGATCCACCCAGCACACCCACCAGGGGGCGATGCTCTGCCCCTCTGAGGCATTGCTCTGTTGCAACTGGAGCCATTCTTGAATGCCTGAGGTGGAGGCCATGGAGCCATCCTCAGCACCAGGGCCAACTTTGTTCCAATGGAGCCTTGGCTGTGGGAGGAGAAGAGAGAGACAGACAAAAAGGAAAGGGGGAAGGGTAGAGAAGCAGATGGGCGCCTTTCTTGTGTGCTCTGGCCAGGAATCGAAACTGGGACCTCTACATATCAGTCTGACACTCTGCCACTGAACCAACCGGCCAGAGCCCAAGTTGGCAATTTCTGAATGGTGTGGCATATAGTAGAATCAGTGATCCCATGACCACATGTCTGCTGCCATACCTCCTTAGCCATAATAAAGTAAATCTTTGATTTAAGGAGATGTTATGTGGGATCCCATGTCAATGAATCAGACCCTCTGAGCTCTTAATGTAATGGTAAAGATCTTGTGGGCAGAAAAGACCAATCCGTACCCAGAATATGTATCAATCCCAGTGAGCATGAGTCACTGCTCTATTCAGGATAAGAGGAGACCTACATAATAGACTTGCCACAGTGTATTTCTGGTTGCTCCAGGAGTTCAGCTTTGTTGAACTAACAGGGCTGAATTGCAGCAGCAGCAGTACAGGTATTGATCGACTTACGACCTATGCAACTTACTACCATTCGACTTTACGACCACATTCGCTAGCCACGACTGCTCCGTGTCTGGAGCAGTTTTTGTATGCACCTGTATTTTGTAATTTTGTATGTTTTGCAAATATTAAACCAGTTGTACTGGTAATGCAATGTTTTACTTAAACCTGACGAATGTAAAAATAAGAAACAAAATGGTGTAGAGATGATACAAACGGCATAAAATGAACAAAGAAAATTATGATATATAACAATAATGAAAGAAATTATGATAAAATATAACTTAAAGATTTTTATAACATCATTTCACAGTACTGTACATATAGCCTACTTAACTTACGACCAAATTGTGTTACCACCAGTCTGTCGGAACCAATTGTGGTCGTAAGTCAAGCACTAGCTGTAGTTAATTCAGCCTGGAAGAGAGAAAGTTTATGCTTTTGTGGCCATACATAGCCTCCTTTCTTCTTTCATGATTGCTCCATTCATGAGCCCATTGCTTGTACACTGGGGAAGCCAAGGGCAGAGGCTGACATCCACTGGCCAAGTCATCCTTTCTGTCTGGTTTTTTAGTACCTTGTATAGTGGTTCTTGATGTGTGTTTAAAAGCAATACGAAAATCTTTACATTTTATGACCATTCCCATAGGTCCTATACTTCTTAAATACCAGCCAAATCATTTGTCACTTCCCCAGAGCCCAGGTATATTCTTACTTAAGGGACTTCTCCTTCTACACAAAGTGCATGACCACATGCAGTACTAGTGCTGAGCTCTGCGCAGTGAAGAATGTCCTTCACCATGTCTTTCAGGGCCACGTAGGAGCAACAGTTCGTCTTCAGCTGTGTCAGCACATCTAGCGAATCTACATGTGAGTCATGCTCGGGTTTTCTCCTCCATCAGCTGGTCATAAGAAACCCCCTTCATGGCAAAAGACGAGCTGAGGGAAAGACATCAGCGCAAAGTATACAGTAGGTGACATGGAGGTCTGAGCCATCGGCTTATTTGTGACTTCTGGATCTTCTCAAGGCCAATTCAGGATGTACCATGACCATCCTACGATAGACTGTTGCTGGGTCTGTCAGACCTTATATCTTGTGGGGTTGATAGAACCCAGCTCGTGAATGGCTGTTTGGCATGTGTTCAATTGATATTTATTCTGTGTTCAAATGGTTTGTCTCTATTAATGCCTAATGCCATGTCAAATGGTATATAGTACTCTGCTGTAGATAGCATGGCCTTGCTCCAGAACCCCAAAGTCAGTGCTGGAATTCTCCTTTGGGGGCTTACTACACCCTCTCTCCTCAGCATCCCTTTCCACCCAGATTTCTCTAGGACCATGGAGTCCATCGGATCAGATAGTCTCAATAGCAGGACTGCTTTTGCTAACAAGGACATTTCTTGCTCTGGAACCATTGCAAAACTAGCCTCTGTGTCACTTAATAAGTAAGTCAGAGAAGTATTCTGAAATACAGAATGTACAGCCTTAAAAACCCTAAAATATCTAACAATTATTGACCATCTTTCTTAAAAGTAGTGTGTGTAAGGTACCCACTTGTCCCTTACTTTGTTCCTTACTAAGAACAAGGTACTTTTTCCTTAGTTTATAGGGCCTGTCTTGGGACATCCCAGACCACTTGACACCTACAACCTTCACTAATGTGGTAGATCTTTGAAGCTTTAGAGAATTTACCTCCCATACTCTAAAGCAGTGTATTTCTACCACCAGTCCATGAACTGGTGCCTGTCCATCAGAAATATTATTCTAGTTTGCCAAAGAGTTAACTGCCCTGATGGAACAGCTGTTGAAAAACACTGTTCTAAAGCATTTAGAGTACTGAGGCATCCAGAGTACCTGTCATCACAGATCAATTTTCTTCAGAATGTCCAGCTAACTCAAACCCTTTCAGACTATATTATGACAAAGTGCAGGAGAATCAAAATACCCCTCATAGTAGATCATGAGTGTATACTGTTGCCCATCCTATATGAATGCTAACTGCTTCTGTGACTCATTTCTCATGGAAAAGAATGCATTGGCCAGATCAATAACTGCATCCCCCATACCTGAGGCTGAGATGATCCTCTCTAGTAAAGTTAGCACATCTGGCAAAGCAGCTATGATTGAAGCCACTGCCCGGTCATATTTGCAATAGTCCTTTCTCATATGCCATGAGCCATCTGGTTTTGCAAAGATCACACAGGTGATTATGATGAAAGCCACTACTTTGGATTATTTAAGACATTTAGTGTTGCACTCATCTCTTATCATTCTTTCCAGGATGCAATATTACTTCTAACAATTTACTACTCTGGTGTGAAAAGTTCTTCCACTCGGCTTTTTCTACTGTAATAGCTCTTACTCTATAGGCCAAAAGACCAATATGAGTATTCTGCCAAGCTAAGTATGTTTTTACCAAATATATATTCAGAAACTTGGAAAATGACTGCCTGCTCATCTGTGGACACATTAGACCCACCATGAGATGGACAAGGGCCATGGCTTTCATATAATCCTCTGTAACAAGGAAATGATGATGATACTTTGAATCTCCAGGAATAATCCACATAAACTCAGACCCTTATAACCAACAGCCTTTGTACATGCTAGATATAACATATTTCTGAAGGGAAGGTTACCCAAGTACATAGCCATAGTATCCTTTAAGGAAAACTGGAAAATTATCACTTTACATGCTTGCCTCAGGTGCAGAACCCATTCTTACTGGGACTTAACCTTCAATCAGTGGGTGTCTGAGAACTGGCTCAGATTTGAAACTTGGGCAACAGGTCATGAGTTTCAACTGGGACTTCAGCTTTCTGTTCTCTCATTCTTATTCTCATGATGCCATATTTACCAACTAATGAATAACCTATGATGAATGCTGGAGGTTGGAGATAGAAGGGTGAAAATATACAGCCCAGACTTCCAGAAACTTTCTTTTACCACTTTCTCTTGATCACCTTCTCTTGACACTACAGGCAAAACATGTACATGAAGATCGAGAGTGTTGTAGACTCTTAGCAGCTAACATATTTGAAAGTAAGAATGACAATAATAATAATAATGGTTACTATCAAGGAATTACCATGTGCTCTAAGTATTTTACCTGTTGTTTGACTAATGCTCACAACTCTATGAGAGAAGTTTCTTCTTTTTGTGGATAGGGAAACTCATGCTTACAGAAGTGGCCAAGCCTCAACCTGTCTCCCTGCGGCTGTGTATAACCAGGTGAATATGAGAGAGATCAACAGCAGCAATAAAAAAAAAAAAAAAAGGATTTAGGATGGTTGGAATTTTGTCCAGTAGAAGCCAAATTTTCCAGAACGCTTAATTCACAAATAGAAAGTATCTATTTAAACATTTCTTTTTGCTTATGATTCAAGCCAAGCTGGGAATGACAGGGAGTTCAAAACTCAAAAGACTAAATCACCTAAATCAATCATTATTCGTTAGAAAGAGTTGCCATATACCAAGTCCTAAGGAGAGGGGAAAAAAAAAAACAAAAAACTTTACCATTCTGTCCTAAAAGAGCTCACAAGCCTGTTGAGATAAATTTATATGCTTTGAACAGGCAATGAACCATGGAAGTCTCAATGGCTTGGCTGTACAGTGTTTCTCAAATTGCAAGTCTCAACCCAATAGTGAATCATAAAAACACTTTAACATTTAAACACTTTAGTAGGTTTGGACTAGCATTTTAAAAAATAAAATAGATCATAATTAAAAAGAATATTATTGAATAGAAATATAGATTGAACCTCTGGTAGGAAGAATAATTGTTTTTGTGAAATTTTGTCACTTCAGATGAAATAAAATATATTTCTTACTCAGGGTTGTGGTAAAAAAAATGAAAAAGGACTACATAAAACACATATAAAAATGCTTTAACAAACAAAACAAGCCAGCCTCACTCCAAGAGATAAAAAAGGCATTGAATCAGCATAACATGAAGAAAAAAGTGAATGACTAAACAGAAGTATTTTTTTGGTTACCTGCAACTGATATAACTAAAAATGTTCCCACAGCTTAAGGGGTCATATTCATGAAAAATAGCATGGGTAACAGCAACCACAAAAAGAGCTTAACACTTTTAAGGTTTTTTTTGTTTGTTTGTTTGTTTATTTTACAGGAACAGAAAGAGAGAGTCAGAGAGAGGGATAGATAGGGACAGACAGACAGGGACAGAGAGAGGTGAGAAGCATCAATCATTAGTTTTTCGTTGCCGTTGTGACACCATAGTTGTTCATTGATTGCTTTCTCACATGTGCCTTGACCACGGGCCTTCAGCAGACCGAGCAACCCCTTGCTGGAGCCAGCGACCTTGGGTCCAAGCTGACGAGCTTTTGCTCAAGCCAGATGGGCCTGTGCTTAAGCCAGATGAGCCCATACTCAAGCTGGCGACCTCGGGCGTCTCAAACCTGGGTCCTCCACATCCCAGTCCAACGGTTTATCCACTGCGCCACTCCCTGGTCAGGCAAGAGCTTAACACTTTTAAACTTTTCATGAGTGTAACTGTCTTTCAGGGTCATCTAAGAGAGATGGGTATTTGTGAGTGTCCAGTCACTTCCCAACATAGAAGGGCCTGCTTCCACCAGTATTCACACACGCTGAGTACATACTTCATAAAGTGAGTCTGAGGAAATGGCTTTAGTACACAGGCCTGAGTGAGACAGCTACATATTAACTGTGAAGGCAGAGGTGGCATGGGCTTGAGATACTTGCCAATGCTGCTTAAAGAAAGCCTTGTCGAGACTGCAAATGTCATTTCTCATTCCCTCTTGACACCATTTCAGTTTACTTCTTTTCTTGACCATCTAAAAACTCAGGATACCTTCCTTAGCAATCCATTCCACAACACAAAGTCTTCTGACTTAAGAATTAGTCCACTGTGGATCAAAAAAAGTGTAAAATAGAAAGCAGGATATATATAGGTTTTCAAAGTACTCTTTGCTCAGGAAGGGCTCTCTGTGAGTCATGCTTCAAGTTGAGACAGAATTTCCCTTCCTAGAGGATTCTGAGAGCTTCCTCCTGCTTATCACTGCCTCCCATATGGGAAGCACCAGCAAGAATCCTTGTTATGGACTCCCTGGGGGCCCCAAGCTCTAAAACCAGGCTGGGCTGTGTGCAGCCTGGAGAAGAAGGATATTCATGCTTCTCTTCACCCCTAAGATGCTGCAGTTCCAAAGTCACAAAGCATGTTTATAGTAGGCAGTTTTATGCTTGATTCATAAACCAAAACTCTGAATTGCTGGAATGTCAGGAATTCAAGTCACACCAAGCAATCAGAAACACAGTCAGAACTGATTCACAAAGGGGGCATTTGAAAAACAGCTCAGGAGTTTTACTCAGAACTTGTCTATGTCCTTACCCAGATGTTTCTTCCCTCCCACATTGCACTGGCCTGGCTTCTTGTCATCCTCAGACCTCAGCATAAATGTCACCTTGTCAGAAAGCCCCTCCCTGACCACCCTGCCTGAGCCAGGTCACCCAATCAATGCTCTCTCAATAAATCCTGCTCTTTTTCTTCATAGCACTGATTACAGTGAATAATTATATGCTGATTGGTATGTTCACTTGTTTTCTGTCTGCCTCTGCAAGTGACTAGAAGCTCTGTGAAAGCCTGTGGATTCACCCTGGACACAAGCACACTGCCCCCAAGACTGGCACTCAGAGGATAGTCACTGTTTGTTACAGAACTAAATGAGTTCTCTCTCTCTGAATTTGGAATTATGCTACCTGCTACTTACCATTAAGTGGTCGGTGTGTATCAAATTTTGAAGAGATTATCATTATTATCAAAATATTAAGAGTTTATGTACACCCATGTTCATAGAAGTATTATTCAAGATAGCCAAAAGTTGGAAACCCAAGTGTTCATTGACAGATGAATGGATAAACAAAAATGTGGTCAATACATACAATGAAATATTACTCAGCTTGTAAAAAGGACATTTTGACACATGATACAACATGGATGAACCCTGAATAAATTAAGTTAAACAAGCCAGTCACAAAAGAATAAATGCTGTATGATTCCACTTAATATGAGCCACATAGAGTAGTCAAATTCATAGAGACAGAAAGTAAAATGGTGGTTACCAGGGGCAAACAAGAGGGAGAAATAGGGATTTAGCATTTATTAAATATAGAGTTCAAGCTTGAGGAAATAAAAAAGTTCTGAAGACTGATGAATGGTGTTGATAATTGTATAACAACGTTTTAATAAATGAACCTAATACCACCGAATGGCACACTTAAGAATAGTTAAGATGCTAAATTTTATATTATGTGTATTTTACCATCATTTTAAAAATTAAATTTGAAAACACTGAGTTTATTATTACACAAACGCATGTTTTAGGTGTTATGGCAATATGGGGCATAGTTCACATAAATGTTTCAATAGTGAATGAAAGTGTGTTGTCTGGCTATCGGTCCAATGGGGCTGTCCTGTCTCCCCTTTTCTAGCCAGAGATACCCGTGGGCAGCCCTGTGTCAGACACAGGTGGATGTGTAGAAATACTCACTGAATGGATGACTGCAGGTCCAATGGGATGCACAGGTGTACAGACTGGGGGTGAGATAAAGAAAAGAATCTTCATGGAAAAAAAAAAGTTGTTCAAAAGTGTGTGATGGGAAGGGGCAGCAGGCATCATGCCCAGCTGCAAAGGTGGCAAGAAGAAGGCCCTGAAACAGTCTGAGAAGCAGGCCAAGGAGATGGATGAGAAAAGTAAGACATTCAAGCAGAAGCAAAAAGAAGAGCGGAAGAAACTCAAGGAGCTAAAAGCGAAGATCGCAGAAGAGGCCTCAGGTGGAATTAAGAAATCTGGCCAAAAAGTGAGCTGCTCCTTGTGCCTGGGGCAATGGTGATCCTAAATTCCATTTCTGTTTTAACATCTGGATTTCCAGCCATCACATCTCTTGCCATCTATAGCTAGAATGAAGTGTTGTCTTGGAGCCTGTGATGTACTTAGGAATACGTTTTGTAAAGAAATAGTAATACTCATCCTGCAGTGGCTCACCTTCTCTCCAGTTCATCTCACTCTGCCATCTCACCCATGGCTGTGAGGTCAGCAGAAACCCAGCCCGCAGTCCTGTTGAAGCACGTTCTTCCATCTTTGTTCTCCCTTGAATTCTGTACCACCTGGAACTAAACCAGCTCATTTGAATAAGAATAAAAAGGTGTGATGGAAACTAGAATTTATATCCTAGGTTTTGGTGGTTAAAGACACCTTATTTTCCTCAAAGCACTGCATTCCCTTTTCTAGTGAAAGGTATTTAAATGATGAATATATTTAAATAACCAAATTTGAGGGGAATCTTAAATAAGAAAGACAGAATTTAAATTTTTATTGCAATATTTATTCCTGAAAAAAGTGTTTCAATCGCAAAGATTCAAAAATAAATCTATGAACTGAACATTATTATCCACAGTGAACAGAAAATTGGGGCAAAAAGAGATTAGTACTGCTTAGAGAACAGAACTAGGGAGTGCCAGAGCAGGTGTACCAGCCAGACTCCACATTGCTCACCAATAGGTTCTACTAGCTCTTTCTCTTGAAGAAATAAAAAGAAGGGAGGGAGGGAAAGAGGGAATGAGGGAGGAGGAAAAAGGAGAAAAGGAAAGTAAAGAAAATAATCTTCTATTCAGAGTCTTAAACATTAAAAGCCTTCATAGTCAATTATTTGGTCTATTTCGATGCTCACATTTTAATACAAACAACTCAGAGTGGGGTTTCTGTGTCTCCTTCCAGTCCCACTAAATGAAGTCCCCTCTTATTTCCCAGGTGGCCACTCATCTGCAGCTGCCCTGGGAGCCTGGCCAGAGGTCCCACAACACACACTGCCTCTTCTCACTCTTCCTGTAGCAGAGGGTAACTTCCCTTAACACTCCACAGTTTCCAGAAGGCTGCATTGTTCTCAAATCCCCATTTTGGAGTTCCCAACGACTTGATTTCCTCTGACTAGTCTTTCCCCTTCCCCAGAGGTGGGGAACAAAGTCAACTATTCCATTTTCCTTTGCCTTAGGTCACCATCTTTTACAGAACCTTACAAAATATACCTAATGTAGTAAGACACCAACATTATCAATGCAGAAGCTTTCACACTACAGAACATAGGTTGCAAGTGGTATGGGTTGGGGAGGGCGGTAGGATTGCCAGGGCAGGAATGAGGAAGGAGCAGGGAGAATCCATGGCAACTGCATCTAGACAATACTAACGCACTCACTCACACACACACACACACACACACACACACACACACAAATCATCTGGTGCATTCAAAAGTGTCATTGCATTAGAATTTATTTGTACAAATACGTTTTTATTGTTGTTGTCAAAATAAACCAGTTCATTACACAAAGATTACATTTTGAAACAGTACTTTTAAAAGAAAATGAAAAAGAACTGAGGAAGGTGTCTGTGTTTACTAGCGCTCTACTCTCTTTGAGAAGTAATTTATCATCATTGCTAGGGTGTCTGCCTGGTCTTGATTTTTACACAAGTCTGAGGAAGGTTTCCTGTGCCTGCGAGATATGGTGTTTGTGTTACTCTGGGCAGACACCTGCAGTTTGGTGCTCGTATTTAGATTACACTAAACAGACCTTCCTTTTTCCCCTCTCTGAATTCTGGCCATTCTCTAACAATGTGAACCCGCTCTTTTGGTAACAGTGAGACGAGTCAGACACCTGGGGACGGCCTCAAGAGCCCGAAGCCCTTGCACACCTATTCTTCAGGATCAGATTCAAAGTGCTGGCAATCTCCCTCCTGGCCTGTGAGGCTGAGAAATCTTAAAATTACTCTTTGGTGTCTTGCCCTTATTTTATCAGTCCATTTTGTAAAGAAAAAAAAAAATAGAACTTCAGACTGGAAAATGCAAACAATGGAAGGAAATGATGGAGACACCGTGATGTTTGAGGTCCCGGGAACAGGGTAGCTTTAGTGAAGAAGGAATATCATCGGATCTCCCCACCCCCACCCGCCGCACAATCACATTGAGGTCAGGGTACAATACCGAAAGCTGCAGATCTCCTCAAAAGAAAAAAGAAAAAGTCCTAGAATTTCAGGAGATTTCTTTTTGCTTGATACAATTTGCATCTCTATTTTTAACCTTAAAAATAAGCAAATTTCAGAGTATTAAAAAAAGTCAGAAAATAGGATAATAAATATTTTAAATACAAATCTTTTACACCAAAAAAAGAGCACTTCCATGTTCACTGCAGTATTACTTACAACAGTCACAGCATGGAAACAACCTAAGTGTCCAACAGATAAATTATAAAGAACTTGTGGTGTGTGTAGCGCATATATATATATATTATAAAATTGTTTATATATATATTATAAAATTGTTTATATATATATATAAAAACACATATCTACACAATGAAATACTACTCGGCCATAAAAAAGAATAAAATATTGCCATTTTCAACAACATAATTGAATCTTGAGATCTTGAGGATATTATATTGAGTGAAATAAGTTATATGGAGAAAGATAAACACCATGTGATCTCACTTACATGTAGAACCTAAAAATAAAAATTTTTCTTAATTTTTGAAAATCTCGTAGACATGAACAGATTGGTAGGGGATGGAGGGTGGGGAGATGGGTGAAGGTGTCGAAAGGAGCAAACATATAGTTATAAAATGAATGAGTCATGAGGATAAAATGTGCAGCATGGTGACCACAGTAATACTGCACTGTATATCTGAAAGTTGCTAACAGAGTACATCTTAAAAGTTCTCATCATAAAAGAAAAATTCTATAACTATGTGTGGTAACTAATGTTACCTAGAGTTACTGTGATCATTTCACAACATATATTAATTTTGACTCATTATATTGTACACCTGAAACTAATATAATGTTGTATGTCAATTTTGCCTCAATGGGAAAAAGAAATAAAATATTGTTCAATTCTGAAAAAAATATATACATTTTAAAATAATATGCTCAACTCTTTTATTATGCTATCAACTACAACTATAATCTACTCTCTAAAACATCTGGGAATTCAGGGCAAGTTGTGTATTCATTGTACATTTATTTGATGCCTTGAGTTTCGGGACCTCCTGTTATTTATCTCTCTGTTTTTCAAGTTATTTGTCCTCTGCTTCTTTTTTGTAACCACCATACTGGTTTTCCCTCAGGAACCATTGAATCTAACTTTCCAGGAGAACAATTTCAGGTAAAATATAGCCACACTTAAAGTTTAACTCAGAATTACACCTGACCTTGGAAAGAGCATTGAAGTGGAAGCTCACTTAATGACATAAGAGGCAAGGATCTTTAGAGAATTGGTAAAACTTCTTGACCAATGACTCTTGGATATTTTAAGTGTGGGAAGGTCATTTCTGGTTTCTCAGCTCTGAGTTAAGAATTGTTGGCTTCTGAGGGCTTGAGCTCTGGGCTCAAACCTGATGTTACCCTGAGTCTAAACCCTCCCCTTGAACTTGGGGCTGATGGCTACAACCTGACAGAGCTGACCCGGCCATTGGAGCAGGTATAGGACTTTGTCTCTCCATCATAAACCTAGTCCAAGTCTCTGACACAGTGGTTATTTGCAGGGTGTTACTCTTCATTCCTGAGTTAAAACTTCAGTCTATCTTGCTTAAAACATAGAAAGGTCATCTTCCTATGATTTGGTTCATCTGTCAAAGTCAATCTAGCTCTGGCTTATAGCAGAAAACATGACTCTCACCAGCCCGAGGGAGCTTCCTGTGAGCAGTTGCCAAGGTTCCAGACCCCACTGGAGGCAGAAGTGACCACAGCCAAGTAGTCTTGCCAACCTTTTCTGCCAGAAGGCTCTCAGGCTGTTCCAGACTAGACCTGGGGATGATGACAGTTCTCTAGAAGTTTCACGAGCCCCAGGAAGCAGGGGGAGAGAGAAAGAGCCAGTCCACACCTGCCCCTGCCTGAGTATCTCCTCCTTACCCTGCAACAGCTCCAGTGAGGATCCCCTTTCCAGAAACCTCTCTGCCTTCTATTCTCTTCCAGCCCTTCCCTCAGGCCCTCCTCCAAGCCTCCCCTCTCTGAGGTCCCCATGTAAGGAAGAAAGGACAGGAGCCCTTCCCGTGGCACAGAGAGACCCACAGCAACAGAATAATCCCTGTGGTGTGCTGGACCACTGTTCCTGTCCTTCGCTTCCCAACCCTACCCCCCACCCTCCACCGCAGAATGTTGCAGTTTTCCCCACCCTGGGCCCTTCCTCTGAGCCTCCCCTCTCCAAATGTCACATGCTAGACCATTACGTGAAGGAGGTGCTTACACACAGACAGAAGCAACCCTCTGGCTTTCTTCATTCAATGTCTTGTTTTGCTTTGAGCCTCCAAGCCTGCAACAGGCCTCTCAACCCATCAGGATCTAACTGGTAACTGACATCTCCTGGCCACCAGCCCTTTGGCCAGCATTCACTACTGCTGGGCCACCTCTCACACACCAGCCACACAGGGTGACAGGAGCTGCTTCAGGAAGACACTCTGACACACGGAGGTTACCAAAGACAGCATGGCAAGACCCTTAGGGACATGGAAGTTCATTACCAAGTTGGTTTCTTCCCCTTTTTCTTTATACCAGGTCTGAGAAAGGACAGCACTCAGTTCTCAAATAATGAAGACCATCCAGCTAGTAATGCCTTAACACGACTCAGTGCCTCTCCCTGCTCCACCACCACTGATGTCCTTCCTGTCCCCAGGTCACAGTCTCTCCTCTCAGGACGGAAGGTCTTGCCCATAGCACAGTTTGGCTGTCCTTGATCCTGGCAACTTGCACTTTCTAGGTCCAGGCTCCACTGTCTGGGTCAGCTATTTCTGGCTGAGTTGCACAACCAAGTCTCTGAACCCCAATCTCTTTAACACACATATCTCTGGACCTACATGAAGATTAAGTTGTCTGAAAACCAGAGCTTTCAATTACTCCATTGCCCCCGTATTTTATCTGATTTTGTTCCCTTGAATCCTTCCACCCAAATCCAGAAGACTCCCTGTCCTCCAGCTTCTCTATCATAAAATCTTACCTTAGCATCTTTCCCCTGATTGTCTTCTTTCACTGAGAACATATGCCAGTTATTGTTTGCTTGCTTCAACTGCATTTCGCTCCTCCCGTAACTCCACCTGTTCTACAACGAATTTCATCAGGGAAGGGCACTGATCGCCTTGTCCCCATTCTGTATTGAATTTTTTATGCCACTCATGCTGCTAAATTTCAAGTTCTTCAGTGACCAGGAACTTTGCAGTTGGTTTGGTATATTTCCTCTGCTGCACAGTCCTGTGTTAATGGACTACTTACTCCAAACAGAGAACAAAGAGGGAGTAACAATGTGAATCCCAAAGGAATAAAATGCACAGAGAAAAATTGGAACATTGTAAATTATTCTGCTGCTTTTCACTTTGAAAGTGTCACAAAAGTTGCCCTTTAAGCATTTTGCTCTGAACAAGTTCCGGCATGGACCTGGAGAGAGCGGGAGGTGGGGAACCCAAGAGGAGGGTAGTAGCCCTGTGTGGGGAAGGCTCCACACCCCAGCAAGATGGCACCAGAAGCCACACAAAGGGCCCAGCAAGTGCCAAGTGTGGTGTGGGCTCCCAATGACCAGACACCACGCCGAGCAGCATGTCAAGGGAGGCAAAGTGAAGATGCATCACCTGTCTTTTCCTGTGAC
Source organism: Rhynchonycteris naso (assembly GCA_037038555.1). NCBI lineage: Eukaryota > Metazoa > Chordata > Mammalia > Chiroptera > Emballonuridae > Rhynchonycteris > Rhynchonycteris naso. The sequence continues at coordinate 231,457,246 of CM072998.1, forward strand.
CCTCCTGCCCCAACCTATCATTGCCAGCCCTTGTCTTCAGCCTGAGGCTTGGCTGACCACGTGCCCTGTAGAACCTTTCTTTCCCTTGTCTCACCGAAATTCCTTTCTATCGACTAATAAGTACCATTAATGAGTTGCTCACAACTTCATAGACTCGGAGATAACATATTCCGGAGCTCAAATAAATGACCCCGTTTAGTCCTCATAGCAGCGCTGCTGTGGAATAGGTGTTATTATTACCTTCCTTTTACAAATAAGAAAACTGAAGCCCTAAGACTTCATAACTGCCCAAAGTTGCAGACCCAGCTGAGATTTGGACTCAGGTTCTCTGATCCCCAAACCTACACCTTCCCACTGCTCTGTCCTCCTTCACTGCGGCTGACCTCACAGTGTTTGGGCAGCACAGCCCAGGATGGGTGTAAGGAGGCCTTCCCTCCCAGGAAACTGTCATGAATTCAAATATGACTGATAGGAGGTATACAGTCAAACCAACTGAGCCAAGTGGGAACTAACACTGCCCCACCTTTAGCCTTGTTTTGCACCCCATATTTGTTAAAGGGAACAAACAAGCACCAACATTTTTGTAGCTTAACACAATAAAAAGGTTTTCTCAGCCCAGTACCAGTGTGACACAAGGGCTCCCTGTTGGCGGACCCCTTTCATCTCTCAGTTTCACCGCCTCTTGGCAGATAGGGGGAAAGAAAGTGGTAAGGGCATATCTGATTCTTACAAACCTCAGCCCAGAAGTGACACAGTTCACCTCCACTCCCGTTTCAGTGGCTGCTCTCTCCGCCCCGCCCCCTCTGCCCTGTCCTCAGGGCTGACCCAGTTTCCTGGTACGGCTTCAGGGGCTTCTCAGTAAACTAGACACACACAGGAGACCACACCCTCATCGGGGCCAAGTGGGACCGCACAGTTGCCTGAGAACCTGAAGTTAAGTGTCAAACGTTGGTGACAAATAAACTCAGGTTAAAGTCCCACCCACCTTCGAATATGCTATGTAACCTTGAGCAAGTTACTTAACTTGTGTCTCAAAGTGTCATATCAAGATACACCTAAAGCATTAAATATTTGGCATTTGTTAAGTACTTAAAACATTAGCGCCTGACCAGGCGGTGGCGCAGTGGATAGAGCGTCGGACTGGGATGTGGAAGACCCAGGTTTGAGACCCCGAGGTCACCAGCTTGAGTGCGGGCCCATCTGGCTTGAGCAAAAGCTTGCCAGCTTGGACCCAAGGTCGCTGGCTCCAGCAAGGGGTTGCTCGGTCTACTGAAGGTCCACGGTCAAGGCACATGTGAGAAAGCAATCAATGAACAACTATGGTGTCACAACGGCAACGAAAAACTGATGATTGATGCTTCTCATCTCTCTCTGTTCCTGTCTGTCTGTCCCTATCTATCCCTCTCTCTGACTCTCTCTCTGTCCTTGGGAAAAAAAAAAAAAAAATTAGCTATTACATTTCTCCTAGCTGCCTAGTCATAGGTCAGAGTAAAGTCCTCAGACCCTATGACATTTGTTCCTGGCCACTAGAACTGCCTGCATGGCCCTCAATTGAATGGGGAGAAGAGTGGGCACCCTGTATTTTCTTCACCCTCCTCTGAGTTGACCCACCAAAGGAGGAGTTGAAGCAGAAACAGAGGCAGGAAAGGAAAGGCCACGCTAGGAAGTATGCAGGAATTAACAGAGGAGAGGCAGTAAGCAGAGGGAGGTATGCATGACGTGGGAGAGAGGTAGAGCAGGTGTGTGTTGGCTGGGACTCAGAGAGAGGCACAGGAGCAATAGGGGTCAGGAAAGGCACGAGGTGTGCCCTAGACTTCCCCCAGTTCAGCCCCTGTCCACTGCTCAATGGATAGGAATGTGAGTTTGGAAACTGTCCTATCCAAACTGGGTGGGGTAATGTACATTTCATCAGTGTACTCATCTCAAGGCACACTAACGTTATTTATTCATCACTTGTGGGTTAAACCGTGTATGCTCAAAAAGATATGTCGGTGTCCTAATTCCTGGTACCTGTGAATGTGACCTTATGTGAAAATAGGGTTTTTCTAGATGTAAGGTAATATGTGGTCACACTGAAGTAGGGTGAACCTTTAATCCAATATGACTGGTGTTCTTATAAGAAGAGACACAGGGATAGGCACACACAGAGGCAAAATTGCCATATGAAGACAGAGGAACAATAGCCACGTGACCCCAGAAGCAGAGATCAGAACGCTGCCACTGTACTCCCAGGGACACCAAAGATTGACAGTCCAGTCACCACAGAAGCTAGGAGTCAAGGCAGGAGCAGAGGCTTCCTCCAATCCCCCAAAAAGGAACTAACCCTGCTAGCACCTAGATTCTGACCATCTGGCCTCCAGAGCTGTGAGAGAATGGATTTCCATCATTTTAAATGACCCAGTTTCTGGGGTTTTGTTACAGCAGCCTAGGAAACTGATATAACACTTGGGCATTCAACAGGTATTATTGAACTCCTATTACCTTCCAGGTATTGTGAGCAAAATAGACTTCTTACCTTCATAAAGCTTACAGGCTGGTGGGAGAAAGACATTAATTAGGCAGTTAATTACCAAGTCCAGGGTGCCATCTCTCCCTCTACTCCAAGTATGAGGGCAGAAATGGGTTCTTCTTTATCCCTTGATCCTAGCATAGTGCTTGAAATATAATATCTTAATTAAAGGTAGACCTCATGAAGCTGAGTCACCTTGAGATCAAGATCTCTGCATATTCAGAGTGATCACTACTGCCAAAAGCCTTCAACAATGATCTAAGAAGTCCTCAGTCAACACTGAGGAGGTAGCAATGGTCGGTTTACATCACAAACACACAGCCAGACTGTACAAACCCTCCTGATGATTTCCCTCCACACAGAACAGTTGCTCCCAACTCTTTCCCCCTCACCTGACCCTCTCTGGAGGTTTCCTCGACTCCTGCCTTTTCTCGTGCAAAGAAATGTGACCTCTCTTGGCTTCTCACAAAGGGTTCTGCTTAGATACTGGGAGAGGGGACAAGTTATTTGATATTTCAACTTCATTTTTTTTTCTTGAACTCTTGAATTATCAAATGAATGACCAAATGGCCAGCGCCAAGGAACCTCAGCTCTTCACCTTTTGTGAAGTGGGAATGACTGAATTTTTTAAGTAGTCATGGAAAGCCCAGAGCTTCAACACTATGCAGGAGCCCTTCTCCTAGGGCATGAAGTTAGCTCCTTCTCAGCAGTATCTCTGATCCCTCAGATATTCTCTGATCTCGTGGTTTCTCCACAGGGTCTCTGGAGTGGCACACATCTTGGCTTATTCCTCCATCTGGGCCCCGCTCAGTGCTTGGTCAAGGCATTGAAGGCAAGAAAAAACCCTGGGCTGGGGGTCTACAGGTGTATGCTCTTGGGGAAGCCTTTCCACTTCTCTCAGTCTCAGCATGAGCTTATGCAAAATGGGGATATTCTGGCCATGAAGGCCAGACAAGCTCTAGGACTTAGGCAGCAGGCAGGAAAAGTAAGGAAGATCAACCAGAACACTAATGTGAAAAGATATATGCACCCTTCTGTTCACTGCTGCATTATTTACAATAGCCGTCTAAGATAAGGAAGCAACCTAGGTGTCCACTGATGAGTGAATGCATAAAGTCTATGCAGTTCATATGCACACAATGGAATATTACTCCGCCATAAAAAGATACTAAAATCCTGCCATTTGCAACAAAATGGAGAGACTAAGAGGGCATTATGCTAAGTGAAAAAGTCAGACAGAGAAAAAGAAATACTGCACAATTCACTTATTTGTGGAACCTCAAATAACAAAACAAGTGAATAAGCAAAACAGAAACAGACCCATAGGTACAGAGAATAAACTGATGGCTGCCAGAGGAGATGGGCCATGAGGAGATAACTGAAAAAAATAAAAAGATCAACCAAGCCAAACAACAGAACTTCAGTTGGCTAACCTTTATAAGTTCTGTGTTGATTGGGACCTGGTGATTTGTTCCAGCTCAGCAGTAGTTCTTTGGTAACACAGTTTAGAAGACTGCTGAGCAACTGGCACCCTTAGAAGAGCGAGTGACCTAGACGCCACTGTCAGCACGTCTGGCCCAGCAGAGGCAAAATGGCCGACTGAGAAAGCCAAAGTGCAGCCACCTGAGAAACTCACACTGAAAGACCAGAAGCCACCCGAATTGTGCTTGACGTGACCTGACACCTCAGCGGCAGCCCAGGACTTGCTGTCTCTCAACCCTTCAATGCCTGGAATTCTAAATGTCCTGCTGTTATTAATTTATTGGGCAGTCATTGTAATGATTCCACTTGTAATGAATTGATGTGGTACGAAAGTGCTGTCATGTGTACAGCACTTTCATGAGAATTGCTGAAAGACTAAGCATTAATTAAACTATTTTTAGTTTAATTATTAACATTCAATTTATATTACTATTGTTAAGCCACTGTCAGAGTCTTTACTACAATTATTATTATTTATAGACTGAGCAAGGTATTTTTGAATATGTATATTGACAGTTTCTCCCAACACTCTCTTCCCCTGTCTAGGCATCACTGCTGCTTTGCCAAACGGATTTGTCTAATCAATACCTCAGCATCCTTATCTTGAAAGATGTCACCTTGAGTTTGCAGCTGTTCCCCCATCATTACACATAAAGATTTCTGAGCTGCTTCTGTCACAGTGAAATGTATTGTATTTTTATACTACATTCATCTTAAGAACCATTCAGATAGGAAAAACATCAGGATCTTTTCTATGAAACCAGGAAAGTATTCTCTTGATTGCTTAACATACCTTATCACAGATAAACAAACTCATACTTTTAAATGTGAACATTAGAATCAGACAACTGTGAGGAGAATGATATTTTAAGTCATGTGACCTAATATGAGCGCATTTAGTATATCACCTTGAATGTCCTGATGACAAGTGAAAAATGAAAAACAATGCAGGTATTTGTTATATTACAGACAGACACTGGATATTGAAAATACACAGCCCAACCTGACCAGGCAGTGGCACAGTGAATAGAACGTCGGACTGGGATGCGGAAGACCCAGGTTTGAGACCCCAAGGTCACCAGCTTGAGCGTGGGCTTATCTGGTTTGAGCAGAGCTCACCAGCTTGGACCCGAGGTCACTGGCTTGAGCAAGGGGTTACTCAATCTTCTGAAGGCCTGTGGTCAAGGCACATATGAGAAAGCAGTCAATGAACAACTAAGATGTCACAATGAAAAACTGATGATTGATGCTTCTCATCTCTCTCCGTTCCTGTCTGTCTGTCCCTGTCTATCCCTCTCTCTTTCTGTCCCTGTAAAAAAATAAAGAAAGAAAGAAAGAAAATTCACAGCCCATCGGTTCCCTGCAGCAAATAGGAATAGGGAGGGGAAGAACGCACCAATGCTAGAGAAAGATACTCAGAAGAAAAACCAAAATGGCAAATTATTGCAGTGCTCATCCTTCTTAAACTTGAACTTGAGCTCTCAACAGCAAGATAGTTATTTCTCAATGGGAAGTAGCTGTGTTAGGCTTGCTCGCAGAATTACCAGCTGCAAGCACTTTGCCGGATTGGTACGTGAGTGTGTGGCTGCACCACATGTATATGGCCTATATAAGGCTATGGATGCTTGTGTTTGAGAGCGATTGGGGACTGTGGATGGCAGATTGACTGTCCGCCACTGTTAGGGTCCATTCTTGCTGTTTTGTTTGCCTAAGAAGTGGTTTTCCCCTGCCTCTGTGCTTGTCCTACATTGTGAGACTTTATTAAATGAAATGGCCCAATGCTTTTCAGCTCCACAGTTTCTCTACCATCTGCTTAAATGCAGTGTGAACCTGCCTGACCTCAGCCACTAGCATTACAGGGTCAAACTATAAACTTAACTTATGTGGGGTCTTGAGATATGGACCCAAAGCAAAGATTTTATATATATATATATATATATATATATGTAAAATTTTGAGTTAGACAACTCATTTTATTCATTTTATTAATTCCACTCCATTTTTTGTTTTTAATTCCCAAATGTCAAGAGCAAAGACCTAATGTTTACTGAATTTTATTCCATGGTGTGTGTGTGTGTGTGTGTGTGTGTGTGTGTGTGTGTAACACAACCTAACACAGGGTAGTGAATAGTTTATTGTAAAGTACAGGATCCATACTAATGTGTGTCTGGTTGGCTTTTATCAGGAAGACAGAGTGAGTCTCCTTGAGATAGTGTTTGCCTCCCTCTTAGGCATGACAGTATGATGTGTATAATCTATCATGTTCATTTCCTTCATGCGTTCTTTGCCCTATCAGAACAGGCATGCGATGACGGCAATCTTCTGAAAACTCAACATGATTATTTTATTATTGAAGGTTTATTTAATGCTGTCACCATGACCCGTATCCATTAGTAACCTCACAGGTTCTTAAAGGGACACCAGTAACAATACCCGACTTTTTAAAAAATTCTACTGAACTTCAGTAAATGTCTGTGTAAAAGGTGCTTCTTTGCTTCTCCATGACCTTCTGTAATGCCAGTGGCCAAGGTCTGGCACGTCCACATTGGATTCGGGCAGATGATAGTAAAACTGCGAAGCCAGCAAGCATTGGACCATTCCATTTAATAGTCTCACAACGGCAGACAAGCACACAGGCAGGGGAAACCGCCTCTCAGGCAAACAAACAGCAAAATGGCCCCTCACAGTGGTGGGCAGGCAATCCGCGCATCTGCCATCCCCCTGAGCACAAGCGCCCATAGCCTTACATAGGCCGTGCACACGTGCCTCCGCCATGTGCTCACACACTAATCAAGCAAAGTGCTTGCAGCTGGTAACCCCACGGGCAAGCCTAACACAGCTGCCCCACACCTTCCCATCCCTTTTGAGATTCAATTTTAGTTTTTTCCACACACACAAAAATATATTTCAGGACTTCTTCGGTCAGCCAATGTTACGGAGTGAGACACACTGAAGAAAGTAAAAATGAGAATGCTCTCCAATCTCTTTCTGTGAGATTCAAGTCGCAGGATTTGACTTGGTTTTGAAATGTTGATTTACAAACATGGAAAAAAAAACAAACTCAGCTGAAAGTTGGAGTTGTTTCCTCATACCTACTAAGCTGAATCCATCCCACACAACAATAGTCATCGTACTTAGTGTTCTCCAGATAGCAAATGAGTTTAGCTTCTGTGAGGTTACTACCAACACTGTACGGGATAAACGCAGAGTGGAGACACCCAGCGAGGAATTCAGCATTTGGCCAAGTGCTCCCTGGGAACACAGCTGCATGGATGAAAAGAGGAATAGGGTGGGGGCTGAAAAATAAAACTTTCCTCCCACCTTCTATGCTCTTCTAGCTGGACTAATAATCAAATTAACAGATTATCAGGAGACAATGTGCAAAGTTTGTTATGGATGTACATGCCAGGAGTCATAGATATGAGACCTGAAACCCATTAGGCTGCTGAGGCATATATGCCATTCTGGAGCTAAGAAGGAAGGGGTGTGGAGGGTGGGGAGTGGGATTTGGGAAGGGAAATAGGTAATTCATAGGTACCCGAGAAAGAGTTGACCTGCAGCAAGCAAATTCCTGTTAGGCAACCCGGAATCAATGGGACATAGGAAGGAATCTAGCTAGCGGCTGCGGGGAAAACTGCTGTGTTAGGCTTGCTCGTGGGTTTACGGGCTGCAAGCACTTCGCTTGATTGGTGCGTGGGTGCGTGACAGCGCCATGTGTGTGTGGTCTATGTAAGGCTTCAGGTGCTTTCCCTGGGCAGGGCTTGTCCCAGATCGCTCTCCCGCCATCGTGAGGTGCAGTTTTCCCTACTCCCTTGTCTTTCACCGCAGAAAGCAGATTTTCCTTTGTTTAGTAGCTCCTTTCCTTTTGTTGTTTATTCACTCACCTGTCTTTACCAGCCTTCAATACATGGCTGTGGCCGAATCCTTTCCGGCTCGGCTCCGCAGTTCCTTGACCATCTGTCCAGCTTCAATGGGAACCTGCCTGGCCTCAACCACCAGCAGCACTACACAGGCACCACACCACCCCTGTCAGGATCCTGCCTATCTACCATACTTAATTTAAATGAGGCTAAAGTGAAAATTCTTAAGGTAAACATGCTAAGATTCCCTTCCTCAAGCAGACCTTTCTGTATGAATTACCTTAGGCATGAAAAGGAGAGGGTCAAAGGTCTGAGTCTTTTGTTTCCTAATAACCGGTTTAAAATCAATATCCTAAAAGGCATATTCTGGGGAGGCAAAACTTTGGTCCCCTTCACAGGCAAAGCCTTAAAGGCATTTACTTATAAGGCCTCGCTTCCCAGTGCCTGAGCAAACAGTTCTCACCTGAGCCCTACCTCTTGATGCCATAAGTAGATGCAATCGTTCCAGGGTCCACAAAGTTTAACTGATCAAAATCATGTGAAGGGCTGGCAAAGAGATGCATAAAGCATTATGGCTTTGAGGTGTTTCGTTTGTCAGCACAAAGGTGCTTTCTGTATCCAGATATATGCGGCTAATTAGAAGATGGTCATGTCCATTATTAGCCACAATTTGCCCATGGCCAAATGCTCCATAGGATTCAGCGGTAAACGTCAGTGGGGCCAGGCTGGAGACTTACAGGGGCCCCACTTAGATTACTGTGAAGCGAGGCCCCTCCCACTCAAAGAGCACACTGATTTCCCTGCCAGGGAAGATGAGCTTCAGGCTCTTCAAAATAATGGAAGTCATTTTAGAATACCAAAGCATTCAGATGGCTAAATTAATTCTCTCATCTTCTGTATGAGTTTGCTAAGTCTGCTGTAACAAAGTACCAGACTGGGTGGCTGAGACACCAGAAATGTGTTGTCTCACCATGCTGGAGGCCAGATGTCTGTGATCAAGGTGTCAACAGAATCATTTCCTTCTAAGAACCCTGCGGTAAGTGTGGATGAAGGTCTTCTCACTGTGTTTCAGTCTTCCTTCTGTGCCTGCCTGGGTCCTAATCTCCTCATTTTATAAGAACACCAGTCAGATTGGATTGGGGCCCACTCTAATGACCTCATTTAACTCAATTACCTGTGTAAAGATCCCCATCTCCAAATAAGGGCAAATTCTGAGGTACTAGGGTTTAATACTGCAAAATTGAATTTGAATGAGACACAATTCAGTCATAGCACCTTCCTCTGGTATTTTGGTATCAGATAGCACAATCTTTAAGTTACTTTGTTTCTGTTTTTCTCTATTAAAAAATAAGACAAACAGATTAAGGCCTGAGTTTGGGGGAGTCAGTTCATACCTGTGCTTCTTTGCCAATTCCTTTAAATTCAGTAAAAGGGGGGGGGGGGAATCACCAAACAAATTATATCAGACTGGGATCCCAATCATAATAATACTAACACAACATGCACTGCAGCCCAGAATAGTTAAAAGATCTTGTCTTCAATTAGTAGGGGAAGGAAAGATGAACAGTCACAACCTAGAAAGAGTCTTTGCTTTTTCCTCAGACTGCTAAAGAGCAAGGAGTAAACTCTCAGGTGGTCCTCTAAAGATGGGATTTTCTTTATGGAATTTAAGCTCAGTAACAAAACTGTAGCACCATTCAGTGTGCTTTTTTATTTATTTATTCATTTTTTTTATAGAAATAGAGGGACAGAGAGGGACAAACAGGAAGGGAGAGAGATGAGAAGCATCAATTCTTTGTTGCAGCACCTTAGTTGTTCATGATTGCTTTCTCATATGTGCCTTGACCACGGGGTACAGCTGAGCTAGTGACCCCTTGCTCAAGCCAACAACCTTGGGCTCAAGCCAGTGACCTTGGACTTCAAGCCAATGACTTTTGGGTTCAAGGGGTCATGTCTATAATCCCATGCTCAAGCCACTGACCCAGCACTCAAGCCAGCAACCTCGGGGTTTTGAACCTGGGTCTTCTGTGTCCCAGGCCGATGCTCTATCCACTGTGCCACCACCTTGTCAGGTCGGTGTGCTTTTCTTGAATCAAAGGAAGGATGTCACTTAGTTTTGATTCTTGTTTGGAAGATAAAATGGTCTTAAAAATCTCTAGAGATATGTAACCTAACATGTGCAAAAGAACTACGAATTATATACTTTTGTTCACAATCTGGCAGCTGTTCTCTTACAGTTTTTTTTTTTCTACACAAACACCTGAAAAAAATTCTGAGAAGAAATGGGGAATGATGCTATGGAAGGAAGAGTGGTTTCCTTTCAAAGCAAGGGAAGTAGAGTCCCTTTTGAGGATGAGAAAAAACACATTAACACTTTGCCCACGGGGCTTGGTGACTTAAGCTGAATTTTTAAGAGCTTGGTCTAGCATCTTATTTGAACTTATTAATATTAATAACAGAGTGGATTTACATCACTGTCTTCCTGAGAAAGCACAAAATGGACCATTCCAAACTCAGCAAACATCTAAAACACCATCTGTTGCTGTATTCAACCATTTGACTAGAGAGGAGACAGCTGACACACGGAGGAGCACCCTTAGACACAAGGTTCCCCACTCTGAGCCCTCTGCTTGGGGCCCAGAGGAGGAAAAGAACTTCATGTTCACCTCATTGGGATGTTTGAATGATTATATTCTTACAAAGTGTAAAATCATGTATATGGCACATTTATGTAACTTGACTGAAGCAAGATAGATGAAACAAAGGTGTCAGAGAATTTTAGAAAAAGGAATAGTTTAATGCTGCTTTGAAGGGTCTTCCCTCCTAAAATACACAGAGCCATCATTTGATGGTTTTTTATTTGCTAAACTTTCATTAAATTGAATGTAAATTTAAAACAGCCTCTAAAACAAGGGATGGCTTGTTTCAGACCCCTACCATGCTAGAATTCAACTCCATTTCAGAAGTATAGAGGGAAAATATCCCTGCAAATAAAATACTTTTAAAACATAGCACATGGCAAAATTCAGCATTGTCATTATCGGGGGGGGGGGGGGGGGGGGGGGGGGGGGGGGGGGAGGGGGGGGGTGCTTTTGGCAGCAGCAGCCACTGTCTCTGAACATTAAATGTTCTCTTCAGACAGTAACGTGCATGAGCAGAGACTGTCTTTTGGTAATGAAGGAATGGCTTGCAAGATATGCCAGGAGAACAGCAGTTTAATTAGATCATCTGGACTTTAATAAAGAAGAACGGGAGCAGAACAGGATGAGACCCAATGTGTTGTCTTTGCAGCCAGAATGGAAAACACTGCTTCAACCTCAAAAACAAATCTGTCTGGTTGTCCCTGTACTTTCAAGTTGACCCACGACAACAAAGCCCAAGGGAGCGGTTAGCACACTAGCTGAGAGGTCCATCCTGTCCATGATTTCTAGAGTGACATTTGCGTTGGGGCCACACTGGCTTTCAGCGCTGCTCCCAAAACTCCCGATCCTGCGGCCAGGTCCCCCGGTCGCTGTGCCCGAATCAGCCGGTAGATGGCGCGACAAGCCACCCACTCAGCCTAGTGAGCTGCCAGCAGCTTCTACAGGCGAGGCAAGTGACAACTTTGATTCATAAAATACATAAATTCTACTTGATGAACAATAATAATAAAGGAAATTGACTACTGGGCACCATAGAGATGAATTTTTAAAGCCCCAAAATCAAGTTATTTGAGATTATTTAATTTAATTTACTAAATTTGAATAACTGTGAGATGTAATGATGCATGGCAGGGCATTTAGGTTTTATGGCTTCTAAATGCTTCTCTTTAGGGTGATTGCACTCAGTTGCTTAGTCGCCAGAGAACTCTGTCCCCATCTCCAAGCTGTGCAAACAAATTGCAGAGAGAATAATTACACATTGGGAAAAAGACAAGGAGAATTTATTGAGGCTAGAGAGAGAGCCCCAACGACAAAATTCCCCCCCCCTTTTGTGAAAGGAATAGCAAAAATTTCCCCCTTTATAGGAAATAAACTACATCAGCAGTAAGGCCATTGTTAAATATTTTATTAATATAAGCACAGCAGCTAAGCCTAACTAAGCACCGTCCAGGTGCTTCTCAAGGTAGAAGAAGCACCTCCTCTTTCGTAAAACAATAAGATTCAGAACAAAATTTATACTCATATCTAAATTTTTTAAGTTGGTGAATGTGCATTTCTTCTAGCATCCAAACTGACACATTGGGACATTGCAAAATCTAGAAATTCTTTTCATCCTTTGATCAATGAAAACTTGTTGCAAGCAGACGTGAAATGTCCTTTTATAGAAATGCAGTCCCACATTGCCCTGTGGGGTGTGGCTCCATCCCGCGCATTCTGTGTTTGCCCAAATGTGCATGTGGATATCTGCATAACATAGGGAGTTGCACACATACATGAATTAATGCCAGTGTCTCTGTGTGCACACACATGGGTATATATGTGCTTTCTGTGTATCACTCTGCTTTATTGCTTTCAGCATAACTGAACTTGGCACCAGCTCCTTCGCACTTTGGAAGGGCCTTCATTAGCACTGGGATAGTATCCAAAAGGATCCAGAAAAATCAACACATGGCTGCTCTTGTTCTCACGATAAATGACAGCTTTGGTGGAAAACAACAACAGTTAAGAAGCAAAACAAAACCAAAAAGCAACAAGAGTAGCAGTAACATGAATAGAGGAAGTCAGACATCACTAACTCAGATTTTTTTTTTACTTTTAATTTATTTATATATTCAATTTTTACAACTCTCTTCTTTTGCCACTAAGCCTCCGGGTATTTTCACACAATTAAAAATATAAATACTGAAAGTATATTAAGAACCCTGGTTAAAAAAAAAAACCAAAAACAATCACACAGGTTTACAGCTCTTTGTAGACACAAACAAGCTTATTATATGCTTTAAAATGTGTCAAAGCATAAAAGTGGCACATTTATGTAACTGTACTATTGTGATATGGCAAAAGCTGCTTATTAAACCATAACAACCACTGAATTGAAGGCTGTGCATTAAACATGCTGCACCAATAATCCACAACTGTTTGGGACCAGAGTTCTGAAGAGATGGGCCTTCCTTGAAAAATAGAACCTCCCTAATTACCTGAAAGTCCTATCTGAAAACCATTAATAGGCACTCTTGGACTGTGGAGATGCCATGAGAATGAATGTGTAGGGAACGCAGTGATTTCTAAACTAGTCAAAACCAAATAATATCATGTGTGTGTGTGTGTGTGTGTGTGTGTGTGAATACCCTGTCTTCTAAAAGGTAGATAACAAATATCTAATAGATAGATCATAAATCACACTCTAAAGGAGGAGAACCAAACTAAAGAAGACTTTGATTTAAAGGGTTAATTGTTTTGCACTTCAGCTGTCCAAAGCAATAGCAGAAATCTGAAGTGTGCATAGCCCTTTAAGGCCAGTGGCTCCACCCAGGAAACCAGTCATCACGGGAGACATCCTCACTGGGTCTTAAGAAAATAGAAGTCACTGTGCTATAAGCCTGTCCATTAGCCCTTTGCCTTCTCTTTCCTCAGTTTCTCATTTAGAATGTGTGAGTTGTCTGTATTGAAGGGTCTTAAATTTTTTCAAGGAGAAGGGGAAAATGAATGAAAAGTATTTGAAAAGGCAAGGGAACAAATGCATGGAATTCAGAGCAGGAAAAGAACACGTGCAGAGTGGGCTAGAGCTACCTTATGGGGGCGGGGAGGGGGGTGTATGCAGCTGGTGGTGAGGGTCCTAAGAAGAAAACTGAACATGAGCAGGTGGCAAGAGAAGCATCTGAAAGAGCCAAATTTTAAGCTGAAGACATTCTAGAAGTATGCCTGTGGAGTAATTCAGAGTACAGGAAGAGCCCGAAATGGCAGATCTCAGCAGAGAGGAAGCAAAGCATCTCCAAAGCAATCCCTTCATTCCACAGATATTTATTAAATGCCTCTGCTGTGGCAGGTACCACATTAAGCACTAAGCATGCAAACGTCAACAAGATATTTCTTATCAATACCTTTCTTACTTAGAACAAGGCCACCATTTTGTCTCGCTCCAAACTCAGTGCACAAAATCCTTAACTTGGAGGCAGAGGTCAAAAATCTCGTTAATCTGTGGACCAAGAGACAGTTAAACCCCAGAGCTGAATCCTCTTATGGTGTCTACCTGGCAGCACCTTAAGCTGTATCACCATTTCCCCTGACCACTGCACGCCAAACACTTCCCTTCCCATGGGTTCAGCAGCTAGTTCACACTGTAGCCTAAGTATGTGTTGACAACGGTTTTTCCTTAGAAACAGCCCCATTTCACCTGATGGCTGATAAGTATTATGAATAAGCTAACACAATCTCATGTTCGACAGAATGGTCTCACTCTCCAAGAAGAGCCAGAAAGCCGACTGAAAGGCTTCCAAAAAGCGGAGAGATTCCAAGTAGAACTGAGGCTACCTCTCAACAGCCTGTTCAATAACCCTCCTCTCATTCGTCTCCCCCGTAAGATGAGGATAGAAGCATCCTGGCATTTGGCAGGGAGACCAATGTCAACACTCTCTATATTTACTTATTTATTGGCATTTTGGAAGGCAGCCACCATTTATGGACTTCATTCCCAAATCAAGGGAGCAATGATTCCTGCCAACAATGACTCCAAACCACCTGACTGGCCTCTCTCTGCACAAGCCAAGAGAGAAATGCATCCAGGACATTCATTGTTGGCCACCATGTTTATAACACATGTAACACTGCCTTATTCTCTAAAAGACGCTAACTGGAATGGAGAGTGGGCTGCAAGCTCCCTACCATGGTTTAACTCTCACAAAGGCAAAGATTGGAAAAGCAGAACCTGACTGTTTCCATGGCCAGCCACACAGCCCAGCGCAGTCAAGCCCATGTTGGCATTCTGTTTGGAAGGTGCCACTGCAGTGTGACATGAAGACCTTGAAGAGGGTTCCAACTGGTTTTATGTTCACATGGATGACAACATGTTTGGAAACATTGTCCTTCCGAGAAAAGGCCCAACAAATTGGGATTTATTTTAATGAGAAATTAGAAAACTAAGAAGAGTATGTCTCTAGAATAATCCTGAGAGAGATTGTCTATGAATGAAAGTAAACAGTGGTTCTTAACTTCCAGTACAGCCGGATCAAAAAAATTAGAAAATTTCAGAGCTGGATGAATCCTTATGGATTTTCTAGCTTGACCTTTTTATTTAACAGGTGATGGACTTATTCGTTCATTCATTCATTCATTCATTTAGAAAGATTCTGAACTTGAGGTAGGTCTCCTAAGTCTAAGTGAAGTGCTAAATTCTAACATTTGGCTGAAACTAGCCCCTGGACAATTAGTTTAAACAGTAGAAGCACAGATATGTCACCAAAGGCATCAGACCACAGATTAAATTCTAGACTAAGGGAAGTAAGTTTGTTGAATCAGGAGCCCAGCATACCCTTTGCCAGAAGTTGAGAGACCACCTGAAATCCTTATGATGAGATAAAACAACTCTTAGTGGACTGCCTCATACACTGCTTTAGAAAGCACACTGACTGTGGGATAGGCTACAGGGCTAGTTCAACCAGTCCAAAGCACAGGAGAATGCCATCTTAAGTGTTGGTGTGAGCTTCACTATGAAATCCAGAGAACCTTCTTAACAAGCAGTTCAGTTACACTCCCCATACTTACAGGCAGTTTCATGGGAAGCTGGTTGTGGACATATGGTGTAAGTCACTAAAGATTGGTAGGCCTCCACCATGTTTGCAGCATAAAATTTCCCATTGGCTCCACAACCTTCAAATTCAGAGCAAAATTACCACCAGTTGTGCTTTCAACGTTCTGCATTGCAAGTGAGGGACGCCAACAACTCTTCAAGCTCTTCATGTCACACTACAGTGGCACCTTCCAAACAGAACGCCAACATGGGCTTCACTGTGCTGGGCTGTGTAGCTGGCCATGGAAACAGTCAGGTTCTACTTTTCCAATCTTTGCCTTTGTGAGAGTTAAACCATGGTAGGGAGCTTGCAGTCCACTCTCCATTCCAGTTAGTGTCTTTTGAGAAAAAGGTAGTGTTATAAACATGGTGGCCAACAATGAATGTCCTGGGCGCATTTCTCTCTTGGCTTGTGCAGAGAGAGGCAAGTCAGGTGGTTTGGAGTCGTTGCTGGCAGTGACATTATCTTTGATGATAATGTGGGGGGAGAAAAATTTAGGGAACCCCTTCTCTACTGAAAGTCAGTCAAGGTTAACCAAAATACAAGTAAACCATACCACCTGAGTGGTTACCTGCTTTCATCTCAACAGTCCAATAGAGGGAATGAGACTGACTGGAGGTATTTTCTTCCCGATAAGAAAATGCATAATCAAGATAGAAATGTGTCCACAGGAGAAGTGTCACCTGAACATTTTTAGCAGTTTAAACATTAATCAAGTTCTGGCCAGGTAGCTCAGTTGATTAGAGCATCATCTTGATGTCCCAAGGTTGTGGGTTCGATTCCTGATTAGGGTACATACAGGAATCAAACAATAAGTACATTAATGGGTGGAACAATAAATTGATGCTTCTCCCTCTCTTTCTAAAATTAATAAATTTTTTTAAAAATTGATGAAAATATTAAAATAAAAAAAGAAAAATGAACATTAATCAGTTATAAAAATGAGATAAGTGATGTATTTTTAGTTCTAAAGGCACTTTGCTCACCTTTCCACCCTATATATTTGCACACACCATTTCCTCTACCACTCCCTAATACATTTCTTTTCTTTTTAATGGATTTTATTGATTGAGTCTATGAGGGGGCAAGAACATTTGCTTCACTTTAGTTGTTCATTAGTTGTTTTTCATATGTGCCCTGACCAGGCAAGCCTAGGGCTTCAAACCCATGACCTTAGTTAGCATTCTAGGTTGATGCTCTAGACCAGGGGTCCCCAAACTTTTTACACAGGGGGCCAGTTCACTGTCCCTCAGACCGTTGGAAGGCCGCCACATACAGTACTCCATACTGACCATCAATGAAAGAGGAGCCCCTTCCGGAAGTGCGGCAGGGGCCGGATAAATGGCCTCAGGTGGCCATATGCAGCCCGCGGGCCGTAGCTTGTGGACCTCTGCAAACACTACGCCACCACAGGTCAGGCCCCAATCCATTTCTATTTCCACTTAATCAACTCCTGCTCAACCTTCAAAACCCAACACAGATACCATCATCTCAGTGAAATCTTCCAGTGTTCCCAAACAGAATTAGATACTCCCTCCTCTGTGATTCCAGATATGAAATATTGTATTATACATATTTAATACTGATCACATTAAACTATAAAAATCAGTAAGGAGGCCCTGGCTGGTTGGCTCAGTGGTAGAGCATCGGCCCAGTGTGTGGAAGTCCCGGGTTCAATTCCTGGTCAGGGCACACAGGAGAAGCACCCATCTGCTTCTCCACCCTTCCCCATCTCCTTTCTTTCTACCTCTCTTTTCCTCTCCCACAGCCAGGGCTCCATTGGAGCAAAGTTGGCCCAGGCACAGAGGATGGCTCCATGGCTCTGCCTCAGGTGCTAGAATGGCTCCGGCCACAACAGAGCAATGCCCAGAAGGGCAGAGCATCCCCCCTGGTGGGCATGCCAGGTGGATCCTGGTTGGGCGCATCCAGTAGTCTGTCTGACTGCCTCCCCACTTCTAACTTAGGAAAAATACAAAGAAGAACCAAAAACAAAACAAACAAACAAAATAAAAACAGTAAGGAGGAGGGGAAAATAATATGTTTTAGGATCAAAGATAATAAACTCTACATTCCTACTCCTCCCTTTAAACTTTGTGTCCTTGAGCAAATTGTCCAATCTTCCAAATGCAACTCCACCTTTAAAACGGGCAATAATGCCAACTGTAGAATATTCTTGTAGAGATGACATGAGATTGGCAAATAAAGGTCCTAGCACTGGGCATGACTCATAGTCAACACTCCATAAGTTAGTTTCCTCCTCTTTCTCCTTCTTCCAAAGGCAGAAACATGCTCTTCATCACTGTTTCCTCAACCTTGAGCACAAACCCTTGAACACACTAAGGATTTAATACACACAATCATCCAATGAATGTGATAACTAAGGACAAGTAGGGACCAGTTTTTAATCATAGAATGTCAGGCCTAGAAAAGGCCCTAACCTGATGGCATTTGATCCAATGGTCATTACAGAGGAAGTTAAGAGACACAAAATGGCAGGTATGTGAGCCCCTCCTCATCAGCTGCCAGACCAGAGTCTCTCACTTTTCTCACCTCCAAAAAATGTGTCCCTGCTTCTAAGTGTTGCAGATCTTTCTGGAGATGTGTCTCAGCTGGCTTTTTAGCCCCCAAACCTAGAGAGCAGAACTGGCCTTAGTGGCTGCTTTAATATGAATCCCATCCAGCTATCAGTGGCTAAGGGCATTTCTCATCATTCATGCTCACATGGCTTCATTCAAATTGGAAATGATAGGTGATTAATAGGCTTGAGAAAACGTGCAGTGCTACATTCATAAAGGATGCACATGACAAAAACACGTTGACTTCCGGCTAGGCAGGGAAATGGCGAAGAGCAGAATGCACGCGGTTCCTTGCACCTCCTTGTCTGGCGAGACGGTTTTATGGCATTTAGTAGCACTGCGCGGAGGCAACCACAGCATACCATAACTCTCGCAAAACAGCGTTTTCATGTGCTAATGGCAAGCGAATCAGAAACACATGGATTTAATTTCCTTCAAAATACCCACGGGTATAAAAATCAATGCAGGAAAGCCATTTGGCTAACTCTATTTGGGGCTTTTCTGAGCCCAAAAATTGTGAAAAATTGTTGGAGATGGTTGCCGAGCTCAAACTCCCACCAGGTTCAACCCTCCCCGCACACGGCCCTGGCCTAATGTGATGTGAAACCCCGGCTGTCTTTTTGGAGAGCGGCAGGTGCTTGCTGTGTGGTACCTTCACGGCTGCCATCTCCACAGATTTCCTGCTTTCTGCTATTAGTTCATTTGCTCAGCCTCTCCCACCACATAGCCGTCAGGGAGATCTCATTTTGGCAGCAGATCGGGATCCCTGCCTGAGAGTTGATAGAGGTTGAGCTATTTGCAGGAATAATGCTTTCCAGACGTACTAAACAGTCCCCCTCTTTCCAGATGGAGTGGCATTAGTGTTGCTTCCAGCCATTTCCTCACCTTCTGGTACACTTGTCAGTTCTCCCATATGCACCACAAGCTTTCTGTATTCTGGGGAATCTCTGAAAACTGCTCAGCCCCTCAGCTCCTCACTACTTGCATGCACAAACACATGCGCACACCACACATGCGCATACACGCGTGCATGCACACACACACACACACACACACACACTTATACAGCCACCACTCATGTATGCACGTGCAGTTTTCTTCCCCCACCTCCTGGGAGTCAACTTAGATTTTCTGAGAGAGCTAATCACTAAATGTGATAGTTTAGCAGCTCAGGGAATTAGACAGGCATGAATACAGGGGACGTCAAAGAAGTCCCTTGGCTGTGCTGGATGTTTCTACCATTAACAGGAGTCATCAAGGACAATATTACTCACATTGTAATTCACATCACCTTTTGGTGGCCTCTAATTTTCAATGTCAGAGGGACATTAGTGAAGAGGCTATTCCCTGGCTGAAAGAAACCCCTTAAAAGCTGGATTAAGCCTCCTTGTGTTATGGCCCATACATGAGACACTTTCCAGTCGGGACCCCAAAATATCACATCCGTGTGCTATTTTCTTATTGAGAAGTCATCTGGCTTGCTATAATGTATTAATGCTGGATGATTTCATAAGGCCAAAGTCAGGTCTTTCATGCAGGTCATGTGCTAGGGTCCTCCCAGCTCCGTGCTTCAGTGCTCTCGGGGTCCCCATGTTACTTTCACCCCTCAGGTCTTCCATCCAGGGGTCACGTGGAGCACTGGGTCACACGGGTAGAAGTCCAGATGGAAACTGTCCTCTTTTTTCTGCAAATAACTATTTCCTTTGGTTTGCCATTCTGCTCCTTTTCTGATTCCCTCCTGAAGCTGAGCTCTCCTTTGGGGGGCTTATGCATGCAGAGCAACCCTCTCTATTGTTCTCACCTCTCAATTTTGCTGACTTTTGTCCCTGAGTTCAGAATGAATGGGCTCTCAAAAACCAAAAAACAAGAAAAAAAACCTAAGGTCTTCTCTGTTTCTGCTTTCCCAGAGGAAAGACCCCTGCATCCTGGAGTGAAAGTCTCAGAAAAGCCTGATGTTGGAACCTCTCAGTGTCACCATGTTCTATGGAAATCAAGCTGAACAGCTGAGGCCAATCCCCAATCACAATGAAGACAAAATAAACCAGAAAATCCATTTAACAACAGTACAAACCATTGGATATAACTGATACCTTCCTCTTTTAACTCAAGTTTTCAGTGATTACTCAGAATTGGTACATCCTGTGTGGCCTTGGACAAGTGACTTAACCTCTCTGTACCTCAGATTCCTTGCCTGTAAACTGGGGCTAACAATAGAAAATACCTCATTGGTTTGTTATGTAAATTAAATAAGATAAGGCCTGTAAAGTGTTGAAAATAAGCTTGGGGTATAGTAAGTAGTCTCTGTGTGGCGGCTCATAACCAAACCATGAATTTTCTTTCTGTCTCCAGGCAACTTTACTTATTGTTGCCTTTTATGCGTTTAAAGACAGGAAGACCCTCGCCCAGCAATTGCCACTGAGTCACTGTAGTCATTGATGCTCTTGTCCTTGACGTGCATTTGAGTCACTGATGGTCAGGCTTGCTTCTTGGAGATGTGCCTTCACTGATGAGCTACGTTTTCTCCTGAAAGGACATTCCTGGTCATCCCAGGGCAGATCACACACATATTAGCCTACTTTCTGAATCCCTACATCTCTTGATCCTGCTAGAATGACAGGAATACTATCTTTTTGTACCCAACTGTGCTATCTTCTTCCAATCAGGAAAAAGGGGAGCTTACAAAGAAAATACTTGCTTCATTTGGTCAGGTGGGTATCTTCCCACCTTGATCAGGTCTCTATAGACCTTGGGTTTCTCCTACCCAAAGCTTGGCGGATTGGTCACATTTTTTTAAAGCTCCAAACTTTTTTCTGTGATGATTCAAAACACATTAAAGCAATAACAGTAGACTTTTTACAAGTTACAGCCATTCTTTTAACATTCTGAAATGTATTTTATTGTTTGATTGATATGCCTATATAGATTAAAGTACAAATCAACTGTTCCATATTTATTTTCTTGAGGCCCACACTTCTGAATTCTAGAAGTCCCAAAGAGCAAAACAGTACCCTTCCTAACTCTTCCTGCTACTGCTATAGCTAAAAGGAGATTAAATGTATTAGTCACCACTCATCAACTGAGGTTTTTTATTACATTGGGAGATTTACTCATTAAAGCAGGTACGGGGTGCAGAGAAGAAAGGAGGGGTTCCATTTAGCCATGATGGGAGTAACAAGGTGATCAACATGACACACCAACCCCACGAGGGGGAATACCTTAAACAATCCCATCAACATTGATTTACCTTATTTAACTAGGTGATATTTTAATGAGCCAACCCCAGTGCTCCCTGGATGACATACTTTCTCAAATTGATAGTATACTACCTTTGAAAGAAAAAAAAATCACTAAAAAATTCAGAGAGTTGACACTTGCTGATGAGTCTAATTCCCTTTGTCCTGTGGACATGCCCTGTGTTGGGAGAGCTCCAAGTGCATCGAGCTCATTTTTGCTGTCATCAGAACTGACCCTCGCTCCCCTGGAGGCCCACGGTCTGTCTGCTGCAATGACAGGGAAAGGAGCCAAGCTTCAACGTGGGGTCCTCAGATGTGAAGCACAACAGGCTACGACCAGCCCTGACGAGGGCAGCTGGATCACATGAATTTTTAAAGTAAAACAACTGATTGGGGGGGGGGGGGGAGGGGGAGGTGAGAAGGGGAAGTGGGCCGTACTCCCCCCCCACCATGAAATCCCCATGGTAGAGATGCACGGATCCAGCATGTTGATTTTGGCATCGGCACACACAGTCCCTCTGTTCTGAAGATGAGCTGACACGTGCAGATTTGCAGATCAGCCATTTCAAAAGGTTAATTAAATATTACCATTGTTTTCTAAGCTATTAATGTATGTTCCTTTATTTCTTCCTATGAAAGGCTTCTCCCTACTCAAAAATCAGGGTTTAGGTTTGCTTCCCAATCCTTTCCTCTTTTTAAAATCTGGAAAGAGTATGACCAAAGAGAAAGATAGAGGGGGGCGGGCAGGGGAGAAAAGAAAGACACAGAGACCCCCAGGCCAGAGGCAAATGCAGTTTGGAGCTGGGCAAGAAAGTCTGTAGCTGCCATTGTCTAGAGTAGGCCCCCAGAAACACATTCCCAGCTGCTGCTGAGGGATTAGAATTATGTCATTGAAGGGAGGTTCTAGAAAGTAACAGGAAAGGAACCCCTGCTTTCTCTCCCACCCCACCCCACCCCGTTACTGACTTGCTGACATAACTGACCTCATTGGAGCTCAGGAACGCTGCAAGCCTTGGCCTTCGGTGGCTCTGGGAGAGGGTGGCACATGCGTCAGCTAAATGGCCAGTAAAGACTGAGAAAGGAACATGTCCCACTTTGCAATGTCTGTCTGTCCCCTGCCATCTCCAAATGACACCGTTTTCTCCCTGCCTGTCCTGTCCTGAGGTTAGCAGGACAAGGTCCTCAGTGCAAATGAGAGAGGGATTCCAAGATGGACAACAAGGGATAATAAGACAGAGGTCACAGAGAGGACAAGGTTCCTCTCCGGCAGGAAGTGCCACCCTCTGTGACTGCAGTTTACAAGAATCCTGAGCCATGATGAGCACAGCAGTCTGCAGGAAATCTCTCCAGACAGCCCATCTTGCCCAGCAAGCAGGACATGTTTTGTTTGCAAAGTAATAATGCCTCCCGCGTTGTGGGGAGGAGGCAGCTAACCTACAGTGTAATGAATGAAAAACAAAGGAGCAGAAGGAATACAGGTGGTGATGAAGTGTAGTGGGTGGGGTGGCACTGGCACAGACCGAAGGGGGAGGAGGAAGGTCAAAGTCAGGGAGAACCAACTCCTGTGCTGGACCCCTCCCCTGACAACTGCCTCCCACCACACCATGCACAGGCATTTGTTCTGACCTTCGTCTGGAGAGGCTGAGTGAAGGTACAACACGATGCTTACAGGTGCAGGCTCTCTGGCTGGGTTTCCTTAATGTTTCTTAATTCTTTGTGTTCCCATTTTTAAATAGAAATGCATGGACAAATTGCTATATGGCATGGCTGTTAAAATGATTTTTAAAGAAAATTTTTAAGTGTTAGTATATAATAAAAGTTCTTGAAATAAAAGGAAAGAGAGGAAAATTGAATGAATGTGGGTAAGCAGAGGGGAGAGGAGGAGGTTTCAGGACAGGACTTCCCTTCTAGAGCCATCTGTGAGCAAGCCACCCAGGGAGTCTTGGGTCCAGCTTTCCTGGATGAGCTCATGCTGATTTCCTGTGGTCCTGACACAGTGTCCTGCTTGATGCTTGTGCCCCAACATGCTCTCCCCTTGCTGACAGGGTCACCCTGCACGCGGGAACCCACACCCAGCACCGAGCCCTGCCTGAGGGTGAGGCTTGGTGATGACCTGGCAGGCAGGCTGGAATGCGCTAAAGGTGAAGGCATGTTAGTTCAGTCTGGAGCTTTGTAGTACAAAAGACAAGCCAATGTGTCCTCAGTGAGCATGTCACCATGCGGAGGGACAGCCTCCAGAGGAAAGTGGTAGATGTCCTATGAGACTGTTGTCTAACAGACAGGTGTAGATGGAAAATGATGCAACAGATACGAAGGACCTTCGGCTGAATTCATTCCACCCAGGTATGTACTGGCACCTAGCATGAGCCAGGCCCTTAATAAAATGTCATGATGCATTGGAGAAGCTCATGAGGAACCCAGGCCCTGATCCTCATGGAGCTTGTAGCTCAACACAGGGACCAGAGTACGACAGAGTCAACGATAGTGACAGCAAATCACAGAGTACTGAGCTGAGGGGTCAGGCTGTGTGTGACCAGGCAGTCATATGCACGGTAGGGCTGCAGAAGGTCCATTCTAGGCAGAGGAAAGCCAGTCTGAGTCGGGGGTGCGGTGCAGGGCTGTCTGCTCAGCACAGTAACCATCCTACCCACACCATCGGCAAATGGGCAGCAGTGAGAACATGAGCAAGCTCACTGGCCGCAGGTAATTGATATGAGGATGAACAGAACACCAGCTCCCTGGCCCTTGGCTACTTGGTCTAGAAGCAGGCTCCTGGTTAGGGTTGCTTGCCAACTTGGCACATAAAAATACAAGATGTCCAGTTAAATTTGCATTTCAGATAACCAATTAATAACTTTTTAGTCTAAGTATATCTTGTGAAAATTCGGGGAGATACTTAAAGCTAAAAAATGATGAGTTGTTTCTCTGAAATTTTAAGTTCTCTGGGTATCCTGTGTTTTAGCTGACAGTCCCACCACGGACCCAAACTGGGCCCTCAAGAGCGTGCTTCTGCAGAATGGAATTAAAAGATGTATTGGGGGTGACACTAGAATCTATGTAAACACAATAAATTAAAATCAATTAAAAAAAAGAGAGAGAGAGAGAATTAAGTCTGCCTCTCTCCAGGTGCTAGAGGCACAAGAAATTTTCTGCCTTGTCAAGAAGACCCAGCTACCTACCAGGGGAGAGAATAAGAGGAAGTCAGAAGTCAGAGATAAGCAGAGGCAGAGGAAACAGAAGTGCTGACAGCATCTGAGACCACATTCAAGTCTTTTCCTTGCCCTTCCTACAGCTGTGTTATTCTGCTGTTCACTTCCAGACCCCTATCCCTGTCCACCCCACCGTAGCCCCCAGCTCCTATGGACAGGAGAGAAAGCAGAGGTATTTTAATTCATCACCTCAAAAGTATCAAAGTCAAGGAAATGCACCTCTAGCACAATAAGGCCAGGTTTGCGATGTTACACAGTCCAAGCCATATTACAAGAAGAAATATCATTTCTTATACAGACCAGATTGGATGTTTTTCAAAAGGAAATTAATCCTCAGGATGATGAATTATGTCTGACTTCCAAACTTAAGGAGAATACAAGCCAGAGTTGAAACACATTCCTTCTCCCCACCCTGTCCACAGAGCCAGAAGTCCGCCTGGGGTACACATTATTCACAAATTATTGACCACAAATAACAGTTCTGGGCTCATATCCTATAAAGAACTCTTACAAACTAGTAAGAATATACTATCAGGACCCCACTAAAAAGTGGGGAAGGGGCTATTTATATAAGAAATATGAGTTTCTAACAAATATAAAAAATATTGAACCTCATTGCTAAACGAATAACTATAAACAAAAACATCAAAATGGTTTTATAGGCTGTTAAATTAGGAAATTAAGAATGTGAATGCTGCCTGACCTGTGGTGGCGCAGTGGATAAAGCGTCGACCTGGGAACACTGAGGTCACCAGTTCAAAACCCTGCACTGGTCTGGTCAAGGCACATATGGGAGTTGATGCTTCCAGCTCCTCCCCCCTTTCTTTCTCTCTCTCTCTCTCTTTCTTTCTCTCTCTCTCTCTTTCTCTCTCTCTCTTTCTCTCTCTCTCTCTCACTCTGTGTCTCCTCTCTAAAATGAATAATAAAAAAAAAAGAATGTGAATGCTACTGAATGCTGGCTGGGGTGCAGTAGAATCAGCACTCTGCACTATGGTATATCCCTCATATACAAAGAATTTCTGCAAAATAATAAATGACAAAGAGTCCAGTAGAAAAATGAGCAAAGGGTCTGAACAGGCGATTCACAGAAGAGACTCAAATGGTCACAATAGACTAGATACAGTCTCATCCTCACAATCAGAGATGATCGACATAAAACAACAATGTCAGTTATTGGCCTATGATATCATAAATACTGATAACGTTTATTCTGGGAAACGGGCTTTGGGAAATAACCACTCTCTCACAGACTACTGGCAGGCATAAATATTCCTACAGCAATTTTACAGACTAATTCAGTACTGTTTATTAAAATGCCTAAAATCTCTGACATCTCTGGTTATTCCTTAAAGGTGAGACATTATTCTTTACTCTCCTACTGGTGAAAGGAAACGCCCCGTCCTCATTGTCTAGAAAAATAAGCATTACTTCATGGCCCCCTCTAATCCAATTAAAAAAATACATTTAGGGCAGGTAGGTTCTAGACTTATGCACCCACTTTGTAACTTCTATGTCTAATCACTATGCTGTACACCTGAAACTAATACAATGTTGAGTGTCAACTGTAATCTAAAAAATTTTAAGTTGTTTTAATAAATAAAAACATTTTTTAATTTTTCAAACAATGGCTTTTTTCCCTCTGTATTTTTACTATGGGCAGTCTTTGATGAGTCATCTCTCATTTTTTAACATTCTATT
This sequence comes from Rhynchonycteris naso, assembly GCA_037038555.1. NCBI lineage: Eukaryota > Metazoa > Chordata > Mammalia > Chiroptera > Emballonuridae > Rhynchonycteris > Rhynchonycteris naso. Next base: position 231,483,521 of record CM072998.1, read on the forward strand.
AAGAATACGGTGACCAATATAGGCGCAATATTATTCTCAAAAAACAAAGCTTAAATGCAAAGGACTTTAACAAAGTAATTACGATTACAGCGAGATGGGGAAATAGTGGCTGTGTCCAGTAGAGGTGGATCCCTGCAGCCTGGAAATCCTAGTAGCCCTGCCGATCTGCAGCCCGTTCCTCCCCTCCTTCCCTTGGAATTTTTCCCACTGCCTCTTCATTTGTGCCCCCAATCCCTCCTTCAAGGTCTCCGTGGGTCTTGGGCAGGAGTCCCTGTGCCTGGAATCTTGCCGCATCCCATCTCATCAAGCTGTCTCCTGCAATCATTCTAGCAGCTCCTGAGATCCCGCTTCCTGCACAAAGCCCTCCCCAGCTGAGAGCGAAGTGCATTTCCTCCAGCTTCCCACCTGTTCTGAGCCTCTGCGGCTCCCTCGCCTCCTTCCATTGTTTGTACCAAACAGCAGAGGGCTCAATGACATCTTGTCCACTAAATGGCTGCAGCGTCCTGCATGTCCTCTGTGCCCGTCTGAGTCCATGATGGCTGAGGCCGAGTTTGTAACGTGCTGTGTTTGGATCAGCAAAGCGGGAAGCTGGGAGTGACTGCAGATACCCGGGACCACCTCGCAGAGCATCACCAAGGGCCAGAGTTCCCTGGCTCGGGAAGCAAGGCTCCTGTTTAGGGTCCAGTTTGCTCCCTGCAGACTTACTTGAATCTTTCTGTGCTTGTCTCAAGTGTCCTTGGGATAGATAGGCTGACTTAAACTGGCAAGGTATGAAAATTGAACTAACGATGGTGCGTTTAGTGAAATGGAGAACTGGCTTCCCTTTAAATGGTTAAAAAATACCACTGACAACTGAATCTAAATATTAGAAACCACCCTCCCACAATTATATTTTCCTCTTCCATGATTCACCATCACTTCAGTTGAACTGAATGCCATAAAATTAGAAATCTGGTCTGTAGAAACTATAATACACCTTTTGTTGGTAAAATAGGTGGAAAGTTTTCTTTTCAATCTTTTTTTTTTTTTTAGATTTTGTGGCTATCTAGCATTAAAATTAATTTCATACCCATTCCCCTCCTTGTGCCTTTGGGAAAGACACTTGCTTTTATAGCCTTCTCTGAATGTCAAAACAAAAACCCCCTTATGCATCTTAGAATCGCCAAGATCCTTTCAGGTAAAGAGAAAAGCAAATGTGCTAGAATTAAGGCAACCAGGGAAGTACTGGGTGACAGCAGAATAGAACCAACCGTCCTCAATGTCCACCAACTGGTAGTTCGAATATCAATAGACAACCTGAAACAGGAGAAAGCCAGGAATCCCAGGGTTTTCTCCCTCACTGGTCCTTAATGTTTTCCTAAAGCATTGTCTGGATTTTTGTAAGCCACACTCTGAATGATACACAGTGTAGGGTGAGATACAAAGATTTGTTCATCCTATTATATAAAATCATCATCTGTAGTCAACATTGCTTCTGAAGAGCAAAGAATTATTTTTTTCTTTCCTCTCCTCTGTAAGGGAACAAGAGAAACAGAGTAAGCTCAGAGTCTAAATCTCTGGGCCATGGGAGTAATGCTTTCTTATTTTATACAGGCACTGACAAAAATACCCCAAGGAGGACAAACAATAATACATAATAAATTATAGATGCTAGAAAATTGAAAGACATTATGCTTCAGCATTTCTGCCTTCTAATAAACCAGTGGGGACGAGACGCCCTTTTTCATCTGTCCGTCTGCAGACTATTTGTTCATTCACACCCACTGTGTCGTGGGTCACCTGCACAGGACCTCGGCAGACAGACTGTAAAAGCAGGTGAGTGGCCGCTGACTGCTAAACCCTGCCTCCCTCCTCCTCAGGCCATCTGACTTGGTCCAAGGGCATCCTTGAGAGTGGAGAGAGATGAAGGATGATTCTCCTCTGAGTCGCAAGGAGGGGCCGTGAAGACCCGCAGGTCCCAGTCTCTGCAGAACCTTTGTCAGCATCAAGGTCTCAGATCCCTCCCACACCAAGCACACAATCCCTTCCCCAAAACCAGAAGATCGGCAATAATTGATTTGGCTTCCAGCCCATACCCTTCTGGTGCAAAAGCAACAGCACAGTTCACTGGGTCTTTCTGATTTCTCTCTGCCCGCCCTTAAAGAGAACCCTCATGTCTGATTAAAATCAGTAATGTGCTGGTCCTGGAGTGAAGAGGTGCTATTTATTTCTGTCAAGTTCTGCTTGAAAGGTTTGAGACTTCCTCCTACCAGACATTTTACTAGTAAACAGAAAAGTTACCCACATTGTCATGCTTGCCCTGACCTGCAAGCTAGTGAACAATAAATCTTAATTATAGTTAAATGCCAAAATCTGCAAAGAATGAGACAGCACTAGTCAACTGTGAATTGGTCCGACTCCTCACCTCGGCTGGGGTGCAGCTGCAGGAATACATAAATTAGTTTGTGATTTGTTTCTTCCGGAACAATTGGACCAAACATTTCCACTATCAGTGGACCCACTGGCATTCAGCCTATGCAGGTGGCAACTGGGAAGTTGTATTTTAAAGGACTTTCTGCATTATGCTTGAGTTAATAAGAAAGCACTATTTCAAAATATCTCGGCAGTTTTCCAAAATAGTGCTCAGTCTCCTGACATCTGCTCCGTCCATACTTGCTACCTTTGGGTTTATTCTGGGAACTGCTGAATAACCTTTTTGTTAGCAATCTCCTTTTGCGCCGTGCTGGGCCACTAGAGCGCGAGGCAGGCATACATACATGCACGGGCTTTCTAATTTCTTTTTCCTGCTGCTGTAAAGCTCATGAGCTCCTTGGTATTCAAGCATTTGTTTGTCATAATGTTAAATAAAGCCACCCTGTTGTCCCCTTGCCTGGTTCCTCTTGGCATATCAACACCTATATGCAAGAATTAGAGAGGTGATTGCAGACATAACTCAGTCATAACTCAGTTCAGTGGCTTTGGGCTGTTCTATCAATTTTGGGACTGACAGGAGATTGGAGAGGGAAGGAGGGAAGAATGGAGTTTGGGCTGCTCAGGCTGGGTCCCATGAATCAATCTGCAATCTACTCGTATTATTTTAGATGAAGATCCTGTTCTCAGCAGGAGTCATTCACCTGCCAGGTGTGCCTACCCTTTCTGTTCTAAGTGAGAAGGCAGGCACCAATGCTCCACCGCTGGAATCAGCAGAGGGTAACGGCAGGCCCAGATGAGTTGCTATTTCACTAACTACAAGGTGGAGGTAAGTGAAGAAGAGTAGAAAAACCCTTTTCCAACAGAGGTTGGGGGATATAAAATAGACAAAAAAAAATTTTTTGCTGTGGTGTTTTTCAGAAAAATAAAAGAGTGAGCATTATCCGGTCCTGATAGGGTTGTCATTTTCACTTGAAATCTGCAGGGAGACCTCCCTTCTGAGCCTAGGATGCCGTTCCCTCAGCAACCCCCCAACACCCCCCCCCCCCGTCACCCTGGCTCTACCCGGCTCTGGCAGGGCCCCATCCTGTCACCAGTGGTCCTGCTTCCTGTTTGTGTTGCTGCTTTGTTGCTTCCTGGCGGTCACCCCGAGCCCGCCCTTCTGCTGAGCCTCCACCCTGGGACTGGCTCTCTTCCCAGCTCTCTCTCTTGTGCTTGCAAAGCTGTCTCCTTCTCCATGTAAACCCCACATTTTTCAAGGATCTGTCCTGGTCCTGGTGTCTTTGCCACCAAGCCCACTGGGTGAGGGTCGGCCTCTCCCACATGCTCTGATTCTCTGCAGGCCTTTATCCGAAGAGCAAGCTCAAAGCATTTTGATTTTTGCTATCTCACCTGCTTTTTTGCATTCCTTTGAGGAGGGGCAAGGGTTGATTTCTGCTTTTAACTGATTGAGAAAGAGTCCCAGAGACAGAAGGAAACATTGAGCAGTCCTGGAGAGGAGCAGGACCAGCGTCCAGCCTGCTCAGGCAGTCTGCACACAGGAGCTGCCACTGTCACTGAGACCACCCACCCCGTGTCCCTTTCCTACAGCATGCTGAGCCCGACATGCGTTATTGCATTTCATCTACATGAGCACTATGCCAGTTAGGTGTCATTAGTGTTATTTTAAACCATGGAAACGGAGGTTCACAGAAGCTATTACCTTGCCCAGGGTCATGCAGCTGGCACATTTATCTGACCGTTCTCTCTGCAAGTGCCCCTGAGCTTCCCCTGCAACACCCTTACTTTACCCAGGTATCTGCCCAAATGCCGCCCCCACATATGCAGTTGCTTCAGATAGATTGTTGTTTCAAACAGCTTTCTGTTACTTTCTGTCCCCTCACCCACCTTTATCTTTCTTTGGAGCCTTTATCACTCCCGGATATTGTATAAGTTGTCTAGCTGTTGCTAGGATCTGTAGAGCTCAGGGATTTGGACTCTTTAACTCTCAGCTCTGTCTTCCTGGTACATGGCAGGCACTTAATAAATATCTGTGGAAGGGAAGGGAAGGGAAAAGAAGGGAAAGGAAAAAAAGGGAAAAAAAGGGAAAGGGAGAAAAGGGAAGGGAAGAGAAGGGGAAGGGAAGGGGAGGGAGGGGAAGGGAAGGAGAAGGGGAAGGAAAGGGAGAAAAGGGAAGGGGAAGGGAAGGAAAGGGAAGGGAAGGGAAGGAAAGGGAAGGGAAGGGAAGGGAAGGGAAGGGAAGGGAAGGGAAGGGAAGGGAAGGGAAGGGAAGCCAGCTTGAAGCTAAAACAGTCAGGTTTGACCATGTTGCCAAAAATGACAGAAAACAATCTCACCTACATATGGCAGATCAGGCATGAGATGGCCTTGTTCAGGATTCTACCATAAACCACTGGCAGATATAAGGCTGAACCATCAAACTAAGCCATTGCCAGTTATCCTAGTAGTGGCTTCCCACACTCAGAAAATTGTGACTAGGAGCTGTTTGAATAAGCTTCTCAAAACTTTCTACCTGTGTGCTACAAGATTCTTGCCTAGACATCACTAATCCCACTACCTACACTTTGGTAGCTCCTGGAACCAGAAGGTGCCAAGTGTGTTAAGTTGACCCCTGTGTCATCCAGACAGAACACAGTGACCTTTACCACCTTCCCTCTGGTTCCTCTCCAGATCCACACATATTTTTAAAAAGTCAAAGCATAGAATTCCTATGTTTGCCTCGATCATGGGAAGTAACCCCTTCCAGTGTTTAATATCCCTCATTCTTAGAGGATCCAAGAGGAAATGTTTGGGCGGAGACCCCATGTGAGACCCTCCAGAGTAAACCCCACTAGAAATCCCAGGAGTGCAGCAGAGCCCCTCAGAAACTGCTCTGTCTTGTGGGGCCTTGAACTTATTCCTTCTAAGCTGCAGACAGCCAAGGAGAGAAGTGAGGCAGCATTCCTGCGAGTCCATCCCCAGCCTCTGCCTCTGCGCCCCAGAAAAGAGACATCAGCAAAAGTTAAATGTGAGGCAACAAATTGGATGTGCGAGATTAGACCAAAGTAAACACCCAACTGGTCTACCTTCTTTTTTCTTTTGTTTTTTTCCTTTCAGCAAGTAGACTTCACAGAGATAAATCTCAAAATAAGATCCACTCTAACCTTAATGGTTACATTCTTCCCTAACCATGGTGGCCCATGTGAGGCAACCAGAGGAATTACTGCAGGTGCTGGGTGAACGGTGCTGAGGAAGGTGCAAGTCAGTTTGGTTCTTCAGCACCGTTCACCCAGCACCTGCATCTCAATTAGACTAGAATACATGTCAGAGTGGATTAATTGGAGGTACCAAAGTGTTTTGAAGGATAAAAAGAAAGGAGAAATCACAGTTGAGAAACTCAGGAAAGAGTTCATGGAGGAAGTGGCTTCTGAGATCAATCCTGGAGGAACAGCAGGACTTTAGCAGGCAAAGAGCAGGAGGGTGTGACATCATGAGTGTGAAGGGGAGGGGGGTGGCAAAGGCTAGAAGCATTTGCCTGAGTTTGGCCAATATACCCAGGAGTTGCAGAAGATAAGGCTGCAAAGGAATTAGGGTATAGAATGCCTGTCAAAGGAGTTTGCACTTAATTTAAAAGACAAATGAAATGGGATACTATGTGTTAAAAAGAATAGGATTCTTCAAAATTTGATTTCAATTTAATTAGTGTCAATTCAGCCCTAAAACTAATGTTTGATTTAGTTACTGGAAAATTTTAAGGTCTATTTGGACAACTTGGTTTGTGAATCTTTGCTAATATGGATTAAGTAAATGTATCTGATAAAACTTAACTTCCAAATTGAGTTGTACTGTGACTGTGAAACACAGACTGGATTTTGAAGCTTAGTACAAAACAGAATATAATATACCTTATTCATCATTCCAATGTGGATTACACTTTGTAATGACACTATGTTGGATGATTTAGGTTGATTTTAAATTGTTATAAAAATGAAAACCAAAGAAAAGACAAAGGGAAGCCACTTAAAGCTAGATTGTCTCACAATTAAAGATGCATTAAAATAACAACAACAACAACTTTGAGAAAGTGTGTGAAGCAGATTGGAGTCTAAGTAGTCCATTGAAAGATTTTTGTTTTAATGCCTACATCAGAAATAACCTGAGTCAGAGACCCAGAAACACGCCCAAACATGGCTTGGAAGTGGAGTCCCTATTCTTAGGGATGTTTCCATTGGCCTAACACTAACCCTTAATCACTTCCCAAATACTTCAAAGTTATGAAACTTCTGGGAGAGCTCAGTCATTGTCAAGGGTCAAAAGTCACCCTGAAGGCTCCTGAACCAAATCTGACCGCCCTGGTTTGAAAAGGAAGAAAACCTGACAGTATGTTACTACATCGTGGCCTGGAATTTACCATTGAAAATGCAGCCTTTGTCACTGGCATAAGAACTGTTTTGCATTTGATGACATTTTCAAAATGGTGTGAAAAAAACCTTGACGTTTTTATTAGAAAATCTATAAAGCCCAAACAAACGGTTTCATGCTGCTTCGCCTCATTCTTCATAGGTTCATCAGCAATCCATCATTGCTCCTGCCACCCCCCATGCCTTCCCGCTCTCCTTGAACCCATCAGCAACAACATCTTGCCCATGAACTAAAGGACTACTCAAAGAAGCCCTTTCAATCTTTGCAGTCCTTTGCTCCTCAACTTTTACTCCTTAAATCAACTACAATCATTCCATTTTCACTCACTTCTTTCCTGAAAGGCAAATCAATGTTGTCACCTCCTTCCAGAGACTCTTCCTTTACCTCTCATGACACTGAATTACAGAAGCTTGACCTGCCTTCTCTTTAGTTAGAGATGGAACTCTCTTTCTCTGGTCTACCTTACATGTGATTAAACTTCCAGTTTGAACCAAAGAATTGGGTTCAGAGCAAATAAATGAAGACTTTGCCTCTGAAATGATTTTCTTTCTGAGATAGCCTTTTGAAGAAAGGTCTTATCTATGCCAAATATCAAACAAAGTAACCTACCTTACTTTCAACTCTAGCCCGCCCACACTGAATCCATCTCTCTGTAACCTCCTACCTATCCCTTCATTCTCCCTAAGACAAAGAGTCGTACTTCCTGTCACCTACCTTCCCCTGGGCTTTCTTCCCTGCTGACCCTTCTCTGGCCTCCGCCTTCTACTCATTAGTCCAGCAGCTGCACGTTAGGTTCCTAAGCAGGTAGTGCTGTTTGCTCATTGGACCCTGTCACTCTTTTTTGCATTCTTGAGTGAGTCTGATGCCCCGGCCCGCACCATCACCATTTGGGTCTTTCTTGGTTCTCTGCCAAGCTCCCTCATGCTTACTTTTGTTTTTCATCTTTTCTCTGTGTTCTGCTCAATGTTCACCTATTTATTTATTTCTTCAACCAAATTTGTAAGGTAATCACAGGTGGGCAAGTCATGTGTCGGCGTGAGTTTTGGCTTATGGGATTTTTATTTTTTCATTTAATCCCCACAATACCCTTATGAAGTAAGCAGGGTAGAGATTATCACTGGCTCCATTTTAAAGATGGTAAAATGGAGGCTCAAATATAGTAAATCCCTTTTGTTAGGTTCCCCAGCTCATAAGGGTGAGGCCCAGGCCTTCAGCCTCCCCAAGTCACACCTTCCTACCCTGCTCCACTGTTTCACTTCCTCTCGGAAGGCTGTGCTGCATTCTCATTTCTGATTGCTGGCCCCTCACAGCTCACATTGCTCCTCTGCTTGGCTCAGCCTCACCTGCATCGCTCCTTTCCTCTTCCTGCTCCACCCGAGCTCCTCTGCACAGTACCTACCAGCCGGCAGCCTTGCACACTGAGCTGAGGGGAACAAAGCAGTCCTGTGCTATCTCAGAGCTAATTACCTGTTTGCATGATCTCTTTAGAATAGGAGTGATCTGAAACGCTGTCATTGGTGGCCCTCCATCTTCTCTGCCACCCTGACACGTCATTCTCACACGTGCCCATCCTTATCCCAGGACACGGGCCACTTACTGGCAAGAATAGTGCCCTGTGCTCCCAAACCACCATGGACTGTAGAACCTTGGAGGTCCATCTGTGTTTTTTCTCATTCTCAGCGTGTTTTGTAGCACCCCCTGGGAGCAGATAGATACTGGGGGAGGGGAGAGAAAAACCCAGCAGGCTGATCCTCCAGCAGCACAATGAACTACCTGCGCCAACTCAAACTCATCAAGTGAGACAGTCAACAAACTACTACAGGTGATGGGAAAAGCTTCCAAAAAATAAAAAATAAACTACTTTGTTGTAAGTTGTTTTTTCTTTTTAAGTGGTAACTTTGGAGTCATATTTATTGATTCTTCTGCAAGAGTACAAACAGACCCAACAGCAGGAAATGCAGTATTGCTCTAAAACACAAAAAGTAGCCAGGGACAGGAGATAATGAATGGAATTCCTTCAGTACCCCAAGCCTGGCAGTAATTCTCATTGCCCCCTAATTCACCTCCTGTGTGACAGTAGCCAAACCAGGCAGGCAAGCAGAGCCATCGAGGAGAAATGACATCCCCATCCTGATACCTCACTCCAGGGACCATCGCCATCATGGGGAAGCTCCTACATCTTCATGTGAAACTTGAGTTGCGCATCCTGGTATCACATGCAGTTATGGAATTATAATCAAATAAGATCACCAAACTAGGCGAAGTGGGGTCAAGCTTGAGGAGGATCCCAGGTTAGGCAGAAAGCCAGCAGGCTGTGGGAGATGGTAGCTGCCAGACCTCCTAGCATGACTGCACCTCTCCCTCTGGCTTCCTTTCAAATCGCTACCTGATGACAGCCTCCACACTTTTAGCCAGAGTAGGACCGGTCCTTTCTCGTCGTGTCGTAGAAGTTGCTATATGGGTTCTTTTTATGGAAAACAATGGGAAAATCACACTTTCAGTGCCTCAAATTTTTTAAAAAAGAAGATGATGCCTGCCTTCCAACCTATTCCCCCACTTCCCACCTTTCTACACACACGCACACATGCACGCACGCATACGCACATGCACACACACAGAACACAGAAGCACCCTGCAGGCTAGTAAGGACACCAAGAGTGCTGGAGGGTCCTTCCCAAAAACTCTACATAAATATTCAAATATCTTTTGACAAAGACCACGTGGCTATTTAAGGTGTCTTGTACTGTGTAAAAGAAAAAGTCTTAGGTTACTCTCAGCTCCAAAAGGCAAGCTTGGCTACAACTTGAGTAAAGTGGCAACCTCATCCTTCACTGGTGCCCAACTCCCACAGAAGGTAGAGAGGGTTCCTTGGCCTGGGCTGGGCACTGCTCATCACTGCAAAGTTGACCACAAGTGGAGACTGGGAAAACTGGTGGTTGGTTGGTCAACCTTCTCCCCATTTGATTTTATTCCAATCAGAATGGATTAAACAAATGTGTAATATATATAAATCATAGATATAAATATATAAAATTTGTAGACATATACACATAAACACACACACATTTCTTTATTTGTAGACTGCTGGGACTGCATCACCCTGTAAACCTGTATTTTAGGGTAGGATGTCCACAATCATTTCTAGTCGCTAATGGCCACAAGTCCCGCGATTCCCAGTGTGTCTGTCCGCTCTCTGTAAGCTCTCTAAGGGCTTCCCAGCATTAGAATTCCCTGAGTTTCGCTCCTTGCCAGCCATCTGGCCTCTCTGAGCTGCAGCTGTAGTCTGCCTGCCTCCTGCCACACACACCTGAGCCTTTGACATCCCCCACCTGAAGCAAATCCATCCATCAAAAAATCTGAAATTGCAACCAGAATTTCCCCCCCCAAAATCTAGATTTAAATTGTTTTCTTTTGAATCTCCCTTAAGTTTCATTTGTAATTTCTTTTTAATTCACCATTTATGCTCTTGGAATATACATTGAATACTTTAGAAGAAAAAAGTGTTTACTGCCATTTAATTGTTTTGCCAAATTAGCTGAGGCCGCTTGCCTCAGAGATATACCTCTTGGACATTTATAATTGTCATTAGCCAAAAGAGCAGAGGAGGTCAGAATGTAGAGGCCTCAGAGAGTCAAAGGTTGCAGGTGACCCCACATGGGCTTGAAAGCCTCTGTCTGCTTCTAGCAAGTCCTTGCTCACAGTCATTAACCCCAGCCAGAGGGACATTTTGAGTGACAGAGAGCCACCAGAGCATCACTCAAAGGAATACATAACTGGTATGGCATTTGTAGATGCAGGAGCCTGAATCCAGGATAAGAGAGAAGAGACAGAGTAAAGGCCCAACAGCTGTGACTGTATGCCCTCCAACTGGACAGAGGGCCCGGCTGTGAAATTTTCAAGAGAGCTTTTAATTTTTCTTATCCTTGGAACCAATAGCTCTTTCTCCCTCTTTCTTCATTTTCATGACACTGCTACTTTTGCTTGCTTTTGTCTAATTGAAGAAATAGAAAAGCTATTTTATAAGACATTGCAAGCAACCCAATGGCTCAGGACAGATGTGCCTTTATTCATGAAATAACAATTGTGATCTTGTGCTCCAGTGATGCAGGGCACGTGACCAGTAAGAGCAAAATCCGTACAAGAGAAATGATGTCCTAAAATCCCTTCACAATATGTGGCCTGAGGACATTCACCAAGTCCATTTTCCATTCAATGGCATTACAGCTGAAAAAAATCTTAGCTCTTCACTTATTTGCCCCTCGCCAGCAGTGGCACACCAGGTAAATAGGCATCAAATGTGAGGAGTGTGCTGTGAAATAGAATAAAATTAATCCCAATTGCAGATTCAGCCAAGTCAGAAGCAGGTCCATCCCCTTCACGAACCACTGGTTGTCTTAGCAAAATACAGTGAAGCAATATGTGTCAACATATTTAACCAGCCTCATCAAGTGCCTGGTTGAGGCCAAGTTTTAACATACAATTTCTCTTTTAGCCTTCTGTAATGGGCTGAAGCGCCCCCTCCAAAAAATTCCCATGTTGAAGTCGTAATCCTCAGGACCTCAGAATGTGACTGTATTTGGAGAGGAGGTCTTCAAGAGGTAAAGTAAACACGGCGGCTGGGGTAGGGGGGCTAGTCAGATCTGCCTGGTGTCCTTAAAGGAAAGGTGACTAGGACACAGACTGAGGGGAGACCATGTGAAGACACAGGGAGAAGGCGCCCACTCACAAGCCAAGGAGAGAGGCCTCGGGAGAAGCCCACCCAGCAAGCACCTTGACCTCAGACGTCTAGGCTCCAGAGCTAAGAAGGTAAGTTTTCGTTGTTTCAGCCCCAGCCTACAGCATTCGTATGGCAGTCCCTGCAGGCGAATGCTCCTCGCCAAGAGCCTATATATTCAGGTTAGAAGAGAGGACACAAAGGCGCAAGGGTGGACAGTAACTTGTCCGGAATCAAAACGATGAGGTGACAAAGCAGGAAGGACAGCACATCTTCTGGCTTTGACTCAGGGCCTTGCAGAGTCCATGCACTTTCCCAGCCCCCACAGACAGGAGAGGAACTCCCAAAACGTCCTTCCTCCCCAGATGAGCAGGCATCCCTGAAGCCTGCTGCCAGGAGCTCTGAGAAGTTATAGATGGGGAGGTCAGTGAGGGGCCATGCTGGGACTGACCCATCTCCTGTCATTCGGCCCTTCTCTCAGACCCCCAAACTCTTTGAGTAAGTCATCACTGGCCATATATTCCTTTGAGGGTGCTCTGGTCATTCTCTGTCACTCCGAATATCCCTCTGCTCAGCCAGCTCTTGAGCAGCTCTTGTGGGCACGGGCTCCTCTGAGGGTTTCATGCATCCTTCACCAGGTCATCCTTGCCACCGCCACTGTCCCAAGGCTCAGGACAGCTGGTATTCCCATTTTATAGCTCAAAATCCTGAGATGCAGAGGTGAAGTCATGGGCTCAGGGTCCCCAGTCAACAAGAGGTGAAGCAGGACGAGAGCCCAGTCCAGCACAAGGCCCACATACACCCACCACACAAAACTGCTTCTGGCGAGTAGGTCCCAAGAGCAAGTCCCTGCTTAGAACTTTGTAGAAAAGAAGCAGAACCTATTCCGAACTGACAGTATACAAACTAAATGGGAAGAGAGGCAGTGGTTTGGGAAGCGTCTGTAAATCTCTTTATAGTACCAGCAGGTCAACGAGGGGCTAAAATCCAAATGGTGGTATGGGCCTCCCCTCCCTACTCAGTGGGACCTTAGTGGGTTTCACATGAGATTTAATGGAAATTGCATAAAGAATTAAAAAAAAAAAAAAAAAAAACCTCCCAGATGTTAGCAGTCTTTCTTAGCCCTCCATGAGGTAGACAAGAAGGTATTTTTGTGACGCTCATCCCTTCTGTCCCTCTAACAGTCAAAATGAAGTTTGAGGAAGCAAATGACATGCTCACAATCCAGGTGGCTCCTCCAGGGGGTCTCAATGACCTTCCACAACCTTCCCTAATTCTGCTCCCCACCCACCCTCTCCAGACCCATGGCTGTTTCTGTGAAACGCTTCCCACATCTCCTTCTGTCCTCTCTGGGTCACAGGCCGCTCTCACGGTGCCAAGCCTTTCTCTTCTCCTTCTAAGGCTGACAAGATCTTTAGTCCTTAAGTCTACAGACTTTTGAATCCTCAAAAAACTGAGGTTTATTCAGAAAGCAAAAAATGCTCACTTGAAGTTTTCATGCAGTTGCCAGAGATTCCCAGACCTTCAGGAACATGGACAGATGCCTACTACTCCCAGTGGGTTATCTACCCCCACCTCACATGCTCCCTCTCCTTCTCTAATAAACTTTGTCTTTTCTCTTCATGCATTTTTTCCCACAACTTTCTTCTGTCCAGGACATACGCTTGCCTTCCGTTACACTGATTTAAGGAAGTCCTCTGCCTCAGATAGTGTCCTTTTGTTCAGTTCTTGTCTGCTGCCACTTTCTGTCTGATCATTCTAACAGTTTTTCTCTTCACCCTCCTTTACTTCCTTTGGAAACTCTATTGATTCCTGCATTCTATACATCATACACATACAAACCGATGGTCTCTTCATTTTCTGCAACTGTGGTCCCTCCATTTAAACATGCTATATTAAATTCCCACTAAACATGAGGCTTGGAAACAGGTGAGAAACCTGAGAGGAAATGAGACATGGTTGTGTTGTCATACAGTTTACACATGAGTAAAAAAGAGAAAATCAGAAAATTACTTACAAGTTTGACAGTTACCAAAATAGAGAAGTATGGGGTTCTCTGGGAGGATACAGCAGAGGGACCTAGAGCGAGTTGCTGAACAGTGGCCCTGAGAAAGTAGCATCCAGGGCTTGGTCAGGCCAAGTGGAGGGGGAATAAGCCCAGCAGAGCAAAGAGGTTGTTGGCTTCTGCACTGGAGTGGGCGTGACTGAGCTGAAACCCTACAGACCTCCGTGTGACAGGAGCAAGGTGAGAGAACACAGAAGCCAGAATGGGACCATTGTGAAGACCCACCCAAAGGACTGTGCATCCTAAACCGAGGATAATAGGACCTGATCAAGGGTTTTAAATAGAGGAGAGACATGCTCTGGTATGGGGAGAAGATGAGAACTTATTTTGCTTTTTATTTTACATTTTGGGGTATGCAATACATTCACATGTCTTCAAAAACCAGAAAGTATCAAAAGGTATTCAGTAAAAGGTCTTTTTTGGCCCCTAGTTTGCTTCTCTTTTAAACAGTCATCAATTTTTTATAGGTTCTTATGTGTCCTTCCTGACTTTTTTTTTATGCTTTTACAAGACAATAAGACGAGAGGTTCTTAATTTTCTCCTTATGTATCCAAAAAGTAGCATACCATGTGCAGCATTCTGTACCTTAAATGTTTCATGGTAGCTTTTGACTGCTTTGCATACTATCGATTTAGCTCTTACTATTAGTATTAGTACTTGAATTAGTTTTAGTATTAGTCTTAGTTACCTTTTCACAATTGCAGATGGTAAGCTCCTCAGGGGCAGGATCCATGTCTTATCCATTTTGCATGAGGTAGGTGTTTAATCAAAAACATGCTGAATTGAAGTGGGTGATGAAAAAGCATCTTTTGACTAAACCCATTACTATTGAACAGGGGAAAAAAAGCTTCCTCTGGCTTACTCTCTTTAATTATGCTAGTTTTCAAGTAGACAGAAAAGTTAAGAATAGAAGACATAATAAATCCCATGAACCCAGCTTCAACAATTACCAACATTTTGCCAATTTTGATTCTCATCTAACCCCACCGCCCATCTACTTTGGGGAAGTGCAGGGCTACGGTATTTTAAAACAAATGTAAGACATGTCATTTTCTCTGTAAATACCCAAGAATCCACCTCTAACCAGTAAAGCCTTTGCTTTAAGAATGTAAGCACCTGCCAACAACATCACCCGGAGGTCTTTAGTATTATCTAACATCAACACCGTTGTCAGATTTCCCTGATTTTCTCTGAAATGTCTGCAGACAGTTGCTTGTTGGAATCAGGAGCCACACAAAACCCACAGGCACTACTTGGTTACTAGAGTATAGTTCTTACACCCTTCCATTCCATCACGGTCTCTTCCTGTCTTCCTCTCCCTCTTTTATGCTATTGATCGGTTGGAGACACCAGGTCATTCATCCTGCACTGTGTCCCACATCCTGCACGGTGGCCCACATCCTGCGTGGTGTCCCACATTCTGCATTTGGCTGACTGTTTCTTTGCAGTATCATATAACTAGCTTTCTATCCCCCATTCAGTCCTAGAAACTGACAAAATTTGTGTTTTGATTTAAGCTTCTATGTGGAGAACTGACTGAAGGATAAAAGTGTGGGCAAGAAGAGGCTATGCTAGTTTCCCAGGGAGGGAACAACAGCTCTCTAGATTTTAGCCATGGCACATAGTTTCAAGGGCTGTACAGACAGAGAAAAATGGTTTCATTCGAGAAATACCTAGGTGACTGGGTCAACAAGACTTGCTCACTACAGGGAAAGGTGTGTGTTTCTTAAGACCCTGTTAAGAATCTGGGCCTGGGCCTGACCAGGCGGTGGCGCAGTGGATAGAGCGTCGAACTGGGATGCGGAGGACCCAGGTTCGAAACCCCAAGGTCGCCAGCTTGAGCGAGGGACCATCTGGCTTGAGCAAGGGCTCGCCAGCTTGGACCCAAGGTTGCTGGCTCCAACAAGTGGTGGCTCGGTCTGCTGAAGGCCCGCGGTCAAGGCACATGTGAGAAGGCAATCAATGAACAACTATGGTGTTGCAACGGCAATGGAAAACTAGTGATTGATGCTTCTCATTTCTCTCTGTTCCTGTCTGTCTGTCCCTATCTATCCCTCTCTCTGACTCTCTCTCTGTCTGTGTAAAAAAGAAAAGAAAAAAAAGAATCTGGGCCTCAGCATAAGACAAACAGAAAAGGCTATTTTCTTCTGGAAAAAGATTTACATGTTTGCTGACATTCTCCTCACAATTATCATTTACAACAAGTTTTAAGAGCATAAAAAGTTGTAGTATTATTGTTGGTGTTAAATTTTATTGTTATGGCTTTAAAATGTAAACAAAAAGAATTCTGTAAGTACTTGGAAATTGTAATGATACTCTTAGGAATAGATTTTACTGCTACAGATACTGTAAAGCACAAAGATAATAAATTTAAATTGCAGTATTGGTATTGGGAATGTATTTTATTGCTTTGGCTAGAACACAAAAAAGCAGGATTCATAACTCATTTCCCCCAGCAGCAGGTTTATAAGCAATGACGCTGGGTCTGGTGCGTAGAGAGGATCAAAGGTCACCAGCATCACAGGTCATGGGGCAAGGTGAGAAAGCCTGGCTGACAGGAGAAAGTAGACAGAGACTTGGTTCTGCCAGGAGGTAAGGGAGCTGGAGAGAATTAGGTCCAGGGAGGTCCTCCTCACTCCTCAGTGCAAGTGGTCACATGGCTTTGAGATAGGGTCATCTGGGAGGAACTGCTCTGAATCCCAACTCCAGTGAGATGTCTCTGCACCACAGCCACCAGCACACCCCACTGCCATGCTTCTGAGTTGAGTTCAGTTTTGAAAACAAGCTCTGCAGACCAAGGGCAAGTCTGGGTTTGGGTGTTTAATGACCTTTCACTTTGTGGAGACTGCCTGTGGCTCCCTCTGTGATGATGAGAAGCCAACAAACACCCAGCCAGAAACCTAGAAGGCAATGCTGTCTCTCCTCTCCCTTACCCCCTGCACATCCTCAGTCCCCGGTGCTGCTGATCCTGCTCCCTCAATACCTCCCATATCAGTTGCCATCTCCCCACCCCATTTCAGCACCATACTCTCTCACTGCCATTTCTCGCCCATTGCAGTCCAGCCTCCACACTCATCATACTAACAATGACTGTTTATTGAGCATTGAGAATGTACCAGAGACTGTGCTAAGCACATTATATCAGTAGCTCATTTGACTCTCATGACTTCCCGTTGTTGGAAATGTATCCCTTTTTCATAGAAAAAGAAACTGAGTTCAGGGGTTAAACACTGAAATATATAATGGCCTGCCTTGGCCGGATGGCTCAGTTGGTTGGAGCATCAATACGCAAAAGTTGCAAGTTCAGTCCCTGGTCAGGGCACATACAGGAACAGATTGATGTTTCTCTCTCTCTCTCCCTCTAAAATCAATTAAAATATTTTTAAACACACACACACACACACACACATACACATATATATTAGACTTATGAAAATCACCAGGCATAAGCATAAAATAAATCTTAAATGTTTTCCTTTTCTTCAACACTCCCTGTTACCCTCCCTTCCGTCTTTCTTTTCTCCCTTCCTACCTTCTTTTCTTTTCATTTTTTCTTCCTTCCTTCCTTCCTTCCTTCCTTCCTTCCTTCCTTCCTTCCTTCCTTCCTTTTCTCTTTCTCAAATAAACCCTTTGGCACGAAACACGAGAGCACTTCCAATTTCTCCAGACTTGTCCATCACTACAATTCCAGATAAGGGTAGCTCTTGTTAACAAAGTAACTTATAGTTCTTAAAATACCATCTCCTCTTATTATACCTCTTATCTAGGATGGAACCCTTTTCCTGCCATTGTTTAACTTCCATTTATCCTTCAAGACTTATTTAAGCATGTCAACCAGAAAAATCTACTTTAAACGCACTTCCAAACACCACAAGCACACACATATATGTGCATGCATGCAGGTACATGCACAGCTGGACTAGTGGTTCCCCTCCTGGCTCCTACTGTACCGTAGGCATCTCCCTGTCGCAGGGCTCATCATGCTGTATTATAACCACCTGCCTTGTCTTAGAAACACTTTTGGACTAGAAGTTGCCTGAGGGAAGGGACTGTGTCTTTTGTGTGTGAACTCCCAGGATCCAGTGCCTGAATCCTAGCACACAGTGATGATCAATGGCAGTTTGCTGAAGGAATAAATATAGTAGATTCAATAGTAATTATTAGAACAACAAGACATGAGCCTTTTGCAGTTTTTTTTTTGCTGTTGTTGTTTACAGGTATTTTTAATTAATTTATTTGTTTATTGGTTTGAGAGAGAGAGAGAAACATTGATTTGTTGTTTCACCCATCCACACATTCACTGGTTAATTCTTGCCTGTGCCCTAACCAGGACTGAACCTGCAACCTTGGTGAATCAGGATAACGCCCTAACCAACTAAGCTACCTGGCCAAAGCAAGACATCATCTTTTTGAACTTCAAAGAAATAATAGGTCATGCTTTTATTCAGATTGAGGAGTCATATTTACATATTGTTTCAATAGTCTGCAATTACACACCTGTTCTCATTCTAACACCCAGCAAAATGTTTCCTACAAACCCCTGGCAGAGTATAATTGATGGAGAATAAGCAGTTCATTTCAGGCCAGCTTAGCAAACACATGGAAAATAGCACCCTAGCAACCATACAAATAAATATTGGGAGTCATGTTTACCATGTGACAACCAACTTGGAATGTTTCAAGTAAAGAAATCAGAAGGTTTAGTGTCTTTAAATTCTCCCAAATGTCAGAGTCAGCATAAGTTCTGTGAGCTTCTTTTTGGTGGAAAACTCCAGTTATGTGAAGCTCTTTTCTTTGCAGTGGGTCCCCAGTGAGATCATAAACTCCCAGAGCCAGAGCAAGGAATTGGTGAACAAGGAAAGTGGGAGAAGCTGACAGGAACCAGGCCTGACTACAGCAGGTTCCTGCCTCCCCTTCAATTCCCATAGAAACAGCCATCCGATCAGCAAAAATAAGTTCAGGTTTCTTATACTTTGTTTTCCTTTATTCTTTCTTTCAGATAACCCCTCAATGTTTTGTTAATTAGAGAAAATGGACCTATGGGTGAAACTTACAATGCTTGAGAAGTTAAATATTTTCCTAGTAGAAACAGCAAGTTTTTACATTATTCTGCTCTCTCGTGACAGCTCTCCTCCCATCATGAGGGTAAGGTGCTCACAACTTTTGGATCAACAATCATGTTCCAAGTCACTTCCGGCAGTTGGATCCTCTTTATGATTGCACACGTGGCTGTGTATTCATGATGATCCCTATCAAACGGAAAGGATGTGTTCATAATGTCTGTTTTTAATACATTAGGCTGGGAAAATGAAATCAAAGGACTACTTTCAACAAAAAAAAACCTGTGTCGACAGTTCAATACTCTTTCTACAGGCCATGGTGATTGTCCTCATTGTACGCTGATAAAGGCTAACTAACCTGCAGCTACCTGCAAGTTTGACAAGGTTATTCTCTGGCCAGCAGGTTGCTCGCGCTTGCTTTCTTTTTTTTCCACAGCAGCCCTGTAATTCCAACAAACCTAATGGATTAATAAAAACCTGAAGGTAAAATAGCACAAAATGATATCCCTGCATGAGCTACTAATATGCTTTGCAACCTACAATTACACCAGTTCAATCTAAATACCCCAAATGTTACTTCATTAATTCAAGCCATTTTAGAACTGGTAAATATTTTCTGTTAATCGGTGTTCTGTATTCAGCTGAGAATTAGGAAGCAGGAAAAGGCCAACTGACTGATGTAGTGTAGAGCCAACTGCACAGTCAAGATGACAGGAAAGTGACGCTGGCACAGGCATGGGGATGAGAGTTGACAAAGTTGACTGAAAGAGAAAAAAGAAAAAATGAGCAGAGGAAGAGAGAAAAGGAGATCAAAGGGAGGGGAGTAGTGGTGATCAAGGAGGAGCTCTCCAGGCAGGGAGTTTGCACTGGCTGGCTGGTCTCCCGCCTGGGGCTGGCGCTGGCCGGCCGCTTATCTCTTATCTCAGCAGCAGGGTCCATCCAGGCTGAGTGCCGAGGACTCCGGGCATGCGCAGTACCTGGGCTTCCCGTGGCTTTCAAGGCCAGTGTTGAGATTTCCTCGGGTTTCTGTGTCAAACCCTGTACAAGGATTTCCTCCTGTGACAGAATCCTTGGACCAGTTCAGATGATGCACAGATCAGTGTGTAGTTAATTTACTTTGTAAGGGGAAAAACTGTCCTAACATTCTTACTGGGTCTAAACTCTTCCTTCTGTAATATACAGAAAGGGTTTGGGGGAGGCCCCTGCAGCTTGGACAGGGTAGGAGAGCAGTGTGTCCTAGGCAGCTCGGTGTTGGGAAGGAGAGGAACAGACACCTGTACAATCTGTCACAATCGCTGGGTCATCTTGGGTCTGGATGGTGGTGAAGAGGAGGAGTCTGGGAGAGAGAAGGGCCTAGATTCCAGGAGCAGTTTTGCCACTGACTACCTGTGACCTGTAGAAAAGTCCTGGATTTCTGTAAGTCACCTTCAAGTTTCTGGGAGAACTCAATGCAATGACGCAGGTAAAGCACTTAGTGCTTTGCTGGGGGCGTCTATTTGACCTCACATGAAGGTTAGACGGTATTATTTGAAGCATAATTTAAAAAAATGATATAAATAGAATTAGACTATGTGGGTCCAGGAGAATGAGGGGAAAGGTTGAAATTTTAGGGTTGTAGTCCTCATTAGTAAATCCTGGGAAATTCATGGTGCTAGGTCACTTATTTCTAAAATCACGTTCTAGAGAAATGCAGGACCCGCTTTGCACCATCCCTTCCCCAAGGTGAGTCTGGGCATGACGCTGTGAGAGAGGACAGGAGGAACTCTGCCAGGGCCAGGGGTGGGTCAGAATGCAGGGGGACAACTGGTTAGTAAACCGGGAACTCTGTTTTCCTGAAGGACAAAAGTCTTCTCCTGGAAAAGGTCGTACTCTAACCTCTGGGGCAGCCATGCCAGGCAGAGTGTAGGGGGAGCCGGGGGCATGCAGCTGTTGAGTGGGGCTGAGCTGACAGGCCAGCTGAAGCTGCGGTACCTTTCGTGCTAGCGGGGATTTCACTCGGCGTGCCCAATTACATAACAACAGACAGCAAAAAAGGTGCCAATTTGCTCTTCAAAGGCACAAGAACACTCCTGTTCCGCAGCATTCTGACTTCACAAACACTGATCCCCCACGTCCTTCTCCTTGGGGAACCTCATTCAGTACCCTGAGCCCTCCCTGGGGGCCTCCCACCCGCCCTCCTTAGGATGGAGAAACAGGTTCTTGCTAATGAGCCACCTAGCACAGAAATCACTGGCAGCAGAGGCTTTGACCAATGCTGGCCTCTGGTTCCTGCCTGCCCTGGCTGCCTGGCAGGGAATCCAGCTGCAACCCAGGAAAACAGTTCCATTCAACAAACAGTGCGATTCCCCGACCAGCCATAATGAGGTCTGGTTCAAATGTTGGCACATACACAAAATATTAATTAAAATAATGTGCATGATAAATAATATTAGGATCCAAAGCACAGGCCTCTTCTAAAATCACAGTGGGTAATTATGTGGGCGCCTGCAAACACACTCAGAATTCCACTGTTGCTTACATGACAAAATTAGTCTCGGGAGGTGACTTTGAGAGGTCGTTTGGTGTGAGCATCCTCCTGTTTATAAACTAGACAATATCTGAACAACCCAAAAAAGATTATACACCCTCATTTTCAAGCATTAAAGTAAGAAATTCCTTGAGAACGTCAATAATTCAAATTTAACAACAAATATTTGAGTACCAGTCACTATAAGGCTCTCTGCTTAGCACTAAGGAAAAGGGTGGTGGGGGGTGATGATCCATGTTTACATTTTCAAGAAGTAACTGGCTCTTGGTTAATGTCTGCACCAGACAGAAAGTCCTGTTCCATATCTCACCAAATCTTTCATGCTGCTGTTAATAATATATTGCCACTTGGTTCATCCTTGACTGAGGAGCTCATAAGATTCCAATTCTAATGCTTCTAGGGCTTTTATTGGGTACCATGGACTGGGAATAAATGCCCCCACCCCCATTTATAATGGATAACTGTCCTTAGTACTCCTGCCCACTACTGAGATCCTGACCTAAGTGTTCCCACCAACTCTAATACAATAAAGCAATCATACGCCATCTACATTATCTAGACCTTTCAAGTTATTTCCAAACTTGACATTTATTGCCCTGGTTAGTACAGAAACCAAACTGGGTAATGAAAAAGGCCCCATTATCTCAATTCTAAAACCATTTTCTATTTGTGGCTCAGTCAACATTTCAACATCTCGTTAAAAGTATTTAATTTCATTCCGGCAACAATAACCCATGTACCTCACCAGTGACCACAACTTCGGTGTCCCAGCCTCTAAATTCTATTAGTGTTCAGAAAGCCTCCTGGTTGCAACATAATGTTCAATCAGTGCAGAGAAATTAATTAAATTAAAATTATTTTTATTGTGATTTAATTAGCTTGATTTAATTACTTTGTTCACTGACTGAGCATTCTGTTGTTCCAGCCAGATCCTCGCTCACATTTGTGGCTTGAACATTCCCACAGAATTACACATTTTTCTCCATTCAGCCATTGGAGCGGGCGGGGGAGTGGGGGGAATTTGCCAGAAACTCACGATTTATCACAATCAGCATCATCACAAATTATAGGAAGCATCCAGCAATATGATCACTTCTAAATGAAGTGCCTGAAAGCAGGTCACACCAGCAACCTCAGCTGTTAATCCGTCATATTTCATAGTCAACCTGACACCCTGTCCAATTTGCTGAGCCTGCTGTATCACGGGACAGATCCTGGGAGCTGCTGCCTCTTAGAGGGCCCAAGTCAGGGGTCCAGGTCCTATACAGGCTGCTGTGCTTACAAATCCTGCCCGGCCCTGCTCAGTCTCCCTGCAACCCATACTCACTGATGCCCCTGCTGTCTCTCCCTCCAAGCCAGGGGTCCTGACCCTGAGGTTTATAAACTGAAAACTAGCATTTCCTTCGATTGCCAGGACAGGCAACAAACCACAGGGTACTGGCAGTCTCTGGGACTTGATCACCAAAAAACACCATATATTTCCATGATTACGTGACAGCAACTCTACATACCTTCAAACACTCTACTTTCATCATTTCTCAAAACAGCAGTCGGTATTTGACCCCAGTAGCCAACCGTGATCTCAGCCTATTTTACCGCTGGCCACACAACAATGCAATGTGACCAGCAGCCTCCAAGCTGGGGTCTTCTGCAAACAAAATCAGCTCTAGCTTGCTTATAACTTGTTCAAAGGTGTACACAGTTGTTTTCCTGTATTTTAACAACCATATTTTAATACATTTGGCTTCCTGCATGATCTTTTGTATGTTACTATATGACTTGAAACCATTTTTCTGAAAAGAGATCCAGACTTTGCCAGACTACTCTAAGGATAGAGGTATAAGCTTTTTTGTCCCTGAATTAGTTTCCTATGGCTGCTTTAACAACCACAACCTTAGTGGCTTTAAACAACAGAAATTTCTTCTCTCAGGGTTCTAGAGGCCAGAAGTTTAACACCAGCTTCTCTGGACAGAAATTAAAGTGCTCGTTGGGCTTTTCTCCTTCCAAATACCCTAGACATGTCTCCTTTGCCTCTTTCTGCTTATGGTGCCTGCCAGCATTCTTTTGTTTGTGGCCATATCCTTCTAATCTCTGCTTCTGCCTTCACATGACCTCTCCTCTTCTTTGCATGTCATCACTCTCTGCCTCTCTCATACATAAACATTTTCTAAAATAATTTTTATTGGTTGATTGATTGTTTTAGAGAGAGAGAAAAAAGGGGGGTTAGAGAAAGGAAGAAAATATTTATTTGTTGTCCATTTATTTATGCATTCATTGATTGATTCTTGTGTGTACCCTGACGAGGGATCAAACCCACAACCCTGGTGTATCAGGATGATGCTCTAACCAACTGAGCTACCTGGCTAGGCTTCTATGGACACTTTTGATAGCATTTAGAGCTGAACTGGATAATCCAGGTTAATCTCTCCATTTAATGGTCTTTAATTTAATCACATTTTCAAAGGCTCTTCTTCCAAATAAGGTAACCATTTACAGGTTTAGGTTTACAAGGACTAGGACCTGGTATTTTAGAGGTCACTATTTAGTGCTATTAGTCCCTATACTTAATATTTTATTGACCATAAAATTCTGGCCTTTAGTCTGATGACAACAGGGGCAAATGATGATTTCAAATATGTATAAAACTGTACCAAAGTACAATAGATGTCCCTGCCAAAACCCATGAAAATTAAAGAGGAGTTAATGTGATGGTTAAAGAAAAGCAAGTCCTTTAAACAATTAAGTTTTCACCAAGACCCAGGAGAGAAAGCAGGCCTGTTCTTCACTTCCATCCAAAGAAAGTAGAAGCTTTGCAAACCTCGCTGCTATTACATGTGCCGTTCTTGGGCCCTGAAGATCTCGTGGGGCTCAGGTCTACAGTTCTGCTTCTCCCCCCTCCACCTCTCGTCCTGCCCCCAGGGTGCTAAATGCAAGTGTTCTGCAACAGGTGGAATGAGGAACTTATGCCACAACCAGAAGTGAAAAGGGTAGGACTGTGTGTTTTTTCAATTAAAAAGAACAACAGGAAGTAAGTATTGAATTCAATGTGAGATATTCTTGCTACTATTTAAAACAAACTTTCTATAGGCAGGTGTACCAAACCAGAGTTTATTTCCAAAAGAAATTTTATAACCACTTCTTCTGGGGACCAGGAAAATGGTGCATGGGATAATCCAATAGCAGCCTAATAGCATCCTCCGGTCTAGAAATCAGACCTGGCTTCCTGCCCCAGCTAGGCTGCTCCTTGCATAATTCCAATCACAAAACCTGATCTCTCTAAGTGCCATTCTCCTTCATCTGGGGTAGGTGTACTAAGCAGGCTCCATAAAGGCAGGACTCACTTTTATTTTCCTGTGTGAAACTTTGAGCACATTGGCCAGCACACAGAAGACCTTCAT
The DNA here is from genome assembly GCA_037038555.1 of Rhynchonycteris naso. NCBI lineage: Eukaryota > Metazoa > Chordata > Mammalia > Chiroptera > Emballonuridae > Rhynchonycteris > Rhynchonycteris naso. Next base: position 231,508,095 of record CM072998.1, read on the forward strand.
ATTCATATTTATTTACTTGACCTGAATGTCGCCCTAACCTGACTCATAGACTCAAAGTGATACTGCCCACGCTGCCTCTGAAAATAACTGAAACTCTACCCAGACAGAAGGTCAGTATTGCTACAGATGGCCTTGTTCTTGTACTAAGTCATTTTGCATGGTCCCTTCCAGACATATGACACTTCCATCCCTTTTTAAATTAGCCCCAGAGAGTGCACATCTGCACTGGAAACGAGCAGAAAGATGTCTCTGTCACTCAGGCCCCTCGGTGCAGAGGGCGTGCCCAACCCAGCAGGACTCTGAGCAAACCTTGGTGTTCCTTGTCAGGCTGGGAAAATCTTTGGGATTATCTAGTTTAACATCTTCTCTTGACAGAGAAGGAAACAGAGCTGTCCAAGGTCTATGTAGTTCCCATTACCAGTGTTCTTTATTTTTTCTTATGGCTTCGATCTACCATCTACTGTCTATTCATTTCAGCCTAAAAGACTTCCTTTAACATGTATTGTAGCAGGTGTGCTAGTAATGAAATCCCTCAACTACTGTTTGTCTGGAAATGTCTTCATTTCCCCTCCTTCTAAAAAGATAATTTTACCATGTATGTATGTATGTGCATATATATATATATATATATATATATATATATATATATATATATATATGACTTTGAGTTTGTTTCTTTTTTTTTAATGTTTATTGTATTGATTTTAGAGAGAAAGGAAGGGAGAGAGGGACAGGAACATTGATCTGCTCCTGTATGTGCCCTGACCAGGGATCAAACCAGCAACCTCTGTGCTTCGGGATGATGCTCTAATCAACTGAGCTTTCGGGCCAGGGCTGTTTCTTATTTTGATTAAAACTGCTAAGATCCCACTTTCCCCTACCCACTCTGGTTTTGTTCCACTTTTCCATAATAATGTTTACAAAAACATTAACTCATATAAAAAGGATTCCTCTGAGGTGCTTTCTCTACTTCTTTTTACATATGGAGGTAAATTATTTTTCATAAAAAATGAGAAAATACAGCTTTCATTTATTAACCCAATTAAAATTGATAAGTACTAAACTAAAATTCCCAACCAAAATTCCAAAGATGAGCAAAACAATAGCCCCAAGTTTTTTTTGTGAGCCCCCAAATCATCTCTTGTAAGTTTAAGATAAGGCAGTCCTGGGAATACAAAAAGTTAAAGTGTTGATGTGCTGAAACCAACTACACCAAACACATTCCTAGTGTCAACAATACATGTTGCAAGTAAAACAATGATAATACTGAGTGCTGGAGTAATCAAACAATACTGAATCCATGAGAATGGAAAATTGGAGAAAAACATCACTATTAACGCTTTCCTTGCAGGGAAGTAGATTAGAGTGACTGTCAAAAGCATGGCAAACAGTATGCATAACTTCATGGGCATTCAAATAGCACCATGTGGCAAGTATTTACTATAATCTTGCAGTATATCAGATGCCACTTCGCCATAAAAATAAGGTTTCCAGACTGACCAGTGATGGCATAGTGGAGAGCATCAACCTGGAATGCTGAGGTCACCGGTTCGAAATCTGATATTGTTGACTTGAGTGCCAGCTTATGGACTTGACTGAGTGCACAGTCACCAGTTTGAGCATGGGATCATTGACACAATCCCAAGGTTGCAGGCTTAAGACCAAAGTCACGGGGTTGAGCTGAGGTCACTGGTCTGATTCCTGATCAAGGCATGTATGAGAAGCAATCAATGCATAACTAACTGAATTAGTGAGTTGATGCTTATCTCTCTCTCTTCCTACCTCTCTCTCTCCCTCCTTCACCTCTTTCTTAAAAAAAAATGAGGTACCCAGAGAGTGCCGATGTAAAATACATGAGAAAAGGTAAAGTACTTGTTGTAATGGTTACATTCTTCATTCTTTCCTTTGAAGGGCTTTGAAGTTCACCATATATGGGTAATGTTGAGGTATGGCAGAGAAATGAAAGAGCTATGGTTAATAAGGCATAAGCACTCTCTTTGGAGAAATGAAAGAGCTTTGGTTTACAATCATCTGTAGCATTTGAAATCTGGAAGTACTGATCTATATAATTTAATGTCATAGGACAAGATATGGACTTTTTTTTAAGATACGGACTTTTTAAAAATATTATTATCACAGGAGCAAAGAACAATATAAAGAAAAATGATGAACTACTTATATAGCCAAGATAGCCTATTTTAGGAAGAAGTGCAAGATGGAATACAATTAAAACACAGATGATTTTTAGTTGTTTTTGTCCATCAGGATATCAAGATCGACTATAGTCTCTAGACAAAAATTCTGAAATAGCAGTATCAAGCTCTGTTTAGCCAAGTAGCTCAGTTGATTGGAGCATCATCCCCATCCACTGAGGTTGTGGGTTCAATCCCCAGTTGAGTCACATGCAAGAGTCATCTAATGAATGCATGAATGGCTAAAGGAATGAATCAATGTTTCTCTCTCACACACACCCTTCTTCTCTCTTTAGAAAATCAATATAAAAAATATTTAAGTGACATAGCACCAACATTCTGAATTATTATAATGCCTTCTGTCACCATATTTTCAGTTAATCCAATTGCAAAGAGTCCAAGATCTTCATAAGATGTCATAGTTATCTGACTACACAGACTAAACAGGAGATGAACTAAGAAAGAAGCCAGGACAGCAAGTATCAGCAGCAAGCAACTAAATCCAAGAGTACCAGTATGAGTCATAACATAAGCTAAGCCAAGGATGCCACTTTTTATAATGGCATTCACCAAATTAAATCCTGAGAAACCAAATGAAATACCTGGGATCCCTGTCTGTGAAATCCGTTGCTTAGCAACAGGCTCGATTCTTCTTTCTTTACCTTCTCAGCTGCTGGGAAAAGATGTACCAGCCCAGTTCAACATTGATGACCTTCCAGGGCATCTTCATGACTGCTCACTGGCCAACTACAAGATCCATCTGCAAGCTCCTACCCTCCCCTCCCATTGTTAATCATGCCATAGGTGGAGCTGTGGTCCAAGCCCTTTCAGTTCCTATGCCTCAACAGAGCAGGGAACTGGTATAAAAACTTTTAAATTTATTTATTGATTTGAGAGAGAAAGGAAAAATATTATTCTGTTCCTGTATGTGCCCTGACTGGGGATCAAAAGCACAACCTTTGAACATTGGGATGACACTCTAACCAACACAGCTATCCAGCCAGGGATAAAACACTTGATTTATAGTTGGTCTTCTTTTTTTTCAGGATTTTATGTCATCCCAATGCCTTCTGGTCTACATGGTTCCTGAAAAGAAATCAGTTGTTAATCCTATTGAAGATTCCTTCAATGTGAAGAGTCACTTTCTCTTGCTGCTTTCAAAATTTTCTGTTCGTCATTGGGTTTCAACAATGTGACTACCAAGTGTTTTGGTATGGATTTCTTTGATTTGTCATTTACAGAGTTCATTGAGCTTCTTAGACATGTATATTCATGTATTTCTTCAGATTTGGGGAGGTTTTAGCATTTATTTATTCAATATTTCTCTTCCAGTTTCTCTCTCTCTCTTCTGCTAGGAATCCTATACTGTGTACATTATTATATTTAATGATATATACCACATCCTTCATGCTCGATTCATTTCCTTCATTATTTCTTTTTGTTTCTCAGACTGAATAATTTTAGTTGTCTTATATTCAAGTTTATTGGTCTTTCCTTTTGCCTGCTTAAATCTGCTGCTTAAGTCCTCTAGTGATGTTTTCATTTCAGTTATCATACTTTTCACCTCCAGAATTTCTCTTTGGTTCCTTTGTATAATTTCTCTTTCCTTGTTGATATTCTCACTTTGTTCATAAAGTTTTTTCTTAATTATCGTTTGGGTTTTCCCATAGCTTCTTTTAGCTCATTGAATATATTTAAGACAGCAGATTTAATATCTTTGACTAATAATTTCAATGTCTAGACCTCCTCAGAGGTGATTTTTGTTTATTATGTTCCTGTGAATGGGCCATATTTTTCTGATTTTTAAAAAATGTATTTGTTGATTTTAGAGAGAGAGAGAAACATCAATTGGTTCCTGTAGGCATCCTGACTATAAGGATTGAACCAGCAACCTCTGCACATTGGGACGATGCTCTAACCAACCTAGCTATCTGGCCAGGGCTAATTTTTTGTATATTTGTATTGTTGTTGTTGAGAACTAGGCATTTTAAATATTGTCACGGCAACTCTATAGATCAAAGAGTGCTTAATCTTGTCTGTATAAAGCTAAAGCCAACCATTTGTAACTTTTCCAAACTATTTTTTTGCAATGTGTGTATTCCTTGTTTTGTGTCGTCTCTGATGTTTTGGTTTTGATATATCTGCAGCCAGCTGTAACATAAGAGACATTTCTTTAAATGTCTGCTTCCCAAAAGAGGTGAGGAGCTTTAAAAAACCATTAAGTTTTCTCTCTTTAAGTTGCTTCAAAAGCTGCTTCAACCCATAAACAGGCTGACAGTCCTGCCATCTAAATCATTGTTTTGGTACAGGGTCAGATTCCTGGAGCTTCTGATGCTGCCATCCCCTGTGACATCACCCAGTAAGTGATTGATTTTAATTTAGAAACAAGATGGAGAAAATAATTATTAATTAAAAGTTTAAAGTATATGTTTTTCCCAAACATGAAAAAACATTTCATCAATGTAGATCTCTTATGAAAAAGTAAATAAACCAGTGATTTTTGTCTGCCATCTTTAAGTCAAATATATTCTAAAAATCCCTTTCAGAGGCAGGCAAAGTATAAAACAGTCTGGAAACATGACCTGGAAAAAACATAGACCTAGAAGAGTCTAGCAGGAGGATCAGAAATGAGATACCAAAGTAATGTTGCTAAATGAGATGCATCTTCCAGGACATGAAGAGAGAAAACTAATTCTCAGGATCAAGGAAAGTTTGATCAAAGGAAACACTGAGTCTGAGGACAAAGAAGCCCCTGTCCTCCAGGACATATCATATGCTCTCTTTACTTAGCACTGAGCTGCCTGGTAGATTGTGGCTTCCCCATCTTGTGGTCCTGTTTGGTCATTTAACTTGCATATATTACTTATCTTCTGCTAGGACTTAAGTTCATTGCTCAGCATAATCAGATCTCTTAAGAACAAGAATAATTTCTTAAACTTTAAAATTAAGCTAAAAGAGGGGGGAAAAGAAGGAGGAAGAGTGTGTGGGGAATGGAGTCTAGATTTCCTGGCACTATCATAATAAATTACCACAAACTTCATTGCTTAAAACAACAAAAATTTATTTCCTCATAGTTCTGAACACCAGAAGTATAAAATCAAGGTGTCAGTAGGGTGCTGCCCCCTCAAAAAGTTCTGAATCCATCCTTGCCTCTTCTAGTTCCTGTTCACTTTGGGCATTTCTTGTCATGGTAGTACAAGTTGTCTCTACCTCTATTTTTTATTTTTGATTGATTGGTTGATTGGTTGATTTCAGAGAGAGAAACATTGATTTGTTATTTCACTTATTTATGCATTCATTGGTTGATTCTTATATGTGCCTTGACCAAGGATCAAACCTACAACCTCAGTATATCAGGATAATGCTCCAACCAACTGAACTACTAAGCCAGGGTCTCTGCCTCTATGTTCACATGGCCCTCTTCCTATGTGTCTATGTTTCTCTTCATCTGAGTCTTTTATAAAGATACCAGTCATTACATTAAGACTTATACTAAATCCAAAATAATCTCATCTCAAGATCTTTCACTTAATTACATCTACAAAACCCTATTTTCAGATGATGTCACATTCACAGATACCAAGGTGTAGCATAATACAAAAGTATATTTAGTTCTTCCTCACAGTGTTGGTACAGTTTCTAAAACCCTTTTGATTTCCTGAGTGACAGCAGTATCTTTTATTGTTTATAATGAGCCCTTTTCAATCACACTGAGTTCTATGCTAATGGCAGGGCCTTTTAATAGCCTCAGCATAGAGCTGGTTACCAGAAAGACCTAGTAATCACCAACCTCTGATAAGGGAAGGATAGAAGGGCTGGGGACTGATCTTTATAAAAAACTCTGACACAATGAAATTCAGAGAGCTTCCAGGTTGGTGAACACAGCAAGGTGCTGGGAAGGTGTTGCTCCTAGAGGGGGCATGGAATTTCAGCATTACTGTCCCACAGCTTTCCCTGAGCATCCTTCCATCTGGCTATTTCAGAATCATAGTCTTCCCTGGTCAGTTGGCTCAGCCAGTGGAGCATCGGCCCAGCGTGTGGAAGTCTCGCATTCGATTCTTGGTCAGGGCACACAGGAGAGGCGACCATCAGCTTCTACACTCTCCCTCCATCTCTCTGTCTCTTGCTTCTCCTGCAGCCATAGTTCAAATGGTTTGAGCAAAGTTGGCCCCGGATGTTGAAGATAGCTCCATATTCTCAGCCTCAGGCACTGAAATAGCTTGGTTACTGAGTAACAGGAGCCTGTGGGAGTCTGTCTCTTCCTCCCCACCTTTCACTTAATAAAAAAAAAAAATGTAGTCTTTATACTAAGTCAGTAAACACAAGGAAACTGTTCTCCTGAACCCTTCTATGAACCCTTCTAGCCAATTATCAAAACTGAGGAGCGGGTTATGGAGACCCTCAATTAACATATAATCAGTAGGAAGTATGGATGGCCTAACTTTTGCAACTGGCTGCCAAAGTGGGGGCAATCTTGTGGGATGAGCCCTTAACCTGTGGGTTGGGCTACACTTATTCTGGGTTATTAGTATCAGAGTTGAACTGAATTGGTAGACTCTCAGGTTTGGTGTTGGAGAGTTGGAGAATTATTTGATGTTAGAGAAAACATCTCCCATGTCAGACCAGGTTGTGGAGCAGCAAATAGAGCATTGAACTGGGACTCAGAGGACCCAGTTTCAAAACCCAGGTGACCAGTTTGAGGGCGGGTTTATCAACTTGAGCACAGGCTCACCAGCTTGAGTGTGGGGTCATTGGCTTTAGTGTGGGATATATATATGATCTCATGGTCTTTGGCTTGAGCCCAAAGTTCACTAGCTCGAAGCCCAAGGATGCTGACTTGAGCCCAAGGTCACTGGCTTGAGTAAGGGGTCACTCACTCTGCTGTAGCCTCCTGGTCAAGGTACATATGGGAAACCAATCAATGAACAATAAAGGAGCCTCAATGAAGAATTTATGCTTCTCATCTCTCTCCCTTCCTGCGTGTCTGTCCCTATCTGACCCTCTCTCTGTCTCTGTCACAAAACAAACAAATAAATTAATAAATAAATAAAAGAGAAAACATCACACAAATGTTAGGATTTAGACACATATTTTGGGGCGTACATAATTCAACTCACTACAGGGGGGAAGAAAAAGAAGGATCTGTATTTTTCCCTAAAATCTAATAGTACTGAGCACATAATAATTCAACATATGAATGTGTTATTTATGGCATCAACCTTAGAAGGCAAAGTAGAGAGTTTAACAGGTATCTCATGATGGAGACTCCTTTGCCTCTTGTTAGACATGAGGTCTTTGCACAAACTTTATTTAAAATATTGTAAGACTTATTCAAGGCTTTCCCACCTGCCCATCAATCCTGAATTTACACTGCAGGTGGTCTTTGGGTAAGATGAGCAGTAAACATGGATAACAATTTAATGAGGGTAGAATCTGTGAGCTCATCACTGGAATTGTTAATGCTGTCAAAGCTAAGGAAGCATCCAAAATCCGGACCCAAAGTTTGGCCCATTACACTTCCTTCCTGAAATGTTCCCTGCAGTTTCTTACTACTAAAACATAAGTGATTTAGACTCGTGCCAAGGTCAGGCAGCCAATGAAAGGGATACAATTGTTCTTAATCTTATGAATTTTTATTTTTCTTGTTTTTTCTCTCCCTTTTCTAACAGAACCTTTTCTCTTTCCTTTTAAAAAGCAAGCATTTGCTTTTATAGACATGCAATCTTGTCTTGCATTATTATTGCTATGTTACAGAGTGAAACAGGGCCCCAAAAAGATGATATAAGGGTATAGAGACATTCAACTGTGACCCTGGGAATCGGACACAGGCACTAAGTCTCATGCTTTTTTCTCAACCCTATGGTGCCTTCCTTTCTATTTCTGTTGTTTCCTTTTCTTTGTTTTCCCCATTTCAAAGGCACTCACAAGCTTAGCACATGCTCCCATTACTCTGAGATCCATGGTTCTCAGCACTCTGAGTACCAAAACTTCCCAGGGAGCTTTTATAAAAACTCATGAGTGGACTCCATCCCAAGCCAATCAAATCATAACTTCTGGGGGTGTGGCTGGGACATCAGCATTTTGTCTGAGCCCCCAGGTGATCCTGATGTGCAGCCAGGATTGAGAGCCACTGCTAAAGATCATGTGTGCACCTTTTATTAGCCATAGAAAAGAATATCTTCACTCAAGATTAATCTGATCTTTGGAGCACATCTCATTAAACCTGTTTGATGAAAACCAAAGACAAAGTAACTACTAAGACTTCTAGATGACACTTTGAGCTGACATGACGTTTAATGCCCCCCCACTTCCCAAATCCCACTAAAAGAGGCACGGTGTTATATTCAGCAGGAAAGGAAGTCTCTAACATTCATGTAAACTAAGAAAAAATAGCATCAGTGAGCAAGAAACTTTGAGAAAGTTGACACAATTGGGTGCAGGTGAAAACAGATGAGTCAAAGTAGTACCAAGAACTGTTCAGCACTGATTAGGAAACACCACGTGGGAAGTACAGAGGTGAAATACCCCCAGAGACCTGGGAAATTCTCAAACTTACACTGGAAGAGAGTGGGACTTCAGGAGAGTTGGTGGGGGCAAACAAGAGCAGTCTGGCAAAGCCCAGTGAACAGACTGGCCACCCCGGATGGATCTGGGGGAGTCCCATCAGCACCCTGAGACAGAAGTACCTTTCCAGTAATTTGCTACCAACTGTCCCTGGCAGGCTAGATCTCTAAGCAAAGAAATTAAAACTACTAAATAAATAAAAACTTAAAATTTCCCCTTTGGGACTAAGACAATAGGAATAAACACACTCACTGACAAAACCATTTTAAGTTTCTAAACTGGGCAAATATAGGTCTCCTCTAAAGGAAAAAGCAAATGGAAACAACATGAAAATCACAGAATATATGCAAAGGTTTGTTACACAAAAAAGAAATAAGCCTGACCTGTGGTGGCGCAGTGGATAAAGCGTCAACCTGGGAACACTGAGGTCGCCAGTTCAAAACCCTGCACTGGTCTGGTCAAGGCACATATGGGAGTTGATGCTTCCAGCTCTTCCCCCCTTTTTCTCTTTCTCTCTCTCTCTCTCTCACTCTGTGTCTCCTCTCTAAAATAAGTAAAGAAAGAAATTAAAAACCAATGCATGCCATTAACTGTAACAAAAAGAAATTAAAATTGCATATAAACTAGAGCATGCACCAAAAAAAAAAAAAAAAAAAAAAAAAAAGAAATAAGACATATTTGAATACTCAGAACAAATGTTTATCTATGGAATAAACTTATCCCAAAAGAGCAAAGAATAAGTTTAAGGCAAGTTTAATTTAGATTTTTTTTTACCAATGTTGCAAGGCCATTATGGAGAATAGCTATAAAGAGCAAACAAATGATAAATATTGCGATGGGTAAAAATCACACTCATTGGAATTATTTTTAAATAGTTTTTAATGTGGGCAGTGTGGCAGATTAAAATTCCCAAAGATGACAAGTCTCCCAAGCCACATGTTCATGTGCCATGTGACTTTCCTCTTCCGTCCATAGGAGGAGTCTATTTCTTCACATGCTTTAATCTGGGCAGGAGCTGGGGAGATTTTGTGACTTCTGTGACCAACTGAGTATGCTGGAAGTAACATTGTGCCAGCTCTGGTCATAGCTGGCCTGGCAACTTTTGTTTCTTGCCCTTTGGAGGTCAGTAGCCATGTAAAAGACATAAAATCTCTGAGATACTACCATGGAGAGGAAGCGGGGCGGTGGGGACCATACCTTGGGAGTGAGAAGCTAGCATAGAAGTAAACCCTCTATCCCAACTCTGCCTTCTTAGGTCATATGACCAGAGATATACCACCCAGCTGCGCTACCAAATTGCTGACCCTAAATATTATGAGCAAAATAAAACGGGTATTCTAAGCCACAAAGTTTTGGGGTAGCTTGTTAAACAAAAATAGATAGCAGGCAGAGGCAGCCAACAGCACCTGGGAAGCCTCAGAGAAAGAGATGGGTTTGGTGAATGTGTACTTGCTGAATGTTGAGATCCCAAGCCCTCTTATCCAAATCCACTCCCAGAAAACTGGCAGTCAGGCTATGATTCTATAGGCAAAAGACATACATTTTCTCCTCTGGGAATTCTGACCAGTTCTAGGGGAAAGACCTAAAGCAGCTTACGCAGGACCTCCCTATAGTCTCCCTACAGAGAAGTCTTCTTTTAGTAGGACATCCCCCTCACACACATGGCTTCCATCCAGTATCTAGCCCACCCTAAGGATGTGCAAACAACCCAGAATTGCCAGTCATCTGAGGAAGCCTTTAACATGAAAGAAAGAGACTAAAAACATGAAGAAAGGGAAATAGAGGAGATTTTGAGGTGAAAAGGAAATTAAAATGCAAAACAATCCTTACTATCCTTGGAGAAGGAGCTATAGAAGACATTTTACCTATGAAACAAGAACAGGATGCTATTAAAAAGAAAAAGGCTGAAAAAGATCTTTTGGAAATTAAATTTATGATAGTATTAGTGAATAACTCAGCAGAAGGGCTGGCAGGTAAGGTGGGGAAATTTTAGAAAGAAGAGCAAAAGGCATAGATGGAAAATAAAAGAGAAAGGATAAGAAAATTAGAGGATCAGTACAGACCACCAATAATCTGTTTCATCCAAATAACAGAGTCTCAAAGAGAAAGAAAAGGAAGTCACCAAAAAAGCAAGTTAAGGACATTTCCCAGAACTGAAGGGCATGACCCACACCACATCACATCATTATGAAACCTCACAACCTTGTTGAGACAAAGAAGACTCTGCAAGGAGAGAGACAGAGAAAGAAAAAGAGAAAAAGAGACCATGTACAAATGGAAAGAAATCAAAATACTTATAACTTCTCCATAACACAGGAAGTTAAAACACAACACTACAGTGCCTTCAAAATTTTGAAAAATTATCTCCATAATGCACTATGTATCGAGATAAACTATGAGTTAAGGATGTGTAGAATGAAGATATATGAAAAAATTAATATTCTACACACTTTTTCTTAGAAAGCTACAGGAAAGTGTGTTCTGTAATACAAAAGAATAAACCAAGAAGGAAGAAAATATGAGACCCAAGAAGCAGGCTTTGACACAGAATAAAAAGGGGAAAGAAAGAAGGATCTCAGAATGACCATAGCCAGTTTAGTCAAGAGCTCATCAGAGGACTCCAAGACAGATGCCCCAGAAGATGAAGAGACAGAATGTCTGATGTGGGTGCACATATGAAGAGGAGATCCAGAATACTGGCTTAGAATTGGGGGTTGATAAATGTAGTGAAAATCAAATAATTATATGGTTCCAGAAAATTATTTGACTTTGGGGGATGGGCACATTATACAATCAACAGTTTAAATGCTATAGCAATTTTCACCTGAAACCTATAGACTCTTATTGATCAATGTCGCCCCATTAAACTTAATTTCAAAATTTTTAAAAAATCAAATAAACTGACTGTGATATGAAGAAATGTTCTACAATAGAAACAAAGTGTGAACCTCATATGCAATTTTAAATTTATTAGTAATGATATTTTTAAAACAAAGAGTTGAAATTAATTAATATCAATAGTATATTTTATTTTGACCCAAAATATGATTTCTACATAAAATTAATATATAATTATTGAGATATTTTATATTCTTTTTCATATTAAATTGAGATAAAGTGTATACTTTGCATTTATAGCCCATCTCAATTTGCACACTGAAATTTCTCAGAAATACTTGATTTTGCCAGTATTTAGTTATTAATTTGCATTTGAAAAGGTTATTTACATACCAAAGGTGTTCAAAATATACTTAAAAGTTTTCCAAGAGCCATCAGTTTTTAAGTTTAGATGTAACAGAATTAAAATTAAATAATGTAAAAAATTAATTCCTACCTGGCCAGTTGGCTCAGTGGTAAATCTTCGGCCTGGTGTGTAGAAGTCTTGGGTTTGATTCCTGACAAGGGCACACAGGAGAAGTGCCCATTTGCTTCTCCACCCTTCCCCCTCTCCTTTCTCTCTATCTCTCTCTATCTCTCTCTTCCCCTCTCACAGCCAAGGCTCCATTGCAGAAAAGTTGGCCCAGGCACTGAGGATGGCTCCATGGTCTCCACCTCAGGCACTAGAATGGCTCTGGTTGCAACAGAGCAATGCCCCAGATGGGCAAAGCATCACCCCCTAATGGGCTTGCCAGGTGGATCCCAGTTGGGCACATGCAGGAGTCTGTCTCTCTGCCTCCCCACTTCTCACATCAGAAATACAAAATAAAAAAATTAATTTCTTAGTCATACTAGCCACATTTTAAGTATTCATCAGCCACATGTGCCTATTGGCTATTTTATTGGACAGCTAAGAGCCAAAGAGATCAAAAAGTTATTTAGAAAAGGAAAAATAATTATTGTTACTACATGGCTCAACTTCAAGTAACATACTCTGAATATTTGTTTAATCAAAATTATATGATTATAATTAGGAAGATGGGTGTGGAAAATGTTTATTGTGTCAAGGAAGAAAGAGGAAAGAAACTTAAATCCTAAATGCCTAAAATTAAAAATTAAAATGTAGCAATGTAGTTATATTAAATAGAAACACAAAAATAAATACAAAAGGAATTTTTCAATATAGTTCTAAGTGACAGTCTCTGATTAAGAAGAAATAGGGTTATGGGGTTTGGGACTCCCATTTTTCTTAAACATTGCAGTATTGGTTGGATTCTTTAAAGTATAATTTTGATTTTTAAAAAGATCTTGAAAAATGATCATTGGAGGTCTGTCCACAAGTATGTGACATGAGAATTTTCTTTCAGATATTGCCAATAGAGAATTAACACTTTAAATGGTGACTCTTCTGCATTATCCTACGGAAGGAGGCAAAGCTGGAAGGCAACCCCAAGTATAAGAGGGAAAATAAAGTGAAAGGAAATCCATGTGTTAGTGGTAGATGCATCTTCCTGGCCAAATCCCACATCCCACTCTCAAGCATTCATGTCCTGAGCAGGCGCAGGACAAGCTTTCAGAGGTTGTGCAAAACAGCTTCCCAAGGATTCCGAGGAGACATCAGAGCTAAGGGAGGGGAAGCACAGTTCTCAGGAAATGAATGCCACACGGGTAACCAGGTAATTGTGCCCTGCATTTCACTTCCTCCACACCTCCAATCTGCCCCCTTCTGTGGGGTCTGGCTGCTCCAATCATGGTTCTATGCTTCATGTCTCAGTGCAGAGCATCTTCCTCCATTACAATTTTCCTGATTACTTTTGTCCTCACCAATTATCTGTTTGTTGTTGTTAAGTCTCACACAATTCATGTGATATGTCTCACATAGTTTGGGCTTTAATTATAAGCAGTTTTGAATTGCATATTATTTCACATATAATTTCCAAACAGCATGATAACAACAAGGACAGTACCATATGCCTCTGCATGGCCCCACCACACCTAGCACAGTTTAAATTCTAAAATATAGGTTTAAAGAGTATTTGATGATTGAGTGCTAATGGTTATATTATATATATTCATATATATATATATATATATATATATATATATATATATATATATATATATATATAGTGCTTCTTAACACAGAAACTATGGTATCTTATGGATAGGTTGGTCAACGAGAGAGAACTTTTATACATAGCAATTCAAGTACAGAGCTGAGTTTATTGTTCTTTCAGTTCATGACACAATGTTGTAATCGGTCAATACAAAACCTCTCCTTTTTTAAATTTTAACTTGTTCTCTTTATTTTTGATTCCCATGACCTGTCTCCTTCCTTTTCTCCCTCTCCAATAGATACCCATCTTATGTATTAAGAATTTGCCCTTGGAAATGTTCATATTTTAAAAATAGAGTGTTGTTTGCATGTGCATGCTTTTCCTAATTGTAAAATGGTACCATATGATAGCTCTTATTCTATCTCTTGCTTTTTCATTTAACATCCTTCCTAAAGAGCTGTGTTCATTCATTGCTTCACTTGCTTCATGTATGCCACCATACGCTTCTATCACATTCACCTGTCCATTTCCCTAATGACACACACCTATGTTGACTCCAACTATCTGGGGTCCAAAATACTGCTATGAAATTCACCTTCACACATTTGTTTCCATATGGACTTATGCAAGAGCTTCTCTGGCATATATTGGGAGTGCCATGTCTTGGAATATAAAAATATATAATGTGGCTAAATATTTTTAATTGCTCTCCTGAATGGCTATACCCATCTCACTTCTATCAGCTGTTGATGAGAATCCTCTGCTGTGTAATTCAGAAATATCTATCAAATACAATGAAAGAAATAGCTTTGGGGACAATGTTGAAGCCCTCATCAGCTCCATGAAAAGAAGGGGATAAAAAGACAGAAGCTATGGCTTTTGGGTCCATTTACCTGGGCCACAGCCATTTATTGTGGGGACAAGACCTGCTCTGACTCTTGGCTGTACTAGTTTGGGTATGACTTATTTCAGACAGCTTTTAAAAATAATTATTATTAATTTTTAGAGAGATAAAAACATCAACCCATTGCTCTACTCATATCAGCATGCACTGGTTGATTCTTGTATGTGCCCTTACTGGGGATTGAACCCACAACCTTGATGTATTGGTACATTGCTCTAAGTAACTGAGCTATCTGGCCAGGGCACAGACAGCTCTTTCAATTCATATCTCAAAACATTTTGTATTTGAGGAAAAGAAAAAAAAGAGGAAAAGAGAAATAAAAGGGAAAAAGAAAGAATACTGATTAAGAATACCCAAACCCACAGTTTCTTAAATGGCACGCGCGCGCACGCGCACACACACACACACAGAATTAGCTAGAGGTAACACGGCTCTGAGGGTGTAATCCGTTCCCTACCAAATGGGAAATTGAAGCCCGCCATGAGGTGTGGCTGAGTGAACCGTCTTTGTCTTTTCCTGCCGTGCACTCATGTTTCATCAGCCAGGGTCTTTGTGGTCCCAGTAGCTTGCAGTTTGTTTGTTTACCCTCTTTCCATCCTCCATCTGGGGGTTCCCTAGCTGTGGCTCCTGTGAGCACTCTTCTGCCATCACCTGTCCCCCTCGGGTGTGTCTTGTGCCCTCCACATGCCCGTATTTGAGTTTGAAGATCAGACACATAAAGCACCCTTTTTCCACTTTGCTTTTAGCTGCTGAATCTCAAGAGCTGGGTGACGGAACAGCAGGTCAGATGTGAAAATGGAGGAAGACCCAGCACCCATGAAAGGGTAGAAAGCCTTCTCCAGGGCCCCCAGGAATCCCCAACCCTCCCCTTAGCTTCCTTTTTCTGATTCCCACCATCTGGGTCCACCTATGAATTGACAAACTCCTGTTGGTCACATCTGGTTTAAGAGAAAGAAACAAGGAGTTGGGAGACCTAACTAACAGGCAGCACTTGGCACACACAATAGAAGCAGCTGCTGTTTATGGCCTTTTTTAGGGTGGCCTCAAGCTGGACCTCACACTTCCCCTCCCTGACTTTTCCCTGTGGGGCATTGTTTTACACAGAGCATCTGGAACCTCACAATCTTACAGCTAAAAAAAAAAAATCATGAGTCCCATGAATCTATAAAACTAAAACAAACTCTCTTCCTGGGAAAACTTTCTAGCCCTGCTCCTGGTTTTCCCATCAGTGTAAAGCAGGTCCGTACAGCGCTTCACTCTTCACCTTCCCTATCCATGAAATGGGAATGTCAAGAGCAGCCAGTCAGCTATCCAGTCAAAATGCTGCCCCATGAAACGTTTCTCCAAATAGCAGCTTGCAAGGTTTGAAACACCTCCAGTGTCTCTAGCAGGGGTAAAAACAGCACAGGTTCAGGTTGTTGGTTCAAAACCAATATCACACTACACAGGAGGCAAGTAGGAAGGACCTAAGCCCATCCTGCTAGATGTTATTTCTGTCTCTTCTGACCCCAGGGCCTCCCTTCCCTGGTCTTGTCCCCATAGAAACAAGCATGAAGTTGGCAGGCACCTCTGTGCACAGCATCTGACTCCACCAGCGCCTGTCCAATACCCATTCCTGATTTCAGATGCCTGAGCTGGCTCGGCTGGGCAAGGTGGCGCCTAATTACCTCCCTTCTGTTTTTGTCCCTCCTCTCCTCTCTTGTCCTCTCCCCTCCCCACCTCCTCAGAGGACTGACTGCCTTCCAAGAAACAACACACGTGCACACCTGGCTCACTGCGATAGGGAAGCTCACCATGGATACCGGGCTACCATTCCCACCCCAGCGGCGGCTCCTGGGAATAAGTAACTATCTCCAGAATGCTACAGACTCCAGATGTGCACCGACTAGTGCCTTGAGACCTGGCTTGCTTGTCTCATTATGCCTATTTTTTTCCACAAGTTTCATATATGCATATCAAGCCTTCAGAAGGGGACAAAATGGGAAATGTTAATCTTCCTTTTAATATGCTACCACATGCCAGCCCCGAACAGCTGTACACACACAACACTATGGACTAGACATGAAATATAGCCCAGGACCATTTTTTAAGCATTCATTCCCAGGGCTTACAAAACACATTTACTTGGAGGGAGGTCACACAGTCTTCCTTCTGCATAAAACGGTGGCATTGAAATAGGTACAGCCATCTGGAAACAGCCTCCTCTGCCATTGATATGTAAAATGCACACATTACACCATCTTGCTCCGGACTGTGCAGCAGGAGGCAGAGACACACACAGGCCTGTGACTGTTCAAATATACAGCCTCTGGTTCTCCATAGTGCTTATCTTGCTCAGAAAACCACTTGCTGGCAGCCTAGGTGACTCTGGACAGGCTGGGGAGGTAATTTGCTCACAGAGGCATTCATCTGTGTGCAGGAGGAGTGTCCTGGAGTCCAGATTTGGGGGATATGATTTGAACAGTCTCCAGTGCTGCTTCAAGCTCGCTAATAAGAGAATCTGTCAAGTGCGTGACTGAGAGTAAATAGCAAACACCCCATCGAAATAATGACCTCTGCTCCTTGGCTCATTAGAGCCAAGAATTTGCTTCCTTCCCTGGAAGACTTAGATCCCACCTTAAATAACTAGTTTCATCAGGCATTTAAAGGAGAAGAGCAATGGGTCCTGTATCACTCATTGATCTCCATGTATCCCTATAGTCAGGGGATGACTCTACATGTTTATTAACATTTGAACATTAAAAGGACTTATCCCCCCTACATCTGCGAGTGCGCGCGTGCACACACACTCGATCTTCACTGTGTAGACTTCATCCAAATAAATTCTGGACCTCTGGAGCTATTAAACTTTTGTGTTGTTTCTTCCATTTTTATTTCCTAAACTTGTTTTTTGTCTTTGTTTTATTTTTTTTAATATCCACATGATATGGATAGCATAAATCAGCTGCCTTAAAATTTGAAATGTCATTCCAAAGCCAGTCACCCTCCCTCAAAAAAAAAATCCCAGAAAGAACACAGAGCCCTAGAGTAACGCAAAGGGTTAAGCTGCTAACTGCACAAATAGCAGAGCTCCAGTTACTGAGAGAGGAGAGGAGGAGACCACTCTAGGTCAGCCTGTCCTTTATATTGTGAAGAGCTTAAAAGGGGCTACTAAACCCAGCAGCCTATAGCAAAGGTAATTTATTTTATATTCTTAGTCATCACATGCAATACTTTTTGGAGGGAGAAAGCAAATATAATTCAAAGAAAATGATAAACATTTACAAAATATGTACCTAGTGATGCGTTCCCTCCCCCAGTTAAGAGAACACGTGTCTTTCTCTGCTTTGGTAGTGCATTTCTCTTTCTGTTTGTGTGTCCACATCTTCAAAGTGCCTAAGTGACTGGGGGGGCGGGTGTTGGGAGGATTGTGGTTCTGCCTTATCCTGGGTCATTGGTACTTTAGGGGGTCCGAGGGGGCACAAATTCCCTGAGATCAGCAGGTCCTGGGTCTGGGCACTCACGTTTCTGCAGCGCCAGCTCCTGGAAGACACATCCACATGACTTGTGAATCAGCTCCTGGCCGGGAGCAGTTACTAAGTGGACAGTTCTCTGGCTGGTTCCCTAAGCCCATGTGGAGGACGGCTTCTCCGGGCTCTGAGTGAGAGGCTGAGCCATTCAGCTCCTGTCTCGCACTTGCCACATTTTACGTGGATGAGGTCATTGGACTGCAGATGAGGTAACTGCCGCCTGCCTGTGAGCTGGGAGAGGTTACCATACAACTGTTCATGTAAACACAGCGAGGTCCTGTGGGGCCTGCC
The DNA here is from genome assembly GCA_037038555.1 of Rhynchonycteris naso. Classification (NCBI taxonomy): domain Eukaryota; kingdom Metazoa; phylum Chordata; class Mammalia; order Chiroptera; family Emballonuridae; genus Rhynchonycteris; species Rhynchonycteris naso. Next base: position 231,526,489 of record CM072998.1, read on the forward strand.
GACAGCTGGGCTCTGCTGCTGGCTGTGAAGGAGTGGGAGTCCCAGGACTCCTGGAGTTTGTCCGTGCTCTTAAAGGAGCCAAATCACTGCCTGAGTTCATGTCACACCCACCTCAAGCACTGGTCCCCCAGCCTCAGGTCAGGGCAACATTCTCGAGGGAGGAGTGCTGGCTGGTCCTGTGATAGGTCTGCGCAGGTACATAGATGAATAAATAGCACTGCCCATTAAAAGGGACATTCCCAAGGCAGAGTGAGGTGTGTGCAGTGTTCTGCAAGCCCACCTCTAAATCTCTCTGTACTCAGCCAGTAGAGGTGGTTCCACCATTCAGACACTTAGACACGTCTCCTAATAGTCTCTAAGTTAGAAACATAGCTGGAAAACAAGCATTTTGGACAACCGATAAAGAAATACATTTTTAAAGCTCTCCCATTCTACAGAATGACAGAATGCATTTCAAGACATTGAGCTGTCCTGCTCAGCTGTGCTGGGGTCCCACAATTCTCAAGGTCAGAAAGTTCTTTCCAGGGTCAAGTCAAATGAACTAAATCTAACTTCTGCATCTATCCGATGGATTCCGTGGATTCCGCATTTATTCCTTGTTTACTGAACCCTACCAGGAGTACTACATGGAACACCGGGAATGTCCTAGGACACAAGAGGTTGGTATGACACTCACATACCAGCAGTCACAGCTACTGTACACTAGGAGAAAGCTATGGAGGATTACAGTAAAGGGGCAAGGATGCACAGAGGGGAAATTTGGAAGCCATGTAAACAGTGGGCACCTCAATGCCCTCCCAGAGAGCCTCAATAAGCTGGAACCAGAAGTGTGAGAGTCACAGTGATAGTCACAGCATTAGTGAAGATGCACAGTGGGCACGTCATATGTCTTGTAACACCCATAACACCCATAAAATAAGTTCACTGCCGTTCCTACTTTACAGATGCTCACACAGTTTAAGCTAAGTTAGGTTACCTACCTAAGGAAGTGATAGAATCAGGATTTGACCCAGAGCCCGCATTCTGTAATCACACTGCCCCAGACACAATAGGACACCAAAACAACAGAACCTCACAGCCAAGTGTGGGGTGTATGCCTTGCCAGCATCACAAGCAGCTGAGTGCACTGGAGGAGCGGGATAACCCTGGTAGAAGAGAGCTATACACAGGAGAGAGAAAAAGAGAGGAACTTTGCAAGCCATTCTAAAGAATCTGAACCTTTTCATAAAGGCCATGGGAAGTCATTGAAGGACTTTAAGCTGATTAATGAGATGATCTGATTTGTTTGTTTGAAATGTTTCTCTGTCTGCAGTATGGAAAACGGATTGGGGAACAGTGACAAGTGTGTTGGAATAATGCAAATGAGAAATTAGGGCCAGAACTGAGAAAGAGCAGTGGACACAGAACATATGCAGGGAGTGGAGTTCTACCCAGGAAATAGTGGAGTTGGATACCTGAGTAGACGTGGGATGCTGTGTGGGCGGGAGAAGGAACCAAGCTGCAGAAGAAGGAGGAAGATGGTTTTTGAGAGAGTTCAGGATGTGGAAGATCAAGCTTAGAGAGGCTCCGTGGGTGCTGAGACAGGCAGATCTCAAGCTCAGGACCAAGATCATGTCTGAAGACAGAGATTTAGGACTCACCAGCATCTACACGTAATTGCACCTTGGGAGTTGCTGAGCGTGAATGAGATGTTATTAATTCTCCATTCACTTGGGTCTTTTGGTATTTGCAGATAGGCACATTCTGCCCCACAGATATAAGAGTGACATGAAGACAAGGACTTTATTGTCTTGTTCTTCACTCAATCCCCCATACATGACATACTGAAGGTGGGAAATATTCCATAAATATTGTGGAATAAAACAACAAAAGTATAATGCTTTCTAAAATCAGCATACAAAAATAGTTAACATTTAAATTTTTGCTCAAACCTCTGCTGCACTCCATAAGATGGGGAATGAGTGTAGCTGGAACGCATGGCCCTCCGCCTCCTTCACCTTCTGCACGGACTTCTCCTGCTTCGGGGTTCACGTCATTTCCTTCTGTCCTCGACTCCATTTGGGTCTTTCTTGCTTTGTCAACATAGGTTGAATCGCAAATTGTTAACCCCCAAACAACCTCTATAATATTACTGTTATTGCATAAGTATACTCCATTAAGTCATGTGAGTGTACTCAGAGAAGTCAGTGCAGAATTGGACTATATGCCCCACAACCTGTACTGCCCAGAGAAGAATATGCCACACATCAAGTTCAAACATGCTCCCTTTTCTTAAATTACATCACCTGCTCTCAATCAGACCACATTGCCGCTTCCTTCATATTTGAACTATACATTTCATATAAAATTATTTTTCGCATAATTTCTGTTGCTTTTCTTTCTTTCTGATTAACAGAAGACATGAAAATCTCGCAGGTTCTTAATCATACAATGTCTGTAACAGAGCTCCCTTTCTTGCTAAAAAGGTTCTTTATTGGTCCTCGGCTTTCCTGTTCTAATTTGGACCAATTGTTTTCTAAGACTGCCGCGCAGCTGTCATCCCAGGGTTCCATTTCATTGTACTCCTGAGCTAGTTCTCCTGTTTCTCGGATTCCCATTTTTCTTTTTCTTTGAGACCCTTTTGTTTCAGTTTTGCTATTGCTATATCTCAGCCATATTAGCTTTCTCTCTGACCCCAGAAAATACCAAAAATCTTCCTACTCTGCAGCCTCTGCACTGGCTCTCAGCCTGGGCTTAATGCTTCCCTCTCCTCCGGGGCCTCAGATCTTGACAGAGCTTGTCCATTTATATCATTCAAGTCAGGTTTGAATGTTGTCTCCTCACGGAGCATTCCTACCAGCCAACTGGAAACAAATAAACAAGCAAATGAAAAACACTTCCTGGTGATTCAATATTAAAACAACTCCTTTTATTTTCAACATAACACTCTCATTTCTTGATATTTTCTGGTTTTAATGACATTTTTTTCTCTTTCTCCCCATTAAAATGCCAGGTCTAAGAGAACAGGGTTTTTCTGGGTTATTTTCCACCTGTAAAACCCAGCTCCAAGAGCAGTGAGTGGCACATAGCAGAGGCTTAATGAATAGGGCTGAATGCATTTGCAGAAGGCCACGTTTATACACAGCACCCAAATTTCTTCTACTGCATCCTCTGACATGACAGAATAGAGGTCAGAGTGTTAATATACCCCTCCTGAAATCACGCTAACCTGAGACTGTATGCTCTCAGGTGGAAGAGGAAGTATAAATTGGTACAAGATGTGAAAGAACTTGGGGAGATGCTTAGGAAAAATAGATGGTTGTCATTTAGCTAATGTACCAAGTTTTGTTTAGCTGAGATGGTAGGTAAGCTAAAGAGAAGAGATAAATTGTTGGATATTGCTATTAGAAATAGAGATGACTAGATATTTTGAAAATTCTTCTACCATAAAACACTGAGATGCTGGATAAATTACAATATTAAATAAATTGATTAACTCTCAGTAATAATATAGAAAATTCCTCCAAACATAAAATAAAATAAAGCAAAACAAAATATGCCAAAAAGAAAGTAAGAAAATTCAGGAGCTGGGCTGCTCAGGGGCAAATGCCAACAGAGCAAGAATGAACAAACCATAGCACGCAGGCCAACTACCTGTTTTTGCAAATAAAGTTTTATTGGCACATGGCCATGCCATTTATGTATGGTCTATGACTGCTTCTGTGCTACAACAGCAGAGTACAGTCATTGCAACAGAGAACATATGGCCAGCAAACCTAAAATATTAATGCTGATTCTTTAAGAAACCCCTTAATGGTTACACAGCTAAAGGGGTCTTTGGAGTCTGTACAAAGTAGAGGAATAGACCTGAGACTCACATGAAGCTTAAACCTTCAAAGGGGTCACTCTCTAGGAAAAGGGTGGACTAGACAAACACATCTGTTGGCAAAACAAGTTAGAGTCTGTTTCTGCCACAGCTCCAGGTGGAAGACATCATTAATGATAGTAATGATAACACAAATTTAAAATAATAATGACTGGTCTCTCCTGGGAATTTATAACATGAGTCTAAGGTTCTAATTTTCATTGCCCACCTAACTTTGAAAACCCCAAACAAAGAAAATAAATTAGTGTGCCAGTTTGGTAACACCTGTGTGCCTAGCAAAGGAAAGTGCAAATCTTCTCCAGAGCAAAGCCTTCCTAACCCAGTCACATGAGGATTCTGACAGTTTATATTCAATTAAATGTAAGTATTAAAAAAGAGAGGAAATTTACTAAACCACAAAGTAACCAACCACCATTGGTGAGAATCTGCAGAAACAACACACATGATTTAAACCTCTAAGAACTTCAAATAGAATAGAACTATCAAATATAGAATGTAAAATAACTATGTACAAAATGTTGAAAGAGATAAGAAATGAAAGATAGAAAAAAAGAACAGGGAAAGGGGGACTATCAAAAGTGACAAAACAGATTTGACAAAGAACCAAATAGAACTTATAGAAATAAAAATAAAACTGTATATAATTAAAAACATGTAAATATATCTACATACATACATTTAGCAATAGGTGATAGATAGATAGATAGATAGATAGATAGATAATAGATGATAGATGATACAGATGATAGATAGATAGATAGATAGATAGATAGATAGATAGATAGATAGATAGATAGATAGATAGACAGACATGTGTGTATAATGATAGATAGGTAAAACAGCAAAATAAACATGGATGGAGAGAAGATTAGTTAACTGAAACCAAATTTTAAGAAAATAGAATGTAGCACAAAATGATAAGAAAGTAGAAAACAGAAAGAGAAAGGAAAGAATGACAAGTTCTAACATATATATCCAAAGTTACACAAGAGAGAATAAAAAGAATGAGGGAGAGACCCTGTTTGAAGAGATAATAGCTAAGAAAATGCTAGAACTAATGAAAGACATAAATTCTCAGAGACGAAAAGTATAATATATCTCAGGCAGAATAAATTTTTTTAAACAATCACAAACACTAGGCACATCATGGTATACTGTAAAACACCAAAGCTGAAGAGAAAATCTTGAAAGTAACAAGAAAGAAAAAAGAGATTACCTACTATAGAATGACAACAAGTCTGATGGCAGACTTCCAACAGAAGCAACAAAGCTGAAGACCATGGAACCATATCTTCAAAGGCTGGAAGAAAATAACTGTCTGTCTAAAATTGTGTTCTCAGAAATATTATTTTTCAAGAATTATAGAAAAAGCCTTTAAATGGCCATAAAAAATGTGATACATTTTACCATTCATATACTCTTAGCAAAGTTACATCTAAAGAATGAATATCCAGAAGAAGAAAATGGTCCTAAAGGGATGCTCCTGAATAAAAGAAGAAATACTGAGCTGGATTTCTCAGGAAAATAGAGTAGATTTTGAGACAGAAGATGAAAGGGAGACGAGACCTGGCAAAGAAGAAACACTTTGTGGGAGTCAAAAGAAATCTCTAATAGAATGTTTTATGTGTTTCGGTGTGGAATATAGTCTGAATTCTTCCTCCTGAATTCCCACAATATCTTCAGTAAAGTGTGCATTTTTCTAAGTATTTTATAGAGTTGAATCTATTTCTCAACATGAGATTAAGAGCCAGATATATCGGCTCTGACAGGGTAGCTTAGTAGGTTAGAGCATTGTCCTGATATGCCAAGGTTGCAGGTTCAGTCCCCAATCAGGGCCCGTACAAGAATCAACCAATGAATGCATAAATAAATGGAACAATAAATTGATGTTTCTCTCTATATATTTCCCCTTTCCTTGACCTCTGAAATTAATCAATCAATCAATAATTTTTTTAAAAGCCAGATACATGCTCAACAGGTAAGGTAGGCAAGGCAAGAACAGGGTTACACAAGTCCTATATCTGGTATATTGGTAGGGGAAAGGGCACACTCCGGATGTGGTCTCTATCTCTAGTGGGGACAACCTAAGTATTTTCTGGGAAGCTTTACTGGTATTGTTTCTCCAATGCACTATCACCACTTTTCTTGCCACGCTGCTTATGATAAGCACAAGGGATTACTCACCATGTTGAATTATGGAGTAAAGGAGGTACCCTTCTTATCTCAAATGAACGGGTAGGGCAGCACCCCCGTTTCCATTAAGGACACGTATCAATGTCATTGATGGCAGTTTCCAAGCACAGCCTTCGAGGAAAAGGGAACTCTGGGAAGGAATAGTACTGAGTATTCGCGTGACCAGGTGCTGTGCACTGCTCTTTTCCCAAAGGATGTCATTCCCTCGCATGTAAGCAATAGGGAGTCTACAAGACGTGTGGGCCATTACATGGAGAAGGGGCAACCACAATGAGATAGGTTCTACAGATTTGGAAATAAAGTCATTTACATTGGAAAATCAGCACATAATGGATAAAACTAATGACCTAAGAAGTTTTCTAATTAGACTATTGTCTAAATCAAGGGACAGCAAACCAGTCTACAGGCAAATCCAGCCTACTACTTGACTTTTATATTTTTGTGGTTAAGTGGTTGAGGGGGAAAAAAAAGAAAAATTTATTTCAACAAGTGAAAATTATAGGAAACTCATATTTTAGTATCCATGCAATTTTATTGTTTTACAGCCATGCCCATTCATTGCACGTAGCCAATGGCTGCTTTGACCCACAGTGACAGAGTATTCACACTAGAGATGACAGGATAGGGCACGCACCACATAAAGGGTGAGTAAAGAGACTGTAACTTTTATTTCAGAGGGAACAGTGCCTGCATAACAACAAGGGTCCCCAACACCCACATTTGATCCATTTGCCCCAATACCCCACCTTCTGCTGCTTCTGCTCCATTTTCTTTCTGCCCAAATATTTGTTATCAGCAGTATCCTTTGCAGAAAGTGTTTTGCCAAACCCCTGGCCCAGATGATGGTATTGACATATTTTTAAAAATACGTAATAATCAGAAAGGTCAGTGGATGTTTAAGAGATCAAAAAGTCAAAACAAAATGAAAGCTAGATGCACCTGTGTGAGTAGTAACTCAGGCAGGAAAGGCCCAAGTTTAACAAACCCTTGTAGGATCTGTTGCAAAAATGGAGGCATTGAGCTAAAATAGTGTCTCAGCAGTTGTGATAGCACCACTTATTGAGCCCATCTGTACGCCAGATATTATTATACTTGGCACTTTACATCGATTATTTAATTCTCAGAACAAGACAATAAGGTGAAAAAATACAAGGTTCAGAGATGTTGCATGACTTATCCAAGGCTGGACAGTGAGGAAGTGGACAAGCTGAGTCCTGGACCATGTGATTCTGAAGCTCCTAGCACTAACCTACACAGTCATTGATATCCTAATGCTCTTTCCACTTAGGAAATGTCAGGGTGACCACCACTCCACCGGCAGCACCTAGCCCGAAACCTAGCACATCTTAGCTGATCAGAAATTGTTTGTTAAAAATGTGGAAGACCCTCTGCTCACTCAGCAAGGTTGTTATGTTTGTGTTTGTTTGTTAAATTTACTGATTGATTTTAGAAAGACAGAAACATCAATCTGTTCCTGTATGAGCCCTGACTGGAGTATAAACCTATAACCTTTGCGTATGGGGATGACATTCTAATCAACATGAGGTATTCATCCAGGACCTCAGTACAGTTTTTATTTCAGTTTGGCTTCCCATGCCTACATGGAAAAACTGCACCAAAATGAAGAACTCAAGGCTCCTCCCTCTTGCCAGCTCATTCTAGCTCATTATCAAGAAAAACAAAAGTAGAGTTTAATTTACACAAGTCATGTATTCTAGGTTATATTTTTCCAGATTTATTTTTTTTGCATATTTTAACTATAAATGCAATTATACTGTCTTAAAATATGCTTTGACCTCTAATAAAATGTGAATATTTTATGACACCTTTTATGACACTCTAGATCAGTGGTTCTTAACCTTTTCTGAGGTACCGAACCCACCAGTTTCATATGCGCATTCACCAAACCCTTCTTTAGTGATAAATAAAATATGATTTTTTTTCCAAATTCAAGACATAGGTATATGTTTTTTTACTGGTGCACAAAATGAGCCGTGCATGAACATTACCTTGCTCAAAGAACAAAACCAACAAAGTGCATGAACTCACAACAAATTACGGTATTACTTTATTCTGGTCTCCGCGGCAGAGGCTTCTCCGAACCCCTGAGACCAACTCATCAAACCCCTAGGGTTCGATAGAACCCAGGTTAAGAACCACTGCTCTAGATACACATAAAATTATTTTTAATCTTATTATGTTATATTGTATTGATATGCAATAATTTGTTTAACCAAAATCATACTGTTATATACTGAGTTTGTCTTGGTTTTGAGCTTATAATCTAAGGTGTCTATTTTATTCTCAGTAGGCCATTTCCCCCAACTTTAACTTTAATCCTCACTTGATCGCTTTCTGTAATTCTAGCATTAAATCCTGCAGTGTTAGCATTTTAGCAATGATAATCACAACTCTCCATCGCTGAGTTTAGAATCAATTCAAAGTAGACACTGTTGTTCAAAATTGCATCTTTATTACAAGTGTGAATCTGATACCACAGTTTAGATATGACCACAACTGGGTCTTCCTAATGGGAGGCCAAGTCTAGACCTGAAGACAACCCAAACTACTGCCTGGGGCCCTCTTCAATACAACTAGCTTACAGCAAGCAACAGGCCCTGCCGCTGGGCACTGGAGCAGGGCAAGGGTGGGACCCAGGATATCTGGGGCCAGCAAATCCTTGAGAAGGAAGAAGCACTAAGATGCCAGGTTCGATTCTCATACCCTCCGCAATCAGAAAAAATACCCCCACACCTGGGAGGAATGAGGAAAGCATAGCAGGCTGGAGGGTCACTCCTGAGGAAGCAATGCCTACACTTGATGATACACCAGGCCAATACCTGCCTCTCCTGCTGCACTGCCCTTGTGCCTTTCTCTCCACACATCCCCTCACCTCACAATTCCACAGGATCGCTATCACATGCCTGTTACAAGGCTATGACCACAAAGCTACCCATTTGCTGTGATCAAGGTCACAGGCTCAGTGGGGCTGCCACCAGCCCAGCTGATTCAGCCTTGGTCAGCATGGTCAGTCTGCAGAAGGCACTTGGTTTTGCCCCGACATGAGTCATCCTGAGTAATTACAAGAGCTGATGGACTCTGAGGGAACCTATGTCTCCTCTCCCATGAGCTCCAACACAGAGGTCTCTGCCTCTGTCCTTTCAAAGGGGATCCAAAACGTCCTGACCTTGGGAAGCTTCGGAGCTTCCCAAGGCTCTATAGCTCCTGTGGCCACCTGCCCCCTTCAGGAGGCCACAAGCACGTACACCTTGAGTTTCTACTACAGCAGCCTTGTTGCCCTGAGACAGCAAGGCCAGCATATTGGAACTCTAGCTCTGCTTCTGAGCTTGGTGATCTTGGACAAGGAATCTGGCTTCTCTGGACCACAGTGTCCTCATCTGCAAAATGAGGACAGCAAGCCCCTTTCAGAGACTCTTGAAGCCGGTGTGGTAGGCAGGGCCTCCCTAAACCTCTCCACTCCCTGCCCCACTCACACTCGGATGTCTGTCCACCTTGGCCACGTTACTCCTTGTCTTAGTATCCCTTCCACGTTCAGCTCCCCCCAGCTTGCACAGATGTTACTCACTCCCACATGCCTGAGGCTTCCCCTGCATACCTCTTTCAAACCTTTACCTCAGTACTTTGAGATAATTTCTAACCTGCCTCAACTATCCAAAGTCCCTCTGGTGGCAAGTTTGATTCTTTGTTCTCCACCTCCGTGCTCAGTGCCTGGCACATGAACCGGACTCTGATGAAAGAAAGGTGAGGGGACTGGAACAGGAGAAAATGTTAAAATTACAGCATTCCTGAGTTCAGGAAATCTACACAAGTTGTCCTTTTTAGTGTCTATATCTCTCCAAACACAAATTCTTACCTCTTAGACTGAAATGCCCTTTAAGGGCACAGGGACACAAACCATGGTCACTCAACAGGAAGCTGTGTGTGCTGCCCGCTGGCCCCGAACCAGCAGCTCTGTGCCCAGGGTTATTAAGAATCCAGAGCGAGAGTCACATGTGCACAGTCTGTCGCCTCTCCAATACAAACAGCCCAGAAAGACAATACCAGTTTGTTCCAAAGAAAGAAGAATGTTAAGCAGTTGCTGTTTCCTGTATGACTGAGTCGTTATTTATCCTGCCAATGTGGACAACAGAATTTATTCCAAAGCCTCTTTTCCCCCTTGTTTCAAATTAAGGGGTTCCATGTTACATCTGACCAAATTGTGATAGTGATACTGGAAACAGAGAGGTTTCCAAGGGATATTTCAGTCCAAGCCTTTGCAAGGTGTGTGCAAACTCAAGCCTAAAAACCAGACATGAGAGTGCACAGGAGAAAGCCAAGTACACGCAGTTTTCTGGGAGGCCTGTAGGTATAGTTTCTATCTCTGATCAATCTCATTGTGCAAATGATTTTGCATGTAACGTATAGACTTTTTTTTTTTAGCTTGACTATCATGCTAAGGAGAAAAAATAGTATGGCCTTCTTTAAGGAAAAGTGTCTCCCTAAGGAAACGATTGAAGGCCCCGATTGCTCAAGTCTTACAAAAGAGATGGTACAGAGCTCTCCTAAAAACACAGTGGGGAATAATTCTGTGTTCGCTGGGGAATTGGTTAGATGATCTAATAGGTCTTTGCCCTCACTCTAATTTCTATGATTCATGTGTGACTTATTTAATTGTTATCAGCTATCGCAGGTATATAAAAGAATGCTTTTATTCTTTAAAGAAATCTAAATTCAAATCATCTTTAATATCACACCAAGTTCTTGCTCCCATCACCCATCAGAACATTGACATATTAACTTTTTGACCTGCCCTGAATCCTCCTGCTACCTTCCAGGATGTACAAAAAGTACATCTGCCATGCTTCACCGGGTGTAGCCGGGAGCCCCCACCCCACAGTGCGTTGAAAACAGGTTTGGGAGAACTAAGGGTTAAGTGAAGTCTCCCAGGAATTCCAATCTGTTGCAGGCTGCTCATTCAGAAGCTGCCTGGGGCCTAGGTGTAACCACAGCCTGAAAACAATGGCTAACGCCTTATCCTCTGCAGCATTCAGCATTTATCTTGGTCAGAAAACCACCTGTTACTTGGGAGCCATTCAAAAGAATTCTGAGCCATAATTAAAGCAATAATGAATAAAAACTTATTGTGAATCACTACCCAAACCTCAGGCAGATGTGTTCTTTAACTATGGGCTTGATCTGTGCTATTAATTTGGAATTAAAACATCAGAGAACAAAACATATACCAAGTCAAGACCCTGACTGCCCCTTTTCATGTACTTGACAGTTGTGGTCAGCAACCCCTTGCCAGCAGAGCTGACTGTTCCTGCAAACCTGAGTGGTGTCTGGCAGCTGGCAGCCAATCAGATTCAAACAAACCGCTGGATCACTGTGACTCCCCATAAATGAACTTAAAGGGGATGGCAGGCTTCAGGAGCCAAGCTGCAACCTCCTACGCTGCTGAGGGCTCTGTCATGCAGAGACCTTTTAACCCTGCTGACTCCAACAGCAGGTCTTCTCCCCTAGAAGAATACAGACTCCTGACCACTCAGGTCCCACCAGGAGGGACCAGGCATTTCACTGGGAAACATCTGAAAACACATTTTCCCAACTGTCAGCAGAATTGCAATTAAACACAGAAACTCACAGGGAAGGGTCAGTGACAGGGTGGGGTCAGTTTCTACTGCAGGTTCTGTTTGGCAGCTATTGGTTTGTTTTAAAGGCTTTGATTCTCTACCTCTTTAAGCTCCTGCGAAGCAGTTCAGAAAGAGACATGCTCTAGCAAGGGTGAAGGGAAGGGCAGTGGGGGGTGTGGAGTGAAAAGGAGAGGGGCAAAGCAATTCTGTGGTACGCGGGTGTTCGTAGCTTTGTATTAAACATTGCTCTTAAAAGAATTCAGAATTCAGTTGACAGATGTATGCAAATGTATAAAAAGTGGAAAAAGACGAGTTAGCGTTCACTTCAAAAGTTGAAAGCATCACTTTGATTTACAATGATCTGTAATCTGCCTCTTTTACCACAAAGAAACACTGCAAAGAAAGGAGCCACAAATGTCACAAAATAAAGCCTTATAATGTACTGTTGGCATATAATTTAATTCTTGAACAATTACTCTGCCATATACATTGATTCTTGAATTTTATATACTGACACATTAAATTTGGGAGCTGAAAGAGAAAATGACACATGTAAATACCCCTAAATGCACAACTGACTTTAAAATGTAGCCTAGTTATATGTGTGTGTGCTACAGTGAATCTGTGACAAGTGCAAAGTAGTGCTTGTTTATTGCACTTGACTTAATCTCACCCTCAAAGACTGAATATACATGTTCGTGCCATGAAAGAGTTTTGAGCAGGTCTTTTCTGGGAAAGACTAGCATCTGTTTAGGACATGAGGGCTAAACTACTTAAATAATTTGCACAAATGTGAATTCATAGTTGAGAGTGGCCTTTGTGTGACTGCAATCGTCTTATTGCCCTTCAATGGCTCCCCATCACCTTTCAAATTAATTACAAATTTGCCTAAATATGGCACCAAATACCTTTTCTGAATTTACTTTCCATTGCTCTACAAACTTCATACCGGCCACAGATGACTCCTGATCACTTTTAAAAGCTTGCTTATTTAAAAAAAATTTTTTTTTTTAACTTATTGACTGATTTGAGAGGGAGAAATACCAATTTGTTTTCCACTTACTTATGCATTCATTGGCTGATTCTTGTATGTGCCCTGACTAGGGATCGAACCCACAATCTTGGCATATTAGGACAATGCTCTAATAAACTGAGCTACCCAGTCAAGGCTGCTTGTTTTTTTTTCATCTCTGTCTTTACTCACCCAATTTCCTTCTCTTAAGATGCCCTTCCCAACCAATCCCAGATGAAATCTCATCCCTTAGACCGCTTCTTGGAGATCACTGTGACCATGTCTTAGTTATCACGATATCCCCAGCATCTACCCCAACAACTGGCAAAGGGTAGAGCCTCAACTTGCATTAACTAAATGGACTTACATATCCTTTTTTCAAAAATTAGATTTTTTAATTAACCTTTTGTGATCCTTTCTCTACTGAACCCCTGACTGTGGCGTTGGGATTCTTTTGTGGGTTACCATATTCCATCTGTTATTACAGTATTTGTCTACTCCTCCTCCCCCAGCCCCTCCCTCCAGCACCCCTCCCCCATGGTGGTGTCCTTGTCTTGCCCACTGTATGCTAAAGCTATTCATTCACATGCCTTACATCACCTTACTCTCAGTCAGTGCTTAATAACAATAATAATATCTAACATTTTAACAGTGAAGAATATTTTACAAAGTACTTTCACATTCATTCTCATATCATCATTATAGTAAGTATATAAAATAGAAAGGGCATCATTTGGAAATACTAGTAATAGGTAACATTTATGGAGGGCTCACTTCAGGCCAAGCATGTTAAATGCATGACCTTATTTAGCACCCCTGTTTTTGTCCTCCTGTTACAGAGGAAGAACTTATGGCCTCGGTCAGCTAAGTAAAGGACACCTCGGTCAGCTAAGCAGCGAACCAAAGGGTGTGACCCAGATCTCACCTGCTCCAGAGTAGGGGCACTTAGTCATTATCCCCAACCGGAGCTTAGAGAGGGTGTCTGGAAACAAAGCTACAAACAGCAAACCTGGACAGGAAGCAGCTCTTTCCACTATACTGTACTACTTCTTCTGTATCCTCTGGAAAGAACTTTGAGAAAAAAAAACTAACTAAATATAGTTTGAGAGTGGAATCTCAGTTGGTGGTTTAAGAGCACTGATAGTGGAACCTGACTTCCTGGGTTCAAAGTCCAGCTCCACCACTTACCAGCGGTATAACACTGAGCAAGCTGGTGAATCCTCTGTGCCTCCTATCTTCACCTGTACAATGGGGACAGCAATAGTGTCTGCCCCATCAGGGATAGTGAGGACTAATGAGTTAATATCTGAAGAGCATGCAGCATGTGCTTTAAGCACACTTGGCACCTGGCCCATTTGCTAGGGTTCTGGAGTCCATCAGTAAGCCCATCGGTCCAAACAGGCTTCACTCGGGCTTCAAGGATTTCTGAATTCTAGGGCCACCCCTAAAAATTCAATGATTTTGACTCCACACAGAACAGGCACTCACATCTTAGCTCCAGTAAAATGATTTGGTGAGCACTCTACCATCTCCCCAGCCTCATGGCTGAGCAAGAGAGATGACTAGGGCTAGGAGTGAAGCCTCCTGCTGTGGAAATCCAGATCTCCCAGCCCACCTCCTCCCAGAGCTCCCTCCTGGTCCATTAGGGAAATACTAACAACCACACAGATGCTCACTTCGCCCTTATTTCACACATGGTCCTCCAGATGGGACTGACATTCTACCCTATCCCATTTTCCATTTGTATGCACTTAACCCAACTAACAGGCCACCAACAGTGCCCGTCTGGACACGCTCCCAAGCCCTCTTATCTGTCCATCTCTCTATGTCCACTCTGCTTCTTTTTTGTTTCCTTCTGCCTGCTTCTCTGTCCCTCCTCTTCTCTGAGTCTCTCTCTCTCCATCCCTTTCTCTAAGTTTATTTTTCTTTTCTCTTGTTGTCTTTCTCTCATATATTACACACACCACACACATGCCTCCCTCCCTCCCTCTGTCTCTCTCTCACACATAAACACACACACACACACAACATGACATGCTAATTAATCTCTCATGTGAGTTTGCCTTACCCCTACAAGCAAAATTGATTAGAGATGGGTTAGAAAGACACTTTTCACACCTGTCAATTAAGCTCAATAGTTTGTTGTGTGAATATAAACCCAACACCCAGGAGCAGGCAGACCTGGCTGGGTTGCGCCCAGCCTCAGCTGTCCCTCCAAAGCGGGCTCAGGAAACAAATGCTTCTTCTGTTCTCAGTGGATGAGAGTGTCTCCAGGAATGTCCGGGGAGCAGGTGTGGGCCCCTGCACAGCGTGGACAGAGAGGCCTGTTCCCAGAGAGTTTATAGCACTATCTGTACCGCAGTTGGTCAGCTATTTTTACAAAATTCCAATTATACAGCAAAAGTATAAACACCACATAGGAGGAAATAGGTGATGTCCCAGTGCTGATGTCACTGGGGTCTATCAGTAGCAAGGAAATATCTTGAAACTAAACTGGCCATAATAGGAAAGAAATATTACCAGCTACAAAGGTGTCACTATTCACATGTTACTTTTGATTCAAAATGGGCTGCCAACTGGAACAGAGTCCACCAAGAGCAAAAGCTGCTGCTGCTGCTGCTGCTGCTGCTGCTGCTGCTGCATGGGAAGGGTGGGAATATTCATCAGGTTAGGCTGAGATCCAAGTCTTCTACCATTTTATTTACCTGGCAACTATTTGAGAGCTGATGGTTTGAAAGCAGAGGATGACCCAAGCCTCACAGAGCTTACAGTTTAGAGGAGAGTGAGGACCAGTGAACAAGAAATGACCACGTTGTATGTTGAGTGCAGGGAATGGTAGAGCAGTCAGGAAAACCTCCAAAAGGCTGTCACTCAGAAGCTGAATCTTGACCGATGGGTGAGACTACCAAGCAGACAGAAGGCAAGCATGTTCCAGGTGAAAGAGACAGTTGCAAAGGCCAGAAGCGAGAGAAGTGGAGAGGGGTTGGAAGCCCGATGACAAAGGGTCTGTCTGATGGACCTGTTGAGGAATCTGGGCCTCACCCAAAGGTCAATGCAAAGTTATTAAAAGGTTATAAGTGAGGTACAATGTAATCATAATTGTAATCCAGAAATATTACTCTGGCCACTGTGGAAGGAAAAGAATAGAAGTAAGCAGGAGACTGTTACAGTGAACAGGGGAGGGAATAAGGGAATCAAGTGGTATTCAGGAGGCAAATCAACAGGGAATTATGATCAATTATACAAGAGGCTGGTTAGGAGAAGGAATGAGGATGACCTCAGGGCCTTTGGTTTGACGGATGGCACCATTTCCTACTACAGGGAAGAGAGAAGACCAGCAGAGTGGTCAGGAGGTGATGTGTCCCATTGGGGCATGCTGATGATGCTTATCGACCTCTATGGCACTCAGATGCTAGAGTGACCCATGATCTAACCTCCTGGTTTTCATGCCCCTATATAATGGGTGTGGGCAGGACCTGTGACTTCCTTCCATCCAACAGAGTATGGCAAAGAGGATGGGATGTCACTCCTGTGGTTACATTGTTATAGAAGATTCTCTCTTAACCAACCGGAAACAAAGACTTTCCGATAGGCTTAAAGATGTAAGCAGCCATGTTGGGAAAGCCCACATGGTGAGGAACAGCTAGCAGCCTCTAGAACCTGAGAGTTCTAGAGGAACAGCTAGCAGCTTCTAGAACATGATAGCAAAGAGGTGGGCCCTACATCCCATAGCCACATGAATATGAATTATGCCAACAACCTGAGTGAGTTTGGAAGTGGATCCTTCCACTTGTTAAGCCCCCAGGTAACAGTGTAGCCCAACCGACAGTTTAATTGTATCCATGAAAGACCCAGCTAAGCTATTCCTAGACTCCTACTCCCCCACCCCCAAAAAAACAGTGATATAATAAATGTGGGTTGGTTTAAAACACTAACTGTATAGTAATTTGTTATGCAGTAATAAAAACAAACAAACAACAAAAAACACACAGCATCTAATTTCAGATAACAAATAAGCAATTGGATATTTGAGTCTGTACCATAAAACAGAGGTCAAGCCTAGAAGTCCACATTGTGCCAGTATTAACATGCAGATAGTGGCTGGAACCATGCTAGAGTATGCGGTGATGGGGAGAAGTTCTAAGACAGAAACCTGAGGGTCAACCTACATTCAGTTGATGAGTAGATGAGAAAAAGTCTCAAAGGATTATAAGAGCACTCAGCAAGGCAAGAGGAAAACTGAGAATATGGCTGTATTAAGTATTGGGTTCTTACATTCATTAAGAACTTTCTATTTGCCAGGTATTGTTCTAACTACTTAATGTACAACTCCTCTATGAGGTGTTATTATGTTAGTATCCTTACATTTCAGATGAGGTGACTGAGGCTCAAGACAGAGTAAGTAACTTGCTCAAGGTCACACAGCTAGTAAACAGAAGAACAAGGTTTCTAACTCAGGTGGCTGCCTCCAAAATCCATGTTCTCACCCATTTTATGTCAAATCAACTCTTTCTGTTCTGAGGAACAGAAACCCCAGGCTAACTGACTTAGTCACGTGCAGGAATTTACTAGTTCACCATAACTAAAAAGATGAGAAGTCGAACGTATAAAAAGTTCATGTATACCTGTGATGAATGGAGCAATGTCATGTCCCAATTTCTCTCTCTCTCTCTCTCTCTCTCTCTCTCTTTCTTCCTCTACTTCCTTCCATTTCCGCTCTCCTTCCCACCCCTTTCTTCCTTTCTCTATCTCTCAGCTTGGCTTCCCTTGTGTTGGCTTTATTCTTACACACTCTCTATTGACAAGATGGCAAGGTAACTCCTAGCAGGTCCAGCCCAACATTATCTTCATACAATAGTTCCTCTCTCGTCACTTGCTAACATTAAACTAATTATTGGGTCCCAATAGATGAGTTCCCCTTCCCTCACCCAAAATTTAGCATTACTTGAAAGATAGGTGCAAGAGCCAGACAAATAGAGCCCACATGCCAGATTTAAGTGAGGAGGGAATGCTATAATAAAGACATGGTGTATGCATTTGGCAAAACTGGGCTTTCTAGTATTGTACCTAAAAGAAGTTACTGCCAAGTCATAAGCAACACTGGACAACTGGCGGCCCAGCAGGGGCCTAGCTTGGGAACACAGCCTGCCCAGCTCAGCTTCCCACATGGAATCATATTGCACATTCCCACCATAATGCACCTTTCGACAGACAGAAGGATAGAAGGGAGCTGAGCCACACAGCCCTTCTCCCAAACTCACCCATCAGATGGCTCACCTCTCTACATACCTTCACACCCCTTCACCCTCCCCTAGGGAATAATGAAGTAAAAGAAAATAGTCCCAGGTATACTTCTATTAGAATGGCTAAAATTTAAAAACCTGATAATATCAAGTGCTGATGAGGGAAGTCTTCACCCACTGCTGATGGGAGTACAAAATAGTACAGCCACATTGAAAAACAGTTTCTAAAGTTTATTTTTTTTTTATTTTATTCATTTTAGAGAGGAGACACAGAGTGAGAGAGAGAGAGAGAGAGAGAGAAAGGGGGAGGAGCTGGAAGCATCAACTCCCATATGTGCCTTGACCGAACCAGTGCAGGGTTTTGAACTGGCGACCTCGGTGTTCCCAGGTCGACGCTTTATCCTCTGTGCCACCACAGGTCAGGCAAAAAACAGTTTCTAATGAAGCCAAATGTACCAGCAATTCCACTCCTAAGTATTTATTAAAAAGAACATACGTTCTCCAAAAAGTCTGTACATGAATGTTTACAGAAGTTTCATTCAAACTGGAAACCATCCAAATGTCCCATCAACTGGTAAATAATTGAACAAACACTAGTATCCACACAATGGATGCTACCCAACAATAAATAAATTAATTAATTAAATATTTTTTTAGAAACCCACCACTGATACACAATGTGTATGAATCTCAAAATCACTGTGCTAAGTTAAAGGAGCTAGGCTCAAAGGGCCATATACTATATGATTCTATTTATACAATATTCTGTAAATGGTAAAATTATAGAAACAAATATAAGACCAGCAATTACCAAGTTGGGGATCAAGGGTGAGATGAAATACAATGAGAAAATAAGGGAACTTTTTGTAATAATGGAAATAATATCCTGTTAATGATAGTGATTATCCAACTGTATACATCGTTAAAATTCTTAGAACTCTGTGTGTCAAAAGAGTGAATATCACTGTTTGTAATTTAAACTTCAATAAACCTAAAACAAAACAAACAACACCAAAAAGGGGGTGTTGTGCTAGTCCTCAAAATTTAATATGCGTCAGAATCACCAGGAGAGCTTGTGAAATAGATTCCTGGGCTCCACCCCAAGATTTCTAATTCAGTGGGTCCGGGGTGGGGCCTGAGAACCTGCATTTCTAACTTGTATCCAAGGGATGCTGACTGAGGAGAAGATGAGTGTCCTTGCTAGCTGGGTACTTGAGCCAGCCCAGGCGGGTAGCAGATCTCTGAAGGAGGCCAGCCTTTTCATGGACAGTGCCATTAGTAAGGCTGAGAATTTCCAAAAGGACAAAAGGGGTTCTTTTTCCAAAGGATCAGAAGGTAAGTAGCCCAAAACAGCATTTACTATGGAGATACATCAAGCACACCAGAAAAGCCAAAGTGTTTTTCCAAGAAAGAGTTGGGAATGCTCAAAACGGTCAAGAAGATAAGGACTAAGGTGCATTCGCTGGATTTAGCACCAGGGAAGCCACTGTGACCTTAGAATGACACATGGAAAGACTATATCAAGTGCCAACAGAGGAGCCAGATTGCAGAGGGGTGTGTGGGAACTTACACAACCCATTCAGTAAGTGTGAAGCACTTATGTGGGGGTGTTTGGAGGGATGTACATTTCTTTTTTTAATATTGGAGATTCTTAAGTGAGGAAAGAGTCAGTAAATAACAGGAGGTTAAAGATATAGGACAAGGGGTATGGTCATCAAGAGGGTTCCTTAAGAAGAAGGACCAGGGTGGGATTCTGATCACAGGTGGATCCAGTAGCTGCAGAAAAGCACAAGGCCAGCACAGGGAAGGAAGGCAGGTCAGGATGTAGGTAGGTTTGTAATTTACCAGAAGGAAATGTGTGTGCTCCTATCTGATGTCTTCCCTTTGTCTGGGGAGAAGTTAACAAGTCAGTCAAGGGAAGCTCTAACACGAGGTTGAGAATTCAGTCTCCCAAGTTAGAGTTCAAACTTGCTGGATAATGTTGGATGAGTTATTCCAATGTTAACCAGTGCCTATTGATGGGAAGAACAAAAGGACCTTTCTCGATACAAAAGTGCTTAGAATTGTGCCTGAAACACAGCAAATACTCAGGCAGTGTTTGCTTACCTGAGGAGTGAAGAGAATATTTGAAGTAGACTATTATCCATAGAACTGCTAATAGGTCACTGCTACTAAAGTTTAATTCTCTACCCAAAGAAGTAAAAGCCTCGTTAATTCAGTCACCTGCAGTCCAGGCAATCTGCAGAACATCATTAGTTGACCCTCTTCAACCTTGAACAGAAGGTCAACCTTGTTTGTAAAATTCTGTGAGCCAGTGTGTGCAAAAATCCCAGATTCTCCCAACACAGGAGCCACCACCAGCTGTGGGAAGGTGAGTGTTTTGCAGGCAAGGCCATTATTCAGGTCACCTCTAAAGTTCCATCAAGACCCAACACGTTGGTGTTTCAAAGGCTCAGAAGTGAGTCACTAGCCTACAGTTGGCACCTTCAAATAGATCCATTGTGTAAGACACCTGCATAGCAAGAGTAGGGGTCAATGGACCTAGTTAACCCGGGAAGACCAAAGGTGACTCTTCTCCCCACTCAAACTACCAGCCACCAGCTGAGGCCATGGGTTAAGGAAACTGCTTCCATTTCATATATCAAGCGAAAAGGGGGGAGCATTTTTTTTCAAAGCATTCTTTCTTCTACCCTGTGTGCCAGAGCTGAGCTGGCATTTCCAAAGAAGCTTTTTCTCCTTGAATTCTTCAGCCATGAGTAGGTTAGAGAGCTGTCCTAGGTGCAGGCTTCATTTTAATCACAGGAAAGCAGAATTGCTCCAGGATTTTTGTTCCTTTTCCAAAAGGTGATCCTTTTCTGAGCTTCTGTTTTCCTTTTATGACCTTTTACTTAGGAACTCACTAAAAGGCATTTACCATAGTTCATCAGTTCTAGAAAGCACGTTTCCTTCATATTTTAACATTTGGGAAATGGGGGTACATTTTACAGTCCATGGCACCTTAGCTTTGTATACCAATTAAACTGCCCATCTGACAACCAATGTCTATGTTTTGATAAACTATGGAGATTACCCTTCAGTGAGTGCCTCGGGGCTGGGGCTTTACTTAAGTGTTCCACAGGTCTAACCACAACCCGGTACATTTGGTAGGATGCCCCATCTAATGGTGGAACACAAGGACTAGACAGACTGAGTTACCTGCTCCAAGCACATGGTTAGTAAATGGCAAAGTAAGATGGGGCAAAGTCACATGGCTTCCTGAACCCAAATCATTGGCTAATTATATCCATGAACATTACAGAGGAGATGAACAAGGTTCTCAGAATGTTAGCTTAAACTATGTCATAATGTATGGACATAGAAAGTGCAGGGAAATTTAGAACCAGCTATCAGAAGAAGCAACTAGAGAACTGTTACTTTCCCTGGGCCTCAGGGTCCTTGTAAATATGGTCATAGAAACAACAATGGCCACTACTTGCCTATAACTGGATCTGTGCCAAGCATTTTACCACATTGTCTTAATTATTTTTCCAACAGCCCAAAAAAGTAGATGTCATATTCCTCATTAGAAACTGTTGCCTAGAATATTTAAATAACTCACTCAATATTAAAGAGCTAGGAAGTATCAGAACTGGAACTCAACTCTCCCTGGTTGGCTCCAGGGAGCCCTTAACCCCTGTGCCATTCAGCCCCATCTGTCAATAGAAATAAGTAACCAGATGACCTCTGAGGGACTGTCCCTAAGAGGCAAAGACCCTGCTTTCACAAATAAGCACACAATGGAACTATGCTCAGGGACCATGCTCTATGATAAGATGTCTAAAAGTGATGTGGGGTGGGTACTCCTTCAAACAATGAAACATAAAATGACCATATGATCCAGCAATTCCATTGCTCAGTAGGTACTCAGAGAAGTGAAAGCAGCAACCCAGAGATTTGCATACTAATGTTGCCAGCAGCATTATTCACAATAGCCAAAAAGAGGGCAACAACACAAATGTTCATGGACAGAATAATGGATAAACACAATGTGGTATAGACTTAAAATGGAATATTATTCAGCCTTGAAATAGAAATTCTGATATATGCTAAAACACGAATGAATCCTGAAGACATTAAATGAAGAGAAGTAAGCCAGACACAAAAGGATAAATACAGTACAATTCCACTGATACGAAGCACCTAGAATAGGCAAATTCATATACAGAAAGTAGAATAGAGATCACCAAGCACTGGAGGGAGGGAAAGATGGATATAGTCCTGTTTGTGGTGATGGTTGCAATATACTTAATGCCACTGAACTGTGCACTTCAAAATGGTTAAGTGTTGTGTCACGTATACTGTATCACAGTTTTTTAAATCTCCAAAGAATTATCTGGGACTAATCATGCCATACCAAAGCAAAAACAGGAAACCTTTTGACAGTTGGGTGAAGGCAGAGTGAGGAATCCAGTTGGGAAGTCTGGATGCGGTGAGGGCCTGAGAGGGGAGAGCTTCATGCTCTGAAAGAGGGGAGCCAGAGCCCACAGAGGATGTGAGTCCAGTTGGACAGTTCCGGGCACAAACCCAGAGTGTCTCAGAGCAGATGGCAAGTTCGGTCATGACAGCAAGGACCGAGCAGAAGGATTCCATGTCATTGGGAAGTAAACCATCTATCTCAGGAATTACTTTAAAAACAAGACACACAAGCCCTTTTACACACCAAACAATACAGTATCCATCCTCAAACCTGTAAGTAGACATCAGTGCATCATTCTGCAAAGGAAACCATGACTTATGAAGTCACCGCTTGGCCTTTAGGGGACATTCAAGTAATCTAAAATGTTTATTCACACCAGCTCCCAACTATCTAGGTTATAACAGAGTGTTGTGCTGCTCACGATAAAGGTGTGCTGACGGACGGGGAAGGCTTTTGCAGGCGGCTTGAAGGAGCTCTGTCCCTTGCAGGGAGGCCAAGTGCCAGCTCACTGCTTTCTGGATGCTTTGCTTGCCTCCTGTTGAAACAAGCAGCACCCCGATGGGATGCTTTCATACTGTTTTTTACAGAGAAAGGAATAAAGTACTCTGTTCAGAAGAATCAGGAAGGACTCTCGTATTCAACCCATCTCAACTCTTGTTTGTGTGGGTGTTGTGGGTGGAGATGAGAAGGGAGATGAAACAGTGCACGTCTCATCTGGGTATTGTGGGGGCTGCGGAAGAGTCTGCACTGGTTTCAAGATTTATCAGAAAAACAAACAAAGGAAAGTATTCTCTGAAAATATAGCAAAAGTCCCAACTCAGGATCAGAGAAGGATCTCATTTAATCCCTCCCGTCTATTTCCGTTGGCCTGCATTAATCTCAGAACCAACCCAACTAGCTCCTGCAAACTTCATCTGCCTGGCGCAGTCAGAGCCAGTGCTGGGGGCTGGGCCGGGCTGAGGCGGCATCTCCTCTCTCCAAAAGGGAAGAGGCTGAAACAGGTGGCTTCTAAGGGTGATATGTGTGCAGTATCTCTGTTCATTCTGCGTTTATAATTTTTAATGTTAAAGGTGATATAACAACAGTCAAATTCATGAAATGGAAACATTTCATCACCTCCCACCCTACAATTCTACCATAAGCCACTTGGTTTTATATTTAAATGTTTTAAACCTCACAGTATAACTTAACAAAGAACTGCTTTTGAAATATACTAAAATGTTTCAGCTGGATTTTTTTCAGAAAAATAAAAATCTTATCCATATAGTTGATTGCTTTTTCATGGTTAAGCCTCATGCTTTCTAAACTCCAAGGCCGGTTCTAGGTCATGCTGGTTCCTAGAGAATGCCACAAGCGGAAGGGTGTCCCCTCACATCGCTATGTGCAGTCCTAACTCCAATGCCTCAGAACGTGATCATATTTGAGGTCAGGTCTTTAAAGGAATGAATTAAGTTAAAATGAGGTCATCACGTTGGAATCTAACATGGCTGGTGTCTTTCTAGGAAGGGTTTAGGACACAGACACACACAGAGGGACATGCAGAGTGAGGCTCATGTGCAGACACAGGGACGAGGATGCACAAGCGCTGGGGAGAGTCTGCTCAGAAGGAACTGACCTTACAACACCTTGATCTCAGACTTCTGGCTCCAGAATTTGAGAAAACAAATTTCTGTTGTTTCAGCAACCCGGCCTGTGGCGATTCATATGGCAGCCCTAATGGAGTGATACATGACACGTGACTGTGTTTTTTGGTAAACTATACTGATCACACTGAACAAACGGTAGGTCACTGATCACAAGGCCCTTCATGTAGTAATACCCAGGAAAACACCTGCACACACATAGAGTTTTAATGGCTAAAGTTCTATTAAAGTCTAACATGAGTGTGTTTTGCAACAATTTTTTTTTTGATCCTTTAACAGAACATGGTCTTGCAAAGTAACCACATCCTCTCCCTCGGCTGCTTCTCCCTTCCTGCCAGCCCGCTACACTCAGAGGTGCTCACGAGTGAGCCCAGGACAAGGGAACAAATGGAATGCCTCCCTCTAAGCGAGCTTGCCTTTTCAGTCCTTTTGAAGAAGGTTTGGTTAAATCTATCCACTTTTCCAAGAAAGAGATGAGAAACATCTCCTCACACACCCCGCGTGCCTGCAGATTCTATAGAGCAGTTGGAATAAGAAGCATTCTCCGGGGTCAGACCTGTGATGGCTCATTCCTCCAGCTCCACCCTGATAAACACGTTGACCTGCCAGCAGCAGCCTGAGCAGCCTCACTCACCACCTAATGGGGAGGATGCTTCCCCGTGGCATGCTAGCATTTGCTTTTGGATTTAAAGCACCAGCTTCCCCTTGCGGACCTGGATGTAGGGTATAGCAGCTGCACAGAGACTCTAGTATACTGTGACCAGTACAGCACTAAACAACAGCAAAGAGAACAGAGTCAGGCTGCTTTACTTCAGGGAAGCAGGCCACAAGGCACTTCAGTTTTAAGTGGGTATAACCAGGAACCACCAAGAGTTGGAAAGGTAAGCTATCCGCCCTTTCCTCATTTCTGCATCGTTCTGAAGAGAGAGTGGAGCCTGAAAAGGATGTGGCCCCCTCTGGACCAAACTGCATAAATGAGTTGCTGAAAGCAGCTGCAGCCTAGCACCCAGGATGACCTCAAAGAGGTGCGAAGTAGGAATGAGCATTAAACACAAGCGTGTGCAGGAGAGGGTGGGGCCTGAACATCTCCAAGGAATCTGGGCTCTCAGACAACCAGTAACAGCTCGTAGGACTATTGCTGAAAGGCACAGCAACTTTAATGAACACCGACAACCAACTGTTGCGGTTACAACTGAGTTTCAGCTTTTGCCTCAGCCAGACAGTTCCTCCTTCTTCTCAAGAGGAAATCTCCCACGACCAAACTTTACCTCCTCTCATTAAAGATCAGCCTGCATTATCACTTCCTGTGCATTGTCACTGAGGCCACAAAAACGTAAAGGAGAGAGTGACACCCACTAGCCTTGCCCATTGGCACGTCCAGCAACCTCCCCAGTGACATCGTTTTTCACAGGGCTGGGGAGCCACTCGGCAGGCTTTCTGCAGAGGCGCCCCTCTGCAGGGCTGATCTCCAGAAGCCGGTAACCGAGAAACAGTGGCAAAGCCCTCAGAGGGGCCCTGAGCCTTGCACTTGTTTGAAGTAGATGATAACACCTGCGATTTCAGAAGAAGGCAGACAAGACAGAGGTGAGAGGCTCCACCTCTGTGGACACACCTTCTAAGCACATCACCCCATTTACCCCTCGTCCCCCCACCCTGTCCGGCCAAAGAAGCTCCCTCCTTCTGGCCTTCTGGTCAACTTCTCAAGGAAGCCTTCCCCGCCATCACATGGCCTCCTTTTCTGGCAGAAGTGGACAGAGTGTTATATCAGCTGGCAACATGGGACATGGAGACCAAACAAAATTAGGTGCAATAGGACCCATCAAGGAACAAACATGAGCTTTTTACATTTTCTTTGAGAAAGTTTAGCAAAGCAAAGACAAGTTGAAGGACCCATGAGAAAAAAAAGTGGCAGCTGATTCCAGGATGTCCAAAGAAGGAACACATGGACATAGGAGGCAAAATGAAAAAAGGGATGGAGCTGGGGTGGGGTGGGGGGTAGAGTGCTCCTATCCCCTGAGGTTTTCTCTAGGAGCAGATGGAAAAAAGAGTAATTCATTCAGCCTCCTGGAGAGTCAAGAAAGGACAGAGAGTAACTAGTATATAAGAAAGTGGACTTTTTAACAGCTTAAGAAAGCTCTAAGAGCTGGCATGGGATGGGAGTTCAAAAGGTTGGTATAAGAAAGCTGGGGGTGGGGGGCTTCCTTCGGAGTCATCTGAAGAAGGGTAGAGGAGCCCGAGTAAAGGCATCACACTGAAGACTAGCCAAGTAGAATAGAAGAACTCCATGCCTCTCTGAACAAGAGTTGTCCTCACAGCCAGACTCTATAGGACTCGCTGATGCAAGCATTCCAGGTGTCTGAAGACCCCAAGTGTCAAGACTCACTGTGGGTACTTGGCTTCATGCAGGAAAGAATTCAAACACGAGCCAGTGTCGAGTTTTAGTTATAAGTGAGTTTATTAATGAAGCAGTGAGACAGACTATGGCCTACTCCCCAGGTTAGCTAATTTGCTTTCTTTATTGAGGTTCACTTAATGGGGGTAGGGTATTCAATAAGGGATAGAACTATTTAGAATCTTCCCAGGGTGATTTCTCAGAGGAGCTCGGTCGGCCATTTTGTGTCCTTATATAGGGTTTCCATTTCTAATCATAAGGGTGCATGGTATCTCATTTAACATGTTAATATATTACAGTGAATAATAAGTATATAATGAGGCTAGGGTTTACCATTAGGTAAAATTTGTCACCATCTTGGATTGCACTACTCTCTGCCAGTTTTAAGCTATAAATCCATAAACCAGGTGGGATGGTGGTCTTCTGTCTTCTTGTCAGTTACTGTATCTTTTAGCAATTGCAGCAGTTTCGCCACATACCTTTATGTCACCACATGTAAAGGGAGGTTAAGCTGGGTTTCGCTGATGGCCTTTCCCAGAAGCTCTGAGCTGAAATCTCCCCTTATCCAATACCAGGAAGTACAAGATGGGCAGGTAGCCCATAGCACCTTCCCTTGGCATATAAGCCCAAGATTCTTAGAGAAGGATATAAAAGATTCACAATACCTTTGTTGGCTTGCATTATTACAGCTTCCATCCACCACAACCCCTGAGATTCAAAGCTCTGTCCTGGGAAAAGGGCCTTGTTAGGAAAACACTTGAGGGTAACTTATGGTCATGGAAGTACGTGATGACAGACTTCGGATAATGACCCAAAGCTGAGAGATGGGAACCAGGTGGTACACCAGTCCAGGCCAGCTTGCTGGAAAATCCCACAGTGTTCTGGGGACCGGACAAGCTTTGCTGGTGAGGAATTTCTTTAGGGTGGCCTCAGAACCAGGATGTACATGTGGCTTTCACAGAAAGAGGCTCTGGACGTGGCCCCCGGGTGAACTGCTAAAAGGTAGACTGAACTTTCTAGAAGCATGTAAAGGTATTTCTGATACCTCAGAGCATTTAGTCCTCTTGGCTTTAGTATAAGGTGACCAGATTTTAAAATTGGTAAAGCCATTAACGGGGGTGGGGGGGTGGGGTTCTTGATCAAAAATTTGGTCTATATGGAGCAAAATAATTTTCATAGAATGCAAAATAGTATTGTAATATATTTCTTAAATTTCAACATAAGTACAATTTACAAATATAATACATTTAAAAAATTATGTATAGTATTATTTTATTCTTTGGCGTATTTCTCATTTGAGTGAATTTATTTTAGTAGATTGCTATCGTTTAAAAGGTCATGAAATTTTTCACAAGAATTTGTTAAATTATATTTCACACATAAAATGTCTTTCAAAGTCTCAACACTTAATTGTGATTTTTCTGATGTCCACACTTTATTTAGCATAGAAAAAACTTGTTCAGTCACAGCATTAGTTCCTGGTAAAGAAGTGTGTATTCCACAATTTTTAGTGCATTATTGTATGGAACATGGTTTGTTTTCAAATGATGGAATATTTCTAACCATTTGTTCTCTATTGTGATTTTTGCTGATGCCCAAGATTTAACCTTTTTCTTATCAATATATTTTTTTAATAATGACACCTCATTAAAAAGGTCATTTTTGGAAATATTACTATATTATATGGGAAATTTTGAGTCAGATGAGCAGTTGCGCACACTCCCCGCCTGGACTCGTCCTTGCGGTGGCCATGCTCCCCGCATCCAGCCCCGCCATCCGCTGGAGACCGAGTGGCTTGCGCCTCGCGGAGCCCAGGGCCGCACGCAGACGTCCAGGATGCGGGCCTATGGGTAGTTAGGGGACTTGACAGCCACCGCCCCAGCAGATACGTCCTGCCGACGTTCTTTGTTTCGGGGCCGCATGGGGCAGCCAGCTCTTGCGGTGGTGCGGGTGCTTCCAGGTGGAGGCAAGGTCTCCCTGCCGAAAACTGTATATTCCCTTCCCATTCTCCTGCTGTTCCCTAGCTTTTCGTGAATTCTTTCCAAAAATCAGGACTTTTTAAAAACACCATGGGCCGCAGGACAAATTGTTAAAAATCGGGACTGTCCCGCCATAAGTGGGACGTCTGGTCACCTTACTTTAGTAACTACTGAATTTAACATCATCTATACGGGTGAAATGACATGAGGTCTTGCATATATTTAAAAGTCTCCAACAAATCGGAAAGCTAGGGGAGAGGATAGAAGAAGCGTGATAGGGTAAATGTTATACATTTTTAAGCTGGTGCAGGTTATAAGAGAATTTATGATACCAATGGACATCACAGAGCCCCTTCCAGACCACCAGCAGCAGCACCTGGAAATTCTAACAAGTTGCAAATTCTCAGGCAGGATTAAGAAACCCCAAAACTACCAAATTAAAACCTCTGAAGGTGGGACCCAGCAAGCTGTGTTTTCACCAGCCCTCCAGGGGCTTTTGCTTCGAGATTCTGATGCTTTCTCAAATTTAAGATTCACTGTATTATGTGATTTTCTCCCCACTAGTGTTTGTGCGATTATTTTCATAATACTTTTTTAAATTATCCCTATGGGCATATTTGTTGTTGAGTTGTTTATTTCTAACAACACTTTGTCTTCAAATGGCTGTTTAACTATTGTTTTGATTTTTTCTGAAGCCATTACAAAAGGCCAGGAAGCGGATACACAAGGACTGTCTCCCTCTCTCCTTAGCAGTCTGCAAATGTAAACTTTTAAAGTCTGCCCTGTAAGAGTCTCCTGGGCAGCAAAAGCCACTGACACCTGGAGAATCGTGTCCTCTGGGCTTACTGCTCAGGAGCCCTGGGCCAGGTG
Source organism: Rhynchonycteris naso (assembly GCA_037038555.1). Classification (NCBI taxonomy): domain Eukaryota; kingdom Metazoa; phylum Chordata; class Mammalia; order Chiroptera; family Emballonuridae; genus Rhynchonycteris; species Rhynchonycteris naso. Next base: position 231,555,775 of record CM072998.1, read on the forward strand.
CAGGCCATTTGGGAGAGGCCTTCCCAGGGTCTCAGATGGTACTCTCCATGAGCCTTAGGCTTCCACGGTCTGGCCCTTGATGGCACCTCCACGTGTGGATCCTGGGGTCAAGGGAGTGTCACCTGGACCTCTTGAGAAACATCCCCCTAGACTGACTTTCAAAATTGCAGCTCACAAGACATAGGTGCCCTGGTCTTTTTCGTTGCCCCCTGCATTAGTTCTTCAGAGAGAAGCCAAGGCTGGACAGAGGGCTGCAGGCACAGCTGTCTCCTCCCCCTGCTCCCCTCTGGGGAGGCACCAGGCTCTGCTGGAGGGGAAGGGTTAAGAGCTGGGGCACCACCCCCTTCCTCGAATGTCACTCCCCCTACCCCCCTGTATTGTAAAACAATCCTTTTGTCTCCTCTTTAAAACACTAGCCTCAGGGGCCATTATAAGAGGTAAGGTGGCCTCACTCTTTTATCTGTGAGAACCCATTAAGCTTAGGCCTCAGTCAACAGGCTGTTCTACTGCAGGAGACCCTGGGAGCACCTCTCCCCAGCGAGGACCCAGAAGCACCGGTACTCCATTTCACTATCACCCCTCCGTACTCCATTTCACTATCACCCCTCCGGAGCTGGAATGTGCAGGGTGTGAAAAGTAAGAAGGCCCCAAGCCAAACAAGAGTTAAAATGGCCAAGTCAAGGAGCTCTGCCGCTCTGCGGGGTGTCTTCCACAGCACCCAGTTTCAAACCACCGTTGCAGCATGTCTTCCTGCACAGTCCAGGTAGGAGGAGTAAGCTCTCGCGGGATCCCCTCTGGGATCCTGGGGACACACGCAGCCGCACCTCAAGGATGCGGAGCAGATGGCACACGTGGGCCGTGGGTCCACGTGTCTGCGATTAGAGGGACTGCATGGACACATCTGCCCTGCGGCCCAACTGGCGCTCTTACCCGACTAACTCTGCGCACGCGTGACTGTGGCACTGCGGAACAGTGCGTCTTTTTCCACAGGGAACTGGAATAGGGCCTTTTATCTTGAAGCTATGATGCAAAATGGGGTCTGGAAAGCCCTGGAAAAGGTATAAGAGGTTTCACGTGGTGCATCAGAAAGTAAACTTAATACCTATTAATGATCAAGCCCCAGTTGCCCCAAATGCCCACTTTGCCTGGCGCTCCATTACCGGTGCCTCAGTCAGAACAAGGGAGGAAACACCAGCAGGCCTAAGACCCAAGTGACCAGAGATAAATTCTGGTCTGGAGGTCAGAGACAGGGGAGTGGGGGAGGGGGGCGGGGCTTGACAGGGCCAGGGAAAGTTTAGTGTGATACTTGAATGGCGTTTAGGAGGAGGGATGGGTGCCTTTTTCAAATTGCCAACAATTTGATTAAGAGGAGCAAAGGAGGCAGGGAAAAACAACAAATCAAAACAAAACTCTTTCTTTCTCTGTTGTATCCAGGCCAGAGACAGAATATCAAGTCTGCAAGTCCCCTGCTTGAAATCTCTGTGGAATGACCTTGTTTGGATCTTCTCCTGCTCTTTCCCCATGAATATAAATATTTTCTCCACTTGCCATATGTTACCCACGCACTTCCACAGACCCTACCGCCACTGCCCCGCTGGGCTCCTTGCAAAAGGAAAGTCTGCCCTCCCTAAACCGGAGGGCAGGGGGAGGAGGGAGCAGTGTTGTTTAAGCGACAATGTCACTTTCCTCTTCGTCAAGAAGACTCTTTGTCAATTGCTAGGGAAAGAATTGACCTCAAGCTACTTCAGTCACAACCAATAGAAAAATGGAATGGTGATGTGTCCAGCTGTTAAGGGAGGCAGGCGTGCAGGCTGGAAAACAAAGGTGGTGGGGAAGAGAGCTGGCATGAAAAATATGTAAAGCTTCATGTTGAAACTCCCGAGAAACAGAAGAATTTCATTTATAAATACAACAACAAACAATATTCTGTTGACTTGCCACATCTTTGAGTTTGTGGCCCTTAATTTATTATGCCTTTGGATAGCTTAAAAGGAGAACCCTACACAGAAACCCTTTAGTACAGCTGCAGTCTTTTGGGTTCTCTGACCCTTAACTTGCACAATGGTTCATCTTTCCAGCATCCTCCACTTGATTGCAGCCAGAATGACTCAGTTCTGTCTGATTCCAGGGAATGATTTGAGAGTTCAGTGAGCATTGTTTGGAGTTTTTTGTTTGTAAGCAGTGGGAGAATGCAGTGGGAGGAAAAGGTGATCGTTTAGGGGGAGTGAGAAGGGTTATTGTTACTGGACAGAAAGCCAAAAAGAAATTTATAAATTGTCTTTACTTGGTTTCCTAGGAGAGATGCTGGTTAAGATGATTTGTTAAAACAAATATCGTATTTCAGACCACAAGATGTCCCATTTACAAAGATGATCCTGTTCCAGGTTGGACCAATCAGGAAAAAATCAATATGGATATTTGATGCCATCAATGTGGTAACAAGCGAGAGCAATCTCAAACAGCAGCTCAACTGGGCCTCAGACATGAGCTCTGAGCCCAAACTGTATGATTGGTTTTGCAAGGAGGAGAAAAGAGGGTTTTGGAGGAAAAAAGTCCAGATGCTACCAAAAAGCCCAATGGCTCTGGTGGTATGGTGGTATGGATTCTCTCCTCTAATCAGAGACTAAGCTTGTATAGGGATGGATGAGTACTGACCAACAGTCACCATACAAAAGAACTAAGGTCCTGTCTACTCCACCCTCAGCACTGAAACAGTGGGTGAGGTGTTCTGTCACTATGACTCAATGCAAACCTTCAGCAGCGAATAGTGTCACTGTAGAAATTTACTCAATAGCATGATGCATTTTTCTGAAATAGTAGATTTGAAATTTGTGTGTCTGCTGTAAGAATATCTAAGGTAAACAATGTAATGGGCTTACATATTTCTAAATCTCTTCAACCTCTCACAAGTACTTTCCAGGATCTTCCCAAGGTACTCATATAAGTCATAGCTCAATCAGTAGCTACATTTTACTTATCTCAGAATTACTAACCCCACCGGGGTGGTGCTAGACCAAAGGAAGCCTGCAGAAGGATTCTGTAGCTTCCATCCTTATTTGAAGCTTTCGACCCATATTTAATTTTAAGCTAGACAGATTTATTTTTATATATCTAGCATCCTTGAAAAGAGCTGTATCTGAACTAGTTTCATTCTAGTGGCTTCTAGAATGTCCATTCTAGAATCCAACAACTGTTCTATCATCAAATATTCTAATTGTGCCCATTAAGCATCCCCCACCTAGCCCACATGAGGTTTCAAAGATGAAGCCTGTGAGTTGGCTGTCTGGTCCTAGTCATGGGTTTGCATTGACTGCTCCACATTCTACTCCAATCTCCCTGCCGACTCCTGCCACTCATTTCACCACACTGGACGTGAACCCTATGGCTATAAAGTTAGTAAGGCATCAGCTGATGTGAGGAGAATAAAACCCACTGTGTCATCTCATTGGCTTTACCTTAAATCTAACCTGTCAAAATACAGTTGAAAGTAGCTCCTGCCTGGAATATATTTGTAACTCAGAATTAAATTTCATTATAACTAAACATTACCCCATCTGTGAGATGTTCTGGACAAAACAGAGGAAATTAGAGTAAGATGCCAATCGATATTCCAGACTGATGAAATTAAATGCTTTTAAAGTATATATATTTTCATCCTACAAATTTGTTTAAACATTTTAAAACACTGCATTTTATTATGTGTAAATCATAATTCTGTTTCATTTTAAAAATGCCCTGGGAAAGAACTGCAAAGAAATACACCAAATAGTTTGAGTATTTATTTAGATGGCAGGATTATAGATAAATAATTTTTCCTCATTTCAGTTTTCCAAAATGTTATTGAGTGATTACAACTATTTTTTTAGACTTTATTTACTTATTTTCAGAGTAAGAGTAGAGAGAGAGAGAAGGCGGGGAGGAGAGAAAGCATCAACTCCCATATGTGCCTTGACCAGGCAAGCCCAGGGCTTCAAACCAGTGACTCAGCATTGCAGGTCAACACTTTATCCACTGTGCCACCACAGGTCAGGCCTACAACTACTTTTAATGGAATAAAATACATGATCATTCTATAAACATTTATTAATATTCAGGTATAAGAATCACTATTGAAAAGTGACAGCCCTGTCGGGTAGCACAGTTGGTTAGAGCATCGCCCCAATATGCCAAGGTTGTAGGTTCCATCCCCTGTCGGGGCACATATAAGAATCAACCAATGAATGCATAACTAAGTAGAACAACAAATCAGTGTTTCTCCGTCTCCCATACTCTCTTTCTTTAAAATCAATAAATATATTTTTAAAAGATTTTAAGTAATGGCCCTGGCCGGTTAGCTCAGTGGTAGAGCGTCGGCCCAGTGTGTGGAAGTCCCGGGTTCGATTCCCGGCCAGGGAACACAGGAGAAGCACCCATCTTCTTCTCCACCCTTCCCCCTCTCTTTCCCCTCTATCTCTCTCTTCCCCTCCCACAGCCAAGGCTCCATGGGAGCAAAGTTGTCCTGGGCGCTGAGGATGGCTCCATGATCTCCGCCTCAGGTGCTAGAATGGCTCTGGTTGCAGCGGAGCAATGCCCCAGAGGGGCCTAGCATCACCCCCTGGTGGGCAGGCCAGGTAGATCCAGGTTGGGTGCATGCGGGAGTCTGTCTGTCTGCCTCCCCTCACCCCCCCACCCTCCCCCCGCTTCTCACTTTCACTTTGGAAAAATACAAAAAAGAAATTTAAGTAACAAGTACAATTTCTGTTTTCTGGGAAAACAGCAATTTGAACCAGCAAGCATAATGGAGAAGGAAGGAGCAGTAGCAGAGTGCTTCCTGCAGTCTGTCAAGCATTTCACAGTGTTATCTCAATTCATTCTCTCTCCTGGAGAGGTAGGCAGAATCACTGTCTTTACAGAGTGGAGAAATGAAGCTCAAAGTGTATATGTGAACTTCCAAATATCTTCCTGGGAAAGGGAACATGCAGACAGTTTTGTCTGCCTGAGTTCTCCTGCTACAGGGGACACATGGAAACAGCAGAATCAACATTTAATAGGTTAGACAAGTTAATGACTAATGTGTCAGTATTGTATCCAACCAAAAATTCTCTACACAACAGTGCAACTAGCCTGGCCACTCCCCTCACACATAATCACCCCCCACTCATATACATACATACGCACACATACAAACACATATACATATACATCACACAGAGACACATACATATACACACACATACACACAAATGCTGTTGTCACTGCTTGGAGCAAGCATGATCACCTGACCTAAAATTGCCATGCCATTTACCTCTTAGTGTCAATCAGAGCCTCTGTTTTCAAAAATTTGAATCAAGAGCCTGACTAGGCAGTGGCACAGTGGATAGAGTGTCAACCTGGGACACTGAGGACCCAGGTTTGAAACTCTGAGGTCACCGGCTTGAACGCAGGTTCATCTGACTTGAGTGCAGGATCACTGGTTTGAGCGTGGGGTCATAGGCATGACCCCCTGGTTGCTGACTTGAGTTCCAAAGTAACTAGCTTGAGCAACGGGTCACTGGCTCAGCTGGAACCCCCTGCCCCGTGCCCGTGAAGGCACATATGAGAAAGCAATTGATGAACAACTAAAGTACCACAAGTTGATGCTTCTCATCTCTCTCCCTTCCTGTCTGTCCCTGCCTGTCCCTCTCTCTATTTCTCTCTCTTTCTCTTTCTCTCATGAGCACACGCACACACACGCTAAAAAAAAGAAAAAATAATCATTTGAATGAAGAGATGTATAAATGTGAAGTCCATACGTAATAAGCTTTTAAATTCAAATGTTAGGTCTGTTGTGGGGCAAGAGCAGGAGTCAGCTCTAGAGAGAGCAAGGATGTGGAGGATGGAGGCCTCCTGGATGAGCAAAGAAGACTGGTCTACCCAGCGGGCATGAAGCAGAAATGAAAGAATGAGGGGTCACATTGCCCTGAGTGGTTCAGAGAGGCTGGCCCATCCTCACAGCTTCCCTGTGAGCAACAGGCCGTGATACTCTCCGTATCCTAACAATTCCACATTTTATTTGAGCTACCTTGAGTGAATTTCTTTTCTTACGACCGAAAAATCCCAAACTGTAGCAGAAGTAACATACCAATTATCTGAATGATTTTCTCAAGTCTCTCCTGGCTTTGCCAACAATGACTAGGGTCCCCAAACTCACATCTCCTTGGACATGTCTCAGGAACTTCAAATCTAACACACACACAAGCAAACTCGTTCATATCCCCAAGTGTTCTCAAATTCAGCAAACGTCACTAATAACCTCCCACTTGTCCAAGTTGGAAACCTAGAGGTTACCCTGACCTGTCCCCCACCCCCCGCTCTACCTCCCATACCCAGAATGTTACAAGTCCTCTCACATATTGCTCCAATCCATCCACTGATCTGCCCCTCCACTGCCCTGCCCCAGTTCATGCTCCATGACCTCACATCTGGCATATGCAGCAATCCTACCTGGTTTCCCTGCCTCTGCTTTGGTCCTCTCCAGTACCCTTCTAATACTCAAGCCTGACCCTCTCTCTCTCTCTCTCTCTCTCTCTCTCTCTCTCTCACACACACACACACACACACACACACACACACACACACACACACAAACACCCACACCAGCATTTAAAACCTTCCCATGGCTTTCCTTCACTTTTTAGAGTAAAATCAAAACTCACACGCACCATCTACAATGCCCTGCTCAATGTACCCTCTCCATCCCTGGCTTTCAGGATCTTGCCCACATGCTACCCAGGCTGAACCTGTTTCAGTTCCTCAAAAATGTCATGCTTCTCTGCCTGAAGGACTTTTGTGTATACTGTACCCCTCTGCGTGGACTCTTCCTCTACCTGGCTGACTTCCACTCTGTTCTAGTGCCTCAGTTTAGCTTCCTTGGCCTCTGCAAAGCCTCATCTGACTGCCAGCTTCAGGTGAGGTGTCCTCAACATGTGATCCTATGACCTTCTGTACCTGCCCGCCCATAGCACATGCTGATGGTCTTCATGCTCATTACTTGTTTACATTATTGTCTCCCCTGCCTGACTGTAAATCCCATGTAGGCATACCCTACTTCTGAGCCCACAGTCCATGCTTAAAGAGTACTGGAGGGATGAATGCATTTGTGTATCAAAGTGTTGTTCTCATGTTCATGACACATGGATATTTTTGTGAACCAGTTCTTCTACTAACTTTGTTATAACTTACACTTTTTAAGGACCTGGTACAAGTCCTGAAAAGGAAGATGGGTGGTGAGGCTAGGGAACAACATTAATGACAACATTGACTGTTACTATTATTAGTGCACCGGAAATTTCTCCTCCCTTTTTGCACTAGACCTGTAGCTTATCCTCTCCTTATTCTGATACCACCTTGACTCTCCAAGCCCTCACACTGAGCCCTCACCTGGGACACTCTTGGATCTTCATGCAAATCAAACCTTGCAGGCCTTTCCGGAAGTCCCTCCTCCTCTTGACATCTAAGTTAGGGGGACATAAGCCTAAACATCTCCACTACACACGGACAGGAACATGTGGTTCAGATGGGAAAATCAAGGTCACACACAGTGAGCTAAGAAGCCAGACTCTTGCCTCACTGCCACAGGCTGCCTGTGGGGCCAACCAGCCTCCTGCTAGACAGGTCAGAGAGAACTGGGAGCTGGGGCCAGGGCAGGTTCGCTAGCCACTAGAACGTTACAGGCTAAAGCTCTCAGGAACCAGACACCTATGATGGTCTTGGAAAGAAAATAGTTCTAAGACAGGAACACACTAATTGAATATGCTTCAGAGTCAGTCCCAGAAGATGGAGGCAATAGTGGGGATGAAGGGCATTCAGTAGAAGGTGAAGCCATAGTGCCTCCAAGAATAGATTCATACATTTGGAAGTTGGGACAGGATTTCTGATTTAGAGGAAAGGTGATAATTTGGTTTTAAGGCAGATTGGGTTTGTGGTGACATGAGATGTCCCAGTGGAATCTAGAGTCCCAGGAAGTCGGCTGCAGAGAGGTGAGGATGGGGGATGACGATTTGGAAGTAGCTTGTGTGGAGCTGATAGCTGCAGGACAGATGAGAGAGATTCTACAAGGTGAGCCAAGCACAGGGCCAACAGGAGCTCCCAGTTAAATCAAAAAAGAGCAGAGAAGACCGGACTGAAAATTTCTAGGAGATGAAGAGGAAAACCGAGATCAGAGGTCATTTGGAATGTAGGTAGTGGGAGGTTATAAAAAACAGGGCAGGAGAGAGTTTAAGGGTGGTTGGTTTGCAGTAGTCAATGCTGGTCATTTGATTTGAGCCCTTACCAGGAGCTAGGCATATTTCAAGGAGTTCTTCATCAGTGATCTCCTTTGGTTCAGCTCTTGAATTAAGAGGTGTTATTATTATCCTCATTTGACAAATGAGCTGAGACTCCAAGAAATCATAGAACTGATCAGGGCCATGTGGCCAGTAAAAGGCAGAGTTAGGACTCAAACCCATTGTCTTGGAAGCCAGAGCTGGATCTTGGGAGATGAAGGAAAAATGGAATAGGATATATACGTATCAGTGGTATGACCCTGGGTAGCTTCAAAAACAAAACAGAAGTCCCTATTCTGGATGAGAACTGAAGTTGAAAGAGAGGGGAAGCCTGAATACCCTTCTAATTAAGGTTAGGAAGCAAGCCTGAGAGAAGGCACCAGGCCTGGCCACAGGCCTCTGCTTCTGCTCAGCAGGGGGGGCCTCCTCAGAGCCTTCTCCCTGCCTAAGGAAGTACAGCCCCAGGGTGGCCGCTGTGGATGCTAGTCAATGGCCAAGGAGCCAGTGAGCTAGGACAGAGCAGGGGCAGGGAGAAGCCTCACCTCCTTCCCAGAGCCCCTGTGGGGACACAACCTGTAACCCAGGAAGGAGGTTGAGGCCTTGAGAGGATGGGGAGGTGGGCAGCCCCACCAAGCTAGAGAGCCCCAGGGGGCTTGCCTGAGTAATTGGCTATGTGGAGGGAGGGGGAGGGGGAGGGACGGGGGAGGGGGAGAAGGGAATGGGCTCCATAAAAAAATAAAAGCCAGAAAAAGTCAATCGTGAAGCATGTGAGTTTGCTTATAGGTAAAAACAATTCTTTTCCCCAAATTTAGAGATCTAGGAATTAAAGTCAGAGATGTCACCTACCCCCACCTTTCCCTTAGGTCTTATTCTTCCTGATGCCTCATTTAAGGTTCCTTTATTTCCTCTTCTCCCTCATGTTCTACCCCCAAATGGGAAAACCCCAACCCATTAAAAATCTAAATTTAGAAAAGAGTAAAGCAGGAAAAGAAAAGGGGGAAGGCTCTTTTCCTAGGAAACTCGGAGGCAACTTGGTGCTTTTATGGTAGCAAACAACCAAATCTGTCACCTCACACCCTGAAGGATGTGACAGACCGAAGAGAGTGAGTGAGGGACACCCCAGGCCTCCTGGAAAAAGTCAGAAGCTGGTCTGGGCCGGGATGTCAGGACCTGGGCTGTGTACAGTTAGAAAAAAAGGAAGAGGAGAAATGAGGGCCACCCCAGGGCTGCACGATGGCTGCTGGTGGCGTATGTCTCTCCTGAGGGGCACAGTTGGTTCTGCTTTGTGTCATGGCTTTCTCACCTCAGAGCCCTGTAACCCTAGCCTGTCCCTACCAGTGGGCCAACTCCCAGACACACACCTCGACTTCCCCTCCCCCACCTCAGACACTTTTTTTTTCCTCTACAATAGCTGTGTCTTCTGCTTTCAATCAGTATCTCCGGCTTTCAAGTCAAGTCAAAGAAGATTTGTAGATAAAGAGACTGCATCTGACCCCTCAGCTGTTCTGCTGGTTTGCAAGTGCAAATCAGTCAGGGCAGATGCTGGTTGCAGGCAGGCTGTAGGATAGGACAGCGCCGCCTGGAGTTGTGCAAATCACCAACCCTGAGAGCACAGAAGAATCTAGGAGTGAACAAACCCTGAAGCTCCTCTCCACCCTCCTTGTCCCCCCTTCTTTTTGTCTCTACAACGCAAGCACCCTCCAGCCCCAGGCCTTCACCAGTCTCTGCCTGGACACCTTCTCCCAAGCAGCTGCCTCCTATGGCAGCCTTCCTTTTGTTTCTAGATCTCAGATCAAATGTTAACTCTTTTTTTTTTTTTTTTTTTTTTTTACAGGGACAGAGAGGGAGAGTCAGAGAGAGGGATAGATAGGGACAGACAGACAGGAACAGAGAGAAGTGAGAAGCATCAATCATTAGTTTTTTGTTGCCGTTGCTACACCTTAGTTGTTCATTGATTGCTTTCTCACATGTGCCTTGACCACGGGCCTTCAGCAGACTGATCAACCCCCGGCTGGGGCTAGTGACCTTGGGTCCAAGCTGGAGAGCCCTTGCTCAAGCCAGATGGTCCCTCGCTCAAGCTGGCGAGCTCGGGGTCTCGAACCTGGGTCCTCCGCATCCCAGTCCGATGATCTATCCACTGCGCCACCGCCTGGTCAGGCGCAAATGTTAACTCTTTAGAGAGGGCTTCTCTGTGTCTTGTTTTATTATTTTCGAAGCACATGTTCCTATCCAAAAGTTATTTTCAAAATTACTTATAGCTTTCTCCCCGACTAGACTATAAACTCCAGGAGTGCGTGGCCCTGGGGTGCCTTGCTCCCTCCCATGTCCTTGGCACCCAGGAGAATGCCTGTCTCCAACTAAGGCTGTTCAGTAAAAGTGTGACAAATTAAATTCATTTAAATTGAAGTTGCCACCCACAAAAAGTGACCCAGTGTCTAAAATTGTTTAGAAGCAACTAACGTTTAGTTACAATTATTTTTGCCCATCCCTCCACACGGTTGTCCACCTTCTCCCTAATTATTTGCCTCTTCCCTTTCATGTCACTGCATGTGACATTTCGAAGGTCCGGAATGGCTGTCAACTCCCAATGGTTAAAAGGAAACTATGCCTTTAAAAAGACGGTCATCTCTGAAGATTGTATAAAACAGGCTGTAAAGAAAAATCTTTAAAGGAGATAAAGAGCATCAGGAGTAGGGTGTCTCCTTTTTATGAACAGTTCCTAGGTGGTGCCTGGCCAGCTGCCCCACCCCAGTAAAACAAGCCAGCGGGGAAAGCTGCCTGTGGCCTGAGTTAACCATTCCCAGGCCCTAACCTCAGTAAGATGCTGGGAAAGATCAGAAGAATTCAAGCACTACTGACCAACGGGAAGAAAACAGCTAAAAAGGGGCAAAGACCTATTCCAATGTCGCTCCCCACCCCCCAGCTTTCTTCTCCCAAAGAGCCTTCTGTTCAGAGAAATTAAAGGACTCTGATAGCAGATCACAAATTCAGGACAGAAAAGCTTCACTATGCAGACGGAGACTGTATTGTGGGTAACCAGACGTTGGACACTTTTTTTGCTTATGAACTTTTGGAGACCATCAAATAAAAGACTATTTGTTCCTGGACAAACACTCACCAGCAAAGAAGCCTTCAAGAGGAGGGGGAATTTTGTTTTGCATTTCCTCTTTGTAAAAAGGGAGAGAGAGAGAGCCAAAGACAGAGACAGACTTGCTTTACTTACTTTTCAGATAAAAGAACCTAAACTAATTTGTTTACTATTGCTGGGGATTCATATTTACAAGTTCCTGTGCCATTGTGGTAAAAAGAAATGCTATTTTTAAAAAGTAAAAACCCACATAAGCCTCCATATGTAGGGTTCTTCTTCCCCTTCCTGCCTCTCTACTTTCATTTTACAGATGGCCATGAACAGACAAACCAAGTCAAAGCTTCCCAGGTAACCTGAAGGTGCTTTCTATTTCTCCCACACTCCCTTCCCAAAATACCATACCTGAATGAGGAAAGCCATCTTTGGTCAAAGGTCATTGAAATTCTGTGTGTCTCTAAAGTCACACCCTAGATTCGCTCCTTTTCAGAAAACCAGACTCCTCACATCGTAAACACACAGCCTAGGGTTCCATCCCCTACCCCTCGCAGCCTTCATTTTCCTTGTATACATGGAACATTTCTGAAATCAAGCTAGCGAGATGTTGAATAATGTTCTTTGTAAACAGGGTGTGCCATAACTGGGCCACTAACTATGTGACTAATCACAGTTGCCTGTAACCACAGAGACAGGTAGCTTCAACCTGACATGGTCATTTGTAAACCACAAAATGACCCAGCCATCTGCAGGGGCGGCTGGCTCTGGAGCTGGCAGATCATCGCAGGTCTGTTCCCTCCTCAGCCCAGGTGGAATGGGCCTCTGGGTACTTGTAGCCATTGGCAGGAAGTGACTACTCCAGACCTCCTCTTACTTAAGTCTTCACCCACGGCCTCCCTCCTCAGCAAGCATTTGCGGCTGATGTGCTCTGCTCTGCATTCCACTGAGCAGCACTGCATCCAAAAGGGGAAAGGAGGGCTCCTGGAACGAATTTCTTTTCAAGAAAAGGAAATAAAAAAGGAAAGAGAAGAAGAAAGAAAACATTCCCCAACTTATTTTGGGGTCCTGTGTGGTTCCTATCACTTACTCATTTATTGCACTAAAACTTTGATAAAACCGACAAATCTTTCCCCAATCACTACAGTAATTTAAGGAACTTCCAGGACAGGAGCATCCTTTGCCGAAGAGTCCCTCAAGGTGTCCTTGCTCCTTGCAAGGGGGAGAAGTTAAGTCCTTTTCTTTCTGAGACCTAAGTCACAATTTTTGTGGGCCTGCAGTGCTGAGAGGTTCATTTATCAATGAGGAAAATGATGGGGGGGCGGCTGGGGGAGATCAGTTCTCACTATGCCTCAGTCCACCCCCCAACTCTCTGAAAATATAGTAGTTATTTTTCTCTACAGTTTGGGTAAAATTAGTCAAAGGTATTCAGGGGACAGAACATAGTCTCTTTCAGCCCCTCCCCTTACCTGTGTCCCCCTCAGCCATCCCTTAAGTAGAAACCCACTTATTTTCCAATCCCATTGACTCAGGAGGTAACCGTCACTGTCTCAGGCAGGGGAAGAAGAGACTTCTTCGAAAGGATGAAAGCAACAAATGGGAAAGGAACAAACAAAGCTTGTGAAATCCCAAACCGGAGTGGTAAGAACAACATCATAAATTATGGATCCTTTCAGCCGCCTCCGGCCTGTCACTGCGTGGTTTGTCTCTCTGGACCTGCCTGGGGAGGGCAACACTGTTGTCCTGGGAGCAAGGGTCGCCCTCAGCGCCCCGAGGAATGCCTGGGTCTGGCCCCTGGGACAGCTCAGAGCTCAGCGCCGCTGGACGCTGGACCCCCCCCCCCCTTGTTCCCTGGGACCCCTGCAGGAGCACTCGGCATTGGCCTCAGCATTCAGGTCCCAGAGGGGCCTGGTCAGGAGGGGTATGTAGGGAAATGTGGGTTGCACCCGCCATTCCTAGGAGCACAGAACATGGAGCGCAGTGGGTGGTGTGGTGTGGTCCCCCCGACTCCCGCCCCCGTGCGCCGCAGGCCGGCGGGCTGGCAGGCGACATCTGCGCCAAGAGCACAGAGGCGGGCGGGAGTGGTCACACTCAGGACGCCCATCTGGACCAGCTTTCCTCCCGTGCCAGATGCGAGGAGGGAGAAGTCAAGGTTAAATGCTGCGGAGGGGGCTGTGGTGGGTGCGCAAAGCCAAGGCCCCTCCACTTGCTCCCAGCTCTGCCGCAGGCCACACAGCCCCACCTTGCTCTTTGTCTTCCTCTGGAGCAGATGCGCTGTGACCCCCCGTATTATTCATGCTGTCAAGATTAAAGGAGCCCCCACCCTGTTTAGAAACTGCAACTCTGGTCCCCAACCTTCATCAACTCCACCTATTGTTTTGTTTTTGTTTCTTTTTTGGCAGCAAGTCAACCACTCATCATAAGGTGGGCAGACCCTTAGGTTTACATTTAAATTTGTTTGCGTGCCAAATTGGCCTGCTGTTCCGCCCTCTTAGTGACTGTAACCAGCACCACAGAAACAATGAATTATAGGAGATTAAAGTTACTGAAAACCGACTCGTCCTGCAGATGTGTCTGCGGAAGGCTGCTCTATGGATGATATGTAAAGGGTGTGTGTGTGTGTGTGTGTGTGTGAAACCAAGAGCCTCACATTTGTTCTTTGGTAATTTGTCTTCAATATGCTTTTTTTTCTTTTTAATGATGAAAGGTCAATTATGGAACTCAAAAATAAGCAACCTTTATCTGGCCTGCCGGTACTCCCAGAAATGAATGGGAGAGTTGAGGTTTCTCATGGGACAGAAAAAAGGGAACTCCAAATCAAGCTGAATTGTGTGTGAGTCAGGCCCTGGAGAAAATTGTGGGTAGAGGAAGTGTGGGGGGCGGTTTCCTGGATTTCTGTTGCAGGAAGAAACCACCAGTGGGAGGGAGGGCAGTGAGGGGAAGGGCGAGGGAGGGGGGAGGGGGGTAAGGGCTGGGAAGGGAGGGAGAAGGGCCTCCTTCAGGCTGAGGGGGAAGGGCTGGGCTGATCGGTAGGAAGGCTAGGGCGGTCTTTGTTTGGTTGTGTCGGCAGGGGCTGGGCCTGTGAATGTGCCCAAGTGTGCACCAGGCGGTCAGCTGCCCGGCGAGGTAACAGCTGGCACCTGTGCGCGAAAATGCGTGCATTAGTACCATCATTATTTAGCATTAGGGTATTACAAAGATAATTACTGCCAGTTAGAAATGCAGAGGACAGAGGGAATTGAAACCCCAGCCCTTGTGGTTTATCAAACTCCTAGGTTACAAGTCAAATTTCCAGCAGCCTTTGGACGGACACCTCTCACAGAGCTGCAAGTCTAGGGCCTGTGGCTTCAGATTCGACAGCTGGAGCCAGGGCAGTGGGGCTCTTTTCCAGGTCTCATCCTGGCTCCAGGGTCAGATTAGGGTCACAGATAAAATATCAAAAGTCATCACACTAAACTTTTCTGATAACTAAAACAGTTTTTACCTGAAATGGCAAAACTATCTTTTTTATCTGAAATTAAAGGAATCAAATAAAGAAGAGCAGGTACTTTGGTCTTCGGATAACAATAATGACCTCACCAGTTAACAAGTGTTGAGTTCTTTTTGTGTCAGACATAATGAGTGCACTTTAATGAATTCCCTGCCTTTACCTTCTCAGTCTTAAAAGGAGCACACAGTTATTATAGCCATTTGATAGATAAGTAAACTGAGGCTTAGAGAGGTCCAGGAGAGTGCACAAAGTTTCTCAGCATTTTTCAGTTCTACCTACTGCCTAAAAGTCGAGGAGGTGCAATTAGGTGCTCAAAACTGACCCAGAGGGCGAGGAGAATATAGTACTACATTCTGGTTTTCTATGGCCTGTGAAAATCCTTTCCCAAAGTTTGAGATTTAGTATATAATTGCCAGTTGTCCAAACACAGTCTCTCTATATACATCCTTGGTTGAGTCAGAAGTAAATCTCACAGAAGAAACTGTTATGATTTCTGGAAAATCAAGTATTTTCAAAAAATGTCTTCCTGAATGACCACTATGCTGTACACATGAAACTAATATAATATTGAATGTCAACTGAACTTGGGGAAAATAAGTGTCTTCTTTTATAAATTGGTATACTAATTTAATTAGTAAAAAATTGTGTCACAAACTTGCTCATTAAAAAGGTGCACTCAGCCCTGGCTGGTTGGCTCAGCAGTAAAGCGTTGGTCTGGCATATGGAAGTCCCAGTTCGATTCCCAGTCAGGGCACACAGGAGAAGTGCCCATCTTCTTCTCTACTCTTCCCCCTCTCCTTCCTCTCTGTCTCTTCCACTCCCGCAGCCAAGGCTCCACTGGAGCAAAGTTGACCCCAGCGCTGAGGACAGCTGCATGGCCTCCGCCTCAGGCGCTAGAATGGCTACGGCTGCAAGGGAGCAACACCCCAGGCGGGCATGCTGGGTGGATCTTGGACAGGCACATGAGGGAGTCTGTCTGAATGCCTCCCCGCTTCTAACTTCGGAAAAATACAAAAAAAAAAAAAAAAAGTTGCACTCAACACATACAACTTACTGTGTGAAGAATAATACAGTAAACAGTTTAGGAATAAAAATTGGCTTTACATTTGAGTCCCAACTGGGCCAATAAACTCACTTCCCAACTCCTTGATCTAATTTTTTCTTTGACATTGTACTGAATGAAATTAGAAACACATTTAATTTTAGACGTACAGGTTGAATTTATACAATCAGATTATGATGTCAAACTGAAGCATTATTGTAATTGATATTGATAATAATTATTAATAACAATCACTAACATGAACAGGTAAGTTATTATGTTTTAAGTATTGCACCAAATGCTAAGCATTTATCTCATTTAATCCTTAAGAAAGCTCTGTATTCTACTCCTTCTTTTCTACCTCCTCTCCAGTAGCCAAAGAGCTCTTTTAAAAATGTAAACCAAGTTCTGCTTTTGGTTAGTCCTCAGATGGCATTCAAAAGTGCTCAGGAAAACTCTAACTTCTTCCCTTAGCCTACAAGCCGGCACCACCTGAATGAGCCTACTGCCTATCTACTCCAGCTGCCCACAATACAGTCCTCCAACCATTAGTCTGGAGCTTATGCTTCACCTAAGACATTTGTACCTCAGGGCCTTTGCATATGCTTCTCCCTCTGCCTGAAATACCCTGCCTTTGCCCAGCTAATTTCTTTTCATTCTTCTATTTAAATGTTTCCATGTCCTGGAGACCTTCCTTGGAACCAATTAAATCACCTGAGCACTCTTTTCTTTCACAGCACTTAACATCATGTAAAATAACTTATTTTTTGTTTGCTTACTTGTTCATTTCCCTCTCTGAGCCATAAGAGCCAGGAAGACAAGGCCACACATTCAATATTATTCTCCACTCCATCCTTACCCCTTTGAGTAGTGAGTTTTTTCATGCATGCTGAGCCCTGGGAGTGAGTTTTTCTTTTTCAAAGAATGATAATAGTTCCAGTTACAGTTTTATTAACTTAAAATCATGTTTGTTTGATAACCAATTTATGGAAACAAGAAGAACATACATTTGCCTTTTTTTAATGTTGCCTCACACATTTTTAAAATAAATCAATCGTACTCTGGATGGTCAGGAGGCACGAGGATGTACATGAATGTTTGTACTACAAAGGGTTAATGCCTGGTGCTTCTAGGACAACCTACAATAGTTGTTAAATTCATAAAGAAGCAATCTCAGAGGTAGATACTATTTTGGAACCAAAAACAAAATGACAAACACACATGATCATCAAGAAATTTTAAAATCAGTTTGGAGTCCATAGAGATGAACTTACCATGTGAACAATTTAAATTTACATCAGGTAATATTTCAGGGTAAAATGCATCAGAGATTAATACATCAGCTTGCACACTTAATCCAGCCACACAGTTTAACATGAAATATTCTAGGACTTCAGATGCAATGTTTCCTACTACTCCTGATTTTATTTTAAGTTTCTAAGTATTTGCCCTGGCCAGATAGATAGTTGGGTTGGTTAGAGTGTAATAGGAGGTTGCAGGTTTGATCCCTGGTCAGGGCACATATAGGAACAGATCGATGTTTCTCTCTCTCTTTCCCCCTCTCTCTTTCTAAAAATCAATCAATAAATTTTTTTAAGTTTCAAAGCAGCCCTCACCCAAGGGTAAGGCAAAATTCAAATAAGAGGAGGGACCGCGTTCAATCTTACATTGATGGAATCCCTTCAAAGTCAACAATTGACTGTTTCTCCATACAGTATACAGACAGCTTTTTTGCGACAAGGAAAACATCATGGGTCTTATCTTTGTGCTGCTTTCACAGCTAAGCTGACCTGCATGTCCCACTGAGGGAATGGTTGCCAGTAAAACAGGGTTCCAGTAACAGGCCAGCATGTTGCATGCAGAGGGGGTTTCCTTCAGAGAACTGAAGTGTTCTGCTTCCTTCCGGCAGGAACTACAGGTGCTCTATAGGAAAATATAGGAATTAGATTCACACCGGACAAAACACAACCCCAGGAGGAGGGGGAGATTTTCCTGAAATATATGTGTTTCCCTGGTTTCACATGATGCTGTTTATGCTTTATAATTCACGTATCACAGGAGGCTGAAATTGTCATTTCCTGGCCCCTCCATTGGTGGTTTTCCAGCAAGGAAAACATTCTGACTAATCAGTGATTTTTTTTTTTTTTTTTTTTTGCTTTGAGTCTTCATAGTACTGAAAGAAAGCCAACTTATACTTGCAGGAGGTGCGGGAAGGGGAGGAGGAAAAGGGTTACAGAGAAACAATGTAGAGTTGGTCCTGTTATCAATCATCTCTGCCTTTTGTGAGAGTTTTAACAAGCAAACCTGCCCACACAGACTGGCATCGATAGGCATTTTCAGTATGTTACTTGGAGCATAAATGAGACATCATCTACTTTTCTATCAGAAGGGTTTTTTTAATATAAATATTCGTAGATACAATATCCTCTAAGGAATAGTCGGTGAATGTATGGCTTCCAGAAATTTAAGAACCCCAGTCCCACAGAGTGATGAGCTTGAATTCTCAGGAAGGTAATATTAAGTCACCAAATAGGAGCTTGGATCAAACATAGTGAGTGAATGAGGAACACTGTTTTCACAAGGTTGAAATGATCAGCATGGAAACTTTAATGGGAATTACACCCCAAAACTGTCCCTCTCTCCCCAATACTGTTGGAGGGAAAAGGAAAAGGATCAACTTGGCCACAGAATAACATTATTATTCATTCTGGGATACACCCCTCTATGATAAAAATGGAGGCAGGAGGTTTTTATGCACAGATTTCAGCAGCCACCAGGGTTGTACATATCCTTGACCATTTGGTTGGTATATTTTACCTTAAATATGAACTAAGTGGACATATGGTTGTAATGTCCATTTCTTGTGGGTTTTAGTTAAGCAAGAGGCAATTCTAAACCAAACACTGCCAAGTGCCCTAACTAATTATTTCTTGTCCCGAGAAGCCCGAGACCAGACTGGGGACTTGCAGTGGTAGTCTCCCTGGGAGACCATCCTGACCAGCCAAATAGCCCCTAGATGACATCACTGGCTTGACACTCATTGAAACAAACAGACTGAATGAAACCCCAGGACGTGGTGAGCCCACGAGCTAGATGGAAAGTGCTCATTTCTTCAATATCCTCCAACCAGAGTTATACCACCAATATCTGATACATTTGTTTACATGATTCATAGCTATTAGTAAAAAAACAGTTAGTTTTCAATATAATCTTTAAAATAGACACCCCCTCAAAGTCAGGGTTTCTAGAACTTTTCCTCCAGGAATACCTGTTTGAAGAAGAAATTTCCTGAATAGATAAAACTATTTCCAGTGGGGCAAGAAGCCTGGAATATTTTCCATGGAAATTCCATGTTTACTATTATGAGGTACACTCAGCTTCTAAAGTAAGGTTTCGTAGAAGTAGAAGAATGGCTAAATGAATGAATGAACTCAGTGCTACTCAGTGAGGAAATGAGGGTGAACTGGTCCTGCTCTCTTGTAGGGAGAAGTACTTGTTCTCAGGACTTTTGTCAGGGCAGAGAGCCATGCACAAGGCCATTGGGTCAGGCAGCCTCAGGACAATCAAGCCAGACTTTCAGAGGACATCCTGATCTCAGTGGGTGACTGCCTCACAGCCTTCCTCTTCAGCATCGAGTTACTCGGGTGACTTTGCAATTTACCTGAAGGCATTAGAGGACTAATATAACAATCTAGAAGGAACGAGCTCACAAAGTGATAAGTAACACAGCTCTGCCGGCCTATTAGAGGGGAAAATTGAAAGGGTTGCAGCCAATTATTAATAAGACAGGTGAACACACGCTGTCTAGAGAAGCATACAGACTGTAGGAAACAGACTGCAGATGTGAAGGGGCCCAGAGCACAGGTGACCACCTGGCAGCCTGGGGACAATCCAGACAGGAGAGGAGGGGGTTTCACAGGAATTTTTTTTAACTGAGCTAACATGAAATCAAGATTTTTTTTTTTACATTTAGGAAAATCTAAATTTTTACTTTTTCTGTCTCAAGCACTTACAAAATAAAATCCTTATTTTTAGTTTGAGTCTACTACTAGGGTCCGAAAAAAAACAGAATAAAGTGATTCATCTCATCTAAACCACCAAAATGTTTTCCTTTTAGGAAAAAGAAACCACCACACTTCTGTGAAGAGGGCCAGGGCTCAGGTGAGACAGGCAAGAGCCCAGGGCACAAAAGGTAAGGGTGCGACCTCTCAGGCTCCTGCAAGGGCTGGGTTGGTGCCTGAGAGTGAGAGTTGCCTTACATTTTGTGCTCATCTCACCCTAGCTCTGACCTCCTAGGAATCACAGGAGGAAGGAAGGAAGACAGAATGATAGATAAAATGAAGTTTCTTATTAAAATGAAATCAATGAGGTATTGGACTTCCAATGTCCTGTTACATTTCAGAACTCAAATGACAAAATGATACATTTTAATCGCCCTGACTACCTTAAAGTAGCCAGGCGTCAACTCCATCACCTCACCAAAAGTATACTCTTAGAAGCTTTCAGGAGCTTCTCTCCATATGCAAGCTGTGCTTTAATAAGGTGGTCTCTCGCTCCTCTTGAAACCCCTCAGCCACGTTCAGCACTCACTGTGCATGTGTGGAATAGTTCAGCAACGTCCTTTTTAATCTTTATTTTCCTAAAGACGTCTCAGGGTCACCTTTTAGCCTTTCGCAACCCCCTTCACCTTTTCTTATCAAACCTATTTTCCTTTAGTCATTGAGATCGTTGGTTTCTAGTTTCCATCCACTCACACACCCAACCATGGGGTATGATCAAACCTCGAGCTTAAAAAAGGAAAAGGAAAATCGTTGTCTCTACAAGATCTCCTCGCCCCCCCCCTTTTAGGTGAACTATACTTTTACATTTATTTAAGCAAATATTTACTTATTTATTTTTAAATTTATTTATCTTTATTTAGACAATTAAGTTTAACAGGGTGACATTGGTCAACTAGAGTATATAGATTTAGAGAAAACATCTCCACATCATTTGGACAGTTGAAGGATCTTTCCTTTTTAAAATATATTTATTTTGTTGATTTTAGAGAGAAGAAAGAAGAGAGTGAGAGAGAGGCAGTAACATCTATATGTTCCTATATGTGCCCTGACCAGGGAATGAACCAGCAACCTCTGTGCTTCAGAACAATGCTCTAACTAACCAAGCTATCCAGCCAGGGAACTACAAGATCTTTCTTTCAGCAAATGTTGTGTTAGATTAATACAGAATATACTAGAATTAATGAGGACTGATCCTTTAGAAAAAGTACTAAATATGTTCTTAGGCCACAAGCTCTAGTTGTGCTCTCTACGTAAAGACAAAGATTATACCTTCTACATAGGCCCCTTGCTTGATAACATGGCTTTATTATCTTGGTTGATTGTCTTAGGAAAGAGGTCTGACCTGAAGGAAACCATCTGTAGGCTGGTTAGTGGCTATGAGGTAGCCGGACATGACCACACTGCTTAATATGGACACTCTGCACTGGAGGTGAACAAATCCAGTCAGATCGACTTTCAGGGAACTGCAGCCTGGGTCATTAAAGAAGAAATGCTAGTGGGTTAAGTAGAATGAAAAGAGACCCAGAGAAGAAAGAAAAGAGAAGACATAAAGGCATGGAAGCTGGGAGGCAGTAAGAGCCGTGAGTTAATATAATAGCTTCTAGGAGATAGAGGGAAGGAAAATGAAAGCGAGGCCAGATGGTAGTGACAGAAGAAACAGAAGTAAGGAGTGGGGGCTGAGAGGGCCTGAGAAGCTGACAGCAGTTGAGGTTGCATTAGCCTGGGAACAGCCACGGTCCTGCCTTCAGGCAGCTGCAGCATAGTTCCCCGTGGAGTGTGCCACCTCCCTGCTTTCAGTTGCTGTGTTTTTATAGGGAGTGGGCTGAACCTAGCTCTGTCTGAGCTCCAGCTCCAGTACTGGCCCCACAGAGCATCACAGCCACCTGTCTACAGGGACTGGTGCAAGGATGGGCCTGTGACCCAAACCACATCAGTGAGAGCCGAGGGAACTGGCTTCCAGACCTGTTACTATACTCTGCAGAGAGAAGCTTTCTTTGCTGCACGTGGGAATCTGACAGTGCCAGGAACCACCATGTGGAAAAAGTCAGCCCCCAATGCTAAGTCAACCCATAGAAAAGCAGAGCTGGGGTAGAGGGGGACTGCCCAAACCATGAAAGTGAGGCTCACCCGCAGGCCTCTCTGAAGCAGTGGAGGTGCCATAATGGGAAACCTGCTGAGTGAGTACTGCCAGGCACTTCCTCTGAGGACAATGGCATAATTGGGTATAGCTCTGAAGGACCAGCCCTCATTATTTCTGGTGTACACCGCATAAACCTAACACAATACTTGCTGAAAGAAAGAAGCTTGGAATACAGATGCTTCTTAGCAGGTGATAGTTCCTATTATCAGGACACGATACACTCATTATCATTCACCGAAGTACCCTCTCAGAGTTGCAGAGCAGAGTCTCAAATTTTCAAGAGTACTCTTGAAAATCCGTTAGGAAGCTGCAACATTGGAGAGAGTTAGTTGCTCCAATACATCTATAGATTTTCCTCACTTCTGGACAAATCGCTGCTCTGTCAGCAAAGCACCAACTGGAGTTGTAGGTTTGCATATGGGCACCTGGGAGAACCTGTCTGTACAGGCTCACCAGTCACAGAGCTCACCATGAAGGCAGATGGCATCTGAGGCTCACTGAAAGAAGGACGGACTTCTGATTCCCACATCAGCCTTCTAGGGGTGTCGCTCACACATTGCCTGTACTATTAGATTGTTGTGCTGCCCCTCTATCTTGGGTTTGTTTGTTTTAGCCTGAGTGTATATGGGCATATAATTATCAGGCTGTAATATTACTACCAATACAGGCTGTTATCACTGTCAAATTACAACTATGTGGACCAGTAACCAAATATCAACTGCCAGGTAAACCCATTTGGGAAACACCTTGACATTGGGATTGTCTTCCCCCAAACATGTTAGGACAGTTAAAGGAGGCATTTTCTTTCTTTTTTTTTTTTACAGGGACAGATAGACAGGAACGAAGAGAGATGAGAAGCATCAATCATCAGTTTTTTGTTTCAGCACCTTAGTTGTTCATTGATTGCTTTCTCATATGTGGCCTGACCGCAGGCCTTCAGCAGACCGAGTAACCCCTTGCTCAAGCCAGCGACCTTGGGTCCAAGCTGGTGAGCTTTTTGCTCAAGCCAGTGACCTTGGGTCCAAGCTGGTGAGCTTTTTGCTCAAGCCAGATAGGCCCACGCTCAAGATGGCGACCTCGGGGTCTCGAACCTGGGTCCTCCGCATCCCAGTCTGACGCTCCATCCACTGCACCACCGCCTGGTCAGGCAAAGAGGCATTTTCTTTTTCTCTCTATTTCTTTTTCTTTCTTTCTTTCTTTCTTTCTTCCTTTTCTTTCTTTCTTCCTTTCTCTCTCTCTCTCTCTCTCTCTCTCTCTTTCTTTCTTTCAATTAAGTGAGAAGCAGAGAGGCAGACAGACAGACTCCCACATGTGCCCCAACCAGGATACATCCTGCAAGCCCCCTACGGGATGATGCTGTGCCCATCTTGGGCCACTGCTCTGTTGCTCAGCAACTGAGCTATTCCAGCACCTGAGATGAAGCCATGGAACCCTCCTCAGTGCCTGGGACCAACTTGCTTGAACCCTTGAACCATTAGCGCCATGGCAGCAAGAGGAGGAGAGAGAGAAAGAGAGGAAAAGAGAGAGAGAGAAGGGAGAGGGGGAGAGGTGGAGAAGCAGTTGGTCACTTCTCCTGTGTGCCCTGACCAGGAATCGAACCCGGGACTTCCACATGCTGGGCAGACGCTCTACTGCTGAGACAACTGGCCAGGGCTAAGTAAGCTATTTCAGGAAGTAAACTTTGTAGAAATTCTAAAATCATCTTTGGATACTTCAAAATGTAAGAGTTTAAGCATTCCAGAGAGTTTTGGCTCTCCCCAGAAAACTAATAGTTGATAGTAACGTTGGCACACATATCATTTCCTCCGTGGCCACCGCTGACTCCACAAAGTGAGCATTCTCATGGGAGCCCTGCCCGAGGGGAAACAGCTTAGTGACAATGCCCACCATGGAGACATACAGGAAGCGAAGGGGGCCCCAGAGCGCCTACATTCACCTCAAAGGAGGAAACTTCATTCACTTAGCACCCTGTGTGCATACTAATCCCAGACAGATGGAGACTTAATATGACTTCAGAGGTGCTAGAGGACCTGGACAAACTGAGACCACTGAGGAGGGGTGGGGGGTGGGGGGAGTTGAAAGGAAGGAGTGTGAATAAGGAGTGAAAGGCATTGAAGGCAAACATTCCAGCAAGCTTTCTGAAGCCACACCTACCACCTGCAGAGCTAGGAGCTGGGATGGTGAGTGGATCTGAGAAGCATTCTTTTTTAAAAGAATTGATTTTAGACTGAGAAGGAAGAGAGAGAGAGAGATTTGTTGTTTCACTTATTTATGCATTCACTTGTTGATTCTTGTATGTGCCCTGACCAGGGGATTGAACCCACAACCTTGGTGTAATGGGACGATGTTCTAACCAACTGAGCCACCTGGCCAGGGCCCACGGAACATGATTGACAGATTAGAAGTAATCTGCCAGAAATCTTGGGATCCTATTGACTGTTGGTTCTGGGTCTCTCTACCCTGTCTTCCTCCAAAATACAACGGACAAATAGAATAGTTCAGTTCCAGGTCTGAGTCAGATACACCTGAATTCAAATCTTGACTTTGGCACCAGTCAGTTGCATGACTTGGACTCACTATTTCACTTGTCTTTGCCTCAATTTTCTCACCAATGAAGATGATTATAATACTCTCTATCTCAGAGGATTATAAAAGATGATGGATGAAAGGTGCCCAGCACATAGAAAATGTTCAGTAAATATTAGTTCCTGCAATGATATTGTCTTTCCCAACCTTAAGTATTTACACAGTGCCTGCGATAATTGATGTGTGTATAGATTATTGACAAAGCACCATTCTCTTCTGGGCATCACAAAGCTGCATAGAATGCTTAGGATATCACTTTAATCTTGTATGTGTTTACAGTCAGCAGAATTAATTCACACACTAGATTTGTCAATTGCCATAGGCTTCAAAGACCTCAAGTAAAATAAGAAAAAACATTCAATATCAAGAGAATCAGCCTTTTTACCAAAGTGGGTTTTTATTCAAATGAAATAGTATAAAATGTGAAACTTCTTAGAATGACCTCTCTTCATAATCAGGTGAAATCTTTGATCTTTACATTCCAGAAGAGAAATGATAAGAAATGGGCTTTGTCAGGGACCCTAAATTCACACCAGAGAGAAAACATATAGGATATCTCCACAGAAGCTCTGTCATACACAAACTTGTTGCAATGTGGTTATACATATCTCTAAATTTCATATTTCCATTGAGAGTGGGTTTCCCCAAGGTTGGTCCCATGGGGTACTTAAACTGTGTTGATTGTTTTAGAAGAACAAAAGGACATCCTTTGATGATGAGAATATCACATCTATTTTCTGTTGAATTGCCCAATTAATTGTGGTTTGCCATCTTCTGCCTTTGCATAAGGAGATTTAGATTCATTAAGTCATCTACTCATCTTTGAAAAATAAACTGGTGAAGAAAGTAGCTCTGGTAATATTCATTACAGTTTTAAACAACTCTCTCTTTTCCATTTCATCACAGTCGTAATTAATTTCATGGCTCAGGTACACGAAGAGATTTAAAGCGATGTTTATAAAATGAATTAGCCTCTCCCTCATTTTATTTAGAGTTCTCCATTGTGAATATACTCAAATTGTAATGGAGAGGCAATTTATGAGAAAGCTCTCTGGTGTCCTTGGTTCTGTATCCTCTAGAGCCGTGGAAAACTATTGCTCTAAAGGATTTATTATTTTGTTCTTTCCTCCCTCGGGGCCAGAAGACAGACCATGTAGCCGAGAGACAGTGGCTCTGGGAAATTTTGATGAGGCTAAACAGAGGGGATTAGGGAGAAACCTGAGGGGTAGGGAGGGGAGGAGTGGGGTATATCCATAGCTCCTCAGTATGTACGCAGGTATAGAAGGGATGGTGTTGCAAGTGTAATCTTTAGCTCCCAGTGTGTGAGGTCACATACAATCATGCACAGCCCCGGAAAGGCTGGTTCTAGTTCTGCATCCTGGAAAAAACCACATAGTCCCTATGGTCTCCAACTTTCTCAGCAGTAAAATGAGGAGGTTGGAACAGAACAGCTCTAAAGTATCTTTCAGCTAAAAAATCCCACGATTTACTAATTTGCTGATTTATCTATTGTAAAACTATATTCATTTGGCTACTCCTTATTTCATCTTGTCTTTGGGGTATAAGTAGTTGATGACATACATAATAGACATCTTGAAAATTATATTTCTTTACTTGTATTGGGCCATATTATGATCAACTGGGGAAGAAAAGGCTTGAGCTTGTTACTAGAACAGTCTGTGTAATATGGCAGGTGTTAGTCCCATGTGGCTATCTACATTTAAACTTGTTCTTCTACTACATGAGCCACATCTCAAGTCCTGCACAGTCACATGGGCTAGTGGCAGGAGTATAGGACAGCACAGATATAGAACATTTCCATCATCACAGGAATTCCTGTGGGACAATATTGTAGTTAGAAGGAAAGTCATTTCTAAATGAGAGACTACCTCTTTCTCCCACTTCCAGATTGATAAACTACAATCTCCAAATCCAGTCCCATGAGCAGTCATCTTGGGGACAGAACTTAAAGCATCCTAGAGCCCTGCTTAAAAATATCTTCTTCAAGAGCTTGTCACGGGGTCTCTCTGCCTCCTCTAGCTCACTTCTTTCTCCTCCCACCATGCCTCCCCTCTCTGCTGATCACTGGGTCCACTAACCCTGATGTGGTCATTCCGGGAAACAGCAAATGGAAAGAAGAGAATATAGCATTTTCCCTTCGCTAAAATATGCCATCAGCTAAAGGGCATAATATTGGGGGTTCCTTTGGCTTAATTTGTCATTTTGCATTAGTTTTAAATGCACAGATGGATTGCTGAAGTAGAACAGACTTCCAGTGTACTCCTCACCCAGTTCCTCCTAAGTTAACACCTTAAATACCCACCATACAAGGACTAAAACCAAGGGATCAATGTTAGCATAATCCCATTAGTTAAATCATAGGTCTTATTTGGATTTCAACAGTTTTTTCACTCTGTCCTTCTTCTGATCCAGGACACAATCCAGCATGCCAGATTGTGTTTGGTTGTCATGTCTCCTTCTATGTTCCAACTGATGACCATTCTTCAGTCTTTCTCTGTCTGTTAGGACCTTGACATTTTTGAGAGTGCTGGTCAGTATTTTGGAGACTGTTCCTTGTGATTAGCCTCAGTTCACATGTTATTGGGAAGATGCTTTTGAGGTAATGTATTCTTCACAGTGCATCATATCAGAAGGTATAGAAGTTCTCCCTGGCACAGTGACAAATGCGAAAGCAGATTCAACAGTGCTGGTCCAGCCCTGGCTGTGTAGCTCAGTATGTTAGAGTGTTGTCCCGATATGCCAAGATTGTGGATTTGATCTCCAGTCAGGTCACATAGAAGAATCAACTAATGAATGCATAAATAAGTGGAACAACAAATTGATCTCTCTCCCCCCCCCCTTTCCTCTCTCTTTAATATCAAGAAATAAAAATAAAAATAAATCAATGTCAGTTCTCATATCTCATGACTGTGGCCAATATTGCCAGGGTGGGAACTGTAACAGAGAGTACTGGGAGACAATAACCTTGGGGTATCCATTGTATAGATTCTGTGATGTAATTCGGAGATTTACATCACCCTCCTAGAAACTCTGAGATTCCTGATATCTCTTTTAATGAGTTTCTTTTCTGCTTAAATCAACTGCAGTAAGTTTCTGCTGCTTACAATGAAAAATGCTCACAGATGGAGAAATTGGAACCAGAGGTGGTTATAGGAAACAGACCTCAAGGTAATGAGGGAAATCTGGGACTGGTTATAGGGCCTAGTCGGTGCAGATGGCAGAAAGAAAGTGCAGCTAAAGATGTGATTGTCAGCTCATATGGCATGGTGGCAAAATGATTCTCTGAATAAAGTGCTTATTGATGGCAGGTTCAGGGAACACATGACTGCTACCAAACAAGGGTATGAAGGTCATGGGGAATGAAAGCTCTAAGGGTGGGTGGGTGTCTCTACAGGGATGGACAATCAAAGGGAGCATGAATATGTAAATTCTTGATGCAAAGTATAGTAAGAAAACATGGGACTTGTATGACTGTTACTCTTCTGGTCATATGCCTGAGGAAGCCAAAAGCCAAATTCAGAGTCGGATCCTGCAGGCTAACGCACTACACTGCCAGTTAAATTCACAGCCTATTGGATTCCTTTGCAATATTTAGGGCATTGATGAGGAAAGAGGAAAAGCCCATGAGATGGAATGAAGATTTGAAGGGGAATCCAATGGGCTCTAAGAACTAGGATCCTCCAGCTCCCCTTGAATAAGGTGACTAGCCAGACGTCCCACCTTTGGCGGGACAGTCTGGATTTTTAACAATTTGTCCCGCCTCCTGTGGCATTTTAAAACCGTCCTGATTTTTGGAAAGAATGCACAAAAGCTAGGGAATGGCAGGAGAACGGGAAGGGAATATACGGTTTTCGGCGGGGAGACCAGCCTCCACCTGGAAGCGCCTGCACTGCCACAAGAGCTGGCTGCCCCGTGTGGGCCCAGAAACAAAGAACTTTGGGTGGGACATACTTGCTGGGACGGTGGCGGTCAAGTCCCCTAACTACCCATAGGTTGGCATACTGGATGCCAGCGTCCGGCTCCGGGCTCCACAAGGCACAAGCTGCTTGGTCTCCAGCAGGCGGCGGGGCTGGACGCAGGGAGCGCGGCCGCCGCAAGGATGAGTCCAGGCAGGGAGTGTGCACGACCGGTCATCTGACTCAAAATTTCCCATATAGTAATATTTCCAAAAATCTTTTTAATGAGATGTCATTATTAAAAATATATATTGATAAGGAAAAGGTTAAATCTTGGGCATCGGCAAAAATCACAATAGAGAACAAATGATTAGAAATATTTCATTATTTTGAAACAAGCCATGTTCCATACAATAATGCACTAAAAATTGTGGAATACACACTGTCTTTACCGGGAACTAATGCTGCGACTGAACGAGTTTTTTCTACGCTAAATAAAGTGTGGACATCAGAAAAATCACAATTAAGTGTTGAGACTTTGAAAGACATTTTATGTGTGAAATATAATTTAACAAATTCTTGTGAAAATTTTCATGATCTTTTAAACAACGACAGCAATCTACTAAAATAATTCACTCAAATGAGAAATATGCCAAAGAATAAAATACTATACATAATTTTTTAATGTGTTATATTTGTAAATTGTACTTATGCTGAAATTTTTAAAAATATATTACAATACTATATTTGCATTCTATGAAAATATTTTTTGCTCCATATAGACCAAATTTTTAATCAAGATCCCCTCCTCCCCCACCCCACCCCCATCCTTCACCACCACCCCCCACCTCACCCCCCCCCCCCCCCCCGTCAATGATGTCCTGCTTTACCAATTTTAAAATCTGGTCACCTTATCCTTGAACCTTCCACAAAGGCAGCGGTGACTGCCCATCCCCCATCCCCGAGGAAGCCATTGATGCCTTGCGTAAGACCCCTCATGCTTCATCTAAGCAAAAAACTGTCCTTAAGCCTTACAATTACCACACTTCTAGATTTCTGTTAGCTCCGGTAGAGAGCAAACCTAAGTGGAAGCAACTTATAAACCCAATAAGTAATTATATAAGTAACTTATTTTCTCACAAATCTGGCAAATACATATGGGGATATATTTGGAAGAGCCACACTAAGGAAAGAAAGTCATATCTGCTGACTGAACTGATTTTAATCAATACAAGTGTGTTTTCCGGAGAGTGGGTTTAGTGAGCTAGCTCAGGCAGCTGGAAGAGTTTCAGTTGTTTATTTGTTTAGCCGACTGAAGTCTGTACTCACTGACAGTCCCTGCTGAAGCTGACTGAGATGTCAAAAATGAGCTGATAAAATGTAGTTGAAGGAATCTAAACACTTGGAGTTTAGAGAGGGAGTAATGTTGAATAAATGGAACACATTCCCTCAGACTTCACCATGTCTCCAATGGAGGCCCCACAAAAACAGTCTCTTCATCAAGGCATCAAGAAACACTTGCATGCGGTGAGGGCCAGTGTTTGTGTCTGCCATTTTCCATAGGCCGGGGGTCTTAGGAAATGTCTACTCCTGGAGATGTGGAGCACTGCTGCAGTCCCCCAGGCACAGGGGGAGCTTTTGGGGCGTGAGGTAAGAAGAAATGGAGCTCTGACCACCATCCTCTCCCAGGAGAGTCCATGAAATCTTAAGGCCTTGTGCAGTTACTATTGTGTCATCTCAGCAATTAAGAGTTCTCTCCAAGTTCTCTTCAGAAGTAGTTTGCTCTAAGACAGTGGTTCTTAACCTTTTTGGAGGTACCGAACCCACCAGTTTCATATGCGCATTCACCGAACCCTTCTTTAGTGATAAATAAAATATGATTTTTTTTTCCAAATTCAAAACATAGGTATATGTTTTTTTTACTGGTGCACAAAATGAGCCGTGCATGAACATCACCTTGCTCAAAGAACAAAACCAACAAAGTGCATGAACTCACAACAAATTACGGTATTACTTTATTCTGGCCTCCGCAGCAGAGGCTTCTCCGAACCCCTGAGACCGACTCATCGAACCCATAGGGTTCGATAGAACCCAGGTTAAGAACCACTGCTCTAAGATGTGTAGTAAAGGCCACTATGGTCAAAGAAGATGATGGACATCTCTAGAGCAGATTGACTCTCTGTAGCAGATAGTAAACCAAAAGACGAGGCTTTATCTCTGGGAGAATTGTGGAGGCACTGTACTCCCCATGCATAAGACACACCTTCTCCTGAAAAATTTGAGGCCTAAAACTGGGTGCATCTTATACAGAAGTTTGGGGTTTTCTTACTTGCTTTTTCACATGTTTTTGTGTTCGCTGTGGAAGACAGTGATTCGTCATCAGACACAGATGAGGACAAGCTAATGGATGGGAGTTTTGACAGTGATGAGGAGTTGCATGAATTTTATAATGAATAAACCTGAGTTCAATAACTTTATGCAATACATTTATTTTCAAATTTCAGGCCTCAAAATTAAGGTGCATCATATATATGCGAGCGTCTTAGAGATGGTGAAATACAGTAAATTCTCCCACCAAAGCTGTAGGGGGTGGTACAGTATGTAAGTCAGTCAGAGTCAGTTACTGTTGCTTCTGAGTAAGGATGTTCATTGATAAAGGAATTGGAACCAGAAGTGGTTATAGCAACAGACTCAGGGTGAGGCAGAGAGGATAGATGGGTTTTGGAGAATGAATGACAGGGACTGATCGCACCGTTAATAGAATGGTTGCTTGCTTCGCGACAGATGCCAAGGAACAAACACCAGGGAGAACACTTGCGGTGGCAGAAAGAAAGGCCTGAAATGCAAAGGCCCTCCCGAAGCAGTTCAGGAGGTGGCAGTCATTGAGGATAGGGTGACAGAAAGCAGGGTCCAATCCCCAAAAGCATCTGCCTTTCCTGCAGGATTCTGAGGATTAAAAAAAAACAAACAAACAGCAGCAACACGACGTTCATGTGATGGAAACAGCAGCAGCAGAAGGAAAAGTTGGCAGCTAAGAAAAAAACTTCAAAAAGAGAGAGAGGCTCTTGGTGATAGGACTTCACCAAAGCCTGTGCCCAGGACCACTGACGACCAGCGGGTGTGCAATGAAACCACAGTGGACCCTAATGATGAAGAGTCACTTGTGATGAAGCTACAGGTGAATTTCCTTCTGACTTCAAGACAAATTTCTCCCAAGATTCTCATTACAACATCAGATGGACCTAATGGGAGAACTGTACGACTCTGTGAACAGCTGTCCACAGATAGACCGAGCTCACATGTTTATCACGGAAGAGGACTGGCTCTGAAAAAAATTATTCCACAGTGCATCTCAAGATTTCACAGATCTGGTTGTTATTAACAAAGATTGTAAAACATCAAATGGATTAAATGAGCAGTGTTTGTCTACATAAAGAAAAGAGGCAAGGACCCCACAGAATACACACCTGAAATAATTCTGAATAATTTTACAACATACCTGGGTCATTCTGTTGGAAGAATACTTGCATCTCTCTTTTCCCATAATCCTCAGTTTATTGGAAGGCAGGTTGCACATTCCAAAATCTATCTTCTTCACATTTCACAGATACATATTCAAAGGTGAAAAGACAGTGGGACTCCCACATTTTACCCTAAAATTAAGATTTCTTCAGAAAGGAATCTTTGATTCTAAATGTGGAGATTATGAATGGGTTCATAAGCTTTGGGAAGTGGATACAAGTAGAAAATTCCATTTATAAAGTACTGAACGAATAATATTGGCTTTTGCTGAATAGGCTTTTCTTGAATTTGTTACAGAAGACTCTTCAAAATGGCATTTACTGATTTCATACACCTTCTTTCATGTCTGGACAAATTACCAAGTGCCATGACTTACCACATACTGTTTCTGTGGCAAACAGAAATAAAAGTCATTTTGGTGAGAGCTTAAAAAGTAAAATAAAATAAAGGGGTGCTCTTACTGTGACACTCTCTTTCTGATGTGGTCCCTCTGCTGAAATAAACCAACATAGAACCTTGGTACTTTCTGTGCAGGTACTGATCTTAAAACATGATCTTTCTCTACCCCAATAAATCGAGAACGTCAGAGGTTTGCTTTTGCCTGGCTGGGCAGCAGCACCTTCTCATCAGGTTGTTTCAGAGCTCTATGCCAAGGGGTCACTGATCTCTCTTCTCCCAGAGATATCACACTGGTCGACTTTATTAGAAACACCATCATAACCGAACTTGCAGAGCTGGAAATAGCAGGTGGCATCGATGTCTCAATAAGAATTATGTAAACCTGAACTGCCATCACGAGGTGGTCAGAAACTCAAATTTCTAGAAGCACCCATCATCCAGGCTGAACCGATACAAAAGGCACACAAACACTGTATAAGCAGGTAGTTCACACACCCAGTCTGCATCCTCCTACTATATGATGACCCTTACCTCAACCCATACATGGGCCTCAGTGCAAATTCTCCCGCTCAGTTGGCTGAAAGTGAAAAAAGGAAAGTTGGTCTCTGCACATTACGCTGGTGCCAGCCAGAAACAGACTGCTAACGGCTTACACACAGTCCAAGGAAGGTCTTGAAAGTTGGCAAAGAAAAGAAATCTTTCTAGTCAATATAACGTTGGGGTTCTTTCATTGTCGATTCAACCTCAAAGGAGATAGAAGCTAAGGGCAGGCCATCTGGGCAGTCCTTCATTGTTAGGCGTATGGTAAGGAAATAGTAAGGAGTAAGATTTAAGAGTTGGTGACCAGATTAGGGAAAGAATATGGATTGAGCTCTGAGAACAGGCACAGAGAGCACATGTAAATACTCACCTAAAACCCCTTGGAGAGGAAGAGTCTCTCTTTAATAAAGTGGGCATCATGACTTATTCCCTGGGTGTTAGTCAACTGCAATCCCCAGCAACTCAGTGCTTGCTCAGCAGCTTCATGAAGTGACCGTGGAGGGTGGAAGGGAAGTCGTGTATGGACTTGGAAACAAGGGCAGGACCTCAGCTGACTGAGGATCCCAACTGTTTGCAGTAGTGATAAACCCTGATGCCAAGTGGAGCCATGCCTCGGAGGGGCAGCCAGCCTCCTGGGAGCCTTTCAACTTCACTGGGTCCCTTCCAAAATCAAAGAGGTAGCAATCCCTCCTCACTGGAATAAACACATTTTCTATATTTGGGTTACATTTGTTATCCATACTACCATCCCCTCACATTCCCATAAACTGACTACTCACCAAACACTTATGCGTGAAAGAAGACAGACAATGAGCCAATGTTGATCAGATTCACTAATTTCACCAGGCAGCTCATTTCTCAGAAGCAGCTGCCCTTGTGGAACAGAATAACCTATAAAAGACTCCATTCTAGCAACAGTAAAAGTACAGTGAAAAAAATCTTGCTCTTAAATTGAACCAAACGATGTCAACATACGACAATTTTTGACTTACAAAAATGGTGGGCTCATGCCTTTTAACCCAATGGTTTCGGGAATGTAGAATGTGTTGAACCAGCTATCAGCATGCAGTGCTCCTGTGAACAGGGCAGACACAGAAATGCGAGGACTTCATGACCACTTGTAAACATTTTGTTTGCCAACCTCACAGCTGTGAGCTTTGTTTAGAGGTCTTAATAAACAAAAGAAGAATTCTTTCTCCATGGAAGGTAGCAATGGTTCCACTTTATTTGGAGCTGAGACTTTATACCTGCTACTGAGTGAAGAGAAGAAGGAAAGAAAGAAGGAAGAAAGGGAGGGAGGGAGGGAGGAAGGAAGGAAGGAAGGAAGGAAGGAAGGAAGGAAGGAAGGAAGGAAGGAAGAGGGAGAGAGGGAGAGAGGAAGAAAGGAGAGGGAGGAAGGAAGGAAGGAAGGAAGGAAGGAAGGAAGGAAGGAAGGAAGGAAGGAAGGAAGGAAGGAAGGAAGGAAGGAAGGAAGGAAGGAAAAAGGAAGGGGAGAAGGAGGGAGGAAGGGAGGGAAGGAGGGAAGTGTATGTGTTTGTGTGTGTGTGATTGCAGTGTTACGAATTTGGGCTAAAGTAACTAATGTGCTCATGGTGAGAAAACAAGATTTCGGCTCCTCAATGGGACATGAGACCCAGCATAGATGGGGTGCCTCTTGGAACTTGTGGTTGGTGAGTTTTTCTCCTTCTGCTTAAATGAGGCAAGACTGTTGCTATAACTGGTCACTAAGATCTTGGCCACACTGGGTTGTGCTTCAGGTCCACAGCTGTAATATGGAGGTAAGAAGACGGCCCACTTACAGGGTAAGGGTTAAGGACACAGACTTCCATATCAGACAATTCTTAATTCAAGTTCTTGTCCTGTCACTTTCTGGTTGTGGCATCGTACGCATGTTACTTGACATTTCCAACCTGTTTTGTCATCAATAAAATAGGAATGAGAATAATAGCACTCATATCATAGGGTTTTGTGGGGCTTAAATGAGATAATCCATAAAAAATGCATAGAATACTTGACTAGGTGGTGGCACAGTGGATAGAGTGTCGGACTGGGACATAGAGGACCCAGGTTCGAGACTCCGAGGTCGCCAGCTTGAGCACAGGCTCATCTGGTTTGAGCACAGCTCACTAGCTTGGACCCAAGGTGGCTGTCTTGAGCAAGCAGT
The DNA here is from genome assembly GCA_037038555.1 of Rhynchonycteris naso. Lineage (NCBI taxonomy): Eukaryota > Metazoa > Chordata > Mammalia > Chiroptera > Emballonuridae > Rhynchonycteris > Rhynchonycteris naso. Next base: position 231,590,997 of record CM072998.1, read on the forward strand.
CACTCAGTCTGCTGTAGCCCCCTAGTCAAGGCACATATGAGAAAGCAATCAGTGAACAACTAAGGTGTCACAACAAAGAATTGATGCTTCTCATCTCTCCCCCTTCCTGTTTGTCTGTCCCTCTCTCTGTCTCTCTCTGTCTCTATCACAAAAAAATAAAATAAAATGCATATAGCAAAGATGTTAGCTATCATTATTAATATTTTTCAGAATTGATGTGGGTCTTAAGGAAAAATATTTAACATGACAGTGTTAATTACTACTTACAATGTATCTGCCCTTTTCTTTTCCCTCCTGTCTTCACATGGATTTCACCTATATAAAAGTGGGAGGCAGGACATTCGTGTGCTGGTGGAAGGAGTACCAGACTGACAGCTAGTGCACTTGAATGTTAACATCTGCCTCTCGCTCAATGGGTTAGAGATAGTCACTTTCTTCGTCTGTAACTTGAAAAGGTCGAACTTGATTTCCTCTGTTGTTGTTTTTTCCAGCTTTGACATGCTCAGGTTTAAGGGAAAGGGTTACGGGCCTCACTTCTGGAGTCTCATATCTCTGGGCTAGGTCCCATAATGGAGTAGTTAAGAGCTGTCGAATAAAGCAGAAATTTATTCAGATTCCAATTTTCCCTACACCAGACCTAATGACAGAGCCCCTTAAATGTTTCAGTCAAAATAATTAACTTTCAAAAGAGCTAAGACATGGCAAACACTTAGAACAACCTTGGGACAACCACACAAGTGAACACGATGATACTACACACTTTCTAGATGTGTATGGCTCAAAATATGTTCCAAGTTGTATGTTCCCTTTAAAAAAATAGGATGTGAAATTGACTTGGAAAAAATCATTCAACCTTTATAGAATAGGCTAAATTTATGTAGTTTACTGACTATATGGAATAAGAACTTGAAGAGAAAGAAAAAGATTTAGTGATCCCCAGAATGTTGAAAGAAGGTAATTACTGAGAATGTAATATCATTACTATAAATGTATCTTTAATTCTGAAAGTTTTCTGAATTTTATTCCTGCATTATATGTTCTAAATTTTAAAGTAACTTAAAATTTTAAGTTAACTTTTAAATTTTAGTAAATTTTAACTAAACAAAACTTCTAAAGAGAAAGGTGACCAAGGAAAGTATATTTACTAATTTTAGGTAATTACATCTTTGTAAAAATACTACTTTTCTTTTCTTGTCTTCCTCACCAGTATACTGAAATAACAGTAAGAGACTGATCATTAAGTACATTTCAAATGTTATTATATTCAAGAAAAGGAGAGGAATCTTAAATTAGGATTTCTTTTTTTTTTTTTTTTAAATCAAGTAATAGGCAAAGAGGCATAGAAACAGACTCCTGCATGTGCCTGGACTGTAATCCACCCGGCAACCCCCATCTGGAGCTGATGCTCTGCCCATCTGGGACCACTGCTCCACTGCTCAGCAACCAAGCTATTTTAGTGCTTGAGGCAAGGCCAAGAAGCCATCTCCAGCACTGGGGCCAACTTGATCATTTGATCCATGGCTGCAGGAGGCAATGAAAAAGAGAGAAAGAGAGAGAGAGAAGATGAGGGTGGAGGATGGAGAAGCAGATGATCACTTCTCCTGTGTGCCCTGACTGGGAATTGAGCCAGGGACTTCGATACACAGGGCTGACACTCTACTGCTGAGCCAATAGGCCAGGGTCAGGTACTTTCTAATTAAAGCAATGAAGCTTTCATTGGATTCTGGAAGAAACAAAAATGTTTTCTAAAGCAATACACAAAATCAAAATAAATTTTAAAGGTAAATAAGTAAATAACATAAATAAATAAAGCAATACATTGGCATTGTTGGCAGATAATATGATCATCTACGAAGGTGAGGGGGGGAGTGTCATCAATTAACCATTAGAACTAATCAAGAGTTTAGCAAGGTTGTCAGTGTGATCAACCTACTAAATCAATAACACTTTTTTATGCCAGAAAATAAGCAAGTAGAAATTATAATAAAAAATAAATTCTTTGTTCATAAAAGTGAAAAGAACTCTTAAGAAGTGTCTGCGAGTTAACCAAGAATCTTGGAGTATTCGATAGAAGACACCAAACCTGCTGAAGAACATAGGTGATCTGGAGAAATGGGGAGATATTCCATGCTCTTAGATGGGTGACTTAATTTAAATAAGTCTGTGTCCCTAAATTAAGTCATGATTTCAATGCAACCATAATCATGCTTAGAAATCCAATTTTTGAGGAATTTAAACTTATATAAATATGTGTGAGGAAGAATAAAACATCTAAATCCATCTTGAAAATAACAGAGATAATTTTCCACACTAGAGAATAAAGCATACCATAAAGCCAGAGTAATAAGAAAAGAAAAAGGTGTTATATTGTGGCACAAGAACAAAAATGCTAATGGAATTCTACACACATGCACACACACACACACACACACACACACACACAGGAGCTTTATATATGATGATGGTCGCATTACTCACCAATGAAGAAATGATGAAATTTTTATTTAGCAACTAGTATTGGGAAAACTGGCTCATTCGATGCAGAAAAATATCACTATCATTGCATTCTTATTTAACAGAACATAGACAGGTAACATCCAGATAGATGAAAACCTAAATGTGAAAGATAAAACTACAGAATTAAGAAATCTAGGGTAAGACCTAAGGTAAACATGGAGGTTAACTTTCTAAATAAAATCAAATTAACCAGGAAGAAGCAACACCCCCCCAAAAAATGGGCAAAGGAGCTGAATAGGCAGTTTACAAAGATGAAACTAAAGAGGCTAATAAGCATGAAGAGATGCTCAAACTCTTTGGTAATTAGAGAAATGCAAAATAAAACTATAGGACATAACTACAACCTGCAATGATGAGAAAGACAGACAATGGTCAATGTTGGTAAGGACACAAAGACAGAAGAGTGTTCCTTCATGGTTGGTGGCACGCTGATCAAAAAGCACCCAGTCACTGCTCAGCCACAATGAGTGTATGCACGCATCATTGACCCAGCAGTCTCATCCTGGATCCAAATTTGCACACAAGCCCATAAGAAGACATGAATGAGGATGCCCTTTGCAGCATTTTTGTAGTGACAGGGAGGAGGGGCCAGTCTGGTGTTCATCACTGGGGAAGTGTGTACCCAAAATGTGGTAAAAACATGGCTGAATAGCTCCCAAGTGTGTTCCCAAACTGATTCTTGCAACCTGTGTATGTTAGTTAACATGGCAGAAGGGGTTTTGCAGAAGTGATAAAGTTAAGGATCTTGAGGGGACAAAATTGTCCTGGTTATCTGGATGGGCCTGATGTGATTACCACCATCCATATAAGAGGGAAGCAGAAGGGTCAGAGTCCCAGAGGAAGATGTAATGACCAAAGCAGAGGCTGGAGGGGTGTGTCTGGAGATGAAGGAAGGGTCACAGTCAAAGAATACAAGCAGCCACTACAAACTGAAAAGGCAAGGAAATGGATTCTCACCTCAGAGCTTCCAGAAGAATCCAGACTGGCTGCCACTTTGACTTTAGCCCAGTGAAAGTGACTTCAGACTTCCGACCTTCAGAACTGGAAGAGAGTATATTCAATTTGTTTCAGTAGTAACAGGAAACTAATGTATACTGAGACTAAGCAAGAGTTAGAAGCAATGTAGTACATAAATACACATAGCAACATAAATTAATCTTAAATTTTTCAATGTTAAAAGAAAAAAAGTTTTTTAAAAATACCATGTTCATGGGTTGGAAGATCCAGTGCAATTCCAATCATTATCATCAGCCTTTTTTGTAGAAATGAACAAATTGATTCTAAAATTTATATGAAAATACAAAGGAACTAGAATAGCTAAGACAACTTTGAAAAAGAATAAAGTTGGAGGACTTATATTGGTTGACTTCGAGCTGTAGTAATCAAGACAGTATGACTTGGGCATCATGATAGACAAATCAATCAAGGGAACAGAATATAGAGTTTACTCCCTACACCAAAGTACGATTCACAAATATAACAACTTATTCTTGATTTCTTAAATTTTTATGAAATTGGTGCAATAATTTTGTCTCCAAAGGGAGTCAAGTTACATTTTAGCTCTTTCAGATGTTGACTTATGGCTTGTGTGTGTCACATCTCTGAAAATCCTGCTAGAAAACATACCAGCAGCAAAATGCTGCCATTCAATAAGGGCATAATTCCCCTGATGTTGATAAAATGCCATTATACCCTATATGTAGGCCCACTGCACAGATGTTCAAGTACCTTCAAGCCGTGTTTTCATATACACAGCTAATAGTAACTAGCTGTGGTTTCCCTTTAAATAAAGCCAACAGTAACCAGAAGATACGCTAGCAGAGACGTTTCCTTGTATAAAACATCATTTATTTTTAGTTTATTGCGGAAAAATGTGTGTGTGTTGGGGGGATTAGAAAATAATTAAAAGTGTGTGCTTCCTTATAACATGCTATCTCCACTAACTGAACTTCTAACCTGACATAAATACATTGCATACTGTAACCTGTTTCTCCTGATTATTAACCTTGAGCATGGCAACCTATAAATCATCCCCGAAACAGCTGGCGCTCAGCATTGCCCCAAAGGTACATGATTACGATCGTTTTATATATATCTTGGTATGCAGACATGAAAAATTCATTGAAGAGGTTGGTATTGTAAGACTCATTGTAATGAATTTTCTCAAAAACATAGATCATGCTTAAAATAGGTGTCTGCTTATTATAATGCAGCCATTTATATCTTCTTGAATTACCTTGCCCATAGCTCAGCCATTTTCTTAAAGTCAAACATGATGATACCTAAACAGATTTACTGCAGTCACTTTGCACCGCTTAAAAGTAGAAGTTTGCGCTTTTTTCTCCTTTTTGTGTCAATGTCTACAGATTCCAAGGGCACAGATACAGTTTTTTAAAGGAATCATTTGGAAGGTCATTCCTTAAAGGCATCCCTATTCACTTGGCTTCTTCAGTCATGAACACATAGAATACAGAAACCCCCAAAAGTATTATGCTTCTTGCAACTCACCAAAGTGTTCCCTTCCTCCCTGCAGAAGGCCTCACATCAATATTTATTAGGATAATAAAATAGGAGAGCTAGAAGGGTCCTCAACTATCACTGCATTTCTTTGCTATTCCAAAAGCAGGCCCAAGGAGGTGGTGGCTTCCTCAAGGTCATACAGGGCATCCGGAAAGGAGGGGGTCCCAGATTTGAACCTATCTTGCAGGTTTGTAATAACAAAATAATCACTTGGAGATTGCTTTTGAGGAGAAGGTACAGTGCTTGACACCGTTGAATCTTTTTTTTTTTTTTTTTTTTACAGGGACAGAGAGAGAGTCAGAGAGAGGGATAGATAGGGACAGACAGACAGGAATGGAGAGAGATGAGAAGCATCAATCATTAGTTTTTCGTTGCCATCACAACACCATAGCTGTTCATTGATTGCTTTCTCACATGTGCCTTGACCGTGGGCCTGCAGCAGACAGAGAAACCCCTTGCTGGAGCCAGCGACCTTGGGTCCAAGCTGACGAGCTTTTGCTCAAGCCAGATGGGCCCGCGCTCAAGCTGGCGAGCTCGGGGTCTCGAACCTGGGTCTTCCGCATCCCAGTCCGACGCTCTATTCACTGCACCACTGCCTGGTCAGGTGACACCGTTGAATCTTTACTGCAGTCTTAGCATGTAAGCACTAACATCACCATCCTCATCCTCATCTTTATCCGTACTTATATCTAAGGAAACGGATCCAGACACAATGTGTCACTGGTGGAGCAGAATTCAATCAGGCTCACGCCAGCCGGAGCCCAATGCCCATGTTCCTACCTACAACATTACACTACTGCTCTGTAACCATGTGATGTGTTCTTACATTTTCCTTTTCTGATGTGGGTGGCCAGACTTGTAAACTGTTACTATAGGAATTCATAAAACAAAACAAAACAAAAACATCAGATCTGAGTTTGCTAGGGCTGCTGTGACAAAGTGCCTCCAACTAGATGGTCTAAAAAAACAAACATTTGTTCTTGCATGGTTCTAGGGGCTGGAAGTCCAAGGTCAAGGTGTTGGTAGGGTTGGTTCCTTTTGAGGCCTTTCTACTTGTCCTATAGATGTCTGTCCTCTCCCTGTGTGTCTTCACATGGTCTTCTCTCTGCCTGTGTCCTAATCTCAATTTGTAAGGACACCCATCAGATTGGATTAGGGCCCACCCATAGACCTTATTGTACCATAATTACTGCTTTAAAGGCCCAATCTCCAAATAATCACGCTCTGAGGCACTGGGGGATAGATATAAAATTCAGCTTGTAACACACAGTACGCCTTTTTATCCAGCGGAAAACCTACATGTAAAAACATGTGATTACAAACAAATAGGTCCAGTTCTTGTAGGTGTACAAATTGTCATTCTTTACCAGGTGTGAGCTATTAAAACCAGTGCAGCCTTTGTCTCCATGTCCTTTTAAATCAAGCTTTGGAAAAGAAGAGCTGGTTCCTGGCAGAAACCTTGCTTGCTGGCCTTCATCCTTTCCTTGGAGGCTGGGACCTACCCCACTGTCCATCTGGGTGCTGCACAGCCTGCACCTGCTGCATTCCTGACTGTGGGCCCATGAGTCCTGCTGCATGGCGCCCCAACTCCCACGGCTGAGCAGCATGGCAGCTGGTGGACATCTTAAAAATAAGACAGCAGAAATTCCGACTCCTAAAGGCAAGATCCTTATGCAGAAAGGCCTTTTCCCTTTCACCTCAGCTTCTTCCTCATAAGGACAGAAATCAGAGGGCAACTCTCCAGGACCTATTTTGTTATATTTTAGTTTGATTTTTATATCTGAAGGCACAAGGAGGAACATAGTTGGGGAGGTCCCAAGCTTTCTGGGGCAAACAGAGGGTGACTAAGGTGCTGTCTGCCATCTGGCAGGGGTGGGCAAACCTATGTATACAAGAACCCCAGTTCTTGTATAGCTTGGCAGGGATGCCATTTAGGTCCCCGGCCAGCTTCCAGCAGTTAGGGAGAGAAGGACTCATTTCCATCTGCTAGCTTTGCATGCGGCCAGAGCAGAGAGGTCTCAAGACGTATACTAGATTGCTCTCAATTTCCATCAGCTTGATGCTGATGACTGGGGGAAATAATTCATCCCACTAAGACAAACACACTCACATTAGGATGGGGCAGACACAATGGGGACAACCTCCCCTGTGGTACCACCAGCATGCAGGGACAGTAGGCACAATAGTTGACATTGTGAAAGGGTTTATCTTGTGTCAGTTCTTCTCGGTCATGTCACACACATTACCTCATCCAGGCCTAGATGGTAGGTGCTGTTACCAGGGCCACTTTGTGCAGGAGAGAAAGGAGGCCGCCAGGACTGCTCGCTGTGACACAATGGAGACAGGAGTCCTCTGTGCAGGAGGCATGTGCGGGGAAATACTCCGTCTAATTGTAAACTGGGTTTTCCTCTTCAGAGACTGGTCTTTCATCAGTTTTCCATTTCTAAGTGGCATTTAAAGCAATCCCAATTGTAGCTGCAGCACATGGAATACAGGCAATAACATGGTTGTATCTATGTCAGGCGTCAGATGGATACCAGACTTAGGGTGACCACTGCACAAGGTATATTAATATTGAATCACTATGTTGTATACCTAAAATGAATATAATGTTGTAAATCAACTGTCAGTAAAAAATAAATAATGAAGAATTTTAAAAAATAAAAGCAATTCCAAATTTGCTCAAATCTAACTAGCTAGGTTTTTCTTACTACCCTCCCAAAGAGGGACTCATAGTAGGTACTTTGAAGACCAGATGAAACTTAGGGACCCTCTTTTCAGAAACACACACACACACACACACACACACACACACACACACACACACACTTGTACATCCAACTTCAGAAGACTTGGGGCTACCTTCACCTTCCTTCCGCAAAGCCCATCTATGGTCCTAGGTTAAGAATCCTTTTTTTAAAGCATGATTTTTCAAAAAGAAGGTCACTGTCCATTATTAAGTTTCAAAATCAATTTAGAGGGAAATGATAGATTTTTTTTAATGAAATAGAATACAGCAAGAAAAGACTTGAGTGCATTATAGGGAAAAAGAACATGTTGCATTTTGTGAAGTTTTATCAAATTCTTATCTGAACATGAATGTGTACAAGGTCCACAGGTAACTGTATTTCTCTTGTGTTTGAGAGCCAACGCTCCACAGAGCCTCACGCCCACCAATGGCTCCTCCAGACCCTGCTTTGCTCGCCAGCCAGAACTCCCTGTTCTCAGGACGCACCAGCCTTATTTCGGTCGATGTTCCTTACAGACCAGAGCACCTGCCACCTCCTCAGTGCTTCTCACTGAGCTCTACTAGGACATTTCATTGGAACTCATTAGATGAGGCTTTACATAGCATGTCTATTCTGTACTGGATGCTAAAGGCTTTGCAGATTCACCGTTTCTAATCCTCACACAACACTACCAGGAAGGCATTACCATGCTTAGTATTATTATTACTCCAAATTTACAAGCAAAAACGGTGAGGCTCAGAGAGAAACCTAAGCTCTTGTTGCAGGGCTGCCACATGTAGGGTGGAATTGCCTGTTGCTCGTTGGCATTTGGTATCAGCATGCGACAGAGAGAAAGACCTCTGGGTTTAGAGTGCAAACTTGCCTGCAAGACCCAAACAAGCCTCTCCCTAGCCTTGGATCGCTGGGCCTATCTCTCATGTCTACACTTGTGGTTTCAAAGTTGTATCACTTGAGATAATGCATGCAACATGTTCTGAAATCTATAAACTGCAGGCAGATTTGTTATTTATATAAATTATGTCAGCAACATGCTGAGGCCCTTGAGACCAAACACCCTGACTCCATTCTTTGTCCCTTACCCCCAGTCCCAGCATACCCTCCAGCTGCAATGGAATATTTGCCAACTCATTGCTGCTTAAGCACAAGAATAACGCCTCTTATTCCCTTTCTCTAGTAAACTTAACAAAAAGTGTCTTCAATATACACTTGTTGGCACTTGTCCTCGAGAGAGAGGAGGCTTTGTACTGTAGGAAGGCCCAAAGCACAAAAAGTCTGCCTCGAGACCCTCAAACAAGGTATCCGTCCAACGCAGAAGGAAATCAGCCCGTGAGCACTAGCAGCAGGGGTGCTCACCTCGGCCATTGCTGCCCTCACTTCTAGATCACTGTTGGTGGCACCTTCAAGAGAAGTGACATTATGACCATGTTCATGCTGGAGAGGCTGATGAGTGAGTCATTCAACTGAAGTTTCTAAACTTTTTTTTTTTTTTTTTTGCCAATAATTCAGAAGCCTAGATGGCCTTGCCTTCAGGTAAAACCAGATAAGTTTAAACTCTTCATGCTCTGGGTGAGGTTATCAAGGGCAGGGAGCTAAAATTACCTGCAGCCGAAGTCAGCTGCTCTCTCCCAGAATCTATGGGCTCAGGACCTTATCAATTATTCAATACGTTTAGCTGCAACTGACATTCAACTGGCCAGCATATGTCAAGTGGTACGAGCTATTCAGACTGTAAGTCTGCCTAAAGCCTAAAATTATGGTGGATTTCAGTGTCTCCTTGAAGGCAGGGAGAGGCATCCTGCATCATCGTCCACAGGAAGAAATGTGCCACGTCAACAGCCCTGCAGATCCTCGGGCACGTGGCCAAGAGCGTGCAGTGCCATCAGCCCTCTCGGACTCCATGCCTCACTGCTAAACCACTGCAAAATGCAAGAGCAAACCACTTAAAGGAGGCTTTCTGATACACGCAGACATGCGTCATTACAGGCATGTTTGAAGCATGTCAGCTGAAGATGAGTTTTCAGTCACATAGTCACATGAGCTCCAAATACAAGGAGAAAAGCAAATGAGTCTCAAAGTTGCTTTTCTTCTTGCAAAAACTTCACACCACCGTCTCTTAGTTTCTCCCCACCTTTCACAGGTCAGCGGTTGTTTTGCTCATTCAGCCTGCTCCCAAACCACATTAAAAAACAACCATAAACACAAAAAGACTTTTTCTCTGACATCATAAAAACAGTTTTCAGATTTTTGCAGTAATTATTAAAATCCAACGGGATTTTAACAGTAATCAACAATTGATACTTGTATCAACAGACAGGTTTGGAATGGAAATGTAAGTTTTCAGCTTTGTTTCCTCCTTCCCTCTCACCCTGTGTATTCTGATGGCCCATGGGATTCTTCTCTCAAATTTCTTGGGGGGGGGGGGGCGGGGCGGGGCTGAGGGGCAGGGCCAAGCACCTTGTCACCAAGTGGCCATTGCTGTTAGTCTCTGTCCTCTCGCTTAGAACACATAGGTTCTGTACAAAATGGGACTCTAAAGACCAGAGGGGTTGGGGTTTGTTTGTAACTTTACAATATGGAGAGGACGGGAACCCCTCCAGCTATTCTGAGTCGCCCATCTGCTCCACAGGAGCTAGCCATGGCCGAAGGAGCAGAAACCCAGGAGCTGAGAAACAGCCCGCATCGTCTGGGGGAACAATGCCTCTGCAGTCTGACACAATGGCCGCCTCTCACTTTCCAGAAACTCTTACAATAGGTGGAAAGAATCCTGGAGTTGCCTGGCAGTGCCCCTGAACCTAGTGACAGAACATTAGCTTTGCAGCTATAGATATGCAAATCTGAGCACTCAGCCCAGAAAACCTCACGGGTGGAGATGGAGGACGCTGGCACGGGGCTGCTGGGGCCACTGCCCATCCTTGTGGGGACTTCAAGTTTCAGACTCAACTAGGGCTGCCCTTTAGGGCCAGAAATTCTGAGCTAATTCACTACCCCAAATTCTACAAAATAAGCCTGAATAACTTATAAAAATATATTTAGGCTATCAGTGGTTTAGGAATAGAAAATCAGCACAGATGTAAAGCATGCTCATAATTGTTTAAACTTTTTGTTTTTAACGTAAACATCTTCCTGCCATCCTTCATTAGTACTTTTGTCCCGTAAATGTGAGATTTTGGAACCTCTGGTTTGTTCTTCCTCAGATCATAATAATACCAGTTGTTATTACAAGTTTGTAGCTTATTCTATTTTAGGTTTGGGGATTTTGTTTGAGACTGTATGTAGTCTCGAATTAACATGAATGGCAGGTTTCTAGTCCACAACCCTACACAGCCCACACTGGAGAAGTCTAGATTTTAGTTCTGGCCACCACACTTGTCTTACCACTGGGCCTTGGGCAAATGACCCCGCCTCACCAAGGAGTGGTGGTAAGAACACTGGGGAGTGGCACGGATTAACTCTCAAGTGCCTATGAACAAACAAAAATGCTGAATTCTAAAATGTTAAGAGCTTCCTGACTCCTAAGGAAACATGGTGAAACATGCTGGACAGGAAGGATCTTCTGTTCCTGATGTGATGTGTTCTCCCCGAACTATTAAATTTACAGCCTGCTTAGGTTTCAGTCATCCAGCCTCCCTCCTCGCTGCAACTGGCAGCGGAACCGGTTTTGGGTTGCAAAGGATACAAAGCCACTGAAGGACTTGGCCCCAGTCACAGAAGAGAATCCAGTTTCTTTCATTTGTAATTTTGAAATCGAGCTTTCAGATCAAAACTCAGAGGTGGGCAAGGGACAATGGAGGAAGCCACCTCAGGTAGAGTAGTAAGTGATTCCTGAACAATACTTTGACTTAGCATTTCTCTCTTAAACATACTAAATCTATTATGCTGTCCCTTTAGCTATAACCTGAAATTAACCATGGCAAATGTATCTCAGAGTCCAGTCAAGACCTCATGATTAAGAGAGGCTCACAGGAAGGAAGCTATGGAAAGAGGCACCGCTACCCTCAACATACCTGCGAGCATTTAGAGATAGATCCTGCCACCGCTATCTGTTCAATGGATGGAAATTTTAGCCTGCTTAGGAGCTAAACAAATTCTGAGTTAACTGTTCTTAAGGTAAAGCCGCAGCTAGATAAAGAAATACTTGAACTTTTCATTGTTACCCTACTCATCAATTTTATTTAAATTACATGATAAACACTCACTGATTAAGGAGATGCATATTAAAAGTCAAGTCTACATTGGTAGATCCAAAATAAGATCTACAGACCAACAGACCCATTAGGAGGGTAGAGCCACATTACTAACATATATGCATGTGTGTGCATCTGTGTGTTTAGATTCAGTAAGAATGGGAGCAACAGAAAAGTTGAGCAGAAACATTAAACATAAAAATGACTTATTGCCCTGGCTGGTTGGCTCAGTGGTAGAGCATCAGTCTGGCGTGTGGATGCCTCGGGTTCCCAGTCAGAGAACACAGGAGAAGCGCCCATCAGCTTCTCCATCCTTTCCCCCTCTCTTTTTTCTCTCTTTCTCTCAATTCCCCTCCTGCAGCCATGGCTCGATTGGAGCCAGTTGGCCCGGGGCGCTAAGGATGGCTACATGGCCTGCCTCGGGTACTAAGAACTCAGTTGCTGAGCAATGGAGTAACACCCCAGATGAGCAGAGCATCACCCCCTAGTGGGCTTGCCAGGTGGATCCCAGTCCAGGTGCATGAGGGATCTGCCTGTGCCTCCCCTCCTCTCACTGAATTTAAAAAACAAAACAACCCCCCCCCGAAACTTATTAGTTTAAAATACTTAAAAAATCACCATCCTACCCCTAACCAGAAAAATTTCCAAGTTGTGTGAATTCTCCCAATAAAAAATTCACTGATGAAAGATTTTTCACCAAAAGAGGCTTTACATTCGATTAAATATTCCAGAAGGTAATTTATTCATCTATTTTGCCAGATGCAATTTACTTTACTACAAAATGTCTACAAAACTGTGGTAAATCTTATCTGTACTAAGAAAATACATAAAACTGCTCATTAGAGAGCCAAGTTGAAGGAATTAGATATACCCTACATTGTTTCGTTTCCTAATTTAAATTTACTGATGGTCTGGGGGCCCAGTGATGCTCACTACACACACACCGCTTCAGCAATGCACACACAGTCTTACCTCCGCTGTTAGAAATCATATCTTTAAACTCTTCCCAAACATAATTAACAAGTAATTTTTGTTGAACTGAAAAAATAATTTGTAACATGGCATGGAAGGAAATCTTATGTTCCCAGAATATTGTAACACTAATCATGTAATTCTTAAAAACAAAAACAGGAAACCTTCTTCATTTCTTGGTTTTACTTTAGGAATATTTCAGTAGGAGTAATTCTAAAGAGCAGTCATTTAAGTGGGAGGCTCTCTTAAACACTTATATGATTTGGTCACTTTCCTGCATAAATCCTCCCAAAGACTATATGTTCCTCACTTAAAGGGAAATCCAAACCCTCAACCAGGGTGATCCCCTAATTCCTAGAGGCAGACAGCCTCCCTGCATCCCTCTTCTTCCAAGCTTCCTCCCATTTCATGATCTTTGCATTGGCTGTTCCTTTTTTCTGGAACATTCTCTAATCAGCTCTTGTCTAGCTCCCATTTCTCATCACTCAGGTGTAAGCAAAGCTGTCCACTCCACAGAGAGTTCCTCCCCAACCACCTCGTCACCCTATTTAGTATTTTCCTCAACCTACAAACATTTCATTTGTAATGTTTTTCATCTGTCCCTTCCTACTAGAGACCAGTTCAACCATGACAGTAGGGAACTAGTCTTTGTTTTCATTGCTGTATTCTTGCCACTAAATCAACATCTATAGCACCCAATGCTTTGAAGAATGCTAATTATAGTAGCCCAGCAGTCAAGGGCCTGGACTTTGAAGTTGGATCTATCTGGGTTTCAAACACCAGGTTTGCAATTGAGTAGTTCTGAAGCTTGAGTATGTTCATTTTTTATAAAACCTTGACTTCTTTATAAAAACAGAAATATTCATAGGACAAGATAAATCCAAATGTCAGTTAACTGGGACTCAATTTTCCTTAGAGCTCAAACCATCCCAGGCTCTACTTCATATAGAATTTCTCTTAATTCCCAACCTCAAACTTAAGATTCCGTAAGGAGGGGTTTCTGGAGAAAATGTCAAAACACAGAAGCTGCAAACATGTTAGCTCATTATGTGATTTTCTTCCAGACCTTAAGAGTGCAGTAACCTAGGAGAATGTAAGCGGGCCTTCAAGTCAGGCTGCCTGGATTCAGACACAGCTCTTATATTTGCTGTTGGCCTGTTACTTACACTCCCAAGTCTGTTTCCTCTAGAAAACCACATTTCCCTCTCAGCTAAGCAACAACTAAGCAGCAATGCCATGGAAAGCACTCAGCACCTCAGTGCTAACTTACACGGAGTGTACAATGAACTCCTTAGTACCAGACTGCAGTCAGAACAGTCCTAGCTTAGGTCCATCAAGACCCAGTACCAAGAATTAATTAGAAGAAGAAGGAGAGCATTTTCAAATGTGGGAAACTGAATGACTTTAAAATTGTGTTAACAGATGAATTGCAGAAAATGCAGAGCTGGCGACTGACTCTCTATTCAGGATTCCTTCTGGCCAGAAGCAGCCGCTGCCTTTGTTTTGAAAAAGACCATCATGGCTCTTAGCATTTTCTTCCAACAGTGACAGTCACATCATATGCTCTATTTACAGTCATAGGAAAACTTTCAATACTATAAAGAATGTTAGAAAAAGACCCTTTGGGACACATTTTATTAAACAGAAGTCTCCCTACCAAAAATTTAAGGCTTAAAAAGAAAATCAGTTATTTAAATACTTAAATTCCCTCTACTTCATGCAGATCTAGTTTTATTTTCCGTGTTCAAAGAATTCCATTTCAGAGGGTATTCTCTTAAAGGCACTTTCTTCCAAGGCAGACCACCCACTTGTTAACGTCCAAATGAAACAGTAATGATGGTAAGAGCCACCACAGGCTCTATGAGGTGGAGGTTTCAAGTTGTTCCTCTTCCTGGTCATAATGAGTATATTTTCACCTTCAGATACAAATTAAGCAAATCTCATTGTCTAGAAGGTATTTAGATAGTCGGTCTTCTACCACATTGGGTGGGAGAGGGCTGTGTGCACAAGAGTGAGGGAGGTGACATTCACAGGCCTGCAGACGCCCCTCTTTTGTTTCACTGAATGGAAATATGGCTTTGTGTTTGGTCAGGTGACATAAAAAAGGTAAAAACAGTAGCTTTCAAATTAGACTTTACCTCAAATATCAAAGGTCACACACGGGAGCACAAATCAGCTCTCAAGTCTACACGAGTGTGCGTGTGCACTTGGAGTGCTTAAATGGGTTGCTTTTCATGCCACATGGGTTTTCCAGTTTCTGGCATCAAGCACTGGTCCGCAGGACACCAGAGCGCCTTTGTGTCCCTTGCTGACACTCTGGCATTGTGTTTTTCTACCCATTAACCAAGGATAAATGACCTAGATATTGTGCCTATTAAAGCCTCATTTCTCTCTTGCCCTTTTGTTCTGTAGTGTACCACATTATCAGACGCTGCACACATTTATAAGTATTCTCGGTCTCAAATGCCCTTTTGAGGGAGTAATGGGAGGTTTTTGTGTGTGGTTCTGCTAAGATATCTGGAGGGGAATTATGTGAAGGTAATTTAAGGTTTTTCTTCCTGTCTAGTCTGAAGACAATCAGTTTAGCGTATTACTAACAGCTAATCTAGTCAAAGAGGATATATCAAGAAACTGTACAAAGGCCAGAATGCTGTATTTGCATCTATTGTGATTACAAAAAATAGAGTGAACACCAGTTCCCCTACATACTACATTCTATAATTACATTTCTGCATATCATGGGTCACTTTTATTAAAAGCATCATTACTACAGTTGGCAGCAATTTACATTTTATCTTACATGATAGCAGTTTTCAAAGAAAAAAATAAAAGGACATCACAACAAAGAAAAACAATACATTTACAAAGTCATGTCTGTAAACTTCAAGGCTAGTTTAGAGCTGAGGTAATGCTGTTTTAGCTTTGTGGCTAAAGTAACAAAGTCCTTTAATTTAAAAAAGGTACCTGATTCTCTATTCTCTCACTCTTTATTTATTCATCTATTTATTTTGTTTATACCAGTGCATTACAAGACCACGAGACAATGGAACTGTAGTTCTGTCTGGCAAGAACCCTCCCAGTAGGTTAATTTCCAAAGGGACCCTTCACATTCAACAGCTGCCTTATTATTGCTGCGCCTCGGGACGGAGACGTTCACACTAACGTGGAGATTGTCAGAGTGTCCGGATGTGTGTGTCTGCGCAAGTGTGGGAACCCCCATACAGTCAAAGAGGGAAACAAATGAGCAAGTATGATATGTATGGTAAATTTCATCTTGACCTTCACAGCAAAGAAATTAAAATTAACAAATTAAATATATAACTTCATACTTCCTTTGAGCAGCACTTCCTTCCATTAGTGCCACTCAGTTACAAATTGCTCTTTATTATAATACCAATGGTACCAAAAGAAAGAGAAAAAAAAGCAGAGCATTATGTAAGTTGCCTTAAAAAGACATGATCACCTCTCAAATTTCATCTCTCCTAGGGATTTAATAAATAATGCACTGCACAATACTTAATGACCAAGATACCTTTTGACACACCTGTATAACATGACTTGGACTTTTTTCCTTTTTTTTTTTTTTTTTTTTTTGCTACACTATGTTACAGAACAGCTTATAAAACTAGGTATGAACATTAACTGTGAGTGTAAACAGTAGGACTACCACTTGTCAAAAGTTTTAAACACTTCAACGGGAACTGGTACTGGTTATTCGTCATTTTCATTGTTTTCTATTTCATCCCCCCCATCAAGTGAGTCTAGCTCTTCACCCTGTGCCATTTCGTCTTCTAGGATGGAGGACTCCGCAGTCTTGTCCGGGGTCTCCTCGGTGTCGCTGCCTTCTAGGTTTTCCTCTTCCTGGAAGGTGCCCCCCTCGGCCTTGTCGGGGGCCTTTTCCCCGCTGGAGCCCACGGCATTCTGAAGTCCTGCTAACGCGGGGAACCCGGGCAGCGTCAATCCCCCCAGTCCCGGAGGTAGAAACATGGATGGGTAGAAGAGGCCGGGCGCCATGGTGGACAAGAGGAAGGGGTTGAAGGCGAGCGGGTTGGAGGGCAAACCGGCCGGGGCAGTAGCAGCACCAACAGATCCATTCGCGGAGTCAGTAGCCGAAACAGCGTCTGTGCTTTTCTCTGAGTCTTTGTTCTCCTCCTCGTTCTCGTTGCCCTTCTCCTCTCCTTTCGAAGTGCCATCGTCCGGGTCCCCCTGGCTGGAGGCTGGAGTGGCGGTCCCTGCCGCCGCCGCCAGGGGGCTGTTGAGCAGCCCACCCAGCCCGAACATGTTGGGCAGGCCCGCCACGCCCGGCAGCATCAGGGGCAGCACCGCAGCAGGGTTCTTCGCATCGCCTCCGGCAGCAGCCGCTGTGGCCAGTCCTGGAGGAAAGCCCATGAGACCAGCCAGCTGGAGAGACTGGAGGTTCTGGAGGTTCTGGAGACTCGTGAGGTCCATTCCAGCAAACAGGCTGTTCACCAGCAGAGGGTTGATCCCTGACGTGGAGGCCACGGCAGCAGCGGCAGCGGCGGCCCTGGCGATCTCGCTTTTGGGCCTTCTTCCCCTCCGGCTCGCCCCTTCGCCCCGCACCACCGGGCCGGTGAGCAGCCGGTCAAACATGGACTCGGGAACGAAGCCCTGAAGGGAGGGCAGAGGCAAACAGAGGTTACACAGCTGCTCGAGATCGCACACTTTTCACGTGGGCCTTTGTGACGATCTGAAACCTGACATTCTGAATGGAAATACATCAGCAATTATTTCCACTCTAAAAGCTCAATGATCAAACGTATGAAAGCAAAAATTCTATATTTCAGTATTACATTAAACTCACTGAATGATGCTGAATTGCATAAAACTGTTAAAGGCTACTCTGCCAGTAAGATCGATGTCAACTTATCTGCATCCAGAACGGGAGGACTGCCCAGCAATGAAAAGGAACAAACTTGACACATGCAACCACCTGGATGAATCTCAATATAAGTGAAACAAAAGAGTGCACACTTTCTGCTTCTGTTATGACATGCTCAAAAACACAGCTCTCAGGGATGGAGGACGATCAGCAGTTATCAGGGCCAGCGGTGCTGAGAGAGAGAAACACCCGAGAATCCTGGGGGGAGGAAACTGTGTGCTCTGATTACCAGGCAGTTCACATCCACTAGTGTGTTAAGACTGGTATTACTATACACCGAAAGAAAAACAAGCTGTTTTACTGTATACTTCAAAGTAAACAAAAAGAATAAAGATAACACTAAAAAATTAATTTTATAAAGAAACTAACAGTAAAAAAAATTTAGGCAGAATTGTTGTATTTTTTGTTTATTTCAATGATTTTCAACTGGTGTGCCAAGACTTTAAAAACATGCAATATCTGAATATGTAGCCAGGGACACAGACCTTTTTCCCTTAGATTTTCACATAAAAATATAGTAACAGCCAACACAATAACCATCCAGTGTGAATGCCCTGTCTTGAACCACAATGATACAGGCCATATAACATAGAGTTGCATCTTACTGGTCACGTTGCATAATAAGGTTGTCACTGATTGGTTAACTCTTGATACCAGAAATCCTTATATACAAGTACAGGCACATGAGTTTTTAAAAAGTCACTTTGAAGCAAAAAGAGTAGGTAGTTACTATTATTATTATTTATTTTGTAAATCAATCAAAATTGCACCTGTTTGTTTTTGTCAGATCAGCAATATATATATATATTGGTACACTGCAGAATTTTAGTAACAGTTTATTTGTATCATGAGATAAAAACGGTTGAAAGTTGCTAGTTTATTTTAATATCATCAGATATCACAGTTAATCTTACTACTCTAGACCACCTATAGATTCCATTCCGCAGATGGCCTGTTAATTATGATGCTCACAAAAATTAGGGGATATTTTATAGCTTCATATGTCTTTGAAATATCCCGTAATTTTTGTGAGCAGTATATTAGGTTTACCTGGTGCATTCTTCCCTGTTGGAACTTCACCTCCAAAACTGTGAATATGCATTTCTATAGAGTCCTTTTAAATCAAAGCTAATTAACATACTTCGGATTAATGATGCATTGACTCACTTTTTCCTGTACAAATATCAACGTACTGTATTTTTTCGCTCCATAAGACACACTTTTTTCCCCAAAAAGAGAAGGGGGAAATGCCCATGCGTCTTATGGAGCGGATGTTCATTTATTTAGCTCCTGTGCGTTCCCAGACAACTAGAAGAATATTTGAACATTAAAGTCTCTTCTCATTTGTTAATAACAGTGCTAATGATTGTTAATACTGCTGTTGAGTTTACATTGTTGAAATATTATTGTGGTATATTTTACTGAATATTTTAAAACACCATTTGGTTTAGAATATATTTTTTTCTTATTTTCCTCCTTAAAAGCCTAGGTGCATCTTATGGTCAGGTGTGTCTTATGGAGCAAAAAATACGGTATTTATGATGTATACAAATGATGTATTATGTCAATTTTTACTTCCTTCAGTGAGAGGAAGGGAGGAAGAGACAGATTCCTACTTGTGTCCTGACTGGGATCCACCCAGCAAAACCACCAGGGGGCAATGCTCTGCCCATCTGGGGCACTGCTCCGTTGCTCAGCAACTGAGCTCTTCTTAGCACTTGAGGTGGAGGCCATGGTGCCATCCTTAGTGCCCAGGGCCAACTCGCTCTAATTGAACCATGGCTGTAGCAGGGGAAGAGAAAGAGAGAAGCGAGAGGGAGGAGGAGTGGAAAAGCATATGGGCACTTCTCCTGACTGGGAATTGAACCCAGGACAGCCACATACCTGGTCAATGCTCTACCACTGAGCAAACCAGCCAGGGCCATGTCAATTCTTTTAAGCTATTCTTTTATGTCTTTCTGTTAATGGTCAACACAATTTTTTTTAAATTCAGTATAACAGTTTTCTTTAGAAGCCTTCCTTGACAGATAGGCAGAGCTTGTACTTACAGACTGCTTAACGATTTCAGTCCAGTCTGGAGCAACTGCAAACTCAGGATTTTCTTCCAGCCACCTGGGTAGATCCTTCATTGGAGGCGCCATAGCTCCACCCATCTGGGGAGAGGCATGGGGAACATACTTTATAACATATTAGTTCTTTCATCTCCCTCTACTATCTTTATATATACACATACTTATCATATGCATATATTCTGAAAGAAATGGGATTAAGATGTCAGAATAAAACACTCTTTCTAGGATATAAAAAATCAAAGAGATCAATTCCCCTCTTTCCAATGTTTACCTTCTTCCCATTTCGTTTATTGACAACAGGCACCCTTTCCTCTCCTGTCAAAGTGTTTATATCCAATTTATTAGGGTTTCGACATCTATGTCGTTTCTGTTTCGGTTTCTGAAACGAGGAAAACAGCAAATCTGCATTCTTCTGCAAAAAAAAAAAAAAATATATATATATATATGTATATATATTTAGTAAAGTTATATTTAATACTTATTTTTTTCTGTACAAATGTCAAGTCAGTTTCAGTTATGATATATGTTTCAAGAATTATTTTAATTACTAAAAACCATAACTTTCTTTGAAAGGAAAAAGTCCTATTTTTCCCCTATACATTGAGGAACTAAACAAACATGAAAGCTGAAAATCTGCTTTTCATTTTGTCTAGCAATGAGCCTGCTTAAAGCCTTTTCTCTGAATGCTTAACCAAGTCATGGCATTTTTAAAGTAAACTTTCTGTAGTACCTTTGCTAATTTCTATGCAGTGACATGAGTGATAGCACATCTACAACAGAGGAGAACCAACCGAGAGCTGACAGGGTCTTCGTAGGAGGGCCATTTTGATGTCAGGGACTCAGCTCAGACTGAACAAAAGAAAACGCAGTATCCTACACTTAAGTTTTTAAAGATCAATCACGTAAGCATGAAGTAAAAGCTCTGCGTTGCTACCTAGTAAACAGTTTATGTGATAAATCATCTGGAGATACTGTCTAATGTTTAATCTGAGGCATAACAGCTGCTTAAAAAAGAAGCCAATAAAGTAGTGGGCTGCATTAGATAGTTAAATCTCTGTAAGTAACCTCTTTAAAAAAAAAATTTTTTTTTAATTATTGATTTTATATATAGAGAAAAAAACATCACTTTGTCATTCCACTTATTTATGTATTCACTGGTTAATTCCTGTATGTGCCCTGACTTGGGATTGAACCCACAGTCTTGGTGTAATAACATCTTCATAGTATTCTGAGCAGGTTGGACCAGGGCTGGAGACCAATTAAAGTGCACTCATGAGTGTTATCCCAATAATGAGATCACCTGGAAACCACACCAGGCAGAGAATAACTGAAGAAATCATGTCTGTTTGGTGAGAGATAGAGAAAGAAAGAAAATGAATAATAGGTGTCTTCAAATAACTACACGGCTGCCCTTCATGTGGGATAGAACTGTAGCTAGTTTCTCTACTGTAGACTTGTAAAATAACAAAAACTGGGAAACATTCGAGGAAAAGTCAAGCTAAAGGCAGAGGGGACCAGGGATTTCTATGTTGTAGGGGAGAACGTAATGGACTGTCCTAGCAAGATTCCTCCCAGTCCAAGCTCTGTAATACTTACTGGTACATAACTTGGCATATCAACAGTGTAAGCAGGGTGCAGCTTCAGCCATTCAACCAAGTCCTTATTTTTAGGAGCGTCATCCCCCACCAGCCTCGTCCCATCTTCAAGATTTATAACAGGGATCCGTGTGTCGGGGTCCAGCTGTCCAGGAGAAGGAATGTTTCTTGTTGGTGGGGTCTCTATATCTTCTTCAAAAGCTTTGGTCACCTCGGCATCCTCCTGCAGAAGAGAATAGTCTGAATCCTTACACGAAGAGACTGATTCTGGCAATGGACTATCCCAAGAAAATGCTATCCTAGGCCAATGGATCTTTGCTCAGAACGGGGAAAAAGTTACTTGAAACAATGTCAGTTTTGGAACAGCTATTATGCTAGAAGTTGCAAATTTAAGTAATTAGATAGAAAATTTACAGTCTCTCATGCTCCACGTCTGAGATCGGAAGCAAGCTGCTGGGAAGGAAGCCTGGCCAGCAGAGTCTGGGTCTCCCGTGCATGAAAGGCAGCCCTCAGTCTCTCTCGAGGGTCCACAGATAAGTACCATTAAAAAAACTTAAAGTTTATACATAGCTTTCTGGCACTCTGTGAACAGTACTGTTTTGTTGGTGAGGTACAATATTTTATGTCAGGTTAGTGGGGCAACACCAAAAAGATCAACTCTAACTGAAGTCTAGACTCTACCATTCCCCAGCCACTAGTTCTCAAAGTGGTTTCCCAACTTCCTGACATCTTCTATGTCAGTCCCTTCCTCCATTCCCACTGCTCCGACTTCCCATCCAAATTATTAAAATATTCCTAAATGGTCTCCCTGACCCAGTTCCGTTCCACCCTTCTTTAATCTAACTTCCACTCTGCTGTACTGGAGTCAATTATCTAAAATGCACTTTTCTCAGTTCAAAATCTTGTCACATTTTCCTATTTAAACTATTGTGGTAATTGAATCCCCACCACCTTCAAAATAAAATCCAGGCTCTTGCATAGCAATCAACGCTCTCCATGATTTCCATCCACCTTATATCCAAGCTCTTCTCTGCCAAACCTTGCCTCCTCATCCAATTTCCCAGCCAACAGCTTTCAGTTTCCAAACATGACAGGTTGGCTCTCTCTGGCCTCAGGTCCTTTGCATATGCTCTCCTATACCCCTCTTTTCAAATGCTCCTACATAATCTTTTAAACTTAGCCCAAGTATGACTATCACTAGGGATATTTTCCCTTCTGTTTTTCCTTATATCCTTCTCCCTCCATTTTCATTCTTCCTTTGGGCTCTAAAATTCTCCAACAATGGCTCACCACTATGATACATCATTATTTATTTCAGGCACTGAGTTGTCTAGTGCAAGCATCAGTCCAGACTTAATTCTCTCATCCCAATGCATGGCACAGGGCCAGGACCAGCCCTCGCAACACTGCTGAATGCATGGTGCCTGCACCCTGACTTTCATGGCAGCACAAAATGGTCTCCAGTTTTAAAGCCGACATAATGCATAACCCTCCACAACATCAAAACAACGGTAAAAGAGGTGTTATGTGCAGAAAATCCCCAATTTGTTGATGTTGACAAAGAAAAGATTTTGGGTGAACAAAATCTGTCAAAGTGTGAACAAGCTGATTTTAAGCAGGAAGGTTAATCACTAGAGATACAACTTAGGGAAGAACACACCTAGAAATAACATTTTAACTTATGGAGCAAACAGCTGATCCATTATAAGACTCATTTTCATAAGATTTGAAAAGTATCGATGTGCTCAACAAAAATAACCATTACTGTAACTGGAGCACTGATAATAAACTTTGAGAATTAACTTAAAGCACCTGGATGGTCCTGTTTTGCTCAGAACTCACCAGGGGGGCAAATTTCATTCAGTGAATGCTATTTTGTAATTTCTAGACTTTAATTCAACCATGCCTTTCCCTACTCTTCTAAGATACTAAGTTTTCTCTAGTTTCAAGAACAGAAAATGGGCAAATAATCATAGAGACGGAAAAGAATGAGGAAAAAATCCCATTAAAACAAACAACCGCTCCCCCAGTTTCAAATTGCAGAGTTTCCCAATCCTGCTGCCCAGGGGAAGGGCTCGCGGTCCGCGGAGCGCTGGCCCTCCTGCAGGAACACGAGGAGCTCCAGCGCCACTAGGTAGACTAGGATTTCAAATCAACAGGCAGAAGACAGCTAGTGCTCACCAGCCTTTAAAGGGGAGCCACATCTAATCAGGCTCTTTCAGGGAAACCCTTGTTGTTAGGTAGCACATTTTTAGGTGGCATGGTTGACACAGATTAGAGGCGAGAGTTTTGATTACACTGCACTTGTGTCCTTTGAATTGGAAAGCAAAACATCCACTGGCACACATAGTTCATTCAAACCTAAACAAGCACAGATCCTTATTCAGTTGAGATTTTTTAACTATCTAGTTATGGGGTGGGAGAATTTGCAAACCCTAACTTTGTATGTGAATACATATCTTAAGTCTGAAACTAAACACTTACACTAAGCTAACAGACACCAGGCTCAAAAATACAGCAGTGTTTTTCTTTTAAGAGCAAACGCTTTTTCCACCTGAAGAATTCAGAGATAACAATTACAGGTTCCAAAGAACATGTTTCTGTTTGGGGTTAGTCTTCCAAGAGTAATCAATACATCAGAATCCTGGGAAGAGTGAATCTTCCAGCTACAGCTGGTTCAGGCTGAGTGACCTGTATTGATGTTCAACACACACACTTTTCCAGCTCAGAACCAAGTAACTGTTTCTCTGGTGGAAGAAGCCAGCGCTAACTCCATGTCACTAAGAAAAGCATGGCCCAGTGTCATGGGCAGTGCAGGCACCCTGGCTGTCAACACGGGCACACACAATGGGAGCGAGCTCCTGAACTTACTGCACTCAATGACGTCCGTTTGTGGCTCATGAAAAGCAGATCAAGGCCCTCCACGTTTTTCCTCCTTCCTCGCCTCCTCTTCATGGGAGGCTCTCCGTCCACGAGGGAGCCATTAAGCAGATGTCTCGTGGGTGTGCGTGACAGCCCTGCCTGGAGCAGCTCCATTTGAGTCTTAAAGGCATCGGACACTGGTGTTGAGACGTTAGGCAAGAGAAACTTTGAAGTGAGAGATGAAAAATTTGAGGTAGAGCTTGTTGCCTCTCTCGAGGCCTTTGATAAATCTACAACTTTTTCTTGTCCATTTTCTGAGACCACCTGAGACTCCCGAAGCTGGGCGACCATCTCCATGAGGTTTCTCCGCTTGGCAGCTCTTTCAGCCTCAATTTCAATTTTTCTCCTCCTCCTCCTCCGCTGACGAGGGACGGAGAGGTTGAGGGCATCTTCCTATTGAGAAATTCCAACAAAACAATGAGCCCAACTGTATTGCCATACGAGCTGGCATCCAGAACTAAAGAAAGAGAAGCTTAAGGAACGAAACATTCACAACTGTTCAACAACGCTGAGGAAGCAGCAGCTGTATTTCTAAGTGGGACCAGTAAAACACAAGCCTCAAACTGAAGGAAGATTCAGAGAGCTGAACTTTAAACTGTGAAAGCACACTGCTGTGACCCACCTTTGACAACTGTGGAGAAGTCGTGATGTCCTCGCTCCCGCTGATGCTAGCCTGGCCGACCATGGAGAGCTCGGCAAAGCTCCTCTTCTGCAGGGGACTGTCCACGGTGGGTGGCGTGTATCCAGGGATGAGGCCCTGGAAATCAAACATCTGGCGCCTATTTACTGGCCATTTGCCTTTCAACACTGCTTCGCAGATATTATCTAATCGGTTTATCATCACTCGATCCTGGAGGGAGAAGAGAAGTCACATGAAACTGTAACAAAGACTTGGTGAAAATGACTAGATAAATATTTCCATCAAGATGCTGAAGAACAGCCTGATCAGGTGGTGGCACAATGGATAGACCATTGGCCTGGGACACTGAGGACGCAGGTTTAAAACCCAGAGGTAGCTGGCTTGAGACCTGGCTCATCCGGCTTGAGCACAGGCTCATCTGGCTTAAGCATGGGGTCACTGGCAAGAGCGTAGGATCACAGATATGACCCCATGGTTGCTGGCTTGAGCAAGGGGTCACTGGCTTGGCTGGAGCCCCCTGGTTAAGGCACATATAAAAAAGCAATCAATGAACTAAGGTGCCACAACTATATGATGATGCTTCTCATTTCTCTCCTTTCCTGTCTGTCTATCCCTGTCTATCCATCTCTCTCTCTAAAAAAAAGATTCTGCAGAGCATAAAAGGTTTAAAAGTCAACCGGTGGGCAACATGTATAAGAAAACAAACAAGCAAGTAAATAAGCTGCACCGAACTGCTTGCTGTGGCGGAAGGTGCTCAGTGGGCTCCAATACAGAAAACCTGCTCTTCTGCAGTCGTGAACACAGAAGCACGTACATTAGGAAATACTGCATGACCACCGCCTCTGAAACGCGCCCATATTTTAGAAGTAACTTTTACTAAAGCTAAAGAAGTGTTGGTGAATGTCTGCAGATAACAATGCATTTAGCTCTGGACGCTCTGGTGCTTCAGATCCACAGGCAGGATCCCAGTCTGTCCCAGGAAGTGAAACATCATTAGCGTCACTATTAATAAAGTTCAGCATTACGAAATGGGCACCAACCTAGGAGTACCTAATGAATGTCAATTTGCATTCCCCACCTATTATCACTTCAAATTTCATTGAAGCGTGTACATTAAAAATTTCTAATTACGGCTCTTAGACCCAGTTTCCATAGATTAAAAGTGCCTGCCTTCTACTATAGACCTGACTGATCTGGGGAACTCCCTTCTATACTCGATAAGGGAGATTAGCATAACGACGGAACTGAGAGGGCACAGAGAGAAAAAGATGTCTTTGACAGTGCACTTTTCAGTTAAAAATTTCACATGGTTTCTTATGCAGCTAACAGTATGAAAGGCCAGCCTAGGAATGAGTCAACTGAAGCCATTTTTGTGTTGCTTGTTTTAAACCAGACAGCCCTGCTACAGTAATTAGAATAATTATTTCCCTACCCTCCCCAAAACAACAACAAAATAAACCAGACCAAATTACAAAGGGATTTATTATAAAATTATGCTAGTTAGCCAAAAATGTAATTTCCACTTTGCTTTTGGTTATAATTACATTTGGAATTACTGAATAATATATTGGATCAAATGGGTTAACAGCCCACTTTATTCCAAGTGAAGAAGACTAGGTATGCAAATGCGTAAAAATTGTCTCAAATTGGAAAGTTCTACTTCAAATAAAAAAAGTCAAAACACACAGTTTTAAAAGTCCACACTTTTTCCTGTGCACTGTTTGTGGGACTGTAAATAGTATAAGCATCACTACAGAAAACAGTATGGAGGCTTTTTACAAAACTGAATCTAGAATTAGCATATGACCCAGCAACCCACTTCTGGGCACATGCACAGGAACTGAAAGCAGGATCTCAGTGGGATGCTGACGCGCTCTGTTCACAGCAGCACTGTAACAAGCCAAGAGATAGAAGGACCCCAAATGCCACATGGAGGAATGAACAAATAAAGAAAACATAGTATACGCATACAATTGAATAGTATTCTGCCCTAACAAGGAAACCCAGTCACATGTATAAACCTGAGGACATTACGCTAAGTGAAATAATCCTGTCACAAAAGGACAAATATAATATGATTCTAGTTATATGAAGTATTTAAGAGTAACCAAATTCACAGAAACATGAAGAATAATGGTTGCCAAGGGGTAGGGGAAGGAGCTGTTTAATGGGTATAAAGTTTCAGTCACGCAAGATAAAAAGTTCTGAAGATCTGCTGAACAATAGAAATACACTTAAGATTACAGAACTACACACTTAAAATTTTTTAACATAAAGTTCATGTTATGCAGTTTTCACCTCAATAAAAAATGTTTTTCAAGCCCACACAGTTTGTATTGTCAAAGGGTGAGCCTGTTGAAGCAATAATCCATATGTACTGGTTAACACCATCATCACCCTAAAAAACCTCAAGGGCAGTAGCGTGGGGTGGGGGGTAAGGGGGTCTATCATGCCCCGGGCGCTTCTCGCAGAGGGGCGCCAAATGGTGCCCAAGACAAACAAGAAAAGCGTGCTACGCCCTCAGGGGGGTGCCAGTTATGTTCGCTATGCCACTACTCAAGGGGCAAAAGATCCATATAAACTAAGGTGACCAGATTTTAAAATTGGTAAAGCGGGACACCATTGATGGGGGGGGGGGGGGTTCTTGACTAAAAATTTGGTCTATATGGAGCAAAAAAAATTTTCATAGAATGCAAAAATAGTATTGTAATATATTATTTTAAATCAGGACTTTTTTATTTTATTTTATTTATTTTAGAGAGGAGACACAGAGAGAGAGAGAGAGAGAGAAAGAGAGAAAGGGGGGGAGGAGCTGGAAGCATCAACTCCCATATGTGCCTTGACCAGACCAGTGCAGGGTTTTGAACTGGTGACCTCAGTGTTTCCAGGTAGATGCTTTATCCACTGCGCCACCACAGGTCAGGCTAAATCAGGAATTTTTTAAAACGCTGCGGGACGCGGGACAAATTGTTAAAAATCGGGACTGTCCTGCCAAAAGCGGGATGTTTGGTCACCTTAATATAAACAGTTCTATTTCTTATTAGCTTCCTTCATGTCACACCTTTCCTATCCTATCACAAATGACTTTTTTCTTTGGGCTTTTCCAGATATATTGTCAAAGTTTTACCTTAAAATTATTTCAAAAATCAAGCCAGAACAATTTTTTCCATCCCACCCTTTCTTGGTCAACTAAACAAAACAACAAAAAACCCACCAACCTTAGGCCAAAATGAGAAGGCAAATGTTCTTTCATGGAGGAGCTGAGCTACTGAAGGATCTCCATCCTCCATATAGAATCCATCCCGGGTCTCGTCCCTGGCGGTGCTCATGGAAGCATTGCTTTCTTCATCAAAGTTCTTGCCTCTGGAGACAGCTCCTGCTGAGAAAGGAGTGAGTGTACATTACTCACAACCAGACTATCACTGAAAAAGAAGCTGAGAAAGGGCTTGATGAGAAAGGTGAGTACCAGCCAAGCTCCATTTTACTGGATCCCTACAATATGGCTAGAATAGCATTATGTATTTTACAACTTGTTGTTTAAAGCCTGTAACCACCCTTTCATGTGAATGGTTATTCCCATTTTACAGATGAAGAAGCAGAGGCTTAGGCTTAGAAGGTTACATCACTAGTCGTCTGACATTGTACAAGTAAATCTCAGAGGAGGCTAGAGGACAACAAAGCCTGACTCAGGACCTCATGTCCCCCAAAGAAAAAAGAGGCTAACATATCAGCTAAGTGAAAAGTTCCAGCTCCATGGAACACCACGATATGCCTGATCTTGTAACTTACAAAGAAAACTGGTTATTTTCAGATTCTACTCCTACTTTTTGCTTCTGAATTACAACTTTCAATTAGGCATTATTTGTTTAAAAATAACTATAAGTATTTACTCAGTGGATGACTCCTCTCCTTCATATTTAACTGTCCAAATTAAAATAACTTGGAATTTTTCATTTTAACGCTGCTACTTACAAAGTTAACCCTTATCCTTAATCCAGATATTATGTGTGCATAAAACTCTTTGGAGTATCATGTTTCCATGCCTTATCAGAGCAGAACATACATCTAAATATAACCTAAAATTATGCCTTCACAGAGGAAAATGTGAAACAAAAAGAGCCCCTGTCATGTGACATGAAATTCAGCACACTGCCACTGCCGTCATGGCAGGAGAGAGACCCAGGTGGCCAGGCGTTACCTTCGGGCTGGGAGGATTCTTCAGACTTATCATCATCCTCCAGCTTCTCCTCTTCGTCCTCTTCAGAGCCTTTCTCGGAAATGGACTTGGGACCAGTGTCTGTGCTGACCTCCATCCCTTTCAGCTCACTTTTCACAGAACTGGCCTCAGCCTCACACTCCGGCTTCCTGTCCTTTTCCGCACCCTCAGCTTCCTCCTCCTCTTCTTTTGCTGCAGGTTTCTCCAGGGCGGCTATGTTTTCAGATTCCTCCCCTTTGCCTTCAGCTTGTCCCACCACCTTCTCATCCTGAACGTGAGTGGATGAGATGACTGCAGGAGTCTGGCCAAATCCAACGGCCAGTGGGGTCAAGGTTGATATATTCCCAGCCCCTCTGTTCTGAGCAAAGTTTTTGTGTGCATCCAAGAAGGACAGCTCAGGGTCATTGAGGATGTGGTAGTCTGTCCGACTGACCCCGTGTTTAGCAGCGCCCACCAGCAAGTCCCGATCATGCCGTCCGCATTCCCACCATTCCGGCAAGTCCAGGCTCGGCTGGCAGAGCTTCAGCCTTTCCCCGAGCTGGGGGTGGTGAAGAACCTGCTCACGTATTTTCCGGAGCAGCTCGATGCGGTAGAGAGTTCTAGAGGCACGCTCTTCTGTGATTGGCTCGATCATGGAGAGGTCGGGTGGTTCTAAAAACAAGAAAACAATCGTATTTACTTGGGAAAACTCCAAAAAGGCCCTAAATTGTTCGCTCTCTTATTTTTCACTTCATTGGCCTTTTAGAATAGAATTTTTGTTATTAAAAATGTACCTACCGTCGTCGGGCTTAGTGGGCATTCGACACACTCGCCTACACATGGCCACAAAGCAACTGAAGTATTTCTCCAAACTTTCATCAGACTTTTTGTCCAGTCTGGCAAAGGCTCGAAACTGGTTCCAATCAAACTGTTGCTTCATGGGGTCAAAAATAACCCCAAAAGTGGATACCACACGGTAAAAATCAGCCTCTTCTCTTCTCGTCCACCTATTAGGAAAGAAGACATTAGCTTAAATTGTAATTGAGTAAA
The DNA here is from genome assembly GCA_037038555.1 of Rhynchonycteris naso. NCBI lineage: Eukaryota > Metazoa > Chordata > Mammalia > Chiroptera > Emballonuridae > Rhynchonycteris > Rhynchonycteris naso. The sequence continues at coordinate 231,621,314 of CM072998.1, forward strand.
AAGGCTTCAAGTTTATTATTTTTTCTCCTCTTTTGTCCTAAACTTAACACACAGTACTCCTTTTGGGGGTGGGGAGACAGACTACTTCAATGGTGATTATGTCGCATGTGATTCTGGCCTCAGGCAGGCAGACCAAAAGGAGCAGAGTAAAGAGGAACGTACCAGGAGTTGAGTAAAACCCTGGAAAAAACTCACTTCTGCCGTTTCTCAGATATTATAGCTTCCCTTTCCGCTTCTAGTGCTCTCACTTCCTCCCGGGGCCGCCGTCTCCGCCGGTCAGTCTTCATTAGGGCCTCTTGCCTCATTTGTTGCCTTTTATAGCTGCGCTGATAGGCAGTAATGAGCCGGCGCAGACGGGTGGTCAAGGTTGAGGTGTTAGGCCAGTAAAGTTGGCCTAACTCAGCATTACTCTCACTGTGCTTGCCTGGGGAAGTGGAAAAAGCATTTTTGAAATGTATAGCTGCAATCTTGCAATAAACAGGGTTTTCCATCAAAACAAGATGACTCATTAACATTCAAATGACAGTGTGGGAAAGTGCATCACAGGGCCCTCATTTCCAAAATATAAATATTATTATGGAACTTATGAACTATTTTTTTTAAAATCCTTGGGGGAAAACATTTATTTATCAATCCTACATAAAGAAACATACTTTACATCATGAACTACATTATAAGGGTGTTCTTCTTGGAATAATCCTGAGTTAAAAAAATCATTTAATTGTTAGCTAATGATTTGACATTAGGCAGAAAGTCAGTATTTTATATAAAGTGGTAATATTTCAGATACTTGGCAAATGCCCAACTCCCAAGAAATATTATTTCTTTGCGGCTTTTTTTTTTTTTTTTTGAGAAATATTCCTAAAGACACTTAAAAGCTTTCACTAACTGGTGTAAAACAAATACATAAATTATCTTATCCAAAAAAGTAGTTATTTTATCAAAGAAACTCAATGTAATGGAAAACCCATACTAAACAAGAATCAAAACTATTCACAGAAGAGAGGATCAGGCCCTGGCCGGTTGGCTCAGTAGTACAGTGTCGGCCCAGCATGTGGAAGTCCCAGGTTCAATTCCCAGACAGGGATACACAGGAGAAGAGGCCATATGCTTTTCCACCCCTCCCCTCTCTTTTTTCCTCTCTCCCCCTCCCTCCCACCCACATTATGGCTCATTCAAGCAAGTTGGCCCGGGCACTGAGGATGGCATCATGGCCTCGCCTCAGGCACTAAAATAGCTAGGTTGCCAAGCAACGGAGCAACGACCCCAGATGGGCAGAGCATCGCCCAGTAGGGGCCTTGCCGGGTGGATCCTAGTTGCGGCACATGAGGAGTCTGTCTCTCTGCCTCCCGCCTCTCACTTAATTAAAAAAAAAAAACCAGAGAGAATCAGTGTAGATGAAATCACACATTGAGGTCCACATCACGAGGGCCACCACCCACGAAGCACACTCGTGCTCGCACCCACTGATGGAGCTGTACCTGTGGTGCGGATTTCCATGGAGTCCTCCTTATCTTCGGGGGGAGAATTGGCAAACTCCTTGAAAGCAAAGCAAGAAACTAAATTATTTTAATTTGGGATTTCATTTTGCTTTCTTTTAATAAATAAAAACCCATTATTTATAAAGTTTAACAAGTCCTATATAGGCAGATACTATTTTACTGGTGCTGTAAAAGTCAACAGACTCAGATTCTTACATCTATTTCATCCTTGAATGGTGTTCTGGTTGGTTTATATTCTGGGTCTTCATCTTCTCTATCAAATTCTCCCCTATATAAAAAAATATTTTTTAATGTTTAAATCATATTGATACAAACAGACTGAAGTGAATTGCCTAATGCAACTTTTTATTCTGGCTTCAACATCAAAAGCCATTCTACATATCAGTATTAGAATGTGCAGTTGTGGAGGGAGGAGGGTTGTGGGAGGATCAGGGGTGAGGGTATCTGTCATCATTTAGAAAAGACAAACAAGTTTCAGATTTTGCAGATACTACATCATGATGAAATAATCATTATGATATATACACAGGCTATACTGGTAAACGTCACTTAGTTCAAATCGGACGCAATATACAGTGCATAGAGCAGTGCAAGCACTGAACCCTGCCAGTGGATGCAGTACTGATGTAAAGTTTATTAAAATTTTAAAATGTCCTTCTTACCCATCACCGCCATCTGCTAGCATGTCTGTTCCTCTCTGCTCAGCAGCTATGGCCTTGGCATCAGGCATACCAACTCGTTCCAGAAAGCACAGTGCGGGGTCAGCTCGCATGGAATTGTACTTCTCGTAGCCTGTGCCGCCCCCACCAGCCCAGAGGACAGACACAGAGACAATGAAAGGCCCGTCACTGACAAAATCACAGGACTGCCACAACACACAAACTTCTTTTCTCAACTAAGATGATCATTTATGTTGTGTTTAGAAGAATCTTACTTCGGTACATCATTCTATGGGGCACTCAATTCCAGGGCAGATTTGGGGGGGGGGGTCAAGTTACATTCCACGGATGTTATCAGAATGACCACAAATACTAAGAGAAAAACACATTCAGAATAACTGTGAGATGCTTGGGAAAATTTCTGACCCTATTTTTCCCAGGATCTAATTTTTCTTGACATCCAAAGGGCTTTGTAATGCTCCTTTATGACCTCTGCAGAGGTACTCCAAGCCAACCCCGTCCTCCGGGTGGGCACCCTCAGTTCTGCAGAAGCTTCCACTGCTAGCTGAAAACCCCTGTCTACCCCAGGCCAGCGAACCTGTCTTACTGGGTTTAGGATGATGCATGTCAGCAAGATGACACTGTTCCCTCTATGGTTTTCAAACTGCAATTTGCTTTTTGACTGCCCAAGTTGACTAGATGGGAAATGGCAGATCCCAACAGTGCAGTGCAGGAAAAATGATTTTTAGGCTGAGCTCACAAAACGAGGCTGCGGTGCATAGGCAGAGCAGCACAATTCAATTAGGATGTGTACTACAACAGCCCGCTCCTAACTGCTGTAGAGCCGCAAGCCAAACTATAATCATGAAAGGTTTTATAAGCCATCATTCTCCCCTTTAGTCAGGCTGGGCTGCTGAGACTACCTCGGTGACCTCCAGAGAATTGGGATTATAATCAGGAATCGCTCACTGTATATATCATGCCAGTTCTGCATCCCCAGCCTTTCAAAGTTAACAAGGCTGCATCCCACTCAGGGGAGCCGAGAGTTCTCAGCACTGACATTTGTGAAATATTGCTTGGAACAAAGCCCAGGAGGCACTTGTACAGATTAATAGCAGAGGTTAAGCCCACCGTCCACTTTGACACGGGCTGGCAGAGTTAGCAAGGGGAGCCATGCTAGAAGCTAAGTTTAGGGAGAGCTATAGGACAGTTTGGCTATTATTAAAACAAATATGGTTTTGGTTTTATTTACAGCCAAGAAAGAAGTGTTTTCTTCTCAAATACTGCACAAACATTCAAAAACAGCATCTGATATTTACACTTCATATTAGAATTTTAGTGCAGGAAAATGGTAGATGCCAAGAGTCCTTTGGAACTATCCTTGTTAATATTATGACTTGGAAAAAGAGTATTCAAAGTGTTCTAAATAAAGACAAAGCCACACGGGCAAGCTATGGTCAAACGTACATGTCACTTACCATGTTTGAACACTCCAATTAGGAGGGACTTATCTGCTTCCTTATCCCACCAATCTGTGGGCACTTCGGCGTGGAAAGGCTCAGGTATCCACACATCGGCTTCACTATAAAGACAACCATTTGCATAATATTTAAAACAAATACCAATATAAAAAAAGAATTCCAAGTACTGAACATGACACATGCATTTGCGTGCCCCCCCACCACCCAAAAAAATAAGCACCTGGGCATCACAGAGAGAAACAGGCAAAGGTTAAAAGAAGACACAAGTCAGTCGCTTTCTGCTATGACCAGAAATGAACTTTATCACCCAGTGTCCTATTTTAAAGGTCATTACAGAACACCAGTAATTTAGTTCATACTTTGCTATATGCGCACATGTGTGTGCGCACGTGCGCACTCACACAAATACAGAGGCTTCCCCTGACTCTCATCACTTCCCCAAGCTTATAGGACAAACACAGCATCCAAGATGCACAAACGGAGGTGTGCTTCTAATGGTTTATGAGGGTTTTGGAACATGATCCGTGATGTTTTCCGGCTACCCGGATTATCGCAGGGAGGCAGAGAACAACGTGCGCCCGCACTAACCTTGAGTCAGCACCCTCTAAGATCTTATCTGCCTGGTCTCCTATAACTTCTTGTCTTAGGTAGTACAGCATGCGGACACGCAGCAGGACCCTGGAGAGGAAGACAGAGGGGGGGAAAAAGTTCCTAACTTCAGGACTGTTTGCCAACAGTGGCTTTTGGCAGCTGCTGCTGTTCATCCATCATCCTGCCAAGGCTGATTAGCCATGCTGTATGGTAGGCTTGAAGCGTGACAGATGGTGGCACATAATCACCTCTGTGTGGTGCTTTCTGCTGGCTTCCAACAGGCCTGCCTGGCAACGGCTCACACTGCACAGAGAGGGACCGAGCTCAGCCCAGCCCAGGCGCACTTCATTTAGTTCTACCTAGTGCAGCTTGTGAAGTTTAGACACGTACCCTACCATTGCCTCTGAAGTATTGAAGCAAGTTTGTAAACAACTGAGCAGATGGCTTTCAGTAACTGTTCTGCTTCATTATCTCATAAAATTTCCTCAGCTGCTGCCTTAATACCATTTTTGGAAGCACATCAGAAGTTGTAGGAATAAACGCGATATAAAATCTGGTTTTACTACCTTACAATAAACCCTCAATATGGAATGTCAGGTTTTTCAGATTATAGAACCTTGCTTCCAAGAAAGGAAGGTGGCAATGGCGTGTGGGTCTTCATTCTTCTCCCTTAAGGAATATTAAACATTTTTTATTTCTTCTAGTTTATATAACCTGGGAGTCTAAGTTGTAGCTTAAAAAATAATAAAACATTACAAAGGCGATTAAAATATGTCTAATTCATTGAAGCTTTTAGTCATTTTCAAGGAAGCAGTGTTTAAACACCCTTGGAATTTTAGGAACCAGATTTTCAATCTCACTTGAATTTCCTCAATAGCATTAAACATAATTCTTTCAATAAAGCCCACATGGTAAATCCTGTTGGCCTATGTCTACTCCAAGTCTAACGTCTCCTGCTGAGCAGCCCTGGTGTGCAGACAGGACTGATATTTGAGACTACTTTCTTGTCCCTGAGCAAATGACAATACCAAGTGCTATTTCCCCAGCCGGGTAATCCCAACACACACTTTAAAACCAATGCTTCGTATATACTAGCTCACTTCATCTTCACAATGACACTAGGACAGAGTGTGGCAAGTTACAATTTCTCCAATTTCCATTTCACAAACATGAAAATTGAGGCTAATAGAAAGCAAGTGGCACAGTCAAGGTCACAGAGTCACCTTGAGCATCGATCACGCAGAATTAAGCTTCTGACTCCATCACTTCACATTGACTTTCAGGACATGGCAACTGTCCTTGAAAATATCAAATAACAACTAGGGGCAGCTTCAAAACAGACTACTGTCCATACACAAACAGGCACACTTTCTTCTCCACAGGAGACTGCTTCTGGCCAGCGTGGGCTCCAGCTGGGCCAAGTCTGAGGCTGTAAATGTGTGTACACTCCAAGGTAAACATCACTTTGGGTAACCTTTTTTAATTTCTTTCTTTTTATAATATTTAAAATCAGCTGTGGCACATGACGCAGCAAAAGAAAAGTGACAGCATGGGCCTCTGTGGCTGGCACCGGTGTCTCTCCGGTGAGGGGGCTGGTGGGCTAGGTCTTCTGAGAACGTGCAGAGGACGCTCAGAAAGGTTGCTCCACAGGAAACGCCCTCCACCTTGGGCTGCATTCCCCTTTATTCACAAAAACTCAGCGCAGCGGCAGAGACCCTAACGGTTTCTGCTGTCCTTCGGTACAAGACAAAGTTTTCTACTCCAGGAGGAATTTCAGTTATGTGGAGGCTTTTATGAACTGAACGTCATTGTTTTTCTGGAGGTAAAAATTAAAACCAATACAACTGGCAAACTTGGTGCCCCTGTGGAAGACATGGCAGGTGCTGGTAAGATACGGGGGTGGACGGGAGCCTCTGACCTGAAGAAGCTTACACCCAATAAGTCAGACAGGACAGGATGGGTCCCCAGACCTCATTCACATTTCACTGGCTGTCACACTCATGACCACTTTTGTGACCAGCACCCAGTCTAGGACACGGTATTAAGCTGTCCTGTCTACTTTGTCTCCTCTAATAGAGACAGGTGCTCTTACTTTGTCTCTTGAACTTTGAGAACTGGCCAGTTGTTTTCTAGAAGGTTCTCCATTTGGGTCTCATTTTCTCTCTGAACAGTCCTGACATCTCCTCACTTGAGCTCCTTAAGTCTTGGGAAGTGAGCCACTGGGAGAACGACGGGGCTACTTGCTTGTCTGGGAGAGCAGATGGGAGGCAGTGCCACTCCTGAGGCCAAGGGGACAGGTGTGCAGAACGCTAGTGACATCTCACATACCCATTAGGGAGGGTGCCCGATGGAAGTCTGTTACTGACATGAGAAGGCGAAATTAAAAACCACCACACAGTGGACCGGAGCCACTGTTCCCATACTGGCCCACTTCACTTACAGTCTGAATTCAGAACTCACAAGGTTATTGACCCAAAGTTCATGTAAACCACAAAGAAACAAGTTCTCCCAACAGCTACGAGTGGGGCAGGATGTTAGGGAGAACTATCATGCTACAGTAACAACAAAGTTTCTGAGGCATCAAAATGGCCTGAGGCAATGATTTTGAAGGCTAAGAAAGGAAAATATTTGTCAATCAAAATCTAAAGATAGCAATCAAAGGTAGGCCCTGAAAACACTTTCATTGAAAGAGAGGTGAGAACCATTAGTCAGTGCATCCCGGGGGTGGGGGCCGCAGGTGCTCTCCAGGACTTACTTCATGTGAGGGCTCAAACATGAAGGGGGAGACAGGCTTCTGAGGTGGGTGGGGTGGTCATGGGCAAAGGGGCTGCTTCATCGGGCTGGGCCTCCTTCTGGCCCTGCCCCTTAACTAGCTGAGAGACCTTACGTATCCGAGTCTCTGTTTCCTTGTCAGGAAGATGAGGATAAAATAGCACTTTACTTATCTTAGACAACTCAAACCCAACCCACACGAAGCTGGAGGCACAGTGCAGTTTTATGTGCTCAGACTTTGGTTGCTAATTTTAAAAAGAGAGATACAGATACATTTATTTATATCCCTCCTCATTGGCTTGAGATCTTGTTGCAGAGCCCTATTTGACGAACATGGACAGTGAGGCTTACAGAGGCTGGGGAACCTACCCCAGGTAGTGCAGAGCTAGGGGGTGGGCCCCGCTCAGAGGCCGGGCAGCCTGCTGCTGAGTAACGTGCGCCCAAAGCCAGGAAAGAACCTACATATGCAGATAATAGTTTACAAAGGAGACAGCAGAGGTTCCAGAAATGAAATAAATTTAGATATGATTCTAAACTCACAAGTAAGCAAAAACAAACAAACAACAACAACAACAACAAAAAAAACAAAGAAACCCCCAACAACTAAGGTATTGTTAAGAAAAAAAATAACACAAAAATACCCCAGTCACTGCCCTGAAAGCAGCTGAGGACAGGATCATGGAAAGCTAACCATAATTGCCTAATACATACTCATACTAGTTAAAACTCAGTTATCCACAGGTACACCTGAAACTAACACAAAATAATACTGAATGTAAACTGTAATTGGGGGCGAGGGGGAGAAACCACGCAAAGAAACTTAGTTATTCACAATGTCAAAGAAGCACTGTTCACAATAGCCAAAAGGTATCCATCCACCCAAGTGCCCACTGACAGATGAATGTATAAACAAAATGTGGTCTATCCATAAAGTGGATTATTATTTGGCCATAAAAAGGAATAAAATTCTGGCATGAGCTACAACATGGATCAACCTTGAAATTATGTTAAGTGAAGTAAGCCAGACACAGAAAGGTAGACACTGCATGATTCCACTTATGAGGAACCTAGAACAGTCAAACTCATGGAGAATGGAGGTTGCCAGAGGCTTGGGGAAGAGGAGGTGGGGAAGGCAAGTTATTGTTTAATGCTACAGAGTTTATATTGGGGTCAATGAAAAGGTTTTGGGTATTTACAGTGGTGTTGGGTACACAGTATTTTGAAAGTAATGAATGTCAATGAATTGTACACTTACAAATGGTTAAAACAGTAAAATTTAAAAAGTGTGTTATGTATCTTTACTACAATTTTTTAAAACTAGTCATCTAAAGGTATGCTGTCATATGACTTGGCACCATGTTTGAAGAAAAGCAGTAACTTGTAGCTACAGCTTAATAGCCTTTATATATGCATAAATGCATCCACACACACGCACGCACGCACGGGAACAGAAAGAGCACTGCATCCTCCCTAGGAAACCCACTTGTTGCAGTGGTGCTTCAGGTGCTTCTTGTAGCTGTCCTCCTGGAACAGAGCATCAGGGTTGCAGCCGGCCAGCCAGTCGGCATCCTGCACCACTGGGTGTGCGCTCTGGGCTTTCACCTTCTTTCCCTTCCTCCCCCTTGGCACTGGGGCTGATAAACCTAGATTCATAATGATAACAACAATGGTAGTAATTATTATTGTGATAATAAGAGGAGCTTTCTACAATCCCCATTTTAGGGTCAGAGCCAGATACTGACACATAAAGCAGAGAAATATGGGGTCTAGGTTGAGGGCAAGGGTCCCCAGAGCCCTCTGTGACCCTGCAGCACAGAGAAGACCTACCGGAATGATTGACCAAGGCACGCGTCTGGCCATCAGCCGTGGGTGTGATCAGATCCCAGATAAAGCTTTTGATGTTCTCATCCCCCTTGTAATGGTTGAGACAGTACACAAGGATTGTTCTGCATATGGTTTCCACATCTTGCTCAGTGAGCTGACGTTTGTAGCGTCCGTAGGAAAGGATGTCCGTCCAGCGCCCCCAACTGCAAAGCAAACATTGAGCATGTCCATGGTGCCTTTCAGTTTAGAGCTAAGGCTTGCTTCCAAAGTCAGATAGTGGTGTTAGAAAATCTTGGGTCAAAAACTAGCAATATTTATGTCAGGTGAGAGGGAAAGAATCCAGGGTCAAGAGTTAAAGACACCGTTAGAACATGGGGTGTAGTTCCCTGTTCCTCAGTGCAGAAGGGTGGCTGTCACTGAGCATTGCCTATGGAGCTGACACAGGCCATCCCTCTCAGCTTCAGACTAGCAGCAACTCTGAGGACATGAAAGCAAGCCAGGACCTGGACATTTTATCCTTTGCTTCACTCCGTCACAGTCTACATGCTGTGATGCTGACCCACCATTTGAAATGAATGGGCACTCGAGGTGGTGTGACAGCCCTCACGTCAAGGATGCAATGCTGAGAGGTGTGGTTACATCAACCCCCCTTAAAGAGATGCCATTATAACTAATGAAAGACTGGGAACAGGTTCGAGTTTCCTTTTGAAATTGAGAGTAATAACTTCTAACTCCAAGTACAAGAACAAACACAGGAGGAAGGGTCAGCTGACTCTCAGGTCCTTATGTGAAATGGGTGGGAGAAGGGAGTGTGGTTAGAACCAAACAGCATACTGTGGAATGGGGACCATCTGGTTAAGGTTACAATCGTGGTCTAACACAGTGCTGTCTCTTCCACCTGGGCACTACAGAGCTAGTGCACACAACAGACAGGCTGGCTGTGTCTCCCCAAGGACACCGCTGATGGGTCCCCAGGGAAGTCTCGGGGTAGGAATGAGCCCCTCCACTGCCTTCTTCCCTACTGAGAGCTGTGTGTGACCGGTGGGGAGTCGACCTGGCTGAGAAGCATGGTGCATAACCCAGAACGCCCACCTCCCCCTTCCCCCAGTCTGGTCCTCTCTGGCTTCTATAAACCTCTCTCTGTCCTCAAATCACAGGGCTGGCCCTCATGTCTAGGCCACTGGACACACTACTCTCTCTGCTGGAAACTCTCTTCTCCTTACCCAACTCCCAGCACTCCCTCCTACCCTGGCTGACTCATGATGCCCACCAGGTCAGACTTTACACATCACCTTCGGTGGAATTCCTTCTTTTATTCCCCTGACTCCCAGAGGTAGAGAGAGCACATCTGAGCTGTGTCTTCAAGGAGAGGAGACTTGCTTCCCTGCTCTACTTGCAGAGAGCCGCCCTGCTGAGCCACCATCACAGTTCACCTGCCTTGAGGCAGAACTGTGACTGTCCTGCTCACACCTGCGTCCCTGGTGTCTGAGAATATCCTATGCACAGTGACCCACACATAGTAGGTTTTCAACACATAGGGATGCCTATGGAAGGACGGAAGGGCTTTACTAAAATACAGTATGCCCCAAACAGACTTTTTAGCTTCAAGAATTATTAATATGTTCCATTTTTGAAGGTACTGGCAAAATTCTCAACTTGAATCATTAGGCTAAAACATGGAAGCAGGTGTAAGTAACAGCGGGTGGGAGAGTCCCCCTGCCATGTGAGAACAGACAGGAAGGAAGGTCCAGCTCACACAGGTAATAGTAGAAGGGACACAGCCACAAGACATAGGCTGGGCTTCAGCTGAACTTCATTTATCCCACAAATAATCACTAATTCAGCACTCACTGTGTCTGTGGGCACTGCACTCTGCCTTGAGGACACAAAGAAAGAGCCCCAGTCCTCAAGGAGCCGCTAAGTGGGTCTAGCAGGAGAAGCTAACTACTTAGAGTCATAAAACAGTATGCTGAGTGTGCTGGAAAGTGCAGGCCAGACTTCCCGGTGCACAGTGCCGAGGCAATGCCTGCCCTGGGTGTCACGGACAGGAGAGGTCCGGCAGATCAAGCCTGCATGTGAGGGTGAAGGGTGGGGTTGGCTCTAGGCAGCGGGAAGGACTGACAGAAAGAGAAGGGAGAGACTGTGGAACACTGAAGCAGACAGAGAGGTCTGCCCTAACTAAAGTTTGGACTGCCCACAGAACAGGGCAACAAGACAGACAAAGGCCAGCTCAGAGCCCTGTACGCTACGTTAAACAGAATGTTTGCATTTATTCTGAATATAATGATCCACCGGGGGGGGGGGTGGGAATTCAAGACAGGAAGACAGGATATCATGAAATATAGAGAACCTCTGTTTTGGTGGCAGGTTTTTATTTGAATAGAATTTGCCTAGAGTCAGTCCCACAATATGCTAGAGACATCATATTTACAGATTTAGATATTTACTGAGCTCCCTGCCCTTCACAGCACTGTATGGAGTGACACAGAAATTTTAGGTGACACTTCCAAGACCTAAGATGACCATCTATTGGAGAAGCTTTACAAGTGAGGTAACTGCCTTTCAGAAATGTTTATACCAGAAAAGCATTAAAAGATTACTACTGCCATACATTTTATGTGAAGGTAAAGATTTTGTAATTTTGAGACTTTGCTCTGAGATGTTTAATAATCAACAAGTAAATTTAGATTTGACATAATTCCTTAACAAATAAATTTATGCTCCTTCAAATCCATGAGGATCTGAACCACTTTGAGCAGTTTAACCAAATAACCCAGGCCCCACCAGAGTTGCTGCATAGTTTGCATGACTACGGGGAATCACAGAAATCCAAATATTAATATTGTTTTTCTATGCCAACTGGAATTCTAACTATTTTTAAAATAAAATTCTGTTTCTCATGAGTCTGACTTACCCATAGACGAGCAGATTCTTCTCCACTCGAAAGCATTCACTCCTTGCGTAGCCCTGAGACCTGTCCTGGGGCCGCCGAGGCTTCACGCAAGGCTTCTCCTCGGAATCACTCTCCAGGTCTGAAAATTCCATCAGCTCATCTTCCTTCACTGCACTGTACAGCCTGGTCTGCTTCCTCACCCTTGGAGTGTCGATAACCAGGTTGTTCTAAAATAGATAGCAATGCATGTGAAACTTCTGTAGAAGTGACCTTGGGTTAGATCAGACAGGGTTTGAATGGAACTTCTCACTCACCCTCCCATTTAAGGCATCAATGTCCAATTCAGCCTTCTTAGCCCACTTCTGCCAGAAATTTGGATCATCCAGGGAAATATCTGTCCTATTTCCAGATGCAACAAAACTGGCCTAAAAGGGGAAAAAATATGCATTATTTGGATGTGCTGCTCCTAAAGATAAAATGCAAAGCAGCTTTCAGGTATTCATCCACTCGAACATGTATGCGATCCTCCGCCATGTGCCAGAGGCTGCCGTTGCTGGCACTCGGATGAAGGCTACTCCGCGGGCAGTTCACTGGCCAGGGGTGGAGGCAGAGCAGCAAACAAAATATCACTGTGCAGCACAATAAATAATAGATAACAAAGGTATGTACAGGTGCAACTAATACATGGAGGAGGTCCCTAATCAGGGTCAGGTAGTGGTGGGGTGGAGGTACAGGGAGGGCACTGCCGGGAAGAGAGGATAGGTTCTACAGGAAAGAATGCCTGGACCAGATTACTAAAAGCTCAAAGAATAGGGAAGCACGTACAAATGCGCAGAGGAGAAGAAAGGCAATGCATCCCGTGGCCGGCAACAAGGGCAATCAGGAAGAGTAGCCACACGTCAAGCTGGGGAGGCAGGCAGAAGCCAGGTCAAACAGGGCCTTGTGTGTCCTAGTAACAGAGTCTGATCTCCTTGGGCAGCGACCCAACTCCTTGAGACTGGGAATATCAAGATGGACACCATCATATCCAAAGGCACCGATGTCTTAGAGCACGGACGGTTAAATGGTGTAGAACAAGCTAATCTAGTTTAGGGAGCAAATAAGACAGAAAGCAGCTCTAGCAGAAATGAATAAAGAGACTCTTTACTAAGTAAAACTGAAAAAGTGAGAATGTAGGCAGATGTGAAGCATGAAGGTGGAAGAAGAAGCCAGGAAACACTGCAGCTTCCAACTCTGGCACCGGAATGGGATTACTCAGGTGAACAAACAGGTGTGTGTGTATGTGTAGACACAGAGTAATGGATTCGTTTTTGCACATACTAAACATAAGGTGCCTGTGAAGAGTAAGAAAGACCTGAAAAGAGGCAGAAAGACATAAGAGAGACCATGTTGGGTCCCAGTGCCCAGAGGAGGAACAGCTGGGACTCCTGGATGTCCACATGCAAAAGTAAGATGGACCCATCTTACGTCACCACACACGAAAACACACTCAAAGGGGTTTCAGATCTGCATGTAAGAGCAAAAACTGTAAAACTCTGAGAAGAAAACAAATCTTTGTAACCTTAGGTTAAAGCAATGCACAAACAACAAAAGGGAAAAAAGGGTAAACTGGGCTTCATAAAAAGACTAGGAGAAAATAACTGCAAATTATATTATCTGATGGGGGGCTTTTATTCAGAATAAAAAATTCTTAAACTTCAATAATAAAAAGACAAGTAACTCAAAAGGTCAACAAAGAATTACAAGAGACATTTCTCCAAAGATGACATACAATGGCCACAAGCAATGGAGAGATGGCCCACAGCATCAGAGGAAGGCAGATGTCTAACTCCCGTGGGCTCTTACTTCACACTCATGAATATGACTATTATCAGAGAGTCAGACAGTAAAAAGTGTTGCTGAGGATGCGCAGAAATTAAAACCCTATAAACACTGCCAGTGGGAAAGCAAATGGAATATACACTTTAGAAAACACGATGGCAGTTCCTCAAGGGTTAAACTCAGAGTTAACACATGACCCAGCAATTCCACTCCTAACATACATACACACACACATACACACACACATACACACACACACACACACACACACACACACACACACACACACGAGAGAAATGAAACCATATGTCCACACAAGAACCTGTATGCCAATATTCATAACTTTATTCATAATAACCAAAAATTTCATACCAACTGCTGAATAAACAACCCCAATGTCTATCATCAGGTGGCAAACGAGGTGCAGATGCATATCAGAATATAGCTTAGCACAGAAAAGGAAGTGCTGATTCATGCTACAGTACTGATGAACCTCAAAACAGCCATGCCAAGTGAGCGAAGCCAGACAGCAAGGGCCACGTGGTGGACGGTTCCATGTATCGGAAAGGTCCAGGGTAGGCCAATCCATAGAGACAGACAGTGGATTAGTGGTGGCCAAGGACCTGGTGGGGGTGGGATGGAACTGACAGGACTGGCTGTTCATAGGCGAGAGGATCTTTTAGAGGTGATGTAAATGTTTTAACTTTAGATGTGGGCATAGCTGCACAAGTCTGTAAACAGTGTAAAGGCACTGAATTATATATGTAGAGTAGTTGAATTTTATGGTAAGTAAATTACATTTCAATAAAGCTGTTAAAAATAAAAGTTCAAACTGGGCCTGGGTGTGGATGGGTGAATCTTTGTGCAGGTGAAGCCTTAGAAGGGGCTCTTGGAGTGGCACACAGTGGTGACCTTGGCCAGGGCTGGTCTGATGAAGAGGTGGGGGAGGGGTGCAGGCTGGAATTTAAAATATAAGCAGAAAGGGAGGCAGTGGAGACAGCTGGTGTGAATCATGTCTGTGTGGACTTCGGCTATGAAAGAGAGTTATGGAATTGACACTGGGGCGGGGAAAGCTGATAGGAGTGACTTGACTATTTTTACAGGTTATGTTAGGAATCAGAACCTCAAGAAGTAGAGAGGATGGGGTCAAGGACATAGGGAAGGGATTAGTCTGGGAAGCTGGGAAGCAGGTATGAGGACAAGGTGAGAGTGACTACCAGTGCCAAATAAACAGAACAGAACACAAATCATAAAACAAGAATGTTCTATGCATTAGGGGCTGCACAGGGAGTGAATAATTCATTTCTTATTTCAGAATAGAAAGCAAACGTTACGTTTGCATCTTGTCAGCACTTCCCAAGGTGATGTGACTCTGTTAAACCTCCATAGAAAGCCCGCCTCTCCAGAGCAACTCGCACCTTAGCAAACGTGGAGCCCTTCCCTTCGGACTCGATGGTGATGGTGTGCGTGCGCCGGAGGAGAATCTGATCGATATCTTCTTCACAGAACTTAGACCCTTCATCCTCCTCATCCATGAGTGCGCCATAGGCCCCTTTCCGTAGAAGATCCTCTATTTCTTTCTTGGAAAGCTGTTGAACCTGTTTTAGAGAAATTATTTAAAATAAATTAGAACTGAAATGTTTTTAGACTAAACAAGTGGGTTTCTTTTTATTGTTTTCTTTTTGTTTTTTGTACTCAAAGAGAGTAAACCTAAATTCTAACAAAGTGTGACATTGAAAAGCAATCTAGGCACTGGCCAGTTGGCTCAGTTGTAGAGCATCGGCCCACCGTGTGGAAGTCCCAGGTTTGATTCCCAGTCAGGGCACACAGCAGAAGCAACCATCTGCTTCTCCACCCTTGCCCCCTTATCTCTCTTGTTCTCTCTTTCTCTCTCCCCATCCTGCAGCCATGATTCAAATGGTTTGAGCAAGTTGTCCCGTGTCCTGAGAGTAGTTCCATGACCTCACCTCAGGCACTAAAATGGCTTGGTTGCTGAGCAACAGAGCAGCGGCTCCAGATGGGCAGAGCATCGCCCCATAGGGGGCTTGCTGGGTGGATTCTGGTCGAGGCTCATGCAGGATTCTGTCTGCCTCCCATCCTCTCACTTAATAATAATAATAATAATAATAAAGCAAAAAAATCTGATACTGCAGGGTTTCTCACTATTAGCTAAATCAGGAAGGAGCCAAAATAAATGAATGGCCAGCAGATGCGGCTTTACCCCATTGGTGGCATTCTCTCTTCCACTCATGGACTGCAGCACAGCTTTGTCCAGACCGAGCTTCAAACTAGCCTTGTCGAACATCTCTCGTTCGTAAGAATTCCTTGTAATCAGCCTATAGATTTTCACAGATTTGCTCTGTCCTATTCTGTGACACCGAGCCTGAGCCTGGAAGAAAAGGCAAATGAATGGCTACCAAAGAAGGAAAGGCTCAACTGTCAGTTATAAGGGCATCTGTTCCAATAAACAGGTGCAGTTTAGAAGAGGGTTAACGTACAAAGAAATTACTTTTACATCCTTAATAAATTGATTACTAGCTGGTTCATTTGCCCCGATCATGGGACACCGCCTGAGTGACTACATGACTTTAATTTATTGGTTTGATGGGGATTCTCTATCACAGTAGAATGACTTAAAAAAAAAAAAAGCACCAGGAGGATTTTCTTGCATGTTTACCTGGAGATCATTTTGGGGATTCCAGTCAGAATCAAAGATGATGCAGGTATCAGCAGCAGTAAGATTAATGCCTAGCCCTCCTGCCCGTGTGCACAGGAGAAAAACAAACCTATCAGAATCAGGTTTGGAGAATCTGTCGATAGCAGCCTGGCGGAGGTTGCCTCTCACTCGGCCGTCGATCCTTTCGTATGGGTACCTGGAAAATGTCAGCATTAACAAGGTGGCCTGACAAATAGCTGCAGTATACCTGTTTCATTTTGTATTTTTAAGACACTGACACAATTTGGGGTCTGTATTAACAGAATGATATTATGTAGCAGCAATAATTTCAAAGCAGTCTTTCACACAATTGGTTGAACACCCAGAGATTACATTTTCTTCTCTCTCCACTGAAAGATCTAAACTCTAAAAAAAGCTGACACTTCCAACAGGAAAATAACAAACAATTTCAATTTTAGGTAAGAGCTCTTTTCCCCAGTCAAATGGAAGAAATGGAAAGCAAAACTGCCAAAAAAATGATGCAGACCCACTACTGTCATTACACAGAGTAACTGTCACGTAACTCCCCAGTTTTTTAAAAAGAGATGTGACACATTTTCCCCACTCTATCCCCTTCATCACAAATATCACTTGGAGGTGAACCATGTAGAGCCCTGTGAAAGGTCACTTTTTAATTTTCTTTTTATTCTTATGGCACTGTGGCCTCACCGTCTTTGAATGAGGTAGTCTTCCAGTATGTCCAAGCAGCGCACCATCTGGGAAAAGATAAGCACCCTGTGGCCACCAGCCTTCAGTTTTGGCAGCAGCTTGTCAATCAGTACTAGCTTGCCAGCAGCCTGGATCATCGCCTGGAGCTGAAAATCTGGAGAGTCTGCATTGTGTGTTTCTTTAAACTCTTCCAAAATTTTCTCTTCAGCACCTGCAGAGATTGGACAGCATAACATGAATACAGTAAAAGGTTTTTATTACCAAAAACAATGAACTTGCTTTCAAAACCCACTGCAAACTATAGGACCCAGAACACCACACTCATGTTTATGGACATGAATCCACCCCCAAACACAGAGTTGGGTCTATACAAAACCAGGAAAGCATAAATGGGATCAAAGTTTTAAGTACAACACATTTAGGCATTTGGAGGGAAAAAACACATTTTCCAACAAACAAATGTTTGCTGATTGTAGAAACTGAATTTCAACAACAGACTGTCAAGCCAGAAGTGGCAGAAACAAGCCAAGGGCCAGATACCTACAGAAAATTTGGAACCTAAATTGCTGAAGGAATAAAGAACTGTTTACTAGCTGAACATAAACACAAACAACAAAATCTGTTCTGAAACTAAGAAACAAGGAGATAGAGTTCTAACAATTACAGTATAAGGGCATTAGTCTGTATTTATAATTATATAATAATATAGCCCAAAGGACTGCCACAAAAGGAAATTCATTTTTCAGGATAATTTTTAGGATTCTTTTTTAAGAGACAGTACAGATCTTCTGCAATCTCTAAATCTCCTTCCAAATTTGTTCTCATCTGATAATTTCATAAGGGACAAAAATTCTATGCTGTATTCTTCAAAGCTTAAAAAACTTTATAAGAATAAAATAAAGCTGTTTCATGTAAGATTTCTACACCTAACCCTCTTTTTTCTCATAGCCCCACATAGATTTCTGCTTGTTCAGAGATTTGGGGTGCAACAGAGAGAAGCCTCAAGAGAATGATGTCTTTCTCATGGCTTCCTTCCCTGACCTCAAACACATGCTTATCAGGGAAGCAGCAGGATAAGCTTCCTTCAACTGCTTAGGTGGCTTAACCAGAATTATGCAGCAGCGTCTGGCCTCCTCCCATGTCTGGGGTTAATCAGGGCATGGCTGCCTGCTCAGCTCCTCCCCCTAAGAACAGGGATGCAGTCACCTATTCTCTCGGAAATACAAACAAACCAACCTACCTAATGGGATTGGTGCCCAACTTCAATCACATCAGAAACTTGAAACTGCTCATCTTACCACTGGTTTTAAACATGTGAGCTAACTACTGTACACAAGATGAGGATACATAAACCTCAAAAGGATTTTAAAGGTTAGGAAAGTTAGGGCACCAAGCCACTCAGATGGTCAGCCCGTCTGCAAGCAGGAGTTGATCCAGCAAAAGTGCCTTTTATCACCATTTTAAAGGCACTTGTAGAAATTAAGGTGTAACATGGTCATATGCAGAAATAAAGCTTGTTAATTATTAATCAACAAAGAATCTCACTAAGAACATATGAAATTCACTTAATGCCTTTCCCAAGCAGTGAGGCCTTCTGGAACGTGCACTGCTATTCTTTATGAAGGGGGTCCGACTGGCAGAAAACGCCCGTCTCTCACCCTCCTCTCCACATGAGTAACAGGCTGATGTTCAGGATTTTCCTCTGATTGAAAAAAGGACAAAGATTTTACTAGGAAAAGGAAAAAAAATCAAAATACTATTTAAGAGAGTTAGGCAGTTTTCAGAATAAAGTTATATATGTTTTGCAAAACGTAAAATTTAAAAATGTCAGTTCTATACTCAGGACAAGAAGGTCCTCAGGGGACAACAGAAACAGATTATAGTCCATATACTACATTAGGTCTTTTGAAAAAGTTTGTTCTTGTTGGACAATATATTCATAAGCTCTTTGAAATTCAGGAAGAGACAGATTTTACTCTTATGATATTTGGGTATTTTGTCCATATTAACATTATAATCCACACTCAAAATAAAATATAGTGTTTTAGTTTAAAACAAGTTAACGGTCAATGAATAGACTTCAAAACTGAAATAATCATTTTGACAAAATAAGTCAGATATGTTTAGGTTATTTTAGTAAAAATTTTTTTAAATGTATCATTCAGTTAAATTAATAAATTCAATTTTTTTCACTTTAAATTTAGGCAAAAATCAGAAAAATAACTTTTCTGCTTTTTCAGTGTTACCAATAATGTCTCATCTTATGAAGAATAGTCAAAATTAAAATATATTCCTTCTTGCCCTAGCCAAGTGGCTCAGTGCATAAAGCATCATCTTGGCACACGAAGGTGTGGGTTCGATCCCCATCAGGGCACATATAAGAAGCAATCAATGAGTAAACAACTAAATGGAACTAATGTAACAGCAAGCTGATGCTTCTTTCTCTCGCCCCCTTATTCTCCCCCCCCCCGCCCCGCAAATCAATGGAAAAATTAAAAAATAAAAAGAATTAAAATATATTCTCTCTTACTGACAAAAGCTACTGATGAATTAATCAATTCACATCTTTGATATAAATTCTGGGTAAGTGGCAGCCAGTTTACACTCATAATACTTCATTTTATAACATCAGAAAACATTATTTTCTATGCGATTCCTTCAGAACTGTATTTACTATGGACAAACTGAAGGGAAGTGGGGTTGGGGAGGGGTGGGGGAGGAAAAGCAACTTCCATCCTCTGATGTCATAACCAAATTTCCAAATTTATCAGTTAGATTTACCTTGATGTTAGATTTGTAAATACCAATCAGAAAATGAACTGGATATAGGTGATGATAAGCCAAAATGCAAAGTCTATTGGCACTGCCTTAAATGGAAGTAACACTCATACTACACTTCAAAATGTGTGCATGTGGGCCTGACCTGTGGTGGCACAGTGGATAAAGCGTCGACCTGGGCACACTGAGGTCACCAGTTCAAAACCCTGCACTGGTCTGGTCAAGGCACATATGGGAGTTGATGCTTCTAGCTCCTTCCCCCTTTCTCTCTCTCTCTCTCTCTGTGTCTCCTCTCTAAAATGAATAAAAAGAAATTTTTAAGAAAATGAAACTGCCTAAAAAAAATGTGTGTGCTTGTGTATCAGGGATGTTCTTGAAATAAGTGTGGGAGACTTTCCACTTAAATAGACGGTCAGTGTGTGGGAAGTAACTGCAATATTACCTAACTATATCAGCCAGAAGCAAATAAGAAATCATATTCTTTTGAAGATTACCAGAAAAAACACAAGTTACTATTTTCTCTCTGAAATTCATGCCATCATATAAGCCTCAGTCTTGTTTTCTTTCTGGTCACGATTCCCTATACCCCTCCTGCCCCCAACAATAACAACTGTCTCAAGTCACCCCTAACCACTAGGGAAACTTGACCAAGTTTTCAACATTATTTTTACTCTCATAAAGTAACCTAAAGTTGGACATTCCATTCTAATAAAGCTTGAGCTAATAATAATACCTCAATTTATGTTACCCAGTCACCTGCTTAACTTTTAGCAAAAAAAAAAAACCAATTAGCAACTCTTACTGAGCATGTACGGTGAGCCACACCCTGTTCTAACCACCTAAGCACATATATTAATGTACATTAAAAATATTTCTCATTTATATACAACTTGTGTTCTACCACCACTTCCAATTTCTTTTCTTCTGCTTTGCTTACGTTACCCCTTTCAACTTATGCATATAGTAGTTTATGTCTCCTATATTTACAGAAATGCTGGGCTTTGTTACACGTAAGTTTGGTTTGATTCCGGTTGCTTTACTCTGCCACAACCAATACAAATTTCAATGTAAGCATCAAAATTGAAAACTTCCTTTATTTGTTCAACCAATGTGTACACAGGTGGTGGCGTGTCAGTCCTATTTCCACTCCCGATTGTGGATGAGAGTGGATAGTACTGGCCTTGGAACCACCTCTGTAAAACACAAGGTCTACATAAGTTACCTGGGAGGTTGTAACACCTAGAGAGAGAGAGAGAGAGAGAGAGAGAGTGTGTGTGTGTGTGTGTGTGTGTTTACTACAATTTCCCAACATAAGGGCATGTAAGTCTACCTGCTTAACAGACATTTCATGACTTGTTATAGGAACAGAAAAGCTGACTTCAAGGTGTGACCAATTAGAACAAATGCCACAGATCCAAGCCTTGGAAGTCCTAAGTGCCTCCTGGTGAACAATCATGATACGGGATGACCATGGAGAGCAATCAGCTACTGGAAACCCACCAACTGTGTTCTGGGGGAACCTCCCTCCCCAGTGCTCAGTGCATGTAATTAGCAAGTAACCAAACGAGGTAAACCTGATGGAACTGGGAGTGGACACCTAACACCCGTGCTAAGATCATCCCTTTCACACACATCCTGTTGGCAGCACTTAATCTCTTCGGTGAGTGCTTTTTCTCTCCCCTTGGATGTTACTTTTCCTTGTTTTCTTTTCACCAGATATTAAATGCAAAAGAGTGAGAGAGTGAGAGAGAGAGAGAGAGAGAGAGAGTGTGTGTGTGTGTGTGAGTGTGTGTGTGGCTTTACTTATGCTATCAACTGCCCTCAGCCCCAACTCCATCTCCCCAACCCAGGGACAGGCTGGTCGACACCATAAACGGCCTCTCAGGCTCTTAAATGTGTGGTGATTAGCGGGTTGGCAGCACTTAACCTGTAATTATCACACATGAGACTCTTTAAAAGACAAAGCTACAAGCACAAAGTTTGAAAAGGAAATTCACTGATGTCACACCACAGCAATGACCTCAGGTGCTGCACTGAGACTCTTCCAAGTGTGGACCCTTGTTATTTAATGACAGGAACTTCTGGATCTGCGGTGCCTGATAGTGCACAAGTTATGAAAGAAAGAAAAAGATTAGGAAGTCTTTAAATAAGTTGCCCTTGAACCTCGTGGATTGTGAGAAAGACAAAATCAGGCTTGTTCCTTCTCCCCTGGAAAGGAACCCAATTGCTTGGGCCAAGTATGCACAAGCACCCCATGTTAGCAGACCATCACCATTCCTGCCCACACACTGACTCCGGCCCGGACCACAGCAATAGCCTCCTCACCAGTCCTTCTGCCTGCCTGTGTTTCCCGGCTTCCACCTGTCATACACGATATTGCCTGATCCATCACCCTGATTCACGTTACTAGTCATTCCTCAGCTTCAATACAAGCTGTGGGTCTCCACTGCCTACAGATGAAAGACAAGTTCCATGACCTAGCATTTGAGGCTTTCCACAGCAAGGTCCCAGCACGTCCAGGTTCAACCATCGCATGGTTTCTTCCAAGGACTTTATACTTTGGACAAGTTCCCCTTTATTTACCTGACTCCTTTACTTTGCTCATGTTATTACAACCGCATAATGCTCTTCCTTTTTCTAACTCTGACTGGCAAAATCCTTCCCAGCCCTGTAGGCTGATCTCAATGTCATTCCTTTCTAACAGCTTTCCTAATCTCCATCCCTCACAAACTGAAGGCTCATGTATTCTCCTGAGTATCTTCCACCTTATTGGAAGATATGAAATATTTATTCCTTTAATGATTTCTGGAAGTACATAATACAGGTTTTGTGCATATCGGTTACATAACACTATCAATTTAGTTGAGAAAACAGGAAGACCATAAAGTATTCATTAGTAACAGGGACAAACAATTATCAATGCCATCAAATAATCTCTCATTCTTAGGGAATAGGTGCTAAAGACCTCTAAAATGAGAGAAGTTCTCTCCTACCAAAATCTTGAGACAGCTAATAGCTGCTTTCTCACACCAAAGCTCCTCTATAGCATCTCTGATTTAAACACTCCCTCCCAAATACACACAGCAAGAAAATCTCAACTGGGCTAATTTCTAATTGTGGACTCGATGGTTTTTAGCCATGGGGCACTAACACCTCCTTTCAACAAGTGAGACACAGATGTAAGGACACAGGACAAAGGTGAGGTGAGTCCCACTTCAAGAACCAGCAGGAGCAATTGTCCTTGGCCTTCAGACAGCAGAGAAGGTGGCATCACAAATAATAGGAAGGTGGCGAAAGACACACTGAGAGGACAGACCACAGTAGTGACTAAAAACCAAAAATTTTCAGTCTGGAAGGAAAACAAGATTTCTGGTGCTTTGATCATCATCAAATAAGTTAACAAACAGCCAGGCTTACCATTAATAAGGTATGGATGATTGCAGCACTTTCGTAATTCCATCATAGTGTTTAAAAGGTTAGGTACGTTAGCTTGACCACCACCTTTGGAAAGAAATGTAAAATTCTTCTCAAGGATGGCTCGGTAATATTTCTTCTGAATGTTTGTTAGCTCAACTTCAATAATAGTTTCTTCTTTAGGGGCCAAGTTCTTTTCTACGTCCTCCTTGAGACGTCTCAACATCATTGGCTTTAGAATAGCCTGGAGTTTTTGCACCTAAAAAAGGACCTTAAGTAAATACTGGTGTCATGATTTGCTTGCATGTTAATACATATCATAATGTGAAAAACAGGGATTACTATCCTATTTGTTTATTGATCACTTCCATTTGTCAAAAGTCTGATAAGAGTAGGAAGGCACAAATCTTTCAGCTTTCATAACAAGCTGCATGAAGGTTGAACAATTCCATTTCAGATGGACCACTTTGCCTATCCAGAAAGCTTGAAAAGCACACAGCAGAAAAGAACTGAATTTATTCATTTTTCTTTCCCTTCTGTTTGTCATAAGCCCTGGGGATGATAAGGAAGAAGAGACGGTGTCAAGAGTCCTCTGCTTCAGTTCTCTTCCTTTCTAGAAGAGCAAATAAGCCAGGAGTTACCAACTCCCTGCAAGCAGAAATATCTCTTTCCAGTTCTCCTTTCTGGTGGCTGGCAATAGACCATAGCACACCAGAGAGTTTTATTTTCAGAAAAGTAAAACAAAATGAACCAGGTTTCACTTTGAACTAAACTGAGAATTTCTAGACAGTAAGTTGGGGCAGGAGGGTTATAAGGACCAAGATGACAAGTGTATCTCTATATTTACTTCAAATACCCACATAACTCTAATCATGCATAAAATAACAAACGACTTTTCATATACAACACCGCATTTATTTCTCAAAGAAATCCTTTGGGGTAGTTATGACCCATATTTCTACATGAAAATATGTAAACTCAGAAAAGTAAACAAGGTGCTAAGAAATAAGACTAGACCTTAAAACTCCAGGAGTCTAACAGCTCTACAGGTTTCAGTGGTGTCTGACACTATCTCAAATGTTTGCAAAGTTGAAAAGTATACCTAGAAAACCAGCACCATGAACAGCACAGCAGTCTCTGAAAACCACCTGAACAAGCAGCAACCTCTACAAGTCCAACAGCCCTTCAAGAGTGCAAATGGACAAACAACAAACAAGAACACCTCTATAAGGAAGACTTGGGCTCTCCAAGGAAAGGAGGCGTAAAGCTCACATGTCTACTGGTCGGGGAAAAACAATGGACATCATTTCATTTTTAAATAGTGAAATATTAATCCCTTGCCATTTATTGGGTTAATCTTCCATTATGTGACTGAAATACAAAGTATATGTGGTGAATACCTGTTCTTCTGTTTTCAGATCACCAAATTCTTGCATAAAGGTGGTTTCAGAAGGGAAGCGACTTGGTTCCAAGAAATGAAGCAAGCTAAAGAGCTCTTCCACAGTGTTCTGTAGCGGGGTCCCCGTCAGCAGCACTTTGTGTTCCTACAGGAATACAAGAAAAGCAAGTGACCAAATCACAACAAGAATAGTTTCTTAGAAACAAAGCCTCTTTCTAAAGATCCATCTTCCTACTTCTCGTTAAAGCTAACTCAGCATCCACCCTATGTAAAGTATAGGAAGGAGGCACAAAGGCAGAGATACAAGAAAAAAAAGATCCCTGCTTCAGACATACACATGGAGGGGCCCCTCTAGAACTCTGCAGAGACAGTGTTAACTATGTCTTGTCATTTCGTATCTTCCTGGGGTTATTAGCGCCACGGTTTCATGAGTCCCCTACGTCTCTGCTATTTCTGCACCAAAGCTGAAGTTTCTTCCTAAAATCCCCAGACTCAGATAAAGATTACATGATTCTTTCTGTTCTCTACATCAAGTGCTTGTCTCCCCATCTGCTTCCTGCATGACTCACACTGGAGGCAAAAGAAGTTCTATACACAACAGCACACAAAAAACTATTTTGTTCTGCAAAAATTTTCAAACTAGCGAAGGGGTCAGCTTCGTTTTAAATACCACAATAGCTTTTTTTTTAAAACAGATGCTATTTCTAACTTTGTGTCTTTGAACTAAGTTAGGTAATTCTCTAAAACAATCCTTCCTGTTTACGAGCTCTTTCTCCAGCTTTTCTGAGGCGTTCATGCCCTGGCCATGTTTCTATACATCCAACAAAGAGGAAAGGTTTGGCAGTGACCAGTCTTAGTAACAGTGAGTTTATTCATCTCAAGGTTTTATTTTATTTTCTGTTTTGCAGTTG
Source organism: Rhynchonycteris naso (assembly GCA_037038555.1). Lineage (NCBI taxonomy): Eukaryota > Metazoa > Chordata > Mammalia > Chiroptera > Emballonuridae > Rhynchonycteris > Rhynchonycteris naso. The sequence goes on from CM072998.1 coordinate 231,646,744, forward strand.
ATACACAGTACAACTATTAAAACTACTCCAAAGAGTAATTATATCTTCTAGTAGGTTCAAAAGCAATAATCCAACTTAACTTGGAATCTGACTAGACTTGGTTGCCAAGTTCAGTAAATACTAGGTGAATGATAAAACTAAAAACATCCTATTTTTATTAATATCGACCATCTCTTAAATATCAGTGAGGCTCTCTGAAAGTGAGGTGAAGCAGTTCATTTTGCTTTTACTCTTCCTTTTCTCCTGTTTGAATAAAGGTCTCTGATTCAGAAGACGCTCAGACCACCATCATCTTCAGACTCACTAAATTCACAAAAAATAAAGAGTTTGCAAATCGAGATTTTTATAATGCATGACCATACTGATGGGTAACATAGACCACAATCTCTGGCATAGTCAAGTCCTGAATCACTTTATCCAAGTTTAAATACAAACTGTTACAGATTCAGGGAAAGAATCATTGCAGGGAAAGAGACTACCTACCGATATTAACTTGTCTCCTTGTTTTCTCATATCCTTTATTACCAAGTTAAATCCTGAACCTCTTATGAAATACTTCAGAAAAAGCTTTGAAATGTACATATTAATCGCAAAATAAACTTATGTGAAATAACAAAAGAAACTCCTTTTTTACGCTGCTTTCTAGCAAGGGCGATTTAAAGCCAGCGACACCAAATGACTATTTACACATATGACCCTTTCATAAGGTTGCATAGGAGTAGTGGAAGGAACAGAACCAGGCTTCCACGTGAAACAGATTAACTACACAATAAAATATGAGGAAAATACCACGTCCTAAAACATCAGGCAAGAAACTCGGGCTACCAAACTTATCACCTCCAAGCTCCACGATGCCAGCCAATATGCTTTTGGCTTGAAAATGCTACTACCATTCTCTTTAGCTCTGATGGAGTGAAAGCCATATGCTTTCATTTCAGCATTCTTTTAACTTGTGTGGTTTCCTAACAATGGAAGATGAGGTCATGGAAGAACTACTACCACCTCCAGAGAATCCCCTCCTGGTCAGTGAGGGACAAGGAGATGGCTTTGCTTCTCAGAGGACCTGTGGAGGGCAGTGATGCCCATACCTGTCCCTCAGTGTATCATTTCACAAGCATTTCCTTGGTGACGGGAGAGCTGAAGGTGCTCACTGGTCTTCCCCCCCTCAGAATGCACCTGAAGATAATTCTCATTAAGCACATTTTCATCCTAACTGAGTCTAGTACACGTAACAGCAGTTCCTATGTCCTGCTCTGTTGTCGGATATAGTTATCATTTGCTATTTTCATTGTGACTTATTCTAGGAAAGAAGAATAAAAAGGGTTGTTTATTCTAATGTAAGGATTTAAAAACCAGGCAATGACCTGCTCAGAACTGGACAAATACATTTATATTCTAATTCTGAACAATAATTATGTGCTCCATCTTAAAAACATCTTTTATAATATACAAATTCTTGGTTATCAGAAAAATGAACATTTTGTTCGTATGCTCATCAGAGCCAACCCAGCTGGTGCATCCTGAATGAGTTCCAGTCACGTGAAGTCCTTGGGGCAGCTGGCGGGGCTATGAACGCCAGGTTTCAGCACTGGTCTCCTGTGGCAGTGGGCAGCCTTCTCAGCTTACCCCAGTGTGACATACATCATTTCTCATATGTGATATTATGCTAAAAAGGTTAGGGAACACTGTAATATGTAACAGAAAAATTATCTAATCCATTAATGAAGTGTTACTATAAACAAAGGAAAAACCTTTGAAGTTTCCTAATGACAATTAGATTGTTTGATGCTGACAGAGTTCAAAAGTTAACCAATGGAGGACTGTTTTGCAGCAAGAATCTACTGTCTAGAAACATGTAAGCTAGTAACAGAAAACAAACTCATTCGGGTGACTATTTATTAGCCTTCAGGAAATGATGCTGTAACTGTTTCTTATGTGGACCATTCAGAGGATGGGATCCTACTCAGAAGATAAAATTAGATACTTCAAGAGCATCAGTGGTTACCTTTAAATACAGGTTTACTTCAATGTAATGATAACATAGCACCTGAAGAGACCGAATAATAGCCATTGCTTTTCTCTTTTCCATATGCTCACCCACATCTTTAAGAGCATTGACCATTTCTAAGCATTCTAATTGGCAACCAAATAATACACAATGTTTTAAAAAAAAGTCTTTGGCTAGCTTTAAATAATTTATTAAGGAAAGAAATAAAAAAGGGAAATGCAATCCTAAATAGGATAATTCAGTCAAACATTTTTCTTCAAACAAAACTAGATGTTGTTTGTTTTTAATTAAAAGAATGACTATTCCAACCCCTTAATTTAAGAATTAAAGAAGTTGCTTCCAAGAACCTGTGTGACAGAAAGCTGTAAGTATTCTTTTTGGTAATACCAGTCCTTAGTAAATAAAACATGTAGCCATGAACATATACAATACTCCTTCCCATCTCAAACTCTCAATGAACAAGAGATGAAATTAATCTACAGAACCCAACACTAAAGGGATTTTAAAAATCTTTTTGTAGTTTTTGAAACTGATCAAAACACATAATAAATAACTTTGATTTACAAATGTGCATTTAAAATGAAAACAAGTGATCAAAACCCACTGTAACTCACAGAGTGAAAAGAAGCATGATGGTGACTGAGTCCACGCAGCCATTGCTGCTAGCAGAGAAGCATCAAACTGAAAATCAGTCCAAGTCTACCACTCCCACAGATATTATTCCATAACACTCCTACTGAAGAAAATCTAGAAAAATGTAGTAAGGAAGACCTGACCATCTTTTAGGAAACTGAAAGAGTATGAGATAAGTGTTCGAAAAATACAGATCAATTTCAAGGTCTTGTATTGCCCCAAACTTCTAAGTGTCTGTGCAAATTGGACCAAGTCCAGGCCTTGGCTCAGTTTAGGAGAACTTGCATGTAGAAGCCCTACTGGTCCCTGTATGCTAAAACCTATGAGCCCTGGAACACAACTGGATCATAATGGCGGCATTTACAAACAACAAAAAAGCAAATACTGGAAATGCATTTTAGTAAAAATATCATGACTACACTCTGCTATGATAAGAAACAACTGTATAGAAATACCAGCCAGCAATGTTAGAATCAGGAAGACAGCATCCACTTTTGAGTAAAAGCTCAGGAGAATGTATCACGATATTTGATAGGCTTTGCAAACACCCTACACAGGAACCAATCAAACTCAGAGCAGTAGGAATGTTTTGCCAGCAACAATGCTGTTCAGTTTCAATGGAATCATCAAACGATCACTGACCAAGTCCATCATCTTGAGTCCCTCCAACAGCTTGCAGTTCCTATTCTTCAGCCGGTGGGCTTCATCAATGACTACACAGCGCCATGGAATATTCCGCAGCTCAGGACAATCTGTCAGAATCATCTCAAAGGTAGTGATGATGGCATGAAACTTATAGGACCCCTTTATCACGCGACCCTGCAGGAACAACTCTGAATTATTACTTAGTATTACAGATCACTAGCAACTCTGAGGATAAATAAAGGGCCTAAGACGTGGACTTCTTCCTTTGGAAACATCTTTATTATGGGTAACACATTTTATTTTCGAGGTATGTGGGAGGTCTTTAGTTGCTAAAACAAGGCTTTAAACTCTTTCCTTCTTAAAGAAAGTTAGAAATTTTTTAGTAAAATTTCTGATCCAATTTTCTTATAGTTCACAGGCCATAAAAAGCTACTAGAGAAGAGTCCATTCTAGTCACAGCCTACAAACTCCAAAAGGTGCAAGACCAGTGGCATTGTATACTAAGCTAACTTTGAAAAAAGAAAAAAAAACTTTTTAGCCTGGCCTGTGGTGGCACAGTGGGTGAAGTGTTGACCTGGAATGCAGAGGTCACCAGTTCTAAACCCTGGGCTTGCCTGTCAAGGCGCATGTGAGAGTCAACTTCTCTTGAGTTGATGCTTCCTGCTCCTCCCTCCCTTTCTTTCCCTCAAAACAAACAATTTTACTTTTTAAAGACTTGTTACCCTTTTTTACTTATGTAGCTTATTTTTTAAAGTGCTAAAACAAAAAAACATTCACTTAAGAACTTATAATAATTTCCCAAGTTTAAAGATAAATACAAAAAAAAAGAATTTCAGTATTTTTCTCTTTTAATCAGTTATAGGGCAGATTTTTACACCTAAATCAAACCACATGTAAAACAGAACTCTACCTGTTTAAAGAATTTCCATTTACTACCCTATAGCTTAAAACTCATTTAACATACACTATTCTTCTTCATCATCAAGTCATTTATAATTTCAGTTTTACAGAATAACTAAAATAACTAACAATTCACAGTAATCACTACTAAGAGCCAAGCTATGAATATTTCCCTTTGGATGTATTTCATTCACTGTGTCAATCAATATTACATGCTTAGTATTTTTTCACTTCTAACAAAAATATAGCAAAATATTCTTTCTATTCACATTTAGTAACACCATTTTTAGTTTAGTTTTCTCTTAGAACTGCAAAAGAAAGCCAATTAGAAAATCAGCACATTAAATGATTTTCAGATATCTTCCAAGGTAGAAATATTTTATTAATCTAATAATCAGAATGACCAAAGTTATAAAAATAAAGAGCTGTAATCGCAACACGTAGAAATATAATACGAACATATAGTGGGTAACAAACCCAAAGCAAATTTCTCAACTTTGCAAAATCTAGACCTTCCCACAAAATCACTGAGAGTATTCTAAATCCCACTGCCTTAAAGTGCACATACTAGGCATAGAGGGAAACACCTGTGATGCCTTACCTGGGGGTCTTTGAAGTACATTTCATACAACTGAATGGTCCGACGACTAGCTTGACTCCCATGGTACACAACCACGTTCAACTCTGTCCAGGTATGGAATTCCCTTTCCCAGTTGGGGATTGTGGACAATGGGGCAATCACTAAAAAAGGGCCATGGATTCCTTTCAAATATATCTCATAGAGAAATGTAATGGACTGGATAGTTTTTCCCAAACCCATTTCATCTGCTAAAATGCAGTTTCGCCTTTGGGAAATACATAAAACAAAGAAGGTTTAATGAGCACAGCTATTAGTTGCTGCGTTTTTTTCACAAAACATAAATTACTACATTCACAAATGCCTATCTTCAGTATTCTCTTAGATTCAGTAAAATACATTTTCTAACAAAATCTTCTCAGGAGTAACAATTATTTCCACATAAGTCTACCAATCTCTGTATTATTTGTTAAATAGATAATAAGTATACTTCTAATGTTCACTGTTTTTTTAATAACTCTTATTAAATGAGTTACAATGTTACTAAGTTATATTTTTTATACTATTTTAAATAACTACAAAGGAAAAGCACAGGCTTTTTTAAGAGCAAAGGAAACATGGTTTACATACATGTTGTACCAATTGAAAAGTAGCCAGTTTACTCCCTCCAACTGGTATTCCCTGAGTTTGTTATTGTTTTTATACTCCCTGGAACTCTCTGATTTCTTCCAATCATCAGCAGGAGGTCGCTCCTGTTTTAAACATAGTAAATCCCATTAGTGGTTAATCAAAGATGACACCATGATACTATTTTCAAATTAAATCCTCTACCCTTCACCAATTCTTACCACACGTTCTGTTTCCGGCTCCCTGGACATTAGTTTCTCAAACTCTTCAATCTTTGCTTGATCAATGTCCTGCCTTACCTCCCAAGTGCTGTCTTCGTAAGGCAGTGAGCACCACTTCACCAGATAGTGAGTCACAGGCTGAGCAAGGTTTAAAGAAATAAGAATTGGATTCAAATAACGAAAAAGTATACAGATAAAGGAAAATGTGCTCTACTTCATTTATGAATAGATGCCACCCCAGCAACAGTAAGACTGAGTAGATAGAAGTTTTAAGAGTAGTTCTGGCCCTGGCCAGATGGCTAGGTAGTCAAGCATCGGACCCACGTGAGGATGTCCCAGGTTCAATTCCTGGTCAGGGCACAGGAGAAGTGACCATCTGCCTCTCCCCTCATCCCCCTCCCTCTACTCTCTCACTCTTCTCCTCCCACAGCCATGGTGCAACTGATTCGAGTGCATTGGCCCTGAGCGCTAAGGATGGCTCCATGCCTCAGGTGCTAAAAATAGCTCAGTTGCAAGCATGGCCCCAGATGGGCAGAGTACTGGCCCCAGACAGGAGTTGTTGGGTGAATCCCAGTCAGGGCACAAATAGAAGCCTGTTTATCTATACTCGCTCTTCTCACTTGGAAAAAAAAATTTTAAATAAATAAAATAAAGAAAGAAAGAAAGAAAGCCCCTAGTTATAGAATTTCAAGTCTAAACTGGAAACAGTATTATTGAGTATTGTCAGAACAAATTAATTTTTATTTAGGTCACTAGTAAGTAATGTTTGAAAGCCAAAATGTATAAATATCCAGTAAATAACAGCTGTATTTGAGCCTGTGCGAATCATTCACCAGGTGACTGATTATGGCAAATTATTTTTGTGTATTTATTTATTTACATAATTGGTTAGTTTCTTAAAGAATGAGAAATAGGCTTGAATTTATTAGGATCTCAACCTTTTTCTTAAAGAGAGAATACTGTGTGTATGCAATCACATTAGAACAGTGTGTTTGAGCTCGAGAAGACTAGAGAGCAAACTATTTTGGGTAATACAGATCACTGAACTTTCCTTTGTCTTTTCCTCTAGAAAATACTTGGGTTTGTTAACCTTCATTTCAGGACCTAGGTACACTGACCTGGTTGGGATGTTAAAACCATTTGCTGTACTATGTAAACAGGCTGTGAAACATCTTTTAAAGCAAAACTAAAAAAATATGTCCTCTGTGAACCACATTAAATAAAGTGCATCAGCTTCACTAAGGATATCTAATGTTAATAGTATTAAACTCCATTCTGCTACAATAGCACTTTTAATTACATAAGGAAAATGTGTGCTACATAATAGATTTATACAAAAATGTACTGAATTTTTTATTGATCATATTCTGGAATTGTGCAAAATGTCAATGTATTTGTTTCATATTGAAAATTGATGTTTCTTAAAATGTTCTCCGACTGAACATAAAACGCATTTAGCACTATTATTAAGTCATAAAACCAACAATAAGTCAATTAATTTCAGTTAAATGTAGATCAAGTGTGCCATGATCCAAGGCTCTGACCAGGACCAGATCTAGGATTTCCATGATCATTCCCTGTAAACACACATAAGCTGTCTGAGTCACCGCCCCAGCACAAATGATCTCCTGTTACCTCTCCCCGGTCATCTGTGCTACGTGCAAAGTCCATTATCCGGTCAACCTCCACATAATCTGGATTAAAAAGCTCATCTTCAATCTGCATCAAAGGAAAAAAGTTAAAATGTTTATGCAATTTCTGAGAGTAAACAGTATTTCACTTTTCATCAGGCAGTAATACTCTGGGTCACAGCAATACAAAATTTATATTTGGCAAATTCTTTTATATTAATTGAAATGCTACAATTTAGCAAAATCATTCCCCATGAGGAAATCAGACTTCTCAGACTTTGTTAACTGGGTCTTTTAATTACTGTGTGAAACCTTTTTACTGTGAGAGAATGTTTAAGAATATTTTAAATGAAGTGTGAAATTACAATTCACTAATGAGCAATCCAAAAGGTTTACGGCATGCAATGCATTTAGCATTCTTAAAACTACAGCTTGCAATAAAGAATCAGAGCCATGCACAGTAAGTGCTATTGGAATCTCTTAACTACTGGAGTTGTCTGATGCCTTAAAGCATCATTTACAGAATGTTATTCAAAAGCTAAAAACACTGAAACCAGTGAATTTCATATTTTAGTGTGAACAGAGTGTATGATGCTGGGTTCTCTTTGCCAATCAATATTAGCACCTCACTGGAATACAGTTTAGTCATTAAAGATTCTCATTATTTATTTGTACTAAATATAGAGCATTTAGCTAAAAGTATTAAGGATAAAAAATTAGGCTTGACTAATTGGTTTATTTAGCCAGCTTATTAACAATCTTTACAAAAGAAAGTAGTATACTGCAAGCTGCAAAGTTATCTCATATATAAGAATAGAATGTGACTCAAAGGGAAGTTACAAGCTAAGCAATACCTCAAATGTGTCTAAAAACAAAAGTTACATTATTGTATTTCTATTGATTAATTTTATCAGTAAAATAACTACATTAAAATGCTTTGCAAGGACATACGAGAAGTCACTAAGACACCATTCATATCCCCGAACTGCAGGTTGAAAAAGATAAGCTTTTCGATCACAGTTGGCTCAAAGATAACAAACATTCTCTGGGCTACTCTGGGCTACTGTTCCCATTAAAACACCCAGTTGGGATGCTTTGAACTGTGAATAATAAAACAAAAAACAGAAATACAAAAATGTGTTTCAACTGCTTCAGGCCTTTACAGAGAGTTGATTAGTAAGGCAAAAAATTCATTGAAATGTTTGGTTAATTTAAGATGTTAATATATTAATGCACTGGTTTTGTCAAAAGCTTCTAGATTTAGGCACATAATGTATATGTACTATTCACAGACAGCATTAACACTATAAAACTTTCTATTAACTAATTTTGATTATGAATGCTGTCTTTAAGACAAATTATTCTTAAATAGAAGCTGTTGTTGCCAAATTTAAATCCTTAACTTTACTCCTAAACATTTCTATCCTTCAGGTGAGTAACCTATATATGCCATCATACATGCGATGTAATTTCCAGTTTTGATAATCTCTCTGAATAGAGATTTTAGTTGCAGGAGAATTACAGAAGCCTTAGGTGAAACAAAGAATAAAAAAGTAGTCTTAACTTTGCTTGGTAAACCTCAATCTAGGCCCATTGATGGGATATGGACAAATAGGTAGGTCTCTCTCTCTCTCTCTCTCTCTCTCTCTCTCGTGTGTGTGTGTGTGTGTGTGTGTATTTAAAAAAGAACAAGGAAGGGAATATCCTTTATCTTTCTCTACTAACCTTCTCTGTTCAGACTTCCATAAGGTACAAACAAGATAATGTATTTCAACCTGGTGCAGATGATTCACAAAAATAGATCCAAATGTACATGCTATAGAGCTAGGGCTGGGCACAAGTCCCTATCATGTGTCTGACTCCCAAAAACACAGTCCAAATAAACTTAATGAACAGAACCCAGGATTCAAGGCTGTGGGGGGAAGTTACCATAGTACACCTTCCTTTTTTTGCCGCTATTCCATAGAAAAGATCAGCAGAACATACAGTGTCTCTTTCTAAAAGGAAGCTAAATGATTTCAACTTGCCCAATGTCACAGACATTTAACCTTAGTTTCTTTAAGAAGGGCATGAAAAATATAACTTCTCATTATTTTCTTAGAAACTGCCCTTTCAAAGAATTACCTAAATAAATATTCTCCAAGATGTAAGGAGCGAGTCACATCTCCATTCCTCTCAGTGCTAACTACGGCACTGCAAAGAAGGTTAACACTCAGGATAGCAGAGGAGATGCAGACATATGTACAATCAAACAACCACCACCTGACCCTCCACCTAAAACAAACTTTACAATCTGCCTGTTGAGAGCATGGAAATCAGATTCCACGGGAACACAGACTTATCACCTGAGATTATGAGGATTTTTATGACACAAAAGTACTGAACACTCTTCTAAAAAGAGGTGGGGATGTGAAGTATGCTATTAAACAGGTATTATTTTGCATCAAATTTCACACTATTTTACATTCTGTTAATTCCTTTATGGAAAAGAAAACTAATAAATCAGCAAGTTTAATCGTTCAGTGTGAAGGTTTCTCTTCTATCTACTTAAGGCTGTAAGTGAAACCAAACTGGTGAGCAAAAGTCCAGAAACTCTAGTAAGCACTTTGTGAAAGCATCTTTTTTAAATGTAGTTGATTATGTTGGGGGAACAGGGGAACACGGCACATCTTAAACAATGGATTTTTCTTCCCTGCCCTAGGTACTAGGACTAGGGAGACATGCAAAGATATTATACCAACTTCTCTTCTATAGCACATCATTTCTGGAAATGAGTTTAATAAACTTTCTGTAATGAGGCATGTCTAAAACAAGAAATCCGCCTCATACCACCCCCAATAGAAATAAACTTTTATTTCTTAGAACTTGTATTTAATACTTACTATAGTTTTCAACCTGCTAAATTTTGATAAGACTGTTGTCTACTTACATTTTTCACCATCTACTAACTGTACTTTCATTACAAGGTTGTAATCATACCATCATATTTCCACATAATATCAGAAGGACCAGTATCTTCTAGACTAAGTAACAGGAAGAATGAGAAATTTCCTGTTTACAAATTTTTTTTAGCAATAACCAGTTACCAATATGCAAGTAACAGCACCAAATGAAGCAAACTAGTTTTTCTTAATAATTTACTGAACTATTATTCAAAATTTGGAACATTTTAATAAAGTGAAAACTTTAGATAATTAATTAGGTATTTCATACCTCTGAAAGGAATTTGCTCTGGCCCTGCTTTGCCTTAAATCGTTTAATCTTTTGTTGTATTCTCTTATCTTTTTCCAGATCTTCTACAGATGCCCATTGACAATGAAGATAAGAGCTAAAAAAATAAAACAATACACTTGAAACACATCGAAAATAATCAATCCTTTTTATATCTTTTATTATTCCCCAAAACCCAACTAAACAGATAAGTAGCAAAATAACCTGTTTAATTACTCATAGAGGCTGCTGAGCAATATTCAACAGAATTACCAATGTTTGAGAATAAGTAAAGAAAATCAATAATAGGGCCTAAAATTTGCCTTCGGTACCGAGCCCCCAGCTCTCTTGTCCACTTCCCATTAAAATAAAAGACCTAATAACAAGATGTTTTCATAAGTAAATGGGTTACATTTCAATACAAAACAATTAACACTCCAGGGTAGCCTTAATTATGAATTTATATTTTGAGCCTTTTACCATTAATTGAGAAATAAAAGGTTTTTACCAAGTTCAAAAATTCCAGTTTAAACAGCAAAGGTAAACCTAGCTTGTCCTTGTAGAGCAATCATGGAGGAAAGGCCCACCGCTGCTCTCTGAACACCCAGGCCCAAACCAGCTCCTCCCTCCCAGCCCCGTTCTTCCATATCTGAAATGGCAGGCCCGCCTCCCTTGTGAATGTCCAGTCTCCAAAACCTACCCTATCCTTGCAGTGGGCACGTCCCCTCCCCTTCCACTCTCCACCAGCCTGCTCTGAGCACATGCCGTGCTTTCTCTACTAACCATAACTTGAACACTCTCCACTCTCCCTTTTTGTTTCCCAAGAAGTGCAGGTGCATACTTATTGTTTTTTGGTAGCTTTGACATTATTTTGTTTGGTATTTCAATATTGTTTTGCACCATCATTCTCTCCCTGCCCCGATACCTCTTATATCTCTTAGTAGTGACATTAAAAAGAAATGAGGTGCTTGAATATGTAACTTTTTCAAAATCAAGGTACTACTCTTAGAAATTGTGCAGCCATTATAAAATCTTTCAAACATGATTAATGATATGGAAATGCTTATGATATTAAAAATCGTATCATTTGTAGTTATGTAATGTCTAATAGGCATTTTCAAAGGGAGGACTGATTTAGTCCTACAATTGGCTGAGGGAGGTAAGAACTTTAAATATATACACCTTAGATATAAATTGATATCAATCCTGCACATACATGTACACAAAGAAAAAAGACTAGCTGAAAATATTTCAAAGTATTCATTATGATCATTTTTGGGTGGTAAGATTCCAAGTATTTTATTTTCTACTTTCAACCTAATATTCGCAAATTTTCAATAAATACTACTAAATACTATTATAACCAGAAACAAATACAAAAATAACAATCTAGTCTCCTAATTACAGGGTAGAAAAGGGATATGTGCAGTTGGTACTCTTGTCTTGGTTGAAGGGCACAGGCCTTCCGGGCACTACCAGCATGACCGTGAATTGGACATAGGCACTTTTGCTCCATATAAACTGGGCTGAAATGTTTGGCCAGTGACTCTGCTTTACTAAGTGGAGAAAAACCACACTTTTCCACCAAAATCAGAAACAAGATAAGGATAGCACTCTCTCCACTAATACTACTCAATATCACATTCAAGGCATTATTAGCCAACTCCATTAGATGAGCGAAAACAAGAGGAGAAATAATTGGAAACAAAGAAGTAACACTAGGTCCTGGCTGGTTGGTTCAGTGGTAGAGCATCAGCCTGGTGTGTGGAAGTTCTGGGTTCGATTCCCAGTCAGAGTGCATAGAAGAAGAGCCCATCTGCTTCTCCACCCTTCCCCTTCTCCTTTCTATCTCTCTCTTTCCCTCCTGCAGCCAAGGCTCCACTGGAGCAAAGTTGGCCCGGGCACTGAGGATGGCTCTATGGCCTCCGCCTCAGGAGCTGAGGATGGCTCTGTTCACAGCAGAGCAAAGCCCCACATGGACAGAGCATCACCCCCGGTGGGCATGAGTGTGAACTCCGGTCAGGCACATGTGGGAGTTTGTCTGCCTCCCAGCTTCTCACTTCAGAAAAAATACAAAAAAAAAAAATAAAAGAAGTAAAACTAACTCTATTTGCAGGTGACATGATTATATAACTGAAAAACCCTAGAGAATCAATTAGAAAGTTAATTCAAAAAATAAAGGAAGTCCAATAATGGAGCAGGATATAAAATTAATCAACAGTTTCCATTCACACAAACAATAACCAGTGAGAAGATATAATGTTAGAGAAAGACCTCTTTTATAATATCAACAAAAACAAGATACTTAGCAAAAGTTTAATAAAAAATGTGTAAAACTTAATATAAGTAAATATTTAAAACTTTCCTAACAGACACAAAACTAGAGTTGAACCAACTAGAAAGCTATCCTTGATTTTCAACAGCATGATGCAACATTATAAATTTGCAAATTTAACACAATGTCAATAAAAAACGTAAACAAGCATTTTTATGGAGTAAGACGAGTTAATACCGAACTTATATATTAAAATAAACAGGAAAGAATATCCGAGAAAATATAAAAAAGAAAATGTTCTCAGGGGAAGCTGGATACAGCAGACACTACAAAGCCTCCGTAAAGAAAAGCTGGGCCGCTGCTCATTAATAGACAAAGGATTAGAATAAAATACAGACATAGATCAAATAAATATGTAACGTTAGTACACAATACTATTTAGTGCATCTCCAATAGCTGGGGCAAAGATGAGCTTTTTAAAAGCTCTGCTAGATCATTATTTGGAAAAGAATAAAATGAGAGCCATGCTTCACACTGTACATAAGAACAAACACCAAGTGGATCAGGTCCCTAAACACAGGAAAGGAAGCCATGCAAGCACTGGAGGAAAACACAGCAAATTCCTTTTCACCTGGGTGTAAAGAAAGGCTGTCCAGCTATGATTCAAAAGCCAGATCCAAAGCATCGACCTGGGAACACTGAGGTCGCCAGTTCAAAACCCTGCACTGGCCTGGTCAATGCACATATGGGAGTTGATGCTTCCAGCTCCTCCCCCCTTTCTCTCTTTCTGTCTCTCTCTCTCTGTCTCTCTCTCTCTCTCTTACTCTGTGTCTCCTCTCTAAAATGAATTTTTAAAAAAGCCAGATCCAATAAAATATTAATAAATATAACTATATAAATGTATTTTCTAAAATTTACAATGCAATAAAATAAGTAACAAAGTCAAAGACAATTAAAACTGGGGGGGGTAAGAAAAGGTAGTTAGTTGTAACATACACCACAGATAAAGGACTAATATCCTACATAGATAAGGAACTCATAAAGCACAACAGAAAAATAGGCAAAAGACATAAATAATTGACAAAATAAGAACAAAATTGCCATTAAACTTATGAAAATATGTTTTCCATTCATAAAAGAAAATGCTAATTGGAACTACACTGAAATACAATTATTCCCCAAAGCAAAAGGTGAATGAACTACAATATGTTGGGAGAGTAGGTGTTCTTCCCCACTGTGGGCTGGAACAGATCCTACCCAATGGACCCAGCAGTCCTATTTCTAAGAATTCACCCTAAAGCTATGCTTACAACAATTAGAAAATATACAGGCATGAGAATATATACTGTAGCATTATTTATAATTATAAAATAGCAGAAGCCATTTATATAGGAGACTGGCTGAAAAGATATGATATAGCCATGCAATGGAGTACTACACAGCTGTGACAATGAGGAAGACCTTATGAACTAATAGCAAATACTTTCCAGAATACAGTATTGTGAAAAACACAAAGTGCAAATGTGTAGTGCTAATATGCTATTATTCTTTTGTGTGGGGGAAAAAAAAGAGAAAAACAAGATATAGTATTATATTTTACATATGTAATGCACTGCTCACAAAAAGTAGGGGATATTTTATCGCTTTATATTCATTTTTGAAATGTCCTCTACTTTTTGTGAGCAGCATATATACATATTACATACATATATAGACGCATGTTCATGGCAAAATTTTGGAAAGGATAAACCTGGAATTATTAAGGCGGCAAATAGGAATGGGGTGGAAAGGGAGGATAATGCTTCTTTGAGTATCCTTTTACGTACAAGTCTGACTTTTGAACCAGTGACTATTTCATGAACCTGAATTTTATATATATATATATATGGATGGGGGAGGCAGCTCTAATGGAATACAAATACAAACAGAAACTAATGAACCAAACTGAATATCAAGTAAATAACAACTCTGAAAGGGGGCAGGAGGAGGAAAAGAACCCAAGGAAATTAAAACAAAGTATTTAGCCTCCATACCCTCAAGCTAAATTTAAAAAAATCTAAACAATTACCAAATGAACTTGTTAGTAGGCTTCTTTTTCATCAAAGTATGTTCCAGCAATTCAGACATCGCTTCCTATATTCTAAGACTGACAAATAAGCAAATAACATTATGGAGAACAAGAGCCAGGTTTCTTGTGGTCAAAGAAGAGGGTTCTCAATATTAAAAGGGGAAAGGATAAAATCAACACTGTGGTGCTGAAATAAATTTGGAAGTCATTAATATAAAGGCACTGTTTTTTACTGACATAAGGTTGGTAGGCAGGTAAAGGTGTGCATATATGTAATTAACATGTTTGTACATATGTCATGTATACATACACATGTCTATACAGGTACGTGTATATACACATGACACAGCCCTCCTGGTCCTACCACTGAGAGGGCCTACAGTGGCTCTCCAGGAGCAATGAGCACACCCAGTGCCCAAATCTTGGTTTTTAAATGCCTTTCTCTAATAGAAATAAACAAGGCTCCTTGGAGATTTAACTGATTCCAAGATTTAAAGGGGGAAATTACAAGATGAGTCTGGAGCAATTTCCTGTGCCAGAAAGTAAGAAAGAATTCAAAGGATGGGGACATGGCAAAAGCAGAGCGGGGCAGCCGGAAGGGCCCCGATGGCTGATGCTGGGATAATGTGAGCAAGTAACCAGTGCTAGGATAATAAAGAACTATGACCCCGGAATAAAGTAAAATGCCAAGAGTCTACACTGCTACAAATAAGTGAATGGGTAGAGCTCTTTCTTATAGTTGAAAGCCAACTAATAACTTTAGAAGGATGATGAAATCAGTAAATCATCACTTAACAGATATTATCACATTTAATAACCTCAACGTGTCCTTCTACAACATGTTTTTTAATTACAAAAAGAAAAACAAATTCTCTGTATTATTTTTGCATTTTTTCTTTAAATCTGAAATTATGTGAAAATAAAAGGTTAACAGAAACTGTTAATTTTACAGAAACTTTAATTTCCCTTAGATCTCAATAATGTCAGACAGGAAAGCTATTTTTTAAAACAACCTTTGTCCTCTCTCTTATGACTGAGAAGGATGACTGCCTCCCTGGCCTGTAGCAGGGCCTAGTCAGGAACCCAGTGATCTCCTTTGGGGTTCTGTGTAGGCCCAGATTAGACATTTCCCATGAGTCTAGCACCCCAGGTCCCATTGCCCCCCACTGATCTGGCAGATAACTATCTTGTAGGACCCTTTTTGTCAATCAAAACTTAAACATCTTTGCTCCGAGTTTAATTTGATAAGAGTACTGGAGAACTCGTTCTCCCTCTGGCTTACTTCATTATCGTCTCCTTACCTATGCTTAACACTTTATACAGCTATATAATATCATGTCATGTGCATAATTTCCATCTGTGTAAACTCATCGAGCTGTGAGTATAAAATGATGACATCTAATGTTTACTGAGCATTCATTTGTTATCGTCAGACTCTCTATTTGCTTGTACTTTCACAATAGGACTGACAAGAGACTTCCTCATCTTCTCACTTGGTAAAAGGTTTTGTTCACAGAACTTCTGAAGTGCATCAGTTCATTAACACAATGCCATGCGCAACAAGGGAGAATGACAGAAAGCATGAGGCCTGATGCTTGTATTATCTAGGGTAGGGTAAGTTTTCTTAGACCAAATTTTGACAGTAACTCCCAAAAGCCTCTCCTTAGATCCCAGAATTTATTAATATGGTACTTGAGTTCCTTCTCTTACAATTGATTTAAAGACAATTTAAGGTTTATGTCATCAAAGAATATTTTTGTCCTAGTTCTGTGATTGTTACTTAGGTTAGAAAATGACCTTAGTCTTCTTCAGCAGGATGACTACTGATCCTTAAAATGATACTGCCTCAACCAAATGTGTGTTTGGTCCTAGTACACTGACTGCCTACATCAACAACGCAGAACTCTTGAGTTTTCAGTTCAGTTGTTTACAAGATATGTAATTCAAACTCACTAAACAAACAAAAAAGAAACAAAAACAGATAAACAGAGCTCACTGCATTTCAAATCAATAGTGATGTCACAGTTTTCTAGAGCTTTCTCCGAACAGTGGAGCTCTCATCTCGAGTGCCTGGCATCCTACGCACAGATGAAGAGAGGAAGGGTGGCCCCACAGAGCCAAATTCATTCTCAGAGGACAGGCGAGTATTGTCTTCCTCACTCTTACTGCATGAGGTTTTATCCCCTCTAAAAACAACTTCTTGGTTGTACACGAAAGTTAGTCACTTTTACACCCATGACACATTTTCCAGGAAAATTAAATTCATAAAATATCAAAAGTTATTAGGCAATGGTCTTCAAAGTTCTAAATAAATTATAACAAAGTATCCCAACTCTCCATTATTTTATATTTTCCCAATATTTTTAAACCATTGTGTACTTTGGAAATATATTCTCCAATTTAAAAAAAAATCACAATCTACTTACAAGTTTTTGTATTTCACATAGAATTCCTCAACTTCTACCTCCTCTCCAGATTCCTTCTGCAAGAAAAGAAATTTTCAGACACATACTTAAACCATCTACTTATACTTAGATTATCCCAAAAGTAATGATCTGCTCCCATATGAACCTGCAATGGTCAGGACAAAAGCAGCCCCGGGAATTCTTGTGCAGATAAGCACGTTGTGAGCTGTAAGCAGCCAGTGAGGCACAGACCGGCACACTCAGGCCTTTGCACGTTACTCGACATGCTACGGGCTTCTAAGACATGAATCATTTTAACTCCTCCCTAACCACATGCAGCTTCATTCACAACAACCTGACCCCAAATCTGGCTTTCTGCCAAACCCACAGTGTTAAGTAGACGCCAAGTGTACCATTTTCTCAGGCAGCAGCCAATTAGCAACTGCTCTCCTGAATGCCATATGTATTATTTTTGGCTGCCTCATGGCAACTTTACATTGTGGGTTTTGTAATGTTTTAAAATATTGAAAAGACATTTATTCCTCCATATAGTTAATAACTCTAAACAAGAAACCATATAAAACTAAACCTTGAGCTTGTGCTGTAATTTCAGCGCATCGCTATTCACAGTTTTAGTTTTACTCAATGGTACAATTAAAACCTCTCAGACAAGATGTCTCACATACATAGCAGCCAAATAAAATTAACACTCCAAATACGACATTTAGGTAAGGTCAAAATGGTGATACACGTCAGCCAAATCAAGAGTTCAGTGGTCACATTAACAGTCAGAAGATACCACTCAGATGACATTTTAATAAAGCATATCTTTCATTATGTTTCTTTTTCTTTGGTTTTAGGCCATTATACGAATCATAATATGTAGTTTTTCTTCTGGAACTTTTGAACAGATAAATCAAGGATGTAAATATAAACACTACTTTACAGAGTTTAGGAATTGGCTTTACACTCTTACCAGAGCACCCAGGTCTACCTTAGGCTCATATTCGACTAAGCTCTCCCAGAAATGTTGCAAAGAAAATTAAGGCAAGTAGGAACACAACAGAGGACAAATAAAGGAGTGGACTTCTACTGGGTTACAGACTAGCACAGATCTGTTCAAAGACACTACCATTTCCCTCAATACCTAATCTTCAAACTATTGCCAAAGTCTGTGAACTTAAACTTTCCTTCGAAAATCTCACATGTATTAAACATATATTTGAAACAGTTTTCTACTTGCCTACAGATCACCAACAAGAAGACAGTATTCAAGCATGTGGTCAAAACCCATTAATATCTGGTTCTGCCCTAATGGATCTAAAAATGGTCATAACCATAAAACAGCTCCTTAAGCCAATGTGTTCAGAAGACTGTGTTCCATACTTTTATTTATCCAAAATGAAAAAAATGTTTACTGCATGCCTTCAAGAGCAGCAACATAAACTTACAACTAATTTAAAGATAAATTCTACCCAGTTCTTGTGACAATCCATCCAGGACTCACCTTACTTTTTTCTAGCCCCAATATTACCCCATTCTACGCCCACCTTTCAGCAATGATTTCAGGGTATGTTATCTTTACATAGAACAGAAGATTCTGGTAGAAAGACAAAGATAAGACAGAAGACAACCGGAGAAAAGGGAAAGCCAAGGAGCACCTGCATCTGTGGAAGCCTATCATGAAACTCAAACTTTAAATGGAATTCAAATGTCTGGTCCCCTGGTCAGCAAACTGCAGCTTGCAAGACACATGGGGCTCTTTGGCCCCTTGAGTGTGGCTCTTCCACAAAATACCACGTGCAGGCGCTACCTCGATAAGGAATGCACCTACCTATATAGTTTAAGTTTAAAAAATTTGGCTCTCAAAAGGAATTTCAATAGTTTTACTGTTGATATTTGGTTCAGTTGACTAAAGAGTTTGCCGACCACTTGTCTGGTCTACTGTTTTTACTCTTTTGATGCTAACTATATCTTTTCAATTCTGAAAGGGTTTTTCAAAATTATGTGTACATGAGGTAGTAAAAAAACAAATTTTATCATTTTTATGCTCTATTATTTCCTGATTCCCCTCTTCCCAATCCACCCTCCTGCACAGTCCTTTCTATCTCACTCTAAGTGGTCTTACTATCCCATAATTTCAAAGTGGGGGCCAAAGCACACAGAATCATTTCTTGAACCAGAGACGGCTTTCACTCTGTCTCAGTTGTTCCCAGAACGCTTTGACTTTTCCAGTCATCAACTGTCTGTCCCTGACTCAGTATTCTTTGTGTCATGATCAGCTAGCTATTCCTCTAGAAGCCTGCTGTGGAGATGCCTAACAGGGTCTAGAGCTATCTTGGAGGAAGCAATTAGGTTCTGAGACTTCATTTAGTGGGACCCTGAAGATGCTGAATTGTCCCAGGGCTATCTCTTTCGGATGTCCCAAATTATGAGCCTGTGCTCTAAATGCTACACATATTGAATCACCTTCTTGCCCCTATAACTACAAATAGAACTGTTTTGTAACCTTTATTTCACATAAATATGATCATGCCAAACACCTCTGCATTACTAATAGCAAACAATTAGCAAAAGTGTGAGAATTCATAAGCCTTTAGTAACATTATTTTAATTATTCTAAGTGGTTGTCAGTCTGACCAGCCTTTGGTGATAGTTGAAAACAACTCCAACCCCTACCCACAATGCCTTAATTTTCAGGAGCCATTTTATAATAGGCATATACAATAAATAAAGATAAGATACTGTTTCTACACACACAAAAAAAATCAACTCGAATTTATTCCTTGAAGTTACCATTAAATTTAACAGCCCTCTAAAGTAATTTTATGTGTTCAAGAGAATAATTTGAGAAATGTGTATATGTTTTCACAGACTCCAAAACTAGTCTATCAAAATTATTATTCATATGATAATTAAAGTTCCAAACATATTAAGCCATTCTTTGTCTCATTGTTCACATGAACCAGAAAACCTTGATCAGGCAATGAAGAGACCCTTCCAGTCACCTGGAATCTAAAACAGCCATCTAGCAAATGATAATCATGTAGTCCGAAAGAATGAATGACCAAATGACCTTTACTAACCATTTATTACTAAAGTAGGCTTTCACTCTGGAAAACAAAGCTACACTATAGCGTGCACGAGTGTGTGTGTGTGTGTGTGTGTGTGTGTATAAAAATTATGTTGATGCACAAAAGAATAAGTACTTCAATAAAGAATCAATAAGTAAAAGGTCTGAGCTGCTCCTACTTCTGGCCCAACCCACCACATACTCTTCCAAAGATGTAAAATCATAGGTTCACTTGAGAAGAAAAGGACATCAGAACAGATGGGATAAAGAGTTTGCCTTTCTTATACTCCCATTTTTTTGTTACTGACTCCAGCTAAAGAGGATTAAAACAAACACCTTGAAATTTAAAATAAGCTCTTTAAAAGAAAATATATTATGCAAAGAAAAATAAAGACCTTTAAGGAATAGCCAAAATTGACTTTTAAAATAATTTTGACCTTCTGATACAAGAATGATTTGACTTCTCTTCAAAGCAGAAAGGGCTACATGATGACTAAATGTGGAAAACAAAAGAAATAACCTTTATGCCATCCAAAAGTCAACTCTTAAATTGACCTCAAAATCCAAATACAAGAATCAACTATATCCCTTCCACTGGGGCTCATGCACATTGACTTGGGTGTAGAACAACGTAAGTGCCTGAGAGTCATCCTAATTTAACATGAGGAGCTGAACTAGAGAGGGTGTGCCAGGTGAGCTCTGTGAGTCTGCAGACTCCACCACACAGAGATGAGGTCAGCTGATTTTGAAAACCATGAACTGAGTCCCCACTACGTGTAAACACCAGTGGGTTGGCACTGAGACTCAACCAGCTTCTAGAGTGCTGTGGGGGAAGATAAGGCACCTTCTCACAGCCACTTATTCAATTATTCATGGTAATAGGAAACAGACCAGCAGGCATAGCTAGAGTCCACAGGAAAATCTCAAATTTCCTTGTTTCTGGATGCCACACTTGCCTCCAATGTTATTAAAACTGATAACGTAACTATTTCGAGAACATTAGCAGTTTAAAAAGTTAAGTACCTGCTAATGTGTACAACCTTCTAATTTTTTATGTCTATTATGAAATACTGGTAATCTACAAGCAATTCAATGAGCTCCACATCTCCTCTCTCCTTTAATCATAACTCAAGCCCTATCTCCTTTTCCATAGAAATTTTTTCCATTAATTTTCTCCATCCTAAAATTCACTAACTCAACAAATACTCCACCCTCATATACAATTATAGTCGTTTTAAATTCCTCTGATAAGATAAACCTGGTAATCTGTAAATGGTAATACCTATTCCTAAACTGTGGGTACCTATCATTAAAGGGTAGTAAAAAGAAAAATAAGGAAGAAAAAAATCCCTAAAGTGGGCAAAACAGAAGGAAAAAGCAATGTCCTACATAATGCACAGTCTAAGGGGCTCTGAATAATAGAGCTAATTATAATCTGCAACCCCCAAATCTGCTGAGTATGCCTGCTGAAGCACTTTTAACTGAATGAAAATTAATATATCCCATCCAGACCACAAGCTATTTACTCAAACAAGTCACTTCAATTCAGTGAAGGGGATTATTCTTCAAAGCATGTCAAGTATTTAAATTTTCCATATATCTACAATTCACAAATTAGCAGTTTTAGAGTCATTAGTAGGACCAAAAACACAACCTTTCTAATGAGTTAAATAGTACTCATTTCTGCTTAAACAGGTGGGAAATTTGGTTGAGCTTTAATTCATCAGAGGGGAAATCCTCCTGTTCAAAGAGTCACCAGATAGCCACTCCATACACCCTCCTCCCATTCTCCCTACACTCAATTTGAATTTGAATAACAAAAAAGCAAACAGTACTGCAATAAGGTGGAGAGAAGTTTACTGCTGGTGCTATACTATTTACAAGGACCTCTATATAGGAAGAGTATAGTATTTGAATAATAAAGGCTTCCTATTTGGTAAGCCTGTGATCTTACTCTAAATTTTAAAATCCCTCCATTCCTCTCTCTCTCAGTGGGAAATTACACCCTGGGTATATTTTACTTAAAAAACAACAAAAACACTATGGCCCTGGCCGGGTGTCTCGGTGCATCAAGCATTAACCTGGCACCCTGAGGTCGTGGGTTTGATTCAAGGTCAGGGCACATAGGAGAGGTGGTCAATGAGTGCCCAACTAAATGGAACAATGAAGTGGAACGAGGTGATGCTGCTCTCGCTCTCTCTCTCTATCCCCTTTCCCTTCTCTCATCATTCTCTCTGTGTGTCTCTCTCCCTCTTCCCTTCTCTCTCACCCTTTCTCTCTCTCTCTCCTCTCTCTCTTTCTTGCTCCCCCTCTCAAATCGATGGAAAAGCTTGAAAGTGTGTATTTGATAATGATTTAAGATGAGAGACAACATCTATATCTAAAGAAGACCACTTTCTAGAGACACCAAAAATTGCATACTGGAATATGTAAATGAACCTGGATGCCTACACAATTCTTAAACTAAATAAAGCATTTTCTCAAACTGGGCGAGGAGAGAGGTCCTTGGGATGAAACCAGGGATCTCAATCAGTGTAAGAAAACACAGCGCTGCTGAAATTCTTTGCCACAAAGTATCTGTCCCTCAATGACAAAGTCATCAGGCTGATGACAAGTGCTTAGAGCTCACCTTTCAGATCAACATGAATTTTTAATAATTTTAAAGAAGTCATATTATCTTTAAAAATTATTCCAAAAATAGTTCTGTATTTCACCTTTGCACTGACAAAAAGATATTAATGAATATTTTAATTGTATATGAAACATATCACAAAACACCTATTTCCTAAAATGATAAACTTCCATGGGGGTTGGGAAGGTAGGAAAGGGCAATGAACCTTCTTTCTAAGGAAGATGGGTGGTCAATTCATGCTTGTGATTTTTTTATGAATAATACTTATTTAAAATAATAATTATGACATTTGTCTGAGACTTTTGAGTTTCTTGCTTATTCTAAATGGTGTAATAAAGTACTGGTTGGTTGATATACTTTCCTTTTATTTGGAGCTAAATATCCCAAAGATTTATATTGAGCTATATCATCAGACAGTATTAGAAATACCACTGGAAGTTTTATTTTCCAATAGGGAAATTTTTAAAAGAAATTATAAAGCAACAAATAATTTAAGAATCATATCTACTCCATAGGTTTTGATCACTCCAAATGTTGCTTACCTGTTTTTTTACTAAACGACTACTCATGATTTTTTCTACCACTGGGCCTTCTGCATCAACAGATTCCTAAAAAATAAAATAGAATGAATCCATCTAAACAGAAAATATTTCATTATAAGCTATAGCAGCAAGACATCATTCCCTTTTTGTATCTAACTTCCATTCCCTTTAAATTTGTATCCTTTAAAACACTGTGTACAAAGTCACGGTGGGAAAAAATGTGCCTGAAAAGAACAAAAATCTCACTCCACACAAAGGCAAAAAGGAAGATCTGCTTATTCCTTCATGATTATGTGATTTAATTGCGTGGCCAAGCACAGATCCCTAAAGCCAGAGAGCACTCAGAAACTCCAGCTGCCAAAAGAAACCATCTCTGCGTGAGAGCAGTCAAAAACATAACTTTCTTCAGCTATAGCCATGGGGTAAACATACTCATCATTCTGGTACTGTAGGCAGCTTTTATCTATGGAGGTCACATAAAATGTTACATAACAATCTAACAGAGCACAGATTAGCAAATAAAATACCAAACTCTATTTAATATACTTTTCCATGGGTAACCAGTTTAAGTACAGTAATAATAATACAAGGACTTTAAATTTAAAAAAAGGATCTTTACAATAATCAATCCTAAGTTACTACCCATATTTTATACAAACTATTTTATCCATCATTTACATTGCACTGAGAATAAAGCATGCCCTGCTGGGTACTACAAGGCGGTAATTTCATAAAGGGGTTCCCACAGTGCCTAACAGCAGGAGACAAGCTTCAGTGGTTTACTGAAGTCCCAGAAGCTACAGCACTGAATTCTCAAAGGGTAAACTCAGACTCCTTCTATCCAGGTTCTGACTCTTCCTCAACACAGACCATTAATTCTCCAAAACTGTGTCAAATTACATATCACAGGCTTACATAAAACTACATTTCCACGAACAAAGCTTTTTTAATGACACAGCTAAACAACTCATTTCCCAGAGCACGTTAGCCAACATGAATGTCCCCAGCTCCAGCTCCAAGGCTTCAGCAGAATTTCTGGGTTCCAGCTACAGAACTCCCAGTCCACATTCCCAATGCAGAGAGAGCCAGCCACACGAAGCGGGCGCTGACCTGCTGCTCGGACTGCGAGGTGTTGGAGGGGGAGTCTCTCCCAGCAGCATCTGCAGCATCTGCCTCCTCATCCGAAATCTTGAACTCCAAGTCTTCAGTGTATCGCTTCCTCTTCACCTGCCTGCTGGACCGTCTCTTCTAAAACCCAAACCCAAAGAAGTGAGTTTAAAAGCAATCACTGATGAGCTTTATAGCAGCCTCTCAGGATGGGGAGGTGGATATTTTTTAAAAAATTAATCTTAAAGAAAAGCCAGCTTTAACCTGTTAAATCACAAACGAGATCCCGGTGGCAATGAATATAATGGGAAAATGAAGGTGTGAGGGGTGGGGGAGGAGGACTGCTGTGGCTCTGCCCCTCCAGGCTGCCTGCCTGACCTTCAACTGGGAAATGGAAATGCCCACAAATCTTATTCCCCACTCAGTCAGTGTACCGCTCAAAAGTGAAGGCAATATTGAGGCTGGGTGATGGATACATAGGGGTTCATTATACTATTCTCTCTACTTTTGTGCATTTAAATTTTTACCCAGAGTAAAAGGTCCAAAAAAAGTGAAGGCATTGAAAGATAGTCTATATTATCTTCTAACTATAAAGGTCTATGTAAATACTATTGTAATATCATCCAAGGTACCAATAATATTTCAGAAGGCCACTTAAAAAAAGTCTTGCATTTTAATCTTGGTCCTAAAAGAAATAATCTGAAAAATTTTGAAGAGATGAAGACTGAATTTATAATGAACGACTATAAAAGGTAATTTTATTTAAAAAATATTTTACCACAGTGATTATAATGTAAAAGATTGATAACAGCTAATATTAGTCAGATTATTGGCAAAATGGGCCCTCTCTCATGCAGGTGGTCAAAATAGATCCCAGTATACCTTTGCTGGACAGTGTGGTTATATCTATCAAAATTTAAAACACACCCACCCTTTAACCCAGCAACTGCACTTCTAGTAAGCTACATATCTTCAGAATATCTGCAAGATAAATTGTGAAGTAAAAAAGAAAAGCAAGTCCCATAGTATGTAGCTTATAATTCTATTTAAGATAACAAAAAAAAACCTTGTGTATTTATTCATTATGTGTGAATCATCAATACAAGTGTGGGTGAAAGAAGGTTTAAATTACCAGCCATCATTACCTAAAAGGTAAACCATAAGTGAAGATACAAAATAATAGCAACAATAATAAGACAATAAATAATATAAGAAAATAGAGTAATAAATAATAAAATAAAAGAAGAATAAACTGTGTTGTATATACTCACAACTGTAAACCTACTTTGGCCCATCTCTGTATATAACTCTTCAAGACAAAGATACTGCTGTATGCCTCAATGAATACTACTTTATGACTCAATGAATATTTGCCAAAAAATGAATGTATAATGTTTTTATACTCAGTAACAACAACAACAACAACAAAAAATGAAAAGACACACCACAAGTGGCAAATAGCTCTTAATTCTGGGGAGGAAAGTAAATGGAGAAGGAAAGCACGTTTAATCTTTTTGATAAAAAAAATTAGTTTTGTCAGTTAATTAAAAATGAGAAGGAAATAATTTTTTCATTAATGTGTTGTGATACAATCTGAGATAACTTTAAAATTGCTGATAAATGCAAGATTACAACCTACAAATGAATTTGCAAAGCCCGTAGAAGAAATAAAAATATTAAGAAAAGCAACTCAAACTTTCTAACAATTATAAAATAAAACTTTTTAAAGAGCCTCATGGATTCTAAAGTTAGACCATCAGGCAGAGTGGCAAATTACCTCATCACGTGGACCCAAGGGGGACAGGCATTGCACCTACATGGCTCATGCCAAGACCAATAAACCCTAGCGCCTTGTCCCAAAGACAAGGTTTCTTCTCTCTCCGTCTCAAAAAGGAATCTGAGACTGCTCAAAATATAAACTCAGTGTCCTATGACCATCCAATGAGTTGTTTCAGATTGTGAGCTCTTAGCCTTACACAGTCATGGCTGCAAAGACGCAAAGCACATTTCTGACACAAGGTATTTAGGATAACATCTTATTAACAGACTTCCTAGTGGCTTAGACCACAGGGAATTCCTCCTCTGACCCTCCCTCGTCAGCCCTGCCCAGAACAAACCATTCCAGGTCAAAGTGGGGCAGAAGCCAGCAGGGGTTCTGCCATCTGCCACCCTTCCCCACATCACAGGGGGCAATTTGACCTTGTAGACTCTGAAGCTGAATGTGCATGTTTAAATGAGTCCAGAATCCCATTCTGTGATGTTAGAAGAGTTATATTGTGGACTTTAGTTTCTTGGGACTGTAGAATGGGTTAATGATAGTAGCTATATATCTCCTGAGGAGACTGTGGTCACATAAAGGAATTCATGGTACATATTAATATCCAATGTAATTAGTAGGACTAAATTCATCATTAATTAGCTTTACCTTTCCAAAGAAAAATCCAAAAGCAATAAGGCTACCAGGTGTAGCTACTTTGTATAGCTTCCTTTCTCTTTTCCCAAAGCTGATGTAGGCTAACTCCTGCTCTTGCCCTTTTACCATCCCTCCCTCCTCAAGACAACTGTCAATTTCTTTAAGATATAAAAGGCTATTATCAGGAACAATAATTTAATTTTGTGATACTTAGCACAATATCTGTATTTCATCTGATGTATCAATTTAATGAAATTGAAAGGGATTATTCTATCTTTTCATCTTTATGTCGCTACTATAAGGAGTAATGTGTTACTAATGCTGTATCTGTGATGTTCTATCAGGGTTCCATTGTTGGGGCCACACTGTCACAGTATTCTCCCAGCACAGGTAACTAAACAGCCATAAATATGTCTCAGATAAATCCACTTTACACTAACTATCACTCTGATATTAAAGAAATGTTCCAGTACAATGGCACAGGGATTTTCTCATTTTAAGCAGACAGTTATATAGTGGTAGAGACATATACCTTGAATAATGGAAGTTTCTCTTCATATCAAGTTTGTGCTATAAATCTATGCAATAGGAATGGGCTTAGTTAGTAATGGATACAAGGCCACTTAATTATAGCAAGAAATACAATCAGAACTCAATTTGCTAAAATTTTAAAGTGTATTATTGCTTCTCTACTTTCTAAATAATAATTTATCTTAAGTTCATTTATTTTGTGGGTAAAAGTTTCTATTACAATTTCCCAATATAAAATTATTTATTATATAAGATGCTTTATTATGGTCTGTTAAAACATTACTATTTGAATGATTTCTGTGAATCAAACTAAAATGTAAGAATTATGTTTAAACCATGACTCAAAGCTTTTGAATTGACACTAAAATCATAGGTCAACTTGTTAAACTTGGATTGCTTTTAAAAAGCTATATTATAGTTAAAACTAGTATAATTAAGAGATAATTTAAATGTGTTTTCAAGATCTCACTGTTATAGTGCTTTAAATTTTGAGTTCCTTAAAATTATATGGCATTTACTAAAGTTTGAATAAACCAATCACAAAAATCAAGAAATTTAAGCCCTTCATGCATGTGCTACAGGAAGAAACACAATAACAGCAGTCAGCATCACTTCCTGTGTCACAGACACCAAGAGAGGCCTGCCTTTCTCATCAGATCTACTTGTGTGGCTGTTATACTACCTACTGAACCAATAGCAGTTAAACATTAGCCAATTAGAAAGGATGTATCAATGTTCATTTGAATTGACTATCACTTTTCTATAATGAAAATGCAGAAGAATAACCCTCCCCCAAATTAGTACTTCATAAAGTCCTTTTGAGTCTGTATGAAAACAAATAGACTTCTAAAAAACAGCAGCAGGAAAAAAATAAAAAAACAGCAGCGGTATTTGTGGAAGAACAGAATTTTCTTGACTCGTATGAATAAATCTTCTTAATATTGTCCAAATACTATTGTCATCAAGGTCTTAGTTTAAGCAAACACAATTCAGGGAAAAAACACCATTGAGCATAAAAATGAAATTCAAAATCATTAAAATACTTTAGTTTAAAACTCCCTAAGCAATTAAAAAAGATATCTACTTACCTTTCCAGTATCTTTTCACTGCCATGAAACTAAACTAAAAAAGTAACTCAAACTGCCAGAGGTATCATTATGCTAGTTATAGAACCAAACCAAAACAAAACAAATTTCCTCTCTCCCTTTTCCTCCTCCCTCCTTTCAGTTCTCAGATTAGGCCATACTGTGAAGTTACATATATTCTCAGAGAGTCCTACTAAATAGTTTAAAAAAAAAAAAACTATTTGAAATTCTTTAGCATAGAGCTGTATACTGCAAATATTTTGTTTCTAACTTTTAAGTCAATTAATTGGCTGAGGTGTAGATAAAAAGTATTTAGTGCCCTGAATGATTAGAAAAAAAAATCAAGCAAGCTTCTTGGGGCTAGCTTCCTATTCTGGAAGGACTCCTCAGTAACTGCTTCATGATAACTTAGATGTCATTCACAGAGGTTACATTCCCAGCCATCCCAGTGGACCATACTGGCATGCTTCCAGGGAACATAACAAGGAAATAATTTTTAACTATCATGTTCAAGGGTCCCTTACCTTACAATCCAATCAGTGACAGTGGTGTGCTTTACACACAGAAACCTAAATTCCTAATGTTTATTTCAGGTCTACTTTTTCAGCTGATTCCTATGGAATTCTTCAAAAGTCACTGAAAAATTCTGCAGCACTGCCATCCAAAAAGTCAATCCCTAACATGTTCACAGAAACTATACATGTATCTCAACTCTCACCGGGGGATATCAGAAACCTTAAGACAAGCTACAGATTACATCTTGATTGTTTGTTCTGCAAAACAAAAGGCCTGACAAGCAACCAAACTTCAGAGAAAATCAGAAATGTGAATGAAGCTGTGTATGAGCCAAGATATTAATAATGTTAACACTAACATTTATATAAACATCAAAAGACATATTTACAGAAATGAGTGAAGACTATCAGTTTTACTTATAGCAGAGTCAAAGATGGCGAAAGCAAGAAGTCAGGAGTTTAATCTCACATTGGCCCCCAGCTCTCATCACTGTGGATATAATGTTCCAGGCAACAATAAAGCCATCTTTAAAGCAGCTCTATAACAAAGACAGCGAAGGTCTAGTGTACTTGATATGCAGCTAAAGTTACCCATGCTAAGTAACCAAGGCTCAGGATCAGAATAATGGTATTACCTGAACACCTGGGTCCTCATCTTCTTCAGGAGGAGGAGATGGTGGGGGCGTTTTGTCTAAGTCTGAATTTTCAGAACCTTCTGTTTTTCCCTTGTTGACCTTTTTCTTCAAAGCACTTGCTTCTGAATCAGGTTTCTTATTACTAGAATTCAAAGTGGATCACTTAGTGTTCACTTTTTAATGAGGTTTCCCACATGTCCCATACCTTATATTTCCCACATTAATAGCCCTAAAGCAGTGGTTCTTAACCTGGGTTCTATCGAACCCTAGGGGTTCGATGAGTCGGTCTCAGGGGTTCGGAGAAGCCTCTGCCGTGAAGGCCAGAATAAAGTAATACCGTAATTTGTTGTGAGTTCATACACTTTGTTGGTTTTGTTCTTTGAGCAAGGTGATGTTCATGCACAGCTCATTTTGTGCAACAGTAAAAAAACATATACCTATGTCTTGAATTTGGAAAAAAAAAATCATATTTTATTTATCACTAAAGAAGGGTTTGGTGAATGTGCATATGAAACTGGTGGGTTCGGTACCTCAAAAAAGGTTAAGAACCACTGCCCTAAAGTATCAAAGACAATTGATAAGTCAGTGCATTTTGGCCATGTATGGCTAACTGGTACTCCCAAGTAAGTTTTTATGACAAAACCCCAAATTGATGACCTTTAGCAAATATCTGACCTAATTAAAAAGAAACTGCATGCAAAGGCTCCTAATACCATGCAGACTACATTTGTTCATCTAGACCAGGGGTCCCCAAACTACGGCCTGCAGGCTGCATGAGGCCCCCTGAGGCCGTTTATCCAGCCCCCGCCGCACTTCTGGAAGGGGCACCTCTTTCATTGGTGGTCAGTGAGAGGAGCACAGGATGCATCCACACCCATAGTTCCCATTGAAATACTGGTCAGTTTGTTGATTTAAATTGACTTGTTCTTTATTTTAAATATTGTATTTGTTCCCATTTTGTTTTTTTACTTTAAAATAAAACATGTGCAGTGTGCATAGGGATTTGTTTATAGTTTATTTTATAGTCCGGCCCTCCAATGGTCTGAGGGACAGTGAACTGCCTCCCTGTGTAAAAAGTTTGGGGACCCCTGGTCTAGACAATGCAAAAATCTCTGCCAATACATCAAGCAATAATAAAAAATTGGATTATGAGATAGTTTTACTGTAAAGTATCTAAGGTGCAGAATATGTTTTTAAAAATTGTCTAAAGAAACTAGAATATAGTGATCACTTATGTGTGTCTCTTGCAGATAGTTATAAGTACTCCCGTTTAAGGTTTTCCTGACCCGTACTATTGGGTGGCCCCTTTTATATCATCCAACTCCATGTTTATCCAACTTACACTCTTTCCAAACATAGCAAAATCTATAACAATTTCCTTTTCTATATAATTTTAATTAATGCTATGTTCTTAATTAAAAATAAGCTTTATTTTGTTGCTATAAATTTGAGATAGTCACAATAGTTTAAAAAAAAACAAACATCTAGGTCTCCAAAATACAAAAATATAGCAAAGCAACCCCAGTAATTAAAATACATGTTTCTGTCAAACATTAATAGGATTTGAGTATTCTGGCTAAAAAGTCATAAATAAGCTCTACAAAGACATTTTTTAAATTTATGTTTATCATCACCTTTAGAAACTAACATTCCTTTAAAATATACACTTAGTGTTAGCTTCCATTCCAATTTCCAAATCGACCCCAAAGTTTTCTATTAGCAATTATCATTTGCTATCCAACACTGAAAATAATCCAACCTCAGTAAAATTTTAGGCTCTAGCAGGCCTGAAAATTTAAAAATAAGAATATTATATTTTAAAACTTTTTGAATGTTTATTTACTGAAGTTTGTAAATTCTCAGAAGTATGCAGACAAAATATATTAAATAGCATTTGTGAGCCTCAGCTACTACAACAAAAAGAAAGAGGCCAAGACATCTATACACTGTTACTTAAGTAAAGCACGTGTCATGTAAAATATTTCAAAAGTACTGGTTAATGTAATAAAGTATCGATCACACACTTAAATGCATTTTTGTTATGAATAAATACAATCTTTGAAAATCTTAACCCAGTTATTTTTAAGTACTGAAAGCTTGTTTTTATTTTGTTTTGTTAACATTTTAGCATAGTAAATAACCACACTGGAAATAACGTACAAGTCAAGATTATAGTAAATGGCAGTTAAATTTAGAGTGTTTTTATTTTTTTTAAATGGGGGCAGTGTCCTAAAAACTTTAAGTCCCCAAAAGATTCATGAAAAGAATAATATTTTTTATTTTAAAAAAAATCCATAGAACAGTTCCTCATCCAACTGTCCTAGTGTTTATGCTACACATGGACAGAAGTCTCCCCCACTATGAGGCTCCATTTCCAGCATTTATTTCCGCTCTAACTGCCACAAATTATACAATACTACAGCTGAACGCTGGGCCCCTTCCCTTTCATCTGCACGCCAAGAGCAATCAGATTACCCTGGTAACCAGCGGTCACATGACCAGCACCTGCTCTTTTGGCTGGATGCCACTGACTAAAGCCATCTGCTTCCCTCAATCAGCTTTCAAACATTCTCAACACCTGCGCTGCAGTGTTTTGTGGTTTCTTTTATCAAATCAGTGCAAAACTGCTTCCAAAACTTTACATATTTCTCAAATTTGTTTAAATCAGAGGTAGGCCTGTCACAGAGCTGAACCACTGCCAGGTAAAGTAAGTTGGCAGTGAGCGCTTTTCACAGTGACCTCTCTACGCCAGAGTGAAGCACACAATTTAATTCAGTGGGGTTACTGCATGCACTCTGTGTGAACTAGCCTATAGGAGCAAAAGGCTTACTGTCCTGAAGCCCACCAGACCCCAGGTTTGATGAAATATCAATCTGCTGCAGGAGATACGTGCTAATGATTTTCCATCTGCCCTGCCCAAGAACGAGCTGTGCAGAACCTCCAAGACTCCTAAAAGTCACAGGACCTCTCCCAGTGCTTCGACAAAAAGCCCGTAGCCAAAGGAAGCACTCAGCCCAGATCTGATTACTGAGAGATTTTTAAACTCATTAGACCTTGCACTGTTAATGTTGCTCAGAGACAGCAAAACACTTCCACGCTAATGTCTTCTCATGACGCCAATATACAAATCAAAAACAGGCTAACGAGTCAAAAAAACTACAAAACCTTCAATGTCCACACAAAGACATTACAATCAAGGTCAAGATGAAGTTACTTAAATGAAATGGCCTTTGCTACTGTTTTACAATAAACTAATTTGGATTTTCAACTAAGTGTTATACAAAAACTACTTTGTCCAACAAAAACCAGTCAGAATTTTTGTTTAGCAGAGTGGTGGTGAAAGGCACTGACTCAGACAGTGCTCTTAGTTCACATTCCAACTCTGCCATATCTAACCTGTGACCCTTGATTAAGTCACTTAGTTTCCCTCATCCTCAGTTTCCGCATCTATAAAATGAGGTTCGTATTTCTATCTTCCTCTAAGATTCGTTATAAAGTTTAAATGCAATAGATACTGGGTGAGACGTTGGCAGTGTCTGGCAGAAATGGCTAACATTCACACACACCTGGAACACAAGCAGCTGGTTCTGTACTTTGGGAAGTCTGGAAACACGGTCTCTGGCTCTGGCTCTGGCTTAGACCCACGTGGGCTGAATTAACTGCAGAGACTTATGAACAGGACCCCGCTTCATTGTGATCACTTCATCCAAGCAGCATGACAAGAAGGAAAGACTTTTATCTACATTCCTCAATGCCAGCTACAAGGACAAATAATCAGGCACCCCAAAGGCCACTCCTCTCCATGGCCAGGACCACTGCTCTGGTTCAGACACATATTTCCTACCTCAGCTATTACAGCTGCCTCTTGACCTCCTCACCACCCTAGTGATCCCTGGGCTAGGTTACCCACTGGCAGACTACTGGAGAAAGGACACATATTCTACACTCACAATTATTATTTAAATCCATAAGGTTCAAAGCTAGTAGTGTACAATGTCAAAGTCAAAGCATAGCCACACAGACATTCCTCTTCCAAATTGTAATTTGGAAAGCTGGAATGCACAAAGAGGGCAGCTATTCCAATTGAGGAGAAAAGAATGTTACTAAAATGGAATGTCCCTTAAATTGACACTATAATATTGAGGATTGGGCCACTGAGCTGCCTGGTACAGACACAGAACCTGATGCACCTCCAGCAGCAGACATGATGGCTGCTCAGGGCTGAGACCAAGAAAGAGCAGGTTTGTACAGAGAACCCTTTCTAATTCTGGCCCTGCATGGCCTCAGCCCCAGAGAAGCTGTGTCTGCCCTCAGACCTCTCCTGAACTTTCTCTGCCTCCCCCACTTCCTAGTTTAGTGACATGGTACTGTCACCAAAACCTGATCCACAAACCCATCCTCCAGGTTATCAGCAGAGTGACCAGCTAATGCAAATCTGACTCCCCATTCATCTGCTTAAAGTCCAATCCCATATAAGTTAACGATGGAGATTCTTACCTCAGCACTGGCAAGAAGGCATTCTGCAATTTTTGCAACTGGCCGCCTTAACTTTATTTTTCTACTTTTCCCACACCGCACCCCTGTATGCTGCACATGCTGCAGACTCACAGAATCGCTTCTTCAAGCATGCACCTAGCTCTTCCATCCCCACTTCCCCCAGTCTACTTGTCTGCAAGTCTTAGCGTGGACATCACTCATTCAGGGAAACATCTGGCCACTGCAGTCTGGACTATTAAGATTTCACCCTGCCTACATGCCACACGAGCACTCCACACAGGGGTGTTTAAAATACACAACATTGGGTGGTAACATTACTGTGATGTACTAAAACCAAAGCACTTGAGTTTGTGTGTCTTTGTCTATTTGTCTGTCTTTGTCCAACTATCCTGTAAGCTCAAGAGGAGAAGCTGTCTCTTATTTTGTATTTCTAGGGTCTGATCTGGTACATTACTATAAATGTTAGCTGATTAATTTAACTAAACATAAACAGTACAAGTCACAGCAGTGCAACACAGAGACAGTCCTACTATGTACCAGGCACTACTCTCAAGTGCTTTTCTCATTAACTCATTTTAGAAAACCTCACACAGATTCTATCTTTAAGGTGAAACACCTCCGAAGCCCAGTAAAATGGAGTTAAAGTACCACCAAAATAGAATGAACCTTAACAATTTTTCAAACCCAGTATAGCATATACTTCCCCTCCCTACTCACAAAGTTCTTTCACTTCCTGATCCTTATCGCCCATCATTGGTGGTGTGAGAGATGCAGCGCCGCCCACTCCTGAGACCAGACAGCCCTGTCACTGTGGAAGGAGCACCTTCTGGAGAGGGTGCTGACAGTGTCAGGACCACTGTCCCTTTTCCACTTTACTTATATTTCACATTTCATCATGAGAGTGAGGTCACACTGGTGAATAATTAGATGTGCTCATGGTCCAAGCTACATGACACTTAGGTCACCTCTGCCACCCCAAGCTCTAAAGTTGTGACTGTCATTAATGTGATCAAAGCATATACCATCTTGATGAGAACGCAGTGAGAACTTGATGAGGAACAGCATTGGAAAACACAAACTCTGTGTTCAGAAATGAATATCTGTCATATGGAGGGACACTCTAAGGCAGTGGGTTTCAACCACTGGCCCACAGACTGGTGCCGGTCCACAAAAGAGTGAACAACCCTGATGCTGTATGAAGGTTATAGACCCAATGGTTAGAGATTATTGAAAAATACTGTTTTAAGGAATCCACCCTAAGGAAGGATTCATAATCAGTTTAGAAGTCCACCACGATGGGCCGAGTGATACCACCTGAAATGGTGTTGGATGAATTCACCTAAGCTAAGATAGCACATTGGTAACCCAGTATTTCCGGTGAGAAAGAGTACAGGCTTTTTAAACAAGTCTTTATGCAAAGGGACAGAACTTACTGGAATGCCAGCTAACTGCCCTGATGATAAATGCATTGCAGTAAAACACTGATCATCATCAGCCTAGGGATCCAATTCCTAAAAAACAAATAGTTGAAAAAGGAACCTTATTGTGGAACCAAATGTGATAAGAAGAATATGGTCAGTTAATGAAGATGTCTGCACAATGGAAGGGAGTTCTCAACCCAACAGACCCTTCGAACGGTGAAAGTTAGTGAAGATTCTAATCACACTGGGCAAAATCAACCTCAAGGTTTAGATCGTAAAGACTAATCAGATTCGTTTTCAAGGACTCAAGCTAAATAATGTCACACTACAATCTTTTAGAAGAAGAGGAAAAGGTATTGAAGCATATCTTTATATTTTGTATGTTCAAAAGGTGTTTAAGAAGAGCCTGACCAGGCGGTGGCGCAGTGGATAGAGCGTCGTACTGGAATGTGGAGGACTCAGGTTTGAGCCAGTGACCTTGGGTCCAAGATGGCGAGCTTTTGCTCAAACCAGATGAGCCCCAAGGTCTCCAGCTTGAGCGCGGGCTCATCCGGTTTGAGCATAAGCTTGCCATCTTGGACCCAAGGTCGCTGGCTCCAGCAAGGGATTACTCGGTCTGCTGAAGGCCCGTGGTGAAGGCACATGTGAGAAAGCAATCAATGAACAACTAAGGTGTCGCAACGAAAAACTGATGATTGATGCTTCTCATCTCTCTCCATTCCTGTCTGTCTATCCCTATCTATCCCTCTCTCTGACTCTCTCTCTCTATCCTTGTAAAAAAAAAAAGAGAGAGAGAGAAATGAACCTAATGGATAAGCTGCCATAATTATATACATACCAAGCTATTAGGGTCAAGGACGCAATGCTGGTAGAGAAAAGTATCAAACCTCTCAACTTAAAGAGTGTAAGATTTTTCTCTGAGTTTTTAAGCAATGAAAAAGAAAATTAAAAGATAAAAGGCGCCTGACCAGGTGGTGGCACAGTGGATAGAGTGTCCGACTGGGCTGCCGGATGATCCAGGTTCGAGGACCCCAAGCTCGCCAGCTTGAGCGCAGGCCCATCTGGCTTGAGCAAAAGCTCGTCAGCTTGGACCCAAAGTCTCTGGCTCTAGCAAGGGGTGGCTCGGTCTGCTGAAGGCTGAAGGCCCGCGGTCAAGGCACCTGTGAGAAAGCAATCAATGAACAACTAAGGTGTTGCAATGGCAACGAAAAACTAATGATTGATGCTTCTCACCTCTCTCTGTTCCTGTCTGTCTGTCCCTATCTATCCGTCTCTCTGACTCTCTGTCCTTGTAAAAAAAAAAAAAAAAGGATAAAAAGATAAAAAGTCAAACTAAAAAAGAGACAAGATAAAGTAGTCAAAGTTTAAAAGGATCAATTAAGGTATCCTAAAACATGATATGCCAGAAAGTAAAATTAACTCAACAAAATAAAAATTTTAAATAAAGTCCTAAGACTAAAATAAAATTTAACAGCTAAAGTAGAATGTAGTGAAATGCAGACGACAAATTAAACTAATAAGGAAAAAGACAAAACAAACGCTGTGTGACAGACAATAAACCGTAGGTCAATACCTGCCCACAAAGGCAGGCACTCAGAACTCTCCAGACAAGGCCCTGGGAGTTCCCATAGATGGTCTCCACATGCAGCCTTGGGCAGAGGGCATCTGGGCGGGATTCAGGAACAGAAAGTAGAATCCTTGGCCCCACCCCTTTATGCCTGCCTGCCCCAAGCACAGTCAACATTCCGGTGCTCCAAGTCAGGCACCCACTCGCTTCACGCCAAGCAGATGCCTTGCCGCAACTCCTAAAATCCACCCACAAATTCTTCACCCTACTTTCCTCGTTGAGAAACAGAAAGAAGTGTTGAGAAAAGGAGGGGAAGGGATTCTATTTCTGAAAACAAACATGATTTCAGTAACAGATTATTAATACTTAGGGTTTTTTTTTTAATTTGTTAAAAGTCACTGGATAGAATACCTCTAAAACAAATAATTTAATTTAAATTGTTACCTTAAGTAGCTCTTGTAGCATCAAGTACTTTCTAAGTACATTAACTATGCTAAATTTTTAGGAAAGGTATAGCAAAGAAAGTTAAAAGGGTAACAGAAACCTCATCTGCTTTCATTTTAAAATGCATTATTTCAACTCAACATGCCTCACAATTACACTTTACAGTCAAACTGCCCAAGGATAAGGAAACTGAGGGTCAAACAGGTTAGAAGAAGTGGCAGTTCTAGGGACTGGAGCCAGAACCCCTGGCTGCAGAGCCCACCTTTGAGTCCCAGACTGGGCTAAGGACTCTAACCTCAGATCTCCACAGGAGTCCAGCAAGCACTGTCCTTCAGGCCTCACAAACCCTGTCTGGTAATGTCTTCTGTCACCCAGGACGTCCCTGGGGAGCCTTCCAATAACATTAGGACCCTGTCTGAGGACAGCTCCAGTGCTGACCATTTTTAAAAGAAAAATGTTTTTAAAAATGAAAGAGAAGATACAGTAAGACAGCTCTCCTGAAAGAGCAGTGTCCATTTGTGATATTGAACATATTCCGGAGGAAAAACAAAAGACTCATTGTGAGTCAAGAACTGCCACTGGTTATTGAGTTTTATGGATTGAATTAAGGTCTTCCAGAAGTAACAACATGGAAAAGAAGCCTAGTTAGCTAATATGCTATCTCACCTCACAAGCCCAACATAAACATTAGGCACTCAGGCTATACAGCACTACAATGCAACAGACCTGAATAAATCAGACATTGCAAAACTGATGCCAAAGGTATGCCTCTCGATGCCCCTTTGCTATATATAGTAATATTCTTCCAAGCGGCAACAGCGGGGCAGACATTTGCCTGCAGTGCCAGATTCTAAAAGGCTATTCTTATTTGTACAGCATTCCCATGACCCAGGGAGGGGGACAAGTGCGCGAAACTTTGTCAAGCAGAGCCACACTCCCTACCTTCATAATTATCTTCTCTGATCAGCCAGGACACTAACACAACACCTGGAACGTGCTGCCCACCCACATTTCCATCAGGTGCTATGGGTAGATAGAGAAGTAAGCAGAGCAAAATGGCAAACCACCAAGGAGGAGATACCACCACCCACCGTTACAGAAGTCCAAGTGCCATAAAAGTACAGTGTGTCCGTAAAGTCATGGTGTACTTTTGACCAGTCACACGGTCAAAAGTGCACCATGACTTTTCGAACACATTGTATAATGTTCCTGCAGGAATCAGGGCTACGTATAAAATTAATGGTCTAAGGGAAGTTCAAAGGTGTTGTCTTTTCAACATTGAAAAAAAGAAAAAAAGAGGGGGATGGGTGAAAAAGATAAAAGGATTAAGCAAAAAAAGAAAAAAGAAAAAACCTTGCAGTCAACAGTGTGGTGATCACCAGAGGGAGAGAGGGGTGGGGAGAGGTAGGAGGGGTGAAGGGGGGACACATGGAGATGGCAGGAGACAGCCTGGGGTGATGAACACACAACACAATATGCAAATGGCTGCAACTACAGAGTTTGTAGCCTTGGCACCTGTATCATTTTATTAACCAACGTCACCCAAAAAAATTCAATTTAAAAAAATGAACGGTGCCTTTTTTCTTAATTCACACTGTCCATTTCCCTATTTAGCATTTTAAAGCTGAAGGCACACAGACTTCCATGTAGAGGTGGCTGAAGTGAGGGCTGGCATTTCAGCTGACTGACGCTCTATGGTGGTTTCCACAAACAACCAATGACTCAAAGGAGCCTTTATCTAGGCAGAAGACAACTAGCAAAAAGTTTATATATCATAGGACAAATTTTGCATTTGTACAGAACTTCATCCTTTTCAAAACATTTTTATATAGAGACATTTTTAATCATTTTAAAAATCAGCTATGATTCCTTCTGCTTTTTACCTTCCAACTCTAACATTGCAACCACATCTACTATGACAACACATGCGCCACCCTACAATTCAACTTAAGAAAGGCTTCAGAAAACTGTGTCTCTAGAAAAATCCCCCTCAATGCCCCACTGTTGCCATGGCCTCCTCACCTCTCAACTTTCATCTGGTGAGTACCGAGAGAGCTGAAAGTGGGATCTCCATCACCCCCTCCTACATAAACCACTGGTCTGAAGCCGCTGAAGCTCTCCACCAGGCAGAAATGAATTTCCAGCAGGCTCAGTGTAGTCCACTCAGCACCGAGCAAGCACACGAGTTGGCAGAACTCGCTGTTCGGGGTCAATGTGGTTAGGCAGTCTCTTCTCCCAGTGAGTATAAACTGAGCCACACGAAGTCAAAGAATCCTCACTAAAAAGCAGCTAACCACTCTCCCTCCCTGTTCATTCAGCTGATTTAAGACAAATCAGAGGGTCAAAGGGTTACAATGTGGCCTATCAGTGACAATGCAAAGACTGAGGCAGTTATTTTGAAGGAAGAAATGATTTGGGATTTAAGAGACCCGATGGCCCCTTTGTCAAAGAGAAGATAACCTTTGAGATCAGCAGAAAAGAGGGCACCTAGTCCCATCCCTGACCTGGAGCTTGTATTTCATGAATCCAATATGGGGTGGGGCAGGGCAGGCTGGTGGGCACAGACACACACCTCTACCTATGGGCACCATTTCTTCTTCATTCCTTTTCAACACTGAAATGGCTCAGAAGTCCATCTTGTGACCACATGTTAAGCAAATTTATAGCCTCTTCTGCAGATAGTGTCCAAAACACTTAATTCAGTTTTCCCAATTATCTGAAGTCTTGGGTCAAGGCTAAATTGTAGCATGTGAGTAAAAGAGAGAACAAGAAACTAAAAAGAAAAACTGTGGGTTTAATTTACTTTATTACCTATGTACCTGATAGGAAATATCTAATAATCTGGACTTTTCTCCTCCTTGGAGAAACTAGTTTAATGGTTTTCTTTTGTGTCTAATCTCTACAGAGAAATTTTACATATGTAAGAGCACACTATAAAATATGCATTAGTTTACTAAAATATACCACCATTGGGCTTGCTGGCTGAATAAAAATATTTCTTGGGTAAAATACTGCTACTCTCTTAGCTCATCACTAAGAAAACAGTATCTGAAAAACCAGGTTCATCAGAAGAAAGGTGCCACATAATCTTAATGATAGGGTGGTTTGCAAAAAGCATACTTTACATGTTTTTGATACTTAATATATTTTTTTTAAAAAAATAAGACGACCAGAGGGTGTATTCTTCAGTATAACATAAACTGTATTCACTCTTAATTGAGAAATAACATTTCAGTTTTCGACTAACTTTAATGGTGAGGGTGGAAAACAGCAATGGATAAGCTGTGTCCCTAGAAGCTGCAGCAGAAGCGAGTCTCCGTGGCTTTATCTGACTGAGGCTTCAACAGTCAAGTCACAACCTTTGGCCAATTTCCCTTCTGTATGTACACTCAAAGAATCTTTATATCGCTGAATGGACTCCTAAATCCTTCAAGAGTCATTCAAAGGAAGCACTTCCTCTACGTTCTTGCTCATTCACAAGGGCCATGCACACACAACAGAAAATGCATTGAAAAGAAGAATGCAAACCCCCATATTTCAGCTCCAGGAATCCCTCCATATGCAAAATGACATCCTCTCAGCCCACAAATGTCTTAGGTTTTATTTTCAATATTAAATGCCAATATCTGGAAGCTTTAAGGACACCTGGGAAGAGCATTAGAAAAAACAGGTAGAAACATATATACCGGTATTTAACAAAAAAGGCACAGAGGAAAAAAAACAGTATGTTTCTAGTAGAAAAGAGAAATATAGCCCATTTGTCTCATCACTAAGATTTTAAATATCTTTTTCTGAAATGCTGAACACCTTTTTCTACTTTATTACCCTTCTATGTAACAGCTGCTGGGCAAATTCTGTGAGGTTCTCCTGCACAGGTGATGTAATGACATGCTGGTTGCCAAAAAGGCCAGTTCCCTGGGAATGGCCACCAATTCAAGCTCTGGTGACTTTATGGAATGAGGTAGGATGACGGGTAATAAGAGCACACCTGAAAGGCACACTGAAAGTGAGTGAACGGCGCAAAACAAGCTCTCTCCCTGCCACAGACACAGTGCATAGCCAGCCCGACAGTGGGTCCCTTCCACCACCACCACTCAAAGCACAAGGCGTTTGTCTGTGGAACCACACCAACGACACGGCACACAGGCCTGAACAGGAAAGATGTGAGCAGTCCTGCACTGCCTTTTTCATTTCACTTCTGTTTATTCCCTCCATTTGAGCCCTCTGTAGGAAAATTATTTTCTGTATAAACAAATTCATCAAGTTAACTTATTCAAGGATGGAAATAACTGGTATCATGTAACGTTCTGCAAAACAAAACTGCCACTGCTGTATTCCAGTGCTTAAAAGCAGACTGGTATGGCAATTCAACCCAGTACTAACACAGCCCAAACCCCCTATTAGCTTCATCACTGCATATTCAATTTACATAATTATTCTGCTATGCTATTCAGAATTTACATGTAGTTGTATGCATTCTACTTATCCTTGCTTCAGGATGTCATTTCCTTTCCAGACTTCGCAGAACAATGAGCCCACAATTTGACACACTCAATTCATCTGACCAATAGAAATCCTGTGGCTCAACGAAGAAATGGGTTGGTTTGTTAATCTACTGAAAACCCCTATTTTATTACAATATTCTTGGACAGGCATCCCCATCAACAACAGAAAGCCTCTCAGGAATATCCTCACCACGATTCACCATAAATCAGCAAGGGGCCCTACAAATGATCAAGTCACCAGGGCCACAGAGGTGCCGCAATCTCTCTCGGTGACCATCCACATGGCCTCCTAAGCCTCGGAGCCACGTTACATCAGCTCCCTTTGCACTTGCACATCTCCACACTGAACAGACGTGTTCCTCTAGTATTTTCATACCGCTTAGGGAACAACCTATAGGAGGCATTGACTGAAACAGTGAAAAACAATAGAACGGGGAAAAAAATGACTAGACTTTGTTCTTAGAGAAAATAATTGCATGTCCTTCCTCCTACCAAAAGCATGTGACTCTAGTGCAAAGTCATTACTCAGATTCAGCAATGCCAAAAATGTACTCTGCACAGACAGCTCAAACTTCAAGATGGGCAGCTGAGAGCATGCAGGTGGGGCCTGTGCTGAAGGTTCCCCTGGTAGATGAAGACAAACCCGTACCTGTAACTGTACCTGTACATGTACATGTACCAAGGAGGCATAGGGTGGCCGGTACTCGTTGGACTTGATGCCCCAAATTCCTAAGAGTTGCTTAGTTGTTAGGAAAATGTTAACACGTTTCATTATTAAATATAGCATTATAATATCTGCCCCAATGTATTCTAGGGTATGCTAAAGTACGTTTTTAAAGACAGGGACAGTTCTAATTAGACTCAGAAGTTGAAAGAATATTACTTGCAAATTTATGAGCAGATCCAT
Organism: Rhynchonycteris naso; assembly: GCA_037038555.1. Lineage (NCBI taxonomy): Eukaryota > Metazoa > Chordata > Mammalia > Chiroptera > Emballonuridae > Rhynchonycteris > Rhynchonycteris naso. The sequence continues at coordinate 231,689,818 of CM072998.1, forward strand.
GAAATAGTGAGTTTTTCTTTTCTTTCTTATCAATTTTTACCATTAGGTGATATATTCAAAAAATTAAGATAGGAACTGAAGACAATACATCTTGATGCTAAAACTAGTCTTGGTGCTGTATTTTCTGAGCTCTCAAAGGCTTTCTTAGAGCACTCTTACATATTAAATTAAAAATATATATATACATTCTTTCTAGATTTTGATTTGATGTCTTTCTCCAAAATAAGCACATGCTTTCTCCTACCAAAAGCACAATGCTTAGATTTAGGCAATTATATATTTTCAAAACCCTTCCTAAGTCACACTGAAATTTTAACCAAGTCCTCCTTGCTCAGATCCCTAAAATTAACGCCAAACCTACAAACAGCAAGTACTTAATGAAATATTTCTTAAATAAATAAAAACAATAATGGACTGTTAAGATTAGAAGAATGTTCATAAGAAAACAATACTGGTTTTCAAATAGTGAGGCATCAAAGAACATTCATGAATAAATGCAACTATTAAGCTGCCTATAAGATTGAGTTATTGATAATTCAGTTATTTTGACACCATAAAAAGTACTGATGGCCAAGACCTTTAAATGACTATGATTCAAAACATTATAGAATGATGCATTTTGGGTTGTTTAGATATTTTCAGCAGAAAGTTGAATATCCAAGTTTGTTCTTTCACTTTGCAGCACTTATAGTCACAGAAATCATATCCCCTCTTTGTGCTGTACACGCAGCACAGAAAAACCTGCAAGAGAAGGTTTAAAGGCCACTGAGCTCTAAAGTTCACACTGGGCATGTCACTGGCAGAACAGAGCATGCATGTATGTGCATGCACAGGGGGCAGGAGGTGGGTGGAGCCTGTTTTCTAATGGAGTTTGCAAACAGGTTCAGATTAACCAAGTCTGACCATACTTCCATCTGGAAACTATATTTTCTAACATGAGCCATATTCAGAAAAATAGATTCAGATGTTTGGAACTGGTTCAGAACAGTTGTAAGAAATGTTCAGTACAAATGAAAAAAATTAGTCTTCAATGTCTTCTCCTCTCAGCTTTTCTAACTGAGTAAATATGCCTTCTGGGGGGTCAGAGAGTTGGTGGGGAAGTATGGAAGGGAAATATGCGGGGGAGAAGGCTATTTCCTAGAACCTAAACTTCATGCTATACTTGAAGGGGTATCTTCGGAATAATTGCCATTTGATTTCTCCTGTGTTACCCACTAGGACTTCAACCTGGCCCCTGGAAGCCTTACTCCACCGAGTGGAGAGGATTAACTCTTGTTTCGGCTTTTGGGAGTTGGGCTGAAACGTGCAGTGAAACAGCAGGAGCTGTCCTGCCTCTATAGTCCTTATTTCCAGTTCAGCACTGTCACTGACAATGAGGTTGTTAGTCCAGACTTACAAATAATTGTGTTGGTAACTTGGTTCTGTGTGTTAAATGACAAATATTTTTACAAAAATACAACAAAGTCATTTTAAAATAATAATTGTTATACAGTGAAGCCTAAAATTTATCATTCAAATCAATAGCTCATAATAACGGAGTCCTAAATTTCAGAATGCCTAACAATCTTAACTTTGAGTTTGGATATTCGAGAGATAAACTCGACAAGGATAACAATGCCCCCTTCTCCCTCTCCCCACCCCACCTCACGGCTGCGCACTTCTGAGCTGCGGCCTGCGGGGTGTCTCTATGCGTGGCCTACCTTGACTTTTTGCTGGACTTGGGTTTTGGCGTGGCAGTTTTTGCTTTCTTTTCCTTTGGCTCTTTGGGAATCTTAGGGGCTTTTGGGGTCTTGGGTTCCTTGGGCTCTTTTTTCTCCTTGGGTTCTTTCAGTTCCTTCGGATCTTTTTTTGCCTTCGGCCTTTTCTTTTTCTTTTTTTCTTCTTGAGACCCATCTAGTGAATTCCTATTCAGTTCTTGGTTATCAACCCCACCGGGGAAGTCGTCTTTACCAAAACTTTTACTGGGATCCTCTGCAACAATGTGGTTGTTTTTCTTTTTCTTCTTCTTTTGCGCGGGCTGCTGCTCTATGGACGGCAGGTAATCCTCACTCTTCACTAGCTGCGTGTTCGGTCCGCTAACCTGAGTCATATCCGGCACTGGTTTCTCTAGAAAGGGCTCCGACGGAGAACGCTGAGAAACACAAATAGGAATTGAAATTAGTTAATTGTTCTTCGTAGTGATGGAAAGGAACTGAAAGTTACAGGCCGATGTTTCTAAAAATTACTCTATACTCAAGGTACCAAACACTTTACCATACTATAAGTTGTAAAATGTATCATTTTCTCTCATCTAAAAAATAAAAATCCCCTATTTTTTAAACAAGAAAGCTTTAAAATAAACAGTGAAAGGGAGCAACTTGGTAATACAGTAAAAAAAATGTAGTTCAGGAAGAAAAGAATTCTCATTAGGTTGAAGACTAACATTGTCCATTTCCTTAGCAGCCTGGATAGGAAATGATGAATGACAAAATAGCAGCAAAACCAGTTACAGTATTCAAATATATCACTATTACAAAATAGCCATCAATGATAAACAAATAAGGTGGTTGGATTTTATCCTTGAGCTGTATTTTGTCACCTCCTGGTTAAGAAAGTATAAATAAATATTTATTTTATTTTAGCAGGTTTGTATAAAAGAATAAATTTAAGTATGCTGATAGATGCTAAGTTTTACTAAAATAATGACCAAATTTAAACTTAAGCAATTATATATTACATTTATTTCAACTCTTACAAAGTCTTTACATTTTTTCAAACTTTCCCATCTGAATTAACTTCTCATTTCTCCTATTCATAACATTTACACTTTTGACACAGTGTATTCTTTATTGGTGTCCATTTCATACATGTTATCCTGAAACTTCAATTTAAAATGTCTTTGATTTTAAACTTCTGATGTGAAGTTAGAAAAGATAAACAAAACCTGACTAAATATACAAATTATTTTAATGTTTAAAATAAATTTATTCACAATATGTTTATTAACTTTATAAGGTTTGATTAAGGGTTCATAACTGTCTTTGTTTTTGTTTTAAGGTTATATTCTATAAGGCATTCAAATTACTCAAAAAATTAAAATTAAATATTTTTAAATCTAAAAAAAAATGGAAGCAAATGCTAAAACCATTCAGAATGAATTTACGTAGAATTCTTTTCCCAATGCAGGAATGGGAACTCAAATTAAAGATATATAATTAAGCTACTTTAAAAAAAACAAGTGTACTCAGTAAGCACTTCAAGTTCCGGGTCCTGTGGAAGTCTGAAATCAAAGTGTGAACACATAAATCTTGCATAATACAGGTCATTTCTAATTTAAGAAATATCAAAATGTCAAATTAAAAGCATACATCCAAACTTAATGGCTTTGAATTGGCTAGATTCCTTGTACTACTATGAAATGCAGATAGTGTTTTTCATAAATTGTTTTACATTTCCAAATTTTAGCGATGGGAAGAGAATCTAAATAGTCCTTTCACTGTGCCTTGTAGGAGATGACATTCATTAGGTGTTCATACAGAGATGATCAGAAATACTATAAAGAATACGAACAGTTTGACCGGTGGTTGTGCAGTGGACAGAGACCTGCAATGATGAGGTCTCAGGTTTAGAAACCTCAATGTCTCCAGCCGGAGCACAGGGTCATTGGCTTGAACATGGGATCATTAACAAGATCCCATGGTTGCTGGCTTGAGCCCAAAGGTCTCTGGCTTAAAGCCCAAGGTCACTGGCTCGGCTGGAGCCCCTCCCCTCCCCCCAGTCACAGTGCATATGAGAAGCAATCAATGAACAACTAAAGTGCCACAACTATGAGCTGATGCTTCTTGTCTCTCTCCCTTCCTGTCTGTGCCCCCCCACCAGAAAAAATAATAACAACGGGATAGGAAGCTCAGTGGTCAGCTGACATCAGAGTCAATAACTCAGCCTCGCAGTTCACAGTGCAAACCAGGGCAGGGTTAGAGTGCTATCTCCACTGTCAATTCTGACATCCAATGAATCTTTATATATATTCTAACGAGATATTTGAAAATGTTACACCTGCAAGTGTCCCTCAATATCTGACTTCTTCACATATTCTCCAGACACTTAATAGTAACTGTAATATAGACAGCAACAACAATAACAGCTGTTAGTGTTTACTGAACAATCTCATTATGTCCTGGATGTGTTCTAAGTACGTTACACCCCTGACACCATTCAATCTCCACATTAGCCCTAAAACCTAAGTATGGACAGTCACTCTAAGATGCAGTAATATACCCAAGGATCACAGACGTAAGTGACAGAATGAAGAATGGCATCCAAGCTGATGGCCACAGAGCTCACATCCCTCACCACAGCACGTTCAAAGGGAGAAGGCGAGAGAGCCCAAGTCCAGGTCTGCAGAGAACTCAAGAGTAACTCAGAAGCTATGGCTTACCATCAGTAAGAACTATAAACTAGATTTTAATACAGCTAACATTTATTGAGCATCTATTTTATGTACTAAGCTGGGTGCTTTCAGAGTAAGTTCAGCTGAATCTCAAGAAAAATGTGATAATTTCTCCCCATCTTTCAGAAAGGAAGGAAAGCTTGAACAGGTTACACGACAACTCAAGGCCACAGAGCAAGGAACAAAACAGAGATTTGAGACGAAGTTTCCTAAATCTCCTGAAATCTTATACATAGGTGTCCTTCTGGGAAAGGCTCCACAGGTTTCATTTGATTTCAAAAGTGTTTGGTGACCCAAAAACCTGTTTTAAAAACTCACTGCCTGAGAAGGAAGTAGTTACACTGTTTCCATTAAAACCTACCATGGTTAAAAAACAAAAACAAAAAAACCTACCATGGTTACTAAAGAAACCTACATTCAATTCTTTATCAGCATAAGTGTAGGAGAAGCAGCCCAGAATGGTGAGGCCAGAGATACAGATTCTAATCCGAGCACAGCTATTAGCTGTTTTACCTGGGGGAATCACTGCACTCCACCTGGGTTCATTCTCTTCAACTGCAAAATGAAGGATTTGGGTTAGATGATTTCCAAAGTCCTTTCCAAAATCCTATGGCATTAGGAGAATTTAAAATACATAGTGCCCTTTCTTAATAACACTGAGAGACAGTGAACCTCAAAGAGTGAGGATCTATGAGAAGAGAGAGAAACAGGGCACAAGTCTGAGAAGAGCACAGGGATGAAAGTCTACGTTAGCAGATTCCCTACAGGGACAGCGAAGCTAACCAGACACTGAGGAAAGTTACCCCTGCCCTCTATCTGTCCCTCACAAACACTCTGAGCCCTTTGAGTAGTGAGTTTTTTGTTAACCCTTTGAGTGAGGACGTACATGAATGTTTGTACTACTCAAAGGGTTAATAAGAGTCAATAGAAGGACTGTTCAAATTATCATTACCTGAGAATTAATGGGGATTTGAGTTAACTGCTTTCTTAGATTTAGGCTGAAGTCAAATTAATTGTTACATATTATTTTCTAATGTAATTCAAAAGGAAAATGCTGTATTATTGTTATTATTTGTAAGTGACATAGAGATCAAACTTATTTGGGACAAGTTATTTTTCAGGAAATGGAAGAAAAAAATCTTTCCTGGAAAGGGAAGGAAAGAGAAAAAGAAATCTACCAGTAAACAATGCTTAAAGCTGAGAATGGCAAATTAATTCCAGGTATGTGCACCTGTCTTTAATCCGCATGGTACTGACTCCAGTAGCCAAGTGCCGGCTTCTAATAAGAGATGCCTGGTACACATTTACGAATTAGAAAAAGCATATAACACCAAATACAAAAGGGCCGAAGATTTATTTACACACTTTAGCATACAAACGATTTTAGTTGCTCCTGTCTGTAATAAATGAAGCCATAAATTAATATCCTTTAAAAACTTAATCTTTCATAAGGAGGAGAAAACGTAAAGATTGAATACAAAAAACTATTAATCCTATTTGATATACAGCAGAATTATGTTTTGGTACTATCTGAAATCAGGTGAAAAAGGTGCTCAGAAATATTATAGTGTTTACCAGACCTACATCTCCTTAAATCTTTTAGAGAAAAGCTGTTTTTGTAAACATTTAACAGAGAACAGATGGCCTGCCTTAATCATGTGGGGGGAAACCTGGAGCTCACAGTAAAGCCCTGACGAAGGCTCCCAAGCCAGTCGTGTCCTGCCTGCCCCCGCCCTGCATGCTAGTCTTCTCTAGTGCTATTTCATTTTATAGCACATTTTCCCATTAGTTCCCACTGCCTGACAGATAATCAATGCCATTAACATCTGATATTACCATGTAGGGCATTCCTAAAACCTCTCATTTATTAGAGCAAATGTGTAGAATGTTAGATATCGAAGGTATTTTTAAATACACCCTATAAGACTTTCTATCCCACATTCATACACCTGTTGGAGCATCAGGGAGTAGTATATAAGGACGATGCCATGAATCTTGGACCTAAAAGAAAATGACTGATATTTACCGTATAAATGAAAATGATCCAAGCTGTGTGTTGTCAAACAAATACTATCATAAACTAAAGGTAATTGTTTTTATCCTTAACTGCATTTTTAAGAACATATAAATTAGACAAACACAGAAAATCTTGCATGAAACAGCAGTATAAATAGGATGCAAATTTAACCAAAGGAGAGCTGTGGTGGGGAAGAGAGGGCAATCTCTGTTACCCTTAAGCAAAGGGGGTCCAAAGTGCTCAGGAGCATAAAAAAGTAAAGAGAAACTTTTCATCTATCTTAAGCATGCTTGTCCTCCAACATTCATCGTTTTTTTCTGATTTAATCTTATTTAATCATGTTGTTCCTTCATTATATTCTTGAAGCCTCAACCTGTTAGCGATGTCAAGTAACATGAGTGAGCACTATCATATTAACAGGCTGCAATGTTTCCCACATGTACAATCTCTACAAACTGACATTTTACAATACAGGACATACATGGACACTTTGCTTACTGAGTGATACAAAGAAGTCTAAAATCAAAATACTAATTTATGATAAAGAAAATATACTACCAACTGGACAAGAGTAACATGGTCCTTCTGGGAAATACATTTCCCCACAAATTAAGTTAAAAGGAGGCATTTGGCCTCTTGGAGACTCCAAGATTATGATGGAGAAGTGGCCAACTGATTAAGACCCAAGGAACAACAAATACAAACTTAAAACACACTATGATTTAAATGATTTGTAAAATTAGAAATATTAAGTACTCATTTAAGATAAAAACTTACTTTTTAATGGCCTTGGAGACACATTTCTATTACTGACCTTCTTCACTCTTATTTTTTCAATATTTACTAGGTTCTTGATCCCACGACACATTTTTAAAAAGAAATTCCAGCCTGACCTATGGTGGCGCAGTAGATAAAGCGTCGACCTGGAATGCTAAGGTCACTGGTTTGAAACCCTGGGCTTGCCTGGTGAAGGCACATATGGGAGTTGATACTTCTTGCTCCTCCCCCCTTCTCTCTCTCTCTCTCTCTCTCTCTCTCTCTCCTTTCTCTAAAATTGAATAAATAAATATTTTAAAAAAAAGAAATTTCAGTATGAAAACTGAAGCTCAATCTTCAGCCAAAGGGTGAACAAGAGTTCAAAAATGCAGTTAGCAAGAATTCTTAAGTCCTATGGAGGTTCTAACGCCCTTGTCTTGTCATCATGACATTGATGAAAAGAAGATGCACTCAAAATTTGGTGTCCAATTCATTTATTCATTCAACAAATATTTGAGGATATAACAGTAATCAAGCCAGCCAGGAGCTGCTAGGGGGAGCAGAGCACCTGACCCAGGCAGCAAGGTGCTGGCCCAGGGTCATTTCCTCCACGGAACCAGACTTCAGTGAATCATGCCTAAGATTGGGTTACTAAAGGCATTAAAATGCATTACAAGCAAGCCTTTGAAACCTTCTTGGCAAAGGAACAGATCAAAATGAGCAAGTATTAGTTTAAATAGTCAACTAAAATAATTTTTAACTTTGATTCTTTGATATAAATTAAGTATGAAAACATTCTTAAGAAGACACTCAAGGATTGTAAGATCTTCTGCTTGGTTAAATTTGGTAATAGAGTCAGGGTCTCAAGTTCAAACCTTTTATATTAGTGTTATTCAGCTCATTCTTAAGAATTTCTAGGAAAAATTGTTGAATGAGTATATTTATGAACCAAATAAACAAATGAACAATATTGGGACTGTTGGCCATATAAATTAATTAAGGAGGTAAAATGTACAGAACAACACTTTTAAGCTTGGGACATTAAGAGCTGTTACACGGAAAGAAGACCTGGTCACATAGTGTAGAGGCTTCTGGGCAGAGCACAATCAGACAGGGTCCTGTACTGCGAGACTTCCCAAGGGGGACGGCATTGTCCGGAGGTATTTCACCGCAGCAGCCCATTTCTCCAAGACTATCTTGAATAAAGCATCCTAGTGTCCTTCGAAATATACTTTACTGATAAAAGCTAAAGCTGGGCAAAGTCACCTGCTCCTGAGGTGACAGGTGGGTAGGTTGTGTGTGTGTGTGTGTGTGTGTGTGTGTGTGTGTGTGTGTGTGTGCCTGCCTCAAAGCAGTGGTTATCAAGTGTTTTATAAGATAGCATCTGACTCTATGGACAAATGTAATGTTATGTAAATTGCACTTAAACAGCTTACTGAATTGGCAGTTTCTTTTATGTGCAATTTAGTCACTGGTAGGAATAAAATAGAAATATTAGTATAATCATATAAAGATGACATATAATTTCTGTTATATACACAGCCAAGATAATTACCAAGTTAAATAAAGTGCAAGTTGAAATATCATAATGTAATAAATTTATCTCTGCCTGTAACTCAGAATCATTAAATTTAGAATTAAAATTATTGATGAAATATCTCATTTAAAAATCATCTGAAGGCATTTTTGAACCTCTTTCGGCTTAGGTTTTTAAGCTGTCCTTAGGATAGATATGACATTCGAACAAAATCTCCAACAGGTACATATGAACATGAGCTGCTTTTATGACACCTAAATTACAAACACATTTTGAATTATTAGAGTCCAAAGTAATAAATGAAGTGGTTACATTAAATTTAATATTAAAGTTTCACATCATATATATAAAAAACTGACCACCTTCTAAGGTTATCTAGGACCAAAACCCTACTGTAGCACTGTCACAGATGGCATTTTTAACGTGTGACACACTGTGCTGTGGTATCTGAGAAATCCCACGTGGGCCTGCTCTCTGAGCTGGCCAGGCTGTCATACCGTGCTGTGGTACCCACAAGACTGCCTTCAGCTTGGCCCCACTCAGGGCAACGGGGAAAAGGGTCCAGGTTGCAGCCTGGTGTTGACAAAGAGACAACACCGGGAGCTGGGCTGTCCTGCAGTCATCCTGGGACATCGGACTGAAGGTGCCATGCGCTCTGCTAAGTATCTTACCTACCTCTTCTCTGAAGTCCCTATAATAATCTAATGAGGTTGGTGAGTGGTGATATAATTGCTCTTTTATAAATGGCACTTTAAGATGAACTTACCCAAAGTTATACAGCTAGAAAATGGCAAACCTGAAATCCTAACCTGGATGTGGCTACAAAGCCAGTCTGCAGGTGACTGTGGGTGCAGCAAGGTGGTCTCCGAGCCCTGGTATTGTCACAGCACAAGCCTGGGAAGCCATAGCCTAGCTTTCTCCAAAACCATAAAGGTCTTAGTTATAAGACCCTAACACACTAATTAAATTTTAATTTAATATAAATTTGGAATTTTTTGCCTTCAAAGGGTCAGGAGAGAATTCTAGTTTACTTTCGAACTAAAGCTGTAGAGAATCACTTTTTTCCCTAAAGATAAAAATGTGGTTAAGAACTGAAATGTATACTGTACTTTGCAGCTAACAAACATAATCCAGTTTGGATCTCAAAGTCACCCTAATTGATAGAAGATGAAGTCAATTCAATCAACCTGCTTTGAGCCAGGACCTGACCCGAGTGTTCCAGAACCAGAAAAAGAGGAAAAAGGTAATCCCTCCATCTGTTCTCCCTTGAAAACTCTCCCAAAACCAACTTTAAAAAAGAAACAGCATATATATCTCCAATCTACTATATTTCAAGGAATCTAAAAGAGTCAGTTCTCCTCTCCAGTTTGGTAACAGATCATTCTACTTCTTAGGAAAAGTACCAGGTGAAGCAGCAGGCCTGCATGTAAGGACAACGTTGCTGAAATAATGTGTTTACATGCACACATATGCCTAGGGCATAGAACTAAACCAATGTTACACCAAACATACTTTTGATGTATCTCCATTGCTTCTTAAATGCTTGGAAAAGTTATCTTAATTGTTTATATCAGACTTGATTATGTTTTTACATGTGTTAGTTTTCCAAAAGGTGTATGCAGGTAAACAGATTGTGTTGCTGAACTTGAGAATCATTTCTTGAAGCACTTTTAATTAGGGGAAAATAAATGTAGAGGGGCCAATAGGTATTATCACTACTTTGGGCAGGGGAGGGACGGAAACAACTACAAATTTAATACAATTCAAAGCCTACTGCAGTAATGACGAGGGACTCTTCAGGTGTCCTGGGCCACAAGCAGAGGGTAGTCCCGGGTACAAAGCAGACCTGCTTAGAGATGACACCCATTCTCTTTCAACAGAACACACCCCCCAAATAGAGTAGGAAACATAGGCATAATAGTGTCTCTGATTTACAATAAGCAAACAAAGATATGAACCCATGAGAGGAGTCTGAGGTAGTCATACCTTCGCTCACTTGTTCTTAAATCTTAGTGCCTTAACAGAGTAAGTCAACTGCTGGCAGTTTTACCAAACACTACCATCTTGAAGTAAAAATTTAAAAAAATAATGAATATGCTCAGGGTCCTTAACAAAATCAATTTTACTATCTCTCTCCTTCCTCTTTCTTCTTTCTTATCTTCACCATCATGCACATACTATATTTCCACATGTATAAGATGCATTTTCCCCCCCAAATATTTGGGGTCTAAAATCTGGGTGTGTCTTATACAGTGGTTGTGGCATTTCACATGCCATAGATGGAACTGAGGATGAGGCAATATACGAAGACAGTGGTTTGTCATGAGACACAGATGGGGACAAGCCAATGAATGGGAGTTTTGACAGTGATGAGGAGTTGTATGAATATTATGACGAATAAAATGAGTTCAATTACTTTATGTAATACTTTTTTTTTTCAAATTTCAAGCCCCAAAATTAAGGTGCATCTTATACATGGGGAAATATGGGAGTTCCCTTAGTTGGCTCAACTCAATAAGTATCAGTGAATGGGAATCTATAGACCCAACTTACAGTTCACAGGTACTTGTCTTGTTAATTTCAAGTTAGCTCTTAGGTCCATATTGTTCTTGAAGACGTATATGAAGGCTTGAATTTGGCAACAACCATTTAGACCTGAAACTATCCGGCTTACGAGGGAACAGACTCAGCAAAACGCAAGACAACATTTCTTCCGGGCTGGCCAAAACATTTTGTATAAATAGAACCTATTCAATGACAGTAAAGACAAAGACCAAACTTAAACTAAATACTAAAAAGTTAAGTTCAATTAAAAAATTCTTTGCTGTAGACTTACAATGTATTTTACTATCACTGCTATACCCAATAGCATGTTTGATCTCTAAACTGGAAAGGTGAAAGGTATGGAGTTCAGCTCTGTTTGCAATTAGGTTTCTGCTACCCTATAAAGGTCAATATTAAAAGCAACTTACTATGCTATTGCTATGAATTGAAAAAGTCAACTTCAAAGGACTTAAAGGAAGGTATGTCTTTATCTAACACTGAACAACCGCAGGGGTTTGTGTAGAAACAGGAACTATCTTTGAGGGTGGAAAAAGTCCATTTTTAGGAGCTTAATGATAAACCTAATTTACACACGCCAGGCAAGTTCTCCAGAATTCAGAGAGTGTGATTTTAACAAATTGAGTTAGCAATAAATGCTTAATGACTACTTTGGTCCTATAAAAACTCACCAACATCTTGTAGGAGGTAGAGTTCTAAGGTGGCCTCATGTTTTCCCTTCCTCCTGATTGTGGGGGACAGGTGGCTTCTGACAACAGCACATGGCAAAGGTAAAAGAACTTCACAGATATGATAAGGTTCAAATCCATTGGTTTGAATAACTGGTGAGACACTGGATGGAGGCCCCTGCTAAGCTGTGCTCAAACCCTGACTTGCAGAAACCGGGAGATAAGAAAGGGATATTGTTTTAAACCACGGAATTTGTTTTGCAACAATAAACAACTAACACATCCGTTAGCGTCCTCTGCAACTGCCATCTGAAGTTTTTTCAGTCTTTTCGTACTGTCCAGGAATTCCCCTATCATGCTAGACACGTGTCCTTCCAAATAAAGACAGACTACTCACTGCATCTCCCTGTACCTTTGCAGTGATACTGCTGCTGATGGTAACAATGAGCCTTTTTGTGACAAGCCCTTTTCTAGGTTCACAACAACCTTTTAAATTATCCCTGTTTTATAAATGGAAAAACTAAGGCAAAAAAGAGGTTAAAAAATGTGCCCAAAACCACAAAAACCTAGTTCTAAGAAAAGTAAGGATGCAACCCAGGCAGCTCTCTGCAACACCCACGTCTCCACCATCACACCTACTTGCCTAATCGCTGGAGCTCGTGCACGCCTGCTGAAGTCTCCAACAGGAGGGAGCTGTGATGGCAAAGAGAGCTGGTGCAGGGGAACAGCTGGACAGAGGTGGGACCCACCCAGACATGAAGGGGCCAGGTGCAATAAAGGGTGTGGCCAACATGGGAAAGCTGCAGCCTGACATTGTTAGTTAACTGCCACTCAAACCATCAGAAAGGGGATTTTAAAAAGAAAATAACTTCACTTTCAAGAAAGAAACATAAGAAACTGCACTATAAACAATATTAAAGGCTCCTGATACTTATTTTAAAAAGCTTATTGCACATCAGAAACAGTCCATTGAACTCTTAAAGGGGATAGTGTCCCCATGACTCCTTCCAGCTGGAATTACACTCAAAACAGAAGATACCAAAGCAATTAAGCATTTTATAAATACTGCTGACGGGTCAAAAAGAGGGAGGTTCATTCACTGACTAATAATGCAATAATAAACAAACAGCAATGTTATGCAACTGAGAAAATTATTATAATTGAATCTACACAGCTGGGCACAAATAGAAGCCTGCTTATATATATTAGCTCACAAATGCTTTGTGTGGTAGGTTTTAGTTTTAAAACTGTTTCAGATTTGAGTCCCCTTTACAGTCAGATTTTCTTCTCTTATCTAAATATAATTCCACAATTACAACTGTAGAACAGACAAAACTTAAGGAACTGCCCCACGAATTATTTGCTGTTTGTTGTATTTATACTATGTGGAGAAATGAATGTATATACCTAGAGACTAAGAAGTTAAACTTTCTTGAGATCACTTTAGATCTCTACTGGAGATATTTTACCTTGTTACATACATGCAGCCATATGAACAATGAATGGCTTCCGAGCAAGCATGCTTGGAGGGAAAAGCCCAGAACAAAGTAGCTTTCACAATTAGCTCCTACTGTGTTCTTGGAGTTTCCCCCTTTGAGAATATAGGCAGATAAATGCTGCTGATTGCCATACTTAAGTTTACACATATGTGTTATGTAGAGACAAAAAGTGATACTTATATTTCCTTTGAATTGTTGAAGTCACAGCATTAGACTCAGAGAAATATTATTATTCTCCTGCCTTCAAGAATGAGTTTGGTAGAAGTCCACCCACCATCCATCACTTAAATGTGGTCAAAATGTAAACCAAAACAAAGTAAGTTTCTTTTTGGAAGGTATTCTAGCTAAATATTACTCTTATTCCCTCATGAAAATTTTTCTTAATTGCCTGACTAAAATCTGAATAATTTTGTGATCTATGTCAAGTTCCCAGCTGCATAAAACCTAACTAACTTCAAACAAAATGGATGATTAGCTAACCATCAGGGCAGAGGTAAAAATGTATCTTCAACAGGCACACATTTTACATCAATGATATCTATTTTTATGAGATAAAAGTTCTAAACCTTTAATGGTGGCAATTAAAACAGCCAAGAGTTTGAGTAGCTCAATGGCTGAGTCACAGACCTTTTACCTATAATGGGATCCATTATATCCCTGAACTCAGTTTGAGGGAGTGAGAGGAACAGATTTTTAAATATGGTTATAAAACAGCAGTACCCTCTGAACTAAACTGTTTTAGTTCAAACTGCTGTGTGATTTACCTTGTGCCTTAATGTCAACAGCCATTCAGCACCTTCTTTATAGATCTTAGACACTTGTATCTATTTAAAAATATCTGAACAAACTGCTACAAAGATGCTATTATGTAATCATTTATATTTGAGTAACTTATTTCTGTTTTAATTTATTTACATTAAACATGCATATATTGTAAAAATGTGTAACTGCAGATGACTTCTGACAAAATATCATTTGTGCCTAAATAAGTATTTATATTTTGATATTCTCTTTTAAAACACAATTTAGAGGGGGTTAATGTAATTTTCAATAAGATGGTGTGTTTTATCAAAATTTATGTCTGGACATCAGCAAAGAAGTGGAGTTTTTTTCATAGTTTAACATTGCCTAAAAATATTAGGATAATAAGCTCTATAGTTGCAAAATTCAATAATCAACTAACATCCAACACTAACCACTTCTCAGATTCAAGAATCTAAACATTCTCTTCAGCTTCTACTAGAGCACATTCAGAAATATAAATAGAAATCATCTCAGGAACAATCTGACAAGTTTTTGTATGTCACCACCATCATCCCCAAGGACAACTGCAAGCAGGAAACAATGCTCAGAACAGACTACCTTCAACCAGGAAGGAGCAAAGGAACAGGGATAGAGACAGGCACAGAGCTGCCTTGGCCCAGAAGGGCTCAGGGTTAAGTGAGTGCAGCCCCCACCAGCAATAGGTAGAGAGCACCAGATGCTTACCTGGGTATGTTCCTCTAGGTGCTGGCAGCTCTTTTCAGGTAAGACAAAAGGAGATAATAGGACAGACTAGAGGAGTCATTGTTAGGGTCAGTGTTTGACCATTTACTCTATGGATGCTTTAAAAACCAAGTGGGAAAACAAGCATCTGAAGATTCCCTAACTTCCTCACCTGTGAGATAAAGTTGGGAAAACTGACTTACAAGTCCCTCCTAACCCTAAGACTTGGTCTCTACTGCTAAAATCTGGTTGCAGTACAGCTCAAATGATAACTACCCCGCATGCTCCAAAAGAAATGAGTGTTTGTAAAGTGAGGCAGAGAAGTGAATATACTTCAGAGGGAAATATTAAGGAAGTTCCCCAGATAAATACAAAAGAATAAATAAAACTGATCCAAAAATTCATAGTAGAAAGCCCCAAACTAATAAGAAATACCAGAATTGGTACAACAAAATCTTAAAATACACAATTAACTTTCCCCATAAAAAAGGAAAACTTTCCAATAATAATCTCATTTCATATACCTAACAAATGTCCATATATCACATCTGGGAACCTCTGAAGTCATAGATCCATACCAAATCAACCACGGAGAGGAGAGAGGGACAGGGCAAGAATTGAAGGTTTAAAAAAAAAAAAAAAAGAGGCTGTTGGCACCCCTCCCCACCCTCCATGAGAAATCACACGCAAGAGCCACCACTGCACAGGGAAAGTCTCAGCCAAGCCAAGGAAGGTCTGCTGAGACTTTCAGAGACAGACAGTGCTGAATTCAGGGACACAAGGACGGAGTTTTCAGGGACCCGAATACCTCAGTGCACAGCTGAGAATGTGGCCAGCAGTGGCAAATCACCAGAATGCCATGAACTTCGAAAGCCAAAAGCACCAGCCGAGGCACAAATCACCCCCAGCACATGACACCCTTGCAGCAACACTCTTGAAAATAGTCATCTAAAAGAAGTCCACCCCACGAAATGATTTAAATAACCATAAGCTCCAAATTTGTCTACCAATCTACTTTCTGACGTGCTTCCTGCCTTTCCACGGTTCTCTACGCTTACAGGGTGGATCTTTCCACCCTCACTCTTTTTCAAATATTTGTGGAGGCTTTCTGGACCCCACATCTTACTCCAGCTCTCACCCCCTTTCTTTGCTCCCTTTAGAGAAGAATCCTCGAAAGAGTGACAATATTTGCTGTCTGCCTCCTCCTTCCACTCGCTCTTGAATTTGTTCTAACTACACTAATATTCTGTAGAAACTGCTCTCTGATGACAGTGACCTCCAATGGCTGCTCTTTCCCTCCCCGACCCTGGCCTGCCAGCAGGGCCAGGCCTAGCTGTTCACTCTCAGCTTCTTCACAAGACTTCCAGGACAGCCCTCTCACCTGCCACCTTATAGGCTCTTTTGTTACTGGTTCCTCATCAACTTCTCCCTGTCACTTCTGAGATGCTTCAAGCCTTCATGTTTGGCTCTCAGCTCTGTCTATGCTTTCTTCCTCATCAGATGCCATTGCTCTAAATACTACCTATAGGCTGTGATTCCCAAGGTTCTGTATTGAGGCCAGATCGCCTCCCTGAGTTCTGTACTTCTCTATCCAACTGTTTATTTAATATATCCACTAGCAAGGGTCAATAGGCATCTTAAGTTTAATGCTTTCTAAAACAAATTTCTGATTTCTCCACCAAAATCCATCTTCATAAATTGTTCCTACACCAGCAGCAGAAGTCAAATACGTGGACGGAGTCATCCCTGACTCTTCTCTTAGTCTCATGAACCATCTTCAATCCAATCTGTAAATTCTACTGGCTGCACCTTCTACACAGACAGGAAATGCCCTCTCCCACCACTGTCCTGTCCAGGCACCATAATACCTTGCCTGGGCCACTGCAAGAGCCCCTACAACTGACCCTAATTTTTAGCCTTGTCCTCCACCCAATTTGCTATACAATCTGAGTAATGCTTTAAAGAAGCACATCTGATCATGCCACATCACATCTATTTAAAACTTCCCATATCTTCTCACTTCAGTCACAATAAAATCTAAAGTCTTCCTCATGGCTTACAAGGCCTTAAATTATATAGACTCCTGCCACCTCCCTAATCTCATCTTCTACAATTCTCACCTCTTGCTATATTCCACTCCAACAACATTGTTCCTTGCTTAAAATCCAACAACAAAGGGCAAGGGCTCATCTACCTCAGTGCCTTTGCACACGCTTCCTCTGTTATCAGAGCTCCAACCCAAACATCCCCATGGCTCCCTCCTTACTTTCTTCAGGTGGTTTTAGGCACCAGTAGATTAAAGCAAATGTAACAACCTGTTAACAATGGGTGATTTTATGTGAAGGATAAGCATGTGCTCATTGCAATAGTTATTCCTTCAACCTTTCTGTAAATTGAAAATTTTTTCAAAAATCAAAGTCAGAGGGGTAAAACCTTGCTACAACCACAACATTATTCTTCTTTGTATCTGCTGCTGACCACTCCTCCCTCATTCACCCTTTCCTGACTCCCTTCCTCTGTTTTTCCTACATTTCGGTGTTGCTCTGGTTTCAACTATCCACATGACGTCGTCCAAAAGACCCACGTGCTTCTCTGCAGCTGAGACTGGCTGTTTGCCTAGCACCTTCAGCTCACCAGGCCACAAATCAAAATCACACTCCTTTATCAACAATCCAGGTTTCCCACCTAGGTCAATGTCACTGTGATTCTCAGTTAGCCAGCCTTGCTTCTTCTTCATCCTCTCTGGCCACAGTCAACTGGTGGCTAGGACCTGCCTCCCCATCCACTTCTCTAGTCCCAGCCTCCACCGACAGGCTTCTCTGCTAGTCCTACTCCTGTTGGACTGATCACGTTCCGTGTATGGCAGTCCCCCTTTGTCCACGGCTGCACTTTCCATGGTTTCCATCACCTGAAAGTTTTAAATGGAAAATTCCAGAAATAGACAATTCTAAGTTTTAAACTGCATGTGGTTCTGAGTAAGTAGTGTGATGAAATCTCACACCATCTTGCTCCATCCTGCCCGAGATGTGACTCATCCGTTTGTCAGGCCTCCATGCTGTGCACATTCCCGGCTGGGCCGGCGTTCGGCAGCCATCTCAGGGAGCAGGTTCACGGTGGCAGTGTCACTGGGCTCATCTTCCAGTGATCCTTACTGTACTTAGTAATGGCCCCAAATACATTTACATGGCTTTTATTACACTATATTGCTATAACTGTTCTATTTTATTAGTTTATTATTGTTAATCTCTTACTGGACCCAATGTATAAATTAAACTTTATCATAGGTATGTATGTAAAGAGAAAAAAGTAGTATATATACAGGGTTTAATACTATCCACATTTTCAGCCATCTACTGGGGTCTTGAACAAATCCCAGTGGATAAGGAAAGACTACTGCACTCTCTGTATCATAACAAAGAGATCATTCTAAAACACAAATCACCTATGCTCTTCTCTTTGTACAATTTGTCAATGATTCTCCAGCAACCACATTTAAAATTAAGACTCTCGTGCAGCTGGTCAGGGTCTGCCCTGAGCCCTTTCCAGCCCCACAGCCTGCCTCTCTCCCCCACACAGGCTGGCTCCCACTGGTAACAGCTGCAGTCGCATACATGCATTCTGTCTTCCCAACTTAGCGCTGGTGGACATATCACTTCTCCTGCCTAGAATGTCACTGTTACTCTCTCAACTCCCAGATAAATTCTACTCAATCTTCAAATCTCAGTTGAAACAACCTGTTTCTGAGGCTTTCTCTGAGCTGCGTAGGTGGAGACAGTGACATTTATCACACTGCTTCACAACAGGTCTCTCCAGCCCTCTGAACTGTGAGCCCCTGAAGGACAGCAGGATGTTATGCTCCTGATCAATATATACAGGAGTATTTCCTGTACAATATATACAGGAGTATATATTGTACAGGAAAGTATGTGTGATATATACCACAGACTTAGTATTTATTGACTGAATATCGAGATTTCCCCAAACCCCCTTCAAATATTAACATAGGTATCACATGCCTACCCTCTGTTCTGCCCACAGGTGCTCTCCAGACTTTCCTGCTGCCCCATTTGTCTACACCTGCAGCCGCTGTACCTCCGAGGTGTCCAGAAGAGTGCCGGAAACTACTGTGGAACTAACAAATCCTCACGCAAATGACATTTTGTTGGCTGGTCCAAGGCAGTGTAGAAACATGTGCCATCCTCTGAAAAGACAATGTTCTTTGTTGTGCCTGCACAAATTTCTCCCTCATTCCACTTCCCCTGATTCAAGCACCATGCTTCCCCTTGGTCCTGCTAAATAAGTGTGTATCTACCCCCATGCAAATTTTCATTTGCTTTCAATTGCAGTTACATCACTGCCAAACTTGGAATTTTTTAAGGGGAAAGCAGATTGTTTTTATACCCCCACAACCTCACATAGTGACTGGAACATTGTAAATGCTCAACAATGTTGCCTGATGAAAGGACAGATGGACACATGGGTGGATAATGTCCTCACCTCATCTTAGAATACCCTAAATAAAACTCAATAGGCAAGAAATGTTCCCTCTCGACTATGAAATACTTATGGTCACCCCCGTCATTCCGAGAGAGGCTGCCCAACAAGTAATGCACTCCCTGGAAAGAGACCTAGAAAAAGTTCTCAGAATCTGACCTCCAAAAATAAAAAGGTGCCGACATTTTCCAGTAATTGCTGAACTACATTGATCAAATATATTTTAATCAAAAATGGCTTATAATTTTATCATATGGAAATGTTTAAATTAACTCTAAAGTTCTCATGTTTTGAACTGTGAACTATTTTAGACGGAATGAAGGCATATTTGCAAATGCTGACACATGTGCTTCTCTTATGGCTCTGACCACAGCACATCCATGGGTGGGAGTGAAGGCAGGACTACCACACTTCACTGAAGCCCAAGGGCAGTCTTTGAGCCAGAGACAGCGCAGGAGGCAGAGAGGTGTGCGTGGGCAGTGGGTGCGAAGAGAATGGAGAGTCCAGGAGGTCTGTGCTGGGTTTAAAGGGTTTCAGTCCTACTTTCCAGGCCCCAAGATCATAGAGACTGAGCCTAAGCTATGTCCATGAAACCCAATATTGGTCTAAACCTCAAATTCCAATCTTTATTCATCCTTTTACCTCCTCCCCTGTTTCTGAAAACAAAACAATCTTGAGGGTTTTATTCCTGAATTTTTCTACATAACTCTGAGACCACCCTGACCTAGTGCCTAAGCAAGAACTGTGGTGTTCCAACTTCTCCTCGACCTCTCCATGCACGGACACTGGCTTCACCCATGCCCTCCTGGCTGTCTCTTCCCAAGGCCCTTGCTGTGCAAGGCAGCAGCCACTAGACACACATGGCTCATGAGCTCCTGAAACGTGCAGGCCTGAACTGAGAAGTGCTAGAATTATACGATCGCACCAGACTTCAAGGACTTAGGACAGCAAAAAAGAATGGAAACTATCTTATTATATTTTTATACTAAGTATTGTGTGTTGGAAAAAATATTCAAAAACTTCATGCTGAAACAATGTTCTGAATATTATATTAAGTATACTAAAATCTATTTCAAGGTGAAAGAGATTAAGCAAAAAAACAAATAACAAACCAAAGAAACAAAAACTCACAGACACAGATAATAGTATAGTGATCACCAGAGGGAAGGTGGGGGGTAGAAGAGGATAAAAGGGGATAGAAGGTGATGGAAGGAGATCTGACTTGAGGTGGTGAACACAAAATACAATATACAGATGATTCATTACAGAATTGTACACCTGAAATCTATAATTTTATTAACCAATGTCACTCCAATATTCAACTAAAAACCTATTTCTCACTGTTTCTTTTTGCTTGTTTAATGTGACAACTGGACAATTTTACAGGACATGTGTGGCTGACATTCTGTTCCCAACAGAGAGTGCTGCTCAAGACACCTTCAGTTTCTTTGCTGGCCTCACCCCTGCAGTCTCATCTTCTGTGCCCATTCCCCACCCAGAGTCCTCCAGTTTGCTGCCCTATGACCCTCAGTCCTGGCTTCCACTTGTCAGATATAACCCAGCCCAGAAGGCACCTTCAGTAGGATGTCTCTGAATCTAATTCTCCCCATAACCCCACCACCACCAGTCACCTCTTCGCTCCTACAGCTCTGTTGTAGCATGTCTCATATTGGACAAGCATCTATAAAACTATGTGCCATGCACTGAAGATATGACGGAGAAGGTGATGGACAGGAACCCTGACCTTAATCGACTTAGAATGTTGTGGAACAACAATATTTTAGCAAAACTGTAGTCACAGTAGTGGTAATAACATAACATGACATTAACACAATAGCAATTTATAGACAATATACAAGGTACTATGCACAATTATAAGCACACTACATGTATTATCTTCCTAACAACATTGTTAAATAGGTACTAATGATTCCCATGTTAGAAGTGAGAAAACTAAGATCCAGAGAAGCTATGCAATTCATCCAAGGTCATACAGCTCGTAAGTGACAGAACCAGGAGTCCAAGGCCACACTCCTAAACACTGTGTTGGGCTGACTTGCAAGATGAGCCTTCGCAGTGTGGAGAGAGCTCCGCCTGTGGTGCGCGCGCAGAGGAGCCTGGACACCGCACCGGGTGGGGTCAGAAAAGGTGCTGAAAGGACGTAATTCCTGAACTGTAGTTGAATGTTCTCGACCAAAGCTCTGGGGTGGAAAGGGCTAGAACTATTTACTGTGCCTGGGAGGAGAAAGAAAGTGTTGTCCTAGAGAAAGATAGCACATTGTTCACTGTGGTTTAAAAAGGAACTTTCTGAGGGAACCTGCAGAGAATCCATGAAGACAGAGGAAGGCCAAGACCAGAATTCTGATAAAGGACTGATCAAAATCAGGGAGACGGGGCCCCTGCCATGCACCTGAAAGGGAAAAGAAGAGACTACCATAGCCCACACTCCTCATCCAGACAGGCCCAGCCAGAACATCCACATCTCTCCCCCAAGGGACACCCCAGTCCTCTAGAAGGAATTCCACTGGCACTGGCCAAGGGTTTCTGAAGATTTTACTAACTTTATCCACCTGAGACATACATTTAGACTTCAAGAAAATTTCTGATTATAAGGCTGTGAAGTAGAAATGTTACAAAACCGCCAGCCTAAGCATTTCCCCAGAAGTAAGTGGCAAGTAGAACAACAGGGATTCAAAAAAAATCAAAAAAGCACATAGAATTTTTGCTTACAGGTTTGAGGCAGGAGGATATTAAATAATTAAACTACCAAGTAAGCATGATATATTTTAAGTGCAAAATTTACAATCATTATAAAGATAAAATGTGAGATTTAAAAGAAATGTTTATCTTGCTAATTCAGCCACCACCACAGACTCCCCTCACACACACGCATCTGCACACACAAGTTCACTCTTCCTTACTTTTCGTGGCAGCAGACAGCAGGAAAGTTAGGACAAGCAATACACAGAAACTGGAAGGATCCTCTACTCATGACCCTCATGGGAATCTGATTTCTTGTCTTGACTGAAAAATTTCTACTCAAGTGTGGTATCTTGGAAGTACAATAATTTTTATTTCAAGTGGATATTTTCCCATAAATATCTTTGTAAGCTTTAAGACTGTTTTTTGTTTGTTTGTTTTTTACATGTGTGCCAATGGTGTCGGCTGGAGGAAGAAGAGCAGAGACAAAAACTCAAGGCATTCTGGTACTAATACTGGTCTCGCCGCCATTGGGTTAACAGTTAGTTAACCTTGTTTTATTATTATTATTAGCTTCATCCAGTCTTCACATATTTATCATGCCAAGCACTGCACTACAATTTTACATACGCTCTCTCCTAAGATTACAGCAAAGCTAGGATGTTTACAGGGGGGTTTCTTATTCATCTTTGTAGCCTGATACATGGTATGTGTCTAAATGCTTTTAAAACATCTCTAGGTGATCTGCTGCTATCTCAAGTTCAGAAATACGCTAAAATTTGACACTTGAAAAAAGTTCTACAATGTGGAAAAGCATATAAAAATATGAAAGAGGTTAATCTTTAAGATTCAAATTGCTAAGACTCAGTTCTCATCTTACTAGGCCTCATCACAGAAGCATCTGACACACCTGATTACTCACTCCTCACAACCTTTTCCTCACTTGGGTTCCAGGACGTGCACCTGGGTCGTGTTTTTCTACCTTTCTGTCTAGTCTTCCTATTGTGGATTCTCTCGTTTAGAGTATTAAATGATGGGCTACAAAGGGAGGGCCCTATCCCCACATTTCTCTTCTACGTATCTACGCTAAATGACCTCATCAATGCAGTATATCACAGAATATACTATCTACATAATGATAATTTTTAAATTCATACCTCCAGTCCAACTCCTTCCCTAAATTCCTGTATCCAACAGCCTATCTGAAATCTGCACACAAGTCTAATGAAAGCACCTTCAAATTAACATGTCTGAACCAAACCAGAGTTTTCTGCCCTGACCTGCTTCTTCCAGTGCTCCAGATCTTCCTGCTGCTCAAGCCAAAACCTTCACTGGTGTCTCCCATCCTCTCAAACCCCATCTCCAACCCATCAGCAAATCCTGTCACTGCTACCTTTGACTATGTTTCCTCTTCCTACTACCACCAGCTTGGTCAAAGCCACCAACCTATCTTGCTGATCAACTCTCCCCTTGTACTACCATGTTTGCCACCCTGCTTATCCCTCATAGAGAAGAACAAAATGAGCTATGAAAATACACAATAGATCATGTCAATCTCATGCTCAAAATGTCTTCAACAGCTTTCCATCATACAGCAAAATCCAGAGAGCTAATGAAAGCTCACAATACCCTACTTGCTCTGACCCCCAAGTTACTCCTCTTACCAAAGCTCTCACCACTCTCCCCCCTCACTCACTATAGTCTAACACACTGGCCTTTCTGCTACCTCTCAAACATACTCTCGACTCAGGGCCTTTGCACAGACTATACACTCTTCCCCAGATATTTGCATGACTCACACCCTTTATTCAAGTTTTATGCTCAGTATCACCTTCCAAGGAGAAATTCCTTAACCAAGTTACCCAAAGTATTAGTTTCTATACTTCATTATCCCTTTATTCAGTTTTATGTTTCTTCACAACTCATGGCTTAATATTACACACACACAAACACACACAACTTTGCATGATTAATGGGTTGGTTGCCTCTCTCACTAGAAATTTAGCTCCATAATTATACCTATGCTCATTACTAAATATTTGTTGAGTGTTTCTTAATTAGTAAAAACACACCAATTACAAAAACTAGGGGATCAGGGAACGTGAAGATACTCCAGTAGTTTCAGCCTTTTGTATAGTGCATTTTCACCAATGAAATAAAAGTTGGTTTTACATCTCATTTGCATAATCAACTTTCTTTGACTTGTCTTTTGCTTTTCTGAGGTTCTTGTTTAATAAAAAAATCAAATGCTTCTTTTTTATTGCTTCCTTTTGAAATATTCCCTAATTTTTGTGAACAGTATAAATTGATGAAAGAAATATCTACCAAAGCAACATATCCCAAAGAATAATAAAAAGGTACCAAAATGAGTTCTGGAAACACCAACAGTCACATGCACTCAAGAAAAATAAATTAAAAGTTGCACAATAATCAATTTTATCAAACCCAAACCTAAGAAAAAGAAAGAAGGTATTGGCAAAAAGGGTACAATCTGCTCAGGGCCCAAAAAAACATTAATTTTGTCATTTAGCCAACAGGATCCAGCAGAGACAAGGAATCAGGGAAATTCTCCACCGAAAAGAGCTCTGCTCTGTGGCAGAAACATGGGAAAGCCTGGTTGAAAGTCCTAGATAAAATAACCCTTGAGACAATCACTGCCCTCTGTTCCTACTGTATTATCCCTAAATGAGGCCTGGTTATGAATTTGGGCCCCCATGGACCTTGCCATCAAAAAGAGGCCTCCACAGTCACTCAACACCTGATGAAGGAATGAATAAATGACGGAACCAATGACCCCACTAAGATCCAGCCATTCTCTGAGGCCCACCTGTGTAATCACCCTCCTTTCTCAACAGCCCTATTTCTTCACATCTAGCTCAAACAAGTACTGTAATACTGATCTTCACTGGCAGGAGCTCCATACGATAGACATGGGAAGGAGAGAGGTGAGCATGCTATGCTCTGTGACCCTGGGGCAGCCAGCGTGCTGGCATGACTGAGTGGGGCTCATTTTGGCGTAATAGAAGAAATGCTTCCCAACTGCCCAGTAACAGGCCCTAATTTGAGTTTTTACTACAAACGCTTTCTCATCAAAAGGTCATAAAAAAAAAAAAAGCCAACAGCTCCCAAAACTACAGGTCCTTCAATAGCAAAAATCAGTCCAGTAGCTTCCCTCTCTTGTGGGCACTGCACTGTCCCCAGCGCAGGACACGGCCTGGGAGTGACAGCCACGCCCTGCTCCTGCTTTCCTTTCCCATTCCCAAACACAATTTAGATATTTTTCTAGATAAAAACAAATTTTCAATTTTATAAGGAATCCTTATTTGGAATTTTCCTTAAAACCAACTATACTTAGTGTGTAGGCCCTGGGAACATGTGAGTCCCCAAGACCCTTTCAGGACACTCATAAAATTGAAATTCTTTCAAATATACCAAGACATTCGCCTTTTTTCACTGTGTTGATATTTGTATTGACAGGGCCAACACAATCAAAGCAGCGACAGCCAACGGTACTAGTGGTCAGTATTTCCTTGTGGCCACAGACTGACATTAAGAGGGAAAGAAAAGCCAGTTCATTTAAGAATGTCCTTGACAAAACAGTAAAAACTGGTTTTGATTATTCTTGAATGCACATCGTTTTATTCCTCTGTGAGGAACAGGAAGCAGTTCTACTGCAAACTGAAGCAGCAAGGCTCCACCAGAAAGAGCTCTCATGCAGTTTCGAGCTGTGCGTTGAACTGGCTGGCCACTTCGTGGAATACAGTTTTCACTTGAAAGAATGACTGCAAGACAAGCCACAGTTATTCAGATTCAGGTAAACTGCCAGTAATTTTTCTTTAAATAAACAAAGCGAGCTTGTCACTTCGAGGAAAGTAACCAACAGTGTTTATTTCCAATGCAATGCTAAAATGTGAGCTTTCAAGCAAAATGCAGAATTTTGAAAACCTACAACCACAAGAATGAATTTGACAACTTCCCAATTTTCAAAGGCTTCTGATAACATAACAGTAGATGAACAAACTTGATTTCTAATATTGTATACTAGAATGCATCAATATTTAGAACATGAGCACAATGCAACAGGCCAATACTTTCCAAGTGATCCAGCTATGATGTTACAAAATCACACATTGTTAAAACAGAGCTAATTCAAAGTACAAGGACTTTAACAGTGTATGACAAGTTCATTGGTACAGCTTCAGATCCCACTTTCCAACTAACCTTTAGGAAACTACCAGTTGTTGACTTGGTGTAGAATTTAAAATTATCCATAATTGGTATTTTGCACCTGAAACCTGTACAATTTTGTTAACTAGTGTCACCCCAATAATGTCCATTTTAAAAATAAAGTATTAAAAATACCCATAAGTATCTAAAAAGGTACTAAAATACTCCTCCCTCCTTTGTTCACCAATATAATATGTGTAAGAACACATTATCTTCACATGCTTCAACCAAAACAATATATTACAACAGACAGAATGCAGCAGCAGAGACAGGATCCAGCTGTCATCTATATAGGCAGAAATTAAATGTTAGAAAAATTATAAAATATGCCACTCTTCACATTTCTTATTGGGAAATAATTATTTTATTTTCAAAATATTACTTATGTTAACGGGCTTATTGTTTTTTTAGATAAATTAATACCTTAAATTTTTCCCAATGTTAATTTCTGACATAGTAAATACCCACAGGGAAAAAAAACCCTCATAAACAAAAACTCCTTGGGGTTAATATTTAAGAGCATTGCTTTAAACAAAACGTAGTTGTAAACAGATAAATGGTTATCTGTAGATATTAGTATCACTTACAAAATGATCTGGACACAGGCCCCCTTGCCTCTGTAACAGGAGGATAAACGCTCTTTCTTGTGCTCATACCTTATTATCTAGAATGATCCTGGAATCTTCTTGTCAAAAGGGGATCGTTCAAAGTACATTCTATCAGAACACAATTACCTTTGATACCTATTCTCTAAAAGTTAATGATTCAGACCTAAATAAATCTATACAGTAAATCAACTTGTTCATTGACTGGGGTCTATTTTCTACTAATTCATCTTAGCAGATGCAAAAGCTGGCTATACTATTTAACAACCTATTGAAAAATTACTAAAAACTTTCTACACAGATAAACAATGAGGTGATGGAACCTGGTTGAAGTTGTTCCAGGCCAAAACTATCTCCAGGGTACTTGGGTGCAGCCCTTCTCCTCAGCCTTTGATGCACATAAGAACCATGAGGTCCAAGCCAGAGGCTTAAGCAGCATTATTTAGAGAACGGGTGATTCTGGTGTACAGAAGATACTAAGAACCAATACCAGAGTCATAATTGATCACTCTAGTAGTCTTCAAATCAAGATAAGTGAAATAGAGAACTCAAAAGGGTTTCTAAGGGACAGGGACAGTTTAATGGGTCATTTTGCAGTTTCCTGAGGGCCACATAAACTCTCTACTAAAGTTAATGAGCCTTCTGCTGCTTCTTCTTTGCCATATTCTTTTTCACAATCACTTTTGTCCAGAATGCCTTTCACTCATCCCTCTAGGGCACCAACCAAATGAAGGAGTCTTTTGTCAGCAAAGAGTTTCAGTAAAAAAAAATATCAAAGAGGGCAGTGACAGGACAAATACCTGTTTAGTGAGATGATGGTCATGAAGACAAATATATTTTAATACATTTAACTGAACTGAAAAATAAAATGTTTTAAATATTTTTTTCAAAATTCTTTTAGAGGACAAAAAAGAGTTTAAATACTATGGCTTTATCAATTATGACTCTAGAATAGTGCTGTCCAATATGGTAGTCATTGGCTAAATATGGCTAATTAAGTTTAAAATGGTTAAAATTAAATAAAATTTTTAAATTTAGTTGCACAGTTACATCAGCCACAATTCAGATAGTTGAACATCTTAGAACCACGAGTGGCTACAGGTTACCATAAGGAACAACCAAGAGAACATTTCCACCATCCCAGAAAATTCCATTGGACAACTAGCTAATAAAGAGCTGAATTCCTTTTGGCAGTAAAGCCTGGATGATCATGGCCTCAAGTGCAAGCAGGCGACATATTTCCATCCAGGTAACAATGCATGTTAGGAAATCAACTTTTTAAACAGAACATTCACTCTACAATCCTCTTATCTAGTTTTCAAAGAACAGAGCTCTGCTCTCCACCAATAAGATACAAAATTAGCACTTCAGACTTGTTTTTATTGAATTGATATTCATATAACATTTTAAAGTGAAAGATTCAGTGACAATATATTTTCAATAATTTAGACTCGATGACTTAAAGAATTTGTAAAGTTATCGTCTATCAAGGTCCTACCCATGACCTAATTAATAGTCCAAAAATCCAGAAAGACTGCCTAAGGTACGCAATCCACCCACCTCAGGCATCTTAAATCACTTTATTTTTCCAAGCAGGAAGTCCGGGATGCTGGAGCCTAGGCCAGATCAACGTAACCCTCACAGGATGGCCTCCACCATGTAGCCCTGAATGTCACATACTCAGATGGTATCATCAAGGGGCACGGAAGGAACTATCATGTGAAAAAAACAAAAACAAAAAAAAACCCTATTTCAATACTTGTTGTCAATCTAGTCTTAACAAGAAAAGTATCTGTGATATGTTTCAATTCCTCCTACATATAAAATATACCACAAAAGTTTCTTTTTAGGATTTGATGCCAGAAAAAAACATCTCTGAGAAAAAAGAAATTAATATATATATTTCCTTCTTTGTAATGATGAGAATTATATATCTTCTCAGTTTCCCTTTGCACACTCACCAGGAAACTAAAAATATAGTTCCATGCTCAGTCCCAGCAACGGAGGTTGTAATTACCATAAATCCCCTGCTCTTCCATTCCAGGACCCAATTTCCTGTTTCTATTTCACATACAAACATGCATGCACAAGCACGCACATATACATACACAAACACATCCTTCGGTCTGAATGTCTCAAATCCTTTATGGAAAACCATCATCTAAGGACTATCACCTAAATTTCTATTAATTTCATTTACTCTCTACCACTAGCCATACATTATAAAATTTGGGGGCAACAACATCTCTCTTAACACAGAACTAATTCACCCTAAAGTAACATCTCAGAACAACTAACATTTCTCTGCTTGACTTCAACGCCAGTGCCTTCTGATCAAGAGATCACACAGACACACTCTGACCTGGAAACATGGAAAGTGCAGTGCGGAGACCAAAACGCAAGATAAAGCTGTCTGCCATAAGCACTTGAAGAAATACTTTGAATTATTTTCATCCAGGAATGAGGAGACTGAATTTAATATTAAATTTTAAGAAATATTTTTCAAGGGAAAGAAAATTATCAACTGTAATAGCCTTTAACTTATGAAACCAAATAATAACAAATGCTTTTATACAAACCACTTGTGACGAGGACTTCTTTGGGGAAAACATTAAACAATAACTTTCTGAAATATCTCATACTTTAAAACAAGACACTATTCACATTACTTTAAAAAGTACCTTGTGTTTAGCAACAAATTGGCTGCTACACAGCAAAGATTTATTCCAAAAATAACAAATCCTATCAGTACCTAGCAGGGCCAGAAGATAGAGAGTGTTAGTGGTTATAAGGCCATCTGGTAGGAGGTGAAAGAGAACAAAAGAAAAAACATAAAGCATACTTTGGCTACACAGACCACAAAATTTTTTTCTAGTTCGAGTTGTGTTCTGCCTCTTATTTTCTGGTGATTTAAATAATTTGTCTTGTTTAGATCATACCAGAGCTGTCCAGTATATAAGTCACTAGCCACACATGGCTATTTAAATTTAAATTTTTTAAAAATGAAAACTTCAGTTACTTAGTCTCACTAGCTGCGTTTCAGGTGCTCAACAGCCACCTGCAGCTGGTGGCTACTGGACAGAGCAGATTCATGTCACAGACGTTACATTTTCTAGAAACAGCAATGTGGTATCAAAGAACATAGCAAACTTCCTTGAAAAAAGTAACTTGAAAAACACTAGGAAAAAAAAAGAAAAAAAAAAACACTAGGTACTTCTGCAAACTTCAGTACTTAAGTAAGTATACTTCAAAGGTTTTTTTTTTTTTTCCTAAACCTTTAATTATATGACAGACTATAACAGACCTGATTGCAACCACTCTAGGAGTTCCATAAACGGAAGGGAGCGGTCATTTCGTGCACAGACTGTGGACAAATTACAGTTCCAGAAGCTATAATATAAAACACCGCATGCTATATTGGCTAAACACATTATTTCTAATGAACATTAGATAATAACTAATGGGTGTCCGTTTATTTTTTTCAATCTCATTTTTCCTTCAGTCGGTACTCAGAAAGGAAAAACTCTGGGCGGACCCGGAAGCGGCTGGCGCCGAGCGAAGGTCACGAAGGAGTCCTGGCTCCTGTCCCCCTGGTCTCCTGCCACGCCAGGCCAGCGCGGCCCCGCCCTGCACACCTGAGGTCGCGGTTATCGAGGGACCCGACCTCCGCGCTGTGCCCCCGCCCCCACCCCCCCGCCACAACGATCCCAGAGCAACCACGGGCCGTGGGTCCCTGACCACCTCGCTGAGTGAACATCCGCGTTAGTTTCCGGTCAAGCGCTCGCGGACGCCGGCCCACCTGAAGTCCTTCCACCCGCTGGCCCTCCGCCCGCGTCATGTCAGGTCTTGGTGGTGGCCCCAAACCCTGCGCCCACAGAGCCGACCCCACCCGGGCTGGGATTCTGCACACACACCCCACCCCTCACACACGCCACGTACACACCCCACACGCACACACCCCAACCCTCACACATGCCACGCACCCACCCCACACGCGCACCTACCCCACACATGTGCACCACCCCACACGCGCACACACCCCACACGTACTATCCCACGCGTACCCACCCCCCCCCACACACCCATTTAATAAGAGCCCGGAAACCCAGGGGGAGCATACTTGTCAGCAAGGAGTGACAGAAAGAGGTGGCCTCCCCGTGGCGTGGACGCGGCGATGGCACAGGGGAGCACCACGGTGCGAGGATCGCAAGAAAGGCAGGGAATGAGAGAAATGCACACGTGATGGAAGAAAGGTCACTAAGAAGTCCACAAAGACACAAAAAGTCCAGGATGTGGGAGGGACTTACTTGTACAGCGACTGTAAAAGTGAAGAGTCACTGGGGCAAGGAGCAAGAGGAAAAAGAAAATGGAGAAATGTGGGCAAAAGGGACGCGCTCCAGAGACATGAACGGGAGCAACAAGGAAGAGAGGCCAATGGTTAGCAGACATGGGCGACAATGGACAGGGTCCTTGCCAGGCAGAGACTGGTTAGAAGAGGTGGGGCACCAAGTGCATAAACAGAGAGGAAGCAAGGCAGAGGGGGGAACAGCACTGAGAGCTTGGCCAGCTGGGGTGCCATGAGTCTTCACAGGTGTGTCATGGAAAGGACAGAATGGAACAGGAGAGATGGGAAAGAAAGAGAATGAAATATATAGACATGCAGAGCCATCAGAAAGATTAGTGAGAAAGCAACTGAAGCTGAAACATATTTAATTGTAAGAAAAACGGGTTGAAAAAGCAAGGGAGGAGAAGGGGAACACAAGAAAGGACAACAGTGGATAGAGAAGTGGAAAGAGAGAGACATATACAGATTGACTGGCATACAGACAAGCAGACATAGCAGGGCAGGAAGAAGAGGAACCCCGGATCTAGAAAAGTGGAGAGTTGATGGGATGTGGATGATTAAATTGTGGTATATTGATTTGTGGCTTTATAAGCTAACATTTGCTGAATTGTTTCAATTATTCAGTTAAGAAGGAGAACTGTAAAACTCCGCAGTTTATAAGGCTTGTGCATTTATAATTATTTGCATCACCAGATAGATAGCTTCCATTTGCAACCATATTCAACCAGATTGGAGAGCCTTGTTTAAGTCAGTCCTGGGTCCCTTTTCATCTCATGGGATGGCATGAGGGAGGTGACAGGGACACAAAATGATGGAGTCTGTCACTATATGATGCTTTTTTCAAGGACTATTAAAAGTGTTGCATGTTTTCTTTCCCTCTTAACTGGACTTACTTTTTCTTTATACCTCTCCTCCATTTAATTCATTGTTATTTTTAAGCATAGAGATAAATCTTAGCTAATTGAAAAATAAAAAAAAGGAAAAACTACCGTATAAAGTTTGAAGATAACAAGCAAAAGGGCTTTCCTTTGTATTCAAATTGGAGCAAAGATGTAACTGTGATCTTTCCTGAAGAACAAAATTGTGTTCTCCAGGCTCATTCCAACAAGAGTCTCCTAACTCTAAATTTTGATAGCTCTAAATAATAAACTTTTTAAAATGGCAACAGTGTTATGAGTTCCATAAAAATGGTCCCCAAAATTCTAAATTTCATACACTCAAAAATGTGAATCACCTTCTTTGCCAATTTTTAAAAAATTTTACCTACTAAATCAAACTGTAACAATCCTTTTTATCTTCTTTTGTGACTCTCTCACTTTAAAGTGTATAAAGTTACTGTTAAAAAAGTAGATTAGGATTAAAAAATAATTTAAAAGATTGTACATGGTATGACATTAACAAACCAACTGATTTCAAAAACTGGCATCAGTGCTCTTCAACAGGAATCCACCTACTACAATTATAATGACATCAAAGGTCTGTAAGAACACACCATGATGCCTGACCAGGCGGTGGCGCAGTGGATAGAGCGTTGGACTGGGATTCGGAAGACCCAGGGTCGAGACCCCAAGCTCACCAGCTTGAGCGCGGGCCCATCTGGCTTGAGCTAAAAGCTCACCAGCTTGGACCCAAGGTCCCCGGCTCCAGCAAGGAGTTGCTTGGTCTGCTGAAGGCCCGCGGTCAAGGCACATGTGAGAAAGCAATCAATGAACAACTAAGGTGTTGCAACAGCAACGAAAAACTAATGATTGATGCTTCTCACCTCGGTTTCTGTCTGTCTGTCCCTATCTATCCCTCTCTCTGGCTCTCTCTCTGTCCCTGTAAAAAAAAAGAAAAAGAACACACCATGAAAATACAGGAAGATGCTGTTAAAAACAATAAGGGTGAAGTTGACCACCAAATCTGTGGTTAACAGATATAAGCTTCTTTTTAACAAAGATTTAATATACAGAGTCATACAAAGTATGTTGACAGTTATTTTTATGGAAAATAATAATAAATACAAGAATAACTGTTCTGTATACCTACAACTGTAAACCTACTTTGCCTCACTCTGTATACAGGTGTGTATATATAGCTCAGTAGGTTAACCTCTTTCATGCTGGAGGGAATACAGTGAACTTCCCTTCCAATACAGAACAGGATGCCAACCTAACCTCTGCTATTTATAGTTTCTAAAAACTAAATGATGATGTTCACCTTGATCAAAAGTAGGAAGAAAACAGACACAGAGAAAGAGGTTGATATTTTACATATAGTATCCCATTTCCTCAAGATTCAATGAAAAAGAATTACAGTAATGTGACAGAAATTTCTACCATAAAAAAATCTTATGAATTTTTTTGCCTTATAGAGAATCTGATATATTGATTTTTAAAACATTGATACATAATGTTCTGTTTTAAAAACTAGGGGAACTTTTTCTACTTTAAGGTGAAAGGGTAGACTGGAAGAAAAAATTCCAAGAGTTAATTTCAACAACCACACTAACAGAAGTTATAATAAAATACTTAACACTTATTGGGGACTTACCACATGCCACACACACTGTGATAAAAACTTCACAGCCATTATCTCATTTAATTCTCATAATAATCTGTGCAATTGGCACAATAATTATCCTCAGGAAATTAAGGCTCAGGAAAATTAAGTAAGTATCCATTGATTTCATTTAGTTAAAATTTGGAAGAATGAGATTCAAATGCAGTTCTTATGCCTATGAAGCCCATGGTCTCTCACCAGTCTACACTCCGTCCGCCATCAATGGGCAGTGGACAGAACAAAGGTGGGAGGCACTTAAAAAATGACAAGGGAAACACTAAATGATACAAGTAAGCTGACACTCACCTCTCCCCATTAATTTAGTCTTGTAATTTATATTTAATATGAATTATGATTCTAGCATCTAAGATGGCGTGGTTGAAAAGATTTTCATTCAAGTCTTCAGCAAGAAAAACTTATTAAAATTGATCTTATGATTTGATTCATTTTTGCTTCATGAATTAGTAGTTTCTTACTGAGCTTTCTTTTTTCCCTCCCCTTGACCAATGATACAGTAACTTAAAGCCCAAACCTTATTTTTATGTAAATACTGGTCTTTAGCTTTCTTGTAAAAACTAAAGCTATGAGCTTTAAAGTTGGTTTATGAGGAGATCTTTTCCAAAATCAGACTCTGCAATATTTCCTTCCTTAAACTAAGTCTTTTACCATTATTTCAGAATAAGAGGGAGGGACACCTGGTTGAAGGAAAGTCAGCAGACTCTGAGCTGCTATGGCATCTGCCCCCAATGTGGAGGTCAAGTGAGCTCTGTTAACATTTCCCATTGTTTGGGTAAAGAGAAAACATTCACAGACTCGCTGATAAAAATGAAATGCTAATTAATTAACTCCTTACTAAAGCATCAAACTTTTCCCCTGAAGAACTCTTACTTGTCTCCCTTTGATCCAAGGTTTGCCTCCCTGCATTTCAACTGAGCTTCTTTGTGAAAATGTCTTTGCAAGAAAAGAGTCCCCCAAAATGGAGTTAGCATAGTAAAAGGCCAGTTTAAAGCAGCCACATCCTCCTTGGTTATGGTCCCAGGTCTACTTCTGCCAATGGTTTCACATTATCTGCGGAGTTACAGCCATAAGTACACCAAATGTAGAGTGACACTAAAAGGTCAACATTAAGATAAATTCTCCGTTAGTCCCTCTGCCCGTTTGTCAACCCCACAGTGATATTATAGTCATATCTTCATGCTGACTGACAATTTTTCTTTAATTTTTTTTTTTTTTTTTTTTTTTTTACAGGGACAGAGATAGAGTCAAAGAGAGAGATAGATAGGGACAGACAGACAGGAACGGAGAGGTGAGAAGCATCAATCATTAGTTTTTCATTGCCATCACAACACCTTAGTTGTTCATTGATTGCTTTCTCACATGTGCCTTGACCGCAGGCCTTCAGCAGACCGAGCAACCCCTTGCTGGAGCCAGCGACCTTGGGTCCAAACTGGCGAGCTTTTTGCTCAAGCCAGATGGGCCCGCGCTCAAGCTGGCGAGCTCAGGGTCTTGAACCTGGGTTTTCCACATCCCAGTCCGACACTCTATCCACTGCGCCACCGCCTGGTCAGGCCTAACTGACAATTTGATGTGGTTTTTTAACATTAAGAGCAAAAACACATCATAACTCTAAGTAATCCCACAGTTTTATATATATATATTTTTTAAGTAAAGAGAATATTCAGGTTTTAAGAGTCTATTGAGAAGCATGGTCTAAAAACTGAACTTTAATTCCAAATATTCCTATATTCTATTTTTTCTTAAGTGAGAAGCAGGGAGGTAGAGGAACAGGTCCCACGTGCACTCTGACCAGGATCCACCCAGCAAGCCCCCTACCAGGCAATGTTCTGCCCATCTGGGGCCATTGTGCCACTGCTTAGCAATTGAGTTATCCTAGTGCCTGAGGCAAGGCCATGGAGCCATCCATCCTCAATCCCGGGGCCAACTTGCTCCAAGGAGCCATGGCTGCAGTAGGGGAGGAGACACATATAGAGAAGGAGAGGGGGAGGGATGGATAAGTAGATGGTCACTTCTCCTGTGTGCTCTGACTGGGAATCAAACCCAGGAGATCCACACACCAGACCAATGCTCTACCACTGAGCCAACCAGTCAGGACCAAATATTCCTGTATTCAATTAAAACTTGAAGACTATATACAGTCCCTTCAGTAAAGAGCAAGTTTAGAACTATAACTTCAAAAAAAGTTTCAGAGAAAAAGATGATCTAAAAGTCCCTGCCTACATACTAGCAGGGACATCCACACTGTAATGCTCCAAATCCTTAAACTAAGCAAAAGTGAGGGACTTGACAGCCCACCAAATGTGTGAGGGTGGGATTCTTTTGCTAAGGCTGCAAACCTGCTCCAGCTAGCCCATGAGGAACTAACTAGGCAACACACAAGTTACAATGTCATACGAGAAACTCTTAACATTTCCAACATCACTACCTGCACTTCCTCAATATTCTAACTCTTTATGCCTATGGCCAAAGCAAACAAACCAAAAATTCTCAAGATCAATACCTCTTGTACACAGCTTAAAACAACTCTTTTTACTCACACATGGTTAGTGTTAAAATCTAACAGTTCTCCTGAAATCTGTGGAACAGAACTATTTAGTGTTAAACACAGAAGGCAGTAGAAGAGAACTGGCCAAATGCACTATAAAGCAGATCAGAAATATCATGCACATGAATGAGCATCAAAAAAATATGGCATGTTTCCTTCAAATAACTGCCTGAGTAATAACTTTGATTGAATCATTAAAATAAGATGTAAGAAAACACCTTCCAGACCTACCGACCATCACTCTCATTATCTAATCTAAACCAGAAGAAGCAAGCAGGATGATGAGTGCTCTGTACCTATGTTGACTTTTGACTTTTTAAAATAATGCTAATTTCCTGGCATTCTGTCAAGTCCCTTTAAATTTTCTATTACCACCACCACACCTAGTGCCAGGCCCCAGAAGGTTCTCATATATTAAAAAAAAATGAAACCTCACTCATGGTGATGCACCATCACCTACTAAAGTTTTATAAAGCAAAAGCAAAAGTATGCTACTGACTTCCTTCCCTGATAAGAAAAGAACTGTATTCAGTAACAAAGGAAGACTAAGGACCATCTCTTTGTGATTAGAGATTATCTATAGAATGACAGCTGTAACTACTAAAAATGAAAATTAATATTTAGATGTCAAGATTAAGGTAAATTCAGCCCTGGTTGGTGACTCGGATAGAGCATAGGCCTGGTGTATGGGTGTCCTGAGTTCGATTCCCAGTCAGGGCACAGAAGAGAAGCAATCATCTGTTTCTCCCCCCTACCACTCCCCATTCTCTACCTCTTCCCTTCCCATAGCCAGTGGCTCAATTGGTTTCAGTGTGGCCCCAAACCAGTGACTCAATTGGTTTAGCATAGCCCTGAGTGCTGAGGATAGTTCCATTGGACTATATCAGCCTCAGGTGCTAAAAATAGCTCGGTACTTGAGCACTGGCCTCAGATGGGCTTGCCAGGTGGATCCCAGCAGAAGCAGGAGTCTGCCTCACTGTTTCACCTTCTCTCACCTAAAAAAGAAAAAAAAAAATTAAAGTAAATTCCCTTAGGTAGGTCTAGCAACCTTTTTTCCTTGCTTGTCCCCCTGAACCATTTAGCAGTTCTCCTTCCCCAGCTAACTGCTGCTCCACAGTGCCCAATACTGCCTTTCTGGGTGGTCAATAAAATGGAGTAGCAGCAGAGACAGAATGGCTATAATCCACCTTTCAGATAAGCTGGCAATTTTTTCCTACAGGACAATAGAAGACATTCAACAGTGTTCTTTCAAATCCAAACAAATGGAATTTCACTTCACTAATCTATCTTTTCACGAACTGATACTTGTGCAACACAGACCCCTCCAAGACCCTGTATACTGTTGGACCTAAAAAAAAAAGCTGCTGCTTTCCCAACCTTATAAAGAGGGTACCAACACCTGTCTTAGAGCTTGACTGTAATAATCAGGCTGAATAATTTTAAATTTATTTATGTGCACAAATTTACTTATACTCAGCCTTGTTTTCAAAAAGAATGTGAGGCAAGTGCTATGGAAAGAGTCTAGCATCGCTGTTCAATACGGCAGCCACCAGCCCCATACTGCTGAATACCTGAAGTGCAGTGAAACCAAACTGATAGGCCCTGCCTGTTAAATACACACTAGATTTCCAGTACTTGTACAAAATATCTCATTAGTAATTTTTCACACTGATTATGTGCTGGAATAATATCTCGGCTATATTGGGTTAATTAAAATTAGTTTCACTTGCTTCTTTTTTTAATGCACTAATAAAAAATTTAAAATAACACGTGTGGCTTGCTTTGGCAATCCTAATCTAGAACATTGTAGGGACTGAAAGAAATGACAGCCAGAGATTATGCTGAAACAACGAAACTCCCTATCCACCGAAAGGAAGGCCTTTATCTTCTCACTGCCTTCCACCATGCCAGCAATCTCTGTCCTTAAAACACTTCTTGGTCCATAATGGGCACTCAATACATATTTTTTTAGTTTAAGACAGGTAATAACAAGTGTTGGAGGGGCTGCAGAGATAAAAGAACTCTCATTCACTGCTGGTGGGAATGCAAATTAGTACAACCATTATGGAAGAAAGTATGGTGCTTCTCAAAAAACTAAGAATGCGCCTGACCAGGCAGTGGCGCAATGGATGGAGCGTTGGACTGGGATGCGGAAGACCTGGGTTCGAGACCCCAAGGTCGCCAGCTTGAGCGTGGGCCCATCTAGCTTGAGCAAAAGCTTGTCAGCTTGGACCCAGGGTTGCTGGCTCCAGCAAGGGGTTGTTCAGTCTGCTGAAGGCCCACAGTCAAGGCACATGTGAGAAAGCAATCAATGAACAACTATGGTGTCGCAAGGGCAACGAGAAACTAATGACTGATGCTTCTCACCTCTCCCCATTCCTGTCTGTCTGTCCCTATCTGTCCCTCTCTCTGAATCTCTCTCTCTGTCCTTGGAAAAAAAAAACAACTAAGAATGCACTACCATATGACCCAGCAATCCCTCTACTGGGTATCTACCCTAAACACTCAAAAACATTGGTACATAAAGGCACATGCACCCCATGTTCATCGCAGCATTGTTCACAGTGGCTAAGACATGAAAACAACCAAAGTGTCCTCAGTAGAGGGTTGGATAAAGAAGATGTGGTACATATATACAATGGAATACTTACTCATCCATAAGAAATGATGACATATTGCCATTTATGACAACATGGATGGACCTTGAGAATATTATACTGAGTGAAATAAGTAAATCAGAGAAAGCTAAGAACTGTATTTCACACATAGGTGGGGTATAAAATTGAGACTCATGGACATAGATAAAAGTGAAGTAAGTGGTCACAAGGAGGAGGGTGAAGAAGGTATGTGGGAGGGGAACATGAGGGAAGGTATAGGGAAAAGGTGTAAAGAGGGACAAAGATATGGTGAACGAAAATTTTTTGACTTTGGGTGATGAGTATATAACACAATAAACAGTTCAAATGCTATAAAAAATGTTTACCTGAAACATATATACTCTTATTGATCAATGTCACCCTGTTAAATTTAATTTTCTAAATAAAATTTTTTTAAAAGGCAACCAAGATACAAGATTAAAATGCAGTATTGAAAATAAACTAAAAAACTTCTTGTTGCCTACAATATTTCTGAAAGTCGCAGAAAGCAATACTTTTTTACAAACTAGAGACAGTGAGAGGCCAGGCTACCACTGAGCATGTGGCTCAGCTCATGCTTTCAGACCATAGGGTGGAAGGACAAATGGAGTAAATAGTTTCCTTTGCTTTAACTCTATACTTGGTATTTTCTACTTTAACCCACTGAAACTCTGACTTCTGGCATAAGTCAGCTACGCTGAAGGCAAATGCAGCAAGGTGCTCATTAGGCTGTACTGTATACAAATGGAGGTGATCAGAAAAAAGTACCTTAGCAGTCTTTATGAAAAACAACAGAGTGCTGAGAGCACCCAACCTACTGGTAAAGTTGAGAGCAATCAAAGAAGGATGACTTCCTTTAACCAAAGGGATCATGAACAAATAACCAGGGAGCCACCAACATGTGGAAAAAGTGGACCTCACCCCTTTGTGAGCACTGCAGGGAGAGCCTCTCCCACTGACGTCTCACTATGTGGGCCTGTTCTCTGAACAGCCCCCGAATGCCTTGGAGATCACAGCTAGGTTTCCTTTAGAGATATTTTGTTTGTCCCATTTCAATGAGACAACTTAGGGGCATGAAAGTATAAGTATGTTAGGAGTGTTATTCATAAAGATACATCTAGTCTCTCTTCTGATCACAATTTGCATAACAGAGTTTGAGATGCATGAACATTTTCTCCATAAAATTTACTAAGTAATTGCCAATTACTCTGCTCTTACCTAGAATTCTGTATTTACTGGGTGAAATGAGAGATTTCAGTAGAACAGTGAGTCTGCTTGAGAATTACCAGGAAAATGGTTCTCCCGGAAAGGCTATTTTAAAAAAAAGATATTCATAACATGACATGGAAAAAAAAAGCTGCACCACTGATTCCTCTACTTCTCTCTCTCTCTCTCTTAATCTCTTAGGGGAAAATTGAGACACGGAGAAATTATTACCTATCACCTCAATCTCAATGATGCTTTTAAAATTTGTTCTGCTTCTGTTCTCCTTCACCACAATCAGGACCAAATAATGAAAGGGGCACAAATGTATCTGAAACTTATGTAACCTGAGGACACAATGTTAAAGATTCTAAAAATTCTTTAAGAACTTGCTCATCTGAGAGTATACTGCATGAACTGAGATACCTGTGTAAACTTGTGAACTCTAAGTTATTCAGGAACTTGGGGATTAGCCTGTAAACTGAAGGAAAATCCACTTACCCAGTCTTTCTTAAATAAGCTCTCTACATGAACGGAACAATTTGCTCCCCTCCGTCCTTCACACTCCATTCCCCACTCTCAACCTCTCCTGAGGTGCTGCAAAGTGTATTCCTGCCAAAAACCTGCAGCACACCATGGCCATGGGACCTGGTCTGAGTTTCCCACCATGACTACAAGGTCCCACAGGGGTCCAACCACACAGCCTTCTCTCAGCCACACCCCCGCCCCAACATTCCAATCATGGAGGAACATTTTCTAAGCCTTAAGACTCTTATTCTTCCCCTTTTACTCATCCTCCCAACTCGGACCTATCCTTCACACCAGCCAAGATATCACTTAACCTAGCAACCTCCCAGACCTCAACCTTGCCTGCCTGAAGACTGGGGCAGGAGCTGTCCCCAAGGCATGCAGTGTTTATCTCTAGGGTACACTCGTTCTGGCAGATGCTTTCCTGTACCACCTCCCCCCTCCTCCAACAAGGCCTATGGCTCCCAATGAGCATTATATAGGAAGCCTCGATATTTGATAACTGCTCCCTATAACCAAGGAAATGAAAATGAAGTCAAACATTCTGACAACAGTTAACACTGAAATAAGGACTTGAGATTATTTTTTAAACTTTGCAACAAGCAATTCTAAACTGGTGCCAATGATAATGTGTTGACCATGGTAAGTACT
Source organism: Rhynchonycteris naso (assembly GCA_037038555.1). NCBI lineage: Eukaryota > Metazoa > Chordata > Mammalia > Chiroptera > Emballonuridae > Rhynchonycteris > Rhynchonycteris naso. The sequence continues at coordinate 231,731,264 of CM072998.1, forward strand.
AAAAGATGTTCTTGCTAATCTCCCTTTGCCTCTAACAGAAAGGCACATCAACCCTCATTTTAGAGACAGTGCAATTGAGGCCCTGAGGTTTAAGTAGTGTGCCCAAGGTCATGGGGTCAGTACCCAGTTGGTGGTTCTTCTACCCTTAAGCCTGCACTCCTCCCTGTATGCCCAGGGTTCTCAGAGCGGAGCTGGTGGCTCTGGGCTCTGTTAGCTCAGGACTGTTCTCATAGTGACACTGAGATGTGATCTGCTTCTCTCACTCTCATTCTCTCCAAATGTAAGTGGACTTTTCCAAAGGCTCATGACTCACATGCAGACTGTATGCAGAAGCAGATGTTAGAATTTGAGAAAATAGAAAACAATGCCATTGATTATTATTTGTTTTAGGAAAACTATTTTTCATTTTAAAATGTTATTTATGTTAACACATGGTTTATTATTTTTAAATGATTAATGAGTAAATATTTCAAATTGTCCTCAGTTTAAATTTCTAAAACAGTAAACAACACAGATAACACTGGGGAACAAAATTTTTGTTGCATCCAAAAAACACTTGTTCTTACCTAATTCGAGTGTGCTGATCTCAAATCTGACATTAGTTTTTCTCTGTAAGCTACAGTTTTTTTGCAATTTAAGATTTTAGGTTTTCATCTTATTGTAAAATTTTCAACATTTAGTTTAACATAATGAAGTAGAATGTCTTCTTGGGCATCATCTTCGTGAAAATATAATAATTTATATAATGCAGTAAACACACTAAAATATATGATTGCATTAGAATTTGTCTACAATTTCAAAATAGAACATATTAAAACACTTATTATAATCATAAAATTTACACAAAACTTATTTTAATTCTATTCAGGCAAAAATTTTCGTTTGTGTACTTGTTGAGGACAACTTCGTTTGATGCTCCAGCAGTAGTCTGCACATCACTAACAGCTCCAAGATTTTCGGGAAACTTATCAAGGTGACTGTTCAGGAAGTGAATCTTAATGCTCATGTTACATCCAATGTCGCGGAAAGCCAAGAGCATCCTTTGAACCATAAATAGATCGTTTTCTGTTTTGTTGCCAAGGAAGTTCTTTGTAACTGCCACAAAAAACTGCCATGCTGCTTTCTCCTCCTTATTCATCTTCCTGGCAAATTCTTCGTCATGTATGAGGGTTCGAATTTGAGGTTCATCAAATACACCTGCTTTTATCTTCTCGAAATACAAGGCAGGAAAAGCAGAAATAATATGTTGGAAGCATTCACTTTCTTTACTCAAAGCCTGAATAAACTGCTTCATTAAGTCAAGTTTGATGTGAAGTGGGGGAAAATGATCCTGTCTCAATGAACTACAGGTTCATTCACAATATTTTGCACCCTTACTTCCAGAGCTTCACATTTCGGCCACTCCTTCTGTGTCCCCCCAGTGTTTTCCCAAGCTCGGCTGTCTCACAAATACAGAAAGCAAGGACACTTCGTGAAACTTTTCTGTTGTCCTAGCAGGAAACTGGCCATTTTAAGATCCACACAAATGATCCAGTTATCCTCCTCATACTTCAGAAAGTCGAGGACAATTTTTATGTCATTATAATCTTCTCGCAGATGAGCTGAATAACCAATTGGAACCACTGCATAAACATTACTGTTGTGTAGTAGAACACATTTCAGATTCTGTTTAGAGCTGTCAAGAAATAGCCGCCATTCTGTTGGACTGTAAGTGGTAACACCTAGCTGGCTGAGAAGACTATTGATATCATGACAGTAAACAAAGAGTTTGTCTTCGGGAAAAAAGTCCACAAAAATTTGTCCACACTTCCTGAAATGGAATACTTTAGCTGACCGGTGAAGTACATTCTTTTCTTGAAGCCTGGAGGCTAATAACTCAGCTGCTTTCTTTGATAGGACCAAATCTCTTACTAAGTCATTCAATTAGGGTTGGCTAAACTGCAGAGAGGTTAATGACTGCTTGGCATCAGAAGACGACCCTTCAGATTCTACAACCATTTCCTCATGCATCTTATCAAAATACACTTGATCACCATGTTCACTTTCTTCATCCTTAGATGAAATAAGACCATTGAAAACTGGAACCGGGAGTGTCTCAGAGTGTGGAATAGGTCGTATTGCTGAAGGAATATTAGGATATACGATCATATGCCATTTTTTCTTGCCGATGCCCTTTGTATGAATCAGACAGAAGTAACAAGTCACTGCTGTGGTCCTTAGGTTAATGCCAAACCATGGGAATAGCAAAAGGCATTCCTTTGCATTTTCCTTTTGTCCAGTCACAAAGCATTTCCTCACAATGATGACACACAATATGAGGAGCCCAATTCTTGTCTTGATCACCAAGGGAAACTTGAAAATAGGCAATGTATGCACCAGTCACAAATGATGAAATATTGCGCCTTTGATGTTCAAGTGTGTAACAGCCACATATATAACAGAAGATGTCAGGACTATTCTTACATTTACACCTACTTGAAGAAACCATGATTCAATCTTAAAACTAAATAAGAGGGTGTTTTGGTCAGATAATAATTTTTTACATTTAAAAACAACTACAATTATGTCAAAGTGATGTTTGTAAAACATTAACTGCCTTGTGGTTATGTTCAATCCAAGAGTTGTTGCCCTTTAACTTCAATTTAAAAACCAATGCATGCCATTAACTGTAACAAAAAGAAATTAAAATTGCATAAAAACTAGAGCATGCACCAAAAGCAAATTTCATATTTGGAATCAGCGATGTAGATATATATAGAAACAGTTCTAAAATCTCATGCACCAGAAAATGAAAAAAAAATTGTTCCCCAGTGTAATCCACATAAACAAAGGATCTTTGGAGTCCTCAGTAATTTTTAAGAGTATAAAGGGGTCTGAGATGAAAAGGTTCAGGAAACAAGGTTCTGATCAACTATTGATAAAAAATATAAGCTAGATCTTTTTGACCCTATAAATTTTTTAAGTAATCGGGAAAGTCTAGAGCTTCCATTAAATATGTCCACACACCACAATTAACATTATAGACTGATGAACTCTAAACTTTCTGTTGTAATGTGTATTTTTGTTGATGCTTCCATATAAAGTTAAATTTATCTCTAAACATACTTCAGTGTGCTATATAATTTAGAAAATATATGTTCAGAACTCATGAAACATTTTAAAATCTTAACTTTTATTTTTTAAAAGTGAAGAACTCAAGATAAAAATGTCAGCAAACCCATCTGAGAGTGAGCTTTCAGCAAAGTACATCCGTGTTTCTACCTGCACTGGTGGAACCACCATTCTACACCATCCATGAAAGGAAAAATGCTTTTAATAGTTTTATAAGCAAAACATGACTAGATAGATATATCTACTACAGTAGAATGTGAGCTATTCACAAGAAAAGAGAGGTTTTAGGATTCTGTACTAGCATTTTGAATTACCCATATCATTATCCTCATCCCACCAGCAACATGGGAGGGGAGGTGATATTTGCACAAATCAAATTCAGTGTTTCATAACTAAGGCTACATTTCATAATATTTAACCTTTTCTTTAAATATAAAAGTACATAATTTTACATTGAGTTTACATGTGCAATGACATAATTATAAGTTAAGGCTTGGAGGAAACCAGAAATTAAACCTAGAGGAGCATTAATATGTGCGTATACTCCATAGGCTGAGCATGATACCAAGCATGTGGTATTTATTACCCTACTTGGTCTTAACACCTCTGGAGGGGAGCATGTTTTTCTAAAGAAGCTGACATTCAGAGAGGTTAAGTATGTTGCCTAAGGCCTCATACTTATAAATAATAAAGCTGGGATTCAAACCCTTTCCTTGCTGTAAAGTCTATATACTCCTCCCAAGACTTTACAACTCCCCAGTATTATTTTCAGAACTGAGAGCTTCAGAATCTGAAGAGGATACAAACTTAAGCAGAAATAAGAAAGCAAATGCCATGAGAGAAACTTAAAAATGTAACTGAACTTACATAATGGAAATACGTTAAATGATTTTTTTTACATCCCTTACTCAATTCCGAGTCTATCAGGCACCCTTGAGAAGTTGAGGCTGGAGAAAAAGGAACAAAACCTCATGTTCCTCAGCATCTGGCCAGGGCACAGCACACAGAGACAGTCCAGTGTTCATTCTATGATCCAAACACCACATAGAGGGGGTCCTTGGGTTACAACACAGTTCCATTCCTATGACAGTGACATAACCTGAATTTTGGTATAAGTTGAAACATACCCTTAGCCTACCTAAGTCACCTGCCTATCCTAACACAGTTTTAAAATCATAATCTAGAACATAAAAACACAACTAAGCCACAGAAAAATAATACTACATATTCTTTCGCCATCTGCAACCAAATTAGTTTGCCTATATAGTATATAAGCACAATGCTAACAGTGTAAGCAGAAACAATCACGTCTCCTTTTTTTTTTCTTTTTTGACAGAGACAGAGCGAGACAGAGACAGACAGGAACAGACAGACAGGAAGGGAGAGAGAAGCATCAATTCTTTTTTTTTTTTTAAGAAACATTAATTCTTCATTGTGGCTCCTCAGTTGTTCATTGATTGCTTTTTCATATGTGCCTTAACTGGGGGGCTATAGCAGAGCGAGTGACCCCTTCCTCAAGCCAGCCAGCGACCTTTGGGTTCAAGCCAGCGACCATGGGGTCATGTCTATGATCCCATGCTCAAGCCAGTGACCCCACACTCAACTTGGTCAGCCCGTGCTCAAGCCAGATGAGCCCACACTCAAACCTGGGTCCTCTGCATCCCAGTCCAATGCTCTGTCCACTGCGCCACTGCCTGGTCAGGCTCACATCTCAATGTTTTTGTTTCTATGGAAGTGAGTGTTATAAACTTGGAACATCTTGTGTGAGACTGTCGTGACCCGAGGATGCCCTGTACTCATATTCATCCTCTGAAACGCCCACTGAGATATCTGTACTCTGGATACTTGGCAGGGCTGGAGATCAACCATTCCCATCTAGGAATTAGACTCACAGGGTGTCTCCCTCAAACTGCGCTTGCTCTCCAAGGAAAAGGCTGGGACAAAGACAAATTTAGAACCACTGCTCTGAAAGATGCCTTGCTTAATAAGAAACTTCCCAAGGAACAAAAAATAATAATTCCTGGAAAGAAGGTCACATTCATTTCTGCCCTAGAAGCCACCCAGGTCCACAGACCTCAGGGACAGCGGCCTCAGGGACAGCACTTTGGTCAATTTTGACGGACATTTTGCTGTGACGTTGAGATAAAGAAAAACAAATTAGCTAGGTTTGACCTTCTCCATTCTTTCCTTCACCTTGTTTTCCTGAGGCCCTCTGCTGCAGGTCTTGTCAGACCTAGTCTCTCAACCTCCCCTTTCCGGTTGTTCAGGAACCACAGGTCCCAGGAGCCTTCTCCCTTGGGCTGCAGGTTAGGAGGTGATGGAGAGCGAGCAGGGTGACTCCCACTGACCTTGGGGCTCCTCCTGAGAATCTACAAATGTGCCGTATCTCTGAGGGCAGCTTACCCTAAACCCCTCCGTGTCCTGAGTCCTGAGGTCCTTCCTGACCTCCACTTCCCCAGCTCTGCTCCCCCCCAACACACCCTGAAGCTGAAGCTTCAGAATCTCTGTTTTAAAAGCCTCTCCAGCTGTGATGCCCCAAAAGGCTTTGTTTCCTGGCCAAACCCTTTTACTTTCACATTAATTCAATCCTTTCTGTTCCACTCCCGATCCCTGGCCCAAACTGTCCTCAGAGGCTTGGACCACAGGCTCTCAATTCATCTTCGGGTCACCCAGCCACCCTGTGGACTGTCTAATCAATTTCACTGGCTCTTCATTGAAGTCCAAATTCTTTAAAACGGAACACCAGACCTCTAACCCCTGGCCCCGCCCAGCAGCAAGCTTGACTTCTCATCTCCCCCCACCCCAGTTTAACCAATCATCCCCCAACCTGAAATGCCAGCCTTGGTACACTCTCTGTGGCTGAGTCCCAACCAAATTCCAGGCACCCTCATCCACAGGGATCTGCTCTCTCTGGACACCTGTCACATAACCACACACACTCTTTTACTCTGCTTTGTATTTTCACATATTAGTCGTGTTTCCCAAACCGATTGTAAGTTCATTAAGGACAAGCACTGTGCCTTACAACAGTGAAATCACCCACTGTGCCATCCCAACTCAGAATTGCCATTACAGTGGAAGATCAGTATCTATTTCAGACTAGCACTTGGAGTAACCTGTACACATAGATATTAATTTACTTTTCCTAGACTTAGGACAGAAACACCAACACTTGTAATGAAAATACGCCCTTGTGAATGCTAGAACTTCAAACTTCAATCTGTTTGCTTATAAATCCTGTAGGGTAATAAAAATCCCAGTTTACAGAGGGGAAGACTGTTTCAGTGCTGGGAACCCAAGTCCCTTAGAGAGCAAGCTCTTTCTGTGGATCACGTTTACCAGGACTGTCTCCAGTTTGCAATTTAAATTCACACTAACATTCGACAATTAGAAAAATAAATATTACAGAAGAACACATTCTGCACTTTGCCAAGGAAAGAAATTATAATCTCCTAAAAGAGTTGGAAGGGACTACTACAAACAGAAAGGAAGAGAGAAATAAAGAAGGAAAAGGAAAAGATGTTTGTTCTGAGTCTACCGTCCACCCCCTGCTGGCAGTGACAAAGGACTTAGCCAGCATGATCTGCACTTGGCTACCTATGCATCCTTAGCACCCAGCACAATTCTTGGAACAGGATTCGAGAGTTTTTAAATAAGTGAATAAATGCATCAGTCAATAGGTGAGAGAGTAAAAAAGGGAGTAACAGTAAAAACTGAGATTCTGGGGCAGCTTAACAAGACAAAAATTAAAGAGCTCATAATGAAAACGGTTTTTTGTGAAGATTTAAAAGACAATTCTCTTAGATAAGTTCGAGTTACATTTTATACCAGAAGGAAGGCAAGATCAGCATTCCCTTACCTGCGGCACAGGCACTTTCTGCGGGGTGTTCTGGGGCGATGGGTGGAGCTGTGCCCAAGGCTGGTGATGCGGGTGTGGGGGCGAAGACTGGTGGTGCAAGCCCGGGTGGGGCTGCATTGGAGGACAGGTTGGCAACTGCTGAAAAGAGGGCTGCTGACCAGGGTGCTGCTGGCCAGGTAGCAGTCGTTCCTGGATTGCTTGTGGATCTGCAAGGCCAACACCGGGACAACCGTTTGGTCTCATGTGCCCGGCCAGCTCCCTCGGTGCTGAGGACATGCCCATAAACGGACGAGACTGCTGCATGTTTCTGGGGCCCATATTCCTCTGTCCAATTCCCATGGCACCAGGGGGCTGGTGAGATGGCTGAGGGTGGGGCATATTTGGGTAACTGCCAACGTCCATTGGTATCCCAGCACTTCCAGGCCTGACTTGTGGAGGAGGAGTACCTGCTGGATTACTCATTGCTTTCATGGGTGACATGGGAGGTGGCGAGGCGTAAGTTCCCTGAGGCTGTGAAGGATGCATAGTTTGTGTGTTCATTTGGTTAAGAGAGCCACTGGGGTGGATGGGCTGCTGGTGCATTAGTCCTTGACCACTGTTTGATGGGAATCCTACAGCATTGGGGTATCTGGGTACGGACTGATTCATTGGAGTATTATTTGTAAGGCCTAAATTTTGATTCATCCCTGTATTGTTAACTAATCCCTGATTAAGGTTACTGTAAGGATATCGAGAATACTGCCCTGAGTTGTTTATAGTAGGTGAGGGGACCGTCTGGCTCCGAGAACTAAAGTTAAGGGTTTGTGGCCGAACAGCCCCTTGTTGAGGAGGATTAGGGGAGAATCTGGGACTATGGGCAACGGATTCTCCATGGAGAGCAGTGGGAGGGTGGTGATGGAACTGCTGCACTGAGTGGCGCAAGGAAGGTGCCATGCTGGGACTCTGCTGGGGCACGTGGGACAAGTGGCTGGGTCCTGAGGTGGCAATGAAAGGGTTTCCCTGACTGAGGCCCTCTTGACCTTGGGAAAACTGGCTCATCCTCGGCTGTGGCTGACCATGCTGCTGCATGGAGAAGTCCCCACGTGCCAGGTAGCTGCCCATCTGCTGCATGTGCTGAGGGTGGCCCTGGGCCGGGGGCCCCGATGGAGCCGGCTGTGGCGGCTGCTGGTAGGGGGCTCGGATCTGGTCTGGTACCTGGACAGCCCGGGGGCCCCACATGGAGCCACTGTCCACAAAAGATTGCCCGTGCCTTTCATTCTGCATGCCAGGGTAGACTCCCATCTGTCCACCGCCGCTGCCGCTGTGAGGGGCCTGAGGAACAGGAGGGGTGTGATACTGCGAGTGGGGAGACGCGAGTCCGTTTCCAGGGGCGCCGCTCATCATCCTGCTCGGCTGATCCATCAAGTGCATCTTTTGTTGCTCATACTGATTATAATGATCGAAATGGGTCAACTTGGTTTGATTCTGGTTAGTGGAAGAATGATGAAGGGATGGCTGCAAGGAGGCAAAGCCCTGGTCTATCGGCATTTGCTGACCCATGGGGTTCACTGGATTTTCGGGGTAACCACAATCTCCAAGGCCTTCAAGACCTTCGCTGAAAATATTCCCATCCTCACCAAAAAGACTCATCATTCCTGGATCCGCCATCTTCTTCCAACACACGGCTCCTCCAAACTACAGCTCAGGAGCTTGTCTGTGCTTCACTTCACCGAGGTGTTCGTCCTCAAAGCCTGTAATCCTTAACTAATCTTCTTCATGTCATTCCATATTTCTTTAATTCTCTTGCACCCTGCAGTGTCAGGCAAAGTCTGGATATAGGTCCTAGAAGGGAGCGGGAGGAGGAAGGAAGAAAATAAAGATTAGAAACAAATGACAAAAACTGCCAATATATTACGCATTTGAATTTGGTTTCCATCAACAATACTAATCTAGCCCCCTCACTGAGCTGTATTTTATAAATCTAGTTCACTTTAAGAGAAACTCATTAGCTTCTACCAGAAGCATTATTATGATTGGTTACTTAGAAAGCAAGCAAAACACTAACCTTAACCTTAAATTAATCCATTCACTACACTTCCTAGCATTCCATTCTTGGATGGAACAGAACAAAAGAACACAACATGAAGCAGCAGCAGCTGCCACAGCAGGCAAGCAGATGTATGAATATCGCCAAGCAGCCCATCTGCTGAACTGAAGCCCTGGAAATGCTCTGGTTACCGACAGCCCGCCCTTAACCTTATTCCCCTGAGCAGTGTAATCAGATGAGCAGCCGCAGCTCCGAGGGCTGTGAAAAGCTCAACTTAGTTAAATTGACTAGAGGATTATATAAATACCAAAATCAGTCATTTCGTACAAATTAAACATTTGCGGCCCACATACAACTATGTAACAGCGGCAGAAGCGTCAAATGAAAAAGCGTCCATAGCAATGCTGGAAAACAAGTTTGTGGATTATGACAAATGCATGATTTCATTATGTTTACTATGGCAGGGATATACAGGATTCAGAAAGGACCAGAAGAATAGCTTTTACTCTCCAAGAGGACCGATTTCAGTTGTGGCTATGGGCCCACCGTGCTCCTGGACTGCATGGCTGGCAGAGAAGTCCAGCCACAGGGTCACAGGTCCTTTATTCACCAGAAGCTCTGGGCTCTGGTGATGAACCAGGGGCCCATCTGACCCTCAGACTGACTCTAGCTGGATGGGCCATGTCTTGGCAATGACTGTTCTTACCAATAAAAACAGAAAACTTTCCCCCAAACAAGTGAGAACTGAAACCCCCTTTGAAATAATGAAGTTCAAAGCATCTATGCAGCCCTATTTTGTGCTCACCTCTTCAGGGACAGAGTAGGGCACAGGCAGGTAAGGGGAAGGTGGGCGGGCACATCCGTCCTGCATCCTGAGTTCACAGCACACATTAGACACTGGCTAACATTCCTCACTTTATTTAAACAGTTCCTAACTGAGTTTGTGCCCAACTACAATAACTGATTTTAAAAATATTTCAACAAGCAGAACAGTAAAGCATTTTTATTGAATGCTAATTAAAAAATGAACAACCTAAAAAAAAAAAGAACAACTTAATAAAGAACTAATTTACATAGAAAAAATGTCTGAAATCTTAAACATCTTTGGAATTTAACTCATTTTTTTCCCTCTTTCAAAAGCACATTAAACATTGTGTGATACTGTCTAACTAGAGAAAGCAATGCCTATGGAAGACTTTCCAGAGTAATGTTATACACAGGCTTGGCCATAAATCCCACTGTTACTTCTCTGTGAACGTGAGGAGGAACAATGGGCCACCCAACACTGCTGAGAACTCACCAATAAAAAAAGATAGAAAATAAGTTTCTGCCTGCCTTATTCTAACACATTCCTAACAAGGGGAGAATTTTGCTTACAGAAAATGTAAACAACATTCCTGCTCACTGTCAGAAATACAGACATAACACCGGAGGGGGTCTCTAGGTCTGTAGTTTTCAGGTGACAGCTGTCAGATAAAGTCAAAGGTCTCCTCACTGTGCCGCTAACGGCTGTGAATTTTCTGATGTACTCTCTCCAAAAACAGAGGTCAGAAGGGTGAGAGTAAGATGAGCACAAGGCTGTTTCATTCACAGACGTGATGCTTTACTACACAACCACTTTAAAATCCAAAAGAAAGAGAAGCAGAAACCTCCAGTGCCAACTAAAACAAATACTTGTAAATTGAATTTACTCCTATAAAGCCTAAGCAGTCAGTCTTCATTTATTCAAAGCTCATGCTAGCTTCCAAGGAAGTAAACACTCAAATGGACTTGATAATAGCTGAAACCAGCCATGCAGACTAACCACATAACCAAAATAACCTTTCAAATTAGCTTAAGGAAGGTGATGTCTACTTCTGCGTCCTAGATGGCCTTGTTTCTATAGGATAATGGCTTTATCCTCCAGGGTCTACCATGTGTTCAGGAGAGGACAGCTCCTGATGGGATGGGGTTGCCAGGCAGCTCCAGGGAAAAAGGGCCTAGACACAGGGCATGGCTGGGTCCCTGACCTGGCAGAGGCACTGCCAGCCTGGAGAAGCAGGATGGAGCTGAGCAGAGGTGAAAGAAATTGCCAACGGGCATGAGAGGGGACAAAACAACACTCATTGAAAGTATCCTACCTGACAACCCTATACCCTCCCACTGAGAGTCCATTTCCCAGTGGAATAAAAAATAATAGCATTACCTGGAATCAAGTAAACGTGTTGCCCACAACTGTGACCACAATCAGGTGAGCTTTGGGCAGAGAAGTTTGGGCAGAGACTATGGCTTTAGTCTGTCATCAGTGACCGACTGCTTGCACTTGCTCGGGCAGCCACCACCGCCTTCCTGCCCCTTTTCTGACCTCAAGGCTTGGCTGGCGACTATGCTAGGAATCCATCTGGTAGCTGGATTTCATATTTCTCATTTGAGCTAATCTAATTAATTTATTTTGGCCTTTTTTAATTTGATCAAGACCATTTGAATACCCCACGTTCCCAAGTCACAGCTGCAACATATAATTTTGTTTCTATCAAAGATGCTCATTTAAAACTCCTTCTAGAAGGTTACTCCCTTCTCTACATTTGAGATCTACATTTCTATGTTAGGATCAGCACTCTTCAATGTGCTATCAAATCAGAACCATAATGGTAATTTTAAAATCACATTTAGGATGGGATGAGAGCAGAAAAGCAAATCCTCGAGGGAAGGGGGGAGGGTATTATGGGAAGGGGGACAGGAGTTATGTACTGGGGAACATGGGGGAGGGGAGGATGTATTCGGGGGGACACTAGAATCTATGTAAACACAATAAATTAAATTTCATGGGAAAAAAATCTCTAATAGTCACATTTAAAAAGTAACCCTAAAATGACTGAAACTAACTTTAATAACTTTTATTTAACCCAATATATGCAAAATACTCTAACATGCAATCAATATTAAAAAATAAATAAGATAATTTACATTTTTTTGTTACTAAGTCTCTGAAACCCAGTATGTATTTCACACCAACATATCAATTCCTACTTGTCACATTTCAAGTCAAAAATGTACACTTGGAGGCAGCGCCCACAATACTGAATAGCATATTCATAGACTGTTAAAAAGAAGAAACAGAAATGTAAGTTTTAGATCTTATCAAATAATTCTCATAATTATCATTTGGGTAATAAATAATCCAGTTGTATTTGTCTCATTTGCCATTAAATAAAAACCATATTAAATCTCAAATCACATTTTTTTATCCAAAACATATTAACTGAGCATTTACTATGGATCCAAGCACTGATCTAGGTGCTGCAGATATGTCTGAATAAAAGAAAATAGCTTTTGTCTTCATGGAGCATACATTTATAGTAAGTGATGAACCTCTTAAAGAATTAAGAGTTGGGAGTTATGCAATAAAAATTAGGATATCATTTTACAATAATTTTTCACTAATTTATGTTGGGAAGTGTTTTAACCATGTGTGATACTATATAGTGAACAGTACAGATATATAAAATGAAGACACAGTAATTTAAGTTTCTGCTCACTGCCCTGCTGGCAAGTATTTTCTGAGACAAAAACAAGGTTCAGAAGGTACATGTGTTTGGGGTAAGAAGGGCCCACAACAAGACAGCTCAGCTAGCAGAATCATCACCCTGCAGAGGCTCGCTGTGAAACCAACTGTGAACATTTTTAGAGGGACAAGCACTTTGGAGAACTTCTAATCCAAACCCCTCTTCATTTAACAGATTTTTAGCACAAACACATTACACAAAATTTTTAATGGCAAGTAATTCCCAAAGATAAAAGGGAACAATAGAAATGAGGTGGTATCTTCCTAGAGAGGGCAAAATATTAAAGGGCCAAATTTGGTCCATTTTACTCAGAGATAAGTCACTAAAACAATGAGTGAGACTAGCAAATAGAAGACTTTTCTTTAAAATTTTTTTTTATTTATACTATCTATAACTTTTAGGAAGCAGCACATGCACATATTAGTCCCACCATTAAAATGATTAGTCAATTTCCTTGGAAATAAGCAGGATAAAAAAATAGGTAGATCTAGCTTGACTGGTGGAAGTGCAGTGGATAGAGTGTCAACCTAGAATGCTGAGAGGATCCAGATTTGTACCCCAAGGGCGCTGGCTTGGGTGCAGCCTCACCAGCTTCAGTGTGGAGTCAACACCTTAAGCATAGGAATCATAGACATGATCCCATTTTTGCTGGCTTGAGCCCAAGGTTGCTGCTGTCTTGTGCCCAAGGTCGCTGGCTTGAGCAAGAAGTCACTAGCTCAGCAGGAGCCCCCTGGTCACGGCATGTATGAAAACCAACCAATCAATGAACAACTAAAGTGCCACAACTACAAGTTAATGCTTCTCATCTCTTTCCCTTCCTGCTTCTCTCTCTGTCTCTCTCTAAAAAATAAAAAAAGAAAAAAGAAAAATGGCAGATTTTAAAAAACAAGGAGACAGAAGCAAAGGGTATAAAACAAACCAAAGAATTAAGTTATGTAAAAATACATATTAATATTTTGAAGTTAATTTCTGACCTACTAAAACTTACATAGACAACTGACCAGGCAGTGGTGCAGTGGATAGAGTGTTGGACTGGGATATGGAAGACCCAGGTTCAAGACCCCGAGGTCGCCAGCTTGAGCGCGAGCCCATCTGGCTTGAGCAAAAGCTCTCCAGCTTGAACTCAAGGTCGCTGGCCCCAGCAAGAGGTTGCTCAGTCTGCTGAAGGCCCGCGGTCAAGGCACATGTGAGAAAGCAATCAATGAACAACTAAGGTGTCGCAACGGCAATGAAAAACTAATGATGCTTCTCACCTCTCTTCGATCCTGTCTGTCTGTCCCTATCTATCCCTCTCTCTGACTCTCTCTCTGTCCCTGTAAAAAAAAAGACATTTGTCTTTAAAACTTAACTGCTATGTAGCCGTGCTTTAATTCAGTCTCCCAGCGAACTGGAAAGCAAGCACGGAAACAGGTGAATACCCAAACCTTTCACATGCAAGACACTTCCTCAACCATTTTTTAGCCAATTGTGTAAGTAGACTGCCAACCAAAGGAGGCTTTTTTCATAAACATCCAACACATGTGCAAGCGCAGAATAAAAGAATGACTGCCCTTCAAATTCTGAAAACCATTACAGTTTTACGGCTTCATTTCTACTAGCTGTCTTTAAACTCCTTTCCTCCACCTCCAAAGAAAGCATCTGGGGTATAGAACACAACTGTAACAATGGTGCTGGGGACCAGTGAAGCATGTGTCAGCATCTCCAAGGGAGTGTATAGCAGTTGGAAAAACACACAAGCTACAAAGAAGTCTCTCGATCATCAAGGGTACAAATCATATCAAAAGGGAAAAGGGGCCTGACCTGTGGTGGCGCAGTGGATAAAGCGTCGACCTGGGAACACTGAGGTCACCAGTTCAAAACCCTGCACTGGTCTGGTCAAGGCACATATGGGAGTTGATGCTTCTAGCTCCTCCCCCCTTTCTCTCTCTCTCTCTCTCTCTCACTCTGTGTCTCCTCTCAAAAATGAATTAAAAAATTTTTTTTTAAATCAATAAGAAAAATATTTTTAAAAAAGGGAAAAGGATCTAAGAGCTAATAGGTGAACATATAGAAGATAAAGGACTCAGCATTGCTTGGCTTCTGTACCAACTGAAAGTCCTTTCAGCTAGATCATGGAGCCGCTGGATGGTGGTCCCCACCAGTTGCCCCCCCCCCAGCAGCTGGGGGAAGAGAAAAACCTAGCCAGGCCAAAGCTTGCTATGGGAGAAGGCATGATCTAAGGGACAACGATGCAGATAAAGAGTCAGAAAATGCCTCCAAATTACCAACATCAGCTTGCCGAAGTCAGCTCCAGATCTGCCTCATGGACCAGATGATACCCCTTTCTGAACCCTTTGGACAAGACCACATTTTCTTCCTCATGATTATGTGTGGGAAGAGGTTCCAACTTGCCGTCACTGTGCTGTTCTACACAGCAGCCACTAGCCACATGTTGCTATTTAAATTAATTAAAACTACTAAATAAAATGTAAAATTCATTTGCTCGATTGCATAGCTACATTTAAAATACTCAACAGCCACATGGGGCTGGTGGCTACTGAGCATGTATGGAACAACGCCATCATTGCAGAACTTTCTATGGACAGCTAGGCTATATATTTCTCCGCAGAGGTAACATTTTTAGACAAAGACCCTACTGAACAGTAGCAACCCTCTTTTATGAAAAATATTTTCTCCTGCTCAGAGATGAGTATTCTTTCAAAGGTCTACATCTACCCCTGTGATGAAATTTACAGTATTCTTTCCATATATCGTATTTTGTTAACTATATTTTTCAACCTATAAACTATCCTTTTCTGTATTAACTCACAACATATATCTCTATTTCTTAATAAATAATTTTTATTATGTTAGGAATGAGTCTATACAACTATACAAATTTCAGGCACTTAGCAATAGTTGATTTCAGAGTCGTTTTCACTTACAATTGCCATATTACCACTGCCCTTTAACAATTTGCAAGCTTAATTTTTACAATTAAAAATCTATATAGCTATAGTAAGGTCACTATTTTTTCTTAGTGGCTTTGTACATTATTTCCTTTCACTATTTTACTGGGAGAAAAGGATGTAGGAAGAATAATGATGTGAAGTCCTTCGGAAGGTCTATATTAGTCCAAGAACTAAATAAAAAAAAAACAAAAAAGGAAGAAGAATTGCATTTATAGTTAGCTTCGACTATGCCACTAGGTAATCTTTATTTTTGCTGATGCTAACTGAAGGTATATTTACTTGAATAGGGAGAATTATACTCTGAACTGGTACTGTAGAGAGTAATGCTATGCTTTATGTCAGCATTCCCTATAGCGGCTAATGGGTATCTCCATCCATACCTTCCACCCAGCCAAAGGATAAAATAACCCTCAAATCTTCCCATCCCACATTCCTTTTAAAAATATTTAACAATTCCCTACTTTGTACAAAGCATTTCACAGACACTGGTTATAAAGAACTGCACAGCTTGCTGTTCTAATAATGCCCCAAATATCCTGCATGTCCAACCCATCCACCAACCTGCTGGTTCCGCCTCCCACATATCACACAAGTTGACCTCCTCTCCATTCACACTAGCTCTGAGGAAATCAGGCCTTCATGGTTTAGTGAATGACAAAGCAGTACAGGCTAACTGGTTCGCCCAACTCGGATCCCAACAGATTCACAAAGCTGACTGAATAAAACACAAAATGCATTATATGTCTCTACCCCCCACCATTAAAATCCTTAAAGGAGTTGCAATAGCTTTCGGGATCAAGTCCAAATGCTCCAGCACAGTGGGAGGCACTCTGTAATCAGAACCCCAAATTCCCTTCCCTCCAGCTCATGGAACATTCACAATCACCTGGACGACGTCTGTCAAACCAATAGAGTTACTGACAAGACATTCACTTACACCTTTCCTGCCTCCTTACCCCCGCCCTGCACAGACTGGCCTCTTATAGTCTTAATTCTTTTGTCACCAAGCATCCAGGGAAGCTTCTTGACCCTCAGCCCTCTGCTCCTCAGGTTGATTTTGAAACCCTTCCTAGGATTTCTACTGCACCAGAGGGAAGGGCTAAAAAGCCAAGCACATGGTTGCTCTTGTTTGTTTCCCTGCCTCTCTCCCTGCTGATGGGAGCCTTGTCATTTGAAGGGGGTCCTGGGACCACTGGGATCCCTTAGGAGCTGGTGAGAGATGCAGCATGTTGAGCCTAACCCAGACCTCCTGACTAGAATCTGCATTTTGTTAACAATGGCCCCTGGTAACTCCTGCATGTGTGAACATTCGGGAGTCCTTCTCTCAGACTCTAAGCTCCTTTACTATAGGTCCAAATGCTCCTCAATTAATGGGAGAATAACTAATCAACAAGAAATCATCCCAAAGAATTACAAAGCAAGTGTCACAAAGAAATGCCATCTTCCATTTAAGGAAACGTAGCCTTGGCATTTGTGACTGACAAAAGAACAATACAGACCTCATCCAAAGAATTAGGAATGACCCGTAGTGACAAGTTTTAATTAGTAATGGTTTACAAGGAGTGGACACCTAAAAGTGGTTTAATTTTAAAGATAAGTCCATATTCTTGCCAATGATTTTTGCAAGGCAAAAGAAAATGCAGTTAACAATAATCTCTAATGCTTTGTTACATAACAAACTATTTCACAGGTTCCTTGCAGAAATTGTTCAGTTATTTCTACATAACTTGAGGAGTCTGAATATTTTGAGCTGCATTTCAGATAATTATTTTTTTAATGTAAAGATGGGGTGAATGTTTTCTTTCAAGGCAACTCATGAACTAGCACTCAACTATCAGTTTATACAAAGTGCTCAGCCACAGCACTAATACTTTTTTCTAAATGGGTCAAAAGGCACATATTGCCCTATATACAAGTCGTGCCCAATAGTTATGAAGAGGAGTGTCCTTTAGAAAACAACCTCTACACCCTGCAATTCAAGACTGAACTATCACTCCCTGAAATTAACTCCTTCAAAAACTATCACTCCCTGAAATTAACTCCTTCAAAAACTAAACCCCAAAAGATGGCCAGCAGACAGCTGACCTGCTTGTCAGACTAGGAAAACACACCCAGAGCAATCCTTCCATTCAGAGCTGAGTGTGGCCAGCAACAGACCATCACACATCCTGCTAACACTGACAGCACTCAACACCACATGGCAGGAGAGCAATGCGGACGAAGATGTATGCACATGTCCACACACAGCATATCCACATATGTAAATGAGGTATGAATCTCTTTCCATATGTACATCTATCCCATAGCTTTTTATTGCTACCCTGTATTAAAATAAATAAATGAAAATTTTCAGTGTAATTTACTTGGGAAAGAAAGAAATTAAACTTCAAAAATGCATTTCAACCCGCCTGAAGAATGTTTACAGTGCAGACTAACAGAAGAATAATATAAATTTTACAAAATTTGGCAATCACTAATGTGTCTTGCTTAATATTGAAAAATATCCTGGGATAGTTTAAACAAACAAAACTTGACTGGTCTATGAAGGCAAATGACGTCACATGTTTATTAGCCTAAAAAAACCCCGCCATTTGAAACCATTTTCCCACTCACTCTAGACCTATTTCAAGCTACTGATTTCACACACGCACACGCACACACACACACAGCATCTGGGTGAGGTCAGCCTACAAACAGTGAGAGGACAGCAGGAGGGCAGCAAGGAGCTGCATGGCTACCCTCTGTCCAGGGACACCTGGCAATCACAAACTCCTCTAAAGTTGCCCCTGCTCCGCAGAAGGACATGCAACATGCCGAGACTGGACAGCAGCAAATCCTTTCTGTATCAACACAGTTGTCACTGATGAACTAACTGATCTGGCAATTTCCCACATTCTTTTGCATTTTAAAGGTTTCTGGAAAGCTGGAAAGGATATCTTGTCTAATATTCCAGGGCGAATTTAAAACTGTCCCCAAGTCTGCCTAGTTTGAAATGCAGGGAGAAAAAGCATGTAGTCTCCTCTGATAGCACACTACCAACATTCTTTTCCTTAAGGAAAAAAAGAAAAAAAAAATCTTCAGCAGTTCCACAGCTGAAAATAATTAATCTATTTTCTCTGCTAGAGCCTGTGATGAGTGGAGCTTATCCATCATGAATAAACCTGAGCAGGGGCACGCAAAGTGTCACCAGACACCAAGTGCAGAGGTCATACAGTAACTTCTAACAGTTTTCTAAGATGCCATATTCTATGCAAAAAAAAAAAATACACAGGAATTACAAATTTTCAAATTTCCATCAGGGAAATAGGCAATATAAAAGTGGAACAGAAAAGAATGGTTGAGGAGGTTTTTAAAAGATAACTGAAGAAAAGTACTGTGGAGAACTGCACATAGTTATAAAAATGTAAATCTAAGAAAAAAAAGAAAAATATATAACTTACCCTGTGACCACAGTGTTACATTTCTATTGCAAATAAGTTACAGCTGACAAAGGAAATGGAATTAAGGCTAGAAGATAAACAATTTCGCATCTACTGTTTCATGATCATTCTGACTTACAACAAAGCTGAAAACATTATTGTATACCTACACTATCGTTAATGTCAGTAGATTCTACAATGCTTCTATAATCACTATGTAATAATCAAAACTATAAATAAAAAACTATTATGATAAAGTAACTATTGATACTCAAAGCTATCAATTACATGCAGCTAAGTAAGCTTGCTTTATCTTTTAGCCAAATTAAATATCTTTCATTATATTAGAAGATGATAAAAAGACAAACCTAAAATTCATAAACACTGTATGTTTAACTTTGTATTTCCTTGCACCCACAGCAAAGCACAACCCTAAGCTGGGCCCTCTCCTCTTTTACCCAGAAATCTGCGCTGCCCCTCCCCCAATAAGCTGTGCACTATGAAGAAAACTAACTTTATGAAATATCGTTCATACTATTCTAAGTAAATTAATTCACAATTGAAATCTGTTTAAAAAAACTACAATATATTCTGTAACAAATTCTTTTACTATTTTGCTGTACCATGCTTTGCTAATAATGTCACTGAAAACTGATTACAATGACCTAGTTCACATATTTCCCCTAAATATCATTCAACTAGCCAATTCTAATTTTAAGTACCTTTAACATGAGTATACCAGATTCCTGATATTAGTATACCATTCTAACTTTCAAGTAAACTTTATATTTCAGTTTGTAAAGAGATCTTACTTAAGCAGTTACAAATTTCTACAGTGTCCACTTCAATACACAGATTAAGTTCACCTCAAGTTAGCAAGTAAGAGACTCTAATATAAGAAAAAGGAAAAGTAAGAAAATGAGCTACTACCAGGTGCAACATTTGTTTTGCACAATGAGGATGAGCAATATAATTTAAGGTTAACAATGAAGCCTTATAAATGAATTTGTACTTGATTTCATCAAAGAATACAGAAAGGACCACTTAGTTTTAAAATATTGAGTTTGCTAAGCCTTAGACTGCTACCTCCACCCATTTGTATGGTTTCAATGAGTTTAACTACTATACAGCAGTTGCTAATAAAATTATGACCCAGATAAGGAAATCTAAATAATTAAGTTTCATTAGTGATAGTATTTACATCATATTATACCTATCCACATTTTTCAAACTTTCTCCCCCATATTTATTACACCACTAAACATACTAAATTCTCTATTTCATGTCCAATTCTCAGAGATGACTTGAAAATAGTCACAATTTTTCCTATATGTAATTCTGAAGAATATAAAAAAAGGTTTCTAACTATGCTACCAAAAGTTCTACCTCTTTGGCGGGATCAAAGAGAGCAGAGGGAAAGGGGACAGAGGGAAAGGGGAAGAGAGGATGGGATCAGAGAAGGGAAAGAGACTGGTGAAATTATATATACATAACACAGCGTTATAGAGAGCAGGAAAGCAAATCATGGAGGGAAGGGGAGAGGGTGTTAGGAGACGGGGGCAGGGGGGATGTCGAGGGGAACATGGGATGTATTCGATGGGACACTTGAATCTATGTAAACACAAGAAATTAAAATCAATTTTAAAAAAAGTTCTGCCCCTTTAAGACCAGTAGCTACGACAAACATTATCTCCAAGTTTCTGAAACAACCTTAAAGATTCTGTAAGTAAAGCAAAGTGCCCCATTACACAGAATATGTTACTGCCTATACTACATCTTCAGACTGCATCTTATACATAGAAAGAGTAAAAAATGTTCTGACAGACCATGTATCTCCAGTTTCTACTTCAAAAATATACTCACAAGTCCTCTGAGTTCTGATTTGGTCACTTGTCAAGAGCTTGGTGCATTCAACTAACTGCCAAGGTTCCTTAGCACTAAACTTGGCCACCCTAAAACAGTGAGAAACATTTTTTCCCGCTGTGGTATAAATACCATTTGGCAGTTGAAATTGTTTAGATCAGCAATTTTCAAATAATTCTTATTGTTTTCATATAAACTTAGCAGTTAGTAGCTTTTTTTACCTATCAGAATAATTTATAACTTTCTCATACAATGAATTTAAAATTTGTCATTTTACTTTTGAAAGAATTCTTTTCAACTTTCCATATTTTTCTTAGAATAAGTGATGTTCTCTTGAAAGGTTAATTTGTGAATATAGAGTATATTTCAATATTCTTTCATCATGAACCATTTAAACATCCCCCTATCACACCTCTATAAATACATCTGACTGCCCAGATAGGTGAGCACATTGAGAAAGACCCTGCATTTTATGTTTATCACTCTGTAATCCCAATGCCAGACCCAGTGCCCCAAAAATGTTTAAGGAATTAGTCATTAAATAACATCTTAGTATATTACTAACACCACCACCACCCCCACCCCCATCCCCCCCCCCCATCAGCCGCAAACACATGGGAGAGTCAGTAAACTGCACTGCCTCCCTAAAATTCTGTTTACACTAGGCAGCTGGGTTCGGCCAGAAAGTTAAAAGTCTCTTCCCACCTTTCCACTGATACTATGCCATTTAAAAGGAGAACCACACATTGGTGACACTATTCTAGCTTTACAACTCCCTGCTGTAATGACCATCTCTGCCTTCAGAGAGGACCTCCTGGGTCAGGGTGGCCTGGGGCAGTTTCCCATCAACAGGGTCCAAACAAACGATCTCTTCTCAACTTTCCATTCTACATAAACATATACAATACCTAAAAAAAAATACAGTAAATGCTACTCATTGCTTATATTTGAACATCTTTTCCCCAAGAAGTCCAAAGATCTCTGCATAGTGCTCTTATCTAAAGTTCCACTGATATCGTACTTCCCCACGTAGGAGATGCACCCTTTTTGGAAAAACTTGGAGTCTAAAAACTGGGTGCGTTTTATACAATTGTTGTAATTTTTCTTTTATTTGCATTTCCTGCTTTTCACATTTGTTTTTGCACTGTCGCTGTCGTCAACAATTTGACACCAGCAGGAAGAGTAAAGAAACCAACTATAGAAGTTTGTACCTGGGTGAAAAGATCCTGTGATAATATCAAGATTAAGATTGTTGTCAAGTCATTTAAGAAGTGTGGCATTTCAAATGCCATGAATGGAACTGAGGACAGGACAATATATGAAGACAGTGACTCATCATCAGACACAGATGAGGACAAGCTAATGGAATGGGAGTTTTGACAGTGATGAGTTGTATGACTTTTATGATGACTAAAACTTGAGTTCAATAACTTTACGTAGTAAATTTTTTTCCAAATTTCACGCCCTAAAATTAAGGTACATCTTATACATGGGGAAATACGGTACTTGCTAACAATCCAATATCTAGTATCATGAAAACTTACTCACAAAAATTCACAGGAAAAATTAAGATGTAAGACTATGACAATGCAAAGAAATAATTTTACTAAATAATTTTGCTCACAAAAATGAGGGGATCAGGGAATGTGCAAATACTCCAGTACTTTCAGCCTTTTGGAAAGTGCATTTTCACCAATGAACTAAAAGTTGGTTTTGCATCTCATTTGCATAATAAAAAAACTTTCTTTGATTTTTCCTTTGCTTTTCTGATATTCTTGTTTAATAAAACAATCAAATGCTTCCGTTTTTATTATTTCATATTCATTTTGAAAATCCCCTAATTTTTGTGAGCAGTATATAATGCTCTCTGGCATCCACAAACAATACAAAGTTTGAAGTTTATTTTGGTTGTCAATTTCACCTGGCCTCTGTTCACAGAATTTCAGGTGTAAGTCCAGTATAAAAATAGTAGCCATATGCTGAAAATAACTGATTCTTGATAAATCAACGTCTTTTTTTGGTAAAATTATTTGTTTTGCACTATAATATTCTTACATCTTCATTTTTCCTGTGAATTTTTCTGACTCTTCCAGTATTATCATCGGCTGTTTAGTTGTTCTTGGGAAAAGTGTTAGGTGGAGATATGAACAGAACGCTGAGGCGCACACAGGCACCCCACAATAGTCCCTGTGCTGCCCACTGCAGCAGCCACTAGCCCCATATAACTATTTAAATTTAAGTTAATTAAAACTACTGAAGATTTTAAGTCCAGTTCCTCTGCAACACTAGCCATACTCAAATGGCAACAGCCATATGTGGCTGGTGGCTACTAAAATGGGTACAGCAAATACAGAGCTCGTTTGAGTTTTCATCATGACAGAGAATTACAGGCAATGCTGGTCAAGAGAAGTATGTCTAAGCTGAGACATAAAGGACAAGTAGGAGATGAGCAAGAGGGAAGCAGAGAGGACTGAACCATTCATTTCTGAGGCTTAGGCAAGTAGAATATGCTCAGATGTCTGCAAACATTTCCATGGCTCACATGGAGGCCAGACCATGAAAGGCCGGAGAATTCCTTCTGAATTCATGAAGAAGTCACTTAAAAGTTTTTGAGTTATACTGTTGAGAAAGATGTCCATTTTAAAAAGAATGCCCCTCTCTAAAATGTGGATACAGACTAGAAGTGGGACTAGTACAAGGTTAGGGTCAAGAAGACCATTCTAGCCTGACCTGTGGTGGCGCAGTGGATAAAGCATCGACCTGGGAACACTGAGGTCGCCAGTTCAAAACCCTGCACTGGTCTGGTCAAGGCACATATGGGAGTTGATGCTTCCAGCTCCTCCCCCCTTTCTCTCTTTCTCTCTCTCTCTCTCTCTCTCTCTCTCTCATTCTGTGCCTCCTCTCTAAAATGAATAAATAAAAAAAAAAAAAGAAGACCATTCTGAAGACTCCTATAGGAATTCAGGTAAGAGATGAAGGTAGAGCAAAGGAGAAAATGGAGATACCCAAAAGACAGAACTATCCAACCATTTGACTTGGTTTCTAACTGGATGTTGGAGAATGAAGAGTCTGGAATGATAGGACTCTGGCTTGGATAACCAAGCAGATGTAACACCACTCACTGAAACATGGGGAACAGAAGTAGAGGTTATATGGGGTGAGTGGGAGGTGCTGAGGAACTCCATGTGGAGCTATCCAGTTAGCAGCACAATATAACAATGAAGAGTTTGAGAGAGAAAGCTGAGCTAAAGACATGGCTGCTCAAGCCATTGAGAAACAGAAGGAAAGCAAAGTCTTGGAGTGGATGAGATCACCCAGAAAACATGTTTAGAGTAATAAGATAAAAAGAACAGGACAGAATCCTGAAGAATGCTGACACTTAGAGGAAAGGCTGAGAAGTAGACCAGTAAGACAGAATCAAACACCAAAAGAAAGTTTTATGGAAGTGATCAACAAGTTCAAATACCCTAGAATAGAAAATAAAAGTGCCCACCAGACTCCATGAGTAGATATTACTAATTCCACAAAATAGAGGAGGCAGCAGCTCCAGGGCTTAAGGTCGTAACGGGTGAACAGAGACAGTCTATGTGGCTCCCAACTTCCACCTGAGCAGGTGAAGAGAAAGCCGGCTGCAGGGGGAGGGGACTGATGAAGGATGAGCTTTGTCTACTCAACATGAGAGAAATGAAACTGTGTCCAAACACAAGTTATGTAACCCTGGTCAAGTTCCCTAGTCTCTCTGTGCCTCAGTATAAAACAAGGATAATAACAGTCTTTATTTCACTGGGTTGTTAGGAGATTTAAGTGCATTAATATTTGCAATGCACTTAGAACAGTGTCAGCCACTTCATAAGCACTATATAAGCATTTGTTAAATAAAATACATGAACACTCACAGGAGGAAGCATTGAGAACAAGAGGTCTAAGAAGGGATGTAGAAAGACAGGGACAATTAAGGGCATGCATCTCTGGAGAAGGGAAATGGGAGCAGACCCAGTGCACAGGGGCAGAATCTGCGTCTTCCACTGGGACAAGGAGAAGAAGGTGCAGATATAAAGAAGTGAACAGGAAGTGAAGGCGGTTTCACTGCAAAGGCTTCAAGTGGCTTGTTGAACTCAGAGGGAGGTGATGGTTATGAACTTTGAGTTTCAAAGAAAGAAATTAAAATAAATAAATAAATAAATGGAAAGATATTCATTCCATGCTCACAGGTTGGAAGAATTAATATTGCTTAAAAATATCCATACTACCCAATACAATCTCTTCAGATTCAATACAATCTCTATCAAGATTCCAATGGCATTTTTCATAGAAACAGAACAAACAATCCTAATATTTGTTCAGGGCCACAAAATACCCTAAGAATAAACAGAACAAAGTGGCATAGTCAGAGGGCACTATAAACCCTCTAAGTTCTGAGGTCAACTCTGAAATGACATCCTGTTCTAGAACTTCCTCTTCTCATTTTAAAATATAGATAACACCACCCACCTCTAATTCATGAGGGCTAAGTTAGACTGTATAGATAAAGCAATTTAACACAGTACCTGACATATCATTAGAATACAGTGCAAATGATCACTTTCTCCTAAAATATGAGAAATTTAAATCCACAAAATATGTCAACCAGATGAGGTTGTATCTCTCTGGTTCTTGCCTTCTCATCAGTAGAGTAGGGAGGCGGGGAGGTGGAATTGCAGCTGAACAAAACTCTAAGCCACTAACCTAGATAGCTCTGCAATTAGAAATATACAAAATATAGCTGTCCTCCTGTGAAATTCACACTTTTAGTGGTAGAAAACTAATCAAAATTTCAAGAAGCATAGGCAACCGATAAAAAGCAATTACACAGCCTGACCTGTGGTGGCGCAGTGGATAAAGTGTCAACCTGGGAACACTGAGGTCACCAGTTCAAAACCCTGCACTGGTCTGGTCAAGGCACATATGGGAGTTGATGCTTCCAGCTCCTCCCCTCTTTCTTTCTCTCTCTCTCTCTCTCTCTCTCTGTGTGTGTGTGTGTGTGTGTGTGTGTGTGTGTCCTCTCTAAAATGAATAAAATAAAAATAAATTTAAAAAGCGATTATACAGATAAATCAAACACACATATATTATGTAAATAATTCAGAAAAGCTTCAGTCCTAAATGTAAGGGCATGCTCAGGAACCACTGACAATTCTACAGTAACTGGTGCTCCCTACAGGCAAATTAGCACCTGGTTTACCTGGTTTACACAGATTACAAAACCATCATTTCTCAGGACATATTCACTTCTTACTATGAAGGGGCGGCCACCTAGAGAATGCAGAGTCAGGGCAGCAGGACACTGCAGGCACCCCCTCACGAAACTGGTCTCAGATGCCTCCCAGGTCCTCCACTGAATGTATGGAGTGTCAGTCCAAAGATCAAGCAATCACCTGCAGGAACTTCTTCAGAAAAATAAAATCTCACACTACCTTTATTTCTAAACTGGGTTGGCAGCACACAACTGCTCCCTAACGACCAACAATAGAAGCTCTTGGCCATACGACTACCATCCTTCCATTAAATTAACAACTTAAGGGTCACAATGCAGCTACAAGGCATTCTATCGAGATCTGAAGTAAAAACCAAATGCTAAATATATTCTTCCATTTCCCAGTTATGCGGAGCAAAACTGAGTGAGAAGTAACCTCTTTAATTTCTTTTTCCAGTAACAAAATAGGTTAACGTCAACTGTCCTCTTCAGGGATGCTAGGAGGATGACTTAATTACTTCAAAATCCTACCAAAAATATGCTTAGTAATATAAAAACATAGAACTTTCATATTCATCACTGTGATTAGTCTTGCAGGTCTGGCTGTTGGGACACTCCTTCCCTCAGGCGCCCTGACTATGCAGGTGGAAGAATTCTGTCATCAAGAAACCATAGGAAATTTCATCTTCAAACAATTCTTGACCTCTGCCTCAACAACTGTAAACACCTTCAAAAGAGGTCACAGGGCATTTCCTTAAAACTGTCTTTCCCTCACAGCCTGCCCTCAGTATGTGGTCCCTCTGGAATCCAGTGCACCGCTTCTGCAGTTTGCAGGGTCTCTCGGCACCCACACCCAATGCGTCCTGACCTCCCCGCAGAGACCAGGAGCAGCTGGGAGACTTCCACCATCACCAGCAGAGCCCCATGCCCACCACCACAGGCCGGGTCTCCTGAGGGACTGTTCTTGCTGCCACTCTTTATCCCTGGTACTTACCACTGTGACTAGGATAAAGCAGGTACACGCACATGCTTCTTGAAGGTATTAAAATACAAGAGTTCTTTTCAGTAAATAATCATTTACTGAATAATAATCATTTTCAAAAAAACATTTGAATTTCTAACTCTTGATATGAAAGGGCAAATTGGAAGCACTTGAATGTTGCATTTGTACAGCCTGTAATTTATAGCTGAACCCATCCCAGAGCTGATCCATCCTCAATTTTATATACCTATTCGCTCCAGAAGGACCCCATTCCAACACAAGTTTGTGATTTTACATCAGCATGTTCTCATCTTTATCTTTTATTATTGGTCATTGTCAAAAGTTAAGTCTATAAATGCTAAATACAGTGGTACCTTGAGATACAAGCAGACCAACATACGAGTTTTTAAGATACGAGCTGCGACTCAGTTCGTATTTTTGTTCGAGATCCACGCAAAATTCCAAGATACTAGTCGTGATTTGGGAAGCTGCCACTAGTTGGCGCGTTGGTGCACGGGGTCCAGTATCGGCAGCACAACACCAGCATCTTGTTCTTTCTCATGTGTTACCCGCAGAATCAAGTAGAATCTCGTGCACTGTACTCGTTCTTGCATCATTTTTGCATTTTTTACTAACTTTTTGTGTGTGCTATCATGGGACCGAAGAAAGTGAGTGTAAAGGACAGTGGTGAGAAGAAGATAATGATGTTGATAGATAGAAGTAAAGCAAGAAGTAATAGAAAAACATGAGCATGGTGCACAAGTGATTGAACTGGCAAGGCTGTACAACACAATATATCTACAATTTGTACCATCCTTAAACAAAAGGATGCCATCAAAAGCGCAAATCCAGCGAAAGAAACTACAGTTCTGTCCCAATTAAGGACAAATATCATGAAGAAATGGAGAAGCTTCTGCTGGTGTGGGTGAAAGAGAAAGAGCTGGCAGGAGATACAGTGACAAAGATTGTAATATGCGAAAAGGCACGTATTATTTACGGTGACTTGAAGAAGAAAGAACCATCAACCTCAAAAGAGGCAGCAGAAAATATGTTTAAGGCAAGTCACAGCTGGTTTGAAAATTTCAAGAAGAGATCTGACATCCACTCGGTGGTGAGGCATGGTGAAGCTGCGAGTGCTGATGCTAAGGCAGCTGAGGAGTACATCACACATTTTGCTGCGCTTATTGCAAAGGAAGGCTACATCCCCCAACAAGTGTTCAACTGTGACAAAACAGGATTCTTTTGAGAAAAAATGCCCCGGAGTACTTTCATCACTGCAGAGGAGAAGAAGCTGCCAGGCCATAAACCCATGAAGGACAGACTGACCCTTGCATTGTGTGAAAATGCTAGCGGTGAGTGTAAAGTAAAGCCACTGCTACTGTATCATTCCGAAAATCCTTGAGCCTTTAAGACTCACAAGATTCTTAAAGAAAAACTGCAGCTTATGTGGTGCGCCAATGCTAAGGCATGGGTTACATGGCAGTTTTTTATTGATTGGGTAAATCTCGTCTTTGGTCCTGCAGTGAAGAAATATCTTCAAGAAAATAAACTCCCGCCCTGGTCGGATAGCTCAGTTGGTTAGAGCATCGGGCTGAAGCACAGAGGTTGCCGGTTTGATACCCAGTCAGGGCACATACAGAAACAGATGGATGTTCCTGTCTCTCTCTCATTCTCTCCCTTCCTCTCTGGCTAAAATCAATAAATAAATTTAAAAAAAAAAAAAGAAAAGAAACTCCTGATGAAAGAATTACTAATCCTTGAAAATGCTCCAGCCCACCCACCTGGTCTTGAAGATGACATTCTCGATGAGTTCAAATTTGTGAAAGTCCTCTACCTCCCACCCAACACGACTTCAATCTTGCAACCTATGGATCAGCAGGTCATTTCCAACTTTAAAAAGCTTTACACAAAGCACTTGTTCCGCCACTGCTTTGAGGTGACTGAGAATACAATTTTTTTTTTTTTTTTTTTTTTAGAGAGGAGACACAGAGTGAGAGAGAGAGAGAGAGAGAGAGAGAAAGGGGGGAGGAGCTAGAAGCCTCAACTCCCATATGTGCCTTGACCAGACCAGTGCAGGGTTTTGAACTGGCGACCTCAGTGTTCCCAGGTCGACGCTTTATCCACTGCGCCACCACAAGTCAGGCTGAGAATACAAATTTAACCCTTCAAGAGTTTTGGAAAGATCACTACAACATCGTGATATATTTATGCATTATTGACTTGGCATGGCAGGAGGTTACAAGAAGAACCTTGAAGCATGGAAAAAGTTATGGCTTGATGTTGTTGCAGATAGGGGCTTTGAAGGATTCGAACCAGAGACCAAGACTGAGGTAGAAGTATTGGAGGAGATTGTGTCCCTCGGAAAGTCGATGGGTCTGGAGGTAGATGAGGGTGACGTAAACGAGCTCCTCAAGGAACATGAGGAGGAACTCTCAACTGAGGAGTTGAAGGAGCTACAGATGATGCAACATACGGAGCTTCTGCAAGAGATTAGTACTGAGGAGGAGGTAGAGTCGGAGGAAGTGATTTCTACAAGTGAAATTAAAGACAGGCTGGAAATGTGGGAGAAGCTTTCAAGTTCCATTGAAAAGAAACACCCAGAAAAAGTTTCAACTGGTCGTGCTTCAGCACTTTATAATGACACTTGTTTGTCACATTTCTGTAACATTTTAAAAGGCAGGCAAAAACAAACCTCTTTGGATAGATTTTTATTCAAAAGTCCTGCAAGTGAAAGTGGTGAAAGTGCAGCCCAAAAGGCAAAAACAGGTGATGAATAAATGAAAAATACATAATGTTAAGCTTAGGTTAAGTTTAAAGTTAAGAAAGTGCATTTTTTACAATTATGTTTTTGTGGTTTCATTTGAAGTAAAGAAAGTGAAGTTTTAGTTTTGTTTAAAGAAAATGCAGTTTTAGTTTACATTTAGAGTTAAGAAAGTGCAGTTTTAGTTTATGTGTCTACAGTGCCTGCATCCCTTCCTCCCTCCCTCCTCCTCCTCTGCAATTCACCTCCGTTAGCTGCACTCATCTGTCTCCAAGGTAAGAATACAGTACTAAATAACACTTTTTTCTTTTATTTCATATATTTTGTTATGCATTGGTAAAGTATACATGTGTGTTTCTTAATTAAAAACGTGTTTTTTCATAATTTAGGATGGTTTGGGGATGTTTCACAGGGATGGAACAGATTAAATCTATTTCAGTTATTTTAAATGGGAGAAATTTGTTTGATATACGAGTTGACTGACTTACGAGCTCGGTTACAGAACGAATTAAACTCGTATCTCAAGGTACCACTGTATTTATAAAATCACCACCTCTCAGCAAAAATTAATGATGGCAAATTATGACAACTTCTCAACACTTTAGAAAAGTCAAAAATAGTTGTAGATAACAAGAAAAATCAGGGCTGTGGAGGGAGGTAGAAATGGTCAGCCTCCAGAGGAGCCCAGCAGACCTAGCTCAAACACTGTCTCTACCTTGGCAAGTCGAGGCAGCTCCCTGGACCTCAGCTTCCTCACCTGTGAAAACAGGAAAATAAGTATTCCACCACCCCCCTCACAGGGCTGCTTAGAAGTGATTTCCCTTAATTATCCCAAGTGGCCATTAACTGAAGGCCTGCACAAAGGAGACAGACAGTAAACGTTAGCTGTTCTTCCCCCTTCTGCACCAACCTTAGCCTAGGCACCAAATTAACCTGCTCCCAGTTTCACCCGCCAAATATACTGGGTATCTCTATGGAGCTGATAGTATGAAACCCACGCAGTGTTGCACTGAGTTCTGAACTCTTCTGCCTTATTAAGAATCAAAAAATTATTTTAAGGATCACCACCACAGGCAGCCAGCTACCATACTAAGGCAGAGACAGGGCTGGTGGGAAGAAACAGGAAGGCTGCAGAGCAGGTCCTGGTGGGCCACCTTCCCAGATTATGAAGAAAATCCTGCTTTTATGCCTCTAGAATCTGGAAAACACAGAACATGAGCACTGAGAAACGGTGAGACGGTCAATGCTTTGTTCATGACCATCCAGCTCATGAGAGAGAGCTTAGACTCGGCCCCACATCTCAGACTCCAAGACTAGAGCCGGGTCCTACTGTATTTAATATCCTACGCTGCTAAAGGATGTGTGTGTGCCCCTTGTTCTCAGGCAACAACGTACACTCAGACTAGACAACTGTATTTATATATCACTGGGAAAATGTTGACATTTGAGGCAATATAATTTTAAAACAGTACATTCAAACACAATCCATAGAGTAATCATAACTTGAAGCAATTCCAAATAAGGTGGTATTCTAAAAACGTTTTAATCATTGGTGTAATCACTGAATTTGGTGCCCTGCCTCCAAGGTCACTATGCTTAAGGAAATAACACTCATTTGCAGAATGTCCATAATGTCTGGTGTATTAAGTCAGCTATGTTATGAGAATATTTTTGGTTTACCAGGAGAGTACCTACTTTCCCAATACACCGAAGTAATCTTTTTATGCACAAAGAACATTTGCCCTCTGTGTCACCATCCCTATACATCTGCATCCTCCTAGATGGTGAGTCATGTCATAAACCACCGAGTTCAAGGTAGATTAAGAAACAGACTGTATAGGCCCTGGCCGTGTTGCTCAGTGGATAAAGTGTCATCCCAGTATGGTAAATTCACGGGTTCAATCCCCCGTCAGGGCACATACCAATGAGTGCACACCAAATGGAACTAAGTGTAATGTCTTAATGCTTCTCTGTCTCTTTCATCAATAAAAAACTTAAAAAAAGAAAAAAAAAAGACTGTGCAAATGAGTTGCAAGCTTTTTTCAAAGAACGCCATTTTTTGATTAGAAAAAAGATCAACAAATTATGGTTAGTGAGACTTGAGCATTTATCAGGCATTTTCTTAAAAATGAACAAAATAAGACCTCAGCTTATTTTGTTCAAGGAAAACAAATGACAGTTTTGTTGCCAGTGATAAAATTTGAGCTTTCAAGCAAAATCATTCCTATACATCTGCATCCTCCTAGATGGTGAGTCATGGAAAATCTTGTGTCCACCACCATTTTGAATTTGACAGCTTCCTAATACATAGACTTTTCCAATTATTAGCCAGTGATATTAACAAATGTGATTTTTAAAATATTGTATAATGAAATGTGTCAACATGTAAAAGGTTTATATAACTCACTGAACCAATATTTTCCAAATTACCTAGAAAACCATGCATAAATAAGAGATCCATTCAAAGTGTAAGATACATCAACGGATTTTAATGAAACTAAGTACAAAAATTTCACTGATATAATTTCAGATTTCACACTGCAACTAAGCTTAAGAAATCACTCCTTCTAGTTCAATGTAATATCAAATTATCTGAAAAGGTTACTCAAATATTTCTCCCTTTTCAACTACAAATCTGCATGCCAGATTTTCTTCATGTCCTTCAAACAATGTATTACAACAGATGGAATACAGAAACAGCTCTCAGAATTTGATATTCTCTTGAGCCAAGCATTATAGAGATTCATAAAAATACAAAGTAATGCTTCATTCAAATTAAAATTCTGTTTTGGAAAATAATTCCTTTTCATAAAAATTTATGTTTATATAACATGTAATAAATTTTAATGTTATTCTTAAGTGCATTAAATAAAATATTAAGGTTTTCATTTCTAATAGAGTAAACATCAATAAATATAACCTAGAAACAAAAGCTCTTTGGGCTTCCCAATAAGAGTGTAGAATCACAAAATTTGAGAACCACTGCTCTGAAAAATCAGCATCATTATTACTGACCAACAATGCTAAAAATGCAATATACCTGTAATAATGTATACACATAAAACTTTCAAGTCATAAAACATCTTAAACATGGCAAAAAAAAAGAACTTTCCAACATGATGGCCTGTACACGAAAAGCATGGCCACAAGTTTTACCCATGGAGAACTATATAGAACCTCAGTTATTTCCACTGCCGCAATCACCAAGAAAGCCACAGGTATCCCTGACAAGAGAAAGCCAGAATAAGGAGCCACAGACTCTCCAATAAAGGCAGCTTGTCTGAAATGTCTGGCTTTCAAGAGAAGTTGGGGTGGGAAGAGTAAAAAAGAGAACTGGTGTAGAGAAAGTTCCAGCAGCCAACAAATCAAATGACGATTCACTGTCCATTAAAGAAAGAAAAAGAATAATTTACTTTTATTTTGTAATTAACTATTAAAATATTTTGGCATTCACCCATTTGTTCTTTTCTTTTTACAAGAATGCAACACCCCCCCACACACACACACACACACCCTCGCCGTTTTGTAGGAAGAGCAGAGGAGGAGCCAAAAGCTTTTATTTATGTGGCTTAGCTCCAATAACCCCCTATGAAAAGCAGTATAAATATGCCCATTGTAAAGATAGTGAGACTGAGTCTCCGAGAATCTAAAAGACTTCCACAGTTTGGTGGAAGAACCAGTAGTACCTCTTCCCAAGGCTCTGGGCTCTCTTTCCTGCCACACACTGCGACAGCGGTTCTCTGCACCAGCTGTATCGGCACCTCTGGGAAACTTGTTAGAAATGTGATTTCTCAGGCCAACCCAGACCTGCTAAATTTAAAACCTCGGCGTAAAGCCCTACCCCTCCAGTCATCTCAATCTTTTAAACTGCTCTGGCTAAATAGCTTAGTTGGTTAGAGCATCATCCCAATATGCACAGGTTGCCAGTTCAATCCTCAGTCAGGGCACATACAGGAACATATCAATGTTTCTGTCTCTCTCTTAGAAATCAGTAAAATAAAAACCTTTTTAAAATGTTATAAACCAATGACCTAGAAACAATGGTAATCCAAGCAGGCACTCATCCACCAGAATAACCATCTTAGTTTGCTAGAGCCACTGTAACAAAATACCACTAACTGGGTGGCTTAAACACAAAAATTTATTTCTCACACTTCTGGTGGTTAGAAGTTCAAGATCAAAAAACTGGCACAGTGGAGAGAGCGTCATCATAGGATGCTGAAGACCCAAGTTCAATATGCCGAGGTCACTGGCTTGAGTGAGGATTCATCCAGTTTGAGTGTGGACTCACAACCTTGAGCATGGGGTTGCTGGCTTAAGCATGGAATCATAGACATGACCCCATGGTCACTGGCTTGAGACCAAAGGTCTCTGGCTCGAGCTCAAGGTCACTAGCTTACGCAGGGGATCGTTGTCTTAGCTGGAGGCCCCCGGTCAGGGCACATCTGAGAAAGCAATCAATGAACAAGGTGCCACCATGAACAATTGATGCTTCTCATATCTCTCCCTTCCTGTCTGTCTGTGTCCCTGTCTCTCTCTTCCGCTCTCATGCACTTAAAAAAAAAAAAAAAATCAAGTGGCCAGATATGTTTCATACAGAGGTCTCTTCTCTTGGCTTGTGCATGGCCACCATCTCACTATATGCTCAGAGGACCTCTGTGCAAACAAGGAGACAGAGAAAAATCTTCCTCTTCCTTTATTTATAAGGCAATCAATTCCATCAGATTAAGGCCCCACTCACATGACCCAAATTAATTCCATAGACGCCCTATCTCCAAATCCAGTCACACTGGGACTGGGGCTTCAGTCAGTGAATTTGGGAGACACAATTTAGTCCCTAACCAACTTCAGAAGAAAAGTGCTCAGGCCTCCTGCTAAGGCTGCTGCTGCTGGTCCAGGACATCACCTGCAGAGCCCGTGGCGTGGAGGGACAAAGAGAAAGATGTTCACTTGGAAAAGCAGAAACTGTCAAGGGAATCCCAGCACAGACACAGACCTAAAGCAGCTGAGCAGGACTCACGGGGATTACCCCCGGAAGAGAGGAGAGAGGGAAGTCATTTCCCAGGCTGGTGTCTGATGCTGATTAAGGCATTTCCTGAGCATTTACTCATGTGCCAGGCCCTGTGTGAAGCCTTCTGATGAATTCCTTTGTTTAATTCTCGTTACCCCCTCACAAGGATGAAAACAGGATTTCAAGGTTAAGTAGCCTGTGAAGGAGCTACTGCTGGCAAGTGGCAGCAACGGGCATCATCCTCAAGAGAGCCTTCAGAGCCACGGTCTTAACCTCTACTCTCTCCTAGGAGGGAGAGAAGAGTACAGGCCTACATCCCACCTCAATCCCATGGAGGATTCCAGGTGCTGGAGGCCCCACAACACAACAGTGTAGGCGGCAGGCATTAAAGAAACACAAAAGACCAAAACACACGAAAAGATACTCCATCACTAATAATGAAAGAAGTACACCTATCAAATAGCAAAGGACAGGACCGTCGTGAGCTGGCAAGTACAGGAAAAAAATAGGCGATTCACACACCATCGAAGTGAGTGTGAACGATGTCCTTCAGGACAGTCCAACAACACGCACCATGAGAAAGTGAACACAGCTGTGACCCCATGGTCTCCCTTTCCAGGAGTGTATCCAAAAGGTGCATGGAGAGCTAAGTAAAGGGCTAATCTGGACAGCAGCAATGTTTGCAACAATAAAACACTGGAAATGGCCTAAATGTCCACTAAAGACTGATGGGTAAATGAAGTTACTTGAAATTGGAGTCATTGTATGAGCTATTTGAAAAGGCAAAGTAGAGCTCAATGTATTGATACGTAAATATTAGCCACAGTATTTGAGAGGGGGCGACATATATAATATGTTTCCACCATCAAAATTTTTTTCTCACCAAAACATTATTTTCTCACCAAGAGGAATACTGTTCCAGAGTTTATGGAGGAGGGGAGCTTTCACTTTCCACACTATATGTTTTATAGTGTGAATATTTTCGAATAAACACACTTACAAACAGCCAGATGTTACAAATATAACTTATTACCGTATTTTTTTTTTCCTATGTCAAACGGATCTGAATTCTGGCAGCTGTTAACCCTGGCTGGATTATTAACTCTCACTAAACCCTGGTTCCTCATAGGTGAGCAGGAACAATAGGGGAGGAGGACAGCGCCCACCCAGCTGCACCCACAACTAGTGTGTTGTGATAAGGGGCTGCCAGGATGGGAGGGTCTCTCAGAATGGAGCTTCCTGGTGGCAGGCCGTGTGCTCTGCGCACCTGTTATAACAGGGCCCCTCAGAGTACCTAGTACAAAGAGTTAATCAAATAAAACTTCATAAACAAGACCATCTATAGCTAGTGGATTTAGTCAATACCAATAAACTAAAAATGTGTCGGTTTGAAGTTGATATATATTTCACTTTCAAGGGAACTTTAGGGGGAAAAAGTTTATGAATCTGAGAAACTCCAAACACACTCAAAATATTTTAACAGTATAAAACTGATCTACCTCTCCAATTTTCTTAACAATTATGGAAGTTCAAAATAAAAGATGTCCAACCCGTGCCAGATAGTTCAATTGGTTAGAGCATCAGCTCAAAGTGCAGAGGTTGTTGGTTTGATCCCAGTCAGAGCACATACAGGAACAAAATCTATGTTCCTGTCTGCCTGTCTGTCACACACACACACACACACACACACACACACACACATTCTCTCTGTAAAATCAATTTTAAAAAATTGTTTTAATGTCCTGATTTTCCATATTCCTGCTTTGGAAGTTTAGAAACTATTTTCACTCTACTCATCTCCAATCATAATTTAGACTTATTTAAAACGGGAAGTCTGTTATCTCCAAAGTTCCCTACCCCATGGCGATAAATTCTTTCCTACATACAAATAGCGCTATGTATTGGTCAAGTGGTGGTCCAGAATGCACAATGCTGTGCATGAACATGTGACCAAACTTCAGTCAATCCATTTTTACAGCTCACTGTTTTATATTTCTGAACTCGCCGGAACCCCCCTCCAACCCCAGGCATCGCTACATAAACACCTGAGTGGCGAAAGAACTGAGAGGAAAGAACCTGCTTAAAATGTGGGGCTTAAAACTTAACTGTGTGGCAGCCAAGGCCTCATATACATCAAAACCATAGTAGCCTGACCAGGCAGTGGCACAGTGGATAGAGCGTCGGACTGGGATGCAGAAGGACCCAGGTTCGAGACCCCGAGGTCGCCAGCTTAAGTGCGGGCTCATCTGCTTTGAGCAAAAGCTCACCAGCTTGGACCCACGGTCGCTGGCTCCAGCAAGAGATTACTCGGTCTGCTGAAGGCCTGAGATCAAGGCACAAATGAGAAAGCAATCAATGAACAACTAAGATGTCGCAATGGCAAAATAAAACTGATGATTGATGCTTCTCATCTCTCTCCATTCCTGTCTGTCTGTCCCTATCTATCCCTCTCTCTGACTCTCTCTCTGTCTCTGTAAAAACAAAAACAAAAACATAGTAACTCCCTCTCCAGGTTAACAAAATAAAGTAACAAATGTAAAATGATTTTGAGCTCTCAAAAAAGTTCTACACAAAGTTATTGCTAAGTCTAAGATCTAAGCAAAGTGTTTGCATTATAACCAACAAAAAGTAACTAAATGAAAGCACCCCAATGATATACTTTCCTTAATTTTCAAGCAGGCAAATTACCATAATTCTAATTTGACTACACACTATGGTTATAAGTAGAATTCTAATGATTTCCCTTCCAAGACAGAATGTATCACCTCCACCAACTGCTCAAACTAAATAAACATCACCAGGAAACAGGACGAAGAGGAAGGAGTCAAGTGCCCAACGTGATGCCCTGAGCAAAGACACACCAGTGTCCACACATTACTATGGTCTAAAACAGGTTTACCTATCCTAAGCCTAAATAGGAAGGGAAACTCTTGATTTGCTAATTAGGTTGCTTTATTGACCATCTAAAATATAGAGAAGGGATGTTTATTTCTGAAAGCCACTATAATCTAACAATCTTTACTATCTCTTGTGAGGTTTCATCTGCTGTCCCATGCCAAAAAATGCATACTGCAAAGCAAACTGATGACATTTTCCCCTCCAATGATTAACTTCAACATCATTTCAAACCATTTTTTTTAATTTCTTTTTATTTTATTCATTTTAGAGAGGAGACAAAGAGAGAGAGAGAGAGAGGGAGAGAGAGAGAGAGAGAGAAAGGGGGGAGGAGCTGGAAGCGTCAACTCCCATAAGTGCCTTGACCAGACCAGTGCAGGGTTTTGAACTGGCGACCTCAGTGTTCCCAGGTCGACACTTTATCCACTGCACCACCATAGGTCAGACTCAAACCAATTTTTATTGCGCTCCTGTCACATGTCACACAGCACTCTGGGCTCTGAGGCTACATCAGTACATATCACAGAACAACTTCCTTCATGGAGCTTAACTGCACTCTAGTGAGAAGAGACTTGGACGGAGAAAATAAGTAAATAAAGGGCAAACAAGAGAAACACTACAGCGTAGAGGAGGAGACAGAAAGTTTGAAGGAAGGGATGTGATTTTAAGTGGGAGGTGCAGGGACACCTCCCAGGGAAAAGGACTCTGACACTGAGCAACGTGTGGGCCTGGAAGGGGGGGAGGCAGGACGAGTTCCTGGAGAAAGACTGAGTGCGGACCCCAAGGACCACAGAAGGGGACACAGGCCTGCTGCTTTGGTGAAGCCAAGGTTCTACCTGAAGGGCACTGTGGAAGGTTCTGGGCAGCGCTGTGACCTGACTCAGCTTTGACCCTTTGCGCTGCCTAAAAAGACGACGACGGCAGGACACACTGGGAGAACAATGAGGGAGTGACTGCAGCGATGCCAGCAGAGGACAGTGGCCACTTGGGGAGGAGACAGAAGTGGGAAGTGAACTAGTCCGAGTCTGCACACACTTACACGGCACAGGCAGTAGGACCTGAGGATAAATGTGACGCAGCAGGGAAGGCAGGGAGGAGTCAGAAGTTTCCGGTGGAGGCTGCAGCGACAGAGGTCCTGAGAGCAATGTTGACGTCAGCAAGCTCTGTCATACACCACCTCACCTTGCACCACAGTCCCATGAAGTAGCAGAAGTTAATACCTTTTATAAATGCAGGAATGAGGCTCCAATGGGTGTTTTGTCCATATAATAGTAGTGTTTGGGGAAAAAAACCCAGCAGCCAAGATTTCCTTCCCAAATTTAGGGGTTTTTCCATCATACAGTTATTTTTTTGTTTTTCATTTTTTTAAGGCAGAGTGCTCCATGTGGAAGAAAATGAAGACACCTTGTTCTGGGGGTTCAAAGGCTTGCTTGCACCCATGAACTCGCTGATGTGAAGTCATCTGCAGCCTGAGGTCAGGAAGCTGTCTTTACCAAACAAAAGCTGTATATATGTGGAGCCATCTGTATGCTGAAAAGTCCCCTCACCGGTCTAGAGTCTACTTGATTCTTTATGGGGTATGTACAGCTAGAACAGTAATGGTTCATCCATCCCTATTAATCAAAAATGAACTCCAAAGTTTAGCCCCAAGTTGTCAACT
This sequence comes from Rhynchonycteris naso, assembly GCA_037038555.1. NCBI lineage: Eukaryota > Metazoa > Chordata > Mammalia > Chiroptera > Emballonuridae > Rhynchonycteris > Rhynchonycteris naso. The sequence goes on from CM072998.1 coordinate 231,770,580, forward strand.
ACTCATCCTGCTCTCTTTTAGGAGGCAAAATTGCTGTCAGTGTTGCTGCTGTTTCTCAACATCGTCTGTAAAATTCTAACATCTTCCTCCAGTCACAGTTCTCACTGATCACAGGAGACACGTCAACATATCAAATGGTTTGGACATAATGTCTCTGATTTCTTTGTCACTGCCAGAATTTCTCTCCCTTGTCCTCTCCACTGAGCCCCTGTACCCTCAATGCCCACCACCACCCTTACCAGCCTAAGTCCTTCCATCCATTCATTTATTCACTAAGCACATCCTTAATGGAGCTAAGTCTGTTCTAGGCTCTGAGATCCCTGTCCTCCAGCAGAAAGTCATGAAACACATAATTACAAGTGGATGAGGGCTATGAAAGCAGAATAGGCTAGAGGCCAACAGCCTGGGTGCCTAACCAGGGCTACAGCTAGGGCCGGTATCCCTGAGCAAGGACCAGAGGTTAGGGAAGGGCAGGAGCCAGCAGGTGGGGGAAGTAGGTGGGCAGGGATCTAAGCAGAGGGGGTGGCCTTACAGCAGCTGCGGCAGAGAGCAAAACACTCAAGGCTGAGGAAAGCCATGCAGCTAAGGGGAAGTTGGAGGTGCAAGACACGGGTCCTAGAGGGGCTGAGGGGTGAGTCTTAGAAATCACGTCAAAATTCCTGGCCTGTATGTAGGTAATGAGAAGTAGGTATAAGGTGTTAAGCAAAGAAGTGAGAAGATGAGGTTTTGGGGGGAAAGGGTTACTTTGATTAAAGTGTGATGCTTTTTCTTTGATTTCTTTCCCCAGCATTGCTGTTGGTTTGCCCCATACAGTAACAGCTCTATGTGAACTTGTCATCAACCTTGACCTCCATCCATCCAGCCTTCAAACCAACAACCAACAAACACCTGATACGAAACACTGCCTTTGTGAATAAACCAATGTTCTGATCCTGTCATTTTCATTTCAGAATTGTGATTGCTCCTGAAATCAAATTAAACCTACTGATCTTAACTGTCCTGCAACTGCCTATCACCCACTATATTCAAAAACATGCATACAAATCACTCCTTAAATACAGCACTTTTAAGGTAGCCAACTTTTAGTGATACATATTCAAGTATTTAAAAATAAAATAATAAGCTGAGATTTGCTTCCAAATTACCACACAGCATGGTAAAAGGTGCTGAGTGTGTAAATGAAATTAGACAGTCTGTGAGTTAATGAACCTGGTGAAAGGTCATTGGTGGCTGAATCTATTGTCTATGTTAGTATACTAGAGAGGCTCTACTATTTGGGCATCTGAAGCATCTCAGTCCTCAAACTTCATATAGCTCTCTTCTTTTGTTCTGTTACTTTCTCTTATAAAAACTGCTACTTAGGATGATTCCAAACATAACCCTCAGACTTAAACTATAGTGATTGTTCAACAAATGTTTCAAGAAAGAAAACTGACATTAGAGCAAGTTACTCAATGGAAGCATCCATAATTACTTTTTTAAGACCATCCTGCCTAGCCGATGGTGGCACACTGGATAGAGCATCGACCTAGGATGCTGAGGTTCGAAATCCCAAGGTAGCCAGCTTGAGCGTGGGCTCATCTGACTTGAGTGCAGATTCACCAGCTTGAGCACAGGGTCATCAGCTTGAGCGTGGGATCATCAAAATGATCTCAAGGTTGCTGGCTTGTACAAGGGGTCACTGACTCAGCTGGAGCCCCCCAGTCAAGGAACATATGAGAAGCACATATGAGGAACAACTAAAGTGCCACAACTACAAGTTGATGCTTCTCATCTCTCTCCCTTTCTATATATATCTCTCTCTCTTGATCACTCAAAAAAGTCCTCCCTAAACATCTTCTTTCCACCAAAATCATTTTAATCAAACAATTCTACTTGGCCTGGACAGCTTTGTAAGGCTCCAGTTGATTTGTCCTAACAAATATGTATACATTTCCAAATAATCTAATGGCAACTATCTTCTATTTCTCTTGTAACCCCCAACTCTATGAGAAATGTTCAGTAAAGGTGGTGCACTGACTTACAAAATCATTGACTGTCAAGGCAGAAAAGGACATGAGAGGTTCTCTAGTTAACCAGCCATTTGATGTTTTTGTCTTTAGACTTATGTGCATATGTAATCTGTTAAAATTCAGTGGGTCATTTAATGCCTACACTACATACAGTAGAAACTGGGAAGGACCAGGAAAAGCTTCCTCCATCCACAATGGCAGATCAATCACTAATATCTCACTCTAAATAATTATCACTTTAGGTAATAAAATAACAGTAATATCTCTATGTCATGTTAAAGCTTTTACTGTAGGCAATTACAGGCTACAAAAATATTTTGTGCTCAACACCTTCTAAGATACTTTACCACACTGTGTTCGGCTGTTGGAGCCTCTCTACAATTACTATGAGGAGTAACACCATTTCCACTCCTCGTTCAACATTTTAAGTCAAAGTCATCAAACAACGAAAGATTTCATTACCACCCTGTACTGACAGAAACCAATATTAATTATTATTTGAATTAACCTCTGAGCCATGGTTTTCATCAGTACTCAGAAAAGACAGGGACAATTTCTAATTACATGCCACCCTCATTATAAGTCACTAGGCCGCAAAGCTGTATCTGATGAGGCTGCCACACTTTGCCTTGGAACTGCTTTATACTCCATTATAACCCCCTCATCTTATCCACACAGAAATGGAATTGGGCAGCCTCAGACTCTCTTTCCCCATGAGTCCCTACCTTTTTCCTTTAAAATTGTGATGTGGCACTATACATAAGTCTATTAGTAAAAAGTCCTTAATGCAAGGTAAACAGTAATTAAACAATTTTTAAACTTTAATATAAAGCTGAACAGTGATGGCCTTCTCCAGTTTTACTACTAAGTGACTAAAGTGCAGGCGGGAGCCTCTGTAGCACAGTGAGGAGACTCTGGACAAAGGATGACTCACTTCCCTAATGAGATGCAGTAAGAGAGCCTGAGACTTTTGTTTGCAACAAAGTTGCAAGTATAATGAAGAAAGAATTACAAGGAACACTCATATCCTTTATCAATTATTTCACTAACCATTGAGGCCTGACCTGTGGTGGTGCAGTAGACTAAGTGCTGATCAGGAATGCTGAGATTACCGGTTCAAAACCCTGGGCTTGCCTGATCAGGGCACATATGGGAGTTGATGCTTCCTGCTCCTCTCCCTCCTCTCTCTTTCTCTTTCTCCCCTTTATAAAATGAATAAATATAAAGTCTTAAAAAGATATTTCACTAACCATTGACTTTTACATTTGTTTTATATTTTTCTCTTCTGACCTGCATCTGTACACACATATGTTGCTTTTAAAAATGTTTTTCTTTTAAATATCAAGGTATCTTAGAACACCTCAGTGACAAAAAGATTTGGCCTGCTAAGGAATCTGTTAGTGAAACATTTTAGACCACAAAGTTGACATTAGGTTACATACATCTTACAGCAAATGTTACCCCCATTTGTTACAAGAAGCCAACATGAAGCCAGAAAAGAGGAATCAGTTCCGCTGTAGTACCCCAAGTACTACAATACCACACTTAGTAGGAAGACACCTTATCTTCCTCTTAGGTAGTTATTATTATACCATGGCAATATTTTAAATGTTAAAAAAAATAAAGGAAAAGTTCCCTAAAAATAGACAATCAGAGGGAATGAAGAAGAAGTATTGAACAAGTAATTCTTGAGGCCCAGCTTAGACTACTTCCACGTATGACGTGTTGTCCTGTCCGCTTCAATTACGGCAGCATTGCTGCCATCAGTCATGGGATCATCTTCATAAGTGCTAAAACCAAGTTTGGTCATCCAGTGGATCCTGTTAGCAGCTGTCTGGGGGCTTCCATACTGAAGCTGGAAGATGGGAGTATAGTTGGGTTTTTTTTTCTTTCTATTTTTAAATTTTTTATTGAATTCACTGGGTAACATTGGTTAATAAAATTATACAGGTTTTAGGCATACAATTCTATAATATATCATCTGTATATATTACATTGTGTATTCACCACCCCAAATCAAGTCTCCCTCCAGAGAGCTTGGGATATCATCACACTGTTCAGAAGGGCCTGCAATTTAAAACTTATGAAATTTCTGGAATTTTCTATTTAATATTAAGGACCACGGTTTACCACATGTAATTGAACATATGAAAAGCAGAAGAGTAGGTAAGGGGGACTACTATGTACATTCCATTGTACTCTTTGAAAAAAAGTGCACCATTTAAAAATACTAGAAGTTTCAGGCCAATCATCCGTGACATAAATAAGCACACTTATAAATACCTCAAAATTAAGGATTCAGGTATGGCATCATACAATTCATAAAACAATGCCAAAACAAGTGGAAAGCAGATAAAAATAGAACTGTGTTCTCAACAAAAAAGGACACTGAGTTTTTGAATCTTGATTAGAACTTGATTTTAAACTTGAAGAAATCAATTGTAAGTTAGGATGCTAATTTACCAACTTTAGTACCAATGGCAGTAAAGAAGAAAGCTGTCATTTTCCACGAGGCAGAGATTGGCTCATTACTTAACTACATAATGGCAGTCATGGCATCTGTTCTTTACCAGACCAGTTTAGTACTTCATGGATGAGCGTTGTTCTGTACTATGGGAAAGAATATTGCCACTGAAGCTAACACAACTAGTGACACAAAAATTAATTTTAAAAATTAAAATGTACAAATAAGAATTATAATAAATTAAGGACATGCATTTTGATATCTAAAATATCTTTCAAGAATCCTGCTTACTTTTCATTTTATGAACAAAAGAGAACCTTTCATGTAAATAGATGTAAACTAGAAATGGTATTAAAGAATTATTTCCCAAAAACTAAGAGTGAGCCTGACCTGTGGTGGCGCAGTGGATAAAGCATCTACCTGGGAACACTGAGGTCGCCAGTTCAAAACCCTGCACTGGTCTGGTCAAGGCACATATGGGAGTTGATGCTTCCAGCTCCTCCCCCCTTTCTCTCTTTCTCTCTCTCTCTCTCACTCTGTGTCTCCTCTCTAAAATGAATAAAAAAAAATAAAAAGAAACTAAGAGTGAATTTTTGTAATCACTTCAAGTACTATCACAAACAATATTACTAACAGAATTAAAAGCTGAGCTTTCAAAGAATCTCCCAAACTATTCCTACCAACCTGTATATGTAAATCTCCAGCCTTAAATAACCCACCACTAATGAACTTAAAATACTTGAATTTATACAAATTACTATAAGATACCTCTTAAATTCCTGTATAAGAGAATCATTCTTTAAATGTCATTTTCTACTATCACTGCTACTAGAGACAAATATTGCAACTAAAGTTTCCTTTCACCCTTAAATACAATGTATTTTCTATTTTAAAAAATGTAAACATGTATAGGATGTGAGAGATACTGTGCTAGGTCCTATGAATAGAAAGTAACAAATTCTTGAGTAACCCAATCTAGTCAGAAGAGCAAAGATACAATAACAAAGGCACTTGATTTAGCACTATAGTAACATAGTTCTAAAGTGATAACTTTTACCTAAGAGTTTTTATGTAATTTTCAATTAAACCAAAACATAAACCTTCTGCCATAGGCTGCTTGCAGGCTGCTATGGGGATAACACGAATAAAATTAATAGGCTGCAGTGACTTTCACACTATCACTACCATCTCGACCCTCCTCTAACTTGATAGTGCTAGTTAAATACACATAGGATGCTATCCTTTAAAAGAATACTTCATTTTATCAAGTTAACCAAAAAATTACAAGCTGTACCAAAAAAAGCTATATTAGGGAATACAATCAATATAACTACCTACTGAATTTTAGAAATCAAACCCCCTTAATAGGCATAATCAGAAAAACACTAATAAAAAATATTAAAATAGACCTAGAATGCCTGCAAAGAGCTTACAACATAAAAGAAGAAAACAGGAATATAATGAAATCCTGCAACAGAAGCATACCGCAGGCTTCCAAGATGCGTCATCACGCCTGGAGTCTACCAGCATTGCGTGCAGCAGCAGGGGTATCAGCGGGCGGGCGTCGTGTCAGCCAGCGCCGCATGTCCGCGTGGCATGCCCGCGGCATGGGAGTCAACTGGCACTACGGGCCAGCGGCGCAGTGACAGTCGGCAGGGGTATCAGCCGGCGTGACGTCAGCCCACACTGCATGCCAGCGGCAAAGCCATCAGCCAGCGCGGCATTCCAGGGGTATAGCGTCAGCCCGCATTGTGTGCCTGCAGCACCGGCGTCAGCTAGCGTGATGTGCAAGCAACCTGCGAAGGGACATAAGAGCCCAGTGCAAGCTACACGTTCTTCCTGCACTGCAACCCTATCCCTGGCCAGAAGAGGATCGGGAAGCAACTGCGGCCGCGCACCATGTCTTCCCACACGAAGCAAAATAGGATATGCCTCCTGGAAACGGAAGGTTGGGGGTGAGGGGCCTACTACGGGGCCATGGCCACGTGCAACCTGTAGGGCCACCCCCAGGCCACAAAGAAAACCAGCTAGTCCAAGTCCCACCCACCCTGTCACACAGATTCCCTATCAACCAGCTAAGCCACTTCACTATCACCAAGAAGTTGGCCTAACCCAGAGCCTCTGCCCTCTTATCCAGAACCAGAAAACTAACCTCTAGAAAAAGGTGAGCCTTTGGATTAGAGTCTTATGAAACAGACAACATAAACATACCGCTCTGCGTACACAGAGCTTCTAGCTCTAATACTCCAGCTCACCTGTGCTATACTGTTTCTTTTTCTTTATCCTGATAGGACGATACCAAGAACTTCCTGGGTCCCAGACAATGTAAGGTGTATTCTGGATGAAAGCAGCAATAATGCTACACACTACGGTTTGAGGAAAGAAAGTAGTCTGCAGGCAGACACAGAAAGCAACAAGAATCGAGTGATGAGTCCTCTCAGGAAAAGAAAAGGCCAGCAAAGACCTCACAGGGACAATCAAGTGACAGGAGGGCAAGACATTGCCACATTTACCCTTGCACCTCACTGGTGTTTCCTAAGTAATCTACAAGGGAACATGTACCCCAAATACTATAAAGAGAAGACAATATAAGTAAGGAAGTGGCATCTAGTTGAAAAGAACCATAAATGGCTTTACAGAGAGGTAGTACATATTTGAAACAGAATCTGAAGACAAGCAGGATTTTGACAGGCAAAAATGAGTGGACAAAAGGAGTCGAATCAGTACAAGCAAGAGCAGAGGTACAAGAGAGAGAAACTGCTGTGTTTAAAGGTCATGAGTAATCAATCTAGTTAAGCCTGATTGTGGGATATATTTAAAGAAGAGTAGATGCTACGGTTGGAAAGTTACCTTGGCATTAGGAATGGAAGCCTTGTCAAGGGCCAGCTGGAGGCAGTCAACTTGGTTTTCAAGGGGGAAACACAAATACTTGTGTACAGAAGTGTGACATGAGGACATGTGGCTATTAGAAAGGCTTCTGGAACATGCACAGGCAGAAAATTCAAATGAGAAGTCTTTGCAGTAGTCCAGCAGAGAAGCCCAGTAGACACTGAAATGCGGTTTGGGTATGGGAGACCATGTCGGGGAGACAGAATCTATATATCTACAAATTTGGACACCGTTCTGGATTTGGAGGATTGCAACAGGAGAGAAAAACAAAAAAAAAAGTGAAGATAGCATTCCTGGGTGACTGGGTAAATGGTGTAGGGAAAGACAGATGTGATTCTGAACACTAAACACTCACAGCAAAAGTCTGATTTCCTCTGTCCTAGTGTGAAAACCTCCAGAGGCTCCCTTTGACTATGAAATAAACCCAGGCTCATTTGAAAAGCCCTCCTAAAGCTAATCTTCACACCTACTCTCTCATCTAGACCACCTTTTTCCTATTCCTACAATTTTCCTCTCCTCCCTCCATTCCATCACCACTCTCTCCAATTATCAACCATTCCTTAAATCCTGCACAAAAGCTAATTCCCCCAAGAATTCTCCACACTTTAGCGCTGGTCAAATATTATAAATATGTATGGCCTTAATGCTTTGATAGACTATATCCTTAGAATTTTATTTGAATATGAATGTGTACTACCTGGCCTTGCTATAGCAAGCTGTCAATAAGTGCTCAGTAAATTATCTAGTAATATCTACACATTTCAGATAATCAGTTCTTCTTAATTACTAAGAAAATCCCTCAAAGTAAACTCGTATAGAAGGGTAACTTGTAAAGCTTTTCCATGAATCCAATCCATTAATCAATAAGTGGGACATTTGTTACATTTAGAGATATATCCTAAGTCAAAACATTTCATGGGGAATAAGTGTATGCCATGAAAGTAAGACAGTAAATTACAATCTTCAAATTTATTGGGACTACAGAAGAGTCACTCAGCAGAAAAGCAAATTCCTTTTCATGGAAAGAGCTGCCAGTCAAGACAGACTCCTGGATGCACACTCACAATATTTTAATTAAAATTACTTATCAATAAATCTAGTTATCAATATTTGCATATTTCAGCCTCTGCGGAGGCAAGAATAAACAAATTCTAAGACTATACTAGACAGCATCAAAAGGTGTTCCTTATTAACATGTTATCAGATTTTATATTACAGATTCAGGGCTCTTAGGCAGAATGCTAATACTAATATATATTTTAGAAGAGCTTGGTAAATTAGTAAGCACTGTTAAAAGGACTTCCTGCCCTGGCAAGATAGCTCGGTTGGTTGGAGCATGGTCTCAAAGTTCGCAGGTTGCCAGTCTGATCCCCAGTCAGGGCAGATACAGGAACAGATCAAGATCCTATCTCTCTTTCTCTCTCTCTCTCTCTCTCTCTCTCTCTCTCCCTTTCTCTCTCTCACTAAAATCAATAAATGAATTAAAAAATAAAAAGAATTTCTTTTTTCTTCATATATGAAAACTTTCAGTATATTTACTTGTTTGTTTTTTTCTTTTTAGGATAGTACTTAGTGTGTTGACTCTCAAGTAGCAGAGTACTTTGACAGGTTCAAAACTTCTTAAATAACTAAATATAGCTAAATTACTATACTTCTGTCCTCATAATTTGAAGATAAATGTGTTACTCTCTAACTTATCTTTTTATGTGTTACAATTCTAAGTCTTACCTTTCATTATCACTATTCAATAATGAGAGCAAGGTCTGCCATTGACATGAAGCACTGTAACATGTAAATGACACAAGTGACTTAGCATTACCCCTATCTCCTTCATCACCTACACTGTCTCAGCATACTGTTTAAATTATTTCTATTGAAGTATATGTGAAATTCTAGTCATGTAATAATATTCCTTGGTTTCATAAAACTATTTTACCAGTGTTTAAAATAATTAAATACTATAAAAAATGTGCCATACTAAACTATTTCTGCTTCCTGAATGTTACAATCTTAAATAATTCATAATGGCTCAACTACCTAAACCAAATTTAAACTTTAACCACTTTAAATAATTTTGCATAAGCATAATTAGAAAAAATATTAATCAGACAACTTGCTATACCTACCCACAACGGCAATCAGAACAAATGAGCATAATCACCACAATGTACAAAGGTATGTGGGCAAGGGTCCCCTTAAAAAAAGGTAATTTGTTGTTTCATGATGTTCACGGTGGAAAGGCTTGACTGGTCATGAGGCCTGGAACGAGTATGTCTCATCCATGCAGGTGGCTTTGGGTAAATCCTACATTTTTTTTCCTATAAATTGCCATATGGATTATAATCCAATGTGTGTTAAAGATCCTGGTTAGTAATAAAACATGCTACAAATGTGATTCACTTTATGAAGTGATGTTGATCAATGCATAGGAGTTAAAGTCAAGAACTATTATTCCATGTAGCTCCTCCCCCTCTGTTTTCTACATGTGTCAGCATTATCTCTGCACTAACTATATCTAAATCTCAAAGAGTGGGTACAGGTATCAAACTGTTAGCAAGAATTCTGCATTTTCACTCTATGAGATTTGCTTATTAATATCTTAATATAAACTAGATTGGCAACATTCAGGAAGTAGTTAGGAATAATCTAGTATGTCACATGTTTATAGCACTTAAAATTTTGCCAACCAGATAAAATAGTGAATTACCCTTCATATATAATATTTAACCCCAAGTAACAAGTCTAAAATTTTCAGTGAACCCAGGTTTTTAATGAAACCCAGCAACTAAGTAACTATCAACTAATGAGTGCTATGAAAGAAACAAGTAAGCATGTTTAGGCACACAAACCTCTTCATTCTCAGTGAATTTATACTCTGGTTGGAGCAGCAAGGTATAAGTAACCTCATTTCCTACTTCACAGGAAAGCAGAAGCCCTCTGTATCTGAGTCTGCTCACTAATGTGTGCAGCCATCCACTCCGCCTGCTTTCCTGTTACCGCCAAGCAGCTACACTCTTGCGAGTTAATGCTCATCCCTCCCCCTCTGCACCCCATCCCTTCCCCCATCAAGAATCGTACTTCATCAGTTTTACTTTGTTTTTCCTTCAGACCTATATAATCCATCTCTCAAATGGAGCCTTCCCACTTACTTTCACACACTTAAGTCTCTAACATTTGATTAAAAAAATGAAAAAGTGGACATAAGTTTGGTTTGGAGGGGAGGGAAGAAAAGATGCTGGTAAGCCTGTATCATGGTGACTAGCTAGGGCTGCTCCAGTCAAGAGAATAGCTAGCTGTACAGTCCTTTTACTACACAAGTGACTAAGGAAGCAAGTACACATGAAACATCCAGTCATTACATCACTAACCATCCCAGTGCCCTAAGGAAAGGGCACTCTATGGCCTAAGGGTAGCCTCACAGACATCAGTCACCCAGCTAGCCATTAGATAAGCTAGAAACCTAGACAGGTTCTTCCTCCTATGGCTCTCCACATCCGATCTATCAATCACAGTGATCCTACCTACTATATCATTCTGAGCCATCGCCTTCTGTCTGTATCCACCATCACGACATTACCTCTCACTGGATGAAGCAGTAGTCTTCCCCCAACCCCTATCTCCAACCCCCTCCAATCTATGCACATAGCATAACCAGAGTAACTACTCCCCATTTTTCTTGGTGTACAGACCAAGTTCTCCCCAGCGCAGCTAATGAGCCTCCTGCCTGGAGGTAAGTCAGTTTTTCCGCATCTAAGGCAAATGCCTGTTAGCCACACCTTAGCACCTCATACTTCTTCTTTCTTAAAAAAAAATTGTTACAGTTGCACTTTTATTTGTTTTTGTGATTATGTGATTAATAACTATCTATCTCATTAGTCTTGGGCATGTGATATAGTTTTGCTTACCTCTGTATCCCCAACACTCAGCATGGTGCCAAGCCCACTGATATTTATAATTACTCTTTTGATCAATAAAGAAACATGAAACAACTAATTCTATAGCCAATACCTTAGGGGGAGGTGAATTAAATATATGATCAAGTACACAAGCACTGAGGAAACTCAAACAAGGGAGAAAATATCCTGACTGGCTTTAATATGTTAAAGGGAGATGGGGCAGGAGAAAAGACCCTGCCTGGACACAGTTGGGAGCATGGCATGGCATCAGAGGAGAGTGGAGTTGAGCCATGCTGAAGCGGGGAGGAAGAGCTGAGACAGAGGCAGAATGGGAGTGGAGGATCTTGAAAAGGTAAGTGAAAATTTTACACTGTAGACCCAGGAGCTGAGACATGCTTGAATCAAGATTAATTTGGCAAAATGAAGTCAGATACAGGAAGAGGTGGGAGTCATGAGCTGTTTGCAAAGATGAGGCAGAACAACATACCAGGCTCGATATTGGCCAAATATAGAAAGGTGAGCAGTGTGGGAGATTAAAATCTGAAGAAGTGGTCCAAGAGGACAGCAAGAAGGCAGGACTGTTGGTGGGAAAGCCCTTCCAGGTGGGGTGGTGCAATCCAGTATTCAGTTTACACTCAAAGATAGGAATGCAACATTAATTTTATTATGCAGCTAAACAAAATGAGAGCTGAAGCAGTGGTTCGAGTAACTGAAGCATCGTGAACATCTTTTTCCAAACAAGATTTTAAGAATTTATCCTAAAACAACTTCTAAGATTTAAGTACTATAATGCAGGAAATGAAAGCATAAATAGCCTCCTGTTCTTGCTGTGTTTTCTCCTTTTGTTTTCTAGCCATCACCCTACCTTGACCAATGAGAGAAAAAGAGAAAGTGATGAAACTCTAGCACGTTTATCCCTTGTATTTTCTTTTCAGCACCATCACCAGTCAACTGGCCGAAAGCACTTTATTGAAAAATTAAGAGATGTGCACATTTAGTGTGGAAGACTCATTCACACTTCCCTAAGTAGTGCTCCCACACCGCCCAGGCATGTGAACAGGGAACTGATAGATTCACTAGGAAGACCCAATTATAAGAGTCTAAATGTATAAGCTAATTCCTTGTCTCTTTCATGTTCCACTCGCCAGCAACTAAAATGCTTTGATAGGAAAAAAAAAAAAATTGGTATATGGGGTTCTGTTTCTGTTTACAACTAAAACCACAGTCTCTACCTTCTCCCAAGCTTGTTGTTGGGCAGACTTAATATTAAACGCTTTATTTAGTTAGGGGACTAAATAGATTCCAGCTGTCCTATGAAGTTGGAGTGCACAGTTAAGTTGAAGAGGAAACCCAAGGAAGAGCCACAAGAGGTGAGGTGTGATGTGGGTGCAACAAGCATAGTCACGTATGTAGAAGTCACATCAGAAGGGATACCTCCTCTTTAAAGTAAGTGTAACATTGCCTGACCTGGAGCAGTGCAGTGGATAAGGCATCAATGTGGAATGCTGAGGTCACTGGTTCAAAACGCCAGGCTTGCTCAGTCAAGGCACATACCAGAAGCAACTACTACTATGAGTCGATGCTTCCCACTCCTACCCCACTTTCTATCTCTCCTCTTTCTAAAAAATCAATAAATAAAATCTTTTTTAAAAGTGTAATATTTAAAATTAGAAAATCCTCTATTTCCCAGATTGTATACCCACCACACTTGGAAAATAAGCATCATAGCAAGGTAGAAAGTAACAAACATAGCAAGTGCCTGCTAGCACTATGCTAAGTGCTGTAGCCTCCACAACACACACACATGTCATCTTCCCAACTGCCCCTGAAGTATCTTCTGCCCACACTTTGTAGATGAGGAAAATGAAATGAAAGAAATTAACTCTCCAAATCGCAAAACTAGTGAACAGAGAAACTGTTTTTTGCTTCCCCCGTTCTGTCCTGCCTCCAACGCCAACACGGCAGGGCACAGAGCACCCGCCTCCACTCCCCATCACCTTTGAGCAGAGCCCCACACCAGGGGCTAAGATTTACTTGGTGGCAGAAACCATCTGCTGCAAAGTGAACTTCCTCTGCAAAGAACTTCAATAAGCTGCAGTGGAGACAGGCACCCATCTCCAAAGAGTAAGAGAGAAGCTTTTTAAAAGAGACATATAGATCAATGGAACAGAAAAAAGAACCCAGAAATAAACCCACACCTCTATGGCCAATTAATATTTAACAAAGGGGGCAAGAACATACAATGAGATACTCTATTCAATAAATGGTGTTGGGAAAACTAAACAGATACATGCAAAAAAAAAATTAAACTAGACCACCTTCTGACACGATATATAGGAATAAACTTGAAGTGGATTAAAGACTTAAATGTTAAACTCAGAACTCTAGAAATCCTAGAGGAAAACATGGACAGTAAAATCGCAGACATTTCTTGTAGCAATATTTTTTATGATACATCTCAGCAAGGGAAACAAAAGAAAAATAAAAGGGACATCAAACTAAACAGTGTTTTTCACAGCAAAGGAAACTATCAACAAAATTTGCCAATGGTACATCTGATAAAGGATTAATATCCAAAATGTATAAAAAACAAACTTCAACATCAAAAAGACAAACAATCCAATTAAAAAATGGGCAAGGGACCTGAACACACACTTCTCCAAAGAGAACATAAAGATGTCCAACAGACATGTGAAAAGAAAAGTCACCAATCATTAGAGAAATGCAAACTAAAACCACAGTGAGATACCACCTCACACCTGTCAGAATGGCGCTCATCAATAAATCAACACACAAGTGCTGCGAGGATGTAGAGAAAAGGGAACCCCAATGAATTGTTGGTGGGAATGCAGATAAGTGCAGCCACTGTGGAAAGCAGTATGAAGTTAGCTCAAAAAATTAAAAATGGGCCTGACCAGGCGGTGGCGCAGTGGATAGAGCGTCCGACTGGGACGCGAAAGACCCAGGTTCAAGACTCCGAGTTTGCCAGCTTGAGCGCGGACCCATCTGGCTTCAGCAAAAGCTCACCAGCTTGGACCCAAGGTCACTGGCTCCAGAAGGGGCTGCTTGGTCTGCTGAAGGCCCGCGGTCAAGGCACATGTGAGAAAGCAATCAATGAACAACTAAGGTGTCGCAACAAAGAACTAATTATTGATGCTTCTCACCTCTTTCCATTCCTATCTGTCTCTCCCTATCTATCCCTCTCTCTGACTCTCTGTCCCTGGGGAAAAATAAATAAATAAATTCAAAAATGGAACTGCCTATGTATGACCCAGAGAGTCCACTTCTGGAAATTTATCTGAAGAAACCCAAAGCAGTAATTTGAAAGAATATATGCAGTGTTATTTACAATAGCCAGGATTTGGAAGTAGCCCATATTCTCATCAGTAGATAAGTTGAGAAGCTGTGGTACACTTAATAATAGAATACTACTTGGTTATAGAAAAAGAAGGGAATCTTACCCTTTGTTACAGCATGGGATGGACCTGGAGATTATAATACTAACTGAAATGAGCCCAATCAGAGAAAGACAAGTACCATATAATTTCACTTATATGTGGAAATCTAATGAACAAAATAAACTAACAAAATATAAACAGTCTCATAGATACAGAGCACAGGCTGACAGCTGTTAGAGGGGAGGGAGGAAGAGGGGCTGGGTAAAAAAGGAATTAAGAAAAAAAACCTCCTAGACACAGACAACTATACGGTGATTACAAGAGAAAAAGTGGAGTGGGAGGAGGTAGAAGAGGTCAAAGAGGGGATCAATGGTGATGGAAGGAGACTAGACTTGGGGTGCTGAACACACAATACAGATGATGTATTACAGAATTGTACACCTGAAACCTATATAATTTTATTAACCAGTGTCACCTCAATAAATTCAATAAAAAATTTTAAAATCCCCAGGAAGCTGAAAAGTATCTCATAAGTTCACAAGGAGCTGCTGCTAAACCAAATACCTTTCAAATGAGCAGTTTTGTTCTTTTCTCACCCAAATCCACCCTTCCAAATAAAATACACTGTTTAGCCTGACCTGTGGTGGCGCAGTGGATGAAGCGTCGACCTGGGAACGCTGAGGTCGCCAGTTCAAAACCCTGCACTGGTCTGGTCAAGGCACATATGGGGGTTGATGCTTCCGGCTCCTCCCCCCTTTCTCTCTTTCTCTCTGTCTCTCGCTCTCTCTCTCTCTCACTCTGTGTCTCCTCTCTAAAATGAATAAATAAAAAGAATTTAAAATACACTGTTTAAAAACTGTAATTACCTGAGAAAAAGTTGTTCCAAGAGAGAATCATATTAAGAAAAACTCCCATTACAGACAGCTACACAAAAGAAAGAACTGTGACACAATAAAACAGTCCATGCTGTAATTACTACATGTGTGAAACAGCCACAATCTAATCTCTCAGTAAGAAACACCCTCAGCATTATAACTAGTAAATCCCATCCGTTCCCAAACAAATGGCCAAGCGGAACTATGTTGAAAAATAGGAAGAGGAAAAATATCTATTTCACCTTAACAAACTTACACTTATTTGGGGAAATAATAAAGGAAGTCCTCAAATAAAGAGATGAGAATGATGAATGTCTGAAAAACTGGCTTTCTGAGCTGTGGTGTTTTTGATTACTACTACAATCACCAAGGACTTCATTGAATACTCAGGACTGCATTCCCACATGGACACTTTACATGAGCTGTCTCACATACATAGTGACTAAACCATTGCTGCTGCTTATACAGATATTAATTGCAACTTTTTAATTTTACCTGAAGTCTACAGATTTGGTCAAGTTGCAGCTCTGTATCTGTTCCTACCACATTAAGATTTTCTTTTTTTAATTTGTTGATTAGCTAGAAAGGAAGGGGGAGAAAGAAAGACAAGAACATAGATCTGTTCCTGCATGCGCCCTGACCAGGGATTGAGCACATAACCTCTGTTCTTCAGGACGATGCTCTAACCACCTGAGCTATCCAACCAGGGCTAAGATATTCTTAAGTTTATGTCTGCGTGCATATGTGTGCTCATTTTCTAGCAGACTACTTTCCATCCCAAATATACATTATTCACAAACCTCACTCGGCTCAAAATTCAAATGAACATATTGTTCTCATCTGTGAAACCAGCCTTCCATTTCTGGAAAGTATTGCCTTCCGAGGCAATGACAGACTTGTGGAAACTGCAGCCCCATCGACCTCGTTATCATCTCCATTGTTCACTTAAGAGTGTGTATACCAGGCACTGGTGTCTCTTAAAAAACTGAGCCTGGAAAATTTAAGTAGTTTTCCTAAGACCACATGGTCCAGTGAGAAGTCTGAATGAGACCCATGTTCTAACTCCAGAACTCACTCTCATTAACTGTTAGGTTATACTGCCTCCAATGGTTATCGACAGCAGATCTAGCATTTGACAGTTTTGTATTTATAGACCATCTAATTAGTATAAACAGGCATCTAGTCAGCATTGAAGGTCGCAATATTTTTATTTTTTAATTGATTTTAGAGAGACAGAGAGAGTTAGGGAGAGAGGGAAGCATTCATTTGTTGTTCCACTTAGTTGTGCATTCACTGGTCACTTCCCTATGTGCCCTGACTGGGATTGAACCTACAACCTTGGTGCTTCCAGATGACACTTTAACGAACTGAGCCAATCAACCAGGGCAGAGCTGGCAATGTTTTTAAGTTTCTAAAACTACTTAGTCACCTGATATGACAGCATCTTATCATGGTAGACCAAACACAATCTCCTAATTTGGTGGTCCTGAATCCTTGGGGTTTAATGTTTTCATCTAGTTCCGACTGAGATGGTTTTCATCAGGTCAATATCCAGTCTCAGCACAGCATCAAATGAAAAGCCCCAGAACCGGTCAGACAGCACATGCCTTCTGCAGAACAGTCACTGCCTCTTTCAGTAAGATGGGAACTTCTAGAAATGTCCTGGACACAATTTGTGAAGGTGCAACTGCCAATATGGTTGGAAAGAGGCTAAGACAAGCAATCGCCAAGTATCAATTTAGTATTTGGTTTTATTCCTGATCTTCTGAATTCTGACTGTTTGGAATCTAAAACTTCCCCAGACACAATCTCTATAAAAAAAAAAAAAAAAAAAAACCAAAACAACTTCACCTAACCCATGATGTAGCTGAGAGAAGAGTGTGAGGAAATGAAAGCTAATTCAACTATAAGCTCCTTAAATTCCTGCCCTATTTCTTTTCTTTTTCCACTGATTTGAGAGTTAGAAAAAGAGAGAGAGAGAAAGGGATGGGGGAAGGGAGAGAAAGGAGATGAGGGAAGGGAGAGAAAGGGGATGAGGGAAGGGAGAGAGAGAAACATCAACTCATTGTTCCACTTAGTTGTTTCATTTAGTTGTACACTCACTGGTTGCTTCTCATATATGCCCTCACCGAGAATCAAACCGATGACTTCAGCGTGCCAATACAACACTCTATCCACTGAGCCAACAGGCCAGGGCCCTATTTCTTATTCTAGTTTTCTATAACCTCCCCCACTCATCCAACAGTAGAGAGAAGGCTCTCCAGAAGCAGAGGAGTTGGGACATATTCCATAGCAATGAAGAAGACAAGAGGCAGGGCTGGCTACAGCACAGCAGGCTATCCTACTCTTTAAAAGGGGGTGGTAGGAGGTAATAAAACAGGACCTATCACATAGTCCTGGCTCACACTAGGTGACTAGAAACAAAACAGTTAAAATATCAATATTTGGCAATTTTGAAATCATCTCAGTTCTCTTGATGGTCACATAATTTATGAAATTAAAATATTTGGTTATATCACCTAAGCCATAGGAATCTATGTGATAAAACAGACTTTGTTATACATTGCATTTTGTTATAACCTAAATCCATACTGTCATGTTACAACCACTCCTTATTTAACCACATGACACAAGGGGAAATCCAGAACACCCTGACCAAGATATTACTAGCAAAATGTTCTAGAGGTATCTGTCATAATCACACTTTCAATCTTTTCAAGATGTTAATAACTAATTGCTCACAAGTTGCAGCTATCATGCCAAGAAAGGCGTTATCTACCATCTTTATTTGAAACCTCCAGTCATACTAATAGACAGCAAGGCTCTCAAATCTTTATACCTCTCACTTTCATATTCTCTTTACTAAGAAACAAAGCAAACCATAACAATATTCATAACTGCTCATTTCAATGAATAACTGATATGTGCCCCCCATTGAAAAAGGTACTATTACTGCCCTGTTTTATAAGTGTGGAAACTGAGGCACAAAGGTTAATTAACATGCCCAAGGTCCCAAAAGTAATTACCTGTCAGAATTAAGCTTTAAACCCAGGCTGTGGCTTTAACCTCTATATGCCATGCTGTCTTTATCATCTGTAATTATACACTTAAGGAATTTTTACATTGCTACCAATTTTTTTTTTTTTTTTTTTTTTTTTTTTTTTTTTTTTTGAGAGAGACGAAGAGAAAGGGAGGAAGGGAGAGAGATGAGAAGCATCAACTCATAGTTGTGGCACTTTCTGGTTATTCATCAATTGACTGCTTCTCATACGTTCCTTGACCCAAGGGTGGGGGGGGTTCCAGCCGAGCCAGTAACCCCTTGCTCAAGTCAGCAACCTTGGGCTCAAGCCAGCGACCCTGGGATCACGTTGATGATCCACACTCAAGCTGGCAACCTCGAGGATTCAAACCTGGGACCTCAGCATCCCAGGTCGACAGGCTGAAATTTTTCTTTTTTGTGGCTGGTGGAAGAGGACTCTTTGGCAGCATTATAATAGGTCCATATATGTGTCTGAAGAAGTCTACCTACCCTGTATTCTTTCCATACTGTCCTCACACTATCTGATGTCAATTCCTCTCTAATTATCCTAGATCCAGAAAATTAAAGAGGACCCTTCCTTGCTTTATATCACTGAATAATTAGATTTTAAACTTCTTATAAACCAAAACCACTGATTTCACTACTTTTGCACATATACCATGTGAGCACTAGCCTAGGTTAAGCTCAAAAGCTATACTCAAACACTTGATTGTTTGGTAAGTCAGGCTTTTAGTGGTTAGCAGTACATTTCTTGCTTTACTGTGAGTTTTATAGATTCTGGCATAACTCTTATGGAACAGTCTTGGTGACACTGCTTTATGGTACCCAATGTGTTGACAGCAGTCTGGCAGATTAACACCATAAAAAGTTGCCCACTGTCTGCTTATATTAGGTCTGGTGGCCAAGCAGAGTCATGTTGAAATACCTGATTCATGAGTCCATCTATACTGCACTCAAGACCAAAGGAACAAGGTGTGTAAGAGGTGGCACCAGGTGTAATTAAAGTAACAAATGGCTGGGAAATCTTTTTGCTAGACATTACAGAGTTAAATTCCAATTTCAGACACATTCAGGTGATTTTCCTTTTTGTTCAGGAAACAAAACTGAAAAATATAACTGACTGCAAATTGAAGTGCTTTGGTGTTGTTTTTTTAACTCACTATATTTCACTGATTCTAAGACATACTTTTATCATATTTCAATATATCAGAAATAGGATTTATCTTACAATTGGTACAAACTTAGACTTGACAAAATACAATAATGAAATGTACTGGTGTATATTCTAGATTCTATGGTTTTCAAGTTTTCTGCTACCATTAAACCATAATTAATTCATAATGAATTTAGGGAACAATGTTAGCAACTTGTCTCCCTTTCCTCCTCTGTTTGCCACAGAACATATACTGAAGAATGTTTGGTAAATGAAAGGTAACATAACTTCAAGGAGACAAAGCTTTGAAGCTATTTTATTATAAGTGCAAAGCTGTTACCCTCCTGTGAAGAAAATATAGCCAGAAAGTCTCTCCAGGCTGTGTGCAGCCCAAATGTGCTCCCTCTATGAGAAAGACACAATTCCAAGGTGAAGGAGTTCCAGATGCTAAAGTCTTCCTACCAGCTTACATCCACGGACTCTAAGACAAAATAAGCCTTTTAACTCAAGCTTGAAAATCTCAAGGGGTTTCTCCTCCACCTCCCAAATATCAAAATCGTGCTCACATATTTAAACAATTAGGTCAGATGTACAGAAGCTAGCACTGAATATGTCTGAAACCTGAGTGCTAAACGTGCAGTTAATATTAACCAAATTCAGATTTCATCTATAGAAAAGTTTTAAAACATGATTGTTTTCTCTGACTTCAGAAAACTTTTTAGAAAAGGGGAGGGTCTTTTAAATTGAACTTATTTCAGAAAAAAAAATTATTTGGGATAGAAGAAAATAAGCCAAATACTGCTATGTGATTTGGAGGGATAAAAATATAAAAAGCCTAAGAAACAAAAGTTGGGAGTATTTGTTTCAGAAATATAACAAAGTTAAGATTACATTTTTAAAAATATCTTCCTGTCTATACCACAAAAAACTGAAAAACTGTCAGAGTCTGTATGAGATACCAGACAGCTTCTTGGACTGGTTGCTGTTGTTTTTCTGCTTATAAAAAAAAGTACCTTTCAGTTCAAAATTTAAAATTTTTTACATTTCTTCCTGTGCTTATAATTTAATTTGCACAAAATTGGGACCACCATTAATACATTATTTTGTACCCTACTCTTCCTGTTTTCCAAAAACATGCTTGTGATACCTGCATGATATTCTAACACGAGAATAGCACAAATTTAACCATTCTCAATTTCTATCAAAAGAAAATGTTGTGATTTCTTATTCATCACAGCCAAGTGGATTTCAGGGTTGTTGTTTTTTTTATAGGATAGATGACTGATACAACTGGAATGACCATTTTAAAAGGTTTTGATATATATATGTATTCCCTCATTTTTTACCAAAATGTTTGTACTTACTGAACTTTGGACAGCAGTGAGCACACAGGTCTCATTATATTCTAGAAGCAACAAAAATATTTTTTAAATCTTCACTAACTTGGTGAGAAATATCTCATTTCAATTTGCATTTCTATTATTACTCCATATTTTAAACTTTTCGTGTTTATTATCAATTAATTTTTTTCTTCACATTACTTGTAACCTTTATTGCTTTTCTATTGGGCTACAACTATTTCTCTCCTGTATTCTCTCACAAAGTATGTTGGTGTGTCTTTTGAATATGTCCATATGCGCACATTAAACAGAAGTATAAAGCATGAGACAGTTCTTCCTAACGCTGGAATTCACACATTCACAACAAAGCTGAACTGGAATAGACTGATTACCTCCAACCTGTAGTATAAGTGTATTTGTGCAGCCTTCTCCCATGCTCCTAACCAAATCACATTGTGATATTTTCACTCTGGAAGAGTAATATTAGCATTCTACAGAATCCTGTCCTATTATTCTGTCTGTGTCCATGTTGTAAGGGAACAGAGAAAAGTAAAAGAAAAGTAAAGCTGAACTACATGTGAAAATAATTCAAAAATTATTTTTATAAGATGTAGAGGCCTTTATTGAAAATAAAAAAGGTTTAATATTTTGCCATTTCTTGACTTGCAAGTTACATAACCTCATGGTGAAGTAGTTTTATTTTGGAACCTTTCTAAAGGAGTTTTTTTACCTTTTCATATATCTTACTCCCCTAAAATATATTATTTTTTAATTTAATCTAAGTTCAATATATCAAACCTAAATTCTCCTCAAAGCCATTCTCAGTGCCATGCTGAGGCCCCCTGAAAGGACAGGCTACCGTCCCCTCAGAGTCTCTCCTCTCCTCTCCACTTCTCCTTGCCGTAGTCACAGCTCCTCTGCCTGCTGGCTCGGCTACTTCGGCTATTTCGACAGTCTCTGACATTTTGCCTCTAGTCCCTCTTCAACTGCAATCCGTCACATGTTGCTAAACTAACCTTTCAACTCCATTTCCATCATGTAATGTAAATTGGGATCTCACTCTGTCTAAACTTCCAATTTCGCCATAGCCCACCCTCAGCCTGTCCCTCTCCTCCTGGCTAAGGCTGATCCTCTGGGTCTGAGCTACAAAGCCCGTCTGCCGGCTGTCTCAGGAGGCCGAGAGGAGGAGGGGCTGGGTGTGTGTCCAGCTCTCCCTAGGAGGACACTGGGGCGAAGGTCCCTGCCCTGACCCCTGCAGGTTGCTCCGGGCTGTCTATTTCCTGCCAGGACCCTTGGCTCACAGTACCTCCATAATTTTGTTCATGTTATTTCTCAGTTCCTCCAATCTATCAAAAGAGAGTGCAAGTCACACTTCCTAATTTCCTCCTCCACTGCCAAGCCCTACACCAGCTGCGCCCCGTGGCTGCTGCACTAACAGCACCTTGGCGTTTAGCTCTTAATCACACACTGTGCTATCCTGTTCCACAGCCTCACCATTTTAACATCCTCAGTATATCCCACAGAACAGGAACACAGCTATGATGTTACATTGAAATCATACCAAAAAGTTAGCAAGAATATCCTAACCATCTACACATTCATAATTCTTACCCAGCTTTGAAAGGAGTTAAGAAAATAGCTTTCGCCAGGTGCATCCATGTTTCCAAAAGCCAAAAAAAAAAAAAAAAAGATTTTATTAAAAATTGCCATTTAATCTTCATAGGTGTAAATACAAAAACATTATTGAATTTTCTTCCTTGTCATTACTAGCCATGTCTTTGCATTCATTAAAGTCCTTCCTAGAAATGACTTGGGTATGGCCTTGTATAAAAAGCTCACTGTAACATGAATTTGGCTAGGTCCATTTTTCTCAAATCCCATTCTTGAAAGCCTGCTGTTCGACCCAGGCCTGTAAGGCAGGTGTGTGCACCAACTTCAGTCACCAAATGGTTCCTGAGTGCTGATACGACCCACTCTAGACCAATTTTTAGGAAATGCTCACTCAGCCACAGATTTCCTCCCAAAAGGATTTATGTTGCTACTTTGTTTTCTCTCCAGCACCATATTATAATATGGACATTATTGCACATTGACCTACAAGAGCACCAGATTAACCCACAGTGCACCTCGAGTACCCAATCAAAACAATGCTACCATGAGAAAACACTCCAATCAGATGCAAGGAACATGGTGATGGGGTTTGAGAAGGCCAGACTAACTCTCACCTCTTCTTTGTTCACCCACGTTTTGAAACAGCTGGTAGACAGCCAAGGAGGGGGTGGTAGCTGTCACGGAGGAGGCAGGGAGGGGACGGGCCTCAGGTGCAGGCTGCCTCACACCACCTGAGACACAGCCTCAACACTGAACTCACCCAGCCAGCTGCACATGGAGGCTGGCCCACAAGCCTTGGCCCACTAGAAGCAGAGAGATAGGTAGGCCCCTCTCTGCAGGCAGCCATACCCCAAAGAGGGGCTGATGGGCATGAGCTCAAGCAAATCCACTGTCAGAATGGTGAGGCCACACTGCAAGAAGGAAGAGAGGGGTTCCCCACACACTGGTCACTGCCCTACGGTCCCCCAGAGCAAATAACAATGCCAGCAATGGCCTAGCAGGCCTGGGACTGCGCTCTAATAGCCAGGCGTGTGTCAGGGTGGGTGCAATGTAGCAGAAAGAACAAGGATGCTGGAACACAGGGGCGTTGGACCCACGGAAGGGAATGAGCCTGCAGAGCAGCTACAGGCAGGATGACATCAGCCAGGGACAGGGGACATCAGCGCAGGCAGGAGGTGTGGAGCTGAGGTTCAAGGAAAGAACTGTGCTCTGGTATTCAGGCTTCTGTTATGCTTTCGAGAAAGGAGGAGATGTTAGGAAGATTTCAGATTTTAGACAGGCTAGGAACATTCAGGACAGAAGTTTGGTGGAGATAGTGGGAATAAAAATGCAGAAACAAGAGCTGAAGCTGTGGGCCTGAGCTAGCCAGACAAGCTCAAGATGAACCTTCTGAGCACAGGCTATGTTTAGAAGGGAGGAGAGGAACAAGGCACTGAGAGAGCACCAGACAGTGGGCCCAGGACCTTAACTGTGCCTCAGGGCCCCGGTCCTGAGACGAGTGCCAAAGAAGATGGTGGTGAATGAGGGACAGATCAGAAAGGAAGGGAGAGCTGAGGAAAGAGCACTGTGTCCATCCTTCCTCCACCTTCCACCTGACATCCTGTCCCTTAACAAAAAATAATACTGCCAAATCTTTAAGAATGGCAGTAACCCGCCTGACCAGGCAGTGGCGCAGTGAATAGAGCATTGGACTGGGATGCGGAAGACCCAGGTTCAAGACCCCGAGGTCGCCAGCTTAAGCGCAGGCCCATCTGGCTTGAACAAAAGCTCATCAGCTTGGACCCAAGGTCGCTGGGTCCAGCAAGGGGTTGCTCGGTCTGCTGAAGGCCCGCGGTCAAGGCACATGTGAGAAAGCAATCAATGAACAACTATGGTGTCGCAATGGCATCGAAAAACTAATGATTGATGCTTCTCACCTCTCTCCGTTCCTGTCTGTCTATCCCTATCTATCCCTCTCTCTGACTCTCTCTCTGTCCCTGTAAAAAAAAAAAAAAAAAGAATGGCAGTAACCCACTCACCAATTTACCTTCTAGGAGGACACTCATTTTATTTTTGTGACAGAGACAGAGAGGGACAGATAGGGACAGACAGACAGGGAGAGAGATGAGAAGTATCATATTTGTTGCCATTCCTTAGTTGTTCATTGACTGCTTTCTCATATGTGCCTTGACCAGGGGGCTACAGCAGAGTGAGTGACCCCTTGCTCAAGCCAGCGACCTTGGGCTTCAAGCCAGCAACCATGGATCATGTCTATGATCCCATGCTCAAACGAGTGACCCGCACTTAAGCTGGTGAGCCCATGCTCAAGCCAGTGACCTCGGGACTTTGAACCTGGGTCTTCTGCATTTCATTCCGACACTCTATCCACTGTGCCACCACCTGGTCAGGCAGGACTCTCATTTTAAATGTATCACATGCCTTTGGAAATAACACTGGCTTGAAATGCGTTGCCTGAAACTGTTATTGCTGTATATTAAAGCAATTTGCTTTTTGTACCTCATAAACTAGAACTACACACAAAACAAGTTAATTATTCTGTGGCAGCAATGAAAAAATTTAACACAAATACAAAACATGCTGTTCTCCATCTCTTTAAAATCACCTTTAAAGCGGACTATGCTCATTTGTCCATCTTCACCTTTTATATTAACTGGTCTGCCAAATCGCAGCTAAGTTTCATTCACTTATGTGTAACAGAATAACATTACTTAGAAAATTCCTAAAATGATTCTAAAAATATAAGAGTTACCATTTTTCTGAATTGTTTTATATTTCCATAGCATGTTACTATGCAACTATTGGTCTAAACCACGTGGCTTTTTAACTTTTAGAAGACATCAGAAGCACCTAAATAAAAATTCAGATTCTAAATAGTCCTCAGAGATTTTAATTCAGTTAAACTGGTGTGGGGTTGAGGAATCTGCATTTTTAACAAGTATCCCAGATGACTGTGTTGAGTCTAAGGCCTGATAAGTAGCTACTGTATTAGTCATTTTCATATTACCAGATGAAAATTTTAAATAATTATATAAGATCCTCAAAATCATCTATCATGCCCATTTTGCAGGTCTCTTGAAGAAAACAGATGAGAAAGCTACCTCACTCCAGTTCAGCATTCTATACTTCCTTAAACACGAATGAGTGAGTTATATCTACAAAACAACCTTGTACCTTCTGAATCCCAGTGAGGTAGAAGGGAAGGGGAGCTAAGAACACTGCTGAGCCTGGCCAGTGGTGGCACAGTGGATAAAGCGTCAACCTGGGATGCCGAGGTCCCAGGTTTGAAACCCCAAGGTCACCAACTTGAGTGTGCGATCATCGACATGACCACATGGTCACTGCTTGAAGCTCAAGGTCGCAGCCTTGAGCAAGGGGTCACTGGCTTGGCTGGAGAAGCAATCAATGAACAACTTAAGTGCCACAACTACAAGTTGATGCTTCTCATCTCTCTCCCTTCCTCTCTCTTTCTTCCAAAGGAAAAAAAAAAAAAGAACATTGTTGAAAAGCTGTAGGATCAAGGCAGGCAGCCAGGCTCACAGCTGTCTGTTCCCTCTTTCCCCAACAACAAGTAGCAACTATTCCATTAGCTCTGTTAAGGATATGAATTAATACTGTAATGCTTTGAATCAAAAATAGTGTAAGTGAAACAAATCAGAGCGCTTACCAGATTCATTAGCTAGCCCAAGCAGTCTTTTTTAGAGAAATAAAGGTAGTAAAGAGTTATTATCAGGTTTTTAAAGTGATAATGATGATGGTGGCAATAATCCACAAAGGGTAATGCACAATGATGTGGGCATTTCCCTAAGTTCCAAAAAGCCTGAGCGTAGAGAATGATAGCAGGGCCTCAATGTCAACTATTCTGCAAGCCAGAGCGTGTAGATTCCTGGAGAAGACATTGCCTTTTGTTCACCACACCGAGCCTGAAACACAACAACACCCATATTCCAGTGATAGCACCATGGCACTGCCTGCCGGCCAGCAATTCAGATACAGCAGTGGCACCACCTGTGGGCTCAACTGTGTGGGGAAATGACGTATGTTTTTATACTGTGTCCTTACTTGACAGCATGTAAGACAGAGTTTCTCTTATCCTGCTAAATCCAAACAACTAAATGGAATGGCTCTCAGCAGCAACGCTAGCCACAAAGTTCCTTCCAAACCTGAAGTCTGTTTCAAATACCAGCCCAAATTTTTATTTTTGTTTTTTAGTGAGATGATACACAGAAAACTTAAAATGCTAATTCTGGTGATAAAACTGACTCTGAAACTTTACACATCAAGACAAAAATTAAAATTTTAAGTGCACCAAAAATTGCAAAACTTAAATTATAACTCACTGTACTCAAGCTAGTTGACAGCTTACTCAATTGTCAAGGAAAAACCTGTAAACCTGTACAAAACCTAGAAATATATCACTACTTGATATTTCTATAACACAGAGTGGTATTCAGATTTGGGATTTTATCTTTTTATTTTTAATAAAAGGCAGAAGTTTACTGATTTATACATTCGAGTTTTACATTTATTTAAAGCATACTTATGGCTGCAGAGGAGGCCTGCTGTCTCATGTGTCAGCAGAACAGTTTGCTTCATGGACACAGCACATTCACCCAAGTTAACGTATCAGTGAAGAACAAGAGGTAAGCAGCATCCTGGGTTTCTTCCTGGGCAATTAGGGTCCTGTGTAGTGAGAAAAAGATGCTAACTAAATTAACACATCTTGGATTAACACTGGAAAGAAACTTTGAGGAAAGGCAATTTTATGGCAAGCTGAATACTTGGATGTTGATCCTAGGCTGATTAATGGAAACAGGGCTGGAACACTAGTTAAGTCTTGCAATGAGCATGTGCCTTAGATTGCAAGAGTGTGCAACTGTAAGATATGAATTGAGGAAAAGAAGCATCTGACTATAATCCATTAAGGGACATCTTTGAGCCCTTTGCTTTCTCCCCAGGAGTCAGCCCTCGAAGGCACAGGTGTGTAAGTTTTTGTGTGCTCCTCCCACACGTCCAACATCTAAGACACTTTGCTGAGGCCATCCAAAGCCATTTCTGCAGATAGGTTCATGCTACAACCTAACCTGATTTGAGTCCCAACTCTACTATTAATAGCTGTGTTCTTGGGCAAATTTATTGAACAATCTCTAAAACTCCATTTCCTCACCTATCACATAACAGTTATTATTCTTACCCCAGCATTTTAAAATCCTAATTTGGTATGTAGTAAAAAAAGTTATGTAAATAGTTTCAGCAAAATGCAAACTCACATAAACATCCACGGTCTACAGGGTTAACTCTTGAGATCAATTTCTAGAGTCACTGTTGTTTTGATTTTGATATAACTTATCAAATTTGCAAAGTTGGAAGAATAGTACAGGAACTCCCATATATCCATATTTATCAACTCTTTATACTTTGCCCCCATTTTATTTTTCCCTTACAGTAACTTGTAAGTATATAAAAATAGAATAGAATAGAATCTAGCCCTAGCCAGTAGCTCAGTGGATAGAGTGTTGGCCAGGTATATGGACGTACCAGGTTCAATTTCTGATCAGGGCACACAAGAGATGCAGCCATGTGCTTCTTTACCCTCCCTCTCCCTCTCCTGCAGCCAGTGGCTCAATTGGTTTGATAGGTGAATCAGATATTCCAGGCACTGAGGATAGCTCAGCTGGTCGGAGGGTATCACCTCAGGTGCTGAGGATGGCTCGAATGATTCAAGCATCGGCCCCAGATAGGGGTTGTAGAGTGGATCCCAGTTGGAGTGCATGCGGGAGTCTGTCTCTCTATATCCCCTCCTCTCGCTTAAAATCAAAAAGAAAGAAAGATAGAAAGAGAGGGAGAGAGAGAGAGAGAGAGAAAGAAAAAAAGAAAGAAAGAAGTCTATACTTCAACACTTCCATTTTCATGCCAATGTGGATAGCAGTGGAATTCCAAGAAAGATGTCCAGAGTCTTACCCTTCCAGAAGAAGGAGTGTTCTTACTTTCTAATTATGGCTCATATCTGATACCCCAGCCCCAAACCTACTCTCATTTTAGATCACATTTTCTCTTTTTCTTAAGCAATAAACAAAATTTGGAGGGAAAGAGCTGAATCAAATGTTCTTTAAGAACACCTGTACCACTCTGATCTATGTATATCGGAAAGTCCTAACATTCCCAAACTGATCAAATACGCCCAGCACTGATCGTGTAGGTAGCGTCACCCGTTTCTGGAGAACTGCAGGTTTGGGGAAAAGAAGGAATGATTGGTTCACTACCAAGACAGTCATAATGCAATTAGCAGATGAGCATCTTCACAACTTTAACAGAAGAGCTGCTCCCGCAACGCTGTCATGTTTAGTGCCTGGGATATCTGAATCACCTCTGTGTAACTGAGAGGATTAGATAAGTAACATCTAGTTACACACTAGAACAAAGGCACATACAGATATTCATTTTGATGTCTACTCCTGAGAAAACTAAAAATTGTGTACCAAGTCACCACTGCAGGCCACTTGCTCTTTTCTAGTCATGATCTAAAATTAGAGGGACTCCTTAAATTAAAATCAAAATATAGGGTTTGATAAATACAATCGTTAAGAGTGAGCTAGTGCCTGACCAGGAAGTGGCACAGTGGATAGAGCATCAGACTGGGATGCAGAAGACCCAGGTTCAAGACCCCGAGCTCACCAGCTTGAGCGAGGGCCCATCTGGCTTGAGCAAAAGCTCGTCAGCTTGGACCCAAGGTCGCTGGCTCCAGCGAGGGGTTGCTCAATCTGCTGAAGGCCCGTGGTCAAGGCACGTGTGAGAAAGCAATCAATGAACTAAGATGTCACAACGGCAATGAAAAACTAATGATTGATGCTTCTCATCTCTCTCCGTTCCTGTCTGTCTGTCTCTGTCTATCCCTCTCTCTGACTCTCTCTCTGTCCCTGTAAAAAAAAAGAGTGAGCTAGTAACTACTCAGTAAATATGACCAATGCTATCCTAATGACTTTAGGTAGAGTACCTCCTAATACCTGCTTTAATCTTCCAACATCAATCTGGGTAGTAGACAATATTATTATCTCCATTTTTATAATTCACTGGCTGATCTGATGTCTCAGCCACCACAGAATAAAACCTTCACATGAACAATTGTTCTCATCTCCACGGGGGAAGGAAATTAAGGGTGACAGGCATGGAACTTGGTCATCTTAGGTGCCAAACATCCCAGCCCAAGACATATGGCTACACAAACACAGTGGACACAAATAGAGGAAGTGTGGACAGAAATAACCTGGGCTGATAGGATATGGAAACAGGGTATGATGCAGGATTACGAGGTGTTGCTGGTACTTGTAATGGACCTTTGCCTATTAAGACAGCAATGATGCATGTCTCGAAGCTGGTCCAGACACCACAATGGCATAGTAGTTACACACACAGAGTCTGAAGAGTGACCGATCCAGATTCAAATTCCTCCTCCACTGCTTGCTGGAGTTGCATGACACTGGGCAATTTAACCTCTCAGCCCAGATATCCTCATCTGTCAAACAGAAATAACATTTCTACCTATTTCCTAGAGTTATTCTGCTCAGTAACTGAAACAAGCCATGAAAAGACTCAGCATAAGACCTATCTCACTAGAAATGCTTAGTAGCTGTTATTCATTAGGGTTATTACTGTTATTTTTTAAACATTACTGTGTTACTTCTGCACTATTCTAATTGCCCCAAAACATACTTAATAGAGAAAATAAACAGTTTAATCAAGATTTTTAAATTTAAGATGTGTCTGTATGACTTTGATGACAAAAATCAATATACCTACAACTGGCCAAAGCAAAATTTCAAGCACAAACAAGGTCATGTATACAAGAATATAAAATGCTAGAATAGTTATTATTCTAAAGTTCACCTTGAGGATCTAGGCTTAACAGTTTCAATATACTGTTAGTCCCACCTATAAATAAAGTAATTTCGAGACCCATACACTTTAAAATACATCACCAACTGAGGCCCTATTTTGTACTATACACCTGTGCTCAAATGGATTTGATTATTCACTTACTACAATGACAATCACGGCCTTGGAAACTAAAGACGTGTCCTGCAAGGCACTTCTCCCTACTTGCCTACTGAGTCTCGTGTTAATGATGACCATTTTTAGGTGCATTAAAATAGTATGTACATTTGATCATTTGTTTTAAAAACTGATAGAACAGATTCTAACATGTTCCATTTCTTTCAGAAGGATAAAAAGAAAACAGACACCTTAATCAGTTAAAGTAGTCCCCCAACTTACCACAGAAGTAGGGAGAAAATGAACTGCCAAGGTACCACATATCTTCATCAGATATAATGCAAATAAAATAGGGTGTGGAAACCTCTGACTTTTAAGTGGAGAATATCAAAGTAGTAAGCAGCATCTCAAAACTAACATACGTGTCTAATTTCCTGCCTTTTCCTACACGAAGGCTCATTGACAGTGGCTCTTTGCCCACCCCCGTGTTGATGAGACACATGGTGGAACGCCAACCTGCTGCCTCTGGGCCACTGCTGAAGGGTAGGGGTGGAGGAGAGCGAGCCCCAAATAAACATCCTCTTTATTCTTCCACTAAAAGCCACATCACAGGAACCTGAATACCGTTTTCCATTTAGTATTCATGCCTTTGAGAAGGCAATGATTTCTTAAACCATTAGAATACACTGATGATGGAACCAAATAAGAGAATATATTTTTAAAGAATTTTGAAAAATTTTATACTAGCAAGCTGAAGAAATAGTATTAGAACTAAACTGCCACAGAGTAGTTGGCACAAGTCCATCTGAAGCTAAGACAACACACCAAGCTTTTCTTCTCTTCCACCATATAGGAATGTTACTGCCTCTAGACCAGAGGTCCCCAAACTTTTTACACAGGGGGCCAGTTCACTTCCCTTAGACCATTGGAGGGCCGCCACATACAGTACTCCATACACTGGCCACCAATGAAAGAGGTGCCCCTTCCGGAAGTGCGGCGGAGGCCAGATAAATGGCCTCAGGTGGCCGCAATTTGGCCCCCGGGCCGTAGTTTGGGGACCTCTGCCTAGACATATCCAAACAACCCTCAAAACCACCTAAGGTGAAAGTAAAACTTGCTGATGAAGCATGTCCCTACAACCAATTTAAGTTCGTAAATTACCCTGTAAAGCCACACAATCTTACCTACCCTAAAGAAGACAGGAAGGTCTGCTGGCCACCAGAAAAGCCAATGAGAAACAACGTTAATAAAAAGTACCTTTGAAATAGAACCCTAGCCAAAGAGGAGTCCCAGGAAGGATATCTTTATGCATATCGAGATCAAAGTCTGACCACAACAAAAGTAAGTGGATAATAGTACTACCTATGCAAACTCCTCAAAAACTAAAATGCAAGCCCTTTCCTCAACAAATTGTTTCCAAATAAATGTTCAAGGTTTCCATAATTTATTTCAGAAAATATTAAAGTAACTTAGATGCTTTTCTGTTCCAGATTTATCATTAGCATCTCTCATTTACTATCAACCATGTTATACAGTCCCCCTTTTCATAATAATTGGAAAAAAGTGACTTTTATGATAAGTTACATATAAACGTAGTTTACATATACACTAAAGATCAGGTAAGTATTCTGATCAAGGATGGCATTTTCTTCCACAATTACTTAAGTAATGCATTCATTTCTACCATACCTATGCATGACTGCAATCAGTTCCTAAAACTCAACTCCCTCCCTGGACTAAAGAGTACAGTGGGACCCACTAGTTATCTTTTGGGAGCCAAAAGATCTTGTCCCATGTAACTAGTAACAAAAAGCAGCTTCCAGAATGTGGAGATACAGAAGAACAACAAGTCTGTTTAGCATAGGATTCTAGTCTCAGTCTACGATGAGGGAACTCATACAAAGTGCTACATAGTAAGCAAGGAACAAGTAAAGTGCTACACAGTAAGCAAGGAACAAGTAAAGTGCTACACATTAGACAAGTAACAAATGAAGTATCATATTAGACAAGCAACAAAGGTTCCCTCCCCTCTCCCATTTCATTGATCCCTACAAGCAAGCCTTGGTAAGCTGGCTCACCATGTACCAACATCTTGGGAGAAGCTAGCAAATAATTTTGGAAAGTTTTGGAATGCTACTATAATGGTACCATGGTCCATTATTGGCTACATCAGTCATTTGCTACAAGAATTCATGAATTATCTCATCAGTAGCTCCCTGCCTCAGTAAATAGCATCACCAATCAAGCCAGCGCTACACTAGAAACCTGTATTCCCTGACACCTTCTTCTCCCAGAGAACAAATCTATCCACAAGTCCTAGTCATTGAACTTCCTAAATATTTCTCAAATCTGTCCATTCTGCTCCATCCTCATGGCCACCAATCTAATACAAACCATTATTTCCCCATCCCATGGACCACATAGCAGGCAGGATGCTGTTCCCCACCTATTCTCCTTCCTCTGTTCCACCCACCAATTCAGTCTTCATGTCTGCTCATGTCCAGCACTGCTTAACATCCATTGGTGATCTCTGCTGCTGCTGCTGCTGCTGCTGTGTGTGTGTGTGTGTGTGTGTGTGTGTGTATGAGAGAGAGAGAGAGAGAGAGAGAGAGAGAGAAACAGGTAGACAGAGACAGACAGACAGGAAGGGAGAGACAAGAAGCATCAACTCTTCATTGCGGCACCTTAGTTGCTCATTGATTACTTTCTCATATGTGCCTTGACCAG
The DNA here is from genome assembly GCA_037038555.1 of Rhynchonycteris naso. Classification (NCBI taxonomy): domain Eukaryota; kingdom Metazoa; phylum Chordata; class Mammalia; order Chiroptera; family Emballonuridae; genus Rhynchonycteris; species Rhynchonycteris naso. The sequence goes on from CM072998.1 coordinate 231,803,971, forward strand.
GGGCTACAGCAGACCAAGTGACTCCTTGCTCAAGCCAGCAGCCTTGGGTCCAAGCTGGTGAGCCTTGGTCAAACCAGACGAGCCCACGCTTAAGCTGGCGACCTTGGGGTTTCGAATCTGGGTCCTCCATGTCCCAGTCTGACACTTTATCCACTGTGCCACCACCTGGTCAGGCAGATAGAGCCACCTCTGCTGCTTTTTAAATACTCCCAAATTCCATATCCTGTAAGCCCTTTCCAAGCTGGCTTCTATCTGCCCCTTGAGTCTTGTCTAGCTGCTCTCTAATGACCCCAAACTCACTGCCTCCCCCTCCAGGTTAAACAGCATTGCCCCCTTCTACCATCATTTAGATGGCAGTGCTAAAGCCACTTCCTAAGAGGTAACGAACACCCCACATGGTTGAATTCCGCATATCTCTCTCGCTCCTCCCAGTATCCACCACCCATGATGCTATAGTAGTTCTGCTCATTTTATGTGTGGGCTGGCCATGTCTTCTCACGACACCACTGTATACTTACCTCAGACCACACCCAGCACCTTTCAGGTAGCAGGTACTCAATAAACACTTGAATTGATGAGCAGGAAAACTGACTGTAATCCAGAGTCACTTGCCACTAGAGCCAAGCCTGACAGCTAAAGCAGTAGTGTGTAGCTAAAATAGCCAATAAAGAAAGCTTTTCTGATTCCACATTGTCTAAGCAAACAAACCCAAGGACCAATCAGCCTTTTACTACCAGGTTCTGCTTCTTCACTACTATTCTACATTTTTTTTAAAGACAGTCTTTAACTTTCAAAATAAAAATAAAACAGAACTCTCCAAAAATACTTCAGAGAAAACTATGTTTGCAGCCACCTAACATCAGTTAAAAGGTACAGGAATCTAGTTTTGGTAATGAATACATGCTTCTAAAATGAAAACAGTAAACACATTCTGCAATAAGTATCTCTACATTCTTATAGATGGAGAATTATAGCCCCCCCCCAAAAAAAGAAACCCTCCAAACCATTACACAATAGGAGCAAATAAATTATTGTTGGCTGAAGAATACCTTTAAGAGCTATGTTAGCAGATGCTTTAGGATTCTCAACCCAAAAGGTACTGAGTCATAACATCAGAGGGAGAGAGCTAGATTCTTCCAGAGGCAGCCCAGTCATCCTACAAAGACAAACTCGGCACCTGCCCTGCCCGCACCGAGCTAGGCACGGGGAGGACAGCTGTGACTGAGACAGCTCTGCAGTAACTGGGTGACCAGCCAGAGGCAACTCATTTAATTAATCTCTCTGGGCTTTAGCTCCTTACTCTGTAAAATGAGAAAGTTAGACTAGCTCTCTAAGGTCCTCATGCTCTAAATATCCAAAGATACATTAATGATTTGTAAGATAAATTTCTATTTGACAATATCATTATGATTTCCTATTCCTATTTGTTGTTTTTATCATACAGGTGTAATTTCATTTAAGATTTGTAATACGTCTGTACAAGTAAAATAATAAGAGAGCAGTAGTAGTGTTTTTAATTACCTTCCCAGCTTTTACCCACCACCATAATCAGCTATGGACTTCTGCCATAATTGCAACCTGACCTAAGTAATTAAAATAAATAGTTACATCTTCATATTTTTTGTAGAAAAATTAAGTGATCATTTATTTCCAATTTTTTATAACATTATTTATCTATTATCTTTGAATATGTCTTTTTCTGAGAACTAAAACAAAGTCAAGTTTTCTAGCAAGAAAGGAAATTTTACTTCCCAAACTAATAAAGGTATAATGGCTTTAGAAACCTAGTAAGATACAATAACTAAATTCCAAACTTCTAATGGCACTAAATGAATAGCTCATAAAAAGATACACAAATGTGTCCATGTGAATGAAAAAGGCAATTAAAGAGTCACACAGGGCCAAGGTATGCCTGACATCATCTCACCATCACCCAAAATGCTCCCTTCTCCATCTTTTTAAGTGAATGTAGCTGTATGACCCATATCTCTTTTAGTACTTGACTATATACATCTAGAAAACATTTGAACACTGGAAGCGAAATCCTTTATTACAAAGCTAAAGTTTTAAGGGCCATTTTTTTGTACTCACACACTTTGCTCAGTCTTGACTAAGCATTTTTATTCTTGCTATGCCTTATTTATAGTAGATGTTTATAAGATGACCACAGTGTCTGCTATCAAACCAAAAAAACTATATATGGATAATAAAGAATAAAAGGTAACTACTATCTCCAAAGTTCATCTTGAAAGTGAAATGTATTTGGTTACCTACAGAACTCTCTCCTATTAGACAGTAAACTCTCTGAGGGAAAGCACTCTGCCTCTTCATTTGTTGTTTACACACTCAAAGCTTGCCAATGATTGCTGAAACAAAAGTAATTAAAGGGATATGACTGCATGGCAGGAACCTTTCTTAAACATGAGGAATGAAATGCTGTAATCCTGGGTTTGAAATAATGACTTTAAATTTAGCATGTAGACTGTTCTCTCTTATGGGTTACATAGCATGAAAATAAGAGCACTCAGACAGTATTCTTCCTTAGAGGAAAATGTTATTTTCCCTTTCATCTAATTGCTTAAAAACTATAAGTATCACACTGACTGCATCTGTATGAAAAGTTGTAAACCTTCTTTGATACAGTATTTAAAAGTACTCCTCATGTATTCATTTTAACTCAACAAAAGTAGCACTCTTATGAAAAAAGGTTTGCAATTGTCCAAGTCCAAACTGATTAAAAACTAGATAATAGTACAGGTGAATCTATTATCATACTATTTTAAAGCTAAGTTACTAGAGCTGTTATTTAAAACTTGATTTCTATATTTTCACCTTGGACAAAAAGTTATTTTTTCCTCAAAAGATGAAAGTAATGTTTGAGTTTTTAACCATCACCCTTACCTATATATACACAATCTATATCACTTCTCTATCCTGACTTCTGCGTTAAGACACAGAAAAGGAGGTAATTTTTTAACTTAATTTAAAAATAAGTTAACTGATTAAACAAATATAACTAGAGCTTGGAATTCACATATCAGTCTTTTATTATTACTTATTTCTTAACTAGAAACTCATTTCAATCTTGAAAAACCCAGAATAGACTTTATCCCACTTCAATTTACTGGCTTGCAGAGGGAGGAAAAAAAAATCAGAAAACAGCAAAAGGACATAAATGATAAAAGTCCATAGTGCTAGAAACAATTCTTGAGTGCCACAGTGAGGCAATTCACCTGTTAAAGCCTCCCAAAAATAGATCCATTATGTCTCTTTATCAGGTAACCAAAAAAGGGGAAATGCCATATTTCAACTATTTGGCAAAATAAGAAAATTTAGTTCCTAAAACTTGCTGCAAGCCCCTTTCCATTTCCAAATTGTTTACTTAGTAACTTTTTCTATAGCACAGATTTTTTTTTTCAGGGAAAATAAACTTTTCTTGAGCAAATCTGGAAGACATAAAATGTCTCCTACTTATTATCACCTAGAAAGGCAAACCACGTGCCCCAAGCATCTAGCTTTCAGCCTCTTTATTATCATTGTCAATGAATGGGCCCCAGTCAAATGAAAGCTGCCATTTTAGGGTAAAGACTGTAGGGCTACTGTTGTGCAACACCAAGACAAAAACACTCCGCGACAGATGTACTCTGGGGGCTGGGAGACGGATTCAACTTCATAAAATCACTGCTCAAGTTATTTCTGAAATAAGAATGACCCAGTACTTACACATTGCTACAATCTAAATGGAATTATAACTAGGATAAATCAAGTTCCCATGCTGCTAAAGTCATAATCACTAAGATTTTTTTATTTTTTTTGTCATCCCCAGAATTGATCTGTGAGGAAATAAAGACAAGTTTTTTTTCCTATTTGATTATTACCTATAGTGAGTACGCCCCCTCCCCTTATTGGGAGAGTATAGTATGAAAATACACTCAACCTCTTTGAAAGGTATTACCCACTGCAAAGACGGCTTAAATTAGTATGTTTAAAAAATCAAAATCAGGGCCTTCACACAATCCTTTAAATTAAATTAAAATATTTAATACATCCCAAAAATCAAGCCCAAAAGAAGTACATATTTCAAGATAACTTATTTAAACCGATTGTTAGATAATATACAATGGGAAACTAAAAAGTATACTTAGCAAGTGGAGAGCTGGATAGTGTATCTAATTCTAGCAATTCAAAAGGAAACTCTCCATGTGGGTTGCTACTTTTCTTTTGTCCATTGTCTGTTCAGAAGAGGGGGGAAAAACTAGTTTAAAATCACGGCGTGAACAATCTCTAAAAGTGACCTCCGGGAAAACCGTCCGACCCATAGCAGGAGCACTCCCCGCGCCGCCCGCTCTATGGGGGCGCTCACAAAGCGGGCGGCCGGCCTGGAGTTTGGGGTGCGCTCCCACGGCGCTGGGCTCCTCGAGGCAGAGCCATTCGGAGAAAGGCGGCTCGGTAATGATGGCTGCTCGGGGCCGGCGGCTCCTTCCCCGGAGCCCCCCGACCCCCCTTCCCGCCCAAGGTCCGCTGCTCTCCTCACCGCCCACCCCCCCGCCGGCCGCGCTGGCTCCGAGCGGACGCAGAGCCCAGCACCACAGCCCACCGGGTGCCCGCGCCCCCGCGCCCCCCGGTGAGCTCAGTCCCCGGTGCGAACCAAACAAACAACGCGTCCCCCGCCGCCCTCCTTCCTCTCCCCGCTGACCGATTGGCCTCCAGCCACCTCCGCCGTTCACGCTCCGAACCAGGGATCCCTGCGGGGGCACAGCGCACCCGGGCCACCGCGGGGGCCACCTGGTGCCCCCCTCTTCGGCCGGCTCGAGGGTGGGGGAGCGAGTTGCCTTCGGGGGGTTAGAGTCGCTATTATGCAGCCGCCGCCGACGTTGGCCCGGCCAGCTCGGCAAGGTGGGGTCCCCTCGCCGCGCCTTGCCGCGCCTCTCCGCGATCGCTCCGGCCCCGCTCCCTTTCTTCTCCTCTTCGCGTACTTGGGAGCCGCCGGGGAGCCCCGGGAGCCCCGGGAGCCCCGGACCCAGGGTTCGTAACTCCGCGGCCGCGGCCGGCACGGGCCGGGTTCAGGACTCCCCCAGCGCCGCGTGTTCACACCGCCCCCGCCCCACGCGGCATCCAGCGCACTTTCCCCGCCGCCGACCCACCTCGCCCGGTGGCCGTCCCCGCGCGGGCCGGCGCCGCCGCGCCAGGAGGGACGCACTTTGTTCGCGCCGGTGCGGCCGCCGCTCCCGGCGAGCGCGGCGTGGTCGGTCCGGAGCGGGGGGCGGGGGCGGGAGGCGGGGGTCGCCGCCGTCCCCGAGCCGCCGCCGCAGCTCAACCGCCCCGCGCCCGCGCGCCCATCGCCCACTCGCACTTGAGTTGGAACCCAACTTTTCCTCCTTCTTCTTTCGAATAGAGCCGGCAACTCGTGCTCGGCGCCGGCGGGAGGAAACGCGCTCGCGCTCCCCCGCGCACAGACACGCTCCCTCCTGTCCCCCGTCCTCCCCCCCCCCCGCCCCGACGCCGGCAGCACAACAAAAAGCCATTTACATGCGAGGAAGTGACCCTCGGCCGGACCGCGCGCCCCCGCCACCGCCGGCCCCGCGTACGCAGGCAAAAGTTGGGGTGCCGGGCGGCGCTCGGGGTGCGGGTTCGGGCCCAGCGGACGGCGACACTAGCGACAGAGCACAGGCGGCGTTGCGCTCCTGCGCGGGCCCCCGCCCGCCCTCGCCCCTCGACCCGCACACGCCCAACTCCTCGCTCCCAACTCCTCGCGCGGCCCCGGCCCCAGCCCCGGCCCCGGCCCCGGCCCGGAGCGATTTCCTGCCGCCGCCGCCCCTCCCGCAGGCTCCCGGCGAACTCTCGCGCTCACCGGGTCGATCGGTCGGGCTCCTTCGCTGCCCTGTGCCGAGGGGAAAACAAAACGCAGAGCGGGCTCCGGAGTTAGCTGGGCGGCCGCGGCCAGGGGGCTGAAACCACGGGCGAGGAGTTGGCCGGGAGCGAACGGGGCTCTAGCGAGTTTCAGGGTCTCTGGGTCCCCGGGCCTCCTCCTCAGCGGCACTCCTTTGTGTAATTTCACTCGATTCAAGTTTAATCCGATAGTTCCCGAGCACGAGCGCGTCCGCACTACCACGGCTCAACCCCCGCGCCGCCGCCACCGCTGCTACCGCCGCCGCCGCCGCCGCCGCCGCCGCCACCGCGGCCCCAGCACACCAGCGCCTGCGCGCACCCGGCACGCCGCGCGCGCCCGTGCCGGCTCCCTTCATGTCGCGCCCGCGCCCGCGCCCGCGCTCGCGCGCCGCCACCTGACGTCAGGCGCGCCTGGCATAATTTATGCAAGAATTCGGCCGGGGTGGCGGAGGCCGAGGGAGAGGCCGAGAGAAAGGGGGCGGCGCGGGGCTGCGGGACCGCAGGCGGCGGAGGGCGGGCCGGGCGCCACTTCCCTTCCGCGGGCGGGCGCCGGCTCTGCGGACGGTTCTTTCCACCCGGCCGGTGCGCGGCCGCCGCGCAGCCTGGCTGGCAGGGCTCCTCCGAGCGCTCCGCTGCCGCCGCTCGGCAGCGCCGCGGGCGCGGGCTGGAGAGGGTGCCACGTTTCCCCGCGCGGCACCTTCCCTGAGTTCAGGGTGCGCCGCCCCGGGGCAGGAAGCGGCGGCTCGGAGCCAGCAGCGGTCCTCCGGCCACAGCAAGGGGTTTCCAAGGCTACGCAGACGGCAGCGGCTCGAGGGGTTTGGATGTCTCTTCTGTAATTATCCTTCAACTTGAAATTATTTTCCCATATGAAATTATTTAGAATGGACACATTCCATTTCAAATACATTTATTCCGCCTCTCCACATTGCCTTTCCTGCTTCCTTTTTGACAGAACAGCGGATCCACTACTAAATCAAAAAGTTTAACTAGATGCAGTAGCTTTTGTTGAATTTGTTGCCGTGCCAAAAAAGGGAGAGACAGCGCGATGGTTATGAAACAAAGAAATAGGTTGTGTGCCCATTATTAAACGTGTCAGGACTAGAATGTTTTAATCATTCTCTGGCAAAATGGTACTTTTATATGATCTCCTAGTCTTAAATAACCAAGCTTCTTATTCTGTTTTCTTCTCGATGCAAAATAAATATTAAACCTGGAGAAAATTTTCTTTTACTAATTTTCCTTTTAGGCAATAAATCTACCAACTTTTATCAAGCACCTTCTTTCTATGTGCAAAATACCGAGCTGTCAATGATTGTACACTTTAAGATTATTTTATTGGGTTAAGGATGACAAATATTTTTAAATCAATAAAGGAACTTACACAACTAAAGGAAGTTTTAAAATAGATGCAGAGTAAAGCGACTTTGTATTATTGGACTCCAGAATAAACAGAAAAATTACAAAACTATGCAAAATATACTTTCTCTTCATTCACCACCTGTTGTGCTAAGACTTTAGGAATACAATATTTCTATTTGGATAAAAGAGTGATCCAAACTACGTATTTTGTAATATAGCTATAACAACTATTCAATAACTAAGTTTGAATTCCTAGACTTAATCACTAAAATATTTATTTTTCCTACCTCAATAATATTTTTAAAGCATTTGTTACATTGTATTGTTGTTTATAGAAATCTACTGGTTTGAACTTTCATCATACATGCATGGGCGAAAGTAGGTTTACAGTTATAATACAAACAAAATAATATAATAATAAATAATGATGTAAGAATAATTCTCTCTCACATACTAATACAAGTAAACTTACTTTGCCCACCCCCTGTATATTTGAGTGTTTTAAGAAAGATAAATGATTCATTGAAGGGATTCACAGATAAACAGCAGAGAAGATTGACCCCACAAAATATTCTGACATTAAAAAATTGGAAAACACTAAAATCAACTTCTATATTTTTTATAGTCTTATATAAACCAAGAATCAGAATTCTGAGGTTAGCTTTACATTTCCATTAAGTTTACATCTCCCAGTGAAAGCATATGGGAGATACTTTGGTGAGAGAGAGAAGAGAAAGCAGGTGGGTTAAAGACAGGACACAATGTCCACAAAGCAATCACTAGGACCTGACTATATTACAGAACCTAAAAATGACGTTAAAGGACTTTCCTTTTACTGAATACCCCAGCTCATTGTCAGATGTACATGTATTTTAAGTCAGTTTACAAGCTAAAAAAGAAAAAGAAAGTGGTATCTACATATAGTAACAGCATGTTAGTTAACCTTTAATCAATAAATAGTATTAAGTGACTATGAGGAGATCCCCCTGTGCCCTTGTACATTTCACTAGAGAGTTAGGACACTTCTCTTTGAAACACATGGAAAGTGGTAAAATAGTACAGCCAAAGCTCATAGTGAAAATGAGCAGCCTGCCTGCAGCCTTCTCTGGATTCATCCTCTCTCCTTGTTGCCACTCTCCTGACAATGGAAGAAGTCTCTAAGCTTTTCAAAGTTGTGCTGGTTCAGAGCTTGAGGGGCATTGAAAAGCTGAATGCCTAGAGGGCACACTCCTAGGCGGCTCTGGCCTACTTACATCCTAACTCCTACCCCCCACTATCTTTAGCGTCCAATGTTTCCTCTCCGTTTGCTTCACTATTGAAGTTTTCCCGATGAGAATAATTTGAATTCACAAGCTTTTCTTTTAAGTATGCAAATACCTTAGGGAGAGATAAAGGACTCTGGGTCATTCACAGATGAGTGTAAATTCAACGGGTTGTTTTCCTCCCAACGCTGACTGACACAAACACATTTTAAAGATCTATTTATATTAATTCAGCATTGAGTTGCCTAAGAGGTTCCAGGCATTGTTCTAAGTGCTGGAGATACAGTACTGAACAAAACAAGCCAAAACGCCTGCTGCGCTGTTGGAATTTACAGCCTAATGGGCTGATAACTTTGATTTAGTAGTAAGAGAAAATAGTCATTTGGGGGTCTGAGTTTGTTGTAGCCTGAGGACAGGGAAAGGCTCTAGGGACCTGGGGAATAGTAGGTCATTAAAGAATGAAGTGGGTGCCTCCAGAAGGTTTGACAGAAATACCAAAGACAACTTGACCCATTACAAAAAAGTTTTCTAGACCCCATGAAATGAATGAAAAGTTTCTTCCAAGAACTCAAACACATGCTAACTGACCTATATAGTTCAGCTACATTGCTTCTTAGCAAATCAATATTTATCTTTGGGAAATCATATGTATCAACCCATAATACTTCATGGTAAGGGGGAATAATAAAAACAACTGAAATTTACCCCCACTCTAGAACATCTCCTTATCTGTTCTTACAAATGTTGTACACTTAAAAATATTACATAAATTACACTAATTCCAGCATTGAGAACAAACCCTGATGCCCTTTTGGAGCTGATGTTTGCAACTGTTCAGAATCAATTTGCAAGTCATAGGAAATAGCTCTCTTTAGAGCCATGTCTCTTTCCTTCTACTAAAAGCTTTCTTATTCAACTTTATCATTTACCAAATCTGCATCCAAATAATTCAGGTGAGCTCCAATGTATTGCCTTTTAAATGATGAAGATTTACTGCCATTGGAAATACATAGAGTGCTCACTTTGGCAGCCCATGTAAAATTGGAGCAATAGAGTAACATGGCTCCTGAGCAAGGGTGACCTGCAAATTCATGACACATTCCAATTTTTAAAAAAATGAAAATATATAGAAAAATAAAAGCATGGATATTTAGAAGGCCATATTTAGAGTCTAAAATGCTAGAGAACGTATGAAATAGAAAAGTCTAAAAAGCATTTACTGCACCACTACAATTGCAGCGTAACTTCCCTTTCCATAAGGGAAAGAATCCAGTTGGGTATGTAAGCTCACCCACCTTAGCCCACTCATCATGGAACCACGAGCTCTGAGTTTTTTCTGGCAACTGTCATGATTCGTAAAGTCAAGAGACCAGGTGGAAAAACCACTAGGACTACCATTAGACCACTGTTGGCTCCCAAAGATAACACATTTACCTAAATTTTAGCAAACATTTTATTAAATGTCTACCATGAGCCAGATTCTCTGTTAGCATTGGAAAACATAGTTGGCTCTCATCCTCAAGAAACTCATGGTTTGTGGCAGCATGGAGAAAGGCAAGATTCTTGCTGCCTAGGACAACAGAGAAGGCTTCTCAGTAGGGAGACTTGAGCTGGGTCTTGATTAGGCACAGGAGTTCATCAGAACGAGGGAGAGAAGAACTCCCAATAAACCACAGAGAGGTCCAGAGGTTTCAAAGCCTGGTGAGTGGAACATGGAGAGTGAGTGAGTCTTTCTCCTCAGTCTTCTCTGACCCCCCTCAAGTATAAGTTGGCTGTCCTTCCTTTGTTTTCAAGAAGGTACTCATCTCCATTGATACTGGCTTACTATAACTATTAAGTTATAGTTCATTCCTGTCCTATCTTATCATTGGGTTGTGAGCTACTTGGGGGCAATGACTGTGTGTTGTCTGTCAGTACCCTCAGTGGGTATGAGGCTTCCATAGAAAGAGTGCTCAGTAGATATTTACTTATATAAATGGTGGGGTGGGGAGGTAGTAGATTAGACTAGAGAAGTAGATAGGGCCAAGGAGAGCTCCAGACTTTACCCCAAAGATTTTTAGTGAGTCATTGAAGAGCTCAATAGGAGATGGCAAGTCAGATCTGTCCTTAGAAAGATCTCTGTAGTAGGTGAAGAATGGGGGAAAGCAGACCTGAAGCAGGGAGAAGAGTGAGGAAGACCTCATAACAAAAGAAAAGGGAAAATGTAAAAGCTATTACCAACTTCTTTGTACTGTTCAGACTGAAAAAGTTACTAAACATTTGTCACGCAGGCTTCATCCCATAGGGAAAACAAGGCAGAGCTGAAGAATCACTCTACTCTGTGGTGGAAAAAGGAAGGCAGTGCTCTATCTGGGGAATGTGGAGCTGTTGGTTCCAATGTGCCCCCACCACCAACCTGGAGCAAGACACTTTGCCTGTTTCTCCCCTGAGTTACCATATCCAATATTCTGTGACTTGTCACTGAACTCATCCTAAGTAATATTAGGCAATACCTAAAGTTTCTCATTGTCTCCATTTCTAGACTAATAAATGGAAATTTATAGTGCAAACTTAGCAACTATAAGATACTTTTATAAAACATTTAAAATGGGAAAATACAGTATCTTGTTCATTCTATAGTTATTGAGCACTTTCTGTGCATCACACACTGTGCTGGGAATTGCAAAACCAAAAATAAAGCAATCCCCTGCCTTGGAGGAGCTCTCTGAATCTATTAGGGGTGTCAGACATTTAAACATGTCATTACAATTAAAATGGGTACCATAGTGGTAATATTGGGTACAGTAATAGCTTAAAAGAAGGGACAACTAATTTTGCTTCTGCCTGGACAGGAAGAGGAAGCTTCACAGAGGATGTGATGTTTAAACTGAGTCTTCAAGGACTCTGGGGTGGGAAGGTATACCAGGCAGGGAAACTGTCCAGACCATCCATGGGGCAGATGGCTAGTGTTGGCATTGCAAGGACTTTGGCTCACAGCACAGCATACATAGGGAAAGGGCAGGAAATGAGAACAGAAGTATAAGTAGGGCCAGATCAGGAAGGGTTTTAGACCATATGAAGAAATTTTCACCTTATCCCATAGGTGAGGAGCCATAAAAGAATTGTCAGCAGGAAAATGATCAGAATGGGTATGTTGGCTTGTGGACCAAACCTCAGAGCAGGGAGGCAGTGAGTAGACATTGGTGATGGTCAAAGTATAACATGACAAGTCCCTTGACCAGGGCAGCATTCCAGGTGCTGAAGATAAAGGAATAAATATGAGAGATATTTAGGTCAATGGTTTTCAGCATTTTTACACTTGAGAACCAGTGAAAATAGGAAAGTTATTTCAGGGACTGCTAAGGTAGAAATCACCCTGAACATAATAAGTAAGTTCGAGTAAGAAAATTTGGTCTATAATCTTCAGACATCAGGGTGATTAACTCTTTTGCAAACTAGCATGAAATTTCTGTGGACCTGCAGTTGAAAAACACTGATTTAGCTGTTATATATGTTAAGATTTGGTGAGTGATTGCTGGCAAATGAATGAAAGGGGGGGGGTGGAAATTCACTTCTCTATTTCCTCCTTAAGTGATTCTTAACTATATAGTTGCATCATTAATCAAGATAAAGAATTAGAAACAGGAGTGGTTTGTGGAAGAACACAGGACTTTGGCGTGGGATTCAAGGTGATCTGTGGAATATTCAAGTGGAATGCCAATTAAGATATGAGAACTTAGTAGAGTCATCTGATCTAGAAATGTAGGTATAAGAATTATGAGATATAAATGGTACTTAAAGTTAGTGGCAAGGATGACATTGCTTAAAAAATCATACAACATGAGACAAAAGCAGGCTGACAACAGGTATCTTTAAAATAACATTTTATCTGTTACTTATTATTGTATATCAAACCAACCCAAAATTTAGTGACTTTAAACAAATAAATATATATGTATTTGTTTATATACTTTTATTTATATATATGTATAAATAAAATTTATTTGGTCGGTTTCCTGGGAGTTGGGCTTAGTTGGAAACCTAGGATAACTGACTGTCTTCCTCTCCTCATTCTCCCCTTCCTCTCCTGTGTCTTCCTTTTGTTCAACTTGATCTTTCATCTTAGTTGTCCAGATAGCATGGCAATCTCTGAGGAGTGTCCCAAGAAGGCAAGCCCCAACCACAAGCACTCGTCAAGGCTCTGCCAGCTTCATGTACGCTGGTGTTCTTCTGGCTCAAGCAACCCATATGGTCAAGCCCAGAATCAATGTGAGTAGCGAACTGTGTGACTGCCCAGAGGAGTGATTCATTGGGGGACATTACTTATCCATATAAATCACATGTTAAAACACAGGGAAAAAAAACAATTAAGGGACACATCCAAAGAGAACTCATTGAAGAAAACTCATGAAGATTAATCTGAAAGGAAAAGAGTTTCTAGAAGGGAAGGGGCAACCATGTCCAATGTCACAGAACAAGTAGGAAAGGAATAGCAATTTTTCATTAAACTCGATCTTGTTTACCTTTTTAATTTCTAGTGTTGAGGGTGAAAGCTAGATCACGGAGAGTAAGAAAGATAATGGGAGATGGTTGGTGCAGACTTCAGGCTAATTAGACATTTAGTTATGAAATGAAGAGAGATGAGTAGTATCTAGAGAACTCACATTAAGAAGAGGATAGTAGTTTTTTTGGGAGGTATTGTTTGTTTTTAAATAGCAGAGTGATAATCATTATTTTAGACTAAAAGACAGAAGCTAGGAGAGAGAGAGAGAGAATAACTGTACAAGAGTTGGGCTTATTGGAAGAAGATGTGATTACAAATTCAGAGTTGATAGGAGAAGTAACACCTCTTTTTCTGAAACCAAAGAAAGGCTGGTGAAAATGGCAATAAGTTTATACACTGGGCTAGGAACAGATGTCAGAAAGTTAAGCAAATTTAATTATAATAGCTTCTATTTATTATTATTATTATTATTATTATTATTATTATTCAGGGATCAATCGTCTACTGAGATTAAGATGTTTGTGGGTGGTCAGGAGATTTGAGGAAAGTGTGTAGAACTAAACAGCAATAAGAAAGGGCTCTCATTCAGTCTCCTTGAGTCCTTTGCTGTTATTGTAGTGGAACCAAGTTGTCATACAACTTTCTTAAGTGACGTTCACCACTGAGGAAAAGGATTAACAATGGTGAGTCGCCAGATTAAGCCAGGGGAGTCACTGTCCTCTGTGGAGACCCAGAAGGATCGGTAGCCACATTGCCAGAGCAGTTTGTATTGTTACCTGGAGCCATGAAAAAGCCACAGTGATGGGTCTTTTGTTTGAATGAAAGACATGAGTTATATATGGCTATAATATGATATATAGAGATTTCTGGCCGTCTCAAATCTTTCTCTTTGGAAATAAATATGGTAGCAAAAACAAATATAGCTAAGCATTTCTCTTCTTCCTGCTATTCCATTAAGTCCCTTGGTAGCTGGTTAGCTCATTTGCTTGGATTCCAGTTTTAACCAGGCCAAGGCTTTGGTGCTGTTTTTGTTCTGTTAATCTCAGTAGTGTCATGCAGTGGGACATAATATTATCAATGTGACCAAGTTCTTGGACAATTCTACACTAAACAATGTCAAATTCAGAGTTGCACTTTGATATGTAAAATGTAAACAGGTGATAATTAAGTTTGCCTAATTCTATAATTTATGTATCATGATGCTCCCACATTTAACTCTGGTTTAGATATTTGCCAATAACTTTTGCTAGCACGTGATACTCCAGTCCTCTTCCTCCTTGATCAAAAGGTTCACAGAATGTTAGATTTGGTTTTTGCAGATCATGGACATACAACCCACTTTTACAGATGAAGAATCTGAGGCTTGAGAGGTTGCCCTCCTGTGAATGATGGAGATGAGATTCAACACCGGCTTTCTAAACCCTGTGCAGTGCTCGTCCCCAGACAGAAATCATGTAACTGCCAAAAGTCTACTTGCCTTTCTCATGACCCAGTGTGAACCCAGCTCCTTGACATCCAATTGTTCACCGTCCGCATTAAAGGGAAAATGTCACATTGAAAAGGCAAGTCTGCACCTTGATTTTCACAAGATCTTGCTTGAGGCTGCAGCTCTGGATAAGACTGACTTGAGAATTATGCAACCAGTTATGATTAATCCTTTTCTCCTCATTGGAAAACTAACTACTCTCCACCAAACTAATCCACGTTGAAATATGCAGTCACAGGAACCCACAGATTCAGTACAGCACGCACAGTTGTAGGAGGCTGGCTCAGTGCCAGCACCTAGTACTGAGTGTAGCACGTGACAGTTGCTCCCAGAATGAGTGTTGCATTTAATACTCTGAGTTAAGTGGATACACACAGAAAGCAAAAACAAATTTTAAAAACTACCCTGTGTACTTGAATCTGAAAGTAGAGCCATTCCTAATTTTATCTTAATTTGTATTTTAACGTAGTTAACTTCCACTCAAGTAATTACTTTTTAATATATTTATAATGTGTTTATAATATAAGCAAGCTGCTCTACTAGGGCTTTTCATTTAGAAAGCTAGCAAGAGTTCCTAGGAACCCATCTCCTAAGCTCCTCTCTGGAGCATCTCCAGCAGGTAATGCTGCTGCTACCTTCAGTTCCAGGGCCAAGCTACATGGCAGGAAAGGCAGGAGCTGACCAGACGCAGAGCGGCACCCTGCCTGTCCTCATTGCTATTTCCAATCTCACAGTGCTGCTGTGGGGCCCTTACCCTAAGTCACCTGGGTCTAAAGTCATTTAAGTATGATTTCATATGTTTTACCTACAGCTTATTCATTTAATACCCCTTTCAGAAAAGAAAATGTAACATCACCAGCCCTGACTCTTGAGGGTAAGATAATACATGTGAGCTCAGAGTTGGCACGGATCAAAGCAGTGCAACAAGAAAGACTGAATTTAGGGGGGAAATACCATATTCATTTAAAGTGTATGTGTTGCCCTTGCTTCATGCTTTTTTCTTTTTTTGAGAGAAAGAGAGAGAGAGAGGAGGAGAGAGTAACGAGGTGCGTCAATTTGTAGTTGCAGCACTCTCGTTGTTCATTGATTGTATCTCATACGTGCTTTGACAGGGGTGGGGGGCTCCAGCCAAACCAGTGACCCCTTGCACAAGTCAGTGACCTCAGAGTTTCAAACCTGGGACCTCAGGGTCCCAGGTCAATGCTCTATCCACTGCACCACCACCATCCAGGCATCATGCCTTTTTAAATAAAATGCCTTTTTTAAATGATAAAATATACATAATATAAAATATACCATTTTAACCGTTTTTAAGTGTACAAGTCTATGGCATTAAGTACATTCACAGTATTGTATAACTATCACCACCATCCATCGCCAGAAATTTTTCACCATCCCAAACTAAAACCCTGTCCCCATTAAATAAACACTTTCCATTCCCCCTCCACCAGGCCCTGGTAACCTCTGCTTTACTTGTCTTTATTTGCCTGTTTTAGGTACCTAAGTGAAATAATACAATATTTGTTCTTTTGTATTTGTTTATTTCACTTAGAACAATGTTCACCCATGTTGAGGCATCCATCAGAATTCACTTCCTTTTTAAGACTGAATAATATTCCATTATATATGTTTTATTCCACTATATACAT
The DNA here is from genome assembly GCA_037038555.1 of Rhynchonycteris naso. Taxonomy (NCBI): domain Eukaryota; kingdom Metazoa; phylum Chordata; class Mammalia; order Chiroptera; family Emballonuridae; genus Rhynchonycteris; species Rhynchonycteris naso. The sequence goes on from CM072998.1 coordinate 231,820,099, forward strand.
GCACCTTATATTCCATTATATATATTTTCTTTATTCATCTGTGTGTGTGTGAGTGTGTGTGTATATATATATGTATATATATATATATATATATATATATATATATATATATTTCTTTATTCATCTGTTGATAGAAAGTTGGACTGTTTCCACCTTGTAGCTATTGTGAATCACCCTGCTATGAACATGGGTGTAGCATCATTTTTTTAAAGACTAGAACCCCCCTAATAAAGGTTCTGGTGATTTGTAACTCTTTTTTCCCTAAGACCAGCCCACGCCAGCTACCCTCGTCCCTTTGCCACCCTAGGGTGATGGCCTTGTCTCCTGTGAGCAGAGTCAAGGCTGGCTTCCTCGCGTGCTGCTGTGCTTTCTGCGTGGAGTGGTTCTCCTGGTCCTGCGCAGTCCCTACTGTTGCCTGTAAATGCGGGACCCCAGTCTCCTCAGCCCTTCTTTTCAGGAACTAAAACCTAATGTGCCTCAAGGGCAAGCCTTTCTAAACCAAGCTGTAGGTAGTATCACAGGTATATTATAACATGGAAAATTTCAACAGAAGACAGATGTGCCTGATAGGATGATGCTAAAAGACCTTCTCAAGTTAAGTTACTACTAAAATCTTTTATATAATAGAATTACTTACTACTTGACTATTTACTGATAACATTGACAGTCAGCAATTACTAAGCTTTTCCTATGTGGAAAGTGCTATACTCAGGGATTCTAGAGGAATATACTAACTGTAGACATATTCCCTCCATTGCTTTCAGAAAGACTACATTTAATCAGAAAGATATAGAACATAACGGCATAACTACTCAAATAAGATATGGTTTATCTTTACAATAGAAGCTACACAGAATGAAGTGGATATTTATGTAGTAATTGTTAAAATCATCAGGCTATACAGTTATATGAAGAAAGTTTAGATGCCAATGAATGTATATGGTATGTTCAGAGATGTGAGAAAAAAGGATGGAAAGATTTATAAGTATACATAAATATATACACAGGGGGTCCTCGAGTTATGACACAGTTTCTTTCCTACGACAGTGACGTAACCCAAATTTTGGTGTAAGTCAAAACACACCTTCGCCTTACACAAATGGAACACTTGTGCTTTTAACAGTCCAAAATGACATAGGTAAGCATACTAGGGGACACCAACTTCCTCACTCACACGCTGTGTTACTGTGTATTCTTCCGCAGTGTGCAACCAAACTAGTTCACCCACATAATCTGTAAGTACGATGCTAACAGCATAAGCTGAAACACTCAAATCTCAATTTTTTTTCTTTATAATGTGGTGACATTAATAAATCAGGGTACATATGTTCAAAGAAAACATCTCCAGGTTATCTTATCATTCAATTATGTTGCATACCCTTCACCCAAAGTTAAATTGTCCTCTGTCACCTTCTATCTGGTTTTCTTTGTGCCCCTCCCCTCCCCCCTCTCCCACCCTCTTCTCCCTCCCCCCCACCCTGTAACCCCCACACTCTTGTCCATGTCTCATAGTCTCACTTTTATGTCCCACCTATGTATGAAATCATGCTGCTCTCAGTTTTTATGGGAGTGATCGTCATAAACTCGAAATGTCGTATGTCGAGACTATCATAACCTGAGGACCCCCTGTATTCATATTCATGTCTGTGTATACTGATATGAAGATTCATGTGTGGTTGTGAATGCATAGGTATGTCTGGAATGGAACACAAAGAACTAGCAGTGGTGATTGCCTCTTTTACCTGTGCAACCCATTTTGTACATTTCAATTTCTTAGTGTGTACACATATCTTCAAATTTTAAAATACATGGCCCTGGTCAGGTAGCTTATTTGGTTATAGCATTGTGCCAGAATGCCAAGAAGGGATTCTATCTCCTGTCAGGGCACATGCAAGAAGCAACCAATGAATGCATAAATGAGTAGAACAACAAATCAATGTTTTCTTCTCTCTCTCTCTCCCTCTGTCTCTCTTTCTCTTTCTCTTCCTTGCTCCCTCTCTCTCTAAAATCAGTCAGTTAAAATATTTTAATGTATGTAAAACTAACAATAAAAGACAGTGTGTAGGAAGTGGTATAATGAGCAGTGGACAAACAACATGAAAGGCTCTCAGAGGAAGGAAGACTTGCTCTAGTCTGGGGCAGTCAGGGCTGTATATGGAGGAGGGGGAGCTTTCAAACTGCAATGTACAGGATGGATAGGCTTTGGGGTGAAGAGATGATAGGAGAGTAGGATGAGGCAACATTCCAATTAGAATACACAAAATAAGCACACTACGGGTCATATGAGGTAAATGAATTGACTGCCTGGGTAGAAGAATGTGGTCATATTTTATTTACTTAATATATACACTGGCTCATTCCAAAATGCATATGGTAAGATGAATAACAACACAAAACCATTAAAATAGAAATAGAAACTGAAATCAGAACATAGGGCAAATATAAAATTTCTAATGAAAAGGATTAACTAGTTATTGGGTTTTAAAATTGTGTCTCAGTTTGCTGATGGCCAGAGTGAAAGAAACACTAAAAATATATAGCTTATTCTTATGGAATGGAAGCTGGTGTACCAGCTCTTTGAGTACCAGTTCTTTCTGTCAAATTTGGTAAGGAGACAGTGAGCGGTGGCCATGGCAGAATCAGTGTAAGCCAGGATAATGTTCAAGGGCATGTTGGTTGGAGCTCATCTACAATGCAGATGTTCAGTGATCAACCTTTAAAAGTTTGTAGAAGAGTAGGTGAATGCTATGTCTCCTAGAGAAATTTCCCTAAATGTCCTTCTCTCAACTGAGAGCTCTGTGTTGTTGGGTGTTTGTGTGCTTGGCTTTTACTGAGAGCCAAAGAGCAGGTGACACGAGGGTAGAGCCTAAGTGGCTGGCATTCTCTTTTAGCTGTCCATGGCTGGTCACATGTTTTAGGACCAGACAAACGAGTAGTAGTGTAAATATCCTATTAGGAAAGTTGAGAAAGTTAGCCAGGGTGACAGGCAGCTTCTCTACCCCTCGTGTGAAACCCCTGGTGTCCCTTGAGACAAACCCACGACGACTCTCATAGAGAAGCTTTACTTATTCCGGTGCCAAGATAATTGTTCATTCAAGTTTCCAATATATCAGCATTGCTCTAAACATTTGTAAATCTATTGGTTTCCACATCTATGGAAAATAGCCAATCCTGAACAAGGGGAACTATGTGGGTTAGGCTGGAAATGTAGGTTGGGATCAGACTGTGTTAGAGAACTCTCAGTGGTTTAGACTTGATTCTGTAAGTAATGGGTAGTCACTAATGGTCTCTGAGTAGAAGATACATGGTAAGGAGCACATGATGTGTAAGTAGTCAATTCTGTGGCAGTTTATGGAGTGAAGCTGAGGAAAAAGAGTCCAGACCGGGAGTGGGGGGTTATAAGCCTGTATAGAATTATAGAGTAATGGGTGTGAGAATCAAAAGGAAAGGTTGCTGACATTCCATAGAGAAATAACGGGCATGTGTTTGTGACTGACTATGGGAGCTGAAAAGGGAACCATGGCCCACGCGATTTAAAATTTTTTTATTTTTTTTTATTTTTTACAGGAACAGAGAGAGAGTCAGCGAGAGGGATAGATAGGGACAGACAGACAGGAACAGAGAGAGGTGAGAAGCATCAATCATTAGTTTTTCATTGCCGTTGTGACACGTTAGTTATTCATTGATTGCTTTCTTACATGTGCCTTGACCGCGGGCCTTCAGCAGACCGAGCAACCCCTTGCTGGAGCCAGCGACCTTGGGTCCAAGCTGGCGAGCTTTCGCTCAAGCCAGATGGGCCCGTGCTCAAGCTGGCGAGCTCGAGGTCTCGAACCTGGGTCTTCCGCATCCCAGTCCAACGCTCTATCCACTGCGCCACCGCCTGGTCAGGCGGCCCACGCGATTTAAAAGTACAGGAGAAATTGCAGAAACAGACGGTGTCAAGAGGGGATTCTTGTGTAAAGTAAGATAAATTTGTTTTTAGACATGTTGATTTTGAGATGATGTGAGGATATCTAAGTGGAATGATCTAAAAGTTACCTGAAGGTAAAGGAATGAGGCTGAACACAGACTCACAGGCCACCTAAATAAATGAGATTCCTGATGGAAGTATGAAATCTCCCTGCCATAGAAATAAACTCAAATCAGATCGCACCACTAGATCTGACTACAGTTTACTGGAAATTTGGGAGAGTGGAGGAATGAACGTGTGAAACAACACATGGGGGTGTGATCAGCAAAATCCAGAATGTGGAATATTGCACAGGACAAGTTAGCTGGTGTTTTTTACAAATTGCAAAGGAAAGATAGAGGGAAAGATAATCTAAATATTAAAAGACATCTAAAGCCCTGGGCAAGTAGGTCATTTGGTTAGAGCGTCCTCCAGATATGCCAAAGGTTGAAGTTTCAGTTTCTATCCCAGGTCAGAGCACATTCAAGAATCAGCTGCCTGACCAAGTGGTGGCACATTGGAGAGAGTGTTGGCCTGGGATGCTGAGGACCCAGGGTTGAAACGCCAAGGTTGCAGGCTTGAGCATGAGCTCATCTGGCTTGAGTGCAGGGTAGCAGGTTTGAGCATGGGTTCATAGACATGACCCCATGGTCACTGGTATGAGCCCAAAGGTCGCTGACTTGAGTCCAAGGCCACTGACTTGAGCCCAAGGTCATTGGCCTGAGTAAGGGGTCATTGGCTTGGCTGGAGCCCCCCAGTCAAGGCATATAAGAGAAACAATCAATGAACAACTAAGGTGCCGCAACAATAAGTTGATACTTCTCATCTCTCTCTCTCTCTTCCCTCTCTGAAATCAATTAATCAAAAAATTAATCTTAAAAATGAGTGGCCACGAATGAATGGTTTCTGGACTTGGGTGCTAGTACCTGGGGGTGAGGGCACATCACACAATTCTATCATTGTGGATGATTAAAACATTCCCTAAATAGCGCCGCCCCTCTTGTGTGCACAAAGAAAAGAGTAACAGCTGGGGGGGAAAGTAATACACGGTATTGGGAAAATAGCAGTGCTTTAGAATCCAATAAACCTAGCTTGCTAGTTCTATTAGCTTTGTCACCTAGAGCACATCATTTGCCTTTGTAAGCCTGCAAGCCTCGGTCTCCTTATCTGTAAAGTGGAGATAATAATTTCATCAGCCTCATAGAGTTAATACAATTTTAATGAAATAATACATATAAAATGTCTTATATTCTTTTTAAAAAATTTTTTTAATTTATTCATTTTAGAAAGAAGAGAGAGAAGGGGTGAGGAGCAAAAAGCATCAACTCACATATGTACTTTGACCAGACAAGCCCAGTGTTTCAAACCAGCAACCTCAGTGTTCCAGGTCGACGCTTTATCCACTGCGCCACCACAGGTCAGGCAAGCATCTTATATTCTGCATGACACAAAGTAAGCACTCACTAACCATTAGTTACTTACATTGCTGTTTTATTACTAACTAGACTGTTTATAAAAAATAAGAAAAAGAACCATAATATGCAGTGTGACAGAAAACAAGAGAAAATTTTGATGAAAAGGCGATGACAATGGTGTCATGTTATAATCAAGGAGTAATTTGGAGGTCACTGATGACATCAACATGTCAGTTTCAAAAAAAAAAAAAAAATTTGGTGGATACACCCTGATGACAAGGAACTGAACTAAAAGAGGTGGTGAAGCTGTGGATACTGTGTACTCCTTACTTGGTGATGAAGGAGAGGAAAGGGATAGCACAGCAAAGACAAGGGTGCCCTATCTTAAATTAAGGGAACCCTGTGAGTCTGCAGGGAGAGAGGAAGGAGCCCCTTGGGAGGGAATGATGGAGGATGCTGAGCCAGGAGCAGAGAATCCTCAGCTGAGGAGACAGATAGAGGACAGGCCCTGTGGTGAGGTTAGAGATTTGGGAAAGCTGATTTACAGTGGAAAATAAAAATAGGACAAACCCACAAGAGGAATCATGGTTTCTGAGGACACTAGAAGGGACTGTGAAAAAGGAAAAATAATGGAAGGTAAAAAGATCAGATGAGGAAGGAAGAAGCATGGAGAAGTATGGGATGGGAATAAGAGTGAACAGGTGAGTAAAAGGCTTGACATCGGGGCTAGTGAATGAGGATGACAAGGCTGGTAATAAGCTAGAGCAAGTTTATGGAGTGCAGACTGGGGTCCTGAGCAGGCAGCATCTGCACTCTGTCCCTTTGCAGAGATTGTTGTGTGGCCTTTGATGATATCACCCCTTGAGAGATTGGAGAAGGGTGTCAACTGACACCTCGTGCTAAACTACATCCATAGTGGCCCGTGGTGGAATAGAGACCTCCAGCTTTCTGGGGTGGAACTGCAGGTGCTTGGTAAAGAAAGATATGAACCTCCCCAGAGAGGGGAGGGAAAAACAGGATAAAGCAAATCCTGCCAGTGAGATTCAGGGCTCATACTAGAAGTGCTAAAATGTGAAATCCTCCTTTTGTTACTATTGAGCCCTTCTCTCTACTTACACCCTCCACCCTCCACCTCGACTGCCCTTCGGTGCATTTCAGAGCCTCATCCTAAGGACAAGATGATAGCACTTGTTTTTTTATATATATATATATTTTACCTGATCACAAGGAACAACCTGGATATTTAGTGACTTGCTTGGAGTAAAACTCCTGGGTCTAAATGTCATGACTTTCCAACAAAGAAGATTAAGAAACAGGAAAAATAGTCCTGGCCAGATAGCTTGGCTGTTTAGAGCATCGTCCCAAAACACAGAGGTTACTGGTTTGATCTCCAGTCAAGGCACATGCAGGAACAGATTGTTGTTCCTCTTTCTCTCTCCCTCTCTCTCTTTATTCTCTCACTACATTAATAAATAAAAAATTAAGAAAAAATGGGAATAATTCATTTGAAGTCTAGGTTCGTCAGATTATGATGCTGACGTACAGTAGTCCTCCCTTATCTGCAGTTTTGCTTTTCATGGTTTCCATTACCTGTGATCAACTACAGCTGAAATATTAAATGGAAAATTCCAGAAATAAACAATTTATAGCTTTAAAAGTTTTTTACCTATCGACTTGAGTCAGGGAAGGAAGAGAGAGAAACATCAACTCCTTGTTCTACTTAGTTGTTCTATTTAGTTGTGCGTTCATTGGGTGCTTCACATATGCGCCCTGACCAGGAATGGAACCCGCGATCTCAGTGTGTCAGAAGAACGCTCTATCCACTGAGCAACCAAACTAGGGCGTAACTTTTATTTTAATTTTTCTTATTCATTGATTTTAGAAAGAAGAAGGGAGAGAGAGAGAAACTTCAACTTGCTGTTCCACTTACTTATGCTTTCATTGGTTGATTTTTGTATGTGCTCTAACCGGGTTTGAACCTGCAACCTTGGCATATGGGGCAATGCTCTAACCAACTGAGCCACCTGGCCAGGGCCAGTTCATAACTTTTAACTTGCAAGTATTTCTGAGTAGCATGATGAAATCTCTCATAATCCGCTTTGTCCCACCCAGGGTGGGAGTCATCCTTCCGTCCAGCATCTCTACGCTGTGCATACTCTCCACCCAGCAGTCACTTAGTAGCTGTCGTGGTGATTAGATGGACATCTCTGTATCCTGGTGCATGTCTTCAAGTCACTTTAGTTTACTTAACAGTGGCCCCAAAGTGTAACAGTAGTGATGCTGGCAATTCGATTATGCCTCAGAGAAGCCATAAATTGCTTCCTTTAAGTAAAAAGGTAAAATTTCTTGACTTAATAAAGAAAGAAAAAAACCATATGCTGATGTTGCTAAGATCGATGGTAAAAATGAATCTTCTGTGAAATTGTGAAGAAGAAAAAAGAAATTCATGCTAGTTTTGCTGACACACCTCAAACTGCAAAAAAATAGGACCACAGTACATGATAAATGCTTATTTAAGATGGAAAATAAGCATTAAATTTGATGGTCGAAGACATAAACAGAAAGCATGTCCCAAATGACCACATGTGTTTCACCTTAAAGCACTGAGCCTGACGCTGGCCAATTATCTCAGTTGGTTGAGAACATCATCCCCAAACGACAAGTTTGTAGGTTCGATACCAAGTCAGGGCACACATGGGAAGCAACCAAAGAATACACGACTGAGTGGAACAACAAATGAATACTTCCCTCCCCCCTCTCTCTCCCCTTCTATTCCTGTCTCTCTAAAACTCAATAAAAATTAAGCCCTGGCTGGATAGCTTAGTTTGTTGGATCATCATTCTGGAACACAGAGGTTGCCGGTTCAATTCCCCAGTCAGGGCACATACAGGAACAGCTGGATGTTCTTATCTCTCTCTTTAAAAAAATGAAAGAAAGAAAGAAAAAAGAAACGGAGAGAGAGAGAAAAGAAAGCATTGAGCCTGTAGAAAGACTTTAACAAAGGATCCCCCTGAAGCAAGTGACACCAAACCATTTCTTGAAAGTGAGAGATGCACACAGACTCAGGAATAGGTTTGAACTAAAATAGACTGTTCACAAAAATTAGGGGATATTTCAAAATGAATAAAAAGTGATAAAAAAAAGAAATATTTGATTTTTTTATTAAACAAGAACATCAGAAAAGCAAACAAGTTAGAGAAACTTGTTCAATTATGCAAATGAGATGCAAAACCAACTTTTATTTCATTGGTGAAAATGCACTATACAAAAGGCTGAAAGTACTGGAGTATCTGCACGTTCCCTGATTCCCTAATTGAGAGTGTTGTTAAAATTGTTTTATTTAATTATTACTTGTTATTAATCTCTTACTGTTCCAATTTATCAATTAAACCTTACCACTGGTGCGGTTGTTTAAGAAAAAAACAAAACAGCTCTGGCTGGGTACATCAGTGGTTAGAGTGCCATCCAGGCATGCCAAAGTCATGGGTGCAAACCTCTGTCAAGGCACCTATCAGAAGCGATCAATGGTGCACAACTAAATGGAAAAACTAAGTGAAACAACAAATTGATGCTACCTCTCTCTCTTTCTCTCTCATTTTCTCTCTCTCTATTCTCTCAAATCAATGTGAGAAATAAAGAAAGAAAAGAAACATAGTGCATATAGGGTTCAGTGCTGTGTGCAATTTTGGGCATCCACTGGGGGTCTTGGAACATATACTCACATAGATAAGGGTGGGCTATATATTTTTTTAAGCTCTGGTATGCTCAACCTTCCTTTTTATCTGCCAATATTTATTTCTTCTATTTTTTCATACCAGTAAAATTTTTAGCTGGTCATATGGTTGCTCAGATAAAGACTGTGTATCTCAGCCTCTCTTGCCACTAAGTGTAATTCATTTGGCTAAACAGTATGTAAGCAAAAATGTTGGATGTGAACTTTTGAAGAACTTCCAGAAAGACAGTTGTGATGTGCCCTTCACCTTTCTTTATTCCTCCCTCTACAATACTCCCTGGAGTTCAACTCTAGTCTCCTTCTTGGACCGCAAAGACGGTGGCACAGACTGGGGAGAGGCATGTGAAGCTGAAGAAAATTGATCTCAGCAGATTTGAAGTGAGACACCAAGGAGGACAACACTGTCTGTACATGAACTTGTAAAGAATTGGGATAAAACCTCCATTTTGTTTATGCTAAAGTTATTTGAGGAGATTCTATTATGTGCAGCCAAACCTAATTGTAATTGATATATAAGTATTAAAATTAATTAGTCATTAGTTTTAAAAAATCATATAAAAGGTATTTATAAGAATATAATATTAGTGTTGCCTGGTTGGCTCAGTGGATAGAGGGTCAGACCAGTGAGAGGACATCCCAGCTTTGATCCCCAACCAGAGCACACAAAATAAGTAAACATCTACTTATCTTCCCCTTCTCTCTCTTTTCCTCTGTTTCAGGCAGTCACTCCATTTGTTTGAGGGTCGGCCCGGGTGCTGAGGATAGCTCGCTTGATTCGAGCATTGGACTCAGACGGGGGTTGCCAGGTGGATCCCAGCTGGGGAACATTCAGGAGCCTGTCTCTCTATCTCCCCTCCTCTCACTTAAAAAGAAATATATATTATTAAAATCACAGAAGTGAAATTGTAAGCCAAATTATTATCTATTAGACTAAACCTATAATAATGGTTTTATTTTTATTTCTTTATCTTTGATTGATTGATTTTAGAGAGACAGAGAGGGAAAAGGAAACATTCATTTGTTATTCCACTTAGTTGTGCACTCACTGGTCATTACCCATATGTGCCCTGACTGGGGATAGAACCCTCAACCTTGGTGTTTCAAGACAATGCTCTAATCAACTGAGCTAATCAAACAGAATCTAAAACAATGATTTTGTTTAAAAATTTTTTAATTATTTTTTTTTTGTGTGTGTGTATTTTATTGATTTTAGAGAGGGGAAAGGAGGGACAGAGAGACAGGAACATCGATCTGTTCCTGTATGTCCTCTGACTGGGGATCAAATGGGCAACCTCTGTGCTTTGGGAGGATGCTCTAACCAACTGAGCTCTCTGTTCAGGGTGGTAACAGTGTTTTAAAAAGTATACTCAGTGCCTGACCAGGTGGTGGCACAGTGGATAGGGCATTGGATTGGGATGCGGAAGACCCAGGTTCGAGACCCTGAGGTCACCAGCTTGAGCGCGGGTCCATCTGGCTTGAGCAAAAGCTCGCCAGCTTGGACCTAAGATAGCTGGCTCTAGCAAGGGGTGGATCAGTCTGCTGAAGACCCGCGGTCAAGGCACATGTGAGAAAGCAATCAATGAACAACTAAAGTGTTGAGACGGCAACGAAAAACTAATGATTGATGCTTCTCACCTATCTCCGTTCCGGTCTGTCTGTCCCTATCTATCCCTTTCTCTGTCTCTGTAAAAAAAAAGTATACTCAGTGACTTAGCCAATTTTATTGTGTCAGGCCCTATATCAAATTCTGAGGATGCTGTAATAAATAACCCCCATCCCTGTCTTCCTGAATCTCGTATCTGGGAAAATTGTGATGGAGTTATGATAGCAGGAATAAGGAAAGAGTACTGTGGGCACACATGCACTCCTCCTGCAGCCTGGGGTAAGGACCAGGAATGTCTTCTCAGAGTTGAGATTCACCTGAGACCTGAAGAACCAATGGGTGTTTGGCAGACAGAAAGAAAGATGTGAACTTGAGCAGTAGGATCTGCTGGTGCAGAAACTTGGAACAGAGGGAGCGTAGACTTCAGGGGGCTACAGGAAGGACAATTAAAGATGAGGGTTGTTCATGCAGAACTGTGCTGGAACATGACACAAAGTACTCTACAGGCCTAAAGCGATGTGGAATGAGGATTCCAGAGGGTTCCGTTTTAAAGAATGTAAAAGGAAGTCACCAACAGACTTGCAGAAAAGGACTGGTTGACTTTCCCTTTGGGTTCAGTTGTGGTTGCAGACAATTAGCCAATGTGCAGCAGTACCAGCACACCCAACTGTGTGACACCCCCCAAGGGACAGAGCAAGTGCTGGGGGAGAGGCTGAGGGAATGGGGTCTCCCTGAGACTGAAGAGTAGATGTAATAAAATTGAAGTCATGGGATAGGATGGAGGCTATGGATGTAGGCTACACATGGACACATTTCAGAACTGGGCGGTTGCAGGCAATGTCCCTACTGAACACGGGAGAGCAACACCTGGGCTTGGAGTGATAGCTTTAGGGTGGGGAGAGAGGGGCAGAACAGAGAGCTTTGCTTGAGAAGAGCTGGGGTGATGCAGTTCCAGCCCAGGTTCTGCAGCATGTATGTGGAGGGAGGATAAGTAATATTACTTGGAGAAGAACATGGAGGGGTCCTATCATGCAAGAAAAGACTGTGGATGGGTCAAAACTTGAACAGCTGCACAACAAAGTCAGGGCAAGGCATTAGACGCATCGCTCAACATAGGTCTTCAGTCAGGGTTCCCACTGGGCTTCCAAGTTGGTTTGTTTCTTTAAAATGGTGTGTGTGTGTGTGTGTGGTGTGTGTGTGTGTGTTAAAATATACATATAATGTAGCATTTTAACTTTTTTTTTCTTTTTGAAGAGAAAGATAGGAACATTGAGCTGCTTCTGTATGTGCCCTGACCGGGGAATCAAAAGGCAATCTTTGCGCTATGGGATGATGTTCCTACCAACGAAGCTCTCCAGCTAGGGCTTAATTTTTATTGATTTTTAGAGAGACAGAGAAAGGAAGGGAGAGAGAGGGCAGAGAGAAAGGAAGCATTTGTTGTTCCACTCAGTCGTGCATTTTTTGGTTGCTTTATGCCCTGACCAGGAATCAAACCTGCAACCTTGTTTTGGGATGATGCTCTTAACCAGGGGTCCGCAAACTACAACCTACGGGCTGCATGCGGCCCCCTGAGGCCATTTATCCAGCCCCCGCCGCACGTCTGGAAGGGGCACCTCTTTCATTGGTGATCAGTAAGAGGAGCACAGGATACATCCGCACCCATAGTTCCCATTGAAATACTGGTCAGTTTGTTGATTTAAATTTACTTGTTCTTTATTTTAAATATTGCATTTGTTCCCGTTTTGTTTTTTTACTTTAGAGTAATATATGTGCAGTGTGCATAGGGATTTGTTTATAGTTTTTTTATAGTCTGGCTCTCCAACGGTCTGAGGGACAGTGAACTGGCCTTCTGTGTAAAAAGTTTGGGCACCCCTGCTCTTAACCAACTGACCTAACTGAACCAGAGCCCGTTTTAACCATTTCAAAATGTCCTGTTCGGTGACCTTAATTATATTCATATTGCTGTGCAACTGTCACCACTATTAATCTCCAGAACTTTTCACCATCCCAAACTAAAACTGTGCCCATTAAAAATAACTCCCCGTTCCCTCTCCCCACTACCCCAAGCCCTGGTAAGCTCTGCTCTACTTTCCATTTCTATGAATTTGAATCTTCTAGGTAAATCATATAAGTGGAATCACACAATATTTGTTCTTTTGCTTATAACTTATTTCTCTTAGTATAATGCCTTCAAGTTTTATCCATGTTGTAGCAAACATCAGAATTTCCTTCCATTTTAAGGCTTAATTTATATGCCATTCTTTGTGTACACCACCTTTTGTTTATCCATTCACCCGTGGACATTAGGGTCATTTCCACCTTTGGGAGCTGCCACATTTTTTAACCCCTGTGGTAGAGGTTACTCTGTTCTCTCGTTTTCCCAATGTGGAAACCAGTCTGTAGAGGGTCTGAAAGACTTCAAGTCAGAGAGAACACATGTCTTCTGGCCTCTCTTCCAGGACCGTGTTCACCACCAAGTGAGTCTGAGTTCAGTGGGATTCCATGACAGGCGGGAGGAGTATGGGTAGGGCCAGACAGGGAGATCCTGGAGGTCTGAGAGCCGAGGCTGGAATCCCCTGGCACAATGCCACAGAAGCACAGAAACAAAGCTTCTTTTCTTTTTTCTGGTCTTAGCTGGATAAGAATGATTTCTGCTGAGCAGGTAGAAGATTATTTTGATGCTTGTTAAAGTGCCATCTCCAACTCTCCCAGGGATATTTATATTTTAAAAAGCAACTTTAGAAAATTAAAAACTTTAGCTTGACCTGTGGTGGCACAGTGGATGGAGCCTCGACCTGGAACTCTGAGATTGCCAATTCGAGGCCCCGGGCTTGCCGGATCAAGGCATGGAGGAGAAGCAACTACGAGTTAATGCTTCTCGCTCCTACCCTGTGTTTTCACTCTCTCTCTCTCAAATCAATAAATAAAATCTTAAAAAACAACAACAACAAAACTTTAGGACTCAAGAGAATGGGATTGTACTGGTATAACGGCAGAGGGTCAGGGTGACGGACTCAGGTAGGCAAACCCTCCTCTGCATACTGCTGGGTCTGTTAGAAGGCTGCAAGGAGACATTGCCCACCCCACTCCCCTTCCTTCACAAAGAGTGCAGGCTCACTCACAAATGCATGAGGGCTTTGTTTTTTCTTATTTCTTTCCCACAACTCGATTTTCATTTCCTTGAGAGAAAATGGATGTGTATTTATTTTGCCATTCATAGTGTGCACAATAGCTTTCTGCACATAGTTCTCAAACCTGGGAGGCTGATTAACAGCTAGCCCAATATTTCAAACTTGGGTGGAGGAGTCAAGAATAATAGATGTGCTTTTGTTGCTACTTCATCCTTCAGATTTATCATGGGTCAACAATAACAAATAATATTGTCATTGAAAAATATCTTCCTCTTTTAACCTTTGACAGTGGGCACTGAGCAAGACATACTTCGTTAAATACTTGCATTGTTTTTCCTTATTCATTTGTATCTCATTTCACATACAAATAGCATCTTGCTTTTGAATCATACGTAGAATATAACAAAATCTAGAATATACCAGAATCTTCTGTACTTACTACATGATAATTTTTATAGAGTGCCCCAGTTGTCTCTAATATCAGCAATTACCCATAAACAAATGCAAGTGTATATGAATCTCATTTATGAAAAAGTAAGTTGTTTCCTTCACACACACACACATGAGATGATTTCCATGAAAACCAAATGTCTCCAAGTCCAATACAGAATGTTTAGAACACCCTGGTAACTATTTGTCCATTGTTTTAGTGTTGGTAGTATCTATCATCCTCATTTGATCCTCACAATAGCTCTGTGAGGTAGTTGACATGCCAAATTGTTGCTCAATTTATAGATGTGGAAACTAAATCTCAGACATAATTCACAAAAGGTATAAAACTAGCTGACTTCAACCTGAGTCTTTGCATTTCCAATCCCACCCTCTTCCCACTATACTCCATGCTAGTCGTCACTATCTTCATGTCTCTACTGGACCAACAGTTTATTTTCAATGCCCCGTTGACTTGAAATCGCTGTTAAAACCAACAAGTGTAGCAAATGGCAATCTTAGATTTCATCTTTTGTGTTTCTGCCCTGGCTGGGTAGCTCAGTTGGTTAGAGCATTGTCCAGATATGCCAAAGTTGTGGGTTTGATCCCCAGTAAAGGCACATACAAGAATCAACCAATGAATGCATAAGAAAATGGAACAACAAATCTCTCCCTCTCTCTCTCCTTTCTTCTCTAAATCAATAAATAAAAATTAAGCAAAATAAAAATATGTGTTTCTTTCAAATGGTCATCTATTCATGTTTGTTACACTGAAATAAGGCTCAAATGTATTTCATTGTGGATATATTCTTAAAATCAGCTGCTTAGGAAAATGTTTCACTACACATATTTTTAAAAATCCTTTACCATTTCATAAAGTTTGAAAATGAGATTTAAAAAATGGGTTAAAAACTAAAAAACAGTTTGCTAAAATGTAACTGTACTTTATTTATAGGGATTTTACCAAATCACGGTGTCTAAAATATTTTCTAAACTCAAAATGACCCAAGCCTACAGACAAAAGAAGCTATTTCTCCAGCATTTATTTTTCCCTTCTAATAATCATTTGGTGTGTCCTGTACACAAATATGATACATACTGCAAGAATACTTTTCTGTAGGAACAATAATTATAATGCATATTTTCCCCTTTAAATACTTTAAACACATTACTTGTTTTTATTCACATATTCCATTTATTTTTTTGCTTATTTTACTAAAGAAACAAACTTTCCCTCCCTTCTCTTAAAATTTTTTATTTCTTATTAAATTCTACTTTCTTCCATCCATATTGTAACAAAGTCAACAGACTAGTAGTACAGTAATGAGAACACCAACAAGGATCTCCTTCAGAGTAAGGCTGAAGGGAAACAATTTGTAGTAGTTAAGATTTATTCCCCTATCCTATGCTCTAAATATTACATCTCTCAACAAAGAATTCTTGTTTAGCTTTATTGGAAAGTGTGTAGCAGGGCGGTGTTTAGAAATAGTACAGATCTAAATTGCTACCTGTGAGTGAACACAAGGAAAATGAGAATTTCAATTTGTTACACTCACATCTCATGTAAACAAAAGACAAATATTAAGAGTATCAGGATTTTTAAACAAATCAGTATCAGAGAAATTTCTTAACATTGATAATAGCTATCATAAAAGTTAATAATAAAGAAATAAAATAAAGTTAATAATAAACTAGGAACCAGGACTCTGAGCTTAATAGTCTTTCCTTTTACTTCTTCCCTCCGTCATTTTTGGAACATTAGTTTCAGCTCAGTTTTAAAGTTTCAGAGTCTGAGTTTAAAATGAATATTTCTGCCCGTTTACATTGAACAGTTAGGCACTGTTCCAGAATTCCACTTCACAAGTCACACACGCTATTTCTGGTAAAAGATATTTATAGTAATTGTGACAAAAAACATCATTGGTTTAAGTAAAATTAACTATATCATGTTTTCTTAAAAATTATTCTGACAGAGATACTTGTAACTAAGAGAGGATGAATTCAATACTGAAAAATACAGCAACATAAAATGAATCTATTAGTAGATACTTAAAGCTACTCGTTATTTCTGCTTTCCTGTGTCCATCACTGTATATTTTAAAAGGGTTATTGGGCTCCGACCAGTATTTCCAGGACTGTCTTGGGAACTGGAAACAATGGCGAGCAGGATGCAGCCCTAGCTGCGAAAGCCTGGGATGTAACACTCATGCAGGATGACAGGCGACCGCAGTGTAAGGCTATGGGTGCACTGAAAAGGTAGGGATGCAATGGCGCCCTAATCTTCACTTTGGCTAAATAGGTGAGGGAAGGGAAAGACAGCCATCTCTGAGGAAAGGAGACAGTAGAGCGTTGCAGAAGCTAGAGAAGATTGGGCACGTTTAGAGAAACGAAAGCCTTTTAGGTAAACTGGGACTCGGGGAGAGGTGGGAGGAGTGGCCAGTGGTAAAGATCCAGCTGGCGACGAGATGTGAACGAAAAACAAGATTAGGAGAGCCTCAAAAAGCAAATTTAAGGACGTAAGATTTTATCCTGAGAGCAGCAGAGATCCCCTAAAGATTTAAACCGGAGTAACACGATCGGTTTTATTTTTTAAATAATCTGGTTGAAAGGTCAAGATGGGGGAGGAGCAAAACCCGAAGCCAAGAGACTGGTGCGCAGGTAACTGCGGTAATCCAGGTGGAAGACACTGAGAGAATGCACTGGAGCAGTCAGAGCGTGGCAGGAGCGACAACCACACCACAAGATGTACGGAAGTAAAACGGATCCTAGACTTAATGACTGGAGGATGAAGTGGGGGCTGGTGACCAAGTTGCAGTGATGCAGTTGCTAAAATGGGAAACGCGAAGTTTGGGCGGAAAGTATATAATTCCGTTTAGTATACATCAATTTCTGTGGCACCCAAGTTAAATATGTTGGGACCTCAGGACAGGGTGGTCTGCAAGCAGGATGACGTTCTAAAAGTGGAAGAGACAATCCAGGGATGCCAGAGAAGGTGACCTGGACAGTTCCCAGAGGACCCCACCCGTAGAGTGGAACAATGCTCTCATGCCACTTTTCTTTAAATATACACCGAATCACACAACATGCTGCGAGTTAGGCAGGGGAGTTCATTGCTCTAATTTTGCAGGTGAAGAAAATGAGACCTTGGGGTAGGGGCTTGTTCATGATCACCTCCAGTACGTTAGCTGCCAGTACACCCCCTTTCCACCCTACACATTAACTCAACGTATCTGATTGCTGACATGTATTCTCAAATATTTGGTAGAGTAGATCAAAGAAACAGATCTTCCTTTTAAATGTCTTGTGCTCCTTCTCCCAAATCCCATGAAAATGTTTAAGTTACCAGCTTTCAATTTTGATAGATACAAGTTAAAAATAGGTAAGCACTTTCCTTAACAAAACAAAACAAACAAACAAACAAACAAAAAAACTCGGACAAAGGAATATTTTAGAATCTATTTCTACCAGGAAGTACACAAGTTCTTCAAGTTCTCTCCGCTGCATAAACAAATCCTGACAGATCCTGGCTTTAAGCTTGTTAACTCCGCACGTCCATTCCCGGTTTTCCGAACTCGAGGACGTGTCGCCCCCAACTGCCCCTCCCGCCTCCGCCCCCCTCCGGCAGCACCACCTGCTCCCGGCGCCTCCCTCCTCCTCCCGCCAGCCTGCCCGCGCCGGTTCTCACGCGCGGCCCGCGGCCCTCTCCGCCGCTCCCGCCCCTTTCACTTCGCGGAGCTACAGAGCGGGTGCCGGTCAGCTCCGCGACAAGTGCCCCATCCCTTGGCGTACTCCCACTTTCCCCACCCGCCTCCCCGCACCGCGCCCCCCACGAAGTTCTCCCTCCCGCACCGCCCCCTGCGAGGACTTCGGAGGCGGCCCCAGACCGGCCGGCGTTGATTGGCTGCTTCCTCGGCGCCCCGCCCCTGTGCACGCGCAGGAGGTGGGGCAGGCCCTGGGCGGGCGGGCGCGCGCTGCGCGGCCCCGCGGACGAAGCGTCCGCGACCCGCTTGCTGGCCTGGGTGTCTCGGTCTCTGTGTCGGCGTTCGCGAGAGGGACGGGCGGCAGCGGGGTACAGGGGGCTGGAGGCTTGCGTGGCTCCTAAAGTCCCCGTCTTGTCCGGGTGGCGCTCCCCAGCCGCGTCCAACTGGGCATCCCGCGGGGACTGGGAGCCACCCGAGGGGCCGTTGTCGTCGCCAGCCCGGTAGCCCGGATGTCTGTGCCCTCCACGGCGGGGCCACGGACGTGCTTCTAGGCCCCGGGAGGAGGCTCGTCTTAAAGGGACAGTGCCTTGTTAGAGCCGGAGGGGGCGGTGCGTCCTGCCCTTGTGCGCGACCCCTTCCCCTAGGGGACACCGGGGCGTCCGCCGCCGCGAGCCCCCGCCACCAGGTGGGGCGCAATTGGAGCGCGGCGCGCCCGGCCCGGGATGGGCGCAGATGGCTGCCCCGAGGCCAGGTTTCCTCCGTCCGAGCCGTGGCCGGTGGCGCCGCGCGGAGCCGGGAGGCGCCGGCCTGTGATTGGCCGAGGCCACCGTGAATGCAGGACATTGTCTGGTCGCTGCGGTCTCTGTCCTTGCCCGCCGCCCTTCCAAAGATCAAAATGGGTGCGGAGCAAGGGCTGTCCCCTCGATGCTGGTAACGCCGTAGTGGGAAATCGTACTTTTACGAGATTATGGATTTTAAGAATTGCATAAAGGTGCTGTTTTAAAACACAAAATTGTTATCTTTTAAAATTAAAAATATTCAGGTAATTACAAAAGGCCAACATATAAAATGGCTTAGTTTTGTCTTTATGATTTCTTTAATTAGGAACTGTGATAATTTATCTGAATACCCCGTTAAGAATTTTAAGCAAACTTTATATTTGTATATATATGAAATAATCTTGTACTGGGCAGTATGGCCTATTTGGGTCTTAGTTTCCACATGTGTAAAAAGACGACGCTGAACTGGTAGGTTTCCAAGTTTGCTTCCTTTGTTAAAACAACTCTGATTCTGGTTCCAGACTTAAAATCCTGACATATCCTACGTAGTGGATCATATTTCAAAACCTTGGAATAAATGAGACCTTTTAGAGAACACTTGAGGACGTCATAGTTCTCCTCAGGTTGTCTTTGGAAATATGTGGGATTTAAGCAGAGTTGTAGTCTTTTAGTATGTAATATTGTACTAAAGGAAATGAGAGCAAGAGAGAAATGTGTGATCAATCAGTCAGTCAATGTGAAGAGTAGGGTTTTCTTTGATCTTAAAGTAGTTTTGCAGGTAAAGGAATATTATAACAAAGAATAACCATCTTTCCTATTTTGTTCCTAGTATCAAAGGAGGAGAAAAATGGCAAAAGAGAGAAGACACACGGGAAATAAACGATACACAAATATAAAATGTTTGGAGAGTTTTGAATAAAATTAAGTTGGTATTTTCTTTAAAAAAAACTATTTGAAAACATTATAGGATTAAGAGCAGGTTTGTGTTGATATATTTTGTAGCTTTGGCTACATGCCCTCTTCAACGTTAAAAAAAAAAATCTCTGATTTCCTTTTTTGATTCCTGAGCAATCAACAAGAATTAGAGACTTGGAAATGACAAACAAATGAAGGAAGGAAGACATCCAGAAAGGAAGATAAGTTTAATGGACATGATTCATTGTAGAAGACATGACCTCATTCCTTATTAGAGGGATTTCCACTAAACCGGATTTGATGGTAAATAAATTTATTTTACAGACTTTCCTCACTCATACTAATTTGATTTCTCTTTTTTCCCCTTGATATTATAAAGTGAAGAGACTCAAGGACAATTTTTAAATATTGTTGCAGCTTTCTCAGATGACAGTTTTCCTGGGCTCCTCACCCTCACCCATCATAATAAAGGATTAAAAAAGCAGAAGTCATCAGCATTAAGATTAGCTCTCTCTAGAAGTGAAAATGGGCAAATTGTGAGTGAAGCAAATTTAGTTTACGATTATTTAAATTTTTAGCATTTAAATTGTTTATTTTTATAATTAAACTGATTTTACTTATTTTAATTTTATTTTTATTCTTTATTAGAGAGGGGAGAGAGAAAGAAAGAAGGGAAGGGAGCAAGAAGCATCAACTCTGTTATATGCCTTGACCAAGCAAGCCCAGGGTTTTGAACCTGTGACCTCAGTGTTCCATGTTGATGCTTTATCCACTGCACCATCACAGCTCAGGCAATTTTACTTAAAAATGACTGAATAAATGATTACAATTTAAAGATTGAGATGAAATAAAGTATTTGAAGTAAACACAAGCAGCAGTTAATAAGATATAGTATATAAGGTAAGAATGTGTTGTGAAATAAATTTAAAACTTCCAGCAAGTCTTTTCCTTAGGAATTTTGCTTTGTTATTCAATATATAACTATAGATAAATCTATATAAAGTGGTAATATTTATGGAATACTTGGTATATGCCAAACACCATTCTAAATATCTTCTTGATCCTCACAAAAATCCTAGGTAGAAATTATTATTACCCCCATTTTATTTTTTATAATAAAAAATTATATTTATTGATTTTTAGAAAGAGACAGGTAGGGAGAAAGAAACATCAATCTGCTGTTCCACCCATCCTTGCCTTCATTGGTTGACTCCTGCATGTGCCCTGAGCAGCTCAGGATCAAATCTGCAACCTTGGTGCATCAGGACAAGGCTCCAACCAACCTAGCTAGGCTTGTTATCTCCATTTTAGAAGCATGGAAACTGAAGCTCTAGAGCTACTTTTTCATGAAACTTTTTCAGCTTGCGAGCTACTTATAAGATGACCAAGTCAAAATGATCTATCTACAATAAAAATGCAAAACATAAATTTATTTCTTCTATATTATCATTATTTAAGTTACTATTATTACTATTTAATATTGTGTATTCTTCTTTCACCTTTCTCCTTCTCAGCTCTCTTTTTGGAGGAAAGTCAATGTCATAGTTTTTATGAAAATCCAAAAAAGCCGCTCCACATTTCCCTTCTTTGGAATAGCAATGGCACACAGACAGATGAGGCAAACGCACTTAGAATATGACATAGTGAAAAAAATCCCCTCCCATTCTGTATGAAAGTGGTAGGTTTTAGGCTTCTTAACTTGGACCAGCTACGGCACTCATTTTTATACCCTTTGTTGTATTTAGTTTAAATAAATTGAAGGCTAACTATGCAGCAATGTAACTGAACAAGTTAGTGTGGTTTAACGCGCATGCGTAGGGAGTCAAAAGTTCAGACGTCAGATTGGCTACCCTGCATGCCAATCAAAAGACAAATGTCTTTTTAATGTCCTGCGATCTACCCACACTTCCTTCGCGATGGACCAGTAGATCATGATCCACGAATTGAGCACCCCTGCTCTAGAGGTTAGGGAGTTTGCCCAAGGTCAGTTGGTGAGTATAGAACTGGGAATGGGGCCTAAAATCCTCTCTGACTCTACTCTGACCATGTGGCGAGATGTTCTCAGTCACTCACTAAACAAACTTCTTGGTTATGATTACTAATCCATTGTTGATCAGATCTTTTTGATATTATGCATCTGATTGTTTTTCATTAGCCCTTTTATTCATTTATATTTCAAGTGGCAGTGTGGATACAAGATTGCCATTAGTATTTATTTTGCTACAGAAAGTCAAGTATCCCCATTATTTTTTTAAGAGAAACACCTCAAATTTGCATCTTCTGTTCTATTTTAACCGGACATGTACACATGGATGGAAGCACAGGGCTAAGTCTTCTCACCCTCTGCTTTTCTGTCTTCTCTTTCTCTTTCAGATGTATAACTTCACAGGACCCTAGTAATACCTATTGGCCATGTTTACTACATCTAATTGGTGTCAATTAGAAAATGTGGTGGTGTACTCAATCATTCAGTTATTGACTGAATGCTTACAGTTGGTGACTGAATGTCATCCAGTCCTTCAGAATGTAGAGAGGGAGGAGTAGCCAAGAATGCAAGATAAGAATTTTGGGTATTCAGTAGCATAAAACTGAGACAAAGGCTGCACCTTTAAGAATGTTTTTATTTCTTTTTTCTTTTTTTTTTTTTTTTCTCCTTATTTTCTTCATTGCGTACATTTGGCTGAGAAGTGGCACATCAAGGTAAAGGGTTGCTGCCCCTCACATATATTGTGGTCTCTTTCAGTACTGGTTCCACGGTTAGTGGCCACGATAGTGGTCATCTGTAGCTCTCCCAGAAACGGGGAAGAGATGGCAGTTGGTCTCAAATCAATCCCTGTCACTGCTTCTTCACCTTGCCTTTGTCAGGAGGGTTAAGATATTAGAAATAAAATTATTCGGAAGGGGATCATATGTGACTCATTAATCCATGTGATTTCTGATGCTCATTATCACTGAAAATTGAGTTTGCTGAGTCTGTTTAACTTTTGTGATTAAGGATCAGCGTTAGGATTTGATGTTCTGGAGGCCCAGGAGGACAAAAGGATTGTACTCAGCTATCCTCCCACGCCCACCCACACAGGCAGCTAGCACTTAGCGCTGTCCTTGGCCAACAGGCGGTTCACCATGTGCTATGAAACACTGGCAGGGAAGCTGCACAGCTGCTTGGAGGATAGGACATCTGGCCAGCGCAGCCCAC
This sequence comes from Rhynchonycteris naso, assembly GCA_037038555.1. NCBI lineage: Eukaryota > Metazoa > Chordata > Mammalia > Chiroptera > Emballonuridae > Rhynchonycteris > Rhynchonycteris naso. Next base: position 231,842,950 of record CM072998.1, read on the forward strand.
TGAGTCCCATTGCCATCAGTGGTGGCAGGCAAGGCTGCAGTCACTCTGAATACCCAACATGCCCAGAGAGGCAGGCCCAACTACAGAGAACCACTCATCTCTTATTAGCTAGCGGCTGCCTTTTTATTTTATTTTTACAAAATTCTATAATTAAGTTCTTACCATGTAATATTTCTCGAATCCAAACATTAAAGCATCTTATAAATGTGTAAAAATATTTTCAGTCTTATATCAATCACCTACTCATTATCTTTGTACTAGAACTTCTTGGCACTCAACAGGTGGCCGCTCTCTCTTCTTGGACTCCAGCATACAACATGATTTTAGTAATGCCATCTTCTCTCTTCAACCCCTCACCCTCTGGGTGCTGATGGCTTCCCACGGGTACTGTGATGCCTTACCTTGTCAATTCCTTTCACCCTACCCACATTTCTGTTTTTAAGAAAAAATTTTAATTGATTTTAGAGACAGAGGAAGGGGGAAAGAGAGAAAGAAAAAGGACATCAATCTGTTGCTCCACCCATCCATACTTCACTGGTTGATTTTTATATATGCCCTGAGCAGGGATGGAACCCACAACCTTGGCTGATTGGGACAATATACCAACCAACTGAGCCACCCGGCCAGGCCTTGCCCACACTTATTTTCTTCTTTTCCAAATGGGAGGAGGGAAGATAGAGAAACAGACTCCCGCATGCACTCTGATTGTGATCCACCTGGCAACCCCCATCTGGGGCCATGCTCACAGTCAAGCTATTTTTAGTGCCTAAGGTGGAGGCTCTACAGAGTCATCATCAGTGCCTGGGGCTTATGTGCTTGAATCAATCAAGCCACGTCTGTGGGAGTGATAGAGTGAGAGAGAGAAGGGGGAGAGAGAGGAGTCGAGAAGCAGATGGTCACTTCTCCTGTGTGCCCTTGCCAGGAATTGAACCCAGGACATTCACACATCAAGCTAATGCTCTACCACTGAACCACCGGCTAGCTGCCCACACGTCTTAAAAGTCTGTTCAAAAGTCCCAATGGATGAGCTTTTCCTTTCCTCCTCTGATTGTTCCTGCCTCAGACTTCATCATGATCTGGCCCCTGTCCAATCCTTCTGTTTAAGCTGTGGCCTCTCCTTTCTGCATTCTTTTTCTTCATGTAGCAAACTCCTCTTCCTGACCCCCACACTTTGACCCATGAGTATGTTCTTTCTGTCAAGAATATTCTATGAGGATTTCCTTGGCCTCCTTCCACATGGGCTGTGTCTATAACTTCACTTACCACATTATACCTGAATCACTGCTTTGCCTTTCCAAAACTGGAATTTCCTTGAGATCAAAGGTTATGTATTACTCATGAAAGGGCTAGTGCAAAATATTTAAATGCATAACTGTCAAAAAGATCAGATCCAAAATAGATTAATAATCATATCATGGAAATAAGTCCGTAGGTTTAGTGACTGATTGAGAACAACACAGTCACATGCCTTTGAGCAGTCAGACAGGGTCTTGGTGCTCAGTACAGTGCCCAACACATAAAAGAACATCATGAGCCTGACCACACAGTGGTGCAGTGGATAGAGCATCGGACTGGGATGCGGAAGTCCAGGTTCGAGACCCCGAGGTTGCCAGCTTGAGAGCGGGCCTATCTGGCTTGAGCAAGAGCTCGTCAGTTTGGACCCAGGGTCGCTGGCTCCAGCAAGGGGTTGCTCGGTCTGCTGAAGGCCGCGGTCAAGGCACGTGTGAGAAAGCAATCAATGAACAACTATGGTGTTGCAATGGCAACGAAAAACTAATGATTGATGCTTCTCATTTCTCTCTGTTCCTGTCTGTCCCTACCTATCCCTCTCTCTGACTCTCTCTGTGTCCCTGTAAAAAAAAAGAACATCATGAAATAATAGTTAAATAATTTGAAAATGTTTTGTTTTCTATTGATTATTTTTCTAGGTCAGCTTTCTATTTTTTTTTTTTTTTTTTTACAGGGACAGAGAGAGTCAGAGGGATAGGTAGGGACAGACAGACAGGAACAGAGAGAAATGAGAAGCATCAATCATTAGTTTTTCATTGCCATTACGACACCTTAGTTGTTCACTGATTACTCTCTCATATGTGCCTTGACAGGGGGGCTATAGCAGACTGAGTGACCCCTTGCTCAAGCCAGCGACCTGGGGCTCAAGCTGGTAAGCTGTGCTCAAACCAGATGAGCCCATGCTCAACCTGGTAACCTTGGGGTTTTGAACCTGGGTCCTCTGTGTCCCTGTCTTACGCTCTATCCACTGTGCCACCGCCTGGTCAGACATGATTTCTTTATTAGTGGTGAAGCTCTGTGTATGTGTATGTGTACACTTGGTGTATGTAGCTAATAATTCTTTGTTATTTTTAAAATATTACTTTTCTTACATCAGATATGTCTTAAGAAAAGTAATTCTGTGTTCTACTCTACTACTGTATAAGTAGATTTAACTGAGAAATATCTTTTTATGGTCTTTTGCCTGTATAAAAATAAAGACAACAATGTAACAGCCGTATATTTCTACAAGGCAATTCCCGTGTCTGTGTTTGGGGCAGTTAGGGGAGGGGGAGGACCAGCTCTCTGCGCCTCCCTGGTGTTTCTCTAGCTCTAGCAGAGACGTTTTCTGTAATTGGTTTTCCACATTTGCCAAGAGTCTGTTTCCTTTTAACATTCAACATGTTTAACAGCAGTCTTGTAATAGTTCCAAAAATAATAAAACCAGTCCCAAGCATAAAAATGATACATATACAACACATTGGTTTTTTGTCATGGCTAAGGTTTTGTTAAGTTCTTTCAAATAATTTTTAGTGTCAAATCATATGGTAGAAATAAAAAGTTTTTCTTCACAGTAATAAAACCCACGGAAGAAATGCAGTCAGTGACTTGTGCGGACAGTGAGAATTATCTGCATAGAGGCCAGTCGAGGACAGTGTGGCCTTTCACTGTCCAAGACTTCCCGTCAGTGATAAGGGGGAAATCTGATTAACTTTAGTGCTGTATCTTTAGAAAGACAAAAGCTGGTTCAGGTATATGCTTCTGATATACTATCTATAAGACTGTTCATAATCTGATGAAATAAACTTCTTGTACTGTCAATCATTAACATGAAAGAGCAACACGATCCTCCCATCCCTCTTAATACTGTAGTTACAGTGTCGCAACAATCACATTCTCTGCTTTAATAATTAGATGTTTGACAAGTGAAAACATTTAGGCTTCCTTTTAAATTATTAGTTAATTTAAGTATTAATATTATTTTTACTGTTACAATTTTGAGTAAAGCATCCTTTTTTCTTTAATTTTTTTGTTAGAATTGCTGTACAATATTATATTAGTTTCAAGTATACAACCCAGTGATTAGACATTGTATAACTAAGTTCTCATCCTGAGAAATCTAGTACTGCTCAGACACTACACATCGTTATTAGGATGTTATTGACTATATCCTCTATGCTGTGCTTTACATCCCCATGACCATTCTCTAAGTACCAAATTATACTTTTTAATCCCTTCACCTTTTTTACACATTCCTCCAGCTCCCCACCAATCTTAAAGACCCTCTAACATTTCTTGTAATACCTGTTTGGTGGTGATGAGCTCATTTAGTTTCTTCTCGTCTGAGAAACTCTTTATCTTTTCTATTGTAAATGGTAGCTTTGCTGGGTACAGTAACCTTGGTTGTAGTTTCTTGCTTTTCATCACTTTGAATATTTCTTGATAATCCCCTCTGGCCTGCAAAGTTTCTGTTGAGAAATGAGTTGACACTCTTATGGGAGTTCCCTTGTATATAACTAACTGCTTTTAAGATTCTTTCTTTATTTTTAACCTTTGACGTTTTAATTATAAGATGTCATGGGCTTCTTTGGGCTCATCTTTTTTGGGACTCAGAGCTTCCTGGAGTTGTATGTCTATTTCCTTCACCAGGTTGTGGAAGATTTTCGTCAGGATTTTCTTAAATAGGTTTTCAGTGTCTTGCTCTGCCTCTTCTTCCAGCACCCCCACCATGCAAATGTTGGTATGCTTGAAGTTGTCCCACAGGTTCCTTACACTATCATCATTCTTCTTTTTTGCTGTTCTTAGTGGGTATCTTTTGCTTCCTTATCTTCCAAATCTCTGGTTTGATCGTCTCCTTCATCTATTCCACTGTAATGTATTGATTCCCTGTAATGTAGTCTTCATTTCAATTAGTGTATTCTTAATTTCTGACTGGTTCTTTTTTATGTTTCCTATTTCTTTGTTGAAGTTCTAAGTTCATTGAGCTTTCTTATAATCAGTGTTTTGAACTCTGTATCTAGTTGATTACTTGTCTCCATTTTGTTTGGGCCTTTTTTCTGGCATTTTGTTTTGTTCTTTCCATTGGAATATGTTTCTTTGTATCCTCATTTTGGCAGCCTCCTTGTATTGTTTCTATGTATTAGGAAGAGCTACTATGTCTCCCAGGCTGGGTAGAACGACCTTATATAGTAGGTGTCCTGTAGGGTCCAGTGACAGCCTCCTTGATCACCCAAGCTGGGCACTTCAGGTTTACCCCAGTGTAGGCTGTATACACCCTCCAGTTGCTTTTGACCCTTGATTACTGTGGGCATGTTAATGGAAGGGACTTACCCTCAAGATGATTGGCTGCAAAGACTGGCTGTAACCACTGTGGAGGACCAATTGTTCAGGGACCCGCCCCATGGAGCAGGACTCACTTCAGCAGGGCCCTCATGTTTGCTGAGTCTGTCCCTTAAGTATATCCCTTGTAGAGGAGGTTGGGTGGTGCTTCAGTGTGGTTTAAAGCTCTCCACCGGGTGTGCTGGTTCTGTAGCCTCCCAGGAAGTATAGGTCAAGGTCAGCTGCCACCTGTGCCCTGCCTGGAGCCACCTGGAATGAGCTACAAAGCAATTTGCAGATGGCTGCTACTTTTTTCTGGGCTCAGAGGTGCCCAGGAGCAACCTAGCTATGAACCAAAGCTGGCTGGTGCTAGTATCTGGCCTGGGGCCACTGAATGAGAGGAACCAGGCATGTCAAGGCCAGATGCTGCTTTTTGAGAGAGTTTAGGAAAGTCTGAGGCATGAGCCAAGACCTGCTACTTGTATGGAAAAGCCATTGCAAACAGCTTGGGTAGACTCGCAATTTGATGGGGCAGGGTCTCAGGTAATCACCAGGGAAGGGAGGGGAGCAAACTGTGAGCCAGGTTGAGGAAGACTCAGATATGACACCCGCCTGCTGACTCTGTAGGGGAAGGGCTCATCAAAGGAACAATGGCCTCTGCTAGCACTTCTCTCTGGGAGAAAGCTGTCCCCAGCTCTGTCCCTGCTGCTGTACAATTCAGTTCCTCCCCATATGTCTCTGGTGCCTTCAAGCTGCTTCCCCAGTGCTAGAGCTCAGAGTAAGTGAGTCCAAGCAAGTCCATGCACTAGCCCTTTAAGAGGAATATCTGGGGCTCCAGCAGCTCTCTGTCTCCCTCAGCCACAGTCCTTGCTGGTTTTTACAGCCAGAAGTTATGAGGACTTCTCCTGGCACTGAAACACAGGGCTGGTGGTCCTGGTGTGGGGCTGGAACCCCTCTCTCCTCAGGGGGAACCTCTGCAGCCAAGATGTCCCTCCTAATTTTCATCCATCACACATGGGTGTGGGGCCATCCTGGTCCTTGTCTCTGGCCCTCCTACCAGTCTTGAATGGATTTTTGTTTATATCCTTAGTTGTAGGACTTCTGTTCAGCTAAATGTCAGGTGGTTCTGAATGATGATTCTGAGTTTAGTTGCAACTTTGATGCGGTTGTGGAAAGATTTGATTATGGCATTTACCTATGTCACCATCTTGACCAGAACCAGTAATTCATTTTTAAGGGTTCAGAGCATCTAGACTTAGGTAGAACTTTAAAATCCCAGAGAGAAATCAGAGACACTGACAAGCAGGTAGCTATGGAACTGATGACAAAGTTTCTATGATTTTGTGCAAGGCATTTTAACCATTTTCCATCAGTATATTGGAATCCAAAAGATAAGTCCTTGGCAAATAAATAACCCTGGCAAGGGGTGCTTTGCTCTACAACACCATTGGAATGGGCATTCCGAGCTGGCTGGACTCTCCCCTGATTCACATTTTCATTTGGAAACCTGTTTTGTCCTTTCTTCAGGTCGGCTTTGCTGTCTTCTAAAAGGTGCCCACAGATGGGACCTGGAGGGGCTGTGAACTAAAAGCCTTGCTGCATTGGCCCCAGATGGGGTTGTTGGGTGGGTCCCAGTCAGGCACATGCGGGAATCTGTCTGTCTCCCCTCCTCTCACTTGGTAAAGAAGGAGAAGAAAAAAAGGCCTTGCTGCTCCAAGTCTGTGTGAGATCCAGCAGCATCCATAGGACCAAAGGATGGAAAATGCAGATGCTCAGGCTGTGCTCAGGCTTCAGAACCCGGATCTGCACTTTGCTGGATCCACAGGGCCCATGGGCACAGCACCGGGTGAGTAGCCTGGCCTACAACACGCCCAGAGGAAGATGACCCAGAGTGCCCACAGCTGCTCAAGTGGGACCCTGTTTGTATTGTATGAATCACTTTAGCATGTGTTGGCAGGGAGTGGAAGGATTTGGGTGGGGAGATAAAAAAGGAATACTTACCTCACGGAGCTTAATCAATACATATAGTTCAATGTAGTTCACCTTCAAGGTATAAATCCAACAAAAGAAGGTGGTGGGTGAAATTGTCATTCAGTGGGCAAGTATTACATTTAAAATAGTTATTTCTTTGGGCAGCTGTAACAAAGTCCAGACTGGATGACAACAGAAATTTATTCTCTCGTCTTGGACGCTAGAAGTTCCGAGTCCAGGTTTAGGCAGGCCGCACTCCCTCTGAGACTCCGGAGAGAACCCTGCCCTCCTCTCCCTGTTTCTGGGGTTCGGGGCAGCCCCAGGCCTGCAGCTGCCATGCGCCAGTCTCTACCTGGGTGGCACTTTCCCTGGGTGTCTGCCTCTGCACATGCTGTTTTCTTCCTCTTGTGAGGAAACAAGTGATATTGGATTAAGTCCTCTCTCCCCCAATTTCAGTATGACCTCACCTGCATTGATGTTACTTATAAATAAGGTCACATTCTGCTAGAGTGCAGGATTCAGAGATGAGCAAGACATGGCCTCTGGAGGAGGTCTGGGTCAGGGAAGAGGGCAGCCAGCAGGATGTCTTTCCACCCGGACTTCAGGCTACCATCCACTTTCAGTTTGATTTTAGGGCGCTGGAATCTGAATTTGTAACAAACAAATGCAAACCCAGCATTACCTGCAACCCACCTCCTGGGCTTCAGGAGCCCGTGGAAGTCTCCATCCCTTCCAGCCTTCCCCACACCATGCCTGGCCCTCAAGTGTGCTTGCAGATAGACAGTGGGGGAACGTGGGAAAGCCTGGTCATGGAGAAAGCAATTAGGAGTTTGTTAGAGCACAGTGACAGGTGATAAGAGCCCTTAACGATGTCATGATGAAGACTTTTTATTTTTATTTCTAAAGTTCATGCATGAAGCTAAATCATCTCAAACGAGAGATGCTTCATTTAGTCAAATATTTGAGTGCCACGTATGTGTAAGACACTGTACTCAGTGCTTTGGGATTCAGAGGTTTTGCTATTAGTAAAAAAAAAAAAAAAAAGAAAAAATTAAGTAAACTTAGAAAATTAACATAACACTGCAATTAAAAAGCTTTTATTTTGCCAATTATTGACATTTAAAAATTTGCTGTCAGAGCCCTGGTCAGATAGCTTGGTTGGCTGGAGCATCGTCCTGAAACGCAGAGGTTGCTGGTTCGATCCCCGGTCATAGGTCGGTGTTCTTGTCTCTCTCTCTCCCTTCCTCTTCCACTAAAATCAATCAAAAAAAAAATTTAATTTGTTATCAGAAAAGGACTTAAATTAATTTTAAATTTGTATTTATTTATTTTTAAATGGGTAGTACCAAAATGTACAGAATGGCAGTGAAAAGTAAATGTCCCTCCCCTAGAGACGACTGTCACTTGAGAAAAGCCATTTAACACTGAAGAAGTAGGAATGACATAATCTTAGAGAAAAATAGAACTTTTTCCAAAAATGGAACAGTTGGGAAAACAATCTCTCCTTTCTTTATTCTTCCATTTCTTTTATACAAGTACTGTTTTTATTTTTTTATGAGTAAGCTATTGTTTTGAGTTCAGGCGACACATCAGAGAGCAGAACAGTGAAAATACTATTTCCTGCCCTCTTGGACTTTACATTCTCGTGGGGAGTAGACCTGAAATTAAGACACAGAAGTCCAGGTCAATAAATTGGGAAAAGCCAACAGATGCCAATGTAAGAGGATGCCTCCATGGGTCGACTGATATCTGGGTGTATTCCAGGCACATGGGATACAAAGCTGGGCAGGAGATTACAAAGAGCCCACCCACCTTGCCTGGGACTGGTCAGAGGCTAGGCTAGTAGAACTAACTAAAGCTCTACATGTGGGTCTGAATGAGACTCAATGAACAGTCTGACTATAGAATTTGGTCCAGGTGTAAGTAAAAATGCAAGAGATGTGAGGCAGGGTGGGTATAAGGGATATATTAAGGAGCATAGGAGATAATTTTTAATAAAAAAAATAATTTATTGATTTTACAGAGAGGAGGTGGGAGCTGAGAAGCGTCAGCTCATAGTTGCTTCACTTTAGTTGTTCATTGGTTGCTTCTTATATGTACCTTGAACGGCCAAGCCGAGGGTTTTGAACTGGTGACCTCAGCTTTCCAGGTCAGTGATCTATCCACTGTGCCACCACAGGCCAGGCCATAATTTAAAATTTTTTGATAGGGTTTCTGTTCATACAAAATCCATTTTCCTGCTTCCTTCCTTCTTCAAGTATCTGGGCTGCCTCTGAACCCCCGTATCAATGAACTGTGATAAATTACGGGGCTCTGCAGTGGCCCTCCAATCAGATCTGGTGGGAAGAATGAACCTCAATCTTCATACTTTTTTCTTAACAGGATTTTAGAAAGCAGCTTTAGTTTATAGAGTTTTCTATATAAATCCTCAGCCATCCCTAGTTCCTCTATTATTAGCATCTTGCATGTTTGGTAATTTTTTATAACTGATGATTGCATATTTGATACATTATAATTAACTGTAAGTTCATAGTTTATTTTAGGGTTCACTTTCTGTGTTGTACATTCTGTGTTTTGATAAATGTACAATGACATATACCCACCATTACAACATACAGAAGAGTTTCACTGCCCTAAAATTCTCCTGTGCTCTGCCTGTTCATCCCTTCCTGCCCTGAATCCCTGGCAACCAAAGATCTTTCTACTATCTCATAGATTTGCTTTTTCTAGGAAGTCATATACTTGGAAACATTCAGTATGTAGCTTTTCACATTGTTTTCTTTCACTTGGCAATGTGCATTGAAGGTTCCTGCATGTCTTTTTGTGCTTGATATCTCATTTCTTTCTTTTTTTTTTTTTCTCATTTCTTTATAGCACTGCATACTATCCCGTTGTATGGATGTACCAGTTTGTGTTTCCATCTATTAAAGGACATCTTGGTTGTGTCAAAATTTGGGCAATTAGGGAGAAAGCTACTGTAAGTATCCATGTGCATACTGACCAGGCGGTAGCACAAGGGATAGACCATCAGACTGGGATGCGGAGAACTCAGGTTTGAAACCCCGAGGTCACCAGTTTGAGCGCGGGCTCATCCAGCTTGAGCAGTGTCACTGGCTTGAGCGTGGGATCATAGACATGACCCCATGGTCACTGTCTTGAGCCCAAGGTTGCTGGCTTGAGCAAGGGCTCACTCACTCTGCTGTAGACCCCAGTCAAGGCACATATGAGAAAGCAATCAGTGAACATCTAGAGTGCCACAATGAAGAATTGATGCCTCTCATCTCCCTCCCTTCCTGTCTTGTCTGTTCCTCTCTCTCTCTGTCTCTGTCAAAAAATTTTTTTTCATGGAGATACTAGTTTTCAGTCTCAAATAAATACCAAGAAGCGTGATTGCTGGAGCCTGTGGTAAGAGTATGTTTAACCGTTACATTTTCCATCGATAAACTCTTCTTTTTATATAAAATTTTAAATGCAGAAAAAAATGCAGCATAACATTTTACTTTAAAATAGTACATTGTGTCCTATTTTTTTCCTGATATGAGTTTTTCAGCTTAAGAATCAGTATTTGCCATTGACATGCAGTGAAAAACTTTAATGTCCAGCACAAATTTTGGGTTATTTGGCTTTTAAAAACTAGACTTCATGTGTATGAGCAATTTTAGGTTCTTAGCTAAACTAAGGTTGCCATATAGTCCATGCCCTCACATTTGTTTTGTAATGCTATCGTCTATGAAAATATAGTTTCACATAAATTTTTTATTAAAATATGCATTCTTTTTTCTTTTAAAAAACGTAACTTTTAAAGTTCAGAAGTCATAGATGCTGACAAAACAAAGACCATGCAGACCTGTATAATAAAACGTTATCACTTTTCCTGCCTCCCACCCTACCCTAATCACCATTCACATGTAAATTGTGGACATCTTTCTTCTAGGCCAGTGGTTCTTAACCTGGGTTCTATCGAACCCTAGCGGTTCGATGAGTCGGTCTCAAGGGTTCGGAGAATCCCCTGCTGCAGAGGCCAGAATAAAGTAATACCGTAATTTGTTGTAAGTTCATGCACTTTGTTGGTTTTGTTCTTTGAGCAAGGTGATGTTCATGCACGGCTCATTTTGTGCACCAGTAAAAAAACATATACCTATGTCTTGAATTTGGAAAAAAAAATCATATTTTATTTATCACTAAAAAGGGTTCAGTGAATGCGCATATGAAACTGGTGGGTTCGGTACCTCAAAAAAGGTTAAGAACCACTTCTAGGCTTTGCAAGTATATTTACACTGAAGTAGGTTTAACTTTTATAAAAATTATTATTATTATTTCTACAGGAACAGAGAGAGAGTCAGAGCGGGGGATACACAGGAACGAAGAGAGATGAGAAGCATCAATCATCAGTTTTTGTTTGCGACACCTTAGTTGTTCATTGATTGCTTTCTCACATGTGCCTTGACCGCGGGCCTTCAGCAGTCTGAGCAACCCCTTGCTGGAGCCAGAGACCTTGGGTCCAAGCTGGTGAGCCTTTGCTCAAGCCAGATGGGCCCGGGCTAAAGCTGGCTACCTTGGGGTCTTGAACCTGGGTCTTCCGCATCCCAGCCCGATGCTCTATCCACTGCGCCACTGCCTGGTCAGGATATAAAAATTAGTTTTACAAAAATGGGATCGTACCATAGATACTATTCTGAGGAATAATTTTTTAAAATGTATTATGAAATTTGCAGCTTAGTGCATAAGAAATAATTTCCTCTTTGTAAATGGCTGTATAGTATTCTACATATAACCTGAACATTTCTCTAGTATGGGTATCTAAGGTTTTTTCCATTACAAATCATGTTTATGTAATCATTCTACACACTCATCTTTATGCATTTGTGCTAATACTTCTACAAGATAGAAATATAGAATTGGGGTCACTGGGTCATTTTATATACACACATATTCATATATAAAATTTCCCCTGTTTAAATTTCATTGAATTCTTAGGACAAATAAATCCTTATTTATTTATTTTTCAGCGAGAGGGTAGACAGACAGGGTCAGACAGACAGTAAGGGAGAGAGAGATGAGAAGCATCAACTCATAGTTGTAACTCTTTAGCTATTCATAGATTGCTTTCTCATACTTGCCTTGACTGGGGGACTCCAGCTGAGCCGGTGATCCCTTGCTCAAGCCAGTGACCTTGGGCTCAAGCTGGTGATATTGGCCTTCAAGCCAGTGACCTTTGGGCTCAAACCAGAGACCATGGGGTCATGTCTATGATACCATGTTCAGCCGGCAACCCCGTGCTCAAGCTGATGAGCCCGTGCTCGTCAGGGACCTCAGGGTTTCAAACATGGGTCCTCAGTGCCCCAGGTCAATGCTCTATCCACTGTGCCACCACCTGGTCAGGCCAAATAAGTCACTTTTTCAAAACAAGTTGGTTTTCTAGAGAGAGGAAGGGAGATAGAAATAAATGTAGATCTTCCTGTATGTGCCCTGACAGGGGATTGAACCAACAACCTTTGTGCTTTGGGATGATGCTTTAACCAACCAAACTATCTGGGTAGGGCCAAATAAATCCTTAATTCTAAATGTTATTAAAGTGGGGTTTCTTTTTTGTTTTTTTTTTGCAAATTTGACAGGTAAAAATTGGTATCTTTGTTTCAACTTGTACTGTCTCAGACATCTTTTGTTTCTTCTTATGTGAATTGTCTATTCATTCCTTTGCCTATTTTTCTTCTTCTTTTAAAATATTGATTATACAATATATTGATGTAATATTTAAAAATTCAAACACTACAGAAGTGTATAGAATTAAAAGTAAAAATTTTTCATCCAGAAAGGAATTAGTCAAGTCTGGGATGTATTCCTTTATACAAGTTTCTGTGTGATGCATGATGTATATATGTGTATATGTGTGTATATATGATAACAATATGTGTTATTCTGCATCAGTTTTTTACTTAATCTTATATGTATAGACAGATATCATCTAAATGGTTTTATCTAATAAAATCTCATATATATAGAACCCTGATTTCCTACAACGATTGCTTAGTATTCAATGATTTTTTTTCTCTTCATTTAATTAACACATATATACTGCTTACCGTGCATAAGGTATTCTTCTAGTGCTTCATTCGTATTAGCCCATCTCAGTATCTTAACAACCCCATGAAACAGGTATTACTATATCCCTATTTATCAAGGAAACTGAGGTATAAAAAGATTCAGTTGCTTAAAATCACACTGCTAATCAGTCGCAAAATAGATTAAAAGCCTATTTTAAAATTCCCTTATTGATAGTCTTTTGTTGTTTCCAATTTTCTGTTTTCACTAGTGCTGCAATAAACATCCCAGAGACACGGCAAGGAGCCTGAGGAAGAGAGTGGCTGAGAGAGTCAGAAGTACTGAAATGGGTAGGAGGCCAAAGGGCTGAGGGCACTAGTGTGGGTGTGGAGGCATCCACAGAACAAATGCACCTTTACTGCATCTCTAAGCTGGAAGGATTAGACCATGGAGCCAATCAAATGAGATTTGCCTTGAGAATAAGGTTAAAAGAAGTCAACAAGAGCCAGCCTTAGGGAAGAATATCATGCAGAAAGCTTGATTATTGAGCCACCAGTGAGGGCTCTGATAGTGATTATTTTTTAATGATCTGAATATAAACACAAAAGAATATCACACTTTATTATCAAGTAGCCCATTATATGATTTAATATATTTACTTGGAAAATAGTATTTGCTGAAGGTTTATTCATATTGAATTGAGTCAAATGCATATTGAATGAATAGGTGCCATTTACTTTTGACATTTTATAACTAAAGGAGAAAGGCTAATTTTTAGGATTATGAACTAAGAGATGAATAGAAGGAAAAAAGTTTAAAATTAATGATAAATAATGAAAATTAGTAAGAATTGTAAAATGTCTTAGATTTGGTCAAACAAAAAAAGAAAGGAAAATTTCCTCCCTAAAATGCACTGAATTTGAAAATGCAGATATTAGACTAATTTTGGATTTTGAAAACAAACTGAGGTCTTTAAAACTTGGTTTCTGGAATGAAAGTAATCAACTTAAAAGCCTTGTTGACAGACATATACTGTTCCTGTATGAGTTCCTAGATGAGAACATTTAATATTAAAACACTATCAGTTTTTCCAAAATTAAAATACATATCTAGCCTGACTGGTGTTGGTACAGTGGTTCAAAACCCCAAGGTTGCTGGCTTGAGCTGGGGTCATCAACATGATCCCATGGTCACTAGCTTGAGCCCAAGGTCGCTGGCCTGAAGCCAAAGTGTGCTTGCTTGAGCCCCAGATTGCTGGCTTGAGCAAGGGGCTTGGCTCAGCTTGAGCACCACCTTGTTAAGGCACATTTGAGAAGAACTAGGGTGCTGCAAATACAAGTTGATGCTTCTCATCTCTCTCCCTTCCTGGCTCTTTCTCTCTCGCTACAAAAATAAATAAAATATACTATAACGCTGACACAATTTTTAAAAGTCCCTATAGAGCAGTGGTTCTTAACCTGGGTTCTATTGAACCCTAGGGGTTCGATGAGTCGGTCTCAGGGGTTCGGAGAAGCCTCTGCCGCGGAGGCCAGAATAAAGTAATAACGTAATTTGTTGTGAGTTCATGCACTTTGTTGGTTTTGTTCTTCGAGCAAGGTGATGTTCATGCACAGCTCATTTTGTGCACCAGTAAAAAAAAAACATATACCTATGTCTTGAATTTGGAAAAAAAATCATATTTTATTTATCACTAAAGAAGGGTTCGGTGAATGCGCATATGAAACTGGTGGGTTCGGTACCTCAAAAAAGGTTAAGAACCACTGCTATAGAGTTTTGGGGGTTTTGAGAGGTGGTGCTAATGTAGAAATCTGTGATTCAATAAAAACATTATAAACTGGTCCAAAATGCATATAAAAATTTTGTCTGAAATTAAAGCATTTAAGTGTGATGAGGAAAAGATAAACTTTAATAAATGACACTGAAACAAAAGATTTTTTGGGTGCTCATCAAGTTGCCCAAATATATTTTAAAAATAAAAATTCCCGCCTGACCTGTGGTGGCGCAGCGGATAAAGTGTCGACCTGGGAACACTGAGGTCGCCAGTTCAAAACCCTGCACTGGTCTGGTCAAGGCACATATGGGAGTTGATGCTTCCAGCTCCTCCCCCCTTTCTCTCTCTCTCTCTCACTCTGTGTCTCCTCTCTAAAATGAATAAAATAAAATAAAAAAACAAAACAAAACAAAAAAATGAAAATTCCCACTGTTGGTAATAAGAGTACCCAAAACAGAGCACTCTTAAGGTCTAGTTGGAATATAAATTGGAGAGAAATTTATAAGCATGGTGGACAAAAGTAGGTTTACAGTTGTTCACATGGAAAATATGTAATAATTAATAAATATTATAAGAATAGACTGGCAGCCTGACCTGTGGTGGCGCAGTGGATAAAGCGTCGACCTGGGAACACTGAGGTCGCCAGTTCAAAACCCTGCACTGGTCTGGCCAAGGCACATATGGGAGTTGATCCTTCCAACTCTCCCCCCCCCCCATGTCTCCTCTCTAAAATGAATAAAATAATAAAGAAAAAAAGAATAGACTGGCATGTACTCATAACTGTAAACCTCAGCCCTATATATATTTATATATATGTCAACAATGTTTGCTTTGTGAACCAGTAGTTCCATTTCTAAGCATATATCTGAAAGAAATTGTAGGTGTGCTCAAAGATTTAGCTACAAGAATGTTAACTGTTGGTTATTGTGTCTAAATTTCTATAAACCTAGTCAACAAAGAGGATGATTGCATACATTATAGCACATCCATACAATTAAATACTAAACAGCCATCAAAATCATGTAGGAAACATTTATTGAGTACTATGTGCCATGCACATTTCTAAGAGCTTCATGTGTAAAAGAGTGTCTCACCAACCCAGCCACTGAATGAGATAGATCCTTTATTACTTTCATTTTCAATCCCTTGCTAGTAAGTGGTAGAGCCAGTATTTGAACTAGGCAGTGGTACTCCTGAGCTCATATTCCTAATCATTATGTCTAAAGAGATTAGTTCACAACATAGAAAGATTTATGTAATATAGTTGAAAAAAGTGGTATGCACTGTGATCCCTTTTTTGTAAAAGAGTGTATGTATACATAACTATAGAAAGAAACTGGTACAAATTCACGAAGAGGATAGAAGAGGAGCTAACAAAATACACAAGTGCCAACAGCATTTTGACTTACTTAGCATAGTGGAGTATCTGTGAACAGTGAGCCACAGTTGGCAGGACAGGTAAACTGTCAACAGTGCAACTAGCCAAGGCTGGGAAGGTTGTTTTTATTGTAAACCTTCTAATACTATTCAACTCTTTAAAAAGTATATGCATTTCATCCTGGCCAGTTGGCTCAGTGGTAGAGCACTGGCCCAGCGTGTAGATGTCCCAGGTTTGATTCCCGATCAGGCATACAGGAGAAGAGACCATCTGCTTCTCCAACCCCCTTTTTCCTTTTCTCTCCCTCTTCCCCTCCCGCAGCCATGGCTTGATCTGGATCGGGCTGGGCACTGAGGATGGCTGTGTGAAACCTCTGCCTCAGGTGCTAAAAATAGCTCTGTTGCGAGTGTGGGCTCAGATGGGCAGAGCATTGGCCCCAGATGGGGGATTGCTGGGTAAATCCCAGTTGGGGCACATGTGGGAGTATATCTCTCTATCTCCCCTCTTGTCACTTGGAAAAAGAAAAAAATAAAGTATATATGCATTAATACTTTATCAAACATTTAAGGAGTATTTTTATTTAAATGCAGAAAAATCAGAACTAGGTTTGTGACAAGTTCTAGTAGATACTCAGATTGACATGTACACTTTTTGATAGCAATAATCACAATAGCCAAAAGATGGAAACAGGCAAAACAAATAAGCAAATTGTGGTAAATACAATGCAATGGAATATTATTCAATCAAAAAGAGGAATGAAGTCCTGATATAGACTACAATGAGTATGAATGTAAAAACAATCTGCTAAATGAAAAAAGCCAGACACAGGGCACACATCATATGATTTCTTTTATATGAAATGTCCAGACTAGGTCAATTCATAGAGACAGAACACAGATTAGTGGTTACCAGGGGTTTGGTGAAGGGAGTAATGAGAGGTACCAGCTGAGTAGGGTATAGGGTCATGAAAATATTTTGGGGGTGATGAAAATATTTTGAAACTAGAAGGGGTGGCTACGTAGATTGTGAATGAACTAAATGCTACTGAACTGTACATTTTAACATAGTTAATGTTATATTATATGGATTTCATCTTCATTTAAAATAAAGGAAGAAAAAATGCTGACAGAGAAAGGCGTGGGAAGGCAAGAATTAGGAAGCTTGGTGCCACTGCACATTGTTTTCAGAAATTCTGTTATGAGTTGGGTGATACTGCCTCATGGGGACATGTGGACCGCAGACCAGACAATGCTCTAGAGACACACATGCCAGCACCATAGAATCATGGAAGCTTAAGTGGCAAAGGACTGGGTTTCAATGGGTTAAGTTGTAAGACATTCAAAATTAGGAAGGGGATTATTTCACATGCTGAGCTTTTCTCTAGATTTAGCAGACTCAGATGAAGAAAATCAGGAACATTAAGGAAGTGTTCGTTAAAATCTCTTTACACATAACTTGTTTGTATCCTATGCGGTGTTCCTCAAATCCCAGCTTCTTCATAAAGACACACTGGGCTGATTAGCAAGCCAAGTGCTTCCCTTTCTTACACTTCCATAACCACTTTTGTTATGGGCCGAATTGTCGTATTGTCCCCAGTTTGTATGCTGAAATACTAAACCCCAAGTACTGCAGAATGTGACCTTATTTGAATTTAATTTTACTGATTTTAGAGAAAGGGAGAGAAAGAGTGAGGGAGAGAAAGAGGAAACAGAAAAAGATCAATCTTGCTCCACTCAATTCTGCATTCATTGGTTGACTTTGGTTTGTGCCCTGACTGGGGATCGAACCCACAACCTTGGCATACTGGGACAATGCTCTAACTGAGCTAACCAACCAGGGCAAAATGTGATCTTATTTGAAGAATCTTTACAGAGGTAATCCAGTTAAAATGAGGCAATTAGGGTGGGCCCTAATCCAGTGTGGCTGTATCTTTATAAATAGGGGACATTTGGATATGAAGACACACATAAAGGGAACATGGTGTGAAGAGACACAGGAAGGAACAAGACAGCCATCTACAAGCCAAGGAGAGAGGCCTACAACAGATCCTTCCCTCACAACCTTCAGAAGGGACCAACCAGAACGATGAGACAATAAATTTGTTATTTAAGCCCCACAGTTTATAATACTTTGTTATGACAGTCCAGTGGAATGAACACATGGTTCTTTAAGATTGTAAGTTTCCATGCCTGACCAGGAGGTGGCACAGTGGATAGTGTCAGACTGGGATGTGGAAGACCCAGGTTCGAGACCCCGAGCTCGCCAGCTTGAGCGCGGGCCCATCTGGCTGGAGTAAAAGCTCGCCAGCTTGGACACAAGGTCGCTGGCTCCAGCAAGGGGTTGCTCGGTCTGGTGAAGACCCGCGGTCAAGGCACATATGAGAAAGCAATCAATGAACAACTATGTCACAACGGCAACGAAAAACTAATGATTGATGCTTCTCACCTCTATCCGTTCCTGTCTGTCTGACTTTTTCTCTGTCCCTGTAAAAAAAAAAAAAAAAGGAGATTGTAAGTTTCCATAGGATAGGTCCTAGGAATAGGTAACTTTGTGGCCACAGCTCCTGACAGAATCATTGATTGCTTGATTACAGTCCTTAATCCACTTAAACCACTATGATTACAGCCCTTATAAATGCTTTGATAATACTAATTGCAAAGATGATGCCGGGTGCTTTAACATAAATCAGCACTTGCTTTAGGGAAATGAAGTATGGGTAACTTGAACCCCGGCCACTCCCAACCCACGCACAGACACTTATGAAGACAGCAGAGGGCAGACTTCGTGGCCACATACCACATTCTGGTAAATGTGCCTCTGTGCAGCTGCAGCTCCTGGGGACCCAAACGGGGCTATTTTAATGCAGAATTAATTGTCAACTAGAAGACTGCAGTAGCCTTCTCCCTAATGATTACCTCACCCTCCAGCTAGTCGCCTTCACTCTTGCATATTCTAATTATCATAAATTATTTCAGTATCTCAAACCCAAAACTGCCTCCCTTGGTCAGTAAGCTTGCCCTCACCTCTTAATTGTCCTTATTCGCTTATTTCACAACAGGAAGAATGCCATTCCTAACATTTATTATATCAATTCATTGTCACCATAAGGTCACTGGACACATGCCTCAATTTTAAACTGTATTCTGGGTGTAAAATGATAAATTTTGTTACCTTCAATGTCATATCCAGAAAGGCCTATGTGTTCTATCTATAATATTTCTCATGGAATCTTCATACAAAGATTTAATACAGTATTCTGAATAGCACCCTAATGTGTAAATTAAATTATTCTGAGGCAGGAAAAATACAATTCCTAAAGATTCATGTTGCTTCTTGCCAGACAACCTAGCTAGCGCTACATGTGCTGAGCTGTGAGGCAGCTGTTACCTTCCTTAAATCCACAGCTTCAATGTGACCTTTCACTGAAGGTACAGACAACCTATCAAAAAAGGTTTTCCATTTGGAAGATATAAGGGATGTATTCATTTTCTAGGTGATTGTAACAAAGTGCCACAAGCTGGGTACTTAACACAATAAACTTACTCTTTCAGTCCTAGAGGCTAGAAGTCTGCAGTCAAGATGTCAGCAGGACCTGCACTCTCTCTGCAACCGGTAGGGGAATTGGTCTGCCTCATCCAACCTCTGGGTGGTTTGCTGGCAATCTTTGGTGTCCCTTGGTTTGAGGCTGCATATTGTCAGTCTCTGACCTTGTTGTCCATGGCCTCCCTGTGTTTGTGTCTTCACATGGTCCTCTTCTTAGAAGGGCACCAGTAGGACTTTATCTTAACTACTTACATCTGCAACAATCCTATTTCCAAATAAATACAATTTCGGAGGTACTGGGGGTTAGGATATCAGCATATTTTTTTTGGGGGGTGGGTGGGTACAATTCAACCCATAACAAGGGGATAAAGTAAGCTTCATAAATTTAAGTTCTGAGGGCAACTCATAAAGTAGCAGTTTTGTTTAAAGGAGACAAAATCATATTTTCGTATTTACAAGAAAGTACATAAAACATGCATGTATTATAAAGCAACTACCCATGTAACCCCCCTTCTCCCACCAGAGAAGCCCTGTGTACTCCTCCTTCATCAAGACCCTCCTCCAGGATCCATCCAGCATCCCACACTGGATTTAGTCATGCCTCCTTCTCTTCAACGTGTGACAGTTCCTCATTCATCTTGTATGAATGACCTTGATAGTTTTGAGGAGCACTGACACTTTCCAGGATGTTTCTTAGTTGGGTTTGTCTGAGATTTTCTAATGACTAGTTGAGGCTATGTATTTTGCCGAGAATCCTACAGAATTGTGCCCCTCCTGTGTATCCCATCAGTTGGAATATGATGTCCTCAAATCTTATTGATCACTCAATGAGGGTGGTTTCGTTAACTATCAGGTTAAAACTTTTCCATGTGTAGTGGTATCTTGCGGAGATATTGAGACTGCAAATTATCTTGCCATGTTTTGCCCACTACATTTAGTATTCTCCAACAATTCCTAGCTTTAACAATTCTTGTGTTGTTCGATGATTTTCTGCTTATACCATGCCTTCTGTCTCTACTAATTGGTATTCTGTAAGGAAAAGCTACCCCACTTCCCCATTTATTTACTTCAATCATTTATACCATGGATATTTTACTCCAGGGCTTATAACTTACTAGCATTAATTATTTTTTCAGATTGTCCCAAACTTGGCCATTGGAAGCAACATGTCCTTTGACATATGCTTACTCCCCTCACTTTACGAGTACTTCCTTACATTTTTGGCATCATAAGATGTTCCAAACTCATTTTCTAATTTCACTGCCCCACCACAGAATCAACCATCTCTCAAAGGAGCCCTAGTTTCTTTCACAAGAGAAGGGTATTTAGAGACCAATATTTAAGCACTAGGTCTGCTCATTACTACTGAGGTATCTTTGCTATTAGGTAGGTCACAACAGCAGACAAAGCTAGGAAATAAATATATGTATACTCACACACTCATTTATATTTCTCTACACATCTGTTCACAGAACCATGAGTTGCTAACATCTCCAATTCCAACCCAACACCAGATTTTGTGCCTTTCCCAACTTTTTAAAGTCCTTTCTCAATGAGAACCTCTGCTTTCATTATCCACAATATATTTGCTCAATCTTAATATGAAAAGGTATTTTTAGAATTACTAACCTAGCCCCCTATACTTTGTGGATAGTTCACGTTATCTCTAGCTGGACAGTATTCAGTCAAAATCCTGTTTTCCAAAGTTGCTGGTTGTATGGTGGTTTTCTTTCTTACCCTCTTCCAGTGTGGTAATGTCACTCATTTGGAATATACAGTAGGTGGTTCATTCATTAGTTTGTAGATTGAGTTCCCTACACATCATGGTTGACTTTATATTTTGGAATATCATTATAGTTCTGAGTCAGAGGTAAACAAAAATATAAATGAGAGGTGTCACTCATTCAAAATACTCCATTCCCAATCACTTTCTACTCTGTACCCGCCCACTATGTAGGTAACTTACCTCACTAGTTTCTAGTTTAATTCTTTCTCTTTTGCACAGACAAGTAAATACATATTCTTAAATTGCCTTCTTTATTACATGAAAGGTGGTAATCTGTAGATCCTCTTGCACTTTGCTTTTCTCACTTAACAGTATATCCTGGAAAACGTGACAGTTCATAGAACTCTTTCTTGTACTTTTTCCAGCTGTTAAGAACTCTATTGTGTAGATGTACCAGTTTATTTCATAAGAGAGTGCTCCTATATATAGACCTTTATGTCATTCCCAATATTTTGCAACGACAACCAATGCTGCAATGAGCAACCTTGTGCATAAATGCTTTTGCATTGCTACTTTCCTACAAGTGGGATGGCTGACAACAGGTGAAAGTGTATTTTGCTTTTATTGGGTACTAAGTTTTCATCCAGACAGGCAGCTCTCATTTGCACTTCCACCAGCAACATTAGAGTGTTCCACCAACAGAATGTGCTGTCATCCTTTTGTTACACCTCTCCTATTCTCATAGGTGAGAAATAGTGTATGTTTTAATTTGCATTTCTCCAACCATGTTTGAATTAAAAAAATGTATTTTAGGAACATTTTTATATCTTGTTTTGGTGGTGAATTGACTATCTTTTTCCATTTTTTTTCTATAAGTTTCTTGGTCCGTTCTCCTTCAATTTTTAATAGTTGGCCTCAGGATTATTCAAATAACAAACACTGAATATATAAACTGGCGCTTTCAAGTTTCCCCATTATGTGTGCCTACCATTATACTAGTATATACCAATGCAATATGGACGCTCTACTGCAAGTTTGGTTCTATTTTCATTTGAACACCAAAGCACATGTAAACGCTAAGAAACAGGTCAATATGCTGGGTTTGTTTGTATAGTCAATTCCTATAAAATAGGGTTATCTTTTTTCATTATTATGGTTTTCTTCTTGTATTATTTTTTGGCTCATATATTCAAATCCTATCCTGCCAACGTTATTACTGAGCTCAGATGGGGCTTCACTACCTTTGAGAGAATCAATACTTAATGTTCCAACGCCAGACATAAATTACTTTTTGGGTGATTATATACATTTTAGTATCATTTAGATTAATTCCTACCCTATTGAAGAGACAATTTTCCTGTTAAGTGTATTTTTTGGAATAAACATAAAAATTGTATTTATTGAATGTTTTTTGAGAGATAAAGAGAGAGAAATATCAATTTATTGTTCCACTAATCCAAGCATTCACTAATTCTTGTATGTGCCCTTACCAGGGACTGAACTCACAACCTTGGTGTATTGGATAATGCTCTAACCAACTGGGCTACCTGGCCAGGGCCTAATAATGTATTTTAAAAAAACTGTACAAAGATTCAGTTCAGTTCCCATACACAGGGTGGTGAAAAATTAGGTTTACAATTATTTGAATAGAAAATAATACCATAATTAATAAATAACAGTATAAGAAGAAACTTCACTGTGTACACAAAACCATAAACCTACTTTTACTCCACCCTGTATTGTTGAATTGTAAAACTAATTATATGCCACTCTTTCAAAAATCTGCCCTCCATTCAGCTGTCTTTAATCCAGAAGATAAATAGTAACACTATCTTTATGAAGATTACAACTTTGGAATGTTATTACATGTTAAGACATTAAAAGTTGTATTTATTTCTTAGTGACTGATCTTCTAGCTCTTAAAACATGTCCATATGATGCCACAAAAATTAACCAAAGATTAAAGACTCAATTACAGTATTAAAGATTCAATTACAGGTGCTACTATTACATTATTCGTGATACCAATAAAATGAGCAAAGAGTAGAAAGCAGACAGGAACACTGCTTTGTCAGTTGATGTGAGAAGATGAGATTTGTAGAGATAGTGGTGATGAACTAGAGAGAAGTCCATTCACTACTCACCCCTGCTGCCCAGGATGGAGGCTAGTTAAGGTTGCTGTCGTAGAGCTGTATTTGAATGCTCCTTCTGTTTTTAGGGTATTAAAGTACATGTGCTGGTTTTTCTTGTTTTATTTTAATCATTAGTTGCTCTTCTTATACTTGATTTATAAAAAAATTAGGCTAGACAGCATGGAAAAGAAACACATTAAACTTCTGAAAAAGCTAACAGTAGTTTAAATATAATATATAAGCAATCATCCTCTTGGTAGAGAGTATAACTTTTCCTACCCAACCATCATAAAAAGAGTTAATGGTACAATCAATGATTTTGGTATGACCACTTTAAGAAAAAATATTTTATAATAAAAATATTCAAGAATCTCCATTTCTTCTCACCTTTCCCTCCAGGACCTAGTTAAAACTAAGATAGGTGACTTTCCATAAGAGTAATGTTAAAGTTTAACAGAATATTGCTGAACACCCAGGGAAGGCCTACGAAAGTTGAATTGAAAGTAATTAGTTTCACAATAAGAAAGTCTTTATAAAGCTTTCTATCTTTTTTTTTTTACAGGGACAGAGAGAGTCAGAGAGAGGAATAGATAGGGACAGACAGACAGGAACTATGAGAGGTGAGAAGCATTAATCATTAGTTTCTCGTTGCCGTTGCGGCACCATAGTTGTTCACTGATAGTTTTCTCACATGTGCCTTGACCGTGGGCCTTCAGCAGACCGAGCAACCCCTTGCTGGAGCCAGCGACCTTGGGTCCAAGCTGGCGAACTTTTACTCCAGCCAGATGGGCCCGCGTTCAAGCTGGTGAGCTCGGGGTCTCAAACTTGGGTCTTCCGCATCCTAGTCCAACGCTCTATACACTGCGCCACAGCCTGGTCAGGCTAAAGCTTTCTTATACTTTAAATGTGCTTTGTGCTTTTTGAGAAGAAAATAATGATTACATCAATAACAAAAGAACTTCAATACTGTAAAGAGTTTTGTCACATTTTAGCAAAATTTTAAAAAGGACATTAAACATTAAAAGGACTATTTTAAAAAATATGCTTAGATACATGTAAAAACTGTGGATGGACTAGAAAAATACATTTTAAAAAATGATGTAGTTATAATAAAAAAAGAACACTTTTATACATAGAATTTTATTTTGCACTGCTATAACAATTTCAGTATAGACCAAGGAAGAAAGAAAATAAAAGGATAAAACCACCACACTGAGTAGGTTACTAAAGCTTTTCTACTTTTTAACAGGATCTTCCATCTGGTAGATTTATGGTCATATCCTCTTCAAAATAGACAAGATGCTTACCATATTTTAAAGATTCTAGGTTACCACAGAAAGAAAAATTTTACACAGTCACTGTACATCAAGGTTGAAAAACTGTCCTGCATGAAAAGTATACTTAAAAATCATGTGAATAAAAGAAAAATTACTGTTTAAGGAAAAATTAAAGTCCTCATAACGTGCCACGTCAGTGTGGACATTCCTTCTTCTTGGAGTCGCTTAGTTTGTATGGAGTTCTTGCTTCCACCCATTTCCCTCAGTACACTGTTCTTACCCAGCAGTATTCATTAAGGCAAACAAATCCTTTTCTGAAGAGGTCTTAAAGAAATTGTGGACAGAGAGCAAACTTTTAGCATTAAAAGAGGTTAACACATACATAGCCTTTATAATGTACATTAAGCATATTTTTCTTGGACTAGTGACAAGAAAAGATGAACATGCTTTCTAACAATGTCAAAAAGTTTAAAA
Source organism: Rhynchonycteris naso (assembly GCA_037038555.1). NCBI lineage: Eukaryota > Metazoa > Chordata > Mammalia > Chiroptera > Emballonuridae > Rhynchonycteris > Rhynchonycteris naso. Next base: position 231,867,851 of record CM072998.1, read on the forward strand.
TTCAGTGTCCAAGCAATTCCTAACAATGCTTCGGTAGCTTTAAGCTCTAAACAGTTCAGAATTTATGCAAATGCATTAATGAATTCAAGCTTGGCAAATTACACCCAAGCAGGTTATTAAACTATATACACAGTAAGTAAATGATAAATACAGAATTAAAAGAATCCTTCTGTTTTTCCTTATAGCCTTGGAAATTGACAAACTTTTTGAGGACAGTTCTATTAATATTAAACATTGTTTGGTGTTGGGAAACCTAACTACACAAACCAATTTAAAATACTCAAGATGACTCTGTAGTGTTTAATACAATTCAGTTTGTAGGTAAGGGCACAAGACAACATTTAACAAAAATAATCACATCAATTGACCTAGAAATCAAATGCAAATAGATATGAATACAATTTCCAAAATCTGTCTTTTAAGTGAACATTAACCATTTATTCAAAGTTATACAAGAATTTAAAAGATTAAAGTCTTCTGCGACATAAAGCCATTTTAAATAGTTTCATGTCTCAGCTGAGCAGGAGAGGGTGAATGAAATAGTGAGCGGGCCCCATTTGGGCAGCGAGACAGTAAAAACACTCAACAGCAGCCTCCCCCGGCCTGCTGTCCTCCCTGATTGCCTGCATGTGTGGCGTTGGTAGCAGCATGCTGAGGGCCAATTTTAATGCCATTTGCCTGGAATAAAAGACAAAAGGATTACAAATGTAACTGGATCCAATAAAAATCTATTTAATTCTTAATGATACAATTTCACCAAACAACTCAGAAAAAACAGTAAGGAGATTTTTGCAAAAATTAAAACAATCTCTTCTAGAGGATATTTCTTCTGTTTAGAAACAATATTGTGGAAATATTTATGAAAATAATTCTTTAGCCCATCAGGAACCGAGTACACAGAAACTGGATAGTGCTGCTTTTCAGGGAATTCTCACAATGGAGAAAATGTTTAAAACAATTACTGCAAGTCATCTTTGAAGGATAAAAATATGTAAAGCCTATGCTGCTCTAATACAATGTCAAATCTTTTCTCTAGACAGCATTTCTCTTCCATGTTGAATCAGCTGTACAGACTAAGGGCATATGAGTGTTCTGTGTCATCAATAATTTCTATGATCCCCAAAGACATGGCTGCTTGCCAAGAACCCACACACAGAGCAGTTCTTTCATTCATCAAACTCACACTTATGTCTTAACCCTCACTCCCTCAAGTGGATTCTACCTAAAAATACAACACTTTGAGAAAAGTAATACAGTAGCTTCAGAAATTAAGCTCTTAAGGAAACTTTACGTCACAGTAAATCTCAGATTTATAGTGCTTGGCAGTTGTTCTGCAACAGTAGTAGCCTTGGGGTTTCTGGCACTAGTTCAGTATTGACAGCAGCTGATGTGGTTTCTTTTCGCTCTTTTGACTCCTCTTTAATAAAAAGCATGCCCTATGGCTCATTGCTTTTGCCCCCTCTAGGCTGGTAGCAACTTCTTGAGGAATCAAGGAGTCAGATTTGGCATAAGGCCAAATAAATCGCACGGCCTGTTGGCTCCTGACAGTACATTACAATCAAAGCTGCACCAGGCACAGTACAGCAGTCAGCTACTATATGAAACCAGACAGAAACAATGAACGTGTGCTTTCACATAGAGGCCCAATTACTGTTCAATTTATGTGGCATTCATCTCTGAATGGTGTTGTCTTTAAATTAACTTAAGATCTGCTGCCATATTAGCCTAGAAGATAGGATTTAGAAACCATAATACTCCAAATTAAAATAAATGAGAAAAGCAAGCACTTTCTGGAAAACTTAGGAAATTATAGTTTAGTTTTAGCAAAGACTACCAAGACAAGTAATAAAGAATCTCATTTATGTACAGGCAAAATGCACACATACAATGGCTTCCTAACACAATGCTTTCCTAACTCCAACTGGGAGAGAAATAAGTTTTTCCCTTAGAAGCAAAAAGTGGTTTCTTCTTTTAAAGTAGTGGAGAGCACAAACACAGTCCCCCATTCCCACAAACTATGTAACTGAATTCCCCACACTTGGGGAAATTGCAGGGGTCAGCACATCCAGAGCACAATGGATAAAGCTTGCCCTGGGAAAACCAACTTTCTGATTATGGTGTCTCCCCTGCCAGGTAAGTATTAGTAACAAAAATTCTTAACATAGAATGGCAAAAATGTTTATGTAACAGTAAATAATATGCTGTATCCACACAGTGGGAATTTAGGTAAAAATGATGACCTCTGATTGGTAGACATTCTGAATTACATGCTTCAGAGCTTTCCATTTTATGCTAATCATGTTGATCAAAACTGCTCAAAATAATTTTACAAAAACAAAAACAAAACAAACAAATAAACCAGTGCCAACTGCCAATTATACCTATAATTTAGTTTCCTGAAAGTATGCTATGCTACACTGGGAGTAATTTCCAAATTGGGCATTTCCCACTTTCATATCTGACAACGGGGAGAGCATCTTATTCGTGAGACAGTATATGCATTTATACAACTAGAAAATTATTCCCTGAAGCAGATGATACCATATGGACATGTGGATGAAAGTGGATTTTCTTTCTTTGGAGGATTTATATTATTTTGCATTGCTTATAATAAATGGATAGGGTCACTCACTTTAATCCATTTGCACAGATAAAGTGATGATACACTAGAACATAAACATTTAACTATTATACAGCATCCACTGAATTTTCAGTTAGATGATTATAAACTAATGTGTTAACTCAGTGGTCAGCAAACCGCGACTCGCGAGCCACATGCGGCTCTTTGGCCCCTTGAGTGTTTAGCAAAGGCCAGCTTAGGAGTACCCTAATTAAGTTAGTAACAATGTACCTACCTATATAATTTAAAAAATTTGGCTCTCAAAAGAAATTCCAATCGTTGTACTGTTGATATTTGGCTCTGTTGACTAATGAGTTTGCCGACCACTGTATAACTGATATAGCATATTCATTTTATGGTTTAAAAAATATAAAACCATAAATCTTATTAAGTTCCAAATTAATTAAAGTATATGATTGTCTAACCATGATGCTATACACCTAAAACCATAAAAATAACAGTAAATTGTAACTAAAAAATCAAATTTAAAATATTTCATTAAAGCATAAAAAACAAATATTAGCCAATAAATTTTATTTGCAAATATTAGCCAATAAATTTTACTTGTGTATATACCTCATTATTAATGTCAAAGACTCCTTCTTGGATTTTTTCATAAATTTCTTTTGCTGTATTAATAAATGCCTGAAACATAAGGTAGAGAAATTGCTTCAAATTACTTAAAACCACAATAGTAAAAGGACATTATATAAAAAGCTCTACAGAATATCATAAAATTCAACACAACAAAATTAACCAGTGTAATATACCACAGTAACAGAATAACAAAAATCACATAATCATTTCAATAGATACAGAAAAGGCATTTGACAAAATCCAACAAACTTTCATGATAGAAACATTCAGCAAAATAGGACTAGTAAGGAACTTCCTCAACCTGATCAACAGCATCTAAGAAAACCCATAGCTAACACCATACACAATGATGAACACTGAAAGCATTCCCACTAAGATCAGGAAAAGAGCAACATATGTGAATGTTCATTAATATATCAGCAATAGCCAAAAAGTGAAAACAGCACAAATGTTCAACTGATGAATAAAAACCAAAATGTGGTATCACCATATAATAAAATTTTATTCAGCCACAAAAAAATGAAATACTGATTTATGCTAAATATGGGTAAACCTTAAAAACATTATGCCAAGTAAAAGAAGTCAGGCATAAAAGACCACATTAGTACGACTCCATTTATATGAAATGTTCAAAGAGGTCAATCCATAGAGAGAAAACATAGACCACTGGCTATCAGGGGTTACGAGGAGGGGGGACTGCAGAGTGACTAATGAGTAGGGGGTTTCTGTTTGGGGTGATGAAAATGTTCTGTAATTAGTGGTAATAATGGTTGCACAACTTTGTGAATATACTGAAACCCACTAAATTGTACCCTTTAAAAGACTGGATTTTTTGGCATGTGAATTAGACCTTAAAAGAAAAATGATGGGGAGCAGGGGATATAACAGTGTGAGAATAGCATACATAAGAAAAACATGTCAACTACATAAACTGCAATACCTTCCATGTTGAAACTAGCTTACTTCTGGAGGTTACTGTTTCACACAAAATACTTTTTTGCCAGGACAAGGTACTACTTATTACACAGTTTAAGAGGGAAAAATTAAAGGATGCTTATGATAAGGAGATAAAAAGACAGTTCAATTTCTATGCCATGTTGAATAAAGTTTCACCTCTTCCCCATACAGCATGCTACTGCATTAACAAAAAAATTAGTGTTAAAACACTAACAAAATTAAGCCTCTAAATACCAAAATTAACCCAAAAACATTCTTGGTTATACAAAGTATTAAAATACTTTATGCAAATACTGCCAATGCCACAGAAGTTGTTTCTAAATTATCAGATTTGAGGTCACAAAAATAGTATTAATAAATCAGGTCCTCTTTAATTAGCATTCTGTGAAAATTCATCAAGAAATCTATTCGTTACTAGCACTGATACAGACATTTCAAAATTTGAAAAGTAGCTTGACTAGGCGGTGGCGCAGTGGATAGAGCATCGGACTGGAATGCGGAGGACCCGGGTTCGAGACTCCGAGGTTGCCAGCTTGAGCGCGGGCTCGCCGGGTTTAAGCAAGGCTTACCTGCTTGAACCTAAGGTCGCTGGCTCAAGTAAGGGGTCACTTGGTCTGCTGTAGCCCCCCAGTCAAGTCACATATGAGAAAGCAATCAATGGGCAACTAAGGAACCACAACGAAGAATTGATGTTTCTCATCTCTCTCTGTTCCTGTCTGTCTTTCCCTATCTGTCCCTCTCTCTGTCTCTGCCACAAAAAAATAAAAATAAAAAAAATAAAATTGAAAAGTAAACCAGGGTTCATGGAGAGAAACAAGTCTTATCTTTCATCTTTTCTACACTGGAAATATCTGATTGCTGTACTTGCCACCAGAGCTTTTGTTTCCTAATTAACAGGACTGATATGTTGTCACCTTTAAAGGCCTTACAGCTCCCCAGAGTAATCAATCTACTGGAGCTCAATTACTGCACCAAGAACACACGAGTTGAGTCAGTGAGGGAGATGTGAACAACTGTGGCAGGAGCAGATATGAATATGCATGAACTCTAAGTGGCTGATTGAATCATCAGAGAGGGTCATGACAATCTGCAACAAAATAATGAGAATTCATCACTGCAGATTCATACAGCACTTTGGAAGTAAGTGTGCTTTTCATATGGGCACTAGAGTTAAAGTGAAGGAGAAACTGGTTTTCAGTCAACTATGAATTGATTTACATTCCTCAAAATCAAAGTTATCCTGATAAAGAAAAACTTTTATTTCCAATAACATGTCAATTATAATGATGGCCTCAGAAACCAAGCTAACTAAATACTGAAGCCAACAAATTCACAGGGTTGGAATTTCTTATAGGGGAGCCCACATGTACATTTCATTACAATGTTACACAGAACTACAAGGTCCCATTAAGTGAGTTCAAACTTCATATAAATAAATATTTGTTATAAAAGTCATTATAAATGTGCCAATTTATGTTAAAAAATTTATTTTGCTAATTTGTTGATAAATCACTTTAGAAACTGGCTTAAGAAAACTATGCTACATAACATTTTCCAAGTCACTACTTATTATAAAGAAGATGCTATATAATTTTATCTACATCATAGCTAAAACATTTAATATTATTATTTTTAAGACTTATTTATACAATTTAGAGAGAAGAGACAGAAAAGGGGGGAATAACATGAAGCATCAACTCCCATATGTGCCTTGACCAGGCAAGTCCAGGGTTTCAAACCGGCTACCTCAGTGTTCCAGGTGGACACTTTATCCACTGCGTCACCAGAGGACAGGCATATTTAATATTATTAAGTGATTAATTAGTGATCAATTTTAATGAGTCCTTAGAGTTTAAAACTCAATGTGACAAATGCTGACATGAATATACCTGTTTTTAAAAGAGTGTAGCTATGAACTGAAATTATCCTGTTCCCAAATATAATGAACATTAAGGCTTATTAGAGATCAAATGAAACTTCTAAGTGCCTTGAGTGTCACAGACAGTATCTATTGACTAAAGCTGCAAAGAAACTCAAGAACTAAGAAAGACAAGAGATACATATCTGTTACAACAAATGGACAAAATTTTCTTTAATTTCTCTTTTCCCTCTAGTCATTAAAATTCAATCTCCATATATGTATTTTTCAAGATAGAGGTAACATTCTGAAATACCTCTAGAATACAGAAAAAAAGAGGAAATTAGCAATAAGTTAACTAAATAGATACTACAAAAGCTTCACATTAAATGCTCATGCTTTAATAGGACAGTCTTAACTTGAAATTCCTTCTAATTTTAGACAGAATTTTAACCAGTTTTATCTTTTCTATTTCCAAGGCTATTGAAGCAAATTCTGGGCGTGGGGAGATAAAGAGCAGGTGTGAGGGGTGTGTTTGTGTACATAAGTGGGGGTGAGCATGTGCAGCATCAGGGATAGAGGCACTAGGGGAACTTGCACATGGCAGCAGCTGTGGCAGTAACTTGTGCAGACAGCTCCTGATGGCAGAGGACAAGTGTTAATGACGATGGTCCAAGTCCTCCAGGAGAGAGGCTCTGTATTTGCTGTTTAATGTAAGAAACAGAAAATTTGTTTTGGAAAACTTTTATTATTATTCTTATAAGGTTTGATGTTTCATAAGGATAAAATTTAAAATCTATCTGGAACAGACTGACTGGTGGTGGTGCAGTGGACCTAGAGTATTGACATAGGACGCTGAAGATCCAGGTTCAAAACCCCGAGGTCACTGGCGTGAGTGTGGGCTCATTGATATAATCCCTATGGTTGCTGGCTTGAGAAAGGAGGTCACTGGTTCAGCTGAAGCACCCCAATCAAGGCACGTATGAGAAGCAATCAATGAACAACTAAAGTTCCATAACTATGAGTTGATGCTTCTCATCTCTTTCTCTCTAATAATAACAACAACAGCAGCTATCTGGAACACTTAATTCCTTATGTCAGAAAAATGAGCAAGCTGATGGCATACCTACAGAAAAATTTTAACATTAATGTACTATTTAAAAAAATGTTTTTAATGTATTGATTTTAGAGAGAGGACAGGAAAGAGGAAAGACAGAGAGAACATTAGTTAAGGCAATACTTTTAAAACATGACGTCCTAAAGATCATCACAGGTTTTGTGACACATAAATCAGAACTGTTAAAACATTATATTCATACACATATACTTCACAATTAGCAGTCAATCAAAATATTAATAGGAAAAATATTTGCTAAGACACTGTGTCAAAGGATTGCCTTATCAGCACTGTGAAACAAACAACATCTAGGCAGATCCATAATTATGAAGTATACAGAGTCCCTTGCATCCAACTTAATCTGGCAAGCCTATTGCAGTGCTCCACTCCAGTATCAGGAGTCTGACTCTCTTCATTTTACCATTAGCTCTTCCCCTTTACCCTACTTTGATTAATTGCCATGTTCAGTCCTTTTCCTTCATTAGCCATTAATTGCCTTCCACCTCAGGCACTAATTTTTCAACCCTTAGCAACAGTTGTGTGAATGGTCCTGATAATATCCAAACCAAAGTAAAATTTCAGGGACTTTTATAGCACAAATTAAATATAACAAAACACTATAAATGCATTAGAATTTAAATATATATTCAGTAAACACACAAGATTACGTGTATCCTGCCTACATTATTTGTCATTTACCACAGACTCAGGACTTCTCTAGGTACTATGAAAGATAAAGGAAGAGGATATAGTTCCTGCTGCTGCCAAGTTAACGTTGTGCACTGATGACTTAGGAAGAATGTGTGCAGGGCAGGACAAAGGCAGGACTAAGGCAGGACTAGGCAGGTCTGGCTGCAGGACAATGTGCTAAGGGGGACTGCACAACTCATGAGAACAGAGGTAAATTTTTTTATTTTCCATATGGTTTAACATTTTTAAAGGCAAAATACTGAAAATACTACAACAGAGTAATATTTAAATTATTCCCTTATGTAACATGCTGCCACCTGGTGGAAAGATAAAAATTACAGCGTCTGTTAGGTTAGAATTCAAAATAAATCAAAGTATTTTAATTTTAGTTAACCATCCTGAACAGACGCTAGAGAGAAAGTACCCTGTAAAGTAAGTGGTTCTTTAGTTTTCTCCTAGAACTGAAAAACACGAAATAACTAGAATGCTTTTTAATTTTCTTCTCACTTGCTAACAATGCTATGGACATTACAGGTGTCCATTTGCGGAAGCTAATAACAACCAATGGTCACTAAGTACTTACTATGAGCCAGTTACTATTCTAACTGATTTAAATAGGTGTTCATTATTTCTGAAGCAAAATTCAAAATATGTATAAATATAAGAAAATTAATTTTCATTTTTTAAAATTTTTAAAAATTCATTTTAGAGAGGAGACACAGAGTGAGAGAGAGAGAGAGAGAGAGAGAGAGAAAGGGGGGAGGAGCCGGAAGCATCAACTCCCATATGTGCCTTGACCAGGCCAGTGCAGGGTTTTGAACTGGCGACCTCAGTGTTCCCAGGTCAACGCTTTATCCACTGCGCCACCACAGGTCAGGCAATTTTCATTTTTTTTAAATAAAATTTTTTGTAGGATGAAATTATATCTGTAAGATTAACAGACTGGTTAAGGGTGGGGTTCTAGAACAAAACTGTCCAGGTTCAAACCCCAGTGCCACACTTACCAGATTTGTTGCTTTGGAACTGCTGCTTAAGCTCCCTGTAGATTGAGAATAATAATGGTGTCCACTTTATAGAATTGTTGGGAGGATGAATATAACATTCATCATGAATGTAACAACAAAAACAGTGCTTGCCATAGAGTATTCAATGCATGTTAGCTTTCATCATCGTATCTGAATGCGATGACATGAGGGGAACAATAAAAGGTTCAGGTGCTAAATGTCAATGTGCCTGAAACACTGTAGACTAACAGAGAAACAGTGATCAGTGCTCTTCAGTGGATTAAATTCTTGATTAAATAAAACTAAACATTAAAAAAGTAAATTAGCAACATGTACTGTGTTCAGTGATCCCTAAAGAATAAACCGAGTCCTGGTCAGGTAGCTCAGCTGGTTACAGCATCATCCCGATATGTTGAGGTTATGGGTTCAATCCTTGGTCAGGGCACATGTAAGAATCAACCAATGAACGTATAATGAGTAGAACAAATCAACGCTTCTCTCTCCCTTCCCTTCCTCTAAAATCAATTAAAAATATATTGAGTTCAGACTTAATTAAATATTATGCAGACAGAAAATTCTTGGGAAAAGAACATTAGACTACAAATCAGGATTGTGCAGATTAAATACAAAACTCCTTTAAATTATGTGACTTTAAAATGTACTGATTTTATCTGATTTAGCTTCAGTGGGAGAGGACTCATACACACCTCATCCAAATTAGTAGCTTTCAAACTGTTTTTCACAGAAATCTTGCAGGGGCCACCTATTGGGGATGATGTAGAAAGAAGGGAGAGCCCAGTGGAGGGAAGACCCTTTCCTCCTCTTCCCCTCTCACTTCTCATGGAACCACAGCAGAGCTGTTCCACTTTTATCTCTTTCATACAAGTTTCCTGTGTTCCATTAAAAGAGGGGAGGGGGCACCGCTAACTCTACTGATTTTAAAAAGCACACTCCTTATATCCCTTAAAAGGTTCTAGCTAGAAATCATTTGGATTGGGAAGTATTTAGTGCTTGTGATTATTTACATTCTTTGTGTCCTTTCTTCCCTTTACAAAAATTAACATTACCAGTGAATGCTTATTAAGAAGGAAAAGAGGTAGCCTAAACAAATCTTGATCAATTTTACCAGGGAAATAAAGGGGTGGGGGAGCAGAACAATTAGATTAGGAAGGTACGGGAGATTATAGTATTTACGAATTTCCTGTTTCTATCTTCTGTCAGAGATAACACACAGATATGTTTAATTTCTTAGTAACTTATTTATTTATTTTAAAGTTTATCCCTAAGTATTTTATTTTGTTGTTGCAATTGTAAAAGAAATTTTTTTTTAGTTCATTTTCTAATGTTTCATTGTTGGCATAGAGAAAAGCAATAGACTTTTGTATATTGATTTTGTATCTTGTGACTTTACTGAATTAGTTTATTATTTCTAATAGTCTTGCTGTGGTTTTCTATATACAGGATCATGTAATTCCTTAGTAATTTAGTTCTTCCATCCAATAAGCATTTACTGAGTATTTGATTTGTAACAGGCATGGACTGAGCATAGTGAGGTAAATATGAGTATCTTTAACCCAAAGATATGGTACAGGACAGATGTAAATCCAAAATTGAAACACAGCATGGAATCTTCCACAATAGGCATGACAACCCAATGGTAAAAACAAAACAAAACACAAATAAACAAAACTCAAGAGAAAGTTCCATTAGTGAAGGCCTGAAGAGTAAGTGAGTTAAGCTCTGTTACTTTGGAAGCTGGGGACAAACAGACATGTGAACTGGGGTCAGAGAGGTGGCCCACTAGACATCAAGGAACCCAGAAAATGTAGGAAGCAGGTGGGGTACAAAGCCAGGGACAGGGCAGATGATGAACTATAAGGAGGTAAAGCTGGCACGAAGGAGACCAGAAAAAAGTCTAGAACAATAATCCAGGAAAGAAAAGAAGGCAGGACAAATTAAAACAGTGGCAAAAAGTATAGAACACAAATATCAAATTTAGTATCTTCTTTGGAGAATTAGCAAGGCATTAAGTATGGTAAAAACAGTAAGGTGTTTAAGGAGGACTCCATTTTTGGGTGCACCATGAACTGAGATAAATAAAAAAGAAAAAAAATCAGGATTCATAGATGGAATGAAGAGTTTATTTTAGACATGGAATTCTAATGTTTATGTCATATACATGTGGGAAAGTTCTGGTAGTTGGTGATCTATATAATTGTGCCTCTATGAATATATACTCCAGATAAACCTAATAGTGTGTGCGCGACATGCACGTATCAGTATGATTTTCAATAAAGTTTAAGTACCTGGTTTAAAAGTAGAGAAGATGAATGTAACTTTCTAAGTTAGTTTGCTTTGGATGACCCTCAAGTTTCGTAGGATAATGGCTAAATTAGATTGGAGAAGCTGATGGTAGTGAACAAAATTTTCCAATTTGTGGAAGAGAGTAGTAAAATTTATTAAACTAAGCTCTCCTCAAGCCTGATAAAGTGAGGTCAGATTTTCAGTAAAAAGTCCTGGTATGACAACACAGCCCAAATAAGTAAGATGGGTTTTCAATGCAAATTAAGTCTGTAGGTTTTCAAGTACTGAACAGTACACAAGTCTTACTTACTTAGCAAGGGGCCTTGACATTGGTTTCCTTAGTAACTAAACTCTTACCAAGTTGTAAGTTTTCCCCAGTCATAGAAATCCACCTATCTGATGTCGGTGCAGATGGCTCTACCTTTAGTAGTACTTTAACAACTAAGCCAGGAATTTACAGACCTGATTTTTCAATAGTATTAAGATATTTTTAATTATCAGACTTTTGCCTCAATTTTTCTCTCTCTCTTTCACACACACACACACACACACACACACACACAGAAAATCAGAGAGAGGGACAGACAGGAAGGGAGAGAGATGAGAAGCATCAATTCTTCATTGCAACACCTTAGTTGTTCATTGATTGCTTTCTCATATGTGCCTTGACCATGGGGCTACAGCAGAGCGAGTGACCCCTTGCTCAAGACAGAGACCTTGGGCTTCAAGCCAGTGACCTTTGGGCTCAAGCCAGCGACCTTGGGGTTTCAAACCTGGGTCCTCCACATTCCAGTTGGACGCTATAACCACTGCGCCACCGCCTGGTTGGGCTATAATGTATATTATATATACTAATTGAATTTATTGGTGCAAAATTTGTTCAGAAAACTATACAGGTTTCAACTGTACAACTCAACAAGATGTTTACGTATTTTTCTTGTTTCACATAAATTTCCAATCTTAATTTTAAGTAAAATTGATGAATATAGGGAAAACCAACCCATCAAATGGCTAAGATACTGAGAATATGTGACAAATGTTTGGGAAATGCTAAATTTAACCATTATTCAAACCACAAGCAACTTTGGGTCCCAGAGGGAATATAATAATATTTTAAGTTTTGGTAATGTAAAACTCTAAGGAATAAAATGTTTGTAGAGGGAAAATACACCACAGAAAACAGGAAGGAATTATAGAAGTAAATATATCACTTGTAGGGTATTTTAAAGTCTTCAAAAATCTGGCATGAGAATTTTATGCAGGGTATTCCCCCAGACTGCCACAATTTTTATTGCGGTCGTCACTCTGGGTTTAAAAACACCCTTTCAAACTGCAGATCCCAGGCAGCCACCGAGAAAGCTCCTGATCAGAGGAGGAGCCAATCTGTTCATTAGGGTTTCCAACAGTTTCATAGGACCGAATTCCACCTACATGTTAACAAGTAGGACTAAAGCATAACCTGATTAAAGACTGAAGGAAGAGGAGCAAGGCTGTATTAAATGAACTATGCAAACATCTGTTATCTACTACATGAGGAAAGAAACTGTGTTAGGTGTTGGAAATGCAGAGATGAAGAAATAGCTTGTTTTCAAAGAATTCTGCCCTTATGGTGAGCTGACATGAAAAATAAATGTTTTAATACAGTGTAAAGATAAATTCATGCTCAGGATGACACAGGAATGGATACAGAGAAAATAGCATATAAATTCTGCCTGTGTGTGTGGTGTATGGTATGTGGTGGGTGCTGCTGGGGTGGAGCAGGGAATTGGTACCATGTCATTCCATGATGCACCAGATTTGACTATATCCTTGAAGGGTCAAGTAGAAAGGAGGAGCATTTCAAGTACAGAGATCTTTCTGTGGAGGGGGGGTCAAGAGTTCCACCCAGCTGTTGGCTCTTAGTTTAAAGTAGAGAGCACACTGTGGGGAGTTGGCAGATAAAGAGACTTGTATTCTAAGCAACGAAGTTTGATTCTGAAGTGGTGGGGAACCATGACATGATTTAATAAAACTAGGGCGTGACATTCAATTTTCACTTTTAGAAAGTTCTCACAGGCAACAGTGTAGAAGATGACTAAAAAATAAAGATAAGGAGTCCAATTAGTAGGCAATTGAGGAAGAGGACAATTTGGAGATGTATTTAACAGGTGGAAATAACAAGACGCAAGTGGAAAACGATAAATGTTGACTGAATAGCTGTAAAGGGGTTGGAGAAAGGGAACGCTCTAGGATGTAGGATAATGAAGATGTGCAAACCAGAAAAGGGTTATCATTCAGACTGTGTGAGATAAACTGGGAGGGTCCAAGGACCACTCATGTATAAATATTGGGGAATCAGTGGTCATTGTGGTACTGAACACAAAGCCTAAGAAGGGTATGTGAAGTCATGGATTTTAGGTGACATTTCAACATAAGAGCTGGAAAAAGCATCTGTGAAGCCTAACGAAGCACAAAGAAAGATGAGAAAATGATATCATGGAGCTAAGGAAAAAGGAAGTTTATAGAAGAGCAGTCAAAAAACGCCAAACATCCCCAAGGGATTAAGGTAAGCACAGAAAAGTATTTGTTCGGTGAGGTACTTATGGGGTCCAGGGTGACCTTAGCCATGGTAGAGGAAGTCACTGAGGTGTGAAAAGAGTGAGAAAATGGATATATGTCTTACTATAAGCTAGAAGAGAACATAGCCAGAACTAGAAATGACAGACTTTTAAGATAGTTGGACATGAGTGTGTAATTACACACTGAGAACCAAGAATTGGTAGCAGAGATGAAAATGAAGAAGTTCGAAGAACTGATGTGTGAGGAGATGGGAAAGGACTCTGCCAGGCTCCCCACAAACTCTAGGCTCAGAGTGAGCCCATGACCAGCAGCAGCAACTCCATTTGAAAGCTGCTTCCAAATGCACTTTCAGGCCACACCCCAGACTTACTGAATCCCAATCTGCCTTTTAACAGGATTCCTCGGTGATATGAATGCACATTAATGTTTGAGAAGGCCTTCTCTAAGTATAATTTATTTGGAAAAAACATAACATATTCTGAGCTTAAAAATAGTCTTCACATCCTCCACTATAACCTGTATATTATGATGAAAAGAACAAGCAAAATAAAAGAGACTCCAAACCCTCCAATATTATGTGTTCCCAACCCTAATCCCATTTTGTGGGGGAATGGCTAAATCACACTTGAAAATCTCTAGGTTTCATATAAATCAACAAGTTTCTTAACAGTGGGTTCTCAAAAACTAATATACCATTGTATATTCTGTTCTTTTTTTAAAGGGGAGCAGATATCGTCCAGCTCCTCCTATACTTATTTGACTATGTAGACATGAGCGTTGTAATTAACGCTCCTTAAAGGAGAGAATAACTTTCAGTACTGTGTTCTTCTCCACTGTGTAGCACAACCAAAGGTGAATGGAGGGGGAACTGAAACCCCTGGGTTTGAGTCCTCTAAGAAAAATGGGGACAGTATATGTAAAAGAACTTTGACAATGTGCCATGCAAAAATACAACAGCATTATTATTTCAGGTACTTGATGTGTTTTAATCATTTAAAAATACTTATGAAATTTTCTGCTTATGAGATTCTTGTTAATGCTGATACCACTCATGTGCAATCACTGGACTCCACTGACAGGAGAGGTCCTTGTGATCAACATACTAACTCCTCAATCTGTTGCAGGACAGACCGCAGGGGTAAGAAATCCCTGGAACCCTGCAGAGTAGGTCACTAAACAAAGTTATGGTTCTGGAATAAACTGCCAGAGGGTAGCAGATGAAGAGCTGTGAACCTGATGGGGACCCAGGGCAGTCACCAGGCAGACACAGTATCTTCCTCATGAAGGTGTCCTCAAAGACCTTCAAGTCTTACTTGAAAATGGAAGTCAAAATTAAAGTTACTGTTGATCACCGCATTGATTCTTATTTGCTTATCAACAAAATGTCAGTAAAAAATGAAGATCAGCCTGACCTATGGTGGCGCAGTGGATAAAACGTCGACCTGGGAACACTGAGGTCGCCAGTTCAAAACCCTGCGCCAGTCTGGTCAAGGCACATATGGGAGTTGATGCTTCCAGCTCCTCCCCCCTTTCTCTCTCTCTCTCTCTCTCTTTGTGTGTGTGTCTCCTCTCTAAAATGAATAAAATAAAAAAAATTAAAAAAAAGTTTTTTAAAAAAACAAAAAACAAAGATCAAAATAATTTTTTATCAACTAGAGGTAAAAGGGCCTATCATTTTCTTAATTTGAAATGTGATGACACTATAAATGTTCTGTACACTTAGTACAAATATTACTTTAATAAATGGTAGGCAATTAAATATAGGACTTTCCCCCTACATGCTCTGTACTCAAATATGTGTATAGCATCTAAATATTATGTTTAAAAAAAACGGTAGTAATGGGAACAGAATGAGTTCTGATCTCCTATTATTACGAGAATAACATATAAACAAGACTATTTTGGTTGAAATTGGCCTTTTAATTTTGTTGCCATTTAGGAGATGAACTCTAGGGTGTATTTCTATCACATTTACGGTTATATTTCCTCAGTTAGTTACAAAAAGGGTAAATGATAATGGCACATTTGGAGCCACCCCAAGTTATGAAAATGATTAAGATCCACTTCATAGAAAGAATGAATTCTCTTACTATAACTTGTAAGTTGGAAATTATAACTTTTGGTTTGAAAACAAATATACTTAAACATAACACTTATATACCCTATCAGTTTGCTAATACAGAA
This sequence comes from Rhynchonycteris naso, assembly GCA_037038555.1. Classification (NCBI taxonomy): domain Eukaryota; kingdom Metazoa; phylum Chordata; class Mammalia; order Chiroptera; family Emballonuridae; genus Rhynchonycteris; species Rhynchonycteris naso. Next base: position 231,883,741 of record CM072998.1, read on the forward strand.
ACTTTATACGAATAAAGAGTTATATGTGTATATAATAAGTGCATGTGCATATGTGTGGTATACATAATTTTATAAACATAAAGCTATATCTACATACTAAATAAGTACATAGATCTTGTCTCAGAAATTCTTACTTCTCTAAGTAATACCTAGATTAAACAGACTAGAGTATCATTTTATTTTTTTTGTGCTTTTCAGAAAATTATTTTAAAAAATAACTTAAAAGTAGAGTTTTGGGTGCCATTTTTAAGATCTCAGTTAAAGATCAGCAGCACAAATTCAGAGGCTATAGTTAAAGAAAAATATAAAGTTCAAGACATTCTAAGCAGAGCAGTGTTGAATGATGGAGTGAGTGGGTGCCTGAAGTGGAATGGAGAAGAAGGTCAGTATGGTTTAGGAACCGAATAAACTTGGATCCAGATGGCAACATCATCAGGAAGATGCTGAAACAGTTGAGGAAACTCACTGTAGAATTCATAGGTCAGGGAAAGTTCATAAAATAGAAGTGATGTCATTTTCTAACTGTACTTTCCAGTCTTCATTCTCTTCCCTAGTTTATTATTAAAATAAAGCATTTTAAAGATCAAAATCATATAACAATCCATCTACTACTAAATAATAAAGAGGAATGATTCATGTATTATCCTGAGTTGTTGGCACTTCACTTCACTGATTTTAACTGTATCCTTTTATTGTAGCTCAGTGTTTTTCAAACTTGATACTACTGACGTTTGGGGCCAGATCATTCTTTGTTGTGGGAAGCTATTCTGAATATTTTTCTCTAAAACCACTCTGATCCTTCTCCCCTTCAACAGGTCCTTCCTGGATAAAAATGAAGCTAAGTAAATCATAGATCCACAGATTAAAAGTACACCTATTTCCAGCAACAACTCAACTACTGCTGGAAAAAATGTTGTTATATGAATGCTGAAAATTATCCAATCTCTTATAAGGAAACACAAGAGTTAAACTTCATAATCCCCAATTGCTATATAGTAACTGGGTCTTGATTAAAATATAAAAAGATTACAGCAAAATATGTCTATTTCTAAACAAAAAAAAAAAATCATCAATGTACCAGTATGTTTATCTTAATAAATAATCATGTAGTTTTAAATTTCTAAAAGGAACCCTTAGTCAGATGGTCCATAATCAGGACACTGGCTTTTGTAAAAATCATTCTATCTTTTAACATCATTATCTTTAAATAATTTTCATTAAAAAGGGCGTTTAAGAGTTGTTTTTTTTTTAAGTTGGGGTTCCCCAACATTTTTTCTGCACACAAGAGCCAACGACTGGCTATGAATTTATAATTGTCAATAGATGATATAAAACGAGGACAGTGACCTCTCCTGTGAGCCACCCAAACACCAACCACCACTCTCACTGATGACTATGATGAGTCATTAGGGTATCTTCCTTGCTCTTTAAACTTCTCACATGATCAGCTCTCCTCCAGGAGCATCCCTCCCAGTTCAGGCAGTAAGCTGATGATTCCTCTTTTGATTCACTTCTAGCAGGCTAACTCTTGCTTAAACCCAGGCATAATATATTTTAATTTTATGAGCTGTATAGTTTCCCACTGAGAGCTTTGCCTTCCTACTACAGAGACTGGTACTGAGTGCCTATCGCAATGCAGATACCTGATAAACGTTAGCTTAGTTGTCCCTCTTCACCTTCCTGAAGTAAAAGAATTACCTTCTGTTAGTTTTTCCTGATTCCAAAAAAAGAAACCAAGTCCTTCTTTTCCAACATCAATTGCTGAATAAAATAAAAAGGGTGCTATTCAGACTCGATATCAGATATTACTAAGCAATTATTGCTAAGTTCATTAGGTATAATAATGGTGTTGTGGTTATATTTTCAAAAGTTACTGACATTGAAATATTTATAGGTCACATAGTTCTGGAATTTGATTAAAAAACAAGGAACGTCATAAATCAAAATTGTCAAAATGGCGATAACTTCTAAAGTCAGATAGTGCATATAAGGAGTTACTTTTTAAAATGGTGACAGTTTAAACTGATTTAAAATAGCAGTTCTCTCTCATACAACAAGAGAGCAATGAACAACTGAAGCGAAGTAGCTATGAGTAAAACAGCAATTCTCTCAATCTTGAATACAGGTGATATAGAAAAATAAACTAATGAATAAATGTGCACTGTACAAATACTCTTACATAGTGATGTACTTGTGTTTTATTTATTTATTTTTTATTCATTTTAGAGAGGAGACACAGAGTGAGTCAGAGAGAGAGAGAGAGAGAGAGAGAGAGAGAGAGAGAGAAAGGGGGGAGGAGCTGGAAGCATCAACTCCCATATGTGCCTTGACCAGACCAGTGCAGGGTTTTGAACTGGTGACCTCAGTGTCCCCAGGTCGACGCTTTATCCACTGAGCCACCACAGGTCAGGCTTGTACTTGTGTTTTAAAGTATAACATTGTATAGAATTCATGAATTAACTGAATCTTTTAAAAAAATACTAGTCTGTTAAAGTACAAAACATCTTATGTTTAGCTCATTTTGGTTCTTTCACTTTGCTATGTGTAAAATTCATCTTCCAACCAGGTCTTTTTAATTCCATACAAACTTGTCTTTCTAAAATAAGTATTAGTATAATCTCAATGTCAGCTACTCCTAAGAAATCTTAAGAAAGTCTATGCATAATAAAAATCGCAACGGTAACAATAATTTGTTAGGCATATGCTAAACATTACCATTTAGCTGGTAGGCAGGATGGCTGGTGTGTAAAATGTGCTGTGCAGAAATGTGACCAACTCATGAAAAAGCGATGCTTAATAAAAAACTTAGTAATTTAAAAATTAATTAAATGTTCTTCATGAATTCAAAAAGTACCATTTTACAACTATAACCCATATTCTCAGATTAGTGTTTTATTATAACCATTATGAGACTTCTTAATCTTAAAATTTAATTTTTTAAAATTGCCAATATAATCTTAAATTTACATTGTAATCCAAGTATAAATTTAATTAGTTTGTACGTGGTTATTACTATGGTGTTCTGATCAAACTTTATGAGATAATTCAAGCTTCATATGCAGGTATACTAGACAGTAGAGAGATCCCGTGTAACCTTTACCTAGTTCCCCAAAATGGTGAAATCTTGGAAATTTACTGTACATTGCTACAATCAAAATATTAAAAAGGGATACAGAACAATTGTTACCACAGTTGTCTTTTTACAATACCCACTTCCCGTTTCACCCTGACATCCTCCCTAACATTGCCAATCCCTAATTTATTCTCCATTTCTCTAATTTTTTCATTTTAAGAAAGTCTCACACAGTACATAACCATTAATCAAAGCATGGTTTTTTGGAGATTCATCTAGGTTGTTGCACGTATCAAGTATGTGCTTTTACTGCTGAGTAGTATTCCGTGGTGTGGGTGCATCATTCATCCAATAAGGGATATCTAGATTTTCAGTTTTGGTTATGATGAACAAAGCTGCTATGAACATCTGTGTATGGGTTTTTGCATGAACGTAAGTCTTCATTTCTCTCAGATAAATGCCCAGGGGTGCAACACTAGGCTGTATGGTATTTGCATGTCTAGTGCTGAAATAAACTGCCAAAATATTTCCAGAGTAGCTGTATCATTTATAATCCAACCAGTAATGTATGATTGATTTACTTTCTCTATAATCTTGCCAGCATATGGTGTTGTCACTATTTTTTATTTTAATCATTCCTATAGGTATGTGGTGATTGATACCTTGCAGAGGTCTTAATTTGTATTTCTCTAATGGCTAGTGATGCTATATGTTTTCAAGTGTTTATGTATCCTCATATATATCCTCTTCATAAAAATGTCTGCTCATGTTTTTGCCTATTTTCTAATTGGAATTTTATCTTGAATTTTGAGAATCTTTATTCTAGATATTATTTTGTTATTTGTATATTTTGGTTTGCAAGTATATTTTCCGAATCTGTAGACTGTCTTTGTATCCTGTTACCAGAATAATTTAAATGTTTTTAAAGGTCAATTTATCAATTTTTCCTTTTATGAATCATGCTTTTAGTGACAAGCAAGTCTAGTGCCAGATTCTAAAGATTTTCTCATTTGCTTCCCTAAGAATAAATAGGAGATAATTTTTGTATAAGATAGGATACTTAGGCTCACTTTTTTTTTTACAGGGACAGAGAGAGTCAGAGAGAGGGTTAGATAGACAGGAATGGAGAGAGGTGAGAAGCATCAATCATTAGTTTTTCATTGCCGTCGCAACACCTTAGTTGTTCATTGATTGCTTTCCCACATGTGCCTTGACCACGGGCCTTCAGCACACTGAGCAACCCCTTGCTGGAGCCAGCGACCTTGGGTCCAAGCTGGCGAGCTTTTTGCTCAAGCCAGATGGGCCCGCGCTCAAGCTGGCGAGCTTGGGGTCTCAAACCTGGGTCTTCCGCATCACAGTCCGACGCTCCATCCACTGCGCCACCGCCCAGTCAGGCTCACTTTTATTTTGACTATGGAAATCCAATTGCTAGAGTATAAGCAGATATCTTCCTCCATAAACTGTTTTTTCACCTTTGTTAAAAATCAATTGGGCATATTTGTGTGGGTCTATCTATGGAATCTTTACTTTTTTCCACTGATTACTTATCCCTCCACTAGTATTACTGTCTCAGTTACTATAGCTACTTAAGACATGAAATCAAACAGTGATTCTCCTACTTTATGATTCTTTTTCAAAGTTGTTTTAGCTATTCTAGTTCCTTAGTCTTTCCATATCAATTTATATCAATATTATGAGATATCTACAAAAACTCTTTATTAGATTTTGTTTCCTAGGAATTGGGTTAAACCTGCATATCGATTAGCAAAGAAAGTGACATCTTTATTATGCTGAGTATTCCAATCAATGAACATTAGTATATCTATCCATTTATTTAGATCTTGACTTTTCATCAGTGTTTTGTAGTTTTCAGCATACACATCCTATGCATGTTATTTTTAGATTTACACCTAGGTATTTCATTTTCTTTTTCTGTGACTATAAATGGTACTGTATTTTAAATTTTGACATTTATTGTTAGTATAAGAAATAGATTTTTGGCCCTGGCTGGCTGGCTCAGCAGTAGAGCGTCGGCCTGGTGTTTGGAAATCCCGGGTTCGATTTCCGGCCAGGGCACATAGGAGAAGCACCCATCTACTTCTCCACCTTTCCCCCTCTCCCTCTCTCTCTCTCTTTCTGTCCCACAGCCAAGGCTCCATTGGAGCAAGCTGGCCCAGGCGCTGAGGATGACTCCATGGCCTCACCTCAGGTGCAAGTGCTGAAATAGCTTCCTGTAGAGCAATGGAGTAGCGGCCCCCGATGGACAGAGCATCGCCCCATAGTAGGCTTGCCGGGGTGAATCCTGGTCGGGGAGCATTTGGGAGTCTGTCTCTCTGCCTCCCCACCTATCACTTAATAAAAAAAAATAAAAAATATAATTTTTATATACAAGGTGGGGTAAAAGTATGTTTACAGTTGTTCATATGGAAAATAAGACAATAATTAATAGATAATAATACAAGGATAAACTCTGTGTTTCACATACAACTGTAATCAACTTTTGCTCCACCCTGTATTTTTACTGAACTCACTTGTCACCGTGTGTGTGTGTGTGTGTGTGTGTGTGTGTGTATTCTTTGGAATTCCCTATAGAGACAATCACATAATACACAGTTTTATTTCTTCCTTTCTGGGTTGTGTGCCTTAATTTCTTTATTTGCTTTGTTGCACTGGCTAGGACTTCCACCAATATGTTAAATGAGAGCCGACATTCTTACCCTGTTCCAAAGGATAAAGTATTCAGCCTTTTGTCATTAAGTATAATGTCAGTTGTAGGTTTCCTGTAGATGCTCTTTGACAAGCTGAGGAAGTTCTCTTCAATTCCTTTCTTTATATTTTTTGAGAGCTTTATAATGAGTGGGTGTTGAATTTTGTCAAATGCTTTTTCTCATTGACTGCTACGTAGTTTTCCTCTTAATCCTATTAAAATGGGTGATTATACATCATTTATAATACTCAAGTCTTTTGAATATTGAACCAGTCATGTATGTCTGGAACAAATTCCAATCGGCATGAGGTACATTATTTCATATATTGTTGAAGTTCTATTTGTTGGTATTTTGTCTAGAATTTTTGTTTATATACAGGTGGGACAAAAGTAGGTTTACAGTTGTTCGTATGGAAAATACAGTAATTAATAATGCAAGAAAAAGTGTTTCATGTACTCATAACTACAAACCTACTTTTGTCCCACTCTGTATCAATAAAAGCTACCAGTCTGTACTTTTTTTTTTTTAACTTTCTTTGGTTATGGTATCAGGTAATAATAGCTTTATAAAATAAATAAGATATTGTTTCATCTCTTCTACTTTCTGGAAAAGATAGTGTAAAACTGCTGTTTATCCTTTCTTTAAATGTTTGATAGAATTCTCCAATGAAACCATCTGTGCCTAGACATTTCTTTTCAAGAAATTTTAAAATTATGAATTCAATTTCCTTACTAGAGGACTATTCAAATAATCTGTTTTACATTAGGTGAGTTGTAGTAGTTTTTGGGTATTTTTGTTCATTTCATTTAATTTATCATATTTATGTATTATTCCTTTGATGTCTGCAGAATAGTGATATTTTGTTCTGTTCCTGATATTGGTAAGATGTGTCTTTTTTTTTATGTGTACACTTTTATTTGTAGAAGGAATCTCAATAATACAACAGTGCTTATTCTTGGCAGAATGGGATTAGAATTATAAGGTAATAGACAGCCTTTCATTTCTCACTTTGTATCTTTCTATACTGTTAACTTTTCAAACAGCATATATATTAACTTTTATATTTTTAGGTAAATGGAAATTTATCAGGTGATGAGCATATAATATAAAGCCATTTTCCACCCTTCTCAATAATTCTGATTTTAAAAAAGTACTCAGGATTAAAATCCTAAAGATAACATAAATATGACTTAATTCCCCTCCTTTTTATAAAGGTTTTCCAGAACTGTCTGAAATATAGAATGTAGGGAGAGGAAAGGTGCCAGTAGCAATAAATGAATCTCCCTTTGGAAAGCAAATATTTAATATTTTCATTAAACTGTGTCAATACAATTTCAAGTAAATGCAAACTGGAAGACAAGGCCCAGAATTCTGAGGAAACAATATTCCAAATGACAAGAAACACCAGTGATCTTCCTTCCACTCCAGATGTACTATTAGTGGCCTTGATGGTCCCAGTCAGCCAGTGTTATTCAGATTACCGAGTGTTTACCACATCATCAATCTTCAGGACGCTTCAAACAGTTTCAGTTGCCAGAGTCAGTGCACTAACTGAAACCAACAGAGGCTGGACAACCAGTTCCTCCAAAATGTTGGAAATACCACCCTTTCGGACATTAATGCCTGTAGTTTTTTCTCCTTGGGAATGCTGGTCTCTTAGCTCTGTTACTGTAGAAATGGGATTCAGGCCAGCATTTTCAGCTAATGTAGATGGAATGACTTCCATAGCATCTGCAAAGCACGAATGCAGTAGGATTCCATACCACTCAAAGTTCGTGAGTATTCAGTTAACCGTAAGGCCAATTCTATTTCTGGAGCACCACCTCCTGCAATAAGAGCTCTCTTCTTCACTAAACAGAGAATGACACATAGGGCATCATGAATGGAGCACTCAGCTTCTTCAATAACCAATTTGTTAGATCCACAAACAACAATTGTAACTGTCTTTCCAGGGCCCGAACAGCCTGTAATCTTGAGCAGTTTGCCAGAACCATTTAAATTGACCTCTTTGGCTAACTCAGAGGATCCCAGCATATCAGCCATAAACTGGTCAATATGAGCAACTGGCTTGGTTCCAATTGTCTTACAAATGAATTCAATATCTTCTCTATCAATGTCCTTCTGTATGAGAAGGACATTACATCCTGTTTTTTTAATTTGCTTCACTAAGTTTAGTATATAGGCTCTCTCCTCTCGCAGCACTCGGTCCATCTGGATATAGTCAGAAACTACTATCTGATTATCCATATCTGTTTTGGGAGCAGATAAGCAAAACTGAGAAAGCCCAATCTTAGCCTTTTCAACTCTGGTTATACCAGAATTTGCCACCCTTTGAGTGAGAACCAGCCCTTCCACCAACTCACAGTCATCGATTGTCCCACCAAGTTTCTTAACTATTTTAATATCTCTAAGATCTACACTAGTAGCTGTGGCTGGATCAATCACTTTCATCACTGCATTTACACTCATCGGAGAAAGGAGACTTGAATACTAAGAGACAACCTTTGAGTTCAATGAAGTGGTCGCACTATTTAACAAAGTTTTTCTGTCACTCAGTTCCACAGGTCGAGACATGTCAACCAAGATTTCAATACCCTTTTCCAAAGCCTTCTGGAGACTCGGAAATAATAGTTGGATGAATCCGGTTCTGAAGAAGCTTGGTACAGGAATCTAAGAGAGAGCCAGCAATGATGACCACTGATGTGGTACCATCTCCTGCTTCTATATCTTGTGCCTTAGACAACTCCACCAGCATTCTGGCTGCTGGATGTAACACTTGCATTTGTTTCAGAATTGTGGCACCATCATTTGTAATGGTCACATCGCCTTTCCCATCTTGAATCATTTTATCCATTCCTTTTGGTCTAAGGATTGTTCTAATAGCATCAGCAACAGCTTTGGCCGCGGAGATGTTGCTGAAGCTTATCTGGGCCAGCTTATCGCGGTCCTGATAGGCGCTTTTGTTGCGGCCACCCGCAGCCCCAGAGGGCGCCCCGACCCGGGGTGCTACGTTCTCGGGCATGGAGAGCTAGGCTGGGTCTACGTGAGCTCTGGATGAACGGATGGACGCTGATTCCAGCCGGCTGTGGAGTAGGAGTACGCGCCTAACGCCTTCACGAACCTTCCAGAAAGCGGTGCCAGCTCCGAGAGACGGAAAAGCAAGATGTGTCTTTTCTCTTTGCTTCTTTTGTCAAGTTTTGCCAGAAATTTGTCAATTTTATTGACCTTTAAAAAATTAGCTTATTCTCATTTTCTCTATTGTATTCTTGTTTTCAATTTTCTCTGATTTCTGCTCTTATCTTTGTTATTTCCTTCTTTTTATTTGCTTTGAGTTCTTTATTAGGAGCTAAGATTACTGATATGAGATTTTCCCTTTCTAATGTAGGCATTTAATGCTATAAATTTACCTCTGCATTAGTTGTTTCCCATGAATTCTGCTTTATTTTCATTTTCATTAAGTTCGGTGTATTTTAATTTTTCCTTTTAGACTTCCCCTTTGACACATATATTATTTAGAAGTGTGCTGTTTAGTTTCCAAGTCTTTGAAGAATTTTCACTTATCTGTTATTGATAACTGGAACAAATAGAAAGAAAAAAGAGAGAAATCCAGGAGGAGATTATCTTTGATTTCTGTCTGGTTTAATCCCACTACCTGGTTTAATTGGTTCTATTGGTTTTTGCTTCACATATCTTTTACCAGTGTTGTTTGGTGTATAAAAATTTAGTATTGCTATATTTTCCTGATGAATTCTCCTTTTGTTATTATATGATGTTTCTCTGTCTCTGGCAATTTTCTTTGCTCTTAAGTCTACTTGATATGATACTAATAGAGCCACTCCTGCTTTCTTGTGATTAGGGTATGATATATCTTTTCCCATCACTTTATTTTCAACCTGCCTATTCTGTTATATTTGAAATGTTTCTTTTTTTTTTTTATTTTTTACAGGAAGAGAGAGAGAGAGAGAGAGATAGGGACAGACAGACAGGAATGGAGAGAGGTGAGAAGCATCAATAATTAGTTTTTCTTTGCTGTCACAATACCTTAGTTGTTCATTCATTGCTTTCCCACATGTGCCTTGACCGCGAGCCTACAGCAGAAAGAGCAACCCCTTCCTGGAGCCAGCGACCTTGGGTCCAAGCTGACGAGCTTTTACACAAGCCATATGGGCCCGTGCTCAAGCTGGCGAGCTCGGGGTCTCGAACCTGGGTCTTCAGCGTCCCAGTCCGACGCTCTATCCACTGCGCCACCACCTGGTCAGGCTGAAATGAGTTTTCTTGTAGACACCATATAGCTGTTATAATTTTTAATCCTGTTTGCCAATCTGTCTTTTGATTGTTGCAGTTAGATTATTTACATTTCATGTAATTATTGCTAAGTGAGGGCTTAAATTTACCATTTTATTTTTATGTGTTATTTTTTTTCCCTGCCTTTCTTAGGATTAATGGAAACATTTTTTATTTCAATATGGATTTATGTATTGTTTTTCAGTGTATCTCTTTATATATTTTTAGTAGTTGCTCCAGGTATTAAATTGTACATATAAAACTTATCACAGTCTGCTAATATTGTCATTTTACCCAATCAGGTGAAGAGTAGTAGTCTCACCTCCTTTGACATCCCTTACTTCACCATGGTTTACGGTATTTTCTGTATGTACACAGAGAACCACATCAGACATTATAGGTTTGCTTAAATTGTCAAACATTAACTATCTATCTATCTATCTATCTATCTATCTATCTATCTATCTATCTATCTATTTATTTAAGGGACAGAGAGAGAGTCAGAGAGAGGGATAGGTAGGGACAGACAGACAGGAATGAAGAGAGGTGAAAAGCATCAATCATTAGTTTTCGCTGTCGTTGTGACACCATAGTTGTTCATTGATTGCTTTCTCACATGTGCCTTGACCGCGCACCTTCAGCAGACAGAGCAACCCCTTGCTGGAGCCAGCGACCTTGGGACCAAGCTGGTGAGCTTTTTGCTCAAGCCAGAAGGGCCCACACTCAAGCTGGCGACCTTGGGGTCTCGAACCTGGGTCCTCCGCGTCCCAGTCCGACGCCCTATCCACTGTGCCACCACCTGGTCAGCAAACATTATTTATAATACTCAGAACTTTTAAGAAAAAGTTTATCATAATTATTCATATTTTTGTTTACTAGTGTTCCTTCATCCAAGACTCTTCCTTCTGTTGTTTGTTTTAGGTTGTAACTTCCTTTTACCAGTAGACCTGCTATTGATAAACTCCTAGTTTTTTTTTAAATCTAGGAATGTCTTGATTTCTCTTCATTCCTGAAAGGTATTTTGGCTGATTCTAGCATTCTGAGCTTAAAGTTCTTTTCTTACAGCTCTTAAAACATGTTGTGCTAGTTCCCTCTGGCCTATGTGGTTTCTGATGACAAATTTGCTGTCATTCAACTTGGTAAGTTTTTTTTTCAAGATTCTTTCTCTGTCTTTAGCCAGAGATTTTTTTTTTTAATAGGGACAGAGAGAGAGAGAGAGGGATAGAAAGACAAGAACAGAGAGAGAGATGAGAAGCATCAATCATTAGGTTTTTGTTGCCGTTGCGACACCATAGTTGTTCATTGATTGCCCTCTCACATGTGCCTTGACTGCGGGACTTCAGCAGACCGAGCAACCCCTTGCTGGAGCCAGCGACCCTGGGTCCAAGCTGGCAAGCTTCTGCTCAAGCCAGATGGGCCCACGCTCAAGGTGGCGACTTTGGGGTCTCAAACCTAGGTCTTCCGCATCCCAGTCCGATGCTCTATCCATTGCGCCACCGCCTGGTCAGGCTTAGCCAGAGATTTGACTCTGAATGGAAGTATGTATTGGTACAGATTTCTTTGGGTTTATCCTGTTTGGATTTGGTGTAGCTTCTTACATCTGTACGTTTATATCTTCTGCCATATTTGGGAAGTTTTCAGTCATTATTTTAGTTCTTTTTCAGAGATATCTTCTTTCTTTTCTCTTTCTATAATTCTGATAACACAATATTAGAACTTAGGTTGTTGTACAAGTCTCTGAGGTACTGTTAATTTTTTTGTCTATTTTCTCTCTGTAGTTTAGACTGAATACTTTCAATTGTTCTGCCATCCAGTTTACCACATCTTTCCTCTGTCCCCGTCATTCTGCTGATTTCATTCATCCACTGAGTTTTTTATTTGTTATTATATTTTCAGTTCTAAAATTTCTATCTGGTTCATCTTTTTACCTTGTATTTCTTTTGCTGAGACTGTTCTTTACTGTTTCAAGTATGCTCCTGTTTGTTGAGGCATTTTTACAATGCTTGTCTAAGAAAATATTTGTGAGATAATTCTAACATTTGTCATCTTGCTCCTGGCATCCTTTGACTTTTTTTTTTTTTTTTTCAATTCAGTTTGAGACCTCCCTGGTTCTAGGTATGAAGAGTAACTTTTTTATTGAAACTTTGGGTACTGTTTTTATAAGACTTTAGATCTTATTATTTAAACCTACGCTTTATCTGGCTTCCTCTGACACTGTTCCCATAGGAAAATGATGATGAGTGTGAAAGAACCTCATTACCAGTCAGCAGATGGTAAAAGCAACAGCTGAATTTTTTTCTGTGATGCTTGGCTATAGCAGAATGGCTATTTTCTAAAAGCTTTCTGCCTTGCTAGGCTGTGCTTTTCTGATCCTTTGGCTACAAAGTAAGTTCCCCCAGATCCCCTGCACCTGTTAGCCTTTCTAGATTGTCAGGTTCTCTAGCACCTAACCTGAGATATATGAGGCAAAAAGAAAACCAAGGGAAATCACTGCTGCATCACTTCTCAGGTCCCAAGGTCTCTTGCTGGGCACCTTTCTTCCCTCCACTTTTTGGAGTCTTCTTGTAACTGTTTTATATACTATAAGAGTTTAGTTGTAGTTAGGAGGAGAAACAGGTAAAAATACCGTAAGTCTACGCCATCTTTCCAGATGAAAAAAGAAGTCTTTGGTTATTGTTTTCATGTTCGATCAGTTTCTGAGTCATGTGAAGTCTTTGGTTATTGCTTTCATGTTCAATCAGTTTCTGAGTCATGTAAAGAGATTCAGGTTTTTATTCAACATAGTTCTGGAAGTCCTAGCTACAGCAATCAGAAAAGAAGAAGAAATAAAAGGCATCCAAATTGGAAAAGGAGAAGTAAAACTGTCATTATTTGCAGATGATATAGTACTGTATATAGAAAACCCTAAAGTCTCAGTCAAAAAACTACTGGACCTGATAAATGAATTCAGCAAGGTGGCAGGATATAAAATTAATACTCAGAAATCAGAGGCATTTTTATATACCAACAATGAACTGTCAGCAAAAGAAATTAAGGAAACAATCACCTTCACTATTGCAACCAAAAAAGTAAAGTACCTAGGAGTAAATTTAACCAAGGAGGTTAAGGACTTGTACTCAGAAAATTATAAAACATTGATAAAAGAAATCAAGGAAGATACAAACAAGTGGAAGCATCTACCGTGCTCATGGCTAGGAAGAATAACATCATTAAAATGTCTATATTACCCAAAGCAATTTATAAATTCAATGCAATACAATTAAAATACCAATGACATACTTCAAAGATATAGAACACATATTCCAAAAATTTATATGGAACCAAAAAAGAACATGAATAGCCTCAGCAATCTTAGAAAGAAAAAATAAAGCAGGAGGTATCACTCTTCCAGATATCAAGGTTTACTACAAGGCCATTGTGCTCAAGACAGCCTGGTACTGGCATAAGAACAGGCACATAGATCAATGGAACAGAACAGAGAACCCAGAAATAAATCCACACCTTTATGGACAACTGATATTTGACAAAAGAGGAAAGAACATACAAGGGAGTAAAAACAGCCTCTTTAACAAATGGTGTTGGGAAAATTGGACATCTACCTGCAAAAAAATGAAACTAGACCATCAACTTACACCATTCACAAAAACAAACTCAAAATGGATAAAAGACTTAAATGTAAGATGTGAAACCATAAGCATCTTAGAAGAAAACATAGGCAGCAAGCTCTCCGACATCTGTTGCAGCAATATATTTGCCGATTTATCTCCACGGGCAAATGAAATAAAAAGCAAGATAAACAAATGGGACTATTATCAAACTAAAAAGTTTTTGCACGGCTAAAGACAATAAGAACAGAATAAAAAGACAGACCACACAATGGGAGAACATATTCGACAACACGTCTGATAAGGGGTTAATAACCAAAATTTATAAAGAACTTATAAAACTCAACACCAGGAAGACAAACAATCCAATCAAAAAATGGGCAAAAGAAATGAATAGAAATTTCTCCAAAGAGGACATACACATGGCCAATAGGCATATGAGATAATGCTCAACATCACTGATTAGAGAAATGCAAATTAAAACCACAATGAGATATCACCTCACACCAGTCAGAATGGCACTAATCAGCAAAACAACACAGAATAAGTGCTGGCCAGGATGCGGAGAAAAGGGAATCCTCCTGCACTGCTGGTGGAAATGCAGACTGGTGTAACCACTGTGGAAAACAGTATGGAGATTCCTCAAAAAATTAAAAATCAAACTGCCTTGTGACCCAGCTATCCCACTTATAGGAATATACCCTAAGAACACCATAGCACTGTTAGAAAAGAAGAAATGAGCCCCCATGTTCGTAGCAGCATTGTTCACAATAGCGAAGATCTGGAAACAGCCCAAGTGTCCGTCAGAGGGCGAGTGGATTAAAAAGCTTTGGTACATATATACTATGGAATACTACTCAGCCATAAGAAATGATGACATCGGATAATTTACAACAAAATGGATGGAACTTGATAACATTATACGGAATAAAATAAGTAAAACAGAAAAAAACTGAGAACTGCATGATTTCATACATAGGTGGGACATAAAAGGGAGACTATGAGACATGGACAAGAGTGTGGTGGTTACGGGTTGGGGGGAGGAAAGAGAGGGAGAGAGGGAGGAGGGGAGTGGCACAAAGAAAACCAGATAGAAGGTGACAGAGGACAATTTGACTTTGGGTGATGGGTATGCAACATAATTGAATGATAGATAACCTGGAGATGTTTTCTTTGAACATATGTACCCTGGTTTATTAATGTCACCCCATTAAAATTAATAAAAATTTAAAAAAAGATATTCAGGTTTTGCTTTCAACCTTTCTGAATCATAGAATAGTCCTCCACCTTCTTAAAATACTTAATCATGAAATACTTTGAGTTTTTAGGTCAAATCTCATGGATGACTATATTATGTAAGGCTTGTTTATGAATCCTTTAAAAACAGAGTTTAAAAAGATTACTCTTAAATCACTGGCTTCTGAGGCAAATTAATTTACATAAATTAATAAAATGCTGTTCTCTCATGCGTAGGGAATTCTGCCCAGATTAAATTTAAACAATTACTTTTATTATTAACTATAAAGAATGTTTGTAATAAGTGTTGCCGAAACAGTAATGTAATAACCAGGTTTCTACCATCATCCGAAAGTAGAGTGTTCCTATGAAATCTTTCTTAAGCTGCAATCACATAAAATGAAGAGTAGCCTCTTCTACTCTCTGAAAGTTCACATTATGTTCCTTCACTTTTACCAAAGACCTACATTAGTACGTTAAGAGCAAAACTGTGTGTCACAAACTTTTCAAAGTGGGGGATACCTGTCATTTAAATAACAGTAGTTTCGCTATTTACAAATAAGCACCTACTGTTACGACTAAGAAAAATGAACACAAAGACATTAGACACAACTAGAAATCTAAAATTACTTTCCAGTAGTTGATGCCTTCTTATCTGACTTCACAGTATGGTACTTCATTCAAATGCAAACAATTGTCTGTGTGGCTTGCAAAAATCAGCAGGAAAATCCATTGCTATTAATCAGTAAGGATATGTTTCAGATGTCTTGATACCCCCACAACATGTTGGCCCTTATAGTTTCAAATATAATACCTCTAATAAAGAAGTCCCTCCCTGAAAGCAGGTAGATTTACATATCTACAGTGTGTCCGTAAAGTCATGGTGCACTTTTGACCGGTCAAAAGTCAAAAGTGCACCATGACTTTACAGACACACTGTATTGTAAGTAGAACAAAGCGATGGAACAGATTTCTCTGAGTTTGCTGTGTGAAATGAAACACTGATCTTATATGTTACCAAGTTGAAATTATTGGCAATAAAATATGGTAAAGCATTAGCATGTGACTACAGGAAATGCATTAAGGAGTACATAATTATCAAGTATAGATAAGTGTAATATCTTACCTAAGAAACAATTCTTCAGTGAATACCAATGCTGTTAAATTACTATAGTCAATTTCTGGGTTTGAGGGTTAATTAGAAGAGCTCCAAGTATCATTTTTAATAACTATTTACTCACTGTTTACTATGTTGAAGGCTAGCTGCTGCCAATGACCTCATCCTGTGTTATCCTTAGAACAATGAGATTCTTCAATCATTTGTATTCTAGAATCTCTTTCTGCAGTTGCTGTTAAGATTCTTATACAGAAGGTGGATATATAGCATTATTCTGGGCAAACTACTTACTTTTTAGCCTCATTTCTTCTTTTTATAAAATGGAGTATAGCGATGTATCTACCTTGTAAAAAATAATTGTCTACTCATCCAAACTTCATTAGTGTTCTTTTCCTCCCTCTCATGCAACATAAAAAAGATTTTAGGGGAAATGTATACAAAGTTATGTTAAAGCATTCTGGCATTAAGAGAGGGCTCAAAATATAGTTCAGACTGATATGAAATCAGTGTTAAAAGGCAATTCACCAAGGAAAGAAATTTTTCTACTTCATGATGAGATACCAATGAATGAATAATAAAATATACAGAACAATTCTATTAAGTAAAAAGATGATGAACATTTAAAAGGGCCTCTTTATTTACCTCTTCTACATTGGAAGCAGTCTTAGCAGAAGTTTCCATGAAGATAAGTCCATGTTCTCGTGCAAAAGCTTCACCTTCTTCTTTTTTTACTTCTCTTCTAGATTCTAAATCACTAAACATAGGAAAGAAAGAGCCATGTTACTAACCAACACAGGACAAATAGAGATATCCATAGAAAATGAACTAATAGATTTAATGTTGTACTGATCATTCTTTCAATTATTTTTTTAATTTATTGATTTTAGAGAGAGGGGGGCATATAGAGAGGAAGAGAGAGAGAAACACTGATTTGTTGTTCCACTTATTTATGCATTCATTGGTTGATTCTTGTATGTGCCCTGACTGGGGACTGAACTTACAACCTTGGCATGCTATGACAATGTTCTAACCAACTGAGCTATGCAACTAGGGCTTTAAATGAATTTTTATTACATAATAATCACTGCATTACCCTGGGTATTATGAGGGTCTAAGTATTTAGAACACACTGCTTAGTTTCAAAGATCTAACAATCCAAGAGAATATTCTGAATTACAGTTCTACAACGCCAAAACTAGGAGAAACCTAAAGGAAATATCTCGCCTAATACCCTGCCTTTGAGTATAGTGCATTCTCAAAGAAGGAAACCATTTAACTCAAAGTAATAATTTGAACAAGCAGAACTACATTAGTTTCCTCATCCTTCAGCCAGAATAACTTTCTACAAATGTGATTAAAAAATAAGTCACATAATTTCAGACACTAAAGGAAAATGCTTAATAAAATCCAAAGTACTGAAAGCAAAATTAGATTATGAATCCCTGTTGATTTAATTCTCAGTATAACTGTTAATAACAAAAAGAGAGAGAGAAACAAATCAAAGCTAGAAATTGAGGACAAAAGTGTGATACTCATTTTTATCCTACTGGACTTGTATTAGTAAGGTAGAGGAAAACTAAGAGGCTCCTTCCAGTGTGTTTTATTTTTGAAAATATTTAATCTTTACTATTATAAAATATTTTAAGCACACTGAAAAGGATGACGAATAATACCCATGTACTTCCATCTAGCCTTCACACATTATCATTTTGACAGATTTGTATCAGTTTTTCTGTTGAGAAATAAAATTGGTAGTTACACATCTAAATTGTCTCCTGTGTGCCTGTTCCCTAATTCCATTTTCTTTCCTCATAACTCAAAGATAACCACCACTCTGTATATGGCATTTTCATTCTCTCGTTGCTTTTATATTTACACTTATGTTCATAGCCATAAATAGAGAAGGTATTTTTTTGCATGTTTTAAAAAATTCACATGTAGCTATTGTTCTACAACTTGTAATTTTGGCCAATCTTATGTTTTTCAAATTTATCTACATAATGCATATAGTCTAGTTTCTTAATTTTTTTCTGCTGTATTATATTCTATTAAATGAATGCAACAATTTATTTGAAATTCTCCAGTGACATAGTCTTTTACAATTTCATTTAAATCACACGACAGATCAGGAGGCTAAGGCACAAAGGCGTTAAGTAAAGCATCAATACTCTGCAAAGAGCTGATGTAGTGATTCCATCTAGACCACTGTGCTATACTGTATCATTAAAACATTTTTAATCATTACCTTTTCTGATAATTGATTATATTTAAGAACTTTGGTCAAATAAGGAAAAATACAAAGAAAAACTACCCATAACTTCATTTTCCACAAGTAATTAACATCTTGGTGAATGTAATTCTATTATTACTCGTTTTGCTTTTTCCCTACCAAAATACCCTCATACCCACTATTCACTGTAATTTGCTTTTTTCATTTACTAAACCTTGCATCATTTTCGCATGTCACTTTTGTTGTCTTTTACAATATTATTTTTATTGAGTACCCCGTAAGACTGGCAGTATTTTATGTAAATCTAAATTTATTTTACATATCATCACTGAAAGATAGTATGAATACTTCCATATTACAAAAATTAAAACTTCGTTCCAGTAGACTTCATCTTAAATGGTTTAGTGATTTAAATAAGGAAAGGGTAAGCAAGGAAGTCCTTGAATGAAAACCAAGATAATACATACATCTAGTTACAAAGTAATCAAAAGTTAGCCTTTTACAATGCAAGTATTGCTTAAGTTAAGTATTTTCTCTTAACAGCAAATCTAGACTTCCATTATAACAACTTTTCACAATCAAATCTATAAAGTGTACTGCTCTTTGCTATTTTACTTTTACAGCATAACTGACAAAGAAGTAACTGTACATTTAATATAAAGTTTGATGAGTTTGATTTATGTATACCTGTGAAGGCATCAGCCTCCAAAATATTTCCTCTTGCTTCATTGTAATACATCCTTTCCCTCTCCCTCCCCTAACGATCTGCTTTTTGCCACTACAGATTCGTCTTCATGTTCTAGGATTTTATATAAATGAGGTCACATGCTATGCCTTCTTTATTGTGTTTTTCACTTAGCATAATAATTTTTAGATTCATCCACTTTGTTGTATATACCAATAGCTCATTCCTCTTTATAACTCACTCAGTATTCATTATATGGCTATATCACAATTTATTCACCAGTTAATTAAAATGTGGGTTGTTTTCAGGTTTAGGCTGTTACAAATAAAACTGCTATGAAAACTTGTGTATAATTCTTTGTGTGACATATGAAGCATGTTTAGCTTGGGTTAAAACCTAGGTGTGAAATGGCTAGGTAGTATGGCAGATGCATGCTTACTAAATTGTTTTACAAAATTGTATCACTGTAGTCCCTCCCACCAGCTGTATGAGATTCAGTTCCTCTCATCTTTGCTAACACTTGGTATGTTAAATCTTTTAAATTTTAGCCATTTCAGTGTGTGTGCAATGGTATATCATTGAGGTTTTAACCTGCATTCCCCTCAGTAATTTTAAATATTTTTTGTATTAGCCATCTGGTATATCTTGTTTAGTGAAGTGCTAGTTCAAATCTTTTGCTCAGTTTTAAAAACTAGGTTATCTTGCCTGATCAGGTGATGGAGCAGTGGAGAGAGTGTTGACCTAGGACAGTGGTTGGCAAAGTCCTTAATTTTTCCTCAACAGAGCCAAATATCAACAGTACAACGATTGAAATTTCTTTTGAGAGCCAAAATTTTTAAACTTAAACTATATAGGTAGGTACATTCCTTATCAAGTAGCGCCTGCACGTGGTATTTTGTGGAAGAGTCACACTCAAGGGGCCGAAGAGCTGCATGTGAGCCGCAGTTTGCCGACCAGGGACCTAGGACACTGAGGACCCAGGTTAGAAACACTGAGGTTGCCAGCTTCAGTGTAAATGGCGGGGGGGGGGGGGGATCACCGGCTTGAGCGTGGGATCATACACATGACCCCCATGGTCGCTGGCCCAGATGAAGCCCCCGCCCGCCCCAGTTTGGGCACATATGAGAAGCAATCAATGAACAACTAAAATGATACAACTACCAAGTTCATGCTTCTCATCTCTCTCCCTTCCTGTCTCTGTCTACCTCTTTCGCTAAAAACAAAAAAAAAACTAGGTTATCTTTTTATTAATGGATTGTAAGAATTCTACATTTATTCTAGATTCAAATTTTTTGTCAGATATATGTTCTACATATATTTTCTCCTAATTTATAGCTTGCCTTTACATTTTTGAAACTGTCTTTTAAAGAACAAGTTTTAAATTTTGTTGAGGTATAATTTATTGATCCCTGTGTGCCCCCATTTTATGTTTTCTGTATGTACTATTTAAGAAATGCTTGACAATACTGAAAGATTAAAATCTTGATTTCTTCTAGAATTTTTCAATACTTTTAGCCCTTACATTTAAATCTAACATACACTTTCAGTTAATTTTTATATATGGTGTGTGTACATGGCTGTTTAGTTGTTCCAACATCATCTGATGAAAAGACTACCCTTTCCCCACAGAACTGCCTTGGGCACCTTTGTCAAAAAATTAGTTGACCATATACATATGGATATACTTCTGGACTTCTTGCAGTTCCACTGATTTGTGTTTATGCGTGCCATTATCAGACTGATTATAATAACATAATAAATCTTGAAATCAGTATTAATGAAACCAGTAAATCCTTCAATTTTGTATTTTCATCTAAATTAAAATTTTATATTTATTTACTTATTTATTTTAGCCAGAGAGGAAAGGAGAGAAGGGGAAAGGGATAGGGAGAGGGATAGAGATAGAGAAAGAGATAGGAACATCGATTCGTTCCTGTAGGTACCCTAAATGGGGATCAAACCTTTGACCTCTGCACTTGGGGCCGATGCTCCAACCAACAGCTATCTGGCCAGAGTTATACCGCCACATAAATTTTAAAATCAGCTTGTCAATCTCTATCTTTCAAAAAATAGTCGAATGAATTTTGATTGGAATTACAGTAAATCTTTAGATAAATTTGGAAAAAACTGACATCTTAAAAAATACTTAGTTTTCGTCTGATCAGGTGGTGGCGCAGTGGATAGAGCGCCAGATTGGGATGCGGAGGACCCAGGTTCGAAACCCCTAGGTCACCAGATTGAGCATGGACTCATCTGGTTTGAGCAAGGCTCACCAGCTTGAGCCCAAGGTCGCTGACTTCAGCAAGGGACCACTTAATCTGCTGTAGTCCCCCCCACCCCGCCATCAAGGCACATATGAGAAAGCAATCAATAAACAACTAAGGTGCTGCAATGAAGGATGATGGTAACTATAATTGAGAATTGAGGAATCAAACAGCTGTGAAGAAAAGTTTTTAAAAAAATTATTTAGGGATCATTTATTCTTTATTGAGATATAACTGACACATACTACTGTGTATGTTTAAGGTATATAATTTGTTGACTTGGTATTTACATAACAGTATGATTACCAACATAGCATTAGTAAACACCTCCATCATACCACACAATTATTTCATTCCATGGTAAAAAGATTGAAGAGTTAGTCTTAGCAACTCTGAAGTGTGTAATACAGTACTGGTCCCACAATCACAATGTGTGCATTTGGTCTCCAGAACTCATTCATCCTCTAATTCTAAGTTTGTATCCTTGGACCAACATCTCCCCAATCCATTTATTCTTTTTACAATATTCTTGTATTATAAGTATTGTGAGGTGGGTTGGCAATGGGGAATGGTCACGTGAGGAACTAGGCCTGGGAACTTCGGCTGGAACCACCCACACCCATGCCCGTCAAAAGAAACTTTCCAGGAGCCCTTTGAAAAAGAACAACTGTCTGTCAGCCAATGAAATTTTGCCACGTCATATCAACCCGCCCACCCTACTGACATTATAAATTACCCCCAAACGGGAAGTGGCGCGAATTCTATGGCCCGTCTTGCGGACCAGAGAACCTTGTCCCAGATGTGCTCTACTAAATAAAGCTTTGCTATTCCACACTTCATGGCTACGCCCTTCTTTCTTCCTTGAGGGGAAACTACCTTACAAGTATAACACCTGAAAAATCTGTAGTGGTATCCCTCTTTTATTCCTGATATTGACAATATGCCTTCTTTACTTATGATCAGTAGCTATTTTATTTATCTTCTCATGAACTAATTTTTGGTTTCACTGGTTTTCGTATTACCTCCTTTATTGCTTATCTTAGGTTTAATTTGCTCCTACTGTTCTAGTTTTAGTTTTAAATTGAAAGTTTAGGTTACTCCTTTGAAACTTTCGCCTAATATAAATGTTTAGTGTAATGATCTCCCTCTAAGAACTGCTTTAACTGTATCCTACAAATCTTCAAAGATTATAAGATAGAAATTGACTTTTGGTAAACAGATGATAATGCAAATAATTGTAGTCCCTCGAAATGCTGACTGCGCCCAGTGAAATAGAATTATCCTGTGAATATTGTTCAGTTGTGTAACTATTTGTAAATTCATTTCAGCATTCTTTATTTAACTATAAATGTGGGCTGAGTTCTTTTTTCTATCAACTCTAATATCTTACTGGTTCCCTTAGTAATTATTGAGTTAAATAAGTTTTCACATGTGTTCTTTATGAGAGTCATGATTTACCTTTCCAAAAACATTATCTTTTAACCCTATTTTATAAACCTAAAGAATGAATTTAGAAATATTAACTTTATTTCTTACCACTATAATTTTCTACTAAAATTAGTGGTAATTTCCCCATATTCTTGCATGTTTATAGCAGCTATGAAAAGGAACACGTTTTCCCATATGCTATCCTTTTAAATGTAGAACATAAAGATATTACTGCAGATAATGCTCCCTAGAAAATATAAAGTAAAATTAGATTGAGGAAACAACATTAATGACACCAATATATATCTTTAGAGATAATTTTAAAAGTACTAAAGTGATACCTACTAAACAGTATTTAAAGTGTTTCAAAATTTTAAGTAGAAATATATACAGGATTAATCTCTGCATTGTATTAACTCATAGAATATACATCAAGTCATGAAAAAGGGGAAAAATATGTTTCTGAGTTTTGACAGATACTTATTTCTCCTGCCTAGTATTTTTTTTTTTTTTTTTTTTTTACAGGGACAGAGAAAGAGTCAGAGAGGGATAGACAGGGACAGACAGACACGAATGGAGAGAGATGAGAAACATCAATCATTAGTTTTTCGTTGCAACACCTTAGTTGTTCATTGATTGCTTTCTCGTATGTGCCTTGATCGCGGGCCTTCAGCAGACTGAGCAACCCCTTGCTCAAGCCAGTGACCTTAGGTCCAAGCTGGCGAGTTTTTGCTCAAGCCAGATGGGCCCGTGCTCTAGCTGGCGAGCTCGGGGTCTCGGGGTCTCAAACCTGGGTCCTCCGCGTCCCAGTCCGACGCTCTATCCACTGTGCCACCACCTGGTCAGGCTCTCCTGCCAAGTATTTAAAAAGGATTCGGATAATATTTAACAGTAACTTATCTCCCAAATAAACCAGTGGGCTTTATTTTAAATTACTAATCAGATAAAACTTTCAGATTACTCTTTAAAGGGTACCTTTCAACAACAACTATTTGAAATAATAATAATTTCCAACAAAGTTTATTATCTGTATTTTAAAAATCATATGAAATATCTTAGGATTTTCAAAATTTTATTAATTTAAGAAAGGAATAACTTATATTGGACAAATGTAATAAACACTTTACATTTGGACAAGATAAGCACTTTAACAGTGATAAGGTAAATAGCTATCAACGTCTTCATAATTAATGCAAAGAAAGCTTAAGTCATTCCTTTTACCTTTTATTTCCAATAAGCATAATGACCATGTTGGAATTGGAGTGCTGGCGGGCATCTTCTAACCAGGTTGTCAAGTGGTTGAATGTATCTCTCCTAAACATGAATAATAATTTGATTACTATTGTCAAAAGATTTCCCACAGCAGCGTACAATGGAACATTATATATTCCATTAAAGATAACTGTTTTTAACCACATCAACTTATGTAATAAAAACAGATTTCAAGTATAGGATCTGGATTTAGAGTCCATTGATTATAGTTACATTTAAAGATAATAGCACATTCCAATGTATAAATATTACAAAACTGATCAACTTGGGGGTACTTATTCATGTAAGAAAATTATTGGGTTGCAAATTTCTGTAGCAAATATTTAAATTTAATTCAAGACACACAAATTTTAAAGGCAAAGAACCAAAGGATAAAGGAAAAACAATATATCTATTTATTACTAGTAACCACATTAATCTAGAAAAATTCTCTACATTGACCACAGAACTGAAAATTTCCAAGTCCTCACCTTGTAATGTCATATACTAGTAAAGCCCCTGCTGCACCTCTGTAATATGACCTTGTGATGGAACGAAAGGACTCTTGCCCTGCCTGTGAGGGGAAAAAAAGGTTGAGAGTTTCCTTTAATAAAATGTCCTCTTCATTTTCTTATTCATATGTAGAATATGAGCAAGTAGGGAATGAGTACATAAGGAAGAGAAGAGGAGAAGAGAACCTAACTCCACCAATCTTAGGAAAAAGTCACATACTACCACTACCGCTCAGGTCAACCAGATGCACATGCAATCCCTCCCCTAGTCTCCCATAAGACCTCTAAACCTTTTTTGGCAATCCCTGACAACCCAATTTACTGAATGGCTTCACAATACATGAATCATTATTAGAGAACAGAATGGACTCCTAGCAACTAAGCTCTGAAGACAAATTTGAAAGGAAGCAAATAACCCAGAGCCTCACATTTGAATTCAATAACCCACTCCCTGGGGCAGCTGTTGACACTAGAATAAATAAAGTCCATTGTAAATAAATGATGAATGACATCTTTACGCCCACCATCTGCTGGTGTAAAGGTTGTCGGAAGGCCAAGGATGCAGATTTTATCAGTTATATCATAAACTGCAGAGAGCTTTCAACAGTCATCAGATGAAATTCTTTGAGCATTTTATTATGAAAAACAAAAAATGGTTCTGACTTTAATTTATATAATTTTTCTCCACACTTAAGCAATTTTCTCTGTATTTGATATATAATGCTGTCAAAAGGCAACAGGATGTAAAAGTCATCTTTATATCCACTTGTGAAAACAGACCAGAGATTATGCAAAATTAGTTAATTTCTCTTTTACTGGTGCACTAATGTTCTGTTTTTTTAAGAAAGGCTAGTGAGGGATATGCCTATTGCCTTTAAAGTTTGAAATTGAGACAGTTCTTATCAAAATATACATTTTCATTTTTAATCACTTATTTTCAAGCAAGGTAAATGTCTTTTAAAACAACTTGCTGGGACATTCTGTGGGACAAGTTAAAATAAATACATTGCTATAGGGATGCTGCTACAGAGTAAAAACTTCAGTGTTACGAACTGGGGAAGAAAAGTAAAAAAAAAAAATTTAAGTTGAGGAAAAGCAGCAGCACACATCTACATACCATTCCCATTCCTTTTGAATTGTTTTACCAAGAACAAACATGTTGCAACATGGAAATAACATATAATACATCATTTTATCCTGAATCTGAATTTTGCCCAGCATTATAAAAATCAAACAAAAATGCAATACAAAAGTACACATTCCAAGTGAGAACTATAAATGTAGCTATGCATCTTAAAATCTCTACTTAAATAATAAGCGAAAATCAGTTCTCAGAATAATTTCCAAATTCTTGAGACCTGACTTGTAGGAAAAACATCCCACTCTGGCCCAGTCCTTTTGTTAATGACACTGGTAGCCTTGAAATAAATCTTGCTCAAATTTATTTTATTATGGTTTAAACAACTATAAACAAAGTACAGCAAAAGCTAGACAAATGATTATCGTGATCGTATTAAAACAAAGTAATCTAGTTTTTTTGTTTGTTGTTTTGGGAGACAGAGAGGAAGGGAGAGAGATGAGAAGCATCAACTTGTAGTTGCGGCACTTTAGTTGTTCACTGATTGCAACTCCTATGTGCCCTGAATGTGTGTGTGTGTCTCTAGCTGAGCCAGTAACCCTTGCTCAAGCCAGTGATCTTTGGCCTCAAGCCAGAGACCATGGTGTCATGTCTATGATCCCACACTCAAGCTGGTGACCCCATGCTCAAGACAGCACCCTTGGGTTTTGAACCTGGGTCCTCAGTGTCCCAGGTCAATTGTCTACCCACTGTGCTACCACCTGGTCAGGCAAAGTAATCTAGTTTTTAAAAAATAGTTTAAACTTGTCCAAACTGTGATTGACCTATACTGTTTTAAATGAAAAAGAATATCAATATAGGAAATAGAGATGTTATTTTTGACCTTCTTCACTATAAAATGTTGGATTAAAGAGATTTTAGAAGCTTGAAACTTTACAGGATACAGAAGAATTCTTTGTAGTTAAGGGATTCCTAATACATACAAGCTAGGGGTGTAAAGAAAAACACATTTAATGAAGTTAGAATGACTGGCTAAGTGAACAGCACCAGATATACCTGGAGGTCAGAGTGGACAATGTAGCTGTTGATTTCTGTACATCAGCAAGGATACCCAAATATCGACAAAGTAGAACAGAGCAAATCCGCTTTGAGAGATAATGGGCAACTATTTTTAGTGATTAAAATCAGAGTCATAAAAAGTGTGAAAAGGAAGCCTGAAAGTCCTTCATTTTTCATGATAAATCAAATAAACTTGATTCTTTGCTCTATACCTTTAAAATGTACTTCTAACTGCCAGATAAGTATTTGCCCAAATTGGCTTCCCCACATACATTAGTCATTCTGTTGATAATAAATCTGTGGTAACCTGGTTGGCAACTTAATTCTTCCTCTCCTGTTACCTCTATAACATACTTTACATACACTAAACTATTGCTTAAAACTCGCTAAATACCCTGAAGCTCTTAGGAATTTGATCTCTGTTTCTCAGAATTTTATCTTCCTAGTCAGTTAAGTCTTGGTCATGCCGCTAATGTTTTGCCTGATATCCTGCATATATTCTAATTATTCTTGCTTTTGTATCTGTTTACCTTTTTGATTGAAAAACACTTTTCCTGTTCTCCTATCCAATTTCTATGCCTTCTGATAGCCAGCTCAAGCCCCTATTTATCACACAAAGCTAGCAAGCTCACCTACCACAGCCCATAGTTGTCCTTTTCCCCTGACAAACCCAAAGGCACTTTTATATGATCATTTAATTCTAATACTACTGATTAGATAAAACCAACATACTGCTCAAATGCTTATCGTTTTTTCCTCTTCAGTTCTTGAGGAATAATAGCCTTACAGAATACTAAAGTATATTTATAGCAGGCACTAAAATCTTATCTTGATTCCTAGGAGCTAATAAAGTTAGAAAATTAAGATCTGCAAAAATCAGTATTACAGTAATACCTCTTATGTTCCCTGTTAGTCATTTACCTAAAAATTCCAGTTTGATTCTAGCCTAGAATCAAAAAACAGAAAAAGAACAAAGAAAAAAAATGGATTTCTAAGTAGCCAAATAAGTTGTCCAGTGCCCAAGCTTGAAATCTCAGGTACTTCCCTAACCAGACTCAACTTAAAAATCTAAACCAATGATCAAGAACTGCTATCCTAGAGGAACTTGAAAATTTAATGCATTGAAATCTACATGCAGGAACAAGACTTCTGTTTTAGAAAAGAGTGGCATTAGTAAGAATCAAAGTAACTTTTATGCTGTGTCAGTGTCCACAGCAAGGATGGAGAAAAATTCGACCTAAACTATAATTCTAGACCTTTCAAGGGAGTCTCCTAGAGAAACTCAAGTAGATCCTGAGAAGAGAAACAAGGATTATAAATAAGACTTAGAGGATGTCGTTGATGACTTCAGATTCTTTTATTGCTGCCATTTAAGAGAAAATAGAGACCATAGGTGGGAAGTAAACAGAGTAGACTAAAATGTGTAAGATAGCTTCCTGTCGCTGTGGTTATTCAAGAAAAGGTTGATAAACAGCTGCAAAGGAGGCAAAACAGTTGAACCTCCAAAAGCCTCAACTACTGGGATTAGGAGAGGGAAGCAGACAGGAGTGAGAGAGGCAGGGTTGTTTCCCAGGGCTTGGTTCCAGATCCTTTCCCTAGTCCCACCAAATGAATCATGGTCGGTCATCCATCCATAGTACTCTACTGATACATAAAAATATTCATTTTGAGGAGTGAAATGTTGGGTATAAACTGACATATTTTACAAAGGACCTAGAAAATGCCTGTTTTGCTGGAAAGATAGTTTTAGCATACATATTTCACATGATTTTTTTTACACAGTTTCACTCTCATTTGATGCCAAAAACATCTGTAAATCCAAAATAAAAATATTTTTAGGGAAACTGAGCAGATATATGAACTTAACAATGTCCATACTACAAATTTGGGAGGAGAATAAAATTTACCTGGATATGCTGGGAAGGTGACTGAATAAGTGACAAAAATCAGAAGACAAGAATAGAAAACAGGCGGGTAAAGGCTAGATGAGGGTCTAAGAGTGAAAATGGACTTCTTATGCCCCTCTGCCTCAGTTATCGCATAGGAACTGGGTGCAATTTGTGTTTCTTAGTTTACCATGACAGAAACAGAGAATATGACTTCTCATAAAAGATAAAAAGTGACACAAAGATGGTACATATATTTTTGTAAATAGAATGAATATACTACAATGGATGACAAATATACTAAGATACTGAAACTTAGTAATTGGGGGAAAATAATTTCCTTAAGGCTAATAAAATTAACCATAACATTTGGAAAAAAAATTTTTGAAGGACTCTAGAATAGTCTTGTCAATGTACTGAGCCAGGAATAGACATGATCCTTGCTAAAAATGCAGCTTGCTATCCAATGCAGAGAAACATTACAAAGCAACGATATGGGAAACTTTCACACAGATATAAACTGACTGGAACCAAACTTAATGTGTGTCAAATAATATATATTAAAGAGTTTTGGTAATTAGGTATGAAAGTAAGAAAACCAATGACAGTAAGAGAAAAGGCTGGAAGGCAGAGACTCAAAAAAACAACTTTCCAAAGTACTGAGTTAACAGGCTTTTTTTTTGAACATTCCTTAAAATTTTGGAACAGGCCTCTAGCATCCTCCATGTAGAAGAAGCCTAGGAGTTCTTTTGGGGGTGGGGATATGATGTCTTCAAAGGCACCACAAATCCTTTTTAGACACAGAGGAAAGAAGGCTACCCCTCCTAGAGGAAGTGTGAAAAGGGTTCCTCGAAGAATTTAGTGTTAATTGCCCCAAAGCAGTTTTCCTCAAAGTGTGATCCTAAGATTCCTAGATGTCCAAGCATTTTTAAGAGTACATGAAGCCCTCCATTTCCCAACTATTTATTTGTGTGAAGTTGTATTTTCTTCATATACTTCAACTAAACAATACACATAAGACTCAATGCAGAAGAAGGCAATAAAGAGGTTTTTCTAAATATAACAAAATGAAACTCTTCTCACTAAAAATTGTGTTATTTTTGGGTCTGGAAAAACAGTTAATTTCTATTAGAGTTATATTATTGATCCCAACATATAAGTGTCTTATGGTTATTTCTAAGTGAATTAATAATTGAATATTTAATAAGTTTCAGTTTTAGTTTATAATATGGTAAATATTGATAGTTATAAGCCACATTAGCAAAAGTTCTCTGGTGTCCTCACTAACTTTTAACAGTATAAAGGGATTCTGAGACCAAAAAATTTGAGAACTGATATGTTAAGACATCCACTGTATATAATACACTTCTCTTCTACGCATCTAAAATGCCAGGATAGAGAAAATAGTCACTTAAATCATAGTCTGTGCCCCAGAAAAGAAATTGCTATTAAAAATTATATAGCATGGCAGATGACATGATACTGACACGATAAAAATAACCTTAAAAGATTCCACTAGAACTGATAAATTCAGTAAAGCAGTGTAGGGATACAAAATAAATATCCAGAAATCAGTTGCATTTTTATACACCAATAATAAACTATCAGAAAGGGAAACTAAGAAAAACAATACCATTCACAATTACTTAAAAAAATTAAAATAAAATACCTAGGAATAAATTTAAGCGAGAATGTAAAATACTCAGAAAATTTTAAGACACCAAAGAAAGAAACTAAAGAAGATACAAATAAGTGGAAGCATATACCATGTTCATGGATACAAAGAATTAACATTATTAAAATATCCACTCTACCCTAAGCAATATATAGATTCAATGCAATTCCTATCAAGATACCAATGATGTATTTTCACAGAAATAAAATATATATTCCAAAAATTAATATGGACCCACAAGACCCTGAGTAGTCAAAATAATATTGAGAAAGAAGAACAAAAAAGTTAGAGGGATCAAACTACCTATTATCAAACTATACTACAAAGCCATAGTAATCAAAACAGCATGGTAGTAGCATTAAAAGAGACATGTAGATCAACAAAACAAAACAGAGAACCCAGATACAAACCCACACCTTTATGGTTAATTAGTATTTGACAAAGGAGGCAACAACATACAATGAGGTAAAGACAGTCTATTCAATAAACGGTGTTGGGAAAACTAGACACACACATGCAAAGAAATAAAAGTAGACTACCTTCTTACACCATACACAAGAATAAATTCAAAATGAATTAAAAACTTAAAGGTTAGACTTGCAAACATAACAATACTAGAAGCAAAAAAAATCCTAGACAGTAAAATCTTGAACACTTCTCATAGCAATATTTTTTCTGATATATCTCCTCAGGCAAGGGAAACAAAAGAAAAAATAAGCAAAAGGGACATTAAACTAAAGGTTTTTTGCACAGCAAATGAAACTATCAACAAAATGAAAAGACAACCCACCGAATGGGAGATCATATTTAACAATAATATATCTGACAAGGGGTTATCATTCAAAATTTATGAAAACTTTATAAAACTTAACATCAAAAACCAAACAGTCCAATTAAAAAATGGGCAAATGGGCCCCGCTCAGTGAATGAAGTGTCCCCCCGGCACACCAGAAGTCTCTGTTTGACCCCTGTGTGAGAAGCAGCGAGTGCACAACTGGATGGAACAACTGGGTCGGGCAGCAAGTTGATATTTTTGTCTCTCTCCCCCTCTATCACTCAAATCTATAAAAAAATTTTCAACAAAGGGCAAAGGACCTGAATAGACACTTTTCCCAAGAGAACATACAGATGGCCAATAGACATATAAAAAAATGCTCACATCACTAATCATCAGAGAAATGCAAATTAAAATCACAATGAGCTATCACCTCACACCTATCACAATGGCTACCATCAATAAGTCAACAAACAAGTGTTGGTGAGGATGTGAAGAAAAGAAAACCCTTGTGCATTGTTGGTGGGACTGCAGATTGATGCAGCCACTATGAAAAGCAGTATGGAGTTATCTCAAAAAATTAAAAATGGAACTGGTCCATAACCCAGTAATTGCACTTCTGGGGATTTATCCAAGGAAACAGGAAACACTGATGTGAAAGAATACACTGCTCACAAAATTTAGGTGATTTTTTTACTGTTTATATTCATTTTGAAATAACCCTCAATTCTTCTCAGAAAAATTAGGGGATATTTTACAGCTTCAAATTCATTTAGAAATATCTCCTAATCATTGTGAGCAGTATATTTGCACCCCTATGTTCACAACAGCATTATTTACACAACAGCCAAGATTTGGAGGCAGCCCACGTGCCCATCAGTAGATGAGTGGATAAAAAAGCTGTGGTATATTTACATAATGGAATATTACTCAGCTGTAAAAGAAAGGAAATAATTTGCGATTGCATAAATGAAAACCTGGAGATTATTATATGAGGTGAAGTAAGCCTGTCAGAGAAAGACAAGTACCATATGATTTCACGTATATGTGGAATTGAATAACAAAATAAACTAACAAATAAAACAGAAGCAGGTTCAGAGATACAAAGAACACATTGACAACTGTCAGAGAGGAGGTGGATGGAAGGGCTGAGTAAAAAAGGTGAAGGAATTAAGCAAAGAAAAAAAATGTAGACACAGACAACAATATAGGATTACCAGAAGGAAAGGGAGGTGGGGAGAGGTAGAGGAAGGTAAAAGCGAGATAAAGGGTGATGCAAGAAGACCTGACTTGGAGTGGTGAACCCACAATACAATATACAGATGATGTATTATATATACCTGTACATCTAAAACCTATAATTTTATTAACCAATGTCACCCCAATAAATTCAGTAACATTATAAAAATTATATAGCATATACGAGGCATTCAATGAATGTAAGTGATAGAATTAGGATTAAAAACAAGGTGGCAGCCCTGGCTGGTTGGCTCAGCGGTAAAGCGTTGGTCCAGTGTGTGGAAACCCCAGGTTTGATTCCCGGACAAGGTATTTGCTTCCCCACCCTTCACCCTCTCCTTTCTCTCTATCTCTCTCTTCCCCTTCCGCAGCCAAGGCTCCACTGGAGGAAAGTTGGCTGAGGATGGCTCCATGGTGTCCGCCTCAGGCCCTAGAATGGCTTTAAATGCAGCAGAGCAATGGCCCAGTTGGGCCTAGCATCACCCCCTGGTGCATCCCGGTCGCATGGGGGAGTCTGTCTGACCCCCCCTCCACCTCTGCTTCTCACTTTGGAAAAATGCAAGAAAAAAAAAACAAGATGGCTTCAACTGACTGAGATTCAATCAAACTTAAAATAAATTAATGAACTCTATGGTAAATATTTTACTTCACATGTGTACTTCAGACATGCTGCTTGTTTTCCTTAAACACACAGTTTCTAGAATATTTATGTTTAGGCCCCAACCTAAGCATTTACTCAGATGTATTCAGCAACAACTAATAGCTGGGGTGCACATCTTGAAAACACTGCATAAGAACAATTAATCTTTTATGGTACCACATTTCATTTCATGACTGCAGGGCGTGTTAATGTCTAACAAATCATTACAGGCTTAAAATAAATAAAAACAAAACAAACATACAATGTACTTTTATAAAACAACTTTACTAAAATCATACAATGTATTTTTGCTATACTTACTGTATCCCATATTTGAAGTTTTATTTGTTTCCCATCAATAGTTATCATTCGCGCACCGAACTCTACACCTGAATAAAGTAGAAAATGATTTGTTAGACAATCTAACAGGAATATATTTCACAATTAAAGATTAAAAACAAAAATCTAGTTCCAGAACATGCTATGCTAGGTAATATACAGATGACTTTAAAAAGTACAGCTTCCATTCTTAATAAATGTCCTGTATCCCCCATGTATAAGACGTATCATTTCTTGAAAAATTTGGGGTCTAAAAACTGGGTGCATCTTATACAGTGCATCTTCATTGTTGAAGACAGTGATTTGTCATCAGACACAGATGAGGACAAGCTAATGGATGGGAGTTTTGACAGTGACGACGAGTTGCATGAATTTTGTGATGAATAAAACTTGAATATAACTTTATGTAATACTTTTTTTTCAAATTTCAGACCCCAAAATTAAGATGCGTCTTATATATGGGAGCATCTTATACATGGGGAGATACACTATGTTAAGGCAGAGGTGTTAATAAGACATAAGCTAAGGACATAATTAAAAAACTAAGGTATTTGAGGCTAGTGTAGTCAAGAAACCAGTTGTGACATTCCCATTTCACAAGCTCAATAATAAAAAAATCTAGATATGAGATTCAAGAATCATAATGCTTAGTAACAAACATTAACATGTTTCTTAAAAAACAATTAATGTCATATAAAAATCACTAAAAGGGATAAAATCCAACATCATAATCTTGGTTCCCAGTATGGGCCATCAACTAGGAAAGAAATCTCCAACTCTGTCCACTAGAGATAACCACTGTTAAAACCTATTTCCTGACACTGCTCCATGAATAAACACACAGGCAGAAATAAGTATACAACTGTACATAAATAGAAACACAAATATTGTTCTGCAATTTGCTTTTCAGTCAACATGTCATAAACATTATTCCATGGCAAATATCTTTGCCAATAATATATAAAATATACCATTAGTATTTATAAGGGCTGTATAATATTTCTGTGTATATGTATGTGCACCTAGCCATAGACATACACATATGCACACACCCACTTTACTGAAGTTGTTACTCTATTGTTATAAATTTAGGTCATTCCCAAATTCACTAAGATATGTACACAAACACTCAACACTTGCTGAAATTAACTTTCTTGTATACATTTTCAACTTATAATTATGATTTTAGGTACATTCCAGGTCAAAGGGAATACAAACTTTACACTTACCATTTTTACTTTGGCTTTTCCCCTTACATTTATCATCTCTTTTGAAAGTACTCATTCAATCATAAAGTAAAAAAAATAAAAAATTTAAAGAAAAAGGAAAATAAAAGAAAAAGGGGATGATTTCAGAAAAAAAAAAAAAAGGAAACAGGTGTGAAGAAGACCCTGAAAGATGTCTATCACTTCTATCACACCAAATCATTACTGCTTGGAGTGTGTTCTATCAGTATTTAGATCAGTCAGGGTGAAAGAAAGACACATGTGATCCCCAGAAAGCAGATGTCTTCCTGGCAGAAAATCAGCCTCTAGTTGCCCAGGGAAGGGCATACTGCCCAGTGTCAGAATTCCATTTTAGCATCTCCTATAATTTCCCAAACTGCAATTAGTTGGGTTAAATAGGAAGGTAATTAGGGCCCTGGCTGGTTGGCTCAGTGGTAGAGTGTTGGCCTGGTGTGTGAATGTCACAGAGTTGATTCCCAGTCAAGGCATAGAGGAGAAGCGCCCACCTGCTTCTCTGCCCCTCCCCCTCCCACTTCTCCACCTCCCCCTCTCCCTTCCCCTCCTGTAGCCATGGTTCAATTGGAGTGAGTTGGTCCTGGGCCCTGAGGATGGCTCCATGGCCTTTGCCTCAGATGTTAAGTAGAGCTTGGTTGCTGAACAACGGAGCAACACCCTAGATGTGCAGAGCATTGCCTCCTAGTGAGCTTGCTGGGTGGATCCCGGTTGGGGAACACATGGGAGTCTATTTGTCTCCCCTCCTCTCACTGAAAATAAAAAAAAATTTAAAAAAACACGGTAATCTGTCCTCCCATGATAACTTGATAGAGTTTTTACACTACATTTAATAATTATTCTATCCTAGAGGCATATTCAATACCAAGAAACTAATAGTATGCTTCTCAGATTCAGAACTATAGGAAAGCTAGAGAAGAGACCCAGGAGTCAGGATGTACTAGAATAAAAAATGAAAAAATTTTAAATTATGCCATATAAAACCATTATAGTGTTTGCAAATCTACCTACCTATATTCCTACATATACATTCATTTACAAATATATTTGTATATACATTGTCATATACATTCTATGTCACAGGGTAAGAAGACACAAAACATGATCATCCACTAGCTTACCATTAATGACATAAAAAGGAGATTAGCTGAGGAAAAACACCAGACACTAAGTATGGTACAGTCTTTGAAATATCTTGTATTTAAAAGAAGTGTAATAAAGTACAAAACACTACAATAAGCAAGATATTTGACAAAATAGAAGTCTTTTCATGAATCTATTGTTTCTAGCCACAAATGGAGAGAAAAACCCTATTCTTCCTTCTATTATGAATGGGCTTTTAATCAAAATTCAAAGAAATCTGCACTGCTCTTTGGGATTTAAGATTTCTTCGATCCAATGAACACTGCTAAATTTGACACAAAAACAAACAAAAAATTATATATCAGAAACAGGTCCTTAACTGTTTGTTACCAAGGATGAGCAGGCAAGCCAAGCAAGGGCAAAAAAGATGGCCCTGCTCTGGAACTGACATCTTGAGCAGAGGAATAAAGATACTAAAATTGATTGGCAACCATTTCATCCTAGAAGATAAAAGGCTAAGGCTGCTCTGCTGTAGGACCACTGTTATATATGGTTCTTGTTTCCAAGGCTCTAAAATGCTTCATTTCATTCCTGGACATTCCCAAGTCCAAGTCTCCATCCTCCTGTGAATTCTTCGTAAAATTCCAGATAAATTAATATATTTCCTTTTGTTTAACTTAGCCATATTGGATTTTGGTCGGTCTATCTATCTATCTATCTATCTATCTTTATTCCAAGCAAGTAGACAGAGGCTGTTGAAGCTTAAAAGTGTTTAAACAAAGATTCTGCCTCTAAAAATAGAACCAATTTTAAAGAAATGTTATATAAAAATCAGGGTTGTTCCTAAAATAGGAAAATGTCAGAATAAAGTTGATGTTTTAACTTCATATATCAATAAGGTTAGGATGGAGAATAGAAAAAACAAGAGGCAAAGAAACTAGCTAAAAGGATACTGTAGCCCTGGCCGGTTGGCTTAGTGGTAGACCGTTGGCTCGATGTGTAGAAGTCCCAGGTTCAATTCCCGGCCAGGGCACATAGGAGAAGCTCCCATCTGCTTCTCCACTCTTCCCCCTCTCCTTTCTCTCTACCTCTCTCTTTCCCTTCCACAGCCAAGGCTCCAACTGAGGATGGCTCCATGGTCTCCGCCTCAGGCACTAAAATGGCTCCAGTTGCAAAGGAGCAATACCCCAGATGGGCAGAACAACGGCCCCTGGTGGCCATCCCGGGTGGATCCCAGTCAGGCACATGTGGGAGTCTATCTGCCTCCCTGCTTCTCACTTTAAAAAAATACACACAAAAAATAAAAAAATTAAAAAGGATACTGTATTTTTACCCAGGAATGAGATAAAGAGCAATAGTAGGAAGGAAATACACACCTCAAAAAGGAGAATTGACAAGCACTGTTATTTACAGAAAAAAAATCTGATTTCTATTTTCCTATCAAATTAAACAAAAACAGACAAAATTCAACTTCAGCTTCAGAAACATAACTCTTTCCCGTTTACCTTCTCATTCTTAACTGAGTTCAGGGCAGGTTTCACCTTTCTATGCTATATGGCAAAATAAAATACTGAAACCTAAAGTGTCCTGGAAACTTCATAACCAAACAAGTAAAAAACCTGAAAACTTTAGCTCTCTAATAGGTTGTTAAAATTTTAAAACCTTAAAAATATATATATATACACACACACACACATATGCCTGAGAATTCTATTTAGAAAGGCCTCCTTATCTTTTCTTTTAATAGGATAAACCGTCATCCCCTATGCCCTTGAGGCTGTCATCCCAGATACATTTTCAATTTTCAGACAATTTGGCTGCCAGAGAAAAGGTCGGTGGAACCAAAGGCAAGGTCTCATTTACCTGACATTGTCAGGGAGTGATGCTTATTTTTTCAAATGTTATTCACTTCCAACCTTCTAGAACAAAATACTCAGGATGTAAATACACATTTTCTAATTGTCTTCAGATCATTTTCATCTTTGCATACTAAGTACTTGCATCCTTGCATAGTAACCACTTTTTGAACATTCAACAATCAGTATCTACTAACTATACCTGGGCAGGTTATTAAAATCACTTCTATGTCTCAGTTTTCCTATGTATAAGGTGGTATTAATGATAAAGATATTTTTTCAACATTAAAATAATTATTACATATAAAATGGAACAGTGATTGGCACACAAGAACTGTTCAGTATGTCTCAGCTATTATTATTCTTCTTCCATATTGTAATCAAGATTTTTAAACCATCATTTACAAAACAAATAATGCTATAAAAGCAAAGGCCACCTGTCAGAGCCAGGTGACTGCAGAGGTGTCCAGAGGCAGAATGTGCCTCCTTCCCCCATGTAGGTCCCCAAAGCAGAGAGCAGAACCAGGTATCACACAAACAGGCTGAACCTTTCTTATAC
Organism: Rhynchonycteris naso; assembly: GCA_037038555.1. Lineage (NCBI taxonomy): Eukaryota > Metazoa > Chordata > Mammalia > Chiroptera > Emballonuridae > Rhynchonycteris > Rhynchonycteris naso. The sequence continues at coordinate 231,921,561 of CM072998.1, forward strand.
CAGCCTAAGAACACAGGGATCTGTTTCTGGAACCTAGACACTGCAGAGGTTCGAAACTGACACTTTGGGAAAAAGGCTTTCATAAATGTAGAAACAAAGAGGAAACTATACATAAAAAGATAATTTCCTATAAAAAAATAAACCAGAAACACCATACTTAAAGGTAAAACACTATAGGAATTCAAATTACACTGAAAAAAGATTATAATGCCCTCAATTTATAAATTATTCTAGATATTTTGGCCACAAATTTTAACAGTAAAACAAAATGGTATAAAAATATTAGCTAGGGAAAAAAAGTGTGACTTCCAGATAAGACCCAACCATCTACACACAACATGCAAAATAATTAACAACAATACTAATGGATACAATCCTATTCAAAATAGTAAAAAAATATATAAACACTGAAACAAATTTAAGAAAAGCACAAGGCCTGTATGTAGAAATTTGTAAAACTTTATTTACTAAAGAACATTTAAAAATTTGGAACAAATGAAAATTCATGTTGTGTGTAAACAGGTGATTTCAACAGAATAAAAACATAAATTGTCTCCAAGTTAACTTAGAAAGTTAGTAAAATTCTTATCAAATTTTAAGTCTCACTAAAAACTTTGCAACTTGGAAAACTAAGACTGAAGTTTATCTGGAAGAACATATGCACAGAACAATCAAGAATACTTAGAAAGGGAAAAATGTCAATTACATATATACTACAAAGTTACTATAAATACTACCATGTGATACTGACTCAGAAAATAGCAAGAAACAAAACAATACAAAAACAGAAAACGCATATATGGAATAGATCTAAAAGTCTCAAACTTGCTTACATACAGAGATTTAGCATATGACAAAGGAAGGTGATTGTTCAAATAGGAAAGAGAAAGAATGGCTTATTTATTTATTTTAAAGAGGCAAGGGGGGAGAGTGGGAGAGAGAGAGAGAGAAAGAGAGAGAGAGAGAGAGAGAGAGACAGGAACATCGAGCTATTTCTGTATGTGCCCTGATTGGGGAATTGAACCGGCAATCTCTGTGCTCCAGGATGACATTCCAACCAACCAAGCTATCCAGGGGGGCTTAATATTTTATTGATTTTTAGAGACAGAGAGAAGAAAAGAGAGGAAAAGAGAGAGGAAGAGGAAGAAGGGGGAGGAGAAAGGGAAGAATTTATTGTTCTACTCAGTCATGCATTTTTTGGTTGCTTCCCATGTGTGTGCCCTGACATGGGGATCAAACCTGCAACCTTGTTGTTTTGGGTGATGCTTTTAACCAACTAAGTTAACTAGCCAGAGCCAAGAATTCCTTATATAACCACAAATTATATAAGGATAAAAGAAAATTACATTATATGACCATATTGCCAAATGGAGTGCAAATTTATAGCATCAGAAGAATATTTAAAAGAATATGTCTGTAGTTTTTGCACTAGGGAGCCTTCCTCAGTCAGGTTTGAAAGCCATAAAGAAAAACATCAATGGATTTGACCAAAGAAAACCAGAAGTAGAAGACACAAAGATATAAACAGGTAACTGAAAGAGAAAACAAAAACGTGGCTCTTAAACATAGGGAAAAAAAGGTTCAGTCTCACTAGAAAATAAAAAAACTGAAAAATAAATTAACATTTTTCCCTCTCCAAGTCACAAACTTTAAAAACATTAATAAGTATAGCAGAGGCAAAGTAGAAAGAAAAAGGTACTTTAGTACATTGGTGGAAGAAGTGCAAACGAGTTTTGTGTGTGTGTTTATGAATATATTTAAAAGGAGATACACACACTGAACTCTTCACAGTGGTGGCCAGAAGGTCAAAGGCAAGCCATATAGGAAATTAAATTTTCTCTGGATTTTTATAGTGTTTTAATAGCAATCACACCCTGTCAAAAATATATTTATATTTTAAAATTCAGGTACATAAACTCTGTGAGATCTAAATTAGATCCTCACAAGAGGACTTTTAAGCTACTTTCCTAATTCTTGGCAATATTATTCTAAGTAACTCAAAAGTTATCAGAAAACTGAACTCCAAATAAATGAGGTGGTTTTTTTTTAACTGATAGACTGTGGGGAGCCTGACAGAAATGATGCTTCAATTCTACCACCTTTTACACTAAAGTATACTTTCATTTCTAGCAATCATTTCTTATAGGTTGACTGGGTTAAGGAAGTAGGGAAGATAAATTGGAAGGTAGAATTAACATACAAATGGCCCAGCCTCTAGACCAGTGCTTGTCAAACTGTTCAATGGCAGATCGGTAGTGAAATAAAAGTAGTGGGAATTAGTGGGCTATAACTAGAATGATCTGAAAGTAACACAACTGAATAACATTAATCACTGTAATGTTAAGTGCTGTACTATGAAGCTCCTCCCCCAATAGTCATTACTTTAGCAAATATTTATAGAGTCTTTATATGTACCAGGTCCTGGAGATACGGCAATGAACAAAATAGATAATTCTGCTGTCACAGACTTTACAATGGTGGGTGGCAATATTCACTTACATCTACTTGTATAAAAAGTTAAGGAGAGGCAGGCTCTCTCTGGACCACACCCACAACTTTCTTCCTGCTCAGGTATGCATCTTTACTTTTCTCTCCTAAACTCTAAAGGGTCCCTCTGAGACTTGCAACTGGGTGAGCAACAGGCAGTAGCAGCTCATCCCGGGCAAACCCTTTCTCCAAGGCCCCCTTTTCTCTGGTATTTCACTGAGCTAACAGCAGCCCCACCTTGGCTCACTTCCTTCCTATAATGTCTCTTGAGGGCCAAAGCAGCCCAGCTTAGGCTCTCTCCTGTTGCTTCTTCTACCCTAAGCCCTCCCTTTGTCTCACTGTCTCCAGCTTTAATAAATGTACTCTCAAAAAAACAGAAACAAACAAAAAACAGTTAAGAAAAATCTAGGCAAGAGGATGAGTATGTGTGTGCAAACATGAAACCTGGGAGGAAAAAAGTCAGGAGCTATTTGGAACATGTTAAATTTGAGATGCCTATTAGAAATCCAAAAGAGAAGACACTGAGTAAGAAGCTGAATATGTGTACATGGAGGGAAGAGCCCTAGTTGGAGTGGGCTTAAGAATGAATGGAAAAGAATTAGAGACAGAAAATATAGTCAAGAGGAGTTTTGTTAAAAGGAGAGAAAAGGATTGAAAACTAGAAAACAGTTATGAAAAATACCATAAGAAAGGGAAAAAATAATGACAGCTGAGAGAAAATACTGCTGAAGCAGTGTTCTTGAGCAGGCCTTGCTAGCAACTTAAGAGTTCATCCACAGTAACAAGAAGGGCAAGCTTATGGGCACAATACAGGCAAGTGGGTCTATGTGGTGGTAGAAATCTGTGAAAATGCTCTTTTACTTGTCTATTTCCTGAGTGAAATAGTAACCAAGATTACTATCTGATAATGAAGATAGAAAATATGCTGCATGCTTAAAGAACAAGAAGGTACTATACAGTTGTACAAGAAAGTAGAATGAATGGACTGGAAATAAAGTATAATTGCCCAGCCTGACCAGGCGGTGGTGCAGTGGATAGAGCGTCGAACTGGGACACAAGGACCCAGGTTTGAGACCCCAAGGTTGCCAGCTTGAGCGCAGGCCCATCAGGTTTGAGCAAAGGCTCACCAGCTTGGACCCAAGGTTGCTGCCTTAAGCAAGCGGTTGGTTGCTCAGTCTGCTGAAGGCCCGCGATCAAGGCACATATAAGAAAGCAACTAAGGTGTCGCAACGAAAAACTGATGATTGATGCTTCTCTACTCTCTCCATTCCTGTCTGTCCCTGTTTATTCCTCTCTCTGACTCTCTCCCTATCCTTGTAAAAAAAAAAAAGAAAGAAAAGTATAATTGCTCAGCAGTTAGAAGTCAGTGTCCAAGAAATTAATATGACACTAGTTAGCATGGTTCTGTGTTTTTCTCCATGCAGGCATATTAGTGAGTAACGCCACCAATAGTAATGGCTAGTATTTGTTGACAACTCCTTACCAGTAACTGTCTCATTTATTCTTTACAACTGAGGAAACTAAAAAATGCTTAATGGTAGTTTTCTTGATGAGTAATTATAGGTAAACCAAGAGCACGTACCATATTCAATGCTTCATTATTGTTAACTCATTTACTGTTCACAATAACTGTGAGATTGGTACTGCTACTATTCTCATTTTACAGATAAAGAAATTGATGAAATGGTAATTTGGCATGCCCAGAAAGTTAGTGGCAGAGCCCTGATTTGAATGCTGGCAAGCTGGTCCCAAGTCTCAGTTCTTACCCCTAGGCTATGTTGTCTCTCATTTGCTTTGTCATTAAATACAATAAAAAATATTGCCCCTGCTGGGTAGCTCAGGTGGTTGGAGCTGTGTCCTGGTACACCAAGGTTGTAGATTTCAATCCCTGGTCAGAATTATACAAGAATCAACCAATGAATGCATAAATAAGTGGAACAACAAGTCAATGTTTCTCTCTCTCTCACTAAAAAAGCAATAAATAAAAATAAATAAAAGAATATTAACATCTTGCTGCATTCTGTTCACTTTTACAAAATTGGGTAGTATTATTTTTATCATACTTGTATTTTTAAAAAGTGGTGGAGACTGAACTCTGCATACCAACAAGTCGAATTTGGCCAATTTTCCTGACTCATGCTAGTTAAATGACTAGAACCCTCTAGCACAGTGGTTCTTAACCTTTTTTGAGGTACCAAACCCACCAGTTTCATATGTGCATTCACCGAACCCTTCTTTAGTGATAAATAAAATGATTTCTTTTTCCAAATTCAAGACATAGGTATATGTTTTTTTACTGGTGCACAAAATGAGCCGTGCATGAACATCACCTTGCTCAAAGAGCAAAACCAACAAAGTGCATGAACTCACAACAAATTACGGTATTACTTTGTTCTGGCCTCCGCGGCAGAGGCTTCTCCAAACCCGAGACCGACTCATTGAACCCCTAGGGTTCGATAGAACCCAGGTTAAGAACCACTGCTCTAGCATATCCCATTTCCATTACCCAGAGCTTGTGAATGCTTCTCATCTCTTATAATACTTACCAATAGTAAGGTCATGCACTGGCTGAAACCTCTTGTCTGTAAATTGTAGCAATAAGCATGATTTACCAACACCTGAAAGATAAAGAAAAAAAAAAAAGACAGAAACTTCAGAAATTAAGAAACTTTACAAAAGCACATGAATAACAGGCAGCCAAGATTTCCAATGCTCTGTAAACAATCTACCATGATTTCTAATTGCTCTAATTTCTTGAGAAATAGCTCTTTTCATCCTTTCTTATTCATTCAACATATCAATCTGAAAGATAAAAGTGGCAGTAACTGCTAGAAGATAACAGGAGTCCTTCCAGTAGCCTCTACCACAGTGAGTCATGCAGTTAAGTATTCATATGTTTCCTCTCTGTGTAGTAGTAAAAATATTTAAAAACAATCTCTTCTTTTTGAAGTCTATATTCTTTTCTGTAAATAAACAAATAAATAAGCCAGCAGTGTTTGGATCTACTTTTCTGGAAAAAATGCTTGCTGTATGTTCTAATTCATTTTAGATCAACTAATGAAACCTGAATTGCATTCCTTCACTCTACCACCAAATTTCACCTCATTAAGATTATGAATTAACTTCCACATTCCTAAATTAAAGGTATATTTTCTACGTAGTCCTACTTGCCCTCTAACAAGAAATGTATATTGAACACCAACACAACCTTCCTATTCATTTTCAGGTCCTTATCCTCACACCAGACCAAGTCTGCTCACTAGAGAGCATCCTGCACTTCTACAAAACACTAAATGCAGTCACCATTTATTCATTCACTCACTCAAAAAGTCTTTATCAAATGCTAACTATGCACTGCAGTAGGGACTTAAAGATATAAATTGTGTGTGTGCTCACTTAGGCAGCACATGTACTAACATTGGAGTAATACAGAAAAGATTAGCAAAAACAAGAAAAAAATACCAGACACAATTGTGTAAAAAACTGTTATGCTTCCTTACATAAGAGTCAAATACAGGTAGGCCCTGGCCGGTTTGCTCAGTGGTAGAGCCTCAGCCTGCCATTTGGAAGTCCCAAGTTTGATTACTGTCAGGGCACATGGGAGAAGTGCCCATCTGCTTCTCCACCCTTTCCCCTCTCCTTCCTCTCTATCTTTATCTTTCTCTTCCCCTCCTGCAGCCAAGGCTCCACTGGAGCAAAGTTGTCCAGTGCACTGAGTAAAGCTCCATGGCCTCTGCCTCAGGTGCTAGAATGGCTCCAGCCACAAAAGAGCAATGCCCCAGATGGGCAGAGCATTGTCCCCTGGTGGGCATGCCAGGTGGAACCTGGTCGGGCACATGTGGGAGTCTGACTACCTCCCTGCTTCTGACTTCAGAAAAATACAAAAAAAAGAGTCAAATATAGGTAGAAAAATTAAACAGGATGGATGCTCAAATAATCTACATGAACTGTAATTTGAAATACCTTAATTAATATAACCTATATTTGAAAGAGAGTAAAGTTTATTAGGATGAGTAATAGTAGAGACAATTTAGACTGAAGGGCTGGAGAAGGTCTTTCTGAGGATTTGACACTCAAACTAAGCTGTTCAATGTCTTCTCAATTATTAGCTCATGAGAGGACAATGAATATATTGTCACTTGCTGGCTTATGGGAGAAATAAGGCACTTAATTTTGCCAAATGACTGGTCTGTGTCAAATGTTATAAAGATTGACAAAATGCCCAATAACAAATCAAAGAAATGTCCTATTAGTGTATTCTCCCTCCTGGAGCACTCCTGCACCTTTCCCTTCCACCTCCTCTTCCCCACAGGTGGATCTTCTAAACTCTAAGGATCTCCACAAGATTTGTAATCAAGGGAGCAATGGACAGCAGAAGCTCATCACAGGCTACTTAACTCTCCTCAACCTGTCTCGAAGGAGGCCCCTTTTCTGACTTTACAGTAAGCCAAAGCAGCCTCGCCTCGTTTCTCTCCTGTTCCTTCTTCAATCCCAAGCCCTTCCTGTTTCACTATACCCAGCTTTTTTTTTTTTTTTTTTTTTTTTACAGGGACAGAGAGAGTGTCAGAGAGAGGGACAGATAGGGACAGACAAGAATGGAGAGAGATGAGAAACATCAATCATTAGTTTTTCGTTGCTGTTGTGACACCTTAGTTGTTCATTGATTGCTTTCTCACATGTGCCTTGACTGTGGGCCTTTAGCAGACCAAGCAACCCCTTGCTGGAGCCAGCAACCTTGGGTCCAAGCTGGCGAGCTTTTGCTCAAGCCAGATGGGCCCGCGCTCAAGCTGGCCACCTCAGGGTCTCGAACCTGGGTCTTCCGCATCTCAGTCCGATGCTCTATCCGCTGCACCACCGCCTGGTCAGGCTGTACCCAGCTTTAATAAACATATTCTCATAAAAAGTCCAATATATAGACAACTGTGTTTTAGAAAATATTTTGCTCAAAATTGTTTTAAGATAAAATGGAATTTCAAAACATTTGATCTTAGTTTTCTTCTCTTTCTTTTATCCATGATTTCTCTGATATTACAAAATGCACAAAGACTAACCCATTTATCAGATTTCTAACTTTGAATAGCTTTTCAGGTTTAGGATAGAAAGGAAAAATATTTTTGCAAGTATGAAAGTACAAAATAGGTGAAAAACTGAGCTATAAATCTTCAGTTTTTTAATTTTTTCATAAGTTTTCACATTTGCTTACAATTAGTATACCTTGATTTTTTTTTTTAAGTGAAAGGAGGGGAGATAGACTCCCACATGCGCCCCAACGGTATCCACCCGGCAAATCCTGTCTTGGGCTGATGCTCAACCAACCGAGCTATTTTTAGCAACTGAGCCTGATGCTCGAACCAACTGAGCTATCCTCAGCACTCAGGGCCAATGCTCGAACCAACTGAGCCACTAGCTGCAGGAGGAAAAGAGGTAAAGACAGAAAGAAGGGGGAGAGGGAAGGGGAGAGAAGCAGATGGTCATTTCTCCTGTGTGCCCTGACCAGAGATTGAACTCAGGACATCCATATACTGTGCCAATGCTCTATCCACTGAGAAAACTGGCCAGGGCTATTCTTCAGTTCTTTTTTAAAAAGTAAGTTTTATGTTTAAGAGCAGTTTAGGTTCACAGCCAAAATCAGCAGAAAGTACAGCAGCAAGTCCCCATATTTCCCCTACCTGACATGAGCACATTTTCCTCAACTATCAACATCCTGCATCAGGGCAGTAAGACTTGTTTTGTTATTATCAATGAAACTACACTGACACATCAACATCATTCAAAGTTCATAATTTACATTAGAGTTCAGTCTACAGGTTTTGACAAATATCTAATGTATCTACCATTATAACATACAGAATACCATAGTTCCACTGCCCTAAAAATCCCCTATGCTCTGCCTATTGGTCCCTTCCTGACTCCTAACCCCTAGCAAGTCCTTTACCATCTCTTTAGTTTTGCATTTTCCAGATTGTCATATAGCTGGAATCATATACTATGTAGCCTTTTTAGTCTGGATTATTTCACTTAGTAATATGTATTTAAGATTCTTCTGTGTCTTTTCTTCATTTCTATTCTTAACACTCAAATTTTCCCATATGGTATAGGAAAAAATATAATTAGAAATCACAGATTTTGTTACTGAGAAACGTAAAGAATCATCTAACAATCATTTAGGTGATACAAAAGCCTGAAAACTCTTTCTTACCTCACAATAGAATATATATTGCTCTAGTAATACCAATGTCACTTATTTTGACCATGTGTTCATTAAATACAGAAAATGCTTACTCTTCGGTTCTTCCCTTTCAACACTCCATACTCTTTCTTCAGATAATCAAAGAATCGCTCAAAGCAGAGAATATATCCAAGTGCCATTGTTAGGTTTCCCAAGTCTCCTAAATTTTACTACAGACCATTTATAAGAGTTATATTTTTACAGATAGCTTATCTTATTCAGTATTTGTTGACTTCTACTATTTTCCAAATGCTTGAGGTGTCTGAACTCACAATCACCAATGCTTTTCTAAATTGCCAAATTGAATTAGCCTTTTCTCAGTCCTCATCTTATCTGACCCAGAAATATGATCTATTTTTGCCACAGACTATAGTTTATCTACCTACAATCTCCTTGAAAATAATCTCTTTTGGCTTTATCAGGCTGTAACTATCTCCTTGGTTTCTTAATTCTGTGACAATTGCTCCTCTTTATGAAGTCCTTAAATAGCGGATGTTTTCTCCACATTCCCATCTTTAATTATGGTACTTTTCAACTGAGAGATCTAATCAAGTCATAGAGTCTCAACTTTAGTCACATCCATCTCTCCAGTCACCATTTTAACTTCACTCTCATTATTTCCACTGCCTACTGAACATGTCCCACTTTAATTCCTTCAGGCCTAAAACTCAAAACTTCCAAAACCTAAGCCATCCCTTTTCATTTTCCTGCCCACCATCCTACCAACAAATAACTCAGAACTCAGCTTCTCTTTCAGTATTTCCTTACCTGAGGAACTGCCTACCAATGGATCACACCAACAGGAAACTCAGTCACCCTTAATTCCCCATCTTCCTTTAGTATCAACTATATCATAATGCTTTATAGGCTCTCCCACAATAGAATGTGACCTCCAACAGAACATGAGCTCCATTAAGATAGAGACCACATTCAAGAATGTATCTCTAGCACATAATGGATACAAAGCAAGTGTTATAAAGACCCTTTCTGTCCTTTCTTTCTTACTACAAAAACTGTCTTAGCCATCATGAGAAAAAGGAGAGAAAAGCATTTGAGATCTTGCTTCATGGCCACTGTCATCAGTTTGGCTCAAATAAACTCTTTAAAATATTTTTTAATTGTTTTGCACATATAGCTAATTTTGATATTTTTCTCCCTACCTCAGGAAGATGGATGGCTGCTGCCTGCAGGGGAATAACCAATGTGATTTTGTACAATTTATTAAATAGTTTTTTGGACATAATTTTACTATATGTACAGAGAATTGAGCCAGATAATCATTACACTTCTTTCTAACTCTATCATTTAGTTTTGATGATTTATTTTATCACTAGAATTTAAAAATTGTAAGGTTTTCTTTTTACTATGGATGAATTAAAAGTTAACAAGTAATCACCTATTTAAATCTAAATGGAAAACAATGGCTCCAGCATGCCACAAAGCACAGTAATATGATGTAAAACTCCACAAAGGATTTTTCCTTCCAACTTAAAGAGTATGGTCAGATTTTTGTGTTGGAATACAGCAGAAACAATGTCACCAAGTGATAAGTTCTTTTTTTTGAACATTCTTGCACTTTCAGAGAAAGGGTATTTTATGATTAAGTACTGTATACTACATTGTATATTTAAGACTTTTACTGCATTTTAAAATCTAAGAGCACTTGTTTCATTGCTGTAATAAGCTGTTTAAGTGCTCTATTACCATACTTCCCCATGTATAAGATGTTTCCATGTATAAGATGCACCTTAATTTTGGGGTCCAAATTTTGAAAAAAAAGTATTACATAAAATTATTTATCACAAAATTATACAACTCATCATCACTGTCAGTTTTTTTTTTAAAGATTTAATATTTATTTTATTTTTATTTTATTCATTTTAGAGAGGAGACACAGAGTGAGAGAGAGAGAGAGAGAAAGAGAGAAAGGGGGGAGAAGCTGGAAGCATCAACTCCCATATGTGCCTTGACCGGGGTTTTGAACTGGCGACCTCAGTGTTCCCAGGTCGACGCTTTATCCACTGCGCCACCACAGGTCAGGCACTGTCAGTTTTATTTATTACAAAATTATACAACTCGTCATCACTGTCAAAACTCCCATCCATTCATTAGCTTGTCCTCATCTGTGTCTGATGACGAATCACTTTCTTCAACAATGAGCCCAAAAACAAGCACGAAAACGCAGAAAATGCAAGTACATAAAAAAATCTATAACCACTGTATAAAATACACCCAGTTTTTATGCCCCAAATTTTTCAGGAAAAAGTATGTCTTATACATAGGGAAATACGGTATAGCCATCCCTTGCCATATAGCTGTTCACTATCCCCGGTCTTACTGTATCGCGGGTTTTTATATTGTATATACCTAATTTTGTACTGCAGATTTTTCGCTATATTGCTGGACTTTCAGTATGCAATGCAGGTATTTTTATATATTTATTATTTTAATTATTTTTGTGGTAAAATAAGCACTTTCTAGCCTAAAAAATTGAAAACAATATTAAAAATATATAAAAATTAATTAAAACAGGCCTGACCAGGCAGTGGCGCAGTGGATAGAGAGTTGGACTGGGATGCGGAGGACACAGGTTCGAGACCCTAAGGTCACCAGCTTGAGCGCAGGCTCATCTGGTTTGAGCAAAGCTCACTAGTTTGGACCCAAGGTTGCTGGCTCATGCAAGGGGTTACTTGGTCTGCTGAAGGCCATGGTCAAGGCACATATGATAAAGCAATCAATGAACAACTAAGGTGTTGCAACGAAAAACTAATGATTGATGCTTCTCATCTCTCTCCGTTCCTGTCTGTCTGTCCCTATCTATCCCTCTCTCTGACTCTCTGTAAAAAAAAATAAAAAATTAATTAGAACACATAAAAAGAATATTAAACTGAAATAAAGCCTTAAAATATATATGAATAATAAAATAAAAATATAAGGTCGCTACTTTGCGGATTTTCGCCTATTGCAGGGGTGGGGGGTTATAGAACCTAAGCCCCGTGATAGACGAGGGACCATTGTAAATATATATTATGATCGCTATATGGTTAAAACATATAAGCCACATCTCTTTATATTCAAGTTAAATGCATGCTTAATTCAACAGATATAAGGAACAGCAATGCTCAGCTCAAGTAGTTAACCCCACAAGACTGATGCAAAGACCTTCTGAGAACTTCTACTATATCTAACCTGTATCATTCATTGGTCAGATATGCAGAAAGAAGACATTTTACCAAATTGTCATGCTTTCTATATTTACAAAATGTTCTACATTGTGACCAGATTTTTCAATGAATTCTTGGAACTTATGATTATGTAAAATATTTTGTAAAGAAAAATAGTGATTTCAGCACAAAAAAATAAATTTATGTCCAAATCTGATGTTTTCTTTAAATAATTTCCCCTTATTCTTTGGGAGGAAAAAATAAGCCTCTAAAATGAAACCATTAAACAGGGACCAAAATTTCATTGTAAATTGAAATAAAAACCATTTTATTGGACCACCCCTCTATCTTTTAAAAAGATGCTAAATATATTATTAAATACATTTAACACAATAAAATTTAATTTACAATTATAACTACTCTTGAACAAAGTACGAAACCAATATTAAGTTAAAGATTTTGACAATATGCATACTTTGTAGGGCATCACTTATATAGTATAAAGTAAAACTGATAACTATCTCCAAGGTTGCCTGACTGGTGGTAGGTAGCACAGTGGATTGAGTATTGACCTGGAATGCGGAGATCCTGGATTGAAACCCCAAGGTTGCCAGCTTGTGCATGAGTTCATCAACATGATCCCAAGGTCGCTGGCTTGAGTAAGGGGTCAATGGCTCGGCTTGAGCCCCCAGGTCAGGGAACATATAAGAAACAATCAATGAACAGCTAACATGAAGCAAGTACGAGTTGATGCTTCTTTTCTCTCTCTATAAAAAGTATATAAAAATCTCCAATTTTCTTCCAATTTTCCCATGAGCCTCTCTTAACACTTGATATTTAAGTAGTTCTTTTTCTTAAAAAAAATTTTTTTTTATTCATAGTGAGAGGAGGGAAGCAAAGACAAACTGCTGCATGTGCCTGGACCAGGAACCATCTGGCAAGCCCAATAGGGGGTTATGCTCTGCCCATCACGGGCATTGCTCCATTGCTAAGTGCCTGAGGTAGACATCCTCAGCACCCAGGGCAAATGTGCTCCAATCAAGCCATGGCTGTAGGAGGGGGAGGAAGAGGGAGAGAGGCGGAAAGAATAGGGGAATAGAGAGAGACAGAAAGAGGGGAAGAAAGGTGAAAGAGGGAAGGGTGGAGCAGATGGGCACTTCTGTGTGCTCTGACTGGATATCGAACTCGGGACATCCACACACGGGAGATTGGCTCTATCACTGAGCCAACTGGCCATGGCCTCAAATAGTTCTTTAAAAGCATCTTTTGTATCTTTCCTCTTCTTTAGCTGTTTATTAGTCTAAATATCAGACCCCCATTCATCAATTGCATTATAATGGAACTCAAGTAGTGATCCAACATTTTCACAGAACTGATGAAATCCTACATATTTTGTCTATATATATTTTTGCAAGTGACGCATACCCTTTATTTCCACAGAGAATGAAAGCCAAATATGTTGATTTTCCTGGGGGAGACATTTAGAAAAGATAATTCAATGAGAAATAGTTTTTTAAGTAGCCAATGAATATTTTCATATCATGATGACTATATTCTCAACAAATCTAAAACATTAAAAACCATGATTTCCAAAAACAGATAAAAACTTATACAGACTTTCTTTTTTCTTATGCAAAACACTGTTCTAAGTGTTTTTTATATATTTCAACTCATTTAGTTCTAAGAACATTATAGCAGATTTATAACTCTAAAGCCAACTCTTTGGGTTCTAATCCCAGCTTTGCACTACTGATAAAACCTCACATTATTTATTCTTTCAATGCCCCAGTTTCCTAATCTATAATACCTATCTCGCCTGACCAGGTGGTGGCGCAGTAGATAGAGTGTCATACTGGGATGCGGAAGGCCCAGGTTCAAGACCCCGAGGTCCCTAGCTTGAGCGCGAGCCCATCTGGCTTGAGGAAAAGCTCGTCAGCTTGGACCCAAGGTTGCTGGCTCCAGCAAGGGATTGCTGAGTCTGCTGAAGGCCTGCAGTCAAGGCACATGTGAGAAAGCAATCAATGAACAACTAAGTTGTTGCAATGGCAACGAAAAACTAATGATTGATGCTTCTCACCTCTCTCCATTCTTGTCTATCTGTCCCTATCAATCCCTCTCTCTGACTCTCTGTCCCTGTAAAACAGAAATAAAAAACATAAAAAAATAATACCCATCTCACAGGTTTATTGGAGTATTAAATGAGTTAATGTATTAAGTGCTTAAAATAGTGTCTGACTCATAGTTAAATTTAATAAAGAATTCAACAAATGTTAATACTATTAATACTACTATCACTTTTTACTCTGTTTACACTTTTTAAGCCTCCTAAAAGCAGAAGAACCCAGTTTTATTCATTTTCAGTGTAACTACATGTATCTCCAATACTTCACAAATGAAAATCTTTCTAGAAATATCGAATGTCTACTATGTTCTAGGACTTAGCAATTAGAATATATCAGTAAAAAATAAAGACAAAGGCTCCCTTCCCTTGAAAAGGGAGAGACAATGAAGAAAACTTTTAAAAAGCATGTATGAGTACATTTATATGTAAGTGTATATACAAAAAGAGAGAAGAGAGAGAGGGGCTAAATTAGTTGCAAGGTGTTGATTAAAGGATGTGGTATTTAAACTTGGTTCTCTCTGACAAGGGAGATTTGGGTCAAGACTATAGAGGAGAGGCTTGTAGAGCCGGGTACCAGAACACAGCCCTTCCCGTGGAGGAGAGGCGGAAATCACAGCAACAGCCGCAGTGGGCCGGCGCTGGCAACGCCCATACCCAACCGCCCTAGGCAGCGGCAGAGGGGGTGGTGGACCTGCAGACAGAGCACACCTAGAGAACACAAAGGCAATACCCATTGGACTCCAGTGGCCACACCCTTCTTGTACACAGACAAAATGGGCAGGCAGAGAAATGCAACCCAAATGAATCAACAGAAATCCCCAGACAAGGACCCGAATGAACCAGAAAAAACCAAATTACCAGATGCAGAATTTAAAATAATGATAGTTAGGATGTTAAAAGAGATTAGAGCAACAATGGATAGTCATTACAAACACCTAAATAAAGAGATAACAAGTATAAAAAAGGAAATTGAAATAATAAAAAAGAATCTAACAGAAATGACAAATACAGTATCAGAACTGAAGACCACAATGGAAGGAATTAAAAGCAGAATGGATGAAGCTGAGGATCGAATCAGCGAGTTAGAGGACAAAATAAACAAAGGCACAGAAGCAGAGCAGAAATAAAAGAAAAAAGACTAAAAAAGGTGAGGAAACTCTAAGGGAGTTCTGTGACAACATAAAGAGAAATAACATCCGCATCATAGGGGTTCCTGAAGAAGAGGAGAGAGAACAAGAAATAGAAACTTTGTTCAATTAAATCATAGCAGAAAACTTCCCTAAATTAAGGCTGGAAACATTTCACACGTTCAAGAAGCACAGAGAACTCCATTAAAGAGAAACCCAAACAAATCTATACCAAGACACATCATAGTTAAAATACCAAAGCTAAGGGATGAAGAGAAAATTTTAAAAGCTGCTAGAGAAAAAAAGGCTATCACCTACAAAGGAGCTCCCATAAGGATGACCATGGACTTCTCAACAGAAACACTTGAGGCCAGAAGGGAATGGCAAGATATATTCAAAGTAATGCAGAACAAGAACCTACAACCAAGACTAATCTATCCAGCAAGGCTAACGTTTAAAATTGAAGGAGGAATAAAGAGCTTCCCAGACGAAGAAAGCCTCAAGGAACTCATTAAAACCAAATCAATTCAGCAAGAGATACTAAGGGGCCTGTTGTGAACAGTTCAAAGGGAGGAAAGAATATAGCCAAAGAAGAATACAGCTTTAAAGAATAAAATGGCAATAAACAACTACATATCAATAATAACCTTAAATGTAAATGGATTAAATGATCCAATCAAAAGACATAGGGTAGCTGCATGGATAAAGAAACAGGACCCATACATATGCTGTCTACAAGAGACACACCTTAAAACAAAAGATGCACATAGACTGAAGGTAAAAGAATGGAAAAAAATATTTCATGCAAATGGAAATGAAAAAAGAGCCGGGGTAGCAATACTTATATCAGACAAAATGGACTTTAAAACAAAGGCTGTAGTAAGAGATAAAGAAGGACACTACATAATGATAAAGGGAACAATTCAACAGGAAGATATAACTATTATAAATACTACGCACCAAATATAGGAGCCCCGAAATACATAAAGCAGACTTTGATGGATATAAAGGGCGAGATTAACAGCAATACTATAATAGTAGGGGATTTCAATACCCCTCTAACATCACTGGATAGATCCTCAAGAAAGAAAATTAATAAAGAAACAGCAGACTTAAAGGATACACTAGATCAACTTGATTTAAAAGGTATCTTCAGAACTTTTCACCCTAAAGCAGTAGAATATACATTCTTCTCAAGCACTCATGGTACATTTTCTATGATAGACCACATGTTAGGACACAAAAATGGCCTCAATAAATTTAAGAAGATTGAAATCATATCAAGCATTTTCTCTGATCACACTGCCATGAAACTAGAAATTAACCACAAAAGAAAAACTGAAAAATACTCAAACACTTGGAAACTAAATAGCATGTTATTAAATAATAAATGGATTAACAATGAGATCAAAGAAGAAATAAAAAAGTTTCTAGAAACAAATGATAATGAGCATAAATCAACTCAAAACTTATGGGACACAGCAAAAGCATTACTGAGAGGGAAGTTCATTGCACTACAGGCATACCAAAAGAAGCTAGAAAAAGCTCAAATAAGCAACCTGACCCTGCATCTAAAAGAACTAGAAAAACAACAGCAAATAAAGCCCAGGACTAGTAGAAGGAAGGAAATAATAAAGATCAGAGCAGAAATAAATGACATAGAGGCGAAGGAAACAATACAGAGGATCAATGAAACCAGGAGCTGGTTCTTTGAAAAGGTAAACAAGATTGATGAACCTTTAACTAGACTCACCAAGAAAAAAAGAGAGAGGACTCAAATAAAATTAGAAATGAGAGTGGAGAAATAACAACTGAAACAACAGAAATACAAAGTATTGTAAGAAAATACTATGAAGAACTCTATGCCAAAAAATTAGACAACCTAGATGAAATGGACAAATTTCTTGAATCATATAATCTTCCAAAAATGAATCTGGAAGAATCAGAACACCTAAACAGACCAATTACAACAAATGAGATCGAAATAGTTATCAAAACACTCCCCAAAAGGAAAGTCCTGGGCCTAATGGCTTCACAAGTGAATTCTACCAAATATTCAAAGAAGAACTAACTCCTATCCTCCTCAAGCTATTTCAAAATATTCAAAGGAAGACTTCCAGACTCCTTTTATGAGGCGAGCATAATTCTGATCCCGAAACCGGGCAAAGACAACACAAAGAAAGAAAATTATAGGCCAATATCCCTGATAAATTTAGACACTATAATTCTCAACAAAATATTAGCTAACTGGATCCAGCAATATATGAAAAAAATCATACACCATGATCAAGTTGGATTGATTCTTGAGAGGCAAGGCTGGTTCAATATTCGCAAATCAATCAATGTGATTCATCGCATAAACAAAAGGAAGGACAAAAACCACACGATAATTTCAATAGATGGAGAAAATGCATTTGATAAAATCCAGCACCCAATCATGCTCAAAACTCTCAGTAAAGTGGGAATACAGGGAACATTCTTTAACATGATAAAGGCCATCTATGACAAACCCACAGCAAACATCATACTTTAAATGGGCAAAAATTAAAAGCAATCCCCTTAAGATCAGGAACCAGGCAGGGGTGCCTCCTTTCACCTTATTCAACATAGTTCTGGAAGTCCTAGCTATAGCAATCAGAAAAGAAGAAGAAATAAAAGGCATCCAAATTGGAAAAGGAGAAGTAAAACTGTCATTATTTGCAGATGATATGATAGTATATAGAAAACCCTAATGTCTCAGTCAAAAAACTACTGGACCTGATAAACGAATTCAGCAAGGTGGCAGGATATAAAATTAATACTCAGAAATCAGAGGCATTTTTATATACCAACAATGAACTGTCAGCAAAAGAAATTAAGGAAACAATCACCTTCACTATTGCAACCAAAAAAATAAAGTACCTAGGAATAAATTTAACCAAGGAGGTTAAGGACTTGTACTCAGAAAATTATAAAACATTGACAAAAGAAATCAAGGAAGATACAAACAAGTGGAAGCACATAACGTGCTCATGGTTAGAAAGAATAAACATCATTAAAATGTCTATATTACCCAAAGCAATTTACAAATTCAATGCAATACCAATTAAAATACCAATGACATACTTCAAAGATATAGAACGCATATTCCAAAAATTTATATGGAACCAAAAAAGAACACGAATAGCCTCAGCAATCTTAAAAAGAAAAAATAAAGCAGGAGGTATCACTCTTCCAGATATCAAGGTTTACTACAAGGCCATTGTACTCAAGAGAGCCTGGTACTGGCATAAGAACAGGCACATAGATCAATGGAACAGAACAGAGAACCCAGAAATAAACCCACACCTTTATGGACAACTGATATTTGACAAAGGAGGAAAGAACATACAATGGAGTAAAGACAGCCTCTTTAACAAATGGTGTTGGGAAAATTGGACATCTACCTGCAAAAAAATGAAACTAGACCATCAACTTATACCATTCACAAAAACAAACTCAAAATGGGTAAAAGACTTAAATGTAAGATGTGAAACCATAAGCATCTTAGAAGAAAACATAGGCAGCAAGCTCTCCGACATCTGTAGCAGCAATATATTTGCCGATTTATCTCCACGGGCAAATGAAATAAAAGGCAAGATAAACAAATGGGACTATATCAAACTAAAAAGTTTTTGCACAGCTAAAGACAATAAGAACAGAATAAAAAGACAAACCACACAATGGGAGAACAGATTCGATAACACTTCTGATAAGGGGTTAATAACCAAAATTTATAAAAAACTTATAAAACTCAACACCAGGAAGACAAACAACCCAATCAAAAAATGGGCAAAAGAAATGAATAGAAATTTCTCCAAAGAGGACATACAGATGGCCAATAGGCATATGAAAAAATGCTCAACATCACTAATCATTAGAGAAATGCAAATTAAAACCACAATGAGATATCACCTCACACCAGTCAGAATGGCACTAATCAGCAAAATAACACAGAATAAGTGCTGGCCAGGATGTGGAGAAAAGGGAACCCTCCTGCACTGCTGGTGGGAATGCAGACTGGTGCAACCACTGTGGAAAACAATATGGAGATTCCTCAAAAAATTAAAAAATCAAACTGCCTTGTGACCCAGCTATCCCACTTATAGGAATATACCCTAAGAACACCATAACACTGTTAGAAAAGAAGAAATGCGCCCCTATGTTCGTAGCAGCATTGTTCACAATAGCGAAGATCTGAAAACAGCCCAAGTGTCCGTCAGAGGGCGAGTGGATTAAAAAGCTATGGTACATATATACTATGGAATACTACTCAGCCATACGAAATGATGACATCGGAACATTTACAACAAAATGGATGAACCTTGATAACATTATATGGAGTGAAATAAGTACAACAGAAAAATAAAACTGAGAACAGCATGATTTCATACATAGGTGGGACATAAAAGTGAGACTATTTGACATGGACAAGAGTGTGGTGGTAACGGGGTGGGGGAGGGGGGAGAGGTTTGGAGAGGGGGGAGGGGAGGGGCACAAAGAAAACCAGATAGAAGGTGACAGGACAATATGACTTTGGGTGATGGGTATGCAACATAATTGAATGATAAGATAACCTGGATATGTTTTCTTTGAACATATGTACCCTGATTTATTAATGTCACCCCATTAAAATTAATTTAAAAAAAAAGACTATAGAGGAGGTGAGGATATAGGCAGATTGGATTACTGAGAGAAGAGCACTGTAGGCTGAGGAAATAGCTAGAGGAAAAAAGCTGTAAGGTGACATGTGCTGGATAAACTGCAATAAGGCCAAAGTGGTTAAAGCTTAAAAGGCAGGGAAGGGTCATGACCCTGGGAACAGGCACTGCAGGACTAAGTTTATGTGTGACAACCTAGGAGACTCATTCACTAGATCAGGGGTCGGGAATCTTTCTGGCTAAGAGAGCCATGAACATATTTTAAAATGTAATTCTGTGAGAGCCATACAATATGTTTAATACTAAATACAAGTAAATGTGTGCGTTTTATGTAAGACCAACACTTTTAAAGTACAATAAGTCTCTGAATTCTTTTTTATCCCTCTGAATTCATTTTAATAACGTTGTTATGCTATTGCTGACCAATGATGAATAAAGTACTTCTTACCATTAATGTAACTTCTGGTGCTGCATGGTTTTGCTGATGGCTTTGTAGTCTGGTTGATCATCCAATAAAAATTTGGTGTTGTCCTGGAGGACAGCTGTGATTGGCTCTAGCCACCCACAACCATGAACATGAGCGGTAGGAAATGAATGGATTGTAATACATGAGAATGTTTTATATTTTTAACATTTTTTTTTTTTTTACAGGGACAGAGAGAGAGTCAGAGAGAGGGATAGATAGGGACAGACAGACAGGAATGGAGAGAGATGAGAAGCATCAATCATTAGTTTTTTGTTTCCGTTGCGACACCATAGCTGTTCACTGATTGCTTTCTCACATGTGCCTTGACTGTGGGCCTTCAGAAGACCGAGCCACCCCTTGCTGGAGCAAGCGACCTTGGGTCCAAGCTGGCGAGCTCGGGGTCTCGAACCTGGGTCTTCCGCATCCCAGTCCGACGCTCTATCCACTGCGCCACCACCTGGTCAGGCTGTTATTAATTTTTTTTATTAAAGATTTGTCTGCGAGCCAGATGCAGCCATGAAAAGAGCCACATCTGGCTCGCGAGGCATAGGTTCCCAACCCCTGCACTAGATGGTGGGTTTTGAGCACAGGAATAATATAACCTGACTTAAAACCTAACATTACTCTGGCTGTTACAATAAGAATACCCTGTAAATAGAAGCAGATGAGAGAGAAATTAAAAATATGGTGAAGGAAGCTTTCTCAATGATGCAAGAAATGGTATATTGGACCAGAGCAGTCACAGTGGAGGCAGTTTGAAGTGATTGAATTCTGTATACATTCTGAAGCAGAGCCAAAAGAATTTGTTGATAGTGTTGATAAGGGTTTTGAGAAAAGTATGTTAAGTATGGCTCCAATATTTTTGCCTGATCAAATGGAGGAATCAATGAGATGGGGAAAATTGTACATAGATAAGGAAAGATTAGGTCCATTTTGGTTATTTTGAGTTAGATGTTTATTAGACACTCAAGTGGTAAAGTTGAGTAAGCAAATGGATGTATGAATCCATTTTCAGGAAAGATTTTTAGCCTGGAGATATAAATTAAGAGTTGTCAGCATTAAGATGGTATTTAAAGCCATATGAAGAGAGAACCTAGCATAAAAAGACATGTTTATTTTATAAAAGTAGATGTTTTATAATCACAGAATTAAACAGAAACAGAATAAACAAAAGTGGTCTCTCCAAATCCATCTCTTACCACTGGAACCTGCAAGGCCTTCACGCATCCTTTCTGCTCTCTACCTGTAGACATTCTCATGGCTGGATTCCTACCACCACCCGGCACCCCCTGACCATTCTATGTGAAGTAGCTCCCACTCTCAAATCACTTTTTACTCATTACAAGTTTTTGATCTTTACCAAAATATCCCCAAATCAGTTATCAAGATTCTGAATGAAGTGTCAGCACTGTGTAACAGTGGTTGAAAACAGTACTGCCTATCCCTGAACAAACCACAGGTCTCTCTGTGCTTCCTTTGCTATGTAGAAGCACTTTAGTTTGATGAACTACTACTTGTTTATTTTTGCTTCTGTTGCCTTTGCTTTTGCTGTCACATACAAAAAAAATCATTGCCAAGACTGACCTCAAGGAACTTACCATGTATGTTTTCTTTTAGGACTTTTATGATACCAGTTTCTTTCTTTTGCATGTGGTTGCCCAGTTTTCCAAACACTATTTACTAGATACTGTCCTTTACCCACTGTATATGTTTCGCTCCTCTGTCATGAATTAATTGATCATACATACATGCGTGGGTTTAATTCTTGGCTCTCTATTCTGTTCCATTTGTCCATGTTTCTATTTTTTATGCTAATGCCATACTGTTTGAATTACTATTAGCTTTGTAGTATCTCCAGTTTTGTTGTTCTTTCTCAAGTTTGCTATGGTTATTCAACCACTCTTTAATTAATACAAATTATTACACTTAATATTGCTGCTGTTAAGAGTTCATACCATGAACTCACCTTACGTTCTTCCTTTACTCAGGGTCTAAGTCACTGTCTTCAGTATGACACTGTGCTGTGGTGAGAAATGTGTACCTAAATACCACATCAATGCCAAACAATAACAAATAACACTCATTAAAAATGCAGATTCCTGCCCTGGCCAGATTGCTTGGTTGGTTGGAGCATTGTCCTGATTCACAGGGTTGCTGGTTCAATCCCTGGTCAGGGCACACACAGGAACAAATCAGTATTTCTGTCTGTCTGTCTCTCTCCCTTTCTCTTGCTTTGAAATAATCAATAAAATATTTATAAAATGCATATTCTTAAAGCCCCACTCCAGAGATTCCAATTAAGTATGTCTTTGGATGGGCCCAAGAATCTAATTAATAAGTCCCTTAGTGACTTTTAGGCAATGACAGGTCCTTCTCCACAAGAAACACTAGCATATGTTCTAGGTATTCGACCAAAGTTTATTTTCCTAATTTTAAACTGACTTCCACCAATTTCACAATTTTTAAAAATTGGTGATGACTCTATTTTTAAATAAGACAGTTTTAATTTAAAATATAAAAAGTGCCAACTGTAATTGAAAAATAAAAAATGATTTAAAATATATAAGTATCTTTAAAAAGACAAGTAAATCAAGATGACAGCACAGGTAAACACAGTACTCACCTCTTCCTACTATCACATCAAAATTATAGCTACAGAACAACCACCACTCAGAACCGCCTGAAATCAAATGGAACGGAGGGCCTACAAGTGGGGAAATTAAAGAAGCCACACTGAGACTGGTAGGAGGGGCACAGATGCTGATTGGGCTGGTCCCATACCCACATGTGGCAGATAAAAATAGAATATTTCCAATGTAGGAGGCAGCCCCCTGAGGAGCAAGGATTCCAGCCCCACACCAGGTAGCCCAGGGCCAGGAAGAGACATCCCAATAACTCTGGCTGTAAAAAACAGTGAGGATTGAGGCTGAGGGAAACAGAGGGCTGCTGGAGTCTTAGGCAGTTCCTCCTAAAGGGCCCACATATGAACTAACCTGGATTCCTTCTCTTTGAGCTGCAGTATGGGAGCAGCAGCTTAAAAGGCACCAGAGACAAGAAGGGGAGGAACTGAACTGTCCAGCATCAAGATAAGAGCTAGGGACAGCTTTCTCCCAGAGAGAAGTGCGGCAGAGGCCACTGTTTCTTGGCTGAACCCCGACCCCACAGAACTAGCAGGCAGGCTCCATATCTGAGACTCAAATAACCTGGCTTATATTATTTGTCCTACCCTAGTGATTCCAAGGCCCCTCCCAGCCCAATCTTCAGGTCCATCCAAGCTGTTTCCAGTGGCTTTTCCATTTAAATGGCTTGTCTTGGCTCATGCTTCACATTTTCCTAATATTTCAAACAAGCAGCATCTGGCCTCAGGGAGCCCAGTACCTCTCGCTAAGTGGCCCCAGCCCTAGCACTAGCAGTAGCCATCTTTGGTTCACAGCTTGGCCTCACAAAGATACCTCCAAGCCCAGCACAAGCAGCAGCCATCTGCAGATTGCTTTGCAGTTCATGCTGGGTGGCCTCAGGCAGAACACAGGCAGTGACTGACTTTGGCCCACACCTCTCATGAGGCCCCAGAGCCAGTGAACAGCTTCAGACCACATGAAAGCACACCACCCAAACACCTCCACAAGCGATACACTCAAGGGGCACATTAGGCAGGCATCAGAGCCTTGCTGATCCTCCATAGTGGTCAGAGATCAGCAGTCAGTGGCTACTTACTGCCAGTCCTTACATTTGACTGGCCTCGGGGCAGGTCCCTCCTCCTGAGGTGCCAACAGCAATCAAGGATCAACTACAACAGGAGGGTGCACATAACCCACACAAGAGGCACACCTGGAGTGCCTAGCTCAGGTGAACAGGGAGGCTGTGCCACTGGATCTGACATTGACTACCAAGACCATGCAAGGCCATGCTATCAAGCCCAGGAGACGTAGGAGCTCTACCTAATATATAAAAACAACCAAGGAGACTGCCAAAATAGGAGACAAAAAAATATGTCCCAAATGAAAGAACAGAAGGAAACTTCAGAAAAACAACTAATCAAAATGGAGACAAGCAACCTCCTAGATGCAGAGTTCCAAACACTGGTTATAAGAATACTCAATGAACTTAACGAGAACTTAAACACAGCATAAAAAAAAGGGCCAGTCAAAAATGAAGGATACACTAATTGAAATGAACAATAACTTACAACGTATCAACAGTGGAGTAGATAAAGCTGAGAATCTAATCAGTGACTTGGAATATAAACAACAAAAAACACCCAATCAGAAGAGCAGAAAGAAAAAAAGAATAAAAAAAATGAGAGCAGTGTAAGGAGCCTGGGGCAACTTCCAAGTGTACCAACATTCGTATCATGGGGGTGCTGCAAGGAGAAGAGTGAGAGCAAGAACTTGAAAACCTATTTGAGAAAATAATGACAGAAAGCTTCCCTAACTTGGTGAAGGAAATAGACACACAAGTCCAGAAATAGGAGAGTTCTAAACAAGATGAATTCAAAGAGGTCCATTCCAAGGCACATAATTAAAATGAAAAGGTTAAAAAATAAAAAACTTAAATGCAAAACATTAAAGACAAAGAGAGAATCTTAAAAGCAGCAAGAGAAACACAGTCAGTTACCTATAAGGAGGCTCCCATAAGACTGTCAGCTGAGGCCCTAGCCAGTTGGCTCAGTGAATAGAGTGTCACCCTGGGATGCAGATGTCCTGGGTTCAATTCCCGGTCAGAGCACAGAAGAGAAGCAACTATCAGCTTCTCTTCCCCTCCCTGTCCCCCTTCTCTCTCTCTTCCTCTCTCGCAGCCAGTGGCTCAACTGGTTCAAGCACTACCCAGGCACTGAGGATAGCTTGCTTGTTTTGAGCATCAGCCCCAAGACGAGAGTTGCCTTTGTCCACTTAGCTAACATCTACTTTATTATTTCTTTATTTTAGAGAGGAGACACACACAGAGAGAAAGAGAGAGAGAGAGAGAGAGAGAGAGAGAGAGAGAAAGCGGGGAGGAGCTAGAAGCTTCAACTCCCATATGTGCCTTGACCAGACCAGTGCAGGGTTTTGAACTGGCGACCTCAGTGTTCCCAGGTCGACGCTTTATCCACTGCGCCACCACAGGTCAGGCCCAGCTAACATCTACTTTAAAACTAAACTGCCGGAGGGAGCAAGATGGCGACGGAGTAGGCAGACGTACCAACTTCCAACTCCCAGAACCAAAGTGGATTACAACTCAATTTTAAGAACCATCACCTGGATAAACCAACTTTGAACAAAACTAAGTGGACTCTTCAACCAAGGAACACAGAAGAAGCCACATTGAGACTGGTAGGAATAGTGAAAACGCGAAGAGGGCTGCCCAGCTCCCCGGAGCAAACGGCAGCCTGGAGAGACCCGCGTGGCGGGAGGAGAGTTTGGCAGAGAGGGAGGGACCTGGGTCGCAGGAACCAAGCCCCAGCCTACAGTCCCAGAGCCTAGAAGAGGCGTTTGGACAGTTTTGAGCTTTGAAACAGGTGAGGGAGCTCCAAGGCCTACAGTGTGGAGTATTAGGTCCCATCCTACTCTGCTGAGGGTTGCTGAAGGGCATGGTGGGCGGCAGGACGCTGAAACGCGGTTCTGTCGGCGTGGGCGGAGGCCAAGCCGGTGGGAGCTCGGTCTAGCCCAGCAGGGACGGAGGGGACGCGCAAAAGCGGTCCGGAAGCTGCGGGCCGGCCTTTAATCCCACTTACGGGGACAAAGCGGGAGACCAGGAACAGGCAGAAATCTGCTCTGCGACTCTGCGCAAGCCGGCCCTGACAGTGGGGACCGGGCTAGGACAAGGGATGGGCGGGGGGCTTGTGGCTGAGCTCACGCTACCAGCCCCGCCCGGCCGGAGAAACCGAGGTTTGCCATTCTGCGTGCGCGAGTGGGCGTGGGGACGTGGTAGACCCCGAGGAAGCTCGCAGCTGAGCCCACGCTAATATCTCCGCCGGGGCGGAGAAACCGCGATTTGCCATCCCACGTGCACGAGCGGGCTCCGAACGTGGGGGCGGGGTAGAGTCTGGGACGAGCAGAAGTCCGCAGCTGAGCGGAAGCCAGCAAACACGCCCGCCCCAATAAACCTTGGTTTCCGACCCTGCGCAGAAGGGCCCTGGCCTCGAGGGCGGGGCTAAAGCTCCGGACGGGAAAAAGCTTACAGCTGAGAGCACGTCAAAAGCCCCGCCTAACCCGCGAAACTGTAGCGAGCAGGCTCCGACTGCTGGTTCTGGGCGGAAGTCTGGAAATAGGCTGGTCCGTAGCTGAGTAAAGGTGCTCACCTCTATCCTTGGTCCTGAGGCTTGTGATTTGAGTGACAGCCCCTCCCGCAGAGGAGAGGCAGAAATCACAGCAAAAGCTACAGAGTGCCGGCTCTGGCAACGCCCATACCCAACCACCATAGGCAGCGGCAGAGGGGGTGGGGGGCCTGAAGACAGACCACACATAAAGAACACAAAGGCAACACCTACTGGACTCCAGTGGCCACAACTTGCTTATACACAGAAAAAATGGGCAGGCAAAGGAATGCAAACCAAATGAATCCAGAGAAATCCCCAGAAAAGAACCTGAATGAACCAGATATAACCAAATTACCAGATGCAGAATTTAGAATGATAGTTAGGATGTTCAAAGAAATTAGAGCAACAATGGATAGTCATTATGAACACCTAAATAAAGAGATAACAAATATAAAAAACAAAATTGAAATAATAAAAAAGAATCAGACAGAAATGACAAATACAGTATCAGAACTGAAGACCACAATGGAAGGAATTAAAAGCAGGATGAATCACGCTGAAGATCGAATCAGCGAGTTAGAGGACACAATAAACAAAGGCACAGAACCAGAGAAGAAAAAGGAAAAGAGACTCAAAAAATGTGAGGAAACTCTAAGGGAGCTCTTTGACAAACTGAAGAGAAACAACATTCGCATCATAGGGGTACCTGAAGAAGAGGAGAGAGGACAGGAAACGAAAACTTTGTTCTATCAAATCATAGCAGAAAACTTCCCTAAATTAAGGCTGGGAAACACTCCACACGTTCAAGAAGCACACAGAACTCCATTAAAGAGAAACCCAAAAAGATCTACACCAAGACACATCATAGTTAAAATATCAAAGCTAATGGATAAAGAAAAAATTTTAAAAGCTGCTAGGGAAAAAAAGGCTATCACCTACAAAGGAGCCCCCATAAGGATGACATCGAACTTCTCAACAGAAACACTTGAAGCCAGAAGGGAATGGCAAGAAATAATCAAAGTAATGCAGAACAAAAACCTGCAACCAAGACTACTTTATCCAGCAAGGCTAACGTTTAAAATTGAAGGAGAAATAAAGAGCTTCCCAGAAAAAGAAAGCCTGAAGGAATTCATAAAATCCAAACCAATTCTGCAAGAGATACTAAGGGGCCTGTTGTGAACATTTTAAAGAGAGAAAAGAATATAGCAAAAGAAGAATACAACTTTAAAGAATAAAATGGCAATAAACAACTACATATCAATAATAACCTTAAATGTAAATGGATTAAATGATCCAATCAAAAGACATAGGGTAGCTGCATGGATAAAGAAACAGGACCCATACATATGCTGTCTACAAGAGACACAACTTAAAACAAAAGAACGCACATAGACTGAACATAAAAGGATGGAAAAAAATATTTCAGGCAAATGGAAAAGAAAAAAAAGCCGGGGTAGCAGTACTTATATCTGACAAAATGGACTTTAAAACAAAGGCTGTAGTAAGAGACAAAGAAGGACACTACATAATGATAAAGAGAACAATTCAACAGGAAGATATAACTATTATAAATATCTATGCACCAAATATAGGAGCCCCGACATACATAAAGCAGACTTTGATGGATATAAAGGGCGAGATTAACAGCAATACTATCATAGTAGGGGATTTTAATACCCCTCTAACAACACTGGATAGATCCTCAAGAAAGAAAATTAATAAAGAAACAGCAGACTTAAAGGAGACACTAGATCAACTTGATTTAATAGATATCTTCAGAACTTTTCACCCTAAAGCAGTAGAATATACATTCTTCTCAAGCGCTCATGGTACGTTTTCTAGGATAGACCACATGTTAGGACACAAAAATGGTCTCAATAAATTTAAGAAGACTGAAATTATATCAAGCATTTTCTCCGATCACACTGCCATGAAACTAGAAATTAACCAGAAAAGAAAAACTGAAAAATACTCAAACACTTGGAAACTAAATAGCATGATATTAAATAATGAATGGATTAACAATGAGATCAAAGAAGAAATAAAAAAGTTTCTAGAAACAAATGATAATGAGCATACATCAACTCAAAATTTATGGGACACAGCAAAAGCAGTTCTGAGAGGGAAGTTTATTGCACTACAGGCATATCATAAGAGGCTAGAAAAAGCTCAAATAAGCAACCTGACCCTGCATCTAAAAGAACTAGAAAAACAACAGCAAATAAAACCCAAGACAAGTAGAAGGAAGGAAATAATAAAGGTCAGAGCAGAAATAAATGACATAGAGGCAAAGGAAACAATACAGAGGATCAATGAAACCAGAAGCTGGTTCTTTGAAAAGGTAAACAAGATTGATGAACCTTTAACTAGACTCACCAAGAAAAAAAGAGAGAGGACTCAAATAAATAAAATTAGAATGGACAGTGGAGAAATAACAACTGAAACAACAGAAATACAAAGCATTGTAAGAAAATACTATGAAGAACTATATGCCAAAAAATTAGACAATCTTGGTGAAATGGACAAATTTCTTGAATCATATAACCTTCCAAAAATCAATCTGGAAGAATCAGAACACCTAAACAGACCAATTACAACAAATGAGATAGAAACAGTTATCAAAAAACTCCCAAAAAAGAAAAGTCCTGGGCCTGATGGCTTCATAAATGAATTCTATCAAAAATTCAAAGAAGAACTAACTCCTATCGTCCTCAAGTTATTTCAAAAACTTCAAGAGGAAGGAAGACTTCCAAACTCCTTTTATGAGGCAAGCATAATTCTGATCCCGAAACCGGGCAAAGACAACACAAAGAAAGAAAATTATAGGCCAATATCCCTGATGAATTTAGACGCTAAAATTCTCAACAAAATATTAGCCAACCGGATCCAGCAATATATGAAAAAAATCATTCACCATGATCAAGTGGGATTTATTCTGGAGAGGCAAGGCTGGTTCAATATTCACAAATCAATCAATGTGATTCATCACATAAACAAAAGGAAGGACAAAAATCACATGATAATTTCAATAGATGCAGAAAAGGCATTTGATAAAATCCAGCACCCATTCATGCTCAAAAATCTCAGTAAAGTGGGAATACAGGGATCATTCCTTAACATGATAAAGGCCATATACGACAAACCCACAGCAAACATCATACTAAATGGACAAAAATTAAAAGCAATCCCCTTAAGATCAGGAACCAGGCAGGGATGCCCCCTTTCACCACTCTTATTCAACATAGTTTTGGAAGTCCTAGCTACAGCAATCAGACAAGAAGAAGAAATAAAAGGCATCCAAATTGGAAAAGGAGAAATAAAACTGTCATTATTTGCAGATGATATGATATTGTATATTGAAAACCCTAAAGTCTCAGTCAAAAAACTACTGGACCTTATAAATGAATTCAGCAAGGTGGTAGGATATAAAATTAATATTCAGAAATCAGAGGCATTTCTATATACCAACAATGAACTGTCAGCAAAAGAAATTAAGGAAACAATCCCCTTCACTATTGCAGCCAAAAAAATAAAGTACCTAGGAGTAAATTTAACCAAGGAGGTTAAGGACTTGTACTTGGAAAATTATAAAACATTGGTAAAAGAAATCAAGGAAGATACAAACAAGTGGAAGCATATACCGTGCTCATGGCTAGGAAGAATAACATCATTAAAATGTCTATATTACCCAAAGCAATTTACAAATTCAATGCAATACCAATTAATACCAATGACATACTTCAAAGATATAGAACGCATATTCCAAAAATTTATATGGAACCAAAAAAGAACACGAATAGCCTCAGCAATCTTAAAAAGAAAAAATAAAGCAGGAGGTATCACTCTTTCAGATATCAAGGTTTACTATAAGGCCATTATACTCAAGATAGCCTGGTACTGGCATAAGAACAGGTACATAGATCAATGGAACAGAACAGAGGACCCAGAAATAAACCCACAGCTTTATGGACAACTGATATTTGACAAAAGAGGAAAGAACATACAAGGGAGTAAAAACAGCCTCTTTAACAAATGGTGTTGGGAAAATTGGACATCTACCTGCAAAAAAATGAAACTAGACCATCAACTTACACCATTCACAAAAACAAACTCAAAATGGGTAAAAGACTTAAATGTAAGACGTGAAACTATAAGCATCTTAGAAGAAAACATAGGCAGCAAGCTCTCCGACATCTGTTGCAGCAATATATTTGCCGATTTATCGCCACGGGCAAATGAAATAAAAGGCAAGATAAACAAATGGGACTATATCAAACTAAAAAGTTTTTGCACAGCTAAAGACAATAAGAACAGAATAAAAAGACAAACCACACAATGGGAGAACATATTCGACAGCACATCTGATAAAGGATTAATAACTAAAATTTATAAAGAACTTATAAAACTCAACACCAGGAAGACAAACAATCCAATCAAAAAATGGGCAAAAGAAATGAATAGAAATTTCTCCAAAGAGGACATACACATGACCAATAGGCATATGAAAAAATGCTCAACATCACTAATCATTAGAGAAATGCAAATTAAAACCACAATGAGATATCACCTCACACCAGTCAGAATGGCGCTCATCAGCAAAACAACACAGAACAAGTGCTGGCTAGGATGTGGAGAAAAGGGAACCCTTCTGCACTGCTGGTGGGAATGCAGACTGGTGCAGCCACTATTGAAAACAGTTTGGAGATTCCTCAAAAAATTAAAAATCAAACTGCCTTTTGACCCAGCTATCCCACTTATAGGAATATACCCTAAGAACACCTTAGCACTGTTCGAAAAGAAGAAATGCGCCCCCATGTTCCTGGCAGCATGGTTCACAATAGCGAAGATCTGGAACCAGCCCAAGTGTCCGTCAGAAGACGAGTGGATTAAAAAGCTATGGTACATATATACTATGGAATATTACTCAGCCATAAGAAATGATCACATCGGATCATTTATAACAAAATGGATGGTCCTTGATAACATTATACGAAGTGAAATAAGTAAATCTGAAAAAAAGAAAACTGAGAACAGCATGATTTCATACATAAGTGGGACATAAAAGTGAGACTATGAGACATGGACAAGAGAGTGGCGGTTATAGGGTGGGGGGAGGGATGGAAGGGTGGGGTAGGGAGGAGGGGAGGGACACAGGGAAAACCAGATAGAAGGTGACAGAGGACAACATGACTTTTGGTGACGGGTATGCAACACAATTGAATGTTAACATAACCTGGAGATGTTTTCATTAAAAAAAAATTAAATTAAAAAAAAACCCAAAAAACAAAAAACTAAACTGCCGCCTGCCTGACCCGGCGGTGGCGCAGTGGATAGAGTGTCGGACTGGGATGCAAAAGACCCAGGTTTGAGACCCTGCGGTCGCCAGCTTGAGCGTGGGTCCATCTGGCTTGAGCAAAAGCTCGCCAGCTTGGACCCAAGGTCGCTGGCTCCAGCAAGGGGTGGCTCGGTCTGCTGAAGGCCCGCGGTCAAGGCACATGTGAGAAAGCAATCAATGAACAACTATGATGTCGCAATGGCAACGAAAAACTAATGATTGATGCTTCTCATTTCTCTCTGTTCCTGTCTGTCCCTATCTATCCCTCTCTCTGTCCGTGTAAAATAAAAAAAATTAAAAAAACAAAACTAAACTGCTGCCTGATCAGGCGGTGGTGGCACGGCAGATAGTGCATTGACTTGGAATGCTGAGGACCCAGGTTTGAAACCTTGAGGTTGCCAGCTTGGGTGCCGGCTCACCAGCTTTAGAGTGGGGTTAGTGTGGGGTAGCTAGCTTGAGCACAAGCTCACTGGCTTGAGCAAGGGGTCAATGGCTTGGCTGGAGCCCCCTGGTTTTGACATGTTTAAGAAGCAATCAATGAACAGCTAAAATGCCTCAACTACTAGCTGACACTTCTCATCTCTCTCTTTCTATCCGCCTGCCTGCCTGTCTCTCGAGCTAAAAAAAAAAGAAACAGAAAACTTAAGTGCCATAACTGCTAGGAAGCTTCCACAATACACATCTACTTCTGCAAAGTGAGTTATATGGAGACATTTTGGCCATGTGCTATAATATAACTAACTGTATGTTTTCAGGGGGGAAAAACAATATCCTCTGCTGTAAATGTTGGAGGAGGAAGAAAAGATGATCTCACCCACGCTGGGTGTGCATGGATTCTAGGGAACAACAGATAAAGAAGTCAGGCCTCACTGAAGGGTAAAATTATTTTCGAAACAGACTTAGGAAGAGTTTCAATCACAGTATTTACTTAGCCACTATTTACTATGTACCTATGGGAACAAAATAGTGAGTGTAGAAGCCTTGAGTAGTTTATCCCCTACTCTGCATTGTTTATGAAGCCACTTTGCTTTTACTTCCCCCAAGTTTTGATTTTTTTCCCCACTACATTTTTGCCTAATGTCCTTTTTCTGTCCAGGATCCTACCCAAAATACCACATTGCATTTGGTTGTCCTGAGTTCTTAGGCTTCTCTTGGCTGTGAATTTCTCACTTTTGTTGTTTTTGATGACCTTGACAGTTTTCAGGAGTACTGGTCAGTTACACTGCACAAGGTCCTTTAATTGGGATTTGTCTGATCCCCCAACCCCACGCCACGATTCACTGAAGTTATGGATTGTCAGTCAAATAAGTTTACAAATACGATGTATATGTTTGCTCGCTTACAGTTTGTTTGCATTGGATGTGGGGGGACAGGCTGTAAGCAGGCAGGATCCTTATAGCCTAAGGCTTAGTTTTAAGACTAAGCCTTTCCCACCCTTTTTGATGTGGGGTGGTGCACTCTCATGAAGAATCCTCTCATTATGCCTCAGATAAGTGACTTTGTATCAGAGACTTCCTTATTTGTAGATTGGATTAAAGGTTTTGATTTCCACATTATAAAATGGGGTAGACCGGGAGCTTGCTCTCTCTCAGTTCCTGAGAGAGGAGAGCAGAAAAAGGCCACATGGAGGTGAGAAGCAGCCAAGATGGTGGAGTGCTGAAGGAGAAGCCAGTTTGTGCAGAGAGAAAGAGTTGGGGAACAGAGGTGAATAAGGCTGGTGAGCTAGAAACCTTTGATCCTAGGAAACTCGGATAAGTCAGTGGCTTTGGGAGCCCTGAATGAAAAGGGAAGTATTTTCCCACTGTGTGTATTTCTTGTCCGCTGGGTGCAAGCTAGGATTAAAGCTAATGGCCCACCAGTTCTTGGCTCCACTGTTTCATTACCTTCTATTCGAATCAAATACAAACCTGCACGGGCCAGGCGGCTGTGATGGTGGCTGCGGCTACTGGTTTTACATGGATATTTGGGAGGAAGATCACAGAAAGTATAATTTCCATCATATCAAAACAAAAACAAGGGCACCTACTATCAACATGATCAATATCTGCTGCTAACCTTGATTCCTGGCTGAGGTAGCGTGCCAGGTTTCTCCAATGCAAAATAACTCTTTCCTCTTCCCTCTCCATAATTTACTCTTTGGAAAGAAGTCACTATGTGTAGCCCACTATTTTGGGGAGTGGATCTTGTCAAAGTTTTAACCTCTGTGCTTCCTCTGAACTATTTCTCTTTGTGTGATGTCATCTGTCATCCTCCCCC
This sequence comes from Rhynchonycteris naso, assembly GCA_037038555.1. Taxonomy (NCBI): domain Eukaryota; kingdom Metazoa; phylum Chordata; class Mammalia; order Chiroptera; family Emballonuridae; genus Rhynchonycteris; species Rhynchonycteris naso. Next base: position 231,955,661 of record CM072998.1, read on the forward strand.
ATATCCAATATTCTGCCATTCCAGTGTTTTATCATTGACATTCTTTACTTTTTATATTAAAAATTCATTGCTTTCACATTAAATAATGAAAGAGCCTGTAGTTGAAGCATGCAGTCTTCTGAACTGCAAAGTGCCTTTGTCTCTGAATTTTTCACTCCCTACAACATCCTTCCCTAAACCCTGTTACTTCGAGCTTTCACCAGTAACTTCCTCTTCACCTTTACTACCATTACCTTAGATAAGACCACTTTTTACCTCCTATCTGGACCACTGTAATAACCATCTAACCACATCCCAGTTTTCTAATCTGTCTTACTAGGGATGGATGAGAAATGAAAATAGAAGGATGACATTTAACATCTAGTATCTCTCAGACTGTACAATAAAATGAATGTGTGTGTGTGTGTGTGTGTGTGTATATATCTTCTAATTTAATTTTAACTCAAGTTCTGTACTCTTTCCTTTAAAAACATCAATCTTTTCTACTGTCTATAGAACAAAGTTCAAACTCTACCTTGTCATAATCTAGTACTTGCCTAAGTCCAAAATGTTTAATGAATTATCTTTCCATCCTTATTTCCAGTAACTGTGATACAGAGTCTATACTACAATTAAACTGGATGAATTATACTGAGAAAGGTAACAAGGTGTGGCACTCAGCAGATGTGCAATAACTGACAAATACTCAGATGGGCACACAAATTTTTACATTTTGATTATTTACCATTTTTAAGCCTTTTCAAGTACCTCACTCAGAGCTCTTATCACATTCTACCAGCACTGGTAGACTATAAACCTCTTAAGAAGTGGATCATTGTAATTCACTTTATAAATCCATCATAGTAGTATCTTGTCCTGTGTTTTACATCTGGTAAACTTTTACTATTGTAGCTTTCTACGTTTCAAAGTACATCACCTATTTATTTATTTAATATATTTATTAATTTTAGAGAGAGAAGAAGGAGGAGGGAGAGAAAATCAATTTATTGTTCCACTCATCCATGCATTCATTGGTTGATTCCTGTATGTGCCCTGACTAGAGATGGAACCCATGACCCTGACATATTGGGATGACATTCTAAACAACTAAGCTACCCGACCAGGTGCAGTACATCAATACAAACTTAACAGATAACAAATATACTGGATCAGATTTGGATCCTGTCTATGACACTGGTAGAAAGAGTTTCAGGTCACTAGGCCTTGTTAGCTTATTTGTATAAAGGTAATCAATACCAACCACCTTATTCATAAGGCTTTTGTAAGGAATACAAGAGTTAGCATGTGGAGAATAAATGAGATATTATATCTTCTCCTTTTTCATTCCCTAATGCCTAAAGGCAGGCTGATACTTTATCCCATGCTAAGGTCAGAGTATCTATACATACTTTAGTAAGCATTTATCACATTATACTTTTATTATTTTTTTATTTTTGGATACAAGCTGAGTTTAGATTTTATTAATAAAGACCTAGTTTGTTTTATTTTAGTGCAAAGTTTTCAGTTGCACTAAATTGCTAGATACAATTTAAAATTTTAAAAATTGGAAAATAAAATGGAGCATATGCTAATTTTCATAGGGAATGACAGACTATTAAAGCTGATAGCAAGTAAGCAGAATGTGATAAAAATAGCATTTTCTTTTCTCTCTCAACTTCTGAGATCTTCCCCCATTAGTTGGTTATAATGGTAGAGAATGGCTAGAGTGTTTGAGAAGAATCAGAGTAAAGAAAACTGAATATAATTACCTTTCAGAATCTTAGAATGTCACAGGTTGTTGGAATCACACAGATTCTCTGTGCAGTGATTTTTAAACAGTAGGCTATAACCAGTTAGGTCATGAAATGAACTTAGGCGATCACAACTAGCATTAAAAAATGACAAGCCTGACCAGATGGTGGTAGAGTGGACAGAGCCTTGGACTGTGACGTGGAGGACCCAGGTTCAAAACCCCGAGGTCGCTGGCTTGAGTGTGGGATTGTAGACATGACCCCATGGTCGCTAGCTTGAAGCCCAAAGTCACTGGTTTGAGCCCAAGGACACACATTCTGCTGTAGCTCCCCAGTCAATGCACATATGAGAAAGCAATCAATGAACAACTAAGGTGGCACAACGAAGAATTGATACTTCTCATCTCTCTCCCTTCCTGTCTGTCCCTCTCTGTCCTTCTCTCTGTTTCTGCCAAATTATTTAATTAATTAATTAATTTAAAAAGACTAGAACAGAGGGACAGATGATGACAGAGTGAGACCTGACTTGGGGTGGTGAAATACACAGATGCTATACTGTAGAACTGTGCACCTGAAACCTGTATAATTTAATTAACCAATGTCACCCCAGTAAATTCAATATATAATTTTTTTTTTTTTAAACAGGGGCAGAGAGAGAGTCAGAGAGGGAGAGATAGTTAGGGACAGAGAGACAGGAATGGAGAGAGATGAGAAGCATCAATCATCAGTTTTTCATTGCTACACCTTAGTTTTTCATTGATTGCTTTCTCATATGTGCCCTGACTACAGACCTTCAGCAGACCGAGCAACCCCTTGCTCGAGCCAGCTACTTTGGGTCCAAGCTGGCAAGCTTTTGCTCAAGCCAGATGGGCCTGCGCTCAAGCTGGCAACCTCGGGGTCTCGAACTTGGGTCTTCCACATCCCAGTCTGACGCTCCATCCACATGCAACTGCCTGGTCAGGCTCAATATATAATTTTAAAATTAGTATAAAAATTACTGTAAAAACAAACTTGAAAATTACTTTCTAGGATCTAATCCAACCTCACATCCAATGAAAGAAATCATTTACAATAATTCTGCTAGTATTCACGGCAAAATAAATCAGCTTAAAGAATCTAGAATACTTTTATTCTCTCTTAACATTTTGCAAGGACAAGAATTGAGGAGGAAATCTGATTCAATCATCTGTTGGCGATTTAACATAACAAAATAAATAAAAGTTGGGTCATCCACCAGGTGAAAACTCTATTACATAAACCTCTTTGTGAAAAGATTTTCCCATTAGGTAAAATTAGGATGACTCTATTTCCTGGTTTGTAAGGGGTAGGTTCCAGTTGTTCTGAAAAAGTATGAATCAGTTTGCAATATATAAACTATATGGTTTCCCTAAAACATAGATTTTCAAAGGGTGGTCTTTAGACCAGAAGCATCAATATTACTGGAAACTTCTTAGAATGCAAATAGCTCCATCCCAGACTTACTGAATCAGAAACTTTGGGGTAGAGCCCCTGCAATCTGTGTTTTACCAAGCTTTGCAGTTGATTCTGATGTACACTAAAGTTGAGAACCAATGCCCTAGATATACAACCAACCGATATGCTATTTTCAGTGTCCAATCCTCTTCAGTTTAGTTTCTAGCTCCAATTAATGTGAAATCACTACCTGCCCTTTTACTTTGCTCTTTGAAATGTTTAAAACTGAACTAAAAATACTTTGTCTAAGGAGATAAGATAATCTTTGATCAACAGATTCATTTATACTAAAGATTTCTATAGTCTAAAAACTGTCTCTGCCCAAAGGTCTTTATAATTGAGAGAAATCATTCAGGACATATCACAAGGTACCAAGAGTGGGTGTGGAAGCAATCGGGATAAAACAACGCCATAATGGCCTTACCATCTCATTGCTGAAGACTAATGAAAATCAGCGCATCCTCCCTGATACCCTTCTCAACCTCAATGGACCATGAGGACATCTGAGATAGAAAAACGACGTTTTTTTTATGAACCCGAAAGAATTTCAGGATGAAAGAACTGCCATTTTGCAGACTAACAATGTGATCTTGTTTCCTTCGACTCAAGTATTACAGTTTGAAGTCAGCGTAGTGACTACCTTTTATATAGGCAAGACCTTCCCCACCCAAGTAATTTAAAGAGGCTCAACAGACTAAAAAAATTAACTCTAAGCCTGACCTGTGGTGGTGCAGTGGATAAAGCGTCGACCTGGGAACACTGAGGTCACCAGTTCAAAACCCTGCACTGGTTTGGTCAAGGCTATACGGGAGTTGATGCTTCCAGCTCCTTCCCCCTTCTCTCTCTCTCTCTCTCTCTCTCTCTCTCTCACTCTGTGTCTCCTCTCTAAAAATGAATAAAATAAAAATAAAATAAAAAAATATTAACTCTAAGATATTACTATTAATAAAGCACTCTGCAGCTTACAAGGCGCCCATACACATTGTTTACTTCAAACTCACAAACATCCTCTGAGGTAGATAAGCCAGGTATCATCACTGCTTTTTTCTAGATGAGAAAACTGACACTGAAGCATTTTCTTGAACTTTATCAAGAAAACAAGCAAGCAGAGGGAACCACCATGCTAATCAAGACATTATAATTATAGGCCGTGGGCTGTTAGCTCAGTTGTCTCAAGTGTTGTCCCATCCACCAAGTCCACAGTTCAGTCCCCAGTCAGAGCACATATAAGCATCAACCAGTGAATACATAAATACGTGGAACAACAAATACAGTGTGTCCCGTAAAGTGATGGTGCACTTTTGACAGGTCACATGGTCAAAAGTGCATCATGACTTTACGGACACACTGTAAATGTTTTTCTCTCTCTCTTTCTCTTAAAAAAAAAAAGTAAGATATTCTAATTACAAATGCTAGTTTCTTGGGAAAAATTTCAAGAGTGTTGTCTACACCAAAATAACTAGAAAGAAGTTAACCTATGGTGCTGAACAACCCTATATGGTGCATTAGGCAGGTACAATACACATTCTATAACAGAAAACTCGGGGATTTAAAATAATTGTTAATTTGCAAAAATAAGTTAGTGGAAGATATCCTCTTTCCATTACTTTTCCTACAGTGTCCTAAAAGAAACAAGTGAAACTCTACATGCTTGGGAAACATGATCATCATCGCTGTCCGCCTGCCTTACCCACAAGCCCAGGGCAAATGGGTGTACCTATGATCTATACCTTGGTCCCTCCCCATATGACTGAACCAAGGTGGTACCCGATAAAAATAAATTCAAATTTACCTATAAATAAATTCCCCTAGCAAAAGACAGTCTCTCAGACTGAATTTTTTAAAAACATAGCAATGGGATATATAAAAAACACAGGCCTTTTTCTTTTAAAAAAGGAAGGGACAGAGTAGGGCTGAAAACACAAGAATGAAAGTTAACTCATAACCACTCTGGAGAGTGATTTAGATTAGTGGTAACATTGAAGATGTATATATCTTACACTCACAAGTCCACTTCAAGGTATACAAAACTCTAGCACAGGTGTTCAAGGAGGCAGGCACACAAATAATCTATCCAACAGTGTCTTTTACAATACAACAAACAACCCACCTTAAAATTTGCTTAAATAAAAAGAATGGGAAAATTGTAACATAGTCATACAATAGAATATAAATTAAACCAATAAACAGTATCAACAAAATTGAGCAAAACATAGTAGTGATCTAGATAAATCCCTGAAAATAATGTTGAACAAAAATAGTTTCGGCCCTGGCCAGCTGGCTCAGCGGTAGAGCATCGGCCAGGAGTGTGGAAGTCCTGGGTTTGATTTCGGGTCAGGGCACACAGGAGAAGCACCCATCTGCTTCTTTACCCTTCCCCCTCTCCTTTCTCTCTATCTCTCTCTTCCCCTCCTGCAGCCAAGGCTCCATTGGAGCAAAGTTGGCCCAGGTGCTGAGAAAGGCTCCATGGCCTCCGCCTCAGGTGCTAGAATGGCTCCGGTGGCAACAGAGCAATGCCCCAGATGGGCAAAGCATCGCCCCCTGGTAGGCATGCCGGGTGGATCCTGGTCAGGCGCCTCTGGGAGTCTGTCTTACTGCCTCCCCGCTTCTAACCTCGGAAAAATACAAAAAACAAAAACAAACAAACAAAATATAGTTTCACAGCAAACACAATTTCATTAATATGAAGTTGGAAAAAAACCATAAAATATTGTACATTGTTTACAAATACATATATATGTAGTTATCGTGCGGAAACTTTCAAAGAAATAATAAACACCAAATTCAGGAGATGGTTACCTCCAGGGATGAAGAAAGGTGAAAGGTAAAAGAGTATATAAGGGGCTTTGACTATAACTGTAATGTTTGTTTCCTAAACAAAACCCCTTGATTCCAAGAAAAAAAAGAAACAAGAATTAAAAAGTGCATATTAGGGAAATACAAATCAAAAGGTAATATTCAAAAGTAAGATCAAACACTTGAATATCAAAAACTACACTACCAAATATGTAAAAACTGGAGTGTAACTTAATGACAAAGGAATAACTAACTCTTCAGCAAAATGTAAAGACCTTAGTCTAAATGCGCCTTACCAATGAGCCCTCAAATTTATTGGGGGAAAAAATTTTTAATCTGAAAGGAAAATAAATCTATTATCATAATAGATTTTAACATCTCATTCCAAAACTCAATAATGGACATGAACGGAATCCTGACATAACCAAGAATACATATTTTAAGCACAGATAGAATACATACAAACCGTGACCAAGTACTCAGCTACAAAATTAGCCTCAAACACTGAAGAACCAACACACATAGTATATGTTCTCTTACCTAAGAGAAATAAAGTCAGAAATCAACAATCAAAATAAAGTTTAAAAAATAAAATAAAAAATTCTTATGAAAACCTCTTTTTTGTAAGCTAGTTGGAGTAGGTTTCCATTCCTTGTAATAATAGAGTCCTTCCTAGAACAAACTCCTAGAGTCTGTTTTTTGATGTTGTTTCAAATGCACATGGAGAAAGTACAGAAACATTCAAAGAAGCAGGGTAAAAAGTAAAGATAAAATATTAAGCATTTCTTATTCATGACAGTGTTACACATATTATTAGCTCATGCATCCATTTCATTTTATAGATGAGACTCTGGGAGATTCAAGAGGTTGCTCAAGCTGCTAAGGAGCAGAGAAAACACCTTATTCTTGTTTTATAGAGGACAGTTCTGCTCTATTTTGCATGAGTGGAGGTGGTTATCTGTTTTAGTAAAGGGAACTAAGTGACTATGCACTCACGCAGCCACTCAACAGACAAAGCAGCCAGTAAGCCAAAAGCAGAGGTCTGATAGGGAATTTGAGGGTGAATCTAGGTATATGTCCGATAATAAAGAGAAAGCATGGACCTTGGAGTCAAAGACCTGGGTTCAAATTCCAACTTGCTTACTAGTTGTGTGAAGTGACAATGAGTCTTCCTTTCCTCAACTGTAAGATGTAGCCTTCCTCAAGGATATTACTGTTCAGATTCAATCAGTTCAACCATTAGGAAAGGCTATATATGTAATAGAAATATACCAGTTATATATTTATATTCTACACTACATATACTACATTAAGACCTATTAACAGTTATATTTAACCCAGACCATGCGGTGGCACAGTGAATGGAGATTTGGCCTGGGATGCTAAGGACCCAGTTTCAAAACCCTGAGGTCACCGAGTTGAGCGCAGGCTCACTAGCTTCAGCACGGGGTCGCTGGCTTGAGCGTGGGATGGTGGACATGACCCAGTGGTCACTGGCTTGAGCAAGGGGTCACTGGCTTGTCTGGAGCCCCCTAGTAAAGGCACATATAAGAAAGCAATCAATGAATAACTAAGGTGCCAGAATGAAGAATTGATGATTCTCATCTCTCTCCCTTGTCTGTCCTTGTCTCTGTCCCTCTTTTTCTCGCTAAAAAAGAAAAAACAATACACACAAAATCAATTAGAATTAAGTACATACATGCGCATACTTTTGAAAAAAAGCAACAGATAATTATGCTATAAACAGCGTTTTCTGTTTGTACTGCTTAATGCTAAATACAGTGCTCACTTGAAAAAGGTACAACAGTCATTCCCAAGTATTAATATTGCCTCTGACTTTAACTTACTGTTTCTATCTTACATTTCTCCACAGACCTCTATGGTAGGCAGAATAATGAACCACCACCACCCAAAGACATACATGCTCTAATCGCAAGAACCTGTGAACATGTTACCCTGCAAGGCAGAGGGGTCTTTGTAGATGTGATTAAGATTACAGATTTAGAGATAATCCTGAATTATTCAGGTAAACCCAAACTAATCACAAGTCTTTAAAAGCAGAAAAACATTTCCCAACTTCAGTAAGAGAGAGGGAGAGTTAAGATTCAAAACTAAGACTTGATTCGCTTGCTGTTGGCTTTGAAGATAGAGAAAAGGGGGGTCATGGGCTAAGGCAGTGGCTGGCAAACTCTTTAGTCAACAGAGCCAAATATCTACAGTACAATGATTGAAATTTCTTTTGAGAGCCAAACTTTTTAAACTTAAACTATGTATATAGGTAGGTACATTCCTTATCAAGGTAGTACCCGCATGTGGTATTTTGTGGATGAGCCACGCTCAAGGGGTCAAAGAGCCACATGTGGCTTGTGAGCCACAGTTTGCCAACCAGGGAGCTAAGGAATGGGGGTATATGGGTGAACTCTAGAAGGTAGGAATAGCCCTCAGATGACAGTCAAATGAAAACAGAGATCTCAGCCCTACAGCTGCAATAAACTATATTCTACCAACATCAAGAATGAGCAAAGACCCTCCACAAGAAAACCCAGCTGTGCTAAAACCACCTTGACTTTAGCTAGGTGAGACCCGTCAGACTTTTGACACGTACATGAATTTACATAGAACTTCAGAACTGTAAGGTAACAAAGCTGTGTTGTTTGAGCTGCTAAAGGTGGTATTTTACAGTAGTAACACAAAACTAATGCACCCTTTATCTCATTTGCATTAAAAACTGTAAAAAATTTTTTAGTAAGTATCCATAATCCTTTTTGCACAGGGGAATAAATTGGTCAATGCATGTAGCCTACCCGGCAGAGGCTACCTAGAATACACTCAGTTTTCTGAGGCACTCTGTGCCAGGCAGTCTTGCTTTCAAGAATTTCACAGCAGCATGCATCACTTAATATTTATTTTATTACTTTCTCCCTTAGACATGAGCAGAAATACAGTTAATTTTCAACTACATCTGAAAACAGGAATATTCTAAAAAGAAAACTGGGAGAAACTTTAACATTTACATTACATCATAACTATGAAAAGTAAAATCTTCAAAGAGATGGGGGTAAGAGGAGGGAAAAATAAGTAAATAATTTGCTTTAAACAACAGCTCAGTTTCCTCATCTGTAAAATGGTAACTACATATTTATGTTGAAAGATTAAAAGATAAAAGGCTTTTGATATTGTGTATGAGCTATAAAAAGTGTCAAGAATTCCTTATGACAATCTATTACACAGACATAATGACAAAAACTAATGTGATACAGAATTCTATATAAATTCAACCTGAATATATCTTAGGTATGACTTATATAAAATCCCAGAAAGCAGAAAATCTGACAATAAAAAAGAATCAATTTTAGAAAAATATTCAAGCAAAAAAGGCCTTTGACTGACCAGTAAAGGGAATGTCATATTACCACTACTATTATGAACAATGGTTAATAATAGGTCTGCAGGTTCTCTCTGGACCACACCCACACCTTTCTTTCCTCTCAGGCATGCATCTTTACTTTTCTCTCCTAAAAATCTAATGGTTCTAACGTGACTTGCAACCAGAGAAGGAATGAACAATGAACAGTGGCAGCTTGTCCTGGGCTTACCCCCTGAACGTGTCTCCAAGGACCCGTTTTCTCTGACATTTCAATGAGCTACCAGCAGCTCCACATCGGCTTACTTCTCTCACAGTGCCTTTTACTTCTCAGTGAATCCACGTGGCTCACTTCTTTCCTATAACATTTCTAGAGGGCTAACACACAGCACTGCCTAGGCTTTCTCTCCTGTTACTTCTAGACTTTTCAACAACCTTAAAAAGCAGCCCCACTTTGGCACTCTTTTGTCAGTGACTTTTGCTTCTCAGTGAATTCATGCAGCCCAGTGTGGCTCACTTCTTTCCTATGACATTTCTAGAGAGTCAAAGCAAAGTACCACCTAGGCGTTCTCCTGTTGCTTCCTTTATCCTAAGCCCTTACCTTGTTTCACTGTCTCTAGCTTTAATAAACGTACTCTCAAAGATAGATGATAGATAGATAGATAGATAGATAGACAGACAGACAAAACAGACGTCCAGGACTCACTGCAGATCTACTAAAACAGCACCTCCAAGGAGGAAACCCAAGCCATTTGAGTTGACAGACAGTACAGAAATTAAAAGGGGTGTGTGTGTGGCTAGGCATATATGATAGCAGAGGGAATTTAGCATCTTTCTGCCAGGTGTCTCGTGCTACAAGTGAAGGATAACAACTAAACAAAGCTGATGGAATCAAATGGGAAGGTTTCTTGTAAAAAATGAGTAGAAAGGGGGACAAGGGAGGTCAAGATGTGGGTGCATCTTTTGTAGCAAAGGACCCAGCCTCACAGACTGAGGATGAGCACAGAATAACAAAATGGAGCAAGCACAGCTGGGCCAGAGTGAGAGGGAAAAACAGCTGAGCTGGCAAAACTGATATGCTCACATAAAACAGCAAAATTACTGGTGACTACAAGAGGAGAGCTGGCAAGATAAAATGGGTAGGGGGAGCAGTAGGGATGATAAAAGAAAAAAATTAATTTCATATTGGAGCAGGAGCAGTAATGGAATAAGGACAAAAAGAACAAGAGCACTGAGAAGGCAGAGAGGGGCATTATTTGAGATGAGTAAGTAGGTTCACTAGGAAAGTGAAGAAAGGGAAAAAAGAATGAGAATACAGGGTGTCAAGGTCCCTATGATTCAATATAAAGCTTCAGGAGCAATATAAATATTAGGGGAAGCAAGGAGCAAACTGGTTAGGAGAGAAGGAAAAGGGAAGGGTTGATCAAAAATCTTGAAAGGCTACAAGGTTACAAATAAAATGCATAAAGCAAAAAATTTAAGTATAAAAGACATATTTCAGATAATGTTAAAAGGTATGTTTCAGATGTGTTTTAGCTCTCTCATTGAATAAAACTACTAAACATTTAAAAACAGACAAAACTAAACAATATAGTTTAGAGATGCATAAGTTACACTACTATGAAGAAACGTAAGGGAAGGATTAATACAGACTTCAGGATGGTGGAAGCTTGGGAAAGAAGGAAAGGTATGTGATAAAGATCTGTATTTCTTTAACACAGTGTTTGATTTATTACTATTCTTCAAAACTATTAAACTATGGGTGTATATCATATATAAAATATTCATATTTTGTATCTAAATAATTTTAATGGAATTTTCCTACCTCTGAATTTCCCAGTTTTTCTTTTTCTAAAAGATTATTTTTAGCCCTGGCCAGCTAGCTCAGTTGGTTAGAGGGTCGTCTCCAAACGCCAGGTTGAGGTTCAATCCCCAGTGAGGGGCACATACAAAAGTCAACCAATAAATGCATAAATAAGTGGAACAACACATTGATGTTTATGTTTCTCTCTCCCTCTCCCCGTCTAAAATCAATAAATTAAAAAAAAAGGTTTTTCAATTATAGTTGACATACATTATATTAGTTTCAGGTGGGCAACATAGTGATTAGACATTTATATAACTTACACAGTGATCAACAAGTAAGCCTAGTATCCATCTGATACCATATATACTTATTACAATATTATTGTCTATATTACCTATGCTGTACTGTACATCCCCGTGACTGTTTCTGTGACAATTTTTAAAAAATAATTTAAATTTATTAATTTTAGAGAGGAGAAAGAGTGACCAGACAAGTACAGGGTTTTGAACCCAAGACCTCAGCGTGCCAGGTCTGCACTTTACCCACTGCGCCACCACAGGTAAGGCTTGTTTCTGTGACAATTTATACACCTAATTCCCTTCCCACCCATCCCGCCAACGCCCACCCCTCAATCTGGCAAGCATCAATTTGTTTTCTGCATTCATGAGTTTGTTTTGTTTGGCATTTTGTTGTTTAGATGCAGCACATAACTGAATCATATGGTATCTGTCTTTCTTTTTTTTTAAAAAAAAATTCTTTTTATTTTATTCACTTTAGAGAGAAGACACAGAGAGAGAGAAAGAGAAAGAGAGAGAGAGAAAGAGAGAAAGCGGGGAGGAGCTGGAAGCATCAACTCCCATATGTGCCTTGACCAGACCAGTGCAGGGTTTTGAACTGGCAACCTCAGTGTTCCCAGGTTGACGCTTTATCCACTGCGCCACCACAGGTCAGGTATATCTGTCTTTGACTTACTTCACTTAGCATAATACTTTCTAGGTCTATCCATGTAGTTGCCAGTTTGTTTTACCACTGTTTGCTTTCTGCAGATAATCTAACAAACTTCTCAAATCAAGATCTCTGAATCTTTTCTTTCTGCTCTCGTAACTTTTCCCCCTTTCGTATTTCCAACCTTTCAAGCTCAAGTGTCCCCTATCTTCACACATACAAACAAAACTGATCTTGCAACCAACTCTAAACTTCTCATTCTTTCCTTCTCTTTCACACTCAAAATTTTGAATGATATGGTTCTACTTTTAATTTCCCAGTATCTCCCTCTTTCTAAAACTACCAGAAGTATACATGAGATTGATCCATTGGACTGCAAACATGTAATTCCAACTATCAGACATTTCCACTTGTCCTCCTGGCAAATCCCTACTCACCATTCCAATTTCAACTTAAATACACCTTCCAGGAAAAGCCCTACAACACTTGCCCCACCACTTAATTTGCTCATCCACATAAATTTCTGACACTGAAAGCCTACCTTTTTATTTAAGACAAAGTAAAAAGCTTTCCAGGCAAGAAAACATCAACACAAAATAAGATTTATAATGTATGTGGTTCTGGCCACTTGGCTCTATGGTAGAGCATCAGCCTGACATGTGGATGTCCTGGGTTTGAGTCCCCGTCAGGGCAAATAGGAGAAGCAACCATCTGCTTCTCCCCCCTTCCCTCTCCTCTCTCTCTCTTTTCCCCTCCTGCAACCATGGCTCAATTGGTTCAAGAAAATTGGCCCTAGCCTGATCTGTGGTGGCGCAGTGGATAAAGCATCAACCTGTAACACTGAGGTTGCTGGTTTGAGACCCTGTGCTTGCCTGGTCAAGCAAGGCACATATGGGAGTTGATGCTTCCTGCATCAACTCTCCCCTTTCTCTCTCTCTCTCTCTCTCTCTCTCTCTCCTGTATTTCTAAAAATGAATAAAATCTAAAAAAAATTTAAAAAAAGAAAATTGGCCCTGGGAACTGAGGATGGCTCCATGGCCTCACACCAGGCACTAAAATAGCTCGGCTGCCAAGTAACGGAGCAATGGCCCGATGGGCAGAGCATCACCCGGGCTTGCCAGGTGGGTTGTAGTCGGGACACATGCAGGAGTTTTTCCTCTCTGCCTATCACTTAAAAAAAAAAAAAAGAATGTATGTGGTGAAACTGATCAAAGGTACAAAATAAGTCCTAGGGATGTGAAGTATAGCATGAAGAGTATAGTTACCAGTACTAGATTATATACCTGAAAGTTGCTAAGAGACTAAATTTTTAAAAGTTTTCAACACAAGAAAAATAAATTTTGTATATGTGTAGCAATACAGATTAACTAAATTTAAATTTACTGTGGTAATTATTTTGTAATACATACATATATGAAATCATTATGTTACATACCTGAATATGTCAATTATATCTCAATTAAAAACACATTAAGGTAATATAATATATAACCAGGCTAATCTGTTTTACTTATATAGCACTTGTCCTCAAAAGAAAGAAAAGTAAAGGGGGACCAGTAAAATGCAATAAGGAGTGGTGGGGTATGTTATCATCTTGATAGATGAATTGGGTGGGAGGAGAATGGATAAATAAAAGTTGGTCAGTTGAAAAGCTCTGACCTAACCTTTCTTTTTTTGGGGGGAGGGGGATTTGGGGGAGTGTGCACAACAATAAAGGCATTTCAGATAGAACACAACTGGTTTGTGCTTTTTTGTGCCTAGCTAAGTGGAAGGGGAGGGGAGGGAAGATTAGTAATGAGGTTAAAATTAAAATTGTAGGCAGATGCCAGAATTTTAGGACAACAAGCATACAATTTTTCTCTCTCTCAATACTTGAAAACTAACCTGCCTATGATATTAAGTCAGGTTTGTTAGAAAAACATTTTCCACTTTATATCTAGATTTAAATGACACATTTTCCTAAATGAGTTTCAGGAATAAGACACTACTAATGATAAAAAAATATTTTTCTCATTGTTTTATTTAGTTATTTATTTTTAGTTGAATTTATTGTAATATTGGTTAATAAAATTACATAGGTTTCAGGTGTACCATTCTATAACCCATCATCTGTACACGGCACTGTGTGTTACCACCTCAAGACCAATGGAAAATTTTAAAGCTATATTTTAACTGTATTTTGCCCTGGCCAGATAGCTAGGTTGGTAACAGTATTGCTCAAAGCCCGGAGGTTGCCTGTTTGATACCCCGTCAGGGCTCGTCAGGGCTCATCCGGGAACAGCTCCACGTTCCCGTGTCTTTCTCTCTCCCTCCCCCACTTCCTCACTTGCTAAAATCAATCACTCAATCAATAAAAAGTAAAAAACAAAACAAAGCTGCATATGGTCATACAGTATGAAAACAAACATTTCAACCAGATCGTCATGATCAGTGAAGTTTTTAAGAACTTTTCTATGAAAGAGGGAATTCTGAAAGGGAATATGATACTGATACTTTGACATTTGTCCCCATTTCTCTCACTTTGAGAGCAGTGAAGGCTAATGACTATTTCATAGGCTAGCGAAAATGAGAAACAGGAAACGTAGGGATTTTCTTCATCCTAAAATACATATTTTTCACACTACAACTTTAAAAAATCAACATAATTTCACACCACTGATTTAATATCTTCTGCGAGGAGAGACACATTAAGTGTATCTTACAACTATGTGTATATTTTGAGTTAAGAAAACACGGTAAAGAGCCTGATCTGTGGTGGTGCAGTGGATAAAGCGTCAACCTGGGAACACTGAGGTCGCCAGTTCAAAACCCTGCACTGGTCCGGTCAAGGCACATATGGGAGTTGATGCTTCCAGCTCCTCCCCACTTTCTATCTTTCTCTCTCTCTCTCTCTCTCTCTCTCTGTGTCTCCTCTCTAAAATGAATAAAAATAAAATAAAAAAAGAAAACACGGTAAAGCATTTTGGCCAAAGTCGATAGTAAGAAAGTGGCAGAATTGGGCTATAAAATTCTGCTGTCAAGTTATTAATGCATATTAATAGCAACAGTGGCCCATTCAGCTACTCGGCTCTTCCTGAAATACAAAGTCATACAAAATATCTTTTCTGTGCTCAAGAAGTACATAATCAAATATAGATGCCTACACAAATATCTATAAAACATTCTGGGATTAATATCAGAAAGATGATACAAAGTGAGATACATCCATATAAGCAGTAGTCCTTTCCAGACTGTATACCAGGAAAAGCTTAACACATCAAAAGAGCTTAATATATGTTGACTCTGAAAGCATTATGGAAGACCTAGGTTAAACTTTAAAAGACTAACAGAATTTCCACAGAGAAGACACTCCAAGCAGAGGGAGCAGCAGGGATCAGAAAAAAAGACCACTGGGCGTCATTGGCAGAAGCAAGGTAGGGAACAATGAAAAGTAAACAGGGCTAAAATATGGAGTTCCTTGAAGGTCAAACAAAACAACGAAAGCAGTGGAATAGCTTACTAAACCCATGTTTCAGGAGAAAATTAATCTGACAGTAAACTATGCAGGCTGCACTGGAGTGGGGAGAAAGCACTGCAGTATAGAGTCCAGTGTCAAGTATTCAGAGATGATAACAACAGCAATGGCAAGAAAGGAGTGTGTTCCTTTGCAACTGTTTAGGGACTGTTTTTGAATGACAGCAAATCCAAACAAACAGCACCACCATGTTAACATTTGTAGCCCCACTACTCCCCACACAATGCCTTACCCATGGCAGGTGCTCAATCAGTAAGCTGAAAGAAGGCAACTTGCAAAGGCTAATTCAAACCATCACTACTGCTAAATGTCCACAATCACTCTTCTCTCTCCTTTCCAAAACCACTCATATTACAGTTAAGGTGAAGTCCCTTTCCATTCTTGGTTTTACAGCATAAATCCAAGTTTGCCAGTAGGCTTTAGAACCCCAGTTCTTTTTCCTTCAAAATATGCCACATTTTTTAAAGTATAGAAATTCACTACTAAACATTTGCAAATCTCTGCTTCACGGGGGCTTTCTGTAGAAAATCATCCAGTTTCCAAACCAAACACACACCAAAAAACGTAGCTGAAAAAATCTTATTTATGGCGGACAGTTTTTCTTCTAGGCAGCAATCAACATCCTTCTAGTATTACTTATTGAATTTGCTACATCAGTAGTGCAACCACAAGCTGCAGCTTACATTTCCAAAGTTGTGTAAAGGGTCCAAAGTTGTGCAAGAGTCATCAGTGAAATCAGACTCTGGTATATTAATAGTTATAACACCTGAGGAAGCCTCAGTCTTATTATTAGACTCCAAATAATAACAAAATCACAGGTATTAAGAAATATTTATGTGTTCATTTACTTATCCGTGAAATACACTCAGGTGTTACTTCAAGTGAGAACAACCGAATTCCCTTCTGCTTCAAACAGACATCAATCAGGCCACCTGAAAATTGGCTGTTGTCTCCGGATTTGGTATATCTAAAAAAAAATCAGTGTCCCCAACACACACACACAGCACTGAAGACCTTGCACTACTATTAAATCCCCCCCCCCCCAGGTTACACGTGGCAAAGTCTACAGAACTGTTTCATGCTTTAATGACCTGGAAAGGGATTCCTCAGTCTTAAGCAATGGGATATGATTTATTCCGACTTGGGAATTGAAGACGTTAGAAAAAGAAAAAACTTTTATTTGTGGACCCTGAAAAAAAGAACACAATTTTTTTAAAGGTCTCCTGCTCTCCTCCTCGGCTGGCTGTGCCACATCAGGGAGCGCTTTGCCCAGGCCTAGGCAGATGCGTGCAGGTCGGAGGAGCTGGGCTGTTGAGGAAACCCGAGACCCTCCTCCCGTCCATCACCTTCTGCTCTTCTCTGCCTCCCTTTGCCTATTCGGGGGCGGTGAAGAGACCCCAAAGAGAGAAGCCCTGGCGAAGGACTGCAATAATCTGAGCCGGGTCCTCCCGGGCTAGAGGGCGGCCCCTTCTGCTACACTCTCCAGAGGAACACCGCAACGAGCTGCCACGGCCCGGCTGCAGGGCCGCTCCGGGCGGGGTCCCGGGCCGGGCCCGGCCAGGCCGCGGCCGCTCGCAGTGCCCACGTCACCAGCTCTAGCACTGCGGAAATGGAGCGGCTCGGCCCGGAGGGCGGCGCCGGCCGGCGTCGGCGCCCGGCCTGACGCCGTCTGCTCCCCAGCGCGGCCCCGCAGGCCGCCCACACCCGCCCGGCCGCGCCCGGGGCCCTCACCTGTGTCACCGATGATGATGTACTTGAAGAGATAGGCGTACGCCATGGCCGCGGCCGCTTAGTGCCAGGGCACACGGCTCCTCCTCCTCCTCCTACTGCTCCTCCTCCTCCTCCGCGTCCCTCAACCCGGCGAGGTTCAGCCTCGAAACGCCAGGCCCCGCCCGCCGCAACCACCGCCCGTCGCCGTCAGCAGCCGGGAGTGAGGAGCTGAGAAGCCCGACAAACTGACACCACCAGAGCTAAGCGAGACAGCGCAAAGCCGAGCCCAGCCGAACAATAACAGCCGCGGCCGCACCTCCACCCAAGCTCCGCGTCGCCTCCGCGCCGACCCGGAAGGGCTTCGGCCGCCGGCACCGCCTGAGCCGCGGAGTAAAGGGGCGGAGCTCGCACACCGCCTGCGCCTGCAGCTCGAGCCCCGCCCGGCCAGGGCCCCGCCCCGTCCAGCCAGATCCTGGTTCAGTCGCAGCCTTGTTCCAGGCGGAGTCGACCGCACCCCATCCGCGCAAAAGCCGGCGAGGTCGCGCGCCGGCGCCCGGCGTGTTTGAACCAGGACCCCGGTGGCCCGGAGAAGCGAGAGGAGAGAAAGGAGGGAAGGATTGTGTTCTGTAGCCGCAACGCGCCGGGGGCACGTGGTGGCAACGTCGCGTCGGCGCAGGTCCTGCCTTGGGATCCTGAAAAGGCGTTTAAAGTGTAGGAGCTTCCCTGAGCGGGATTGGAGTGCGATGATATTTCAGAATTTGGTGACCCGGCCTTGACAGTGAAAATGGAAATATTTGTATATTGAAAACTGTAAATAAGGAAAT
The DNA here is from genome assembly GCA_037038555.1 of Rhynchonycteris naso. Taxonomy (NCBI): domain Eukaryota; kingdom Metazoa; phylum Chordata; class Mammalia; order Chiroptera; family Emballonuridae; genus Rhynchonycteris; species Rhynchonycteris naso. Next base: position 231,973,824 of record CM072998.1, read on the forward strand.
GTGGAGTAAATGATGGTATGCCTCTACGGTGGAATACTACGAGGCTCTTAACTAAAAAATATAAAAAGCCCGACATGTTAAGCGAAAACGAAGCACAAGACTCAGTGAATAAATGCATATTTATATTACGTATTATTTATATAATATATATAACAATTACCTGTAATATAATAAATGATATGTGATATTTTGTTGCTATGTCAATATAAATATAGATTTTTTTTACTATTATGTAAAAATAAGGACAGGAATGTACTTAAATACCCATATATGAGTAGTCAATCTGAAAGAAAATACATGGGCAACTAGATCATGTCTGAACCAGGCATATAAATTAGAAATAAGAATTTGTCGAAAGGACAAAGATTTAGGGAAAGAAACAGAAGTTTTAGGCATAAGAAACAATGTGCAAAGTTCATGGATCTGTTCAGGGATTTGAAATGTGTAACAGGGAGAAGTGACTGGGATTTGTGAACGGTTCCTGTTTCCTAATACTCTTCTCTCTCGTTTGAGATCGTTTATCATGTAGTTCTGTTAATATTTTCATGCCAGTCTGCCTATACTTGGTTGCTACATGGTTTGAATGGCCTTGCCAAGTGTGAACTCAGGTTTTTTTCTAGAGTATTTGGAGGGGATTTTACTAAAGATTCAGGGATATCATACAAAAATTTGACCCGAAAAGTCCCCTAGAATTGCCTAATCTGGTTCACTACAGATCTTTTGCTTGGGGGAGGGGAGATCCCAGCCCAAGGCCTCTAAGTCCCAGAGCCCATTTGTCCTTCCCATCTGAGTGCCTTCACTCAATTTTTTCCTGGTGATAGATGTCAAGAATGTCCCTTTCCAGGAGAAACCCAGTTTCCTACTACTCTCAGAGGTACTGCTCTCCTCATAGCCCCAACAGGACAGCTCTATCAGGATATTACATAAAAGCCTAGCATCCTTTAAGTCAGAAACATCCCATACTGTTAGAGGAGGTGCAGAAATCATTGGTGCCTGGTCATGCAAAGTCTTATAGCCATGTCACTATGCACATAGAACTTTACCCAGTGGACACCAGGGAAACGAAAGGCCAGAATTGGGCATGTAAGACATCATAGAAAAAAAAAAAAGACATCATAGAAGTGGACATAATGCTATATAGAGACAATGCGATGTAAAAAGGCTTAGGAAACCTGGCTTTTGATCTTGGCCCTGCCGCTGATTGGATAATTGTGACACATCATTTGGCTTCTTAGAGCAATGCATTCATCTATGAGTTAAAAGAGTTAAGTGTTATCTAAGAGGGCTGTTCCAAGTCTGAAGTCCTTTTATATGATGTCCAGATCTAAAGCCACCTGTAAAGCAGGTAGTAATCCTCTCAGGAAAATGTCAGCGCCAACGGATTTCGATGTATATTCTTTAACAGAACTGAAATGCATTATTTATTTGTGCACAGGAATTAATGATCGGTTGCTGCTGAGCAGTGTAATCTCAAAAGAGCAGGGACTTGATTTTCAAATCCTTTCCTGAGCCCTGATTTTCTCATCTGGAAAATGTAGATAATAACTGCCTCACAAAGTCAATTTAGGATCAGATGAGATAATGTATATGAAGATATTCTGTAATTATGAAAAATATATACTTAATACATAAAACTGTTAGTGCTGCATAATTTTTTAAAATTACTTTGAGGGAGTAAAGACCCAATTACAATAGAAATTCATGTTTTAAAATTAGCTTCATTTATGTCTCTATTTTATATCTTTGTCTTTATTTTTCCTACATGTACTTTATAATATTTCCTCTAAGCCTAAATGCTATCTTAAATCCTTTTTGAAACAATACAGAGTATTTTTAAAAAGCCACAGAAACTTCATTTAAAACATTTATGACGAAAAAGCAAAACACATCTACAACAAAAATTCAAAAACATTTTTCAAGAAAAATTTCTCTAGCAAAATGACAGAAATAAACCTCTCTTCCCTTAAGTGGTAGTATACTTCCTAGGATTGTCCATTCAGTTTGGTTTTTAGCTATTTCACTCCCTTGGGGATGAATTCCAATAGCCTCATCTCTCAGTCTTACATCATATATGGTGTGAAGGTCATAACTGAAATTTAAAGATTGTGAGACTGCTTCTCCAAGGTCTTCTTATCCAAATTCTCCATGACATTTTATTTACAGTTTTTTTTTTGTTTTTTTTTTTTGAGAAAGAAGAAGAAAGGAGAGAGAGAACATCAGTTTGTTGTTCCACTTATTTATGCATTCATTAGTTGATTCTTACATGTGCTCTAACTGGGGATCAAACTTGCAACCTTGGCATATCAAAATGATGTTTTAACCAGATGAGTTATCTGGCCAGGGCAATGACATTTTAAAGTACAGTATTATATTGGAATTTTGCATTTACTGCTCAGCTAAACTTTTCATGTGTTTACATTATTTAAGGTTTTGTTTGCTCTGAGATGTGGGAAGAAAAGTAGGGTGGGTCAGGATGGGAGAAAGAGTGGCTTGGAATACTGTAATTCATAAGTTCTTACTTTGGTTTCCATGATTTCCTTAGCCAGTTCTTGAATGAAATTGGAGGGCTCCAATCCTCCTGAAATGGTATGAAAAATGTTCTATGCATTTGCATATATGTAATTTTATGGGAAAGTTTCTTGCATGAGAAAGAAAATAACTGAAAATAATTAAGAACCACTATGAAATGCCCTCATTAACCATTTCTAAATACCATGATAGAACTAATTTTTAAGCAAATAATAATAAGCTCAGTACCAATTTTGGAGGAAGATACAACTAGTTTCAAATACTGAATTTACTACCTATTAGTTGAGTGATTTAGTACTTGGAAAAGTACTAAATTCTCTAAGCCTTAGCTTTTTCATGATATAACATAAGTGCAGTATGTATTTAGCATAATGTCAAGCTCCGAGTAGACATTAAATAAACATTGAAGTCATTTTCTTCTTCCTTTCAGTCTCTCCTTGTTCTCTACTTCCAACCTGTCACTAATAACTGTAGGAGTTAAATGAGGCCAATAAAGACCCTGCCTTACAGGAGATTAGAATCTCCTTGTGTTGAGCCATGAGTGGCTTTGACCCAGTGAAGGCTACAGGAGAGGTACTGTATTATTTTGGAGTACAGAATTTTGTTCTGGGAAATGAGGGTAGATTTATGAAAGGATACTTATTTATACTGAACGTTTAAGGTTCGTAGTTTCATAGTTGTTGCTTTACCCTAGTCATTCCAAATGCTTCAGCTTTCTCCCTTGTACTTTGTTCCCCTTATCCACCTGATCTGCCATGTCCACTCTAGTTGGGTAACCCACTAGTATTCCCTGTTTTATGTTTCTATGCGTGACCTATTTTTGCCTACTTGTCAAAGCTAGATATGACTGTTTTCTCTCTTCTATTCCATTTGCTCATCCTTCACAAGCTTACTTGAAGAATCTAAAGTGAATAATTACATATTCACATACTTAGTCAATGTGTATGTAGATGACTGAAGAAACTTTCTTTTATATGTAGGCTATTCTTTTTACCAATAGATTGATTATTACTAATACTGGGGACCTACATGAGTGCATGGACCAGAGAAACAGTGACGATTGGAATAATAATAAGGTTATTTTATAAAATAGTGGATTGAAATATAACTACATGAAATATTTTGAGTTCATAATTAAAAAGCTTAAAAGAGTTAAAAACCAGAATAGTTTTATTCTATCATATAGGTTTTTAAAATTGATTTTGGAGAGAGGAAAGGAAAGAGAAAGAGAGAGAAACATCATTTTGTTGTTCTACTTATTTATGCATTCATTGGTTGATTTTTGTATGTGGCCTATCTGGGAATCTAACCCACAATCTTGGCTTATTGAAACGACACGACTTTCTAACCAATTGAGCTAACCAGCCAGGACCCACCATAGTGTTCTTAAATTAACTATTTTTCTAAGTCCTTAACATTTGTATAATGCTTTCAGCAGAGAAAGTGGTCTAGAGAAAGGCCCAATATTGAATTCTGTGAGGCCTGAATTATTGTCTCTTCCTTGCCACTACCTAGCTGACCTTGAGAAAATTATCTTCAAACTTTGTCATATGTTCAATAGAGATAATAATTCCAGTGGCTTATATAATAGAATTGCTGGGAGGTAGAGATGAGAACACTCTGAAAAGTACTTACTAAGGGAGGGTACATATACCAAATGGTGGGCTAATGATTTTCTGCACGTGTATCTAATTCTAAGTATATTAAGAGACCAACCATCTAAGAGCAGTGATATTTATTATCTGCATTTTTTGTGTGTGTCAACAGAGACTACACTGCACAATTGCTTGAAACCCTACTCTCCCTTTATTTTTCCTGTGTTCTAGTGTCCTGTGTTAATTGGTAGGTGTTGGGCAGATAAAATATATTATGCTCACTTTGTTAAAGATGGCACTGCCCACATGGAAGCCTTTCTCCCAGGTGATATTAGTTGCCCTTATGCTTGGGATGGGCGTAATTATATTATTGGGTGTGGGGAAAGAGGCTGTAAGCAGGCAGAGTCCTTATAGCCCAAGGCTTAGTTTTAAGAGTAAGCTTTGCCTGACCAGGTCGTGGCGCAGTGGATAGAGCGTCAGGCTGGGATGTGGAAGACCCAGGTTCGAAACCCCAAGGTCGCCAGCTTGAGCGCGCGGGCCCATCTGGCTTGAGCAAAAGCTCGCCAGCTTGGACCCAAGGTTGCTGGCTCCAGCAAGGGGTGGCTCGGTCTGCTGAAGGCCCGCGGTCAAGGCACATGTGAGAAAGCAATCAATGAACAACTATGGGGTCACAATGGCAACGAAAAACTAATGATTGATGCTTCTCATCTCTCTTCGTTCCTGTCAGTCTATCCCTATCTATCCCTCTCTCTGACTCTCTCTGTCCCTGTAAAAAAAAAAAAAAAAAAAAACCTTTTAAGAGTAAACTTTTCCTCACACCCTTGACTGATTGGATGATTGACTGATTGGATGATGTGGGGTGGTGCACTCCCATGAGGAATCCTCTCATTATGCCTCAGATAAGTGACTTTGTATCAAAGACTTCCTTGTTTGTAGATTGGATTAAAGTTTGGATTTCTACACTATAAAGTGGGGCAGACTGGAGCTTGCTCGCTCTTAGTTCCTGAGGTTAGTATTAGAGGGGAGAGCAGATGAAAGCCACGTGGAGGACAGGAGAAGCAGCCAAGATGGAAGAGTGCTGAGGATGAAGGCAGTTTGTGCAGAGAGAAGGAGATGGGAAGCAGAAGTGAATAAGTATGGTGGGCTAGAAGCCTTTGATTCTAGGAAACTCGGATAAGTCAGTAGCTTTGTGAGCACTGAAAGAGTGGGTTTTGGAGCCCAGTGTGTGTTTTTGCTTGCCTGCTGGGTGCAAGCTAGAATTAAAGCTGATGGCTCACCAGTTCTTGGCTCCGTTGTTTCATTACCGACTGTCCGAATCAAATGTGAACCTGCACTGGCCAGGCAGCTGTGATGGCAGCCTCGACTACTGACCTTACAGTAGGTGTTTCTTGTTTTGTAAAGGTTGGGATTGAAATGAGAATGTTGATTACATGAGGATTATTAGTAAAATTTACAACTTCTGTAAATGCTTCAATTATTTTTAATCTTTACCCCTACACGTCTTTAAATTTTGAGTTTTCTCTCACTTTTTGAGGAAATGATAAGCTAGTTTTGTCCCATTGGGAGGTTTGGACAGAGAAAACCTTCTATCACTGTCTTGTGTGAGATGGGATCTTAGAAAGTAAGTGGTATAGGGTATTGTGAGATCACATTTCAACCTTCTATCTCCTCTCCCTCCTATCTAATCTTTATCTCTGCTTCTAACAATCTCTTGTCAGATTTTCAACATATGGAGTGAGAAACAGAGGAAAATGACTCCACACAATCACATTCCACTTCTAGTATAAAGAGAATAGTCTGTTTTCCTAAATTTTCTTATTTTTTAAAATAAAAGTTATTAAAATTATAAATCTGTTCTCTAAATATTGAGATTACATCAAAAGGCTCACATTTAAAAATCTGCAAGGCTAATTTATATTTGTTCCAAGAATTTTGAGCACTTCTACTACTCTTTTACATTTCTCAATTTAAGGAATCTGGGGATCAATCTCAAGAACTTTTTCAAATAAAAAGATTATGAAGAAGTATACATAGTACAACCTTAAAACAGCAATCAACATTTGTTTTCACACATTTTTGTGATTCAGAAATCTAGGAGCAGCTTAGTTGGGTGGTTCTGGCTTGGGCTCTCACTTGGAAATGTTCATCTTTCAGCCAGAGCTGCAGTTATCTGAAGGCTTGACTGGGGCTGGAGGATCCACTTCCATGATGGCTCATTCATATGACATTTGGTGAAGTCCTTAGCTCTTTACCATATGGACCTCTCATAGGATTTCTTGAGTATCTTTATGACATGGAAGCTGATTTCTCCCAGAGTGAGTGATATGAGAGAAAGCACGAGAACAAACCTTAAAATCTTTTACGATCTAGCCTCAGAAGTCACATACCATCACTTCTGTATCTTTTTGGTCCCATGGACCCACTATGGTAAAATGTAGGAAGGGACTATGCTACTGCTCACAAAAATTAGGGGATCAGGGAAGATGCAGATACTCCAGTACTTTTAGCTTTTTTTATAGTGCATTTTCACCAATGAAATAAAAGTTGGTTTTGCATCTCATTTGCATAATCGAACAACTTTCTCTGACTTGTTTGCTTTTCTGATGTTCTTGTTTGATAAAATCAAATGCTTTTTTTATTGCTTCATATTCATTTTGAAATATCCCCTAATTTTTGTGAGCAGTATATTAAACCTGAGGCAAAGATCATTGGGGGTCATCTCAGAAGCTAGTTACCACAACCTGAAAAGACCAAGAAATAGAAACAATAATCTAATAAATATCTAACTGTAGTATTCCAGCCCACAGGGAACTACCAGTGTTGCATGGAAGGAATCTACTCAAGACACAAATTTATGTCAAGAGGAAGAGAGGGGGAGGTCTGCCAAGGGAGGGAAAGAAGACCTCCTGAACCTCCTTCTCCCTTAGCTTTCATTGATCAGAAGCAGAACAGAGGTAACAGGATTAGGAGGGAGGGAGATCAGATGATAAGGGGAAAGAATGGCTGATGGCCATTTTGCTGATGTGGAGAAAGGGCTAATTTGGGTCAGTACTTCTTTTACTTTTGCTAATTAACAAGCACAAAGGAAGGTGAAACCTAGAACCTCTAGGCTAATTTTCTAAAGTCTGTTCACATACATTCTTTTGTGTCTGCACAAAGGTCACTCACTCACACAGCTTCTTGGTGTTTGTATCCAAGAGATGTTCAATCAGGGCTTTTAACTAGAGTTCCCCAGTCTAAGTCATAGAGGGTTCGATGTTAAATGGGTGATTTCCTAAATCTAACAATCTGAAATCAGATACATTTGGGGCAAATCAGGTTCATTTTACCTGTGTATAATACAATTTTACTAAAAATAGATTAGTTTATAAAGAAGTTAATTATGGTTTTGGGTGCTTCAAAAATATTTTAGGTAAAGGACCAAAACATAGTTATTTTACAATTGGAAAAGGAAAATACTTCCAGTTTTAAAAAATTATACTTAAGCTCTGGCCAGTTTGTTCAATGGTAGATAGAGCGTTGGACCGGCTTGTGGATGTCTCCAGTTTGATTCCTGACCAGGGCACACAGAGGAAGCAACCAGCTGCTTCTCCACCCCTCTCTTTTCTCTCTCTTTCTCTCTCTCTCTCTCTCTCTTCCTCTCCCACAGCCATGGCTCAGTTAGTTTGAGCACATTACCCCCAGTGCTGAGGATGGGTCCATGGAGCCTGCGCCTCAGTTGCTAAAAATAGCTTGGTTGTGAGCAAGGCCCCAGATGGACAGAGCATCAGCCCCACACAGGGATTGCCAGATGGATCGCAGTGCGGTGCAGGGTGGGGGAGATGAATGCGGGAGTCTGTCTCTATCTCTCCTCCTCTCACTCATAAAAAGAAGAAAAAAAGAAAAAAATTATAACAATTGTTTTGAGGATAGAATACAATGACAATGTAGTTACTTAAATGATTTTTAAAAAGAGTTGTTTTTCCCAGGCGTGGCTGGGTTGCTCAAGTGATAGGGCATTGTAAAGCCAGTAGTCGAGGCCACCATCACAGCAGCCTGTCCCACACAGGTTCGCACTGGATTCGGACAGATGGCAATGAAACACCGGAGCCAAAAACTGGTGAGCCATCAGCTTTAATTCTAGCTTGCACCCGGCGGGCAAGCAAAAACACACATTGGGCTCCAAAACCCACACATTCAGTGCTCACAAAGCTACTGACTTATCCGAGTTTCCTAGAATCAAAGGTTTCTAGCTCACCAGACTTATTCACCACTGTTTCCCATCTCCTCCTGCACAAACTCTTAACAAACTGGCTTCTTCCTCAGCACTCTGCCATCTTGGCTACTTCTCCTCCACATGGCCTTAATCTGCTCTCCTCTCTGATACTTCAGGAACCAAGAACCAAGAGAGAGAGATCTAGCTACCGGTCCGCCCACTTTATAGCATAGATAATCCAAACCTTTAATCCAATTATACATACAAGAAAGTCTCTGATACAAAGCCACCCATCTGAGGCATAATGGGATTCCTTCCTAAATCACCACCCTACATCATCCAATCAGTCAAGGGTGTGGAGAAGAGCTTAGTCTTAAAACTAAGCTTTAGGCTATAACGACCTGGCCTGCCCACAGCCTGTTCCAGAACACACATTAATATCAACAAACTTCCATGTGGGCAGCACCATCTTTAACAAAGTGAGCATATTATATTTTATCTGCCCAACAGGCATATAGACATCGTGCCCATATGTCAAGGTTCTGGGTTTGTTTGATTCCTGGTCAAGGCACATATAAAAACCAACCAATGAATACATAAATAAGCAGGACAACAAATCGATGTCTCTTTCTCTCTTTCCTCTCTCTTTAAAACCAACAAATAATTTTTTTAAAAAGAGTTGTTTTCATCCTGTTCTTTTTTTTTCTTTTCTTTTTGTGAGAGAAACAGAAACAGAGAGATAGGGACAGAAAGGAAGGGAGAGATGAGAGGCATCAATTCTTTGTTTCAGCACCTCAGTTGTTCATTGATTGCTTTCTCATATATGCCTTGATGGGGTCGGGGGCTACAGCAGAGTGAGTGACCCCTTGCTTGAGCCAGTGACCTGGAGTTCAAGCTGGCTAGCTGTGCTCAAACCAGATGAGCCCCTGCTCAAACTGGCAACCTTGGGGTTTCGAACCTGGGTACTCCGTGTCCCAGTCTGACACTCTATCCACTGTGCCATCGGCTGGTCAGGCCATCCTAAGTTCTTAAGGATTCATGTGATTCATCAGAGTAAGCAACTTATTTTTACTTTTTCATTGTCTTTGAATACTTTTACGAGACCTCGGTATTTTCCTACCTGTGAAAACTCTTATATCAAAATATTATAATAGTTGATTATGAATTTTATAAAAATCTACATTAGCCTGATTGATGGTGGTGCAGTGGATAAAGAATCCACCTGGAACGCTGAAGTTTCTGGTTTGAAAGCCTGAGGTTGCTGACTCTGAGCATGGGCTTGTCAGCATGGAGTCTCTGGCTTTCGTGGGGGAATCGTCCACATGATCCCAAAGCTTGCCACCTTGAGCCCAAAGATTGCTGGCATAAAAAGCCCAAGGTCACTGGCTTGAGCAAGGAGATCTTGGCATCCCTCAGTCAAGGCACATATAAGAAGCAACTACGAGTTGATACTTCTCACTTTCTCTCTCTCGGAAGCTATCAATGCACAACTAAATAAAAGTAACTATGAGTTGATGCTTCTCAACCTCTTTCTTCCTTCCTGTCTTTCTCTCTCTCAAAATAAAAAAAATAAAAAAGAAAATAAAACAAATCTACATTAAATGACGTAGGAGAAGCATGGACTTCAATTAAGCGTGGTTAAGGTACAAACAAGTAGAAGTTTGACTATCATTCCCTAAAAGTGGTCTTTTCTGGTACTATAGTTTACTAATCTTTATTAGAAGAACTGTAGGCTTGTGTCATTTTTAAAATCTTATCTTGAAGTTTTTATTACTAGACTTAATGGACAACATTTTTTACTCTTAGTAAATGGATATTTTAATTTTCTTGATACTGCATTTGATAAAAATTATAATACAAAAGTGTAAAGCCTGTGGCCAAGGCCACTATCACAGCAGCCTGACCCACGCAGGTTCACGTTAGATTCGAACAGTCGGTAATGAAACACAGGAGCCAAAAACTGGTGAGCCATCAGCTTTAATTCTAGCTTGCACCCGGCGGGCAAGCAAAAACACACACTGGGCTCCAAAACCCTCACATTCAGTGCTCACAAAGCTACTGACTTATCCGAGTTTCCTAGAATCAAAGCTTTCCAGCTCACCAGACTTATTCACCTCTGTTTCCCATCTCCTCCTGCACAAACTCTTAACAAACTGGCTTCTTCCTCAGCACTCTGCCATCTCGGCTGCTTCTCTCCTCCACGTGGCCTTAATCTGCTCTCTTCTCTAACACTAACCTCAGGAACTCAGGAACCAAGAGAGAGATCTAGCTACCGGTCCGCCCACTTTATAGCATAGATAATCCAAACCTTTAATCCAATTATACATACAAGAAAGTCTCTGATACAAAGCCACCCATCTGAGACATAATGGGATTTCTCCCTACATCACCACCCTACATCATCCAATCAGTCAAGGGCGTGGAGAAGAGCTTACTCTTAAAACCAAGCCTTAGGCCATAACGACCTGGCCTGCTTATATTACAGCCTTTCCCCCACACCCATTCCAAGCATAAGGGCAAATAATATCACCTGGGTGACGGGCTTCTATGTGAGCAGCGCCATCTTTAACAAAGTGAGCATATTATATTTTATCTGCCGAACAATCCACCCCTATGCTCACTTTACTACCCACAATTTACACCACTGGCATTCCTGTACAAGGAAATTAAGTACATTACACAAATTACAGCAATAGCACAAATCATACAGTTTCAACAGTTACAAAGGTACACACATTTCACCAGTCTCTGAGCACTTTGCCAAAAGCGCAAAATGTCCTCAGCCTTCTCTCTTGCCATTTGAAAGGCTTCCTGGGGCAGGAGGGCCTCCAGCAAAGCCATCACCACCCCCATCAGGGTATTTCACATTGTCCAAAATTCGTAAGTTCATTCAACAAAGGAGCTTGTGCTCACTCGGGTCGTAGTCCAGGAAATCAGTCCACACACATAGGGCTTTAGCCTCCCCCCTCATTCCTGCCATCATGGCAAGTTTCACACTGTCCTAAAGAGAAGCACGTGGCAATGGCAGTCAGCATTTCCATCTTTGCTCTGGGGAGCATGATGGCATCCACCCCTATGTCCCAAAATCGCAGACCTACCGGCAGCGTAGCTACTCCTTGCTGCTGGGCTCTCACCTTCTGGAGGCTGCGGATCACAATTCCAGACCAATTCTCCTCATCCTCCAAAGAGGAACTGAAAACATCAGCTCCTGCTGCTGGGCTCGAGCCCCCTGCTGCTGCTGCTTTCTGCTCCATGGGCCTTACAGCACCTGCCTCAGCCTCAGCCCAAGCCTTGGCTTCAGCCCTGGCCTCCCGCCGCTGCTGGCTCTCCACAACATCCAGGGCAATCTGCAACTCATGAACCTGTGATTCCTTCTCCAGCGTCTGCTCCATTTCCAGGCGAATCTCGCAAACCTGGTCGGCCTCCTCCTCCAGCACTTTCTCCAGCTCCAGGGTTGGCATCTCTTTCTCCCACGTTTCCTCCAGCTCCTTCTGCTGCTCAGATTGCAGGTCCTGGGCAGCCTCTTCCATAGAGCTCTCGGTTTCCTCACGCATGGCTGTAAAAGTCAGCCATCCAACAGTCCCCCAAAAAACAGCTATGGAAAACCATAACAGCAACCAGTCCTCTACTCCACCACTCAAAGGTGGTGGCGGCTCCATGCCGAACTGTATCGAATCCTGCCGACTACGCCAAATGTAAAGCCTGTGGCCAAGGCCACTATCACAGCAGCCTGACCCACGCAGGTTCACGTTAGATTCGAACAGTCGGTAATGAAACACAGGAGCCAAAAACTGGTGAGCCATCAGCTTTAATTCTAGCTTGCACCCGGCGGGCAAGCAAAAACACACACTGGGCTCCAAAACCCTCACATTCAGTGCTCACAAAGCTACTGACTTATCCGAGTTTCCTAGAATCAAAGCTTTCCAGCTCACCAGACTTATTCACCTCTGTTTCCCATCTCCTCCTGCACAAACTCTTAACAAACTGGCTTCTTCCTCAGCACTCTGCCATCTCGGCTGCTTCTCTCCTCCACGTGGCCTTAATCTGCTCTCTTCTCTAACACTAACCTCAGGAACTCAGGAACCAAGAGAGAGATCTAGCTACCGGTCCGCCCACTTTATAGCATAGATAATCCAAACCTTTAATCCAATTATACATACAAGAAAGTCTCTGATACAAAGCCACCCATCTGAGACATAATGGGATTTCTCCCTACATCACCACCCTACATCATCCAATCAGTCAAGGGCGTGGAGAAGAGCTTACTCTTAAAACCAAGCCTTAGGCCATAACGACCTGGCCTGCTTATATTACAGCCTTTCCCCCACACCCATTCCAAGCATAAGGGCAAATAATATCACCTGGGTGACGGGCTTCTATGTGAGCAGCGCCATCTTTAACAAAGTGAGCATATTATATTTTATCTGCCGAACAAAAAGCGTCTGTTAGAAAGAGCTGATTATTCAACATTGATATATTACACTTTTTGTTAATGTTTCCTTTAAAAAACCAATTATAGACAAAAAACTCTTTGTAACTCAATCCTGATTCCTCTCTTTGAATGAACTGAATACATTTCTGGAAGGTTCTTCTTTCACTTCACTCCAAAAGACACTAAATTTAAACACCAAATGTGAGATTGTCTCATCTGAACCCTTAGATAAGCTATTCTGCTTATTTATAGAAGAACAGATGGAAGTTCTTGAATTACTATCTGAAGAACAAAGATTGAATTATTACCTTTTCTTTCTTGAAAACAAGCAGAGATGAGGAAATAAATATATAATGTTTTATTATAAGTGACCCAGTTTTTTTTATTTTAGTGAAAGTGGACTCAGTATACAGGCATACCTCAACATTAATGCACTTAAAATTTTGAAGTCACTAAGTCACTGCAGCAAACAACTATTCAGTGATTAATTTAATGTAGTTGTATAAGATATAGAGAAAGGTTTACCATGAAGCTAATGAAACTTAAACTCAGTGTCCCTCACCTGCATGAACCCTTTACAAGGCAAATATGTCACTTGGTCAATTTTCTTTTTCCTTCCTTCCTTCCTTCCTTCCCTCCTTCCTTTCTTCCTCCCTCCCTCCCTCCCTTTCTCTTTCTCTCCTTTCTTTCTTTCTTTCTTTCTTTCTTTCTTTCTTTCTTTCTTTCTTTCTTTCTTTCTTTCTTTCTCTCTTTCTTTCTCTTTCCTCCCTCCCCCCAACCTCCTTCCTTTCCTCCCTCCCTTCCTTCCTTCCTTCTTTTTTTCTTTCTGTAAAATTTTCAAAGTAAAATATTTAAACCTTGATCCACGAATGCTGTTCTTTCTCTCCACTCAGATTTTCTGTCACCTTTCCTCTAGTGTTGGGAGGTACTAGAGTTCCACAGATCATATATATATATATATATATATATATATATATATATATATATATATATATATATAGTTTTCTACTGGTTAAGGAAGAGTTAAGTTGGAGACACATTTAGCTTCATAAGAAATATTTATGCAGCATGCTGCTGTCATCACCTTTACCATCGCCCAGGGCCATGTATTCCACCACTTGGGTCTCGACCTCTGGTGCTGCATCCACTTATTCTGGAGTTTGCTTACAGAAATGCATCGAAGTGTCATGGGCGTGCACTAACTAGATGAGGGACTATGCTGAAAAGCTCAATGACTTCGGGAAGCTGGGAGCAAAATGCTTGCTTGGCTGACTTATGACTTACAGAGAAGACTTGATCCCAGAACTGTTTCAAGTACTGGCTTCGGGGTAGGAAGGTCAGAATGGGGACTGAATGAGAATGCTGCAGATTCCAAATCGCAGGAAGCAGGATGGGGCCAAGAAGGCAGTGATCCAGAATAAAGGGAACTGCCTTCCACCCCTCTCAACCTTATTCTCCTAACCCAGCTACTTTAGGAGCTGGACCAGGAAGCAAGAATCCAGCTCCCACACATCTAAACATCAGGGATTTAGTGGGAACCAAAGGGGACACTGCTCTCATTGGTGCCATAATCCTAGGCTTTTGGATCTCTTCATCTCTAAGAAGCACTAGAGTTAGAGTCATGAAATGGAGAGTCTTAATAGAGCCCAGAACCTTCTGGGGAGCCAGACAGCCCTCTCTTTGAACAACAGATAAAATTCCTTGTATAGGAAAAAGAAAATAAACAGTTTTAGTCACTTGTATGTATAGTTGAATTAGAGCACATTGTCTGGTGTAGAAAAAGCTTCCAGGAATATTGCAGTCCCTCCTGTGCTGACTCATACCACATCATGTATGTAGAGGTCATATCTCAATGTAAGCATGTCCTATTGGATTTGTTTTCTACTTATGCGTAACAAAATACCACAGACTTAGGGACAAAAACAGTACACATTTTTTATCTCACTAATCTGTAGGGCAGAGAGAGGTCTGGCAAGGTATGAATGAGTTCTCTACTCAGGTCTCACAAGTCTGAAATCAAGGCATTTGCCTGACCACCGGTGGTGCAGTGGATAGAGTGTCGGCCCTAGGATGCTGAGGTCCTTCGTATGAAATCCCAAAGTCTCCAGCTTGAGTATGAGGTTGCTAACTTGAATATAGTATCACTGACATGATCCTAAGGGTGCTGGCTTGAACCCAAAGGTTTCTGGTGGGAAGCCCAAAAGTCACTGACATGAGCCCAAGGTCACTAGCTTGAGCAAGGTGGTCACTGACTCAGCTTTGAGCCCCCTGAGTCAACGCACATATGGGAAGCAATCAATTAACAACTAAGGTGAAGCAACTACGAGTTGATGCTTTCCATCTCCCTCCCTATCTCTCTCCCTTCCAGTCTGTCTGTCTTTCTCTCAAGGCTTCAGTTTAGCTGCATTCTCATTTGGAGCTTGAGGTCATTTTTCAGGCTCTTGTGGTGTGGCAAGATTCAGCTTCCTGCAGTTGAAAGACTGGTGTCCCTATTTCCTTGCTGGCTATTGGAACTGCTCTTAGCAACTAGAAGCTGCCTGCATTCCTTGCTACATGGCTGTATGCTTCTTCAAAGACAACAGTAGAGAATCCCTTATTTTTAATTCCTCGTGCTTTGAATCTCTTTGTCCTGAAGGGCCGCATCTCTCTTACAAACTTAATATTAGGTCTGGCCCAACCAGAACAATCTCCCTATCTTAAAATCAATTGATTTGGGACAGTAATTACATCTGCAAAATCCCCATAAGCATCTAAATTAGTATTTGATTAAACAACTGGGAGAAGTATATGTATACCAGGGAGTGGAGATTTTGGGGGTCATCTTTGACTTCTGCCTACCACACTAGATTTCTGTCTACCAGCATGGCATACATGTAGGTTAGTACAAGGTATACCTATTACAGAGCTTTTTAACTGAGCATATATATCCTTCAAGACTTGGAAGAAAAATCAAATATAAAGTGGAAATTCATTCAAAAAGTTGACATGACTAATAAACCACTGTAATTGTAATACTTCTATTAAAACTAATGAGAAATTTCAGACTCTTATTTATTAAAAGAGTTCATTGAACAAAAAAGAAAAAGAAAACAACAAAAAAAGAGTTCATGAAAATTGACAGAATATGCAATTAAGATGAATGATAAATTAATAAAATTATTTTGTCATAGAGAACTAACTCATAACAAAAGGCTTTACAGAACACACCAAAACTAGTAGTTGATTACAAGGATGAAATACATTTTGAAAAGAAATAATAAAGCAGGCTCAGTGCCTGTCTTGGACTCAGAGGAGAGGGGACCTGCCCTGATCCTTGCACTTTCCAGCCTCTTGCACATCACTAATACTGGAGCATTTGCCTTGGAAAGGATTCATGCAAGTGAGGGACACTGACTTTAAGCTTCATTAGTTTTTGCTTTGACTTCAAAGAAGAAGTTCCTGAAAGTTTGGTAAACAGCAGAAGAGGACCAGAAATTATGATGTGGGGACAGATGAGAAGGGCTGGCCTCAAAGCCAGAAAACATATAATTTGTGGGGTTAGAAAGAATACTGTAACCCAACCCGTGGTCACTCCAAATCACAGAGGCGGGGGGTATCTAGGCAGATCAGGGCCCCTAACACTTGTTCTTTTCTCTCTTCAGTTCTGCTGGTGTAATTTTGAGATGTGAACTTCTGGAAAGGATGCGACTGTTTTGTGAGGAAAGAGGGAAGGTATACATCTTCCCTGACTGACTCTGAGGAACTTAACCATGTCACTTCCCTCTGGCTTCTGGGTGGGTCCAGGCACCACTCAAGATCCAGGGTCTAGTCTGGTCAGCTCTGGCCATAGTGTATATGGAAGGACTGGGAAGAACAGTCAGGCAGATTGCTAGTTATTTTGCCCAATGAACAACGTAATGCAATTAATTGAGCTAGGAGAAGACCAGGTGTGTGGGAAAGAGGAAAGAGAATCAAAGATTCTGATTTTTGGCCCTGGCCAGTTACTCAGTAGGTTAAGAGCATCCTCTTGAAATGACAATGTGGCAGGTTCAATCCTGGCTCAGGGCATACACAGGAAGCAACCAGAATGCACAACTGAGTGGAACAAGAAGTAATTGCTTCCCTTCCCTCTCCCTTCTCTCTCCCTTCCTCTCTCTGTCTCTCTAAAAAATCAACCAAAAAAAGAAAAAAAAAAAAAAGAAAAATTAAGCCCTGGCCAAATAACGCAGTTGGTTGGAGTATAGTCCTTGAGCGTGAAAGTTGCTGGTTGGATTCCCTGGTCAGGACACATACAGGAACAGCTCTATGTTCTTCTCTCTCCCTCTCATAAATTAAAAAAAAAGAAAAAGAAAGAAAGAAAGAAAGAGGAAAAGAAAAATTCTGTTTTGGACAGGTAAATTGAGATTCCAATAGACATCCAAGTAAAGATGTCAAATGAGCAGTGGGACGTTTGAGAGAGTGGTCTGCACTAGAGATAGAAATACCATACAGCAGGTATGATTATTGGGACCAAATGTTTTTTAAAGTATCTGATAAACATCAGGTTATGCCAAATCATCTAAACTTCACAACAAATTTGATAGTTATTTTAAATTTTAAAAATTTTATTTTACAGAGAAAGTCTGAGGCTTAAAGAGATTAAATAATTTCTTGTTATGACAGCCGAGTGGCAGTGCTGGAAGCTAATGAGAGTTCTGACCTCCATATACAAATTTAGAAGTCATTGGCATGTAACACATAAGAAAAATGTGTTTGTCCTCCAACAGGAAGTGATGGATGGACACTTTAAGTTCATGCAGGAGGAATACATGAGTCTCCTAAGGGATCTCACAGGATGGTATATTTAGTAACTCAGGCTTAGAAACTAATTGCTCTTTACAGCAAGAGTGAATTCTTCTTCCTGGATTAGATTCACATTTACTTAGATAATAAGTCTGAGTTTTAAAAGTAGATTGCCATGAGAAATCACTGTCCAAGGAATATATAAAATGTATGTCATTTGCTTTTTCTTATCCTGGACAAGAAGTAAGGTGTATGGAAATATTTGATGACTTTAAGCTAAGAGAATATAAAGCATCTATCTCACTTTTGAGATAATCTTTCCAGTAAAGAAAAATTTGTGACTCCTAATGCCTTCTGTCATCTCAATCACTCTCTCATTTTATCCCTCTGACCACAGCCTGTTGTCTCACTCTGAGCTGCATGACATATCTGTGTGGCCTCTGAAGGCATTTGTAACCCTGGCCCAATGACCTTAACCAAGTACCAAATATTCTGATTTGTGAAGAACTCCTCTGAGTAGTATTTCAATAAAGAATGCCAATGTTTATCACTGAGAACTTATGGTTTTTTTGAGCTTCTAAGGCTGACCAACCCTCCTTCTTATGGACAATCACTTCAAATTTTAACAAATTCCATCAATTGTCATCAAGTTCTGGCTCTGGGATCCAAACTGGATCTTTAGGTCACTCCAATAACTTCATTCACTGTATATTAGCCCTCTCTCTCATTAATTACTGATTATATGACTTAGCTAGGCCATTGATTCCATCTGCACTTCAGTATCTTAATCTGTAAAATGGGAAAATAATATCAAAGTCATAGAGTTACCATGCAGTCCCGAGTTCATGAAAGGCTTTCAGGATGTTATGTTATTATCAACACATGCCATAATTGGATGCTGGATTTTAAAATAAACTATCAGGATACAAACTTATTTCCAAATCCTTAGGTAAACCCATGCTGTAAAACACCAGTGACTGTAGTTGTCAGTCACATGTGGTTATGAAGTAGTTCCTTCACCCTGGCTCATCCATATTTAAGTGGTCATGGACTCCAGATTAAGAACCTATGCTTCTTGCCCTGGCCATTGGCTCAGTGACTCAGTGGTTGGCTCAGAGTGTCTGCCCAGCGTGTGGCTGTCCTGGGTTTGATTTGCAGTCAGGGCACACAGGAAAAGCAATCATCTGCTTCTCCACCTCTCCCCCCTACTCTTTTTTTTCTCTCTCTCTTTCTCTCTTCCTCTCCTGCAGCCATGGCTTGATTGGAGTGAATTGTCCCTGGGCACTGAGGATGGCTCCATGGCCTCTGCCTCAGGTGCTAAGAAGAGCTTGGTTCCTGAGCAGTGGAGCAGTGGCCCCAGATAGGCAGAGCATCGCTTAGTAGGAGGCTTGCTGGTGGATCCTGGTCAGGGTGCATGCAGGAGTTTGTCTCTCTGCCTCCCCTCCTCTCACTGAATAAAACAAAAACAAAAACAAAAAACATATGCATCAGAAGGCGGTAGGTAGTCAGACACCAAAAGAAGAGAGAAATTTTGAAGGAAGACTTGATTGACACATTTAACAGGAAGATTAGAAATTATGAAGATGAAAACGTCTATTGTATTTATCATTTAAGAGTACGTCAGTGAATATTGCCAGTGCAGTTTCATTAGAGAAGTTAGGGGCAAAAATTAGACAACTAGCTTTTTGCAGAGCAAAAAACTAGCCAGCCAAAAATGCCAGTTGTGCCTCCTCCTAAGAAATACTGCTGTAGACAAAGAGGCCCTTTGACGCTTGAATCTCACTGGCTTCATGAGGAGGTTGGTATAATGAGAAATATATTTGGTCTTCATTCCTGCTTACAGCACAGAGCTCCTAAAACCCTTGGAAATTGCTGAGCAATGGGAGTGACTTCTGTCATTCATAAGGAGTCCCTTTTTGATCACATCTGAGTTTGTGCTAAGAAGGTGACTAAGGATGGGGTCTCTATGTACATAATCTCAGGATGGTGCGGGTCACTCTAAAGACTAAGTAACTAGAGTACTGGAACCTTCAGGCCCACCAGCCAACCTCTAGGAAAAGGAAGGGTTGCTGCAGATCAAGCTCTAGAAAAACTCCTGAACAAGGATAGATTTGATGGGCTTCTGGACTGGTGAACACAAGTAAGGGCTAGGAGGGTGGTGTGCCAGAAGAGTGCTTCTCTTCCATCCATGTAGCTGTGCCTGAGTGATATCCTTTTATAGTAAACAGGTACATGTAAGCAAATGTTCCGCTGAGCTTTGTGAGACAGTCTAGCAAATGATCAGACCTGAGGTGAGTGTCCTGGGAACTCCAGTTAATAGCTGGTCAGTCAGCAAGCAATGCAGGTGGCCCTTAAGACTTAAGATTATTGTCTAAAATGGGAGCAGTTTCGTGGGACTGAGACCATCAGCTGTGGGATATGCTGCTGTCTACAAGTAGATGGAGTCAGAACTGAGTTAAATTTGTAGGACACACAGTCAATGTGCATTGAGATTGCTCACAGGTTTTGGAAAACACCTCGGGATAACATGGATATCCGAACAAAAATCTGGAAGGAAGGCCCATGTGGATATAGGGGAGGCAACAAACAACAGCTACTGTAGACATGATAGATCTTAGAGGCAGAGGGCCTGGGGTTTAAATCCTGGCGCTGCCACTTTGGAGCTTTGTGATCTTGAACAAGTTAATAAAAAGGCCTTATTTTGTTTAATAAGTAAACATGGAATAATAATACCTACCTTATGAGATTACTGAGAGGATTAATAACACAATGTAAATGTCCTAGTCCATAGAAGGGAGTCAATGAGTATTACTTTTCTTTCTGCCTGCTCTTTCGTGCATTAATTTACAGTGTAGTCACTTGCTAGGATCTGAAGGGATCAGTACCTTGCTATTTCCAACAAATGTTTTTTGAGGTGCTAATATCTTCTAATGATAGCATGAGCCATCATTTAAACCATTAGATTAGGAACATTACAGATGGTCCCAGCACAATGTGTTCATGTCACAGATGGCTCATAATAGCAAATCTGGAGTAATAAGTAAGAATAGGCATATCAGTTTTAGCTTTGGGCATTCATCTCCTTCTTAAATATACTATTGCTGTATAAAATAAAATATGTATGCACACATATGTTTGCCTTTTTTATATATTTTATAATTAGCTGATGGTGCATAAGAAAATGGCCTTCAGTCAGGTTTAAAAGCATTTTCTTCCCTTCAAGCACAGGCTTTTGTGCATACCGCTCTCTCTTTCTGGAAGATGACTCCTACTTTTTTAATAGAGTCCTTGTAAATAATAAATTTCCCTGGAAAGGACTCCAAATTATTTAGCATAGATAAGATGTTTTGTTTCTGTTTTTGTGTCCTGGTGTTTTTGTTATATATTGCTGTGTTACAAAGTACTTCAAAATTTGGTAGTTTAAATACTAATGGTATTTATTATTTACTGTGTGATTTTTTTTT
This sequence comes from Rhynchonycteris naso, assembly GCA_037038555.1. NCBI lineage: Eukaryota > Metazoa > Chordata > Mammalia > Chiroptera > Emballonuridae > Rhynchonycteris > Rhynchonycteris naso. The sequence goes on from CM072998.1 coordinate 231,994,800, forward strand.
TTTTGGTTGATCAGGTGGTTCTGCTCCATGAGGTCTTTTTTTCTTTTTAATAAGAAAGTTTATTTAGAAAGTTGCAGAGGTAGAAGGGCCCTTGGAGCTTAGGAGAAAGGGGGAGAAAGATATTCGCCTTCAGGGACCGAAGAAAGAGGAAAGGTGAGGAGTGCCTGAAAAAGAGAGAGAGAACACCCTGGGGAGAGAGGAGGGTGGGGAAAGGTGCTGGCATGCTCCTTAGAGAGAGCCACTGCTTCATGTATATTTGTTCGAGGTGCTGAAATAGCTGGAAGGTCACAGGCTGGCATATTAGGCTGTCTACCTTCTGGGAACTCAACGAGGGTTGTTGGCCAAGGTCCTTGGTTATCCTCCACATGGACCATGTGGCTGGTGAGCTTCTTCACAGAATGATACCTGGATTCTAAGAAAGTACATTAGAGGAGGTTTAGTCCCACTGTGCAAGTGCTCATCAAACCTTTGATTGAGCCATGTATGTAATGTCCCAAGAGTCCAAATTAATTACATAGACAAACCAGTGTCAACATGGAGATTGTACAAGGACAAAATATCAGGAGACATGGTTCATTGGGGACCACCAAAGTCTACCATATTCATTGAAACTTTCTTTCATACTACTACTCATCACTGTTTGCAATTATATATTGTATGTATTATTTCTCTCTCTTAATAGACTCTAAGATCCATGAAAACAAAGACTTTAATTTTTTTGCTGATCATTGTGGAATAGAACTTTAAATGCAATTTAAAGGATTTGAAGAAGCACAAGAGACTGAGAAACTAACAATAGATGCCACCATGCAGGGCTTGCAGAAGAGATTGGTCCAAAAATGTCCTGGCCATTGTTAACTGATCACTCACCTCCACATTATTTTGGAGAGATTTGCAGGTTTGGTTTTCTGTACTCCTTCACCCATATGGCTGAGGGGAGGGAGTTTCTCTCTCACCTGAAGTCATCTGTGAGGGACTTCAAAAACTATTTGGAAAACTTAAGATATGACTCTTGGATTTTGATGTACCATCCTTAATAACATGCCATTGTTTGTAGGCACCAGGGCTTTTATGAATATCAGACCCTGAAAGGTACTAGGTACTTAGATTTTATTCAAATTTTACAGATGAGAAAACTAAGTGATGTTGAATTACTTGTCCAATATCACATAGGTAATAAGTAGAAGAATTATGTTTCAAACCCAGGTCTGTCTTCAAAATCTATGTCCTTCCACTCAGGGAGACATGGAGAAGATACATGTCTTCAGAGGCAGATGTGGAGACCAAGCTTGAGGTACAAGATATTTAATAGGAATCAACACTTATGTAAGGAAAGGAGAGGAAACAGCACTGCACAAATAGAGAAGTTGTGCTGTGGTACAGGCTTTAGGTGGAAGGCTGGACCTTACGTCTCTATCTCACTTAGGCACAGGATGCACATTACCCCAGGGGGATGGTTCATTTTGAGTTAACTTACTTGGGACACAGGGTGCCCAGATAGTTGGCTAAACATTATTTCTGATTGTGTTTGTGGGTGTGTTTCTGGATGACACTAGCTTATGAATTGGTAGTGAATGGAACAGATTTCCCCTCCCCAATGTGGGTGGCATCATCCCATCACTTGAGGGACTGAATAGAACAAAAAGGTAGAGGAAGGAAGAATTCACTCTCTTTGCCTAAATGTATGATCTGGGAGATTATTTTTTGTACTTGGACTAGGACTTACATCATCAGCTTCCCTGATTCTCAGGTTTTCTGATTTAGACTGAAACTTACACCACTGATTTTCCTGGGCCTCCAGCTTGCAGATGGCATATCATAGGGTTTCTGAACCAACATAATCATGTAAGCCAACTATTTATAATCAGTAAATCCCTCCCTCTCCCCTCTCCTCTCTCTTTTTCTCTCTCTCTCTCTCTCACTGTTCTCACAGTTCTGCAGGTTGATTGGGTTATTGGTCCTCACTTGAGTTCTCCTTTGCAATTGTAGTAAAATGGAATGACTGGAGCATCCATGGCTGGTTGGACATCTGTTTCTTATGGTTAACTTGGGTTTTCTTGTGATAATATGGGGTAGCCAGACAGAATTCTTCTTGATGAAGTTTTCCAAGGGACAAAAGTTATTACCTGCCAGTCTCTTCAAGTCTATGCCTGAAAATGAGCACAGCATCATTCCTACTATATTTCAATAGGCTAAACAGTTGTAGAATCCACCTAGACTTAAGGGGAGAGGGCATAGAATACAATATCAAATAATTGGCCATTTTTAGTATCTCATCTTTGCATTGGCACTTGACACTGTTTACCACAATTAATAAGATATCATGTGCTCTGGTCTTACTTTGATCTCTTAACTATTTTTCTAGGGTCGCCATTGATGGTTTCTTCTTTGCTTGATTACATGAACATTCTCTTCCCTTTCATTTCTTAACACTCATTTGCCCTTGAGGATCATATTTGCTGTCATGACCTCAGTCACTGACTTTAGGCTAATGATTGTTCACATCTCTGAAGATTACTGCCCTAACCAAGGAAGGAACCTTCGACCCTGGCATGCCAAGATGACATTCTATCCACTGAGCAACTCCGCCAGAGCCTATTACAGTGGTTTTAATTTGCATTTTTCTAATGATGTGGAGTACTTTTTTGTGTGATTGTTTGCTATAAGAATCTCTTCTTTGGTTAATCATCTGTACAAATATTTTGCCGATTTTCTAATTGGATTTATAGATTTGTGAAAAGTATTTATAAATTCTGGATACAAGTAACTCGTGAAATATATATATTGTGAATATTTTCTCCCAATCTGTAACTTGTCTTTTCATTTCCTTAACAATAACTTTCAAATAGCTGCCGATTTTAATTTTAATAAAGTCTAATTTATTTTATAAATATCTAGATGTACCACAGATTATTTATCCATACACTAACTGATGAACAGTTGAGTTGTTTCTAGTCTTTGGTGATCTATAATAAAGTTGCTATAACATTCATGTACAAGTGTTTGCTTGGACCTGCAATTTCACTTCTCTTGAGTAAATTCCTAGGAGTAAGGCTGCTGAGTCATATGGCAAGTGCATGTTTAACTTTATAAGAAGCTGCCCAACTTTTTCCCAAGTGTTACACTGCTATTTTGCATTCCCAATAGTAATATAGAAGAGCTCTTTATGTGCTTTGCATCCTCACCAGCATTAAAAAACAAATTTAGCCATTCTAGTAGGTAAGAAGTGGTGTTTTGCATTTTCTTAGGCGATCAATATCTCCCTTGTGATGAAATCACTGTTCAATCATTTGCCCATTTGGAGGTAGTTGTTTGTTTTATTAAACACAGCTTTATTTTTATAACTATTTATGGATGCACACAAAAGAAATCCAGTTTGGAAGGGGACTAAAGATTATACAATTTGGAGAGCCCTATTTAAGAAAAATACTATAAAATTATACAAACTTATGAGAACCTACTCCATGCAAATGAAGACTTCAAAACTCAACTTTCATTATCTTCACAGTAAATCTGCCTTGGATAAAACATAACACTGGGGAACAAAGTTTTTGTTGCATCCACAAACACACCTAATTCAAGTGTGTTAATCTTAAATCCGACATTAGTTTTTCTCTGTAAGCTACAGTTTTTTTGCAATTCAAGATTTTAGGGTTTCATCTTAATGTAAAATTTTCAACATTTAGTTTAACATAATGAAGTAGAATGTCTTCTTGGGCATCATCTTTGTGAAAATATAATAATTTATATATTGAAGTATTACTAATACACTAAAAGATATGATTGCATCAGACTTTGTCTACAATTTCAAAATAGAACATAGTAAAACACTTATTTTAATCATAAAATTTGCGCAAAACATTTAAATTCTATTCAGGCAAAAATTTGCATTTGTAGCTCTTGCGTTTGTGTACTTGTTGAGGTCAATCTCATCTGATGCTCCAGCAGTAGTTTGCTCCTCACTAACAGCTCCAAGATTTTCAGGAAACTTATCAAGGTGACTGTTCAAGAAGTGAATCTCAAAACTCACGTTACATCCAATGTCATGGAAAGCCAACAGCATCCTTTGAACCACAAGCTCATAGTTTTCTGCCTTTTTGTTGCCAAGGAAATTCTTTGTAACCACCACAAAAGACTGCCATGCTGCTTTCTCCTCCTTATTCTTCTTCCTGGCAAATTCTTCATCACATTTGAGGGTTTGAATTTTTTTTTTTTTTACAGTTACAGAGAGTCAGAGAGAAGGATAGATAGGGACAGACAGATAGTAACGAAGAGAGGTGAGAAGCATCAATCATTAGTTTTTTGTTGCCGTTGCAACACCTTAGTTGTTCATTGATTGCTTTCTCACATGTGCCTTGACCGTGGGCTTTCAGCGGACTGAGCAACACCTTGCTGGAGCCAGCAACCTTGGGTCCAAGCTGAAGAGCTTTTGCTCAAGCCAGATGGGCCCGCGCTCAAGCTGGCGAGCTTGGGGTCTCGAACCTGGGTCTTCCTCATCCCAGTCCGACGCTCTATCCACTGCACCACCACCTGGTCAGGCTGAGGGTTTGAATTTGAGGTCCATCAAATACACCTGCTTTTATCTTCTCGAAAGACAAGGCAGGAAGAGCAGAAATAATATGTAGAAAGCATTCACTTTCTCTATTCAAAGCCTGAACAAACTGCTTCATTAAGCCAAGTTTGATGTGAAGTGGGGAGAAAATGATCCTGTCTCGATGAACTACAGGTTCATTCACAATATTTTGCGTCCCTACTTCAAGAGCTTCACATTTTGGCCACTCCTTTTGTGTCCAGTGTTTCTTCCGAACTTGGCAGTCCCACAAACACAGAAAGCAAGGATACTCCGTGAAACCTTTCTGTTGTCCTAGCAGGAAATTTATCATTTTAAGATCTACACAGATGATCCAGTTATGCTCCTCATACTTCAGAATGTCGAGAACAAATTTTATGTCATTATAATGTCACAGATGAGTTGAATAACCAATTGGAACTGCTGCGTAAATATTACCGTTGTGTAGGAGAACACATTTCAGACTCCGTTTAGAGCTGTCAAGAAATAGCCACCATTCTGTGGACTGTAAGTGGTAATACCTAGGTGGCTGAGAAACTACTGATATCATGACAGTAAACAAAGTGTTTGTCTTCGGAAAAATAGTCCACAAAAATTTGTTCACGCTTCCTGAAATGGGATACTTTAGCTGACCGGTAAAGTACATTGTTTTCTTGAAGCCTGGAAACTAATAACTCAGGTGCTTTCTTTGATAGGCCCAAATCTCTTACTAAGTTATTCAATTCGGGTTGGCTAAACTGCTGAGGGGTTAATGACTGCTTGGCATCAGAAGAAGACCCTTCAGATTCTACAACCATTTCCTCATGCATCTTATCAAAATACAGTTGATCACCATGTTTACTTTCTTTGTCCTCAGAAGAAATAGAACCTTTAAAAACTGGAACCAGGAGTGTCTCAGAGTGTGGGATAGGTCATATGTCGTTTTTTCTTGACTATGTCCTTTGTATGGATCAGACAGAAATAACAATCACTGCTGTGATCCCTAGGTTCACGCCAAACCATGGCAATACCAAAAGTCATTCTTTTGCATTTTCCTTTTGTCCAGTCATGAAGCATTTCCTCACAATTATGACACACAATATGACACCCCAATCTTGTCCTGATTGCCAAAGAGAACTTCAAAATTGGCAATATATGCACGTTTCACAAATGATGAAATATTGCACCTGTGACATTGAAGTGTGTAACAGCCACGTATATAACAGAAGGTGTCAGGATTATTCTTGCATTTACGCCTACTCGAAGAAGCCATGATTCAATCTTAAAACAAAGTAAGAGGGTGTTTTTATCAGGTAATAATTATTTATATTTTAAAATAACTACAATTATGTAAAAGTGATGTTTGTAAAACATTAATTGCCTTGTGGTTATGTTCAATCCAAGAGTCATTGCCCTTTAACTCCAATTTAAAAACCAATGCATGCCATTAATTGTAACAAAAAGAAATAAAAATTGCATAAAAATCAGAGCATGCACCAAAACACGGATTTGAGATTTGGAATCAGTGGTGCAGAAATATATAGGAAAAAGTTCTAAACCTCATGCAACAGAAAATTAAAATAAAATTGTTCCCCAGTGAATTGGTTTACTCAATATCGTACTATTGTACATTTAAGTTTTCTCTCTCTCTCTCTTTTCTTTTTTCTTTCTTTCCTTCCTTCCTTCCTTCCTTCCTTTTTTCCTTCCTCTCTCTTTCTTTCTTTTTTTCTTTTCTTGATAATACTATTAGAAACTGTATTCAGAGAAATAGCTTATAGCTAAATCTTGGCATAGATATACATTTATTTACTTGGGATAATTTTCTAAAAGTAGAATAACTCTGCCAAATGGTATGATTATATTAAGACTTTTGATATAAAAATTCATACTATTTTTATTTTTTCTGAACAGTACATCCCCTTCACTTTTATCAATTATGGTAATCTTTGTTCTTGTTTTTTAATGATTTTTATCTCCGTTTAACTTCAATTAAGTTTCTACCTTCACTGTGTCACTGAATCTGCTTGGCATAGCACCAAATACCTTTTTTATTTACAGTTTGGCAGTGAATAAATGGTAAGTAATTTCCTACTAGATTGGGCATTAATTTTTCACTTTTATACACTGAGTACTGAACACAAAGTTTGACTTATAGTATAGATGTGTGCATGTGCTTATTGATTAAATAAATGAATTAATTATGGTGGAAAAAAACATTGTTTTATATAAAGTCTGAGGTTCTAATGCAGTAGTTCTCAAACTTTTTGAAATCGGGGCGCATTTAAAATTCTACAAATAATTATAGGCACACTATATACAAATTTCTGAGAAATATGTTATAATAATTAAGTCAAATATTAAAGAAAAAGTATAAAGTCCAAGCATGCTTTTATGGTTACTAAACAAAATAAATATGACAAAATTAAATTTATTCTGACATTAAAAACATTTTTATGCTACATTTTTGATTTATGCTTTTTATAATTAGTAAAAAAAGAAGGGTTAAAAAATAAAAAAAATGACAAAAAGTTATCTTTTTATATATATAGATACATTTTTAGTAAGATTTAGTAAATTCGGCAGGTCCTGGCATGAATGTGTTAAGTTTTTCATTATTGTGTTTATGAGAAACATGAGCCTGATGTGTCCTAGTGATTTCTTCAATATTTGGCCATATATTTGAAAGGAAACTCTCATTTCCTTGTTAATACATTGAAGAATTCTTTTTTTACTCTTAATTGTGTTGAATGCAGAAAAACCCCTCTATACATATCATCTTAACTTTACACCAAACAAAGAATAGAAGAAGCTTGCCTCAGTTCTTTCCGGAGAACATGGGGGGTAGTGTAAACAATCCAGCACCACAGTTTAATAGCCTTTTGCAACCTAATCAGGCAAGTGAGGTGGGGGGTTAGGCAGACTGTCAGCTTACAGCCAATTCCCCACACTTCTGTCCCCCCAAAAATCTAAACTCCAAAAACCCTATTGTTTTTTTGGTCCCCAATAGGCACATATTTCTCTGGAAAACCATGGGGCACATCTGGAAATCTTCTAGGGTGCACCAGTGCACCCTGGCACACACTTTGGGAACCACTGGTATAGAATGTTGACTTGAGATGCTGATGTCCCAAGTTCTAAAGCCCTAGGTCACCAGCTTGAGCATGGGCTCATTGAAATGATCCCATGGTCTCTGGCTTAAAGTCCAAGGTTGCTGGCTTGAGCCCAAGGTCACTGGCTTGAACAAGCCTCTCAGTCAAGGCACCTATGAAAAGCTATCAGTGAACAACTAAAGTGATACAACTACAAGTTGATGCTTATCTCCCTTTCACTTTCTCTCTCTCTCTCTCTCAAAAACAAACAGAAACGAAAAACTCAATAAAAAGCATTGTTCTGCCTGACCAGGCGGTGGTGCAGTGGATAGAGAGTCGGACTGGGATGCGGAAGACCCAGGGTTGAGACCCCGAGCTCGCCAGCTTGAGTGTGGGTCCATCTGGCTTGAGCAAAAAGCTCACCAGCTTGGACCCAAGGTTGCTGGCTCCAGCAAAGGGTTGCTCTGCTGAAGGCCCGTGGTCAAGGCACATGTGAGAGAACAATCAATGAACAACTAAGGTGTTGCAACGGTAACGAAAAACTAATGATTGATGCTTCTCACCTCTCTCTGTTTCTGTCTGTCTGTCCCTATCTATCCCTCTCTCTGACTCTCCCTCTGTCCCTGTAAAACAAACAAATAAACAAACAAAAAACCAAAAAGCATTGTTCTAAGAGTTTAATTCATGAGTTTACTCCTGGCTCAACCTGGAATTAATTTCTTTTTTTGAGAGAGAAAGAGAAAGAGGATGGAAGACACAGAGAAAGAAACATCAATTTGTTTTTCTACTTGTTTATGCATTCATTGGTTGATTCTTATATGTGCCCTGACTGGAGATCGAACTTATGACCTTTGCTTACTGAGACAATGTTTTAACCAAATGAGCTACCTGGCCAGGGCTTAACCTGGAGTTAATTTACCTTAGACAAGTCATTAACCCTTTTGCATTTTAAGTAGTTCTGGAATTCCCTAGAAAAGAAGTAATAAAAATAGCAAATGACCAAATTGGCATGCAGATTATATTATGACTCTCATGAGCTCCTCCAAAAAAGTATTTGTTATCAATATTTATTTTATAATACCGATAGTTTTCGTGTGCTAATGTCAAAAGGTTTGGAGTCCTAAAAGAATTGAGGCAAAGAGTAACTCATACTGCAAAAGTAATACCTACCTCCTTTCTGCCAATCTGAAGCATATGAAAGGGAAAACTCTGGGTAAACCAGAAGTCAGCTGGTGACGGAGTTGATGTGAGCTTCTATATCACACAATTTGGCAACTTGCACCCCGCCTCTCCCCAAAAGAAAAGAATACTCAAAAATAAGGCTGCCCTATCATTGATGTTTCATTAGAAACACTGGGTGGCAGTTGGATTTCTGGAATCTATCCTAGGCTTTGAGGTACATCTCTTGTTTGCAAAGAAGCGCAAGCTTCCTTTCACTCAACCACTGGGGAAGAATACAAATGGGGAGAAAAAGTGGGATCCTCAACTAATCTTTGTTTTAATTCTTTTTCCTTAATGGCACTATTTCCCTGAAAGGTTAAAGAACATGTTCCTCTTGAAGCGTGTTCCCCTTTCTCCTAAGGGTCTTACAGTTAGACTTAGGTATCACTGTAACAACAACCGTATAACAACAAAATAATAGCAGCAGCCTGACCTGTGGTGGCACAGTGGATAAAGCGTCGACCTGGAACACTGAGGTTGCCAGTTCAAAACCCTGGGTTTGTCTGGTCAAGGCACATATGGGATTTGATGCTTCCTACTCCTCCCCTTTCTCTTTCTCTCCTCTCTAAAATGAATAATAATAATAAAAAATAACAGCAGCAGAAGCTACTGTTTCGTGGACAGATACTGTTTCCTGGGCTCTGTGCTAACCATTTGGCTGCACTTTCCCATCTAATACCTGTGATAATCCTACATGATAGGTAGTATTCTTGTTGGTTCCATTTACAAATGAATAAATAGGCTCAGACAGATTTAAGGAACTTGCCTAAAGCCACAGAGCTGATAAGCGGCAGAGCCGAGAAATGAACCCATGTCTACCTGATTGCAAATAACTATAATCTTCCCTACTTTTTCTGAATTATCCCAATTCTATAGCATATAAAAAAGATAATGGTGAATTTATAATTCTTGGATTCAAATCTTTAAATTGATTGAGCAAAGTTACATGCACAGTCATGTGCTATTATAAGAAAAATTATGACAATTTGAAAATAACAGGTCCTTGGATTTTTCTGATTAAAAGAGAGACCAGCCAATATACCAACAAATAACTCTTACATTAGAAACTTTGTCCTAAAGAAAATGTATTTTAAATATTGAAGCCAAAGGTTCATGGTTTTATGAGTCATCTGGTGAATCATTTTTCACTTCTACTGTGCAACCCACTTCCAAATACCTTTTCAGTTAGAAATTCATGCACAAATTCAAAGTCATAAGAATTATTCCTATATGTTGTTTTTGTTTTTGTGACAGAGACAGAGAGAGGGACAGACAGACAGGAAGGGAAAGAGATGAGAAGTATCAATTCTTTGTTGTGGTACCTTAGTTCATCGATTGCTTTCTCATATGTGCATTGATTGGGGGGCTACAGCAGAGTGAGTGACCTTTTACTCAAGCCAGCGACCATGGGGTCATGTCTATGATTCCATGCTCAAGCTAGCAATCCCGCACTCAAGCTGGTAAGACTGTGCTCAAGCCAGATGAGACCGTGCTTTAGCCAGCGACCTCGGGATTTTGAACCTGGTTCCTCTGTGTCCCAGTCCGACACTCTACCCACTGCACCATTGCCTGGTCAGGCTATTCCTATAAGTCTTAATTGCTTATCCGCTGAGTATTTTTCACACTTATCTTTCTGACCAATCACCGCTTCACATTTTACATTTCCAGTGATAGTGCTGTTCATTCTCTACTCATACAAGTTCATTTCTTCTGAGCCTTGTCTCCTACACAGTGCTTCTTTAAAAATATTTTTTTTGTGGTTAGAGTAATGTCTCACTGCCAACTGCTATGATTCATGGGTAATGACAAGCCTGGAAGGTGAAAAAAAGACATTATTTTTTTATTTTAATTTATTGATTGATTTTAGAGATAGAAGAATGGAGAGAGAGAGGAAGAGAGAGAAACATCAATCTGTTCCTATATGTGCCCTGATGGCAACCTCTGTGCATTGAGGTGATGTTCTAACTAACCAGGCTACCCAGACAGGGCAGGAAAGACGTTCTTAGTCTACCATGGTGTGGTTGTTCCAACAGTGACTTAAGGTATCATATCTCTCACCTACACTCCTGTGCTGTGAGGCTACCTGATTGTTTTCTGTTAAAATCCCAAGATCTGTAAGTTAGAAAGTTTCAGCTCATTAAATGTCTAAGTAGGGCATCCATCCAGATAAAGACAAGTCCTCTGGACCGACCCATATGCCCTAAGGCAGTGGTTCTTAACCTGGGTTCTATCGAACCCAGGGGTTCGATGAGTCGGTCTCAGGGGTTCGGAGAAGCCTCTGCCGCGGAGGCCAGAATAAAGTAATACCGTAATTTGTTGTGAGTTCATGCACTTTGTTGGTTTTGTTCTTTGAGCAAGGTGATGTTCATGCACGGCTCATTTTGTGCACCAGTAAAAAAACATATACCTATGTCTTGAATTTGGAAAAAAAAATCGTATTTTATTTATCACTAAAGAAGGGTTCGGTGAATGCGCATATGAAACTGGTGGGTTCGGTACCTCAAAAAAGGTTAAGAACCACTGCCCTAAGGGCTGCCTATTGCTCTTCAGCCTTGGGAATCGTAATACCTTCAGGATGGCTCATCTTTATCCCCTTGAAATGGGTAGCCAGGTTGCAGACTATTGCCATCTATGACTCATGCAGGATTCCCACAGGATACAGCCACAAAGATTGTTGTCAAGCAGAGCCCTAACTAGCAGTTTGGGCACTTGGTCTTAAAGGACAAATTTCTCTTAAGTCAACTCTGTAATATTAAGTAGTCATTCTTACTATTTAGGTACTAACATTTATATAATCATTAATGTGCCAATTCCTCTACATTTGAGGGACCTGGCACAAAGTTTTTGTCACCCCACCATTGCTTGTGTGCCCTGTAGTGGTCTGTGATGTGTTGTCCCAGCCTGCTTGAGAAAGAAGGGATTTGTGTTCCTGCTGCTGAGGGAACTGACTTGCCTCCGATCTCTCCATCACAAAGTAGAAGTAATACGCATCTATTAACTAATGGGTGCTTATAGACACAACCATGTTGTCTACAGATAAAGACAGTTTAACATTTCTTTCCAACTGTATATTCATTCCTTTCTCTCTCCCTTCTTTTTTTCCTCAGAGATCTATAGAGGTGCAAGATACTATTACTACCACTACAACAAATATTTATTGAAAACTTAGTATAAAACAAGTGCCTTTGCATCTTTGTAGAAAAATCAGTTGTTCATATGTGTGGGTTTATTTCTTGAATCTCTTTTCTATTTTATTGAGCTATTTATTTGTCTCTCTTTATAATAAATAGCACACTGTCTTGACTAATATAGGTTTATAATAAACCTTGAAATTACATAATCATAACCCTCAAAATTTGTTTTTCCTTTTCAAAGTTGCTTTTGCTATTCTAGAGTGTTTGAATTTCTCTATGACTTTTATTTTATTTTATTTATTTTTATTTTATATTTTAAAGAGAGAGAGAGAAAGAGACAGGGACAGACTGGAAGGAAGAGAGATGAGAAGCATCAACTCATAGTTGTGGCACTGTAGTTGTTCATTGATTGCTTTCTCATATGTGCCTTGATTGTGGGCCTCCAGCCAAACCAATTACCTCTTGCTTGAGTCAGCAACCTTGGGCTCAAGCCAGCGACATTGGGCTTCAACCCAACGACCCTGCGTACAAGCTGGATAAGCCTGCACCCAGGTTGGGGAACTCGAGGTTTCAAACGTGGGTTCTCAGCATCTCAAGCCAATGCTCTATACACTGCACCACTGTCTGGTCAGTCTCCATATGAATTTTAGAATTAGCTTGTCAATTTTTGCCCCCCGCCCCATGCTTGCTAAGTTTGATTTGGATTATTTGAATCTGCAGATCAATTTGGGGAGAATTGTACATTAATGTTTCCATTCATGAAGGAGCTATCTCTCCCCATTTGTTTGATTTTCTATAATTTCTCACTGTAATAATTTGTAGTTTTCACAATTTAGACCTTTCATTTTTTTACATCTTTTACATATATTTTAATGCTCTGTAAATAATATTTAAAAATTTTAATTTTTCGATTATTGCTAAAATAAAAATATCATTATGTTGTATATTGATCTTATATCTTTTAACCTTGCTCCACTCACTTATTCTAGTAGCTTTTTCTAGTAGATTTTATTGAATTTTCTACCTAAATGATGTCATCTATGAATAAAGAGTGTTGAACTTTTTTTACATTGTTAGATTCAATTTGCCAACATGTTGTTAAGAATTTTTACACATGTAGTCATGTTAAATACTGGCCTATAGTTTTCTTTTTTTTTTCTTTTTTTATTTATTCATTTTAGAGAGGAGACACAGAGTGAGAGAGAGAGAGAGAGAGAGAGAGAGAGAGAGAGAAAGGGGGGAGGAGCTGGAAGCTCAACTCCCATATGCGCCTTGACCAGGCCAGTGCAGGGTTTTGAACTGGCGACCTCAGTGTTCCCAGGTCGACGCTTTATCCTATAGTTTTCTTTTTTCATAATGTCTATGTATGATTTTTTTATCAAGGTAATACTGGCCTCAGAGAGCAAGGGTTTCCTTCACTTTAAAAATTCTGAAACGGTGTTCTCCCTTGTAGGAGCATGACCGCAACCTTTTCCTTTCCCCTCCTCCTCTTCTTACTCCACAGGCATGCATCTCTTGAACTCTAAGGTTTTCCAGGAGACATGCTAAAAGGGAGCAATGGGCAGCGGCAGCTTGTCCCAGGCTTACTTCCTGAACCTGTCTCCAAGGCCCCTTTGAGCTTCCCAGTGTAAGCTCATTTCTTTCCCATAAGATTTCTGGAGAGCCTAGGCCCTGCCAATGCTCTTTCTTGTTGCTTCTTTTATTCTAGGCCCTTCCTTGTTTCACTGTTTCCAGCTTTAACATTTCTCTCAACAAAAAACATTCTGAAAGAGTTTCTGCAGAATTGGTACTATTGTTTCCTTAGATATTTAGTAGAAGCCCTACAGAGCTCTCTAGTCCCTTTTGCCTTGTGAAGACACAGTGGGAAGTTTGCGACCAGGAGAGGGCCCACACCCGGCAGTACTATCACTCTGATTTTGAACTTCCAGCTTCCAGAACTGTGAGAAAGAAATGTAAGTTGTTTGTAAGCTAAGCTGTCTGTGGTTTTTGTTTTCTTTTCAAATTTTATTATCAAGTGAGAGGCAGGGAGGCAGAGAGACGACAGACTCACGCATGTGCACCGATTGGGACACACCCAGTCAAGCCCCCTCCATGGTAATGCTCTGCCCATTTGAGGCTGCTGTTCTGTTTCTCAGCAACTGAGCTATTTTAGCACCCAAGGCAAGGCCATGGAGCCATCCTCAGTGCCTGGGCCAAATTGCTCACACCATTCGAGCCATGGCTGCAGGAGGGGAGGAGAGAGAGAGAGAAAGGAGAAGGGGAGTGGTCGAGAACCAGGTGGTCATTTCTCCTGTATGCCCTGACTGGGAGTCAAACTCAGGACTTTCATATGCCGCGCCAATGCTCTACCACTGCGCCAACCTGGCCAGGGCCTGTCTGTGGTATTTTGTTATGGCAGCCCAAATGAACTAAGATATCTGACAGTCAAAATTATGCAACACATTTCTGAATGTCCCTTTGGAGGGAAGGTGCAGGAGAGCCCCTGACTGGACACCAGTGGTAGAGGAAGTGGACTAGAAATGAAAATGTTCTGCCTGGGGAGTCAGATGCTCCTGTTTTTTATTACTACTATTTCTAGCATGGCCTGCAGCATGTGTGTCTCAGTTATTCACGTCTCCCTCTGCTAGCCTGTGAGTTCCCGAGAGTGGGAATCATGACTCATCTGAGTGTGTTCTCTCACTTGAATACATGAATATATATGTATGTATACATATATATAGAGAGAGTGTTGTGTGTGTGTGTGTTTATATCTTTTCATATTTGACCAGCTAGCCTCCATAGCCATGTTCTTTTCCCCACCCTCTACCTACTAGGTGTCACTCAGCAGGTATAGTAAAACAAAGCAGGTTATTTTATTCCTTAATATATTTTTTAATTTATTAATTTTAGAGAGAGAGGAAAGGAGATAGAGAGAGACAGAAACATTGATCTGTTGCTGTATGTGCCCTGATGGGGAATGGAACCTACAATCCTTGCGTATCGGGATGATGCTTTAACCAATCGAGCTATCTGGTCAAAAAACCAAAGCAGGTTCTTAACATTACACATACTAGTCCTGTGTGACTGAGTGGCCCAGCTGTGAGCCAGAATCTGCTCTTCTTCCCATTGATATCATTATCTCTGTTTTACAGATAAGGAAGTTGAGGCTCATATTTTTTATCTGCAGTTCATTGATGGGTAACCAATCAGGCCTTGTAACCTAAGCTTTGCTCTTTTCTGTGTTCTTAAAGGCTCTATGCTGCACCTTAAGGCATAATTGTAAAGTGAAGGCTCCTTAGGTAGTGGGAGGCGTCACTGACTGTGTCATTATTGTAGGTCAGAGTGACTAATAGACCTAAGTCTTCTCCTCACTCTGTTCCCAAGGAGAACAACCTTTGAGTTGCAGCCGCCACTGGGGCTGGAGCACCTGCGATCCTTTGCAGCCAATTCTGCTGCTTTCTCTCCTGAGACATTAGGTGACCTGCTTGGATTCACCGAACTAATTTTTGATGACTTAGCTGCGACTGGAATTCAGTTTTCCCTTCCCCATATTACTAGGCTCCCCCTAAGCTTCATGTCTCCTTGACTTAATATGCCTCATCTGTTAGGATCCTGAATCTCCTTAACCTTTTCTAGTCAGGTTCCCAGCCCCAAGTACCACGATGGATGTGAAGTACAGGGGACAATCCCAGTAAGCCTTAACCCAGTGGGCTTTATTGCCCCCTGGGACTTTTGTCCTCATACTCTTTTGCCTTGGTGACTTAGATTGGAACATATATACCCTTTCAGTTTAAGGTTTGAAGAAGCTTGAGAGAACCTTGCCTTATTTCTCTTATTCTAGACCCGTACTCTACACTTTGCCCTGTGACTGGGGCACAAAAGTACAAGTTCTTGTCTCTCAGGTCTTACCAAAACTTCTCCACATTAATGTTTTCCAAAGTCTGGGTCATAACCAATTAGAGAGTTGTGAAATCAGTGTATTGGGGTTGACCAGCATTAAAAAATGAATAAAATAGAATATATAAAAGTGGTAGTAAAGTACTATTCTGGGAAATCATTTTTCAGCCATGTGTGCATGAATGTGTATATGTGTATGTGAATATAAATTTTATCACAGTTTAAAATGTATTTCTTTTTATATTTTTTAGTAAAAAAAAGGTTTGCAAATTGCAGGTGATGAGATTCAGTAGAATGTATCAGAATGGCATACACTAAAGCAGGGGTGCTCAATACATCGATCGCGATTTACTGGTCGATCGCGAAGGAAGTGTGGGTAAATCGCATGACATTAAAAAGACATTTGTCTTTTGATTGGCATACAGGGTAGCCAATCTGACGTCTGAACTTTGACACCCTACGTATGTGCGTTAAACTGCGCTAACTTGTTCAGTTACATTGCTGCGTAGTTAGCCTTCAATTTATTTAAACTAAATACAACAAAAGGTATAAAAATGAGTGCCATAGCTGGTCCGAGTAAGAAGCCTAAAACCTAGCACTTTCATACAGAATGGGAGGGGATTTTTTCACTATGTCATATTCTAAGTGTGTTTGCCTCATCTGTCTGTGTGCCATTGCTATTCCAAAGAAGGGAAATGTGGAGTGGCTTTTTTGGATTGTTCATAAAAACTATGACATTGACTTTCCTCCGAAAAGAGAGCTGAGAAGGAGAAAGGTGAAAGAAGAATACACAATATTAAATAGTAATAGTAGTAACTTAAATAATGATAATATATAAGAAATAAATTTATGTTTTGCATTTTTATTGTAGGTAGATCACTTTGACTTGATCATCTTATAAGTAGCTCGCAAGCTGAAAAATTGTGGGCTCCCCTGCACTAAAGGCATATCAGAGTTTCGGGAGGGAGGGGTTAAGTTTGTGTGTTTTTATTAAATTAATTTGTTGATTTTAGAGAGAGAGAGAGAGGAAGGGAGAAAGAGAAACATCAATTTGTTGCTCCATTTATTTATGCATTTATTGGTTGATTCTTGTATGTGCCCTGACAGGGGATTGATTGAATCCACAACCCTGGCATATCGGGATGATGTACTAACAACCATCTGAGCTACCCAGCCAGGGTTGGATTTGTGTTTTTTAAATTCCTGATTCTAGCCTGACCTGTGGTGGCGCAGTGGATAAAGCGTCGACCTGGGAACACTGAGGTCGCCAGTTCAAAACCCTGCACTGGTCTGGTCAAGGCACATATGGGAGTTGAGCTTCCAGCTCCTCCCCCCTTTCTCTCTCTCTCTCTCTCTCTCACTCTTTGTCTCCTCTCTAAAATGAATAAAAAAAAATTCCTGATTCTAACGTGGTTCCCTTGCTACTAACCCCCCCTCCCCTTCCCACACACACAGAGCTTCCACTGCTCTTGAGAAAAATAATATTTTATTCATCTAGATAGCCCCCTGTTCCTGACACAGTGCCTGACACTCAGAGGGTACTCAATAAGTGCATATAATTGTCTAAAGGCAAATGTTTGAAGGCTAAAAAATGTAAAATCTATGTACCTTTTTTCAGCATGCCTGGCATACACTTGGTACTTGATACATGCCACTAGGAGAGGGCATAATGACTTATGCAAAATGAAAACTCAACACTGAGAAGTTATATGAATAAAACACGCAAGTGGTATTATCAGCCACAGAATGGATCTGGCCTTTCCCAAACAGAATAAAGCTTTCTTTTTTCATCAGTGCACTTCAACAAACCAATCCAAACCCGGAAACTCAAAGAAGAAGTGGCTGTCATTTCCCTAAGTAATAGAGCCTATCTCCTCTTAACCTTTGTGACCCTCAAAAACCAGTAAATTCCTCCTTTTATCTATCCTAAATCCTTTATTTTACCCTCTAAGCCAATTTTCTGTTGTACTGTATTCAATGGGAATTGAAAACAGCTGGTCACCATCTGCTGTAGATTAATTCTTCATGTACTTGAAGCCTATAATTAGGTCATTCCTCAGCCTTCTCTTCTCCAGGCTAAATATCTTATTTCCTATGGCCCTTCCCCAAAGGTTTTATTTTCCAATTATTTAATTGTCTTCCTAGGGTTGCTCTCAACATCAGGCTCTCTGTTCTCCGTGTACCTCTAGTCGAGGAGGTTGGTCAGTGGGAAGGGTTATGGGTGTTTAAGGTCACCATTGCTACTTTTGAGTTTTTTTCTATGAATTGTTTATTTTCAGAGGGCCATTTAGAAATGAACAGCAACCTTCAACTTAGTGGTACCCTGACACACTGAAATTGGAAACAGAGAAATCAGAACATTATGCTTTGCTTCTACCCTAAGTCCAGGTAGCCTTGGCTCTGCACCCTAAATCCATGAGATGGCCAATGCAAATGTCATTCTTGTTTATGGATACATCATTATAAAAGTGTCTTGGAAACTTGGAAGGTCAATGACTGCTGGAAAAAGACTTGACTCAAGGAACAAGAGTTAGGCAGAGAGACATTTTCTTCTTAAGTCCAGAAAATGTCCTGCTGGTGGAACGATGCAGAGGCAGAAAATGTGTCTAAGCACTATTCTGCAAGGAGGTTCTCTTCTTCCCTTCTGGGATTATATGTGTGCAACACCGGCCCTCGTATCCAGGTTTCTATGAAACACAAAAATATTTTGTGAATCAATAAGGTCTTGAAATGATTGAAATTATAACTTCACTCTGTGGTCCTTTGCTCTGTCTCTGGAAACTGTGTTGGAGGTTTATAGCATGACTTTTGATTAGAAGAAGGTACTCCCCTGCTTGTCCTTAAAGTGACTCCATTATTACTCAGAAATAATGGCAAGACTAGATAGTGTTTATGCCTAACTTTATTAAATATCCCCTTTAACTGCATCATGCTTAATTCAGAAACAGCCCAAAATACACGATTTCTGTTTATTACATATGCACAAATACCATTATAAGGTAGATATCACTCTCATTTTTACAGATAAACATATATAGGGAAGTTTTTTAAATAATGTGGTTACTTAGCTGATAGAGTGGGGTTTGGATCCAGGACTGGTTGGTCTCTCTAATATCATTACAATTGCCTTGACATGCTTGCTTTTTTATTTTTTAAATTAATTTTAGTGAGAGAGGCAGTGGGAAAGAGAGAAGCATCAATTTGTTGTTCCACTTATTTATGCATTCATTGGTTGATTCTTGCATGTATCTTGACTGAGCATTGAACCTGCAACCTTGGCGTGTAGGGACATTGCTCTAGCCAACTGAGCTGTCCAACCAGGACATTCAGCATACTTGTTGAAATAAATATCTAAACCCCATTCTCAGATTCTGATTTAGGAGGTAGGGCCCAGAAATCTGAATTTCCAATCAAATATCCCAGCAATGCTGATTCAGGTAACCCAGTCTTATGTACACAAAAGCATTGTTTAACTATCTGATTCTGTGCCCCTGAATTGGAAAATCTGGGTCATTTTCTCTGAGATTTGTTGAGCAGGAGCTTGTGTTTGAAAGAAAGCCTGGATAGCAGTCTACCCTTCCTGAATCAGAATCAAGGAATGTGGTAGACTGCAAGAGGCAAAAAGCCTTTGTAAATTCAAGGCTTAGCAAAAGGCTATATGTTCTCCCCTCCCACCTCCATATTGGCTATGAAGCTGAGTATTTGCACTCATCCCATAGCCCCACTTCAGTTGCTTGCTTAAGTTGCTAGAAGCAATTTACATGCCTTTACTCTTACCCTTTGTTCAGATGTTGGTTGATTTCACTTATGCATGGTGGGGGATTCCTGTTTATGCCTTAAGAGAGTTCCTGTTTTTGCCTCAGACGTGTGACTTTGTATCAAAGACTTCCTTATTTGCATATGGCTATATAATAAAGCAAACTGGGGGTTATGGGGCTTTTGGATATTGCCATCAGCATTGAAGAGGCCTCCCGATCCCATCCTCTCTTCTCGATGAGTCTATTTTCTTAATTCCGCACCATTCTCCCTCAAGACCCAGAATTTCTAGCTGCGCTGATCCGCAGCAAAAGAAGGGCAGATTTCAGAGGTTGTATGGTTAACATGCAGCCTGGGGTATTACGAGTCATACTGAAGTCTGAAAACCACTGGTGAGAATCTTCCTGCCAGTGATTTTTGTTCTTTCTTTTTTAAATTGAACTTATCAGGGTGACATTGGTTGATAAAATTATATAAGTTTCAGGTGTACAATTCTACAACACATTCTCTGTGTATTGTATTTTCTGTTCACCACCCCAAGTCAAGTCTCATTCCATCACCATTTATCCCCCCTTTACTTTCTTCTACCTCTCCATATTCCTTCTTCCCTCTGGTAATCACTGTACTGTTTGTATCTATGAGTTTATTTTTTCCTTTGCTTAATCCCATCACCTTTTTCACTCAGCTCCTCCAATTCCTCTGACAGTTGTCAATCTGTTTTCTATCTATGTGTCTGTTTCTATTTTGTTAATTTGCTCATTAGATTCCACATATAGGTGAGCTCATATGGTAGTATCTTTCTGACTGGCTTATTTCACTTGGCATAATAGTCTCCAGGTCCATCCATGCTATTGCAAAGGATAAGATTTTCTTCTTTTTTATGGCCAAGTAGTATTTCATTACGTAAATGTACCACAGCTTTTTAATCCACTCATCTACTGATGGGCACTTGGGTTACTTCTAAATCTTGGCTATTGTAAATAATACTGCAGTGAACATAGAAGTACACATATTTTGGATTTCTTCAGATAAATTCCCAGAAGTGGAATTGCTAGGTCACAAGGCAGTTCCACTTTTAATTTTTGTGGTAACTCCATGCAGCTTTCCACAGTGGCTGCACCAATATGTTGATTGGTGCATGAAGGTTCGTTTCTTTCCTTGTCCTTGCCCACAGTTGTTTGTTGATTTATTGATAATAAATAGCCATTCTGACAGGTATGAGGTGATATCTCATTGTGTTTTTTTTAGTTTTTATTTTTAATTGTTTTTATTGATTTTGATAGAAAGAGAGAGAGAGAGAGTGAGAAGAATTGACTTGTATTTGCTTCAGTTCAGTTGTTCAATGATTGCTTTTTGTACATACCTTGACCAGGAGGCTCAAGCCAAGCCAGTGATCCCTTGAACAAGCCAGTGACCTTGGGACATGTCAATGATCCTGCACTCAAGCGGGCAAGCTAGCGTTTAAGCCAAGGAACCCACACTCTAGCCTATGATCTTTGGGGTTTGAACTGGGGCCTTAGTGGCCTGGGCTGATGTTCAATCCACTGTGCCACCATTGGTCAAGCAAGTTTATTCTTGTGTATGGTGTAAGAAGGTGGTTAGTATTATTCCTTTTTGCATGTATCTGTCCAATTTGTCTAAAACCATTTATTGAAAAGACCATCTTTTACCCCATTGTATGTTCTTGCCTTTTTTTGTCAAGCATTAATTGATTATAAAGATATAGGTTTATATCTGGACTTTCTATTCTGTTCAACTGATCTTCATGTCTGTTTTTATGTCAGTGCCATACTGTTTTGGTTATTATGACCTTATAGTATAATTTGATATTAAGTAGTGTGATTTTTACAATTTTGTTTTTCACATTTTTTTTTTAGATTTCACTTATTCATTTTTATTAGAGAGAGAGGAAGAGATAGAGAGAACAGGGGGAGAAGCAAGAAGCATCAACTCCCATATATGCCTTGACCAGGAAATCCCAGGGCTTTGAACCAGTGACCTCAGCATTCCAGGTTGATGATTTATCCATCGCGCCACCACAGGTCAGGCACAATTTTGTTTTTCTTTCTCAAGATTGTTATGGTTATTTGGGGTCTTTTGTAGTTTAATACAAATTTTTGGAATATTTGTTCTACTTCTGTGAAATATGCCATTCCTCCCAGTGGTTTTTTATCCCCAGAAATTCTAGATGGTTTTGTGCGAGTAAGTCTGCTAGGGAGAAAAATAGGATGGTATTGACTTCCTATTGGTGACAGAAGCTCTTAGCTAAGGAAACAGTTGGAAGATGACCCCCAAGAATGCCCCCAGCCTCAGTAGGCAGGGATCACCTAGAGAAGAAACCTTAACTCTAAGGATAAAATGCCATGGTTTTGAAAGCCAAGAATTGGATTTGATATCAGAAGTCTACTGAAGGATAGCCATTTGTCTAGCAGCTTTTAAAATTTTTTCTTTATCACTTAGCTTTGGTATTTTAACTATGATGTGTCTTGGTGTAGATTTCTTTGGGTTTCTCTTTAATGGAATTCTCTGTGCTTCTTGAATGTGTGAAACGTTTTCCAGTCTTAATTTAGGGAAGTTTTCAGCTATGATTTGATTGAACAAAGTTTCTATTCCTTGTTCTTTCTCTTCTTTTTCAGGAACCCCTATGATGCAGATGTTATTTCTCTTCATGTTGTCACAGAGCTCTCTTAGAGTTTCCTCACATTTTTTGAGTCTCTTTTCTTTTTTTTCTGCTCTACTTCTGTGCCTTTGTTTATTTTGTCCTCTAACTCGCTGATTCGATCCTCAGCGTCATCCATCCTGCTTTTAATTCCTTCCATTGTGGTCTTCAGTTCTGATACTGTATTTGTCATTTCTGTCTGATTCTTTTTTATTATTTCAATTTCCTTTTTTATACTTGCTATCTCTTTATTTAGGTGTTCATAATGACTATCCATTGTTGCTCTAATCTCTTTGAACATCCTAACTATCATTATTTCAAACTCTGCATCAGGTAGTTTGGTTATATCTGATTCATTCAGGTCCTTCTCTGGGGATTTCTCTTGATTCATTTGGGTTGCATTCCTCTGCCTTCCCATTTTGTCTGTGTGTAAGAAGGGTTTGGCTACTGGAGTCCAATGGGTGTTGCCTCTGTGTTCCCTAGGTGTGGTCTGTCTGCAGGCCCGCCACCCTTCTGCCGCTGCCTAGGGTGGTTGGGTGTGGGTGTTGCTGGCAGGGGCTGCTGTGACTGCTGCTGTGGTTTCCACCTTTCCTCTGTGGGAAGGGCTATGTTCTCATGCCAGGCTCTATAAACCTCAGCCAGTCTTGGCCTTTGCCCCTCTCCCATGGGTGGGATTGCGCACCACACTAGGGTCACAAGCCTGGGCACCAAGGTCAAGGGTGAGCACTTTTGCTCAGCTGAGGGTGCCTGTCAGCCTGTTCCTCCGCCGGGAGGGGCTTCTGGTGCACGCTCAGCTGTGAGCCAAACTTCTGCCCCGCTCCCGCCAACCTTGGCTCCTCTGCCGGGCTGTTGGTGCGCACTCAACTGCAAGCCCGTGCTTCTGCCCCACCTCCGCAGGCAAAGCTGGTTCTTGCAGGGCTTCAAGCCTAGGAGGCCAGGTGAAGCTGCGCACCCGCTCACCCCTGCCCAGCAGTGGATTTCTGCCTATTCTGGGCTCCCACTTTTCCCCCACAGATGGAGTCACAGGCAAGCCCATAGCTGCTGGACCACTTTCACATGTCCCCTTCCCCCTGCTGGGCTAGACCGAGCTCATGCCAACCAGCTCGTCTTCTGCCCCCGCTGACGGAACCGCACTTCTGCTTCCCGCCACTGCCCACCCTCCAGCAAGCCCTCAGCAGTGTGGGTGGGGGTGCTGCAGCTCAGACCCTAACACTCCATACTGTAGTCCTGAAAGCCCCTTCCTTCTAAGTGGCTGTGCTCTGATTGCCACAGAAGAGCCTGTTTGGCTGATGTCGTGCTTCCCCTTGCTGGTTCCAGGGGAAATATTGTTTCAGATTTGTGGAGTGACTCAGCCCAGGTTTTAGGGTGGTTGTCCCTTAAAGCTTTTCTCCCTGTGCCTTCCAGACCACACTCTCTTCCCACTGCTCCGGTCCTCTCCTCTCTCCCAGAGTCCCGGGTGAGTGGTTGTGAGAGAGGTTTTCTGCGCCATTCCTTTAAGAAGAATCCTGGGTCTGAGACAATTGTCTCTTTCTTACAAACAGTATCCTAACCTGTTTCACAGCTAAATACTGTCCATACACCTCTTCTAGGCTCTGGGTCTGTAGGCTGGGGCTTTGTTCCTGGGACCCAGGTCCCTCCCTCTCCGCTAAACTCTCTTCCCACCACACGAGTCTCTCTGGGTGCCTTTCACTCCAGGGATCTGGGCAGTCCTTTCCGCGTTTTCACTTTTCCTACCAGTCTTAATGTTGCTTCTTCAGTGTTCCCTGGTTGAAGAGTCCTCTCAGTCCAGTTCAACATTGGTTTATCCAGATGATGGTTCTTAAAATCAAGTTATAATCCACTTTGGTTCTGGGAGTTGGAAGTTGGTATGTCCGATTACTCCATCACCCAAGGATAGCCATTTGTTATGATGTTGTAGCAGATAGTGTTGCCTTGGTAACATAGCAGGGGACCTCCAGAGAAGAGAGACAGAAGAACAGATGGGAAGGTTGTCATTGTATTGAGAACTCAAGAGATACAAAAGGTTTACTAGAATGAGCAACTTAAAAAAAATATTTGGAAAACTGAGAAATTCAGTCACAGACAATAAAAAGTCAGAAGACCTTGGTCCATCTATATACTGTATATATATTTGGTTTTGAGAGTGTGTAAAGCCAGTATTCGCGGCCATTATCACAGCAGACTGACCCGTGCAGATTCGCATTTGATTCGGACAGTTGGTAATGAAACAACAGAGCCAAGAACTGGTGAACCATCACCTTTAATTCTAGCTTGCACCCGGCGGGCAAGCAAAAACACACACTGGGCTTTAAAACCCTCTCATTCAGAGCTCACAGCTACTGACTTATCCGAGTTTCTTAGAATCAAAGGTTTCTAGCTCACCAGACTTATTCACCTCTGTTTCCCATCTCCTTCTCTAATAAAAACTCTGCACATACTGGTTTCTTCATCAGCACTCTGCCATCTTGGCTGCTTCTCCTCTCCTCCACGTGGCCTTAATCTGCTCTCCTTTCTAATACTAACCTCAGGAACCAAGAGAGAGCAACCTCCCAGCCTGCCCCACTTGATAGTGTAGAATCAAAACCTTTAATCCAATTATACAAACAAGGAAGTCTGATACAAAGTCACTTATCTGAGACATACTGGGAGGATTCCTCATGAGAGTGCACCACCCCACATCATCTAATCAGTCAAGGGTGTGGGGAAAAGCTTACTCTTAAAACTTGCACGTGGGCAGCACCATCTTTAACAAAGTGAGCATAATATATTTTACCTGCCCAACAGAGTGCGTTTATTAAAGATGGACACAGTGAAACAAGGAAGGGCTTAGGATAAAAGAAGCAAGAGGAGAGAGTTTGATGGACAGCTTTGACTCACTGGGAAGTCAGAGAAAAGGGGGCCTTAGAGACCGGTTTGGGGTAAGCCCAAGACAAGCTGCGGCTGCCTAGTGCTCCCCTGGTTGCAAGTCTCATGGGGACCCATAGAGTTTAGGAGATGCATGCCTGAGAGGGATGAAAGACATGAACATGCTCCTGAGAGGGAGAGCGTGCTCCATAAGTATATTTTAGATTACAGAATATGTTTTAGCAGCAGGAACAGAAGAATCCTCACAGACATCTGAGAGAGCTTCGTTCCGCAGACCTCCTTTGCAAGCAGCTTTCTGGGAAACCATGCTGTACCATATGCTGGTAGGATACTGTGTGTGAGAAACTGAGGATAGTGTTTGCACTCAAAACCAAAGCTACACAAGGACAATTAAACTATCACTGAATGATCTAGAGATGATTGAGTTCAGCATAACAATTTCCTGAGTCAGTGTTTATCAGGTAAATATACGGCTCACAAAAATTAGGGGATATTTTATTGCTTCATATTAATTGTGAAATATTCCCTAATTTTTGTGAACAGTATAGATGAAATAATTTTGAAGGCCCATGCACCTTTGAATTTCAGTTTCAGTGTGATAATATTTATAGGCAATGCTTAAAAAGAAATCTAATTTTAATTTTGTACATTAATTTTCTTCTTTTTTTTTGTACCTGCTGACTCATTTATTTCATTTTTACCTTGAACCAAAAATGGTTATTATTTCAACATCTGAACTCCATCAATTCTTCAAATATGTGATAATCTAATCCAGTGGTTCTTTTTTTCTTTTTTTTTTTTTTAATCCAGGTTTTTAACCTGGGTTCTATCGAACCCTAGGGGTTGGATGAGTTGGTCTCAGGGGTTCGGAGAAGCCTCTGCCGTGGAGGCCAGAATAAAGTAATACCATAATTTGTTGTGAGTTCATGCACTTTGTTGGTTTTGTTCTTTGAGCAAGGTGATGTTCATGCACGGCTCATTTTGTGCACCAGTAAAAAAACATATACCTATGTCTTGAATTTGGAAAAAAATCATATTTTATTTATCACTAAAGAAGGGTTTGGTGAATGCGCATATGAAACTGGTGGATTGGGTACCTCAAAAAAGGTTAAGAACCGGAGTCTATGACTGGTGCTTCCACCTCACAAGAGAATCAGCTGAAACTGTGGGCAGGCAGACCACAACTCTGAGTCACAGAGGCCATACCCACCAGAATCCTGGGGACTCACCATACAGAGTTGGTCAGAGAGGAGCAAGATGGCGACGGAGTAGGCGGACGTACCAATTTCCAACTCCCAGAACCAAAGTGGATTACAACTCAATTTTAAGAACCATCACCTGGATAAACCAACTTTGAACAAAACTAAGTGGACTCTTCAACCAAGGAACACAGAAGAAGCCACATTGAGACTGGTAGGAATAGCGAAAACGCGAAGAGGGCTGCCCAGCTCCCCGGAGCAAACGGCAGCCCGGAGAGACCCGCGTGGCGGGAGGAGAGTTTGGCGGAGAGGGAGGGACCTGGGTCCCAGGAACCAAGCCCCAGCCTCCAGTCCTAGAGCCTAAAAGAGGCGTTTGGACAGTATTGAGCTGTGAAACAAGTGAGGGAGCTCCCAGGCCTACAGTGTGGAGTATTAGGTCCCTTCCTACTCTGCTGAGGGCTGCTTAAGGTTTTGGGGCGGCAGGACGCTGAAAGGCGGTTCTGTCGGCGTGGGCAGAGGCCAAGCCGGTGGGAGATCGGTCTAGCCCAGAGGGTCGGAGGGGACCGCGAAAGCGGTCCGGAAGCTGCGGGCCCGCCTTTGGTCCCACTTACGGGGACAAAGCGGGAGGCCAGGAACGGGCAGGCCCTGCGCAAGCCGGCCCTGACCGCGGGGACCGGGCTAGGACCAGGGACGGGCAGGGGCTGTGGCTGAGCTGACGCTACCAGTCCCCCACCCCCCACCCCCCGGGTCGGAGAAACCGCGGTTGGCCAGTATACGTGCGTGAGCGGGCTCCGAGCGCGGGAACGGGGTGGACCCCGAGACAGGCGGAGGCTCGCAGCTGAGCCCACGCTGCTATCTCCATGCGGCCGGAGAAACCCCGGATAGCGTTCATACGTGCACGAGCGGGCTCCGAACGCGGGGGCGGGGTAGAGTCCGGGACGAGCGGAAGTACGCAGCTCAGCGGAAGCCAGCAAACACGCCCGCCCCAATAAACCTTGGTTTCCGACCCTGCTCAAAGGGCCCTGGCCTCGAGGGCGGGGCTAAAGCTCCTGACGGGCAAAAGCTTACAGCTGAGAGCACGTCAAAAGCCCCGCCTAACCCGCGGAACTGTAGCGAGCAGGCTCCGACTGCTGGTTCTGGGCGGAAGTCCGGAAATAGGCTGGGTCCACAGCTGAGGAAAGGTGCTCGCCTCTACCCTTGGTGCTAATCTTGTGGCTTTAGTCACAGCCCCTCCCACGGAGGAGAGGCAGAAATCACAGCAAAAGCCACAGTGGGCCGGCGCTGGCAACACTCATACCCAACCACCCTAGGCACCGGCAGAGGGGGTGGGGGGCCTGCAGATAGACCACACCTAGAGAACACAAAGGCAACACCTACTGGACTCCAGTGGCCACAACTTGCTTATACACAGAAAAAATGGGCAGGCAGAGGAATGCAAACCAAATGAATCAAGAGAAATCCCCAGAGAAGGACCTGAATGAACCAGATATAACCAAATTACCAGAAGCAGAATTTAGAATAATGATAGTTAGGATGTTCAAAGAAATTAGAGCAACAATGGATAGTCATTATGAACACCTAAACAAAGAGATAAGTATAAAAAATGAAATTGAAATAATAAAAAAGAATCAGACAGAAATGACAAATACAGTATCAGAACTGAAGACCACAATGGAAGGAATTAAAAGCAGGATGGATGACGCTGAGGATCGAATAAGCGAGTTAGAGGACACAATAAACAAAGACACAGAAGCAGAGAAGAAAAAGGAAAAGAGACTTAAAAAATGTGAGGAAACTCTAAGGGAGCTTTGTGACAACATGAAGAGAAACAACATTCGCATCATAGGGGTGCCTGAAGAAGAGGAGAGAGGACAGGAAATGGAAACTTTGTTCAATCAAATTATAGCAGAAAACTTTCCTAAATTAAGGCTGGGAAACACTCCACACATTCAAGAAGCACACAGAACTCCATTAAGGAGAAACCCAAAAAAATCTACACCAAGACACATCATAGTTAAAATACCAAAGCTAATGGATAAAGAAAAAATTTTAAAAGCTGCTAGAGAAAAAAGGACTATCACCTACAAAGGAGCCCCCATAAAGATGACATCGGACTTCTCAACAGAAACACTTGAGGCCAGAAGGGAATGGCAAGAAATAATCAAAGTAATGCAGAACAAGAACCTACAACCAAGACTACTTTATCCAGCAAGGCTAACATTTAAAATTGAAGGAGAAATAAAGAGCTTCCCAGAAAAAGCCTGAAGGAATTCATAAAAACCAAACCAATTCTGCAAGAGATACTAAGGGGCCTCTTGTGAACAGTTTAAAGGGAGGAATGAATAGAGCAAAAGAAGAATACAGCTTTAAAGAATAAAATGGCAATAAACAACTACATATCAATAATAACCTTAAATGTAAATGGATTAAATGATCCAATCAAAAGACATAGGGTAGCAGCATGGATAAAGAAACAGGACCCATACATATGCTGTCTACAAGAGACACACCTTAAAACAAAAGATGCTCATAGACTGAAGGTAAAAGGATGGAAAAAAATATTTCATGCAAATGGAAATGAAAAAAAAGCCGGGGTAGCAATACTTATATCAGACAAAATGGACTTTAAAACAAAGGCTGTAGTAAGAGATAAAAGAGGACACTACATAATGATAAAGGGAACAATTCAACAGGAAGATATAACTATTGTAAATATCTATGCACCAAATATAGGAGCCCCGACATACATAAAGCAGACTTTGATGGATATAAAGGGCGAGATTAACAGCAATACTATCATAGTAGGGGATTTCAATACCCCTCTAACAACACTGGATAGATCCTCAAGAAAGAAAATTAATAAAGAAACAGCAGACTTAAAGGATACACTAGATCAACTTGATTTAATAGATATCTTCAGAACTTTTCACCCTAAAGCAGTAGAATATACATTCTTCTCAAGCGCTCATGGTACGTTTTCTAGGATAGACCACATGTTAGGACACAAAAATGGTCTCAATAAATTTAAGAAGATTGAAATCATATCAAGCATTTTCTCTGATCATAATGCCATGAAACTAGAAATTAACCACAAAAGAAAAACTGAAAAATACTCAAACACTTGGAAACTAAATAGCTTGTTATTAAATAATGAATGGATTAACAATGAGATCAAAGAAGAAATAAAAAAGTTTCTAGAAACAAATGATAATGAGCATACATCAACTCAAAATTTATGGGACACAGCAAAAGCAGTTCTGAGAGGGAAGTTTATTGCACTACAGGCATATCATAAGAAGCTAGAAAAAGCTCAAATAAGCAACCTGACCCTGCAGCTAAAAGAACTAGAAAAACAACAACAAATAAAACCCAAGACAAGTAGAAGAAAGGAAATAATAAAGGTCAGAGCAGAAATAAATGACATAGAGGCAAAGGAAACAATACAGAGGATCAATGAAACAAGAAGCTGGTTCTTTGAAAAGGTAAACAAGATTGATGAACCTTTAACTAGACTCACCAAGAAAAAAAGAGAGAGGACTCAAATAAATAAAATTAGAAAGGACAGTGGAGAAATAACAACTGACACAACAGAAATACAAAGCATTGTAAGAAAATACTATGAAGAACTATATGCCAAAAAATTAGACAATCTTGGTGAAATGGACAAATTTCTTGAATCATATAACCTTCCAAAAATCAATCTGGAAGAATCAGAACACCTAAACATACCAATTACAACAAATGAGATAGAAACAGTTATCAAAAAACTCCCAAAAAAGAAAAGTCCTGGGCCTGATGGCTTCACAAGTGAATTCTATCAAAAATTCAAAGAAGAACTAACTCCTATTCTCCTCAAGCTATTTCAAAAACTTCAAGAGGAAGGAAGACTTCCAAACTCCTTTTATGAGGCGAGCATAATTCTGATCCCAAAACCGGGCAAAGACAACACAAAGAAAGAAAATTATAGGCCTATATCCCTGATGAATTTAGACGCTAAAATTCTCAACAAAATATTAGCCAACCGGATCCAGCAATATATGAAAAAAATCATACACCACGATCAAGTGGGATTTATTCTGGAGAGGCAAGGCTGGTTCAATATTCGCAAATCAATCAATGTGATTCATCACATAAACAAAAGGAAGGACAAAAATCACATGATAATTTCAATAGATGCAGAAAAGGCATTTGATAAAATGCAGCACCCATTCATGCTCAAAACTCTCAGTAAAGTGGGAATACAGGGAACATTCCTTAACATGATAAAGGCCATCTACGATAAACCGACAGCAAACATCATACTAAATGGACAAAGATTAAAAGCAATCCCCTTAAGATCAGGAACCAGGCAGGGTTGCCCACTTTCACCACTCTTATTCAACATAGTTCTGGAAGTCCTAGCTACAGCAATCAGACAAGAAGAAGAAATAAAAGGCATACAAATTGGAAATGAAGAAGTAAAACTGTCATTATTTGCAGATGATATGATATTGTATATTGAAAACCCTAAAGTCTCAGTCAAAAAACTACTGGACCTTATAAATGAATTCAGCAAGGTGGCAGGATATAAAATTAATACTCAGAAATCAGAGGCATTTCTATACACCAACAATGAAATATCAGCAAAAGAAATTAAGGAAACAATCCCCTTCACTATTGCAGCCAAAAAAATAAAGTACCTAGGAGTAAATTTAACCAAGGAGGTTAAGGACTTGTACTCAGAAAATTATAGAACATTGATAAAAGAAATCAAGGAAGATACAAACAAGTGGAAGCACATACCGTGCTCATGGCTAGGAAGAATAAACATCATTAAAATGTCTATATTACCCAAAGCAATTTATAAATTAAATGCAATACCAATTAAAATACCAATGACATACTTCAAAGATATAGAACACATATTCCAAAAATTTATATGGAACCAAAAAAGAACACGAATAGCCTCAGCAATCTTAAAAAGAAAAAATAAAGCAGGAGGTATCACTCTTCCTGATATCAAGGTTTACTACAAGGCCATTGTACTCAAGACAGCCTGGTACTGGCATAAGAACAGGCACATAGATCAATGGAACAGAACAGAGAACCCAGAAATAAACCCACAGCTTTATGGACAACTGATATCTGACAAAGGAGGAAAGAACATACAATGGAGTAAAGACAGCCTCTTTAACAAATGGTGTTGGGAAAATTGGACATCTACCTGCAAAAAAATGAAACTAGACCATCAACTTACACCATTTACAAAAACAAACTCAAAATGGATAAAAGACTTAAATGTAAGCCGTGAAACCATAAACATCTTAGAAGAAAACATAGGCAGCAAGCTCTCCGACATCTGTAGCAGTGGTATATTTGCCGATTTATCTTCATGGGCAACTGAAATAAAAGGCAAGATAAACAAATGGGACTATATCAAACTAAAAAGTTTTTGCACAGCTAAAGACAATAAGAACAGAATAAAAAGACAAACCACACAATGGGAGAACATATTCGACAGCACATCTGATAAGGGGTTAATAACTAAAATTTATAAAGAACTTATAAAAAGCAACACCAGGAAGACAAACAACCCAATCAAAAAATGGGCAAAAGAAATGAATAGAAATTTCTCCAAAGAGGACATACAGATGGCCAATAGGCATATGAAAAAATGCTCAACATCACTAATCATTAGAGAAATGCAAATTAAAACCACAATGAGATATCACCTCACACCAGTCAGAATGGCACTTATCAGCAAAACAACACAGAATAAGTGCTGGCGAGGATGTGGAGAAAAGACAACCCTTCTGCACTGCTGGTGGGAATGCAGACTGGTGCAGCCACTGTGGAAAACAGTTTGGAGATTCCTCAGAAAATTAAAAATCGAACTGCCTTTTGACCCAGCTATCCCACTTTTAGGAATATACCCTAAGAACACCATAGCACTGTTTGAAAAGAAGAAATGCGCCCCCATGTTCGTGGCAGCATTGTTCACAATAGCGAAGATCTGGAACCAGCCCAAGTGTCCGTCAGAAGACGCGTGGAATAAAAAGCTTTGGTACATATATACTATGGAATAGTACTCAGCCATAAGAAATGATGACATCGGATCATTCATAACAAAATGGATGTACCTTGATAACATTATACGGAGTGAAATAAGTAAATCAGAAAAAAAGAAAAACTGAGAACAGCACGATTACATACATAGGTGGGACATGAAAGTGAGGGTATGAGACATGCACAAGAGAGTGGTGGTTATGGGATGGGGGGAGGGAGGGAAGAATGGGATAGGGAGGAGGGGAGGGACGCAGGGAAAACCAGATTGAAGGTGACAGAGGACAATTTGACTTTTGGTGATGGGTATGCAACACAATTGAATGATAAGATAACCTGGAGATGTTTTCATTGTACATATGTACCCTGATTTATTGATGTCACCCCATTAGAATTAATAATAATAAAATATATATATATAAAAAAAGGTTAAGAACCACTGATCTCATCAAAATTGTTTTTAAAATGCTTCAAAAATTAAGCTTTACTAGTTCCTTTGATACACATTTATTGAATTAAATTATTTAGAAAGGGAACATATGGATTTTATACAAATGTTTATCTCATCACTTGAAAAAGATCAAGTAGGTTTTCTACCACATTGAGCATCAGACATGGGAATTCCTCACATTTTTGTTTGTTTGTTAGAATTGATCTCTTCACTCTAAGGCTGGAAGGAATAAAAAAGAATGGCACCTGTGTGAATGAATTCCTCTTCCAGTACTTTTCAGGTTACCCTACTGAGAGACTGAATCCTTAATGTAGGCAGTCTTCCCAGATCCGGGCAGATGTAGCCATTTCACTATTCAGTCGTCTTTTGCTTCAGAGCCAGGTACAATGGGACACCTTCCAAGGCAAGACACAAGAGCATCTCTTTGCCTTTCATCTGACTTTTCCTTCTTCTGGATTTCTGTATTCTATGCTCCTTCACAGATTACATCTTCAGCCACCCCAAGAAGAGATTTCTGGACTGCCTTTTCCTGTGTACAAGTGTAACTTCTCAAATCCGATTCAGATGCAGGCAGACGTGCTCAGAACATCAACGAAGAGCTGACCGCGGTGCACGGCTGTGTGGGACCCAACCTGTCTATTCCTGGCCATCAAATTTTACCTATTTCTTATGTCAGCATGAAGGAAGGCAGTTTGGGGGGAAAATGAGACCTGCTCTTACAGTGTGACTACATGAGGGAGCTTTAATTCCATAACAGAAATAGACTGGGCCAAAGATGGTCATCAAGATCAGGATCTAATTAATGGCCTATGTGTTCTTTCAGTCTCTTCAGTCAGTCTGTGTTAAAATCACTAGATCATTTTTGAGGATAGAAAAGTCTCGAAATGAAGGTTGTCTATGTGAAAAAGAAAAGTCCTGGGATGTTCTCTTTATTACTTGAGTCTCCACTGGTTACAAATAACAAAAGCTGATTTGAGGTAACTTAAGCAAAAGGATGGTATTTTGTTTTAAAAGTAAGAGATTGTCTCATAAAATCCAAAGTTTGAACTGGAACCCAGCAGTGGAAGTCCATTGCAGGTTTCCATGCCACCCTTTGCATGCTTGCTCATTCCTCTTTCTGTAGACTGATTTCTATTACTTCTTCTTCTCCATATTGGAAAACATGGCCATAGTTATATCCTGGGTTTTTGTTTTCTCTACTTAAGAGGGAGTCACTCAGAGTGACTGCATTTCCAGTTTTCTTTGAGAAAGGGGGATTGGCTTAGCTAGGGACAGGTGTACACTTTTGGTACAAGCAGGTATGGTTTGGAAAAGCAGTCACATTATACAAAAATAGCTGCCAGGAGTCCTGCTGCTCTGGCCCTGTGGATTGCAATGGGTTTAAGGGGCAGATAGGGCATTCACAGAGCTGGATGAATAAGTTTGATCTGGGTGAACTATAAGATCCCTCCCCTGCCACATAGAAACAGATGCCTTTCTTTTTTCTCATGCATTTAAAGACCCCCTCCCCTACCTAAGGTGATTTAACTGTACCATATAAATATCATTTCCACACAGTATACACTCCTTCCTGCTGCAGGAGAACCCCAAATCATGTTCCACTGCTGCACTCAAGAATTTTTATTCAGCAGTAGATCACAGGATTTCTGAAGGGATTCCATTCTTTTTTTGGCGGGGGGGGGGGGATTCCATTCTTAATGTCTAAATGTGATACCTCACTATCTTGCAACACATGGACTATTTAAAGATAGATACTTCTTACACATCTGGTACAAAATGGTGGAGGAAATATTAAAATAGTCTGAATGAAAGCCTCCCACTTAGAAAACAGAGAAAAGAGAAGAGCCACCATTGGTAATAAGTTCAGAGCTCATGCCTTCTATTGTTGATAAATTACAGGATCCCAGATTCTCCCATGCACTAATTGATCATCTCACTATTGGCAGAGGAGTGAGTTGATCTGGTTAGCTGCTCTGGCTGCCTCACATTCTGACTACTGACTTGCCCTTGACCAGTGCCTTTCAGGACTATCCGAAAGTTGTACTTCAGATGATGTAGCTATCTTCAAAGCAGTCCATTTTCTGTTGGTGAAAATACTTGGGATTTGGGATTGCTTCAGAAACAGAATTGGGAGCCCTTCACTAGGTCTGAGTTGTTTTGTATCCTATTTATTTCCCTTTTCTTTTTCTGGCAATGCAACTCCCTCAGATCATTAGTTTAATTTCCAGGGCCCCATTAGCTAAAAATCTCCACCAGGAATCCTACATATCTGATTCTCAGACCCAGGGCCTACTGCACCCTCTACCTTGTCCTGGGCTTTCAACTGGAGAGGTGAATTTTCTTCTTAATCTGCCCTGGAATGTTGCCCCAGCCTCCACTCAAGCGTCATTACCTTTGTCTTGCCGAGAGAGTTTAGCTTGAATCCCTTTTACTCGAAGGCTATCTTCAGGGGAATGAAGAGTGGAGCAAAGAGCAGTGATTATCCACCTCCCTCCCCAATACTTGAAGCTGGACAGACTCGCTGTAAAGCCAGTAGCCAGGGCCACTATCACAGCAACCTGACCCGTGCAGGTTTGCATTAGATTCGGACAGTTGGTAATGAAACAATGGAGCCAAAAACTGGTGAGCCATCAGCTTTAATTCTAGCTTGCACCCAGTGGACAAGCAAAAACACACACTGGGCTCCAAAACCCACTCATTCAGTGCTCACAAAGCTACTGACTTATCCGAGTTTCCTAGAATCAAAGGTTTCTAGCTCACCAGACTTATTCACCTCTGTTTCCCATCTCCTCCTGCACAAACTCTGCACAAACTGGTTTCTCCCTCAGCACTCTGCCATCTTGGCTGCTTCTCTTCTCCTCCACGTGGCCTTAATCTGCTCTCCTCTCTAATACTAACCTCAGGAACTCAGGAACCAGAGCCAGCAAGCTACTGGTCTGTCCCACTTTATAATGTAGAATCAAAACCTTTAATCCAATTATACAAACAAGGAAGTCTCTTGATACAAAGTCACCCATCCGAGGCATAATGGGATTCCTCATGAGAGTGCACCACCCTACATCATCCAATCAGTCAAGGGTGTGGGGAAATGCTTACTCTTAAAACCAAGCCTTAAGCTATAATGACCAGGCCTGCTTACATTACAGCCTTTCCCCTACACCCATCCCAAGCATAAGGGCAAATAATATCACCTGGGTGATGGGCTTCCGTGTGGGCAGCTCCATCTTTAACAAAGTGAGCATAATATATTTTATCTGCCCCACACTCGCCCACAAGCCACACTTGGGATTGCTCTCAAAAGCAAGCTGCACATGCTGTGGTTTGAGGTAGTTACACATTTTCGACAATATCTACTATTAAATATGCACACATGGAACAGACTGACAGCTGACAGTGTTGGAGGGGTTATGGATGATGGAAAGTGAAGGAATTAGCCAGAAAACACACACACACACACACACACACACACACACACACACATATATATATATAACACATAGACACAGTCAACAGTGTGGTGATGGCCAGAGGGAAAGTGGGGTGGAGGCTAGGTGGAGACGGGCAGAGATGGGAGAAATGGGGACTGAAAGAGACATTGCTAGGGACAGATGGCACACGATGCAGTGGGAAGATGGTGGTTTGTTGAGTTGTGCACTTGAAACCTGTATGGTTTTAGAAATCAATGTCATTTCAATAACTTCAATAAAATTAAAAATATATTGTTTAATAAAATGTAAACAATGTGCTTCTTTCCTCCTCCCAAAAATCTGCTCACACTGACTCTCTAGTCTTCTGGGTTGACCTCTTAGCAATATAGCTATATACTCATGTAAAGCCAGTAGTCAGGGTCAGGATCACAGCAGCCTGACCCGTGCAGGTTCGCATTAGATTCGTATAGTCAGTAATAAAACAACGGAGCCAAGAACTGGTGAGCCATCAGCTTTAATTCTAGCTTGCACCTGGTGGGCAAGCAAAAACACACATTGGGCTCTGAAACCCACACATTCAGTGCTCACAAAGCTACTGACTTATCCGAGTTTCCTAGAATCAAAGGTTTCTAGCTCATCAGACTTATTCACCTCTGTTCCCCATCTCCTCCTGTACACAAACTCTGCTCAAACTGCCTTCTATCTCAGCACTCTACCATCTTGGCTGCTTCTCCTGGCCTCCACGTGGCCTTAATTCGCTCTCCTCTCTAATACTAACCTCAGAAAAACCAAGAGAGAGCAATATCCCAGCCTGCCCCACTTTATAACGTAGATTCAAAACCTTTAATCCAATCTACAAACAAGGAAGTGTCTGATATAAAGTCACCCATCTGAGGCGTAATGGGATTCCTCATGAGGGGCACCACCCTACATCATCCAATCAGTCAAGGGTGTGGAGAAAAGCTTACTTTTAAAACCAAGCCTTAGGCTATAACGATCCAGCCTGCCCACAACCTGTCCCAGAACACACATTAATATCAACGAACTTCCATGTGGGCAGCACCATCTTTAACAAAGTGAGAATATTATAATTTATCTTCCCAATAATCCACCCCTATGCTCACTTTACTACCCACAATCTATACCACCGGCATCCCTGTACAAGGAAATTAGGTACGTTACACAAATTACAACAATAGCACAAATCATACAGTTTCAACAATTACAAAGGTACTTTTCACCAGTCTCTAAGCACTTTGCCACAAGTGCAAAATGCCCTCAGCCTTCTTTCTAGCCATGGGAAAAGCTTCCCGGGGCAGGAGGGCCTCCAGCAAAGCCACTCACTGCCATCAGGGTATTTCACATTGTCCAAAATCCGTAAGTCCATTCAACAAAGGAGCCTGTGCCCATCAGGTCATAGTCCAGGAAATCAGTCCACACACATGGAGCTTTAGCCTCCCCCCTCATTCCTGCCATCATGGCAGGTCTCACACTGTCCTAAAGAGAAGCATGTGGCAATGGCAGTCAGCATTTCCATCTCTGCTCTGGGGAGCATGATGACATCTACCCCTATGTCCCAAAATGTCAGTGAACCCACCAGCGCCTTAGCAGG
The DNA here is from genome assembly GCA_037038555.1 of Rhynchonycteris naso. Lineage (NCBI taxonomy): Eukaryota > Metazoa > Chordata > Mammalia > Chiroptera > Emballonuridae > Rhynchonycteris > Rhynchonycteris naso. Next base: position 232,032,681 of record CM072998.1, read on the forward strand.
CACCCCCTGCCATCCCAGTGGCCACTCAGTGATGCATGCCTGGCTCCCAGAATGTCCGTTCATCCTCCCGCCACAGCTGCCACCTCCAGCTTGATTCTCCTCATCCTCCAAAGAGGAACTGAAAACACCAGCTCCTGTTGCTGGGCTCGATCCCCGGGCTGCTGCCGCCTTCTGCTCCATGGGCCTTACAGCCCCCACCTCAGCCTCACCCTAAGCCTCAGCCCCAGCCTTGGCTTCAGCCCCTGCTTCAGCCTTGGCCTCAGCCTCCCATGTTGCTGGCTCTCCACAACATCCAGGGCAATCTCCAATTCACGAACCTGTGATTCCTTTTCCGGCGTATGCTCCATTTCCAGGCAAATCTCGCAAACCTGATCGGGCTCCTCCTCCAGCGCTTCCTCCAGCTTCAGAGTTGGCATCTCTTTCTCCCACGTTTCCTCCAGCTCCTTCCGCTGCTCGGCCTGCAGGTCCTGGGCAGCCTCTTCCATAGAGCTCTCAGTTTCCTCATGCATGGCTGTAACAGTCAGCCAGCCTACAGTCCCCCCAAAAACAGCTATGGAAAACTGTAACAGCAGCCAGTTCTCTACTCCACCGCTCAGAGGTGGTGGTGGCTCCATGCCGATCTGTATCGAATCCTGCCACAGACTATGCCAAATATAAAGCCAATAGTTGGGGCCACTATCACAGCCATCTGGCTCATGTAGGTTCATATTAGATTCGTATAGTCGGTAATAAAACAACGGAGCCAAGAACTGGTGAGCCATCAGCTTTAATTCTAGCTTGCACCTGGCGGGCAAGCAAAAACACACACTGGGCTCTGAAACCCACACATTCAGTGCTTGCAAAGCTACTGACTTATTCGAGTTTCCTAGAATCAAAGGTTTCTAGCTCACCAGACTTATTCACCTCTGCTCCCCAACTCCTCTTGTACACAAACTCTGCTCAAACTGCCTTCTTCCTCAGCACTCTGCCTTCTTGGCTGCTTCTCCTGGCCTCCACGTGGCCTTAATTCGCTCTCCTCTCTAATACTAACCTCAGAAAAACCAAGAGAGAGCAATATCCCAGCCTGCCCCACTTTGTAACGTAGGTTCAAAACCTTTAATTCAATCTACAAACAAGGAAGTGTCTGATATAAAGTCACCCATCTGAGGCATAATGCGATTCCTCAGGAGACTGCACCACCGCACATTATACAATCAGTCAAGGGTGTGGGGAAGAGCTTACTCTTAAAACCAAACCTTAGGCTATAACGACCCAGCCTGCCCACAGCCTGTCCCAGAACACACATTAATACCAACGAACTTCCATGGGGGCAGCACCATCTTTAACAAAGTGAGCATATTATATTTTATCTGCCCAACAACTCAGAATGAATACTCTTGGGCTCCATTTTTGACAGAATGAACTGTGGCATTACTATGGTTTTCATATTTGCCTGCTTCTCTTATTTTGGGGATGGACACATACACACACACACACACACACACACTCACCTCACTCTAGCTCTGTAGATCCTGATCATCACTGGGCTAGGCCAACCCTCTACAAGAAGAGGAAAACACAATAGGGGAAATATTTCTTTGCCTTCTTTGTCTCTAAAATTTCTAGTGTCTTTTTTTCCTAGAGCAACCAATTTATCCAGAGAGTGAAGTTGGAAAGGAGTACATTCCTTAGAAACCATAAACATCCTCTTGCAACTTTTCCTCTCAATGGCCATGATCCTGAAAGATCGGTCCAGGACAGAGGGTGAGAGTGTCATCAACAAACTTTGCTTTGGGTCAGTATTTGGATTTCAGGTTCTCCCCTGCCATGGCCAACCAGACTGGGCTGTACTTTCTAAAAACACTGAGTGTTTCAAGCTTTGGTCATTGTCTCCCTCTTTCTTCATCCCTTCTTCCCTCATTCTCTCTTCAACTTGCCTTTTCTTTAAAAGATTTCCTGAGTTCCTATTATATGTTGAGTGCAGTGCCCCATGTTAGCGATAGAATGGTGTACACAAAGAGACATTGTTCTTGTCTTCATAGAGTTTAAAGTCTATTGCAGGAGAGAGTCAACAAATCATGTATTATAATGGTGAAAAGTGTTATTGTAGAGCCGAGCAGCAATGCCTAATCTGGACATAGAAGGGTCAGAAGACCTCCAGTAACTTGAAAGTTGAGATCTTGTAACAAAATGTTCAACCTCTCTGACTCCATCTTGTTCAAGCCTGCTGTGTACTTGCACATACATATGCTAAATCATACAGGAGTTCTATTGCTGAGAAGGGTCTCTCTTGGGGGTGGGTGGGAATTATGTACAAAAACAATGATTTTTATCAAAGATTTGCAGGAGCCACGTGATCAGACTCAGATCAGATGGAGTCAATTTACTGGAACAAAGAGATTTAGAGATTTCCTCCTTAGACCCCTGCTGATGCACAGATGTCTGTGGTTGTCAATCACTTCTTTCCCCTCCCATTTTCCCTTCCTTTGACATGAAAGATGCCTGAATTCTATACTCTCTGAAGCTGGATTTGAAGCACCATTAAGGTCTCCCATCTTCTCCATTGGCACCTTACACTAAACTCTGATGTTTTGAGTTTTGGTCTTTCAAAGTGTCAGACATATGACTTTGAACCAATAACAATTGGAGCAAAGAATATGAATTAACCAGGGGAATTTAGATTTGGTGGTGATGGTGATAAATGGGAAGTAAAAAGAATTTAGGTAGTAAATGTTTAACAGATGTCAGCTATGTCTCCTTTCTAAAATCTAGTTAAGATGAACTCCAGTGCCCATTCCACATCCTGCAGAAGTTCAAAATCTACCTCCAGGTCTCTGAGGCTGCTTCTTGTGTTTGTGCCTGCCATCTTATAATACTCTACCTTGTCCTTAACTGACTCAAAAATCTACTTGCACAAAGAATTTAGTCACAAACTTAACTTTTTTTGGCATTTAGGGGTCACTAGAAGAGATCCCACTGTGTATTGGCCAAATTCAGCAGAAAAATAGCAAATTAGAATTTTTGCCCTTGAATGGCCCAAATCTTCACCTTTTTCTTGTTCTCTCAACTCACCCCTTTCATTCCTTCTCACCAATCCTCTCAGATGAATCCTCAAAATTCCTCTCATTGCTTATGAGTTCAGGTCTCACCTTTTGCCAGTGGTTATCTTGATTCTGATGGTGGGAAATCCAAGCACAAAGATTAGACATGCAGAAGGAGTTTTGAGTATTCTTGTTCTCCCATATTGATTCAATAGATTTTTCTCAAGCATAGAGATGACTATAGTATTAGGTAACCTTTTAATTAGATTATTTTTGTTACTGCTACTATTACCTCTGTAATAGTATTACAATTACTACCACTACTACACTCCCTCCTATTTTTACTGTTAATACTTATTGAGTGCTTATTAGATGAAGCATATTGCACCTGTCATTTCATGTTATAATCACAATCATGCCATTAAGTAGGTATCCCCATTCTACAGTGAAGGAAATTAAGACTTAAAAAGTTTAAGTAATTTAAAGTCACTCAGCTAATGTGACTTACATTTAATTACCATAATAGAATAGTCACTATTACAAAGTACATCCATGTTTCCTGGCTTTAATTATAATATGGATCAAGTTGTGCTCCTTTGTATATAGTAATTGGTAGTGCCATTCATACTGTACCTGAAAATATGTATGTTACTCAAAAAGAAAAGAAAAAGTATCTTCAAATTTGTAATAAAGTCAATGGGAAACTATATTTGAAAATTCAGCCCTGGCCGGTTGGCTCCGTGGTAGAGCATTGGTCTGGCTTATGGATGTCTCAGGTTCAATTTTTGGTTAGTGCACACAGCAGAAGTGACCACTTGCTTCTCTACTCCTCCCATAGCTATGGCTCAATAGTTTGAGAAAAGTTGGCCCTGGGTGTTGAGGATGGCTCCATGGCTTCTCCTCAGGTACTAAAGTAGCTTGGTTGCCAAGCAATGGATCAATCACCCTAGATGGTTAGAGCATCGCCATGTAGAAGGTTTGCCAGGTGGATCTCAATTGGGGTGCGTGCGGGAGTCTGTTTCTCTGCCTCCCTGCTTCTCAGTTAAGAAAAAAGAAAAAGAAAAAAAAGAAGATTCAGCTTATTTGCAAAACATATCTAGAGAGTAAGACTCATTTGTAACAGTTGAACTGTGTTCTGTTTCTGTTTCTTGAAGGATTTCATAGTTGCACTCATTGAAATAATTTCATATTGAAATAATATTTGCATAAGACAAGGCTTGTGATTAATTGAATTTTGCTTTAGTGTTCATCTGTGACAGTGAAGAATATGCTGTTTTTATTTATTTCCTTGCTTCTTAGTAAAACAATGACAATCTTGGAAAATATCTACTATATTTCAAGACCACATGTGCACATTTCTGCATTTGTCCTCTCACTTCCTGCCTCTAAACTGGTAACTTAGAATCATTCTGCCTCTAAACTGGTAACTTAGAATCATTCCAATTAAACTTTTCCAAAATAGTATCTGCGAACCTGATTCAAAAAAGCCTCACATACTCCCAGAGCACTCTGGTGTTAAACTTCTAAAAATATGGAATTGAAATAAAATATTTTCATGGGTTATTGGGGAAAAGGTGAGATTTATAATCAGAACACCAGTGTTGTCATTTTGATTCTAACAATGACCAGCTCTATGACTTCCCAGCATCAGGTTCTTTCTCTATCAGATGAGATTGTTAAGAAAATATGAAGGTCTGGGGAAATATGGAAATTGCTAGAGGCAGAGGGTAGGGAGTGGGCCAAATAGGTGAACATGGCCAAAATGTACAAACTTCCAGTTATAAAATAGGTAAATCAAGAGATATAATGTGCAGCATGGTGACTATAATTAATGATGCTGTAGCGCATATTTGAAACTTGCTAAGAGAGTAAATCATAAGAAGTTCTTACCACAAGAAAAATAATTGTAACTACATGTGGTGATGGATATTAACTAGACTTATTGTAGTGATCATTTCACAGTATATACAAATATTGAATCCTTGTTTTACAATTGAAATTAATATAAAGTTCTATGTCAATTATATTTCCATAAACATTTGCATTATAAAATTTAAAAAATATGTAAAAGCCTTTTATCAAATCAATATTTTGTGGGTTAGATATCTGGATAGAGTCTTATAATTATAGCAATTCCTCATAAAAATATAATGTATCCATATTAAAAAGAAAAAAGAAAAGGGCCCTTGCCATTTGGCTCAGTGGTAAAGCGTTGGCCCGTTGTGTGGATGTGCCAGGTTCAATTCCCAGTCAGGGAACACAGGAGGAGCACCCATCTACTTTCCCACCCCTCCCCTTCTTGCTTCTCTCTATCTCTCTCTCTTTTTAAAAAGATTTTATTTATTCATTCTGAGAGAGAGAGAGAGAGAGAGAGAGAGAGAGAAGGGGGAGGAGCAGGAAGCATCAACTGCCATATGTTCCTTGACCAGATAAGCCCAAGGTTTTGAACTGGTGACCTCAGCATTCCAAGTCGACACTTTATCCACTGTGCCACCACAGGTCAGGTTCTCTCTCTCTCTCTTTTGCCCTCCTGCAGTCATGGTTCTATTGGAGCGAGTTGACCCTGGGTACTGAAGATGGCTCCATGGCCTCTGCCTATGCCTCAGCTGCTAAGAACTCCATTATTGAGCAATGGAGCAATGCTCCAGATGGGCAAAGCATTGCCCCCTAGCGGACTTGCCAGATGGATCCCTGTTGGGGAACATGCGGGAGTCTGTCTCTGCCTCCCCTTCTCTCACTGATTAAAAAAAAAAAAAAAAAAAGAATTCAAGGAGGTCTGGGGGAAGAACAAATATTTACTGAAACCTCATTTCAGAAACAGTCTGCACTAAGTCCTTCACCTCTGCAATACCATTTAACCTCACGAAAATCCTCTACGATAACTAGTGTATCCTTTTCTTACAGAGAAAGTGCAAATGCTCAGGAAATCAGCACATTCAGGACCCAGTAACTGTCACTATCAATAGTGAAGATCAGACAAGGGACTTCTTAGTAGGAGAAGGAAGCCCGTGGTAGCTGAGTTTCATTTTGAAACCGTCTATTTCCTAATTCTTTGACCAAGTTTCTCTTCAGCACACAGCCAAGGATGGTGTTGGCCAGCGACTTCCCTGTGGTCCCTGCCCGGGGCCTCTCTTTGGGCTGGCAGATAAAGGCAGGCCCTTTTCTCTAATCCTCTTTGGGTTCTTGTTCTTCCACATTTCTGTCTCTCTCAGTCCCCATTTGGGACTGTGATTTTATTCCTGCCCTCCTGAGCCTCACGCAACCTACGTGCAGAAGGCTGCTTCCTTTTCCCCCTGAAATGCCTGTTCAGGATCATTATTTCCCTAAAGCATTGTCTATAAAGCGCACACATAATATGAAAATACTATTTTTTTCATTTTGTAAACAGAAAATTATTAACCTTTTTAAAAATTTAAATTTGTAAATTTATATTTCCAACTATTTCTTTGGTTTATCTCTTTGGATATCTTATAATTATTTCAAATTGGACCCTTGGAAAATTGAATTAATTCACTTCCTGGCATCTCAAAACTCCTCCCCTGCAACCTACTCCTGTCTTTCCTCCTTTCCTCCTCCCTACTCCCCCATCACCCACTCCAGGAACATGTGAAGCATTCGGAATGCCTTTATTTCCTGTCATAGTTCATGGATACAACGTTCTGTTTGTAGTAGCCCCTAACCCAGTGGTTCTTAACCTGGGTTCTATCGAACCCTAAGGGTTCGATGAGTCGGTCTCAGTCAGGGGTACAGAGAAGCCTCTGCCGCGGAGGAAAAGACACACTTGTGTAAAGTTGTGATGACACGCCCCGCTTGGCCATCACTTGATGCAGAGGATCACGTTACATTGTTTGGCCAACCAGTGCTGCGGGGAATTTAGTGTGCGCAGTAGTCAACGGCTGTCGTGGTTGTACATCGTGTGGTTTCTTTCTTAATATTTTAATCCATACTAAATATGTCGAGCAAAAATAAGAAAGTGGTCGGATGAATATGTACAACATGGATTCACATGTATCACGGAACGGGATGGGAGTCAGCGTCCTATCTGCATGATATGCAATGCCAAGTTGAGCAACTCTAGTCTCGCACTGGCAAAACTAAATTTGGGGAAAAAATCATATTTTATTTATCACTAAAGAAGGGTTCGGTGAATGCGCATATGAAACTGGTGGGTTCGGTACCTCAAAAAAGGTTAAGAACCACTGCCCTAACCCTTTTAAATTACATGTATTTTAAACAAATAAAATGTGAAAAGCATGTAATGAATACCTTGCATATTTCATCTATCACTTTTAAAACCCATATTTTCTTCAGATTTTTATTATTTATTTATTTTTAAAAGTAAATTTCTCTTTTTATACTTATTGATTGATTTTAGAGTGATAGAAAGGGGGAAGGAGAGATAGAAACATTGATCTGTTCCTGTATGCACCCTGACCCAGGAGCATACTGGCAACCTCTGGGCATTGGGGTGATGCTCTAACCAACTGAATCCAGACAGGGCTCTTCAGGTTTTAATAGAAAATATAACACATTACAAAATTGGAGCCCCTGTAGTCTTTCTTGAATCTTATTTCCCAACATTTTTCTGCAGAGGTAACCATTAACGGTTTCTTTTTGTTATATAATAGCTTTATTAATATAAAATTCATACACCGTGTACTTCATTCAAAGTATACACTTCCATGGTGTTTATATGCAAAGAGTTCTGCAACCACAATCATTTTTAGAACATTTTCATTATTTTATGAAGAAACCCCACAGTCTTAGTGATAGTTATCACACCTTGACTTCCTAATCCCTTCTAGCCCTGGGCAGCTATAAATTTCTTTCTATCTCTAGTTTTGCTTATTTTGGACATTTCATTTAAATGGAATCATATAATATGTGATGTAATTATGTTTTTATCATTTTCATGATGAATTCATATTGTTACTACACATGGTTTCTAAAGTTACATAATGACATCATATCATACTGTATATACCCTTGTGTAGATGGCTTTGAAGAATTCAACATTACGTGTTGATAGATTTGGTTCTAGAATTTTGATTTTTACTGCATCATAACATTTATCCATTCTTCTGTTGATGGGATTTTAGATTGCTTCCAATTTTTCTTTTCAATAATCATTCTTGCCTGATCAGGCGGTGGCACAGTGGATAGAGCGTCGGACTGGGACGCGGAGGATCCAGGTTCCAGACCCCGAGGTCGCCAGCTTAAGCAAGGGCTCATCTGGTTTGAGCAAAAGCTTGCCAGCTTGGACCCAAGGTCGGTGGCTTGAGCAAGGGGTCTGCTGAAGACCTGCGGTCAAGGCGCATATGAGAAAGCAATCAATGAACAACTAAGGTGTCCCAACAAAAAAGTGATGATTGAGGCTTCTCACCTCTCTCCGTTCCTGTCTGTCTATCCTTGTCTATTCCTCTCTCTGACTCTCTCTCTGTCCCTGTAAAAACAAACAAACAAATCATTCTACTACACATGCCTTAGTAGTACCTTATGCAATTATTTTTAACTAGAAAATGCTGGACATGGGAAATGGACATCTTCAACTATCCTAGATATTGTCAAATTGCTCTCCAAAATTGATGTACTGATTAACTCTTCTCCCACTATTCCTTAAGCTTTCCCATCACTCCAAATTTTCATCAAAATATGGTATTTTCAGACATTAATTTTTGCCAATTTTATGAATATGAAATATTATCTAATTGTTTTAATCTGCAAATTTCTAATTACTAGTAAAGTTAGGTGTATATATATTTTAATATGTTTGTTAGTCATTTTTATTTTTTTCCATAAATTGTCATTTTATTTTTTTTACCCATACTGCAAGAGTTATTTATCTTTTTAAAATAATTGGTAGGTTTTGTCTGTATATTCTGGATACTAATTCTTTGTCAATTTGTGTCTTCTCTTTTTATTTTAGTGGTGTAATCTTCGGGTAGAGAAAATGTTTTATTTTTAGCTAACTTTTACAATTATTTTTAAATTTTTGATTCTGTTATCTTATTTAAGAAATTCCTTATTATTTAGATGTCATAAAGATATCTTCTATTTTCTTCTAAACATTTCACCATTTTGTTCTTCACCTTGAAATCATTTTTTTAAATGTAGTGATTTTATTGTATGTTTTCCACATGGATAACAATTTTTTCATCAACTTGTTGAATTGTCTATATTATTCTTACTAATCATAAGGCTTCCTCTGCTACATAGACATTTTATATATCTGGATCTATGTCTATCCCCAGTATTGAATATTCACACAAATATATATGTTTATACACACATGTATACATTGTGTTTGTGTACTTACATAAAAATATAAATATTTCTGAGAAATCTATTTCCTTCCATTCATTTACTTGTTTCATACAGCTGATATGATGTGTGATCTTGAGCATTTCCTTAAATTCTATGCTTCAGTTTTGTCCTCTGTAAAAAGGGGATACTAATTATTGCTAATTAATAGAGTCATTGTGAGGATTAAATGAGCTAATATGTCTTAAATTCTCAATACAGTGCCTAGCAATGGTAAATACTTAATAACTATTAATAAGTATAATTGATTATTACAGCTTTCAAATAACTTCTGAACACTGACATGGTAATTCCTCTTCTTTATTTTCTTCAAATTCTTTAAGCTAGTTTTTTTCTTTTACTTTTGCATATGAATTTTAGATTCAGACATTAAATCATACCCTCTTCCTACATTTTAAAGATTTTTAGTGAAATAAACTAAATTTATATATTATGTTGAGGACAATTAAAATCCTTATATTTAATCTTTTCACTCATGACCATAGTACATTTTTCTTTTTTATTCTTTTTTTTTTTTTTTTTTAGGTGAGAGTAGGGGAGATAGTGAGACAGACTCCTGCATGTACCACAAGCAGGATCCACCTGGCAACCCCATCTGGGGTCAATGCTCGAGTACTGAGTTATTTTTAGCACCTGTGGCTGTCAGGCTCAGACCAACCGACCTATCCTCAGCTCTGGGAATCATACTTGAACCAATCGAACCACTGGCTGTGGGAGGGGAAGAAGAAGAGAAGAGGGAGAGGGAGGGAAAGAGAAGCAGATGGTCACTTCTGTGTGCCCTGACTGAGAATCAAACCCAGGACATCCACTCACTGGGCTAACGCTCTATTCACTGAGCCACCTGCTAGGGTCCCATAGTACATTTTTCTATTTGTTTTATTTTCTTTTGGGTTTTTAAATAACATTTTATGATTTTCTCATAAAGGTCTTTTATATCTTTTGTTAGATTCATTTCTGAGTATGTTATAGAGCTTTTTCTTTGTGTTGTTTTTGTAAATAGTACTTTAAAAAATAGCATTTTAAATAAATTGTTATAGATAATAAACAACAATTACTTTTTGTATAGTGACCTTATAATTAGAAAATGTGCTGAATGTTATTATTTCTGAGAGTTTATCTGTAGATATTCTTGGATTTTTCTATATAGTCCACTACATTATGTACCTTTTGATGAGATAAAGTAGAAGCTACAGAGTATCACCTATGAAGTGTTTTTGAAAAATAAAAAAAGGAAAAAGAATAAAAACTATTTAATCATATCTGATTGAACCTTTAGATCTAAGGTTTATAAGAAATAGACTTTAACTGATACCACATGAATGCAATCATGTAAATCCAGAAAATAAGAAATTCTATACATTTCTACAACAAATAAATGACAATAGAAATAACAAAAAGAGTGGGGGAACTGTGATAGATATAAAGAGACATCAATTAAAAGTAATGTGTGCATCTTTATTTGATCCTGATTTGAACAAAGTCTCTGAAAAACATTTTAAAACATTTAGGAAAAAATGAATACGTACCAATTATTAAATTATATTGAGGCACTAATATTAATATTGTTATTTTAACTAAGGATATTGTGTTTATGGTTTTTAATTTATTGACTTTATTTTATTTGTTTGTTTTTTGTGTGAGGGTTCTTGACTTCATGTAGGAAAGCTTCCACAACATGAGTCCAGGTAATTTTGAGAGTCAGTTTATTATATCTGGGGATAGTGACTCAAGGAAGAGTTTAGGATAGAAGAAGCAACTAAAAGGCTATGTCAGGTTGCTTTGGCTTTCTAGAAAAGTTACAGGACAGAAATATACTTAGGCAGGGCTGCTGTGTTCACTGGAGAGGCAGAGAAAAGAGAATCTAAGAGACAGGTTCAGGGGGTTAGCCGGGGAGGAGCTGCTGCTGTCTTCTGCTTCCCTAGTTGCAAGTTTCCTGGGAAACTTTAGAGCTTAGGGGATGCACCCCTGTGGGAAGGAGAAGAGGGGAGTGGGTAAGGAAAAGGTAGAATGTGCTCCCAGGAGGGAGATTGTGCTATTTATTAATTTTAGAGAGGAAGGGAGAGAGAAAGAGAGAAGGAAATATCGGTTTGTTTTTCCACTTATTTATGCATTTTTTGGTTAATTGTTGTATGTGCCCTGACCAGGGATTGATGATGCTCTCTACTCAACTGAGCCACCGGGCCAGGGTTGTGGTTTATGCTGTAAAAAGTCTTTGTCTGATTTCTTAAACATCTTTTCTTTGTGCTACGGACTGAAAGTTTGTATCTCCTCAAAATTTATATCCTGAAACCCCAACCCCCAGTGTGATGATATTTGAAGGTGGGACTTTTGGGAAGTAATTAGGTTTAGATGAAGTTATGAGGATGGGCTCCATGATGTGATTAGTATCCTTTCTAAAAAATGGAGGAGAGAATAGAACCCCCTTCACCCCCACTTACCAGCCCCATCTCTACCACCTCTGTGCAAACACAGTGAAAAGGCAGCCATCTGCAAGCCAGGAAGTGGGCTAGCACCAGGAGCCTAATCAGTTGGCACCTTGATCTTGGACTTCACAGTCTCCAGAACTGTGAGCAATATATGACTTTTGTTTAAGCCACCCAGTCTATAGAATTTTGTCATAACAACCTGAATTGATACTTCCTTTTTGCAAAAGTGTCTATAATTTCATCCTAATTCTTGAGTAAAAATTGGGTATATTATTTTTCAGGCTCTTGAAAATAAGTATTTGACAGTCTTTTTTCTTCTGCTACCATTGAAGAGAAATTTGTTGGTTTAATTGTTACTCCTTTGTTGGTAATCTATATTTATTTATTGTTTGCCTTTAAAATTTCTTTCTGCTCTGGCCAGGTAACTTAGTTGGTTAGAGCATTGTCCCAATATGCCAGGGTTGTGGATTTGATCCTGGGTCAGGTTACATACAAGAATCAACCAAAGAATGCATAAAAAAGTGAAATAACAAATCATTTCTTTCTCCCTCTATCTCTCTCTCTCCCTCCCTTCTTCTCTCTAAAATCAAAAAAATCTTTAAAATGTTGTTAATAATAAATAAAACAACACTTATTTCTAATTAGTTCTACAGTTTAACTCTGATGTGTCTAAAGATGAATTTTTTACTTCTGCTTAGAAATTGTTGCACTTTAAAAATTGTTTTCTTTTCATTAATTTGGATAATTATTAACCATTATTTATTTGTATATTTTTTTAATCTCTCCCCATGTTTTCTGTTCTCTGCTTTCGAAATTTTCATATTTTCTACCTCCTTGTCACTTTATGCTGCATTGTGGATGGTTTCCTCAGTATCTCCCAGCGCATTTGAAATGAGTGACAAAGCTGTAGTTTAGCACTACTGGGTGCGTAAAATTTCAAAAATTTCAGTGTTCTTTATTTCTAGAAATGATAATTTTTAACCTTTAAAGTATTTCTTCAAAGTGCTTTATTTTATTTTTAATTTTTTGCTTTGTATTTATAATCTCATCTATAAAATATGTCTGCATATCTATATCAACATGTATATACACATACATATATTTTTTTATGGGATTCCATTTAATTATTTATCTGAAGCTCATGGGGGCTGTGTAGTCTTAGGAGTAGCTGTGTGTATTGTCTCAGCACTCATGGCAGACTTTGTGCATATGTTCTGTAATTTCGGATTGTGAGCTTATGTTCAGCAGGCCTTCATGTGTGGTAACATTGTGAAACGTGGATTAAGTGAGCCATCAGATAGTTTTCCATTTACTTATACAAGGATCCCAAGGGGGTGTCATCAACTCAGCACTACACTTTATATTTTATTGTTTTATTAATATTTTTGAATGGTTAACATAACAACATTAAAAAGGAAGAAAAGTAAATATAATTACACCATTTTCCATCATTACTCCATTCACCCAGTTCACTTTCCAGGTATAACCACTGTTGCTGGTTTCCTATTATTTCTTCCATTCATTCATGGAGGTATTAACAACTATGGAGTGTCTAAATGTGGGCCAGACATTGTTTTAAAAACATGAGAGCCTGACCAGGCGGTAGCGCAGTGGATCGAGCGTCGGACTGGGATGCGGAAGACCCAAGTTCCAGACCCCAAGGTCGCCAGCTTGAGTGCGGGCCCATCTGGCTTGAGCAAAAGCTCGTCAGCTTGGACCCAAGGTCGCTGGCTCCAGCAAGGGGTTGCTCGGTCTGCTGAAGGGCCGCAGTCAAGGCACATATGAGAAAGCAATCAATGAATAACTAAGGTGTAGCAATGGCAATGAAAAACTGATGATTGATGCTTCTCATCTCTCTTTGTTCCTGTCTGTCTGTTCCTATCTATCCCTCTCCCTGAGTCTCGCTCTGTCCCTGTAAAAAAAAAAAAAAAAAAAAAAAGCTTGAGATACATCAGTGAAAGCACACAAAAATTCCTGCCTATAGCAAGCTTACTCTCTGTAAGTGTGAATATGTGTTAGTGTGTGCATAGTAGAGGAAGACAGACAACAAACAAACCCAACAAATAGTAAATTAAATAATATATTTGATGGTGAATGGGAAGTGGGAAAAGTAAAACAGTGTGAGAAAGATTGAGAGTGCTGGTTTTGGGAGCAGGCTATACAGTATTAAATAATTTGCTCATGATAAACCTCCTTGCTGAGATTTTATCAAAGCTTCTCTCTTTTGTCCTGCTGGAGAAGACTGCCTTGTTTCCTGAGTAAGAAAACAAGGTTGTTTACAAGGGAATGATGGAGAGATGCAGGTCCCAAGTCAAGGGAACAGCTAGACCAAGGTTAAAAGGCAGAAAAATGCCTGGCATGTCCTAGGAATAGCAGGGAGCCTAGTGAATTAGAGGGAAGCTCAGGAATGGGGAGAGTAGGAGACCAGAAAAGCATGGAGACATAGATTAGACAGGCTCTAGTGGGTCATTGTAAAGACGCTGGCATTTATTTATTTATTTGTGGTGTTCAAATGAAAGGGTTTTTTTTTTTTGGTTTTTTTTTTTACAGGGACACACAGAGAGAGAGAGTCAGAGAGAGAGATAGACAGACAGGAACGGAGAGAGATGAGAAGCGTCAATCATTAGTTTTTTGTTGCCGTTGCGACACCATAGTTGTTCATTGATTGCTTTCTCATATGTGCCTGGGCCGCGGGCCTTCAGCAGACCAAGCAACCCCCTGTGGAGTCAGCGACCTTGGGTCCAAGCTAGCAAGCTTTTGCTCAAACCAGATGGGCCCGTGCTCAAGCTGGTGAGCTCGGGGTCTGCAACCTGGGTCTTCCGCATCCTAGTCCAACGCTCTATCCACTGCGCCACCGCCTGGTCAGGCAAACTGAACTGTTCTTGAGGATATTATAAAATATTCTTTTATTAAAAATTGAATTTATTAGAGCAGTGGTTCTCAAAGTGTGCACCCTAGAAAACTTCCAAGTGTGCCTTATGGTATTCCAGAGAAATATGTGCTTGTTGGGGATCATAAAACCAACAGGGTGTTTGGAGTTTAGATTTTGGGGGGACAGAGGTGTGAGGAATTGGCTGTAAGGTGACAGTCTGCTCAACCCCCATCTCACTTGCCTGATTAGGTTTGAAAAGGCTGTTAAGCTGTGGTGCTGGATTGTTTACACTATTTCCCCCCCCCCCCCCCCAGTGTTCCCCAGAAAGACTGGAGGCAAGTTTCTTCTATCCTTTGTTTGGTGTAAAGTTAAGATTTGCTAATGGCCTCACTTTGCCCTATAAATAAAGCAAGATGAGGTTTTTGGGTGCATTTTGTTTTTGCCAACAGCAATTACAGGGTCCTCCCAACCCTGTATTTTTGTAATTCTGCACTGTTCCCACTCAGGACCTGGAATTATTAGCTGCTTTGGTTCGTGGCATGTGCCCAGATATAAAAATAAATCTAGTTACTCTATTACACCATTTCATTACGGAAATATCACTCTTTTTGTTAACATATCATTATTATGTTTATTATTAACACATCATTATATTATTTTTACATAAATACACCCAAATAAAATGGATAGATTTCTCAAAAAGAAGCATGATATTGAAGAATCTGATTCTGGAAGTGAGGAAAAGTTAAGTGTAAATAAAATAGAACTTGAAGGCTGATGAGCAGAATTTAATTTATAGTATTTTCCATCACTTACCACTGAACAATATGATTGAATTAGAAACCCATTCATGGAAGCTTCAAGTGATTTTGGTTTAACATGAACAGAAGAAGAACTGGTAGCTATATCCACTGATCGTGGATTGATGATTAAAGATAAGAAATTGTCTCTTGAGGCCTTTTGGATTTCTATAAAAGAAGAATATGTGGCAATATCTAAAAAAGCTTTGAACATTTTATTACAATTTTCAACATCCTATTTATGTGTATTAGGATTTTCTACTCTCAACACAATTAAGAATAAAAAGAGAGGAATTCTTCAATGTATTGATGAGAAAATGAGAGTTTGCCTTTCAAATATATGCCCAAACATTGAAGAAATCACTAGGACACATCAGGCTCATGTTTCTCATAAACATAAGAATGAAAAAACACATTTGCGCTGGGGCCTGCCAAATTTACCAAATCTTACTAAGACTGTATCTATATATATATAAAAATAACATTTTTGTTGTCTTTTTATTATTTAACCCCTCTTTTTTACAAATTCTAAAAAGCATAAATCAAAAAATGTAACATAAAAATGTTTTTTAATGTCAGAATAAATTTAAATTTGTTGTATTTATTTCACTTAATTACCATAAAAGGATGCGTGGACTGTATATTTTTTTCTTTAATATTTGACTTAATTACTATAACATATTTCTCAGAAATTTATATATAGTGTGCCTACAATGATTTGTAGGATTTTAAATGTGCCCTGACTTCAAAAATTTTGAGAACCACTGTATTAGGGTGACACTGGTTAAAATTATACAGGTTTCAGGTTCACAATTCTACAACACCTCTTCTGTATAAAATATTCTTAATAGAAATGAAGATGTTTTAATAGCAATGTATAAACATTGGGGAGAAAATTTTTTTTAAAGTGTCCTTTTTAAATTTTATTTATTCTAAAGGCTATGGTAATATTATAATGGAAGAATAATCCAATGACTAGCAGTAATCATTTATATAGAACATATGTTGTTCTCACAAAATACACATATTTCTAAACATTTTTACATGCAATAATTAATTTAATCTGTATAGTAACCTTATTATGTAAATGTTATTATTATCCCCATTTTGCAGACTGGAAATCTGAGGCACAGAGACATTAAGTAACATGCCCAGTGTCTTGTAGCTGGTAAGTAGTAGAGATTCAAACACATCACAAGAGCTTTCTTGTTTTCTGTTCTCTCACATATTGCCACAGCTGTAGTTGTGTAAAACCACATACTCAAACTTTTTTTAAAGCATATTCTAAACATTTCCTTAAATATTATACAGAACTAAACATTAGAATTTTAATTGACTATATCACATTATACTGAGTTGTGTGTCATAATCAGCTTAACTGGTTCTCATTTGTTGGCAATTTTGGTTGTTTTCCATTTTTTCTATTATGTGGGATTGTGTTATGTTAATGCATGTCTCATTTTCCTTTTTGACTTTTCCCCTTAGGATAAAAACCTTAAAGTCGGACCAATTGTAAAAAGAATGTAAATCATTTCATTACCTTTGATGTGTAATGAAACCAAGAAGAGTTGTGTAAACATGTGCTCTTAACAGCAGCATCTGAGAATCTTATTTTCTTCTCAACTGTACGTAATTTTTACTAGGTATTCGTGCTTACTTCTAAAAAGGTATACAATATAATTTCCCTCTTTTCATATTTATTTATTTATTTATTTATTTAAGAGAGAGAGAGAAACTTCTATTTGTTTCACTGCCTTCATGCTGATTCTTGTGTGTGCCCTGTCCAGGTGCCTGTAACCTTAGTGTATTGGGATGATGCTCTAACAAACTGAGCTACCCAGCCAGGACCATTTTCACTGACTTACTGGAAGGTTTGGATACTTTAAAATAAAATGTTCCCCCCCTTTATTGACATCTTGTTACAAATATCTTTCTAATCTGTTTTCTGTCTTTTACAATTTAAATATTGATAGCAATTTATAATTTTAATATTTATTTATATTAAATATTGAAATTTCTATAGGGGTTAAGTTTGTTTGTTTCTTTAGTTACAATGTCTCCTATTTCTTGACAGAGTGCTATTTGATTTTTGGTACACACAGTTTAAACTGCTAGGAAATGGTAAAAGTCTAGAAGTGTCCAAGGGAGGCTCTGAAGGAGATGTAGTTGGAGGGACATAGAAAACTGTGTTGATGGCTGTGACTCACTATCTAAACTGTAGCAGTTCCCAGTTTGATGCCCAATCTTACTGAATTTATTTACAGTTCAAAGACCATTGAACTTTTCCTGCAACACAGATCTGGCCCAGGACAGTAATACCTCCAGTTTTGCAGGATTCAAGCTGGTTTTGTTTGTTTGTTGGTTGTTTTTTAAAATTGAATTTATTGAGGTGACACAGGTTAACATAATTTGTACAGGTTTCAGGTGCCTAATTCTGCAACACATCTCTGTATATTGATTGTATTGTGTGTTCACCTTCCCAAGTTAAACCTTTTTCTATCACCATTAATGACCCAGACCCTCCTCCACTTCCCTGCTCCTGGCAATCCCCTCACCATTGTCTGTGTTGATGAATGTTTTTTTTTCTTTGTCTTATTTTTGCTCAATCCCTCCACCTCCCTCACCCAGCATCCCACCCCCCACCCCTATTGCTGTCAGCCTGTTTTCTATGTATGAGTCTGTCTCTATTTTGCTTGTTAGTTCCTTTTGTTCATTAGATTCTGCAGGTGAGTGACATGACAAATATGGTATTTGTCTTTTTTTGACTGGCTTATTTCACTTTGGATAATGATCCCCAGGTCATTCATGCTGTTGCAAAAGGTAAGATTTTCTTCCTTTTTTATGGCTGCAGAATATTTCATTGTGTAAGTGTACCACAGTTTTTTTATCCATTCATCTACTAATGGGCATTTGGGCTGTTTTCAGATCTTGGCTAATGTAAATAATGCTGCAGTGAACATAGAGGTGCATATATTCTTTGGAACAGGCTTCCTGATATATTCCCAGAAATATGCTTCTTAAATATATTCCCAGAAATGGGGTTACTGAGTCAAAAGGCAGTTCATTTTTAATTTTTTGAGATAACTCCATACTGCTTTCCATCGTGACTGCACCAGTCTGCATTCCCACCAACAGTGCATGAGGGTTCCCTTTTCTCTACATCCTTACTAACACTTGTTTGTTGGTTTATTGTTGATAGCCATTCTGACAGGTGAGAGGTGATAGCTCACTGTGGTTTTAGTTTGCATTTCTCTGGTGATTTGTGATATTGAGCATCTTTTCATATGTCTGTTGGCCATCTGCATGTCCTTTTTGGAAAAGTGTCTATTCAAGTTCTTTGCCCATTTTATAAAT
This sequence comes from Rhynchonycteris naso, assembly GCA_037038555.1. Lineage (NCBI taxonomy): Eukaryota > Metazoa > Chordata > Mammalia > Chiroptera > Emballonuridae > Rhynchonycteris > Rhynchonycteris naso. The sequence goes on from CM072998.1 coordinate 232,051,474, forward strand.
TGAATTGTTTGTGTTGCATTTGAGGTGAACTGGCACATGCACACCCAATACTGTTATTTTTTAAAATTTGAATGATGGCATTTGACAATGTTAGGATATTATAAGGAAGGTTGGTTTTGTCAATGCCCATGTCTCCTAAATCAGCATTTACTTTCTGAAGATCCCACACTATCAATACCAGGTCAAGTGGTCAGCTTTCAAGCTTCAAATATTTAAAATTTTAAGAACTGGTACAGATCCAGCTCTCAGGGGATAGACTCCCATTAACCCAGGCCACAAAGGACTGATGTATAAATCAAAGTGCCGGTATTGTTTTGCAGTGGGAACTCTGAGCATCCCTCTGACTGCGATTTGAAGGCCAGTATGACAAGCGCATTGTCTTTCTCTCGGCAGCTATCTTTGAGGAGTAAAAGTATAATCAGGAGTTCTCGGGTGAATATAGAATCAAAATCAGATAATAATATAAATAATATAAATATTGTGGGTTACTTTGCAATTATAATGTAGAATATAGAATTGGATAATTAATCACTTTGGGTTTCAGCAGCCATACATGTTCAGGTCTCCGGAGAGTAATGCTGAGGTCTGTGGGTGACTCCAACCCTCCCTCCATCAGAGCTGTGTGAGTGCGACCCCATCTGGATCATCAGGTTAGCCTGTTCTGTGTGGACCAAGACTCTGGTGTGAAGGTGTCCTTCTCCTGATGGGGTTGAATATAGTTGACTAAGTACCTGCTTTCCCAATTGCAATCACACTCCAGGTCGGCCTTGCTGTGGTGACTCTTGAGTTCCCTTGGCTGGCATTTTGGGTTTTTCTGAACACATTGCAACAGTCTCTTGAAGTAGCCACATGATTAATGTTATATATTATATATGGACTTGTTGGTTTCACTCTGGGACAAACTGTTTTCTATGTTCTTGGGAACTGGTCCCTCATAGTTACGTCCTTTGGCTCTGTGCATTGTGGTCCAGGGAAAATGAAGGGTGTGATCACTCTGCCCAAATACCTTCCCTCCCTGGCATCTCCTCGGTGCCTTCTCTGGATTTCCCCTCCAGACAGTTGGTCTTCGTCTTTTTTTTCCGGCAAATGTCAAGCCACACTCACCTGGGGCGTGGTCTTCCTCCTTTCAAAGTCGCATGGGAGCCCAGACTGACGTGTGGAGCTCCTGGCCTCCACGCGACCAGCTCTGCTGCGTGTTTGCACTGTCCCGGCACTCTGCCCTCCAATCTCTCCTCCTGCGCCTGGCCCGGCTGCTCTGAGTGTCCCGCCATCATTCCTGGCCTCATGCCCGCTCACCAACCCTGATGAGCTCTGCCAGCTGCGATGTGATTGATGACACTCGAGGGCGTGCTGGCGGGTTGGTTACATCCCAAGACAGACTTTGTTAAAACCAACAAAATAAAATGTGCCTGAATATATGATGTAGTGCTTTGGAAAATTTTTTTTAAGTTTTAAAAGTATATTAAGAATAATAAATTTCGGAATGTTTTACAGTGCCTAACACAATGGTTTGGACTAATCAAATGAGCAAACAAGAAACCAAAACAAACAAACAAACCCAGGAATGAATAGGTTTTCATTGTAAAGGCATCAAATATAGTTAACTGTGCATAAATACCACAATCTATACATTTACACAAAACAATAACATTTTAGTGATCAGAACTCTGTTAAGTAATCAGGGATTTACAAAACGTATCACATGTTACACTGTCAAGTTCACCTTTTAACCAATTCCTTCATTTTGTAGATGAAAGTACAGCCAGGCCATCTAGAATTCACATCTTTTTCTTGTTAGTTTGGGACTCTTTCTATAATTGATGACACAGTATCATTTTCTTCAGTGACCAGTTTCCAAAAGCAAATGGTGTTGGAAGGCAGAGGGGAGCAATGAGCTTTAAACTTGGACAGAGCTGAGATCAAATCCTGGCTTTGCTGGTGACAAGCTGAGGACCTTGGGTTAGTTAATTGACCATGTGAAGTATCAAAGATTTTCCTGCTGGGAAAATGAAATAGTAATAATAACAATTATTATTACATAATTAAATAAATGATAATGCATGTAAAGTACACAAAGAGATTAGCCAAATAATACTTTTTCTTACATGCATATTTCATTATATTATACTGTAGCACTGTTTTATCAACCTAATTAGTGGAGACAGCCAAAACTGGACAAAGCTTGTGAAGATAAATAAGGAGCATTGTGCCTGAATGCCAAGGATGTGGGTTTGACCCGCGGTCAAGGCACATACAAGAATTAACCAATGAATGCATAAATAAGTGGAACAACAAATTGATGATGTTTTTCTATCTTTCTCTTTCTCCCCTTTTCTTTATCTCTTAAATCAATAAATAAATTTAAGAATTAAAAAGGAAAACATTGAGGTTTATTTTATAAATGACACATCCGGAACACTAATTTCAGGACTTCTTCTACATGGCGACCAGCCCTACAGAAATGATGTTTGCGCATGACTAATGAAAGGCAGGCTTCCCAGAAACACACACCTTTTTTTTGCCAAGAACCTTTGCATGGGGTTGTTATATTTTGTTGTTACAATTACAATGACAGGCACTAAAAATGCCTCCTCTGAGTCTGGGATTGTGTGCATGTTTTTAAGTGTGTGTGCTGAGCATTTGCTTATTTGCTCTCAGGCCCCATAATCCACCCATTTTCTCTATTTTTTATCGCCAGGAACTATAGTTCTCCCTTGATATCTGTGGGGGATTGATTCTAGGGTCCTCCTCCCCCCACACCCACTTTCCCATGCACAGGATACAAAACATCTGCAGATGCTCAAGTCCTTCATATAAAATGGCATAGTAATTGCATATAACCTATACATACAGGCTACAGCAGGGCATACCTACACATCAGTACATTCATGTGGATTCAGTATAATGCTAGGCATGTGGCAAATTCAAGTTTTGGCTTTTGTTACTTTCTGGGCTTTCTTTCTCCAAATATTTTTGAACTGCAATTGGTCAAATCCTCAGATGTGAAGCCTATGGATACAGAGGGCTTACTGTACTCTCTCCAGGTTACCCTGTTTTCTGACCTCTACCTCTTCTTGGACAGGAGAGGCCCTGGTGGGAGACGGCAGGTTGTGGGCGGAGGGAAGCCAAGGCCTTTCTCCCGACTCCCATCTGGCTTGCGTGCTGTCTCTGTATCCAGCAGCAGCCAATCCTTCTCTGTGGTGAGAGCTCTCTTGCCCTGACTGTGGGTGGTCCTAGCTCCTGCTGCTCACCTTCCTTCTGCCTTTGTCCTTTCAGCAGTTAATATCTAGATGGCCTCTGTACTCCTTTAGCTCCTTAGCTCATTGTCCCCATGTAACCAAATCCTTTTCTGAAAGACCCGGAGTGGCTCTGTTTCACGACTGGACCATGCTGCTACACTATGTTATTCAACCATCACAACATTCCTGAGAGGAAGTACTTTTATTATCTTCATTTACAGATAAGGACATTGAGGCTCAGTGGAGACAAGTGATGTGCCCAAGTTTATACCGTCCATGGACAGGGCTTCTGGGACTCAAATCCAGCAACCTGCATATGACAGGTGACACTGACTGTGTTCTGGTGGCAGGCCCTGGGGCCTGAGTGTACCTCTGTGCACTGTCCCTCACAGCATTACTCAGTTACAGGTGAGGAAATGGAGTTCAAAGGCATTAACTTTCTAAATGTGCAGAGCTAGTAAGCAGTAGAGGTGGGATTCAAACTCATCTGCCTGCCTCCAATCCTGTTCCTCTTCCTCCTCCTAGTGCTTCCCTAAAGTTAGAGTGCACCACAATCACAATGGTGGGGTGAAATGTCAGTTGCCAGTCCCCACCCCCAGGAATGCCAGTGTAGTAGGTTTGGGAAGGGTCTCGGGCACATGTACTTTGCACAGTTACTCTAAGTGATGCTGAGGCAGGGAGTGGGGAACCACGTGGGGCCAACCTTGCGTGTCCCTTTCCACCTGTGATACCTGTGTGGCCTCTGTGTGCCTCTCCCACCTGCCTCAGTTTTCTCGCCCAAAAAGTGATGGGTTGGTCTAGATAATCTCCTAGGTCATCTAGGTCTCTGCTGAGTCCCCTAAACCTGTATGCTGCAGGAGTGTAAGGCAGATGGTGTCGTGATCCCAAGGGGACCGCTGCTGTGTCGCTGAGCCCCACAGGGCACGGCTGAGGGCCGGGAGTCCTGGCTTTCTCATCGACTACCCAGGCTGTGAGGCTGGCTCAACAGGAACCCTGTGGCCTGAGAGTAAAGGAACACCCTGTTTATTGGTTTGCAGTAGTTGGCAAACTGGCATTTTGAAAAGGAAGTGAATTGTGGGACAGGGGTTTTAATTCAGGGAAATATTTGAAGAACTCAGTGTTTGCTCTGAGAGGTCATTAAATAAGTTTTGTTCCCACACCCTCTGGAAAAATGATGCTTCATTAAGAAGGCAACATGAGGTGTAGTGAAAACGGTGAAATTGGGACCACTGAAAAGACACATTCACTGGATTCCACTTAAAATGTAAAAGGAGTGTAAAGAAAACAAATGGACATTTTCTTGAGGCAGCTGAGCGATACAAAACACAGGCATCTTTGTTTCCTTCTTGAAAACTTCCACAATGCCTTCTCCTTTCTTCCTCTTGACTAATCTGTACTTCTAAGAGGTGTTGAGTTTCGGCCAAACTCTCTGCCCAGCTCGCATCAAAGGCCTTGTGAATAGCCAGCTCTCACCTACCGATCCGATCCGCTTACTCACTCCTGCCCGAGGGCCGCAGGTCATCCCCGTAATTAGCTCCCAGACAGAATTTCCAGGCGGGCTCAGGAGCATCCATCACGGGAATGAATGGGAAGTCCATGTGTGGGAACACGCTGTGGCCCCTCTGACCTTGTCACCACATATCTATCCATGTGATGCTTCCTTAGTTCCCTCAGCTCCCTGTGGCCTGGCCCCAACTTGGGTTGACAGACAGGTTATGCTGGTTCTCGCACACATTCAGAGGGGTTCCGACGCCCCACGAATGGGGAGGCATGTGAAGTTTCTATTCCTGTTGTAACACCGTCTCTCTTCCTGGTTCCCCTTGTGTCTTGGTTCCAGGTTGGAGTTCTATTGGTAACACTAGAGATTATGAGTTTATGGGCGCTTCACAACAAACAGGGTACACAGCAGGTTGGGTCCGCTTTTACTCTTACTGCTGTCTGCTTAAAAGTGCTGATTTCCCGTGTTTCCCTCTTTCAACGATAATATGGGTGAGGTGGTCCAGAATCATTAGTTAATAATGAATGAGTCAAAATAAAACCACTTTGAAAATACAAAACAATGTAAATAAAATCATGTTGGCTCTTTACTAACGACCTTACCTACGGTTTATTCGACCTCCTGTTCTTTCCTGACCAGGTCCAGGTGGTTTTGTTTTGTTTTCCTGCAGCTGTCCAGGTGTTTCCCCTTTCCTCTTCCCACCCCAAAGCCAGTGCCTGCTCCTTCCGCTCTCTAGAAAGAGCGGGGCCTGGGAAACTGAGTTCAGCGCCAACATAAATTTAGGCGGTTCTGATGCCTGTATACTGTATATTATTGCCTGTGCCTGGTATCCTTACCCACACCTGTTATCTGGGACCACCACCGCAATGCCTAGTGAAGTCTAAGACAGCAACTGGTCTATGCTGCCCCCTGGTGGTCATATATTGTACTATAACCAGCACCAGGAGAGTAAAATTACAATTACTCTTGTTTCTTCTATTATACAATATGGAAGTCTTCAGCTATGAAGAATAAAAGATAGATTAAGGGCAATAAAAGCATAGATAAAAATCTTCTTATGTGATTGAGGACAGTTTTACTGTGGGAGCCATTCAGTCTTTATCTAGTAACAAGTAGTAAACAATGCCAGAATAAAAATAACAAATTTTACAGACTTAAATTGTTTTTGACAGTTTAGAATTAAAGTTATGTTTATTGAATCCATCTGACTTTCTTTTTTTTTTGAGAATGAAAAAGAGAGGAGCATCAATTCGTTGCTCCACTTAGTTGTGCCCCTGACTGCTTCTCATATGTGCTGTAATTGGGGCTTGAACTGGCGACCCTGGGGATCGTGCCAGTGACCACTGGATCAAACCAGCGACTTCAGTCTTCTGGGGCATTTCTCTAGACACTGTGTTACCAGCCAGACCCCATTTTTAATTTGCTGAATTATTTTGGAGTTCCATCTCATTTTCTTACCTTTTGTAATAGTTCGAGGGGAAGAGAATGATATATTTTTAACCTCTATTTCACTGACATGGAAGCTGAGCGAGGCTGAAAGTCTCGGTAGAGCCAACAGTGACTCAGGATCACAGGTGTCTGGGTCTTAAATCAGAAGTGGGGCAGGGAGAGCTGGGGTCAACCTGGAGCGCTTTGATTTAGGATTAGTGGTTTCACACCCTCTGCTTCTCATTCCTGTCACAGCACATTAGAACATTTCTGCTCAGCTGTGTACTCTGTGCTAGGCATTTCAGATATGTTTCTGTAAGTTGTCAGTGCTGTTTTCTATGAGGCCTGAAGGCAAAATTCAATGTTTGCAGTAAATAAAGTACTAAAATTATATCAGCTATTAAGAGAATGGATTATTTCCAAGTCGTGTAGCCATGTTGGCTGATTGTTGAATTCAGCCCTGGTGCCAGCACATTATGCACAAGATTTGGGATTCCTAGGCTCGGAGAATCACATTGAAGAGGGTACTGAGAATGCCGAGTGGGATGTGAAGGAGTTAATGGAGATGCAAGAGCAGGTTCTGGAACTTTGCTAGGATGGCAGCTCCATTGGATGAGCTCCCAGAGAGCCTGGGACTGAAGAGGCAGGCAGCGTTGAAAGCCAGGCTCACGGCAGTGGGCTTTGAGGAACATTGTGCCTTAGACTGGAGGACCCTTTATGGGGGGGGGGATTCTCTCTTCCCCGCTCCCTAAGTTCCTAAGTCTCTGCTAGGGCCGAATTGTTTCTCACCCTTTTGCCCCCTCAAATTCATATCTTGATTTCCTACCCTGCCAGTACCTGAAAATATGACCTTATTTGAATATAGGGCTTTTTTTTTTTTTTTTTTTTACAGGGACAGAGAGAGAGTCAGAGAGAGGGATAGATAGGGACAGACAGACAGGAACAGAGAGAGGTGAGAAGCACCAATCATTAGTTTTTCGTTGCCGTTGCGACACCTTAGTTGTTCATTGATTGCTTTCTCACATGTGCCTTGACCGCGGGCCTTCAGCAGACCGAGCAACCCCTTGCTGGAGCCAGCAATCTTGGGTCAAGCTGGTGAGCGTTTGCTCAAGCCAGATGGGTCCGTGCTCAAGCTGGCGACCTCGGGGTCTCGAACCTGGTTTTCCGCATCCCAGTCTGACGCTCTATCCACTGCGCCACCGCCTGGTCAGGCGAATATAGGGCTTTTAAAAAGGCATAGGCATGTTCCAAGGGAAGACCACATGAGACACAGCAAGAAGCTGCCCATCTGCAAGCCAAGGAGAGAGGCTGCAGAAGAGACCAACCCTGCTGACATTTGGATCTCACACTTCATCTTCCACAACTGTGAGACAGTAAATTTCTGTTGTTGAAGCCACCTGGTCTGTGGTGCTTTGTTATGGTGACCCTAGCAGACTAAAATAGTCTTTTGAATTTAGAGAGCACGACTGTATGGCTCATCCATTCAGTAGTAACACCAACCTATGAGCACCACAAAAGGCCACTCTGTAAGGAACTAAAACATTGAAAACAAAGCAGGAAAGTGACTTGTGAAGTAGCATCTGGTTTGAATGGCATTCAGCTTCACTTACTAGAGAAGATATATTAGCATAGCTTCTGGAGAAAAGCCCAAATACATGCCCAAAATATGTACACCACAGCTATGATTGAATATAAATCTCTTTTCCCCTGGCTCTATGGTGTCCTATGGAAGGAATCCAAATAGTATGAAAGATCTTCCCAAGGCTAAATAAATCATACAGCCAATATTTATGGAACCAAGGTACAAAGTTGTCAATTGTCAAGAGAAAAGATATTTCTTTATGCAACTGTTGCTTTTTCTTTAGCTCTTCAGAGATGTCTAGTGTTTAGCTTATAGATTGCATTATTTGATGAAACTGTACAAAAAACTTAGTAAAAATAAATAAAGAAAGAAACTGAGGGCTTAGAACCCAGCAAATGCAGCTCTACTGCTGACTATGGTGATGAGGTTGATACAGGTGATTAGTTAACCTTTACTGAGCATTTCCTATGGTACAGGCACTAAATTAGTGGGTGACATATTTCACTTAAGTTTTATAGAAACACTAGTGGCTAAGACAATGGTAATAAGTTAGCAGTTCGATTTTGGCCATCACTACTATGCAGCTGTGTGATCTTGAGCAAGTTACTCTCTGTGACTCAGTCTTCTTAGTTGTAACAGGTTGTTGTTAATTCTCAGAAAGTTCTTGAAATAGTGCCTCGAACAGATCAAGGTTTCGGTGAGTGTAGACTGCTAGTATTTTTCTTAGAAACTTCAGGTGAAAAAACAAAGGTTGGTAGAGATGTTAAGAAACTTGCTCAATATCTCAGGTACTATTGCAAAGGAGGAATCCAGACAGGCACATCTGGACACTGTATTACTCAGGCTCTCTAGCGCCTCCTGTTGGATCATACTATCCTTTGCAGGTACTTATAACTATTCCTGCTGAAACTCAGAAGGATGATTTTAGTATGTGTGACACATTGCTTCTTTACCCCTTAATACTTCAGTGTGTGTTTTCTAAAAAATGAGGACATTCTCTTACAGAACCAAAATTAAATGTACAAAATCAGGAAGTTAACATTAGTATACTGACATCTAATCTGTAGACCTTTATTCAATTTTTTTTTAAGGGACAGAGAGAGAGAGAGGAATAGATAGGGATAGACAGACAGGAACAGAGAGAGATGAGAAGCATCAATCATTAGTTTTCGTTGCCGTTGCAACATCATAGTTGTTCATTGATTGCTTTCTCACATGTGCCTTGACCGCGGGCCTTCAGCAGACCGAGCCACCCCTTGCTGGAGCCAGCGACCTTGGGTCCAAGCTGGGGAACTTTTTGCTCAAGCCAGATGGGCCCGCACTCAAGCTGGCGAGCTCGGGGTCTCGAACCTGGGTCTTCCACATCCCAGTCCGACGTTCTATCCACTGCGCTACCGCCTGGTCAGGCCCTTTATTCAAATTTTGCCAACTCTTTCACTAATGTGCTTTTAGGAAAAATAAAAATTCTTTTCTGGTCCAGGACCCAACCCAGGGCCCCACGTTTCATTTAGCTGTCAGGTCTCTTTAGTCTCTTTCATCTGGAACAATTCTTCAGCACCCTTCTCTTCCTTTTTTGCCTTTTATGACTTTGATATTTTACCAATACAGGCTCTTTATTTTGTAGATTGCTTTCAATTTGAAAACAAATTTGTTTTTAATGTGCCCTTTCTGGGGATACAGTCACTTTGCATAAAAGAATTTAAAAAAATGGTAGGAAAATATGAGACATCATGACAAATGCCAGGTGAGCTGGATGGGTCTTCTGATAACACAAACAGAACTACACTAGTGGATGTCACGGTTGACTCTGATACGAAAGCTGTTCACCGCTAGTGTTGGTAAGTCAGTTGCTTCATATATAAGATTATGGTTGTGTTGTGCATGGTCTTTTCTGTTCTGTCCAGTTCTGGAATTCTTCCAACATTCTGAAATTCTGATACATCGTTAAGAATGCTATTTACATGCTTTCTTTGTTTAACTGTTCCACACTGGCTTCCTCACCCCCTATCTCCAACTGTTCAATTCTCTCTTTCGCCAACTTCCACAATTTTTACTCCACTTGCTTCACATACTCAAATGCCTGTGTGACTTTGCTTCTGCCAGGTGGCTGCTCTGCAGTATAGGAAATGCCTCCAATGCGAAGACTGTGATTCCACAACATTTCCTCCGTAGAGGAAACTACCAGCTCCCGTGGAACAGCATTGTGCCAGGACGCTCAGTGCACATAGTTGCCTGGTTGGTTGCAGTTGATTCTTCCCAAGAAATCAGTTGCTGTGTATATACTCCTGGCAGGAGTGGAACCACCTGCTGACTGGTGGGTAGACAAGGAACGGGCCTCCGTGCCCTTGTTCCCTAGGCGGCGGTCCTCAAGCACACTTTCTTGTTATTTCCAAGGGCTCCATTTGCTCCACGTTTGTTTTGTGGGGTTAAAAAAAAAGATAGGCAGAAGGCTCATTAGAATATTAGACTTTGGAAGTGAGTATGAGAGACTAATGATGCTAAAAAAGGTGAAATATTGCTAACAATTACACAGTGAAGGTGTAGAGTTACTAGTCGCTGTTGAAATGGCAAAGGATTGACTATCTGCTTGAAAGGTGAGAAGGGTGGGAGTTTAGGTAAAAAGGGATGTTTCAATTCCAGCTAGTCATTTGTGTGTGATAGTTATAGAATGAGTGGAAATAAAACAGTTTGCACTTGACAAAGCATTTTCAAGAACCATCCATCCATCCATTCATCTATCCATCCATCCATCCATACGTTATTTATTTATTCATCAAGGCCCAGCTTCCATTCTTGGCCCTGAGAATGCAGAGATGGAATGTTTTAGTCCCTTCATTAGGGCAGGCATCACAAAGTGTGGTCAGTGTGGTATGGTAAGAGTGTACAGGGGTCATCCATGGGATGTTAGGGGACAGAAAAAGGAAATATATATGGATTGGGGACATTTATTCTGGATCTTGTAGAATGTATAGGACTTTGCTATGCGGATGAGAGGTAAGAGAGCATTTCAGATACATGGAAATGCCTGGAGTAACATGCAAAACAGAAGTGCCCTTGTGTGGCCTAAGGAGGCAGAGCCTGGGTGTTTGGCTCTGCGGGTATTTGTAGCCATGCAGTGTCTGATGGGGCAGAACCAGCCCAGATAAGATCAGCAGGTGGAGACACCTGAGCCCCCTCATCATCCCTTCCTGTGTCTTCTTGGACTTCCTACTTTCATTAGCAGAGGGAAGGGGATCAAATGGTATTTGTTTACTGAAAGAAGAAAACAAATAACACTTGGAGAGGGTTATTCTCACCCAGGGCTGCACCTAACAATCACCTTGGGAAGTTTCTGAGATTTGTGTGGCCAGAGCTGATACACCAAAGCTCTGACTCAGAGGCCCAAGGAGGACCCGGGGCTTACCTTGTCCATGGGGCTTCTCAGGTATGTCCTTGTTTAAGAACATCTGTTACGTGTGTTTCCTCTCCGAGGCATATCTGCTTACAAGCAGAAACAACACTGGGGTACACACCCACTCTGAAGACAGGACTTGCGGAATCTCCCACAGTAACCATGCCTTTTATACCCAGCTTCTCCTGGGGATAAACTCTCCTGATGGGACCACCAGCCAGTGTTCCCAGAAGGCCAGCTCAATTTCCGGATATACTTTCAAATAAGATTTTTAATTCTCCTCTAGAGTTGCAAGGTCTGTTTATACCATATTCCTTTGTTAATTTTTGTAATCAAACTTCATCATCATGTTAGAGGCTGGGAGCAGGTGTGTTGAAGGCTCTGGGATTCTGGCAAGGCTCAGTTTCTCTACTGAGTGTTGATAACCTGGGCGTGTGCATGTTGTCAAAATCTATCACACTGCTCGCTTGCCACATGTGTACTTCCTGGTTCATATATGACACTTTAGTAAATAGTTAACTTAAAAGGAAATGAATACATACTTCTAAAGTTGAAATTGTCATGTAATGAATGTATAGAATGCATTTCCCTTGGTCAAATCTCCTGTGGCGGGTGGACACCCAGGATGGCCTCCATCCTTGCCCTCTGGAAAGGATGAGTTCAAGGCCTGGGCAGGAGCACAGAGTCACCTGTGTGTGCATGGCCCCCACGGGCTGTGGGAATGGCAAGCTTGGATTTCCTGGCTTTTGTGCATTGATGGTCTCGCTCACAGGGTCTCATTAACCCAGTTTGGCGGAGTGAATGAAACCATTAGCAACTTTCTGATTTGTTTACCAGCCCGTGTGGAAGCCGTAACCAAGGCAGGAATTCCCAAGCTCTCCCAGGCGAGTGCGGGCAGCACTGGGCAGCCTTTCTCCTTTCCTCGTGCATCTGCAGGCCAAGTGTGCGCCGGCCACAGGCAAACTCTGAATTGGGCTTTGTGCAAGTCTGGAATAATACCCATGACCGTGTGATGGGGAGAAGTGACAGTGACATCTGCGGAGCTTGCCCCGTCCCTATCTGCGTGTGTGGGGACGCTTAGGAGAACAATTCATCCGGAGTAGAATGGGGCTTTTGACATCAGCTGAGGCCGGGGCTGCTTACAATGAGAGGCCTGTTGGTCAAAGGGAGACTGTTTAATGAACTGAGAATCAGAGGCCAGCTCTGGCCATCTGTATTGGAGATCTTTGGAGCCACTTTTTACTGTAACTGGCTACACCGAAGCACATTGCCTTTCAAAGCAAGCAACTGCAACAATAAATTCATATTTCAAAACCATGAACTTTTACGTGTGTATATATATACATATTAGATACTACCACTTTATTAGCAAGTAAGGCTGAAAAAGTATCATTTAGCTTCGGGGTCAATAATGATAATGGCTTTTTCCTTATGCTGGGTAGCAATATCCTACCAAAAATATAAAAACATTTCATGAAAGTGAAATTCATCAAAGCCCTGAATCATTAGGTGAGAAAGGCAGGTGACCAGGATTGTCACTACTTGGCAGGAGAAAGACCGAGGCTCAGGGAGAACAATGACTCATGACCAAGGTCGAGTGGCAGGTGGGAGGGGGAGCTGCTATCTGATCGTGTCCTCCAGTCGCTGGCACGGGGAAAGACATGCAAGGCTTGCACTGACTTTTCCTGGCAGGCTTGTGATTCCCAGCCAGAATGCAGGTGGCAGTGTTGTGATTCCTGGCATAACCTTCAGTGCATCAATGATATTCTCTGTTGGTGCCAGGAAACAGCTGAATGTCACAGTGCAACTCCCAGGCTTGAGCAATGCCTGCCGAGGTTTTCGTAGAAGCCTCTCATTTATTAGTTAAGAAATCTCTAATACCTGACTGGTTGCCTTTGGACTTTAACAGCTGTGGCTTATATGAGATTTGGGAGGGAGGTTGTTTTCAAAGTGCCTTTCCGGAAGTGTCTGCCACTTTAGATTGAAGTTTCCATTTTATTCCAGTTAAATGACTTGCAGCATGTCCATGCTCAGAACACCAGGTACACAATAAAATTCAGGGTATTTTTTCTTACAACTCGTTTTAGCAGGTTGCCTTCATACTATTTTCCTGTCTCCTCCCCTTTATTGGCAATAGTTCTCATGAAGGGTTTTATGTCAATCTTGAGTATCTTGGAAGACATTTTACAAAGACAACTGCTTGGCTGGGTGCTGGCAAGTGGTGGTGAAACTGGGGGACCTTGAAATTTCCTCCAGTCTGAGGTGTTATGGCTCCAGAACTAATTATTTTCAACTCAAAATGAAATAATAACTACCCCTTATTGAACCCGTTCTGTGTTCTAGGCTCTACTGTAAGATCTTAACATCATTACTTTGAATTCTAACAAAACTTATGCCAATATTATCCCAATTTACAAATGAAGAAATTGGGGTTTAGAGAAATTAAAACTTGTCTGCTGGCCCAAATTTAAGATTCAGTAGGTAGTAGTAGGTAGTAGATTCCTGGAAATTGATTCTAGATCAGTCTAACTCCTAGCTCAAAATCCACAACTTAATCAGAATGGAAGGTAGATACTTTCAGGCTGCCCTCTTCTCAGATGAGCTCGTGATCTGCAGCCCTCATGGTGACTAGTACTGATTCTCTTGACAACTCAATGTTGAAGTCAGGAGGAAGACCCTCAACTAGGACTAGAGGTGTCCTGGCCCATTAAGTCAGCTCTACGCTGACCAGATAGCTAGGGGATTCCTGTTCTCCTGCCAATTAGAGATCCAATCCGACTGTAAAAAATACAAATTCCCTGCACAGATTAATTAATTAATTGCCATCCATTAATACTATTGTGTGAATCAATGTGATTTAGCAAATGCCAAGAAGGAAGAAACACAAGATTCACAGGTCCAGTTTAATCCCAATGTGGGCATCCTGAGCACTAGCATTGGGGAGTTTTGAGTGTGTCCTTCTCAATGCCTTGCACATAATCCTTGGTCCATAATGATGTATTGATTTATCAACATACAGTCTTGCTTACCAGTGGATCATAAGCATGATTTTTATTAGAAAAAAATTCTCTAAATTCAGAGCTGTGAATATGGAGAAGATATATAATAATAAAATTATAATTTATTTTAAAAACATGTTCTGAGAAGCCAGGTTTATTCTGTATATATAATTTCTTTTCACAAAAGGAGATATTCATATCTATATTGCATATAGGCCTCTCTGTCTCTTTCCCGATAGAGAGGGTGGGGCAAAAGTAGGCTTACAGTTGTGAGTACACAAAACACAGAATATATTAAATAACAATACAAGTTATTTATTAATTATTGCAGCATTTTCCACACAAACAACCATATATATCCATATCTATATCTATCTGTCTATCTATCTATCTATCTATCTATCTATCTATCTATCTATCTATATCTATATATCTGCTTTTAGGGGGAAAATTATTCTTACAATCCCACCATAAAGGGATCTTACTATTTCTCCCCCTGTCTGTGTCTAATTGTATTAAAAAAAATTCTACTTTTTTTCAGTGGGGTATAGGTACAGTCGCAGCCTACACTGACTATTTTTAGCAATAAATGTTTTGCTATGGCAAAAGTTACCTCTCTACCACAGTTGTCCTTTCCACAATCCAAGCATCTTTGTCATAAAGGCAGTTTTAGTAACAGCAAAGTAGCCTAAAGTCATGTGACATATGCAAGTATAAGCTAACACTCATGGTGAAAAATATAATATTTTAGAATAACTCAAGTCTTTCAGTTTGTTTTATTTTATATTTAAAATGAAGTCAGAGCCTGACCAGGTGGTTGCACAGTGTATAGAGCATTAGCTTGGAACACAGAGGATCCAGATTCAAAACCCAGAGGTTGCTGGCTTGAGTGTGGGATCATGGTCGCTGGCTTGAGCCCAAGGTCACCAGCTTGAACAAGGGGTCACTAGCTTTTCTGGAGCCAGACTTCTCTCCCCCTACCCCCAGCATCAAGACGCATATAAGAAACCAATCAATGAATAACTAAAGTGCCCCAACAAAGAATCGATGCTTCTCATCTCTCTCACTTCCTGTCTGTCTGTCTCTCTTCCTCATTAAAAAAAACAACTCAGAAGCAAAAAAATATGATATAAGAAAATGACTATTATATGTGTCAGGGTCCTCTGCATCCCAGTCCGACACTCTCCAGGTAATCCAACATGGTCTCACCTAAAGATTCATAATTTAATTACACCTGCAAAGACGCTCTATCCACTGTGCCACCGCCTGGTCAGACCCAACTTTGATGTTTTCAAAAGCAGTGATAACAGCAAGTAAGGATGGTGCTTGCCAGGAGGTGGTGAGGCTGCACCCCCCTGTGGCCACACAACAGGCATCTATGAGAAGGTGCTGACCAACATTTGACCATTTGGGCTCTGTGGCCTCTGCAAAAACATCACTTGGGGTTCCTCATATCTTGCTAAATAAAAACGGACTCTACTATGTATTTCTCTCACTGACATTTTATCATTTGAAAGATGTCATAAAAATTTCTTTTTTTTCCTCCAGGAAAATATTTATAAAGCAAATAACTGAGAAAAGATTAATATTGAGAACTGACAAAGAACTTTTTAAAATCAATGAGAAAAAATAAACAAGTCAATAGAAAAAAATAAATGAAAATAAGTGTGCAAAGGAGGAGGCAATTCACAGAAGAGGAAACCTGAATGGCCAATAAGCATATAATAAAACTGTCGATCTTATTAATAACTACAAAAATAGAAATTAAATTCATACGGAAAGGAAACATTACTCCACACTCATTAATTTGGCGAGGATAATGTAGGCTGATAATATCAAGAGTTCATGCGGAGCCACGGGAACCCTCATACACATTGGGGTGGGCTCTGAACTCAGCACAACTGCTTTGGAGAGTAATTAGGAAGTACAGTGCCTAGTAAAACTGAATATGCACATACCCTACCCTCAGCAATTTACATTCACATCATAGAGACATTTTCTCATATTTTTCTCAATTCATTCATGAGAATATTCATTGCAGGCTTATTTGTAACAGCAACATTAAAAAACACTTTTAATACCTATGAAGTATTGTGAGGACCTGTTTCTTTCCTTCCTCCCTCCCTCCTTCCTTCCTTCCTTCCCTCCCTCCCTCCCTCCCTCCCTCCCTCCCTCCCTCCCTCCCTCCCTCCCTCCTTCCCTCCCATCCTTCTTTCTTTCTTTTACAAGCAAGGGAAGTAAGGCAAGAATTATTTTGGAAATGATCGCCAGTGGAAGTGGAAGGGTGGAGAGAAGGAAAGGTGGCCAGGCTGGGAATAGCACCCCTTCCCTGCACAGGGTCCCGCGTGTCTTTCCCTGCACAGGGTCTACTGCGCCCTGGCTGTCAGTCTGCCTCCTCCAGTGAGGCTCAGGTAGGGCTCAGCTCTTTAGGGAGGACACAGGTTCGAGGCCAGCGCTGGGAGGAGCTCAGTGATTCCAGCTTTTACTCTGGATCTCCAAAGTTGTCTAGAGCTATTGCTTTTCCTCGTCTTGTACATAATCTGAATCTTAGCTGTTTTTGCCTCAGTACATAGAAAGGGGAAAATATTGGAGGTGAAATCGGTTCCTCAATCAACCAGTAAATCAATTTTGGTTTCATATAATAGAACATATGGTGTGAGAAAGGCTGGCTAAAATAGGATTTTGAAGAGGTTATATTTGAAATTTAATTACTAATCCATGCATTTTCAACACACATTTCACCTAAACATTAGTTCTTTATTTTCAATGCCACAGTGTTTTTGTCCTAAGTCTTATTCATTATCTTATTAAAGTAATAGTGTAAATCTTCCAAAATTCTTTCAGAGTTGGCTGATAAGTAAATCCTAAGTTAATGAGTGCAACCCTGCACTCAAGCTGGTGAGCCCAGGCTCAAGCCAGTGACCTCAGCATCCCAGGTGGACGCTGTATCCACTGTAACACCACCAGTCAGGCGGCTTTCTTGTCGATTACAGATTAGTAAGGTAGAAAGTCAATAAATCTATTAAACTTTGATTGAGTAGTGATATATTTTCACATGGCCTTCCTCACTTCTGGTGTTTGTGTCTTCTCCTCTGTTTCTTATAAGGACGCTTGCTAGTGGATTTAGGGCTCTCCAGGTAATCCAACATGGTCTCACTTCAAGATTTATAATTTAATTACATCTGCAAAGACCCTCTTCCCAAATAAGGACATAATTACAGATTCCAGTAATTAGGATGCAAATATATCCTTTTGGGGGACACCATTCAACCCACTACATGGGAGAATAATTTTTTTTTTCAATTTTTTAACTTGGATGTTATAGGGAAGACCCTTCTGGAAAGGCAACATTTAAGTACAGACCTGAAAGAGGCGGGAAGGAAGCATGCAGACGTCTGGGCGGAGCACTCCAGTGGGAGGGCACGTGTAGAAGCCTTCCCCATGCTGGGCAAGGAATGAACAGGCCAGGGAGGACAATGGGAGGGACAAAGGACAAGACAAGGGCATCTGTTCAAACACAAAGCAAGTTGGGAGCGGGTGGTGTAGTGGTCGCTGAGGTGGTGAGAACCGGTTGGATTCTAAATATGCTTTAAAGATGTTTCTGACAGGATTTGCTTCTGGGGATGAGAGGGAAGAGGAGGCGAGGATGACTCCGAGTGTTTGGCTTGAGCCACAGGAAAACATAAAGCTGAAGCTTAGAGGGGAGAAAGACCGGAGGGTCAGAAGCTTCGTGTGGGCAGCGGGGTTGCGGAGCTCCAGGGGTTGAGCTGCGGTGCTTCTGTCATCCAGGTTCAGGTGAAAGGCAGTGGGATACACCAGATGGGCAGACAGGGGAGGTCAGGGCTGGAGAGATGAGTCTGGGACCTAGGGCATAGAGAAGATACTAAGCCATGAGACTGGGTGGAAGTCCCCGGTGTGGAAAGGAAAGAGAAGAGGTCCAGGGACTGGCCTCATAGTCATACCCTTCAGCGCTTAGAGATCCAGGAAACAAGGAACCAGAGGCATCTGAGGAGAAGGGGCAGGTGGGAGTTGGCGCGATGCGTGGAAGGCAAGTGAAGAAAGTGTTGGATTCCCTGCTTATTCCTCCACTTCCTCAGATGCATCCTTCAATGCAGCTGTTTCTTCCTTTAGGTCATTTCTTGTTATGCTCCTGTTCTTTCTATTCTCCTTCTCTTCCTCATTTCATTAGCTCACATTGGGGTGACTGTACTAGAAGCCGTTTGAGGTACAAAAGATGGGATTTCAGAGCCCGATTTCATGCATCACAGATGTCCTGGACTCCCCGAGCTCATATCGATGGCTGAGCAAATAAATATGTTTTTGAATTGTTCCTGGGGAACGTGGCATAAGACAGGAAGAGACATGGAAAGAAGAGGAAAAATAGAAAAGAAGAAAAATGAACATCTGATATGATGTCCCTGATTGAGCTACAGACACAGAACGTGCCATTTTAATTTCATTATACATTCTTCAGAACATCCACTAGGTGGAGAACTTGCATCAAGTTTGTTACAAATTGTGAGGCCCAGCTAGCCAGTCTAGGGAGCTGTGTTTATTTATTTTTATACCATTATTGAAACGACATGGCAGGTTCTAACTGACTATGAAATGCATTTATGGCTCTTCTTAGTGGCCTAAGCTTTTGAGACATTATAGACCTGAAAACATTATGGAGAATTACATTTCTCCTGTGATTGACTGTTACGATGGATGGTTTTAGTAGAAAAAGATTAACTGTGTGAGAACAAGACTAAAATTTCTGTGTAATCACTTTTGTTGAACACTGCTTCTTGATTAGTTTATTATGACTTACTCTAAGCTCTTTTACATTTGCAAGGTGGTGCTTTCTTCTTTTTAATTTCTGGAAGTGAGTAGTGATTGAAAGATAACTGCAAATTAAGAAAATAATTTTGCTTATTAAATAAGCCTTATCCATTGATGTGCCTTTTATCTTTCAGCTTTCAAACTCTGGGAAAAGGACTTTCTTTTTATATATGTTGTTATTCTTGTTGATTATTGAGAGAGTTTTATTGAGGCCACAGAAGGTAGGTTACTAGAATTTAGTATACATATATGCATTCCTGGCTGCAGTGGGAACGCAGCCCAGATTCAGCTTCCCGCCAGCCCGGCCACAGGAGGGAGCATTGCACCAGGAATCCTTTCGGATCCTGATGTGGGAGCTTGCTTCCTTTCACCAGAGTCAAGAGCCATGGAAAGCACAATTTTTCGGATCACATCCATGTAAGTGTTCAAATCTGCTAAATGAGTGTTGGCCGCAGACAACACACCCTTTTTGTCTGGAGCTGGCTCCAATTCACCCTTTCTGCAAAGCTGGGTAGAGATACAGGGCCTTTACTATCCTGGCATTTTGCTGGTCCTGGCTTTGTGAATACACTGTCCCAGCACGTCTTCTCTGAAATAGTCTAGACCTGGTCTCTTTCTCTAGGTGCACTTTAACGCAGGGATTAGTAAACAATGACTTGCTGGTCAAATGCATCCCACTGCCTGGGCTTTTACAGATGAACATTTTCAATTGATTTGATGACAGGGAGTAAAAACTTTGAACCACAGTTAAGTGAAATATTGTCCTCCTCTCCCCCTGCCAAATCCCATGCTTCTCATGAATGAACCTGTATTATAAAAATTGCACTCACCTGACCAGGCAGTGGCGCAGTGGATAGAGCGTCTGACTGGGATGCAGAAGACCCAGGTTCGAGACCCCGAAATCGCCAGCTTGAGCGCGGGGCCCATCTGGCTTGAGCAAAAGCTCGCCAGCTTGGACCCAAGGTCGCTGGCTCCAGCAAGGGGTGGCTCGGTCTGCTGAGGGCCCACGGTCAAGGCATGTGTGAGAAAGCAATCAATGAACAACTAGGGTGTCGCAACGGCAATGAAAAACTAATGACTGATGCTTCTCATCTCTCTCCGTTCCAGTCTGTCTGTCCCTATCTATCCTTCTCTCTGACTCTGTCTCTGTCCCTGTAAAAAAAAAAAAAAAAAATTACACTCAATGATTATATTTTAGATGGCATCAACTAAAAATAGTGGGAATTTGTTTTCTCTCTTGTTATATAAGTATTTAGATAATAGCTTTGATTTTGCCTTTTGACTGACAAAGCCTAAAATATTTACTGTCTGGCCTTTACTTAGAAAAAGTAAACCGACTCTTGTTCTAGAAGGTCTGGAACTTTTTACATGTTCTAAAATTATATATAAGGTTGCATGGGCCTGACCAGGCGGTGGAGCAGTGGATAAAGCATCAAATTGGGACATGGAGGACCCGGGTTCGAGACCCTGAGGTCGCCAGCTTGAGCATGGGCTCACTGGGTTTGAGCAAGGCTCGCCAGTTTGAGCCCAAGTTCGCTGTCTCGAGCAAGGGGTCACTCATTCTGCTGTAGTCCCCCGGTTAAGTACATATGAGACATCAACCAATGGACAGCTAAGATGCTGCAACAAAGAATTGATGTTTTTCATCTCTCTCCCTTCCTGTCTGTCCCTATCTGTCCTTCTCTCTGACTCTGTCTCTGCCACACATACACACACACACACACACACACACACACACACACACACATATACACAAAAGATTGCATGGAATTTCTTTCTGGAGTGAGGATTCCTGGCTTTCTTTGATCTGAAAGGTGAATGTGATAAACAAATGTTAAGAATCACCAGTTTCACTGGATGAAGGTCTATCCACCACCAATAATAATAATAATAATTATGGCTATAAGTGTTATGGGGCTCATGTTTAAAGAATGTTCAAAATATTGTCCACAATGAATTCAAGGAAACCAACTATAGGTCTGAACCAAATTGTTAAAAATTTTAGAGCGATTCTTTAGTCATAATCAGAGTTTATTATTTTTGCTGAAAACAATACAGATGCTTAGTAAGTTCTTGTTTAATGAACTTTAGGCTTCCTTTTTTGATGCCCTTAGAAAGCACAGCACTTGGCACTGAGTAGGTTTTTAATTTGACTAAAATGACTAAATGACACATATGAACACCATTAACTGTCAAATGCACATAGTACTTAGAGTTATGAAATCAGTTACTCTTAATAATAATTTTAAACTAACCTAACCAGGATATTACCTATAAAAAGTAAGGATATAAATGATGTTACTTGGCATTTTCTGCTTTGTGTAGGGTCTGCTTTGTGTTGTGTAGGTAAGATTCAGGAATTAATGCCCTTTATAGAACAGAGAGGGTCAGAGAACCTTCTGACAGTTCATAGCGATGCTTTAGAATGCAAATTCAATATTTTAGTACCATTCAGTTAGAATTTCTGAAAGGCTGAGTCTATTTTAATCTTTTCATATTACATCCATGTGAACATTCAGATTGGCTAAATGAGTGTTGGCTACACCCAACACACCCTTCATTTCTGGAGCTGGCTTCAAATCACCCTTCTGCAAAGCTGGGTGGAGACAAGTGGCCTTTATAACATCTGCTCGTTGGAAGAGCTAGGGGCAGAAAAGAAAACAGAGAGGAGATCATTACCTAGAATCAACGCCAGTATATTCTTGTCCAGTAACCTGGGAAGTGCTGTCTCAGAGGACTGTCCTTTTTTCCCAATAGCATACTTGCTCTAGTTTATTAAAAAGAGGATTCGCACATCTCCTTTGATTGAGCTGTTTGTGTTGCTGTGAATTCTGGCAAATGTCTCCTAGGGCTTCGCTCAGTGGTTTGGGTACAACATTGCCAACTGTTCCAATTTAAGAAACTCTCACGAGATTGTATGAAGACAAAGAGTCTGGAGAGAGGCTGCAATGCGCTAATCTGAGTTCTGCTCCACAAAATCCTTTCTAATCCTCCTGTACCCTGCTGTGGCTAGTGCTGGAGGGAAGGCAGCAAGAGCAAAAGCTGCAGGATACAGATTTAATTCAATCTAGCAAACGTTTACTGAACACCTCCTGAGTGCCAGTCACTGGGCCAGGTTCTGGGGATAGGAAGATTAATAGGATACGATTCCAGAACTCAAAGGGGTCACGGTTTACAGGCAGATGGGCATAGCCATGTGAATAATAAAAGAGAAGAGAAGAGCAGAGAGAATTCATCACTGAAGAAATGACATGGATGTGTCTTGACTAATAAAGAGATGTTAACTGGTAGAGAAGGTGCAGATGGTTGTCCAGGCAAAGGAAGCAACAGATGCAAAATTAAGCAGGTAAATTGAAGTCCATGGTGTTTCAGGTGGAATTTAAAAGGTTTTGTCTTAAGGAGAGGTGAGAGAAAAGACTAGAAATGTGGACTGGGGCACAATTGTTGATTCAGTCATTTATTGTTGGAGGTAGAATAGCAAAGATAAACAAATCCCTGCTCCTGTGAAGCTTACTTTTGGGGATGAAATATATATATATCTGGTTATATAGTATGCATATTAGTTTGCCAGGGCTACTATAACAAAGTACCACAAGCTGGAAGCTGGGTGGTTTAGACAATAGAAATGTCTCTCAGTTCTGGAGGTTAGAAGTCTAAGATCAAGGTGTTAGCAGGGTGAATTCTTTCTGAGGGCCACGAGGGTGAATCTGTCCTAGGCCTCTCTTCAGATTCTGGTGTTTGCTGGCTTATAGAAGCATCATCCTGATCTCTACCTTCATCTTCACGTGGCATTCTTCCTGTGTATGTCTATGTCCACATTTCCCCTTTGAATAAGGACACCAACCATATTGAATTAAGGCCCATCCTAATGACCTCATCTGAACTGGGTCATTGGCAAAGACTCTTTTTCCAAAAAAGTTACATTCATAGGTACTAGGAATCAGGACTTTAACATCTTCTGGGGGTCTATGCTTCAACCCCTAATAGTATGTTAGAGAGTGTACTAATGCCTTCCGTCAAAATAAAGCAGTGTAAGTGTGTTGGGGAGGGAAACTGCGTATGAGGGAGGCGAGGGCGGAGGTTTACAGTTTTTAATAAGGTGGTTCAGGGTATGACTCACTATAGAGGAGGCATTTGGACAAGACCCCCCCAAAAATGAGGAACTGAGCCTCAGAGACGTCTGGAGGAAGTATCCTAGACAGAGCAGAAACCAGGGCAAAGGTGCTGAGTTAGAGTGTCCGGTGGATCTGAGAGCTGGGGAGGAGGCCAGTGAGGCTGGAGCCATGGGAGAAAGAATGTGTAGAAGGAGATGGGGCCAGTGACCATGGGTGTCTGGGACATTCAGTTTTACTGCCATCAGGAGGACTTTGATTATGGAGCCGTTGGGCAGTTTTGAGTAGAATAATGAACTGATCCAACTTAGGTTTTAAAAGGTTTGGGATTGCTGTGTTTGTATGGAGATGGGTTAGGAGACTACTGTAAGAGTCCAGGTGAAAGGCTTGTACTCAGATGGAGAGAAATTTAGATCTATGGACTTTGAGAGACATTTTTTTGGCATATGAGGGAGGAGATGGAGATGGAAGCTGAGATCAGGTCGTGGAGTCAGATGGACCTGAGCTCACACTAACCTAGGCTGTTTCATCCTTTTCAAGGAGATACAGCTCTCTTTTCTGAGATCATGGACTTAGACATGCAATAGGGCACTTTAAGAGTGTTTTCAGATATACATTTTCTACATTCTTCAGTGGCTTGGTTCTATTTTTTTCCTAGCCCTAGTCTGAAGATATTTAATGATAAGAAATCATGTCCTGTGGGCTCTTTCTATTCTTAAAATAGAGGACAGACAGAGAGGTAAGTACAGGTAATTCAATATGACCTATTCCTAGACATTCTGTTTTTGTATGTTTTTGGTTTGGTGCAATCCAGGGTGATAACTTTCTTTGTTGAGGTGCCAGGTATAATGCCAGTGGCTGAGGCCAGGAAGGTTCACATTGGATTCTGGCAGACAATAGAGAAACTGTGGAGCCAGAAAGCATTAAGGCCATTCTGTTTAATAAAGTCTCACAATGGTGGACAACTACACAGGAGGGGGAAAAACTTCTCTGGCACACAAACAGCAAGAATGGCCCCTCACAGTGGTGGGCAGATAACCCGCCATCCACAATCCCCAATCTCTCTCG
This sequence comes from Rhynchonycteris naso, assembly GCA_037038555.1. NCBI lineage: Eukaryota > Metazoa > Chordata > Mammalia > Chiroptera > Emballonuridae > Rhynchonycteris > Rhynchonycteris naso. The sequence goes on from CM072998.1 coordinate 232,075,615, forward strand.
AGCACAAGCACCCCTAGCCTTATATAGGCCATACAGACATGGTACAGCCACACGCTCAGGCACCAATCAGGCAGAGTGATTGTAGCTGGTAATCCCGTGAGCAAGCCTAACATAGCTGCCCCACACCACGCTTTGCAGTATGTGTGTTGTCAGGGGCATACTCTACTAGGTGGCAAGGGAATGACAAATCAAAGTGTCTTTGGGGTCAGCATAACCTCATCCTTATCTCCTTCTCCAATTGTGTGCCAAGTTCTGAATCCTGTTTATCACTCCTTCTGTGCCTGTCCTAGTTCAGGGCTGAATCTCCTCTCACCTTGGCTATTACAGCAGTTTCCTCAATGATTTTCTTACTGCTAATCTCTCTTTATTTTCTTCTGAACTATTTGTAAACTTTATTTCTAGAATGTTTCTCCTAAAATATGAAACTGATAATAGGCATCACTTCCTGCTCCCTCTTGAAACCCTACGAGAACACACATGGTCTTACAGAAACCAACGTTCTTCGTCCTGGCCTTGAAGCTATTCCTACTCTGGTCCAGATGCAGTTTTTCAGCTTCTCCTGCCACTGCTCTTGACCTCAGATTCCAGACCTTGTCCTCACTGTACTAGTGGTTTTTCTCCCAACCAAGCTGTCTCTGCACTGAGAAGAAAACTTTCATCCAGAACAATTATCATGATTTACTATCTACCATTTCTATTTATATGGTTCACTTTTATGGAAAAGGCATAGATTTCTAAGCCAGCGAGATCTGGACTGGAATCTTGACTCTGAAAATGACCAGCTGTGTGACTTTGATCAGCTACATGACCTCTCTTGAGACTCAATTTCCTCATCTATACAATGGCAATAGCAACATCCACCCTGCACGGGTGTTGTCCAGGTAGAGATTAGCTGTTAAATGACAAACACTGGACTTGGAAGAAGCACTCAGTGAGTAGTGACCGCTGAGTAAATTTATGTTTGGAGCTGAGGGGGGAAATTGTCCGCAGTATACTTCTGGAAGTGGTAAATGTCTGTAGAAGCAGTGGGCACTCTGCAATTTCCTGGACAGATCGTGTAGAAAAATAGACAATGACCCAGGACACAACATGCACAATTAATTGACATTAGTTTTTAATCTAACACATGCTCACACCTCATTCATTTAAATTCAACTAATTTAGATTTTGTGACATTGCAGGCAAAACTGGGTTGCAACTGGCTTCTGTGCTATTTATGAGAAAGTTAATAGGGAGAACATGATTCAGAGCTCCTAATATGAGGCCGTTTAACCTACTTACACAAGTCATCTAAAGTTACATTGGAATCAGTTTAACAAGATTAGTTTATGTTGAGACAACATGTTACTTTAAATGCTTTAGAGATGTAAAGTGAGGCATTTAGAGCTGGAGGGTATATAGAGATCATTAGTGTATGTCCTTCATGTTTCAGATGAGAAGATCAAGGAATAAAAAGTTCAGCTGACTTTGATAAACCTACACAGAATAAACAGCAATGCTGTGATGAGAATTCAGGCCACCTGACTCCTTGAAGGGTGTTCCTTTGAATATGCGATCCATCTGCTTTGCATTAATCCTGCCACTGACTTGCTATGTGGCCCTGGGCAAGTCACTTAACTATAATGTGTCTCAGTTTTCCTTCTTTTAAAATGGAGATAATAATATTGCCCTACCTCAAAGGGCAGTTTTAAGGTGTGACTAATGTTTTTCATAAAGCAATTTGGAACCCTTCAGCAGAGAAATTCTCCTAAACCCTGAGTATTTCTATAGTAGCAGTATCCACCATGAATTTGTGTCTGCCGTGAACCATGTAACTCAGAGGCTATCATTAATCTATATGGTTCTCTCTGAGAGATGGAATAAATCCATTGGATAAGTGGTGGATAACCAGCCAGACAAAATTTGAGAATGCATAAACTTGTTGCCATGGAGACATACACAGGATACTTTTTTCTTGATTGGGTGGGATTTTTCCTTTATTGTGTAGAATAGTAGGTATTTATGACCTAAGAATAATTTTGGAATAATTTCTATTAATAGCACCGATGCTTGTTGTACTTATTTGAGATTGTGTTTGTTCATAATAAAAGTGAAGTGAATCCAGAAAAAAAAAAAGTGATCGTTGTTTTTTTTTTCTAGGCCACAGATGTAGCCAATAGTGCTTTGTGAGTGTGTGTGAAAATTCTTGGTGATAGTTAAGGAAGTGTTATTTACAAATTATCATGTAATTCATGCTTACTATTTATTCATGCCCATGTTCCCAGTGAGGTTCTGGAATGCACGAGGGATTTGGCTAGTTTCCTTGGGTAGAGTTGTGAAAGGGAGTAAATCCTGTGGGCACCATTACTGAGAACAAATGTTCTTTACTTAAAAAAAAAAAAAATTGGCCTCTAAATACTCAATTTAAATTACTAGTCCTTAATTGGGATCATTGTGAGATTAGATTTGTTGTGCCAAGTAGAGATTTTGAATGCTGAAGTCTGGTTGGCTTAGCAACTTAGTCTCAGCTAAGATCAAAAGCATTGATGGGCAACACAACACCCTTCCCTTGTGATCTGATAGTAGAAAACTCTGGCCAATGTATTTTTCAAGGTCACACCTTTTTAGCTTTTCTTACTGGTGGAAATAGTAGTATGTACACATTCATCTCATTGGAGGCATCCTGCAAAAAATTAGCTGAGGCAAATAAATAGTTGATGGTGGACATTGCTGACAATAACATCTTTTTCTTTTTGGCCAAGAGAATATGGTCCCTGAATCCCTATTATCTGATTTTAGGAGAATCTGAAAAGAAGAAAATGTGATTCATTTTCAAAAAGTCCAAGTATTTGATTTAAAAATTTGTACCCTCAGTAACATTGCCTTATGCTGCCAAGACAAAATAAACCAGTGTGTTAATTACTTAAATAATTAACAGTAATAAAATAAACAACAGTAGAAAACAGCTGCCACTAAAGGAAAGAAAACAAATAGAAGCCATCAGTGTTATTCCACTGTGGAAGGTTACAGAGGAGGCTGGACTTACGTGTAATAAGAAATTGGTAAAAACGGACATTTCTGTGTTCCACAAACCATGCAACTACAGTTAAACACTACGGACTTCTTCCTACTTGGGGATGAAGCAAAGTATGACGCACCTTCACCACCTGAGCTATCCTACTTTATCTTTCTTTGCTTCTCCTCTGCCTTCTTCTTAGATTTAAAAATTATGAAGGGAATAAGAATGTAGATCAGACTTAAATATTATATTAAATCAAATATTATATACTTTATATTTTTTCCTTTTTTTTTAAGTGAGAGGAGGGGAGATAGAAAGGCAGGCCCCTGCATGCACCCTGACTGGGATCCATTCAACACCCATCTGGGGCTGATGCTCTGCCCATGTGGAGTCATGCGGGCAACAGAGCTATTTTTAGCACGTGAGGTGGAAGGTCCACAGAGCATCCTCACCTCCCAAAGCCTAAGCAGTCGAACCAATCCAGCCATGGTGTGTGTGTGGGAGAGATGGAGAAGCAGATGGTTGCTTCTCCTGTGTGCCGTGACCAGAAATTGAACCTGGGACATCCAAACACCAGGCTGATGCTCTACCACTGAGTCAACAGGCCAGGGCCTACTCTTTATATTTTATATATAATATATATTTAGTTTAATTTAAATATTAAATTTAATATCATATACTTTTGAGTTTTTTTGGTCAAAAAGATAAAGGACATATAAAGGACACTGGCATGAACCCGACTGAACTCACAGTTTTTACACAAACCAACCCAGACTTCGGCAGGTGGGTAATTATGGGATACTCAAATGTCCTGTGTCCAACTCTAAAATTTATGTTTCTAAAACATCCATGTTGTGGTGAATGAAGTGCAATTCAAGGGCTTCTCATTGAAAGCTATTTTTCAGGCAAGATTATAACTTTTAGGCAATAGCGTAACTTGCTAAATTATAAAAAAAAATCTATCATTTCTAACACTAAACATAAATATAACAATAGGCACATGGCCAGGAAAAGGTACCCCCAAAAGTCGTCAGTCCTTTACTTTTGGTACAGCAGGAAAATGTAACGTTAAGTCGAAAGGCAGTTTTTTCGAAGCTAAGATTTTTCCATAGTTTCCTCTGTTATTTCCTCCAGAAGATTGTTGAGTAGGCTGAATCTAGGCAGTTGCTCAGTTGTTTTTTAGCCAGTGTTCAAGGCGACTGCCACTTGCTTACCTCTCAAAATGGCAGTGTCATGACACAAGGTGCTCTTCCTTGGTTTTTGTTCTTACATCAAGTGTGTTAGGCAGGACATCCTACATGCTTGGCTTTTCCTCAAGTGCCAACTCTCTATAAAGGCAGTTGTGGGTCACCATATCTAAAAGAGAGTTCCCTTGTTTGTTTCTATTCCCTTAACAACTTTATTTTTTCTTAAACTTCTTTTAACTGGCATGGTGTTGTGTATGCTTCTGCTTATTGTCTGTCTTTTCCACAAAAATGCAGAAACTGTTGAAGCAGGAATATTATTTTTCTCACTGCTCTATCTGCTTAGCTTAAAACAGAGTTGGCACATAGTAGGTGATGAGTAAAAGCTTGTTAAATAAATGTCAGATGGACAGTGTTGAGAGTAATTAATCAGGGAAGTCAGGGAAGTTGTAACAAGAGATGTATTTGAACTAGGTCTTGAAGACTGCATAGGAATCAATCCAATAGGGGAGGTTGGAAACAATAATCCAAATGGGAATGGAAAATGCCACTTCCTGTATAAGAATCCTGGGTCAATTTATGTCATGAGATTTTTTAAAGTGATAACTAGAAGTGAAGTGTAAAACAAGGTCACTGCATAGCTGAGATGGTTTTAAAAATATTTTCTGAATATTAAAAGTAATATGTTTCATGAGTTACTTTTGTAAAATTCACCCTAAAAACAACCCTGGGGTTTCTCCACCAATTATAACAGAAACCGGTAGATGGAAAGTTAAGTAACTTGCTTACGGTAACATAACTAATAAGTCGAGTTGAAGTCAGTTTTCTCAGGTTCAAGAGTCTTATACAGTGCTGATCAATTAAAATATAATGTGGATCATTTATACAATTAGTAAATTGTTAACGACCACATTAAAAATAAAAGAAACAAGTAAAACTAATTGGAGTGATATATTTTGTTTAACAAATATATCCAAAATATTATTATTTCAACATGTAGTCAACATAAAGAAATTATTAATGAGATGATTTATTCTTTCTTTTTATATTGCTTTTGAAATTTGCTATGTATTTTACATTTAAGTTACACCTCAATTTGCTCAATAGTTACAACATTTCAAGTGCACTTTGGACATAACCACATTGGACAGAGCAGGTCTAAGCCCTAACATAGTCACTGGATCTTGTGTGATATTGGCTGCTTATTGGTTTGTACGAACTACCGAAGTACAAATTTTCACCCGTTTCCTTGGAAACTCCAGATTCAGCATCTTGCTCTCGGTGTCCTCAGTGTTATTTATGGAAACCATGTTAGGTCTATTTCTAGTTGTTATTTCTAGGACATCCCTGTTTAACTGCATTTGTTCTGTAACCTTTGTTCACAGATAGGATTGGGTTGATTACAAGGAGACAATGCTGCCTTGTTGTCACTGAATATGATTAGAATTTTTCTCCAAACAAGCTCTCAGACTTCTGAGTACAGGGCTTTCCAGTGTCTAATAATAATAGCATGCAGTAAAGTTTTCTGTATATTAAATGAAATATTTCCACCACAAACTATGACAACTATTTATTTCTTTTGGCTAATTACTTAGGAATCATGTAACTATCAGAGATTCTAACAGATTTTACCTGTAAAATTATTTATTCCTCTTCAACATGGATTTTAGGACCCAATAAGACCACAAGGGTAATCTATATACAAGTGAATTTTCTATTCCTTTTGAGTTACCAGTATTGAATAATGAAAAGTTTTTAGAACATTCTTGAAACACTTAAAAAGCAAGACCTAAGAAGCCATTAAAAGGAATATGGTTTAGTTTACAAAATGATTTCTAGAGTTTCTGATCCTTTTTTATTTCGTGTTACCCCAGTTTGGAGACTATTCTTGTACAATCATTAAGAAGACCAAGGTTTTCATGAAGATAATGGACCTCTATAAAGGGTACACAAAAAGACATTACACTTCTGAGTATGTATGTATCCAAGCAGGGAGTGCAGAAATATATAAAGCACCTACTAACAGAACTAAAGGGAGAAACAAACAAACAATAAAACACAATAGTTAGGGATTATAATACTCCATTGACAGTTCTAGATAGATAATCTAAATATAAAATCAATAAAGAAATATTGGCTTACATGATACATTAGATCAAATAGACATAATTGATATTTACATAGCCTTGCATCCCAGAACATCAGATTATACATTATTCTCCAGTGCACATGGGACATTCTCAAGGATAGACCATATGTTGGTCCACAAAACTAGCTTCATCAAATTTAAGAAGATTGAAATTATACCAAGCATATTCTCATGTTACAATGTTTTGAAATTAGAAATTGCAAAAAGGAAGTAAGAAAACCCACAAATATGTGGAGATTAAATAGCATACTATTAAAAAAATGATGAGGTCAAGGAAGAAATAAAAGGTGAGATCAAAATATATATAGAGAGACAAATAAGAATGGCAACATGACAACAAAACTTCGGGGATGCAGCAAAAGCAGTAATAAAAGGAAAGTTTATATCATTACAGGCCTATCTCAAGAAATGAGAAATCTCAAGAAATGAGAAATCTTAAACAAACAACCTAATATTACATCTTGAAGAACTAGAAAAAAAACAGAGGCCACCCGAAGTCAGCAGAAGAAAGGAAATAATAAAAGTTAGAGCAGAATTGAATGAAGTAGAGAACAAAAAGACTTTTAAAAAATTTAATGAAACAAAGTGCTGATATTTTGAAAAAAATTAATAAAATTGACAAAACCCTGACTAGACTCACTACAGAAAAAAAGAGAAAATACTCATTTAAACGAAATCAAAAATGGAAAAGAAATTACAACAGAGATCACAAATGCACAAATACTATGAAAGACGATATACCTCCAAATCCAATAACCTAAAAAAATGGACAACTTTTCAGAAATATATAACCTACCTAGACTGAACCATGGAGAATTGGAAAATCTAACCAGACCGATAAACTGAGAAAACTGAAACAACTACACTGGGGAACAATTTTTTTTCATTTTCTGTTGCATGAGGATTTAGAACTTTTTCTATATATTTCTGCATCGCTGATTCCCAATCTGAAATCTGTGTTTTGGTGCATGCTCTAGTTTTTTTTTTTTTTAACAGGGACAGAGATAGAGAGTCAGAGAGAGGGATAGATAGGGACAGACAGACAGGAACGAAGAGAGATGAGAAGCATCAATCATTAGTTTTTGGTTGCCGTTGAGACACCGTAGTTGTTCATTGATTGCTTTCTCACATGTGCCTTGACCATGAGCCTTCAGCAGATTGAACAACCCCTTGCTGGAGCCAGCGAACTTGGGTCCAAGCTGGTGAGCTTTTGCTCAAGCCAAATGGGCCTGTGCTCAAGCTCGCGACCTGGGGTTCTTGAGCCGGGGTCTTCCACATCCCAGTCCGACACTCTATCCACTGCGCCACTGCCTGGTCAGGCGCATGCTCTAGTTTTTATGCAATTTTAATTTCTTTTTGTTACAGTTAATGGCATGCATTTTTTTTTTTTTTTTTTTTTTACAGGGACAGAGACAGAGTCAGAGAGAGGGATAGATAGGGACAGACAGACAGGAACGGAGAGAGATGAGAAGCATCAATCATCAGTTTTTTGTTGCGACACCTTAGTTGTTCATTGATTGCTTTCTCATATGTGCCTTGACCACGGGCCTTCAGCAGACTGAGTAACCCCTTGCTGAAGCCAGATGGGTCCGCACTCAAGCTGGCGATCTCGGGGTCTTGAACCTGGGTCCTTCCGCATCCCAGTTCGACACTCTATCCACTGCGCCACTACCTGGTCAGGTGGCATGCATTGGTTTTTAAATTGGAGTTAAAGGGCAATGACTCTTGGATTGAACATAACCACAAGGCAATCAATGTTTTACAAACCTCACTTTTACATAACTGTAGTTGTCTTTAAATGTAAAAAATTATTATCTGATAAAAACACCCTCTTATTTTGTTTTAAGATTGAATAATGGCTTCTTTGAGTAGGTGTAAATATGAGAATAGTCCTGACACCTTCTGTTATACATGTGGCTGTTACACACTTCAACATCAAAGGCTCAATATTTCATTATTTGTGAAACGTGCATATATTGCCTATTTTCAAGTTCCGCTTGGCGATCAAGACAAAAATTGGGCTCCTCATATTGCATGTCATAATTGTGAGGGAATGCTTTATGACTGGACAAAAGGAAAACTCAGAGAAATGCCTTTTAGTATTCCCATGGTTTGGTGTAAACCTAATGACCTCAGCAGTGACTGTTATTTCTGTCTGATCCATACAAAGGGGATCAGCATGAAAAAATGGCATATGATCACATAACCTGATATTCCTTCAGCAATACGACCTATCCCACACTCTGAGACACTCCTGGTTCCAGTTTTCCATGGTTTTATTTCTTCTAAGGACGAACAAAGTGAACATGGTGATCAAATGTATTTTGATAAGATGCATGAAGAAATGGTTGTAGAATCTGAAGGGTCTTCTTCTGATGCCAAGCAGTAATGCTTGGTAATGTTTATGCAGCAGTTCCAATTGGTTATTCAACTCATTTGCAAGAAGATTATAATGACATAAAAACTGTCCTCGACTTTCTGAAGTATGAGGAGCAATACTGGATCATTTGTGTGGATCTTAAAATGATAAATTTCCTGCTAGGACAACAGAGAGGTTTTATGAAGTATCCTTGCTTTCTGTGTTTGTGGGACAGCCAAGCTCGGAGAAACACTAGACACAGAAGGAGTGGCCAAAATGTGAAGCTGTGGAAGTAGGAATGCAAAATATTGTGAATAAACCTGTAGTTAATTGAGACAGGATCATTTTTCCCCCACTTCATATCAAACTTTGCTTAATGAAGCAGTTTGTTCCAGCTTTGAATAGAGTAAGTGAATGCTTTCAACATGTTATTTCTGCTTTTCCTGCCTTGTCTTTTGAGAAGATAAAAGCAGGTGTATTTGATGGATCTCAAATTCAAACCCTCATATGTGATGAAGAATTTACCAGGAAGATGAATAAAGAGGAGAAAGCAGCATGGCAGTCTTTTGTGGCAGTGACAAATAACTTCCTTGGCAACAAAAAAGCAGAAAACGATCAACTTATGGTTCAAAGGATGCTGTTGGCTTTCCCCGACATTGGATGTAACATGAGCATTACGATTCACTTCCTGAACAGTCACCCTGATAAGTTTCCTGAAAATCTTGGAGCTCTTAGTAATGAGCAGACTACTGCCGGAGCATCAAACGAGATTGTCCTCAACAAGTACACTAACGCAAGAGCTACAAATGCAAATTTTTGCCTGAATAGAATTTAAATACTTTGAGCAAATATTATGATTAAAATAAGTGTTTTACTATGTTCTATTTTGAAATTGTAGACAAATTCTGATGCAATCATATCTTTTAGTGTATTAGTGTATTTACTGCATTATGTAAATTATTATATTTTCACAAAGATGATGCCCAAGAGGGCATTCTACTTCATTATGTTAAACTAAATTTTGAAAATTTTACAATAAGATGAAAACCTAAAATCTTGAATTGCAAAAAAACTGTTGCTTACAGGGAAAAACAAATGTCTTATTTGAGGTCAGCACACTCGAGTTAGGTAAGAACAAGTATTTTTGTGGACATAAAAAAATTTTGTTTCCTGGTGCTATCAAAAACTTCCCCAAAAATAAAAGTCAAGGACCAGATGGCTTCACTAGTGAATTCTACCAAATTTTCAAAGAAGATTTGATAGTTATCTTAACAAAATAGTAGCAAATTGAACACAATACATTAAAAATAATAATACATTGCAATCAAGTTGGATTCATTTCAGGGGCATAGGGATCATTCAGCATATGCAAATCGATCACTGTAATATATCATTTAAAAAAGAATAAAAATCACAGGAACTTATTAATAGGTTCAGAAAAAGCATTTGATAAGATCCATTTATCATTAAAACATTCAATAAAATAGATATAAAAGAAAGACACCTCAACATAATCAAGGTCATATATCACAAAATCTCAACCAATATCATACTCAATGGTGAAAAACTGAAAGCTTTTTCTCTAAAATTAGGAACAAAACAAGGATTCCCACTTTTACCACTCTTATTCAACATAATTGTGGGGGCCTTAGCCAGAGCAATCAGGCAAGAGGAAGAAATAAAAAGCATCCAAATTGGGACTGAAGAAGTAAAAGTGTCACTTTTTTTCAGATGACATGATTCTGTATACAGAAAATCTTAAAAACTCCACCAAATAATTATTAGAAACAATAAACAAACACAGTAGAGTTGTAGGATACAAAATCAATGTACAAAAATATACTGCTTTCTTGTATACTAGGAATGAAACTTCAGAAAAAATAATGAAGAACAAAATTCCTTTAGCAATTGCAACCAAAAGAATAAAATACCTAGGAATAAACTTAACAAAGGATGTGAAAAACCTATATACTGAAAACTACAAACCATTATTAAAAGAGATTGAAAAGGACACAATAAAATGGAAAGATATTTTAAGTTCATAGATTAGAACAATCAACATAGTAAAAATGGCCATATTAAACCATTATTAAAAGAGATTGAAAAGGACACAATAAAATGGAAAGATATTTTAAGTTAATGGATTAGAACAATCAACATTGTAAAAATGGCCATATTACCCTAGGCAATATACGAATTTAATGCAATCCTCAGTAAAATTCCACTGTCATTTTTTAAAGAAATAGAACAACAACAACAAAAATCCCATAAGATATGTATGGAACCACCAAAGATCCTGAATAGCAAGAGCAATCATGAGAAAAAAGCATACAGCCACAAGTATCACACTACCTGACTTCAAATTATACTACAGAGCTACAATAATCAAAACAGCATGGTATTGGCAGAAAAACAGACACATAGATCAATGGAACAGAACTGAGAACCCAGAAATAAAACCATATGTATATGGAGAAATGATTTTTGACAAGAAACCAAAAACATACAGTAGAGATAAGAAAACCTCTTTAATAAATGGTGTTGGGAAAATTGGAAAACCACATGCAAAAGAATAAAACTAGACTACTGTTTGTTTCCATGCATAAAAATTAATTCAAAATGAATCAAATACCTAAATATACAATCTGAAATAATAAACTACATAGAAAACACATAGGTAATAAATTTATAGACTTTTCCCCTAGAGAATATTTTACGAATTTGACCTCAAAGGCAAAGGAAGTAAAAGCAAAAATAAATGAATGGGACTATATCAAACTAAAAGGCTTCTGTGCAGCAGAAAATACTGCCAACAAAGCAAAAAGGCTAATGACCAAATGGGCGATGATATTCACAAACAGCAGCTCTGACAAGGGGTTAATATCCAAAATATATAAAGAAGTCATACAACTCAACACCAAACAAACCAAATCCAATTAAAAAATGGGTAGAGAACTCAAACAGACACTTCTTTCTAGAAGTCATACAAATGGCCAACAGATATATGAAAAGATATTCACCTTCACTAGCTATTACAGAAATGCAAATCAAAACTACAATGAGATACCACCTCACACCTGTTAGAATGGCTATTATCAACAAGACAAGTAATAACAAGTGTTGGAGAGGTTGTGGAGAAAAGGGTACTCTTATTCACTGATGGTGGGACTGTAGACTGGTACAGCTACTGTGAAAACCAGTCTAGTGGTTTCCCAAAAAATTAAAAATAGAATTACCTTATGGCCAATCAATCACTCTTCTGGGCATTTGCTCAAAAAACTCAAAACCATTTATTTGCAAAGATATATTCACTTTTGTGTTTATTGCAGCATTATTCACAGTGGCCAAGACATGAAGACAATTAAAATGTTCTTTGATAGAAGATGTGATACATATATACAATGGAATACTACACAGCCATAAGAGAGATGAAATACTATTATTTGCAACTACATGGATGGACCTTGAGAATATTATGGTTAGCAAAACAAGTCTGACAGAAAAAGCTAAGAACCATATGATTTCACTTGTGTGTGGGATATAAAACTAAAATTAATAGACACAGAAAACAGAGGGAAGGGAGTGGAGGTGCAGGTGAGAAGGAAAGAGGGCTGAATATCTGATGACAGAAGATAGTTTGACTTTGAGCGGTGGGCACACAATGCAATATATCATGTTTGAAACATACATGATCCTATTAACCAATGTCACCCAAATAAATTTAATTGTAAAATAAAATAAAATAGGGAACAATGCACTTCAGCTGTCAGGACCTTGCCTGTTCTCGGTATTTTTGGTGTATATTCCCACTTAACAAACATGGTGGCTCAGGGTGGGATACGCAGCTCGTAGGCACAAAGACTTCCTAACAGTGAATTTCACTCTCATTTTGCTGCTTACATACCTGCAGGAAGTATAAGTTCAATCTTGCAGATTTCTATTTGGTATTTCAGCCACGTTCCCTACACATTCCCAAATGTCAGTTGCTCTCTCTGTAAAACTTGCAATGGAATTTTTACTGGCACACAAGTGTAGATTCAACCTTTTTGCTTTTTCCTCTGATCTCTATCAGCAAAATGAGGTTTGGGATTTGATGGGGTTATGTCAGAATCAAATTCCCTTAATTCTCATTCTAACAAAGTGTTCTATCTAGTTGAAAGGTCTTCTGCTCTCTCGACATTTATTTCTTCAACATGGGATGTATCAGAGAAGGAGTATTAGAGTCTTGGGTTTTAAACGTCAATCTGAACTCTGGCAGTGATGGCTGACATTGGCCTCTCTCTCACTGTCATGAATTCTCAACTACAGCATGAAGTTATAATTTTTAAATGTCTTCATTTAAAATGACCTGACAAAAAACCAGGTGTTGATTACATGTCCAGATTTCATTCATATTTTAAGCTCATATTATTGATTCACCTTGTAAAACACATTTTACAGTTGCAATATTGAAATATTATTTGATGTTTATAGCTCTGTGATTCACTTTTTCTAAGGAATAATATACTGTTTTCTATTTTGTCACCAGTCTCCAATGTTTCTTGGACCATTTTTGGTGGCTTTGTTCTTGATTTTTTTTTTGAGAAATATTTTCCCTATTTGGGAGCCTGGAAAAGGGCCTGCATTTCTCCCTCTGTAATGTCTTTATTGGCAAGAATAGGATTATATCTATAACTCTTGGACATTCAAGAATGGAACAAAATTATACAATTTTCTTTTTCTAAGCCATAAACCATAAGCGATGTTGAAATCATTTATCATGGAAACAGTTTCATCATCCAAAATACCTGGCTTTAATAGTCATATTATAAATGATACTGAGGTAATGGTAGGGCTGTGGGGGACAGACGGATATCTGGCTCCAGAGCATAGACACCAGCATGAGGCTGTTTGCAGACACAAAATCAGGTTAGGTGCCCCATTTCCATCTTTTCTATTTTACATCTTCCCAGGGCATTGCATTTAAGACCTTTAAAATAAATAGGTATTTCTCTTGCTTTGTGTTAGTAAACATGGACAGAGGGTGAAATGAGCCAAATACTGAAAAGCTCAGACATAATTATTCCCAGACAGTTTAGCTGGTTAGTAGGTTAAAGGTTAAATTCCAGACAGGGCTCCTCATGCCCCTGACTTTGAGACACCCGCTTGATGAAATTGAGAAGGGGGTGTTGTATTCAGATTTACACTGCCCTGACTGACCTCTTTGCTGAGGAAGAAATATTCCCAGCAGCCAAAGCTGTTTAAATAAGGAATAAACAAGCCCTTGTTCCTGTGGAACTAGTCTTTTCTTTTGTTTTCTTAAACTCAGAGTCAAACCACTTGAACTGAGTAGCACCTCTAATGGGATCTGTTACTACTTATTATAAAAATTTTATGTTTGAATTGCTAATATGTTCCTTTAATAAAAGTACAGACTTTTTATTGGGTTTGAAAAAGGCTTAAAGTTTTTCAAAGTTCAGATAAAAGCAAAGTGCTTACTTTTTAGTTGAATGTACCCAAATTGAAAAGGACTCAATAAAATTCTCATTCTGAGTTCCTAAAAATTACCAGAAGCATTTTATTACAAGCAGATCACATGTTTTAGTTCAGTGAAGAAAGAGTGAGCTTAACAGACACTGGCCTTCCTTTGCAAGTATTTTCAGAAAGAACTTCAGAAAAAAAACCCCACTTAATTTTTATTTCATTTTATTTTAAATGTTGGATTTAAATAATTTTTTAATTTATTTTTAAAAGAATATTTTCATTGATTTGAGAAAGAGAGAGAAAGGGAGAGAGAGATGCATCAACTCATTGTTTCACTTAGTTGTTCCATTTAGTTACGCACTCATTGATTGTTTCTCGCATCTGCCCTGACTGGGGGTTAAACCTGTAACCTCTGGTGTACCGGGTTGAGGCTTTATCCACTGAGCCACATGCCAGGGCCAAAAAACACTTACTTTTTAATAGATAACCCTCACCCCTATAACCTACAACTGGCAGATAGTTAATAGCCCTGAAAAGCAGACAAATCAGTCAATTCATTAAGACCAATTGAATCAATTGCCCTGGGGGCATTCAGTGAATCATTACACTACTTAAAGTTGAATACTCAACAGGTACTTCAAGGAGTGTTTTTTTTTGGGGGGGGGGATCCTGAGATTTTGGTAATTTTCTATATAAAGATGATTGTTTCCATGTATTAAATAACAGAGCTTTGAGACTCAACTGCTTTGTTTTCTGTGTATTGTAGTAGAACACCTTGCTTGTGTTTCTGTACTCTCAGCTCACCTCAGTGAAGCAGGTGGCCTTCTCTTCCGCTCGTAACCTCTCTTTGGTGTCTCAGCTTGTATAAGAACCTGTTAACCTTGCCCTTCACTCAGCTGACTCTAGGAGTGAATATGTCCGCCTTTAAGTGGCAAGAGAGAACACCTGCATTGCCAGGTACTATCAGGAAGGGTTACTCTGATCCCAGGGCATTCTGAAGCATCTTCATAAAGCTGCCTGAAAGCTATGCTGCCCATTTTCTAGCTACTTGCATGCTTTTCTCAAAACTGCATCAAAACTGAACTGCACTGTCTTTGCTCTCCTACATTGAAACGATTGTACTGAACAAGTTTATATAACATGCCATAGGTACACCTTGAAGGCATATTAAAATCTATGAAATCGCTTATATTTACTATAAGAATATTGGTAAAGACACAGGGTATTGAGTTAAAGAGAAACTTCTTTATAAAGATCTATCTTTAAAAGCCATTTCTCTTGGGGCCTGACCTGTGGTGGCACAGTGGATAAAGCATTGACCTGGAACACTGAGTTTGCTGGTTCAACACCCTGGGCTTGCCCGGTCAAGGCATATACGGGAGTTGATGCTTCTTGTTCCTCCCCCTTCTCTCTCCTTTCTAAAATGAATAAATAAGTCTTTTTTTTTTTTTAAATTGATTTCTCTTGGATTTCAGAGGTTGAGAGTTAAATAAATTTTGCTTGATGTTTATTTTACATTGGCTGCTAGAAAGCTAAGAGCTAAAATTTCAGGCTACCTCTAGCAAGTGCACATAACTTTTGGCATGAGTTTTATGCAATAAAACTCATCTATAGCTTTATTTTTATCTTTCTGCCATTATGTTTTTATAAACTCAGTTCCTATTTATTATCTTGTTTCATTGTACATATTTTTGGACTTTAAATCCTTTGGAACTAGATATGCTACAAATAAAGAAATAGCACAGAACTAATTACATTTTTGTGGGGTTTTTTTGTTTTTTGTTTTTTGCTTAGAACCAATTTAAGTGACTCCAGCGTTTATGGAAGTAGGTGGGGCATTCAAAAGCTTGGCAGGCAGCAGATTATGACCCTCACTAAAAGGTACAGAAACATAAGAACAATCAAATGACGATTTCAGGATGTTAGCAGACAGGATATGACCCATACTCCCTCCTCAATTAAAAACCTTCCAGAAATAACTGGTGGCAGGGGCTTTTTAATGGCATGTGTGTGCTTGTTCTGTGATTGCAAAGAAATTGAGGAATCAGGGGTTTATACATAATTATTGTTTGGACAGATTTATATTATTCAATTTTAATTAAAAAAATTTAAATTGATTTTAGAGAGAGAGAGAGAGAAACATGGATTTGTTTTTCTACTTGTGTATGCATTCATTGCTTGATTCTTGTGTGTGCCTTGAATGGGGACTGAACACACAACCTTGATGTATCAGAGATAATGCTCCAACCAACTGAATTACCCAGACAGGGTGACAGCTTTATTATCAGTCACAAATTGGACTGGCCTAAGGAGACAAAACTTACATACAAATGAAGTAAACAATCCTTCAGGATGAATTTTGTCCATAATCTGTTACAAACGCTGAAATGTCATGATTTAAACTTATCCCAAGAATAAAAGTTTTGTATTTTCAAGAGTCTTTTGTAAAAGATCAGTGAAGTCTAAAGTTAGATTTGGCTATCTCTATCAATATATGGGAAACTAGCTTATCAGATCATTTTGTGTGTGAGAGGAGATGTGGGAAAAAAAGTGTATTATACAGTGGTCCCCCTCTTATCCACGATGGTTTTCCATGGTTTCAGTTACAGGTATTGATCGACTTACAACCTATGCAACTTACGACCATTTGACTTTACGACCACAATTGCTAGCCATTACTGCTCCGCGTCTGGCAGCGCAAACGTTGCCCAGTTGAGCGTAGGACAGTGCGGACCAGCTTCCGGCAGCACTACCATCTCCGCATGCACCATTTCAACTGTTATCCCTGACTCGGTACAGCAATTTGTGTTTTGTGTCTTGAATATTTTTCATCAAACCCATCCCAAGATGTCTACCATGAGGAAATTGTCTTTCTTTGACTTAAAGATTTTTATAACATCATTTCACAGTACTGTACATAGAGCCTACTCAACTTATGACCAAGTTGTGTTACGACCGGTCTGTCAGAACCGATCATGGTTGTAAGTTGAGCACTAGCTGTATCTGCAGACAACCACTGTCTGAATTAAATTTTTTGTTTTTGTATTTTTCCAAAGTGAGAAGCAGGGGGTGGCAGACAGACAGATTCCAGCATGCGCCCGACCGGGATCCACCTGGGATCCCACCAGGGAGTGATGCTCGGCCCCTCTGGGGTGCTGCTCCACTGCAACCGGAGCCATTCTGAGGCAGAGACCATGGAGCCATCCTCAGCGCCTGGGCCAACTTTGCTCCCATGGAGCCTTGGCTGTGGGAGGGGAAGAGAGAGATGGAGAGAAAGGAGAGGGGGAAGGGTGGAGAAGCAGATGGATGCTTCTCCTGTGTGCCCTGACCGGGAATCGAACCCGGGACTTCCACATGCCAGGCCAATGCTCTACCGCTGAGCCAACCAACCAAGGCTGTCTGAAAATATTAAATGGAAAATTCCAGAAATAAGCAATTTATAATTGTTAAATTGTACACTGTTCTGAGTTTCATGATGAAATATCACCATGTCCCCCTCCATCTCACCCAGGGATGAATCATTCCCTTGAGCAGCGTATTCAAACTATATATGCTCCCCACCTGTTAGTCACTTAGTAGCTGCCTCATTATGAGATTGACTGTTATGGTATCGCAGTGCTTGTGTTCAAGTAACCCTTACTGTACTTAATAATAGCCCAAAGCACAAGAGTAATGATGCTGGCAATTCAGATATGCCACAAAGTGTTCGTAAAGTGCTTCCTCTAAATAAAAAGGTCCATAACCTGTGTATGTATAAGAAAAAACATAGTATAGTTGTTTCGGTACTATCTGCGGTTTCAGGCATCCACTGGGCATCTTGGAATGTATCCCCTGTGGATAAAGGGAGACTCTATACTGAAAAGTGTGGATTTTCCCTGGTTTGTGACATAAGGCAAAATCAGGGGAGGTTGGAAGCAGTCCAGCCCTGAGAAAGAGAAGAAATACCACAAGAACAGAACCTAGAAATTTAATTACTATATTTTGAAACCTTTTTTGAACTGAGGAAGCCAGAAGCTCCAGCACTAAGGGAGTGCTCAGTCGTGACTTCCCTGTTTCTTCCAACACGCCCCAACCTCCCTTTCATTGGCAGCAACACTCGTTCAGCTCCACTCTGCCTTCTTTCCTCCTTGGTTTACTCTTCCGGCCTTTTCTTTACTCTTTTTCAGAGGCCTCGTGGTTATGATTTTCCCTTCTGCACAACACTTCAGGATCCCACACAAACACTAATAGTATCCAAAGCATAGGACGTCTTTCCTCCTTCTGTGTGGAGGACCCCGGTAATCTGCGCTGCAGTGCTAGTTAAGAGGGGTTGGATTTGCATGCCTGAGTCCAGTACTTCCTCTGGCTGCTCTGTGCGCGGGAACAGTAATTGCCAGGTTTGCCTCAGTAATTCAACACTTTCAGGATCCGGGCCTCCCTGCCTGTGAAACTGAGGGAGGTCCCCCTCCTCCTGCTGCTGTGGTCTTGGTTCTCTCCCAGGGTAGTTCCTGAAGTTACCCTCCGCCACTGCCCAAGGACTGCATCCCACGCCAGCTCACCTGCCCCATTTCTACTCTTCAGAACAGTTCGCCAAGAACGCTCCTAGGGCTCCCAGGTCCCCCGGAGATTTGGGGTCACACTACCCTTTGCTTTTTTAGCTCTCAACCCTTGTCCCTGGGTTCGGTGCTGGCTGCCCTCCCAGACCTTCTTCCATAACCCAGATTTTCTCCTTCAGTGTCTGGTCTATGTCCCAAGGGCCCAAGGTGGGGCCCTAGTGGTCAGCCTCCTATGCCCTTCTGCGTGGTGATGCCCTTCTCAGGCATTTCCAGTTTATGGGTTTGCCATTCCATCCAGCAGCTGAAAGCAAGGAGCCAACTTAAATCAGTGTCCATAAACTATTCAGGTCTTTCTCTTTCTCTTCCAATAAATAAATAAATAAATAAATAAATAAATAAATAAATAATAAATAAATAAATACCACTCCATAAAGTTTGACAAGTTACCCACATCACAGCACTTTTTTTTTTTTTTTTTTTTTTTTTTTTTTTACCAAATAACGACTTGAGCTCCACAATCAGTTTTCTCTGATTGAAAACTTGCATTTCACGTTAAAGTTTTAAATACAGGCATATAAACCCATATCTAGGGACCTGTTTGAGCCACATGCAGATCTGAGAAGGATGCACTTCTGACCTTGCATTTGAGAATAACATTGGCCAAATACACTGACCATAATGTTCCACAGTATGAGGTCAGTCCAATTCTGGCTTTCATTATTTGTAATTCAATTTGCCAACTTATTTTGCTGTGTGACATCTAAACTCTTGAGAATCCTTACAATTCTAGCAACTTGATGTGTAGGGCATATAGATGTTCTATAAGCAGCGCCTGAAGTCCAACTTTTCAGAAAAGGAATCTGTTTATTTGAAATCATTTGTAAATGAGTCCCTGAGGCCATTTAAAGGACTAGGGCACATATTTTAATTTTAACTTCAGAGGGCAGTGGGCAGAGGTGAGCACGTCTACTAGATATTTTTAACATCTGACACGTTAAAGTTCTTGCTGAGTTATTATATCACTTGCTTTCTGATGGTCTCAGCTGGTTCTCCTAAGAGAAAGTAATTAAGCTGTCATTAGCATTTGATGCTTATGGTTTTATTTTTACATCTTTGGTGATGACTGCCCTTCTGGTTACTCATTCCTCTGACACAAAGTCTAGCAGTCAAAGTCTGGGGATGCTTCTATACCTGTACCTGAACATATACCTGTTGTCACCATTGCTGAGTGGTCCAGGAAGCCAGGCTTTCTCTATGAGAGGGCCCCAGACTATTTTCTCTAGTGACAACAGAGCTAATGCAGTGATTCTTTGGGACACTGAAGGAGACTATAGAATCTCATCCTTGGGAAGGCAACTGATACCTGTTTGGATCATTCAAGTGACAACTTGCCTGAAAGTGAAGCAATGCAGTCATTCTGTAACCTCTCGGGCTTCTTTCAGTGCTCTGACTGCGACAATAAAACACTTCTGATGAGTCATTATTATTTAAATAATGGAAATCATTGAATGTTATTTGAAGAAAAAAAACCTAACAGTGGGATATTAGAAATATATTGTCTCTAAAATTCTATCTAACCGTGCAGTTAACAAGTCTTTTATAATTGGAATTTGTCAGTAATGCCCTGCAGGTACCTGTAATAAGTTTATCTTCAATAAGACAATATTTATGTATTTGATATAGTACAAAGGTATTAATTGTACCATTACATGGAATTTAGATGCCTCAGGATTCATATCATGTCCCTAAAAATATCATATTGGAATTCAATGTCATATCTTATCCCAAAGGCTGACTTTTAAAAAGTAATTTATAATCCCCACAGTTTATATGGGATGGGGAGGGTTTGTTCTGGGCTCCAAAAAACCTTTTGTTTTCTAAACATTGTAAAGATTATGCCTGAAGGGAGAAGAAGGAGATGAGGCCAGGATGGCTTTCTCCACTAGTGAGGTGGGGAGGGCCCTGAGAAGGGGACAGGTGGAGAAAAATTGCCCTCAGAGGTGTCCTGGTGGGAGGATTGAACTTTGGAGATAGAACTGTTTAGAATGTTAAAGTGGTTTATTTTGCAGTGTGGGATTTGATCTTTCTCTTTCATTACTCCTGTGAAATCTTCAGAAAAACCTCTGTTGCTAACTAATGTTTTCAGTATGAATACAGTTTTTGTCAGACCTGTGAAGACTGCTGAGTTGAGAACTGAAGTTGGCACAAAGCAGAATAGACAATGCAGGGAGTACAGCTGACACTTGGGCATGTCTCGTCGGTGGGGATGGACCCCTATGCAGACATGAGAGAAGGTGCACATGGTCAGGCTGTGGAAGGGGACTAGAAAAGGCACATCCAGGGGAAGGAGGAAGACCAAGTGAAACATGTATTTTACAATGCATTCAAGGCCAGAATTAGGAGATACAATTTTTAGATTGAAATTGGTTGTTCAAGGGGCATGGTCCATAGAGAAAATCAGAGACCTGATAGGGAGTTAGAGTTATTAGAGTTTGTCTGTCAATGACCAGGAGAAGTTGAAGCTCATTTCAACAAGGTGCAATGTTACAGAATGTCTTAGCTTGTCAACCTGCATGGGAAGCTAAAAGAGATGACCTGAATCTAGCAACAATGTACACACTGAGATAGCAACCCTAGGTGTTTCTGGCATATAAAATACTTATGTAAACCAGTATGTTTGTGTGTGGTGTGTTATTGTATGGTGTAAAATGGGGCAGCTATTTTAGTAAGCAGGACTCACAAGTTGGCTCAGAGGGAGTAAAATTAAATGAATGGGGAGTGTAGGCAAACTCCAGAGTTAGTTTTCTCCCTTAACATCACTAACTGTAAATTTCTTATTGACTCTACTTATTTTATTTTATTTTTTGGGATAGAGACAAGAAGGGAGAGAGATTGGGAGGGAGAGAGTGAGAAGCATCAATTCATAGCTGCTTTGGTTATGCATTGATTGCTTCTTGTATGTACCTTGATTGGGGATTGGACAGGTGACATGGGACTCAAGTCGAGTCAGTGACCCCTTGCGTTAGCCAACAACCTTGTACTCAAGCCGGTGGGGTCATATTGATGATCCTGTGCTCAAGTTGGTAACCCTGGGTTTTGAACCAGCAACCTCAGAGTCCCAGGTTGATGCTCTATCCACTGTGCCACCACTGGTCAGGCTTACCTCTACTTCCATAACATGACCTTCTATTCTTCAGGCCAGTGAGTTTTGGACTTTCTCTTTTTTCAAAGTAAGAAAACACTTTCTCCAAGAGGAATGTTACATGGAGCCCTAGACGGCAGTGGAGTTTTCTGACGGAAGTTGGTGGCACTCACAGCTCTGAGCCTTGCTCCTTCAACTGCACTCTTTCTTCCTGTCTGTCTTCCTGCCTCCCGCATTCCTCCAAATCTATTAAAACTTCTGGGCTCTGGGAACATTGCACAAATTTTAAATACAGTTTTTTAGATGATAAAACAAAACATCTTAACTGCGAAGCAGGGAGAAGAAGTAGACCATGACTATGTACTTGATGATGGAAGGCACAGTGGGTCTGTTCAGCGTGAGGAATGGAGTGGGGGTGGAGGGTTATACAGGTCTCATCGAAGCCACAGAGGCAGAAGTAAAGTATGTGAGTCTAGGGCCCCTGTGTTCCAAGAGCAGCAGCCGACATAACCTCTCTGTTCAGGGAGGTAGGAGGTGGGTACCTTAACTCCCTGTTCTTTTTTGACCTAACTCTATCCAGTACCTTTTCCTCATTAATAAAACTAAGTCTTGGCCTTTGGTTACAGATATGTGCCCCTCTCTCTGGACCATTCCAAGTGGCAGACTGCCAAACAGTCACCATTGGGGGAGCTGGGTTTCTCTTCAAAATCATCATCAAGCTCCACGTAAATGGGGGTGTGCTGACCCTCCATGAGTGGGGCTCTTTCAAGCTCTCCGTGTGGATATGTGGTCCATTGTTACTGCTGCCCTGTCTGGGAGGTGTGATGGCCCAAGCTGTCCCCCAGTTGTCTAGGACCTAACTGGCTCTCGGCTTCTGCCAGCCAAGCCTCACGCTTCTACACACCCATGCCAGCTGCTTGGTGTAGCTCAGCGTTTCTGTGTATGAAGATGCTTTTCTAGTTAAAGTCCTCAGAATATTGTTTATGCATTCAGACATGCAAGAAGTTCTACTTTCAATCTCCAGAAGGTCACACTGTACATGCAGAAGTGAATGTCATAAAAAGCAACTGTCTAAAGAGCTTATTACAGGATATGATTTTGACTTGCTGTTACTGTGCTGTGTAAGGAAGCAATTCGGCTCTGACTCAGCTTTTTCAGTCAGAGGCTCACCTTCGCTGAGTTGCCCCGAACACACTGCAAGGCTGCGAGTCATTTTCTTGTTTGTTTTGTTGAAAGTGTTCATGCTTTCCGGATTAAAAATACTGTCTCATGGATTTCAAACCAAACTTAATCCTGAGATAGCAAAGGCTGTTACTCTGGTGTTCTGGCAGCAAGCTTGTGTTATAAGTTTTTCCAGTTGTCAACCTTTACAAGTTATATTTTCAGTTATAGTCCAACATGTTGAAGCATGTTGCTCTTAATTATGTTGGGTAATTACTTGTCTTCTATTATGTCTGTGTGGCAGCCCCATTTCTAAATCTGTTTTAACTCCCTTGGTGCTTTGATATTCAACTGTCACTCTTATAATCTCAACATGCTCTATATTTTCTTAAAAATGACATTATCTGTAACTTAAAATATATCATTTGGTGTATTGAGACAGTATTCAAAGAAAAAAGCATTTTTTTAATATTAGATATAACCTGTATAGAGGTGTGCTAAAGATATTATCTGCATCACCCTGGAACACCATCAGTCAGCACTTTGGTGTGCCTGCTAACTCAAGATCTAGTTCAGATGTAGCCATCGGGATTAGCAGTGATTAGACACCTGGCGTGCCACATGTTTTTTAGTGTGAGGATTGTGTTTGTGTGTGCACAGAGTGCTAGCCTATAGTAAAAGTGAATTTATTGCATTTAGATACTGCAGTAAAGTAGTATGTCCTGGTTTTTAGACCTGTATTCTGTGGAGTCGAACTAAATTTGGTATTCTCAATCTCTTTAATTCTATCCCTTTCAACCTCCTTCCATAAACATTTGTTAGGGTATAAAGTACTATGGTAAGGCTCTGATGATATAAACACTAGTGACCCTCAGTTCTGAGCACAAAGATATGCTAGTTAGATGGGGAAAAGTTGTGGAAGCAAAGTTATATAATGGAGAGTACTGCAGTTTAACGTATTTTGGTTCCTAAAATTGATCTTTCTTTTATTATCCATTTTTCCTCCCAATTTCTTCTTTGCCCCTTTGGGTTTGTAGTTGCTTCCTATTGTAGCTGTAACTAATTACCACAAATATAGTGGCTTAAAATAACTCAAATATTATTCCACAGCTTTTGAAAAGGTCAGAAGTTTGAAATAAGTCCCATGGAGTAACACCAAAGTGTTGGCAGGTCTTCATTCCTCCTGGAGGCTGTGGTGGAGAATTCATTTCCTTGACTGGTCCAGTTTTTAAGGACTGCCCACATTTCTTGCCTAGTGGCCCCGGTCCATCTCTAAGGCCAGAAAGTTCATCATCTAACCTTTGCTTTCTCTCCTTTTTCTGATTTTCCTTTATGCTTCCCACTTTTACTTATAAGATCTTTGTGATTACATTGGGCCAGTGGTTCTTAATCTTTTTTGAGGTACCGAACCTACCAGTTTCAATGCGCATTCACCGAACCCTTCTTTAGTGATAAATAAAATATAATTTTTTTCCCAAATTCAAGACATAGGTATATGTTTTTTTACTGGTGCACAAAATGAGCCTGGCGTGCCACATGTGCATAAACATCACCTTGCTCAAAGAACAAAACCAACAAAGTGCATGAACTCACAACAAATTACAGTATTACTTTATTCTGGCCTCCTCAGTAGAGTCTTCTCCGAACCTCTGAGAACGACTCTTCGAACCCCTAGGGTTCGATAGAACCCAGGTTAAGAACCACTGCATTGGGCCCATCTATATAATCCAGGGTAATTTCCCCATTTTAAGAGCAATTGATTAGCACTCATAATTCCATGTGCAACCTTAATTCCCTCTTGCTATGTAACATAATATACATACAGTTTCTGCATACTAAGTCACAGCTTTAGGGGATCATTATCTGTCTATCAGAGGGTTATTCCCTCCAATTGCTACTTTGTACTTTTACTGCCATATTGTCTCAAGAAATATAGGAATTCTTTAATAAGATCAATTAGTCTGTCAGTAAGCATGAACATTTCCTAAGTTGTCCCTTTAGAGTCAGGACAAACTATTTGTAAGTTATTTTTTTCCCTTAGCAACTTGTTGTTTTTGAGTTACTTTTATAATTTTTCCAGTCTGGCTTTTGCTGATTACATTGCTGTGGTGAGTTACATATTCCTCTGCTTACTGTATTTCTCATAAGTTGATATCTAGAAGCTTGATTAGATTCAGGTTCAGTATATTGAGAGAGCTTTACAGGTAATGTTGTATACCTTCCATGGACTTTCGTTTGATAGTTTTGGCAAGAGAACTTCACAGGTAATTAGTGAGTTAACTCCAGATAGAAACCTCTAGCTCAGAGAAGTATATAAAGAGTTGTGAACAGGTAACTGGAAAGGTAAACAGAAACTTTCAGGTATCACAGAGTAACAACTTCAGGAAGAAGCAACACTACCTAGGTTAGATTTATTAACATTCAGAAGACTAAGGAGGAACTCTGAGCATCTGAATCTCAGACCAGGGAGAGCAAGCCCTGGTGCTTGTGTTTTCCAAGCCCATGTACTGGGACCCAGACTCTGAGGAGGGGTTCCCCCCATGCTTGTGTGTTTGAGCTCAGAAGTAGCATATATTAGTAATTAATTTTTTCAAATTTTCCAATAAATTCCATTTTATTTATCCATTAATTAATTGATGGACATTTTAAGGGTTGTAATCACTTTTTGACTATTATAAATACTGCTGCTGTGAACATTTATATACAAGTTTTTGTGTGGACATGTGTTTTCATTTCTCATGAGTATATGTCAGGAATGGAAATAAACATTTATATCATCTTTTTTTTTATTAACTTTAATGGGGTGACACCAATAAATCAGGGTACATATGTACAATGAAAACATCTCCAGGTTATCTTATCATTCAATTGTGCTGCATACCCATTACCCAAAGTCAAATTGTCCTCTGTCACCTTCTATCTGGTTTTCCCTGTACCCCTCCCCTTCTCCCTATTCCACCCTCCCTTCCCTCCCCCCATCCCGTAACCAACCACACTCTTGTCCATGTTTCATAGTCTCACTTTAATGTCCCACCTATGTATGAAATCATGCTGTTCTCAGATTTTTTTTTTCTGATTCACTTATTTCACTCCGTATAATGTTATCAAGGTACATCCATTTTGTTGTAAATGATCCGATGTCATCATTTCTTATGGCTGAATATTGTTCCACAGTATATATATACCAAAGCTTTTTAATCCACTCGTCTTCTGAAGGACACTTGGGCTGTTTCCAGATATTCACTATTGTGAACAATGCTGCCACGAACATGGGGGCGCATTTCTTCTTTTCCAACAGTGTTATGGTGTTCTTAGGGTATATTCCTAAAAGTGGGATAGCCGGGTCAAAAGGCAGTTCGACTTTTAATTTTTTGAGGAATCTCCAAACTGTTTTCCACAGTGTCTGCACCAGTCTGCATTCCCACCAGCAGTGCAGAAGGGTTCCCTTTTCTCCACATCCTCGCCAGCACTTGTTCTGTGCTGTTTTGCTGATGAGTGCCATTCTGACTGGTGTGAGGTGATATCTCATTGTGGTTTTAATTTGCATTTCTCTAATGATTAGTGATGTTGAGCATTTTTTCATATGTCTTTTGGCCATCTGTATGTATTCTTTGGAGAAATTTCTATTCATTTCTTTTGCCCATTTTTTGATTGGATTGTTTGTCTTCCTGGTGTTGAGTTTTATAAGTTCTTTATAAATTTTGGTTATTAACCCCTTATCAGACGTGCTGTCGAGTATTTTCTCCCATTGTGTAGTTTGTCTTTTTATTCTGTTCTTATTGTCTTTAGCTGTGCAAAAGCTTTTTAGTTTGATGTAGTCCCATTTGTTTATCTTGCCTTTTATTTCAATTGCCCGTGGAGATAAATCGGAAAATAAATTTCTGTTACAGATGTCGGAGAGCTTACTGCCTATGTTTTCTTCTAAGATGCTTATAGTTTCACGGCTTATGTTTAAGTCTTTTATCCATTTTGAGTTTGTTTCTGTGAATGGTGTAAGTTGATGGTCTAGTTTCATTTTTTTGCAGGTAGATGTCCAATTTTCCCAGCACCATTTGTTAAAGAGGCTGTCTTTACTCCATTGTATGTTCTTTCCTCCTTTGTCAAATATCAGTTGTCCATAAAGGTGTGGGTTTATTTCTGGGTTCTCTGTTCTGTTCCATTAATCACTGTGCCTGTTCTTATGCCAGTACCAGGCAGTCTTGAGTATAATGGCCTTGTAGTAAACCTTGATATCCGGAAGAGTGATACCTCCTGCTTTATTTTTTCTTTTTAAGATTGCTGAGGCTATTCGTGTTCTTTTTTGGTTCCATATAAATTTTTGGAATATGTGTTCTATATCTTTGAAGTATGTCATTGGTATTTTAATTGGTATTGCATTGAATTTGTAAATTGCTTTGGGTAATATAGACATTTTAATGATGTTTATTCTTCCTAGCCATGAGCACGGTATATGCTTCCACTTGTTTGTATCTTCCTTGATTTCTTTTATCAATATTTTATAATTCTCCAAGTACAAGTCCTTAACCTCCTTGGTTAAATTTACTCCTAGGTACTTTATTTTTTTGGCTTCAATAGTGAAGGGGATTGATTCCTTAATTTCTTTTGCTGACAGTTCATTGTTTGTATATAGAAATGCCTCTGATTTCTGAGTATTAATTTTATATCCTGCCACCTTGCTGAATTCATTTATAAGGTCCAGTAGTTTTTTAACTGAGACTTTAGGGTTTTCTATGGACAATATCATATCATCTGCAAATAGTGACAGTTTTACTTCTTCTTTTCCAATTTGGATGCCTTTTATTTCTTCTTTTTGTCTGATTGCTGTAGCTAGGACTTCCAGAACTATGTTGAATAAAAGTGGTGAAAGTGGGCAACCCTGCCCGGTTCCTGATCTTAAGGGGATTGCTTTTAATTTTTGTCCATTTAGTATGATGTTTGCTGTGGGTTTGTCGTAGATGGCCTTTATCATGTTAAGGAATGTTCCTTGTATTCCCACGTTACTGAGAGTTTTAAGCATGAATGGGTGCTGGATTTTATCAAATGCCTTTTCTGCATCTATTGAAATTATCATGTGATTTTTGTCCTTCCTTTTGTTTATGTGATGAATCACATTGATTGATTTGCGAATATTGAACCAGCCTTGCCTCTCCAGAATAAATCCCACTTGATCATGGTGTATGATTTTTTTCATATATTGCTGAATCCGGTTGGCTAATATTTTGTTGAGAATTTTAGCGTCTAAATTCATCAGGGATATAGGCCTATAATTTTCTTTCTTTGTGTTGTCTTTGCCAGGTTTTGGGATCAGAATTATGCTCGCCTCATAAAAGGAGTTTGGAAATCTTGCTTCCTCTTGAATTTTTTGAAATAGCTTGAGGAGGATAAGAGTTAGTTCTTCTTTGAATTTTTGATAGAATTCACTTGTGAAGCCATCAGGCCCAGAACTTTTCTTTTTTGGGAGTTTTTTGATAACTGTTTCGATCTCATCTGTTGTAATTGGTCTGTTTAGGTGCTCTGATTCTTCCAGATTGATTTTTGGAAGTTTATATGATTCAAGAAATTTGTCCATTTCATCTAGATTGTCTAATTTTTTGGCATAGAGTTCTTCATAGTATTTTCTTACAATGCTTTGTATCTCTGTTGTATTAGTTGTAATTTCTCCACTGTCCTTTCTAATTTTATCTATTTGAGACCTCTCTCTTTTTTTCTTGGTGAGTCTAGTTAAGGGTTCATCAATCTTGTTTACCTTTTCAAAGAACCAGCTTCTGGTTTCATTGATCCTCTGTATTGTTTCCTTCGCCTCTATGTCATTTATTTCTGCTCTGACCTTTATTATTTCCTTCCTTCTACTTGTCTTGGGTTTTATTTGTTGTTGTTTTTCAAGTTCTTTTAGCTGCAGGGTTAAGTTGCTTATATGATCTTTTTCTAGCTTCTTATGATATGCTTGTAGTGCAATAAACTTCCCTCTCAGAACTGCTTCTGCTGTGTCCCATAGATTTTGAGTTGACGTATGCTCATTATCATTTCTTTCTAGAAACTTTTTTATTTCTTCTTTGATCTCAATGTTAATCCATTCATTATTTAATATCATGCTATTTAGTTTCCAAGAGTTTGAGTATTTTTCAGTTTTTCTTTTGGGGTTAATTTCTAGTTTCATGGCATTGTGATCAGAGAAAATGCTTGATATAATTTCAATCTTTTTAAATTTGTTGAGGCCTTTTTTGTGTCTTAACATGTGGTCTATCCTAGAAAACGTACCATGAGCGCTTGAGAAGAATGTATATTCTACTGCTTTAGGGTGAAAAGTTCTAAAGATATCTATTAAATCAAGTTGATCTAGTGTATCTTTTAAGTCTGCTGTTTCTTTATTGATTTTCTTTCTTGTGGATCTATCCAGTGTTGTTAGTGGGGTATTGTAATCCCCTACTATGATAGTATTACTGTTAATCTCGCCCTTTATATTCATCAAAGTCTGCTTTATGAATGTCGGGGCTCCTATATTTGGTGCGTAGATATTTATAATAGTTATATCTTCCTGTTGAATTGTTCCCTTTATCATTATGTAGTGCCCTTCTTTATCTCTTACTACAGTCATTGTTTTAAAGTCCATTTTGTCAGATATAAGTACTGCTACCCCGGCTTTTTTTTCATTTCCATTTGCATGAAATATTTTTTTCCATCCTTTTACCTTCAGTTTATGTGCATCTTTTGTTTTAAGGTGTGTCTCTTGTAGACAGCATATGTATGGGTCCTGTTTCTTTATCCATGCTGCTACCCTATGTCCTTTGATTGGATCATTTAATCCATTTACATTTAAGGTTATTATTGATATGTAGTTGTTTATTGCCATTTTATTTTTTAAAGCTGTATTTTTTTTTTTTTTTTTTTTTTTGCCATATTCTTTCCTCCCTTTGAACTGTTCACACTAGGCCCCTTAGAATCTCTTGTAGGATTGGTTTGGTTTTAATGAATTCCTTGAGTTTTCTTTGTCTGGAAAGCTCTTTATTTCTCCTTCAATTTTAAATGTTAGCCTTGCTGGATAAAGTAGTCTTGGTTGTAGGTTCTTGTTCTGCATTACTTTGATTATATCTTGCCATTCCCTTCTGGCCTCAAGTGTTTCTGTTGAGAAGTCCGATGTCATCCTAATGGGGGCTCCTTTGTAGGTGAGAGTCTTTTTTTCTCTAGCAGCTTTTAAGATTTTTTTTTTATCTATTAGCTTTGGTATTTTAACTATGATGTGTCTTGGTGTAGATCTTTTTGGGTTTCTCTTTAATGGAGTTCTGTGTGCCTCTTGAACATGTGGAATGTTTCCCAGTCTTAATTTAGGGAAGTTTTCTGCTATGATTTGATTGAACACAGTTTCCATTTCCTGTCCTCTTTCCTCTTCTTCAGGCACCCCTATGATGCGAATATTGTTTCTCTTCATGTTGTCACAGAGCTCCCTTAGAGTTTCCTCACATTTTTTGAATCTCTTTTCCTTTTTTTTCTCTGCTTCTGTAACTTTGTTTATTGTGTCCTCTAACTCGCTTATTCGATCCTCAGCGTGATTCATCCTGCTTTTAATTCCTTTCATTGTGGTCTTCAGTTCTGATACTGTATTTGTCATTTCTGTCTGGTTCTTTTTTATTATTTCAATTTCATTTTTTATACTTGTTATCTCTTTATTTAAGTGCTTATAGTGACTATCCATTGTTGCTCTAATTTCTTTGAACATCCTAACTATCATTATTCTAAAATCTGCTTCTGGTAGTTTGGTTATATCTGGTTCATTCAGGTCCTTCTCTGGGGATTTCTCTTGGTTCATTTGGTTTGCATTCCTCTGCCTGCCCATTTTATCTGAGTGTAAGCAAGTTGTGGCCACTGGAGTCCAGTATGTGTTGCCTTTGTGTTCTCTAGGTGTGGTCTGTCTGCAGGCTTGCCACCCCCTCTGCCGCTGTCTAGCGCGGTTGGGTGTGGGCGTTGCCAGCGCCGGCTCACTGCAGCTATTGCTGTGATTTCTGCCTCTCCTTTGCGGGAGGGGCTGTCACTCAAGTCACTAGACTTAGCACCCAGGGCAGAGGTGAGCACCTTCGCTCAGCTGCGGAACCAGCCTTTTTCCGGAAGGCTTACGCCCAGCCCCTTGAGTCAGAGGTGCTCGCCACCGTTTCGTGGGTTGGGCGGGGCTTTTGACGTGCTCTCAGCTGTGAGCCTTTGCCCGTCCAGAATTTAGCCCCGCCCTCGAGGCCAGGGTCCTCCTGCACAGGGGATTATTTGGCTGGACGTGTTTGCTGGCGTGAGCTCAGCTGCTAGCTTCCGGTTGTTCCGGATCCTACCCCGCCCCCACGCTCGGAGCCAGCTCGGGCACGTGGGGTGGTACTCTGCAGTTTCTCCAGGCGGGCAGGGCGAGCAGTGTGAGCTCAGCCTTGAACTTCCGCTGGTCTCAGTGTCTCCCTCGCCCCCGCCTTAGGGGCCCGCTCACGCACACAGATGGCACACCGCGGTTTCTCCGTCTGGGCGGGGTTGGCAGCGTGAGCTCAACCGCGGGCCCCTCGCCCGTCCCTGGTCTTAGCCCCGTGTCTGCGGTCAGGGCCGGCTAGCGCAGGGTCGCAGAGCTGATCTCTGCCCGTATTTTTCCCCACAAGTGGGGTCACAGGCGGCCCGCAGCTGCCAGACAGCTCTTGCGCGTCCCCTCCGCCCCTGCTAGGCTAGCCTGAGCTCACACCGTTCCGCCCATACCGACAGGACCGCGTTTCAGCGTCCTGTCCCAACCATAGGCTTCAGCAACCTCAGGGGGCTAGAAGTGCCCTAAGTCTCCACACTGTAGGCCTGGGAGCTCCCTCCCTCTAAGCAGCTCTGCTCTAATTGCCGCGGGAGAGCTTGTTTGGCTAGTGTCCTGTGTCCCTTTGCTGATATTGCTAGTTCCAGGGGAAATATTCGTTTTCGATTAGGGAAGTGACTTAGCCCATGGGTCGGGGTGGCTGTCCCTCAGAGTGTCTCCGTGCCTTCAGTCCACTCTTTGTTCCCGCTGCTCTGTTCCTCTCCTCTGTCCCAGTTCCCCGGAGCCCCGGGTGCGTGGTTGTGAGAGAGGCTTTCTGAGCTGTCCCTTTAAAAAGATTTTTGGGTCTGAGAAAACTCTCTCTTTTTCACAAATAGTATCCTTACTTGCTTCACAGCTTGATACTGTCCAAAAGCCTCTTCTAGGCTCTGGGACTGCAGTCTGGGGCTTGGTTCCTGGGACCCAGGTCCCTCCCTCTCCGCCAAACTCTCCTCCCGCCACGCGGGTCTCTCCGGGCTGCCGTTTGCTCCGGGGAGCTGGGCAGCCCTCTTCGCGTTTTCGCTATTCCTACCAGTCTCAATGTGGCTTCTGCAGTGTTCCTTGGTTGAAGAGTCCACTTAGTTTAGCTCAAAGTTGGTTTATCCAGATGATGGTTCTTAAACTTGAGTTATAATCCACTTTGGTTCTGGGAGTTGGAAGTTGGTACGTCCGCCTACTCCATCGCCATCTTCCCTCCTCCTATCATCTTTTATAATATAATTATCTTTACTGGAACTACTTGGGGTTATTTGGTGTTGGCCCAAAGAAATTGATTTAATATTTTTGTAAGATGAGTGTGCTAACAACAGTTTCTTTATCTGGAAATGTCTTCTGGAAGTGACATCCCACTGCCTTCTTGTCTACATTATTTCTTAGGAGAAGTCAGCTGTTAATCTCATTGGGGTTACCTTGTACAAAGTGAATCATTTTTCTCCTGTTACTTTCAGGTCTTCTCTTTGAATTTGTCTTTCAGCACATTTAGTATATCTTGTCTTGCTCTGGCTCTCTTTGAATTTATCTTACTTTGAATTTGTTGAGCTTCTTAGATATGTAGATTAATATTTTTAAATAAATTTGAGAAGTTTTCAGCCATTGTATCTTCAAAAAAGTTTTCTACTCCCTTTTTTCATCTGGTACTCCAATTACATATATGTTGGCATAAGATGTCCAATTATTCACTGAGACTGTTCATTTTTTTCAATTTATTTTTTCTCTGTTCTTTGGATTGCATAATTTCTATTGATTTATATTTAAGTTCACAGATTCTTTCTTCTGTCAGTTCAAATCTACCTCTCAGTCTCTTTAATGAATTTTTAATTTTGATTATTGTAATTTTTAACTCTATATTTTCTATTTATTTTTTTGAAACTAATTTATATTTCTATTGATATTTTCTATTTGATGAGACATTGTCTACATACCCTAATTTACTTCCTGTTTGTAGTTTTCTTTAGTTCTTTGAACATACAGCTATTTTGAGGTCTTTGTTTATTAAAACTGACATCTAGCTCCCCTTAATAGGCAATTTCTGTTGCCTCCTCTTTTCCTCATGTATAACTCACATGTTCTTGTTTCTTTGCATGTCATATATTTTTTGTTGTTGAAAACTGGATATTTTAGGTAATATATATTGTAGCAATTCCAGGTACTGATTACCTTACCCTTTCTTTGGGGCTTGTCTCTGTTGTTGTTTGCTTGTTTATTGGTTTTGTGATTTAGCAGACTCTTCAATTTCCTCCATAGTGTTGAGCAGCTCCACAGAGGACATAGCCTTAGGTATGACAGTGTTTTTTTTTTTTTTTTTTTTTTTTACCAGGATTCTTGTTGGACATCTCCTCCTCTGATCTCTCTTCTAAACTGCCTGCCTCATTTGATATTATACTTGAGCTGTTGGTTCCATTAATTATCAGTGGATTTCTCTATTATTTTTGACAATATTCTAGGGGCAAAAATAATTTAAGAGTCTGAGCCAATTAGGTTCACAGAGGTAGTCTTTGATGTTTGCTGATTCAAGTAAGACTTAAATTTTTTTTCCAATTTATTGTGTTGACATGGTTTCAAGTGTCCCAATAAATATAACACCATCTACACACTGTATTGTATCTTCTACGTAGTCCATGCAAATCTCTTTCCACACTCATTTCCCCACCCTACCTCCTCTCCCCCAACCTTCACTCCCCCTTTCACTCTGGTTATTGTTATGAAGGAAGGCTCTTTTCAGCTGTATCTTTCCCTGGTTCTCTGATGAAGTAACTGGCTTATAGTTTAACTTGTTGTTCTTAATTGAGAGGAATTACTGATTTGGAGAATACTGCTACTCTTGAACATCCCCACAATCTATTTAAAATAAACTAAAGTTTCTTCTGAAAGGGTTTTAGAACTCTATTTTTTATGAACTCGTCTTCCCTTGGTGAAACTCTCCGAATCATACTCTAGGTACTGAACATGTTGGTAACCTCTTGTCTTCTGAGTTTGCCTCTCTTGGAATGGAACCTCTCCTGTACAAGTGAGCTGGGTGTGGGTGGTCAGGGCTCCAACAATTTTTGTGGGCTATGTCTAGAGTCTAGGTAGAAGAAGGGAGCTCTTACCTCTCAACTCTTTTCAACAGGAATTTAGCTTCTTCATCTTATAGTTGATGGAGATGGAAAATGCTGGAGACTGCCTCTCCCAGTGAAATACTATAATCCTTGATTGAGAGCTAAAAAGAGAGGAAGACCTGCCTTCTTGGTCACACCTATCCTGGGAACAACTTCTATCATACTTATCTGGTGGGGGAAGAGTGGTTTATAGTTCAATTGTACATTCTTATTGTTCCTATCAGTTTTAGTAGATTTTCTTTTTTAAAAATTTTTTAAAAAATTTATTCATTTTAGAGAGGAGACACAGAGTAAGAAAGAGAGAGAGAGAAAGGGGGGAGGAGCTGGAAGCATCAACTCCCATATGTGCCTTGACCAGACCAGTGCAGGGTTTTGAACTGGCGACCTCAGTGTTCCCAGGTCGATGCTTTATCCACTGCGCCACCACAGGTCAGAGTAGATTTTCTTGAATAAATTATTCTTCATTTGATATGTGATTTCAGGACAATCCCAGAGCTTAAAAGGTTGGTTTTAAAAAGAGGTTCCATGAGGTCTTTTGTTTCCCTGGGATTGGGTTGATGCTTTTATCCCAGATGTTGAACTCTGGAGACTCTTTCTAAATTTTTATTTTAATTTAAGGATATATGAAATATTTATATAGTTCCACAATCAAATCTACAAGCAAAATATATTTTAAAAAGAACTAATTTATAGTCCCTCCCCCCTATTTTATCTTTCATTGTATAGGCAACTATTTAATTTTTTTCTTATTTTATTTTATTTTTGTGACAGAGACAGAGAGAGAGAGACAGAGAGGAATAGACAGTCAGGAAGGGAGAGAGATGAGAAACATCAATTCTTAGTTGCGGCACCTTAGTTGTTCCTTGACTGATTTCTCATATGTGCCCTGACCAGGGGCTACAGCAGACTGAGTGACCCCTTGCTCAAGCCAGCAACCTTGGGCTCAAGCTGGTGACCTTGGGGTATCAAACCTGGGTCCTCTGCATCCCAGTCCAATGCTCTATCCACTGTGCCAACAACTGGTCTGTCAATTTTCTAGTACATTCTTAAGAAGGACTTATTTGAATTATGTTCCTGGAATTCAGAACCATTAGTCTATGGTTCTTAAAGTTGAAGATCAGTTTAGCAGAATATGAAATTGTCGGCTTGCATTTAAAAAAATATTTTAAACATATCATTCATTGTCTTCTACCCTATAGTTTTGGTCCTGAAATATGTCTCAGTATTGACAATTCTTTGTCTATTTTTCTAAGTATACACAGCAGGTTCAAGTCTTTTATTTTTTAATTCAGAAAAGTTTTCTTCAATTACATATTTATTTGTTTTCTTTATTATTTTCCTTATTTCTCTGGGGACTCTTATATGTATACTGAATCTTTTCTTTGCCCTCAAAAATTACATTTTTGGGGGGTTTAAAAATATTTCTTCTTTCAATCTTATTACTTTTTATGGCATTTTGTATGTGTTTATTTTGGTTTTCATGATATTTTTTTATTTTAAATTCTTTTCTGGGTTCCATCACCTTTTTGAAACATTTCTTTCCTCCAATCACTTTATTTCTAAGTTTCTCTAATTCTGATTTATGTTATTATTTAATATTTTCTACAGTTATGTTATTGTTTTAGTTCATGTTAAAATATTAACATTACTTATTTGCTCTGTGGGCATGTTTATCTGGTGTGCTTTCATTGTTTGTAAGGATATTCTTCCGTCTACTCTTCCTTTCTCCCTCCATTCCTCCCTTCCATCTCTCCTTTCTTCTTCCAGCCCTTCCTTCCTCTAGTTCTTCCTTTCTCCTCTCTTCCTCCTCCTTTGGTAATAATAACATTGACCATGATTCTTTACTGTTGCTCATTTTCAAATAAAATTTATTTTTTTATACTACTTGTAGGAGGCAAGGGTGGGCCAGGATGTCTTTTCTAGCTTCCTAGCTTTAGAGTGTTGTATTCTGTTGTTTTTATACAATAATAAAATGTGGCCTATTTTCTGAGCTTTGTCTCCTGCTATTTTTCTTTTCTTTGTTTTCATCTGCTACTTTTCCTCGTGTTTATATGAACTTTTTTTTAACCCATGTCCTTGTCCTGCTCAATTAAGGATTCTATTCTCAACAATTTCTCCTTTGGAAAAGGTTTGTTCTAGAGGTGAGTTCAGGATTTCAAGTTTTGAAAATTCATAAGACTAAGACAATTCCACTACCTCTTGGTCTTTCTACAAGCCCCTTGTTCTCACCTGTGAATCAGAATTTGCAGAATCCTCTGACAGTCTTGTTGGCTATACTTAGGGAGTTACTGTTGGTGATTTTGGATTCTTGTGTTCACAGAGCACTCAGATGCTCCATTTTTCTCTCCCTACTTCTCCCACTAGAATGTGAATGGCAAGTGAATCTTATCACTGTTGGTGGTTCATCTCTACCTCATATTTTAGGGTTATTAGCTAATTTTATTGTAGATCCTTATATTTCTTTGATAGTGTGGTTTTACCTTAAATATCATCATGTGAATAAATATATAGCTTTCTTGGGCTTCTTAGGCCACACCTGGAGATCATTCTATACTTAAAAAAAATTACTGTCTAAGTGAGAGGAGGGGAGATAGAGAGACAGACAGACTCTCACATGTGTCCTGACTGGAATCCACCTGGCAACCCCTGTCTGGGGATGATACTTGGATCAACCAAGCTATTTTTAGTATCTGAGGCTGATGCACTGGACCAGCTCAACTATCCTCAGCAGCTTGAACCAACCAAGCCACTGGCTGCAAGAGGGGAAGAGAGAGAAGGGGGAGAGGCAGGGGAACAGATGGTAACTTCTCATGTGTGCCCTGATCGGGAATTGAATCTGGTATGTCCATATGCTGGACTCTCTATCTACTGAACCAACTGGCAAGGGCTTAAAATTTTGATAAAAATCACAGAATACTGCTTCTAAAGCGGATGGCAGATAACAAAACAGACCATCCAGGGTTTTTCACACATTGGGGAGGTCTCTGATTCTGCTTAAACCTGATCAGCTGGTTTGTCTAAATTTAATTATATTTGAACTTCAGAAGGGAGAAATGGGAGTTTAGGATCATTTATTTCTGTGTTAAAAAATATTTTCCAACCTAGAAGATTTTCTTCACCCTCTGAAATTCTTAACCTCTTGAAATCACTAGGTTTTTAAATAACTAGGCCTTGAACCCTTATTAGAACTAAAATTACAGAGTTCTTAACTGTAAAGCTATTTGATGATCTACTTTAAAGATAAACCTAAAGCTATAAGCTAATCATATATACAAGAACAGTTGAATTATGTTCACTTTTTTGTTATTAGAGAAGAGGCTTAGAATTGATACCGACTTCCCAAAGCCAGTTATTTTATGTGTGCATAAAACAGTGAACACTTCTTTGCTGAACTGCTGATATATAAATCTGGGGCATATCCTACTTTAGGAAGTTGTTCTGCAGTAAAATATAAGACTTTGAGCTATTAAAATAAAATGCCCTAGTATCACTGAGAGTTTTATTTGCTCAGAGACAGAGTAATTGATAGGATTTTAAAAATCACAATCATGACTATGAGATATTTAGTTTCTTTGGTCCAATTAATAATTACTTTGAGTCTCGTTTAGATTGTTCTGTGCACTTCCTCAATAGCAGGAGACAAGTAAAAGCTTTGGCTCCCTTTGCCATGTGGAATCATATGAGGAGAGACAGAGAATAAAAAAAAGTGAAATAAAACAGAAATTTTAAAAAGATTTGTTTCTATAGTTTTTTCAAAAATTTATTAATTTTAGAGAGAGGGAGAGAAAGAGATAGATAGAGAGAGAGAAGAACACTGATATGTTCCTATCTGTGCCTTGACTGCTTATCAAACACCTAATGATGTTCTAACCAGCTGAGCTATCTGGCCAGAGCTACCTCTATGTATTTTAAATCCTTGAATTTATACACAACAATAAATTTGGTTTCTTTGAAGATTTAAAAATGGTTGCAAATAGACTATGTTATTTGAATCATATGTTTTACATAATTTTCTCACTTAATACAAAAGTTTCTAGTTTAGTCTATAAATTCCTTAATCATATGTCTCCCATGATTCTGCTCTTTGTTGGAGTAGAGACTAAAGGAAAGCCAGGAAAGTATAATTCATGGTCTCCACAGCACTGTAAGCTTTCAGCAACACTTGAAGGAATATAATAGTGAAAGTAGACAGGAAACAGTGTTAATAAGTGGTTGACTATCGAGGAAATCTTGGTTCCCTCTCTATGGGCAACTTTCAGCTTTTGGTTTCTGGAAGCAGAATTTTCTGTTTTGATCTCCACTTAGCATGCTACCATGCATATACCAAGTAGCCACTCAATGAACAAATAAATCGAAGTCCTGCCCAGTCAGGGTAAAACTCCAGTACTGCTTCCTCCATGAAGAATGCCTTTTTTCCTTAGTCAGAAGCCATCTCTAATATTTTCCTTCTCTGACCACCTATGGAGTCTTGCCATGAGATGTGTTCGTGGTATTGACTAAATCGAAGGTACACTCTAAGTTCTTTAACAGATGTAAGATTGTGGGAAACTGCATTTTCCATTGGTGGCTGCTCCTATGTATTTTATCCCTTCTTACATATTCCTATAATATTACTGACCCTCTTTCCAACAAAACATAAGACTTTTGGAAGATTGTGATCCTTTTTCTTGAATTAGGATCCCAAGTGCCTCAATGGAGTACGGCTGAGGGGGTCCCATGTGCCTTCTGAGGCTGGGTCATAGAAAGAAGAGAATAGCTCCTTTCCTCTCTCCAACCACATGATGCTTACTCTCGGAGCCCAGAGCTGATTTTGTAAGGAAGCCTAGGACTCTGCTACATCAGTGACCAGTGGCCAACATTAACCACCATATGTTTCTGAGATTCAAGCAAAGCTATTTGTATTATAAGTGGCAATTGTTAGGTACCTGGCAAATACTAAATATATAATATTTTAAAAACAGGAAAAACACAGAAATACTATGCATCATTTTCCAAATGGACAAAAGAGACACATAAAAATGAATTAGTTTTTCTCTCAGAGTAGAGAGCAAAAGAAAATTCCCCAAACTGATTGTATGCTTTTAGTAACTTATTTTACTTGTTTGGATATCTGTCTTGTTAGGATTGTGATTTTATTGTTCACTGAGTTATTTACTTTTCATAAAAAGAAAATTGGGGGAATAACACCAGAGGAAAGCTAGTTTTGCTCCCATGGGCAGGGTTTTGGAGTGCAGCAGGTAGATGGGGTGGGAAGAGGATGCACTGTAGGAAGACTTCCAAGGGAGGCAAGGAGGTGGGACTTCTTTCTTCCACATCTGACTTGCTCACTTTCTGTTTGAGATCCAATTAATCACTGAAACTTCCTCCAAAGAACCAGCCAAGCAATTAAATAAACATGTCAGCCTGGTCAGATACCAACTCCAGAAGAGTGAACAAATAACCATAACTTTCTACGTGCTTTCATGAGGAGAAAATCTCAGGTCATGAAACTCATTTGATGACCAGTATTAGAAGATCAGGGAGGTGCAATTTCTCTTTGTCCTTTTGTCTGGACACCCAAAAGAATAGGTCCATTTTCTTTTATTTTCTGTGCTTAGTTTTAAAGTTGAGATATCTTGATTTGGCCTTGAAATAGAGTAATGGAGAATTGAAATAGGCTGTCTGTAACATTTTCATGTGAACTCAAAAATCAAGTTAGCTATACTTTTATTTTCAGGAGGTACATGGTACATGGTATCTTCAGGCAATGGGAATTTATCATATTTCATTTCTACTAACCAAATGATTCAGTACTCTTAACATCACTTTTTAAATTAAATCTATTGGGTGACTGGTTAATTGGATCATATAGGTTTCAAGCACATATTTCTATGGCACATGATTTGTATACTGCATTGTGTGCTCACCATCCAAAGTCAAATCATCTTCCGTCACCATATATTTGGCCCCTATTATCCTTCCTACCCCTTACCTCCTTCCCTCTGGTAACTAGCATGCTGTTTTATGACTATGAGTTTCAGTTTTATATCCCACATAAGAGTGAAATCATGTAGTTCTTAGGTTTTTCTGATTGACTTATTTTACTTAGCATAATATTCTCAAGGTCTATCTTCATTGTTGCAAATGGCAATATTTCATCTTATGTTTAATTCTGAATCAAGTACAAGTTTGACTATTTTATTATTGTTGCTTCTTGGAGAATCTGCACTATAGTGAAGTTGGCACTATAGTTAAATTCAGAGTAGTGACTGAAAATAAACAGATATAAAATCACCAACTAAGCATGAAAATGAGAGATCTGCTTAAAGTCTTTATTTTTATTATATCAAATTATGATTTTTAGAAAAATTTCTAGAACTAAAAAAGAAATCATCCCACACGAAAGAATAGCCATTTTAGTTTAGAAGTATATGAGAAGAACTGTTGAGTCTGAATTTTATCTTTTTTTTTTTTTTTTTTTTTAGTGTCCTAAGTTATTGAAGTTCATCAACTCCTCTTTTAACCTTAAAAAAAAGAGGTAACTCAAAAAAGAGGTAAACTCTTTGGGAAGCAGCTCCCCCCACCCTCGTATTATTGCAGAGCTCAGCATTATAAACTTACCTCAGTGGTTCATTCTGGAATTCAGATGTTCAGAGGTTGACGGCAAAGTTGGCTTCCTCTGGTATATGCTTCTCAAGGGCATTCATATTAATCTTCAGAGAAGGTTTCTACAAACTTCATTTGGGATGGAAACTATAATTTTAAAATAGGAGTTTATGAAGAACATAGTGTTTTATATTTTGTTTATACTTAATAATCAATCATTTTTTTCACTACATATAGGGTTTTAAAAATAATAAGACAACCAAACAAAAATCATCAAACATCAAGAACATCTTTTTGAGCCTCCCACCTCCTTTACTCTAGATGCAGGTGGACAGTGTGAGGTTGCAGTTACTTGGAGGCCTGAAGTTTTTGTCTCCTTTTTAAAATGTGTTTACTACTTTAAACTTTAGATCTTAATTATAGGAAACAAATGATGAAATTTATTGAGTCTGAGTTTCTTCTCCATCTATCTAATTTATCTGCTCATTAGGGGAGCTTTAAAAATATTGACACTTGAGTCCTACCACAGACTAACCAGAATGCTTGCGTGTCAGGCCTAGAAATTTAAAGAAAAGCTTCCAAGGTGATTATGGGGCACAGCCAGGACTGAGAGTGACCACCCTAGAGGATAACATGATTTGTTATGAAAAAATGGAAAACTAAAGCCAAAAGAAGTCAAACAAACAAACAAATAAACAAACATGATCTCACTACCCCAAATAGTGACCATTTCTATGTGGTTATATCTATCTATCTATATCTATATCTATATCATTTATATCTATGTATATATCTATATCTATATATCTATGTCATTTATATCTATGTATATATCTATATCTATATCTATATCTATATCTATATCTATATCTATATCTATATCATTTATATCTATATCTATACTTATTCCTATCTATATCTATCATCTATATCTGTCTCTAGCTACATCTATATAATCTATATCTATATTTACATCGATCTAGAGAGATATTTTAAAACAATATAAAGAATTATTTTCTGTAACCTAATAAGTAGTAATATAAAGTTTTCCTTATAATTTGTTCTTTTTCTGAACAGGATTCTTTCCTGAAGCCGTGGGCCAAAAATAGAAAGATACCTCTGTCTTAGTCTGTTCAGGCTGCTCTAACAAAATACCATAGATGAGCTATAAGCACAAACATTTGTTTCTCACAGTCTGGAGGCTTGAAGCCCAAGCTCAGAGCACCAGCGTGGTTGGGTGAGGCCTCTTCTTGCATCAGATCCAGCACCTCTGCTGTGTCCTCACATGGTGGAAGGAACTAAGGATCTTTATGGAATCTCTTTTATGAGAGCACTAATCCCATTCATAAGATCTCCACTCTCATGACCTAAGCACCTCCTCAAAGTCCCACCTGCTAGTATTAATCTTTCATGGTTAGAATGTCAACATATACATTTTAAGGGGAGGGGGACACAAACAGGGAGAACATATCAACCTGTCAAATGTGTTGCTTCTTATTTAAGTTCTTTATCTTTGTGCTTGTTTCGAACATGTTACCCACCTGGAGTTTCAGTTCTTTGATATGCACAGGTTCATTGCACGGAGACATTTTAGGTCCCCAGGTCTTGGTCCTGTAACTGGTCCCTTCAAGAAATGGAGACCATCTTTTTACCACATCACATACTGACCAATGAGTTATAGATCCACCTCCCTGGACAAAAGAAATGTCTCTTAAAAAAGAGGTTAGGGGCATTATTCTTCAGTTCTTTTACAGCAAATAATTGCCTAAAAAAAAGAGATTTGAATATGATTTCTCAAGAAAAACTCTCTGTTTTTCCTCCCCACAATACTCTTGGGATATATTTGGTATTTCTCTACCTCAAATTTCATTCCATTTACCTCCTACAATGTACACAAAAATCTTCATTCACTCTGTTGAAGAATCTTGTACTAAAGTACCTGTATTACAACAAAGCAAGGCTGTGGTGTGGTTCAGAGTCTGCGCTGGGACCGCAAGTAGGAGGTGGACTGTGGTAGCCTGAATTAGGAAAGGTGTCAGAGAAGAGGGGGAGTCTGAGCTGGGCCTGAAGGGAACTGTAGCAATGGAGTACGGGTCTGTTAGGGAGATGAAAATGTAAACAGAGGCAGGTGCAGAGTAGGTGAGGACCAGTGTTAGAATTTCTGGATGAAAGGACAGAGCCACAAGGTGTGGCTTTGGCCTGGCCCAGCCTCCAGGAAAGGCAGTTGTGAGAGAGATGGCTGTGGAGGAGGAGGGTGAATAGGCCTCAGAAGACTCTCACTTGCCTAGCAAAGGAGAACAAGCTCTTGATTCTGTAAGCACTGAGAAACTATTGAGGAATTCTGAGCAGGAGTATGATAAGAAAATAGTCTCTTATAAAAATGGATTCAGTAGCCATGGGTAAGATGGATTGGGGGAGAAGATGATGGAAGGGTGGTTTCAGAACTTTTGACTTAGCTCAGGCGTTGAGAATTGAGGGACTCAACTAGAAAAAGCACAGTGGGGCTCTGGCTGATTGGCTAAGTGGTAGAGCATTGACCTGGTGTGTGGATGTCTGGGTTTGATTCTTGGTCAGGGTACACAGGAGAAGCTACCATCCCTGTATCCCCACTTTGCTGAGAGTTTTGATCATAAATAGGTGCTGGATTTTATCAAATGCCTTTTCTGCATCTATTGATATTATCGTGTGATTTTTCTTCTTCCTTTTGTTTATGTGATAAATCACATTGATTGATTTGCAAATATTGTACCAGCCTTGCCTCCCCAGAATAAATCTCACTTGACCATGATGTATGCTTTTTTTCATGTATTGCTGGATCTTGTTTGCTAATATTTTATTGAGAATTTTACCATCTAAGTTCATCAGGGTTATTGACCTAAAGTTTTCTTTCTCTGTATTCTCTTTGCCTGGTTTTGGAACCATAATTATATTCGTCTCATAAAAGGAGCTTGGAAGCTTTTCCTC
Organism: Rhynchonycteris naso; assembly: GCA_037038555.1. Taxonomy (NCBI): domain Eukaryota; kingdom Metazoa; phylum Chordata; class Mammalia; order Chiroptera; family Emballonuridae; genus Rhynchonycteris; species Rhynchonycteris naso. The sequence continues at coordinate 232,119,546 of CM072998.1, forward strand.
CACTTGAATTTTTTGAAATAAATTGAAAAGGAGAGGAGTTAGTTCTTCTTTGAATATTTGGTAGAATTTGCCTGTGAAGCCATCTGGCCCAGGGCTTTTGTTTGTTGGGAGTTTTTTGATAAATGTTTCAATCTCATTTGATGTAATCAGTCTGTTTAGGTTTTCTAATTCTTCCTGATTGATTTTTGAAAGATTATATGTTTCAAGGAATTTGTCCATTTCACCTAGGTTGTCTAATGTTTCGGTGTACAGTTCTTCATAGTATTTTTTTTACAATCCTTGGTATTTCTGCTGTGTCAGTTGTTACTTCTCCACTTTCATTTCTAATTTTATTTATTTGAGTCATTTCTCCTTTTTTCTTGGTGAGTTTGGTTAAAGGTTCATCAATCTTGTTTACCTTTTCAAAAAACCAGCTCTTCGTTTTATTGATTCTCTGTATTATTTTTCTAGCCTCTATGTCATTTATTTCTCCTCTGATCGTTATTATTTCCTTCCATCTACTTCCTCTGGTTTTTACTTGCTGTTCTTTTTCTAGTTCTTTTAGATGCAAGATTAAGTTGTTTATTTGAGCTTTTTCTAGCTTCTTAAGGTATGGCTGTAATGCTATAAACTTCCCTTTCAGGACTGCTTTTGCTGAGTCCCATAAATTTTGAGTTGTTGTATGTTCATTTTCATTTGTTTCAAGAAAATTTTTTATTTCTTCCTTGATCTCATTGTTAACCCATTTGTTATTTAATAACATGCTATTTAGTTTCCAAGTGTTTGAGTGTTTTTTAGTTTTTCTATTATAGTAGATTTCTAGTTTCATGCCATGGTGATCCAAGAAGATGCTTGATATAATTTCAATCTTCTTAAATTTATTGAGACTCATTTTTTGTCCTAACATGTGGTCTATCCTAGAGAATGTACCATGAACACTTGAAAAGGATGTAAAATGTGATGCTTTAGGGTTAAAGGTTCTGAAGATATCTATTAAATCCAGTTGATCTTGTGTGTCCTTTAAGTTTGCTGTTTCTTTGCTGATTTTCTTTCCTGAGCATTTAGCCGTTGATGTTAGTGGGTATTGAAATTCCCTACTATTATAGTATTGCTGTTGTTCTCATCCTTTATGTCCATCAAAATCCGTTTTATATACTTAGGTGCTCCTATATTAGGTGCATAGATATTTATAATGGTTATATCTTCCTGTTCGATTGCTCTCTTTATCATTATGTAGTGACCTTGTGTCTTCATGTAGGTCTCTTTGGGTTTCATTTTAAGGGGATTCTCTGTACTTCTTAAACTTGTGTGACTTTTTCTTCCATCAATTTAGGAAAGTTTTCAGCTATGATTTCTTCAGTCAGGTTCTCTACCCCTTGCTCTTTCTCTTCTCCCTCAGGAACCCCTATTATGCAGGTATTGTTTCTCTTCATGTTGTCACAGAGCCCTTTTAGAGTTTCCTCAGACTTTTTGATTCTCCTTTCTTTTTTCTGTTCTGCTTCCGTGCTTTCACTTATCTTGTCCTCTAAATAGCTGATTTGACCCTCAGCTTCATCCAACCTGCTGTTAATTCCTTCTAGTGTAGTCTCCATTTCTGATATTGTGTTTGTCATTCCTGTCTGATTCTATTTTATGATTTCAATGTCCTTTTTGATGCCAGCAATATCTTTATTTAGGTGCTCATTTAGTCCATCTATTGTTGCTCTAAGATTCTTGAGCATTCTAACAATTATTATTCTAAACTCTGCATCTGGTATCTTGTTTATTTCCATTTCATTCAGTTATTTTTCTGGGGATTTCTCTTGTTGATTCATTTGAATTGCACTTCTCTGTCTTCCCATTTCGTCTCTGTATAGACTAGATACCACTCTAACTATGATTGGTAGGTCCTGAACTGATGCTCTCTGTATCTGGCCACTGGTTGTACCAGCCCTGAATCTCCCTGGCTGGAACCTGGTGCAGATCAGTGGGGGTCAATGCTTTTGACTAGTCCTTAGCAATCCTCTTGGAGCTACAGGTGATCCAGAATTTGTGGTTGCTTCTGCTGGGTCCTGATGTCCTTGTAACTATCAGCTGCACCCTTAGGCTGGCTTTTATCTACTCTTGGCCAGTGTTTGTGTCCTTTCTATTCTGATGTGAGAGCTTTCTGTCAGCCTCCTTCTGCCTCCACCTCCTCAGGCTATTGGGCACCAGTGTGGGCTTGCGGGCTGCAGCTAGGGCTGCTCCACGGGTGTGGGGGACTCCTTGCCCTCCCCCCCATGGGAACATGTGCTTTCTCTCCGGCTTATCCCCCATGGGCATGTGAGACACCTCTTTGGGCTCTACCCCTCTCCACAGTGCGGGCTGCCTCACTGGGCTCTACCCTCAACTACCGCACAGGCCAAGTTCTGTGGCCACTGCCTCAGCCAGGCCCTCCTGCCCTTCAGAGGGTACTCAGCAGGTTGGGCGGGCCGTGTAGCCCAGACCTCAGCACTCAAATTCTGTGTCCCTGATGTGCCCCCTGCTTCTAAGCATCTCTCCACACTGACTGGAGCAGGAGAGCCTCTGTTGGGTGAGGTAATTGCTTCCCTTTGCTGGCTTGGTTCTTCCAGGAAGAATGGGTTCTTTAGTTTTGCGAGTGACCCAGTATAGGGGTCAAGGTGGCTGTCCTCCACAGTCTCTCTTTGTGCCCGTGAGATTACATTGTCCTCTCACAACTTCAGTCCTCTTGTTGCTCCCTGCTCCCGGAGACCTGGATAAATGGCTGTGATTGAGGTTTTCTGCATGGTCTCTTTAAGATGTAGCCTGAGTCTGAGAATTCTGTCTCTCTCTCTCTCGTAAACAGTAACCTGGCTTTTTTTTTCAGTTAACTACTGTCTACACGCCTCCTCTAGTCTGGGGCTCCAGGCTGGGGCTCTGGTCCTAGGGCTAGGGGTTCACAACTCTCCTGGAAACCCACCCCGTCATGAGAGACCTTCCAGGCTGCCACTCACTCCTGGGAGTGGGGCAGCCCTTTCTGCATCTCCACTTTTCCTACCAACTCAGTGTGATTTCTTTGGTGATGCTTGATTATAGATTCCTCTTAGTTTAGTCCAAAGTTGGTTTTTCAAGATGATTGTTTCTAAGTTAAGTTGTAATCCACTTTGGTTCTGGGAGGTGGGAGTTGAAATGTCTGCCTACTCTGTCACCTTCTTTTCCTCCTGAACTCCAACTTTGAAGAGAAGAGGATGTAAGTGCCATAGAGAGTTGTGAAGAACAAAACAGAAGACAATGCTCACCTTACCATATTTGGAACAAAAGTTAGTTTTTAAAATCACCTCAATCCTTTTGGCTCAGGCAGGTGTACTTTTTCTTAGAAACTCTCTCAGAAAACTGTGTTTGTAGCTTCTTACATAATCATCAGATACTGACTTTTTGGCAGGAAATTCTGTGTCAAATAAAGAGGAATACCTTGTGTTTACTATTATAACTATGTAAAAATAAATGCTAAACAAGTGTTTTTAGAAGTTTAAATTTACATCGAAGCAATAGTACCTTTACTGAGTCCTATTAAATTAACAGCCCCATTTACTTCTGAATAAAGCTTAATTGTCTCTGTTTAGGCAGATTTTATTGGCAAACAATTAATTTGCTTTCTCCACTTCCATGTCCCCCAGAGCTCTTCATTATAACCTAACAAACCTGCTACAGAAGATATATAGATGGCTGTATTTAAATTTATTTCTTTAAGTTGATTTGAAAAACATCATGGCAAAAAAAATTGTACTGATTATCAGGTAGTTTTAGCATTGGGTTGTTTTTGTAGTCCTCTTTCCAGAGTATTCATTTACATTTACAGTATATGGGATTATATAGATTGCACACTTATCACTTTAATGAGATCTTCAAATAATTTGCAAAAAGAGTTACTTGTTCAATACATGTTTGTATTCTGTGTTCAATGTTTTAAATAAATTATTACATTTATCTCTATAGCAACTTGATGAAGTAGATCCTTTTGTTAGTGTTGATCTTCATTATTTGGGGCCTCTGTATTTGTGAATTTACATATTTACTAAAACTTATTTGTAACCCTCGTGGCAACTTCACAGCCATTGCTGGACATGGATATGTGCAGAGAAGTAAAAATTTTGAGTTGACTGATGCATGTGTGCCCAAGTGAGGTCAACTGAGGTCACATTCTGGCCTCTCAAAATGTAAACAAGGGCTATTTTTGAGATCTATATAGTACTATGCTTTTTGCATTTTATTTTGCTTTATGTTGATGATTTCATTGTTTAAAAAGGCCCTCTAGCTAGTTTTCCTCTTCCTAAAAGCAGGAAGGCTGTGATGTGCTTTATGGAGAAAATGAGTGTGCTAGACATGACATATTATATATTTATGTGCATTTGTATGTACATATGTTTGTGTTTATTTCTACCCTTTTAAGGTGTGTCTCTTGTAGACAGCATATGTATGGGTCCTGTTTCTTTATCCACGCAGCTACCCTATGTCTTTTGATTGGATCATTTAATCCATTTACATTTAAGGTTATTATTGATATGTAGTTGTTTATTGCCATTTTATTCTTTAAAGCTGTATTCTTCTTTTGCTCTATTCATTCCTCCCTTTAAACTGTTCACAAGAGGCCCCTTAGTATCTCTTGCAGAATTGGTTTGGTTTTTATGAATTCCTTCAGGCTTTCTTTTTCTGGGAAGCTCTTTATTTCTCCTTCAATTTTAAATGTTAGCCTTGCTGGATAAAGTAGTCTTGGTTGTAGGTTCTTGTTCTGCATTACTTTGATTATTTCTTGCCATTCCCTTCTGGCCTCAAGTGTTTCTGTTGAGAAGTCTGATGTCATCCTTATCGGGGATCCTTTGTAGGTGATAGTCTTTTTTTCTCTAGCAGCTTTTAAAATTTTTTCTTTATCCATTAGCTTTGGTAATTTAACTATGATGTGTCTTGGTGTAGATCTTTTTGGGTTTCTCCTTAATGGAGTTCTGTGTGCTTCTTGAATGTGTGGAGTGTTTCCCAGCCTTAATTTAGGAAAGTTTTCTGCTATGATTTGATTGAACAAAGTTTCCATTTCCTGTCCTCTCTCCTCTTCTTCAGGCACCCCTATGATGCGAATGTTGTTTCTCTTCATGTTGTCACAAAGCTCCCTTAGAGTTTCCTCACATTTTTTGAGTCTCTTTTCCTTTTTCTTCTCTGCTTCTGTGCCTTTGTTTATTGTGTCCTCTAACTCGCTTATTCGATCCTCAGCATCATCCATCCTGCTTTTAATTCCTTCCATTGTGGTCTTCAGTTCTGATACTGTATTTGTCATTTCTGTCTGATTCTTTTTTATTATTTCAATTTCATTTTTTATACTTGTTATCTCTTTATTTAGATGTTCATAATGACTATCCATTGTTGCTCTAATTTCTTTGAACATCCTAACTATCATTATTCTAAATTCTGCTTCTGGTAATTTGGTTATATCTGGTTCATTCAGGTCCTTCTCTGGGGATTTCTCTTGATTCATTTGGTTTGCATTCCTCTGCCTGCCCATTTTTTCTGTGTATAAGCAAGTTGTGGCCACTGGAGTCCAGTAGGTGTTGCCTTTGTGTTCTCTAGGTGTGGTCTATCTGCAGGCCCCCCACCCCCTCTGCCGGTGCCTAGGGTGGTTTGGTATGAGCGTTGCCAGCGCCGGCCCACTGTGGCTTTTGCTATGATTTCTGCCTCTCCTCCGTGGGAGGGGTTGTGACTGAAGCCACAAGATTAGCACCAAGGGTAGAGGCGAGCACCTTTCCTCAGCTGCGGACCCAGCCTATTTCCGGACTTCCGCCCAGAACCAGCAGTCGGAGCCTGCTCGCTACAGTTCCGCGGGTTAGGCGGGGCTTTTGACGTGCTCTCAGCTGTAAGCTTTTGCCCGTCCGGAGCTTTAGCCCCGCCCTCGAGGCCAGGGCCCTTTGCGCAGGGTCGGAAACCAAGGTTTATTGGGGCGGGCGTGTTTGCTGGCTTCCGCTGAGCTGCGTACTTCCGCTCGTCCCGGGCTCTACCCCGCCCCCGCGTTCGGAGTCCGCTCGTTCACGTATGAATGCTATCCGGAGTTTCTCCGGCCGGATGGGGATAGTAGTGTGGGCTCAGCTGCGAGCCTCCACTTGTCTCGGGGTCCACCCCGTTCCCGCGCTCGGAGCCAGCTCGCGCACGTATACTGGCCAACCGCGGTTTCTCCGCCCCGGGGGTGGGGGGGGGGTGCGGGACTGGTAGCGTCAGCTCTGCCGCGAGCCCCTGCCCGTCCCTGGTCCTAGCCCGGTCCCCGCGGTCAGGGCCGGCTTGCGCAGGGCCTGCCCGTTCCTGGCCTCCCGCTTTGTCCCCGTAAGTGGGATTAAAGGCGGGCCCGCAGCTTCCGGACCGCTCTCGCGATCCCCTCTGACCCTCTGGGCTAGACCGATCTCCCACCGGCTTGGCCTCCGCCCACGCCGACAGAACCGCCTTTCAGCGTCCTGCCGCCCCAAAACCTTAAGCAGCCCTCAGCAGAGTAGGAAGGGACCTAATACTCCACACTGTAGGCCTGGGAGCTCCCTCACTTGTTTCACAGCTCAATACTGTCCAAACGCTCTTCTAGGCTCTATGACTGGAGGCTGGGGCTTGGTTCCTGGGACCCAGGTCCCTCCCTCTCCACCAAACTCTCCTCCCGCCCCGCGGGTCTCTCCAGGCTGCCGTTTGCTCCGGGGAGCTGGGCAGCCCTCTTCGCGTTTTCGCTATTCCTACCAGTCTCAATGTGGCTTCTGCAGTGTTCCTTGGTTGAAGAGTCCACTTAGTTTTGTTCAAAGTTGGTTTATCCAGGTGGTGGTTCTTAAAATTGAGTTGTAATCCACTTTGGTTCTGGGAGTTGGAAGTTCGTACGTCCGCCTACTCCGTCGCCATCTTGCTCCTCCTTCTCTACCCTTTTACTTTGTATTTTCCCCAGATTTTCCTAGATTTACTTTTCTATTCTTTCTTGTCTTCTCAATTATTTTTATTTAATATTTCTCCTTGACTAGTGTGCAAATTATGCCTTTTTTGCTCTTTTTAGTGATTACATGAGAATTTTTAATATGAATATATTATTTGTCTAAGTTTAAATTTAATTTGTATTATTTCTTAAATAAAACAAAGACCTTAGAGCTAATTCTAATCTCCCCTCTTCCCCTCTGTTTAGGGGATATATATATATATATATATATATATATATATATATATATATATATGAAAATAGGTGTGTTGCTGGCCCTGGCCAACTGGTTCAGCAGTAGAGCGTTGGCTTGGCATATGGAAGTCCCAGTTTGATTGCCAGTCAAGGCACACAGGAGAAGCAATCATCTGCTTCTTCACCCTGCTCCCTTCTCTTTCTCTCTACTATTTCTCTTTCTTTTCCTGCTGCAGTCACTGCTGAAGGTTTGAGCAAGTTTACCCCGGGGGCTGAGGATGTCTAGGTGGCTTTGCCTCAGGCATTAAAGTGACTCAATTGTTGAGCAATGGAGCAGCTGCTCCAGATGGGCAGAACATCACTTGGTAGGGGACTTGCTGGCTGCATCCTGGTTGGGATGCATGCTGGAGTCTGTCTCTGCCTCCCTATCTTTCACTTAATAAAAAAAGAAAAAAGAAAATATATATATTAGGTTAGTTTTATTCAAACATTAATGATAGTGTTGTTAGTTTATTGCAAGCTCAATGTTAATGTGTCAGCTATATATGTTAAATAATGTGTTTTAAATAAAAACACACATAAAACAATTTAATGTATTAATAGGTTGAGGAATATATTGTGACCAGCGTCTCCCAGGAGCTTAACACTGTATTTTCCTAAGGGGCAATAATATCATTAAAGTATTCACTAAATCAGTGTTTTCAGCGACTTTGTAGAACATAACTACATCAACAGGTAATTTCATTTTGTCGACAAGAAAGCTGAAGCCTCAAGTCATGTGCCTGAGGGCCTTCTGTCCTAAGTGGCAGTGCCCAGATTCCACTGGTTCAGTTTGATGACTTGAATGCACTGCTATTTCTAAAAAAATCTAGTTTAAAATTGTTCTTTTCTCCTTCCCATGGTCTCTTGTCATTTATATTTTTTACTTGCACTATTTGCATTCTAAGAAATACGTCTTCTACTTAGAGGTTAAAATATCTCACTTCCTTTCTGCTCTGGTGCATAGGAACTGTGGCTGGCCTTTCATAACAGACTAGTTATGGGATTATGGACTTCCTGCCTGTCAGGTAATCCACTCTGCTGAGTCCCTGGGGCGTGAGTGCCTACAGCACCTGATAGTGTAGCAATAGGATGTTGGGGCAGAAGAAAAGTCAGGGCAGGCACAAGGTCAAAGGAATTGTCAACTTTTATTTTTAATCCTCAGGAATTCTGAGCACAGCACCTGCAGGTTGAAACCTAGTGTTATTACTTACATTTTATTCCTGGGCCAGCATTTTAGATCTTGGCTCTTTGCTTCAAACCACCACCAACATTAAATACTCATCCAGAATTTCCTACAAAAACATATCTGTTTTCAACCACTTAAGGGGATTGAAACATAATTTGTTAACACAAAAGTGTTAGCAATAACACATACTTCTATTTAACACAGTATAAGTCAACCCACACCTTACTTTGCAAGCCTTTGGTCTCCCAGGGCTCTGAGCTTCCAACACTTGATAACTGCACTCTCAAATTTATTTTATTATTTTAAAAATGGCTTTATTTCCCTGAGTAGAAAACTAGCACATATTTTTTGCAAATTGTTTGAAAAATGGATAAAAGCAAAGAGAAGACTATGGGAGATAGTTGTTAGTCCCATCATTCATATATAATCCTTAAAGTGTGTGGGTCCTTTCAGTATTTTCTCCCTTATAGTTTATAAAGTAAAAAGTGTTACATTTACAGCTTTTTCATTTAATGTTGTATGGTAAGTATTTTCTCAGTTGGTTAGATACAGTCATTGCTATTAAATTGTAGCAGAATAGTCTAGTGTGGGGTTCACCACATATTAAAAATTTTATAGAGTTGTATATTCAGGTTTTTGCTTATTTATTTTATTTTTTACTTATTTTTATATTATAAAACAACTCTATGATAAGATTCTTTGTAGCTAAATCCTTGCACAAATACCTAGTTATTTTCTTTGGAAAAATTATTAGAAATGAAATTGGTAGATCAACAATATGCACATTTTTGAGGCCTTTGAAGGACCCACATGCCCAGCTGCTGTGTAAATATTGGTTAGGATCCAAATATTTTTTCCTCTTTAACTAAATTTTCTGTACGCCAGCAAACATATTAGTGGTACGGTAGGCAGGGTGAGGCTTAGAGAAATTCACTTCAAGGACTATGTGTGTTAGAAGAAAAACTGCTACCTTTAAAATTTTCCAAGTATTGATGGCAAGATAGTAATCAATTAGAAACAGATTGTGTGTGTGTGTGTGTGTTGTGTTTGTGTGGGGTGCTCTGTTTGTTTGTTAGCTGTCATAGAAGCCCATTTTTTCCCCACTGCAAACTCCAGACCATCCCGATTTAGGATGTATACTTGAACTTGTCTGGAATAGTAGCTGTAATGGGATGGTGACTTTTGAACAACTTGTTTTGATTTTCTACTCAGAACCTGGTCCCTCTCCTTTAACTGGCCAAATTCCCAAATAATACTGGTCTGGAGCTTCGAACAAAGTAATTTTGCAGGTGTAGTTACTGCAGGCTAATAGAGCTCCATTGGGTGAATTTTCCTTAGTGATGAAATCGAATCATTATAGTAGGGAAAGTCTCTGTCTGTAGCTAGAAGCATCTGTGTTCATTTCTGGGAAAGATATCATTGGTCATCAGTGTGCAATATCATTGGCTAACTTGTGACCATTATGCTTAGAGAAAACCACTGCCACATACATTTTCTGCTTATAAAGTAATTAATAATAATTGCTAGGAAAGAATACATGTTATTTACATCTACCAATAAGGAAACAATACAACACACTTGACTTCCCGTTTCATGGTGTGAGGGTGAAATGAATTAGAGACAATAAAATATTATACACAGTTTATATCAGATCAAAATTTCTTTTGAGATCCAAACAAATCAGATGGCAGAGAGCAATAACATTCTTCTTTTTCACTAAGGAAATTTTGTGCATGGTTTTAGTTCATGCGTGCACAAATTTGTCATAATAGAATTTGGTCTTTCCTTTGTTTTCTCAGTAGTCGGTGGTAGCAATGAATGGTGTTTACTCTGGGAACTGTTTTTGTACTAAAACTCACTTATGCGTTGACAAGCAATTCAAATGCTAGCTGTCAGGGCTGGTGAAAGTGTCGGGTAGGTTTTTTGTGTTTGAGGCCTCTCCTACCAATTATTGTACACCTTCTTCACTTTCTGTCCTTCTCATTTTCTCTTTTGTAACCTAAGTCACAGGGAAGAAAGATCTGCTAAGTAAATATTCATTATAATGATAAAAATACATGTTACTCCTCTTGTGATTATTTTACTTTTAAAACAAGCATACTAAAAGGAGGATATCTTCAACAAAAATATAATTAATTTTCAATATGTGATTCAATGCCATTGAACTAGGTATTTTAATGTCATTGTGATATATAGGGATTTTTTAATAGAGATGTATGTTTAGTTTATTGGCAAGAGGGTAAGAAATGTCTGAATCAAGAGTAGAATAAAATAGAACTAAAGTTGTTTGTAGTTGGCCCAAGGGATTGTTAATCTGACAAATTGTCCATTTAAACAGCCATGTGGTTGGTGGAAGAGTCATTCTTTCTTCATTTATAGTTTTGTATACTATTATAGGAGCAGAATTTAGAAGCTGTAAAGATGTGATTACTATTAAAATCACTGACTATGGGCTCTTGTATTGTTAAAAAAATTCTTCATGGTTCATTTCAGCAAATTTCTGCTTGATTATACTGGAAATGTTCCCATAACTCATTGTCTTCTTTTTGAACTAGGAAAAAACTTGCTATCATTCCTAGTCACTAGTGGAACATATAGGGTTATATAAGTGATAAACAAGATAAATGTATCTGATTCTCTTTTTACACTGCAGCTCTTCTGTTCTTTTAGAATTCAAATTATTTTTTAGGACCAAATATCTATTCATAAAAGGCAAAGAAAGATTGAAGAGACAGTATTCAAATAAACAGGAGTTTTTCTAGTGTGAAGTTATAGCACATATCTTTTAAATTATTTTATGTGCTTTTATTAAGAAGAACATTTTTACTTCATCATTTTGGTAGTAGTACACATTTGAGTCTACAGAAAACATTATTGTCTTTAATTCTGTTTAGTGGAGTATACTCTCAAAAATAACTTTAAAAAAATATATATATATTTTTTTAGCGAGAGAGAGAGAGAGAGTGAGAGAGAGAGACAGAAAGAAAGAGAGATAAGAAGTATTAGTTTTTCACTGCAGCACCTTAATTATTCATTGATTGCTGTCTCATATGTGCCTTTACCAGGTTGGGGTGCTTCACCTGAGACAGTGACCCCTTGCTTAAGCCAGCAATTTGGGGCTCAAGCCAATGACCGTGGGGTCATATCTATGATCCCATGCTCAAGCTGGCGACCCCACCTTAAAGCTGGTGAGCCCACGCTCAAGCTGTTGACGACCTCATGATTTTGAACCTGGGTCTTCAGCATCCCAGGTCTACATTCTATACAGTGCACCACCACCCGGTCAAGCTAACTTTTGTTCTTTTAGGACAGTTGCCAGTACATATTGTACAGAAAACTCCACATATATTTTTATTTTATTACCCAATTTTTAATGACTTTATTTTATTTCAATGTATTAGGAGCTTCTTTTTAGGTGAATCAAACTACAAGGGTTTTTTTTTTATCAATATAAAAATATAGGTCAGTACCACAGGAGAGAATGTGCCCTGTAGTTTTTGTTGGGTTTGCCTAGCACAGTGGTTCTTAACCTTTTTTGAGGTACCGAACCTATCAGTTTCAAAGGCGCATTCACCGAACCCTTCTTTAGTGATAAATAAAATATGACTTTTTTTTCCAAATTCAAGACATAGCTATATGTTTTTTTACTGGTGCACAAAATGAGCCGTGCATGAACATCACCTTGCTCAAAGAACAAAACCAACAAAGTGCATGAACTCACAACAAATTACGGTATTACTTTATTCTGGCCTCCACCACGGCAGAGGCTTCTCCGAACCCCTGAGACCGACTCATCGAACCCCTAGGGTTTGATAGAACCCAGATTAAGAACTTCCGGCCTAGCTAAATTATAGGTAAGGCAAGAAGTGTTACACAACAAAACTAAGACTCAGGTCAGACAGAGTCTTAAGCTGTCTACAAAGAATTCATTTAATTTTTCATGTTGCATTAAATACTGTTCTGATGTTTCTATTTTTAAAATTCATTTTCTCCAAATACCAATAGCATTTACCCTGGGGAGTTCCATCAACATATTGACATTTTGCCCTTGTTGTTGTAAGGAATGGATAGCCATGTCCACTTAGTGCAGAGGAGAAGCTGTGTTACACAGACCAGTGCTAGGTCTCTGTGAGAGGCTGGTGTCAGCCCTGGGATTAGGACGCATGGGAAGTTGGAGCTCCTGCTAGGCTGCTGGGATCTGCTTAGTGGAGGTGTCAGGAGTGAAGTGACCAGCAGTAGCACTGTATCCGATGGCAGCAGAAATCTTCACACAGCTTGCTGGCCAGCATTCCTGGAGAACGTGACACTGAGATCAGCCAGGTTTTCAAGAGCAATGACAGCAGGAGCCATCATTTATGAGTGAAAACCACCAGTGAAAACAAGAAGAAAATCTCTAGTTAAAACAGAGATTTTAGGAACGGCAAGATGGCGATGGAGTAGATGGATGTACCAACTTCCAACTCCCAGAACCAAAGTGTATTATAACTTAATTTTAAGAACCATCATCTGGATAAACAAACCAACTTTGAACTAAACTAAGTGGACTCTTCAACCAAGGAACACAGAAGAAGCCACATTGAGACTGGTAGGAATAGCGAAAACGGGAAGAGGGCTGCCTAGCTCCCCGGAGCAAACGGCAACCCGGCGAGACCCGCGTGGCAGGAGGAGAGTTTGGCAGAGAGAGAGGGACCTGGGTCCCAAAAACAAAGTTCCAGCCTGCAGCCCCAGAGCCTAGAAGAGGTGTTTGGACAGTATTGAGCTGTGAAACAAATGAGGATACTGTTTGTGAGAAAGAGACAGTTTTCTCAGACCCAGGATTCTTCTTAAAGGGACAGCGCAGAAAACCTCTCTCACAACCACTCACCCGGGGCTCTGGGGAACGGGGACAGAGGACAGGATCAGAGAAGCAGGAAGAGAGTGTGGACTGGAAGGCACAGGGAGAAACACTCTGAGGGACAGCCACCCTAACCCCTGGGCTAAGTCAGTTTTCTAATCGAAAATGAATATTTCCCCTGGAATTAGCAATACTGGCAAAGGGAGGCAGGATACCAGCCAAACAAGCTCTCCCGCGGCACTTAGAGCAGAGCTGCTTAGATGGAGGGAGCTTCCAGGACTACAGTATGGAGTGTTAGGGCCTGAGCTGCAGTGCCCCTACCCACACTGCTGAGGGCTTACTGGAGGGACAGTGGTGGCGGGACGAGGAAACACGGTTCTGTCGGCGGGGGCGGAGGCCCAGCTGGTGTAAGCTCATAAGCTTGGTCTAGCCCAGCAGGGGCAGAGGGGATGGGCGCAGTCCGGCAGCTGTGGGCCAGCCTGCAGCCCCTCCTGCGGGGGAAAAGCAGGAGGCCAGGAATGGGCAGAGATCTGCTGCTGAGCTGGGCCCCGTGGGCGTGCAGCATCAACTAGCCTCCAAGGTTTGCAACCCTGCATGAGCTGGCCCTGACCGAGGGGGCGAGGGTAAAGCCCAGGACAGGCGGAGGCTCGCAGCTGAGTGCATGCCAGCAGCCCAGCCCACCGGAGAAACTGTGGTTCGTGATCCTGCGCAGACAGGCCCTGAACGCAGGGGGCAGGGCTAAAGCTCTGGACAGGCGGAGGCTCACAGCTGAGCACACGCCATCAGCCCCGTCCGGTCCAACAAACCACGGCGAACAGGCTCTGACCGGGGAGGCTGGGTGGAAGCCCGGGAACAGGCGGGTTCTGCAGCTGAGCAAAGGTGCTCACCCCTACCCTATGTGCTGAGGCTTATGGCTTGAGTGCGGTGCGCAACCCCACCTCTGAAGGCAAGGCAAAGGCCCAGACAGACTGAGGCTTGTAGAGCCGGGCACCAGAATACAGCCCCTCCTGCAGAGAAGACATGGAAATCACAGCAACAACTGCAGTGGGCCTGCTGTGGCAACGCCCATACCCAACTGCCCTAGGCAGCGGCAGAGGGGGTGGTGGGCCTGCAGACAGACCACACCTAGGGAACACAGAGGCAACACCCATTGGACTCCAGTGGCTACACCCTTCTTATACACAGACATAATGGGCAGGCAGAGAAATGCAACCCAAATGAATCAAGAGAAATCCCCAGAGAAGGACCTGAATGAACCAGATATAACCAAATTACCAGATGCAGAGTTTAAAATAATGATAGTTAGGATGCTCAAAGAGATTAGAGCAACAATGGATAGTCATTACAAACACCTAAATAAAGAGATAACAAGTATAAAAAAGAAAATTGAAATAATAAAAAAGAATCAGACAGAAATGACAAATACAGTATCAGAACTGAAGACCACAATGGAAGGAATTAAAAGCAGGATGGGTGAAGCTAATGGTCGAATCAGCGAGTTAGAGGACAAAATAAACAAAGGCACAGAAGCAGAGCAGAAAAAAGAAAAGAGACTCAAAAAATGTGAGGAAACTCTAAGGGAGCTCTGTGACAACATGAAGAGAAATAACATCTGCATCATAAGGGTTCCTGAAGAAGAGGAGAAATCACAAGAAATAGAAACTTTGTTCAATCAACTCATAGCTGAAAACTTCCCTAAATTAAGGCTGGAAAACGTTTCACACGTTCAAGAAGCACAAAGAACTCCATTAAAGAGAAACCCAAAGAAATCTACACCAAGACACATCATAGTTAAAATACCAAAGCTAAGGGATAAAGAGAAAATTTTAAAAGCTGCTAGAGAACATATTGACATTTTACTGTTTTCTAAAATAAACCATAGTGTTTAGAAAGGACATTAACACCCTGCCACCACCACCATCACCACCACCATCAACAACTTGATTCTGGCTTGAGTTGTGGTAAATATATCTTTGTGGGAATTACCAAGTGAAGATGGGTGAAAATGTATCTCCCAGGCATGCTGTGGTTTATTAGAGACATGGGTCCACAGAGGACTGTACTTGTAACACTTCAAAATGGGCTAGGTCAAGCAAATTAATAAATCATTAGCAAAATAAGTACTACATTGAAATAGATGGAAAACTCATTGTAAATTTTTTCTGGAACTGTTCAGGTAAAAATCTACGCTTTGTTTAGAAAAAGACTAAGCACTAATTGAATATCAGTTCTTCAGGGATGAGGGCCTTATTTTGTAACTCCATAAAAGGGTTAAGAAAAGTATATGATGAGATTTCTGGAGAAAGCATATACTGTTCATTTAGCTAGAAAATAAAAGAAGTGAATGTTGATATATGAACTGACCATGTGGAACCCAACTGATTTAGTTACCATTTTCATGCTTATACCCCAGAGTGTGTGCTCAGCAACCCAAGAAGTGTATCATGGGTACCTACCATTTGCCTGGCGTTGGGATAACCATTGGAGAGAAACCATGAGTGAAAGGTCTATGCAGAAGGAGCTTCAGGCTGCACATACATAACAATGGAAATTAAAAGATACATTAAAATAGCTATGTCAGGATGGGCTAACTCTTCATGAACGAACTCCGGCCTGGGGAAAGTTGAGAAAAACTTTGCAAAACAGGTAACAGTATTTGAGTCTTGAAGAATGGGTAAGAATTGGCCAGGTGGGAAAGAGAGGAGGCCTCACAGGCAGAGTGGACAACAAGTTCAAAGGCATAAAGCAGATCATTTCAAAGTCCATCAGGAGCACCCTAGTATTTTCTCAATGGAGGTTCCTGGGCTCATGCAGATATATTTGGAAACAGAGTCGGTGGACAGGATGTGAGAATTTACATTTCTGCAAGCACTGAAATGTGTTTTTGTACACTCTACAGTTTCTGAGCCATTGGCATGGAAGAAAGACAAGAATTTCTGGATTCTGCCTGAAAACAGTCAGTCCTACAGTGGAATGCAGAGAGTTTTCAGGTATTTTGGGGAATATGGTAAACTGAGTAAAATTTTTAGGTGTCCAGGGATGTGCTGGAACATCTCCTCCAAAGAGCTGCATCTCACCTTTTGTACCACAAAGAAGAGATCACAATGCTTTCTGGAACTCTGCGTTCTGGAAGCAGTGTGTTACACAGCTGGGAATATTGTTCCAGCTCTAATACTGAGCAGAGCAAAGGCTACTTACCAGCTTTGAATGTGGCCAGAGTAGCCAAGGTCTCTGCGTCAGATAAGAAACGTGCCAGCAGTGGTAAAAGATGCTGTGTGGAATCTGTGGTAATACCAAGAAAGAGAATGACAAACCAGGTTCCTGGAGTTCTGGGGTAATGCCATTTCATCAGTAGTATAGAACTATGCCTTTTAATAAACATCTCCTATTTTATTACTGGACTCTAGCAAAGACAGAATGATGGATCGTGCAACACCAAGAGACCATTCAGCTGAATCTACCCATCATGAGGTAGCAAAATGCATTAAGTCATTAGCTCAGGCTGATAATCAGAAGATGAAATGGGTGCACTCAGGACTGAGCACAGGTAGCACTAGTGTGCATAAGCAGATGATAGGAACAGCTAGTCCAAATCCCATGACACCCACAACTTTTGAGTAGTCCTACCTTAGCTTCCACCTATGGCTGGGGGAGGGATCCCACAGGAGGGGGAAAGCCTGAGATTCCTTTATAGAAGATGAGCTTGGTCTGTGGGGACAAACTGCAAGTGAATAGCAGCCATGCTGCATGCTCACACAGAGTTGGCCTTGATAGAAGGTGGAGAGAAAATACTTCCATAGGCAGTGTGCCTGACTGCCTACTTTATAATGAAAGAGATAAGGCCTGTGGTTAGAGAAGAGTGAGAATCACAGGAAACAGTGAATGGTTTGGCCAGTTGGTCGGGGGTCTAGGTGGAAAAGATTAGAAGAATATACATGCACGTGGGTGGACATGTGGAGTGGCCTGAAGGTGAAGACCTTGGAGTCACATATTAGCACCCCTGAGAGAATATCCATAGAGAGGGATCTCAACAACTGAATGTCGGAATGAGCCAGCCAGTTGATGCCAGCCAGCCTCTGTTATGAATCATCCTAGTGCTGACATGATGAACCCAGGAGTGCTGGGGCCATGGTGGTGAATCATGGTTTGGGCCTGATAACATGGGCCCCACATAGTAACACCCATGTAGCTGTTACTGCCATGGAATGTCTAAACTGCCAGCTCACAGGAGAACATTCTGAGAGCTTCCACCTCCTCCAGAGTCCTGCCTTGGTGCACTTCTTGTCCCCCTCACACCAGTCCCCCTCACCCCCACCCCAAGCTGGCTTCAATCTATACCAAAGGGGCCTCAGATTCACTCAGAGTAACTTCTTGAAAATATATGAGGGATTGTTCATTTTGGAAATATTACCACAATAATCAGACATCTTAAAACTTTACTCATTAAGTTGCTAAACTCTTTGTAGAAATATTACTTGAACTATATTCTTTTGATTTTCTTTGAAGCAATGGCTTTCAACCTTTTTGCTCATGGCACACATAAACTAATTACTAAAATTCTGTGGCACACCAAAAAATATTTTTTTGCCAATCTGACAAAAAAAAAAGGTGTATTTTTGATTCATTCATACCAGACAGCTAGTATGTTAGTTGTCTTTTTTCTTGACCATCTAAGAGGTCAGTGCCCTTGACTAAATAGTCAAGTATTGTGGCACAGTGATTGAAAATCACTGCTTTAGACAGTCAACAGATTGATATCTATTGAAGAGATTAGTTTTTTTTATTAATTTTTAATGGGGTAACATTAATAAATCAGGGTACATGTGTTCCAAGAAAACATCTCCAGATTATCTTGTCATTCAATTATGTTGCATACCCATCACCCAAAGTCAAATTGTTCTCTGTCACCTTCTATCTGGTTTTCTTTGTGCCCCTCCCCTCCTCCCTATCCCACCCTCTCCTCCCTCCCCCCTGAAGAGATTAGTTTTATGGCACTAAAACAATGTCACAGAAATTTCATATTAGAAAAGGTGGAAAGTTTATGCTAAGTGCTGTAGGTGAAAAAAAAAGTTTCACCTCTCCCATCTTTTAAATCAAATTTATCTCAATTACTGTAAGAAAGCTCAAAAACACTAACATTACTTTCTTTTTAAATCAATTCACAGCCTCTTATAATAATGGGTAAAAATCTTATTAGATGTACTTTAAACATTTTATTTCTTTTTATTTATTCATTTTAGAGAGGAGACACAGAGTGAGAAAGAGAGAGAGAGAGAGAGAGAGAGAGAGAGAGAGAGAAAGGGGGGAGGAGAAGCTGGAAGCATCAACTCCCATATGTGCCTTGACCAGACCGGTGCAGAGTTCTGAACTGGCAACCTCAGTGTTCCCAGGTTGACACTTTATCCACTACACCACCACAGGTCAGGCTAGACGTACTTTAAAAAGACCAATGTGTTTGAGAGAAGAAAACAAAGTGATTTTTCAAGGAAGCCATTGGTCATATAAAACACTAATTCCACAGCTGGGTAAATGTAAGAACATATATTTGAAATGTCTGTAATCTGTCGAGATGGTGAATATATAGGAGTCTAGCTTTTGAACAATCTGTTCTTGGCACCAAAAACTTTCGACTGGGAAATGTAATCCTTGAACCAGTTAAGGAATCATGTGGAGTTTTAGTATCCAGGTAAAACCTGCTTACTTAGGATCAACCTGCTTTGGGGTTTCAATATTTGTAAAACTTTGCCCTGCCTTGTATTTTGAACTTTATTAAAGTGATGTGCAGCCAGAAAAAGTCTTTGCCCTAGAGGAAAAGCCCCTTTATTGAGCTTGTGGGGTGGGGTGTTGCTATAACATTCGGCAAAGCCTTTTCCTATTTTCTGTCATAAGAAACGATCACCTTGTATTATTATTATTTTTTTAAATTCATTTTAGAGAGGAGACACAGAGAGAGAGAGAGAAAGGGGGGAGGAGCTGGAAGCATCAACTCCCATACGTGCCTTGACCAGACCGGTGCAGGGTTTTGAACTGGCGACCTCAGTGTTCCCAGGTCGACGCTTTATCCACTGCGCCACCACAAGTCAGGCTCACCTTGTATTATTGAAAGCTAATGGCAGAGAGGTGTCTGCACTGTTTTACCCCAAACCCCTAGGAAGAGAACCACTGAACTCTCTGAATTCCTAATAAATAATCCTATGGCAAATGGAACATTAAAGAGAACAGAAATAGCCTCAGGCATTTCCCAAATACTAATAGTGCCTTTGGGAGATCTCTGATTGGAGAGATTTCAGAAGCAAAATATCGATTTTTCTCATATTGAATTAATGGTGTACATTTAGCCAAGGCATCTCAGGAACTTTTATCTTTGCTTTAGGGAAAATTTAGCTTTCCATTTCCCGGGGTTCCAATACCCTTCTGCAAATCTTGTACACTGCCTGCCAGACCTCCTCTCATCTTGGTTCCTGCTCTCTGATAGCAATGTCTGCTCTGCCCTAATTTCTCCTTGTGTCTTACTGCTTCTAAGTCTTTGTTCTGCCAGAACCCCCCCCCCCCCTTCCCCCATCATCCATGTCTCTGGAGATCCTCCCTGTTCTTTAAGGTCTAATTCAAATATCACTTCCCTGGGAACTGGCTCTGATCTGCACACCTGGGAGCAGGCTCTCCTTGCTGAGATCTCTCAGGGCACACCAAAAGCATCATGTCAGTTGTGTTAATAAAACCTATTTAGTACATTTGCATCTCCTGCTCTACATCACAAGCTGAGGCAGGAACTCCCTTCTTTTCCCATCCTCTCTCCCTCCCCTTCCGTTCCTTTCCATTCCCTCCTTCCTTCCCTTGCTAAGCACATGGCCTGTTCAGGCCTTTTCTTCCCTCAAGGCAATATTTAAAACAGACCCCTGACACACAGAGCTGAATTGTCCCCCTCTGCCGTCCATCCTTTAGCTAGATGATAAATGTTGGGAGGAGTGGCTGTTCTAGAAGTATCTTGAAAGCCATTATATCCAAATCATTAGAAGAGTGACCCATAAGAAGTATTTAACGTTTGTTGATATTTTATCCTTCTGCAATTTATTTTATAGTGTATTGAAATAAAAAATATTTTTATATGGGTCAAACTGTATTTATGAGTAAGCTTTCTCAGTCTGTCAAGTGCTATTGGAAATGAAGTAACAGTGTTGTCTAAGCCCAGCTCCATTTCTCTCAAGCATAGTTCAGGTTCTGTTATTAACTAGGTTGTTTATATAGTTGAGATTGAATTTATATAGGTACCTGGCCTTTCCTTTTTTTTTTTTTTTTTTTTTTTTTTAGAGAGAGAGAGAAAGAGAGAGAGAGAAAGAGACAGACAGGAAGGGAGATAAGTGAGGAGCATAATTGCAACTCCTTAGTTGTTCATTGATTGTTTCTCAGACGTGCCTTGACCAGGGAGCTCCAGCTGAGCTAGTGACCCCTTGATCAAGCCAGCAACCTTGGGTTCAAGCCAGCGACCTTCGGGCTCAAACTGGTGACCATGGGGTCATGTCTATGATCTCACACTCAAGCTGGTGACCCTGCGCTCAAGCTGATGAGCCCCTGCTCAAGCCAGCGACCTCAGAGTTCTGAACCTGGATCTTTAGTGTCCCAAGACAATACTCTATCCACTGTGCCACCACCTGGTCAGGCTACATGGCCTTTCTTAAGTCAGCAAAAGCCACAATGTGTGATTAAAAAGAAGGTACACACATGAGCACAGGATACATTTCCAGTGTTGTAACTTTTAATAAAGGGCTTATTGGAAAGCAATTTGTAATCCAGTATTTATTCCTATAACTTCTCAACATGTAAAAACAAGGAAATGTAGCAAACTGAAAACTATTATAAGCTAAACTAAATATATTAGAAACATGTAAAATTTATGCCTGTGGTTTTCTAATTTTGTAATTTGTAATAAAACTGTCAGTATTTGGTACAAGAACTGGCAAAATGTTTTAGCCCAAACACTGCAGCATGAACTGAATAGCTGTTCAGAGGAAAATGGACTCTGTGAACACTTCAGCTGAATGGTTTGAGTGTGGGGAGTTCCATCTTCTCCACCACAGTGAAACTCTATTACCCAAGTTTAGAAACTATTTACATAAAATAACACTAAATCTCAGAACTTCTCAGATGTGCAAAACCAAGATTAAACAACAACACAAATGACACAAACCAGGGGGGAAACACTGTTACCTCTCTGAAATAGGCCTTTTCATGGAAATAAAATGGGTGATATTTTTTTTAAGTTAAAATTTGCTTCATTTTAATTTCAGGTTGCTATTTGTTCCAATATTTGTTCACCATCTTCCCAGCTGCATAACATCTTTGGAACATTCTTAGAAACTAAAAATCCAAACTTGACTCTAGTGAAAAAATACAAACTGGGAGTGGAGGTTTTCCATGCCCAAGCACATATTTTGAATTCAAGTTGGGGGAGCCCCACAGGCTTCCTTTTTCCAGTTACTTCTTAATCACTTCTTATATTTTCCAAGACAAGAACAATGAGATTGAATTGCAGTGAGAGCTGGTTGTGTGAATTTATTTTTTACTTACTTCCTTGGAATTAGGACCATTTGGGGAAAGGAAAAATCCACTCAAGGCGATCTCCAGAAATGAAAAACAGACTGCAAGAGCTCCCCTCTCTCCTGAGCCATTTGACAACACCCTCCTCTCCTTTCTTATATTAATCCTTCACTATGTATTGCCCCATTTTTTCAAACTTTCTTATTTTTAACTTTGAAGCCATTATACCTCTTTTGACTCTGGACTTTAAATAATTGTATGCATATTAGAAAGGTTTGAAGACATCATAACATGATAAATGTCTTTCTTATGTAGTTACAGAAGAATAGTTAGTTAGAGGTGTGGGTTCTGGAGGCAAGCTGCTCAGGTTCTGTATGGCCAATAGTCATGGCCACCACCATCATGGCCATATATCTGGTGCAGTTGTCAGGGTTTGAATCAGATTGGTATAGAGCTGCCACCACCCTTGAGGGATGGGGTAGAGGACTGGTTGTTGTTATGGTTCCCCATGGCTATCCTTTTGGGGACTATGGGCTTCATGATTTTTACAGCCCTGCAAGAGGAAACCGAGAAGCTATGGAAGATGCTGCCCAAGGCCTGAAAACCGAGGAGTGGAAGGAGTTGGAATGGCCACGGGAGAAAGAGATGCAGATTCTGGAACTGGAACAAGTGCTAGAGAAGGAGACAGCATGGGTTCATGAGTTGCAGTTTGCCTTGGAAGTTGAATGTTGGCAGGAGCAGTTGCTGGAGGAACAACTGTGGGTTCAGCTTCATGAAAGCCGGCAGCCACAGGAGCCTAAGATAGAGCCGTGCCGGTGTAGTGGCTCTGAGTTGGCAGGGGCAGGCATTTCTGAAGCTGCTGTATGCAGACTCCAGAAGGTAAAAGCCCAGCAGCAAAGAGTACCTACTGAGCCCCTGGTGGGTTTGCTGCAATTGTGGAACAGAGGTGGATGGTAGCATGCTCTCTGGAGCAGAGGTGGAGACGTTGGCCAACATTGCCACATGCTCCTCCTTGGGGCAGCATCTTAAGAGCTGCCAGGATGGCAGGGATAAAGGAGAGAAGCTGTTTGTAGAGTGAGAACAGAGAGAATGAAGGTGTGCAGATGGAAACCAGAGGTGAGGGGCTTTTGTGAGCTCTACTGAGATTGGTGGGGCCTTTGATTCTAGGAGGAACTGGAGAAGATTCTCCTGGTTGTGGAACCAGATAATGTGTGTAGGGTCAGTAGTCGCGGTCAGGATCACAGCCACCTAGCCCATGCAGGTTTGCATTAGATTAGAACAGACAGTAATGAAACAATAGAGCCAAAAACTGGTGAGCCATCAGCTTTAATTCTATCTTGCACCCGGTGGTCAAGTAAAAACACACACTGGACTCCAAACCACTCATTCAGTGCTCACAAAGCTACTGACTTTACTGACTTACCCGAGTTTCCTAGAATCAAAGGTTTCTAGCTCACCAGACTTATTTACCTCTGTTCCCCATCTCCTCCTGCACAAACTCCGCACAAACTGGCTTCTCTCTCAGCAGTCCGCCATCTTGGCTGCATCTCCTGGCCTCCACGTGGCCTTAATCTGCTCTCCTTTCTAATACTAACCTCAGGAACAGAGAGAGAGCAAGCTCCAGGTCTGTCCCACTTTATAGTGTAGAAATCCAAACCCTTAATCCAATCTACAAACAAGGAAGTCTCTGATACAAAGTCACTTATCTGAGGCATAATGGGAGGATCCCTTATGAGTGCATCACCTCACATCATCCAATCAGTAAAGGGTATGGGGAAAAGCTTACTCTTAAAACTTGCACGTGGGCAGCGCAACATATTCTATCTGCCCAATAATGTGTCAGTGGCTTTGTAAGCTCTGAATGAAGAGGGAAGTGTTTTCCCTGTGTTTTTGCTCGTTGGCCGGTGCAAGACTTTAATAAGGGATGGCCCACCAATTTTTGGCTCCACTGTTTCTTTACCATCTGCCTGAATCCAATGAGAACCTCCAGGTTCAGGGCCAGATCCCACTCTCACTGGCTGTGAGACTTTCGGCCGTTCTCCACGCTTCTGTGTCATCATCTCTGAAATGGAGATAATAATACAACATGTCTCTTAGGGCTATTATAAGGACAAAGAAAACAATGTTTATAAATGGCACAGTGTCTGCCAGACAGTGCTCAATAAATGTTAGCTCTCTTTGTATGTGGGTTATTGTCACTGCACAATCTTTTAATTTTTAAATTTCTATTGGAAATATCATCCTAGGCAGCCCTTTATTATAATCATAATTGGGTCATTCTAAGTTGTCTCTGCTGGAGAGGTGCTGCAGGCCTCACCTTACAGAGCACAGACATTAATTCGGTTCTTGTTAATTTATCAAGGGACTCCCACTAGCTACTAATTTAGCAGAGTCATAGTCTCCCTGTATATCCTTGAGAGGAGAGGTAGGAGATCAAGTGCAGAGAAAAAAACCACACTAATTGCTTAGCCTTCCAGCTGTTCATTTCCTTGTTTTTCAAAAAAGCTCTTAGCTAGTGGGAGACAGGAAAAAGGTTGATCTCAATTGGAATTTGATTTAATGTGTTGTGGACACAAAACTTTTACTTTCAGCAACTTTCTCACCCCCTACCCCCATCCAACCCGAAATACACAAAATACATCCTGTAATGTATTTAGTGAATGGTGAGTGGCCTTACATCAAAGACAATCTGGCACTAGGGGAAATCCGATCCTGTTCAAAGTTGCTCTAGCAGACTGCCTTAGACTGAATGTGTTTGATGTCACCTTGGTTCTAAGAAGGCAAGGACGAGGAGATTAGCACTGGCACCTTTGGAGCAGGGAGAGAAAACCTTTCCTGATTCCTTTCTCTGTATCTTAGAATGAAGTAGCGGAGCTGAGGCCGCAGTTCCCAGTGGGCCCAAGCAGAAGGGACAATTGTGATGCAGCCTGCTGGGCTGGGCAGCATTCTCTGTCAGTGCTCAGGGGACAGGGTGTGGCTTCACGCCACTGCAAGTTCCAGGGCCTGTGTGCTGAGAGTGGAGAAAAAAAGCTACTTCTATTTTATTTGGGGGAAAACTGTTTCTCTACCGTATATTTTTCTGTTTCAATTCGTTGACTTTTATAGTTAAACCTCATCAAAGGGTAAAGAGCTGTAGAATCTTTAGGGATATTTATTACAGAAAATAATCTAAGGGTAAATTCTTTTTCACTCTATCTTTAATCAGAAAAATTATATACAATGTAGAAACAGGAATTTCTACCTTTGAAATTATAATTCTGACACTAAATAGTTGTTTTACTTTGGCCCCTTAATATTTTTGGATGTCTGTTTTTCCTCAGATAGAAAATGGGGGGTTTGGAATAGATGAGCTATAAAGCGCCTGTCACACTTAAAAACTTTATGGTTCTGCCAAAGGCTTAATTTATAAAGGGATATTTTGTCCCCTCACCCCCACTAGTTGGTTCCAGATAATGTGCTATTTTTCACAAACGTTGCTGATAGAGAAGCTATTTTCAGTTTCCAATAAAATGGAGAACGATGTGACCCATTTTATAGCTAGCTCATGAGAGAATAGTCTCCAGCAGTTATCAATCCTTCTATTTAATTTTCTTGATAAGGACCATATGATAGAAACATTTCTTTGCTGAAAAACTAATAGCAGTCTAGACTATATTTGAAAATACTGTACATACACTCTGTAATAGCTCTGGGAGATGATTGCATATTCATTGTCAATTCAACTTGGATGTGTTGAGAAAAAAGGAAAATTTCACTTTTGTGCTCATCTCCTGAATGACTGAACAGTTAAAAAGACATATGGTTTCTCCAGTTCCTCAGAAATTGTAACTGTTCGTTTCAATGTGGATTGCGCTTGTGTTTATGATCCAGAAATGATTGCTATTAAGATCATAAGAATTTTTTTGTTGTTTAGTTTTAAGAAAATATTCTTCTGTTTATATAGATGCTTTCTTAGGATGAGTTAGAGGGTGTTTACTAAAAAAGACTGAATTAATAAGAAACACTATTACTATTATTTTAATACATAATTCAGTTTATGGCTTTTGTTTCCTAAATTTTATTTATCCAATAACAGTCTGGTTAATGTTTGTCTATTGGTCATACTAAAGAGATTGTAAAAATTTGTTCCTTAGAGAAGAATAAGACTTGGACATTTTGAGTAAGTGATGTCAGTAGTTCATTTTATATTCAATTTTAGTAACAAAGTTTCTATTTCTGGATTAGGGGCCAACACTGGAGTACATACTTTTAGTCATATGTTGACTTCTAAATGCATAATATTAAAACACCACAAGATGTTTGTACATTAGCTAGTAAATATTCTGCACACACAGAGATGCTTAATAAATATTTTATCAGAACAAAAAATTAACCCATTAATATTGATAATATTATTCTTTAAAATTTTTATTTATTTTTATTTTATTATTACAATTAATTTTGTGTGTGTGTGAGAGAGAAAAAGACAGAGAGAGAGACAGACAGACAGAAAGGGAGAAAGAGCAGAAGCTTCAGTTGTTAGTTGTGGCACTTTAGTTGTTCATTGATTGCTTCTCATATGTGCCTTGACCTGGGACACCAGCTGAGCCAGTGGCCCCTTGCTGAAACCAACAACCTTGGGCTCAAGCCAGTGACCTTTGGGATTAAACCAGGAACCATAGGATCATATCTATGATTCCCCGCTCAAACTGGTGAGCCTGTGCTCAAGCCAGCAACCTTGCAGTTTTGAACTTGAGTCTTTAGTGTCCCAGGTCAACACTCTGTCCACTGTGCCACCACTGGGTCAAGTTCTTTAAACATTTTATTTATTTATTTATTATTGAAGTATAGTTGACATACATTATTATATTAGTTTCAAGTGTACAACGTAGTGATTCAATATTTCTATACCTTATGATGTGATCACCATGATAATAAGACTAGTAACCATCTTGACAGTATTACTTTTTTTGTTTACACCTTTTTATTCTATTATTTATTATTTAAAAATACTTCTTTTTGTGGTCATGATTTTTAAAATAACTTTTAAATTGAACTTATTGGGGTGACATTGGTTACAAAAATTACACAGGTTTCAGGTGTATAATCCTATAATACATCATCTATATATTGTACTGTGTGTTCATCTCCCCAAGGCAAGTCTCCTTCTATCACCATTTATTCCCCCATCCCCCACCCTCTTGTTCCTCTGGTAATCATCATTCTGTTGTCTGTGTCTATGAGCTGACTCTATTACTCTTAATCCTTTCCAGTTCTGATACCCTGACCAGGAACACTCCACATACATGCATACACTTCATGAACACAGAGACACACATACATACTACATACGTGCATACTTCTGTTCATACATCACACATGTGGCAGACCCCTCCTACACACACCACAGAAACACACACTAGCCCCCTTAAATTGTTGATGGTGGGAAAGGAGGACACACCCAGGAGTGGTGGAAATGTCAAGTAAAGACAACAATGCAAAGACTGAGTGGGGCTTGGAAACCATGTCTAGGCATGAGCATGCTGAGTGATGCTTCCTCACCTTCGAAGCTGGTTGTAAAACAGGTGCTGGGAGAGGAGTGAGCAACGTGGGTGGGCAGACCAGGGGCATCATCAGCAGGCTGCTCAGGAGTAATGGCTCTGTCTCCAACTTGCTTGTGAAAGCAGTAGTATGGAGGGAGAGAGTGGAGAGTGAGGAGTGAGACAGAGGGCAAGAAAGAGGAAGGAGTGAGGGTGGAGAAAGGTTCTTCTTAAAACATGGACTTGGACAAAAAGGAGGCTGACCATGCATCCTGGTTTGCCTGTTGGCCTCTTCTAATTAGAAGTAGTGCCCTTTCACTCTAAAAGTGTCTCAATATGGATGATAAATTGTTACCCTATATACATGCCCCAAATACCGTTAGCATAACTAGTGATGGATCACCAGTCCTGCGACTCTAAAGGGTCAAGTGCAGCCAGGGAAGGGAAATTGCTGAAAATTTGCAGATAATGTGGAAAAAAAGAAGAAAATAGCACTGCATTTTTATTATATATTTGTATAATTTTATTGATAGACTTCTTGCAGCCTATAGATGTAGAAAAGTGTTTTTATTTGTATTATCAAAAATCATAATTTTAAGGTTGGAGAGACCTTCCCCTCACCGAATCGCTGTCACTGTTTTCCTTTTGCCTCTAAGATAGCCTCACTGGTGTCTCATCTGTATTTTTTGTTTGCTCACTTTTATTGTTAAAAATGGCACTGGACATGTGTCTGTGATATTGCTAATTGCCTTCCTGCTTGGGAAGGCCCATAGTTATGGTAATGTTTTCTGGAGGAGGGATTTTGTGCCAAAAAGTTTTAAGAAGAAGCAGAAGGAGAAGGAGAAGGAAGGAGAAAAAAGCCATGATGGCAGAAGGAGAAGGAGAAGGAAGGAGAAAAAAGCCATGATGGCAGGGTGCTGAAGGAGAAGCCAATATGTGTAGAGAGAAGGGAGAAGGTATGCAGATTGAGAACTAGAGGTAACTGAGATTGGTGGGGGCCTTTGATTCTAGGAAAAACTGGAAAAGATTCTCCTGGTTGTGGAACTGAAGAATGTGTAAGTGGATTTTGGAGCCCTCTGTGTGTTTCCTTGCCAGCTGAGGTGAGACTAGAATAAAGGAATGTCCCACCAGTTTTTAGCTCCATTGTTTCTTTACCGTCTGCCCGAATTCAAGGAGAACTTGCACGTGAATGGCCACGATGGCGGTGACCCCTGGCCATACAATTCCCTTGTGTTATCCCCTCTCCTTGAGGGCAGGCAGTGCCTTCTGACTCCCTTTTAGCAAATAGAGTTGGGCAGAAGTGAGAGAATGCCTCTTCCAAAATTAAGTTATTCATCTTGGTTCTCTCTCTCCCTCTGAAACTGGGAGCCATATTGTGAGTTGCCCAAGGAAATGCTATCTCTGGCCAGCAGTTAGCAAGCGTTAAAGCTGCCAATAACCACTTGAGTGAACTGGAAAGAAGATCCTACCCCAGGGGGCCTTTGAGGTGATAGCAGCCTCAGCCCAAATCTTGACTGCAGCTTTGTGAGAGCCAGAGGGGGGCCTCTAAGCTGCATGCAGATTTCCGACCCACAGAAACCATGAGGTGATAAATGTTCTATTTAAATCCTTATATTTAGGAGTAATTTATTTTGCAGTGACAGATAACCAAGAAACACACCATTTTTGTTCCCTTGCAGGGTTCACGGATCCACTTTCTTAATTTCTTTATATTTATTCATTTTAGAGAGGAGGCAGAGTGAGAGAGAGAGATAGAGAAATGGGGGAGGAGCTGGAAGCATCAACTCCCATATGTGCCTTGACCAGACCAGTGCAGGGTTTTGAACTGGCGACCTCAGTGTTCCCAGGTCGACGCTTTATCCACTGCGCCACCACAGGTCAGGCTCGGATCCACTTTCTTATTTCCCACTGACCAAATCTGATTAAAGCAAAATCCTACAACTGGCTGTCATCACACAACATTAGTTGAATGCCTGTTTAGTAAGAGGGCAGGAAATCAAATACAGGAAATGGTCACAGTATGAGGATTTATAGGTAGGGGAGGTTTTATCCTGGCAAATTTACCCAGGGAAGACCTTGCCTTACTTCCTAAAATCTCCAGCTGTCATGGATCATGTTGTCTGTATGAAGCCTGCATCCATCGAGACTTCTCAGATGTACCCACTTCCATTTTTTAACAAAACTGCTTTTCGGTGATTGGAACCTCGCCCACTTTCTCCTCTGGAATCCACAGTCCTCTAGTCCCTGTCATGTGTGGCAGAGACTGAGGCCAGGCATGTGTTCTTGCTCTGATTGCGTTTGAAAAGCCAGGGTCCATTTCCTGCAGCTGTTTATTAAAACTTCTCACTTAATGCACGTTTTCCTTTGTTGACTTGAAAGCACAGCTCACATATAAATGAGGCCACCATTTCTCTTTCTGATAAAGGCTCTTTTCTGGTTCCATTTACTCTTGAGAGGCAACAAAACCTGAGAGTTTAGAGCTTGGGTCTGGATCTTGACTTCTGGCTTTCAGGTTCTGGCTCTCATGGTTTTGTCTGTGTGATCTTGGGCAATTTTCTTCACCTCTCTGTGCATCTGTCTACTCAAACAACAATTGGATGATAACTGTTACTGGGCACTAATGAACATGTATCCTTTATTTGTAAGGACTAGAAATGGTCAACTGCCTTAGCATGTTGTACAGTTAGGAACACAGAAAAGACAGTCCCGCAGGGTGCTTGGCATCAGGAAGTTAATACATGTGAAGAGCCTGGCTCCGCGGGAGCACCGTGTGAACCTCAGCTTTAATATCACAGTATCTTTTGGCACAAATACAAGCAATCATATTTTAAATCAAAATGCTTTCTTGAGCTGGGATGCCTTATTTTGATTTAAACCTTTGACATTTGCTGTGAATTGTGAAATGACCCACTGGCATAGACCGTATTCTTAGAGAGCGGTCCATGCTCAGATTCCACAAGAGGGGAGAACTCTTTGTATAAAGCTGTTAGAAATCATTTGTATTCAAAGAGTGGGGATACGTGTTGAATTACTCCAAGAAAAGAGGAATTGCCTATTTAATAGGTAAGATAAGGATTCTACTAAATTATTTATGAAACTTTCAAAGAACTGTAGTTTGTAAAATACATGACGCAATGCAGAAAAGTCAGTTATGCGAATCTAAGGAGAGTGTGATTTCAGTTTCTGTGTTCCATATGGGGGAGGTGAACTCAGTGATGATGCACAAATAGTCACAATGACCTTATCTCACAGATGTTATTAATAGTGATGGTTTCCAGTGGATTAAGAAATATGTATAATATAATAGTTTGCTTATAAAGTTGGAAATTGATGATCTGTTTTGAAATTAAAACCCAAATTGATTATCTGTTTTGGAATTAAAACCCAGAAGGAGATGTGTACACATACACACAACTTTCACAAGAAGCTTGGGTGTATCAGCTAGAGCAGGTGTGGCCAACAGTTTTTGCCCCTGGGACAGATTAGAAAGAAAACCTTTGTCACGGGCTGGACAAAATATTAAAATTAAAAAATGTTAAATACAAAACTGATTTGTTAAGTAAACAAAATTTTATTATGTAATTTGTTTATGAATAAATGTAAGTGAGTGAAAAAATTTTCATATACAACATTATTTAAAATATATAATTACATACCGTATAAATATCCAAACTGTATCGCAATCAATCGAAACAATATTTAATTAATAGAATGAGATTGAAGGGGTTATATCACAAATAAAACAATTATTTCATTTTACAAACAGTAATCAACTGCAGCTATTGTCTATGCTACAATGCCACTTGATTCAGCACACTCGACCACAAAAATAACGAACTGTTTGACCTCGGGTGCGCACTGGCAAACTCCGCCTCAAAGAATGTGCGTTTCACATTGCTGCTAAACATCAAACAGTTCATGTACAGATGAGTACAAAAGTTGTAAATCTTTATAAGGAAATTATTTAAAAAAATAAAGAAGTATTGCAAATCCTTTCGACCAATTATTGGAAGTTAACCCTAGATTAGTCACACTTGGAATTCTTTTCCGCGTATCACTATCTTCTTAAATATCTCAATTTCCAATAATCAAAGATGCTTCCACTTCTGAGTAGCTGAGATTTTAAAGTAGTGGAGTATATTAAAAATTTAATCACAGGCCGCATAAACTCATTACACAGGCCGTATCCGGCCCACAGGCCGTATGTTACCCATGACTGAGCCAGAGTGTCATTTGTGAAGAGTTACTTTTCCTTTTTTACTATAAACTCAGTGTGTCGGTAGTGCTAATAAGGTCATTAGATAGCTCTAGCATTATGAGATGTGGGGTAACCACGCAGGAACAGAGGAGTCCGCTGTGCTCAGACCACGTCTAGTGTGCCATATTGCTTCTGGGGATCCTGTTTCAAAGGTGTTGAAGTATAATTTTCAAAAAGGTTAAATTGCAAAAATAAAATGAATATGTGTCAAATATTATTTTTAACTCATTAATTAGAATCCACTTAAAATGTGAATTTGACTTACAGCAATTTATATTCTTTGTCAGACAAAATTCATTTGCACTTTTATAACAGGAATCATCTGCATTCCTGTGGTTATTTAACATTTGCATTGTTACCCATTTTCTATAACAAACTTTGTGTTACAGATTTGTGACATGGCTTAGCCAATCAAAGGCAGTTGAAAGTACACTCCTATACAATTAGATAGTCCCAGGGGGTCTGGTAACAATGCTCTGAGCTCCACTGAAAAGACACCAGAAATCACTTTGGCTCGTTTCCAACTTGGGCCTTTTTCCTACATGAGGAATATTACCAAAGAGGAGACTGTTCAGCAGAGGGTAACTATGAAAGTGGGAGCTCTTCATATCATGCATTATATGGACAAATGTTGGTACTGGTTTTTTTATAGCCTGACAAAGAAAAGATGCATTGTTGATAGTAGTTCAAGTTATAAAAAACTAAGGAATTGTCATAAAGCAAAGGGTCGGCCTTATTTTGTGTACTTTTGGAGCTTAGAACCATGATAAAGGAAAAAGCAAATAAGACAGGAAATTATAGCAAAGCAGCTCTTACTTTAATATATGAAATATTTGTTCAGAAATGCAAATGCACAGTGGAAAGAGTGTAGGACTGAGATGCAGAGGACCCAGGTTCGAAACCCCGAGGTTGCTGCCTTGAGTATGAGCTCACCAGCTTGAGTGCAGGTTTGCTGGCTTGAGCATGGGATCATAGACATGACTCCATGGTCACTGGCTTAAGCCCAAGGTCACTGGCTTGAGCAAGGAGTCACTCGCTCTGCTGGAGGCCCCAAGTAAAGATACATATGAAAAAGCAATCAATGAACAACTAAGGTGCCTATATGAAGAATTGTTGCTTCTCATCTCTCTCCCTTCCTGTCTGTCTGTTCTTATCTGTCCACCCTGCCCCCCCATTTCTCTCTCTCTCTCTCACACACACAAGCAAGCTCTGATTTGTGGATTCCTTGTCATTGAAAATATTCAAGAAGAAATTATAGAATTTTCTATAGGAATTTTGTGTAGCAAATATTTTTCAGAAGTTTGCTCTAGAGCAATGTCACCCCATAGAAAGATAATGTGATTCATTAGCCAGATTTTAAAAAATCTAGTTAAATTGAGTTTAGTAATATATTTAACGTGATATATAAAAATTATTATTATTTCAACATGTTATCAATGGAAAAACATTAATGAAATCTTTTATTTGTTTATTTATTTTGTACTAACTTTTTGAAACCCAGCGTGTATTTCATACCTACCAGCAGGTCTCAGTTTGAAGTAGCTGCATTTTATTTACTTTAGATTTTATTTATTCATTTTTAGAGAGAGCTGAGAGAGAGAGAGAGAGAGAGAGAAGGGGGGGGAGGAACAGAAAGCATCTACTCCCATATGTGCCTTGACCAGGGAAGCCCCTGGGTTTCAAACCAGCAACCTCAGTGTTCCAGGTCTACGTTTTACCCACTGCGCCACTGCAGGTCAGGCTGGAGTAGCTGCATTTTAGTGGCTCAACAGCAGTTATGTAGCTGCTGTTGATGTAAGAAATGTTCAAACCTGTAAGAATCTTTATGAGTTTATTTGAGCCAAACTGAGGACAAGTGCAGAAGCAAAATCTCAATGGATTGAGAAAATGTTTCAGAGAATGGCAGTTTTGCCACTTACTTTGTACATCAGAATTAAAGAAGAAGACATAAGGCGGTTACATGAAATCCATTGGTAGTAGATTAGAGGGGTGGGAGAAAGCAAGCAGGGAAATCTCTGAGATTGGATAAAAAGTGAAACCGGTAGACAAGTACTTCTTTTACGTTGGTGGGTATAGTATAGTTAACAATGAACATTTACAGCACATAGAGATGGTGTTCAGGGAATAAGATAACAATGAAGGTTGTTTTTTTTTTTAATTTTGTTTGTTTTGTGGGAGATTGTGCCCCGAAGGGTCCGGAAAAAATCACTTTTGACATTCCAAAGATATGTTATGGTAGATGCAAAAAGACAATAGACTGACTCAGTTAAGGTAAAGACTGACCTTTGTTAAGGAAGATACCATCCTAGGACATGACCACTGTCATGACTCGCTTTTAATTAGGAAGTTTAATCTCAGATCACCCTATGTGGTTACTTTAGCTCTCTGAAATTGTAAGGCTCACCATACAGGCCTCCTCTTAGCTTGTCAGATTTAGTCTGTGGTCCTTTTTTTATCCACACCGGTAATTATCTTGTTGGACAGCACAGGTCTAGACATTGGATCTCAAACTTTAGCCTGGAGGACTTGTTAAAGCATAGTTGCTGGTCTCTATCCACCAAGCTTCTGATTCACTAAGTCTGTAGTGGAGCTCAGAAATTTGCATTTTTAACAGTTTCTCAGGTGAAGTTGATACTGCTGTATTAGGGACCACTCTTTAAAAATCTCTAGTTTCGCCTGACCTGTGGTGGCACACTGGCTAAAACATTGAACTAGAATGCTCAGGTCACCTGTTCAAACTCTGGGCTTTCCTGGTCAAAGCATATATGGGAGTTGATGCTTCCTGCTTCTTCTCCTGCCCTTCTCTCTCTCTCCCTGCCTCTCTAAAATGAATAAATTTAAAAGAAATTAAAAAATAAATCTCTGGTTTAGACAAACCTAAAATCTTTTCACATAAGGCAAGAAATGCTTCTCTTGACAATGAGTATAGATTTTGGACACTTATCTCTTATTTTTATGAGATAATGTTTTTTGTTTAGTAAAATTGATATTTCTTTTTGTGTTGAGTCCAAATGATTGTGCCTTTCTCAGTCTTTATTGAAAATTTCCTCTATTATATCATGTCATTCCTGAGTTACTAATGTTTTATTTGTATTCAACTTTCAACAGAGGTATTTTACAAATTTCACTGAGAATATATCAACATTAACATAAGAATAAGTAAATGGTGGAGTTTAAGGTTGTTGTAGTCTAAAAGGCATTCATTCAGTGATGGGTCATAATTTCTCAATGTGTTATACCCTAAAAGGCATAACTATTTTTATGTTTTTCTTTTGTAACATATGTTTTGGCTACTGAACCCATCTAAATTTCTTGAAATTGTAAATTTTTTAAGCTATCAGAATTTTTTGAAGCTTATTAATAGTATAAAGTAGGCCTTTTTATTTTTCCTAAAATTAGATCTTTTAATCTCCAAGAGGAACTTTCTTAATTTTATTATTCCAGAATTTGGCAAACACATCTATATCTAATTTACTGACATCATATTATTTCTCAACCAAAATGTGTTTAGAAATCTCTTTAGTTAGGATCTTAACCATTGGTGCTTATCCATTGGCCATACTTATCCATAATCCTTAAGGAATTCCTTTTCAACATATGCTATCAAAACCCACATTTTTTGCACAAGTGTTTTGGTCTGGCCCCTTAAAAATCATCAGTTAGTACCAAAGCAGTTATGAAAAGAAAAAGAAAAAAGAGGGATCACATTTTAGTGTATTGGAAAAGGAGACTGGCCTAGATATTCTTGGTAGCCAAGAAGACAAAAATTTGTTCTCAGTAGTAGATACAATGAAAACAGATGTTTATTTTCATGTAACCAAGAAACAAAAGTATCTTTCTTTCTTAGGAAGTTCCCGAATACAGGGTTGGGGGGGCTATTTTCTCACAGTCTTCTGAAATGAGCAAGGTTTCTATCAACTTCAAATATAAATGGGCTAGTCAGGAACACCAGGTTCCCATCAAGATTCTTAGAGACATTTTAAAATTATGGTTCCTGGCTCTCACCCTCTCCCACAGCTTAGAACCACATGTGTTGATTCACTTAAAATAATTCTTCTGAAGGGCAAATTGGTTTGGGGCCATTATTTTAGTTTTTCACAGGAGCATATAGTTTTTGGTCTCAGACATCCTGACGGTCCGCAAGGATGTCCTTTCAGAATCTGCAGAATCATGTTGATAATTTAGAACTGTCACATGACTGTTCCCCAATGCCTTTTGTTTATCTTCATTTCACGGTGACAAATTCCTTTTCTGGGTCAGAAAATGAGGTAAGATTTTTTTTTTCTTTTTGGCAGAAAAAATATACTGGCATTATTTAACGTTTTCATTTGGGTTAATTGTGAGAATTAGTCTAGGTTAGAAGACTCCACTTTACAGCAGGTCAAGATTCAGCTCTGTAGATGTTAATAAAATACCAGGCTGTCAGAAAACAGATGCTGAAACTAGCAGACTCATTGTTGGAAGTGCTTGGGTTTTTCACTGTGTTTTTAATATCTAGGATAATTCCACTTCACAAGGTAACTTTTAGGAAGCCCCTACTAAGAGACATGGAGAAAGTGTGTTGTCAGAGAGGAACTTGAAAACCTAGAGAGCATCAATCAGAAGAGAAAAGGGAAGTTGTCTGAGGTCAGGGTTGAAAATTTCTAGCTGAAGAGAAATGTTGAAAGACTCTATGAAGAGTGAAGAAGAATGTCAGGCATCAGAAACAAATTTGAAATGTGGATCCAGTCTTGGCTTTCCATCAACTAGAGAAGTAAACTTGGGAAATCACACGACCTCTCTAGACCTCGCCTTTAAAATTAAGGGCTCTCTGCCTGCCTGCACTGCTGCATCCTGCTGTTCTGCCTGGAGGTCTACATCTTGGTGGGCATTGTCCAGTCAGAACAGGAGGCCTGCTGCAGCAGGCCCAGCCCAATCAGAAAAGTCACCCCATCTCATCTCTGGCACCCAGGCCCTCTGCCACCACCTCCCCATCCTCTGTCAGCTGGCCACCAGTGGCCACTTCATTGATATCATCCCAAAGACAGTGAACAATGGCTTGAATTTGCTGAAGAAGGAACACTCAGGGGCCTGGGATGGGATGTGATACCTAGAGGCAGAGTTTAATAAAGGAAACAGGTACATTCACTGCCAGAAAGAAGTGGGGAAGAGCTTTGAGCGACACAAGCTGGAGAGACAGGATGCAGATGTCTGGACTCTCTAGAACACCCTGGACAGCTGCAAACAGCCAACTCTGGCTTAGGGGGCAGGTGAGGATGACCTAAGTGGCATGGAGACCATCTTCACAGGCCTTCCATCGGACAATCCCAGCGTGCTGTCAGGCCCTGTGCAGGCTGCTCTGCAGGTCACTGCACATGGAAGTATGGACATCAAGACTGTTCTGGACTTCTACAAGCAGTGGAAGGAGACCGGTTGAGACTGACGCCAGCCCTGTGGTGGGGCTGACCCCAGATCTCTCCTGCCCTCCCTGGCTGCCAGGACCACCCCCTGTAGTCACCCCACCACACACAGACTCACATACCCACTCGGGAAGGGAGTCCAGCTGCCCACAGGCTGAGGGAGGGCCCAGCAGCCAGCTGGGAGGGTGGGTCCCCTGGTGACAAGACGATGTCTGGAAGGTGAGGAAGGTAGTTGGAGCAGGAGAGACCCCAGACACACTTCCTGCCTTAACCCTCCTGCTGTCCCCAGAGGTAGGTGGCAGGCATGTGTGTCAGTGTTTCATTGGAGTGGTTCCTGGACTCCTGAGAGGAAGGGACAGCAGAAGAGGCCCTGCTTCCTCATCTAAGATGCAGGGTGGTTGGGGCTAGGAGTTTGAACCCTCTATCCCTGGGGAGGAGAGTGGGCAACACCAAATATCTGGTTGGTTTTTCTGCAGACCCTTCCCGTCCAAAAGACTTCCCATTCTCTCTTCCCTTTGTGGGGGTTGGGTAGCTCTGGAACTTTGGAGACTCTTGAGGAAGATAAGCTTGGAGTGGCCTGGACCTATTGCACGATAGCAGGGTCTGGGCTACATTCCCTTCTTGCGCTGCTGGGCTGCACATCCAGTTGCCGGTCCCCACTGTTGCTTTCTGTCTACCTCGGTCTAGGTTCCAGGGCAGGGAGCCGCCCCACCAACGGCTGCAGGCAGTCTGGCCTTTGCACGAGAGTCCCTGCGCCCCTGGCCCCACAGTAACCGTGCTTTGTGCTCTTGGCTGCTGTGCTGGGCCAGAGTGGAACACCAGTAAGAGGAGATGGGGGTGCAGGTGCGGTCTGAGGCCACGCCACGTCCCGACTATAGAAAGGAGGGACCCTCATCTTTTTTAAAAATTATTTTTATTTTTTATTAATTCATTTTAGAGAAGAGAGAGAGAAAGAGAGAGAGAGAGAGGAGGAGCAGAAAGCATCAACTTTCATGTGTGCCTTGACCAGGCAAGCCCAGGGTTTTGAACCAGCAACCTCAGAATTCCAGGTTGACGTTTAATCCACTGTACTACCACAAGTCAGGTGGGACCCTCATCTTGATGGGCTTCCTACTTTGCCCTTCCCCAGGACTGAAGGCCTGGTGGGCCAGGCATGGGGCTAGCTTTTGGAATGTGGAGGTGACTGTGGAGCAGAATCACGTTCAGCTAGGGACAGTGAACTGAGAAGCAAAAGCAGGGCTGAGGGTGGGTGGTGTCAGCCAGGATTGCCTTGGCCCTTTGCTGCACCTCACCGGGGCACTAGCCTAGCTTTCCAGGCTGTTCTCAGAGCACAACAGGCTTCCTGCCTCCTTCCTCCAAGATGGCAAGTCAGGGACAACCTGGGGGTTAGGGTCACCCCACACTCCCAATCCCCGAGAGGCTGAGACTCAAGGATCACTTAGTAAAGAACCTCAAAGCCCACATACACAAAAAAAGAAATTAAATTAAATTAAAGATCTTCAAGATCTTTGCAGTTAGAAAAAAGTCATGAAAGACATTTAAAATGGGTGTTGTTTTCTGGTTTCATCTCATGTTTCTCACAGACAAAAGTGGCATAAGCAAACAGGGAAGTTTCGTGCTCAAATTGTATTCATTGAATTGAAACAAATGCACATTTTCAAAACACGCATTCTAGTAGAACAGGCTGTTCTAGTTTAAGTATATTATTTTTATAATTTATTTAGTCCTCCCAACACCCCTTCTGGTTTGGTAATATTTTGTCCTCACTTTATTAGTGAGGGGATGGAGGTTAAATAACTTGATTAAGATAAAAATGAAACAACAAAACCATTCTACTATACTGTCTTTCAACATCTTATACTATGCTAATGATAATACTGCATTTAATAAAGTTTCTTTATGAGACTTTCAAAGAGGATTACTTTAGATAATTCATAATATCTGATATAATTGTCTCACCTCCCTCTCTCCTGTTAAAGTTTTAGTCTATTTTTCTATTGTCTTTGTGAAGGTTGGAAATATCAAGCTATATAATATATGTTACTTTATTTTAAATCATTAAGTTCCAGTTGAAACTAGTCTCATTTCGTGTTTAGTATATATGTATGTACTCAACACCAAGCTAAACTCTCTCTTTCATCACTGATAATGATGCTAAAAATAATATTCAGTGAAATCTAATCAATGGGGTTCCAATCATAATGTAAACACACTGTACTTCATCAGCACTAAAAATGTTTATTGCTTTGTGTATTTCATTAGTGCCCCTGGTTCCTCCTCATTACGTAAACTCTTTATGGAATAGAAATATTTAATATAAACCACCTTGAATGCTTTCTGTTTTTGAGAAGTAGCATTCCAGATTGCTAAGTAAGCACTTAATTCACATCACATTGAGAGTTGGTTGCAAATGTAAATCGATGAATAACTAATGACACTTTGAACAAGCTTTTTGATATCAGTGGCTAAAGCCTGACTCTGGGGTGTGTAAGGCTTATGGAATTAATGTAGGCTGTAGAGCTGGTTAGGCCTAGTTTTAACCTTAATTTTTCCACTTTAAGCTGTGTGATCATGAGCAAAACACTAAATTCTCTGAGTTTCAGTTGCTTCATTTACAAAACTATGCCTTTTGTCATATTATTATGAATTAAATTAAATCATATTACATATGTAGCACATAATAGATAATGAGTAAGTTACTAGTCGACAAGAGCAGACTGCAGTTCATCAAGACCTCAAATTGTGGGTTGTCAGTCCTAGCTGCGCAAGCGTGAGGTTGAAGATAAGCTGTGGACTGGGAGTGACATAGAAAACAGGGCAAACAAATGGCCCAGAAGGACAGAGACAGAGAGGTCACACCTGGAGTGAGCAGAATGGCTTAAGGTGTGGCTACAGACTAGGGTTGATTTAGGAACAAATCTCATCAACATGAGATTCCCTTTTCTATACCTATGCAGAGTCTTAAAATTATACACAGAACGCACAACACAAAAAGTGAACCCTAATGTAAACTATGGACATTGTGTCATTATCATTAGCTCATCAACTGTAACAAATGTACCACACCAAAGCAAGAAGGTTAGTAGGGAAAACGAGGCTGAGGTGGGGGTATATGGCAACTGTCTGTAGTTTCTGCAACCAAAAACTTCTCAAAAGAATCTATTAATTAAAAAAGAGTTTCAGTTATTGTATGCTTCTTTTTCCAACTTAGATTCCTTTACCCTTCCCTTTTTGACCGTTCTGATCCCAGCTGTCTAGACTAGTACAGTGTAGTCCAGTTTGCGCAGAGGCAGGATACAGTGGGGCTGGAGTACGCATTTACCATAAGTTGGTGTTTGGTTCCTAACAGTGTTCCTACAACCTACATTCTTCTGGTGATGGAGACGGAGTACATTTACTGAGTTCAGTAACTTTGAAGGCAGAAAGTTTGGTGGTTCAGAGCACAGGTGTGAGGGAGAAAGCAGACTGCAGGTCACTCTGTGCCCATGGGTAAGTCTGAATCTTTGGGTTCTCATCTGAAGATAGGATAATATTATTGAGGCTGTTATGAGATTTAAAGGAAACAATCTATGGGAAGTGCTTGATTAATATCTGGTACATAGTAAAAGTATGTGATAGTCATTTATGTTTTATAATAACACATTCCAAACTTAAGTGACT
This sequence comes from Rhynchonycteris naso, assembly GCA_037038555.1. Taxonomy (NCBI): domain Eukaryota; kingdom Metazoa; phylum Chordata; class Mammalia; order Chiroptera; family Emballonuridae; genus Rhynchonycteris; species Rhynchonycteris naso. Next base: position 232,160,090 of record CM072998.1, read on the forward strand.
TTAACAATGAATTAAGAGTTCTCACGATTCTATGGGTCAAGAATCCAAGCAGGACTCAGATGGGTAATTTTTCTGCTCCACATACTGTCAGCTGGGATCACTCACTTGTCTGCCTTCACTGGCAACTAAGCTGGGCTGTAAGGTTGCAGGGGGCTCCTTCATGTGTCATCATGTAGATAGCTTTAGTTCCTCACAAGATGGTGGGCTCAGGGTAATAGGGTTTCTTACATGATGACTGGTTTCCAAGAACTAAAGAGAAATGGGTCAGCCTCTTAAAAACAAAGCCCTAAACTGGCACAGGGTCACTATCACAGTCTATTAGACAAAGCAAGTCACAAAATCAGCCTTGAGTAGTGGAGGAGAAATAGCTGCCCCCTTCATATGCCTTTAGGAGGGTAGGAATTATGGCAGCCATCTTTGAAGAAATCCACAGTGCTCAAATTAATATTTTCCTGTTTATTGACTTGTATTTTGTATAACAGCCAATAGCATGCTGTAGGTCAGTGGTTTTTAACCTTTTCACACTTGGGGACTGGTGAAAATAGAAGAATTATTTTGGGGACTGCTAAGGCAGAAATCACCCTTAGCATAAGCAAACTTGACTAAGATCATTGGGTCTATAGTCTTCATACAACATCAAGGTGGTTAACTCTTTGGCCCACTGGCACAAAATTTCTGGCGGTCTGGTACTGGTTCACAAACTGGTGGTTGAAAAACATTGTTGTAGGTAGAGTGAGGTGTCCCAGTTGCTGTGGGAACTGAACTATGTGTGTGGCCAAGGAGTCATTCTAATTTGATCACTGCATGATCTCTTAATGTCACAAAGGGCTCAATATGTTGTTAGAATTGTCCTGTCAACTGTATGTGTTCATCTAAGCATATAATTTACTTTGTAATTTTTTTTCAAGTCATGAGATTATTTTGACTGTTTTAAAAAATCTCTAAAACTAATATAGACATACTATTTAAATGTATCATTGCACTTTTATTAACACGATAGAAAACCTACTCATACCATAAAAAAAGCAAATAATCTTGATCAAAAAGTGAACCCACAATGCTTTCTATATTTGAGTTTTTGCTGTTTGCTCTTCCTTTTAATTGGCACGTGCTCCCTCCCTTCCACTTACCTTCTATGGGCAAAGGGGCACTTACTTATCTCGCAAGACCCAGCTTCCATGGTGAAGCCCCTACTTACACACCTGCCACCCAGTGAAGTTTATTACTTCCTTTTTTATGGCCCCACTGCATTTCAAAAGCCTCTACCTTAGTAAGCAGAACTTTTATTGCACTTGTATTTATAAAGGCTAATCGGATGACTGTATTGTTGGGGGCATAGGGAAATGAATTCGTAAGTGAGGATTCCTCCAAAAAGGAGTAAGATCAATGCTTTGTTCTTGGGGAGCTCACTATTTATTGGATAAGGTGGTTATAAAATACAAACTTAAAACACAATCTTAATTTCAAGGCTAGAGATCTTTAGAGGGTATTACAGAAGCATTTTGAGTAGGGAATTCATTTGGCAAATGCTAGGAAGGCTCCCTTGAAAAGGTAGATTTCAGAGTCATCAATATCTTAAAGATCTCGACTTCACCTGCTGTCATATTGGTGCTGAAGTAGTAGTTGCAGGGCTCCAAGCATAACTGGTGTGATTTCAGGGAAGTGAAGAGAGCTATGGCCCATGTCTACTTAGAGGAGATGGGGATTTTCTATGGGTAAGGACTTTCTCACTGAATGGTGAAGTTGTGAGGATCCTAGTTAAAGCTAGGGCCTCTAAGAAAATTTCAAGGTGTTAATAAGGGTACTCTTTTAAGAGTGTTTAGCTTCTCTGCAGGCCGGAGAGGTACAATTACTTTGAAGAACAAGACACACAAAAAACATTTGACCAAATAAAAGCTATCCTTAATCTCACCTTTACCTGATGGACTACTATAAGGGTCAGCAGGTACATTATGCTGCTGTAACAAATGAACCCCAAATCTTAGTGGCTTATGAAACAACGGTTTATTTCTGACGTTACATGTTGCTTCTGGTTGTCTGTGCTCTGATCTACGGGTCTTTTCATTCCAGAATCCAGACTGAAGGAACAGTGTCTTTCTTAGACTAGGTAATTTGGGGGTAGGGCAACAATGATGATGGTGTGTGAAGCCAGTGGCCAAGGCCACCATCACAGCCATCAAGGAGAGGGCCTCCAACCCAAAATTCGTAAATCCATTCTACGAAGGAGCCAGTGCTCACTCCGGTCGTAGTCCAGGAAATCAGTCCACGCAGATGCGGCGTTAGCCTCCCCCCTCATTCCTGCTGTCATGGCAGGTCTCACACTGTCCTATAGAGAAGCATGTGGCAATGGCAGTCAGCATTTCCGTCTCTGCTCTGGGGAGCATGATGGCATTTACCCCTATGTCCCAAAATCACAGACCTACCAGCAGCTTAGCAGGCACTCCCTGCCATTTCAACTGGGCTCTTCTCTTCTGGAGACTGTGGATTGCAACTCCAGCCGGATTTTCCTCATCCTCCAAAGAGGAACTGGAAACATCAGCTGCCGTGGCCTTCTGCTCTGCATGCCTTGCAACTCTGGCCCCAGCTTCAGCCCTGGCCTCCTGCCACTGCTAACTCTCCACAACGTCCAGGGCAATCTGCAACTCATGAACCTGTGATTCCTTCTCCAGCGTCTGCTCCGTTTCCAGGCGAATCTCGCAAACCTGGTCAGCCTCCTCCTCCAGCGCTTCCTCCAGTTCCAGGGTCGGCATCTCTTTCTCCCATATTTCCTCCAGCTCCTTCCACTGGTGGGTTTGCAGGTCCTGAGCAGCCTCTGCCATAGAGCTCTCGGTTTCCTCACGCATGGCTGTAAAAGCCAGCCAGCCTACAGTCCCCCCAAAAACAGCTATGTGAAACCATAACGGCAGCTAGTTCTCTACTCCACTGCTCAAATGTGGTGGCGGCTCTATACCGATCTATATCGAATCCTGCCACAGACTATGCCAAATGTAAAGCCAGTGGCCAAGGCCACCATCACAGCCATCAGGCCCATGCAGGTTCGCATTAGATTTGAACAGACAGTAATGAAACAAGAGCCAAGAACCGGTGAGCCATCAGCTTTAATTCTAGCTTGCACCCAGCGGGCAAGCAAAAACACACACTGGGCTCTCAAACCCACTCATTTAGTGCTCACAAAGCTACTGACTTATCCGAGTTTCCTAGAATCAAAAGGTTTCTATCTCACCAGACTTATTCACCTCTGTTTCCCATCTCCTTCTCTCTACACAAACTCTGCACAAACTGGCTTCTTCCTCAGCACTCCACCATCTTGGCTGCTTCTCCTGGCCTCCACATGGCCTTAATCTGCTCTTCTCTCTAATACCTCAGGAACCAAGAGAGAGCAAGCTCTGATACAAAGCCACTTATCTGAAGCATAATGGGAGGATTCCTCATGAGAGTGCACCACCAACATCATCCAATCAGTCAAGGGTGTGGGGAAAAGCTTACTTTTAAAACTTGCACATGGGCAGCACCATCTTTAACAAAGTGGGCATAATATATTTTATTTGCTCAACATGGAATCACATAACTGCTAATGTGGAAGTGGTGCCTGCACTTCTGCCCATATTTAATTGGCAGTGAGGCATGATCTCACAGAGAGGGGCTGTGACTGACAGAAACAACACAATTTGAGACAGCTACATTGACTCATAAGACTAAAAGCTGATGATTCTGAAGACAAAAAAACAAAAACAAAAACAAAAACAAGAAGAGGTCAATAAAATGTAGGCTTAAAAATACAATGTTAAGGAGGCAAAATATAGGAATAATCAGTTCAAGAAGTAAATGTGAAAGAATCAGAGCTTCTTGCCTTATAAACAAAAGATTGAAATCTTTAGAAATCAAAATGTATATAATAAGGAAAATTTCTATGTCTTTACTGACAAAACAAAAATCAGAATAACATATTAAGCAATCAGAGAAGTATCTTACTTCAGACACGAGCCCACTGAAGCCCACATTTTTTGAGTAATCTGGATTGTTTTTTGTCAGGTCACAGAAGGGATTTAGAGAGAATTCGTTTTCAGCAAACATTGCCATTATTCTCACCACTGCTCATGCCTAGGAATGCTACTCACTCACTCACTGCCCCAAGCCCCCCACACTTATTTATCCTTTTCAGTTAGTCTCAAATAATATTCTTTCCGAGAAACCTTCCTACATTGTTTCCAAGTATATGAGTTGTATCTTCCATATATGTAATGGTACTTGCATCTCTAATTAACATATTGCCTTTATTGTTGTTAATTATTTACTTTCCTGCCAAGAGAACTGAGCAATCCTTGAGGGCAGAAAAAGAGTTTGATTAATTTTGGGGCCTCCTGGAGTATCTACTGCAGAGTAGTACATATGAAGGAACACAATTCATTGTTGTTGAAGTTCAGAGATCTACAATCTGGTTAGAAGTCAACTGACATGCATGTGTTAGTTCTACCCTTGAGGTATTCCCAGAGCATTAGGTGCATACAAAAAGGTAATAATTACTTACGACTATCCTAGGGCCCAAACTCACCAATACAGTAAGAAAGGTTGGTAAAATGGCAAATGGTTGGAAGAGACTGGAAAGAGAGGGTTGTGTAGTTATGGGGTGCTGGATGCAATCTTAGCTCTTTGTTCCTTTGACATCTAGACAGGCTTGTCCCTTTCAGGTATTTCTATTTATATTCTCTTAGCATCGAATAGTAAGTAATTAGCCATAAAGGTCTTAGTTTAATAAATTGTGCTACTGATGTTGCTTGACCTCAGTTATGCAAACACTAAAAGTCAATAACAAAGTTAATTTAAGGAATCAATTACAGTACGAGGTTGAAATGCACTAAAATTATATAGAGGGGTATGTGCAGTACTTATGTTCAAATATAGAGCATGAATATTTTTAGATGCGTTGATATTAGATTTAGGTGTGCTTGTTCTATTTTGTAAATCAAAGAATTGCCCTATATCTTTGATCTGTGTGTTTAGGTTTTATGGTGACAGATGACTTATAATAACTAGAAATAGAAATTCCATCTTTAGTGATAATATAGTACAGGGACCTGAGAAGAGAAGGTCTTAAGGTGCTATTAATTAGCAGAAATGTGAAGCACACAGTCTCAAAGCAATTAAGGCTGTTAATTGAATATTTGGATGAATGGTAGAATGGCTCATATGTTGCTGGACAGGGTACCCTAGGCTTGATAGGAGTTACATTATACACATGACATTGAAAAATTCAGAGAAAAATGTGGATAAACATGTTTGTCTAGTAGTTAATTGCATTTATGAATGGTGATTCATTGCTGGCTACATGCAAAATTATTGTTAGCTGCAAAATTCAGTATTAACAATTCAGTCTTTTAGCCTATCTGCTGTAAATACAGCACACCATTTACTCATGGAAAATAGTTTTTTGCCATGGTGATTTTGCTGTCCTTTGATTTGGTAAACATCTTTATAATTCATGTGATGCTTTAAATGCAGTTGGTGGTCACACAATGGCTACAATGTATCATCTATGTACATTTGGGGGCAGTGAGAAATGATCATTGGTGATGGGCTCAGGGTGGCAAAAAAATTTTTATTATGGAACCTCCACTGGGCCCTTTAGCTGTAGCATTTGATTAATACAGGGACATATTTTTAAAAGCAAGTTTATAAAACTTTCTAGATTCTGGAAAAGTTTTCATGAAAGGAGAAAAATGAAATGTTCCTTTTAGAAGAATTTCTGAGGGAAGTAGTTGATGTTTGGGGTAGCTTTTCTTATATTTAACAGCTGCAGCTTTAGGACAGATGTCTACTTCTGTCCAGCTCTGGCTCACTGAGGTGCTGAAGAGAGAAACTCATCACTGAAGAACACCCAGAAGGCGGTGAGTGAAGAACAAATTCAGTTTCTCTCAGATTGTGGCTCAGTCCTTTCAATGGTGGACTTTCTGGTGTCCTGTTAAGGAGAAAAAGAAATTAAAGTAGTTGAATTAAATGAAACCCACAGGTTGTCCTCAGAGCGAAAGTTGACCAATAGTTTTCACTGATTTTGCTAAACATTTTAGAAAATGACAAATTGATTGGATTTCCCCTCCTTTCAGTCCCAATCCATTTTATGGAGAAATTTCTAGTAGCCTGTGAAGTGTTTTTTTTTTTTTTTCGTTTGTTTTTCTTTCTAAGAAAGGGGGAAGCTGAGCAGGCAGTGGACCACAGAATCCCCATACCCCCCACTGAGCATCTCTGTCCTTGTATGAGGAATTAAGCTTTCATAAGGACTGCGTGATTTAGAAATTCTCTATTCAAAATGCCGACGAACATTTTAGTGAGTGCACAAAGCATATGAAAACAAATTTTACTGAAGGTCCAAATCTGAGTTTCTTATACACAGATATCTTCTAAAAATATGCTATTAACCTGCTCAGGGATTATTGGCTAAAACTTTTACAACGCGTTGGAACTGGGGCTGAAGTCCTTAACACTGGATTGGGAGGTACGTTTACGTTTACGAGGTAACAAAGCCACCCCCTGGATCAGGAAAGTTTCTGTTTGTTATGCAATGTGTGCATTTCATTATTTACACGATTTCATTAGGTGATCGGGAGCTGTGTACACAGCTAGCTGCATCTGCAGCAGCACCCTAGGGTCTGAAACTAAAAAACAAATGCACTTTATTGCAGTTCACTATTTTTGATTTGAAATATATATTTTTTCTTAAATGGTTTTAGGAACAAGTTTCTTGGAAGTTTTCCATACACGTTTCCACTGTGTTGCAAGAGCGAATTAAAAAGTGAATACTCAATAATAAAGATTCGGAGTGGATAAACAATCTTTAGTTTGTTACTGGGTCTTTCAGCCCTCTCTTTTCTCCTATGCTAGGCAGTCCATTCCTCTCCTCCTCGACCCCCTTTCTTTCTTTTTGGTATTTCTTGGAGTTAGGATGAAAATAAGTTCGAGGTGAAAGGCCCTGGCCGCTGCCCACAGGGGTCCCAAGGACAGGCCCTGGTGACTCACGGGGCTCTGACCGCAGGAGGGCAGCGACGGCGGGCCGGAGAGCGGACCCAGCGGTTTCCGCTGTTCCTGCGCGGTAGCTCCAGGGCCTTTTCTGCGGTCCTCCCCCCTGGTGCCCGGGCCACCGAGCCAAGGGGGCGGTTCCTCACATGCCAGACACGCCCCCGCCGGGTTTATAATTCGTCAGCTCTGGCTCCAGGAGCTGCTGCTTCTCCCGCGCTCCGCCGGGACTCAGCCAGCTCTCCTCGCGCCGGACTCCCGAGAATTCTGGGCTCCACGCACGCCCGCTAGCACGCGCGCTCACACTTACATGCACCCACATTGCTTTCACCACGCGCGCTCACACTAATTCACGTGCGCTCACACGCTCGCGTGCCACCATTCCCACGTTCTCGCACTCGCACTTTCACGCGCTCACACTCCCACCTCGGCCCTGCTGCCCTGCACGGGCGAAGGCATCGCCAGCCAGAGCGCTGAGAGGACCCACGGTCTCCCCATGGCTGACCTGAGCTTCATCGAAGATTCCGTCGTCTTCCCGGAGAAGGAGGAGGATGAGGAGGAAGAAGAGGAGGGTGTGGAGTGGGGCTACGAAGAAGGTAACCCGCCGCATATTGAGGTGGCCCTTGTCCCGGGACGCCGCCTCGTGGGCTGCGTGTCTCCTGTGTCCCGCCCAGCGGGAGGCTCTGCGCGCCGCTGCCCTTACGCTTTCTGAGCACCTCCGCGGTGCGGCTTTCCCACGTGGGTCTCTGTCACTTCTGAACTGCGGGGTTCGGGGCAGAAAGGCGCAGCAGGGGGAGCCGGCGGGCGTGCCACCTGCGTTCGCGTTGGGGATCCTGACCTCCCCGGCCCGCAGCTGTTGGCACCTGCCTCCATCCGGAGGGCAAGCTTTAAAGTTGTGACTGTGACTGTGACATTTCTTGTCTTCGGAGCAACTAAGAGGAGTAGCGTTACCTTTTACTTAACACCTTGAGAGCACAGTGTTAATGAAACTGTTAGTTTCTTGCTTGCTATAAGGACCCTGGTTGGGAGAATAGTATTTCTGTCTCTACTCTTTTTCTGAAGGAGACCTAACAAGGCTCAACTCTCTCTCTAGACATGTCCTAAATGTCAGGCGGGATCAGTGGGCTTAGCGAAAAGGGAGTCAACTCTTTTAAAAGTTTAGATTCCTAAATTTCCCTCTCAAGATGTAGGACTTTTAATAGAGCCAACCACTGGTGTTGATGGTGCCTACATCTGTTGAAAAAAATGTAGAATTTATAAGTTTAATTATTAAAATATGGAAAGAGTATATATTACGGTATATGTACATGTACATTTGAACACTTCAAAAAGCTACTTGCATTTCTGATAAGCGGTGCTTATTCACTAGCATCAGGTTTGGGGTTCTCACTAAACATGCTGAGAGTCACAGTACTGCATGTAATTGAAGTGATGAGCGGAGGAAATTGTTGTGGTATTGTTTCTTTCTAATCACTTAAAGGTAACCTAGATTTCTTAGTCATAAGTTATTACATCTACGTGGAAAAAGACAAACAGAATGTTCTGTTAGCTCAGGAACATGTATGTGATATTTGATAGTACTAGTTTATTCAAAATATGAATGAAAAATTCACACACATTTACTAGATCTTATAGAAATGGTAGTCATAACCCTTTTAAGAATGTCAAGGATTATAAAAAGTCTTTAAACACATGACATTTTATTGTAACTCTTTTTTTAACCTGTTATAAAGGCGCTTCATCTTTTTCTTAGGTGTTGAATGGGGCTTAGTGTTTCCTGATGCTAATGGGGAATACCAGTCTCCCATTAACTTGAATTCAAGAGAAGCTAGATATGACCCTACACTGCTGGATGTCCGCCTTTCACCAAATTATGTGGTCTGCCGAGACTGTGAAGTCACCAATGATGGACATACCATTCAGGTTATCCTGAAGTCAAAATCAGGTACTTTAGGAGATACTTTCTTTGCATGCTCTTGTAAACTCAAAGTCATCTTGGAGCTATTGAATTCTCATTTAGCTTGTATGACCTTAAAGGTAGAACTAACGTAGCTCCATTGTCAGGTACCTTTATGCAATATAAAATTCATCTTTGGGAAATAGTTTCTGAAACATTTTTGAAAGGATAATAGGATGAAATAATGAGTATGTCAGTTTGGTTGTTCTGTGTTGTATGATGTTATTCTAATAATCTTAGTTGGTCACCTTGTGGAATTTGTGGGAATCTATACACAGGTGTACCAATTTGCATTTTGTCCTAAATTGTTGATTAGCTTAACTCATCTAGATAATTATAATTCTTAACTGCATTGTAAAACAAAAGATTAGAACTTATTGAAATTATCTGCCATTCAAGATAGATGGTCAACTTCATTTTTTCTATGTTAATGACAAGAAGAATTTTAAATAATAGCAATCAAAAATATCCTCTAAACTCAGCAAAAGATTTAGACGAGATCGGGCACGTTCAGGGTGATATAGCCGTAGACTCAGCAAAGGATTTAAATAGCAAACAAAATTTTTGCTTTTATTAATTAACTAATTAATTAATTATTTATTTTATCTCCTTTTCTCCCCACCTGAACCTATTTAAGATGGATCTGAAATGTTTTGTGGAAAAGGTGTTGGGTAATTACCAAGGAAATTAGTTTTCAGCTTAAATGTAGGGGAGTAGAAAGCAGAATTCTAAAAATTAACATTAATATTATGCTGTTCATAGTGAATAGTGACTGTTATTTCCCTTTTGGAAAGAATGTAAAGTGAGAATATGTTGAAATAATAGGACGTCCTTAATAAAGACCAACTGTACTCAAATTAATTCTGGATCAATAAGTTTGATATTTTAAAACAAAATCTTTGGGTTATTAGGTTGGGCAGGTATTGATTGCCAACTATAGATTTTAATTGATTGTGAATTTTCCTGAGCTTTAATTTAGAATCCATAAGATAGTCATAGGTTCACATAGTCTTTCCTGCTGTTCTAAGGTCAAAGTATGGGCATCCTCCAAAACAGATTGTAGGTCATTTACATAGAGAGACAGCTTCAGATGTAAATTTAAATTTAAGTCAGAGTGTATGGGGGGAGTTATCTATGAAGGGACGTGTATTATTTAAAAAATATATAGTAAAGCCTGATCAGGTGGTGGCACAGTGGATAGAGCATCGATCTGGGATGCTGAGGACCCAGTTTTGAAACCCGGAGGTTGCCAACTTGAGCATGGGATCATATACAGAAACCCATGGTCACTGGCTTGAGCCCAAGGTCACCAGCTTGAGCAAAGGATCACTAGCTCAGCTGGAGCTCCCGCAATCAAGGCACTTATGAGAAAGCAATTAATGAACTGTTGTAGTGAAACCAGTGAGACTATACAGATGTTCTACACACTAAAGTTCAAATTTAAAGGAGTCTTTTATTCAAAGCTGGCTACAGCAAGGAGAATTAAGTCATTCAAATCATGCAGCCCCGAACACAGTTTGAGTTTTTTTCCCCCAGGGACAGAGAGAGAGTCAGTGAGAGGGATAGATAGGGACAGACAGACAGGAACGCAGAGAGGTGAGAAGCATCAATCATTAGTTTTTCGTTGCCTGCGACACCATAGTCGTTCATTGATTGCTTTCTCACATGTGCCTTGACTGCGGGCCTTCAGCAGACCGAGCAACCCCCTGCTGGAGCTAGCGACCTTGGGTCCAAGCTGACAAGGTTTTGCTCAAGCCAGATGGGCCCGCACTCAAGCTGGCAACCTCGGGGTCTCGAACCCGGGTCTTCCGCATCTCAGTCCAACGCTCTATCCACTGCGCCACTGCCTGGTCAGGCAGTTTGAGGCTTTTAAAGACAAAATTACACATTGATTGGGGAATGGGGAGGAGGGGAAGCCTCGCAGTAGAACTAAGCAGTGAAACAAGCCCTTTTACAATGTTTATCTATAAGATTAATTCAGGGAGAAACATTCTGGGAACATCTGTAACCTTGCGGAACTAACCCAAGGCTACAATCTGGGAAACGCCTCAAGGCCAGGGGTAGGGAGTCTTTTATAAAAAGTAAGTTCTGCTGAAAGTCTCTGTTTTAGAGAAAGTAAACTTGTCTGCTAAAGTGTCACAACAAGTTGATGCGTTTCATCTCTCTCCTTTCCTGTCTTATTTCCTCCCCTCCCATATATACATGTATACAGTGAAATTACCGAATACTGACTTCTGACCTATAAAAACATTTTAATGTAATACATGAGTATTGGTATTTGACATGCTTTTGTACTTCTGGATAAAAAATATTTCTATATCTACTATCTAACAAAAATGCATTTCACATCAGACACTATTGTGAGTCAGTGTTGGTTGTATACAAATGGACATGATGGTTCTTGAGGATTCATTGTTTAGTAGAAACACAATTCTTTAAAATACCAGTGTTAATATGATAACGGTGTTAGAAAGCTTTATGGAAGCATGGAGGAATGACTTAGTACAAATACTGTCAATTAAGACACCGTGTGTCCATCCTGCTCTTAGATCAAATGTACGTAATCTAATTGAAGTTAACATTTTCTTCTTGTAACTTCTCAAACACTTTCTTTGGCCTTCTGCCTCACCTCAAAAAGGAGATTGTCATGCACTGTCTTGGCCACAGGTATGTTTTTTCCTCATGCAGCTTTCTTTGCCGATTGATTCTTCTCCATCCTCCATCTCTGGTCACCGAGGAGGAGCTGTCTGTCTGTCTGGGCCTATTGTGGATACACATATTGCTGACCCTTTATTCCTCTCTCTTTGGGGAAAATTTGCTCCTGAATTCAGATGCCCCATCTCCTGTCTGCCAGTGTAATAATTTCTTCTTCATTGTTTCTCCAAACTTAAAAGAAACTAACAAAAAGTTCCATGCTAGATCAGTTTATTTATTTGTTCTAGGATAGTTAGGCTTCTCAAAGGAATAGTCTGCAAGCCCCCGAACACCCCGGCATTCATTTACGTAATTTGTTTTATCTTTACTGGAATAGAATACAAAGATACTTTAAATGATTGACCAGTTCTGTTTTTCTTTTTGCCTCTGGGTCATACCCCGCTCCTCCCACCTAAAACTTTTCGTTCTGGTGACAGACAGTCACTTTCACCTCTTAGCTGTTTCTGCTATTGTCCTCATTGTTTCCATTTTTGGAATTCTGGGCAAATATAATTGTATTTTCACATGACATCCTTTAAAATGTTGACTCCTTTCATCATATTATGACATTTGTTTCCTTTTTAGATTTATTAGTTCCTTCAATTGTTCCACATAGTCTTTTTTTCATTAATTCTTATTTATTGATCATTTACTACAAGAATTACAAACTTATCTCTGAGACCCAGGCAGGTACCATAAATGAAAGCAACCAGGAGAGCAAAACTTGTAAATAGCTATTGACCCTCTGCTTTATGTGTACTGTTGGGAGGCAGTTGAGAGTGGTGGGGACTGTGGGAAATCAACAAACTGCAAAGAGCATGTCTGGTTCACCAGATGTTTAATGTGTCAGGAAAAGCTGGAGATGAGGGCCTGTGAATCTAACACATAGTCACTGGGTTCATCTGGTTTGTAAGGTGCAGTTCGGCAATCTTTGGTTTACCTTATGCAAGATGTTCCATGCTTTGGGAAAGGTAAATATAAGTCACACCCAATTTCTGCCGTCAAGAAGGTTATAGTGATAGGTTGTGAAAACTAGGTGTAGAGGGGAGATTATTTTGCCTGAAATTGTTAGGGAAGGATCTGGGGAGGAAGTAACATTTGCAGTAATCCTTGAAGGGGGAATAGTATTAGGATCTGGCAGATTGAGATGTATGGTAATAGAAAGCAGTATGCAAAAAAAGACGTGGATACGGGAAGGTCTAGAGATCATCCAGGGAAAGGCACATCCTCAAGTACATTTTGAAGAAAAGTTTAATTCATGACAAATGAGGTTAATAGAATTGGAGAGGTATGTTGGAGCACATTCACTAGGGACCTTGAACCAAGTCTACAGAGTATAATCGTTCTTGTTTTGTGTAGGATAAAGTCATAATCAGCGTGTTGCTTTAGGAAAATTAACTGGGCAGCACTGAATAAGATGGGATCTGGGAGGAACTGGGAATCAGTTTGCAGGTTACTGCTGAGATTCAGTTTCCCAAGACTGCAGCTACTGTGTTGGCAATGTCAGCGGGAAGGAAGGGAAGATATGAGAGAGATTTTGGAGATGTCATCTGCGAACTTCAGTGATTGGTTATGTGGACTGGAGTCAGGGGAGGGTGGGGTGGAGCCCCTGTGACTGGACCACATTTTGGATCCTGTCACTGATCTTCTCCCTCTGCTCTGAGTACATTTCAGAGTGGCAGAGTGCCTCTCAAGGTCGGGGTGAGCCAAGGTTCACACTGCAGGTGGGACCTGACCAGACTGCTGGACTGTGCAGAATTTCATCAAAGCTTCTACATATACTATATCTCTATGGGACACAGGAGTCACTGTACTGCAGGAATCTTAACATTTTACTATATGCAGACAGATTAAGATGGAACATACTTATTGGGATATAAAAAGTAGCTTACGTGCAAAAGTATAACTATTGTAGATTTCTTGCCTGAGTGTTATAGATACTTAAGTTATGAAAAAGTATGAGACTGCCCAAACTTGTGCAATAGAATGTCATTTCATCTGACGACAAGCAGTGTGTTAAGGGTAATGACATTTTTAAAGGGCCATCGGTATGGGAGAAATTGCTAATCAAGATAGGTCACTTGTGCCCTTCACTGTCACTTATTATAGAAACCTTAATTAGGGAATTTTACTTCTGGGTCTTTTATAATTATCCATATTAATTTTAAGCTAGATTATTATTTTTATTATTAATTATACTTTTTAAAATGGCAATTATTTATAGTGCTTCTTAACAACTTTGTGTTTTAAAGATGAGGTGTCAAAATATCTTAAAATTATTTTTACTTAAGAAGAGACTGTGTTATTTATACAAAGTGTCAGGGTTCAATTTCTTTATGATGATATTTATGGTTAGCCTGCTAACTTTGGGGGATTGGAGTTATCTGAACAGGATCCTTAACCTGCTTCATTTTGCTCGTGAAGAGCCAGAATAACAGACCTCCTCTCAATATTGTTGATGTTACTACCTCTTCCTTTAAGAGCTGATGATATTTCTCCTTTAATATGATATGAAGCTGTAGGTTAAAAGCTAAGTACAGTAAAAATATTGATTTTTCTCTTAAGACTTTAAATGTTAAACAAATTAATTAGTACTATTTTTTGGAATGTCTTTTGAATACATTTGGGATTCCTTAGAAGTTAAGCTGAGGCTATGAAATCTTTAGACCTACTGAGAATGAACTATTTGGGCCTTTGGATCTTTTGGGGGACACATCAGGGACCACGAGTGTTGGCATCCCTCCTTGCTGGACACGTGGCTCTGGCAGGCTTTGTCTCCTGGCCGCACCATCTTTGCCAGGCTCCAACGGCAGCTTTCTAAACTGTTAAGTTTGTCCTTCGCTGATCCACCATCCATGCAGACATGGAGTGATATTTTAAAATGTAAAAATATTAGTCTCCTGCTTAAAATTTCCTCCGTGCTAATCTCCAGCCCCTGAGCGTGAGCTTCAGGTCCCCTCCTGATGCTCACGTCTTGAGTTCTGACTTGGGCCATCGATAACCTCTAACTTTATTCCCTGGGAACACATTCAGGCTGTCTTATATCTTTGAGCCTTTCTCAGCCTCTTCTCTCTGCTGGAATGCACTTTGTCACTTCTCTTAGGCTCTTCTTCTAGGCTTGGCTTTGGTTAGCTATCATCTCCTGTGGAAAGTTCCCGGACTTTCTGGTGCCCCTTGGTTTTGGCTTGGCCCTTGCTGGGTATCCTCCTGGTGCCTTGTGCACTTTCCCTTACTCTTCTGATGCAATTTGTTAAACTATTAAATTCAGTTCCTTAAGCACTGAAAATGTCTTGCCAGCACCATGATAACGTTATTCTTTTTATTAACTCACTGCTCAGGGCATGGAATCTGTTTTAAAATGTGTGTGTTGAACTTAACTGAAATAAGGAAAACAGATACTCCTTAATTAACATCATCCTTTGACCTATCTGGCAAAGGATACAGAAACTTAGATAAATTTAGGTAAATGCATATGTATCATGTCTTTATGGGGTTCTCAAATTTTGGAGGATCTCTTTGTATATCTCATAAGCATAACGTAAAGAGAATGAAAGAAAATGGATGCAGTTCAATGATATCGGTGTATTTTGTATTTTCGTACAAGTTTGTTATCCTAAGGAAGTACAGCATGTCATCAGTATGGGTTTCATTGTAAAAAATTTTATTGAGCTTAGTGACATCACAAGTAATAAACCTGCTATATGGTGACAAATTATCACTCAGCAAAATTGGTAATCAAAAATATAGGAAAAGTGTATACCTTTTGGTATGACTGGTTTCCTTATGTAAAAAAAAAAAGCTATAAAAAGGCAGAAATATGCCTGACCTGTGGTGGCGCAGTAGATAAAGCGTCCACCTGGAACACTGAAGTTGCTGGTTTGAAACCCTGGGCTTGCCTGTCATGGCACATATGGGAGTGGAAGCTTCCTGCTCCTCCCCCTCTTCTCTTTGTCTCTGTCTCTCTCTCTCTCCCCACTCTCTAAAATGAATAAATAAAAGAAAAAGAAAGACAGAAAAATGCCTTAAGAAGATGTTGCCTAGTGAGTAAAACAGAGCTACTATTTATTTTTAGTCTTTCTTTAGTCATTCTTAGAGAATGAACAAGTAATACTTACCTGGCAGTTTGTAAAATTCTGAATTCAATATTTTGTCATTTTTTTTATGGCTTTGTACAGTCACATGATTTTCATGTGATTTAACTTTTGATTGTTCATCTGCAGCAAAAGTGAAAGGTCCCCAGCGCCTGATTCCTGGCTGGAAGCTGCTTCTTTGTCACCTCTCCCTGGGGACCAGGCCTGGGCAAAATACTTCCCTTCTTTGTGCTTATTGTCCACCAGTAGAATGTAAGTACCATGAGACGATGGGATTTTGTCAGAATCAGTGTACCTTAAACACTTAATACCATGTCTGGTGCAATGTAGGTGATCAGTGGACCTCTGTGGCCCTTGAACTTCTCCTTGTCGAAATTTGTGGAATTTAAATTTCCAAGTTGTTTAAAATATAAATTCTCTCCCCAAGTTTTAAGCTAAAGGCTTCATTCTTATTAAAGATATATTAGGCATTGATCAGGTTGGATGTGTGTATATAAATACAAAAAATATGTACCGTATTTTTTGCTCCACAAGACTTACCTTTTCCCCAAATGGAGGGGAAAATGCCTTTGCATCTTATGAAGTGAAAAATATGGTATTTTATTAAATGTTTTAACACACCATTTGGTTCAGAATATTTTTTTTCTTATTTTCCTTTTAAAAATCCTAGGTGTGTCTATGGTCAGGTACGTCTTATGGAGCGAAAAATATGGCATATATATATATATTTTAACAGAGACAGAGAGAGAGTCAGAGAGAGGGATAGATAGGGACAGACAGACAGAAATGGAGAGAGGTGAGAAGCATCAATCATTAGTTTTTCATTGCCGTTGCAACACCTTAGTTGTTCATTGATTGCTTTCTCACATGTGCCTTGACCGCGGGCCTTCAGCAGACCAAGCAACCCCTTGCTGGAGCCAGCGACTTTGGGTCCAGATGGGCTTGCACTCAAGCTGGCGAGCTCGGGGTCTCGAACCTGGGTCTTCCTCATCCCAGTTCGCCTGGTCAGGCTGGTATATACATATTTTTAATCTGTAATCACTGCCAACATCACTTATAAAATTCATTTTTATAAGAAAGTATCAGCGGCTGCTCTGTAGCAATTTCAGAAATGTGTGTGTTGTGTGTGTGTATGCATGTATGCACATGTGTGCGTGATAAGTACATGGAATAAAGAGGTTTTGGGGAAAAATTTTTAAACTTCTTTCTCATTTCACATTAACTTTATTTCACAGTGCTACTCTTTCTTTTTTTCTAGCAATGTGGAGCTAAGCCTTTCCCAAGACAATTATTGACCTTCTTTTAAAAGTTGAATGTTACAGACCCACCCCTCCAAAGCCGTGGCTCAGGTGTGCTTGCCCATGGGGAGGGCCATGTTCTCCAGTGCTGACAACGAGGCTGGGGATGGCGACAAACTTCCAAACCTTTCCCTCTTTTTGTTTTGGGTGGTGGGGTACGCTCTGGGTAGACTCCAGGCCTCTTTTCTGGTTTTTCTTTAGATCAAGTTTGGGCAGCCATGGGAAAAACGGAGTGAGTTTTAAGATTATTCAGAAACCGGCACTCTGGTTGAAATGTTCCATTCACACCTTTTTCTGTCCACAGCTTGTAAGGTTATTGAAGGTGCTCAGTGAGCCCACATTACAGTTCCGGACATCTGTGACCCTCTGTGATCTGTGTGTTCCCTTTTCTCTTTTTGCTTGTCATGGGAAATAGGACTGCAGTTTAGGAGTCTAGACTTAAAGAACTCCTGGTTTTTCAGTTCATGCTTGTAGTTGCTGTAATTTGGTTTTCCCTATTCCTGTCTCACCCTGGGATGTGGGTCAAAAGATTTGAGTTCCAGCCTCCTGGAGTTTGCTAGCTGGGTGACTGGGGCAGGTCACAGCTACTCTCTTTCAGTCATAATTTTCTTTCCTGCCCACGGGGATGATAACACTGGCCCCTCAGACTTGTGAGACCTAAGTAAGATCAGGTATGAGGAAGAGCACTAAAACTGTGTAAGAGACTATCCTAAAGGCATGTATTTCACCTGCTCCCACACTTTGATGTGAGGTTTATGCACTCAGGAAATTAAAATTGCTGTTTGCTGCTGCAGCTTTTTTTCTTCTTTGAGCTGGTAGAAAGCTTAGAAGCAAATTTGTCGGGCACTTTTAACAAGGACTTCGTGACATTCGTTTGTGTGATAGCCTCATTTCCTCATCCGTCTTCTGCCTCTGTCTTTATTTAACCTTTCTTTTCTTTCTGGCTGTATTATATGTACGTTGATATATAAGCAGCTTTAAATGATCTTTAAAGAAGAACCAACCAAACAAGTAAATATTGTTTCACCAATTTGCTTTATTCTCCTTTGGGTTTTAGAGTAGGGATGACAATTAAGCTGTCCCTGAGGAGAGCAGTTTGGACACTGTCACTTTGTCTAGAATGCACTCCAAGTGTCAACGCTAATCTGAGACTGACCACTTCTGAATTTCATCAGCTCCTTGATTGAGAGATGACCTATAATTCTTAGCTAATACCATTTAGGAATGAACAGTTTTTACAAGAAAAGTGCAAACAACCTTTATTTGTATTGAAATTGGCCATTTGTAATACACTTTATTTCAAGTGTTTCCATAGGTTGATCAGGGAGTGTTTAACTAAAGAAAGTATTTTATCACTTCAAGACAGGTTTGTGTACAAATTTATTTTTCATTATCTTTTAGAGTGCCCTTATTTAAGACAAAGTCCTGGGTTATATCCAGAAATGAGAAATAGAGACAGGGCCTTAATGAACTAATGTTCATATTTTAAGTATTGTTATTATTTTATCACAATATTATTTGGTATGCATTGTATGTTGACACTGAATGGTCAATTGTTTTTTAAGTGTAATTTCGTTGTTGAAAATAAGATTGGCTTAATAAGAATTCTCTTCATAGATAATTTTATTATCTTACACCTATTCTCTAAATTGAAAGTCTCCTGCTACAAATGGATGATCTGTAAACAAGGTTTAATTTATTGATAAGTTTATAACAAATTGTTGGTCAGTCTGAGACTCAAATCATATTTTTATCACATGATCAGTGCTAAATTTATATCTTAGGGAGTATAGCTACTGCATTTGCTTTCTTTGTCTAAAGTTAACAAAGTTAAAATGAAATCATATACGTATAATTACCGAGTATTTCAGAGTTTTTGAACTGCAGTATCTGAATGGCCATTGTAAGAATTTCAGCCAGACCCATATAATGTAAGTTCATCTCACAGTTGTGATGTATTTCTTATTTTGGCTATGTGAATTTAATCTCTAGCAGTGATTTTCATGGTTGTACTGCAAGAAATTTTAAAACATGCAATACCTGACTAATTTAGTTAGGGGCATTGGCATCTTTTCCCTTAGATTGTCAAGTAAAAATAAACAACAACAAGACAATAGCCAACACAACAATAGCCATCAGGTGTGAATGAATCAAAATTATACCTATTGTTTTGTCATATCAGGAAAAAATATAATACATTTTTTGGTGTGCCACAAAATTATAGTAATTAGTTTACACGTGCCATGAGATAAAAAAGGTTGAAAATAGCTCATTTGTAGAGCTCATGAGAGTTTTGTGGCAAAACATGTCCCCAATGTGAATATTGCTGTGATGTTTGAGATGTAATTAAATAGGGTTTTTTTTTTTTTTTTTTTTTTCCCAGTTCTGTCAGGAGGTCCATTGCCTCAAGGGCATGAATTTGAACTGTATGAAGTTAGGTTTCATTGGGGAAGAGAAAACCAGCGCGGTTCTGAGCACACAGTTAACTTCAAAGCTTTTCCCATGGAGGTAAGAATAACATGTCATCTCGTAAAACTCATTGTTCATGGAAAGTATTCAGTGATTTCCTGCAAATGGTTTAGTTTAAAAGTAGACACATAGCTTTTGAATTTTTACCAATTTACATTAAAATTAAAATGTGTGCAATAAAATGTAAACTTGGGGTAGCAACTGAAGCTCGCAGGGACTTTATTGGGCTTGAAAGATATACTTGGGCTATTGGCCATAACAGTCCTCTATTAAGTAAAGCTATTAAGTTTTATTCTATTATGAGTACTGTTGTAAAAGCTTTGCTGCCTCTGCAAATTTAGTAGGTCACTTTTGTTGATGCTCTGAATCAATGATAAGCTGAAAACAAATAACTTTTGGAGAAGCCTCAGTAGTAATTAAAAGTCTAGTTTAGCTCTGATTAAAATTGGTAGGGTGGTTCTATTCACCCCAGGCAATTAGAGAGAAAGAGGTTTATAGAAAGTCATTTGTTTGTTTGTTTGAAGATTTCCTTTTCTCATTATCTTTTTAGTCAATCCCTGCTCTTTTTTAAATATCAAGTTGAAGTATTTGTTTTTCCTTGGGACTTAACTTTCTTCCCTAAGCAGAATTAATTTTTCCCTGTTCTCTGCTCCCAGTGTACTTGGTAGATTGCTACTGTGACACTGACCTCATGGATTGTAACCCTTAGTGTCTCCAGTGCTCAACTTACTGACTGTGGGCTCTGTTATGGACTGAATGTTTGTGTCCTTCCCAAATTTATATGTTGAAACTTACCACACGCCAATGTTATGGTATCAGGAGGTGGGGCCTTTGGGAGGTGATTAAGGTTAAATGAGGCCATGATAGTGGAGCCTTCATGAATGGAATTAGTGCCTTTGTAAGAGTCTGGAGAGCTTGTTTCTCTACTCTCTGAGTTGTAGGGACAGGATGAGAGGACAGCCATCTACAAGCCAGAAAGTGGGTCGTCACCGGACACCAGATCTGCCGGCACATTGATCTTGGACTTCCCAGCCTTCAGAACTGAGAAAGAAAAGTCTGTTGTTTCAGCCTCCATTCTGTGGTACTTTGTTACACAGCTTGAGTGAAGACAGCTCCTGCAGAAAGTCTCCCCCTCTGCCTTCTTTTTACTCGCACCCTTTGGTCCAGAGCTAGGAACACCAGAGACAATCTGCAGTCATGAAATGTAGGAGGTGTCTCTGTTGGTTCTGGCCTTATTTCTATTTCTTTCATAAAAACCTGCAGTTCTGTCCAAGATGTAGCCCTTTAGTGGTGGGTAACAGTGTATTTTGGGAGGTGCTGGAATGCCAGACTTCCTTCTCTGTTGTTCCTAACTGAACATATACTTGATTTTGTATGGCACTGCTCATGGTCAGATATACGTCCAGTTCTGCCTCAGTGACTAGAGATCACTAATGTATAATTTATATAAAAGAATATGTACCTCAAGGAATTAAGTTAGAGAAAGTATTTCTCAACATTACTTTAGTTATAATTTTAAAAACCTCCCTTTAGAAACTCAGTATATTCTTTTCATTGAAAAAGTCTCAAATCCAAAAGAGAGATATTCAATGTTTTGAGCATGGAAGGAAATAAACAATTGTAGTATGCTGAAGAGAATATCTGATATTTATACACTTGTGATAGTGAGGACAGTAATAGCTTCTTGAAGGCTCTGATGGAGAAGGTTGGATCTTCAAATGTCACCTTTTTATGGGCTTTTTTTCTCAAAGCCTACAGATATCTTCTCATTTCTTAATGGCCTTGAAACAGTTCTGCCCTGTCTCTGTCACCTTTGGCTACTGCTCTGTCCTCACACCAAAATGCACCAACGAAGAAAGAAGACATAGTATTCTAAAACAACTAAACCCACTGGGTAGTGCCGGGTAAAAAAAGCCCTGGACTTCAGGGCCCAGCCCCACCCTTTTCTTTGATTGAAAAACCATTTCATCATTTAGTCTCCACAAGTCCTCAAAGACATACTCTAATAATGAAAACTTGAGGGAGAAATGAGAACAATTGGGTAGGCACCAACTTCTGAATGGGAATTCAGTGGCTTTGCTGGTGACACACTCTATTTATGGTCTTGGGAAAGTTTAATTAGATTAGGTGAGTCAGCGGTGTGCCCTCTTTGCTCGGCAGTTACAAAGAGTTTCCAGGCCAAGCGTTCAGACTGGTCCTGCTTCTTGGTGGTGGTGTAGCTGCTTCGATCCATTAACCACAGGTAATGGTTTGTTTGGAATGAAAATTAAGTTCTGGTAGTGAGGTTTTGTTTCTGCAGAAATATTTATATTTAGCATCATGGAATTACTGACTGTAATTTTTCCAAGATAGGTTATGAATAATATTTATATTCTTTGTTATCCCAGATTACCCCTGATCCAATCTAAGAAAATACTGGTCTCAGTCATCTGATGTTTGTTTAGCGCTAGATCCGATTGAGTGTGTAAGTGTTGTGGGTGTGCAGAATTAGAGGAGGATCACTTTAAGCCAGGTGGGATTTTTGTTTGTTTTGTTTTGTTTTAATGGAGGCTGTGAGTACTGAGCTGGGCTTTAAGGAGGAGAGGGCTCACAGATGTGCTGAAGGAGAGGAGAGAGGGACACCATATAGAATAGTCCAAGAGGGAATGAGATGGCTAATGTGGTGAGAGGAAGGTAACTTGCCACTTGTGTCCTGGTCCTGAATTGTCATCAGGGGCTACATTGCACACAAAGGTGTATCCAACAGGACAGCTGTGTGTGGGGACCAAGGACCCTTGTAGGTACATGATTAAAAATAATTTCTAGGACATTTTACATATTCATTTACATTTTAGGACTAACTTTAATCCTAAATGACATATTAACATATATTTCCTTTTTGTTGATTTTACTTAAACTTAAATGGATTGTTTATTAAACACTGTAAACATATACTATGTCTGTTATATATAACAGAGGAATGGCTTTTAACAGAAATTCATCAACCTCCCTTTTTGCTTTTTAAAAATGATAAATATAGATATAAAAACAAGCCTGATGTATTTTGATACTACCAGAAGCCAGCACCCACATCACTTCAAAAAGTAACACAGTTTGTGACTTTAAACAATTTAAACTCAAGCTCTTAAGCAAGATGGATAAAGTATGCCATTTTTGTTTTTTCCTCCTTAAGATTTTTAGTTTTTAGAAACATACATTTCTCACCATTCTTTCGTCTTGTAAACCTGACTTCTACTATCAGTACTCCAGGTTTATGCTTAATGGTGGTGTCTTAAGAAGAAAAAAAAAAAACATGCTGCATTTTTCTTCCTGTTATCTGAAAACAATTTTACTTAATGTTGTGGATATTTTGCATTGTCTTAAATACCAGGA
Organism: Rhynchonycteris naso; assembly: GCA_037038555.1. Lineage (NCBI taxonomy): Eukaryota > Metazoa > Chordata > Mammalia > Chiroptera > Emballonuridae > Rhynchonycteris > Rhynchonycteris naso. The sequence continues at coordinate 232,182,979 of CM072998.1, forward strand.
CAGCCACATGAGTAGAAGGTTGTTGATTTAAGAAAAGTTTGAGATCCCATCAAATTAATTTCTTTATGTTTTTCCTGGTGGCTGAGGAAGCTTCGTATTTTCTCTGATGTCATTGTATGTCTTTGCTCTTGAAGTCCAACTGTCCATGCTGTATGAATAGGAACTTAGCTCTTTTGTTAACACTGGTGTGCTCTGTGCATCCATTGTGCCACTAGAATTATTCCATTTATATTGATTTTTGTTACAAATCTAACTGAAGGCAGAACTTCTAGGTAGTTAGATTCACATGAACCTTTCAGGTTATAGATGTTGTTTTTATCATTTGTCTTTGGAGACTGTCATGTTCTTTGCTACTTCAAGGTTGCCTATCTCTGTGGTCTGTGTAACGCTTGCTAAATTATGATTAATCTTTGTACATGAACAGTGACTTTCATATTTCTGTGGGAGAGTACTTCCCAGGCATTTAAATATTATGCTGGATCAAAACATTTTTTTATTTTTATTTTCAAATTACAATTGACATTCAATATTATTTTATATTAGTTCCAGATGTACATATAGTGGTTAGACATTTATATAACTTACAAAGTGATCCCACTCCCTACAAGTCTTGTACCCGCTTGGCACGGTACATAGTTATTACAATGTTATTGACGATATTCCCTATGCTGGACTTTGCATCCCTGTGACTGTTTTGTAACTACCAATCTGTACTTTTGAATCCCTTCACCTTTTTTACCCAGGCTCAGATCAGTAAAAAAAGAAAAAAAAAATTAGAAGATTGGGAGATTAACAGCACGGCCAAGTTTTATTTTTCTAAATAAAAACATTACTCTCTGGTCTCCCCTTCACTCTATAAAGAAGATCGTTAATTTAATACTAAATGTAGGAAGGTTGTAGTCTGAGAATAATAAACATGGACCTATGAATTACCTTTAGCTTTTAAAAAATACACTGCATTATTTCTGTTTGTCTCATTTCACTACAGATGAATGTTAGTTTTGTCAGGATAGGCACTGATCCCACAGAACAGCAGGAGATCACGGATGGTGGGTCTGACTTTCTTGCCCTTTGGACCTAATAAAAGTTTATTATTTTAGAGTGAGTTACCAAGATAGAGGTACAACATATTGTAGGTCAAATGCTTATCTTAATTTATATAGTATTGAAAGAACAGCTATTGCTTTGTGTTCTCTGAAAACGCTGTGATAATTAAGCCAGTCACATACCAGCTGTTTATGGAAAGTTGAGTGCAGCAGGAAATAGAAAGGAAAAAGTGAGTTTCACTGTGGAGAGCAGGATTCTTTAATTGTGAAGAGTCCAGGTCCTGGTTGCAAAATAGGCCAACAAACGTTATAAAGAATAAGTCTAATAATACAGTGCTGGTCCTGAATATTACAGCCCCGTCTCTGTGTTCCCAGTCTCCAGATACCTTATATTTCTCCTTTTCTTTTCAGGCAGATACAGTGTCTAGCATTTAAGTGTTCTTTCAGTGAAAATAACCTGGCATTTTGGGTTGCTGCCTCCCAAGTCATTTGTGCATTCGTGTTTATTTTACTGCTCAGAGAAGAAATCAGGGAAAGTTTGCTTGTTTAATAGTGAAATGATGGTCCTTTCAAGTTGTTTCACTTTCATGGATATCTCAAGCAGAGCTTCATGTTTGTGAATCTCCTGCAAAATAGAGACTTCCATTGACTTTGCCAGTAAATGTACGAGGATGATTTTCGTGAAAAGAAACATGGGATGATTAGACATGTAAGTTATATAATTAAAAATTTTATTTTTTTAAAAAAGCTTAGAGATCACCAGGTCTGGTAACACAGGAGACCACCTGAGGCTACAAATGGTTAATAGTCACATGGCAGCTTAGAGGAAACCATAATGTTTGGTCTTTTCTGTAACGGCTTAGATGGAAGTAGACAGCACAACAGTCTTCATCCCTGTTGGAAGCTTTATGTCTGCATGCACCTCCCATTCAGGGGCCAGTGTACTTAGCCTTGCATAGGACCATTGCAGTGAGGCTATGCATCATGCCTTGGCTTTCCAGGCTGTGGAGACAAAAGCAGAGTGGCTTTGTGAAGGTATAGAAGTCTGGTATTGAGAAGTGGAACCCTTGCTGCCCCCCCCCCCAAGAACTGGGCTGGGTTTAATGGATCACCTAGTCTCACCCACTTTGTTGAGTGCTCATCTGAGGTCAGAGAGGAAGGTGACTGAGTTACACACCTAAGGAAATGGTGGGTGGCATGTCAGCTCTGTGAACTGACTTCTGCTCCAAGGTGTGCTTTCTCTCACCTTCCAAAGCTCATTTTTACCAGGAAGATCCACTCTAACTTGAACTTTCATTTGCAATGATTGTGACTACTTTGGGTTGAGTTTGCCATGAAGAGGAGTTAAGACTGATACTGAAGAAAACAATTTGAAATTTGAATGTTCGACTTTGGAGAGTTTTATTATTTTGACCAGAGAAAGGAACATCTTGTCTCTAAATATAATGACGATTATGATTATTATTACTTGCTATTTTGGAATCTTCCACAGGGCTAGCAGACTGAGTTTCATGGATAAACAAATGCAGGAATTAGAACCTGGTGCTGTGGTTCATCAGTGGTCATAATTGCGAAACTCCCTCTCACATCTCACTAAAAAAAATAAAAGCAAATTTTATGTTTCCGGAGTTGTGATGAACACTTGTATTTTTACTCCATAAAAACCACAGCTCCTGCTTTGATTTAACATGTTAATTTTTGTCATTTATTAAAATGCATCTAGTGCAGAAACCTCACAGTTTACTGAATGGAAAATAAATTATAATGTTGAGCAAACAGAAATGTTCTTTTAGCTGTACCACGTGATGTGGCAGTCTGCCGCTCACACTTGGGAAAAGAAGTGTATACAGTCAACTTGACCTTTGAGTATTCATTTTGCACCTACCTTTGATTTCATATCTGTATTTCTTTTAGTAGATTATTCTTTATCATTGTTTGAAGTTGTGTAAAAGATTTCTTAGCAAAGTAAATTTTTTTTTTTTTTTTTATAGAGAGAGTCAGAGAGAGGGACAGATAGGGACAGAGAGATAGGAACGAAGAGAGGTGAGAAGCATCATTCATTAGTTTTTCATTGCCGTCGCAACACCTTAGTTGTTCATTGATTGCTTTCTCACATGTGCCTTGACTGCGGGCTTTCAGCAGACCGAGCAACCCTTTGCTAGAGCCAGCGACCTTAGGTCCAAGCTGACAAGCTTTTGCTCAAGCCAGATGGTCCCGCGCTCAAGCTGGCGAGCTCGGGGTCTCTAACCTGGGTCTTCTGCATCCCAGTCCGACGCTCTATCCACTGCGCCACCGCCTGGTCAGGCTTAGCAAAGTAAATTTGATAGAAGCATTTATATTGTAGTTGAGTTTATGTTGTAAGGCAAATTTGTAGAAAATGACAAGTTAGTTCCTATAAATGAATATGATGTATAATTAATTTATAGGTAGTTATTGTTGCTACAAGTAAAAAATATTACATTGGGTTCTAACAGATCTAAGTTTTACAGTAAAATACATCTCACTTTGCCTTCAGATAAAAAAAAAATGCTCTTATTTAATATATGGTCTGTAATCAAGTAGCCAACTTTAAAATAACTAATTTCTATTAATTTTTCCATTGAGTATTCATCCATCCGTCCTTCCGTCCATCCATCTGCCCATCCATCTGATCAACAGGTATTTCTTGGTAACCTGCTGTTCAGGACCTGGGCTAAGTGGTAAAGACACAGCAGCGAGTACAATAGACAGCTCCTGTTCATTACGTTGGAGAAGTTCAAATGCAGTGTATATAATTTGTCTCCTCCCACTTTCTCTTAACTCAATGAGTGCTTAGAAGATATAATTGAATGTGTATCTGCTGTTATTTAAAGGGCCTCATCCCCTCTCCTCTCACTGTGCAGTATACAAATTCCAGCCATTAGAAACTAGTAAGAGGAAGATTTTGAAGACACTTATTAGAAAGCAAATAAGTTATTTGAGATATAAACTCTTGTCAGCCAAACAAATATTTATCAACTAGTATGTGAAAGGCTCTGTGCTAGGTATAACCTTGTTGTAAATACATAGCTGTAGGCTAGATAAACTACCAAACTTTACAAAATTTGAATCTATAAGACACATTGTAGGAAAGGTCTGATGATGGGGAAAGTTAAGAGTGGTCTCAGGTCTGGAAACCTGTAAGAGAACATGGCACCAGAGCTGCTGCCCTGATTACCAGTGGAGTCATGCGGGAGGGACTCAGAATGATGCCTTGATAAGAATTTAGTCTTGGAAGTCAGAAAAACCAGGATTTAAATCTAAGCTCTGCAATCTTGGGCAAGCCAGTAAACCTCTTCCAGCCTTGATGTTCCTACCTATGTAAAGGACTCGAAGCCAGGTCAGAAGTTGACAAAGAGGAAACCCTTCAGCGTGTATTTTGCATTATCAGGAAGAGATGGGGGAAAAGAAAGGAGCGATTGTAGTAGTGATGACAAAAATCTAGTGAAATATCCTGAGGGGGAAACCACAAGCTTTTTTATTATTGCAAATTAAAAATGCAGAGACTATGGATGGAGAAGAAAGTTTGAAGACTTTTTAATTTTTTCCGAGAGAGAGAGATAGACAGGAAGGGAGATGAAAAGCATCAACTCATAGTTGCAGCACCTTAGCTGTTCATGGATTACTGTCTTATATGTTCCTTGACCAGGTGTGCTCCAGCTGAGCCAGTGACCCCTTGCTCAAGCCAGCGACCATGGGGACATGTCTATGATTCCATGCTGAAGCTGGTGGTTTTGCACTCAAGCTGATGAACTTGTGCTCAAGCCAGATGAGCTCACACTCAAGCGGTTGACCTCGGGGTTTCGAACCTGGGTTCTCAGTGTCCCAGGCTGATGCTGTATCCACTGCGCTACCACCTGGTCAAGCTAACGTCTTTTTTTATTCTTTGAAATCCCTACTCTCCACTTTAGTTGGATATAATTCTCTATACATCTAGTCAGTATGACATTTTCTGGTCATTTTTCCTGACACATCTTTTTATGATTCTTATGAATGCATATGCAGTAGAATTTATACTATCAACTTATTCTGTAGCAAAAAGTCAAGTAAATATTTTCTGTGTAAGATAGTTGGGTAACTATGATAAAACCTCTGATTGAATGGTAAGATGTTAAAATTTTTTAACTCCAAAAGACCTTAATCAGTATAGACTATATGTGTGTGTATATATATATATATATATATATATATATATATGTATATATGTATATATGTATATATATATACATACATGTATTTAATATAAATATATATATATATTTTTGTGGGAGGTGTTTGTGAATGGTAGCTTAAAATGGCACAGTGATGTCAGTAAGATAATTATGCCCTGGTTACTGCTTTGCTGTGCTTGCATACATTTTTCCTTTTATTTTCTTAGGGGTACACACAACAAAAGCTCTCTGTGGAATCCTAGAACATCATACCAGGAATCCTAGGGAGACTGGACTTTTCTGTGTCCTGGCTCCCTAGGAGGCAGCCTGCGCTGGTGATGTAAATGACCCATCAGGGAGAGCTACACTTTGAGTCTGGTTCACTGTCATGTTTGCTATTGGACTGCTGTGTAGTTGTTTAACCTCAGTTCTTTCACTGTAACAAAAGGATAATACAACCATACCTACCCTTAGGAGACTTAGGGAGAGGCTGTAAAAATTACTGATGTATTGGAGGCACCATACATTGAATATCTCATAGAGTGGTAGGAAATATTGTTATTGAACACAATCTGATATTCACTTAAAGTGCTTTCTAAAAGCAGTTTAAAGGCATAATTAACTGTATTGGATGTAAATGTTATAATTTAAGACAAAATAGTTATGTTTTTAGAAGCTGTGAAATTAGTAGGCAAAAAGAAATGCAGATTTTAAACTGTTGAATATACACATTAAGTACAGAAGAAAGCATTTCTGCTTGTAACACCTGACAAATGAAAGATGGGCCCTTTTTCATCAATTAATGCTTTCACTTGGGGACCCTAAGGCAAGTACATTCTCTGAACCCAGCTTAATAAATAACTTAGATCTCTGAATGAGAGAGTTTATTCAGTGGAACCAGTTTATTTGGTTTCAGAGTTAATGTGTTTCCCTGAATATTCCTTGGTGATTTCTATAAATTGTTAAGTTCTCTGAGGAGCTCCCGTAAAGAGACCCCTTCTTCTTAGCCAGAGTTCTGAACAAATTAGGAAATAAGGCATTATTAGAGTCATCAGATGAATAACAAAATATCACCTCTATTATGAATAAAACTACATTGGAGACATAGCTTAATATGAGAGGACGAAAAGGGTCTGCCCACTAGGTTATAGGTCGGGTTTATTAGTCTGCTTTGTGAATGGAGCTCAGATTTCAAGAGGAAAAAAAATAGGGGGAGTGAGTTGAAGGAGTGGACTGGAAGGTCAGCCTTGTTTAGGGAAAAATCTCTTTTTATAGGAATGAAGAACAGGGAAGAGGCATTTCCTGCTGGCTCATAAGACCAACACTTCCAAATTCCCCCACTTTAAAATTCTATGACACTAGACACTAGCAAGAGACCAGCCACTTCATTCCAATCAGTGAAGGAAGTCCCATTTTCTTTGATTGCAGGTTTGTTCATTTTAACCATCTGAGACCATGCCTCTTTTATGCTTTTTCCATTTTACCTAGCATAGCCATACAGTTCCCTGTATTCTAAAAAGTGTTTGGGGGTAGAGTGAGCAAGGATTTTGAAGCATGGGTAGAATTTAATTACTTTTTCTTCATAATTTACTTGGTTGGGTTTATGGCCAATTCACCATCATAGCTTGGACCAATCATTGTTTAAACCGAGACACAACAAAGGGGGATTAATGGATGTTTCATTTTTCAAAAATTGTGACCCGGATTCAGGACTTAAATCATCAATCTTATTTCAAATTTGTGTTGTATGGTACTGGAAATATTTTGCAATAATATTTAAAAATGAATGTTGCTTATCCACCTTGTTATGGGGAACAAATATTACAGATTTCTATCAGCAGTCATTGTTTCTAATTAACTTATCAGCCCTGACATGCTTTAACTGTGTTCTTAATCTTGCTGGTTTCTGGCTGATCTAGAGCTTGGCTATATTAAAGCGCTTGTCTGTGTTCATCAGCAGCTTGGGTCATAGTGGAAGCAAGTCCACACCACCAGGAGTTGGGCTCCCTTTGCCTCAGCTGAGCTCCTGTGAGCTCCTGCTTCCAATATAGCTCCTTCTCCTCTAGATGCTATTTTCCCCAGAAACAAGTAAACATAAAGATACTTGAATTTTGGGTCTGTTAAAGAAGGCAAGATGGCAAAGTGGTCCAGTTAACAAAAATTTGTTATGTGTCTGTGTTTAAAGGCAAACTCTAAGAGAAATATAAAATGTAAAAAAACCAAACAAACAACCTAGTATTTGTTTTTAATGGTTCTTTTGTCTGGAAGAGATGGAATTAAGATAGAAACATGGGAAAAGATAACAGCTGAATGGTGAAATGTCCATGTAAAACAATTCAAAACACGCTTAGGAAGCAGCTGCTATGTATTTGCTGCTATGGTTAGTGCAGATATATGACAATAAATGAAAAATACTGAAGGTGAGGAAGTTGACATTCCCAACAGGGTGACAGATGTATTTATAAAACCGCTATTTTATGTGAAAATAGCTGTAGGGGGGTGAAATATAATAGGGAACATACATCATGGAATTTCTGTCAGGCTCAGAGAAAATCGTGAAAAGAGTGGATGTTGGAGCTGGGCCATAACGATTGAGTAGGAGTTTGCTGGAGAAAAATGACATGGATGGAAAAAGGAGAGAAGGATGTGAGAGATGGAGTGGAGGGCATGTGGATAGGGCTTGATGAGTGATTAAAAAAGGCCAATGTGATGCTGGGAAATGGAACTTGAGTAATTGGAATAGTGACGGGACAATATAGTAAAAAGGAATCAGAAACTGGCACAGAGAAGCTGATGAGGTTAATAAATGATACCGTTTTAACAAAAGTCACTTTACCCTGTTAAGGTCAGTATTGTTTTTAAACACAGAACATCCTCAAATTAGGTAAAGAACAACAGTAATTGGTGTCACAGTTCCTTGAAAAGTTGTAAAATGTCCTTAGGTACGTAGGTAGGATAAAGAGATAAAAATGTGGGAAGCTACACCAATCCTCTGTTATCTGAGTTGTAATTGGACCTAATCTTTCTCGACACAGCAGGAAGAATGAATTAAACCACAAATTACTAGATTTGAGTTTTTATTTATTGTTAATTGGAGTTGATTTGTGTTCCTAAGAGAACATTTTCCATTGGAATTTTCATTCCCTTTTTAAAACCTAACGGTCTTAATTTATTGCTCTTCACAGGGTAATATGTATTTCTTCCTGGTTTACCAAGGAAATGCCCAGCAGAACCTCTCCCTTTGGGTGTTTTCTGAGGGGCTTTTTTTTGATACCTTTGCTACAGCTTGCTGTTGTCAGTTGCTGTTCCCTGGGTCTCTTTTTCTCTCTCACATCCTTCCCACGGCCTGCCTTATTATTTAACATAGATGTCCATATTCAGTCAGTGCTTCTGATGGCTCCCATACATTTCTGTGTTTTAAAAATAAAGTGGCAGTAATAAAAATAAATACTGACTGTGAAAGGAATAATGAAGATGCATCAAATGACATAGATATTTACATTTACATATGTGCAAATTTTAATAGAGCTTCATTTTGAATTTGTTGTGAAACTATATTTTTGCAAGTAACAGAATTTTATTTTACATTAGAATTTGTGTATTGGCATACTGCACTGGGTGAGCTAATAGCCTCTGGAGAACTACTTTCTGCTTCTTGATTCTAGTTAGAGTCCTCTTTATAGGAAGAATTACACTGGGGAACAATTTTTTTTTTTTGCATTTTCTGTTGCATGAGGTTTTAGAACTATTTCTATATATTTCTGCATCACTGATTCTAAATCTGAAATCTGTTTTTTGGTGCATGCTCTAGTTTTTATGCAATTTTAATTTCTTTTTATTACAGTTAATGGCATGCATTGGTTTTTAAATTGGAGTTAAAGGGCAACAACTCTTGGATTGAACATAACCACAAGGCAATAAATGTTTTACAAACATCACTTTTACATAATTTTAGGTGTTTTTAAATGTAAAAATTATTATCTGATAAAACACCCTCTTATTTTGTTTTAAGATTGCATCATGGCTTCTTCGAGTAGGCGTAAATGTAAGAATAGTCAAAGGCACAATATTTCATCATTTGTGACACGTGCATATATTGCTATTTTCAAGTTCCCTTGGTGATAAAGATAAGAATTGGGTTCCTCATTGTGTGTCATAATTGGGAGGAAATGCTTCATGACTGGACAAAAAGAAAACGGAAAGGAATGCCTTTTGGTATTCCCATGGTTAGGCGTGAACCTAAGGGCCACAGCAGTGACTGTTATTTCTGTCTGATCCATGGAAAGGGTGTCGGCAAGAAAAAACGGCATATGATCGCATATCCTAATATTCCTTTAGCAATATGACCTACCCCACACTCTGAGACACTCCCGGTTCCAGTTTTCAATGGTTTTATTTCTTCTAAGGACTAAGAAAGTGAACATGGTGATCAAGTGTATTTTGATAAGATGCATGAGGAAATGGTTGTATAATCTGAAGGGTCTTCTAATGCCAAGCAGTCATTAACCTCTCAGCAGTTTAGCCAACCTGAATTGAATGACTTAGTAAGAGATTTGGGCTTATCAAAGAAAGCAGTTGAGTTATTACTCTCCAGGCTTCAAGAAAAGAATGTATTTCATCGGTCAGCTAAGGTATCCCATTTCAGGAAGCATGAACATATTTTTGTGGGCTTTATTTCCAAAGACAAACACTTTGTTTACTGTCATGATATCAGTAGTCTTCTCAGCCAGCTAGGTGTTACCACTTACAGTCCAACAGAATGGTGGCTATTTCTTGACAGCTCTAAACGGAGTCTGAAATGTGTTCTCCTACACAGCGGTAATTTTTATGCAGCAGTTCCAGTTGGTTATTCAATTCATCTGTGAGAAGATTATAATGACATAAAAATTTTCTTCGACTTACTGAAGTATGAGAAGCATTACTGGATCATTTGTGTGGATCTTAAAATGGTAAATTTCCTGCTAGGACAACAGAGAGGTTTCACAAAGTATCCTTGCTTTCTGTGTTTGTGGGACAGCTGAGCTCGGGAGAAACACTGGACACACAAGGAGTGGCCAAAACGTGAGCTCTGGAAGTAGGGATGCAAAATATTGGGAATGAACCTGTAGTTAATCAAGACAGGATCATTTCCCCCACTTCACATCCCCCACTTAGTGAAGCAGTTTGTTCAGGCTTTGAATAGAGAAAGCGAATGCTTTCAACATTATTTCTGCTTTTCCTGCCTTGTATTTCAAGAAGATAAAAGCAGGTATATTTGGTGGACCTCAAATTCGAACCCTTATATGTGACGAAGAATTTTCCAGGAAGATGACCAAGGAGGAGAAAGCGCCATGGCAGTCTTTTGTGGCCGTTACAAAGAGCTTCCGTCCTTGGCAACAAAAAAACAGAAAACTATGAACTTCTGGTAGTTCAAAAAAGCAGAAAACGATGCTGTTGGCTTTCTGTGACATTGGATGTAATGTGAGTGTTAAGATTCACTTCCTGAACAGTCACCTTGATAAATTTCCCGAAAATCTTGGAGCTGTTAGTGATGAGCAGAGTACTGCTGGAGCATCAAACAAGATTGTCTTCAACAAGTACACAAACGCAAGAGCTACAAATGCAAATTTTTGCCTGAATAAAATTTAAATAAATTTTGCACAAATTTTATGATTAAAATAAGTGTTTTAATATGTTCTTTTTTGAAATTGTAGACAAATTCTGATGCAATCATATCTTTTAGTGTATTAGTGTATTTATTGCGTTATATAAATTATTATGTTTTCACAAAGATGATGCCGAAGAAGACATTCTACTTCATTATGTTAAAGTAAATGTTGAAAATTTTACCATAAGATGAAAACCTAAAATCCTGAATTGCAAAATAACTGTAGCTTACAGAGAAAAACTAATGTCTGATTTGAGATCAGCACACTCGAATTAGGTAAGCACAAGTATTTTTGTGGGTGCAACAAAAATTTTGTTCCCAGTGTAATGTGACTTATTAACAACTTTTATTTCTCTTGGTTATATTCCTAGATATGGAAATGCTGAGTAATTTGGTAATCCTTTGTTTAAACATTTTAGGAATCGTTCATTTTTTCCCCTAAGTGGCTGCACCATTTTATAACCCCATCAGCAGTTCCAGTTTTTCCACATTCTGGCCATTCTTGTTATTGCCTGCCTTTTTGATTATAACCATTCTAGTGGGTATGAAGTGGTGTCTCGCTGTGGTTGTGACTTGCATTTTCCTAGTGAGTAATCACAGTAAGCATCTTTTTATGAGCTTATTGGCCATTCATATGTCATTCTATTCAATCCTTTGCTCATTTAAAAATTGGATTATTTGTCTTATTAAGTGGTATGAGCTCTTTATTATAGACACTAGCACTTTGGTCAGATATATGATTTGTAAATATTTTATTTTGTTCTGTCAGTTGTCCTTTCACTTCCTTGATGATGTTAGTTGACATCCAAAAGTTTTTGATTTGAGTGAAGTCTAATTTATTGAAATTTATTTTGTTTTTACTGGTTGTGCTTTTGCTGCCATTGCCATCTCTGTTCTTTTTTAAAGTAAAATTTTTACATAAATAACATAATACAGAAAAGTGCTCAAATCACAAGTGTATAATTCATTGCATTTTTTTAAATTTCTTTTTATTTTATTCATTTTAGAGAGGACACACACACACACACACACACACAGAGAGAGAGAGAGAGAGAGAGAGAGAGAGAGAGAGGGAGAGGAGGAGCTGGAAGCATCAACTCCCATATGTGCCTTGACCAGACCAGTGCAGGGTTTTGAACTGGCGACCTCAGTGTTCCCAGGTCGATGCTTTATCCACTGCGCCACCACAGGTCAGGCTCATTGCATTTTTGTAATGTGAAAATACCTTATGAAGCCAGAATTCATTTTAATAAACAAACCATAACCGATGTCCCACAAGCTTTTTTTCATGCTTCCTCCAAGGTTAACTATTATCTTGACCTCTAATACCATTGACTAGTGTTGCCTGTTTTGGGATTTTTATATGCACTGAGTCATACAATATGTGCTATTTTGTGTCCAGCTGTTTTTTATTCAGTGATATGTTTACGAACGCGTGTACATCATAGTGTATACTTTTCACTGACTTGTTTTCATCTACAGTATTTCATTTCATTATGTGGATTTTTTACAGTATATATTTTTTCTACTGTCATTAAGCATTTGGCTCGCATTTAGATCTGTTCTGTAAGAATAGAGCTCCTGTGAATATTCTAGCCTTTGGGCGAATATACAGTATACTTAGAAGTGTATCCTGAGTTACAGGATAGACATAGTTCAATTCTAGTGGATACTGTTAAGTAGTAATCAAAATGGTTGCACTAATCCATGCTGTTAATCAGTTTCTGAATCTTTTTAGAGAACTAGGGAACATTTTTCCAGAATTCTTCCTCACTCCTACCCTCCAGAATTGCCCTCATGTATTATTGGGTAGAATTTCTGTACATGCAGATTTCTGAAACAGCCATTTCATAAGAAATGACAAGGATATAACTGTCTTATTTTAATCAGTATTCATCCTGTGGGGCTGAGGAGGAGTCTAGCTTTCTTATAAGCTCTTGGCCTTTGAAGATTAGATAAAGATGTGGTACATATATACAATGGAATACTCCTCAGCCATAAGAAATGATGACATATAACCATTTATGACAACACGGATGGACCTTGAAAACATTATACTAAGTGAAATAAGTAAATTAAAAAACCGCAAGAACTATATGATTTTATGCATAGGTGAGATATAAAACTAAGACTTATGGAGTGGTTACTAGAGGGAGCGGCCTGGGGAATGGCAGTAAAGAGAAACAAATATATGGTGATGGAAAGTGATTTGACTTTGGGTGATAGGCACACAACGCAATCAACAGTTCAAATATTGTAGAGATGTTCACCTGAAACCTAGGTACTCTTATTGGTCAATGTCACCCCATTAAATTTAATTTCTAAATAAAAAATTCAACTGGGGTTCTGTTCGCATGAAAGAAAGGGGAGGGGAATGTGTGGTGAGTGGAAGTCAACTGTGTCTGCTAAAAAAAGGAACAGCTGATTCAATCAATTAGGTACCTATTTGAAAAAGTAACATTTTGTTCCACTAGATATCTCTTCTGTAATTATTTTGAAAATCTACCAATCCTTTCAATTTCAGGATAGCTTAATATAGAAAGTGCTCAGTTAATATTTTCTAATAGTGATTATGGTACCTCATTTCATAATGTATTTTTGTAACATTATATTTTCATTGGGTCTGCCTTTATAGACTAAATGCCCACCTTCTTACAGTGTAGTCAGTCTTCACTGTTAACTTTATTACAGTGCCTATTGAAAATGTGCTGTGAAGTGTTCACTTATACTGTGGTTACCATTTTCCCACAGAAATATGTCTTTATTAAATTTTCATTCCTGTTACAGGTTTAACTGCAAATTAATTAAAACTATCTAATATTGTATTATTTAAAAGCAAAGACAAAACAGTTATACATCTCTGTAATAATACTAGACAGCAAAATTGTCTTCTGAGTTATGTTATTTTAGAGCAAGGAAGGCTCTTGCTTTTCTAAGGGGCCCATCCCAGTGAGTACATATACACATACAAATACAGTTTTGTTCATTGATACATTTCATTTGTCTGAAAACAAATGGGCTATCTATAATAAAACTTTTAGAAAACAGTAATTTTCTTTCTATTACTTGAAATGACTTAAATTTTTGAAGAATAGTTTGGATGGCTAAAATAATAAAGGTATGAGTAGTGCAGTGAATGTACTAGTTAGATGGTCGTGACTGTGAGAACCAGATGAAGGTTAAAAGTACTGTAACTCAGAGACTCTGGAGCTGGAGAGGCAGACGCAGCGGAGGGCGAGTTTGGGTGTAAGAGAAGTCCTTATATCTTATTTGGTGTTCCCATATCTGCTTTCTGAACATTTAAGCACTTTAATCATTGGTGTTTTATACATTTTGGATTATGTACAAAATGTTATAATTTAGTTTAAGAAATGTCTTTCCCCTTATGTCATTATGAGCTGTACAAAATTGACGTGCATTGTCATGCACTCGTAGGTTAAGTTTCCTATCTGAATTGTACTTTTTCTGGTTCACACCCATTGATGCCTTTCCTGTTTCTAGTTGACCTTTTTTAACCCAAGCGGTATTGGTACAAGTTACACCTTAATCAACAAAAGTGATCCTTTACCTTGTCACAGCATAAAAAAAACACTTCGATTCTGTTTTAGGTCCATAGTAGGTTAAAATCCAGTTTTCTAAAATGTCCTTTCAAATAATTTGGTTCGTATTTGATTCCCTTTATCACTGCTCCTATATTAATAGGAAAGTCTGAAAAAAATTTCAGGGAAGCATGGTCCTTTTTAATTAGCACTAGAAATGATGTGGTTTGTGGTAAGTTGGTTAAGAGTTGTTCTTTGTACAGCTCTCTTGAGCAACAAGTGAGTTGAATTAGTTTGGTATCATTTTCACATACATTACAAAACTTATAAATAAGGAAGTACTTTGTGGGAAAATCATAGGTGCAGATATTTACAGAGATTTTTGTTTGTAAGATTAGGACAGCTTTCCTATGTAGTCATTTAATTGTAGATGGTAGAAAATTCCTCCATTCCATGGGAAATATTTTTGGTGAAATTCGGTTACATATATATGTTCCTATCTATACATTTATTTATTTAGACTTCAAAGTTCATTTTTCTCACAATATTTTGAAGGTAAAATATTTATATTGTTGAAAAGTGTTCTGTTCCTTGCGTTATCTATGGCCGTGGGGTTAATGCAAAATTTATTTTAGTGCAATCCTCAGGGACTTGTGGGAATGGAGTTAACACTTATGAAGACTGTCTACATGGCCAGGCAATGCTAGATCTTATTTAATCACTAAAATAACCTCTAGAGGTAGATGTTTTGTCTATTTCTTCAGCTGAATAATCAAATCAAGAGGTGTTAAATAAGTTGCCTATGTTGGCATTGGTAATGGTTAAGATTTGGACCAGCTACCATTCTCTGCCCTCTACAATGTGTGCCTTCTCATATTTCTGATGAAATCTTTCTGATTTTTACTCTAGATAATTGTAAAAAAAAAAAGTGAAAGCTTGTGAGTATTCTGTGCTATCAGTGAGGATTAATTAAAATGGTTTCTTTAACATTTTCAGGTAAGTGCATTTTATTGTAAATTGTAACATTTTGAATATTGGAATTGAATTTTTAAAATTTTGTTCCTGAAAATTATGTTATTAAGCAATGTATTTGGTTTATAAAGTTGGGGATATGAAAATTGACAGTGGTGTTTCACAGAGAAATGAAATAGTGATGAATTTTAAATCCAATTAAAATTGCTTTATATGTATTCTTATTACCAAAAAGAGCTTATTACTATAATTGTTAGCATCAACTTACCTGATACTGTTAATACATAATAAACCCGAACTGTCACACTTTTAAATATTATAGAAATACTTTTTTTTTTTTTAGTGCATTACTTATTAAGAAGTTTGGACTATATCCTATTGACAGTAAGAAACCTTGATAGGTGACAAGATCAAATTTGCACTGTTATAACTGTTCGCTGGAGAGTAAATTTCAAAAGCTAATTTTGGAGGCATTGTGATGAGTTAAGAGACCTGGACTGTAATTCTAATAATAGATTATTGATATCTAACCTGGTGTATAAAGTTTTAAGAATTGCTCATGGGAATCAGCCAAGCAGGTGATTTGGGAGATTTTAAGGGAGTAGAAAAAGGCACGACATAGGCCTTGTTTTTTTGTATGGGGAGGGAATGAGTGAAGAGATTTCTGACTTGAGTTTATTAATAGACTAGGAGACATAAGTCTCATTGATGGCAAAGGAGCTTCAATTATAAAATGTTAACTTCAAAATATTCAGTAAGCAGGTAGTAAAGACTAACTGACTCTAGACTCAGGACAAAGATTTTGATTAAAGATGTTGATTTTGTAATTATGATTATCTAGATGACAATTGAAGATGTGGGAGTAGATAAGATCACCCAAAAAGAATATGCTGACAGAGAAGAGATGGGAGGATGGAGCCCCAACAGAACCACCATAGGGGGGCTGTCATGGGGAGGGAACCAGTGAAGGAGCTCGAGGTGAAATGGTGATTGAGGAGGACAGGCCTGGGGAGTGCGCTGCCATGGGACCCATGGAAGCGGTTGGTTCCAGAACAGGCAGGGGTCTCAGGTGCTATAGAGCTGCCAAGAAAGCTGAGAGATGTGATTTAGCAGAAGAAGGTTCCTGGTTAACTTGGGGAGAGAAGTTCCACCAAAGTGATGGGGATGAGAGATGGATTTAAGTGGACTGTGGAAGAAAAGGGCAGGGAAGAATTGGTAATGGGCATGCAGCTAAGTTTTAGAAAAAATCTGCTGCCAAGAGCAAGTACTAGGAGGGTATGTGAGGTCAAGGCAGTGATTTCTTTTCTAAAGCTGAGAAAAATTTGCCCAGATTGATAAAATGACGAGGAGCTAATAGAGTGGGAGACTTCGGGTCAAAGGCTCAGGAGAGTACAGAGCTGACGGACCAAAGACCCTCAAGTGGTCAGGAGAAGAATGGAGTGGAGCAGAGGCAGATGTTGACTCCTAGACCAGAAGGTTGACAACTTGACTATTAGGTCTGGAAGAGGGTGGAAAGCGCAACCGGATGTCCTGGCAAGAAGCAGAGATAGTTCAGATGGTTTCAGGGTCTCTTTCAGGCAGGAGATCTTGGTGTTAGAATATTAATGATGTGTTCTTAGAATATTAATGAGGTTGCAAACTGGTGGCCTTTGGGTTGGATTTAGGGAAGGGTTCAGCTAGCACTCTGTTTTTTAAATTTTGGAATTTAAACAGCTTCAGGCAGGGCACCGATTTTCCGGTTTTCACAGCTCTCCTCTCCCTGCCTCGGAACCTTCTTCCCCTCATTTATCATCCTAGTTCTTGGATGCTCTGGGATTTGTGACTCTGATGGAAGTGGTCTGGCTTTCTAGTGTGGAAAACATTGTTAGTTATCTTTAAACCTCAAGAAAATAATTAGTTGAGTTCAGACAGCGTAATGAGAACAGAACCAAACGGAATGGAGATGAGCATTTTATTTTCAAAGACCATGCTCTTTATTTTCATTTATTTTTAAAAACTTAAGTTGATAAGCAATATTATATTAGTTTCAGGTGTATTACATAGGGATTCAACACTTATATATCTTACACAGTGATCACAGTAAGTCTCATAGCCAATTGTTATCATATATGTATAGTTATGATATTTTTGACTATATTTCCTAACATCCCCATGATTTATTTTAACAACTGGAAGTTTGTATTTCTTAATTCCCTTCCCTTTCTCTGTCTATCTCTCTGTTTCATTTTGTTTTTTCATTTGTTTTGTTTTTTAGGTTCCACATACAAGTGAAATCATATGGTGTTTTATCTTTCTCTGTCCAGCGTATCTCACTTAAGACCTTGGTCTTTAAATACCATACAACCATGCCCATCTTCCCATTGCATCTCCTTTTCCTCCCTACTCTAATTGGCTCTAGTCAGCATTTATTTGATATTTACCGGGAGCTTTTCCTTGTAATAGCCTTACACAGTTATAGATGGTGTGATCTCTTGTTTCCAGCTGAGACTCTGGGAGCTCAGATAGTTTCCCCAGAGGTTGTAGTGAGTGTTGGCTCATACCAGGTGTGTAGCTTGACACCGTGTGCTGTGGGTGTTGGTCACAGCCTGACTGGATTACTAGTCATTTCTTGGGTTGCACACTCTCCATTTCTTTCCCCTTGTTTTTCTTGTCTCTGTAAGAACAATGTTTGTCATTCCTCTATGTGTTGGGTGAACATTCACACTGTGAATTCTATTCTGATCAGTGTTCTACCCTTCCTTTTTGGAGAAGAAAACTGGCACAGAGGTGGTGGACCCATACCACTTGGTCCAGTGCAACCTAAAGCAGGCTACTTCACCCCTGTGTCTCCATTTTCTTCTTGTTAAGATGGGGTGTTGGTGACAGTCATTGAAGCAACCATTATAAACATGATAGGATTGAGTGAAGTAATGTTTGCAAAGAGCTGCCTGGTGGAGAATGTGACATCAGAGCTCAGTAAATAGATACAAATACCCAAACATCTTCTATCATTTATATTGCACACTAACCCTTTTTCACTCAGCTTTTTCTTGTGTTGAACTATCAATTTTATGTTTTTGTTTATTCACTCCCTGTATTCTTTAATAAAAAGATTTGAGGTCTTTGTATTTACAGTGTTGAAAGCAGCGAACACTACAAACTTAGATATTATCGGGACTCAATAAATGTTTTGATGGATGCTGACACGATTTCAGAACTCATTTGTCAGTGGGAGCTCTTATTTGGGGGCAGAGAGAGAGAGAGAAACAGGCATTATTCACTGATTCACTGTACAAAGTGAACAGATGCAATCTATATGTGACATATTCTGTAACACCAAGACACTTTGACAATCTCTTTATTTTATGGAACAACAGATGAAATAGAGAGAAGTTAAGTCACCGAAACTTAGTTGCACTCATAACCCACAACTCAGGGTGTTTTGTTTGTTTGTTTTTTAAAGAAAGAGAGGGTGATTTTTGGAAAATCCTTAAACTAATGTCAAAGAATCAGTTTTAACTGCTTCCGATCTTACATTTTAAACAAAATACTTCAAAATGATGCATTTTTTTCTTTTATTTATATGACAACTCCAACAACCCTTTTCCAACCTTTCAAAGTGAGTTTCTTTTATAAAGGAAACTTCACTTTTTGCGAGAAGAGCCGAAACAGTATTACTATGCTCTATTCCTAACAGGGCAATAATATCAAAGCAAACAAGGAAATTAGCATTCAGAGAGATAATCGTTTTGCTTTGAAAAAAATCTTTTTGTAAATTACATAGAACTAGTGCATTTTAAAATGAGGATTCTGAGCCCTAAGAACACCATGTTATTCAGCCATAAAAAAGAAGAAAATGTTGCCTTTTGCTGCAACATGGGTGGACCCCGAGGGCATTATGCTAAATGAAATGAGTTAGACAAAGACAAATACTATATGATCTCACTTATAAATGGAACCTAAAACACAAACAAACTAAAAAACAGGAATTTGTAGATACAGAGAACAGATTGGTGGTTGCCAGAAGTGGGAGTCTGGGTGAGGTGGGTAGGATCAAATACCTGAAGATGGTCACGGGTGGAGACTTCCAGTTATAAGATAAGTAATCCCTGCCTGACCAGTGGTGGCAGTGTGGATAAAGCATTGACCTGGGATGCTGAAGTCCCCAGTTTGAAATCTCAAGGTTGCTGGCTTGAGCCCAAAGGTCTGTTTGCTTGACTTGAGCCCCCAGTCAAGGTACATATGAGAAACAATCAATGAACAAATAAAGTGAAGCAATTATGAGTTGATGCTTCTCACTCTCTATCTCCTTGCTCCCCTCTCTCTCTCCCTTCCTCTCTTAAAAAAAAAAAAAGATAATTCCTGGGATGTAATGTACAGCATGGTGACTGCAAGTAACAACACTGTACAGTATATTTGAAAGTTGCTGGCCCTGGCCGGTGGCTCAGTAGTTAGAATGTCCGCCTGGTGTATGAATGTCCCAGGTTCAATTCCTGGTCAGGGCACACAGGAAAAACGACCATCTGCTTCCCTCTTCCTCCCTCTCCTCCTTTTCTCCCTCTTCTCCTCCTGCAGCCAGTGGCTTGATTGGTTTGAGCATGGCCCCAGGCATTCAGGATAGCTCTATAGGTCAGAGCACATCAGCCTAAGGTGCTAAAAATAGGTCGGTACTCGAATATCAGCTTTACTGGAGTTGCCAGGAATCTGTCTGTCTCACTATCTCCTCTCCTTACTAAAAAACAAAAAAATAGAAAGACAGACAGACAGAAAGAAAGTTGCTAATAGAGTAGATCTTGTTAGAGTTCTCATCACAAGAAAAAAAATTGTACCTAATTGTAGTGATGGGTCTTTAAACTTATTGTGCCAGTAGTTTAGTAATATATACATATAGCAGATCATTATGTTGTACACACTAAAACTAATTCAATGTCATTTGTCAATTATATTTCAATAAAGAAAGGTAATAGGGGAAAAAGAACACTATAAATACCTTTTGATATTAATATACAAATGGGTGAAGGTGCTCTGAGATGCTCCAGCACATCCTCCTATGTCTCTTTTACCCATGTAAAAAGATGCATAATTAAGTTTAGGCAAACAGAACAAGAAAGTGACAGAGATAGAATTTCAAATAATTTATTTTTTATTTCATGCTGTACAGCACTTTGTCACTATTATATCTGTCCACAACTTGAATGTCCTTCTCTGAATAATAGCTGCATAATATATTGACAATGACACCTTAAAGTGCAGGAGCACCTGAAAGTAATATACACTAAATCTCAATTTATCTGCCGACGAGTGGCTGCTTCACATAAGTAATTAAGCGCGGTCTGGAGAGAGGTGCTTACCCTGCTGCTTTTTGGTTATTTAGTGCTCCCCTTTTGTTACTCAAACATTTCACTGGTTTCCTTTTCTTTAGAAAAACATTTCAGCGCTTAATACCTTCTTTCTTTCAACTCCTAGTGTCACAGGCATAGTGGAGACACCGACTTTTCTTTCCTTTTTCTTATTTTATAGCTCTTGCTGGGGCCTCTGAGAATGGATATTTTATTTTAGGCATGACAGAACATGGGTGAGGTGAGGTGCTTGGCTTCTAAAACTCAAAATCTGGCTGGGTTTTTAAAAACGATCAGGCAAAGTCAGGACACAGAGAGTAGTGTGTGCTCTCAATGACACCTTTTCCTCTGCGAATCTTTCCTGTGTAGTGGCCCAGCTCAGAGGGAAGATCTAGATGACTGTAGTTTGGCAGAAAAATGTTTTTTAGGATCAATTACATCTGTGTTCCTAAGTGCATTGAGTACTTCTGACATAAACATTAATAGCAGCCTGTGATTTTTTTCAGGTTTTACTTTAAAGGATTAAAGAATACTAAAAGTGAAAGGTGAATTTTGCTTCAACACAGGCGTACTGATTCTCCCCATTAAAAAGAGATCACTTAGCACTCACTGCAGCTGCCTTGTGATGTCTGTTGTCTGATCCTGCCCGCCTTGCCCCTCATTTTATCCCAAGGCCGATACATTCTGCTGTGTTCCTTTTGTTGTATTGCAACTGTTTTCTTAATAATCTTAAAAAATAGATCCAAAATATCTTCTTTTGTTTCTTTGTAGCTCTTTTAGCCTTTACACCGGGACCACCATTTTCTCTAGAAAGTCTTTTCTCTCTTGTCCAGCAGGACTTGGGAATCTTCTGGGTTTCCTCGTGCATATTTGATATTCCTCTTTTCATGTCACCATCCCCCAAATGAAGCCTTTGCCCTTCTGTCAGCTCCTTTGTGACTTGGTCCATGGGCGACCTGACTCTGTGAGGCTGTGTGTAATTATCTGGGTGTTGGACAAATGAGTTTGTAAAAATTTGTGTTTTTTGACTTTGCTCACTTTTGTTGTTACAAAATAGTGCTGAGCAGCACCAGGTATGTGGTCCTTGAAATTGCAAATTACCTTCCTGCTTGGGAAGGGCCATTGCTTTGCTAATGTTTGCTGGAAGAGAGGTTTTCACGCCAGAAAGTTTTTAAAAGAGAGAGCAGAGGGAGAAGGAGTAAAGAAGCCATGTTTGCACAGAGGAGCAGAAGGAGCAGATAGTTTTGCAGAGTGCTGAGAAAGAAGCCATGTTTGCAGAATGAGAGAGAATAGAATGCAGAGTGCAGAAGGAGAAGCCATGTTGGCGAAGAGAGAGAAGGTGTGCAGATGGGGAACCAGAGGTGAGGAGCTTTGTGAGCTCTGCTAAGACTGGTGAGGCCTTTGATTCTAGGAGAAACAAGAGAAGATTCTCCTGATTGTGGAACCAGAGAATGTGTCAGTGGCTTTGTGAGCCCTGAATGCCCTGTGTGTTTGCTCGTCAGCTGGTGCGAGACTTTAATAAAGGAATGGCCCACCAATTTTTGACTCCACTGTTTCTTTACTATTTACCCGAATTCAATGGGAGCCTGCATGTGCATGACCATGATGGCCGTGACTACTGGCCCTACACTGGGAATACCTGCACTCTGTGCCGCCAGCCCCTCCTTCTTAGGACAGTTCTGGTTCTGCATCTCTTACTTCTGGGAGACCAGTTTGACTGTTCTGATGTAACTTTCAGCTCATCTAAAACTGAGCTCATCTTACTTTTGGTAAGTGGTGTAGGGCAGAAACCTTGGTTATCCCTTTTCCTGCATCTCAGTTGGTTCAAGTCTCCATCTTCAATCTATCTACCAGTGCCTGTTAAGGCCTAGGAGGAGAGATGGAATTTGGAGAAGTGGGGAACAGCATTTTAAGAGAGTGGAATGTAAGTGGAATGGGGAGTGTTGTGTGGGCTCAGGAGATGAACTTGATTTGAGTATTTTAGGGAAAGTTAAAATGAGGTTAGAAAAATTTAAGTGTGATATGGGTAAAATAAGGACACTAGACATTTTTGAGCAGAGAAAATATGGCGATAACTGTTTTAAAGAGAGATTAGTTGGTCACCTATAAAGTGAGGATAAGAGTGTCCCAACCTTAGAGGATCCTTATGAGGTTTAAGTTACTATTTGTAAAATGCTTGGAATTGTACCTGGCATATAGTAAGAACAATGTAATTGTTTGTTAAAGAAATGCACTTGTTTGAATTTAAAAGAAAGAAAAAAAGAAAGTGATTGGTTAGTTGGGCTTTGTCATGTAAACAGGGGCCAGGAAAGGCTTTGGGAGTTAGAGATGAAGGGTGAATTTCAATATCTCAAGCCTGGGAGGTTGGAGGCTTCATCAAGAAACTGAGAGGATGCCATTTTTACTTTTTGGAAGAAAACTGATGTCAGTTCTAGAAATACTCAGCTTCAGTTGACATGAAGCCATTCGAAAGGAAATGTCCATTAAGCACTTGAAGATGGGAGACTTCACAGAACTTGTATAAGTGCACAGGGCTGGGGAAAGACATTTGTGAGTCATAATTGCCTTTGCAGTTTTTGCTGCTTTTCACATTTCTCATGATTCATTCTTTTGTACTTTAATGCTGCCATGTTATTTATGCTAATAATAAACCTCATTTATCTTGAAGATAGCTTTCTGTTAGGCTGCCATGAAATCTTCAAACTTATTTTTCTCAGTGACAAATAAATGATTATAAGGCTATGGCTTGTCACAGTTTCATAACTTTGGACAAATTTATTGCTGTGAGTTAAGTACATTAAGATGAATATTTCACAGGTACTAATGGCATAGCAGGATAATCGATTGCAGGCAGTTTGAATTTGTGAGCCCCATGGCAAAAGCTCGGTCAGAGATTTTCTCTAAAGCCATAAAAGGATGTTTATGGTTGTTATCCCACGGTCAGATATTTTTCATAGGAAGGAATGATGCTGGTAGAGTAGTAACGTATCTTTGCTTTGTTATTTCTTTGCAATACATACATTGTTAGCACACATATGGCTACATACATTGAGGCCTCTAAGGTTAGGGAGTGTTGAGAGTGGAGGTAGGGAGAAAAGAAGAAGTGAGGAAAAACTTTGTTTTAATTGTTGTAGAAAACCACTTTCTGGCCCTGGCCAGTTTGCTCAGTGGTAGAGTGTTGGCCCGGCGTGTGGATGTCTCGGGTTTGATTCCTGGTCAGGGCACATAGGAGAAGTGACCATCTGTTTCTCTACCCTTCTCCCTCTTCTCTCTCTGTCTCTCTCTTCCCATCCCACAGCCATGGCTTGGTTGGAGAAAGTTGTCCCAGGGCACTGAGGATGGCTCTATGGTCTCACCTCAGGCACTAAAACAGCTTGGTTGCTGAGCAACAGAGCAGCAACCTCAGATGGGGACTTTCCAGGTGGATCCTGGTCAGGGCACATGTGGGAGTCTGTCTCTCTGCCTCTCCACCTGTTACTTAAGAAAAAAGGAAAAAAAAAAGAAAACCACTTTTCTTTACTCTGGTATACCTGACTTGCGAGGAAGCCGAACCTTTTATCTTTTGAGGGACAATCAGTGTAGGTAGAGTGGAGAACTGCCTATTGTTTCAGCTTAGGAAGAATTCTTGTTTCCGTTTTTTTTTTTTTTTTAAACTACTGTTGTTGTTAACTATAGTTGGAGTTTGGCTTCAAATGGCAAGAAGCAGCCCCTGTGCCACCTGCTGTACTGTTTACAAGGTTCCAGAGGACTTGGAGAGGCTGAGGCCTGCCTGCCGTCGTCTTTAGTTCAATAAATACTGAGGGAGCGAAGTGACCCAGGAGAATGGGACTGTCTGAGTCTAGGTGGCAGATGTAGTAATAATACAGTTTAACCCTTGTACTCTTTAGAAATGGTAAGGGACATTTAGACACTTGTCTTCACTACAAATTAGTAAGCTGCTCTCCATTCTCAAAATTCATCACCCTGCTTCTGTGCCTTTGTTGGCTACATATAACTAATGCTAATGAGAGCAAAATGTGATAAGAATATAGAGGGTGTACTATGGGAGGTCAGAGGAAGGTGTGAAGAAACCAAGCTTTTAAGATGTAGCACTCTTTATGTTAGACTGATGCTCAAAGAAGTTAGTGCCTGTGAAGTTCACTGAGCTGAAGAGTTGTGGAACTGAAACAAGACTCTAAGGCTTGTGATTCCTAGCTCGAAGGTCTTTTATGTGAGCAGCCTGCCTCTAAGAATTGATCTGTAGAATTTCAGAAGTGTGCCGTGTTTCTGCCTCTGCATTCTGTACTCTGCTGCAGACCAGATACACCCCAGAGCCTGTCTCACTGTGAGGCTTTGAAGTTCATCTTCCAACACCCCTTCCTTGATACTAGCTGTCTGCTTGGACCTCTCCTAAGCCTCCCTTAGACTCAGTGGGCCACTTCTTCATATTCTAAACCATATCCTAGTATCATATGCCTATTCATTCAAAACCATTTGTTTATAAAAGAAATTTGAAGCACATCTTAATATGTCCATAGTTATTAATAGATTACATTCATGTACCAATGTGTATTATCTATCTATCTATCTATATCTATCTATCATCTATCTATCATCATCTATCTGTCTGTCTATATATCGAGAGACAAATTAAGGTTTATTTTAAGGAACTGGCTCATGTGATTGTGGAAACTGGCATGTATAAAATCTTCAGGGCAGGCTAAAGACTAGAAACTCAGGTGTACTTTGTATGCTGTTATTTGGAGGTAGAATTACTTCTCCTTTGGGGGACTTCAGTCTTTGCTTGTAAGACTTTCAACTAATTGTATGAGGCCCACCCACATTATGGAGGGTAATCTGTTTTACTCAAAGTCTACTGATTTGAAGGTTATCATATTTAAAAAAAAATGCCTTTAGAGCAACATTGAGACTGGAGTTTGACCAAACAGCCAGGTACCATTGCCTAGCCGTGTTGGGACATAATATTAACCATCCCACACCGCTATCATCACTTTCAGCTGGAACTTCAATGGTAGCACCCCGGCCTATCCCTTAGCTTCTCACCTCTGACTCTTCCAATTTACCCCCATACTGTCAAAAGGACTTTTTAAGCAAAGATATTGATATGGGGGAGTTTGTTGAGTCTAAGCAGCATAAGTAATAATAATATTCACTGCAATATTGCTTTAGTGATTTTCAAAACACAGTTATGATAAAATTTAAAGCTCTGTGCAATCTGAGTCCCTCTAACTTTCCAGCCTCATCTTGCCTGTCACTGCCAGACTTATGTGCCCTTTAGTTACCACCAGGTACTCGGTACTCTTAGTTCTTCTCCTGCACTGATACTTTTCCTGTGTCTGTAGGGCTTTGCTTTATGGAACAGAGCAACACTATTATCAGGCAGAATTCAATATACTAGGAATAAAGAAGGAACTGTGGGGAAACAGAAATTGATTCGAATACCGTATTGCTCTATGTATAAGACGCACCTTCATTTTGGGGCCTGAAATCTGAAAATAAAAATGTATCACGTAAAGTTATTGAACTCAAGTTTTATTCATCATAAAATTCATGCAACTCATCCTTTGTCAAAACTCCCATCCATTAGCTTGTCCGCATCTGTGTCTGATGACGAATCACTGTCTTCATTTATTGCCTCGTCCTCAGTTCCATCTATGGCATTTGAAATGCCACACTTCTACAACCACTGTATAAGACGCACCCAGTTTTTAGACCCCAATTTTTCAAAAAAGGGTGTGTATTATACACAGGGAAATAAGGTAATTCAAGCTTTTGAGCTCAGAAAAAACTTTATTAAGGTGAAGAAAGGGTGGGCTAGATGGTGTTATGGACTAATTTGTGTCTCTCCCCATTCATATGTTGAAGTCTTAACTCTTAGTACATCAGAATGTGACCATATTTGGAGATAGGCTCTTAGCCAAGGTAATTAGGCTAAAAGGAGATTGTTAGAGCAGGCCCTAATCCAGTATGGCTGGTGTCCTTATAAGAAGAGGAATTTATGTACAGACCTGCCCAGAGAAAGACGATATGAGGACACAGGGAGAAGGCAGCCCTCTACAAGCCAAGGAAAGAGGCCTCAGAAGAAACCAAACCTGCTGGCACCTTGATCTTGGACTCTAGCCTCCAGGACTGTGAGAAAATACATATTTGTTGTTTGTACTACTCAAACTATGGTACTTTGTCATGGTAGCCCTAGCAGACTAATACAGGTGGAAAGAGAAGGGGTTCGGGGAACACGGAGTGAGCTAAAGCTGACGGGAAATAAACTGTGGAGTGCTGTTTGTGGATCATGTATCTGAGTGACCACTACATAAAATTAAATACATACTAGGTTACAACTGATTTCCAGAATGAGCTGGAAATTTGCTTGGTACTTGAATTAATCATGTGTACTATCATTGTGACTGGTAACTGATGTTGATCACCTGGCTCAGGAAGTATTTGTCAGATTTATCCAGTGTCAAGTCACTCTTCTGCACGACACCTTTGGAAGTAAAGTCACCATGTGCAGCACATATTTAAGGAGTGTATACATTTAATGTGTTAAACACAAACAAATGTGAAGCATATTTTGAAGAGCTGGTGTGAATGATGATGTTCTCTATGTGTGAAGGCTGGCAAAAAGAAAAACAAATCATGCTTTTTGGGTTTGCTTTGTATCAGAAAAATTATTCCTTAATGTGACTCTGAGGAGTGAGAAAAATGTTGATTTGAACTTTGTAATTTGTCAAATAAAGTTAGATTTCAACCTGGGGCCTTCTTTTTTGATTTCGTTAAAGAACCTAGTTCTTATCTGCACCTTTGTGCACTTAACCTATGCCACTGGGACCTATGCTATTGTTGTAGCCGGAAAAGCAAAAGACTAAAATTGGTCCATCTTCTACTATTAACTGAAAAGTTATAAAACATTCTTTCCTTAAAGGCAGTGCTTTGACAGTTACATTTATTGGGAAGTCATAGTCCATGTGGATTTTTCATAGCCTGAACCTGACCTATGCTGGTTTTGGGTATAGTGTTTTCCTAGGCTGCTATTTTTATATTATGAACAGAAGACTTCATTACCTCCCTCTAGTGGTCAGCTTTGTAATCTCAGATTCGTGGACAAATTTAGCAGGAAAAAAACAATCAAATTTGTGGCAATCTTTGTGATAATTTCCTATAATATTTTAATATGGATGCAAAAATGACATGGTGATTGAATTTTAGCTATGTCTTTTTGGATTAGAACTAATTTTAAAATGAGGCAGTGTTCAAAGGTGGTAAGTAATTATAATTTGATTAGAGGCTACAGCGACAAAGATAGTATTCTAGGGAGAGGCTTACCTATCTACTGTTATACTAAGAACCTCAGTGGCCATTTAATTGTAGCCAGGCAGGGAATTGATTTTGGCTTCTTGCAAGTGTTTTATCGGGGCTGGAGGAAACAAGTGCATATTCTAGATAAACTCGAAAGCTACAAAGCTTTATGAGATCAGGAATGACGGAGTCCTCTGGAGCATTGCTTGTCATTCCTTCACAGATAAAACTTTCTTTATCTCCAGTGCAGGGAAATGGCCTTCTTTTAGAGCTTCATATCAGCATGCATTATTTTGCCATGGCTTTAAGAATATGTAGACTAAAAAAATAATATCCTATCTCTGAATAGTTTTAGAGGGTTGAAATAATTTACCAGAATTTGAGACTGTCTTTGTCTTATTCTTGATGGAAATACTACAGGTACTAATTCTTTGAATGAGTTTTAGTGTTTGTGCCCCAACCCACAGTTTTGTTCCACTGAATCCAGAGGGTGTGACATTTAGGGAAAGGCAAGTAAATATTGTGAAATCTGCCAGTCTCCTTAGATGTGGTCCTGATTAGGGCTAAAGCAGAACTCGAGAGGCAGCAATCCACTAGGCATTGCTTCCATTCGGAAATAAGAAGAAAGAAATTCCTACAGAGAACTTGTGTGAAGGCAGTAGTCTATTTGTGATGCTCTTGTTGCATATCAGCGGTAGTCAACCTGGTCCCTACCGCCCACTAGTGGGCATTCCGGCTTTCATGATGGGCGGTAGCGGAGCAACCAAATGGCACCGCAATTACATACTAATCGACTAACTGTTGACCAGTCAAGATCAGGACAGCGGTCAGACTCTGTTGCAGGGTATTTGTATTGGGACTGTATCCGACCTCTTTTGTGACCACTTGGCCCGCATCCGCGAGTGGCCAGGTAACTGACCCTGGGTCCACACCCACTGCCTGATTTAGCAGGCAGTTTATGACCGCTATTGTAGCCCAAAAACTAGCAGTTCGTAGTTTTATTACCCCGTAGACAAAGAACTCCATGGTTCGACACTTCTTTCTATGACAGAAACTGCCGGACGATGTAGACACCAATTAACTCATATTTTCGTCTCGATTCCTGGATTTTAGGGTAATAGGGTGACATTCTAGGACCCCCCCCCCCCGGGTGCCAAAACTAGCTGATGTCTCGCTACTTCACTCGATTGCAAAGAAGTGATGCCATTGGCCAACACCTGCTACATAAAATTTTATAAAACGCACAACCATAGATACTAACTTAGTCTCGTCTTGACAAACTCTTGTTCAACCACGACACTTGTAATGTCGTGACCGTGCAACAGACATCAAGTGCATAAGTTTTGTTCACGTTACATAAGTGAAGCTAAATCGTTACACACTCAAAACTAAAGTCAGTATGTAGTTAGATTTCTGAGAGCAAGCACGTGCTTACAGCTTCAAACAAAATATTGTGAAATATCATAAGCCCATGTCTCAAAAAAAAAAAAAAATACGCACGCCTCTATTCGCTAGAGTATCTGAAGATGGGTTTCATAGAATCTGTTGCAAATAAACAACATCCAATGTGTTTATTGTGCCATAAAACATTATCCAATGAGACAACGAAGCCAAGTGGATTGTGAGAACATCTTTTTATAAAGCACCCAAATGACAAGGACAAACCCATTGAATATTTTTAGGAAATATTTCAAAATCGTTCAACTATCATTGCATCATTTAAGAAACAACATACAACGAACGAAGATGGATTAATTGCCACTTAACACATTTCACAAATTATTGTAAAAAATGTTAAAAGCTTGGAGAAACTGTAATAATACCCTCTGTAAAAGAATTTATCTCAATGGTAATGCATCAGGATATACCTCAAATTGCCCCTAAGCAATAGCACAGTAAAGCGACAAACTGATGAAATGGCAGTTAATGTTGAGAACAAACATAAGTATTTTCCAAAACTCTTCATTTTCCATGCAATTGGACGAATCTACCATTGCAGATAATGATGCTTTAAGGATGGCATATGTATGCTATTTTGATGAAAACAATATATTACGAGAAGAAATGCTATTCACAATAAATCTCATTACATATACAAAAAGATTATCTATATTTAATACTGTGAGAACATACTTTACAAAAAATAATATTCCTTTGAATAATATCGTTCCATGCGCTACTGATGGAGCACCATCAATGGTAGGTCGCTATCGTGGATTTGTTGCTTATTTGAAGCAGGGAGTGCCAAATGTTTTATGTATTTATTATGTGGTGCACAGACAACATCTTGTAGGAAAACATCTAAATACAAGTCTCCATTCATCATTAACTATAATAATTTGAGCCGTAAACAAGATCAAATTCAATGCAAAGAATGACAGAATGTTTCTGCAGCTTTGCCAGGACAATAATGAAGATTTTATTAAGTTACTTTTGCACACAGAAGTTCGGTGGGTGTCAAAGGGTATACATCTTTGGTTAGATTTGTAGCATTATATGATAGTGTCATACAATTTTTTGAAAGTAATAATGAGACCCATCTGTGTCAACAGTTAAAAACAGTAAAGAATGATGCCTTTTACTTGGCAGATAATTTTCAAGAGATTTAACGATGTCAATTTGCAGCTTCAAGGAGCTAATAAAACTCTTATAGTTTGCCAAAGTATTGTGCTATTATTTATTGACAAACTTGAACTACTTCATCATAATCTATTGAAGAGAGAATTTCATCAGTTTCTTCAATTATTATCTATAAAAGATGATGTAGCACCAGAGGATATTGACAGATTCAGTAGCCACCTGAACGAACTTAAATTGAACATTGAAAAACGATTTGAAGATATTTTGAAATTGAAGGTATATGACTGGATGAAAAATCCTTTTACGGCAAATATTGAAGAGGCTGATACAACTTGCCAAGAAGAACTGTTAGAAATTAGATATGATGAAGAAAGTAACATAAATTCGACAGTGGTGAATATGAAAACCTATGGCAAAATAAAAAAAATGCCAGTCTTTCTTATATCCAAATATGTGGAAAATGAGATCCAAATAAAAAAATGCCGGTCTTATATCCAAATATGTGAAAAATTTATTGATACCTTTCCCTACCTCATATCTTGTGGAATCAGGATTTAGTGCTGTTAATCATATTATGACAAAAGAAAGAAACCACCTGAATATTTCTGAAGGGGGAGACCTTAGTTTGTTCCTCACAAAAATTGAACCGGATATTCAATATTTAGTTTCCCAGCATCAGCCTCAGGGATCCCACTAATAATTCAATTAACTAATGTAATTTTTATGTATGCAAAGTATAAATAAAAAGATTTAACTATAGTAAGTTGTTTTATAAAGATTTATTCTGCCGAACTTAGCGAAAATCCGACAAAGTACTTGGTAAGTAATTATTATTATATGCTTTAACTTGCTGTAACTCTGCTTTATAAATTTTATAAAGTAAAGTTACTTCCCTACTTTATAAATCACCATTCTTGTGGAACCCGTGGGCGGTTAGAAAATTTTACTACTAACAGAGATACAAAAGTGGGTGGTAGGTATAAAAAGGTTGACTACCCCTGTTGCATATGATACCATATATATATATATATAGTTAAGGAAAGCACTGTGTCTTTGTTTTCTAAATGGAAATACATTAGTAATGAGGTGATCTGTCTATTGTTGCTTCCCCAGCTGCATCTGATCCACTGGAACTCCACCCTGTTTGGCAGTATCGATGAGGCTGTGGGGAAGCCGCATGGCATCGCCATCATTGCTTTGTTTGTTCAGGTAAACAAGTCTTCTATGATTACTGTATTGTTCAAATGCTTGTTTTGAATTCATTTTGCAGAATATATATGTGTATGTATATTTTTGTATATATAAAAACAATATATTTTTATTTTTTATTGATGTATAGTTGACATAGTGAGACTTGTTTTGTGACCTAACGTGCTCAATTCGGGAGAATATTTTATGTACACTTGAAAACAATGTGTATCCTGCTGTTTGGGCATGAATGTTCTATATACCGGTAACTATATTAATTTTTTCTGGTCCAATGTGTTATCTAAACCCATTGTTTTCTTGTTGATTTTATATTTGGATGATCTATCCATTGATATAATTGAGGTGTTAAAGTTACCTACTATTACTGTATTACTGTCAATTTCTTCTTGTATGTTTGTTAATATTTGCTTTATGTAGTTAGGTGTTTCTATGTTGGGTGAATAGGTGTTCACAAGTGTTATATCCTCTTGTTGGATTGGTCCTTTTTTCATTATTTAATGCATTTTGTTTTCTGTTACTATTTTTGTTTTAAATTTTATTTTGTCTAATTATTGCTACCCTTGCTTCCCTTTTGTTTCCAATTCCATGAATAACCTTTTTACATCTCTTCACTTTCAGTCTGTGTGAAGTCTTTAGATTAGACGTAAGTCTCTTGTAAGCAACATATATGTGGGTCTTTTTAAAAGATCCATTTAGCTACTCTGTGTTTTGTTTGTTTGTTTGGAGCATTTAGTCCATTTACACTAAAAATTGATAGATATGTACTTATTGCCATTTTGAACTTCTCTGTTCCTTCTTCTGTACTCTTTCCTTGTGATTTGATGACTTCCTTTATGCCATGTTTAGGTTCCTTCCTCTTTATTTTTCTGTGTGTCTATTATGGATTTTCAGTTTTTGGTTACCAAGAGGTTTATATTTAACCACATGTGTATGTAGCAGTATATTATTAAGTTGATGGTTGCTTAAATTTGATTGCATTCTAAAAGCACTACATTTTTATCCCATCTCCATGTTCTGTATCATCATATTTTTTCATCTTTATATTTTGTGTACTTGTGTATCTTTTAATTACTTATTGTAGAATTAGATAATTTTACTACTTTTGTGTTTTAACCTCCATACTAATTTTTTAAGTGGTTGATTTACTACCTTTACCATATATTTGCTGTGTGTGTGTGTGTGTGTGTGTGTGTGTGTGTGTTATTTCTAGTTATGTCTTTTTCTTTTTCACTTAGAAAAGTCTTTTTAACATTTCTTTTAAGGCTGGTTTAGTGTTGACAAATTCCTTTAGCTTTTGCTGTCCGAGAAACTCTTTATCTCTCTTTTAATTCCAAATGATACTCTTGACAGGTAGAGTATTCTTAGAAGATTTTTTTTCTGTTAGAACTTTGAATATATCATGTCACTCCCTTTGGCCTGAAAAGTTTTTGCTGAAAAATAGGTTATAATCTTATGGGATTTTCTTGTACATAACTAGTTGCTCTTCTCTTGCTGCTTTTAAGAATATCTCTTTATCTATATTATTTTACATTTTAATTATGTTTTCATGTGGACCTCTCTGGGTTCATCTTGTTTGATTCTCTACGTTTCTTGGACCTGGATGGTCTGTTTCCTTCCCCATATTAAGGATGTTTTCAGCTATTTTTTTTCTTCAAGTAAGTTTTCTGCCTTTTTCTTTGGGGTCCCTATAAGGCTATATTAGTATGCTTGGTGCTATTCCAGAGTACCCTTAAACTATGCTCATTTTTTAAAATTTCTTTTTTTTCTGTTTGCTGTTTAGCTTAGGTGATTTCTACTACTCTGTTTCTCAGATCTCTAAATCCATTCTTCTGTATCATCTAATCTGCTGTTGATTTCCTCTAGTGCAGTTTTCATTTCACTTATTGTATTCTTCAGTTCTGATCGGTACTTTCTTAATTTTCTGTTTCTTTGTTGAAGTCCTCACTGTGTTCATTCTTCTTCCAAGTTCAGAGAGCCTCTTTATGATTATTACTTGAAATTCTTTATCAACTAGATTGCTTAAATTCCTTTTAAACAAGTTATTTTTCTGCTGTTTTGTTTTGTTATTTCATTTGTAACGTATTTCTTTGTCTCCTCATTATGCCTAATTTTCTGTTAGTGTTTCTATGTATTAGGTAGCTCAGCTATGTTGCCTAGGCTTAAAGATGTGATCTTATGTAGATGTCTTGTGGAGTTTGGCAGTACAGTCTCCCCTCTGGGCACCAAATCCAGGTGCTCCCGGGGCATTTCTGTGTAGGCTTCATACACTCGTTTATTGTAGTGGTGCTGCAACTGCTGTGGGCAACTGGTAGATGAGGATATGTGGCTGAGGCATAGGCATAAGCAGTACTCTTAGAGCGGTGTGCCCACTGGCACTAGCAAGCTTACAAGAAGATTCTAAAATGCCACCTCCAGTGCTGGAGTCAGCACAGGAGAAGATCACAAAAATGACCTCCAGCAATGTCTCAGTCCCCAGAGAAAGTCCCAGCTGCCTCCTGCCTCTCCAGAATGCACGTCAAGATTAGCAAGTTGAACTCCGTCACCTACAGCCTATGTACTTTTTTTTAAAATTTCTTTTTATTTATTTATTTTAGAGAGGAGACACAGAGTGAGAGAGAGAGAGAGAGAGAGAGAAAGAGAGAGAGAGAGAGAAAGGGGGGAGGAGCTAGAAGCATCAACTCCCATATGTGCCTTGATAAGACCAGTGCAGGGTTTTGAACTGGTGACCTCAGTGTTTCCAGGTCATCGCTTTATCCACTGTGCCACCACAGGTCAGGCAGCCTATGTACGTTTTTATCTGTTGTTTTTGCACTAATTTCTGGGTGAAGTGAGTCTGTATGTGAGCCCTTTAAGGGTAGGTTTTTCTTTCTCCACAGTTCTTTAGTTTCCCTGGATGTATTTATTCATCATTGATTTTGAAAGCTAGGATTTTGTGCCTAATGTGGAGCTTGAATCCCTGGCTTTTCAGGGAAAAGTTCTGTGCCTTTGAGGTCCCTCCAGACTATGGAACATCTCTGCTGGGGTGTGGTTTTTCCCTGAGTGGGACTGTATTCCTGCCTCTCCTATACTTCTCGGTGCTGTCCTTAGTTGTGGACGCTCTGTTCATTCAGTTTCCAGGTCCCCTTAAGAGGAATTATTTCCTATGCAGTTGTAGATATTTTGTGTTTGTAGGAGGAGCTGAGCTCAGAATTTTTCTGTATTGCTATCTTGACATGGAATCCAGAATATTTTTTGGTCTCTCTTAATTTTATGACATATTGGTGACATTAAACACATATGCAGAAAACACTTATAATTTAAAAGTAAAACATTTGGTCTTTGTGGGTCATGAGAAAGCAGCCATGTTCATTGGTAGAAACTGGTTCATTTACTTATTAGAAGTTTTCTTCATAGTACCATTCAGTGACTTTGGAGAAATGATTTAAAAAATGTCTTCTGAAAGCAGAACTCATTTTATTAACGAAAAAGAATTTGAAAATGATTTTTGACTGGCTTAATGCCAGATCTATGAAAAATCAATAATGCAATCATGTAGTAGATTCCTTTTGTTCTTTGTTATTAATAATTTTCACTCCAAGATGATTTGAAGTTTCTTTTTTTCTTTTACAGAGACAGAGAGAGTCAGAGAGAGAGATAGATAGAGACAGGCGGACAGGAATGGAGAGAGATGAGAAGCATCAATCATCAGTTTTTTTTTTTTTTTTTAAACAGTGACAGAGAGAGAGTCAGAGAGAGGGATAGATAGGGACAGACAGACAGGAACGGAGAGAGGTGAGAAGCATCAATCATTAGTTTTTCGTTGCCGTTGTGACACCATAGTTGTTCATTGATTGCTTTCTCCCATGTGCCTTGACCGCGGGCCTTCAGCAGATCAGCAGACCGAGCAACCCCTTGCTGGAGCCAGCGACCTTGGGTCCAAGCTGACGAGCTTTTGCTCAAGCCAGATGGACCCGCGCTCAAGCTGGTGAGCTCGGGGTCTTGAACCTGGGTCTACCGCATCCCAGTCCGACGCTCTATCCACTGCGCCACCGCCTGGTCAGGCGATTTGAAGTTTCTTATAGAAAACATTGATAAAGTAAGACTGGCAAAGATCTTGGTAGATACAATATTTATAAAGTTTAGATGTGACCTCTGTGGCAGACAGAAGATATTCTATAAATTTAGTGAAATGTACAAAAGCTGCTTACATGCTTACAAAGGTAAAATTTTAATCTAATTCCTAAGATGAATCTTTAAAATTTTGTCTTATTATATACTTTATGTGACAAAAGATTTAGAGGTGAAAGAAACGCTGGGAATTTTAGACAACTTCTTTCCCTATCTAACTGAAGAGAAACGAAGGGTCAGAGGGGTCAAGTCATTGTTCGTAGTCACACAACGGTTTAATGACAGTAGTCAGGACTAGAAACTATTCTTCCACTCTGTGTGGTTCCATAAATAGAAGGCAATGTCTCATTCTTTTAAAGAAATAATAAAATAAAAATATTAATACTAATACCAACTAGTCATGTATAAAAGGGAAGGGGCTATTAGAGCATTGGATAGAGAGCCAAGACTTTAGAAGGAAGGATTTCCTTAAAATTCATGAGTACTTCTAGGAACAAGTTGAGTATTGGAGGCATGGAGAAGCTTGAGAGCATGCACACTTGGGATGTTCCTTAAGTTTGCTATGAGGAAAAGTTCAGGTGATCTATGTGAACATGCTTTTCAGGAGAAAGTAAAACTACACAGACCGTGAGAGCAAAACACTGATCAGGATTGTCAGATGAAGCAGAGAAGAGAGACTGAAGTCCATCTGGAGGTCTTACATTAGGCAAGAAAAAGGGAGGGGAGAGACAGAGAGGCATTGAGTACAGATATCCCTTTCAAGAAGCTCTACTCAAGAAAACAGAAACAAAAGGGGTAATAATGTGAGGATGTACAGTGAAGACCTGTTTGTTTCATTTTGATATCTGAGATGTGCGAGTGTTTTTATTCTGAGCAAAAGAGCTAGTGTAGATGTAGGGTTTAAAAGTATCAGCAAGAAAGAGGATAATGGACATA
The DNA here is from genome assembly GCA_037038555.1 of Rhynchonycteris naso. NCBI lineage: Eukaryota > Metazoa > Chordata > Mammalia > Chiroptera > Emballonuridae > Rhynchonycteris > Rhynchonycteris naso. Next base: position 232,219,798 of record CM072998.1, read on the forward strand.
GGAACGTCCTTGAGGGGGCAGAAGAGCATGAAGAGAATATATACTGCTCATAAAAATTATGGGATATTTCAAAATGAATATAAAGCAATAAAAAAAGGAAGCATTTGATTTTTTTTATTAAACAAGAATATCAGAAAAGGAAATGACAAGTCAAAGAAAGTTGTTGATTATGCAAATGAGATGCAAAGCCAACTTTTATTTCATTGGTGAAAATGCACTATACAAAAGGCTGAAATTACTGGAGTATCTGCACATTCCCTGATCCCCTAATTTTTGTGAGCAGTGTATATATATATATATATATATATATATATATATATATATATATATATATATATGGATTAACCTTGGATAGGAGGAGATCCACCCTTTCTTCAAAAGAGAGGGCCAAGAAGAAAGGGTGGATAGAAATTGGATGAATTTGTAGTAATAAGGCAGGAAATTAGGGGAGTTCATGCCTGATGACCTTTATTATCTCAGAGAATACAAAGCAAAATTATTTATAGAGCAAAGGAAATGTGACTTTGGGATTGAGTTTTGAAATAGCTCAAAAGAATGATAATAGACTTGACAGTTGGTGTGGGAAACCTACTTAAGATTGCATATTGCAGTTGTACGAGACAATGCATTGTGTGTCTTGTTCTCTTTCTAGGTAGGGGAGTGGAGAATTCTAACAAATTGTTCCATTGATTCATTGCAGAACAGATAATTGAGGAGGACAAAAGGATTAGAGAATCAAGTGTTTGCAGAGATGTTGTTCAGTGTAGGCAGGAAGGGAAAGATACAGAGCTAGGAGTCTCCTCAGAGTCTTGAGAGGGGGAGAGGTGGATCGGCTAGTTTTCAGAATGAAAAAGAATCCAGGCTGGGTGCTCAGGATTGGTTTGGCAGAGGTAGATAGGGCTGAATAGTAGAAAAGGTAGACATGACAGGGAGGAGATGGGTCACTAACATGGATGTTCAAGTTCTCTGGAGTGATGGCAGGGATGATGACTGCAAGGGAATGACCTTTGGGGTCAGTAAATGACAAGTAGAACATGGTAGCATCAGTGGTGGATGGTCCACTTAGAGGACAGCCTTATGCACGTGGGCCTGAGTACCAACCTGAGGTAACAGCAGGGCACTGACCACAGCTTTCAGTGTTATGCGAGGGAAGTTACATGTGTCTACTCGGCAGGCCTGGGAGAGCTATGACCTTGGGTAGACCTGAGGAGGTTCACATAGACCAGGAGGTGGTAAGAGAGCTTGTCAAAGATGCACAGTAATCCTGTTCCAGAGGGCATGGTGGAAAATGAGAGGAGTTGGAAGAATACAGGGCCAGGCAAGGCTGAGGTTCTAGGAGAGGAAACTGCCCAGAACTTTGCATTTTGTGTGGTGGTGAAAGATGGCAAAGGTGAGAGGTAGGAAGTTAATTGGTCTCATGGATCCTGGTGGATTCACGGGTGTGTTGTCGCCTGGATGGCTGAAGGATTTTAGGGGTTGGTGTGTGTAGAGTATCATTTATACTTGCTTTTTGGTGGTTGCAATCTCAGCAGACAAATATTTTGCAGAGAAGGAAAAAAAAGAGATGGCATAATAGCTCAAGTTTGTGGCTAGGTATAAAGATTTGCCATAACATCAAGATGCTTTATGCATAGGAGTCAGTATTAGTAAGTGCGACTAGACTTTCTATAAAAATTTATTTGATACTGATTGGCATTCTGAGTAAGAATAATACAGGTGATATTAGTTGAATTACAATGCATCATGCCCTGTTCCAAGGTCTTTGTTTGGTTTAGTCTCTTTTCAACCCTATCACTTTTATCTTCTGTACTGTCTAGATGAGGTATAAAAAGTTAAGCAAACTTGCTCAAGGCTAAAAAGTGAGTCAGAATCAGATTCCAGGCATCCAGTGCAAGTGACTCTGCTCCTGAACCGCTTCTGTATGTGGCTTTATAACACTCAGATGTGGACTCTTCATAGTTATAATGTGACAGAGATGCTGGAGATGAAAACAGACCTGCAACACCAAGCAGAGACCTCATCCACATAAGAAAGGTCCTTCTCCCCCGAAGATCTGCTGGAGGCTTCCGCCTCAGGCCCAGGCTTGCACTCATACACACATTTGCCTTCGCTTTTCCTTTCTTTCTTTTCTTTTTTTTAAATTTAGAGGATCTATTTTGTTTTTAGAGCCTATCTCAGGAAAATAAAGTCTTGGTTATTTTGAACTGATTGGCGTATTTTAGATTATGCAAATTTCTTATCTCTTTTCTTTCCTCTTTGATGCCCTTCCACCCAGCACTTTCAATTGGTTCACATGGAGGGAAACAGAATGCAAACATATTGATAGCTATTCTAGCTCCTTACAGGTCATTCTCTAAAAATGTATGTGGAAGAGAAAAAGCGAATGATACGACTATCTGAGGTTATAAACTATCTCTACTATTACTGTGCCCCATTATCCTGGACCATTAAAACTTGGTTTGAAAAGTTGAAATCAGATTGCACTTATAACTTTTAAAGGTAAAATCAAGAGTACTTAATGTAAGATTTTTTTAAAGTCTCAAATTCTTTAGAGCATTTTATACACAAAAAATGTTTTAATAATATATGATATTTTGAAATAGAGTCATGAACAGGCTATCATTATTTGAGAATAAAAAGGTGATTATAGAAATTATATCCAGTTTTAATCAAGTAATGTCCTGCTATTGGTGACTTTAGCATATAAAATCACATACCTACTTTACTGAGTTAATACAAGTTTTTCAACATTGATAAAATCTTTATAATAATGATCTATAAGTGCCAGACGTAAAAATGAAAGGGCTTGAGCATGTGATGCACAATTTTGATTTAGAAATATCCTTGAAACTTTTATATTGCTTTATTATGTTTTTGTAGACCAGTGCGTGATGCCTAATACGCAAACATGATGAATTTAGAATGGATTCTTGGAAACGTCTGAGAACATATCTAATGTTTGATTGTGGTAGCTTCTGTTACAACTTTAATTACCTTCAGCAAATGTTGACCTGGTTGTTAATGAAAAGGTCATTTAATTATTCCCCGAGAAGGAAATTCAGGTGGACTTGATCCTCGCTTCTGTAATTAGTTATTTTGAGTAAAAGCTAAATATTGAATACTTTTGTGGTTATGGTTTATGCTTTATATATTTCAGATAGGAAAAGAACACGTAGGCCTAAAGGCTGTGACTGAAATCCTCCAGGATATTCAGTACAAGGTAAGTCATTATTTTAAAGAAAATTAAAATCCTGGCTATGTAAGAGGTCCCCAATCCACCCTCAGGCTCGATGATTCACTAAATGGACTCAGAGAAAAGCTGTGGTTTTAGTATAGCAGAAGGACACAGATGGAAGGCCGGTACCAGGAAAAGGCTCCTGGCACACAGTTCCAGAGAAACTAGGCATCGCTTTCAGGTGTCCCCTCCCAGTGGAGTGGCGGGGGTTGGGGGAGGGCGCACCTGATTCTCCTTGCAGTGATGTGTCATGCACAAGTGGGGCGTTGCCACCTAGGGAGGCTTACTTGAGCCTTGGGGTCTAGGAATTTTATTAGGAGTCGGTCACGTAGGTAGCGACTCTGACCCCAGCCCCGCCCACCCGGACCCTCAGCCACACTAGGCCTTCACCATAAATCACATTGTTGGGATGAACTTACCTAGTTAAACTGGTGCAGCATGGGCCAAGGTCTCCAACATACAGAACACCCTGTAAGATGAAATGTTCCAGGGGCTTGGGGATTATCACTCAGGAGCCAGCTAAGGAGCAGCTTTGTTTGTTTGTTTTATTTTTCAATTACAGTTGACATACAATATTATATTAAGAAGGGCCAGTCTTGAAGATAGGCCATTTTTTGAAATGTGAAGATTTGAGCAACCTAGGCCTGCTGAGTTAACCCTTTCCCACCCCTCTGTTATACAAAAGTTGTGTAAATGAAACAAATAAAAATTGTGGCAACCATTCTTCACAATATTTATGTTTAAAAAAATGACAAGTACTCATAAGCCATAAGGGAATATATCCCAGAGAAGGTGGTGTAGATTGATTTGCCCTGAAGTGATTCAGTCTAACATGGCTGGGAAGCCAAGTTCTGTTGTAAACAGTGCCTTTTCTGCTTACATTAAGGCTGTAGAATCAGAGTGGCTTTGGGAGTGGAGTAGTTTATTTCTGTGTAGCTTCTGCAGATACAGCACACAGATCCAGAGACCCCAGGCTGATGGATTCTGATTAGCTCTACACTAGCGTAAGCACAGGATATCTTGAACAGGGAAAAACCCAAGGACCAAAGATCTCCTGAACAGGCTCAGAATGAATCCAGATACCAACACAAAGTGCAGAGTAGTCGAAGAAGCTGGTAAAAAGGGTATGAGGACATATTTTGACTGACATTTGTCCTATAAAAATAGATGGTGAAATTTTCCTTTATTTCTTCAGCTAATATGACATGTCATTATGGAATTCAGGAGGATGGTGGGAGGCAAGTAAGCGGGATCTTTAATGCATCCAATAGTCTCTAAAAGTAAGGAAGAGACATAGAGGTTATACAGCAACTTCTCATGTTATGTCTGCATTCACAAAATAACCTTAAAAGGGATATCCAACTGCCATGACAGTCTGTCTGCCTCAAGGCTTGAACAATTTAAAATATTTAATGACCACTATTTAAAATAGTGGTCATTAATATGAATTATTGAATAAGGGCACAAGTGTTTTCCTTGAAAATTAAATCTAGCTTTGATAACAGTTGATTGAAATGGAACATTTTCATTTGAGTCGGCTCTCCCTCCCTGGAGGAGGAGGGCATGGAGAGTAGATCCTAGAGCTGAATTACCAAATCCAAATTGGAAAATCATGAATTGGGGAGACAGGTTGTAATGCCAAGATCAGAGTACCAGGAGCAAAGTCAAGTAAGAATAATTATCAGAGCCAGGGTTTAGGCATTTTATTCTGAGGCCCAGTCTCTGGTTTGGATGTGCTAAGAGCAGGAAAAGTAGCTGACAAGGTATAGACAGACACTAGATAGATAGTGTGAATTTCACATCAAGAATTGCAGGGAAGCCTGACCAGGCAGTGGCGCAGTGGATAGAGCGTCGGACTGGGATGCTGAAGACCCAGGTTCGAGACCCCGAGGTCGCTAGCTTGAGCGCAGGACCATCTGGCTTGAGCAAAAGCTCGCCAGCTTGGACCCAAGGTCGCTGGCTCCAGCAAGGGGTTGCTCGGTCTGCTGAAGGCCCGAGGTCAAGGCACATGTGAGAAAGCAATCAATGAACAACCAAGGTGTCGCAATGGCAACGAAAAACTAATGATTGATGCTTCTCATCTCTCTGCGTTCCTGTCTGTCTGTCCCTATCTATCCCTCTCTCTGACATTCTCTCTGTCCCTGAAAAAAAAAAAAGAAGTAAAAAGGGAAGAATTGCAGGGAAAACTGAACTGTGGTAGAAAAGAAAATAGCCATAGACTCAAACAGAAGCATCTTGTTGGAACCAACTCCTGTTGCTTCAATGAGAAGATAGAACAAGACACAAATCTATGGGGTCCAATGATGTCATTAAGAGGACTGCAACTTGGATTTTTAGTGCCAATAACTTTTTTATTGTAAAATTAAATTTTATGTTAATATGGAGTTATTATTTTTTTTTAGGGGAAGTCCAAAATAATACCCTGCTTTAATCCTAATACTTTATTGCCAGGTAAGAGTACATCTCATTCATAAGATTAATTTTAACTGGGGAAATGCTTTCCTCAGAATATATAACTATATATTATTAGTTAATAAAGTTTTCTTAGAATATATGTGTGTGTGTGTGTGTGTGTGTGTGTGTGTGTATATATATATATATATATATGTATATATATATATATATATATGTATATATATATATATATATATACATATATATATATATATATATATATTCTTTGTAGTAGGTACTCCTGTCAAGCTCTAAACATGGGAGTAAACCTTTTGAAATAATAAATACATTACCACTAGTTCCATTAATTAATGAAGGTTTTCCTTTTTTGTAAAAATGGCTACTTATATTTAAGTATCAGTATAATAGCATAGCTTGGCATACTTTTAAAATTATTTGTTTTTATTAATTTCTAGAGTAAAATAAACTGTAAATATGTTTTTATAAGGTAACTTCTTTGCAATGATATTTAGGTGTGAATTTGATTATTTATGTCTGTCCGAACGGGTAAGAATTGTGTATAAAATATGTACTTAGAATATAATTTGAGTTAAAGAGTGTTTTATACAAAATTTTGGTCTTCAAAAATCTTCGCCTATATCGTGTGAAATTTGTTAGTGTTTCAAACAAAAGTAAATGGATTGATACATCATGTCTTCTACATTCTACATTTAATTGCTTTATAACAAACTGAACATTTATACCCATCATGGTTAGTCATGAATTTCTCTAATGCAGAGCTAAAAGATTTCATAAGAATAACATATTTTATCTTATTATAATATGCTTTTAAAATTTTGCTGTTGGAGAAGCAATATAGATAGGAGTAGCTAGGATGGAATGGTTAGAGACACTCACTTTGAAACCGGACCTATTTCATTGGTTTGTTGTAAGGGTTAAATGAATTAAAGTAGAAGAGCACCTAACATGTAGTAAGCATTCAATAAATATTAAGTATAATTAGGTAAATTCTTCAATAAAGTAAAAACAAACAAACAAGAAAACTGGATACGCTCTGCTAAAGTGACTAAACTTGATATATATGTACATATCAAGTTTATATAGATTAAATTGTATATTAAGTTTATATAGCTGTATTTGGACATGCATGATAAAGCAAGAGGACTCATTGTGTTTTCTATCAGTTAATTTCTTTCTTTCTTTTTCTTTCTTAGTAGAGACAGAGAGAGAGTCAGAGAGAGGGATAGATAGGGACAGACAGACAGGAATGGAGAGAGATGAGAAGCACCAATCATCATTTTTTTGTTGCGACACCTTGGTTGTTCATTGATTGCTTTCTCATATATGCCTTGACCATAGGCCTTCAGCAAACTGAGTAACCCCTTGCTTGAGCCAGTGACCTTGGGTCCAAGCTGGTGAGCTTTTGCTCAAACCAGATGAGCCCATGCTTAAGCTGGCAACCTTGGGTTCTCGAACCTGGGTCCTTCCGCATCCCACTCTGACGCTCTATCCACTGTGTCACTGCCAGGTCAATCTATCAGTTCATTTCTTTATAATGATTAGTTTAAGAATACATGTGAGGCTCTAGTTTAAAACTGACATCAGTCTAAGAAGTGTTATTTGGAAAGTTTATAATTTTGAAAATTATTGTTGGAGTCTTCAAATTTATGATTAATTAACTTGCTTTTTTGTGACACACCCACGGGGTTGCACAGATCCTCTGCTGCGTGATTATTGGGTGTATGAAGGCTCTCTTACTATTCCACCTTGCAGTGAAGGTGTTACCTGGATATTATTCCGATACCCTTTAACTATATCCCAGATGCAGGTGAGTATGGCACCTTAAATCTTTCATTTAAATTCTGAGTTAGAGGTTAAATTTCTGTCTCTGTAGAAGGGAAATGTCTTTTTTTTTGTTTTACCTCTCTTTAGATCAGTCACATCTTTGCAGATGAAAGTTAAATGTCTTGAACTTGCGAAAACAATAGAAAGGTCAAGGATGAACAAAACCCAGCTATCATTTATGATCTGTATTTTAAAAGTAAGTTTTTATGGAGTAAATAGAAGTCACTGAAATAGTCCAACTATTGAAGCTGTCAAACCTTTATGTGTGTTTTCCCAAGCATGTGGAGGAAAAAGGCCTTGGAAGTAAAGTGAGAATTCTGGTTCTTTTGATAAGTCATGCATGGGCTTTGAAATAGTTCTTCCTAGCCTAGCACAGGAAAAATCTGTATGAAGAAGGGTGAGGGAGTTAGAAAGAATACCCTGGAAAGTTCTGATTGTTCCGTAGCCCCACTTTTGTCACCTAACTCTGACCTTGGGCTCTGCATAGGTGCTCTGAATGCTAATGCACAGGGAAGTTACCTGGTGGAGCATGGGCAGCATAACTATAATGTATTTAAACAGAGATTTTGATGTTATAAAAGAGCTACTTTACTTGTCTTCTGTCCTCCAGGAACCTATGGGACTCCTGTTTTGGAAGGCTATATTTTTTTCTTCATGCTAAATCTCAAAAAGTTTGAGAAATACCTTACATAAACCAAGTTTTCTTTTAACATTTAATAAACTTTTATTATATTCCGCATCATTTTATGAGTTCACATTTACTCACTATTCAATAAAGTTATATTTCATTTGTCCTTAAAATTTTAAAACCCTTCTTTCAACCTTTAACAATTTCTTCTAATTTTTCTTTTTCTAAAGATTAATTTAAGTTTCTCATTTAGCTTCTCTGTTCTTCCATTATTTTATAAACTTAGATCGCACCACCTTTGGGCCTTCATATTTACCTATTTGTTCTTATAAGAAACTATTTTTGAGTGCCAATGAGGCACAGAGGATACAGAAATTAAAACACAGTCTTTACTTTCAAAACGTTCACCTGAGATTTGGGGAAGGAGACAGTTACATAGACAATTATGGTCATTGTGGTAAGTAAGGTGCTCTGCAAATACGTGGGAAAGAAACCTGGCCCAGACCAGGAGGTCCAGGGTATATTCCTGGGAAATATTAGGGGTTAGTCTGGTGAAGGAGAGGGGAGAAATTAGAAAATTGAGTCTAACGTTAAAAATTGAGATTTGTACTAATGATACAGATTGGCATTTAACAGTAAATATGGTAGCTGCCGTCACAGATAAACCTCAAAATTTTAGTGATTTGTCACAGTGAAAATTTATTTTTTACTCACATAATTTCTAACAAATGCATTTTTGATTCGCAGTGAAGGCTTTTTTTTTTTTCTGTACGGTTTATTCAGGGACCTGGTTGAAAGACATCCTGCCATTTTTTTAATGCCTCTCCTTCAAGGTTGTCTGAGCTGTGGGCATGTAGCCAGCAGGAAGGGGAAAAGCTTGAAGGAGATCAAGGGAAAATGTTTTAAAGGCCAGTGCTAGAAATGGTGAGCACCACTTATGCTTACTTTCTGTGGGCTAGAACCCAGTCACATGGCCACACCTGACTGCAGGGGAGGCTGGGAAGTGCATTTTAGCTTCATGACCAAGGAGAAGAAATGAATTCAATGATCAGATCAGCTCAAGTTAAGGAGGAGGCAAGCTTGCCCAGCTGAGTGCACAGCCTCAGTGTAGGTAGAGGAGATGGCACCACTCAGAGAACTAAGGAAGTCCCCTAGGGCCTTGAGAACAGCAAAGAGGACGTGATGTCCTGGGAGCCAGCACTGGAGAGAGTGTTTCCAGTGTAGCCTAGGGATGTTAATAGTAACAAATGCTACAGAATATATCAGTAGGATGGCTGCTGCTCACCTAAGCAGCATATAACTACACCTTATGAAAATGTGCCCAGATGCCACTGCTGGGTTCACACCCTTCACTCTTGTTTTCCTTGGCCTTGTGTGTTCACTGCTTGATCCTGGTGATAGTACTTCTTTGTTGCTGATCTTTGGCTCCCCTCTTCCATTACCATTTCTCCACTATCCGTTGCATCATGCTGCTTCTGGTTGCTCCAGATGAACACCCTCATTCATCCAACAAGTTGTTATTGAGGCTCCTATGTGGAGGAAGTATCCATTTCTTATCAGAATTACTTTATCATCGCAAGCAAAGTGTGTAAAGTAGAACTATAATTGCCAGTTAGGCCATTGTTAACCAAAGTAAGAAGTTTCCACAGAATGTTGAGCTGAAAGTACAAGGGTTACAGGGTGATTACTGACCATAGACTATCTTCCAAGATGTTTTATGGGAAAAGCAAGGAGAGACAGTTTGGGAGAAGAGAAGCTTTGTAGGCATGATGCCAGGAGCCAGAGAATGGGACAATTATTCTCATGATATAGTGACTATTATTATTCCAAGTTTTTAGGTGAGGAGACTGGGGCTTATGGAGATTAAGAAGCTTTTGTGTGGGTCATACAGATAGAAAGGGTAGATTTTGGGATACAGCTCAGTTCTCTGTGATATTAAAGCTGAGTATATAACCACTGCCCCCTTTCAACTCTTGCTCCTATCAACATTATAGTTCTTTTAAGATATTTTTTTTATAAGAGACCTTGTCTGTAAAATCTTAATATTATTAGAGAAGCTTTTACCTTTTTATTTTTGGTGTCTCAGTTAGTGGAGTTTGGTTTATTTCAGTCAGTTAGAAACACAAAACACGACCTTCAGCAGCTGTAGCCCAACATACAGATTTAGGGATTGTCGGCATAAAAGAAGAAACTGAGTGACACAAACAAATAAGATGCCCAGGAATAGAGTGTGGACAGAGAAGAGTAGAGAAAATGGAGAAGATAGTCTCCTGGGATATTTTCCCAAGGGAACCTTTGTCTTATAAGGAACCTCTAAGCTGGTAGGGTCCCTGACTTAGTACTTTCTGTTTGCCATCTGGTTACTCTAACTCCCTTCTCTCTCAGACATCATAATTCCAAAGCAGGCAAGAGGTTCTGGGATTAGCAGGTGTGCATGTGAAGACCTTGCCTGCTGTTGGCTGCCCCATCCTGGTCATATTTTAAGAGACTGCAACCTGCTGTTAGAGCTGGGGTAATGCGGTTACTGTTGTTCTGTGAATGACATGTATAAGAGATCAAACATCCCTTTGCACTTCTGCACTTACTTTTCCTACAGTTTGATTCTAGGATAATGATACACATTTCCTTATTCTTGCTGCAGGTAGCACAGATTTTACATGGCTAAGTTTCAAAGCACTGAGACTTAACACACAGTATGTTTGTGATTTTGCGGATGCATTCACTAGCCTTTCAATCTCACTGACCCTATTAATACCAGCAATTTACTGATGTAATAAGGTAATATATGCAATGGTCCTACCTTCCTTTTCTTTATCCTTGTCATAGGCTGATGTTAACATGTGGAATTGCTCCTTTGAAACTGATCTGAATAATTTATTCATTAATTCACACATTGATTCATTGGGTAATTATTTGACATTTATATAGGCCAGGCAGGCACTGTAGTAAGCACCCTATCCTCTAGGAAGTTATCATCTAGAGGGAAAGACAAGTAGTTTCACATTTAAAAAACATTTTATTTTACATGCACACTGTTTTGGATGACATGAACATAACCTTATGATTATAGAGGAAAGGCACCTGGATGAAATTTAGCCATCTGGTAGACTGTTCTAAACCAGGAGAAAGGGTGTGGCATGGGCATTCGTGGTCGTTACTAATGGGGAGAAGCGTCTGCAGAGACATGGAGACAAGAGAAAACACAGTGCTTTTGGGGATGAACACTGTTGGTGTGAAAGGCCAGGGGCATGAGATGAGATTGGAGAAGGGAACATAGGCCCAACCTTAAAGAATGAGGACATGAATCTGAGGGAAGATAGTGGCAGTGAGATGAAAGGAAGGCAATGACTTTAGAAATAATAAAGAAGTAGAGTTTGGTGACTGATGGCATAAGAAGGATTTCAAGGGGTAAGGACGCACTCATTTAGTCCCTGGATCTTGGCTTTGGTGACTGATGAGCATAGGATATTTCATTTCACCATAATAGAGAACAAATATAAAACAAACAATAGATGAGCAGACTTTATGGAGTTTGCCATAATTGCAGAAGAGGAGCGAAGAGAAACAATGCAGGGAACTGGAGACTGGCAGCTCATAAAGGACTTGCCTTGGAGGAGTTGCCCCCAGAAAATTGTTTGAGAATTTAAAAAAGTCAGGAGGTTGGTGTGATGTCTGGAAGCCAAGGGACTATGAAGTTCATACAGGAGGGAATAGAGAGATGAGGAGTATCAGATTGAGTACACATTTAGTTAAGGACTGAGAAGTTGAATTGGATTTAGCCACAGGGAGAAGTCTCAGACTGGGAGATGAAGTTGAATAAGCTCAGGGTCTACAGTCACATTTGTTTAGCATTACAGACTTTTAGGGGTAATTTTCTTAAAAATGATCAAACCTTTTAATGAAAAATAAAAATTTTCTCTATAACACAAATTTCTATAATTTGCAAGTAAGTTAGAATTAACCTTACTGAGCCACAAAGAAGAAAAATTTCAATTTCACTTAGAATTTCATGAAGGGTTGGTTCCCTTGCTAGTATACTATTAAGAATGTGAATATTGAGCTGGATTGTGAATGTTACCTGATGTTCTGTAAACATGAGATATAATGTTTACTACACATTGACCAGTATGTTTTGCTAACTCCATGAATAAGTCTTTGTGCCTTTGTTTCACTGGCTTCAAAGAAACCTTGTTTTGTATTGTACCTCTACGTAAGGCCAGTGACAAAGTCTAACTCTAACATACTATGTCATGCTTCTTGATAATTGGTTGTATCTTCCTACAAGGAGAGCCTAAACAAAGGAATGTGTATTGGAAGAAATACTTTCGATCTAAAAAATAGACAACTTTCTAATTAGTTGTAGCCTTTCAAAGAGAAGATTTAGGTGCAATTAGCACTAAACTCTCTATAACATCTGTTCAGGAGCAACAATGTTGAAATGTACGCACACACACACACACAATCAGATACATGCATGTATATCAAAATGAAGTTTTGAATGATTTAGGAAAAAATTACAATTTTTAAAAATTTTATTTATTTATTTTTAGAGAGAGGAGAGAGAGGGAGAAAGACGGGGAGAAGCAGGAAGCATCAACTCATAGTAGTTGCTTCCTGTATGTGCCTTGACCAGGCAAGCCCAGGGTTTCAAACTGGCAACCTCAGCATTCCAGGTCCACACTTTATCCACTGTGCCATGACAGGTCAGGCTAAAAATTATAATCTTAAAAGAATATAAATCACTCTGTCCTTGATTTGGATGTTTCACTGTTGCTTCTCATATAATTTCAGAGAAAACAGAGCAAAAATAGGAAAGGTCTAGACAGGACAGTAAAAATAAGAATCTAAACCAAGAAGAATTGAAGTCTCATATTATTGCATTTAAAGAAGAGTAGAGGCTCTGGCTGGGTAGCTCACTTGGTTAAAGTGTTGTCCCTGATTTGCCAAGGTTGTGAGTTTGATCTCTGGTCAGGGCACATACCGGAATCAACCAGTGAATGCATAAATAAGTAGAACAACAGATCGATACTTCACTCTCTCTCTCTCCCCCTTTCTCTCTCTAAAATCAATAAATAGAAACAAACAAACAAAAAAGAGCAGAAAAGAGATAGAATGAGAATTGATATATAAAAGAAAAGAAATAGAGAATGGCAGGTGGAGTCTCTACATAGCTGATGATATTGAGAAATGTAAAACTTCGTATTGAAAAAATGTTTCATCTTATGTCATAGGCTTAAAATATGTGATTAAGCTGCTGGATATTATTATGGAAACAATTGTTATCTTGAATACATGATCTGCCACAAGATAATAATGTTTGTACTAGCAAGATTTAAAAAAACTCTAAGTCATAATACTTTCCTATAAAGTGCACAACAGCTTGATTCAAGGAGAGGTTTTCTGCTGAAGTGTACAATTGACAATTAAACTTATCATGGAACATTTACATCTTTCTGAGTACTAAGAATTTCAGAATATGTAACTGGAAGCATCTGTGCAGTTGAATTTTTCATATTATGCTTGCTAAGCATACCATATGCTAAGGGAAACACACACACAATTGGATGGATTTAAATGAGTGTAATTTTGTGTTTTTTTATGATCAATAACCATTAAATTACTTTAAGATAAACAATGTTCTAAGTAAGCATTAGGAAGCCAAAGTTAAAAAAAAATAACAGTTTCATCAGATCTGACAACAGAAATTGTAAGACATTCTGACTTCACAGAGCCATTAAAGTGTGAACAATATTCAGAATTGATAAAATGTGGTGTTTTGATATAATGGCTTTTGTACAAATGTGTTCATACCCATAAACACACGTGCAGAGACATGGACTGATCATTAAGTTTTACTCTCCTTTTCCTGCTTATTTCTTTTTATTTAATGCATTTTCTCCTTACTAATCTATTTATATTTCATAACTTAATTACTTTCTCAAATTAGATGTGTCTGTGTTGTTTCTCGTTCCTTTCCACATCAGGTAACACCAATGAAACAAAAGAATATGGACTATGTTAATTGTTTTTCACTGTGTGGATATATGTCTACTGGAACTTAGAAAACGATTTTCAGTTTTGTTTCTTTTCAGTCCTATCTCCTCTTCTTCCACCACCCTTCCTTATTTCTGTGGGATGATTAGTGGGAGTCCTCATAGCTCCAATACCCTAAGTTAAGGCACGGTGTGTACTTGGCCTGTGGGGTCTGGGTGCACATCTAGTCCTGGACAACCGAGGAGATCTGATTATGTCCGGGATGCCACAGCAAGCTTTCTTGTCTGTGTTCTGCATGGGATCTGAGGAGCTGTTAAGCCTAACACCTGGTTGTTGCAGCGCCACAGCATGGTCATGTTTGAAAATAATGTCAAGTCCGTTGGAACAATTGCTATAATTGTTTTCTGTATCTATAATTTTGAAACAATCCCCTGGAGGGTTTGTTAAAGTACAGATTGCTGGGCCTCATCCCAGATTTGCTGATTCAGTAGGTATGGGGCAGGGACTTACTCCAGGAAGCACACTTTGAGAACTACTGTTTATTTTTATTTTTATTTTTATTCTTTTATCTACTGGCGTTTATCTCCAGGTATAATTTAGACCAGCACTCTAACACCAGGATGCAGTTTCTGAATGGTGGCCCTAGATTAGCCCTGTCCAGTGAGAACATGATGTGAGCCAACGATGTAAGATTGAAATTTGTAGTAGCCACAGTAAATTAATTCAAGTAGACTGTTTTAACACAATATATCCAAAGTATCACTTTAACATGCAATCAGTATAAAACATCACTGATAGGAGTTTTTACACCCTTTTCTTGCACTGGCCTTCAGAGTGTATTCTGCTCTTCAGATGCTCGGTGGCCACACCGGGCTGGTGGCTGCTCTGTTGGACAGTGCAATTCTAGGATTTACTCTCTTTGGAGACCCCTTCTCTCCTTTTTTAAAATGTTCTATTATTAGGCACTTGTAGGAAATTTTTGTGTGTGTGTGTGTGTGTGTGTGTGTGTGTGTGCGCGCGTATATATATATATAATTTCCTCGGTGTCTTTCATGATAGAGAGCATGTCCCCTGAGGTCATATTCTCTGTAATCTGTTATTTTTGAGTGAGTTTAGCATGTGTGGTTCATCAGTAACTGTCCTAAAGTGATGATGGGATGACAGTGGCAGAAACCAGTCTGGCGACTGGAATATGAGGAAAGTTTATAGCAATGTCCTGGGGGAAGGTTGTTGTCTTCTCTAAGCTCTTTCTTAAAAGAAAAAACAAACACATTAAGGAGTAAGTGATAGAATGAGGGTTAGTTTATGTACGAGAGGTCAGTAAGAAAAGGGAAGGTTTTCTCTGAGAAAGAAAATTAAACAAATGAGGTAGAAGAAAATGAAACAAAATCAACAAGACCGCAGTACATTAGAGGTGGATAGCTATATAAAATCTCAATGTAGACACAGATATGGAGACTGTTTAAGTCCAGTTTGCTTTTTGCTCTTTTATTTTATTGCTACTAGAAGGAATTTTATGACTCTCATTCATGTATCATCATCTTATAAAAGAAAATACAATGAGAGCATTAACTTTTCTGTGTTATTTTTCTCCTTAAACCTGATGACACATAAGTTGTAAGGCACAACAAGTCAATTAGGGGGTGTGCATAGGATCTTGGGAACTCCTAAAAATAACCAGGGCCAAACCTGAAACCCTGAACATTCACCCTTTAAATGCACTCATAAGGAAAGCACCTTTAAAGCCAAACCCGTGTCAGTGAAGGTTAGATCAATTGGAGTACAGCCCACGTTCACAGAACTGTGACTGTTAGCTCTGCTGCTTTCAGAAGAGGAGAGTTTGTCTCTGAAGTGTTGGATCTCTGCTGGATTGCTCTTTTTTAAATTGATTAAAAACAAATACTATGTTTAAGAAGAGTAGCATTAAAAATGGAAGAACTCGTACGTATTGATATGTATGATAATGATATCTCTGTACTGCCTGACATTTGAATTGTGTTGGAGACTTTTATCCTGAGATATTATTCCGTTCATTTCTCACTCTCTCTCATTTCAGTGTGGGATAGCACAGTGTGCATTTGTAACTGTTTGAAGTGGCTAAAGGATTTGAGGGGTGGTTACTTCAGAAAAATTGGTTATTTTAGAAAGACGTGTCTTTCCCTCGATCTCTGGATGTTTGAAGTCTTCAAAGTGTTGCTGTGATCAGAGGAAAACATTTCTTGTGAAATAGTGCTCTCCAAGAACTCAGTGATTTGAGGCTGGCTCGTGTTGGTTCAGATCGTCTCATCTAGAAGCTGTTTGCACCGAAGGTGCTGCAAGCTGAGGTCTGGAGCTTGTATGGTTTACCTTCATTTCAGAATACGTAAATATGAAATCAACCTACCTTTTAAGTCAGCTTCGAAGTTAGTAAAGAACGGAGTGTTTCTTAAAATATGTTGAAGCAGTCAAGTTTACGAATACTGTTATTTCCTCTCCATTGTACACGGGGAAACTAAGGTTAAAAGAGGTGAAGTCACATGGTCATTTGCGCCTAAAGAGGCAGATCCAGGATGAGAACTGGCCTTTTGATGCTGAGCCTTTTCCTTTACCTTCATATTCTTTCTGAAAAAGCATAGGCTCCTTTGATCAGGTTTCTTTCCATTCCACGTATAATATATAATAGTAAAAATATATCCTGCAGATAAGTACAGGTGATTTTCATTTAGGCTTAGCTCTAGAAACTTCCCAGATGTAGCATGCTGTAAGTGCTACTAATAGTCCCATTCTAAGATCTGGAGGAGGTCTAGTGACAGACAATTGTGTAGATTAAACAGGTAATTGTTTATCTGACTGGCAGTTCTATATACATACATACATACATACATACATATTATTTAAAAAAACAACAGGACAATTATAGTTGCCTCAGACTTAGGAAATTAAACAGTATTGGAGACATGGAAAAATAAAACATTAAATATCAGATTTCTAACTTGGGTTCTAATCTAACAAACCTTTAATTTTTTCCCATCCCTACTTTCTAACATGTATATAAGTGGGTTAAATTAAAATCTTGTAAGATTCAACTCTTTTGATGTCAGGGAACCTCTACTTGAGAAAAATATACATGTAAAATTTTGCATATCATACAAGGGTTTTATGGGCCCCTTAACATGTATAGGAGTTTTTAGATTTTTATTAGAACCTCCAACTTAGTTGATCCTTTGCATTTTCTTTGGCTTTATGAATGGGAGAATTCCATGGCTGTGCTGTATGAAGACCCTTTGTATGTATAACCCTCTGATACACAGATGGTGAACTTTTGGTGGATTGATGCTCATCATATTATGTCTGCTCAACATCCAGGGTTTACGCAGGACATAGGTTCTCTTGATTAGACTAGAATTTCTGAAAAGGTGACTGTGGAGCTGGGAAAAAGGTGGGTGCACTCGGTATTGTCAGATGTGGTTTTTGGGAAACTTCCTTTACCTCTCTAATTTTAGTTTCTCCTTTAGTGTAAGGAATGAAGAATGTCTGTGTCATGTGACCACATGGCATTTAAATGAAATAACAGACAATGAGCCCTGTAGGTAAATCCACCAATGATGGGAATGAGCCTGGCGGTGTTCCTCACACGTTTGTCTTTGTTTAAATATTTTTAGAGGGTCCTGTCTGGCAGGCTACATTTCTTAAGGGGTACAAACCTGCAGGTCAGAGAAGTAGAAGTGTGACTGAAGGAAAAGGTCCCCAGGACTCTGGGAACAACCTCTTTTCAGGTAATGGGAAACCATGGGTCTTGGAGAGGCAACCTGAGAAAGGGAGATGAACTTGAAATTGATATTGCTAAGGGAGGAAGTTAGGCTTATATTTGAAAAATCAAAGGCATTCTTTAGACATGTGTTCTCCAAAGGGTTGGAAGAACAGCAAAGAGAGTCTTTTGATGAAGGAGATCTCATCTTATAAATCTAACATTTAATCAATGTAAACGTACAATAACATCAGAACTCATTAATTAAAGATATATTTGGGAAGCCTATAAGAACACATTCACTCTTTCATTCTTATTAGTCTCTAGGCAGGCATGAAAAATTTTTGAGAGGTGCATATCACTTTTGCTTTAATAAATCCAGCTGGTTTCCATGACTGTTGACCTTGATATCTCTACTTCATTTCTCCCGCAAGGATCGCGTCTAATGGCTTCAGTCTGGAAGAATTGAGTCTGTTTTCCTCTTTTTTGAGGTTTTGTTTTAATTTTCTGCTTTTTAATTGTGGTAATTTACACATATGTTAAGTCATTTATGAAACACCAATCTTGTAATGTCTTGTAAATGATTTGTCTATTTTTCTCTGCTTTTATTTTCAGATTGAAGAATTTCGAAGGCTGAGGACACATGTGAAGGGGGCAGAACTTGTGGAAGGCTGTGATGGGATTTTAGGAGACAATTTTAGACCCACTCAGCCACTCAGTGACAGAGTCATCAGAGCTGCATTTCAGTAGCCAGAGAACAGGCGCCAGCCCCTTTCATCCGGGTATGTGCAGACGGAGCAAGGAAATGGGCACAGTTATGTAAACATATCAGACCACAGTTGTTCTCCTGGTGGTCCTGATAATTCAGCAATATGAATTTTTTTATTTTTTTTATTTTTACAAGGACAGAGAGAGAGTGAGAGAGGGGTAGGTAGGGACAGACAGACAGGAACAGAGAGAGGTGAGAAGCATCAATCATTAGTTTCTCATTGCCATTGTGACACCATAGTTGTTCATTGATTGCTTTCTCACATGTGCCTTGACCATGGGCCTTCAGCAGGCCGAGCCACCCTTTGCTGGAGCCAGCGACCTTGGGTCCAAGCTGAGGAGCTTTTGCTCAAGCCAGACGGGCCCGCGCTCAAGCTGGCGACCTCGGGGTCTCGAACCTGGGTCTTCCGGCATCCCAGTCCGACGCTCTATCCACTGCGCCACCGCCTGGTCAGGCTGAATTTTATTTTGATACAATTTATGACACTTTCTCAAGCCCCTGTAATTTACAAGTGAGATGGTTTTAAAAAAATTTCATACAGTGTTAAAAACAGTCTGCAGCCCTTACATTTCCCACCAGAGCAGCCTTTCCTTCCATACTCTGCTTTAGTATTGGCTGTCAGAAGGGAAGGCACCCTGAGACAGAGAAACAGGGATTGCGGACACCCCAGTAGTACTCTACTGTGTGAAGCCCCTGAAACTTCAGCAGTCACCTCTGATGTCTGAGCAACATAAAGGAAAGGACTAGAGATGTTTATGAACCTCAAAGCTGACCCTAGTTGTCTAATGCAGATTTGATTTTTATTGTTTTCTTCAGTTAGGAGGGGGCAGATCTGTTATGAATGAAAATATTTGTCTTATGGAAGTGATATTATTTGATAACAAGAAGCACTGACTAATAACTGAATGTGGTTTTTTAAATTGATTACAACAATTATACATTTTAATATATGGAATTTAATAAATGTATTCCTTACCCCTAAGAAGCTAACATAAATAAAATATCACAAACATGGAAAAGATAGAGTCTATAAAAATGCCTATACACTGATTGTCTGTTTACCTTGTAAATTACCTGAGTGTATACATAGGTCAGTGTACCTGGCTGACAAACCACTGCTTCCTACAGTAGTTTCTTGGGTAAGCAGGACAGAACTTTGACTGTTTAATAAATGATTGGGAGTATTTAGTTATGTACAATGTGAGTGGTACACTGGATTTGGCGAGTCATGTATGAATAAAAATCTCTGGAATCCAGGAGCTCACAGTCTCATTAGCTTAATAGTCGACACAGGAATTTGAAAAGGTGATCATTTTGTCCACGTGTTTCCCAATCCATTTTTCTTGCCTGTCTGTCGTGACTATACTGTATGTACCCAGCCAAACTATCTTTTTCCTTTGAAGTTGTGCTTTGCTCATATAGGCCTTCCCACCCTACCTTTTGCCTATTAAACTCTTAGCTACCCTACAGACACAACTCAGATTCTGCTCTTAGCACGAATTTTATGCTTCTCCTTTAATTTGTACCTCTCATTTTTATGTTCTTCCTTCCATTTAGCTATTTATGTATTTCTTCTTTTTTGGTTAGATTTCAAGCTTCTTAAGGATTGAAACGTGTATTTTACTTTGAATCCATTATGATATAATGCATAACATTTTTCATCTTGAGTGGCTGTGCAAATTAGAAGTTCCTGAGAATTATATATGTTCTACATTTCTGCCATTTATTCATTCTCAGTTTCTAGGTTAGACAGTACAGTTCCTCTTACCCTTTTAATTTTGTAGATGATGAGAGCCAGGCAATGTTCCCTTTGGTAAGAATGAAAAGACACTTTTAGTGATTCACATATATAGTAGTAAGAATTGAGCAAAAAGAATTATATTTGATTAAAAGTCATTATTGAGCACCTACTCTGTGAGTTGTTCTGGTAGACATATATGAGAAGAACAGATGCGATCTCTGCTCTCACAAAACAGAGTTTGAGGCTGGGGAACCTGACAATGGAAAAACAAAGACTTCAATAATATGCAGCTTCATATTATAATAAACTCAATGAATGAGAAGGAAAAAGAAATGTAGCGATGGAGATTTTGAAAAGAGAGAATACCTTTTGAAGAACTTCCAGGGGCTCCTCCTATTCAGTAGGTAAGAATTTAATGCACTGAGGCACCTGAAGGAAGGTGCTTTGAGTCTGGGAGTAGAAATCAAAGCAGAAAGTTAGGGCCCTTTCTCAGACTTTTACGCTGGGGAGTGGCCTGATCCCTGTGTTTTCAGTAGATCCCATGATTGGGGAATGAACACATTGGAGTATAGTGCTCCAAGGCAGGAATAGAGTGATATTTCAGAGGTCAGCTGGGTAGCCAAGGTGAAAGAGTACAGGCTTGTGTAGGCTTGGGTATTAGACTAGGCACGTTGGAGGTGGAGAGACGTTAATGTACGTGAAACAGACTTTGAAAGTGGTAGTGATAAATTGGATGAGGTGGAGGAAGCTGGAAATATCGAAGATAACTTAGGGGCCTTTGGAAACTGTGGATAGAGTGACAGCAGGAAAGCTGTAGGAGGTCCCGTGTAGGATGGAAGCTGAGGGCCTGGGCCACAGCGAGGTGGGGAACCCGTGTTCACTGCCGCTGCCACTGCCACGCCAGCCTGTTTACGTGGTTCATGTGGGTGTCGTCTTTGCCATGATAATCCCAGTATCCAGGGGAGCCACCAGGACTTCTCCTTTGGGCCTTGGAAGCTGACAGCAGCCAAGACCCACATCATGAACTCTGCAGATGTGGAGAAGTTAGCTGATGAAATGCACATGTAACTCCCTGCCTTCCCCCCCAAAATGATGTTTGGAGACAATGTTTTAAGAATCCAGCATGGTTCTGGCTTTGAGAATGAGTTCAGTGCTAAACTGCTTCAAGGTGTGTCAACAACTACCAAGAAATGCTTAGATTAGGCTGTGCGAAGGGTGCCTGGAAACAGGACGGAGGGTGAACACTCCCGGGAAGTAATTAAACTGTAGGATTGAATCGATACAACAGATTAGAAGGGCACATTACTTGGAGAGTCACTCAAGTTAAAGTTGTACCTACAACTGGTCATATAAATACAGAGAAATTGAAAGCCAGAGAACAGATTTTTTTGAAGACGTTCTGTTTGAAGATAAACTTCACGATTATAGAGTTTCAAGCCTAAGTGAGAGAGTTAAGAGTAATGTCTTTCAGCTTTCTTCTGCCATTGCAGTCTTTTCTTGAGAATTGAGGGAATACTTATCAGAATGAATGACATGAGACTTTACCAGAGACCGACAAGACCTAACATGTTAAGAGAATATACATCACGAGAGAGCAAAATTGCTAATTTAATACACAGTTCACCTTTCTCTTCATGGTATCTAATAAAATATTACAGTTTTCACCAATCAAGGAGACAGTTGTGAGAAGATAATATTTTCACAAAAAAGTGACCATAACCTCGCAGACTCATAAGAAAATGCCCTGTGGACTAGAACGGGATGTACCATATACTCATCTCTTTGGGCAAATGACCTGACTTCTCTGTGCTTTGGTTAACTCAGCTGGAAAGACTCATGAAGATTTTATTAACATTTATTTTTGATTTTTATTTTTTTAGAGAGGGGAAGGATAGAGTAAGAGAGATGGGAACATCTGTTCTTGTGTATGCCCTGACTGGGGATCAAACTGGCAGCCTCTGAGCTTCAGAACGGTGCTCTAACCAACCCAGCTCTCTGGCCAGGGCTTTATTAACATTTAATGATTAATGTCTATGGGGATGGAGGGTGAACACGCCAAGGAGGTTATTAAACTGTATGGTTGGAGCTTTTGGCATAGTAACGTTACTTGAGTATGAAAGGAGGTGGCAGAGATGCCATGTGACGGCAGTTCTTAATAAGCTGGGCTGAGGGCGGGAAGCAGAGGCTGCAACAACATAGAGGGCATGAGATTTATGAGATTTATGAGATTTAAATTAACATATAACTGAAGTATAACATTGTGTAAGTTTAAGGTGTACATAGTGTTGGTTTGATACACATATACTGCAATATAATTATCACTGCATTGGCTAATGTCTATTATGTCACATATGTATCACTTTTTCTTGTAGTGAGAATGAGACTACTTTTTTAAAGAAAAGACATACTAGAACTTTTCTGTATACTTGCGGAATGAGCCAGTAGATGAAGGGATTGAAGATGCTGTTTTTCAGAGGGGCTACTCCTAGCTGTGAAGTCTCTGAAAAGTTGGAAGGAGATGAAATTCTACACATATTTGTAGACTTATTTTTGTTAAGAGAATATATACTTTATGTGCTGTAATAGGTAGGAGGTAGAGGTGGTGATGGGTAGACTTAGTGATTCTATGACTTGCTTTTATTATTTAAGGAAGAATGGGATAGCAGCCAGGAAGGCAAAATGGAGATTGGGGAACAGTGAAGGGTGGAAGGGTGGGTATACAGGGAAGACCCAGTAAGCAGGCAGGAAGTGAGGTGTGATGAGGTTTGTTGAACATGAATTTATGATTTTCTTCCACCTAGGTTTAATATACTGTCTGTGCATGTCAGTAACTATAAGTGACCCTTTTAATGAGCTAAGATTGTTCTGAATTTTTGATTCATTTGGCCCTAGACTGGAGTTGCCTCTCTGAATATTTAAATAACCATCACTATTTTAGCACACACACACACACTTACACACACACAGTGAACGAGTTTAATGTTAATGAGATGTATATTTCAGATACTTCATATTCAGTGTATGATAGGAAGATAATGGGTAATTTTCAAAATCTTAAATCAGTTATAATTTAGGTATTTTAAAAAGGAGGATAAACTTGTGTCCCTTGTTTTAGAAGCTGAGATTACTTAGAGGAGGTCATTTTTCCAGAAATTCCTAAGAATGGTGCAGGAATTCTTTCAAAGGTGACTCCATTTCTGACTTCATCTTTTTTTTTTTTTTTTTTTTACAGGGACAGAGAGAGTCAGAGATAGGGATAGATAGGGACGGAGAGAGGTGAGAAGCATCAATCATTAGTTTTTCGTTGCTGTTGAGACACCTTAGTTGTTCATTGATTGCTTTCTCACATGTGCCTTGACCGTGGGCCTTCAGCAGACCGAGCCACCCCCTGCTGGAGCCAGCGATCTTCGGTCCAAGCTGGCGAGCTTTTTTCCCAAGCCAGATGGGCCCACGCTCAAGCTGGTGAGCTCGGGTTCTCGAACCTGGGTCTTCCGCATCCCAGTCCGACACTCTATCCACTGCGCCACCGCCTGGTCAGGCTGACTTCATCCTTTTATGAATGCATTTTTGATCCTTTTATCTTGAAATATGTTATACAAATCTAGTTACAATTCTACATAAAATTATATTGGGAAATCAGACTTATGAATGTGTGCTTTTTATTTGATATTTAATAATGTCTTAAGGCAGGTAATTCAAATTTTTATTAAAGTGAAATGATTTGACAGTCAGTCTTTGAATTTAATGCATGAATGTTTCATTTAAGCTCTTGGAACCAAAGAGGAAAGAAAAACTTTTTTCCTGGTAGTTATCTAAAAATTGTTTAAAATAATTTAGATTTATTTTAGCTATGTTTTACTAAAATAACTTTAGTTTTTGGATGTAAAATGGCATTTATCTTGCATAACATGTCTAGACATCTGGAAGGCTTTGATAACCAAGACTTATTATTCCCATGAATAATCTGTGACTTTTTATATTACCATTTAAGAAGTATAAATTCTGATTCCAGACTTGTATAGAGAATTAGCATATAACTCACCCAGGTGCAGTGCTAGTTCAGGTTTCTGGGAGCCAGTTGACTTGAAACTATCATTTGCCTATTGAATTTTCTATATGATGTATGAGAACCAAATCTTAATTACAACAAACAAAAAATAAGACCAAGCATTAGGTCCGGTTTATTTGTTGTTTTTGGTGTCATAAAATTGGTGCTAATCTATCAGTGAAGTTATTATTTGCCTGTTTGTTTAAGTATTAGCCTATTTTAAAAAGGCTATTCTGACAACCTAGACTTACCTATTTCCCCTGTGACTCAGGTATTGTTAAATTGCAGTTATAATTACTGTAACTACAATTAATTATAATTATTTGCTTTCTGTAAAAAGCAATGCCACAGAGATCTTTAAATAGTTTCCTTTTTTCCCTGTTAAAAGGGAAAAATCTATGTCCTCTCAAACCCCCAAAATGTAGAAGAAAAAAAAAGGGTTATTAAGCAATTATTTCTGAATGATTTCTTTGTCAAATTTGCCCTCATTTTTCTTTCTGGGTCTTTGAAGTCACCCTGGATGGTATTGAACTCTTCCCCACATATGCTTTTGCAATTACTAGTGTTGTCTTCTCAGCTGTAATGAAACTATAGCTAGCATCAATTCCATATCAGTTTTCTTTTATAGTCTAAAAGAGTTGTAGGTTAGGGAAGGATAAGGCATTATAAGAAAGGAGGAGCTATGTGGGGAAAGGAAGAATGTCAACTCGGAATGACTAAGTGGGTAAAAGCTATCATCTGTCTCAGATGAATGGAAAGCTCAAAGCCATATTTTCAGTCACTAGAACCTGAACCCTCCGCAATCTATTAAGTTAATGTGATGCACAGCATTAGAGTGAGGAATGAAAGATCGATGGGCATAGCTGTTTTCTGTGTACTGTATCATATAGAATTTCTTAAAAAGGGAATGAATTTCCTAAAGGCTTTTTAAAATTATTTTATAAAAAGGCCCCAACACCAAGGGTGCTCAACCTACCGATGGTGTTTTGATTATGTAATGTAAAATAGTTATTAACCCAAGAATGAAAAATATCAGAACTGTATAGGCATTGTTCGAGATTACTGAACAACAAGAATACTCCCTGCTTCTGTATTTGTCCTTTTTGCCTTTTTATGTTTTAGAAATGTTAATCATTTATAATGCATAAAAATTTCTGAATAATTTAGTTTTTTATCTCTCCATGAATTCAAGCAAATTGTGTTTGGGTGGAAGGAAAGAGAACATTTTGCAGTCATAGGCCAATTTGTATGCTGAACATTAATATATTATGATACCTTAAATAGATTTCATGATTTTAGGCCCTGGCTGGCTAGCTCAGTGGTAGAATGTCGGCCTGGTGTGTGGAAGTCCTGGGTTCGATTCCTGGCCAGGGCACACAGGAGAGGTGCTCATCTGCTTCTCCACCCTTCCCCCTCTCCTTTCTCTCTATTTCTCTCTTTCCCTTCTGCAGCCAAAGCTTCATTGGAGCAAAGTTGACCTGGGTGCTGAGGATGGCTCCATGGCCTCCACCTCAAGCACTAGAATGGCTCCAGTTGCAATGAAGCAGTGCCCTGGATGGACAGAGCATCACCCCCTAGTAGGCATGCCGGGTGGATTCCGGTTGGGTGCATGTGGGAGTTTGTCTCTCTGCCTCCTTGCTTCTCACTTCAGAAAGAAAAATAATAAAAAAAAAAGATTTTATGATCTTAAACCTAAAGGATATATTTTTTATAAGAAAATCACTGAGGCCAAGTCATCTCTCCTAAACATGTTCTATCATGCCTTTCACCTCATGGATGCTTATTTTTGATAATTTCCTCAAATTAAATTTTTAACTTTATTTTTCCACTTTGAGATTTGTTAAGAAAACCTTATAGAGAGGTATTTATGTCCATTTCTTTCTCTTTTACAGCATGTAAAAGAGAAAGGAAAACAGAGGCATCAAAGAGATTTAGGAAAACAGAGGCACCATAGAACTAGGGAATTGGATCTCAGCACTCACTGTTAGAGTCCTCACAGATCAGCCTGAGGGCGAGTCACCCACACCTACACTTCTGTTACCACTAAATACAGATGACCCATCCATTTATATTCCTAGACCAGGTCTGTCTATTACATTCTAGAATGGAGTGCCTGTCAGTATGACTTTTCTTTTGGGTGCGTCAAAGGCATCTCAAACTCAACATATACAAGATAGAATTTATGATGTTTCCTCTCAGACTGGCTCTCTTTTTAGAATCTGAAGTCATACTTGACACCCTTTTTGCTCACCTCACTCACCTCCCATTTCCACTTATCATTTAGTTCTGCAGATTTTCCTTCTGATAGTTCCAAATCTATATATCTCCATTTCCATCATTACAACCCATAAAGTTAGCATTATCCCTTACCTAGATTGTTGCAAGAGCATATTCCATCTCTTCTACATATGACTGACAAGAAAGATTTATAAAAATAGCAGACATGGATGACATAGAGCACTCAAACATGTGTCAACTCTGAGGGATTGGTACAAAGGTGTTGAGTAGGATTCCAAATCCATACCTGAGCACAGTGTAAAATGGTGACATAACTAATTGGCACTATTTGCCATGAGGGACTAGTGGTGGTATTGTGGCTTCCTATTGCCATCCACATGAAATGTAATATCATTGGCATCTGATTCAATGCTTCAGCTATTACAGTATAGTTTTTTGAAATGGGCTTTGGAAAATTCAACTGCATTTGATCAACCAATAGGTAGCTTGGTGCTAGCAATTACAAGGAAATATAGAAACATGATGCAATGATGTAGTTCTCTAATTTACTTTATTTTTAATATTTTTATTTAAATATGTAATAGTGATGGTCCTGATAATGATAACATAGCAAATTGCTTACATATTGCACAACCTAGGAAGTCTGAAATCTCAGCATAGAAACAAAATGGCACAGGGGTGAGAAAAGGATGATTCATGGTCATGTGCACGAACTCACTATTCAGGATGGAAGCCATCGCCTGAGGAAGGAAAGGGTGAATTAGAGAGAAAACCATGGAAGAGGAAAGGCAGATACTGACATCACTCTCACAAAGGTGAGAAAAAATGTATTTTTCAAATATACTTTTAAAAAGCCATACAAAATTTTTGCTTATTTAATTAACTCTTGAGTCTTGAACTAGTAATATATTTTTAGGTCAGGACAAATGGGTCTGCCTTATTCTTTTGGCTACTTCAGTTTTAATTTAACAAATATTCTAGTTTAAACTTTTAACAAAACAATAATGTAGATCATGCCCAATATCTTGGACAAAAGCTGAAATATTTATTAGATAATATGGAGGTCTCCCTAATCAAGAAATTTGGCACTAGGTAACACATTCTCAAATAAATGAAATGTTACACTTCCGTTTTCCTTTGCGGTGCTTCTCTAAATCCTTTCGGAATTTCTGAATTCCTGTAATTTCAGTAGTTAGAAATTTATAAAGACTTTGTCTGTAGAAAATATTTTCAGGGCCATCTTAGAAGCATGGAGTTCAGTTGGATCTGAAAAAGTTTTTTAATCTAATCTTTTGCCTGAAAAGGTCTTCAGTCCTGGTTGCTCCCTTTATGTAGAAACAAACAAACAAAGAAACCCTTGTCTGAGAATACCCACTGCAAAGCTTATTACTCCTGCCTAATGAAAAAAGAAAAGGAAAATTCTTCATGAAATACTGTCTGTAAAGTATTAACTAAATTGGAATGCCATTTTGATAGTAATATTTTTATGACTTGCCATAAATAAATATTTTTGATTAATGTAACTGGTTATATTTCAAGATTTATGTTTTTCTTTTTGCAGCATGCAAGAAATTCTATAGCTTTTATGCTGCAGATAAACTCAATTTTTTAGATATGAACATTCATTCCCATTTTAGTATAAGGACAATTAACAGTTCTCTAATATTTTTTCTTTAAAGAATGATTATATTTAGTGGTTGCCAGCAATAAAATCACTGTAATTAGGAATAAAAGGTTGTAAATAAGAATAACAATGTTATTAATCATCTAAGTTAGTCATTTATGGCACATTCCTGTACTTGAAATATTTCCATAGGAAATAATGCTAAAATCTACATTTACTTATAATTAGACATAATACAAACCTCCTCTCATTATAATAGTTGCCCAAATCCCAATTGAACTTAATTTCTTTGAATTTGATTTCTGGACTAAAAGCATTAAGCTTGAACCAGTGAAAAATGTATAATATGTGCATTCAATTAAGAAGTAATTAGATACTCAATCACCCTTACAACACACTAGGGATTAGGGGATAAGGAAGAAAAATATGATGCACTGTAGTGTATAAAAGAGATTTCTTAATTAGTTTAGTGCTAATTGAGATTGAGAAAGTGTCAAAGAATCATAACCTAGGTTTACTTCTGAATAACTTTAGAAGCAAATAGTGGTTAATGTTTGATACTTTGATACAGAGAAATGACCAAGCTACCAGATTTATCCTAGAGTTTTTTTGTTTATTTTTATTTTTTATTTTTTTTTGTGACAGAGAGACAGATAGGGACAGACAGAGAAGAAGGGAGAGATGAGAAGCATCAATTCTTCGTTGTGGTACCTAAAGTGTTCATTGATTGCCTTCTCACATGTGCCTTGACCGGTGGGGGGGGGGGCTACAGCAGAGTGAGTGACCCCTTGCTCAAGCCAGCGACCTTGGGCTCAGGCTGTGGAGTCTTGCTCAAACCAGATGAACCTGCGCTCAAGCTGGCGACCTCGAGGTTTCTAACCTGGGTCCTCCGCATCCCAGTCCAACACTATCCATTGTGCCACTGCCTGGTCAGACTACCGTAGAGTTCTTTTATTTAAAGTTATTTATTGATTTTAAAGAGTGAAAGGGAAAGAGAGAGAAACATCAATTTATTGTTCCACTTATTTATGCATTTATTGGTTGATTCTTGTATGTGCCCACAACCTTGGCATATTGGGAAGATGTTCTAACCAACTGAGCAACCTTGCGCTGGAGTTTTGATTACATGTTATACATTCAGTCTAACTTATACATATTATCGAGTGATTGGAAGGTAAGAATAAATGCATTTTTCATATTTTAGACATTCTGTTTAATTTAATTTAATTTAATTTAATTCTCACAATGATTCTGTGAGGCATGTGTTTTTATTTTCACTTTAGAAATAAAGAAACTGAGGCTGAGAGGGGTTGAGTAGCTTGCTCAGGGTCACAGTCATAAAAGTGCAAAGCAAGGATTCAAACCAAGGTAGGTTTAATTGCAAACCCTGAGCTCTTTTCATTACATACACCACATACAAAGCAACAAAGGGCAGAAAACTTTGACGTCCTTTATTTCTTTGCCTCCTTATATCTTTTAGAAAAGTTCCTGACAGTGAGATTCCTGGGGAAAAAGACATGCGTGTTTAGTAACATATTGCTAAAATACACTCTATGAGGGGCTATGCTAATTTTTGCTTACACCATTGATGGAATAGTTTATAGAAAGTGCCTTTGCCATTTATTTATTTTTATTTTTTATTTTGGTGAGCCATCAGCTTTAATTCTAGCTTGCACCCGGCGGGCAAGCAAAAACACACACTGGGCTCCAAAACCCACACATTCAGTGCTCACAAAGCTACTGACTTATCCGAGTTTCCTAGCATCAAAGGTTTCTAGCTCACCAGACTTATTCACCTCTGTTTCCCATCTCCTCCTGCACAAACTCTTAACAAACTGGTTTCTTCCTCAGCACTCTGCCATCTTGGCTACTTCTCATCCACATGGCCTTAATTTGCTCTCCTCTCTAATACCTCAGGAACCAAGAGAGAGATCAAGTTACTGGTCTCTCCCACTTTATAGCATAGACTCAAAACCTTTAATCCAATTATACATACAAGAAAGTCTCTGATACAAAGCCACCCATCTGAGGTATAATGGGATTCCTCCCTATATCACCACCCTACATCATCCAATTAGTTAAGGGTGTGGGGGAGAGCTTACTCTTAAACTAAGCCTTAGGCTATAACGACCCGGCCTGCCCACAGCCTGTTCCAGAACACACATTAATATCAACGAACTTTCATGTGGGCAGCGCCATCTTTAACAAAGTGAGCATAATATATTTTATCTGCCCAACAATCCACCCCTATGCTCACTTTACTACCCACAATCTACACCACTGGCATCCCTGTACAAGGAAATTAGGTACATTACACAAATTACAGCAATAGCACAAATCATGCAATTTCAACAATTACAAAGATACATTTCACCAGTCTCTGAGACCTTGCCAAAAGCGCAAAATGTCCTCGGTCTTCTCTCTTGCTATTTGAAAGGCTTCCCGGGGCAGGGGGAGGGCCTCCAGGAAAGCCATCCCCACCCCCATCAGGGTATTTTACATTGTCCAAAATCCATAAGTCCATTCAACAAAGGAGCCTGTGCCCATCCAGTCATAGTCAAGGAAATCAGTCCATGCACATGGGGTGTTAGCTTCCCCCCTCATTTCTGCCATCATGGCCGGTCTCACACTGTCCTAAAGAAAAGCATGTGGCAATGGCAGTCAGCATTTCCATCTCTGCTCTGGGGAGAATAATGGCATTCACCCTTATGTCCCCAAATTGCAGACCTACCAGGATCATAGCTACTCCTTGCTGCTGGGCTCTCACTTTCTGGAGACTGCAGATTGCAACTCCAGCTTGATTCTCCTCATCCTCCAAAGAGGAACTGAAAACACCAGCTCCTGTTGCTGGGCTTGATCTCCGGGCCACAGCTGCCTTCTGCTCAGCAGGCCTTGCAGCTCCAACCCCGGCCTCAGCCCCAATCCTGGCCTCAGCTCCAGGCCCGGCCTCATGCCACTGCTGGCTCTCCACAACATCCAGGCAATCTCCAACTCACGAATCTGTGATTCCTTCTCCAGCGTCTGCTCCATTTCCAGGTGAATCTCGCAAACCTGGTCAACCTCCTCCTCCAGCGCTTCCTTCAGCTCCAGGGTCAGCATCTGTTTCTCCCACGTTTCCTCCAGCTCCTTCTGCTGCTTGGTTTGCAGGTCCTGGGCAGCCTCTTTCACAGAGCTCTCAGTTTCCTCACACATGGCTGTAAAAGTCAGCCAGCCTACAGTCCCCCAAAAAACAGCTATGGGAAACCAAAACAGCAACCAGTCCTCTACTCCACCATTCAAAGGTGGTGGTGGCTCCATGCCGATCTGTATCAAATCCTGCCACAGGCTACACCAAATGCTAAGCCAGTAGTCGAGGCCACTATCACAGCAGCCTGACCCACGCAGGTTCGCATTGGATTCGAACAGTCGGTAATGAAACACGGGAGCCACAAACTGGTGAGCCATCCGCTTTAATTCTAGCTTGCACCCGGTGGGCAAGCAAAAACACACACTGGGCTCCAAAATCCATACATTCAGTGCTCACAAAGCTACTGACTTATCCGAGTTTCCTAGCATCAAAGGTTTCTAGCTCACCAGACTTATTCACCTCTGTTTCCCATCTCCTCCTGCACAAATTCTTAACAAACTGGCTTCTTCCTCAGCACTCTGCCATCTTGGCTACTTCTCATCCACATGGCCTTAATTTGCTCTCCTCTCTAATACCTCAGGAACCAAGAGAGAGATCAAGCTACTGGTCTCTCCCACTTTATAGCATAGACTCAAATTGCCATTTATTTTTATCAATCACTTTGTACACCTGTCACCTCTCCATCTCATCTTTTTACTCTTCACTTTCTTGAAATGTGTTCCTCTCCATCTACCTATCGAAATGGCCAGGGCAAAAAGTCACCTCTGATTTCTTTCTCTTTTTGTCCTTTGTTCCCATGTATCTAAATACAGTACCTGTGCACGGAAGAAATTTAAACTATATAGAACAAAAGGAAGAGGAAGCAAACATTTCTCACACCCCTGTCTCAGTGGTAGCTGTCACCAGCCCTGAAGTATTCTGGTGGCATGGGTGACCTGTAGCACAGTGGCAGAAGGCTCAGATTCCATTCTGACTCCGCCACTAATTAGTTGTGTGACCTTGAAAAAGTTACTGATATGTCTAAGTCTCTTTTATTGTCACTTAAGAGAAGGTCCTAACAGTGTCAACTGCATAGGGTGGTAGTGAAGATATGATTAGACACAGTAATCAAAGTGCTTAACATGATTTTGGTCCACAATGTAAGTGTGCAATATATGTTGTCTTCAACATTATTTTTGTCAATTTGATCTCTCCATATGCATTTATTTCATATGGATATGTAGATCTATAATGTTTCTCATGGGATTATATTATGTAGGCTGTTTTTCTATCCCTTAATGATATATCTTTTCATGCCATTGAAGAGATAGCATACTTTAAATGACTATACATAAGTTACCTTTAAGTATGTAACAAAATTTATTAAACTATTGCTCTATTATAATACATTTAGGTCATTTCCAGTATCTTGCTATAATCAACAATACAATTGTTAACTTATGCATTTATTTCCTTAAAAAATATACATATATAACCTGACCTGTGGTGGCGCAGTGGATAAAACATCAACCTAGAATGCTGAGATTGCAGGTTGGAAGCCCTGAGCTTGACCGGTCAAGGCACATACAGGAAGCAACTACTATAAGTTGATACTTCCTGCTTCTTCCCCCACCCTTCTTCTCTCCAAAAATCAAAAAATCAAAAAAAAATTTTTTAAACAAAAATGCCTTCCACTTTAAAAAATATATATGTACATACATATATGCATATTGCTTTCCCCAAGAGTTATATCAGTTTACGATCCTACTAACCATGTTCCTAACTGCACATTTATTTCTTTACCTTTACCAACATTGAGTATTTTTAATTATTTTTATTCTTGCCAATCTGATTAAAAATGTTGCATTATATTAATTATTCCTGTGAATACTTGTTTTTCTCAAATTTTCTGTCCCGTTCTATTAATTTGTCTATTCATTGGCATTAACCACAGTGTTTGTGGCAACATTGTGTATTTCTGTGTTTTATAGGACAAGATCTTTTACTAATCTTCTGGCAGAATTTTCACATGTTTAGTTTGTCCAGAGAAAATATGAGATTATTTTATCAGAAGGATTAAAATAAAGAATAAAAGAAAGAGAGTGTGAGAAAGGTGGAAGAAAGAAAAAGAAAGGAAAAAAATCTTGTTAGAATTTGTCGTTTGGGTTGCATTGAGTATATAGAGTAATTTGAGAAGAATTGCTATCCTTCCAATGTTTAATCTTTTTTTCAAGGAACAATGCACAGATCTATGTTTATTGAAGTTTTTTTTGTCCTTTACACATTGTATAGTTCTCTCTTCTCACTAAATTTACTCCAGGATTTGCGTTTGGGCTCTGTAGCCAGCCTGGGGTGCAGCTTGGTGAGGAGCACATCTCCACTTGCTCTCCTCTGCCTGGACAAACTGACATTCTTCCAGCCTCAGTTTCCTCCTAATGAAGTGGAGGCACTGAGAGTCAAGCCTCTTAGAGACATTGTGAGGATTAAATGAAACATGGTAAAATACACAGGGCAGTCCTTAGCAAAGGGCTAGCATTCAGCAGATAGGAGCTATTTCTAATATTGTTATTGTTATAATTATCAATTTTGATTAGTGTCATTTTCCATTACATTTTTATATTGGTTAATATTTTATTGAAAAAGTAATTATTGCTTAAGTTTATTCTTAACTTTTTTACTAATATTTTCTATGGTTTTCAATAATATTTAGCTGATTGTTTTGAGTTTTCTAAACAGATTATGATCACATCTGTAATTGAGAATTTTATCTCCTTTTTAATTTTAATACATGCTGTTTTATTGCACCATCTAGTACTTTCAGAACAATGTCAAATAAATTAACAGTGATGTCTAGTACCCCTTTCTTATTTCCGATATACTTGGATTTCTATTTCCAAATTCAGAGGCATTTTTCTCATTCTTTTCTTTAAATCTTCAAAAGCATTTGTTGCTCTTGACCTCTTTCTTTCTGTCTTTATTTTTTTTCCTCATGACCACATACTGTTTCCAGTGGGTATATTGAAAAAGAAGGTAGCTATATGCCCTTGCTTTTAATGAAGGACATTTATTTTTAACCTCCTGTTTTGTGTATGACAGCATTTAGGTGGCTGTGTGAAAATATAAACATAATTAGACATAGACACTCCCTGATGGAGTTTACAGTCTAGTGTTGGGAGTAAATCAGGTACACAGCTAGTTTTAAACAAAAGCAGCAGTGTATAGAAACTTCCCAGAGGGAGGGTTCTACCAGTGCACAGGAGAAATAGACCATACTGAAAGAGAGAGTCCTCATGTCTAGTATATAGCTATTTCTTAAAAGACTCTTTTTGGGGGGAGATTTTACATTGAGTTATCTTAAAGAGGGATGCTCTAGTGTGTTATCAATGAACTGA
Organism: Rhynchonycteris naso; assembly: GCA_037038555.1. NCBI lineage: Eukaryota > Metazoa > Chordata > Mammalia > Chiroptera > Emballonuridae > Rhynchonycteris > Rhynchonycteris naso. Next base: position 232,254,560 of record CM072998.1, read on the forward strand.
GCCAGACTCATTGAAACCCTGTGACCTGCAGTGGCCTTTGAGAACAAGGACATGTGTGCACCTGTACTTTTTTAGTCTTAATAGCTTTCAGGAAATTCTCCAATAATGATTTGATTTGCACTTATTCCCAAAGGTCTCCTGGTAGAAGATAATTGAAGGTTCAGAAATAGTCACATGAAAGATGGCATCTGATAATTATATTGGAATAGCTGATAATTTAGAAGACTTCTTAAGATACGGCCATACTTCAAAGTCTCATTATGGACAATGATCATTGTATAATAGAACATTTCCTTTTATAGTTTTCTGATTATTTATGAATAGATAAATGTGTATTTGGACGAAGTCCCAAAGGAGAGAAAGTCAGCCTTATTACCTTTATATGTTCTAAATGTCATTTCTTTAGATTGATTTACTGAATAAATTTATATTCCGATTACCAAGGAATTCAGTTATGTTGTGAAAACTTTAGAAAATACACAAATATATAAAAAAAGTTTTATCATAATGATAATCCATTAAACATAGGTAGTTAATTTTGTTTCCATCACAAATTGTAGTAACATAACAGGAAATATTTTTTTTAAGTGCACTAAACTACAAGGATGGCGAAAACAAAAGAGGAGACAACAGCAACAGTATTGTGGAAGCTGGCAGCAGATGGTTTTTGTGGTAATGGGTTTAGCATATGGGAGGAGCAAGCCTGTTGATATGAGAAACTCAAAGTCTCAGGAACTGGTGGCAACAAGTATTACTAGAAGATGGAGTGAAAGGAGGCCCACGTCATCTGTACTGGTTAGAAGCTGTTTGAGAAGCACATCTCCAAATCTTTTCCCAGTCCTTAGTGGGTACCTGGAGATACCCTGTGGAGATGACAAAGAGTGTCTATTAGGTGACATAAGCACAATTGGTCAGGATCAGGATACCGCACTGAAAAGAGGGTAATCAAATACCACCCCCATACATCGTGTTCCCCTTCTCCCCACTTGGCCTCCAATGTATTGGTGGAAAGGCTGGTACCCAGATAGGTGGCTGGAAGGATCTTTCTGGAGAGTCTGAAGGTACCTCTCTATTAAAATAGCCCCACCTGCTCATCCTGTGATGAGAACACAGCAAGTGAGGCCCTTGTGTGCCTGGAGCCTCTGGCTTCTTGGAGTGGTTGTTCCCTTTCTTAGCTCTGAGCAGTTAGGGATATTTGAAGAAAGCCTGTAACATGTAAGAGTCCAAAACAAAAGAAGAAGACAAGGTGTAAGAATAAGTACCTAAGAAGAGAAAACTTCAGAAAGGTAATCATCCAGAGCCTCAGGGAGGGAAGGAAAGAAGTTGCAACCATGCCATGGGCCTGGGATACTATTAAGAAACTGAAAACATGAAAGCAGAAATGAAAATTTTCATAGCAGAATTAAAGAAATTTCTTAGGAAGTAGAGCAAAACTAGAAGAGAATAAAATAAAATTGGAGAACCAATTTAGGAGCTTTGTTATCCAAATAATAGTAAAAGTAGAGAGGACAGAGAAAATGGAGAAGAGAAACCAGCAACAAAATTGTTCCAAACATTTTCTTAGAGTTCACGGGCATAATTTTACAAATTGTAAAGGGCACACTGAATTTTCAGCACAGTACATCAGAATGCACTCACACCAAGGCACAATCACTGTGAAATTTCTGGACACTGGGGAAAATTACAGTGAAAAAAAAGAAAAGTAGGTCAAAAAATCAGAGAACCTGGGATGTGAATATCGGACATCTCAACAGCATACTGGAAGCTAAAAGTCAATGAAAGATGACTCTCAGAATTCTGAGGGAATAGTAAAACCCACTTAAAATTCATTACCCCCTCAAAAAATTCCTTACCCAGTCAAACTTTCAATTATTTGAGATGACTTCTCAGAGTCATTTTCAGGTATCAAAGTCACTGAAAATTTACTTCACAGGGTACTGGAAGATGAGCTTCATTAAAATGGAGTAAGCCAAGAAAACATGTGAGATTCAGTAAACAGATCAAATGAAAGGCAAAGGAGGTTGCTAGAGTAGAGATGAGGTGAGGTGGTAGGCAGAAAGGGTGTCAGTCCAGATGTGAGCAGATGAGAAGGTTCTGAAAGAGTTTTCTAAGGAAGGTGAAATTTTATAGACTGCATTATGTCTTTAACTTTCTGAGAGTAGAATCAGGCAATTGGTAGGTAGTTTTGAGTTGAGTACCGAGGAAGCTGGTACTCAAGCCAAGATAATTATTAATTCCAGAGAAACCAAAAAGCTGTGCAGGAAAGGAGCATTACTGATATATTAATACACATAGCTTAGCTCTGAATAATATTTAAATCATTGCAATACTAAAAGCTGAATGTTGATCCAGCCATAGTTACTGTATAGCCATACTGGGAAAATGGGTGAAGGGAAAAGTTTATGTGTATGTGGGTGTTAATGTGTGTGGGGTTGGGGCTAACAGGAGGAAAGAGGGCCACATCTTCATTCTGCACTGGAAAAGTCAACAGATAATACTAAAACAGAAATTTGAAAAGGAGCAATAAATACAATCACGCTACTTAGCTCTATGGTGCTAATGGAAGAGGAAATTGGTGGCATATGGGATGGGACTGACAGTTTTCCTAACAAACTTTTTAGAATCATTTAACCCTTTAAACTGTGCATGTATCATTTTGAGGCAAATAAATACAAACAGGAGCAAAATTTACTGTCATTTTGTTATACTTTTAAAAATATACCTACACATACACACTATGCATTTTCTTTTTTCTTATTTATTTATTTTTAGATTGAGGAGAAAGGGTGGGGGGAGTAGCGGGAAGCATTAAATCACAGTAGTTACTTCCTGTGTATAACTTGACCAGGAAAGGCCAGGGTTTCGAACCTACGATCTCAGTATTCCAGGTTAATGCTTTATCCATTGTGCCACCAGGTTAGGCTACTGTGGATTATCTTGGAGTGTTTTCCTTGAGCCAAATATTGTGCTGGACATTGGGAACACAATGTGGATGAGACCAAGTATGGTTCCATCCATGAAAGCTCTCTGAAATGCTGAAAAGTACATTTCAAACACCGGCTATAGAAAATAATAGACCATGAAGTACTATAGTTCAATTTTCAGCTAGTGAGGTATCTATAAAATTAACTGAAATTGTCACTAGTAGTTCAGTTATATGCCTTGAAGGCACTGTTGTCAGATTATATCTGTTGATTGCCTAGAATTTTATAGCAAGTTGGTGGCTGGTAGAGGTGGGATTTGACTTGAGTCTCCCTGATTCTAAACTATATCCCAGATTGTGGTCAGCTGAAACATTTTACCAAGTGATCTGGTATCTGCAGGGACCGAGATAAAGTGTCTTTCTTTGGGTGGAACTAATATCTAGATCACTTTCATAGTTCCTTGCACTGGAAAGTGACATTTTCTTTGAAAACTGTAGAGTAGGAAAAGCTCAATAAAATAGGGTATTATCTTTAGTTTCTTCTGAGAGCAAGATTTTAGCGGAGTGAGTGCCTGAATTCACCAGCAGAGTCTACACTCAGGTAAATTAGAATTCATTCAGCATTTACGGAAGTAGGGAGCAGTGCTAGGGGGTGGAGGAGGACAAGGTTATAGGGAGGATAAATGGACATAGACCTGACTTGGGGTGATGGTGAACACACAGCACAGTGTAAAGGTGATATGTTGTAGAATTGTGCACCTGAAACCTGCATAATTTTGTTAGTGTCACCCCAATAAATTTAATAGAAGGAAAATAATTAAAAAAATGAATCTAAATGATTTTATTTTGAAATAATTATATTTTGAAATATTGTAATAATGAATGAGACACCAGCCAACACATGGGTCTACTGCCATGTGGATGTATGTTCGATGTTAAAATGCTTTGGGTTAAGACATGACCTTTATTATTAGAGTGATTGCATAATTATTTACCTATATTTTGTTTAGTTGTTATTTTGGACCATAATTTAATTTTTAGAATGTTTAGATATGGTCTTAAAATGAAATTTTATTACATTTATTTATTTGTTTTTAATTTTGAGAATACCTTTATTAAAGCTGGGGTGAGTGAAACAAGGAAAGGTTTAGGATGGAAGCAGCAACAGGAGAACCTAGGTGAGGCTGCTTTGGCTCATTGGAAAGTCATAGAAAAGGAATCCTTGAAGACAGGTTCAGGGGTTAGCCAGGGATGAACTGCCACTGCCCACTGCTTCGCTGGTCCAAGTCTCATGGGTACCCTTAGAGTTTAGAAAATGCATGCCTAAGAGGGAGGAAGAGGGGGCGGGGAAGGGAAAGGTAGAGGCGTGCTCCTGGGAGGGAGAGCACCAAATTTTATTACTTTTTATAAATGTGGAGTATTTGTTTCTAGACTAGCCTTTCCCAGTGTGTTCTGCAGGGCATTTGGACATCAAGATGTTTGTTAAATCAGAGTGTGACTTTCCACATAAATTTGGATAATCCTGTATGGAGTATTCTTCTTTTGGGGAATTACAGTTCATGCTAGTATATTAGAGACTCTGAGATGGTTTTATATGGAATAACTACATTTTACTATATTTAACCAGCATTTCTGCCATTTTTCTGAACGTGGATTCATTCTTCTAGTTTACTTCTAGAGCAGGGGTCGGAAACCTTTTTGGCTGAGAGAGCCATGAATGCCACATATTTTAAAATAATTCCATGAGAGGCATACAATATGTTTAACACTAAATACAAGTAAATGTGTGCTTTTTATGTAAGACCAACGCTTTTAGAGTACAATAAGTCTCTGAATTCTTTTTAATAATGTTGTTATGCTGTTGCTAACCAATGATGAATAAAGTACTCCTTACCATTAATGCGACTTCTGGTGCTGCATGGTTTGCTGATGGCTTTGTAGTCTGGTTGATACATGGTGAGGTTAAGCTTCATGCAGGCGTTGAGACTTCCATCTGTTAAACGTGATCATTGGTTGGTCTTAACGTTCTTTAGATGTGAGAAATACTGCTCACATGCATATGTAGAGCCAAACATTGTCAGTACAGCAATACTCACACGCTGCAGTGTGCGGTATGTGACGGGAAGCGTGTTCCAAGTTTTGACAATCAGCTGGTCCACAGGTTGAAGTTTTTTCATTTCTCTGCACTTGTGTTTGCCTGCCAACTCTGCTTGTTGTTGTGCAAGTCTTTCCAAATATTCATTCAGTGACTTGAACTTATTCACGCACATGTCTGAAGCCTTCAGGTTAGCAGCTTGTGTAGCTCAAAATCTCTGACGGAGACACCGGGGATGTAACTCAGGTCAGCGCTGTCCACAGCACACTCGTGTGGATGGGTGATGAACTTAAAAAGATGAGTGCGCTCACAAAATTCTCCAAAGCACGCTTTGAATGACTGCAGGAGATTAGATGTGAGCCCACTAGATGCTAAAGATCAAGATGTTAAGCAGGATCACTTGCTGTGCATGCATCTTTAAACTCCCCCAGTTTTTCAAAGTGTAGTAAACAACCTGTTTCAATGTCTGCGATGAAGAGTTCCAGCTTGTTTTCAAATGCAAACACTGCTTGTTGAAGGGATAAGACTGTATTTCCAATGCCTTGCATTTTCACATTGAGCTGGTTCAGATGTTCAGTCATGTCCACGAGATAGTAGAACTTCAGGAGCTACTCAGTGTTAGCAAACTCAGAATGCTCAACATTTTTCATTTCAAGAAAAGTCCGGATTTCATCAGGCAAGCCGCAAAACGGCTGAGCACCTTCCCTCTTGACAACCAACGCACATTGCTGTGCAGAAGCAAACCAGGATAATTATTTCCAACTTTATCCAGCAGTTTTAAACTGTCGATCATTTAAAACTCGGGCAACAATAAAGTTGACCACCCGAATGATCAACGACATCACCTCACCAAGCTGCTTACCACATATCTGAGCACAAAGCTCCTCCTGATGTAGGATGCAGTGAAAACCTGGGATGGGTCTCTTTTCATGTTCATGAAGAAGCTCTACAAATCCTCTGTGTTTCTCCACCATGCACAGAGCACCATAAGTACACACCAAAATAAGTTTATCCATTGGTAGATTTTTTTTCTTTAGCGAACTCAGTGAAAGACTTAAATAAATCCTCCCCTCTTGTTGTCTCTTTCATAGGCAAAACAGCAAGACTTCCCTCAAGTAGTGTGTCACTGACAGCATACCTTGCAATCACTGAACTGGGATAGATGGCTTACGTCTGTTGACTCATCCAAAGTGAGAGAAAAGAATGGTGCTGCATTTATGTCCTTCACGTGTGTTACCTCAATATGATTTGCCATCATGATGGTATGATTGTGAACAGATTTTGCCGACAGAGGCATGTCTTTTATTCATTTGATTATCTAGTCTTTATTCGAAAAGTCATCAAAAAGTTCATTGGCAACATCAAGCATGAATGTTTTGACATACTTCCCATCTGTGAATGGCTTTCCGTTTCTCACAATTGCTAAAGCACCAGCAAAGCTAACCGAATTTCAGTCACCTTGTTGGGTCCAAACACGGAGTTGCTGCTGACTAGCTTGTACTCTGCACAGTAGCTCTTGACATGCTTTCTTCCTGCTGTCCCCCACTGGATATTTTGATGCAAATGTAGTATGGCGTGTGTCGAAGTGTCACTTTATATTTGACTGTTTCATTGATGCAATTTTATCATTGCATATTAGACACACTGCAGAACCTGCTCTCTCCACAAAGGCGAATTCCTCTGTCCATTCCTGCTGAAAAGTACGATACTCCTCTTTTTTTCTTTTAGCCATCTTCTTCGTCAAAAGGGTTTCTGCAATTAGCTAGCTGACTACTAGATTAAAAGGAGGAAAGTTTACTTCCCGACCTCACAACGACCCATAGACGTTATGCATTATCCAATGAAAATTTGGTGTTGTCCCAGAGGACAGCTGTGATTGGCTCCAGCCACCTGCAACCATGAACATGAGCAGTAGGAAGTAAATGGATTGTAATACATGAGAATGTTTTATATTTTTAACATTATTATTATTATTTTTAAAGATTTGTCTGCGAGCCAGATACAGCCATCAAAAGAGCCACATCTGGCTCGCAAACCATAGGTTCCCGACCCCTGTTCTAGAGTTATGTGGAACACATTTGAGGAAACGGGACTTCAGATTAAAATTCTTTTGCCGAAAATTTATACATCTTGACCTCTAGGCACCTGTTAGCTCTGCAGTGCTGTGGCTTTACAGTTTTGACTGTCAGTCAGTTTCATGTCAGTCATTTTGATTTATTTGTTGGAAGTGTTTAGATGACTATGCAGATTATGACATGCTGGAGGAGGAGGCACAAGCTCCACTCATGGCTCGGCATCTGAGCTCCCACTTGGGGAAGTGATAACCCAGGGAAAATTTTGATTGAACACATAGTTTTAATACACACACATACAAAAACAGAGTCATAAGGTTTATACCAATCAGATCTCAGAATAGAAGTGTAGTCATCCTTGGAAAAGGCAGTCCTCTGTTCCAGGTCCTGAGTGAGCAGGAGATAGCAGGGTAGCAAGCAACTTAGAAGGAGGTTGGTGTGGTGGTCACTAATTTTCTCACAGGCTCAACTCTGTGTGATCATTTTAAAAGGTGCTCTGGGAAGGAAAGGCAGGAACTGATGGTGGCAATTCTAAGCTTCAGTCTTTATCTAAATGTCCAGATTCAGGGTGTGAGCAGGGTTGTCATACCATGAAATGCCTAAATAGCAACTCAGAGTGGCTTTTTGCTCATCACATGGGTTATAATTATCAGATGTATATAACATCAGTGTCCTGTTTTACCTTTGCAATCATATCTATGAGACATACTCTTTAGGATTTGGTCATGACTCACTATTTTATTTGAAATGTAGTTTGGAAATGAATACTCCAGCATTATAAATATTTTTTAATAAATTGTTTCAGAAATTATATATAAATATGTACATATGCATTTATGTGTGGATATGTGTTTGTATATATGTACAGGCACATACACACCCATACCATACATGGACAATTTTAAAATATAGTGTATTGTATAATTCCTTAAGGAAGGAAATTACCATATTTCCCCATGTATCAGATGCACCTTTTTTCAAAAAATTTGGGGTCTAAAAACTGGGTGCATCGTATACAGTGTTTGTAGATTTTTTACTTGCATTACCCGTTTTTTTTTGCTTTTGTATTTGCACTCATTGTTAAAGACAGTGATTTATCATCAGACACAGATGAGGACAAGCTATTGGATGGGAGTTTTGACAGTGATGAGGAGTTGTATGAATTTTATGATGAATAAAACTTGAGTTCAATAACTTTATGTAATACATTTTTTTTCAAATTTTGGGCCCCAAAATTAAGGTGCATATTATACATGGGAGCATCTTATACATGGAGAAATACAGTATTTGTTTTATCTCCAGTTTTTTGTTTTTTGTTTTCAGTAGTGAATGTACTTACACATAAAGTTCTTGTATAATTGGTACACATTAAGTTTTTGAATGATTGGATGTTTATATCTGTATGATGAGGTCCTAGAAGTGTAGTTCCAGGTCAGAAGTATATGCATTATAAATTTTAATAGGTTTTCTATTGTTCAAAAGATTGGGCCTGTTGTCCTACAGTAGTATAGGACTGTCAGTTTCACCTTTTTCATCTCAGGCAGCAGGAGGGGCTACTATTAAACTAAAAGCTGATGTCATTTTCCTAAATGGAAAGTTCATGACCTTGCAAAGTACTATTATTTCATGTATTATTCTGCACTTATTATATATCCATTTATTTAATAGAATTGTAAAGTTACCTGGGGACCAGGAAGAAGTGGTCTTTGTGCTCAAGTGGCTACTATCTGTGCTTGTTACACAAAATTAATGACAATAGCTGAAAGCTTTATTATTAAATGTGATATGTACATTGTTTGTTTCTCGATTTTGGTGTGAAGTATTTGTTCCTCTGAAATTTTGCATTTATAGATTCTGCCATACCAATAAAGTCACGGTAAACTTTGCAAAAAACTTACAGAGGTGGCAAACCTGAGATATTTTGAAATTTCTAAGTTTTTTTATGAAGTTTTTTAGCTTTTACTGTCGCTAGTTGGACTATAAAAAGACTTTTCAGTCTGCTGGGGAGGAATGTCAGTAACATAATTGACTCATTCTTTTTGCATGAAGGAGGAAGACAGTGGTCCCATAGTGCCCTTGGATGAGAAACGGAAACTTTTGAGCCACAGCTTCGGTTTTTCCTGAAAGCCTGCATTGTTTGTCTTCATCTAATCCAGCCTCAATGGACATCCACAGCTGCCTGTACACAAGCTCTAATGAAATATTAGCAATGGCTGTACATTCAAAAGAAACCCCAGAGTCTGTATCCACATCTACCCTGGTAGTATTCATAGTTTTACACATAGTGTTTATTGCTTATATGTAGAAGAAATGAAACTAACTTTCAGAGTTGTTATTAATATGAATATATATCATGTATTAATGTTGAGACAGGAAAAATACATTTCTGGCATTAGTAATCCTTCATTTTCTGTCTCCAACAGAAAATTTACTCCTTTGGAGAATAATGTAATTCTTGATAATAAAATAAGAGTCTTGATCAAGAAAAGCATACAGCTTCAAAATGGGGTGTAAAAGATTAGTAAGAACTGTATTTCATGTTATGTTTCAGCCTTCAGACCACAATGGTGTCAGGCTGGATATTATGGAAAACTGTTTGGGAGTTGATGCAAAAAGATAATACTCACTTTATATAGAACTTTCTCAGTAAAAGGATTTATTTGAAGATATGAATCTAATCATATTTATTTGACATATTTGAAGCTTTGGTTTCTAGGACAAAAAGAAAGTAGGTACCCTGAATAGTTTTCCCCCCATGATAGAAACATAAATTTAATAGTATCCTTATAATAATTTAGTGTTGCACATTCTGTAGGACTACAAAATATTTTATTCTGTGGATTTCACGTCTCCAGTATATTAAGATGTTTCTTTCAAAGGTAACCAACTATTTTTATTTTAAATTTAAGTGCTACCAACAAATTAAAGCATACACTTATATATAGTTAAGTGTAACAGAATGAGATGATTTATGTAAAATAGTAGAGTGCCCGGGGCAACACAAGTGCTTAAATAAATGTTTGTTGTTACGATTATTGTTGTAAAACTAGTACTTAAATAACATAGTACTTAAATCCCAATTTGGAGGGATTTTGTGATGCAAAATATCTAAGTTAGAAATAGGAATAATACAGGTGGAACAAGCATATATTGAGAGACTTAAATGTGTTAGGTAGAGGTTATAATAATGAGAGCATTAAATTCAAGTGAAAATCATAGCAAGCATCCCTGAGATCAGAAGTGTAGAAAGTTTACGGAGGAGCCTTAGGCAGGAAGGGAAGGAGCAGAGCTGTAGCAGTGAGGGAAAGTGGAGTCTTGTGAAGGAGCCCTGGACCGCACCAGGGTGGCATCAGGCAGAGCCTCGGGATGCAGAGCAAGCTTGGGCTCTTCCTTTCTATGGTTTCTCTTACATATACAGAGGTGAAGAAATGACAAAGCAGGGTTACACAAACTGGCATATTTAGCCATTTTTCTTACAGAAAAAACTGATAAACCACGGACAGCGGGTCCTTGGTTTATGACAGTCTCGATATATGATGTTTCGAGTTTATGACGCTCACTCACATAAAAACTTAAAAAAACTGATACGTGAGTGTTTTGGCTTACACTGTTTGTGTCATACTTGCAGACTGTAGGCGAACTAGTTTGGTTGTGTGCAGCAGGAGAACACGCAGTAACATGGCATCCTATAGTACGCTTACCTACACCATTTTGGACTGTCAGAAGTGATATTGTATATAGAAAACCCAAACATCTCAGTCAAAAAACTACTGGACCTGATAAATGAATTCAGCAAAGTGGCAGGATATAAAATTAATACTCAGAAATCAGAGGCATTTCTATATACCAACAATGAACTGTCAGCAAAAGAAATTAAGGAAACAATCCCATTCACTATTGCAACCAAAAAAATAAAGTACCTAGGAGTAAATTTAACCAAGGAGGTTAAGGACTTGTACTCGGGAAATTATAAAACATTGATAAAGGAAATCAAGGAAGATACAAACAAGTGGAAGCATAGGAAGAATAAACATCATTAAAATGTCTATATTACCCAAAGCAATTTATAAATTCAATGCAATACCAATTAAAATACCAATGACATACTTCAAAGATATAGAACACATATTCCAACAATTTATATGGAACCAAAAAAGAACACGAATAGCCTCAGCAACCTTAAAAAGAAAAAATAAAGCAGGAGGTATCACTCTTCCAGATATCAAGGTTTACTACAAGGCCATTGTACCCAAGACAGTCTGGTACTGGCAAAAGAACAGGAACATAGATCAATGGAACAAAACAGAGAACCCAGAAATAAACCCACACCTTTATGGACAACTGAAATTTGACAAAGGAGGAAAGAACATACAATGGAGTAAAGACAGCCTCTTTAACAAATGGTGTTGGGAAAATTGGACATCTACCTGCAAAACAATGAAACTAGACCATCGACTTACACCATTCACAAAAACAAACTCAAAATGAATAAAAGACTTAAATGTAAGCCGTGAAACCATAAGCATCTTAGAAGAAAACATAGGCAGCAAGCTCTCCGACATCTGTAGCAGCAATATATTTGCCGATTTATCTCCAAGGGCAAATGAAATAAAAGGTAAGATAAACAAATGGGACTATATCAAACTAAAAAGGTTTTACACAGCTAAAGACAATAAGAACAGAATAAAAAGACAAACCACACAATGGGAGAACATATTCGACAACGCGTCTGATAAGGGGCTAATAGCCAAAATTTATAAAGAACTTATAAAACTCAACACCAGGAAGACAAACAATCCAATCAAAAAATGGGCAAACAAAATGAATAGAAATTTCTCCAGAGAGGACATACAGATGGCCAATAGGCATATGAAAAAATGCTCAACATCACTAATCATTAGAGAAATGCAAATTAAAACCACAATGAGATATCACCTCACACCAGTCAAAATGGCGCTCATCAGCAAAACAACACAGAACAAGTGCTGGCGAGGATGTGGAGAAAAGGGAACCCTCCTGCACTGCTGGTGGGAATGCAAACTGGTGCAGCCACTGTGGTAAAGAGTTTGGAGATTCCTCAAAAAATTAAAAATCGAACTGCCTTTTGACCCAGCTATCCCACTTATAGAAATATACCCTAAGAACACCATAACACTGTTCGAAAAGAAGAAATACGCCCCCATGTTCGTGGCAGCATTGTTCACAATAGCGAAGATCTGGAAACAGCCCAAGTGTCCGTCAGAGGACGAGTGGATTAAAAAGCTTTGGTACATATATACTATGGAATACTACTCAGCCATAAGAAATGATGACATCGGATCATTTACAACAAAATGGATGGACCTTGATAATATTATACGGAGTGAAATAAGTAAAACAGAACAAAACTGAGAACAGCATGATTTCATACATAGGTGGGACATAAAAGTGAGACTGAGACTTGGACAAGAGTGTGGTGGTTACGGGGTGGTGGGAGAGAAGAGGGTGTGGGAGAGGGGGGAGGGGAAGGGCACAAAGAAAACCAGATAGAAGGTGACAGAGGACAATTTGACTTTGGGTGATGGGTATGCAACATAATTGAATGATAAGATAACCTGGAGATGTTTTCTTTGAACATATGTACCCCGATTTATTAATGTCACCCCATTAAAATAAAGAAAAACATGCAAGTGTTTAATTTTGACAGGCTAGGGTGTGTTTTGACTTACACCAAAATTCAAATTACATCACTGTCGTAGAAATGGAACTATGTTGTAACCTGAGGACCCCCTGTACTTGCCAAATACTGATTGCAGGTATAGCTTCACTAGTAGTTAACAGCAAAGACAAACTCTGAAGCCTTTCATGAAGGAGAGGCCAAATGGCACTGCCAGTGGGCCTTTGGTTGACCCTTGTCCATGCCCTGGAGTGAAACAGTTCTCAGGCACCGACCTCTCTGTTCTGGGCTGTGGTTGGCACAAAGCTGCCAGAGGCTGTTCCTGGACCTAACTTCTGATGCTTCTTGTGGTCTCCAATTATCTGTTCCTTAAAAATGTAAAATAAACAAACATAACAACAAAAACAAATTCAAATGACTTTCAAGGTGATAGCGAGTGTCTCATATTTTCCTTTTTCCTCTTCTATATATATATATATATAAAAATGTATGTGTGTGTATATTATATATACATATAATATTTATACATATGTAAATAAGGAACCACATTTATTTGCTGTACATTTTCTGATACAAAGGACTACAAGGATCCACTTGGCTCGTTGTGTGGTATCCGTTTTTGAGACTGTGTGGAAGCTTAGTGTTCTTTAACACAGAAAACCCCCCTCTTTCCGCAGTTAGGTGCCTCAGAGCCAGACTGTGAGGCTGTTTATAATGATGCTTTTGTAAGATAGAATTTGGAAAGGTAATCTGTCAATCAGCAAAAGAACAAATAACTGATATCCCATCTCTACTGTTTTGATGGTGGCTGGGGAAGGAACACTAGAAGATATGTCACAGACCTGAAAAGGAGAAGGAGTTTCTTAAAGCAGGAATGAGTGCTGGGAGTGGGGGGGTGGTAGGGAGGAGTTAACTAGGGATGAATGACACATTTCAAAGATCTTGAAATTTAACTTGGGGTAAATTTTGTTTACCTAACAAAGGAAAAAGAGGTGACTAATGAAGGTGTTTTCCACATAGCTTACACATCTAAAATCACTTTTGAGTTGTAATTAATGTACCTGATCATGTATAAAGTCATATTTTTCTCAGTTTTGTTAGTTAAGATAATTTGAGCCTTCTCTTTTTTTTCCTTTCTTTTTCTTTCTTTCTTTTCTTTTTATTTTTTTGTTGGTATGTTTAGCTGAAGGCTAGCCAATATTGTTGCTTTTGTCAGAGAACCAATATCTGATTTTTTTGGTTTTCTCTACTCTGTTTCTAGCCTCGAATTCATTAAGTTCTGCTCTAGTCTTTATTATTTACTTCCTTCTGCTTGCTTTGGGTTTGTTCTTTTTTGAATATTTTAAGGTGAAAGGTTGGGTTATTGATTTGAGATCTTTGTTTAATACAGCCATTCACAGTTATACATTTTTCTCTAAGCATCACTTTAGCTGTTTAGTTTGGTACGTTGTATTTTGTTGTCATTCATCTCAAAGTATTTTCTAAGTTGCCTTGTGATTTCTTCTTTGACACAATGGTTATTAGGCACATGTTGCTCAATTCCTATGTATTTATGAGTTCCCAGATTTCCGTTATTGATTTATAACTTCCCTGAACTGTGGTCAAGAACATACTTGCATGATTTCAATCCTTTTCAATCCAGTTAGGCTTGTTTCATGGTTTATCCTGGAGAGTATTCCATGTACACTAGTAGGCCTTCCACTCTGTGAGTGGGGGCTGTGTGCAAGATGAGCCCATGAACTCGTGGTTGTTGTCTGCAGGGATATAGACCCTGAAGCCTTTTTAATAGTCCTCAGTTGAGGGCTGAGGGAGAAGGAGCCCCATCTTGACCAAACCTACCTGAAGTGGAGATTTTTTTCTTGCCAATTTGCGAGAGTGGGAAGCAAAGAGTAAGTCTGTGGCTCAAATTCTAAATACTCACACTGTTCTTACTGAGGGTTAGGAGACTTTCTTCCGTAAATGTTCACCCACTGGCTATATGTCTGTCCTTGGGAGAATGTCCAGGCACTTTAAATTCCCTTTTCTCTCACCAGTTATGGAGCTATTCTGGGACGGCAGGCCTGCAGGCCTCACGCTGCCATTTGGATGCAGTTCTGGTCCTTTTGGGCAGCACAGGATTCCAAATGCCAGGCCGTCCATTCCCTTTTGGAATTTTCCTGTGAATAAGCCCATTTTTCAAAAATCTGTGTTGTATATATCAACATTGTAATGAAGGGTAGACTTATGCTTTTCTTAAAATGAAAATGAGTGGACATCAGTCATTAACTTATTCATTACGCTGCAATTTTATTTCACGATTTTATTTCTCTAATTCAGTGGTTCTTAACCTTTTTTGAGGTACCGAACCCACCAGTTTCATATGCGCATTCACCGAACCGTTCTTTAGTGATAAAGTATGATTTTTTTCCCCAAATTCAAAACATAGGTATATGGTTTTTTACTGGTGCACAAAATGAGCTGTGCATGAACATCACCTTGCTCAAAGAACAAAACCAACAAAGTGCATAAACTTACAACAAATTATGGTACTACTTTATTCTGGCCTCTGTGGCAGAGGCTTCTCCAAACCCCTGAGACCAACTCATCGAACCCCTAGGGTTCGATAGAACCCAGGTTAAGAACCACTGCTCTAACTAATTAATTTAAAACAATTTATTCAGTGCCGATGAATGCTTTTCATGTCTTAACTCTATAAACTTAATCCCAAGTAAGCATGTGCACATTCACCAAACCTCTTTTTCCTTAGAATCTATCCATTTTTATTGAAAAATATTGATATATCTAATATTGCCATAATTGAAAAGCAACCTATATTAATTTAGTGCAGAATATTATCTTGGGTCATAGTATAGAGTGTGATGAAAAAGAAAAGGCATTATGTACTGATGAGACTCAACCCCTAAGGATATGCGCACAGGAACATTCTTTCCAGTTTCCACGCTCCTTTCCTTTGTTTGGACTTGTTTCCTGCTGTATTTCTGGTATGAAACTTTTAACTGGCTTTCAGTGAGATAATGAAGTGGTGAGACCCTTCAGGCATTTTTTAAAAGAAAGATAAAAACAATACAGAACGAATGATTTTAAATTGTAAAGTTTGTGTTGTATCAGACATAGATTACATTTTAATAAGGCACACTAGAAATTTTATATTTTGAGTTGTATAAGAATACCCATTTGGAAATGATGTTATTGAGTTTTCAGAAACTTTTTAATTTTTGAAACTCAAGTCAATTTACATAAACTACTGGCTTGTAATGATATTCTTCCTCAACTGGAACACTAGTTTTAGTGAGTCAGTAGAACTTAAGAAATTTCTTTGAGCTGTTCCAAAGACCTGAATATGCTTGTTTTACTCCCTTCGGGCTTGATTCATTTCCAGAATAAGTATACTGCACAATTCCTATGTTAAACTTTAATTGCTTTCAAATTTTATTGGACTTCAGTCAGCCTCAGTAGGAATTTTTCTGTGAAATTATATTAGAATCTGACCCAGAGGTATTTCTTTTAATGATAGGTAGATCAAAGTCTATACATTGCATAAAAAACATTCTATCTTTTGTAACACAAAGATGCTTCTTTATGACATAAAGGAAATCTACAGTATTATTACAACACATGACTGGAATGAAAATTGACCCCTTGCAATTTCAGTCATATTAAATAAATTTCCTTGCGAATATATTTTTGAACAAATTTCATTTGAGTACAATACTCTTAATACAAAAACAAAAAAACAAACCTATAGCATCCATTTCTTTTCCCTTTTTTCTTACTCATATTTAGAAATTATATTTATGCAAAATAGTTCCAGATATTCAATAAATATATCAGAGGCCCTATTAAAAAATTCACAGGCAAGTCTAGTGAAGACTTGTATGATAGTTTTGCAGAAAGGTTACAGCTCTTGCTCTTCAGCTCAGTGGTCACAATGGCCAAGCCCAACATTCATACAAAACTGGAAATGTAAAGCAGTTCAGGAGAAATGAGGACCAGGTAAGAATAGACTATAAATTCACATGTTTTTATTTTCTAAGTCCACAGAAAATATATGTGAATACAGTTCTTCCTGTGGGTAAATTGTCCTTCCCATGGGAAGGATTTACTGCTTCTAGGGCACCAAGGAGGTGACTTCCTCATTTATATAAGTGTGAGTAAATGTCCTAAGTGGTACTCTGTTGTGAGAGACAAGTGGCAGGTGGCCAGTTCACTCCAAAGAACAGTCCATCCCTGGAGGTTAGGGCCATTATTACTGTCAGTGAGTGGTGTGAGTCAAATAATTTAACAACCGGTTCTTTGCCCTAATGATCATTTTAAGTATAAAAACTGATATACCGAAAGGTAGTTCATTATTTCATGCATTTAATACTTAAGTAAAAACAATAAAAGGTACACAAAACTAGACTCTTATAAGAAAGAACTTTAAAATATTAATAAAAAATATTAATACCTGACAAAAACAATAAAACTGTTATTTAAAATATTTCCATATTCCTTCTTTTTTTTTTTTTTTTACAGTGACAGAGAGAGGGCTAGATAGGGACAAGAACAGAGAAAGATGAGAAACATTAATCATCAGTTTTTCATTGCGACACCTTAGTTGTTCATTGATTGCTTTCTCATATGTGCCTTAACCGCAGGCCTTCAGCAGACCGAGTAACCCCTTGCTCGAGCCAATGACCTTGAGTCCAAGCTGGTGAGCTTTTTGCTCAAGCCAGATGGGCCCACGCTCAAGCTGGCAACCTCAGTGTCTCGAACCTGGGTCCTCTGCATCTCAGTCCTATGCTCTATCCACTGTACCACCACCTGGTCAGGCTTCCATATTCCTTCTTGATTGGCATCCTCAAGTGCAATTTTTTCACCTCTGAACAGAATGAACATTACTACAGGTGCTTAGAATATACACTGTTGTGCAGATAAATGTTAAAAAAAAGTAAGGAATGTAAATTTGTGATTTCCACATTGGATGGCTGCCCAGGTGCCCACCTTAAAGAGGACCCTGATAATAAGTGCCCATTTAACAACTGGTTCACTGAACTCAACCAAAAAATTAGGTATTGGTTCTGCCGAACTGGTGTGAACCAGCTGAATCCCACCACTGCTGTCAGTCCTTGCACAAAAGTACATATTAAAAACATGTTATGGACATTGATTATGCCATTATTTCTCAGTGGGCTCTGGCCTCATGTCCTCTGTTCTCAGGACCTCCCTGAGAAGACTGTAAGTTCCATTGTTGCTAACTTTCACATCTCTAGCAAGAGGACACATGTTTTCAGTACTATCTTTGAAGGCCTTTCCTTACTTCTGGGTTATTTACAATTGGCCTATATTTTTACCATCTCATGCATTTGTAATAAATGTATTTTAATGATCAAAATCATTCTATTATGGGAATTCGTTTAAGCATTTAAGCCAGAAAAACCTTTTCCCTTCTTTTTTCCTAAAGCACCTTTTATAAACAGACCAGCTGGGATGACAGAATTGCTTTCTGGCATTTCTTAATTCTGTCCTCTGATTTAGCAAAGGGAAACCTTCTTTCCTTATGTTAACCAGAAAGGAAAAGATGTCAAATATGTATGGACAAACCTATGCATCTGTTGAAGAATTATTTTTATTTTTAATTCCCTCAGGATATTTCCAATGGCTTGCACAACACTCTCAAGAAAACAAACTTTCCCCAACAGCATTACGTAGTTCCCAGTCTTTTCTTGTGAGGCAGGAAGATCTGTAGTAGGAAGCAGTGGCACATCTCTGTGGGGAGAGCTGCAATACAGCTACGGGGAGGTTTATAGTGCCTCCGAGCAGAAGGTGAGCTATAGTAAGAACAAGTAAGAAAATGTTCTTGTAAATGCAGAAATAAAAAAAACCCTGAAGACTGCCCAAAAGGAGTAGAGAATTCCCTTGAAGCCAGACTTGTTGTGGAACAATGACTTGTTGTGGTCAATGATTTAGATGCTCAAAGCAGCCTTTGTAACATCAGTCCCAAAGTGTTGTGACTAGCTCCAGATACTATGTTCTTATGCTCACACCACGTCCTGGGGCCAGATGGTGGGAATTATAGAGAGTCAAGGCATAGATGGGAGCCAGGCTCTTTGATTTGATTCCTGACTCTGAGTACTGCCAGCAATGTGTGACCTTGGTCAACGAATTTAATTAATCTCATCGGGCCTGTTTCTTCATCTTTAATCTCAATGCTTAAAAAACCTTGAAGTGTTTGTTTTCATTATTTTAACAGTCATGGGAATATCTGTGTAAGTGCTATTATTACTCCATAATTTATAGCAATGTCTAAAACATTAGAGAGGTCTTTTTACCATATACTTATATTTTAATAATTGATAAAGTATGCATTCACTCACTCAACAACTGTTTATTGAGCACTTTAAATAGTTTCAGACACTGTGTTAGAAGATAGTGATAATAGTGATAAAGGGGCAAACCATCCCTGCCCCCGTGACGTTGATGGGCACTAAGTGGGAAGGCTGCCTGCCAACCTCAGCTTGCCAATCCATTATCTACTTTTCTTGGAGATGTTGCCATGGACATGCTTTTATGTTCTGCCCCTCGGCATCCAGAGCCACACTGAGCTTCCAGACCTCACTTCATATCCAAGATGATTGATAGTGACGACCCCCAGTCTCAGCTTTTGATTCCTCAGTCAAAACCAAGAAGTGGGTTTTATCTAACTCTAATAGCAATATTACGAAAGAGTAACATTAACATCTCTCATGACATTGAGGAAGTTATAAAGACTGAAGAACTAGAATGGTCTTGTACTTCCATTGCCTCGCCTTTTTTCTTTCTTCTCACAAACTAAACACCAAAAGTAACTATTCTCTAGGAAGAAACAACTTCAAGTAGGTGCTTGAAATACTTAAAGTAAGAAAGGTGATGAAGGCATCTATGAAGATGAGTGAAGCCATACTCTGAAATGAAGAGTGGATATGCGCTAACCATGTGTAATTTTGTATGCTGTTGTCTGTTGGTCCTGACAAATAATTAAAAAGGTTAACTATACCTGCTATCCTATACTTAGCCTACAACTTTCCTGTGTTTCAGAATACCTGGAGGGATCCCTCTTACACATGCAAATAGTCAATGAGGCACTCATTGTTTGCAGGAAGGGCACAGAGAAGAGTTTTGACTGTGAGGAAGAGGCAGGCTCTCTCCTAGGTTAGGAAAGCTCTGAGGTGACGTTGAAGCTGTTTCCATAAGGAGACAGAGTCCTAATCGAGTGAGGGAGCCAAGAGTCTTCTGTGCATTTAGAAGTCCAGGAAACATGAGGGAGTTCATTACTTTGGAAGGGCCCCCCAAACCCAGCCAACACAGTGCACCGTGTGTGGAGGGGCAGGCTGATCCTGTGACACCCAGTGCATGCCTGGGGTGGGTTCCAGCATTTTGGGGGCTGAGACTGGAATTTTGTCAGGATCTCTACCCCCTATAGCTTTGGATAATAATGCCGAATGTGAATGCCCCGAGGGTGCTGGGAGCCATAATGCTACAGTGGCTAGACCAGTTAGTTCCCTCCAAAATGCTGAGTGCTTGCACAGCTTCAGGGAGACGCCGCCAAGACTGTTCTTAGACTTCCTACTCAAGGATATGTGGAGGGACAAGTGCCTCATTAGACAAAATATGAACAGTCTGACTGTTTTTGATGCCCACGCTGGTAAAGGGAGTCATACCCATTCCTTACACACAACAAATCATAAAGAAGGGACAGTGGGTTCAGGTACAAACCTGCAGTTCCTCCTCACTAAAGAACTTTTCCTAGTCCAGAAGCATTGTGGCAATGCGTACAAACGTGGTTCTCTCTGGACCCTTCCTCTGTGTTGCACATTGTTCCTGTCCACGTCAATTACGTTATTCTTCCTTATAATTTTTATCTCAGCACTGATCATTCTTGGTTTTTAGCTGGTGTACTTGCTCTAAGTACAGCCTGGGAAGCTCGAGCCTTTTTCAGTGGGTTCCTTCAGAAGGCTCCTTTTCCTTCCTGCATTTCTGTCAGATGGCTGCCACGTTGACTTGTTAGTAAAAATGGACGCATGAGGCCACAGCTCTCTGGCTTACTCTGTCCAGTAAGCTGTTTCAGTGTCCTCTATGAAACTTCTTTCTCTTCAATGATGTCAGCATTCTCCAAAGTGTAATGATAGTGTCATACTTATCACCATTCTGAGTGTAAAAAGTCACTTTCTGCTTGGAATCTGACTGAATAAACTCCCACAATCCCTCACAGCACGCCAGGCTTCCTGTGCAGTAAGTAACATGAAATCTGGCTAACACGAGGTATCATTTTTTAATCAACTCATTTACAGTTTTGTGTGAGCTAGCTAATTATTAAACTAAACATTCCTACCTTTTCTTATCTCAGATAGAAACTGAAAAGATATTTAGTTTTCAAGAGCCACTTAGATGAAACAAAAAAAGTTTAAAACACTGTGAAAGTAAGTGGAATTGTTGCTGTTTGGAGAACTTTCTATATCCACTAAATATCAACACTCACTGCCTTTTGCTTCTAATGGAGAGTCAGCATTTGGACCTCATCTGTGGACTGTTCATTGCCTGCATTAATGAGGCATCTCGTAGGACCAGATGGGGGAATGAAAGCGAGCTCTTCAATTGCCCATCTACATTTATAAATCAGACTGTTTCGTAATAATAGTGCATCAAAGGCAAACAAATGCCATGCACGGACTATTTGCTTCATCTTGGTGTGTACAGAGAGGTAGATTTTCAGTTGCCCTCAGCCACCAGGAAAGCATACAGCACTAACAGAACTTTCCAAAGTTTCTGCCTGAGAACTCTCTAGCAAGATAATTTGAAGCAGATAAAATACATGGTCATTCATTTAATATAAACCATAAGTTGCTGAATTTGATGTAGTTCTAAAACATTAAAATTTTAATAGCTTTGTTTTAACTAGATTTTAGACAAGGTTCTAAAAAACTAGCAATTACTGGATCATTGAGTTGAACGTTTAGGAAATGGGCAGGGCTCTTTGCAATAATAGCACATTCAGTACAGAATTAAGTGACAAAGAGACTTGGGGGTCTCTCTGGGACCAAAACTGTCACTCACTTACACAATGGACAAGTTGCTTCTTGGACAGGATGTTGGTTTGTGGGAAGTGAGCCAGAGTATAATTGTGTGTCAACAGTAGCTCCTTTAATTCTATCTCCCCATATTCCTAATTAGTCCTACCCTGTTGAAACTACTTTATTTTGTTCTTTTACAAATTTGTATCACAAAACTACAATTTATTGTCTCAGTATTGATAAGCTTTTTCAATATACATTTCATTTATTTACATTGCTGGGATGATATCCAGGCTCACTTTGAAGCAGAAAATAGAATAAACTCAGGTTTACATGTTCCTGAAGTCACAAAAGCCCATTTTAATGATTTTACTTAATGCTTGTCCTATAGTCTGCATTGGACTTTAATATAATGCAGATCCTGATGGATATTTGTGTTTTGGTGAGCAGGTATCTCTTTACCCATAAATGCAGGGACTGGTGGACAGTAGAAAGGGTAAATGGAGAATTACTGTAGATGGCAAGGAAAGGTGGGCAATGCCAAGTGAAGTAACTAAGCCCCTCCCTTTGACTTCTTTCTCTTCTTCCTCCTCTATTACTGTTAATTAAACATGATTGGTAATATCTGATATTTCTGCCTTGGCAGCAAGGGGGACAGGGTGTGTCATTTATTTATTCAACAAATCCTTACTGAGTTCTTTTGTGTTGATTAGTGTGCTGGTGATAAGGAAAATTCAATATAATTCGGAGCATCTTCTAAAAGATATATGGAGATGGCAAAAATTATATGCTCAAAGAAGAGAAGAATATCCTTAGGTGAAGAGGGAATGTTTCATGAAGAAGGTGGGCATAAGACAAAATTGGAGAGGAAAATTGAAGAGGTAGATGAGGAGAAGAGATCCTCCAGGTATGTAGACCAGCAGAATAGGTGGGACGAAGGTGAAACGTGCTTTGATACAGAGTTGAACGGACCATTTTAGCTGAATCTAAATAAATACAAGAAAGTGGAGCGACGTTAAAATAAAAGGCAGGGTGAAGAAATCAGATGGAGTACTCTGAGAGCTAGAATATGAAATTTGACCTTTATTTACCAGAAGAATGGATCCAATATTCAAATTAATTATTGAACACCTAAATGGTAGACTCTGGAATAGGTGCAGATATTGCAGGATACACACAATGGGCAGGTGGAGAGAGCTCAGGGCCAAGAAGCAGACAAGCTATGATGGTGACTGCTCTACCTCCTGGCTTGAGTGCTGGTATCTGAGGCTGCCTCCTCCCCTCAACCCAAGCTCTTCTTCCCTCCATGAGTCACTCATTTAGTAAACAGATGAGTCCAGATGCAAGTTAAGCAGCTTCTCCTCATTCCTTTTTTTGGGGGAGTAATTTGCAACTTTTTTACATTACTTCTTAGGATTTAAGAAGTATAAAAGAGTAATTGCATTCTAGTTCAATGTGTTGCTTATAAATTGAACTTAAAAGACTTTATTGTGCTCATGGCCAATCCTCCCAGGTAGCATTTAAGCAGCTGAGAGGTAAAGACTGTATTTTTAATCTCCTTGATAGGTTCCTACAGCATACTCATCCCCAGTCACCTTTGATGCCTGACAGATTTCCCAATGAGACAAAAGATTCTAAACTTACCAGTAACACAAACCAACCTCACTAACAACTAATACTAATTTACTTATCTTTTTGAAAAATGTAAAGTGAAACCTCTTTGTGTGTGTGTGTGTGTGAATGAATATATATTTTTTTACTTCATCTTTTCTCAGCGATCAGTGCTGAATTCATGCTAAAAATATTTGCAATCTGGAAAACACCCAGAAGCTTCTTGGTCTTTTATTATTATCCTAATGCCACATCCCCCTTTTGCTTTTCAACTTGCTGACAACACACTTGTTTGGGGTCAGACACTCAGGATGGGCGTGCTTTCTTGATAAAAACTAATGGACATGTGGTTGCCTTATCAGCTTTTGATCTTGTTTTATTTTCTAAAAGTGTTCTTTAAGAGGATGCATGGGTCAGTTGTAACACACCCAGTGCCCTCAGCTCTTCCTCAATATCCTGTAACTCCATAGGCCTCCGTTTCCTCCAGGCCTATGCAGTATAAGACAGTCTGAAAGGACTTTGGAGATGGGCATCCACAAGGCTAAGTTGAGGAGCTGGGTGC
The DNA here is from genome assembly GCA_037038555.1 of Rhynchonycteris naso. NCBI lineage: Eukaryota > Metazoa > Chordata > Mammalia > Chiroptera > Emballonuridae > Rhynchonycteris > Rhynchonycteris naso. The sequence continues at coordinate 232,278,508 of CM072998.1, forward strand.
TGGGAGTTCCTCTGCCAGCCCATGGAGAGTTGTAGGTAGCAGCTGTTTGAATAGGAAACTCATAGACTGAGAGATGTTCCATCTCTGAACTTCAGAACAAGCCCAGGAGTGTGGGCAAACCCACCCCGGTGTTCTGATCCTGCCCTTGTAAGCATCTAGTCTTCCAATGCTTCCTCTTTTTATTTATTTAACTAATTAATTTATTTCTTCTTTTTCAAGTGAGAGGAGGGAAGATAGAGACAGGCTTCTGCATGTGTCCTGACTAAACCAGCAATGCTGTTGGTCAAATAAGTTTGTAAATATGATATATAGGTTTGCTCGCTTATAGTTTGCATTGGGTGTGGGGGACAGGCAGAGTCGTTATAGTATTTGAGGAATTCCATTATGCCTCAGATAAGTGACTTTGTATCAGAGACTTCTTTGTTTTTATATTGGATTAAAGATTTGATTTCTACACTATAAAATGGAGCAGAGGAGCCCATGCAAGAGAGGAGGGCAGAAAAAGGCCACGTGGAGGAGAGGAGAGGCAGCCAAGATGGCGGAGTGCTGAGGGAGAAGCCCGTTTGTGCAGAGAGAAGGAGATGGGGAGCAGAGGTGAATAAGGCTAGTGAGGTAGAAAACTTTGATTCTAGGAAACTCGAATAAGTCAGTGGCTTTGGGAGCCCTGAATGGAAAGGGAAGTGTTTTCCCGCTGTGTGTATTTCTCACCCACCTGGTGTGAGCTAGGATTAAAGCTAATGGCCCACCAATTCTTGGCTCCTTTGTTTCATTACCGTCTCTCTGAATCAAATTTGAACCTGCATGGTCCAGGTGGCTGTGATGGTGGCCGTGGCTACTGGCTGTACAAATGTCCACAAGGGGTCGATGTTCTGCCCATCTGGGGCCATGCTCACAACCCAGCTATTTTTAGTGTCTGGAGGGTCACAGAGCCATCCTCAGTGCCCTGGGCCAACATGCTTGAACCAATCAAGCTATGGCTGTGGGAGGGAAAGAGAGAGAGAGAAAGAGATAAAGAGAGAGGGAGAATAGGGAAGGTAAGGGGTGCAGAAGCAGACAGTCAGAGCCTCTGTTTTTAAAGAGAACTCTTTTGAATATTTGTATTCTTTTAAAAGATTGATTTATTCTGTCCACTTTACACCACACAAGTGATTTTTCATTTAATGTGAGCTACTGCACTATTTCTCATTTTGATGGGGATTTGTCTTTAGAATTAATTTCAGTCATTTCTTCTTTTCATATCTTTAGCAACTCACAAACATTACTTGGAAAGGCTAGTTTTTATGATTTATTGGATCTTTTGAAAACCATTAATATCTCTATTCCATAATTATTTTACTTAAAATGTTATGAAGTTATATATTTTTCTTAGAAGTGAAAATAAAAGAAATGTCACTCTGTGTATGTGGTAAATACAGGATAAAAAAATATCAGGATTAGTTTTGTGTCCACGTATTTCATTGGGTTTTCTTCAGCCTTTGCAAACACAGGAGCAACGCTATGATTTTTCTTTTTCTTTAAACCTACCAGAGGAAAGATGGAACCCCAAGCAGAGTTTCAATTAGCGTAATCTTTCTTTTTTAAGTGGTTTAACAAGAGTGTTACCTGAAAACCTTCTCCCTTAATGTTGGCATGATGAACCATGCCTGGCATGTTGCATTGCTTTGCCATGACATCTTTCTCTGCACAAGCATTCTAAATGGCTGTGGATGGATGAACTTTCTTAAAAGGATAGCCTACTGTGATTCGTAATCCTACCACCGCAACAGTGGGCATAAGACAAAAAGGCTTTTTCCAGCTTGTGTGAATCATCACTCAAGCATTTAAAAACATGGAGTCTGTTTGTTCAGTGCAAAGCAGACCCGTTAATGTTAATGAAAGTCACACATTTACCTCAAAGCCAGACAAGATGCTTCAATCATTCCCCAGGAGTCCTAGATTACAAAGAAGGAGTATCTGTTCTTCTTTTCCTTTTATAGTGGAGCAGAATGGAATAATGAAGCTTAGACAGAATCTGGCAACTTTCAGAATAAAGCTTTCCATTTATTGACACCAGAAACATACCTTTAGTGTCAGTGCGTAAATGCAAATGCCTCCCATCAGCTTGATACTTTTCAGGTTTGTCTCTCTTTTTCACTTTGAAAGGAAAATAAAAATCACTTTTATTTTTAAAAGATAAAGCGGCTTTTAGAAACGCTTTACAGACACTAGCTTCTCATTTTCTCTCTAATTCAAATCAAGCGTTCTTATTGATAGAATCTGAGAAAAAGAGAGGACATGAAACACAATGGATGAAAGACAGACAGAAATAGTGGCCACATGATGGTCCTGTTCCTTATTTCCTAAGGGAGTGTACTCTATCATCGTACTGAGCTCAACTAACTCTGATGTTGGTGGGCCGAGTGCCCTGAAAATGCTTCGTTTTCAAAGTATTAGCAAGATCAATTAGCTAATTCTTACATCCAGGAGCAATAGAGAGTATTCCACAGTAGGGCTGTCTTGTTCTTCTGTTATTTACCATTTTATGTTTTAATTTTCTAAGTCAATCCACATGGTGAACCCTATTCACTTTGAGAATTTTAGGGCAGTTCAGTATTTTAATCAAAAATAGGAGGCTGCAAGTGTCTAAAACTGGCATGGATTTGGGGGTTAGAACACAGACTCAGGTTTATTTAGTCAGCAAATGCTTATATGCACTCAAGTGCTCAGCCTCAGTCGCTATGGAGTCTTGCTTTGGAATGTAGTTTTTATGAGCTTTATTATTTTGGAGATCTATCACATTTAGTCTGTTCAGCAATTTTCTTTCAGGAATTACTGCTCTCCTACCTAAGAAGATTGTTAATACTTCTTCCCTACTTTGACTCAGGTTAGCCAATCTAAACTCTCAACCTTAATGGCCACAGTGACTAGTCTGGGAGGGACACATGGCCGGAACTAGGCCAATCTGGAAGTTTTGTTGGAGCTTCAGAAAAGAAAAGGAAGTGAGATATTCTCCAGGGTCACAGCTATAAGGTTGGTACTTAGTTTCTAGGTATGAGCTCATCTGAGAATAAATTTCAACTTGCAGAGCTGAAAAGAGTCCATATAGAAGAGCTCTGATAAGTTTTGAGTCACTACATCTAAACTTAGCTGGGTCCAGTTCTAGACATTTGAATGATATGGAATCACCTGTTTTTTCTTTCATATTTTGTTTTGTTTTGTTTTCTTTCATTTGTTTAGTTTGAGTCATGACAAGACCATTTTGGTTCTTCATTGGTAAAACTGGAATAATAATAATGCTGTTTAGTATAAATATTTGTTGTCGTGATTGAATGACATAAGATAGGTGAAAGTGAAATACATTATTTATGGTATGTATTATCTACGGCATGCATCAATGACCATAGGTGAAGGACTTGATACATCCCCACTAACCCTGGGGTGAAGAAGATGAGAGAGTGAGCCCTGTGCTTAAGCTCTCATGTATTATAGGGAGGTAATCCATTCTTAAAATGAATCTTTGTCTTCTGCTCACAAGAATCATTATTCCAAGTGAATTAGGTTTATAATTTCTACTAACAGGAAAAGAATAAAATCTCCACAGCCACTAGTATCCACTAATTCAACACAATTTATGAGTGCTTCTACTTATAAGCACTGTTTAGGTACTGGGGAGAGAGTGGCGAGGATATGGTGAATCAGCTTCTGCCCCTTGGTGCTTACTTTTTGGTATAGAAGCAGCACTATACAGAAACATACTCCAAAAGGGATTTGAGTCAGCATCTGGGTCCTAAAATACGAATAAGAATTCTGGTTTCATTGCTTAGTTGTGTATGCTCCTGGCTAGGAACACCAGGAGTTTAAGCACTGGGTCGATTCCTTTCTTCAGTCACCTACTTGTATGTTTGATACAGCTCTGCCTTCATTTTATTTTTATTAAAATTGGCAAAATGTCAGGTGGTCTCATTGCAGGAGTGAGACACCCACTTATGCAGAAGCAGTGAAATACCTGTAAGTTCTGCCCATTCAGCCGAGACCCACCCACACTGCCGGGACTGCTGCACACAATATACTGGATCAGTTTTATTTACTCACCCTCACGCTACCTGGAAGTATGTCACTTGGAATAATGAAAAGTAATCCCCTACCAATATTTACATCAACAGATTTATCTTAAGTTCAATTCTTCATTTTAGGGATTGTGCTGAATCTCACTGTGCTGTACTCATTCTAGCATTGTGCACAAAATGCAGTGTTCAACCGGCAATGTGCCATGTTCAGTGGAAGGAACACAAGTGTTGGAATCAAACATTGATTTGAGTCCTTGCTCTGTCACTTAGCATTTGGCAGATAGTCTTTCTTAATCCATTTCTAAGTCCACAGAAGACTTGCTGAACTCATGCCACAAATTTCTGTCCTTTTGGTTTCTGTTTATTCTCATCATCTTCCACCTAAAGCCACTACTACTTTCTAAAGATAAAGGGATTAAGAAGTGCAAATCAGTAGTTACAAAATAGTCACTGGGATGTAAAGTACAGTATAAGGAATATAGTAAAAAGTATTATAATAACTATGTATGGTGCCAGGTGCGACCGAAATTATTTGGAGGATCGCTTCATAAAATATATAATTGTCTAACCGCTCTGCTGTACACCTGAAACTAATGTAAAACAATGTTAAATGTCTGATATAATTGAAAAAAATTTTAAATGCAAAAGTTCTGTTTAGATTGCTATTGCCACAACTGGATGGAGAGGGGTGAGGGGTCTATAATATTATTATAAGATATCTGAAGAATCAGGGATACTTCATATATTGCCTATAAACCAAATGAATAATGCCATATATTTATGTCTATGTCTATGTCTGTCTATATCTATCTATCTATCTATCTATCCTCTAGCTATATCTCCTGTATGCTACTATTTTGCAAGTATATAATGATATTCTTGAATTAGTATTTGTAAACCTTATTTAAAAATATTACCTAATTCAAAATAGCTTTTTGCAATTATTTATTTGTTTCTGTGGATGATAACCATATAGATAATAAATGTGACATTGCATTAAAAAAAACTTTAGAAGGAGATCTCCAAAAAGTTATGAATATTTTAAGAAGATCCTTCCTCCTGTTTATTTTGTTTAGGTTATTTTGATCCATGTCCTGTTTCATACTTCCTCCTTCCACCTTTCTTTCTTTTTCCAAGTGAGGTTCACTAATTTCTGTGTTCACAAGCACCACTGGTAAACACTATAAAGGTAGCCTGGAAAAGGAAATGGCTCTTGTGTCTTCTTTTGGCATTTCTTTCAGAGTCCTGCTGATCACAATGAGAATATGATGTTTGTCGTAAGGTTTTAGAGGAAAACTCTATCTATCTATAGAACCTGATATGTCTGACTGCTTCCAAAAAAGTCTCAACATTCTGTGTCTGCCCTTTAAAACAAGATAAACATTTATAGCTGTTATGATAGTAATAAAAGAAAAGTCTTGCTGAAGTATATAAATTGTATGAGCACTTCCACTTTATGCTACTGATTTTTTTTTTAAATGGCATTTTTATCACCTCAGCTGTGGTTCTCCTTGGAGGTTCACAGTGATAGCTCAGTGTAACATTTGTTATATATGCATCTGGTTGTTTAACAGCCTGACCTCTGCTGACTTTAGGGAACACAGCACCCTGAGATTCCTCCTGCCACAGCTGGAGAAAGAGGTAATATGGAGTTGTATTCACCCAGTTCTAGTCCACTCATGATCCCAGTGTCCTCTGTTCACCACTCCAAGCTACTGAAAATTACTGCTAAATTTTCAGACTTTGAGCATCATTTTACTTTACTTCTATTTTTTAATTTTTATTTTTTAAGTAAAAGGAGGAGAAATAAAGAGACAGACTTCCACATGCACCCCAACTGGGATTCACCCAGCAACCCCTGTCTGGGGCTGATGCTCGAATCAACCAAGCTTTCCTCAGTGTACAGGGCCAATGCTTGGAACAACCGAGCCACTGGCTGTGAGTGGGGAAAAGAGAGAGAAGGTGGAGAGGGACGGGGAGAGGAAACAGATGGTTGCTTCTCATGTGTTCACTGACTGGGGATCGAACCTGGAACGTCTGCATCCCAGGGCTATTTTACTTTTATTTTTAACAATAACTTGGTAAATTTAAATTTAAAATTTACAGAAAGGTAAAATAAAAGTAAGATTAAGAATACCTATTTTCCCATCTCCAAGAGTTTACCATAAAAAAGACTGTCACATTTGTTTATTCGGTTTGTTAAAGATGTGAAACATAACATTAAACAAAAGTCCCCTTTAACCACCATTACCAGTTCTACCATCAACCTAATTTTCAAATACAATCGCTGTGATTATTGAGTTTTCTCATTAATCTAAATCGATATACATATGTGACTGCATAATATTACTTCTGCATATTTTATTCATTTATTTCTTTTTACATAAGTATCCTTTTAACTTGCTCTGTTTTACCCAACATTAAGTTTTTGCTTTATCTTTATGCTATAGAATATTCTTTCTTAAGCTGTATTTTGTTTATTTGTTCCCAGCTTGGTGGTCATGTTAATTGCTTTTATTCAAAGATGCCATAAATACACATCTTTACAGAACTTACATGTTTTGGAATACAAGAAAGATTATGATACAGTGTTAAAACCTTAGGATTTCTTCTGTGGCAGAGTTACATCAATGCTAAAGTTTTCTTCACTTTTCCAGCATTGATAGTAGGTTGTTTTGTTTTTTCCCCAAGTTTTCAAAATTTCTTTTATCTTCCTCTTGATTGCTCCATCCTTCCACTGGTCCCTCCTCATAGATGCTCAGATAACAACATTCCAGTCTGTTAATGCTTTACTCAGTGTGGTCATTCAGAGCATGTACATCTATACTGCCTCCTGTGACACTTTCCTCAGAAATAGCAAAACTAAGTCTGATGGAAAAAATAGAGCAAGATCTATTCTTTGAAATGCCAACTATTAGGCAGATATGAATGACTCAGATTCAGTAAGTACATGTAATGTATTATCACTTTTGAAACAGGCGATGCTAACCTTTAAACATTCACCATCCAAATAGGCAGAGATTTCCTTGTTACTCCCTGAATGAGGCAGCAAGCAGCCTAACCAATGCACTGCATATCCATTTCTCCATATACCACACCTCATCACCTAATGTTTCATGATGATAACCAGGTGAATAAGCAAATATTTGAAAAGGTTACAGGGGATAATAGAGTCAAGTGACAGAGTAAGGAGGAGGAAGAAAATCTTAGATGCTAACAGTTTATGTCCTAGAATTGATTGGATTAAAACCTCTAAGACACAAATAGATAAGACTCTGTGTTTTTACATCTGTAGAACTTCTGTATTTCACTACTCTGTTTCAGTGTGGTTCCTGAAAAGGAAACAGAGGCCTGGATAAGGCCACACAGACCATCCCAGCGGCACTGATATTTGAATGCACAGCAGCTGCTCTGAGTTCAGTGCTCTCTCCATTGTATGATTATGAGGAGCATAACTCAACAATGAAGCATTTGTGTCAGGAAATAAATATTTCACTTTTCTACTCATGTTATAGGTACAAAATGTCATTGTGATGAACTGGATCAGTCAATGCAGAGGAATAATTGTTTGAAAGGAGTTTGAACTTGAGATTAGAATCACAATGTCCTTTCATTAGCTGGTAACCTTGGGCAAGTGTCCCTTTATCCCTATTAGTAAAGTGAGCTATTAATATACATTTATGAAATCCTTAAATTTTACCACTGTCACTCATCAGTTTCCTTTTCCTAGCTCTTTTCCCTTCAAAACTCCCAACAAGTAGCAAATGTACTCATGGATGTTTCGGATATAAAATTAGTGCTATTTAGAAAAGCTGTGGTTGGGTGAATAAATGGAAAACCATTTATAAGATAGTTCAAAAGAAATTCAGATGTATTCATTGAAAAGAATACATTTACACAAATAGATGACTGCTAATATCTCTTTTAGAGATGCTTTGTTGGATGGAAAAATAATTTGTGATTATTATTATAACTCTGGAAATAAATGACTATTGGTGTAGGCTATTCAGATAGGTTTGAATGTATATGTCATTTGTACTACTGATGACTAAGAAAGTGTAAAATAGCTATTGTAGGGCTTCTATTTCTGCTCATGAAGAATTAAATGCTTTGGAAATTGCTCTTCTTTCATATAACCAAGAACACTGGACTGTGACCCCAAAAGAAGGAAAGCAATGGCATGAGTCCTACCATTACCCCAGTTTTCTGCTTAGAGGCAATCTCCAGGCTGTGGAACAAGGTGGGAAAACATACATGGAACCTGTGGTTTGTTGATATGAAACAAAGATGTCATTTGGAGAGGCCAAAACAGTCATAATCTGTGGGAAGAAAACCAGAAACACAAGGCTGCACAGACAGAGAGCTCTGGAGATCTGCAGAGGGTTACTTCTGAGTCTTCAGCTACATACCAATCTTCATGTGTTGGAAATAAAACTTTATAACCAAGAAAAGAGCAACTAGAAAGCAATGAGCTAAACAATTTATAGAGCTCTTTAGGACTGGAGATAATTTGCATTCAAATCTGAGTAGGGTATGGGGCAGAATTCTTAGAAAGATCACTCCAATGTATCAGAGCTAAATTAGCTCTATGGTAACCTGCTCAGGCCTCTCTGATACAGCTTCCTGCAATCCTCGAGAGGGTCAACATCATGTACAAAAGGTGCCATAACAAAGCCGAATACCAGTTAAAGGAAAGAAACATAGTCCAACACTCAATGACATAAAATACACAACAACCAGTAAAGATTAAAAAAAATTACTGTTTGCAAATAAATAGGGAAACATGTCCAATATCCAAGAGAAAGATCAATCAGTATAAAAGACAAAAAAAGGCAGAGATAAAGGAATTAGGAGCAAAGGATTATAATACAACGTTTATAAATCCTAAATATGCTCAAGGATGTATAAGAAAATGTAAAAAAGATGAGAGAAGAAATGTTAGGCACGTTAAAGAACCGAATGAAACTTTGTAAGTTGGCAAATACAATATCCAGAAGAAAATAGACTGAAGAAGTTTAATATCAGATTAGACACTGCAGAAGATCAATGAACTTAAAGACAAAGCAATAGAAATCACCAAAATATAGTGAGGGAGAAAAAAAGGTGGAAAGAACTCCCGCAAAATCTCTCTGACATGGGATATAATATCAAGCAGTCTAACATGTTTAATTAGAGTCCCATAGTAAGAAGGAAAAGAGTTGGTGGATTAGCAAAATTTTTTAGCATACAAAGGAAATCAATAAACTTCAGCAAAGATATAAAGAAAAGGAGTTATCATTCAGCGTTCAATGAGAAGAAACCACACAGTAATTTGAATGGAAAAGGAATTTAAAGAGAAAGTTGAAAGAATTTATGAACTGTAATGATGGGTTACATAATGAGAGGTTGGTTAGTGAGAAGTAAAGAGAACTCTAAAGAAAGCAGCTATAAGGCACAGTCACTACCATTAGGGATGAGACAGAGCACTCAAGGGCTGAGATACAGAATTCATTGGGGAAGGCAGAGAATTCACTGTGTGGTATCATGCTGTGAAACTTGTGGGGAAATATACCCTTAAAATTTGCTAAAAATTTCATATTCTAGCGTGCCTGGGAAAGCTCTTCAAGGAGAGGAGATTCCCGAAGGCACTCTGCTACAAGCACTGGGGAAGGGAGCGGGCGCGGGCAAGGCGTTGCTGGAGGTGGAGTTCTGTTGGAGGCACCCTGCAGGCTCTTGCCAAATGAGTACGCCACAACCAGGGAGGAAAGCCCCTTTCTCCTCTAGCTTCTCTCCAGCACCCTTTATTGACAAAACTTAAAGCCATCTGGCGAAGGAAAAGTAAAGAGTTCAGATCAATTTATGCAGAGCAGACAGTGAATTATGGGGTTAAGAGGCAATAAATTGGTAACCTACACTCTCCGCCTGGTGACTACATTTGAGCTTATGTACATCAAGAAAATAACCCTCTATTTTTACATAACAAGATATATTTATGTATCTGAGAAAGAGGAAATATGCAAAGTTACTACAGTCCTCATTTTTGTAATTGGTCACAAGATTGTAGTTGTTATCTACATTTCTTCTTCAACTGCCTATCTTATATCTCTATCTCCCTTACTCTCAGTCAGAATCTCAGTTGCTCTCTGGTGAGTGACCCAAACGTTCTTTCCCAAGTGGTTGAAGTCCTCAAATATTCTGCTTTTGTTGTGGTTTTAAAATAACTTTTACTTTAGGGTATTAACGTACCAAGAGGCATCCCTGAAAGCCACCTGGGTTGTGCACACAGTCCCCTTGCCTCCCTTATACAACAGTAATTCAATTTCCCTTTGGTCATTGAAAACAATCACTCAAGTCAGTAGAATAACCCCCCCTTTTTTTTTACCAATTGGTTCAAGGTGTAAGGAGACCCAAATGGCCAGGTAAAGATTTTATTGACACCATTATTGTGTCCTTGATGGAAACTTTTCTATTGAGAAACATGGCTAAAATTCTATACCTAGTAAAATATTTTCAGAAATAAAGTCAAAATAGACTTTTTCCAGACCAACAAAAGCTAACCATCATTCTTACCTTTGTTTCTTGGTGTGTATAATTTACATAAACCTATACTTTCTTCACTGGCTTCTGTCAAAATTATAGATTTATTTTTTATTTTTTATGGTTCCACTATGATAAGTACATGTATATTTCTTTTACACTTTCCAGTTTGGTATTCATTAGGTTTCACAAATTTTTGCGTTATTATCCTTCATCGTTTCTGGAAAATGTTTAGCTAAAGTTTTTTCAAATATTGCTTTATTCTTTCTGTTTACTGTTTCTGGGTCTTCATTTGGGCATATGATAGACCTTCTTATTATATATGCTACATCTTTATTTAAGCTTGCATTTAAAATGTTTTAATCTTTTTGTTTTTCTAAGTTTAATTCAGTTAATTTCTTCTAACCCATCTTTTGTTTTATTCATTCTCACTCTTCTCTTCATCTGGGTATAATCTGATAATGCCTTCCATTGAGTTCTTCATTTCAGTTATTGTTTTTTTTTTCAGTTTTACAATTTCTACTTGGTTCTTCCATGCTTAATGTGTCAGTATTTAATAGTACCACTTCGTTGCTTATGATTTTAGGCATAGCTTATAATAATATTTTCATAGTCCATTGTTTCATAATTCCACCACTTAAGAGTTTTTGTGGGTCTCTTTCAGTTTTCTGTTATTTTTACTGAGTCTTGTTCATAAGATCTTGTTTTTAGGATGTTTGGTTATCTCTGATCTTGTTGGACACTGAAATATAGAAATAATTTGAGGTTCCAAATGTTACAATTTACCAATTTTCTCTTAAATATCTTTAGGCTTTCTAAAAGTTATAAAAATTTTCCCTGGCAAGTATGTTAAGTGGATAGAGCATCAGCCCTGTGCACGAATGTCTAGGTTTTGCTTCCCTGTCAAGGCACACAAGAGAAGTGATCATCTGCTTCTCTCCCTCTCTCTCTCCCCCTTCTCTCTCTCTTCCCTGCCTGTGGCCAGTGGCTGGATTGGTTCCAGCATTGGTCTGGGCACTGAGGATAGCTGGGTTGATCTGATTGTGTCATCCTCAGGTGCTAAAAATAGCTTAGTTGATTCTAGCATTGGCCCCAGACAGGAGTGCCAGATGGATCTTGGTGAGGGTGCTTGTGGGAGCTTGTCTGACCGTCTCCCCTCCTCTCACTTAAAAAATATAAAATAAAAATAAAAACTTTAAAATTCTGTAGTATCTATCTATGTGAGTTGATTAGTGAGCTACAAATTATGAGATTCCAATCTATGGTTTAGAAATACTTATATGTATATATCTCCTTTAATCTAGCTATTTATATCATTAAATGTTTTAATTCTGGGAAGCTAATTTGATCTAATAGCTAACTTTGGATCTAACATTTACATTTATTCTTTTGCATAGTTGCTTAAAACTGATGTGATTAATATTCTAGTTTTTTAAAACTTAAGCTCCTTGTTGTATACTGCAAACATTAAAAAAGTATTCTGAATTTAACATTCTGAGTCACATGACTTTGAGAATTTTAATTGGTTGATATATGTATTTATATTGCCTGGATTAAAAAAGTTGTGTTTATTTTAAAAATAAATTTCTATACATGACTTTTTTTGTTCACACTATTTTAGAAGATGAGAGTGTAACTAATAGTAACAACACTTTTGCACAAGAGCAGTTGCACAGATAGTACACTGTAATTTGTCCTGATTATATTGATGGAATCTTACAGAATCTGAGAGACTTTGATCATAGGATATAATCACCTGTAGACTCTGTACAAGAGCTTCCTGACTGATCTTACTGAATGTTGTAGATTAAAAAAATAAGTTTTAAAAGTTACTTTAAAAAATTTAAGTTTATTAATCATTGAGCCTGGAACTCATTCTTTTTAAAGAGTTGCTCATAATTGCATCTCCTTGAATTTCATATTCATTCCCACAAGAAGATAAAATAAATAAATAAAATAAAATTGCGGCAAGTCATAAGAATTCCTTTTCCCTTTAACTCTCACTTATTGCCAGACTATCATCTTATTCTATTTTAACTTTTTCTTTAACTTTATTACATCTAATCATAAAAATCTTACAGTTATCTCTCTGGTTAGAACATCATTCCTTTGGGGGAAATGAAGCTTTGAATTATACTATTGTTCCAAATGCTTCCAGGATTAGAAATACAACACTACTCAAGTAGTATGTATATATCAGTTAACTTAAAATTTATTTCCTTTGAAACACAAGAATAACTATTATTCTATTTATAACTTGATCACAAAGTATATTTCTGTTTTTCCACTGGGGATGAAAATCATACCCAGGCTTTTGATATAAGAATATGTACCCATGAGAGCATTACAATTATTTTGAATCTATTATCCTTTTTTTCTGCTCCATCCCTCTTTACTTCATCATATTACCTTTTCCTCATAGAGATTCTATATTAAAACAAAACAGCACAAAAATGAGGTAATAGATGCAGAAATGGATTTTTTCCTTCATTCACACTCAAGAAACCCTTGAATTTTGTTGTGCTTTGGGGAGAAAGTAATTTAGTTTTTCTTTGATTTCAATTTTCTTAATTGTGGAATAGAAAAGCAATTTTCCACTTCAGTATTTTTTAGCTTTTTTTTTTTTTTTTGAAACAGATGATCATAATTTTTTCAAAAATTCAAATACTGGTATTTTTTTTTTTGTAAAATTTTCTCTTAAGATTATTTTAATATAAGGAGAGTTTAAAGGGGTTCAAAAAGGAAGAAATAAAAAAGAACAAAGTATTTTTCTAAACCATCATAGACTAAGATTATATATCATTAGTTTTCTTACGTGCTTTAACTATGTAAGGTTCATGGAAAGTTCAAGGAAACAGACCTGTAGCCCCGGTCAAGAGACCAGATAAGATATAAGGCATTTGAACCTCAACACCATGTGAGAACCTGTTCTGGGGTTCATGGTCTGATGCTCTTGATAGAGCTAACAACTAACAAATTTGAAATAATTTGAGTACTTGAACCAAATTATTATAGTACTAAATTAGATACAAAAATACTCATTAAGAGACCTGGGTTATATTATGTGGTCTGTATTAATTAGCTGATCATATAAAATAGTATTTTAAAGAACCAAATTCCTTCTCTGTGTGAAAGGAATAATGTGATTCTTTTTCTCTTCTGACCTGATTAACCTCCTTGTATCCTACTAATTGTATATAAAGTGTGTATTTGGCCCTGGCTGGTGGTTCACTGGGTAGAGCATCAGCCTGGTATATGGATGTCTTTGGGTTCAATTCCCGGTCAGAACACGCAGGAGAAGTGACCATCTGCTTTGCCCCTCCTCCCTCCCCCTCTCACCCCCTCCCACAGTCAGTGGCTCAACTGGATTGAGAGCAGCCCTTGGTGCTGAGGATAAATCCTTTGGAACACGTCAGCCTCAAGCACTGAAAGTGGCTCAGTACTGGAGCATCGGCCCCAGATGGGGTTGCTGGATATATCTCAATCAGGGTGCATGCAGGAGTTTGCCTCACTATCTCCCATCCTCTCACCTAAAGTAAAATAAAATAAAATAAAATAAAATAAAATAAAATAAAATAGTATGTATTCATCATACTGGTGGTAGTCGATGCATCTTGAAACCTCCAATAATCTTCTTCTTAGTTCTTTTATAAACAAAACATTGATTTCCCATTTAGTGCTGTTAAAGCTTTTGTTGTTTAATTTTGCCTTTGTAAAGTTTATTGTTAATATAATTTTAATGCCTTTTATACTTAAATCTGGACAAAATACTCCTTCTCTCTTTTGTATTAAAATAATTAACACATACAGGGGATATACAGACTAACACTTGATTAGTTTAAGAATTCCTTTGACAAATCCCAGTCTAAGTCACCACAACATAGAACAGAAGTCCACCCATGATCCATTTACTACTCTAGCATATTTATCACCCCTTCTTTGTTAAATTAATCTTGAAACTAGCAAAGGAATACTGTTGTTTGAATTATACTGTATAGGTGGGAACAAAATTGACAACTAAGTCAATCCTTCTGCTGTGGGAGCCAGAACAAAACCATTACTTCCCTTTTGACTCATGCATTACCAAGTGAAGTAACCAAAATCACTACCAATGGCTCCAAAAATCGTTCTGATAGTATTGTTATATTGCTATTATTGCATTAATCAGAAAGAAAAGTCTTGGCAGTTGGCAGTCCCATTCTTATTCTGAAACTTTGTATCACACAGTTCAGAGCAGCTTTATTGTTCCCAGAAAAACTAACACACTCATTACAAATGGCCAACAACTAGCACACAATCTTTTTTTATAACACTTCCTCCAAGACTGTAAAAGAGGCAGCACATCTGTGGATTAACAGGTTGGCTGGAATGGGAGCCATGAAGGTCATACTGGTTCTTGGTGACATTTTCTTTCAATTGTTTACTTCCTTACTCTGTGGTAGGCAGATTAATGGCTCCACAAAGATGTACATGTCCTAATCCCCTGAACTGGAGAATGTATTTGGTTACATTGTAAAGGGAAATTAAGGTTGCTAATCAGCTGACCTCAAGATCAGCTAAATTATACAGTGGCCCAGTGTAATCAAAAGGATCCTTGAATGTGGAAAGGAGAGGCAAAAGAGGAGGTCAGTGAAAGGCAATGAGAGAAGGACTCGGCTTGCTATCACTGACTTTGGACTTGGAGCAAAGGGCCACAAGCTAAGGCATGCCTCGAGAAAGGGCCACATATTGAATTCTCCCCTAGAGCTTCCAGAAATGAATGTAGCTGTTCTGACACCGTGTCCAGAGAGACCCATTTCTGACTTGTGAATTACAGAACTGGAAGATAATAAACGTGTTGTTTTAAGCCACCAAGTTTGTGGTGACTTGTTATAGTAGACTAGAAAAGTAACACAGCATCCTTCATTATTCCAATCCTTCATACAGCTGGATCATAAATCTTAAGTAAATAAATCACTTGTTCAAATTTATTTTAAGTTTTCTTGTATTGTTTTTAGAGAGACACTATCATGCAATCATCTTAGAACAGCTGTTGTTAACACAGAAATTTTAAGTTACATCAGGAGTAATTTTAAATTACACTTTGTGTAATTTAGAGGTTTTATTACAGCTCAGAAAATTTCTGCTTCTGGAATGTCCTTGAATAATTCAGATAGAGTATTTAAAAATTTTTAAAGCAATTTTTTTCCTTTCTTTTATTTTTTTTCTTAGCTAGGGAGATTGAGAGACACAAACAGGATGGCAGAGATATGAGAAGCATCAACATTTAGTTGCAGTACCATAGTTGTTCATTGATTTCTTTCTCATAGGGGTTTTGATTGAGCCAGTGACCCCTTGCTCAAGCCAGCAACCTTGGGCTCAAGCCAGTGACCTTGGGTTTAAGCCAGAGATCTTGGGCTTCAAGATAGTGGCCTTTGGGCTCAAGCCAGTGACTGACCATGGATCATGTCTATAATCCCACATTCAAGCCAGCAACCTCAGGTTTCAAATCTGGGTCCTCAGCATCCACTGTGCCACCATCTGATCAGGCTAAGTAATTTCTAACTATACAAGTTTAAAAAAGAGGTAGGGTTAGAGTCAGTACTGGAGCTGGCTCTTACCGGCTTTGGAGAGACAGTTAACATTTTAGGAATTTTGTGAGCCATGAAACTGTCTGCAGTGGATGCATTTACTTCTCAGAAATCAGCAGACACTAACTACAGTACAAAGGCTGGTTGCTAACTCTGTGTTAGCATAGCACCTGCTAGAGTCCCTCTGGAAAGTGTCCTTACACATGCTGTACCTGCCACTACCACGATTTACCCACTAATATCAATATAGTGTGCAACTTCCAGATTACTTTCAATGTATTTACATATATCTTTGGGTTCCCAGGTAAAATATATAATTATATTGGCATTATTTCTCTCTCTCTTTTTTTAAAGTGTCATGATAAACTTCCTATTCTGTAGCTTTCTTTTCTCCTCCTCAAAGTCTTGGAGATCTGGTTATGGGCACTAGTATTGGTTTGCTTCATTTTTAAAACTATAATATATCTATTGTATCTATTAGATATACATGTTGTCATACTGTTTAATTTATGTAACAATAGCTCTATTTATGAATATGTACATAGTTTTTGAATTTATACCACTATAAACATTGTAGCAATCGATGTCCTTATACCCTCTTTGTGGCCACTGGTGTCTGGGATAATAAAGGACATTTGTAATTACTGGGTTTAAGGGAATGAACATTTATAATTTTAATATATACTGTCAAATTGCTTTCCAGAGAGACTGTAATAATTCACAGCCCCACCAGCCCTGTAGAGGAATGCATATCCTCTCATTTTGACCTGAACATAATCCATTATATTTGCTAATAAATCATAATTTATTAATTGAAGTGGTTATTTAAATTATTGTTTTCTTGATCACTACTTTAATTTAGCATACTTTTTGTATTTATTGGTTATTTGTATATATTTTTAAAAAATTATCTGTTCTGATACTTTTCTCACTTTTCCATTTTTTGTCTTTTTTTTTCTAATCGATTTGTAGGCTACGTTCTGAAACTAATCATTTATTATTATGTTACAAATATTTTTTCTTACATTGTCTTTTTCTTAAGCAAGAGAGAGAGAGAGGGACAGACGAAGGGTGAGAGAAGAGATGCATCAATTCTTCTTTGCAGCACCTTAGGTGTTCATTGATTGCTTTCTCATACGTGCCTTGACTTGGAGGCTCCAGCAGAGTGAGTGACCCTTTGCTCAAGCCAGTGACCTTGGACATAGCCAACAACCTTTGAGCTCAAGTCAGTGACAAAAGGGTCGTGTATGTGACCCCACGCTCAAGCCAGCAACCCTGTGCTCAAGCCGGATGAGCCCAAGCTCAAGTTGGTGACCTTGGCATTTTGAACCCAAGTCCTCTGCATCCTAGGCAGACACTCTTTCCATTGAGCCACCTGCTGGTCAGGCTCTCCTATTGTCTTTTTTTTTTTTTTAGACAAGAGAGTCAGAGAGAGGGATAGATAGGGACAGACAGACAGGAACAGAGAGAGATGAGAAGCATCAACCATTAGTTTTTGTTGCGACACCTTAGTTGTTCATTGATTGCTTTCTTGTATGTGCCTTGACTGTGGGGCTAGAGCAGACTGAATAACCCTTTGCTCAAGCCAGTGACCTTGAGTCCAAGCTGGTGAGCTTTTTGCTCAAGCTACATGAGCCTGCGCTCAAGCTGGCGACCTCAGGGTCTCAAACCGCGGTCCTTCGCATCCCAGTACAACACTATTCACTGCGTCACCACCTGATCAGGCTTTCCTATTGTCCTTTAACTTTAATTCTTTTGTTTTAAAATAATATTCAATTTACATAAAACTAGAAAAGGTAGTGTAGAGTGTTTTCTTACATTCCTCGCTCAGTTTTCCCTATTGTTGATGTTACATGTTACTACTGTATAATTTGTCCTAACTAATGAACTAAAATCGCCACAATTTTATTAGTTAATGTCCCTACTTAATTCACATGTTTTTAATTTTCTCCACTGGTCTTTTTCTGTCTCAGTATTCCATTCAGGATCCTAGCAGGTTACATTAGTCATCAAGTCTCCTTAACCTCCCCTGATAGTGACATGTTCTCAGACTCTGTTTTTTAATGACTTTGACCTTTTTAAGGAGTAGTGGTCATCATGTATTTTGTAAAATATTCCTCTATTTGGGTTTGTCTGAGGCTTTTCATGGTCTGACTAGGACTGGGTTTGAGGAAGAAGATCACAAAGATGAAGTGTCATCTCACCATGTTATCTCAAGGGAACTGCTCTCTTTTCGACTTGTTCCTGATCATATTCACCCAAATCTCTTAAAGAAAGAAGCATTAAGTGCGTATAGACCTGCAATCATATGTCTTTATTTGCTTTGCTTCTATAGAAATTGGATATTGCCTTAAGAGCTAACTGGCACAAAAAGAAAATCAGAATGTAGATAATTGAGTTTATTGAATTATCACAAGTAATTGCCTATCTAATATTTATAAAGTCTGTTGTTTTTATGAATTTATTTATAAAAGATGGATTTTGCCCATGAGGGGCAAATAGCTTCTTCTAAGGTTATTTAGTAAAAAAGAGATTGTATATATGTTTTGTTTATTAATAGTAAGTAATGTGACAGGAAGTAAACAGAATAAAGAATAGTACAGCACATATTGCATTTATAATGGTATAAATTTGCAATTACATCTAATGACCAACATTAAGTACAGTGTATTAAATTATTAAAATTGCTCTTCAGTATAAATTATACCATTGATTAGATTTACGGTGGTAGCTTTGAGATGTAAACTAAATATTGTGACATTTTTTTAAATTGAAATAAATGCTTATACTTCAATTAATGGCAATTTTTTAGGTCATTAACTCCTGAAAATTTTTTTTATTAACTATGTAGATTTCTACAATTGAATGAATTGAGACATAGGCACATAGCTTTATTAAGAACAAATCAATATCAATAAACCTGATAACTTGTTTGATATAATGATAAGATAGCACATAACACTTGTAATGCAAAGAAGTGAAAATATCTATGTATGCCTCTCTTTAATATTATTATTTCAAATATTTCTACATATTTCCAAATAACGGTTTGTGGAAAAAGAGTATATAGACCTTATAGTGCATGAATTTTGCTTAACTCATCTTAGATTTCTTCATGAGCCTCAGTAAAATGCAGCCACAGCCTGACCAGGCGGTGGTGCAGTGGATAAGCGTTGGACTGGGATGCAGAGGACCCAGGTATGAGACCCCGAGGTCGCCAGCTTGAGCGCGGGCTCATCTGGTTTGAGCAAGGCTCACCAGCTTGGACCCAAGGTCACTGGCTTGAGCAAGGAGTTACTCGGTCTGCTGTAGCCCCCCTGGTCAAGGCACATATGAGAAAGCAATTAATGAACAACTAAGGTGTCGCAACAAAGAATTGATGATTCTCATCTCTCTCCCTTTCTGTCTGTCCCTCTCTCTGACACAAAATAAATAAATAAATAAAATTAAAATGCTTTAAAAAAGAAAGCTTAAAAAAATGCAGTCATATTCTTACCTGAAGCAAAAAGTAGGCAGAATTTGCATGGTTGTACCAAAGTGTCTGAGTGTCATCTGAAGAAAGGGTAGTATTTTTACAAAGTTATTTTATATAATGTCACCAAACCTTATCACTTCACTTCAGCAATTTTATTTTATTTATTAATTTATTTATTTTAACATGTGTAAGAAAGAGATGGAGAAACAGGAAAGGAGAGAGATGAGAAGCATCAACTCCTAGTTGCATTACTTTAGTTGTTAATTGATTGCTTCTTGTATGTGACTTGACTGGGTTGATCCTGCCAACCCAGTGGCTTCTTGTTCGTGTCAGCGACCTTGGGCTCAAGCCAGCAACTTTGGGCTTCAAGCCAGTGACATTTGAGCCTAAGCCAGTGGCCATGGGGTTTAGAACCTGGGACCTCAGCATCCCAGGTCGATGTTCTATCTACTGCACCACCACTGGTCAGGCCACTTCAACAATTTTAAAGAAGTAAAAACATTATAAGACATTGAACACAATATCAATGTCTAAGTAATATTTCTCAAAGTATGAGAAAATGACTCATTAAAATCACTTTGAGTACACATCAATATGTAGACTCAGTGAATCAGATGCTTAGGAACTGAGGAGGCATCTGTATGTTTACCATCTCTTCAGGTATCTTTATGCAAACTGAAGTTCAAGGTCCACTGGAATGAAGAGTATGTGAGGGACAACAAGAAAGAATACATGGCATTCTAAATAGAAAAGTCTTCCTACAAAATAAAGTATGTGATAAACTGTTTTTTGTTCCCGGGGATCTCATATTCCACATAGCTTTTCTTCTTTTTGTTCCTTTAATGCTTTGTGGTTAGTAACTGTGCTACACTAGGCCTTGTACTTTTTATGTATCTCTGTAGTGCTGGATAGCAACATCCTTGAGGGCAGGAGTCATGTGACATCATCTCTATATCCTTATAGCATATAATTGGTTGGTGGCAGATAAATATTTGATTTTCTGAATTGGGAAAACAATTAGCTAATTAGACTGAGATTAAAGTATAACCATTGCCCAACATTTTTATTATGATCAGGTCCGATGATAAATTACAATAAATGACACTGAAAACAATAGGCAGAAAATATAATCAGTTTTTTTTTATTATTTCTTAATATTTTACTAGTATATCCCAGGACAGACCTCTTTTATCACTTCGCTTTGCATTTCTACAACAGTTTCTTTCCATCTCAGAGAGACATTTTTCTGAGACCCATGTAACAGTGTTCATTAGTCATGAGAGAATAAATGTTTGAAACAAAAATGTACTGACTCATAAATTATTTTGGTTATTTAGGTAATAGTAATAAAGGTAATACAGAATAACATATGAAAGATATATTTCTGACTCAATAATATTCTAACAGTAATAACAGAGGAGTACTGATCTCTACTTTCTACATTTTACTTACTAAAAAATTATGGTATCACCTTCCCTATATCTCTCAATGAACTAAAACTGCATTTTCAGTTCCTTGGATTTGGGACAGGGTAGTGGGAGAAGAGCAAGACTGAAGAAATGCAGTGATTATATGTTGTTCTGACTTCATCAGTCTGGGCTACCCAACTGTTTAGTGAATGGCAAGATAATGACACCATGTTATAGGTCACTTGTCTTTTGGAGATGTCATCACATTTGGAATTTATTACTATACAAATTTAATACTTTTCAGCTACTAGCATTGAAGAATTGCTTTCTGAAAGCCTAGCTCTGTGCAATCCTGTATAGCCATGACAGATAACACTGGGAAGTGTTTAAACCTAATTCTTACAACAGGGTTTCTCAAGCTTAGTATCTTGTCTTTGGTTTTAGTATCCAATATGTAAGGAGCATCCCTTCTCCCAGAATCTCTGCATGTCATCTTTCCTGGCTGGAAACTTAGGCATTGCCACTCTACAGGTTCAACTCCTTATTTGAATTGTATGTCAGCTCAGTGATTAAGCAAGGATATAGTTAGTCAACAGCAGCTGTAGACTTAACTGTTTTTGTCAATCAAGAAAGTTCTACCCACTTCTGCCCAACACCCTAAATCATGGCCCAAGCCTTGGTTAAAAATTCTATTCATTTGTTTCTCAGACTTGTGCCATGTTAGGATTAAAAACAAAATAAAAAAATTGAAAATCTAAAACAGGAGAAATGAAAACATTTAAAATGAAGTTACAGGGTCCATACCCACAGTGATCCAAGTTCAAGAGCAGGTGATGGGCAGAAGGGCTCATGTTAGGGCAGGTGACCATGGTTTGGGAGGTGGGAAGTTGCCCTGTTTTATCCTAGCCACTTAGCATGCATGTCCCCATCTCTTCCCAATTTCTCTTTGCAGAAATGCTTCTCCTCCACTGTGTCTAGTCTGGGTGTGATGGTAAATTCAGACATTTACCCTTCTGAGAGGGAAGTCAGAGGGACCTCTGTATTTTCTTACTCTAATCTTGATGTGGATATCTTGCACATGGCAAAGCAAAACCATGTAAACTCTACAGAGCTGCCTTTTCTTGACTTTTAAAACCTGAGATTTTCAGTCTGCTCTCTAGACTTGAGAGCATTTCTAGATTTTCTTATAAATACTCCTATGTGTCAAACAGCCAGAGTTCAGCCTTTGTTGCTTGAAATTAAAGAATCCCAAGCCAGTTAAAAGGGTAAGAGGTGGGGAGTGTTGTGTTGCCTGGAAATGGTGTTGGTTATCTGTTTGGTTCCAAATCCATCTTTAATATTATACTACTGCTATTTTTTTTCTTTATCTTCCTTCCTTCCTTCCTTCCTTCCTTCCTTCCTTCCTTCCTTCCTTCCTTCCTTCCTTCCTTCCTCTTTCCCTTCCCTATTTCCATTTTTTTTGTGAGAGACAGACAGACAGGAAGGGAGAGAGATGAGAAGCATCAACTCATAGTTGCGGTACCCTAGTTGTTCATTGATTGCTTTCTCATATGCGCCTTGACCTGGGGGCTACAGCCTAGCCAGTGACCCCTTGCTCAAGCCAGCCACCTTGGGCTCAAGCCAGTGACCTTAGGGGTCATGTCTATAATCCCATGCTCAAGCTGGTGACCTTGGGGTTTTGATCCTGGGTCCTCAGCATCCCAGACTGATGATCTATCCACTACGCTGCCTGGTTAGGCTGTTATTTTTCAACCTATGATTGCCTTAAGTTTAATGAATCAGAAAAACATGTTCATATTTACCTTCTTTACATCCTAAAGAATTTACAAAGGAAACATTTCTAGAGTAGTAATTCCTGTGGATGAGGACATTTCTGGGAGCCAGGTGACCTCTAACATGTTGTCAATTCTTTGACGTTCAACATACAGTCTTGTGCCATATCTTCTACACTTTACATTCATCAAAACCATTAACAAAATTAGCAACACAAGACAGCCTCATTAGTTTTAATTCATTCTGTGATGTGTAATAAAATACAAAGAGCACATGGATTTTATCAGCCTGACTAGCTCTCACCAGTTTAAGCAAATGCTGCTTCTCACCTAACTCACAGGTTCTGATGGCCACGTAAGTTTAATTAATTCATAATTGATAACTTAGCCCTTTCATTCCCAGAAAAACTGTCATTATTTACTGACTTCTATAATTTACTGCTAGGAAAAGAAAAGCAGTCTGTGGGGTTTGCAGTTTGAAGCACTGAATACCACAGTCATCAGGTGGAGCAATGTCACTGTAGCTCCTGAAACTCAGACTGTCATCTTGGATGGTTTTAACTGAACTTTAACTTCCATAACAAAGAAATCCTAACAATGCATTTTCTTTTGTTTGTGTGGTAATTTTTAATTTTATTAAAAATTATTTTTTTCTACAGCTTTATTGAGGTATAATTGACAGATAAAATGGTATGTATTTAAAGTGTACAATATGGTCATTTGATATATAGGTACATTGTAAAATTATTTCCACAATGAAGTTAATTAACACATCTATAGTTAATTTGTTTGTGGTGAGAGTGCAAAAAAAAAAAAAAGCAACAAATTTCAAGTGGACAATACAGCATTAACTATTAAGTATAATTACTACACTGTATATTAGGTCCCCAGAACTTATTCATCTTAACAGCTGAAAGTTTGTACTCTTTGACTAAAATCTCTGCATTTCCTATTCTCCCGCAACCACCATTCTACTCTCTGTTACTATGGTACCACTTGTTTTTGTGTGTGAAATAATTCTTAAAATCTTTATATTTGTGGAATAATAATTTATCTTTGTGGAAATTGACAAGGAAGTATCTATCCTATGAGACTTTGCCTTTCTAAAAACAGAGTTGTAAGCTCTCTTTACTTTTCTCTTCCGGATTTACACCTGTGTAGAAACACGTGAAAGTCAGTCCTGTGGGCAGATGATGCCACCACGCGTTAAGAACTTTGACAGCAGAATGATTAACTTGTGGCTAGGTAGTTGCGACTTCTTGAAGGTAGCAGATTTCTCTGTTGTTATGTATGTTTTCTGGGAAGTGCTGGTGGTGAAGAATGGGGTTGGGCAATGAACCTTTGTGTCGAAAGTGATGATTCTCATCGTCACCACCAGAGGATGTTCTAGGCACGTTTTTTTGTCAGAGCAACTCACATTGACTGTAATAGCCAGTCTTTCCGACAGAGGTAGCATGTCCTCTCTGAGGATGTGGAAAATCTCAATGTCAATAGCAGCTTATAAAATGGAAAAGAACATGGCATTGGCTATGTGTTTAGAAAAGTCTGAGGCATTTAACCTTACTATACTTGAATCATTACCATGATACTGACAAGCAAAGTTATTTCTGAAAAATCTGTCAGATTTAGTCCTTGACTGCATGGTAAATAAAGATGATCGCTAGGCTACCCACATTATAATTCTTTTTTGAGGTTTGGGAAAGCAGCCATTTTGGTTAACTGATTTTTAAAATTTACTATAATTCTTGTGTTGAGACTAGAGTAAAAAAAGAGACACAGGGAAGAGAAAAAGGAAGTGATTTTTAAGAAAATTTTAGTGTAGTACCCTTTAAATAGGGAAGGGGAAAGATAAGAAAATATGCCTTACATTCACTTGAAAAATAAGCTATAAAATACTATCAAAAAAGTAGTAAAAGGGCTTGTTGTAGATAAGATTTTAAAAACTGCCATCTTATATCAAGGTCTGCTGACAAATGTCAGAAACTACTTAGAAGTTGAATCTTGTGTCAGCGCTAAAGGGTGCATAGTTAAGCTAAATAGCAACCAGTTACCATCAGCTTGCCTCATTATATAAATTACATTCTTTCTACATAATGCAAAAACACTTGAGTATGTGATATTTGTTAAAATGACTGAATGTAATATGTTGTTAAAGGTAAGTCATCTCTGTGTGTGTGTGTGTGTGTAAACACACTAAAAAGCACAAAAATGTTTTTCAAATTTATGGGCATTTTTTAATTGAAATATAATTGACATACAATGTGTAAGTTTAAGATATTGATTTGATTTTATTTGCATGTTGCTATATGATTACTACCCTAGTGTCAGCTAGCACCTCTGTGGTATCACATAAGTATCATTTTTGTGTGTGTGTGTGTTGGGAACAATTAAGCTCTAGTTTTTTTTTTTTTAGCACATTTCAAGTATACAATACAGTATTATTGTCTATGGTCACTGTATTGTGCATTAAATCTGCAGGACTTATTTATGTACTAGTTGCAAGTTTGGACCCTTCAACAATATTCTCCAATTCCCCCTACCCCCACCAGCCCCTGATAACCACCATTCTACTCTCTGTTTTTATAGGTTTGACTTAGGTTCCACATATAAGTGATATCGTACAGTATTTGTCTTTTTATGTTTGATTATCTCACTTAACATTATACCCTTAAGGTCTGTCCATGTTGTTGTAAATGGCAGGATTTTATTCTTTCTCATGGCTAAATAATATTTCATTGTGTATTATAGACCTCATCTTTCTTACCCATTTATCTGTTGATGGTA
Organism: Rhynchonycteris naso; assembly: GCA_037038555.1. Taxonomy (NCBI): domain Eukaryota; kingdom Metazoa; phylum Chordata; class Mammalia; order Chiroptera; family Emballonuridae; genus Rhynchonycteris; species Rhynchonycteris naso. Next base: position 232,304,080 of record CM072998.1, read on the forward strand.
CTCAGGTTGTGTCTATATATTGGCTACTGTGAATAATGCTACAATAAACATGGGAGTGCATATATCTCTATGATATACTGTTTTTATTTTCTTTGGATATATATATAAGGGCATGCACTTTAATATAAAACATATAACCCTTTAGAGTTTCAAGTGGAAACTTTTATTCACATGTTATCTTTTTATAATACATATTTTAAAGGACATTCTTTACTTTTAATAAAAGGTATAATTTTTACATTTATTTATTAAATATTGTGATAAGAATATTTTACGTGAGGTCTTACCTCTTAACAGATTTTTAAGTACACAATACAGGATTGTTATCTATAGGCACAATATTGTACAACCAATCTCTAGAGCTTGCCTAACTGAAATTTATGACCATTGATTAGCAACTCCCTATACCCTCCACCCCTCAGAACTTGGCAACCAGTATTCTATTCTGCTTTTTTGAATTTGACTATTTTAAATATCTTATATAAGTGGAATCATGTAGTATTTGTTCATTGTTTATTTCACTTAATAGCATAATGTACTCAAGGTTTATTCATGTCACATATGGCAGTATTTCCTCCATTTTTTCACATTACTATGTAATTTTGTTTCTCCTTCCATCATCATTTATACCCCTGCATTTGTTTCTTACCCCTCACCAACCACCTTTCCTTCTAGTAGTCACCATAGTGTTGCTGTGTCTTTGAGTTTCTGTTTTCTGCTTAATCCCTTTACCATTTTTATAGCCCCTCAAAGTCAGTGTGTTGAGGCTATTTCTGTGTTACTCGTTAGTTCATATTGTTCATTAGATTGCTCATCGAGTATAAGTGAAATCATATGGTACCTGTCTTTCTCTGACTGGCTTACTTCACTTAGTATAATACTTTCCAGATCTATCCATGCTGTTGTAGGAGTAAATTTTATTTTCTTTTTTACAGCTGATTAATACTCCGCTGTGTAAATATACGTAAGCTTTTTCTCCACTCATCTACTGATGAGCACTTTGACTGGTTCTAAATCTTAGCTATTATAAATAATGCTGCAATGGACACAGGGGTGCATATATTCTTTCAAATCAGAGTTTTGTGTTTCTTCAGCTATACCCCAGAAGTTAAATTGCTGGCTCATAAGGCAGTTCCATTTTTAATTTTTTGAGTTAATTCCATATTGCTTTTCACAGTGGCTGTACCAATCTGCATCCTCCCTAACAGTTCACAAGGGTTCCCTTTTCTCTACACCCTTGCCAAAACCATTTGTTGACTTATTGATGACAGCCATTCCGACAGATGTGAGGTGATACCTCATTGTGGCTTTAGTTTTACCTTTCTACAATGATAGTGACACTGAGTGTCTCTTTGTATGTCTATTGGCCATCTGTAGGTCCTCTTTGAAGAAATGTTTATTGAGGTCTTTTGCCCATTGTTTGTTTTCTTTTGGTGTTACGTTGTATAAATTCTTTATAAATTTTGGATATTAACCCCTTATCATATGTATTATTGTGAATATATTCTCGTATTTAGTGGATTGTCATTTAATTTTGTTGATGGTTTTCTTTGCTGTCCAAAGTCAGATATAGTCCCATTTGTTTATTTACTTTTTAGTTTCCTTTGCTGAGGAGATACATCAGAAAAAATGTTGTTATGAGAAATATCTGAGATTTTGTGCCTATGTTTTTATTTAGGATTTTTATATTTTCAAGTCTGACATTTAAGTCTTTAATTCATTTTGAATTTATTCTTGTACAAAGGTGGTCTAGTTTCATTGTTTTGCACTTATGTGTCTAATTTTCCCAACACCATTTATTGAATAGACTATCTTTATCCCATGCTTTGTTTGTCTAATAGTAATTGATCATAAAAATGTGGATTTAATTCTGGGCTCTTGGTTCTATTCCATTGGTCTATATGTCTGTTTATCTGCTAATACCAAGCTGTTTTGAATATTAAGTAAGTTTGCTATAAGATAGCATGATTCCACCATCTTTATTCTTATTTCTCAAGGTTGCTATGGCAATTCAGGGTCTTTTGTGGTTCCGTATTAACTTTTGAATTTTTGTTCTGGTTCTGTAAAATATGCCATTAGTATCTTGATGGGAAATGTGTTGATCTATAGATTGCTTTGCATATTATGGACATTTAAAATTTTTTATTTTATTTTATTTTTGTGGCAGAGACAGAGAGAGTCAGAGAGAGGAACAGATAGGGACAGACAGACAGAAAGGGAAAGAAACGAGAAACATCAATTCCTCATTGCGGTTCCCCAGTTGTTCATTGATTAATTTCTCATATGTGCCTTGCTGGGGGGCTATAGCAGACTGAGTGACTCCTTGCTCGAACCAGCGACCTTGGGCTCAAACTGGTCAGCCATGCCCAAACCAGATGAGCCCATGCTAAAGCTGGTGACCTCAGGGTCTCGAACCTGGGTCCTCCACATCCCAGTCCGATGCTCCATTCACTGCGCCACCACCTGTCCAGGCCAGCTATGGACATTTTGATGATATTAATTCTTCCTATTCATGAACATGATATATATTTATACTTATTTGTATCTCTTTCATTTCTTTCTTCAGTGTCATAATTTTCATATAACTATCCCTCAAATATCAATTATTTATATTGTTTGGCACATAATAGACACTCAACAAATATACATATTTTTTAACAGGGACAGAGAGAGAGAGTCAGAGAGAGGGACAGATAGGGACAGACAGACAGAAACGGAGAGATGTGAGAAGCATTAATCATTAGTTTTTTGTTGCCATTGCGACACCTTAGTTGTTCATTGATTGCTCTCTCACATGTGCCTTGATCGCGGGCTTTCAGCAGACCAAGCAACCCCTTGCTGGAGCCAGCAACCTTGGGTCCAAGCTGGTGAGCTTTTAATCAAGCCAGATGGGCCCATGCTCAAGCTGGTGAGCTCGGGGTCTTGAACTGGGGTCTTCTGCATCCCAGTCTGATGCTCTATCCACTGCGCCACCGCCCGGTCAGGCAACACTCAACAAATATTAATTGCATGCATTCATTGTCCTATCTTAAAACATTGGCTGAAAAGTAAGTTTCCACAAATATCTGAGCCTGCTCATTCTGTCAACAGTGTTCTAGTTGAACTCAGGGTTAATGTATTAATTTTAGTAATGAAAATTGTGGAGAATTATATTGGACTATATAGAACTGGAATTATTGATAAGATCTACTCTTGGCCAAAGCATCTAATAATATAGTAACATTGTCTTCTGTTTATCAGCCAACAGAAGGACATCATGGGCATATCCATCAGTTAGACAACTCCATGAGCACATCATGTTTAGTGCTAAGAATACAGTAATGATTAGATTACTGGAACATTGCAAGGTAGTGAATGATGGACAGAATTTGAATAGATTTATTCCTAACTGTAGTTGGAAATTGATTCCTTCCTTAATTTATTTGTTTATGTAGACAAAATTATTAGTATTTATATTAACAGTCTTTATGATAACTAAGAAGAACACAGCGGTGATAAGTTTATATTCTAGTGAGACTCCTAAAGTAAGCCAGAGTGCCACTCGTGGTAATTAACTAATGCATAGTTTCTGGAGTAGCATTTGTTAAACTAGAGTTCTTGTTCTCTTTTCTATGGTCCAATATTCCTCTGAGAACATTTGTTATATTGTGTTTGTATTATGAAGATACTTAAACTATAATATAAGCAAAAATATTTAAGGAAACTTTGGGTCTTTTAGATAGTTACTTTATAACTGAGCATTGCCGTGTAGTTTTAGTGTCTATGATTATATTTACTTTTGGGACAACACCAAATTTTTTTTATACTAATATCCTTTCTCTTCTTGGGATCCAAAGACACACATTCATGGGTCCTAAATACCTGAATTAAAAAGAAATCACTCTATAATAGAATATCTGCAAAGATCTTCACAATCCTCTCAGGTCAGAGAACCACTAATCCACTTGTTACTTTGTTAGGGAAAGAATTAATTAAAAAAACTTAAACTCTTAATACCATAGATACTGTGAGATGCTGTTATTAAGATTAGCTGGATGAGAATGGTGTCAGCATTGTTGAATGAAGTAATTACACCTGCCATAGATATCCTGGGAGACTTAGTCAGTAGGGAGTTTCAGCATGTCAGAAATAACTGCCACAATAGGGCACGTTGAGATTATTATGTATGAATCAGGGGAACAACAGAATCTGTTATCAGAGTATCTACAGAACCCTTTAATTTTAGATTTTGTATTAAATGAATTTTGAACAATAAACTTAAAATAAATGGTCTAGTTTCAAAATGATTTGAACTGAATTTTTCCTCAAGCACATTTTTCCCAGAGTTTTTCTCTCATAGACATTTAATCTGCATGCTTTTGACTTGTTTACACTTGACTCATCAAAATCTGTTTTTTAAAGTGTTTGACATCTGAGGAACCTAAATAACATTTGTAAAGCAATGGTTAAACCCGGAAATCGTTTTTTCAACACAAATGAAAACATGAATGAGAATGAGCCAGTCTGAATTGCCATAAATATTACTCTAATAATCTGTTGTGAGGTTCCTTGCAAGCATCTCTGTAATGAACTCCTCAAATAGAAGCAAACTGGAGTAGAAATGAACCTGCATCCTCTTCTGGCTTCCCCACTGCAGTGGAGTGCTACAGGTAACAGTGAAATGTTCTATTTGCAGTTGAATTCAAACAGCTGTTCTATATATTTTTTTAATAAAATGATTATCTGGCCTTGGCTGGTGGGCTCAGCAGTAGAGCATTCACCTGACATATAAAAGTCTGTGTTCAATTCCCAGTCAGTCACACAGGAGAAGTGATCATCTGCTTCTCCACCCCTCCCCTTCCTTTTTCTCTCTCTCTCTCTTTCTCTCTCTATCTCTCGTCTTCTCCTCTTGCAACCATGGCTCGAATGGTTTGAGTAAGTTGGCCCTGGGTGCTGAGGATGGCTCCATAACCTCACCTCAGGTGCTAAAATAGCTCATTTGCTGAGCAATGGAGCAGCGGCCCCAGATGGACAGAGCATTGCCTGGTAGGGGGCTTGCCAGGTGGATCCCGGTTTGGGCGTATGTGGGAGTTTGTCTCTCTGCCTCCCCTATTCTCACTTAATAAAGAAAAATGATTATCCAGGAGTGTTACTAGTATTGATATTGAGAATATGACAGATTTGGAAGTCTTACAAAATTAACAAGAGTATAAGAATTTCTTGAATTTTGGAGTAACCAAGTCTGGGCTAATTCTGGAACATCTCTCATCTTGTTTTGATCTGAAATAGATATGCCTTATACACCTGAGAAAACTATTGCATGGGCAATTCACTTAAGATGTATGAAGCTGCCATTGGAAAACAAGGGGAATGTTTGTTTTATGCATCAATTTAGGGTTTCTTACAGAACAGCAGAGGTGAACAGGCTTTTTGCATCTATGTGATTGCCAGAGGTTCTTCTCATAATCTAACCACCAATGCAAGAAATGGCTGTGGGCAGGGCAGAGTCAAGGCCAAGGAGCTGACTCACACAGGAACCTTATCCATGAGTAGGATTGAAACAGCTCAGCCAATGTCCTACAGCCCATGTGTGGAGTGAGAGGAAGGGAACACCAGTGGGAATACGGAAGGCTGATGAGCCGCTTCAAGAAAGTAAATGGCAAAGGCAGAGAAAAATATGATCTACACTACTCAATGCAATATCTGCAAGCCTTGCAGGGCTCTTTAAATTAGGACTAATTACAGTTAGTTACAATTAAAGCTTTAATCTCTCAATCACAGTATCCGCATATTAAGTGTTCCATAGTCACATTTTGGGCAGTGCAAACATCGAACATTCACATCATCACAGATCTAAACCATCTAAATTATAATACCAATATGATTATCTTTGCTCCCAGTTAAAAGCAGAATATTACCTTTGCCTAATGAAGTATGGTCACAATAGCCATTTTTATTGATAAACAAAGGAGAGGTGGTGCATTAAAGTCACTGCCAAATTGGATACATACCACTGTTTTAGAGATGGAAAACATGGCTAATTTCTGATTTTTCCTTGACAGAAGGAATCTCTTGAGCGTTTCAGGGTCTCTAGGTATCAAAAAATGCTCTCTTAGTATAATTATTTAAAAAAATACTGTGTGTATGTATTTATTAGTCATATTATTAAAAATGTACATGCAAAGGCTATGGGATTCCAAGTGAAACACAATTCAGCTTTTAAATATGGCCTCCCATGTTCCACATGGCATCATGGCCACTCTGTTTCCCCACCTTCTCCTCATCATCTCCTCTCATTCATGGGAATATGGAAGGCTGATTCCCATAGCATGGCCTCTCTGTTTCCCCACCTTCTCCTCATCAACTCCTCTCATTCATGGGAATATGGGAGCTCAACATGCTGAGAGGTAAGTTTTGTCCCATGACTCATGAACACAAGCTAAGTTTTGTCTTAGAAGTGTTAGAGATGTTATTTCCATAGGATAAAGTCTCTCCCCTTAGATCTTTGCACATGTGACCTACCCAGAATGAGAAGGGGTGAGGTCAAACGTGCTCCTTTTGGGTGGCTTTTTCGACACCATCTAAAGCACCTGCTCTCAACTGTGCGCTCTTGTAGCTCTAAGTGATTAATCTGTATTAGCTTTTTTACGGTATTTATCACTCCTTGAAATTACTTTAATTACTTGTTTATTGTCTGGAGGCAAAGACCTTGTCTGTCTTCAGTGCTGTATACTCAGTGCTTAGAAAAGAACCTGGTAATAAACATTTGTCTAAAGAATGAATAAATGAATGCATGAAAGAGATTAAGTCTTATTTTTGTGGCACTTCTATTCCAGTTAGCAAATGAGCATTTAATATATTGTAGGTACCTTACATAAATCAATTACTGATATATAAATCTGATAAAATACACTTATTTATATCAATTTTACATATTAAAAATGTTGTCTTAGATCAGTTAACTTGCACAGATTAAGATCAGTTGAGTGCCTGACTGTGGTGGCACAGTGGATTAAGCATTGGCCTGGGACACTGAAGGTCCCATTGGGAGCCCCAAGATTGCAGGATAGAGCATGGACTCTTCTGTTTGAACACAGACTCCTTGGCTTTAGTGTGGGGTCACTAGCTTGGTTGTGGAAGATCACTAGCAAGAGCCCAAAGGTCGCTGGCTTGAGCCAAGGGTCACTGGCTCAGCTGGAGTTCCCCATCAAGGAACATATAAGAAGCAAAAAATAAATATCTGAAGTAAAGCAACCATGAGTTGATGCTTCTCCCCTGGCCCTCTTCATGTCTCTCTCTCTCTCTCTCTCTCTGAAAAGAAAAGAAAAGAAAAAAGAAAAAAATCAGTTGAGTAACTTGCACAGCTAGTAGTAATGGTGGAGGCAGAGCAGAACACAGGCAATCTTAGTCCAGAACTATGCCTTAATCAGGAGGCTCTCTCTTCCTCTCTCTCTCTTTCTCTCCTCTTTGTGTACATTTCAAAATTAATATCCTCAGTTAGGTTCCATATCCCCTTGAGTCCTTGGTGCCTGAGTCTTACTTCGGATGAATAATAATGGCGATCATGATAATCTACAATATTTATAAAACCTTTTGAAATTTATGTAGCAGACTAAAATGTGTTCTCTCTTTTTGGATCCTCATAACTAAACTGTGAGCTAGTCAGAAAAAATTATTGTCAGTAAAACTCACCCAGCGGAGAACATATTTAGCATAAAGGAAGAAATCTTTATTTTTGCATGTGAGAAACAATGTCACCCTGATTTTAAATGTCACCCCAATTTTGAAAATACCCTCTGGCTTCTGTGTGAAATCATTGGAATGAATGGTAGAAGAAAAGAAGACTACTCTGCATGAATAAACCATGAAATATATTTGACAATAAAATTTTCAATTAATGTGGAAATATTTGCTCTGAATCTTGGCTCTTGAGGATTTAAGTCTCGGCCAAATATTAAAAATATGTTTTATTTCATTGCCCAGAGTACATGACAGACACATAGATCCTTGAGAATCTGAAAACTGTCGTTTTTGAAAATCTTGAATGTGGATTAAGCTGATGGACTGATTAACACAATCAGAGAGGCTTAGATTCACTGCAACACTTTATCACAGTTTTTACCCCATGCAGTGTGGTTCTGTTAAAGAAATGAGGGCTTTTACTCAACCAACTTGAAAAGGACAGTTTTCCTGGGTCTCTTGATTGTTTATAGTATCCTTTTCACTTCACTGAACATGCCAAAATAAAAGAGAAAATGAAAGTTGGTCAAAGATCTTTGACCAAAAATTTTACTTAGAATTGTGCATTTCAATAAGATCTGTGTGATGTCTCAGACATTTAAATATACAATAACACATTTTAAATTAATCTTTTAATGATTTCCACTTAGGCATTTTAGTTACTGTATTAGTAGATCCCTAATTTTAAGAGCTCTGCTTTGCTAAGAATTGGAATTTACTAGTGATCTATGTCCAGTTTAATTTATGAAAAATGAATTTGACACACATCAAGTAACTCCTATGTGTAGGTGTAACAAATCAAAAATATATAATCAATTCTGTGCTTTCAGCTCTGCCCAAGTTCTTGTTACAGCTGAAAGTCCTGTTCCCCTCCAGCTAACCACATCAGGAGTTAATATCCAAGCAAGAAGAATAAACGTAAGTGGAAGCTACATGACTCCACCTCAGTTTTCCCCCTTTCTTCTCACTCCCAGAATGCTGAGACTTGCAGTTCCAATTCTTGCTCAAGGCCAAGAGGACAACCTGATTGTGGGAACCTGTGGGCACCTATTACATAGAACAAAAATCCTAGTTTGTAAGTTACTTGCTAGCTTCAGTTTCTGTAACAACCAAAGAAACAGACTCTGACCATCAAATATGCCAGCTCCGGGAAATTTGCTTACTTTCAATAAGTTATCTGAACACACTGAGCTGGCTTGCACATACCCTACTCCACTCTCCCCATCACCCCCAACATTCCCAGGTGGCTAGCACGTCAATAAACCTCTTTTCTTCTCATCAGCACTTGTCTCATAAGTTTGGTTTTTTATGGTGATGGGCAGCCACACTTGGGGTCATTTTTTCAGTTTCATAGGCACCATATACTAGACAGTCATACACAGCCCTTGTGCTGAGATGAGAAAGGAATAAAAAGGGAGTGTGGAGGTGGGGCACAGTAGGTGAACGAGTTGAGTTAGGCAAGACGGAGGCAGCTCTGCCCACTATATAGGTAGCTCTACCAACCCTCAGGGCATTCCTTGTATGTGTAAGTGCTGTAAAAGACCATTGACCTCAAGATGAACCTATGCCCTCCCATGGTTACTGGAGAATGCAGAGCATTTAGCTTTTCTGCAAAACCATGTTCCTGCTTTCTATATTAAAACAGAGATCATCCTTTTGTTTTAAACTAAAAACAATTATGAAATAAGTAACATTCCCACAGAATCTTTTCATGGCAAGAGCAGTCTTGCACGACAGGTTTTGCAAACCGGGGTTAATGAGAGTTAGACCAAGCAGATGAACAATTGCTTCAAACAAGCTGAACTCAGCTTTTTTTTCATTATGGATATATATTCTTTTTTTATATCTTGTGTTTATATGCTGGGGATAAATTAGTGAATGAGAAAATTTCATATCCCATATTTAGAGGGATATAGACAAATGATAAAGCCCTCACAAGAAATTATGATAAATGCTCCTTCATGATGTATTTCAAGAAGAGTAGAAGAGAGGCATCTGGCATGGATATGGGGAGCAGACCTTTGATGACCTCTGAAATGGAGTGTAGTAATAGCAAAGGGATCAATTACAAAAGGAAACTGTAAAAAATGACAAAATTATGAAAAACATTTATCCTAACACAGACAAAATATTAACCGGGAAGAATTATGACTAAGGTAGAAATTTGTGCTGAGGTTGCAAAATAAAACTCCAACCAACCAAACAAAAAACCTAGTGACATTGAAGAATGCCACTTGCTTCAAGAACAGCTTTATCAAGGGTCTCACCATCAGTATAGAACAAATATTCTGCTAAGGTAGAAGTAAGTAAAACTAAGGTCGTTACAACCAGGAGAAGGAACAAGGAAAGGCTTTATGATAGTGACTTTTGAGTTAAACCTTCAACAACATGTAGGCTTTTATAAGCGAAGATAAGGTAAGAACAAGCAAAATTCTTGAGATTGGAAACAATATTAGCAAGAAGAAGAAGAAAAAACCAGAGCTGGATTTAGGAAAAGTCAGGAAGATTTGAGTTTCTGCTACCGGGAATTCTTGTTGGCAAACAGCTTATAATATAAGTTTAGAAAGGAGGTTTTTGACATATTGTGACTCATCTTAAATTTAATAGAAATTAAGTCCATTGAGGAATAATTCATGAATATATATGCATATTTATGAAGTACTCTTTTAAAAAGTGAAAGTTTCATTTAATAACTTTAAAAAATAGAGAAATTTGTCCAAAAATATCATTCATAACTATTGATATTCAGATATACATTTTTTTCAGTATCTTCCCACACATACATTATGTTTCACATTATAAACAATATCTGGATTTTTATACTATTCTTTTTTTGACGCAGTAGAAAATTTCCAATGGTCACTTATTTTTATTTATCCCTTGTTATATCAGCATAACAGTCCATTGAATAGACATAACAGTTTCTTTTGGTATTATAAATAACACTTTTATATGTACATTTCTCCCTTATATATGATGTTATTTTCTTGGTGTGATTGTTAGGTACAAGGTTTTAACTCATTCTATCCAGCCATACTAGGACTTCAGGCCTTTGCATGAGTTCTTTATATATGTATATATGTATTTTTTTCTCTGAGTCTGTAATACTTGCTGAAAATATTTTGCTCAGATAATTGTTGCCCTTTTCATTTTTATTTATATTTTGACATGCCATTTACTTTCTGCTTTTTAAAAATGCTCAGGGTAAATTCAAAAGGTTAATTGCACCAAATGCTACAAAAGACATGGATAAAAATAATACATGAACAAATTTTAACAAATGTTTTCCATGCACTGACATTGGTATTGTTTAACTGATCATTAATTTATCTCAATAGAGTTCAATAATACAAAAACCCAAGTTTTCTCTTAAATATCACTTAAATTTAGGCACATTGCAATCTCACTTCTAAGAGATGTGGCTTACCGATTTTTATATTTAAAATTAATGTCCAGTCAGTGCTATGGTCTGAATGTTTATGTCTCTCTCCAAATTGCATGTTGAAAAAAAATTTTTTTTTTAAAGTTAAGTGAGAGGCAGGGAGGCAGAGACAGACTCCTTCATGTGTCCTGACCAGGATCCACCTGGCAAGCACCCGAAGGGCGAAGTTCTGCCCATCTGGGGCAGCTGTGCCATTGCTTGGCAACAAGCTATTTTAGTGCCTGAGGCAAGGCCATGGAACCTTTCTCAGTGCCTGGGGGCCAACTCACTCCAGTAGAGCCATGGCTGAGGAGAGGAAGAGAGAGAGAATGGGGAGGGGTGGAGAAGTAGATGGTTGCTTTTCCTGTGTGCCCTGACCAGGAATCAAACCTAGGACTTCCACACGCCAGGTCGATGCTCCACCGCTGAGCCAACCGGCAGGGGGTATGCTGAAATCCTAATGCCCAATGTGATGGTAGTAGGAGGTGGGGTTTTTGATGTTTTTTTTTTTAGCTCATGAAGTGGAGCCTTCATGCATGGAATTTGTTATTTGTTTTATCTAGTTTTGGAGGTATAAATTTTGATTGTTTATTTGAGACTTGTCTTGTTTCTTGAGGTAGGAACAAGATGTGAACTTCCCTCTTAGAACCGCTTTTGCTGAATCTCATAAATTTTGGTATATTATATTTCCAGTTTTGTTTGTCTCAAGGTGTTTTTTAATTTCCTTTTTGATTTTTTCTTTGACCAGTTGATTAGTAGCATTATGTTCAGTTTCCAGAATTTAAGAATTTTCCAGTTTTCTTAGCATAATTAATTTTTAATTTTATCCCACTGAGGTTGGAGAAGATGCTTGATATGGTTTTAGTCCTCTTATAATGTTCTGTAAATATCAGTTAAGCCCACCTAGTCTAACACGTTATTTAAAGCTGATATTTCCTAATTTTTTGACTAGATGATCTATCCATTGATGTAAATGGATTATTTAATTCTCCTGCTGTTGTTGTAATGCTGTCTATTTCTCAATTCAAATATGTTAATATTTGCTTTATATATGTTAGTGCTCCTATGTTGAATGAATAAATATTTGCAAATGTTAAATCCTCTCCTTGGATTGACCCTTTTATCTGTATGTAATACCCTTCTTTGTCTCTCATTACAGTTTTACAATTTTTGTTTTCAAGTTTACTTTGTCTGATATAAGTATATAGCTACTCTAGCTTTTTTGGGTTATCATTTGCATACCATATATATTCTTTTTTTTTTTTTTAGTGAGAGGAAGGGAGATAGAGAGACAAACTTCCCACATATGCCTCACCTGGGATTCACCTGGCAACTGTCATCTGGGACCAACACTCAATCAACTGAGCTATCCTCAGTGCCCAGGCCAAAGCTTGGACTACAAACCAGGAAGAGAGAGAGAAAGAGGAGAGGGAGAGGAAGGAAAGCAGTTGGTCACTCCTTATGTATACCTTGAGCAGGGACACACTGGGCCAATGCTCTATCCACTGAGCCAGTCAGCCAGGGCCTGCATGGAATATCTTTTTCCACCTTTTCACTTTCAGTCTGTGTGTCATTACATCTGAAGTGCGTCTCTTGTAAGCAGCACATAGATGGGCTTTTTTTTTTTTTTTTAATATATATTTTATTATTATTAATTCTAATGGGGTGACATCAACAAATCAGGGTACATATGTACAATGAAAACATCTCCAGGTTATCTTATCATTCAATTGTGTTGCATACCCATCACCAAAAGTCAAATTGTCCTCTGTCACCTTCAATCTGGTTTTCCCTGCGTCCCTCCCCTCCTCCCTATCCCACTCTTCCCTCCCTCCCCCCATCCCCTAACCACCACTCTCTTGTCCATGTCTCATACCCTCACTTTCATGTCCCACCTATGTATATAATCGTGCTGTTCTCAGTTTTTCTTTTTTTCTGATTTACTTATTTCACTCCGTATAATGTTATCAAGGTACATCCATTTTGTTATAAATGCTCCGATGTCATCGTTTCTTATGGCTGAGTAGTATTCCATAGTATATATGTACCATAGCTTTTTAATCCACTCGTCTTGTGACGGACACTTGGGCTGGTTCCAGATCTTCGCTATTGTGAACAATGCTGCCACGAACATGGGGGCGCATTTCTTCTTTTCGAACAGTGCTATGGTGTTCTTAGGGTATATTCCTAAAAGTGGGATAGCTGGGTCAAAAGGCAGTTCGATTTTTAGTTTTCTGAGGAATCTCCAAACTGTTTTCCACAGTGGCTGCACCAGTCTGCATTCCCACCAGCAGTGCAGAAGGGTTCCCTTTTCTCCACATCCTCGCCAGCACTTATTCTGTGTTGTTTTGCTGATAAGTGCCATTCTGACTGGTGTGAGGTGATATCTCATTGTGGTTTTAATTTGCATTTCTCTAATGATTAGTGATGTTGAGCATTTTTTCATATGCCTATTGGCCATCTGTATGTCCTCTTTGGAGAAATTTCTATTCATTTCTTTTGCCCATTTTTTGATTGGGTTGTTTGTCTTCCTGGTGTTGCGTTTTATAAGTTCTTTATAAATTTTAGTTATTAACCCCTTATCAGATGTGCTGCCGAATATGTTCTCCCATTGTGTGGTTTGTCTTTTTATTCTGTTCCTATTGTCTTTAGCTGTGCAAAAACTTTTTAGTTTGATATAGTCCCATTTGTTTATCTTGCCTTTTATTTCAGTTGCCCATGAAGATAAATCGGCAAATATACCGCTGCTACAGATGTCGGAGAGCTTGCTGCCTATGTTTTCTTCTAAGATGCTTATGGTTTCACGGCTTACATTTAAGTCTTTTATCCATTTTGAGTTTGTTTTTGTGAATGGTGTAAGTTGATGGTCTAGTTTCATTTTTTTGCAGGTAGATGTCCAATTTTCCCAACACCATTTGTTAAAGAGGCTGTCTTTACTCCATTGTATGTTCTTTCCTCCTTTGTCAAATATCAGTTGTCCATAAAGCTGTGGGTTTATTTCTGGGTTCTCTGTTCTGTTCCATTGATCTATGTGCCTGTTCTTATGCCAGTACCAGGCTGTCTTGAGTATAATGGCCTTGTAGTAAACCTTGATATCAGGAAGAGTGATACCTCCTGCTTTATTTTTTCTTTTTAAGATTGCTGAGGCTATTCGTGTTCTTTTTTGGTTCCATATAAATTTTTGGAATATGTGTTCTATATCTCTGAAGTATGTCATTGGTATTTTAATTGGTATTGCATTGAATTTATAAATTGCTTTGGGTAATATAGACATTTTAATGATGTTTATTCTTCCTAGCCATGAGCACGGTATGTGCTTCCACTTGTTTGTATCTTCTTTGATTTCTTTTATCAATGTTCTATAATTTTCCGAGTATAAGTCCTTAACCTCCTTGGTTAAATTTACTCCTAGGTACTTTATTTTTTTGGCTGCAATAGTGAAGGGGATTGTTTCCTTAATTTCTTTTGCTGATATTTCATTGTTGGTGTATAGAAATGCCTCTGATTTCTGAGTATTAATTTTATATCCTGCCACCTTGCTGAAATCATTTATAAGGTCCAGTAGTTTTTTGACTGAGACTTTAGGGTTTTCAATATACAATATCATATCATCTGCAAATAATGACAGTTTTACTTCTTCTTTTCCAATTTGTATGCCTTTTATTTCTTCTTCTTGTCTGATTGCTGTAGCTAGGACTTCCAGAACTATGTTGAATAAGAGTGGTGAAAGTGGGCAACCCTGCCTGGTTCCTGATCTTAAGGGGATTGCTTTTAATCTTTGTCCATTTAGTATGATGTTTGCTGTCGGTTTTTCGTAGATGGCCTTTATCATGTTAAAGAATGATCCCTGTATTCCCACTTTACTGAGAGTTTTGAGCATGAATGGGTGCTGGATTTTATCAAATGCCTTTTCTGCATCTATTGAAATTATCATGTGATTTTTGTCCTTCCTTTTGTTTATGTGGTGAATCACATTGATTGATTTGCGAATATTGAACCAGCCTTGCCTCTCCAGAATAAATCCCACTTGATCGTGGTGTATGATTTTTTTCATATATTGCTGGATCCGGTTGGCTAATATTTTGTTGAGAATTTTAGCGTCTAAATTCATCAGGGATATAGGCCTATAATTTTCTTTCTTTGTGTTGTCTTTGCCCGGTTTTGGGATCAGAATTATGCTCGCCTCATAAAAGGAGTTTGGTAGTCTTCCTTCCTCTTGAATTTTTTGAAATAGCTTGAGGAGAATAGGAGTTAGTTCTTCTTTGAATTTTTGATAGAATTCACTTGTGAAGCCATCAGGCCCAGGACTTTTCTTTTTTGGAAGTTTTTTGATAACTGTTTCGATCTCATTTGCTGTAATTGGTCTGTTTAGGTGTTCTGATTCTTCCAGATTGATTTTTGGAAGGTTATATGATTCAAGAAATTTGTCCATTTCACCAAGATTGTCTAATTTTTTGGCATATAGTTCTTCATAGTATTTTCTTACAATGCTTTGTATTTCTGTTGTGTCAGTTGTTATTTCTCCACTGTCCTTTCTAATTTTATTTATTTGAGTCCTCTCTCTTTTTTTCTTGGTGAGTCTAGTTAAAGGTTCATCAATCTTGTTTACCTTTTCAAAGAACCAGCTTCTGGTTTCATTGATCCTCTGTATTGTTTCCTTAGCCTCTATGTCATTTATTTCTGCTCTGACCTTTATTATTTCCTTCCTTCTACTTGTCTTGGGTTTTATTTGTTGTTGTTTTTCTAGTTCTTTTAGATGCAGGGTCAGGTTGCTTATTTGAGCTTTTTCTAGCTTCTTATGATATGCCTGTAGTGCAATAAACTTCCCTCTCAGAACTGCTTTTGCTGTGTCCCATAAATTTTGAGTTGATGTATGCTCATTATCATTTGTTTCTAGAAACTTTTTTATTTCTTCTTTGATCTCATTGTTGATCCATTCATTATTTAATAACATGCTATTTAGTTTCCAAGTGTTTGAGTATTTTTCATTTTTTCTTTTGTGGTTAATTTCTAGTTTCATGGCATTGTGATCAGAGAAAATGCTTGATATGATTTCAATCTTCTTAAATTTATTGAGACCAGTTTTGTGTCCTAACATGTGGTCTATCCTAGAAAACGTACCATGAGCGCTTGAGAAGAATGTATATTCTACTGCTTTAGGGTGAAAAGTTCTGAAGATATCTATTAAATCAAGTTGATCTAGTGTATCCTTTAAGTCTGCTGTTTCTTTATTAATTTTCTTTCTTGAGGATCTATCCAGTGTTGTTAGAGGAGTATTGAAATCCCCTACTATGATAGTATTGCTGTTTATCTCGCCCTTTATATCCATCAAAGTCTGCTTTATGTATGTCGGGGCTCCTATATTTGGTGCATAGATATTTACAATAGTTATATCTTCCTGTTGAATTGTTCGCTTTATCATTATGTAGTGTCCTCCTTTATCTCTTACTACAGCCTTTGTTTTAAAGTCTATTTTGTCTGATATAAGTATTGCTACCCCTGCTTTTTTTTCATTTCCATTTGCATGAAATATTTTTTTCCATCCTTTTACCTTCAGTCTATGAGCATCTTTTGTTTTAAGGTGTGTCTCTTGTAGACAGCATATGTATGGGTCCTGTTTCTTTATCCATGCAGCTACCCTATGTCTTTTGATTGGATCATTTAATCCATTTACATTTAAGGTTATTATTGATATGTAGTTGTTTATTGCCATTTTATTCTTTAAAGCTGTATTCTTCTTTTGCTCTATTCATTCCTCCCTTTAAACTGTTCACAAGAGGCCCCTTAGTATCTCTTGCAGAATTGGTTTGGTTTTTATGAATTCCTTCAGGCTTTCTTTTTCTGGGAAGCTCTTTATTTCTCCTTCAATTTTAAACGTTAGCCTTGCTGGATAAAGTAGTCTTGGTTGTAGGTTCTTGTTCTGCATTACTTTGATTATTTCTTGCCATTCCCTTCTGGCCTCAAGTGTTTCTGTTGAGAAGTCCGATGTCATCCTTATGGGGGCTCCTTTGTAGGTGATAGTCTTTTTTTCTCTAGCAGCTTTTAAAATTTTTTCTTTATCCATTAGCTTTGGTATTTTAACTATGATGTGTCTTGGTGTAGATTTTTTTGGGTTTCTCCTTAATGGAGTTCTGTGTGCTTCTTGAATGTGTGGAGTGTTTCCCAGCCTTAATTTAGGAAAGTTTTCTGCTATGATTTGATTGAACAAAGTTTCCATTTCCTGTCCTCTCTCCTCTTCTTCAGGCACCCCAATGATGCGAATGTTGTTTCTCTTCATGTTGTCACAAAGCTCCCTTAGAGTTTCCTCACATTTTTTAAGTCTCTTTTCCTTTTTCTTCTCTGCTTCTGTGCCTTTGTTTATTGTGTCCTCTAACTCGCTTATTCGATCCTCAGCGTCATCCATCCTGCTTTTAATTCCTTCCATTGTGGTCTTCAGTTCTGATACTGTATTTGTCATTTCTGTCTGATTCTTTTTTATTATTTCAATTTCATTTTTTATACTTGTTATCTCTTTATTTAGGTGTTCATAATGACTATCCATTGTTGCTCTAATTTCTTTGAACATCCTAACTATCATTATTCTAAATTCTGCTTCTGGTAATTTGGTTATATCTGGTTCATTCAGGTCCTTCTCTGGGGATTTCTCTTGATTCATTTGGTTTGCATTCCTCTGCCTGCCCATTTTTTCTGTGTATAAGCGGGTTGTGGCCACTGGAGTCCAGTAGGTGTTGCCTTTGTGTTCTCTAGGTGTGGTCTATCTGCAGGCCCCCCACCTCCTCTGCCGGTGCCTAGGGTGGTTGGGTATGAGCGTTGCCAGCGCCGGCCCACTGTGGCTTTTGCTATGATTTCTGCCTCTCCTCCGTGGGAGGGGCTGTGACTGAAGCCACAAGATTAGCACCAAGGGTAGAGGTGAGCACCTTTGCTCAGCTGTGGACCCAGCCTATTTCCGGACTTCCGCCCAGAACCAGCAGTCGGAGCCTGCTCGCTACAGTTCCGCGGGTTAGGCGGGGCTTTTGACGTGCTCTCAGCTGTAAGCTTTTGCCCGTCCGGAGCTTTAGCCCCGCCCTCGAGGCCAAGGCCCTACTGCGCAGGGTCGGAAACCAAGGATTATTGGGGCGGGCGTGTTTGCTGGCTTCCGCCGAGCTGCGTACTTCCGCTCGTCCCGGACTCTACCCCGCCCCCGCGTTCGGAGCCCGCTCGCGCACGTATGAATACTATCCGGGCTTTCTCCGGCCGGGCGCGGACAGCAGCGTGGGCTCAGCTGCGAGCCTCCACCTGTCTCGGGGTCCACCCCGTTCCCTCGCTCGGAGCCCGTTCGCGCACCGTATACTGGCCAACCGCGGTTTCTCCGGCCCGGGGGGGGGGGGTTGGGGTGGGGGAGTGGGAGACTGGCAGCGTCAGCTCAGCCACAGCCCCTGCCCGTCCCTGGTCCTAGCCCGGTCCCTGCGGTCAGGGCCGGCCTGCGCAGGGCCTGCCTGTTCCTGGCCTCCCGCTTTGTCCCCGTAAGTGGGATTAAAGGCGGGCCCGCAGCTTCCGGACCGCTCTCGCGCGTCCCCTCTGACCCTCTGGGCTAGACCGATCTCCCACCGGCTTGGCCTCTGCCCACGCCGACAGAACCGCCTTTCAGCGTCCTGCCGCCCCAAAACCTTAAGCAGCCCTCAGCAGAGTAGGAAGGGACCTAATACTCCACACTGTAGGCCTGGGAGCTCCCTCACTTGTTTCACAGATCAATACTGTCCAAACGCCTTTCTAGGCTCTGAGACTGCAGGCTGGGGCTTGGTTCCTGGGACCCAGGTCCCTCCCTCTCCGCCAAACTCTCCTCCCGCCACACGGGTCTCTCCGGGCTGCCGTTTGCTCCGGGGAGCTGGGCAGCCCCCTTCGCGTTTTCGCTATTCCTACCAGTCTCAATGTGGCTTCTTCAGTGTTCCTTGGTTGAAGAGTCCACTTAGTTTTGTTGAAAGTTGGTTTATCCAGGTGATGGTTCTTAAAATTGAGTTGTAATCCACTTTGGTTCTGGGAGTTGGAAGTCGGTACGTCCGCCTACTCCGTCGCCATCTTGCTCCCCTAGATGGGCTTTTTAAAATTCGTTCAACCATTGTGTATCTTTTAATTTGAGAATTTTGTCCTTTTACACTTAAAGTAATTATTGATAGGTGTTTATTGATGTTTGTTAATTGTTTGGTAGCTGTTTTTAGTTTTTCTCTAATCCTTTCTTCTCTTTGTGTTTGAACTTTCTTTAGTGGTATGCTTATATTCTTTTTTTTTCTTTATCTTTTGTGAATTTACTATAGGTTTTGTTTGTGCTCGCAATGAACTCACATATAACAATTTATAAGTCTATTTTAAATTGGTAACAACTTAGTATGATTCCATTCTATTTGCTCAACATTTTTACTCTCCCCTTCAATGTTTTATGCATCTGATGTCACATTGTGCATCTTTTTATCATGCGTAGCCTTTCACTAATTATAATCATAGTTATTTTTACTACTTTTGCTTTTTAACTTTTATATTAACTTTATAAGTATTTAATAAACTATTTTTATTATGTATTACCTTTTCAGTGAGATTTATTCTTTTATATGTGTTTCTATTACAAGTTATCAACCTTTTTTCTGCTTATAGAAGTCACTTTAACTTTTCTTGTAAAGTCAGTGCAGTGGGGTGAACTCCTTTAGTTTTTGTTTGTCTGAAAACTATCTTCTTCAATTCTGAATGATATCTTTGTTGGGTAGACTACTCTTGTTTGGAAAGTTATATTTTTCTTTTATAATTTTGAATATATTGTGCCAGACTGTTCTGGAGGCCTGTTAAGTTTTCACTGAAAATTCTGCTGATAGCTTTATGGGAGGTCTTTATATAAAATAAGTTGTTTTTCTATTGATGAGTTTAATATTCTCTCCCTGAACTTAACTTTTGACACTTTAATTATAATGTGCCTTGGTGTGGGTCTCTTTTGGTTCATCTTATTTGAAAATTTTTGAACTTCCTGAATCCTGGATCTGTATGTCTGTTTTATTCCCCAAGTTAGAGAAATTATCAGCCATTATCTTTAAATAAGGTATATGTCCCAACTTTTGCCTTTAAAAAAATACAAAAGCAATTTGTATTTTATGGAAATTATTACTAATAAGTTTGAAAATACCATCTTTGCAAGGAACAATGCATCATAAAAATTTGGCACAAAGAAAGACAGTAGAAAACAAAGATGTGGTCCTTAATATCTTTAAAATGTGCTACTTTACTAGATCTCTGTCTCTGCCTCTGTCTCTCTTTCTCTCCCTCTATCCTTTCTATTGTAATTACTGTTTCTAGGTTTGTGAAGCTTCTTGTCCCCATATCAAGGGTTGACATTAGAAGTCGGCATCTCTTATTTTCTGTTAGCATTATTATGACTCGAAAGGTAGAATGTACATCAGCCATTAGTGGCATTTAAAAAAATATTTTTCATTGTCAATCTGCCACCATTTCTTGGTTCTAAGGTAAGCTCATTGCTTGCTCTTGGTTTTTGGTGTTATTGTTGATTTTTACTTCCTATTTTATGCTTTCTAAGATATTAAATGGAAGGTTTTTTATAAGTTTTTTTTTTAATTTCTCAATTAGTTTGCATTTTACATTTTAATCTAGAAGTTCGGTATTATGACAGAAATGACGCTGTGCAGTTTTAGACCTAGCCCTTTAAAGATCTAAAGACCTTTGCTTTGCTCTTACAGGAACCCCACCAGCATACTAAAAGGAAGCTCAGACTATTCTGCTGGAGGGAGAGGCCACTTGAAGAGGCTATAAAGGGAGAGACACCATGTGGATGTGACCCCAGTCCTCGTGAACATTCTAGCCCAAGACTGTTGCTAGCCTACATTATGTGGAGCAGGAACACATGCTACCCATAGAAGCAAGTTCAGTCATCATTCATTGTTTTAAGCTGCTGCATTTTGGGGTGTGATTTGTTACACAGCATTTGATAGCTGAAATACTCAAGTAGTTTGTGTATTCTTCAATGAGATAACAATAATAGGTAAGAAACTGTATAGAATTTTATGAGGACAGGTTTCCTCTCATATTCTCTACTATTATCTTTATTCTACTTGTTTATCAGATTTTAATTTTATTTTACTTCTAATTGGCTTATTTCAATATTTGTGCTTTTTTTTCAAACATATAAATCCCTAATTTTCAGTCTAGAATGAGTTTATTTCATGCCTGCTTGAATTCCCTGTGTGGTCTTCAGGGAAAAATAATTCTACTTAGAGAGTCCAAAAACTATTATATTGCTTACAAATTCTAGCCATGTGATGATTTTAGAGGTATAGTCACAGCAGTGTATTCACAACATTTATTGGGAATAAAATTGTTAAGATCTGATGATGATCTTTTAAAAACATTTATTTTATAAAATCTAAAGATTTGGGGGCCCTTATGTAATGGCAGAATAATTGTTAAATCACTGTGAAGACATTGTTCCATTTAATGTACGCAACTTTGCACAAGCCAAATGGAACTAATCAAAATACTTGAGGTAGATTCTTGCTGCCAACACTCCCCAACACTTACCAGTCTAGCTGTTTACAAGGCTAAACATATGACTTTATGTATCTTGAATGAATTGATTTTTTTTGTAATAAACTGTGGTTAAAATTAAACAATAATTCCTTCTAAAGAGAACTATTATATAGTGATGTTTTCAGTTATTAAATTCTTATGACACCTGCCACTGATCTATCAGGGATAGCAGAGGCATAGGCTAAAGCAACTTCATCATTTTTAACTGATTTTTGGTATACTTAACTGTTTTTCATGATAAAATATCTTTATGCATACATTGGAACTTCTGTGTGAGGTGTGGTCTGGCTTTCTCTTTAATGTCTTCTTCATGTCTGACCAGGAGGTGGTGCAGTGAATAGAGAATCAATCTGGGACACTGAGGACCCAGGTTCAAAACCCCGAGAACTCTAGCTTGAGCACAGGGTCATCAGCTTGACTGTGGGGTCACTGGCTTGAGCATGAGATCATAGACATAACCTCATGGTCACTGGCTTGAGCCCAAAGATCCCTGGCTTGAAGCCCAAGGTCACTAGCTTGAGCCCAAGGTCATTGGCTTGAGCAAGGGGTCATTCGATCTGCTGTAGCCCCCAGTCAAGGCACATATGAGAAAGCAATCAATGAACAACTAAGTGCTGCAACACAAATTGATGCTTCTCATTTCTCTCCCTTCCTGTCTGTCTGTCCCTCTCTCTCTTTCAATATAAAAATAAAAAATAAAAAGTTTTCTTCCTGAGTCTGACCTTAACTAGGACTAACCCCACATGGCGCTTAGGGACTAGGAGAAGTAACCCCAGTGATTGTGTGTTGCCTGCCACCTGTTGAGCTTTCTCCAAGATATTTGGTGCTTGTTCCACTAACCTTTGACTCCCTAAAGGCTCCCATTCAGGTTCCCCCTCTCAGTTTGTTCTCTTTATTTCACAATATTGTCGGCCCTTCCACCAAAATTCAGCTGTCCTCTTTTTCCTCCTTCAGAACTCTGTTCCCTGGTGGTGGGAAGTTCTCTGAACTAACCTGAAATGAGATAATGTGTTAACCCAAATGAGTGTCCCTAAGGGTGGATTTTTAGGCTGCTAGAAAACATTTTTAGACAAAAGAGTATTTTTATTGTCCTATATTAAAACCAAATTTTTAGTGGTTTTGCAAAGTAAGACCACCACAGTTTACAGATAAACTCATCTGATGCATTGGGAATTTCATTAGCTTTAAGTCTCTTGAGCACAGCAGTGATCCCGGAGGCAAGAGAGAGAGCTGAGTAACAGTGAGAAAAATCTGTCAAAATCCCCTTGCTTTTTCTTCTATATCAGGCCAGAATCACACTCAAAACTAAGGATGTAGATTGTAGACAGCTGAATGGCAGCTGCCAGGCTAAAATAAGAGCAGAGTCAAATGGATGGGAGACCAGGGAGATGAAGGAGGCATGGAAGGCTGGGATCCTTGTGTGTGGAGCAAGTTAGATTGTAGACTTCAGTGGCTACACAGTTCTACTAATATTGTGGACAGAGTATATATTATGTGATAGTTTTCTTTTTTTTGTTGTGACAGAGACAGAGAGAAGGACAGATACAGACCAATAGGAATGGAGAGAGATGAGAAGCATCAATTCTTCATTGAGGCACCTTAGTTATTCATTGATTGCTTCCATATGTACCTTGACCGAGGGCTACAGCAGACAGAGTGACCCCTTGCTCAAGCCATTGATCTTGGGCTCAAGCTGGTGAGCTTTGCTCAAACCAAAGGAGCTAACGCTCAAGCCGGTCACCTTGGGGTTTCGAACCTGGGTCGTCCGAGTCCCAGTCTCATGCTCTGTCCACTGTGGCACTGCCTGGTCAGGCTATGATAGTTTTCTTAATACTAATTGCCGACATCCTCAATAGAGATGGGGTTGTATTTCATTGTGCTTTGTTTAAAAAGATAATGAAATAAAATACACTTATAAAATGGTTTAATCATAAGTGGTTAATAGTTTAAAAAATTGATGCTAAAATAAGTAGAACTTGAATTATCTGGGAAAGTGAGTTATTTAAGAGAGATCACTCTCTAGAAGACAAGCACGTGCATGCACCTATACAACATATACACCTAAATCCCTATTCAGATAAGGGACTACAATCTCTGCATCTCGAGCATTCCATCAGGATCAGATCCATGTATCTTTTCACTTATCTTGAGATTATACTAATTTGATATTCAATTCACAAAGTTTCCTATGATTATCTGTACTTCTTGCTGCTACCTCTTTGTGCTAATGGAGTCCATTGCTTTGCCCTTCTTATTCCAGTCTCACATGAAAGACACTTGGTTGGGTCCTTAACTGTTGTCTGGCCAGATGTGCTGGTGGAAGGAGCCATTACTCTGTGTCACAATGGCTTGGTTCAAAGGAGTAAGGTGAGTACTAGCAACTGTGAGTTTCTAGGCAGCTGGCTCAGGTGAGACAGGGTGGGAGGGTCCAGCACAGGGGAAGACACGGACAAGAGCCAGAACTATGTCACTGAGTTAAGCCTTTGAATAGCTTAAACATATATTGTATTCTTATTTTATAGTTTTATTTTCCCTTTTCAGAAGTAATAAATCTTTAACATCATTAATATTGTTTTACTTAAAGGTTGACTTGAGAGGTTGAAGGATGGGTAAGAAATCTTATGTTCATGTTGTTATATTTTTTTCAATCATTGTTATAAATATGCACATTTAATAATGAACTATTGAGAAAATTACTATGATAATCTTAAACAAGAGAGTCATTATAGTACATTATTCTGTATTTTTCTATAAATGATCATCTTGATTTGAAGTAAGTGAATCTGATAAATTTAGTGATATATTATATCTTTGAGACACTTAGAGGAAAAAAATTACTAATTTAATTACTAAATATTAATAATTTAATAAAGCCTGAATTGTTTTGAAAATGTTGCCCATAATGAGTTATGGTGGTTGAGGAGGAAGCTGGACCTGTTGGGCTATGAGGCCTCCACCCCCAGATTTTTTGTCATTCCTTTCTGAGCACTTCTTACTCAATCTCAGTTTAGAGTCCATCTATTTTTTAACTGTATAAAAAGGCAATTTTGTCAAAATCCATGACTTTTATAGACTTCAAAATTTAAAAAAACAGACATGATATAAAAGATCATTGAATCTTACACATTTCCTTAAAACCTGCTTCAAAACAAAGGCTAGAAAAAGTGTATAACTGAGATCCTTAATAAATGTGTTGTTTTGTTGCCAAATAAAGAATAAATTGAATTTGAGTTTCTTAGGCTAACAGGCATTATCTCTTATATTAACATGTTATAGCTATTAACATTAGCCTCCATGAAAAAAAGTATGAGAACAATTTTCAATATGTGCATGAAAGTTTTCCCTTGTCCCTGCCCCATGGCTGTTGGTTAGAAATGCAGGGTTCCTTTACCCCATTTTAAAATTTTATTTACAGACAAACAAAAATGACAACGCAATATATGAGAATTTCTGGGGTGCAACAAAAGCAATAATAAGAGGGAAGTTTATATCATTACAGGCTTATAACAAGAAATAAGATAGATCTCAAGTAAATAACCTAATGTCACACCTTAAAGAATGAGAAAAAGAAAAACAAAGGAAACCCAAAGCAGAAGGAAGGAAATAGTAAAAATTAGAGCAGAACTAAAATGAAACAGAGAACAAAAAAGAAACTATAAAAAAATAATACAATAAAGAGCTGGTTCTTTGAAAAAATCAATAAAATTTACAAACCCTGGCTAGACTCACCAAGGATAAAAGATAAAGAACTCATATAAACAAAATCCAAAATAAAACAGGAGAAATTACCACAGACATTATAGATATGCAAAGGATCATATTAGCATGAAAGGTTATATGCCACCAAATTCAACAGCCTAGAGGAAATGGGTAAATTCCTTGAAATATACAATCTTCCTAGATTGAGTCACAAAGAAGTGGAACACCTATATAGACACATAAGCAAGGAGGAAATAGAAACAACTATAAAAAATGTCCCCCCCCCAAAAAAAAAGTTCAGGACCAGATGGCTACACTAATGAATTCTACCAAATATTCAAAGAAGATTTGGTACCTATCCTTCTCAAAGTCTTCAAAAATATAGAAGAAGCAATACTTTCTAACACATTTAATGAGGCAACATAACCCTGATACCAAAACATGGCAAGGACAACACAAAAAAAGAAAACTACAGACCAATATCTCCAATGAAAATAGATGCAAAAATCTTACACAAAATACCAGCAAATCAAATACAACAACACATTAAAAATATAATATATCACGATCAAGTGGGATTTATTGCAGGAGCACAAGGATGGTTCAACATACATAAATCGATCAACTTAATATACCACATCAACCAATCAAAGAACAAAAATCATATGATCCTATCAGTAGATGCAGAAAAGGCATTCGATAAGATACAACATTTCTTTATGTTTAAAACACTCAATAAAATGGGAATAGAAGAAAAGTACCTCTACATAATAAAGGCCATGTATGACAAACCATCAGCTAATATCATACCAAATGGTGAATGAATGAAAGCTTTTTGCAGTGGTTCTTAACCTGGGTTCTATCGAACCCTAGGGGTTCGATGAGTCAGTCTCAGGGGTTCAGAGAAGCCTCTGCCACGGAGGCCAGAATAAAGTAATATTGTAATTACCGTAATTTGTTGTGAGTTTATGCACTTTGTTGGTTTTGTTCTTTGAGCAAGGTGATGTTCATGCATGGCTCATTTTGTGCACCAGTAAAAAAACATATACCTATGTCTTGAATTTGGAAAAAAAATCATATTTTATTTATCACTAAAGAAATGTTCGGTGAATGTGCATATGAAACTGGTGGGTTCGGTACCTCGAAAAAGGTTAAGAACAACTGCTCTAAAATCAGAAATAAGGCAAGGCTGTCCACTGTCTCCACTCTTATTCAGCATAATTATGGAAGTTTCTGCTAGAGCAATCAGGTAAGAGGAAAAAAATAAAAGGCATTATATTGGGAAATAATAAGTAATGGTATCAGTTTTTGCAGATGACATGATCCTGTATAGAGAAATCCCCAAATACTCCACCAAAAATCTACTAGAAACAATAAACCAATACAGTAAAGTCACAGGAAACAAAATTAATATACAAAAATCTGTTGCTTTCCTGTACACCAACAACAAAACTTTGGAAAATGAACTCAAAAAAACAATTCCTTTTACAATTGCAACAAACAAGAAATAAAATACTGAAGAATAAACTTAACAAGGGATGTGAAGGACTTATATACTGAAAAGTACAAAGCATTATTGAAAAAAATTGAAAAAGACACAATGAAATAGAAAAATATTCCATTTTCATGGTTTAGAAGAATAAACATAATTAAAATACCCATATTACCCAAAGCAATATACAGATTTAATGCAATCTCCATCAAAATTCCAATGTCATTTTTTAAAGAAATAGAACAAAAAATCATTAGGTTTGCATAGAACCATAAAAAACCCCAAACAGTCAAACCAATCCTGAGAAAAATAAATGAAGCTGAAGGTATTGCACTACCTGACTTCTAATTATACTATAGAACCACAATAATCAAAACAGCATGGTATTGGCAGAAAAATAGGCATACAAACCAATGGAATAGAAACGAGAACCCAGAAATAAAACCATATATATATATATATATATATATATATATATATATATATATATATATATATAACAAATCATCTTTGACAAAGGAGCCCAAAACACACAATGGAGAAAAGAAAGTCTCTTCAATAAATAATGCTGGGAAAATTGGAAAGCCACATGCAAAATAATAAAAGTTGACTACAGTTTGTCCTCTTCTACAAAAATTATTTCAAAATGGATCAAAGACTTAAATATAAGATCTGAAACAATAAATTACATAGAAATAAACATAGGTACTCAACTCATGACCTTGGCTATAGAGAACAATTTATGAATTTGACCCCAAAGGCAAGGGAAGTAAAGGCAAAAATCAATGAATGGGACTATATCAAACTAAAAAGCTTCAGCACAGCAAAAGAAACTGACAACAAAACAAACAGGAAGCCAACTAAATGGGAGATGATATTTGTAAACAATAGCTCTAATAAAAGATTAATATCCAAACTGTACAAACAATTCACTAAGTTCAGCAACAAACAAATATCCAATTAAAATATGGGAGAGGACCTTAACAGACTCTTCTTCCAAGAGAAGGGTACAAAATGTCAACAGATACCATATTTTCGCTCTATAAGATGAGCTTTTCCCCCAAAAAATGGAGGGGAAAAGGCCCAGGTGTCATATGGAGTGAAAAATACAGTATTTCATTAAATACTTCAACACACCATTTGATCCAGAATATTTTTTTTCTTATTTTTCTTCTTAAAACCCTAGGTGTATCGTATGGTCAGGTGCATCTTATGGAGTAAAAAATACAGTGTATGAAAAGATGCTCATCTTCATTAGCTATTTGAGAAATGCAAATCAAAACTACAATGAGATACCACCTCACACCTGTTAGATTGGCTATTATTAACAACACAGGTAATAATAAGTGTTGGAGAGGCTGTGGAGAAAAAGGAATCCTCATTCAATGTTGGTTGGAATGCAAATTAGTACAACTATTATGGAAGAAAGTATGGTGGTTCCTAAAAAATTCAGAATAGAACTACCACATGACCCAGCAATCTCTCTACTGGGTTTCTACCCCCCAAACTCAAAAACATTGTTATGTAAAGACACATGCACCCCCATGTTCATCACAGCATTATCCACAGTGGCCAAAACAAGAAACAAGCGAAGTGTCCTCAATAGAAGATTAGATAAAGAAGATGTGGTACATATATGCAATGGAATACTGTTCAACCATAAGAAATGATGACACATTGCAATTTATTACAACGTAGATGGACCTTGAGGACTTTATACTGAGTGAAATAAGTAAATCAGAAAAAGCTAAAAACTGTAGGATTCCACACATAGGTGGAATATAAAACTGAGATTGTGGACATAGATAAAAGTTAAGTTGTTACTAGGGGGAGTGGGGTGTGGGGAAAGGTGTAAAGAGGGAAAAATATAAGGTGGTAGAAAATGATTTGACTTTGGATAATATGTATACAACATAATCAACAGTTCAAATGTTATAGAAAAGTTTACCTGAAACCTATGTATTCTAATTGATCAATGTTACCTTGTCAAATTTAATTTTCTAAATAAAACTTAAACACTTTCATTTTAGTTTTTCTTTAATCAAAAGTATATATGACATAAATATTTTTAATGAGATGTGAGTTTCTTATACTCATATATTCTTGGTTGGAGCCATTGTATTTATGACCACATTCCATTACATCATAGATAGTAAATGACTTTGCTCTGAAGGGGGAATGAAACTATGCTTACCCATCAGCGGCATAAAATTATGCAACAAACTTTTGCTTTGAGCTTATCTGTGGGAGCTTTGATTAATAGAAATTCTTTTAAAAGAATCTTGGGTGAAAAAAGTGAAGTGAAATAAGAGGTATGAGCTTTTAGTTATTAAGTGATGGGAATTTAATATACAGCACAGGAAATACAGTCAATAATATTGCAATAATTTTGTATAGTGACTCGTGGTTACTAGACATATTGTGGTGATCACATTGTAAGGTATATAAATATAGAATCACTACATGTTACACCAGAAACTAATATAATATTGTATGTTGACTATGCTTTAATGATAAAAAAAGAGACTTGAAGGTAGAAATGTGATACCTGTTGCATAGCTGGGTTGGTTTCAATCCTGTTTACTCAGCATATTTGTCTTAAACTACTGCCTTTTGTTAAATTTTGTTTGTCTTATCTTAACATTTTATTTTACATTAAACAGTGTTCATACACTATCATTTATTTTGTCTTTGTATTATTTTCTTCATCTTAATTGCTCTTAATTTTTGTTATATGAATCCATATGGTATTTAATAGCCTGTACTTTTGCTTATTTTTGGCTTTACCCTACTGATTGCATATAGTTTCTATGAACTTTCTGTTTGAATTAGGATTATGTTGAAGGACACAAAACAGGAAATCTCTAGTAATAGAAACAGAAAGAAGAGAGAAGCTGAGTTGACTTCTCCCTTGCATAAAAGATGTGTGCAGACAGCACTGAGGGCTGGCAGAGCATCCCACTGTCTTCGAGGACCAGGGGCCAGTCCTTCTGATGCATATCCTAATGTATGTTTTCCAGACTCCTGGCCAGCTAGTCCAAGATGGCTGCTGCAGCTCTAGCCTGGAAAAGGAATAAAATCAGAATGTTTCTAATTGAGGCAGCTTTCCAGAAGTCCCACAGAGATCTTGTGCTTACCTTTATTGGTCAGAACATGGTTACTTGGTTGCACCTGGCTACAGGGTTGGCTGGTGAATATAGTCTTCTAATTGTAGGGGACAACATGCCTAGAAAAAATCATGGCTCTGTGACTAAGTAGAAAGGGGAGAAAAATTCTGGTCTAGGTAGCTAGCAGTATCTGTTACTTATTTTCTTATTTTATGCTACTTATTTTTAAATTAATCTCTATTTTATACTTATAAGGCACTTTAAATTTTATTTCATTGTTTAATGATATTTTATTATTTTAAGAACTAATTTTTTGTATTTCACTTTTTTTTGCTGTTAGCAGTACTTTATTTTTTCTCCTGTTTTGTTGAGATATAATTGACATATAACATTATGTAATTTTAAGGTATACAATATATAGATTCAATATATATATGTCTTGTAAAGTGATTACCACAATAAGTTTAGTTATCATCTATCACTTTGAGATTTATTTAGACATGATTATTGCTTGTGATTTTTTTCTTTTTGACTTGTTATAAAGTCTCTATTCTCTAGTTTAGAATGACAGGAAGAACAGAAATAATGGAAACATCTAAGATAGGAACAATTTTAGGCAAGGGAAGTAGGCTGATTTCCCCTTTACCAGGGCCTAAGCTGCCATTTGCACTTCCTATAAGATACTTCTTTTCTTATCAATGTTGAATCTTCTTATGCTAAAGACTTAAACCTAAATAACCTAATAGAGTCTCAAGATCAAAGCTTTCCCCAACATCACCCAAGATGACTATAATTTCATCTTTATTAATAATTCTTTTGTGTACAGATATTGACATTTCCTCTACTCTAATGAAGTTGCAGGCTACTCCAGGAAACTAACATTAAATCCAAATCGTACAGAGCTTTAACCTGTAAGTAGGCGAAAGAGAAGGGACATTGAAGACAAAAGAGTGGGGCTTTGTGTGTTTAAGGAGCATAGAGAGACTGGTATGGATGAGGTGGGGCTAACAAGACTGGGCAGGGAAGGAGGAAAGTGGGGTCAAATTAAATCAGGAAGAAACGACAGAAAATGCAGCTAAGGGACACAATCTGCAAAGACTCATGTATCATAAAAAGAATGGTGGCTCTCATCTCCCTCACCTGAAGAGCAGTGGGAAGTCTCCGAGGGTTAAAGGCAGAGATGGATTAGATTTTCCTTTTAAAATGTTTCTGGGAAGTGGGGGGATGGATGGCAAAGTGGATGTGTGAGCATTCACGTGTTAGATGATGCCATTGTTATCAGTAGGGATAAACTCTGAACGGCTTTTATAACTGGTTGGTGGAGTTGCTATCCATATTATTTAGCCAGTATAGCTTCTGACTAAAGGCAAGGCTTTATGGGATGATTGTAGTCTGAGGCAAGGACTAACATCTGAAGGATAGATCTTGCCATGTGGCCATTATTAACAACATTGTGTTCTTTTCAAATGAGCTCCCCTCCCCAGAGACAGACACTTAGAATATCGGCCAACAGGAATGCATAATCTTAACTTTTATAATAAAGTGAGAAGTAGACTTTAAAATCAGATGTGATTAGGGTCATGAGTGACTCCTACACAAACACTCTACGTATCAATTAATATCAAAATTTACAAAAAAGAAATTTGGCTAATTGTGCCCTTTTTGTATTTCTTTTAAAGCAAAGGAAACTTAATGTTTAACTTTATTTTCTCTGTATACAGAACCTCTAGTTTAAAATCTTAAATTATATCTCTCTTGCCTTGTACATTAGAGATGATTCCCCACAGGCAAGACCAAATTCTATCCCAAAGAATGGTGTGCAATTCATCCTGACATTCTTATTTAGCTCTGGTGTCTTTCTTCCTGCTTTTATCTGTTAAGAGTATATATGTCATAATATCTGAATCCCCAGCTGGATCTCTGTCAACAGGAGTAACTCTTGCACTAACCAGAATTTCTTAGAATTGCAAACAGATTTAGAAACATGGGCTTTATCCTCCATGTGTGGTTGTTGGGTTTATGCTCATAAAATAACTCAGACTTTGCATTATGATCAGGCTGAATAAATACATCCCAAACTGAATATGTACAAAATTATACATGCACGTGCGCACACACACACATACATGAATATGTATATATGTAGTTGGATTAAACTGTGAACACAATCTGGGATTATTAACAGATAAACACATGTCAAAGGAACAGTTCTTATTTTCTTCAATGTAATATATTTTTAAGTTATATATTTTATATGAACTTCCCATTCCATAATTGATATTAATTTGATAACTGTGCAACTAAATAATTGTGTCAGTTCTTTTGTTCACTTAAGCAAACATTTATTGATGTTCTGGACAGGAGATAAGCTATTATTCTAGTGAAGGACAATTATTCAAATATTACTTATCTACTTTTTAGGTTACACAGGTTTTTTATTCTTCCTCCTTGCCTCTCTGCTTGCTTTTTGAACATGTAATTATTCATTGTCCTTTAGCATCTCTGCTAGATGATGGACAGGAAAAAGGAAATGAAAGAAAAGTCAGATCAAGCATTTCGGCTATGTGTATGAAAATTTGGTAGGAAGAGATTTTTTTGGGGGGAGGGGGTAATATGCTCTCCTTATGTTTGAGCAACAAGTAGATTTCTACTACTCCTTCCCCAATACCTCACCCCAGCATTATCTAATATCTTGACTGATTGAGACTTGCTTAAATTCAAATTTACCTTTAGACTTTAACAAGGTTATACAGTTTTAACCTTATTACCTTGCATGAGGTATGGTGAGATCAGATAGATGTAAGTGGAGGGAGAGAAACTAGAGTTTTATGTTTGTTATGCTCACCCTTTCCTGGGTATAACACAGCACACCATGTGACACCACCATGGGAGGCACTGAGGCCAGTCAGGAAGCTGAGGGAGTGAGGGAAATGTGGACAAGAGCCTTTACCATGCTTTCTGTAGGAAGGAGCAGGTAAGGTAGAGAAACAGGCTGAGGATTGGCTGGTTTGAATCATTTCACTGAGCCCTGGGGTGTAGGGGTTGTTCCTGACCATCTGGATCTGCCTTGGGATGATTAGGAATAGCATATCAGTGGCCCAGAGTGTGAGAGTCCTGTTAGGAATGGGGTAAGGAGGGGGGCTTAGCTACCCAAAAAATAGAGCTGACCAGTCAGGACTTTAAAACTGAGTCAAGACAGAAGTTTAGAAAATGATTACATATACTTATTAAATACTTTTAAATATCTTATGACAATATCTATTTCTTTTCTCATTGTCACCTCTCACGTCATGGCTATTTTACCTCTGGCTCAGAGTCCATAATTGACTTCCTTTCAGCATGCGAGTCATCCTCTTCCAGCCCACGTGGGACCATTTCTCTATGTTGCCGCCAGTGTGAACTTAAAAAAATGTACGTCTCTTTCCTCTGTCTTCACATTAGCCCCACCCCCTGGGAAACACGGTTTCCCATTGCTCTTGGAACAGAGCTCTCATGTGGCCCTACCTTTGCTGGTTCATCCCCTGCAACTTCTGCCCCACCTGCTTTGGTCTTTTTTCTGCACATTTGCAACACTTTTCACATGCTTTCCCCCCCAGATAGTCACCAATTATATTTATTATATCTAATACACTATGATTAGAAGACACACCATTATTTTTCCAAAAAACGAAAAGAACTAGCAATTAAAAGATGAGTCAATGTCTTATTAATAACTCTGGAGAATGCAAAATTAGGCCTCCTCAGCCTATTTTTGCATTTAGATTTTTTTTTTCATCTTTGAAGGGATTGTTTAATATCTGCTGCCCTTGCTAGCAATCCCTGGTGTGTGATAAGCCAGCTTTTGCGTGTTGCTCAGTAACAAAACAAATCCCAGCTTCCACCACTTGTGAGCACCTTCTGTTGCAAAATGCATTTAGCTATTGCTTTTCAAAGTAAACGCTGTAGTCAGTCCTCCAGCAAAAAACAGTTGCTCCACTAATATCAAACCCAGCATTCATCTTTGTTTCCATATCTTTCAGCATCATAATACCCTTTCCTTTGAAAGAAAACCAAAAACATTTTAAAGCATGTTGACAACACCTGTCAAAACCACAATGCACATAACTCCATTGAAGAAAGGACAGTCTGAGCAGCCTTGACTAAGTTCATGCACAAAAGAACAACAACAATAATGTCACAACAGGTTCCTTTCTATTTTATTCACTGGAACTCATATTCTCAAAACTATCCTTACATGATTTTTACATTATGTATTCTTGTTCATTTCTGATAATTAAACTGATTTGTCAATTTTCATGCCACAGCCTTAGGAGATGCAATTGATACCAGCCTAGCTTGTTATTTAGTTGACTAGAAGTTGACAGTTTTCTGCAATCAGGAACAGTTCACTCTGAAATCTCCTAATGGATCTATAAAATTGTTACAGATGATGACCTTAATTAATGCTTCTCTGTACCAGGAAATGCCTTTTTTTGTGTGTGTATGTGTGTATATTTTCTGAAGTGAGAAACGGGGAGGCAGAGAGACAGACTCCTGTATGAGCCTGACTGGGATCTACCGGGCATGCTCACTAGGGGGCAATGTTCTGCCCATCTGAGGCACTGCTCCATTCAACCTGAGCCATTCTAGCACCTGAGGTGGAGGCCATAGAGCCATCCTCAGCGCCCGGGCCAACTTTGCTCCAGGGGAGCCTTGGCTGCAGGAGGGGAAGAAAGAGATAAAAAGAAAGGAGGGGGGAAGGGTGGAAAAGCAGATGGGCGCTTTTCCTGTGTGCCTTGGCCGGGAATCGAACCCAGGACTTTCACACACTAGGTTGATGATTTACCACTGAGCCACTGATCAGGGTCAAAAATGCCTTTTTTTTTTTTACCTGTTTCCCAAACAAAGCATTCTTCATAATAGTATGTTAACTGATTTGAACCAGAAAAAAATGACTTTCTACAAAATCTTTTCACTAGCTATTTGAAAATCGACATAAGTAATGAGAATAAGTCATCTCTTTTCTATACTAAATAGACAAATATGATTTTCCTTTATTTAAAGAGACTATATTGTCTTTTCCCCAGGAGATTATGATTACACCACCGTTATTAACATCATCATTGTCTTTGGTATTTCTATGGCACTTCATACTTTTCAAAGGATTTTTACATATATTATCTCCATGTCTCTACTTTCCAGTTTCCATTAGCCAGCCATGAGTATACAATAAACATATGTTGTTGAATGAATGAATGAGTGAGCAAATGAATGAATACCTCATAGTGCTATATCCATAATAATTCAGATTCTCAGGTAGCTTGTGTCATCTTCAGTAGTATCTGCCTTGAACTGGCTTATTTTCTAGAACTTCATTATACTTGACAATAGATTTTTAATTTCATGTCAATTGAAATGTGAGTTATGAAAAAAAGCATGTATTTTGTCCAGGATTTTGTTTAAAAGTAAGGTTTAGAGGAATGAACAATAATAATAAAAGAGTAAGGGTTGAAAACTGTCCTTCAGATCCTGTCAACTTTTAACTATAGCAGTCCTGCCTTATTTATGGTTTCACTTATAGTAGTTTTAGATACCTAGGGTCAATCATGGTCCAAAATACTGCATAGACAATTCCAGGAATAAGTGATTTATATGTTTTAAGTGGTGTGCCCTTCCAGTAGCATATAAAATCTTGAGTTATCTTGCTTTCTCCCTCCCCAGGTATGAACACCCCTTTGTCCAGCCTCCTATGCTGTAGATGCTCTAACATGTTAGTCATGTGGGAGCCCTCTTGGTTATCAGATGGACTGTTGATGGTATCAAGTGCTTATGTTCAATCCGCCATTATTTTACTTGCCAATGATCCCAAAGGTCAAGAGTAGTGATGCTGGCAACTTGGGTATGCCAAAGAAGAGCTATAAAGTGCTTCCTTTAAGAGAAAAGTTGAAAGTTTTTGACTTTAAATGGAAAGATAATAATCATATGCTGGGGTTGCTAAGATCTGCAGTAAGAACAAATCTATCCATGAAATTGTGAAGAAAAGAAAACCCATGCTAGTTTTGCTGTTGCACCTCAAACTGCAAAAGTATGGCCACAATGCATGGTACGGGCTTAGTTAAATAATTAGTTAAGGTGGAGAAGGCATTACATCTGTGGTGGAAGACATGGACACAAAACACGTTTCTTTTGATAGCACTTGTTGCTCCAGAAAGCATTGAAGATTTCAGCAAGGGACCTCCAGGAATAAGCAACACCAAGCTATTTATTCATTGTAAGTAAGGGATGGTTACATTATTCAGGAATAGGTTCAGACTGAAAAAATATGAAAATCTCGGGACACAGAGAGAGAACATCCACATAACTTTTATTACAGTATATTGTTATAAATTTTCTATTTTATTACTAGTTATTGTTAATCTATGACTGTGCCTAATTTATAAGTTAAACTTTATCATAGATATGTATGTATACAAAGAAGCATAGAATTTGGTGTTACCCATAGTTTTAGGCAGCCACTGGGGTCTTGGAAAGTATTCACTATGGAGAAGGACTGGGAGGACTACTGTATATCTTTACCTTGTGTGGAGAGTTAACAACGTATGTTAACTACCTGCTAGGTCTCAGGTGATATTAACAGATGCTTTTATACAGTATTGCTTGTGGTCTGGTCACATGTTATTTTTCTCTTGCTAATGCTGTAGGTAGTATCTCTTTTAGCATCTCTTATTCCCTTATGGAGAGAAGTCTTTTGCCGCTTCTCACAAAGGTATGCATTCTTTCATGGGTGCTTATCAGTCTGTTACAAGAGTGATCCCAACGTGTGTTGTTTATTCATTTCTTTTCATCTTAGTTGGGTGAATTGCTTCCCATCTGAATTGGCTGTCGCTTCAGCACCCCTTCACCGAAAGGCTCAGACTCAGGATTTCGGTCTCGAGGTCCTTCTCATTTGCTAACATTGCACTCATTTGTTGTAGTTTCCCTGCTCAGTGAAACATCCAAAACGTCTGAAAAGTCATAGTCTGAGCTGAGATGGCACTTGCTATGAGCTGTAAAAACCATCAGCTGATCCATGGACCTTTCTTTTATGGGTCCCTGGAGGCTATTTCCAGAAACAGAGAGGAACAATGGTTGGCCTACCTAACTGACCTTCACCCTATTGGGTGTGACTATGAACAGCAGTTTCAAGTTTGTTTCTAGTTTATTTTTTTCCTTCTAATTGGTTGTTTTCACAGAAACCATACAGGACAGCTCTATGTTAAACATCCTGCTTCCATCACATATCTGAGTAATTGCCCAATGGTTTCACAGTGCCAACTTTGTTGTACTTGCCTTTAAATTTTATGCTTTTTGCTGACTTGCAACCTAATGAAGAGCATACCAAAGAATAAGTAAAATCACAAGACTTGCAATTAAAAAAAGAAGCTTCTTTAATCTCAGGGTAAATAAACCACTTAGTGTGTATTATTTGCTGACAATTCTACAGAAAAGGTGTGTGATAGGATTGGTGAGACGTGAAGTGCATTAACCTTGACTCTGTTGTCATAATATGCACATGGTGGTGACAGTGACACCAATGCATCTCCTAGAGACTGATGCTTCAGTTTCTCAAATGGTGCAGAAATTCCTGGTTTGAGCATTACTGGACAGTACACACTGATTGTATTATAAAAGTAGCAAAGATGTCATATTCGAAATGCTGACTTGCTAACATTGTCAGTAGTTTTTTCCTCCCCTAGAAATTTCTCTATATGGGAGAAAAAACAGCTTGAGAATAAATTAGAAATTAAGGTGAAAATAAGTAAAGCCAATTCCATGTTGATGTAGAGATTTTAACTATTCCATGTGGGTAAATCCTTTGAAGGTTGGGTACTTTAAAATGGTATCCTATTTTTACCCAAAGTGCTGAATATAGGAACTAGTCAATAAATATTAAATGTTTTTAATTGAAAATAAAATCTCCTACATTTATCAGAGATCTGGCTTTAGGCACTTTCATTTGGACTTCTTCTGCTTCTCCTTGAATTTATTGCGGCCAATATAGGAGAGAACTATTTTTAACAGTAGAATTCTATTTTATAACCATGTAATTTGATTTTCCTAAAGCTAGTTTTTTGTGTGGCTTTATTGCATATACTTATTTACTATATTTCTATTTCTATCCTCATTTATTCCTGATGTTTGTACATTTAGCTTGCTAGGAAATAATCCTATGCTTGTCCCCTTCATTTCTCTATGATACAATTTAGAAAGCAATTCACAAGATTTCACTTATGCTGTATACATCAGACACAATTTTACTTTCTACAGAGATAATTTTCAGAATGAATTATTTATGTTTAGTTGCCAAGAAAATAGTTTGTCTTGGCACATCTCTGATTCATATATATGTATGTATGTATAAATGTAGATATGGGTGTTTATATAGTATATTATATTTTTGTACCTGTCTTTAATTTTAAAAGTTTGCCAGAGAAATGGCAATTTTAAAATAATCCTCTAATTAATGATTTGGAGATTTATCTAATATTAGGTGTTCATGCAATTTAATTTTATAGATTTGACTTCTGCAATCAATTCTCAGATTATTTTTAAGTTGAAGTAAATGTATTATGATGCTATCCTAAGCAGTGACCTGAGCTTTCAGTTGTGTCTACAGAGAAGTCTGAGCTCTCTCTCTGTCTACCATTGTGTTCCCTGCTGTCAGACTGTGATGAGCTGGACACTCAAAACATTTCTAGGTAGGCCAAGAAGTGGTGAAGTGGTGCATTTGTAAAAACCACTGTGGAGACTGCCCCTCCTAAATAACAGCATTAGAGTTCTTGCATATCACCTTCTCCAAGGGAATGGTATAACATTGCCATTATTGATGACATAATGGTGGTAGTCAAACAGAATCACGTGGATTTGCCTGAAATTTACCAAAGATTTACCAAAGACTTCCAATGCATTAGAACCTGAACACAGCCATTTAAAAAATCTAGGAAAGCTCTGAAGCATATTCTGTGTGGGGATTTGAGGAAGAGGAGACAGTGTTGCCATGGTTGCCTAGGAGAGGAGAGATTGCTAGAGAATGAAAGGCTAGTAACATGGCAAAGACAGGGAAGGATAGACTATTTTATACTAAGACATAAAATACTCAGATCTGTAACCACTGTAAATGAGAGCTACTACATACTGAGATAATTTTCAACATTCCTCAGTTTCTGTATTCAACTATTTTGTTCAATTACATACATATGATGACCTCAGATCCCCCACTGCCCCAAACCACAAAGTCAATGAATTTATGCAGTGAACCTGTCAGCAATAATTGTGGACCAAGAGAATGGGAGAATAAAGGGATGGCAGACAAGTATTTTGCCAGGTGGATCTTTGTATTTCTTTGGATCAGAGCTCGTGGATGGGCAACAATTCTGTTACTATAGGGCGGTCCCTGGACAAGACTAATTCAATGGGGAAAATGATTGTATTTTCTTTTATTTACTTAATTTATTTTCAGAATCATGAACTTTATTTCAATTCAGGCAGCTAAGCATAGTACAAATGATGGCAGAAAGATCCATCCATTCACACTCAGCTTGCTTTTTTGTTTTAATACTGTGGGTAAACCTAAGAAAACATAAGTATTTGTTTTTTTATTATCATTTGTATCCTTCATTCACTTCACAGGAGCAAAATCCCTGGGCCTTGTGATAATTTGGGAAGTCTTGACTATTCCCGTGAAAGAAACAGCCCTGCTGAACTTTACTCAGAATAATGCATGATAAACTCTTCATAATTCCCAGTCACTCCATTTGTAACTCCCTTGTACCAACCATCATTGTTCTTTATTTTATTTCACTTTATTTCATTTCACTTTATTTTATTTTAAACTTAGGGAGAGGAGGGGAGGTAGAGAGACAGAGTTCCGCATGTGCCCTGACTAGGATCCACTTGGCAAGCCCACTAGGGGGCCATCCTCTGCCCATCTGGGGTCCTTGCTCCATTGAAATCAGAGCCATTTTTTAGTGCCTGAGGTGGAGGCCATGAAGCCATCTTCAGTGCCTGAGGCCAATTTGCTTGAGCCAATCAAGCTATAACTGCAGGACAGGAAGACAGAGGGAGAGAAAGAGAGAGAGAGAGAGAGAGAGAGAGAGAGAGAGAGAAGGAACAGGAGGAGGGGTGGAGAAGCTGATGGTCGCTTCTCCTATGTGCCCTGACCAGGAATCTAATCCAGGACTTCCACATGCTGGGCCTGTGCTCGACCACTGAGCTAACTGACTGGGGCTTCATTGTTCTTCTTGATGACATGAGTAATCATAAATTACCATAACATATCCAAATAATTGGAG
This sequence comes from Rhynchonycteris naso, assembly GCA_037038555.1. Lineage (NCBI taxonomy): Eukaryota > Metazoa > Chordata > Mammalia > Chiroptera > Emballonuridae > Rhynchonycteris > Rhynchonycteris naso. The sequence continues at coordinate 232,344,388 of CM072998.1, forward strand.
CCTATAGTGGGTACTCTTCAGTATAAGGATCACTATATTCAATTCCCACTGCCTCCTCCGCTTCGTGATCCTCTAGGGGAGAATACTGGGGGGTGGGGAAGACTTACCAAAGACTGGGACTTCCATAGGTGGTGCTGATACCTCTGAATATTTTCTTGGACTCTGGCCAAAAATCCCATTAAAGGTAATTGAAGATTTACCTGTAGGATGGAGGGAGAAGGAGGAGCAAGAGCTACTGTATTTTGGCTATACAAGTTCCTTCATTCTTCTGATTCTGAAGGTTTGTTTGTGAAGTTATGAAAGGAGGGCATCTATAATGCAATGAGAACCCTACTATTGGGGGAGTATGGCAAGAGGCAAGTCTATTCACACTGTAGAAGTGAATAGGATGTGCCATGGACCTGCGCGGCAAGTAATTCTGGGTTCTGAGGGAGAACAGTGCGGAATTAAGAAAATAGACTCACCAATAACGGAGGATGAGATCTGGAAGCCTCTTCAATGCTGATAGCAATATCAGAGAGAGCGAACCCCTGGTCTTTGCTATACAGCATAGACAATTAAAGCCTTTAATCCAATATACAAATAGGAAGGTCTCTGATACAAAGCCATTTATCTGAGGCATAAATTGGATTCCTCATAAGAGTGCACCACCCACATCATGCAACAGTCAAGGGTGTGGGGAAAAGCTTAGTGTTGATAAGATCTTAGTATTAAAAGGGTGGGAAAGGCTTAGTCTTAAAGCTAAGCCTTAGGCTACAATAATCCTGCCAGATCACAGCCCGTCTCCCACAAGGATGACCTGCAAAGACATTGGGAGGAGGAGGATTAGGAACAGCAATGGGAACTCCTACACTCCCATCTCCATTGCTATCCCAACTGCTGCTCTGACTACTTGGGTGGCTTCTTTTACTACTCCCACTGCTATAAATTCTATTTCTTTGATTCATAGATGTGTCCTCACAGGACTCAGCTGCAAGGGACTCATAAAACAGGCTGTACTAGATAAGTGATCATTTGGTACCACCGGAGGACACACTGGAGGAGGTCTGAGGGTTTCTGAGTTGGAGGTGAAGCAGCCTGTTGATCTTCATATTCTGGGTACCACTTACCTTTACTCTATGTACAATGTCATTTAGAATTGTATAGTCGATAAATTTTCTAATATAATAAAGCATCTTAAAGGGTAGCTGGAACAATAATCTTATGTGTCCTTGAAGTATTTTTTTTTTTAAATGAGAAGAGGGGAGATAGTGAGACAGACTCCCACATGCACACTGACCAGGATCCATCCAGCAACACCTGTCTGGTGATGATGCTTGAATCAACTAAGTTATTTTTATTGCCTGAGGCAGATACGCAACTAGCTGAGTTATCCTCAGTGCCCAGGGCTGATGCTCAGACCAATCGGGACACTAGCTGTGAGAGGGGAAGAGGGAAAGAAGTGGGAGAGGGAGGGGAAAAAAAGCAGATGATCACTTCTAATGTGTGTCCTGACCCAAATCAAACCTGGGATGTCTGCATGCCAGGCTGATGCTCTCTCTATTCAATGAGCAAACTGGCCAGGGTCTTGAAGTGTTTTTATTGTTAATCAAAATTGTAATTTTTCTTCTTGCTACTTTCTCTTTATGAATATCAATGGTTTGTGAATTATAATTGATTGACAATTCCATCCTTTGTATCTGGGATGCCTGGATAGCTAGTATCTGTAGTACATTGTTGGCCATGGTGTTTATCAGATAGGCAACACTTGCTAAGCATTGAGTGGTGTAGGCTTTGGTTTATTCTTGTGCTTGCTGCTTATCTGCTGACTGGATGTAGTTGTTTTTATAGTAATCAGCAACCCATTAGAGATTTGTGTAACTGTTGAAGAGGGCTTGGCAGCCAACCTTTGGGGTTTCCTCCTCCAGCAGCATCTGTAGCTCTGCCATCTTCACATCCTTAGACTGCAAAGATAATAGAGGCCATAGCACCAGGGAAACCCAAGACTTGGAGAAACTGATTATATGTATTTTTTAAACAGCCCAGTGTGTGAAGTGAGTTAACACTCTCAGGTCCCTCGAAGCATAATATTAAAAACATTTTATTTAGATTGGTATTTCACATGTTCACCTCTTCCTCCTTGTAAAGCCAGTAGCCACTGCCACCATCACAGCCACCTGGCCCATGCAGGTTTACATTTGATTTGGACAGACGGTAATGAAACAATGGAGCCAAGAACTGGTAGGCCATTAGCTTTAATCCTACCTTGCACCTGGCGGGCAAGATATACACACAGTGGGAAAACACTTCCCTTTCCATTCAGGGCTCCCAAAGCCACTGACTTATCCAAGTTTCCTAGAATCAAAGTTTCTACCTCACCAGCATTATTCACCTCTGTTCCCCATCTCCTTCTCTCTGCACAAACTCTGTACAAACTGGCTTCTTCTTCAGCACTCTGCTATCTTGGCTGCTTCTTCTCTCCTCCACATGGCCTTTCTCCGCTCTCCTCCAGTATGGGCTCCTTCTAGAACATAATCACTCTTCCTGCAGAACAAAATGATCTCTCTTCCTTTTAAAGGTTTTTGGCATGAAAGCCCTCCCCCAACACAGATTAATATAATTACTCCCATCCCAAGCAAGAAGGGCAACTAATGTTATCACCTGGGTGACGGGCTTCCACGTGGGCAGTGCCATCTTTAACAAAGTGAGCATAATATATTTTATCTGCCCAACACTCCTTAAACCTAATCAATGTTTGATTATCATGAAAAATATATTTTGGTTATCCAGGCAATATCTCTTTCCAATAAACTGATATTTTTATTTTACTAAACAGTCTTAATTTTTTTTAAAATTAAAATGTTCTGCCTGACCAGGCGGTGGTGCAGTGGACAGAGTGTCTGACTGGGATTCAGAAGACTCAGGTTTGAGACCCCGAGCTAGCCAGCTTGAGCGCGGGCCCATCTGGCTTGAGCAAAAGCTCATCAGCTTGGATTGCTCAGTCTGCTGAAGGCCCATGGTCAAGGCACATGTGAGAAAGCAATCAATAAACAACTAAGGTGTCACAACAGCAATGAAAAACTAATGATTGATGCTTCTCACCTCTCTCCGCTCCTGTCTGTCTGTCCCTATCTATCCCTCTCTCTGACTCTCTCTCTGTTCCTGTAAGAAAAAATAATTAAAATGTTCTTTGACATATATACAAACATCATCTCTTCATGTTTCATTAAAGCAGTGATTTTCAATTTCACTTTCTTTATGGGAAATGTTTGGCTCCTTAGTTCTGTAATGTTTATCTGGTACTAGGTTTCTGCACTATTTCAATTCCAATTTTAGTATCAATTTCAATAACTTTATTTCTATGACAAATTATGTGAGTTTTGCCAAAGTCAATCCAGTGAGTCTCTGTGTCTAACCTTTTAGTTTTCTGAATTGTGTTAGAGCCTTATTTTCTAAAGCTCCTATTCCAATTGCTTTCTGATTCATATCTGGTGATCAACTGCCACCCAGTGCAAAACTACTTCATTTAGTAATTTTGCTTTTCTCTCAAAATATGACAGGATTTTGAGGTGAAAAATTTTTTTATGTGTGTGCAACAAGTTATACCTTTTTATTTATCTCATTAATGTCACTTAAAAAGGAAATGTCTACTCATTTTTTGTACTTTTCATTAAGTTGGTCATTTTATTTTCTAATTGTCTCATGCTTCCACTAGTGATCATGGCATTTATATTTCATCTGCCATATATTTTCCACAATTAAAGCAAAAAATATTTATACTCACAAATAAGGAAATTTTGTTTTAGTACAATTAATATTTTAAAGGAGATGAAGTCAATACATATTCTTTAATGCCTGGGACTAGCTGACATTTCAACAGTTTATAGGGTAAGCATACTAATAGAACTTAAGTGATGCTTATTATCATTTTAATTAACTTCAATATTTGATTTAAATATTATTTTTAATAAGAAGGATAAAAATTGTTTATCAACAAATTGCAATAGATTGCTCCACCCTTTCCCTCCTTCTTTTTGATGATAGTTAAAGAATTTTCATCCTATTCTATTAAAAATGATACTCAAATGGGACAAAAAGTAAAGCATAGATATTGTAGTTTATTGACATTTTCCTTTATTATGCTTTGTTCATCAAATGTGTAATTATATCTGTTTCAGTATTTTGCTTTGTCTCAAAATACTCTTGGTTTTTGTTATTTTCTTCTTTTCCTAAGCTTAGACACATTGCATTAAAAAATATTAAGATTTTATTTTATGGTAATATGCAAAGAGGTTAAGTAAACTGTCTGAGCCCACAGAGCTAATATATAGCAAGTGTTTTTTTCCAAACCTAAGTCTGCATCACTCTCAAGTATTTGTTTTGCTATTATGCAATACAACTTTGGTAGTGAAAGCCAAATCCATCTATATTATTACTGTTTGTCAACAATATTGACAGAACTCTACAGTTTGGCTCTCTTTATAGCCTGTAATTTATTATTTTGTTTTCATCAACATGACTTTATATCCTAGGAACTCTTGCACAGAAAGATAAAAAGAATTTTATTGTTCACACCTGGAAGTTTGTGGAAAACTCCATTTAAAGGAAACCCACATTGTTCAACTATTAACTAGATAGCCTCAAATGACTCTTCTATTGGTGCAGCAATATCCTCTCCTTACTTAGTTCACCAACCCTAAATGATTCTGTTATGATCTTAACCTAATCCCCATCAAACTTCCATACGTAAAGATCTGTCTGAAGTAGATTCTAAAACCTCTCACACACACTGACTTTGCCTGTCCCATCCAAGATACCATAAAACTTTGTCAAGATAGTAGTTTGCTATACTATAGTAAGCAACCATTTCTATTTGCCTCATTTTGAGGTTGGCTTGTTGATATTTTCAGGGGTCCAGCATTTGAAGTTTGTTAAGACTTTTATTTCTTTGATTTATATTTCTTTGATTTGATTACACTTCTCTCATTTATTTGGTTTCTATGACAGAAGTGCTAAATAGATATCTGTTGCATAATTTTGAAAGAGACAACAAACTGTCCTTTTGTTTCCAGTCTTAAATCTTCTTATTGCTGTGTAATCTGAGTAATTTATTTTTAGTTTTTTTCTCTAGGCTATGATAATGTAAGTTACAGGGTTTTTGTGAGAATTAAATAGGCATTTGAAAATGTAGATTATTATGTAAAGGAAGATTAATCTTGTCATTGGTACCACTTATTCTTTCAAGTGGTACTATTCGTTCAATGTTGAACGGATTTCTGGCTGGAGTTTGAAAGTGTTGATGAGAAAGACTTTTTAAGTGAGAATGATTTTCAGGTTTCTGTACTTTGGGACAGGATGGTGGTGTGCCGTTTTCTGAGATGGGAAAACCGTACAAGGAGAAGAAGAGAAGATGGAGGTTAGGGGCAGAACAAAAAGTGAGAAGACAATAGATGAATTTTTTCCTGTGACATTAACCACTCCTTAGTATCTAACTAAAATTTTTCTTCAGACATGTCTTATGTCTTTTTGTTGTACTTTTCTTCTTGATGATCTAATCTGTCCTAAATCTTTAGACACTAATTCTACATTGATGGCTTCTAAAACATTAGAACCCTCACAGATCTTGAATTTGATTGAATCCCATCTGTTCAACTGGAAATTTCCATTTGGATTTTTCCACATCTGCCACAACTTCAACCTATCAAACATTGGACTTAACTTATTATTTTACTTATCTTGGCTAACAGAAGTAAGACTCATGAGGTTAAGCAAATGGTCCTAGTCTTCTCTCCTTTTCTCTTCATTCATTCATTGATCAAATATTTACTGAGCACTCTCAGCCTCTGGTCATTATCTTAGACTCTAGAATATATACAACCATGAAGTCAAACAAACACAATCCATGAACTCTTGCACTCTTGGAGTTAACATTTTTTTTTTTTAACCATTTATTCAATTTCTCTTTCCTGACTTTTTAGAGCAGTATTTTCCAAATTATGTGCCTTAGAATAAATAAATAGTCTTGGGTTGCCAATAAGTACTGAATTGAAAAAAAACCAAAAAGAACAATAGCAACAACAAAACCCCCAGAAAGATTCTGAGCCTATCTGAGTTGAGAAAAATAAGATTAATAATATTTAAGTCTTCTCTTTATTGCTGGATTTCTCTGGACATTTATTTTATTTTTTAAAATTTTACTGAGGAATAATTGACAAATATAATTGTGTATATTTAAAGTATACAATGTGATGATTTGATATACATCCACATGGTGGAATGATCTCCAGATGTGAAATAATGAACACATTCACCACCTCATATTGTTAACTTTTTTTTGGAGGGGGGTATAGTTATCATACTGTATATTAGATTCTCAGAACTCAGTTTTTCTTATAACTAAAAATTTGTATTTTTTAATCCACATCACCCATTTGTTCCTACCCCCTTGACAACTACAATCTATTCTTTGTTTCTAATGAAATAGGTATTTAAAAAATATTTTATGTGTAAGTAATACCATATAGTATTTGTGTTTCTCTGTCTAGCTTATTGCACTTAATATAATGCCCTCAAAGTCTATCCATGTTGTTGCAACTGGCAGGGTTTTCTTTTTTTTTTTATGGTTGAGTAATATTTTATTGTATACATATACATACAGGGTGAGAAAAAAAGTAGGTATACAGTTGTTTGTATGGAAAATAATATAATATTTAATAAATAATAATATAAGAATATGTGTTTCATACATATATTGCTGCAATGAATAATGCTGCATTTAACATGAGAGTACAGAGAGATAAGGATTCCAGTTCCTTTGGACAGATACCCAGAAGTGAGAGAGCTGGATCATATGATAGTTTAATTTTAAATTACCTGAGGAATCACCAAAAATAGCTGAATCAATTTATATTGCAACCAATAATGTATAAGGGTTCCTTTTCCTTCACATCTTCACCATTAACTGTATTTTATCATATGAGAAAAGCAATCCTAACAAATGTGAGGTGATAGCTCATTGTGGTTTTTATTTGCATTTTCCTGATGATTAGTGATGCCGAGCTCCTTTTTATGTACCTACTGGCCATTTGTATGTTCTCTCTGCTATATGTTATTGAGTTACTTTGTTTATTATTAAATCAAATAATTTTCTTTTTATGGCAAATCACTGATTTGTATGAATTCTTAAAATCATATAGATGTTAACCCTTTATTTTATACATGGCTTAAAAATAATTTTCCCATTCTTTAGGTTGCTTCTTTCAGTTTATTGTTTTCTTTGCTGTGTTTGAGGTAGTCTTACTTGCTTATTTTAGCTTTTGTTGCCTGTGTTTTTGGTGTCTTATACAAGAAATCACTGCCAAGACCAATGTACAGAATGTTTCCTTCTGATTTCTTCTACGGGTTTTACACATGAGTCATTTGCATCTTGTAAGTGATATATAGCATTGTTGAACTTACTTGAAACAAATTCTTGGTGTACAGAACACCTAGCTGGCATAGTTTGCTTTATAAAAATCTAATTCACACTGCTTTAAAGATGATTCCATTAATTTTTTTATTTAATAATTTTTGTAAGCCTATTATGTGTTTTATGTTTCTACTGTTTTGTTAAGGACTGTGAAAAATGATAGAAGGAATAGACCATTGCCTTTCACCTGAAGGGATTTATAATTCCTTTAATTTTTCCCCATTTCCTCCTGGTCCACTATCATATTTTTTGAAGCATTTGAGCTGTTTTCTAATATTTGATGGTGAATTTAACCCCAAATAGGAATTCAGATTTCAGTGTACCTTTTCTCCATGGCTTAGATATTCATTTTGAATTTTTCTTCTCCCTGTGCCATTTCTTTACCTCTATTTTTATGTCCCCAGTATTTCTTTTTGATTGTAAGCCCATGGTGTGGAAACAGTGTCAGACTTTCTTTTGTATGATTGCTAGCAAATGTGTTAGCCCAAAGGTTAGTGAATGACAAGTAATGAATTCTGGTGGATAATGACGGGTTCCCCAATGACTGCGGCTGTGTCTGTGTTTTAATGGAGGCATTTCTTTGGTTGAGATGGAAATGGAATGCATTCTTTAGGTATTGATTAACAGATGGAATTTTCTTTGCTTTGTTCTGTAGCTATTATTTGGAAAGTTACTGTATTCTGAAGAGTAGTCATTTGTAGCGCAGCAAGTGCAATCTTTCAGCTGGTACATTACACCATCTTCTATAAATCTGTGACTATTGTTGGACTCTGATTTTTCTCATTTGTACTGGGATAAGGTGAATCTTGTTATTGAATAGAATCTACACTGTCTTTATCAGAAGCTGAGAATGTTCATAGACTTTTTTTTTCTTAATCTGAGAAAAGTTCTTAAAGCTTCTGTTTGGAAATAGCAATTTTTTCCCCAAACTAATTGAAATTCCTTAATGTAGCTATTGCAAAGCACAGAGAGAGATAGGTGTGATTTTTTTGTGTGTGTATGTGTGTGTGTGCATGTGTGTAAGTACTATATGTGAATGTAGTTTACTTTCGAACTTATTTCTGGTGAAAAATAAATACAATTTTGCGTACTTAAAAAGTTTTCTTTATTATATATTTTCCACATAAGTCATAAAGGGAGATGATGCTAAGGCAAGGGCTAATCTTTATGGGTTTATGATGTTCTAAATGTGATGATTATTAAACTCAAAAATTGTGACTGACAGCCTGCAGCAGGTATACCAGAGAGATGAATGCATGACCCAAAGGTACTGGCATCTTGCACTGTGAGACATTAGGCTACCTGCTGGATCTGTTTTCAGTGTATTCAGAGGAGCACAAAGCTTAAATGAGTATATAAATATAAATATTTCAGTGAAATAATTATGTAAACGACCTGTTTCAGTAAGGAATTTAGACTCAGTCATGTATACTATATTCTAGTGAACTTGCCAAGTGTTGGCAAATGGGCTCAAGTAAAATTGACATTTAAAAATCAGCTATTGAAAATCTTAACAGCAACTCAATTTATTGATGGCAATGGGCTATGTCTTGGGCTCTGAACAAACTTTCTTCTGGTACTTTTATGAAAACATAATTTAGTGGACTATAGGCAATTTGGAGGAAAGTTTAACAAGCAAGAGCACATAGTTCATGGCACTTGGAAAGGCAGTCCTGTGTGGGCAACAGCAATTGTTTTGTCTTCCAGCAAGCTGCCCTGCCTCCGCTTTCTCTCTTGGAGCCTGTGGAACATCATCATCCCTTCTTCTAGGAAACATCCTTTACACTCGCCAGTTGTTGAGGCTGAATGATGTGGTCATTTTATTATGGACTCCAACCTGGCAACAGAGGTCTGAGATTCAGCAGTGGGCTTCCAAGCCAGCCCAATCAGAATTCTCTCCTAAAATTTTTGCAAACACAAATGGGAGAAGAGCTAGAGTCTCCTGATTGTGGCAAAGCTGTGAGATACCAGGTAAAAAAGCAGTTGGTAGCTGTGTTACCAATATATGAAAGAAGCTGGTGAGAAAGAACAACATATTCAGATAGAGAGATGTGCAGACAGCAGATGGAGAACCTTGGAAGGTACAAGTTTCTCTTTTCAGTTGTATCTGAAGGCCTTGCTACACCTAGGACTTTTTATTAATGCTTGTCTGTGAAGAAATCCACTTTTTGTTCAAGCTACTTTGATTGGATTTCTTGCCATTTCCAAGGAAAAGAGTGTTAACTCATGAAGCCTGTAAAGTATAAACCAGGGAGAAGAGTTTCTGGACCAGAAATAGCAAGTTGGTTCTGTTAAATCAAATAAGCTTGTTCTACTAAAAAAATATTTGTTTTATCTGTTTGAACAGAGTGCGTTAGATACATAATAAGATTGTGATTGAAACCTGATTTGTGTCTACATGAATCTGTTGTGTAGAATCTAGAAAACAATATTAAATTTAAAAACTTACCATATGTGTAAGATTAATATTTCATTCATTTCAGGTTTCCCTCTCCCCTGTCCTGCCACATGGAACTATTCAATTGTTATAAAATTCAAAGAGAAGTTTTGTGGCAGCACTCATAATAATGCTAATGCAACCAATATGTCACTCAAAAAGCATTCATTTCATACCACAGTGTGGAGTTCATACTACACAAGATAGAAGAGAGGCAAAGCACTTTCTTTCCATGGGAGCAATCCTAGACTGTACACAGATAATTAAAGAAAGGCATATTTATAATTTAAAAAATCTTTTTAATTCGTAAGACAGCAGACTGAAAATTTTTTTCAGCCACTTACTAATAAGCACAGGATCTGAATCTAAGTACAAGATTCTCACTCATTCTTCTTATCATTTTGTCATATAATGTGTGCTTCCCCTCCCCCACTTACCTACTCTTTAGGACATGGATGCTACTCTCAATATCCATTTCTAATGTCTGTCTTCACCCCACCCCACCTTGTCTTTGGACTATACTTGCCAGGTACTGTGGCAGAAAGGAATGAGTCCCAGACTATAATCTGAAGGAGAGGATGCTTTGTCATTTATGTATTTTAGAACCTTAGGTAGATTAATCCCTGAGCCTCTTGTATTCATTGGTATGAAGAAATAATACCTTATAGAGTTGTTACATACCAAAAATTTATTAATTATTTGATTAACTCAAAAATATTTATTGAGTAACAATGATCTATGAGACACTCTTTTGGAAGCCAGCAGCAAGCAAAGCAAACCAAAATTTCCAGCTGCCTAAAGCTTATTGTCTAATGATAGAGACAGACCATAATGGGTAAGACATCCCATTACACTGGGTAAGAGAATGACTTAGTGCTAAGGTAGAAAATAAAGTAAAATATGATTAGGAAATGCATAGGAGTGCTGCAACTTTGAAACATGGCCAGGGAGGACTTCTCTGAGATTCTACTTGGGAAAGAACCAAAAGGGAGAAAGACAGGCCTAACCATTTAGATATCTGGAGGAAAAGCTTTACAAGTGGAATAAACCCTGTGTGCCAAGATTCTAAGAAGGAAGCATGTGAGCTATGTCAGACAAGAAGAATGTCATTATACCTGGAATAGAGTGGGGAAAGACTCTGGGGACCCTTCTAAGTCCCTGTAAAAACTTTGGCCTTCACTTGGAATCAGATGGAAGACTGTTGGAGGGTTTTGCAATTTTCTTGGAAGTACTGAGTTTAGTTCTGGCACCTAGCAGGTATTCAATAAATACTGAGGGTTTGTATGGCCAGTAGTCGCAGCTATCATAGCCAGGCAGGTGCAGGTTCACATTATATTTGGACAGATGGTAAAGAAGCAGTGGAGTAAAAAACTGATGGGTCATGCCTTTATTCTAGTCTCACAACCTGCTGGCGAGTAAAAACACACAGGGCACCAAAACCCACTCACATGTTCTCCAGTTCCACAACCAGGATAATCTTTCCTTTTTTTCCTAGAATCAAAGGCCCCCAATTAGCCTCAGTCACCTCTGGTTCCTCATCTCCTTCTCTCTGCACAAACTCTGCAAAACATGGCCTCCTTCTTCTTCATACTTTTTGGCACAAAAACCCCTCCTCCAGCAATATTAACATAACAATGGCCCTTCCCAAGCAGGAAGGTAATTAGCACTTTTACATGGGCAGTGGCCATTTTTAACAATAAGTGAGCAAAATTAAATAACACAAATTTTACAAACTTATTTGCCCAACAGAGTTGAACCAAAGATTTGGTTTGATCTTACTCATCTGCTTCTACTTTCAGCAGGAGCATGAAGGGTTAGCGTCATGGTGACATGTGTCATGGCATTTACACAGTGTAAGAAAGCTTCTGAACTTCACAGGAATGCCTGCCATAGCTTGCTGCCACTTCATCATTGGGGAGGTGGTCAAAATGGGATTAAAATCTGCACTGCTGTCGGTTGACACTTTTGCCAGTGATCTGTGAATATTGGTGCATTTCCTAGGAGCAAATCTGATAGGCATTGTATTTCCTCTCTGTCAACATGGATAGGAGCTCATTAAATATATTTACGTAGCAGTTTTAGAACCATTAGAGGAGTTAATTATACAGTGTTCAGGAGAGCATAAAAATAGAAAAACAAGGTGAGTTGATCACAGAGGAAGAGTCACACCTGCTGGATTTCCTGTATGACCTTGATTCTGAGATAGAATTGTAACAGGAGGAAAGTTGGCCCATGATGTTGAAAGTGAGGTTAGTACTCCCTCTGTGTTCACAGATGTTCCTAACTAGCTCTACTCATCTCTGAGAAAATCAGAAAATTAAGGTTAGAGATGTGCACAAATGAGCACTTGCTATTCAAAACAATAATTTAAAAACTCCCTTGTTACAGTAAGCAAACAAAAAACCAGCTGCGAAGTAAAATGTGGCTTTCTTGCTTTTCTTTTGTTTTAGGAAAGTATTTAACCAACACTTGCGAGTTCTCAGTCTTGCTGGCTGAAGACTGTTAAGCTCCCAAACAAAAACTGACTATAGCTCTTTTATTTAGCAATGCGTCCATCAATACTATATTTCTATTCTTTTTTTTATAAAGCACACTTACTTTTCTCTCACCATCTTCCTCACCTGCAAAATAATAAAACCTATTGACTTTTTGGTCACAACTGTGCTGCAAGAATTTTCAGTCTAGAGTATTTTTAAAATGAAGAATCTACAATTCAGTTGAACAGGATGAATTTCACAGCTATAAACAATCTTTTCATGATATGACTTATGGTCATGGTGGCAATTACATTCATCAAATGTGTTTGCAACAAATGGGAATAAACATCCTTGAAATCATAGACAGTTTACTTTCTTCAAAATAAACACATTTATTAGTAATGTCTATGAAACATCATATAAAGTATCTAATGCACCTATGATTTTTATATTTTCAAGGTAACTGTGAGAATGAGATTTGTTGAAATAGATGGATAAAGGAGAAAATTGAAGTAAATAAGATTAAGGAGCAAGAAAGAGATGAGATTTATATTTTTCTAGACCAGATAATTATGATCTGACTCAGTTTAAATTGGGCTCTATGAAAACTGATCTTGTGAGTTGCCTAGGCAAGACTAATTTGTGGTCAAAGAATTTTAGATATTTTTCAATTGTGTAAATACTTGACTAATTGGAAGGAAATATAATTTGGCATATTGTATGGGCATTTATTTGGATGAGTTGAAGTTAGCAGGAATGTCTACTGAAATATTATATTTGCCAACACCCCACTTACCCTCTCCTTAATTCTTTACAATGATATTTTATGCATGCCCCATCATCTTTTCTTTTTCTTTTTAAATAGAACCATTTCTTCCCAACCAGTGACTGGGTAAAGAATAGGAACCATTCAAGTTGGGAGAGCCATGGTATCTAATCTCACAACTATAGGCATCAGTTTAGAAATAGTCATAGATAACCCAAACTGACCCAAATAAAAATTTATCCCATTTTTAAAACTGGAACTAATAAAAATAATAGTAGTTCCTGGAGGCCAGGAGTTACAGAAAGCCATGTGACTTCTGTGGAATAGGTAGGACTGCATATTTATATTCTCACAGGATATGGAGTTGTCTGAGATTAGGAATGATCAAGGCCTAAGAGCTAGATTTTTGAGATAAGATGGCATTTTATTTCTGCTCAGAGACTGGGCAATATTTTTCATACTTATTTAGAAATCTTGGAAAACCCAAAGGTAAGTTTCTCTTCTCAGGTTGAGTTAACTACTTACATTTACTCTTTTGTGTTTATTAATAGTGCTTTTAAAAGCCCTATTTATGTTTGTCTTTCACTCAGATGTAACTAACGTGCTGCATATGTATTGATAGTAGACATTTTAGGCAGAAGTTGAAATCACAAACGAAGAGGCTGTATGGCAGGGAGCTTATAATATGACCTTTAATATTTTTAGTGGTAATTTTGTTGGTTTTCAACCTATATAGTTTTACCTTTATAAAGAGAATTCCTGTGATGATAACTAATAAGGGTTTAGACTTGCACCAGGCCATTTATATTGTGCTATATATATCTGTTGTCATGTAGAAACATAATATATACAGTGTGTTTGTAAAGTCATGGTGCACTTTTGACTGGTGACTGGTCAAAAGTGCACCATGACTTTACGGACATACTGTATATATATCAGTGGTTCTTAACCTGGGTTCTATTGAACCCTAGGAGTTCAATGAGTCGGTCTCAGGGATTCGGAGAAGCCTCTGCCGCGGAGGCCAGAATAAAGTAATACCGTAATTTGTTGTGAGTTTTGCACTTTGTTGGTTTTGTTCTTTGAGCAAGGTGATGTTCATGCACGGCTCATTTTGTGCACCAGTAAAAAAACATATACCTATGTCTTGAATTTGGAAAAAAGAAATCGTATTTTATTTATCAGTAAAGAAGGGTTCGGTGAATGCGCATATGAAACTGGTGGGTTCAGTACCTCAAAAAAGGTTAAGAACCACTGATATATATACAAAAATAGGGAGGTTTCTTTTTATTATCTCCTAGAAGTTGGGAAATAAAGATGAAGAGAGAAAATTGCCAGAGAAACCAAAGATGATTTTAATAATAGTTTAAATTCTATGAGTCAAAAATAGAGATATTCAAACAACTGAAATGCACATGAAATATTCCCAGCCTCATTTCCTATTTAGGTGTTATTCTGTTGTTAAAGACAGAATGGAAACCGTAATACTTTAATTCTGAAGAAAGAACCCTTATAATCTCAACTGGGTTGGCATTAGCACCCAGGATTTTCACAAAGTTCACTCAAATCAGCTATGTTTGGACCAGTTTCCATTTTCTAGTGAACTGCTGAAGTGTTAAACAAGGTGATTTATAATTTTTAATATCTGGATTTTGTCATGGCTGGGAGACACTTGCTGCAGAAAGAATTAGAGCTGACTATAGTACAGCTGTGTTGGAGTAGACGGTGTTTATATTATGAAAGAGAAAACTGCATTTTTATTCTCAGCGCTAATGTGGATGACAGTCTCTAACACTGTAAAAGGTTGAGGTTCACAGGCCACGCAACAGCTCCACAGCACAGTAGGGTGCCCAAGGCCGGGCAAGCAAATGGGTGCCGCTACAAAATGTACTTTTCAAAAAGAATGTACATTGAAATTTGTTTTTAAATATTTTAATGTTTATTTTGAAATTCTTTGAAAAACAACACAAATGTTTTACTTAGAGCCATACACATTTTTGTAGGTTATTTAGACTACACAGAAAAGTAAAAAGTTGATACTCATATCTCATCATTCAGAGTAATGACTATTGCATTACATTCAGTCATTTTTCTATGCAAAAACACCTTTAAAAAGCAATCTTTTTCCCTGGATGGTTGGCTCAGAGGTAGAGCTTACAACCAGCTTGTAGAAGTCCTGGATTCAATTTTCAGTCAGGACACATAGGAGAGGCGACCATCTGCTTCTCTACCCCTCTCCTTTCCTCTTCTCGCTCTCTCTTCCCCTCCCTCTCACAGCCATGGCTTGATTGATTCGAGCTCATTGGCCTCGGGTACTGAGGATGGCTCCATGTAGCCTCCACTTCAGGTGCTAAAAATAGCACAGTTGCCAGAGACCCCAGTTGGGCAGAGCATGGCCCTAGATGGGGGTTGCAGGGTGGTTCCTGGTCTGTCGGGTGCATGTGGCATTCTGTCTCTGTATCTCCCTTCTCTCACTTAAAAAAAAAAGCAATCTTTTAACTATGTAAATTATAGTATTCTTTTCTTCTCTTTTATAAAAGTGATATAATGAGCATTTCTCCTAATTAACTATTATCTAAAAAGATTTATAATTGTTACATGATATATCCTATTAATGTATAAAACTTTAACTTTCTTGTTTTAGGAAACTTACATAGCTCACAATTATTTGTTATATATATAATAATTTGCTCCAATTTTTATTTTAGTAACAGTTTTGCAAAATCTAATAAAGTAGGATCTGTGTATATCCTACAGCCTTGCAATGTAATTTAACCATGAGTGTACTATATATTGTTTCTGACTATCCCAGCAGCACAGCTACCCACTGAATACCTTTCCAGTCTAGTGGACTGATGCTAGAGATGAAATGGGCATGTTTTATTTAAACCCAATCCTCCCATTTGGACACAAGATACTATCTGTTACCCTACTCAGGAACTTTGCTCCAGCAATTCTTCCCTCTCTCTTCTGCATCATCAATTTTTCCTACTCTCCTGGACCACTTCCACTATTTAAAAAAAAAAAAGTCTACCTCATTTTTCTTCACTACTAGCTAACATCCATTTTTCTTTTCTTGCTTTTATGTGTGTGTGTGTGTGTGTGTGTGTGTGTGTGTGTGTATGAGAGAGAGAGAGAGAGAGAGAGACAGGAAGGGAGAAGCATCAACTCATTGTTGCATCACTTTAGATGTTCATTGATTGTTTCTCATACGTGCCTTGACCAGGGAGCTCTAGCTGAGCCAGTGACTCCTTGCTCAAGCCAGAGACTGTGGGCTTCAAGTCAGTGACCTCAGAAACTTTGCTCCAGCGGGCTCACCAGTGCTCAATCCAGCTGAGTCTGCATTTAAGCTGGTTTGGACCTTGGGGTTTTGAACCTGGGACTTTAGAATCCCAATTTGACACTTTGTCTACTGTGCCACCACTGGTTAAGCAAACATATTACTTTTCTGCTCCCCGTTTCAGCAAAATCCATAGATAACCCCAGTTCTCCCTGCCATTCTCTGTAGTCAGGTTCTTACCCTCCTCAGCCCACTTAAACAGCTCCTTTCAACCAGGAACTTCCCAGTTGCTAGATCCAATAGTTGGTTTAATCACCTTCATGTGATCATTCCTTCTCTTTTATGTAGTATCTTCACGTGGCTTCCAGGACACCACATTCTCATGTCTTCCTCTTCCTCCTCTGGTGTCTGTGCAGTTCTTCCCTCACCCTGTGGCCTCTCAATATTGGAGTCCTTAAGACCTCAACCCCAGGTTCTCTTCCTTGCTTTGTCTGACTCACTACTTTTGTTCTTTTCGAATTCCATGGCTTTAAATGCCATCTCTATGCTGATGATGACTCTCAAATGGATATTTCCAGCACATACATCATCACTGAACTCAAGACTTGTGTGCCCCTTTCCTGCTAGACAATTCAGACATCTGAGACGTCTCAAACCTAACAGGTCAGAAATTTTTCTCATCTTCTCTCCAAGATATCTTTTGCCCAGTCATTTCCGTCCAAATTAATGACAAGTCTGTCCTTCCAGCTGTTTGTTTACAATCTATATTCAGTCTTATTGGCTGTACCTGTAAAATATACCCAGTGTATGACCATATGAATCACCTGCACTGCTGCCATCCTTGCTGTCTACTGCCCCCTCTCGTTCGGGTGACCATTCTAGCCTTGCCAGCCTCATTGTTTCTACCCTGCCTCTCTAGTCAGTACAGATGCCAAGGCAAGCCTTTCAAAGTGGACAACACATTACAGCACTCCTCAGCTCAAAACCTTATAATGGCTTTCTGTTCCTCTGAAAGATAAATGTCACCAAGGCTAAAGGCATTCCATAGCTAGCCCCCCTCTGGCATCCTGACTTATAACTCCCTATACTGTGGTGACACTGAACACACCAGGTATGTTCCTGACTTGGGGCCTTTGCTCTGGCTATGCCTTAGTTCAAATGATCTCTTCTCAATTAGACCCACTCAGAACATACTATTCTCCATAACCAGCTCTGAAACCACTCATATTTATCCATAATCCTTTAAAATACTATTGTACAGGGTGGAGTAAAAGTAGGTTTACAGTTGGGAGTATGCAAAACACTTTATTCTTATATTATTAATTACTAATTATGGTATTATTTTTATATGAACAACTGTAAAGCTAATTTTGCCGCACCCTATGTATATATAATATAAATTTATATAAAATATTTTATATATATATATAATACATATTTATATAAAAATATTTTATATATATATATAATACTTCTAAGGATTGCCTTTTATACAACTAATATGACTTTCTTTTGTTTTCTTTTAAATAACTTCCAATGTGGGTTAAAGCTTGATAACTGAATACCATTTAAATTCATTTTTATCTTATGCTATTTTCTGGTTCCTTTCAAATCTTAGTATTTTAATCTCATCTGACTTTCTATCGACATCAACATATTACCCCTTTATAGTTCTTTGCACCTTTTTATGAGGTTGCTATCTGCTTATACTTTATTAAAGATATTCTATGTTAAGTATTTACATCTTTTTTCCATGTCAAAGTTTTTTCACAGATCATGTTCTCTTCTGGACCTTCATGGTGATATATCCTTTTCTTTGTTATGGTTAATTTTTTATAGACCCTTGTTGACTTCTTTATATTCTGTAATAAAAATTGTGAGGCAATCTATATAACTTACCTTGCTTTCTGTCCATCTTGACTACAGGATGAACTTCTTCCTCAGATTTTTAGATAGATAGCAAGCCAGAGAGTTGCGATCCCAGGATATTAACTGTGTCAGTTTTCCTTGACTCAGCTCTGTTGTACAACATTGAGATAGTCTCTGCCACTCCCATCTCTCAGCACTGCTCCTTATATTTGGGTTCCTTGGCATACAGAAGTTTTAAGACAATGGTACAACTTCTTTAAAGTTCTGAAAGAAAAAACATTCTTTTTTTTTGTATGTGTGTGTGACAGAGACACAGAGAGAGAGACAGAGAGAGGGACAGATAGGGACAGACAGCCAGGAAGGGAGAGAGATAAAAAACATCAATTCTTTGTTGCGGCACCTTAGTTGTTCATTGGTTGCTTTCTCATATGTGCCTTGACCGGGAGTCTACATTAGACTGAGTGACCCCTTCCTCAAGCCAGTGACCTTGTGCTCAAGCTGGTGAGCCTTGCTCAAACCAGATGAGCCTGCATTCAAGCTGGTGACCTCAGGGTTTTGAACCTGGGTCCTCTGCATCCCAGTCTGATGCTCTATCTGCTGCACCACTGCCTGGTCAGGTGAAAAAAAAGTCTTAAACTGCATTCTGTATTCTTTAGAAATATCTTTTAAAACTACATTTTAATTTCAAAAAAAATATGAGGGAATTCATTGCCCACAAGATTGCATATCAAGAAGTGTTAAATCAAGTTTTTCAGACTAATGAAAATGATACCAAGTGAACATATTTTAATAAAGTACTCCAGAAATAATATATATAGGTAAATATAAAAAACATTTTCACTTTTTTTTTTCAATTTTGTTAGAATGTCCTTAACTGTTTTTAAATAGGCGTAAATGTAAGAATAGTCCTGATACCTTCTATTATATATGTGGCTGTTACACACTTCAATGTCAAAGGCACAGTATTTCATCATTTGTGACATGTGCATATATTGCCTATTTTCAAGCTCCCCTTGGCGATCAAGACAAGAATTGGGCTGCTCATATTGTGTGTCATGAATGTGAGGAAATGCTTCGTGACTGGACAAAAGAAAAATGCAAAGGAATGCCTTTTGGTATTCCCATGGTTTGGCATGAACCTAAGGACCACAGCAGTGACTCTTATTTCTGTCTGATCCATACAAAGAGCATCGGCAAGAAAAAATGGCATATGATCGCATCCTAATATTCCTTCAGCAATACAACCTATCCCACACTCTGACAAACTCCTGGTTCCAGTTTTCAATGGTTTTATTTCTTCTAAGGATGAAGCAAGTGAACATGGTGATCAAATATATTTTGATAAGATGTATGAGGAAATGGTTGTAGAATCTGAAGGGTCTTCTTCTGATGCCAAGCAGTCATTAACCCCTCAGCAGTTTAGCCAACCCAAACTGAATGACTAAGTAAGAGATTTGGGCCTATCAAAGAAAGCCACTGAGTTATTAGCCTCCAGGCTTCAAGAAAAGAATGTACTTTACTGGTCAGCTAAAGTATCCCATTTCTGGAAGCGTGAACAAATTTTTATGGACTTTTTTTTGAAGACAAACACGTTGTTTACTGTCATGATATCAGTAGTCTTCTCAGCTAGCTAGGTGTTACCACTTACAATCCAACTGATGGCGGCTATTTCTTGACAGCTCTAAATGCAGTCTGAAATGTTTATGCAGTGGTTCCAATTGGTTATTCAACTCATCTGCGAGAAGATTTTAATGACATAAAAATTGTCCTTGACTTTTTAAATTATGAGGAGCATAACTGGCTCATTTGTGTGAATCTTAAATTTGTAAATTTTCTGCTAGGACAACAGAGAGGTTTCACGAAGTGTCCTTGCTTTCTGTGTTTGGGGGACAGCTGAGCTCGGGAGATACACTGGACACAGAATGAGTGGCCGAAACGTGAAGCTCTTGAAGTAGGGATGCAAAATATTTTGAATGAACATGTAGTTAATCAAGAAAGGATCATTTTCCCCCCACTTCACATCTAACTTGGCTTAATGAAGCAGTTTGTTCAAGCTTTGAATAGAGAAAGTGAATGCTTTCAACATATTATTTCTGCTTTTCCTGCCTTGTCTTTTGAAAAGATAAAAGCAACTGTATTTGATGGACCTCAAATTTGAACCCTATACGTGACGAAGAATTTGCCAGCAAGATAAATAAAGAGGAGAAAGGAGCATGGTAGTCTTTTGTGGCAGTTACAAAGAGCTTCCTTGGCAACAAAAAAGCAGAAAACTATGAACTTCTGGTTCAAAGAATGCTGTTGGCTTTCCCTAACATTGGATGTAACATGAGCATTAAGATTCACTTCCTGAACAGTCACCTTGATTAGTTTCCCCAAAATTTGGAGCTGTTAGTGATGAGCAGACTACTGCTGGAGCATCAAATGAGGTTGTCCTCAATAAGTACACAGATGCAAGAGCTACAAACACAAATTTTTGTCTGAATAGAATTTAAATAAGTTTTGAGCAAATTTTATGATTAAAATAAGTGTTTTAATAAGTTCTAATTCAAAATTGTAGACAATTTTGATGCAGTCATATCTTTTAGTGTATTAGTATATTTACTGCATTATATAAATTATTATATTTTCACAAAGATGATGCCCATGATGACATTCTACTTCATTATGTTAAAGTAAATGTTGAAAATTTTACAATAAGATAAAAACCTAAAATCTTAAATTGCAAAAAATCTGTAACTTACAGAGAAAAACTAATGTCATATTTGAGATCAGCACACTTGAATTATGTACAATCAAGTATTTTTGTGGATGCAACACAAATTTTATTCCCCAGTGTAATGTATTGTGTGAGAAATTACTATAAGACAAAAAATGAAAGGGGAGACATAGAAGCACACATTATATACTGATATAATAACATCATTTGGAGGTGGCTTGTGATAAGTTGAATATATATATATATATATATATATATATATATATATATATATATATATAATAAACCTTGGAACAGCAGTAAAACAGGTAAAGACATATAAGTGTTAAATATAGAGGTTAAAATGGAACATAAAACATAAAAACTCAGTTATTCAAAAAGCCAGGAGGAAAAGAGGAATCAGAGAACAAAGAATAGTGGAAAAAATACATAGAAAATGCATAGTAAAATGATAAATTAAACCCAAATAAATTGATAATTATATTAAATTTACACAATCCAAATGCACCTTAATAGTAGAGATTGTTAGACTGGATAGAACTACATATATGCCACCTAAACATATTAACATTTATCTCTTAAGAAACAAGAATAGTCTATCCATAATAAGCACACACAGACTTTTTTCTTGGATAGCATTGACTTTTTTTTTTTTTTTTGATAGAGAGAGAAAGAAAGAGTGAGAAAGAGAGAGGGATAGACAGGGACAGACAGACATGAGAAGCATCAACTCTTTGTTGCAGCACCTTAGTTGTTCATTGATTGCTTTCTCTTATGTGCCTTGTCAAGGTGTGGGGGGGTAGCCTACCCAGCAAACTCTTGCTCAAGCCAGAAACCTTGGGCTTCAAGCCAGTAACCTTTGGGCTCAAGCCAGTGACCATTGGGTCATGTTAATGATCCCACACTCAAGCTGGCAACCCCACACTTAAGTTGTTGAGCCTGCACAGAAGCCAGATGAACCCACACTCAAGTCAGCAACGTCAGTGTTTGGAACCTGGGACCTCATTGTCTCAGATTGACACTCTATTTACTGTGCCACCACTGGTCAGGGCGTGTGTGCTAATTTTATGTCCTGATAAAGGTATTTAATTCCTTTAGTGTTTATGTTAATTTCATCATTGGTTGTCTAGTTTTAAAGGCTACTGTCATGTCGTCTACAAAATAGAGATAATTTTACTTCTTTTGCCCCAATTCTTATGTGTTTGAATATTTTTGCTTTTCAGATGGCCATGGCTCATGTCTGCAGTGCAGCTGTAGACAGCAGTGGTAGAGCACAGGCTTGCCTGGATTCTGACTCACAGGGAAGGCATCTAGTGAACCGGTGAGTTCTCACTATATAAATATGTATATATATGGATTTTTAAAATGACTATTGAATTTTGTTGCAGGCCTTTTAACATTTCTGGAGATAATTATGTGATTTTTTTACTTGGACTTATGACTTGATGAATTATATTAATATGATCTTATATATTTCTATGACAAATTTTACTTGTCATGATATATTATAATTTTTTTAAATGTCTTCTTGGATTCTGTTTTCTAATGTTTTATTTAGTAATTTTTCACTGATATTATAAGTGAGATTGTTCTGTAGGTTTGTATGTGCATACGTACTATCTTTGTCAGGTTAGGTGTGTACGTTATTCTTTTTTCATAGACAGGGTTTAGAAAAGTTCCTTTATTTTCTCAGCCTTGGACAATTTAAGAAGCGTTGAGGTCATTAGATATTTGAAGAATTGGTAGAATTTTATGCCTGACCGGGCGGTGGTGCTGTAAATGGAGCATCGGACTGGGAGGCGGAGGACCCAGGTTTGAGACCCCGAGCTCGCCAGCTTGAGCGCGGGCCCATCTGGCTTGAGCAAAAGCTCGTCAGCTTAGACCCAGGGTCGCTGGCTCCAGCAAGGGGTTGCTCGGTCTGCTGAAGGGCCGCGGTCAAGGCACATATGGAAAAGCAATCAATGAACAACTAAGGTGTTGTGACGGCAACAAAAGAACTAATGATTGATGCTTCTCATCTCTCTCCACTCCGGTCTGTCTGTCCCTATCTATCCCTCTCTCTGACTCTCTCTCTGTCCCTGTTTAAAAAAAGAAGAAGAAAAAAAAAGAATTGGTAGAATTTTATTCAGCCATCTTGGCCTGGCCCTTTTAGTGGAGGGACGGAGGAGTCCTCTGATGTCTATTTTTTTTCTGGCAAAATTTTTCTGCTCATACTTTTTCTTTCACTGGTGTCATTTTGATATGAAAGGTTTGTATGAGCTTAAACATTGGAAGTTATTCACACTGGAAAATAATTATTAAATCAATGAAGAAGTATAATTGCCTGCCATCTAAAGCTTTCTAACTTGATTGAGAGAAGCACGCTGGTAAGGAGGTTAGTCAATGAATGAGAGAACAAACACTGAACAGAAAAATTTGATTTTTTGGGCAGGGGTGGGTAGAGTCACCAGTTAGTCAAAGAGTGAATGAAGGAGAAATTGAAGAATAGAAATAACTAACAGAGGAAGTTACTCTTTTTTAATTGCCCATTTCCATATCATCCTGAAGATAAACAGAAGATAAAGAAGTTCTCGCCCTTTAGAAAATCAAGCAGCTTGATCTAACATGACTTCTGAAAATTATCTTAAGTTAAATTTAATTTGGAAACCATAAATTTAACTACAAAAACTTTGTGTGAAAATCCTCACTGAATTGTTTGTGGATGATTTTGTGTGATCTTCAGTATCATCAAAAACACTTTCATTATCTAGTTTCATATATACACCCAGACAAATACAGATATGATTATGGGAATTTAGGTAACTTGAATAATGATTGAGGAACCAAATAAGAGTTGAAGAAAAATAGTTAGTCTTTACTAAGCCATGTTAGTCCATTGTTCTAAGCATGCAAAAATTCATTTAACCCTTACACTAACTCTGTGTAATACTAGTACTAATATATAATAATAATACCAATTTTACACATAGTAAAACCCTCTGAGGCATAGAGAGATCCAGTTACCCACCTAGAGTAGTATAATATGAAACAGAGTGGAGAGTGACTCAAGCCTCAGGGTTGCTTTAGAGTCACTCTGCTAAGTGAGAGAGTCAGTGCCATGCAGACAGCCCAGGCTACATGCAGCAGGCACCACAAAGAGGTAGGATTGCACATAGTCAGGAGGGTCACTTTGTGCTCAGATCTGCTGCCACCAGCAAAGAGTACTTGGGGCAAGTTCTTAGTTCTTCTAAACTTCAGTTATCCATTTGGTAAGTCAAAATCATGATGACAGTAACTACATAGATTTCTGATGAAGATCAAGTAAGAGAAACCATCAAAAATGTTGAGCAGAAGGAGCATTGGAACCACCTCATAAATGTCAGCTACCACATTTGTTCCAGAGCTTAGCAAGGTGTACAGCCTGTATTCTGGAAATGCAAATATAGGGATCAGCCAACTAAGTCCAACAGCCAGGCAAAGGCTCACTTGGGGCCAGGACTTCTGTGTCTGACTCTGGGGAGTAAGACATGTTTAGTGGAGAAGGTGGTATTTCAGGGGCCTCAGTGAAGGGCTGGAGCTCCCTGGGTACATACACTGATCCTTTCAGAGCTGAAACTGACATAAGTTGCAGTAGACAGGCTGTGATTGTTTTTTTCTCTAAAAAAGAAAGACAAAGATGTACTTACCAATGTAGGCCCCCATAGAATAAATGTATTAACTTTTCAGGGAAAAAGTTTGTGATTCTGTACCTTATAGTTGATGCAGACTGGACTGCATGGAGGCAACCTGAGTAAGTTTGAAGAGCCCAGATCTGACCACTACTAAGCAGAAATGAGTAGAAAGCATGAAACCTTTGAGGTGTGCCCTTCTCCACTTCCTGGGGACTCTCAGATATGTGTCTGTGGTAATGCAGGTCTGCTTCCTCCAGTCTTGTGCAGAGAGTTTATAATGCATGTTCTCATAAGGTATGAAAAGCCTACTGCATTGAGGTTCCTCTTGAGAAATCTAGAACACAAGGAAGGGAAATAGATAACATGATTTTTGGACTCTGGGCCCAGATGGCCTGGGTTTGATTTCCAGCTCTGATACTTATCAGTTCTGTAATCAAGTAGTTAAAACTCACAAACCTAATTTCTTTCTCTTTAAAGTGTGAAAAATAGTAAAACTGACATATAATATTACTGCATTTAATAAGTTAATACATAGATAGTACTTAGTGTGTCTATCATAGAATGATAGATATAAAAATGTTGGTATAAAATAGTAGAAGTTAGCAGTTAAGGGTGTGACTTTCCTCTTGATCAAGAAAGATAAAGAACTAGAAGATGCTCAGGAGAGCAAGCCTGAATGTGGCTGTGATTGGAGAGGTCCTGAAAGGGGAGCTACAGGGAAGACCCGCTGGCTGGGATTTTCTTCCGTTTCCCATATCCTACCAGCTATAAGCTGGGAGATCTTAGTGGAGGGCAGTTCCCGTGGGAGTGTGGAGTGGTGGAGACTTCCAGGAGAAATGTTAGATGGTTGTGAAAGGCAGCTCAGATTTCAAAACCAACAGGGATCTTATCAGTCTTGGTGATGTTGGTCCCCCTCAGGAAGGAAAGGCCCTGACACATCCTTGCTCTGACTGGTCCTACTGGAGGGACATTCTCTTTCGCTGCCAATTCTCCTAAAAGAGAGTAGAAGCTTTTACTCATTGGGTCATTATCTCTTGGGAGGAACTTACCTTAGAGGCTAATCCCTCAGAGTGGGTTTTGAGAAATGGGAACAGCGGACTTTTTAGAAAACCTAAGTGATTGAGTGGTTTCTACCAATGTGGAAAAAAAATATGGGAAAGGGTACCAAGGGGATACAGTACTTGTCCATCTGTAAGCACTCCTGATATTGGGCTCAACTCATGTCATAGAAGTGGACACATTTTCTTGGACCACAGCTAATATTTGAGCAATGAATATTATGAACTCTAGACTTCAACCATTTCAATGATGATAAATAATACTTGTTTTAGAAATAAAAATATGAATGGAGGTTATTATCAGATGGCTCACTAAGGAAATGCAGGTTGAAGAACCCTGGTTTGGACTATTTTAATGTATTATATATATTTTGGTAATTACTACCAGTTTTCTTTAAAATTTTTTTCCCCATTGATTGAAAGGAGAGAGAGAGGCAGTAGAGGAAGAAGAGAAAGAAGCATCAACCCATTTCACTTCGTTGTTACATTTAGTTGTGCACTCATTGATTGCTTCTTATATGTGTCCTGACCGGAATCAAACCTGTGACCTCAATGCACTGAGACAACTCATTACCCATTGGGTCACCCGGCCAAAGCCACAACCATTTTTTTCTTTTATTTTTTATTCTCTACCCAGAAGCTGTTTACCAAACACAATGCTTTATTAACTAAAAACCCCTTTCTTCAACTTTCTAGAAAATAAATTTAAGATATATCCTTGAGGCTTACACATTAAGAATATTTTCTTGATCACAAGTTTGAGAAGTCCTGAAATAAATGATTAAGAGAGCATATAGGACACTTTTTGAGAACTCTAAAGAATAAGGCAGCTTTTCTCTGTCAGGGATACCTGCGCACAGTCTGAGCTGCAGGGGCGAGAGGTTATCAGGTGTTTTTAGTTTCCATTTCTGTTATTCCATCCAGTCATAAGACTCTGGCTTCACACTAAACATCTGATGTGGCACTGGGTACCTGTGGAGACATATGCTTGCTCTGGAAACAACATGGTAAGAGCAGGTCCCTGAAACTAAGTTTGTCCGTAAATAGCCAACCCAGTCACCTGCTATTTAACCTTTTTCATAGAAACCTGACAAAAAGTGTCAAAATAAACTTTTCCTTAGTTCTTATCTCCTTTCTCAGAATTCTCTTCTTTTTCTGCACACAGGCCTGAAAAGGTCTGTGGAAACGTATGGAAGTTTTATTAAAATACCATAGAGCTTACAATCACTCAGGCTACTTTCTCCATGCATCGTGGAACACATGATGATTAAACCCCTGGACTCTGAACTCAGATGTGGGCTTGAGTCCAGGTGTGCCCATATATCCATGTTACTTTGGACAAGTCACTAATCCCTGGAAGCCTCAGTTCCCTCACTCAGAAAATGAGGTTTATAGTGAAAAGTAAATGCCAGTGTACCTGGAATAGTAAATGTTAAGGAAATAACTAACAATGGTTGTGATTATGATCATGAATCAAAATCTGTCCCAAACTACCTTTTTCAGTCTCATTTCATGATACCTAGTGTTTAGGACAGTGGACCACTGGCTAACCCTGAATACTCAGCACCTTATTTTTTTCTTAATTTGCTCACTCTATCTTTCCTCACAGAACACTCAATTGTCTCTTAGAAGCTAAGTCACCCTTAGAGGCCTTGTTCATATGACACATGTCCTGGGAAGCCACCCCTTAATCATTCACTATCCACCTCCTCTGAGCTCCTATCACACTTAGGACTTGTTTACAAGTTCTAAAAGGCTGCTTACCAAGTTTTCTAGTTCTGTAGGTGTGTGTCTCTGAGCTCCAGGAGGGCCCGATCTGTTCATGGTGTTATCCATGAGGATCTCTTGAAAGAACGACTTAAGTTATGCTTTGGTTTGAGCAAGTGGAAAATTCAAGAAGGAATGGACTTATGACTTTATAAAGGCTTCTCTTGCATCTCTTGCATGACCCTTAAGACAGAGAAGAAGCAACGGTATTTACTGTGGAAGCCTCGCTGGTTTTACTACAGCGAGTGGTAGAATGGGCTGGGAGTGTTGAAGAAGGTATTTCCAGAAAAATTGTTTATTTTTTTATATTTTATTTTTCTGAAGTGAGAAGAGGGGAGGCAAAGAGACAGACTCCTATATTCGCCCACGGGGATCCAACCGGTAAGCCTGCTAGCTGGTGATGCTCTACCCATCTGGGGTGTCGCTCCATTGTAACCAGAACCATTCTAGCGCCTGAGGTGGAGGCCATAGAGCTGTCCTCAGTGCCTGGGCCAACTTTGCTCCAATGGAGCCTTGGCTGCGGGAGGGGAAGAGAGAGAGAGAGAAAGGAGAGGAGGAAGGGTGGAGAAGCAGATGGTCACTTTTTCTGTGTGTCCTCGCTGGGAATCGAACCTGGGACTTCCATATGCCAGGCCGACAATCTACCACTGAGCCAACTGGCCAGGGCCTTTTTTCTTTTTTTTAAACCCTTCTGTTCTTTATATCTTAGTTGTTTTCATGGACTTAGCAAATATTCACCAAATACGTGCCATGGGCCAGGGACTATGGAAGGTGCAGTAAATACACTGAGTAGTGAGATAGTTGAAATCCTTGGCCACACAAAATACTGGTCTTTGTCCTGCCCCACACACAGACATATTGTGTCCTCTTGTAATCTGATTCCATTTATGGGATATTTCTTCAGATTTAAGTAAACCAAACTGTGACATGACTGAATCTTTCATTTGGTTTTTGGAGCCCAGAGCAGTCTCTTGGTGGTATTGGCCCAAAGGATCAACTATTTTGAATTTGTAATGTCACCAGGTATAGGAATCATTATGGTTAGATAGATGTTAATTTGTCCACATTATTCTCCTCCAAACTAGAAGCAGAATGAGAAATAATTACTTCCTCTTTGAAAACCATCAAAGCTTTAGGACTAATGTGAACACTGAAATAGTTGTAGAATGCTTGCTTTTATCATCCAGTAGCTATTTGTTTGCCGCTTGGCATCCTGGGTGTGTGTTCTTGGGAGATTCAGGGAGCTCTTTCGTGATTAGGACTCATTGTGTTTATGATACATATTCACTCACATTTTTCAAAATGGATGTGTGCATGAATTGGGCTGGATTTAGTTTCCTTTTTCTTTCCAGGTGAGCTTAAAAATCTAAAGGGGGGAACCCCCATCTGAACAGGACGATTAGATGAATTGTCCCTTCTCTTTTTATTCATTTCTAACCAGTGCTTTTCATCTTGGAGAGTACATGAATATGTAAGTGCAAATGCTGCTTATTGTGAACTTGGAACAAAGAGTGGTGCTGTAGATTTCAGTGTGTTTGGACCATAATGTGCTGCTTTCTTGATAATGGGCTCCTGGCTTTGAAATGAAAAGCAAACATATCATTAAGGAGGCGCTCCATAAAAACTGTCTGTCATATATCTTAAGCTTCATTAGTTTAGATTAATGACTTGATATACATGACAATAGGTAGAGCAAATCTTTGTTTATTTATTGACAATTAAATGTGGTGGTGACATGCATAAACAGGCTTCCCTCTGATTAGTTCCATGTTTTAAAGTAACTTAGTGTTATAAAACTTGTTAACTACAGTATCATTTTATTGAGCTCTGCTGGGTGAATGATGTGATCTACATTGAAAGGCATCAATATTGTAGCCATTCCCGACAGTCACTGGAGCATTGTGCTCCACAGATTGGAGTTGATATCTCATTGTACAAATTCAGGGACCCAGAAAATGTCCAGTTATTGAGCCTCTGCCCTGCCAGAACAATGTTCTATTCATGGAATCTGGGTGCAAGGTCACAGACTGAAACCTTAACGAAGGATAAGATTCAAATTTGTTTCAAGGTTTTTCCTGAGGACCCCCCTGACATTCCCTGTGTTTGGAAAGCACAGATCTTTCCCAGAACATTCTACTACAGACTAATACTTAATAATTGATGCAGAGGAGTGCATATATAAATACAGTGCATTTTAATTAGGCTTCTGTAGGACTAAGCAAGCTTACTTTTAAAACGATGCTGATGCATTTGATGGTGTGCTGATTCATATGACATAAGAAAGCTTTTGAGAACATGGGAATATACATACCATTTTAGAAGAAACTGGGAAGGTAGGGGTGAACAATAGAGGAGAAAAAGGGGAGAAAGGCAATGTTGCATAACATTTATCTGCATGCTAGTCTCACTGAATATTTGTGGTTTGCCTTTTCATGAATCTCAAAGTTGGAGGCTGTCAAGGACAATCAGCCCTTCCCATCATGGACACCCTGTAGTTCTCCTTAATCGTTCCCTTTTATGTGTCATTAGTCTTCAAAAATATATTTAGAAAAGACTTATTTGGAAAGAGGCATAAAATAAAATCCATGTTGTGGTTGAGTATTAGAAATGATTTCTGGACTCTGTTCTGTGCTATTATGCTCTCTGTAGAATTTTTATGGAAAAAAATAAACTCTCAGCCAACTTGAACAGGAACTCTTTGGACAAAAGAAACCACTACAAGGCCACTCACAGCATCGAGTGAAGTCACAGCTCCCTGGATGTTGGCGTCCAGTAAAAGTATCTTGCTTTCCTTGGGAAACATTGGACAAAAACTATATGCCTTGCGATCTTTCCTATGGACTCTCCTGAGCAAAGTTTGAATGCAAAGGAAAGAATGATTATAAACTGAGCATTACCTGATTTTCCCTACAGCCCCTGAGTGGCTCATGCACAGACCTTATCCTAAGATGACTTTGCAATCATTTTGTTCCTAAGTGGTATTAATGTTTCATTTGTTTATTATGTAAAATCAAACCCTATACTATAGAGCAGTAACCAAATTCTTCTCCTTAAATTACTCTTTTTCTTTTCTTTTCATTAAATAAGGCATTCCTCACCTCTTCACCGACCCTTGTTCCCGAATCTGTATTATAATCTCATCAACAGTCACCCCAGCTAGGGAAGGTTGTGTCTAACTGTGGGGCAGCTGTGTTAGGCTTGCTTGCATGTTTACCAGCTGCAAGCGCTTTGCTTGATTATTGCGTGAGCACGTGGCAGAGGCACGTGAACACAGCCTATATAAGGTTATGGGTGCTTCCCTTGGGTGGTGATTCTCCCAGATTGCTCTCTGGCCACTGCCACCGTGAGGCTGTTTTCCTTGCTCCCTTGCCCTTACTGCGAATAGCATATTTTCCTTTGCTTATCAGTTTTTTTCCTTTAGTTGTTTATTTGCTCACCTGTCTTTGCAAGCCTCCAATAAACCGGTATGGCCCAATGCTTTCCACCTCTGCAGTTCCTCTACCATCTGCATGAATCCAATGTGAACCTGCCTGGCCATGACGGTGGCCACCGGCATTACACTAACCTTGCAGAAAGATTCTTCAGAGGGCAGCATGGTAGGAGCAAAGAACACTTACTCCTATTTTATATGCGTCTTTACAAAGTTTGCCCTTGGGGAGAGTGCTAACCCCACCTGGAGGAGCAAGGTAAGCACACAGTGTGGGTAACTTCTGAGGTGGCTATGAATGAACATGGGCACTGGGAATTAAAAAACAACCTTCACCTGTGCGCTTTTCTTCTTCCTGTATGTAAGGACTTGAAAAACCTGCTAAAACATTAATATGAGTTTTGGGTTTTCCACGTACTCACTGCTAATCCATTTCCACTCTTTGGCTCTCACTCTAGCCTGGGGATCCATTAGAAAGTTGTTAAAGTTCTCAAATAATAATCACTGTCATAAGTGTGCAATGGAGAGCATTTGGCTGGCTAGCCACTTGTTCCTTTGAATTAGAAGTCCAATGCACTACCCATTGTGCCACAGTGCTAAGTCAGCCACTTGTTCCTTTTCACGGTGGGTCACATAATTTTTTTTAATTATTTATTTATTTTTCTTCTTTTTTTGCAGGTGAGAGGAGGGAAGATAAACTCCTGCATGCACCCCATGGGAATTCATCCCGCAACCCCCATCTGGGGCCAATGGTCTGCCCATCTGGGGCCATGCTTTCAACCAAGCTAGTTTTAGTGCCTAAGATGGAGGCTCCATGGAGCCATCCTCAGCACTTGGGGCCAATGTGCTAGAACTGATGGAGCCATGGCTGAAGGAGGGGAAGGGAGAGAGAGAGAGAGGGAGAGAGAGAGAGAGAGAGAGAGAGAGGAGGAGGTAGAGGTGGAGAAGCAGATGGTCACTTCTCCTGTGTGCCCTGACTGGGAATCGAACCTGGGACATCCACATGCCAGGCTGATTCTCTACCACTAGGCAACTAGCAAGGACCACACAGTTGTTTTTTAAATTATACTTTTCTACTAGAGAAAAGTTTGTTTCTATTTGAAAAGAGAAAAATATATGTACAGAAGTTTTGCAATTAAAGAAGATGTACACTATCACTGTAAAACTTTTGTGGGTTCATTTAGTTATACGTTAAAATTTTTTCTTCTCTGTAATTTTGGGAATATATTTTCAAGGTCTGTTTTGATATTGTATCATCTTTTATGAAAAAATAACAATCTTCATAAATACATCTATGGTTTATGTTTACAAACCTAATTTTCTATAATTGGAAGCTCCTAGATTATAATATACATCTGAAATGATGTAAGAAAACTGGTTTAAAAATAAATCAACTAAGCTATGCTTTATCATTTGACAACAGTGCTGAAACAAACACAGAATTATGTAAAAAATTATTTGATCTGGTTTTGTATTAGACCAATAATAGGAGAGCTTTCACATACCAGGATCCTTAGTAAACCACAAAATTAAAAGCACAACATATACAACTTCAAAATAATGAACAATTTTTTTTTCAAAACAAGCTAACGAACATGGTAGACTTTCCTAATGTCAGATCAAAGTGAATCTTTAAACCTTTTATGCTATGAGGACCTTTGTTGTAGGTGCCCTATCCCACACACTCAGTTGGCATCATTAGGCTTGATTTACCTATTAGAAGGAGATATTTATATGCTAACCAGGAGTTCCTAAAGCACTAATTCTTTCCCTAAAATACTTTGCTTATTTTATTTTGCTCTCTTTTGTTCACAACACTCAGCTTTGCTTTTAAAATTGCACCCTCTTTTCTCCGTTTCAGTGTTCTGAGTATCAGCATACAAACGATCATTTACAAATTGAAGGTTAACACAGAAATTGCATTGTGCTTGTGATTTGATGAGTAAAAACAAATCACAAAATAAGAACAAATAGCAGTATTATCCCAATGAGAAAGAACCTTGTGTATTGATCGATTATTTCCCAGCTTGAAATGTGCCACTATTGTAGTTCCACTTGATTATGAGCTTTTCTCTCACTTCCCTTGGTTGATTCATCTTGAGTGCCTCTGACATTTGCAAAGTTCCTCTCATATTCTACTGAGCAGCAGGGGAAACCTTGTTAATGAAGAAATAACAAGCTGAAGATTTGAATAAATATTTAGTTGATTGAAAGGAGGTATACAGTTAATTTTTTTTTAATGCTGACAACTGAGGAAACTCACTAACATGCTTTGCTTGTGTTAGCTAAAAATGGGTTCTAGTGGAGTTTTTTACCACACCACAGGGCACTTTCATTTCCTGATTCTATTATAAACTAAGTGGCCACCTGAACCTGCCAATGAACTTGTTCTATTGTGTTTTTCTATTTTTAATCCTGAAAGAGTAAACACATTTCTCATCAGATATGTTACAGAGTACCATACATTGGAGAGATTTATGATGGTGCCATTGGGTTATTACAGAACCATTCATTTATAAGAAAGTGTCCATTCTGAAAGGAAACTATAAATGATAGCAGCATTTTCATCATTTCACAAATCTATATTATAAAAGTGTGTAGGTTTTTTTTTAATACTTGCTACAGTGGCATGAAAACAATTTGGATTTTATGCCTTTTTAGGCTGTATTTTCAGTTCTAATATATGATTAAAGTTCTGGTCTCATAGCCAAGGTGATGTTTTATGTGACTCATAGCAGCAGCTGTGAGAAGGAGCATAATGGTTCCTTCAGGATTCAAAGATTAATTACAAGAGAGCTCAGTGAGATTGGTCTGGCTATTTAAGAAATGGTTGCTTGTGAACCTGGACCCCCAGTGGAAGCTCCCGAGTTTTCTTCCATAGCATCCTGGTAGGTTCTTTCCCTTGTGTTTTTCAAAGATAACACCAATGCTCTTAGAGGAGTTTTAGCACACATGATTTGGTTCTGTGAGCTGAGAATATTGAAAGGATATCCACAGAACACTCCAAATACCCAAATCTTTGAAAAAACTCTTCTTGAATGAATATATTAAGAGTGAAGGTGAGGAAGAACCAAGGCTCTGTGGGCATAACTGTCACTTAGTAAATGTCTGCTCTCACGTGTGATATGATGTCCACAATTGTAGCACTGAACGTTAGAAAGTAAAATCAGAATTTATGGAGTCTAAGAACCTCAAGAGATGCCTGAATGACCTCTAAAATATCCTGGAAGAACCTCTAATTAAACAAATAATCCCAGGCATAAGGAAAAGACATATATTTCTTACAGAAGCCTACACTATCTTTACTTTGTATAGCTACTGTTGTTGTAAAGTCCTTCTTTATACTGAGTTAAAACATGCCACCTCTCATTTTACCCAGTTCCTATTTCTTTCTTTTGGCCACAGACAAAACAGGTATTCTCTTATTTTGCATAATAAGCCTACCAGTGCTAGCAGTGATGTTCCTCTTTTATGTACCAAACATACTTTAATCCCTCTAGATATGTGTTTCTCTCTAACTTCACTTAAGTGAGATTCATCAGAGAAAATTAAAATGCAGGTGGTTTTTCCAGACTATTAGATTCAGTAAATGTGTAGAGTTCAGAAGTCTACTCACCCAGGAAATATAGGCACTGTTATTATTCATGTTTTACAAGTGAGGAATCTGGAGTAGAGTGAGCAATTTGCCCAGGGGCCCATTGCTAGTAAGTGGCAGACCTAAGATTTAAACTTCAAACTTAGTAGCTTTCACTGCCACCCATATGGGGGGAGGGGGAAGAATAGGAATAAACAGTAAAATATCTTAAATTATAGAGTAAATACTTTGGATTTAATCTAGCAGATGCTTATTAAGAGCACTAATAAAATACTAAATGCTTGTTCACTGCAGTATTTACCAAACATTTTTAGAACAAATTCTTCAGTATTTTAATAATTTTACTAAAGGTAAGAATAAAAACAAAAAATAAGAGATTTAATCTTTAATGAATTTTTAGAACAGTAGGTTAAAAAAAAGTTAAGCAGTTTTCTGAAATGCATACTTATTGGAGCATATATGGCATTTTTTACTCAGCAGCATAATATTATGTGGGTTCTCAAACTTGACAAGTGAAGGTGTTTCTCTCCACATTTCTATTCCTTGAGTTTTAAAGGAGGATCTCCTGAGGGAAGTGGCTCAGAAAATTCTTTACAGGGATGCTCTAGTAAGGTGTGCATTCGCCATTTGAATACAAGCAGTCCCCAGGTTAAGAATGAGATAGGTTATGTAGGTTTGAAAATATTTAAGTATCTATATACACAGAAAGGTAAAAATACATACTATATTAAGATATACATCTAAGTTGTATTTAACAAATAAATGCACCTGTTCCCAGTTATATACAAATTCAACTTAAAAACAAACCTATGGAACCTCTTTTATAACCTTGGGAACTGCCTGTGCATAATATCAACGATAATTTTGATCCCCCTACCTAAGCTCTTTAACCCTCAGTAGGTCTCCTGAAAAAAAATTAGTTTTGCAACAGCATTGAAGTAGGCATGGCTTTAGATTCCTTAAAAGTTTACTTTACATAAAAGAGTGCATCTAAGCACCTAACACCACCCTTCCACCAGAAGTGTTTTAGAGCAGGCGAGCTGCAGAAGGTGGCAGCATTGTCCAGATGAAAATAAGACCTCAGGGCAGGAAATTCTGATCTAAAGCTGCTGCTGGACTTACAGTGCAAGAGTATCAGCACATAGTATTAGAGGGAATGGAGAGAGAGGAGAGAGAGAGAGAGAGAGAGAGAGAGAGAGAGAGAGAGATCAATTTGAGAAATATGAATATCACCTAAGGGACATGGAAAAGATGGACTATTTGGAATGTAGGAAAGAGAAGGCCCTGGGAAGATTTTAGGTATCAAACTGTAAAATTAGGGGAAAAATATTCATGTTGATAGAAAAAAGAGAGTTTGGCAAGTTATACCAGATTCTGGGGTGGGGAGAGGAGAGAAGGGAATGCCAAATAACTGTTTACTGAGCACTTACCACGTTCTCAAAATTTATAATGTCTTAAGTGGAGAAATAATTATATAAAACAACTGAAAGAAGAATTCCTCTACTTGAGAGGAGTTGGCAGCCTCTGAGTTCTATGTGGTTCCCTCTTAACTCAGGCTCTGTGATTTACTGGGAGAACCCCTGGCATTTCTCAGAGCACAACATGAAGATTACTGATCAATTTTAACCCAACACGTTGAGTTCTAAGTGATGGCAGCCTATTCAAATGTGAGCTGTTTTATTACAAGTTGTAAATTCAAGGATTGGGTGCCTAAAGTAGTTAACGTGATTCCAAATGCTGAGCTACTTACTGGTTCTTTATGTATTGAACATAATATTCAATAAACACTCAAATAGATACATTTCTTAAGAGAGCCTTCTATAGCAATTTTTTTAAACTGGCATTTTGATATTGACATATGAGATATTTAATATTTAAAGAGACAAAGCTTTTTAAAAATGATATGGTTAACGGGTTGAATATTTCTCCATCCTCATCTAACGAATCACTTAATCTCAGGCTGTAATATAATGGAGAATATTTTTCCATGAGATAAAGAACAGTCATCCTAGGAAAATTGCATTTCCCGTTGAAAACTGAATTTGGAGAGTTTAGCTTACAGGATTCATATGAAAAAGTACTATCTGTATAATGCATGTATTTCATATATCAGACTATGTATTTACTATCTTAATATCCAAACAAAACCACAAACTCTTACTGAAGAGTCTCAGTAAATGACCCTTCCCACATTTTGTTTCGAATTCACTGAAAGGTCAGGAATAACAACAGCATGTATCAGTTACAATTGCAGAGTGTATAAATGTTAGATGTAAATGAATTTAGTAGACTGTCTTAAAGGATGCAAGTCCTTGCCGTTTGGTTAATCTTGATGCTGGAAAGCAAATTTGGAACTGTTGATGGATGCTGTCCTTAGGTTTAATCATTTGCAGATGTTAACTAAACTACAAAGCATCATTTAGCTATGGCAACCTGTTAGCCATGGGGATTATCAGATTAAAAAATGGAAGTACACTCATTACTGAATCAACATTATGTATCAAGAATGCTTACTGGGTTATGCATAATAAGTATGAATATTAAGTTAAATAAAAAATACTGGCTTTATGAGAACATAATGTTGAGAAAAGTTTTGATGTTCATTCTTTCTCCTGTAAATAATTTTTGCTTGTGAAAAAAATGTTATATAAGTGTTTTTCTAGTCTTGATAAGAGGCAATGTTTCTGTAATTCAATGGAGCTGAATCAGTTCTGAAGGTAGAGATGCTTGTAGCATAGACAAGAACAGTTCATTAGCCTTAATGAAATATCCCTTTAGAATATCCAGCTCCCTTTGTTCCAAATTTGTGTTCCTAAAGCAACTTTTATTTTTATAATTTGTCTTCCTGGAGGGTTTTTTCTACTAGGATTGGGTCTGCAAATAGACTCCATTGATAAGCCAGGTAGGTCAGTCTTTGTAAGCTATCAAATTTACATCTGGTTGATGAAATTGTTTTTTAAGTTTACTTAGCCTAGTTATTTTCTTTCAGCTTGGTGAATAATAAGTGTTTTTTTAAAAATCAAGTATTTGTGCCTGACCTGATGGTGGTGCAATGGATAGAGTATTGAACTTGGATGTGGAGCACCCAGGTTCAAAACCCTGAGGTCTCAGGCTTAAGCGTTGGCTCATCTGGCTTGAGCACGGGTTCATCAGCTTGAGCGCATGTTTGCTGGCTTGAGCCTAAACGTTGCTGGCTTGAAGCCCAAGGTTGCTGGCTTGAGCCAAAGGTCGCTGGCTTGAGCAAGGGGTCACTCACTCTGCTGCAGCTCCTCTCCCCCACCCCCATCAAGGCACATATGAGAAAGCAATCAAAGAACAACTAAGGAGACTAAGGAGCCTCAACAAAAAATTGATGCTTCTTATCTCCCTTCCTCTTTGTTCCTATTATTCTTTCTCTCTGTCTCTGTCATCACACACACAAAAAATGTTGAGTTTTTGTGCCTGACTAGTGGTGGTGCAGTAGATAGAGTGTCAACCCGGGATACTGAGGACCCAGGTTTAAAAACCCGAGGTCGCTGGCTTGAGTGTGGAGTTGCTGGCTTAAGTGTAGGATCATTGATATGATCCCAAGGTTGCTGGCTTGAGCAAGGGGTCACTGGCTTGGCTGGAGCCCCCCAGTCAAGGCAAGTATGAGAAAGCAATCAATGAACAACTAAAGCACCACAACTGCTACTTGATGCTTCTCATCTCATCACTCTTCCTTTCTCTCTCACTAAAAACCAAAACCAAAAAATTTGAGTTTTGGGCTCTGTAATTTTAAGGCTACAGCCTGGAAATATGCTCTTTTACTGTAAATAAAGTGTCATGAGGAGTAGGCAAGTGGTCTATCTTTCTGACATTCTAAAAGCTTTTTAGCACCATTTGTCTTATTTAAGATTTATTGAAAAAAAGAATGGTAGCAATTTATGACATTTTTAATGTAAATCAGAACTGGAGAGTTTTCTGATTCTTTGTGTTTGCTGAGCTGTGGCTCTTTTTATGGATCTATGGTAGGCTATCATATTGTATTTATATCCAGATCCAGTCCCTTTCACATTGCCCATCAGCTTGGCCACTTGACTTGTTTTGAACAATGGAGCAAGTTTAATAACAGCAGAGGCTTTATGGACTCTTAAACAATGGGTTGTATCTACTTGGAAAACTATCTCTTGAAAGCTGATCAACATACTCTAGGGAAGTTTGTACTAGATTTACTTATTGATAAAGAGGAAGAGAGAGAGAGAGAGAGAGAGAGAGAGATTCATCGTTGTTGTACTTTATATATTCATCGGTTGATTCTTGTTTGTTCCCTGATGGGGGATTGAGCCTCCAGCTTTGTGTATCTGGACAATGCTCTAGCTAACTTAATTGCCTGGCCAGGGTATGCTAGATTTAAATAGTGAAAAGCCAGCTTTTTTTGGTAGTGGTGGGGGAACCTGGAGGATGTGAAGCTATCTCAAAATTTTCAGCCCCAGCCATGGTATCGCCTGAAAGAAGCTACATGAGAGACCTAAGCTCCATGCCTGAAGCAGAGGGAAACCCAGAAGAATGGCCCGGCTGAGTGCATTCAACCCACAGGTATGTGATAAGTAATAACTCACTATCCCTTTACCCCAGTAAGTTTGTTGTACACAGTGAAACAGGGTTCTTTTCCACAGTTATGGATTATTTATCTTCAAGTATCAATATTAATTATTTAAAAGAAATTGTATCTAATGTCAGGGACTAGCTTAGTGAGTAGTGCTGATCCAAAGTCCCGTAGACCCATTGTTTCCTCATTGCACACATGACTGATATTACGCTGCCATCTGGTGGCAAAGGTGAACTGTCCTGGAAGCTTCCTGGAATCTGGTGAGTTTACACAGTAGTCTTCGTGAAACTGTTGAAACTATGAAAAGGCATATATAAACATAGAGAACTCCAGAGAACCAAAATTAACAAAGAAAACTACTCCATGAGGATGAAACCACCCCAAACGCATGCACAGGACAAGAATGCTGTGGCTAGTTGCTCTCAACCTCCTTATCACTCTTGAACAGCTGTGGACTCAAGGGAAATCGTGCTATGGAAAACCTGCTGCTTTTCATCTTTTCTGCTAGATTGAAGAAGACAGCATGATACTCAGATATGAGTATTTGCTTCACTCTTCTTCCTTTGTCATGTGAATGTGAAGTTATGAAATGTCCCTCAGCACTCTCAGAGGTTTGTTGATCCTTTCTGATGTGGACAGAGGCTGCTGTGAGTAGGGTGGAAAGTGGGTAGGCAGCGGAAAGTGAGTGATTTGTCAGCTGCTGATTTCATTTGATATGCCCATGTCTGCTCGGCCGTCGTCAGTGGGACCCACACTATCAGGAAGCACAGAAGAGAAGGCTGCCATGGAATGACTCAGCAAGTGTGGCCACCTGGCTTGGCTCCTCATGCAGACATGGGCTCTACCT
This sequence comes from Rhynchonycteris naso, assembly GCA_037038555.1. NCBI lineage: Eukaryota > Metazoa > Chordata > Mammalia > Chiroptera > Emballonuridae > Rhynchonycteris > Rhynchonycteris naso. The sequence goes on from CM072998.1 coordinate 232,384,291, forward strand.
CTTGTAATTGAGTTTGTTTAGGTTTGGGTTTAGGGTTTTGCTGTTGGAAATATCTTTTTCTTTGCATGATCGATTGAAATGCTAACTCAAATACTTTTGGTAGTAGTAAATGTTTACTCTACAGAACCACAAATTTCTAGAGTTAATTTTTGATCAAAGAAAAATAATTTTATTTTTGTTGTATATTTACCAAGATACATCAGCACAACACCTATTATAATAAGTAGTGGGTGTTAATTTGTGCTCATGCTAAGTCTAGCAAAGAAAAATACTTTCTTCCAAGTAAAATGATTTTATCTGAACTTACAATGTTGAAAAAAAAACCCCACAGTACTTATTTTAGCTTTTCAAGTAAAAGTAAATTTCCTTTAGCATAATATATATTACAATAATAGCATCTAGTTAAGATTTCACTATGACATTTCAGTTCAATATAATACACAATCTCTGCATGTTTTTATAAAACATTACTCGGTATGAGATATTCACATTAACTACAATTGCTGAAATGACAGATGTTTAAATCTAGCGACAGTTTCTATCATTATTAAACTTCATTATAAAATAAAGCATGTGGGTGGAATTGTGGCTTGATGCTTTTGTCATTTGCTTCCTACCTTTTCAATGTACTTTTCAGTTACATCAACTGAATCATTTCATCTTATAGATGCAAAGATGAAGGAAAAGAACAAAAACATGGCCATTAGCGGAAGCAGTGCAAATGTGCATAGTTAATGGAAACCATTTTGACATTTTGTATTTGATTCCATGGTGTACCTACTCAAACAATTTCAATGGCATATTAGAACAAAATGCTGCATTGTGCTCTTCACTAAGAATGCAAGTAATAGACTTCAAAAATTACCTTTTCACCGAAAGTATTATCTGCTGGAAATGAAGAAATATTTTACATTATGAGAGTCTAATAGCAGCAAGAGGGAGCGATGGGCCGGCATGATAACTCAGGCAGGGGAGGGTTTGACTCTTTACTCTCCAAAATGCATTCTTTCATTTTTGAAAGCACAAAAACAATATTCCTCTTTAAATTCCTGAGTTCTAACTTTTTACATCTCTGACCAATTGTTTCGGATCCAAACGAAGGTTTAGGCCAGTGGAGGTGGAGCCCACATCTCCCTTTACCACAAGGGTGAAGTATAAGAAATAATGACTACTTTTGAATATGTTAATTTTGATTTTGGGAGAGAGACTTGCTTTATAAAAAGTAGATTGCTTTTAAAAATCTGAACTCAGAAAAAATAGCTGCTTGGCTCCCATTATGCATACTAACAGGCAGCTCGTTTATTGGGGGAACAAACATAGGTCCTATAGATTCTATTGAAGATGTAATTTATTAGGAATGCTTTGATATAAAACAGGAAATAGACTGTGGAAACATCTGAGCAAGCAGCCACAATTGTGGGAGGTGTACACACATATTATATTCTCCATTGAAGTACTTTAGCACAGAAATATCTTATTTGATTCCCACAACACCTTTGTGAAGCAAACACTATTTCCTTCATTTCTCTAAAGTGAAACTGTAGCTCAGAGAGAGTAAGTGATTGGTACAAGTTCACACAGCTAATAAGAGACATAACCAGAAAATTAGCTTGCCTATGATTCTGGGAGAAAAAAGGGAAATAAATTGATGCTATAAGACCAGGTATAAGAATGCATTTATTTGGGGGTAGGGGTGGGTTTTTTCTTTTTACTTTAGAAATTAAATTTAATGAAGTGACATTGGAGTGGGTTTTAACTGTATGTTGACACTGAGTTGAGGGTGGAAATCAGGTTGATGGACAAGATCACAGTGATAAAACCTGAAGATGTTTTCTGTTTTCAGAAATATGAATAGTACAATTTAACCAGATAATAACTGACTTGATATCTTATGGTAAGTTCTAGCAAAAAGAAATATCCAAGTCTGGCTTCCTGTATCCCTAGCACCTACTCTGCAGCTAACCGCATCACTGTGATAGCTCACTGCCCTCAATGGGCAAAAGCCCAATGCTGACCTCAGTGCAGCTCTGTTCTGGTACCTTGGTAATTTGATGGAAAAGAGCCAGGCAGTATCTGGGTCAGAGATACAGGGAAACCCAAAGACCTACTTTGGTAAAAGAGAAACGAATGATATGCTTTGAGGAGAGAAGGCAAAAGAAAGAAAGCCCACTGCAACATTCATTCCATTACCTTCTGTTCTATACTTTTTCTTGCAATGCAACTTGCAAACCAAGATTTTAACTCTTGGTCCACTGCAAGTACAGCGTGGATACCAACAATTCAGAGTGTCTGTTGGTCCTGTTGCTCAAATGTGGCCTTCTATGAAAATTTACTTCTCTTGTTGCTTGTATAATAGATAAGGATTGGTTGGAAGCTTATGATGTATATAGAGGAAAATAAGAGAGCTAAATACTAAAAAAATCACTTTCTGGGTTATTTGAGAAGGAAAATGATAAATGTCTACAAACACCCAAGGTGCCAAAAATGTTTTTATAGATATAAAAATTAGTCATCTCATTGATTGTGCTAGTCTTAAACATAAAGCAATGAAGTAATATTAGTTCTCTTGAAATTTCAAATCTTATTTTCCTGACCAATTCCTACAACACTGAAACAATTGTGTTTCTGTGTATTTGGGGGTAAGGAACACATAGTGTAAATTTTTTTTTTTTTTTCAGAGACAGAGAGAGAGTCAGAGAGAAGAATAGATAGGAACAGACAGACAGGAACGAAGAGAGATGAGATGGATCAGTCATCAGTTTTTCGTTGCGACACCTTAGTTTTTCATTGATTGCTTTCTCATATGTGCCTTGACCGCAGGTCTTCAGCAGACTGAGTAACCCCTTGCTCGAGCCAGTGACCTTGGGTCTAAGCTGGTGAGTTTTGCTCAAACCAGATGAGCCCACGCTCAAGCTAGCGATCTTGGGGTCTCGAACCTGGATCCTTCCGCATCCCAGTCCGACGCTCTATCCTCTGCGCCACCGCCTGGTCAGGCAGTGTAAAATTTTTTTAAAATTACCTTCTTCCTTAGCATCGAAAACTTATTCTTTTTAAAAAATTTTATTTATTGATTTTAGAGAAAGAAAAGAAGAGACCGACACATGGAAACATTTTGTTTCTGCAATCCCCTGACCAGAGTTGAACCTACAACCTTTGTGTATCTGTACAATGCTCGAACCAACTGAGCTATCTGGCCAGGGGAAAAACTTATTTTTTTAAAATAAGTCATCAGGCCACTTCATGGTAGAAAAGAACATATAGTAATAAGCATTACTACACTCAGGATACATCAATCCGTGATATCTCTCTCTTAAATATCTCCATTTTAGATTAAATATATTAGCAACTTGTATATTTTTTCTAGGTTAGAAAGCACAGCATTACTTTCTGAATTGTAATATTTCTTTGGTTCTGAAATACAGTTCACATCTCCAGAAAGGGTAGGCTCCAGTTTATTGGTGAAGAAGCAAATTATCACATCTTCTGGTTGACGACTTTCTAAAGACTAATGTCCATATAAGAGCATTTGCCATAAGCTAAAAAACTTGTGCGTTGGGTGATTTGGGAACTCATCATTAGCTGAATGGATAAGCCTTTGTTACAGCAAGCATCTTGGGGTCTCGGATATGTTGGGTGGGAGATGGCAAGTCTGTGTTTATTGTGGTCTTCAGAAGCTCAGTTCTGAAGCTGAGGGTCACTTAGATAGCAAGTGAGGAGGTACAGACTAACTCCAGACATTCACACTTAGTAAGGGTCTGGAGTTAAGGGCTTATAGGACACTGAGGGACTTGAATCTTAATGGCTCAAGGTCATAAAAATACCTCATAAGCTTCTGGCCCCTGGTTGGGGTTGGACTGATGGGCTTTTTTAGACTAATAGACCATAGGAAGTCAACCCATTGATCCTTATAAAATGTAAACTGTGGGAAGATAGAAGATCTGATGTGCTCCCACACTTACACATGGAAGGGAGGAAATTAGACAGATTATTGCTAGGATTTTGACTTGATGGGCACTGATACAAGGACAGCTAAAAAGTTTGTAGAGAGCTCTCTTCATAAACAATTCAGGTTGTAGAGCCACCAAAGTGATGTCTTGACCTCTGGTGCCCCAAGTACAGGGAACAAGCTTTGCTGATTATGTGGGGAGCACATGTTGTCTTCCTGGTGCCAGGTAGGCAGGTGGGTAGGCAGAAACAGTGCCCTATTTAAACATCTACTTTGTTGTGGAAGCTGAAAATAGTATTGTCATAATTGTTACTCAATAAACATATGCACAAAAAATGCTTGTTCACATAAGGACAGTTAAGCAAAGAATGTGTGTCTGCCATTGTGTGTCTACAATTTACATTCGGACCTTTACCTATTAAGCAAGAAACTGAAGTATTACCTAAAACGAGAAACAGTACCTTTCCTGAGAGAAACTTAAGAAAAAAATGCTCTAAGAAAAGTCTGCCATTGAGTTTTAGAGAAGATTTCTGTCTAAACTGGTAGTTTTCATCAAACAGTATTTTCTTTTTAAATATAAACTATGTTACTTAAACTAATAACCCATATCTTAAGTTCTAGGTTCATGCACTGGCAACTGTATACAATGAAGGAAAACTGCAAAAAGGAAGATCACCTGATGTGTGAATAGTTAAGACAGACAATGATGCCAGGTGGTCCCTTGGTGCATAATAATTGGAACAGTATGTCAAAGCACAGCAATCAATACCAAAGAAAAATCAACATGTATTCAACATCGTTCTCATAGTGTTAAGCTGATTATCCACTTCAAGTAATTGAGGCAGTAAGATGAATGTGTTCAGCAGCCTTTATTTTTCTCTTTTAAAATGCAGAGCAAAGTATAAAGGTTAACTGGTATCTTATTTTGTTCGTTATTCCTTACCTCAGTCGTAGATTTCCAAGAAAAGAGACTACACTTCAAATGACTGATTAATTTTTACTTAGGTTTTATCATCTTGAAACCATGCTATCAATGTAAAAGAATGTAAATGTGTAATTTATGATTTTTCAATTGCACACATATATACATAAATGCATATATACAAGTATGAAACATAGACCCACATATACACACAAACACACACCATTTATCTCACTTGAGGCTACAGGTGCATGAAACTTCAAACAGTCCCTTTTAGAACAGACTCTTCTGCTTTACATCTTTAAGAGAAAGCATGGTTGATATGAACAGGAGACTTGCACTCCATTCACAAAAATGGGCTTGACTAACCCCACACTGAGGAATTTTTATAAGTCCTTTGTGCCTTAGAGAATGCGTGTTATCCTTAAGCCTTTGAAGACAACACAGTGGTCTTCATTGGTGAAACATTCTGTTACTTCTTCACTCCATTTCATCATTATGAAAAGCTTGAAATCTGTAATGTGTTATTTTAAAGCCTTTCTTGTTTCAGCCCTGACCAGGTTTCTCAGTAGATAAAGTGTCCTTCCCATGTGACAGAGGTTTTGGTTCAACTCCTGGTGAGGGCATATACAAAAAGCAATCAATAAATACATGAGTAAATAGAACAACTAAGTGAAACAAGTTGATGCTTCTCTCTCTCTCTCAAATCAATGGGAAACAACAATACCTTTGTTATTTCGAATCTTTGGGGAATAACCCTTCATGAAAGATCATTATAACATAATTGTTTCAAGTTCCTGTTTACAAAACCTAAAGTTCTCAGTTAACAATCCTTTTAAAATTCCTTAAAATCTCTCTTCTTCAAGCTTTTCATCTAAATCTTCTCCAAGCTTACATACCTATTTTAAGTCTGTATGCCTTGGTACTCTACTCCTTCAAGAGCCATTTTAAGTTGTGACTCCTCACCGGACAGTTACCCTGAGGACTACCAATTTCTCTTTCCTTTGAATTTCTCATAATAATGCTTCTTTAACACACATCAGGCATAGTGTGGAGTGTAATAGCATTGCTTCGGTAGTAAACAGCCCTGAGTTTGAATTCTAGTCTTGCCATTTCGTTTAAACAAGTTGTATAATACGTCTAAGCTGCGTTTCCTTACTTTACAGATTAGAGCAATCACATCATCTTTCATGCAGGGAAGTTGCATTCAGGTCAGGATATGTGATAAGTGTTCCATAAAAATTAGCTTTATTACCACATATATATTGCATTTCCATATTGCATAGTTTTCCCTATGGATATATATATACACACACACTTTATGTAGTAGGTATCCTCAGGCAGGATTCCCAAAGTGCACATTAAAGGCCCATACAGGACCAGGATTATTTAGAGCAGGGGTTCTTAACCTGGGTTCTATCAAACCCTAGGGGTTCGATGAGTCAGTCTCAGGGGTTCGGAGAAGCCTCTGCCGTGGGGGCCAGAATTAAGTAATACCGTAATTTGTTGTGAGTTCATGCACGTTGTTGGTTTTGTTCTTTGAGCAAGGCGATGTTCATGCATGGTTCATTTTATGCGCCAGTAAAAAAACATATACCTATGTCTTGAATTTGGAAAAAAAATCATATTTTATTTATCACTAAAGAAGGGTTAGGTGTATGTGCATATGAAACTGGTGGGTTCGGTACCTCAAAAAAGGTTAAGAACCACTGATTTAGAGGAATGTGGGTGGGGTCAGTACATCAAGCATTTATATTCATTAGGATTCTAGGAGATTCAAGGGAAGGGATATAACTATGGGTGGTGAAAGTCAAAGAGGTAAATGGTCAAAGAGGCAAATTTATCTATGGCCTTTTTCAAAAGATCCCCTTTAGTCCATGTCCCCAAGGTCTTTTGTCTGAGTCCTGACAAAAGTGGGTTTAATGAATAGCTGATAAAAATAATAGGGATGTGTCAAGAAAATCTCTGAAAGGTTGGATGGCTTCAAAACAAATTTGTTTTCTCACAGTTCTGGAGACCGAAAGTCTGAGATCAAGGTGCTAGCAGGGTTGGGTTTCTGGTGAGGCCTTTCTTCTTGGCTTGCAGGTGACCACCTTGTCACTGTGTTCTCACATGGCTTTTGCTCTGTGTGCATTCACTCCCGCTCCCCCTCTTCTTATAAGGACACTGCTCATATTGGATTAGACCTCCACCCTTGTGATCTCATTGAACTTTAATTACCTCCTTAAAGCCCATATCTCCAAATATAGTCATGTTGGGGTTAGGGCTTTACCATAGGTTTTTGGCAGGTAACCATTCAGTTCATATTGTTCCACTCTCTTGTTTCCCAAGATTCATGTCTTTTTCACATGAATAATGTATTAAGCCTATCACAGCAACCCCTAAGTCTTAACACGTTCTAGCATTAACTCAGGTTTCCCAGGCTCGTAGGCTTTTCTTCAAGAGCCATGGGGATTGTGGGCTTGCCACTTTGTTCATTGATGGCATCTGTGCCCATGAGGCTCTGAGTGGGTATAGCCTTCCTCACAGAAACTGAGTTGGAGGCCCCACCCTCTGAAGCTGAGAAGGAGATGGTATTGTCTCCCTAAGGCTGTGAACTCTTTGTGGTGGTGGTGGCCACCCTGCTGATCCCTTTTTTAAAGGATCAGTCACCTTCACAGCTGTGTAGCCCTATTCTTCCATCCTATAAAATCCAACAAACCTAAAAGCCTTCCTGTGCCCTTTAGTCCAAACTGACAATGTCTCTGCTGGTGTAACCCCATCTTTATTCCTGGCTTCTGCTGTGATGGCTGACTAAATTCATGCTGTCCACCTACAACCTTGGTGTTTTCTCCAGAATACTCTTTCTTATTTTTGCAATTTCAATAGGCTGAGAAGTTTCCATATCTCCAAGTTTTGGTTTCCTTTTGTTTAATGATTTTTTTTCAATTTATCTCTCTTTTTTCACATTTTACTATAAGCAGTAAGGAGGAACTTGGTTTGCAGATGGTATTCCTAGTTCACTTCCTATGTCCTCATGGGACCTTTTCTCCATGTGCGTGCACTCCTTCTGTGTCTTCTTCTTATAAGAACACCAATCCTACTGGATTAGGGCCCCTTTAAGACCTCATTTAATCTGAATTACCTCTTTAAAGACCCTATCTCCAAATATAGTTACCTTGGAGCTAGGGCTTTAACACAAGGCTTGCGGGGGAACATAGTTTGTAACACCATTTATATATCATTAAGCACAGGTTCAATGCAGGGGATACTGGATTGTTATAGTGAACCATCAGGGTAAATAGACTGGGGATAAGCATGGAAAGTATGCAGATTAACACAGCCTAGAATAATGCAGGACCTAGCATATTAAAACTCCATTAATTCCAAAAGCTACCTATCCAGCCAAGCTTGAAGGAACTATCACAGAATGTGTAAAGTCCCTAGAAGATAACATACTGGGAGTGTGTTATTCTTTCAATGAGCTGACTGAGAAAATCATTAGGAAAGAACCAAATTAAAGGTATATGTGACTGATAACAAATGGTACAAGAAAATGCAGATCCCAGAAGACCCCAGAAAAATTTAGTTGGGCATGTGGTTCTAATACTCGGTAAATCACACATTAGCCACAGGACAATAAAAACAAAGAATACCAAAATCTCATAACAAGCTTGTTTGAGAAGTCAATTGGTACTTACTGCTTTTGATACAATTTTTATAGTCTAAAAATATTAATTCTATTCAATGGATATATTTTAAAAGAATTCAAAAGTAGAAAAACTCATAGATACCATTTCTTTAGTGTCTAGTAAAGTTAAAGTTTTAACTACATTGTGAACAATTACACACTCTGAAAAATGATTATAATGTATTTGTGCTAATGTACTAAGTACTTATGCCATCATACTGAGGGAAGCAATTCAGAATTTACTATGTATAAATATATATTATGTAGTTATGCTTTTATATATGATTTATAAAAATATATAAATAAATTATATATTAATAGATATTATATAAAAGTATATATCTAAATAAGATATAAACTTATACTATATACTTTTCTATATATAAAATATATATACATATATATATATATGACACAGTTATGTAAAAATTATATGAGAACAGTTAGAAGAATATACATCAAAATTTAGAAATGCTCATTTTTAAATAGTGAGAATGAGTATTTTTAAAAACATATTTTCTTTATTTTTTAAAAATTGCCAATAATGAGCATTTATTACAAGTATTATAAAAACTAAATAAAATTGCTGATACTTCAAAAACATATGCTCCTAGTTGTATCTATTTTCCTCCTGCCAACACATGTGAGAGTGCCCATTTTCCACACCCTTAGTGCAAGGATCATATTTTACTTATTTTGCATTTCTTCTCCTATACCAACTGGATAGTACTCACCATATTGTTTGTTGTTTTTCAGAAAGAGGTAGGAAGAGAGAGACAGAGGGACAGGAATATCTGTTCCTGTTTGTGCCCTGACCAGGGATTCAGCCAGCAACCTCTATGCTTCTGGGTGACACTCTAACCATTGGGGATTGATTTTTAGAGAGGCAGAGAGAGGAAGGTAGAGATAGGGGAGTGGGAAGGAAAGCATTCATTTGTTGTTCCGCTCAGTCATGTGTTCATTGGTTGCTTCTCGTGTGTGCCATGACTGGGAATCAAACCTGCAACTTGCTTAAGGACAACAATCTTAACAGATTGAGCAACTGGCCAGGGCCAGTTTGTTGAATGAATAAATGAACACCCTAAGATATTTTCTGCAAACAGTATCTCTTATTACTATTACCCTGCTTCTTTTTGCTCCTTGCCCAGATTTTTTCTTCTTAGGCAAGTTTCATTGTTTCCTGAGTAACTGAAACTAATTGATTCTTAGTTTCTTAATCTTTTAGAAAATAAAAACATGGCAAAGTGTAAAGAGCTTGAAAGACATTAGGCATTAGAAGGAAGAGCAAAGAGACTTACTTGCTTCCTTGTGAAGCAATATTACTGAGCCCTTGCTTACATGCCTTCTGTGAAGGCTGTTAAAGGTTGCAAATAAAAGGGAGAGAAAAATGAATCATCTCTATGCCTATGGAACAGGAAAGAAGTTAAAGATAAGTAAAAGATAGTTTCTGAAGAAAAGAAATAAAGTCAATCAAGATATAAAACTGTGCTTTATTCCTTCCCACTTTTTATTTTATTATTCCTTCCCACTTTTTATTTTATTATTCTGCTATAATGTGGTATGATGCTCTGCAATACTATGAGAGAGAATGTAAGACTATGAACAATGAGCTGATTTTTTTCTTACCTTTTCTAAAATTGGTCTGCAGCAAAGTGAAAAGGCAGGTTTGATTGCTACATTGGAGTAACTCTCTAGAATTCAAACCAAGACTTAATTTCCTTATAGTAAAACTAACCTAAAATAAAATCACAGCTTACAGAAGAGATTTTTGACTTTCACTCTTTTAAATAATACTATAGCTACAATCTAGTTTGTTAAAACTTGAAGTGTACTAAGTAAAGTATTAATTGTGAACAGATAACAACTATTAGGAACTTGAATTTTCTGAAATTGTAGCCTCCGCCTCCAGGCCATGTTGGATTAAATCTGAGATAGGAATAACTACAGAATTTGTTTTTGGAGACTGGTGTGTGGTTGCTATGATGAGAAAACATCAGGACATTGTTGTCTACATGGAATCACAAAATGACAGATGCCCATTATGAAACTGTACATATTTTGAGATGAAAAGAAAGGACATCACTCTCCAGACCATGCACTGTACTCTTGCAAAGAGTTGGAATATGATAACTGCAGTGAGAATAGGCAACCAGAAAGGAAAGGTTAAAATAAGATGTCACCCATCTTGAAACCATGTCAGCTGACTTGAAGACTGCTTAAATTAGATCTCCGTCTCTCCCCATAAAGAGGATTCTATCTCAAGTATTTATTTGGCACCATTTAGTTAAAGTTTGTAATTTCCCCCATTATGACTACAGTTGGGAAGTCAAAATAAAACTAGATAAAGACAAGAGGGTAAATCTCTTATGAAGTTACAAATGGGAAGGTTTGGTTTCCCTATCCACCCTTTGGATGGTTTTGACAGTGTGCTGGATGATGTTGATAACTGAGTGTCTAGAAAGGCTATTTGTCCTTATTGATCTATTCAAGATATAACACATTGGAGTTATTATTCAAATGCAATATATCAAACTTCAAATACATGATGTAAAGTTCTGAGTGAGGTCCTTAAAACCTTCATTGAGGATTCAGGAAGTAAGTTTAGGAGGAACTGCTGTAAAAGGCTTAGCAATTTTGCTTAAGCTGGTGAGCTCAGATGGGTAAACACTGTAATTTATCTGTCAAATTACACTATCTATTACCAAAGTCTTGATATTCAAACCAGAGAAGCAATAACTTGTGATACAGTGGTCATATTTCAAGATTTGCAGAAATGTACCTATGTATCTACGTATCATCTATCTATGAGTCCATCCTTATCTTTGCTACCTATATATAAATAACTGAAAACCTCTGATAAGGATCGTAAGTAGATCTTTTTTTTTTTTTTTTTTTTTTTTTTTTTTAACAGGGACAGATAGGGATAGACAGACAGGAATGGAGAGGTGAGAAGCATCAATCATTAGTTTTTCGTTGCCATTGCAACACCTTAGTTGTTCATTGATTGCTTTCTTACATGTGCCCCGACCGCGGCCCTTCAGCAGACGAGCAACACCTTGCTGGAGCCAGCGACCTTGGGTCCAAGCTGGCGAGCTTTTGCTCAAGCCAGATGGGCCCACGCTCAAGCTGGCAACCTCGGGGTCTTGAACCTGGGTCTTCTGCATCCCAGTCCAATGCTCTATCCACTGCGCCACCACATGGTCAGGCCGTAAGTAGATCTTAAGTCATGTTGTAAGCCATATGTTAATGATAGTAGAAAAATTTTACCTGTTTTGAAATATATAAAGGATAACAATGCAGAAGTGAATTTTCTGACGTCCAAGTGGGGACCTTTCAGAAGAAATGTCTCAGCTCAGTAGTATTTTGAAAACTTTCTGGAAGCCAAACTTGCTCAAAGTAGCATGATGTCTTAGATGATAGAGAATTCCCTTTCATTGGAAGTTATCAGGCTTTGGTCAGTGGCTCAGTGAATAGAGCATCAGCCTGGTGTACGAACATCCCAGGTTAACTTCTGGTCAGGGCACATAGGAGAAGCAACCATCTGCTTCTCCCCACCTCCCTCTCCCTCTGCTCTCCCTCTTTCTACCCCACAGCCAGTGGCTCAATTGGTTCAAGCATGACCCTGGGCTCTGAGGATAACTCTGTTGGAACGCATCAGCCTCAGGCACTAAAAATAACTCAGTACTCGGCATTGGGCCCAGATGAGGTTGCTGGGTGGATCCTTGTTGGATGCATGTGGGAGTCTGCCTCACTATTTCCTCTTCTCTAATATAAAAAAAAACGTTATTAGATATCAGTGTTTGGTTTCATGGCAAGTATATTGTGAGGAGGACTTAGTTGTGTGATGAGAACCTTGCTATATGGCTGCACAGCCTCTTCCAGCTTTGATATATACTATTGTATGGTTGTGAGCTGGGCCTATAGTGCTCATCAAATTCCTGAACCATAAAATGCCTGCATTCTTCGGGCTTGGATACTTCTATAGCAGCGTGCACAAATCACAAAATTGGATAGTAGAGTTGAGAATGAGTACATATAAGAACAAGGCCAGTGTGACTAGAGTTATTCTTTCTGATGTCTATTTGGCATATTTTTTTAACTTTGGCCTCTAAGAATGAAAAGTCAATATGTTAACTCTGATGACACTACCTCTTTTTCAAAGATTTGTATTCAATTAATAGAAACATAAGGGTTGTCAAAATGAGGAAATAAGGCCATTTCACCTTTCTAAAGAGCTTCTGCAGTAAATCAAAACATACTATTTCAAATAACACTTTCTCATATTTTAGCAGCATAACATTTATCAAGAAATAGTTTTGCTGGTGAGAGTTTTTGTTGAATGCCATAAAATATTATTTAAAAAACTTTAATCTTGGGAGATATCTCTATGTGGTATTCCTAACTCACACGCACAAATGTGTAAGTACTATTCATTTCTCGCATGTTGGCATGTTGTAAAATTCTGTTTTCTTTTCATTCCTAAATGTTGTAAATAAACTGGATCTGTACAGTAGGTTTTTGTCTGACTCCCAGAAAGACAATTTTATTTTATAGCACATCTTAGAGTGACAGCCAGATACTGTTCTGCACCACCTCAGTACAAACAAAATTAGCTTTTCACAATATTTTTGCAGATGTTAAAGGTCATTAATAGAATGAAACCAGATGACTAAAGCAATACATTTGGAATGATTGGGTTTTATTTTTCTCCCTAGCTTAAAGACACAGAGTTCCATTTTCTCTCCTACTTGGCTGCATTTCAATTTTTTTTCCAGTTATTTAATGGTTTCCAAAATCATAAAAGTAAAACTGGTAGGATATGTATTTCTTGGCTTATGCCACCTTCCTTGTTTGACAGAATTGGAATTTTATGAGGATGAAAATAGTATTAACTGTTCAAAAAACCACACTGGTTAACAATTGCCCTAGCTTTCTGTTTTTACCAAGGCCAAATATTTTGTTATGAATCATTTGAAATCCTCTTTCCAATTAAAAAGAGGATAATTAACTGAAAGAAATGCTACTAGTTTTTTTCTCTCAGAAGAAAAATGAGATTGTTTTTAAGTACAGTGACTAGTTGATTAAAAGATACTGTGAGCTTTGTTAGGACAGAACGGGCATGCTGCCTGTCATACTGTTTAATTTGTAGCATCTGGCCCACAAGTAAAGAAGCTGCAGTTAATACTGACAAGTGGATCTGTTCATGTTAGCGGTGTTTACAGAGAACTTTGAAATGACTATACTTTCTAGAATGACCCAGCTAAAGGGAACGATTTGAAAAATAATTTTCATCATCTAAGTTAAAACACAAACATAATTTCACTCCATTTTTTAGTGAAAATGAAATAGCAACAGAAAACCTGGTCCTGGTTCCCAGATTTACTTGTGTCTCTGTGGCCCAGGTAAGGAGTTAATGTGGTACCCTCTCAGCAGGGGCAGAGCTGTGCACTCCTCCCCTTCACCACCCTGCTCCAGCAAACCGCACAGTGAGGTTAACTCTTCTGTAGAAGAAAGTCCTTGGAAAAGAAAAAGATAGACTTTACACAAAGGTGGTGGGCTGTTCTGTGGTAGTGCCACTTCTCTCAATGAACCAGAGGGAAGGCAGAAAGAGTGAACAGGAGTTTTGGTAAATGGAAATTTGAGGGCAGCTGTGATCTAAACCAAACTTCTGAGTCCTATACTGGGCTTACTTTGTCTTTGCTATCTCTCAGAACAAAGTTTCCTCTGATATTAAAAAAAAAAAAAATTAGTCATAATGCACGGTGTCAAGAAAATCATATTGTGTGCTTGTTTGACACTGGTGTAAAGGAGAAATAACACCCCCCCCCCCTTCCACTGAGCCTACTAGTTTGGTAGTTGAAGTAGACTTTAAAAGAAAAATACAGAGCTGAGCTTCATGGGTCTGTCTTCCCCTCTCTATTTGAGGTTTTTCTGGCAGAATATAACCAATGAATGAATTTTGTTGTTGAATTTTGGAGTTCAGGGATGGGAGTGCAATCATGATTAGAATAATGACTGGTAAGATTGTTCAAATAGTTTCTACTTCTTGGGCGTCTATTGTACTTGTGTGGGTTAGTTTTGTAGTTAATATACTGGAGATGTTATAGAGTACTAGGGAGCTAATTAGGAAATCAATCATTAGAGTGTGGTCGTGAAAGTTCTTCTATAATAGGAGAGGTTGCATCTTGGAAGCCTGTTTGAAATGGGTATGCCATGGAGATATATAGGGGTTTCACCTATAATTTAACTTTGGCCAAGTTATGTAAATTTTACTAATATCTCTATAAGAGAGAAAGACATAGTGGTTATGGTGTTGGCTTGAAACCAATTTTAGAAGGTTCTTCCTTTCTTAACTATTTAATATTAATATATGTGGGTTCTTCAAATGTATGGTAAGGGGGAGGGCAGCCGTGAAGCCATTTGAGGTTTGTAGTTGTTAGCTCGAACAGTGAGACTTCTCGCTTAGAGGCGAATGCTTCTCATACGATAAAGACTATAAGTATTACGGCTGTTAGTGAAATGAAGGAGCTTATAGATGAAACGGTGTTTCAGGTTGTATAGGCATCTGGATAATCGGAATACCATCGAGGTATTCCAGACAAGCCTAGGAAGTGCTGCGGGAAGAAGGTTATATTTACTCCTACAAATATAACTAAGAAGTGGGCTTTAGTTCAGGTGGGGTGTAGTGTATAACCGGAAAATAATGGGAACCAGTGAACAAATCCACATATAATAGCGAATACTGCCCCTATAGAGAGGACATAATGAAAGTGGGCTACTACGTAGTAAGTGTCATAAAGGACAATATCTAACCTAACCCTAACCCTAACCCTAACCCTAACCCTAACCCTAACCCTAACCCTAACCCTAACCCTGTTGAATTTTGTGAACATTTAAAATATATATTTTGATTATTATTCCTTTCTGATGATATTGTTAAAAAAATTAAATATAAAAATAAATTCCCCTCTGACTGGTATTGCTCTATCTTTTCTTTGGAACCCATAATTATGAGTTTGATATGTATTCTTAGTATTCATTTCAATATATTTATATAGAAACAAATAAAAAATACTAGTAGTATTGATTTACTGGGTCTTTCAAAATCTGCATAAATTTATTTTGTAAATATTTTTCTTCAATACATCAATTTGTTCAAAATATTTTTACCCTTAACCATGATAAAATGCATTTTCATATTAATTATTTGAATGTTTTCTTTACCTTTGTAACCCTGAATGCTTACTTCAGTCAATTAGAACATCATCTGGAGAGGCCAAGGTTGTGGGTTCTACTCCTGGTTGGAGCACATGCAGGAGGCAGCTGGTGAGTGTGCAACTAAGTGGAACAACAAATAGATGCTTTCCTCCTTTTCTATCTCCCTTCTTCTCTCTGTGTAATATCAATCAGTAGAAAAAAATTACCTTTGTAATGTTTCATAGGTAAATTAATTGTCCCATTTATTGGAGAAATAAATTCCCACTTATTTAATGCTACCATGAGTTCACATATTCATTTGATCTTTATAGTTTGTTTTCTTAATAGCACTCTATGTGTTAATAATACAGTTCCGTAATATATATTAATTCCTGATATTACTCTAATTATATTTCAAAATTATATTAGTTATTTTCATGCCTTTTTATTTTTTACACATTTTAGATTTAGTATTTCAAGTTTTATAAAATCTCATGGCATTTTGATTGGAAATAAAATGAATTGATAGACTAAAATGGCAAAATTTAACATCTTTGAGATAATGGCCATGTCTACTCACATACTTTTCTTTTATTCAATTCTTTTATGTCCATGAATAAAATTTTATAATTTTTCCATGTAAGTTTTGCCTACGTGTATATTACAAATACTACTCTCATTTCATATATTGAGTCAGCTATAATTATAAGTAATTTACATGTATTGTTTCATTTAATCTTCTCATTAACCTTCTGAGAAAAGTGCCAATTATTATTCCAATTTTTCAAGTAAGAAAATCTAAGTCTACTGTGATTGAGTAATTTGACCAATGTCATGAGGATACTAATTGAAGAAATTGAATTGAAACTAAATCAATCTGACTCCATCAGTTTTAATCATTATGTAAAGGCAATTTCTAGCTTCCTTATTGCTCTATAGATTTTATTGCTATTTAAAATTACATTTTAATTATATTTTTATTTTAACATAACTGGCATATAAAATTCTTATTATCTTTTTACATTGACTTGTGTATTGCAATCTTACTGGACTCCTAAACTAGTTTTACAAATTGCCTGTTGATTCTTTTTCTTTTTTTTCTAACATATTGCATGCAAGTAATGGCAGTTTGGCCATTTATTTTCATTTTTTCTACCTCTTTTTTTTTTTTTTAACTTGTCTTATTACAATTGCTAGTATCTGTGGTATAATGTTGAATATTAAGAATGCTAAGAGATATTCTGGTCCTATTCTGATTTTGATGTTTTCCTTTTTTAAAATTTAACCATTAAGTGTAATATTTGGCCTGACCATGCAGTGGCGCAGTGGATAGAGCGTTGGACTGGGATGTGGAAGACTCAGATTCGAGTCCCCAAGCTCGCCAGCTTGAGTGCGGGCCCATCTGGCTTGAGCAAAAGCTCGCCACCTTGGACCCAAGGCTACTGGCTCCAGCAGGGTATTGCTCGGTCTGCTGAAGGCCTGTGGTCAAGGCACATGTGAGAAAGCAATCAATGAACAACTATGGTGTCGCAATGGCAATGAAAAAGTGATGATTGATGCTTCTCATCTCTCTCCGTTCCTGTGTGTCTGTCCCTATCTATCCCTCTCTCTGAATCTCTCTCTGTCCCTGTAAAAAAGGAAAAAAAATGTGTGATATTTGGTGTTAAGATGAGTCCTCTTTATTGGGTTTTTGAAATTTATTTCTAAAAGTTGTATCTTAAAATTTTTTACTATGAATTGATATAAATTTTTATTAAATTACATTTTTTTCTCTTTTAATCTGGTAGGGTGGAAATTAACAAAACAAATTACCAGATGTTAAACTATTTCTCAATTCCTGAGATACATGCTGCTCTGTTGCAGTATCTTATATTTTGACACATTGTTGAATGGGATTCACAAAATTATTTTCTTTTTTTTATTCCTTCGGTTTTTTTTTTTTTTTTGCAGAGACAGAAAGAGAGTCAGAGAGAGGGATAGATAGACAGGAATGGAGAGAGGTTAGAAGCATCAATAATCAGTTTATTGTTGCCGTTGCAAAACCTTAGTTGTTCATTGATTGCTTTCTCACTTGTGCCCCGACCGCGGGGCAGGGCTTCAGCAGACGGAGCAACCCCTTGCTGGAGCCAGCGATCTTGGGTCCAAGCTGACTACTTTTGCTCAAGCGAGATGGGCCCGCGCTCAAGCTGGCGAGCTCGGGGTCTCAAACCTGGGTCTTCCGCATCCCAGTCTGACACTCTATCCACTGTGCCACCTCCTTGTCAGGCCTTTCTGTTTTAATCTCATAAATATTCTGTGTAGCTAGAAATTTTGAGTAACTCTAACATATGGTACATTTTAAAAGCACCTAAGCATGGTGATTTTCTTGGGAAGAGATTTTCTTTAATGCTTATTCAGCTATTTTGTGGTTTTATTTCTTCTTGATTAAATATTTGAATTTTCAAGAAGATTGCCAATTTCAGTTGTTTTCATATGTATTGACATGGTGTTCATATTTCTTTGCAAACATATTAAATTTGTTTTTAATTTTTCTCTTTATTGCATCTCCAATATTATTCTTTTTTTTTTACAGGGACAGAGAGAGAATCAGAGAGAGGGATAGATAGGGACAGACAGACAGAAACAGAGAGAGGTGAGAAGCATCAATCATTAGTTTTTCATTGCCGTCGCAACATCTTAGTTGTTCATTGATTGCTTTCTCACATGTTCCTTGACCGTGGGCCTTCAGCAGACCAAGCAACCCCTTGCTGGAGCCAGCGACCTTGGGTCTAAGCGGAGGAGCTTTTTGCTCAAGCTTTTTGCTGGGCCCCCGCTCAAGCTGGCGAGCTCAGGGTCTTGAACCTGAATCTTCTGCATCCCAGTCCAATGCTCTATATACTGTGCCACAGCCTGGTCAGGCCCCAATATTATTCCTAAAAAATAATTAGTCTTTCCAGAAGTTTGTCTCTTACTTTTTCAAATATTTTGCATTCTCTTACATTGCTTATATATACTGTTTTGTATGCACATGTGTGTATGTATTTTCTATTAAATAAAACATTGCTTTAATCTTTGTTTCCTTCTTTTTCTTTAAGTTTACTCATTATTTTCTACTTTTTAAATTTAACACTTGACCCATTTATTTTCAATTTTTATATGCTAATATGAAAATTTTAAAGTATAAGATTGTTTCTAAATATTTCTTTATGCATATTATACAATTTTTAATGTGTACTATTTTAACATACTGATTATTATGTACTCTACTATTTTTTGTAGCTAATTTGAAAGTAGTTTTCCTTAGGTTTTATACAATTTTCTTAGAGTGTGATATGGAAAGTTGTATTTTAAGATTAAATTTTCAATTTTATTGTATCATGGTTAGACAGATTAAATTTTATTAATTTTTTGGAATGGTTGAATGTATATAATTGCAATTCTTTGAAATTGATTTATTTCTGGATCTATTGCTTAAGTTGTTATTCAAATATTTGTCATTTATATGTCCTTGATATATCAGTTGACAATTAAGCTAAAAATTTCCCATTATTATTATGGATTCTGTTATTTTTTGTTGTATTTATTTTGAAGTATCTTGTAAATTGTAGCAGAATTTATGATTGTTACATATTTTTGTGGACTCTCATTTTCTCATCATGAACTGTTCCTCTTCATTCTTTTTATTGTTTTCTTTTTCCCTTCAATTATATTTTGTCAGCTTAGATTTTGTTTAGTTTTTTTGGCCTTAATTTTTATTTTTTCTGTGTAATTTTACTTTTGTGAATTCCTAAAAAATACAGTTTGTATTTTGAAATGTGAATTTAACCTCTTTATAGTTATTTATTTTTATTAGTATGTTTGGGCTTTTTTGCCATTTTGTGTTTTATAGTCACCATTTTTGTAGGGAAGAAAATTTTGATTTAGTCTTTTTGCTTTTTTTAAACCCATTCTAGCTACGCAGGATATATCCACAACAAGCACCCTATAGCTTGTTAGGGCCATGCATATTAATAATCCCGATACATATGTAAAATCAAAGATATTCTAAATGTATATTAGGAGATTTGACTTTGTCTAGGAAATCAGGGAAAGATTCCGTAATGTGATAATTAAGCTTCCATCTAGCAAAGGAGGAGTAGTTACCATAGTGAAGAAAGGAATGGAAGCAGTGCTTTTGAATGATATAAAAGCATGTGCAAAAATATTCAATAGAAGAGAGCACGTTGTACTGAGAAGCTGCTAGAAAGCCCATGTGGCTGCAGTGTAGACTGAGGTAGGAAGTAGATATAAGACTTTGAAGGACAGTTATTGAGCTTTCTCTGGACAGGTGGAGCTTGGCTCCCTGTAGTCTACCTAAACTGAGATGTCTAGATGGTCATTAGCTGCACAGATCAGAAGTTTATGAGATATGTGTAGATAAGAGATACCATTTTGAAGTCCATTACTGCAGAATTAGCAATAGAAGCCAGGATGGTTGAGATGGCCCAGAAAATATTGAAAGTTAAGAAACAAACAGGGACTGGGTCTTGCTGACAGATTTCTAAGGAAGTTGGAGGAAGAAGAGTCAGTTAAGGTGACTGAGAAGGCAGGTGGGCAAGGAAGTAGAAGCAGGATAGGTACCATATTGCAGTGGGGAGTCCATAGTGTGAGTTCTCACAGAGATCTCTGAAAAGCCATATGGAAGAAAGATCAGTGTTCTGTATGACACCCTGTGTTACTGGGCCTTGATTTCCATGCATTTACCCTTGAAAATGTACACTCAAGGCCATTCCTTCTTATTGTTATTCAGCTGCCATGACAAAGCATGCATGGTTTTAACAAAACTTGGTTATACTTTTTCAGTTCTGGAGGTATAGATGAAATCCATGTAAATATTTTGTTCCACCTCCAAATGATAAATTGTTTAACAGTGCGAAATTCACTTTAAACATTACAAGTTAAAGAAGTATGTGATTTGAAATATCATGCTTTGGAGGTATTGAATGAGTGAAATTTCAACAGTCAATCATCCAAAGCAAACTATTATTTAGGAACTATTTGAAAATAGATAAGCTGAAAATATCTTATTTTGAGAATAAGAGAAAAGTGGTATATAAAATATTACTTTTTCATATCAACTATTGAATTTGGGGTTGAATTTAGTGTTGTTTACTTTAAAGAATCGTAACAAGTTAGGACTTTAAAATATCTCCGGAAAGCAATAAATACTTGTGAGAACACATCTTATTTAAATTTCTCTGAAACAACTCTAATTTCTCTCAAACTTAATGCACCATCAGTTTAAAACCATAAAAAATAATTTTAATACTCCAAAGATTTAGATTATTGCTTAATAATGTAAAAATAAATAAGTTTTAGTTGGTTCAAACTTTTTTATTATGCATCACACACACATACATAGAAATATACACATAAAATTATCATGTATATATATAAGCTATAGTGGAAGAAAATATTAGGGACCTGAGATTTTTAAATAATGCTGGGTTAATTTGAAATATATAAATATAGAGAGACTTAAAAATTAGAATTAAAAATCTTGAAGGTATGCTTTTACCTGAAACTCTGCTCAAGAAGTCAAAATTTAGAATTACAATGGGCCTGATAATGTCCTAAGTGTGTTAATATATGATCTTATTCAGTCCTTACAGGTAAGATTATTTTCTTTACAGATGGATAAAACTGAAGCTCAGAGAGGTAATTTCCAAAACCCAGTTTGGTAAAGTAAGTATGAATTTTATGACCTCCTGTTATGATATTTGAAATTCAGAATAAATAATTGCCATAATTAATTCAAAAAGGTAGGAACGTGATTCTTTGTTTTCAAACAGTGCTATCTTCTCTCACAACTTGTCCTTCCCTGCTTCATGTTGACCATCACTGCTTTATCTAATGGAAACCACTGTTTCTTTTTTATTATTATTTTACTTTTCAATTACTGTCAACATTCAATATTATATTAGTTTTAGGTGTACAGTGTAATGGTTAGACATTTATACAACCTACAAATTGGAACCACTGTTTTTATAACCTGTTCTTAGGACATTAATCTTGGGAAGCTTGTTCTTTTCATTAAAAACTTATTGTGAATACAGGTATCATGGCAGAGGCTATCATGGAAGAACACAGTCTGATGGAGCAGGGAAACACACATTGAAGCCCAGGGTGTGGGGAGGATGTAAGGGCTTTGAGATGGGAGATCCCAGAGTGGATTTGGGGCATGAGGTTCAGCTGGGGTGCAGAGTATATCTTTGTGAAATAGAAATTCATATTCATGAACCACTTTCTCATGTCATTTTATCCATCTTCCACCGAAGAAAATGTTGCTTTTCCCCTTTCCACCTCCACATCTTGTTATCACATAATGACAGATTCACAATGTCAAGAATGCATTAATTTTGCTTAAGCTCAATCAAAGGATACTCTTGCCTAGTAAACATCAATTTATCAAATTTGTGTAATTTAATAAAATAATTTCAAAAGAAAAAAACTCTTATAATTCTTACTTTCCTTGAAATGCAGGAAAACATACAGAGAAAGGGTAACGATTTTTTCAGAATCACACAGCTTCAATTTTAGAGTGTGCTACTTGTTGGCAGTGATTTATGTGGACAACTTTCTTACAGTCTTTGAACTTCAGTTTTCTTTTTATTTATTTATTTAATAAATGGTAATGTGTTGTAGGGTCATGGAAAGAATTAAGAGAAATAACATGTAGATCTCTTTGGCAAATGGTGTCTAAATGTTGAATTAGTGTATGAAATAAGTTGAACTTTAACAAGATTAGAAGATAGAGATACAGAAGAGGAACAGTGGTAAGGTAGACCAGAACCATGCATGTTTAGAAATGTTCTTAGAGGTTCACAGAAGTCCCAGTAACTGGAAATGCTGAATGTCTTGAAATCACAAAAGCCCCAGCTGAACCATCAAGCTTAAATTAGTCACAGATCAACCGCCATCATACATTTGCTTCTTCCCAGCTGCTTTTGCTAAGGACTGGGAAAAGGGATGGCTTTTGTACCCAGATCCCCTGTCTACAAACTGTGAAACATGGGGGAAGGGTGCTTTGTGAGTTATTTTATCTAAGCTTAAGCTAATGAGGATGTTTAGCAGAGTTCTTAGCAATTTGTCAACACCTTGGCATTCTAGAACCACTTCCCAGGCCTCGGAGTAAACATTTACATGTTAGACACAAAATAAGCTTCTCATTAAGAATAATGTTATATGTTCTCTGTGTGCTTTATTCTGATATTTTAGAAATAAGGGAACTTTTTTTTTTCTAGCTATTGATTTAGTAGACAGGCACAGGATTTTTAATTTTTTTTTAATGAGAGTTTGAAAGCCTTTCCTATTAGAGATTTTCAGGGGTCTCATAGATATCTCTAGTGGCAAAGTCTTTTGTAAATGTACTTAACTCAAGCCCTTAAGTGTGCATGTTAGTCACACAGAAAAGATTTCCAAAATGACAAAATATGAAAGAAAACAGAGAGGAAGTGAAATAATCTTAGGACATTCTGTTCTTGTCTTGGTCTATTCTGGGTTAATAACACAAACACAAAACCATAAACTTCATAGATTGTTAGTGCTTTATAACAATTCATTTGTTTAAAAAATATTGATAGAAACATTATTTCTTAGTTTTAACAGATGTGCATGGTTATTTAAGATAATATTACTAGGGGAAACTGGGTAAAAGTATACGGGAACTTTACTGTTTTTGTAATTTTTTTGTGAATCTAAAATTATTTTGGAAACTTTAAAAAGTTGAAGAAAACATTAAAATACAGAAACAGCTGTTAAAGTGAGGTATCTAGTTTTAATTTTGTGGGGTTATTTTATAGTTTGTGTACTCTTACAAAATGCAAAATAAGAAAAAGTATTGAACACTTACAATGTGCTTTTATAGACACTTAGAATGCATCAAAACAAAACAGACAAGTATCCCTGCCCTTGTAGCACTTATATTAGTATCCACATTGTGTTCTACAATATAGCAAAAAGAAAGAAAAAAGTTAGCACATGGTAAAGTGATATGGAAATAAAGGAAACAAAAGTGAGATGATAGTGATCTAGATCGTGTGGCAGGGGAGGATCAGGTACTAAGTAAGGGAGACATTGTGAAGGGCACCTTTGTAATTGTTGAAATTGTATGACTTGTACTGTTACTGTAATTTCTTTGTATAATGTACCTCATTCCTTGCACAGGAATGCCTGTGGTGTGGATTGCAAAGTGAGCAAAAGGGGTGGAATGTTGGTCAAATAAGATTTTAAAATATGATTTTTATGTTTGCTCGCTTATAGTTTGCACTGGGGGCTGGGTAGAGCCAGGTATATGTGGTCTGTGAAATTGCAAATTACCTTCCTGCTTGGGAAGGGCCATTGTTTTGCTAATGTTTGCTGGAGGAGGAGTATTCACCCCAGAAAGTTTTGAAAAGAGAAGAAGGAAAAGAGGCAGAAAGAAGCCATGTTTGCAGTGTGAGAGCAGAGAGAATGTGGAGTGCTGAAGTTGAAGCTAGTTTTGCAGAGAAAGAAGCCATGTTAGCAGGTAAAGAGAAGGTGTACAGATGAGGAAACAGAGCTGAGGGGCTTTGTGAGCTCTGCTGAGACCTGTGAGACCTTTGATTCTAGGGGAAACCAAAGAAGATTCTCCTGGTTGTGGAACTGGAGAATGCATCAATGGCTTTAGGAGCCCTGATGTTGTTTGCTCGTTGGCTGATGTGAGACTTTAATAAAAGAATGGCCCACCATTTTTTGGTTCCACTGTTTCTTTACCATTTGCCTAAATTCAATGGAAACCTGCATGTGTATGGCCATACAACTAGTGTAAGGCCAGTAGCCATGGCCACCATCACAGCTGCCTGGCCTGTGCAGGTTCAGGACAGATGGTAATGAAACAGTGGAGCCAAGAACTGGTGGGCCATTACCTTTAATCCTAGCTTGCACCTGGTGGGCGAGAAATACACACAGTGGGAAAACACTTCCCTTTCTATTCAGGGCTCCCAAAGTCACTGATTTGTCCAAGTATTCCTAGAATCAAAGGTTTCTACCTCACCAGCCTTATTCACCTCTGTTCCCCATCTCCTTTTCTCTGCACAAACTCTGCACAAACTGGCTTCTCCTTCAGCACTCCGCCATCTTGGCTGCTTCTCCTCTGCAGTGCTAATTTCAGGAACCAAGCGAGAGAGTCCCTGGTCTCTCATATTTTATAGTGTAGAAATTAAAGCCTTTAAGCCAGTATACAAATAAGGAAGTCTCTGATATAAAGCCACTTATCTGAGGCGTAAATGGGATTCTTCATAACAGTACACCACCCAACATCATGCAACAGTCAAGGGTGTGGGAAAAGCTTAGTGTTGAGAAGTTCTTAGTATTAGAAGGGTGAGAAAGGCTTAGTCTTAAAACTAAGCTTTAGGCTATAAGGACCTTGCCTGCTCACAGCCTGTCCCCCTCACCCAATGCAAATTATAAGTTAGCAAACATATACATCATATTTGCAAACTTATTTGACCTACAACTAGCATACATTTTTATTTATTATCAAGTATTTACTGAATCTGAGATGTCCAAAATGGTAAATGTGAGATTTTATTTCCCAATTGCTAAGTCATTCTAAACAAGAGAATCTTTTTATTGAAAAATATGCTAAAAGTTCCAACCTACAGTCTATAGTCTTTAATGTGTATTATAACACAAGTCAGAATAAAGATATTTCTTAATTTAAGGAGCTTTATTTTTAAAGAAAAATGAATTTGCATTTATCATCTTAAGGAAAATCATTGCTTAAGCCTCAGTAGCACCCAAGAATGATCTAGATACTAGAAGCATCTTTCAGATTGGATTTTATAGGAGAACATATTGCTCTCATGGGAGATTGAGTCTTACATAAAAAGAATACAAGAGATCTAATTTAATTCAAATTGAATATTTTAGCTTCAGAATAGAAAATATCAGCTATATTTGACAACAGCTGTGTGGGATATAGTAAAGTCTGACAATTTTTACAAAGGAAATAACAATATTGACAGTAAAATTGATACATAAAAATGAATTATTTAATCATTAAATATTGAGAGACTAAAAACAACAATACTGTCCTGTCCTCTGTATAAGGTCAGAAAGAAAATCTCTCAGAGAACATTAGATGGGACCCAACCTTAAAATGTGATAATCTCAGAAGGACCAAAAAATTTTAAAACTAATCTAAAAACTTATTTTAAAAATCAAGTATTTGTAGATAGTTAAAAATTTTAATAAAGCATTTTTTTTTCTTGTAAAGTTGTAGTTACATTGACAAGCAGTAACTGTTGGAAATACCCAGAGTAAATATTATTAGCTCAGCACTTTTTATGACAGTTTCTGATTTGTGGTTTGATAAGGTGGAAGATTCTTTCTTGCAGGTATCACTATTAGTAGTAGCAAGTGGGCACCTCATTCTATAAAATGTTAGCACACAGCATGGAATCGGCTTGTCAACTAGAGAAAATTACAAAGGGAAATGGGTGGAACTGCTTTCTCTCCCTTTTCCTTACCCCAATTTTCAGTGGAATTCTCACTTTACTTTGCTTATTTGGACACAGTCTTTTGGTTTGGCCTAGTCAGTTGGTTCAATGACGAATCTGGTCTGATGTATTGCAGTCCTTTTTGTTGTTTATCTGTGATCAGCTCTATCACCCCATCTCTCAGTTCCTGGTTAACAGTGATAAAGGAACCTATTTTGATCTATTAGAGCACTGTTTTATAGAGTGATAGAATAAGCACAATAAAGGGAAAATTCTTTTTACAAGGACAAAAGTTTCAGGGGATATGCAGATGAGTCTGTGACTCTTCTTAACTTTTCTCTTCTTAACTTCTCATGAAAACATGGGAGACTAATTTAGCTAGTAACAATGTAAAAATATTAAGACTCTAAGCTAAAAAGGTATTGTTTATGCATAAATGGCTATCCCACCATCTTATTTTATCTTTTCTGTGCCTGGAAGACAGAAAAAGGAACTGAGCTCTGTCCATACGAACATTGTGTCCTTGAGCTTCTCCAGTACTAAGAGTTGTCTTTCTATCCTCCAATCTGGACAATTTGCTTCTGATGAAGCAGCATTAGAAGACAGTTGATTCAAAGGTTAGACTATTTTAGCATTTCTCAGCAGGATTTACCAAACTTGATGAGTCAGATGGTCTTCTGCTGGGTTGTTGCTAGTTTAGCATTATTTAGAAATATTTTTAGCTATTTGTCATCTGTTTCTGATAACTTGAGCTAAGGTGGCTTGCAGAAAATCACAAGGGAGCATAGACCTTGCTCAGGACTGCGATTCTGAATAGATGCAGAGAAATGTAGTACAACTGCAAATTCTCAGTATAGTCAATTGCTTTCTTTCTATAGCTCACTTCAGATTGGATATTATTAAGGGAGATGTATGTATATTTACCATTTTAGTTTGGTGAAAGCAGTGTCATCAAGGGACTTAGATTTATAGTGTTAAGCTCAAATTCTACTTCTTGAGTTTCTTAATGGTTAGGGGCCACTAAAATTCTACATATAAAAGCAATATTTTCTGAATCCAGTTCAGCTTTTCATAATGTGGCTATTGTTTCTATAAAAATTTTACATTAGCAATATAATCAGTACTCAGTTTTTAAGAACAGATAGTTGTCATGGTCACTAATGAGAATTACTTTCTCCTATTTGCTCTTTGAAAGTCACAAAGATTTTGAATTCAAAATCTTTATTTAGAGAAAACTAAACTTGATTCTCTTAACTATGTTCATAAATGGAGAGCATCTTTTGTTGTGTAAGAACAATTCCTTAGAGAAATATTGTTATTACATCTGTTTCCCTTTTTTATACATAGTAACAGATGTTTGTAGTCTAGGTTAGAGGACTTTCTCAACAATTGTCTATTTTTGCCTTCTTTGTAGAACATAAATCATGCAGTCACAAACTTGCAGAGTAAATTTGTTTATAGATTTATAGTATGATGCAGGTGAAGATTGGAAGATAATCATTTAACCTTCATTTTAAGAGTGGACACATTTTCTACATGATTTCTTCAGATAAAGAATACTTTAAGGCATTTGGCAGACACCACATTTTTTTGAAAGAACCTGGGTTTGATGCTAGGTGGACCTGAGTGTAAATCCTTGTTCTGCCATTTGCCAAACATTATTTCACTTCTCTAAGCTTTCACTCACTCCTAGACAGAACAATAATAACAGCATCTATTATTGTGAGTAGCAAGTGGCTTAATATATATAAAGTGCCTCATACTATGTTGTTAGATGATAAACATTCACAAATGGTAACTGGTTTTAAAGAAGGGACAATATGAGTTTAATCCCAATTTAGCTATCTACTAGTCAAGTAATCATGGACAAATTAGTTAATTTTTTTGAGCCTTAGTTTGCTGATCTATTAATCATACAAAACTGCCTATTTGTCTTAATTACTGCTTATATAGTACCTAGAATATGATTAATATATGCTCATATATGGTCATTATTGCTGTATTAACTATTGTCACTTGCCTTTCATGACACTTTTGTTTCTGCCTCCTGATGAGGTGCACCTCTGAACTGCATACACCACCACCCAGTCAGTTTGCATTTCTGAACTCAGGTGTGGTGTGGCACCCAGGTAGACCAGCAGGGGCAGAGCTCCTATCCTTCCTCTCATGTATTCAGAGAGTCTGCTGTTTCCTGAAGTGTGGAGACTGATTGTGTTCTGCAAGATTTCGGTAGCATCTCTCTGTAATTTTACGTTGTGTTGCTTAAATAGAGATTTCTTTGTTGACACACATTGGCCCTATGGGACCATTTTTGATAGTGTCGTTGACAGTTATGTTTATATTTGCATTCCCCCCTGCCCCAGTTCTAAAACAACTCAAGCCTGGGATATTCTATCCACACTGCAATAAGCATCTTCTTTTCCTTTCCTTTTCATCCCTTCCCTCCCAGTCCTTTCCCTTCTCTTCCCTTTGACTCTTGCTCTTTCTTTTTCTTTCCTCTTCAAACACAGCTTGCTCCTTATTTATATGTGTAGGCAAGTCATTGAAGCATGTACTGTATTTGATGGTGATGAGTGTATTTCAGAATTTTGTCTTAAGGAAAACACATTATTAATTTTCTACTGGTACAGCCTGACCAGGCAGTGGCGCAGTGTATAGAGCGTCGGACTGGGATGCGAAGGACCCAGGTTCGAGAACCCGAGGTTGCCAGCTTGAGCGCGGGCTCATCTGGCTTGTGCAAAAAGTTCACCAGCTTGGACCCAAGGTTGCTGGCTTGAGCAATGGGTTACTCAGTCTGCTGAAGGCCCACGGTCAAGGCACATATGAGAAAGCAATCAATGAACAACCAAGGTGTCACAACAAAAAACTGATGATTGATGCTTCTCATCTCTCCATTTCTGTCTGTTTGTCTCTATCTATCCCTCTCTCTGACTTTCTCTCTGTCCCTGTAAAAAAAAATTACTAGTAAAACTTAAAAAATCACTACTAAATGAGAAAAATAGGTTAATAAGATGAGTCAAAGAGGGGAATTTTTTTTTTTAATTTAGATACTGGATTACTATAAGTATGAAGACAGGAGAATGTTATGAGTATTTTCTTGAGCTTTGGGGATATGCTAGACTAAAAAAATATTAAAATTATAATTTTAAAAACAACATTATTACATATTTATACAAATTACAAATGATTATCGAAATAACTCTTATGGTTGAGAAGTAAAAATTTTGATCAAATTTTGGCAAGGAAGGAAGAAAAAAGTATTTAGATGATTTACGACTTATAAATAATATTCGGCAACATGTAAAGTTTGGTGGACCATGTTTTCTGAATAAAACATTTGCAGCAAGTGGACTAGATTCTTAAGAAACAAATCCAAAAGAAAGAATTATTAAAGATGTTTATATTTAAAAGCTTCCATGTCATGAAAAGTACTTATTTGTACCACAAAGGTGAGATGTGAGGCAAGATGAATTTATAGGATGATTCCATTTATATGAAGTGTTAAAATAGACAAAACTAACCTATAGTTAGAATCAGATCTGTGATTGACTGGGGCAGGACGTATAGGAGACTAACTAGAAAGGGGCATAAGACAATTTTCTGGAGTGATAGAATCTATATATTGATTGGATTGGTGACTACATGGATGTGTATATTTGTCAAAACTCACTGAACTATACCTTTCAAATAAAATATGAGTATTTTATTATGATAATTATACCTCAATAAATATTAAAAACTGATTTTTTACGGGGGGAGCAAGATGGCGACAGAGTAGGCGGACGTACCAACTTCCAACTACCAGAACCAAAGTGGATTACAACTCAATTTTAAGAACCATCACCGGGATAAACCAACTTTGAACAAAACTAAGTGGACTCTTCAACCAAGGAACACAGAAGAAGCCACACTGAGACTGGTAGGAATAGCGAAAACGCGAAGAGGGCTGCCCAGCTCCCCGGAGCAAACGGCAGCCCGGAGAGACCCGTGTGGCGGGAGGAGAGTTTGGCGGAGAGGGAGGGACCTGGGTCCCAGAACCAAGCCCCAGCCTGAAGTCCCAGAGCCTAGAAGAGGCGTTTGGACAGTATTGAGCTGTGAAACAAGTGAGGGAGCTCCCAGGCCTACAGTGTGGAGTATTAGGTCCCTTCCTACTCTGCTGAGGGCTGCTTAAGGTTTTGGGGCGGCAGGACGCTGAAAGGCGGTTCTGTCGGCGTGGGCAGAGGCCAAGCCAGTGGGAGATCGGTCTAGCCCAGAGGGTCAGAGGGGACCGCGAAAGCGGTCCGGAAGCTGCGGGCCCGCCTTTAATCCCACTTACGGGGACAAAGCGGGAGGCCAGGAACGGGCAGGCCCTGCGCAAGCCGGCCCTGACCGCGGGGACCGGGCTAGGACCAGGGACAGGCAGGGGCTCGTGGCTGAGCTGACTCTACCAGTCCCCCCTGGCCGGAGAAACCGCGGTTGGCCAGTGTTGGGCAGAAAATATATATTATGCTCACTTTGTTAAGAATGGCGCTGCCCACATGGAAGCCCGTCATCCAGGTGATATTATTTGCCCTTATGCTTGAGATGGCTGTGGGGGAAAAGCAGTAATGTAGGCAGGCCAGGTCATAGCCTAAGGCTTAGTTTAAGAGTAAGCTCTTCCCCACACCCTTGACTGATTGGATGATGTAGGGTGGTGATGTAGGGAGGAATCCCATTATGCCTCAGACGGGTGGCTTTGTATCAGAGACTTTCTTGTATGTATAATTGGATTAAAGGTTTGGATTCTCTAGGCTATAAACTGGGGCAGTCTGGGAGCTTGATCTCTCTCTCTCTTGGTTCCTGAGTTCCTGAGGTTGGTATTAGAGAGGAGAGCAGAGTAAGGCCACGTGAAGGCCAGGAGAAGCAGCCGAGAAGGCAGAGTGCTGAGGAAGAGGCCAGTTTGTTAAGAGTTTGTGCAGGAGGAGATGGGAAACAGAGGTGAATAAGTCTGGTGAGCTAGAAACCTTTGATTCTAGGAAACTCGGATAAGTCAGTAGCTTTGTGAGCACTGAATGTGTGGGTTTTGGAGCCCAGTGTGTGTTTTTGCTTGCCCGCCGGGTGCAAGCTAGAATTAAAGCTGATGGCTCACCAGTTTGTGGCTCCGGTGTTTCATTACCGACTCTTCGAATCCAATGTGAACCTGCATTGGACAGGCTGCTGTGATAGTGGCCTTCACTACTGGCTTTACAGCCAGTATACGTGCGCGAGCGGGCTCCGAGCGCTGGAATGGGGTGGACCCCGAGACAAGTGGAGGCTCGCAGCTGAGCCCACGCTACTATCCCCGCCCGGCCGGAGAAACCCCAGATAGCATTCATACGTGCACGAGAGGGCTTCGAACGCGGGGGAGAGGTAGAGTCCGGGACGAGCGGAAGTACGCAGCTCGGCGGAAGCCAGCAAACACGCCCACCCCAATAAACCTTGGTTTCCGACCCTGCGCAGAAGGGCCCTGGCCTCGAGGGCGGGGCTAAAGCTCCGGACGGGCTAAAGCTTACAGCTGAGAGCACGTCAAAAGCCCCGCCTAACCCGCGGAACTGTAGCGAGCAGGCTCCGACTGCTGGTTCTGGGCGGAAGTCCGGAAATAGGCTGGGTTTGCAGCTGAGGAAAGGTGCTCACCTCTACCCTTGGTGGTAATCTTGTGGCTTCAGTCACAGCCCCTCCCACGGAGGAGAGGCAGAAATCATAGCAAAAGCCACAGTGGGCCGGCGCTGGCAACGCTCATACCCAACCACCCTAGGCACCGGCAGAGGGGGTGGGGGGCCTGCAGATAGACCACACCTAGAGAACACAAAGGCAACACCTACTGGACTCCAGTGGCCACAACTTGCTTATACACAGAAAAAATGGGCAGGCAGAGGAATGCAAACCAAATGAATCAAGAGAAATCCCCAGAGAAGGACCTGAATGAACCAGATATAACCAAATTACCAGAAGCAGAATTTAGAATAATGATAGTTAGGATGTTCAAAGAAATTAGAGCATCAATGGATAGTCATTATGAACACCTAAATAAAGAGATAACAAGTATAAAAAATGAAATTGAAATAATAAAAAAGAATCAGACAGAAATGACAAATACAGTATCAGAACTGAAGACCACAATGGAAGGAATTAAAAGCAGGATGGATGACGCTGAGGATCGAATAAGCGAGTTAGAGGACACAATAAACAAAGGCACAGAAGCAGAGAAGAAAAAGGAAAAGAGACTTAAAAAATGTGAGGAAACTCTAAGGGAGCTTTGTGACAACATGAAGAGAAACAACATTCGCATCATAGGGGTGCCTGAAGAAGAGGAGAGAGGACAGGAAATGGAAACTTTGTTCAATCAAATCATAGCAGAAAACTTTCCTAAATTAAGGCTGGGAAACACTCCACACATTCAAGAAGTACACAGAACTCCATTAAGGAGAAACCCCAAAAAACTACACCAAGACACATCATAGTTAAAATACCAAAGCTAATGGATAAAGAAAAAATTTTAAAAGCTGCTAGAGAAAAAAAGACTATCACCTACAAAGGAGCCCCCATAAGGATGACATCAGACTTCTCAACAGAAACACTTGAGGCCAGAAGGGAATGGCAAGAAATAATCAAAGTAATGCAGAACAAGAACCTACAACCAAGACTACTTTATCCAGCAAGGCTAACGTTTAAAATTGAAGGAGAAATAAAGAGCTTCCCAGACGCAGAAAGCCTCAAGGAATTCATAAAAACCAAACCAATTCTGCAAGAGATACTAAGGGGCCTCTTGTGAACAGTTTAAAGGGAGGAATGAATAGAGCAAAAGAAGAATACAGCTTTAAAGAATAAAATGGCAATAAACAACTACATATCAATAATAACCTTAAATGTAAATGGATTAAATGATCCAATCAAAAGACATAGGGTAGCTGCATGGATAAAGAAACAGGACCCATACATATGCTGTCTACAAGAGACACACCTTAAAACAAAAGATGCTCATAGACTGAAGGTAAAAGGATGGAAAAAAATATTTCATGCAAATGGAAATGAAAAAAAAGCAGGGGTAGCAATACTTATATCAGACAAAATGGACTTTAAAACAAAGGCTGTAGTAAGAGATAAAGGAGGACACTACATAATGATAAAGGGAACAATTCAACAGGAAGATATAACTATTGTAAATATCTATGCACCAAATATAGGAGCCCCGACATACATAAAGCAGACTTTGATGGATATAAAGGGCGAAATTAACAGCAATACTATCATAGTAGGGGATTTCAATACCCCTCTAACAACACTGGATAGATCCTCAAGAACGAAAATTAATAAAGAAACAGCAGACTTAAAGGATACACTAGATCAACTTGATTTAATAGATATCTTTAGAACTTTTCACCCTAAAGCAGTAGAATATACATTCTTCTCAAGCGCTCATGGTACGTTTTCTAGGATAGACCACATGTTAGGACACAAAAATGGTCTCAATAAAGTTAAGAAGATTGAAATCATATCAAGCATTTTCTCTGATCACAATGCCATGAAACTAGAAATTAACCACGAAAGAAAAACTGAAAAATACTCAAACACTTGGAAACTAAATAGCATGTTATTAAATACTAAATGGATTAACAATGAGATCAAAGAAGAAATAAAAAAGTTTCTAGAAAGAAATGATAATGAGCATACATCAGCTCAAAATTTATGGGACACAGCAAAAGCAGTTCTGAGAGGGAAGTTTATTGCACTACAGGCATATCATAAGAAGCTAGAAAAAGCTCAAATAAGCAACCGGACCCTGCATCTAAAAGAACTAGAAAAACAACAACAAATAAAACCCCAGACAAGTAGAAGGAAGGAAATAATAAAGGTCAGAGCAGAAATAAATGACATAGAGGCTAAGGAAACAATACAGAGGATCAATGAAACCAGAAGCTGGTTCTTTGAAAAGGTAAACAAGATTGATGTACCTTTAACTAGACTCACCAAGAAAAAAAGAGAGAGGACTCAAATAAATAAAATTAGAAAGGACAGTGGAGAAATAACAACTGACACAACAAAAATACAAAGCATTGTAAGAAAATACTATGAAGAACTATATGCCAAAAAATTAGACAATCTTGGTGAAATGGACAAATTTCTTGAATCATATAACCTTCCAAAAATCAATCTGGAAGAATTAGAACACCTAAACAGACCAATTACAACAAATGAGATCGAAACAGTTATCAAAAAACTCCCAAAAAAGAAAAGTCCTGGGCCTGATGGCTTCACAAGTGAATTCTATCAAAAATTCAAAGAAGAACTAACTCCTATTCTCCTCAAGCTATTTCAAAAAATTCAAGAGGAAGGAAGACTTCCAAACTCCTTTTATGAGGCGAGCATAATTCTGATCCCAAAACCGGGCAAAGACAACACAAAGAAAGAAAATTATAGGCCTATATCCCTGATGAATTTAGATGCTAAAATTCTCAACAAAATATTAGCCAACCGGATCCAGCAATATATGAAAAAAATCATACACCACAATCAAGTGGGATTTATTCTGGAGAGGCAAGGCTGGTTCAATATTCGCAAATCAATCAATGTGATTCATCACATACACAAAAGGAAGGACAAAAATCACATGATAATTTCAATAGATGCAGAAAAGGCATTTGATAAAATCCAGCACCCATTCATGCTCAAAACTCTCAGTAAAGTGGGAATACAGGGATCATTCCTTAACATGATAAAGGCCATCTACGATAAACCGACAGCAAACATCATACTAAATGGACAAAGATTAAAAGCAGTCCCCTTAAGATCAGGAACCAGGCAGGGTTGCCCACTTTCACCACTCTTATTCAACATAGTTCTGGAAGTCCTAGCTACAGCAATCAGACAAGAAGAAGAAATAAAAGGCATCCAAATTGGAAAAGAAGAAGTAAAACTGTCATTATTTGCAGATGATATGATATTGTATATTGAAAACCCTAAAGTCTCAGTCAAAAAACTACTGGACCTTATAAATGATTTCAGCAAGGTGGAAGGATATAAAATTAATACTCAGAAATCAGAGGCATTTCTATACACCAACAATGAAATATCAGCAAAAGAAATTAAGGAAACAATCCCCTTCACTATTGCAGCCAAAAAAATAAAGTACCTAGGAGTAAATTTAACCAAGGAGGTTTAAGGACTTGTACTCGGAAAATTATAGAACATTGATAAAAGAAATCAAGGAAGATACAAACAAGTGGAAGCACATACCGTGCTCATGGCTAGGAAGAATAAACATTATTAAAATGTCTATATTACCCAAAGCAATTTATAAATTCAATGCAATACCAATTAAAATACCAATGACATACTTCAAAGATATAGAACACATATTCCAAAAATTTATATGGAACCAAAAAAGAACACGAATAGCCTCAGCAATCTTAAAAAGAAAAAATAAAGCAGGAGGTATCACTCTTCCTGATATCAAGGTTTACTACAAGGCCATTATACTCAAGACAGCCTGGTACTGGCATAAGAACAGGCACATAGATCAATGGAACAGAACAGAGAACCCAGAAATAAACCCACAACTTTATGGACAACTGATATTTGACAAAGGAGGAAAGAACATACAATGGAGTAAAGACAGCCTCTTTAACAAATGGTGTTGGGAAAATTGGACATCTACCTGCAAAAAAATGAAACTAGACCATCAACTTACACCATTCACAAAAACAAACTCAAAATGGATAAAAGACTTAAATGTAAGCCGTGAAACCATAAGCATCTTAGAAGAAAACATAGGCAGCAAGCTCTCCGACATCTGTAGCAGCGGTATATTTGCCGATTTATCTTCATGGGCAACTGAAATAAAAGGCAAGATAAACAAATGGGACTATATCAAACTAAAAAGTTTTTGCACAGCTAAAGACAATAGGAACAGAATAAAAAGACAAACCACACAATGGGAGAATATATTCGACAGCACATCTGATAAGGGGTTAATAACTAAAATTTATAAAGAACTTATAAAACTCAACACCAGGAAGACAAACAACCCAATCAAAAAATGGGCAAAAGAAATGAATAGAAATTTCTCCAAAGAGGACATACAGATGTCCAATAGGCATATGAAAAAATGCTCAACATCACTAATCATTAGAGAAATGCAAATTAAAACCACAATGAGATATCACCTCACACCAGTCAGAATGGCACTTATCAGCAAAACAACACAGAATAAGTGCTGGCGAGGATGTGGAGAAAAGGAAACCCTTCTGCACTGCTGGTGGGAATGCAGACTGGTGCAGCCACTGTGGAAAACAGTTTGGAGATTCCTCAGAAAATTAAAAATCGAACTGCCTTTTGACCCAGCTATCCCACTTTTAGGAATATACCCTAAGAACACCATAGCACTTTTCGAAAAGAAGAAATGCGCCCCCATGTTCGTGGCAGCATTGTTCACAATAGCGAAGATCTGGAACCAGCCCAAGTGTCCGTCAGAAGACGAGTGGATTAAAAAGCTATGGTACATATATACTATGGAATACTACTCAGCCATAAGAAACGATGACATCGGATCATTTATAACAAAATGGATGTACCTTGATAACATTATACGGAGTGAAATAAGTAAATCAGAAAAAAAGAAAAACTGAGAACAGCACGATTACATACATAGGTGGGACATAAAAGTGAGGGTGTGAGACATGGACAAGAGAGTGGTGGTTATGGGATGGGAGGAGGGGAGGGACGCAGGGAAAACCAGATTGAAGGTGACAGAGGACAATTTGACTTTTGGTGATGGGTATGCAACACAATTGAATGATAGGATAACCTGGAGATGTTTTCATTGTACATATGTATCCTGATTTATTGATGTCACCCCATTAGAATTAATAATAATAAAATATATATATAAAAAAAAACTGATTTTTTACTAAGTCATAGAAGAGAACATAAATACAAATTAAGAAACCTATTGAGAGTTAGTCATTTATCACACATATAACATATGAATAGGTAGGTACTAACCTCTGAAAAATTAAAATACATGATCCCATGATATGTAATTTTTACTCAGTTGTTGATTAAAACTGGCTTACCAAGGAACGTAGGCTTATTTTTTGCAGTTATTCATTTATTTGACTGTTGAATTTGAGTCAAAATTTTCAGAGGCCAGATTCCTAAGGATTTCTCTACAGGCTTTGGCCACATAATAGCACAATATTTGGATGAAGAAAGAAAAAAAGATCCAGACATTCGCATAAATGAGAACAAACATCCAAAGACTCTTGGCCTCATATTTAATTTCTTCAGTAAAACATATATCTTGGTAAAAAATTATAAGTATGTCAATGTCCCAATAGTTTCTGATATTCTTCTGCAGTTTGATTGTGCCCCTTAAGTAGAGGGGTCTGTGCAAACAAAACTCTGTGATATTGGTACATATGTATGTGGTGGCATGCTATCTCTACTGAAACAGGTGCTGCCATTGAACTGTGTAATTCCCAGAGAAAGCTATCATTAAGTTAGAAGAGAGGCACACATAAGAACAACCTTTGGCCAAGCCGAAGATCACCAGTACTAAGCAAGCTACTGTGTTTACTAGAGGACCTTGCACATAGTAGGTACTCCAAAATAGTTAAAGTTTAGAAGATCTCCACTACCTTTAACAGTCATTTTTATTTCCATAAAGATATAGCAACTAGTTATGTTGCTCATTTTCTTAATGACTTGAATTTTTTTATTGGTTAGAATTTTATTGAACACTTTATTATAATGTGCAATGCTAATTTGTTATCCTATCTAAGTGAAAGTAAAATGAGGGTTTCCTCTGCAAGCATTCTTATCATGATGAATTGTCTAGTTATCAAATGTTGCTGTGCATTCCTTGGTGATCATGGGATTCTACACAGGATATTTATTAAAATTTATCCAGGTTAGAGTAAAACTTTACACATTAATCTAAGCCAGCTGTAATATTCAATAAGATATGGGGATCTAATTTGGCTTCATTTGTTCTGCTTCAGGTAATACCAACTTAATGATCCATTTATGTAATTGTAGAACAATAATAAAAATGCATAACAATTTAAGATTCAGTGTACTTCAAAGCATTTCTCATGAAGAGCTAATATATCACGGGGTAATTGGGGGAATTACAAAAAAGGATTGTATGTCAAAGAAGTTTGAGAAACTTTTTATAGTGTTGTGGTTAACTTGTGCCCAGTTAGCAAGTGAAAGACTGCCTTAATTATTCAGGGCTGCTAAACAGAATACCATTGAGTGGTGGCTTATAAACAACACAGATTTATTTCTCATAGTTCTGGACAGTAAGAAATCGAAGATCAAGGTGCTGGCAGGTTCAATGTCTGGTAAGGAACTGTTTCCTAGTTCACAGATAGCAGTCTTCATGCTGTGTCCTCATATGGAAGACAGGGTGAAGGGGCCTCTTTTGATTGTCCCTTATAAGGGCACTAATCCCACTCATCAGGGCTCTATCTTCACGACCCATTACCTCCCAAAGGGCCTACTTCCTAATCCCATCACATTGGGAGTTATGCTTCAACATATGAATCTTGGAATATACTCAGTCTATAGTATTCTACTGCTGACTCTTCAAATTCATGTTCTTCTCACATGCAAAATGCATTCATTCTGTTCCAACAGCCTCCCAGTTTTAATTCATTTCCCACATCAATTTAAAAATTCAAAGTCTCACCTAAATATCATCTAAGTCAGATATGTGCGAGATGCAAAGTATCATTCTTCCTGAAGCGAAGTCCTCTCCGGCTATGAACCCATGACAAATATGTGTTTCCAAAATACTATTATAGGACAGGCATAAGAGCATTCCTAATCCAAAAGGAAGAAATAGAAAAAAGAAAGGAGTCACAGGTTCCAAGTAAATCTAAAACCTAATGGGAAAAATTAAGTTAGACCTGAAGTCTAAAGAATAATCTACTTTGGTTCAATACTGTGCCTTCTAGGCCTGCTGGGGTGGCCCTGTCACTCCCACAGTTCAACAAGACAACCCTGCAGTAACTCTGTGCCTGGATTGGTTTTCAACTTTTGAATTTAGGGGAGAGACAAACATTGGATCTCTAGAAAAGGCTCAAAGAAATAATGCAATGAGAACCAGACTGAATTTCAGTTAATGAACAGTTAGGTTGTATCCAATTTTTGGCTATTTGAATAGTTCTATAATGTATCTCTTGTCTTTTTTATTCTGGCTATAGTCTAGTCATCTTCCAAATGACAGCTCTCTGTAAAATCATCTTTAATCTTTCACAAAGTCACTCACCTTCCTCTATTTACATCCTATTAAAGTCACTTAATACTCTGCCTGAGTTTATTTTAGCATGTATGTCCCTCTCTCAACCATGAACTTCCTATAAGGCATGGGAAGCATCTCACCATATTTTATATCTGCTTTGATGGCAAATATAGTCTCTAGTCAACAGTCATATAAGTGCAATCTGTTAAAAGGAAGAAACAAAGTAAGGTAGGATAGAAGAAAAGAAGAAGGTAACTTTAAAATAACAACCTTTGTTTTTAACTGAATCACAGTGCTATATTTTCTAGCATTCTTGACGTCAGTAGACAAATTGTTGAAGGAGTAAGAAAGGAGTTTTTTTTTTTTTAGACAGGAATAAACTCATTATATTGTTGGTACAAAATTAAGTAATTTTATCATATTTTCAAATTTTATCATAATAGAATTAAAATTGCAAGACCATTGACAACAGTAAATCAGAAAATTAAATATATGCAAACTATAAATAGACAACCTCATATTTCAGTAATTAATCAAAATAACTACTTAATTTGTGTTTAAAAAAGATGACTTTTTAGTTAAGTAGTTCTTTATCTTATAACATTTAGAATACTGTTGAAAAATTACTTATATATGAACCATATAAACAGACGTAAGATTTTTATCTCTAGAATATATACAATATTTGGCGCGAACATTTAACAAGGAAAGCTTAGAGCTAAGGAGAGAAAATCTACATTAAATAGAGACACATATATGTTTTACAAAGTGTATAACTATTTACTTCCATAAACTTGGCATAGAAAGAAGAATAAATCTGAGATGTTCAAGGGCTCAGTGGCCCTTGGTCAACAAGGTTAGTGAGATGAGAAGAAACCCCAAATTGCTTTTGGCTGCACCAATATCCAGCTATTAAGTATGCCAAGGCAGAACCCTGTTGGAAGAGAAATGAACATGCCTGCTAGTTTTCAGGAATTATCTGGGCCTTTTACTTTTTGTGCCTCCAAAAATAACAATAGGGATAATTTCAAAGCAAGCAAGAAATAAAAACTATATTTTAGTTATTCTTTACTATCCCGTAGGGCCACTCCTGACCAGTCATTCCTTTTCTGCTGTTGCATTTTCTCAAGTACATGAGTTACAGACTCAGGCTTAGTGAAAAATGCAATAGAGTGCTCTTGGCAATAATCATTAATGTTGGGTTGAAAACTAATAGGTGGTTATAATAACAATAACAAACAATAACAAAAACAATAGCTATCAGTCATCAGAATCTGTCATGGGGTCAAGCACTCTACTAAGTGTTTTACATCTGCAATCGTACTTAATAATTATTGTGTTGCCCCAATGAAATAGGTATTTCTATTCCTATATTTTAAAGGGAGCAAACAGATACTTTGAAGGATTAGTAACCCATTGTCTTTCATTCATTTGTTTATCTCACCTGGTTTTTTAAAGATCATTATTAGAGTTACTGTTTCATGAGTGACATATGTTTGACCTTTTAATTTGCTCATCTTCAAAACCACCATCTCTTGTTAATGCTCTGGATCCACCCCCTTGTACCTTCTTAAAAACTCTGCTCCATTATTTACATTTTTCCCTGTAACATCAACAATTTTATATTTATGCTTTTTTCATAATATTAAAATTGTGTTTTTACCTTATATAACTACTTTTTGAAATAAAATTTGTCCCTCTAGTTATTCTGTCTCCCTCTTTTCATTTTCAGGCAAAGTTCTTAAAATGATGCACACTCATTTCACCTCATCATATAGTCATCCCTCAATCTGAGGCTCCTCATTATTTTCCTACCACTGAGTGAAAGCTGCTCTGACCAAAGTCGTTTCCTTTCCAATTGCTAAATAGTGCACATTTTCTTCTATTCCTCTCTTACATGATTGCTCTGTGATATCTGATTGTGGGCCATTCTCTCTTCTTTGAGTTTTCCACTCCCCCGACTCTTCTGCTTTTCCTATCCTCTAGCCTCTCATTCTATCTCTTTTGATGACTTACCTTCTTTTTATTTTTTGTTTTTGTTTTGACAAAGACAGAGAGAGGGACAGATAGGGACAGAGAGACAGGAAGGG
This sequence comes from Rhynchonycteris naso, assembly GCA_037038555.1. NCBI lineage: Eukaryota > Metazoa > Chordata > Mammalia > Chiroptera > Emballonuridae > Rhynchonycteris > Rhynchonycteris naso. Next base: position 232,425,837 of record CM072998.1, read on the forward strand.
AGAGAGATGAGAAGCATCAGTTTTTGTTGAGGCTCCTTAGTTGTTCATTGATAGCTTTCTCATATGTGTCTTGCCCCAGGGGCTACTGCAGACCAAGTGACCCCTTGCTCGAGTCAGTGACCTTGGGTTAAATTTGGGTTAAATCTGGCAAGCTGTGCTCAAACCAGATGAGCCTGCCCTCAAGCTGGTGACCTCAAGATTTTGAACCTAGGTCCTCCACATCCCAGTCTGATGCTCTATCCATTGCACCACCGCCTGCTCAGGTGATGACTTACCTTCTTTATCCAACCCAGAATTACTGACCTTTCCCAACGTCTAATCCTTGCTCTTTTGCTTTTCTTATCTATATATTCATTATTAGAAAATTTGCCTAAACTTGGAATTCTCTAATTAATATCCACTGCCTAGATTTCTCTTCTTAACTTCAAAATTTTAAGCACAGTCACTAATGACCTTTCTCATTTGGTCATTCTACATAAATCTCACAATCAATGTGTCAAAAACTGAACTCCATACCTTCCCTTCCAAACTGGTTCTTTCCCTTATTTTATCTGTCATACTGTCATATCCAGTCATCTAAATCAGAAAACTTGAATCAATCTAAGCCCTTCTCCAATCCTCTCCCACCATCACCAGGTTCTTCTGTGTTCACTTTCTATATTTTATTTGGGTACATCTTCCCCTCTCCTAACTAGCTGCTGCTTTAACTTGCTGCTTTACTTCTGGTGATTACTGTAATAACCTCCTGAATGTTCTCCCTGCTTTGAGATCTTTTTTTCCCTGCAATTCATCTTTTACAGGATTTACGTAGGGATATTACATTAAAATCAAATAATGGTATTCCCATGATTACACGCTGTCAATGGATTGCCATAGCCTCAGGAAAATCTTAACTGCTGAGCCTGGCAAGCAATGCATTTCACAATTAGGTCCATTCTCTCCTTTCTAGCTTTAACTATCAATTCATCCCCATAGCAAGCCTCACCCCAGACAACTTGAGATGCAGGTTGCTTACCATTAAAGACAATGTGGTCATTTAGGCACAGGCACCTTTGTTCTCTCCTTCTTTGTGACTGTGATTCTCCCCCTTTTTTTTTATGTTTTGCAAGTTTCTGTGAATTGGTGGCAGATGAGACTGATCTCACCACTAGTCTGAGCTAGATTATTTCTCTCTTATTTGTTCCGATGGTCCATGAATTATTTCTTATTTATCTCTAACATAATATTTATTCAAAGTATCAGTAAACTTATTTCTCTTAGAAATAGATGGTTAATTTGTTGAGGAACTTTTGTCTTTGTCCCTAGAACTCAGCAGGAATCTAATCAACATGAAGTGTTCTTGAATTAATGAATGAAAGGATCAGAGTCTGCTCTTTGAATGCTCCAGTGGAATCATCTTAGATGTCTTCTAAATGTGATAGCAGAAGGTACTTTTCTTTCCAAGAAATGTAGTGGAGAAATTAGTGCATTTAATATTCTTAGTTTTTCATAGAGTGCATTGATTTCTCTTAATAATATCACCTATGTCACTCTATTTCTGATCAAAGTATACCCTTCGTGACAGAGGACATAAGTAAAGATTTTGAGAAAATTGGCTACGGAGGAATTCCCATTATTTGGTAAATTAAAGATTGTCCTAAAGCAGTCCAGTTTATGAGATGCCCTCAGTCTGCCTGAGGTCTGAGCTTCTGAGGTTGTAGGGTGTGCTTGTTTGTTTTCTGTCATTTATTTCCATATATCTAGTGCAGCATATTTTTATAAAATAGCTTGTTTTCTTTTTGTGTGAATGCTAGTGATCATGAAGGGAAATAGTCTAGATTTAGAGTTTTAGATAAAATATTACATCCTGTAGTTCAGAGAAATGATGTTTACAAATGTACTAAGCATGAACTAGATTGGCATTATCAGTGAGAACACCATGGATAACACATTGCATCAAGATTAGAGGCTTTCCTCTTTATAAAGTGAGGGACAATGGAAATTTCTCTGTACTAGCTACATAATGTCCCTATTTACACTTATTTAATGTTCTATGATTGTGTCATAATCTACCATTTTTTTCTTTTTTATTCCCTCCAATTTTCAAATTTGTATTCTATACCTCCTCCCCTTGGTACACTATGGAGTTTTATTTTCTGGGGAAAATAAAAGATCTCTTATTCACACTCAGCTAATGAACTTTAGTATTTCTCTGAATGGTCATACTTTGTTCATTCCAATCTTCTTAAAAATTAATAACAATTTTATTTTTCCAATTTTTGCTTTGAAAAATTCACTGGCTCATAATTTCCCAGTGACTTTTTAAATATTTATTTTATTGATTTTAAAGGAAGAAAAGGAGAGAGCAAGAAAGAGACAAGAACATCAATCTGTTCTTGTATGTGCTCTCACTGGGAAACAAACCAGCAATCCCCATGCTGAGGAATGATGCTTTGACCAACAGAGCTATCCAGTCAGGGTGATTTTTCTCATCCTTAAATGTGTTCACAAAACAGGTAGTAAAGCTTTGAGGTTTTCATAGAAAACATATAAACTTATTCATTTACCTAACAAGTATTTACTGCATACCTAAATGTATCAGCCACTTGAAATACACCAACAAACAAATCAAACACAATTTTCTGCCCTATGACTTTACAGTTTAAGTGAGGGAGGCAGACAATATATAAGAACTCAATAAGTTAATGTAGACTATTTAGTATTATGAAGATAATAAATGCTATAATAAATAAAATAAGATTAAAGAAATAGGGAGTGTAAGGTGAAAAGAAGTTTGCAATTTGAAATAGAAGGATTAGAGTAAGAATTATTGAGAAGATTAACGACCAGAAAAGACTGAAGTAGGTGAGGGAAATAATTCCATATATCTGGAAATTTGAATTCGTGGCAGAGACAACAACAAGTTCAATGGTCCTGGAATATTGATATGTATTGCCTGCAGGTGAGGGGGGAGTATCAGGCTGATGAGGACAGAAAAATAAAAGGAGGCAAATCACTAGTATCTAAGAACTTTGGTTTTTATTCTGAGTGAGATGAAAAGCCATTAAACAGCTGTGTGGAATAATATGAAAAAGAGTTCAAAAATATTACTCTGGTTGCCATTTTTGAGTGGTTGGAGGACAATACAGTAGAGTCAGGGATACGTTTAAGAGGCCACTGGAATAATCTAGGTGGAAGATGATCTCAGCCTGGAACATGGTGGCACATGTGGAGAGAAGGAGAATTTGTCAAGCTCTAGATAATATTTAAAAAGTGAGCATGATAGGATTTCCTACTGGATTAAATATGGAGTTTCAGAAAAAGAGAGAAATCAAGATGATTCTAAGATTTTTGTTCTGAGTAACTGGAAGAATGGAATTGTCTTTGAGATAGGGAGAAATTCAGTGGTGCAGGACTGGGGAGCAACCCAAAAGTTCAGGTTTAGAAATGTTAACTATAAGATGTTAAAATCCACATGAAAATATCAAGTTGGTAGTTGAAATCTGGAGTTCAAAAAATAGATTTGGGTTGGAGATTTAAATCTGAGTGTTGTAAACATATAATGGGGTTTGAAGCCATGAGACTGAATAAGGCCACAGAGAGAATATGGGAATGTAGAGCATTAAGTGATTTGGAAAAAGAGGAAGACATAAATAGGGTAAGTAAGATGGGAAGCCCATTTGTGACATGGTAGGAAAACCAGAGTGAAGCTCTCTGGTGACCAATAGAAGAAAAAATGTGAAGGGGAGAAGGGTCAGTGTCACCCAATCCTGCAGATGAGTTAAATAAACTGAAGATGAAGGTCATTTAGAGGTTTTTAGTGAAAAACTTGAAAAAGAATAGTTTTCTGGAGTGGTGAGGGGAAAGGCTGGTTGAGAGGGCATTTAAAGGAACATGAACGGGGAGGCAAGGCGAGACAACACATATAGAGAAATTTCCCTCAACTGTATTGCAAAGAGCAATTAAAAAATAGGGCAGATGGGGTAAATAGCATTAATTTAATGTATATATTTTTCAATAGTATAACAAATAACTTCTGTTAGAGTGTTGTTCATGAAAATGATGCACTAGAGAGAAAAATATTAACGATGTTGGAGAGACAGGAGAGAATTTTCAGACGTTTTTGAACAGGCAGGAAGATATGAAATTTAGAGCTCTAGTTGAGCATCTGGAAGTATTAACAGTATTAAGTGAGAAGACACTTCAATTAATTCTTAACGCAGGGAGACGGGGGTTGGAATGCAGATCCCCACACATTGGAAAATTCATGACTTTTGATTGCACAATAGGTACTTTGTAAATGTAGATTCAACCAACAGTGTTTTCCATCTGTGTTTGCGAATCTGCAATTGGGAATGCGAAAATACTGTTTTCATCCACAGCTGTTTGAATCCCTGAATGTGGAAAGGGAGGTTAAGGAGTTTAAGAAGGGTAAGTAGGTCGTATTTATTTTTTAAAAAAACGTATATAAGTGGACTGGCACAGTTCAAACCTATTCTAGTCAAGGGACAACTATATGAGTGAAGTCACAGGTAGGTGATTTGCTGTGAAGGTAAATCTGAAAACTTCTGATTTTAAAAACATTTACACAGTGAAATACTATGTGGCTGTGAAAAAGAAGGAAATTCTACCTTTGCAATGGCATGGATGGACCTGGAGATTATTATGCTAAGTAAAATAAGCCAGGCAGAGAAAGACAAATATCATATGATCTTACTTACATGTGGAATCTTATGGACAAAGTGAACTGAGAAATGGAATAGAGGCAGAGGCAGGGTCACAAGGAGCAGAGAGGGACAGCTGTCAGAGGGAAGGGGGATAAAGGGATGGGATCAGAGAAAGTGAAGGGATTAGTGAAATTATATATACATAACTCACAGATACAGATAACAGGACAACAAATTTCAGAGGGAAGAAGGGAGGGAGTTTGGGGGGGTGGCAAAGGAGGTGTAATGGGAAACATGGGAGTGGGTGCTGAGGGTGTTGTATTGAGTGAGATGCTTGAATCCATGTTAACACATGGATAAATTAAAATCGATAAAAATTAAAACAAAAGAATAACCCACAGGAAAGCATACCAAATATCAATGCATAGCTCTGTGTTATTACCATAAGAAGACTGTGTGGCTTTCATCTGGGTCAGACAATAGAAAACTGTAGGCACCCAGAAACCATTACCTAGTCCTTTATAATTCTTATGCACTTCCCCTTTCTCAGTCACCACTATCCTGAATTATAAAAATACAGTTTAGTTTTGAACTTTAAAAGCTAGTATATAGCATTTAAAGCACTTGTGTCAACATTGCTTTGGTAGAATTCAACCTTGTTTCACATAGCTATAGTACATTTATTTTTATTTCTGTAGAATATTGGATTGTAAGATTCTATAGTTGATGGGCTTTTGAATAGTTTCTAGTTTTGAGCTTTTATCCTGCTATAAACTTTATTGTATGTGTGTGAGCTTTTTTCTTGAATATATCTAGGGGTGAGATTGCAAACAAGGGGATGATTCACATCCTGGCAGGAGGGAGCTGGATGGTGTGAGACTTCATAATGCTACTCAATTTAAAACATAAATTATTTATTTCTGGAATTTTCCATGTAATAATTCTTAGATTGTGGCTGAGTACAAATAAGTGAAACTTTAGTTATTAAGTGGAAACTACTGTAGACCAATTTATCATTTTTTGCCTTTATGCTTAGTGCTTTCTCCATACTATAAGAAAACTTTTCCTATGCCAGATTTAAAGGATGCTATCTTCTAGAAGGTATATTGAGGGTTTCTCACATTTAGATTTGTGACTGACCTGGAATTCAGTATGGTGTGAAATGGTATCAAAATTAAATTATTTTTCCATAAGGAAATTAGATTTTCTTAGCACCACTTACTAAAAAGATTATTTCTTTTCCACATCTCCAAAGTGTCTAATTAACTTTAAAATGAGTATCTTTACATGATTAAGTAAGTTTCTTGGTCCATGTTATTAGTCTCTGCATTTCCTTTATAATCAATACTACACTATCTGATTAATGTTGCATTGTAATCTGTTTTAAAGTCCTCCTACCATATTTGTTTGTTCTTTAAGTAGTTGACTATACAGTTAAGTATAAATTTGAAATTGGTTTTTAAATTTCAAAAACACATGGGAATTTAATGATGATTACATTGAATTTAAGGGTCAATTTTGGGAAAAAATGATATCTTTACAAAATTGTGTTATCCAAACTATAAACCTGGTATATCTCTCCATTAATTTGGTTTTCTTTAATATCTCTCAAAAGTTTTTTAAATTTTTTGTATTAATAGTCCTTTTATTAGATTTATTACTAGGCATGTAATTTTTTATGTTATTTTATTATCAATAACATCTTTCATGATTTTTATTTTCTAATGGTTTACTCTTGGCACATAAAAACACCTATATAATTAATTCATATATCCTAGTAATTCAAATTTGAGTAATTTATATGTAGATTCTTTTAGACTTTTTTTTTGCATATACACCATATATCATGATAAACAAATGGCAATTTCATTTCTTTCCAATGATTACTTCTTTTGATTTATTTCTTGCCTTATTTCACTTGCTAGAATTTTCTGCAAAATATTGAATATAAGTAGTGATCATGGAGTCTATTTTTATGTCATTTATCAGGGAAAACTTTTTAACATTGCACTAAATGGTTATAATGTTTCCTGTAGTTTCCTTCTTTAATAGATTAAGAAAATATTCTTCTAGTCTTAGTTTGCTGAGAGTTTTAATCTTGAATGGAAGTTGAATTTTGTTAAAAGTATTCTATTTACTTTTTGAAAGCATGGAATAAATTTTCTTTTCTATTTTGTTCACAAAATAAATTATGTCGATTTATTCTTAAAGGTTAAATTGATTTTGAATTTCTTAAATAATCACCACTTAGTTGTTATTTTATTATTTTCATATTGCTGGATATTTACCATTTTTTAAAAGCAATTTTGTATCTAATGTTGACAAGTAATGTTGTCTTGTAGTTATCTTTCTGATAATGTCCTTCTCACTTGTTATCAATGTCATACTCATCTCTTATGAATTTTGAAGTGTTTCTTTTTTTATCTTCTGTGAAATAGTTTCTATAATACTGCCATTATTTTTTTCTTAAAGGTTTGATAAAATATAGGTGTAGTCATTGGTCTTAAAGTTCCTTTTGTGGGAAAGTTCGTGGTTATGGTTTAACTTTATTAACATTTTTGGGATTACTTAAATTTTTAATTTATTCTTGGTTTTGTTTAGGTAACTATGAATTAGTGCGGTTCATTAATGTTTTCCAAATTAAGTCATAAAATCCATAGTATCCTTTTATATCATTTTACTATTATAAGACCCATAATGTTGCCACCTTTTCAGCCTTCATATTATATATTAGTGCTTTATTTTTCATTGATCACACCAGCAAATAATAACTGTTATTAATTTCAGAAAACAAATTTTGGGCCTTATTGATATTCTCTATTTGTTTTTTATTTTATTATTTTTTTAGATTTCTCTCCTAGTTTTATTAAGTTAATTTGCTATATTTTTTACTTAATTCAATTACTTTTAATTCTAAAATTTATTTATTTAATTCTTTCTAAACGTAGTTTTCCTACATATTACAAATTTTGATATATTGCATTTAATTATCATTTCATAAAAATACTTTAAAATTTTCACTCTAATATCTTCTTTGATCCAAAGGATACTTTTAGAAATGCAATTCTTAATTTCAAACTTAGTGCAATTTTTCTTTTTTGTTATTTATGTACATTGTACAGTCCTAGAGTTGAAGAATATACTCTATATAATTTTGATTTTTTATCATTTTTAGAAACTTATTTGATGAGCCAATTTATTATAATTTTTATAAATACTTTTCTTAGTAATTAAAAATAACATTTAGGATAAAGCTAGAATCTTCACTGTTAAAGTAAGAAGTTAAAAATATGGTAGGAATGAGAATGAAGTCTATGGTATAGGATTAGAGTCAGAGAAATCAGTATGAACTCCTGTTTAGATATATGAGGCAATATACATAAGTACATCTCTCCAATAAAGGACGTAGATACAGTGACAACTCAGTAGCAGCGTACACATCCAGCACCCAGATATTGTTTTTTTAAATGCCATTTTTCAACAAAAAGAAGAAGGGCTTTTTGGTGAAGTAGTTGACTGCAGAAATCATTCTTGTGCTGACACAGAGAAAATGTGAGTATGGAGTTTTTTTAGTGCCAGAAAGAAGGAAGTGCTTAAAGTTGATAAAACCAAGCAAACAAAAATCGTTGGCATCTGTCTAAAGGATACAGAATCCTGTCTGAATAAGTTCTCAGTGGCCAGTGACAGAACAGTTGAAGTAACAAAATAAGTAATCATCATATTGCATTATAAACACCTCCAATAAAGTATTCAAGAATCCATACTGATATAAATAAATGTAGATTAATTCTCCATCCCCAGAACGTGGTTAGGACTAATGATTGTTGCATCCAAAGAATAGTTTGGAAAGGGCAAAACAATTAATTACAATGAAGAAACCTGGCAGATAATGTGTTAACTAAGTGATGAAGGCTAACCTCATCAGTCTATATAGTTCATTTAATGATATTGTACAAGTTCTTTGCAGTTATGTACATTGTTAATTATAGGAGAATCTGGGTGAACATATATGGGAGTTATATGTTCTCCTATATTTGAAACTTTTCTTTAAGTTGAAATTTATTAAATATTACAGTTTTTAAAAAAATATTTTGCAGTTATTGGTTGCAGTATGTCTTTTAGATCATTATAACTGAAATCTTTCTTTTTGCTTGATATATGTCTTGAAATGTAAAAAACCAGTATAGTAATAAGTCTGTTAGATGAATGTATGTGCACCTATGACACAGCCTCAAATTACAAAGATTTGTAATTTTTTTTGTAAATTCTTGCTAAGATTTTTTTATCTTTATATTATATAAATAGTTTCCTTCTTAGCAGCATAGAGTAGAATTTCTTTTTAAATAGGGACATTGAGTAACTGATATATTACTGATAGATTGGGGTTCCAATATACCATCTTAGTCTTTCTCTTAACTTAAAATTGTATACGTTCCCCTTTTCATACATTTTAGACTCTTTTGATTATTTCTTTTATTATTTTGTTCCTTGACTAGTCTGATTTAGTATAATCTTATTCTTCTCCTTTAGTTGTTATCCTAGAAATTACATCATGCATCCTTAGCTTATAAGAGTACTTGGTAATTTAAAATTCTTCCCAGAATTTAAAGAAACTTATAACAGTTTAACTTTACTCCTCTCCTGGCTTATATAGGTATTTTTGTCTTTATATGTACATTCACACACACACACACACACACATACCACACACATTTTTTTAACAAATACACAAACATATAGGCATATTGTATACACACACATATATTTGTTAAATACCACTATACTCTACTTTTATTATGTTTTAGGAATAATATCCGTTCAAATCTTTACACATGTTTATCATTTTTATTGCTTGTCATTTATTTCTTCATGGGTTTCTGACCTTCCATCTGGTTTCATTTCCCTCTGTCTGAAAAATACTTTTTTTTTTTTTAGTATTTCTTTTAGTGCAAGTCTGCTAGAGCTAAATTTTCAGAATTTTCTCTTGTCAGAAAATATCTTTTCTATACTGCCACTTTTGAAGAATGAGTTCTTTGGGTATAACATTCTGTATTCATACACTGAAAATATTAACTCTGTGTCTTTTGACTTCTCATGTTTCTGTTGAAAAGTCTTCTGTAGTCTTATTCATAGTCCTTTCAGATTTACCTATTTTGCCCCTAATGTGGTTGTAGGTTTTCTCTCTTTTGGTCAACACTTTATTATTATTATTATTTATTTATTTTTTTAATTTTTAAAAATTTTTCTTTTTTTTAACTTTATTCATTTTAAAGAGGAGACACAGAGTGAGAGAAAGAAAGAGAGAAAGGGGAGAGGAGCTGGAAGCATCAACTCCCATATGTGCCTTGACCAGACCAGAGCAGGGTTTTGAACTGGTGACCTCAGTGTTCCCAGGTCGTTGCTTTATCCACTGCGCCACCACAGGTCAGGCAACACTTTATTATATTTAAAAAAAAATTTTTTTTTTATTTATTCATTTCAGAGAGGAGACACAGAGTGAGTCAGAGAGAGAGAGAGAGAGAGAGAGAGAGAGAGAGAGAGAGAGAGAAAGGGGGGAGGAGCTGGAAGCATCAACTCCCATGTGTGCCTTGACCAGACCAGTTCAGGGTTTTGAACTGGTGACCTCAGTGTTCCCAGGTCGACGCTTTATCCACTGCACCACCACAGGTCAGGCAACACTTTATTATTTTTTTAAATAATCAATACTTTTCTATGAAGATATTTCTTACTTGTTTTGATTACAATATTGCCTTCAACTTGTGTTCTCGTTCATAATATATTTGTTTAATTTTAAAAATAATTTTTATTTTTATTTTTTACAGTTGACACACAATATTATATTAGTTTCAGGTATACAATGCATCATATAGATATTTATATAGCTTATGAAATGATAACTGGGATAAATCTAGTACCCCTCTGACACCATACATAGTTATTACTTTATTATTGACTAAATTCCCTACGCTGTAATTTACATCCCCATGACTATTCTGCAACTACCAATTTGTAATTCTTAATCTCTCCACCTTTTTCACCCACTCCCTCCACCCCTCTCCCATCTGGCACTGTCAAATTATCCATGAGTCTGTTTCTCTTCTGTTTATTCATTTTAGATTCCACATATAAGTGAAATCACATGGCATTTGTGTTTCTTTGTCTGACTTACTTTATTCAGCACAATACCTTTTAGGTCCATCCATCCCTTTACTTACAGTGTGTGTGTGTCTTTTGATTTGCAGTGAGTCTCTAGTAGACACATATGTAAGGGTCTTGTTTTGCTATCCATTCAGCCTCCATATATCTTTTGATGGGTGTATTTAATCAATTTGTATTTAAAATAATTGTTTTTTAAATTGAATTTATTTGGGTGACATTGTTTAATAAAATGACATAGAATTTAGGTGTACAATCTTATAATACATCATTTGTATATGTACTGTGTCTTCATCACCCAAAGTCAGGTCCTTTCCCAATACCTTTTATTTGCCCTTTAACCTCATCATCCTCCCTAACCCCTCTTATAATCCCCATACTGTTGTCTGTGTAAAGTAGTTGGTAATGAATATGTATTTAGTGCCATTTTATTGTTCATTTTTAAACATCTTTTTTCTAATTTTTTTAAAGAAGACCCTTTAACATTTCATGTAATATTGGTTTGGTGGTGATAAACTCCTTTAGCTTTTCCTTGTCTGGGAAGCTCTTCACTTGTCTCAATTTAATTTTTTTTTATAGGGACATAGAGTCAGAGAAAGGGATAGATAATGACAGACAGACAGGAACAAAGAGAGGTGAGAAGCATCAATCATTAGTTTCTCGTTGCCGTCGCAACACCCCAGTTGTTCATTGATTGCCTTCTCACATGTACCCCGACCGTGGGCCTTCAGCAGACTGAGCCACCTCTTGCTGGAGCCAGTGACCTTGGGTCCAAGCTGGCGAGCTTTTGCTCAAGCCAGATGGGCCCGTGCTTAAGCTGGCGAGCTCGGGGTCTCAAACCTGGGTCTTCCGCATCCCAGTCTGACGCTCTATCCACTGCACCACCACCTGGTCAGGCCTGTCTCAATTTTCAATAATAACTTTTCTGTGTAGAGTAATCTTGGTTGTAATTTCTTCCTTTTCATCACTTTGAATATTTCTTGTGAATTCCTTCTGGACTGCAAAGTTTCTGTGGAGGAATCAGCTGACAGTCTAATGGAAGTTCCCTTGTAGATATATAACTGCTTTTCTCTTGCTGCTTTAAATTTTTTTTTCTCTCTAAACTTTAGTATTTTAATTATTACATGTCTTGGTGTGGGCCTCTTTGGATTCATCTTCTTTGGGATGTTTTGTTCTTCCTGAACTCGTATGTCTATTTCCAGAGTAGAGAAGTTTTCTATGATTATTTTTTACAGAAGTTTTTAATCCCTTGCTTTCTCTCCTCTCCTTCCAGCACCCCATTATGCAAATGCTGGTACACTTGAAGTTGTCTCAGAGGATCCTTGTATTATTTTCATTGTCTTTCTTTTCTTTTTGTATTATTTTTTCCTTTTGATTTCTGACTGGGCATTTTCTATTTTTTTATCTTCCAAACCATTAATGTGGTACTTTGCTTCATCTACTCTCTTGCTGATTCCCTGTAATGGGTTCTTCATTTCAGTTAGTATTTTTCATTTTTAACTGGTTCTTTTTTATGTTTTCTTTCTTTGCTGCAGTTCATTTAATCTTCCCCTAAGTTATTTGAGCATCATTATAACCAGTGTTTTGAGCTGCATCTGGGAGACTGCTTGTTTTCATTTTGTTTAGTTCTTTTCTTGGATTTTTATTTTGTTCTTTTATTTGAGACATGAGGTGTATAGGCTGTGTGCACCCTCTTATTGTAGTTGAGCTTTGATTATTGTTGGTACATCAGCGGGAGAGATTCACCTCCAGGTAAATCAGCTGCAATGACTGGCCCAGTCTTTGTGGAAGATCAACCGTGAAGGTGTTGACCCGACAGAACAGAACTCAGTTCAGTGGGACTTGGTGCCTACTGAATCTGTCCTTTGATTGTATTATTCATGCAGGTAGTTGGTGGTGATTCAACATAGTCTGAAGCTGTCCACTGGATGTGCTTGTTCTGGAGACTGCTGGGAAGTTCAGGCCAAAGTCTGCTGCCATCTGTGCCTTGATGGGGGTCACCTGACATGAGCTACAGAACAATTTGCTTGTAGCTGCTACTTGTACTGAGCTTGGAGGTTTCCAGGAGAGGTCAGGCTGTGAACCAAGGCTGGCTGCTGCTACTGCTGGGCTTGGGGCCACTTAGCAAGATGTATGTGGCATGTTTAGGCCAGATACTGCTTATTTGAGATATTTTTAGATAAGTTCAAAGTAGGAACCAATACAGGCTGTTTGTATAAGAAAGCCACTGAAAATGGCTAGGGTGAACCTAGAGATTGGGTGGGGCAGGCCTTGGAATCATCAGGGCTTGGCCACAGTATTAATTAGGTTGATGGAAACTCAGGTATGGTATCTTCCTACTGGCTTTGAGGGATAAACTTCAGTAAAGGGATGATGGCCTCTGCTAGCACTTCTGTCTGGGATAAAGCTGTTCCTTCAACACTTTCTTTGATGCCAGACAATTCAGTTTGTCCTGTATGTCCCTGGCACCTTTCCAGCTGCTGCTCCTGCACTGGAGCTCAGAAAAAGTAAATTTGATTAAGTCTATGCATGAATTCCATAGAGGAATTCCTAGGATTTCAGCAGCCTTTTTTTTTTTTTTTTTACTTTATTTTTATCTTATTCATTTTAGAGAGGAGACGAGAGAGAGAGAGAGAGAGAGAGAGAGAGAGAGAGAGAGAGAGAGAAAGAGAAAGGGGGAAGGAGCTGGAAGCATCAACTCCCATATGTGCCTTGACCGAACCAGTGCAGAGTTTTGAACTGGCAACCTCAGTGTTCCCAGGTCGACACTTTATCCACTGCGCCACCACAGGTCAGGCCTTCAGCAGCCTTTTGACTCACTCAGTTATAATCTCTGCTAGGTTTTACAGTCAGATGTTATGGGAACTTCTCTTCCCAGTATTGGAACCCTGGGTTATGAGGTATGGTGAGGAAGAGATCCCTCACTCCTAAGAAGGGACCTCCATAGCTGAGATGTCCCTCCTGATTTTTATCTACTACACGTGGTTGTGAAGTCAGCCCATTCTGGGTCTCTACCCTCTTACCAGGCTTGATGTGGCTTCTTCTGTATATCCTTAGTTGTAGGACTTCTGTTCAGTTAGATTTCTGGTCGTTCTCAATTCTGGTTGTTCTGTAGTTTAGCTGTAATTTTGATGTGGTTGTTGGAGGATATGAGTACTATATTTACCTGCCCCACCATCTTAAACTGAGACCAGGTGCTTTTTCTTAAAAACTATGCTGAATCATTCTGTGGATCTGAAGCTAGACACGGGTCTCACTGAGCTGATATAAAGTTGCTGCCAGTGCTGAATTTCTTTCCGGAAGGTCTAAGGGAGGATCCTTTTTTATTTTTCTAGCTTCTAGAGACTGTCTACATTACTTGCCTTCCCTTCCACCACCTTAAGAACCAGCTAGGTCAGTTGAGTCCTTCTCACGCTGCCATCTCTCACATTTTTTAAAGCTCTGTTTAATTTGAGTTAAACTTAATCATTGGATACTTAACATGGCAATTATATTTTTCAAGTCTAAAATATTTTTTATTTTATATTTTCATTGCTTTCTAAAATTCTTTTCTTTTTTAAGTGATAGGAGGGGAAATAGTGAGACAGACTCCCACATGCATCTTGACCAGCATCCACCAAGCAACCCCTGTCTAGGGCCTATGCTCAAATGAAAAGAGCTATCTTCAGTGCCTGAGGCTAATGTTTGGACCAACCGCACCAGTGCCATGGAAGGGAAAGAGAAATAGGGGAAGGAGGAGGGGAAGAGGAGCACATAATTCCTTTTCCTGTGTACTCTGACTGGATACCGAACCCAGAATATCTATTTATAAACCAGGCCGAATCTATCCACTGAGCCAACCAGCCAGAACCTTTTTAAAATTCTTAATCTTATTAAGACTTTTAAACATTGTTAATGCCTCAAGCCTGATCACACTGTATTGTGGGTTTTCTCTATATCTACTTTTTCTGATTATTGTTATTATTTATTAATGTTGCATTGTCTCCTTTCATGCATGCTGTTTTGATTAAATTCTGGACACTTCATAGAAAAATGTATTTGAAAGCTTATTGAAGATGATATCTCTTTTCAGGGAGGATATGTTTTTGGTTTTAGTAGGCATCTAGGGGCACTAGCAATCTAAATCATGTAATCCAATTTCAGGGACTGATTCAAACCTTACCTATTTTTGAATTTATTTTATTCTTATTATATAGCTGGTTTTCATTATCCCAATCCAAATTATGTGTAGTTTACCAGGATTCCTCCTTTTCAGCTCAACCTATTTTCCAACACTTGTCTCTCTAGATCAGGAAAGATATTGAAAATGTTGTTCAGCTTTTCAGCTCCTCACATTCCTCATCCTGAGTGGGCAGATATTTTTGGGATGATGCTAGATATCTGAATTATCTTCTCCTCTTGGATCATATGCCACAATTCTTCATTATCTTATTAGTTCTATCTTGCCTTCAAAATACATTCTCACCTATATTTTCCAGCTTTCATGGTTTGTTTTTAATAGGAGAGTTGTCTAGTCTTCTTTCACTTGAAATAAAGTCTGGTAGGAAGCAAAGTCATCTGTACACAAAGATGGGAGAAAAAATGTTAGAGGTTTGAGGAACAAAAAGAGGGTGTGAAAGAATCAATGACCACAGTGAGAGAATAAATGGACTAAAGAATCATAGCATCATTGCTGGGTATTATTAAGAGCACTGCTGAGATTTATGGTTATTATTTAAATAGATATCAGGAAGTGTGATTGTGCTTTCCTTTTGCCATGTTCTTTTTTTACACTGCTGCAAAGTGCACAGATGATTGGTTTTATCTAGGTTTGTGGTTTTGTCAAACGAGTCCAACAAAGACTGTGATGGGCAAGAGAATTGAGTGTCTATGTTAAAGAGTGATTAAAATAATTTATTAAGAAATTTAATTCAAGTAAGGAAGGAAAAGTGGAGATCATAGAGAGATACTGAGTAATGATGGAATCAATAAATTGAAAGTCCTAATGAAATAGAAAGATTTTTTAAAGAAGTGAGCTGGAAAGAGGTGGAGCTCAGAAGAGGAATTTATGGACTTGAGATTGTGGAGAATTTTCAGAGATTGATGATGACAAAGTCTGAGCGAGGTCCTTAAGAGGAAGTCTCTGAGATAAGATGGAGGTCAAATTCTAAAAGAGGAGTTGAAAACTGAGAGCTAGAATAGTGGAAAGATTATCTATGGGCATACCAAAATGACCAAGAATTAAGACAGGGGTCATTTTAGAATGATAATGAGCTATAATAAGTTAGAAGAAAAGGTGAGAAGAAGGAAATAAAAAGAGAAATGAGCAGAAGGAACTTGGGTTTTGATATGCAACAGGAGTAATGAACAGTGGGTGATATAGTGTCATGGGGTTTAAGCAGGAAGAATGGGGTCAAGCTGGATTGCTACTCCACACGTAGTTTTATCAGTAAGGGCTGAGACAGAAACTACCTGCATCACTTGAGAAAGCTGAAGGGGAAGACTGTCTATTGGGAGAATCAGACTTCAATTAATGCAAGAAAAAGGAGGACTCTTCAGAGAAGAGTTTGAAGATATGCAATGTTCCTGTGATGAGCCATAAAGACCAGGAAATAGAGAAAAATTTTACATATGATGTCTACACTGAAAATCAACTGCAGGGAGTAAGTAAGAAAATGTATATGAGAGTATCAAGCATAGTGATGAGCCTAAACTATGGGTTAAATATTTGAGTCACTTTACTCTAGTACATTGCCAGTTCATATTTTAGGATGAGTGTAAAATATGTCAAGGGAGAAAATTTGGGCAATTTATTTAGGTGTCTTGATAATAAACTTTAATCAAGTATGTGCTCTTTCTGCATGCACACACACACAGACACACACATTGTATAATACTGCACAGAACATAAAATGTCTTTGGCAACAAATAACAGAAAATATAGCTAAAATGGCTTAATTTATTATTTATAAACTGAAACAACAAAAGGTCTTATGGTAGGGTGACTTCATGTTTTTTTAATTAAAGGGTCAATGGCATCATCAAGGTCATAGCTTCATGTTTCTAATTTTTCTATTCTGCCACCTTCAGCATTTTTTATTGTTTTCTTATGCTGACTCTCTTACTACCTGGGATAGCTGATGAAATTGCAGCCGCACACCAGGTAATTTAGAAGAATAAATAGAAATGTTTCCTTCTATGTGCAACTTTGTAACAGTGAGAACTTTTCACAATGTCATCTTAAGTAGGACGTCACAATGTCTTAAGTTCAGAACTTCCCCTACACTCACATCTAAACCAGATACAGCCGGGGCACTGAGGCCACTATGATTGGCTTAGACTCAGCTGGACTCCTTCTCATTTCCTGAGGAACATGGTTACACGTTGCATAAAATTAGGGCTTTGTTAGCACAGTTGTCCTTAATGTTTCTTGTCACAATTGTACTATAATATCTTCTTGACACCAGACTCTCTATAATCTGTTATTTTAAATTTATTATTATTATTATTTAGTGAGAGAGACAGAGAGGAAAGAAAGACAGGAAGGGAGAGAGATGAGAAGCATCAACTCATAGTTGTATTACTTCAGTTGTTCATTGATTGCTTTCTCATACATGCCTTGACTGATTATCTCTAGCTGAGCAGTGACCCCTTGCTCAAGCCAGCAACCTTGGGTTCAAGCCAGCGACCTCGGGCTTCAGGCAAGTGACCTTTGGGCTCAAGTTAACAGCCATGGGGTCATGTCTATGATGCCACGATCAAGTCAGCAACTCTCCACTCAAGCTGGTGAGCCCATGCTCAAGCCGGATGAGCCCTCTCTCAAGCCGGTGACCTCAGATTTTTAACCTGAGTCCTCAACATTCCAGGTGGATGCTGTATACACTGCACCACTTCCTGGTCAGGCTGTAATTTGTTCTTCTTATATGTAAATATGTATAACTATAATATAAAAAAGCATTGAATATTAATTTTCTATTGCTGCACATCAAATTCTCATACTTTTGGCTTTTTAAAACAACACATGTTTATTGTATCACAGTTTCCTTGGGTCAGGAGTGTTGGCAAGTTGTCTTGTAGAAGGGTCAAGCTCAGGGGCTCCCAAGTCTATAGTCAAGGGTGAGCCACACTGAAGTTCTCTTCCAGAACTCAGGGTCCTCCTCGAAGCTGATTCAGATTGTTGGAAGAATTCAGTTTCTTGTAGGTATAGTAATGAAGTTCCCATTTTTATTTTTTCTTTATTTTTTTCATTCAGTGAGAGGAGGAGAGGCAGAGAGATAGACTCCCACGTGTGCCACAACTAGGATCCACCAGCAAGTCCAACAAGGGGTAATGCTCTGCCCATCTAGGACATTGCTATGTTGCTCAACAACCGAGATCTTCTTAGCTCTGGAGGCAAAGAGCATGGAGCCATCCTCAGTGCCCAGGGCCAACTCACTCCAATCAAGCCATGGCTGCAGTGGAGGGGGGGCGGAGAAATAGAAAGAGAGAAAGAAAGAGAGAGAAGCGAGATAGTGAGGGGTGGAGAAGCAGATGGACGCCTCTAGGTTGATGTTCTTCCACTGAACAACTGGTCAAGGCAAGGTGCCCATTTTTTAGCTGGCTATTAGTTAGGAAGGGCTACCAGCTCTTAGAGTCCCATGTAACCCCCAAAGACAATTTAAAAAATGAATGTTTGCTTTCTCCAGGCCACCAACAGTATTTCTGATTTTCAACCCTCTTTGTGCTGCAACAAGGGAATTTTACATAATATAGCATAATCAGGAGCGTGACTATCCCATAATATGCACAAGTTTCACCTATACTCACAGGGGAAGGATTATCAGCATGTATATACCAGGGAGTGGCATCTTAGAATTCTGCCTGTCCAAATTCATATGTATTTTGTCATTATAATTATATTAGTTTTCATGCCTATGCAGATTTACTTATTTGGAAGGAGAGTTTCTTTTCTTCGCCTTCAGTATGGAAACTTCTACATGTCTTGGTACAGTAGACACCATACACTCCAGGAGCACAGGTACAAAGTGTTTTACTACAATAGATTTTTTGTAATAAATAAATGCTCCAAATTTGACACAGATCCCCAAATAGTCTTTGCAGGTGCAGTAGGAGTACAGTTTTCAATAACTCTTTCTACTTCTTGCTTTTTAAAAATTCAGTTCCTCCCCCAAAAGTAAAATTTCATAAATTCTGCCCACAATCTTCCTTCCCTTCTTCCGTTTGCTGTGATTTCTCTCTCTTCTCCCTTCCCCAGTTGTTTGAGATTTTCCAGTTGAGCAATTTGGGGTCAGCATGGATGCTGGAATAAAGTCAATACAGTCCTGGGTAGGAAAGTCTTCTTAAGAAGGATAAAAAGAGAAAAGCCTTTTGGAAAACTTCATGAGATCATTGCTTAAAACTTTTAGTTCAGTTTTCAAAACACTTGAATGACTGTAACAAGTGCTGTGATGTGAGGACCTTACTCAGACCCTGATTCAAGCAAAAACAACCATAAACACATTTGGAGACTATCTGAAAGATTTGAATATGTACACAGTATGGGATGGCATTAAGGAATTATTGGTGTTCTGTTAGGTTTGGTAACAGTACTGATGATTGTAAGAAAATGTTTTTAATTTTTAGAGATCTGTTTAGAAGTATGTAGGGGTAACATGATGGCCGAGGTTCCAGTTGAATAATTCAGGGAAGAGAGAGAAAAGAGAAAGAATAGGAGACAGGGAGGGGAAAGAGAAAGACAGAGGGCAATAGATGACATTAATGTGGCAAATTTATAATAATTATTGAAATTGTGGTAAGTATAAAATAAATTCATTGTTATTTTATTTTCATATTTTTTATGGTTTTTGCAGTAAAACATTTTAATATGAGATTTGCTAAATTCCTGTTAAAGTTGAATGTATTTGGCATGAACTGTGTTGGCACAGTTGATAAAGGGTCAACCTGGAACACTGAAGTCGCCGGTTTGAAACCCTGGGCTTGGGAGTTGATGCTTCTTGCTCCTAATCTTTTTTCTCTTTTTTGTGTGCTTTCTCTCTCCTTTCTGAAATGAATAAATAAAAAAAAGTCTAAAAATTTAATGTATTTAAGTATTCCTCCACTTAATAGCTCTACAAAAACTAAAAGAATGATGTGGTAGGATGCTTATTATCCTTTTATATTTTTAATAAGAAGAGTCTTAAATAATAAAATGATAGATGTACTAAAAATAAATACCATCTAGTTCAATTTTAAAGTTATAATATTTTAAAGTCAAATCTAAATTCTTATTAAGTCCATAGTCTTGGGATTAGTCTTAAATAAAAAATTATTTTCTCTTTTCTTAGTGTTTTTAGAATAATTTTTGAATTTATTTGGCAAGTTATCTGAAGGTTTGCCTTCTTTTACCCATAAATCCTTGGGTTCTACTTGCACACTTGGCAGCAAAGGTCATTATAAAACTAGCTTTCTGAACAGATCCTGTTCTTTCACATATTAGAATCATTCATAGAGACCCAGACATAAAGTGTGTTATAGACACAACCTAAGTAAATAGACTGTGGTGGGTAGATGAGCTAAAAAGTAGTAGAAAAATGTTGGCTTCTGTCCCGGTATGAAAATACAGATACCACCTGCCTTTACAATAACTCAACCCACTCAAGAACACTGATGGACAACCATAGCCCCACCATTGCCTTTTGTTCACCAGATTCTCTGTTATATATGGTGGAATGTTACTTCAGTGAACCACTAAATGACCACCAGCCTTAAATGTTACTAGTAAGGTTTTTCTATTTGCTTTTAAGTGTTGGCTTTCCTGGAAGATGGTCTATGTTTCCTCCACCCCCCTGCTTGTGATTTTCTGATCAATAGAGTTCAGTGGAAGTGACGCTGTATGTTCTCAGAGCTTAGGTGATAAAAAGATGCAGTCTTCTTTCTTATCCTTCTCTTTTCATCTTTCTATCTCTGTCTCTCTCTTTATCTCTCAGTCTCAGTCTCTGCCTCTCTGTTTCTATTTTAAGACATTTGCCTTTGGAAGCTATCCACCATATAAGAAGAAAGCCCAGGTCACATGAAGAGCCATGTATAGATGGTTTTATCAGCAGTCCAGCTAAAGTCTCAGCATGTATCACTGCAAGACTCACAAGTAAAAAGGCTTTCAGTGGATAGGAGCCACCAATTTCAAGATCCAGCTGTGGCCCCATATATCATGGAGCAGAGATGGGCCGACCTGACTTCACTGTGCTTTGTCACGCTTTCTAACTCACAGAAACTGTAAAAGATTAAAAATGATGATTGTGTTTTTTGGGGAGTGTTTGTTATACACGTATAGATAACCAGTACATTGGTAAAACTAGATTAGAGAAAGGAAACCCTCATAACGGCACCTGAATTAACTAGTCACACTCAAAGTTCAGGGTGAAGAAGCTACAGAGGGGCTCTGATGCACTCGGACTTTCTTATTAATAAAAAGAAAGAATTGGAGATTATCCTATGTTTGAGGGGAACAGGAAAGAGAGAGGGGAAGTGTCCTTATTTCCATGGAGTGACTTTTGTCTATTATGCCCCAATTATTATGCAATTATTATGGCTAAATAAATTGGAAGCTCTTTCTAATCTCAAGTCAGATAAATCACATATAGTATAGAGAGTAGTGTTTACTTCTAGGTATGTGCCTTCTATAGAAATATTCAAATGGGACAAGACTTCACCAATATTGAGCGTGAATCCTTAAACAATTAGGAAAGTTAAATCAGATAATTATTTTTAACTCTTATTTAAGAGCCATTTAAAAAAAATGGAAAGGTTTTTATGTGTGTGTGTGTGTGTGTGAGAGAGAGAGAGTGTGTGCATGAGAGTGCAAGTGTAATATTTCTAGCACACATTGACTCACTCCCCAGTTATAATTTTTCCTTTTTTGCTTGACCTACTTCATGTTAAACAACCACTAAGGTTATGAAAATGAGGGACCTGATTAGCATCAGTAGTGGTCACTGGACCACTCAGAATACATACAATGGTTTCAAAGGAAGAAATTGAGGACAGACTAATAATACTGAAATACTGAAATGGGGAATCTGGTTCTGAGTAATGAGGATGTGGTTTCTAAAATCATCTGATCTGCCCCACCAGAGCTGATACAACTTTTCTTCATGGGAAAAATAAGCATAAAAACACCCAGTGGTTCTTTTTAATCTGGGCTATTCTAAAATTGTATAACAGCAATAAAACTTGGCTTTTTTAAAAACAATTAACTTCCTTGGAGATTTAATCTATACATTTCCTTTTTCTTTTAGCCACTCCCAAAAGAATGTTTATTTCTTTATTTTCTAATCTTTATACTGCTAAACTGTCAACATTTTTCACTACTTTCTCATAAGAGGATGATAATTTGTTATGGTTTCAAATTTCTTTTTAGATTTTACTCAAGACTTCTGTATTTGGGGATCATCATCTCATGTGAGAAACATACTGATAACTTAAAAAAATCTGTTGTAAAATTGAATGGATATTCACTTTAGAAATTTGCTATGGTTATGGAATTTACCTTCTTCTTAATTTGTTCAATTGATAACTCTTCCATAAAATATAGAGGTAAAATACATTTTACTTCTTTCATAAACAAAAATAAGTGCAAGTTTTATCACCATATTATCTTGTACTAAATCAAAGAGGTGTATCAAACCCTCTAGTGGCAAAGAACACTGTGGGAGATGTCTACATTAATCTTTCCTTGCCAGAAATACTTTTTATTTTCATTTAATCCAGTCCAAGCCTGTTTCTTTGAGTCAAAACTTGTGTTGGCCACTTCAAATTATAGAGATGCAACTTATCTACTAAACAGTGTTCTAAAAGATTACTGAAAAATTATAAGTAATTTCAGCTGCCCATTAATGTTTTTGGTGGATCATTAAGATTGACCTTGAGACCAACCTTAAACAATCTGGGTATTTGTCTTTCTTATATTTCCCTGATGGGTATGAATATTACTTGCATTAAAAATGATGGATGTTGGCAATTTCGTATTAATTGCCACAGGAAAAAAAAATCTCAATACCTTTTGATGGAAAGGACTGATGAGAGAAAGTGAGAGAAAGAGGGTGAGAAAGAGAGAGAGAGGGAAAAAGAGAGAGAGAAAGAGAGAGAGAGAGAGACTGTTTTTCACCTAAATATTTTTCCTGGAGATTTTTGTGTAAATAAGGTTTGAATTGATGCCTTAGAATAGTTGAGAAAAATGTGTCATTGGCAATTTTTCTAGAATTACTAAAAATGCAAGAAAATGATGAAGTCACCTATTCAACTAACGTAATCTCCAGGCACAAGAAAGAAAATAGGACATTTATTCTTTCTCACACTTCTTTGGATCTGTGGGAGAGGAACTGAATCTCAGCAGGTTCTAAAAACAACTAGATTTGTGCTTATTCTTACTTATTTCTAGTAGATCTGCTCTTATAACAGACATAGGCATTTATCACTTTTTAATGTACATTCCCCCTTACAGTCTGTTTAAAATTAAGGAAGCTTCTAAAAATATTTTACAAACTCAGTTCTCACTACTTTACTGTGCTTTAAAGATGGGAATTTGGACACAGTTTGAAGTACTGTTGGGTGTGTGTGTGTGTGTGTGTGTTTGAACCTAAGGAACATTCTTCTTATTATGTATTGAAAGAAACTTGGCAAAAGCAATATTCTTCTAAAAAAAGTATATGTATATTATGTTTAATCAGATTTATTACATTAGTAGACCTAAAAAGAACAAGTTATTTTTTGTTCATCCAAGCAGAATATTTAAAATTTCACTCATATTTCAATATATTTATTTCTTCCTTCTCTGAAGGATATGACATGTGCTTTGCTTTGAGAGAGCAAGAACAGAAAGTATTCTAAAACTGGGACTGGAATTAGGCTGAGTGTGAGTGTGAAGTCACATGATTATGTGCTCAGTTCAAGATACAGTAGAATGAATCTGAGTTAAATAATGAGTCAACCATTCTCACTTAAGATGATGGGGTATGGTTTATTTTTATAATATACTTTATGTGTACACAAATGGAAACAAATTTATTCTGTAAAAAATTAGTAAGTGTAGGTCCAAGAGATTATGAATTAAAAGTTTAAGGACTGGTTTTATAGATCAGGCTTATTACGCAGATGCAAAGAATAGTTCTGATAGAGCACTTTTCAAAAAAATTTAATTGAGACAACTATGTTTCATATTTAATAATCAAAAAAGTCTCCATTTACAAAGAAATGATGTTTTGAGGGCTCACTATTCTAATGAACTAAACTGATGAGAGATTTCCTGGTCTTATTGTGTGGCACTTGAAATCCTCCTTTGACCCCATGGTTCTGCTCTTATGTTACCTTATAGATTTGTAGTGAAAATGAATTCCCAAATATTTCAGTTTTGCTACAGAAGTAGTAAATTTGACCCAAGTGTAAAAACAGGGCTTTCAATTTTGTTCATACACTGTTGACTGACAAATAGATAATTAGGTGTTTTTAGTTTCTTAATGCTAAAATCAAATCAACTTTTAGGGAAATTCAATTAGTTGCTAAGTAGGCAAATAACAAAAACACAGCCCCACACTCAACAACAACAAAAGTCTCTATTCAAAGGTTTTGTGTCAAATAATGGAACTTCAAAAATACCTGAATTAGAGAAAGCAGGAGGAGGTAGACTCAAACTGCAAGCATGTAGTACTTTTGAACAGCAGAAAAATTGATCTTTAAATCTTTGTAAAGACTTTCATTGTACCCTCAAAAATTTCTATCTTACATAGATACAGATGGGCAAAAACATTGTTATTTTAGTATTTTCTGTTTAATTTTCTTAAAAATTTTATTATGGGGGCTCTTTATTTGAGTTTTTAAGGACATCATGACTAAGAGATTGCATTATTTCCATTAGTTAAACAGTTAATTTAAATAACTCATCGGAGATATATGAATTAGAGAAAGAGGTGACTTGAATTAAGATGTGGGCAATTTTAATCAAGACATGCTATATTCAGTAAACTCTGTAAGATCAGTGAAGAGAAAAAAATCTATTAAGGTTAATCAGTTTTGAAGAAATGTAACTACTAGATAATGTGTTCTGATTTTTTTTCTCAGTGACAGGTGTAATAAGCACAATCACTGTTCATCTATATTTCACTGGGCATAAATGCAAATTTCACATTTTCACAGAAGAGAGACTTTTATTGCATTATATTGATTTAGAAATAATTCATTAACCTCTACTCCTTCTTTTTCTTTACATATCAATCTGTCTCTATTCAAGGTTTTATCTTCATTTTTCAACTGGTTACTGTGAATTGTCTTATATTGCAGGCTATTAAAAGGCTGTCTTTTATACATGCAGCTTTGTCTTTCTTGGCACAAAACTGGTATTTATTTTCTACATGTTACTAGATATTGTTTGGATGTTCTGGAGTGCTTGTACATATCTTTGAATTAAACATTTTGATGGTCTTATATAATGCAAAATATTTGTTGCATTATCTATGATCCTCCACCAGTTTTGGAAAGTGAGTATTTTTATATGTCAATTTTTCTTCCATCTAAGGTGTGTCTGAGTGTTAATTGATATAATAGGACAGGGTCTATTACGTTAGATTAATGACTTTCAGTGAAGAAGAGGTGTCGCAGTTCCCCCCTTGCTCCTACTCCAGCACACGTAGTGATAGCTGAAGACATTTTTGATTGTCATGAGTTCATGGATGCTGCCAAATATCTTGCAATGCACAGCATCGCTGGCCTTTATAGTTATAATGATCTCATCCAAAATGTTTACAGTGTTTGAGGTTGATAAGTCCTCATTTACATGATTTGCACACAAGCTTAGAGTCTATTACTTTTTAGAAATGTGATATCAGATACAGTTTAATTTCTCTGTGCTTGTTTCCTTTTTCCATAAAAGTTGAAATTAGGACACCTAATAAGCAATCAGAGATGCGCAAAGATATTTAAACACAAGGATGCTTATCAAATTTTAGTTATAAAGATAAAAGGTAGGAAACAATCTAAACATCTAATAATGTAAAGTTCATAGAATTAATTTTGGTTAATGTATTATTGGAATTAATAGAATAAAATTTATGTTGTAGGTGAATGTAGGAATAATATAGAAATGTTGAGTGTATAAAATAACACATTTTAATACCATGTAACATTTACAAAATGATCTAATATTAGAGGATATATATATATATATATATATATATATATATATATATATTTACATAAATACACATACACACACTCATTATTTATTCTTATAGAAAAAGACTAAAAACAAGAAATGTTAGTGGTTTCTAGGATTATGGGTCAATTCTTCAGTTAATATGTACTTATTTTTAATTATAAAGACAAGAATGATATTGTAACAATTGGATGTGGTTGAGAGAGTCCGACCCTGGGGCCTGACAGATGGGAGTTTGCACTCTTACTCAGGTACTGACATGCTGTATGAATTTGGGTCTCAGTTTTTTTTATCTGTAAATATAATGTTTCCTTTGAATAGTCATTTTGAAAACTAAATGGCACTCTTCCCTCAAATTTAGCTCTCTTCCCACTCCCTTCAATGAGATAGGTTGAGACATTATTATGAGGCTTCTTGAAGGTGTTTACCTTTTTATGTACTTCTTACAGTGACTAACGGGGACTCGGATCTAAGGTCTTGGTGAGGCCCACAAATGTAACTGCAAATTTCTATGTGGCTGCAGTGGAGAATTTGGTCTGGTGTCATATTCCCATCCCACCACTATCCTGACTCCCATTTTCAATTCAGTTTTACTAGATTCTATTTAGTTCATCAATTCACTTTAATTTAGTTCATCATTTCATTTCAACTCATAACCATTAATGGGCACTTATGTGTTTATATGGTAAATATAAATATGAATAAGACAAGATTCCACTTCATCACAGCCTCATGACCTGGCAAACAAGATAATGGATATATAAGAGACTAATATAAGGTGGAAAAAAGTGCAAACTGTGAAGTGATTAGACAGGTCAGAGAAAGAACGAGACTTTGTAAAGCTGAGGGCTTATCATGGCTTTTAAGAATGTGTTTAGCATGAGAAAGGAGAATATTCCAGGTGTTCCTTCATGTTTTGGAGACACCTAGAGGTAGTGTTTGTGTATGTTAAAGAATAGTCAAAGCTCTGATATGGTCGGTGTAGAAAGCTCAAGAAGAATAAGGATTGGGCTAAAAAAAGATGACTTAGGTAGATTAGTGAGGTCCTTGATATCAGACTAAGGAAACTAGGTTTTACTTTGTATTCAGTGGGGAGTCACTGAAAGTTCTTAATGGGGAAGTCACATAAAAATAACTCTAATGAGTGAACTCAGCAAGATTTAAAACCTACTTCACCTTATGCAAAAGTAGGCTGACTTACTACTACACTTAGCATTCTAAGCAAACCACATGCTAGTGAGTATTTTTGTAACTGCTTAGAATGAAATAATTTTAGATAAAACTATTTAGGGCAAGGATAGTGTTTTAAGCTTTGGTTCTAATAAATATTGATTTAAAGTAATGATTGACTCCTGAATAAAATTATTTCTAACTTTAAAATGATCAGATAGAATTAATCTATTATATACCAAGGAAATAAATGAATATTAATGTTTAAATTATTAATTCCAAATATTCCAGGTGAAGAAATACGATTTGGAAACATACTTTTGAGTATATATTTCATGTGGGTTATCTGTAGGATGTTTTTGAAAATATTATACTCTTGGCTTATACCATTGTTAGTATTTTCAAAGAGCAGAAAACCTCATTTTAATAGTTAGAAAAATTAGTCTTTATCAATTCAAACTTTAGTGCTTATGTTATTAAATTTAAAGAATGGCCAGAAGAAGCAGCAGATAAAAAGAGTTTGCTTATCTGAGGAAAATACACTGGACCATTTTCTTTTTTAGATGATTCTGTAGAATATGTTGGCCCATTACCAAAATAGGTATTTTAAGAATTATACTTCTTTCTAAGCAGTGGTTTGAAGTCCATTTCCAAGTCTAAGGTGATTTAAATTACATGATTTCTCTGTGCATTTCAAATAAGGTTTTTAATATTTTAGTTTTAAGTAATAAAATGCCATTCAAGTGTGTAATTTATTACTAAATCTATTAATATTTATAGCCAAAAAATGATTTTCCTGAATAATGGAAAAAACCTCTCAATATCATTTCTTGCCTAGGGAAAAAAAAAAAAAAGAGCAACAAGAGTGAAGTGGTATGCAGCACTCCATAAACTGATTTGGAAACTTTCTTTTGAAAAGAACAATTCAACTTAATGAATACACTATTTTACTTAATTAAGGGTTTATGATGTCCACTGACATCAGTCATCAACTTATTCATTTAATAAATATATATTCAGACCCTAATATGTGACAGACACTTTTCTCGGCACTGAAGATGCAGTAGTGGAAAGGCTAACCCCCAACTTGCCAGGCCTTATGGAACTTACATGTCAGTACAGATTGAGAAAGATGTCTTTTATTTTAAATTTTATTAATAAAGGAAAAGTACAACTCATCTCTTATGGATATCATTCATTCTCATACTCTGTAAACTTTTTTTTATATATTTTTAAAATTTTATTCATTGTAGAGAGATTGGGAGGAGAGAGAGAGATAGAGAGATAGACAGAGGTGAGGGAAGGAGCAGGAAGCATCAACTCCCATATGTGCCTTGACCAGGCAAGCCCAGGGTTTGAACCAGCGACCTCAGCATTCCAAGTAAACACTTTATCCACTGCGTCACCACAGGTCAGGCACATAAACTTTTGATATATTCTTACTGTGTGTCCAGGGTTGCACTGCATCATAAAGGCTCTGAAAAAAGGAAAACAGTGCCAATGACTTTGAAGAGTAGAGGATCATTTCTTTATTTCTGTCTCCATTCTGGGGATCTAACTTACCTTCTGCTTGAATTATCACTAGCCCCTCTCTCTGGTCTTATCCTACTTTCAGTTTCCTGACTCCCACAATCTAGGATAAATACCACTGTTAGATTCATCTCCCTGAAAATCACATTTACCATGTTACTTTCTGCTTGAGACTTCTTAATGTTTAATTATTTCCAATTAGATCAAGTCTTATTTCCCAAATCTGTCAGTGTGTCACTGTTGGTGTCAATCAAGGAAGCAGAACTATTGTGTGTATTATACAATAAGATAAGGATTGTGTAAAGCCAGTAGCCAAGGCCACTATCACAGCCACCTGACCCATGCAGTTTTGCATTAGATTCGAAGAGTCAGTAATGAAACACAGGAGCCACGAACTGGTGAGCCATCAGCTTTAATTCTAGCTTGCACCCGGCGGGCAAGCAAAAACACACACTGGGCTCCAAAACCCATACATTCAGTGCTCACAAAGCTACTGACTTATCTGAGTTTCCTAGCATCAAAGCTTTCCAGCTCACCAGACTTATTCACCTCTGTTTCCCATCTCCTCCTGCACAAACTCTTAACAAACTGCCTTCTTCCTCAGCACTCTGCCATCTCGGCTGCTTCTCCTGGCCTTCACGTGGCCTTACTCTGCTCTCCTCTCTAATACTAATCTCAGGAACTCAGGAACCGAGAGAGAGCAAGCTCCCGGACTGCCCCAGTTTATAGCATAGATAATCCAAACCTTTAATCCAATTATACATAAAGAAAGTCTCTGATACAAAGCCACCCATCTGAGGCATAATGGGATTGCTCAAGAGAGTGCACCACCCTACATCATCCAATCAGTCAAGGGTGTGGGGAAGTGCTTACTCTTAAACTAAGCCTTAGGCTATGACGACCCGGCCTGCCCACAGCCTGTTCTAGAACACACATTAATATCAACGAACTTCCATGTGGGCAGTGCCATCTTTAACAAAGTGAGCATGTCCGGTAGTTGCCTCTGGGTTGGGTAGTGAAACCCTCCCTTGCCCTGAGCTGTCCGGCAGTTGTTAATCTTGCTCAAACCGCACACACCCAAATTCTCGAAACTGTCTGTCCCCAAGGCTGTTCCATGAACTGCACGCCCCACCAAACCGGTTGACCGTTACCATCCTTCCCCTCTGCAGATATAAAAAACCCAAAAACCCTCCCCGGGCGCGCCTTCACAGACTCACATCTGAGGGTCAGTGAACTCGCCCAGAGTCCTCCCAATAAAGCCTGACTTTTGCTCATTTGGCTGTTTCGGCTCTTCGTTCGTTCATCGGCGGCACCCGGCAATCTTTCAGAGCATAATATATTTTATCTGCCCAACAGATTGTATTCTAGGAATAAGACCTAAACAATTGTGCAAGAAGCTGGGGAAGTGACAGTCTGAAAGGTGAATTGGAGTCTGAAAGAATTTCCGCCATGCCTTCCTTAAGTCAGAGCCTCTCTGCCTTAGTGCAGCCAGGAGGGGAACTGTTGGAAAAGCCTGTGGAAGGTTGTGGAAGGGCTTGAAGTCACTGTTAGTTAACAGATCTGGCAGGTAGGGAGAAAAGCTGGATGCAGAGTGGAAGAAGGTTAGGACTTGCTGGTATCTGTCTACCTCTCCCCATTTCTAACCTTAATGACTGCCAGAGGGTTGTGGCTATTGACTCATATTCACCTACCTAAATTCATGCAGATTTCTCTTTTGGACAACTCTGAATCGAAACTGTTGAGGAAGGGGATTCTGTGAAGCATAGTTCCAAGCTTGCCAAGTCCATTGATGTAGTACAATGTTGCCACACAGAGTGATACTATCAGTCTTATTTCTTTTAATTTCTCAATTTTAGGTGCCTTTTTTTTATCTTTCAAAGTAGTTTCCTTACATTTCTTCAGTCATCTGACTCATCCTGTCATCAGGCTTTGTTAATGCTGTTTGATATATCTGAAATACTTAATCTGCCTTCTCATTGCCAATCTGCATACTTATTCATTGAATCCCATTTAGATTAGATTATTCATTGAATTGGAGATTACAGAGGCCTTGGCTTTGCTTAGAATTTTAATTGCACTTGTGAATATTATCTGTTTTTGAAATTCTCTTTTCTACTACTTTTAAATGGCTATAGAATTTTGAGAAGGGTGTAATTAACATCATGAAAACATATATTTGCTAGAGGAAATGTTCATTGATCTTGATAAAGGCAGTCCTGATTGAATGTTGGGAGTGGCAGCATCGAACAGATTTACAGAGGACTAGGCAATCTAAAACAGGAGAAAAAAAGTAAACTTGGAAAAGATATACTATTTTAAGTATGGTGGGTCTAGAGAAACAGATGAGGAATAAATGGAAGGGATGTTCATCATGTAAAGAAAAGAAGCACAGTTGGAAGCTAGGTTTACCAGAAATCTAGAAGGGTTGTGACAAAAAGAGCAAGTTGAAGAATTGTTTTCACTTTTCAGCATGACCTCTGTTAGGCAGATAAAATATATTATGCTCACTTTATTAAAGATGGAGCTACCCACATGGAAACCTGTCACCCAGGTGATGTTATTTGGCCTTATGCTTGAAATGTGTGTTCTGGAACAGGCTGTGGGCAGGCCGGGTCGTTGTAGCCTAAGGCTTAGTTTTAAGAGTAAGCTCTTCCCCACACCCTTGACTGATTGGATGATGTAGGGTGGTGCACTCTCCTGAGGAATCCCATTATGCCTCAGATGGGTGGCTTTGTATCAGAGACTTTCTTGTCTGTAGATTGGATTAAGGGTTTGGATTTTCTATGCTATAAACTGGGGCAGTCCGGGAGCTCTCTCTCTCTCTCTCTCGGTTCCTGGGTTCCTGAGATTAGTATTAGAGAGGAGAGCAGATTAAGGCCATGTGGAGGAGAAGTAGCCAAGATGGCAGAGTGCTGAGGAAGAAGCCAGTTTGTTAAGAGTTTGTGCAGGAGGAGATGGGAAACAGTGGTGAATAAGTCTGGTGAGCTAGAAACCTTTCATTCTAG
Source organism: Rhynchonycteris naso (assembly GCA_037038555.1). Lineage (NCBI taxonomy): Eukaryota > Metazoa > Chordata > Mammalia > Chiroptera > Emballonuridae > Rhynchonycteris > Rhynchonycteris naso. Next base: position 232,457,504 of record CM072998.1, read on the forward strand.
GAAACTCGGATAAGTCAGTAGCTTTGTGAGCACTGAATGTGAGGGTTTTGGAGCCCAGTGTGTGTTTTTGCTTGCCCGCCAGGTGCAAGCTAGAATTAAAGTTGATGGCTCACCAGTTTTTGGCTCCGGTGTTTCATTGCGATCTGTCCGAATCCAATGCGAACCTGCGTGGGTCGGGCTGCTGTGATAGTAGCCTTGACTACTGGCTTTACAACCTCATATTGATATTTGTGACAACAAAGAAAAATCTTAAAGTGGTTGATGTCACTATATCACTTGACTCCTGCTGGCCCTGTTCAATGTTTTTTCTGATGTTAACTCAGTGATCTGCTCTTTTTTACCTTTATTTTGTAAGAAAATATGACATAAAGAAGTTAAATATTTTTGGTATTTAGGTAGACTATGAACTCAGTCAATGTGGCTGCAGAATCAAATTCTTTTCTATTGCACTATATTGTCTGTCTATTTAACAGGCATTTTGTTTTGTAGAGTTAAAAAAACAACTTGTTCTCTTCCTCACTACCTAAGCTATCCCCCAAACAGAAATATTAGAAGTTCTAAACATTCAATAACATCAATCCATCAGCTTGAAAATCAGAGAACAGTTCCCTGCACCACATTATCTTTAAAGTCTTAATTTTTATATGTGCTTTTAGCTGTCAGTGCATGTTCGGCAGATAAAATATAATATGCTCACTTTGTTAAAGATGGCGCTGCCCACATGGAAGTTCGTTGATATTAATGTGTGTTCTGGAACAGGCTGTGGGCAGGCCGGGTCGTTATAGCCTAAGGCTTAGTTTAAGAGTAAGCTCTTCTCCACACCCTTGACTGATTGGATAATGTAGGGTGGTGCACTCTCTTGAGGAATCCCATTATGCCTCAGATGGGTGGCTTTGTATCAGAGACTTTCTTGAATGTATAATTGGATTAAAGGTTTGGATTATCTATGCTATAAAGTGGGCAGACCGGTAGCTAGATCTCTCTCTCTTGGTTCCTGAGTTCCTGAGGTTGGTATTAGAGAGGAGAGCAGAGTAAGGTCACATGAAGGTCAGGAGAAGCAGCCGAGATGGCAGAGTGCTGAGGAAGAAGGCAGTTTGTTAAGAGTTTGTGCAGGAGGAGATGGGAAACAGAGGTGAATAAGTCTGGTGAGCTGGAAAGCTTTGATGCTAGGAAACTCAGATAAGTCAGTAGCTTTGTGAGCACTGAATGTATGGGTTTTGGAGCCCAGTGTGTGTTTTTGCTTGCCCGCCGGGTGCAAGCTAGAATTAAAGCTGATGGCTCACCAGTTTTTGGCTCCTGTGTTTCATTGCCATCTGTCCAAATCCAATGCAAACCTGCGTGGGTCAGGCGGCTGTGATAGTGGCCTTGACTACTGGCTTTACAGTGCATCAAACAAGAGCAGCAAATTATTATCAACAGACCAACAGCATCAATCAGTATGTGTCACCTGGGAACTTGTTAGAAATCCAGGGTGTCAGGTCTCCTTGCTGTGGAATCAGAATCTGCTTTCCCAAGATGCCCTGGTGGCTTACATGCATATTAAAGATTGAGGAAAATCTCTTATAATCTTGCAGAAAAAGGGTTTTCACAAACTTTCACAGCACTTTTTTCAGTCATTTCACCTCCTACCCTGTTTGTTACATGAGCAGCATATGAGCTTCACATAATATCATGTGGGGAACTTTGGAAAAAACAATGATTCTTGGGTCCCACCCTAAATCAGTTGAATCAGAGCTTCCTGGGAAAAAGCTGAGAATTGAAGTGTTTAGAAATGTCAGTTTTTCAGAAGTTGAGTTAGATTGGACCCTTGAGTCTAGACTCAAATGCCTTTTTGCCCTCTGCCTAGAGCGCAGAGGAAATGCAGCAGTGTTCAGCCTAAAGATCACTTTTTTTCACATGCTTTGCTCAAGTTTTCAGGTGAACGTTTTATTAATTCTCATCAATACAAATATACATCTGCTATTGTACCTAGTACATTATATTAATCTGTTTACATCTCTGTCTCACATCTTAGGGAGAGTTCTGAGTAGGAGCTTCATAAATTTTTATTGAATCGATAAATATAGAACATGCAGACATGTGTTATGGGCATTTAGTAGCATCTAGTAATAGTGACAATTTCCTACTATTGACCATGACTGCTTGCCTTAGGTCTACATTCACTTAGTGGTAGATTTTTCATGGTCATGTTTTTGCAGTTCCTCAGAGAGGAAAGATCTGTGAATCATTTTATAGCATCATGGTGTATCATCATTTTTATGACAAATTAAATATTTATAATCAGGTATTAGAGGAAAATGTATAAACACCAAATTATCTAAGTTTCATAAGTAGTTCATAAGTGGTTTTATATCAGAAATGAAACAATGCATTTATTTGTTGTTAATTTAGTTACAAAAATTAGGTAGATAGGTTTATGTTTTAATCCCTAAAGAACTTTTGTTTATTTTTCTTAGAACTCTCAGGATGGCTTGACTGTTCAAGGTAATAAAATATATGTCTTGAAAATTTTCTAAAGATTATTCCTTTAGGGTCATGAATAAGTAGGACTATACCGTGACCTCTTTTTACCTTTTTGTAAAAATAATGGACTTTTCATAGAATTTTATACCTTAGGAATCTCAAAGAGTGACTCATAGACAGTACTTTTTCAACCTCCACTTCTAATTTTTCAATTTAGACCTTCTCAGTGGAAATCAGAGATTAGCTTTTCTGTGAGTACAGGAAGCCCCCTAATTATGTAATTTATAATTACTCAAGCTATTTAGTATAACAAAATTAGCTAAAACAACTTGGTCATTTGGCCAAGAGAAGACATCAATAAAAATAAATAAAAATCTCCTATATAAAGTACAGTTTATTTGTTTGTAGGAAATGTTTTGCTACAGTATTATTTTATTTATTTGTTTGTTTATTTATTTTAGCGAGAGGATAGGAGGTGAAGACAGACTCCTGCATGCGCCTTGACTGGCATCCACCTTGCAAGTCCATTAGGGAGCAATGCTCTGCCCACTGAGGCCTTTGCTCTATTGCAACTGAAGCCATTTTTTTTAGTGCCTGAGGCAGAGGCAATGGAGCCATCCTCAGCACCTGGGGCCAACTCAATCTAATTGAGCCATGGCTAAAAGAGGGGAGGAGTAGAGAGAGAGAAAAGCAAGAGTGGGAAGAATGGAGAAGCAGATGGACATTTCTCCTGTGTACCCTGACTGGGAATCGAACCTGGGATATTGAACCTAGGTAGAGGGCTGACCCTCTACCACTGAGCCAATGGGCCAGTGCTAAAAATGTTTTGTCACAGGATTATTAAAGAAATATATTTACCAGTTAAACCAGATGACATATCTACTACTTTGTTTAGATTCTATTCTTCCAAAGGTTCATCTTAATTAACCAGGTTGTTCTAATTTTAAAACAAAGTTGTTAATTTAGACAACATAATCAACAGTATAATTATAGGATAAATATGTAAGCATAATATACGTTCTTTCAAAAACAATTAGAGTAAATGTTTCCTTTTTCTTAGAAACAAATATATTTACTGATTGGGCCCAAGATGAGAGACCTTATTTAAGGCAAACTTTCCTAATCACTAAACATAACAGAGTATATGACCCCAAACCTTTATTACTAAGTGCAAAGGAAAGGTTTAAACAAGGATGACACTGAAAAATAAAAATAATTATTAATAAAATGTATAAAATTTTAGTTATGTATACTATATTATATATATTTATTTATCACAGCACCTTACTTTAGTAGAAGGTCACACTAAGAAGTGCAGAAAACAAAGCCTTGGCCAGTTGGCTCAATAGTAGAGCATTGGTCCAGAGTATGAAAGTCCCAGGTTAGATTCTGGGTCAGGGTACACAGGAGAGGCACCCATCTGCTTCACCACCCCTCTCCCTCCCTCTTTCTCTTTCTCTCCTCTCTCTCTCTCTCTCTTCACCTTCAGCAGCCATGGCTTGAACAGGTCTAGTACTTTGGCCCTGGGCACTGAGGATGGCTCCATAGCCTCACCTCAGGTGCTAAAATAGCTCTGTTGCTGAGCAATGAAGCAGCGACCCCAGATGGGCAGAGCATGTCCTCTGGTAGGGAACTTGCCATATGGATGTTGGTCCCGATACATGTGGGAGTTTGTCTCTGCCTCCTGCCTCTCACATAATTAAAAAAGAGAGAGAAAGAGAGAGAGAGAACGAGAGAGAAAAAAAGTGCAGAAAACAAGACAAATGTGGGAAAATTAGTGAAGCTACAGTTATGAAAATGATTATAAGGGTTAAAAATATGAATCAATGGAATAAAGAGCTAATGAGCCAAAAACATTTTGAAGAAGAGAAACACAGTTCCATGTATAGGTAGTTAAAATAATAGAATTAAAGGTGTAAAACTCAACACAATTGATGAATAGTCTAAATAAGTTTTCACCTAGTGGATTAATAAATTGAATCAACCCAATTTATTTAACATAACCTGAGGGAGACAGTTTATTTATATTTTTTAGTAAGAACCATATAGGTTAAATGAAGAATAAGACCATACCAATAGAATAATTATTATAGCAATTGCAAAAACAAAAATCCCCATTCCTAATTCCCTACTGTAACCATTTCAAATTTACTCTTTAAAATGGTCCAGTATGTTATTCTCAGATTATTTCACTTAGTCCCACACTTTTAAATACCATCTATCTATATGCTGATAAGTCTTAAGTCTGTTTTTTTCTCAAGTCAGAATTTCTCACCTGAGTTCTAGATCGCTATATCAATAGCATTCCTGATAACTGTAATTATTTGTCCCACATTCACCGCACTCCGAATAAGCCCAAAGCAGAAATATCACTCTCTCATTCAAAATAAGCTCTTTCTCTTCTCTTTCTTACTGTGAATAACACAAGCCTTCCAGTTATTCAGTTAGGAATTTTGGCAGTCACCTCTAATTCTTCCTTCTCTCTTCATCTTCACAAGCAATCAATAACCTAATCTTATAGTTTTTGATCCCACTTATTTTGATTTCATTTCATCCTTTTATGCTGTAAGTGAAGCTGATGGAAGTCCTAGGGCAGGCATTAATCCCATCCCTCCTCATCTTGATGTAGCAATGGTATTTACTCTAAACACCCTTACGAGGGATTGTTTACTTTCTCTAATCCATTTTCTACATTACCCAACAACATGTTTTTGCTCTGACTTAGTTGTATTTCCCTTCTAAAACTCCTCCCTCTCTGGGGGCAACAGGATAAAGCCTATGCTCCATAGCAAGGCGTCCCCATCCCTTCTCTATCTGACTTCTGTAGTAACTAATTCTATTCTTATGACTTTTATCTCCCATGAGCTATGCTAGTACCAACCTTTTAGTTTCTTGAATGCATTGTACTCACCCATGTCTCTGTGCCAGTGCTCATTCTCTATTTGTGCCTGTAATGTCTTCTCTTTCCTTTTTAACTAGCTTTTTCAGTTCACTGTGTAAGCACAAGCTTATTTTGAATCCTAGGACTTCCATAATGAGGTTATACTTTAGAATGCCAACTGATATTGGAAAAATAGTTCTTACTGTTTAAATGTTGTTTAAATTATTTATTCCTTTAATTAGTACTAATATTAAACATTTTTGGTTTTTGGTAATTTTTTATAAGCTTCAAAAAGACAACTTGTCTTTGTTCCTAGTAGACCAAGGCCTCCTAGAGATGAGGGACCGTTATCACATTACTCAGGGGCTGGAGAAACAATCAGATACTTGCTCTAGTGGTATCTGAGGAGCAATGAAAGTTTCTAAGAGAGATGAAAATTATAACACATTTTTTTATAGTCAACATGACCTTTATTCTTTATTAGGTTGTTTATTTGGCTCCTTCATATAACACATTTTTTAAAAGATTAATAAAACCACTGAAATTTATATACTGCCCCTTTAAATTTTTTTTTTATTTACTGATCTGAAAGAGAGAAAGAAAGGGAGAGAGAGAAAGACAGAAAAAGAAATATTGATTTGTTGTTCCACTTATTTATACATCCATTGGTTGACTCTTGTATGTGCCTTGACCAGGGATCAAACCTGCAACCTTGGCATTTTGAGATGACACTCCAACCAACTTAGCTACCTGTCCAGGGCTATACACTAAACTTTTAAGGAGACAACCACTTGATCTGTAAATATATTGGAATATCTCTTATAAATAGAAATTATGCAAAACAACCAAACCAATATTTAACTCTAGCTAGAGGCAAAATTCAGTCTGGAAAGCTAATAACACACATTAATTAAGTATATGAGTTTCTTATTGCTTATGTAATAAATTGCCCCAATCTTGATGGTTTAAAACAAACAAAATTTATGATCTTATATTCCTAGAGGTCAGATATCCAAAATAAGTCTCAATAGATTAAGAACAAGGTGTTTGAAAATATGGTTTCTTTTTGTAGGTATCAGGAGAGAATCTTTTTCTTAGCCTTTTCAACTTCTAGATATTGCCTGCATACATTGGCTTGTGGCCTCTGTCTTCATATTCAAATTCAATAGTATAACATCTTCAAATCTCTGTTTGTTTGCATCATCACCTCTCCTGACTGACTTTTCTGCCTCTCTTTTAAAATAACCCTTGTGATTATATTGTCCTCACAGGTTAATTTAAGGTAGTCTCTGATCTTATGGTCCTTAATTTAATCATATCTGCAAATTTTTTTTGTCATGTAAAGTAGCATACAAATTTTGGGAGTTAGATGTAAACATTTTGGGGGGGCATTATTCAGCTTACTAAAGTAGATATTTTATAATAATGCCTATTTAGTGGTAAAATCCTGAAAATGTTTTTAACTAGTCAATCTAAATGTCATAACTCAAATATAAAAACCCAAAGAACGAGCAAATCTTTCTTCCCATTTGACTACTGAGAGTCAAATATGGAACTATTGTGTACTGCAAACAGAGAGGGTCAGAAATAACAAAAGAGGGATTTGGAGATGAGACTCACAAAGTGAAAAAGGGAAATCTACAATCTACTAAGGAGTTTTAGAATTAGAATGAGATCATAAGATCATGCAATACAGTGGCTATCATGGAACATAGTAAAAATAATTTTGCATTCAAACTGCTTAGAAAATGGACCTTTGGGAATTTAAGATAGACACAATTGCTACTGTGAAATTTATATTTGAAAGTAAAATATAGCTATGAAATTAGTTAAATAAACAGAACAAATTTATATGAACCCTTGAAGTACTAGGTTGACCCTGTTGTACTGGGACCCAAGATGGTTCCCCATGGTTGTTCTACAAGAATTCCAGACATTTTCAAACTCTAAAAGCAAACCCAAGTGAAGATCCTTTCTCTTATAGAATACTTACATTTTCTTTTAAAGATGAAACATATCATTCTTGGCTTAATAATTCCTTTAAGTAGCATATTTTTTTTATTTTTTAATGTATAATGTATATTTAACATTATATAATAAAATTATAATATTGTATAATAATGAAATGGATTCCCAAATTGCTTCAGTAAGGCATCCTAGAAATGAAGATTTATATGAATATAAAATATAAACTGAATTTTTACTAAACAAAGTGAAATATAATGAAACCTCTTAGGAGTGGTGTTCTTAATTTTAAAGTCACAAGTTAGAATATAGATACCCATTGGGCTTAACAAGGAAGAGCATAAAGACAGAAACACACACACACACACATACAGAAAAATTGCTTTGAAAATATTAATAAAATAATAGAATCATAGAAATTTACAGATGTAAGGCATCATAAAAAGATTATTTAGTCTAAGCCCTCTATTTCCAGATGAAGAAACTAATATTTAACATTACATTACCACTAATAAAATTTTCAGAAAATTGAAGCAAGATGTGAAATGGCAGTATATTACTAAAGAAGTGATTCCCCAAAGTTTAACAGCTAGTGAAATAAAGAAAAAAAAACTTAGAGTGCTTATTAAATTCTAAGTAGTAGTTCAGTGGTCTGGAATTCTAAGTAAAAGCTAAAAGATTTGAAATGACAGAAGTCAGAAAGCCATGTATAAGCCTAGGCTATATCATGTGAAATTTACATGACTTTGAATAAGTCATTAAACTTTTTGAGTTGGGAATTTTGGCCTGCCTAGTGAAAGGTTTTGTGTGGCTTAGTGAATATTTTCACCATTCATTTAGTGGCCTAAAACAGTATATCTTCCCATCAACTGCAACTGAGCATGCCAAGTGGTCTTCTTAAACCCAAGTCAATATTAGATAATATCCTACTTATTTACAAATTTGATTGACAGAAATGTCTTCTTTAACTTAAATTTTTTTTTTGATTATCAATGAGTTGGTCACTATTTTCACATTCATTTGCTATTTTATTCGGTGACTTGGGAGTTTATACCCTTTAAGCATTTTTCTATGAGATATTGGCTTAATTAATTGAGGGTTTTTAAAACAATGTAAAGAATATAGCTCTTTATGTTATGTACATTAAATGTATGTTCTTAAAGTCTATAGCTTCTATTTTAATTTTCTTGATGGTGTGTTTTCAGTTTCATAGAATTTAAAATTTCAACATGGTCACATTTGTCAATATAATTCTCTACAACTACTGAATTGTATGGTCTACTTAGAAAGACTCTCCACATACCCAGTAAAACTATTATCCTATATTTTCTTTTACTATATTTAAGATTTTAAAACACATATTGTGATAGAGACAGAGAGAGAGACAGATACAGGCATACAGACAGGAATGGAGAGAGATGAGAAACATCAATTTATCATTGTGGCACCATAGTTGTTCAGATTGCTTTCTCGCATGTGCCTTGACTGGTGGACTATAGCAAAGTGAGTGACCCCTTGCTCAAGCCAGCGACCTTGGACTCAAACTAGTGACCATGGGGTCATCTCTATGATCTCATGCTCAAGCCAGCAACCCCGTGCTTGAGCTGGTGGATCTATGCTCAAGATGGATGAGCCTGCCCTCAAGCCTGCAACCTTGGGGTTTTGAACCTGGGTCCTCTGTGTTCCAGTCCAATGGTCCTTTTACTGCACCACTGCCTAGTCAAGCCACATTTTTTTTCACTTTATCTGAAACTTGATTTTGGTTTTTGAATGTTATGTTATAAAGCTGGCATCTGTCAGCATTTGAGACTCATTTTCAGGTTATAATGCTCCTTACTGGGTATGTCTTAGTTTTAGCAAGTAACTACAATAGACTGATAAGTGGTGAATATTTTGATATATAGTCAAATCAGTTAGAAATATGTATTAGAAACAAGTAACACTAACTTGTAAAAAAGACATGGCATTTCTTTGTTTGAGAAAACTTACTCCTTCCCAAGAAGTAAAAAATTGGCTGTTTCATGCTCTTAGTTCCTGAAATACTGGGAAACGTAATGATTGAGGGGCTGTTCATAAAGTTAGCTCAATTTAGCTTAAATGTGTTCAATATTTATACTAGCACTGTATTAGATTTCCCTGAAGACAAAAATTGAGGTAGTTCTGAGTATGAGTATATGTGTGTATAAATGTTCAGGCAGATATAAATTGTTTCTGTGTAACTTGTTACATCTTCCAAGAGATTTCTGAAGCATTCTGTAGCATTGCTATTCAAATGTTTTTCTAGGAAACTCAAATGAATTCAGCCTCACCATTGCAGATAGTAAGTTAGATATTCATGAGTTAACATCTATATGGAATTGTATTGTGAAATTCAGTTTTCCTACTTTAGGATGATATTCTCTTTGTGAGATTAAGAACCTAGCTCCTATCTTGCCAAATCTGGAATATAAAAGCTAAGAATTTAGAAGCAGGAAGAATTTTCTACTTATAAAAAAGTTTAGAGTTGTAGGAAGGATTCATTTCTCTGTATCAGAAACAGAAGGACCACCCAGAAAGTGGTTTTTGTGGCCCAGGAGAATCATGAGCAGCAATAAGAGGTCCACTGGCAGGTCACAGAAGGCCGCCAGCAAATATTAATTCAATAATTGATCAATAAAGAACTTGCGTTCTGGTGGAAAAGAGTCTATGAGAGAGAGTAGTTTTCTTTTTGTTGTTGTTGTTTTCTTTAATGGTAAAAACAAAAGAGTAGGTCAATTGACCAACCATTTAAAAGAAAAAAAAGACATTCAACACAAGCTTTTGCATTGCAAGATTAGGGATGCCCCAAAGCTTGATGTTGACATATGGAATCACTGCTGTTGTTCTGGCTCTTAGAATGTACATGTTTTTAAAGACTATATTGGCTCCTGAAGATTCTGTATATACGTATGCTATTCACCTCTGCCATGCATGAGATTTCACAGGCTAAAGAAGAATGTAGGCTTCCTGTGTGCACTCAAGCAGAATGTGGACGGCACAGGTGCAGCAGAAGAGCATCCTGGGGCTTCTGGCTCCCTATCAAAAAGACTCACTCAGTTCATTTCTTTTTTCTCTAAGTGGGGGCAATTACAGTATATTCCTAAACTAGCATGATTAAATATATTCTGATTTGTGCTAAGACCAATGTAAACTTTGAATAGTTTGGATCTTTCTTTAAATAGTACATAAACTAAATAAACAGAATATATCCTGGAAAAGAATGAATATATGTTACACAAGAATAGGAAATGGTTTTCTGCTTCATACAAATGAAAGCATGTGCAAAATATCTACCCAACTCATCATGTCTGCTCCATGTTCACTAACTACAATTTTATAGTATGTTTGTCCGAGAAATAGATGGATGCTTGTTGTAACACTAATCTCATTGTTTCGTCATTTGGCTTCTTGACACTCATCTTTAAAATGGTGTGTGTGCATTAGGCATACATTTCTGTTCTTCCTATAGTAAAGGTAACACTGATACCCTGTGTCTAGTTATAAAGAATAACAAAGCAGTATGGAGTCAGTGTATCTATTCTTCTTTGTGACAAGGAGTGATTTATAGCAACATGCCATGCCAAGCATATGCTCTATCTAACAAGGGTGGTTATTATTAATGTGAAACATGCTAGATCAAATTCCAAGGGAAGTTTTAAAAACTTTAATTAAATTCTATAGGCTGGTTTCTATTTCTGTTTTACTTGATTGTATGTCTGTGAGTGTCATGAAATAAAGGACCATAATAATAACTGAATGAATTTTACTATTGAAATTTATGATTCAGAATACTTACCTGATGGTTTGTAATCTTTTTCTTTTTTTGTCACTGTTATCTGTACATTTCAATTGGATTATTTATTTGTTTATTTTAGATTATAATCACATTTCCAAAGAGTCTGTGGAGAAATGTTGTAAACACATAGTCTTGATTTAAAAAAAAATTATGCAGGGGTAATTATAGCAGCAAGCATTTTCTAATCACATTGAAAGGAATCGTGTAAAGTATTTATTTGCACAGGACGTGGATACTTGAAAGAAGCCTTTGAACTCTAATGATCTTGTTTCCTTTAAGTAGACTTATATCCTTTATTATATTTTAAGTGGTCTTATTTCAGTTTTTATAACTTAAATGTAGTTTTCTGCTAATTGATAAAATTGGAAACAAGTGTGTAGTTAAAAAAGAATAGAGAGCCACTTACAGCTTAACTCACTCTGTGATTATTTTTCTTTTCTCTAAAGTGACATGGATGGCTCTGTCAGACTGAGTGTACACCAGATACATGAATGGTTTGAGAAGATTCATATGCTTTCTCCTCTGGGCAATGCACAGCCTATGGAGGAAGACAGCACTGCCCAAGCTCTGTCCTGCAGTCTTCCTCTAATCTCACCACAGCTGTACATCTAACACTGAAGTCAGCCGACACCACCACCCTTCTCTTTGCTAGCAAATGACTGTGGATGTACAAGCTTATTTGACAATAACTAAATTTGCTTTAATAGCAAGTATAATACAGGAGGAAAAAAACTAATCAGGATATTGTTATTCTGACACATTTAGTTACCTTTTAGAAAATGCCCTCCTAATTTTCAGCTTAAGGTGATCTCAGCATCCATTAGAAAGCCGAGGATTTTTCATCCCATTGACAGGAATCCATTAATAAAACAACAATCTTTTGTGTATAGTAATCTTTAATCTTATTTTGTCACACACTTCTCAGGAGCATTTCCACTCGTTTTACAGTATAATTTATAGCACTGAAACAACTCCTGCCCTGGAAAAGGTCATTCTGTCAAGGTTTACTTGTCTTTGAAGAAAAGTAATAGAGCATTATTTATGAACCAAAGAATGCACTTCACTGCTTTAATCAATCAGGGAGATGCTTATATTATTGTATCTTTTGCTGCTACTCACCCTCCCCTCAAGAAAAAAAAAAAAAAAACATAAGCAAAGGATATGCCAATCTTGCTTTCTCTTTTATGTTGCAAAAGACCTCTTACCTTTCATGTCTCTTCTGCTTTTGTGTTTATGGCACTATGGAAATAACAAGCCTGATGATGTCTACTATCTGGGAACAATTTGTAAATTATATGCAAGGGGTTGATATTTTCTAAAGATCATAGAACCTCTGGACAGATTAACCAGCCCATCCAATATGCTCATCATGTGAAATTCATTTGATAAAACAGAAGGGGATTTGCAATTAAAAACCTCGTGGATAAAGAAGTTGAAGAGCTTGAGACAGCCTGAGAATAATCAGCAAAACAAAAGCAATTACCATGTTTTTATACAGAGGATCCCAAAACATAACCACAGTTGGTCCCCATATGTTTCCAGAAACCACCACAATCACAAATTAGAGCATGCTGTGTGGGGAAATGAATGGTGGTTCATTTGAGAAAACTGTTACAATTGGAATAAATGTCTTCAATAAGGATTTAATTTAAGTTAGAAAATATGTTGGATGTGAGTTAAATACCAATAAATACCATGTCATCTTAATAAAGTTTAAAATGTATGTTAAATATGTCTTAATTACAAAATGGTTACATGTGAGTCTATATAATTTTGGTAATTTATTTTATAATACAGAAGTATGACTTTAAAAATATGTAAAAATATGTGAAAATCAACTGGCAATGACTCTTCAAAACTTAATGGAAAGAAATAAACCACAGAACTGGAAAATTACATGTTTGAGATATTTTTATTAAATATCACATTAACCAGAGCACCAAATAGAGTATTGAGGAATTGTAGTGATTTTCAAGTAGACTTAGATATTAAGACTAGGTCAAATAATCTTAAATTATTAGTTTATTTATTTATATCTACTAAAAAGATTTTGAGGTAGCTATTGTCAATTAAGACTCTAACCACTTGAAATAAAAACAACTGATTGATTCAGTAAAAAGTTTAAAAAATAACCCCTCCTTCAAAATGATGATTCAACTAGTTTCATTACCAAATGAGTTAAGTAGATTTTAAGTATTTAAAAATTGTTGTACCTGACCAGTTGGTGGCACAGTGGATAAAGCGTTGTACTGGGATGCGGAGGACCAAGGTTCAAAACCCCAAGGTCACCAGCTTGAGTTTGTAATCATCTGGTTTGAGCAAGGTTTACCAGCTTGAGCCCAAGGTCGCTGGCTTGAGCAAAGGATCACTCGGTCTGCTGTAGACCCCCAGTCAAGGCACATATTGAGAAACTCTCCAGTTTCTCAATAAAACACTTATGAACAAATGAAGATATAGGGTCAAAACATGACAGTTCACAATGTCAAATAGAATGTCGACTATTGCCAGAGTCGAATAAGACATAGGATAACATGGAATTGCAGGAGATTAATTAAGTATGAAGCCACACCAAGACAGATCATCTTGCTTACTGGAATGAAAATAGGAATATACCACACCCCTTCCAAAAGTAGAGATATACCACAATTGCCTCTCAATGTCTATCCACTACTCATTAATCTGTAACTAAGCCTCTGCTACATATGTGCTACAATTGTTTGCACGTCACTTTTTTTTTTGGTATCACTTCTGTATCAAAAAGGTGCCTTTGTGTTGGTCATTTTGGATCTTGCAATTCTCTTAAAGCAATAGAGAAGGAAGAGATTGACACTAGCTCAGTATGTTGGAGGCTGGGGAGAACAAGGAGAAAAGACTAGGAATGGGAGGGAGACCAGCACCCTCATAACTATGTATATATAGGAGATCAAAAGTATTACTGAATGCCATCATTTCAGAATGTAACAGAACCTATGGTTCTGTTAAAGCAGAAGATAAAGGAAACAGAAAAGAGCATTAAAAACAGAAAATAGTATAATGATCATATTGACTTCCTTGACTATGGTAGAAATTTCCAAAAGGCAAAGATCTTGTTTGTCTTAACAACAATTATCAGAAGCATGCCTGATGCTAATAACTCTAATTATTTGGTACGTGAATGAAGACTACATATTTCATCTTTAAAATAAGCATAAATGTGATAGTTTCACTAAAAGGCAAAATCTCTTAGAAATTTTCTTTGAGATCATTACACTTTTTTTTTTAGCTTTGACAGATAATGTGTAAAAAAAAAAGTAGGAATATCAAGAAATTGAATAATAAATAAATGAAATTGAATCAATAAAGATAAAATTTTACATTATGTTGAGAGGGGTATACCTTTCTATCAAGTGAATAAGCCCTCAAGATACTGAAGTAAACTAAAAGTTACAATAAATAAAACAATAAAATGCATTTCAACGAAATACATATATTTCTATATTTGGAAATGTAATATTAAGTTCATAATAAAGTTATAATAACTAGTGAGAAGTCAATGCACTCCAATTATATAATACTCTATATAAAATAAACTATTTGGGTGAAGAAGTCAAATTAGTCTTTGGCTTATAACCTATAGCCAATTAGATTTTAAAAAGAAACCAAGAAGAAAAGAAATAAAATGTATGCCTGAATATTTACTCCCTATTTGGGAAAAAATTTTGTGTGCCTTCCCTCTGTGCTTTGGAACAATGTCTAAACAACCAAGCTATTCGGCCAGGGAAGTATGCCTTTCTAACAATAAAGTAGTTATAACTAAAAATACTGATAGAATTGTACTTTAAAAACTCAAGGTGATCTGAGTATTGTACATCAACATAAAAATCTAATAAATGACAAAGTCAGTATTACATTTGTTGTCTATATAATTTATAATCTCCCTGTAGTGTTATATTTATATATTAAATTTTATTTTATATTACAAATATAATTTGTAAATTATATTTATTTTTAATGACCTTAAATATAAAGATCTTTTATGAATAATTAAGGCAGATTTTAAACCCTGACTTTTAAAAATGTGAGTCATGTCCAATTTACAAAACAAAAAATAACTATGAAAATAAATTGGCCCTAGCTGGATAGCTCAGTTGGTTAGATCATTATCACAGTTACACAATGGTTGTGGGTTCAATCCCTGGTTAGGACACATACAGGAACAGATCAATGTTTCTGTCTCTCTTCTCCCCATCCCCACTCTAAATTAATAAATAAATGTTTTAAAAAATAAATAGGTAAAGGTGTTCAACTTCATATGATTATTAAAATTAATGCAAATATAAATATATGTGGTATTTTATCCCTCAAATTAGAAAGGATATCATTTCAAATTTAATAATCAATGTTTGAGTAGGTACAGTAAAATTAGTGTTTTTAGGTGTTGCTCTAGCAAGTAAATAAATACAGTTCTAGAAAGTAATTTGGCATCAAGTTTCAAGAGACTTTAGGTTCTTATTGCTTAATCAAGTAACTCTATCTTAATTAATGTCTCAGACAATATTCATGAACAATGTTTACCATGTAATTTTTAAGTATTCACAGTTTATATATTTTAAAAAAAGCTTTTTCTCTAAAAAAGAAAAAAAAAGAATGGACTAAGAAAAAAATGAAGAATTGTACTAAATAAAGAGTGACTGTCCTAAGTTGGGGAAGGAAACTTGGGTTTTCTTAGGGGAGAAACGAGTTACCCAGTTCTGAGGTCAAGTTAATACGATGTTTTGAGTCATTACAGACAAAATGTATTTGGATATACCTGGGAGAGAAATAGCTCTTTATTCAAAGACTCAAAGTGAGGTTAAAAATGGTGTGTAACCTGGAACTTGAAGTGATATTTGATTAATCATAAAGAGCATAGGTCCAGCAAATGGGTCAATAAGTAGCATGAGCTCCTGCTGAGTCAACCGGCAAAAATGCTCAAAAAATATAAGCAAACTGAATTCAGTAACACAGTAAAAGGATCATGGTGCATGATCAAGAGGGATTTGTTCCAGCAAGGCATGGATCATTCAAAATATGCAAATCAGTAAATGTGATGTAGCAAATTAACAAAATGAAAGATAAAAGTCATTTTATCACTTTAGTAGAAGCAGAAAAGGCATTTGACAAAATTTAACATCCTTTCATGATAAAAACTGTCAACAAACTAGAGATAGAAGGGATATATCTCAACATAATGAAGGCCATATATGACAAGCTCACTGATAATATTAGACTCAGTGGTGAAAAGCTAAAAGCTTCTCCTCTAAGATCAGGAGAAAAAACAGGGATATCTACTCTTGCCTCTTTTATTCAACATAACATTAGAAGTCAACATAGAGCAATTAGGCAAGAAAAAGAAACAAATGACATCCAAATAAGAAAATGCCATAGTATTTATATACAAAAATCATTTCTGTATACTAATAACAAACCATTGAAAAGAAAAATTAAGAAAACAGCCACATTTACAGTAGATTAAAAACAATAATATATTTAGGAGAAAATTTACCCAAAGATATGAGAGATTTACATACTGAAAACTATGAGATATTGATGAAAGAAAGTGAAGAAGACACAAATAAATTAAAAGATACTCTGTATTTGTGAAATGCATTAGTATTCTTAAAATGTTCATACTGCCCAAAGTGACCTACACAGTCAATGAAATTTCTACCTACATTTCAATGATATCATTTACAGAAATTAAGCACTAAAGACCCCAAATAGCCAATTCAATCTTGAGAAAGAACAAACCTGGAGGTATCATACTTCAGAGAAGTCTCAACATCTAATAAAACATTTAAGTTTCAAGATTACTTTCTTAGTTAATTTTATAATTACTCATACTTGTATGTATTTCAGTCAAATCATCCTCTCCATTTTTACTTATAGAGATAAATTCATATTCAACTAACATTTATTAGGTGTTCAGAATTGAAAAAATATATTCATTTACCTTTATATTAACCACAGAAAGCAGAAAATCATTATAACATCAGAATCATCTTTTAATAATTCAAAATGCTTTCTTCATAAGGACACTAATAATCAGTGAGGTGATTTGTATCTCTTAGATATGAAGGAGCCCCAAATAGAACTATTGCTATATTATCCAAAACTTAACTAAATGAGAGTTCTATTTCAGAGTCCCTACGCTTTTTAATGTTTGATCCCTAATTCATCCTGCTGGCTGATTTATATTAAGCTCTGTGGCTTTCTAAAATTCTGTTTCTTTTATGATTGCACAATATCGTATTCCAATACCTAATGGCTTAGATACAATGACCATTGAAATGATAAAGTACAGTCTAGAAAGAATGTGGCATATATATATGTACTTGTCATTTTTTTTTCTCAACTAGAGGAACTGGTTTAAAATATAAAATGGGAATACATTTTAAAGCCCATAAAGTAGGAAGAAACAATATTCTAAGGAACAGTAATTAAAGCTAAGGAGATTATAATGCAGCAAAGACTGGTTATATCATTTATTTGTGCACTGAAATTGAAATAATGCTGTTCAAAATTCTACTGCTAATATGATTGCTAATATCAGAGATAGCATAAACGAAGCTAAATTTTAATGAGGAAAGAAAATGGAATGACTCTCCAAGCCTGTGTAATTTGTTCAACTTAGATCTAAATATATTATCTAAAAATGTATAGAAACTGATATGTTCATCATTCCTCAGCATAAAAATGTTAGCAGAGTACCAGAAAAGTTTCATTACTAATACTGAAGCATGATGATTATCTTTTGTAAGAAAAAGTGAGAAGGTCGATGGTGTTACTTTACAAAGGGCTAGTGATTATTTTAAGGTTGAGTTTTACACATGTTGGAATGAATATATATATTCTTAATAGATTACTAGTATTTGTATTTAAAGAATATAATGAACAAACAGCTAACTGAAGGATTTAACGAAGACTAAACAACCCATCTTTTATTCTGCTGGGAGATATCTTGAAAGTTATAAAATTTCCCTGATATTTGTTTAAATGTAATGCTTTACATTTAGAAGTTACACTATTTGAAAAAATAAGGTACCGGAAGAAATAAGCATTCTAATTAATGGAGAAGATGCCTTTTTCTTGTTGCTACTTTTTTTTTTACTAAAATGTTAAACACATTTCCTGTTTGTAACACAGGCTGAAGGGAGAGCAAGAGGGGCCCCAACTTCCCTGTTCACCTGCTTGTTGTTTTTAGAATCACTAGTTAAAGGTCTGTACCTTGAGGCTTGTCTTAAGTCACTGAAACATTGCTTACTTAGAAAGCTGTGAAGACCTGCTCCTTTCACAGAACTTCCTCCTACTAGCACCTTCCGTAGGAAATGGGGTAGGAATTTCTCATCCAGAAAAAGAATCCCTAAACCTTGCTGCTTTACATTTATTTCACAGTGTTTGCTGCAATCCTGTGTGTATATATGTATGTGTGTGTATGTCTGTATGTATATATGTGTATATATATAAACAAATTCACCACCTCTTTCTTCACACAGTCATACCTTCAGATAATTTATTTATCCACACAGTTGTACCTTGACAAAATATTGTTTGCTATTGTCTTATTGCCAGGAGTAAAAATTAGAAGAATTAAAATCATACCATGTTTGAATCAGATAAGCCTGTATTAAAATATTTAGTTTGCTTCTTATTATCCATGCAACTTTAGGAAATGAGCTCCCAGAGTTGATGTGAAAAATAATTACTTTGTGAGAAACAGACATAACACTTACAGTAATCACTTAATAAATGACAAGTACACAGTAATGACTAAATTCTTATTTGGTAAAAATAATTTCTTTCTTCTCTTTCATTAACATAACATACAACATCCACTCAGAACTTCACTTCTCTTTTCCACACAGCAAAACTCCATGAGTTGTCTATAGTCATTCTCTTCAATTCCTCTTCTTTCATTTCCTTTGAAAGCAATCATATAAGGACTCAACTCCACCCAAACAGCTTTATGAAGGCCACCAATGGCTTCTATTTTGCCAGATCTTAAGTCAGTAATCAATCCTTACTGAGTCTCAGCGTCATCTAAGTTAATGTCACCTTCCTCTTTACTAGGCTTTCAGGACAAGACCTTCTCCTGATTTTCTTCTGCCTCCCCAGGAGTTATCTTTTTTATTTTATTTGTGAATTCTTCATCATCTTCCCAAACTCTGGAGCTTAGAGTATCCAGATCAGTGCTTGGATTATTTTTCTTTCTCAATACTTACTCTTTTAGAGAGCTCCTCTAGTTTCATGCATTTTTATGTCAATGACTTACAAATTTATATCTCCAACCTAGATCTCTCCCCTGAATTCCAACCTGGATTAGTTAACTGCTTACTTACTACACTTAGTTGGATGTACAACCAATATCCTGAAATAAATGGTTTTGATTTTTCCTGAAAGCTTGCTTCTCTTATAGTCTTTCTGCTCATGGTAAGTAGCAACTCCAACTTTCCAATTGCTGGCATCAGTGGCCACACTGTCATCCTTGATTTCTTTTCTTCTCATACAACATGTTTCCTCATTTATAAAATCTACTGGCATTGTCTTACAAATAGATTCCATATCTGACTACTTCTCACCCACCTTTGATAAACCATTGGCATCTCTTGAACCAATCAATTTGCCATCTAACTAGTTCCTGTACTTGCCACTATACAACATAGTAGTTAGTCTTTTTAAACCTTCGTCAGCTCATCAGACTTTTCTGTTCAAAATCCTCCAGTTATCTGTCACCTCACTTTCAGTAAAAACTATAATACTCACAATAACCCACATGGCTAGTCCTACAAGGCTTCTCTCCTCTGTCCTCTCTTATTTTTCTACTACACTGGCTCATTTCTGTCCTCAGACAGTCACACGCCAGGCTCAGGAATTTTTAACCTATGGTTCCCTCTTTTCTCTGACATCTATAGGGCTCACTGCCTCACCTTCTGTAGATCTTTGCTTACATGTTTTCTTCTGAGGGCTTCATTGAGACTAACTGAAATCAAATCTTACCCTTGGCACTGCTCTTTTTCTTATTGTTGTTTTTCTAAACATTTGTCACCATCTTACACACCATTTACTTTACTTATGGGATTTATTTATTGGCTGTTTCCTATACTAGAATTTAAGCTTCATACAATGAGGTTTCTTTTTATTTTTTTTATTTTTGGACTTTATATATATATTTTTATTAATTTATATTTTGATGTTTGATCTTTTTTTAAATTAATTTTAATGGGGTGACACTAATAAATCAGGATACATATGTTCAAAGAAAACATCTCCAGGTTATCTTATCATTCAATTATGTTGCATACCCATCACCCAAAGTCAAATTGTCCTCTGTCACCTTTTATCTGATTTTCTTTGTGCCCCTCCCCTCCCCCCTCTCCAACCCTCTCCTCCCTCCCCCCACCCCGTAACCACCACACTCTTGTCCATGTCTCATAGTCTCACTTTTATGTCCCACCTATGTATGAAATCATGCTGTTCTCAGTTTTTTTTCTGTTTTACTTATTTCACTCCGTATAATGTTATCAAGGTCCATTCATTTTGTTATAAGTGATCCAATGTCATCATTTCTTATGGCTGAGTAGTATTCCATAGTATATATGTACCAAAGCTTTTCAATCCACTCGTCTTCTGACGGACACTTGGGCTGTTTCCAGATCTTCGCTATTGTGAACAATGCTGCCACGAACATGGGGGCGCATTTCTTCTTTTCGAACAGTGCTATGGTGTTCTTAGGGTATATTCCTATAAGTGGGATAGCTGGGTCAAAAGGCAGTTCGATTTTTAATTTTTTGAGGAATCTCCATACTGTTTTCCACAGTGGCTGCACCAGTCTGCATTCCCACCAGCAGTGCAGAAGAGTTCCCTTTTCTCCTCATCCTCGCCAGCACTTATTCTGTGTTGTTTTGCTGATGAGCGCCATTCTGACTGGTGTGAGGTCATATCTCATTGTGGTTTTAATTTGCATTTCTCTAATGGTTAGTGATGTTGAGCATTTTTTTCATATGCCTATTGGATATCTGTATGTCCTCTCTGGAGAAATTTCTATACATTTCATTTGCTCATTTTTTGATTGGATTGCTCAAAACTCTCAGTAAAGTGGGAATACAGGGAACATTCCTTAACATGATAAAGGCAATCTACGACAAACCCACAGCAAACATCATACTAAATGGACAAAAATTAAAAGCAATTCTCTTAAGATCAGGAACCAGGCAGGGGTGCCCCCTTTCTCCACTTTATTCAACATAGTTCTGGAAGTCCTAGCTACAGTAATCAGACAAGAAGAAGAAATAAAAGGCATCCAAATTGGAAAAGGAGAAGCAAAACTGTCATTATTTGCAGATGATATGATATTGTATATAAAAAACCCTAAATTCTCAGTCAAAAACTACTGGACCTTATAAATGAATTCAGCAAGGTGGCAGGATATAAAATTAATACTCAGAAATCAGAGGCATTTTTATATACCAACAATGAACTGTCAGCAAAAGAAATTAAGGAAACAATCCCCTTCACTATTTTTTATTTTTGTTTGTTATACTTGACAGCATTAGTTGCAGGGTTTGTGAGTTCTGGAGCTAGCACAGTTTGGGGATATTGCTTTAAAACATAAAATCATGTGTAAAAATTGGTAATTTTTTAGAATGAGAAGAAATACTACAACTAAATCAAACTTTTTAAAAAAGCTTACAAAAGCAAGCACCACAAAATAAACATTAAAATATTAATTGCCTAAACTTTTTCTGTTACCAGCATTTTTAATTATATATATTAAATAACAATTTTGTAATATAATTCCAATAGGAAAGAAACAAAAAATGAAACCCTCTAGCATGGTCAATTGAAATTTGTTTTACATTTTGAGTTTAGAAAAGTCATTTTTTCCATTCATTCATCCTATCCGCTTGCAGATACCACATGCATATTTGCCATGATCAGTGGAAATTGGCTGTTAGTACCATAAATATATGTGATTATTTCCTTGTTAGGGAGAATCTTAAAGTTAACGCTAGTCATAGAGTCAGAACAATGTTAATGAACCACATGATATGCTTTTAGGTATTTTTAAATGGTGCAGTGTGGCAAATTTGTTTTCTTTTCCTTTTTTTTTTTTTAATTATTGGCATTTGAGCTTATATTTTATCTGAAGTTTTACATGGGTTTTTAGGAGACAATGATTTGCGAAGTGGAACTTGTACCAACCTGTTTTATGAAGTTTAGATGTATATATAAGACTTTTCCTGAAGGTTCTATTTCCTTAAAAATCCTCCAAAAGTATTAGTGATTTTCATCTCAATGTTTAGTATTTACTCTTTACTTTCTGTTTTTTAAACTTAGGACTTCATTGATCAGAAATGCTTTAAAGTCTGTAAAAGTTGATATATATATATATATATATATATATATATATATATATCACATTTGTATATCAATATATATCATTATAGATAAAGTCATATACACTTTTAGAATAATTGTCAAATTGAGGGAAACCCATCCATGTTCCATTTATATAGTAACTTTCTGTTTTATAAGAATGTTTGACATGCTAGCTTCTGGCTCTGTCTATTTCTATTCTTATTGGTTCTTCCTTTATATACAATATATACATATTTCCAGGGTGGTGAGGTTACAAACATTTTTAAATTCTCAACAGGTTATGTGAATATTCCTGAAAGAAATAGCCATATTCAGATGGCTAACAATAATATAACTATAGTTGGAAGTGACTAAATACCACAAAATATATTCCACTAAACACAAACTAAATCAGGGGTCAGGAACATTTTTGGCTAGAGAGCCATGAATGCCACATACAATGGGTCCGTAAAGTCATGGTTCACTTTTGACAGGTCACAGAAAAGCAACAAAAGACAATAGAAATGTGAAATCTGCACCAAATAAAAGGAAAACCCTCCCAGTTTCTGCAGAATGATGTGGCAGCATGTGTGCATGTGCAGATGATGATGTAACAGTGTGTATACAGTGGAGCAGCCCATGGTCATGCCAGTTGAGATATGGACGGTACAGAGAAAGTTCAGTGTGTTCTGGGCTTGCTAAATTTGAATCCGTGACCAAAGTGCAACGTGAATATCAGCGCATTTATAACGAAGCGCCACCACATAGGAATAACATTACTTGGTGGGATAAGCAGTTGAAGGAAACCGGCAGTTTGGTGGAGAAACCCTGTTCTGGTAGGCCACCAGTCAGTGACGAGTCTTTAGAGGCTATACGGGATAGCTACCTAAGGAGCCCTAAAAAATCTGTGCGTGTGTGTGCTCGACAATTACACCTAAGCAAGACTACAGTTCATAAAGTGTTAAATAAATGTCTCTGTTTTACGGGGTACAAATTGCGGCTATTGCAAGCTATCAAACCGGCCGATATACCCACGTGATGCGCGTTTGCTACAGATATGCTTCATGAGATTGACAATGATTCAAGATTTTTGCAGAAGATTCTGTTTAGTGATGAGGTGACCTTCCATATCTGTGGACATGTTCATTGCCATAATGTCCGAATATGGGTTTCTGATCATCCTCATGCATATGTTGAGTATGAATGTAACACCCCTAAAGTGAACATGTGGTGTAGCCTGATGCATATAAGGTGATAGGCCCCTTTATTTTTTTTTTCGCGGAGCAGTCTGTGACGGCAAACACCTATCTTGACATGTTGGAATTGTATGCAGTGCCACAATTTCCAGAAGGTGTCATCTTTCAACAGGATGATGCTCCTCCACAATATGCCAACATTGTTCGTGAGTTTCTGGATAGATCATTCCCCTGGTGGTGGATAGGCAGGGGTTCTGTCAAGCTATGGCCACCATGATCCCCGGATTTGATGCCCTTAGACTTTTACTTTTGGGGTTATGTAAAGTAACATGTGTACATTGAACGTATCAATGACAGTAATCACTTAAAACAGAGAATCAAAGACGTTATTCACTCTGTTATACCAGACGTGCTTACCCATGTGAGGCAAGAACTTCACTATCATCTGGATGTGTGTAGGGCAACAAATGGAGCCCACATTGAACTGCACTGAATAGGTATAAAATAGGGAGAGTTTTCCTTTTATTTGGTGCAGATCTCACATTTCTATTGTCTTTTGTTGCTTTCCTGTGACCAGTCAAAAGTGCACCATGACTTTACGGACACAATGTATTTTAAAATGTAATTCCGTGAGAGCCATACAATATGTTTAACACTAAATACAAGTAAATGTGTGCATTTTATGTAAGACCAACACTTTTAAAGTACAATAAGTCTCTTAATTCTTTTTAATAACGTTGTTACGCTGTTGCTAACCAATAATTAATAAAGTACTTTTTACCATTAATGTGACTTCTGGTGCTGCATTGTTTTGCTGAAGGCTTTGTAGTCTGGTTGATACGTGGTGAGGTTAAGCTTCATGCAGGCATTGAGACTTTCATCCATTATATGTGATCGTAGGTTGGTCTTAACGTTTTTTAGATGTGAGAAAGACTGCTCACATGCATATGTAGAGGCAAACATTGTCAGTACAGCAATACTCACACGCTGCAGTGTATGGAATGTGACGAGAAGCACGTTCTAAGTTTTGACAATCAGGTGGTCCGTGGGTTGAAGTTTTTTCATTTCTCCCCACTAGTGTTTGCTCGCCAACTCTGCTTGCTGTCATGCAAGTCTTTACAAACCTTCATTCAGTGACTTGAACTTATTCACCCACATGTCAGAGACCTTCAGGCAGCAGGTTGTAGCTCAAAATCTCTGATGGAGACACTGGATATGAAACCCAGGTCAGCGCTGTCCACTGCACACTTGTGTGGATGGGTGATGAACTTAATAAGATGAGTGTGCTCACGAAATTATCCAAAGCGTGCTTTGAATGACTGCAGGAAATTACATGTGAAGCCTGCTAGCTTCTGGAGATCAAGATGTTGAGCAGAGTCACTTTCTGTGCATGCATCTTTAAACTCTCCCAGTTTTTCAAAGTGTAATAAACGATCTGTTTCAATGTCAGTGATGAAGAATTCTAGCTTGTTTTCAAATGCAAACACTGCTTGTTGAAGGGATAAAACTGTATTTCCAATGCCTTGCATTTTCACATTGAGCTGGTTCAGATGTTCAGTCATGTCCATGAGATAGTATAACTTAAGGAGTCATTCATTGTTAGCTAACTCAGGATGCCTGACGTTTTACATTTCAAGAAAAGTTCAAATTTTGCTCATACAAGCTGAGAAATGGTTGAGCACCTTCCCTCTTGACAACTAATGCACATTGCTGTGCAGAAGCAGACCAGGATAATTATTTCCAACTTCATCCAACAGTGTTTTAAACTGGCAATCATTTAAAGCTCGGGCAACAATAAAGTTGACCACCCGAATAACACGTGACATTACCTCACCAAGCTACTTGCCATACATCTGAGCACAAAGCGCCTCCTGATGTAGGATGCAGTGAAAACTTAGAATGGGTCTCTTTTCTTGTTCACGAAGAAGCACTACCAATTTTTTTTTCCCACCATGCACGGAACACCATCAGTACACACCGAAATAAGTTTATCCACTGGTAGATTTTTTTCTTTGGCAATCTCAGTGAAAGACTTGAATAAATCCTCCATCTTGTTGTCTCTTTCATAGGCAAAACAGCAAGACTTTCCTCACATAGTGTGTCACTGACAGCATACCTTGCAATCACTCTGAACTGCGATAAATGGGCTACATCTGTTGACTCATCCAAAGTGAGAGAAAAGAATGGTGTTGCATCTATGTCCTTCACTTGTGTTGTCTCAATTTTATTTGCCCTCAATATGTTACAATTGTGAACAATTCTTGCTGACAGAGGCATGTCTTTTATTTGTTTGATTATCTTGTCTTTATTCGAAAAGTCATCAGAAAGGTCATTGGCAACATCAAGCATGAATGTTTTGGCATACTCTCCATCTGTGAATGGCTTTCCATTTCTCACAGTTGCTAAAGCACCAGGAAAGCTAGCTGAATTCCAGTCACCTTGTTGGGTTCAAACACAGAAATGCTGTTGACTAGCTTGTACTCTACACTGTAGCTCCTGACATGCTTTCTTCCTGCTGTCCCTCGCTGGATATTTTGATGTAAGTGTAGTATGGTGTGTGTCAAAGTGCCGCTTTATATTTGACCATTTCATCGATGCTATTTTATCATTGCACATTAGACACACTGCAGAACCTGCTCTCTCCACAAAGGCAAATTCCTATGTCCATTACTGCTGAAAAGTATAATACTCCTCATCTTTTTTTCTTTTAGCCATCTTTGTTGAAAGTGTTTCTGCAATTAGCTAGCTGACTACTTGATTAAAAGGAGGAAGTTTACTTCTTGACCTCACAATGACCCGTGTACATTACACATTATCCAATAAAAATTTGGTGTTTTCTTGGACGACAGCTGTGATTGGCTCCAGCTACCTGCAACCATGAACATGAGAGGTAGGAAATGAATGGATTGTAATACATGAGTATGTTTTATATTTTTAACGTTATTACTTTTTTTTATTAAAGATTTGTCTGTGAGCGAGATGCAACCATCAAAATAGCCACATCTGTCTCGTGAGCCATAGGTTTCCGACCCCTGAACTAAATATATCATGAACTAAGTTTTCTAAAGAAGAATTGCAGAATTACCTGAGCTACCTGAATTACCTGGTGCTACTGCAGCACCACCACATAAGAGGGTCAATCTTATGAAAGAAAAACCAGTGATACAAAACAGTGCTCTGAACCAATGGCTGCCAAAATATATTAGTATTATACATTTTGTGATGGCCTTGGGAAAGGTCCATGCAAATGAGGGGCAAAGAAGTTCAAGTTCCTGTAGCTTTATGGTGAATCTGCTTCTGATCCAATGCTTAGAACCATGCTTGACAAATCGTAGCAACCCAATGAGGATTCATTAAATAAAGTGTTTATCACATAAATTGTGCCATATATGGTAGGATTGCTGAGTAACATATAAGATACTAGTTAAATTTGAATTTTAGATAAACAATGAATAATTTTTAGTTTAAGCATATCCATGCAATATATGGGGTGTAATTACACTAACATATTTTCCTGTGTTTATCTGAAATTCAAATTTAACTGAATAGCATTTATTTTTTTTATTTGCTAAATCCAGTGATTATACTATATTTGGTTTTAGAGAGATCTGCTTAACATTCAGATAGGATAAAAGTTTACCTGTGACCTCTGTTTTTTATTTTAAAGTAATTTTACTTTGTACATTTAAATACTTATGCTAACTGGAATTTATTTTGATACTTAATAGAAAGCATGATTTCTTTTAATGTTTATGAAAATTTCACCTAAATAGTTTTTTATTACCTGCATGCTCTTGTAGACAGGTGTATCTTACCTTGTGTCAATGGAGGACCCAGGAAGAGGCAGTAAATGTAGTCTGGTCTCTGTGTTAAGTGATTATCTAGGGAATCTGTAAGCAATGATAACAGTGGGTGAAAGCTGATCAGGTTTTTGTTATCATCATGTACATGATGCACGATGTCAGTAGTTTTGAATTTCTATCTTTCAGCTTAGGACCCTTGCTACTGAATGTAGAGTGATTTTCCTGTAAATGTTTGTGAACTGCATTGAAGTCTCACTGAGTGCCTGATCTAGAGAAGCAACTTATTAGATTTCCTTTTTTGTTGTTGTTTATATCTGATTTTTCTGAAATTTCTCTTTTTTCAACCAGCTCCTTCATTGCATTTGACCAACCCAAGATCATCTTTAGGACTTATCTATTCTCATCTATTTTTGTCTTCTCTAACAGTAATACACTTTACTTCAATACTCTTGCTCAGCATGGTCTGTGCTTGTGCAGTGGATAAAGTGTTGACCTGGAATGCTAAAGTCACCAGTTTGAAACCCTGGGCTTGCTCAGTCAAGGCACATACAACAAGCAATCAATGAACAACCTAAGTATCAAGTAACTATAACTTGATACTTCTTGCTCTCTGCTATTCTCTCTCTGTAAAATCAAGAAATAAAAAGAAACCCAAAACACCAAAAACTTCTTGTTTACTCCCTTCCATATCTATACTAGAACACTTCCATAGGGTATTATTTTCTTTCGTTACTAATGTATGCTCTATTTCTTGTCAAAAACTTTTACCTTAGAATCACCCACTAATTATAGCTGCTGAGGGTTAGACTTTTAGGGTGTTGATATAATAAGACCAAATTTTCATTGTATTCCAGGCACTCTTCTAAGTATTTTATAAACAAACAAATAAGCAATAGTCTTAACTAAAACATATGATGCATGTGTTTGAATATCTTCAGTGACAACTGGACAGGTCTCACAGTAGCTGAATGGCAGAGCCAGAGTTTGACCCTCTAGTCATTTCAGAGTCTGCTGGCAACCAACCTGTGCCTGGCATTTTACTTCTGTTATCTGATGCCAATCTCAAAACATTCCATGCGGTAACTTTTATTATTCTTAATTTACAAATGAAGAGATTGTAGCTTGGAGAGACAAAGTAATGTGTCCAAATTTATACAGTTGGTTAGTAGTGGAGTTGGAATATGAGCTCAGATCCACTGCCATGAACCTGTGCCTTTATTGTGACATCTTTTCAATGTCAATGTCTGTAGCATTATAGGTTGTGTCAAAAGAGAGCCCTGGGAGGCTCATGAATCACATGAGACATTGCTCCTGCAGGTGAGAAAGAACTACTAGAAGGATAGACAGCCAAATAAGTAAGTTCCTCAACACTCTAATAGTTGGGACCCACAAGGGTGTCAGGGGCACCCTGGTATTGTATTGTCCAAGGTTCCTGTATCTGCCCCTCCCATTTCCTATCAGTGTCTGCTGTGTGTGGGACAGCTAGTGGAGGGGAAGTTTTTGTGAAACCATTGGTGGCCAATGTCATGCAGAGTATCAGCCCTTTTTTATTTTGAACCTTTCTGATTAAAAATAAAAACTCACAAACTGTTTTTCTTTCCTTTAGGACATCAATTGCCTTTATTACACTATCACTTGGTTGCAAATGTTTTTCTCCCCAAGTTTTCTATTCAGTGGAAAGAGCAGGTTAATAGAAAGAAAAAAGAACTTTTGTAGTTGAATTTCTTGATTACTGATTCAGATATACAATTTTGCCCATTTGTCTCTTTCTGTAACTTGTGTCCCATAGTCTCCTGGCTAAAATTTTGTAAATGGATGAAGCTTCTCTTTTGTTTGCTGTAAATCATTACACTAAGATTTATTTTATTAAACAATGTATTAAATTAAAAACATATTCCAGCAAGCATTGTTAACAGAAAAAAATACACTAAGGAGAGTAAAATTCATGAGGTGGAGATTATGGTCTACCCCTCCTGTTTGCTGTTTGACTGAAGTTTTCATTTTTCAATCAATTGTTTCTGCATCTGTTAGGCATAACCTTGAATTTTTTTCTTGTGTTTATGGGAATGCTTATAAAATTGCCTTGGATGAAAATGCAGGCAGCCAATACTTGAAAACTTCTCTGGGCTTTTTTTCATATACCATTTAGATAGGAGAAATGCTGAAGAGATCAAAGATAAAAGTAAAAGTGTGAATGACACAGGCAAGAACTGTTTTTCTTAAAGGGCTTAAGATTGTGTAAAAAAAAAAAAAGAGGTCTGTTGGTTTATGCTTTTCCCCATTCTTGCTACAATCATTGTCTCAGGAATGATTTCATATTCTGCATCATTTTCGGTTACCTTTATAGTCTTTCTTACAAGAATGAGAAATGAAAATTTTAATGCCTCATATATTCTATGAATTACTGTAGATGGCTAGACTGCACTACTTTGATCTTTCCTGTATTCTGTGGTTTGATTGGATCGTGATGTGAATGGAAAGCAGCACAAAACAAATCAGTTTCTGAGAATGACTCTAACAAGGAAAGGAGAAAAGGTACCTCAGACCACTTCAGAATATTACATATGTGGCAGTAAGAGTCTGATAACAGCTCCTGTGTCCAGCTCAAAATGATCACAGTCTTTCTAGTTGATACACATTCTGACCTGAGAATTCATTATTAAAAATAGTGACCAAGCTTTGAAACAAATAACAATTTAATGTCATATAGATTTATGTTTTTGCTTCCCATGAATCTTAGCAGAATGTCTTGCACATTGCAAGTTATGGAACATGTAGAATGAACAAATGAATGAATGACTGAATTCAGCAGTCATATCCTAAGATAAATGGGACTGCACAGATGAATTTTCTACTCCAATGCATGTTTCTCTAATGTACATTAGTTCATATTCAGTTAGTAAGTAGAAGAATCATGTTATTATAATGCGGAAATTGTGTTGGTTCATAAGCAATTTTTCAGAGTATTTTAATGATTTGTGTCACCAAGTAACATCAGCTCATCTCTAAGTACAGTAGCACAGTGGAACTCATCCCCAGTCAGAAACACAATATGGACTACTCCTCTTTCCAGCCACCCATCCTCCAATCCCAGCCCTGGCATTTTGTCTTTGCTTAGTTTGGTTACATGCTCTCTCTGGACATACACATGACATAGTTTTCTGATCCAAGGCATTTTGCCTAGGTCTCCAATCAAAAGCATTTTCTAATCCTCTGTACATACCCTTCAATCAATCTATAATTACCTTTATTTAAAGGTAAAGTTTTATATTCATTGTAGAATTATTTAAATTAGAAATTCAACATGTCTTTTTCCTGAGTTAGAATTTAATTAGAATTAGTTTGGGTTTGTTAGTGCTTTGATTACAAGCTTGTACAGGTTTGAGGATCTACCTACAGCCTTATTTCTCACCCCAAATATTTGTTTTTAGTGTGTAATTTTCCAGAACATGATTTTTTTCAGGAATGCATATATTTCATTATAGTAGAAACCCCTATATTGGTTAAACAAATACATGAGAGAGATGAGGGAAAGAGTTAACCTATGTAGAGATAGGAAAAATAGTTTAATAAGTCTCATATTATCTTGGCAAAACAATTTTGGAGTATCAAAGCTGTAGAGAAGTTTAGAGCTCAAATGTTCTTACCCATTCCTTATATAGATGAGAGGACAATACCCAGAAGATGTATGTAAATTTCCAAAGATCTTATACTTGATATTGACAAACTAAAATCGGTTCCCATGTGTTGAAACACTTGTCTCAACATTTCTCACAGTCATGGAATCTGAGTTTCATCTTCTGTCCACATCTTCTGAATGAGCCTTGTATATATTAATGTTTTAGTTCCCTCATGTGTAAAGCAAGGAAGTCTTTCCCTGTCATTACCTTGCATTATAGGTAAATAATGATGCTCCAGTTTGCCAGGTTAGTTTCAATTTGTACCCATTTTCTTGGTTTCTAAGTATTAACAGTCTCTATTCTTTTTATAAGTGACCTGGTTTGGAAAATAAATTACATGGCTACTTTAGTTATGAGGCACTGTCAGGAATTCAATAGTCATTTTTGGCTCTCTCTCCCCTTGGTTCAAATTGTACCCATTTTTCAAGATCTTGTTTCAATCCAGGTTGTTGTAAAAAGTCTTTCTAGAATGGCATCGCAAGAAGTTAGTATTTCTGAACATCTTAGTATTTTCTTTGTAAATTTCTAATGCTGTATCATTTTGGAAACTTGTGTTCTATAGTTTATTTCAGTGTTTCCCAAAAAGGACACTTCTGGCACTCTGGGTGGACAACTCTTTGGTGGGCAGAATCATCTCTAATGTTGGAGGAAGTTTAGCAGTCTTGAAAGCCAAACGGGCTCCTAAGTAATGTGTCAGGTCAGTCTGTCTCCACCCATTTCTAACCATTCCCAACCTCCTGTAAGGGTTGGAACTCCCATCTCCCAACCCCTAGTATAAACCACAGTTAAGATTGAGGGCTCAGAGAGGCAAGATCCAAGTTTGATTTATTTTAGCATCCTTTCTTCATACCTTAACACACACATACACACACACACACACCCATATGTGATGGAAATTTGAATGAGTAATCTAAAAGTGTATTTGTAGGCATCAGATATAATTTCACATTCCTGTCTCAAACTAAAAGAAATTGGAGGAATATGGGTATGCTAGGGTTGAACTGAGAAAATGTCTAAAACTCTAGTAAAACTTACCTCTCTACATACTCTTACATCTTCATTAGAGTAGGTGCAAGTAGCTAAACTCAGGTGAAGGCCCTGGAAATGATGCGACAGTATTCAGCACCTCCACTCCATTCAATGGAGATAGTGGATTAAGGAAAGTCAGAGGCTCTCATCAGAGGTGGATTAAGGTCGGTTGAGGCCCCGTGTACAGAAGAAAATATTGGGCCCCTTAAAAAAGAGAGAGAGACAGGGAAAATAAAAATACATGTTAATCATATTTTTAAATAAGTAGAAAACATTATATACTATTAATATTAAAGTTGTGCATATGAAGCCAAACTTGGTGTCATTAGAAAAAAAGTGTAGAGTTGGGGTTTTGCAGGACCCTTCAGAAATTGGGGCCCTGGGCACATGCCCTGTGCGTCCGCCATTATATCTACCTCTGGCTCTCCTGCTGAGCAGAATGGCCAGCATTATTATTTTTACTACTATTATTTCTTATTTTTATAGCAATTATATTGTAATAGCCAACATACCAGTAATGCTTTTGTGTGTGTGCCTGAATCATTTTTAGATTTTTGAAATGAATTATGTAATTAAATTCTTACAAGACAACAATTAAATAAATAATATATGAATAATAAATCTTCCTGTTTTACACATTGGAAAACTGAGGCACAGAGAGAGTAAATAGAAACAAGTAGAAGAAACATGTACTTCTACTTGTCAGGATTTGAACCCAGGTTGTCAAACTTCAGAGCCAGCACCCTTAGTCACCACAAAAATTGCTATATCGTGTCACCAGCCCTATTTCATCCTGAGACTTAGAACCTGGTCATTGCAGTCTTTGCTGACTATGATGACTTCCCAGGAGCCTCTTGCATTTACACTACGGTATAATCATATGCCATATCACAACAATTTCTTTTTTGTTATTTTTCTGGGACTTTTGGTGGCACATGTTTAGTTTTGTGCAAGCTGAGAGAGGAAAATGCCATGTATGGGTGCACACAGCTGTACAGGGATACCATTGACGTACCCACAAAGGCAATGTGGGGAAATGGGGAACAACATTGACCCTCCTGAACCAAACTTCTTAGGGTCAAATTCTGGCTGTAACATTTATTAACTGTGTGACTTCATGTGAGACTGCCTCAATTGCCAATCTCTAAAATAGGGATAAAATTAAGATGTACCCCAGAGGAATGTTGTGAAGGTTTAATAAAATAATATATTTATACAGTTCAAACTTAACCTAGTACATAGAGGTTCTATTTTATTTATGAAGTTAGGTCACTGCTTCTAAGAGCAGAAAATGCAATTGTCTTCAGTTTTAATTCTCGGTCAGGAAATATAAATTATATTGCTAAATTGTCTTACAAAAGAACCCTTTTAAAGTGAGCTGGAAACAGAAAGACCCAGGCTTAAGCAAGGGATTGAGAACCCAGTGATTATGTCTTTGGTTTTATATCCCTGTTACTAGTTTATGATGTTGGACAAATGGTTTATTTATTTCTTTCTTTCTCTGGTTGCCTTGTCTGCAAATTAAATGAAGAAAGGACATTTGAAAAACTTCTGAAGAAAACTCATGTAAACGATAAGCATTTTATGATGAAGTAGAGACAGCAATATTTTCCTCAAGGCTGGCCATATGACTTCCGCCCCCATATAATGCCTCCTCTAATGACCATACCACTGCAGTTGTCTTGGGAAACAAACACCAGTAATACCCTGAGGAATAAAATTTTGAGAATAAAATATCTCTCAATTAGAGAGAAAAGTGTAAAGCTCTCTATTTTCCCTCTTGTGACATTCATCTATTGAAGACAAGAATTCCATTTTATTGACTTCTTGTAATCAAGATGATATGACCTTTACAGGATTAATATCTCATTCTTTTGCTAACTAATTTACTCTAATAACACAGGAAGATGCTTTATCGTGTGAAAAACACCTTGGGGTATTGGGATTGGATATAATAGCTAGAGTAAAGCCATTAGATTTGGATATATAATAGAGTGAAATCTTAAATAAGAATTTGTAACCATGGGATATGGAAAATTTTTTTTTAATGTTGGAGTTTCGATTTTGTAAATTGTTAAAAAGAGCTGCTCTATTTTTGCAGTAAATTTTCAGGGACCTCTGCCATAACTTAGCCTTTTGTCATCTTTACTTCTATTTTTCTTATAGTTCTTCATTTTATACAAAGCTAAATGAAGTGTTACTATCACATTCTCAATATTAATTTGTATCTAGCTGTAAGAAAAGACTCCAGACCCACATCTGCTCTGCCTGCCTTCTTATTCCCAGGATCTAATCAAGTGAATGACATGCAGCAGATGTTCAATCAATGTGTGATAAATAAATAGTATTTCAGTATTTACATTTTATAAAACTGAGGTAGAATAAAATTGCCCATTGTAGTGAGTAGATTTCCAGAATAACAATTATTGTGATGGCCAGCCTCTTAATTCTGACCTCAGGTATTCCCTAAGCAGTTTTAAAGATATTCTGTCTACTTCAATCTAGTCTTAAATCAGACTCAGTATACTTAAACATTAGTCTCTTCAACCAAAGTCTCAACCACACATTGAGAGGTCTTCGGCCTTTCTCTTCTTTCTCTATACCCTGTGATCTCAATTATTTTCATTGATTAAAAAAAACACAACTATGATAGTATTGTTTTATTTTGATGATGTCTGTGCTTCAAAATTTATTTGATATAAAGAGGTTTGCTGTGTTTGCATTCTTATTAAAATTTCTAATAAAGCTGTTTATCACTATCCCTCTAAAAAAAGTGTGTTTCTCCTTAATTTATATCTTCTGTTTAGACCAGGGGTCAGAACCTTTTTTAGGTGAGAGAGCCATGAATGCCACATATTTTAAAATGTAATTTCATGAGAGCCATACAATATGTTTAACACTAAATACAACTAAATGTGTGCATTTTATGTAAGACCAACACTTTTAAAGTACAATAAGTCTTTTTAATAACGTTGTTATGCTGTTGCTAACCAATGATGAATAAAGTACTTCTTACCATTTATGCGATTTCTGGTGTTGCATGGTTTTGCTGATGGCTTTGTAATCTGGTTGACACATGGTGAGGTTAAGCTTCATGGAGGCATTGAGACTTCCATCCATTAAACGTGATTGTAGGTTGGTCTTAACATTCTTTAGATGTGAGAAAGACTGCTCACATGCATATGTAGAGCCAAACATTGTCAGTACAGCAATACTCACATGCTGCAGTGTGTGGTATGTGATGAGAAGCACGTTCCAAGTTTTGACAATCAGCTGGTCTTCGAGTTGAAGTTTTTTCATTTCTCCCCACTTGTGTTTGCTTGCCAACTCTGCTTGATGTCATGCAAGTCTTTCCAAACCTTCATTCAGTGACTTGAACTTCTTCAGCCACATGTCTGAGGCCTTCAGGTCAGCAGCTTGTAGCTCAAAATTCCTGATGGAAACACCGGGGATGGAACTTAGGCCAGTGCTGTCCACTGCACACTCATGTGGATGGGTGATGAACTTAATAAGATGAGTGTGCTCACGAAATTATCCAAAGCATGATTTGAATGACTGCAGGAGATTAGATGTGAAGCCCACTAGCTGCTGGAGATCAAAATGTTGAGCATGGTCACTTGCTGTGCATGCATCTTTAAACTCTCCTAGTATTTCAAAGTGTAGTAAACGACCTGTTTCAATGTCAGCGATGAAGAGTTCCAGCTTGTTTTCAAATGCAAACACTGCTTGTTGAAGGGATAAGACTGTATTTCCAATGCCTTGCATTTTCACATTGAGCTGGTTCAGATGTTCAGTCATGTCCACGAGATAGTAGAACTTTAGGAGCCACTCAGTGTTAGCTAACCCAGGATGCTCGATGTTTTACATTTCAAGAAAAGTCCAGATTTTGCTCCGACAAGCCACAAAATGGCTGAGAACCATCCCTCTTGACAATAACCAACGCACATTGCTATGCAGAAGCAGACTGGGATAATTATTTCCAACTTCATCCAACAGTGTTTTAAACTGGCAATCATTTAAAGCTCGGGCAACAATAAAGTTGACCACCCGAATTCCCAGCGACAATACCTCACCAAGCTGCTTGCCACACATCTGAGCACAAAGCGCCTCCTGATGTAGGATGCAGTGAAAATTTAGGATGGGTCTCTTTTCATCTTCATGAAGAAGTCCTACAAATCTTCTATTTTTCCCCACCATGCACGGAGCACCATCAGTACACACCAATGTAAGTTTATCCATTGGTAGATTTTTATCTTTAGCAATCTCAGTGAAAGACTTGACTAATTCCTCCCATCTTGTTGTTTCTTTCATAGGCAAAACAGCAAGACTTTCCTCATGTAGTGTGTTACTGACAAAAGACCTTGCAATCACGCTGAACTGGGATAAATGAGTTACATCTGTTGACTCATCCAAAGTGAGAGAAAAGAATGGTGTTGCATTTATGTCCTTCTCTTGTGTTGCTTCAATTTGATTTGCCATAATAATGGTACGATTGTGAACAGTTTTTGCTGACAGAGGCATGTCTTTTATTTGTTTGATTATCTTGTCTTTATTTGAAAAGTCGTCAAAAAGTTCATTGGCAACATAAAGCATGAATGTTTTGACACACTCTCCATCTGTGAATGGCTTTTTGTTTTTCACAGTTGCCAAAGCACCAGCAAAGCTAGCCGAATTCCAGTCACCTTGTTGGGTTCAAACACAGAGTTGCTGCTGACTAGCTTGCAGTCTGCACTGTAGCTCTTGACATGCTTTCTTCCTGCTGTCCCTTGTTGGATATTTTGATGCAAATGTAGTATGGTGTGTGTCGAAGTGCCGCTTTATCTTTGACCGTTTCATCTATCCAATCCATGTTAGACACACTGCAGAACCTGCTCTCTCCACAAAGGCAAATTCCTCTGTCCATTACTGTTGATTAGTATGATACTCCTCATCTTTTTTACTTTTAGCCATCTTCTTCGTCAAAAGAGTTTTTGCAATTAGCTAGCTGACTACTTGATTAAAAGGAGGAAAGTTTACTTCCTGGCCTCACAACGACCTGTGTACATTACACATTATCCAATAAAAATATGGTGTTGTCCCGGAGGACTGCTGTGATTGGCTGCAGCCACCTGCAACCATGAACATGAGTGGTAGGAAATGAATGGATTGTAATACATGAAAATGTTTTATATTTTTAACGTTATTATTTTTATAATTAAAGATTTGTCTGCGAGTCAGGTGCAGCCATGAAAAGAGCCACATCTGGTTCATGAGCCATAGGTTCCCGAACCCTGGTTTAGACCTATCCTCTGAGCTTCTCTTTCATATGGATTAAACTGCAGGCTTGCTGTCTCTATTTGTCTGTGTCACAGACATCTCAAACTTCATATGTCCACAGTTGTTCTAGAACTATCTTGGCTGAAGCCCTTTCTGTCACAGTACATGACACCATATCTTACCTACTACAGTTTTTTTTTATGTTACTGAATATCACTTGTCATATTCAGTCTTTCAGCAGGTCTTGTCAATCTTCTCTCTAAAAATATGTTTAGTAAACTTTTTTCTTCATCTTCACTGTTACTACCTGAGTTCAGGTCACCATTTTCTTTTACCAACAGCCTCCTACCATCTCTCTTTCTTCACTGTTATCTCTTTACATGTCATTCTTTATACTTAAAGAAAGAAGGATTAAGAAAAACACACCTGTTTTATGCTTAATACCCCAAATGGCTTTCTAGTATATTTAGAACGAAAGTCAGACTTTGTACTATAGCATACAAACACCTCATATCTGGCCCCTGTTTCTCTTTAGAGTACTTATTATAACTTCCAATTATTTTATTTGTAATCTTATTTATTTATTTTTGAATACCTTCCTCTATAGATTAGATGGTATTTGAGGAAAGAGATAATATTAATTTTATTTATTATTGTATCCCCAGCAGCTAATATTTTGTCTGATACTATAAGTACACAAAAGTCTTTGGTGAACAAATAAGGAAAACTATAGAATACTTTGCCCAAACAATTTTTACCTGAATCGAATGCTTCTTTGCATTGCACTCCATTCTTTAATCTCTGTAAATTATTACATTTTGATTTTACCAAGATATTTAGGTATAAATTTTTCAGTATTTTTTTATTTTATGATTATTTCTCTCTTCGCACCCTTGCTTCCCACAAGAGGTATTGATGATCTTGCCAACATTCCTTATAGGTTCTTAAACTTGTCTTCTAATATCACCTCAGGGCCTGGATCCTTATATTCTTTATTTTCTATCCAACATCTTCAGTCTCTTCTTCTCTACTGCACTTTTCTCATTTTTTCAACATATTCAGGCGTCCTCTAACCTATGATTCTCCTTTGACTAACACTTCATTTCATTTCCTTGAATTGTCATTGTTCTGATGTGCCAATGTATCGATTTCTTTTAATGTTTCAGTACTTGTTTCTTCACAGCTCTGCAAGATAAATGTACTTTTTTTTCAGTTAAAATTTTCTTCATGTCATCCCTGATTTTGTAATTGTTAAATCTAATTTAATCCTCATCACTATAACCTGTGCTCAACTGTTAATTTCTTTTTGAAATTCTCCTATGTTGCATCTCAGAATTTTAGACTATTTTTGTTCTTTTTCTAGTTCTCTGATCAGCAATCATGGTATGGCTGTCATTTTACTGCCTTGGACATGTATATTTGTTTATAAATACATCTTATTCTTTGGATTGTCTTTTTGTATAGTGTCCCGAGAGAAACTCATTTACTTCTGACCTAGCTTAAACTTATCCTTTTCCATATCAGTTTTCCTCAGTTCCTGCTTTTCTGTTTATGACATCATGATCTTTCAAGGCCACTCCACACAAAGCTTCAGTTAGTCTGGAACTGCCTTCACTTTACTTCATGCCAAGTCCCAGCCCCAACCATAATTTAACACACAACGGGTAATCAATGAGTGTTTGTTGAAAGATTTAATGATAACATCCTATCATCTCACCTTTGTATTTTTTTAAATTTTATTTTATTATTATTAATTTTAATGGGGTGACACCAATAAATCAGGGTACATAGGTACAATAAAAACATCTCCAGATTATCTTTTCATTCAATTGTGTTGCATACCTGTCACCCAAAGTCAAATTGTCCTCTGTGACCTTCTATATGGTTGTCCCTGTGCCCCTCCCCTCCTCCCTATACCATCCTTCCCTCCCTCCCCCCACCCCGTAACCACCACTCTCTTGTCCATGTCTCATAGTCTCACTTTTGTGTCCCACCTATGTATGAAATCATGCTGTTCTCAGTTTTTCTTTTTTTCTGATTTATTATTTCACTCCGTATAATGTTATCAAGGTTCATCCATTTTGTTGTAAATGATCCGATGTCATCATTTCTTATGGCTGAGTAGTGTTCCATAGTATATATGTACCATAGCTTTTTAATCCACTCATCTACTGATGGACACTTAGGCTGTTTCCAGATCTTCGCTATTGTGAACAATGCTTCCAGGAACATGGGGACGCATTTCTTCTTTTCGAACAGTGCTATGGTGTTCTTAGGGTATATTCCCATAAGTGGGATAGCTGGGTCAAAAGGCAGTTCGATTTTTAATTTTTTGAGGAATCTCCAAACTGTTTTCCACAGTGGCTGCACCAGTCTGCATTCCCACCAACAGTGCAGAAGGGTTCCCTTTTCTCCACATCCTCGCCAGCACTTGTTCTGTGTTGTTTTGCTGATGAGCGCCATTCTGACTGGTGTGAGGTGATATCTCATTGTGGTTTTAATTTGCATTTCTCTAATGATTAGTGATGTTGAGCATTTTTTCATATGCCTATTGGCCATCTGTATGTCCTCTTTGGAGAAATTTCTATTCATTTCTTTTGCCCATTTTTTGATTGGATTGTTTGTCTTCCTGTTGTTGAGTTTTATAAGTTCTTTATAAATTTTAGTTATTAAACCCTTATCAGATGTGCTGTCGAATATGTTTTTCCATTGCGTGGCTTGTCTTTTTATTCTGTTCTTATTGTCTTTAGCTGTGCAAAAACTTTTTAGTTTGATATAGTCCCATTTGTTTATCTTGCCTTTATTTCAGTTGCCCGTGGAGATAAATCGGCAAATATATTGCTGCTACAGATGTCGGAGAGCTTGCTGCCTATGTTTTCTTCTAAGATGCTTATGGTTTCACGGCTTACATTTAAGTCTTATCCATTTTGAGTTTGTTTTTGTGAATGGTGTAAGTTGATGGTCTAGTTTCATTTTTTTTTGCAGGCAGATGTCCAATTTTCCCAACACCATTTGTTAAAGAGGCTGTCTTTACTCCATTGTATGTTCTTTCCTCCTTTGTCAAATATCAGTTGTCCATAAAGCTGTGGGTTTATTTCTGGGTTCTCTGTTCTGTTCCATTGATCTATGTGCCTGTTCTTATGCCAGTACCAGGCTGTCTTGAGTATAACG
The DNA here is from genome assembly GCA_037038555.1 of Rhynchonycteris naso. Taxonomy (NCBI): domain Eukaryota; kingdom Metazoa; phylum Chordata; class Mammalia; order Chiroptera; family Emballonuridae; genus Rhynchonycteris; species Rhynchonycteris naso. Next base: position 232,498,138 of record CM072998.1, read on the forward strand.
GCCTTATAGTAAACCTTGATATCTGGAAGAGTGATACCTCCTGCTTTATTTTTTCTTTTTAAGATTGCTGAGGTTATTCGTGTTCTTTTTTGGTTCCATATAAACTTTTGGAATATGTGTTCTATATCTTTGAAGTATGTCATTGGTATTTTAATTGGTATTGCATTGAATTTATAAATTGCTTTGGGTAATATAGACATTTTAATGATGTTTATTCTTCCTAGCCATGAGCACGGTATATGCTTCCACTTGTTTGTATCTTCCTTGATTTCTTTTATCAATGTTCTATAATTTTCCGAGTACAAGTCCTTAACCTCCTTGGTTAAATTTACTTCTAGGTACTTTATTTTTTTGGCTGCAATAGTGAAGGGGATTGTTTCCTTAATTTCTTTTGCTGACAGTTCATTGTTGGTAAATAGAAATGCCTCTGATTTCTGAGTATTAATTTTATATCCTGCCACCTTGCTGAATTCATTTATAAGGTCCAGTAGTTTATTGACTGAGACTTTAGGGTTTTCAATATACAATATCATATCATCTGCAAGTAGTGACAGTTTTACTTCTTCTTTTCCCATTTGGATGCATTTTATTTCTTCTTCTTGTCCGCTTGCTGTAGATAGGACTTCCAGAACTATGTTGAATAAAAGTGGTGAAAGGGGACACCCCTGCCTGGTTCCTGATCTTAAGGGGATTGCTTTTAATTTTTGTCCATTTAGTATGATGTTTGCTGTCAGTTTATCATAGATGGCCTTTATCATGTTAAGGAATGTTCCTTGTATTCCCACTTTACTGAGAGTTTTGAGCATGAATGAGTGCTGGATTTTATCAAATGCCTTTTCTGCATCTATTGAAATTATCATGTAATTTTTGTCCTTCCTTTTGTTTATGTGATGAATCACATTGATTGATTTGCGAATATTGAACCAGCCTTGCCTCTCCAAAATAAATCCACCTTGATCATGGTGTATGATTTTTTTCATATATTGCTGATTCCGGTTGGCTAATATTTTGTTGAGAATTTTAGCATCTAAATTCATCAGGGATATAGGCCTATAATTTTTTTTCTTTGTGTTGTCTTTGCCCGGTTTGGGGATCAGATTTATGCTCGCCTCATAAAAAGAGTTTGGAAGTCTTCCTTCCTCTTGAATTTTTTGAAATAGCTTGAGGAGGATAGGAGTTAGTTCTTCTTTGAATTTTTGATAGAATTCACTAGTGAAGCCATCAGGCCCAGGACTTTTCTTTTTTGGGAGTTTTTTGATAACTGTTTTGATCTCATTTGTTGTAATTGGTGTGTTTAGGTGTTCTACTTCTTCCAGATTGATTTTTGGAAGGTTATATGATTCAAGAAATTTGTCCATTTCACCGAGATTGTCTAATTTTTTGGCATATAATTCTTCATAGTATTTTCTTACAATGCTTTGTATTTCTGTTGTGTCAGTTGTTATTTCTCCACTGTCCTTTTTAATTTTATTTATTTGAGTCCTCTCTCTTTTTTTCTTGGTGAGTCTAGTTAAAGGTTCATCAATCTTGTTTACCTTTTCAAAGAACCAGCTTCTGGTTTCATTGATCTTCTGTATTGTTTCCTTAGCCTCTATGTCATTTATTTCTGCTCTGATCTTTATTATTTCCTTCATATTACTTGTCCTGAGTTTTATTTGCTGTTATTTTCCTAGTTCTTTTAGCTGCAGGGTCAGGTTGCTTATTTGAACTTTTTCTAGCTTCTTATGATATGCCTGTAATGCAATGAACTTCCCTCTCAGAACTACTTTTGCTGTGTCCCATAAATTTTGAGTTGATGTATGCTCATTATCATTTGTTTCTAGAAACTTTTTTATTTCGTCTTTGATCTCATTGTTAATCCATTCATTATTTAATTTCATGCTATTTAGTTTCCAAGTGTTTGTGTATTTTTCAGTTTTTCTTTTGTGGTTAATTTCTAGTTTCATGGCATTGTGATCAGAGAAAATGCTTGATATGATTTCAATCTCCTTAAATTTATTGAGACCATTTTTGTGTCCTAACATGTGGTCTATCCTAGAAAATGTACCATGAGTGCTTGAGAAGAATGTATAATCTACTGCTTTAGGGTAAAAAATTCTGAAGATATCTATTAAATCAAGTTGATCTAGTGTCTCCTTTAAGTCTGCTGTTTCTTTATTAATTTTCTTTCTTGAGGGTCTATCCAGTGTTGTTAGAGGGGTATTGAAATCCCCTACTATGATAGTATTGCTGTTAATCTCGCCCTTTATATCCATCAAAGCCTGCTTTATGTATGTCGGGGCTCCTATATTTGGTGCATAGATATTTATAATAGTTATATGTTCCTGTTGAATTGTTCCCTTTATCATTATGTAGTGTCCTTCTTTATCTCTTACTATAGCCTTTGTTTTAAAGTCCATTTTGTAAGATATAAGTACTGCTATTTTGGCTTATTTTTCATTTCCATTTGCATGAAATATTTTTTTCCATCCTTTTACCTTCAGTCTATGTGCATCTTTTGTTTTAAGGTGTGTCTCTTGTAGACAGCATATGTATGGGTCCTGTTTCTTTATCCACGCAGCTACCCTATGTCTTTTGATTGGATCATTTAATCCATTTACATTTAAGGTTATTATTGATATGTAGTTGTTTATTGCCATTTTATTCTTTAAAGCTGTGTTCTTCTTTTGCTCTATTATTTCCTCTCTTTAAACTGTTCACAAGAGGCTCCTTAGTATCTCTTGCAGAATTGGTTTGGTTTTAATGAATTCCTTGAGGCTTTCTTTTTCTGGAAAGCTCTTTATTTCTCCTTCAATTTTAAATGTTAGCCTTGCTGGATAGAGTAGTCTTGGTTGTAGGTTCTTGTTCTGCAATACTTTGATTATATCTTGTCATTCCCTTCTGGCCTCAAGTGTTTCTGTTGAGAAGTCCGATGTCATCCTTATGGGGGCTCCTTTGTAGGTGATAGCCTTTTTTTCCCTAGCAGCTTTTAAAATTTTCTCTTGATCCACTAGCTTTGGTATTTTAACTATGATATGTCTTGATGTAGATCTTTTTGGGTTTCTCTTTAATGGAGTTCTGTGTGCTTCTTGAACGTGTAGAGTGTTTCCCAGCCTTAATTTAGGAAAGTTTTCTGCTATGATTTGATTGAACAAAGTTTCCATTTCCTGTCCTCTCTCCTCTTCTTCAGGCACCCCTATGATGCGAATGTTGTTTCTCTTCATGTTGTCACAGAGCTCCCTTAGAGTTTCCTCACATTTTTTGAGTCTCTTTTCCTTCTTCTTCTCTGCTTCTGTGCCGTTGTTTATTGTGTCCTCTAACTCGCTGATTTGATCCTCAGCGTGATTTTTCCTGCTTTTAATTCCTTCCATTGTGGTCTTCAGTTCTGATACTGTATTTGTCATTTCTGTCTGATTCTTTTTCATTATTTCAATTTTGTTTTTTATACTTGTTATCTCTTTATTTAGTTGTTCATAATGACTATCCATTGTTGCTCTAATTTCTTTGAACATCCTAACTATCATTATTCTAAATTCTGCTTCTGGTAGTTTGGTTATATCTGGTTCATTCAGGTCCTTCTCTGGGGATTTCTCTTGATTCATTTGGTTTGCATTCCTCTGCCTGCCCATTTTGTCTGTGTATAAGCAAGTTGTGGCCACTTGAGTCCAGTAGGTGTTGCCCTTGTGTTCTCTAGGTGTGTTGTGTCTGCAGGCCCGCCACCCCCTCTGCTGGTGCCTAGGGTGGTTTGGTATGGGCATTGCTGTGATTTCTGCTTTTCCTCCGCGGGAGGGGCTGTCACTCAAGCCACAAGCCTCAGCACAAAGGGTAGAGGTGAGCACCTTTGCTCAGCTGCTGACCTAGCCTGTCCGGACTTCTGCCCAGAACCCGCAGTCAGAGCCTGCTCGCCACAGTTTCACAGGTTGGGTCACCTTTGTATTATTATAATAAGCATCTAGATTGTTTCCATTTTCCTATCCAGTATCTTATTTAATTGATTCTTTGCCCTGCCTTAAAATATATTCTCGTTTTCAACTAATGCAATGGTGGTACACTGGTCTCATCTTTTGAGCCATTCCTATAAGATGGCAATTGCTACCTAAAATATTAAGAAAGATTCTGAGGTCTTATCAAGGCTCAGCAAAAAAGAGTGATGATTATTTAGTGATGGCTGTCATAGGTCTGGGAAGAAGAAATGTAGATAGGCATGTGATGTGTGCTATGGTCATTTCTGGTTTACAAGCTAAACAAACATTTTTATCAGCTTAATAAATTGAAGCCTGAATTTTTAGCTAATTCTTGCTTTCAATAATAGCCTTAGTTATTTATAATGTTTCTTATATTTTGCTTCAGCAAAAGTTATTGTTCTTCAAACAAGTTTCTCAGTTTTTCACGCTGTGGATCTTCATATAGTACCTCAACTTAGAAGTTCCTCTAATCTCCTTACCTACTTTTTTGTCCTCTCAATTTAAATTCATCTATTTCCCTAAAACCTTTGCAGATCATTTTAATCTAGAGCAGTGCATTCTGAAGATCTATGGTAGAGGTGATCTGAACTGGTCATTTGGCAGTTAAGCATGCTACTTTGAAATATTTCCTATATTTTTGTGTGAACTATATAGTACCTTTATACAATCAGTTTTCATTTTTTATGTTGTATCTTCACTTAAATTTTAAAGGCTTTTATGTTACTGGCACATATAAAGCCTGATTAAGCGTGCCCACTGTGTGTAGTGACCTCCAAGGCTGTTCACCTAAAAAATTGCCACTTACGTAGTAGGTGCTCATGACATATTGGTTTAAATTACAAATGCTAATAAAAATTCCTTCGTTCATTATGTGTTTTACTCTATTCTGCATTTGCATTACCTTATTTATTCTTTGCAAAAGTCTTATGAGATACATTACAATACCAAGTTTTGCAGAAGCTTTGTGGTTTATAAATATTTAAATTAAAAAATTGTCTAAGGTAATTTCTGCAGATAATAATTGAAGTTTTGTTCCCAATGAAGGTCAAGATTACTAAGATTGTCATTGGAAAATAAATGGAAAAGCATGCCTTGTTTCTAAACAAAACTTTATTACTCAGGAAAGCTATCACATAATTCTATTTCTGGTCATTGGCTATTGTAAAAAAATGACATTGGGGTTTCTCCATGTATAACCAACATTTTCAAATGCTGAGAAATCTGATAGCAAAATGAAGCTACGGTTTTGTCACATAGCTCTGGTGAGAATCTCCAACTGTGGAATGTAAACTGTGGGAACCAGGAGATGGATTAGAACTTAACTATTCCAAGAGACCACTTCGCTTTCTGTCCATTATTCTGAGTGCAAGTAGGCCCACATAGCTCTAAAACTTTTAATATGTATAAGCTCAGATGGATATCTGGGGACCCCTCAGATCAGCTTGGATCCCTTGGAACATATCCAAGTTAATTAGAATCCCTAAAAAGACAGTAGACTTGTGGGGATAGTCACAATAGTTTTTGTCTTCTTAGATAACTACAGGCTCTCTACAATAAGACTGAAAATTCCTAGCAGAACTTATAGAACAAAATAGCTATGGATAGTATAAAAGGGCTAACGGATCCATTCAAGTGTCTATAAGATGCCCCTAAATGCCACTGAAAGGTATAAATTAACTGCAGACATTATTGTTCCTCACTTGGGGGCACTAAAATGATGCCTCTCTTTTCTCTTTTTTTCCCCCCATGGCAAAAATTATTTTACAATGAGATGAAAAGAATTTTGTATGTAATTATTTTTGTATGAGGACAAGTTGGTAATGGTTTATATTTATCATTCACTCACTCAGCCTGCTTTTAATGCTTGCAATCTCTCTATTAATGAACTAGAAATTGGCTGCTTCCAAGAAGAGGTAATGTCCTTTTGATGGATAGCGTGTTGGGTTAGGAGTCAGTTGACCAGACACCAGAACAGAATGAGAGTTAGAAGTGAGTGCGGAGGTTATAATCTGACCTCTAGCTAATTTACAAATACCCTCTACAATGCCCCTGACAAGGATCATCCACTTCCAGTTCAGGAGGACCACTGGGTAATTGTGTGATTAGGCAGAGCACTTAGCGACTACATTACAGAACTATAGAATGATTGAGCAGGAAAGGACCTTGGAGGTGTGTTAGTTAGCCCTTTTGCTCTGAGATGAGAGCCAGCAATTTAAGTGACTTACCTCTGAAGTTTAGTAGTACTACCAAAACTAAGTATTCTGCTGCCCATTCAGAAGAATTAGTCCACCATAACAATTCCTTTTGTTAAATTAGAAAATGGCACCAGCCAACACAACTATAGCTGTCTGGTGTGAATGATTCAAAATTATACCCATTATTGTTTTTGTAATTTTACCAATTAGATTATGTGTTCCATGAGATGAAAAAGGTTGGAATAGCTGCACAAGAGAAATGCCATTATTTTGAGGGTACTTTCAAGGAGAGTTGACTGCAGCAACCACCAGATTTGAACAAGAAATTTTAAAACCACTTGATTTTTCTTTAGCATTAGAGGCATTCACTGGTTAATTGAAACTTATTTATTCAGATTTTACCTGCTAACCCATTTTTTCAGGCTTGTCTCAAAGCTATAAGTATCTTTTAAAATACATCTACCTCCTCTTCAAACTGCATTCCTTTCAGCCATAGCTCCTTATTTGAATAGCTTGAGGACTAATTTGAATCACACTTCTCTTGCTGGGTCTCTGAGAGTGTGTGATACCTTAGGGAGTTGCCTTATAGAGATTTAAAAAATATTTTAAAAATGAAATACATTTGAATTCTTTAAGTTACATATGTTTTAATTTAGAAAAGGACAATTGAAGCCTTCATTAAAATAGATTTATTCAAATTTCAGATGTGTAGATAAATTTTCCTGAGATAACTTGGTCTATGTCTATCCAGATTGTAGCATTTTCATACTTTCTAAATTAAATGTTGCTGTGTCTTGGCTCATTGGTAGAATATGTTAGAAGGGTTAGTCATAATTATTGTAAATATTCCAGCATTGAGTCAGGTTTTATTGGTGTTTAGAAGTAACTTCTCTTTCTTCTTTTTCATTTTCACTTTTTATACTTCTGAAATTTTTTCTTTACATTTGAATGCTACTTGCTTTCATATGTTTTAGCCCTGGTCAAGAATACAAAACTGTCTTCCACTTTTTTAAAAACCTAGTCTTCTCTGCCTTGAGTAGAAGGGGCAGTTTGAGCCTGTATTAAGTGAGAAGGAAGGATCCTTTCTTAATACATAGGAAATCATTTAGGTTTACTGTGTCATTTGATATTTTTAAAACCTTATAAGGTAAATTTTAAAGACTTATTTAAATATGAGAAAAGCTCAAGGAGGTTGAATATCTTATCTAAATTTACAGAAACAGTATATAGCAGAGCTGGAATTTTAACCTGGGTCTCCCCTACACCTGAGCCTACACACTTAACCATCTTTCATGCCTCCGAAGTACTTGATTTTGGTCATCAACAGAAAACTTCCTTTCAAAAACAAACCACCACCAACAAAAGGCACACTTATCTAATTCCATCTACAAATGAAAAATTATATATATTTTACATATCTGGGGCTACTTTGCATTTCATTTTTCATGAGGCAGTCCCATTTTGAATTATCCAAAGATACTATTATAGCTTCTTGGCTTCTACTTTTGGTGTTATAAAGGTATGATCATTGCTAACAACAATAACAACAAGCAAAGCATGTCATCTATGCTATAGTCATTTAGTGGAAGGAAGCAAAGACAAAATTGAGATTCAATTTATGGACATGTTTAACTTCACTTTGAGAATCACTGTTCCATAGTCCAAACTGCATGTCTAACTCAGCCAACAGTCTTGTGATTCTGGCAAGTACAGACGGGGCCCAGGGAGATGTCCCAGCACACACCAATTTTTATTAGTATAAGATAGTTTTTTTGGAAAATAATTCTAAATATCCATCATACTGATAATGGCCCAACAGGTTTTCTTTGAATTTGGTTTCTGGGTTTGCATTTAATTCTATCTTGTATAATTAAGTCAGCAAATGCTCCTCAGACCTAGATAGAACTTGAATCCTGAAGTGAGGATTCAATTTCAGGCAAGTTACAAAGTCATGTTCTCATATGTGAAAACATGAAACATAATAAAATAATGTCTGAGATTACTTAGCACTATACTTAGTACACAGTTAATTCTAATTAAGGAGAACTGTTATGATTTTATGTCTTTACCTGTTCTAGATCATAAGCACACTGAAAGCAAGGCATGTGCATGAAGCCTTGTTGTATCAGCACAGAACAGTCATGAGGCACTAAATGGCTCATGGTTTTCCACTGTGCCACATATGTGAAAAGATTCAAGCACATGAAATCTGTAGTCCAAGACTCTGCCACCTATAGTGGACAGATATCAAAACTGACTAGTTTATTGAGAAGCATATAATTATTTTCATTCTATTTAATTTTGACAGCCACTTTATAAGCCAACTACTTTATCCTCTTTCTCTTAAATTGGAGAATGTCTAAACATTTTTATAGAGAGACAAAAGGATATCTCAGTGGATGATTCTAGTCTGCTTGGCCCTTAAAGAAGATTAAAAAGGAGGAGTTTACTACTTGAAAGGTACTAATATCTGACCTAATTTTGAGACTAAAAGGGCACCAACTTGCTAGTTCATTAAAATTTCAAGTAAAAAAGGGCTTGGCTAGGGCAATACAAGATAAAATGGGTAAAATTTTAAAGTTGGAGCTACTGCTACATTAGTTAATGCCATACAGAGTAAACAACAGGGACCTTCATTGTGGAGTGTACTCTTAATAAAGAATACTTTTCCTGATCAGCTAGAATTTTCTAGAAGTTTATCTGGGTGATTTAATTTTGAGTCCCCTCTTCTGCCAAAAGTCCATTGGGTTGTCTTCTATTTCCCAGCTGAAGGAACAAAGATGACTGCCACCCCACCACTGGCTTCCCAACACCCAGCATATATGCAGTCCTTCACTGATGAAGATACTGGCTGAGCTTGTTTTATTGAAGACATCATAGACTACAACACAGGCCCCTTTTGTATTTTCCCATCAATCATTTGGGAACTATCAGGCTGTTTAATATCCCATTGTAAGAAACAGCAGACATTTTTTCTGCCTTGCATGTAACTATATTAGTGGGAGGGCATTTTCTAAAGAAATCATATTGAACTCTTTTTCTTTCTTTTAAAGAGTTTTTATTGAAGTCAAAAGAGGAATAATTGGTAGGCTTTCTCTTTGCCATCTTAAAGTGAAAATATGCTCTATCCTATTTTTAAGATCTATAAATAGCTCAGCTAATAGAAAGGGGGTGGGGGAAAAAATAAAAGCATTAACTTCTGAACCTTAGCAGAAGCTTATATGTTGGAATAAAGAAAATGATTCAGACGAGCTCTTTGATAGCTTTTCCACTACAACAAAGTACAGCCCTGCTTGTCAGCCCATCTAAATTTTCCCTTCATCTAATACACTAGGTAAACCAGAGCTGCAAAGGAACATTTTAATATTGACAATGTTCCTGGAAAACTATGTGCTTTATAATGAATTAACTTTTGCTGCACTGCTGAACATATGAAAAAAAGTTGGCTAAGCAGGAAAAATTGACTTTAACCCATTTTATTTTTGTCATTGGAGCTCAATGCAGCAATCAAAATGAATAGAATCCCTCAAAAGTGCTAGTGTTTGTCACCAATAAAAAAGCTCATCTTTGCATGTCCTTAGGTTATTATACATCTCTGATGCTTCAAGAAATATCTTGCAGATCTTGTACTGATGTGAATTGAAATTGCAGATAAAACTTGCCAATTAAGCAAGTTATGGGGGCACCACAAAATATTGCAAGAACTAAAACTGAAGTAACTTCATGTCCTTATTTGTCATATACAGTGGTGTTCATATGAAGCAGCCATAATAGTACATGCTTCCACCAGAATCTTAGGGCGCAGGCAGAGGACAGATTGCATTCTTATAATAATTTTGTATCACATACTTCTCAGGATATCGTGTAAGCAGAACATGCTGGAACTAGATAAGCCCTATCTTTTCTGCTTTACCCTTGCTCTCATTACAGTTTAGTTTCATAAGATTGTTCTCTAGCTACTATCTCCTTTCAAGTGCCACATGGACTTACAGTTCTCTCAACAAAGTTCTGTAATGTTTGAATTACAGAGTATACACATTTATGTACAAGTCTTATAATACCATATTAATTAATAATATAACACATAATGAGCAAGATATAAAATAAAAAAAACATTGTCTTACCTTTAGATTATTGTGCATGATGTTTTCTATGGGTTATCTGCAAATGAATCATCAGATTTCTAGTTATAGAAGTGGGAGTAGGAGAAGTCTTCTTTGTATAGGAATGAGTGTGCCTGTACACCAGGGTCACAAACATGCATGGTATGAATAGAGTAAAATCCACATCTAATGATCAGCTTCCATCTTCCTAAGACCACAGGGAAGAAGTGAAGAGAAGGGGGAGTCACCAACACAAAGAGTGTGTAGGGCTACAGGTCCTCACCCTTTAAGGTGAATGCCACAGAAGATATTCCAGTTTGGCAGCCAACATAAAAGGTTTGTTTTCTTATCTTTTTAAAGCAATTGGAGATTATGATTTCTTCCAATATTTCCGCAAAGCTTTTTCAATATAGATTTTCCTACCAGAAAATAGAGCCTAAAGTCTCTAACAGCTCAATTTGAGATCCTTGTACACAATTTAAATTTCCTTTTTTTCTGTAATTCAGAACACTAATTTTTTAATTTCTTCTCATTTAAACAATTAACGTTCATTTTACTTGCCATGGAAAACTAAATAGAGTGATTCTTCTAATACTACTGAGTAAAGACTGTTTTTTAAAGCTTTGCCACATTGTATTTGGGAGGATCCCTTAATTGTAGCTTCTATACATAAAATACTTTAAGTAGAAAATATATCTACTAATCTGTCTTGTCGATCTATTTTGTGCTGCTAGATTTTGTTTATTAAAGTAATTAAATTAGCTGGGGGTTGGGTAGAGAGTGTGAGTTCTTTATCCAAGAGAAGTATGCAAAAGAAACTTCATGGTCAAGCAATAGATGTGAGAAAATGGAATGGAGGGTGTATCTTAATAATATTTTTTCATTTGATCTGTTGGTATAGTTTCTAGGACCTCACTAATCATCCTTCATTTTTATTTATTGACTATAATTTGGATGGCAATTTTATTCATTTAATTGATTGTTATAATGGTGAATGAACCTTGTAATCCTGGAGCTATGGGAGTCTAAGCACTTTTATAATAAGTACTGCTTTTTGTTTGTTTTTATTTTACAAAACCAGCATAACTCATATGTGCATTTGATTAAATCTTATTTCTATTGAGCTCACTTCTTAATTGATAATTTGACCCATAATATCAATTGCATACTTTTTTTTTCAACATTAAAAAATGACTATTGGAGAAGGGTGCATAATTTTAGGTGACATTGGAATGACTTGCTGTCTTAGCAAATCAAATCATATTTTAATTTTTTTAAATTGATTAAGAGACAGAAAGAGAAAGGAAGAAAGAGAAGGATGGGGAGCATTCATTCAGTCCCACTTAGTTTTGCATTTATTGGTTGCTTCCTGTTTGTGACCTGACTGGGGTTCAGAACCACAACCTTGATGTTTTGGGATGACACTAACTGAGATACCCAGCCAGGGTTTGGGCCTATTTTGAATATTGTATTCTCAGTTCTTTCTCTATTTTTTATTTTTTTAAAGATTTTATTTATTCATTTTAGAGAGGAAAGAGAGAGAGAGAAGTGGGGAGGAGCAGGAAGCATCAACTCCCATATGTACCTTGACCAAGCAAGCCCAGGATTTCGAACTGGCAACCTTGGTGATCCAGGTTGATGTGTTTATCCACTGCGCCACCACAGGTCAAGCCTCTTTATTCTTTAGTTCTATAAATTGTCTACGTATCTTGCTTGTTATCTGGCCAATAATTCAGAGTAAATACTGTGTATTCAAAATTCTTTACTTGCTTATTTACTTTTCTTCTGGGTTTCTTATTTCTCCTAATAATATCATCAGTCTCCCAGGCACAGAATTGAAATGAAGTAATTTCTACACCAAGTATAGTAAAGGGTCTAAGCCTAGAGACTCGAGACAGGTTTTGTAGTTTGAATTTTGACTCTTCCAGTTACTAAGATGAATATATATATATATATATATATATATATATATATATATATATTACTAAATATATTTCTGGGTATCTGGTTTCCATTCTAAATTGTGAATGCCATAAGAACAATGAATATGTTTCCTTAATATTTATACATCATCTTGCAATATATACAAAGGACATAATAAAAGTTCAATAATATATGAATTAATAAATGAATGAAAATGTAGCTAAAGAGCAGAGTCTAAAATTTGAAATGGAAACCAAAATTTCTATTTATTTCTATTGGATCTTTTCTTCAAGTTATCAGGAAGGCTATCTATATTCAGTGAAATTTTAGCCTTGGAACTTACTCTGAAATAGTGCTCATATTTAGACAGGGTATGTTATATGATCTCATTGCCAAACTTAATTTTGGAAACTGGAGGACATGATTGTCAAAGGTAATAAAATCATAGCAGAAAGTTGATTTCACAAATGATATAGTTACTTTTATTGACATAAAAAACAAAAAATTCAATATCATCAAGAATATAGTTTTATTTATTATTTTTTTTTAGAATATAGTTTTATTTATTATCTTTTTTAGCAAGAGAGTGGGAAAGAGAGAGAGAGAGAGAGAGAGAGAGAGAAGAAGGAAGAGAGATAAGAAGCATCAACTCCTAGTTGTGGCACCTTAGTTGTTCATTGATTGTGTTCTCATACATGCATTGACCAGGGGACCCCATCCAAGCCAGTGACCTCCTGCTTAAGTCAGCAACCTTGGACTCAAGTCAGCAACCTTGGACTCAAGTCAGCAACCTTGAACTGTAAGCCAGCAACATTTGGGCTCAAGTCAGTGACCATGGGATCATGTCAATGATTCTATGCTCTAGCCAGTGACTCCATGCTTACCTGGTGAGTCTGCTTTCAAGCTGGATAGACCTGCACACAAGCTGGTGACCTTGGGGTTTCAAACCTGTAACCTCAACATCCCATGTTGACACTCTATCCACTGTGCCACCACCAGTCAGGCAAGAATATAGTTTTATATAAAAATTTTATCAATGATAAAACTTATTTACTTTGAATCTAGAAAGGTACCTGAATACTTCAGAGTATGAAGTGATTGGAATAAAAATTAAGTGAATAACAGCTTTTATGCATGTATTTGAGGATTTTTAATGTTGCCATTTGAATGCATTGATATCAAGAGAAGTTAAAGATATTGAAGTTGATCACAAAGAGGTTATGTCACTCTACGTGAGAATTATACCCATATACTAATAAGCTACTAATTGCATCAACATGGATGGACCTTGAGTATATATATCATGTTAAGCAAAAATAAGTTCAAATATGTTACAACCCATATAATTTCAATCATATGTGGGGTATGAAACTGAAAGAAACAAATGAACAAGCAAGAAAAACAAACCAAAACTCATAGACACAGAAAATTGCATGTTGATCGCCAGAGGGAAGATGTGTGATGGGAGTAGTAAAGGGTAAAGAAGACCAAATATATAGTGACCGAAGGTGATTTGACTTTGGCTTGTGGGCACACAATGCAACATCATATATCATAGAAATGTATATTTGAAACCTATATAATTTTACTAAACCAGTATCATCCCAATAAACAATAAAAAATCCGTTGTATTTTTGTATATCAGCAATAAATAATTTAAAAAATTCTGAAGAAGATAGGTAACCCTTTTCTTCATTTTTGAGAAATATCTAAAAATTCAAACCTAGCTGAGTTCTGAGTAAGTAAATACTTTCATCTTCCTTTTGGTTCTGTCATTTTAATCAGCCATTTAATTAAAATATATTAATTCATTACTTCCTATGTATACTAGAAGCTGTTTCAAAAACAATATGTGTGGGGAGAAGCAAGATGGCGATAGAGTAGGCGGACGTACCAACTTCCAACTCCCAGAAGCAAAGTGGATTATAACTCAATTTAAAGAACCATCATCTGGATAAACCAACTATGAACTAAACTAAGTGGACTCTTCAACCAAGGAACAGAGAAGAAGCCACATTGAGACTGGTAGGAATAGCGAAAATGCGAAGAGGGCTGCCCAGCTCCCCTGAGCAAACGGCAGCCCGGAGAGACCCGCGTGGCGGGAGGAGAGTTTGGTGGAGAGGGGGGTACCTGGGTCCCAGGAACCAAGCCACAGCCTACAGTCCCAGAGCCTAGAAGAGGTGTTTGGACAGTTTTGAGCTGTGAAACAAGTGAGGGAGCTCCCAGGCCTACAGTGTGGAGTATTAGGACTCTTCCTACTCTGCTGAGGGTTACTGAAGGGTTTGGGGTGGCAGGATGCTGAAACGCGGTTCTGTCGGCGTGGGCAGAGGCCAAGCCAGTGGGAGCTCGGTCTAGCCCAGCAGGGTCAGAGGGGACGCGCGAAAGCAGTCCGGAAGCTGCGGGCCTGCCTTTAATCCCACTTACGGGGAAAAGCGGGAGGCCAGGAACGGACAGAAATATGCTCTGTGACCCTGCGCAAGCCGGCCCTGACCACAGGGACCGGGCTAGAACCAAAGACGGGCAGGGGCTCGTGGCTGAGCTCAGGCTACCAGCCCCCCCGCCCCGCCCCCGGGCTGGAGAAACCGCGGTTTGCCAGTATATGTGCGTGAGAGGGCTCCGAATGCAGAAACGGGGTAGACCCCGAGACAAGTGGAAGCTTGCAGCTGAGCCCACGCTACTATCCCCGCCTGGCCAGAGAAACCGCGGATTGCATTCCTACGTGCACGAGCGGGCTCCAAACACGGGGGCGGGGTAGAGTCTGGGACAAGCAGAAGTACGCAGCTGAGCGGAAGCCAGCAAACATGCCCGGCCCAATAAACCTGGGTTTGCGACCTTGCACAGAAGGGCCCTGGCCTCGAGGGCGGGGCTAAAGCTCCGGACTGGCAAAGGCTCACAGCTGAGAGCACGTCAAAAGCCCCACCCAACCCGCAAAACTGTGGCGAGAGGGCTCTGACTGAGGGTTCTGGGTGGAAGTCCAGAAATAGGCTGAGTCCGCAGCTGAGCAAAGGTGCTCACCTCTACCCTTGGTGCTGAGGCTTGTGGCTTGAGTGATAGCCCCTCCCGCGGAGGAGAGGCAGAAATCACAGCAAAAGCCACAGTGGGCCGGTGCTGGCAACGCTCATACCCAACCACCCTAGGCACCGGCAGAGGGGGTGGGGGACCTGCAGACAGACCACAGATAGAGCACATAAAGGCAACACCTACTGGACTCCAGTGGCCACAACTTGCTTATACACAGACAAAATGGGCAGGCAGAGGAATGCAAACCAAATGAATCAAGAGAAATCCCCAGAGAAGGACCTAAATGAACCAGATATAACCAAATTACCAGAAGCAGAATTTAAAAGAATGATAGTTAGGATGTTCAAAGAAATTAGAGCAATAATGGATAGTCATTATGAACACCTAAATAAAGAGATAACAAGTATAAAAAACGAAATTGAAATAATAAAAAAGAATCAGACAGAAATGACAAATACAGTATCAAAACTGAAGACCACAATGGAAGGAATTCAAAGCAGGATGAATCACGCTGAGGATCGAATCAGCGAGTTAGAGGACACAATAAACAAAGGCACAGAAGCAGAGAAGAAGAAGGAAAAGAGACTCAAAAAATGTGAGGAAACTCTAAGGGAGCTTTGTGACAACATGAAGAGAAACAACATTCGCATCATAGGGGTGCCTGAAGAAGAGGAGAGAGGACAGGAAATGGAAACTCTGTTCAATCAAATCATAGCAGAAAACTTTCCTAAATTAAGGCTGGGAGACACTCCATACATTCAAGAAGAACACAGAACTCCATTAAAGAAAAACCCAAAAAGATCTACACCAAGACACATCATAGTTAAAATACCAAAGCTAATGGATAAAGAAAAAATTTTAAAAGCTGCTAGAGAAAAAAAGGCTATCACCTACAAAGGAGCCCCCATAAGGATGACATCGGACTTCTCAACAGAAACACTTGAGGCCAGAAAGGAATGGCAAGATATAATCAAAGTAATGCAGAACAAAAACCTACAACCAATACTACTCTATCCAGCAAGGCTAACGTTTAAAATTGAAGGAGAAATAAAGAGCTTCCCAGAAAAAGAAAGCCTCAAGGAATTCATAAAAACCAAACCAATTCTGGGGGAAGCAAGATGGCGATGGAGTAGGCGGACGTACCAACTTCCAACTCCCAGAAGCAAAGTGGATTATAACTCAATTTAAAGAACCATCATCTGGATAAACCAGCTATGAACTAAACTAAGTGGACTCTTCAACCAAGGAACACAGAAGAAGCCACATTGAGACTGGTAGGAATAGCGAAAACTCGAAGAGGGCTGCCCAGCTCCCTGGAGCAAACAGCAGCCCGGAGAGACCCGCGTGGCGGGAGGAGAGTTTGGCGGAGAGGGAGGGACCTGGGTCCCAGGAACCAAGCCACAGCCTGCAGTCTCAGAGCCTAGAAGAGGTGTTTGGACAGTTTTGAGCTGTGAAACAAGTGAGGGAGCTCCTAGGCCTACAGTGTGGTGTATTAGGTCCCTTCCTACTCTGCTGAGGGCTGCTTAAGGATATGGTGGGCGGCAGGACGCTGAAACACGGTTCTGTCGGTGTGGGCGGAGGCCAAGCCGGTGTGAGCTCAGTCTAGCCCAGAGGGTCAGAGGGGACGCACAAAAGCGATCCGGAAGCTGCGGGCCCGCCTTTAATCCCACTTACAGGGACAAAGCGGGAGGCCAGGAACGGGCAGAAATCTGCTCTACAACCCTGCGCAGGCCGGCCCTGACCATGGGGACCGGGCTAGGACCAGGGACGGGCAGGGGCTCGCGGCTGAGCTGACGCTACCAGCCTCCCACCCCCCGGGGCCGGAGAAAGCGCGGTTGACCAGTATACATGCGCGAGTGGGCTCCGAGCGCGGGAATGGGCTAGACCCTGAGACAAGTGAAAGCTCACAGTTGAGCTCACGCTACTATCCTCGCCCAGCCGGAGAAACCTCGGTTGGCCAGTATACGTGCACGAGCGGGCTCCAAACGCGGGGGCGGGGTAGAGTCCGGGACGAGCGGAAGTTCACAGCTGAGCGGAAGCCAGCAAACATGCCCGGCCCAATAAACCATGGTATCCGACCCTGCGCAGGAGGGCCCTGGCATCGAGGGCGGGGCTAAATCTCCAGACGGGCAAAGGCTCACAGCTGAGAGCACGTCAAAAGCCCCGCCCAACCCACGAAATTGTGGCGAGCAGGCTCTGACTGAGGGTTCTGGGCGGAAGTCCGGAAATAGGCTGGGTCCGCAGCTGAGCAAAGGTGCTCACCTCTACCCTTGGTGCTGAGGCTTGTGGCTTGAGTGATAGCCCCTCCCGCGGAGGAGAGGCAGAAATCACAGCAAAAGCCACAGTGGGCTGGTGCTGGCAACGCTCATACCCAACCACCCTAGGCACCGGCAGAGGGGGTGGGGGACCTGCAGACAGACCACAGCTAGAGCACATAAAGGCAACACCTACTGGACTCCAGTGGCCACAACTTGCTTATACACAGACAAAATGGGCAGGCAGAGGAATGCAAACCAAATGAATCAAGAGAAATCCCCAGAGAAGGACCTGAATGAACCAGATATAACCAAATTACCAGAAGCAGAATTTAAAAGAATGATAGTTAGGATGTTCAAAGAAATTAGAGCAACAATGGATAGTCATTATGAACACCTAAATAAAGAGATAACAAGTATAAAAAACGAAATTGAAATAATAAAAATGAATCAGACAGAAATGACAAATACAGTATCAAAACTGAAGACCACAATGGAAGGAATTCAAAGCAGGATGAATCACGCTGAGGATCGAATAAGCGAGTTAGAGGACACAATAAACAAAGGCACAGAAGCAGAGAAGAAGAAGGAAAAGAGACTTAAAAATTGTGAGGAAACTCTAAGGGAGCTCTGTGACAACATAAAGAGAAACAACATTAGCATCATAGGGGTGCCTGAAGAAGAGGAGAGAGGACAGGAAATGGAAACTTTGTTCAATCAAATCATAGCAGAAAACTTTCCTAAATTAAGGCTGGGAAACACTCCACACATTCAAGAAGCACACAGAACTCCATTAAAGAGAAACCCAAAAAGATCTACACCAAGACACATCATAGTTAAAATACCAAAGCTAATGGATAAAGAAAAAATTTTAAAAGCTGCTAGAGAAAAAATGGCTATCACCTACAAAGGAGACCCCATAAGGATGACATCGGACTTCTCAACAGAAACACTTGAGGCCAGAAAGGAATGGCAAGATATAATCAAAGTAATGGAGAACAAGAACTTACAACCAAGACTACTTTATCCAGCAAGGCTAATGTTTAAAATTGAAGGAGAAATAACGAGCTTCCCAGAAAAAGAAAGCCTCAAGGAATTCATAAAAACCAAACCAATTCTGCAAGAGATACTAAGAGGCCTCTTGTGAACAGTTTAAAGGGATGAATGAATAGAGCAAAAGAAGAATACAGCTTTAAAGAATAAAATGGCAATAAACAACTACATATCAATAATAACCTTAAATGTAAGTGGATTAAATGATCCAATCCAAAGACATAGGGTAGCTGCATGGATAAAGAAACAGGACCAATACATATGCTGTCTACAAGAGACACACCTTAAAACAAAAGATGCTCATACACTGAAGGTAAAAAGATGGAAAAAATATTTCATGCAAATGGAAATGAAAAAAAAGCAGGGGTAGCAATACTTATATCAGACAAAATGGACTTTAAAACAAAGGTTGTAGTAAGAGATAAAGAAGGACACTACATAATGATAAAGGGAACAATTCAACAGGAAGATATAACTATTATAAATATCTATGCACCAAATATAGAAGCCCCGGCATACATAAAGCAGACTTTGATGGATATAAAGGGCGAAATTAACAGCAATACTATCATAGTAGGGGATTTCAATACCCCTCTAACAACACTGGATAGATCCTCAAGAAAGAAAATTAATAAAGAAACAGCAGACTTAAAGGAGACACTAGATCAACTCGATTTAATAGATATCTTCAGAACTTTTCACCCTAAAGCAGTAGAATATACATTCTTCTCAAGCGCTCATGGTACGTTTTCTAAGATAGACCACATGTTAGGACACAAAAATGGTCTCAATAAATTTAAGAAGATTGAAATCATATCAAGCATTTTCTCTGATCACAATGCTATGAAACTAGAAATTAACCACAAAAGAAAAACTGAAAAATACTCAAACACTTGGAAACTAAATAGCATGTTATTAAATAATGAATGGATTAACATTGAGATCAAAGAAGAAATAAAAATGTTTCTAGAAACAAATGATAATGAGCATACATCAACTCAAAATTTATGGGACACAGCAAACGCAGTCCTGAGAGGGAAGTTTATTGCACTACAGGCATATCATAAGAAGCTAGAAAAAGTTCAAATAAGCAACCTGACCCTGCATCTAAAAGAACTAGAAGAAGAACAACAACAAATAAAACCCAAGACAAGTAGAAGGAAGGAAATAATAAAGATCAGAGCAGAAATAAATGACATAGAGGCGAAGGAAAAAATACAGAGGATCAATGAAACCAGAAGCTGGTTCTTTGAAAAGGTAAACAAGATTGATGAACCTTTAACTAGACTCACCAAGAAAAAAAGAGAGAGGACTCAAATAAATAAAATTAGAAAAGACAGTGGAGAAATAACAACTGACACAACAGAAATACAAAGCATTGTAAGAAAATACTATGAAGAACTATATGCCAAAAAATAAGACAATCTTGGTGAAATGGACTAATTTCTTGAATCATATAACCTTCCAAAAATCAATCTGGAAGAATCAGAACACCTAAGCAGACCAATTACAACAAATGAGATCAAAACAGTTATCAAAAAACTCCCCCCCAAAAAAGTCCTGGGCCTGATGGCTTCACAAGTGAATTCTATCAAAAATTCAAAGAAGAACTAACTCCTATCCTCCTCAAGCTATTTCAAAAAATTCAAGAGGAAGGAAGACTTCCAAACTCTTTTTCTGAGGCGAGCATAATTCTGATCCCAAAACCGGGCAAAGACAACACAAAGAAAGAAAATTATAGGCCTATATCCCTGATGAATATAGACGCTAAAATTCTCAACAAAATATTAGCCAACCAGACCCAGTAATATATGAAAAAAATCATACACCATGATCAGGTGGATTTATTTTGGAGAGGCAAGGCTGGTTCAATATTCGCAAATCAATCAATGTGATTCATCACATAAACAAAAAGGACAAAAATCACATGATAATTTCAATAGATGCAGAAAAGGCATTTGATAAAATCCAGCACCCATTCATGCTCAAAACTCTCAGTAAAGTGGGAATACAGGGATCATTCCTTAACATGATAAAAGCCATCTACGACAAACCCACAGCAAACATTATACTAAATGGACAAAAATTAAAAGCAATCCCCTTAAGATCAGGAACCAGGCAGGGATGTCCCCTTTCACCACTCTTATTCAACATAGTTCTGGAAGTCCTAGCTACAGCAATCAGACAAGAAGAAGAAATAAAAGGCATCCAAATTGGAAAAGAAGAAGTAAAACTGTCACTATTTGCAGATGATATGATATTGTATATTGAAAACCCTAAAGTCTGTCAAAAAACTACTGGACCTTATAAATGAATTCAGGAAGGTGACAGGATATAAAATTAATACTCAGAAATCAGAGGCATTTCTATATACCAACAATGAACTGTCAGCAAAAGAAATTAAGGAAACAATCACCTTCATTATTGTATCCAAAAAAATAAAGTACCTAGGAGTAAATTTAACCAAGGAGGTTAAGGACTTGTACTCGGAAAATTATAGAACATTGATAAAAGAAATCAAGGAAGATACAAACAAGTGGAAGCATATACCGTGCTCATGGCTAGGAAGAATAAACATCATTAAAATGTCTATATTACCCAAAGCAATTTATAAATTCAATGCAATACCAATTAAAATACCAATGACATACTTCAAAGATATAGAACACATATTCCAAAAATTTATATGGAACCAAAAAAGAACACGAATAGCCTCAGCAATCTTAAAAAGAAAAAATAAAGCAGGAGGTATCACTCTTCCAGATATCAAGGTTTACTATAAGGCCATTATACTCAAGACAGCCTGGTACTGGCATAAGAACAGGCACATAGATCAATGGAACAGAACAGAGGACCCAGAAATAAACCCACAGCTTTATGGACAACTGATATTTGACAAAGAAGGAAAGAACATACAATGGAGTAAAGACAGCCTCTTTAACAAATGGTGTTGGGAAAATTGGACATCTATCTGCAGAAAAATGAAACTAGACCATCAACTTACACCATTCACAAAAACAAACTCAAAATGGATAAAAGACTTAAATGTAAGCCGTGAAACCATAAGCATCTTAGAAGAAAACATAGGCAGCAAGCTCTCCGACATCTGTAGCAGCAGTATATTTGCCGATTTATCTCCACGGGCAACTGAAATAGAAGGCAAGATAAACAAATGGGACTATATCAAACTAAAAAGTTTTTGCACAGCTAAAGACAATAGGAACAGAATAAAAAGAGAAACCACACAATAGGAGAACATATTCGACAGCACATCTGATAAGGGGTTAATAACTAAAATTTATAAAGAACTTATAAAACTCAACACCAGGAAGACAAACAACCAATCAAAAAATGGGCAAAAGATATGAAAAGAAATTTCTCCAAAGAGGACATACAGATGGCCAATAGGCATATGAAAAAATGCTCAACATCACTAATCATTAGAGAAATGCAAATTAAAACCACAATGAGATATCACCTCACACTAGTCAGAATGGCACTCATCAGCAAAACAACACAGAACAAGTGCTGGCGAGGATGTGGAGAAAAGGGAACCCTTCTGCACTGCCTGTGGGAATGCAGACTGGTGCAGCCACTGTGGAAAACAGTTTGGAGATTCCTCAGAAAATTAAAAATCGAACTGCCTTTTGACCCACCTATCCCACTTTTAGGAATATACCCTAAGAACACTATAGCACTGTTCGAAAAGAAGAAATGTGCCCCCATGTTCGTGGCAGCATTGTTCAAAGTAGCAATGATCTGGAACCAGTCCAAGTGTCCGTCAGAAGACGAGTGGATTAAAAAGGTATGGTACATATAAACTATGGAATACTACTCAGCCATAAGAAACGATGACATCGGATCATTTATAACAAAATCGATGTACCTTGATAACCTTTACGGAGTGAAATAAGTAAATCAGAAAAAAAAGAAAAACTGAGAACAGCATGATTACACACATAGGTGGGACATAAAAGTGAGACTATGAGACATGGACAAGAGAGTGGTGGTTATGGGATGAGGGGAAGGAGGGAGGAGTGGGATAGGGAGGAGGGGAGGAACACAGGGAAAACCAGATAGAAGGTGACAGAGGACAATTTGACTTTTGGTGATGGGTATGCAACACAATTGAATGATAAGATAACCTGGAGATGTTTTCATTGTACATATGTACCCTGATTTATTCGTGTCACCCCATTAGAATTAATAATAATAATATATATATATATATATAAAAACCAATATGTGTGTATACAAGGAGGGTAGGGCAAATTAGGTTTACAGTTGTTCCTATGAAAATAATACAGGAATAATAAATAATACAAAAAGAAACTCTGTGTTATGTACACTCAGAACTCTAAACCAATTTTACCCCATTCTGTAATTTTAGAGACTATATATTTTATATATAAACATACATATGTAAAATATTTGTAGACCCACATATATACAATATGCACTATTATTAAACATATACACATATAAACATAAAAATGTATATACAGATATACATATAAATAAAAGAGATTGAAAAGTTAAAATTGTTACCAAAAAACAATTTAGAAAAAAATATAATCATACTACACATGCTATTGTTACAGTGATAATTCTTTAAAATAATTTATTTTAATTAAGTGAGAGGTGGAGAGGCAGACAGAGAGGCTCCCACATGCGCCCAACTGGGATCCACCCAGCAAGACCCCTTCTGGGCAATGCTCTGCCCATCTGACGTAGCTGCTCTGTTGCTCAGCAACCGAGCTATTTTAGCTCCTAAGGCAAGGCTGTGGAGCCATCCTCAGCACTCAGGGCCAACTTGCTCAAACTATTCCAGCCATGACTGCAGGAGGGGATGGGAGAGAGAGAGACAGAGAGATAAATAGTTAGATAGATAGATAGATAGAGAGAGAGAGAGAGGTGGAGAAGCAAATGGTTGCTTCTCCTGTGTGCTCTGACTGGTAATCAAACCTGGGACTTTCAGATTCTGGACCGATGCTCTACCGCTGAGCCAACCAGCCAGGACCTAGACAATGATAATTCTGAGACTGGTACTTGAATTGGTACTAGAAGTAGAACTATATTCACTCGATCAACATTAATTCATTTGCATGTTCCAGGCATTGTGAGGTAGGAAAGAATGAAAAGTTTTTCCTCAAGAAGCTTTTAAGGATAAAAGACAACATAAGGAATATACTCAATAATATTATAATAACTATGCATGATGCCAGGTGGGTACTGGAATTTGAGCAGAACACTTTATAAAGTATTTCATTGTTTAACCCAGAGGTCCCCAAACTATGGCCTGCAGGACACATGTGGCTCCCTGAGGCCATTTATCTGGCCCCCACCGCACTTCCAGAAGGGACACCTCTTTCATTGGTGGTCAGTGAGTGGAGCACAGGATGCATCCACACCCATAGTTACTATTGAAATACTGGTCAGTTTGTTGATTTAAATTTACTTGTTCTTTATTATAAATATTGTATTTGTTCCCGTTTTGTTTTTTTTTTTACTTTAAAATAAGATATGTGCAGTGTGCATAGGTATTTGTTCATAGTTTTATTTTATAGTCCGGCCCTCCAACGGTCTGAGGGACAGTGAACTGGCCCCCTGTGTAAAAAGTTTGGGGACTCCTGGTTTAACCATTATGCTGTACACCTGAAACTAATAAAAATAATATTAAATGTAATCTTTACTTGAAAAATAAAATAAAAAAAGAAGCTTATAGTATAGCAGGAGAGTTAATATATGTATGTAGGAAAGTAACATCTACTAATGGCAATCTGAGGTAAAAATTACATGTTAGGCTAGTTGGAAGAAGCGGCATTAGGATTTATGTTTGGTAGACATGATGAGCTATAGAAAAGTAAAGCCTTGAAGAAGTCAGTCTTTGTCAAGGATGCAGAGAATGGCTATGGAAAGTGCACCTGCATTTCACACCTTCAAAAGCTCTGGACCCAAACGTATGGCGGTGAAAGAGTGTCCCGATTCTTACTGGATAGCAATGAAAATAACAATATCTGTTCATAGGTGCACCTGACAGGATTGTAGTGCTGATCTGGAGCTTCTGGCTTTTGCATGATCTGTGGCTCCTGTCTCCTGTGTAGCAGCTGCACAGCTGCCCCCGGGGGCAGATGGGAAGGCAGTCCTCTTGCTGTGGCTGCTACTTTTGGTAGCATCAGTGATCTTGGGGAATTATATCTCTTACTCAACTAACTAAACAGCAGTTGAGAACAATAAACCATAGAATTTTAAAATGCTGGTTTAAAACAGATTGCCCTTGATTTTTCACAGTGGGACCTGATTTGTCTTCATAGATGTATTTTGCTTTTTTAGATCAGTGCCTAGTAATTCACTTATCCAAAATGTTCTGTACTTTGTGAATATAATTTGCAGTTAACAATAGGTTAGACTTGGGATGAAAGAAGAATATAACAGGAGTCGTAAACCTCAGGTAGAAATTCCAATTTCTTCAATCATTTTTTTTTAAATTTTGTGCTGGGCTGTTGTCATGAATTTGTGTTTACCGTAGCCCCTTAGTTTACCATTTATGATAAAAATACTCACTACTTTATTATCATATTGCCAAATTTAAAAATGTACCTAGAAAGTATCAAGTATTATTATTAGCTCACCATTATTTTGAACTCTCGCCCTGGCCAGGTAACTCAGTAAGTTAGAGCATCGTCCCGAAATGACAAGATTGCAGGTTCGATTCCTGGTCAGGGCACACACAAGAAGCAATCAATGATGCACAACTAAGTGGAACAATTAATGAATTTTTCCTTCCCCACCCCCCCCCCGTCTTTTTCCTTCCTCTTTGTATCTCTCTAAAAATCAATTAATAACACTGGAGAACTTTTTTATTTTCATTTTCTGTTCCATGAGGTTTTAGAACTTTTTCTATGTATTTCTGCATCACTGATTCCAAATCTGAAATTTGTTTTTTGGTGCATGCTTTAGTTTTTATGCAATTTTGATTTCTTTTAGTTACAGTTAATGGCATGCATTGGTTTTTAAATTGGAGTTAAATGGCAATGACTCTTGGATTGAACATAACGATAACGCAATTAATGTTTTACAAACATCACTTTGACATAATTGTAGTTATTTTTAAATGTAAAAAATAATTATCTGATAAAAAAACCCCTTTTATTTTGTTTTAAGATTGAATCATGGCTTCTTCGAGTAGGCGTAAATGTAAGAATATTCCTGACACCTTCTGTTATATATGTGGCTGTTACACACTTCAACGTCAAAGGCGCCATATTTCATCATTTGTAACACATGCATATATTGCCAATTTTCAAATTCCCCTTGACGATCAAGACAAGAATTGGGTTCCTCGTATTGTGTGTCATAATTGTGAGGAAATGTCCCGTGACTGGACAAAAGGAAAATGCAAAGAAATGCCTTTTGGTATTTATTCCCATGGTTTGGTGTGAACCTAAGGACTACAGCAGAGACTGTTATTTCTGTCTGATCCATACAAAGGGCATTGGCAAGAAAAAATGGCATATGATCGGATATCCTAATATTCCTTCAGCAATACAAACTATCCCACACTCTGAGACACTCCCGGTTCCAGTTTGCAATGGTTTTATTTCTTCTAAGGATGAAGAAAGTGAACATGGTGATCAAGTATATTTTGATAAGATGCATGAGGAAATGGTTGTAGAATCTGAAGGGTCTTCTTCTGATGCCAAGCAGTCATTAACCCCTCAGAAGTTTAGCCAACCCAAATTGAATGACTTAGTATGAGATTTGGACCTATCAAAGAAAGCAGCTGAGGCTTCAAGAAAAGAATGTACTTCACTGATCAGCTAAAGTATTGCATTTCAGGAAGTGTGAACAAATTTTTGTGGACTTTTTTCCTGAAATCAAACACTTTGTTTACTGTCATAATATCAGTAGTCTTCTCAGCCAGCTAGATGTTACCACATACAGTCCAACAGAATGGCGGCTATTTCTTGACACCTCTAAACGATTGCAGAGTACTGCTGGAGCATCAAACAAGATCGTCCTCAACAAGTACACAAATGGAAGAGCTACAAATGCAAAGTTTTGTCTGAATATAATTTAAATAAGTTTTGCGCCAATTTTATGATTAAAATAAATGTTTGAATATGTTCTATTTTGAAATTGTAGACATATTTTGATGCAATCATATCTGTTAGTGTATTAGTGTATTTACTGCATTATATAAATTATTATATTTTTACAAAGATGATGCCCAAGAAGACATTCTACTTCATTATGTTAAACTAAATGTTGAAAATTTTACAATAAGATGAAAACCTAAAATCTTGAATTGCAAAAAAACTGTAGCTTACAGAGAAAAACTAATGTCAGATTTGAGATAAGCACACTGGAATTAGGCAAGAACAATTGTTTTTGTGGATTCAACAAAAATTCTGTTCCCCAGTGTAAATAAAAAATTAAGCCCTGGCCAGTTGAAGCATCGTCTGGCAGCAGAGAGGTTGCTAGTTTGATCCCCTGTCAGGGTACATACAGGAACAAATATTCCTATCTTTCTTTCTCTCTCCCTGACTCAAATAAAATAAAATAAAATAAAATAAAAATATTGTACTTAATAAATTGTGTGGTGCTTTTTATGAGTTTTTAAATGTCCTGTTTGGACTTAACAAATATATATATTTTTATCTCAAAGTATGCCAATGGTGATGAGATACACACTGTTTGTGTGGTTTTCACTTAAATTATTTTATTTTAAAAGATAGTGTGTTGTTTTCACCTTCTTTGAGTCAAATTGCAGCATATGTCCCCAATATTTTCTCCACATACTCATCAAACCATGTAATAAATCTGAAGAGTATTGTAGTTATACAGTACAAATCTTTGTTGTAAATCCTTTTTATCTGTAAGTGCTTTAGAATTTTCAGGCAGAATTTTAAACAAAGCTTCCATATTGCAAAATTGGGGCAATTTCCTTCAAAGGATTCTCACAGGAGCTATAGGTATGCTGATATATGCTGCGGGTGGAGGATAAAACCAGAATCTGATATAGTATGAAGAATCACCGTGGTTCTTGTTAAAACACACACACACACACACACACACACACACACACACACACACACACACACACACACATACACACACACACACTTCCTATATTTAATCCCGATTCCCTGAATTCCTGAATCATAATCTCTTAATAGGAGCCTGGGAATCTGTGCATGGAGTTTTGTGTACTCTTCATCTGGCTGCCTCTAATCATTACTCTTATATAGCTGTAGAACAATATTAAAGCCAAGAAACAGTAGAACATTATTGCTGACTAGACTACAGACTGTACTCCGTTTTTAACATTTTAAAACCTATAATCATTTGTGTGTGCGCCCCTACACACATGTGGTTCTATGCAGTTTTGGAATTTTGCATTTTCAACAAAACCTCCAGGTGAGTTATAATCAGATGAGGTAACTATATCTACACAGTGATTTAATACAATTTTTGTATTCACAGACTGAATGCAGCAGAATTGCCTGGTGGCTTTTTAAAACTAGACACCCGGGTTCTCCTTTAGGAGCTCTGGGATTGGGCACAGGGTCTTGCATTTTAACAAATGCCTAGCTGATTCTGATGCTGCTGTTCTGAAAACCAGACTTTGAGAAACCCTGACTGTCAGTTCAGCAGGTGAAACTAAGCATCTGTGGAGTCAGTCATGAAGAAGAAGCAAGCTGTCACGGCATGGTACATAGTAGTTATTTAAGAAACATGTGTACTAGGATCAGCTTTTTAAATAATTACTTATATCAAGTGGTGCAGTTTGGTTCATTCACCAGTCTGATACTCAACTTCCTCATTTGTAAAATAAAGTGAATAGGTTATATATTCTTGAATGTCCTTTGATGCTCTAAAATCTTTGACCTTCATGCTTGTAATTCTCTCTCTCTCTCTAGATTTGACAAAATTCTCATCTACCTTTTTCCAGGATATGATGTAAGACATAGATATTTATGGACTTTAATCAGGTGATGTGAAAGGATTAAATTGATTTCATAAGCCTAAGAACATTATTGAAATATAAATGTTATTGATATATTTCAATACTTAACAGTGAAATTTCTTTCATAAATAGAAAAAAATAATAAATGAATAAACTGTTTTATAATACACATATTCCATAAATATTTTAGAAAGATTTTATTTATTCATTTTTGGAGAGGGGAGAGACACAGAGAGAGAAGAGAGAGAAGATGGGGGAAGAGCAGGAAGCATGAACTCCCATATGTGCCTTGACCAGGCAAGCCCGGGGTTTTGAAACTGCAACCTCATTGTAATAGGTCAATGCTTTATCCACTGGACCACCACAGGCCAGGCTCCACAAATATTTAATAAAAATAACTTACTTTGAGTAAGCTTTTGCAATCAAATTTAGTACCTGTGAATTTTCAGTTTTAGTTAATATTAAATTAAATTTTGATAAATATTCTTTTCCCTTTCAGTTCAATGTAAATTCTTTAAAGAAATTATCTATCTTCCCATTTACTTTGTTACACTTCTGACCTAATTGTTATGAACAACATTTTGTAAGCTCTCAACTGAAATCTCAATTATCCAAGCTAGTAAAGCAATTTAGGATGAGTTTGCTGAAAGCAGTTTTCTACAAAGATAGAATTAGACTAACAGCTGGAACCACTTCTGCCACCCAGAAATATAATAGTTTATTTATTATTGCTTCTCTTTATTGTATCCATTCACAGCTGAAGTCATTTGGCACAATTTAAGATATTCTGAAATGAAGACCAGTCTGTGTCTCTATAACTTTTGACAAAAACAATGATGAAAAAAGCACAGTATACACATAAAAGCATAAAGTACTTGTCTCCCCAGTTTTCTCTTAATCCTGGTGAAAGTAGAGATGGCATCTGGCAGTCAGAACCTCATAGCTGAGTTTCATATTCTCCTTGGATTTGATGACTTGGCCCTTTTAAGAATCCTTATCTCAACTTTGATTTCTTAAAGAATATTTTGTCTAGATTTCTGGCTTGCCACTAGGAAAAAGTTGCTGTAGGTATGCATGACTAAAAAGATCGCCTTGCCAGTTTCCAGTGGCTGGGTTTAGTCATACCATCTTGCACTTGAATACTGAGTATTTAAAGTTAGTTTTTTATTGATTAATTTTTTTTCAACAAGATAATACTTCCTTGATTGTCATCTATTTGAATATTTTTATTAGCTTATTGTAGTAAGTTAGTTTTCAGTACTGCAAATGTAGGGTAGAGAGCTAAATAGAATGGAAATTAAGGTCTCAGATTAGTAAGAATTTTTTATACTTTAGTAATAGAGTTAGATTGTTTTGTCATATTTTGTATTCCTTTCTGGGATCCCCAAATTCCTAAGTGACTTTTAAACTCTTTGTGTACAGTAGCGTTCATTCTTTGTGGCATCAAGTTATATGAGTTTTGAAAAATTCATAGAATATTATATCCACTATTACTGTATTGTAAGATTAGTTTCTGCCTGAAGAAAAAAATCCCCTGGGTTTTCTTACTGACCACCATCTTTGTATCCCTGGTGGCCATTGGTCTAGTCATACCTCTGCAGCTTTCCCTCTTCATGAACATCATATGTTTGGAATTGTGATAGTATGTGCCCCTTTCATTGTAGCTTCTTTCATTTAGCAATATGCATTTGAGGTTCATCCATTTTTTTCTTGCTTTATAGTGTATACTCTTTTTTATCCTTGAATAATAAATAGTCCATTGACTGGATATACCACAGTATGTTTACCCCTTTTCCTGTTGAAAAGCTTCCTGGTGGTTCACATTTTTTTGGTCCTCATGAAAGTAACTGATTTTCAGTTTCTCCAGCTTCTTCTTCTTTTTTTAAAATAAGAACAGGAGTGATGACTTCCAAGTTATTTCTAGAAATCAGAACTCAGAAATTTTATTTTTTTATACCTGTATAAGTATGCACAATTATTTTTCTAGAATAAGAATGAATTAATGTTATTACTAAAGAATCTTTAAATATACTGCTCAATTCTTTACTAGTTTATTGGATGGAAAACAGATCGAAGTAAATCTGAATTTTATAACTTTTAAAGCTTTGTGAAAAGGAACAGAATGAAGGTTGAATTTAAATCACCACATTTTTAATAATTGTAATATCTTTAATAATTTTCTGATTTATCACAGATACATAGATGATACAAATACATTTGCATATATGTGTACATGAAAATATACCTGAAGAGGCTAGAGAGCATATGGCTATAGCTTATGTATTTTGGTGGCAGAATTCTAAGGTTCAAATTTAGTTCTCTCACTTGGATCTGAGACATAGTATCAAATCATCAGCCTCAAACACTAACTTTCCCCAAGAATAATATGATGGCACTATTGCATGTCTACTATGCTACCATCCTATGAAAAGTGTATTTCGAAAGCCCCTTTGAAGACCTGAAAAAACTGAGGCTCAGAAAAGATATGAAACTTGCTTCAAATCACATAGCCAGGAAGGGAGAGAATAGAGATTTGATTCCAAAGCTGCCAATCAATGCCTTTTTCTGCTTTGTTCTTCAGTTCCCAGAAATGTCAAGGTGATTAGCTCCAATCACCATGTAGGATCTGGGGAGAATGTTTAAGGTACAGTGACTACATTTAGATGCTTTATTTTATGTTGCACTGTCAGCATTAAAATGGAACCCACTTCAACCCTTCTCCCTGGAAGAGTCTGGAGTATTTTGGAGTCCTTTTGATAAGATCATACTAGTTATGCCTATTAGAGGAACTCATAGAACTGTTCCTGGATTTTCTAGCCTCTGATCCTGCATAACACATTTGTCCATTTCCCCAAAAGACCAGCACCCATTCATGTAATTTGATGATAACCTAGTGATAGAGATTTTGAGTCAAACTCTCTGAGGTCTTATTCTAGCACTCTGACTTATGAGAGACGGGATCTTGAAAAACTACTTACTCTCCATTTTGTCATCTATTATAACTCAGGGTAGCAGTGATGTCTCTCCATCAGGTAGTCATGGGGACTAAATGAGGTGTGTATTATAAAGGAATTATTAGCCTAGTGTCTAACACTATACTGACTAATACAGTAAGCCTAACAACTGAGCATCCAAAATGAAGTTAGTCCAAATAGAGATGAGTTATAAATGTAAATTCACATTGTGTTTAGAAGACTCCACACAAAAAATAGAATATAAAATATCTCATTATAATTTTTAATATTGATGACATATGAAAATGATAATGTTTTGCATATATTAGGACAGAGAGAGTCAGAGCGAGGGATAGATAGGGACAGACAGACAAGAACAGAGGAGGTGAGAAGCATCAATCATTAGTTTTTCATTGTCGTCGCAACACTTTAGTTGTTCATTGATTGCTTTCTCACACGTGCCTTGACCGCGGGCCTTCAGCAGACCGAGCAACCCTTACTGGAGCCAGCGACCTTGGGTCCAAGCTAATGAGCTTTTGCTCAAGCCAGATGGGCCCGCGCTCAAGCTGGCGAGCTCGGGGTCTCGAACCTGCGTCTTCTGCATCCCAGTCCAACGCTCTATCCACTGCGCCACCGCCTGGTCAGGCAGGTTTACTTTTAACTTTTACTTTTTCTGTTTACTTTTTACCAAGTGTCTTTTTGGAATTTTAAAATTATGTACATAGCTTGTATTTGTGGTTGACATTGCATTTCTATTGGATAGTGTTTACATAAAATATAATAGGCACTCAGTAAACATTATTTGTTATTATTGTATTAAGTTATTCAGCCTGGATGTTATGATCATTATGCCTAATTTGTTGGCTTCAACTGAGTTATTTCAAGTGATATCTTAAAAGCCTGGAAACATTGATTTAATTCTAAAATTAGTATGATAAAACCCACCTCTCAGCCCAATACTGTTGTTCTGCTGTAAGTGAAAAGTAAACTTGTTAAGCAAAAATATATTTCTCTCCTTTGCTTCTAATTTTCTCCTGAGTTACATCATGTTATATTAATGATATTATAAGATATTTGATGTATGTCGATTGGCATTATGAAAACAAGTCTTGAACACTTAGAATATGGCATCTGAAATCTTATTTAATTTCATTTTTATTGAATAGAATGATTATTGAATCCTGAACTCTTTAATGTGGAGCTGAGTCAGTAATCTATAATTTTTCTGCCCAAAGTCACAAAATAGATGAGTGGCACATGATAGGTAAAATTGGTAAATTAAGAGGCAGTATACATTTTAGATTTAAAATATTCTGGAATGATTCCATTTGGCTCATGATGCTAATTTTGAAAAAAACAGAAACATTTTCTTAACTTTCAAAATTTCACAAGCCTTCTCCTTGGGCCAGAACTAGATCTTTATTCTGCTTCTTTGTCAACTCTATTCTAATTCCTCCAAGCCCTATATTGGGGCTCTTTTTATTTTGTTTCATCCATACTTTGTAGATCAGGGTTGCTTTCTTACTAGTTTTACTTACCACTATTACTAGGGGACACACTATTAAATGCTTTCAGAGTAAGTGGTTTCTACTTATTTGTGATTGGAGTACTGACTAAATATAGTATCATTAAAAATGTTATCTATGTCTACATCACAAACTACTACAAAATGTACTAGCAAATGTGTAAAAGATAAGAGTTGAAATCTTTAACATATTGACATGATCGTTATATTCTTGAGGTGAATGAAAAAAATTCCAGTGAAAGCTTGACATTTTTTAGGGGTTGGGGGAGTGAAGAGACTTTAGCATATGTTTACAAAATTTTTTTATCCGCTCAATTAGGATACACTATTATAAACTCAGTTTTCAATATGTTTTCTATTAATATTGATTAAATAGAACTAAAACTATAAACCAGTAAAAAATATTATATCCTTAAGAAACTAAGACTATGAGATTACTGTATTCTACTGATATTACCAGAAGTCAAAAGTTTATAATAATTTATTGATGATAGCCATTCTGACAAGTATGAGGTAATATCTCATTGCAGTTTTATTTTGCATTTCTCTGTGACAGTGACAGTAAACATCTTTTCATATATTTCTTTGCCAGCTATATGTCTTCTTTGGAGAAGTGTTTATTCAGGTCCTTTGCCCATTTTTTAATTGAAATTTTTTTTGATGTGAATTTTTTAAGTTTCTTATAAACTTTTTATATTAAACCCTTATCAGATGTATCGGTGAATACATTCTCCCATTCAGTCTTACCTTTTGTGATAGCATGGATGTACCTGGGGAGCATTATGCTAAGTGAAACAAGCCAATAAGAGAAAAACAAGAACTATATGCTTTCATATATATATGTGGAATCTAATGAACAAAATAAACTAACAAGGAAAATAGAAACAGATTCAAAGATACAGAGAACAGACTGACAGCTGTCATATGGCAAGAGGGTTGGGGGTTGGGTTAAAAAGGTAAACAGATTAAGCAAAGTAAAAAAACCCCATAGACACAGACAACAGTATAATGGTTACAAAAGAGAAAGGGGGTGGAGAGGTAAAAGAGGGTAAAGGGGAAATAAATGGTGTTGGAAGGAAACTTGACTTGGGATGATGAACACACAATAAAACATACATATGATGCCTGACCAGGCAGTGGCACAGTGGATAGAACATTGGACTGGGATGCAGAGGACCCAGGTTTGAGACCCCCATGTCTCCAGCTTGAGTGTGGTCTCATCTGGTTTGGACAAGGCTCACCAGCTTGAGCCCAAGGTCGTTGCTTTGAGCAAGAGGTCACTCGGTCTGCTGTAGCCCCCCTCCCTGGTAAAGGCACATATGTGAAAGCAATTAATGAACAACAAAAGTGCCACAACAAAGAATTGATGTTTCTCATCTCTCTCCCTTCCTGTTTGTCTGTCCCTATCTGTCCTTCTCTCTCTGTCCTTGTAAAAAACAAAAAAACAGATGATATATTAGAATTGTACACCAGAAACCTATATAAGTTTATTAATCAATGCCACCTCAATAAATTTAATATAAAGTTTATAATTGTATAAAGGTATAAATCACTCACTAATTTCAAACCCCTAGGAATATAAAAAATTAATAAATAGACATTTCTTAATTGAGAATTTAAAATGCATAGATAGAAAATAGTGCCATTTATTTTACAAAAAAATACCATACAGCAATACAATTATAAAACATAATAACTAGGCAAGGAGTGGGGGAAAGCTAAGAACCAATAAAATTTAAGGGTTATATAGCAAGGTGTTTTATATAGAAAGATTCTGACATTGAATAATTTCTGCATTACAGTGTATAGTATAGTTACAGTGATTTATATTCGCCATTGGTCTTCCAGTAGAGAATTGATTATTCTATTAGTTTTACTATTTAGACTAAATTCAATTCTTTTAAAAAAATACTAGCATCTTAATCTAGAAGGATTTTATCTATCACTCATTATGTAAAATAATAATTTATTAAAATAATTTTAAAAGACACACTTATTTTTTATCATTTAATTACTCCTTTTGAAATATTTATATTCATGTATCATAGCTTGGTATATTGCATCAGATTGGAAATAGATTCTCCAATACAATGGAGTGTGGCTAAATATAGTTATGTAGTATGGTTTTAGATTATTGATCATGATGATATAGAATAGATTATTTAGTATTTATTAAATTCTTCATCTGGCACTGAGTCTCATGCCATCTGTCAAACTAGAGGTAGTCTAACCATGTAGACTTTCCTGTCCCTGGCATGTCCTCTGGTTCTGTCTTCCAAACACTGACTTTATCTCCTTTCCCCCATGCGGACTTTCCATTGCTCTACTGTCACTACCTTCCTGATTATAACTTTTGTTGCCTCTAAATCTAATATCCTTAATTACAATAATACCGTAATAATCATGGCTAGCATTTCCACTGCATCCACCACATGCTAAGTATTTTCCATGGATGTTATTTAACCTCACATAAACTGTGATGGCTGCTTCAGGGAACATCCTAATAGAACCTACTCCCTATTGTACAGACAAGGAACCTGAGGCTCCAAGAGATTAAGAAACTTGCCCAAGGTCTTAACTACCAAGGGGTAGAGCTGGTGTGCAGCCTGACTCCAGACCCTGCTCTCACCTCTCCAATCTGTGCCATCCAGACGCTGAGGTCCTGCCACCCCCTTGGGTAATATACATTCCATCTG
Organism: Rhynchonycteris naso; assembly: GCA_037038555.1. Classification (NCBI taxonomy): domain Eukaryota; kingdom Metazoa; phylum Chordata; class Mammalia; order Chiroptera; family Emballonuridae; genus Rhynchonycteris; species Rhynchonycteris naso. The sequence continues at coordinate 232,533,777 of CM072998.1, forward strand.
AAATCTGCATGACTTTTGCTTGTGACTTCCACCAGAATTCTCTCCTTCCCATGAGTTTAAGTGGCACTCTTTCCCAGCTCTCCTGAGCCTGGGTGGAGCCAGTGAGGCGGGGGAGAGCATGGCCTCTAACTAAAGTGCTATTTCACTTCAGTCTGATACATACAGGGAGCTTGCTAAGTTGTTAGGAGAGTGATAGTTTATGTATGGAGGTATTCAAGTATACATTTTATTCCAGACTGTGTTATAATGTCAGCTTTTATGGTATCATTTATTGAATCACAACAAAGTGCCAATCTCAGAGAAGGCTTGTACAATTACTTCTGCTCTGACATGAGTTATCACCCACAAGCAATCCAAGAGTTCCATCACTTCTTAGGGTTCCAAGAATAATATCTGAGTGCTCTGAATAAATAAAATGACAGACCTTATGCCTCACCCTGCACACCTTTACTCTCTACTGGTAAAGTCTTCAAACCCAACTTGTTGGTCTACCTGAGGCAAATGTCTCCTCTTTTCCATGCAGCTAGCCTCTGGTACATCACCCTAAATAAACCTTTACTGGGCATCAAATACCGCAGCATCCTCACTGAGCAATGATGGCTTAAAAACAGGCTGAGCCTCATATTGAGGCTGGTTGGGAGTAAAGGGAGGTAAGTGAGCAGCTGGACCCTGAGGGAAGCTCTGAAATCTCAGTGGAGAACATTAGGCAGGAAATCAGTAGATTTCAGTGAAGGTCTAATTTGGAGAAAACAGGCAGTTGCAAGAGCAGCAGTAATGACTTTTCACTGTCAGCTGGTTATTTCCCCAAGTGCAACCCCCCAAAATATGTGGTACTGGGATTCTTTTAAAATGCATGTTCTCCAGGACAGTATTTCGGAAGATGATATTAAGAAATTATGTACTACTGATAAAGTATTACAGCTGCATATACAATTTTCAACATTGTATTTTAATATACTTTTCAATAGTTTTGTTAGTTTGGACAAATGAAGCTAGAGAAAGAGATGGGAATGGAGGAGGATACCTATTTTTTTTTTAAATCTTGATTAATGGGTTGTTTTCTTTAATTGGTATAAAATATTGTGAACCTTTTTATTCTCATGGTGATTTTCACCTATGATCTTATGTCTCTTAAGCTAATAAATAAATTTCTACCAGCTTGCAAAACCAGCTCCTGATACTATCCAGTAGTGTTGACAGGTATCAGCATAAGGATGAATATCTGACAATACAGTGAGAGTCTTCTCTAAAGCTCAGGTCATATTTGTGTGGCCTTCCTAGGTGGGCTGCATAAGGTTTCTTTTGCTTTTGGGGTTCATTTCTCTAACATTGGTATGTGATTTTGTTCCCTAATTCTAGCAATATATTTTTTAAATTTCTTTTTATTTTATTTATTTTAGAGGGGAGACACACACACACACACACACAGGGAGAGAGAGAGAGAGAGAGAGAGAGAGAGAGAGAGAGAGAGAGAGAGAAAGGGGGGAGGAGCTGGAAGCATCAACTCCCATATGTGCCTTGACCAGACCACAGACCAGTGCAGGGTTTTGAACTGGAGACCTCAATGTTCCCAGGTCAATACTTTATCCACTGCGCCACCACAGGTCGCACTCTAGCAATATTTTTTACTTGCTTTTTCTTTTATCTCAAAAAGAAAAGGTAGGGCTTTGTTATACTGTAGAGTTTGACGATAGATATTTCTTTCTTTCATTAACTCATTCTTTCAAAGATAATATAATATACTGACTACTTTGTAATATTTTCTTTCCTAATTTTTATCATCCTGATATCCTCCTTTTCTGGAGTATCATTTTTAAAATAAAAAACAACAACAATAACCTAGTAACAAAAATTCTCAAGTTTTATTTTATAGCCTCATACCTTGACTATAAAATATTTTAATAACAATTATTAAAATGCAGCATTATAGCCTAATGAAAACAAAAAGGTATAACACTGCTTTGACAAATATTCCAGAGTCACACAGTTGTCATTATAAATTCTGATCAATGGACAAAAAAAAAAATTTTTTAAGACCTGTCATATTGAAATCACTGGGAGATAAAAAAGAAAAAATACATGAAGTATTGTTCTTGATCTTCAGGCACAGAGAACCAACACAAAATAAAAATGTCATGGTCCAAGAAATAAATGACATTTGAATATAATGATAAAGAAATATATTTACATAATTAATTACAAAGTGAACTGTACAATATGATCATTTTGTGGAAATGAAAACATGTAAGCTATATATGTTTGTTGTGTATTTGATCTATGCCAAAGAAGTTACTTCTAAAATTCAAAGTAAGAATATAAGCCATTATTGGACTGGCTGGATAGCTTGGTTGGTTAGAGCATTGTACTGAAGCTCAGAGGTTGCCAGTTGGATGCCGGTCAGGGTACATACAGGAATGAATTGATGTTTCTGTCTCTATCTCCCTTTCTCTCTCTCTCAAATCAATAAATTTAACATTAAAGATTGATTTAAAAAACACTTGTGATGACTTACAATTATTAAAATAAAATATAATTATTGAGCTGAGATATAGCACTATAGATACTATGGTGTTTTTCTTTAATTTTAGTAACAGAAATTCTATAAGACTGTGGTCTTCCTATCAACATCAAAGCTTTACTTAATGACAGATAATACTTTGAAACTCTCTCTGTGTTGATTGTAAGGCTCTAGTACTTTAGAAAATTTTAGTCCAAACAAATAAAAACTACTCTACACATCATTGATATGACTGCTACATTAATAGGTGATTGTATTTTGGCCAGGGTTGGTGGCAAGTTTTTTATTACCTTAGACTTTCCTACTATGACAAAAGTATATGTAACTTCATTTCATTTATTAATATTTTAGTGCACATTTCCTATAAGGATCAGCAAATACTGATTTTCAAGAGAGTTACCCAACTCATTATTGCCAAAAATACCTTTCTACCCAGGAATTTTTGTTTTAGTAGCTATCTTTATTTATTTTTTCTTAAATTTAATTCAAGATTTCAAGACTGTACATTCACCAGCTCCTAACTTTTTGAAGCACTTCTTGTTCCCTCTATCTTTTCCATCTACCCGCTTTCTTTCTTCACTTACATACACACATACACACACACAATGCCTTTTTTTGACTGAACTATTTGAGAGGTAGTTGTGAATAAGTATTATGATATTATACTTCTAAATATTTCAGTTGTTTTACCTCAGAACAAACATATTGTTCTATGTAATCTCAAATACAACTATTAAATTTAAAAAGTTTGTCATTGGATACAGCTGTTATTTAATAAGCAACCTATTTATGTTGCTCCATTTGTATTAATTAGATGCTTTATTATATCTTTAGTGTTTTTTCAAAATGTAATTACATGTATTAAAATAAACAGTTTAAGTGTACAGTTTAATGTTTTGATAACTGTATGCGCTCACATAACCAATAATCTAATCCAGATAGAGAATAATTTTGTAACTGCCCAAAATTTGTTCATACTCCTTACTAGTCAGTCCTTTTTCCTCTATACCCCCTAGAGAAAACCAGTGTTTCTATCCCTAGAGATTACATTGGCCTGTTTATGAATTTTACATATGTAGAATCATATAGTACGTAGTTTCTTTTTCTCTGTCCTGTTTTCCAATGTCTGCAAATGAAGTTTTATTGGAACACAGCCATGCTCATTTGATTATACTGCCTATGGCTGCTTTCACACAGTAACAACATCACCGAGCAGCTGTGACAAGGATGTCCGTCACACTCTCATTGCTTTTCATTGCAACTTGGAGTAATACAAATTACCACAACCCACTTATAATTTAACAGCATTTTGAGTTCTATACCTAGTACTGTGCCATAACATTTATTTATTCACTTATTTTATTACCAGTGCCTACCCACCATGTTAAAACAAAAACAAAACCAAAAAGGGTGAGAGAAAGAGAGAGAGAGAGAGAGAGAAAGAGAGAGAGAGAGAAAGAAATGAAAAGTTAGTTTGGAATATTATACCTTTAAGGAAGAGTGGAAGAGTGGAGGGTGATTAATTTTGTTATCAAATGAGATGGCAAAGCATTGGGTTTATTGGGCAGTGACACTGTGTTAAAATGATGCTATATTCTTCAATAGTATTAGATTAAGCACTCATTAAAATGGTCCCACTCAAAGAAAAGCAATTTTAAGAGAGATTAGAAATTTAAAAATGGAATATATTATCAAAGCAAAACTTCTTTAAAAAATGTTAAAATATTGAAATAATGCTGGAATCAAAGTAAATTCTTGAGTAGCTCATTTGTTCATCAAGCAAGGAAAACCATTTACCAATGTTGAGTTAATTTAATTGTGTTTGATTTTAGCATATGAAAAAATGTGTCCAGAGAAAATATATTTGATTAAGACTATTAGCCTTTTAGTGAAAACAGTTGCTTAAAGAGCTAAAAACACTGAGAGCAACAGATGGAGTAAAATACTTTCCATGTCCTTCCTGCCAAGTACCAATAAAACTTCTGGATATTATGTATTAAAAAATATAAGAAGACTAAAAACAGTGACAGGAAGGCAGATTTTGTAGAGAGCTGAGAAGACAGGGAATGATATAATGGTAAATCCACGACCTTTTTTTTTTTTTTGACTCAGCTAGTCAATACTGGGAACTGAAGTGGCCAGCAACCCAATAATGCCAAAAAGAATACATAAGAATTCATCAAGAAAAGCCTGCTCTGTCTAGCCCAGTGGTTTTTAACCTGGGTTCTATCAAACCCTAGGGGTTCGATGAGTCGGTCTCAGGGGTTTGGAGAAGCCTCTGCCGTGGAGGCCAGAATAAAGTAATACCGTAATTTGTTGTGAGTTCATGCACTTTGTTGGTTTTGTCCTTTGAGCAAGGTGATGTTCATGCACGGCTCATTTTGTGCACCAGTAAAAAAAATATATACCTATGTCTTGAATTTGGAAAAAAAATCATATTTTATTTATCACTAAAGAAGGGTTCGGTGAATGCACATATGAAACTGGTGGGTTCAGTACCTCAAAAAAGGTTAAGAACCACTGCTCTAGCTAAAAGGTCAGAAAAGTGGCTATCTAGAAAGACAAAAGACTTTAGACTATCACTGTTCTACTTTGAACAAATACCACAGAAAACACTGTGGCCAACCCTCACCCCACTATCAAAACTGGAGGGGAAAGTCTGAATATATGGTTGTGACAGAGGCTGAGTGGGGTAACAGGATCTTTCTTCTTTTTCTTTTTCTTTTTTTCCAAGTGAGAGGAGAGGAGATAGAGAGACAGATTCGTGAATGCACCCTAACTGGGGTCCACCCAGTAACCTCTGTCTGAGGCTGATGCTCTGTCCATCTGGGGCCATGACTATAACTGAGCTATTTTTATCCCTCCATGGAGCCAGCCTCAGCACCCAGGGCACATGTACTCAAATCAACTGAGCAATGGCTGTGGGAGAAGAAGACAGAGAGAGAGAGAGAAAAGGAAGGGGGAGGTGGAGAAGCAGATGGTCTCTTGTCCTTTGTGTCCTGGCTGGGAATTGAACTTAGGACATCCACATGCTAGGAAAATGCTCTACCACTGAGCCAACTGGCTAGGGCTGGGAAACGAGATATTCATTTGTGGTAGATAGTAAAGAGGAACTGATGACATTGGTAGAAACGATTGGCAACCTCCTGACTAACCTCTGAAGACTGGCCAGCCCCCAGGCTAAGCTGAGCAAATATCTCTTCAGAAGGTTCACCTTCAAGCCAGACAAGGAGCCTTTGGGGCTTATAGGCCTTTGAGGGACCTCTCTGCATATCCCCAGTGTCTGGCTTTTGCCTGAGCCTCTCCCTGAAAAAACTAGGCATTTTTTTTAAGTACCATGCAGCTAGATCTCTCCCATGCATTGGACCAAATGGAAACAATAGAGCCAAAATTTTTTTTTAAACATTTAAAGGTGGAATATATCATCAAATCAAAATTTCTTAATTTTTTTTTTGTTGTTAGAGAGAGGCAGGGAGAGAAAGACGGATATAGGAATATCAAGGTGCTCCTATATGTGCCCTGACTGTGGATTGAACCAATAATCTCTGCACTTTTAATGATGCTCCAATCAACAGAGCTATCCAGCCAGGGCTTAACTTTTTATTGATTGATTAATTTTTAGTGAGACAGGGAAAGGAAAGGAAAGAGAAGGGAAGGGAAAAGGAAACATTCATTTGTTGTTCTAAGTCAGTCATGCATTCTTTGGTTGCTTCCCGTGTGTGCCCTGACCAGGGATCAAACCGCAATCTTGTCATTTCAGGACGGTGCTCTAATTGACTGAGCTAACTGACCAGGGCCCCCCAAAATTGAAGAATATTGAAATAAAGCTGAAATCTAAGCAAATTTCTGAGCAGCTCATTTGTTCACTAAGGAAAGAAAGCCATTTACCAATGTAAATGGAAGCATATAATTCACCCACACCTGGTAGAGTGCTATCAGAGAGGGCCTGGTGGAGAGTCAGGTGTTTCACCACCACTCAGAGAAAATAAGTCCAACCCTGCTCACAGTGTCAGTGGAAGCTTTTTGGGAAGTCTGAATTTCCACCTCTACCCAGCAATAACAAATAGTGAGCCTCCACCCTCCTGCTGTAAATAGAGATCTAGCAGAGAATCTGGGCATTTATCTCCACTTGGAAGTAAAAGTGGTATTTATTTCTCTTTACTGGAGTTGTGTCAGTGAGAACTTGCTAAAACACAAGATTTATATAAGACCCAGAGTCTCATAGTTATTACCCCAAATGTTCAGATTTCAGTAAAAGAAAAAATCACTTGTTAACTGAGAACCTGGGAAATTTTAATTTGAAAAAAGAAAGTTATCATTAGATGCCAACATAGAGAAGACACAAATGTTAGAATTATATATCAGGAATTGAAAAAGTAAGTATGAACATACTTGAAATAAATGAAAAATATAGATATTTTCAGAAAGAAATAGAAGATATAAAGAACCAAGTAGAAATTTTAAAACTAAAAAATACGATAGCCAGAAAGTAAACTCAATGGATAGTCTCAATAGAAGAATAAGTGTATTTGATGATAGAACAATAGAAATTACCCAGTCTTTATGAGATAGAAGATAGACTGAAAATAAAAGTGAACAGAGACTCAGGAACTGTGGGAATATGAGAAAACATCTAACCTCATGTCATCAATGTGTAATAAGGAAAGAAAAAAGAGAACGGAGGTAAAAAAAATGAATAAAATTTCTCCAGACTCATCACAGTTAAATTTCTGCAAATTAAAGGGGAAAAAAATGTCTTGAAGGCAGCTAGAGAGAAACATAGCAAATAATTTGAATGACAGCAGATTTCTTATTAGAAGCCATGGAGGCCAGAAAGAGGTAGATAACATTTTGCAATTGTTGAAAGAATGGTTCACCCAGAATTTTATATCCAGAGAAACATTTTAAAGAATGAAAAGGAAATTAAGATATTCTCAGATTGAAAGGAAAAAGTAGAGAGTTTTGTTGCTTACAGACCTACTGTAAAATATTGTCTAAAAAAGTCCTATAAATAGAAAGGAAATGATAAAAGAAGGAATCTGGCAATACTAGAAGATAAGAAAAAAGAAGAGAATTTTATTATTTCCTTGTACTTTTATAATTATATTTATGTTTGAAATAAAAATTATAATACTGTGTAATGTGGTCCTCTCTTTATGTAGAAGAAAATCTAATGACAATTATATTATATATGGAGAAAGATAAATGGACATAGAGAGAAGTAAAATTTCTATACTCAAACTGATAAAATGTTGACACCAGTAAACTATGATAAGTTACACATACATAATATAATATCTAGAGTGAATACCAATATAGTTATGAAAATATATACACAAAATATTATAGGTTAATCAAAATAAAATTCTAGAAAATTTAAGTAACTGATAAGAAGGCAGAAAAAAATGTAAAACAAATGGAACAAAAAAACCCCCAAGTAGTAAAATAATATAACTAAGTCCTAGCATATCACTAATTACATAAAATGTAAATAGTCGGGATGCACCAATTAAAAGACAAAGACTGGCAAGGTGGATTTAAAAACACAAACAAAAAGAAATCATGACCCAACTATAAGCTGTCTATCGGAAACTCACTTTAAATACAATGATATGGTTAGATGTGAAAGTGAGAGGGTGAAATGAGATGCTCTATGCAAACCCTAATCCAAAGAAAGCAAGAATGGCTATATTAATATCATATTAAGTAGACTTCAGGGCAAAGAGAGTGACAGAGTCAGTGTCCCAAGAAGACACAGGAAACCTAAATCTGTATGCAACAAAATGTTGAACTACAAAGCATGTGAAGCAGAAACTGATGGAACTGAAAAGAGAAAGACAAGTCCATTATTATAGTTGGAGACTTCAATACTTTTATCTTAACAACTGATAGAAAAAAACTAAATAAGAAGTCATCAAGAATGGAAGAACTGAACAAGACTATCAAACACTAGGATCTAATCAATATTTATAAAACCCTTTACTCAATAATAACAATATATATTATTTTCATGCATTCATGGAACATATAACAAAATAACCATTATCCTGGACCACAAAACAAATCTCAACTAATTTAAAGAATTGAAATTACACAAAGTGTGTTCTTGAACCATAATATAATACTACTAGTAATCAAGAAAATGGACTTCAGAAAAATCTCTAAACACTTAGAAACTAAAACAGGATACTTTTAAATAATCTGTTAGTCAAGGAGGAAGTCCTGGGAAATATAAGAAATGCTTGAACTTAGTGAAAATTAAAGCAAAATATCAGAAATTGTGAGTCATTGCTAAAGACATACTGGGATGAAAATTTACAGCACTATATGCTTACATAGAAAAGAGGGAGTCTCAAATAAATAATCTAAACTCCCTCTTCAAGAATTTATAAAATAAAGAGCAAAACAAACCATAGTCATGGGGGGAAAAGAACAGAAATCAATGAAATCGAAAACAGACACAAAATAGAAAAGTTGACAAAACAAAAGCTTTTAATGGAAAAGATCAATGAAATAGACAAAACTCCAGCAAGATTGACAAGAAAAAAAGATTGACAAGACAGAAATTACTGTTACCCCATTGAAACAGAGGATTACACTACTGACTTTGCATACAATGAAAGGTTAATAAGAAAATAGGCAACTCTACAAACAAATTTGATACTTTAGATGAAATGGACTAATTCCTTGAATAACATAAGCAAATACAATTTATCCAATGAATAGCCCCATAATTTCTAATTACTGTAAATTGAATTCATACTCCAATTTATAAATTGAAATACAAATGAAGACCACAATGAGAAGTCATTAAACACCTATCATAACAGATAACATTAAAATAGTGACAATCTCAAATGCTGGTCAGGATGTGGAGAAATTCAATGTCTCATATGTTGCTGATAAATGTGCAAAGTGCTTTTAATTTGAAAGGCTTTTAAATTTTGTCAAATACTTTTTCTGCTCCTATTGAGGCAATTATTTGAATTTTTCATTTTGTTAATCACATTTAATAATGTGATTCACATCAATTTATTTGCAAATGTTGTATCATCCTTGCATTGCAGGAATGATTTCTACTTGATCATGGTTTATTATCCTTTTAATATATTGTTGAAATCAATTTACTTGTATTTTCTTGAGTGTTTCCATCTGTGTTCATCAGGGATACTGGCCTCTGTTTCCTTGTGATGTCCTTGTCTGGTTTTGGTATTAAGGTAATACTAGCCTTGTAGAATGAATTTGGAAGTGTTTCTTTCTTTTCTATTATTATTATCATCATCATCATTTTGGAGAAGTTTTGAAGAGATGGACATTAATTCTTCTTTAATGTTTGGTGGAATTAACCAGTGAAGCAATCTGGTCCTTGAGTTTTGTTTCTTGTTGTTAGTTTCCAGTTGTCAGGCACATATTTGTTCATCTCCTAAATCTTGCATTTAGAAGATACTTTTTTTAAGGTATGTCTCTTGCACATTTTGAGTTTTTCTTAATGAGCCTACTTGAGAATTTATTTAAAAAGATTAATTATGTCCATATTTATTTATTTATTTTTAATTAATTAATTAATTAATTTTATAGAAACAGAGATAGAGTCAGAGAGAGAGATAGATAAGGGCAGACAGACAGGAACGGAGAAAGGTGAGAAGCATCAATCATCAGTTTTTTGTTGCGACACCTTAGTTGTTCATTGATTGCTTTCTCTTATGTGCCTTGACCATGGGCCTTCAGCAGACGGAGTAAGCCCTTGCTGGAGCCAGCGATCTTGGGTCCAAGCTGGTGAGCTTTGCTCAAACCAGATGAGCCCGAGCTCAAGCTGGCGACCTCAGCGTCTGGAACCTGGGTCCTCCGCATCCCAGTCCGACACTCTATCCACTGCACCACTGCCTGGTCAGGCCATTTGAATTTATTTAATGTGACTATTTGGTCTCAATGTAATTTTATTTTTGTTATATTTATAGTATATATAATATAGTTTTTGTTTTTTTATGACTATTCTTAAAAAAACTTTTGGTATTTATAAATGGCTACATTTATACTTGCTTCTTTATTTTGCATTCTATTAATTAGTTTTCAACAATATTTTTTAACTTCTACCTTTTACCTATATAACAATTAATGCCTTTATTTTATTTATTTTTATTTTTTTCCCTTTATTTTAAAATATCTTACTTTTTGTCTGACTGGGCTGTGACGCAGTGGATAGAGGATTGAATTGGGATGCGGAAGACCCAGGTTCGAGACCCCGAGGTTGCCAGCTTGAGCATGGGCCCATCTGGCTTAAGCAAAAGCTCACCAGCTTGGATCCAAGGTCGCTGGCTCCAGCAAGGGCTTACTCCGTCTGCTGAAGGCTCATGGTCAAGGCACATACGAGAAAGCAATCAATGAACAACTAAGGTGTCGCAACGAAAAACTGATGATTGATGCTTCTCATCTCTCTCTATTCCTGTCTGTCTGTCCTTATCTATCCCTCTCTCTGACTCTCTCTCTCTGTCCCTGTAAATAAAAAAATAAAGTCTTTCTTTTGATTTCTCAGAATATCTAATTTTTACATATTATTTTTCTCTTTTGTCTCCCAATTTCTTGTCCTAGAAACATAAGTAACTAAATTTGTTTGTCTTCTGTTAAGGATTCTAAGTGCTTTCTTAGATGAAACTCATCCTCCAGTGGGGTTTCTTAGGATAGGGTCATGACTAGAGTACATAGGTTTTGAGATCCTGTGGGTTTATAACTGCCTTTTTACAGCCTTGACATTTGAAGAATAACTTGGCTGGATATAAAATTCTTGGCTTCAAATTTATTTTATTGAGGTTCTAAAAATGTCCTATTCTTGTATCGCCTAATGTGCAATTGTAAGGCAGTCATTGGTCAATAGATTGACTTTTCATGATAATAAGCAATAACTTAGGTGGATAAAAAATTTATTGATTTTCACTTGTTTTGTAGAATTTGTAGAAAATGCTGGCCCACCCTTTTCTTGCTTAGTATGTGATTACCGAGAAATTTTGTGAATAGGTTTACTTCCCCTTCTGAATGATTGTTTTTTTCCCCTAAATCCCTTTTAAATTTTCTTTCAAGTCTGTAATAGTTTTATCAGGATACAGAAGTGTTCTCAGGTAAAGATTAAGTACTTTTAATATGTCAATTTAGGTCTTTTCTTTCCAGAAAGTTTTTTAAGGTAATAGTTTTATCTATTAATTATATTCTATTGAGTTCTTTTTGTTCATGGATAATTATATGCATATATTCTACCTTCTTTGCCTATATTCTACTTACATCATATTCTCTATGATCTTTTATAGTCTTTAAAGGTACTTTTTCATTCCTTTGTCTTTTTATTACTTTCCCTTATTAATTTTCCACTTAAATCACCTCTGCCCTGGGTTTCTTGTGATTTAAACTTAATTTCTCCTCATTTTGAATTCCTGATAACCACTGCTCTCATAGCACATCTCAGACACATTTAAAGTATTTCCTAGTAAGGATGACACTCTTCTGTTAAGAAAAGTTTTCTTTATGTTGTATTATTTTCTCTTTTTACACAGTTTTTATGACTTTCCCCACAAGGCTTTGTTCTGGAACTAGGTGTGGTGTGGTTTATTTTTCTATTTATAGTTACACAAACCCCCCTTATATATGGGAGATGTGGTCCAAGACCCCCAGTGGATGCTTGAAATTGCAGCTAGTACTGAACCCTACATATACAATGATTTTCCCTTACATATATACATGTGATAAAGTTTTAATTTGTAAATTAGGTACTATAAGAAAATAACAACAATAAACAATAATCAAATAGAATAATTATAACAATACACTGTAATGAAAGTTGCATGAATGCAGTTTCTTTCTGTTTTCCTCTCTCTCTCAGTGTTGTATGCTACTCACATTTTCACTTAGGGAGGCACTTCACAGCTTCCTCTTGGGATATTTAAAATTTCAATATCACTACTCTTGCACTGTAGGACCATTATTAAGAAAAATAAGTGTGACTTGAACACAATCACTGTGATACTGCCACAGTCAATCCAATAACTGAGACGGCTAAATGACTAACAGGTGAGTAGAGATGTAGAGCATGGGTAAGCTGGACAGAGAAATGATGCATGTTTTTAGGTGGGATGGAACAGGATGGGTAAAAGAGTTCATCAAACTACTCAGAACAGTGTGCAATTTAAAGCTTACGAATTGTTTATTTCTGAAATTTTCCACTTAATATTTTTAGATCAGGCTTGACCCAGTTACTGAAACTACAGAAAGCAAAATCACAGAAAGTAAGGAACCACTATAATTTGAAGGAGATTAGAGTTGTCTCTTTAATTTGAAGATAATATTACCAAATCTGTTCCTACATGGCTAGGTAACTCCCAATGACTCTGTTTCAGATTATAGAGGGAATAGAGTAGTTAAATATGCCCTTTATTATTATAAAAGGACAGAATTATGACAGTGTGGCTTGGCACAGGGATAGACATATAAATAAATGGTAGAGAATAAGAGTCCAGAAACATATCACACATATATGTTATATTGATTTATGACCAAGAATGCCAGTGCATTCAATGGGAAAAATATATTTTTTAAATCAGTAATATTGGAACCAGGAAAAAAGAAAAAAACATTGACTCTCCCATAACATATGGTGTAAGTTAACTTGAAATGACTCATAGGCCTAAATGTACTTATAGTTTAACTCATAGTTAAAATAATAAAAAAAAAATCTAAAATAAAATATATTAGAAAATATTATCAGCCTAAAAAAGGCAAAGACTTTCTAAGACATAAAAAGGATTAACTATTACAGACAAAATTTATAAACTGGGCTTCATTAAAATGAAAAGTTTTTGCTCTATGAAGATTTCATTAAGAAAATGAAAAAGGAAGCCAAAGTGTGGGAGAAATACATGCAGTACACATATTTGACCAAAGACTTATAGTTGTAACAAATACAACTCAATTTTAAGAAAAAAATTAATCTAATAAAATAGGACATAAGATTTGAACACCCGTTTCAAAAATACTGTTCTACAGATGGCCAATAAGAACAAGAAAAGATGCTTTCAACATCATCAGTCATGAAAATAATGCAAATCCAAAGCAGAATTTGATTTTACTACTCATAAGCTAGAAGAATATAGGGACTCCTCAGGTTATGACCCAATTCTGTTCCTACAACAGTGACATAACCCAAATTTTAGTGCAAGTTGAAACATACCCTAGCTTAAGTCACTTACCTATCATAAAACATTTATAAAATCATAACACTGGGGAATAAAATTTTGTTGCATCCACAGAAACAGTTGTTCTTACCTAATTTGAGTGTACTGATCTAAAATCTGACATTAGTCTTTCTCTGCACACTATAGTTTTTTTTCAATTTAAGATTTTAGGTTTTCATCTTATTGTAAAATTTTCTAATTTATTTTAACATAATGAAGTAGAATGTCTTCTTGGGCATCATCTTTGTGAAGATATAATAATTTAAATAATGCAGTAAATACACTAGTACACTAAAAGATATGATTGCATCAGAATTTGTCTACAATTTCAAAATAGAACATATTAAAACACTTATTTTAATCATAAAATTAGCGCAAAACTTATTTAAATTTTATTCAAGCAAAAATTTGTGTTTGTAGCTCTTGCATTTGTGTACTTGTTGAGGACAATCTTGTTTGATGCTCCCTCAGTAGTCTGCCATTATATTTCTGTCCCATCAGCCTAATTGATTCTCTTCCATCATCTTCAGATCTTGATGAAAGTGTTCTTCCTGTTCATCACTAACAGCTCCAAAATTTGGGGGGAAACTTATCAAGGTGACTCTTCAGGAAGTGAATCTTAATGCTCATGTGACATCCAATGTTGCAGAAAGCCAACAGCTTCCTTTGAACCAGAAGTTCATAGTTTTCAGCTTTTTTGTTGCCAAGGAAGTTCTTTGTAACTGCCACAAAAGACTGCCATGCTGCTTTCTCCTCCTTAGTCATTTTCCTGGAAAATACTTCATCACTTATGAGAGTTTGAATTTGACGTTCATCAAATACACTTGCTTTTATCTTATCGAAAGACAAGGCAAGAAAAGCAGAAATAATATGTTGAAAGTATTCTCTTTCACTATTCAAAGCCTGAACAAACTGCTTCATTAAACCAAGTTTGATGTGAAGTGGGGATAAAAATGATCTTGTCTCAATTAACTACAGATTCATTCATAATACTTTCAATCCCTCCTTCCAGAGCTTCACATTTCCGCCACTCCTTCTGTGTCCAGTATTTCTCCCGAGCTCGGCTGCCCCGCAAACACAGAAAGCAAGGATACTTTGTGAAACCTCTCTGTTCTCCTAGCAGAAAATTTACCATTTTAAGATCCACACAAATAATCCAGTTATGCTCCTCATACTTCTGAAAGTTGAGGACAATTTTTATGTCATTATAATCTTCTTGCAGATGAGTAGAATAACCAATTGGAACCGCTGCATAAACATTACCATTGTGTAGGAGAACACATTTCAGACTGCGTTTAGAGCTGTCAAGAAATAGCCACCATTCTGTTAGACTGTAAGAAGTAACACCAAGCTGGCTGAGAAGACTACTGATATCATGACAGTAAACAAAGTGTTTGTCTTCAGAAAAAAAGTCCACAAAAATTCTGTTCACGCTTCCTGAAATGGGATCCTTTAGCTGATCAGTGAAGTCCATTCTTTTCTTGGAGCCTGGAAGCCAATAACTCAGCTGCTTTCTTTGATAGGTCCAAATCTCTTACTAAGTCATTCAATTTGGGTTTGCTAAACTGCAAAGGGGTTAATGACTATTTGGCATCAGAAGAAGACCCTTCAGATTCTACAACCATTTTCTCATGCATCTTTCCAAAACTCTTGATCACCATGTTCACTTTCTTCATCCTTAGAAGAAATAAGACCATTGGAAACTGGAACCGAGAGTGTGTCAGAGTGTGGGATAGGTCGTATTGCTGAAGGAATATTAGGATATGCAACCATATGCCATTTTTTCTTGCCAATGTTCTTTGTATGGATCAGACAGAAATAACAGTCACTGCTGTGGTCCTTTGGTTCACGCCAAACCATGGGAACACCAAAAGGCATTCCTTTGCATTTTCCTTTTGTCCAGTCACAAAGCATTTCCTCACAATTACGACACACAATATGAGGAGCCCAATTTTTTTCTTGATTGCCAAAGGGAACTTGAAAATAGGCAATATATGCACGTTTCACAAATGATGAAATGTTGCGCTTTTGACATTAAAGTGTGTAACAGCCATATATAACAGAAGGTGTCGGGACTATTCTTACATTTACGCCTATTTGAAGAAGCCAGGATTCAATCCTAAAACAAAATTAGAGGGTGTTTTTTATCAGATAATTATTTTTTACATTTAAATACTACTACAATTATCTAAAAGTGATGTTTGTAAAACATTAATTGCTTTGTGGTTATGTTCAATCCAAGAGTCATTGCCCTTTAACTCTAATTTAAAAACCAACGCATACCATTAACTATAAGAAAAAGAAATTAAAATTGCATAAAAACTAGAGCATGCACCTAAAAATGGATTTCTTATTTGGAATCAACAATGCAGAAATATATAATAAAAGTTCTAAAACCTCATGCAACGGTTAACAAAAAAAAGAATTTTTTTCCCATTTTTATCTAGAACATAAAAACACAACTCAGCCACAGAAAAAGGAAAAAAACATAAATATACTATACTATGCACTGTAGTACAGTCACAGAAAAAGTGACAAAGTGAGTGTGAAAAATTTCTTACCTTTATTTCTGTGATTGGCTTGCACACTGGGAGGGCCATTGCAAGGTGGAGAGACTGACCTATTTGGAGAAAGAAACGGGAAAGGCAGGGGAACCTGCAGAAGGTGCTGGAGAAACACGGTCTGGTGAATTAGGACTGTTTATGGAACATGCAGGAAATGCTGGAGATGATGCTACCTGTGCTACAGGTGTTTCATCTCGAAAAGCAGCTGATGTAGAGGGTACAGGATCTGTTGCAGGCCTTTCTACCTTCTTAAAGAATTGTCCAAGGCTAGTTCTGGAAGGTTGATGACTTCTTTTCTTCCAAAATCTGCCTATAGCATTGCAAGGAACCCCATAACAGCTCTGTAGACTTTACTGAATCTATCATTTCTGGGGTGCTTTCTGAGCCTGAAATTATACCAACCCATTCTCTACCATTGAAAAACCTTCTGTCAAACCTTTGGTAGTAAATCTTCTGAGTTTGTAGTTTCTATCTCTTCCCCTTCAATCAGTTGAATGAAGTCATCAGCAGACCAAACTAGTTTGCTCATGTAGTCCGTAAGTATGACGCTAATGGCCTAAGCTGAAACACTCACTCAATTTTTTAAAAAGTTTTTATGGGAGTGAGCACCATAAACTTGAAACATTGTATATCGAGGCTGTCATAACCAAAGGACCCACTGTAGTTGAAATTAAAAACTGTAGAAATAAAAAGTGTTGGTTTTTGGAATTTTTGTAAGTTTTAGGTGTAAATATCAAATGATACACTCCCTTTGGGCAACTGTTTGAAAGTTTCTTTAATGTTAGACATAAACTTACCATATGATTTAGCTATTCCAATTTTTAGTTTACCAAAAAGAAATGAAACATGTCCACAGAAAGGCTTGCACATGAATTCTTGTAGTCGTTTTACTTATAGTAGCCTAAAATTGTAAATAACTCATGTACATAACTGGTGAATAGATAAAAAAAAAACTGTGAATATTACCCCTTTATGTGAAAATCTAGAAATCGAAAATCTAATGTATAGTTATGGGAAGCACATCAGTGGTTGATAAGGGCCAGAGTTGGGTTGAATTCACTAGGTCCAGAGATGGGAAGGAACACAAAGAACTTTCTAGAATGATGGAATTATTCTGTATGTTATTGTGGTAATGTTTACATCTGTCAAACTAATCATCAGACTCTTCTGTTTAAATGGAGTTTTTTTAAAAAAATATGAGCTATACTGTAATGGAGTTGATAACAAATTATCAAAATGTTGAAAATATATCTTTCAATAATATTTTCCTATCATTTTTTATGAGATGGAATAGTATAAGAAATTGATTACTATAATGCTTTTAATTAGTGAGATCCTTTTGCAAAATGTATTTTAAAACTGTTAGCACAAATAAAGTTTAGAAACAGTCACTTATTGATTTTTAAATATATATATATATATATACTGCTCATAAAAACTAGGGGGTATTTCAAAATGAATATAAAGAGATAAAATAGGAGCATTTGATCTTTTTTATTAAACAAGAACATCAGAAAAGCAAATGTCAAGTCAAAGAAAGTTGTTTGATTATGCAAATAGGATGCAAAACCAACTTTTATTTCATTGGTGAAAATGCATTATACAAAAGGCTGAAAGTACTGGAATAACTGCACGTTTCCTGATTCCCTAAGTTTTGTGAGCAGTATATATTTATCATTTATTTTAAAAGATATTTTATCGAATAGACCAGGGGTCGAGAAGCTATGGCTCGCAAGCCAGAAGTGGATCTTTTGATAACTGCTTCGGGCTCGCAGACAAATCTTTAATAAAAAAATAATAATGTTAAAAACATAAAACATGTATTACAATCCATTCATTTCCTATCACTCATGTTCATGATTGCGGGTGGCTGGAACCAATCACAGCTGTCCTTCGGGATAACACCAAATTTTTATTGGATAATGTGTAATGTACATGGGTCATTATGAGGTCAGGAAGTAAACTTCCCTCCTTTTAATTAAGTAGTCAGGTAGATAATTGCAGAAACCCTTTTGATGAAGAAAATGGCTAAAAGAAAAAAAGATGAGGAGTTTCGTACTTTTCAGCAGGAATAAACACAGGAATTTGCTTTTGTGAAGAGAGCAGGTTATGCAGTGTGTCTAATATGCAATGATAAAATTGCATCAATGAAACGGTCAAATATTAAGCAGCCCTTCGACACACGCCATACTACATTTGCATCAAAATACCAAGCGGAGGACAGCAGGAAGAAAGCATGTCAAGAGCTACTGTGCAGAGTGCAAGCTAGTCAGCAGCATCTCTGTGTTTGTACCTAACTAGGTGACTGAAATTCAGCTAGCTTTGCTGGTGCTTTAGCAATTGTGGGAAACAGAAAGCCATTCACAGATGGGGAGCATGCCAAAACATTCATGCTTGATGTTACCAATGAACTTTTTGATGACTTTTCGAATAAAGACAAGATAATCAAATGAATAAAAGACATGCCTCTGTAGGCAAGAACTGTTCATGATTGTACCATCATGATGGCAAATCAAATTGAGGCAACACAAGTGAAGAACATAGATGCAGCACCATTCTTTTCTCCCACTTTGGATGAGTCAACAGATGTAAACCATTTATCTCAGTTCAGCATGAATGCAGGGTATGCTGTCGGTGACACACTACGTGAGGAAAGTCTTGCTGTTTTGCCTATGAAAGAGACAACAAGAGGGGAGGATTTATTCAAGTCTTTCACTGAGTTCACTAAAGAACAATATCTACCGATGGATAAACTTATTTCAGTGTGTACTGATTGTGCTCCGTGCATGGTGGGGAAAACACAGGATTCATAGCGCTTCTTCATGAACATGAAAAGAGACCCATCATAAGTTTTCACTGTATTCTACATCAGGAGGCACTTTGTGCTCAGATGTGTGGTGAGCAGCTTGGTGAGGTGATGTTGCTGATCATTTGGGTGGTCCACTTTATTGTTGCCCAAGCTTTAAATGATTGCCAGTTTAAAACACTGCTGGATGAAGTTGGAAATAATTATCCTGGTCTGCTTCTGCACAGCAATGTGTGTTGGTTGTCAAGAGGGAAGGTGCTCAACCGTTTCGCGGCTTGTCTGAGCAAAATCTGCAAGTTTATTCAAGTGAAAACTATCGGGAATCCTGAGTTAGCTAACACTGAGTGGCTCCTGAAGTTCTACTATCTCATGGACATGACTGAACATCTGCACCAGCTCAATGTGAAAATGCAAGGCGTTGGAAATACAGTCTTATTCCTTCAACAAGCAGTCTTTCCATTTGAAAACAAGCTGAAACTCTTCATTGCCGACATTGAAACAGGTCATTTACTACCACTTTGAAAATGGTACCACGGGAGAGTTTAAAGATGCATGCACAGCACGTGACCCTGCTCAACTTCTTGATCTTCAGCAGCTAGCAGGCTTCACATCTAATCTCCTACAGTCATTCAAAGCACGCTTTGGAGAATTTCATGAGTGCACTCGTCTTTTTAATTTCATCACCCATCCACACAAGTGTGCAATGGACAGCTCTGACCTGAGTTACATCCCTAGTGTCTCTGTCAGAGATTTAGAGCTACAAACTGCTGACTTGAAGGCCTCAATCATGTGGGTGAAAAAGTTCAAGTCACTCAATAAAGATTAGTAAAGACTTGCACGACAGCAAGCAGAGTTGGCGAGCAAACACAAATAGGGAGAAATGCAAAACTTCAACCCACGGACCAGCTGACTGTCAAAACTTAGAATGTGCTTCCCATCACATACCACACACTGCAGCATGTGAGTATTGCTGTACTATGTTTGGCTCTACGTATGTATGTGAGCAGTCTTTCTCACATCTAAAGAACATTAAGACCACCCTATGATCACGTTTAACAGATGGAAGTCTCAATGCCTGCATGAAGCTTAACCTCACCACGTATCAACCAGACTACAAAGCCATCAGCAAAAGCATGCAGCACCAGAAGTCGCATTAATGGTAAGAAGTACTTTATTCATCATTGGTTAGTAACAGTATAACAACGTTATTAAAAAGAATTCAGAAACTTATTGTACTTTAAAAGTGTTGGTCTTACATAAAATGCACACATTTACTTGTATTTAGTGTTAAACATATTGTATGGCTCTCACGGAATTACATTTTAAAATATGTGGCATTCATAGCTCTCTCCGCCAAAAGAGTTCCCGACCCCTGACACAGACACTACTTGTTACTTAGAAACAAGCCATAGAGCAAGGACAATTTCCTCTGATCATTTTGTAAATCTACTTTGTATTGTTACGATTATTTTTATACATATGTTATTCATGTATTAATTATAATGCATCTGTTTTAGACTATGCTTTTGCTTTTTATTATGCTTTCCTTTTTCTTTTTCAAATTACAGTACAAAGAAAGATTATATAGAAAGTCACAGAAGTAGAAGTGAGCTGTAGAAAATATGGGCTCAGGAAACAAGTTATAGCAAAAAAGGGGCTCTTGGAGCTTCAGGGAGGGGGAGGCAAGACCTGAGGAAAGAAAGGAGTGGAGAAAGGCATGGGCATGCTCCATAAAGAGAGCCACCTCTTTTTACACTTTTCTATCTGTTGGCTGACATCTGTCTTCTACATCAGAAATTTTACCTTTTAGCGTGTTCTGAAGCTTCATTTGTAAATGTCTTTCACCCTCTCCAGAGTTCTGCAGACCTTATTATATTTTTTACCCTTTGGAGAGTACAAATCATTCTATTCTAATAGTAACTTGTTTGAAAACATCATCAAACTTAACTATCTGCTTTCAACTTCTGAAATCTAATCTGCAAAGATCTTAAAACAAAACAAAACAAAGCAAAACAGAAATTTCAATTGATAAATTCAATGACTGTTTCTATCATAGGCATCATGCTCCTTGTTTAGTAGTCCTGAATCTGATTTCACACCTTCAGCTGAGTCAGAATTGTGAAAGTGCATAGATGCATATAAATTGTTTTCCCCTTGTAAACTGTCAAATACGTGTATACTAGATTGCTAAGGATTTCATAACAAAATACCACAGATTTGGTGGTTTAAACAGAGGAACTTATTTTACCACAGTTCTGGAGGCTAGAAGTCTGAGATCAAGGTACTTGCAGGGTTGGTTTGCCCTGAAGTCTCTTTTTTTGGCTTACAGATAGCCATCTTCTTATGGTGGCCTCACATGGTCTCTTCTCTGTGCTTACATTCCTGTGTGTCTGAATTTCCTCTTCTTATGACATTAGTTAGACTGGATTAGGACATACACTGCCGACATCATTTCAACTTAATTCCTTCTTTTCTAAAAAAATATATTGATTTGAGAAAGCGAGAAATATTGATTTTTTGTTCCAGTTATTTATGCATTCAATGGTTGATTCTTGCAATTGCCCTGACTGGGGATTGCACCTGCAACCTTGGCTTATCAGGAGAACCAACGGAGTTATCTCTGTATGTAGTCATATTGTGAGGTAGAGTTAGAACTTCAACATACAGATTTTGGGAGAACACACAGTTCAGCCCATAACAACAGATTACTCATCATTTCTTTCCATGTGGTTTTCTAACCCTGTAAGATGTCAATAGAACCCCAGATAAAAACTGATTTGGCAGAATATTTTGGCAGACCCTCTGTGAATGGTGCTCTTAGTGAATCATCTTCCTTCTTCTCCAGTTTTGCTTGAATACAAAGTGTATATTTATGTCAGAGATTATTCACTTTGTCAAACATGTGTTTAGAAATAAATGTTAGACAAAGTTAAACCCACTTTACTATGTGACTTCCATCTGAGAGGAAATCACTATCAGTTTGCATACACTCCTTATAGAGTCTGGGCACAATCTTATTTAAATAGTTATTGTAATACAGTCTGATTAGTCATCACATCTGGAACTTTCAAAGGGACTTCCAACTCTGTGAAGCTGTCTCTAGAATATATTACAAGTAGTCAAGTAGTTTTTTAAAATATTTACCTGTGGTGGTATAAAATTTTGTGAGCATGTGCATTACAGTTGAGTTGGTTTTCTCATCCATCTGCCCACAAGAATAAATACTTTTTTTTTTAAGAATGGAGACATTTTATTGAGCATTTCCTGAGGTCACACTGAAAAAGTATTATTATCCCAAACAGTGACAACCAAAGTGCAAGAGAAAGGGTTGTATTTTAATTAGCAAATGAGTCCTTGCTTCAAAAGTTAATAGAGAGTATCAGCTGGTATTTAGGAAAACAGAATTGGACATTGTGCTTCCCAAACTATGTTACTACTGAAATGGGAAAAGACCTCTAGATGTAACTGATTTAGCACCAAGAGTGGAAGTTGAGAAGAAATTGTCATTATCCTTATAATTACGGCTTTGCTATGTAAAAAACAAATGAAACAGGCATAGCTGTCTTAAGGCAGTTCACATCGCACACCATAGTCGCTGAGAACACTGGTAGTTCTGCAACATTCCTTAATTAGTAGAAATGTATGGCAAGCTCTTTGCTTGGAGCATATTGGTGTCACCCTTTTCCTGGCCCTGCCTCCATTTTTTTCTGGTGACATTGAAGTGATATGTGAAGAAGTAGTAAACCTCATTCACAGAGATCCCAAACTAGTATCTTATAGGCCAAATTTGGCTTTAGATGAATATTTTCTTATGTACTATTAATCCTTTAACATTTCTTGTGTAAAATAAGACTTCACATAAAATTGTAGAAACTTGTAAGTTTGTTTCTCTAAAATTATTGGTGTTAGTAAATTTTCAGAAAGTTGAGCTCAGTATAAAACACACACACACACACATACACACACACACACACACACACACATATTTATAACACCTACCCACCTAAGCATCTTTGATAGAATTTTATAAAATTGTCAGTGACATAACTATTGTAGTAAGATGATGAATTTTGTAGTGAAGGATAAAATAATTGAAAATATAAACACAATGCTGTGTTCTGCTTCCTAAAATGTATAAGAAATACTTAAAATTCAACTAGCTTAATCAATTTGCTTCCAAAATCTTTGATAATTCAAAAATTCGAACTAAGACATAGTTTTATATCTCTTTTTTGTATTTTTATGAAGTGAGAAGCTGGGAGGCAAAGAGACTCCCTCATGCACCCAACGGGGATCCACCCAGCATGCCCACCAGGGGGCAATGCTCTGCCCATCTGGGACATTGCTCCATTGCAACTGGAGTCATTCTAGCACCTGAGGTGGAGGCCATGAAGCCATCCCCAGCACCTGGGCCAACTTTGCTCCAATGGACCCTTGGCTACAGGACAGTAAGAGAGATAGATAGAGAAAAGGGAGAGGGGTAAGGGTGGAGAAGCAGATGGGGGCTTCTCCTGTGTGCCCTGGCCAGAAATCAAACCCAGAACATCCACATGCTGGCCCAACACTCTACCGCTGAGCCAATTAGCAAGGGCAAGACAGTTTTATAAATTTCTGAGAGCCTTCCCTGCTTTCTTCCTTTTACTCATTCATTCATTTACTTATTCATCTTTTCTATAATCAATAAATTGACATGTTCCTATTTTATTTTATTTACTTATTTTTAGATTTTATTTATTGATTTTTAGAGATGGGAGAGAGAGAAAGAGAGAAAGAAAGAAGGCAGGGAGAAACGGAAAGCATCAACCTATAGTAGTTACTTCCTGTATTTGCCTTGACCAGGCAAGCCCAGGGTTTTGAACCAGCGACCTCAGCATTCCAGGTCAATTCTTTATCCACTGCGTCACCACAGGTCAGGCAACATGATTCTATTTTAGGTGAGAAAGATGATCCAAACTTTGTTTTGTAAAATAACTTTGGGTAGTGGTGAAATGTGTGGAGGTGCCATGTTTATCACTATGATTAGTAGAAAAAGAGTTGCTTTGAAGGAACACAACATGTATTACACTCAATGCACATAAACATACTACATGCACACTCACACAGCTCTGATTAGTGTTTTCATATAGAAATTCCTGCTGAGCATCTTTTATGAAATGTGAGATATTTTTTTAATCTTGAGGAATATTAATCAGAAACTGGGAAAATTAAGAAACATATTATAGTTTTTTTATGTGTGAATGGAAGCTTAACAATCTCCAAAGAGATATTATTACTGGTTGGGAAGAATTTGCCATTGTCAAGTCAAAAGCAAGAGCAGAAAATGCTTCCACTGTGGAGTGGAAGGTTAAAGTAGACACTTTCAGGAAACCGCACTAGAGTGGGTAAGGGAGAGGTGATGACCATATGCCAACCTACTTATAACTCATGCTCTTATAACTCGCTGTTTGTTTCTGGCCTTATCTGGCTACCAGTGAATCATTGTGGCAAATTAAATATTAATAAGTTTATACACATACTTTCTACAAAGTGTATTAGTGGTATCACAAGAAATAAGTTTTAAAAGCAAAATATGTTCTTCAATTGGCCAATTTAATATATGCTCTAAATGAGACATCTGAATGTTATGTCATTCAGATACTACTTAATTATGTCCACAGGAGTTTTCCAATATTTGAGTATTTTGTTGTAAGTGACTTCTCTTTTGTAAATTTTATTAAACTTAACATTTTTATTTACTAATCAATTATTTAAAGATATACATATATATAATGAAGAGAGAGGTTGAAGAACATTGGAATATTTTATGACTACCTTAAGGTTTCAAGAATTCCTGATACTTCTCAGGAATTTTGATTTCTTGCATCTAAATTCTGAAAATTAGTGTCTGTTGAGAATTTGGAAACATTTTCTACTAACTTCAAGAGTTGTATGAAGTCAGTTTTTCTAATTTTAGATGTGTTTTCTTCCACTTGTTTAGTGGCTTAATAATAGTTTAATTTGGCAAATATGAAAATGGTGCAATTATTTTTTCTTCTGGAGAAAAACAGAAAAATACTCAGTGTGTGTATGTATGTGTGTGTGTTTAGAAAATTATTTTCACTTTTTTTTTTTTTTTTTTTTTTTTTACAGGGACAGAGAGAGAGAGTAAGAGAGAGGGATAGATAGGGACAAACTGACAGGAATGGAGAGAGGTGAGAAGCACCAATCATTATCCATTGCGACACCTTAGTTGTTCATTGATTGCTTTTTCACATGTGCCTTGACTGCAGGCCTTCAGCAGACCAAGCAACCCCTTGCTGGAGCCAGCGACCTTGGGTCCAAGCTGGAGAGCTTTTGCTCAAGCCAGATGGGCTCACGCTCAAGCTGGCGATCTTGGGGTCTCGAACCTGAGTCTTCCACATCCCAGTCCAATGCTCTATCCACTGTGCCACCGCCTGGTCAGGCAAGGAAATTAAATGGAAAGTTGTTTTTTAATAATTTTTTACAATCTAGTATACTTTCTGTTTCCATATAAAATAAATTAATGTGAATATAAAACACTGCCTTTTGTCTTCACCTTTTATTTAATGATAAGTAAAGGACTTTTGAAAAATTTACTCAACCTTCCTCTTTTGCTCTGTTTACTTTAACAGGGAAAGCAATGCTATGAATATTGAGATTTGTATCAAAGATTTCTAAAATCACCCACAAGAATAAACTTAAAGAACATTAAAAACCTGACTGTTAATACACTTACAACGATGACTCATATCTTATAAAGCTGCTTTGGAAATCCACAGATCTTTCTGTACTTAAAAAATGTAAATGACTTTTTTGCCCATAGGGAGATTAATAAATTCACTAAGGTGAAAAAAAAATGAATCTCGTTTTCCCCAGTAAGAAAATTGCTCAAAGATTAATTTAGCCTGTTTAATTTAGCTCTCATGTATTTCTCAGAGCTCTAACATACTTTTCTACCTTCCTTGCACCTGGGGCATCAGTTTGATTATTTTTACTCTTGATTTTAATGTGTCTAATTTCTTCTATATCAAGCTATTTTTATTTTCATTCTGCTTATTTTCCCCTTGGTTTCGTTTTTATTTTTTAAAGAAAATTATTGCTATTCGTATTTTGTTGATGATTTCCTTTTACTGTATATTATTTTAGGCTCAAAGCTGGAAGGAATTTGTGGTAGAGATCACATTCCACCCTCCTCTTCCCAGTCTTACTTTGCCCCTCCCCCACACATAAGTGCACATCTACAGTGTTGATAAATATGTTGTTTGTTCAATACTTGACAAAGTGCTTTTTTCAATAAATTAACCGTTTAAGCTAAGGGAGCCCCTAATAAACCTTAAGGAACCATAAGTAACAAACCTCTTGGTCTCCAAAATTCAATAGTATTTACCAAAAGTGAAAGCTGTCTTGAGTCAAATTCCACATTCCTTACCTGTACTCTTTGAATCAGAAAACACTGTTGACTCATGTTTTTACCACCTGCTTTAAACAACAGAGTGGTTGCCCTGTGGCTGTTATAGCTCTTGAGGTCAATGCTTGGTGGTTTATTTTTAATATAATCATCTTTATAGAACAAAATGCAAAGTAAATGTAAAAGTAAGATAATTCTCTTACTATTTATTACTCTTTATATTCTATTTCTGGTATTATTCTGGCTAGATTTCCTTGTGAAAAATGCCAGGCTTTGTTGTTTATTTTATAATTGATATCAAAATTTGTTTTATTTGTACCTTTCTTTGTTTTTGTATTTTATAAACAAAGAATAATTTTATTTTTACTTGAAATACACATTTTTAAAAACAATGAAAACTCATACTTTTTCTGCTTAAAGGAATCGATATTATGAAAATATTTACTTTGATGAGATTAAGACTAGAAAATAATAGTTTTGCTAATAAAAACAGTATGGTGTATTGGCATTTTGCTGTAATATTTTGCTTAATCTAAAAAGAACATATCAATACTCTAATTTTTTTAACTTTAGAGAAGTGCTTAAATTTTTGAAAAATGTTTATGAAATCCAGAACACTGAAGTTGCAGGGCACTATGTGTGCTTCCTAGATGCTCCACTGAAGATATGAAAAATGTCCAATGAGACTTTGAACACCAGATCTGTGAATTTACCAACTATTTGAAACAGAGGAAAGGCAAGGATAAAGTTCCAGTCTATTGAATCATTGCTCCACATTGTTTCTACTCCACATATTACATGTTTGATTGACTCTGAGGGTGGGGAAGAGGGACAGATCCCTAGTGACTCCAAAAAGTACATGCAGGGAAGCAGAGTAGCTGAATTCTTCACCTTTCCTAAGTGGCATTTGACTGCTGTTCATTACCAGGGGTGACACTCAACACTGATGGCACATCAGTAAGCCAAATAGTTCTGTTCTTTGAGCACAGTATTTGACTTTGCCTCCCTAATGAAAAATGAATGCAAAGAACAATAAGATGCAGTTTCAATAAGACCAGGGAAAAGATGCAACCTATAAACTGTCTACAGAGTACAGAGTAAGTGAAATGTTATGACAGGGAAAATATGTGTTGGTAACATAGCTTGACTCATATTTCAAGAATAAAATTGAAACCATACTTCTGGAGGGTAGAGAGGGTGACAACTGGAAAGGTGCTCTGAAATGCTACTATTTCTGAACGTCTCATGCAGACCCTCTTCTGTTCAATTACTTTCATGTGTAGGGCAAATATATCTTAGGAGGAAAAAGCAACTTTGCTCCTAAGTTCTGGGTTAGAAGGCTGAGAAGGGGAAGGAGCAAAGAAGGCAAAATATTAATATAAAGTAAAAGTAATATGTTATTTAAAACAACATCAATGTTATATTAATAATCCATTACACAGAAAATAGGGCTAAAATCCAATAATTGCACAAAAGAGTACATATCATAAAAGTCTTATTATTGGCCCATAGGGCAAAGTATAAATGGCTAGAATAGTTCTAATCTTTACGCCATCTAGTACATTATAAACTTTTTTTAAAAAAGAAGTAGATTATTTTGAATCAAATGCATTGTAAATTCTTATGTTAATATCAAAGTTAAATAAATTCCAGAGAATTATATATCTAAGCAAAAATTAGGTTAATAAATAATGTCTGATCTAGATTTCTCTTTCATTTTTTATTTCTAATTTCCTTCTAATTCTTTTCTGCTTTTTATTAAATGTAATTTCTTTTACATATATTGTGAAGTAATTAGCCACAATAGGTTTAGCAAACATACATCTTTTTATATAGATATAATTTAAAAAGAAAACAAAAAAAAGGAAAAAACATCTTCTTGTGATGAGAATACATAAGATTTACTTTCTTAAACTTTCCTATGTATCATAAAGCATCATTTGTATATTATCCTTGGTATGTATTTATAACTGGAAGTTCTGGAAGTTTGTACCTTTCGACTACATTTCTTCAATTTTCTTTCTCTCCACCTCTCTGCCTATGGTAACCATAGGCCTATCATCTGCCTATGATCTTTTTCTGTGAGTTTGGTGGATTCTTTGTTTTGTTTGTAAAGATTCTACATATAAGTGAAATTATATAATATTTGTCTTTCTGTCTGACTTATTTCACTTACCATAATGCTATACAGTTCCTTTTGTATTGTTGTAACTGGTAGGATTTCCTTATTTTTTTCATGACTGATTAGTATTTTATTGTGTGTGTCTATGTGTGTGTGTGTGTACACAAACACACACACACACACACACATGTCCTTTATTCACTCATCATTGAGAGAATGAGTGAATCTTAAATGGACTCATAAAAAGCTCAACTCATCACTCATCAGCTCAGAGTGTTATACTGAGTGACCGTTAAACAACTTTTAAGATTCTTCTCTGAAGCAAGATTGTGGAGGTTTATTTTGTTCAGAGGAGCCAAGCACACACATTATCTCTTGTTTAACTTGAAGTAGCAGTGTTACAAGAGCCTCATGCCAATATGGTCTGAGGGGCAGCATTAGGGCAAGGACTTTCTGTGTTGCAGACTCAGTACTTCTGCTGCAGGAATGTGCTGGCTCACACCAGGTGCACAATGAGTGCACTGTTGAATGAATGAATAAAGCACTTTCTCTACCCCCTTTGTAAAATTTTTTTCTCTGTTTCATTGATTCCTGGTTTTTCATCTAACTCTCTGGCTGCTGTTTCTCTGTGTCGTGTGTGTGTGTGTGTGTGTTTGTGTGTGTGTGTGTGTGTGTGATGTCCATGCATTGAGACACAACCATGTTTTCTCCTTGTTTCCTTGCCCATTAAGTATTTGTTGTTTAAACTTCACTTTGCTTCTCTTCTAGGTCTGTACTCCCAAGTAGGAAATTTACCCCAAAATATAGTTGCATATTTTCACATACAACGTAGTGTTGTGACACCGGAACACATACCTGCAAATCATTTTTTAGGGTTCTAGAACAACACAACTATCTGCCAAATAGACATTTTCTTTTGAACTTCCTTAAGTAAATCACTTCATTCAGGAATCAATGAATGTCCTCATTTTCTAAATTAATTCTTTCTTTTATGTTCCTCTTTAGAACCAAAATAGTTATCTCAGCATCCTAGATTATTTCTTTCTCTCTAATTAGATGGCTAACATTGATATCTATTTCTCAATACTTTCATATTCATCTGCTTCTTGACACTATTGGGTTCTTATTGTAATGACTTCCCATTCTCTTTGCTGCAAGAACATCTTAACTGCTCCCTGCCTCTATTCTCACCCTCCATTTCCACATTGTTGTCAGATGCATCTTTTAAAACTCCTATATGGTCGTGTCACCCCTCTACTCAAATTTATTTATTATTTTTCTTTAGGGGATCAGATAAGTATTGAGTTTAGTATACAAAGCCTTCTGTAAACTGGCCTATCCCCACCTGTCTAGTGGCATCTTCCACGATCTTGCCACAGGCTCCTGTGATGCGCACATCACTACTCATAATCCTGTTCTGTTTATGCCTGCTTCCATGCCTTTGTTCTTCCTGCCATTTCTGCCTGAAATATCTGCCTGAATGTCTTGTTTTCCTGCTGCTTATCTCCTTACTGTTTATTTTCCCAAACTGTGTTCAGAGTCACCCTACTGGAAAACACTTTCTCCCTCTCAATTCTACTTTGATCTGTGTAATGGATATGCTTCCTTTTTATTCTCAAGTCATTCTAAAAGCCAAACACTTATCACATTGTATAATCATTTCTCCCACCTTTTGCTCTTTGGAGACAAGTAAAGCCTTATTCAGCTTTCTATGCCCAGAACATATCATAGTGCCTGACACAGGAGACACTCAGTGGTTGCTGAATGGATAAATACACAAATTCATATCTGGGATTTAATTATGGTTTGGAGATGAAGAAAAACATGATTCTGGTAATGCACCATTTGGCTTTGACCTATTGTAATTTTTCACACATCATTCCAGATATTTGGATTTCAATGATAAGATTAAAAGCATGCTATTGATATAGCCATGATAGTAAAGTAAGGTTATGACTTTGGATTTAATGTATCAAATTTAGTGATTGTTTTCATTAGTCTTTTGGTTTTATGTTCATGTGAAACTTGGACTAAACTGAGCTGCTTGTGTTTCATTATGAAACTACAGCTTGTATCTCCTCATATTAAAACCTCAGTTTGAAACTCAGCAGTTTTGGGGAATCATTTTATAAAAATGTCAATTCTTGCAGTTTTGGAGTTGAGTGACAGCCAAAAGTTTTAGCAAAACATCTGAGCAAAATTCCTCACCAGTACTTTATAAATAGTGAATAAAGTGTATCAAAACTGAAAAGCAGAGATCTCAGTTACATTATTTTAGCTAAAAATTTAAATGTGTTTTAGACAAAAATTCTGATGTCAGAAAAATTTCTTATGACCTTAAAATATTCACAAGGTCAGGTAAAGTTTTTGACTCAGATCTTACATTTTGATTCTTCATTCTCTTCAACTTTTCAGAGAACCTCTAAACCCTTACTCTGGGTTTCCCAAATATTCTCATCTATTCATGATTTCTTTTCCTTAAAAGGAAATAACTTGGACTAAACTTACTGTGAAATAAATAGGAAAGTTTCTTAACCTCCAGATGTTTTATTTTTCAATTGGCACTACAATGGAAGAATTTATACTATTTAAGATGCAATTTTATGTAGGTTATTTCCAGCTAAAATGTGTATTAATTATTCAATAGAAAGCATGAATACAAAAGACAATTTGTCATTGTACTAAATTCTTAAAATTCAGCGTATTTCACTTGACAAATTTCTATGTGAAATTTTTATAATTTTTACGTTTGATCTCCCATTAAAACATATCTATAGCTTTAATGTCATTTATAAAGTCTGTTAGCATGAGTTGCAATTGATGTGAAAAAACTTGAAACTGAATTAATTTTATCTTCTGACACATTTTGACTTGTTTTTATACTTTCTCTTTGATTTCTTGCTAGTTTATTTGTATCCCATAGCAAGTGTATAATATTATATAAGGTCAGTCACTTTAAGGGGCATGTTTTATACTGTTTCTGCAATGTTACTTAGTCTCAGTTATTAACTTTTGCTGGCACCAGAAGAACTGTTGATTAGTACAACTGACTAGAAAAGAAAGAATATTATTGTTTTCAAGGAAGCACAGTGTATGTTATGTTACTTTCTAAAATTGGTATTTGCATTTTCTATACTCTATTCCTAAAAGATACACACATAAGCCTGACCAGCAGTGGCACAGTGGATAGAGCATTGGCTTGGGATTCTGAGGACTCAGGTTTAACACTCCAAATATCCAGCTTGAGTGCGGACTCACCAGCTTGAGTGTGGGGTAGCTGGCTTGAAGCCTAAAGTCACTGGCTTAAGCCCAAGGTTGTTGGTTTGAGCAAGAGGTCTCTGGCTCAGTCAATGTAGCTCTACCCCTCACCCCCTCACACACCCACACCACTCTGTCAAGGCACATATGAGAAAGCAATCAATGAACAACTAAGGAGCCACAACAAAGAATTGATCTTCTCATCTCTCTCCCTTCTTGCCTGTCTGTCCCTCTCACTCTCTCTCTCATTAAAAAAAAAACAAGTACACACATGAGTGCATCTCTATGAATAATATACATGGATATTTAGTTCGATGTCACCTAATTACATGCTTTAGTTGGGATACAGAAACCATACCGATAAATGGAAATGGTAAAATGTAATATAAAGGAAGGTTGACTTCCAGCATGACAATGTGAGATGGCCCTGTGGACCTGATTCCCTTTGAAACTGGTAAAAATTACTTAAGTATTTAAAGCCCCTAGAAATGATATTTAGGGCATACAAATAAAGAAACATCTACTCAAAAAAAATCTATACAGGTTCTGTAGGAAAAGTGAGAGTCTATGCTTTTTGAACCAAAACTACACCCTCCATTTTCTCTCGTAGAAATCAAGAACACAGAACTCCCTCTAGGTAGGAGGAGCTACCAGTAGAAGGTGCATGGCATCAGCACTTCTCATCTTGCCAACAGCTGTCCCTTCGTTCCAAAGGTTATGGAGGTTATGTGCTGGGTATATGCTATTGAGAAGTGAAAGACTCCCTTCCTCTGCCTAGTCACCACTCATTCATAGAGACTCTATCTTGAGTAGGGAGCAGCTGAGACTACTTGGACAATAATTGCCTTTTCTCAGGCGTGTGAAACATTGATTGGTTTCATACTAGAAAAGGTAATCCGGAAAAACCTTAGGGGCTGCTCACTTCTGTCTATACAGCACTCATTTCCTGAGTTGGAATGAAAAATTTGCAAACCGTATATCTGATAGGAGGTTAATTTACAAAATATATGAAAAACCCATATAACTCAATGGCAAAAATTAAATAACCCAATTAACAGTGGGCAAAGGACCTAAATAGACATTTCTACAAAGAAATGACAATTCTTCATGAACTCCTCCAAAAAGTAGTAAAAACCACTTCCCAACTTATTTTGTGATGTCAAGTATTACCCTGATACCAAAACCATAGTCATCACAAGTAGAGAAAATAATTTGTTTCTCTTATGAAAATGTATGCCAAAATCCTCAATAAAATATTATTAAACCAAATCCAGCAACATATATAAAAAAATATAAGACATAGTCAAGCAGAATATATCCTAGAATGCTAGATTGCCTTAACATCTAATTCATTTTTTATTTTTCAATTATAGTTTTCTCTCAAAATTATTTTATTTAATTTCAGATGTATTGCACAGTGGTTAGACAATCATATATTTTACAAATTATTCCCCCTCATTTTTATAGTACCTGCCAGGCAGCATACATAGTAATTTTAATACTATTGCCTATATTGCTTATACTGAGTTAATATATACAAATTAATGTAGCATATCAATAGAATAAAATTATATAATTATTTCAATAGACAAAAAGAACATTCAATAAAATTCAACATCTTTTAATGATAAAAACACTAAACAGATTATAAACATATGGGAAATTTCTCAACCTGATAAAGAACACCTACAAAAACCCACAGCTAATAACATACTCAATGGTGAAACAATGAGTGATTTCCTTCTAAACTAATGAAGAAAACAAGGATGACTGCTTTTATTTCAACATTTTACAGGAGAATCTAATCAGGGTGATTAGCAAGAAAAAGAAATAAAAACTATCTAGATTGGAAAGAAATAAAACTACCTGTATTCACAGAAAATGTAATCTTGTATATAAAAAAATCCTAAAGAATCTTCTAAAGACTATTAAGAACTAATAAAGGAGTTCAGTAAGGTTTTAAGGCACAATATCAATATACAAAAATCAATTATGTTTGTCTGCATTCACAATGAACAGCATTAAAATAAAGATAGGCAAATAGATCAATGAAATAGGTTGAGAGTCCAGAAATAAAACCAGGTGTCTTTGGTCAGCTGATATTTGACAAGGTTGCCAAGACCATTTAATGTAGAAAGAATAGGTTTTTAAACAAATGTCTATAAGACAATGGATTAGCCATATACAAAATAATTAAGTTGGATACCATATAAAACAATTAACTTAAAA
Organism: Rhynchonycteris naso; assembly: GCA_037038555.1. NCBI lineage: Eukaryota > Metazoa > Chordata > Mammalia > Chiroptera > Emballonuridae > Rhynchonycteris > Rhynchonycteris naso. The sequence goes on from CM072998.1 coordinate 232,567,898, forward strand.
TGTGTTGAAGACCTAATTATAGAGTGAAAACTATAAAACTCTTTGAACAAAAACAGGAGCATCTCATGATCTGAATGTGGCAAAGGATTCTTACATATTACATTCTCTACATGCATAAGCAAGAAGAGAAATAAATAGGTGACTTAGATTTCATTAACATCTTAAAATTTCGTGCTTCAGAGATCATCAAGAAAGTGAAAATACAACTAACAGAATGAGATACATTATTTTTAAATCATATATTTGTTAAGTGAGCATGATAAGAATTGTGTGTTCTCCATATTTGTAAAATATAGCTACCCAGAGAGCAAATATTGCTGGTTTATCAAGCAGCAACCAAGGAGGTTCTATTTGGAAGAGATGAGTGGTGAACTCCTTAGAAAAAGTCAATGTTTCATAAAGCAGAAAGAGTTCATTGATCTTTTTCAGTGCCTGTAATTAATAACTATGCTCACAAAGTAACATTGGACTTTATATTTATAATGCCTTAATAATTTGAAGGAGCAGTATTGTTGGTCAACATCAACAGTCCACCATTTGGTAGTGTGCATGTTCTGATAAATGAATTAGCATCTTACTTTATATATTATTTACCTATGACAGTCCCTGAAAATACAATGCATAGGAACATAATGGGTCAAATATACATTTGCAGAATGTAATGCTGGAATTCAATGACCTTAAGGTACTCTGTCAAAGTTGGTACCAGCCTCTTTCTTTGCCATTTTATGAGGACACAGCCTTTGGGTGCATTTCTTTGCTTAAGTGTTACCACATTAGTTTAAAATTTTTTAAAAATGTATCCAAACATAATATTAACAACTATTTGTTGAGTATTAAATATGTGCCAAGTACTTACACAAATGAATTTAATTACTCCATAAATGACACAGAATCCTCATGAAAGTCCTCTGGGGTAGATATTATTATAAAGGCTGACAAAGGCAAAACTGTAATTACTATCTCCATTCTAATTATGAGGTAGGAGAGGATTAGGCAGAGATTAAGCTCAGTATCACATAGCTTGGAAGTGGGAGGTCAAGAATATTACCTTAGAATAAGACTTCTAAAACACCTAGAATAAGAATGAAGTCCAAGTTCTTCACTAGTAGAAAATATGGTTAGGTCTATATACATATACTTAGCTCTCACATTCAAATCCATTTGCTTGGCAAAAATAAATAAGTGCAAATGTACTTACCTACCTACCTACCTACCTACCTATATAAATACAAAAATATAAACAACATAAAGTGAGAAAATGTAGCAGTTTAAATAATTTTGCCATCTAATATATATATTGACAATGGAATAGGTAGGTGTTGACTGTTGTTTCTTTAGTACGTTTATTTGACATGGGTTTCACATGGTATAAACACTGATTATCTGGTGGTTCTAGTGTTTAATGACAAATATTTATCTTATAAATAATGCTGAAAATAAGCTCATTTCTTCAACTCACAGATATAAAAAAGAATCAAGGTTATTTGCATGTGTAAAATTTTCACTTTATGCACTCCCTAGTTCTGAGATGTATACTGTGTGTGTGTATGTATATATATATTTGCAATGTAGAAAAATACAAGTTCAATGATATAAATTATGTTGTTCTGTTAGTAGAGACAGGTCATGTCTATTATGGCTATCATCTGTAGAAAATAGCAATTAGCAAAATTATGAATATAAAATCTCTTTAATATTTATTATATAAAATAAAAGACATAATTATCAATTAAGACATTACACATTGACTACAGTATTAATAGATAAATATTGATTTAGTCTGAATATCTACTCTGAATACCAGGAAGAGAAATTAAAACACTACCATGTATTGACAGCTTCTAATGAATATAATGAAGGCCAATATTTTAGTTAAAATGGAAATAAGTTTACATTGACAAAACAAATAATTTTTCTTGTTTGTGAACAGAACTAATGTTTAATCTTTAGCTACTCCCTATTTGATATTAGAATTTTGCATTTTATTCTTACAGTTGCTAAAATAAATTATTTATATTAGAGTATATAGTGTAAAAATAAAAGTTTGAATTTTGTGCTATTATATCTGTAACAATCTTAGTAACAATGATTTACAGTTGTTTGTTCTCCCTTTCTTTTAAATACTATCAAAAAATTGATAATAAAACACGTTAGTGAGCAGTAGTAGACAAGAAACAAAAGAAAATCTTATACAAAAAAGTATTAGATCAGATTAAGGACTTTTTATTGAGGTCGGTTCGATTTTCATGGTTTAGTACCAGATTCAGAGAAGTGGGGGAAGGTGAAAGCATCACCCTGGAAACGTTGGTGTAGTCGTCTCTCTTTTTAAACAGAGTTGATTTCTTGCCTAAGGAACTGGGATTTCCAGGTCTGCCATACAATATACAACTTTATTTAGAAGACCGGAAGATGGTGACAAAGTAGGCAGATGTCACAAATCCCACCTCCCAGAACCAAAGTGGATTACAACCTAACTTGGGAACAATCATCTTGTAAAATCATCTTTGGACTAAACTAAAAGGAATCTGTAACCAAGGATCTCCAAAGAAGCCACATTGAGACTGGTAAGAAGGGCAGAGATCCAGAAAGGGCCTGGAGGTACTCTTACAGCGGGGTGGATTAACTGGAGAATTGTGGGCCCTCAGTCCCAGGACCGAAACCCCAGCCTGGAGCCCCAGAGACTAGAATAAGCGTATGGACAGTATTTAGCTGTGAGAAGAGCCAGGTTAGTGTTTGCAAGAGGGAAACAGAACTCTCAGACCCAGATGCCATCTTAAAGGGACCTCACAAAAAAACTCATTTACAGTCACTTTCCTGAAGATCTGGGAGTGGGGAGTGCTGAGATGACTGGAGTTGCGAGAGAAGAGGGTAATCTCGGAAGCATAGAAAGGAACTGTGGGAGACAGCCACCCAAACACCTGTGCTGCCGAGTCACTCTCCAAACCTAAAGTGGCCATTTTTCCTGGAGAATTAACATCAGTAAAGGAAAGCAATTACCCCACCCACCAGAGGATCTCTTACTCCATTCAAAGCAAAGAGCCATTTAGAAGCAGGAGGTGTGGCAGGGACACAGTTTTTGAGTGCTGAGATTTGGGCAACATCACCACCCCCAATACTGCAGAGTACCCCCTGAAGGGCTGCTGTGACAGCAGCTACACATTTGCTGCAGCGGAGGCAGTGTTAGGCAAGGTAACCTGCATGGGCGGCAGTGCCCATGCCTGAATGGCCAAGAAGGCAGTAGCAGTGGGGTGGCGGGCTGGTGGGCAGACCACACCTCTGGAACACAGAGGCCACACCTACTGGTCATGAGTAAATAAAAGCCGGCCTGAAAGGGCAGCTGATATTTACAACAGCACCTGGACCCAGCAGAGGCCACTATAAATTCTGGATAGCCTGTAGCTCCAAGAAGGTTGTTAAGGACCAATCATAGGCAGTGACCCCCACTGGTCTGTTCCAGGTTCTGGCCAGGAAGTTCTAGGGCTACCATATCCAGTGACCAGATATGGAGAGCATCAGCTCAGGACCTAACAACAGAGTGATATCTTAAGGAAAAGCTTCTCACACCTGACCCAGCTAAGGCATAGAAAACGCTGACACAAAAAGCAAAAAGAGCAGTAGCAGCAGACAATTAGCCCACAGCAGATAACAAACAATAGCTGATGCCAACCCAAGATCTAGAAACAACAAAACTGGAAGCTGGAGGCAGACAACACCTGCTAGCTACATAAGCAGAACACCCAAAAGAGCAGTCTATACACAGACAAAATCGAAAGACAGAGAAACGCAATCCAAATGAATCAACAATAGTAATCACCAGAAAAATAACTGAATGAGATAGAAATAACAAAGATACCAAATGCAGAGTTTACAATAATGATTATTAGGATGCTTAAAGATCTTAGAGCAACATTGGATGGCCATAATGAGCACCTAAATAAAGAGATAGCAAGCATCAAAAAGAACATTGAAATCATAAAAAGAATCAGACAGAAATGACAAATACAGTATCAGAAATGAAGACTACACTAGAAGGAATTAACAGCAGGTTGGATGAAGTAGAGGATTAAATGAATGATTTATAGGACAAGATAAAGGAAAGCATGGAAGCAGAACAGCAAAAAGAAAAGAGGATCAAAAAATCTGAGGAAAATCTAAGAGGATCAAAGAGTCTGAGGAAAATTTAAATCATGTTTCTATCATAAATAGAAACAACATCTGCATCATAGGAGTTCCTGAAGGAGAAGAGAAAGAACAAGAGGTAGAAAACCTGATTGAAGAAATCATAGCTGAAAGCTTCACTAAATTGATGAAGGAAAAAGTCACACAAGTTCAAAACACACAGAGTCTCATTAAAGAGGAACCCAAACAGACCTACACCAAGACACATTATAATTAAAATACTAAAGTTAAGAGATTAAAAAAGAATACTAAAAGCTGCAAGAGAAAAGCAGTGAATCACCTACAAAGGAGCCCCATAAAAATGACATCTGACATTTTAACAGAAACACTTGAGGCAAGAAAAAAATGGCAAGAAATATTCAAAGAAATGCAAAATAAAGAGCCTACAACCAAGACTTCTTTATCCAGCAAGACTATTGTTTAGAATTAAAGGGGAAATAAAAATTTTCCCAGACAAAAACAACAAAAAACAAACAAAAAACTCAAGGAACTTATTACAACAAAACCAATGCTGCAAGAAATGTTAAGGAGCCTGTTGCAAACAGAACAAAAAGAAAAAAATCTAGAAAAAGAGAAATGTAGATTTAAAGAATAAAATGGCAATAAACAACTTTATATCAATAATAACCTTAAATGTAAATAAATTAAATGTTCCAATCAAAAGACATAGAGTAGCTGTGTGGTTAAGAAAACAGTACCCATACATATGCTGTCTATAAGAGACCCACCTCAAAACAAAAGATACACATAGACTGAAAGTGAAGGTATGGGAAAAAATATTTCATGCAAATGGAAATGAAAATAAACTGGGGTAGCAATAGTTATATCTGACAAAATAGACAAAAACAAAGGCTGTAGTAAGATTCACTACATAACGCTTAAAGGATCAATCCAACAGAAAGATATAACCATTATAAATACCTATACACTGAATATAGGAGTACCTAAATATATAAAGCAAATTTTGATGGACAGAACGGGTGAAATCAACAGCAATACTATAATAGTAGGGTATTTTAACACCCCACTAACATTAATGAATAGATCCTCAAGAAAGGAAATCAACAAAGAAACATCAGCCTTAAAGGACATACTAGATCAACAGGTACATTCTCTAGGATAGACTACATGCTAGGGCACAAAATGAGTCTCAACAAATTTAAGAAGAATAAAATCATATCAAGCATCTTCTCAAATCACAATAGCAATAAACTAGAAGTCAACTACAATAGAAAGACTGAAAAAAATTCAAACACTTGGAGACTAAATAGCATGTTATTAAATAACGAATGGGTTAACAATGATATCAAAGAAGATTTAAAAAAACTTCCTTGAAACAAATGAAAATGAACATACAACTCACATTTTTTTTTTTTTTTTTTTTACAGGGACAGAGAGAGTCAGAGCGAGGGATAGATAGGGACAGACAGACAGGAACAGAGAGAGGTGAGAAGCATCAATCATTAGTTTTTCATTGCTGTTGCGACACCATAGTTTTCATTGATTGCTTCCTCACATGTGCCTTGACTGTGGGCCCTCAGCAGACTGAGCAACCTCTTGCTGGAGCCAGCAACCTTGGGTCCAAGCTGGCGAGCTTTTGCTCAAGCCAGATGGGCCCACGCTCAAGCTGGCAAGCTCGGGGTCTCGAACCTGGGTCTTCCACATCCCAGTCCGATGCTCTATCCACTGCAGCACTGCCTGGTCAGGCACAACTCACAATTTATGAGACACAGCCAAAGCAGTCCTAAGAGGGAAGTTCATAGCATTACAGGCATACCTTAAGAAGCAAAGAAAAGCTCAAATAAATAATTTAACCCTGCATCTAAAAGAACTAGAAAAAGAACAGCAAGTAAAGCCCAGAGTAAGTAGAAGGAAGGAACTAATAAAGATCAGATTGGAAATAAATGACATAGAGGCTAAAATAACAATAGAGAAGATAAATGAAAAGGTAAACAAGATTGATGAACCTTTAACCAGATTCACCAAGAAGAACAGAGAGAAAACTCAAATAAATAAAATAAAAAATGAGAGTGGAGAAGTAACAACTGATACAGCAGAAATACAAAGGATTGCAAGAAAATACTATGAAGATCTGTATGCCAAAAAATTAGACAACCTTAGTGAAATGGACGAATTCCTTGAAACATAATTTTTCAAAAATAAATCTGGAAAAATCAGAAAACCTAAACAGACCGATTACAACAAATGAGGTTGAAACAGTTATAAAAAACCTTCCAACAAACAAGTCCTGAGTCAGATGGCTTCACAGGTGAATTCTAGCAAATATTTAAATAAGAACTAACTCCTATCCTTCTCAACCTACTTCAAAAAATTTAAGAGGAAGGAAGACTTCCAAGTTCCTTTTTTTAATTAATTTTAATGGGGTGACACCAATAAATCAGGGTACATATGTACAATGAAAACCTCTCCAGGTTATCTTATTCAATTATGTTGCATACCCATCACCCAAAGTCAAATGTCCTCTGTCACCTTCTATCTGGTTTCCCAAGTTCCTTTTTAAGAAGCAAGCATAATTCTCATTCCAAAACTAGGCAACGACACTACAAAGAAAGAAAACTATAGGCTAATATCCCTGATGAACTTAGATGCTAAAATTCTCAACAAAATATTAGCAAACCGAATCCAGCAATACATGAAAAAAAATCATACATCATGATCAAGTGGGATTTATTCTAGGGAGGCAAGGCTGGTACAATATTTACAAACCAATCATTGTGACTCATCACATAAACAAAAGGAAGGAGAAAAATCATATGATAATATCAATAGATGCAGAAAAAGCATTTGGTAAAAGCTAGCACTCATTTATGATCAAAACTCTTAGCAAAGTGGGAATACAGGGAATATACCTCAACATGATAAAGGCCATCTATGACAAATCCACAGCCAACATCATAATCAATGGGCAAAAATTAAAAGCAGTTTTCTTAAGTTCAGGAACAAGGCATGGGTGTCCCCTTTCATCACTCTTATTCAACATATTCTGAAAATCCTAGCCACAGCTATCAGACAAGAAAAAGAAATAAAAGGCATCCAAATTGGAAAAGAAAAAGTTAAATTATCATTATTTGTTGATGACATTATACTGTACATAGAAAACTCTAAAGTCTCAGTCAAAAAACTACTGGACCAGATAAATGAATTCAGCAAGGTGACAGGATATAAAATTAATATTCAGAAATCAGTGGCATTTTTATACACTAACAATGAATTGTCTGAAAGAGAAATTAAGAAAACAATCCCCTCCACTATTGAAACAACAACAACAAAAATAAAGTACCTAAAAATAAATTTAACCAAAGAGGTTAAAGATTTATACCTGGAAAATTATAAAACAAGAAATCAAGGAAAGTACAAACAAGTGGAAGCATATACCATGTTCATGGATAGGAAGAACAAACATCATTAAAATGACTATATTAACCAAAGCAATTTATAAATTCAATGCAATTTCTATTAAAATACCAATGGCATAATTCAAAGATATAGAACACATATTCCAGATATTTATACAGAACCAAACAGAACACGAATAGCCTCAGCAATCTTGAAAAAGAAGAATAAAGTGGGTGGTATCACACTTCTTGATATCAACTTATACTACAAGGCCATTGTAATCAAAACAGCTTGGTACTGGTATAGGAACTGAAATATGGGTCAGTGGAACAGAACAGAGAACCAGAAATAAACCCACACCTTTATGGACAACTGATATTTGACAAAGGAGTAAAGAGCATACAATGAAGTAAAGACACTCTCTTTAACAAATGGTGTTGAGAAAATTGGACAGCTACCTGCAAAAATAAATAAATAAATAAAACTAGACCACCAACTTACACCATTCACAAAAATAAGTTCAAAGTGGATAAAAGACTTAAATGTAAGTCATGGAACCATACACATCTTAGAAAAAAACAGGCAATAAACTCTCTGATATCACTCGCAGCAATGTATTTGCTCATTTATCTCCACGGGCAAGTGAAATAAAAGACAGGATGAACAAATAGGACTATATCAAACTAAAATGCTTTTGCACAGCTAAAGGCAATATGAACAAAATAAAAAGACAAACCATCCAATGGGAGAACATATTCAACAATACATTCAATAAGGGATTAATAATCAAAATCTACAAAGAAATTGTAAAACTCAACACCAGGAAGATAAACAATCCAATCAAAAAATGGGCAAAAGAAATAAATAGGCACTTCTCCATAGAGGACATACAGATGGCCAATAGGTATATAAAGAAATGTTCAACATAATTAATCATTAGAGAAATTCAAATTAAAACCACAATGAGATACCACCTCACACCAGTCAGAATGGCATTCATTAAGAAACAACACATAATCAGTGCTAGCGAGGATGTGGAGAAAAGGGAACCCTTCTGCACTGCTGGTAGAAATGCAGACTGATTCAGTCACTGTGGAAAAACAGTATGGAGATTCCTTAAAAAATTAAAATGGAACTGCTCTTTAGCCCAGCTATTCCATATTTAGGAATATATCCTATGAATACCAAATCACTGATTCAAAAGAAGAAATGCACCCATCATGTTTATTGCAGCAATTGCAGTATTGTTTACAATAGCCAAAATCTGGAAACAACCCAAGTATCCATCAGTGGACGAGTGAATTAAAAAGTTGTGGTACATATACACAACGGAATACTACGCAGCCGTGAGGAAGAAGAAAATTTTACTTTTTGCGACAACAAGGATGGACTTGGAAAATATTATACTAAGTAAAATAAGCCAGTCAGAGAAAGAAAAATATCATATGACCTTTCTCATTTGAGGAAGTTAATGAACAGTGTGAACTGAGTAACAGAATAGAGGCAGAGACGGGATCAAAGGGAGCAGAGGGAAAGCAGACATAGGGAAAGGGGATGAGAAGATGGGATCAGAGAAGGGAAAGAGATTAGTGAAATTATATATACATAACAGCGTTATAGAGAGCAGGACAGAAAATCCTGGATGGAACGGGGGGAGGGAAGGTGTTGGGGGAGGGGGCTAAGGGATGAGGAAAGATATATTTGATGGGACACTTAAATCTATGTAAACACAATATTTTAAAATCAATAAAAATTTACAAAATGTATTAGATAATAAGAATGACAGATTTTAATACTTTGTGAGTTCTTTGTATTATAGACAGACATTGTTCTATTTTATTTTTTATGGTTGTCCTACCTGAGCATTATTTATAAGATACAAAAGCAGATCTACAAAGAAATTTAAGAATCTGTTCAAGATCATGTAGTTTATTAAATACAGAGGTAATATTTCTATGCAAGTCTATCTGGCTGCAAATCCTATATTTTCTCTGTTTCAACCTACTCTTTATGAGAGGAAGGAATCATTTAACTTTCTAATTTCAACATTATCATCATTATGAGTTTTTCCCCCTAAAGCAAGCATTTTAAGAAGCAAATGTTACTATAACAACAATCTGGAATTAAAAATATTCTCAGGAAACCCATGTTGTTGCAAATGGCAGCATTTTATCTTTTTTATGGCTGAGTAATATTCATGTACATATGTACCGCATCTTCTTTATGCAATCATCTATTGAAGGGTAATTTGATTTTTTCCATGTCCTGACCACCATGAATAATGCTATCATGAGCATAGGGGTACATATATCTTTGCAAATAAATGTTTTAAAATATAATTGGTTAGATACCCAGGAAAGGAGTTGCTTGGTCATATGGTAGCTCTATTCTTAATTTCTGAGGAGTCCCCAGTCTGTTTTCCACAGTGTTTGTACCAGTTTACAATCTCACTGTCAGTGAAAGAGGGTTCCTTTTTCTCTACAACATTTCCAACACTTTTTATTACTTTTATTATTGATAATAGTCATTCTAACAGGTGTGAGGTAGGGTCTCATAGTTTTCATTTGCATTTCCCTTATAGCTAGTGAAGTGAAACATCTTTTATATATCTATTGGCCATTTGTATGTCTTCTTGAGAGAAATGTGTGTGTCCTCTGCCCAATTTTTTAAATTTATTTTTTAATTTATTGTGCTGACATGATTTCAAGTGTCTCACTCAATATAACATCATTTTCACACTGCATTGTGCCCCAATACCCAATGCAATGTCTCTTTTCACCTGTGTTGTATTGGGTATTGTTTGTTTGGTATTGAATTGTATGACTTCTTTATGTATTTTGGATAATAACCCCTCATGGGTGGGAGCTATTGTTTGCAAATATCTTCTCTCATTCGGTGTTTCCCTTTTTGTTTTATTGACAGTTTCTTTTGCTCTATAGAAGCTTTTTAGTTTTGATATATTCCCACTCATTTATTTTTTGCTTTTATACTTCCCTTATCTTTGGGGTCAAATTCATAAAATCCTCTCTCTAAGATCCAGACCTATAAGTTTAGTATCTATGATTTCTTTCTTTTTCCTTTTAATTTATTCATGTTTAGAGAGGAGAGAGAAAGAAGAGAGAGAGAGAGAAGGAGGAGGAGCAGGAAGCATCAACTTCCATATTTGCCTTGACTGAGCAAGTTCAGGGTTTTGAATCTGTGACCTCAACATTCCAGGTTGACGCTTTATCCACTGCACCACCACAGGATAGGCCTTTTTTATTATTGTGACAGAGACAGAGCAAGAGTCAGATTGCTCTCTCATATGTTCTCAACCAGGGGACTACAGCTAGCAAGTGACTCCTTGCTCAAGCCAGTGACCTTGGGTTCAAGCCAGCAAACTTGGGCTTCAAGCCAGCGACCTTTGGGCTCAAGCTAGTGAACTTAGGGTCATGTCTATGATCCCATGTTTGAGCCAGTGACCTCACACTCAAGTGGTGAGCTGTCACTCAAGACGGATGAGCCTGTGCTCAAGCCCTTGACCTGGGGATTTTGAACTTGGGTCATCTGTGTCCCAGTCTCATGCTTTATCCACTGTGCCAACACTTGGTCAAACCCTACTTTCTTATATGTAATTTATTGTTTTATGTCTTAGAGTTAATACTCTGATCCATTTTGAGTTAATTTTTTTTATGGGAACAAATAGTAATCTAGTTTCATTGTTTTGCATGTGGCATTTTTATTTTCCCAGCACTATTTATTAAAGAGGCTTTATTTTCTCCATTGTATGTTTTTGGCTCTTTTGTTGAAAATTACACTGGGGAACAAAAATTTTGTTGCATCCACAAACACTTGTTCTTACCTAATTTGAGTGTGCTGATATAAAATATGACATTAGTTTTTCTCTGTAAGCTGCAGTTTTTTGTGTAAGGTATATGCCCTGCTGGCACGGGAGATGAATGCCAGGAATCTCACCCCAGGGATCTTATGGCACCAGAGTTTAAAAGGGGCCCTCCCAGGGTCGTCTAGCTAATATGATCTAGTGAAATTTCACTGGCTGACGGACAGTTGCTTTTCTTTCAAAGGTTTATGGGAAGTGTAGTTTCCGCACACCTGGCCATGTGGGTGATCTCAGACAAAGACTGGGGCTCTAATTTCCCACCTGACCACCCCATCGCTAACCACCCTACATCTCAGCCTTTTTGGTTAAATAGAAATGGGGCTCCGTTTATCTGTCTGTCTGCTTCCTGCTGATTAGGGGCATTGTGGGAAGAGGGTGTTGGCTGGTGGTGGCTTTGAGGGCTGTCAGGAGGAACATCAGTTTGGCCGTGAGTTGAGAAACTTTGCAGATGCACTTCTGTAAGAATTTAAGAAAGAAACACATATGAGTTATATGCTGATAATTAGAAGAGGATTTAGGATAGGGACAACCTAGGTGAGAATGGGTGACTGCTATTAGGAGCTAAGTAGGTTGTAGGAGGAGATATTTTTGTTTGTAGACAGTTGAGGAGATTGAAGCTTCTTTCATCAGGCCAATCCTACTGAACAGCATTGCTCTCTGGTTCAGTTCACTCCGGTGGCAGGTTCCTGGTAGGAGGGACAGGATGCAGCAGGAGAATCTGCAGGGCCCAATCTCTTGGTGAGCTGCAGACGAGTAGAGCCCTGTGGTTCCAAACTGCCAGCGATCCTGCATGGGAGCAAGCTTGAGGCAAGAGACATGGTTGGAAATGAGGGTAGCACTGATTATGGGGGAGTTCTTGGAAGTGAAGAATGGTAGGATTAAGTCGGAAGATGCTGTCAGCTGGATAGGGGCTTGGATACTGTGTAGAATGTCTCGACCCAGAAGGGGTACAGGGCATGATGGCATAACTAAGAATAGGTGCAAAAAAAGGAATTTCATCCAAACTGCATGTCAGGGGTAGTGTACAAAAAGGAGAAGGGGTCCCATCAATCCCCCTAACTGAGACCTGTGAGGGAATTAGAGGTCTAGAGTGTGATGGCAAAACAGAGAAGGTAGCTCCTGTGTCCACAGAAATGAAATGGACTTACTTGCTACATGTAGCTTCACCCGTGGCTCAGAGAGAGTGAGGGGGGGTCTTGGAGTCTGGGCCGTGTCAGCTGTCCATGAGGCCTAGGAATTCGAATGATGGGTTTACTTCGCTAGCATGGCCTCCCATCTAAGTGACCTGTCTTCCATGCTGAGACACCGAGGATGTGCCTGCTGTCCAGAGGGGGCAATCGCTCTGCCAGTGACTAGGCTGCTTGCACTTAGGACAAGGCTTAGTGGGTAGCCTTGGGCAGGGGCATTGTTGAGACCAATGACCCTCATTGCCACACTTAAAGCAAGCTCCCGGTTGGGATCCTGTTTGCGGCCCCAACTTAGGTTGAGCACTTCCTGTGCTTTGCCCCTGTCGCTCTGGCCTAAGGGCTGTCACAATAGCCTGGGTTTGGATTGCTACCTTCTGTTGCATGTGGGCCTGGCAAAAAAACTCAGCCTGTTCCTCTCGACCATTAAAAACCTTAAATTCCATGTTCATCAGGTCTCGAATAGGGGTTTGCGGGCCCTCCTCTGCCTTCTTAAGTTTCCTCTAAATGTCTGGTACTAATTGGGAAATAAAGTGAGTAGCTAATACAGTGGCCCCGGCACTGGAAGTAGGGTCTAAATGAGTATGGAGGACCATAGTGTCAGTGAGGCGATTTAAGAAGAGAGCCGGATTTTCCTCAGGACCTTGAGTAATTTCCCTTAACTTGTCATAATTAACTACCTTTTGTGCTGCATTCTGCATGCCAGCTCTAAGACATTCAACCATCTAATTGCATTGTCTGCTACCTGGTTGTTCCTTCTGGTAATTCCAGTTGGGGTCCGTGTCAGGGACTGCCTCTGGGCCCACCAGCATTTGAGCATTAGAGGTGGACCTTATCTGCATGAGCTCGCGCTGCTGTCTGGATATGGTCTCGTTCATCGGGGTTAAGGGTAGAAAACATAATAATATAGAGATCATACCAAGTAAGGTCATATGCCTGAGTGAGATATTGAAAATCCTTGGTATAGTTGGTAGGATTAGAAGAATAGGAGCCCAAATGCTTTTCAACTGCAGACAGATCAGAGAGGGAGAAAGGCACACGAACCCTAACAACCCCTCCTTCTGTCCTGGCCACCTCGCTGAGAGGGCATAGGAGGTTGGCTCCCTGGCTCCCTCTTGTGGCCTGGAATGGGATCGGGTGTGAGTGCTAACAGGGGAGGAGAGAGAGGGATCAGCGTTTGCTGGTGGAAGACCAAGGGAGTGGTGCAGGTGGGGAACAAAGTTCCTCAGGGGAGTCGGCAAAGAAGGAAAGATCTGGAGTGGAGAGTTTGGTTGAGGTTTCTCTGGCCAGAGGACCTGCATTGTAGAGCAGCTGGAGCAGAGATTAGGACGAGAACACAACTGAAGAAACCCCTGTATATAAGGAATCTCTGTTCATTTTCCAACTTCTTGGCAATAGTTCTATAAACCAATAAGGATGTTAAAATAGAAACTTCCTTCTTTTTTTGGGGGGGGGCTTGGCTCACAGGAGGGAGGACATTTATACAGGTCCCACCTAGTTTATTGAGGCAAAGGTTGAAGCTGGTTGGTACAAATCATACTGGTAGAAAACCACAATGAGTTCAACTACTCACAGCCCCCACTCCTGGGCAGCAGAGGCCCCTTAGCCTCTACACTTTTACAGTGCTCCTGGGTCAACCCCCTCCCTATCCCACTCTGTGCAACTTTCCCAGAGAAACTTCCTTTCTGAGGCCACCTGGTCTGGTTATCCAGTGGGTATTGTGGCCAGGCTACGCTGCAGAAGAAAATTAGTTTCTTCCTTTTTAGGAAGGGATCAATGTTTGGGAGGTTTTGGATAAGGCACCCAGGGGTGTTTTAGAGTCAGGCTTGGATTCCTTTGCCCCCATGGTCACCCCTCAGTTCTCAGAGAATGGTCAAGAGATGAGTACTGGCGTCCCAAAACTCAGACTCTGGCCACGGAATGGATAGGGAAAGTGGATATGTGCTTGGACATCTCCAGAGCACACACGCACTCAGACGGAAAAGGCTTCCCTGATGTAGCTACAGTTTTTGGACAGGGAGCCTCGATGGAAAGAACCAGAGGGGGGTTTGGAGGCAGAGAGCTTACCACACTGTGTGCCAAGGTGGAAGGTCGGTAGGATATCCTGGGTTCTTGTTCTTCTACGGAGGGGATGGGAAAAGAGGAACAGTCCATTGTGAACTTCAAACTCCTCCCGGGCTTTCAGCACAAAAAATGTAAGGTATTTTCCCCACTGGCACGGGAGATGAATGCCAGGAATCTCATCCTGGGGACCGCATGGTGCCAGATTTTAAAAGGGGCCCTCCTGGGGTCATCTAGCTAATATGACATAGTGAAATCTCACTGGCTGACAGAAGTCGCTTTTCTGCCAAAGGTTTATGGAAAGTAGTTTCCACGCACCTGGCCATGTGGGCAATCCCAGACAAAGACTGGGGCTCTGATTTCACACCTGACCACCCCATTGCTAACCATCCTACATTTCGCAATTCAAAATTTTAGGTTTTCATCTTATTGTAAAATTTTCAACATTTAGTTTAAAATAAAGAAGTAGAATATCTTCTTGGCATCATCTTTGTGAAAATATAATAATTTATATAATGCAGTTAATACAATAATGCACTAAAAGATATGATTGCCTCAGAATTTATCTACAATTTCATAATAGAACATTTTAAAACTCTTATTTTAATCATAAAATTAGCACAAAACTTATTTAAATTATTCAGGTAAAAATTTGCGTTTGTGTACTTGTTGAGGACAATCTCGTTTGATGCTCCAGCAATAGTCTGCCATCATATTTCTATTTCATCACCCCTGATAACACTCTTCCATCGTCTTCAGATTTGATGAAAGCATTCTCCAAGATTTTTGGGAAACTTATCAAGGTGACTGTTCAGAAAGTGAATCTTAATGCTCATGTTACATCCAATGTCACAGAAAGCCAACAGCATCCTTTGAACCAGAAGTTCATAGTTTTCTGCTTTTTTGTTGCCAAGAAAATTCTTTGAAACTGTCACAAAAGATTGCCATGCTGCTTTTTCCTCCTTATTCATCTTTCTGGCAAATTCTTCGCCGCGTATGAAGGTTCGAATTTGAGGTCCATTGAATACACCTGCTTTTATCTTCTCAAAAGACAAGGCAGGAAAAGCAGAAATAATATGTTGAAAGCATTCACTTTCTCTATTCAAAGCCTAAACAAACTGCTTCATTAAGCCAACGTTAATGTGAAGTGGAGGAAAAGTGATCCTGTCTTGATTAATTACAGGTTCATTCACAATATTTTGCATCCCTACTCTCAGAGATTCATGTTTTGGCCACTCCTTCTGTGTCCAGTGTTTCTCCTGAGCTTGGCTGCCCCACAAACACAGAAAGCAAGGACACTTTGTGAAACTTCTCTGTTGTCCTGGCAGAAAATTTACTATTTTAAGATCCACACAAATGATCCAGTTATGCTCCTCATACTTCTGAAAGACAAGGACAATTTTTATGTCATTATAATCTTCTCACAGATTAGTTGAATAACCAATTAGAACAGCTGCATAAACATTACTATTGTGTAAGAGAACACATTTCAGACTCTGTTTAGAGTTGTCAAGAAATAGCTGCCATTTTGTTGGACTGTAAGTGGTAACACCTAGCTGGCTCAGAAGACTACTGATATCGTGACAGTAAACAAAGTCTTTGTCTTTAGAAAAAAAGTCCACAAAAATTTGTTCACACTTTCTGAAATGGGATACTTTAGCTGACTGGTAAAGTACATTATTTTCTTGAAGCCTGGAGACTAATAACTCAGCTGCTTATTTTGATAGGTCCAAATCTCTTACTATGTCATTCAATTTGGATTGGCTTAACTGCTGAGGGTTTAATGATGCTTGGTATCAGAAGAAGACCTTTCAGATTCTACAACCATTTCCTCATGCATCATATCAAAATATACCTGATCACCATGTTCACTTTCTTCATCCTTAGAAGAAATAAAACCATTGAGAACTGTAACCAAGAGTGTCTCAGAGTGTGGGATAGTTTGTATTGCTGAAGAAATATTAGAATATGCGATCATATGCTGTTTTTTCTTGCCAATGCCCTTTGTATGGATCAGACAGAAATAAGAGCCACTGCTGTGGTCCTTAGGTTCATGCCAAACCATGGGAACACAGAAAGACATTCTTTTACTTTTTTCTTCTGTCCAGTCACGGAGTATTTCCTCACAGTATGACACACAATATGAAGAGACCAATTCTTGTCTTGATTGCCAAAGGGAACTTGAAAATAGGCAATATATGCCCATATCACAAATGATGAAATGTTGCGCCCTTGATGTTGAAGTGTGTAACAGCCACATATATAATAGAAGGTGTCAGGACTATTCTTACAATTACACATACTGGAAGAAGCCATGATTCAATCTTAAAGCAAAATAAGAGGGTGTTTTTTTTATCAGATAATTATTTTTTTATATTTAAAAACAATTACAATTATGTAAAAGTGATGTTTGTAATACATTAATTACCTTGTTGTTATGTTCAAACCACGAGTTGTTGCCCCTTAACTCCAATTTAAAAACCAATGCATGACATTAACTGTAACAAAAATAAATTAAAATTGAATAAGAACTAAAGCATGCATCAAGAAAATGAATTTCAGATTTGGAATTAGCGATTCAGAAATATATAGGAAAAGTTCTAAAACTTTATGCAACAAAAAATGAAAAAAAATTTGTTCCCCAGTGTTATTTGCCCATATACATATGGATTTATTTCTAGGCTCTCAATTCTGTTTTATTGGTCTGTGTTTCTGTCTGCCAATACTGTGCTATTTTGATTATTGTTGCTTTGTAGTATAATTGAAGTCAGGGAGTTTGATCCTTTTAACTTTGTTCTTTCTCAGAACTGCTCGGGATATTTGAGCTCTTTTGTGGTTCCACACAAATTTGATGACGTTTTGTTCTATTTTGTTAAAAAATGTCATTGGGTTTTTATGGGAATTACATTAAATCTGTATATTGTTTTGGGTAATATGAACATTTTAACTATGTTGATTGGTGATCTTATCAGAAAAATGAGAGAAAACTGAGAAACAAAGAAAGAAAGAAAGCCATGTGAAGATGCAAGTTAAGGTAGAGACAGAACTTTTTGTTTTTCTTTTAACATAGTTTTCTTGAGATCTATCCAAAGTGTATATGTATAAGTGGTTTGTTCTTATTTATTACAGAATGACATAATTGTGAAGAGAATAAAAAGATAAGCTACAGAATAGTAGAAAATAATTTCGAACCACATCTACAACAAAGAACTTGCATAAAAAATACATAAAGAATTCTTAAAAGAAATTCAAACAAACAATGCACTTTAAAAAAACAAAATACATAAACCTCCACTTGACCATAGTAAACATATAGATAGTAAATAAAAACATGAATGGATGTTTGGCATCATTACCCATTAAGAGAATGTGAATTAAAACCACAATGAGTTAGAACTACATGCCCAATAGAATCACTTTGCTATTTCAAGTTTAGTCAGCATGGAGGGACCGCTCCCTAATTCTACTGCCTCAATTATGGTATGCTATTGTTACCTCTTAAATGTAATTATTATCCAGTATTTTATTTCCATTTTTATATCTTAAAAATAAGACATTATGATTATTATTGTTTTATACATTTTATGTATTTTTACATTTGAACAATTGTTTAGAATTACTTTATTTTTTTTCTTCCCTCTTTGTCCTTCTGTTTTAGTTTTATTTTCTTCTTCAAGTACATTTTTTTAAATTTCCATTAGTAAAGATCTGTTGGTGGGAAATTCATTTTGTAAAATGTCCTTCTGTAGCTATCATTCTCAAATGAGAATTTAGAGAGGTATAAATTTTCATTTGAGAGATTTATTCTCAGCATTTAAAGCTTATTTTATTGAATATTTTTTTCTACTGTTCCTAAACTCAGTCTAAGTAACATTTAAAAAATGTAAATTGTCTTTTGACTGACCAGGCGGTGGCGCAGTGGATAGAGTGACAAACTGGGATGCAGAAGGTCCAGGTTTGAAACCAGGAGGTTCCCAGCTTGAGCACAGGCTCATATGGTTTGAGCAAGGCTCACCAGCTTGAGCCCAAGGTCACTGTTTGAGCGTGGGGTCACTCACTTTGCTATAGCCCACCTGGTCGAGGCACATATGAGAAAGCAATCAATGAACAACTAAGGTGTCACAACAAATAATTGATGTGTCTCATATATCTCCCTTCCTGTCTGTCTGTCTCTATCTGTCCTTCTCTCTGTCTCTGTCACAATAAATAAATAATTAACGTAAAATGTATTTTAATTAGGGATGCCTGACCAGATGGTGGTGCAGTGGATAGAGTGTTGGCCTGGGACACAGAAGACCAAGGTTCAAAACTCTGAGGTCACTGGCTTGAGTGCAGGCTTATCAGATTGAGTGCAGAGTCATTGGCTTAAGCAAGGGATCATAGACAGGACTCTTGGTCACTGGCTTGAGCACAAAGATCACTGGTTCAACTGGAGCCCCCCCAGTCAAGGCACATACTAGGAAGCAATCAATGAACAACTAAGGTGCTGCAAAGAAGGATTGATGCTTCACGTTCTGTTTTTTTATTTTCTGTCTGTCCCTGTTTTTCCTCTCTCTGCCTCTGTCTCTCTCTCTCGCTTAAAAAAAAATGAAAAGGAGGAAAATGGAATAGGTTAAAATAGAATCATAAAAATTAAACTTGTAATTAAAAACACCACCATCCAAAAATCCAGTCTCAAAAAGGCTACACTGGAGAATTCCACCAAACATTTATAGAAGAATTAACATAAACTTTTTGAAAATTAATTTTTTATTGATTTCAGGAGGAAAGAGAAAGAGGGAAACATTCCACTTACCTATTTATTCATTGGTGAATGCTTGTATGTGTCGACTAGAGATAAAACCTGCCCTGATTGGCATGTTAGGACAGTGCCCAAACCACCTGAATTAAAGAGCCAGGGCTACATAAATTCTATATAATCTTTTCTGTATAATAGAAGAGGGGGTAACACTTTCCGACTTATTTTATTAGTATAGTAAAGTGATGGGCAACCTTTTTATAAAAACTGCCCACTTTTGCAGTGCTGGTCAACCTGGTCCCTACTGCCCACTAGTGGGCATTCCAGCTTCCATGGTGGGTGGTAGCGGAGCAACCAAACAGTGCTGCAATTAGCCCACCATGAAAGCTGGAATGCCCACTAGTGGTCAGTAGGGACCAGGTTGACCAGCACTGCAAAAGCGGGCGGTTTTTATAAAAAGTTGCTCATCCCTGGTATAGTATAAACTAGGTACTAAAACCAAAGATTGTACAAAACAAAAAACAGTGTGGATCTATATTGTTCATTAATTTAGATACAAAAATCTCCAACAAAATGTTACTGAGCAGAATCCAACAATTTTTATTTGTGCAGATGGATTCAACATTTGCAAATAAAGCATTGAAATCCACTATCTCAATTGACTAAAAAGAAAAATTACATAAGTGTATTAATTGATGCTTAAATAATTTAACAGAATACAAATCCTAAAAACTCTCAATGAGTTAGAATAGGAAAATGGATGCAAAATAAACCATTTGATAAAATCCAGCACCCTTTCATGATCAAAATTCTTAACAAAGTGGGAATACAGGGAACATATCTCAACATGATAAAGGCCATCTATGACAAACCCACAGCCAACATCAACTCAATGGGCAAAAATTAAAAGCAATCTCCTCAGGAACAAGGCAGGGGTGCTCCCTTTTCACCGCTTGTATTTAACATAGTTCTGAAAGTCCTAGCCACAGCAACCAGACAAGAAGTAGAAATAAAAGACATCCAAATTGGAAAAGAAGAAGTAAAACTATCATTATATGCAGATAATATGACATTTTATATAGAAATCCTAAAGTTTCAGTAAAAAAAACCTACTGGACCTGATAAATGAATTCAGCAAGGTGGCAGAATATATAATTAATACTCAGAAATCAGAGGCATTTTTATACACCAACAATGAACTGTCATAAAGAGAAATTAAGAAAACAAACCCCTTCACGATTGCAACAACAACAACAACAAAATATAAAGTACTTAGGAGTAAATTTAACCAAGGAGATTAAAGACTTGTACTTGGAAAATTATAAAACACTGATAAAAAAAATCAAGAAAGAAACAAACAAGTGGAAGCATATACCATGCTCATGCTAAGGAAGAATAAAGTTATATTACAAGGCCATTGTACTCAAAACAGCTTGGTACTGGCATAAGAACAAGCATATAGATCAATGGAACAGAACAGAGAACCCAGAAATAAACCCACACCTTTACGGACAACTGATATTTGACAAAGGAGGAAAGAGCATACAATGGAGAAAAGACAGCCTCTTCATTAAATGGTGTTGGGAAAATTGGACAGCTACCTGCAAAAGAATGAAACTAGACTACCAACTTACACCATTCTCAAAAATAAGTTCAAAGGGGATAAAAGACTTAAATGGAAGTCATAAAACCATAGACATCTTAGAGAAAAAGTAGGCAGTAAGCTCTCTGACCTCTCTCGCAGAAATATATTTGCTGATTTACCTCCACAGGCAAGGAAATTAAAAGACAGGATAAACAAATGGAACTATATCAAACTAAAAAAGCTTTTGCACATCTAAAGACAGTATGAACAGAATAAAAAGACAAACCACACAATGGGAGAACATATTTGACAATACGTCTGATAAGGGGTTAATAACCAAAATTTATAAAGAACTTGTAACACTCAACACCAGGAAGATAAACAATCCAATCAAAAAAATGGACAAAAGAAATGAATAAGCACTTTTCTGAAGAGGACATACAGATGGCCAATAGGCATATGAAAAAAAATGTTCAACATCATTAATCACTAAAGAAATTCAAATTACAGCCACAATGAGATATCACCTCACACCAGTCAGAATGGCGCTCATCAACAAAACAACACAGAATAAGTGCTGGCGAGGATGTGGAGAAAAGGGAGAAAAGCGCTGCACTGCTGGTGGGAATGCAGACTGGTGCAGCCACTGTGGAAAACAGTATGGAGATCCTTCCAAAAATTAAAAATCAAACTGCCTTTTGACCCAGCTATCCCACTTTTAGGAATATACTCCAAGAACACTATAGCACTGTTTGAAATGGAAAAATGCACCCCACGTTTATGGCAGCATTGTTCACAATAGTGAAGATCTGGAAACAGCCCAAATGTCCGTCAGTGAAAGAGTGGATTTAAACGCTATGGTACATATATACTATGGAATACTATGGGGTCATGAAAAAGAAAAATATCATATGACCTCACTCATTTGAGGAATCCAATGAACAATGTGAACTGAGAAACGGAATTGAGACAGAGGAGGATCAAAGGGACCAGGGGAAAAGAGGACAGAGGGAAAGGGGCTGATAGGATGAAAGGAAGGGGGAGGGTGGTATGGTGAGGGGGGCAAAGGAGATGTTGAGGGAAATACGGGGGGACTGGGGATACATTCAGGGCAACACTAGAATCTATGTAAACATAATAAATTAAAAAGAAAGAATAAGTACCTCAACTTGACATAATTAATCTACAAAACTTATAGCTAACATTATACTTAATGGTGAAAGACTAATGGTTTTCCGCTAAGATGAAGAACAAGGCAAATATGTCCACTCCCATTACTCTCATTTACTATAATACTGAAATTCTAGCTATTACATGCAATAAGATAGAAAAAATAAATAAAAGGCATATAAATTGGAAAGGGAAAATACAAATGACATGATTGTCTACAGGACATTAAAAATAATCAGAAAAAATGAATGACAAAAATTTTTTCTTGAACTAATAAGTTCATTAATGCCATAGGAAATAAGATCAACACAAAAATATCAATTGTGTTTCTATCTATCATCAATGAACATGTAAACATTGAAATAAAAAGAACAATGTTATTTAAAATTGTATAAAAAATGAAATACTTAAATGTAAATTTTTCCAAAAATGTACAGAACTTTTATGCTGAATACTCCAAAATTTTAATAAACAAACTCAAAGAAGATTGAAGAACATGCCATGTTCAATGAAAGCTCAGTATAATAAAAATGTGAATTTTTGCTAAACTGATATATAGGTTTAACACAATTTCTGTCAAAATTCAAAAAAGAATTTTATAGATATAAAAAAGGATCATTTTACAACTTATATAAAAAGGAAAAAGAACTGGAATTAAATAACAGGTTTAAAAGAAGCAGAAGAAGCTTATATTGAAGCTTACTATATAGACACAATAATTAAGAGAATTTGGTAGTGGTGAAATAATTGTCACATGGGCAAATCCAGAAGAATAGATAACCCATAAATAGATTCCCACACAACTGATATTTAACAACTGCACAAGGAAATTCAGCAGATGAATGGTAGCCTTTTGAAGAAAGGATGTTGAAGCCACTGAACATTTATAACTAATTAAAATTATCCTGGAACTAAACTTCATATTTTATACAAAAATTAACTCCAAATGGATCATTTAAATATCAATTGTAAATTAGATTTAGATTTGAAATTATAGATCTCATAGAAAAAATAGGAGAAAATCTCTTAAATTTAGGTCTAGACAAAACATTCTTAGACATGATATCAAAAGTATGATTTATAAAATGAAAAATTGATAAATCAAACCTTGTCAATATGGAAATTTTTCTCTCTGAAAGACCTTGTTAAAAAGTTGAAAAGACAAGGTGCAGACTGGAGTAAAATATTTGATAATTACATGTATTTGGGGAATTTAGAAAGTGCTACATTCAATATATTTTACTACAGAATACTTTTTAAATGATGGTTATCATTTATCTTGTTAACCATCCATTTGAGAAGATCAAGATCTGGCATATGTACCTACATTTTAAAGGCAAAGAGTAGGAAGGCAAATATGAAGGCCACATTATGCTAAGTTTGCATCCAATCTTCTGTAAAACACATCTCTAGGTTAATCACAGAGTCCACTCCTTGCTTCCTAAAGGTCCACTTCTCAAAAATTACTAGGCAAATATGTTGGGACATAATTGTGGAAAGTTTGTATTCCAGATGAAAAGGTTAGATATAATTTAATTGGCAATATCTTTGAAAATAGTTGAAAAAATAAGTGCTTTAGCAAGATGTATCTGTTTTGAAACATAAGAAAATGAGATTATGATAATTTAGCTGTGGAAATACGTACTACAATAATCTATTTGAGCATTAGGAAGGATCTAACAAGCATGTGATTGCTAAAGTTGTGAAGAGAGGAACAAGTGTTTATTGGGCACCTACTATAACTATTGGGCAATATAAAGGTATTTAAAACAGTGTTGGCTGTCTGAACCCAATTTAATAGTGACTTTTGAAAATTATAAAATAAAACCCAGGTTTAGCAATAAAACACAGCAGAATTGTTTTGTTGATGCAAAATAGATTAAGCAGTAGAAAAGTAAACCTGTGTGTTGATGGAACTTCTATCCATGAGAAGAAGGTACGCAAAGAACGTAACTAATTTTGTCTGTATTTTATAAGAATTCAAACTGTCTCAAGTGTTAATAGACTAAGAAATGTCCCAAGATTAAATTTCCCTTGTGACAGTAAAACTTCTTTAAAAACAATTCTTTATATCCTCAAGATGAACTGGTCCCTGATGGATACTCACCCATTGCTAAAATGACCAAAAGTCCCCAATCAAATATGCCCTATCTCTGATAGACATTGGATAATAACATGTTATTAAAGAGCACATGACACAGTAAGAAGAACTGAGCTTGTGGAACTGTGAAAAATAGAACTTAAGATATGGGAAAAATTCATTCAAACCAGCACTAATATTCATATGGTCTCTGCCTTCAGTTTGAAAATAACTGGCTACTCTTCAAGGATTAATAGTAAGAGTTATAATTCTGAAAAACTACACATGAAAGGGGTGGGAGGTGTTATAACTATAGTATATTAGTGTTTCTCATACTTTGGTGTGTATAAGAATTACCTGAGGACTTTCTTAAAATGTAGTTTTTTAGGCTTCCCTGCAGTCCTTGCCTAAAGATTCTGATATACTAAGTTTGGAATGAAACACAGAAATTTGCATTTTTACATTTTTCCAATCCCTCACACACCTGGTTTATTTTTATAAACTATAAAGATCATCAGGCAAAACACTTCATGATACACAGGATTGAAGCACACACATCATCATTTTGCAGAAGAAGGAACAGAATCCCAGAAAATTTAGGCACTTTGTCCAGCATCATACAGTGAATTGGCCTCATATATATTTATTTAATCATCAGTCATCTACTGCCCTTTGATTTAGTCCACACAAAACATGGCAGTGGCATGCGAGTGGGTTAACATCTCCTTTCTGATTTCTTTCTTGAGCTGTAAAATCCTTGGCATGTGTATTGCTAAATGCTGGGATCCCATCTTGTTCATGTTTGATTTGGAGTCAGTGTGAGCCCAGGAAAGGAAAATTAAGAGACAACTTCAAACACTTTATTTTCCTATAAATATACCTTAGGGTTATATTCTCTTCTCTCTCTAGTTGCTTAAATCTTTTCAAAATGGATGGTGATGGTCTGATAAGAACATATAAAAGAGGATTGTGCTCTTTCCTTTCTAGACACCATCACTTTTCTACCATTTCTCTTGTTAGATTAAAATAATAAAAGCATTTGTTCATAGCAAAAACACAGATGTCTCATGGCCCCCCAACATGTGGATAGAATATTACATTTTTCTAAAGTCTGTTTCTTATTAAGCCAGACTTGATTGGTTTTAAACCCAAGAGATATCGGCCAGTGCTTATTTCCATGGCTTCCTTAAAGTTACATGCCCCCAGAATCTTTCCTTTTTCTATTTTCTCTAGGAAAAGTAACCGAAGGAACACGTTTTCAACCTTGATGCTATCTCCTAAGAGGTTAGAAGAATCAGTTAACTTTTTTCTCTATTTGGACTGTCAGCTTCAATATTCTCCCTGATATTACTTTATTTTTTTTAATCACAGTCTCCAAGCAATAGCAAATTTTTATTCATACACATGATGACTGTGATTTTTTAGATAGAGTTTTGTGCTTTGGAACTTGAATTGCAATGCAATTATCTTTCTTTTTTTACCCTTGCTTTCTAGGGAGATAACCCTACAAATTTTGATCTTCTAGACATAGTGGCCTTCTTTGAATTGCAAATTTCCATTCCTTTATATTTTTAGACTGAAATTTTTATATTGCAAAATGCTTTTTTTGTAGATTTATACACATGCACATATGTGCCCATATGCATTTAAACATACATTATTTTTAATTCAGATGTACAGGTGGGCAATAAATCCCTCCTCAGCATTACTTTGAAGCCTTGTTTAATTTTAACATTTCATGTACATTAAAACACAAGAAAACATCTTTCAGTTCTTTTCCAGCTGAAATTTGTTATTTTACCATGTCAATCAATGATATTGTCATAATCCTGATAGGTGCATTCTATCCATCTGATTAAAGTAAAACTTGAATCAGTATCTTAGGCTAATTTTAGAAAGTGGTGAGTGAGGTTGGTGAAATATTGGCTATGCTACTTTACAATATTAAACTCAGAATGTTAATGTTAAGAAGAAACTTGGAAAACATTACAGATGGCTTATAAGACTGATAAGAGGTACAGTTTGTCTCCCCCCCAATAATATTTGAATAGTTTTACACACACTCCCATAATTTTGGTAAAAATTTTAGTAGGCTTTCTGTGTATGTATAATTCTGATTGAAAGCATCTGAGTAATTTCAGCACTTACTGATAGTTGGTGCTGACTTCATCACCACAGAAACCATCACATCTAGTATAGTGCTTATACATAGTATGTACTGAATGAATAAGTGTTTGGTGAATGAACAAATAAATTAATGAATGATAAATGCTTGTTTGTTTATTAAAACAGGAAATTCTTTTTTTCTATAAATATCAGCCTATGGTAGGAATAAAACAAAACGTGTGTATGCTTGATTTAATTTAACTGTGGAAATATTTGAATACAGTTACTGAGAATCACCTCAATCTCCCAAACTAAACATATTCTTAATATATTCCACATATTAGGTGGTTTCTATAAACTCCCATGACCCTAGTTATACAGTTATAATCACCTGAACACTTTACTCCTTCTTAGAAAGTGAATCAAAAGGCAAGCAAACCTGCAGATTACACTATAGTCAGTGAAGGAGGACAATCACCATTTTTAATTTGAGCACTTAAATTTACTTTCCTCCTTGCAATATGCTGCTGGTCAGAGAGGTTTATGGCACAGTGATATAAAAAGCCCTTTGTTTGAAACTTCATCCCTTTGCTTAAGGTAAGTGAAGACCCAGGGTATGAATCTCTAAAGAAGGTCTTTGTACTTGAAGAAATCAGTGTCCATTCAGTTCTAAACTAAACAGATTTTGAACATCTAAAATTGCCTCTGTGTGACCAGTAGTGGCTCAGTGGATTGAGATTCTGCTGTGGTCATGAAGGATCCCAGTTTAAAACCCTGAGGTCACGGACTAGAGCACAGGTGTGTGGGCTTGAGCATGAACTTGCCAGTTTGAGTGTGAGGTGTCTAGCTTTAGTGTGAGCTCATCAACATGATCGCAAGGTCACTGGTTTGAACCCAAGGTTACTGGCTTGAGCAAGTGGTCACTGGCTCAGCTGGAACCCCTGGCCAAGGCATGTATGAGAAGGAATCAATAAACAACTAAAATGAAGCAACTATGACTTGATGCTTCTCATTTCTCTCTTCCTTCTCCCTTTTTTCCTGTCTCTCTCTAAGCAATAAACAAACAGACAAACAAACAAGCAAGCAAATAAATAAATTTGCCTCAATAATAGAAAGATTTAGGTGGATAAAATATAAAAAATTTTCTCAAGTCTCAAGCCATTAATTTTTAGATAGATGATCACCATCCTTATAATTCCATGGTGGCAGCACATTTGAAACTAAATGTTGAAGAGAGGTCCTCTGGCCACATCAAATTTAATATTCATCTTGACCAGCTCAAACCACAAAAAATATATATTATTTGTCTTTTGAGTTCCTGGAGCTTTTAGAATGTGTAGATTCATATCTTTTTATCAGATTTCAGATAGTTTTGGCCACTGTTTTTTCTTTTTTTTTTTCTTTTTTTTAGAGACAGAGAAAGAGTCAGAGAGAGGGATAGATAGGGACAGACAGACAAGAACAGAGAGAGATTAGAAGCATCAATAATCAGTTTTTTGTTGTGACACCTTAGTTGTTCATTGATTACTTTCTCATATGTGCCTTGATCATGGGCCTTCAGAAGACTGAGTAACCCCTCGCTAGAGCCAGCGACCTTGGGTCCTAGCTGGTGAGCCTTGCTGAAATCAGATGAGCCTACGCTCAAGCTGGTGGCCTCGGGGGTCTCAAACCTGTGTCCTCTGCATCCCAGTCCGATGCTCCATCCACTGTGTCACCACCTGGTCAGGAGGCCACTGTTTCTTTAGTATTCTTTGTTCCCCTTCATCTCTTTCTTTTCTTTTTGAAATTTCCATTTTGCATATTCACTTAATGGTGTCCCACAAGTCCCTAAGTTTCTGGTAAGTTTTCTTTATTCTTTGTGCTCCTCAAACTGGATAATTTCAATTGACCTATCTTAATGTTTGCTGACTCTTTCTTTTGAGCACTCCAATCTGCTATTAAGTCTCTAGTTTTTCATTTCAGTTGTACTTTTAGGTTTATAATTTCATTTTTTAAAATAATTTATGTTTCTTTATTGATCTCTGTTTATTCATACATCACTCTTCTAGTTTCCTTAAGCATTTTTCATTGGTTTCATTAGCTCTTTAAGCATATAATAAATGGCTGGTTTAAATCTCCAATAAATCCAATACATGTGGGACAGTTTCTGTTTATTACTTCTATGAAAAGGGAGCCTAGCTTTCTTATTTATTTTATTTTATTTTTTGCATGCTTTCTATCTTCTGGTTGACACCTGGGAATTTTGATTATTATAATGTGGTAAATCTGAAAATCAGATGTTTCATCTTCTTTAGAGTTTATATTTGTTGTATTCTGTAACTGTGGTTATTTGCTTTGTGATTTATCAAAAGTATTTTAAAGTCTATATTCTTTGTCATGGGGAAAGAAGGACAAGAAGATAAAGAAATGGAGGGGGATAGGTGAAGAGAAAGACAGAGGTGAAGGAAGAAACAGAAAGAGAGAGATTTCTCTTAGTTTTTATAGATTGCCTCTGTGCTTAGTCATCATGTTTACAACTCTGCCTTAGCCTTTACTTTCTGCTTGCATTGAGTCTAGAAATTAGTCCCATGTAAAAGCTGAATGTCTTCTCAGGTCCTTCCTGAGTACACATATTGCCCTGGGCATATATGTGGCTTTCTGAATTACCCAGTATACACAGGCATTTTTAAATACCTTTGTTTCCCAAAGGAACTTTCTCCTCAGTTTTTCCTCCCAGGCTTTTTAACTGTTGTATGCCTCAACCATATCTTTTGTTGTAAGCAGCCATAGGTCCTTTGTTTGCTTAACAGTGTTTTAGGAAATGCCCATGGTTTTTCTGTCCTGAGTAATTTCCCAGTCAGGTGAAACAAAAACAAGTAGTCCTTGTGTCAGTTCTTCAGGTAGTTCTTAAACAGGTTAGAACATAAAAATACAATTCTTTGCAAATAAAGTCTTTTCTGCACTCTCTGAAACCAAGGACCAGGGTCCAACATTTGTAATGCAGACTGTTGTCTTCAAGACTATCAGTAGGCTGGGGAGGGAGTGGTGCAAGGACAAATAAAAATGTTACAAAACCATTTTACCCTGTTTAAGTCACCTTTTTTAAAATTATTATTCAGCATTCACTTGGATGCTATAAAGCTATGACTGTTTCCCAGAGTTCTGACATAATTGATGCTGACAGTTTTTTCTTGATTTTTTCTGTTTGCAAGGAGGAAAAGGTTTTTGGAGCTGCATACATTGCCATTTTTGTTGATGTCACTCCTTCACAACATATAAATTCTGAGGCTGCCTTGGCCCTCATTCATATATTATGACCTAAATGTTTCTTCAGACCTAATCAATGTTCTCCCTCACTTTATGGAGTGTGAATAAAATAACTTTATTAAAGACTGTGTGTGGTAAGGCCAATATCTGAGTCATTTCAGATTTGACATCTGTTGATTATCTTATTATCTTTTCCCTTTAGAATTGTCTAGCTTCTGCTGGTTCTTTGTATGCTAAATAATTTTGGATTGTATCCTGAGCATTTTCAATATTATATAATAGGAGTCTATGTTCTGTTAACTATTTTTGGTTTATGTGCTATAAATCCAATTAGTTTCTGATCACAAGTCACCTTCTTTGGCCTACAGTTTGAATGTCATTTTAGTATTTTTTTTTCTTTTTTTGATAGAGACAGAGAGATTCAAAGAGAGGGAGAGATAGGGACAGATAAACAGGAAGGAAGAGAGGTGAGAAGCATCAATTCTTTATTGTAGCATCTTAGTTGTTTGTTGATTGCTTGTTCATTGATTGTTTTCCCATACGTGCCTTGACCAGGGGTGGAGGGGGGCTACAGCAGAGTGGGTGAGCCCTTGCTCTAGCCAGCAACCTTAAGCTCAAGCCAGTGACCTTGGGCTTCAAGCCTGCAACTTTTGGGCTCAAGCCAGTGACCATGAAGTTATGTATATGAACCCACACTCAAGCCAGTGACCCTGTGCTTAAGCTGGTGAGCCCATGCTCAAGCCAGAGGAGCCTACACTCAAGCCAGCGACCTCAGGGTTTCAAACCTAGGTCCTCCACGTGCCAGTCTGATGCTCTATCCACTGCGCCACTGCCTGATTAGGCAGTATTTTATCTTAATTTTTTTTCTATTTATTTAAAAGCAAGAAAAAAAAAGTGAGAGAGAATGGGGTTGCAAGGACTGGGAGAGAGAAAGAGAAGCATCAACTTGTTATTCCACTTAGTAGTGCTTTCACTTATTTCTTCTGGTACACTCCTTGATTGGGGATCATACCTATGACCTTGATGTACCAGAACAGCACATTATCCACTTATCAGTTTAGATCTTAAAACCTTTGAAGCACTATGCAAGCCAGTATGGAACCTGGGCTATGCAATACACTGTAGTTCTGTTCTCAAAACTTTTGCTATGTTGATTTTGGTTAGTTCTGCACATGTACAACTTAGAGAGGAGCATGAGATTTTATATATGAACTTAAAGGAGATCTTTTCCCACTTCACTCTATGTCTGATTTTCCCCACAGTCTCTTACCCAGATGGACTCATTTTTCTAGTTTTCTGGCTAGATGGATTTGTTTTAGCCTTCCTGTACCATCACACATTGCAGGATTGGATCTGTTTGGGGCAAATCAGTATGAGAAAAGAGGGAAAAAAATTATGAAATTCAAGCACAGGAGGCCACGTTCCCAGTAATTCTATTCAAAATGAAAGATCTATTTTTCTCTGAGATTTAAGTGCCTGCAAGGCTATTGATTTCACTGCCACCACCTAAGGAGTACATAGCAGCATGACTGGGGTTGCCTGAAGCAAGGCTGCTATGTAAAACAAGAGTGAAAGAAATAGTGATATACACTGTTCTTTAGGGGCTTTCTTCAGGGTCTTCTGACTAGAAAAAGAGACATGTCAGTGCCAGCTCCAAGACGTAAGCTGTCCTAGAATTGGACATTATAGTTTAGACTTCACCATCCTTTTATTTGTTATGCTATATTAAGCTTTATTAATCATCAGATTCTCTTTCAGAGTGGTTATTTAACATCCTTTATTAGATTTTCTATCTTTTCTCTATATCAAAAATTCTGGTTCTGAAGGACACAGGGTATGATGATTACTCATGCTTGTTTTATTACACAATTAAATAACAATACAAAATAACAATAGTAATATATTACATGAAAATAGTTTAAAAACAAGGTTCCCCAATTTTATTTTCATATAATATATATAGTTTTCGAGATCATAGAGCCATTACACATTACACTCTATTTAAGCCCTCATAAGGCCTTAAATTTACCAACAAATATATATATATATATATAAATATATATATTTCACTATCAATCCCACATCAATGTCTCTTTACTCGTTTTGATTTCTCTAGTTGAATACATAGTAAGCAATCATAAGGACATTATTATCTCTGACTTTCCTACATGTTGATAGAAGTTCTTTTCAATTTTGGGAAATGTCACTTAAATTTTTATGTATAATATTTATTGCTCTTTTGTTTTTATCAAGTGTTTTCTATTATCCATAGGCTAGATTTTTTGGCCCACTTCCAATATTTTTCCTTCAATCCTAAAAGGTTGTAGGGGACCAGAAAAATCATCCTCAAAATATGTCACTTTGGCACAGTAATCTTTCTGAGCTGGAGACAAATAAGAACTGACAGATGCAGAAAAAAAGCCTTTTCAACCCAGCCCTTCCTTTATCTGACTAAGAGCAAAAACTTCTGAGACATTGAGACTGCCAGAAATTTCCTCTTCTGGGGAAGGTGTCTGGCCATGAAGAAGATTGAAAATTGGTAATTGGTAATGGGATGAATCTGCACAAACAAACCTTACTCTATTAATTTCTCCCATATATTGACCTCCCACTTTTTGCTAACTTTGGAAGCCTAAACCCCTTTTCCTTTGTATTGTTACTTCACCACAATATTTCTTCTTCTTATTTCTGATGCTGTATAAGCTCCAAGTTCTAACCACCCCTTTGAGTTACTCATTCCTGAGTTCTCTCACATGAACACACAATGCACGTGTTAATAAACTTGTTTGTTTTTCTCTTGCTATTCTGTCTTTTGTTAGTCTCATTTACAAGGCCCCAGTCAGAGAATCAAAAAGACTAGAGATAAAAATATTATTTTTGTCTCCCAGTCTTTTATATTGCTTTACTTTTTTTGCCCTTTTTTGTCTTCATTTCACTTATGACATCTACAGTGTTTATTCTCCTTGTGCTTCTTCTCGTTTAGTCCTAATTATCAAAGTAAAATTTTTTCTTCTATTTTGAATTCTGTTTAAAGTTTTATCACCTAATTTCTTAGTGTTTCTCATTCTGGTTAATGTTTTGTTTTATGTCATGTATTATTTTATTACTGTCTTTTAACTCATATTAAAATAGCAGGGTATTCTTTTTATTTTTAGCCTATCTTTTTACAATGTATGTAAATATACATTTGTGCTTCTTATTTTCTTTTCCCTAATATTAAATCTCTGTGGAATTTGACTTGATTTATTTCTATTGCTCATTGATATTTTTAATAGACTTTACTTTTACAACTATTTTAGGTCCACAACCAAATTGAGCAGAAGAGAAAAGAATTCCCACATAATCTCTACACCTACAACATGCATAATCTCCCCCATTATTAGTATCCTTTACCAGAGTGGTACATTTGTTACAAGTGATGGACCTACAATTACACATCATTATACCCTCAGTCCACAGTTTACATTAGGGTCTGACTTTGAAATTGTACTTTCTGTAAGTTGGACAAATGTATAATGACCTGCATCTACCATTATAGAATTATACAGAATACTTACACTCCTGTTAAAATCCTTCATGCTCCATCTATTCATCCCTTCTTCTCCCAACCCCTTGCAACCCTGATCCTTTTGCTATATCTGTGGTTTTGCCTTTTTGAAAATGATAAATATATATAGTTGGAATCATATATTAATTTAGCCTTTCAGACTGGCTTTTTTTTTTCATTTAATAATAAGTATTAAAGCTTACTCCATGTTTTTTCACGGCTTAGTAGCTTATGTCTTTTTAGTGTTGAATAATGTACCACCATGTAGATGAACCAGAATTTATTTATCCATTCACCCACTGAAGATCATCTTGCATTCAAAGTTTTGGCAGTTATGAATAAAGGTGGCTAAGCATCCATGTTTTAGTGTTTGTGTAGATTTAGGTGTTTTCAAATCCTTAGGGTAAATAACAAGGAGCACAAATGCAGGAATACATAGTAAGAACATATTTAATTTTTAAGAAACTGGAAGACTATCTTCCAAAGTGCTGTACCACCAACACTTCCACCAGCCGTGAATGAGAGCTCCTGTTGTTCCACACCCACACTAGCATTTAGTGATACTGGTATTCTGAATTTTGGTGATTCTAACAGATGTTTAGTTCTATCTCATTGTTGTTTCAATTTGCATTTCCCTTATAATATATGATGTTGAACGTCTTTTCATATACTTATTAGCCATCTGTATATCTTTGTTGGTGATGTGCTATTAAGGTGTTTGGCACCTTTTATGACTGAGTTTTTTGTTTTCTTATTAAGTTTTAAGAGTTCTTTGCATATTTTGAATAATAGTGTTTTATAAGATATATTTTTGCAAATATGTCTCCTTGTCTGTGGCTTGTCCTATTATTCTCTTGATAGTGTCTTTTGCAAAGCATAATTGTTTTATTTTAATAAAGTCTAGTTTATCTTTATATTTTTTCATGGATAGTACCTTTGATATTTTACCTAAAACATCATTGTTAAACTAAGATCATCTAGATTTTGTTCTTATTTTATCTTCTAACAGTTTTATGGTTTTGCATTTTAAATTTAGGTATGTAAACCACTTTGAGTTACCTTTTTGTGAAGGTCTGTGTCTAGATTCTTTTTTGTTTGTTTGTTTGTTTGCATGTGTAAATCCCATTGTTCCAATACCACTTTTTTGAAAAAACTGTCTTTGCTCTATTGTATTGCCTTTGTCCCTTTATCAAAGATGAATTTATTACAGTTATATTGGTCTACAGTTATAGGTCTATCTCTAGGATCTTTATTCCATTCCATTCCATTGATATATTTGTTTATTTTTTTTACTAA
The DNA here is from genome assembly GCA_037038555.1 of Rhynchonycteris naso. NCBI lineage: Eukaryota > Metazoa > Chordata > Mammalia > Chiroptera > Emballonuridae > Rhynchonycteris > Rhynchonycteris naso. The sequence goes on from CM072998.1 coordinate 232,602,330, forward strand.
CACTTTCTTGATTACTGCAGTGTTAGTAAATCTGAAAGTTTGGTAGCGTCAGTACTCCAACTTTGCTCTTCTTTAATGTTGTGTTAGCTATTCTGGGTCTTTTGACTTTCTGCATAAACTTTAGAATTAGTTTCTAAGTATCCACAAAATAACTTGCTGGGATTTTGATTGGGTTGGTCTGAAACTATCAATCAAGTAGGAAAGAAATAAAATCTTGACAATATTGAGTCTTCTTATCCAAGCACATAGAATATATTCTATTTATTTAGTTTTTCTTTGATTTCTTTTATCAGTTTTGTAGTTTTTCTCAGCAAATCTTGTATAAATTTAGTAAGATAAGTATTTGCTTTTGAGGATGTTAATATAAATAGTATTTTGTTTTTAATTTCTAATTCACTTTGTTCATTGCTGATACATTGAAAAGCAATTGATTTTTGTATTTTAACTTTATATCTTATACATTTCCTATAATTATCTATTATTTCCATGAGGTTTTTGTTTTTGTTGTTGTTGTCTTAAATTTTCTGCATAGAAGATCAAGTCATCTGCAAACAAAGATGGCTTTATTTCTTCTTTCTCAATTATTATACCTTTTATATCCTCATCTTCTTTTATTGCATTAGCTAGTGCTTCCTGTACAATGTTGAAAAGCAGTGATAAAAGAAGATATCTTTTTCTTGTTTCTGATACTAATGGAAAAGTTTTGAGTTTCTTACCATTAAATATGATGTTATCTATAGGTTTTTTGTAGATATTCCTCATCAAATTGAAGAAATTCGGTATTTTTATCACGTGTATTGGATTTTTTCAAATGCTTTCCTTCTTCTACTGATATAATCATATAATTTTTCTTCTTTTGCCTATTGATGTGATGGGGAACATTAATTGATTTTCAAATACTGAACAAACCTTGAACATCTGCAATAAATACCTCCTAGTTGTGGTACATACTTCTTTTAATACATTACTGGGTTCAATTTGCTAATATTTTATAGAAGATTTTTGCATGTATGTTTATGAAAGACAGCCGTCTATAGTTTTCTTTGTCTTTTTTGGTTTTAAGGTAATGCTGGCTTGACAAAACACCTCAAGAGGTATTACCTCTGCTTCTACCTTCTGAAAGAGATTAAAATATTGGTATAAGATTTTTCCCTCATATGTTTGGTAGAATTCACCAGTGAACCCGCTTGGATATAGTAAGGGGGTTGTTGTTTTTATTATGAAAGTTTTATAATTATTGATTCAATTTCTTTAATACAGACATACCTTAGAGGCTTTGTGAGTTCAGTTCCAGACGATTGCAATAAAGCCAATATTGCAATAAAGCAAGTCACATGAATTTTGGGGGTTCCCAATGCATATAATGTTAGGTTTATACTGTAGTCTATTAAATGTGCAATAGCATTCTGTCTGACAATGTACATAGCTTAATTTAAAATACTTTATTAGTAAAAATTGCTAACCATCATCTATCTGAGCCTTCAGTGAGTCATAAGTATTTTTTTTCTGTGAAGGGTGTTGCCCTAGTAACATCAAAAATCACTGATTGTAGGTGATTATAACAAATAAAATAATAATTAAAAGTTCAAAATTTTGTGAGAATTACCAAAATGTGACACTGAAGCATGAAGTGGAAAAATGCTGTTGAAAAATTGTGGCAAAAGATTTTCTCCATTCAGAGTTGCCACAAACCTTCAACTTGTAAACAATGCAGTATCTGGGAAGCACAATAAAGTATAGTGCAATAAAACAAGATATGCCTATAGATATAGGCTTATTCAAATAATCTATTTTTGCTTGCATGAGTTTTGCAAATTGTATCTTTCCTGCACTTTATCCATTTCATTCTAGGTATCAAGTTTGTGGGTGTAGAGGTAGTCATAGTATTTTTAGTATCTTTTTAATTTTTATACTATAGTGATGTTTTCTCTTTTCATTTTAATGTCAGCAATTTGTTTTCTTAGGTAGGCTGGCTGGAGGCTTATCAATTTTATTTGTCTTTCAAAGAACCAGTTTTAGCTTCTTCAATACTCTGCTGATTTTCTATTCAATTTTATTGATTTTTGCTTTAATTCTTTTTTTAAAGAGTAAAGAGGTCTTTTATTTTTTTATACTTGCCATGTCATGACTTCATAGATAATGGATTTCAGTAGCTCAGACTACTTTCCATGGGTTCTCACAGTGTGATCCTCTGGGTTGAGAAGGCTGGTGCTTCAGTTGAACCCAGGTAATTTCTCTTCAGTTTCATTCTTCATTCTTTTTCGATTAGTTTCCTTCATATGTTTCAGAAACTTACTTTGGCTCTTTGAATGCATACTATGCCCAATATGTACATTAATCCTCATCACAAGAATCTTGCCATTAGCTTGTTTATTTACAACAATGGTCACCCCATGCTGTTTGACACTGTAGACTTTTCCAGTTTTAACATAAATACATTTATGGGGCATTTTTTTTTGAATGGTGCACATATCCTTGATTTCTATATCACTTTTTTTGAAAATTTTTATTTAGAAAATAAACTTTAACAGGGAGACATTGATCAATAAGAATACAAAGGTTTCAGGTAAACATTTTTATAACATTTGAATTGTTAATTATGTTGTATACTCATCACCCAAAGTCAAATAATTTTCTGTCACCTTATATTTGTCCCTCTTTATACCATTCTCCCCCTCCCCTGGTAACCAGTTCACTTTTGTTTATGTTGAAGTTCACTAAGTTGTTTGAGCATCCATATAACCATTGTTTTGAACTTTGTATCTGCTGGATTGCTTGACTCCATTTCACTTAGTCCTTTTTTGTGGACATTTTTTTCTGTTTTTTCATTTGAGATCTGTTTCTTTTTTTCAATTGGTTGTTTCCATGTGCTTGTTTCTATGTATTAGGTAAAGATATTACATCTCCCAGGATTGGTAGATTGGCCTTATATAGTAGATGTCCTGTAGGGCCCAATAGTGCAGGTATGTGGGCTGTGTGCATTGTGCTGTTATAGTTCAGCTTTGATTGCTGTTGGTATCACTGGGAGGGATTGACCCGCCAGACTAATCAGCTGTGAGGACCAGCTGACTAAAGATGTGCTAGTGTGTTTGTATAGAGCAGGACTTGCTTCAGTGGGGTTTTATTCCACCGAGTTTGCTTGCCAAGGTGGTAGCTGGTAGCATAGTAATCTGAGATGGTTTGAAGCTGTCCATTAGGTGCACTGGCTCTGGGGCCTCATGGGAGGTTCATGGTCAATGACTGCCTGCACTCTGCCTGGGGTCACCTGTCAGGAGCTACAGAGCAATCTGTAGATTACTATTTATGCTGGGCTTAGATGTGCCCAGGATAAGACAACCTGCCTCTAGTGCTGGGCTTGGGACCATTTAGCCTACAGTATGGGGTAAGCAGAGGCCAGGTGCTGCTTGTTTGAGAAATTTTAGGCAAGTTCAAAGAATGAGGTGAGAGAAACATTGTATGGAAACCCACTGGAAATAATTTTTCTCCCTTCCTTCCTTCCTTCCTTCCTTCCTTCCTTCCTTCCTTCCTTCCTTCCTTCCTCCCTCCCTCCCTCCCTCCCTCCCTCCCTCCCTCCCTCCCTTTCTTCCCTTCTTCCTTCCTTCTTCTTTCCTTCCTTTAACTTGATGTTATTTTAATGTTCTAAGATTCTATCCAGGTTACCACATTACTTTTAGTTATCATGTCACGTTAGACTTTAATTGGTTGTGATAGTTTCACAGAGTTTCCTTGTTTTTAATGACCTTGACAGGTTAGAGGTATGCTAGTCTGGTATTTTACCAAATGCCTATCAGTTGGAATTTGCCTAGTGTTTTTTTTTTTTTTTTAATGTTTAGACTGTTTGATGTTTTGATAGGAGAACCATAGAGGCTAAGTACCATTCTTATCACATCATACTAAAGAACACTATATCATCATGACTTATTATTGATGATGCTGACCTTGATCACATGGCTGAGATAGTGTTTATCTAGTTTTTCCATTGTAGATGTACTCTTTTCTTGCCCTTTCCATACTACGCTTTTTAGAAGGAAGCTGCTACATTGAATCCACAGTTATTCTTCACTTCCTTCAGGCTGGAAAATGTTCTCAAAGTATTTGCAATTGTTTTTTGCATGAGAGATTTACTTGTTTTCCAGTTAGATCTTTTGACTTTGCAAAGTTTTCTGATTTATCTCATAGTGTAGTGTTTGAAAAAGCAGCTGCTGGCTTTCTGAGTTTTCCTAGCTCTATTTTCTTTCCCTGCTTTTATCTGAATTTTTTACTTTATGTCTGTTTTTCTCTATCTTGTTCAATTTTGACTCCACTTCCAGTTATTTCTCCAATGTTCATGTCTTTGACCTATTAGGGAACATTGCTCATCTCTTCCTAGAGTTTATGTGGGTTTGGCTGTTCTAGCCCTTTCACATCACACTGTTGACTCTTTATACTTATCCAATGGACAAAACTCCTTCCAATTTCAGCGTCCTCTAAAGGGCCTGTTGCATGTTCCAGTAAATACCTATTGTCTCTTTGGCATTCTCTTGTTCTTAGCTCTATTAGATTCTTCAATTTCTCCTTCTGCCCTCTTCTGCACAGAAGCCATACCAAATGGGTCTTATGGCTTTTGATGGTTTGTTTCCACTCTGTATATAATTTGGGTTATTGGAGTTCCTGGTTATTTAGCATAGTTTAAATACTTTTACAAAAATTTGAATTTGCTTTTCATTAAGGTTTTTTTCATGTATGTGTATGTGAGTGTGATTTTGTAGTATTTGTGTGTTTGTGGTGTGTGTATAAATTCACAAAGAGCCAAAAACTATGATTTCAACACCTTTACTGTATTTCTAGAATCTAATCCACTCTTGTAACATATTTTTCTGATTGGTTATTTTTTCAACAGCTTCAGTAAGATATAGTTCATATAAAACAGCACAAATTTAATGTGTACAATTTGATGAGCTTGGACATATATATACTCTGTTAAGCCTTAATCACAATCAAGTTAATATTTATCATCTCCAGAATTTTTCTTGTTCCTCTTTTTATTTTTAATTGGTTACACCAAGGAACAATATATTTTTTCATTTTCTGTTGCATGAGGTTTTAGAACTTTTCCTATATATTTCTGCATCACTGATTCCAAATCTGAAATCTGTTTTTTGGTACATGCTCCAGTTATTATGCAATTTAATTTCTTTTTGTTACAGGTAATGGCATGCATTGGTTTTTAAATTGGAGTTAAAGGGCAATGACTCTTGAATTGAACATAACCACAAGGCAATTAATGTATTACAAACATCACTTTTACATAATTATAGTTGTTTTTAAATGTAAACACTTATTATCTGATAAAAACACCCTCTTATTTTGTTTTAAGATTGAATCATGGCTTTTTTGAGTAAGCATAAATGTAAGAATAGTCCTGACACATTCTGTTATATATGTGGCTGTTACACACTTCAACATCAAAGGCGCAATATTTCATCATTTGTGACATGTGCATATATTGCCTATTTTCAAACTCCCCTTGGCGATCAAGATAAGAATTGGGCTCCTCATATTGTGTGTCATAATTGTGAGAAAATGCTTCAGGACTGGACAAAAGGAAAATGCAAAGGAATGCCTTTTGGTATTCCCATTATTTGGTGTGAACCTAAGGACCACAAGAGAGACTATTATTTCTGTCTGATCCATACAAAGGGCATCGGCAAGACAAAATGTCATATGATCGCATATCTTAATATTCCTTCAGCAATATGACCTATCCCACATTCTGAGACACTCCTGGTTCCAGTTTTCAATGGTTTTATTTCTCCTAAGGATGAAAAAAGTGAATATGGTGATCAAGTGTATTTTGATAAGATACACGAGGAAATGGTTGTAGAATCTGAAGGATCTTCTTTTGATGCCAAGCAGTCATTAACCCCTCAGCAGCTTAGCCAACTCGAATTGAATGGCTTAGTAAGAGATTTGGGCCTAATAAAGAAATCAGCTGAGTTTTAGCCTGCAGGCTGCAAGAAAAGAGTGTACTTTACCGGTCAGGTAATGTATCCCATTTCAGGAAGCATGAACAAATTCTTGTGGACAATTTTTCCGAAGACAAACACTTTGTTTACTGTCATGATATCAGTAGTATTCTCAGTCAGCTAGGTGTTATCACAGTTCACCAGAATGACAGCTATTTCTTGACAGCTCTAAATGGAGTCTGAAATGTGTTCTACACAATGGTAATGTTTATGCAGCAGTTTCAATTGGTTATTCAACTCATCTGTGAGAAGATTATAATGACATAAAAGTTGTCCTTGACTTTCTGAAGTATGAGGAGCATAACTGAATCATTTGTGTGGATCTTAAAATGGTAAATTATCTGCTGAGACAACAGAGAGGTTTCACGAAGTATCCTTGCTTTCTGTGTTTGTGGGACAGCCGAGCTTGGGAGAAACACTGGACACAGAAGGAGTGGCCAGAATGTGAAGCTCTGGAAGTTGGGATGCAAAATATTGTGAATGGACCTGTAGTTAATTGAGACAGGATCATTTTTCTACCACTTCACATCAAACTTGCCTTAATAAAGCAGTTTGTTCAGGTTTTGAATAGAGAAAGTGAATCCTTTCAACATTATTTCTGCTTTTCCTGGCTTGTCTTTCGAGAAGATAAAAGCAGGTGTTTTTGATGGACCTCAAATTTGAACCCTCATATGTGATGAAGAATTTGCCAGGAAGATGACTAAGGAGGAGAAAGCAGCATGGCAATCTTTTGTGGCAGTTACAAAGAACTTTCTTGCAACAAAAAAGCAGAAAACTATGAATTTCTGGTTCAAAGGATGTTGTTGGCTTTCCGCAACATTGCATGTAGCATGAGCATTAAGGTTCCCTTTCCGAACAGTCACCTTGATAAGTTTCCCAAAAATCTTGGAATTGTTAGTGATGAGCAGAGTACTGCTGGAGCATCAAACGAGATTGTCCTCAACAAGTAAACAAACGAAAGAGCTACAAATGCAAATTTTTGCCTGAATAGAATTTAAATAAGTTTTGTGCCAATTTTATGATTAAAATAATTGTTTTAAAATGTTCTATTTTGAAATTGTAGACAAATTTTGATGCATCATATCTTTTAGTGTATTAGTGTATTTGCTGCATTATATAAATTATTATATTTTTGCAAAGATGATGCCCAAGAAGACATTCTATTTCATTGTGTTAAACTAAATATTAAAAATTTTACAATAAGATGAAAACCTAAAATTTAAATTGCAAAAAAACTGTAGCTGATAGAGAAAAAAGAATGTCAGATTTGGAATCAGCACAATTGAATTAGGAAAGAACAAGTATTTTGTGGATGCAACAAAAATTGTGTTATTGATACCATCTTAAAATAGGCCCTTGGTCGGTCCACATCTATAAAATCATCAAAATATGTTTATCTTTTCCTAATTACTTTGCTGACGTTGTCTTTACTCTAAATTTTGTTCTGACTTAGCTATGCAGGCACACTTAGCCATACATACAGACACATATGTACAATACATACACTCTCAAACACTCTCTCATATAAATTCATACACACACACACACACACACACCCATTCAGACACACATGCTTACATACATAAAGTGCTTATACACAGAGACTCACATGCCCATAGACATCTACATATGAACACAGGCATATAAAGTTTATGAAATTCTTCATAAGCCAATTCATAGGACCCTAATTTAAGTATATATATTTTCAGTGCAATCCTTGCTCTTACAACCTACAAAAGTCCATACATTCAAAAGAATAACTTGAAGATGTATTTGTAGAATGACTACAAAAATGAATAATTTAAATTTTTCCAAAGTTAATAATGTCACTGAGTTAATAAATAAGAAATAAAAAATTTTAAAGACAGTATATGTCCTAAAACTATAGCCTAATCTATTATCTAATCTGTTAGATTATTGGGGTGATCAAATCCTTTAACTGTTTTTCTTTTAACTAAATAAAATTCAGTCAAACTTAAAATATTATTTCCTAGGATTCTGAATGGAATTTTCATGATATTTACAAAGAAATTTAATCAATGATTATGGTTGGGGATTTACAGCCATTATTGTTCCTTAATTTGCATGCTAAACAAATACCTTTGTGAATTCTTGCTGAAAGGATAATCACATACTGTATTTAAAGAGACTTGCGTCTTTAGCTTAATTTAACTTAAAAAGAAACATTTTTGTTCTCATTAAATCTGTTCTACAGTTTTATTTCATTGATTTAAGGTTCTCTTAAAAATGCAGAAAACTGCTCACTAGTAATTACCCTAATTTTAAAAAATGCAGTCACAATTCAATCATTAAGAAAAGAAGCAAAGCTTCAGTCCATTAGCACTTGTTTATAATAGCACATCTCAATTGATTAAACTGTAGATTTTTTTGTAGGTCTTGTTTTATAAATTGAGCCAGTCAAGTAAACATAACATTTGGTAATAGTCTTCATAGCAACTGTCAAAATGACTTATTGTTTTTATAGTCCTGCATTCTTTCAGAATTAATAATACCTTTGTGCCCTTTATAACACTTATTATTGATGCCATAAAGTTCTCTATGTTTAATGAGTAGATGTTTCATTATTGTAGGTAGCTGTGTTGACAGATAGAAAATTTTTCTAATCTGTTTCTCTTTTCCTCTTGATTGAAGGATTGTAAATATGCAATTAGCAGTTGAAGTAGAAGTAAAAAGAAAATATCAGCTGTCAAGTATTTCTGTTGAAAGAGACAGGATGTTTTAAGCTAAGAACAGCATGACAAAAGATAAAAACATCTGTGCCAATAAAGGTGAAATTTGCAAAATGTTTAAACATTTGTTTTTCTTTTATGAAATAATTGCAATCATTGTCTTTTATGAAACAGAAATTAATGAAAAGACACATTATTTTCTTAGAAAGCTGGCTAAGCTTTCATACTTCTCTACCAATAGCCAGTCAGCTTATGATTTTTATATCTAATTGCTTTTCAGTATTTTTTTAGTGTTGATAGGGTCACTAGCTTCTGAGAATAGAAAATATAAAAAATACAATAGGAGTTTGTAATTTATAAAAGTAATATCTGTCAAAATAATAGCCAGAAATTTCTTGGTCAACACGTTATAGTATTTTTTCTTTTTACTCCTTAGAGTTTATCCATTTAATTTTAAAATGGCAGAAGTGTTTTCATATTTTGGCATCTCAAATTACACTCTTAAATTTTTCTGTGACTTTTTTTGTTGTCATTATTTTGGATAGATGTCTATCTTTTATTTCAAAAGACTTGCACTTTTTCAACAGATTGCCAGATATGAAATGATTTGTGTAACCTATAAGTAATAAAAGGACATTCCTATTCATGGAAAAAAATATTAAGTTATTTTGGAATGTGCAAATATATAGACTTATGTCAAAATAATTCCATCATTAAATATTATATTATTGCAGTTTGTTTTATGAGATTTATATTAATAGAAATATATTATAATTATATAAATCATTTAATAAATTTTAAATTAATTAACTTCCTCCATTTGTTTAGTTTGTGGTTCAAGAGAGAGATGAGAAGCATCAATTCTTTGTTGCGGCACTTTAGTTGTTTATTGATTGCTTTCTCATATGTGCCTTGATGGGGGGCTCCAGCCGAGCTTGTGACACATTGCTAAAGCCAGCGACCTTTGGGCTCAAGCCAGCAACCATGGGTTCATGTTTATGTTCTTATGCTCAAGCCAGTGACCCCACACTCAAGCTGATGAGCCCACGCTGCAATCAAATTAGTCTGTGCTCAAGCCAGCAATCTATGGGTTTTGAACCTGGGTCCTCTGCATCCAGTTCAATGCTCTATCCATTGTGCCACCATTTGGTCATGTGGCACCAATTTTTTTGTGTGTTTGGGAAAAATTTCTGTAGCTGACTTTTATTAAGTTAAAGAATCATTTGGTTTCTTAATTTTATCATTCATTTATTTTTCAGACTCAGGAATTAACTACTGTACTACATTTTCTTTAACTACTGAGACTTTCCTCATATTTTTAGGCATTTTCTAATGATAAGCCACCTTTACCTACCTGGAATAATTCAAATTGTATCATGATGTGCTTTCTTTAGTACACCTTTTACATTTTATTGTATTTTGAATTTGTATTTTTTTGATGACTAATAATTAGCATTTTTATGTACTTTTGATCATTTGTTTATCTTTTAAGTGGAATGAAGAGTTAATTTTACGTTCTGCATATAAACCTTTAAATATATGTTCTCTCAATCTGTAGCTTGCCTTTTAAGTTTCTGTATATAAAAAGCAAAAGTTTTTAATTTTGATACAGTCCAATTTATTAATATTTATCTATGGTATTTGTGTCTTAACTAAGAAATTTTAGCCTAACAGAAGATCTAATAATTTCTATTTTTTCTTATTAGAAAATTTATAGAGTTTTGTTTTACATTTAAATTTATGAGACATGTTGAATGAACATTTATATTTCATATAAGGTAGGGGCTAAAGTTCATTATTTTCCCATAACAATATTTAATTGCCTTGGCATCATTTGTTGCAAAGGGTATATTACCCCAAGTTAGCCATATATATGTGGGTCTACTGCTGGATGTTCTGTCCCACTGATCCGTACATACATCATTATACTGATCCTGCACTCTTGATATCTGTAGCTTGATATTAAGTTTTAATGTTAGATAATATAACTTTTTCAACTACAAAATTGTTGTGGGTTCTCTACATCATTTACACTTCAACATAATTTGAAGAATAAGCTTTCTACACACCAAGAAAAAGAAAAACCCTGCTGGGACTTTGTGAATGGTATTTTATTGACTCAGAGATTAAGTTGAGGAAAGTTGATATTCTGACAATATTGAGTCTTCTGACTCACAGATAAGGCCATTTATTGTGAACAAAATTCAGAATCTAAATTCATTTTTCTCCATAGTAATTTTTATTTCTATACATAGGTTCAAAATGACAAATGACTAATTAGTATAAACATTTATAAAATTGTAAATACTAATTTAAAATGAGTGTCAACAGATACCCACAAACTTCTACACCCAAGACTAAAAGTTACTAGCATATCATCATAAATTGAGGTTTTGTTTACCAAACAATAATGTCATAATGTTACTGGACAGTTGACCTGGCCCTTCAGGTGTGCATAGGGCCAACTGGTAGTATGTGGGGTTCTTAACTTTGTGCAGGAAAAATTACATAATATGAGTCCAAGTGATTTGAACAGTAAGTTAACTAAGGCTGGGGACAGGGAGACAGGGAATTGCCTAGAACAGAAGAAACAATGGGAGAGCTTAGGCAGGTTGCTCTGACTCTCTGGGAAGTCTGAGGAAAGAGGGTTATCCTAGAATGAGTTTCTGCTGTCCACTGATCCCCTGGTTGTAAGTATCATGATTACCCTTAGAGTTTAGGAGATGTACCTCTGTGGGGAAAGAAGAAGGAAGGGAAAAGTACCAGCAAGCTTCTTAGAGGGAGAGCACTCTGGGTTCTCCATTTTAAGGTCTTCTTGGAGTAGGGAGCTTAGGGAAGGTACCAGGGCAGGGTCTTAATAGAATAAGTACCAGTTTTCCAGGTGTGTCCTTTTAAGGTCATGGTCTCCACTGACTGGTTGATGCCAGAGCAGGGGTTCATTAGTCAATGCAGCTGGCACCAAGGTCAGCTATGTCATCACTTGTCTGGTTTGCTGTTTTTGTGGGCCTGAAACTGGAACACAACTAAGGCCTACATACTATTACTAGGGATTAATGCTTAAGGGCTACTTTCTGCCCCTGTTTACTCCCTCATGAAGGGGGTGTCTAACCTGCAAGACTAGCAACATGCCAGGAAAGAAGGGGTCAGGGGAGGGTCTGAAAGACCTGACCAGAGAGATGAAATCTGGGGTTCTAAACCTCATGGCCAGCAATATGCTACTGGAGGAAAGGTTACCATTGGGACAAGATTCTTGTCTTCCCAGTTTTGCCCATTGCTAGGCACCTGAAGATTTCTGCACTGGTGACCATCTGGGCCTGACCTACAGTCCTTGCTCAGCTTATGTCTGTTTAACTGCTTTTCACAGTAACATCTAAGAAGAAATCATAATGAATAAAGGTTTGCTTTAGTTGAAGAAGTTATTCTTCCCTTCAATCCTTTCTCAATTCTTTTTTCTTTTGATCCTTTCTCCCCAGCTTCAATCTTCATAGCTTATTTCCAGGAGTATATAACTTCCTGAGAATAAGACAGTTAGAGGCCCTGGCCAGTTAGCTCAACAGTAGAGTATCAGCCTGGCATCTGGAAGTCCCAGGTTTGATTTTTAGTCAGGGAACATAGGAGATGCTACCATCTGTTTTTCTACCCTGCACCCTTATCTCTCTCTTTCTCTCTCTCACTCCCTCTCTCTCCCTCCCTCCTTCCATCCCTTCTTCCCACAGCCATGGCTCAAATGGCTTGAGCAAGTTGGCCCTGGGCACTGAAGATGGCTCCATGGTCTTGTCTCAGGTGCTGAAATGGCTCCATTGCCAAGCAATGGAGCAAGCCCCAGATGGGTAGATTATCATCTGGTGGATGGCTGGCCTTGTGGGTCCCAATTGGGGCACTAATTAGAGTTTGGCTCTCTGCCTCCCTGCTTCTCACTTAATAAAAAAGAAAAAGAAAAAAGACAATTAGAGATAAATCCATTATTGTAAGAAAAATAATAAAGGTCTTGTTCAGTCCATTTCAAAACATAGTCAGCCCAAAACCAAATGTTAAACAATTTTATAGTGGTCTTAGGAAAAAATATATTTGAGTATATTTTATTGCTTTGTCTTTTAGTTCACTTATGTTTCCTTTTGTAGTATCTAATCTGTTTCAGTGTCTAATTTTAGAATTTTATTTTTCAACTTTAGAAATTCTAATTTTATCTTTTCCAACATTTTTCCCTCTCTTTATCATGTTCATATTTTTCTTTACCTTCATAATCATATGGCAAAAATTTATAATAACTACATTAATGTCCTTTTCTGTTTCTTCCATCATCTCTGATATCTGTTTGTTTTATTAATTTTAATCTTTTCTGGATTATATTATGCTGCTTCTTTACATGCTTGGTAACTTTTTTATTGCATTCTAGATTATTTTGTTCATGTTGAATATGTCTGTATTCTTTTAAAGAATATTTGGCTCTGTTCTTGCATTCAATTGCTGGGATCTGTTTGACTCTTTCAAGTATTTCTTTTATATTTTATTAGTGTTCGTTCACAACAAACTTTTCCCCCTACTGTTTAATTAGTCCTGCTATTAGGCAAGACCCTTAATGCATGAGAACTATATCTAATGCCCCATTCTTATGAGATCTCTTCACTATGGCTGATAGAAGAACAGACTATTAACAGCCTGGTGTAAAGCGGAGAAAATTGTTTAGCTTACTTTCAAGTGGTTCTGTTGTGATCTCTTGTATACACCGAGCAGTACTTAGCTGAAGTCTCAAAGGGATTCCTCTGCAGATATACAGAACCATGTCTTTGTACAGAGCCTCCTCTGCAGTACCTATCTTACTATTCTAGGACCCTTGGTTTGCCTGAACTCCAGTTTCTGATTCCTTAACACAGGGAGGCTGCTGAGCTTGGTTTGGATTTTTATTCTCTATGCCTCAGCCTGGAAACTACCTCTGGGAGGTAAGCTTCATCAGTTATAAAGCTCACCTCATTTTTTCATTTTCTTGGAGATTACAATTCTGCTCTATATGCTTCCATATATTTTGGCTGATTTGTAGTTTTGTAGTGAAACTGATTTCCATAGCAGTTATTTCTTTATGAAGGAATAACTTCAAAGATAGAATTTTTCAATTTTTAAAAAATTTGTATGCTACTTAATATACTGCACTTGATGCTTTTGAATAAATAATTTTACTAGCCTTGTTAAACAAGATGGACTAAAAGCTTTCTTGTGTTTTAATATTTTCTATACCAACCTGTATGTCTTATCATTAACAACTTGTTAGAACCTACCTCTCAAGCCATGTGCTCCTGTTTTGTTTTCTGCTTTAAATCACCATTTTAATTTACACTTAGTAATAGTTGTGTGTTAAAGTTTTTACCTCCTTTTGTCACAATCTGACATGTTATGTTTTTCCCAAAATTTTAACATTTCATTTACTTTTCCAAATTTATTGATGTATATTTACAATCACTGTTTTAATTTCTTTTCTAACTCTGAATTTGGTTTATTATGTACTTTCTTTCTGTTACATTTATCACACCTTATCAAAGTATTATATGTTTTATGTGCTTTTTTTCAAAGAACAATTTCTTTAAATGTCATATCTTTTGAGTTTTACTGTGTTCATTTTTCTGTGTGCTACTGAGTCTTGCTATTGTTTATATATTAGGTATTTCCCGCCCTTTTATTTTGGGCCTGTTATGCTTTTTCTAGTTACTTTCTTCATCTTTTATTATTAACTAATAAATATTTTTAAATATTTAAACATAAAGAAGCAGAAAAAGTAGAAAAACTTATGAATAGGCAATTAACACATTTGGTAAAGTCACACGATTTAGAGATCTGGGTAGGAAAACTAAACTTCTAGAATTCAGAGATAAAATACATTATTTTATTTCTATCAGGTTGCTAAGTCTTAGAGAGTTATTTAATTCCCTGATCCAACCTGGTGTGGGGCAAGGGAGTGAGAGTATTTATATATTACTCATTTTTAATTGAAACTATTTCAGAGGGGATTCTGAAAATGAGATTGAAAATGTGTATGCCATAAAATCCATCAGTTCCTTTACTAAACATATTGTCCAGAGAAAAACTCCTTGTTATTTGTTGTTGTTGTTCACTGACATATCCGACAAGCCTAAAACAGTGCATGGCATTTATTAGATGCTTAAAGTATACTTGTCAAATGAAACAACTCTAACACCAGTGTTACAAATAAATATGTGTGAAAGTGTTCACTGTAGCATAATTTGCTCTAGCAAAGAAGACTTCACTGGATTCATTACTAAGGGAACCTATAATCGAAATGTAATAATAGCATTCAAAGAAACACTATGTTGCAGTAAGAGGCAGTGATATTGAAGAGTAAGCATCAGAATAAGATCAAAGCAATATATCAATTTAAATTGAAAACCACAGAAAACAGAGCTTTATATTTTGAAAGAGACATACACTTTAAGGCCATGAATTAAAATGGTTAAAGTAGCTAGGAGAATGAAAGTAAGAGTGAGAATAGAAAATTAAAGTTAAAAAAAAATTAAAAGAAGATAACAGTGCATCTTGTACTGACCAATAGTGGGATGGGGTATTTCCATCTGCATTGTGTCTTTGAAATTCAATAATAAACAGTGTGAGCATCCATGTCAGTGCGTCATTTTTTTTTTAAAATATCCAATTTAATTCAGTAATGACATAGCTTTTTAAGAAGGCTTTGGATTACAAAATTACTTTTTTTTTTCTAAAGGAATTGATGCTATGCCCCAAATCAGGTATTTCGTTATGATTAATTTATAATTAAAAATTTGGCCTGTTTGTTTTGATCATGCATTTCCAGTCTTGTAAACAGTCGCATCATTTTACAAAACAATTGAGAGCCCCAGTAGCCATGGAAATAATACATAAGGAAGATATAAAGTACATGATTTTATGTAATTTAACTCAGATTGTTATATGGAAACTGAAAATTATCAACATTTGCAGCTGTCCTCTGGCTGGTTGGCACACATATGAAATGACCGTGGTGCAGGCCCATTTTGCAGTAAACATGTGCTGTCTCCATCTCACTTTAGCACATCTGTGGCTGAGCTGCCAGCTCTCACAGCAATGTGGCACCCGCTGTGTTAACATTTAGGCCTAATGGCCATTGAAGAAAACCAAACTTTTCTTTTTATATTGAAAATACTGTTTTCAATGGTTTGATTACAAACAGGTAAAATTAAGGGATTAAGAATCACTGGTTGGTAGTTACAAAATAGTCATGGGGACATAAAATAAAGCATTGGGAACATAGTCAATAATACTGTAATAACTATGTATGGTGCCAAGAGGGGACTGGAAATATAGGGTCTGAGGTGAACACTTTGTAAAGTATTTGATTGTCTAAACACTATGCTGTATCCCTGAAACTAATACAAAGTAATGTTAAATGTTTCTTGAAAAAAAAAATAAAGGATAACAAAGGGACAATGAAGTAGAGTCTAATACTACAATGTTTAGGGAAAGAACACCTCTCCTCATAGGAAGATCAGCTGCACAGAGGAAGTGAATGGGTCCTCTTGTTTCTGAACTCCTCAGAATTGGAGAGAATAGAATGTAAAAGCACAGGAGAAAAAGGAGGATTACAAGAGCCTGTACCTTAAAGGTCCTGTTTAAAGACGTAATCTTTCAGGCAAGCACAACGGTCACAAGAAGGTTTGTCTCTTTACCTGTAAAACTCATGCTACCTATCTTGTCATTTTAGAACACAACATTTTAATAGAAGGGCCCCCATTGTCTGTCAGTAATAATTAAGGGAGAAGGAGTTTGGAAAATGACTACAACATTTCCGTTGTTTAATCTAAGGATTTTATTACATTCCATCTATACTTTTTACTTTTTATATATGTACTAATTATATCCATATAATTCTAGAAAATATTTGAGGTTATTACTTCCATGTTGTCTATCTGCCAAGATGTTTTATATTTAAAACCTATTTTATGATTCCATGTCCAATACTTTAATAACCCTTCAAATAAAAATCTTAAACTAATAAGAATAAATGGAACTTAGAAATCCTTTAGTCTAATTGTGATATTTTCTTAATTTGTTTTTATTAAAGTATTTAAATTATAAAATATATGGGTATATTTTCTTAGTAAAATTTATAACAAAAATGATAACCCAAGGGATCTCTATTGGAGAAACCATTTTGGAGCAAATGACTAAAGTGTTAACCCAAATGTCCTAAGTGTCTGCAAGGATTTATTGATATACATGTTGGAAGCCCTTGGCTTACCCAGGATTCCAATCATGGCAGGACTCCGTGTCTCTCTTTGTATGTATCTTGGCAATACCACTACCAACTTGGCACATTCTCAGGCTCTCCCTCCAAGGTTGCAAGAGGGCTGCACTGGATTTAGCTTTCTTCCTTCTAGTTCTGTATTTTATAATTGCTTTTAAAACATTTCCAGATATGAGTTTCATTTGTTTAGATTTATAGGCCTGAGCCAATCACTGTTTTATGGAACTAGAAAACATTGATTGCTTTGGGCCTTGTTTACATGTTTCAATCTTGGATGGGAGTGTTCAGTTTCACGCAAGCACATTGGTTGACACAAAAGGTTTCTCCAAAGGTAATAACAGTGTGTTTAAGGAAGGGCAGTCAGTACTGAGGATGAAAATAATAGATATTTCTTGTAGTCTTCTTTAATAACTCCTTTCAAATACTGATCCTCTCCTAAACCCTTGGTAGTCATTATCAACAATTTTTTTTTTGTAGCTAGTCATCTTGTCATTTCTTATGTGATTCACATGAAATATTTATGTATGAGGAAGAGATTTTATTGCATATTTTTATTCATTTTTAAGATCTGTATTTTTACATTAAATGAAGTAACATTTTCTTTAGCTTGCTTTTCTTACACTTGATCTTGAAAATCTAACATGTTAGTACATATGGCTCTATCTCTACAGCGTCGGTACATAGAGACCCATCTCAAGAAAGCTATTTGCTTTTCAACTTACAGTTGTTAAGTATATCTATTTAAGGCCAAAGTGTTTTTTGCTGCATTCTATAATTTTGATATGTAGAATATTTACCATAACACTGGGGAAAAAATTTTGTATTGCATCCACAGAAACACTTGTTCTTACCTGATTCGAGTGTGCTGATCTCAAATCTGACATTAATTTTTCTCTGTAAGCTACAGTTTTTTTGCAATTCAAGATTTTAGGTTTTTATCTTATTGTAAAATTTTCAACATTTAGTTTAACATAATGAAGTAGAATGTCTTCTTGAGCATCACCTTTGTGAAAATAGAATAATTTATATAATGGAGTAAATACACAAATACACTAAAATATATGATTGCATCAAAATTTGTATACAATTTTAAAATAGAACATATTAAAACACTTATTTTAACCATAAAATTTGCACAAAACTTATTTAAATTCTATTCAGGCAAAAATTAGCGTTTGTAGCTCTTTCATTTGTTTACTTGTTGAGGAAATCTCGTTTGATGCTCCAACAGTAGTCTGCACATCACTAAGAGCTCCACGATTTTTGGAAAACTTATCAAGGTCCTGACTGTTCAGGAGGTGAATCTTAATGCTCATGTTACATCCAATGTTGTGGAAAGTCAACAGCATTCATTCTTTGAAACAGAAGTTAATAATTTTCTTCTTTTTAGTTGCCAAGAAAATTCTTTGTAACTGCCACAAAAAACTGCCATGCTGCTTTCTCCTCCTTATTCATTTTTCAGGCAAATTCTTCGTCATGTATGAGGGTTTGAATTTGAGGTCCCTCAAATACACCTGCTTTTATCTTCTCTAAAGACAAGCCAGGAAAAGCAGAAATAATATGTTGAAAGCATTCACTTTCTCTATTCAAAGCCTGAACAAACTGCTTCATTAAGCCAAGTTTGATGTGAAGTGGTAGAAAAATGATCCTGTCTCAATTAACTACAGGTTCATTCAAAATATTTTGCATCCCTACTTCCAGAGCTTCACATTTCGGCCACTCCTTCTGTGTCCAGTGTTTTTCCTGAGTTCAGCTGTCCCACAAACACAGAAAGCTAGGACACTTTGTGAAGACTCTCTGTTGTCCTAGCAGGAAATTTACCATTTTAAGATCCACACAAATGATTCAGTTATGCTTCTCATACTTCAGAAAGTCAAGGACAATTTTTCTGTCATTATAATCTTCTCATAGATAAGTTGAATAACCAATTGGAACCACTGCATAAATATTACCATTGTGTAGTAGAAGACATTTCAGACTTCGTTTAGAGCTGTCAAGAAATAGCCACCAAAATGTTGGACTGTAAGTTGTAACACCTAGCTGGCTGAGAAGACTACTGATACCATGATTGTAAACAAAGTGTTTGTCTTCTGAAAAAAAGTCCACAATAATTTGTTCATGCTTCCTGAAATGGGATACTTTAGATGACTGGTAAAGTACATTCTTTTCTTGAAGCCTGGAGAGTAATAACTCAACTGCTTTCTTTGATAAGCCCAAATTTCTTACTAAGTCATTCAGTTCAGGTTGGCTAAACTGCTGAGGGGTTAATGACTGCTTGGCATCAGAAGAAGACCCTTCAGATTCTACAACCATTTTCTCATGCATCTTATCAAAATATACTTGATCACCACGTTCACTTTCTTCATCCTAAGAAGAAATAAAACCATTGAAAACTGGAACCGGGAGTGTCTCAGAGTGTGGGATAGATCGTATTGCTGAAGGAATATTAGGATATGTGATCATATGCCATTTTTTCATGCCAATTCCCTTTGTATGGATCAGACAGAAATAACAGTCACTGCTGTGGTCCTTAGGTTTACGCCTAACCATGGGAATACCAAAAGGCATTCCTTTGCATTTTCCTTTTGTCCAGTCACAAAGCATTTCCTCACAATTGCAACACACAATATGAGGAGCCCAATTCTTGTCTTGATCGTCAAGGGGAACTTGAAAATAGGCAGGCAATATATGCACTTGTCACAAATGATGAAATATTGTGCCTTTGACATTGAAGTGTGTAACAGCCAAATATATAACAGAAGGTGTCAGTACTATTCTTACATTTACGCCTACTCAAAGAAGCCATGATTCAATCTTAAAACAAGATAAGAGGGTGTTTTTATCAGATAATATTTTTTTACATTTAAAACAACTACAATTATGTAAAAGTGATGTTTTTAAAACATTAATTGCCTTGTGGTTATGTTCAATCCAAGAGTCATTGCCCTTTAACTCCAATTTAAAAACCAATGCATGCCATTAACTGTAACAAAAAGAAATTAAAATTTCATAAAACTAGAGCAAGCACCAAAAATTGGATTTCAGATTTGGTATCAGGGATGCAGGGATATATAGAAACAGTTCTAAAACCTCATGCAACGGGAAATGAGAAAATAACTGTTCCCCAGTGATTCATTTAAAAATATTTTTAAAGTTTTATATTGATTTATTTTTGACTTATGGCTTATTTTTAAATATATTTTAAATTACATACATGTGGAATTTCGTCCTCATCTTTTGTGAGTGCTTAATCTGATCAGAAGACAATCTAAAATATTTAGTATTTTCAAATTTGTTGAGGCTTTCTTTTTTGCCCCAGTTTAAGGTATATTTTAATAAATGCTTAGGAAAAGGGTGAATTATGTTACTATTAGATACAGTATTTTAGGTAGGTTAATTAGGTTATTTGGGGGGGGACGTGTACCTACAAATTTAGCATTATGATGTCTTTCTGTTAGGATGACTCATTTATAAAATGATGTTTTATATCATCATCTATAATAATGCTTCTTGGTTTCGTTTTGTGTTGTTTGATAATAGTTGTCTAGAGCTGTGAAGTACTTGAAATTTTGACTTTTATGCAAGCTAGAATGTTAAGCTTGGCATGGTTTCATGAATGTTGCTGAATACACAGTATTCTTGACTCAGAGATATAAGACTTTTACTTACAGCAATAACAGTAATCAAATTATCAGATTTTATTGTGCTGTTCTCCTGAACTCCAATTCCCACAGGGTGTTGAAGTCCACTGAACACTGTTGGAGGTTAGCCTAGTTGAATCACCATAGCACTGGGCTTGTGCATTTAGGGAAACTCTGTGAACCAAGGACCCCATTGAGCCAACAGCTTTACTTCAGGAGGTGAAGGAAGGGATTACATTTCTCCAAAAGAGATAGTTAAAGATTCACTGACCTTCTTAAAAGTGTGGGTGATAATTTTGATCAGTTCTGAAAATTTTTCATGGATGATAGACTTTTTATACTTCTCCTTACTCAATTTACTGTTAACCCTATTTTTTCTAGTCTTGTCTTACACAGTTTCTCTTGTCTGCAAGTTTTGAACTTTTGGGGGTGTTATTCTATGTCAGTTGACTTCTCATTAGCACCACCCTCTTGAGACACTTGATGTTCTCTCTTCTTAATGCTTCTAAAATCTATTTCTGCCTGCTTTTCTAAAAATTGGTTGATACCTTTACCCACTTTATGCCTATTTTATTATTATTCTATTTTTAGGGATTTTTATGAAGAGATCAGACATACTGTATTTATTTTATTACATATAACCCAAATCCTCCATTTCATTATTTTCAATTTTCTTATTTTATTTGGTTTTGGATACATCTCTTATAATCATCAATTAACTAAATATGTTATAAGTCCAGAATGACTGTCTCTATAATTTAGGTGAGTTTAAATTATTCATATCACTTATTATGCACAATTATTGTCATTGATATTTCTAAATGATGATACGTACTAAATTTTAAGTGGCTTTATATTTTTATTCAAGTCATTTTTGAGCTGTGTTTTTTTGTTTGTTTGTTTGTTTTGAGTGTGGGAGCTACTTGTAAGGTTATGGTCCACATTGTTTTAGGGTGAGGATGGTTGACAGAATCTGCAACTAAATCACTGACTTGTCTTGCTTCCCTAAACTCTCATAATAAACATTCCTGCTCAGAGTAAAAGACCCCTGGTACTAGAGCTTGGCTCTAGACATATGAGATCATATGGAGGGATCTCAGTTTCTGATATCTCAAACTGAGTTACTTTAGTGGATCACCCTGGTTATGGCTCTGGATAATGTCCTCTGTTCATGAATTCTATCACTGTGGTTATGCTCAAATTTGCTATAACCTTCTGTGTCAGTATAGTTTTATAGCTTAGAATGTTTTCAGCTGTGCAGGTCATATTGTGAAATATAGATAACCATTACTGATTTCTTCTACACCCTGAACCACTGAAAGTATTCATCTCAGTTTTGGGCAATGCTATACCTTTATATTATTTATAGAATTTGGTGCAGGAGGTGAGACTGCTAATATGAGATGTGACCAGCCTTTCCTCTTAAAACCACATCCTTTAAGAACTGTCATATTTAGATACCTGTTGACTAAATAAATTAATACACATTAGGACCTTGTGTTAAATCCTGCATTTTATATTGACCAGTACAATTTGAGCTCCCTGTTCCAAAAGTTATTAAAAATTTAATTAAAATTCTCTCATATAGTATGAATGTTATATAAAAGTATAAATCATCTAGGGTTTTTATGATAACATAGTTGTCCTTTCCTTTTAAAATACATAGCCAATTAAAAGTATTATTTATTTATTTAAGGGGCAGGGCAGGATCATCAATTTGTTCCTGTATGTTCCCTGACTGAGGACTGTACTTACAACCTCTATGCTTTGGGATGAAGTTTTAACCAACTGATCAGGCCAATGCATCCTATTTTTAATGTCTATATTATTTCGTACTGGCGGTTGAAATCTAATGTCACCTGTAGTTTCTTATTCTCTCCCTGCCCCCTCTCCAGTCTACAAAAACTTAACATTCTTACTTATTCCTGATGAAAGAACATTTGAGAATGTTTTGTAGATTGTTCTTATTTACCTTCTGTTATGAGGTATTTTAGAGGATAATCTGATACCCAGTTCTCTACTAATAAATTTAGGTAATTTATTGTAGTCAAGTGTTCATAAGTGCATTCAACTCTTCATTTTCCCAAACTTGTCTATTTTCTGGAAAAATAGATCAATTCCCTTTTCTTAGTTTTTTCTTTTTAAATAAATATTCACATAATCATTTCTTTCAGTTCTCTTTCTCAATTCTTATTGTCTAGAGGCTTTTGGGAGGCTAGCAGTGTAGATAGTGTGTGCAAAGGCTAGTAGAAACACACACACCTCATGTCTGACATTGACTCAAGTGTTGACAGTTTATGGTAGATGCATTTATATTAAATTTAGTAAGGTATACATATGCCTTGAGTTGTAGAAGACCCAGCTGTATTTAATTTAAATTTAACCTAAAAAAGAGTGAAGAATTTTCTAATAGAATGACTATTTGAAAGTGAAAGTTTATAAGAAGAATTATTAGGATTGACTGTCAGGCAAATATGAGGCGGGGGAGCAAAAAAGGTGCAAGAAGGTAGAGAGAAAGAATAAAATACAGAAAGTAAAATATTCCTTTTCAAAACCTGACAGCTTCAGAACAGCAATGCTCTTAGGTCACAAATTAAAATGATTTTAATCAAGAGCTCAAATGGAGATACAGATTGTATCTGCATATAGCTACATAAACATAAATATTCTATGTATAGAATAGAATTATAACCAAATGTTTCTGTATCAACAACAATAGAAAGGGGTGTTTATTTATCTGACCAGAGAAGTGTTTGGTACAGAAAAAGAAAACAAGAGAAAACCATATTGGTGGCAGTTGAAAATAAGTAGCAAAGACATTCCTGCTTCTCTTTCCTAGTAAGGCCTCTATCCCATGGACTGTCTGCCCCAACTGCATTTCACAGCCTTCCTAGGACCCTTTGTTTCTTTACATTGCTTTTATGTTATGTTCCATGTTTTGAGTTGATATGTGGATAGCAAAATGTCTTGTGTGTGTGTGTGTGTGTGTGTGTGTGTAAATGCTCATGTAGATGTAGATTATATATATATATATATATATATATATATATATATACACACACACACACACACACACATACATACAACCTTTCTGTCTGTTGTTGGCTGATGGAATACATTGGGGTCTCATTTAGAAAATGCTAGGTAAGCTTAAATTTCTGCATTAACAACATAAAATGAGGATTAGATGTAGATTTATTTGGGAGAATCCAACATCAGCTCAAATAAAAAAATGCTTAGCTGCTTTCAGTGTTCTAACTTCTAATTCATTTGAACTCATTCTGGCCCATTTACAACACCTCTATCTCTTCTAAAACAGTTTTCTTTTTCCCATGCCTAATCTCAGCATCTTTTCTGTTTTCAGCATTTACTCACTTTTCTCTTCGTTCTTTCTTTCTTTTTATTTTTGTTACAGAGACAGATATATATATATGGAGAGAGAGAGAGAAAAGGACAGATAGGGACAGACATACAGGAAAAGAGAGAGATGAGAAGCATCAACTTTTTGTTGTGGCTCCTTAGTTGTTCATTAATTGCCTTCTCACGTGTGCCTTGACCCAGGGGCTACTACAGCAGAGCGAGTGAACCTTTGCTCAAGCCAGTGACCTTGGGCTCAAGTCAGCTACCTTTGGACTTAAGCCAGCAACCATGGGGTCATGTCTATGATTCCATGCTTAAGCCAGCAACCCCAATCTCAAGCTGGTGAGCTCACACTCAAGCCTGATGAACCCATGCTCAAGTTGGTGACCTTGGGGTTGCAAATTGGGTTCTCTGCATTCCAGTCTGACACTCTATCCCCTGCACCACTACATTGTCAGGTCTGTTTACTTTTCTTCAAACAAATCTTAAGTCTTGGAAGCAATGAGGTTTACAAGACTATCTAGACCAGTGGTAGTCAACCTGGTCCCTAATGCCCACTAGTGGGCGTTCCAGCTTTCATGGTGGACAGTAGCGGAGCAACCAAACGGCGCTGCAAATACATAGATTTAACTATAGTAAGTTTTTTTATAAAGATTTATTCTGCCAAACTTAGGGAAAATCCGACATAAAGTACTTGGTAAGTAATTATTATTATATGCTTTAACTTGCTGTAACTCTGCTTTATAAATTTTTTAAGTAAAGTTACTTTCCTACTTTATAAATCACCATGACTGTAGAACCAGTGGACAGTTAGAAAATTTTACTACTAACAGAGATACAAAAGTGGGCGGTAGGTATAAAAAAATTGACTACCCCTGATCTAGAGCTTAGATCACCAATGTGTTCTTAACGTGCATACTCTGGGTATCTTGATTTCTATACAATTTAAAATATTTTGTGTTTTTATTTTAATGGTATTCTTTAAAAGGTACATATATTCTGAGCTATTTAAAAATGACAGAGTAATGACATACAATTTAATTGTCTCTGTTAGCCTATTGTCACTATCTTGCTTGATTAAAATATGGAAGATATATAAACGTTAGCTAATTTTGTCAATTTTTATTTGTATATATTAAAGTTGCATTTGAAGGCAAATATTTTAAGTCAATAATAAAGATATATCAGAATTAATTTTACCAAAATGGGGCTATATGTTATACAAGCCATATAGCTGCTCTGTATGGCTTTTCCACACATAAAGAGTAAGACTAGTCTTGAGAAAGGATACTGGAACAGTTATGTGGTAAGTGGGCCATGAATGAAGAAGAGTGAAAAGTAGAAGAAAGAAGCATTACTTCCTGTCCTCTGAAAGTTCAGTCAAATATCACATAGTTTGTGCAATATCCATGGATGTAAGTTTATGTTGCTTAGACTATTTATATGATTTTACAGAAGGTTTTCAGAAAACTACACATATAATAAACATTAACTAAAACACATCCTTTGGTACTATATCAGATGTAACTTTACAGTCTCTATAATAACCATTGTGACATTTATTCTCTATATTCTGAAACATTTCTATCATAGTTTTAGTAACATGTGAAGTCCCAGGTGACAAAATGGAACTAAAATAACATTTAGTATTAATAACTAATGCTTTATTTTGGGATAAATGTTAATGTAAAAATACAAATAATTCCAAAAAGTTTTAGCATTAAGGTGGAAAAATAGAAGCACATAATAAGAATTAATATTTTTTAAATCAGAAATTGATTTATTTTTCTCTTTTTAGAGAAGGAAAAGATCCATTTTTGAAAAATGCTAGGGAAAATTTTTCTAAATTACATAAAATAGTAGTTAAGATAAATTTCCAAAATAAATGAGTAATAAAATATAAATATATCTGAATTTTGTCATAGTTTGGATTTTAAAAATTTTATTAACTTTATTGTTTTGACATTAGTTAATAAAATCATATAGGTTTCAAGTGTAAAATTCTATAATACATCATCTTTATAATTCATTCACCACTGCAGTTCAAACCCTCTTAACCCTCTTCCAACTCCCCTTGATTCCCCTCCCCCTCTGGTGACCACCACACTGTTGACTATGTCTTCAGTGGGGCCATCGGTTAGAGCCCATTACCTATGCAGTATAGTTTAGATTTTTAATGGATCATAAGTATGTCTAAATTGTATTACAGAAAGCAGTACAATTTCAGTAAAGAGAGTTTATAATTCTGTTTTAGTCATGGGGAAGTAATTTAATATACTGAAATTTCCTTTCTATAATCAAATTTCAGTTATAATCCAAACTTAGTATAAGTTGTTTTAAAATATCTGCTGAGTTTTTTGTTTATTCAATGAAAGCTGACTTTATTTGAACCAAACATCTTTTGAGATCAGACCTTTTTCATTTATTATTCTGAACAATTATTGAACATATACAATGATAGGGTTTCACAGAGAATTATTAACGTTTTCTAAAATGGTTCTTTATTACCAAATAATGGATACATTCTATTACTTGGAAAACAAATTATTTTTTAAAAAGAATAATCTTTAATTTACATTTCAAGAAAGTAAAAAATATTCATTTTGAATAGAAACAAGTCCCTTAGAAATGTTCTTACATAGAAAATAATTCAAGGAGTAAGTATCTAATAGATGGCAGATCTAAATTATTTTTAAATCAGTGAAAATCTTTGGTGCCTTAGAACTCACTAACAGTTATTGCTGATAGATAAAGCAGAGGAGTTTCAGGTTAAAAAAGGGAACAAATAAGGCAGATTGGGGATGTGAAGATGAAGGAAGCGAGGGGGAAAAGAACTTTATAATGAGTTTCTGATCTTTGCTTCCTCTGTAACTGACCTTGCTCAGAGTTAGAACTAAACATTTGTGGTAAGTTATGGATAAAGAATTGATTAAGTATCTCTTGATTTAAAAGTAAAAGTTTATTTTCAGAAGAGTCAGTAGGTCAGAATGAAGCTGATATCCCCAATTACAAAGGAGTAGGGTGTTATAAACAATACCCTTTTAAAAATTGCCATGGTGAGCAAACGGGGAAAGTGGACCACCATTTCCTGCTCACCTCATATGTACAAATGAGTCATTAATTTGAGTATTCAGCATAAACAACATTTTACTCAATGTAACCTTTTCAGAGACTTGAAACTCACCAAAACCTTTCAGTAAAGTGAATTATTTTATTTGGCGAAATCAAGAGCAATTCATAGCAAAGTACTGATTTTAATCTTATACCAACAGAAAAGAAAAATAATAAATTTCCTCACAAATATCATAATAACACACTCACTTGGGTTTTTGAGCCTATTTGTTTTAAAAAGAAGTTAAAGAGAAACATTTTTTTAATTAATTTTAATAGGGTGACATTAATAAGTCAAGGTACATATGTTCAAGAAAATATCTCCAGGCTATCTTGTCATTCAACTATGTTGCATACCCATCACCCAAAGTCAAATTGTCCTCTGTCACACTCTATCTGGTTTTCCCTGTGCCCATCCCTTCCTCCCTATCCAACCTTCTCCTCCCTCCCCCACCCCGTGTCTTGCCCATGTCTCATAGTCTCACTTTTATGTCCCACCATTGTATGAAATCATGCTGTTCTCAGTTTTTTTTCTGATTTACTTATTTCACTCCGTATAATATTATCAAGGTCCATCCATTTTGTTGTAAATGATCCGATGTCATCATTTCTTATGGCTGAGTAGTATTCCATAGTATATATGTACCAAAGCTTTTTAATCCACTCGTCCTCTGACGGACACTTGGGCTGTTTCCAGATCTCTGCTATTGTGAACAATGCTGCCACAAACATGGGGCACATTTCTTCTTTTCGAACAGTGCTATGGTGTTCTTAGGGTATATTACTAAAAGTGGGATAGCTGGGTCAAAAGGCAGTTCGATTTTTAATTTTTTGAGGAATCTCCATACTGTTTTCCACAGTGGCTGCACCAGTCTGCATTCCCACCAACAGTGCAGGAGGGTTCCCTTTTCTCCACATCCTCGCCAGTACTTATTCTGTGTTGTTTTGCTGATGAGCGTCTTACTTTTTGTATTTTTTCCGAAGTGAGAAGTGGGAGGCAGACTCTTGCATGCTCCTGACCGGGATCCACCCAGCATGCCCATCAGGGGGCGATGCTCGGCTCATCTGGGGCGTTGCTTAGCTGAAACAGGAACCATCCTAGGGCCTGAGGTGGAGGTCATGAAGCCATCCTCAGTGCTCCGCCAACTTTGCTCCAATGAAGCCTTGGCTGCGGGAGGGGAAGAGAAAGACAGAGAGGAAAGAGAGGGGAATGGTGGAGAAGCAGATGAGCGCCTCTACTGTGTGCCCTGGCCAGAATTGAACCCAGAACTTCCACACACCGGGCTGACACTCTATCGCTGAGCCAACTGGCCAGAGCCTGAAAAGCACACATTTTATAGTTAAAACACAAACTAAAATAGCATTCTACTCTTAGAAAATAAGAATTCTTCTATTATTCACATATTGTTAAGAGTTTTTCTTTTTTTCAAGACAGAGATAGTCTCAATACTCTTTGTAAATGAATTGTGTTACTTTTCATATACATAGAGTATTAAAATTCTTCTTAAACCTTTCAATTAAATCAGGTATGCATTTGACACAAAGTATGTAAAATTTAATAAAACTATAATACTTTAAATTTATTTTTATTTTTACAAATTTATATAAATATATAGTTTTGATAATTTTCTTCATATTTCTGAAAAAATATGCTTATATTGCTTACATAAAATTCTTGATTTTTCACTACTTAACATAATTTAGGAATCTTTTATATTCCATTATAGACAAATATAAATTTTGCCTTCCTTCATTCTTTGAATAACAACAAGGCTCCATTAAAAGGTACAAGTCCAACCATAAGCATATAGAGTTTCTTACTATATTCAGACTTAATGTAGACAAGTAATTCTAGCAGATTCTAATTATGTTGTTTTTGCTGCATACTCATTAGACATAAATGGTAACTTTAGTAAATACAAATTATAATTTTAATTTACTCAATCATAAGTGCTTTTATTAAGCAAATGTTTGTTGAGCAACAATTGTCTGTTAAGGTCCAGAGATAAAATTGTTAAGGTATAGTTCAGTGATGTTTAGAATCTTTGAAGGAAAAACAATTTACACAAATGTAATGAGGTGATGTAACATAATTAGAATGCTAAGAATATAGAGGAGAAATGTTCTATTCCTGCCAGCATTCAGTAGTATAGATTTACAAAGATAGAGCCATGTGAACTAGACAAACATCAGGAGCACCTTTCAAGGCAATGAAAATAAAAATTTATTTAGGAGTAAAAGAGTGAAGCAACGTAATGTATTTGGAGAAAGGTAATTTGTTGGCTTCACAGGTAAAAAATGTAGTTGTAAGGTATCTTGGGATCTGATTATAATCTTTTCTTTGGAATACTGAGTTTGAATTTTATTATGGTCAGTTTGTTGTTGACCTAATTTTGGTTTACAAAAACAAATATAGATGTTGTATAGTAACTGGATGAGGGATGGGAGAGCCAGGGAAGGGATAAAATCCAGGACACCAGTGAAGAACTATTTATAATCATGGAGCAAAAATGGGAGGATCTGAATGCAGGCAAAATGTGTATGTGTAGTGGTGGAACAACAAGAGAAGAGCAAAAAGCTAGATCTGAGATTAAATTTTATCAGTAAGGCTTGGTAATGAATTCAATATAGTTTATAAGATAGAAGGAAAAATAAAGGAATCTTGGAAATTCCAAGTTAAAATGACAAAGTAAATGGCAAGGTCATTAATTAAGATTGAACTAGAGGAGGTTGGGCAAAATGCCAGTTAAGTTTAGAATATGGTAATTATCAAAAGAAGAATGAATGTATCTAATAAATAGCTGAAAAAACAGTTTAAAGTTCAGAAGACCATTGAAAGAAATATTTTGTTTTCCCTTCATTTAGCTCTTGTGCATTTGTCACCAGCACCAAAGTCAATGGTTTTCTCTAAAGACATTAAATAAAATGTGGAATTTATTCTCCATAATCCAGGATTCTGTCTGCCCTGGAATGCTAACTTTAAAGAACATGGGTCTTATTTAATTTCATTTCCTTTAGGACGTGGTAGAATGTTGGGTGGAAGTAGATGCTCCATAAATATTTCAATGAATTGATGTATAACTTTACAACATATTTCCTCTCCATGAGAACAGCCATTATCTTAGTGGAGGATGGTGACAGAAATCTGGGGCATCCTGGGAAATTAATCAATGTCAAATAAATTGTGAACTTAAAAGTGGTACACCATCAGATGAATGTTTGTTATTGCTTCAAAATTGCAGGAAGAATACAGTGAAGGGCGTATAGGCCTAAAGTTCCCAAATTTGGCCACTATTGAAAGTACATATTCTTGAGTTCTAGGCCACAAAGAATGAGAATCTGATCTCTGGGGAACTTGCAGTTCATAATTCTTATGTCTCTAACCCAGTAATGGCGCATAATTTGAATTAGTTTGCTTGGTTTGGCAATGTGTTATGATTTTATGGCCAAATATATTTGGCCAAAGATGGGTAAAATATAGTTTAACAGTTTTCTTTTTGTAGAATATTTCACTTTTTAATGTATTAATTTATTTGTAAATCTCCAAGAGACGAATAGAATACACAGCATTTACCAAGTTTCTTTGATCATCTTAATAGATTACCTATTAAAACTAGAATTTGGAGAAGTTTTTGAATTTTTGATATTTAGAAAGGATTTAATTACTGAGCCAAATGTCTCATTTAAGTGCACAATTATCCTGACCAGGTAGTGGTACAGTGGATAGAGCATCGGACTGGGATGCCGGGATGTGGAGGAACCAGGTTCAAAACCAATGAGGTTGCCAGTTTAAGCGTGAGCTAATCTGGTTTCAGCAAGGCTCACCAGCTTGAGCCCAAGGTCGCTGACTTGAGCAAGGACTTACTTGGTCCGCTGTTAGCCCCCTGGTCAAGGAACATATAAAAAAGCAATCAATAGGAAACTAAGGTGCCGCAATGAAGAATTGATGCTTCTCTTCTCTCTCTCTTCCAGTCTGTCTGTCCCTACCTGTCCCTCTCTCTGTCTCTGTCTCTGGCACAAAAATAAATAAATAAATAAATAAATAAATAAATAAATAAATAAATAAATAAAAGAGCAAAATTATAAGCCAAGTTTATTTGGTGTTAAGGCAAAAGAGTTAGTGTTCAGGGCTCTCTAAAATTTTCAAATTTTAGAATTAGAAGTCATAATAAATCAAGGATTTTTTTTATTACCGCAACTTCCTAAATTAAAGAGATCCTCTAAAGGTGGGAAGCAGAATATGTCTTAAGAACTGGGTGTTTTAATGTATACCTAATTGCCTTAAATTTTAGAAGCAAGATATAATAATTATAGGACTAAATTTGCTACAAGTTATCTATCATGAATGAAGACAATACTTCTCACCCAGAACTTCAAGTATATTTCACACAGAGTATGGACTAGTGTTAGCAGGTTGGAGTAGCGTTATAGCGAATGGAAACAAAGTTTTACAAAGGTTTTCTTTTTTCTTTTTTTGGTTTTGTTTGGTCTTCTACTATTTCTATAGAAATGTTGAAAATACCTCACACAAATAGGTTATTTTCATATCTTTTTTTGTGTGTGTGTGGCAGAGACAGAGAGAGTCAGAGAGAAGGACAGATAGGGACAAACAGACAGGAAGGGAGAGAGAGGAGAAGCATCAATTCTTCGTTTCAGTTCCTTAGTTGTTCACTGATTGATTTCTCATATGTGCCTTGACTGGGGGGGTACAGCAGACCGAGTTACCCTTAGCTCGAGCCAGGGACCTTGGGCTCAAGCTGGTGAGCTCGGGGTCTTGAACCTGGGTCCTCCGCATCCCAGTCTGGTGCTCTATCCACTGCACCACTGCCTGGTCAGGCAGGTTATTTTCATATCTTAAGGTATTCGTTTATGTCTAAATTGTCTTTATTACATCCTACTAGGTGTGACTCATTTACTAAATGTAAACTCTGAACTTAACACCTGAAGGATATATGACATGAAAAATGGGGTGATTTATTCATATGAAAATGCTTTTCCAGTAACAGTAAAAATATGGTATAGTTTATCTATCTGAAACATTAATATTATTTTTGATATTATTCAGAAATGATATCTCATGCACCCCTGCAGATGGGACTCGACAGAGGGCTGAAAGGGGAACATCTGTGAAGACTATCCTTATTCATACATATTAATGACTAATAAGTTAACTTTTCAGATCTATTTAATCATGGACATATTAAAACCCTTGGAAGCTAAAGTTAAGCTAGATAAAGTTGAGAAAAGTTGATTAAACTCAGTTAATGAGCTTATTTGTTTATTTATTGTGCAAAGATAAATATTCTTGCCAGTCATTTCATAAGAAACCTTATTTTTAATCATTCTTTATAAATGTCCAAATCAGCTGACCAAGTGGTGGAATAGTGGATAGAGCAGGAATGCAGAGGACCCAGGTTCAAAACTCCAAGGTAGCTGGCTTGAGTGTGAGCTCACAAGCTTGAGCTCGGGGTTGTTGGCTTGAGCGTGGATTCATAGAAATGACTCCATGGGTGCTGGCTTGAGCCCAAAGGTTGCTGGCTGGAGCAAAGGGTCACTCACTTTGCTGTAGCCGACCTGGTCAAGGCACATATGAGAAAGCAATCAATGAACAACTAAGGTGCCACAACAAAGAATTGATGCTTCTCATCTCTCTCCCTTCCTGTCTTGTCTGTCTCTATCTGTCCCTCTCTTTGTCTCTGTCACACACAAAAATAGTCCAAATCAGCACAAGTATTATTTCACACTGAATGAAAAAATCTTATCAATAGATCTTAATATTTCCTTTGGTTTGCATTAGGATTGGCTATCAGCAGATTTTATATAACTGAAGATATAGAGATTAGATTTTATACCAAAGCTAAGATCATGACCATGCACCACTTGTTTATAATATCATATAATATTATTACATAAATCCCATTCATCTCTAATACTTAAAACCAAAATTTTTTTGAAAAAAAAGAGTACATTTAAGGGTGAATAAATAAATATACATACTCACTTTTTGCACATATGGCTTAAGCTAAATATCTCTACTAGAATTTTTCTAACAAATTGGTTTTAATATGAGAATCTGAGTGTAAACTTGGCATAAGTATATAGAAATAAAATCTTATGGCTGTGATTATTTTTCTCATCACTCTATGTTATAAATTTCTAAAATGGAAACCATAGGACTTATACAAGAAAAATGAGTTGCAAGAAATATGACCACAGGAAAAATTCTAGTAGCTTCAGTTTATGTTCATTATTTTAGAGCTGAAACTTATTTCATAATGAAAACACATTAGAACACCTGTAATGTCATCAGAGTTTGGTAAAAGTAAAATCTTTATATTGTTTAATAGAATTATTTTATTTTTCAAATTAACTTATTTTAAATATATATTTTCTACTTCAGATATCAATTTTTAAAAAAAGTGGAAAACCAACATCAATGGAGTTTAAGATTATTTTATACATTTTGAAAAGCAAAATCAATTATAACGTATTAACTTATTTATTCACTACTGTTAATCCATAGCAAATATTCAAATTCCCGTATAGCACACACAGGGCTTCCTTCTTTTCTCCAACCCTTCTTTGACCTCTTAGTTACTGAAAATATCAACAAATTTAAATATTAGTAAAATTATGAAAGCTCTAAATATTTATTTCACATTGTAGGTTCTCAGTAAATATTTTAAGTGAATGAATAAATAATTAAAAATAAAATATTCTTAGTTCTTATTTATTTATTTATTTATGGAAGAGACAGAGTCAGAGAGAGGGACAGATAGGGACAAACAGACAGGAAGGGAAAGAGATGAGAAACATCAGTTCTTTGTTGCAGTTCCTTAGTTGTTCATTGATTGATTTCTCATATGTGCCTTGACCGGGGGGCTACAGCAGACCGAGTGACCCCTTGTTCGAGCCAGCAACCTTGGACTCAAGCTGGTGAGCCTTGCTCAAACAAGATGAGCTTGTTCTCAAGCTGGCGACCTCGGGGTCTCAAACATGGGTCCTCCACGTCCCAGTTCGATGCTCTCTCCACTGTGCCACCACCTGGTCAGGCAAAAAATAATCTTAGTTTTTAAATATTTTTAGTAATATTGCTGATTTTTAAAGTATAAATAATCAAATATTATTAAAGAGTTGTAGTAATGTTATACTATAATATGTAATGATCCTTTGAAACCCAGGGAGAGTGTAAAATGTAAATATTGAAAGTTGAATGAAAGAGTTAATGCTAATGTTGAATGGCTTATTGCAAAACCAGCCAATATACAACATTTCTGCTTGACCAGTGGTGGTGTAGTGGATAACATGTCAACCTGGAATGCTGAGGACCCAGGTTTGAAACTCTGAGCACAGGGTTGCCGGCTTGAGCATGGGATCATAGACATGATCCCATGGTCTCTGGCTTTAGCTGAAAGGTGCTGGCTTCAAGCCCAAGGTCACATTGGTTTGAGCAAGTGGTCACTAGCTCTGCTAGAGTCCCCTGGTCAAGTAAAATATGAGAAGCAATCAATGAGCTAAGTCAATGAACTAAAAGTGACGCAGCTACAAATTAATGCCTCTCATCACTTTCCCTTTCGTCTATCTGTCTCTCTTTCTCTCTTTCTCCCTCTCTCTCTTGCCAAAAACAAAATATATATGTATATATATATTTTTTTCTAAGGGAAAATAAAGAGTGCAATGGGTTATTAATCTATGGTGCTATAAAATCCTAGTTTCTAAATCTCTTATTGAACTTCATCTGCCTTTAATCTTGTTTTTTTATTTTATACACTTATCAGAAGGAAAAGTTATTATTTCTCTGGCCTTGCTTTCATGAATTCTGTCTTTTGTTTTGAAAGTAGCATTTCTGATCACTGGAATCTAATTTTTTGTCATTGTTTGTTGTGGGTTTTGGTAAAAATAATTAATTTTTAGTTTCTTTTGTTTATTAAATTCTCTTGATTTATTACTCAAGCATGATCTCTATAAGCTTGATCAGAAAGCCAGATAGAACAGAGATTATACTGTATTTCAGGATTGCTCCTTCTTTGACCAACATTGACTGCCCTGCCTCCATCTTTCTCTAGGACACACAGTTAATCAGACAGTCCCTTAGTCACTGTATAAACAAAACCTTAGCTAAGTGATGACGTAAGCTTTCAAGACATCCCAGTAAGTCTTGAGTCTCAGATGAACTGAGATGACAGTCAATCTAGAGTATCTACTATCTATAAAATGCTCTCTAAACCCAAATCAAATTAAGAAATCTTTTATTGCTATTAGTACTTTAGATGTTAGATATTATACCACTCTAACTAGAAAAGTAAAATTCACTAAAAACAGAATTTTATTTTAAAATAATAGCTAAGCAGTTAATGTAGTTTAATATTTTAATGTCCCTCACTTTTATTCATAATTAATTTCATTAATTATGAATGAGATTAATTAGGTCCCATCTCCCACCATAAAACTGTTAAAGCTAAAAACAAAAATGGGCTAATATCTTTAGTAGGAAAAACTAATTAAAAATACTTAACTAGGTTTTGGTGAGCACTTGTTTTATCAATGCAGTTTTTTAAGCCAAGAACCCCAGCTCTTTCTTGCTTTTCATATCATTAACATCCTGTCCTCCATTCTGAAATTCGATGATCTTCATTCACCTGTTACCATCTTAGTTTCTATCATCAAAATGATGAACATCATATTCAAAAGCAGGAATGATGAACATGGTAAAGATAATATTCTCTATTCACCTCATACACCTTCCTTTATCAAGGAGAAAAATCTTTCTCTAAGTCTTCAGCCAACTTTCTCTTGTAGCTTCTTGACCAGAACTTGATATTTTTCCCACTCTTAAACCAATGACTTGAATAAGAACACTGCTCATATTAATCATGGTTTACCCACTAAACACAGTTGGTGGGAACAAAGAATGGCTGTGAGTAAACAACCAATGATGCCTCCTAAATCAAATTTATCTCTGTAGCCTTCCTCCTGCGGCTGCAAGATTCTTTTCCATGCTCCCATGCCCTCAGCTTTCTTCTACTCACGTGCCATGTTCTAGTTATACTAAACTTTCAGTTTATACACTATTCCATGTGCTTTTGGCATCTATGTCTTGCTTCACCCTATGCTTAGATTAGTCTTTCCCTTTGCCAGGCTAATATTTATCAATCTTTCAGGTCTTAGTTATAACATTGTTTGCTCTCTTGAAACATTTTCCACTCACAAATCAAGTGAAATGACCCTCCTTGTAACTAGTAATCTCCCAATCATGGATCCTGCTAGACTACATTGTCTATGGAAATATTTTGTTGTAATTGATAAGTCTCCTTTCTACCCTCATACTTCCTTTGAGCCTGTGACCAGCTTCATGATTTGTCAGTAAGGAGTTTGTGACAGGGAAGGGATATTACAGCAGAAAACAACATTTTGAGTTTCAAGAACTAAAGCTCAAGTTAACTCAGAAGACAGAGTTGGACATGTTGGTTAGTTCCTCAGTGCAGTTCAGAAAAATTTCTTGGCTTGAAGTGAGAGGGTATTGCAGAGAAAGCCAAAGAGGGTGTGTGCTGACATGTATGCCTGCAAATGGAGGCCCACATTCTCTCACATGGGTCTGGGACAAGAGGATTTTGCTTGGTACACTTAGGAGAGGTGACAAGGTCATTGTTTCTCCACATGTAGGTGTGGGTGTAGAAATGGTTGTGTTATGTACCTAGGCTTAGGGCTCTGGACGCCTGTTACACTGAGAGGATTTGAGTGATTTCTGAATGTCAGAGGTAGACATAGAATGAATGAAGAGGCTCAGCCTGACCTATGCTGGCACAGTGGATGAAGCATCAACCTGGAATGCTGAGCTTGCCAGCTTGAGACCTCAGGTTTGCCAGGTCAAGGCACATACAGGAAGCAAACTACAAGTTGATGCTTCCAGCTTCTCCCCCACCCCAACCTTCTCTTTCTTTTGCTCCTCTCTCAAAAATTTATAAATAAAACCTTATAAAAAAGAATAAATGAAGAGACTTAGATGACCTCACCAAGTAGCATTTTGCTCCCAGTGACATGAAAACAACAAGGTGGTACTGTGTACCTGAAGGGGTAGCAAAGGAAAGGAGAGCCTAAGGACTCTTTGTGACTTGAACAAAGTCCTCAGAGTGATAGGTGAGTACTGACGAATGAATGCTTGACATTTCAGGCAACCTGCTGTGCATAGGGGTGGCCTAGGCCAGTGCCACCCAGCAATTCCTGGATACCACATGAACTCCTGAGAACATAGACACAGCCCAGGGAAAAGCATGAAAAATAGTAGGGAGTTGCTGCTAAATTGATTAAGTTTGGATTAATTAATATAATGTTTAAAAGAGAAATATTATGAAAAAGTTATAGTTCTTGTTCATTGAAATTCTTTCTTACAGTATTTGAGCAACTGCCTAAGACTAGGGTCCCTGAGGATTGGTCTTGTCTCTTGTGGTTACTGTTGTAAAACTAGAACTTGGCACAGCACACAGCAGCCAAATACTTGTAAAGTATTATGTGAAAGAATCAGTAATAAGATAGGTTGGATGTGGATAACACTTTGTAATGTTTTATAAAAATCAAGGAGGAGTCGATGGAAATAAAAATACAAATTAAATCTCCATGTCATTTAGAAACAATATTCAGATTATTCCCACATAATTAACACTAAAATTCTTCAAAGGAAAAAAGTCAAACATGAAATGTGTGCATTTCTGTGAAATTTACAATTTCATGTCAAAGAGTATGAAAAACTTTTTCAAAATTCATTTTATGGGTATTAAGAAGGGGTTGTACACTCAGGGTAAGCTTTTATTTTTGTACATATATTTTACAAATATTGGAAATGAGACAATTACACTGCATACATTCATTTTTTACTTAATTTTGGGCTAAAGAAATATAATTATTTGAGTAGAAGATTAAACTCTGGCTGAAATATCATCATGTTTTCAATAAAAATTGAGCAAATTGTATAAGTTGGAATGAGTTTACAGAAAACCAGTAAGCTAATAACCAAAAGTATGCAGGATTCCAATAAAACAATTTCTTTTTATAATCATCAGTGCCTGGCTCTGGGGTTACTCTTTCTTTAGCATTTACTTGGGGGAAAATGAAAGTTATAACTTCTTGTTCAAAGTATTCAGAAATAAAAATAACCCAGCAGCTTCAAACAAACTTGTTTCAAACCAGAAAACATTATATATTTATATTGTTTTTTATAAAATGAAAAAGGATAACTCAGAAATAGAGGAAGAAAAGCAAACAAATAAAAGAGAGGAAGTAATCACACAACATATTACAACTTCTCATACAATGTTAGATTATTGTGGGAGAGCCAGCTGGTGAAATTATTGGTCTTTCACTGTTTCTTTGCTAGTTTCAAATTTGGTTTGAGCCTCTAGGGAGATGAGTTTGAATGTCTTATCTCATTCCTAGAAGCAACAAACCTCAGGAAAAAAACAAACAAAAAATCAGTTCATTTCTCAAAAGGAATTTGTTGTGAATATGAACTGCAAGAACCCGTGCTATGTTAGTGGGCTGTCATCTTCCTCAATGTCTGGTGGGTCCTAGGTTTGTGCCTATGTGAGTCTCTCTTAAGTAACTAATAGGATACTGGGACTCTGATTTTCCATGTTGATTCATAAGAATGTTTTCCTTCAGCTATGCTGGCATATAACAGTTTGGTGGTGTAGCTTCGCCCAAATAACTTCTTTCCTCAGAGAGAATTAGCAATGTTCAGTAAAATAAGATAAGATTGGGGATGTGTGATAAGAAAGAATGTTGGTGAGCCACTAAACAGTGATGGCCAACCTTGTCTCTGCCACCATTTAGATCCTCCCTAAGTGCTAAATGTGTAAGGGGATTTAAGTACTAGGACATGACTAACTTTTCCTACCATTGTGTCTAGCCATATTTGAATTGATTCATACCTACTTCTTTTAAATCTACACACAGCCTTCCCATAAAATAAGATACTACTGCCCTTCCTGCCTCATTTGCCAGCCTGGAGACAAGGTAATTTTCTCAGATAATGCAGTCATACCAGAACCAGCCTGCTCACTACTGGGCAACCCCATCTCTTATGATACCATAAAATAAGCCATGGTTATTTACTACAACTCACCTAAGAAGCCAAAGTATATATAATATCAGTTAAAAATCAACAATTTTCTACATACTGCAATATATTGCAATAATGCCATATAAGTGCTAACATTAATAAAAAGAATGAGATTGAGGGATGTATAGATGTGTTTGTTTGGAAGCTGGTCCAGGTCTAGGTTTTCAGCATCAGGTTAGATTTAAAAGTACTGGTCAGCCAGAAATCCAGAAACACCAAAAGTGAGTGTACTTTTAACACAATTATAAAACAAAACAAAACCACTCAGTGGTAATATTTCTTTCTTCAATTATGTAATTGTATTGTGTTTGAACATTGGCTCCCAAAGGCTGAGTGTTTTTAATTATTTACACAACCAAAAGCAAAGAGAAACATATTTTTGTGGAAAGAACAAAATATTTCACTTAAATTTAGGAAGTATTAGCTTTTGAAATGCATAAAACATGTGAAACATTCCATCTAGCTAGTCATAGTTGAGTCTTGTCAAAATGCATAAATTTTTTTGTTGCCTATAAACTATTGCTCCATCCTAATGACTCTGGGTATAATAATATGTTTTTCCCCTCTAAGAAACGAATATATTAGTTTGCTACAAAAGAGAAAATCTGTTTTATATTATTTTCCTGTCATGAAGCTAAAAACAAGTGCTCCAGTAAAACTTAGAAAGGAAAGAACATAGTAAATTTTTTTTGTTTTGGTATGCTCAACATTTCCAAGTTACTACATTTCATTAAACTTGTTCAGATCAGAATACGCTGCATATTTAAGTCCTATAGCATATTTGAAAGACATAAGTCCACTTTACCAGTCATGACATTGAGTCACACTCAGAGATTTTATTTCCTCTTTATGCCAGATAAGTATAGGCAAGAAGGTTGTGAAAGATGTCAAAGGGACCACTGTCCCTTGGAAGCTCTTCACTCCCCATAGTCCTAGAATCCTCTGATCCATAATATTTCTTAAGTCATCACAATGACTCTATGGTGGTAGTAGCTGCAAGCATACTTGGTCATCTACAGAAGAAAGCATTTATAATAATCTGTTCACAAATATAAAAATTATATAATGCTCAGGTCATGTTCCTTTTCATTTTCTGTTATCTTTGTTAATGACTTTCATCATTATCCCATCCTATCCAGAGTTGTCTTAGAATTGTAGCAGGCAGTAATGAGATGGGCCAGTGGAAGCCCCATCCTCTTGGAGAATAATGAAGGCACAAATGAAGCAAGAGCATTAAAAATAAGCCACAAATGCTGTAATAAACTCAGCTGAACATGGAATATTTAGACACCTTAAGATACTTCATTCTTAGGGGAGGTCTTCCTGAAATAAAGAAAACACTTTATGAAGAGTACAGCTTCTGTTTGTTCTGATGGTTCTCCATTCTTTCTCTTGCAGAGAAAACTTTGGAGTTAGAAAGGAAGAGTTTTTTTTTTTTTTTTTTTTTTTTTTTGTGAAAGTTGTTTTAGCTGAGTTAAAGGTGTGTCTTATCAGCTCACACTGTTGTGACAAAATATTGTACACTGAATGGCTTAAACGACAGTTATGGAGATTAGGAACTCCAAGATCACTGTGCTGGTAGATTCAGATCTTAGTGATGGCTCTTTTCTTGGCTTGAAGAGTGCTACCATCTCCTTGTGTACTCACACGACTTCTTTTTTTGTGCATGAGCAAAAAATAAGAGAAATAGAGAAAAAGAGAGAGAAAGAAGGAGGGAGAAGTCACTTTATCTTCTTATAGACACTAATCCAATCTTGGGGACTTCATCTTCATCACCTCATTAAAATGATCAACCAGAGGCCCCATCTCCAAATATTATCATGTTGGGATAAAGGCTTCAACACACCTTGTGTGGACACAATTTTATGGGGACACAATTCAGTCCTTAACAAGTGAGGTGAGCTTTCTTCGACTGAGAGACCTTCTCTGTCACAGGTGCCTCCTTTCAGGTGCAGCACTTTTCACTGACACATTTCATTCCACCCAGCCAGGCAAGGGATTGTGAGTAGCTACAAAAAATAAGAGTTTTGTAGAAGATTTCTGTTAAAGTTGTTAGCCCTCTTTCTGAAGAGTTCAAGACTAATTTTATGCCTATTGCCCAGCAAAAACTGTACTGTTTTGTATTTATTTTCATAAGAAGAGAGGATTCTGATCAGGTGTTGGCATGGGCACTGAAAGGTCTTTGAAATGATGCTTTGAAAGACAAGTTTATAATGACAACAGATGACTTTACACCCCAAGAGATGTGTTATCATTTTATTTACAGATATTAGACTCATAATTTTCAACATGGCAAATGAACCACATTACTTGGGTTTTCATCTCATCTCAAGATTTAAAAGAAAGATCAAACATTATTATTGGCGTTTAAATCACTAGAAACATCATACACAAAAAAACACGTGGTGAGCAACTTTCCCACCCAGATCCCAAACTTTATAATTCTGTGTAGAATGCCTAACTTTAATTCAATTCCTTATCTTTAAAACATCGTATATATTAAATTGAAAAGGAACAAGATAATTTAAGTTTAAGTCCTGGTTTTGCCTTGATACACTGACCCCCTGACTTTGGTGGTAGGCTGTTCAGACTACCCTTCAGAAGAATATGCTGGGAGGAGGAAGTGCGTGGACAACCTCCTGCTATTTACCCTTCAGATCCACCTCAGTGTTCATGCTAAGGCCATAATCACTCCAGATGCTCCCAGTCAATGAATCAAGACAATGGGGGAGCATTTCATTCTGATGAGGACTCCTTCCTAGCAATATTTGCTCTGGATCTCCTCATCAATCTGACCAAAAATATGTTGGAGCTACTCTTGTAATTTAGGATGGTTCTTTTCTAATCCTTCCAGCACTTTCTCTCTTCATGAGCATCATAACTGCATCTCAACTTGAAGACTCTGCCATCTATTCTTGCTTCCTCTCCTCATTGTATTTTATAGGTTTTTCTCTCAATGAGTCTCTTGTATACAGCTAGTCCTATCTTGAGGTCTGCTTCTTTGAGTAGCTGAACTGATACTCTCTCCTAGCTGCTATCGGCTGAGCCCTCTAGTCAACTGTTTGACATCTCTCCAGGTCCTTATGTTTGTCTCTCAGGCATCCTTAAAACTAAAAACCCTAGCTAGTATCTTATGCTTGAGCTGCCATAACAAAAATGCCTCAGAGTCTGTGGCTTTAACAACAGAAATTTATTTTCTCAATTGTAGAGGCTAGAGGTCAATATGCTAGCAGAATTGGTTTCTGGTAAAACTCTCTTCTTAACTTATAGACAGCATCTTCCCACTGTGTCCTCACATGGTATTTTCTGTGTGCGTGCATACAGATAGACTGAGAGAGAGTTTTGGTATTTTTTCCTTTTCTTATATGGACACCGGTTCTAGAGAATCAAGGTTCCATCTTTATAATCTTATTTACCCTTATTTCCTTACTTACCTCCATAAATGCCCTATCTCTAAATATGATCACATTGGGGGATAGGGCTTCAACATACAAAGTTTAAGGGTTCACATTTCAGTCCATAATAGGCACCATATGATAGGGGTTCCCATATTAACTGAATTAAAAGGACATTGGATAAGGCATTTCATCTCTCTTGACTTTAGTGAAATTGTGGAATTGAATTGGATAGCAAATCTGTGAGCACTGGAAAAGAATACCCCTTCAGAACTCAAATTCTCAGAAGAGACTGGTACTGTGGTTGCACAATTTTCTGTTTTTAAGTCAAGCTGAGGATGAAAACCTCAAATGAGCAAGGATCCTACAGGCTTTGGAAGCCCACCCCTGTTTTGTAACAATGAAACTGTAAATTCCATTATGAACACAGCACTTATTTCTTGAATTCTTTCCAGTGTATTATCATGCACACTTGTAATGTAATGGACTATTAAAAGTTTGTGTTTGTGTGTATGTGTGTTTTAAATAAAAAAGGTTGCCTACCTACTCTCATAAAGCAATGTTAACCAGTGCTCAATGGCACAGAGGTGTTAAAAATTAGTGCAGGTGTCAGGTTTACCTAGCTACTTGTTGAGATGTGGGCAGCAAAATATGTGTTCAACATGAAATAAGTACTCTGGAAGTGGTTACTGAATAGAAAAAACTGAATGGTGAGTGCAATACACTGAAACTATTATATATTAGATGAAAAAAATAAAAATGACTCAGAACCTTGGATATAAGAGTAACGGTAACAGTGTTTAATACATAGTCATTGATTGGTCTTCAATTTTTATTGCACTTAAATGTCTTTACCTATTGTCTGTTTAATTCCATGGCTTTGCCCTTTGCCTAGATTTGTTAACTCATGACTACTAAAATATTATTGAACAATAAGGAACATTTCTTTTGTGGTCCAAATGATTCATTTAGCCATATTACCTCTCACTCCTATATAAAATTCTCAGAATATAAAATGTGAATAAAATATTTTATTAATTAACGTAACATTCAAGTAAGTACATTCTTTCTGTTTCTAGCAATATATATTCAATGCATTAAGAGAATTAGAGAATTTGATAACAGTATCTTTAAGTGAAAAATGAAAATAAAATTTTTAGTCTTATATCTGAATTTTTATTATCATCTCAATTGCTTATATTAAGACAGAAAGCAACACTGAGTAAAAGGGAATATGATACAATCTTCAGCACATTTGAATACACAGATCAGAGCAGGCTCCATTTTCTTTCTGGCCACAAGAAAAGTTGATACAAAGACACATTCAGAAAGCACCCTTCTTTTCTTATGATGGCATTCAAAAACAGCTGACGATTCAGACCCAGGAAAATTCTTAGGAATCTGTGACAAACTCCAAATATTCC
This sequence comes from Rhynchonycteris naso, assembly GCA_037038555.1. Lineage (NCBI taxonomy): Eukaryota > Metazoa > Chordata > Mammalia > Chiroptera > Emballonuridae > Rhynchonycteris > Rhynchonycteris naso. Next base: position 232,646,337 of record CM072998.1, read on the forward strand.
CCCTTTCATTGGAAACACTGTATAAAGCTTTCTTTAGTAGGAGTAATGCCAAGAGAAAGAGAGTAAATAAAATGATTTCTAATGTGTTTTGGTATTGTAAACATACATGCATTATATTCAAACACTCAAGATAACTTACTTACTTCATAAGCCAATTAGATCATCTCCAACCACATGTGGAAAGAGCTCAGGCTAATCTAATCAGTTCAGGGATGTTACATTTATTTTTGTGTTTCTGATGCCTTTATAATATTACAAACTGGTTTGTAAACAAGCTCTCCAGTAAGGGCAGCTCCTGCACTTAGAAATAGAAGTTCAGCATAGTGCAATTTGGGGAATGAGCAACTTTATCTTGATTGTTAAATTTGGAATTTTTAAAAAGTCACTTTATTGAAGTATAACTGACATATGAAAAGCTATACATAATTAATATATACAACTTGAGCTGGGATATAAATATACACTTGTGAAAACATCACTGCAGTCTATGCCATAAATATATCATCACCTCCAAAAATTTCTTTCCACCCTCTTTATTTGCTATTATTATTACCATGATTATTATTTTATGATGAACACATTTAATATAAGATCTACCTTCTAAGCAATTTTTTGAGCTTTAAATACAGTATTGTTAACTATAGGCACTCTGACCTGCAGTGGCTGTGTAGGACTTGTTCATCTTTGTTTATTGAATTCATTCAAATGACATTGGTTAATAAAACCATATAGGTTTCAAGTATACAGGTCAATAAAATAGCATGTGCATACTACAGCATGTGCTCAACACCCACATCAAGTTTCTTTCCATCTTCATTTATCTCCCTCTTTGCCCACTTTCACCTTCTCACACCTTTCTTTCCCCCTGGTTATCACGAGGGATGGCTTAATCACTTAATCTTTTCTTCCAGCCCCAACCCCCTTCTACTCTGACAACTGTCAGTCTGTTCTATGTCTATGTTTCTGTTTCTATTTTGTTACTTAAATTATCTTGTTGATCAGATTCCACATATGAGTGAGATCAACTGGTATTTGTCTTTCTCTGATGAACTTATATTATTTAGCACAATAATCTCCAGGTCCACCCATGCTATCACAAAAGATCAGATTTTTTTTCTTTTTTATGACTGAGTAGTATTTCATTGTTGTAAATATACCATAGATTTTTTTACCCACTCATCTTCTGATAAGCACTTGGGCTGTTTCTAGAAATTAGCTATTGTAAATAACACTGCAGTGGACATAGGGGTACATATGTTCTTTTAGTGTTTTTGGTTTCTTCAGATATAGTTCCAGAAGTGGAATTGCTGGGTCAAAAGGTACAATAGTATTACTTTTAATTTTTTAAGGCAACCTCATATAGTTTTCATGGTGGCTACCCCAGTCTGCATTCTTACCAACAGTGCACATGGTTCTTTTTTCTCCACATCCACTCTAGCACTTGTTTTTGTTAATTTATTGATGATAACCATTCTGACAGATGTGATGTATCATTGTGGTTTTAGTTTTCATCTCTCTGATGATTAGTGATGTTGAGCATATTTTCATATGTCTATTGGTCGTCTGAATGTCCTCTTTGGAAAAAGTAAGTAAGTATTCAGATTCTTTGCCCATTTTAATTGAGTTGTTTGTGTTCTTGTTGTTGAGTTGTATAAATTCTTTACATATTTTGGAAATTAACTCCTTATTAGATGCATTATTGGCCAAAAAATATGTTCTCCTTTGCAGTGGGTTGCCTTTTCATTTTGTTTGCATTTTGTTAGTGGTTTCTTTTTCAGTGCAAAACCTTTTTAGTTTGACTTAATCATATTTGGCTTTATTATAGTGATATATGATCCTCCTGTTCCCACATTGCTAACAGTTTTTATCAAAAATCAGTGCTGAATTTTATCATATGCCATTTCTGCATCTATTGATATAACCATATGATTGTTATCTTTCACTTTGTTTATGTGGTATATCACATTTATTGATTTGTGAATATTGTACCAACTTTACCTCACTGGAATAAATCCCACTGATCATGGTGTATGATCTTTTTGATGTATAGCTAAATTTGGTTTGTTAATATTTTGTTGAGGATTTTAATATCTATGTTCATTAGATGTCCTAAAATTTTCCTTCTTTGTAGTGTCTTTATCTTGTTTTGGAATTAAGGTAACACTGGCTTCATTAAATGAACTTGGAAGTCTTCCTTCCTCTTAGATTTTTTTGGAATAGTTGAAGAAGGATAGGTGTTAGTTTTTCTTTGAATGTTTGGCAAAATTCACCTATGATGCATTCTGGTCCTCGACTTTAGTGTGCCTGGAGTTTTCTAATTACTGCTTTGATTTCATTAGTTGTAATTAGTCTATTATATTTTCTAATTCTTTCTGACTCAATTTTAAAAGATTGTTGTTTCTAGGAATTTATTTATTTTGCACAGGTTGTTCAATTTGTTGGCATATAGTTCACAGAATTTTCTTACAATCCTTTGTATTTCTGTGGTGTCAGTTTTTACTTCTCCTCTTTCATTTATGATTTAACTTATTTGGGTCCTCTTATTTTATCCTGATGAGTCTGGTTAAACTTTTGTCAATCTTGTTTATCTTTTCAAAGAATCACTTTTGATCTCATTGGTCATATTTATTTATTATTTATTTATTTATAGTCTCTATGTCACATATTTCCACTTTGCATTGTTTTTTTTCTTCAACTTACATTGGACTTTGTTATTCTTATTCTGGTTATTTTAGGTGTAAGTCTGGATTGTTTAAGATTTTTCTTGTTTCTTCAGGTAGGCCAATAATGCTATGAATATACCTCTCAGGACTGCTTTCACTGCATCCCATAGATTTGAGGTTGTTATGTGTTCATTTTCATTTGTTTCCAGGTATATATTTTTTCTCTCTAACTTATTATTACCCATTCATTACTTAATAACGTTATTGTGCCTCTATGTATGTGAGTATATTTCCAGTTCTTTTTTTTTTTTTTTTTTTGGTGATTGATCTCTAGTTTTATATCATGTTCAGAGAAGTTGTTTGATATAATTTAAATTTTCTTAAATTTTTTGAGACATTTTGTGTCCTAACCTGTGGTCTGTATTTGAAAATATTCTACTTGTACTTGGAAAGAATGTATATTCTGCTGCTTTGAGTGTAATATTCTAAAAATGTCAACTCTATCTGATCTAGTATGTCATTTAAGGCCACCATTTGGAAGATCAACTCATTGGTGTCAGGGGTGTGTTAAAATCCACTACTATGACTTTATTACTGTCAATCTCTCCCTTTATGTCATTAGAATTTGCTTTATGTATTTAAGTGCATAAATATTTACTAGGATTATATATATTTTTTGTTGGACAGCTCCAATTATCATTATGTAGTGTTTTTCTTTCTCTCATGCTGTAGCCTTTGTTTTAATGTCTATTTTGTCAGATATAAGTATTACTACCCCAGATGATTTTTATTTTAATTTATTTGGAATATTTTTCTCCATTCTTCAATTTTAGTCTATGTGAATATTTTGTTCTGAGGTGGGTCTTTGTAAATAACATATATTTGAGTCATGTTTTCTTATCCATTCAGTAACTCTATGTATTTTGATTAAACCAATTGATTCATTTATGGTTAATGTTATTAATGATTGATACTTATTTTTTGCTATTTTATTCCCATGTTCCTTTCTCTCCCTCTCTTTTCTTTCTCTCTTTTTAAAATAAGTTCTTTAACATTTCTTGCAATACTGGTTTGGTGGTAACAAACACTAACTCTCTTTTTCTTGCTGCTTTTAAGATTATTTCTTTATCTTTAAACTTTGAAATTTTAATTATGTTTCTTGGTGTGGGCCTCTTTGAGTTCATCTCATTTTGTCTCTGAGCTTCTCATACTTGTGCAACTTTCTCCTCGCCAAATTAGGGAAGTTTTCCATCATTATTTCTTCAAACAGGTTCTCTCTTTTCTTCTTCTGGTATCCCTATCATGTAGATATTGTTATGCTTGATGTTTTTATAGATGTCTCTCAAAATTTCTTCATCTTTTTTTTTTTGTTCTCTTTTTCTTTTGTTGCTCATCTTGGGTTCCTACTCTTATTTTGTCTTCTAAATCATTGATTCAATCATTTGGTAGCCTGCTGCCAACTCCTTCTAGTGTTATTTTTAATTTCAGATATTGTATTTTTTATTTCTGACTTTTTAAAAATGACTCCTATGTTCTTTTTAATAAAGCTTACTATCTTTGTGTAAGTTCTTACTGAGATTATTCTTGAACTTCTTATAACCATTGTTTTAAACATTGCATCTGGTATTGTGGCTTGTGCAAATGGTGTTCTTATATGTAGTTACAGGGAAGGCATTCCACAGGACTCACGTGAAGTAATGTGTCTTTTGTGATAAGATTTATTTGGGCTTGAAAGAAAGTTTGCTTGCTGATTTTCAGTGTCTTATCTCCATCAACCTCTTAATAGACTCACACATTTTGACTCTTCATTAAGTTTACTTTGTCATTACTTTCTTCCCATCATTTTCAACCTCTTCTGTTGTTTAGGAGAAAAACCTTAGAAACTAAAGACCTACATGGAGATCCTGATTTGCCAGGTAATATTTCATTTTCAGATTATGACACTTTAGTTAGATATCATAATGGGTGTGCAGAGCTACTGGTTATGGCATGAATATATTAAGAAAATCAATTTTGAATCCCATAAATCTGGCCCTTTTTATTTGCTTTATAGTTAAGGGGAGAAAGATCATTACCTAAATATGTCTTAGATTGTGGTCTTCTGGTTTTGTAATATATTGTATTTGACTCAGTGATATTTTTTAAGAAGTTAGGCATTACAGAAAATAAAAAAATATTTTTATTATTTTGGCAGAAATAATTTATTTAAAAATCTTTTGGCTAGGTTATAGAACTTTTGAAGTGTTTTTTTAAAATTACATATTTTTTAAGTGGGAATTAGGGAGGCAGCATGACAGACTCCTTCATGCACCTGGACCAAATGCACCTGGCTTAAAGGTCTATTTATTTTTATTTTATTTAGATGATTAAATTTATCAGGGTGACATTGGTCAACTAGAGTATATAGATTTTAGGCAAACATCTCCACATCATTTCGACAGTCGATTATACTGTATACCCATCACCCAAAGTCATATCATCCTCTGTCACCCTATATTTTGTTTCTCTTTAAGCCCTTTCCCTTCCCCTCACTCCCTTTCACTTCTTTCTTCTCCCTCACCCTGGTAACCACTGCACTCCTACTTATGTCTATGAGTCTTAATTTTGTGTCCCACCTATGTATGGAATTATACAGTTCTTAACTTTTTCTGATTTACTTATTTCACTCAGTGTAATGTTATAAATGTCCATCCATGCTATGTAATTGTTTCTTATGGCTGAGTAGTATTCCATTGTATAAATATATCATATCTTCTAAAGCAACTATTTTCCAGGCTGGTACATGAAATAGATGTCATGTAAAGATCTTTCTATTACACCAGTTTCAGAGAAGTGAATAAAAAACCCCATGTCTACACAGTAGAATTTATAATGACACTGACCAATAATTTATCCATTCAGGAAAGCAGTAATAGTCTGAAATGAAATAGTACATTATTCATTAAACCCACAATTGCACTTTAATAAAGATCTGGAGTAAGAAACAACACAAAGATCTAGAGCAAGGTGAAAACATAGATTACTAAATTTTTAATTTTTAAAGATGAAAATCTTTATAAATAAAATGTTCTGAGCAAAAATGAGTAAATTTGTGTTTTTCAGGACAGTAAAAAGTACTATAATATAGAACCCATAAAATATCTGTTACACATTATATTTGAAACACCTCAGTAAAAAGAGATAATAAAGATGTCTTCCTATAAATGCTGAAAGCTAGTAAGCCTAAACACAATGTGAATGCAGAGTTGAAGTAACTGTATTACATAACAGTACCAATAGTTTGAATTAGCATAATCATCTTTAATTTTTAAAGTGACTCTTTCAAAGTTATGAGTCAAAAACTAGTCCAAAATAAGAACACACTCTCTACTATAGCTGAAAAATCGTCATAGAGTCAACAAAAAATAAATACTAAAATGCTTTTACCAGCAAGAGAGAGAGAGAGAGAGAGAGAGAGAGAGAGAGAGAGAGGAGACAGAGGCAATGTAGTTTATTTAAAGGAAGGGCCTTGGGTTAAGATTGGGGTATGTATAAGCTGAAAAGGAGGGCTGGCTATGATCATGAACTGTTCTTTTATGTTGTAAAATTTTTTCATATTAACCTACAAAAATATTAATCAAGGGTTTATTAATTAAATTAAATGAATTATAATTAATTAAATTAATTAAATTAAAAAAGGAAGCCACCAGATTATATTTGAGAAGAGAAAAGTCACTTGTAACAGTGTGAGGAGTGACTATTAGAAGAGGATAAATGCAGATGTGGAAAATTGAGTCATAATACTTTTATAAAGCCTAGAGTGACAGGAAGATAACCTGTTCTAGGGCCTTCATGTTTGGGTGAAAACAAACACACACTGGGATGCAGTAAAAGCAGTGCTTAGAGGGAAAGGTGTAGCATTGTGTTCATATAATAGACAAGAAAAAAGACCTACAATCAATCTGTTTTCATCTAGATAACCAGAAAAAAAATTAAATCTAAAATAGGCAGAAGAAAAGTAATACTTAGAGCAAAATAAATAAATAAAGAGAAACAAAAAATCAACAGAGAAAATCAGGTAACCAAAAATTAGAAAGATCATAAGGCCCTAACCAATTGGATCAGCAGTAGAGTGTTGACCTGGCATGTGGATGTCCCTGGTTCAAATTCCCTGCTCAGGACACACAAGAGAAGCAACCATCTGCTTCTTCACCTCTCTGCTTCTGTCTCTTGCTCTCTTCCCCTCCTGCAGTCACAGCTCAGTTGGAGCAAGTTGTCTCCAGGTGCTAAGGATGGCTCCATGGCCTTACTTCAGGTGATAAAATAGCTCGGTTGCTGAGCAATGAAGCAATTGCCCCATATGGGCAAACTCTGTCTAGTAGAGGGCTTGTTAGGTGGATCCCAGTTGGATTGCATGCAGGAATGTGTCTCTCTGCCTCCCTGCTTCTCAATTAAGAAAAATAAAAGTAAAATAAAAATAAAGTAAAAAGTTTAAAAAAAATTGTAACTTTCTTAGGATACTGGTAGAATATTTATAGTTCTCACATACTGTATTTTACAATAAATAACATTAAAAAATGATGAAATTGTTTCAAATAATAATAATTTCAAATCATTGTTTTACAACATTTACTTCTTTTAAAAAGCAATTATTTTCTTATTGTAAAAATATATATTTATTTATTTTGAAGGGTCCAATTAAACATGTTTATTTTAAAATATATATTTACTTGTCACTTGGCATCTATATATCATCAACAAAATCAATGCAATTGAAATATTTGTTAATGTATAAAAAAAGAAATATATTACAACTTTATATTAATGATTCTTTTTAAAAATTTTGCCATGATAGAACTTGTAAAAAATATTTGTTTTAAAAGAGGTTAACAACCATCACAAATTTACAACGTATTTTAAAGATTTTCTTGTATTTTAAACTCCAAGTTTTATTAAACACCCCAATCCTTTAGTACCATGTTATCTCCATTTGTTGCAATAATGTCTCTGGGAGCAATACTATGAATAATTTTACATCTGGTACTATCATTCTTTATAAACTTATTCTGTAAACCTTTAAATGAACAGTTCTTCTATATTTACACATTTTTCTCCTTCAAACCTTGTTTCATTAATGAAAATTTTACTGTTCAGACCATATATTTCCAGCACCCTTTTTTTTAGTGACAAAATAATTACTTCAGTAGGCATTTTATTATTGGCATAGATTCTAAAAATAACATGATACATGTTAGAAACATCTGAACTTTTATTGAACTGTATAACACATCTTTCAGGCCGCATAGTTTTTTATATTTATTTATTACAAATGTTCAGAAATGAACTATATACATCATCCAACAGTATTTGATGACTAAAAAATGTTGGTAGTTTGTTACCATATTTTTTATTTATTATTACAAATATCTTTGCCATGGTAGTAAGAAGAATTGTTTCCCTGATGGTATGTATCTTTCTTTCCTTTTTTTATTTAAAAAATTCAATGGAGACTTCCAAATATTTATCATTAAGCTTAGTGAAATTCTGTAAAATACTGGAACAAGGCTTGCATTACTTAAATATCACTTAAAAAATCATAATCATTTTTTTATTTTCTGGATATAAAATTTTAAATGCCTTATTCTGTTTAATGGGTTTCAATTATTATCAGCTAATATAAAAATCTACATCTTAATAGGGCAAAAGACTTAATAATAGTAGAAATAAATCCATATTTAAAACATTTTGATGATTTTATAATTTGGGGAAAACATTTTCCATCTAATTAGAACATAAATACACAAGTATACATGTTCAGTTAGAATATCTATGCCTATCTATATATTCTAACATCAGTGTACATATATATTTTTATATAAAACTGTTGGTTTAAAAAAAATTTTTATAGTGTCTGACAGAATTTATACCATGAGTAAAAAGTGTCAACTCTGCAATTTTCTTGTTTTCTGATATTGGCATAATGTGGATTTTACTCTTGCCTAGAAATTGTATCTTGATGCTCAGCAAACCATTTCATTCTCTGTCATGCTTTTCCTTGTGCTGCAGGGTCTGGAAGACTTTCTCAGACCCCTTGCCAATAGGATTCTAACAGTTTAGGTTCTAGCAACAAAAAGCACTTGGAGATGGAATGCTCCAAGTTATTTCATCTTCTCCAGGTAGTGGAGGTGCTTGGGTTTTGGCAGCTGAGAGTAGTGAAGCTGGTCAAATGCTGTCTTCTTACTGTTATCATTCTCTCAGGGCCATGGTAACTGTGACTTCAGTCACAGCTTTCTGCACTTCCTGACCTTTGGAGGACAGCAATATGTGCCACTTTTCTGCATCAATAAGAAAACTTGATGTTTTCCTTGATTTTACTCTTTCAGCCCTTCTAATAGTATTGTAATGACCTCATTCCCTCAATTAAGTTCATTTCTGCTTAAAATGATTTTTATTTTCTTGACTTAACCTGGGGTTATTTAAAGCTACTTATCTATTTGGAGGGATTTTATTTCATTAAAATGAGACAAAACCAGGCCCACATACACATCAAGACATCACAAAATGCTTATAAAAATATTTGCTCCTTTTTTTCCCTTTTCTTCTTTTTCAGATAAGAGGAGGAGAGTTAGAGACACAGACTCCTACATGCACCCAGATCAGGATCCACTCAGCAACCTGAGTTGAAGCTCTTCTGATTTGGGGCCATGCTCACAACCAAGCTATTTTTAGCACCTGAGGTGGACACTCCATAGAGCCATCCTCAGTACCTGGTGCCAATGCACTCAAACCAATCAAGCCATAGCTGTGGGAAAGTAAGAGAGAGAATGGGGTAAGAAAGAGGTGGAGAAGCAGATGGTTGCTTCTCCTGTGTGCTCTAATCAAACCCAGGACATCTACATGCTGGGTTGACACTCTACCACTGAGCCAAGCCACCAGGGCCTACATGTGCTTCTTAAGAGGTATCTTTGTGATGTGGGAGCCTAATTGCTTCTTTACTTTTTAAGACAAGAATATAAATAAAAGTTTTACTATCTTTATTCTATATAGTAGATTTTCTTGTAGTCTATGCAATACATTTCCCTTTAAAAACAATTTCAGCTAATTAGGGAAATAATTTAAATAACTAGACTTTCTGATTGTTATGATTCTTTAGTAGAAATAATAGGAAATTATGATCTAGTGATTCTTTAGTCAAAATAATATGATGGAAACAAATTTTCCTTCTGCTCTTTTCTTTGAGTTTTTCTTTTTCTTTTTTTTAATTTAAATGTTTCTTTCTTCTAATGCAATTCTTACGAAAGCTTCCCCTTCCTTATTTAAAACATTGCTCAAGACTCTTGTATCCTGGTATAAAAAAGTTTTGATAAGTGAACAAAAAATTTTTTAGTTCTAGTTATAAAAATCATCCCAAGTAATTCTCCTTAATTTAGTCAATGAATTAATGTTTATAAACTATTTTCAGTGTGCAAAATACTGTTCTATGTGAAATGACTGCTATGAACTGACTTTGTTTCCACAAATTTAAGTATTGAAGCTTTAATCTCTAATGAGTTGATATTTAGAGATGAGATCTTTGGGAGATAATTAGATTCAGTTGAGATTGTGAGGGTGTCATCCTCATGAAGAGATTAATACATTTAAAGAAGAGACACAAGAGACCTCATGCTCTCTATCCATGCTTGCACAGGGAATAGGTCACGTGAGCACACATCTACAAGACAAGAAGTCAGCTTTCTTCAGACACCAACCATGCTGGCACCCTGATTATGAACTTCTAGCCTTCACAACTCTGAGAAAATAAATCTTTGTTGTTTAAGCCACCCAATCTATAGTATTTTCTTATGGCAACCTGAGAAAACTAAGACAGTGAAGAATTCATAGAATATAAGGCACGATCCCTGGCTTCAACATATTTAAAATAACTAATGATACAAAAAAAGACAAGGTAGAGTTACTAACAATACAAGTTAGGGCAGCCCACAAATATTAAAGCAATTGAAAAAAAGAGAGATCATTTTGTCCAAGGCCAAAGAAAAAAAGATAGCAAGATTAAAATTTGATTCTTAATATATTGTACTATCATCCAGCACACAGCAAGGAGGCATAAAGCTTAAATTTCTTCCACAAGCAAGCTGTAAAATCCATACCCCTCTCCTCTTTTCTCTCTCTCTTTTATATTCTCATTTCTCTTCTGACCTTTTTGTACTCACCAACACATTTTAGCATGCCTTTGCAATGTGCCTGATACTGTGATGGAAAAAAGATCCACTAGGAACAACTTTGCTTACTTTTTTATTTTAATGATGAATCTGGAAAGCTTCCCAGATGAATCATTTATTATACTAAATGTATTCTGCTGAGGAGGAAATTGACCAGAGAAGCATTGGGCAAATACATGTATTTACAGTACGTTGACCTCTCTTCCCATTTCTGTGAAACATCTGTGAGTGATCTCGCCAACATTTTTGGCCTATGAGTGGTTATTTAAAATCAGACATTTGAATTTCAGATACATGCATTTATATTTATGTAACCAATGAGCCGTCTTCATAAGACATTTTGAAATAAAAAATTCCAGTTGCCTTGTTGAGTGGAGCTTGATGGAAAGTTAGATTTTATTTACTAGTTTGGGCTTTTGTTGTATCAGTATATTTAAACCATATTACTTCATGCAAAGACCTTAAATTTTATAAAAGTAATCGTAATTATTCCTTACTTATCAATCATGCAGAAGAGAGTATGTTCGTTATACTGTTAAATAGTAGCACAAAACTGACTCCTGGGTATTTGTACCAAACGGTTAGTTACGTGGATTATCAGACAAGACCATTTCTTCAGCCCATGGAAGGTCTATGAATGGGGGGAATGAAAGAGAAAATGATACTGGGGAGATGAGTTTCTACTGAAAGGAAGCTTTTGAGATGCTGTAAGAAAAAATATTATTTCCCACTAAAAAGGTTTTACATAAAGTATTAAAGTGTTGAACCTCTTGAGTAATCAGAAAGATGGGCAGAATGCATGTTAACCTTTCATATTGTGTTCTTGAGACAGCTCCAGTTTTCATAGCTTTGGGTTCCAGATTTGTTTTGTTGGGTTATTTTTTATTTTTTGGTTGAATGGAACTAATTAATATAATATAAGAATTAGTTACCCAATCAAATTAGGCTTTAATTGGCCAAAGGGAAGAAAAGCACAATTGCCACTAGACTCATGTGATGACCAACTATGAAGTTTGATGGCGGTATTGTTCCTAAGGTGAGACAATGTGCTTTGAGGATGGTGGCCTTGATGTCAGAGGTGCCCAGAATGAAGTCCTGGATGTCATGTTTACTGACTGTGATCTTGAACAGGACTAGACACTTCAATTTCTTTGTCTAAATAGTGGGAGTGATAGGGCTTGCCTTTTTGTGAAAATAAAAAAGGTGATATAATCAAAGTGATTATTAAGGTGTCTAACATGTGAAAGGTGATTCTTATTTAACATCTTTCTTATATATATTCACAGTTTGGAGTCTCATTTAATCCTAGAAATCACCCTTTATATGATACTTATACAGCAATAGTCCATCTAGGGTTGGTCGATGGGGTTTTTATAGTGACATAGTTGCCATTTCCTTCAGATCTTCATTTTTCTGTTCCATCAGTTTACTGAAAAAATATTCACAAGTACTTTGCCAAGCTGACCCATTTTGGATTGAAGAAAGACTTGTACTACTATTCTGTGATCAGAATCCCACTGTATCCAGCTGAAATAATGGGAAGGAAAATATGGACAGACTTGGATTCCAAAATTTGCTTAAGGTATATATATGTACATACAGTGAAAGCACAGAGTAAATCCTAATTGAACAAGTAGACATGTAAAAGTCTTGCCTAGTTCTTTGTGTAGGCATGTGTGTGTTTGTCGCAGTTATGTAAGGCTGCCTACAGAGTCAGCTGTGTCTACAATAAACATGGCTATGACAACAACATGAGTAGCTTATGATGCCATTTTGTCAAAAATTTTTTTCATTCTAATTTTTCTAAAGGTGATGCAATCTCTTGGTAAGTGATACTCACTTTAGCAGGAACCTCCTTTGAACAGAGCCCTACAAGCAACAGTTGAGAACTGCATTAAATATCACCAATAAAATACCTCATCTCCCTGCACTGCCTGAGGTAAAGCATAACATTTATGTGCTATGCTGCTCTTCAGTTGAAATGTAATGATCTGGACTTACAGTATGTTAAAACTTTTGTCATTGAACAAATTCCACAGTAGGCAAAGTACACTGTATGTCACAGGACATTAAAATGATCATTCAACCAAAAGAAAATAATAAAATGGCTTGGCCATAAATCTCAGGGACCCTCAGTGACTATTAAAAATCTGCCAAAATTTATTGTCTAATGCTGTGATTCCAATCAACTCAATTTATCAACTTTATGGGCTGATTAACATTATATTACTCATTAAGATTAACTCCTCACTTCTGGAAATTATAACTTTGTGAAGTAAAACACCAGATCGAAAGTCTGGGATCTAGTAACTACAGATTGTTAATTGAAATCATTCTTAAAAATTTCTCCAGATTCAGGAATATGAGTATATGTGTTCACTTTTGGTGTTCAAAATATCTTGTTATATTTCTTCTATGGTTTAAAAAGCATACATTTCCCTTGAAATAAGTACCTTTTACATTATCCATTTTGAGATAGGATACATTTTAGTCTAGAAACATCATATCAAACCCATCTCCTCACATCTATAGTCTGTGAGCTCCCTCAAGTATATAATCAGGTGGTGTCTACTTACATATTGGGGGGGAGAGAGATCCATTAATCACAGAAAAGCATTCTTTATGTAGAGAAAGGAGCTCACTCCACACTTTTCCACATAAAGACGTGACATTCAAGTAGAAATGGATGGAATTTGTTTTCATGAATAGGGTCCTTGCTGACTAATTCTTTTCTGGGCAGGGTAATGGGCAAATGCTATCCAGATGCATTCCTCTGGAACTAGTCCCAGTTTGGGAAAGTGAAAACTACTGTACTTGTAGTATAATAAAGGGCAGTCAGAGAAACAAGATATCTCTACAAATAGTGCAGCACTGTTTCTGCCTCCGTCTGGTGTCACAAAGCCAGAGTTTTGCAGAGGACTTCTGTGTCACACTGAGGACTGAGAGTCATCCTACATCATTTACTCCTCCATTACTTCTCCTAGCAGCAACAAAACGGGACCAAAATGGGATAAAAAACATCTAAACATGCTCAAACCAAAAAGCAGAAGAAAGTGTACCAACATCTACTTGTGTGCTCTCCCAACTCAACTGATAGGCTAAGGAAGAAAAATCACTCCTTAATTCCTCCAGAGAGGAATTTGCTTTTCATTTCTCACAAATACTCCCCCAAAGTTGTCCCTCCTCCATGTGGTCTTCTCTTCTACTCAATTGGATGCTGCCCTTGTCTCTATTCACAGTCCTCATCTCATTCTCTAGCTTCTCATTGCCTGTCTTTTCTATACTTCTATTTCCAATTAAACTTTTAGTTTTCTCACCTATTTATTGCCAAAGAGTGCATGTAGCATTGCTTTATTTATGCCTACAGTACAATATATGGATTTAGTTATCTGAACAATGTGTAGTTTGGTTTTTTGTACTTGTGGACATTTAACTATACAGAGGCTAAAGCAGGTCCAGTAGCAATTTTCAGTCCCTCCTCACTGTAACATTGTTGGTCATCCTTGTTTGGTGAGGCTGAAAGGCAGTACTTCTTTCTGGTTTAGGATAGAATCTAATGTCCTGGACTGAGATCCTTGCCCCACTGCTTACTGTTTGTGTGGCTATAGCTGTGTTACTCAACCTTTCTGCTCCAGTTCTCATTTCTGAGAAATAAAGAAGCACTTAAAACCATGTATTGAAAAACCCACACTCTACTGAGAGACTTCACCTGGAAGATAATTTCATACATTTATTCTAGTGTATTAGTCTGCTTAAGCTGCCATAATATGTCATAGACTGAGTGGCTTACACAACAGAATTATTTGTCTCACACTTCTGGAGAGTGGAATTCCAAAATCAAGGTGACAAGGGTTGATTTTTGGTGAGGCTTCTCTTCCTGGCTTGTACCTGGTCTTTCTAGGTACAGGCACAGAGAGAGAGAGTGAGCCGGTAAACACTGGTCCATGTCTCTTCCTCTTCCTCCAAAGAGACCAATCTTAGAACAATAGGGCCCCAACCTTATGAGCTCATTTAACCTAATTACTTCCTTAAGGATCCTACCCCTCGAACAGATACATGTGAGGTACTGAAGGTAAGGGCTTCAACATATGAATGGAAGAGGGTGATATACAATTTAGCCATAACATGTAAAATTATTAAATTTTAAAGAAAAAAATTGAAATAATAGAATACATATTATAGTAATGGTGAACATTATACAAATTAATGTATTTTAATTGTTTCCAAAATTATATCTCTAGTTTTATGCTTTACTCCAACCCCCAAGTCTAGAAACAGTTGTCCTCAGTGGAAGTTTGAACTTGCTGATAGTACCCCAACCGTATGTATGCTGTTTCTTCCTATACATGCTTACCTATGATAAAGTTTAAACTATAAATTAAGCACAGTAAGATATTAGCAACATAACTATAATAAGATAAACAATTATAACACTATACTGTAACAGAAGTTACATGAATGTGGTCTCTCCCCTCTCTCTCAAAATACCTCATTGTACTGTCCTCACCCTTCTTTTTTTTATGACGATGTGAGATGACACAATACCTTATGAAATAAAGAACTTTCACCTTTTCACTTAAAGGAAGCACTTTCCGGCTTCTTTCCAACATACTGAATTGCCAGCATCACTACCCATGCGCTTTGGAACCATTACTAAGTAAAATACAGGTGACTTGAACACAAGCTCTGTAACATCTTGACAGTCAACTCTGATAACTGAGAGAACTACTCAGTGACTAATGAAAGGTAATGTGAACAAAAGGGTGAATTACATTCCGGGCAGGAAAGAGCTGGATGGTGTGAGATTTCGTGACATTACTCAAAACAGCACATAATTTAAAATTTATATATTGTTTAATTTTGGAAGGTTCTATTTAATATTTTCAGATTGTGGTTGACTGCTGGTAACTGAAACCATGGAAAATAGTGGATAAAGGGGAATTATGTATCCTATTGGATGTCTGAGCACTTCAAGTTCATCCTTCTTCCATAACATCTACCTTTCTACTCTACTCATTTTCTCCTCAATTCACTTATCAATTTAATCATCCAAAGAAGAACCCTTGAAGTCCTGTGAAATTCCTAGTCTTTTAGTGTCCACAGTTGGCATCAAGCATTGACACTTTTACCTCCAAAATGCTTATTAAATCTGGCTTACACTGTCTACTTGCAGTGAAGTTAATTTTAGGTTGGCATGACAAAAGCCAGCATAGAAAAAGTATATTGTTACCTCTGCCAAGTAAAAGAAAATGGCTTTTGGTGGTCTTTGCAGAGACAATAAATACATAACAGGGAAAAACACATATACTACTCATGAAATGAAGGGAAGTCCTAATAGATTGATTCTACCTCTTATTGTCTTACTCTTTATTTTGGTTCAGGCAAGAATGGATGGGGCATGTTGAACCAGAAAGGGTAGTACAAGTTCCTTCTGCCATATTTATGAGAAGAGCATAAAATTAAATGCAAATTCATTTTGACAGAAAGCAAGTTTGGCCAAAGCTGTATAGATATATGCAATATGTGTTTAGCACAAAGAAAGGCTAAGTGTGAAACAGAATTTAAGACAAAAAAAAAAGAACAGGTCAGAAGGGGCTGATGTAAAAAGAATATTAAATGATTAGCGTGTCTTTCATGTATCCTTTGTAACTTTAGCGTGCCTATTTATAAGGTTGTTGACAAAGCACACACTTCTGTATACATAGATCACTAAACAGATTCTTAAATGCAGTTTAATATTTTAAAGAAAAATTCAAAACATATTTTGAAAAATAATATTTAACCTCTTTCCTCCTCCACCTTTTGATCCCTGTGAAGGACTACTTTGAAGGAGGAATAGAGAGGGTTAGTGATGGAATTTGCTTTTGATTAAACACTACACGTTACTTAAATGTCTGTAGTGATTGTAATGAGTACCAAGGTTGGTGTATGTGTTAGTGCACTTTTGTGTATGTATGTGTTAGATTACATCCACTTCTGAGACATACACACTTACATAAACATACATGTACATGTCTAGGCATGTACTTGTGTATTCTGTGTATTATAAGTTGATGCAGCTTTTCTCCATAAAACAGTATGTATAAAATGGTCCAGATTACTTACCACTTGACCAGCCTACAAACACAAGTTGACAGTCATCAAACTACCACTATAAAAAGAGTAATATGAATTCTAGAGGTGATGAGTTAGAGAATATTCTTTCCCTCAGTTTTAATTTGGTTTCCAGAATGTAAACTAGTGACACATATAAGTTTATTTACACATTTTTTCAAAGAAAAGCCTAATCATATTTTATTATTTTTTATACATTGATACCAATATTAAGCCCATTCATTAAACATACTGATCAAATGTATTTTTAGAAAGTTACATTATTGGAGGGAAGTTAGATATGATAAAGTACAAAAAAAAAAAAGACTAATACCAATCACAATGGTGAAGGAGCCTAAGGATCTTTGGTAAGTTTAGAAGAAATAATTCTTCTTATGCCTTTTCTCTACTCCAAAAATATTTAGTCACTTTTTAAAAGCCATCTTTTCACTGTCATTCTCTGTAAAAGGCTCCTGGAGATTATAATTGATTGTGTATTACTTTCTTCCACAGTCTACTTTCCAAGACTGGTGGTGCTATGATGTCTTAATGTTTGGATAACCAACATCTTAAATCCCCCCAATTTAGAGATTAGTACTAGTTGTCAAATTGGCATAAGAGCCACAATCTTTAGTGCTGATAGTATGTTCCCACTTAGATACAGTATCTTTGTGTTTGGAAGCACTGGTATTATTGCTGATTCAGTGCACAGGTTAAATACAGAGATCAATGAATCAATTAGAGCCTTTGTTAGAACCAGAGGGATGAAATTTTAAATCATAAGAATTATTATAACAAGTTACTTGGTAAGCATTAAAATTTCACAAGCACATACATAAAACCTACCTTAAATTTTCACTTAAGATTACTTGGTTGGCAAGTATAAAATGTTAATTTAATTAGCAATTTATTTCTGCATGCTTATATTAGGCAAACAATAAGTTAATGAGGTAAGCAAGATTAGAAATCTATGATTGTGAGAGTATCCAGGACATTGTTCACTTCTCAAAGCAACATTTTCTCTCTAGAACTTCCAGAAGTTTGTTCATTTCAATGCCCAACTCTCTCAACTGAAACTTAATTCTATGAAAATATTCCCAATGCACCTATCACTGCATCACTTAAGGAATTAGGAGTATAAGTGAAGATGACTGCATTTTAGATAACTGGTTATGAAACAAGGGTAGAAACTAGTAAATCACTTTCTACGATTCACAAGATTTTCATTAGATAGTAACATTAAATTCAAAAAGACATGTTAGAGAATAATGGTTCCATAATCCATCACCAAACTCCCAAGTCATGCAATTTCTTACTGTTTAATTAGTCAACTTGCCACTGACCCATAGAAAAAAGAGGTGGAATGATATGGAGTGGAATTAGTACTTCTAGTTCTTTTTACTTAGATGTGGATAGAAAAATATTTCAATATTTAGTTTTCAAATCTGAAATTGATTGTTTTACAATTTAGGATTATTATTTATATAAAGTAAACATAAGTACAAGATCATTGGTTCTTGACAGAATATAGATTACAATTTAGAACCTATTTTTCAGTTTCTGTATAAATTCCCCCAAACACTGTGAAGTTTTTGCTTGGTTCATATGTCCATTCCCAACATATAACTGAACACAGGAAGAAGCAACATTCTGATTGTCTAGTTTAAGATATATATTCACTTTGGTAGAAGAAGTGGTGCTTTTTAATTGACAGTCATCTTTTTCTTTACTATGTAGCATGTAAAGGGAGTTATCACAAACAAGGTAGTAAATATCTGCTACAACTCTCATGAGGCCTAGCATGATGGTGATATCCTAGGACCTAAAAGGACATGGCCAGTGAGAAATTGTTCATAACAAGTATGAAAAAAAAATTAAGAAAAAAAGAATCATAGGTTTGATTTGTGCATACCTCATTTTCTAGAATATGATACAGGATGAGAATTCTATGCCCTAATGTGAGTAGAGACCATCATTCGGGTTTGGAAGTAGGGTATAATTGATTTGAGCATGGGTTGTTTCAGGGACTAGTATGAGAACACCCTATTTTTTTAGTCTACCTTGAGTAAGATATCCTTGATTTAGTGGAAAATTTAAATTCTGTTTTGTAGATAGTAATCATTTAGGCAGCCGGCACTTATATTTTTCTGGCATTTTAGGGGGTTTGGAGAGAGAGGAGATTTATTTAATTAGTCTTCAACTATAAGAATTTTCTTTGACTGGTTACATTTTATTCTTATTGAAAAGAGAACTAATGGACAAATTTTATACACTTTCAAAATTGTAATTATGAGGTCACAGTAAATATCATTTCAGACCTGAAATTATAAGGTGGTTTGTCTCTAAAAGTAAATTGTGCTCTGGTATTTTGACAACTATATCCACTTAAGAATTTTTTTTTTTTTTTTTAGAGAGAGAGAGGAACAGACAGATGGAAAAGGTGATGAGACAGATCAACCTGTAGTTGTGGCACTTCAGTTGTTCATTGATTGCTTTCTCATATCTACCTTGACTGGGAATTTCCAGTTGAGCCAGTGACCACTTGCTAAAGCCAGCAACCTTGGGCTCAAACCAGTGACCTTAGGCTTCAAGCTAGTGATCTTTGGGCTCAAGCCAAAGACCATGGAGTCATGTCTATGATTCCACACTCAAGCTAGTGACCTTGAGGTTTCAAACCTGAGTCCTCAGGGTCCCAGGTAGATGCTCTATCCACTGCACCACCAACTGTTCAGATTCTGCTTAGGAAATTTTATGTTACACAATTCCAACTTTTTTCTCTACTAAGCACATCTGAAAAGCGATGATCAGAATTCACAGGTAATAGGTTCTTTCATTATAATAGACAATAAAAATACAATTTCAACATTTTACGGTATATCAGTTTTTTCAAGACACTTGTTCTAATGAGTTGAACCACAGAGGCATTTATTGTATGGATAAGATGACAATATTATTCTCCAGAATCAGAATCAATTTTAATCAATGTAGTTTCCTTAAGGGAGAGAAATGTTCTTAACCTTAAAATAGTGTGCAAAAACAAATTGTTTTGTGTCCCATATTAGTGGATTTACTAAATTAAGTACATTCAATATGCATTAAATATGTTAATTTTATATTTTACTATTGTATTTACTGGTAAATTGATACAGATAAATATAGAAATTAGTAAATGTATCTATAGAATTTAATTCTCTTATTTCTTTGATAAAATATAATTTTTTAAATGTATTCACATCTATGCCAATAAGCTAAATTAAATAACAAAGAGTAAATAGATTGTATTTTCAGAGCAAAGGTATGTATTTTACAAATCTAAAATTAGACAAAATTTCTGAGAAATTTGTATTACATGGAATTAAAAACGTGGATTTAGTCATTTTGTAAAAAGGTAAGATTTTTCTTAGAAATACTATTGACCTCCCTCATTTAAGAATATTTTAAGTGTTCAGTGAATTAAATAGCATTCTAAAACATCTAATTTTAAGGGAAATTTGAATCAGCAAATTTGACATTTTTAAGTTCTTTCTCTGAATTCAAAGAAAAATGTTTTAAATAATTTTTTTTTGTGCATTTAAGAAAGAAATGTTCATATTACATAACTGTTTAGGTAAATTTATTGTATTTACCTAGTAATACTGGTAAAAATATATATATAATTTTAAAGTAAAATATTTTAGTAAATTGATATAGTAATCACATTTAAAACAAAATAAAGTTTAAAGAAGTTGAAATGAAATAATAAAAATTAATGAAGAACAGAGATTAATCAAAAATCACTCAGGTCTTTGATGTCAGATTTGATCCGTATATTTTAAGATGTAAAGAGAAAAACGAGACCCATTGAAAGGTGCCTGTACTCCTCACCATTTCTTTTTCACCTGATTACTCAACATAATGAGTTTATCATATACAGTACATTTTCATACTTTTCTTATGTACTTACATACCTATAAAATACATATTCAAGATTCACATACAGTGATGTCTCAGCTTTTGTCGAAAATCAGTCCGAAAACAATTGGCAAAATCTAAAACTGATGAAAACTAAGGCAATTATTTTCCTGTAAATCCAATTAATTTGTTCTAGACCAGGGGTGCTCAATACGTTGATAGCGATCTACTGGTGGATCATGAAGGAAGTGTGGGTAGATCGCATGACATTAAAAAAACATTTGTCTTTTAATTGGCATACAGGGTAGCCAATCTGACATCTGAACTTTTGACACCCTACGCATGCGCGTTAAACCGCACTAACTTGTTCAGTTACATTGCTGCATAGTTAGCCATCAATTTATTTAAACTAAATACAACAAAGGGTATAAAAATGAGTGCCGTAGCTGGTCCGAGTAAGAAGCCTAAAACCTACCACTTTCATACAGAATGGGAGGGGATTTTTTTCACTATGTCATATTCTAAGTGTGTTTGCCTCATCTGTCTGTGTGCCATTGCTATTCCAAAGAAGGGAAATGTGGAGTGGCTTTTTCAGACTGTTCATAAAAACTATGACATTGACTTTCCTCCAAAAAGAGAACTGAGAAGGAGAAAGGTGAAAGAAGAATATACAATATTAAATAGTAATAATAGTAACTTAAATAATGATAATATAGAAGAAATAAATTTGTTTTGCATTTTTATTGTAGGTAGATCATTTTGACTTGGTCATCTTATAAGTAGCTCACAAGCTGAAAAAGTATGGGCACCCCTGTTCTAGACACTCCAAAATCCATACCAAAAACACATTTTATAGAGAATAAATTTAGTGTTTAATACTAAAAAAAAGAAATTAATATAAAATAAATATAAAAGACTAATGTAAAGAATAAATGAACATTTATCATGGCATTTAGCTATCTGAAGACTCTTCTTGGTGTATAGAAGATGGCAAGGAGAGGAGAGCTGCAAAGATTATTCTTTGGAAAGGGAATCCCCCTCCATAAGGACCTTAGGTATCAAGGCATTATCTGGAGTCACTTCCCTTCTTCACTAGGACCAGCTTCAGAGTCAGTGGACCCATGTCACACAAGAAAGCTGTCCAAAGAGCTCTGTTTTTGCCCTGTCTTTAAGACTCGCCTAAAATGCGGCAAGATATTATCATTAAACAAGTTGCAGATATGGACTGCAACAGCTTTCTTTGTCTGGGTGATTTTTCTCCACAAACCTCTGTACCTTACTCCACATGGAGAAGATGTCCTTAATCTCTGAAAAAGGTGCATTCTCCCCTGTCTCTTCCTCCTCATCTGAAGCAATTTCTTCATCTGCCATCTGTTGCATTTCTAGGTCAAGGTCTTGCAGCTCTTGAGTGATGAGTTTTTCACTGTAGTCTTCCATCAATTTTTCCACATCCTTATTACTCACCTCCAGACTCATGGACTTTCCCAAATCAACAATTGACTGCACCACCTGTGTAGGATCATCAGGGGAAGGCTCAAACCCTTCAAAATCCCTCTCATGTGCACATCCTGGCCATAATTTCATCCAGGCACAGTTCATTGTCCTGGATGTCACTCCTTGCCAAGCCTTATCTATGAGGTTAGTGCAGTTGACAATGTTGAAATGTTGTTTCCAGAACTCTCTTAAGGATAATTCTGTATCTGGTGTCACCTCAAAGCACCTTTGAAACATTGCTTTTGTGTACAGTTTCTTGAAATTTGAAATGACATTCTGGTCCAGGGGCCAGATGAGTGGTGTGATATTAGGGGGCAAGAACTTCACTGTGATAAAACTGAACATCTTCAATAATGTGTCTTCCAAACCTGGAGGATGTGCAGGAGCATTGTCCATTACCAAGAGGCACTTAAGGGGCAACTGATTATACTGGAGCTATATTTTTACACTTGGGCCAAACACTTTATTTATTCATTCAGTGAAAATTGGCCTTGTGACCCATGCTTTCTTGTTTTCCCTCCATATCACACACAATTTACTTTTAATCGCATTGTTTCTGCTAAATACTCTAGGGGTTTCTGAATGTTACACCAGTAAGGACTTCACTTTAAAATCACCACTAGCATTCCCACACAACAAAGGAGTTAGCCTATCTTTCATAGGCTTATGTCCTGGCAATGCCTTTTCCTTTTGTGTAATGGATGCCCTCTTTGGCATTTTCTTCCAAAAGTGGCCAGCTTCATCACAGTTGAAGACTTGTTGAGGGATGAATTCTTCAGCCTCTATGTAATCTTTCAACTCAGACACAAATTTTTTGGCCCCAGACTTGTCCAAGCTCACACCTTCGCCATGCCTAGTAACACTGTGTAGGCCAGTGCGCCTCTTGAATTTTTTGAACCAGCCTCTGCTTGCCTTAAAAATCACTAAATACACTAGCACTCATCCCAGGCATTTCTTAATGAGATAGGCATACAACAGTCTGGCCTTTGCACATATGATTTTTTCTGAAACAGAATTGCCATCTAGCTGTTTTTGATTGATCCAAATTAATAATAACTGTTCTACATCTTTAATTGTTTGTAATCTCTGTTTTGTTAGCACATTCACACCTTTTGCTGCATTAACCTCCTTAATTGCTTCCTTTTTCACCACAATGAAACTTGTTGTGGATAGCAACTTCCCATACATGAGGCTGATTTCAGCAATCTTGAAGCTGCTCTTTTATTTTTCAATGATTGCCTTCTTCAGCTCGATTGTGTCCCTGGCCTTCTTCTTTGAAGGGCTGCTGGCTCTGGAAACTTTCTTCAGTCCCATGGTGGAGCTAAAAGGAAAGGGCTAAGTTATTAGCAAGGGAAACACTTAACAGGAACAATGAGATTTGAGAACATGTGACTTTATCTTACGTGCATTAAGTACGGTTTAAAACTGAAAAATGCAAAATAAACACATTACACCAAATACTGTTTATGAGGTAATCACTTACATGTAATTTTAGTATTAGGACTCACAATCAATTAAAAAAGCACATAAACACTGGAAAACAGTGGAATCGTTTGGCTAGATGTGCAGGGTAATGCTCACACAACGAGAAACAAAGCCACACTGAGCAGGAGAACACATGGGTCGCCCTTTTTTTCGCAAAATTAGCAGTGAGGTCACATGGGCACACTGATGAAATCCAAGACAACTGATGAAAACCAAGACAAAATTTTCGCAGAAAGAATTGATGAAAACTGAAACCGACAATAACCTAAGTCAACGAAAGCCAAGGTATTACTGTACATGGTTCTGTACCAGACTTTTTAATTTACTTTCCTTTAAAAAAATTAGTGAATTATTTTTTTAGAACAATCTTGGATTTATTGAAAAATTGAGGAGAAAGTACTATAGAGATTTTTTATATGCCTACTTCATCCTACCCAATGTTTGCCCCTTATTAACATCTTGCATTGGTGTGGCACATTTGTTACCACTGATGAATCAATATTGATACATTATTATCTAAAGTCCATAGATTACATTGGGGGCTCACTCTTGTACTTTCAATGGATTTTGACAAACATGTAAAGATATGTAGCCACTATTATGGTATCATATAGAATAGTTTCACTGCCTTAAAAATCCTAGTGTTCCACCAATTTATCCCTTTCTCCTCCTCCAATTGTCTGGCAACTACTGAATTTTTACTGCCTCCATCCTTTTGCTTTTCTTGGATGTCATAGATTTGGAATCATATAGTACATATCCTTTTCAGTCTGGTTTCTTTCACTTAGCAGTATGCATTTATCATTCTTTCATGCTTTTTGTGCTTTCATAGCTCATTTCTTTTTCTTACTGAATAACATTCTATTTAATGACTACACCTATTAAAAAACATCCTACTTGCTTCCAAGTTCTGGAAATTATGAATAAAGATACTATAAACATTCATGTGCAAATTTTGTAATAAATGACCAAATTGTCTTTCATAGTGGTTGAAACATTTTCCACTCCATCAGTGAATAATGAGAGTTCCTATTCCTCCACATCCTTGCCAGCATTTGATGTTGTTAGTGTTTTGGATTTCGGTCATTCTTATAAATGTGTATTGGTAGTTCTGTTTTAATTTTCAATTTCCTGATGATACATTTTGTTGATCATCTTTTCTCTTTATTTCTTTTTTAAGTGAGAAGAGGGAAGATAGAAAGACTCCTGTATGCACTATAACCAGAATCCACCTGACAACCCTCATCTGGGGCCATACTTGCAACTGAGCTATTTTTAGTGCCTTAGGCAGAAGCTTGGCAGAGCCATCTTCATTGCCAGGGCCAATGTGCTGGAACCAATCAAGCCATGGCTGTGGGGGAAATAGAAAGAGGAAGAAGGAAGGAAGAAGGGGAGAGCGAGAAGAAAGAAGGTGAAGCAGATGGTCACCTCTCCTGTGTGCCCTGACTGGAAATTGAATTTAGATATCCACATGCCAGGTCAATACTCTACTGCTGAGCCAAGTAGTCAGGAGCTGATCATTTTTCCATATGTGTATTTGTCATCTATGTATCTTCTTTACTGAGATATCTGTTCAAATCTTTTACGCAATTTTAGTTGGATTGTTTATTTTCTTATTACTGTGTTTTAAGAGGTTTGTTTGTTTCATATATTTTGGTAACAAATTCTTTATCAGAGATGTGTTTTGCAAACTTTTTCTCCCAGGCTGGGGCTTGCCATTTTATTCTCTGAACAGTGTCTTTTTTAGAACAGAAGATTTTAATTTTAATGAACTGCAACATATCAGTTATTTTTGGTCAAGGATCATGCTTTGAGTATTGTATCTAAGAAAACTCACTGCCAAATCCTAATTCACCTGGCTTTTCTCCTTTGCTATCATCTAGAAGTTTTATAGTTTTGACCCAATGTCGCTTAAATTTTTGAAAGGTATCACATCGACATTTAGCACTTTTAAATATGGATATCTAGTCATTCTATGACTATTTGTTGAAAAGAATATTGAATATCCATTCTCCATTGAATTTTCATTCTCTCTTTGTCAAGAATTAGTTGATTATATTCATGTAGGTCTATTTCTGGATTCTTTATTCTTACCAGTTTGTTTGTTCTTTCACTTCTTCCACACTGTTGTGATGATTACAGCTATACATTAAGTTTTGAAGTTGGGTAGTGTCAGTCTCCCAACTTTGTTCTTTAATATCATATTGGCTATTCTGTACCTTTTACCCCTCGATATAAACTTCAGAATATGTTTGTAAATATCAACAAAACTATGTGCTAAGATTTTAATTGGAAATATTCAATCTATAGATTAACAGGGAAAGACTGACATCATCACAATATCCTTGAACATGAATCTCTCTCTCTTTAAATATTCTTTCATTTTTTTCATCAAAAGTTTCCCTCCTGTAGACCTTTGTTAGATTTCTACTTAAATATTTTGAGTGCTCATGGAAATAGTACTGCATTTTTAATTTCAAATTCTCATTGTTCATTGCTAGTATAGAGGAAGGTAATGAAATTATGTGTATAAACCTTGTATATTGAAATTTTTCTATAATTGCTTAGTAGTCACAGGTTTTAATTGATCTTTGGAATTTTCTACATAAATATTATATTATCTAAGAACAAAAATAATTTTTATTTCTTCCTTCCCAGTATGTATATCTTTTTTTTTTCATTTTCTGTCTTATGTATTCACTAAGACTTCCAGTATGATGTTTAATTGTGGTGCAAGAATAAACATCCTTACCTTGCTCTTAAACATAATGAGAAAATATTTAGTTTCTCAACATTAAGTATAATGTTAACTATATGTTAACATTTTGGGAGATATTTTTAATAAAGTTGAAAAAGTTCTCCTCTGTTTCTAGTTTGTTAAATATGAGGTGTTTTTGTTTTTTTTTTTTTAATTCATGGCATTGGATTTTGTCAAATTATTTTTCTGCACCTAAAGATATGACCATATGACTTTTCTTTTTCAGAGTGCTAATGCAATGAACTACATTAATTACTTTTTAAATGTTGAAACAACCTAGACCTGGAATAAATTCCAATGCTTTGAGGTATATAATTAGTTTTATACATTTTTAAAAATTCATATTGTTAATATTTTGTTGATCTGTAGTTTGTTTTTTTTTTTACAGGAACAGAGAGAGAGTCAGAGAGAGGGATAGATAGGGACAGACAGACAGGAACGAAGAGAGCTGAGAAGCATCAATCATTAGTTTTTCGTTGCTGTCACAACACCTTAATTGTTCATTGATTGCTTTCTCACATGTGCCTTGACCGCAGGCCTTCAGCAGACTGAGCAACGCCTTGCTGGAGCCAGCGACCTTGGGTCCAAGCTGACGAGCTTTTTGCTCAAGCCAGATGGGACCGCACTTAAACTGGCGTCCTCGGGGTCTCGAACCTGGGTCTTCCGCATCCCAGTCCAATGCTCTATCCACTGCGCCACTGCCTGGTCAGGCTGTAGTTTTTTTGTTTTTTTTTTTTTTTTTTTTTTTTAATGCATTATCTTTGATGCTTTAGATTTTAGGGTTATGTGGGCCTCATAATGTTAAGTTAAATTTTTTTCTTCTGCTTCTTTCTTAGGAAAGACATTGTAAAGAACTGGTACAATTTTTTGCTTAAGTATTTGGTAGTCTTTACCAGTGAATTCATCTGGGCCTGGTACTTTTTGTCTTGTTAGGTTGTTAATTATTTATTTAATTTATTTAATAGATATAGACCTATTCAGATTTTATTTTTTTCCTTGTGTGAATTTTGATTAGTGTATGTCTTTCAAGGTATTTCTCTCGATACTATATTTAAAAATTTTCTTCTTAATCTGTTAGTGTTTGACAAATACATGCCAAAATACCCCAAATGATAGTGAATTTGTCTCTTTCTCTTTATATTTGTTTTATTTTCCATACTTCAGGCTATGCTGCAAAGTGCATAATTTCTTTTTTTAGGTGAGAGGAGGGGAGATAGTGAAGCAGACTCCTCTGTGTGCCCCCAATTGGCCCAGCAACTCCATATAGGGGAGATACTCAAGTACCCAGTTATATTTAGTGTCCAAAGTGATGCACTAGGACCATCTGATCCATCCTTAGTGCCCGGGTCACACTTGAACCAATCAAGCCTCTAGCTATGAGAGGGGAAGAAGGTGAGAAGGGGGACTGTGAAGGGGAGAGAAGCAGATGGTCACTTCTGTATGCCCTGACCAGGAATCAAACCTAGGATGTCCAAATGCCAGGCCAATGCTCTACCGACTGAACCACTGGTCAAAGCCATGTATAAAATTTTCATTCACATTTTTGATAAATCATTTTTGTTATTTCTCTCTTTAATTCATTTTTGCCTCAATTTTTATATTATCTGAAATTTATATTACTAAATTAGCTTTATTTTGATTAGTACTTACCTTACTTTTTTATATTTATTTTTAAAGTTCTTTGTATTTTAAGATTCACATAACTTTAGGTTAAAAAATTCTTACGTTGGCTCCTGACCTGTGGTGGTGCAGTGGATAAAGTGTCGACCTGGGAACACTGAGGTCACCAGTTCAAAACCCTGCACTGGTCTGGTCAAGGCATATATGGGAGTTGATGCTTCTAGCTCCTCCCCGCTTTCTCTCTTTCTCTCTCTCTCTCTCTCTCACACTCTGTGTCTCCTCTCTAAAATAAAGAAATAAAAAAAAATTTTTTAAAAATGTGTAAAAAAAAATTCTTATGTTGGAATTACCATTATATTTGGAAATATTTTTATCATGTCTTTCTGAGTTACTTCTGCATTTTTTTAGTCTTTGCTGCGTTATGTTCAGTGCATGTTTTTATTCTTATGCTAGTTTAAAAGCTAAAGTTTGGTCTGTATTGTTTAATTATAAATTATTATATTAAAATTTTTATTATAAAATGCACAACATAAATATTAGGAGAATTACCAAACATATAGCAACCCACTCTTCTTCACCCATCTTACTAAGTTTTTATGAGTATAATTTTAACATTGTCATATTCTCATAGTGCAAGAAAGTTTTCCATTTAACAAGAATAGTTCTACAAAGATTATAACAATTCTTTGCTTTTAAAAAAATGTTTCTTTAATATTTATTTATTTATTATATAATTTACACAACATGAAACACACTCTTTTAATGTATATAATTCAGTGGCTTTTAGTATGTGTACTTATTTAGTTGTATAACTGTCATCACTATCTAATTACATAACATTTTTGGTGGGCAGATAAAATATATTATGCTCACTTTGTTAAAGATGGCACTGCCCACGTGCAAGTCTGTTGATATTAATGTGTGTTGGGGGACAGGCTGTGGGCAGGCCAGGATGTTATAGCCTAAGGCTTAGTTTTAAGAGTAAGCTTTTCCCCACACCCTTGACTGATTGGATGATGTGGGGTGGTGCACTCTCATGAAGAATCCCATTATGCCTCAGATAAGTGGCTTTGTATCAGAGATTTTCTTGTTTGTAGACTGAATTAAGGGTTTGGATTTCTATACTATAAAGTGGGGCGGATCAGAAACTTGCTCGCTCTCTTGGTTTCTGAGATTAGCAATAGAGAGGAGAGCAGAGTAAGGTTACATGGAGGAGGCCAGGAGAAGCAGCCAAGATGGTGGAGGGCTGAGGGAGAAGCCAATTAGTGCAGAGAGAGAAGGAGATGGGGAACAGAGGTGAATAAGACTGGTGAGCTAGAAGCCTTTGATTCTAAGAAACTCAGATAAATCAGTAGCTTTGTGAGCACTGAATGAGTGGGTTTTGGAGCCCAGCGTGTATTTTTACTTGCCTGCCAGGTGCAAGCTAGGATTAAAGATGATGGTCCACTAGTTTTTTGACTCCATTGTTTCATTACTGACTGTCCGAATCTAATGAGAACCTGCATGTGAATGGCCATGACGGTGGCTACTGTCTTTACAATTTCATAACCCTAAAAATTAACATTATATTCATTAGCTGTCTTTGTTTTCTGTACATTTAGTCCAAGGTAACGATTTACTTACTTTCTGTCTCCATGGTCTCAAAAAGTATTTTTGATAGTTTATATAAATTAAATCACATAATATGTAGCATTTTATATCTTTTTTTTTTTTTCACTTAGGATAACATTTCTGTTGGGCAAATGAGTTTGTAAAATTTGTATTTTTTGAGTTTGCTCACTTTTATTGTTAAAAAAATGGCTCTGGGTAGCCATGTCTGTGCTTGCCTTCAGAGCAGGAAAGTTGATTGCAAATTGCAGATAGCATTTATACTTAGAAGGGGCCATTGTTTTGCTAATGTTTACTGGACGAGCAGTCTTTGTAGGCCCAGGAAGTTTTGCGGGAGAGTGGACAGAATGCAGAGAAATGAAGAAGACGCCAGTTTTGCAGATAGAGGAAAGGTGTGCAGATGGAGTGCCAGAGCTAAGAGGCTTTGCGAGCTCTGCTGAGACTGGTGGGGCCTTTGATTCTAGGAAAAACTGGAGAAGATTCTCCTGGTTGTGGAACTGGAGAATGCGTAAGGGCTTTGGGAGCCCTGAATGGAAGGGAAGTGTTTTCCCTACCTGTTTGCTCATCGGTCAGTATGAGACTTTAAAGGAATGGCTCACCATTTTTTGGCTCCACTGTTTCTTTACCATCTGTCCAAATTCAATGAGAACCTGCATGGCCATGAGGGCAGCAGCTACTGGCCATACAATTCTCAAGGTTTATATGTATTGCAGGATGTATTAGTACTTCATTCATTTTTATGGAAGAATATTCCATTGTATAAATATACAAATTTCATTTATCCAATTTGTTTACATTTTGGGGGTTCTTATAAATAATTTTGCTACAGACATTTGTAATTAATGATTTTCACCTCCATAGGTATATACCTGGAAAAGAAATTTCTGAGTCATATAGTAATTCTACATTTCAGTTTTTGAGAAACTGTCACATTGCTTTCCAACATCCCTGCACTAATTTTTATTTCCACCAGGAAGTTGTGAGGTTTAAAATTTTCTGCATCCACACCAATAATTGACATTGTCATCTTTTTTATTATAATCAACCTAGTGGCTCTGAAGTAATATCACATTTTAGTTTTGATTTGCATTTCTCTAACGCTAAATGACATTAAATATCTTTGCATGTGTTTATTAGCTCTTTGTATATCATTTGGGGAAAATACTTATTCAAATACTTGCTGATTTTTAATTGAATTATTTTCTTTCTATTGTTGAGTTGTAATAATTATTTTATTATTTTGTTTACAAGGACAGAGAGAGAGAATCAGAGAGAGGAATAGATAGGAACAGACAGACAGGAACGGAGAGAGATGAGAAGCATCAATTATTAGTTTTTCGTTGCTGTTGTGACACCATAGTTGTTCATTGATTGCTTTCTCACATGTGCCTTTACCACGGGCCTTCAGCAGACTGAGCAACGCCTTGCTGGAGCCAGCGACCTTGGGTCCAAATTGGCGAGCTTTTACTCAAGCCAGATGAGCTCATGCTCAAGCTGGCGAGCTCAGGGTCTCGAACCTGGCTCTTCTGCATCCTAGTCCGATGCTCTAGCCACTCACTGCCACTGCCTGGTCAGGCGAGTTGTAATAATTCTTTATATAATCTATACTATATAAAGTATCTGATAAGTTACTTAATCAGATACATGATTTTTTCAAATATTTCTTTTATTGTGCTCATTGCCTTTCATGAAAATATCCCCTGAAGCATTATTTCTTAAATTTTGACAAACTATAATTTTTGTATATCTTTTATTGCTTCTCATATTTAAAACATATATATGTAGCCATTATCTAATCTAAGGTCATGAATATTTTATCTATATTTTCCTCTAAGGTTTTATTTTTTTAGTTTTACCTCTTATATATAGTTACTTTATATACATATTTTTTCATAATAAATATATATATATAAAGAGGTAATAGTCCAATTTTATTCTTTTGCATGTGGATATCTAGTTTCTCTGGGACCATTTGTTGAAAAGACTATTTTTTCTCCACTATGTTTTCTTGGCACATTTGTAAAAATTAATTGACAATACATGGTAAGGATTTATTTCTGGATTGTCAGTTCTAATCCATTGACTTGTATCTCTACTCTTATGCCAATGACACCATCTTGACTGAGTGCTATCTTCATTAAAGTAATAATGGAACAAAACTCTCCAAAATTATTATTTTCTTTATAAGATTTTTTTTGGATATTCTGGGTTACTTACATTTCTGTGTAAATTTTCCAATCAGTTTGTCAATTTCTGCAACAATACCCATTGGTATTTTGATAAGGATTGTCTCGAATCTATAGATCAACTGAGGAGAATATAGTCAATTTATTAGTATTAAGGCTTTCAACCCAGAAACATGGGAGGTATTTGGATTTGTTCTGGAGTTCTTTAATATCTTTCAATAATATTTTGTATTTTGTAGTATACAAATTTTATACTTCTTTTGTTAAATTTATTCTTAAGTATTTTATTGTTTTGTATGCAATTTTAAATGAAATTATTTTATTAATTTCAGTTTCAGATTATTTTTTAGGATATAGAAATACAACTTATTTTGTATATTGATTCTGTACTATCAATGTATTGCAAACTAAATAGATAATTTCTACATTGAATACTGTACATCAAACATGATGAATAAAATCTTTCTATAAGCTCAACCAAATCTATATGATCATATTCAATGCTACTTATTTTAGAGTAAGGGATGCGAGTAAGTAAAGAAGACCATATAATGCTAACAAGAATGTGTTATTATTTATAAGAATAATTTATAAAAGCAGAATTACCAGTTCAGGTCCTCTGAAAATGTCTCTGAAGCATCCAGATAGCTGTTGCTTTGCCTGTGCCAACATATTTTTCCCAAAATGAGGTGTCCGCATGTTCAGCGAATCAAATAAACTGTCTGGCTGAACATCCCAAGGTGCTTTAAAATTCAGTAAATAATACTAATCACTTCCATTTCAGTATTGATATTAAAGACCCTATTCATGCCAAAAAATAAAAAAAAATAGTGGAATGCAGCTGTTCTGCGCTTTCCTTTAGAATTTTATGTGGAAGTCTGCTTGCATAATGAGAAATATGCCTGTATTTTGTGTTCATTTGTATTTAAAAGGTTTAGAGCAGGAGTGCATAATGACAAACTGGTAACTTGGGAACTCAAGAAATACACCTCTTTTGGCTCAAAGATAAAGTAGCATGGAGAAGGGACTGTGGTGTGATAATAAGTGGATGGTTTTCATTTTTATAACAATGTTGAATGTGTCTTGGCATATCATGAAAATTTGATTGAGGCTGTTAAATGCATATTTCTGTGTAAAAATTTCAGACAAAGTCTTAAATTAACACTAAATCTTAAATACATGATGCAGCAATAAGTTTCTAGAAATGTACAGTGTACTTTTTATTTAAATATTCAACTTTTTATCTATATTGACTCACTATAGTAGTAGTAAAAATACATCTGTGTTGAGAGATTTTTGTTTAAAAATGTGTTAATTTTTAAAAATCATACCTCACTCTTTGTTTTGCATAGACATTTCTTAATTTGTATTATTCCCTGATTACAGTTTGTATTCATTTAAAAACTTCTTAAATTACATCATCATATTGGTTAGTATGTATAAACACTGGTCCTTTTGGTGCTTTAAATAAAAGAACATGATTTCTGATAAACAAAACTATCAGTCAAAAACCAAGTTCCTATTTCTCTGAATTGTGTTTTATTTAGAGGCAAGAATTATTTCTTTACATTTCTCTTTGAAAGCACAGGGCACATTTTAATTTGATTTTGCTAGAACAAAGACCAAATTACAATAAGAATGAATGAAAATTCTTTCTTATTTATTCTTCATTTTATATACCCTTGTTCTTTGTGGTAACTGGGAGAAAAGGTAGTTGCTCAAATTCACTTGAATAAATTCTTCTATAAATTCTTCTTTGTATAAGTTCAAGTTCCTTCTTATCTGAGATGGAGAAAAATCAATTCTATGAAAAAAGTTCTGACAAAACTTAATAGAGATAATTTTGATGACTTTAGGAGGATGTAGAACACAAATGCCTTTCATCTTTTCTTCAACTATCAACACACAAATCTCACTTTGTTTCTCTCCTGGTGTACTGTCTCCCTTTATTCCCCCACTGCTCTGCCACTCCAACCCCCAAGCCAACACAGATAAATTTCCCTTGCTATGTATGTAATATAAGGATTCAAGCAAATTGCACATTGCATTTTTAACTCAATTTTCTTCAATCTTCTAGTATGTGGACCCCACCTCTGTACTTTAGTGTCCAAACAAGATGCTAGAGCAGGCCATAATATTTCTAACAATGTTAAAGGTGACTTATATCTTATAATCACCTTTTACTCTGAGTTTTTGTTTGCTCAGTTATCAAACCCATTTGTCTTTTCACCTCTTAGAGCTGTTATCTTGACTTTACCCAACATTGTCCCAAGGGTGAACATTCACATTTCTTTTCATTCCTGAAAACACCAATGATACAAAGTTATTCGGATAACAATTTTTTTCCTGCAAGGAAAATAACTAAAGACTATTTTGAAACAGAAGAGCAAATAATTTCCAATCCAATATTTCACATTACTTTTCATGACAATTCATTCCACAAGTAAACTTTTATTACGTGCCTCAGAGCCAATCTTTCATATGTAAACAAGGCTAGCTTCTCTACCCTGGTACTTAGCTTATCTCCCAGGATCAAGGAAACTCCAAAAACTGTTATTTTATTTTGTATCCTTTATTAATGTAGTTACTCATTTAACATAACCTGTGACTTCACTAAACAGTTTTAACTAAAAAGTCTATTAGGTGTTTTTGTATTTTACAGTTGTTTATCCCAAGTCTATATCGCTGTAGTAACACAAAGAACTGGAAGTCATTTGAGATTAGATTTTTCTTTACATTGTTCCAGAAAAAATATTAGACTGAGGTGAATGTTCAAATGTGTGAGTTTTCTTTAATTCAATAGTGTAAGGGAATGTGATGCAGGTGGAAATGAACTTTCACAGACTCACAAAGAGAGACATTCCAGGAGACTCACGTGTGTGGGGGAGGTTGGGGTCTAGTGGCAAGGTTTATTTAGGTGATAATGGAAGACTTCCCTCAGGTTCCCAACATCTTATTCCCATCAGTTTTGTCATGAGAAATAGTCATTCTTGTCTTCTTCAGGCACAGTAGAAAGGCCAGTGTCTGAAAATTCTGTGCCATTATGGTAGGCAACTTTAGACAGACAAGCACATCAAGGACTACAGAGCAGGCACAGAAGACCACCAGGGAAGAAAGTCCCAGAACCCCAGTAATGGGCAAAACTTGAAAAACAAGAGCCTCACCCACCAGGGTAACCCTGCTGCTCTCTTTTGCTGGTCATGTGGTTTAGAACTCTGATTTTACATCACTATATCATGGAATTAAAACCTTCCCTATTCTGTATCTATTGATAAGATCATGTGGCTTTTGTTCTTTGTTTTGTTGATATGGTGTATTACATGAACCGTTTTACATATGTTGAACCATCCTTGAGATCCTGGGATGAATCCCTCTTGATCAAGGTGTATTATTTTTTTAATATGTTGTTGTTTTCAATTTGCTAGTATTTTGTTGAGTATTTTAGCATCTGTATTCATTACAGATATTGGTCTGTAGTTTTCTTTTTTTGTGCCGTCCTTGCCAGGATTCAGTATGAGGGTTATGTTGGCCTTATGAAATGTGTTTGGAAGTATTGCTTCTTCTTCCATTTCTTGGAAGACTTTGAGTAGAATAGGAACCAAATCTTCTTTGAATGTTTGATAGAATTCACTAGTATAACCGTCTGGGCTTGGACTTTTATTTTGGGGGAGGTTTTTAATAATTTTTTCTATGTCTTCCCTGCTTATTGGTCTTTTGAGGCTTTCTGCTTCTTCATGACTCAGTCTATGAAGGTTGAATTGTTCTAGGAATTTACCCATTTCTTCTAGATTGTTGAATTTGGTGGCATATAGTTTTTCATAGTATTCCACAATAATTCTTTGTATATCTATGATATCTGTGGTGATTTCTCCTCTTTCATTCTGGATTTTGTTTATAAAATACAACATAATTTTATGTTTAAAACACTCAACAAAATGGGTATAGAAGGAAAATATCTCAACATAATAAAGAACATTTATGATAAACCATCAGCTAACATCATATTAAATGGCATAAAACTGAGGACTTTCCCCTTATATCAGGAACAAGACAGGGATGTCCACTCTCTCCATTCTTGTTTAATGTGGTGCTAGAAGTTCTAGCCAGAGCAATCAGACAAGATAAAGAAATAAAAGGCATCCATATTGGAAAAGAAGAAGTAAAGGTTTCCCTTTTTGCAGATAATATGATCCTATACATCGAAAATCCCAAAGTATCCACAAAAAGATTACTAGAAACAATAAACCAATGCAGTAAGGTCACAGGATACAAAAT
Source organism: Rhynchonycteris naso (assembly GCA_037038555.1). Taxonomy (NCBI): domain Eukaryota; kingdom Metazoa; phylum Chordata; class Mammalia; order Chiroptera; family Emballonuridae; genus Rhynchonycteris; species Rhynchonycteris naso. The sequence continues at coordinate 232,682,608 of CM072998.1, forward strand.
TAATATACAAAAGTCCATAGCATTTCTATATGCCAACAACAAAACATTAGAAAATTAACTCAAAAAAATAATCCCCTTTATGGTTGCAACAAAAAAATAAAATACCTAGGAATAAACATAACAAAGAATATAAAAGGCCTATATAATGAAAACTACAAAGCATTGTTAAGGGAAATTGAAAAAGATACAATGAAATGGGAAAATATTCCTTGTTTTTGGATAGGAAGAATAAATATAATCAAAATGACCATATTACCCAAACCAATATACAAGTTTAATGCAATTTCCATCAAAATTCCAATGACAATTTTTAAAGAAATGGAACAAAAAATCATCAGATTTATGCAGAACTATAAAAAACCTGAATAGCCAGAGCAATCCTAAGGAAAAAGAACAAAGCTGGGGGCATTACAATACCTGACTTCAAATTATATTATAGAGCCACGACAATCAAAACAGCATGTTATTGGCAGAAAAATAGACACTCAGACCAATAGAACAGAATAGAAAGTCCAGAAATAAAACCACATATATATGGTGAAGTAATTTTTGATAAAGGGGCCAACAACACACAATGGAGAAAAGAGAACCCCTTCAACAAATGATGCTGGGAAAACTGAGAAGCCACATGCAAGAGAATGAAACTTGACTACAGTTCATTCCCTTGTACTAAAACTAATTCAAAATGGATCAAAGACCTAAATATAAGACCTGAAACAATAAATTACATAGAAGAAAACATAAGAACTAAACTTATGGACCTTGGCTACAAAGAGCACTTTTTGAATTTGACTCCAAAGGCAAGGGAAGTGAAGGCAAAAATAAATGAATGGGACTACATCAGACTAAGAAGTTTTTGCACAGCAAGAGAAACTGACAACAAAATAAACAGACAACCAACTAAATGAGAGATGAGCCTGACCAGACTGTGCAGTGGATAGAGCGTCAGACTGGGATGCGGAAGACCCAGGTTTGAGACCCCAAGCTCGCCAGCTTGAGCGCGGGCCCATCTGGCTTGAGAAAAAGCTCACCAGCTTGGACCCAAGGTCGCTGGCTCCAGCAAGGAGTTGCTCGGTTTGCTGAAGGCCCGCAGTCCAGACACATGTGAGAAAGCAATCAATGTTAATTGTTAACTATGGTGTTGCAATGACAACAGAAAACTAATGATTGTTGTTTCTCATCTCTCTTCATTCCTGTCTGTCTGTCCTTATATATCCCTCTCTCTCCGTCCCTGTAAAAAAAATATTTTAAATGGGAGATGACATTTTCAAACAACAACTCAGATAAGGGGCTAATATCCAAAATATACAAAGAACTCACAAAGCTCAACAACAAACAAACAAACAAACAATCCAATTAAAAAATGGGAAGAGGACATGAACAGACACTTCTCCCAGGAAGAAATACAAATGGCCAACAGAGATATGAAAAGATGCTCATCTTCATTATCTATTAGAGAAATGCAAATCAAAACTACAGTGAAATACCACCTCACGCCTGTTAGATTAGCTATTATCAACAAGACAGGTAATAACAAGTGTTGAAGAGGCTGTGGAGAAAAAGGAGCCCTTATCCACTGTTGGTGGAAATGTAAAGTAGTACAACCATTATGGAAGAAAGTATAGTGGTTCCTCAAAAAACTAAAAAATAGAACTATGATATGACCCAGCAATCCCTCTACTGGGTATATACCCCCCAAACTCAAAAACATTGGTACGTAAAGACACATGCAGCCCCATGTTCATAACAAATTGTTCACAGTGGCCAAGACATGGAAACAACCAAAAATCCCTTCAATAGGTGACTGGATGTAAAGAAAATGTGGTACATATATACCATGGAATACTACTCAGACATAAGAAATAATGACATCGGATCATTTACAACAAAATGGATGGACCTTGATAACATTATACGGAATGAAATAAGTAAATAAGAAAAAACTCAGAACTGAATGATTCCATACATAGGTGGGATGTAAAAAAGAGACTAAGAGACATGGACATGAGTGTGATGGTTATGGGGGGGCAGGGGGGGGGGAGAGGGAGTGGGGGGGAGGGGAAGGGCACAAAGAAAACCAGATAGAAGGTGACAGAGGACAATTTGACTTTGGTGATGGGTATGCAACTTAACTGAATGACAAGGTAACTTGGAGATGTTTTCTTTGAACATATGTACCCTGATTTATTAATGTCATCCCTTTAAAATTAATAAAATAAAAAAATAAAACCTTTGTATTTTAAAAAATAAAAATAAAAAAGACCTTCCCTAGACCTTTCCTCCCCTGGCATATCACTTGTCACGTGGTTTTAGAAACCCTTAGAGGGGGAACAAACAAGAAAGCTGGAAGACAACATCTAGGCCTCAGTTGTGCTTCATCTCTAGGCCCAGAAAAGCAGCAAAACAGTCAAAAGAAAGTCACGGTTGACCTCAGGACCAGCTGCATGAACTAATGACCCCTGCATTGGCGCCGACCACTCAGTGGAGAACACAACCCCAAAAGAACACAACTGGAAACCTGATGAACATTCTATTGAGATCCTCCCTTAGGACCTCCCCTAAAATTCCCACCCTTAAAATCTCTTAGGACAGAGGTCTCAGTGCACTCTCTCTTAGAGAAATGTTTATGCCATTGCATTTTGCATTTCCCCTTCTCTTCTTCCTCAGGTGTGCATTTCTTGCCCCTCTCTCCTAAGCTCCAAGGGACCTCAAGACTTGTAACCAAGGGAGCAGTGTGCAGGAGCAGTTCTTCTCTGGCTAACTCTCTGATCCTGTCTCCAAGGTTCCCTTTCCTCTTACTTTCTTCCTGTATGGCCAATAGATTTTTTCTTTATTTGCTGCATTTTTATCTTTTAATTGAATTCTTTCTCTCATGGAGATAAGAATCGAGGTCTCCTTGCTCCCCCATAACACCATGGTTTAGTCCATGTCTTTGTATTCATCCAATCAACTTAGCTTTTATGTTTCTGGTTGTACTTGGGCTGTACCCAAGCCCCTCCTGAAGCCTGCATTTGGGGTCCATCTCGCTGTCTGCCCCAGGGCTGCTATGACCACATGACTGCATTAAAGAGAAATGCACAAGTACATAGTGCTCACAGTTGAGTGAGAGAAGAGGCTTCCTTTTGCTAGGCTCTGATTATGTAACCTCAGGCTTGGGAAGGGCCAAACACTTCTTTAAACTAACCAATCAACTTCTTTGTTTTAGGTGGGCTTGCATTGGATAGTGGTGGGGTTGGGGGACAGAGAGGGTTCTCTACATCTCTTGTTCAATCTGATGCTTTTCTCAGGCTAGACAAACAGGTACCTATGGTCATAGTCTTTGCTCTTACTGCTACATGCCTCAAAGCAGAAGTGCCTCACCCTGTGCCTTTTTCACCAGAGGAATTTCTTCTGTTGTTTATAATTCTTGCCCAGTAATGATCTTTCCTGCTGTCTTCCTGCCCACTTAGGGATTAGGTTCCAATAGCAGATGCCCTGGGGAGTATGTGAAGCTGTAACTTCCTGGGAAGGAAGCAGACTTATTGTCCAATTTAGTTTCCCAGTCCATTAGGCTTACCAATGTCTGATTCCCTTTTCTTCTTCTATTATTAATACTTATTCTAATACATGAAGAACAATCTTTTAAAAAAATCAATTTTCTACCTGTCCATAGCAGACCTCAGCAATTTGGGTTATTTATCATCATATTTCATATATTTTTTTTTCCAACTGGCTGGCCTGGGTAGTTTACACCAGTATTTTTCAACCATCAATCCACCAGAAATTTTGTTCTGGTCTGTGAAAGAGTTAACTATCAAGACGATTAACTCTTCTGAGGACTAACACAAAATTTTTAGCAGACTGGTGTTTGAAACCATTTGGTGTACACAAGATTATAACTTTTTAACATTTATGAGAATAAAGATTTCTCTTTTATCTCTAAACTTCTTTATAATTTCATATGAAACTATAAAGTACACATGTTCCCACTGTTGAGGGAGATAGAAATTTTCTTCTACCATTTTGGATTCTTTCAAGTAGTCTAATAATTAAAGGGATGTGAAAGAGATTAACAAGTGAAAGTAACCAGATTTAAGTACATGAATATGTATGGGAACCCGACATACTGAGAGAGTCAGAGATGGAAAGTTAACGTGAAGTATAAAAGGCATTTTAAGGATGTAGTAAGATGCCATGGGGTTTCAGAGAGTAGGAAGGTCATTTGTAGAATGTTAAGAAGAACAGATGTTCAATAATCAGAAGTTTTCCTGTTTTATACATAGTTCATAAAAGGTTATTTCTGCTAAGAAATCATACGGACAAGCCCCCAAATTTAAATTATTTAATACCAAGAAAGAAGTTGTTTTGTGATTCTACAGGATCTCAATTTTCTTCATATGAAAATAATCTATATGTCAACGTAGCACATCATGGAGAAGCCTGTTCTTAAAAATATATATGCCCTGGCCAGTTGGCTCAGTGGTACAGCATTGGCCCCACGTGTGGAAATTCTGGGTTTGACTCCCGGCCAGGGCACAAAGGAGAAGTGTCCATGTGCTTCTTTACCCTTTCCCCTCTCTTTTCTCTCTATCTCTCTCTTCCTCTCCTGCAGCCAAGGCTCCGTTGGAGCAAAGTTGTCCCGGGTGTGGAGGATGGCTCCATGGCCTTTGCCTCAGGTACTAGAATGGCTCAGGTTGCAAAGGAGCAATGTCCCAGATGGGCAGAGCATGGCTTTCTAGTGGGCATGTCAGGTGAATCCCGGTCAGGTGCATGCGGGAGTCTGTCTCTCTGCCTCCTCACTTCTCACTTCAGAAAAATACCAAAAATACACACACACACACACACACACACACACACACACACACACTAAAGGATTCTATTAATTGAGTGGCATTATACCTAAAATTGATTTTCTTAACCACATATTGTCTTCATAAAATGTACATGGGTATCTGTTATTTATTTAGATACAGACAATGTAGTCCATTTTCAGATTTAAAGAACACCTTACAACAATTTGATGCCTACAAGGCCTTAAATTTACAAGTGAGGAAAATAGATTCTGATTCCATGTACGCATGTAGTTACCCTTCCTTACCTTACCAAGCTGTCTGCTAATAGAGCTTCTATTCAGTGAATACAAACTATTGTATTAGACTCATAGGGGAAGGAAAAATATATTTTCTTCCATGCATTTTTAGTTTCCAGTTGGATTCCTATAAATGTGACTGGCCAAGACAGATTAATAAAAAGAAAAAATACTAAAAGTTTATTTGCATGTACATTTTACTGACAAATGGGAATATTCAAAGATGAGTAATTCAAGCAGGTAGCTAAAACTTGGGTTTACATTTCTGTATAGGTTAAAAGAAAGGAAAGGACTTTTGGGTGAGGGAGTCAAGTTATGGGAAGACGACAAGGGTTGTTTAGTAAAACTTGTTTAAAAAAATGAGCAAAACTTATTAAGAAAATTGAAATAGATGCTTTTTCTTCTGATACGAGTTCTCCGCTTTGGTAGGGGAGATAGAAACACCTCTACACCTGAAAATTTCCTTTATAAATGTAAATTTTCTTTACAAAAGGAAGACCCCTGTCTTAATTTAGAGTTTTTACTCTCTCAATGATTTTCAGATTAAAAATAATCTATATATGGTTTGAACTGTGGTGGCACAGTGGATAAAGCATTGACCTGTAATGGTGAGTTCACCAGTCCGAAACTCTGGGCTTGCATGGTCAAGGCACATAGGGGTGTTGATGTTTCTTGCTCCTCCCCCTTTTTTCTCTTTTTCTTTCTCTCTCCTCTCTCTAAAAATTAATAAGAAAATGTTTTCCCCCAAAATAGTCTATATGCCATATGCAAAAGAAACATTTTGGGGATGGCATATTCTGGTACTCCTTACCTCTTTATGCCTTTCTTCCCTTTATTTGTATGCAAAAAAAACCCCCATAATATATAATATTTACCTTTTGGTACAATGCCTTATCCCAAAATTAAATTTCCAGGGACTGGAATGGTATTTCCAGTTGCTAGGGGCTTCCTGGTACTGCTCATATCATGGCAAGCGGGAGGATATATGCATATTTAACACTCAAGATTGTTTACACTAACTCAGTCGTATGCAGACTGTCAGCTTCCTGGAGGGGAGTTGTCATGTCCTTTCAATTTCCTTTGTATAACACATAGTAGAGACCCAGTGGACAAAGATATGAAAGGAAGCTTTTAATAATGTATTTTTGCTAGTTGTAAATATCTTGTTTTAAAATTTAGACACCTTATTTTTAGAGTGAATTGGCTAAGTAATAATAATTATCTCATTTGCCAACATATGGCAAAATTATATGGTTTATTATGTATGCAATAAGGGATGTAATTTCATACCAGTATGTGTTAAAATAGAAACTTTCCTCTATAATAATTAAATACATAGAGAAAGAATTTGGGGGCAAATGGAAAAAGTAAAGTAATACATCATTTTTATTGACATTTTATGAGATACAATTATTTTTCATTATGTAAATTCTTCCTAAGCTTAATATATGGTAGATCTGAAGTTACAATCTAGCACATACTATTCTCTGCATGTTGAAATAATATTTTAGGTTCATCTTTGCTCTCAGTTGCTAGAAATATTTAAATGGACAAGTCTAAAAGGGTTGATCTGGTTACAAATTTAGCATGAGTCAAGAAAGAACTGAGCTTTGAATCTTAACAGCAATTGAATGATGCTTTCAAGAACACATCTTAGATATATAAAAATTTTATAGACATTGTCATTAAAACCTGTAGTTCAGCAATTAAAACTATTTGCTTTATAGAAATGGACTCCACTTTGTGTTTTATGCTCTTTTGAACATCTTAAAACTTTCAGAACACCAATCTTTTGATCTATAAAAATGATAAAGATTTTAAGATACAGCAGAGAAAGTAGGGCATTTTAGAAGAATTGTAATCTTTCAAATGCCTCTTTTTGTTAAAGCAACTATAAAATGTTTTAGAAAGCAAAATGTTTTAGAAACCCTTTGTGAGGGTTGCTGGGTATCTATATATTCTCTATGTCTTAGCTCTAAAGAAAAAAAAATCAATGATATATAATAATGACTGGTAGAAGATTCAAGAAAATATTGATTTAGATTTAACATATTCTAACTTCTAAAGAAAAAAATAAAGTCTGCTAATTTTGTATGAGAATAAATGCTACAGAAATACCAATTTAAGTTATGTATTTTGATCATAATCTTCATAAAAATATGTTTACATTGTATTTATATCCCAGCAAATAATGTTTTTCAAACTCATCCTTCTGTAAGGATTTCAGAGAGTTTATCTAAAGGGCTAGTATATTTGATACTTTAAGAGTAAATAAATAGATTTCCAAAGCATCTAACAGAAGTAAAATAACATTTGGAAGTCATGGAATATTATTATTTCTTCAGAATTAATAATCAAATTTTAATAATGCAGCATTTAATAGGGATGGTAGTGCTATGTGTGTAACTTACTAAGTATCAGACTTAGAAAGCATGATTTATTATATCTCCTGACAAAGAACCTCAGTCATTAATGACTGGGACCCTTTGTGTGTAGTAGTAAATTTTTAAAGGTGCCATGGCTTGACAAATACAAAGCAGACACATTATGAACATTTGCTCTATAAAGTCATAAGAAATTGAAAAGAAAAAAATCACATAAAAGATAGACCTATCTTTAATAACAGTGGCCTCAATGGACAGTGAAGACATAAATAAATCAGAAACAGAGAAAGAGGAAAGGTAGAAGCTGGGAAGAAGCAGAGAGAAGTAAAAAGAAAGTTAATATTTTCTCTATAAATAGTTATTGAGTTCCTACCCTAACCTGGCAACCAGGGTGAGTGACAGCATAAAACATAAATGAAGAAGGCATGCAGGAAGCATATAAGATAACAGTAAAGAGCAACTGGTAAACAAGTAATTACAATACAATGAAAATAAATGCTACAATAAGATTACACACAGCCCTGGTTGGTTACTCGTTTGGTTAGTGTTGTCCAGACACGCCAAAGTTGTGAGTTCATACTCTGGTCAGAGCACCTAAGAATCAAGCAATGAATGCATAAGCAAATGAAACAACAAATCTCTCTCTCTCTCTCCCTTCCTCTTTATCTAAAATCAATAAAAATAAATTTAAAAATTAGAAAAAAGATTACACACAAATACTATGGCAAAGACAGGGAATAAAGCAACTTGAAATTGGCATCCAGCTCAGCATTAAGTCACAGCAGAGGATTTTAGTAAAGAAATATAGTTTCTTTCTACTTTTGGTTCTTTATATTTCTTTTATAACTATTTCTATAGCAGTGAAAGAAAAGGAGCAAGAGAGATGACTTCATCCTCACAAGTGAGGAGTAAGATCATTCTACCAGCACACTAATAAAAAATTTCTCTGTCTGGAATGACTGACTTTTTCACAGACAAGAAATTTTTTATTTACTCATTTTATCCTGAAGTAATTCTAAAAGGAAGGAAAATAATTACTTAAACTGAGATAAAATATTGAAAAGAAGAATTATTGACCCTCATGTAAGGCCAAAAAATTGTTTTTCCTTCTTTTCTAAGTGAGGTGGTATCCTTGACACTTTATATATGTTGTCGTATTTAACAGTTATAACAAAGAATTTTCCCCAAATTAGTCTGTATTTACAGAAGACTCCTCCCATTGTCTGTCAGTAGAAAATTCTGAAAATCTTTTTTTTTTTTCAAAAGGCTAGACAGATTTCAAGGAATGGAAAGACAAGTTTTACGTGAGTCTAGATGCTAAACCAAGTGATGATGTCAGCTCTGCAGGGAGTCAACCATTAATCTATTTATGGAGAATATTCAAGTGACATATCCTGGAGGAGTTCTAAGTACTCTCATTACATAAAGGTTTCTAATTCTTAAGTCAATCATGTTTTCTTGTTTTAATATATTTTTCCTTTAGAAGAGAAGCTGAGTTTACTTTTTTCAAGAATTTGTTTGGAAGTTTGTTATTTCATTGTCCTTCCTACCTTTCTTTGTCTACCTTGGGCCACTTGGAACCATGTATTATATTGACAATACTGTATATGATGTATCATTCCCATTGCAAATATAATGCCAGTTTGTCCCATTTTTGGTGAAGTTAAATCTTATCAACTTGTTCAGGATGATGAATGCCAGATCTTTTCACAGTAATGATGCTTTCACAGTAATATTTTTTCCTTTGTAATGAATAAATAATGAGGGTTACATTGAGATAGTGCAAATATCCTGTTCCCAAGAATCTTTCACCCTGGTTTTAGCATTTATCAATAATCATTTTATAGACCATCTCTAATGTATGTTGCAAAATGGTCCTCATTTGGTCCTTCCACATTTATTATCTGAGATTCTTTGGTATAGAAAAGATTCATCCTCTCTCTCACCATTCAAATACACATCCTATCAATGTCACTATGAACTCACAAATGTTTTTTTTTTATTTTTTTTACTTCTTTTTATTTTATTCATTTTAGAGAGGAGACACAGATTGAGAGAGAGAGAGAGAGAGAGAGAGAGAGAGAGAGAAATAGAGAAAGGGGGGAGGAGCTGGAAGCATCAACTCCCATATGTGCCTTGACCAGACCAGTGCAGGGTTTTGAACTGGCGACCTCAGTGTTCCCAGGTTGATGCTTTATCCACTGCGCCACCACAGGTCAGGCACGAATTTGTTTTTATTTACTATGTTTCAATACATTTTTACCATTACTTTGCTCCTCATGTTGTCTCAAATTTGGCAGTGGAAGTTGAGTCAAGCCATTTTCCATATCCGTTTGACATGTCACCATTAATCTTCAACTATTTTCTATTCTGCTTTACTTTGCATGTTCTTTGCCTCAGCCTTGGTATTGGCTATCTCTCTAAGAAAACTTTAAATCTTTTAACATTTTCAACTCTTGAACTCAATTTCACAAGGTTATTTTTCAATCTGCTCTTTGCTAATGTTTATATAGGATTTTTACTTCAATATTCATAAGTAAAATTGATCTATGGTGATACATTTTATACTATATTTACCAGGTTTTGTAAATCAACATTATCCTTGCATCACATACAGAATTTGAAAACTTTTCTTTATTTCTCATGATCTGGAACAATTTAAATATCATTGGGTTTATCTAATCTATAAAAGATTATTAGAATTCCCCTGTGAAATCATCAGGGCTTAGTTTGTTTTTCTTTTCTTTTTTTTTCTGTGAATGTTGGTCTGTTTAATTGTTGTATTTTTACTGAGATCAATTTTAGTAAACTTTATTTTTATAAAACATCATCTATTTCTTCCAGATTCTTAAATTTATTTGCATAATATCATCCAAGACTGACTATTATGAGATTTTAATGTCTCTATTTTAGTAATTATTTGTCATTGGTGTGTACTTATTTTGATTACTGTAGCTATTAGTTTGGTTATTTTGTGATTTTTTTTTAAAGAAATAACATTTTAATTTATGTATTAATAAAAGTACTAGTCAGTACACTCTGTTTTATTTACCCAATGGGTTACGATCTGCAATATAAAAAGCACTCCTCCAAGATCTATTTACTAGTCTGAAAAGCTGGAAAGTTAGTATATGACTGCTACATTTTTAAAAGCTAAGACTTTTGGAAAATGTACTCATGAGGTGCAAATATTCTGCTTGTTCCATGCCAGCTACTTTTGGAGGTCCAAGGATGGAATTTAATAACTATGTGTATGTGTATGTTCTTAATGTAACTACTGTGTGTGTGTGTTCTTAATGTAGTGTAATTCTTGACCCAGAATATACCTTAATAGTAAAAGGATCCTAAATGATTAATCTATACCTTTACTTTCAAACCTCACTTATTTGAAATCAGTGAGAATCTTTTATTTTTAAATGTCTCCAAAGAAAAGAGATTTTTACTGTATTATCATTTTGAAAACAGATGATTTATTGATAATTGGTTTTGAACTGCTCCTTTATTTGGTTACATATATAGGTCTAGCTCTTCCTGATCCTGTTAAAATCTTTAACAACTACAAACTGGAAGGTTTGAGGAGAACAGAAATGTAGAGTTATCTACTTCCATGTGCTGTAACTGTGGCTTGACTTATACATGTCATTTTGCCGTTGTTCACCGAACCTGAGCACCCTTTGAAATGGAGACATAACTAAAATTTGGAAATCAATAAATGTCTAAAAGGTCACTTTTAATAATGATAAAAATAAGTTAAATATACTTTAGAGCTTTGAAAGTTTTGACAGCCAAAGCAAACTACAGGGAACATACAGTCAGTTGACATTTGTGTAACCAATATCCATTATTATACCAAGTATTTCATGAATCTCAGTGGTGATCTTAATGAAGTTCAAGGCAAAGCTCTAGAGAAACCAGAAAAAGAGAAGCAGCTAAAGATGAGCAGCATTGGTTACCCATTAACAATCTTTTCTTTTTCCAGAACCATAACAATCTCAGCAGGACTCCAGAACTAAGCAGCTTTCTATTGCTTCTCACTAATTCTTAGGCTAATTTCCTAGAAAATCAATTCTCTCATTATTTTCTTTTTCATTTCTTTTCTTTTTCTTTTTACCTCTTACCTACCTTGACAAAATTAGAAGCAATGCTCATGAATGAAAAATTAAATGCATGACTAATGTTAAATTTATTTGCCTTTTATATTCTTAAAACTGTTACTTAGCATTACGAAGTCTCTTAAAGTGAATGAATTTGATTTAATTTGATAATGGGTAAGCCCTGTGAAATTAAGTGAGTTTTTATCACCTTTTGTCCTTAGCCTTTTTTCTTTCTGCCATGGCATTAATATTTATTGCTGCTATTGCATTACTTGGGTGGAACCATAATAAAATGTATTTTTAAATGTTTTTATTTTACTTTTCTCTGATTTTCTTCTTATGTTATAGTTTGCCACACTATTATTAAAATTACATAGATATTAGAGTTAAAATATTTTCATTAGCTCTAACATCCTTAGCAATTTTCTATACAAAATAACTTGCCCAATGTATCTCAGATAAAGAAGCACAGTTATTATTTTATGAAAATAATATTCTTCAAAATAATACCCTTATTTAAAATCTTGATCACAGTTCATAAACTTTTATAAAGAGACCAAAATGTGTTAAATTCCTTTACATAAAAATGAAAGCACATTCCTTCTTCATAGATGCACATTCATTACAAATTGATTTCTCTGATATTTTTCAATAATCACCAAAATTTCCTCTGGAAAAATGTACATTAAAAAATATTTTACTCCTACACTCAAATTTATGAGAGAAATATAATATTAGTACTTTTTAGGTAATCAGCATTTTTTTTCTGTGTGTTTCATGGGTAAGAGGAAAACATGAATTCAGGTATAATTATATGGGGATAGATAAAATTGTGTTTACAGTTGTAAGTACATGAAACAGTTTATATTTACCTTATCATTTATTAATTATTGTATTATTTATTTGTATTACAACTGTAAACTTACTTTTCTAACCCCTATATGTGAAAAATAGTGCAAATAGAAAACACAGTTTTGCAAAATTACATGTTTATTTTTAAATTTACATGAATGGAAATCTGAAACAAAGAGGAAGAAGTAATTAAAAGAAAAGACCAATTCTTTCTTTTTTTTTTTTTAAATTGAATTTATCGAGGTAACATGGTTGATAAAATTATATACGTTCCATGTATTCAGTTCTATAAGACAACATCTTTATACCCTGTGCGTGTTCACTACCCAAGTCGAGTCTCCTTCCCTCACCATTTATCCCCCCTTACCCGGCTGTACTTCTCCCATCCCCCTCTCTACTTCCCCCATGTCCCTCTCCCTCTTTTTTTTTTTTTTTTAAATGAAAACATCTCCAGGTTATCTTAACATTCAATTGTGTTGCATACCCGTCACCAAAAGTCAAATTGTCCTCTGTCACCTTCTATCTGGTTGTCCCTGTGTCCCTCCCCTCCTCCCTATCCCACTCTTCCCTCCCTCCCCCCACCCCATAACCACCACTCTCTTGTCCATGTCTCATAGTCTCACTTTTATGTCCCACCTATGTATGAAATCATGCTGTTCTCAGTTTTTCTTTTTTTCTGATTAACTTATTTCACTCCGTATAAGGTTATCAAGGTCCATCCATTTTGTTATAAATGATCCGATGTCATCATTTCTTATGGCTGAGTAGTATTCCATAGTATATATGTACCATGGCTTTTTAATCCACTCGTCTTCTGACGGACACTTGGGCTGTTTCCAGATCTTCGCTATTGTGAACAATGCTGCCACGAACATGGGGGCGCATTTCTTCTTTTCGAACAGTGCTAAGGTGTTCTTAGGGTATATTCCTATAAGTGGGATAGCTGGGTCAAAAGGCAGTTCGATTTTTAAATTTTTGAGGAATCTCCAAACTGTTTTCCATAGTGGCTGCACCAGTCTGCATTCCCACCAGCAGTGCAGAAGGGTTCCCTTTTCTCCACATCCTCGCCAGCACTTATTCTGTGTTGTTTTGCTGATGAGTGCCATTCTGACTGATGTGAGGTGATATCTCATTGTGGTTTTAATTTGCATTTCTCTAATGATTAGTGATGTTGAGCATTTTTTCATATGCCTATTGGCCATCTGTATGTCCTCTTTGGAGAAATTTCTATTCATTTCTTTTGCCCATTTTTTGATTGGATTGTTTGTCTTCCTGTTGTTGAGTTTTATAAGTTCTTTATAAATTTTAGTTATTAACCCCTTATCAGACGTGCTGTCGAATATATTCTCCCATTGTGTGGTTTGTCTTTTTATTCTGTTCTTATTGTCTTTAGCTGTGCAAAAACTGTTTAGTTTGATATAGTCCCATTTGTTTATCTTGCCTTTTATTTCATTTGCCCGTGGAGATAAATCTGCAAATATATTGCTGCTACAGATGAGAAAAGACCAATTCTTAAGGTAAAATTCTATTTTAGTCCTCCCCAAAACAGTTAATTTTAAAGAACAGATATCTAATGTGCTATATTTAGCGATTATCATCCATAAAAGAGTCACAAATGATTTATAGCAGTGGTTCTTAACCTGGGTTCTATCGAACCCTAGGGGTTCAATGAGTCAGTCTCTGGGGTTCAGAGAAGTCTCTGCCGCGGAGGCCAGAATAAAGTAGTACCGTAATTTGTTGTGAGTTCATGCCTTTGTTGGTTTTGTTCTTTGAGCAAGGTGATGTTCATGCACGGCTCATTTTGTGCACCAGTAAAAAAACATATACCTATGTCATGAATTTGGGAAAAAAAATCATATTTTATTTATCACTAAAGAAGGGTTCGGTGAATGCGCATATGACACTGGTGGGTTGGGTACCTCAAAAAAGGTTAAGAACCACTGATTTATAGCCTTTCAAATAGATAAAATTATATATATGTACATATATATGTGTGTTATGTGTGTTTGTGTGTATATATATGAATTATGCCAGGACAACATAGAAGTAATAACAATTCAGTATTGGATGAAAACATGTTACCTTATTACACATTTAGTTCCTGTCACTGTTATACATAGCTATACTGTATTGAGACAAGAAAGTTCTTAAAGATATATATATATATATATATATATATATATATATATATATATATATATATATATATATATATATGCCTGACCTGCGGTGGCACAGTGGATAAAGTGTTGACCAGGAATGCTAAAGTTGCCAGTTGGAAACCCTGGGCTTGCATGGTCAAGGCACATATGAGAGTTGATGCTTCCTGCTTCTCCCCTATTCTCTCTTTCTCACTCTTCCATCTCTAACGTGAATAAATAAATAGTCTTAAAATCTTTTAGCCTGACCTGTGTTGGCGCATTGGATAAAGCATCAACTTTCTAAATCATCTCTCTCTCTCTCATTCTTCTCTAGAAAGGATTCAATAGATAAATAATTAAAAATAAAAGATATATGGACCAATACACTCCATTCACAGACGAGAAATTCAAGGCCAAATAATGTTAAAGATGTGATTTGAGAGTTCTGAGGTGGGAGTCATGAGTGCTGGCCTTTGGAGAAACCTGTGGAAAGCTCTTGTCTAGGGTGTTAGAGTAAAGGTCTTCTTAACAGCTCTTCTTAAACAAAACAGTCTAGTGTGGGAAAGGAAAGTGTAAGATTCCATATTTGTAGTATCACACTGGAGCTTAAGCTTGGTACAAGGAATTCATTATCAGGAGGCCAACACTGTAAAGCTATTTCGGGAGAAGGACACAGCAGCCAGGCATTTCACAAATCAGCCTGAAATAATACACAACAGGAAATCAAATGAGGATATGAGCTAAAGAGTATAAAATTTATTTTGAAACAAAAGGAAATTATTGACATGTTTAAGGCAGTGATATAATGTGATCAAATTTGTGGTTTTGTAAAAACATTGTTTGCAACTTGGAGGAAATAGTTGAGAAAATCAAATTTGTTCCAGAGAGATTATATAAGAAGCTATTAAGTGATCCAGGCCATATACTCTGAGAGCTAGAATAAAGACAGTGGCAGTGGTGAATGGAAGGAAAATATGGATTCCAGAGGTACAAGCAAGTTAGAATACATTAAAAGTGTGGGTTTATTTTTGGTGGGCATGACTGAAGTGGAGTAGTTACAGACCCTGGAAGTCTGAGTTAAGAATAACTGGATTTAAGAGAGAGATAGATGGCTGTTAAGAATATAAAAAGAGAATAAAGTTCAGTAAAACATGTTGCCATTGAGATGTAGAGGACTGAGAAGTGCAATGTCTTTTAGGCAGTTAACTAGACTTATGAAAAATATATAAACTTGAGAATGATCAATCTTATAATAGTAGTTTAAGTCATGAGTGCAAGTGAGATCATTCACAAATCATGTAGAAGTTGTGAAAATCAAGGCAAAGAGGATGGAACACTGGGGAATGCTAAGACTTTAAGAGGAGTACACAGAAAAAAATTATATATATATATATATATATATATATATATATATATATATATATATATATATATATATATATAATGTCATGGAAAGTAGGAAATAATAATTTTTCATCTGTAATGGTCAATAATGAAGTAAAAGGTCTAGGAGTATAAGGACTGATGTGTTTTTGTTTGGGCAGTATGGAGGTTGGTGGTAATGTTAGTGTGTTTCAGTAAGTTATTGGGGTTAACAGCTTGAGAACTGTGAGTCAAGGGTATGGAGGAAGATTGGGCATGTAAGAAGTAGAAAAAGCATCGAAGGAAGGTATGAGATCAATGAAGATGTATTTTTATAATAATAATAATAATATTTTTTGGAGAGAGAGACACAAGGAGAGAGAGAGAGAGACAGACAGACAGACAGACAGACAGAAACATTGAGATATTCCTTTCTGTGCCCTGACCAGGAGAATTGAACTGGCAACCTCCACACTCCAGGACAATGCTTTAACCAAATGAGCTAAAAAGCCAGGGCTTTAATTTTTATTGATTTTTAGAGAGACAGAGAGAAGAAAGGAGAGAGAAGGTAGAGGGAAGGAAACATTCATTTGTTATTCCAATCAGTCGTGCATTCCCTGGTTGTTCCTTGTGTGTGTCATGAATGGCTATGGAACCTGCAACCTTGGTGTTTCAGGATGAAGATCCTAACCAGGGGTCTTCAAACTTTTTACACAGGGGGCCAGTTCATTGTCCCTCAGACCATTGGAGGGCAGGACTATAAAAGAAACTATGAACAAATCCCTATGCACACTGCACATATCTTATTTTAAAGTAAGAAAATAAAACAGGAACAAATACAATATTTAAAATAAAGAACAAGTAAATTTAAATCAACAAACTGACCAATATTTCAATGGGAACTATGGGTGCGGATTCATCCTGTGCTCCTCTCACTGACCACCAATGAAAGAGGTGCCCCTTCCGGAAGTGCAGCGGGGCCCGGATAAATGGCCTCAGGGGGCTGCAAGCGGCCCCCTGCTCTTAACTGATAGAGCTAACTGGCCAGGGCTACAATAATTAATTTTTAACTAACATTTTTATTTAAGAAAATTGTGAATTCAGATGCAATTGTAAGAAATTAAACAATATGCTGTGTACTTTTTACGTATTTCCCCCAATGTAAATGTCTTTGAAGCCTGTAGTCTGCTATTACAATCAAGGTTTGACATAGTCAAGGTATAGACTAGTTCCATCACAACAAAGGTTGTTGTTTTTATCCTTTAATAGCTGCACTTAGTTTTCACACCGCTACTTATGAAAACCACTAGTTTGTTATCCATTTCTATAAATTTGTCATTTTAAAAATATAATATAGTGTCATGCAGTATGAGTTCTTTTGGGATTTTATACACTCAGCGTAACTGTGTGGAGAATCATCAAGTTGTTAGGTATATAAATAGTTCACTGTTTTTATTGCTGATTAGAATTTCTTGGTCTGACTATATCATAGTTTGTATAACCATTCATCTGTATTTGAGTTTTTCCTCAGATTTTGGTTATTAAGGTGCTATAAACATTCATGTACAATTTTTTTGTTAAGCTGAATTTTTATTTCTCTGGAATTAATGTGTCAGAATGAAATTGCTGAGTCATATGATAGTTGCATAAATATTCTTATAGCTAATCCTGCTTTAAAAATAATGAACATTGCATGATATATCTTTTCTGATACTTTTATTTTCACCATACCTAGAAAGAATGAGGTTACACTATCTTGACAGAATTAGAAGTCTGCAATTATTTTTTAAGTAGGAGAGATTGAGCACATTTAAACTTGATAGAGAGTTTGAAAGAAGAGAAGAATGATGGAATAAAGTACATGAGTAGATATAAGAGAATAGGATTTCAAGGTACAGAAAGAAATATTATACTTGAACCGAGAAGTGACAACTGAGGAGTTGAAACAAGAGAAAAGAAAGATTGGAAAGAAAGGGTAACTTAGCAGATCTGGGTTGTTCAAGCCCTGCATATTCAAAGTGAAGACCTTTTTTGGCAATGGATATTGGCCAGATCTTAGAAGATAACTTCTAAGATTTTAGAATATTTTGCCTGATAAGATTGCTTTTGTATACTTGAAGACTTGGGTTATGCTGTGCCAGTTTGAGAAGATATTTTTATTCTGACAATATGATTTATGCAAACCCATGCTTTAGCTCTTGGAGGGGATGCACTGGTGTTTGAGTATCTAAGGTAAGGCACACACATACTGCACGACTATGTGACAGACCCACAATAAAAACTCTGGACACCAAAGCTCAAGTAAGCTGCCCTGCTTAATAATACTTTTTGTGGGTCATCACACATCATTACTGGTAGAATTAAGAGTGCCCCTGTGTGACTCCACTGGAAAGGGGCAACTGGGAATTTGTGCCTGGTTTCTTCTACACTTTACCCTATGTTCTTTTTTTCTGTGCTGATTTTAATCTGTATTATTTTACTATAATGAACTGTAACTGTGAGTATAACAGCTTTCCCAAGTCCATTAAATCCTTCAGTAAATCAGCAGGTCTAAGGTGAGTTAGTCTCAGGGACCCTTGACACAGAAGTAAAAATGCATACAGATTCTGTTTATATGTAGGGATTGGGTAAAAAAAAAACACAACTTATTTCTTAAAGGTTTTGTTGTTGTTATTGATTTTTGTTGAGTAGAAAGGAGATCATATTTTGAGAGTGGTGGGACAAGGAAAAGGATTGTTTGGAAAAGAAAGGCATAGGCTTGGAAAACCATAGGAAAAGAGGAGAGGTAACTGATAAAAAAAAATTATAGAAAGATATCCTAGCATTACGGAGGCTGAAGTCAGAGACACCTGTCTACATTGCCATATGGCATATCTTCATCATTCCAGGTATAGAAGTGAAGAAGTGACAATGTTTGGATTAAGCCAAGGCTGAGGTGTTGTGGATAGATAAATTGACAAAATAAATAAATAAATAAGTTGTGCTGTTTCTCTAAGTCACTATTTGAAAACCACAGCTGCCATCAGTTTAATCTACAGTTATTACAGGATAGTGTTATTATCCTCTTTACAGACATGGAGACGCAGGCAAGAAAAATTATTTGAGGCAGATTTGGAAAGGTCTTGGAGGAAACTGTTAATGATAACAAACAGATTATACACTCTTTCTAAATTATTTTCTTGCATTCCTTTGTCTTTTTTTAAGAATTAAATTGTAAGAAATAATAATCATTTATTATCTATATGTATAAAATATATTTAAGTTTAATTCTGAAATATACAAAAGTAGTTTCAAATAGTCTTTATATTTAAGGAAAAGTATATTTATGTTAAGAAATTAAAATAAGAGACTTATTCAGTGGTGGCACAGTGGATAGAGCATCGGACTGGGATGTGGAAGACCCAGGTTCGAAACCGCGAGGTCGCCAGCTTTAGCACAGACACATCTGGTTTGAGCAAGGATCACCAGCTTGAGCCCAAGGTCACTAGCTTGAGCAAGAGGTCACTCAGTCTGCTGTAGCCTCCCATTCAAGGCATATATGAGAAAGCAATCAACGAACAACCAAGGTGCTGCAACGAATAATTGATGCTTCTCTTCTCCCTCCCTTTCTGTCTGATTGTCCCTATCTGTCCCTCTCTCTGCTCTCTCTCTGTCTCTGTCATAAAAAAAGAAATTAAAATAGAAATTTGAATCCATTTCAAAATCAAATAAAAATGTATGTAGTATGTTTACATACACATGGGTAAACAACATATGACTGAACAAATAATAACATAATTTAATGGTCAATGATTATTTGCTGAATTGCTGAGAATGTGATTTTGGAGGCAGAAAGCTAGATAACAGGATGCTTTTTTATTTTACTTTTTCATTAAATAAATGCTTTAAATATTTTTATATATAAATCTCTGGCTATTATAGCCATTCATAAAGGTTTTTCTTAATGATCTTTAATTTTCCTAATTTATGTTTGCTGAGCAGTGATTTATGTGGCAATAGCAAAAGAACTGTAATGAATGATTGAAAAGCATATATTAACATATTAGGTCTTTATCTGGTAATGTAAGAATTTTCTCTTAGTGAAGTATAATTTGGTTACTAGTGATTTTTTTCCTTTTAATTAATTTACTGGATTGACATTGGTTAACAAAATTATACAGGTTTCAGGTGCATAATTCTGCAACACATCATCTGTGCAGTGTATTATGTGGCCATCACCCCCAAGTACAGTCTCCATCACCATTTATTACCCTATGAACTCCTTCACCTCTTCCCCCTATCCCCAGTAATCACCACACTGTTTATAATCATAGGTTTGTATGAACTATTGTAAAGCTAAGAATACATTTTTTATTATTCATTTTAATGGGGTGACATATAGATAAATCAGGTTACATAGGTTCAGAGAAAACATCTCCAGGTTATTTTGACATTTGATTATGTTGCATACTTAAGAATTCTATTATGTCCCTGATAGAGCTCACTATCTTTCCTTACTCTTGTGTTATTTTTTTCCATAAAATGTGAGTTGAATTTTTTTCTGAAATAAAGCAGATTTCAACTCCATGAGGTTGGGATTTAATTAAAACTTTGAAAAATAAAATTAAACTGATCAAAGGCTAATCTTGCTTTTTCAAGTGTATTATCTCAATTTCTTTAAATGAGTAATTGTAAAATAAATTTTTGTGTACCTTGTTTTCTCCATCTCCACTTTATATGCTAAGCCAGTAAAAATTTCCTCTCTTTGTTTTTATTTTCATTTCAGAAAATGGCAGCCCCTTGAGTTTAACCTATAGTCATTGTTTTGATAAGCGTAAGTAAATTATGGTTAATATAACAAAAGTGTATTATTGTAGGCATTAATAAAACAAAAATTTATTAATGTTAGGAATGAGTTCAGTTCCTCTAGTCATCACATTATCAACACTTACACTGTATTTAGAATTGTTATTTTTCATTTATATTTTCACCCAGGTAATCAAATGAAGACATTTTTAATAACCTATTTTTTCAGAGCAGGCTGATTGATTATAGCAAATGTAATTTCCCATTGTGCTTGAAGATCCATTTTCATATTACACAAAGCATTTGAACACTGAGTTAGTGCAGGATAGTAATAGCATGAAGATAATGTTTTTTCTATAGGAGGGAAGAATGCAAGCTTTTCTATTTTATGATATTTTGTAGAGGTCATACATGAGTCACATTATCTACCTCCACCAACAACACCACAATGCCATTACAAATTACTTTCCGTCTAGCTTTTCTTTTTAATGGAAAAAGAAAATTGAATACTGATATTAGTTTTCTAGGACTGTCCATAATAAAGTTCCACAAACTGAGTAGTTTAAACAACAGAAATTTATTGTCTCACAGTTCTGGAGTCTAAATCTCAGATCAAGGTGTTGACAGTGTTAGTTTCTTCTGTAGGCTGTGATGGAAGAATCTGCCCCAGTCCTCTCTCCTTATCTGGGATATGGCTATCTTTTCCATAGGTCTTTGCATCATCATTTCTCTTTATTTATTTGTGTCCAAATTTTCCCTTTTGTTAATGACACCAGTCATATTGGACTAGGGCCCACCTTAATGACTTCTTATTAACTTGATTACTTCTATAAATCCTCCATCTGTAGAAAGAGAGAGACAGAAACAGAGGCAAGAGGGAGAGTGATGAGAAGCATCAACTTGTAGTGCATTGATTAATTTTTCATTGATTGATCCTCATATGTGCCTTGACCCAGGGGCTCAAGCCAAGCCAGTGGCCCCTAGCTCAATCCAGTGCCCTTGAGCTCACACCAGCAACCATGTGATCATGTTGATAACCCCATGCTCAAGCTGGTAACTCTGCACTAAAGTTAATGAGCCCACACTCAAACTGGAGACCTCAAGGGTTTTGAATTTGGGACCTCAGCGTCCCAAGCCTGTGCTCTACCCATTGTGTCACCACTGGTCAGGCAAAACCTCCATCTTTAAATAAGGTCATATTCTGAGGAAGTAGAAGTTAAGACTTCAACATATAAGATTTTTATTAGGGAGACACAATTTAACCCGTAACACTTGTTTTTACTCTGTTTGTCCTTTCTCTTTTTAACTAAATGGTAGTCTTATTGTGATAGGCTTGTCCAAAGATTTATACCAGCATAAACAATTTGATGCAATTCAAATATTTATTGAGCATTTACTCAGGACTAGAAACATGCTTGTTTCTAGAATCAGATGGTTCAAGAATAAATAAGAAAATGTTATCTTCAGATCTCAAATGCAATTGTAGAGACAAAAAGAATTGTTAAAATAAAAAATAATAAGTGCTATACTAAAGTTATGTACTAGTACTATGGTCAAGGAGAAGAGAGAACATATCATTTTGGGGGTGTTTAGGGTTTTAGGGAGGGCCTCACAGAGGTGATAATGTACAAGATGAGGCAATGACTGCACCGTGGTGAGCAGATGAGGAAGGGAGAACTTCATATGGATGTCCTCCAAGCCTCCTACAAACCTTAAGTTTTAAGCATCTATTTTTTTTTTTTTTTTTACAGGGACAGAGAGAGAGTCAGAGAGAGGGATAGATAGGGACAGAAAGGAATGGAGAGAGGTGAGAAGCATCAATCATTAGTTTTTCATTGCCATTGCGACACCTTAGTTGTTCATTGATTGCTTTCTCACATGTGCCTTGACCGTATGCCTTCAGCACACCGACCACTCCTTGCTGGAGCCAGCGACCTTGGGTCCAAGCTGGTGAACCTTTGCTCAAGCCAGATGAGTCCGCGCTTAAGGTGGCGACCTCGGGTCTCGAACCTGGGTCCTCTGCATCCCAGTCCAACGCTCTATCCACTGCGCCACCACCTGGTCAGGCTATGTATCTATTTTTTAAGACACTTGTTTCACTGTATTGTAGGGAGTGGTCTAGAAGAATGTTGCTTGCTAGAAAATATTTATTGAGTTCCTCATGTGTGAGATGAGTTGTGTCAGATGCTGCAGAGATAGAGATGACTATAATGCTATTCTTTCCCTGAAAAAACATGATGTATTCATGTGCCCTGGGTGTTCTCTAAGCTGTGTCCCATGTCTACAGAGTATGTGAAACTGCTACCTACACCCACTCCATTGCCACTGGAACAGTATAAATGGGCTTTTATTTTATTTTTCTAAAAAAGAAATTTCCAATTTTCTTCTCCCCTCTCACACAGGTATTAATCATTCAAGCTTCACTGATAAAAAGAAAGCACTTTTTTGCTGGGTCAGTGAGCACCAAAGAGACTTACTGATATTATTACTTTTTGATATCCATTGTCAAGTGTGCTGGAGGCATAATCTGCTCTCTTATGCTAAAATTTGCAATATCATGAGCTTTTAAAAATCACTAGAGTTTTTTTGACAACATCTGTTAGACATGGAAAAGATCTTTTAGAACATGAGAAGGGGTGGGTAGCTCAGCCATCAGATGAAATGGCCTTTCTTTGTCAAACATCATTGGTTTCATTTATGACTCAATATGAGAAGACAGGTTTCTAAGGAAAGTTTCCACATTTTCATACTGCTCATAAATATTTTAACTTGTTTTTACTTAGTGCCCAGATGAATAACTCATGAAAGAATTTAATTTTAAGCCATTAATTGTCAGATTTCAAGCCCTCTGTTAGAGTCAATGAATGTGGCAATCTTAAGAATTATAAGGAATCTTAGCAAGATGCATTCTTATTGTCATCAAACTAGTTAAAGCCAGTGAGGCAGGACTAAATTGTTGTGACATTTTCCCATCCCCACTATTACCTGTCAAATTGGAAAAAAATCAAGGCATCAGGACAAGCTTATGTATTGATGTGCTCACTCTTGTTATTAATTGAAGTAAATGGATAAGCTTGTCCATCAACAGTAACAAACACATCTGCTCATTGTTTAAAAAAAGATCTCCTTAACCTTCTGTTTTCTACAGTTCCCTGGGATATGAAAAATGCTTCGTTCTCTATTCAAGAACTATGATGACTATTATGTTTGTTCTACACTTTTTTAAATTTGCTGACAAAGTGAAATATGGAATACTGTATTCACTTATTTCATGTTGGGCTCACAATGGATTGAGTTATATAAAGCAGGACATGGACAAATTACAAGAACCAGAACAAACAGGGTTCCTAATAGTCTTATGTAACTGCAAACACTCTACATCTGCTTTAATCCATCATCTCTTTTACTCCTCAAATAAAATAGTGTGTTTTTTCCTCTCTCTGATTTTTAAGTCCTAAGAGAAAGTTTTCCACGTTATAAAACTGAAAAATACTTTTTTGATGAGAAAGTAACTAAAAATATTTAAAGGAGGAAATCTCTTTGGTTATTTCATTTGTGAGTTTATTAATTCCAGAAGTACATTGCAAGCTGTGACAAAGCCTGTGATAAAGCAAAGCCATTCTAAATCTTTTTTTTTAATCTGAATAAGGTGTTTGTGACAATACTGACATGAAAATAAAAAATGCATTCCTAATAGTACTGAGATATGCAAAAATTTTAAGTTAGTAATGGAAAGACTAACAGCAAGCTAGGCAACAAAATTTTTCTTTAATTGAAAATAAATTCAGCAAAATTATTGAACTAAGTGTATCTGAGATTTTTTAGCCTAATCAAGAATGTGATGTTCATTAGTGCTGGAAAATAATGTGCCAAACATCATGGCTTTAGCATAATGATATTAATGAAGACAACTGTTTTTATCCTGCCTTCTGACAATATTTAGAGTTTTTATTGAAGGAGAGAAATAATAATTTTGAAGTGTCTCAATGTTGGTGAAATATTTGCTGCTTAACATCATGAAGGCTCAGAAAGTGAAAATGCAATTAAAATTCACAATTGCAACATGTCTTGTTTCATATAAGAAAATAAGGAAGCTGAAAGAAAAGTAGTCACCCACTAGAGAGGATGGGGGAAATTTTACTCATAAAAGTGAAAGCAGCCATGGTTTCAAAGTTTCTCCATATGTTTTTATGCATTATATTATTAAAGAGTTCTTCCAAGTCTGACTAAACTTAATGTTCTGTTGATGCTTGAGCAGCCACAAATAGCGCAGAGCTAACAGATTAAACCTTGTCTTCATTCCGTGTTCCCTTTTGTGTAATCGACGTTGGCATTTTTCCCATTCCAGAAGGGTCTCCAAAGCTTCCTAAAGCTCCTCCTGGAACTCCAGATTGTGGCCTTTGTAAATAACGTACATAAAGGAGGGTTGTTACACTCTTGTTGGGTTATTTTTGTTTTGCACTTTGCACCTTCATTGCATATGAGAACTACTCCCACACCATTTCCTGACAAACCAAATCTTGCTGTGAAGGCTGAAAATGTTAGTCAGTTGCACCCTATTTTTAGGACTTGTAATGAAGAGAAAATGTACTGTTAAAACACCCATCCAAATGCTAGCATTCCCGTAGAGGATTGCAAGAGTTTTATGAGCTAATGTAGACAGTTTGTACAAAAAGACCAAATTGTGACCAATTCTGCAAATAAACAGACAACAGATCACTAGGAGTTGTGACGCGATCAAGCCGGGGATTGGAAACGCCAAACTTGGTGCTATTGAAGATCACAGATGGCCTAGAATAGCAACAGCAGTTACCCAGGAACTGGACTTGGAAGGATGTTAATTTTAAAAGAGGAGAGTGGAAATAAATCCAAAAATCTCTGCTACTGCTTTGAAAATCACAATTTAAAATGCCTCTTACTTTCCAAATAATAACAGCTCTTATGGAGTGGTTATTGTGTGCCAAGCACTCTTTCATATGCTTTACATATTAACATACTATGGCAACCCTATAAGGGAAGTACTGTTATTATTCCTATTTTACAATCAAATAGACTCAGACACAGAGGGATTATGACATGGTCAAGATCTCAAAGCTACTGAAGGCCTGAAATCCAGACCCAGACTGTCCACTCCACCACCTGCCTTTCTTCAGAAGCAACTTTTCATCATCATGGTGACATCATGCTCCTTCTTGTCACTTACTAACACACATGAAGACAGACAAATGTGCAAGAAAAGGGAAAGACTGGAATATGTCCCAGTTACAAATGTGAAAGGCTGGTGGAATTTCTATACATCTAATATATGATGCTTGGTGATGCTGGGTAGGATACTGATGGGCTGCAAACACAGCCTTTGTCTTGTTTTATCCATGCTGGTTAACCTCAAACCCTCAGTTCATCAGCTCAGCTTCTGGAAATCCCTGAGGTTCCAGATCTTATCGAATTCTGACCTTTCTTATCTTTTCCCCAATGGATTTGCCATGAGTCTGAACCAGCTCAAGCTTCAGGATCCCTAAGTAACTTGGGACCTTCTTGGGCGATAGGAAGGAGTCTAAAAATGGGTTCACAGGATCACACATTTTAGTAAAATTGACAAAACTAAGCTAATTCACTTGCAATTAGTTAAGATTCTGCCTTCCATTTAAGAGACATTGTTGGTCCAGGCATTTTAGAGATCCTGTTAAGGAAAAGCTGAGTTGGGAATATAGTTTAGATAAAGTGGGTTGCATTTAGTGGTTTATTGCCACTTCTATATTGTTATTGCTAGCTGAACAAGTAGAAATAACTTCTTGTGATAGCCTAAGCACCACCTGCATTGACTCATATAACTGCAGAGCCAGAGGTCATAGTCCCATATAAATGTGAGCATTGCGGACCAGTGCCAGAGTGTGTGGCTGGTGAGGAAGAAGTAGGTTCCAAATGTAAAGTGGCAGAAGCTACACCATGATTTCCTGGATGTTCTAATGTCTGTAGTATTTTCAACTTTCATCAATTATTAATTTGTTGTGAATGGTTTTTTAAATAAATACTGACTTTCATACCAAAGATTTTATTCAACATTTTATATTTTTTTTCTTAAAAAATCTTCCCCAATAAATTGTATAAATCAAGACCCAATAAAACATAGAGGATATTGTACCGCTTCATATTTATTTTTAAATATACCTTCATTTTTGTGAGCAGTATAGATATGGACCTGCTCACAGGAAAACAAATTATCAATTATTATGCTAAATATAAATGCTGAATGAAGACTTAACAGTGACCTGTTTAGCATACTTTTTTTCCTTTGGGGCAAGATATATTCTTCAAGATAGTGGAGAAGAAGGAATAAATGAGTGTATTTAAATGTTGACTAGTAGCAGGTTCTGCTAGTTTAATGCTATGGTTTCAAGTGGGGTTCTAGGACAAAGGACATCAACATCACTTGAAAAATGGTTAAAAGCAAGTTCTCCAACCTCAATACAGATCTCCTGAACCAGGAACTCTTGGTGGTGGTGTTTAGAAATCAGTGTTATAACACTTACATGTGATTTTAGTCCTGCCTAATTTTGAAAAATATGGGTCGAATGCATCTGTTTTCACTATAGTGAAATCAAACAACATGTTTTCAGGCAACCTTCCCCAGATAACATTTGTTTAGGCATGATCAATATTTGTTTATCTGATTGTTGATATTCTATGTTTTCATTGAAGAGCTTTACTCCTTGTCATCAAAATTTATATGCTAAGATTGGCTTGCAATCTATTAGCCTATGACCCCATCTAATTCTCATAAAGCAACCTGTGTTCTCATTTCCAGGTTCTTGAGAGCCAC
Source organism: Rhynchonycteris naso (assembly GCA_037038555.1). Lineage (NCBI taxonomy): Eukaryota > Metazoa > Chordata > Mammalia > Chiroptera > Emballonuridae > Rhynchonycteris > Rhynchonycteris naso. The sequence goes on from CM072998.1 coordinate 232,710,114, forward strand.
CTCCCTTTTGTCTTCATATAGAGCTGACCACTGGCATTTGTAAAAAATAGGATCCCAGATGTTTATAAATCATCAAATAACACTTTATCATGAAATACTCATAAAACTGACAAGCAAACTAGTACTATTGACTGAAACTTTTCAACTCAATTACTCTTTAGTAACCTGGGACTTGTAGAACAGGAGAACAGACCTGACTTAATCAGCAAGCTTGCTACTTTCTTACAATGCAGAAAACTAGGTTTTTATTGCCCCTCTCAGTTTTCCTTAGGTATCCATGACTATGAAGGCATTTTTTCCTCATAAAGGCAGATTTCATCTATGTTCAAAGCTTTTTCTTGCCTAAAACCTTTGTCTATAAATTCTTATAGCTGTTTAAACTTTACGTTAATCAAATTAAAATGCACCTTAAAAACCTCAAAATGAAAGTTAACTTAATGGTTATCCTGGTACTTGTTTTATGCAAAATTTGAAAGGGTTCTTATTTGATTAAACTACATTTTCTGTAAAAAATTATATATATTTTTATAGCATAACTTAACTAATTCTTTAGTTTTCAAAAAAATATTCCTAGGTTACTTTATGATTACTTTTTACACTGATTGAAGCAGAACTTTTTCCTAATACCAAGAACCCACTGAGGTTGAGACAATCGAATGAACATTTGTATGTCACTCAAATCTAGGAAGGCAGAGGTCATTCCATCAGCAGTGAGCTATAGAGGAAATGTAGCAGCCAGGTTTTCTATTTCTGCATGATACAGTCTTAAATACAGTGTGTCCATAAAGTCATGGTGCACTTTTGACTGGTCATAGGTCAAAAGTGCACCATGACTTTACGAACACACTGTATTTCTTCTAGGTTATCCAATTTGGTGCCATGTATCTGTTCATCGTAGTCTCTTTTAACCTTTTTTTATTCCTGTGGCATCATTGTAATGTCTCATTTCTCTCCATTTTGGATCAACCCCGCCAGACCTACCCCTATGCAGAACCAGGAATGACTGAGAAGGACTGATAACCTACCCTGATGAATAAGGACCCTTGAACTCTCAGAAAATTAGAAAGCATGAGAAAAGTATGTTATTTTGGGAGAGGGGAAAGCAATATTTTCATCATCTAAGAGTGGTTACAATAGAGTCATTGACTGTGACCCTGTATCCATGGAAAAGAGAAAAGGAAAAGCTGCTGAAGTCAAGAAAACTATCAAAGGATTACATTAAAATCTGAGTTATATTGCCTGACCAGGGGGTGGCGCAGTGGATAGAGCGTCAGACTGGGACGTGGAAGACCACGTTGAGGTTGCCAGCTTGAGCGCGAGACACATCTGGCTTGAGCAAAAGTTCACCAGCTTGGACCCAAGGTCGCTGCCTAAGGCAAGGGGTTGCTTGGTCTGCTGAAGGCCTGCGGTCAAGGCACATTTGAGAAAGCAACCAATGAACAACTAAGGTGTGGCAACAAAAAACTGATGATTGATGTTTCTCATCTCTCTCCATTCCTGTCTGTCTGTCCCTAGCTATCCCTCTCTCTGACTCTCTCTCTCTCTCTCTCTCTCTCTCTCTGTCCCTGTAAAAATAAAATAAATAAATAAATAAAGAAAACCTGAGTTCTATCATTTGGAATATTACTTTTCAATGTGAACTAAGGACTGCACCTTCTGTCTTTCATAAGGAGTGTACTGAATCCCTCCTGAACAAGTCTAAACTTTCCAGTTCATACCTCAGCCCGCTACTTCCACAAGGAACTCCATAATTGTGCTGGAAGAAAGAGATGGCAAACAATGTGTTTCATAGAGAATATGGTAGATCTATGTATAGACATATACACATATTAAATCTTTGAAATTAAAGTCTAAAAATTTTTATTTTGTCTCTCTTGACTTCTGAGGGCTCTGGATGAATACATTAATACATTTTCCATATTTTTCTCTTATAAATAAGCTTTCTCTTTACTTAGGATCCATCTGGATTATGCATCAAAAATAGCTTTTTGTAAGCCAGCCTGATAACTGAACCATTATAATAATATTATTTCTTCATAAAAATGTTTTACATTAAGTGAGAAGTTAAATTTTAGTTGAAAAATATTAATTATTCATTTTGTATATAGAGAAAATATAATGTACCATATATAACATGTGATAAAATAAAATATATAATTGTATATTAGACACAATATAATATATATGCATATATTAATATATATCTATTCATAATCCTTTTCTATGAAATATGTATTTGGCCATAAATATCTCTGACTTATAACTCAGGTCATCCAGATGTAAAGGGATAAATAAAATACAGAGATAATTATATATTTTTTGATTTTTCATTACAGTCACTGTTCACTTTACAAAATATTCTAAGAATATTTATCAGGTAGCATATTGATGCACTTAAAGTTTTTAAACTATTTTTTTGTTTGTTTTTGTTTTTACTGTCCTTAAGTTGGTAAATTTTTGTTAGGAGTGAGAATGCCTGAAAAGTGACTAGGAAAGAACACAGAAAGATTAGATTTACATTCCTAATCCTATAAATGAGATTCTTAAAAAAAAATTACTTTGTGATGAATTGGAAAGAGTACTGAATCAAAAGGTAGCAAACATGTTTTATTACTCTAGCCTAGATGCTAATTAGTCCAGAAAATTCTTTCTCAAATCACTTAACTCAGTGATTCTCAGATGTTTGATTTCATGGGCTAGTAAGTATTTTAAAAAAGGTTTTATTTATTGATTTGACAGAGAAAGAGAAAGGGGGAGATGAGCAGAAAGAATCAACTTATAATTGTTGCATGTGCCTTGACCTATCAAGCCCAAATTTCTGAACCAACAATCTCAGCATTCCAGGTCAATGCTGTATCCATTGTACCATCACACGTTAGGCTATTAAGTGTTTCTGAAATGAATGAGGTAAAAAACAAGTGATTGATTATTTTATGTGGCTCAATAAGAATAGTAAAAAAAGAACAAACCAAAACACTATCACTTACTTCACAATTATTTAATGTGAACATTTTAACATAAAATAATAATATGAAATTTTAAATAATAAATTGAGCTTCATAAAAGCTCATACCACTAAAATATCTTTTTATTTTTCCATGGCTCAATAAAAGTTTGTCAAAAATTGCCACCATTCTTCAAAATGCCATTTACATGCTCCTCAGATGCCTCATTGGAAAATGAGGGATTTAGACTCAATAACCAAAAAATAAATTATGATTACAAAATTTGATTTAATGACTACTTTATAACAGAACTAGCTTGCTTCCTCATTTATTACTTAATTGAATAAAATACAGTCCTGACCATGTTCTTTTTTAAGTATCATTGTTATATATGGCAATTGATACAATAGTTATATTCTCACTTTAAATGTGATTGTTATATATAATGATCAGTACAATTGTTATCTATTGTAGTCTAACTCACTATATTACTTGTATCATTGAAGTTTCGATCTTTAAAGTCTTTGGGCATAATATGTACTGTACTAACAATTTTTTTATATGAGATCAGTTATAACTACACTAATTTCTAAATTAAATATTTTTTATGAAGTTTAACATTGGGGATAATATTGTTTGCATTTTAAGAAAGACTTCGGACTTAAGAAAACAAAAAGATCTCTCAATAACAATTTGCCTTCCAAAAAAATCCCTTAATGGATTGCTATGGTCTGTTGAACATTTACTACAAACCAGGTAGTATGCAAGCACTATCCTATTTAATCCTCACAACCTTATAAGGAAGATGGCATTACATCTAATTTATAAATGAAATCTCAAGGTAAAAACCAGTTCAAAGCTTCAGTTTAGAGTAGAATTAGGGACTCAAACCTTTCTCTATCATCAAAGCAATTTCTTTTCCATATTGCTATTTTCAAAATTTAGACCATGGAGTTTCTTCTGTGATGCCTTCATTCATACTGGTTTCTCTTCCAAGAATGGTTTACCTTCTATTTTTCCTAAGGCTTTATTTGTCATCAAATGCCAAACCTTTATATCTCTAGAAGAAATTGTGCTCTTTCTCTCTCTCTCTTTCAGGATCCTCAGAGTAAGTATTATATTTGTATTATTACTTTGGCATTTTTCACACTAAGCCTTATACTCTAGTCTTCTCCATTATCTTTCTACTTCTTCCTAATCAATGATAAGTATTCTGAAGAGTGTCTGGCAATCTTATGGATAAAGTTATAAGCTCAGTTACAATGTGATCATCTCCTATCTCTAGGAACTATATAAATATAAGAAGAAATAGGAAAAATAGAAACATCTTCAAAGATCACAGGTATAGAAGCTTCTGTATTACCAAAACTATGTTATGACCTTACAAGTTTCTTTACTATTTGATATTTCATTGTTTCAACTCCCACTCCATCTTTGGGCACCAACAGAAGTGTACGCAAATACATGGGGACATTGACATGAATTAAAGCAGGGAGATTAGACTGTTAAAATTATGCAAACAGTGTCTGACCAATGGAAAATTAAAACTAAGAAGAGGCTAAATTTGGCCATTAAAATTGGAGTTTCCATTTTTTCTGTGCTTCGTAAAAATCTAAGATTTTATAAGAGGGAGAACATTGGTTCTAAAGTCTATCCCATCTTTAACTTCTTGAAAACCTTGGCTCACCTAGTCTTAATTGGGATTATTAAAATACTCTTTGTGAGTATTTACCACCAAGGAACCAATTTACAATGGTATAAAGAAACAATGTATAGACAAAGTACAAAGGCACTAACATAAAAGGTCATAAGTCTTAAGGTAAGAAAAAATTCTATAATTACAGAGAAGAAATAAGATAAAAAAGACAATATTCACTACTATGATATATAAACTAACTATACATTATATATTATTTTTATACATTTGTAACATAAGAAACATGAATTTCTAAGTTGTTAAGCAAAACTCAAATACTAAATAATATTTTAATAAATATGGTATACTTTGAAACATACCATGTTTCTAATAAGGTTCTTGTAAAACTTTATGTCCAGTATAAATACCAGGCAGAAATAACACTCACTTGATTCAGATTTATATGGGTGTTAGGCATTTATTGAGTAGCCCACATTTATGTTAAAAGCTGGAAACCTGGTATTGCTTTTAGGTGCATTGCAATATGATTTGATAAAGAAGAAAGTTTTCTACTTAACTGCTGTCTATTATTAATTTAATGCTTTATTTTATTAATAAGTCCTTTATTTTATTAATAAGGTTTGATTGTTAAAAAAGAGAAAGAGAGAAAAAAAAACACATGAGTTTCTAATTAGACAGTTAATCTTATTTTTTGCCTGGCTAGTCCAATTTCGTATAGTAATAACCTGAGCAACAGCTCACTGAGTGAATTAGTTGAGATGTTTGTTTTTTATCTTCTCTGTGCCCATCATGTCTAGTGGAGAGGCCCCAACATATTCAATGTCAAGCCAACCTTTCAGCTTAGAATAATAAACAGTGATTTTAGAAACACATGAAAAGTTGATTTTCCCAAAATCATAATGAGGTTACATACAATATCATCATTAGAGACATGTTTACTTTATTCATTTTGGTCACTTTTGAGAAAGTACTTTCTATCACTTCTATAAATTGTCATTTATACCTGCATGCATTAGATTTTCAGAATGCATCATTAGAAATGCCGGTGGAGTAGCTAAAAATAGGTCAAGTTAAATAGAAGGGAACAGGAAAACAAAACTCTCTACATGAAGATCTTCTAGAAGCTTCTGGCAAGAAAGCAGTAACAAATGCAAGAGAAGCAGTAAGCCATGTAATCAAGTACATGTTCACACCTTAAGAACTTTAGAATCATGTGACTTTTTATTCACCTTTCTTACAAAGTCAGTCACCTATTGCAGTAAAATTTCAAAGGTGACCCCCATGGTGTAAGATTGTTTGGGAGTGTGGGTTAGGATGTTCTTGTTACAAAAACTCCCATCCTTAGTCTATCGTGAATTGACCTCAAGGACACATAGCTGTCTGGATGACCATTAAACTGCAGAAGATAAACCTGACAAAAAATCTTCCAGCAGGGACTTTCCAACTCACCAAGCACTCCATGTACGTAAGAGGTCTAGCAACAAGAAACATCCAAGCAGAATTCACCTCTAAAACTCCTATAAAATCATCCCTTAGACCAGGGGTACCCACACTTTTTCAGCTTGCGAGCTACTTATAAGATGACCAAGTCAAAATAAATGATCTACCTACAATAAAAATGCAAAACATAAATTTACTTCTTCTATATTATTATTATTTAAGTTATTATTATTACTATTTAATATTGTATATTCTTCTTTCACCTTTCTCCTTCTCAGTTCTCTTTTTGGAGGAAAGTCAATGTCATAGTTTTCATGAACAGTCCGAAAAAGCCGCTCCACATTTCCCTTCTTTGGAATAGCAATGGCACACAGACAGATGAGGCAAACGCACTTAGAATATGACATAGTGAAAAAAATCCCCTCCCATTCTATATGAAAGTGGTAGGTTTTAGGCTTCTTACTCGGACCAGCTACAGCACTCATTTTTATACCCTTCGTTGTATTTAGATTAAATAAATTGAAGGTTAACTACACAGCAATGTAACTAAACAAGTTAGTGCGGTTTAACACGCATGCATAGGGTGTCAAAAGTTCAGACATCAGATTGGCTACCCTGTATGCCAATCAAAAGACAAATGTCTTTTTAATGTCATGCGATCTACCCACACTTTCTTTGCGATCAACCAGTAGATCGCGATCAACATATTGAGCACCCTGCCTTATACAGTATCCGGCGCGCCTCTCTCTCCTCTCCAGAGAGCGCCTCAGCAGGTTACTTTTTTCTTCTCATAAAGCCTGACTCCTACCCGTGCCCAGTCTGATTATTTTCTATCACAGGGTACGATAAAGAACAGTGAATGACAAACTTTAAAGCCTGTCTTCTATCTTGAAGAAATAGCTTTTATTCTGAGTTGAGCTTGAGGTTGCAAGTCTATAAGGCAGTAGGTTCAAATGAGCCTCTGGTAACTTAATGTCACCCTTAGGATAATATAAGACACAAAAAATTACTAGAAATTTGATTTTCTTTCTGGATTATTTCAAAGTAAACCTGACAGCTAGAAATGCTGATGGAGCTGACTGGAATGGCTTGACTTTCTTCTTCCTGCTGAGATGTGACTGAGATTGGGTGGTCACACAACCAACTAGAAAGCAGAAAAAGGAAATCCCTCATGACCCTGGGGTTTGGATCCATGAGAAACAGATAAAGTACCAGTTCTTTTCTCTTTGTTCCTCACAAGAGAAGATCTTTGATCTAAAGTGTATAGTTTTGCCCTGAGACATGCCTTTTAGATATGGCTTAGTTTTCTCCTTTTAATACTTTTGATTCTATGTGAGGATAAGTGATATGGGAAAAAATGGGCCCTGAAAATTCCAATGTAGGCTGAGGCCAAGGGTCTGTTTTCCAGTCCACTGGGAAATGAGGATGACACATCTATTAAGTCACTGAGTCCACCACTCAGTCCTGATGACATTTTCTTTGTGGATGAAGGAAGCAATGTGTTGACATATCCTTTGGCAAGAACTCATTTTTTATACCTTTGAGTAGAGCTCATTAGACAACTATAAATTAATCACAAATTATGAAAAGACCACACAATGATTAGTACATTTTAAAATTGGTTACATCCTACTATAGGAACCACAACAACAGCAACAAAACATTATTGGATGTTTCCAAATTATTAGGAACTTCCATATTCACAATTCAACAGGTGAGAAAACTGCGAAGCATGAATGTTGTTCACATTTACAGCTAGTAATGGTTCAAACACCAGCACTTGACCACTGCACCATATTGGACACTGCTAGAACAAATTATATATAATAAAGTATATTTTATGTTTGAGTTGAAAATACCAAAATCTCAAAAAGATTTCTGACTCTCTCTTCTCTCTTAATTATGAAGTCTCTTTATTCAAGTCGCCCTGTCATTATCCAAGGACAAATTTTATTACTCTTTTTCTAGTTTGTTGGCATAGGCTTTCTGGGTGGTGTTCCTACTGCCTCCCACAGCCTGACAGTGTGATAAGTACTGGCTGTTATCATAGCACTTATTTCTTTTTATATGCAAGTCACATCTCATCTCATATTTTGGTGTGTTGACTGTGTCATGTTAATTACACACTCAATGTATATTTGGTGAATTTATAGACATATTTTTAACAAAGATCCTTAAAATAAGTTTTAAGCTGTAGACATAAAGTAGCTAGTGCTGTCATTGTGAGTTTTTGCTTTCACTATACACAAAAAATAATGACTCAGTAAATATAAAAGGATGGCCCGAAAAAGGAAACACTTCAAATTGAACTTGGTTCTCAGATTCAAAATCAGTGCTTGAGCCACTTTTCTGTTGATTTCATTGGTTTTTTAGACAGTGTGATATCTTTTAAATGTCTTGCAGTTTAAAAGCAAAAGAGTGAGTTGGTGAATATCTGGCCAAGAGTAAGTTTCCATGCCCAGAACAACTCAGCTTCAATCCACAGTGCTTTCAGAAAGTTCTTGGAAGTTGTCAAGAAAACTGAATGCACATATCATTGATACCTGCTCAGGCAAACAGCTGGAAAGAACATCTGTAAAGATGGGTATGCAAAGTAGGTACACTGTAGTCATTGAAGGTTAATTGTGTGAATATAGCAACAGATTTTTAGACTAACCTTTTTATTGGACTTTAAACTCCCTTAACTCAGACTTTCTGAATAAGGTGCTAGTTAAAATGTCATTGCCTGAAGCTGATATTTTTCTGCCTTTCTAGGGTGGCAACAAGTATTCTAAAGTATACAAGATTGGGCCTTCAGGATGCTTCTGGCAGGCTATGTAGAATATTCTGAAGTCATTTGCTCTTTTGATTAAGGCACAAATTTAAAATTAAGTAGATATATATTAAGCAGATATTAATGGACCAGTCTATGGGAAAATATTAGTTTTGCTTAATCATTATAATAGTTGAAGAGGGAAAAAAGGGGGGAGGGAAGAGAGGGAGAGAGAAGGATTAAGAAAGAGAAAAAGACAGAGACCTAGAAACCATTTTAAACCAGTATTTTGGTTTAGATGTAAGAGAGTTAAAAAGAATCACTTTCTTACATCATAGATGGCTAAAGAAATTTCACCTAAGCCATGTCTGTCAAGAGAATATCTGCATGCACTAAGTAGTGTCTGGTGAAAGGGGTCTAAAGGTGAATAAAGAGACAGTGAGAAGGGTCTGACGCTTGCAAGGTCTTTGACAGCCTGTGGCTGATTGCTGATCATGTTAGAATAGACTTATTATCAGCTTGTATGCACCTTATCAGAATGAGCATGCCTCTCGGAAAATTAAAGTATATGAAAAAGGACACCTTGTATTTCGTTTCTGATAGTTTTCCCTAAAATGCACATTTAAAACAAAATAGGAGAAACTCCTTATCATTTAAAGTACTTTTTCTACTTGATTAAGTTCTCTTTTCCTCTTTATATGAGGAGAATTGGAAGAGGGGGATGAAAACCCATGAAATATCCACGGGAAGAGTAAAAGGAGCATTGCTGGTATTATTCAATGCTAGAGTAGGAAAATCAGACCAGAGTATTTCAGATTTGAAACAAAGAGTATCATAAACCTAAAGAAAAACACAAACAGCAGGGATTTTTTAAGCTTTCTTTGTTTGTTCCTTTGTTAATATCTTGCTCTGCTAGGTTTACAAATCCTAAATAAATAGAAATTAGTGCTCCTTCCTTTGCAGTCCATTTGCTTTAGATGTTTGCCTTGAGGGACATTTGTGTATTCTGCTAATGGCTGCAGCAGAGTGCTGTCTCATTTTCATTCTGGCAAAAAAAGGCCGTCACCATGGTTACAGTTTCATTTGCTAGAGAGAAACTGATGGCTGTTAGTGATCCCATCATAAGCAACTTCTGTCAGATTTCTTATCAAGTAGACATATTTTGACAAAGTGAAAGATAACACCGTAATAAGAGAACTGAGTTGCTACTCTATGTAATGAACCATTTAGCATTAAATGAAATGTGAAACCACATTTTAAAAAGCGAAGGTGGGGAGCAAAAGTAATATTTATAATTTACACACACACACAAAAGAAATATTCCATAGTAGAGTAATGATAGCGTGTTTTCTTTTTGTTATCCCAGTTACTCCAGCAGGACATTGACTTATACTGGGGCAGGAGTTTTCATCCCCCTCAACAAACCATCCTGTAGCCACACAGAGCTTGAAGGGGAAGATATTAAAGGTTTTTCTTTGACCATTTATTTTAGTTGGTTCCAAAGCTGTCGGAAGCCAAATTATAGGGTAGTCAAAATATTCTGATAGAAGACCTAGCAATACATTTTACCTGTAATTGACTATAAATTTGTCTTGTATAGAGGGGACATGCTATTTTCAAAGTAGATAAGTAGGGTCAATTGAAATACTTTCCTTGTCCACATTTATGAGCTATGGGATATTTCCAAAGGACAGTGAAGATGACACATGCCACTAAGACCATGGAGGAAGAAATTTAGACCCATAAAGTCCCAGCTGGGCTTTAGCAGCAGATCCCAGAATTCCTCCACACAAAAAAAGAGGGGTTAGGGACTCATGGCTAGAAAGACAGGAATTTTAGGCCACAAGGTAAAGCTCTCGGCATTGTGATCTGCTGGATTGTGACAAAAGTCCTAAATGTCTTTTGCTGACTTTCACAGTTTGATTCTGTCTTGATCTCGAAGCCATGTAATGATAAACAGGATAGATCTTTCATTTTGCGAAAGGAAATTGACGACCCTCTTCTATATAAGATAAAGGGACAGGTTCTACACAGATATAGAATTACTCCTTAAAATGCCTGTTGGAAAGAATTCTCACAGATTTGGGGTATAGGGAATTAAAGGTGCTGACATATTTTATTCCTTTCAGATTGTTGTTCATGCAAGGTTACTCACTAAAAATTATAGAAAACATAGGAGTAAAATGCAGTTTTGAAGTATATTTAATCCCTTTTTTTATGTTAAAGCTATGAATTGTTCTATTTTATCTTATTTTGTTTCATTTTATATGTGTATTTTACCTTATCGATGAGGAAAGTAATGTAATTAAGAGTGTGAATCTTTCCCAGAAGGAATCTGGGTAAAATCTCCACCTTGAACACGTAGTTTTCCTATTTTAATTGTCTCTACCTGTGATATCCACATATGCATGGAGACTATCATGAAAAGCATTGGTTGTTAGTGTGACAAGAAGAATTGTCAAATTAACAGTAGTAGAAATCTGCAGCTAAAGCCATCCATTATCAGTCAGGTACTTTATAAATCAGTGTTTTTATTTTTATAATTTTAAAATTATCTGTCATTACATGCTTGTCTAAATATAGTTTTAAAAGAAGTTTAACAAGTCACACAGTATTTGTACCTTTTAAAATCCATTTCTAACCCAGTATAACTAACATTGAAGAGCGACAGAGTGATTTTAATAAACATAGTTATAATTTCTTATTGTCTCACCAAGACAAATAAAACTCATGCCTGCATTTCACTTGTAACATTTGAAGGAATGTTTTTGTAATCAGTCTAATTTAAAAGAGATGTCTTATTATTCATTCAGTGGCCAATCAAGAACCAGGATGCTGGTTTCAGAGTTTCTGCTAAAAAAAAAGTGGCCTATTAAGCAGAATAATATATGATTTTATTTTAACTCAAAGGATACAATGCCTTAGATTTATAGAGCACAAAAGACCACAAATCAGTTTATGAATGTTATCTTACCAAGGGCTCATCTCTGTTTACCTAACAAAATGTGAACAAATTTAGGATCTACAACTTACAATATAGTTCTCCCTCAATTACAAAATAGAATTGTTCCTGAGTTCTTGACCATAAATACCAATTTTCCTGGTCATGTACAATAAATTGGAGATTGTTTGCAAAAGAAAACAACATGTCTTTGATAAAAGCTCAAAATAAAGAAAATAGCAAGATGATTCATGATGTCTAGCATGGCTTTACCCCAAGGACATTTGCTTTGGGTATGTTTCCTGGGTTCAAGAGGACTTTTCTGATTCAAAAATGTTTAATTTAATATTTCTTTCAAATAAAAGTAGGTGTCACATTGCCTTTCTGTCAACTTCCAAAACAAGAGTGGCTGATGTGAGAAATACCCAACCTGGAAAATAGGAAATATAATGTGTTGACATTTAAAACTTCTATAAACTTAAGAGTTCCTAGTCTTGGTTATTCTAAATTATAAAAATACCTCTACAGTACATATTTGTATTATTAAAAAGAAAAACAAACATTTTAAAAAGAAAACAATTTTAAAAATGTAACCCCCTTGAGGGACTTCAAAAGTTTCCTTCAGAGCTATCATTTTATTATAGAAGGTTCAATCATTCGATTAAGTTACATCCCCAACTTTTAAAGAAAAAATATTTGCTCTTATTTTAAAGTCTGTTTTAATCACTGTTTTTTACAACAGTGTTTCTTCTATTTTATGGTAAATGACACTATTTTTAATTATTAATTATATTTAACAAGGAACATATATATTTGGCATGTTTCAAAAACTGCTTTACAAATGATTTTAAGTGATATCATCTAATTATAAATTAGATAATTCTGAATCTCAGAAATTCTCTGCTGCATCATATTGAAAATTATTAATAAAAAGTTTTAAGATTAGCATTTTTAGAAAATAAGAATTTTATGACCAAATGATATTTTACAATAAGAAATATGTACCTAAAATTTTTCTTAAAAGTTTCTTGGTGACATCTTAATCAAGCCCGATATTTTATTTTCCACATATATAGTTATACAAGGTACATTACAATTTTGAATAGTTTAAGTATTTGCTAAATTTGTGACAGTCTATTTAGATGTCATAATTTATTGAAATCATATGTTATAATTTAACAGTGTGGATATTATTGTGTGATTTTCCTGCAATGAACATACTTCTAAGATTTTATTTCAGTTTGACATTTTTCCATCTGAAAAATCACCAAAGTAGGATTGTAAAATGAAATCAAAGTAGTCTACTTCCAAATTTTGACTTTCAATTTTACTTCATTTAGAATAAAAAATTTTTGACATTTATTTTGAATTTTATAAATCAATTTAAATTTTTTCTTTATATTGCATTTTGTTTTACTTTTGAATTCCAATACAACCACCATTAGATTGTATTTTGTTTAAGCAGTTATTAAAGAGCTTTCTTCCCTGGCTTATTTGTTTTAGCCAATACTTAATAATATTGGAAATTTTAACATTTGCAGTGAATATGTGGTATCATCCACATATGCCCAAAGTCCACCAGCTTGAGCCCATAGGTTGCTGGCTTGAAAAGCCCAAGGTCGCTGGCTTGAAGAATGGGTCACTGGTTCAGCCACAGTCAAAGCATGTATGAAAAGCAATAAATGTACATCTAAAGTGAAAGCAACTGTGCGTTGATAGTTCTTAACCTCTCTCCTTGTCTTTCTCTCAAAAGAAAAAAAAAAGAGATTAATGGCATTATTATAGTCTAGAAGTGATTATTTTTCTCTATTCTTCATAAATAGTCTGTCCGAAATAATTTAGATAATTTTAATGTGTAATCAAGTCTACGACATATTTTTTAATTTATTTAATTGATTGTGTTAACATAGATTCTAGGGTGACCCTGACTGCATCCCCCCTTCCCCATATTCCCCTCCACATCTCCCTTACCCGCCTCCCTACAGCATCCTTTCCGCTTCCCTTCAGGTTTATCCCATCCTATCATCCCCTTTCTCTCTGTCCTCCCTTCCTCTGGCCCCTTTGATCCCTCCTCTGTCTCAATTCCTTTCCTCAGTTCTCAATGTTCCTTGGATTTCTCAAATGAGTGAGGTCATATAATATTTTTCTTTTTCTGCCTGGCTTATTTCACTCAACATAATAGTTTCCAGGCCACTCCATATTTTTGCAAAAGGTAATATTTTCTTCTTTATCATGGCACCATAGCATTCCATTGTGTATATGTACCAAGGCTTTTTAATCCACTCGTCCACTGATGGACACTTGGGCTGTTTCCAGCTCTTTGCTATTGTGAACAATGCTGCCATAAACATGGGGCTGCATTTCTTTTTTTCAGTCGGTGATATGGTGTCCTTAGGATATATTCCTAAAAGTGGGATAGCTGGGTCAAAGGGCAGTTCCATTTCTAATTTTTTGAGTAATCTCCATACTGTTTTCCACAGTGGCTGCACCAGTCTGCATTCCCACCAGCAGTGCAGGGGGGTTCCCCTTTCTCCACATCCTCGCCAGCACCTATAATGTGCTGTTTTGTTAATGAGTGCCATTCTGACTGGTGTGAGGTGGTATCTCATTGTGTTTTTATTTATTCATTTATTTATTTATTTATTTATTTACAGGAATAGAGAGAGAGTCAGAGAAAGGGAGAGATAGGGACAGACAGACAGGAATAAAGAGAGAAGAGAAACATCAATCATTAGTTTCCATTGCCGTTGCAACGCCATAGTTGTTCATTGATTGCTTTCTCACATGTGCCTTGACCGCGGGCCTTCAGTAGACTTAGCCACCCCTTGCTGGAGCCAGCGACCTTGGGTCCAAGATGATGAGGTTTTTGCTCAAGCATCTCAGATGGGCCCACGCTCAAGCTGGTGAGCTCGGGGTCTCGAACCTGGGTCCTCCGCATCCCAGTCCGATGCTCCATCCACTGCGCCACCGCCTGGTCAGGCTCTCATTGTTGTTTTAATTTGCATTTCTCTAATGATTAGTGATGTTGAGCATTTTTTCATAGGCCTATTGGCCATCTGTAGGTCCTCTTTGGAGATGTGTCTGTTCATTTCTTGTGCCCATTTTTTGATTGGATTGTTTGTCTTCCTGGTGTTGAGTTTTACAAGTTCATTGTAAATTTTGGTTATAAACCTTTATCAGATGTGTTGTTGAATATGTTCTCCCATTGTGTGGTTTGTCTTTTTTTCTCTTCATATTGTCTTTAGCTGTGCAAAAGCTTTTTAGTTTGATATAATCCCATTTGTTTATCCTGTCTCTTATTTCATTTGCTTGAGGAGATAAATCAGCAAGTATATTGCTTCGATAAATGTCGGAGACTTTACTGCCTATGTTTTCTTCTAGATTGCTTATGGTTTCACAGCTTACATTTAAGTCCTTTATCCATTTTGAGTTTATTTTTGTAAATGGTGTCAGTTGGTGGTCTAGTTTCATTGTTTTTCAGGAAACTGTCCAGTTTTCCCAACACAATTTGTTAAAGAGACTGTCTTTACTCCACTGTATGTTCTTACCTCCTTTGTCAAATATCAGTTGTTCATAAAGATGTGGGTTTATTTCTGGGTTCTCTGTTTCATTCCATTGATCTATATGCCTGTTTTTATGCCAGTACCAGACTGTCTTGAGTACAATGGCCTTGTAATATAACATGATATCAGGAAGTGTGATACCTCCCACTTTATTCTTCTTTTTCAAGATTACTGAGGCTATTCATGTTATTTTTGGTACCATATAAATTTTTGGAATATTTGTTCTATATCTTTGAAGTATGTTGTTGGTATTTTAATTGGTATTGCATTGAATTTATAAATTGCTTTGGGTAATATAGTCATTTTAATGATGTTTATTCTTCCTAACCATGAACACGGTATATGCTTCCACTGTTTGTGTCTTCCTTGATTTCCTTTATCAATGTTTTATAATTTTCTGAGTACAAGTCTGTGACCTCTTTGGTTAAATTTACTCCTAGGTACTTTATTGTTCTTGTTGCAATAGTGAAGGGGATTGTTTCCTTAATTTCTTTTTCTGACATTTCATTATTCGTGTATAGAAATGCATGTGATTTCTGTGTGTTAATTTTATATTCTGCCACCTTGCTGAATTTATTTATTTGGTCCTGTAGTTTTTTGACTGAGCCTTTAGGGTTTTCTATATATAGTATCATATCATCTGCAAATAATGATAGTTTTACTTCTGCTTTTCCAATTTTGATGCCTTTTATTTCTTCTTCTTGTCTGATTGCTGTAGCTAGGACTTCCAGTACTATGTTGAATAAGAGTGGTGAAAGGGGACACCCCTGTCTTGTTTCTGATTTTAGAGGAATTGCTTTTAATTTTTGCCCATTGATTATGATGTTGGCTGTGGGTTTGTCATAAACGGCCTTTATCATGTTGAGGTATGTTCACCGTATTCCCACTTTGCTAAGAGTTTTGATCATAAATGGGTGCTGGATTTTATCAAATGCTTTTTCTGCATCTAATGAAATTATCTTGTGGTTTTTATTCTTCCTTTTGTTTATGTGGTGAATTACATTAATTGATTTAGAAATGTTGTACCATCCTTGTCTCTCCAGAATAAATCTTATTTGATCATGATGTGTGATTTTTTTCATGTATTCCTGGGTCTGGTTTGCTAATATTTTGTTGAGGATTTTAGCATCTAAATTTATCAGGGATATTGGCCTATAATTTTTTTTCTTCGTGTTGTCTTTGCCTGGTATTGGGATCAGAATTATGCTAGCCTCATAAAAGGAACTTGGTAGTGTTCCTTCCTCTTGAATTTTTTGAATAGCTTGTGAAGGATAGGAGTTAGTTCTTCTTGAAATATTTGGTAGAATTCACCAGTGAATCCATCGGGCCCAAGGGTTTTGTTTTTTGGGAGCTTTTTGATAACTGTTTCAATCTTTTTTTGTTGTTATTGGTCTGTTTAGGTTTTCTGATTCTCCAAAGGTTGATTTTTGGAAGATTATATGTTTCAAGGATTTTTTTTATTTCACCTAGGTTATTTAATTTTTTGGCATAGAGTTCTTCATAGTATTTTCTTACAATATTTTGTATTTCTGTTGTGTGGTTGTTATTTCGCTACTCTCATTTCTAATTTTTTTTATTTGAGTCCTTTCTTCTTTTTTTGGTGACTATCATTAAAGGTTCATCAATCTTGTTTACCCTTTCAAAGAACCAGTTCTTGGTTTCATTGATCCTCTGCATTGTTTCTTTAGCCTCTATGTCATTTATTTCTGCTCTGATCTTTATTATTTAGTTTCTTCTACTACTTCTGGGCCTTAGTTGCTGTTCTTTTAGATGAAGGGTTAGGTTGTTTATTTGAGCTTATTCTAGCTTCTTAAGGAATGCCTGTAGTGCTATGAATTTCCCTCTCAGGACTGCTTTAGCTGTGTCCCTTAAATTTTGAGTTGTTGTATGTTCATTATCATTCGTTTCTAGGAAATTTATATTTCTCCTTTGATTTCATTGTTAACCCATTCATTATTTAATAATATGCTATTTAGTTTCCATGTGTTTGAGTATTTTTCAGGTTGTTTTTGTTGTGATTGATTTCTAGTTTCATGCCATTGTGAATAGAAAAAATGCTTGATATGATTTCGATCTTCTTAAATTTGTTGAGATTGCTTTTGTGTCCTAACATGTGATCTGTGCTGGAGAATGCAGCATGAGCACTTGAAAAGAATATATAATTTGCTGCTTTAGGGTGAAAAGTCTGAAGATATCCATTAAATCCAGTTGATCTAGTGTTTCTTTTAAGTCTGCTGTTTCTTTGTTAATTTTTTTTCTTGAGGATCTATCTAGTGATGTAAGGGGGATATTAAAATCTCCTACTATTATAGTATTGCTGTTGATCTTGCCCTTTAAATCCATCAAAGTCTGCTTTATATATTTAGGAGCTCCTATATTAGGTGCGTAGATATTTATGATGGTTATAACTTTCTGATGGATTACTCCTTTTATCATTATGTAGTGACCTTCTTTATCTCTTACTATAGCCTTGGTTTTAAAGTCCATTTTGTCTGATATAAGTATTGTTACCCCAGCTTTTTTCTCATTTCCATTTGCATGAAATATTTTTTTTCATCTTTTTACCTTCAGTCTATGTGCATCTTTTGTTTTAAGGTGTGTCTCTTGTAGACAGCATATGTACGGGTCCTGTTTTCTTATCTATGCAGCTACCCTATGTCTTTTGACTGGATCATTTAATCCATTTACATTTAAGGTTATTATTGATATGTAGTTTTTTAATGCCATTTTATATTTTAAAGGTGTATTCCTCTTTTCCCACTTTGACCTGTGTACAACAGGCCCCTTAATATTTCCTGCAGCATAGGCTTTGTTGTAATGAATTCCTTGAGGGTTTTTTGTCTGGGAAGCTTTTTTTTCTCCTTCAATTTTAAATGATAGCCTTGCTGGATAAAGTAGTCTTGGTTGTAGGCTCTTGTTCTGCATTACTTTGAATATTTATTGCCATTCCCTTCTAGCCTCAAGTGTTTCTGTTGAGAAGTCGGATGTCATCCTTATGGTGGCTCCTTTGTAGGTGATACACTGTTTTTCTCTAGCAGCTTTTAAAATTTTCTCTTTATCACTTAGCTTTGGTATTTTAATTATGATGTGTCTTGGTGTAGGTTTCTTTAGGTTTCTCTGTAATGGGGATCTCTGTGCTTCTTGAACTTGTGAGACCCTTCCTTTCATTAATTTAGGGAAGTTTTCAGCTATGATTTGATTGAATAAAGTTTCTATCCCTTGTTCTTTCTCTTCTTCTTCAGGAACCCCTATTATGCAGATGTTATTTCTCTTCATGTTGTCACAGAGCCCTCTAGGTCTTCTTGGGTTGGCTTGAGCTGTTGTTTGTAATCCACTGTGGAATTCGGCTTTTCTAATAGAGCCCCTTTGAAG
Source organism: Rhynchonycteris naso (assembly GCA_037038555.1). NCBI lineage: Eukaryota > Metazoa > Chordata > Mammalia > Chiroptera > Emballonuridae > Rhynchonycteris > Rhynchonycteris naso. The sequence continues at coordinate 232,728,784 of CM072998.1, forward strand.
TCCTGATTTGTTTGTTTTCTTAACTCAGTGGTAGTCTTGTTTACTGATCTCAGCAGGGGGCTTATATAAAACTGTATCCAGGAATGAAGTGGGTGTAACCTGAGACTCTGAAGACCTGATCTGCAGTTACTCTCTCTGGGGGCGGGGTGCTTTCTCCACTTCAGTAGGGGGAGGTGTATCTCAGATCTCCATGGAGACCTGAATTACTACCCCTCCTCCCCACTTCTTGTTTTCAGCTGTGTCTTTTTTGTGCTGATTGGAGCTGGTGAGATATCTTAAGAAAATTGTCCCAGAACCACTTTAGTCTTGTGTTCTGTGGAAGGATCAATCCCTCCCCTTGCAATGGCCGCCTCCAGCACCTCCCCCAGGTATGGCTGCTTCTGCACTGGATTAGTCCCGCTGCTCAGGTCCTCCCATGCATTCCACTGTTTGTCACTGGCTGTCTCTCTCTTCCCCTTTCTTTTGGAAAACAAGCCAGCTCTTTCAAAATACCTCAATCCCAGGTCCCTAGGCAACTGGCTGTGAGTGATATTTTCTTCTGTTTTTCTTAATTTGAGAGCCTTTCTGGGTTCTCAGCCTCACCTCCACCCCTTTGTTCCTGCAAGCAAGGGAAGCTCACTGCTCCTTGGTGCTCCCCACCTGGCTCGGTGTGGCTTCTTCTTTGCACCTTGGATTTTGAGAGCAGTTCTTCTAGTCCAAAGTTTTTTTGGTTTTTTTTACAATGGATGTTCCTAAATTAATTTGTAATCCATTTTGGTAGTGTGAGCTGGGGGTCTTTGTGTCTGCCTACTCCGCTGCTATCTTGTGTCCCCAAGACATTTTTAAAAATAATTATATGTTATTTTATCAAGAACATGTTATCAAAATGAGACTCTTTTAGTACATAATGTGTTGTTCTAAAAATATTCATGTTTTCAAGTATTCAAGAAGGAAGTTTGGCTCCTAAGTAATCATCAAATATTATTTTGTTAAGTCATAAACTTTCATTCATTTATTATAATTATTGTGATTGGTTTGCTAAGGAAATCTTTATTCACAAATTCACACTATCTTAGACAATAGAAGATCAATGTCCAAAAGGGTAATTTGTGATTTGACAAATTAGTTTTCACTTTCAACCAAAAAATAAATAACTACAACCCATTTACCCAAATATAGCCATCTTAATTAAGATCGGCCAATATCTTTTTCAAGTGAATAAATTCCTTAAACCTCAGTTCTGTAGCCAACAGTAAAAATAGTCCTCCAACATGAATTTTGCTTCTCTAAACCGAAGTTTTGAATGTTGGCATCTTATAAAGGAGGACAACATTGGTTGTTCAAACTAAAAATCAGCAAGAGGCATCTATGGTTTGCCCACTCCATCTTCTGTGTAAAATTGAGAAATTACTTGAAGTACCTTAGTTATTCTACTTAATTCACACATCATGATAACTAATGGCTCCAGTTTTATTTAATATTGAGCAACTGAGGAAGTGTATTTTAAAAATTATCATAATTAGCAAAGGTAAATATTAGATAATCTGGAAAAAAACATGCATCACATTTATTAAAAGCTTGCTCACAAAACGACAACAACAGAAACAACAAAAAAACAGATAATAAAGATAGCTTATCTAAAGCACAAACCCAAGCACTAGCTGAACTAAAAAGCTGAAAGACTGAGAAAAAAAAATTGGAATGATGTTGCTAAACGGTCTGAAAGCAATAGAACTTGGGAAAGCCAACAAAACTATTGGCCAGATAATACAGTGAAATTTTTTTTAACAAGGTTCAGCTTTTTATAAAGTAAGATATCTGCAGATTTCTCTTTCTGTTTCTTATACAAGTATTGCTTGTATGAGATTTTCTCTAGACTCTAGCCAAAGATTTTTCTCTAGACTTCAGTTTTGCCTCTAAAATAACTGGCTGAAATAATCTTTGTTCATCTTTCTATTTTCTGTGTTCTATATTCTGTTCTATGTGTCTGTCATACTAAAAAAGGGGAATTTTCAACAACTTACAATTCTTCAAAATAATTTTCACCAAGACCGCAAAAAAAAAAAAAAAAAAAAAAAAGGCTGTAACTTCTAATTCCTGATTGTATCTCTTAATAAGATTGTGGAGCAAAATCCAATTTCATAGATCTTAGTTTTTGCCAAAATCACATTTAAAGCACAGTGACTTTAAATCAAGCCACCTTTCCATCCTAGCCAAAAGATGGTCACTTTCTTGTCTGAAGTTGCACTTGTTACAGTTAAGAAAAACTGTAGAACACCACAGTAGAAAGTGAGTCACAAATGATGTACAGAGATGTGTTGTTGAGTTGGGCACCTGAAACCTGTATAATTTTGTTAATCAGTGTAACCCCAACAAATTCAATCAAAAAATAAATAAAATGTTTAGGGATTAAAAAAGAAGAATAAAATGAATGGTATTAACAGATGTGATCTCATCAGGGTTCCATTTGTTAAAGAAAACATTGAATATTAATTAAAAGTTAATTAGAACTAATTGCCTATTAGAAAGAAAAAGTAATTTGAATCAACTCACAGCCTTTCTATTATGATTACCTTTGAGAATCCTACACACACATGGGCTGCCAAGAATGTCACCTTTCCTTCCTCTGGTATCGCTATTATGCCCCATGCTGTTACAGTTAATTTTTTGCATAAAACTACAGATTATGGTACCCAAACATGTAATTGCATCACTCACTGAATGCAATCATGAAGCAAGAGTTAATTTAGCTGAGTAGGAATTTCATATATTTTATAAAACAAGGAATAAAAAGCAAGAAAGCAAGTATAATCATTTTATTTAAATTTTTATTAATTTTAATATATTGAGTTAACATGGATTCAAGTGTCCCGCTCAATATAACTCCCTCACCCCCAATCCCTTGTTCTCCATGAACCCCTTTTATCCTCTACCCCTAACTCCCTTCCCAACCCTCTGGAATTTGCTGTCCTATTATCTGTATCTATGAGTTAGGTATATATAATTTCACTAATCCCTTCACCTTTTCTGATCCCATCCTCTCATCCTCCTTCCCTCTGACAGCTGTGTTTCTTCTCCCTGTGATCCCGCCTCAGCCTTTATTCCATTCCTCAGTTCACTTTGTTCATTAGATTCCACATATAAGTGAGATCAAATGATATTTTTCTTTCTCTGCCTGGCTTATTTCACTTAGCATAATAATCTCCAGGTCTATCCATGCCATCGCCCAGTGGTTGATTGATTACATAGTCTCAGTTTTGACTGCCTGTCCTTCATCTCTTCCTTCTAATTCTACCACGTAGCATGATTTTCATTTGGGGATCCAGGTTTCCTATGCTCTTGAGGTTTATGTGCAGGATGAGGCTCTATCTCCCAGAACCCAGAAAAAGCACATAATTCAGCACTAAATCACAGTATTACATATTCCTTTCACTTCAGTGAATGTGTCACCTTAAGCATGACAAACAGAATGAATCTCAGTGCTTTGTTCTAGAGTTTCCATTCACGGGCTCACTCTTTCCTGTAAAAGGAAATGTGGCTGAATCTAGTGGCCATCTTGCCACCTGGTCAAGCCCAAACTAGCAGGTGAGATAGGGAGAACACAGTCCTGTAAACATCCTTGAACCCTGAAGCCAGCGGTGCTTGGAAATTGCCAGCGAATTTCTTCATTTTCACTGAAACTAGTTTGAGTTTGTTGCTAGTCACTTGAAAAATCTTACTGAGACATATTCAACGTATTTTTAAGATAGTTGCAAAAGAGAAAATATTATACAATATTTCCCTTAGAGTTTAGGAATATATCATCTTTCAAGAGAACCATTATTTCCTTGTCTACCCCTTGGTCTTAATCCTTAGGCTGACACTCAAGGTGATGATGTAGAACTCTGAGTTTGTTCCTTAATAGTTAGATTGAAGGCCTAATCTAAGAATGTACTCCCTATGCATTAGATCACTGATTCACAATAAATTTTTATGCATTCATGATCTGAGTAGAATTGTAGAATTTAAATCATTGATCTAATATATATATTAAGATGGAGATTTCATGTATCAGAGAAATGAAATTTTGTCTTGTTTTTCACAAAAAAATGCTTTGAATTGTATCTCTCTGTCTTCTCCATTTGTGCCCCAGTGTTGAGAGTTTGACTTTGATCTTCCATATAACATGTAGCCACTGGCACAACAAGTCCTCTAGTATTTTCATATTCTTCTAAATAAAATGCAGTAGTCAATGGCTAACATGGATTTGTTTCTCTTAGCTTTTAACTTGTATTTTAAATTTCTTCTCTAATTTTTTATGAGTATTCATATAACATTTTCCAATCTGTTGCCAGGAAGTAAAGGATGAAATCACAAAGGTTGATCTTTTTATTTACCCAATACCATTTCTGAATGAAGACATGGTGTTTGTTTCCCACTGACATAACTTGATGTCCTGACAATTTGATGTCTATTTAATGACAAAAACATAAAAATTGATTTAAAATGATGCTATGTATGTAAATACTGAGTCGGCTTGCTGATTTATGAGTGTTTCAAAACTCTTAGATATGAGTATAAAATTTCTAAAATTCATGTATTTCAAGTTGCATTCTAATTTTTTAGTTCTTACTTTGAGACTTCAATATCTAAATATAGTTAAAAAATGAAAAAAAGAATGAGATTTTTCCTTTTCAAGCATTCTTTGCTCAAATACTGGACTGAGTTCCTATATTTAAAAATCTTGTTGTTTATTAGAAATATTATTAGTCTGAGCCTTCAGGTAATTCTAAGAAGGTTATACAAGGAAAAGGAATTCCCATTACTGAAACTGGAAGTTTTATTTTGACTTAAAAGGTCCATCAATAAAGTTTAAATGTGGAACAGAAAGGTTACTCAGATTTTTAATACCTTAATAGTATTTTTGCCTTAGAGGCTCTAAGAAATATTTAACTTGTGATTAACAAAGGCAATATGCATTTTTCAGGTTTCTGTATCCTTTTTTAGGAAGAGTCCATAAGAACATGAATAATCTGATTTCCAGATATAAAACTCTCTCCAATGTGTTGATCTTTAATTCTGGCTAATTTAATAGTCTGCTTCAAAGGAAAATAATAAGCAATAAAAATATTGACCAATCAGAATTCTAGAAGAACTTTACTGGAGTTTATAAAGAGAATTTCATCTTTAAGACTTTCCCTTGGATATCAGAGGCTTCTAGTTAATAAAGGATACCTAAAATTTATCATCACATAAAAGTTGTTAAAACACACACACACACACACACACACACACACAGAGAGAGAGAGAGAGAGATTCAGCAACAAGATTTAAATCATTTAGGTCCTAAATATTTCATCTTCCATGACATTTCTAAATTTGTGTATTTTAAGGAAACATTTGGAAATAATCCAAGCCTGAGTTACAATTGAAATTAAGGGTACATTTATGTTTTTAGAATAAAATTTATTCCGTCAAATATGTCTGTTTAACACAAAGCTAAAAACCATATTTAACTTGTATCTTAAAATTAACTAGATGCATGAAAGTCTTCGGAATTTACTTCCAATGTCTCTAATTTCTTATTGCTACAATTTATTCAGTGCGATTTCTTGTGTAACTTTAGTCAGCTTCGCATTATCCATTCCAAAGAATGGGAACAGTGACGCAGATTGTGTAAAAAGCCAGATAACACAGGTATCATTTATACTTGTGTCTGGAAGGCATTTTTGCTGCCCCTTTCCCCCCAAACATTTACCTTCCTAATTATGTTTTACTCAGTCTAATCTTTAAGTTAATTTGAGTCCCCTGAGCTGGCAACTGACAGTGAGAAGAATGGAGGAGAAAATTTCCTGAAGGGGAGGAGAAATTAGATGAAACAGTAAAGATCATTCATGTTCCTATACCACTTCAAATTTACAATGGGATTTTATTTATATTAACTGAGTTGGTCCCCACCATTTTGCATGGTTAGAGAAGTGTGTATGTCATGTCAAAAATGGTGTCTGTAGTGGGACAGCTCATTCCAAGGAAAAGGTCTATGCTCCGTGGACAGAAGTTTTGGGGTTGTTTGGGGTGAACCAAACCCCGAGTGCAGTGACTAGCGCCGCATCTGTGCACAGTTGGTATGTGATGAAGAGACAAACGTTCAACTTTCTGCTGCAGGGCGGTCCTGTGCTGTCCTGATCTGTCCCAGGTGGTTCTGTCCGCGCCTGGTCCGAGGGGAGCCACCTAGAAGATAGGATCTCAGGAGCAGGGCTTCTCAGTGGCCACGGTCTTCTCCCGGTTGGACCAACAGCTTATCAAGGGTTGAAATGGAAATTTGGCCCACACAAAAATAAGACAGGCCAATGCATTTCTCATAGGAATTTTAATTAAAAAATAGAGAATAGATCATCTATCAGGGCAGATGTAAGCTGAAAGGAAAACCAAAGAAAAGAAAAAAAAAAGGCCTTGAATTCATTTAGTGCCATGAATTTTCTTTTCTTTACAATCCCTAAGTCTACTATCAATCATGTCCCTAGGGGTGTGGGGGTGTAGGGAGTGGGGGCAGTGGGGATAGTGGGGATGGGGACGTGACAACCACTGTGACTGCTTCTTTAGGGGTAGCCTCCATTTACCCACAGACATGTTCTTGAATAAGCTCCAGTTTAGAGTAAATGTTTTGAGAAACTGATTAAGGTGTTAAAAAATATTATCAATGCTAGGATTCTCAAGCAAAGATCTTCCTGGATATCTCGCAGTTTTAGTGTCTCAAGGCTGCAGATAGTTATTCATATTACATTTTATTAATTTCTAATTCTAAACAACTTCAAAAGTTTTATGATAAATTATTTCACATCCTGAACATTTGTCATTGCCTACTGCTTATTTCCTATATGTGTAACACAACATGTCACTGGCTGCGTAATTTTTAAATTACAGAAGGGTCGGGTTCACACTATTCTTTAAATGTACTTTTCTAATATTTTTATTAAAAAGTTGACTCTTAGCTAATGTTATTAGTAACAAGTCTTCGCATTTCAGTGTTTTGATATTCATTTTAGTTGTTATCTTTTGTTTAAATGTAGAAGCAATGAATAAGTTTTAAAGCAATTTAATGATTAAATCCATTAAAGATGAAGCAGTCACCATCACAAATTACTATTATTGTCATAAAAACATTGATACTCAAACTCTGAAAATACTGACTTGCATTTCATTTCTCCACCCCTCATTCAGTGTTGATAAAATGCTGGCTCTACAATAGCAAAGACATCTTCTGCTTTGGGCAGAAATGGATTAATCATATTAGCTAGTACCTGTTTCTCATGTTAAAGGAATGACATGCTAACAAAAAGGAAAGATATAGGTATAGAGAAGGAGAAATTATGATTATATATTGAAAAAGAATTATGCAATTTTCTATGTGCAGTAAAAATTTCTCAGGAATCTAAAACCTGGGGGATATAACATTTAGCTTATTTTGTGTTTTCAAATGTGAAGTGCATACACCTAAAGATACAAATAAAGATAATATACTGTTCTTAAATTCTTGATAAAGTATAAAATAATTTATTTCACTTCTTCATTTACAGCATCATTTTATCAAAAATTAAACAAGAGATATGAACTGAACTACAAAAATTTTATTATCAAAACAAAAGATTCCTTAGACTCATTTTTTCTTCCTATTCAAACAAAATTATCACTCTTCTGAGAAAATAGAATAATTATAAAATTGCTATAGTTTCCATGTTACTATTGAAATTTTATAGTTTTTTTTTGTGGATTCCCACGTAAGAGGATAAATTTGGCATTTTATAGCACAACTTTATATATTGATTCTTCCATTCTGTTCTAATAATACATGCATATTACTCAGATACATAAGTAGATATGACAAAATTCATGTTGTGTTGAAAATACTATACAAAATAAATTAGTTTAAAGAATAGCTGAGGGACATATATTGCAACTGACTGCTCTAGTTAGAAAAACATTCTTTTTGTATCTTACTAATCTGTTTTTTTTTTTCTTTTTGCAGCAAGGGATTTCTCTTTGTGCCTTAATTATACACAGCATGAAGAAAACATTCTATAGCATATTCACTAAAAGACATTGACTTAAAAAACACAAGTAGGCACACCAAAATGAACATAACATCTAATTCAAATAATTTACTGAAGATATTAAGATGACTGAAAATATTCTCTTGTGTCATAGATTTTAAGTACTATATTAAAATCACTGTGGTTTATAATTTGACCACACTGGAGAAGTCACTCTACAATTAATGCTGCTTACTTATTATAATGAGTCATTGTTTACCATCTCAGGCTATTAGCTTAGCTTAGGGTCTTGAGACTAAAAGCACTATTTTTTGTAAAACACTTAAGGCAATCATAAGTCCATAGAAGCCTTCTGTATAACCTATTTTACTGACAAACAATTACATTTTAGATTGAAGAGGTGAAATGATTAAGAATATTTGACTTAGTTGCCATGACAGCATGAATTTTTCATCAGGCACAGTGTAATTACTACAATTTCAATGATGTAAAATCAAGAAAGATGATAACAAACAGCAGAACCGTGGAGATATTGCCATTGCAACCAGGTTGCCATAGCAACAGTGATAATAATCCCGGTGATAGATGTTTTCTCTTGCTCTTTCCATTTTGTACGGTTATAACATTCAGAGCCAGTTTTTACCACAGCTTTTTATAGTTTATTAGACTGTCAAAATAGTTTATGAGATGTTGTTGCAAAGGAAATGACTGAGTTCCGCAGCCTAATAAAAATGCCAAATACTCTGTTTACATACTGCTCCAGCACTTAACAAACATTAAAAAATTGTATGAAAAATGATTTGATATTGTATCTGTATTAATCAATTTGCAAGGCATAAGCTTTGTCACTGAAGGTCAAATGAGTAGTTTCCAAACATGAGTTTGAGAGAGTCTTTAAAGTTTATTTTTTAACATAACACTGGCAAACCCCCTTCACCTGGATAGGCATATAAACTGCCCACAGGAAATACTTTGTACAACTAAAAGATAAATAGTTATAGAAAATTAAAACCACATTTGCTTCTCAAATAGTTTTTTTTTTGGGGGGGGATATTAAAGCTAATAGCCAGAAATATTCTAAATTAACTCTTAAAAAACAGCAATTTTTGAAGGTATGACCAAATCTAGGGGATGTTAATGTAACAGAATCAAAAATGAACACTGTGTGAATAGTTTGACAAGAAAGCATATAGTGATACAAAAGCACTAAACTACATAGCATTCATAAACACTCTGTAATGAATATAATTCACGGATATATCTGTGCAAATCGTTATATAGTTTTACATCTTATTCAAGCTTTTCTTACACTCTCAATGAAATCACATTACAGAGAATGTACTTCAATACAGACCGACCATGGGTTTTGCCTGTAAGAAAAGGTGCCCTAAAATGCATGCATTCACATGAACCTGGAGGCTTTATAATTTATTGCAGTCATGTTGAGTATTCATGAATAGACTGCAGAAAATTGAGTCAGACATTAAAGCTTTGGGCTCTTCTTAAATGTAGCAAACAGAAAGCCCTCAATAGTTTCAAAGATATGTGCAATTGTGAGATCACAGGCAGTTTTACCCAAAAAGTACAAAGGGCATAGGAAGAATTTTCAATATTAAGACCTCCCTCTGTATCCATCTATTTGCTTCCCACCCATGTTTTTCATTTTATTGGAGTTTTTTTGTATCTAGTCAAATTAGAGTTTAGGTTAATTGCACTAAGAAATTTAGGGTCTGACCTAGACACACTAATACTTGTTATCTTAGCATTGGATGACAAGGCAAAAGCTTTCAGAATTTTCCAAACTATTTATTGGAGAACTTCTCTTTACTACGTCTGTCCTTTTATTATTTTTAAGTGAGTATGATTTTGCTGAGGCCAAATGGATGTAGAAACAGTTTGGGGTCACTTAAGTCTCTCCCAGCTTCAGTTTCCTTAGGTGAACAGGTCATATGAAAGTTTTCTTTGCCTGTTGTTGAGGTAGATTTGGGCATTTGACATAGTAAATATAATTAAATTTAATAATGCCAGGTAGCACCCGTATTCTTTACCCAACACTCCTCAGTTCACATGGGTATGAGGAAATTTACCCTTTTGGTCTGGCTGCTAGGGTGGGAGGTGAGAAGCAACAAAGCAGACTGGATTTTCATTATCCCTCCCATTAGGAACAGCTCCAGAATGGGAGTCAGGATTGTATATCACGTTCCGTAATGTATTGCTGATATTATACTAACATTTTAAAAAACATATATTGAATTTTTATTTTTATCAATTTAAATGGAGTGTTAGAATAGTTAATAAGACTTTAAAATTGCGTACTACTTTGCTCATTAAATATAACCCCAACACTACACCTGAAAACAGATTATATTTTTCTCTCAAATACCATACAGTCATTAAATGAAGCCATCATTGGAACAGACTGCTCTCTCTCTAGCAAACACCGGAAAGTCCACTTATAGGAATGGTCACTTTTTAAGATAAGTATATCATCTACTTAGAGAAAAATAATATCCCTTAATATTATCCCTTGAGTGGCTCTCTTTTTTTCTTTTTCAGTGGTTCCTCTGTTCTATATCCTTCTGATAGTAGCAAATACCATATATTTCACTATCTGACTAATATAATATTTATCTATTATTAATAAACATCCACAGCAAACATTCTTCCCAAAAGAAGTTGAGGAACTCAAAATATATACACATACTCAGAGACATTAAAATAATGATGAAGGGAACATCAAAAGCCTGAAAGAGAAAAAAAGATATAAGATCACAGGTGGGTTTAAATCCTCCAAAGAAAAATTTCCACTATGGCTCAAAGTCAAGTTAGCTTTTATTTCTTTCTTTAGACAATGTTCTTTATGTATAATCTTAAGAAACTGTTCTGTCCCAGGAAGTAATACTTCTTTCTTAACTTGAATTTCTTTGATGTATGTTTATGCCATCTTATGTAACTTACAAAACTGCCCTACTGGGATGTTCATTAATTTGTATCTAAAAAGCAATAACTCTAATTCTACAGTATTTTAGTTAGTTGTAAAAAGAAAATCGATCTTAACAGAGCAGCAAATATTTAGTTTTAATACCGCAGAATACTTGTATATTAATGAATGCGGTATGTTATGGTTTCGTTTCCACAATTATTCTCTTTTGAGTGTTTAAGGCTTATATTTGACTTCTTTTTTGAGTGAGGATATAAAAGTGTCCTTAAAATGTATTGAAATTATTTTAAAGCTGATTCTAATTCTTATTCATTTTTTTCCTTAATAGTTCCTTACTGTGAGGTCCACACTGCTCTGACGATTTTACCCTATAGAGGTGCAAGACCTTTAAGCATATGACAAAATTATGTAGCTCTTTGTGTGAGACCTGAGGCACCTTGATAATTCAAGTTCAACACTTGCTCCAACACACATATACAAATTCCATGCAATAATATTGAGAATTCAGAAGGGTGTGTGAATTTGTTAATAGCTTAGTTTCTGAAAATTACCTTACCTTCCATTCTACTGTATGGGCCCAGTCCCAGCTATACTACTAACTTAGTGTAAGTCACAAAAACTTTTAAAAACAAAAACTTTTAAAAAACTAAAAAAATCAATACTTACATCTAAGAGTAGATGAAGGTAATAATAAATATCTAATCTAACTTACAGGATTTTTATAATATTTAAAAAGGTGAGAGATAGGAAAGCATCATAGAATTAAAAATAGAATTATATAGATATGAAGCTAAATACTTATAATCATCATCATCATTATTATCTGTCAGCTGATACCTCCTTGTCTAATTATACAGATAACATTACATGCTCTGGAGTTTATAATTCTTGGTCCTAGTGGAACTATGAAATCCTATGAAACTTGAGCAGAAATAAACGAGTGAGCAGAAATAATAAAAACACTGAGCAGAAATGCAAACGAGTGACCTTCAGCTACGGAAGAATTATTACAATGTTATTGTACAAAATGAATGAATTCTGAAAGGATTATGTTAAGGAATGTGAGGAGAAGCACTATTTTGCTGGCACTCAGAAGCAAAAATGTTAAAAAATGGTAAACAGGGTAATTTGAGATATATTCAATATGAGTCAGACTCACTATTATTTCATAGAATAGTTCATATTCTTGACGAATGGGAATCTCATTTTATAGAAAACTTGTAAACTAAATTATTTGTAACATTCTACCCTTAATATTTAAGATTTACTGATGAACTATTATTATTACTTAACAGAGACAACCTTTCTTCCAAACATACTTGAATATTCAACCTTCACTATTATTCTAAATTTGTATTACTACCTTGGTTTGTCTCCTGTCCTCCAACTATGTTCATTCTTCTTGCCATATACTACATGTATACTTAGTATATCATCAACCTACCTGGAAAGGTCTAATTCTGTAATCTTGCAAGTCTACAATTATGCTCTGAGTTATCAGGTTGTCTTAAAATCTGTATACTGAAAAGAATCATCAATTAAATCATTCTGAAAGACAAGATGGAATGATCAGAGCTGCTTGAATTTATTTCACAGTAATTTTCAACCATAGAAGTTCTTCCAAACTTTTCAAACATTGTCAGAGCTTGCAACATCCAGCTCTAAAGCAAAACTGTGCTCTCTTGAAATTGCACAATGAAGACACTAGCCTTGTACAGTGTAAGGTTCATTTTTATGGTCTTTGGGCCATTATGCCCTTATGGCATGTAAAACTGATGTGACTACCTCTTGGCTTGTTCTAATTTTAGTTTATACTCCATTTTCTTTGGCACATATTCCATATAGAAAAAAGCTGAACAAATGGTTAACCTTTCCAGTGTAAAATCATTTGCATCTTATTTTTTGTATATTAGATTTTTCTGTGGAACTTTAGAATCCTTACAGGGAGATTTCTGTATAAATGAAATGTGTTGTTTAACATGGAAATCTCTGATAATACCACAAATAAAACTTTCTAAGCTAAAGAAACCTTGGTTCAAAAGCCATAGTGATCTTTTCCATTGAAAATTGAATTCACAAATTTTGTGGAATTATTTTAAAATTGGTTTCAACAAATACAAGAGAAAAATGGAAATGGCTATATTGAAATTTTTCTTTCTCCTTTCAGTATCCTCCCACTTAGTATGTGCTTAAAATAAAAAAAAATCATGAATTTTTGCTAATAATAAAAATATTTGTATAATATTCTATCATATGGCATTCTGAGGAAATATAAAATATTAAAACTCAAGAATAACAATGACTGTTGAAGTTAAAAACCACTTCTGTACATCTGGGATTTCACAGTGGATATATCTATCTTGTACATTTTATCTTGTTATATTTCTACCAACTGTTATTCTTCTTGCTCTTCTGTAGCTTTATCCTATATCACAGTTTGCAGGAGATGTAGTCTTATAAGACAGAAAGTGTTTCAAGATGCTGAGTTCATCTTCTGTTTTCTAGATGAATATTTTAAGAAATTTTGGGAACACCAGATCAGATTACTTTTGAGTTATACAAACAGCTTTGATTTCTAGGCAGCTTCATAAAACCTTACATACTTCATAGCTCCTGTTTTCCTTGACACTTCATCTTTGGTTGTTATTGGTTCTGTACTATTTTCCTAGCCAGAAAATGCAAAGGAAATTGCAATGATTCATGCCATGTGAAAATTTAGCTATAATACTGAGTATTCATTTTTTAGCAATCTCTGAACATTAAACCAACAGGACTTGATTAGATCATTCTATTAATACAATGCTAATCTCATGTTTAAAGACAGAAAGGTCATTTAACAATTAAAACAAAAGAAAAAATACAAAGACATAAAATTTTACTTGAAATATTTTCTTTGGCTCACTGAGCATATTTGCCATTTTACTGGGTTCATTTCCAAGAAGTAGAATGAGACAATCTGAAGTTGTGTTAGAAGAAAGTGCTAAATATAAGAAATAACATTGTCCAGAAAAATGCTCCTCATCTTCTGGTCTGCATTGCTAAAATTCTGAGCTTTCTTCCTCTGAGATCTGATAAGTTTCTCATCTCAGATACATAGAAGTTACTTCATGTCATGGAAGAATTAATGCACTCCCCCCCAAAAAAAAATTTAACCTACTATAGCATGATAACAACTCCTAGTGAAAAACACTAGGGAATCTTAGATAACCATCTGTGCTTTTAGCTATTTTTTTATTATAAAGATAAAAGTGGAATAAGTTCAAATTTAGACACATCATGCAATCATCTTGACTCCTATAAAAGATGCGATGAACTTTTACTTACTTTTACATGAGGCCATTTAATGACAATTACTTTACTGCATAAAACATATTATATGAAGTCATAATTAGTGATGATAAGTTTTTAGATTAATTGTTTTACTGATAAATCATGGATTGTGATCAACAATCCTTGATTCTTTCTTTTCTCTTAATTTAGCATACAGTCATCAGCCAAGAAATCGTGTCAAACAGTCTCCTTAACTTTATGAATTGTTGCCTTTCCCCCACCACAACACCACTACCCTTCCCTGGTTTTGTCTACTCCAGTCTTTCTGTGACCACTCTCACTTGCTATGTTTTTCCAACTCATCCTCATCAAAAAATCAGTGATAATTTCCTTAAGTGACAAATCTAACCTTAACCCATTGCTTAGCATCTTTAGGATGCCTAAGATTTTCAATTCTGAAATAAAAAGTGCCATTATTAGACTTCCAAGTTAGGGAGAATGAGAAACTAGTAGAAAGTGACATCTAACCCACGATAGAGATTTAGTCATGGCACTAAAACCTAAATCAAGATTCTATGACTGGATTTGGGATTGGTAAGATTGGGGAGAAACATCAATGTGGGTTTCATGTTGAGATTAAGATCCAAATAACAGTTCAATTTTTAATTTTTTGAGGAATCTCCATACTGTTTTCCACAATGGCTGCACCAGTCTGCATTCCCACCAGCAGTGCAGGTAGGTTCTCCTTTCTCCACATCCTCATCAGCACCTATCGTGTGTTGTTTTGCTGATGAGCGCCATTCTGACTGGTGTGAGGTGATATCTCATTGTGGTTTTAATTTGCATTGCTCTAATGATTAGTGATGTTGATCATTTTTTCATCTGTCTATTGGCTATCTGTATGTCCTCTTTGAAGAATTGTCTATTCATTTCTTTTGCCCATTTTTTTTGATTGGATTGTCTGTCTTCCTGGTGTTGAGTTTTACAAGTTCTTTATAAATTTTGGTTATTAACCCCTTATCAGACAAGCCTTGTCATAGGTCTCCAAAGTGGAGTCCCCAGCCAAGCAGCATCAGCACCAGTTGTAAGCTGGTTGGAAATGCCAATTCTAGATCTAAAGCATTGGAAACTGTGGCGGGGAGTCTCGAACACCTAAGTTTTAATAAGCCATTTAGGTGATTCTGAAGCCTGCTGCAGTTTGACAACAATTATCCTAGAGAATGGAATGAATTGAAGCCTGCATGTTGGAATTATGGGGCCCAGCTGTGAAGGAAGACATTCTGCCACAACTGAGAAGAGTTTTTATTCTGGGACATTTAAGGCTGTGGTTCCTACCCATGCTGCACATTATAATCACTTGGGAGACTTAAAACTACCAAAACCCAAGTCTTATCACAGGCCGTTATACCAGAACCTGTGAGTGTAGGGCCCTGGTAGTAAGCAGCTTTACCTGTAGACCTGATGATTCTGAAAACTGCTGATTGAGAGGGGTCTTGATCTTCCCCTTAGATCTCCTACTGTCTAGCTGAATAAATTGTCATTTTGCCCCCACTTTTAAAATTATAAATATACACGACTGCTTAAAATAGAGACTAGTTTAAATAGCCATACTCCTGGAGTCAGCTCTGGTCATCCTTATTCAACTGCAAGACTGTGGCACTGCTCAATAACAAGGGCACCTTCCAATATGTCTAATTCTGTTCATTCATATCCAGCACTACTGAGAAGTGCTGGTGAAGTGCTTGTACATGCTCCTATGCTGGTCCCTGCTCTAGGATGCTTCAAATAGCTGCTCATGCATCATGCCCAATAAGATTAGCAAGCCTATAGGCATGCCTTACATTTTAAGTCCTATAAGACACAAAGTAAGACCTTGTCCTGTGTCCCATGACATGGCTCTCCTCTTCTTAAAGTTGTATTTTACTGCTTCCAATCTGAAGTCATAAATCACTCTAAACTAATCTTTCATAGTATGAAATTGCTTTTAGTAGTAAAACAAACAGAAAAAATATCTTTGGTGTTCTTTTACCAATCTCTTCTAAATCGTGATAAACACTAACTTATCAGAAGAGAAAAGAACTATCAGCTTTGTAATTGATCATTAATTTAAAAGAGCCATCACTGATACTATATATAACTTTCTATGCTTAACCATAAAGTGATATAATTTACACAACAAAAACTGGAGATTTTACAACTGAGGGAATAGTCTTGATATAGCTAATCATGATAAGCATGGTCTCTAGTCTGGCTGATTGATACAACTTGAAAGTATATTAAAAAAGCAGAGTCTTATACCCAAGCCAGCTCTAAAGATGCAGAATTTAAAACAGAATTTTTATTTTAACAAAATCCCCAGATAATCTTGTTGCATATTAAAATATAAGAAACACTGGTATTGTAAATGCTAAAGAAATTGCTTCAAATTCAGATTAGAGAACCAATTTTGCATGGTAGCTATAAATCCCCCAAATACTTAACATGCTAATTAAAATTATAAATAAATTATATTTTTCTTTTTCATTTAATGAAAAATAAGCTTGAAATTAATAAACATGAAGGAAAACAATGGTTTATACAATAATTCTCTGCTATAGGAAACACACCCTCTTGTTCCCCAAAAGACTGCATGTTGCAAAATGCAAGAAGCACCTGTAGGGCAGCATAGGTCAAACAGCAAGGCAGCAGCTGCTGCTGCCAGTACAGGGCCTTGCCCAGGATGAGAGAGATTTCAGACTCTGCACTTCCTTGATCCAGCCATTCAACAAACATTATGGCACATCTACCAAATAGCAGTAATGGGAGAAGGTGATAAAATACTTACTTTCAGTTCTTCACTGTCCAGATTTTTTTAAAATTTATTTTATTTTTATTTTATTCATTTTAGAGAGGAGACACAGAGTAAGAGAGAGAGAGAGAGAAAGAGAGAGAAAGGGAGGGGGGGAAAGGAGCTGGAAGCATCAAACTTCCATATGTGCCTTGACCGAACCAGTGCAGGGTTTTGAACTGTCAACCTCAGTGTTCCCAGGTCAACACTTTATCCACTGCGCCACCACAGGTCAGGCTTCACTGTCCAGATTTTGAGGACAAGCATGGGAACAGTGACTATGTAGTTTGTTAAGTGTTTTAATAAAGTCATGCACTACTATTCTGGGGGATAAAATGAGAAAGTCCTAAATTGAGTTGAGGAGTAATTTCTTAGAAAAGGTGAGAGGGGTCAATACAGATCCTGGAGGTGAGTGTAGCTAAATTCCAGAAGGACAAAACTGCCTGTTTATAGGTTATTTGAAGTCTTTTCAAAACCAGCTTTGCAGATGATATCAATAGTCAGGATTATAATTGAATGGTGTTTAAGAAAAAGCCTTTGGAGAAAAATGGTGTTTGAAGAAGAGACAGAAGGAATTGAGATTCAGGCTATAGATCAAGAAATAGAACCTCAGAAGGAACAGAATTACTTCCTTCTCTTATCACTGGAGGAGAAGGTAGATGAGTCAATTATAGATGAGGAGGCAATTAAATTGAGAGGCTTTGTGCCCCAAAGTTCCAATAGTCCTCAGTAAAAGAGAATGCAACTTCTTCTAGAAAATGGTAAGATGGCCTAAGAAACACAGGAGAAGGGAGACCTACAAATCAGAACTGTTGGGTTTTGGATGAGAAATATTACAAAGGAGGTGGTGAGGGTCTATGTGTGGTTGAAGATCAGGAGTTTGTAGTAACACAATGCTCTAGGTTGTGTGATTTGGTATAACAGTGTTCAACAGTGCAGTCTTAAATTTAAAGGCCAGGGTTGTGGTGTGAATGCAGTAGAACAACAAAGATGAAAAGGTCTTGAAGATGATGTCAAAAGCAACTGAAGTGATATAGCATGTGTTTCTTAAACTTGCATGTGTGTATGAGTCACCTGGAGAGCTTGTTAGAATGCCAATTCTGATTCCAAAATTCTGGATTGATGACAATAACTTTGCATTTCTTCCCAGATGATGTTTATTTTGGAGTTCCATATACCACACCTTGATTAACAATGTCCTAAGCTGTATAAGGAGAGAAATAAAACCCAAAGTGGGGATGGCCTGGGAAAAAACGTAAAGAATCAAATTTACTGAATGTCAAAAAAGCATCATACTACCTTATACCCATTAAGATGGCTATATACATATACATATACATATACATAGATATGGATGTGGAAAATTTTGGGACCCTTGTGTACTACTGCTAGGGATCTAAAGTGATTCAGTGTTATGGATAACAATATACTAATTCCTCAAACCCATTAAAAATAGAATTGCCAAATGGTCCAGAAATTCCCCTTCTGGGTATATATCCAAAATAAATGAAAATGAAAACTCAATCAGATATGTCTACACACATATTCATAGCAACATTATTCATAATAGCCAAATGATGGAAACAACCCAAATGTCCATGGTTTTATGAATAAATAAACAAAATGTAGTGTACACATATAATGAAATATTATTCAGCCTTAAATAGGAAAAAAATTTAACATGCTACAACATGGACAACCTTGAGGACATTATGCTAAGTGAAATAAACTAGACAAGGAAGGATAAATATTGTATGACCTCACTTTTAAGAGTTACCTAGAGTAATCAGATTCATAGAGACAAAATAGAAAGTTGGAACCAGGGGTTGCAGGAAAAAAGGAAGTTATTGTTTAATAGGAACAGGGTTTAAGTTTGGAATAATGAAAATGTTCCTGGAAACTAGCTTTCAGAACTTTCTTAATAGAAACATTGGTTTGTTGGTTCAATTCTGCTCTGTCACAGACTTTAATTGCCATCATACAAAATCTTCATACCACCGGCTCTGTCTGATCAAGATAAGCCAAGAGCTTGGACAAGGTCAGCACAAAGGTACTAAGGAGGGTATTAGTTCTATCAGATTCACAAATACCTTGCTCCCCTCATGACCACATTCATTCTCTTATTTCTGTGAATGTATATACCCCAAAAGAAAAACAAGAGAAATTAGAATCAAAACAAAAGTAGTAGAGATAACAAATATTCTTATCACTTTTTTTACCATCAGATTCTTGTTTGCTGATGGAGGTTGAACACCTGAGAATCCTGGCCTATGGCATGGCAAAGCAACCACAGAATGTATGTAGTAAAAGCTATTCTGTGATTCCAAGATTACTTTGTCTGAAAAGGAAACCTTTGAAAAATAATCAGCACCTTTCTGCAAACTATATTTTAAGAAGTCTTGAAGATGAGATAATGAAGAAATTAAGATTGAATAGATTAAGAATATACCTAATCATATTTTCTTTCAGATGGTTGATGTGTCTTACTGGTGGGGGCGCAGTGGATAAAGCATTGATCTGGAATGCCCAGGTCCCAGGGTCAAAACTCTGAGGTTGCCGGTTAGAGCATGGGATCATCATAATGATCCCATGGTAGCTGGCCTAAATCCAAAGCTCTCTGGCTT
Source organism: Rhynchonycteris naso (assembly GCA_037038555.1). Lineage (NCBI taxonomy): Eukaryota > Metazoa > Chordata > Mammalia > Chiroptera > Emballonuridae > Rhynchonycteris > Rhynchonycteris naso. The sequence goes on from CM072998.1 coordinate 232,748,455, forward strand.
GAACCCAAGGTCACTGACTTGAGCAAGGGGTCACTGGAGCCACCTGGTAAAGGCATCTATGAGAAACAATCAATGAACAACTAAAGTGATGCAACTATGAGTTGATGCTTCTCATCTCTCCCCTTCTCTATCTCTTTAAAAAAAAAAAAGATGCTTGATATTACCCTTATCTAAAGAGTTCAAAAGGTCTTAAATTAAACATCTACACTTATTACTTAATTAGAATAACTTCAAGGCATTTTTTGTTTTAGGATATCTAAATCTTTAATTATACACATATATCCTTTTGCATTTATAACTAGTGCCTGTGACTTCAGTGTGATCATAAGTCGCTATAAGATTACTGATCCTCTGTTAAGCAAACTTTCCATTTTTTGCCTGTAGTGCTGACAATGAATTCAAGTTACTTAAATTCTATTTTGAAATGTGAAAATAAACAGAAAGTCCTCTCTATTTCCCAAAATACTTATAGTCCTAGGAGACACTATTTGTGACTCAGGCTTATCTTTGGTGTCATACCAAACTATAGTCATATATGAGTAAAATGACTCAAACTACGTTATTCTGACTTAAACACTCTTAACAGAAACTAACTACTAGATCCAAAAACATCTCTCAAACCCTGGAAGACAGTATTTATATTCTTCTTAATCTAAAGACAACAAAATAGATATAAGCTAGCAATAAGCACCTCAAAGGCATTTTGCTACATCTACTATATTATATCTGAAATATAATATTGTTAGCAATGCTACCTGATAGGAAAAAATAAAGCTTATCTTATAGAGGTTTTTTTGACTATTTAGCATACATCTTTTTTATCTTCCCTTGTATAAACTCATCCAAGGAAAATTTCCAATGTGGTTAGCTAATTCCTGCAGTTATAAGCTACTCCCTAAAAGTAACTTTGGCACTTTTGAAGGCTCATTAAATCTTTCTGGACCCTCGGGTATCACTAAGAAAACTGCTGCAATAATTTGCTAAATGGTATCTTCGGGACCTTAAAAAGTTCTTCTTCCTTACAAAAGCTAACTTACTTTCAAAAAGAAATTTGCTTCCTACCAGGAGATAGCTAATTAGGACCCTTCGTTTATTGTTTCAAGACAGATTTAAGGAGGTTCAATCAATTATTTGTTTTAGACACACTCTGTAATTTAAAAAACTATTTTTGACTATCAGAGTTATTAAAAAAAAAAAATAACCGCCATACTTGTTGTCTTCTACTCCTAGTGAGTCTGCCCACTGGGAGAATCCTTTATTTAAACGGTGTGAGAAGTCTGGTCTGCCTTTAATTCTAAATTGGCTGTTCTGGAAATGCATCAGCTGTTTCTTTAAGGCCCAAAGAAGTTTTATAAACATTGCTCCAAGTTTAAGTGAAACTAGAACTATCTCCAAACTCTTAAATGACATAATCTAAATAAACTAAACTAACATCTCTAAAGGAATTTCCATTACAGTGATGGAAGCAGAGATGAAAAGCTGCATTAAAGTTACACGGTCTTTTTTTAGTGCTCTCCCAGTGTATGTGTTTGCTAATCTACCTCCTCCACCATCTTTACTACACTCAATCAAATAAAGTATGGAATGAAGCTCATGTGGCTTTATGTGTCTAATGAGTTCTCAAAAAAATTCAAAATGATTTTGTGGAAGGAGCAGTTAAAGAAGAAACAGGAGAGAGCTGGGCCTAAAAATTAAATCTGGCATTTATGCACAGATCAAAATTAAAATCAAAGGAGAAAATAAACCAAGTTTCTTGTCTGGCTCCTAACCTCCTGCTCTATTGTTGGAGTGATTTTCAAAGGGGATATTGGAACCTGGCCCTCTTATCGTCGGTGATATGCACATTACAAAAATACAGGTTTGGGGAAGTTCTGGCATGAAAAAGGGTCATAAAAACCTGGCATAGACAATACCACTTCCCATTCTCACACACTCAGACCAAGGCTCGACTATAACTGGCCATTCAGTTGTTAGGTTCCAAAAATAATTTTCCAGATACCCCACAAAATCAGCAAAGTAGATTATACCTGACTCACAAGACACTAGTGACTTTAGTATAAGACAGGGCTTTACAAAGCAGCAAATGGTATTACTATGCCTATTTACAGTTTATTAAAGGGAAATTCACAAAGATTAAAGAACTTAATAAATGGCAAAAAAATAATCAGGAAGTTCTGTTTTAGTTGATTCCAGAATCCATATTCATTCCGCTATATTGTGACATCTCATGGAGAGTGAGTTTACTTTGGAGCATTAAATACAGTTGAGCCTACACAATCTATTCTTCCTGTGAGCCTAAGTAATATAGACTTCCAAGACCCAAAAAACAGAGACATTACCAAATAAATGCAGAAAACACTGAATCAAATGCATTAGTCCTGCAGGGCTCCTCAGAGCCTTTAGTATACTAATGTGGCCTGTGAGTCCCCACAATATGAGCATGAGAGGCTTTGATTCTCCTCTGAAGAACTTTTTATATGACCTGTGTTCCCAGAATTACATTTCAGGAAATACATCTGCAAAATCTTGCTGGCCTGGCAAAGTCAAAATTCTTATGGTGAACTTGTGTATCTCCATTCTCATCCCTGTTATGGCAATTTAAAGTTTAATTCTCAGATGTCAAATTCTCTTGCGAGCAAGAACTATAGGGCTCATTCTTCTCCTCTGTAGCTACAAGTATTGAGAACAGTTATGGAGATCAGAAATGTAAAAGCAGAAAACTGACACATTCTTACTTCCCCACTTGGAGGCCTGGGAGTAGTAAAATTATTTTTAACACTTCATCTGGAGTTGGGAACCTATGGTCAATTCAGAGAAAGACCTTCTCCTGTTTCTTTTATACTTGGGTCCTTTGATTTCTCCCTCTGCTGTTCAATTTTGTTTTCTCCACTCAGCCCTCATGGATTGCTATTTCCTTTTCATCCTCTCCTGCTTCTAAATCATGTGCTTGAATTCTGCACAGAAATAGATTGGGGCACATATGCTTCTGAAGATTGTTCCTGAGTGTTAAATTTAAAACATCACTGAAAGCGTAGACCTACAAAAAATGTAATCTCTTAATAAACTCTGTGTATACAAATAGTGATAGCAGTTTGCCAGTGTTGTGTGTAGCTATATACTAGTGGCATCTTGCAGCCTTTGGTTGATCTTAGGCCAGCTATTGACTTCTATGTCTTAATTTCCCCCTCTTTAAAACAAGGATACTAGAAATATCTACTGCTGATGATTGCATTATGTATAAATAAGACAACGCACAAAAGGAACATTAGAATATTGCCTATCTAGCACACAGTAATTACTCAATAATAAATATTAGCTATCATTATTTGTACAGTGGTAACTCTTTTCTACAGGAACACCAGCCATGATCAATGGAAGTGACTCGATGAATTCCTTATCAACTAAATCGGAGGCTGTGGTAAGCAGCGTCATTCTCTCCTGATGATGGAATGAAGGCCAGTTCAGGTAAGTCCTCAGTGGAAACAGTGTAGTGCAGTTAGAAAGGGCTGTAGGTGAAAACACTGTGGCCAAAAGAACCAAATCTTAACTTGTGCATTCGTTGGGAACTCTTCTAATCTTAGGTAGAACTCTCCTTACATCTTACGTAATTAAGAAAACCATTTTATTTTTGTTTTTAGAGAGAGAAAGAGACAGAGGGACAGACAAAAAGGAAGGGACAGAGATGAGAAGCATCAACTCATAGTTGTGGCACCTTATTTGTTAATTGATTTCTTTCTCATATGTGCCTTGTCTGGGGGGCTCCAACTGAGCTAGTGAGCCCTTGCTCAAGGCAGCAACCTTGAGCTCAATTCAGCAACCATGAGCTCAAGCCAGTGACCATGGGGTCATGTCTATAAGTCAGCGAGGCCACTTTCCAGCTGGTGAGTCTGTGCCAAGCAGGAGACCATGGGGTTCAAAGCTGGGTCCTCTGTGTCTAAGACTGACACTCTATCCACTGTGCCACTGCCTGGTCAGGTAAGAAAACCATACTTGACCAAGGTTTGCTGACATCCATGCGTTTTCTCTTAGAATAAATGATTAGAAATTTAATTATTGGACTATGAGAGAGCTTCTAAATTCAAGCTTATATTTTAGGATTTTGTTTCATATTGAAATTTTTCTTCTAAAACAACTTGCCGGTTCTTGCTCCCATCAACAGTATATACACAAACACTTATTTTCTTATCACCTTGACCACACTAGGTTTTCTACATTTTCAAACCTTTTTTTTTTTTTGATTATTAAAATGATCCACTTATTGATTTTGTTTTTGATCACTAGTTAGGTTGAACATTTTTCCATATGCCCACTAAATATTTGCATTTCTTTTATAGATTGTTTATTCATAGTATTTTCCCATTTTTAAATAATTGTCTCTATTTACTTTTTTTCTTTTCTGGATCCTGACTATTCTTGTTTGCTTAGAAAGGCCTCCACACCAATTTTTTTTAATTTCATAATTCCTCATGATACGTTTTTATTTATATTTCTTTCCAATTTATTTCAAATTAAAGACAGGTCATCAAGAATGAGTTACCCTTAACCTGACCTGTGGTAGCACAGTAGATAAAGCTTTGACCTGGAATGTTGAAGTCACTGGTACAAAACCCTGGGCTTCTTTGGTCAAGACACATATGGAAGCTGATGCTTCCTGCTCCCTCCTTCTCTCTCTCTCTTTCCTCTCTAAATTAAAAAAATAAAAAATAATAGTTACCCTTTAACTTTAATGATACTACATCTAGATTTAACTTTATAATAAACTCAATTTGAAATACATTATTCATAAGATTAAGGAAATATGATATTTTAACAAGATAGTTTACTACATTAAACCATTAAAATTATTATATTATTATATTGTTTAATATAAGGTTTCTTTGTACTCATCACTAACCCTACTTATTAAGTTTTTTTTAACATAGTGATAGGTTCAGTTGTTTACTTTAGCTTTTGTGCATATTTTTATAAGTGACAAGGCCTGCACTTAACATTTTAACATTGTTCTGAAAGTTTTATGTAAGTGTAAAATAAATGAGAATTACAAATATTTAAACTCAAATAGTTTTTTATAAATAGTATCTACTAGAACAACACTAGAGAATTAATTGAAAACATGGTGGAATTGATAAGGCAATTTCAGTTCAACATCTTTTAAAGATAATCCTAAAACAAGATTTATTTTTTGAAGTAACAATATAGTAATGTTTCAATAAAGTTCTTTTTCTTTTTCAGAAATATCCCATTTATTTATTTAATTAATTATTTAATTTACCTGAAAGAATATATTAGACGCTTGTGGTAAACACTGTATATCTGGCAAGTGCCCATCTTGGATCACAGTTTTGTGGAGAGAATGAGAACACAGATGGGCAAGTATAACTAGGTGAAAGATTGTAATAAATTATTCAAATTTAGGAAGTTAATTGTCAGCCTACCAGGAGTACTGAAAGGGGATAAAAGACCAAGGGAGAAGTGAAGTGAGGGAAAGGAGAAGCAAGGATCTAGGAAAGAAGATGGAATGGGAAAGAGAACATGGAAGGGGCCGAGTTGTTTTCGATCTTAGTTTATTTCTTACAGTTAAGATAATTCATTTCAATATGAAATCATTTCATAAAGATTTTCTCATTTATGAAAATAGTTTTAATTTATTATAATTATTTTTTTACAGAGAGAGTCAGAGAGAGGAATAGATACGGACAGACAGACAGGAACAGAGAGAGATGAGGAGCATCGATCATCAGTTTTTCAATGCGACACCTTAGTTGTTCATTGATTGCTTTCTCATATGTGCCTTGACCGTGGGCCTTCAGCAGACCAAGTAACCCCTTGCTCGAGCCAGTGACCTTGAGTCCAAGCTTGTGAGCTTTTTGCTCAAACCAGATGAGCCCATGCCCAAGCTGGCGACATCGGGGTCTCAAACCTGGGTCCTCCACATCATGAAAATAATTTTATATATTTATCTTTTATAATTAAAAACCTCTCTTATCTGCTAATTCACATTTTTATATGTGTTTTTTCTATTTCTTATAATATCACACATTTACTTAATCTGTTTAATTTTTGTTGTTTCCAAAACTATAATCCAGAATTTATTTATTAGTCATTCTCTTCTACTTGTTCCAATTTATTAACTTTTTAGTACTTCTAATTGTTTTCTTTTTCAATATTTTCATCTTCTAATTGCACTTTTTTTTTTAGGTGAGAGGAGGGACATAGTAAGGCAGACTCCCATATGCACTCCAACCAGGATCCACTTGCATCTGGGACAGATGTGTGAGTACCCAGCTATTTTTAACACCTGAGGTTGACAGCTTGGAAAACTGAGCTCTTTTCAGTGCCTGGGGCCATGCTTGAACCAATCAAGCCACTGGCTGCGGGAGGGAAAGAAGGGAAAATGGGAGAGAGGGAGGGGAAAAGAAGCAGATGGTCACTTTTCCTGGGTTCTCAGACTGGAAATTGAACCCAGGATGTCTATATGCTGGGCTGATGTTCTATCTACTGAGTCGCCATCCAGGGCCATTCCATTCATAACATATGAATTTAACTATATATTTTCTTTCTTAATTATCTAAATACTAAAAAGCTTTAAGAATAGTTTTCTACTAGTATGTATGTTTCTTTTAGGTTTTTCCTTATATAGCCTTCTCATTTCTGTAAGTCTTTAATACTCTTTATTGCCAAGTGGTAAGAAAATTTTTAATGGTTTTTTCATTGATTTTATATGCAATTAATTTTCTTCTAGCATAAGGCCTATGTCTTTTCTGCTTTAGACAATTTCTCCTCTGTTAGAATTTGTTGTTTTTAAATACCAATATTTGTATATCTTCTTTATATATAATTTTAGTAATTACATTATTAGAGTCTCTATAATCATTTAAATTTTTTCTACTTCATCTGTCAAAGACTGATAACCATTCCTATTGTGTTTTGAATTCTTATATTTTTAATAGTGTTTCACTTTGTATTTTTGATATGTTAACCACCTCAAGTAATAACTATATATTTTATTTTTTAAAATCAATAACATTGCTCTCTTTATCCTGGTAAATGCCTTTGGACTAAAAATCCACTTTGTTTGATGTTAATATAACCCAAATGACCCCAGACTTTATTAGCCTGTGGGTACTTGGATACTCAATTAATATTAATATCCTAATTTGCTAGCTCATTAACCCCTACCTGTATAACAGTAGGACCTTGACCTCTACTTAGTAAGTCTCTAGGCGGTATTTGATATGTACTTTAGAATCAGTAATCTACTCTTCATCTTTACTGTGAGCTGTTTGTGGACAAATTCTGGGCTTCTGTTAGATTTTCTTGCTGCTGCTGCTGCTGCTGCCAGTGCTACTGCTGCCAGTGCTGCCCCTGTTGCTATGTACAACTGGCCTCCAGGGCAGAGACATACAGTGCTCATGGTGCCATTTCAATGAGACTGTCTTCTGTGAAGTCAGAGAGGAAATAGTTTAGAAGAGATCCTTCATGAACATGCTTTATTGGAGAATCAGTGAAACCACTACACAAGCTACCCTTCAGCCTTTTTCGCCCCAAAGAATACTTAAATCTCATGACAACTGTATGACATGGAAGCTGCAATTATTTCTGCTTTGCAGACGGAGAATTACAAAGACAGAGAGGATAAGTAACTTGCCCACAAAAAAGCAAGGTACTACCATAGCCACCAATCTTATACTGCTACTTCCTCAATCTTGGGTTCTTTATTTGATTCTTCTTTCTGATGACTGAAATATATCATCAAGTACATTTTTCAAGAAAAGTACATTAGATTGCCCATTGTGCATTATATTGTCTTCATTGTGCCTTTACTCATGACAGATAGGGACTTGGATCATTATTTCTCTCCATGCAAACTGAAAGTATAGCATAATGTCTAACACTTTAAGGATCACCAAGGTTATTTCCTTAAAATGCAGATTCTTGGTAAGAGTTAATATCATTCTAATGCACATGGTTTGTGAACTTTACTTGAAAACTACTCTATGGGGATTGGTATTACATTCTGATATCAAAAAGATTGTTCAAGTCTCTCCTTTGCCTCTTATTAGTTCTGCACACAATGAACATATTTCTTAACCTCTCTAAGCCTTCATTTACTCATATGTAGAATGTGACTGATGCTACTATCAATGTCTTATGATTGTTTTGACAATTTAATGAAATAATGGTTATAAATATGCAGCATAGTTCTGACATACAATCGAAAAATGTTTGTTATTTTCATCATAAATATTATTATTTGCTGTCCCATTTTCTACCTTTATTTGTTGTGAAAAATAATAATATAGCACCCAATTTCTCTGTTAGGCAGCTCTGTTTGGGTATGGTGGTATAGTATTTACAGGGAAGATATGCCAGAGAAGAGGTAAGAGAGCTAGATCTAAAGCAAGATGATTTATTTATTCCACTTCATTGTGCATTCATTGGTTGCTTCTTGAACATGCCCTGACTGAGTATTGAAGCCACAACTTTGGAGTATTAGGACGAGGCTCCAGCCAGCTGAGCCACCAGTTGGGACTCAGGTTTCTTTTTGAGGTGAAAAAAATGTTCTAAAACTGATTGTGGTAACAGTTATACATATTTATGATTGATTATATATAAAAAATCATTGAATGATATATGTTAAAGAGGTAAATTGTGCAGTATAAAAATTATATCTCTAAAGCTGTTTTTATTTTTTAAAAAAGAATGACATTAATCTTTATGTGCTGAAAGAGAAAGACATCTTAGATGAATTACTAAAATTTTAAAAAGTTATAAGAATGGGAGGAAATCAGTAATGCAGAATGGAGCACTGTTCCAGATTGTACTAGCAAATAGAATGATATAATCAGTTGGTAAACTAAGTAAAGGGTTCCCTCCAGCTGGAAGAACTTCTCACTCATCTTCTTATCCTTTGGGCAAGTCAACAAATGTTAAACACATGTAAGGTCTCCTAAACTATATAAACAGATACAAACAGATGAAAACATTTCTCCATTACCTTCTAGACTCAGGTGTGGTGGACAAAAAGTTGTTACTCATTTAAATATTCTTTCAAGGAAAATGCCTATTTATTTTTATTTACAGAAAGCTTTTAGAATCTTCTCTTTATCTCTGAGATATGAAATTTCACAAAAATAATTGTAAGAATGGATTTTGTTTAAAATTCTCTTTCATTCTCTAGCAGCCTTTTAATCTGCAGACTTTTAATTCATTTATTTTATATTTTTCTCAATTCCATGTTCGCTCAACTTTCCTTCCCAGCACTCAGATTCTTTTATATTTTCAGTCTGAATTATGGGCTTTAAAATCTAGGAGATAATTTCATTCATGTCTTTGATCCTTCTATAGCATTTTTAATTCCTAGCAGTTGTATTATAATTTCTAAGAATTTTTTCTTATTCTATGACTTTTTAAAGTGTTTCTCATAAAATTCTCTTTATTTTATGTCTACAGAGTATTTGACTCTTTGAGCACATGGTTAATCATGTCAATTGTATATTTTACTTTAGCATATTTTAGCATATTAAGCCATGGGAGGCACTCAAATCAAAATAAGAAAGCCTTTACTCCCACATGTTCAATTATTATAAAGACATATTAGAATCCCAGATATTTCTACGCAGATTAATCTATTTATTTTATCGAACTGTCCTTCAGTTTTCTTCTTATGGTGCAAATTTCAAGCTCACAGTCATGCTACATTTATTGGGCCTTGGGTTAGACTGACATATCCTGGATGTTGTTAAGCAATAACATCATTTTTACCTTGCTGAGTAGTCCCCCTTGTGGGTACCTGCTGACTCTGGTTAGAGAGCCTTCATGGAGTCCCCAGTAAAATAATCCTGGATATTGCTTTTCAAACTGATTCTGTTTATTCTGGCTTGTGTCATTTCTGCTTTGTTTCATCTGTCACTGCACATATCTGTGCTTTGTCTTCAAAATTGTATTAATAATGTTAGTCCACCATCGGCCTTCACTCTTATTTTCTTGGTATTGTTGTTTTATTCACATTTATTTTAATTTTAGTGATGTTTTGTAAAACCTGGGAGGAGGTTTTTAGGTCAGCATCTTGACCTATGCGGTATCAGAATCAAGAACATTGTTACATGGTATTTTTATGAATAAAATCCTGAACAGTAAAGATATATCCAGAAAAGTAGCAATGCAATTAAGTGGATTATACTGCCTGTAAGAGGCAGATTTTTAATGAAATGGGAAAAAAATAGTTAAGAGCAGGTGTTGGTACAAACCAGAACCACCACAACAAAAAGAAAATTAGAAGAAGCCACAGGACATTATAAGGTACAAGATGACTTTAGAACATAAAAGAAAGAAGGGCCTGTTTGGGAGAAGTGTTAAAGAAGTCCTAGTGACATGTGTCTGAATGCTACATTTTTGTTAAAGTAGATAAAAATGTATATTCTTGGAAAATGAGAATGACAGGAAGAATGCAATGTTTGGAGAATTTTATCGTATCAGTTGTATAAGCAGTAGACTGGATCAAAGGCAGACAGGGGAAGAAAGATGGCTGTGAGGGCTGATGCCAGGAGTGAGGGCCTATGGAGCTACAGAGCACAGTGGGTGTGGGGACAGAAAAGCAGGGGGAGAACAAGCCCTCTTCTTGTATGATCAAATTCCATTTATTATATTTTACTTCCAAAAAGAACATAACAAAGTAAGAACAACTACAAAAAAAATAATAATAATCTGAAACAAAATGTGTTATCTGTATAATAAGAGTTGTAGATGTAATAGGTAGATATTAAATTATTTTCTACTTTTTATATTTAAAATTATAAATATAATATAATTACACATAACAAAGGGAAGGCATAAAAATTTTAATTGGTCTGTGTACCTGCCATTGACAGTACAGTTTCATATCCCAACTCTACAACTTGATTGCTCAGATAAAACTGACAATTGAGTCACAAATACCTAATCTTTAAAATGCAGTTGATAGCAATAGCACCAACATTGTAGAATTCTAAAATAAATAAATAAATAAATTAATTAATTAATTAATAAAAAAAATTGAGCATGGGAAACCAAAATTGCCTTTTACACACAAGCCTCAAAAAAAAATATTTTTAAGATACAAAGTCTTACAAATAAATGAGCAATATCTTTATCTCTGCATTATTATTTAAAAATCAGCAGTGTTTTGCCACAATAATTTATATCAATAAAAATAGAACTTGGCCCTGGTCAATTGACTCACTGGTAGAGCATTGGCCCAGTGTGTGAAAGCCCTGGATTTGATTCCCAGTCAGTTTACACAGGAGAAGCAACCATCTGCTTCTTCACCTTTCCCCTCTCCCTTTTTTCTCTCATTCTCTCTCTTCCCTTTCCACAGCCATGGCTCCATTGGTTCAAGTGAGTTGACTAGGTGCTGATGATGGCTCATGGAGCTGTAACCTCAGTTTATAGCTCAGCTGTAAACTGAGCTATATAAAAATAGCTCAGTTGCCGAGCAACAGCTTAAGATGGGCAGAGCATAACATCCAGGTAGGAGGCTTGCCTGGTGAATCCCAGTTGGGGTGCATGTGGGAGTCTGTCTCTGTCTCTCTTCCTTGCACTTAAAAAATAATAAATAATAAATAGAACTAAGGAAACTATATCAGCTAAAACAATTCTAATTTTAAAAATTACTCACTGCAACTGTATACTTATGCTAATTAAAAATAACAATCATTTGACAATGACTGTTTTCTTATTAATTCAATGAACATATTTTAATTAAAGATGCATTATTGTTTTACATTTTAAATGCTTTCAAGTGATCTAAAATGATCATTTCTAAGTCTCTCTCTAATATATGTAGTCACTAACATAAGTTGCCACATGGGTATTTCTGCTCTACAACATACTAATATAAAATCTTCTTGAATTAAATGTTAATATTGGGGGTAAAGTTTCATTTTTCAGTTAAAAAATTCTGAGGCAAAACCAAGTTATTTAGATGTAGGGGGTAATTAACATAAAATACAGTATTATTTATGGTGATTAGTTTTCATAATATTATTGAAGTCAATTTGTGTTTTATGTATAGAAAATATAGTATCATCAGAACATATCTCACTGCTATTCTTTCTTACTCATGTGCATGACTATGTATAATAATTGCAAGTGAAAATTGCTATGAAAAGCAGTATGGAGGTTCTTCAAAATGTTTAAAAGAGAGCTACCACATGATCCAGCAATTTCACTCTAGGATATTTATCCAAAGCAAACAAAGACAAAAACTTGAAAAGATGTATGAACACCTATGTATATTGCAGCATTATTTACCATAACCAAGACATGGAAACAACCTAAATGTTTTTAAATGGATGAAAAGATAAAGAAAATGTGGTATGTGTATACACACTCATGCACACAGTGGAATATTATTCATCCATATAAAAAATATTGTCATTTATAACAACATGAATGGACCTTAAGAGCATCATTATACAAAGGAAATAAGTGACATGAGAAACACAAATACCCACATACCATATGATCACATTTATATGAGATATCTAAAACACAAAAACAAAAACCAACCAAGGTAATAAAAACAGAGAATAGCTTGACAGAAGTGAAGGGTAGAAGTATACGTAAAATAGGTGGAATAAAAAAAATTACATACAGATGGCCAATAGGCATATGAAAAAATGCTCAACATCACTAATCATCAGAGAAATGCAAATTAAAACCACAATGAGATATCAACTCACACCAGTCATAATGGCGCTCATCAGTAAAACAACACACAACAAGTGCTGGCGAGGATGTGGAGAAAAGGGAACCCTCCTGCACTGCTGGTGGGAATGCAGACTGGTGCAGCCACTGTGGAAAACAGTATGGAGATTTCTCAAAAAATTAAAAATCGAACTACCTTTTGACCCAGCTATCCCACTTATAGGAATATACCCTAAGAACACCATAGCACTGTTCGAAAAGAAGAAATGTGCCCCCATGTTCGTGGCAGCATTGTTCACAATAGTGAAGATCTGGAAACAGCCCAAGTGTCCATCAGAGGATGAGTGGATTAAAAAGCTTTGGTACATATATACTATGGAATACTACTCAGCCATAAGAAATGATGACTTCGGATCATTTACAACAAAATGGATGGACCTTGATAACATTATACGGAGTGAAATAAGTAAAACAGAAAAAAACTGAGAACTGCATGATTTCATACATAGGTGGGACAGAAAAACAGGACTATGAGACATGGAAAAGAGCATGGTGCTTAAGGGGTGGGGGGAAGGAGAGGGGGAGGGGAGGGGCACAAAGAAAACCAGATAGAAGGTGACAGAGGACAATTTAACTTTGGGTGATGGGTATGCAACATAATTGAATGATAAGATAACCTGAAGATGTTTTCTTTGAACATATGTACCCTGATTTATTAATGTCACCCCATTAAAATTAATTAAAAAAAAGAAAAAAAACTTAAAAATAAATTTATAATTAATTACCAGCTAGTTATAAGAGAAAAATAAAAGATTAATTGCCAGTAATGCAATAGTGGTCTGGATAACAAAAGCCTAGTTAAATTTTTTCATGGCAAATTAAAAGAAGAAATTAAGTAATTTGAAAATTTGAATGAATTTTCACTTTATACTAAGATAGTGTAATAGACTCTTGAAGAGTTACCAAATCAATAATTTTCCAAAGATTATCATTCTCAAAAAATTATAACTGATAAAATGAAGAGGTTTTTTTTTCTCTTGGTTGATTCTAAATACTTATTAAGATATTTAGAGACTCCCAATCATAAGTATAATCAAGTATTATATCTCTATTAGTTACTGGCAAAAAAGAGTTCTAAATTTTAATAATGTCATTTAACTGATGGTATTAAATTTGCCATAATTTTCTTTAAAACTTTACTTTTGTAATAATAAAGCAATCATGACCAAATCTTTTTATCCAATAGAACTTTTGCCAACATTTTATAGGAAATGTTCTGGCATATCTAAATATATATTTTAGTTCAAAAACTCATATATATATAAATATTCATGAAGCCTAGTTATTAACAGTGTTTCTTTTACAAAATAAGTGTTTAATTTTTAAATTATAGTCCACCTTTTATACAATGCTACATTAGTTTCATGTGTACAACATAGAGACATTTCTTTCAAAGTGATCACCCTGATAAATCCAGTACCCAGCTGACACCATATATAGTCATTAACATACTACACAAGTTTTTAAAATATGATTTGGATATTTGAGTTAAAGTGTGAGTTGAATATTTGTTAATGAAAACTGTAACATATAGACTGCTTTAGGTCAGGACTTTGATTAGGTATAGGTTACCTTGTTGTGTCCTTTTTATCACTCATCTAAGGTGCTTTATTTGAGTTGATGTTTTTCTCTTTTGCTTATCACACTCTGTTCTGACGTGTTCTCCAGTTCATTTTGATTTGGTGCATTTTTATTCTATTATTTCAATTTTATGCTTCATTATGGAAATGGATGGTAAACATATAATACATACATATGACAATTACTGGGTTAATCCTTGTGCTGGTGGTAATAGACTACAATTTAAAAAACACTTGGAATTACTACTAATCAAATGGTGGGTTATCGTAGTCATATTTAGGTTTTACAGCTATATACTTACAACTTTTAAAACATCATTTTTATAAAATATTCCTGGAGAAAAAATAACATTGCTATTGCAAGCCAGCTGCTCAGTAATCCAAATATGGTTTTTTCTCATTAAAATTGTTTTTTCAGCTCAAATACTTAATAACTAGAGATTTCTTAAATGTGATTTTTGAGTTATAACAGAGCAAACTCTATCTCACAGTAGTAGAGAACATGTGAATCAACTTCACTTATTCCTTCCTCCAAATAACACATTTTCACATAACACTAATCTTCATACCCCCACAGACCTTAAATGGTGTACTCTTCTAAAGAGAGCTTAATAAAAACTTTAGGAAATATAGCTTAATATAAAATGGGCATAAGGCTTAGGGTGGAGAGCTGCTTCCTAACAGTTCTCACCCAAAAGGCATTAAGTGGTATCATATCAGAATGAATGACAATAGGGCTATAAAATGGTTTCCACCTTTTATTAATTTCACTCTGGGTAAGAACAAATAAGTGCTGGTCAAATGAAAGTTGCAGGAAGTGTTATTATCCTGATCCATCCTAAATATAAATAGTAATTTATCCTTCATGATCAAATATTGAGACATCACTTTTCATCTTGTTTTTGTTAGTTTGTTTGTGTTTTTAGCAAAAGAGAGAAAGCACAAAGAGAAAAAAGGAGGGACAGATAGACAGGAAGGGAGAGAGATGAGAAGCATCAATTTTTTGTTGTGGCACCTTAGTTGTTCACTGATTGCTTTCTTATATGTGCCTTGACTGGAAGCTACAGACTGAGCCCGTGACTCCTTGCTCAAGCCAGCGACCTTGGGGTCAAGGTAGTGACCAATGGGTTAAAGCCAGTGACCATGGGGTCATGTCTATTATCCCACACTCAAGCCGGTGACCCCAACTTCAAGCATGATGAGTCATGCTCAAGGCGGTAACCTTGGGTTTCAAACCTGGGTCCTCTATTCACTGTACTACTGCCTGGTCAGGCTCTTCTTGGTCATTTTTTAATCATGTAATTCTTTCACAAATAAGTAGGAAAGAATATTGGCAACACATATAGTGTATTACTTTTTATTCTTTTTCTTTGATTTCAACTTTTGGAAGTTAGTATGATTATCCCTATTTTATAATTAAGCATGTCACAGCTTTCAGAGAAGTTAGATGACTCCAAGAGAAATAATGTAGTAGGCCAGGTACAAAATTCATGTGTTTTCTCTATAACATAGCAATTGTTTATATTTAATTTTTTGTGCTGTAAATATTTTTAGAATAAATTATAAATATCCAAAATAATTTTAACATATTGAGTATGAATCTTGGTGGACACAGTGGTGTTTTGTAGGAGTCACGGATGCATTTACAGGGCATGACATGAGTGGTGTGACAGCTGTAGAAATGCAATGGTGCAGTCTTGGCCACCACCGAACTGCTTTTCTTTTGTTTCTTCTTTCCCATCTCAACTTCCTCCACATATCGCTTAACATTTGCACCCATGGAGCAGTTAAGTTTAATCACTGAATTGGAGAGGTAAATAAAATAAATAAAGGTTTATGCATTTTCAACAATCCTCAGGAATAAAAAGGATAATATTTGAAAAGATTCATCTTTCTTTTGATAAAAAATTTTTAATAACCTATTAAAGATATAATTCTTTTTCCATCACTGTCTGTGACAGAAATAGAAAGCTCACATACACATACTATTTCTCCAACATTCAAGGTCAATAATGATATGAAGATACTAAATCTCTTTGTTTTCTTTGGATAAATGCTTGGGATTGTTTATGTAATATCTCTGGAAACACTGGATAATGCAGAAAGGAAGGAAAGCAGACTAACTCTTACTGAGTGGATGTACGGTACCAGACATTAGGATACTTAATGCTCAATGTTTTAATCCTGGAAAATATTCTTTGGGAAAGGTACTAACACTATATTCCCTTTTTTATAGATGAAAAACTTCAAGTGAAGGTCAGCTAAGTTACTGATCCAAATTTACAGAATGATAAAATATGGTTTGAAACAATATTGTCCATATTTTCACTATGTAATTTATATTATTGGCTATAATAAAGGGACTAAGACTTTATTATATTTTTTCTATAACACTAGTTTTGACAATATCTTTTCTTTTGAATATAATAAGTTTCAAAAGCTAGTAAATATGTTAAAGAAATCTGGTGACTTTTGACAAAATTTAAATTGGTAATTCCAGAATTGATACTTGTTAGATAACAAAAGTTATTTTCCCACTTGACATTAAATTCATTAATAACAATACCACAAAACTACTTCTGCCTCAGACCTCATAAAACAGGAACTAATCAAAACAAACACTTACAGCTAAAGATTTTAATTTAGCTATAAATGCCTCAAAGGCTAATAATTAGAGAGCAGTTATATGCTTTTTGTTTTGCAAAGTGAATTATTGCTGTGTGTTTTGCTACGATTTTTCTGTATTTAATTTTGCTAAAATAGTACTCTGTGCAAAATTTGGAAACCAATCTAATGGCTGGATAACTTAGATAACCATATTAAAACCAATTTTCTGTTTAAAATAATGTCTCATGAAAATATAATTAGCCACAAATGTGCTATTAAATAACAACAAAAGAGAGTAGTTAATAAACTCTTTGTAGCCCTTGATTGAACTTCACTTCAGAATTAATGATGGCTTTTTTGTTAGGCAATAAGGATGTGAGTCATAAGGATGTTTAGCATAGGGATGTGGCTCTAAACAATGAAGAACGTCCTAAAATTGAGTATTTTCCCCAAACTGACATGTTCATTGTATTTGCTCTTTAGATTAGTTGCTCCAAAATTGCAAACGTAAAGTAAGATCAATGATATTAAGTTATCCTCTTAACTGGTCTGGGGTCAGAGCAGTGAGTTTGTCTTGTTAGATGCCAACACTGACTATAGAATTGCAAGTAGTGCCGACAAACATTCTTGAAGACAAAATTCCTTTTAGAAGAGAGACCATCAAAAGAGTGAGATGTAGGTGCCATAATTTTCAACTCCAGTATGAGAAAAATAATAAACATCCTAAGAGGGATTGAAACTAAATTGATAGTTGCAAGAAGAAAGAAAAAAAATTGGGATATTTAACTATAGCAGCTACTATTTCTTCCTCACTTCTGAGAAAAAAAAGTACGTATTTTTTTTTTTTTTGCTTAAGATATAAATAATAGACACTCACTTAAAAAGAATGAAATAATATGTATTAAATAAGGAGAAAAAAACTAACTGCCATTTGGAATCTCCAAACATGGGGTAAAGTTAACCAACATTGAATTTTTGATACCTCTCTTCATTCTTTGTAATATACATATACATACATATATACACACATATGCTTTGTAATACATACATATATACACACATATGCTTTGTAATATATACATATATACACACATATGTCATATATATATATATACACACACACACACACACACACACACACACACACAAACAAATATATTTTTACATAAGTAAGAAGGCTACCTCCATTGTATTCTCTAGGAACAGTGTACACCTGGAGGTGTGTACAATGTGCAGACACCATAAATGGAGCCATATTACATATACTATTATTGTATATTTTTCATTTTGGAGGAGAGATATAAATATAGGGACTTTTCTTATGTCTTATGTTTTCCAAGTCTCTATGTTCTTCTGAGGACATCAGAACATGAAATTTAATTATATATAATAATATAGATATTTAATCATACATGTAATTTCAGGTCTAAGTGTATAAGAAAATTAAATCAGATCACATACATTTTTCTTCTCGTTTTTCTCATTTTTTTTTGTAAAGGCTGCTTAATATTTCATATTGTGTGCGTATGCCTATTTATGCAATGTTCCTTTATTGATGGTTCCAATTCTTGGCCATCATGAGCGTTAATAAAATAAACATCCTTTTATATGTCTTCTCAAATTGGTGTGTAACTTCTTGTGGAATAGATTGACTGGAAAGAAATTTCTAAATTGAAGTATAGATCATATAAATGTTAAGGGAGAATCTATAACTCTTTACATTTCTTGCATTAGATATACATAATATTTTCCTGTTATTGGCACTGGTTATAAATATATTATAGTACTTTATATATATATTTTTATCTGACCACTGGAGAATTTTGAGCATCAATCCAGATATTGTTTAACTCAGTATTTGCTCTTCAGATCTTTGTCTAGTGTTTTATTTTATATCTGTTCTTTTGTCAATTAGTAAGGATATGATTTTATTATTGAGATTAACCCTTTTCTATCCAGAGAAAATTAATATTTTTGTTCACATCTACTCTTTATCTGTTAACATTTTTGTCATGTAACTTTTTGTTCTTTTCTATAATCATTATGTAAATATAGATATTTTTTAAAGTAAGTTTTGGAGTACACAGTCTTATGTAGGGAGGTCTCTAATACACCTGGGATGTGTAGAGATTTAGATTTCCTTCAAGAAACCTTCTTTTTATTATATTACTGTGTACATTTAATTTTTTCATTTACTTTGAATTATTTTTATATATGATATAAAATGGTATTTATTTATAGTTTTTTCAATAAACAAGTGGTTATTGGTTTCTTCCACATTTTTTTGTATGTATGTTTTTTATATTTAGCATCTAATTCTTAATCTTTGCTTACTTGATATCTTTCTCTGTTCCTATATTAACATCATATTGAATGATGGATAGATGATTGATAGATAGATGATAGATAGATAGATAGATAGATAGATAGAGAGTATGATCTGATATTTTTAACCAAGTTTCTCCTCAAGTTATCTATGTAATTTTATTTTTTTTTGAAAGATAGTTATTATTCCCTGGGAACTTTAATCATTTTATGCATTTTCAAATGAGTCTTTTGAAGTTGTTCATTGGAACTGCACTATACTGATATGTCACTGTGGAAATATAATACATTAAAGATACTAGATTTTTTAACTTAAGAACATACGTTTTTCAGTTTATTTAAGTTTGCTTTATGTCCTGCAACCAACATAATTTTTACATGTAGATAACATTATTATCTTGTGAAATATATTCCTAAATATATTTTTATAGTACCTAATATTTAAAAATTTTTGTGTCGCATTTGGTCCTCTTATTCAGTTTTAGTCATTTATTGCTAGATACTAGAAAAACCATTAACTTTGGACACTTATCTTGTATTTATTCATATTATAAAATTCTCTTTAAAATATCTAGAAATATTTTTATTTTCTAGGGATGCAATAATATTATAAGGAAAGGGAAAGAAAACTATTTCTTCTTTTCAAATATTTGTCATTTATTTTATTTTTTGTTCTATTGCATTTTATAAAGCCTCAAAGGCAAAGATAGTAAAATAGAAAGAATTTCAGTATTTTTTAGTTTTAACTAAAACCATTTAGATATTTAATATCAATAATTATTTTAGATATTTAATATCAAAAATTATTTTAGATATTAACACTCACCATTTTAGATATTTTCTTTTAATTTTTGATAAACTGCTATATTCAAGTAGTACTATTTCTTTTTTATTAAAAATTTTATTAACAATAGCAGCAGAATTTAATAAATGTATTTCAGCATCTCTTAATATAATTTGTTTTATTCTATTAATTTATTCATTCAATTGATTATATAAGTAGATTTACTGATTTTGAACCACCTTTGTATTCTATAAGAAAAACCTTGCTATCCGGAAGAGTGATACCTCCTGCTTTATTTTTTCTTTTTAGGATTGCTGAGGCTATTCGTGTTCTTTTTTGGTTCCATATAAATTTTTGGAATATGTTCTCTATATCTTTGAAGTATGTCATTGGTATTTTAATTGGTATTGCATTGAATTTATAAATTGCTTTGGGTAGTATAGACATTTTAATGATGTTTATTCTTCCTAGCAGTGAGCATGGTTTATGCTTCCACTTGTTTGTATCTTCCTTAATTTCCTTTATCAATGTTTTATAATTTTCTGAGCACAAGTCCTTAACCTCCTTGGTTAAATTTACTCCTAGGTATTTTATTTTTTTGGCTGCAATAGTGAAGGGGATTGTTTCCTTAAGTTCTTTTGCTGACAGTTCATTGTTTGTATACAGAAATGCCTCTGATTTCTGCATATTAATTTTATATCCTGCCACCTTGCTGAATTCATTGATCAGGTCCAGTAGTTTTTTGACTGAGACTTTAGGGTTTTCTGTATACAATATCATATCATCTGCAAATAGTGACAGTTTTACTTCTTCTTTTCCAATTTGGATGCCTTTTATTTCTTCTTCTTGTCTGATTGCTATAGCTAGAACTTCCAGAAATATGTTGGCTAATATTTTGTTGAAAATTTTAGCGTCTAAATTCATCAGGGATATAGGCCTATAATTTTTTTTCTTTGTGTTGTCTTTGCCCGGTTTTGGGATCAGAATTATGCTCACCTCATAAAAGGAGTTTGCAAGTCTTCCTTCCTCTTGAATTTTTTGAAATAGCTTGAGGAGAATAGGAGTTAGTTCTTCTTTGAATTTTTGATAGAATTCACTTGTGAAGCCATCAGGCCCAGGACTTTTCTTTTTTGGGAGTTTTTTGATAACTGTTTCGATCTCATTTGTTGTAATCGGTCTTCTGGATATCAAGGTCTACTACAAGGCCATTATACTCAAGACAGCTTGGTACTGGCATAAGAACAGACACATTGATCAATGGAACAGAACAGAGGACCCAGAAATAAACCCGCTGCTTTATGGACAACTGATATTTGACAAAGGAGGAAAGTATAATGGAGTAAAGACAGCCTCTTTAACAATTGGTGCTGGGAAAATTGGACATCTACCTGCAAAAAAATGAAACTAGACCATCAACTTACACCATTCACAAAAACAAACTCAAAATGGATAAAAGACTTAAACATAAGCCATGAAACTATAAGCATCTTAGAAGAAAACTTAGGCAGCAAGCTTTCCGACATCTGTAGCAGCAATATATTTGCTGATTTATCTCCACCAGCAAATGAAATAAAAGGCAAGATAAACAAATGGGACTATATCAAACTAAAAAGTTTTTGCACAGCTAAAGACAATAAGAACAGAATAAAAAGACAAACCACACAATGGGAGAACATATTCGACAGCACGTCTGATAAGGGGTTAATAACTAAAATTTATAAAGAACTTATAAAACTCAACACCAGGAAGACAAACAATCCAATCAAAAAATGGGCAAAAGAAATGAATAGAAATTTCTCCAAAGAAGACATACAGATGGCCAAAAGACATATGAAAAAATGCTCAACATCACTAATCATTAGAGAAATGCAAATTAAAACTACAATGAGGTATCACCTCACACCAGTCAGAATGGCACTCATTTGCAAAACAACACAGAACAAGTGCTGGCAAGGATGCAGAGAAAAGGGAACTCTCCTCACTGCTGCTGGGAATGCAGTCTGGTGCAGCCACTGTTGAAAACAGTATGGAGATTCCTCAAAAAATAAAAATCGAACTGCCTTTTGACCCGGCTACCCCACTTTTAGGAATATATCCTAAGAACACCATAACATTGTTTTAAAAGAAGAAATGCACCCCCATGTTTGTGGCAGCATTGTTCACAATAGTGAAGATCTGGAAACAGCCCAAGTGTCCGTCAGAAGACGAGTGGATTAAAAAGCTATGGTACATATATACTATGGAATACTACTCGGCCATAAGAAATGATGACATCGGATCATTTACAACAAAATGGTGGTACCTTGATAACATTATACGAAGTGAAATAAGTAAATCAGAAAAAAAAAACTGAGATCAGCATGAATTCATACATAGGTGGGACATAAAAGTGAGACTATGAGACATGGAAAAGAGTGTGGTGGTTACGGGGTGGGTGAAGGGAGGGTAGGGTGGAAAAGGGAGAAGGGTAGGGGCACAAGGAAAACCAGATAGAAGGTGACAGAGGACAATTTGACTTTGGGTGATGGGTATGCAACACAATTGAATGATAAGATTATCTGGAGATGTTTTCATTGTACATATGTACCCTGATTTATTGGTGTCACCACATTAAAGTTAATAAAAAAAAAAAAGGAAAACCTTGCCTGACCAGGCAATGGCACAGTGGATGGAGCGTCGGACTGGGATGCGGAAGACCCAGGTTCGGGATCCCGAGCTCGCCAGCTTGAGCGCTGGCCCATTTGGCTTGAGCCAAAGCTCACCTGCTTGGACCCAGGTTCGCTGACTCCAGCAGGGGGTTGCTTGGTTTGCTGAGGGTCCGCGGTCAAGACACATATGAGAAAGCAATCAATGAACAACTAAGGTGTCATAACGGCAATGAAAAACTGATTGATGCTTCTCACCTCTCTTCGTTCCTGTCTGTCTGTCCCTATGTATCCCTCTCTCTGTCCCTGTAAAAATAAATAAATAAATAATAATTTATAAAAATAAAAGAAAAACCTTGACTGCTCATAGTGTGTTTTTCTTGCAATATTGTAAGATTGCATTTGCTAAATGTTACTTCAAATATTTATAACTTTATTAATAAATAAGATTAATCTATAGTATCATGTTTGTTTTCACTTTCCAGGTTTGTTTTAAATGCTGGGTTTATCAAATGTTAGACAGGCTGTGGAGAAAAAAGAACACTTATTCACTGCTTATGGGAATGTAAACTGGTACAGCCATTATGGAAGACAGTATGGTGGTTCTCATAAAATTAAGAATAAAATTTACCACCTGACCAGGTGGTGGTGCAGTGGATAGAGAGTCAGACTGGGACGCAGAGGATCCATGTTCAAAACCCTGAGGTCACCAGCTTGAGCATGGATACATCCGGGTTAAGCAAGGCTGTCCAGCTTGAGCCCAAAGTCGCTGGTTTGAGCAAGGGGTCACTCAGTCTGCTGTAGCTCCCCAGTCAAGGTACATATGAGAAAGCAATCAATGAACAACTAAGGTGCTGCAATGAAGAACTGATACTTCTCATCTCTTTCCCTTCCTGTCTGTTGTCTCTGTCTCTCTCATACAAACACAGAAAGAATGAAATTACCTTATGACCCAGCTATCTCTCTACTGTCTACCTGAAATACCTGACAACATTTCTATACAAAGACATGTGCACCCCCATGTTCATCACAGTGTTATTCACAGTGCTTAAGACATGGAAACAACCAAAGTGTTCCTCGAGGATTGGATAAAGAAATTGTTGTACATATAAAAAATGGAATATTACTCCACCCTTAAGAATTGATGACATATTGCCATTTATGACAACATGGATGGACCTTGAGAACATTACACTAAGTGAAATAAGTAAATCATAAAAAGCTAAGAACTATATGATTTTATATGTAGGTGAGATATAAAACAGGCTCATGGACATAGATAAAAGTGAAGTGGTTACCAAGGGGAGGTAGGTGGGAGGAGGAGAGTAAAGGGACAAATGTACAGTGATGAAAATGATTTGACTTTGGGTGATAGATCTACAACACAATAAACAGTTCAAATGCTACACAAATGTTCATCTGAAACCTATATGTGCTCTTAGTGATCAATGTCACCCCTTTAAATTTAATTTCTAAATAAAAAAGTAATAAAAATGCTGGTTATATAAATCAAATGTGAAGTTTTCTATCAACAATAGTTTTAAAAAATCTTATATATCATTTGTTTTTTAAAAATTAGGTAAACTCAGTTCTGAAATTATCTGCCTTATGTATCTTCTCTTATACTAACTCTAATTATCTTTGTAACTTCTACAATGGTGATGAGCCTATGCAAAACCTCCACGTATTCTGGCATCAGTTTTGATACTTTTATAATATGTTCATAGGCAAACATACAATATCTCTAAATTTTCATTTCTTTCAATGAGATGTATGTAGTCTTTTCTAATGGTTTTTTACATTTGTTATTTCTCCTCTATTTTTGCCTTTTTTTCATTTTTAAGATTGGAAATATTTTATAAATTTTATTAGGTAAATAATATAATAAAAACCTATTTTTCTCTCACCTCTATAAATACAGGCAATATAAATTATAATGTTTCTAGTATACTACTAACTTTGTATTCCATAAGATTTTTGCAATGTATTCTATCCATTGGTTTCTAAATAATGAGTAAATTTTTTTACTTATGATTTGAGCTAGAAAAATGCTTTTAAATTTAAATCTTAATATCGCTCAATCACCTTTTATTATTTTAAAAATATTTATTATATTATGACAAAGTGTGTTTAAACTTCTTTAAAATGTTTATTAGTTTTCATTTTGGTTAATTATATATTTTTTGATTATTTTAATTTTTATCTTTGTTAATTATGATAATATAATAATTTCAGAAATATTGAGATGTTAAAAAATTATATAGTAGAACCAATTCTTTCATGTACTTTATCTGGATTATTTATTTAGATTGTTTTTCTTTACCACAATTGTACTTGCTCTTTTTACCCTTGAAAACTTCAAATTATTCTCACTTTAAATTCTTTTTTAGTAGCTACCACAAACTTTTCTAAATCTTTAAGTTCTTTTCTCTTCATAACATAGAATATATTTTTAAAATTATTCTCATTTTTCCCCAGTACAGTGAGAAATTTGGGAAGTTTTCTTTCTGTTTTCTCCCTCATTTCAATTACTGTGTTTTGCTATGATAATTGTAAAATTAATATACATTACCTTGATGTATGTCTCTTTCAATTCAAAAGTTTTTCTTAAACTCATATTATACATTTTCACAAAGTATACACTCAAATATAATAAATGCATGTTTCTTTACTGTTTACCACTTTTTTCTATTCTCAGGGTTTGGCCTTTTCTCGAGCTCCATGATTTGTAACCTCATTTACTGTTTGGTTAAAGTCAACTATTTATCCTTAGCTAGACACTTAGTAATATACTGTCAAAGTTCTTGGTTATCTTAGAATGCATATTTTAAATATCTGTCAGGTGATAATATCTTGGCTGAGTTGAAGATTTTGCAATGGCACTCCTTTATCTCCTCCTATTAATGAAATTCCACTGCCTTCCTGCTTTTCTAATTCCCAATGACACTCCAAAGGCAGTCTGTTTTTTTGCTGGGAGGGTAGGAGAATTTGTTATTTTCTCTTAGGACTCTGATTCTTCTAAAAATATTTGCATAAACATATAAGTTTTAAAATAAATATTTGTACATATTTATAAAATATGTGCATATTTATATATATATATATTAACAGACACAGAGAGATAGAGTCGGACAAGAGTGGAGAGAGATGAGAAGCATCAATCATCAGTTTTTCGTTGCAACACCTTAATTCATTGATTGCTTTCTCGTATGTGCCTTGACTGTGGGCCTTGAGCAGAGCGAGCAACCCCTTGCTGAGCCAGCGACCTTGGGTCCAAGCTGGTGAGCTTTTGCTCAAACCAGATGAGCCTGTGCTCAAGCTGGCGACCTCAGGGTCTCAAACCTGGGTTCTTCCGCATCCCAGTCCGATGCTCTATCCACTGTGCCACCGGCGGGTCAGGCTAAATATTTATATATTTTTAAATATATACTGATCCTGATAGAAAGAACTAATTATCTCCCCACAAAAATAACAAACTGCCTTTGAAATGTTTGTTGATAATTGTGAAAGTGAAGTGGAGATACCAAAATAGATGTATTGGTATATAGGTATATTGGTAAATATATTTATATACTGGTATATATCTATATATCATATCTATATATCTATATCAATTCATTTATAGTTATCAAAATTTACTATTAATTCATCAGAGACCAACTTTATTTTAAGTTATATACTAATATTTTAAATTCAAAAGTTAGAATTTTTAACTCTTGGTAGCCTTTTTAGTGCTGGATATCCTGCAGAGCTCTTCCTTTGTTTATTTTTAATCCTGTTCTTGTTCTAGTTCTTCTAGTTCAATTTTATTAAGTGTAGCTTATGCTTTTTTTAACATACTCCACCTCTCAAACAAGCTATTTTGGATTCTAACAAAAGAGTACTAAGAGAATTTGTTGCTCACTTACCTGCTCTGCAAGAAGTACTAAAAGAAGTTCTTCAGGATGATGAGAAATTATATTAGTTACACAGAAAGAAAGAAGCGCATCAGAAGCGGTAAATATCAAGTACAAAACCAAAATACAATTTTCTCCCCACTTTTTATCTGATAATATGTTTATAAATCATATGAATTCACAGTGTTGACCTGTGTACTTTAAAATATAAACAGGTATAATACATATAACCATAACATAAAAGATGTTCAAAATATAGTTGTCTGTAGTTTCCAGTTTCTGATATTTTATAAAATAATATATTAGTAACTATAAACAAACTTTGAAAACTTAATGTTACCTACTGTTATCACTGCAGCAACTACTAAAAAAAGTATTGGAAAGGGGTATAGCTAAAAAACCACCAAGAATATTAAAATAGAATCATATATACATGTTCAAATAATCCAAAATTGACAAAATAGAAAAACAGAAAAAATAAATAAGAAGAAAACAAATGTGGCAAGATGTTATTTCTAGACCCAACTATATCCATTAATTTTATTAAGCATAAATGGACTAACACCTTCAATAAAAAATGGCTCAGAACATTAGATTAGATAAAGAAAACAAGAATGTCTACAATAGACATTCTCTAAATTTAAATACACTGATAGTTTAAACATAAAAGTATGGGAAAAGATAGATCATACATAGAGTAAGTATCAGACACTTGGAGTTATATTAATGTCATATGAAGCAAATTTTAAAACAAAGAGTAATACCAGATATTTTAATTAAAAATTTATCAGAAAGATATTTAATGAAGAAATACTATAAATTATAAATAAACTTTTAGAAAATACAGAAAAAGGGCAAATTCTTGACTCATTTTATGAGACCAACATTACTAAAACCAGACTCAGGCACAAGAAAAAAAAACTATAGACCAATTTTCCTACTAACAAGAATATAAAATTTTAATTAAATATTAGTAAATAATTGTGTGAACAATTAGAAAAAAACATTAACTCTATTTACAAAAGCATCAAAATATGTAGAAAAAATTTAACAGAGAAAATACAGTTCCTGTTCACTACAAAATATTGTAATGGACCATTAATAGGTAAATGAAGAGATATTTCTTGTTCATGGATTGGAAAATGCCACATAGTTATAATGGCAATTCTCCCCAAATTCATGTATAGATTTAAATCATTCTCAAACAAAATCCTGTCAGTCAGGTGCAGGACTTCTGGCTATGCCCAAGTGACAAGATCAATAAATGCTTTCTTTAAAAAGCAACTGTAAAGCAGAAAAATGTTGACAAAATAACCATATTAACAATCTGTAAATTAACCAAAGATGTGCAAAAAGATTATAAAAGTTTATTCTTGAAAAACTTCAATATCTTAAAAGAACAGTGGAAATTTATAACATTATGGTTTGGGGCTGATCTCTCACCAACTCTGTGAATACAGAAGTTTTGCCAGCAAGGTGCAGGTTTTGAAAACTGGTAGTCTCTCTGCTGTGGTCAAAAAGATTTGCTCAATTGGGAGCAGTGAGCAAGACCAAAACCCAGTGGTCTTGTAAATGCAAATGATGATCTTGGAAGTCAATATGTGAGGAAGACCAATTTCCTTAGTAGGCCAAGTTTGTGGTCATGGTATGGAAAGCTTAATATTAGCTGAGATTTTGTTGATGTGTGAAGGACTTGAGACAAACCCAAAGAGGGACACACTCACAACTGCCCTTTCAGGTATATGTGTATATATATGCACATTGGAAATGTAGAAGAATCTATAAAAACAGAAGACAGAAAACACTTGAAAATGGCTTCAATTTTAGATTTTTCTCCCATCTTTACACAGATTTATGAACAGAGAATGGACACCTTACTAGATCAAGGTGGTTGAGCATAATTTTTTATTATAATTAGATGATTCCCAACATATGCGCAAACAATGGCAAACTCTAAGAAGCTAGGTTTGAAAACATAAAATACTCTAAACAGTACTAAAGAGAGACATCAGTGGTCACACACTATATAATACAAACAAATTTCATAAATTTAGATTAGGAAAATTACTAATCAAAAGAAAAATGCAACAGTAACATGTGTCAAAGGGGAAAAATAAGAATCAAAAGAAGTTAAATTATATTATCTAAAATGTCAAGTTTTTAACCATAACTGTGAAGCCAGAAACAACAAGAGTAACCCTTTCTGAGGGTGAGGAAGAAGCAGTCCACAGACTAATTCTATTGTCACTAGATGCTAGAATGTAACAAAGAAGGCAAAGTCTTTATTAAAGTATGTTCAGCCTGACCTGTGGTGGCGCAGTGGATAAAGCATCGACCTGGGAACACTGAGGTCGCCAGTTCAAAACCCTGCACTGGTCTGGTCAAGGCACATATGGGAGTTGATGCTTCCAGCTCCTCCCCCCTTTCTCTCTTTCTCTCTCTCTCTTTCTCTCACTCTGTGTCTCCTCTCTAAAATGAATAAGTAAATAAATAATTTTAAAGTATGTTCAAAAAAGTAAAGAAATATCATATTTGAAGAGTTAAGAGGAAGCATGACAACAAGAAGTCAATAGGTATAGGTGTGCAAAAAGGCATTGAAATTAGTAAAAATTATTTTAAAAATTAAAGAAAACAACAGAAACTCCAAGTTCTATGGGATAATATAAAGCATTTGAACAAAGATTAAATGGGAGTCAAAACAAAAGACTACATCTTGTATGATTCTATTTATATACAACTTTAGAAAAGAAAATATAATATTATAGGGTTCTGTTCAGTTAGCTCAGTGTTAGAGTGTCAGCCTGGTGTGTGGTTTTCCCAGGTTCAATTTCTGGTCAAGGCATACAGGAATAATGACCATCTGCTTCTTCCCCCTTACCCCCATCTCTCGTACTCTCTCTTTCTTCTTCTTCTGCAGCCATGGCTTTATTGGTTTGAGCACATTGGCCCTGGAAACTGAGGATGACTCCATGGAGCCTCCACCTCAGACTCTAAAAATAGTTCAGTTGCAAGCATGACCCCAGATGGGCAGGGCATTGGTCCCAGACAGGGGTTGTCAGGTAGATCCTGGTGGGGCACAATGTGGGAGTTTGTCTCTCTATCTCCCCTTCTCTCACTTGAAAAAAAGAAATAAAATAAAATATAGTATTATGTAAAATAGATTTGTTATTGTCTAGAACTATGAGTCATGGAGCAAATCAACATTAAGTGGACAAATTGATGAAGAAAAGACTAACCCTCCTCAGTGTCATAGAGTTTAGCAGTGATCAGGAAGATTAGGCAGTAAATTTAATAAGACTTTAATAAAATATATAGGAACCATAGAAAGAAAATATAACAAAGAAAATAGTAATTGCATAGGCTCAATTCTCAAATTTATTCTAGACCAGCTCCTTGCTTTGCCTATAACCTGTCTATATTAGAAGTATCTCAATGTCTTAGAATCTAGGCAAACTAATCCCTGTCTTATCAGGAAGAGAAGTTTTATTTACCTTATGAGACTAAGATCTTACCTTTTCCTACACCTAATTGCAATCTGCCTTGGGTA
The DNA here is from genome assembly GCA_037038555.1 of Rhynchonycteris naso. Taxonomy (NCBI): domain Eukaryota; kingdom Metazoa; phylum Chordata; class Mammalia; order Chiroptera; family Emballonuridae; genus Rhynchonycteris; species Rhynchonycteris naso. The sequence goes on from CM072998.1 coordinate 232,778,586, forward strand.
AACCACAGCCCTATCAATAAGAATGTGGTCAAACATCATGTTTAATACAACAGCCACTAATGTTTTGATGCCTCATCATTTTCTACAGTCTTGAGTTTTTCTCTACCAAATTATACCGTAGATAAGACATCAACATCCCAGAATATGCTATTTATCCTATGCTTAATCCATTTACTTTTTAGTCCACATAATCAAGGGTTCAGAATATTTAGGTTCCATTTTCAACCAAAGTTATTATGTTAGATGAGTGTTAAATGAAACTGTAAGAAAATATTTGTGGAGGTTTTATCACCATGCCTGGCACTGAAATGTGTGGAGCAAATGTCATATCTCTCCCAATTATTTTATCCTGAAAGAAATATTTGATTTATCAGTAGGTCATGAAATAGTTTAATCAGTGACATAACTAGATTGAATTTAGGTTTCAAAAGGAATCTGAAACATGTATAATCTTATTAACCAGTGTCACCCCAATAAATTCAATTTTTAGAAAAATAAAAGCTTACTCAAGTAGAAATGTTGGGGGAAGACTAATACCTAGGAAACCATCCACTTAAGACAAAAAATGGGCATGCTAAAGGAGGATGGAGCTGTAGACATAGAAGCTGAAATGTAAGCCACAATATGTTAATTTCTAAAATAATTAGTAGATAATGAAGAGGGAGTAAGAGTCTTTAAAACAAAGGGAAAAGGCCTGACCTGTGGTGGCGCAATGGATAAAGCGTCGACCTTGGAACACTGAGGTCGCCAGTTCAAAACCCTGCACTGGTTCGGTCAAGGCACATATGGGAGTTGATGCTTCCAGCTCCTCCCCCCTTTCTCTCTCTCTCTCTCTCTCTCTCTCTCTCTCTCTCTCTCTCTCTCACTCTGTGTCTACTCTCTAAAGTGAATAAAATAAAATAAAAAAAGAAAAAACAAAGGGAAAAGATCAAAGTTGTGTTTTAGAGGCATGTTTCTAGATTAATATGAGGAAGATATCAAAGAATTGGAACTAGAACAGGGAAATGTTAGAATTTAATAGCTGAGGTGATAAATGTTTAAAACTTGCCTTATAGTGTTGGAATTGGTAATGACAATAATGGCTTTTCGGGTAGGTAATGTTGTTGAATGCTTGCTCTGTGCCACAATGCCAGGAACCAGTCCAAGCATTCATTTACTCTTCATAGCAATACTGAATATTACTGGTACTGCTATTATCCTCACTTGGCAGAAGTTAGTAACCTGTCTAAGTTGACAAGAAACAGAGTACCCAGGTTGGATTCAAATCCCAGCTAACTCCAAACACTGCACTTAAAAACTACATTAAGTGGAATATTGTAAGGAGAGAATGACTGACTGGGTGCCAGTGCTCAAAGACCAGTCATATGTGATCCAGAGATTTCTACTGTGGGGGCAGAGTTGGAATAAGCCCTGGATTTTGATTTTTATAATTCATTCTTCTTTTTCTCTTAGCTTTAACTTATACTTTTCATAGAATAAACCCTCTAAATTTCCCTTCACTGTAACAGCACTTAATGTAAAAGATATGTCATATTTCTTTAAAAATATTCTGATTTAGTTCAATCTGGCAGAGTCCTTGCACTCTTTGGGGTTTGTGAGAACTCCATTGTCAAACACTGTTGAAATTTTGACACTGAGGACTACTGAGGCATCTATAGCAAAAAGAATCATGTAAGTAGTAAGTTATTATATGGGTTTATGTCGTGTGTGTGTGTGTGTGTGTGTGTGTGTGTGTGTGTGTGTGTGTGTGTGTGTGTGTTATATGCTGTTGACTCCTGGTGACCTTATGAATGAGTGATGTCTAGTGTCCTGTCTTCAGTAGCCATACTCAGCTCCTGTGAACTCATGTTTATGGCTTCTTTTATGGAGTCAATTTTTCTTATGTTTGGTTTTCCTCTTTTTCTGCTGCCTTCTATTTTTCCAGCATCTATTGTCTTTTACAAAGAACCCTGCTCTTTCCTGGATGCTTAAGGTAGGTCAACCTCAAGCAGTCACTTAATAGCTATCTCAGTTACTAGATGAAACATCATGGTACCCCAGTGCTTATATTTAAGTAACCTCTATTTTACTTAATAATGGTTGCAAAGTTCAAAAGTCATGTTGCTGGTATTTGGGATATTCCAAATAGAAGACATAAGTATTTCTTTTAAATAAAAAGGCAAAATAAATTACTAAAAGAATATAATAAACAAATTTATTTGAACCTCACAAATTTTCACAGAATTAAAAGACAAAATTTTACATTTTACAATTATATTTACAGGTTTCTAAATGATTGTTTTGGAAATTTAGAAAGGAAGCAAAAACTCAAAGAGAACAAAGACAGTGAAGCAGAGTTTAATTGTATATCTCTATACTAGCACTTTTTTAACCAGTCCACTGATGAACTGGTGCCAGTCCACCAGAAATTTCATGCTGATCCACAAAAGATTTAACAACCCTGATGTTGTATAAATATTATAGACCCAATAATATTAGTTGAATTTGCTTATGCTCAGGGTGATTGCCATTAATGAGCCAGTATCATTAATCAAAATACTATTGAGGTTGTCTTAGATATCTTTGGAACTTGTAGGCTCCTTCAAACAATATTTTGGACTGTGCAGAGCATTTATAATCATGTGCAATAGACAAAGAGCATTTGGACAAATTTATGTAGTAGTTAATACATCATATATGTAAAGTCTGGAAATCAAGCACCAGCTTGTATTGTGTTATACTGTTATGCACAGTAAAATAAAACTATTTGTTGCGCATTTTTTATTTCCTGCTAGCTATGTTATCAACAGGCTCTAACTCCCACCCCCGTCTGTAGTTCATTTTTTTCACACTTGTGCCAATAGCATTCAGATAAACTTATGTACTCTTTGTACATGTGACGTTCAGAAACCGAGTACCAACTTGTACCATAATGCACTATCGTGCGCAGTATGATAAAAACTTTATCTGTTGCGTGTTTCCTTTCCCAGCCCCCTCCCTATCTTAGTAGTACATTTCTTTGCATGTTTGCTCAAATAGTTGTACAGGTATGCGCCTATTCAGAATGCATTCTTATTGTTTGCAAATAATTATGGTGTTTTAGTGTCATTGTGCTGTAAATTTTAAACCCTACAAAACTGAAAATATCTACTAAACATTTTAACTTTCACAAATGAAAACAATAGTCAAAAGAAAAGTAGTGATGACAGAAAAACTGCTGTAAGTTTAAAAGGAACAGTGAAAAAGAAATGTGTTGATAATTTGGAAGATGCCACAAGAATTTTTTCCTTTTAAAAGGGAAACATTTTAGGCAATATGGTATGATAAGAGTATTCAACCTGGTTTTAAGGTAGTACATGGTAGTGAATTATCACCATGATCTTTGTGTGTAGTATGTTCTAAAATTCTGTCAAATGATGCCATGAAACATTCCAAACTTACTCATCATTTGCATTAGAAACATAATCATCTTATTGAGAAGCCACTGGATTTTTTTGAAAGATTAAACAACCAAATCAAAAGTCAGAAAATTCAAATGAAGCAAATGATGACTATTGAAAAACTGCTGTTTCAAGCCTCTTATTGACCTGCCCTTTGAATATTTGCTATTGGTGAAAAATTAATTTAGCCTTGCATTTTAGATGTCACTAGGAAAATTTTGTGTCCTCAAGTTGCATAAAAACTTGAGGTTATACCACTTTTGGGCAATACCATTCAAAGAAGAATTGTTGATATGGCCAATATTATTGAAGAGCAAGTTGTAGACATTCAACTTGCTGAATGCACTGACATGAGTAACCATGCTATCTTCCTTTGCTTTGTGAGGTATATTGACAATAAAGACTTTAGTGAAATACTACTTTGTTGTCTTGATCTATCTGGCGAGACCACTAGTTCAAAGATAAATAATGTTTATTATGTGTAATTTTAAGTGCAAGACTTAGACTGGGGAAAGTGTATCAGAGTGTGTACTGATGATGCTGCAAACATTACTGAACATCACTCAGAGGTATTGCAAAAATAAAAGACGCTGCACATTCAGAAATGTTCTCTATGCAACTGTATGTTTCACTGGAAGCAAAGCATTTAGTTGCAAAGAAACTTTCCCTTGAATTGAGCAAAGTGATGAATGATGCAGTGAAGATCATTAATGATATTTGTTGTTGAACTTTGAACTCTACAGACTGTTCTTGACACTATTTGAACTCAAGAGGAGGGGTTCTTACATGCCTTTACAAGTTGAGAGAAGTAAAACAGTCTGCAAGAACAATACTGCATTATTAGAGCTTTTGTGGATAAAGAATGGGTGGCTGAGCTTGCATATATGGCAGATATATTTAGCTTCTTCAACAAACTAAATATTTTTCCTTAGGGGTTTAGCACAAACATTTTTACATTAATAAATAAGATGAATGCATTGAAAAAGAAACTTGTTCTATGGGAAAGTTGCATACAGAAAGATGTAGAAATGTTTCTGTTTTCCAAGACTTTTTCACTGCTGCAAATATCAACCAGAAATTCATATTTAATATAATGTCAATATTTAAGAACATAAACTCAAAACTTTGATCATTATTACTCTGAAAATGAGGATCCCCATAAAGGTAACATCTGGATCAATAACCCATTCATCGAAGATACGACTCTTTCTCTCTTAATCACTGTGAAAAAGAAAAACTGATATATTTTTTATCTGATGTCACTCTGGTGCCCCAACATAATACAATCATTGTCACTGTTTTGGATATCAGTGGAAGACTATCCATTTCTTACTTATGAAGATATTAAGATATTACATTTTTAATCATATTTTCTCCATACATGTATGAGAAACCGAATGGATGTGAAGGCAGGGCTTCATTTCTCAGAAACAAAACTGCAGACTTGGTTATTAAATATCCTTGTAAAGAAGCAACAGCAGATTTCATACTAGCTTTAGTTGAATTAAATATTGCTGTCTAGAAATGTCTGTTGTAGCCTACTTAAAAAAATATATTTTATTGTTTTTCTGGTTATTTTAGAAAATATTTATTTTATAGCATTATAATTTAAAGATAATGCATAGGATACTAATAGTAATTTTTATTTCTGCTTTAATGTTCCCTGAAATAACTCTTTTTTCACTGGTCCCCAGGTGAAAAAGATCCAAAATCACTGCTTTATACTACATCTTATATTTATAAAGTAAAACAAAAACTGAACCATTTACAATAGCATTAACCATAAATTGTAATGGAAAAAATCTAACAAAATATGAACTCTATTAAAACACATAAAACTGCATTAAGAAATACTTTAAAAGACAAATAAAGGGAGAAATGCCATATTTGTGCACGTAACACTAAAATATTATTTAAATAGCAAATGTTTCTCAAATTTCTTTGTGTAATCAATGCCATTATTTCTATTTTGTTCTTGTGAAATTTGACAGAGTAATATTTAAATCAATATTAAAAATAATAATACAAATATTTTTTGAAGAAAATAAAATTTAAGTTAGAAAGAATTAGTTTCAGGATATTCTGACATACTATGAAGCTCTAATCATTTAGAGATTGTAGAACTGAAGCAGGAATAGAGGTAGCATGAGAACATAATAGAGAACCAAGACAGACCCACACACATGTGGAGCTCTGGTATACAACAGAAGACAAGGTGGATCAATGCAGAATATGGATATTCCAATATGTGAGACTGAGCAACTGAGTACTATTTGGAATAAAATAATATTGGTTTCATGTTTCACATACAAAAAAAAACAGGTGACTGAGGTTTAATTGTGAAAAGAAAAAATATAAAGCTTTAAAAAGATATTATAGAAGTATATATTCAAGATCTCAAAACAGTCAATGATGTCATAAACATGACAGAAATGGCAATAGCAATAAAGAAAAACATTGATAAATCTATGTATGGCATTTTTTAAAATTAAAAGATAGCAAAGGAACAGTACAAAAATGAACTACAAAATAGAAAACTCTTAAAGAATTAGAATCAATATATAAAACTTTCTCAAATTAAAAAATATTGACAAAGCAGTATTTTTTTTTTACTGTGGAACCAGTGGGTGATTAAAAAAATTTTTAAATTTTTTATTAATATTTTAATAAATCAGGGTACATATGTTCAGAGAAAACATCTCCAGGTTATTTTTACATTTAATTATGTTGCATACCCTTCACCCAAAGTCAAATTGTCAATTTTAAAAAATAAAGAAGGCCTTTACAAACATAAAATGCAGTGGTCAGTAAGGATATAAAAAGTGACTCAACATATATATATATACATATATATATATATATATATATATATATATATATACATATATATATATAAAATTGCAAATTAAAATCACAATAAAATAGTGTAAAATTATATACACTTATATACATTTATTAAGCTAGAATTGAAATGGCTGGGAATATCAACTGTTGGTAAAGGCAGGTGCAAGCTCTCCTACTCCGCTATGGAAATGTACATTGGTATCACATTTTAGAACAGTGTGTGCAACCTAATGAAATTAAAAAATATACAAATGTGCTCCAGAACTCATAAACACAAAAATTCATTACATCATTGTCAACAAAATTGGGTATAATAAAGTTAACAATAAAGAATGGATAATAAATTGTAATATATCCACATGACATAACTTTGAGCAAAGAAAAAAGAAGTAAAAAATACTATTATTAATATAAAACTCAAAAGCAGTGAAATCTAAATTATACTGTTTACAGATACATGATTATACAGTAAAACTATAAAAAAAGGCTACAAAATAATTATCACAAAAGTTAAGGTAGTAGCAATCTCTAGACATGAAGGGGCTTATTTTAAATTTTGCAGGGGTTATTTTGAAGCAGGACTTGACATTTTCTGGAGTGTGAGCAATATACTATTTCTTGATCTTTGTGTTTATTTTATTTTATTTATTTATCTTATTTTCCTATCTTTATGTGTATTGATATGTTTTATTGTGTATTTGAGGCCATGGCTGATTGTCTCAATGATAAGAGCATCAGTCCATCATGTGGATGTCCCCAGTTCAATTCCCAATCAGGGCACGCAGGAAAAGTGACCATATGCTTTTCCACCCTTCTCCACCTTTACTCCTCTCCCTTCTATCTCTCTCTTCCCCTCCCACAGTCAAGGTTCCACTGGAGCAAATTGGCCCAGTTGCTGAGGAGAACATCATGGCCTCACCTCAGGCACTAAAATGGCTCCAGTTGCAATGGAGCAAAAGCCCCAGATGCACAGACCATCGTCCCCTAATGGGCTTGCTAGGTGGATCCCAGTCAGGCACATGCAGGAGTTTTTCTCTGCCTCCCTGTTTCTCACTAAATAAAAATACAAAAACACAAACAAACAAACAAACAAAAAGCTATGTTCTTGAAGGGGAAACAATACCTGAAGTTTTACAAGAGCTTAAAGAACAAAATAGAAAATGTAACTGAAAGACATTAATAAGAACTCAAATAAGCAAAGAGTGTGCCATGTTAATGGATTAGAATAGACAATACAGAAAGTATTTGCTTGTCTGACATATAATCTTTAAATTTGAAGTAATACTAGCTGAAATTATAAGAGGGCTTTCCAGGTCCTAAAGTTTATTTTAGAAAAGAAAATTTCATGAATAGGCAAAATCATTCTGAAGAACAAAGACATTTTGGCACTAAATGTTACTTACACAAGAATCCGTTTTTATTACCTTTAAATTGAAGTCAGAGTTACCTAAAGTTCTTTACAGATCAAAGTGAGAATACTTTCACTTTCTTTCTTCAAAAAATCTCTAAAACGGGAAAATATAAACCTTCTTTTAGCATCTCATTTCACCTGTATTGACTTTCATTTTTGAAAGTTCTTTTTGAGGCCTAAGCTAAATAAATCTCTTGTCCTTCAGCTTCTTATTCTGTCACCAATCTTTGTGCTATAAGGTTTTGAATTCCTAAGAACTCTTATTAAGTTCTCTCCATTCTTTTCACCTAACTGGAAAAATAAAAATAGGGGTTCATGAAACTTGTCTTATTTTCATAACTATGCTGATTTCCAGAATTTATTGGTTTGGGTTATGTTCCTGTCAAACCTGTTTGAGTCAGGAAGGCTGATAGAGTACGGAGAGGGTACATAAGGAGCAGTGAATAGATAAAGTTATAGGGAAATTTGTTTTGAAGAATATGTTTCCACTTTTATTGGTCTTGAAGTTAAAACAGCATTATAGCAAAGGGTGTTATAATAAACAATAATCTAGGTTAACTAGTTTTCTAATAGCATATTTATATAACATAATGTATGACTAGCACTGCCTTATTTCCAGTATATTTTTGCATACATTATTTCATTTTGTTCTCTCAACAACTCTGAATTATGATTGCTACTATGTTTCTATTGATGAGAAAACTCAGAATATTGACATGTTTTACCCAAGGACTGCAGGTCAGAGAAGAACAAGCACTAGGAGTCATGTCTTCTGAGGATCTGGCCAATGTTCTTTCTCTATTACATATTTACATTTTTATTTGATACTTCAAAATTTTTGTATCACAAAATAATTTATACATCTTCATAGAATTTATATAATACACTAAATGTTTAGGTTACCAGGTGATTTCTTTTGTGAAAGTATATAAACTGCTCACAAAAATTAAGGAATATTTTATAGCTTCATATTCATTTTGAAATATCCCCTAATTATTGTGAATAGTATACTTTCTGCTATCACTATTGGTAATAGATAAAATGGTGGTCCCCCAAAGATATCCACATCTTAATTCCCTAGATTGTGAATGTGTTACATTACATGGCAAGAAGAAATTAAGGTTGCAGATGGAATGATGGTTGTTGACCAGCTGACTTTAGAATGAGAAAATTAGGCTGCATTTTCCAGTGACTCCAAAGTAATCACAAGGATCTTTTCAATGTGGAAGAGGTAACAGAAGAGTCAGTGTCAGAATGATATGATATGAAGAGGACTAACCCAGCCATCACTTGCTTTGAAAATGGAAGGAACTGTTAGTGAAGAAAAGCATGAGGTCTTAAGAGGCTGGAAAAGATAAGAATATGGATTATGATTGAGAAATTTATTCCCCAACATCAAATACATGGCATATTCTCTAACACAAGTTCTCCAATTCTTCAACACTGACTGGGCATCCAACATTTCCATTTTATTCTGACACCAACTCCCGGAGTTAGCACAAACCCCCACAATTTAAGGACTCATCTCCATGTGACTGCCCCTACTTCAGATGCCAGTTGCAAGTGCATTGACCAGGATGCCTACATTTCTGCCTGGTTGACTATAAATACAGGGATTCTCATAACTCCTATTCATTTGCTATAATTTACTGGAATGACTCACAAAACTCAGGAAAACATTTTACTAATGCTGGTATATTTTAAAAAATAAAACTCAAGAACAGCCAAATGAAAGAAATGCATAAGGCAAGGCATGGCATAGGGGGTGTGCAAAGCTTCCATGCCCTGTCTAGGAGTTCCACTCTCCAAGACATTAATGTGTTCACAACCTGGAAACTCTCCAAACTCCATTGTTTAGGGTTTTTAGTGGAGGTTTTATTAGGCAGGCATGATTGATTAAATCATTGGCCAGTGGTCACTGAACTCAATCTCCCCTTCTCTCCTTCCTGGAGTTCAGGGGTAAGGTGGGGCTGAAAGTCCCAACCTTTTCTTCATGACTCAGTCTTTCTAGTAGCTAATCTTCATTCTATAGCTATTAAGGAACACTTCATCCAAGAGTCATTTTATTAGCAGACCAAAGATAATTCTATCACTCAGGAGGTTCTGAGTGCTATAAGAGTTCTGTGCTAGGAACTAGGGACAAGACTAAATATTTTTTTATTATAACACACTCTCCTAGAAGCTTTACAAAGAAACACAGTCCTTCCAGCGTACCTTAATGTTAGCTCAGTGAGACCCATTTTGGACTTCTGACCTCCAGACTAACTTGAATTCTTCTAAACCACTAAATTTGTGGTGATTTGTTAGAGCAGCAATAGAAGACTAATACACCATTTTATAAACATTTACAACATTGTTACATTAATGCAGTGAGAAAGAATTTCAGATATTATAAACATAGAAATAGCTTTTATTTTTGTTTATTGGTTTGTTTTCTAGTTACTGCATTTATGAAACACTATTTTTCACAGTAATTTTTCCTCTTGTATAGTTGTTCATATCAATACAATGCAAAGTGACAGGATACTGACATTTGAAGGAAAATACACTATTTTCAGATCAGATATCAGCTGTCAACTTGAATAGAATGTATTGTTTCTAATATTTTACAGCCCAGTTCACAAAAACTTTACATGCTTACAATTCAGTTCTTATGTGAAAAATGTGTTGAAATATGTTGCTTATGGAGTTCACAATAAGAACTATTAGGAACACAGCCTGAATTTGTTATGTTGGGTCTGAATTGTAAATAAGAAATAAAATGGAACAATATAAAATACTCATTGAAGCAATGAAATTGCTAAATAATTTACATGAAGTGGTCTAAACATACAAATGAATAGATATTTTTGTATTGATCAACATTTCAGAATTCAGTGTACTCTCTATATCTAGTGCTTAGTTTATGTAGTAACCAGAACCTTAGCAAACTAAATATAGTTAAGCCCTATTTTCTGTGAACTGTATTAGAAAACTATGGCAACTATGAGAATATACAAATTATAAATACATAGGAAAAGAACCCTCTCAATATTATTATACATGTAGAAACTTCATTTTTAAAGTACTTTATGTCACTTTCAACCTGAAAATGCAAGAAAATAAAAAATATTTAGCTTATTATATTGATGAAAGAGATGTGTGAGTTAGTTTTCCTTTTCACTTGAAGGTAAGTGGAGGCATAAAGAACTTATATCTATACAGCACATTGGTCATTTGGGAATTTAAAAAATCACGTTAAAAATAACCAAGCTAGAGTTCTTAATTTGATCTAAAGAACCAAGGACTTTAAAAGTAAATAAAATAATTAGACTTAAAAAAAATATGAGCTCTGGCTGGATAGCTCTGTTGGTTGGAGCATTGTCCGGAAGCACAGAGCTTACTGGTTCAATCCCCGGTAAGAGCACATACAGGAGCAGCTCAATGTTCTTGTTTCTCTCTCTCCCTGACTCTCTCTAAAAAAAAGAAAAAACAAGTTAGACTTAAATTTATCACCTCTAGTGCAAACATGACATTGAATTATTTCTTCTTTTCCTGTTTGGCATATGGAGTATTCAATAAATGTTTTTTTAACCTATCTTCACCTTATAATTTTTAGATTTGTTTTTCATAATATATCAAAACAATATCTCTAATTATCTAATTAACAGATCTAAATTATGTTGAAACCTAACTCCAAGTGAGGTAATGACATCGTCACAAACAATGTCACACCTCTGGTAAAGGCTGAGCAGGGCCTCTGAGTGTGGTTGACATGGCGAGCCCTACAATGACATCCCTGAGTCTGGTGTAGGCGAGCTGCCATCCAGCCCAGGTTGGATAGCAATCTCAACCAGAAAGAAGAGCTGCTTTCTTGTGATAATCTCCCAGAAGGGGTACCGTTTTGCAACTCATAATAGGCATAAAGGCATCTAATGTGCCCCACTCCCTATTGAGCAGTGGAGTGGGACACATTAGACCTGAATGAGCAGAGTGTAACTCTAGCTGATACTGGAGGAGAATTCAGAGGCTTCCCCAAAGAGCAAAGGTCAAGCTAAAATAATATAAATTTAATAAATAAGCATAAATGTTTACTATGAATCGCAGAAAAGATTTGTTTTCCGTATATGGAAGAAGAGAAACAAATCTATACAAGAGAAAAAGAACATGAAGGGCCTAAGAAAATGCCATGGATAGAAAGGGCTATATTTGCAAAGTGAGATCTCAGGAGATGAGCCAAGTGAGAAACGGGTCAGAGTGTGAACTGGTTTGAAAGCGGGAATATGTGCATAATCTTAAAAGTAGTTTTCAGAATATGTATCATGAATTCATGGAGTTCTGTGGAGGTATTTTAAATCCCCCCAAATACCATTTAAAATGGTATTTTAATGTAATTTAAATTGCATTTTAAACAGTTTTTTAAATTGGTGACCAAAAGTTACATAAACAAAAATAATATACCAGTATTAAAACATGTACCCTCTTAATAACTACAATCAAGTTATGCCACACTAAGGTATAGATTTAACTCTTCTTGTTCAATTTTTGTAACTTCTGATGAAAAAATAAATCATTGGTTAGAAAGTTTGTATTGCTGTGTTGACCATCTTTAAAATATTCTGTCCCAAGCATATTTACTCAATTAACATCAGGAAATGTTAAGATTTGTTAAAGCTACTTTTAGAACTTATGTCAATATGTGCCCTTTCTTTGTACAAATTTTGTGTTTACAAATGCTACACTTTTGTATGTTTTGTAAAGCAAAACAATTACCCTTCAAACTAGATGTGCATTTGTGTTTAAAAATAGGAAATGTAAAGTAATTGAAGAACTATCTTGTAAGATAGAGTATTTCAAGAAAAAAATAGCAAATCAAACTTTTCTGTCACTTGATTCAACTAGTGTTGACCACAGTGACAATACAAAAGAAAATCAACTTGTTACATACTTACACAAGTCACTCACAGACAAAAATACTATGACCTTATTTATTTGTTCTTAATATTTATCTTTAACTGCACTAAAATATCACATTTACCACCATGTTTTACACAGTAAATTTTGGAAAAGACTTTTTATGACTTTTTATGGCTCTTGTTAAGTAATAATGTCATTAGGTAATATAACATAGTGGGCCTGACCTGTGGTGGCGCAGTGGACAAAACATTGACCTGGAATGCTGAGGTCGCCGGTTCGAAACTCCTGGACTCCTGGCTTGTCTGGTCAAGGCATATAGGGGATTTGATGTTTCCAGCTCCTTCCCCTGTTCTCTCTTTCCCCCCTTCTCTCTTTCTAATAAAAATGAATAAATAAACTAAGATAAAATTTCATATATATATATATATATATATATAATCATAGTATTCAAGACAATAAAGCTATAAGTTTCTGTCTGCAAAAATAAATATTTTACTGCTATCTTAAAACATGGTTTAAGTTTAAATTTTATAATATTAAAATACTTTAATATATCACATGTGCTGGAAAAGCTGTGTTATCAGAAAGAGGCCTATTAAACTTTCTTTTTCTGACATTGCAAAAGTATCATATTAGTCAGCTACTAGAAAGTGCAATCTGATGATTCATTCAAGAGAAAAAAACATATAGTTTTCTTATTTATTGCAATGTTTTTCTCATGGGCTTATTATTTTGTGGGATGTTTGACACCTATAGACCTGTAGAAGAAACCATAATTTGAGACTGCACTCAGAATTCATCAGATCTAACCTGTTGAAGATTAATAACGTTATAGTTTAAATATCTTGATTTCCAAAGGAAAACATGGCATATAGTGATATTTTAATGTAAATAAAATATGTTTTATAGATTGAGTGATATAAAACAGCTGCTAATTCCCAAAATTTTTATAAATGACCAAACTAATTAGATCTCATTAATTACCAACTGTCTCAGTCAGGTCAGGCTGCTATAACAAAAGAATGGCAGGCTTAAACAACTGGCATTTATGACTCACAAGATCAAGGTGGCAGCAGATGCACTTCCTGGATTGCAGATAACTACCCTCAGGTTGCATGCCCAAATAGCCATTTTCCTCTCTCTCTTTCTTCCTCTTCCTCTAAAGGCAGTAATTCTATTATGATGTTCTTACCCATATAACCTAATCTAAACCTTATTGTCCCTCAAAGGCCCACCTCAGAATATTATTACCTTGGGGATTTGGGCTTAAACATACAACTTTGGGGGACACAAACATTCAATCAATAACACCAAAAGGCTACCCCAGTAACTCTATGATCAGCTTCAATTCAACTCACTGCCCAGTACATATCATAGGTGATATGATGGGAAACCAAGAGAATGGGAAAAAAGCAAAGCAAAACAAAACAAAACAAAACTGTTGTTTCCTAAATGTACCTTAATAGGTAATAGTAATAATTAAGAAAAGATTATCTTTCAAAACAGCATTGGTTAAGGCCAGAAAAGCTGTCCATTTTGGGCCTGACCAGGCAGTGGCGCAGGGGATAGAGCGTTGGACTGGGATGCGGAAGACCCAGGTTCGAGACCCCGAGCTCGCCAGCTTGAGCGCGGGCTCATCTAGCTTGAGCGCAGGCCCATCTGGCTTTAGCAAAAGCTCATCAGCTTGGACCCAAGCTCCCTGGCTACAGCAGGCATTGCTCGGTCTGCTGAAGGCCCGTGGTCAAGGCACTTGTGAGAAAGCAATCAATGAACAACTAAGGTGTCTCAACGAAAAACTAATGATTGATGCTTCTCACCTCTCTCCGTTCCTGTCTGTCTGACTCTCTCTCTGTCCCTGTAAAAAAAGAAAAAGCTGTCCATTTTGTTAAAGCATGGTGTTTAAATTGTAGATTTTTCAATTATTTGTGATAACTGTAGTGATTTGTAGCATTTTTATCGCTCTAATATTGTTTGTCTTAGGTTAGTGCTAATATTAAAATTTCAAAGGAAACTAAAGCTAATCACCCTTTAGTTTCTGAAACTGAAATACTCTTTCATTAGATAAAGCAGATTATTGTCAGTAAGACTGAATACTGAAACATCCTTATAGTAAAGTTGTTCTGAAAGGATATTTAAAAAAGTCTTTTTGTTTAAAATAATTGCAATAAAAATGATTGAGAAATTATTTTCTGGGGTATGGGTTCAAAATTATGAAACTTCTGCATAAATATACCAGACTGAATAGCAAATAAATAGATGGTGGGTCATAGAAGATGGATTTCTCACTGTTGGGAAGAATGCTTACAGAAATGCAAGGGAGAAATGCCAGACCCAACCATGTGGTACTGCATTTGAATCAGAGACAGCAATATGAGTTCATGTTTAGTTTATTACAGATGCAGAGGAATGGTTACAGAAATAACTAGAGGTGTTGGCATGTTCATGGTCTGTATACATTTCATAGCTCTATTCACTCAGAGAACCTTGAAACAATCTTACTCCTTTATTGATATGCACACACAGTGCCCAGATCTTGGTTCTAAACACTATTCTTCAACTAAAGAAACCAACGTTCTTTGAAGAAATGGCTGATTCTGGAAGTGGGGCAACCAATATAGAAGATGAGCGTGAGGCATCTTGAAATACCAGAAAGTAAGAAGGTGCTCAAGTATAAAAAATAATTAAAAATTAAAAAAAGAAAGAAAAAGAAAAAAAATCTCTAAAGAATGAAGTATAGCCAAAGAACACAGAGACCAACCTGAAAGTGCTCTCTCTGGCCAAATTTGAATTTTCACATAAAAGAAGTTCACCAAAGGACAGTTAAAATTATGGCAAAAAAAGAGACAAATGCAAACTGAAGCACGAAAGAGTAGAATTCTGAACTCCAAAGACAAAGAAAAACATAGTATAAGTGTCTTGAGAGAGAAAATGAAAACTAAAAAAGGAATTCTAACTAATAGATTGCCACCAGATTTCTCATGCAACACTGGAATTTAGAAGACAGAGTTTGAGGAAAAAGACAGTGTCCTTAGAATTTTATAACTAGCAAAGCATTTATAAATATATAAAAAAGAAATGTGGCCACATTCAGATACGTATTTCTGATTCCAGAAAAACACCACTCATCACAATTGTTTTCATTTCTTTATTTTGCAGGGGTTTGAGGAGTGAAGAGGTAAAGAGGAAGGAGGTGAGGGGCAAAAGGAGGGGGACACCGAAGTATTTCACTCAAAGGAAAATGTTAGAAGTAATAAAAATATAATATATATGAAACAGGAGTAAAGAGTCCACAAAAATGTAAATGAAAATAAATTTTAGTAATGTGTTTGCAAACTATAGAAGTTTTCTCTACTTAAAACCAAATTTAAAAATATCTAAGAGATTCAATTGCTAACTCCCACAAAAATTCAGAAGAAACATAAACAGTTGAAAAATAAACAAAATTTACCACTTTTTCTTTCAAGTTGCCAGGTCAGTTAATTTACTTATACCATAAGATTATAAACTGCTACCTATATAAAAAGACATTATTATTTACAACTACTTATAGTGTTGAATCAATAGTTATTTTATTCTGTCCAACCAGAAGTCAAATTCTTTCCATGTTGAGACTGATACCAGACTTCACTATCATTTATAGCTGCCAATAAAATATTATTACAGAATATATTAAATTGTTAATATTCCTTAAAATAATCTTACTATTTTTGTGTTCTTGCCTTATAGCAAGCATATATTACAAAATTGAATTTATAACATTTATACTACTAAAACAGTGCTTTTTAGTCTTTTTATATCTAGAGTTTTTAAGGAATTTTCTATAAAAAATGTTTAAAAACTTTGGCTATAAGCAAATGACTTTGAGTAGGAAAGTCACATTAACAGAATTGTGGTTTAGAAAAAATAATTCTGCTGGCAGTGTGGTAAATGGCTGGAAAAGAGAAGATATATGACATAATATAAGGCATGTACTATCCAATTCACTATTTTGATGAATAGAGCTATAGATACTAACTGTGTGTCTGGGATTGTGCCAGGTGCGCCTTTTCTCATTCTCCCAACCAGCCAGGCAGAGTTACCACCTTGATTTTAGTGGCCTGGAGAGCACAGTAACTCGTCCAGTTTAGGCTGTTCACATTACAGGGTAGAGTTGTTCTCCAAGTACTTCATTCATAGTACTTTGTATGACTTTGTTAAAAAGTAGATTGTAATCCTTTAAGATATGTTATTTATCGCATTTGAAAACAGGAATCAATGAGTAATTCATACAGATTTGTAGATAGACAAAACAATAAACAAAGATAATCCACTCCTCCAAATTCTTGTGGTATTTTGATTGTTGAGAATGGTAAATATTAACTAATTAAAGCACATACTTTCTTAATTTTTTCCCCTTTTGGTAGTTTCTGTTTGAAATTTGAGTCAACTTATGTTGCAAAGGTCACAATTCAGAAGATTTTAGTAGAATTGTCCTTCTCCATATATTTATATATTAGTACTTTCTTCTAAGCAAACTGAAACTTCAAAAACAAGTTTTGGATTGAAAATTTATCTTAGTTCTTTTAAAGATAGTGAAAGTGAGCCCCCCCCCCTGCACATTTGAATGAAGAATGCCTTTAGTGCTCTCTCTCTCTTTCTTTTCCCTTCCCCCATTCTTCCTGTGAAGCATCAGAATAAAGGCCCTGCATTTGAACTGAATCACCCACTGTGAGTAACTGATATCCTAAGAAGAGACATATACAACTCATAACCAACACTTTCACACGGAATCAGAACATTCTCATCTCAAAGGAGAGGATGTTGGAATCCAGGCTTTTTGTATGTATGTGGTCATATCAATTAGGGGTAAAAAGGGAATAAGTGCACGGTGGGTGGGTGGGTGAGGGTGCAGGCGTAGTCCAAGTTTGTGTAGGCTTCACTTAGCTTAAACCTATTGAAGCCTAATCCATGTTGTGTTTTACCTGATGGTGAGTGCAAAGCCAGCAGCCACAGCCACCGTCACAGCCCCCTGGCTCATGCAGGTTCCCATTTAATTCAGACAGACGATAATGAAACAATGGAGCCAAGAACTGGTGGACCACCCTTTATTCCTGCTCGCAACCAGTGAGTGAGAAAATACACACAGGCACCAAAACCCATTCACATGTCCTCCTGTTCCACAACCAGGAGAATCTTTCCGGTGTTTTCATAGAATCAAAGGCTCACTAGTCTCAGTCAGTTCCCTCTGCATGCCTCCATTTTGGCTGCCTGCCTCCTCTACAACCACATGCCATCTCTCCCCTGTAACAATGCGATCTCTTCTCTCAAAAATGGCCTCCTAGTTCCACTTTTTAAAAAAGTTTGTTGTGAAAGCCCTCCTCCAGCACACATTAGCATAACCAAGCCCTTTCCTAAGCAGAAAGATAATTAGTTGTATCACCGGGGTGACAGCCACTCACGTGGGCAGTGCCATTTTTAACAATGAAAGTGAGCAAGACCAGAAAATACAGATTTTACAAACTCATTTGCCCAACAGTGAGCAAAACAGCTGAACATTATATTTCTTTGTAATGCTGACATTTCCTTCATGCGATTTAAAATTAAACCTTTTATTAGTCCAGGGAAGGCTGGGGCAAGAAGAAATAGAAGCTCAGGGAGAGTAATTATTCCTGTTTCATTGTGTAGGGTGTTTGAGCTTTCGATTAGTTGCACTATACAGTACTTAACAGCTAACCAATCTTATTTTGATTAACAGTACATGAGAAGTTTTTTATCCTAACAGTGTGTGGCACACCTCTGAAATGTAGGATTTATATGTTTCTTAGTGACTTCAGTCTTTTTTTTCAAATACCTCTTATTTTCTGGGGGTGTTTGCAAACGACCATATTATCAACAGCATGGCATGATAAGCAGCAAGCCCGGCAAGTGGGGATCACGATAAATGGATGCAAAAAGCTGTGGGTTGTGCATCATTAGTGCTTCTCACTGTGTTTCTAATGAGCTTATGATGGCCTCACTGAATTACTGTTTCTCCTCCTGCCCACTAAATTACAGTATGGCCAAATTAAATCAGTGGGACTCAATAGAAGACAGTCTTCATCAGGGACCACATTTGTAAGAATTAAAGAAAAAATTCATACTTAATCATACTTAATCATGTCCATTGTCTACAGGGTATTGACTCACTTTCTTCCCCCAAATATTTGGGTGCTAGATATATACATAGTGGCTTTGCGCTCAAGGAACAATTTTATTTTATTTCCTATTTTACACAAGTGCAATTCTTAGTTCACTCCTGGTCATGCCAAACCACTTTCAATGTGAATGGGGAAAATGAATTGCAACTCAATAATCACTATTAAGGAGTAAGATTATCATTATTATATCTGTATACATGAGTTGCTAAATAGGTGTAGCTTTTTCTTTGATTTTAGAGTGTTCTAAAAACTGGAATCTTGTAAATTACATATTATTACATAGAAGTAACATGTGATTTGGGCTAAAAATGTTCTTAAGCCTCAAAGAGCAGCTAAAATATGTGTCATCTATTCTTTGAATGAATGGCCTTGTTGTGTAGATAAAATAAGAGACGCCACATGGGTCAGTTTTTAAAAATAAAAAATAAAATGCTACTAAGATTTGAAGAGGGAGAAATGAAATGTACAGAAAATGGAATAATCACTACTTCTTTTTTATCATTTTACATAAATATTTTGTCAGGCAATTAATACTTTTGGTACTTCCTGTATAAAGGTTACAGAAATATTACAAACTTTAACCACTTTGGTTTCTGTCTTTTATAACTCTCGTTGCTCTGTAAATACTTGATTTGGGGTACACAGAAAGAATAAAAAAATGTCCCGAAGAGTATTTAAGTAGAATTGACTTTTTTCTATTTTCTAAAACCAGACAGCACAATCCCTGTTCATTAATGTATTAATTGGTTATTATATTACTGGTGGAGGGTCAAGTTAAGCTGTTTAATTTATTGTAGAAAATAAAATTGCTTTCCCTTTTCCCTCAGAATACAAACATCATTCTGTCCAGCCTCTCCCCATCAGGCTCAAACCAGCTTAACAACAGGACTTTATACAGTTATAAATAAATAGTCCAGGTTCTTGTTCCCAAAATGGAATGCAGCACAGAGTTGGTTTAGAAGTTGGCATTGCATGGCCTATGTGTGTGAGGCATCAGTGTTGATGAGCACAGACAGGAGATCGGAAAAGCATGAAGCACTTTTGAAACCTTGATAGGAAGTGACTGTCTGGATGCAGATTTATTGATACTGACAACATTGTGTTTTTCTCAATTTTTAAAAAAATGAAAGTGCTTGTACTTGGAAACATACAGAAACCAAATGAATAATGAAAATACCAACAGTCAATAGAACTGAATGTCCCAGCTCCTAAACGAAAGAATGTGTGTATGAGGTTAGAAGAGTAAGGAAAGACAGAAAGAGAGAAAAAACAAGAAAAAGAAATGGTGGGGGAGGCTAAATACAAAATGAGTTCAGCAGAGTTTTAAAATATAAATATCCTACATAATTAAATATTTGCAAAAATCTAATCTAGTGGCGTTATTCTGAAACCTGGGATCTTTTGGGAAGCTTCATCTCAGAATCACATGCTACGGTAAGAAATTGAGGTAATAGTGAATCTCCTAAAAAAATAAATAAAAAGTCAAAAAGAAGAGATAGAATAACCCTAAAACAAAGCAACTCTTCCAAATGTCAGAGTCTCCTGATTTTGTCTTGTTGCTGTTTTAGAAAAAGGAGAGAGCTTTACCCAGCCTTGCCAAGCTTATTTGTGGTTAAGTAAAAAATTGAGTCACTGTATGACTGAATTATAAAATAATTCCAGCACTGTAACTCAATCTTCCTCAGTGTTATCAAACACTCTCTTTAATGACACTACAAGGGAGAGAACTAGAAATCACACTCAACAGTGAAGTGACAATATTTAGTCCCATTGGGAGGCTGATCTGTCCTGTCCCAGAGCGGTAGACACTCTCCTTTAGGGGCAGGACAGCAAGGAGTCTCACAAGTCTGAAAGCCCTCTGGAACCAGCCCTGAAGCTCCAAGCTCCTTGAATAAACCTTCTGTGCCAAAGACAAGATTTTCCTTCTTTCTTTTTGACTACTCTGTGATAATAAACACATTCAGAATAAGCAGCACACAAACGTAGGCCCTTAAAGGAACAGTGAATTGGCTTAGAAACCCCATGTTTAACACACACAACATGTAAAACCAAAGCCAGTGGAAGGGTGGAAGGCCACTGAGGCACCACAGAAAAGATGGCATTGCTTGTAGGAGTCTTTGATTCAAGTATGGCCATGGTCATTTGCATAGTACATTTTCTAAGAACAAAGTAAGAAGTAAAAATATAGATGTGAAATATTTAATAGAAGCAGGACATTTGTCATTTTCTATTCTCCTCAGCATATGTAAAATATCCTTTGGAATTTATCATGGGTGTATATTGGATTCCCCATAAGTGCACAATAATGTAGGTGGATCCCTTTTGTGGACTGTCATGGGATGTGAGATCGCAATAGGAGGGAATATACAATTTTTAAAACCTCCAGGTAATCAAAGTATTATCATTTGCTAGAATGTGGACAAAATATTAGAATGGTAATAGAATAGCAATATTAAAGATAAACAATATCTTTTTAAAAATGAAAATTCAATGCAAGAAAAAAGTCTTAGCTGTTCCCACCAAGATATACATTGCAAAGTGGTATAAAATGTTTGGAGTTAAAGTATTTCTTAAATGAGTTTTTATTTGAAATAATATTAATATAAACTCTATTATAATATTTGGTGGAGTTATTTGATCTGAAGGAGTAATAGGTGAGAATAGAAACTATAACTTAATTCAGTGTCTAGAGTGTCCAGAATACTGGCATTCAGACATGAAAGAATAAAAAAGCCATTGAACATATAAGCAGGAAAGAACTATGGTGGCTTACCCTCATCATTCACTGTATCTCAACTGAATCCTGAGCTCACTGCCAAGGCGAACATTATTCTTCTTAGATCCTGAGCATTCAAAGAGTCTAAGAGCCAGCCATGCCTTTATTCTTGGGTTCTGAAATATTTGGTCCTGTCTAAACTCGTTAGTACAAATAAAAAGCATTCACATTCACTGGAGACAACAACTTAGAGGACACAAAGAGATGAGGGCACAGATTGATGGATAATGTAAAAGTGACAGGGACTAAGACAAGATTTTTAAAATATAATGCACTAAAAGATCCCATAATTCATATCCCCCCCCATTCTTTAACCTCCAATATATGTAAAGTATGTTGAGATCAAACTAGGTTTTGAAAGATCTAAAGGAAATTACTTTGTTCTCTGAGTTCTATCATCTCTAAAACATGAAAAAATAACTGCTTCATATGGATATTTAAAGAATTGAATAAAACAAAAGTATGCTGATATTTTATTACTATGCTTAAGCATAGTGGGGTGATCAATAAATGTAATTTACTCATCTTTCTTACCCTGAAATAGAATCATTATTTAGGAATAAAAAAAGAAAGCTTCCTATCTACTCAGAATGAAGTTTTCACACTTCTCAGAAGATGAATTTGGTTCAGTGTGATTTTTTTAAAACTTACTAAAACCAATATATATTTATAAAAGATAAGAAAAGGCTTAGCATCACCAGGGGCAATTTAATACTCAATTTCAAAGACAATGTGAATTTGGAACTTCAAAGAAAAGAAACTGGTGATACATAATTTTTTTTTGGTGATACATAATCTAATCTAGTTCTTAATTGCTTACATTTTAATTTTTATTGAATGTATTAGGCTGACATTGGTTAATAAAATAATATAACTTTCAGGTGTACAATTCTATAATACATCATCTGCATATTGTACTGTGTGTTCACCACCCAAAGTTAAGTCTCCTTGTGTTAATTGCTTACATTTTAATTTGAATTGTTTAAACACTACTCATGAGACTATAGAGATTTTAAAGCCACATCACAAATCACAGAAAGAAGCACTTTATTTTTCAGGAAAATTTATTAAAGCAAGGCAGTTGAATGACAAGTAACCAGAGTGATCATGAAAACATTTTTTTATGATTAAGATGGATGGCAGTACTCCTGCTTAAACAGTATAGTTAGATAGACAGTCTATATACTTTTTTAAAAGAAGTCATCTTGGAAAATTTCCCCTTGAAAATGAGGTCTTAACTGAAGTTAAGACCTCATTTTTTTATTCAGACAAAGCATTGAAATCAACTTTATGGTGTGTTTTGGTGGTTGAAAACGGAAGTTTAGACTTATCAAAGTAATGCTTAAGGTAACTGCTTAGTAAGACAGCTCTTCAAGGGGAAAAAGAAATTTATCTCCAGAAGTACTTCAGAGAGGAGCTAGGTCAATTAAATCAAATTGTGTAATCACAGTGTAATGTCATTTATGTAAGAAAAGGCAGATACACAATACAAAACTTTTAAATTATACATACATACATACATACATATATAAATTGTAAAAATAAAGATTATGAAACAAATATATCAAACTCTGGTATTATTGAAAAACATTGAAATTTTGGTGTTGAGAAAAGAAGGAAAAGGAATATAGAAAAATAATGGCTGACCTCGACTGTGATGAGGTAGGGTTTATGCTTGAAAGCCAGGGATCAGTAAAATTTCTTGTATTGAATACTAGTTATGAAACAATCAAAAAAAGCCAAAAAATTCAAATACCCTGACAGAAATTTAAGAAGATTTTATTTTAGAAATGACAATTATATATAAACCTGGAAAATTTAGATTCTGTATTGCACTGTGTGCCTACTATAGAGTTAGAATGAAATTTCTTATATTATTGCAATATATGAATAGTCTAATAAGCTAGTATTTTTTGATCAAGAAGAGTATCAGTATAGCAGAGTTTTAAAAATACTGATGAGTTTTAAAGGTTTGTTTTTATAGTCTGTAATAAGAACAATATAAGTGATGTAGTGAGGGGGATTATTTGTTTCTTTTTTTATAAATCTTATTTCTTCAAAGGGTTGTTCTTTATTCTCAGAACATTTTCTTTCTATTTGTGTTACAAAAGCTTTTCCTTTTATAAAATGGTTGGTAATAGAAGATGGTAATTTATTTTCTTCCCAAATATCCTTGCTTGGTAAAATAGAAACTGAACAAACTATTTTTAGTACTTTTATTAGCTGTCTGTGAAATTAGAATCGTTCTGGGTAGATTGATATTTTCTCATTATGAAATGTCTCTGTTAATCTTTAACAATGATGCTAGCCTAACCATTCACTATTTATATAAGCTCTACCAGTTTAATTATAGTTTTATCTTATTTGTTTTTTCATTCTCTCTCTTTCAGTGTTTCTGTGTTCTTATCTTTAAGGTGTATCGCTGCTAATAGCATAGATTTAGATTTTTTTAAGCACTCTAACTGCATCTATCTTTTAATTGGAATATTCATTATACTTATACTTATATTTGATATGTTTACTGAAATATTTGAGTTGACATTTACATTGTCCTACTTGGTTTCTAGTTTTCCATCTTTTCTTAGTTCCCTTTTCTCTTCTGTGACTTCTTTTAAAAAAGAAAATAAAATATTTTGATCTGATATTTTTCTATATTGTTATACATTTTTTATCTTTCGTTTTAGTTATTACTGTAAAGATCAAAATATTCATTCTTGACTTATTAAAAATTAGTACTTTTACAACATTCCAGACAATGAAAGATCTTTTACCATTTCAAATCCATTTACCCTCTCACATATTTTGTGCCATTGTATTCATGTAATTTATTCATGTGTGCCTTAATTTCATTGCCCCATGAGCTCTCCCCTTACGTACACATAATCTTAAAAAAACAAAAAATTAGCTACTGAGACAAGAATTAAAGTTTGATGGTTTATTTGGAAAGTGACATAAGAAAATAAGTGATTAAGTAAATAAGGGAGGAAAAGTCAATAAAGTATATCTTAATAATCAGGTCACAGTCTGGGAGCCTTAAATGTGTTAGGGACTTTACTGGATTGAATGGTGGTCTCTGTAATAAGTCTTTTAGGCATAATTCATTTAAGAATCACACATTGAGGAGGAGAAGACCATGTAAAGATGGAGGTAGAGACTGGTACAGTATGATATGGTTACAAACCAAAGAACATCTGAAGACACCAGAAGCTGGAGGAGGCAAGGTAAGATTCTCCCCTGGAGTATTCACAGAAAACATGACCATGCTTGCATCTTGATTTAGAATTTATACTCTCTAGAACTGTGAGGGATTAAATTTCTATTGTTTTAACATAACAAGTTCATAGTAATCTGTTATAGCACTCTAGAAAACTAATATTTATTTTCATTTGGAAAATAGAGTGCTGCTTTAACAAATATGAAAAAATGTGTAAGTGGGCATAGAATTGAGTAAAGGGCATAGAATGAAAAAAGTTTGAGAAATAAGATAAAAGAAAAAAAGCCAAGATTGTCTTTTAAGATAATTTTAATGGAAATATCGATGGACATTAAAGGCATTTTTGGTGAGCATTCAACAGAAAATGATGAACATGTTGGGAACAAAAGAGAAAGTGATCTTTATTACACAGCAGTAGAAACCTTGGATGTTTTATTACTATGTGTAAAGTAGCACTTATAAGTAATAAAACTGGACATTTAGCTAAAAAGATATTTAACTATAATTGAAGGTATGGCCTGCTTCTAGTAAAATGCAAAAGGAAAGAGATAAATTGCTAATCAAAATGGAATCAGCATTTGATGACTTGGGAGGTTCTTGTTCTATCCAGACTTCAAAGGATGCTAAAATTAGGAAATTCATAGTTGAGAAAGTCTGCTCTGGAAAGGTCATCGGTATAACTGGACAATCCTTTGCTGAAGAGATTAGGCATGATCCACTCAACAATCTCAGCAAAACCCAGAAATTGACATGTATGTTATATAAGAAAAATCTACAGAGGATCTTACTTACTGCCTAATGAGGTAAACAGGAGATCCACAAAATGTTTGAGGATGTTATAATAACAGAAACGCTGTCAGGTAGAACTGAAAGAAGCAAAAATAAGACAAATTGTTAGTTTTCCAAATTTCTACAGGCATGAAGTGATAGAGCTACTCTGCAAACATGTACTACCATTCAAGAAAAACAAAGAATGACTCAGGCTTTGAAAAAGGACAGCAGAGCCACTGTGGGCCAAACGGTAAAGTATAGAACCAAATAGAATTATTCTCAAGTCTTGAAAGTTAATCTACTTTTTTTTCTGAGTTTTTTTCTAACTTGCTTAGACCAGATGACATCCCCTTTATGCCTTCCAGTTCCTCCCTTTCAGAATGGTAGTATCAATCCAATGCTTCTCTCACCATTCTGTTGTGAAAGTAGAAACTTTCTGGTTTCACAGTTCCAAAATAAAAAGAAATTTTTACTAGGATAAATCATATTAGTCATAGATAATTTAGATGATGATATTGGGACTTTTTTGAGCTGATGATATTTAAATGAGATCATAAACTTAGAGTTGACGCTGTAATGGGTCAAGACTTTTGGTTAAATTGGAATTAGGTGAAAGTAGTTTAATGTGAATTTGGGCACTTTGAAAAGTAAAACAAAGATATGTCCAAGGGTTTGAATCTTGTAACTTAGTTTGCAGATGTAATAAAGTAAAACATTTTGAAATGAGATCATTCTGGATTACGTAGATGGACTGTAAATATAATGACATGTGTTATCATAAGTGAAAGAAACAAAGACATAGAGACAGGAAGAGAAATTTGTGTGTAGGTATATATAGAAGTAGGAGATATGCAATACCAGAAACTGAAGGAGGCAATGCAGGATTCTCTACTAGAACCTTAGGAAGGAGTACAATTTTGCCAACACTTTGATTTTTAGACATCTGATATACATAATAATAGGAGAAAAAAATCTCTCCTGTTTTAAGCTATGTTTGTGCTAATTTGTTACCACAACCTTAGGAAACTAATACTGTATAGGGGTCTTCTGTGAAATGCACCACAAAGTCTTTTACAAGATCCTGGAGAGATTAAGAACTGACTCATCTGACACCTATTGGGGGTCCAGAGCATTACCTCCCTGAACTTTTGGGCACGTCTGTGGAAAGACAAGCAGGCTGTGTTTTACTGATGCTGGAGAAGGGCTTCAAGGCAGAAAAGAGACAAGGGTACATGATGTGAGAAGTCTGTTAGTGTCAGGGAACTATCAGCATCTTCATGAAAACACAAGTGATCCAAAGGACTTTGATAGTGGCTATCAACAAGTTCTATTACATACACTTGTTTCACAAGCTATTATTATTTTCATATAACCTATTAAAATTCATTAATATACTTAAAATTTTCACTTATTTATATTCCTTCTTGCATTTTTGTGATTCTATTTGGGATCATTTGTTTCTAAGTAAATAAAAGCCTTTCATGTATTTTAATATTGTTTAAATGGCAATAAGTTTTCTCAGTTTTTTGATTGTATAAAGGTGTGCTTATTTCACTTTTCTAAAAGAACATCTTGGGTGGGTATTGAAGTCTAGATTGAAAGTTTTTTCTTTTACCACTTTCAACAGCTTATTTCCTCTGGCTGTTATCTTTGTTTGCAATGTTAAATAACAGTCTTATTTTTGCCTTCTTTTAGGATATTGCCTTTTCTCTGGATACCTTTAAGCTCTTTTTGCAATTTATTAATGCTTTTTTATCCTTTGTTTTCTCTTTATTCTGTTTGAGTTCATAGTACGCCTTGAATCTGTAGCCTGATATTATTTTTCAGTTTTGAGAGGTCCTCAGCCAGTATTTCTTCAAGTATTGCTTATACTCCATTCTCTCTTCTCTGAATATGGAATTGGAATTATACATACACTAGACTTTGTATATTTTGTGGCTTTGATTTTCTTTTCTATATTTTCCATTATTTTTCTATATGCTTGTATTTAGATATTTTCTATTCACTCATATTTCAGTTCCTAAATCCTGCACTTATTTCACTGTTTAAACCATTTACTACATTTTTTATTCCAATTAGTGTATGTTTCAGTACCAGAATGTGCATTAAATCTTTTTTGTTAAAATAATTCCAGTTTTCTGGTATAATACAGATGACAAGAATTTATGAAACTATTCTATTTCAGTCTATTTCTGCTATCTCCAATATCTAAATTGTGTACTAATTTGTTTCTGTTGTTAATTTTTCTTCTTTAATTTTATTCAGTTTGTTCTGACTTTGTTTGAAGCTCTGGATTATACTATCTTCCTCTAGAGAGGATTTGCTTACTTCCCTAAGCACTAGAATAAACACTGGTGTCCTTAATCCAGTCAAGAATTTTAGTCTACCTAACAGCTATTACAGATCTTCTGATTTTGTTCCTAGGTGTAGTTTTTCCTAGTGCTTGACTGAAATTCTGGGGGGTATTTACCTTCTTAATGGACTGTAAAATGAATGAATCTTCATTTTTCTTTCTTCTTCATCGGACTTGAGATAATTGAAAACTCTGTTGAAATTTATAAATGAGTGTTTTCTGCTTATCTTTTTAGTTTTTCACTTGATGCAGCTTAGGAATTAGTACCAAATGGGGAAAGGAGCAGAGAATGCAGAGCTCACTCTAAACTATTTCTCCTTTCTCTAGAATCTTAGCTTTTTAAAATCTTGTTGTATAAAGTTGTTATTATCTTACTCATAAAACAGTTTCTTGCTGGATTGTGCTTATCATATTTTTATTATTTTGTTTTTAGTGGGATCACTGGTCTAAAATAAGTGTCTCTCTTTTGATCAGAAACTAGATTATAGTTTTAAGATGAACATTCAAATATATTATAAGGTCATAGTGGATAATATCAGCAATAAATGTGGAAGCATTTTTTACTGAGAATCTCTGGAAGTTTTTTTTTCTCATAAATATTAATAATCTAAGTGAATAAGTGATAATTTTTATAAAGGTCAAAATAATGAGAAAATAGCCTAAAGACTTTAATAGCTTACTAACATATAACCCACTCTTTTATTTGCCTCCCAAAATCTTACACTAAAGAAACCCAGCTGATTATCTCCTTAAATTAATTAATAATTTAAATTATTATTTGAATTAAAGCTAGAGTTTTTAAACAAATATTAATTTCTTGTCATCATGTGCTCTGAACTATTCTAAGCACTAAGAGCTAATATATGGAGAAGGTGGAAGTGAGAAGAAAAAGAGACATAACTCTACCAGTGAGTTTATAATAAAGTTAGTCGGAAAAGGCTAACAAGTATAAGAAACCAGTGAACAAATAGATGTGAATTACATTACACTGATTATAAGTATAAAAAGAATAATAATATAAACAGATTCACAGGACAAGTAACACTACCTAATGAAGTATTAGAGCTTTTATTGTGATAAAGTCATATGGTGATTTGCAACTAAAATTTCTATAATTGGTTATTATCATATATTTTTCCTCAAGGGGAAAAATTCTCCTTTATTCAAAATTTTTATCTTACAATGTTTCATAATCATCATTATAAGTTCCAGAGTGAAAAACTGTATATGAATAAGTACTAGAAATACATTCTTTCTCTATAAGGTTACTGTTCTTAAGAAAGAACAGATTGAAGGCACTTATTAATACAATTATTTATATTTTTATGCAAATGTAAAATAAAATGAGTCTTTGTTTCTGATAATTTATACAAGATAATAAAAATTTCTGGTGATGTTGTTTTGTTGTTTTGGTCAAGATATTAAAGGACTCAAATATCTTAAGTCAGTTTGAAGTTTACACACTTTTATTTTCATATTTATTTATGATTTCACTCTTAAGCAATGCATCAATAATAATACATCAATGAAATGTTTTATTTATAAATAACAGTGATATAACATTTAAATATAGATACTTTTTAAAATGACAGGTATTTTTATGATAGAGTCATATTTTAAATATAAAAATCTTAATTTATTATGAAAATTAACTAAGTACAAAAGCATTGTAAATGTCACTTACAAATGCCTGTATTGATACAACATTATGCCAAATGCTAGAGCAAAATAAGTAAGATGGAATCTCTATTTATGTGAATAAATGTATGTATAAGCATACACATATTACAGAAAATACCATAGTGCTTTAAGAACCATAATAAAATAAATGGAGTAGTGCTTAAAATCTGGTTAACACAAGTGACAACCAGTTATAAAATATAATGGGAGAGAAAAAGCTTTGATAGCTGCAACAAAATAGCTGAAGTACTGGAGATAAGTTTAACATATAATGGGCAATATATCTATAAAAATAAAACTTTAAAATGTTGAAAAATACAAAAAAATTTCAATTGAACAAATGGGAAGTTATACTATACATTAATTTTTTTAAAATTTTTCTTTTATACTCAATACTACTTTGTATTGGTTTTAGGTGTACAACATTGTGGTTAGACAGTCATGTACATTACAAAGTATTCCCCATGATATTTCTAGTACTCATTTGGCACCATATATAGTTATTACAATATTACTGACTGTATTCCTTAGGCTGTACTTTATATCCTTGTGACCAATTTGGACTTCTTAATCCCTTCACTTTTGTACCTAGTTCCCCAAGTCCCTTCCGCTCTAGCAACCATTAGTCTGTTCTCTGTATTTAAGAGTCTGTTTCTGTTTTGTTTGCACATTTATCTTGTTCTCTAGATTCTACAAATAATATGAAGCATAACAACATCTGCATTTAGGGTACCAGAAGGAGAAGAAAGCAAGAAATTGAAAATCTATGTGAAGAAGTAATGATGAAAAACTTCCTAACATGACAATAGAGAAAGACACATAAATCCAGCAAGTGCATAGATTCATAATAAGATGGGCCCAAAGATACCCACATCAAGACATATCATAATTAAAATAGCAAAGGTTAAAGACAGAGAGCATCTTAAAAACTTCTAAACTTCTATACTCTTGAATAGTAGAAACAAACAGTATAATGAGGTCAGATCTCTCAATATTAATCTTATCAATTGATTGATAAAATATGCATAGTAATTCCAGAAAAAAAACATAAATAAGCCTGCCTTTGCAGAAAAGAATAAATCCATCTAAATTTACAAGATTATTTTAAAGTTAATAAAAATAGCACTTCAAGTTAGGTAATGAAATATAAATTACTAAGTAAATTATTAATTGAGACAATAGATAAACATTTAGAAAAAATAAGTAATTTTGCATTCCTACCTCACACACAATAAACCACATAGATTGAAGAAGCATAGGTAAAAAAAAAAATTAATAACAAAGTATTAGTTGAAAACACAAACATTTATATATTTTTTCTTATAATCTCAGAGTGGTGAAGGTCTTTTAAATATGGCACAAAATTTCTAAATCCTTATATTAATATGCCAATAACTTCAACTATATTAAAATATAAGTTTTTGCTTAAAGAAAAAACAGTCTAGACAAGTGACAAATGGAAAAAGTTTGCTACTCACATCACAAAGTATTCATTTTCTTAATGTGTCTACTTTTTTGCCAATTAATAAGAAAATATTCAAAAATCGTATGAAATTTGCAAAGCATATGGGAAGCAGGTCACAGAGAATAAAATACAAACATTTGACTCTTAAGCATATGAAAAGACACTTGGCTTCATTTATAATAAAGAATTTTTATAACTACAATTGTAAGAATATATAGTTTTCACTTACATAGAGGCAAATATTAAACAATTTGATAACACCAGAGGCACTTACAAATTTTTTGCTTAAAGTATAAATTGGTACTACTGTATGAAGATACATTATCGTTAGTTTAAAAAGTTCTTATGTTTTGCCCTTATCCATATGCTACTATTGTACATGTATTCTATATATGTATCCACATGTGTAAACTGGTCTGTACTTAAGATTATTCATTGAATTATATTTTGATATTTCAAAATCTTTTGAAGAGATATGTTTTTCACCATTAAAAGAATGGTGAAAATTATTATGTCACATTTAAAAAGAATGAGTGAGAATTGTATGTATTTTTTTTAAGTGAGAGAAGGGGAGATAGTGAGACAGACTCCCATATGTGCCCCGATCAGGGTCCACCCAGCAGCCTCCCTCTGGGGCTGATGCTCAAATCAACTGAACTATCCGCAATGCCTGAGACTGATGCTCAGACCAATGAAACCAATGGTTGCAAGAGGGGAAGAGAGGGAAAAGGGAGAGAAGAAAGAGAAGCAGATGGTAGCTTTTCATGTGTGCCCTGACCAGGGATTGAAACTATAACTTTGGTATACGGGATGATGCTCTATCCACTCAGAAAACTGGCCAGGGCCAGAATTATAAGTATCATAGGAGAGAAAAGATGTCTAAGGTATACTTTTACAAACAAAATAAAATGAGCATTGCAGTTTTGACAAATTACTTAGTATGAACTGAATTGTGTCCCTTCCCCAACAAATTTATATGCTAATATATTAAACCCCAGTACCTCAAAATGTCATATAGAGATAGGGCCTTTAAAGATATGACTTGAATAAAATAAAGTCATAAGAAAGGCCCTAACCCAATATGACTGGTATCTCATATAGAAGAAATTAGTACATAAACAATATAGACAAATTTAGGGGTGATCATACGAGGACCCAAGAAAAAGGCAACCCGATCATCGAAAAGCCAAACAAAGAGGTCTTAAAAATAAACCAAATCTTCCAACACCCTGATCTTAGCCTTCCAGCTTCCAGAACTATTGTGTAAGCTTCCCAGTCTATGGTACTTAGTTATGGCAGACTCAGCAGACTAAGCACTAACATTTGTAAAAAACTAATATATGTGAATATACATATGTATTTGCTTACATGTGGATAGAAAAAATCTCTTGAAGGATACATAAACTGGTTGTGGTGCTTTTTCTGGAAAAAGTAATTGTGTTATCAATGAAAAGTGAGAGTCTTATGGAAAAAGCAGTGCCCTTGGACCAGAGGAGAGTTGGAGTACTAGCTCTTGTCTATTTATTAGTATGTGACCTGGAGGAAAATCACTTAGCCACAAAGCATTTTGGCTAAACACCTGTAAAATAGGGTATAACATAAATGCTAAATGACTTATTATCTACAAATAAACATATAATTAATGTTATACTATTTAAGAAGTTTTTATCTGCTCAAGAAAAAAGTGACCACTAAGGAAATGTTAATATATGAACATTGAGTATGTAACCAAAAGGTTAGTATTGTGTCCTAAAGTTCAAAAGAAGCTGAGGAGAGCAACATGTTTTAGGTCTGACCTGAGCAAGGAAAAAACTAGGAAGGAATTTTATTATAATGGACAGATGGTATAAAGTTAGCAAATAGGTAAGAGAAGAAAAGTTGGAATATCATATTTTATTTCTGTCCTCTCTGTCAAAGAGAATGATCTTCAGACTGGAAAGAGTGGAATGTATTTTGGGTGTGGGGAATTGATACTGAAAGATAAGTAAAGAGATTGTAAGAGAACACCCAGGTACTCAAAATGAATCCAATTTTCTGGATGCAGACGAATTGTTTTAAGGCACTGAGAGACCTTGTCTCAAGAGCCCTCAGCTAGCATCACTAATCATTAGGAGATAGTAGAGAAAAATGTTACCCTAGTTTCAAAGTTTCAGAAGGTACCTTTACAAGCCATGGATGTGTCACCTTGTTCCTTTTATATTTGTTTCTCAGACTTGTTATGTTGTTATAGAATTAAGGCAAAACTCTAGAACAAAAGGTTAATTATTTGAGATTTGAGTTTGTGGAAAGGAAATTGGTAGTCACGAGAAACAAGAGTGGGTACACACCAAGAGTAAATCATAATGGGCCCAGTGGAGAATTTATTTGTTGTTTATCTTTGTTCCTGCAGATCACATTTTCCAACTATTTATTATGGCCCTAGTTGTGAGGTATTTGCTTACATATCCATTTTTTAAATAGACTGTGAGCTTGTCACATATGAATGATACTCTGTTTTAGCATTTGAATTTTTAACATTCTATTTTCTTTTGAAAATTTAGGATCAATATCAGCTATAGACAAATTACATGTGAGTTTCATCAACACATTTGATAAAATATCTATGAATAGATCTGTGATCCCAGTGGAAAAAAAAGTTCTACAATTAGGATTTGTAAATTGCATTATCCAAGGGGAATAGATGAATGGATATTAACTAGAGTGAGAGCTCTGTTTATTCACTATAAATTTTTATATTAAACCTAGCTTTGTTTGAAATTATAGAAGTCATAAGTACACTCAGAAAATTTATTGATCATATATATTTATTGAGCACTGTGTATTAGGGATGAAACAGTGGATGTGTGGGTGGTGCCATAACTGGCAAAATCTCAGTTTTCCAGAAGCAGGAAATAAGTACATTTAAATAAAGTATAAGACACATCAGTGAAAGCTTTAAAATTTCCACATAGGATGGCTTAGTGTCAGCAGTCTGGTTAAAGGTGTACCTATGAGATGGACTTCACCCTGTATTTTCACAGCAAAGATATTTTACTTAACTAAAAACTTATTTGGAGGATATTTGGAGTGGGGGATAGCCTGAAAAATTATGTGAATGTTGGTTGATGTGAAGCTTCTAGACAGTTCTATAACCAAAATAGTAGAGATAACTAAAGAATTACATGGACGTGGTATGTAACCTAGTCTATATTCATCAAGCATATGATCTAATAATCTGGTGGAAGTGATGTCCTTTCTGAGCCATAGATATAAGTAAAAGGAATAGTAGGGGGTGGCAACAAGTTTTGTAGGTGGAAGGAATAATACCTGTCAAGCTCTAGATGCAAGATCATACCATTTTAGACTATTTAGACATGTAATAAGGCTAGAATACAGACTGAAATGAGGGAGTATAGCATGATGAATACATAGAGGATGCTCACAAGAACCTTGTTTGCAAATGTACAGATTGTGTTTATCCTTTGGATATGGAAGTAAGTAAAGGGTTTTTTTTGTGTGTGTCACAGAGACAGAGAGAGGGACATATAGGGATAGACAGACAGGAAGGGAGAGAGATGAGAAGCATCAATTCTTTGTTGCAGCACCTTAGTTGTTCATTGATTGCTTTTTCATATGTGCCTTTATTGGGGGGTTACAGCAGACAGAGTGATTGCTTGCTAAAGCCAGTAACTTTGGGTTAAAGATGACCTCTGGGTTTTAAACCTGGGTCCTCTGAGTCCCAGTCTGATGCTCTATCCACTGTGCCACTGCCTGGTCAGGCTGAAAGCAAAGGTTTTCAATGCTAGATTATAACAATCAGTTTTAGTTTTCCAAAAGAAAATTGGAGAACAGATTGGAAGGACTGCATCTCAAAATGAAAGCCCAATTAAAAAGCCATTGTAGGAATAAGAGATGTTAGTGGCTTTCCAAATGGGAATGGAGATGTGGGAACATCTTAGAATGATTTCCAAAGTAACATTGATAGAAATCTGAGATCTGGCCTGACCAGGCGGTGGCGCAGTGGATAAAGCGTCAGACTGGGATGAGGAAGGCCCAGGTTCAAGACCCTGAGCTCGCCAGCTTGAGCGCAGGCTCATCTGGCTTGAGCAAAAGCTCGCCAGCTTGGACCCAAGGTCGTTGGCTCCAGCAAGGGGTTGCTTGGTCTGCTGAAGGCCAGCGGTCAAGGCACATGTGAGAAAGCTATCAATAAACAACTAAGGTGTCGCAATTGCAACAAAAAACTAATTATTGATGCTTCTCACCCCTCTCCGCTCCTGTCTGTCTGTCCTTATCTATCCCTCTCTCTGACTCTCTCTCTGTCCATGTAAAAAAAAAAAAGAAATCTGAGATCTGCTGCATGGATTGCATAGAATGAAGTAAAAGGGAAGCAATTATATTAAATATTGGTGTTTTAGCATGAACCCCTGTATGAGTAGTGATGACATAAACTGAGCTAGGATTCAGAAGAAAAAAAAAGCATGGAGTTTGAAAGATAGATGAGAAATTCACCATGGTGAAGGATGAGCAGGAGAGAGACTACAATGAAAATAATATGAAAATCAATAATATATGGATTGTTTTTTATTATTATTTATTGTTATTTTTATTATTATTATATTTTGTCATCTTGGCCTTTAAAAACCTGATGAATACCATGGTACACAGTAATATTTCGGACCCCTCTAAGGCCTCTCTCTTTAGATTCCAGATTAAGAACCTTTATTAGGGGAATGAAAAGAATCATGTAGAGCAGGGGTGCCCACACTTTTTCAGCATGTGAGCTACTTATAAGATGACCAAATCAAAATGATCTACCTACAATAAAAATGCAAAACATAAATATATTACTTCTATATTATCATTATTTAAGTTACTATTATTCCTATTTAATATTGTGTATTCTTTTACCTTTCTCCTTCTCAGCTCTCTTTTTGGAGGAAAGTCAATGTCATAGTTTTTATGAACAGTCTGAAAAAGCCACTCCACATTTCCCTTCTTTGGAATAGCAATGACACACAGACAGATGAGGCAAACGCACTTAGAATATGACATAGTGAAAAAAATCCCCTCCCATTCTGTATGAAAGTGGTAGGTTTTAGGCTTCTTACTTGGACCAGCTATGGCACTCATTTTTATAACCTTTGTTGTATTTAGTTTAAATAAATTGAAGGCTAACTACTCAGCAATGTAACTGAACAAGTTAGCGTGGTTTAACGTGCATGCGTAGGGTGTCAAAAGTTCAGACGTCAGATTCGCTACCCTGTATGCCAATCAAAAGACAAATGTCTTTTTAATGTCATGCGATCCACCCACACTTTCTTCACAATCGACCAGTAGATTGCGATCGACATATCAAACACCCCTGTTGTAGAGAATATCAGTAGGTTTAGAATGAACGTTCTAATCATGGAACCCAGTAGAATAATAAGAATGGGCAGAGAATAATAAACTGTCAAGATGACTAAGAAAGAGAAGTCAGTAAGTGAAGAAGAAAAATAAGAGCGTGTGTCATGGAAACCAAGTGAAATTGTTTTAAGAAACTTGGTACTGTATAAAAAAATGGATTTGCTAATACATTGAATGAATAAAAGTGGGCATACAAATATTTTAAGCAGCTAGAATGATACACAAATCCAATAAATAGAAGTTAAATATTATTAAATGCAAAACCTTGTACTTGGGTTCAAATAGTCAATTGAAAAATGATAGAAAAAAATTTTTTTGCCTAACTGAAATATATTGAAGACTTTAGGACCAATGGAATAATGTATAGAGAATGGGAAGAATAAGTTTTTTTTTAATTTATTTATTTATTTATTCATTTTAAAGAGGAGAAACAGAGTGAGAGAGAGAGATAGAGAAAGAGAGAAAGGGGGGAGGAGCTGGAAGCATCAACTCCCATATGTGCCTTGACCAGACCAGTGCAGGGTTTTGAACTGGCAACCTCAGTGTTCCCAGGTCGACGCTTTATCCACTGCGCCACCACAGGTCAGGCTGGGAAGAATAAGTTTTTGTTGGTTTTTTTTTTTTTTACAAGGACAGAGAGAGGGATAGACAGAGAGGAACGGAGAGAAATGAGAAGCATCAACCATTAGTTTGTCATTACGACACCTTAGTTGTTCATTGATTGCTTTCTCATATGTGCCTTGACTGTGGGCCTTCTGCAAACCAAGTAACCTTTTGCTTGAGCCAGTGACCTTGGTTCTACACTTGCCCCAAAACTAACAGTTCATTGTTTTATTACCCCGTAGACAAAGAACTCCATGGTTCAATGCTTCTTTCTATGACAGAAACTGCCGCAGAGTGGAGATATCAATTAACTCATATTTTTGTCTCAATTCCTGGATTTTAGGGTATTTGGGTGACATTCTAGGAACCCCTGTTGGACTGCCAAAACTAGGCAATGTCTCTCTATTTTGCCCTAATCGTAAAGAAGTGATGCCATTGGCCAACATCCGCTACATAAAATTTTATAAAATGCACAGCCACAGATACTCATTAACTTAGTCTCGTCTCGACAAACTCTGGCTCAACCAAGACACTTGTAATGTCGTGACCATGCAACAGACTTCAAGCGCATGTTTTGTTCACATTATGTAAGTGAAGCTAAACTGTTACATAATTGAAACTAAAGTCAGTACAGTTAGATTTCTGAGAGCAAGCACGTGCTTACAGCTTCAAACAAAATATTGTGAAATATTGTAAGCCCATGTCTCAAAAAAATATATGTACGCAGTTATTCACCAGAGTATCTGAAGATAGGTTTCATAGAATCTGTTGCAAATGAATAACATCCAATATGTTTATTGTGCCATAAAACATTATCAAATAAGGCAATGAAGCCAAGTCAATTGCGAGAACATCTTTCTACAAAACATCCAAATGACAAGGACAAGCCAATTGAATATTTTTAGAAAATATACAAAAAAATTCAAAATCGTTCAACTATTGTTGCATCATTTAAGAAACAACAACATACAATGAATAAAGATGGATTAATTGCCACTTATTGCATTTCACAAATAATTGCAAAAAGTGGTAAAAGCTATAATATTAGAGAAACTGTAATAATGCCCTTTGTAAAAGAATTTATCTCAACAGTAATGCATCAGGATATACCTCAAATTTTAAAAACGTTGCCCCTAAGCAATAGAACAGTAAGTAACAAATTGATGAAATG
The DNA here is from genome assembly GCA_037038555.1 of Rhynchonycteris naso. Lineage (NCBI taxonomy): Eukaryota > Metazoa > Chordata > Mammalia > Chiroptera > Emballonuridae > Rhynchonycteris > Rhynchonycteris naso. Next base: position 232,816,750 of record CM072998.1, read on the forward strand.
GCAGTTAATGTTGAAAACAGACTTATAAGTATTCTCCAAAACTCTTCATTTTTCATGCAATTGGACAAATCTACCATTGCAGATAATGATGCTTTATTGATGTATATGTATGCTATTTTGATGAAAACAATATATTACGAGAAGAAATGCTATTCACAATAAATATCATCACAGATACAAAAGGATTATCTATATTTAATACTGTGAGAACATACAAAAAATAATATTCCTTTGAGTAATATTGTTGCATGCACTACTGATGGAGCACCATCAATGGTAGGTCACTAATGTGGATTTGTTGCTTATTTGAAGCAGGAAGTGCAAAATATTTTATGTATTCATTGTGTGGTGCACAGACAACATCTTGTAGGAAAACATCTAAGTACAAGTCTTCATTCATCATTAACTATAATAATTCGAGCCATAAACAAGACTAAATCCAATGCAAAGAATGATAGAATGTTTTGGCAGCTTTGCCAGGACAATACTAAAGATTTTATTAAGTTACTTTTGCACACAGAAGTTTGGTGGCTGTCAAACGGTACATCTTTGGCTATATTTGTAGCATTATATGATAGTGTCAATACAATTTTTTGAAAGAAATAATGAGACCAACCTGTGTCAACAGTTAAAAACAGTAAAGAAAGATGCCTTTTACTTGGCAGATATTTTCAAAAGATTTAGCGATGTCAATTTGCAGCTTCAAGGACCTAATAAAACTCTTATAGGTTGCCAAAGTATTATGCTATTATTTATTGACAAACTTGAACTTCTTTGTCATAATTTATTGAAGAGAGAATTTCATCAGTTTTCTCAATTATCATCTATAAAAGATGATGTAACTCCAGAGAATATTGACAGATTCAGTAGCCACCTCAACAAACTTAAATTGGACATGAAATAATGATTTGAAGATATTTTGAAATTGAAGGTATATGACTAGATGAAAAATTCTTTTACCGCAAATATTGAAGAGACTGATACAACTTGCCAAGAAGAACTGTTAGAAATTAGATATGATAAAGAAAGTAAACACAAATTAGACACTGGTGGATATGATAACATATGGCAAAATAAAAAAATGCAGGGCTTATATCCAAATATGTGGAAAATGGTATTGTTTATTGATACCTTTCTTTACCTCATATCTTGTGGAATCAGGATTTAGTGATATTAATTATATGACAAAAGAAAGAAACTACCTGAATATTTTGAAAGGGGAGACCTTTGTTCCTCACAAAAATTGAACAGGATATTCAATATTTAGTTTCCCAGCATCAGCCTCAGGAATCCCACTAATAATTCAATTAACTAATGTAATTTCTATGTATACAAAGTATAAATTAAAAAATAGATTTAACTATAGTAGGTTGTTTTATAAAGATTTATTCTGCCAAACTTACTGAAAATTTGACATAAAGTACTTGGCAAGTCATTATTATTATATGCTTTAACTCTGCTCTATAAATCACCATTACTGTGGAACTGGTGGGCGGATAGAAAATTTTACTACTAACAGAGATACAAAAGTGGGTGGTAGGTATAAAAAGGTTGACTACCCCTGCTTGTTCACTGTGCCACTACCTGGTCAGGCTGGGAAGATAAATATTAGTCTCCTTCTTAGGCCTGAGTAACTTTGAATAACTTAAGCTCTCTTTCGGTAGAAGAGACAGATCAAAAATATTGATGTTGTAGAAAATGTAAATTGAGCCAAGGAATGCAATTTATAAGAAGGGTGATTTGATTCAGTAATTTAGGTAAGAATTCTTAACAGTACTTGTTTCTGGACATGATAGCTCCTTAAATCGATATGTTCCTTGGCAATGTGAAAAGAATTCGGCAGAACTTAGATGTTGAAACATCTGCAACACTATAGAGACTTAATCAGACAGCAATTAGAGATTTGGCCTGAATGACTTTTAATTTTTATTTTAATTTTACCATTCTATGATTTGAAGATTTCTATAGGAAATTTAAAATATAACCATTAGTAAATCAAGAGAAAACATTGCATGTTTTATCAGTCATTTTATTATTATATACAAGAGTAAGCAAAGGTAGGTTTACAGTTGGAGTACATGAAACAGTTTATTCCTGTATTATTTTAAAATTATTTTCCATATGAAGAAGTATAAACCTATTTTCCCCACCTGTACATTATATTATCACAATGCTTTTTACAGTTGTATACTCTGGATTTAATCTTTCCTATCCTGTAGTTATTTTACAATCCCAACAAACTTTAAACAAGAAGTTATATAATGAGCGTTCATATGTTAAATAAAATGAATTTTTAAAATTTAACTACTTAGCTACTATAAAATAAAATGAAAGATATCTGCGAAAGCAATTCTTAATGATACAAAAATGCAAATAATTAATGTCAGATTGTTACCAGAACATACACCAACAAAAAAGTGCTTATTAAAATAATATTTTTAAAAACTTTCTAATTTCATAGTTATATGTTACATTTATCAAACTCTCAATACTTTAACTAGATCATTGCTCTGAAAATCTTAATGAAAAAGGGGCACAACTATTTTAACTAATAAAAAGAAGGAAAAGTTTTTATGAAAGCTTAGGCAAACAATTGATTGAATATAATAAAACCAAGAACTTTTTTCTGTGTTTCAGACACTTTTATAACACCACAAAGAAACATATCTTGAAAATGAAAAGAAGCAAACTTCTAATCAAAAGACAGAATTTGCACTAAGTGATCTGTATTTTATGTGTGACCTTATTCATACATGGTTATAGAAAACCTTTTACAGTCTTGTCTCTCTTCCCCAGTTGCAGGAGAAAGGAAGGCTATACCTGTATTAAAATCTGCCTCAGAACATCTAGCCACAAGATTTTATGCCAGCCAGGTTTCTAGTCCTTTGCCAAGAAACAAGAGAAAAAAAAGATTTCTAAGATGACTGTTTCAATGCAGCAAAGAGAAGGAAAGTCTGTATATTTTCTATGGCCCTGTGTAATTCAGTTCCAGAATGACTCATTCCGCTTAAGCAAGGATAAGCTTTAAAAATTAGCCCGTTTTTCTCTACTTCAGGCTTTAGTTTCCACATCAGCCAAACCAAGCAAAGAGTTCACTTTGAAAGAAATCCTGCAGCAGAATGCAAAGCCTGGCCACAAAAGACTCATTTGTGAAGAGATTATCACTACGGCAGCTTGTGGTTAAATACCTTATGATTTGGACAAAATAGATTCAGAGGAGTCATACTTCTTTTAAACTCATTTTTTAACTTTGACCATATGGAAATTGGTATCCAAACTCATACAAAAAAAGTGCATACAGAATATCTTCAAATAAACCTTTTGATATGTAAGCAAGGAATTAAATATAAATATATTACCATAATTTAATATTATTATCACCAAAAAAACATTACTGATGTTTTATATATGCAAAAGCATTGTGCTACACCAAACATGCAGACTATGGTCTATAATACCATCCCCACTAAAAGGCACCAGAGCTCCACAGAGCAATTCCAGGACCAGGGCATAAATCATCTTTTGATGTCAGAAAATAGAGAAGTACTTAAAAAAGAATAGGGGCATATGACAAAGCTATTGGAGACAGATTGAAGTGGTTCCCACTGCCCAAATCCAGGATAATTTGAGCACCAAAATAAGAAATAATAGCAAAAAAACTGTAATTGGAAGAAAAAAATGATCAGTTTATACCATTAGATTATTGAGAGATAAATGATGGATCAATAAATTGATTGACAGATGATAAGAAAGGCAGTAAAATGTAAAATGTGAAGATAGCGATTGAGTTAGAAAATGATGATTTTGTATCCATCATAGTAAAGATTGGATCAAGTGAGAATCACCAATGGATGATTAATTAAGGGAAAAATTTATAGTTGAAAAAGGATATTTACATGGTTATAAAGAATACCCCCATTAATTACTGGTTGGTAACAATACAACACAGAAATTGGACAACACATTTTCTGGGTGATCAAAATTAATGTCAACATAGGGCACATGCACATCATGGGCCTCCAGATGTGATACCCTGAGACAGAAACAGCATTACTTACGCAAAATTCCAGCCATGATTATGATAGAACTTCAGACAAAATCAAAATGAGAAATGGTCTATTTAAAAGAAAAGACAGTTTGTTCTTTAAAAATGTTAATGTTATAAAAGACAAAGACAGTAGAAATGTTTAAGATTAAAGGAAACCCTAGAAACATAACTAAATGTAATACCTGATCCTAAATTGGATTCTGTAAGAAGGGAAAAATATATCATTAAGTACATTATTGGGTCAGTTAAAAAAACTGGAATACAAACAATAGATTATACAAAAGTTTCATCAAATTGATAACTACTCTGGCTATGTAACAGAATATCTCTACACTTTAGAAAATATCCATTGAAGTCTTTATGGATCATAGGCCCTGATGTGTGCATGTTATTTTCAAACAATTCAGCAAACAAAACACACATAACACAAACACACACACATACTAAAGCAAATGGAGTAAATTGTTAATATTTTGTGTAAAATACAGTATTTATTTATAATGTTAATAATTTTGTGGTTTTTTTACTATTCTGATTTTTTTGCAAATTTTCTGCAAGTGTAAAATTGTTTATAAATAAAAATACTTCTGAAAAGTTAATTCTCCATCTTTATGTGTAAAGATGTTTAATGAATCATCCTGGAGTCCAAATTCTAAATGGAGTGGGATTCAACATAAATGTATGAAAAACTAATATTTAGGATTATAGGTAACAAAATAATTTCTATATAAAACTTTCCTATTTGCCTTTGTGAGTGTAGACTGCTTTTGATTGTAGCATAAACCACTGTCTTTACATTAAATCGTTTTATAGTTAATTGATTGATCTTGATGTTAAAAATGCTTTAAAAAATTGAAATCAGGGAAATGCTTCACCTCAATGACCATTTCAGGTGTTCATAATGTAATGTTTTGTCTTTAACAATTTATAGGGGAGCATAAATATGGAAAATTCCAAAACCATTTACCACAAAAGCAAATTGTGAAGGATGGACAATGGAGGACAATAGAAATGAGCCCGTATATTGATTAAGCTGCAGGGACCAAGTTGCAAGGGCCAACTTTAACACTCAGCGGCCAGACTTTACTTCTGAAGAATTACATGGTATCATGGTGGTAGTCCACATGACATGTGTAAGAAAACAATAATAAATTCAGAGGTTATAAGAGGAGTGTGCTGAAAACACACACACTGACACAGAATGGTGTATCCTCAGCTACAGCAGAGGAGTAACCTGAATTAAGTAAATAATCCTAAAATCTGAGACCTCAGACCTGGAAGACTCACAGTGAATAAAAAGTAATATAGTATTACAGGAAATATGAAAGTTATAATCAGCTTATTTGCAGTTGGGAAAACGCTTGGGTCAGGCATAGTGGCACTGTGATCACACCCAGATGACAGAGCTGGAGGTGATGAAAGCAATGATTTGTCCCTCGGCTCCCACTAACCCTGGCCCCACCCTGAGGCCACATGTATCCCTCTCCACAGACAGTTGTTGGTTCTCTGCAAGACCATGTACATTCCCCAAGTAGGTCTTCAACTGGACATTTATTTGTCCTCCAGATTCATTATCCCTTCCATACAACACCGTAATTTTCTTTTAAGCAATTCCTTCTTCATTGTGTCGTGTAATCTGGCTGGAATGGTCAATCCATTCCAGTAGGTAAATGGCAAGGTCAAGACCTATTTCTGAAAGATTCTTCCCTCTCACCATATCAGTCAGCTGCAAGTTGGGCCCTAATCTAGGCAGACTAAATGTTTTTACTGTAGACTTTGAAACTTAAATAAATTTTGCAAGCCTGTAATAAAATAAAAATAAAGCAGGTTGAATTTAATCATACACCTGCTCATACCAGCTCATTTTCTGAGTTTCTGTTACGCCTGCTGCTGGCCACTCAGAGCAGCTTTGACACACCACTAGTGTACACCCTAAATCACATCTTCCCATCAAGACTTGAGTATCTGGCTTCTGGTTCAAGTTCATTGGAATCATTTTCTGTTGTCTGCAATTAAAGAAAACTGTGTCACAGAGTTAATCACACACAAACATAAACGGGACAGATCTGAAAGGCTGCTAGATTTAACTTTCCTCAAAAGTCTGTTTTTTGTTTTCTTAAAGAAGTTTAGTTGGCAGAAATGCTGAAATACGTAGAAAAGACTTTATGATCAGTATTTGTTTTCTTACTCCAGGTTATGCTAGTTTCCTCTCAGGAGGATTGAAATGAATGAATGCTGAATGGGTGAATGAATGATTAGGAGGAGATGCAAACTACACCTATCCTAGGTTTTCAACTGAAATTTTTTAACCAGAAGACAGATTAGCAAGAAAAAAAACTTCATATATGAATGCCTGCATTGCACATCATGCTAAAGAAACCTAAAATGAAAAGTAGCTTAAAATGTCATCTTAAAATTCTAGCATATATAGCATCTTCAAGGAAAAACAAAAAATTTGGACAGAAATGACAGGACAAAGAAAGGCAATGGTAAGATTCCAAGAGTGAAAAACTGTGAAAAGGTGAATATATGAGAGGGAACTAATGAATTAACTTTGTTTGCTAACTGCTCTGGTGTCTTCTGGGCTGATTAAAAGTCTCCATCCAGAAAAAGGAGAATTTGTGTCTTATCTTTAGGCAGAAAGGAGGAGCTATTTCTGGGTTTGCTGCTTCTTTATTACTTTCAGCTCAATAAGAATTTTTCAAGTCAAAGAGGCAATTTTTCGGTAACACCCTCTGGTCCTATATACATATACAAATACAGGGGTCTGAAAAGGTAGATTTACAGTTGTGAGTATGCAAAACATAATTTATTCTTGTATTATTATTTATTACTGTGCATCAGAACTGTAAACCTACCTTTGCCCACTCTTATTATACATACAGAGACAGACACATTTTATATATACATATACAGATATATATTTTACTGCTCTAGAGCCTTACCTGCAATTATATATATATATATATATATATATATATATATATATATATATATATATATATATATATATATATATATATATATATTATACGGCCTGACCAGGTGGTGGCACAGTGAATAGAGCGTCAGAATGGAATGCGGAGGACCCAGGTTCGAGACCCTGAGCTCGCCAGCTTGAGCCTGGGTTCATCTGGCTTAAACAAAAAGCTCACCAGCTTGGGCCCAAGGTCGCTGGCTCGAGCAAGGGGTTATTTGGTCTGCTGAAGGCCTGCGGTCAAGGCACATATGAGAAAATAATCAATGAACAACTAAGGTGTTGCAACAAAAAACTGATGATTGATGCTTCTCATCTCTCTTCGTTTCTGTCTGTCAGTTTCTGTCTGTCCCTCTCTCTGATTCCCTCTCTGTGTGTATATATATATATATATATATATATATATATATATATATATATATATATATATATAAAACAATATAGAAACCAACTAATAGATACAAAGAAAACGTTGAAAAAGTTGATGCTTGTCAAAGGGAAGGGGGATTGGGATACTAAGTGAAAAAGATGAAAGGGATTAAGAAGTATAAAATACCCATTATAAAAATATTTACAGGAATCAGTGGTGGAATTCAACCAGTTTGCACCAGTTTGGCAGAACCAATACCTAATTTTTTTGTTGAGTATGGCAAACCAGTTTTTAAAATGGCACTTGTAATTGGGGTTCTCTCTAAGGTAGACACCTGGACAGCCACCCAATGAATGTGGAAATCACAAATTTACATTCTTTACTCTTTTTTTTAAATTAGAAATGCCTTTAAAAAATTTTTTTAATTATTTGTGTTTCCATAGATTCTAGGGTCATCCCAAGTGTGTCCCCCTGACCCCATATTCCCCTCAACATCTCCTTTGCCCCCCCTCCCGACAGCACCCTCTCTTCCCTTAAGGTTTATCTCATCCTAGCATCCCCTTTCCCTCTATTCTCTTTTTCTCTGGTCCCTTTGATCCCTCCTCTGTCTCAATTCTTTCCTCAGTTGTCATTGTTCCTTGGATTCCTCAAATGAGTGAGGTCATATAATATTTTTCTTTCTCTGCCTGGTATATTCACTCAACATAATAGTTTCCAAATCCCTCCATATCGATGCAAAAAGTAATATTTCCTTCTTTTTATAGCCCCATAGTATTCCATTGTACATATGTACCACAGTTTTTTAATCCACTCATCCACAGTCGGACACTTGGGCTGTTTCCATATCTTCAATATTGTGAACAATGCGGCCATAAACATGGGGTGCATTTCATTTTTCAGTTTGTGATATGGTGTCCTTGGGATATATTCCTATAAGTGGGATAGCTGGGTCAAAAGGCAGTTTGATTTTTAATTTTTTGAGGAATCTCCATACTGTTTTCCACAGTGGCTGCACCAGTCTGCATTCCCACCAGCAGTGCAGAAGGGTTCCCTTTCTCTACATCCTCGCCAGCACTTATTCAGTGTTGTTTTGCTGATGAGCGCCATTCTGACTGGTGTGAGGTGATATCTCATTGTGGTTTTAATTTGCATTTCTCTAATCATTAGTGATGTTGAGCATTTTTTCATATGCCTATTGGCCATCTGTATGTCCTCTTTAGAGAAATGTCTATTCATTTCTTTTGCCCATTTTATTTTATTTTATTATTATTAATTTTAATAGGGTGACACCAATAAATCAGGGTACATATGTACAATGAAAACATCTTCAGGTTATCTTATCATTCAATTGTGTTGCATACCCGTCACCCAAAGTCAAATTGTCCTCTGTCACCTTCTCTCTGTTTTTCCCTGTGTCCCTCCCCTCCTCCCTATCCCACCCATCCCTCCCTCCCCCCAACCCGTAACCACCACTCTCTTGTCCATGTCTCATAGTCTCACTTTTATGTCCCACCTATGTATGAAATCATGCTGTTCTCAGTTTTTCTTTTTCTCTGATTTACTTATTTCACTCCGTATAATGTTATCAAGTACCATCCATTTTGTTATAAATGATCCGATGTCATCATTTCTTATGGCTGAGTAGTATTCCATAGTATATATGTACCATAGCTTTTTAATCCAATCGTCTTCTGATGGACACTTGGGCTGTTTCCAGATCTTCGCTATTCTGAACAATGCTGCCACAAACATGGGGGTGCATTTCTTCTTTTCGAACAGTGCTAAGGTGTTCTTAGGGTATATTCCTATAAGTGGTATAGCTGGGTCAAAAGGCAGTTCGATTTTTAATTTTTTGAGGAATCTCCAAACTGTTTTCCACAGTGGCTGCACCAGTCTGCATTCCCACCAGCAGTGCAGATGGGTTCCCTTTTCTCCACATCCTTGCCAGCACTTAATCTGTGTTGTTTTGTTGACGAGTGCCATTCTGACTGGTGTGAGGTGATATCTCATTGTGGTTTTAATTTGCATTTCTCTAATGATTAGTGAGTGATGTTGAGCATTTTTTCATATGCCTATTGGCCATCTGTATGTCCTCTTTGGAGAAATTTCTATTCATTTCTTTTGCCCATTTTTTGATTGGATTGTTTGTCTTTCCGGTGTTGAGTTTTATAAGTTCTTTATAAATTTTAAGTTATTAACCCCTTATCAGACGTGTTGTTGAATATGTTCTCCCATTGTGTGGTTTGTCTTTTTATTCTGTTCTTATTGTCTTTAGCTGTGCAAAAGCTTTTTAGTTTGATATAGTCCCATTTGTTTATCTTGCCTTTTATTTCAGTTGCCTGTGGAGATAAATTGGCAAATATATTGCTGCAACAGATGTCGGAGAGCTTACTGCCTATGTTTCCCTCTAAGATTCTATGGTTTCACGGCTTACATTTAAGTCTTTTATCCATTTTGAGTTTGTTTTTGTGAATGGTGTAAGTTGATGGTCTAGTTTCATTTATTTGCAGGTACATGTCCAATTTTCCCAATACCATTTGTTAAAGAGGCTGTCTTTACTCCATTGTATGCTTTCCTCCTTTGTCAAATATCAGTTTTCCATAAAGCTGTGGGTTTATTTCTGGGATCTCTGTTGTGTTCCATTGATCTATGTGCCTGTTCTTATGCCAGTACCAGGCTGTCTTGAGTACAATGGCTTTGTAGGATACCTTGATATCCAGAAGAGTGATGCCTCCTGTTTTATTTTTCCTTTTTAAGATTGCTGAGGCTATTCGTGTTCTTTTTAGGTTTCATATAAATTTTTGGAATATGTGTTCTATATCTTTGAAGTATGTCATTGGTATTTTAATTGGTATTGCATTGAATTTATGAATTGCTTTGGGTAATAAAGACATTTTAATTATGTTTATTCTTCCTAACCATGAGCACAGTGTATGCTTCCACTTGTTTGTATCTTCCTTGATTTCTTTTATCAATGTTTTATAATTGTCCGAGTATAAGTCCTTAACCTCCTTGGATATATTTACTCCTAGGTACTTTACTTATTTTGGCTGCAATAGTGAAGGGGATTGTTTTCTTAATTTATTATGCTGACAGTTCATTGTTGGTATATAAAAATGCCTCTGATTTCTGAGCATTAATTTTATATCTGGCCACTTTGCTGAATTCATTTATTAGGTCCAGTAGTTTTTTGATTGAGACTTTAGGATTTTCTATATATAATATCATATCATCTAAATAATGACAGTTTTACTTCTTCTTTTCCAGTTTGGATGCCTTTTATTTCTTCTTGTCTTATTGCTGTAGCTAGGACTTCCAGAACTATGTTCAATAAAAGTGGTGAAAGGGGGCACCACTGCCTGGTTCCTGATCTTAATTGGATTGTTTTTAATTTTTGCCCATTTAGTATGATGTTTGCTGTGGGTTTGTCATAGATGGCTTTTATCATGTTAAAGTTTGTTCCCTGTATTCCCACTTTACTGAGAGTTTTGATCATGAATGGGTGCTGGATTTTATCAAATGCTTTTTCTGCATCTACTGAAATTATCATATGATTTTTGTCCTTCGTTTTGTTTATGTGATGAATCACATTGATTGATTTGCGAATACTGAAGCAGCCTTGCCTCTTCAGAATAAATCCCACTTGATCATGGTGTATGATTTTTTTCATATATTCCTGGATCCGATTGGCTAATATTTTGTTGAGAATTTTAGCATCTAAATTCATCAGGGATATTGTCCTATAATTTTCTTTCTTTGTGTTGTCTTTGCCTGGTTTCAGAATCAGAATTATGCTTGCCTCATAAAAGGAGTTTGCAAGTCTTTCTTCCTCTTGAATTTTTTGAAATAGCTTGAGGAGGATAGGAGTTAGTTCTTCTTTGAATTTTTGGTAGAATTCAATTGTGAAGCAATCAGGACAAGGTCTTTTTTTTGTTTGGAGTTTTTTGGTAACTGTTTCAAACTCATTTGTTATAATTGGTCTGTCTTTGTGTTCTGATTCTTCCAGATTGATTTTTGGAAGATTATATGTTTCAAGAAATTTGTCCATTTCACCTAGGTTGTCTAATTTTTTGGCATAAAGTTCTTCATAGTATTTTCTTACAATACTTTGTATTTCTGTTGTGTCAGTTGTTATTTCTCCACACACATTTCTAATTTTGTTTATTTGAGTCCTCTCTTTTTTTTCTTGGTGAGTCTAGTTAAAAGTTTATCAGTCTTGTTTACCTTTTCAAAGAACCAGCTCCTGGTTTCACTGATCAGATATATTGTTTCCTTAGCCTCTATGTCATTTATTTCTGCTCTGATCTTTATCATTTTTCTTTGTCTACTAGTCCTGGGCTTTATTTGCTGTTGTTTTTTTTTTTAGTTCTTTTAGATGCAGAGTCAAGTTGCTTAATTGAGTTTTTTCTAGTTTCTCATGGTATTCCTGTAGTGCTATGAACTTCCCTCTCAGTACTGCTTTTGCTGTGTCCCATAAATTTTGAGTTGATGTATGCTCATTATCATTGGTTTCTAGAAACATTTTTATTTCTTCTTTGATTTCATTGTTAATCCATTATTGTTTAATAACATGCTATTTTGTTTCCAAGTGTTTGAGTATTTTTCAGTTTTTTTGTGGTTAATTTCTAGTTTCATGCCATTGTGATCAGAGAAAATACTTGATATGATATCAATCCTTTTAGTTTTTTTAAAAATTTTAATGAGGGGACATTAATAAATCAGGGTACATATGCTCAAAGAAAACATCTCTAGGTTATCTTATCATTCAATTAGGTTGCATACCCGTCACCCAAAGTTAAATTGTCCTCTGTCATCTTCTATCTGGTTTTCTTTGTGCTCCTCCCCTCCCCCCTCTTTCACCCTCTCCTCCCTCCCCCCACCCCTCAACTACCACACTCTTGTCCTTGTCTCATAGTCTCACTTTTATGTCCCACCTATGTATGAAATCATGCTGTTATCAGTTTTTTTCTGATTTACTTATTTCACTCCTATAATGTTATCAAGGTCCATCCATTTTGTTGTAAATGATCCAATGTCACGATTTCTTATGGCTGAGTAGTATTCCACAATATATATGTACCAAAGACCATACCTAGAGAACACAAAGGCAACACCCATTGGATTTCAATCCTTTTAAATTTGTTGAGACCACTTTTGTGTCCTAACATGTGGTCTATCCTGGAGAATGTACCTCGAGTGCTTGAAAAGAATGTATATTCTATTGCTTTAGGGTGAAAAGTTCTGAAGATATCTATTAAATCAAGTTGATCTAGTGTATCCTTTAAGTCTGCTGTTTCTTTGTTAATTTTCTTTTTGAGGATCTATCCAGTGATGGTAGTGGGTATTGAAATCCCCTACTATTCTAGTATTGCTGTTAATCTTGCCCTTTGTATCCATCAAAGTCTGCTTTATGTATGTTGGGGCTCCTATGTTTGGTGCGTAGATATTTATAATGGTTATATCTTCCTGTTGAATTGGTCCCTTTATCATTATGTAGTGTCTTTCTTTATCTCTTACTACAACCTTTGTTTTAAAATCCATTTTGTCAGATATAAGTATTGCTATCCTGACTTTTTTTTCATTTCCATTTGCATGAAATATTTTTTCCATCCTTTTACCTTCAGTCTATGTGCATCTTTTGTTTTAAGGTGTGTCTCTTGTAGACAGCATATGTATGGGTCCTGTTTCTTTATCCACGCAGCTACCCTATGTCTTTTGATTGGATCATTTAATCCATTTACATTTAAGGTTATTATTGATATGTAGTTGTTTATTGCCATTTTATTCTTTAAAGCTGTATTCTTCTTTTGCTATATTCTTTTCCCCCTTTGAACTGTTCACAACAGGCCCCTTATCATTTCCAGCAGAATTGGTTTGGTTTTAATGAATTCCCTGGGTTTTCTTTGTCTGGGAAGCTATTTCTCCTTCAATTTTAAATGTTAGCCTTGTTGGATAGAGTACTCTTGGTTGTAGGTTCTTGATCTGCATTACTTTGAATATATCTTGTCATTCCCTTCTGGCCTCAAATGTTTCTGTTGAAGTCGGATGTCATCCTTATGGGGGCTCCTTTGTAGGTAATAGTCTTTTTTCTCTAGCAGCTTTTAAAATTTTCTCTTTATCACTTAGCTTTGGTATTTTAACTATGATGTGCCTTGGTGTAGATTTTTTTTTGGTTTCTCTTTAATAAAGTTCTCTGTGCTTCTTGAATATGTGAAACATTATCCAGCCTTAATTTAGGGTAGTTTTCAGCTATGATTTGATTGAACAAAGTTTCTATCCCTTGATCTTTCTCTGCTTCTTCAGGAACCCCTATGATGCGGATGTTATTTCTCTTCATGTTTTCACAGAACTCCCTTAGAGTTTCCTCAGATTTTTAGTCTCTTTTTTTTTTCTACTCTGCTTCTGTATCTTTGTTTATTTTGTCCTCTAACTCACTGATTCGATCCTCAGCTTCATCCATCCTGCTTTTAATTTCTTCCATTGTGGTGTTCAGTTCTGATACTGTATTTGTCATTTCTGTATGGTTCTTTTTTATTATTTTCAGGGGTTTTTTTTATACTTGCTATCTCTTTATTTAGGTGTTCATAATGACTATCCATTTTTGCTCTAAGCTCTTTGAACATCTTAACTATCATTATTTTAAACTCTGCATCAGGTAGTTTGGTTATATTTGATTCATTCAGTTCCTTCTCTGGTGATTTCTCTTGATTCATTTGGGTTGCATTTCTCTGCCTGCCCATTTGATCTGTGTAAGAAGATTTTGGCTACTGGAGTCCAATGAGTGTTGCCTCTGTGTTCCCTAAGTGTGATCTGTCTGTAGGCCCGCCACTGCCTCTGTCGCTGCCTAGGGTGGATGGGTGTGGGTGTTGGCAGCGACGGCCTGGGCTGCTGAGGTTTCTGCCTTGCCTCTGCAGGAGAGGCTGTGTTCTTGTGCCCAGCTCTACAAGCCTCTGCCGGTCTCGGCCTTCGCCTCTGTTTCACGGGTGGGACCATGCAGCACACTCGGGCCACAAGCCTGGGTGTCAAGGGCAGGGGTGAGCACTTTTGTTTAGCTGTGGGTCCCTGTCAGCCTGTTCCTCCAGCTGAGAGGGGCTTTTGGTGTGCGCTCAGCTGCTAGCCCAGGCCAGAAGCCCCACCCCTTGCTAACCTCGGCTCCTCAGCTGAGATCTATTCATTTCTTGTGCCTATTTTTTGATTGGATTGTTTGTCTTTCAGTGCGGAGTTTTACAAGTTAGGAGAAAAACCATTTGAAAAAAAATGCATTTGATAAAAAAAAGCATTTGATAAAATTCAGCACCCATTTATGATCTAAACTCTTAACAAAGTGGGAATACAGGGAACATATCTCAACATGATAATGGCCATCTATGTCAAACCTACAGCCAACATCATAATTAATGGACAAAAATTAAAAACAATTCCCCTAAAATCAGGAACAAGGCAAGGGTGCCCTCTTTCACCATTCTTATTCAACATAGTACTGGAAGTCCTAGCTACAGCAATCAGACATGAAGAAGAAATAAAAGGCATTCAAATTGGGAAAGAAGAAGTAAAACTGTCATTATTTGCAGATGATATGATATTGTATATAGAAAACCCTAAAGTCTCAGTCAAAAAACTACTGGACCTAATAAATAAATTCAGCAAGGTGGCAGGATATAAAATTAATACACAGAAATCAGAGGCATTTTTATACATGAACAATGAAATGTCAGAAAGAGAAATTAAGGAAACTATCCCCTTTACTTTTTTTTTTTTTTACAGGGACAAAGAGAGAGTCAGAGAGAGGGATACACAGGGACAGACAGACAGGAACAGAGAGAGGTGAGAAGCATCAATCATTAGTTTTTCATTGCCGTTGCAACACCTTAGTTGTTCATTGATTGCTTTCTCACATGTGCCTTGACCCCGTGGGCCTTCAGCAGACCAAGCCACCCCTTGCTGGAGCCAGTAACCTTGGGTCCAAGCTGACAAGCTTTTGCTAAAGCCAGATGGGCCCGCACTCAAGCTGGCAACCTCGGGGTCTCGAACCTGGTTCTTCCGCATTCCAGTCTAATGCTCTAACCACTGCACCACCACCTAGTCAGGCCCCCTTCACTCTTTTTTTTTATTCATTTTTTTTAGAGAGAAGACACAGAGTGAGAGCGAAAGAGAGAGAGAGAGAGAAATAAGGGGGGGAGGAGCTGGAAGCATCAACTCCCATATGTGCCTTGACCAGACCAGTGCAGAGTTTTGAACTGGCGAACTCAGTGTTCCCAGGTCGACACCTTATCCACTGCGCCACCACAGGTCAGGCCCAGGCCCCCTTCACTCTTGCAAACAAAAAAATAAAGTACCTAGAAATAAATTTAACCTAGGAGGTTAAAGACTTGTACTCAGAAAATTATAAAACATTAATAAAATAAATCAAGGAAGACACAAACAGGTGGAAGCATATACTGTGTTCATGGTTAGGAATAATAAACATAATTAAAATATCTATATTACCCAAAGCAATTTATAAATTCAATGCAATACCAATTAAAATACCAATGACATGCTTCAAAGATATAGTACATATATTCCAAAAATTTATATGGAACCTAAAAAGAACACGAGTAGCCTCAGCAATCTTGGAAAAGGAGAATAAAGTGGGAGGTATCACACTTCCTGATATCAAGTTATACTACCAGGCCATTGTACTCAAAACAGCCTGGTACTGGCATAAGAACAGGCATATAGATCAATGGAACAGAACAAAGAACCCAGAAATAAACCCACATCTTTATGGACAATTGATATTTGACAAAGGAGGCAAGAGCATACAATGGAGTAAAGACAGTCTCTTTAACAAATGGTACTGGGAAAACTGGACAGCTCCCTGCAAAAAAAAAAAAAAAAAGAAAAAGAAAACTAGACCACCAACTTACACCATGCACACAAATAAACTCAAAATGGATAAAGGACTTAAATGTAAGTCGTGAAACCATAAGCATCCTAGAAGAAAACATAGGCAATAAGCTCACTGACATCTCTCGCAGCAATATATTTGCCGATATATATCCACAGGCAAGTGAAATAAAAGACAGGATAATCAAGTGGGACTATATCAAACTAAAAAGCTTTTGCACAGCTAAATATAATAAGAACAGAATAAAAAGACAAACCACACAATGGGGGAACATATTCAACAATACATCTGACAAGGGGTTAATAACCAAAGTTTATAAAGAACATTCTTTACTCTTTTTTAATGTTCATTTGTGCAGCAGCATATTCCAAGTGCTGGTAGTAATGTTCATTCCCTCTATAGATGAAAAAAATTGCAGGTGAGAATAGCAACTATGAAACAATATGGAAATATCTTAAATAACAGTTTTATTGTATTTTGCCAGGTATTATTTAATATTTTAGAACACTTTCTTATAACAATCTAACTTTGTGTACCTCTTTTATTGTTCTTATTTAGGTACTGAATGCATGAAATAATAAACTATCTTTTGGTATATCATTTTTTTATACTTAAAACCATCATTAGAACAGAGAACCAACCAATTGTTATATTATTTGAATCCCACCACAGGCAGGGATGTAAAGTACAGTTTAAGGAATATAGTCAATATATTGTAATAAGTCTTTATGGTGTCAGTCTTTATGGATACTAGATTTATTGGGGTGATCTCTTTTAATGTATATAACTATCAAATCACTATGTTATGCACCTAAAATTAATATAATATTGTATATCAAATGTAATTGAAAAATAAATTAAAAAACATTTGAGTATTATATATAATAATGAGTTCATATATAATTTTAAATAAAACTCTATAAAAATGTATTGTACTGCCTGTTTCATAGACAAGGGCTCTGGAGCCCTCAGAAATTAAGAGCATTTTCCAAAGTCCCACAGCTGAAAATGCGAGAGCTGGGCTGGAGGCAGGTTATCTGGTTCCAGAGCTATGCTCCAATTTCATATCTGTCCTGCCACTCAAACCTGGCTTTTGGCTTTTCAAAGACAGTTGACTCTACTTTGAACACTTAAAGCCAAAAATGCTATACTACACCAATGATTAATATATGACTCTAGTGAAAAACAACAACATGAACTAGAAAGAAAACCCCAGTGAAACAATGCTGGGAAAAGAAAAAAAGTATGTAAAATTTCTCTGCATGAGTCTTTGACCACCTGGCTCTGAATTTCCTCTTCACTGAGTCACCATTCAGGTAACTTCCACATCCCAGACAACCCACCTAAACGTTCCTTAATGTTTCCAAACCTAATGATAATTCCACAGTCTAACTCTATTATCACCCTCACATTAACTTTAACTCCTGTGCCAATGTCTCCTACCAAAATGTTGTTACAGAAAAAAGATACAACTATGCTGCCTGGTTTATTTTTAATTTATGACCACAGAGCACAAGTGAGTCCTCAGTTCTTCTCTGCCGTCATGTTACTGTTCTCTAATGAATTGACTCTCCAATTTGCAGAAGCCTCTCTTTTAATATCTTCTCTCTCTTCACACCCTCATTTTCCTTTCTTCCCTACTCATTATCTTCACTATTATAATTGCAAAAATACATGTAGTTAAAAGAGGTCTAGTAACACCACATTTGTTTCTGCATTTGCTTTGCTTTTCATTCCAGTGGGTATATTGGTCTTCATTTCATCTAAAGTAAGCAGCCTATTTACACACATGAACATTGATTGCTCCTGTTGTTATTCCTTCTCTCTTTCATCAATAAGTTTATCCTTTCTACTGCCACCTAACCATCTCAACCTCACATCTGCAGTCTACCTTTATTCACCTTTGCCTATGTGCCTTTGTATATAATCATTCTCAGCTGTACAAATGTACTATCCTCAACCTTAAAAAGAAAACAAACAAAAAAAAACCTAGAACTCACATCAACCATTCAACTATAGCTCTCTTTCTCTGCTTCCCATATGAGAAAACTCCTTAAAAGATTGGTCTACATTTGCTGTGTTTACATCTTTCTTTACATTTTATTTTCTATAACCACTCTACTTCTATGTTTTCTTCCCTTCACTCTACAGGAACTATTTTCAAGGTCACTAACAACCATAGAATTTATGAATCCAGTGCCCAGTTCTTATTTCTCTTGATATATAAACATATATCAACAGCCTTTGCCAGATGACTGCTACCTTCTTCTTGCAATACTTTCTTCACTTAACTTCTAGAACAAACACTATATTCTAGTGAAGTTTCTCTTACTTCAATGTCTTACTCTTTTTTGAATAAAAATATTTATTTATTGACTTTAGAGAGGGGAAGAGAGAGAGGAAGAAAGAGAGAATGACATCGATTTGTTGTTCCACTTATTTATACATTCACTGGTTGGTTCTTGTATATGCCCTGACCAGGGATTGAACCCACAACCTTAGTATATTGGGTCAATACTCTGACCAACTGACCTATCTGATGAGAGTTAATGGCCTCTTCTTCTAGTCTATTTTCCCGCTTTTATTTCTGTTGGGTAAATAAGTTTGTAAAATATGTGTTATTTGACTTTGCTCACTTTTATTGTTAAAAATGTTGTTGGGCAGTGCTGAGCAGTGCCAAGTATGTGATCTGTGAAATTGCTAATTACCTTCCTGCTTAGGAAGGGCCATTGTTATGCTAATGGGTGCTGGAGGAAGGGTTTTTGTGGCCAAAAGTTTTAAAAAGAAGAAGAGAGAGGAGAGCCATATTTGGAGAGTGAGAGCTGAGAGGGCGGAGTGCTAAAGGAGAAAGAAGCTAAGATTGCAGGGAAGAAAGAGAGGCCAGTTTTGCAGAAGAAGAAGCCACGTTGGCAAATTGGGAACCAGAGGTAAGGGGCAAGGGACTTTTGTGAGCTCTGCTGAGACAGGTGGGGGCCTTTGATTCTAGGAAACACCAGAAAAGATTCTCCTGATTATGTAACCGGAGAATGTATGAGTGGCTTTCGGAGGCCTGTGTGTTTGTTTTCTCACCAGCCAGTGTGAGTCTTGAATAAAGGAATGAATGGACCACCAGGTTTTGGTTCCAGTATTTCTTTACCATATCTCTGAATCTAATGGGAACCTGCATGTGTATGGCCATGACGGCCACGACTGCTGACCATACAATTCCTCTTTATGACTTCTAAATATGGGTGTGCCTTGAGCTCAGTTCTAGATACTTTTCTCTATATATGGTCTATACAGAATAAGGCAAAAGTAGGTTTATAATTCTAAGGACATGAAACACAGAGTTTATTCTTATATTATTATTTATTAATTATTGTATTATTTTCCATAGGAGCATCTGTAAACTTACTTTTGTCCCACCTTATATGCTGATGACTTCATAATTGTCTTCAACCAAGACTTTCCTGAAATCTATAACCATATTTGACAGCACTTTTATTTTTATTTGCCATAGAAATTTCAAGAGGTCAAAAATATTTTGATCTGAACCAATACGACCTCAATAAATTCAATTAAAATAAACAAGAAAGAAAAAAATGTTTTGACCAAAATTCTCCAAAAATTACTTTCCCTCACTATCTTCTTTGTCAGCTAATGGCACCTCCATTCATGTAGCTGCATAGAATAAAAGTCTAAAAACCTTAATTCTGTCTTTCCTGGCTCCCATCATCCAGTTTGGCCACTTGAAAATATTTTTACAATTACAACCATAATCAAAGCTATTGCTGTCTTGTGGATAGTACCCTAAGTTAGGATGGATAGATACAGTTATTTTGATTAATGATATCATCACCAAAACTACTTTTAATATCTCTTAAATCCAATGCATCAAATTTTTAAATAACAGAAATATAGTAGGGTAGTAAATATTTCCTCACTTTGTAACAAGTGGTAAGAATTTATGTTATAAATATTATTCTATATGTTAAGGATTTTCAAAGCAATCACAATAGCATCTACTTGTAGCTGCTACTATTCCCCATACATAATTGACTTTGTGCTTAGAGCTTGACATAAATCATTATATTTATTCCTTACAACTATCTTTTAAGGTAAGGATTTTTATCCCTAATTTAAAGATAGTAAATAGAGGCTCATGAAGAATGTGTAATGTGATAACAGGTTCCATAGCTAGTAGACTATGCAACATGCCAGGCCCATGCTTATCAACACATCATTAAACCTCTTTCAACATACTTTCACTTTTCAACATAAAAAAGTTCCATTGCAATAGAAGAGACGATCAGAAATGCAGCATAACTTAATACAACATTTGTGTGAATGACATAGCCTGACTCAGTGGCTAAATCTCCGGTCAGTAAGAAGATTTGTGGACGAGATTAGAGTGCAACTATGAAAGGAAAAGAGTTTGGTAAAGAACTATGCCCATTCTGACCAGGTGGTGGCAAAGTGGATAGAACATCATACTGGGATGCGGAGGACCCAGGTTTGAGACCCCAAGGTTGCCAGCTTGAGCACAGGCTCATCTGGTTTGAGCAAAGCTCACCAGCTTGGACCCAAGGTCGCTGGCTTGAGCAAGAGGTTACTTGGTCTGCTGTAGCCCCACAGTCAAGGCACATATGAGAAAGCAATCAATGAACAACTAAAGTGCCAAAACGAAAAATTGATGCTTCTCATCTTCTCTCCTTTCCTGTCTGTCTATACCTATCTATCCCTCTCTCTGATTCTCTATCTCTGTCAAAAAAAAAAAAAAAGCACACACAAAAAAGAACTACGCCTAAACGTAGGACTGAAAATGTATATTTGTGACACACTGAGTAGACCCATTCACCTGCCTCTCCTGCAACAACAAAATTAAGACCACGAAAGGAAATGAGGCAAAATCTTTTTGACAAGCCCAAGAGTTTACACATTATTCTGTGAACAATATATTAACCATTTTTTTCCTGTAACAAACAACCTTTATATCTTTGCTTACAAAAGGAAACATTGACTTTCATGCTTGTAAGGTCGGTGGTCAGCAATGGTGGATGGTCACGTGAGGAACTCAGACCCGGACTTTTGGCTAGGACCGCCCACATTCTTGCACGCCAAAAAGAACCTTCCCAGAAGACAGTGGAAGAACAGTGACTGTCCATCAGCCAGTGAGATTTCACCATGTCATAATTGCTCTCCCACTCTAAAGGATCCCTAGGACCCCTTAAAATACCTCTCACACAGTCTAATTTGCACAACTCCTCTGGCCTCTGAACCCAGGGACCAGAGGATATTGTTGGGTGGAATGTGTGGTACTTAATAAAGCCTTTATTACTTATTTGTGACTCCCGCCCCCCCACTCCTTCTTTCTGGGCAGGGAAAAATACCTTACATTTTGGTGCCAAAATCTGGGAATGAACTAGGAATCTTGTCGAAACCTGGGGAGGAGTTAGAAGTCCGCAAGGGACTGCTCCTCTCTCTCCTTCCCCTCTGAGAAAGAAGCAGGATCTCAGGACCTCCGACCATCCACCCACTTTGGTGCATGGTGCGGTAAGTCCCATGCCTCCAAACTTTCCTCAGTTCTTTCTGCCGAGACTCCCTATTCAAAATCGTAGCTACATTAGGGAAGTCTTTTCTGTCCGAGTGCATGTATGCCTGTGCAGATGTCCTGAGCACATCCACTTTATTGATCCATCTGTGGCCAGAGTTTGAGTTACGGGACGTCAATTCTCAACTCTGACCACTCCAAGGACTGGGGGCGGCCGTGGGGGCACAGGAATCCCAAAACACTCTGGGAGTTGTCTTATCCAAAATCTCTCCCTCCTTAAAGAAGAGGAAACTGTTCTTCTTCTCTGCTGTGGCCAGGCCACAGAACCCACTCGATAATCGGACCAGGTAGCCTCCTGAAGAGACTTTTGGTTTTAACACCCTCACCAATTTAACTATCACCAAAAAAGCTGAGAGCTGATTGGAGATCCCTTTTACATTCAGGGCCTCTAATTATTCACGTGCCTGACCTTAATCTCTGTGCCGCCTATTAAACCGCGCAAGCCTTTTTTTGGCCAGAGAAAACCTTCATTCCTATCTTTTCCTTCTCTGTGGACTCTCAACTTTCTATCTCTCCTGCCTGACCCCCGAGGGCGCCCCACTCTGGTCCCTCTGTGGACCTCTTTTGCTCTGGTCTCTTCACTCCAGAGAGCCCCCTCTCCTCCTCCCTTTACTAAATTCTGTTTCTCATTCACTTGCAAATACCAGTCCCTCTTTCTCTTCCCCTGCTGGCCAGGGGCCCCTCCCTTCTCCACTGTGTTCTTAAACCCCTCCTTTGTCAGGCCATTCTCCGCCTACCATTGGCTCTTTCACTGATTTGCAGAATGCCCAACCCCAACCTGCTTGCAGGAAGTTCTGACCCTGTCCTGCCACTGGATCCAACATTTCCAGCTGGATCTGAGGGCCTGGCTCCCTAGAAGCCCTCCTCTTTTTATTCTCAACCCCCAAACCCATATATCCAGGACCTGTGAACCTGCCATTTAAAGTTTTCAGTTGTCGCGACTAGTAGGAAATGGCCAAGGCTTTTTACTAGGCCCACATGCAGCAGAAGGTAATGCTCTAAACCCAGACACAAGAAGTGCCCGGCCCAAGTCTGGACTGCAAAGAGGAATCCCATCATCAGCTTGCTTTACATGTGGCAAGGAGGACCACTGCGCCTGACAGGGTCCCTGTCCATGGCTGCCCACTGAGCCCTGCGTTAACTGCAAGCAGCCCGGTCACTGGCAGAGCAATTGCCTCTTTGGGCAGCAAGCTCACAGTCAACATCTCCATGTAGCAGACAAGCCGCCTGAAAGGGAGGCCAATCCAGCCAGGTGGGCCCATCACTCAAACTCCTAGGACATGGCCTGGACTTGGAGAACCCAGGGTATGCTGCAACTAGTGGGTAAGTCCATCTTATTTCTTGTGGACATGGGAGCTGCCTTCTTTGTTTTGTCACCACACTCTGGACCTCTAATTCCCTCACAGGTCTTGGTTATGGGAATGAATGGGACCCCTTCTTTTCCCCCTTTGCACACCACCCCTGACATGCAGTTTAAACGGAATCCCTTTTTTTTTTTGCACTCCTTCTTAGTTTTGCCATTGTGTCCTGTACCCCTTCTGGGTCAGTACATTCTTCACAGTCTCTGAGCCACTATCCAGCTGAAAGCGTCTTCTCATTTACTCCTGCCATTCCTCACTACAAAGGGCTCCCCCATAATCAATGCTACCCTCATTTCTAACCATGTCTCTTGCCTCAAGCTTGCTCCCACACAGGATCGCTGGCAGTCAGAACCACTGTGCCCTACTTGTCTGCAGCTCACAAAATGGTTGGGCCCTGCAGACCCCGCTGCTGTGTCCTGTCCATCCCACCAGGAACCTCCCACTGGAGTGAGCTAAAGCAGGAAGCAATGCTGTTCAGTAAAACTGGCCTGATAAAAGAAGCTTCAATCTCCTCAACCATCTACAAGAGAAATTAAGCAAGAATCTCTCCTCCTACAGCCCACTTAACTCCTGATGGCAGCCACCCATTCTTACCTGGGCTGCCCCTAACCTAAATCTTCTTCTAATTATCAGTGTACAACTCATATTTGGTCCTCTTTTTTTAAATTCTTACAGAACCGCATCTGCGAAGTTTCTTAACTCATGGCCAAACAGGTGTTCCTCCTGACTCCCCTCAAAGCCGCCACCACCTGCCGACCTCCCCTCCCCATGATGCCTTTAAACAGCAGGAAGTAGCCAGATGAATAAACGGCACCCCTTTTCTATTTAACAAAAAAAGGCTGGAATGTAAGGTCGGTGGTCAGCAATGGGAGACGGTCATGTGAGGAACTCAGACCCCAGACTTTGGGCTAGGACCGCCCACATTCTTGCGCACCAAAAAGAATCTTCCTAGAGGACCTTGGGATAAGAGTGACTGTCTGTCAGCCAGTGAGATTAGCCACATCATAATTGCTCGCCCATCCTAAAGGACCCCGGACCCCTAGGACTCCTTTAAATACCTCTCATGCAGTCTAATTCGAGCAACTCCTCCGGGCCTCTGAACTCTGGGACTGGAGGACATCGTCGGTCAAGGTGCATGGTACTTAATAAAGCCTTTACTATTCCACACTTTGTGGCTCCTGCCCCCCCCCCTTCCTTCTTTCTTGGTGGGGAAAAATACCTTACAATGCTCACTAGGCTGCTGGTAGCCCATGTTTCCACTGACCTTGACTGGGGTTGACTGAGTCAGGCTGGACTCCCGGCCTCCAGCTCAGTTTCAGGTGTGCTCCACCTGTCACCATTCCGGGGCTCAGTCTGAAGGTGCAGTAGTAACCAGGGACAGGTCTCAAGGGGAGTCATATGCAGCCTCTGACTGAGGCTTTGGTTCAAACTGACTAGAATACTTTCACTCTGCCACATTCCATTGCTAATTGAGTCACATGGCCAAGCCCATAGTGAGAAGCAGTGGAGTTCCAGAGCAAGCAGAAAGAAAGGGAAGAGGGAAGGGGGTTGTATTGGGTGCTGATTGAACCAAACAGAGTATTTGCTACGTTCAATAGCAACCAATATAATTTATTGTAAGAATTTAAGGGTTTCAATTTATTTATTTCAACCAAACTATTTTTAATCCTTTGACTGACAAATAAAGTAAAATGGTTGGGCTTGTAAAAAATTCCAAAAATTGAAAGTCAAATACAGTATTTAATATGTAAAATGGAAAAAATGTCATCTCCAGAGATAGCAGTGTATATACAAAGAAAGCAATTTTCAAAGACAGTGAAAGAAAACTGCCTGTAAGGCTACTGATCACCAGAAGCAAGGCAGAGCCTGGAGGAGGATGGGACAGCAGGAAGAACGTTAGTTTTATTTTTAGTGTATCTTTTCTACAGAAGGAAATAAGGACATTTTTTATAACAAAGGCCATTTTATAAGAGATTGGATTGTGTCCCTTCTAAAGTTATAGAATCACTTGAGAAAAATAAAGTGTTGGAAGTCACCAAGAAAGTATAACACACAGTGAAGATTTCTGAAATAAAATGGGAAAAAGTAAAGATACATATATTAAACTTTCTTTGAAGAATTCTCCCAAGAAAAGCAATTTAAGCTGCCACACAGATAACATTAGTGCTTATGTATGCTGACCCTAGAATATCACAAAATGTTATCTCAAAAATTCATCACTAACATACAAATATATACATTTCTAAAATATATCAGATTATATTTAGAATACATTTAGGTACATCTTAAATCAGCAGAACATTTTCTTTGCATGCTTGAAGTAGTTATAAAAATATAACTATTTGCTGTAATTAACATTTGTTATTTTTAAACTGGTCATTAATTTTAATAACTTCTAAAGTATTTTTGCTAATAAATATTTTATATATATTTTTTCATATACAGGTGTCTGTATTGTATTTTTAACTGATAGAGGAAAAAAATAATTTACATGTGCATCAAAAACATGAAACAAAAAGAAATAAAGCTCCTTTCCTATTTCTAGTATTTTCTTCATTACCCTAAGATTATGCTCCAAGTTATCTCTATTGGAAATATGTGAAAAATACCTTCATAACAAACATTTTAATTACTATTAAGTAAATAAATTTTACTCTAATTAAAAAGTACATAATAAACATGGCTAGTTTCACAATGAATGTGAGACTAAATAGAAGGGATTCCTGGTTAAGTAAACTTCGGTAGAAATATGCAATTGAAGTGCTGCTTGAAAGAACTTAGAGAGGTGTAAGACCGGGAGCTGCCACTGTCCCAACCATGCACATGCACGTTTCCACTGAATTCGGACAGACAGTAAAGAAACAGTAGAGTCAAAAAATGGCGGGCCATTCCTTTATTCAAGTCTCACACCATCAGATGAGCAAACACACAGGGCTCCCAAAGCCACTGACGCATTCTCCCGTTCCACAACCAGGAGAATCTTCTCCAGTTTCTCTTAGAATCAAAGGCCTCACCAGTCTCAGCAGAGCTCACAGTGCCCTTCAGCTCTGGTTCCCCCTCTGCCCACCTTCTTTTCCCCTGCCAACATGGATTCTTTCTTCAGCACTCTGCATTCTCTCCTTCTTACTCTGCAAACATGGCTTCTTTCTCTTTCCCTGCCAACATGGCTTCTTTCTCTTTCTGCACAAACTGGCTTTTTTTTTCAGCAGTATTTCTCTGAAACAGGCTGGGGGGGGGGGTATTCAAAATGCTCCCCTCCAGCAAATGTTAACAAAACAATGGCCCTTTCCAAGCAGAAAGGTAATTTGCAATTTCACAGACCACATATACCTGGTAATGCAAACTATAAGCGAGCAAACATAAAAATCATATTTTACAAATTTATTTGACCAACAGGAGACAATTTTGTTTTTAAAACACTGAAATCTGAAAACACATCCAATTTTATTATCTTGATCCAGGCACTTGAATTTCTGTCATATGACATATGATAGTGATCCCATCACTGGTAGAAGTAATGGTAAGTCCAGTTTAGACTTAGAATTTTTTTCCCAGACTCCCATTTATTCTGTTTGCTGTTTCTTGATAACTGGATGTTATTTAAATTTATTTTCAAGTATTAGCAGCTTAGCAGTGTGTGCAGATGGCAAAATTAAGGGTAGCCTCATCAATGGGGAGTAGTGAATGGAACTTTGACTCAGAACACTGAGGTCCCCATTTGAAACACCAAGGCTGCTGGTTTCAATGTGGGGTAACTAGCTTGAGCATGCAATCATTGAAATGATTCCAAGGTCACTGGCTTCAACGCTAAGGTCTCTGGCTTGAAGCCTAAGGTCAGTGGCTTGAGCCCAAGGTTACTTGAGCTAGATAGAGGTCACTGGCTTGGCTTGAGTCTGCTGGTAAAGGCACATATGAGAAGCAATCAATGAAAAACTGAAGTGCCACAACCATGAGTGGATGCTTCACATCTCTCTCAACCCTCTCCTTTCCTCTCTCTCTCCAACTAAAAAAAATAATAAAAAATTAAAATAAAAACAAAGCTTTAAGCAATTCTAATCCCACAGCTGTAGCCACATGATATTTCTTTAGCAATTAATAATATATTATTATTACTTTTTAATTTTTATGTCATGTGAATCTATTTCATTTATTTAGGCATGAATAATTCCAACAACATCAAATATACAGCAAATGTATAAAATTTTAAAAGTATTGGTCTCATTATTTTTTTTCTCTGATTTGTAAAGTTTAGGTTTGATTGATTTAAACCAAGCTGTCAGCATTTCTGGGACAAAGTGTTAGTGTTCATATCATTGTAATAATACTTTTATTAATGATTAAGAACTATAAAGTCTTAAGTGACCAGAGTAGCTTTCTTTTGTCTGTTTGTTTGTTTTTGCTTTTAAAGCAATCTATTACTTTTTAAACTAGCTTGAATGAATTGTTCCTTTTGAAAGAGAACCTATCATGTGGAGCAAAACCACCTTTTGGAAAGCATGATGTCAGTAGTAGAAACATAAATGCTAAGTGTCAGATTACTGCAGTGTACATACTGACTCTACCCACTACCTATGTGATCTTCAAAAAGAAAATTCATCTGCTTCAATTTCAGTTTCATATTTGTGAAGCTGGGTATAAATACCATTTCAAAGTTTGTTACTGAACTTAATAACACATCTAAAGTAGTTCTCATATGGTAAGTTCTTAATACTACTGTTTTCTCTTTTCTTTTGTTCTTATAAAAAAAATTTATTTCAAATAGCTAGTCTGCCTTTCTACTTATGTGTTATTGCTTTCTCAAATAATGCCAATGGAATAGTTCTCAAAATAGACCTCATTTATTTTAATTTCTGGGAAATTTAATTTAAAATATATAAAATTTCTATAAAACATACATAATTTAAATAGGTCACTCTTATTAAAATAAAAATACTTTATCTCTACAACTAGTACAAAACATTTATCCAAATATATCATCTTTCCTTTAGTCTTAGAGTGAAAATAGTAGATAAATATCTGTGGGGTTTATTTGTTTGTTATTTTGGTTTTATTTTATTTTTATTCAGTGAGAGGAGGAGAGGCAGAGACAGACTCCTGCATGCACCCCCACCGGGATCCACCCAGCAAGCGCATTAGGGAGCAATGCTCTGCCCATCTGGGGCTGCTCTGTTGTTCAGCAACCAAGCTCTTCTTAGTACCTGAGGCAGAGGTCATGAAGCCACCTTCCTCAGTGCCTGGGGCCAACTCGTTCCAATTGAGCCATGGCTGTAATAGGGGATAAGGGGACAGAGAAAGAAATAGAGGTAACATGAGGAGGGGGTAGAGAAGCAAATGACACTTGTGTGCCCTGATCAGGAATCAAACCAGGACATCCACGGCCAAGCTGATGCTCTACCACTGAGCCAACTGGCCAGGGCAAAAAATATTTGTGATGTAAAAAAATTATTAAAACCTGGATTTCATTTCCTTATCTGTAAATGAAGATAACTATAGTACTTTATCTCTTAAGCTCATGTGAGAATTAAATAAGACATTGAACATAAGTGCTGGCACATTTGAAATTCATATCTTTGTGACTGTTTTCATCATCATCACCATTGTCATCTGTTTCATTAGAATTCAGACTCTTTTTGAGTTAGAAAAAGTTATAAATTCTCTGAACCTTCTTTTTCTGATCTCCAAAGTAAGAAGAATAATGGAACCACAGACTTATACAGTACATAACAGTACAAAACATGGAATAAGTGCTCAAAAAATATTAGATATATATTGGGCAAATGAGTTTGTAAAATTTGTTGTTTTTGAGTTTGTTCACTTTTACTGTTAAAAAATTGCGCTGGGCAGCCACTTGAGTGCTTGCCTTCAGAGAATGGCAGTTGATTGCAAATTGCAGATTGCTTTCCTGCTTGGGAGAGGTCATTGTTTTGCTAAAGTTTGCTGGAGGACGGGTCTTTGTGGACCCAGACAGTTTTTCAGGGAGAGTGGAGAGAATGCAGAGTGCTGAAGAAGTAAGTTTGGCAGAGACAGAAGTAGGAGTGGAGATGGGGAACCAGAGCTGAGAGGCTTTGCAAGCTCCGCTGAAACTGCTGGGGTCTTTGAAAAACCGAAGAAGATTCTCCTGGTTGTGGAACCGGAGAACACATCAGAGCTTTGGGGCTCTGAATGAAAGGGAAATGTTTTCTCTGTGTGTTTGCTCATCCACTGGTGCAAGAATTTAATATAGGAATGGCCCACCATTTTTTGACTCCACTATTTCTTTACCATCTGTCTGAATTCGATGAGAACCAGCATGGCCACAATGGTGGCAGCCCCTGGCCTGACAATATAGTATTATAAATTTTCCAGATACATAGATTTATATCTACATTTAATCTTTTCATAAAATATATTACAGAAAATACTTTTATGTTGACTTATGCTTGTCTTGTTAATAAATTCTTTTATGCTTCCTCAAAGTTTTCCTCATCAGTTCTTCTTTTAAAGAAACTGCGTTTTTATAATTTTTTAGCATATTGGGAGGTATTCCCATTCATCTATGGGTACTACTCTCACCCAAGTACCAATCTCTAAGTTCTATAACTATACTAATTCCTACTACAATCCCCACCCACAACTAAATCCCAGTCACCCTTGCTGAACTCTGCAATAGTACCCCATGTAAGATTTCCCAAAGTGTTGTTTTCTTTGAAAAAAAATTATGTATCTCTTTCATTAAATGTATTTCCTTCTGTGTCTTTGTTATTAAAGTATGTTTCTTATATAAATTATAACAATGAGTCTTACATTTTTAAAAAAATCTAATCTGACAACTCTGACATTTAATGGGACTATTTAGAGTATTTACATTTAGTGCAATTATTCATATGGTTAATTTATTGTTTTGCTTTTTGTTTCCTATTGTTTTTATCAACTGTGTCCCCTTTTTTTTTGCCTTGTTTTGGATTAATTAATTCTGTAATATTCAAGAATCTCCACATATGGAAATTCTATATATGGAGAAAGAGAAAAAGAGAGAGAGAGGAATTGACTCACACAATTATAGAAACCAGTTAAGTTCACACACTAGAGTAGGTCAGAAAACTGAATAACCAGGGGAGAGTTGATATTGCAATTTAAGTCCAAAGGGAGTGTGTTGGCAGAATTCTTTCTTCCTTGAAAGAAGTCAGTTTTGTTTTTGTTTTTGCTTTTAATTCAGGCCTTCAACTGATTGATTGAGCCCACCTATACTATGAAGGATAATCTGCTTTACTCAAAGTCTACTGATTTAAATATTAATCTCATCTAAAAAATACCTTCACAGAAACATTTAGAATAATGTTTAACCAAATATATGGATATATGGCCTACCCAAATTGAAACAAAATTAACTATCACAGACTTTAACTCCTTTGCTAGCTTATTAGCAATAACTTTGTTTTGTCATTTTAGTGATTGTTTTAGGTCTCACAATAAACATCTTTTACTTTCCACAGTCTACTTTCAAGCAACATAATATTATTTAACTTGTAGTATTAGCCCTTTACAATATTATTATTCTTCTATTACTCTCTTACTGATCTTTGTGCTATTATTGTCACACATTTTGCTTTTATATCTGTTATAGCTCCCATAAATTATGATCTGTTTAAAAAATAAATTAGCTTTTAAAGAGTTTTAAATAAATAATCTTAGAGTGTTATCATCAGATACCCATCTAATCTAATTTTCTATCACAAGATATCCTTCAATGGTCCTGTAGTGCCAGACTCTCTGTGATGTATCCTTTCAGCTTCTGTACATCCGCAGCAGTCAGTATTGCACCTTCATCTCTGAAAGATTTTTTTCTGAATATTAAACTTAGATTGACTGTTTTTTGTGGTTTTCTTTTAGTATTTTAAAGTTATTTTTCTAATGTCTAACCAGCAGTGTTTCCAGCAACAACAACAAAAAATATGCTGTAGTTCTTATCTTTTTCATTCTGTATGTAATGTACTTTTCCTTTTTTTTTTTTACTGTTTGTAAGATATTTTTCTTTATCACTAATTTTGAGTATTTTTCTTCTGAAATATTTTGGTGTGGTTTTCTTTTAATATTTCTTGTGGTTAGGGAATTATTAGACTTCTTTGATCACTGGGTTTACAGTTTTTATCAAATTTGAAAATTTTGGGCCATTGTTTTTTCAAATATTTCTCCTCTCCTGTTATGGCCTTATTTACATATACATTAGGATGCTTGAAAGTATTATACAGAGCACTATTGTTATGTTCATATTTCTTAATTCTCCTTCCTTTCTGTTTCATATTTGAATATCCTATTCTATGTCTTCAAGTTTATTAATTTTTTATTCTGCAATATTTAATTAGCACTTAATTATAAACAGTGTATTTTCATCTCACACATTAAAGTTTTTATTTCTGAAAATCTGTAGCTTTATAAAAATTTTTCATGTTTCTAATTAACTGTTGATCATATGGAATATAGTTATAATAACTATTTTAGTGTCTTCACTTGCTAAATCTAACACCTCAGGCAGTCATAAATCAGTCTCAGATGATTGGCTATTCTCTTTATTATGGGTTGTATTTTCTCACTATTTTTCATGGCTAGTAATCTTTAATTCAAAGAAAAAACTTGTGAAATTTACTTTGTTGGATGCTGGAAACTTTTGTGTAACTACGAATATCCTTGAGCTTTGTTTTGGATCACTGTCAAGTGATTTAGAAACTATTTGATCTGATCAGCACATATTAGTATTAAGATTTCTTTGGTGGGACCAAAACAGTCTCAGTTTGGGGGTGATATTCCTTATTACAGTGGTAATATTCTTCTGAGCGTTCAGGAGATTTTTCTACTTCAGCTGGAAAATTGTGCCTTCATTTTTTTTTAATTACTCACTTGCTTTTCTCTATATTTTACTTCATAGTTTTCCCATACCTCCTGTGTAAAACAAAACTATCAATATAATTGATGTAGTCCCAGGAGATAATTGCGTGAAAAGAGTTTCTGGACATAGAAAAGTCAGGTCAGAACACAACCTTTTTATGCAGATGAATGTGAATCTTCTACGTGAGTCCTTATGTTAATATTTTACTCATCACTTTGACTGTCTGAACCTAATTTATTAATAGATTCCTTAGAAAATACTCACAAGAAAAATATTTTCTAATGTCCTAGGAAATATTTCCTGTTTTTATTCATCATACGGTATTGATGTTAATAACCGATGGCAACCTGACAATTTTTCTCAGTGAGTTTTTTCTTGGATGCTCAATAATTATACTAAGATGCTTTGCTATTATTCATTACATTAATTACCTTTTCCTTAGCAGTATATAGCAACAAACTTTTATTATCTCACTATTTCTGTGAGTTAGTAATCCAAATTCAGCTTGATGGAGTGCCTCTGACTCAGGATCTCTTACAAGGTTGCAATCAAAGTATGGCTGAAGCTATAGTCATCCCAGTGCTTGAGTAGGGAATAACCACTTT
The DNA here is from genome assembly GCA_037038555.1 of Rhynchonycteris naso. Taxonomy (NCBI): domain Eukaryota; kingdom Metazoa; phylum Chordata; class Mammalia; order Chiroptera; family Emballonuridae; genus Rhynchonycteris; species Rhynchonycteris naso. The sequence goes on from CM072998.1 coordinate 232,849,454, forward strand.
CCAGCTACTCACAAGGCTGTTGGCCTCAGAAGACACAATTTCTAGTTTATTTAAGTAGCTACTGGCAGGTCTTAGTTCTTCACTAGCTATTGACTGGAGAAATTAATTTCTTTCAGGAATAAGCCTCTACATAGGAATATATATAAGATGGCAACTTGCTTCCCTCACAGAATGGTGGGAAAGAAAGAGAAAGAGACAGGGAGAGAGAACTAGATGGAAGTCACATTCTTTTAAAAATCTAGTCGTAATGAATTATTCTATCCAGTGGAAATGTCTCAATAGACCAGCCCGCACTTAGGAGGAGGGAAACAAACAAGGACATGAACAATAGCAGGTGAAAATCATACAGAGCCATTTAACAGGCTGCACAGTGCAGCCATTTTATTAGTTTTTCTAAGATATATGGTAGGCTCTTTTAATAATTTGTTTCAAGTCATCTTTTACTTTAGAATATTTTTTAAATAATAATTTTTAGGATTTTAAGAATATCTTTTCTGTTTAATTGTTGGATTTTTTTTGGTTTTCTGCCAACAAAATATACACTCTCATATAAAGAAAATAAAAAATCATAATCAGAGATTGAAAAATAACTGCTCAGTGGTAAATAAGAAAAATCCATCCCCACATTTGTGATTTCAACTTGAAAAGAATAGATTTAGTTATAATACAAGTAGGATAATATTGGTTTTATTTACTGGCCTAAATACCATATGTGTGGATAGTTGCTTCAAAAGGGGGACAACTAACATGTATGGATATTCATAATTTTGAGCAAGAACTATTCAAAATAGTTTAGTTTTAAAATAACAATAAAGTAATCTGAGCTAAAGGCACCAATAATATAGTCTTTTGTGCTATATTGATATGAAATGATAGAAGAGATATTTGTGACAAACAATAATAGCAAAAAGGAAGTTAAATGTCTATTTCCCCCAAGATTTTAAAACTTACATTACACCCAATGAGAAGAGTGAGTGTTCAGTTCTTCACATTAAAGAAAATTTAGTGAAAATATTTAGACATTTATATAAAATAACTTGAACTGATGTGAATATTCATTTTCAATTTGTTTTAACATGAAGCCACTTTAATGCTAGAAGGCAAACATTCATTTTCTGTCTTTTCTAAAGAATGGCAATGTATATTCATATCTACAGGCCACTGTATGACACTAAAAGCCACTTTAATAAAGTTGCATAAACATGCTTACTTTTTATCCAGAAAATATAGCTCCTCATACTCCCAACTTTATGCTGGAAATAGCAATTAATGAGGTACAAAATCAAGTTGATTCTTTTCTGCCTACAGAGTGGTTATCTTAAATACTATATCCCAAGGCATAAATGATCTACTTGCAAAAGTTCTAATTTTATTTTTTTTAAGTACAGTACTATTAAGTGGGAGGTGGGGAGGCAGAGAGACAGACTCTGCATATTTCCCAGTTGGGATCAACCCGGCAAGTCTCCTATGGGGCAATGCTCTGCCCATCCAGGACCACTGCTCTGTTTCTCAGCAACCGAGCTATTTTAGAGCCTGAGGCAAGGTCATGGTGCCATTCTCAGTGCCCAAGACCAACTTGCTTGAATGAGCTATGGCTGCCGAAGGGGGAAAGGTGGAGAAGCAGATGGTCACTTCTCCTATGTGTCCTGACTGGGATCGAACCCAAGACTTCCACACACTGGGCCAACCCTCTACCACTGAGCCAACAGGCCAGGGCCTAAATTCCAATTTTCTTAACAAAGTAATAACTCTTGGTCAATCATGGAACCATATTAGAGATCCAATATTGGTACTAAATTAAATTATAGCCAACTTATTTATAAATAACCATATTGTAAAACCAACATATGCATTTTTTAATCCACCTATTCTGTTTAGTTACATATAAAGGGAATACATGTCATTAAAGTAGAGTTTAAGGGAAAGAAAAAGATCAGAGGTGTGAAATTCAGTCATTTTAGATACTATGTAATGGATACAGTTGACCACCATATAGTATACATGTTCATTTCTGAGGTTTCATGTGGCTATACTTCCCTATTTTTGCTTATTCCTTTTACCCTTTTTACTCTTTTAAAATGTACTCAAAGTAATTCTGAGTGGCTAGGCCAAAAGAAACACTAATGTGAAATGAGAGCCTCATGTTCCCTCCACCCCAAACTCTACTTCTGCACCTTCTAATAAATAAAAAAATAAAATTAAAATAAATAAAAACTTACATAGATTTATTTGATGCTTTGCATTTTCAGGTTCTCCTTTGACAAATTTAAGCCTTGGTTTATTTACATGGTTAAAACACAAGTGTTTGACTCATTTGTTTCTGAAGAATATCTAATCACTCGATGTTAAGCTTTTGATATCTAATAAACAGAACAATTATACCAGCTATTTTTGGTGAACATTTAATAAACAGTCTTTGCAGTTAAGCATATTAAACATGTCATTTTTTCTGTTTGGTATTTCAGAACTTGTGTATTTATAGACATTGTAAACTCACCCTCTTTTTTGGCTTGTACTTAATTTTTCTCTGACAGATAATCCTATCCAGTTTTTTGTTTGATATTCATGTGCACATACAATGGTTTCTAATTTCTTAACTGGAGTTTGTCCACATATAACAAAATTATACTCTATAAATTCAAAAATTTCTTCTCAAAGTTATTGCAAGGCTCTAATAAAAAATAGAGCTCTTAATCGCAACCGAAGGAATTTTAAAATGTTTCTATCTTTTCTTCTAAAACAGCAATGTTAATTTCCCGGGTTATTGGATAAAAATGATATCAATGTATAGCATAAGTTCAGACTTCTATATTCATCATCTGCCAAAAGACACTCTGTAATGGAGATTTTATATAACTTCCTTCATATGGTCATCATAAACTGAATCTGTACTTAGAATGTTATTCATTCTTGATGGTGTTTTAAGCAATAAAGACAGACATTTGGTTCTTTGGAAGAAAAAATGGCAAGTTTTTCTAAACTTAAGTATACTACTGCACTGCTATACTATATGTGTATAATATGTGTATTATATGTGTATAATAGAGACTGTAATAGTTTACATATACTTTATGTACGAGTATATTTGGTGTTTTAAATCTAGTGACTTATGACATATTCACCTTTGATATTTATAGCAGATGCTCTTTTTCATTCTAATTAACTGATAGTGTTGTTCCTTAGTTTTGTAGTAACATGAATTGTAGTAATTGTTAAACTCACACTAAAATAATTATCCTTTTAATTAAATAGTAAAGGAAATCTAATGTGTTTAAAAACCATCAAATACTTTAACAAAATATTTACCAAAAGTCTGTCACTTTGCTAATGTAGGTGTTATAATATTTTTTATAAAATCTGGAAACTTATAAATCCAACCTTTATAATGTAGAGATTTAAGAGTAGAATTTCACATTAGATTACACATATGAGTGAAATCATATGGTCCTTGTCTTTCTCTGACTGGTTTATTTTACTTAACATAATGATCTCCAGGTCCATCCATGCTGTCTCAAAACGTAAGATTTCTTTCCATTTTATGCTGTTTTTATTGTAAAAATGTGCCACAGCCTTTTTACCTACTCATCTACTGATGGGCACTTGGGCTTTTTTCAGATCTTGACTATTATAAATAACACTGTAATAAACAGAGGTGCATATATTCTTTGCAATTAGTGTTTCAGGATTTTTAGAATATATTCCCTGAAGTGAGATTACTGGATCAAAAGGCAGTTTTATTTTTAAGTTTTTGAAGCAACTCCATACTGCTTTCCAAAATAGCTGTACCAATCTGCGTTCTCACCAACTTCCACTGGGTCCTGGGTGCTCTAGGAATGTTTTTTGTATGAGTTACTTTGGCCCTCCTATTGTAATTGAATCTTGATTGCTATTGGCCCATTGTGAATGAGATCAACCCTCAGGCTGGCTGAAAGTGAGGTTCTACCTTAAGGTGACCTGACCAGACATACTGCTTTTGGAGGGACAGTCCCGATTTTTAACAATTTGTCCCATGTCCCTCGGTGTTTTAAAAAAGTCCTGATTTCTGGAAAGAATTCACGAAAAGCTATGGAATGGCAGGTGTAAAGCCAGTGACCAAGGCCACCATCACAGCTGCCTGGTTCATGCAGGTTCGCATTAGATTCGGACAGTCGGTAATGAAACAACAGAGCCAAGAACTGGTGAGCCATCAGCTTTAATTCTAGCTTGCACCCAGCGGGCAAGCAAAAAAACACACTGGGCTCCAGAACCCACTCATTCAGTGCTCACAAAGCTACTGAAATATCCAAGTTTCCTAGAATCAAAGGTTTCTAGCTCACCAGACTTATTCACCTCTGTGCACCATCTCCTTCTCCAGCACAAAACTCTGCACAAACTGGCTTCTCCCTCAGCACTCCACCATCCTGGCTACTTCTCCTGGCCTCCTCCATGTGGCCTTAATCTGCTCTCCTCTATAATACTAACCCCAGGAACCAAGAGAACAAGCTCCCGGTCTATCCCACTTTATAGTGTAGAAATCCAAACCGTTAATTCAATCTACAAAAAAGAAAGTCTCTGATATAAAGTCACTTATCTGAGGCATAATGGGAGAATTCCTCATGAGAGTTCACCACCCCACATCATCCAATCAGTCAAGGGTGTGGGGAAAAGCTTACTCTTAAAACTTGCACGTGAGCAGCACCATCTTTAACAAAATGAGCATAATATATTTTATCTGCCCAACAATCCACCCTTATGCTCACTTTACTACCCACAATCTACACAACTGGCATCCCTGTACAAGGAAATTAGGCACATTACACAAATTACAAATACATGACAGATCATATATTTTCAACAATTATAAAGATACATTTCACCAGTCTCTGAGCACTTTGCCAAAAGTGCAAAATGTGCTCGGCTTTCTCTCTTGCTGTTTGAAAAGCTTCCTGGGGCAGGGGGAGGGCCTCCATCAAAGTCACCCCATCTTCAGGGTATTTCACTTTGTCCAAAATCCATAAGTCCATTCAACAAATGAGCCAGTGCTCACTCCAGTCATAGTCCAGGAAAGCAGTCCATGCACATGGGGTGTTAGCCTCCCCCCTCATTCCTGCCATCATGGCAGGTCTCACACTGTCCTAAAGTGAAGCACATGGCAATGGCAGTCAGCATTTCCATCTCTGCTATGGGGAGCATGATGGCATCCACCCCTATGTCTCAAAATTGCAGACCTATCAGCAGCTTAGCAGGCACTCCCTGCCATTTCAGTGGCCACTCGGCGATGCATGCCTGTCTCCTGGGATGTCTGTTCATCTTCCTGCCGCAGTTGCCACCATTTACCTTCTAGAGTCTGCTAATCACAACTCCAGCTCAATTCTCCTTATCTTCTGGATAGGAGCTGGAAATGCCAGCTCCCACTGCCGGGCTTGAGCCCCGGGCTGCAGCTGCCTTGGGCCTTGCCACCCCAGCCCCAGGCTCAGCCCAAGCTTCCTGCTGCTGGCTGGCTCTCCACACTGTCCAGGGCAATCTGCAACTCAGGAACCTGTGATTCCTTTTCCAGCGTCTGCTCCATTTCCAGGCGAATCTCACAAACCTGGTCGGCCTCCTCCTCCAGTGCTTCCTCTAGCTATAGTGCTGGCATCTGTTTCTCCCATGTTTCCTCCAGCTCCTCCCACTGCTCGGTTTGCAGATCCTGAGCAGCCTCCTCCATAGAGCTCTCAGTTTCCTCAAGCATGGCTGTAAAAGTCAGCCAGCTTACAGTTCCCAATAGGGCAGCCATGGGGAACCATAATAGCAACCAGTCCTCTACCATGCACCTCAAGGGTGCTGGCTCCACATCAATCTGTATCAAATCCTGCCACAGACTACACCAAATGTATAGCCAACAATAGCCCATACAGGTTCACATTAGATTCGGACAGTCGGTAATGAAACAATGGAGCCAAAATCTGGTGAGCCATCAGCTTTAATACTAGCTTGCACCCAGCAGGCAAGCAAAACACACACTGGGCTCCAAAACCCACTCATTCAGTGCTCACGAAGATACTGACTTATCCGAGTATCCTAACATCAAAAGATTCTAGCTCACCAGACTTATTCACCTCTATTCCCCATCTCCTTCTTCAGCACAAATTCTGATCAAACTGGCTTCTCACTCAGCACTATGCCATCTTGGCTGCTTCTCTTCCCCTCCACATGGCCTTGATCTGCTCTCCTGTCTAATGCTAACCTCCGGAACTGAGAGAGAGCAAGCTCCTGGTCTGCCCCACTTTATAGTGTAGAATCCAAACCTTTAATCCAATCTACAAACAAGAAAGTCTCTGATACAAAGTCACTTATCTGAAGCATAATGGGATTCCTCATGAGAGTGCACCACCCCACGTCATCTAATCAGTCAAGGGTGTGGGGAAAAGCTTACTCTTAAAACTAAGCCTTAGGCTATAACGACCTGACCTACTTACAGCCTGTCCCCCAATACACATTAATATCAATGAACTTCCATGTGGGCAACACCATCTTTAACAAAGTGAGCATAATATATTTTATCTGCCCAAAAGCTACACATTAAAACTTACAAGGCAACACAATGCAATGGTAAAAATGTCACTTTAGATATTAAAAGACATTCCTATATTTTCTTGTTCATTTGCAATTCCTTTGTCCAGAGATACATACAATAACTCCAGGCTTTCAGGAGGGGAGAGGTAGTTTCCATGGGGACAAATGCCTGTAAATGCCCATTAATATAAGGAAAGGTTTAATTAATCTTTCTCTTTCTGCACCTGGTTAGCTATTCACCTATTTCCTTACAGGTGTGGGGAAAGGTCAGAGAATCCAAATCTCCTCCTCCTCTGCATTTACAATACAGTGCTATTGGCCATCTTGGTTTTATGCTAATCATACAAGTACAAAGATCATTTACAAAATCCCCTGCATGCTTAGCTCAAATTAATAAAATGTTGCATTTTTTTTTTTTTTTTTTTACAGGGACAGAGAGAGACTCAGAGAGAGGGATAGATAGAAACAGACAGACAGAAACAAAGAGGGGTGAGAAGCATCAATCATTAGTTTTTCGTTGCCGTTGCAACACCATATCTGTTCATTGATTGCTTTTTCACATGTGCCTTGACTGCAGGCTTTCAGCAAACCAAGCAACACCTTGCTGGAGCCAGTGAACTTGGGTCCAAGCTGGCGAGCTTTTGCTCAAGCCAGATGGACCCGCGCTCAAGCTGGGACCTCGGGGTCTCAAACCTGGGTCTTCCGCATTCCAGTCAGATGCTCTATCCACTGTGCCACTGCCTGGTCAGGCTAAAATGTTCTTTAAGCTTCCTAAAATATTAATATTAATTTTGTAGCTTTTGGTACCTTACAACAGTTGGATCTCTTGCTTTCTACAGTTTCTTAGCCAGTTTCCAAAGGCTCTCAGTATAGCAACCTACTCCCAAAATTTAGCTCTACTCCCCTCCTCCTGGCAGAGTTGCATGGTTGTTGGGCAAATAAAATATATATGCTTACTTTGTTAAAGATGACACTGCCCATGTGCAAGTTCTTTGATATTAATGTGTGTTGGGGGACAGGCTGTGGGCAGGCCAGGACATTATAGCCTAAGGCTTAGCTTTAAGAGTAAGCTTTTCCCCACACCCTTGATGATTGGTGATGTGGGGTGGTGCACTCTCATGAGGAATCCTCCTATTATGCCTTGGATAAGTTAGGGCAACAAACAAAATCAAAAAAAATTTGTGTATGAATTTTATATAAAATATCAAGATAGGTACAGTGCAACATGCAGCTATATGAATAATGCATAATCCCTGCTGTCTTATTTATTATTTTATTGAAACAAATATGTAAAATAATTTCAGATAAGACAATATATTTTAGAGTGAAAAATTTTGATTCTAATAAGGTCTGAATTTATTACTCAATAGCTATTTATTTATGTATACTGACATCTAGGTCAGAGAAATATTATCTATTACATACATACTACATTCCAGGCACTATCAAGCTATTTTACCTGCATTACCACATTTTATGTTTACAACTATGTGAAAACATTATTTATCTAGTTGTACATGTCAAAATTTTATAGTAATCATTATAAGAATATGATTGTCAGCCTCAATCTGCCCTATCCCAGCCCCACCTAAACTTCCTTGTCTCCCTAATAGTTCCTGAGCTTCCAGTGAGAATCGGATTCTTATTCCTGCTTATCTGCTCCATCATTCTTGGGAACAAAGTCTTGTCCCCCACCTTCAAAACCTATCAGCTTGACTCATCTCTCAAGATCACAAGTGGCAAAACCCCCACTGTATGCCCACATTTAAATCATCCTAATTTTCCCCAGTTCTCAGAGACTGGCTGGATTCTACATCTTGTCCATGCTGCTTCTTCTCAGGTTCTATTGATGACTGTCACATTCCTGCTGCACCTGCTGTAACCCTTTCCAATTCTCTCCATTCCTTCATTTCATCTATGAAAAAGAAGTCAAAGGCCACTCATTAATTTTTCCAACCTTCCAATTATGAGGTTTGAAAATATCCTGAAACCCTCTGTTTAAATGCACAAGTGCTAAGTCAAAGCAAATAGTGTGAAAGACTACTTGATCTTTCACCTTGCTACTTATTACCTATGCTATCAAGAGAAAGTTTTTAACTTCATTTTGGTTTGTTAATTTCTAAACTAGAGATAATACTTCATAAAGCAATACTGAAAATTAGTGAGAAGACATGTAGACACACAGTAGACAATAAAGAATATTTGTTTTCATAGTATTTTCATATCATTGAGCTTAACTTCCCTTCCATGACTGGGTGTATCTTCTTGGACTCTTTATTCCAAATACCTTGAATACCCATAGCTTGTTTATCACATTTTCTTTATTCGTTATTTGTTTAAGGACACTGAATTTTAGGGAAGAAACACAAAAGGTCAGATTCTCTCAAATTTATGTCACCTCAAATCATTAAAAATTACCAAATAATTTTTGTGAACTGAAAGGTGACAATATATTTTGGATGTCAAATATATAGTTTATAAAGACGCCAAATGTTATCTCATTTGGATTCACCAATTCAATAAGAAATTACTACATAGCACATCACCAATATTTCTCCTAGAATATTGATAGATATCTGTCATTTTAGTTTGTTGAAAATCTCCAAGTAAAAATAATATTCACTATATCCTAAATTTTGCTCTGGATTTCAGAAAAATGACAATGATTTTTTTAGAAGATGTTATGATATAAGTATTCATTTCTCATAACAGAAATCAAATATATGTACTCATTATACCACAGTTTATCTTGATGCCGAAGTCCAGGATAATTTTTCTAAATGTGTTTATGGGCAGACCTCTATCTAGTGCATCTGCCTATGGTTAACATGTTTTCAAATTTAAGAAACACAACAACTATGCTAAAAATTTTTAATAGATTAGTTTTAATTGAACTTCAACATGGATCTTTTCATTCTAAGTCTAATTTTTATCCTCAGATCTTCTTAAACATACAGAAATTATTAAGTTTTAATGGAATATTTGTTATGATGATAGCTATTATGATGACTTTCACCTATTTGTATCAACCATTTTGTTTGTTAAGAAATCCATTTGGAATTTTAATATTTCACAGAATGAATTATTTTTATAACACAATCAAAGGGATACAACTAGATGTAAGAAAAATATTAATTTTATAAATAAGAAAACTGGTGTGAAATTCTGGGTCTGTCTCCTTGGAATGTAATCTTGCTAGGGGTCAGTGCAATTGACTAGGAAGGAGATCATTTGTTTAAAACACTCATTCAAGTATTCTTACAATCCAGAACTAATTCTAGATTACACTAAAGCTTTTAAAAGTAGTATTGTACTATTTAGAGGAACGGATCCCTCCAGGTGACCCCCAGACCTGGATTTATTTATGATGTCATATTTACATTTATATACTGTCTTTGTATACTGTTCTAAGGAATAAGTAGAAGAATGGACTAATAGCTAGATTTCCAGCTTTGAAAAGATGTTTACCATAATGCAGCTCTCTTGAGTATGAATTACACTAGGACAGCCCTCAATATCTGCTATTCATTGAACATTAAATGGAGCCCAAAAAACAAGACTAAAGGAAACGTTTTCAAATTTTCTCTTGATGCACCCAAAAACTGGCCCATCCATAGGTGGCTAGAAAATAACTTAGCTGAACAACACGGCATATAGCCATGAAGCATGTGATGACTCTCTTTGATCTAAGGATTTTGCTAGAACTGTGAGCCTGGCAGTTGGTGTTCATTAGGTAACAGTTATTGATGGTTATCAAAGGATCATCAGTACTTATTCACATGAGAAGACCCACACTGTGATGCTCTTTTCACTCTCATCCATAGATCATAGTTAGAGAAATTTTCAGAAAATAAGTTAAAGCATGTCATGGCAACAGCTAAATCATAAATTATTAGGTTAAAACTTGAATTGTTAAATAGACATAGTTTACTCATTTTATAATCATTGGAAGGATTAAATTATCCAGCTTATTATGTTCTGATATATATGAACTCATTTACTTTAGAAATTTCCAACTTAAGAAATCATGAAAAGGGTTAATATTTGGGGTTCAACTAGACAGGTAGTTATGTTGCATAGATATTTGTGAATGGCATAATCATGAGAGCGTTTTCACTCTCAGGAAACACTCTCATGAAAAGGACTAAGAAGCGTCTGTTTCTACTATTGAGTTATAACAAATTAGTGATTTCAAAAGTTAGTGGTTTAGTGCCTGACCTGTGGTGGCGCAGTGTATAAAGCGTCGACCTGGGAACACTGAGGTCGCCAGTTCAAAACCCTGCACTGGTCTGGTCAAGGCACATATGGGAGTTGATGCTTCCAACTCCTCCCCCATTTCTCTCTTTCTCTCTCACTCTGTCTCCTCTCTAAAATGAATAAATATAAAGAAATTAAAAAAAAAAAAGTTAGTGGTTTAGCCTGGCCAGGCAGTGGTACAGAGGATAGAGCATCAGAGTGGGATAAAAAGGACGCAGGTTCAAAATCCTAAGTTTGCTGGTTTGAGTGTGGGGTCGCTGGCTTCAGTGTGGGATTATAAACATGGTCCCATCCCGCCTGACCTGTGGTGACGCAGTGGATAAAGCGTCGACCTGGGAACACTGAGGTTGCCAGTTCAAAACCCTGCACTGGCCTGGTCAAGGCATATATGGGAGTTGATGCTTCCAGCTCCTCCCCCCCTTTCTCTCTCTCTCTCTCTCTCTCTCTCTCTCTCTGTGACTCCTCTCTAAAATGAATAAAATAATTTTTTTTTTTAAAAAAAAACATGGTCCCATGGTTGCTGGCTTGAGCCCAAAGGCAGCTGGCTTGAAACCCAAGGTCTTTGGCTTAAACAAAGGGTCACTTGCTCTGCTGTAGCCTCCCCGTCAAGGCACATATGAGAAAGCAGTCAATGAACAACTAAAGTGCCACAGTGAAGAATTGATGCTTCTCATCTCTTTCCCTTCCTATCTGTCTGTCCCTGTCTGTTTCTCTCTCTGTCTATTTCTCTGTCTCTGTCACACAAAAAAGTTAGTGGCTTAAAATAACCATTTTCAAATATGCTCATGGATAAAGTATGACACAGGAGGCAAAGAATTCAAACAAAGCACAGTGAGGAGTGTGTGTGTCTCATTTTTAGGGTGTGAGGAGATCTAACTCAGAAGCCTAATTTCTAGGAATATTGATGGCTAAATATGAGAAATATTCTGGGTGTTCTTACTTACATCACACATGGTTGATATTGATTTTAACTAAGACCTTGGTTGAGGTTGTCAACTGCAATACTTCTATGTGGTTATTTGGCATAGATTTCCTCACAGCACAGCGACTTTGAAGTACACAAATTACAAATCTGGGCATCCCAGATTTCCAAAAATGAGTGCACCAGAGCATTTTGAGGAAGCTATGTCACTCTTTATGACAGCTTCAATGGTCATGCAGTCTCACTTCCACTGAAGTCTGTCGCCATAGTGAATCACAAGTGTGTCCAGAATGAATGGAAAGGATATATGAAATATATGAAAGGGTATCTTCTAAATGAAGCCATCATAGATTTAAAGGTAGATGCTAAGCTAGGGTGCTATCAGGGCCATCAGGGCAGATCTCAACCATCATCAGGAAAAGAAAAGCAGAAAATTAAAATTTATGCTTTGAAAATTTCCATGTCAAGAGAATGAGAAGACAGGCCATTAACTGAGAGAAAATATTTGCAAAAGACACATCTTGTAAAGAATGGTTGCCTCAAATATGCAAGACCTCTTAAAACTTGACAGAAAGAAAACACAACTCTATTTTAAAATGAGCTAAAGACCTGAATAGACCTCACTGAAGATGATATACAGATAGCAAATAATCACATATAATATCAGCTCTACATTATATTCATTTAGGAGATGCAAATTAAAATAATAATGTCATACCATTACACAACTAGTGAAATGGTAAAATCCAAAACCCTGACAACACCAACTGCTGGAAAGGATGTAGAACAATGGAGACTCTCATTCATTGCTGATGGAAATGCAGAGTGGTACAAGCTACTTTGGAAGACAATTTAGCTATTTCTTACAAAACTAAATAAACTCTTAATATGCAATCTGACAATTGTATTCCTTGGTATTTACCCAAAGGAGTTAAAAACTTATGTCCACACAGAAACTTACACACAAATGTTTATAGCAGCTTTATTCATAATTGCTAAAACTTACAAGCAATGCAGATATCCTTCAGTGGGTAAATAAATATATAAATTATAGTATATCTGGACAATGGAATATTATTCAGCACTAAAGAGAAACAAGTAATCAAGCTATGGAAAAACATGGAGAAAATATCAATGCATAATACTAGTGAAAGAAGCTAATTTGAAAGGTCTATATGCTGTGTGATTCTAACCATATGACATTCTGGAAAAGGTAAAACTATCAGAGCAGTGAAAAGATCAGTGTTTGCTAAAAGTTGGGAGGGAGGGTGAATTGAATTGGTAGAGTGCAAAAGATTTTTAGGGCAGTGAAATTGTTTGTCCAAGTTCAGAGAATATACAATGCCAAGAGTGAAATGTAACGTAAACTACAGACTTTGAGTGATAATGATTTGCAATGTATTAATAATTGAAATCAACTGTAATAAGTTCATCCATCTGGTGAAGGATGTTGCTAATGGGAAAAACTATGAATAAATGGGGGCAGAAAGATGTAGGAAATCTCTGTACCTTTTACTTAATTTTTCTGGGAAACTAAAACTGCTCTAAAAAATAAAGTTTATTTATTTTTTTTAAAAAATGGCAAAGTAGTAGATCAAACACTTGGCCTGGAATTATAGTACCAAACCAGGTCAGATCCTATGTTTATTCAAACCTTTAAAATCTACCCATGTCATATATTTCTTCATTTCACGCAATATTTAATTTTAATTTTTAATTTTTAATTTTTGTGTTTGTAGTTCTGGACACAATGATAGAGTATCCCTGGTCTGTTATAACTAGTGTGGAATATAAAAATAAAGTGTAGCAGATGAGATATAAAGCAGTCAGTGAGTGAGTGAAAATCCTTAAAGAACATCAAGGCTCTTATTCAGCATTTCCTAATCACATACTCATTAGTGTTTTTAATTTTCTGACCAAATGAAAGAAGGAAGGAAGGAAGGAAGGAAGGAAGGAAGGAAGGAAGGAAGGAAGGAAGGAAGGAAGGAAGGAAGGAAGGAAGGAAGGAAGGAAAGAAGGAAGGAAGGAAGGAAGGAAAGAAAAGAGGGAGGGAGTGAGAAAGGGAGGGAGGGAGGAAAGAAGAAAGGAAAGAAGGAAGGAAGAAAGGAAGAAAGGAAGGAAAGAAAGAAGGAAGGAAGGAAGGGAAGGAAAGAAAGAAAGAAAAAGAATGTTTTTCTTTCTGATGTTTTCTGCCCACATAGTACATCAACTAAGAAGATCATAGGGGCTGGTGAACATAACATTTTATATAAAAAAGTAAAGTTACATTTAACTGCATACTGATAAATATATAAACAAACAAACATCTCTGTTCACTGGTAAAATGCTTTCTTCAAACTTCTTTGTTAAATAGTAATATAGAAGTTGATAAAAGAAACTTTTTCATACAAAATAAATGGAATACTTTGTCTCCTTACAAAGGCTATTGTCATCTTCTCTATTTTATAAACTGAATGGGAACAAATTAAAACATTAAGGAATGAGAATACTTACTAGTTTTTCATATAAACCAGAAAAGTCAATAAACATAAGTCTCATTGTAGTAAGTGTGGTAAATATAATTTTGGACCTTTACTATTATCACTTTGACAGATTCATATAAATGTGAAATTCTCTGGCAACAAGTCTCCTAAAATAATTAACTGACAGCATCTTATTCTTTTTAAAAATATTTATTTTAATTTTTAGTTGACATACAACATTGTATTAATTTCAGGTGTACAATCACTTGACTGGACATTTATATAACTTATGAAGTAATCACGCTGATAACTCTAGTGCCCATTTAACCCCATATATATAGTTATTACAATATTATTAACTATATTCACTATACTCTCTTTATATCCTCATGACTATTATATCAATTTTTACTTCTAAATCTCTACCTTTTTCACTGATTTCTCCAACCCTCCCATCCGGCAACCTTCAAAATGTTCTCTATGAGTCTTCTTTTGTTCTGTTTATTTGTTTATTTTGTTTTTTAGAATTCATACATAAGTAAAATTATCTGGGATTTGTCTTTCTCTGTCTGACTTATTTCACTCAGCACAATACCCTATAGGTTTTATCATGTTGTTCCAGATGACAAGATTTCATTTTCATTTTTGTTAATGGGTGAATCATATTTCATTGTATATATGCACCACTTCTTTATTTATTCATTCATCTATTGATAAACACTTAAGTTGCTTCCATATATTGGCTATTGTAAATAAAGCTGCAATGAACACATGGATGTATGTCTTTTTAATTTAACAGTCTGGATTTCTTTTGATAACTAAATACTTGAAGGTGAAATGACTGGCTACTTATTTGTCTCTTGTTATAACCGTGGTTTTAAAGTCTCTTTTATCTGACATTGCTATCCCAGCTTTTTTTTTTTTCTGTTAGTGTTTTCATTAAATATCCTTTCTCTGTAACTTTTTGCATTTTAATTATGATGTGTCTTTGTATGGGCCTCTGCATTCATCTTGTTAACACTCTTTGTTCTTCCTGGACTTGTATATTGCCTTCACCAGGTTAGAAAATTTTTTCATCATTATTTTTTCTATTCCACATTACACGAATACCTAGTCCTTTTCTTTTCCTTTCTTTCCTTACCCCTGAATTGATGTTAGAGGCTAGTTACTCTCCAATAGGCAGAATTGGATTTACCAAAATGCTAAACAAGCTTAAACTACAGGGCTCCTATTTGCAATGAGCCCTTCTAGGTGCTGGGAATTATAGTTCCTAGGAATTGGCATTTCTGGCAAACTGCCTAAAGAGATCTTAGAAGAAAGGCATTGGATTCTCAAGTCTCTGGTAAAATTTGTTCTGATTTATTTTGTCATTTTAAATAAATACTCACTTTTGTGTTTACTTTTGGATTTGTCAGTTTGTATTATGAATGAAATTATGTTCACCCCAAATTTGTATGTGAAGATAAGGCCTTTAAATAGGCAATTAAAGTTAGCTGAGTTCGTAAAGGCGGACCCCTAATCCAGTAGGATCAGTGTCCTTCAGGAAGAGGAAGAGACACAAGGAAGAAAAGATGGCCATCTAAAAGCCAAGAAAACAGTCTAAGCAGAAATCAACTCTGACAGCACCTTGATCTTGGACTTGTAGCCTCCAAGCTGTGAGAAAATGACTTTCTGTTTGTTAAAGTACCCAGTCTGTGGCATTTTATTTTAATAACCCATGCAAACAAATACAGTATTGTTTTCCTTAAAGAATAATCTCAAAACTGTATAAACTGAAAGTTCTCTGACACCTGGATCTGGTGCTGAGAGCAAAATTAAAAATAAGGAGTAAGCATGATGGAGGGTGGGGCACTGAGAAAATAATTTTAGTTTCTTTCCTCACTGCCAACACCAAGTCTGGCAGAGACTCACTATTTTACTTTAGTAAATTATCAAAACAGGCCTTCATTTGGGGCAGCTTCAAACTTGGCAAGGGAAGAGATTAGAATAGAAACTGAAGTTTTTGTTTCAATGAAATTATATATTTTAATTTTCAACAGGCTAAAGCACCATAAATAATAAATAACATAATAATCAAATGGTTATATTAATAGCATTGCATGAGCTCATTGCATGACATTTCAGTTCTCATTCTAGTCTCACTGTAAACAGAGTTTGCGGAGACAAGAATTCTTGTGATTAAACATTCTACTTGCAAACATAATATATTATGAAGTGTTAATGTGATATATTAATAAATTATGTCATGTGGCATAGATTTTCTATTGGAATATGGAGAACTTATTTTGGTTTTTTTACAAGGACAGAGAGAGAGTCAGAGAGGGATAGATAGGGACAGACAGACAGGAACAGAGAGAAATGAGAAGCATCAATCATTAGTTTTTTGTTGCCCTTGGGACACCTTAGTTGTTCATTGATTGCTTTCTCACATGTGCCTTGACTGCGGGCACCCGGCAGCAGACGGAGCAAACCCCGCTGGAGGTAGCGACCTTGGGTTCAAGTTGGTGAGCTTTTGCTCAAGCCAGATGGGCCCGCGCTAAGGCTGGTGAGCTTGGGATCTCGAATCTGAGTCTTCTGCATCCCAGTCCGATGCTCTATCCACTGCGCCACCGCTTGGTCAGGCTGGAATATGGAGAACTTTTATAGTTTCTTTTTTTTTTACCTTCAACACAATTGATTTTGACAATTTTTTTTTGGGGGGGGGGTTAGAAGTTTTAGAGAACATGTTTTTGTTTGTTTGTTTGTTTTTCACATTATAAAGAAGTCAAGATAAAAAGCAGTCATTCTGGACTTCTGAAGATGCATCTGTCTTTCTTTGGTCATTCACTGTGTTGTTTACTCTATTTGAGGAATCCCCGTACTCAGAAATCCCTGGTGACTTGTGTTAGTTACGCCGTGTCAAGCTATGAGCAGCGTTTCCTCTCTGCCTAAAGGAAGTAGGTCACCGGAGATAGAAAGTTTCCTTTTGAGGAGAGAAAGTTTTATTCAGAGAAAACTTTCCATTTCTTATCATGTTAAACATCATCGCCTTAAAGCTATGACCTTAAAGGATTTTCCAGTACATCGTGAGGTGTATGGTCAAATGTGGAGCCTTAATTGAATCCTGATGGTCCTGGAATTAATCGAGAGACACTGAGTCCCCTCCATGCACTATATACCACAGCACCAGGTGCTCAATCAACAGCAAACGACGTCTTGTGCTCTCTGAGAACTCACATTGTACTAGGAAACACTAAGAAAAAAACAAATTAAAAAAAAGTGCAAGCCTCTGAAAAATCAGGAATGGGGTCCCAAAGAGAAGAATCAGCACCTACAAAGATCTAGGGGTGAGAAGTATAATATTGTAATCACTGAAAAAAACCTTAATAAAAATCAATTATATAACTGATACAATGTGAAGACATGAAACATAAAACAAAATAAAACACAATGGTCATATTTTCTTGGTCAGTTAGTTCAAGTCTATCTTCCAATCTACTATAATGCTGACTTTTGCATTTTAACTTATCAGGTAATTTACACCATTTTCTTAAAAATAACATGAAACAATAACGGTTTGTATTTCTTAGTAGAACTTATTCAACAATGCAAGAGAATATTAACAAACAGCACATTTTTCTCTGTCATGTCTTGAAATCTTCTTTCTCTACCAAAGCAATCTTATTCCAAACCAAAATGACTGATACCTGATTTTTAAAGTTGATAAACTAGGGCAAGCTCATGAGGCTCAGTTTTCTGAGCTAATGTAATTTTGTTTCCAATAACAATGTAGTTATTTCTCTTTGAAGAGCAAAGTTTTCATGCTAGAAGTAGTGATGTAGAGATTAAGGTGATATTGCACATGTCACAACAGACCCCAGCGAGATTACATTTTGGAAGGGAAGAAAGTGATAGTGACAGTCAGCTCAGGTCTGCCAAATGGCCAGCGGCTCTAAAACCACTGCAAAAATCTCTAGTGCTTTCTTTTTCTGATTTTATAAACATTTTTTACATGAGGTAGACTGTGAATATTGTCAGCAGCCATAGATTTGTTTAACTTAATATATTATTTCATAAGATGCCCTGTCATTCAGGGTGGATATTCACACCTGAGGATTTCCCTGAGCATTGTGCAGAAAAACCTTACACTCCAGTGAAAACAGGTAGAAATGTATGACCTGATTTCTTCAGGGGTTTAAGTAGGTAAAAGTAATTTTACACACTCAAGGATATAGTATGTTAGTCAATCATTTTATTTAGCTTCAGAAAAAGGAAGCCAAAGAGAGAGAGGTGATTTATTTAGTTTATCCACATTTGTCTCACAAAAAAATTTGCTTCCTTCAACCATTTCTTCTGATATTTACACTGTATGATATTGGAATTAATGTATTTAACACTTTTCATTGTGTCATTAACATGATTGCTCAGGAGACCATAAAATGACTCTATTTTGTCCTTGCTAAGAAGACTTGAGAGGTAGCTTAAAGCTAGACCCAGTGAACCTAGAAGCCTAACATCTCTATGAGCGCAAGCTCTGCTTTCTCCTGACATTTCCAGTTAGGTGGTCATTCCACTAGCAGGCGCTGCACTACCATATGCTTTGAACTAAGTTGCTGTCAGCATTCAAGTGGTAAATGACAGCAGATTCCAATATTATGACAAGCCATGTGCAAATCCTGAAAATTCAGGTTGTGAAAGGCAGGAACTGACATCTGTTGAACCAGAATGTTGGCGGCCACAGAGAACATAGACCTGAGGTGAGTAAGTTGTGGAAGACTAAGTGATGGCTCAGAAATCTGCACACTACTTTTGTGCCCCCAGGGAGAAAGAACAGGCAGCTGCTAGGACTAAATTTTGACTACAACTTAGTCAATCAAGAAAATTGCAATCACTATATAAATCAGACCAAGTCACAGGTTTTTCAGTTTTCATTTTTCAGTTTCAAATGCGTGAGTAAAATAGTTCATACTGCTCAATTGGAAAGCATTTTGGAGTGATCAAAACAGATATTGGAGTGATACAATATAGATATTAAATCAATATGATATAGTTTTAAGATATGTAAGCTGGTAATTGTGTTTAACATTTTCCCAAGTGTAGTCCATACATTCACATGTTTTCATCTAATTTTTTAATCTAATTCATGAGTCCATTGAAAATTTACATATATGTATGTATACACACACATGAATAAATGAATATAATATGTAAATTACATACAACTTTATAAGCTATAGCAAGCTTCTAGAAGTTGGTTATTCAGGATATTTGTATAATTCTATTTATAGTAAACACTTATTATATTTTGGGGATAGTTTTACTTTTCTTTTTTTTGCAACTTCTATCTTCCTTTTTTTCTTTCCAATTTGTTCTTGGGATTATGTAAAACAAATCTGTCTAAACTTTACTACCCATAGTGAGTTCATTTTACAACTAATGAGCCATGTGGGTCAAACACATTTTTTAGAATTCTAATATGTTTCTGAATATACTATAAAATAAATCTTTCTTTATTGTTCCAAACATTAATTTGGAATCCAAATAACCAGCTTCTCCTTTCTAAATGTTATTATGCCCAAGCAACATTTCAGTTTCTCCGTGGATAATTTCATATAGCATTCCTTATGAGTGTACATTATATTAGGTGTTATAATATAATATCTTCTATGAGGGACACCAAGAATGATTAACTTAATACAAATTATAGTCAAAACAAGTCTGAAATGGATCTTTTGTAGTAGTGAAGAAAAAGCCTTAAATTAGGGAGTCTCTTCCCTGCCCACGAACTTGCTATAATCTCACTTCTCTCTCATTTAATATTCTAAACATCTCTTTTCTTTAATATTAAAATATTTCTCTTCCCTTTACCTACAAAATAGAAGGAAAATTTCTGTCATCTTCAGTTTCAAATTTATTCTTAAGAGTGTGTGATCATAAGTTTTAAAATTATGGTAATGGTAGTCTTCTGTAGAATAGCTTTGCATCTTTACAGTTTGGCATCTCTAATGCCTTTTAAAACTTGTATAACTCAATTCAAGTAAATTGCAAGGAGTTGATATGTATAACTTTACCTCATTACACATTGTAAGAAAGAAGAGTGAAAATAATTGCACAAAGACTGTGCTGTTCATTGATTTCATAGGCTCTTTAATCCTTTTTTTATAATGGCCGCCTCCCTCACATTTCAATGCGTGTTTTGTATGCTGCAAGAGTGGTGAGAAGATTACATTTAGAATTCTGTGAACTTTAGACAATAAAATAGTTGCAGTATTTGTTCCCAGTTGTTTTTTTCAGTTTTTTTCAATTTATCATGAGAAAGAATTTCAATCTCTTCGGTCTTATAAAAAGGTCTCTGCCAGATATATTTGTTTGATATATAACTAGCAATCTGTAAAAAGTTTGGAATATATAGTAGTTTGTAAAAAATAAACTTGGACAAATAAGTTCCAATGTGAATCATTTTAAAAAAGGATTAACCCAAAACCATGGCTTTGACCAATAAATAGTTTTTGGTTTTTGTATTTTTTGTACTTATGGTTCCCATGGGTTTGTCTATCCATTCAACAATGTTGCTGGTTTTTCTCAGCAACATTAAGTGATCTCGTTTTCCTTCAGGAGCACAGCAATGCAAGTAGCTTCTCTCAAGCTGAGCTTGTTCCCAGGGACAGACAGAGACAATGTAAACCAAGTTGCTAGGTCACTCAGCAAGTTTAGGACAAAGTGCGCTATGGTGTTCAGAGCCTGTGCATGTCAAGCAATAGCTAACAATGCCATTTGCTTTGTCTCCGTAGACACAAGATTGAAGTAGTGTCATAAAGGAGGTTTTGAGGGATGCTTTGAACGTTAGAAGTCCAAAGTTCACAAACTAGATTGTGTATTTTTTAAGTCAGGGTTTCACCATTTACATCCACACTTTCTCGTAGTAATAGCATCCAAGAAATTACAGGGCTAATCAACCTTTTTATACCTACCGCCCACTTTTGTATCTCTGTTAGTAGTAAAATTTTCTAACCGTCCACTGGTTCCACAGTAATGGTGATTTATAAAATAGGGAAATAACTTTACTTTATAAAACTTATAAAGCAGAGTTACAGCAAGTTAAAGCATATAATAATAATTACTTACCAGGTACTTTATGTCAGATTTTCACTAAGTTTGGCAGAATAAATCTTTATAAAAACAACTTACTATAGTTAAATATATCCTTTTATTTATACTTTGGTTGCTCCACTACTGTCCACCATGAAAGCTGGAATGCCCACTAATGAGCGGTAGGGACCAGGTGACTACCACTGCTAGAAAAGATTATGCATGTCAGAGTCAGTATGCCCAAGGTCAAACACAGTTCTGCCCTTGAACTGGTCTAAAACTTTGGGCAGGCTACTTAACCCTTAATATCTTAGTTTTGTCATCTATAAAATGGGAATAATAAGAGCTCCTATCTCATAAAACTATTGTGAAGATTAAATGGTTTATACTCACCAAGTCTTCGGTCAGTGCCTGACATATTGTAAATACCTAAATGTTAGCAATTATCATCCAACAAGCAATAATTATGCCACTTATTCTATAGTATGTGGGATTGTCATTTTCATGAGCTCTTTGAGAGTCAAATTTTGCTTATGAGAAGCAGAACTAAAAATTGCCATCAGCTCATTGGACATTCTCCTTCCAAGGAGATGGCAGTTACTTAGTATGTCATTCCATACAAACTAAATTATTTTTAATCAGTCACATATGATTGCATATCACTTTGCATCAACCAGTAAGAACAAGTCTCAATCTGATAAGAAGGTAAAGGGTAAAGTCAATTAGTTGCTTGGTATTTAAGATTGTATATTATTTTACAAATATTTTAAGTATCTAAGTCATATTGTCACAGTTATATACTGAATATGCAAAACTATAAGCAGTTAGAATTAATGTTGTTAGACCCTAGAATAATAGTATGTAAACAGTATTTAACAACAGTAAAATTATATGGTTTTATGTACAGAAATTTACAACTTAAAAATAATTCCAGTGCACTAGAAGAATAAAAATACAGTAAAAGATAGCACATTAGAGGAATGGCTGAAGTAATGATCGTAGCATCAAGAAAAGTTAATGTATCAGTTGTTTGGGGTTTTGTTGTTGTCTTAAAAGTCTTTAGTTTTTAGAACAATTTTATGTGTACAGAAACATTGAGTAGATACAGAGATTTTTCATACAACCTTTTCTCCCACCCAACTACCTACAGTGTCCATTATTTTTAACATCTTGCATTAATATGGTACATTAGTTACAAGTGGTGAATTAATATTGATGTTGTTATTAACTGAAGTCTACAGTTTATATCTGTTTTCTGAAGTTCTATGGGTTTTGATAAATGAATGTCATGTATTTATCATCATTATAGTATTATATAGTTTCACTGCCCTAAAAATTCTTCCTGAATTCTGCTTATGCAGCACCCTTTTCCTCCCTCATGATGTCTGGAAACCACTAATCATTTTATTAGCTCCATAGTTGTACCTTTTTTAAAATTTTATTTAGTTCAAAATTATGATATGTATCCTTTTCAAATTGGCTTCTTTCATTTAGTAATATGCACTTAAAATTCTTTCATGTCTTTTCATGGCTTAATAGTTCATTTCTTTTTAGCACTGAATAGTATTCCATTTTATGGGTGTACCACAGATTGTTTATTCAACTACCAAATGAAAAAATATCTTGGTTGCTTCCACACTCTTTAAATTATGAATAAAGCTGCTATAAATATCTCTGTGCAGCTTTCCAATGGACACAGATTTTCAACACAGTTAGGTCAATAGGTAGAAGTGTGATGACTACATTGCATGCTAAGATTATGTTTTTAAAAGACTGCTAAACAGTCTTGAAAAATAGTTTTATCATTTTGCATTTTTATCAACAATAATAAATGATAGCTCTTGTTTTCCCACATCCTCAGCATTAGGTATTGTGAGTTTTTGGATTTTGACCCTTCTAATAGATGTGTCTATTGAATTTACAATTTCTTTGAATTTACAATTTCTTAATGGAAAATGATCTTGAGTACTTTTTCCTATGTTTATTTGCTATGTGTATATATAGTTTTTGGTTATGTGTCTATTCAGATATTCTGAGAATTTTTAAAATAGAATTTGTTTTGTTTTATTATCGTTGAGTTTTAAGAATATTTTGCATATTTTGGATACGAGTATTTTTTCATATATGTGTTTTACAGATATTTTTCTCGGTATGTGGCTTAACTTGTCTTTTTTTATGTTTTTCTTTTTTTTTGCAAAACAAGTTTCAAATTTTAATTCTTCACATTGAAGAAATAGCTGAAATAATAATCATAGAATTAAAAAAACTTGATGTATCAATTATTTTTAATAAGTTGAACCAAAATAATTTCTGAGTTTGTATAAGGATAACAGCTTAAGGAATCAGTTGTCAATGACAAGGGTCCAAAAAATTATATGGAAATAAAATAATAATTTTAGAAATATTTTTTGGAGCACTAAAACAAGTGAAGAAATTTCAACAAGAGAATCTAAAATTTTCTTTGGAAAATCTGTATCAACTTTCAAAAAAAGTCAAAATAGGATATATACACACACACATACACATCAACCCAGATTTTCACAGGGAATTAAAGATTATACAAGATTTTGGATTGCAGTCTACCCTCTAGAGCCAAATAACAAATTGATCTCATCTTACAGATCAAGTCCATTGGATTGATGATAACTGCATGTGAGGCAATGTTAAGAAGGCTTGGTGGGAAAGGAAGCAGTGATTAAGTGAGCAGAGGAATATCTGCTTTCAAAAGCCAAGTTCAATGCTCCACTCTTAACCATATCTTAGAAAGAAACACCTTCTATGTAAAGCAATTTTTTAAATTTATTTTATTTTTTTATTATTTATTTATTTATTTATTTATTTATTTTTGTGGCCAGAGACAGAGAGCATCAGAGAGAAGGACAGATAGGGACAGACAAGAAGGGAGAGACATGAGAAACATCAATTCTTCATTGCGGTTCCTTAGTTGTTCATTGATTGATTTCTCATATGTGTCTTGACTGGAGGGCTACAGCAGACCGAGTGACCCTTTGCTCGAGCCAGCGACCTTGGGCTCAAGCTGGCGTGCCTTGCTCAAACCTGATGAGCTCGCGCTCAAGCTGGCGACCTCGGGGTTTCGAACCTGAGTTCTCCACGTCCCAGTCCGATGCTCTATCTACTGTGCCACTGCCTTGTCAGGCATAAGGCAAATTTTTAATTACAAAATACATTAAGATAGAGATGTGATAGAAGTAAGGCATCGTACCATGAACTGAATGATGATTTTTTTCTTCTTTACTCTATTTTTTGATTTATGACCAGTGTGAGAAGGCAGGATTATTGGTAGCTCTTACTTTGCTGATGACAAGAGGTTCTAACCTTGGAAGATCCAAGAAGGAGTCTGTACAAGACTCAGAGCTGACTTAAAGAATATTGTTTCTTGATAAACCAAGAGCAAAACAAAAATGGTTTTTAAAATATTATAGATGTTGACATCATGTCTTTACTTTCTAACTGCTCCTCTAAACCTCAGATAAGAGTTTTCAAAACATAGACTATACAGTGAAACAAAATATAAGAGCAACTAAAGATGGCTGTATGGCTGAGAAAGAATGTTGTTTCCTGGTAAAGTCAGATTAAAAAACTTGTAAAGTATCAAATGGTGACAAGATTAGATAATTCTGTGGCAAATACTTGCTGAAAAAAAAATTATCTTCAAGCATGCAAGTCCTTTAGTTCTCAACCAGAGTCTCAATCAAACTGATTAAGAAGGCTATAGGATGTTCAGAAGCTAAAACTTAATCTTAGTAATATTATCAATTTGATAATTGTCTTCATACAGTGTTTACAGATCTGAGATTTGTAAAGATAAACTTGTCTAAATTGATTACAACCATCACCCAAATATTGAGCTAAGACCAAAACAGCAATCCCATAGCTTACAAATCTGACAGCTTTCTTGCCAGATCAACAACAAAATGGCAAAACTGATTAAATATGCTCCTCCCTCATTTCAACTTGAGGAAGTTTCTAAGTTTAGCAAATAAGCTGAATACAGGAATCTCTAAGCTTGTCAAAAGACGATGGCAATTAAATTGACATCTCTTCTGCACCTCATTTTTAAAAGAATGTATATTTCAAGGCCTTGACAGTCAAAAACTATTTAGATTATTCATTACATTGCCAATGAGTTAGTAACATTTTTTATGGCATTAAATTTTGCATAATATAATTTGTCACTATTTCTTTATGAAGCTTGTTTTATATTCATAGTTGTCCCACAACACTATATTTTCCTCTTTGTCAGCCCAGAACTTCATTATGAAAGATGAGGTTTTATCATTTCCCAGTGATGCAAAATGTCTACAGTGAGTAAGTGTCATTATGTAGGAACAGGAATTCAGTTTTCCTCCATTAACCAGGCAGACTAATGACTCAACAAGTTTATAGCTTGCCACAAAATTTGATAGCTCAATGTGAGTTCGAACAAATGAAAGTAACATGATTGCAAAAATTAGAGTTGCATTTTATTTTGGGATGAATTTTCTAACTTTCCTAAACTTAGGTCCAAGTTTCCATTAAGTTAATGAGTAAGGACCCCTTTTGATCTTTGCTCCTGAGAAAAGGTAACTTTGGTTCTCTGCTGCCATTGGTTCAATAGGTCACATGTTTATCTATTCAAATCCAATTCAGCCTGAGAGCTTAGTCAAATGGTGAGCATCTGCCCATACCTCCAAATCAAAACCTTCTCAATACTTCCAACTCCCACAGAAGATTAAAAGAGCAATTAATTCTGGAGAATGTCAAGAAGGTTCCCATCATGAACTATCCAAGTCTTTTATTTCTGAATCCAGGGAGCCCAAGAGATGTTGAGGCAAAAAATTGCTCAATCTAAATAAGTACTACATCCTAAATGCACATTTTTCAGTTGTTACAACACCATTTATTGTAAAGACTATCTTCCTCTCTTGGATTTCCTTTGCTACTTTGTTAAAAGTCAGCCAATTATTTAGGTGGATCTACCCTGGGCTCTCTGTTTTGTTCCATTCATCTATGTCTGTATTTCTTTTATGTTGTCTTGTTCACCATAACTTTATAGTAAAACTTGAAGTTGAGAAATATCCCCCACTTTCTTCTTCTTAAGTATTGTGGTGGCTATTCTGAGTCTGTTTTCTTTCCATATGAACTTCAGATTCACTTTTTCAATATCCAAAAAAAGTAAGCTTTTTGACATTTTGGTTGAGATTGCATTGAATCTATAGAACAAGGTGGAAAGAATTGATATCTTAACAATATTAAGTCTTCTAAATCAATAACATGGAATATTTATTTTTTTGTCTTCTTTTATTTCTTTCATCAGACTTTTATAATTTCTGAATCTAAATCCTATACATATTTTGTTAGATTCATACCTAAATAGATCATAATTTTTGTTATTGAAAGTGAGATTGTTTTTAATTTCAATTTTCAATTGTAAAGAAAAGCAATTAACTTTTGTATATTAACAATATATCCTGCAACCTTGCTGTAATTGCTTATTAGTTCCTAGTGGTTGTTTTTTCATTATTACTTGTGATTTTCTACACAAATCAGCATATATCTGTGAACAAAATCAGTTTTATTCTGTAGCTCATTGACATGGTACATTATATTAACCAATCTTTAAATGTTGAACCAGCCTTATTTGCATGGAATAAATCCCTTATATGTGGTATACAATTTTATACAGGGAAACATCAATCATCAGTTTTTCGTTGCGACACCTTAGTTGTTCATTGATTGCTTTCTCACATGTGCCTTGACCGTGGGCCTTCAGCAGATTGAGCAACCCCTTGCTGGAGCCAGCGACCTTGGGTCCAAGCTGGAGATCTTTTTGCTCGAGCCAGATGGGCCCGCGCTCAAGCTGGCGACCTCGGGGTCTCAAACTTGGGTCCTCCGCATCCCAGTCCGACACTCTATCCACTGCCTGGTAAGGCTGTTGTGCTTTCTTTTTATATTCTACTCTTTTTCTATCATCTTTGGTTTTCATTAAGCATTTTCTTTTCTTTCTTAGAATATCAATTACCATTCTTTTTGAAAAACAATTTAGTGGTTTCCTAGAGGTTATAGTACACATTTACACCTAATATAATTTTAATTTCAAATAACACTATACAATTTCATGAATAATGCAGTACCTTATGATGTTATATTCCCAATTTTTCTTTTTATTTCTTAAATATTCCTGTCATTTATTTCCCTTAATCATATAATGTAATCACTCAGTATATTTTTATCATTTTTATTTTGAAGAAAAAGAATTATTGATTAGATCAATTAAGAATAAGAAAAATGCAAGATTTATCATATTTTACCTTATTTCATTCATTGCCCATTTGATACTCTTTATATAGATCTAAGATTCTGAACTATATTGTCTTTTTCTTTCCCAAAATAACTTCATTTAACATTTTTTGCAGAGTAGGGTTTTTGACAATGCATTCCTTCTGTTTTTGTCTAAGGAAGTCTTTATTTCTCCTACACATTTGAGGGATAATTTTATTTCATATAGAAATCTATGTGTTTTTCAACACCTTAAAATTCTTACTCAACTTTCTCCTTGTTTATATGATTTCTGATGAGAAGTCCAATGTAATTTGTATTGTTTTCCTTTATAGGTAAGATGTTTTTACTGTTTCTTTTCATCTTTTCTCTTTGTCTTTAGTTTTTTGTTGTTTTATTATGATAGACCCAGATGTATTTGGATATTTATTATATTTATCTTGCTTGGAGTTCTTCGAATATTCTGGATATACAGTTTATTTCTGTCATTAATTTCTGAAAACTTAAATAAATTATTATTTTTTTCTTTCTTTTGTGACAGAGACAAAAAGAGAGACAAATAAGAACAGACAGATAGGAAGAAAGAGAGATGAGAAACATCAGTTCTTTGTTGTGGCACCTTAGTTGTTTACTGATTGCTTTCTCATATGTACCTTGACTGGGGGGTGGGGGTCTACAGCAGATCAAGTGACCCTTTGCTCAAGCCAGCGACCTTGGGTTCAAACTGGTAAGCTGTGCTCAAACTAGTTGAGCCTGCACTCAAGCCTGCGACCTTGGGGTTTCAAACATGGGTCCTCTGCGTCCCAGTCTTTTGTTCTATCCATTGTGCCACTGCCTGGTCAGGCAAATAAATTATTATTTCAATTATTTCTTTTTCTTATTTCTTTCTTCTTTTCTGATATTACAATTGCAAGTATATTAAACCTTTTGTAATTCTATTTTCTTTTGCCTTTTAATTTGGGAATATTTTATTATCACATCCTCAAGTTCATTAATTCTTTCCTTAGCTGTTTTCAGTCTATTAATGATCCCATCAAAGGCATTCTTTATTTATTTTACTGTGCTTTTGTTTTCTATCACTTCTTTGTGTTTATTTCTTAGCATTTCCATTTCTTTGCTTACATTAGCCATCTGTTCTTGAATGTTAACTTTTTTCCATTAGAATTTTTAACATTTTAACCATATGTTTAATATAGTTAATGAATTTCCCATCTGGTAATTTATAAATCAGTGTTTTATCAGAGTCTCATTTTAATGCTGCTTTGTAAATTAATTAATTAATTAGTTAATTAGTTAATTAATATAAGTGAAAAGAAGAGAGATAGTGAAACTCTTGCGTGTGCCCTGACCAGGATCAACCCTGCAACCTCATCTGGGGCTGATGCTAAATCAACCAAACTATTTTTAGTGCCTGGGGCTGACTTAATGCCCTGGGGACAACACTTGAACCAACTGAGCCACTAGCTGTGAGAGGGGAAGAGAGAGAGAAGGTGGAAAGAAGAAGATGGTTGCTTTTCTTGTGTGCCCTGACTATAAATCAAACCCAAGAGGTCTGCATGATGGGTCTGGACTCTATTTACTGAGCCTGGTGGTCAAGGCCGGACTTGTCTATTTAAATTGTGTTTCTTTGGTCCTTTTAGGATGTATTGTAACATTTTGTTGAAAATGAATTATAATATGATCAATTAATTTAAAGAAATTTTCTAATTTATGTTGAGTTTTCTGTAATCCATGGGTTATGTAGTAACTTGTTGTTTGACTTTCAAATATTTGAGTATTTTGTAATATCCTCTCATTGATTACTTTATTAATTTTTTTGTGGTTAAAGCCATTATTTCTATTATTTCAATTCTCTTAAATTCATTAAGACTTATCTTATTGTCCATAATACAGTCTTTACCACTGAATAGACTAACTCTGATCATTATAAAAAGTTTATTATTTCTGATAACATGTTTATTTTAATGTCTATTTTCACTGATATTACTATAGCTACTCCAGCTCTTATAATGTTATAACTTGCATGGTATATCTTTCTATATCCTTTTATTTCAACTTATTTATATTTTTAAATTTAAAGTGTGCTTCCTATATAGAGAATATAGTTAGATATTATTTTTATTTAGTTTTACAATCTCTGCCTTTTGATTGAATTCACTTACATTTTGCATTATTATTGATATTGTTGAATTTAAATTGCCCATTTTACTTTTTCTTACATGTCTTATGTTTGCTTTGCTATTCTAGTCCTTTTTTACTGCATTCTCTTGCACTGAGTGAATATTGCATGTGTACCTTTTTAATATTTTTAATTATTGCTTTACTATATATTTTATTTTATTTTATTTTTTTTCATTTTAGAGAGGAGACACAGAAAGAGAGAGAGAGAGAGAGAAAGAGAGAAAGATTTCTTTAAATGAATAAATTAATTAGTTAATTTAAAGATAATATGAATAAATGCTATCTTCCTAGTACTACCTTGTCATGGTAAACTCTAAGGATGTTTACACTTATTTGAAAAGGATTATAACCTGCTAGATATTTTTAAAAGTCTTCTTTAAAAATGCTGCTAAGGTTTTATGATTTCAATTTTATTGTCTATCTCTGAGCTAAGTTAATTATTGATTCACCTAAGATTACACTAGCTTTAATCTGCAATTTTAAATAAAGTGACATTAGAAGAAGCAATACATAGGTTTAAGTTTTCTATAATCATGTGTAGCCATTTCATAATTGGACTATGCTAATAAAAACTAGATTGAGATTGGTTTCTAGCACAATTTGCAACAAAAGAAATAAGATTCTCAGCCGGGACATACAATGCTGAATTTTACAAAAATCAAGAAAAAGCATTTACTAGCCATGAATTGCAGTGCAGAAAGTTCTACATATTAACATAAGCAAAATGAGGTTTCTGGCCTTAGGCATCAAATTCAATCATTTCATCTCTCCAAGTAGCTCTTTCTCTATTTTAATATCCCCACAGGCACACACTCACAAGGATAGAAATGATGGAAGTGATTTTGAATTTTAAATCCAAATCAAAGTCCAAATGGAGTACAGAATACAATATTTAGTATACCAGGCTTAGCATCCTAGCTAAGAAAATGAAAGGATTTATTTTAAAATGATGACAGAATAATGGTTGCTTATTGAAGTTTCTAATATAATTTGCCTTTGAATTTTAGGCAACAAATGTAAAAAGTGTTCAATATACATTAAAACATCATTATTACTACAAATAGTATAATTATTACTATACTGTTAGGTTAACCCTCTTTACAAGTTACCTGCCATGTAGATTCTCTTTATATATTTGATAAAATATACAAATTTTAAATTAGTAAAGAAAATGAAGACACTGACATAATAAAAAAATGTATGTTATGTTAAACAAAAGAAGTATAAAAATTATGCATAAGCAAAAAGTATTTAGCTAAATACTTATATTTTCTTTAAAAATAAATAGGGTATGACATTAGATTACCTGTTACGTACATTTACATCAGAAACTGAAACAACTTAGAGGCCCATCACTTATGTCATATTAAGTGATGTCTGGACTTGTTAAGTCATTAAGTCAACTCACCTTTAACATCACCTGCAGGTTAATCTAATTAAATGTGACTATTAAAAAGTTACTTCACTCCTGAAAAACAATTTGTGGTTTTCTGTCACATAAGGATAAATCTCACATTCCTTATGCTGGTACTTAAAGCCATTCTAGTGGCTAAAATCTTGCTCTTTATCTACCTTCTAAAACTGTATCTTTAAGAACTTTATGTATGAGTATAATAATTGATATAAAGTGAAAGAGAAAAGTTGAGAACTATGCAAATAAGAAAGTGACATCTATTTCTAAGCAAAATATAAAAACCAAGAGAGAAATAAAGAATCAACACTAAACACAGCATTTTACAGACTAGAAGCTGGGGACACATCATGAAATTATATTCCAAGGTCAAAGCAATAGTATTTATATGATTATTTGCGCATCTCCAGCAGCCAAAACCCTTTCTTACCCTACCTGCATTATCATATTTAGGTGTTAGAATCTGAATGGCTTCCATGCCAGTAGTGTATTTTGGAAATGATATCAGAGGGCAAGAATGAAGCACCAGGGAAGTAAAATAGAGAGGAAAGGAAAGACAAGAAAAGGATGTATTATCTTGCTGGACATTGCTGAGGAGCTGGTACTTTAATCTTTGACTTCTAGCTTCCAGAACTGTCAGAACTAAATGTGATGTTTAAGCCACTCAGTCCATGCTATCTTGTTATAACATCTTGAGTTGATTAAGACACCCACCTCTATTATTATATAAAGAGGTGACTTTATCAGTAGAGTGGAGAAAATATCTTCTAGCTAAAGATTGTGTGAGGACAATACTTGGATTTTCCCCTACAAGAGTTAACAAAATAGCACCAAAAACAGACCTTGTAGGTCAATAAATTACACTTTGTATAGTATGATTATAAATGGTTGTATCATGATAAAAAATAAGGAAAATATTCTAAACAAAATAAATAATTAATCTCATTTTTTAATGTGCAATAAATGCCATTTTAGTCAAAGAAATCTTCAAGGAAGACCTTAAATTTAAATTTCTTTGATGGAAAACTGAGAACAAAAGGCATGAATGTGATTAGATGCAAATATAAAATTTGACTATCTCAGTATTAATTTATTTATTCTTCATCTACTTATTCATTCAACCAATGTTCACATTTACCAAGCGCTATGTAGATATGGAGAAGTGGAGAACAAATCATAGATTTTGACATCTTGAAACTTGTAGCACAGAGGGGGAGATAGATGCTGAGCAAATAATCACATCAATAAATATGTAATTTATTATAAAAAGCAGTATTAAAAGGAAGATATAGTGCACTGTTCAGAATTATATAGGATAGAAAGGGAAGAGCTCTCCAAGAAAGTGACCTAGTATAAACTCTCCATTTTATTATTAGAAATTACATTTTTTCACTTTTGCTAAAGCTAAATATACTTTACAGTTTGATTTTAGGAAAATCAATATATCTTGCAATACTGAATATTTCTGATATGACTATGACTCCATCATAACAAAGCAAAATGATTCACTTTGATATGACTATTCTTGCATCTTTGTTCTGCTTTTACTAATTCCACTCTTTTAGCTTCTATAAGCTCGTTTTCACATGCAGTATACCTTTTAACCCCGCCCACCCATGTGACTTTAAAACCCCAGAGAACCTGCCAGTGGGGGCTCAATTTAGGAGAATGAACTCCTCTGAGCCCACGAGCATAATAAACTGGTTCTTCAACTCTCTGAGTGTTGCTTGGCTTTTTGGACATTCCACTCTGCCACATTTCTTCTCAAGAATATGCTATGTGTTTGGGAAACTTTCTGTCAAATTTCTTTTTATATATCTGAAATTCTAAGGTACTAATCTTACTTAAAGATGATTTTGTGTGCTCAAAGATAGAATGAGAATAAAAATTTGTCACTTAAGTATTTTTTTTAAGTGAGCTGCACAGATATTTACCACTTTCCAAGAGATAAATTTAACATCATTGAAAGAATAAAACCATGTAATGCTTAAAACTTTCTAGGCAAAACCTCTACTCATGATTGAACTGGTTTGCTGTTTTTTTGTTGTTGTTGTTTGGTTTTGCTTTGATTTTTTTTTAAATTTAGGAATAGACACAGATGTTCAAAATGGTTTTTTAAAAAACAAACCTTTAAAGTCTCTGAAGAAAGTCCTAAGTGCACACAGCAAATGAAAAAGATTATCAATCTGTGATATTCACAACACACTCCAATTTCTTTGCCCAAGATCAGCAAAGTTCATACCTTCTCTGAACAAGAGGTACTAAACTGTGTTTCCCACTGCCAATCTGGGGCCACAGTATTAAACAAAGAAGGGCAGGCAGCGAAGATCTTTCCTCTGCACAGATCCATGTTGCAGAAGCTCTATTTCTAGCAGATGTGATGAAGAGGACTGATCCTCCCTTTCACCACTGTAAGGCCAGTAGCCACAGCCACCATCACAGCCACCTGCCCCATGCAGGTTCAAATTTGATTTGGACAGATGGTAATAAAACAACAGAGCCAAGAACTGGTGGGCCATTTCCCTTTAATCCTAGTTCACACCGGCGGGCAAGAAATACACACAGTGGGAAAACACTTCCCTTTCCATTCATGGCTCTCAAAGCCACTGACTTATCTGAGTTTCCTACCTCACCAGCCTTATTCACCTTTGTTCCCCATCTCTTTTTCTCTGCACAAACTGGTTTCTCCTTTAGCACTTCACCATCTTGGCTGCTTCTCCTCTCCTCCACATGGCCTTTGTCTGCTCTCCTAAAGCATGGGCTTCTCTGCCCCATTTTATAGTGTAGAAATCAAAACCTTTAATTCAGTATACAAACAAAGAAGTCTCTGATACAAAGTCACTTATCTGAAGCATAATGGGATTCCTCATGAGAGCGCACATGCAACACATCATGCAACAGTCAAAGATGTGGGGAAAAGCTTAGTGTGGAAAATATTTTAGTATTAAGAGGATGGGAAAGGCTTAGTCTTAAAATTAAGCCTTAGGCTATAATGACCCTGGCTGCTTAAAGCCTGTCCCCCACACCCAATGCAAACTATAAGCAAGCAAATATATATATCATATTTGCAAACTTATTTGACCCGCAACCACTCTGCACCCACTTGTACAATGGAACCTCTGTCCCAGGCATAGAAGGGTGAAAATGCTGGGTTCCCATAGACCTCACCCAAGTGGGATAATAGAATATAAACTCTACTCTAGGAGGGGCAAGACAATAAGATTAAGGGCTACCATCCCCAACCAGTACAGAGGTTTCATTCCAGGATGAATGGGCTGCCATCCCTGCCTCCAGCCAAGCTGCAGTGGAGATTCCCCCCAGAACAAGACCCAGGCTGCAAGTACAAAGAATTTGGTAGCTCCATGATACTTTTAGCAATATGAGAAATAGTCAACAACCTCAAAGAAAGAATAAGGGAAAGAATTAGAAAAAGAGCCCTCCTAGGACTAGAGGAGCATCAAAGACTAGCAACATCTGCCCATAAATAAGGCCTGTGTAATATTGTGATTTATCATATTTCCCCATGTATAAGATGTACCCTTTTTCTTTATATTTAGTCTTCATCCTAGATCCTGGCACAGAATTACTAAAACCTTTAAAATTTCCTAAGTGAAGAGAGTCATAAAGGTATCTTTGTTACGTTAATGAAGTGACTTTTGGAAAGCCCCTAGGTCACTTAAGGGAAACAATCCTGTGATAAGAGGGTTAAAATTTTCACTGCCACACTGTTGGTCAAAAAAATTTGTAAATATGATGTATGTTTGCTCGCTTATAGTTTGCATTGGGTGTGGATATGGACAGGCTGTAAGCAGGCAGGGTCGTTATAGCCTAAAGTTTAGTTTTAAGACTAAGTCTTTCCCATTCTTTTAATACTAAGATCTTTTCAAAGCTAAGCTTTTCCCCACACCCTTGACCTTTCTTTGCATGATGTGAGGTGATGCACTCTCCTGAGAAATCCCATTATGCCTCAGATAAGTGGCTTTGTATCAGAGACTTTCTTGTTTGTATATTGGATTAAAGGTTTTAATTTCTACACTATAAAATGGAGCAGAGAAGCCCATGAAGGAGGAGAGTAGACAAAGGCCATGTGGAGGAGAGGAGAAGCAGCCAAGATGGTGGAGTGCTGAAGGAGAAACCAGTTTGTGCAGAGTTTGAGCTAAGAGAAGGGAATGGGGAACAGAAGTGAATAAGGCTGGTGAGGTAGAAACTTTTGATTCTAGGAAACTCGGACAAGTCAGTGGCTTTGAGAGCCCTGAATGAAACGGGAAGTGTTTTCCCACTGTGTGTATTTCTTGCCCGCGGGGTACAAGCTAGGACTAAAGCTAATGGCCCACCAGTTCTTGGCTCCATTGTTTCATTACCTTCTGTCCGAATCAAATGCGAGAACCTGCATGCACCACGCGGCTGTGATGCTGGCCATGGCTACTGGCTTTACAAACACCATCACCTCCACCAAGGACAGGAGAAAAGCTAAAAAATTAATTATCAGTGGCCAATGATTAAACCAATCATGCCTCTGTAATGCAGCCTCCATAAAACCCCAAAACAATATATTAGAAAGGTACTATGTTAGAGAATGTGTAGAAATTGAGGAACTCAACGATATTCAGTCAATATGAAAACTTTATATCTTTTCCCATTCCTTGCCCTGGCTATACCTGAGTAATACCTTTTCATGATAATCTAGTGATCTAGTAAAGAAAAGTTTCTCTGAGTTTACAAGTTTTATTCATATTACATCATGAATCAATACTTTATTATTTATTTGTTATGGCTAAAAAATATTTTATTATATGGTGTCTGGTAAGCATTCATGGCCATTGCAGCCATGCATTTGCAGGTTTCCATTAGATTTGGACAGACAGTAAAGAAACAGTGGAGCCAAAGATTGGTGGGCCATTCCTTTATTAAAGTCTTGCACCTGCCAATGAGAAACACACAGAGAAAAAACACTTCCCTCTTCATTCATTCAGAGCTCACAAATCTACTGGTACATTCTCCAGTTCCACAACCAAGAGAATCTTCTCTGGCTCCTCCTAGAATCAAAGGCCCCACCAGTCTCAGCAGAGCTTGCAAAAGGCCCTCACCTCTGTACCCCACCTCCTTCTTCAAACTTTCTGCACAAACATGGCTTCTTTATCTCCAGCACACATTAGCAAAACAATGGCCCTTTCTGAGCAGGAAAGTAATTTGCAATTTTACAGGTCACATACCTGGTGCTGCCCAGTGTCATTTTCTTAACACTGAACGTGAGCAAACTCAAATAATACAAATTTTACAAACTCATTTGCCCAACATATGCCTATATCACACTTTACTTATCTACTCATGAGATGACAGACATTTGGGCTGTCTCTACTTTTTAATTACTATGAAAAACATTGCAATAAGCATTTATGCATGTATTTTTATTAAACGCATGTTTTTAGTTTTATTGAAACTAAAAACTTATAGTTTATAGTTTGCATTGGGTGTGGGGGACAGGCTTTAAGCAGGCAGTCCCCCACACCCAATGTGTAAGGTTTAGTTTTAAGACTAAGTCTTTCCACCTTTTTGATACTAACATTTTTTCAAAACTAAGATTTTCCCAACACACTTGACTGTTGCATGATATGAAGTGGTGAACTCTCATGAAGAATCCCATTATGCCTCAGATAAGTGACTTTGTATCAGAGACTTCTTTGTATATTGGATTGAAGGTTTTGATTTCTACACTATAAAATGGGGTAGAGGAGCCCATGCAGAAGGAGAGAAGAGAAAGGCCTTCCATGTGGAAGAGAGGAGAGGAAGCCAAGATGGAGGAGTGCTGAAGGAGAAGACAGTTTGTGCAGAGTTTGAGTAAAGAGAAGGATGTGGGCAACAGAGGTAAATAAGGCTGGTGAGGTACAAACCTTTGATTCTAAGAAACTCGGATAAGTCAGTGGCTCTGGGGGCCCTGAATGGAAAGGAAAGTGTTTTCCCACTGTATTTCTTTTCTGCCGGGTGCAAGCTAGGATTAAAGCTAATGGCCCACCAGTTCTTGGCTTCATTATTTCATTACTGTCTGTCCAAATCAAATGCAAATCTGCATGAACCAGGCAGCTATGATGGTGGCCTTGGCTACTGGCTTTACATTTGGCGTAGTCTGTGGCAGGATTTGAATATGTTTGGTATGAAGCCACCACCACCTTTGAGCATTAGAGTAGAGGACTGGCTGTTGTTATGGTTCC
Organism: Rhynchonycteris naso; assembly: GCA_037038555.1. Classification (NCBI taxonomy): domain Eukaryota; kingdom Metazoa; phylum Chordata; class Mammalia; order Chiroptera; family Emballonuridae; genus Rhynchonycteris; species Rhynchonycteris naso. The sequence continues at coordinate 232,886,777 of CM072998.1, forward strand.
CCATGGCTGTCCTTTTGGGGATTGTAGGCTGGCTGACTATTAGAGCCATACATGAGGAAACCAAGAGCTCTGTGGAAGAGGCTGCTTGAGACCTGCAATCAAGCAGTGGAAGGAGCTGGAGCAAATGTGGGAGAAAAATATGTTGACCCTGGAGCTGGAGCAAGCACTGGAGAAGGAATCACCAGTTAGTAAGTTGCAGCTTGCCCTGGACATTGTGGAGAGCCAGCAGCAGTGGGAGGCCAGGGCTGAGGCAGGGGCTGGGGCTGCAAGGCCTGCAGAGAAGAGGGCGGTGGCAGCCCAGGGCTCCAGCCCAGCAGCAGAAGCTGGTGTTTTTAGTTCATCTATGGAGGATGAGGAGAGTATGACTGGAGTTGAGATCTCCAGTCTCCAGAAGATGAGTGCCCAGCAGGAAGGAGTAACTACTATGCTCCTGGTAGGTCTGCGATTTTGGGACATAGGAGTGGATGCCAAAATGCTCTCTGGAGCAGAGATGAAAATGCTGACTGCCATTGCCATGTGTTCCTCCTCGGAAAATTGTGAGACCTATAAGGATGGCAGGGATGAGGAGAGTGGCTGAGGCACCATGTGTGTGGACTGATTCCTAGACTATGACCGGAGTAGGCCCTGGCTCCTTTGTTGGATGGACTTACAGATTTTGGACAATGTGAAATGCCTTGATGTGGGCAGGAGGCAGCTTTGCTGAAGGCCGTCCACCAGCCCTAGGAAGCTTTTCAAACTGCTAGAAAGAAGGCCAAGGATATTTTGTGCTTTTGGCAAAGTGCTCAGAGAGTGGTGAAATGTATCTTTGTAATTATTGAAATTGTATGATTTGTCATGTTATTGTAATTTGTGTATTGTAAAGCCAGTGGCCAAGGCCACCTTCACAGCCACCTGGCCAATGTAGGTTCACATTAAATTTGGGCAGTCAGTAATGAAACAATGGAGCTAAGAACTTGTGAGCCATCAGCTTTAATTCTAGCTTGCACCTGACGGGCAAGCAAAAACACACACTGGGCTCCAAAACCCACTCATTCAGTGCTCACAAAGCTACTGACTTATCTGAGTTTCCTAGAATCAAAGGTTTCTAGCTCACCAGACTTATTCACCTGTTTCCCATCTCCTTCTCCCTACACAAACTGGCTTCTCCCTCAGCACTCTGCCATCTTGGCTGTTTCTCTTTTCCTCCACGTGGCCTTAATCTGTTCTCCTTTCTAATACTAACCTCAGGAACTGAGAGCGAGAAGCTACTGGTCTGTCCCACTTTATAGTGTAGAAATCCAAACCTTAATGCAATCTACAAACAAGAAAGTCTCTGATACAAAGTCACCCATCTGAGGCATAATGGGATTCCTCAGGAGAGCGCACACCCCACATCATCCAATCAGTCAAGGGTGTGGGAAAAAAGCTTACTCTTAAAACTAAGCCTTAGGCTATAACAACCTGGCCTGCTTACTTTAGGCCTTTCCCCCACACCCATCCCAAGCATAAGAGCAAATATCACCTGGGTGATGGGCTTCCATGTGTGCAGCGTCATCTTTCACAAAGTGAACATAATATATTTTATCTGCCCAACAGTATTGTGCCTAATTTCCTTGTGTAGGAAAAATACCTTCTGTGCTTTAGATTGTGAAGCAAGCAAAAGAGGTGGGATGTTGGTCAAATAAGTTTGTAAATATGATGTATATATTTGCTTGCTTATAGTTTGCATTGAGTGTGGGTGACAGGCTGTAAGCAGGCAGGGTCATTATAACTCAAGGCTTAGTTTTAGCAGTAAGCTTTCCCCCACACCCTTGACTGATTGCATGATGTAGGATAGTGCACTCTCATCAGGAATCCTCTCAGTCCTCAAAGAACTAGTGGATTGTAACTTTATTATACTGTTAGTAGAATTTTCTATTCTAGTGTTATTCTATTTTTTATCAAAGCTGAAAGTGACAAATTCCAGGTGATATATTCTTGAGGAAATGCTATAAATAAACGTACTCTTCAGTAATGTTAGTTTGACACTAGGGAAGCATAGAGAAGGATCTAGAAGATTCAGAATATGCTACAGAACATTTAATTATGTGTTAAGTTTATCAAAGAATTCTAGATATTAAAACATAGAAAATAATGCAAGTTTAAATATAATAATAAAAGTTTAAGATTGGCACAACAAAGTAGCAAGTTATCAGTAGTTGACATTCTCGGTTGCTATACTCATCAAAGAAATTTTGCAAATTTATTTGAAAGAGTTATAAGTAAATAGAGGCAAAAATAATCACAATAAAATAAAAATGTATCTAATGTGAGCATTAACTTTTGCTCAGAGAAAAGAATGATAAATCCTGTTTCTTCAGATTTTCCAATACAACGTGCACTCAATCATACTCTCTTGAAAGGTGGGACATTGAAGAGAACACCATACATTCTCTCCATTTTACTTACTTCCTTCTCTTGATGATAAAGGGGTGATTACTCTGACTGGCTAGCACTTGATACTCTCTGGGCAATTTTTCTTACAGTGGGTGGATCATTCCATCATAGCGAAATGAAGGGGATATCTCCCTGGTTCTTACTGGTATAAGTTTTATCCTCATTTTTCAGTGGCAAGTAGTAAGCTTTTGTGTATGTGTAGGTATGTGGTACCGAGTGTCTAAACTTGCATACTAGGACAGGAAACACCCATTTCAAAGCAACACAAACTGTTGTACAACATGTTCTAAGTATATTACAAAAATTAAATCATTTAATTCTTACAACAACCCAATCAAGTATATCTTAATATTATTTCTATTTTACAGATGAAAATAATTAAGTTCAAGTGATTTGTCTAAGGTTTGAAAGTTAGAGTGTAGAAAAATTGGGCTTAAAACCAGGCAGTTGGGACTTCTCGAAAGGTGTATTAGGAAGCCCAGTGAAAATTCTCCCTCTGAGAAACAGATGTTAAATTGGTCAAAATTAGTAAAATGACAACTTATCTCTATATGTTGATCCAGGGAATTATAACAAAATAGGAGGCATTTCTTCATTAAAATTGAGATAGATTTCAGGTCCATCCATGTTGTTGCAAAAAGTAATATTATGATAAGTGAAATAAGCCAGGCAAAGAAAGAAAAATATCATATGACCTCATTCATTTGAGGAATCCAAGAAACAATGAGAACTGAGGAATGGAATTGAGACAGAGGAGGGACCAAAGGGAACAGAGAAAAAGAAAACAGAAAAAAAGGGATGATATGATGGGATAAACCTAAAGGGAAAGGGAGAGGATGGTGTAGAGAGGGGGGCAAGGGAAATGTTGAGGAAAATACAGGGGAGGAGGGGATGCATTTGGGGTGACCGTAGAATATATGTAAACACAATTAATTAAATAAAAAAGAAAATAAATAAATAAAATTGAGATAGAACAGTGAGAAAAGCCCAGCATTCAGTATAGTCTGTAACCCAGCTCTGTTTCTTAGAGCAGTCATGCTTATATATATGTTGGGCAGATAGGATGTATTATGCTCACTTTGTTAAAGATGGCACTGCCCACATGGAAGTTCCTTGATATTAATGTGTCTTTTGGAACAGGCTGTGGGCAGGCCAGGTCATTATAGCCTAAGGCTTAGTTTAAGAGTAAGCTCTTCCCCACACCCTTGACTGATTGGATGATATAGGGTGGTGCACTCTCCTGAGGAATCCCATTATACAGAGATTTCCTTGTTTGTATAATTGGATTAAAGGTTTTGAGTCTATGCTATAAAGTGGGCAGACCAGTAGCTTGATCTCTCTCTTGGTTCCTGAGTTCCTAAAGTTAGTATTATTAGAGAGGAGAGCAGATTAAGGCCATGTGGAGGAGAAGTAGCCAAGACGGCTGAGTGCTGAGAAAGAAGCCAGTTTGTTAAGAGTTTGAGCTGGAGGAGATGGGGAACAGAGGTGAATAAGTCTGGTGAGCTAGAAACCTTTGATTCTAGGAAACTCGAATAAGTCAGTAGCTTTGTGAGCACTGAATGTGTGGGTTTTGGAGCCCAGTGTGTGTTTTTGCTTGCCCGCCGGGTGCAAGCTAGAATTAAAGCTGATGGCTCACCAGTTTTTGGCTCCTGTGTTTCATTACCGACTGTCTGAATCTAATGTGAACCTGCATGGGTCAGGCGGCTGTGATGCTGACCCCGGCTACTGGCTTTACAATATATATATACCGGATTGTGATATTCATTCTGGTCCACCTGCACCAATTCTTCACTCTAGCAAAAATGTAGCCCAGAGGAAATTGGAGCCAGTGTCAAAGAGTAGAAACATCCTGCCCAGCCAAGCTTGAGAATTGAACTATAGTGAGTGGCTCAACTGATAATTCTGGTATTTAAAGTCAATCTCAATCATATTCAGACTAAATTTATTTAGTATGCCTAGTGCTATTTAATCCACAAAGTAGCCTTTGAAATTACTCCCTGTAGATTATCCCACTTGTTAAAATTGTGAGAGAAGATTACATTTATTGATTCTTATTCTACCATTTAGTATGGTTTTTATTTTAATGTCAAATCACCATTAAAGTTTTCAGTCCAAGACTAATGAAATCCTTATATATTAACTCACAAAGTAGGCAAGAGCTTCATAAAATGAAACAAGAAGGGGAACTATTGACTAAGATTAAAATACACATTATTTTTTTCAAAATGAATATAGCATTTGGAATTTTAAAAGTCTGATTTTTCCACTTGGTAGAGCATAAACCAATTTCTTTATAATTAAATCCAGTTTAATATGGTTGATAACATAGTCATTGTGATACTTGGAAAAAAATTAATTTTTTTTTTTTACAGGGACAGAGAGAGAGTCAGAGAGAGGGATAGATAGAGACAGACAGGAACAGAGAGAGGTGAGAAGCATCAATCATTAGTTTTTCGTTGCCGTCACAACACCGTAGTCGTTCATTACATGTTTGTTTTTATTTAATGTACATTTTATTTAATGTATATAAGTTATCCTAGCCAGTTAAAACAATATGACTAACTACTTGCAACTTTTGGTGAACTAATGGTCATAAACATTTTACTGCTGTCAAAATAGAAACCTTAAATAAAGGTAAAAATCTCACATGGTAAAAAATATATTTGCCAAATATTTCTTGAGATTCCTAATGTAGACATTAAGAAATACTCATCCAGACACTATTCTATATTTAATTAAAATTAAAATATTTACAATGTTTCAATCACTAGTTTTTTGTTTATAGACCTTTGTAGTTGAATGTAGACATTAATAAATAGCAACCAAATTGAGTAAAAACTGATCTTACTTGAATTGTACAAGAAAACTGCTGTACAAGAAAAAGCATATCACCTTCAACTTGATGTGGATGTCAGAGAAACTATTCTACAGACAGATGTTGAGTGGTGAACTCAATGAATGGTAGGACAGACAGAAAACAAGAGGTTGCAGAGAAGTTAGTGATCTATATGATAGCCATTTACAACTAGAATTCAGCCAAATGATTCTTAATTAGATAAATTAACAAAAATATTGAGAAACTGAAAAGCAGTAAAGTGATTCCTCAAAAAGTTAAACATAGAATTACCATATGACCTAGCAATTCTACTTGTAAGTATCTATACTTTTAAAGCCAGTAGCCACAGCCACCATCATAGCTGCCTGGTCCATGAAGGTTCACATTTGATTCGGACAGACGGTAATAAAACAACAGAGCCAAGAACTGGTAGGCCATTAGCTTTAATCCTAGCTTTCACCCAGCGGGAAAGAAATACACACAGTGGGGAAACACTTCTGTAAAGCCAGCATTCGTCACCACCAACAGGGCTGCCTGGCCAGTGCAGGTTCTCATTAGATTCGGACAGACTGTAATGAAACAACGAAGCCAAGAAATGGTGAGCCATCAGCTTTAATCCTAGCTTGCACCCAGTGGGCAAGCAAAAACACATACTGGGCTCCAAAACCCACTCATTCAGTGCTCACAAAGCTACTGACTTATCCGAGTTTCCTAGCATCATAGGTTTCTAGCTCACCAAACTTATTCACCTCTGTTTTCCATCTCCCTCTCTCTGCACAAACTGGCTTCTCCTTCAGCGCTCCACCATCTTGGCTGCTTCTCCTGGTCTCCACATGGTCTTAATCTGCTCTCCTCTCTAATGCTAACCTCAGGCACAGAGAGAGCAAGCTCCTGGTTTGCCCCACTATAAAGTGTAGAAATTCAAACCATTAATCCAATCTACAAACAAGGAAGTCTCTGATACAAAGTCACTTATCTGAGGCATAATGGGAGGATTCCTCATGAGAGTGCACCACCCCACATCATCCAATCAGTCAAGGGTGTGGGGAAAAGCTTTCTCCTAAAACTAAACCTTGGGTTATAACGACCCTGCCTGCTTAGAGCCTGCCCCCCCCCCAATAATATAATTATGCCCATCCCAAGCATAAGGGCAACTATATCACCTGAGCAATGGACTTCCCCGTGGGTAGTGCCATCTTTAACAAAGTGAGCATAATGTATTTTATCTGTCCAACATTCAGGTTCTTCCACATATTCACTGTGGGTTGGGGCTTGACATTTGAAGACACATGTCTTATCTTCTCACCTGCAGAATGAGAGATGACAGACAATATGACGACCCAAATCTGGCTGCTGCTAGACCTCAGAATTAAATGGGGGCTATCTAAAAATGACAGTCCTAAGAAACACCTAAAAGATGCTAAATCTAGTGAGGTGGGTTCTAGGAATCTGTCTTATAATTTATAGACCAATTCTCGGGAAGCCAGGCTTATATATCTATGTTTTGAAAACGTTGGATCAGATGTAGTCTCAGCTTCCTTCACAGAGCAGTTTTGTAATAACAGAAAATGGTAAACAAAGTATTTCTATTTACTTTTCTGCCTCAATCTTCATGCTTTATCATTGCTGCCAATAATTCCCCCAAGAATGTTTAGAAATCTCTTTTAAAAAATCAAAGGATAGGGATTTACCACAAGAAAGTTTGGAGTAGATGGAATTCCTAGACCTAAAGCAGTTCTAGAAGTTTCAATGGCATAAATTTACCCATCTTCACCCTTGATTTAGGCTATTAAGTCGCTCCCTCCTCTCTCTCTATTCATGATTCTCTCTTTTGGCTTCCACCTGGCTGAGTCACCGCCATTTCCAGTAGGAATGTCAGAAAGATGGACCCTGACTGATTCCTCTTACTATATATTCAACACCACATCACAGAATGCCTGTCCTTGGGTTGGGTACACCCTGTTGGTAATCAGTTGTTACTTATGTAAATAATGACCCAATGCTGCCTGCGCATGAACCAAGTTCAGCTGGTGGCTTCTTTTCATTTGTGGCTAATAATCCGATTACTTTTTTAAATAGATCAATATTCTTAATATTATATAGATAATCTTAGAACTCCACTATTGTATATAATATTTATTACTTGTTAACAAAACTTTAATATATATTATGAGATACCATGGAATAAATCCATACTAGCCAAATACTAAACTGTGTTAACAGCCTTGACATTTTCATGGAACTTGGGGGATAAAAATTAACTTGTGCTACCTTGCATTCAATTAAAATTTTATGATTCTTTGTGAAGGGTGGGTGTAAATTGCCCTCAGGCTCAGATATGCTGCCATTAGAAGGGTGTGGTGTCCCATTTGTGTGTCAGATAAGGGTAAGTTTACTTCCCTTTGCTCCACAGAGCTAAGAGAAGAGGGACCAATTTAAAAATTTACAAGAGGCCTGATGAAAGTTACAGCACTACCTTCATGCCTACCAGCTGTTAACAGCTAAATCAGAACAATCAACCCATTTCTAGGCTCTGTTTTAAGTACACTTAGAAGATCACAAACATTATCTTTTCCTTTAGACTTGGCATTCAACTTTGTTACTACTTATCAAAATCACAGGCCATTCTCCAACCAGACGTAAAACTAAATTGGATATTTTAAATTCTTTCCACTGCCAACACATTTCTGGGTACCGTTTGCTATCAAGACATTGCACAAGCTGTTCCCAGTTTAATGACTATTTGTGCCAGACCATAAATTTCAAGGTCAGCTCAAAGTCATGCAGCATTTCTCTGGAGGATGTGGGAGTCTGAGTGAACTTCCTTGGCAGTTCTCTCCAAGTGATAGTCTCACCTTCTTACAGGCATGCTCTGTATGAGAGCTAAAGGGGTGCTTGTATAGATGTGTCAGTGACAAAAGCTCAGCTTCAAAGAGATCATATTATTTGTTATAGTTGCACACTATTTCTTTATATAAATGACATATTAATCTAAAGTCAAAATATTTATTAAAATATTCCTGGATAGTGTCTGTGATCTGAAAATACATCAGGGTGTTTTTAAGCTTTATGAAAGTGAGGCTCAGGCTGTGTCTATACATACAGAAAATGACTGAAACCCTGTCCTGTAGTATCTTACACTGGTCACCTTGAAGATCAATACAAATTGCTGCATGATCAATTTGCTAAAGTGATCAGTATCAATTGCAATGACACATTAAATTCATGTACCAGCAATTTTGATTCTAACTGTATGCACACACATAACCATCATTAACCAGATGTTGCCAGGGTAAAAACTGGGAATTTCAGAAGGCGCATTCACCATTGCAGGCCACAGGAGCACCATTTAGTTAAATTCAATGGCTGTGTTACTTTTTCTCTAGGAGAAACTTGTATGCTGAGATAATTTGACTGCTTCTATGTATTGGGAATAAAGTGAAACAATCCATTATATGATAGGAGTGGATATATATCTTGAGAAATGGAAAAAAATACACCAAAAAAGCCAAGTCCTTAAATCAATAATTTAAATGCCCAGTACCTTGTGATAGATAGTCAATAATTTGAATGTAGTTTAACCTTGAAAAATACACAGACACACACATACACGCGCGTGCACCCTGATCCTGGGTCTCCCACAGATAGAGACTAGCATTCTCACTCAGCAAAGGGGATATCGTCACCTCTCACTCCTCACTGTTCTCAGTGAGGGCTATCTCTTCTTTCTCCTCTCCTCCAGTCCTTCATCCATCTTGGAGGAATTTGAGACTGTGTCACAGGCCAGGTCTGACTTGAAAGTTACTGGGCAGCTGTGCCTATATCAAGCTATGATCTTGACAATTTACCATGTTCTTCAGCATCCCCCAATGTCTGTGGACAGGAACCTTTTACCTGCAGTTTTCCAGATATAGTTACTCACCTTTTCCCATCCCCTGCCTAAGCAATTCACACTTCCCAGGAATCCTGCAATACTTCTAGCTTCTCTGATGAGATCTTCGTTCCCCGCCTGTCTCCCAAGAATATCAGCACTTTGCCCAGACCTCTGTAGTTTTCATTGCTGCTTTTCCTTGTCCCTTCTGGCCCCCAGGGAGAGTCCGCTGTTGTCTCAGCCAACTCTTGCCATTCAGATTGCTCGGATAATTGATTTGACTGCAGCTACACAATTCTAATTTTGCACAGCATTTTGAATTCAAAACTCTTGTCAGGGACAAAATCAGATGTCATGAGCTGTCCGAACTAACTTTGTATCACTTTTCCTAAAACACGTGGAAAGCCACAGACTCATTGACAAATGTAGGTAATAATAGAAAAGTTCTGAGATTATACCATTTGGAGGGGAAGGGAAGGCCCCCTTTTATCTGACTATATCTATTTCTACTTGCTTATTGTTTATCTCTCCAACTGGAGAGTCCCACTGGAACTCCAATGCTTGCCATTTCCTTGGTGAATAAATGATTGAATGAAAAATGCTAGTTTGAAAAACCTGGTATTATACTTCTTCCCCTCCAGTAGGATGTAGATTCTACAATGTTTTATTGACTAAATAGTCCCTGTAACAGAAAAGACATTGTAGGGCCAGTAGCTGCGGCCATCATCACAGCCGCCTGGCTTTTGCAGGTTTGCATTTGATTAGGACAGACGGTAATGAAACAATGGAGCCAAGAACTGGTGGGCCATTACCTTTAATCCTAACTCGTACCCAGCAAGTGAGTAAATACACACAGTAGAAAAACACATCCCTTTCCATTCAGGGATCCCAAAGCCACCGATTCATCCGCATTTTCTTAGAATGAAAGGCCCCACTAGCCTAATTCACTTCTGTTTCCCATCTCCTTCTCCTTGCACAAACTCTGCACAAACTGGCTTCTCCTTCAGTACTCCACCATCTTGGTTGCCTCTTCTTTGCAATGGTGATGGTAGGAATTGAGTGAGAGAGCCCACGGGCTGCTTTATTTTATAGCAGGGGTAGGGAACCCTTTTGGCTGAGAGAGCCATGAACACCACATATTTTAAAATGTAATTTCGTGAGAGCCATACAATATATTTAACAATAAATACAAGTAAATGTGTGCATTTTATGTAAGACCAACAACACTTTTAAAGTACAATAAGTCTCTGAATTTTTTTAATAACATTGTGATGCTGTTGCTAACCAATGATGAACAAAGTACTTCTTACCATTAATGCTACTTCTGGTGCTGCATGGTTTTGCTGATGGCTTTGTAGTCTGGTTGATACGTGGTGAGGTTAAACTTCATGCAGGCGTTGAGACTTCCATTTATTAAACGTGATCATAAGTTGGTCTTAAAGTTCTTTAGATGTGAGAAAGATTGCTCACACACATGCATACGTAGAGCCAAACATTGTCAGTACAGCAATACTCACACACTGCAGTGTGTGGTGTGTGAGGAGAAGCATATTCCAAGTTTTGACAATCAGCTGGTCCACGGGTTGAAGTGTTTTCATTTCTCACTACTTGTATTTGCTCACCAACTCTGCTTGCTGCCATTCAAGTATTTCCAAATCTTCATTCAGTGACTTGAATTTATTCACCCACATGTTGAGGCCTTCAGGTCAGCAGCTTGTAGCTCAAAATCTCTGACGGAGACACTGAGGTTGGAACTCATGTTTGCACTGTCCACTGCACACTCATGTGGATAGGTGATGAACTGAAAAAGACAAGTGTGGTCATAAAATTCTCCAAAGCACACTTTGAATGACTGCAGATTAGATATGAAGCACACTAACTACTGGAGATCAAGGTGTTGAGCAGAGTCACTTGCTGTGCATGCATCTTTAAACTCTCTTAGTTTTTCAAAGAGTAGTAAATGACCTGTTTCAATCTCAACGATGAAGATTTCCAGCTTGTTTTCAAATGCAAACACTGCTTATTGAAGGGATAAGACTGTATTTCCAATGCCTTGCATTTTCACATTGAGCTGGTTCAGATGTTCAGTCATGTCCACGAGATAGTAGAACTTCAGGAGTCACTCAGTGTTTGCTAACTCAGGATGCCCGATGTTTTTCATTTCAAGAAAAGTCCAGATTTTACTCAGACAAGCCGCGAAACGGCTGAGTACCTTCCCTCTTGACAACCAATGCACATTGCTGTGCAGAAGCAGACCAGGATAATTATTCCCAACTTCATCCAGCAGTGTTTTAAATTGGCGATCATTTAAAGCTTAGGCAACAATAAAGTTGACCACCCGAGACATCACCTCACCAAGCTGCTCACCACACATCTGAGCACAAAGAGCCTCCTGATGTAAGATGCAGTGAAAACTGAGAATAGGTCTCTTTTCATGTTCACGAAGAAGTGCTACGAATCCTCTGTTTTTCCCCCCATGCATGGAGCACCATCAGTAGACACAGAAATAAGTTTAACCATTGGTAGATTTTGTTCTTTAGCAAACTCAGTGAAAGACTTGAATAAATCATCCCCTGTTGTTGTCTCTCTCATAGGCAAAACAGCAAGACTTTCCTCACGTCGTAGTGTGTCACCAACAGCATACCTTGCAATCACGCTGAACTGGGATAAATGGCTTACGTCTGTTGACTCATCCAAAGCGAGAGAAAAGAATGGTGCTGCATTTATGTCCTTCACTTGTGTTGCCTCTATTTGATTTGCCATTGTGATGGTACGATTGTGAACAGTTTTTGCCAACAGAGGCATGTCTTTTATTCATTTGATTATATTGTCTTTATCTAAAAAGTTATCAAAAAGTTCATTGGCAACATCAAGCACAAATGTTTTGGCATACTCCTCATCTGTGAATGGCTTTCCATTTCTCACAATTGCTAAAGCACCAGCAAATCTAGCTGAATTCCAGTCACCTTGTTGGGTCCAAACACAGAGTTGCTGCTGACTAGCTTGCACTCTGCATAGTAGCTCTTGACATGCTTTCTTCCTCCTGTCCCCTGCTGGATATATTTCTTTTAATTTTTATTTTATTTTTTTTTATAGAAACAGAGAGAAAGTCAGAGACAGGGACAGATAGGGACAGACAGACAGGAACGGAGAGAGATGAGAAGAATCAATCATTAGTTTTTCGTTGCGGTGGCAACACCTTAGTTGTTCATTGATTGCTTTCTCATATATGCTTTGACCGGGGGCCTTCAGCAGACCGAGCTACCCATTGCTGGAGCCAGCGACCTTAGGTCCAAGCTGGCGAGCTTTTGCTCAAGCCAGATGGGCCCGCACTCAAGCTGGTGAGCTTGGGGTCTTGAACCTGGGTCTTCCACATCCCAGTTCGACGCTCTATCCACTGCGCCACTGCCTGGTCAGGCACCTGCTCGATATTTTGATGCAAATGTATTATGGCATGTGTAGAAGTTCCGCTTTATATTTGTTTCATCGATGCAATTTTATCATTGCATATTAGACACACTGCAGAACCTGCTCTCTCCACAAAGGCAAGTTCCTCTGTCCATTCCTGCTGAATGGTATGATATTGTTCATCATTTTTTCTTTTAGCCATTTTCTTCGTCAAAAGGGTTTCTGCACTTAGCTAGCTGAGTACTTGATTAAAAAAAGGGAAGTTTACTTTCTGACCTCACAATGACCCATTTACGTTATGCATTATCCAATATAAATGTGGTGTTGATCCGGAGGACAGCTGTGATTGGCTCCAGCAACCCACTACCATGAACATGAGCGGTAGGAAATAAATGGATTGTAATATATGAGAATGTTTTATATTTTTAAAGTTATTATTTATTTTTATTAAAGATTTGTCTGTGCCTGACCAGGTGGTGGTGCAATGGATAGAGCATCGAACTGGGTTGTGGAGGATCCAGGTTCCAGACTCTGAGCTTGCCAGCTTGAGTGCAGGCTCATCTGGTTCAAGCAAAAGCTCTCCAGCTTGGACCCAAGTTCGCTGGCTCATGCAAGGGGTTACTCGGTCTGCTGAAGGCTCGTGGTCAAGGCACATATGAGAAAGCAATCAATGAACAACTAAGGTGTTGCATCAAAAAACTGATGATTTATGCTTCTCTTCTCTCTCCATTCCTGTCTGTCTGTCCCTATCTATCCCTCTCTCTGACTCTTTCTCTGTCCCTGTAAAAAGAAAAAAAATATATTTGTCTGCGAGCCAGATGCAGCCATCAAAAGAGCCATATCTGTCTCGTGAGCCATAGGTTCCCAACTCCTGTTTTATAGTGTAGAAAATTAAATCTTTTAAGCCAATATACAAATAAGGAGGTCTCTGATACAAAGCCACTATCTGGGGCATAAATGAGATCCCTTCTAAGAGTGTACCACCTCCCTTGAATGCAACAGTCAAGGATGTAGAGAAACGCTTAGTTTTGAGAAGATCTTAGTATTAGAAGAATGTTGAAATGACCTTAGTGTTAAAAAGGTGGGAAAGTCTTAGTCTTAAAACTAAGCCTTATGTTATAAGGCCCTTGCCAGCTTACAACCTGTCTCCCACATCCAATGCAAACTATAAGCAAGCAAACATATACATCATATTTACAAACTTATTTGATCAACAGACATTTTTCAATGAGCATTTGTTGACTGGAATAAATGACTGCTTACTACAGCCTGGGCAGAAGGACATGACCAGAGCATGTTGTTGCTTTTCAGGTAGATCGAGAGTGGCTATAGATTAGAAGTGGAGGCTGGATCCTTTCCCAGGTTACTTTGAATGTTATGTGTAAAAAAATGTACATAGATCTCTCAAATTTGTGGGAGTTTGGAGGGTTCTATTTTATTTAAATAGTGAACACCCTCAAAATAACCCCCAAGTGATAACTTCTTATGTTTTCAATATAAACATTAAAATACAAACACACACACACACTCACATACACACACACATACACAGTCATGACTCGATTAATAATGGGGATATTTTTTGAGAAATGCATTATTAGGCAATTTTCTTGCATGAACACAATTTGAGTCTGTAGTACTTACACAAATCTAGATGGTAAAGCCTACTACACATTCAGGTTATGTGCTCCTAGGCTACAAACCTGTATAGCTTTACTATACTGAATGCTGCCAACAATTATAACATAATGGTATTTGTATGTCTAAACATATCATTTTTTGAGAGACAGAGAAAGGGAAGAAGGGTGAAAGATGAAGAGATGAGAAGCATCAACTCATAGATGCCGGTACTTTAGTTATCCAATGATTCTTTCTCAGATGTGCCCTGACCCGGGGGCTTCAGCTGAGCCAGTGACACTTAGCTCAAGCCAGCAACCTTGGGCTCAAGTCAGTGGCCTTGAGATCATGTCTATGATTCCACATTCGAGACTGCGACCCTGCACTCAAGTTGGTGATCCTGTGCTCAAGTCAGATGAGTCTATGCTCAAGCTGGTGACCTTGGGGTTTCCAACCTGGAAACTCAGTATCTCAGATCAACACTCTATTCACTGCACCACCACCAATCAGGCTGTCTAAATATATCTAAACATAGAAAAAATAGAGTAAAAACGCATACAGGATAAGTGATAAAACATGGTACACCTGTGTAGAGACCATGCCATGAATGGAGCTAGCATGAGTAACAGTTGCTCTGGGTGAGTCAGTGATCAAGTGGTGAGTGAATGGGAAGGCCTAGACATTACTATACACTACTGTAGACTCTATCAACACTATACACTTACTTCATTGAATTTATAAGAATATATTTATTCAATAATACACTAACGTCAGCTTACTGTAACTCTTTTTACTTTATAAACTTTAAATTATTTTAACTTTTCAATCATTTTGTAATAACATTTAGCTTAAAACACAAATACAGTGTATAGCTATAAAAATTATTTTCTTTATATCTTTATTTTCTAAGTTTTTTTACATTTTTAAACTTTTGTTTAAATTTTTTTGACTTCTGAAGTTTTTTTGTTAAAGACTAAGCCACGAACACACATTAGCCTAGGCCTACACAGGGTCAGGATCATCAGTATTATTACTTTCCACGGTCACATCTTATCCCACTGGAAGGTCTTTAGGGACGAAAACACGCAAGGGGCTGTCCTCACCTATGACAGCTATTTCTTTAAAATACCTCCTGAAGGACCTGCCTGAGTTTTTTTTGAAGAGGGGTAACTGTTTTCATAATTATGCCCATGGTGGTTTGCTTGATCTTTTTTTGTTTTTTATCTCACATTTGTTTATAAGCAGAGAATGCACCGTGAACATTCTTTTTTATTATGAAAACCTTTCACTGTTGGCATCTGTGTGTTCAAACTTTTTGAGGAGCTTGTGAAAGACTGCAAATGCTTCTGCTAAACTTTCACTGTGAATTTTCTTTGGGGAATTTCTACCTTCTCTTCTCCTCAGTGTCCTGTTCTTTTGCTTCTTCTTCAGCTATGTGTTCTTATTCCAGTCCCAACAACTCCTTATTAGTCAATTCCTCAGGCACCACTTCTAGGAGCTCCTCAATGTCACCCTCATCCACACTCTGGTTGAAGTTGTTTGCCATCTCAACCACAGCTTTGTTGACTTTCAGCCTCCTCATTCTTGACAAATCCTGGAAATCAAGAACAAACCTCTTGAGTGTCTTTTTCTAAATACTATTCACATACTCTTTGGTAACATTCCCCCAAAACTAAGCAAGGTTTTTGAAGCAGGGATAGATATTATAATACTTTTAAAATTGAATTAGTATATTCTCAGTGTCTTCCTCAGTTGCAGCCATAGTCTGGGTTCTCCTCAAGTCATAGGCCTTAGAAGTTACGAAAACTCTTTGATTTATTGGTTGGATTAAAGAGGTGTTGTTTAGAGGGAGAAACACAACTTCAATATTGGAATAAAGATCACCAATAAAAAGATAATGTCCTGGAGCATTATCAATAATAAACACAATCTGGAAGGCTCTATTATTTTCCAAATAGTGATTCTTTATCATGCTGGCATAGACATTCAGAAAGGCATCTAGAAGGAGGAGCTTGGTCTTCATAACTTTTCACTGCTCCTGTGGGACACAGGCAGTGTATGCTTATTGATATTCTTAAAGGTCTTGGGGTTCTTGCTGGGCCACATCAGAAAGGGTTTCAATTTGTAGCCCATAACATTGCCCTAAGCACAACTTTTAGCCAGCCCTAAATAGTTTTAAAATCTACTTGCCCTTCTTATGGATAAAAATCCTTTTAGGTATTTATTTCCAGATTAGGTTTCATTCATATTGAATATTTTCTCTGGCAAGTGATTTTCCTCCATAATCAGTTTATTTACAGTTTTCATAAGTTCTTCGGCTGCTTTCACATCAACACTGACGACTCACTACTCACTTTCCCACTATGTAATAAACAATGATTCTTGAATGGTTAAACCACTCGGGGATAGTAGTAAATTCAACATCATAATCAAGTCCAACCTTTCCTTTCAACATCATAAATAAACTTTGTGTTGGCCATGATGGTCATGGTGCTGAGAAGCATGCACTTCTGTGTTTAATTTTAATTCAAGTTATTAAAAGTTTGTTCATGTCTTATATAAGCCCTTCTCAAATATGTGTTAGTCTCATACCTTTAGTGAGGCAGAAATTTTGCAGCTTCCATCATCTTGTTCTTGTTATTCAAGATCATAGCTATGTTGTAATGGGACATGCCTGACTGGTGAACAATAGCTATCATTAATTTTCCACCTTGTAGTCCCTAAATCACTTCTAATTTTGTTTCCAGGTCAGTCACTCATTGTGGCCTTTAAATTTTTTTTTTAATTTATTTATTCATTTTAGAGAAGAGCAACAGGGAAAGAGAGAGAGAGAGAGAGAGAGAGAGAAAAGAGGGGGAAGAGAAGGAAGCATCAACTCCCATATGTGCCTTGATCAGGTAACCCCAGGGTTTTGAACTGGCAACCTCAGCATTTCAGGTTGACGTTTTATCCACTGTACCACCACAGGTCAGGCCTCATTGTGGCCTTTTAATGGCAATATTAGCAGTGGATTTTCTACACTTAACTGCCATTATAAACAAACAACATGAGATCAAATCAAATACAGGAGAAAATGATAGAATGAAGAGACTCAGCAAACACAAGATGTATGAGGCTGCCGACTGTGTAACACAGGACATTGATTTATATATATACACATATATGTATATGTATATATATATATATATGTATGTATATATATATATATATGTGAGTGTGTATAAATACACTATAAAAGAACAATAAAAGGTATAGTACAGTAAATACATAAACTAGTAATGTACTCATTCATTATCATTATGAAGTATCATGTACTGTGCCTATATGTGTTATATTTTTATAGAACTAGCAGCTCACTAGGTTTGCTTACACAAGCATTACCACAGACAACTAAGTAATGTGTTGTGCTATGATCTAACAATACTTACAATATCACTAGATAAGAAATTTTCAGCTGTATTACAATCTTATGGGACCAGCATCTGATATGTTGTTGCTCATTGACCACAATGTCACTGTAAAGTACGTGACTGTGTATTATTTATCATACACTCAAGTAGTAACAAAATCTCAAATGTTGGTTTTTGGTTCATATATCTTTATATGAGATTTGGAGATATCCTACTGATACCACTATTTTCTTGACTTTGTATATGTGTGTGATGTGTGTTTTCTTTGTCATTTGATTTCTGGAAACAGTTTGACTATTTTCCCTGCCAAGTCTTTTTTTGCAAAAGTTTAATCCCATGCAATTCCTGTGAATGAAATTGCTGATATTGGCCAGTGTTGCCATATTTTCCATATAATGTTGTTAAAACTCTACTACTTGTTATTTTACTTGTTAGGTTGTCCCAGGAAAAGCAGATTTGATTCCTATTTAGTTTCAAAAATATCTTCACAACTTCTTCTGAAGAAGTTTAAAGTGCTTTAGTATATATTTTTGGTTATGTTGTAAATCAAGTCTCACGTCTGAATTTAATTTTAAAAATATATGACGGTTATAATCTAAATATAGTGATTTATTTATGCTTCAGACTTTTTAGTTCACCAGCTCCTAAATAAAAACACACATTATAATTAGTTTTCAAATTTCAATTAAGATGCTCTAATAACTCTTAGCTTCCTGACATTTCACTTGGCAGGAGGCATAAATGTAGCAAAATCCCTAAGTAGAAGGCTAGTAAGAGAAAGTATTAACGGGACTGAATTAACTAATGCAACTAAATGTAAATTTATATCCTTGAGACGCTAATTATTTGTTAATTAGATGCCAATTGAGTGCTGAAAAATATTTATTGAAGTTGAACAACAAAGATATGTCTATTACCATATACACTTGTTTATCAAGAACTATGCTCTCCATAATTGTGTCATTGATTAAACACGAATACTTTCCTCTAGAAATCAGATATGTATATTCATCAAACCACAAAGAGGTCTTTATTCTAAATGGTATTATGTGTTTTCTCTTTGAGTAACCCGATTCCTGTTGGTTTTGAAACAGATCATATTCCTAATGTATTGGTATAAGAAAAAGGAGTAACCACATATCCCAATTCTTATTCTGCTTCTATATGTACAACTTTACAGATTCACAAATTTGTAGTTTCTTTTATATATTTTTTTAAAAATTAAAAAGAAACACTTTTC
This sequence comes from Rhynchonycteris naso, assembly GCA_037038555.1. Lineage (NCBI taxonomy): Eukaryota > Metazoa > Chordata > Mammalia > Chiroptera > Emballonuridae > Rhynchonycteris > Rhynchonycteris naso. Next base: position 232,905,574 of record CM072998.1, read on the forward strand.
CCCCAAAAAACTGTACTATACTATGTACAATGTTGCAGATTACTGATTTAAAATTCTTCTTTCTCTTTAAATATTGGAAGGTATAATGGAAAAATTAAAAATAGATCAGGTACATGAGATTTCTAAAATTTTGTTTTCAGAACACATGTACCTCTTTAAAAGAAACCTTGAGATGTTAGTCTGAAGGAGAAAAAACAATTTAGCCACTAAAAACACATTTTTCTTGATTTTAGTATACCCATGCTCATGTCCATGTAGATTGAAAAAGGCGTGGACCAAAGTATTTCCAAATTAAGGAACACAGTCAGGAATGGTGCTTCTCAAACGAATACAACCTATCTGTTACAAATATTTTCCAAGTTGCTGGAAGAAATGCCAACATCATGAAGAGTGTAAGGTTGATATTGGAAAGGACCCAATAGCACCACAGATGTCTTTATTTAGAAGGGGTAGAAATCATAAAGTTGCATTATACTACAGTTCTAGAGAAAAGTTATTATTTTTATATGGCTTTTTTAAAATAGTTGATATATAGAGTACAACACCATGTCTTACATAGTTAGAAGTAGCTTAAAATTAAAAAAATAGATTCTTACTTTCTGATTATTTTCTTTTTTGAAAATGAAGTGACCTATTTGTCTCAGGCTCACTACAGGTAATTCAGATTCCCTTTATTCATTTTAACTTTTCTTTTCTAACCTTTAGATATAAATACTCAGGGGGGGGAAACACAAATAAAATATGTCACAGACACACACACACACACACCCTACAGCAACATATCTTCGATTTGCTTGTTGGATATTAATTTTACCAATGTTTTTTGTAATGCTTATAGTATATTTTTCACTCAACTTTACACCTATACTCAAGTGTAAAATTATACTTAAATGTAAAGTTAGGAAAGAATATAATGTTTAAGTCACATGACTTAAAATTGTTTCTTGAAATTGAAAAAAAATATTGTCCAATAAATATCTTGGGCAGGCTTATATCTAGAGAAAGAAATTAAAGGTTTGAAAGGTTTGAGGAGAATATATGGAGACACCTCTGAAGAAACAACAAAAATGTAATAAAGGAGTTTGGAATCCAAATGGGATAAAATTTACAGCTTGTACTATATTATTAAATAATATTATGGAAAATACTATCTTTTTAGAGTTTCAAAATATAAATTTATTGTAAAACATATTAATATATCACTGTGTGACACATTGTCTCCAAATTTGCAGTTTAAAACACACACATTTATTGTCTCTCACAGTTTCTGAGGTTCAAGAGTCTGGGAATGGTTTACATGTGTCATCAGTCTCTCACATGGCTGCAATCAACTGTTAGCTGTGGCCAGAATCTCATCTAAAGGTTCAATTGAAGAAGGACCCATTTCCAAACTTACTAGCATGGTTGTTGGCAGAATTCACACCCCCCTCCCCACGCACTGTTGGAATGAGGGTCTATGTTTTTCATTGACTTTTGGCCTGGAGTGATCATAAGTTCCTATGAACCTTTCCAACAACTCTGCCTGCTTCATTAAAGAATCCAATTCAAAAAAGCAATGAAAGCCCAATAAGATCTGTCCCGATCTTTGTAGTATAATCCTGGATGTGATATTTTATCATTTTAGTCATAATCTTTTAAAAGCAAGTCATTAGTTCCAAGCTATACTCAAGATGGGATTTTGTATAAAGGTCAAGAGGTGGGGATTATTGAAAATTATCTTTGAAAGTTGCTTACTACATGCTACAGTATTAATGTGTATTAATCCCTCAGAGTAAACACAACTTCGCCTTATGAAGATGGTAAAGAGAGGTATGATCATGTTTTTTTTTCGCCAGTATGCAAAATTTGTATTCCTTGATGCCTTTGTGCTATACTATTATGTGTACAACAGACAACAGGAAAATTAGTGGGTTGTCCAGGATTTTTTTTGGCATGGGTAGAGAAGTGGAAATGCTGGGAGAGAGGAGGACAGCCAAATTCCTTCCGTCATGGCAAATACTTACTGACCCAGAAAATATATTTCAAAATCTCTCTCCATACAACTTTGTTTCTGATTTTTCCTCCTGATTAGAAAATTTACATCAACAAAACCAATTCAGTCATTAAGATATCTTTGATACCTCTAAATAAAATAATGTGTATTCCTCAGGGCCTTTCACACACTAGAATGCAAATTCCCTTCAACTTTCCCTGGGAATTCTTTACACAACTACTTTTATCCCAAGGTTAGTGGTTGATATTCCCAAATTAGTAAGAACGTAAGGAGTGGAATGACATCTTTAACCCTTCCTTTGGGAAGTATATTCTTCAGAAATAAGGGGCTTGGTAATTCTAGGTGTGCTCTCAAATCTCTTTTAGGCAATGCACCAATGTTTTAAAAACTCAAATCTCAGTCAAGCAGCAAGCATGCACAGCAACAATCATGAATGAACAGTGAGGTGGGGAAGCCATGGAGTCGGGGAGCAGAGCTGCATACAGAAAGAGAAACTGCCATGAAGTGTCTCTAACTTCAGCTTGAAATAAATCATTATAATATATATTATGGGCAGGACTGCTCATCACGTTTGGCAAGAAAGGGGAAAAGTGCTTATCTATCTGAATCAGGTTAGCTTTAGTTGCCTTTCCAGATTGATTCCAATAAATATAGTTTTAACTAAATTTCTTATAAAGAACAACTTATTTTGGCTATCGTATTTTGCATCTTTTCAGAGGATAAATTACTTATTCACCTGGAAATATATAATCTATCTTGATCTGTATTGTAAAGATTAAAGGAGAGAAATGTGTCCAGTGTCTACTGCCATCTGCGCCCGGTGACATCAATGTCCAACATATAAATACTAAAATTTAGTTCCAATTTCTTTTCTTTTTCAAAACATTGATATATTCTTAAGATAATAGTGATAATCACCAGTCTTTTCCAGTTGACCATTTTTCTACTCCATGATCATCATCCTAATTTAGAATTTGTTATTTCTATTTAAACAACCAAATACCCACATCACTAGACACTACTTCAATCTATTCGAATATTCAAACCATCAACTTAAACCTCTAGAAGTGTAACTCTGATATGTCACCTGTGTTACTTCTCTACTCATTAATCTTCTGTGGCTCCCCTTTACATACAACATTTAATGCAAATTTCTTGAATATCTCCCCTTCAATAAACTAACCCTGACTTCCATTCTGAATTTGTCTCATAATGTTTTTTAAAGATGTCTTATGTTCTACTAAAACTTGATTTCTCATTATTCTCTTAATATATAAGATGCTTTTCCATATTTCTGTTACTTTTTCCTAACTGAAATATAATGTTTTTTACCTGACCTGTCTAAATCTTATCTGCCTTTTAAGGTTAGCTTGCACTATACCTTTTAGAGCCTTCCAGAATCTTTTATTTATTTATTTATTTTTGGTGACAGAGACAGAGAGAGGAACATACAGACAGGAAGGAGGGAGATGAGAAGCATCAATTCTTCATTGAGGCACTTTAGTTGTTCATTGATTGCTTTCTCATATGTGCCTTGACTAGGGGGGCTACAGAAGACTGAGTGACCCCTTGCTTAAGCCAGAGATCTTGAGTTCAAGCTTGTGAACTTTGCTCAAACCAGATGAGCCCACACTGAAGCCAGCTCTCTCAGGATTTTGAACCTGGGTCCTCTGCATCCCAATCTGACACTCTACCCACTGCGCCACCACCTGGTCAGAAGAACCTTCCAGAGTCTTTAAGATAAAAATGTTCTCTCACAGGAAACTCAAAGCATACTATAATATACATACAGAGTATTCACCATAGTTATATCTAAATATGCCACAACTATGCATTTAACTACAATCCATTTAGAGGTAATAGCCATATCACATTACTTCTCTACTTCTCCATAGTACACAATATAGATCTTGCATAAAGTAGAAACCCAGTAAGTGTTTTTTGAATGATCACATGGGTAAATGCTTAACACATGTTAACCTTTTAAATTACCTAAATTCTCTTTTGAAAAAAAAACTCTTTGATTTGACTTGTATAAGGAAAAAACAACTAGATTATTGGGTGGTTATTGTTTGTCAAACAATATGTTAAGCTTCTTTTTTTCTTAAAGCATATTACCTATTTTTGTTTGCATTATATATTATTGGAATTTCTTTTTTAATTTGGGACAACTGAAGTGCTTAAATAATATTGTAGATAATGACTTAGAAGTTGCAGAACTAAGACAAAATTCAAGTCTTTAAAACAAAAAATATATGTTCTCTGCACAATGCTATACTTCCTGCTTCTTGGCAAAACTAAGTGTCTACCAGGATTGTGTATTTTAAAGTCAAAGGATGTGTATTTTGCCTCCCATAGGTTCTACCACTGTATTCTGCTTATAAGAAATACTCAGTTAATGTTTTATGGGTGACTAAATGAGCATAGACCAATGAATAATTTTCACTATTGGCAGCTCATAGAAAACAAGATTCATCAAAAAAAATTTAAACCAAATAATTCTTATCTAAATTTAGGGTTCATACATTTATTTAGCAAATATTATTTGAGATCATATTGTTTACACACAAAAATAAATAATGCATTGCCCTCATCTCTGAGAGCTCAACCATAATATTTAAGAAAACCATAAGGTAGTAAAATAGTAAACACATAGCATTGAATTACAGGCAAAGTATTCATGTATGTGTTTTAAACATATCAATCTTTTCAAATGGTATGGTGAATATCTCACTTTTAGAAACAAGGAAACTAAACTTTAGAATGTTCAAATAACATGTCTGAATTCATCTAGATAAAAATCTCCAGTCAGTATTTGAGCCCCGCGGGCCTGACCCGAGTCCGTGTTGGTATCTTCAATTATAAATGCTTCAATTCCACACATGATTATTCCAATTTTAGACATAAATTCATTGTAGTGATTTGAAAGAAACAAACATTGTTTTAGTAATTCAGAAGAGAAAGTGAAGATTTATTTTTTATAGGAAAGGTATGAAAATCCAGATATAATGTCCATAGAAAGAGACCAGAAGGATGGGGAGAAGGACTTGAGGAAAGCAAAAAATGGAAGTGTTGCTTTGTTTTTGAGTTTGTATTTGGTGAATCAATCAGACTAGCTAGAGGAACATTTCTAAGTAGAAAATTAGTTGGAAATATGGGTAAAGAGACAAGTTTCAGAGGATATAGTTTGCCAAGGTAATGTGGGCAACAACATGGAAGGAAATATTGATGACATCATATTAATAAAGTGTTAAATTAGATATATTAATGTCAGGAATAACAGAATTCCAGATTGGAACAAGCCTCAGCAATATTTTATATAAATAAAAACTGAAGTTTTAATTTTAAAAGATTAATTTCAAATGTTTTATACTCTTGAGAAAAGGTAACAACCTAATATTCTGAGACAGGCACAGAAAGAGACATCCCAATCTCAAACACAATGACAAAAAAGAAGAAATGTGGAAAAAATTAGATTTCTATATGATAGGGCGAAGAGTAAACCTTGGACAATTTCTCAAATCTTTCATCAGGCATAATATTGTTTTTTAGGTAAGAGGAGGGGCAATAGTGAGGCAGATCCCCATGGGCGCCCTGTCCAGGATCCATTTGGCACCACCATCTGGGGCCAGTGCTTGAGTACTGAGCCATTTTTAGCTCCTGAGACTATTGTGCGCAGATGGAGCTATCCTCAGTGCCCAGGGCTGCGCTCAAACCAATAGAGCCACTCACTTCAGGAGGGGAAGAGGGAAAAAAGGGGGAGTAGAAGCAGATGGTTTCCTCTCATTTTTGCGCTGAATAGATTGAACATGCAATGCCCATATGACAGGAAGATGCTCTGTTCACTGAGCCACTGGCCAGGGCCAGGCATAAAATTTTAGTACTTAGCTTAACATCTTGTGGAATATATAAAAAGTATGTCTTATTGAGCCATCCATCCTTCTGCATTGGAGCTTTTCTGTTCTGTACGTTGGCAGATTTGGTAAATAGTGTACAGTAGGAACAAGGAGGTCATGATGTCAAATAAATCAGTGTTGTTTGCAGAACAGGTGAACTATCACAAGTATAACTGCAGACTACTTTCTCAAATAAAGTGGTGGTGAGATTAGAACCACTACTACTTCTACTGTATAAATCTAATTCCTTGAAATGGTAATTTCTTGTTGTAATAATCTTTTTGGAAAATGCTATCTTTAACAACACTGATAAAACACACTTTTATTTTACTTATGACTTCAATCCTATGATACTTCAAAGTTGGTATCTTGGGGATAGCAATACTTTTAAAAAGAACCTATCAAAGAACCACAAGAGTATTAAGACTAGGTAAATTTATAAAATATCTTTATTGGCCATTGTTTCTATTGTTTGCATATTTTTCAGCTTGAAAAATGTGTGCAGTGGGTTCATTTTTACATTTATTCAATTCTATTTTATACTATCAGAGCAAATTTTTATTTCACAAAGAAGCAGGATAATAATTTCTCCCTTTATTCACCCTTATTTCTCTTCATCTTTTCCTTTCTCTCTTTTCAATCCAATCCTCCTCCCAAAAAGAAGTTGCTCCAATTGAAATTTCTAAGAAAGTTCTTTTACAAAAAAAAAAAAACACCCTCTCCTGAAAATTGTTACAAAAGCATTTCACCCAATCGTTCACTCTCTTCTTGGCACTTAATTCATGTCAGTATTAAATCAGTCCCCATTTGGAATGTTGTATTGTGCATGAATTATTCTGCATGGATGGACTATTGTAATTCATGTCTTTTCTTTCAATTTCATTAAAGCTATATAGTTATATTGTGATTTAATAAAGCTTTTGCATTCATTTCCAAGTCTGCATAAGGCACTCAAAGACATTTTGAATATGTTCTAAATAATTAGGCTATAGATAATATATTTTTATATAGTCCTTTTAAAATGCAGAGAAAAAATTGGCCACTAATATTCCACCAATAGTCTCCACTTTGTTTTGCATGCATATTATTTTTGTAATTGATGACACAGGTGTGTTTTCTTTCATGAAATATTTCATGGCATGAAAATAAGTTGAATAAAAGCAAATTTTATTATGACCATCCAAGTACATTAGCAATTAAAATGTTGACTTCATAATTTAGGTTTACTAATCACTATATGCTGCTTAATGCAAAAAAATATGCAGTTCTGAGGATGTGAATTTTGTCAGTTCAAGTACATTTGAAAAATGCTAAACATGTTCAATATTTGATTAGCTCTATAATGGTTTGAGATCCTTCTAACTTGGTATCTGGAAATGCATAAGCCCAGTTGCATCAGGCTAGAGCAATTAACTGGTAATTTGAAGCATTTAACTGGAAGATTGGATTGTGAGGAGGTCTCTTAGCCATGATGCTTACAGGAAATAGATTTTGCACGTAATCTGGCTCAACAAAATGATTCATGAAACAGTTTCACAGCGAGAATGTATCAGAAGCCAATGAGCCCTTGTGAAAATGGTTCTTAGGGAAAAAAAATTGGTCTAGTCTAAGCCAACTTGAAAAACAAATGCCAAATTAACTATATTTCTTTATTTGCATCAAAAAGCATTATCTTAATATGGAGATACAAAGTCCAAAAACAGATTAGGGTAATTTACAAGCTTTAATATTAACAAGTTATAAAATAACATCTTTTTAGTAATTTGTAACTTTAAATACACTTCCCAAATTTCTGTTTTTGTTTGCTTTCTTACTGTATCACATTGAACTCTGTAACAACAGTCTTTCTTCATTCTAAACATATGATGCTATCTTCTTCCCAACATTAAAGAAGCAAATTGTTTTTGTTGATTTACTCCAACTTTTAGAAAAACCTAAAAGAATTACTATTTAAGCAAATATTTTGAAAAATATGTACTCCATCTATATTTCTAGGAATTTTAAATCCTATCATTTAAGAAAATGAAAACAACACAAGGTCAAATTTTCGGTCAGTTATAGTTAGAGAGTGCCGTAGAGTAGACATTGTAATAATTACTGCACCAATGAGAGAAATGCATGTATGAGTAAAAAAAATACCCAGGTAATAAATGAATAAACATGGCAGAACTAGAACTATAGCAGCTATAAAAGAAGAAACAAAGTACAGTAGAGGGGAAAAAAAACCCGAACAGAAGAGCCTAAAAACAGGTAATTTATATCCTCCAAAGAAAACCTCTTCCTTTCCCCTTCTGAGGAATTCCATAATTCCAGGTAACTATGGTAAATGATTATACTATAAGAAAAAATAAAACTGAGGAGACATAAAAGGAAAGGTTACTTAATGTTTGAACAGTAGCCAACTACTTGAGGAAATACTTCCATGGAATCAAAAGTAGTTGAATTGACTATAATGAAAAATGCACTCAACTTCTTTGAGTCTGTTAAACAAATCATACTATTATTCCACAAATTGTATAACTTTGACAGCCATTAGGGGTTAGAGCTAAACTATCTTACTATTGTTAAATAACAAAAAATTAACCTAGTACATTATAAAGATCTAATTGGCTTTATTGAATAGTTCATGAATCAGGCATCATCCCATCAAGCTTTGCAAGTGGAAAGGAGTTCTGAGGAACTGTACAAAATGGAAGAATTTTATAGGAAGGAGAGGGGAAGAGACAGGATCTTTTTACTAGTTTAGAACAACGTAAATATTGGGAATAAAAGATTTAACAGGATCAGGCAGATTACCTAATTAGTGCTGACTGGAAAGGTCCAGACTGACTAGTTAAGATTATATTCTTGGGAGGCTAAAGCTACATTTAGGTTGGATATTATGTTTTACTTTGGTGATGTGGGCTTAGCATAAGTGATTCCATTTTGAACTTGTTGTAGTTTTTTCTAACACTATAATCCCATTCAGATTTGAAACTAATTTGTGTGTGCTTAAACACTTCCTGTTTCTAATGTAGGAATAGCCATATGAAATCTGTAACTCTGGAAAGATGTTATTGAAGATATTGTCTACTGGAAAACAGTATTCCCCAAGGTCCAACATAGAGCATTTTTTAAAAACTATAATCCAGTGTCAGGAAAATTAACACATTTAATTTGCAATATAAAAAAAGTATAAAATATCATGGGCAATTGTTCCCCCACCCCCAGAATAAAGGTTAATTCAACTTTTGAAAAGAAAATAATGCAATTATCCATATCAATGCATTGAAATAAAAAAATAATATCATCAACAGATGCAGAAAAAGCATATTTAAGAAGAAAACCTCATGCCCTGGCCAGAAAACTTGGGTTGGTTAGAGCATCATCCTGAAGCACAGAGGTTGCCAGTTTAATCTGATCCTCAGTTAAGGTTCATACAAACACAGATCAATGTTTCTGTCTCTTGTTTACTCTTTCCCTTCCTTTTTTATATAATAAATAAATAATTTTTTAAAAAATAAGATAACTTAAAATTATAATTTTAAAAAAAATTTGCCATCAGGAATAAAATTTCCTCACCTGATAAAAGATAACTATGAATGATCTATCACTGATATCAAAAAAGCTGGTGAAATCCTAAATGCTTATAATTCAAGATTGGAAGCAATGCAAGCAAGTCCACTCTCACCACCCTTATTTAATATTGTACTGGACAAATAATCCCAGTGAAATGATGCAAAACAAAAAGGCATTGATTATAACAGAAAAAATAACAATGGCTTAATTTGTGGACTACATGCTAACCTAAGTTTTCCTAAGGACTATATCCTCAAAACTACTATATCTACTACATCAGTTAAGCAATGTTGTAAAAAAACAGGTCAAAAGACCAAGTTATTTCTATTTCTATGTACCAGCAATAAAGTTTCAAAATCAAATTTAAAAGGTATCATTCACAGAAACATCAAATTTAAAATACAGATGAATCTAACAAAATGTATACATGATTAGTATAATGAATATTATAAAACTTCAATGAGAAAAATTTGAAAAGACCTATGTAAGTGATGAGATATACCATGTTCAATGAATAATTTCAGTCTCAAGGCAGTAGTACCTGCTAGGTTTGCTTTGACACTCTGCCATAGATTCGACTGGTAAGAAGACAAAGAACTCAAATTGAGACAGTCTAGAGTGAAGGTGGGTGCTCTGTTGCTAAACAAACAATTCTAGACTATAGTTAAGCATTATTATAACCTGCAGCTGCACCCAAGGTTGTGGGATGGTGGAAAGCTCATACCCCACCAGAGCCAGGGAAGCAGATAAGAAACTACCTTACAACTGCTACATTAAAAGTAGCAATACAAGTAAAGAAACAGCCTTGTAGCAGATCCTCACAACACTATCTATCTTGCTGTATTCATGTAAGAGAAATTCACTGGGAGTTCCACCAAGACTTAGGTCACCTAGAACTTGAATCTTGCGTGCATGGTCAATGTGGTTATGTATGATATGTTGGTGCCCTGAAGCAGCATTTCTTTTACCATCAGAAGACTTAAAGGTAACCCTTTTTTTTTCAAAATTATCTATGGATCAAAATTATAAAAGTATTTTTTGAAAGCAATTTTAAAAAGATAACAAAAGGATTTATACTACCTGATTAAAGTTATTATATTAATTATAATAAAGTAGTATTGAGGTAAAGAGAGATACAAAAATGAACCGTAAAAGTCTAAAAATACTCATGTACATATATTGATTTTCTAATACATTGCCAAGGCAATTCAGTGGTGAAAATAGAGTCTTTTCAAAAAATGGTGGTAGAACATCTGGTCATTCATATTTGAAAAAATAAAAGGGAAAGAGGAAAAATAAACTTCAACTCACATTGGATCCAAAAATCACACTGAATATAAAAATCAACTCCAAGTGTATCATACAAGACCTGTGAAATTTTAATAAAAAAGCATGTGAGAAAAACTTCACAATCTTGGATTAGGCAAAGATTTCTTAAATCAAACACACAAAAAACACAAACCATAAAAGACAAAATTGATAAATTAAAATTAAAATTTATAACTTCTGCTCTGCAAAAGGCACTGTTGAGTAAATTAAAAAACCTGCTACAGACTTGAACAAAAAATTATCAAAACACATATCTGATAAAAGACTTGTATTCAGAGTATAAAAAACTTGCAATACAATAAGAAAACTAAAATTCCAATAAAAAGTCAATAAAATATTAGAACAGACAGATCACTAAGAATAGTTATGTATGGCAAATAGCAAAAAAAAGATGCTCAACATCATTACTCTTTGCCGCCAAAATATAAATTAAAATCACTAGGAAATACCGTTAAACAAATGTTAGAATGGATTAAATTTTTAAACTTGATAGTACCAAGTTCTGGTGAAAATGTAAAGCAACTAGAACCCTAAAACAAAACTTACAGAATGTAAAATGGAAACCAATTTAGCATTTCTTATAAAGGTAAACAAATGTATATTACATAACTCAGCAATTTTCTACCTTATTTCTTTTTTTTTCTTTTTTTATTAATTTTAATGGAGTGACATTAATAAATCACGGTACATATGTTCAAAGAAAACATCTCCAAGTTATCATTCAATTATGTTGCATACCCATCACCCAAAGTCAAATTGTCCTCTGTCACCTTCTATCTGGTTTTCTTTGTGCCCCTCCCCTCCCCCCCTCTCATCCTCTCTCCCTCCCCCCACCCCATAACCACCACACTCTTGTCCATGTCTCATAGTCTCACTTTTATGTCCCACCTATGTATGAAATCATGCTGTTTTCAGTTTTTTTCTGTTTTACTTATTTCACTTCATATTATGTTATCAAGATCCATCCCTACCTTATTTCTTATATTCCAAAATATATGTCAATACAAGAAATATCCAAACCTGCAGAGAATTATTATTATTATTTTTATTACTTTAGAGAATGAGACAGGGAGAGAGAGACAATAGGAATATTGAGCTGCTCCTGTAGGTGCCCTTATCAGGAATCAAACTAGCAACCTCTGCACTTTTGGACAATGCCCCAACTGAGCTATCCATCCAGGGCTTGAGTTTTTATTTATTAATTGCTTCTTAGAGAGAGAGAGGAAGGGAGAGAGAAAGATAGGAGAAGCAAAGAATTCATTTACTGCTCCATTTAGTCACACATTCATTGTTGCTCCATGTGTGCCCTAACCGGGATCAAACCCGCAACCTCGTTGTTTTGAGATAACACTAAATGACTGAGCTAACTGGCCAGGGCCAATATTCAGAAAATTTTTATTAGTTTACTTTAACCTAACTGATGACAATTACCGGGAAGCAAAATATCAATGGATTGAGAAAATGCTCCTGTGAATGGCAGTTTTACTACTAAATTTATACATTAGAATAAAAGGAGAAGACGTAAGGAGGATATATGAAATCCATTAGTCATAGATTAGAGAGAAAGGAGAAAGCAAAGTGGGGAACTCTCTGAGGTTAGATAAAAAGTAAAGTGAATAGACACATACTTCTTTTACATTGGTAGGTATAAGATAGTTAACAGTTAACAATTAATATGATAACATCAACAATGAGGGACTTTATGGTCTCTGTTCTGATACAGTGATTGCACCTGCGGGATCTGGAAAAAGGAGATGACCTTGACATTCCAAAGGTATCATGGATGCAAAAAGACAATTGGCAGGCTCAATTAATATAAAGATTAACCTTTATAAGGGAAGATACCAACCTAGGGCGTAACTATTTGCCAAGATGTTTTAATTTCAATTTCAGACCATCCTATGAGGTTACTTTTGGTTTCTGAGTTTGTAAGGTCATCATGCAGTCCTCCCCTGAGCTTGTCAAGTTTAGTACATGGCCATTTTTTTGTTCACATATATAAACTCTCAGAAATAATTGTATGGAAATGTATATTGCAGATTTATTCATAATCATCAAAATTGAATATAATGCAAACAAGTCATCATCTGGTGAATGAATAAGCAAATTGTGGCACATTCATATAGTTGACTTGTTTCTTTTACAATAAATAAGAATAAATTATTTATTTATTTATTTTAACTTTTTTTCCAAAGTTACAAGCCGGGAGGCAGTCAGACTCCTGCATGCGCCTGTCTGGGGTCCACCCAGGATGCCCACCAGGGGGCGATGCTCTGCCATTCTGGGGCTTTGCGCTGTTGCTACCAGAGCCATTCTAGCGCCTGAGGCAGAGGCCATGGAGTGGTCCTTAGTGCCTGGCCAACTTTGCACCAATGGAGCCCTAGTTGCCGGAGGGGAAAAGAGAGATAGAGAGATAGGAAAGAGGGAAGGGTGGAGAAGCAGTTAGGCTCTTCTCCTGTGTGCCCTGGTCAGAAATTGAACCCGGGACTTCCACACGCCAGACCATGCTCTACTGCTGAGCCAACCGCCAAGGGCAAAGAATGAATTTTTGATAGATGTAACAACATGAATGATTCTCAGAAGCATTTTGTTAAGTGAAAAAACTAAAATACAACAAGTCACATATATATAATCTGATGCTGGTGGAATTGTGGTTTTTCTGTGGGGTCAAGAGAAAGGAATTTCAAGACCCACATTTGTAGGAGCTTAGGCTATTGCAGTAAGACAGGGGTGCTTAATACGTCATCGATCATAATCTACTGGTCTATCGCAAAGGAAGTGTGGGTAGATCACATGACATTAAAAAGACATTTGTCTTTTGATTGGCATACAGGGTAGCCAATCTGATGTCTGAACCTTTGACACCCTACGCATGTGCTTTAAACCATGCTAACTTGTTCAGTTACATTGCTGCATAGTTAGCCATCAATTTATTTAAACTAAATACAACAAAAGGTATAAAAATGAGTGCCATAGTTGGTTCGAATAAGAAGCCTAAAACCTACCACTTTCATACAGAATGGGAGGGGATTTTTTTCACTATGTCATATTCTAAGTGCATTTGCCTCATCTGTCTGTGTGCCATTGCTATTCCAAGGAAGGGAAATGTGGAGCGGCTTTTTCGGACTGTTCATAAAAACTATGACATTGACTTTCCTCTGAAAAGAGAGCTGAGAAAGAGAAAGGTGAAAGAAGAATACACAATATTAAATAGTAATAATAGTAACTTAAATAATGATAATATAGAAGAAATAAATTTATGTTTTGCATTTTTATTGTAGGTAGATCATTTTGACTTGGTCATCTTATAAGTAGCTCGCAAGCTGAAAAAGTGTGGGCACCCCTGCAGTAAGACTTATATATTTGAAATAGAAGGTTGCTCCCACATTTCTAATGTCTTATATCTATCTGTCTCGCCAAGAAAAATGTCCAGTCTTGCCTTCATTAAGCCCAGCATAAAAACCAAAGTGTGGATATTCTGCACCATGGTACAGCCCATATCAAAGCTTAGTAGAGTCCAGGTGCTGCTCAAGCCTGTACTTGGGAGACCGCATGGCATGCAGGCTGCTGAGAGCTGCCGGCCCACCCAGCGTGGGAACAATTGGGGCAAGTGCATCCCCAAACAGGAAGGCAGAGAGCAGGTGAAGAAAGGGCCGGATCTCATGTCATATTTGGGGGCTCAGAAAACTAACTTTCCTTAAACCAACCAATCAGTTTTTAAAAATTTTACAGGCTTGTGTTGGCTGTTACCACTAACTAATCAGATCCTTCTTCTAGGCTAGACTGACAGGCCTTCGTGGTCACCATTCTGGTTTCCACTGCACATGTCCAGTAGAAGAATTCCCCCAGCGCTGGGACTAGCAGTGCTTTGGAGACTGCCTGAGCCTCCCAAAAGGCTCAGGAGGGTTGAAAACACAATGGACTCCTGGAACATGCAAATAAACCTATGAATGCTGTAGCCTTCTAGCAAATTAAGCAAAATGGGCTGCTGAAGCTTCTTACTGAAGCAGGCTTTCCAAGTTTTATAAATTTAATGTCCAACTTCTTTAGCTCTCTTTCTCCATCAATATCCAGCTACTTGCCTATGTTAACAATTGCATTAAGACATTCTAGAAAAGGCGAGACTATAAAGAGGGAAATCAGATCAGTGGTTGCTAAGAGCCAGGGGAGATGTGAGGAATTGATCCAATGAGCATGATGGAACCTTCTAAACTGATGGAAATATTTTATAACTTGATTTTTTTTACAGTTACAGGACTTTATAAGTTTTTCAAAACCTTCAACTGAACACCTCAAAGGAGTAACTTTATGTAGGTATATTAGAGCTTAATAAAGCTTACTCTAAAAATTAAAAATGGCCATGAAATAGAAGGAAAACCAGTAAAATGTGGTGTCATGAAAGTCAAGCAAAGAAAGTTTTCTGAGAAAGGAGGAAAAGTGACCTTGAGATTTGGCAACAGAGGGTAAGAGCATCCTTGATGAGAGTGTCTGAGAAGAGAGTGGGGACAGACCCTGTGTTGGAGCAGGTTGAGAGGGAATATGAGGTGGAGGAGCTTTTCCATGGACTGAAAACTGAGAAAGTGAAATAATAAAATAAGCTGGTTGTTTTTTAAAAAAATAATACAAGATATGCTACAGCGTAAACAAATGCATACTTTATTTATTATATAAAAATAAGTGGTGCTCCAAAAACCGGGGATGAGGGATAGTTACATAGCAAATGCTGATGAATTTAAGCGTATGTGGGATTCCCAGCATAAGAGAAACTTGTCTTCAGAAACTCCCTATCCTTAATAGCAAAATGAATTTGCACTTGAACTTGACTATATAAAATTACATAATTGTACCTTACTTACTTACTTATGAACATACGTTTAGGGGTAAACCAGAACAGATACCATCTGAAGAAAGTGAAGGAATGGGTTTTTTAAGGCAACCAAACTGAACAGATTGTTAACACTTGGGCAAGGCATTAAGCACTATGATTTTTGTCAAGAGCAGTGAAAATAAAATGTTTCTGGTTACATACTTCTTTTCTTACAATGAAAAGCAAGCAAGTTAATCTGTGGAGACAGAGTTTTTCTTCACAGTAAATTTATTCAGAAATCAATTTACCATGTGTTGAAGAACCCATGAATGACTTCAACAGCAGGGTTTATTTTTTCATTTTTATTGAATTTATTGGGCAACACTGATTAACAAAAATTATTCAGGCTTCAGGTGCCCAATTCCACAACACATAATCTGTGCACTGTATTGTGTATTCATCAAGTCTCCTTTCATCACCATCTGTCCCCTCATACTTTCCTCCACATTCCTTCAGCCCCTGAATTAGTTCTACAACTGCAGTTATTTTTAAGGGTAAAGGGATTAAACAAAGAAAAATAAAAAAAACCTTTACATCTCACCTCACAGACACAGACAACAGTATGGTGATCACCAGAGGAAAAGAGGGGTGGGAGGAGGTTGAAGAGGGTAAAGGGGGATGAATGGTGATGGTGGGAGACTTAACTTGGAGTATGAACAAGTGGTACAGTGTACAGATGATGTATTATAGAATGGTACACCTGAAACCTATGTAATTTTATTAACCAATGTCTCCCCAATACAATACATTTAATTTAAAAAATAAAATAAGTAAAGAATTAAAAAGCTATGAAATTCTCACTTCAGCCACATAGGAAGTCAGAGAGGGAACATGACTTCATAACCAAGCAAGAGACTTTCTATGAAGAACTGAAAGGAAAGTGTAGTTAATGTTGGCTAGAAGGGAAATTATAAAAAAAGAAAATACTCTCAGAATGAAAGGCAGGTAAGAGAAAAATACCAACGGCACTACGGTATGAAATTCTTTGACACATTATTTCCCAGAACACCCAACCCAAATATCATACTTTTACTGTTTCCTTTTTTATTCTACGCTTTTTACTAGACTGCAACATCTCTAAGGGATCAAACTTGGTTACAACTGTACCTCAGTTTACGTATATGGCTCTAGATTATATCACCTGCCAACTATCTACAGAAGAATTGTTTCAAAACAAAAGAAAGAGAGAAACCTACACTTCATATTAGGCTGAGTTTATCTAACTACCTAGCACCAAGATTGTAAAATGGTTCCCACAGAATACATGTGTAAATCTACAATTAAATCACTAAAAATAGATTGGTTAATTGTTTAATTCCAAAGAGGAAAAATAGTAGTTCTGGCTGCACAACTGGTATAAGTAAAAGCCTGATGTAATCACCAGAACAAAGACAATAATGATTTTTGTTTTCTTTTATCCCTTTGTTGCTATTTAAAACATCCTCTACCCAACATTCATTTTATTCCCAAACCATGTATTTTCCAAGTTGAGAAATGGTTCCTTTTATAATACAACACATATAATTATTCAGAATCTACTTTCTTTACATTTCTCTGATTTTCTGACTTTTAGACTGAGAGAGTCTGAAGTATGTGTTTCTTTTCATGAGTGCTAGCAATTACGAGTTTTAGGCCTCTGTGGTGGCTACCCTCGGGTACACAGACAATTACATTTCACCTTCTCTTATCACAGTGGTCACTTTTTTTCCTTCTCTGCGACCTTATATCTTTCTTCTCTATAACATCTTTTGTGCCTTTTGTACTCCTAACATTTTTATGATTCAACATAATGCTGGTTTATTCTGTCCTGTCTTTTTGCTCCAAGCTCCATGTGCCTAAATTTTTGTAATAGATAGTAAATGTAAAATTCTTTTCATTAAAAGTCATCTTTTGTTTTTTCAAAGCAATCTTTGAAAGCTGCTGATTTGTGATGAATGGTCAAGAAAGAAT
Source organism: Rhynchonycteris naso (assembly GCA_037038555.1). Lineage (NCBI taxonomy): Eukaryota > Metazoa > Chordata > Mammalia > Chiroptera > Emballonuridae > Rhynchonycteris > Rhynchonycteris naso. The sequence continues at coordinate 232,923,167 of CM072998.1, forward strand.
TAAACTTCTGAAAGTTCCTCCAGGCTGCTCTGGCAGGGGCCCATGCATGTGTGCAGTGTAAGATAAGGTATACAAAACAGAAGGGCGCATATTTTAGTTGTTACTGAAATAACAAAATAGTAGTAGTAGGTTTGATACCTGACGTAGATTGAAAACAGTTATACTACCTAGCAAATCAGATGAAAACAAAAACAATCTGAAAACATTTCAATATTACACAATTCTATATCAGTCATGTCACTTCTTCATGAGAGGAACAGAGACAAATCAGCAAGGACTGAAATATTTATTCCACATATAACACCACTGGCACAAAAAGGAACATTGCTCAGGTATAATAAGAACATAGAAATATAGAAAGTACTAATTCAGGAAACTATATCTGATTTAATCTAGGACTAGGAAATGTGTACAATTAGTATCATTTCCACAGAAAATGTTTTTTGAAATAACCATTTCTTTGTTACGTTTTGGTTATACTTTTATCAAATTATGTCCGGAGAGTACATTTATTAACCTCTGCCCTACTCGCTCAGAACGAGTCAGTTCTGCCTGCTTTAGCTCGACCAGGCTCCTCTCCTTTCATTTCTATCATACTCAGCCAAATCTATCACCATCTCCAGAAAAACACACTAAACTGCTAACTTTACCACTCACAAACAAATAACCAAAAATTTCTTTGTGAAGACCATAAGATATTTTACTTATACAAATTTAGTTTGCAGCCAGAACCTATTCATTAGTTCTATGCTACTTTATGCTGTCATTTCTTGAACTCTGAGAAACTTTTTTTGAAGAAAGCCTGGATGGATGATAGGACCCCACAGAAGGAACCTTGCCCTTAGACTGTTGTTGGAAGCGTTGCTTTCTAGTTCTCATTTAGCAATTTACAGAACTACTTTGTGCATATCACTTAATCTCTTTTTCCCCCCAAGGGGATGTGCTAAATTATTTCTAAGTTTCCTTCCAACTCCAAGATTTAATTATTTTGTTCTGACAGTGTTGAATGTTCTCTAAAGTTATCCCTTCATCAGAATGTTTAGGATGAATGACTTGTTGATAAAACCTTGTTGAGAATTTGGCTTTCCGAATGTTCAGCATAACATTAGTCTACTTTTCTCGTAAGTTTCATAAATCCTTGAAAAGACTTAACTATCAAAGAAACCCTGATGACAGTCGGTTAGCTCAATGAAAGATAAAAACCAGTGCTCGGCTAAAAGGGTCCTTTTACTGTAAAAGAAAAACTGGCAAATTCTAATCCCTACCAGTGAGCCAATGTCAAAAGTTTTTAAAATACTATGAAGACCATAGTCTATAACGCCCACAAAGCACACATGGATTCGATAGCAAGAATCATCAGCCTGGAATGGTGATATGATCCAAGAATTGATTAACCACAAGCATGAGGTTTAACACTTGGGGAAATGTCATCAACACTATGGGAGTGAAAGTGAATCATTTATGTACCCAGGCAAAGTTTCAAAAAAGAGTCAGAAAGTGAAGAACAGATGGTGAGATGACAAGCCAAAGATATCTGACTTTTTCTCAAGTCTCTAAGACAGCAGCTTTTGTAATGTTGTGAATGACAAGGCAAACTATTAAGTAATTATTGAGGATTTCTTTTACATAGTCAACAGGACAATGGACAATGGAAAAACTAAATAACTAAAGATATGTATATACATATTCTCACCCAATAGGAGCATGTAATCTAATTGGAAAAACAAATAGTTAGGCACTTTGTTTTGTGTTCAGAATAGGAAAAAATAAGCTTGTTAGGTAATAATGACAGAAGAGAATTACTCAACAGCTTACTTTACTTTCAACGAGAAAAATGTTCAACCTGGGTAAGACTGTTTAAAAATGGAATAAAACCAAGATGGTTATATAAAGAGGCTATAAGAAGTTAACTATGTGCTTTAAACAGATTCAAATATTTGGAAGAATTATTTCCCAATATACTTCTAAAAACTCAGGTCAGATTATAAAAATCACTGACAATAATTTTAAGAATACATGGAGAATAAAAGAAAGATATTAAAGAAAGAAAAGTGTTTCTTAAATTTGTAAAAAAGGAATGAAAGCGTACATCCATATATTTATCCTCAAAATTAAAGATATCTTAAAAATTAGAAAAACTATGGACCAGAAGGTTTGTAATTACTTAGGACAATAAGAGGCACCTAAGTAAAGCCTGCATAAGCAGAACCTATTGATTTAAGAGAGGTATTAAGACCTCAGTGAGAGTGTAAGATAGAGAACGCTAAGCCATAAATATACCTTAGTAAAATATATATATATATTTGTATTTGCAATCTTGAATTACAGAATCTTAGTTGTAATAACTAGGTGGTGCTAACAAAGGACACATTTTTGAAAATCATGTTCTTAATAAGAACTGTACATATTTTGCCACACATTATAAAACTAAATAAAAAGGTCTACAGAACTGGTCAGAGATCTGCCTGCAGTCTCCTGTGACTCCAGATGGAGCCGAGTGCCCTAATGACATTCTGCTGAACCACATCTGTGTGCCTCACAAGACTTCTTCCAAATGGCTTCTCACCAGGATGCCATATTTTAGTTTTTGTACCATGACTACTTGATTTTACTATTTTACAAATATATTTTTCACCCTTTAGAACCGTGTCTTTATCAGTGGATTTCTATCAGAGGCTTTGCTTATCTGCAATCTGCTCTGTGAAATATTAGCTGCTGTCTTTAGCAAATAATGGGATTTACTGTCAGGGTGTGGTAACCTGTCTCTCTATCCAACCTGAGTTTAGTATCCCATCCTGGACATCCTCTGTATTATCTTTTGTCACTATTTGCTGAATGTGGTGGTAATGGAGGAGATGGTTCTAAAAGATTGTTGGCAGAAAGGATTACTTTTTATTTGGAGTTAGAGCTGAAAAGTGTTTCCCTGTTGCACAACACCAATTATTCTTGTTACTTTATTAAAGATTGCCTACAAAATGTAACCTATGTTCACAAAAGATGTGAAATAAGAAAAGATAACCATCATATGGAATGACAGAATCAAGTTTAAAAATTATCTCTAGGTTTGGAAACTAGGCTCGGTTAAAGAGATTATTTAGCTCTACAAAAACTTAACTGCTAAAAGCTTACTGTTCCTCCAAAGTTTATTATTTTAAAGTAATGAATAGAAATATCTTACACTCTGGTTTGATTGAATTGATCATACAAATAACATGTGAATTATCTATTTTAGCAAAAGTTTGAATGATAAAGATATAGCATTTCAGTTGTTCCCAGGTTCAACGTGAATACAAAGGTCTACTAAATGCTGAACAAAAACTTGTGTCCTGATAATAAAAAGTGCAGTGTCCTTTGAGGAGTGATAAATCTCATATCACTTCACACTTTTAGATATCACTTGGTGTACTGCATTTCATTTTACATGTCATATTTTAAGGAAAATGCTATTAGTCTAGATCTCTTGCTGATTACCTAATTTGTTTTTGGTTATAGGTCAAACTCTATTAAGAGGCAGAGGGGGTGGGGATACAAAGGGTAGGAGAGATGAGAATAATACTTATAAGTTATCAAGTCTTGTAACTTCTTCTAATTTCTGAAATCTTTTACATCAACCAGTGTCCCTTCTTAAATGATCACAACATCCATTATTTATGTTGAAAATTGCTTTTGGGAGTCTCCATTCCTTCATTCCTGTATTTTAGTGTTATGAGGAGACAATATGCTTTTGCCAAAGTTATTGCCCATTTTAGAAGAGTATGGATTTGTCCTTCTAAGCAATGAAAGTCTCATCCTTATGTGTCAGAGTGCTACATATTCATATCATTCATGATTGAAATTCAGTTACCAGTTACAATTGTAAATAAGAGTTTAGAATGACACTGTGGGAATATATAATACTTTTTATATGATTCAGTGGGCATCTCCAGTCAAGATGTAAGTAGAATCATCTGTTCCACCTATGAGGGTCACTTGTATTTGTAAATGAGCACAACCAAGATTATAAAAGTTAGCAATCAATATCTAAGAACAGTGGAAAGAACTATTGATGTGTAACCTAAATAAGAGTAAGGCATATATTTATATACAAGTTGACCTTTGAATCTCACTGGTGTGAATTGCAAGGGTCTATATATACTCATATTTTTTTCAACAAATATACTATGGTGAAGCAATAATACTGATTATACTAGTCTACCAATGAAGTAATTATATTGCTGCTTCTTTGTTATCAATGCATAAATTGTCATACTTTTGAATAAATATGAATTTCCTTTTACATTGTCTTTTTATATTTGATGTCTATTGTTCATAATACAGATAACATCTACAATGTTTTATATAATGCAAGATTGGTGTAGGTACTGACAGGACATTCATCTTGCAAACAGATGATATAAATTTACAGTGTTGGTAAGCACTGGAATAAATCCAATAATAGGTGTGGATATATGCCTTGTTTCCAGAGTAGATAATACCAACAGGTAGATTTGACACAGTGGCAAAACAGAAAACAGTAGAGAGGTTTCTTAAAATATTAAAAATAAGACTGTTTTATGGCCCACAGATTCCACTTCTGGGTATATATTCAAAAACAATCAAACACTAATTTGAAAGAATATATGCACCCCTATGTTTATGGTAGAGTTATTTACAATAGCCATGATATGAAAGCAACCCAAGTGTCCATCAATAAATGAGTAGATAAAAAAGTTGTGGCATATATACAATGAATTATTACTCAGCTATAAAAGAATGAACTCTTACTCTTTGTAAAAGCATAGATGGATCTAGAGAGCATTATGCTAAGAGGAAAATGTTAGAGAAAGACAAGTACAGTATGATTTCACTTATATGTGGATCTAAATAACAAAATATATAAACAAAATAGAAACACGCATAGATAAAGACAACAGACTGGTGTTTGCTAGAGGGGAGGTACTTTGTGAGACTGAGTGAAAATGGTGAGAGATTAAAGAGTACAAATTAGTAGTTACAAAATAGTCATGAGAATGTAAAGTACAACATAAGAAATAAAGTGAATAATATTTTAATCGGTATGTATGGAGTCAGGTGGGTATTGGAAATCTCAGGGACACACTTTGTAAAGTATGTAATTGTCTAACCACAATATTGTACACCTGAAACTAATACAAAATAACATTAAATGTAAACTACAATTGAAAAGTAAAATTTAAATTTAAAAATGGCTGAGTTGACTGACAACTTTTTTTTTTTTTTACAGGGACAGAGAGAGTCAGAGAGAAGGATAGATAGACAGAGACAGACAGACAGGAATGGAGAGAGGTGAGAAGCATCAATTATTAGTTTTTTTGTTGCTGTTGAGACACCTTAGTTGTTCATTGATTGCTTTCTCACATGCGCCTCGGTCGCGGGCCTTCAGCAGACTGAGCCACCCCTGGCTGGATCCAGTGACCTTGGGTCCAAGCTGGCGAGCTTTTGCTCAAGCCAGATGGGCCCACGCTCAAGCTGGCGACCTCAGGGTCTCGAACCTGGGTCTGCTGCATCCCGACGCTCTATACACTGCGCCACCGCCTAATCAGGCTACAACTTTTTAATTAAATCATTTTGTGACATTCATACTTAGCGCACTTTGTGTTAAAATTTTAACTCATTTTAAATACATAGACATATAAAAAATTATGAGCACATTATATTAAATCTGAGAATAAAATATTTAACTCTGGAATATGTCAAATATAATGCCATAGCTTAAAATTAGCAGGACACTGCTAAAGATAATTTTCTGGGCAATTACAAAAGAATAATAAAGGTAAGTGCATTATACAAAGTGTGTTAGAAGTAAACCATTCACAACCTGCAGGAGCTGATAATTGTGAAGCAAAGTTAAAAAAATTCCTAGAATCCTAATGAACACAAGTAATAGAAATTGTTAATATCCTTCAAAATCATTGAATAAATATTACCAAGTATTAATATGGATTAATAAAAAGAATTAGTCTCATAGATTTGCCTATGACCTATTCTTAACCAAGTAAGGGACAATCCTGTGGCAACATTTTATTTCCTGAATGGACTGACGTCTCCCTAATATGCCATTTTATTGTCAATGTGTAAAAAAATCTTGAAATAAGCTGTACTTTGTTTTTTAGTAAAACATGTTACTGAAGTATGACATATAGAGCAAATATTAAAGTCCACATATAGAAATGGGCATAGATCACTTGTGCCCAATTCAATGAATTGTCACAAAATTAACCCAACCAAAGTGAAAAGAATAGAACATCACTGGTGCTTCAACATCTTTTTTGTTACACTGCTTTACTAAAGGAAACTTATCCTGATTTCTAATACCACTCATTGGTTTTACCTCTGTCAAATATTTAATAAAGGGAATCTTACAGTTTAAATTCTTTTAAGTATTTTTTTATCTTTTTCACCATATTTTTATCAATTTTTCCTTTTTGACTAGGGGATGTTTGTGCTCTGTTGGAGATGTACTTATTCCCTTACATTATCTCCTAGAAATTTTACTGTTATACCTTCCATATTTAGGACACTAATTCACGTGAAATGAGTTTTTGTTCATGATGTGATGTCAAATTTTGATTTTCCATATGTATACCCTGTTGACCTAGCACCATCTATTCAAAGACTGTCCATTTCTCATTGCTCTGTAGTGCCCCATCCTCATAAATCGAATGACCTTGTATGTGTGTTTATTACCAGACTCTTTTGTTTCATGGTCTCTGCCTTTCATTGTGCCATCATCACATAATTTTAATTAAGGTAGCTTTAGGATATCTTGAAATTTAGTATACTAAATATTTTTATTTAGTTCCCCTTGTTTGAGATTTTCTTAGCCATTGTTAGCCTTTGAATTTCTGTTTAAATTACAGAAAATGCTTACCAATGTCTATTAAAATATTGTCTGGAGCCTTACTGATATGGCAATGAATCTCTAATTAATGTGAAGTCTTTGTTAAAATTCCCTGATAAAGCCTTTGGCCTTGTAGTTGTTGTTTTTTTATTTCCTTCCTTTAACTCTATTAAGATTTAATTGCTGTTCTAATTTCTTTGGATATTTAAAACCTGATTTTCAGCCTATTTTTTTTTTAGATAAGAACAATAAAAATTGGAGGATTCTTATTTGATAAAGACTCTGGTGGTGACATAAACATTTATGAATACCAAAGAATCATTTTGTCTTAATAATTTATAAGGTGACCAGTCGTCCTCCTTTAGGGAGGACAGTTCTTCTTTTGTAAGTTTTGTCTTCCCTCAAAAAGTGTCCTCCTACATGTTCTCCTTTTTGGTATTGGAAGATTAATCTGTAAATGACCGTAATCGATTGATATAGAGTCGATCCATTGGGTGTGATGTGACGTATTTGCATTTTACATGACGATTTGTCAAGGATCAGTACAGTGCAGTGAGACGTGATTATGAGATGCATGTGCTCTGCATGGGAGACCTTGAGAGAGCATGCAATATACCACGCCCATAAATGGCTTTGTGTACTTCTTACTGAAACACAACACGGCACATTTGACATTGTAGACTCATGATTATTTCTTTCTCAGTGGTATTTCAATCATAGACAGGTAAGCATAATTCATGTTTTATTATTTATTTAATAATTTCCAAATATGTATAATTTTATTTACAAGTATTTTTCCAAAACTCGAGTTCTAAAGTGAAAATATGATATCAAACCATACTATTAATAATGCATTTTGATTAAATAGTTGCATAAAACAGTTTTTAATTAAAAATTATAAATACACCCGAATATCACTCCAAATTAGTGGTTTTGTTTGATATTTAGTTTTGTTAATTTAGCTTCTGGAAAATTTGCCTACTATGATGTAACATTTTCAGTTCCTTATGTGCTTGCATCGTTCGTGTGGCTTTATATTTTATTTTTAATTTTAAATTTCATTTAAGGGATGGAATAATAAAAAAAGAGAAAATGCCATTTCAATGATAAATTTAAAAAGAAATTTCTATTATTTATATCAAAGAAAGATACCATTGTTTTCTGCAATATTTGCAGTGGAGAATTTTATATTGTAGTTGGGGGAAGAGCAGCAATAACGAAACACTTGACCACCAACAAACATAAGCAATCATCAGATGCGTCAGCCTCCACTTGTAAAGTAACAAGTTTTTTTAAAACTTCAAATTATTCTGAAGATGAAAAACAGTTGGCTGCAATGGAGGGAACATTTGCATTTCATACGATAATCCACAAAGTTTTTTTTTTCTTTTTTAATCCACAAAGTTTTTGTAGTATGGATTGTACAACTAAATTATTGAAAAATTTCTCAATGCAAAACTTTTATGTGCCAGGAAAAAATGCAAGGCTATGTCAAAATCAGTATTTAAAATTACTGTGACAAAATACATAGAGAGGAGTTGGAAACTGCAGCATTTGTAACAATTTTATCTGATGCATCTAATCATAATGAAATTAAATTGTATTCAATAATAGTAAGATATTTTAATGTTAGCAAGGACATTCAAATAAAAATTTTAGATTTAGATTCCATTGAGGGTGAAATTTCTGAAATTTTGTCAAACCATCTATACAGAGTAATAAATGAAAACAATTTGAAATCCAAAGTTGTTGCACTAACGGCTGATAATACAAATACAAATTTTGGTGGGTGAAGACGCAAAGGGGTGAATAATGTGCATGTAAAATTACAGGAGTTACTCCAAAAGAAAATGCTAGGAATAGGTTTAATGCACGTATTTTGTCAAATGCAATCAACAAAGCATCAAATGCCATGCCAATTGATGTAGAAGTAATAGTAACTACAATTTATTTACATTTTAGTTGCTTTACCATTCATGTTGCTACTTTAAAACAATTTTGTAAAGAAGAAGTTGAATACAAAAAACTGAGGATATTCAAAAGTTAGATGCCTTGCTCTAACACCTGTTATAGAGCGTGTTCTACAATTATTTGAGCCTCTCTGTTCATATTTTTTAAGGTTAGACAAATGCCTTAAAATTTTGAAACTGTTTTCTGAGATATTAATGTATTTTGTACATAATCAAGCATCTATTTTTCACAAAACAATTTAAAATATTGAAGGTGAACTCATTTCAGATACAGAAGTTAGTCTTGTTTTGTTTTTTTCTGAAGTGAGAAAACGGGTGTGGGAAGAGGCAGACAGACAGACTCCTGCGTGCACCTGACAAGGACCCACCTGGCATGCCCATGGTGCTAGGCCCCTTTGGGATAATGCTCCACCGCAATCAGAACCATTCTAGTGCCTGAGGCGGAGGTCATGGAGCCATCCTCAGCTCCCAGGTCAACTTTGCTCCAATGCAGCCTTGGCTGTGGGAGGGGAAGAGAGATATATAGAGAAAGAGGAGGGTGAAGGGTGGAGAAGCAGATGGGCGTTTTTCCTGGGTGCCCTGGTTGGGAATCAAACCTAAGACTTCTACACACTGGTCTGTCACTCTACCACTGAGCCAACCAGCCAGGGCCAGTTAGTCTTATTTTGAATGACTTTTACCTTTAATATAAATCTCATTTTGAAGAAAACTTTTTTCTTTAATTATAAAAAGAAAATTGTCCAACTTAGAGGAATCATATGTGGGCATAAAGAAAAGTTTATCAAAGAAGTGAAGAATTTTTACCAGACATGTTTTCAATATATCGAATAATGGTCTGAAATAAATATCACAGGAAATAATAGTTTTCAATGGGTTTTTTTTTACTTCATTGCAAGTATATTGGACAGATATTGAATATTGTTTTGAGTTTTTATCTAAAGAAATGCCGGACATCAAAATAAACAACAATTGTCTCTTTGGAAAAGTTAGAAGACTGAATGTATATTTAAATTCTAAAAAACTAATACAATGGGAAAATGAACATGTCAGAATTGATAAAAATGGGTGAAAATATTCAACCATTTCAAAAATGAACATGTTCCTTGTGAAAATTTATTTATTCTTGTTCAGTTTACATTGTGCTGCCCTGGAACTAATGCAATAGTTGAAAGAGTTTTTTCAATTGCTAATGATTTTTGGACAAGTGAGAAATCAAGATTGAATGTTGATACTCTAGCTGCAGCACTTGCCGTAAAATTCAATATGAAGGACATTTCTTGTTCAGATATTTCCAATATATTGTTACAAGATGATACATTGACAAAAAATATTCATTCAATGGAAAAGTACTCATTTAGATAGTATTATCTAAATGGGCACTTTTTTCTTACAATTATTATTAAAGTTAATAGGCATGTAAGCATAATTACAATATAAAATATTACAAATGTTTTTAGACATTTTTTATATAGTATATTATTGTTGCAATAAATAAAATGTTTCTTTTATTTACGATATTATTTTCTTCAATTTATATTTGTCCTCCTTTTCATTGTAAAAATGTTGGTTACCTTATTAATAATACACATCAATTACTGGAGTAGAATGAGATTCATTAAATAATTAAATCTAATTTTTATTTTTTAATTTAATAAGTAAATAAGTAAATGCATATAATTTATTTGTATTGGTTGTTTGTAATATAATATAATGAAGGAACCGTAAAAGCACTACTCACAAAATCTTTTCATATTTGAATAAAATATTTTTCTCCCTAGTTAGTCTGAACCAACTATGTTAAGGCTTATCTCCTATCAATAATATAGACTATCTTGTTCATTATCTCAATTGAGAGATACCAAAAAATAGACTGCAGAAAACTGTGGGAGGGAAGCTTTAATTATTTGTTAGCTCAATTTCCAAGTACACTTAATCTTCCACAATTACTTAATGTAGACTGGCAGGGATGGAAACTTTGATTTAGAAATCAGAAATTGGCCCAATTCTTTCTGTTGATTTGGCGCTACTAATGTAAAAAACAAATTACAAGTGTTAACTTGTGGTAATAATCTCTATTATACTTAATTTGTGGAAGTAGAAACATTTTATTTCTTTTTGGTCAATAAATAGTTAAACAAACATTTTTTACTTTTGTTAAAAGAATAGAAAATGTTGATATTCAGTGTCATACTAAAATCCTATTACTTATGAGTCTATAATAGCACATGTAACTTCAATTTCTTTAAACAAAAAATAAATAATTTCTTAAGTAATTTTAAAATAATATTAGACTCTAGAACCCACTAGAAGCAGGATCTTCTGAATCTAAATCAACACCTTTTATCTTCCCACCTAAAATAAAGTAGCCAATTTATGTAAGTGGTTTACTTCTTCAGTGCCTCTTATTTTTTGTTTGCTTTTGTTTTGTTTTGGGACAGAGACAGAGAGACAGAGAGAGGGACAAATAGGGACAGACAGACCAGAGGGAGAGAGATGAGAAGCATCAGTTCTTCATTGTGGCACTTTAGCTTCTCATTGATTGCTTTATCATATGTGCCTTGACCAGGGAGCCACCGTAGACCAAGTGACCCCTTGCTCAAGCCAGAGACCTTGGGATCAATCTGGTGAGCCTTGCTCAAACCAGATGAACCTGCACTCAAGGTTTTGAACCTGGGTCCTCTGCATCCCAGTTTGACACTATCCACTGCACTTCTGCCTGGTCAGGCTGAAAATTTAAAGTTAAAAGATTGGTCAGGACAGCATCAGTGCTGTTGAAAGGAGGAGAAATCATAATGACAAATGAGCATTTGTTTATTTTGATGAATTCTCTGTGTGAAATTCAAAATTGTTTCAACATCCTGATTGCTGTGTGGTGGTGGGTATTGTTTTATTGATTGATTTGGAATTAATTAATTTCTATTTATTTCTCCAAATGTCTACTACTCTGCCATTTTGGGATTACTCTGTTAATTATAGAGCATAAATGTTATGTCTTTTCTATTTTTAAAATTATTATTCTACAAGTTTTTTTTTTTATATATATATAAGGACAGAGAGAGAGTCAGAGAAAGGGATAGATAGGGACAGACAGACAGGAACGAAGAGAGATGTGAAGCATCAGTCATCAGTTTTGCGTGTGACACCTTAGTTGTTCATTGATTGCTTTCTCATATGTGCCTTCACTGTGGAGCTTCAGCAGACCAAGCAACCCCTTGCTTGAGCCAGCGACCTTGGGTCCAAGCTGGCGAGCTTTTGCTCAAGCCAGATGGACCTTTGCTCAAGGTGGCGACCTCGGGGTCTCGAACCTGGGTCCTCCGCATCCCAGTCCAATGCTCTATCCACTGCGCCACCGCCTGGTCAGGTATTATTCTATATGTTTGGATCAGAAAAAGCAAATTTCAGAAGTACAAAGGCAAATGCTTGAACCTATGCTCCTATTGGGGTGGCTCTACCAAGCCATTGGGGCAAATGCTTGTGGAGCAGCCTAGTGAATACACATGGTTTTGTGCCCTCTCTGATTGGTAAGACACTTGTTAAAGATGATGATATGAATGTCCTATTTTTATATGGCACATAAATAAAAATGTAGAGTTGCATAAACTGGTGATCCTCCAGTGGGTTATGAAGGTCATTCCTTCATGAATACAGAAGTCTCCAACATTTGAATGTCAACTTGCGAATGCATTATGTAACATAATACTGTTGTTTATACTTTATACATTTTAATGAAATATTAAACAGGTTTACTTTGAGTTCATATTATAAATTGCAGTAGAGGTCATGACAGTAAAATGAATACAATTGTTTCTCTGAAGCAGTGTTTTTTTTAAGTCTTACACTTTTTAATAACTTAGGAATAAGCAAAATAATACAATTATAAAAATTCATATCATCATGTTTTTCTTCCCATTTTTTCCCTTTCACTCCCCTCCCTTTAGTATCAAGAAATACAATTCCTTAAATATCTGAATGTCTCTCTAATCTGCCTTCTCATTCATAAGGTCATAAGGTCAAAGGCAAATTGGCTACAAAAGATTCACTAAAGTAAAAAAAAAATGTCATATGGAAGAAAATAATCTGGATGTCTATTTCCTCCCATTTCTTCATTAAAAAGTTCTGCTGCACAGTAGGCATAAAATTAATGGGTAGTTTACATAAAATTTGCAATAAATTGCCAGATAAGAAAGCTTTCTCAGTTGTGTGATTCTGAGATTGAAGAAACAAAACTATAAACTTTATTCTTTGCTTGCTTTGCTGCCAGCCTGTTGCCTAAAACATCTGCTCGGGTAATATGTCATATGCAATAGCCTGTGCAGGTTAGGCCAGTACATAATAGAAGTAAATGTATTTTTAAATGCCAGGTTTTAAAAGAAGACAGGTCCGCTTGGTATCTTATTATAAGTGAAATGACTTTTCATGTCATCCCATCAGTAGTCATGCAGCTTTGGGGAGAGTTTCAAAGGTCAACATCCATAACTCTTTTATTCTCTACTCATTCACTATTTTCTCATGAGAGAAATGTAGGAAAACTATTTTCTAAGTGGACTTGCATTTCATCTAACAAATAAAAAAAATTGTTGCTCTGAGTTTCTGTAGACACCAACAATCTCTTCAATTTGGTGCATTTTTTTTTTTTACTGGAGAAACAAACATCATAGGCAAAAACAAGTTTAACCTCTTTTTTCTTCCTTGTATCCAAAATGCATGATTGCAGAAAATACAGCTAAAACAATCTTAAAAATACCTCCTCAATATAAATAAGCAGGTGTATAATTTTTTTAGAACTGTAGGTTTTGACTTTGGGAAAACAGGTTTCCCATTTCTTTTAGTCAGTACATCATCATCCAATAAATCCCACTAAAACAATTAATAAGATTAACAATGGAGAGGAGCTACATACAAAAGAAATAGCCTGTGTCCTGGTGGTTCATTTATTCGTTCATTCAACAGCCACATGGTCTACTGAAACTCTGATACGGTCTAGGACTGTTGTAGGCACTGGAGAATCAAGAATGATCAAGATCCTCAGAATCCTGGCCCTCATCCAGAAGGTGGAGATAGTAAGTAAAATTATTTAAAGAACAGTAACTTTAGGTAGAAAAAGTAAAAGTATGCAAAGTAAATGAGGATTTTTAGTTAGTTCTATTGAGTATTTTCAACTCATGTTTTTATTGGTAATATTTAAGAGAAAGAGCTAAAAGGAAAAGATGACATGGTAAAAGTCCACTGTGCTGGTAAAACTTGGACAACCCTGTGTGAAAGGCGGAGTACTACAGTAACATGCTCAAAAGCTGGGGCCACAATGTACTTGTAGAGTTGAGAAGAATCCTTCCAGACCCTTAAAATATATATATTTTTAAATTCTATTCCCTACTCCTACATTAACTGCTGTGTTAATGCTAACTGTCCATTACACTGCAAAATAACTGTTAAGAAACCCTGATAATATCTGCCAACTAGACTAATTTTCACTTTTATGTAATCTTCCTTCCATTAAGACTCATGCTTTCTGTTGTTTTCCCTCACATATCTTGCTGAATTGCTAGACCTGTACATCAATAATATGGTTCAAGAAAAAGTTTAAATGGCAGAGTAGTTTTTAATATGTTAGCCTTATGAAGAGCTTCCAATAGCTCATCATCAACAAAAATAAAAATGTCAACATTCCAGAAATTATGGCAGAAACAATGAAAGGGTTATTTTTGGAAAATGAGACTTTTAAGGTTTGCTTGGCACAAAGTGACCAGAGTAGTCATCTATCTTTGCAAATAATGCTGACTCTACACCATCATCTGCTGATCAAATTATTTGGAAGACAACCAGATGCTGTGTACCTACTGATATGAGCTACATGAATGCCACAGCTTTACCTGTGAGTACTCTTGCTAAAAATGTTAAACCTAAATTTAATCAAGTCTTTAGAGTTAACTCTCAGATTATGGGAAATACATAGGAAAGAAGAACAAGTTAAAACCATGAGGAAATGATTAGACTAATTAAAAGGTGAAATTTTTAATAAACAACTGGTCTGATTTTTCAAATAATCAGCGGGTGATTTCTGTACAAAAGAAACTTAAGAAGATAATGAACTTTTTTCAGGACATTATCCTTGAATAATTTTGATTTTTTAAAGAAATGATTATCAAGGTATTTTAATAAGAATTGCTAACATTAAAATACGAGATAAAAATTAGGTGATTTCTTAATTACTATTAATATTATTAGCTGTGGTGTTTGCACTGTTTTTATGTTTAATAATGCCAATGATTTTTAGTGATATATGCTGGAATAATCAGGGAGAAGTGTCCTAGTTAAATGATTCAAAAAGTTAACAATTATATATTTTTAAAAACATTTTTTGTATGTTTAAAGATGTTTTAAAATAAAATTTATTTCAACTTCAGTATTATCTTTTTATATAAATGAATATAGTTCTTTCTATATAACCAGAATAATTTTTCAATCTCATGGAATTTTAGTACAATAAACTTTAGTTACCTAGAACTCTTATCATTTCAGAAATTGGCATATTCCAATTAACCATGTTAACACCTTATATGTATATTACAAATGTAAAGTGCTGGTAAAAATTTCTATGAAATTATATGCTCTAATACATATAATTTATAGACTATGGTGGAATTGTTTTTTACTGAATCTAGGTCATTTTATGAGTAATTAATAATATGACATTGATGACAAAACATAAGCTTGAGTTAAGCTGGCACTGACTCTAGAATTTATTTTTCTGAAAATATCTAGTATCAACTTGATTTGAACTTCATTCTTTCAGTGGTATTTGTTGATCAGATACATTGTGCCATTTATAGATCTTGGTTCCAGAAATAAATGTCCAAAGGGTTAGATCGGTGGTTCTTAACCTGGGTTCTATCGAACCCTAAGGGTTCGATGAGTTGGTCTCAGGGGTTTGGAGAAGCCTCTACCCCGGAGGCCAGAATAAAGTAATACTGTAATTTGTTGTGAGTTCATGCACTTTGTTGGTTTTGTTCTTTGAGCAAGGTGATGTTCATGCACGGCTCATTTTGTGCACCAGTAAAAAAAGATATACCTATGTCTTGAATTTGGAAAAATAAATCATATTTTATTTATTACTAAAGAAGGGTTCGGTGAATGCACATATGAAACTGGTGGGTTCGGTACCTCAAAAAAGGTTAAGAACCACTGGGTTAGGTGAAGGTGCTGGGGCAGGAAGAATAGGGAAAAATAAAAGTGTATTTGGGGGCAGACCAGATGTAGATGATTCTCTTAGGGTTTTGCAGGATCTCCAGGGTAATTGTGAAGTGGTTAACATAAATACCAGCCTTTGGGATCCAGGAGAAACAGGCCAACAGAACACCAAAAGATGAGGGAAGCTCAGCTTCCCTCTGGAGAGAAGATTCACAAGAGGGGTAATTCTTTAGATAAATCTGAAAGATAAATGAGAACTTGGCAGAGAGACAAGGAATGTAGAATGTCAGATATTTTGAATGTGTATTACTACAAAGATAGTGGAAATAGATAGAAGTCAGATTGTAAAGATCAGTTTAAATAAAAAAAGATGAGTTTCATGTTGACAGATCAATATGATTATATGATAAACTCTCTTACTTATTGTATCATTGACAAGACAGCAATAATAAAAGTCAGATATCACTTTTGTCTTTTCTTTTACTAATCTTTAAAAAACATAGGTAAGAATGTCTAACATAGAGTCCAAGACTGCCTGACTTCAAACCCCTTCTCCACAGTCACCATTTAAATAACTTTGGGAAACTTAAGTTCTATGTGCCTGAGTTTCTTAAAAACTGCCTCATCTGGTTGTTACGAGGTTTAAATGAATTAACATAAATTAAAAGCTTAGAACAGTGTCTGGGACAGTGTGTGTGCACTCAATAAATGTTAGTAATTATTAAGTTATTAAGTGTTTGAGATTTCTTCAATTGCTACTGTATCACTTGACCAAATGTATTATCTTATTACTAATTTTTAAATATTTTTAATAACTACTCTAAAAATACTATTAGCAATAGTATATAGAATAATACTCTAGAAATACAATTTCTACTTTGTCAAAGAAAATTTAAACAGTGGTTAATGAAGTAAATGATGAATAAAGAAAAGCAAAATTAGTCTTTTGCAACATTTAATTATCACTCCAGTTTTGATGTCCGTGAGTAGTTCACTCAGCTCTGAACTTCTCCGATTAAGGAAACAAAACATGCTTCGTTATCACCGGTATGCAGCTCTGCTTTCCTTTAGCTATGCCAGAAACATCTGGAAAGCCAACTCTTGACATGAGCTACACAAACTACAGGTTAGTGACCCTAACGACCTATAACTCAGTGCCAGGATGTCTATACACAGGCCTATTTGATCTTTCTGGCTAAACTGCTACTCAGAATTATTTCTCTATATATTCTAAACATACTGTACAATCTTTAAAAAGACCAAGGAAAATTTCAGGCGATAGAGTTTATATCAGGCAAAAGAGCTTCGTTTTATGCTGGGTAGCTTTTCAAAACTAAGCCCCCTCCAAGGAGTCCAGCAGAGCTCATGTCACTATGCAACCTCCCAGGGAATGTAGAGACCATAAGAAACCCTGTCTGTTCTTGATGGCTTGTCAGCAATTGCTCCAATCCATTGTTATCTTTTCCAGATTCTTTCTTTTCTGCTCAATTTCATGCAAAGTCTTCCTTAAAAAGGCTCTTAGACAGGAAAACAGGGAAGGGAAAATGCTGCATAGAAACCAATGGGATTGCTCCCTCTCTTTCTTATTTTTGTTCTCTTCCATCTTCTCTTTAGTTATCGTCCATTTTAAACCTATTTGGAAAAGGTGCATTGGTTTCAAAATCTATGAGCAAAAATAAATATGCTATAAATAATCTTCTCTTTTATTCTAAAAATAATTCTAGTATCTTACCCTTCAAATGGAAAAGTCAGCTCTATGATGCTAATCAACCATAAGAAATAATATAATTTGCAATGCCTTTCAGAACATTAATACAAGTAACAAGAAATAATGATTTAATAGTACAGAGCACTTCATTTCATCAACAAAAGTACCCAGGCAGCCAGCAATGCTAACAAATGTGCACACTCAATTCAAATCTCACCAACTTGACATGTTTTTCATTATTGTAATGTCAACTTCCCAAGAGCAGAATGGATGAAATGAAAGTTACCTCCAATTCATGAATGTTTGAAGGTGGCCATCTTTCTTTTCACTCTGCCTATGTGAAAGGCATTAATGACCTCTCCTACCCTCTGCAGCTTTTGCCTTTGTTCTGATTTGTGTCTCCAGCAGATGCAAAGAACAGCTGGTTCTTTTCCTCACATTGTCTCTTTCACCTTGAGAA
Organism: Rhynchonycteris naso; assembly: GCA_037038555.1. Lineage (NCBI taxonomy): Eukaryota > Metazoa > Chordata > Mammalia > Chiroptera > Emballonuridae > Rhynchonycteris > Rhynchonycteris naso. The sequence goes on from CM072998.1 coordinate 232,941,352, forward strand.
GAATTTCCATTAGCCTTCTGGTCCAAAGCCTAGAAACACATACATTCATTTCCAAAATGTACTAAATGCTGTAAAACATATGTTATAACCTTTTTATAATGATTTTTCTTCTTTCAACATTCAAAGGACCTCAAACACCAAAACTTTACTCAGTATTATACTTTATATTAATAATCTTTTTCACATTCGCAATACAGACCCTCAATCCAGAAAATATAGATTAAGTCATTTTTATTGTAAGATCTACTTGTATGCTGCAGTGATGAGAGAGGGTGCTTTGCTCCCATTTCAAAGGAGCTTTAATAACATTACTTTAAGATTCTAGGGACATTTTTTATATAAAATATTTTACCCCATTTTCAGCATGTATGTCAATTAACTATCCTAAATTAGGCATTATACATATAGTCACTACGTTCAAAGTTCTATACCATCTTGATTATTTTTATGCCCCACTTGGATACATTATATCCATCTACATTTATCTTTCAGAGCTATACATTTATTATAGCCTGAAGAAAGAAGAATAAAAATTGCTGTTAGGAGAAAGGGGTTGCTGAGAAGATACACATACACACATACACACACACACACACACACACACACACAAGATCATGATGGTTTTACTTTTGGTGGGAGGATTTTTTACTATATCAGCAAAATTAAATTTATATATATAATATGTATATATATTATATCATATATATTACATATATATTTAGTGTGTGTAAAATTTAGAGCCCAGATTGGCATGGCCTTTGGAATAGAAAAGGTGAAGCAAACAAGCTAAGGCTGATCCTGACAGGGCTACAGAACTACCTTGAATAAAAGGCACACCAAGTCCAAGGGGGTTGGGTATACATTAGCCCAAGGAGAGCTGCTGTAGTACATTGAAAGGATGTGGCTAAAATCAAATGTGGTTGGCAGTTTTTAGATTCAAGTGAGTGCAAATTAGAAACCAGTGAAACCTGTCCAAGTGGTTGAGCATCATATAGAACAGTGGTTCTTAACCTTTTTTGAGGTACCGAACCCACCAGTTTCATATGCGCATTCACTGACCTCTTCTTTAGTGATAAATAAAATATGATTTTTTCCCCAAATTCAAGACATAGGTATATGTTTTCTTTTTTTTTTAATTTTTTTTATTTTATTCATTTTTTAGAGAGAAGACACAGAGTGAGAGAGACACAGAGAGAGAGAGAGAAAGAGAGAAACGGGGGAGGAGCTGGAAGCATCAACTCCCATATGTGCCTTGACCAGACCAGTGCAGGGTTTTGAACTGGCGACCTTAGTGTCCCGAGGTCGACGCTTTATCCACTGCACCACCACAGGTCAGGCTATGTTTTCTTATTAGTGCACAAAATGAGCCATGCATGAACATCACCTTGCTCAAAGAACAAAACCAACAAAGTGCATGAACTCACAACAAATTACGGTATTACTTTATTCTGGCCTCTGTGGCAGAGGTTTCTCTGAACCCCTGAGACTGACTTATCGAACCCTTAGGATTCAATAGAACCCAGGTTAAGAACCACTGAGATAGAAGTAGGATCCAGTTCCTTCTGGCTGATTTAACTTAGCACAATATCCTCCAGGTTCAGCCATGTTGTTACAAATGGCAGAATTTCTTCTTTTTTAAGGCTGAATAGTATTACATTGCATGTATATCCTACATTTCTTAAAATCCATTCATCTGTTGACGGACATTTACGTTGTTCATAAATACTACATAATATCACTTAAAAATGAATCTAAAATAGTTAAATTTGTAGAAACAAAGGTGGTTTCTGGGATCAGGGAAGAGGAGAAGGAAATGGGGAGGTATCAGTCACAGAGTTATATAAGATAAATAAGTCCTACAATGAGGCATGAAAACTATGTTAACTGTAATGTATACTTAATTTGCTGACAGGGTAAAACTTATGTTAAGCATTCTTATCATAAAAAAATAATAAAATACATATAAATAAGAGTCACAGAGAAAGCTTTTAGAGCCAATGGATTTCTGGCATAGATTGTAGTGATGGTTTCACAGATATATTCTTATCTCCAAACTGATCAGGTGGTGCACATTAATTGTGTGCAGCTTTTTGTATGTCAAAAAAGGTTAAAAATTAGAAAGAAAGAAAGAAAGAAAGAAAGAAAGAAAGAAAGAAAGAGAGAGAGAGAGAGAAAGAGAGAGAGAGAAAGAAAGAGTGAATGAATTCAAATCCCAGAGGAAATAAGCAAGAGGATTAAGGCTCAAACTAAGAGAGTTGGAATTCAGCATTGCAATCCGATCCTAGTTGGAAGACAAATTCACAACCAGGGATCTGGACAGTTAAGCAGACAAAGCACTCGCAGGGTTCCTGGTCACAGAAAAAGGCCTTAAGGGCAACAGTTTCCAGAAGGTATCCACTTTGAGAGATGCAGCACTGTAGACTGACAAGCCCAGCACTTGGTGGATACTGGGCAAGGATGACTTTGGAAGAGCAGATCCTAGTCACTGGCAGCCAACAGGTAGTGGGCACTCTTTAAAGAGGAAAAGCATGCAGGACCCAACAAAATACAAGTATGTAAAACCATAAGGTGTCAGGAATTGTGGTGCATATTTAGAAGGAGCATGTGCAGATAAATTCTTTCCTTTCAAATTCTAGCTGACAAGTCCCATGGATTTACTGATTCCAGGAGCATAAGTCAGGAAAACACATTGTTCTTCCAATTGTAAATGAAGCAGATGTTACTGGAGTGCAAGGATTTTACTGATGAAGGTTTGCATGCTTTTTGCCTAGCATGGAAATATTAGGTAAAAGGACAAATGAAGGAAAGGTGTGATGAGCCCCATCCTGGAAGTAATGAAAAGAAAAGCCACTGAGGGTTTCCATTACCATTTCTACAACAGAGTCAAAAACTGGGAGCTGTGTGATACAAAATGGATAACCTCAAAAATGTCATACTAAATAAAAAAGCCAGTCACAATCAATCACTTATATAAAATGTCTAGAAGAGGCAAAGAGAGAGTGAGAGAGAGACAGAGAAAGAGAGAGAAAGAGAGAGAGAGAGAAGATTAATGGATTCCAGAAACTGGCAGGAGAAAGGAAGTAAGAATGACTACTAGTGGGTACAAAGTTTTTTGAAGGTGATGAAAATATTCTAAAATTTTATATTGGTGATAATTGCACTACCCTGTAAGTAGGCTAAAAACTCTGAATGGTATACTAAAGAGGGAAAATTTATGGCATATAAATTATATCTTTATAAAGCTGTTATTTAAAAAAGAAACTGAGGACTAAGCTATAAGAACCATGTATGACATTTTACTATTTATAATTTCCCATCTTTGTTATTTTATTTTCCTTTGTCTGTTCCCCTCAGAGATTCACAGTTAAATATCCATGCAAATGATTGTTCCAAGGGCAAGCAGAAAATTTTACTTTTTTCTAGTTATTATACTGGGCTGCAAAACCCCCAAGGGAAAATATGGATAATAGCAGGTTTAAATAATAAATAAACATTTAACAATTAACTTTTTGGAGTACTTGTTATGTATCAGGTGCTATTTCAAGAGTTGTATAGATAAAGGTACAGATACAAATAGATTAGATAGATATAGATACAGATGATATATATAGATACCGATAGATATAGATATAGATACCGATATAGATAGATGATATAGATGGATGATATAGATATAGGCCTAGGTATAGCTCTGATAGATGTTACTGTGGCTATGGGTGTGGAGGTGGACATAGACATGAACTTGGGCATGGGGATGGGGTTGAAGATGGAGTGATGCAGATACAGATATGTAAACTCAAAGAGAAAGGAAAAGCAGGTCTAGCACCTGCTACTTGCCCCAATGAGAAAGGAAAAGCAGGTCTAGCACCTGCTACTTGCCCCAAAGCCATCAGAGAAGGGTGACTCATGACAGAAAAGCAACCTTGCAGCATAACTGTGGGAGTGAGTTTTCTGACATTTATATATAGAATCCAAACACTTCACTAATGTTCAGGAAAAGAGCTTGAATTTGTAACTAAGTTCAATTCCTACATACTAGATTTAAAGTCAGCATGATTCTTAAAGTTAGGTGAACATTTGGCTTTTTAAATCTCATTTGAGGAGCTTGAGTAACCCCAAATGTGCCACCATCTCTCAGTAAGGGAGACACAGAGATAGGGACTCCTAGAGTCAGAACATGTAAGCAGAGCTATATCTCTCAAACTGTAGAATATAGACCAAACATCACAAACACCTTTGACCTTTTGGTTTGTTTTTCTTTCTTTCCTTAAGATCGTAAGTTCCCAGAATTAAGTCAAGGCATATTGTTATCACTGACCAAGGAAGTCCTGTATTTTATTTTATTGTATTGCATTTCATTGCATTTTGTTTTATTTGATACCCTCCTCATTGTCTTCTTTGCTTTCTGTCTTATTGTTCTCCCACCATAGGTTATAAGCTCTAGCTCATTTAATACATGTCTTCTCAATCCACCTTCTATACGGTTACTTAGGTATATGTATCTTGTATATACATAGCATATGCAACATTACTTATATAACATATGCATATTATTAAAATTTCTCAGATTTTGATTTATTTAAATTGTAGGTGCTATAAATTCTCTTCCTTGCCAAGTTTACTTGACTAGCACCAGTCCTTTGAGAACTGCCATGTTGTAATATGTAAAGTTAGTTCACACATCTGACTACTGGCGGGCACTCCTGCCCATGCACACGCCACATTTTACTTTTCTATTTCCTATTGACAGACACTTCAGTTACCACCAGCTTGTTGCTGCTTTAGTCTTGGAAATAAAATAAAAACATATTAATCAAAGTGATACAACTCTCTTCTGGAAAAATGATACTGAGAAAGGCAGGAAAAAGAATGGGTATTAAACAAACCAATTTTTATGAATTGTTGGAGCGTTCTTGAAAGTGATAAGAAGGCTGTAATAATCTCTGGAAAATTATCTCAGTCATCACTGGTTGCAGTTTCCAAAGTGAGTATTTCAGAAATTTGTTCAGCATAAAGCAGAGTTGAAAAAGTTAACAACACTTTCTTATTGCAGGGTTCCCCTGAGTATTTAATATCTAAATGAGCATAGTGCCCAAGCTAGGTCACCTGTGAGCCAGGGGAATTAGTGTTGCCACAGAAGACATCTTAGGAAACACTATTGTACTGTACTGTTTTTATTTCACTTTTTTTTTTTTCCCAGAGACATAGTGACAATATTAGAAGGTAATGGGATTTTGGTCAAAACCAAGTGAACCTTGGAAAGGAAAGAGTTCCTTTTGGAGAAGAAACTATTTTAATTAGAGTTTTACATTATCCAGGGTTTTTTTTCCCCTCAATATTAAACATTTTATGTTTCCATCTATTTTTCCAATAGGCTAAATCACAAATCTCTGTATAAGCCATGTTTAGAAGAACCTGAGACTGACTGGTTATTAAAAAATAAATAAATATAAAAAATATTTGTGCTTACATTTCAGCTGCTCATGCCTTGGTACTCCCTGTGCCTGGTTAGACGCACTGACACAGGCCAGAGCCTAATCTACTGCAAATGGCAAAGCAAGGAGGCAGACTCAGGGCTTGGTTATACTGCCCAGCAGCCTGAACAGGGTGCCCCTAACAGCTCTGAAGATGTTGGCCACACAAGTTCCATTCATCGGCACCTGCAGAGCGAGCACTTGTGTTTAACTGAGTTCAGGGTCAGCAAACTGGATTCAGTATGTTCAATCTGAGAATACAAGCTATTGTTAAAAGGCAGTGCATTGTTAATAAACAGGAGAACAATTGTCTGGGAACATTCAGAAACTAGGTTTTCAGGTTTTTGGTCTACTCTAAACAAAAAGTTGGAAATTGAACTTTAAGAAGGAAATTGGGAGCCATTATTTACCATATGACATTCAAACATGAAATTTGCAATTTAATGAACAAAGTACTGTTGTATGCATTATGTCAAAGGAAGAGATGAGTCCAAATAAAAAGTTATACATTAATTTATTTCATCTTTATCATTTATTTTTGTAAACTGCTAAAGCTGTGCTTTATTTATTGCAACTCATCCATATATAATTCTCTGTAGTTGAGGAAACTCCATCTAACATTTCCACCCAAAACTTTATAAATTGCATTGATTTATTTCTGTCTCTTAAGCCGAAAACCATTTATTACAACAACAAAACATCCTCCCATTCTGGTGATCAAGGAACAAAGTCGACCCACTTACTGTGTAGTGAGCATTGACAGATGGCCAAATGTGGTGATAGCTTTGATTTTAATGTGTCTTAAGAGAGTAAATGAAGCAAAGGCAATCTTCATCTCATGTGAAAAGTTGGAGTTTTGTGTGCCGGGTCGGCAACACTGAGGTGCGGTTCTCACAGCACTTCATTGATTTTCTACTCAACCATGACCATTCAGATGGCAAAAAGCAGGGTCAAAGAAATTTTAGTTGTTTTTCTTTCCTGTTTTTCTATAAAAGAACAAACAGAATAGACTAAACTTACTTCTGGAGTAGTCAATAGTTTGCTGGTACAAAGTCTTTATGGGTTTCACAGATTATGAATTTTTAATTTTACATAAAATGAAGGATTTTTTGTCAAGAGAATCATTAACATTATAAAGACAGAGAGAATAAAAATTCTTCACACCTCCTCCCCACCTGTGATTTTAGCATATATCATGGATGACAAAACACTTGCATTACTTGCTTTAAGCTCTGAAAGGGGACAGACTTCAACAGCAGGACATGAAATAATGCTTGTAATACAGCAGTACAGTCTGGCTGCCTAGGAGGGCATGGTATTTTGCTTTTTCCCACTGGCCCTCAAATTAACTTTAAATACAATGTTCCATTTAAATACAAGGATTAACTTTCTCATTCACTCTGAGAGTATGAAAGAATGAGAAAGCATTTATGGAGAGGAAGGAGGTAAAACTAAGCTCCACAGGGACTAAGAGCTACTGGATAACTTTTAAACAATTGGAAGCCAGACATTACCAGCTCTGTCCATTTCAAATTCCAGTAGAATTGTACTTCTGTATATATAATACAACTATTAGTATCAGACAATCAGTACAAGCCATGAGACCACTGGTAAGTTTCACTCTAGTGCAATCCTCAAATATACACAGATATAAATTTCTCAGATCTCATAATTAAGTTGATATGTTTACATTTCACCTTTCAGTACAATAAAACAAAACAAGAACAGGCTTGGAGTTGAGTCAGAAAGACCTGAATTTAAGTCTTGTCTCTGCCTTGCACCTGTTTCGGGAAGTTTAGAAGCCAATTTAGGCCTTTCTGCCTGTATTTGTTTTGCAATAGGAAGAATAGCTAACCTATTTTTCAAACCTCTCACTCCTATTGGATTAGATTATCTTTGAGAAGTGATGGATCATGTGTGACATTCAATAATTTTAGTTCACTTAGCACATGTGACTAAGATGATACAAGAAATTTTCTATTCAGTCTGTTTGTTAGGGACATGAGACACATTCTTTTCTACTCCAAGAAGAATGCACATCTATGCAATGCAATTCTCCTTCCACCATATTGCAACAGTACCCCTGGTGGCAAATGAATGTCATATTCTCTACTAGGACAGTCTATAAGAGAGTAAGGGTGGCTTCCCTGAGACCCATTATTCTTCAGTGTTACATTTGACTGACAGGGTAATGATGAGAGAACATCCTTCTCATCCATGCTTCATCTGCTAACCTCAGCATCTCTGAGCTCGTTCAGGTGGGAAGCAGAAAACGGCAGAGCCAGCATGCCAGCTCACGGAAGGTGGCCTCCTGTATTTATTTGAAAGTGAACGGTGAATGCTGCCGTAAATGAAAAGGCAAACATTGACAAGATAATAACAAATATTGAGAAGGTTAAAAAAAAAAAAACACTTCAGCCAGAGTAAAGACAAGAAAGCTCAAAGTCGTCTGTCCCATATTTATTCTGGAAAACGTCTGAAAACAATGACTTTTTCTTCCCATGGCCTTGCTAGGACCTAAGTGCCCTGATTTCTCCCATTAAGCAGTGTTTTTTAACTCTTTCAGATTACAAAAGGGCATAGGAGTTACTGTATTTCCCATGTATAAGAATCACCCTTTTTTAAAATTTTTTCAGTCTAAAAAATGGGTGCATCTTATAGAGTGGTTGTAGGTTATTTTTACTTGCATTCCCCAATTTTTCATGCTTGTTGCCTTTGCGCTCATTGTTTCACACTTGTTAACAGTGTATTATAGTAGGTTACGTTTTACCGCATTCTGCCTGGAAATCGCTCAGAAAAGATTTTCATACAGTGCTGAATTTAAGTTAAAAGTGATTCAGTTTGCAAAATTGAATGGAAATTATGCTACTGAACTTAAGTTTGGTCCTCCTCCAACTGAGAAATCAATCTGAGACTGGATATAGGAAAAAGAAACCCTACTGAAAATGCCACGGCAGAAGAAGGCCATGAGAGACAAGTCAGCAAAATGGCCTAATTTAGAGAGAGAATTGAAGATATGGATTGAAGAGCAAAGGGCAATTGTAATTCCTGTGTCCACAAAGATGGTTCAGTATGAGGCAAGAAGAATTGCTGATGAAAAAGAAGTGATTGATTTCAAAGGAGGACACAATTGGTGCTTCACTTTCATGAAACGAAATGGATTAAGCATGTGTATATGCACCAGACTTGCTCAAAAGATGCCTGAAAGCTATGAGCAGAAGACCTTTGAATTTCATCATTTTGTCATTCAATGTCAGAAGACACATCAGTTTGATTTAGGATAGATGGCAAATATGGACAAAGTCCCTCTTCAATTTGATGTCCCAAGTAACTAAACTATTGAAAAGAAAGAGGTGAAAACTGTAACTATGAAGACATGTGGACATGAAAAGAGCCATTATACAGTATTTCTAGCTTGTTGTGCCAACAGAACCAAGCTGCATCCTATGCTGATTTTCAAACACAAAACAATGCCAAAAAAAGACAATCCTTGAGGAATGATTGTCCACATTCATGACCAGGGTTGGATGGATCAGGATGGAATGAAGATCTGGTTTGAGAAAGTTTGGAGAAGGAGATGAGGTGGGTTCTTTTGCAAACCTGCCCTATTTGGGCTTGAACACATAACAAAAAACACAAAGAAGATTGTTGTAGAGCAAAAAACAAAATTGCCATCATACCTGAAGGTTTGACATCCCAGCTCCAACCACTTGATGTCAGCATTATCAAGCCCTTTAAAGCTGCCATGAGAGATGAATGGAACCAATGAATGAAGTCTTCTGGGGACAATTTGACACCAGCAGGAAGAGTGAAGAAACCAACTATAAGAGATGTCTGTGCCTGGGTGAAAAGATCCTGGGATAATATCAAGATTGAGATTGTTGTTAAGTCATTTAAGAAGTGTGGCATTTCAAATGCCATAGATGGAACTGAGGACGAGGCAATATATGAAGACACTGATTTGTCATCAGACACAGATAAGGACAAGCTAATAATGGATGGGAGTTTTGACAGTGTTGAAGAGTTGTATGAAGTTTATGATGAATAAAACCTGAATTCAATAACTTTATGTAATACATTTCTTTTCAAATTTCAGGCCTCAAAATTAAGGTGCATCTCATATATGAGGAAATATAGTAATACTCACCAGCCAAGCATGATGGGCTTTGTCTCCCTTCCTCTAGCAGGAAGGCTATATTCTAATAAATTAGTCAATAAATAAACACCCATGGCAAGTCTATAGCTCACTACTTTCTCCCTTAGACAGAGAAGGGCAGACAGGAAGGATCTCCCTTGTCAAGATGAGCACATAGCATATTGTTTACTACATTTCACCTTCTCAGTGACAGGAGGCCCATCTGACAGGAACCTGAGATGGCAGGCCAAGGCTGGTTCTGTCCAGGCAAGCCAGGACATGAGGCCAGCTCACCTCGCGCCTCTGTTGCAGACTGAAGGTCTAGCATGAGACTCTGGCATCACACAAATGGCTTTACTGAATGTGTAAAAATGATTTTAAAAAAGGATAAAAGTAGATTTTTAAATAAAAATCAGAATGTAAGAATGATATCGGAACTAAAATGACTACTTTATAATTAGTCTAAAATTTTTCCTTTTAGGACTTTGGTCATGAATCCAAAAAGACACTTTAACTTAAATGTCCATGGGAAAATCAAACAGTAGAAGTTTATGACTGAACCCATGACTGAATTCCACAAACCAGCTTCTTTTCTTGTTGTGCTCTGTGTTTAGGAATGACAGCCTCTGACTGAAACCCAGGACCCACGCAAGAGGGCTTCTCCTCACACACCATGAGGTCAATCACTCATCACACCATGTAATTTTTGTCCCCTACAAATTTTGAAGCTTAGTTTAAATGACCAGTTTTCTTAACAAAATACAATCTCTGCTGGTTTCCTATGGTTCTGTAACAACTTTCCACACACTTGGTGATTTCAAATAACACATATTTATTACCTTTGAGTTCTGGAGACCAGAAGTCACAACTCAGTTTCAATAGGTGTAAAGCAAAATGTCTCTCCCTTCTAGGCTGTGGTGTTCCTTGGATGGTGACTGCTTCACTCTAATTTTTGCCTCTTCAGTCACACTGCCATGGTCTTCTGTGTTTCAACTTCTTTATGTCACTCTCATATAATGACTTTTGTGATTATATTTGGAGCCCACCTGGATATTCCAGGATAATCTCATCTCAAACACCTTAACTTAATCATGGCTGCAGGTCTTTGGCACATAGGGTGATATAAGTTAAATTGAATCTCCCCAAAATTCATATGTTGAAATCTTAAGTCTCAGTATCTCAAAATTTGATCTTATTTAAAGATAGGGTCTTGATAATCAAATAATGTGGATGGGCTGATGGTGTCCTTAGAAAAAGGGGAAATTTGGACACAGAGACACACACAGAGGGGAGAGCAAGTGAAGAGCCGCCGGGAGAAGACAACCACCTACAAGTCAATGAGGAAGCTCAGAACAGGATCTTCCTATACAGCTCTCAAAAGAACCAACCCTTAAAACACCCTCAACTTGGACTTCTAGTGTCCAAAACTGTGAAACCAAAAATTTCTGTTGTGTAAACCACCCACTTAGTGGTACTTTGGTAGCGTAGCCCTAGCAAGTTAATGCATAAGGTAATATTGACAAGTTGCAGAAGTCAGGACCTATATCTTTGGGAGTCAAGATGCACCTACCACACTGCTTTATATCAGAGGTCTTCCTGTCACCAGGTTCAACCCTTCTAACCCACTGTCAATAAGAAGCCTTAAAAATTATAATGCATGGCTTTTGAAACAAACATTCTACATAAGATCCAAAGAGGTCTTTTTTATATACAACTGTTACACAATTGATCATTACACTTCTGATCAATTTCTGGAGAAGTGTTAAGTAGCATATAATATAATTTGCAGCTTGAGTTGGTCATCCTTTTTACTTTGAATCTAAGAACAGTAAAAGAGCAATGGACTACAAGAGTGGTCCCCAAAGGCGTGTCCCAGACTCACTGCACTCAAGTTGCTCTGGACTTTCTACAGCACAGTCTCCTGGTACAAGAGCCAGGCATCATTAGTTTCCACTAGTGGCCCAAGGTGTTTTGATGGGGGACCAAGTTTGACTACTGTAGAGATATGAGTTCAGAGGAAATCTTGACTTATTTGAAAATTCTAGAGAACTTGATCTTTAATAGAGCCATGGAGGTCAGAGTGTGTAAAACTGTGTCTTGGCAAATTAAGTGTTAATTTCACACAAATAAGAAAAAGCTTTGACTATTCTACCCAAAGGGAGTTTGCCTCATGTACAATCAATACCTCTGTCTCTCTTAACTTGTAGCTCATAACCCAAGTAACTGAAAATTAGATTTGAATGACTTAGAGCAGTGGTTCACAAAACATAGGCGCCAGAAATTATTAATCTGAAAAAATTATTTTGGACACACTGTGAGAGTGAGGGTGATGTCACATGGCATGGTATTAAACCTTTCTTCTGATTTCAATAATACACACTTTTAATGATTCTTATAATTAAATTTACAAACATAACTTCAATCCAAAAGAGGATTCTCTGCTTCACAAAACAATAAATTCTAATATAGATTAATAAGCCACTGATTACAGAGATTTATAATGTAATCTTTATAGAAGTTTTCTTTATTATTCAGGAAACAGTATTATTTTCACAAAACTAAAATTGTCCCCCAAAAGAAATAGGTCTGGCAAGCAACTATTGCTAGAAAGAAGCTTAAGACACTAGTCTAAAATTTTAATCTTTATTTCTGACATATTATATTGACTGATATTTATCTGATATACAACAACTTAATACAGCAAACAACATATTTCTCAGAGATACTGTTAAGAGAAAAAATTATAAAAAAAAATTGCAATGCTCAAAATTAAATACTTTGTGACTGTACTATTATTGCTCTGTGACCTAGGCTTTAAAATGCTTTCCAAGGTAAAATGATGTTTAAGCTGAATGTTAGTGTTGCTCACTTGGTGGAATGAAGGCTTGAAAAAAGAAAACATGAGTATCTTAATTAAACATAAACATGTTTTTGTTGAGTTATATATAATTGATGCATAACATTATATTAATTTCATGTGTGAAGTGTAATAATTTGATATTTGTATATATTGTAAAATAATCACCACTTTACGTCTACTTAACATCGATCACCAAACATAGCTATAAATTTTTCTTGTGATGAAATTTTAATACCTACTCTTTTAACAACTTTAAATATACAATATGGTATTATAAAATATAGTCACCCCATTGTACATTATATACCCAGGACTTATTTATTTTATAACTGGTGTTTGTATCTTTTCACCTCCTTCACCCATTTTGCCGGCACCTCGCCTGTGGCAACCACCAGTCTATTCTTTGTATCTACACATTTTATTTGTGTTTTAGACTTCACAAATGATATTTGCCTTTTTCTGTCTGACTTATTTCAGTTAGCACAATTCCTCAAGGGTCATCCATATTGTTGCAAATGGCAGGATTTCCTTCTTTTTATGCCTGCATAGTATTATTTATGTATATGTGGGAGACAGGTTATAAGCTGAAAAAGTCCTTATAGTTTAGGGCTTAGTTTAAGACTAAGCTCTTCCCACACCCTTTTTATTTATTTATTTATTTATTTAATTACTTATATTTTATTGATTTTAATTTGTTGTGTTTACATAGTTACAAATGTACCCCGAATATATCTCCTTGATACTCCCTTTGCCCCCTCCCTCACCACCTTTCCCCCTTTCCTCTATGATTTACTATTCTGTCCTCTATCTCTCTGTGTTATGTTTATATACTTTCACTAATGTCTTTCCTTTCTTTGATCCCCTCCTCTCATCCCTTTTTACTCTGCTTGCCTTCCCTCTGGACTCTTTGACCCTTTCTCTGCCTCTCTTCTGTTTCTCAGTTCACATTGTTCATTGGATTCCTCAGATGAGTGAAGTCATATCATATTCTTCTTTCTCTGCCTGACTTATTTGACTTAGCGTAATAGACTCCAGGTCCATCCATATTGCCACAAAGGGTAAGATTTTCTTCTTTTTCATGGTTGCATACTATCCCATTGTGTATATGTACCACTGCTTCTTAATCCACTAAGTCGTCTGGCGGACACTTGGGCTGTTTCCAGATCTTCGCTATTGTAAACAATACTGCAATAAACATGGGGGTGCATTTCTTTTTTTGAAATAGTGATTTGGTATTCTTAGGATATACTCCTAGAAGTGGGATAGCTGGGTCAAAAGGCAGTTTGATTTTTAAATTTTTGAGGAATCTCTATATTGTTTTCCACAATGGCTGACCAGTCTGCATTTCCACCAGTAGTGCAGGAGGGCTTCCTATTCTCTACACCCTCATCAGCACTTATTATGTGTTGTTTTGTTAATGAGTACCATTTTGATAGGTGTGAGGTGATACCTCATTGTGGTTTTAATTTGCATTTCTCTAAGGATTAGTGATGTTGAACATTTTTTCATATGCCCTTTGGCCTTCTGTATGTCTTCCTTGGAGAAGTGTCTATTCAGTTCTTTTGTCTCATTTTTTTATTGGATTGTTTACTTTCCGGGTGTTTAGTTTTACAAGTTCCTTGTAGAATTTGGTTATTAACCCCTTATTGTACATGTTGGCAAATATGTTCTCCCATTGTGTGGGTTGTCTTTTTATTTTGTTCATGGTGCCTTTTGCTGTGCAAAAGCTTTTTAGTTTGATATAGTCCCATTTGTTTATCCTGTCCTTTATTTCACTTACCCGTGGAGTTAAATCAGCAGATATATTGCTGTGAGAGATGTCGTAGAGCTTATGTCCTATGTTTTCTTCCAAGATGATCATGGTTTCACGACTTACATTCAAGTCTTTTATCCTTTTTGAGTTTATTTTGTGAATGGTGTAAGTTGGTGGTCTAGCTTTGTTTTTTTGCATGTATTTGTCCAATTTTTTCAGCACCATTTTAAAAGAGACTGTCTTTACTCCACTGTATGTTCTTGCCTCCTTTGTCAAATATCAATTGTCCATAAAGATGTGGGTTTATTTCTGGGTTCTCTGTTCTGTTTCATTGATCTATATGCCTGTTCTTTTGCCAGTACCAAGCTCTTTTGAATACAATGGCCTTGTAGTATAACTTGATATCAGGTAGTGTGATACCCTCTGCTTTATTTTTCTTTTTCAAGATTGCTGAGGCTATTTTTGTTCTTTTTTGGTTCCATATAAATTTTTGAAATATTTGTTCTATATCTTTGAAGTATGATATTGGTAATTTAATAAGAATTGCATTGAATTTATATATTGCTTGGGGTAGCATAAACATTTTAATATTTATTCTTCCTATCCATGAACTCAGTATGTGCTTCCACTTGTTTGTATCATCCTTGATTTCTTTTATCAATGTTTTATAGTTTTCCGAGAACAGGTCTTTAACTTTCTTGGTTATATTAACTCCTAGGTACTTTAATTTTTTAGGTGTAATAGTGAAGGGGATTGTTTCCTTAATGTTTCTTTCTGACAGTTCACTGTTGGTGCATATAAATGCCACTGATTTCTGATTATTGATTTTATATCCTGCCACCTTGCTGAATTCATTTATCAGTTCCAGTAGTTTTTTGACTGAGACTTTAGGGTTTTCTTTGTACAGTACCAAGTCATCATCAAATAATGAAAATTTTAGTTCTTCTTTTCCAATTTGGATGCCTTTTATTTCTTCTTCTTGTCTGATTGCTATAGCTAGGACTTCCAGAACTATGTTGAATAAGAGTGGTGAAAGAGGGCACTCCTGCCTTGTTCCTAATCTTAAGCAAATTGCTTTTAATTTTTACTCATTGAGTATGATGTCGGCTGTGGGTTTGTTATAGATAGCCTTTACCATATTGAGGTATGTCCCCACTATTCCCACTTTGCTGAGAGTTTGATCATAAATGGGTGCTGAATTTTATCAAAAGCTTCTACTGTATCTATTGATATTATCATGTGGTTTTTATCCCTCCTTTTGTTTATGTGATGAATCACATTGATTGATTTGCAAATATAGTACCAACCTTGCATCCACAGAATAAATCCCACTTGATCATAATGTATGATTTTTTTCATGTATTGCTGGATTCGATTTGCTAATATTTTCTTGAGAATTTTACCATCTAAATTCATCAGGGATATTGGTCTACAGTTTTTGTTTTTGTTTTTGTTTTTTTGTATTGTCTTTGCCTGGTTTTGGAATGAGGATTATTTTTGTTTCATAAAAGGAATTTGGAAGTTTTTCCTTCTCTTAAATTTTTTTAAATAGCTTGAAAAGAATAGGAGTTAGTTCTTCTTTGAATATTTGGTAAAATTTGCCTGTGAACCCATCAGGTCCAGGACTTTTGTTTTTTGGGAGTTTTTTGATAACTGCTTTAATCTCTTTTGGTGTAATTGGTCTGTTTAGGTTTTCTGATTCTTCCATATTGATTTTTGAATAATTATATTTTTCAAGGAATTTATCCATTTCATTAAGGTTGTTCCATTTTTGGGCATATATTTTTTCATAGTATTTTCTTACAATCCTTTTAATTTTTGCTGTCTCAGTTGTTACTTCTCCTCCCCTGTTTCTAATTGTATTTATTTGAGTCCTCTCTTTTTTTCTTGAGGAGTTTGGTTAAATATTCATCAATTTTGTTTACCTTTTCAAAGAATTAGCTCTTGGTTTTATTGATCTCCTATATTGTTGCTTTGCCTGTTGTTGTTTTTTTGTCTCTATGTCATTTATTTTGTTCTGATCTATATTTTTCCTTCCTTCTACTTTTTGTGGGCTTTACTTGCTATTTTTTTTTACTACTTCTTTTAGGTGCAGTGTTAAGTTGTTAATTTGAGCTTTTTCTTGCTTCTTAAGGTATGCCTGTAATGCTATGAACTTCCCTCTAAATACTGCTTTTGCTGTGTCCCATAAATTTCGAGTTGTTGTATGTTCAATTTCTTTGTTTCAAGCAAGTTTTTTATTTCTTCCTTGGTCTCGTTGTTAACCCTTTCATTATTTAATAGCATGCTATTTAGTCACCAAGTGTTTGAATGTTTTTCCGTTTTTCTATTGTAGCTCATTTCTAGTTGCATGCCATTGTGGTCAGAGAAGGTGCTTGATATGATTTTAATCTTTAATTTATTAAGACTTGTTTTGTGTCCTAACATGTGGTTCATCTTAGAGAATGTACCATGAGCACTTGAAAAGATTGTATATTCTGCTGCTTTGGGGTGAAAGGTTCTAAAGCTGGGGTCCCCAAACATTTTACACAGGGGGCCAGTTCACTGTCCCTCAGACCATTGGAGGGTCACCACATACAGTACATTTATTTACATTTAAGGTTATTATTGATATGTAGTTGTTTATTGCCATTTTATTCTTTAGACCTATAATTCTCTTTTTCTTGATTTCTTTTTTCCTTTGCTCTTTTTACAGCAAGCCCCTTAACATTTCCTGCAGTACTGGTTCGGTTGTAATAAATTCCTTGAGGTTTTTTTTGTTTGTTTGGGAAGTTTTCTTTTTCTCCTTCAATTTTTATGTTTATTTTATTCATTTTAGAGAGGAGACAGAGAGAGAGAGAGAGAGAGAAAGAAAGAAAGAAAGAAAGAGAGAAAGGAGGGAGGAGCTGGAAGCATCAACTCCCATATGTGCCTTGACCAAACCAGTGCATGGTTTTGAACTGGCAACCTCAGTGTTCCCAGGTCGACGGCTTTATCCACTGTGCCACCACAGGTCAGGCTCTCCTTCAGTTTTTAAATAATAATCTTGGATAAAGAAGTCTTGGTTATAGGCTCTTGTTTTGCATTACTTTGAATATTTCTTGCCATTCCCTTCTGGCCTCAAGTATTTCTGTTGAAAAGTTAGATGTCATTCTTATGGGGGCTCCTCTATAGGTAATTGACTTCTTTTCTCTTGCTGCTTTTAGTATTTTTTTTATTTCTTAACTTTGGCATTTTAATTATGATGTGTCTTGATGTAGGTTTCATTGGGTTTCTCTTTATCAGGACTCTCTGTGCTTCTTGAACTTGTGTGATGTTTTCCTTCATCAATTTAGGGAAGTTTTCAGCTATGATTTCTTCAAACATGTTCTCTATCCCTTGTTTTTTTTCTTCTCCTTCAGGAACCTCTATGTGCAGATGTTTTTTCTCTTCATATTCTTACAGAGTTTCTTATAGTTTCCTTAAACTTTCTAAGCCTCTTTTTTTTTGCTGCTGTTTCTTATCTTGTCTTCTAATTCGCTGATTCAATCCTCTGCTTCATCCAACCTACTGTTGATTTCTTCTAGTGTAGTCTAGTCTTCATTTCTGATATTGTAATTGCCATTTCTGTTTGATTCCTTTTTATGATTTCAGTTCACTGTCCCTCAGACCATTGGAGGGCCACCACATACAGTACTCTATACACTGACCACCAATGAAAGAGGTGCCCCTTCTGGATGTTTGGCGGGGGCCAGATAAATGACCTCGGGTGGCCTCAATTTGGCCCGTGGGCCGTAGTTTGGGGACCACTGTTCTAAAGATATCTATTAAATCAGTTGATCTTGTGTGTCATTTAAGGCTGCTGTTTCTTTGTTAATTTTTTATCTGGAGGTTCTATTCATTGATGTTATTGGGGTATTAAAATCTTCTATTATAGTATTGCTGTTGATCTCGCCCTTTATGTCCATCAAAATGTGTTTTATATATTTAGGTGCTCTTATATTAGGTTCATACATATTTTTAATAGTTATATCTTCCTGTTGAAATTTTCCTTTTATCCTTATGTAGTGACCTTCTTACTATAGCTTTTGTTTTAAAGTTTATTTTGTCAGATATTAGTATTGGTACCCCAGCTTTTTCTTCCTTTCCATTGCGTAAAATATTTTTTTCCATCCTTTTACTCTCAATCTATGTGTATCTTTTGTTCTTAGGTTGGTCTCTTGTAGAAAGCATATGTACGGGTCCTGTTTTCTTATTTATGCAGTTACCCTATGTCTTTTGATTGGAGCATTTAATCCATTTACATTTAGGTGCTCATTAAGTCTATCCATTGTAGGTCTGAGATTCTTATGCATCTTAACAAGCACTATTTTAAACTATGCATCCAGTAATTTGGTTACTTCCATCTCATTCAGTTCTTTTTCTGGGGATTTTTCTTGTTGATTTGTATGGTTTACATTTCTCTGTTTTCCTATTCTTTCTGTGTGTTGTTTGCAAGCTTGTTAAAGTTGTGGGTCTGAGGTTGATTTATGAAATGTGGTTTCTCCTTCAAGACTTTATCACTCAGCCTCTGCTGGTTGTTCGAATTTTAATTCTTCTCAACTAGTAGAGCTGCTTAAAAGTCTTAATTTCCTTGCTATTTCTTAGCTGAGTTCAGTAGGGAGCTACTGTGTCCACTAATGTCAGCAGAGAGCTTCTGTGTTTAGGAGGGGGGAAGTGGGCGTATCTTGTTTTTTTGGCCTCAGCTGAAACTCTATCCAGGAATGCAATGGGTGTGACCTCTAAGAACCTTAAGGTGTGGTCTGCCCAGTACCTCTCCAGGATGGGGTACATTCTCTGTATGAAGGGGGAGGTGTAGCTCCGGTCTCCCTGGAAACCTGAGTCACTGCCCCTCTCCTTTACTTCCTCCTTTCCAAACAACCTTTCGCACGATTGGAGCTGAAAAGGTTTTTGGAGGTGGGTCAACTGGTTTCATGCTAGGCTTTTGTAGGATGGAGGGAGCAACCCTTCCCCAGCTATGGCTGCCTAAGCACTGGAGAATGACTCAACTCAGGTTTTCTTCTTCCCATCATCATTTGTTTCCCCGTGTCTTGATCTCTCCACTTTCCTCATGTGAGACTGGTCTTCTCAGCCCTCCTTGTCCCTGGAGCCACAGGCAAGTGACTGTGAGCAATATTTTCTGCACTGGTCCTTTAAGGCTGCAACTCCTTTCATCAGCTGCTTCCACAGACAGAACTCTCACTCTTCTCCCCACTCAATTCTGTCAGTCTGTCTCCTCCAGTCCTTGGGTTTCTAGGCTGGGGCTCTGGTCCTGGGACTGAGGACCCCTGCCTCTCAGGGTCTCTCTCCTTCCAATGAGAGATCTTCTGGAACTTCAGCCTTCCCTTGCTCCTGGGAGCAGGGATCCCCCACGGTGACCCTGTACTTCCTACCAGGCCCAGTGTGGATTCCAATGTGCTCCTTGGTTTTCAAGCCCTGTTCTTTTAGTCCAAAGTTGTTTTTTCATGGTGATTGTTCTTAAATTAATTTTTAATCCAGTTTGGTCATGGGAGGTGGCAATCTGTGCATCTGCCTACTTCGCTGCCATCTTGGAATCCCCTACACCCCTTTTAAAACTAAGCTCTTCCCTATACCCTTGGATGTTGCTTGGTGGGTGATAGGGCACTCTTATGAGGACTCCCCTTTATACCATATATATGTGACTTTGTATCAGAAATTTTCTTATTTTACAAATGAGACCTCCTGATTCCATCCTTTTTCTCTCTCTTATTTCGTGTGTGTGTGTGTGTGTGTGTGTGTGTGTGTGTGTGTGTGTGACTGAGAGAGTCAGAAAGAAGGACTGATAGGGAAAGACAGACAGGAAGGGAGAGAGATTGTTTTCTCACATGTGCCTTGACCAGGGAGCTAAAGCAGACCAAGTGACACCTTGTTCAAGCCTGCAACCTTGGGTTCAAGCTGGTGAGCCTTGTTCAAACCAGATGAGCCCGCGCTCAAGCTGGTGACCTCAGGTTCTCAAATCTGGGTCCTCCACATCCCAGTCCAATGCACTATTCACTATGCCACTGTCTGGTCAGGCTGTACTTATTTCTTAATCTCCCACTCTTCTCCCTCAGGACCTGGACAATTATGAGTCACATTGGTTCACTGCATATATATATATATATATACTACTACTTTTTATCCATTCATCTATAGATGGATATTTAGGTTGCTTCCATGTCTTTGCTTATTGTAAACATTCTGTGATAAACATAGAGATGAACATATATTTTCAAGTTAATATTGTCATTTCTTTTGGATAAATACCCAGACATAAAATATCTGAATCATATTGCAGTTTTACTTTAAATTTTTTGAGAAAACTTTATCCTTTCCATTTTGACTATACCAATTTACATTCCCACAAACAGTGTATAAGAGTTCTTTTTTTCCCTGTCCTTGCCAATACTTGTTAATCTTGACTTTTTGTGTATAGTTATTATAACAAGTGTGAGGTGACATCTCATTGTGGTTTTAATTTGAATTTATCAGTCCCTTGCCAGTTTGCTCAGTAGTAGAGTGTTGGCCTGGCCTGTAGATGTCCTGGGTTCAACTCCTAATTAGGAAAAACAGAAGAAGCAACCATCCCTTTTCTACCCTTGCCCCTCCCTGTTCTCTCTCTCTTGCTCTCTCTTTTCTTCCCACAACCATGACTTAATTAGTTTCAGTGGGTCGGCCCTGGGTACTGAGAATAGCTCTTGGAGCTTCCTTCTCAGGCATCAAAAATAGCTCCGTTGCTGAACAATGAGCAAGAACCCAGATGGGCAGAACATCACACCTTAGGGGGCTTGCAGGTGGATCCCAGTTGATTAGAATACATGCAGGAATCTGTCCCTTTTTTTTCTCTGTCACTTAAAAAATAAGTTGCATTTCTATGACGATTTGTGATGTTAAGCACTTTTTGATGTCTGTAGGCCACCGATATGTTCTCTTTGGAAAAATGTCTATTTCACTCCCATGCCTATTTTTAAATCAGATTGGTTTTTTTTCTTATTGAGCTGTATGCATTTTTATATATCTTGGATTGTACACCCTTATCAGATATATGACTTACAACTATTTCTCCCAAACTGGTAGGTTGCCTTTTCATTTATTAGTGGTTCCTTTGCTGTGCAGACACTTTTTAGTTTGATATAAATTCACTTGGTTACCTTTACTCTTGTTGCTTTGGCATTTGGTGTCAAATCCAAAAAATTATCACCAAGATAAATGTCAAGGAACCTACTACCTATGTTTTCTTCTAGAAGGTTTATGGTTTCAGAGCTAATGTTTAAGTTTTTAATCCATTTGAGGTAATTTTGTGCATGGGGTCACATAATGGTCGGTTTCATTCTTTTGCATGTGACTATCCAGTTTTCTAACCCTATTGAAAGACTGTTCTTACCTCATTATATATTCTTGGCTCTTTTGTCATAAATTAACTGCCCATACATGTGTGGGTTTATTTTCTGGGCTTTCTATTAAATTTCATTCATCCATGTGTAGACTTTTAATTCAACACCATACTGTGTTACTGTGTTGATTATTATAGCTTTGTAAGAGTTTGAAATCAGGATGCATACCTCTTGCTTTGTTCTTGTTGCTCAAGATTACTTTGGATATTTGAGGCATTTTGTGTTTCCATACAAAATTTGAAATTGTCTATTTGTTTAAAAATATCCTTGAGATATTGACACAGATTGCATTGAATCTGTAGATTATCTTGAGTAATATAAACTTTTTAATAATAAATTTTCCAATCCATGAGCAAAGGATATATTTCCATTTATTTGTGCCTTCATAAAGTTCTTTCATCAATGTCTTACAGTTTTCAGTGTATGGGTCTTTTAGCTCCTTGGTTAAATTTATTCTTAGGTATTTTACCTTTAGAAACAATTTTAAACAGACTTACTTTCTTGATTTAGTGTTCTAATTGTTATTATTGTATAGAAATACAACTGCTTGTTTTATATTGATAATGCATTCTGTAACTACTGAATTTATTATATAGTTCTAACAGCTTATTGATAGAGCCTTTATAATTTTCTATGTATATTTTCATCTGCAAAGTGATAGTTTTTTTCATTTCTAATTTGGATGCCTTTTGTTTATTTAATATAAATCTTAAGATATTCTGACAGGTATCAGAATATTTGTTACATAAAAGGCTGTTCTGTTTTATGTAACTTTAGACTGAAGAATTCACTTATAAACACATTGGAATAAATACAGATCTATGGTTGAGACAAAAGCTGCCGCTGTATGTGGGGCCTTCCTTGGTCCATCATTGAATGATTATAAATGAAGGCATCTGCTTAGGTAAAATGTTCGTTTGTCCACTTAACTTTAATAGTTGCAGATTAACCCAAACCTTTACTTAAGAGTTTTCAAAGAATATGAGGCTGCCCTTAATTAATAGCATCAAGGTTCTATATACTAAATCCTTTCCAAAGACCATACTCTTTAATTGCCCAACATTCTACCAAAAACCAAACTAAGAGAAAAAAAAGAAAAGTTTTAGAGAGGATTGCAGAAATCCAGCAAACTTTCATTTATATATGTTTTCTAAATGTTACTCTTTAGTTTATTTTTATTTTTTATTAATTTTAGAGAGAGAGATAGAGAGAGAAAGGAAGAGAGGGAGATAGAGAGAAACATTGATTTGTTGTTCCACTTACTTATGCATTTACTGATTGATTCTTGTATGTGTCCTGACTTGGGATTGAAACTGCAACCTTGGCATATCGGATGACAGCCTTAGCAACTGAGCTAAATGGTGAGAGGTTTTGGTTTTTATTTTAATTAAAGTAAAAATGAACATAATATAAAATTAACCACTTATAGTTTTAACACAGTAGCATTAAGTGCATACATCATATTGTATAGCCAGAACATCTATCTCATTTCAAAACATTTTCATCACCCCCAAAAGAAACCCTATACTCATTATATATTATTTTCCTTTTCTCCATATTCCCTAGCAACCACTAATCTGCTTTCTGTCTCTATTGATTTATTTTAGATATTTTGCATAAATGGAATCACACAATATATGACCTCTTGTGTCTGGCTTCTTTCACTTGCCATATGTTATCAAAGTTAGACCTACCTGGGATATTTTTTGTGAGGAAGCAAAAAAAAAATCTAAACTTCTTATATATTTCTTAACAACACCGGTGGGATTTGAAAATGCCCAAGCAATCCATCTGGGAATTGCGAAATTTAGGAATTTTATGTCAAAGCAATACAGTTGAAACTACATACAGTTTATAGTTAATACTTTTTAGTTCCATTGTTTGAGCAAAGCTCCAGTGGAAAGGGCTTTAAAACTATAGAACATCTTACTTAGCATTATTATTACTGAGAAATTAATACAATTTGTATTTTTATTATTCACAAGGATAATTAAAATAAAAAAGTTACAGCTGCCTACTTACTCATGAAGATTAATATCACCATATAGAAATTTGTAGTGTGTCACAAGGTGGAACTTGAATTTCTAATCTATACTTTACCCTCTTCTTTCTTTCACTATCTCTACTGTTGCAGAACATGCTAACCCACATCCTTCCTTTGTGTAGAAGAGGTCACCACTTCATCCTCTTTTGGGTATGTAGAAATCTCCATGGGCTATTTCGAGCCTCAGTTCTAGAATCCAGGTTTACCAGAGCAGAGTAGGGAAACTCTTCCCAACAGCTGACATTTACCATATACTGGGGGAGGGGAAGGGGAGAAGAGACTTGTACTGAGATGCTAACAGCACAGCACAGTTACTTTGTCTTCAGCAGCCCTGCCCAACCACAGACACGGACTGTACTGCATTATCAGAGGATTTAAAACTATAGTGTTTGAAACCTCAACATCATCATTAAAACTAGATTCAAGTGGCTCTGGTTTTAAAAATTCTTTCCCTGCTAACCTAGCTCAGAAGTACCCTCTTCATCCCCTGAACCCTTAATGCATTATTACTATGTATCAGACCTTGGCAAATATGTCTTTCCCTTCTTTGTATCTCTCCTAATTGTTAAAGAATACTGTATCTTCTAGTTTTAATTTCCTTCACTTTGGCTAATGTTTCTGATATAGTGTTATTAAATACAAACTCAATATAATACATTGATTGATCATACATGTGTGTATGTGTGTGGTAATAAATATTAGAAGAATTAGGATGTGTTAGTGCCTGAGACTACATATGCCAGCAACCTTAAAAACCTGAACGATTACACTGGGGAACAATTGTGTTTTTTTTCATTTTCTGTTGCATGAGGTTTTAGAACTTTTTCTATATATCTCTGCATTGCTGATTCCAAATCCGAAATTTATTTTTTAGTGTAGGCTCTAGCTTTTATGTAGTTTTAATTTCTTTTTGTTACAGTTAATGGCATGCATTGGTTTTTAAATTGGAGTTAAAGGGCAATGACTCTTGGATTGAACATAACCACAAGGCAATTAATGTTTTACAAACATCACTTTGACATAATTGTAGTTGATTTTAAATGTAAAAAATTATTATCTGATAAAAACACCCTCTTATTTTGTTTGAAGATTAAATCATGGCTTCTTTGAGTAGGCATAAATGTAAGAATAGTCCTGACACCTTCAGTTATATATGTGCCTGTAACACACTTCAATGTGAAAGGCGTAATATTTCATCATCTGTGACATGTGCATATATTGCCTATATTCAAGTTCCCCTTGCCGATAAAGATAAGAATTGGGCTCCTCATATTGTGTGTCATAATTGTGAGGAAATGCTTCATGACTGGACAAAAGGAAAATGCAAAGGAATGCCTTTTGTTATTCCCATTGTTTGGCGCAAACCTAAGGACCACAAGAGAGACTGTTACTTCTGTCTGATCCATACAAAGGGCATCGGCAAGAAAAAACGGCATATAATCGCATATCCTAATACTCTTTCAGCAATACGACATATCCCACACTCTGAGATACTCCCAGTTCCAGTTTTCAATGGTTTTATTTCTTCTAAGGATAAAGAAAGTAAACATGGTGATCAAGTGTATTTTGATAAGATGCATGAGGAAATGGTTGTAGAATCTGAAGGGTCTTCTTCTGATGCCAAGCAGTCATTAACCCCTTAGCAGTTAAGCCAACCCAAATTGAATTACTTAGTAAGAAACTCAACCTATCAAAGAAAGCAGCTGAGTTATTGGACTCCAAACTTCAAGAAAAATGGACTTCACTAGTCAGATAAAGTATCTCATTTCAGGAAGCGTGAACAAATTTTTGTAGACTTTTTTTCCAAGGACAAACACTTTGTTTACTGTCTTAATATCAGTAGTCTTCTCAGTCAGCTAGGTGTTACCACTTACAGTCCAACAGAATGGTGGCTATTTCTTGACAGCTCTAAACAGAGTCTGAAATGTGTTCTCCTACACAACAGTATGTTTATGCAGCAATTCCACTTGGTTATTCAACTCATCTGCGAGAAGATTATATTACATAAAAATTGTCCTCGACTTTCTGAAGTATGAGGAACATAACTGGATCATTTGTGTGGATATTAAAATGGTAAATTTCTGGCTAGGACAACAGATAGGTTTCCCGAGGTATCCTTGCTTTCTATGTTTGTGGGATAACCGAGCTCCAGAGAAGCACTGGGCACAGAAGGAGTGGCCAAAATGTGAAGCTCTGGAAGTAGGATGCAAAGTATTGTGAATGAAACTGTAGTTAATCAGGACAGGATCACTTTTTCCCCACTTTACATCAAATTTGGCTTAATGAAGCAGTTTGTTCAAGCTTTGAATAGAGAAAGTGAATGCTTTCAACATATTATTTCTGCTTTTCCTGCCTTTTCTTGAAAAGATAAAAGCAGGTGTATTTGATGGACCTCAAATTCAAATCCTCATACGTGATGAAGAATTTGCCAGGAAGATGAATAAGGAGGAAAAAGCAGCATGGCAGTCTTTTGTGGCAGTTACCAAGAACTTCCTTGGCAACAAAAAAACAGAAAATAATGAACTTTTGGTTCAAAGGATGCTGTTGGCTTTCCACAACATTGAATTTAACATGAGCATTAAGATTCACTTTCTGAACATTCACCTTGATAAGTTTCCCCAAAATCTTGGAGCTGTTAGTGATGAGCAGGGAGAACACTTTTATCAAGATCTGAAGACGATGGAAGAGCATCAATTGGGGTGATGGGACAGAAATATGATGGCAGACTACTGCTGGAGCATCAAACGAGATTGTCCTCAACAAGTATACAAACACAAGAGCTACAGATGCAAATTTTGGCCTGAATAGAATTTAAACAAGTTTTGTGCAAATTTTATGATTAAAATAAGTGTCTTAATATGTTCTATTTTGAAATTGTAGAGAAATTCTGATGCAATCATATCTTTTAGTGTATTAGTGTATTTACTGCATTATATAAATTATTATATTTTCACAAAGATGCTGTCCAAGAAGACATTCTACTTCATTGTGTTAAACTAAATGTTGAAAATATTGCAATCTGTTGAAAACCTAAAATCTTGAATTGCAAAAAAAACCTGTAGCTTACAGAGAAAAACTAATGTCAAATTTGAGATCACACACTCGAATTAGGTAAAACAAGTGTTTTTGTGGATGCAACAAAAATTTTGTTCCCCAGTGTTATCTAATTCTGAATTCAAAGTTCTTATTATTCACCAATTGCAGAACACGTCAATAGTTTATATATTGCGTTTTGGGGTTTTCAATGTACTTCATATGCACAACACAGGAAGGTCATTTTTATGAACTCAAAAACAATAATTTTGTATAATTTGTGAATAACCACATGTTTTGTTATCAATGCTGTAGTGCCTTCGAACCAGTGCAACATAAAATTGCCTTTCAGGGAAAGACGTCTGACCCTTTAAAGTTAGAACAAGTATAGATATAACACTTGAATTTTGTGTATATTAAAAAAGAATACTGTGTGGTAAAGTTCAAGTTTAAAGATTGGTAATGGACTAGGAGTGAACCATAGGAAAGATTTTTTCTCCAGGTAGAAAAAAGACATTGTTCTCCACGGATGGCAGGGGCATAGGATATGGTCTTCATAACCACAAGATCTCCTCATTTTAAAAAAGAAGAGGGTTGAGAGACCCTCATTTAGAGCTTTTCTGATACCCTCATTGCACAGATAACTAAACAATGTAGCTCTAAACACCTGCCCCCACCTTTGCCTATCCTCAACCCTGCAGGAGGGCACCAAACAATGTGGACCAGACTGTGGGCCCCTCCCCTTCCCTGAGCTCTGCTGGTTCTTTTGTGCTGTCATCTAATTTATCCCATTTCATCCCCATATAAAGACACCTCCAGATTCCAGCCCTTTTTTTTTTTCATGTCTACTTCCAATTTGTGCTACCTCTTTGCCAGTGCAGTTGATTTGAAAACATGCTGTCAACTTATCTGACCCTCAGTTGTCAATTGCCCTTGAAACCAAGCCCTGACTCTGGTCACCCCTACTTGTAGACTCACACTGTCCCACATGGCAGCCAGCAACTCTATGTGGTTATGGAGCCCTTGAAACGTGGCTGGTCTAAACTGACAAGTTCAACGTGTAAAATACTATAAAACTTCCTGTAAAAAGCTTTTAAATATTTCAATAATATTTAGATTGTTTCCAACTTTAAATAATATTTTTAATGTATGGGGTAATCAAATATAATTGAAATTAATATTACCTGTTTCTTTTTACCTTTTAAAGCTGACTAGTGCAACATTTTAAATGATCCATTTGTGACCTATGTTAGTTTTCTACTGGGCAACATTTTTCTAGGGTCCAAGCAGTGATTCTCAAATGCTGTTCAATATACCACCTACATCAGAAACAGAAATGCTTGCTACTAGTTTAGACAACCAAGCCCCATCCCAGACTTAGCTAAAGCTTGTCTTGAGGGATGAGGCCCTGAAATCTGCATTTTAAATGGCTCCTGCAATAATTTCTCAGTCTGACAAAGTCTGGGGTCAGCTGCTTTTCATTTCCTCTCCACTTGTCAAAAGGGAAGCAGAATGATGAAGTCCAAAAATGGGTCATTAAAAAGACAAAAGAACCTTTATCTCTTTAAGCCTACTAGTCTAGTGACTGGATACATGAGAGGACCTATAAGGAGTGTAAGGCTGAGTTGTATAGATGTCCCAAAGCAACAGAACTAAATTAATTTGTACTGAAATGCTTCCAACTCTAAGCATGGCAATGTGTATATGCAGGTGACAAGTAAGGGGAACAAATGGCTATTTGAGCAACTTTCTGAGTCAAGTAGACCTGGACTAAAGTCTCTGCACTTCCACTTGAGAGCTGTTTATCTTGGGAATGACACCTGTACTTTTGAAGGTCCATATTGTCATCAGCAAGGCAGAGAAAATAATGCCTACCTCATAGCTTGTCATGAGACTGAAATTAAGTCATGTAAACAAGATGCCAGATACATACACAGTAAACATTCAATAAATGATAACATGTTTTGTAATCATTAATGTAGCATGCAGGATGAATTTCTTCACTGAGTCTTAAAGATGAAAATATGATTATATATAATTAGAATAAACAACATAAGTTGAGTATTGATTTCATGATGAAGATTCAGATAATACATAGGTATTCACATTTTTTAAATATTGCTCTAATTCTGCCCTGGTATCTCAGTTGGTTGGAGTATCTCCCAGATGTGCCAGGATGGCAGATTTGATCCCTAGTCAGGGCACGTAAAAGAATCAACCAATGAATGCATAAATAAGCAGAACAACAAATTGATATATCTCTCTATATAAAATCTATCAATATATAAAAACTTTAAAATATAGTGCTTTAAATTGTTTGTTTTAAAGTTAGCAATTAGAAGCAACATTTTTGTGCTTTATTATTTGAATAAAATTTTTTAATTGAAAGGAATAACAGATTCCCGTATCATATTTCATTTTACTTAGCCACAATTATGTCAGATATCAAAATTCAAGCCAAAGAGCCATTTGTAGACTTATGCTTCATCTGGAGTTGATTATCAGAATTTTAAGCCTGTCCCTGAGAAAAATAGCATCAGAAAATTTATCTTCGAAAATTAAAAACAGCAGCAAACATTATAGTATATTTGAAGAAACACAAATATGCTTGTGCATGAAAAATAGCACCGAAAGTCCAAATTAAATTTCTGTTCCTCTGGATCTCCACTGAAGTGTAATGTCCACAAATGATGTGTCTTTCCTCTGTAGTCTAGACCAACATGATGATGGAGGTATCAGGTTGATCAAAGGAGTCAGGAGACCGTTAAAAATAGACTAAAATAAGACTAAGAGGAAGCAGAAGCTTACTGATGGGAATAATAAAGAATGAGGTCCAGAAAAGAAGACATGGAACAGGCCAGGGAAGCGTGATCAGGGTGGGGCTACTGTGGTGGGGAAATGGAGAGGAATGGGGCCAGGTTGACTGGTTTGAATCCGAAAGGTCGAATTTTGACTGTCTTTTGCAAATACTGTGAATTTTTGATCAACTGATAATTGCTTGTGCCTTGCATAGCTTTCCTTTTCTTACCTTTACATTCATTTTCTGTTAACCATATTGCTCAAAGCAAAGCTCTCTTTGAGTCATCCATTCACTCATTTATTAAACATATATTTATTTCTAATATTTTTAGGCATTCTAATTCATACTGGGGACATCCAAATTAATAAAACATGAGGAAAGTAGTTATTTAACTCCATAGTGTACTGGTACTTACAAGAGCTCATTGAAGTGCAGTTGAGATTATTTTATCCGTGAACAATTGCCATAATGAATTAGCAGAAGCCCATAAAATCGTGGATGGATGAAAGGCTTGTAATAACTTTTCTCCAAATGCAGCAAAAAGCTCCGTATTTTCCATTTGATAGGATGGTGCTCCTTCTAAAATCCTTTGCTGCAATGCACCTTTTGCTTTCCTGTTTCTCTTCCTCAGAGAAGAGGACTTGGAAGCATGGCAGTGTGTTCATGCCATGCGCACCTTCCTCCTAACACCTCAGGTCCATCGCAGAAGCTAAAACATGCTGAATTATCACTGCAGGCCTCCACAGTTAGGCTGGGGTAGATATAGGCTAAAATTTCCAAAACATTTTATTATCGAGTCCAAAAGTAGATTAAGACTGTTGCTATAATAAATGACAGCATGGCCAAGACCAGGAGTCTTTTCCAAAAAGATGTCATTAAGTGGTTAGAAAAGGCAGGTGAGGAAAATTCAGAAGTCAAGAATAACTCACAGAAACCTGACTTGGCCATCAGGTTGGATGACATTGCCTGTGAATGGCTCCCGGTCAGTCGGAGTGGGGGGCAGGTACGGGGGGCAATCTGAGTTTAGGTATTAGTAGAACATGAAGAGGAAAATGCCAAATTGGATTTATGACCAGAGGTTGAGAAAAATCTCAGTGGAACATATGAATTGGTGAATTATTAAGTAATGTTTGAAGAAAATAATGTGAATTAAACTTATACTTTCTCTCAAAAAAAAAAAAGAGGAAGGAAGAAAAATACCTATTCATTTTTTTAATCTTCAAAAGTAGAACATCCATTCCAGCTAGGTGCTGTTGAATGACAATCCACAGAAAATTATTGCTTTTCTTTTTTAACTTTTTAACATGAAGCTTTTAAAAGAATTCTTCAAAAATAATCATGATTGTGTAACTTTATTAACCTTTTGATAATAAGTTTTTAGAAAGCAAATATTTTCTCAAAATCATTTTTCACAAGGCATACTTCTTGCAAAAAATGTTTACTAATAATTAAGTGAGAACCTTTACTTTTATATTATTTACTCTAGCAGACTAAACAATAGCATACTACTAAGGGGCATAAAGATATTTACAAGTATCCTTAAATGCTCATGTCCTACTATAATCTAAATAAATAAATAAATAAGTAAAGATCAATCCATCTGATCACATAGAGATAAGGTATAGTCTGAGCTAAAAAAAATTCCACAATCTTGATGTATTTAAATATCTTCATGCAAAACAACCAAAGAAATGTCTCTTTTAATATAATCACTATATTATTTATTTTTGTGTTTGCCAGTTTATTCCCCAAAGTAAAGACTTCGTCTATCACCATTTATCTCCCTCTACCTCCCCCCTTCTGCAATCACCACACTGTTATCTATGTTCATAATCTTTTCCTCTGTTTTTCCTCTAAGCACTATTTCACAGAGGAAATAGCCTTAAAAAATTATTTAGCAATAAAAGTTTAAAAATCCTTATACCTCCTAAAATAAGAATTCTAAAGATTATGAGTTGAGAAGTGATTATGCTGTGAGGTATTTCTTTGTGCAATGCCATATGACATATCTCCTGCAAAATGGTGTCATATTTTAAGTTTGTTCTAAAAATGATCACACGAAGAGACTAAGATAGCACTGTTGCAGACTTTCCCACCACGAAGGGATCAAGATCCATTTTTGATCAAGCCCCCAGAGGAAGATGACATTGTGACAAACAGCAAATAGAACAGTTTCTGAAGGCTTCTTTTTATTCATTCTCACCTGACCTATCATAGACATAGGAGGCAAGCTCCAGGAGATGAATCATGGCTAGCTTTTGGAAAATATCTGATGACTTGTTCTAATAAAAGTCCAAAGAGAAGCTAATTTTACTGAGTTTAAAAATCATACTGAACATATCCTTTGGGACTTTTCTTTCTTGGAAGCTTGCAATTACTACAAAATATTTGGTATAGCACAACGCATTTTTGCAAATGACAGTAAACAGACATATTTTATCAACTAAGAACAGACTCTAATAGGTTCAAGCAGCCAAATATTGTCTTCCATTTTCTTCACATTCAAAGTAAGAAACAAACTTTCCTATGAGATATGTGATTTTTCATGGACAAAACTTTATAATAATCTTTGCACTTGTTGAAAACAAGGTTCTTAGTAAGTCCCTGTCAGGAAAAAAAATGCAAATAGGGTTAGTTCAAAGAGTGATGTAATGAGAGACTCATGAATGTGTGCATCTATGCTTACTTGCATATTGTTGCTTTGCTCTGAGCATGATATGCAAAGGACAGAGTTAAGGGAAGAGAAAAAGTATAGGGAGTAGCATAGGCAGGGTATGTGATCATACTCTATGAACAAGACTTAATATGATTAATTTTAGTCATGTAAATGTTTAATAAAGCTCTATCAACAGTTATTATCTGCCTGACCAAGCAGTAACACAGTGGATAGAGCATCAATCTGGGGTGTTGAGGACCCAGATTTGAAATCTCAAGGCTTGAGCATGGGATCATAGACATGACTCCGTGGTCACTGGCTTAAACAAGGAATCACTGGCTCAGCTGGAGCTCTCCACCCCTGCAGTCAAGGCATGTATGAGAAAGCAATCAGAAAACAGCTAAAGTGCTCCAACTACAAAGTTGATGCTTCTTATCTCTTTTTCTTCCTGTCTGTCTGTGTCTGTCTGTCTCTCTCTCTATTCTCTTTCTCTCTCTCTCTCTCTCTCTCTCTCTCTCACACACACACACACACATACACAGACACACACACACACACACATGTTATCATCTTCTCTTCTTGGACAGAAATTGCAACTGAGTTTTAGAGATTGGAGTGATACCCACAAAGGGCTTGAACAACACTGGGTTGCAGAGAGGTGCCCTTCCTGGACCTTAAAATGAGTACAACAATGAGGATTGTGAATACTGTCCACATTTAACTCTTCATCCTTGGAAAAAGAAGAGAAAAAAAAGACAATATGGAGCATATCATTTCTGATAAATTATAATTGCTCAATCCGCATACACCATAAAAATGTCCAGTCACTGGATCATGCAAAATCTAACAGTCTGGTGTGACTCCTACATCACATGACATTCTAAATCCTACATCACATGACATTATTTCACACCATGAGGTCCTCAAGTAAAATATTAAAATTAGGTTGCAAGGGACACAAAACTATATTTGAGTACTGAAGTCACTTAATTTAGCTTGGGCTGTGAGAAGACCAGATGGATTCAGTGATTTCCTAAAAATTGATAAGGCATGGTCATAGTTTAGAGCAGGTACTGGAGTTAAGATGTGTTTTTTTTTCTTTGATTTTTTGTTCAAGAATTTCTTATAAAAGCAAAAACAAAATAACCAACATGAGTTTCATTATTTGGAATAGTTACAGTGACAGGAAATCCTTTCCAGTTAAATTTATACTGATAGTTATAATAATAATAATAATAATAATAATAATAATAATAATAATAATAATAAAAACACTGATACTTAAACAACAAGAAAACAAGGTAGGCCTCGGGACAACATGGCCCAAGGCTCAATCTTTCTATAGGTCCTAATCATCCTTCAATTATTGCTCATCCATAATGGCATCCATTTTCAGCAAGTCCTCCCTTCAGTGTTCACACAGCACCTTCCTACTTTCTCACATTTATATTCAATGGAAAAGAGCAAGAGTAACTTTTACACAATTAACCAAAGTCTCTTTGCTCTTCCTAGGGCCTAACTCATCTCTGAACCTACTACTGATTGCCTTTAGGCAACTTGAGGGTAAGACCCCCAGACTCAAGGTCTCGGAGAAGTAAGGGGAAGCCTCCAGTTAGTGTAGTGTGGGTGCATGTGCGTGCGCACGCACGCGCACACACACACACACACACACACACACACACAGTGTTTTGCAAATCTGGGTGAGTAAGAGCAACAGTAGTCTTTTACTTTGATCTACTTGTGAACTTTAGGACACACCATGGTATCACTGAGGCACAATTATTTTTTATATTATGATATTGATTTTTTTATAGATAAAACATGGTTCAGAACTAGGAAGCTATTAAAAGGAATCTTGCAAAATGGATGTAAACATTTTATTTATTTGCCCACAAACATAGATCTCAGGATCTTTTGTTTGTCTTAACATCTGATCCTCAAAAATCTTTCCATTACATCAGCATTAAAAGTTAACAAAATTATTAAACCTTCATCTGTTTATTGAAACAAATTTTAAAATTTAATCTCACATTTCAAATTAAGTCTTTAGTAGTGTACTTGTAAACATTGATTAAAGGCACACTTTGGAAGGAAGAAATAAATTGCTGGAGGTACACATACTTGACATTCAGAACGTAGAAAACATTCCCCAAATAAATAATCATTTACAATGCTTATTTCTTTGAATATTTACATAGTTAGTAATTGATGGATTATGTTATGCACTACCATATGCCAAATAATATGCTTGGGGTAGATAATTGCTGTTTTTAAAAATTACTATATTTTATGTTTATTTCAGGTAATTATTTTCTAATTTAATTATATAATATGACCCATTTTAACTAATAAATTAAAAAATAGAAGGAGGGATAGTTCAGATTCTACAGAATCCTAGTTTTAGCTCTTTTTTTCACTCTCCAAACTCATTTTTTTCTTTGTGACAGAGACAGAGAGACAGAAAGGGACAAACAGACAGGAAGGGAGAGAGATGAGAAGCATCAATTCTTTGCAGTGGCACCTGAGCTGCTCATTGATTGCTTTCTCATATGTGCTTTGACCATGGGACTACAGCAGACCGAATGACCCCTTGCTCAAGCCAGTGACCGTGGGTTCAAGCTGGTGAGCTGTGCTCAAACCAGATGAGCCCACACTCAAGCTGGCGACCTTGGAGTTTCGGACCGGAGTCCTCTATGTCCCAGTCCGACATTATATCCACTGCGCCACCACCTGGTCAGGCCTCTCCAAACTCTTAATAGAGACCATTTTACATTAGGGAATCACAAATCTCTATTTCTATGTAATTCCAACTTTATCATATTTAGAACTGAATTCAAGACTCTTCCAACCTGTATTTATCTAATTTGAACCTCAAACTCAAAGTATAAGTACAAAACTTACTCGTTATATTTTATGCAAAGTTCTTTTTTCCTCTGATATGGGATGTTATTGCTACTTCATTCTTCCAGAGAACTGGGCTCCTTTTCTTTTTTCTTAAGAGAGAAGTAGGGAGGCAGAGACACACTCCCGCATGCGCCGGACGGGGATCTACCCGGCATGCCCACCAGGGGCCGATGCTCTGCCCATCTGGGCCGTTTCTCCGTTGCACCTGGAGCCATTCTAACACCTGAGGCAGAGGCCATGTAGCCATCCTCAGTGTCCCGGCCAACTTTGCTCCAATGGAGCCTTGGCTGCAGGAGGGAAAGAGAGAGACAGAGAGAAAGGAGAAGGGGAAGGGTGGAGAAGCGGATGGGCACTTTTCCTGTATGTCCTGGCTGGGAATTGAACCCAGGACTTCCACAACCCGGGACGACGCTCTACCAGTGAGCCAACCCGCCAGGGCATGGGCTCCTCTTATCTCTAACTCCTCTTTCCATTTCTCACCATTAAGTAGGCAGCCAAGTACAAAGAAAATGTTTCTTAAAATGCTTCTTTCAAATATTGCCTATGAAAATCATGAGGGAGAGAGAATGTGGAATGCAGCATGCTATTTTTATACTATGTGATTTACAAATACTACTTGGCTATAATATATAGATTTAAGAAAATGTAAATATCTTGCTATATCGGAAATCTTATTTTAAACTATGGTTTTACAGAAATGTAACTCTAAATTTAGTAATGTGTCTGATTGTCTGAATCTATTAAATAGGCTAGAAAATTAAAACAATCTAGGTCATACATAACCTTATTAGAAATGCTTATAAGGTTTTATTTTAGAATCATTCTTGTACCTAAAGGGCACATTTTACAATAACAATATATGTTGATTTTATATCTTTATGGGGATGCAACTAACAGGTTCTTATTAAGTATTATTCTTATTGATAAAGAGGTTAAGAATGTGTTATTTGCCTTCTTAAAATTCAAAGTTAAAATTAATGAGAAATTACTTTTAAAAATGTCTTTGAGGATTGATGTTTTGAGAATATTGTCAAAAAGTGAAGAATTCTATTTAAACATTAATACTTCACTAACATTCTGAGGATAAGTTTCTTTAAGTCTTTCGTAATGTAGCATAATCATAATTATCTTGTAATTAAACTTGAATAGATTCTAAGTTATGATGGCATGACAGAAAAATTAGTATATTTTTCCTTTGATCTCTAGGAAGCCATAAGGCTCATGAAATAAGTGGGAGGGAGAAGAGATCCTTTGGCTGGACTGAGCTCCCTGTCAGCTCTGTTGTCTGCCATTTTTTTCAGTTAATAAGAGCTTATTCAGCAACTAACACCTACCAGAAAATGGGCTAGAGATGGTAAAAATCAGAAAAGTAAGGAGGCTGTACCTACCTTTACACAGTTCAAACATGCCTCTCACTTTTTTCATCACTCTTTATCAGCTCATATGCTATGAAACTTCTTTTTTTCGTTTCATGTATACGTGAGTCAAAAGAAGAATTGCAGCCATAAAGAAGAGCCTGAGAATTGAAAGATCACAAGAGTGTGGAGCTTCTTAGAAGAAATTATTCTTGATTATAGAATGTAATTATATATAAACAATTATTTTTTTGAGTTCTTTCTCTTATAAGTGATTTATATTTTATATATTATTTTAAACTTACATTTTATTTACATGTATAAAGCAAAGAGCAAGAGCTCTTTAAGTTTGTGAATAGACTTTAAGAGCAGCATCCTTGAAATCCTCCACATATTCTTTCTTATACACATTTAGTTATAATTAAAAGTTATAGTGCTACTCATACAATTATGAATATATACTTAAAATATTTTTAAAATTAGTTTTATATTACATTTTTATAAGGTTTGTAAATAGCACAGTGGCTAGAGAGATGGCCCACTTGGATAAAGTAAACTGTCCTCTTTACTGTTGTTATGTAAGCATGATAAATGACAGGTAATTTCAATATGCTACTGTTGTACCTTGCACAGCGTGTAGTGAGCTCCTGAAGGGTTAAGTTTGCATCCATCTCCCAACCCCACTCCATTCTTGTAACTACTTGGCTCATAGAAGGCATTCAGAGCTGAATAAGTGATATAACCAGGATACCATGTGGTAATCACTAGGTATTACCGCTTAAATAAAAATAAATTATTAAATTCATTTCCTAACTAGTGTTTTTAACATTAGGTTCAAAGTTAGTCAATTTAAATAACTGCTTAAAAATAACACAAATTTAAAGAAACTGTTAAAAAATAGATACTCATCTTAAAATATTTGATATTGCTATAAATTTAAACAACTTTTCATAAAATAAAGTTATTCTCAATTTAAAAAATACTGTAATCTTGCTTTTTATTATACCTTCAATAAACCATCCTTGGTGTTAAAGTAATGGATATATATATATATATATATATATTATATTATATTTTTGTAAACATGTTATTTGTATATTTATATACATTATATATTTTACTTTATATAATAATTAAATTTAATGTTTATCATTTATAATATATTATGTATTATTAAACTATATTAAAAGGCATATATATTTTAAAGGTTTTATTTATTTATTTGAGAGAGGAGAGAGAGACAGAGAGAAGGGGAAAACTAGGGGGAGGAGCAGAAAGCATCAACTCCCACATGTGCCTTGACCGGGTAAGCCCAGGGTTTTGAACCAGGAACCTCAGCACTCCAGGTCAATGCTTTATCCACTGCATCACCACAGGTCAGGCCAAAAGGCATATATTTTGTATGCATACATATTGCATTATATATCATAATATTATATATATTTAAATTTAAGATATGTGATTTTAACAGAAAATTTGATATATAATAAATATGAATAGTATTTAACATTAAAGTATGATTTAATTAGTATGTAAAATTTTAAATGTATAATTTATATTAATGACTTTTTATAAGGTACAGAATAAAATAAGTAGCACCAGGTATTAATTGTTACTAAGAATTTATACTCCAACTAACTTTTACAGGTCTTTTATTTTCATGGTCATTAGAAGAAACAATTTGACATCACGTAAAATTCTCCCATACACTGATACATCACTTAGCCAAACGTTTCAAAATTTCAAACAGAATAATCTCAATTTTTATTCATATTTTTCTTTTTTTGTGTGAGAAAAGCAGAGAGAAAGACAGAGAGAAGGACATAGAAGGACAGACAGACAGGAAGAAAGAGAGATGAGAAACATCAATTTTTCTTTGTGGCAAAGCACCTTAGTTGTTCATTGATTGCTTTCCTATATGTGCCTTGCCTGGGGATGGCAGGCTTCAGTTGAGCCAGTCACCCCTTGCTCAAGCCAGTGACATTGGGCTCAAGCCAATGATCTTGGGCTTCAAGCCATCGACCATGGGATCATGTCTATGGTCCCACACTCAAGCCAGTGACCCCATGCTCAAACCGGATGAGCGTGCACTCAATCTGGCAACCTTGAGGTTTTGAATCTGTGTCCTCTATCTATGGCGCCACTGCCTGGTCAAGCTTGATTTTTATTTCTTGCCTCAAGTGAAAAACTTACCTGAATAGGGGAAGAAAAAGTACCTCCTGCTTTACTATCAGTGATTTTCATTTTTCAGTGCATACAGTGTACAAATGAAAGAAATGATATTTTGTTCTGTTCATGTAACTTGCCCATGCAGGGCAGGAGTTGAGTTATAGTGTTATCTCTTCCACCAAGAATTGAAACATTTAGTTTCTTGTCAGATAGTTATAAAGGAAAAAGTATTCAAATAGCACTTAGGGTAGAAGTAAAAATAATTGTTTATATAATTTCTGTTGGCACATACTTAGAATTTTCAGTTTCTGTCATAAAATCATGTGTTTTAATTTGGTCACTGTTGGTATATATCATTCAAAATATATGCTAAAGATTTAATTTATATATAGTTAATTCATTATGTCCTAAAATTAAAACTGCTAAGAATAAAATGAAATTGGTTTTGCCTTTTCTAACTTTCAATATTTCTTCATTACCAATGGCACAGCTTTGGAGCTCCATGCTTTTAATGCTCGCACTTTGACAAAAGCATGAGCTAGCAAAGAGAATGACAGGGAAACAGAAATTTTATAATTTCTATTCATTTCTAAAATATACCTAAGCAAAGGGAGAGACAAAGCATAAATAATAAATAAATCCAAAAGTGATCAGTAAAATTGATGTAGTCAAGCATAGCAAGTCAGTTGTGAATACCTAAAGGTACAAAGGTATAAATTATTCTAGTTATATGTTTTGACATATCCCTCAGAGAAGAGATTGATCAAACCCACTGTTTATTGCTATAAAGGAAAACAAAGAAAAACCTAGTTGATTTGAATATTTACTTATAGTCTGCTTTTAATAGTGTCACACAAATAGAGCCCTGTTCATACATTTTGAAAAGAGAGGGGAAATGCCATATCACCAAATAAGACTTCCCTTCTACAAAATTTGTCTTCATAATGACAAAGACTTTGTTTATAAAGTCCACCGGCAAACCATTGTTGATTCACCTGATGACAAAGAACAAGATTAGTCACAGGTATTAATGGCACAAGGTCCTTTAAAGAAATCACTTGTGCTGTCACATTTTAACTTAGAATTGGATTCTATATATTAGACCCATGAAATTATTTTCTTTATCAATAAAAATATGTTTTTCTCTCATTTGCAGTAGTCATGTAAGTACTGGTTAGGTTCTAGGTAGTTTCTAAACCAGTGGTTCTTAACCTTAGGGGTTTGATGAATTGGTCTTAGGGATTCGGAGAAGCCTCTGCCGCAGAGGCCAGAATAAAGTAATACCGTAATTTGTTGTGAGTTTATGCACTTTGTTTTGTTCTTTGAGCAAGGTGATGTTCATGCACGGCTCATTTTGTGCACCAGTAAAAAAACATATACCTATGTCTTGAATTTGGAAAAGAAAATCATATTTTATTTATCACTAAAGAAGGGTTCGGTGAATGCGCATATGAAACTGGTGGGTTTGGT
This sequence comes from Rhynchonycteris naso, assembly GCA_037038555.1. Lineage (NCBI taxonomy): Eukaryota > Metazoa > Chordata > Mammalia > Chiroptera > Emballonuridae > Rhynchonycteris > Rhynchonycteris naso. The sequence continues at coordinate 232,981,396 of CM072998.1, forward strand.
ACCTCAAAAAAGGTTAAGAACCACTGTTCTAAACACAAAAACCGATTTACTGAATTGAATACAGTCTGAATATACATGATGTCCAATAACACTCTTGACTGAACAGTTATCTGTCCCACTTTTTCAGAGACATTTAGAAGCAGTCCAAATGCATCTATTAAGAATACTCTGTACATCACATTAGAAAGTTTGAAGCAGGTGTTTCTAGGTTTTATTAATAATTCAGTAGCCTTGGATATCCATAATACTTTGTGTCAAAAACAATGGAGCCAGTCTAAAGGAGCTGGTTCACACCTTCATGGAAATTACTCTCTGGTCTTGAACACAAATTGTATAGTACTGGCCAGGAAATAAAAAAGATGTACCAAATAAACACAATATAATAGAATTCTACAAAAGTGTTATCACAGCACAGGGCCTTAGGGAAAAATCCAAAAGCATGCCAAAGGGTGAGTAGAAATGTAGAGTTGTAAGAAAGTCTAGGGATGAGGAAAGATCATGAGCAGAGGCACAGGGAGGTTGAATAACAGGCTGTGATGGCCCAAGAGTCATGGCATGACTGTGTTTTATGGGTGGAATGCCTAGGAAGGTAGGAGGAGTTGGACTTTGAGGAATGAAGAAGTATATGTTTAATAGTAAAGACTTCAGTCTGAAAGCAGTGGGAGAAGGCTTAGTAAGTTAAATAGAAGGAAAATTGCCTGGCCTGTCTTATATATATGTACAAAATTCAAGCAGTAATATAAATAATGGGTTGCTGTGAAAGGTTAAAAGGCTTTTGGGAATCTCTTTAGAGAACCAGTGAAAAATACAAAGAAACAAAGTACTAATTCTTTTTTTTTATTAATTTTAATGGGGAGACATTGATAAATCAGGGCACATATGTTCAGAGAAAATATTTCCAGGTTATTTTGACATTTGATTATATTGCATAGCCATCAACCAAAGTCAAATTGTCTTCCGTCACCTTCTATCTGGTTTTATTTGTGCCTATTCTCTCTCCTCCTGCCCCTTCCCTCACATCCCCCAACCCTCGGGTAGCCATCACACTCTTGTCCGTGTTTCCGAGTCTCATTTTTATGTCCCATCTATGTATGGAATCATATAGTCCCTAGTTTTTTCTGATTTACTTACTTAACTCAGAAAAATGTTATCAAGGTACATCCATGTTGTTACAAATAATCAGATGCCATCATTTCTTATGGCTGAGTAGTATTCCATAGTATATATGTACCAAAGCTTTTTAATCCACTCGTCCTCTGACAGACACTTGGGCTGTTTCCAGGTCTTCGCTACTGTGAACAATGCTACCAAAAACATAGGGGGGGGGGCGCATTTCTTCTTTTCGAGCAGTGCTATGGTGTTCTTAGGATATATTCCTAAAAGTGGGATAGCTGGGTCAAAAGACAGTTTGATTTTTAATTTTTTGAGGAATCTCCATACTGTTTTTCACAGTGGCTGTACCAGTCTGCATTCCACCAGCAGTGCAGGAGGGTTCCCTTTTCTCCACATCCTCGCCAGCACTTGTTCTGTGTTGTTTTTCTGATGAGCGCCATTCTGACTGGTGTGAGGTGATATCTTATTGTGCTTTTAATTTGCATTTCTCTAGTGATTAGTGATGTTAAGCATTTTTTCATATGCCTATTGGCCTTCTGTATGTCCTCTTTGGAGAAATGTCTATTCATTTCTTTTGCCCAATTTTTGATTGGATTGTTTGTCTTCCTGGTGTTGAGTTATATAAGTTCTTTATAAATTTTGGTTACTAACTCCTTATCAGATGTATTGTCGAATAAGTTCTCCCATTGTGTGGTTTGTCTTTTTATTCTGTTCTTATTGTCTTTAGCTGTGCAAAAGCTTTTTAGTTTGATATAGTCCCAATTTGTTTATCCTGCCTTTTATTTCACTTGCCCATGGAGATAAATCAGCACATACAGTGTGTTTGTAAGAGCATGGTGCACTTTTGACCATGTGACCGGTCAAAAGTGCACCATGACTTTAAGGACACACTGTATATTGCTGATAGAGATGTCGGAGAGCTTACTGCCTATGTTTTCTTCCAAGATGCTTATGGTTTCATGGCTTACATTTAAGTCTTTTATCCATTTTGAGTTTGTTTTTGTGAATGGTATAAGTTGATGGTCTAGTTTCATTTTTTTGCAGGTAGATGTCCAATTTTCCCAATACTATTTGTTAAAGAGGCTGTCTTTACTCCATTGTATGCTCTTTCCTCCTTTGTCAAATATCAGTTGTCTATAAAGGTGTGGGTTTATTTCTGGGTTCTCTGTTCTGTTCCATCGATCTATGTGTCTGTTCTTATGCCAGTACCAGGCTGTTTTGAGTACAATGGCCTGTAGTAAACCTTGATATCCGGAAGAGTGATACCTCCTGTTTTATTTTTTCTTTTTAAGATTGCTGAGGCTATTCGTGTTCTTTTTTGGTTCCATATAAATTTTTGGAATATATTTTTTATAACTTTGAAGTATGTCATTGGTATTTTAATTGGTATTGCATTGAATCTATAAATTGCTTTGAGTAATATAGACATTTTAGTGATGTTTATTCTTCCTAGCCATGAGCACGGTATATGCTTCCACTTGTTTGTATCTTCGTTGATTTCTTTAATCAATGTTTTATAATTTTCTGAGTACGAGTCTTTAATCTCCTTGGTAAAATTTACTCCTAGGAACTTTATTTTTTTGGTTGCAATAGTGAAGAGGATTGTTTCCTTAATTTCCTTTGCTGACAGTTCATTGTTAGTATATAAAATTGCCTCTGATTTCTGAGTATTAATTTTATATACAGCCTCCTTGCTCAATTCATTTACCAGGTCCAGTAGTTTTTTTACTGAGACTTTAAGGTTTTCTATATACGATATCATATCATCTGCAAATAATGACAGTTTTACTTCTTCTTTTTCAATTTGGATGCCTTTTATTTCTTCTTCTTGTGTTACTGCTGTTGCTAAGACTTCCAGAGCAATGTTGAATAAGAGTGTTGAAAGGGGGCACCCCTGCCTGGTTCCTGATCTTAAGGGGATTGCTTTTAATATTTTCCCATTTAGTATGATGTTTTCTGTGGGTTTGTCATAGATGGCCTTTATCATGTTAAGGTTTTTTCCCTGTATTCCCACTTTGCTGAGAGTTTTGATCATGAATGGGTGCTGAATTTTATCAAAAGCTTTTTCTGCATCTATTGAAATTATCATGTGATTTTTGTCCTTCCTTTTGTTTATGTGATGAATCACATTGATTGATTTGCAAATATTGAACCAGCCCTGCCTCCCCAGAATAAATCCCACTTGATCATGGTGTATGATTTTTTTCATATATTGCTGGATCCGGTTGGCTAATATTTTGTTGAGGATTTTAGCATCTAAACTCAGCAGGAATATTGGCCTATCATTTTCTCTCTTTGTGTTGTCTTTGCCTGGTTTCGGGATCAGAATTATTTTCGCCTTATAAAAAAAGTTTGGAAGTCTTTGTTCCTCTTGAATTTTTTGAAATGGCTTGAGAAGGATAGGAGTTAGTTCTTTCAATTTTTGGTAGAATTCACTTGTGAAGCCATCAGGCCCAGAACTTTTTTTTGTTGGGAGTTTTTTTATAACTGTTTTTATCTCATTTGTTGTAATTTGTCTGTTTAGGTGTTCTGATTCTTCCAGATTGATTTTTGAAAGATTATGTTTCAAGAAATTCTTCCATTTCACCTAGGTTGTGTAGTTTTTTGGCATAGAGTTCTTCATAGTATTTTCTTACAATACTTTATATTTCCTGTGTCAGTTGTTATTTCTCCACTTTCATTTCTAATTTTATTTATTTGAGTCCTCTCTCTTTTTTCCTCCGTGAGTCCAGTTAAAGGTTCATCGATCTTGTTTACCTTTTCAAAGAACCAGCTCCTGGTTTCATTGATCCTCTGTATTGTTTTTTTAGCCTCTATGTCATTTGTTTCCACTCTGATCTTTAATAATTCCTTCCTTCTACTACTCCTGGGCTTTATTTGCTATTGTTTTTGTAGTTCTTTTAGATGCAGGGTCAAGTTGCTTATTTGAGCTTTTTCTAGCTTCTCATGGTATGACTGTAATGCTATGAACTTCCCTCTCAGTATTGCTTTTGCTGTGTCCCATAAATTTTGAGTTGATGTATGCTCATTATCATTCATTCCTAGAAACTTTTTTATTTCTTCTTTAATCTCATTTTTAATCCATTCATTATTTAATAACATGCTGTTTAGTTTCCAAGTGTTTGAGTATTTTTCAGTTTTTCTTTTGTGGTTAATTTCTAGTTTCATGGCATTGTGATCAGAGAAAATGCTTGTTATGATTTTAATCTTCTTAAATTTTTTGAGACTGCTTTTGTGTTCTAATATGTGGTCTATCCTAGATAATGTACCATAAGCGCTTGAAAAGAATGTATATTCTACTGCTTTAGGGTGAAAAGTTCTGAAGATATCTATTAAATTAAGTTGATCTAGTGTATTCTTTAAGTCTGCTATTTCTTTGTTAATTTTCTTTCTTGAGGATCTATTCAGTGATGTTAGTGGGTTATTGAAATCCCCTACTATTATAGTATTGCTATAAATCTCGCCCTTTATATCAATCAAAGTCTTTTTTATGTATGTTGGAGCTTCTATGTTTGGTGCATAGATATTTATAATGGTTATATCTTCCTGTTGAATTGTTTCCTTTATCATTATGTAGTGTCCTTCTTTATCTCTTACTACAGCCTTTGTTTTAATGTCTATTTTAATCAAATATAAGTATTGCTCACCCGGCTTTTTTTTTTTTTCATTTTCATTTGCATGAAATACTTTTTTTCATCCTTTTTCCTTCAGTCTATGTGCATCTTTTGTTTTAAGGTGTGTCTCTTGTAGACAGTATATGTATGCGTCCTGTTTTTTTATCTTCGCAGCTATGCTGTGTGTTTTGATTGGATCATTTAATCCATTTACATTTAAGGTTATTATTGATATGTAGTTGTTTATTACCATTTAATTATTTAAAGCTCTATTACTCTTTTGCAATATTTTTCCCCCCGTTGATTTGTTCACAACGGGCCCCTTAGCAACTCTTGCAGAATTGGTTTGGTTTTAATGAATTCCTTAAGATTTTTTTTTTTTTTTTGTCTCGGAAGCTCTTTATTTTTCTTCAATTTTAAATGTTAGCCTTGCTGGATAAAATAGTCTTGGTTGTAGGTTCTTATTCTGCATTACTTTGAATATATCTTGCCATTTTCTTCTGGCCTCAAGTGTTTCTGTTGAGAAGTCAGATGTCATCCTTATGGGGGCTCCTTTGTAGGTGATAGCCTTTTATTCTCTAGCAGCTTTTAAAATTTTCTCTTTATCACTTAGCTTTGGTATTTTAACTATGATGTGTCTTGGTGTATATTTTTGGGGGGTTCTCTTTAATGGAGTTCTCTGTGCCTCTTGAACGTGTAAAACGTTTTTCAGCCTTAATTTAGGGAAGTTTTCAGCTATGATTTGATTGAAAGAAGTTTCTATCCCTAGTTCTTTCTCTTCTTCTTCAGGAACCCCTATGATGTGGATGTTATTTCTCTTCATGTTGTCATTGAGCTAGCTCCCTTAGAGTTTCCTCAGATTTTTTGAGTCTCTTTTCTTTTTTCTGCTCTGCTTCTGTGCCTTTGTTTATTTTGTCCTCTAACTCACTGATTCAATCCTCAGCTTCATCCATCCTGCTTTTAATTCCTTCCATTGTGGTCTTCATTCTGCTATTGTATTTCTCATTTCTGTCTGATTCTTTTTTATTATTTCCACTTCCTTTTTTACACTTGCTTTCTCTTTATTTAGGTGTTCATAATGACCATCCATTGTTGCTCTAAGCTCTTTGAACATCCTAACAATCATTATTTTAAATTCTGCAACCGGTAATTTGGTTATATCTGAATCATTCATGTCCTTCTCTGGGGATTTCTCTTAATTCATTTAGGTTGCATTACTCTGCCTGCCCATCTTATTCTGTGTATAAGAAGGGTTTGGCTGCTGGAGTCCAATGGGTGTTGCCTCTGTTTTCCTTAGGTGTGGTCTGTCTGCAGGCTCACCACCCCCTCTGCCACTGTCTGAGGCGGTTGGGTCTGGATGTTGCTGGCACTGGCCCTCTGTGTCTGTTGCTGTGGTTTCCGCTTCGCCTCTGCGGGAGGGGTTGTGTTCTCGTGCCAGGCTCTACAAGCCTCAGCCAATCTCGGCCTTTGCCCATCTCCAACGGGTGGGATTGCACACCACACTCGGGCCTCAAGCATGGGTACCAAGGGCAGGGGTGAACCAGCTGCTCCTCAGCCAGGAGGGGCTCCTGGTGCACGCTCAGCTGCAAGCCCGGTCTTCCGCCTGCCTCTGCAGGCAAAGCCAGCTTATGAAGGGATACAAGCCTCAGAGGCCAGGTGAGAATATGTGCCCTGTTGCTGCTTCCCAGTGGCAGATCTCTGCTCATTCTGGGCTCCTGCTTTTCCCCACAGGTGGTGTTGAAGGCGGGCTCGCAGCCGCTGGATCACTTTCACGCTTCCCCTTCACCCCCGCTGGGCTAGACAGAACTCACGCCAGCCAGCTTGGTCTCTGCCCCTGATGATGGAATTGTGCGTTCACATTTTGTCTCCACTGACCCTCTAGCAAGCCCTCAGCAGTGTGTGTGGGGATGCTCCAGCTCAGACCCTAACACTCCATACCGTAGTCCTGAAAGCTCCCTCCTTCTAAGAGAGTGTGCTCTAATTGCCACAGGGGAGCCTGTTTTGCTGGTGTCCTGCTTCACCTTGCTGGTTCCAGGGGAAATATTGTTTCAGATTTGTGGAGTGACTCAGCCCAGGGTTTAGGGTGGCTGTTTCTCAAAGTTTTTCTTCCTGTGCCTTCCAGACCGCACTCTCTTCCTGCTGCTCTGGTTTTATCCTCTCTCCCTGTCCCCTGGAGTCCCAGGTGAGTGGTTTTCAGAGAGGTTTTCTGCACTGTCCCTTTAAGAAGAATCTTGGGTCTGAGATAACTGTCTCTTTCTCACAAACAGTATCCTAACCTGTTTCACAGCTAAATACTGTCCATACGCCTCTTCTAGGCTCTGGGGTTATAGGCTGGGGCTTCTTTCCTAGGTCCCAGGTCCTTACCCTTCCTCTAGCCTCTCCTCCCACCACACAATTCTCTGGGCTGCCTTTTGCTCTGGGGAGCTGGGCAGCCCTTTCCATGTTTTTGCTTTTCCTACCAGTCTCAATGTGGCTTCTTCAGTGTTCCTTGGTTGAAGAGTCCTCTTAATTTAGTTCAACGTTGATTTATTCAGATGATGGTTCTTAAAATTAAGTTATAATCCACTTTGGTTCTGGGAGTTGGAAGTTGGTATGCCTCCTTCCAAAATATTAATTCTTAAAGGCATGTGAATACATCAGTGCATGTATGTCATTCATTCATTCATTCATTAAGCACCTGTTGTGCACTAGGATGTACCAGGAATGGTGCATTGTTCTTTAAACCATAAGGATACTTCAGCTGAATGGTGGGGAGATGGTTAGCTTGGGTCACCTTCCCAGTAGTGAACAATGACACCTATAAAACATGATCCCTGATAAAAACATTAAACATAAAAGTATGTATTTATAAATATTTTTTATAATATTTGCATGGAAAAAATGTGTGCCCTGAGAGAAAATAATGCAGGTTCTCTACTCCAAGCTAGGGAGAAGAAAGAGTGAGGCACAAGTTAAGTACCTCACAGGACAAGGTGTGGAGGAGATAAGCCAGCCAATGTTGGAAATGCTGCAGAGACTAAGTGTAGATTAAACTAAGAAGACACCACCAAATTAGAAAGTAAAAAGTTAATTTTCATATTACCCAGCCATCATACTCATGGATATGGCACAAAGAAATTGAAAGCTTGTTCACACAAATGCCTACACATGGATGTTAATAGTAGCTTTATTCATAATTGCCAAAACTTGATACAACCAAGCTGTAGGGAACTGTGGTATATCCAGATAATGAAATATTATTTAGCATTGAAAAGAAATGAGCTATAGAGCCATAAAAAGACTTGGAGAAATCTTCAATGCTTGTCATTAAGTGAAAGAAGCCCATCTGAAGAGTCCACATACTATATGATTCCAACTATATGACATTCTGGAAAAGGTAATACTATACAGACAGTAAAAAGGTCAGTGCTTCCAGGGTTTGAAGAGGAGAGAGATGAACGGGTGGACCATAGAGGCTTTTTGACACAGTGAAACTATGTATATATTTCTTCAAATCCATGGGATATATAACCCCAAGTGTGAAACCTATGATAAACTATAGACTCTGGGTGATTATGATGTGTCAGTGTAGGTTTACTAGTTGTAACAAATGTACCACTTTACAAAGCTGTTGATAATGAGGGAGGTGACACGTGTGTGAGGGCAGAAGGTATTAAGATGAAGGTCTGCTTTACTCTCAATTTTGCTGTGAACCTAAAACTGCTCTAAAAATAATAAAATTACCAAAAGGTAATTTCTCGAGTATGGGAGAAAAAAAAGATACAGGGAGAAAACTCACATTTACTGAAGACCCATTTTATTTCAAGAGTTAATACCAGGAGCTCTAGACCACTGAAGTTAACAGAGGTGAAGGGCACATGAGAACACTAATTTTGGTTCATCTTCAAAAAACTTAACATATTTCGTGAAAGAAAAGAATGAGATGGCAGTATCAGAATCAGGATGCTCTTTTTTGTGGAAGACTTGAGTATGTCAATTACAGCAAGGGAGAGGGCAAATGGAAGAGTAAAAAAATAAGAGCTCAAGTCTCATAAATGCTACTCACAGGTAACATGTGTGAAGCCTTAAATGTATCATTTTAACAAGAAGAAACTGTAGTTCTCAGAATTTAAGTGACTCTGAACAGCAAGTAGACAATATTTTTGAATCAACAGCTCAATTCTTGAGACTCTGGATATTTGTCATTTAATGCATTTTTTAGTCATCCTTTTTTATTATTATTAATTTTAATGGGGTGACACCAATAAATCAGGGTACATGTATTCAAAGAAAACATCTCCAGGTTATCTTATCATTCAATTATGTTGCATACCCATCACCCAAAGTTAAATTGTCCTCTGTCACCTTCTATCTGGTTTTCCCTGTGCCCCTCCCCTCCCCCCTATCCCACCCTCTCCTCCCTCCCCCCACCCTGTAACCACCACACAATAGCAAAGATCTGGAAACAGCCCAAGTGTCCATCAGAGGACGAGTGGATTGAAAAGCTTTGGTACATATATACTATGGAATAGTATTCAGCCATAAGAAATTATGACATATTTGTCCATTTTTTTTTAAAGCTATTGCCTCATTGTTAGAAAAGAGCATAAATATGGGAAGTACATTACCCCATTAGAACTCTGAGAGCATTTCTAAGCCAGAGATATGTGTTCCCAATGCTTGGGAAGCCACTTATACCTGAAGACCCCTGAAATTTCTCTCACAGGTTGTAAGAAAATATCCAGTGTGTCCCTAATTTCCAAAGAGCTCCCCTACATAGCAAAAATAGAAGTACACATATTGGCTTAGAAAATTGAGGGCTTCATAATGTACTCTGTGTCTCTATGTGATTAGACCATAATAATTCCTCCATATTCTGTCTTCAAAGGTATTTCATATTGCTATTTGCTGAATACGTGGTCATAATTGATGCACTTACTTATTGAAATTGGAGGTCATAATAAATTTATTGCTCAGCACCTTCTTCAAACCATATGAAAAGTCAATATATTCCTTGGAAACAGAAAAACATTTTAAATATATGAAGTTGTAGAAATACCTCCAATAGTACTGTGAATGTATAGTTAATTGAGGGTATTGGGGAAACTGCATAAGAGAGGGAGAAAGAGGCCCTGGCCAGTTGGCTCAGTGGTGGAGCATCAGCCTGGTGTGTGGAAGTCCTGGGTTCTTTTCCCGATCAGGGCCCATCTGCTTCTCCTGCTTTCCCCCTCTCCTTCCTCTTTATCTCTCTCTTCCCCTCCCACAGCCAGGGCTCCATTTGAGCAAAGTTGGCCCGGGCATTGAGAACAGCTCCATGGCTTCCACCTCAGGTGCTAGGATGGCTTCGGCAGCAATGGAGCAGCGCCCCAGATCAGCAGAGCATTGCCCCCCTAGTGGGCATCCTGGATGAATCCCAGTCAGGTGCAAGTGGGGGTCTGTTTGACTGCCTCCCAGCTTCTAACTTTGGAAAAATACAAAAAGAATTAAAATTTAAAAAAATAAATAAATAAAGGAAAGAGAAGGAGAAAGAGAAAATAACCTGGGATGTTTTTCTCTATGCGGCATGTTTTCTCTCTATGGCATCCAAAACAACTCTCTAGAGAATGGAAGAGAAAAAAACTAATCTTAGTGTGCCCCCATCCCCTTAAATAGTCTTCCACCTGAACCTGACTCTTGCTCATTAGTACAAAGAATGAAGCTGTTAAGGTCTTTCATTGTCTTCCCAGCCATTACACTAAACACATTTTGTGCTATTTCAAAAAGAGACCACATTAGTGCTGTTAAATACTGCAAAGGTCATGGGGAAGAATGCCTAGAAGAGACAGAGCCTGGGCTTACCCCAGAGAGTACCAGAAAACTTCTCAAACAGTGTACATTGTGGATAAATTAAAGGGGAAAGAAAGATTTCTCCCTCTTGCTTATTCTGTGGTCTACAAAGACTCATGTGAGAAGAGTTGGGCTCATGATTAGCAGAAGGGTTTTAAGTGAGAAGAAGGTTTTTGTTTTTTATAACTGTAAAATTATATTCAATGGCACCTGCGATTGTAGTTAACTGTGTTCTTCACATCATTCAATTAATATCTAATCCTCTAAGTGAAACATTGTGGAGCAATGGAAGAAGTAATTCAATAAATACAATGAAAAATAACTTGAGAAACAGCAGGTCAAGTGCTCAACATAAAATGCATATCAAACATAAGATTTTGCAAAGAGTAAATTAATTTGCATGCTCTGAAAATTCCATTTTGCAATGAGGCATTAATATTTTTTAACCTCAGGAGGAAGGTTTCTTAGAAAATGAAATTTTAAAATACTGTTCATTGTATCTGTCTTTTTTCTCCATCTTATTTTCCCCTCTCACTCGCCACTCCTCAACAAAACAAGAAAAATAATCAGATAGGCTTCTGGCAGCACAGCGAGAAAATGTGAGATTGGCCCTTAAGGGAATTTTTATTCTCAAGTGGATGTAAATGTATTCATCAATTCAAAGAAATGCATAGTGTGTTATATACACGATACATTAATAAATAGCCATGCATTAAAAATAATGAGCTTTTCCACAAAACAACATCTTGTGCTGTGTAGGGTCATAAAAAAGATACTAAAAGAGGGAGAAAAGATTATGTGTAAAATCTGATTGAAATACAGAAACGCCATCATATATGTAAGATGTAATAAATATTTTATTAGTTAACTATAAACAAAAGAACAAATGCAGTAAAATGTAATTAAAAATGTAAAAGTGAAGGATGTGATTTATTTCGCTACAATAATATTAATATTACAAATGGTATGTAAATGGGTATCAGGACTATATTATAGAAAGAGTGGAGAGCAGCCGTTCATTTCTTATAATGAGATTTCATCTTTTTTTATTTTTGATTTACATTTGTTTAAATATTTCAAATAGTGAATGAATAATGCTACTCTTAAACCTTACACAGCTTAGCACGTTCTCAAATTTCCATCAGCCCTTGGACGAAATTTGCATGTTGGCAGGCAGTTTCCAGGCAGAACCACTAATTGTGAAAATAGAAGAAAATTGACTGGCAGAGACCAAGAGTATTTTTAATGCTGTTAGGCGAATGAGTTTGGCTTTGAGTAGTAACCCCTATTACTGAAATCATTGGAACCAAAAATAGGCATTTACAGAAGGTTCCCCAATTAAAACAGATGAGAAAATCAAAATGTAACATTCATCAACTATTGGCTTGAACACTCTTCGGGGTTTAAAGGGTTAAGATTATCTGAATTGAACTTTCCTTTCATGGCCTCCAAAACTGAGAAGAAAGCCAGAGGTTTTGGTTAGACAACTTTGAAAACCAAGCACATGCAAGACCCTGGGACTGGAGTAAACCCTTGTATTAGAAACCGTCTGTTCTACTGGTTGAACCTCAAAGAGAAAATACATCTTAAGGAATTCTCATCTACATATATGCAGAACACGCAGTATAAAATTGCCCTCGGGTTGGACTTTAATTTGGTATCAACAAAGGTCATTTTTTACTACGTTTCAACATTCCCCATTTGAGTAATCATTTCATATCTTCCTTATAGTATATACCTCACAAAGGTAATAAAAACCTCTCATTATTATCAGATGGGGAGAAAATGAAGCTTCAAAATAGATATGAATGGCCAGCTTGTTCACTTAGTGAGTACCAGAAATGAAGTTTGAATTTGAACCTTCGAGTGCCCTATGCCCTGAGCTTTCCTCTATGTCCCACTTCTCCACGTTTCATACCATCTCCACTAGCCTCTGCAGATTTTCTCTTTCCTCCTTACTGCTCTGACCTTACTGCAACATTATCTTTACCTAATTCCCATGTTTTTCTATCCCATTATGGACTGGGCCTTCATACTACCAGCTCTCAAAGCCCTTATAATGGACTGTGTCACTGTCCTCATCTCTGGCCATTCCACAACCCCTCCATGGGCATAGCCCAGAAACATGTTTTCTCTGTATTGACTATATTACCCTCCCCTCTGGACAGTATCCAAAGCAACATCATGTCATCAGAGGTGTTTTGTATTTTTCTTCTAACTCAAGTATTCCAAGTTCTTTCTCCTATTTTAAAAATAATCTTGAAATCCCCCTTCTCAATGAAGTTTCTCTGAATAGATTAGAATGTAAATCTTGCTTCTCCGGTCTCTTAGATTGTAATGCAGGGACATTTTAGCTAAATAAATAGAAGGAAATGCAGCTACAATGGCTCACAGTAATATGAGTTTATGAATTTATTTCCTTATAAAGCAATATGTTCTGAGTACATAGGTATTAGTTTTGGTTCTTGAGCTTAAGATGTAAGCATCAATGCCAGTGCTTTTCTCATATTCTTTCTTCATGGTCAGAAGAAGGCTGCTGCAGCCTGGCCAGCACCTCTACACTCAAGGCAAAGAGTATGTTAAAAGCACATTTTCAGTGGCTATATGAGAAACAAATGTTTTTCCCAGAACTACATAGCAGACTTTCCCTTCTCTCTTATTAGTTACAACCACATCATATGTCCAACACTAACTAGATTTGGCTAGAAAAGAGTTGGAAATGGAGATTTGGTCCACCACCCAAGAGTGTCTGCCACAGTCATTGAACCAAAGTAATTGTGCTTTCTCGCTATGCAAACATTGTACCAGATGTTTATTCTCAGTCAAGAAACAAAGCCTAATTGAGAGTCTTTTATGTGCATGGCATTATGTTCATATTATGGACGTAACAGAAATAAACCAAGCACAGATACTAACTTCGGAGGATGAAGCCTAATACAAAACACAATATATATCTATATATCTATATCTATCTATCTATCTATCTATCTATCTATCTATCTATCTATCTATCTATATAATATGACATATGTAACATAAATATGCTAGTGTTTGACTGCTTTCAAATGTAGATCAGTTTGTATGACACAGAAGCATGGGGGCGAATGAGAAATACTTTAAAAACTAGCAAACAAATAAAGCAGACTGTTGCAAGTATGTACACTTCCAAGGCAGTAAACAATGCATATAAGTGAAAACAGAAAATTGTCACCAGACAAAGTCAGCCATAAAATGTTCTTTTATGAAAAACAATGGGGAAGTCATGTTTTTAAAGAGTAAAGAAGGCACATAAATGGGTGTAGAATAGTGGTTTCCAAAATATTTTTAGGTAACCTTATTAATTAAAAGTATTTTGTGTATTCACCCTCAGTATATGTACAGATAAGCTATTTATGTAATAGAAATTCACCATTGTAATAATATAGTATATATAAAATAAACCACACACAAATAGAAGCATGAGATGTCAGACTATCTTCTTATATGGTAATCATAAATTACAAAGTATAGAAAGTAAGTTTTTAGTGGAGAAAACTGGCACCATTGCCACCAGTGAAATACATCAATACCATCTGCCTTCTTATACGGTGCATTGAGAAAGAGACAGTATCACTTCTATGGCATTACTGGTAAAATCACATACCCAGATTATAATATGGAAGAAATGTCACAAACTCAAATTAAGGAACCTCTGTAAAGTATCTCACCAGTATAATTTTTAAAAGTCAAGGTCATAGCCTCTTTAACAAATGGTGTTGGGAAAATTGGACATGTACCTGGAAAAAAATGAAACTAGACCATCAACTTACACCATTCACAAAAACAAACTCAAAATGGATAAAAGACTTAAATGTAAGCCGTGAAACCATAAGCATCTTAGAAGAGAACATAGGCAGTAAGCTCTCTGACATCTGTTGCAGCAATATATTTGCTGATTTATCTCCACCGGCAAATGAAATAAAAGGCAAGATAAACAAATGGGACTATATCAAACTAAAAAGTTTTTGCAAAGCTAAAGACAATAAGAACAGAATAAAAAGACAAACCACACAATGGGAGAACATATTCAACAGCACGTCTGATAAGGGGTTAATAACCAAAATTTATAAAGAACTTATAAAACTCAACACCAGGAAGACAAACAATCCAATCAAAAATTGGGCAAAAGAAATGAATAGAAATGAATAGAGGACATACAAATGACAAGTAGGCATATGAAAAAATGCTCAACACCACTAATCATTAGAGAAATGCAAATTAAAACCACAATGAGATATCACCTCACACCAGTCAGAATGGCGCTCATCAGCAAAACAACACAGAATAAGTGCTGGTGAGGATGAGGAGAAAAGAAAACCCTTCTGCACTGCTGGTATGAATGCAGATTGGTGCAGCCACCATGGAAAACAGTATGGAGATTCCTCAAAAAATTAAAAATCGAACTGTCTTTTGACCCAGCTATCCCACTTGTAGGAATATACCCTAAGAACACCATAGCACTGTTTGAAAAGAAGAAATGTGCCCCCATGTTTGTAGCAGCATTGTTCACAATAGTGAAGATCTGGAAACAGCCCAAGTGTCCGTCAGAGGACGAGTGGATTAAAAAGCTTTGGTACATATTTACTATGGAATACTACTCAGTCATAAGAAATGATGACACCGGATCATTTACAACAAAATGGATGAATCTTGATAACATTATATGGAGTGAAATAAGTAAAACAGAAAAATAATGAGAACTGCATGATTTCATACATAGGTGAGACATAAAAGCAAGACTATGAGTCATGAACAAGAGTGCGGTGGTTACGGGGTGGGGGGAGGAAAGAGAGGGAGAGAGGGGAGAGGGGAGGGGCACAAAGAAAACCAAATAGAAGATGACAGAGGACAATTTGACTTTGGGTGATGGGTACGCAACAGAATTTAATGATAAGATAACCTGGAGATGTTTTCTTTGAACATATGAACCCTGATTTATTAATGTCACCCTATTAAAATTAATAAAAAAAAGTTAAGGTCATAAATTTATAAAGGACAAAAAACTCTATATTTTTTCCAGATTGGAGCCCAATAAGGAGAAATATAAACTAATGTGATATGGGATCTTGGATTGCATCCTGGAACAGAAAAAAGACATTAGTGGGATGATTTGAAACATTTGAATGAGGTCTTTTGATGAGTTAATAGTGCTTATTAATGTTAATTTTCTGGTTTGGATAACTGTACTTTAAATTAATGTAATATGGTCACATTTAAGAAAGCTGAGTAAAGGGTATACAATAATTTTTAATACCATTTTGAAACTTTTTTCAAAATAAAAAACATTTAAAAAATTGAGAACTTTAAGATCTGGAAATTGTTCTGGGCAATGTAAAGAAAGCCAGACAGGATTTAAAGAAAGCAAAGGTGATTGTGTCAGAGCTTTCTTAAATTGATCTAACTTTTCAGCACAGCAATTTTATTCATGTTTTTAAAAATGATATTTAACTGTTCGATTAAAAAATTTCACTTCTACATATATAACTAAAGTTCATAATCTGAAATGGAGACCAGGGTATACAAAGACATCATTGAGATATTCTCGGAAAAACTGAATAATTGGAAAAAATTTAAGTATCCAAGAGTAAAAGAGTTATCTACAGTTTTAGTAAATCCATATAATAGAATGTTATGTAGCCACTAAAATGATATGTTCCAAATTATTTAGTAGTATAGCTAATATCACCTAAAAATAGAATAATGTAAAGTTATACAAAAAGTTTTACTCCAATTATGAGTAAAATTTGTGTCCATATATAAATGTTTTTATAATGCAGAAGTTTAATGAGCAATTTAGAATTTAGAAAGTAGAAATGGGTAATTATTTGTGTTTGTGTTTTGAAGAAATATGCTGGGCAAATGTCATCTAAATAAAGAGTATTTGGGGATCTAATTAGCTTCCTCCAGGCAAAGTGAATATATATACAATTATAGTTAACATACAATATTATATTACTTTCAGATGTACAAAATGGCAATGAGACATTTAGATAACTTAGTCATCATCCCTATTAATAGAATTTCTTTGAATCTTCTTGAAAGCAAGGTGTGTTTTAAAGAGGGTAAGAAAGTGAACTCAGAAAGAGGAGGTTTTGTGAGCTCCATCCTTGGAAATAAAGGTAGGTGAGAGAAATTTATTAATATCCAGATATAAACTAATACAAGTGTAGGGTGAGACCAGTATATAAACACTTTGTAGGGTTTGGTAATTTTGGTATCATTCTCATGGTCTTTATTTTTGTTATCCTTTGTAAGTTCTCCATTGTGATTGACAGCAAAAATCTAAAAACACTAAG
Organism: Rhynchonycteris naso; assembly: GCA_037038555.1. Taxonomy (NCBI): domain Eukaryota; kingdom Metazoa; phylum Chordata; class Mammalia; order Chiroptera; family Emballonuridae; genus Rhynchonycteris; species Rhynchonycteris naso. The sequence continues at coordinate 232,998,263 of CM072998.1, forward strand.
GGTTGAGTGTCTGTGTTCAGTATCAGGATGGAAACCGTGAGCTGAAGAGATTGTACCCTTCCCCACCACCAGGCTGTAGAAGTACAACAAATATCCAAGTGGCATTTTGAAAGAGTAGGGCAAAAGACAACAGCGCCCCTGGGCCACAAGAAAGAAATTGAGAGCATTGGGTGGTATTCTAAGCATGCGCAGAAATCCCAGGACTTAGTAAAATAACATGAGGTGATAGATACTAAGAAGTGTGGAATGGTGAAAGAGAGAAATGTCTCTTTGCAAGTGAATGCTCTCCTCCCACCCCAACCAACCTCCAGGCTGTTTATAGACACTAATAGACATGTACTGAGTGCCTACTGTTGTTCCTTCTTGAATAGAAATGCACTTATTGGGCACCAACTACTGGAACAAGCCTGAGGAACCATTCTCAGATGGATCAAAGTTCCTATTAATATGGGTCTCCCCATAACTTTGTCCACTAGCACGTGTTCCCTGTCTGCTATTAGGTTCCAGCAACCTCATTGAAACACTTGCTATCTTTGATCAACCCCTGTCTGCTTCCCCTTCCTGTATGACACTTTAAGCATCTCTTTATCCCTGCTCTTTATTCATAGGTCCATTTCCTCATTCCTGTCTCACTCAACCCAGGATAGACTTCAGAGATTTGATGACTCTAAATGTTACCCTAAGAATGGAAGAAGAACAGGGAGAAGATGGCGATGGAGTAGGCAGACGTACCAACTTCCAACTCCCAGAACCAAAGTGGATTATAACTCAATTTTAAGAACCATCATCTGGATAAACCAACTTGGAGCAAAACTAAGTGGACTCTTCAACCAAGGAACACTGCAGAAGCCACATTGAGACTGGTAGGAATAGCGAAAACGCGAAGAGGGCTGCCCAGCTCCCCGGAGCAAACGGCAGCCCGGAGAGATCCGCGTGGCGGGAGGAGAGTTTGGCGGAGAGGGAGGGACCTGGGTCCCAGGAACCAAGCCCCAGACTGCAGACCCAGACCCTAGAAGAGCCGATTGGACAGTATCGAGCTGTGAAGTAAATGAGGATACTATTTGGGAAAAAGAGAGAGTCTTCTCAGACCCAAAAATCTTTTTAAAGGGACAGCTCAGAAAGCCTCTCTCACAACCACGCACCCGGGGCTCCGGGGAACTGGGACAGAGGAGAGGAACAGAGCAGCGGGAACAAAGAGTGGACTGAAGGCACGAGGACACTCTAAGGGACAGCCACCCCGACCCATGGGCTAAGTCACTTCCCTAATCGAAAACGAATATTTCCCCTGGAGCTAGCAATACCAGCAAAGGGAGACAGGACACTAGCCAAACAAGCTCTCCCGCGGCAATTAGAGCAGACCTGCCTAGAGGGAGGGAGCTCCCAAGCCTACAGTGTGGAGACTTAGGGCACTTCTAGCCCCCTGAGGTTGCTGAAGCCTATGGTCGGGACAGGACGCCGAAACGCAGTCCTGTCGGTGTGGGCGGGACAGTGAGAGCTCGGGCTGGCCTAGCAGTGGCAGAGGTGACGCGCTAAAGCTGTCCGGCAGCTGCGGGCCGCCTGTGACCACACTTGTGGGGAAAAATACGGGCAGAGATCAGCCCTGCGACCCTGCGCTAGCCGGCCCTGACCGTGGGCACCGGGCTAAGACCAGGAACGGGCGAGGGGCCCGAGGCTCACGCTGCCAACCCCGCCCAGAAGGAGAAACCCCGGTGTGCCATCTGTGGGCGCGAGCGGGCTCCTAAGTTGGGGGCGAGGGAGACACTGAGACCAGGGGAAGTTCCCTGCGGAGATCACGTTGCTCTCCCCGCCCGGCCGGAGAAACTGCGGAGTACTGCCCTACGTGCGCGAGCTTTCTCCGAGCGTGGGGGCGGGGTAGGAGCCGGAACGACCGGAAGCTAGCCGCGGTGCGCACGCCAGCAAACACGCCCGGCCCAATAATCCCCGGTTTTCGGTTTCAGTCCCTGAGCAGGAGGGCCCTGGCCTCGAGGGCGGGGCTAAATTCTGGACGGGCAAAGGCTCACAGCTGAGAGCACGTCAAAAGCCCCGCCCAACCCACAAAACGGTGGCGAGCAGGCTCGGACTGAGGGGGCTGGGCGTAAGCCTTCCAGAAAAAGTCCGGGTCCGCAGCTGAGCAAAGGTGCTCACTTCTGCCCTGCGCGCTAACGCTAGTGGCTTGAGTGACAGCCCCTCCCGCAAAGGAGAGGCAGAAACCACAGCAATAGCTGCAGTGAGCCGGCGCTGGCAACGCCCACACCAAACCGCCCTAGGCAGCGACAGAGGGGGTGGCAAGCCTGCAGACAGACCACACCTGGAGAACACAAAGGCAACACATACTGGACTCCAGTGGTCACAACTTGCTTACACTCAGATAAAATGGGCAGGCAGAGGAATGCAAACCAAATCAACCAAGAGAAATCCCCAGAGAAGGTCCTGAATGAACCAGATATAACCAAACTACCAGAAGCAGACTTTAGAATAATGATAGTTAAGATGTTCAAAGAAATTAGAGCAACAATGGATAGTCACTATGAGCACCTAAATAAAGAGATAACAAGTATAAAAAATGAAATTGAAATAATAAAAAAGAACCAGACAGAAATGACAAATACAGTATCAGAACTGAAGACCACAATGGAAGGAATTAAAAGCAGGATAGATGACGCTGAGGATCGAATCAGTGAGTTAGAGGACACAATAAACATAGTTACAGAAGCAGAGAAAAAAAAGGAAAAGAGATTCAAAAAATGTGAGGAAACTCTAAGGGAGCTCTGTGACAACCTGAAGAGAAACAACATTCGCATCATAGGGGTACCTGAAGAAGAGGAAAGAGGACAGGAAATGGAAACTTTGTTCAATCAAATCATAGCCGAAAACTTCCCTAAATTAAGGCTGGGAAACATTCTACATGTCCAAGAGGCGCACAGAACCCCATTAAAGAGAAACCCAAAAAGATCTACACCAAGACACATCATAGTTAAAATACCAAAGCTAATAGATAAAGAAAAAATCTTAAAAGCTGCTAGAGAAAAAAAGACTCTCACCTACAAAGGAGCCCCCATTAGGATGACATCGGACTTCTCAACAGAAACACTTCAGGCCAGAAGGGAATGGCAAGATATAATCAAACTAATGCAGAACAAGAACCTACAACCAAGACTACTTTATCCAGCAAGGCTAACGTTTAAAATTGAGGGAGAAATAAAGAGCTTTCCAGACAAAGAAAACCTCAAGGAATTCATTAAAACCAAACCAATCCTGCAAGAGATTTTAAGGGGCCTAGTGTGAACAGTTCAAAGGGAGAAAAGAATATAGCAAAAAAAAGAAAAATACAGCTTTAAAGAATAAAATGTCAATAAACAACTACATATCAATAATAACCTTAAATGTAAATGGACTAAATGATCCAATCAAAAGACATAGGGTAGCAGCGTGGATAAAGAAACAGGACCCATACATATGCTGTCTACAAGAGACACACCTTAAAACAAAAGATGCACATAGACTGAAGATAAAAGGATGGAAAAAAATATTTCATGCAAATGGAAATGAAAAAAAAGCCGGGGTAGCAGTACTTATATCTGACAAAATGGACTTTAAAACAAAGACTGTAGTAAGAGATAAAGAAGGACACTACATAATGATAAAGGGAACAATTCAACAGGAAGATATAACTATTATAAATATCTACGCACCAATTATAGGAGCCCCGACATTCATAAAGCAGACTTTGATGGACATTAAGGGCGAGATTAACAGTAATACTATCATAGTAGGGGATTTCAATACCCCACTAACAACACTGGATAGATCCACAAGAAAGAAAATCAATAAAGAAACAGCAGAATTAAAGGATACACTAGATCAACTTGATTTAATAGATATATTCAGAACTTTTCACCCTAAAGCAGTAGAATATACATTCTTCTCAAGCGCTCATGGTACGTTTTCTAGGATAGACCACATGTTAGGACACAAAAAAGGCCTCAACACATTTAAGAAGATTGAAATTATATCAAGCATTTTCTCTGATCACAATGCCATGAAACTAGAAATCAACCACAAAAGAAAAACTGAAAAATACTCAAACACTTGGAAACTAAATAGCATGTTATTAAATAATGAATGGATTAACATTGAGATCAAAGAAGAAATAAAAAAGTTTCTAGAAACAAATGATAACGAGCATACGTCAACTCAAAATCTATGGGACACAGCAAAAGCAGTCCTGAGAGGGAAGTTTATTGCACTACAGGCATATCATAAGAAGCTAGAAAAAGAACATATAAGCAACTTAACCCTGCAGCTAAAAGAACTTGAAAAACAACAACAAATAAAATGCAGGACAAGTAGAAGGAAGGAAATAATAAAGATCAGAGCAGAAATAAATGACATAGAGGCTAAGGAAACAATACAGAGGATCAATGAAACCAGAAGCTGGTTCTTCGAAAAGGTAAACAAGATTGATGAACCCTTAACTAGACTCATCAAGAAAAAAAGAGAGAGGTCTCAAATAGATAAAATTAGAAAGGACACTGGAGAAATTACAACTAATACAACAGAGATACAAAGCATTGTAAGAAAATACTATGAAGAACTCTATGCCAAAAAATTTGACAATCTAGATGAAATGGACAAATTTCTTGAATCATATAAACTTCCAAAAATCAATCTGGAAGAATCAGAGCACCTGAACAGACCAATTACAACAGAGGAGATTGAAACAGTTATCAAAAAACTCCCAAAAAAGAAAAGTCCTGGGCCTGATGGCTTCACAAGTGAATTCTATCAAAAATTCAAAGAAGAATTAACTCCTATCCTCCTCAAGCTATTTCAAAAAATTCAAAAGGAAGGCAGACTTCCAAACTCCTTTTATGAGGCGAGCATAATTCTGATCCCCAAACTGGGCAAAGACAACACAAAGAAAGAAAATTATAGGCCTATATCCCTGATGAATTTAGACGCTAAAATTCTCAACAAAATATTAGCCAACCGGATTCAGCAATATATGAAAAAAATCATACACCATGACCAAGTGGGATTTATTCTGGAGAGGCAAGGCTGGTACAATATTCACAAATCAATCAATGTGATTCATCACATAAACAAAAGGAAGGACAAAAATCACATGATAATTTCAATAGATGCAGAAAAGGCATTTGATAAAATCCAGCACCCATTCATGCTTAAAACTCTCAATAAAGTGGGAATACAAGGAACATTCCTTAACATGATAAAGGCCATCTACGACAGACCCACAGCAAACATCATACTTAATGGACAAAAATTAAAAGCAATCCCCTTAAGATCAGGAACCAGGCAGGGTTGCCCACTTTCACCACTTTTATTCAACATAGTTCTGGAAGTCCTAGCTACAGCAATCAGACAAAAAGAAGAAATAAAAGGCATCCAAATTGGAAAAGAAGAAGTAAAACTGTCACTATTTGCAGATGATATGATATTGTACATAGAAAACCCTAAAGTCTCAGTTAAAAAACTACTGGACCTTATAAATGAATTCAGCAAGGTGGCAGGATATAAAATTAATACCCAGAAATCAGAGGCATTTCTATATACAAACAATGAACTGTCAGCAAAAGAAATTAAGGAATCAATCCCCTTCACTATTGCAGCCAAAAAAATAAAATACCTAGGAGTAAATTTAACCAAGGAGGTTAAGGACTTGTACTCGGAAAATTATAAAACATTGATAAAAGAAATCAAGGAAGATACAAACAAGTGGAAGCATATACCGTGCTCATGGCTAGGAAGAATAAACATCATTAAAATGTCTATATTACCCAAAGCAATTTATAAATTCAATGCAATACCAATTAAAATACCAATGACATACTTCAAAGATATAGAAAACATACTCCAAAAATTTATATGGAACCAAAAAAGAACACGAATAGCCTCAGCAATCTTAAAAAGAAAAAATAAAGCAGGAGGCATCACTCTTTCGGACATCAAGGTTTACTACAAGGCCATTATACTCAAGACTGCCTGGTACTGGCATAAGAACAGGCACAGTGATCAATGGAACAGAACAGAAAACCCAGAAATAAACCCACAGCTTTATGGACAACTGATATTTGACAAAGGAGGAAAGAACATACAATGGAGTAAAGACAGCCTCTTTAACAAATGGTGCTGGGAAAATTGGACATCTACCTGCAAAAAAATGAAACTAGACCATCAACTTACTCCATGCACAAAAACAAATTCAAAATGGATAAAGGACTTAAACATAAGCCGTGAAACTATAAGCATCGTAGAAGAAAACATAGGCAGCAAGCTCTCCGACATCTGTAGCAACAATTTATTTGCCGATTTATCTCCACGAGCAAATGAAATAAAAGGCGAGATAAACAAATGGGACTACATCAAACTAAAAAGCTTTTGCACAGCTAAAGACAATAAGAACAGAATAAAAAGACAAACTACACAATGGGAGAACATATTCGACAGCACGTCTGATAAGGGGTTAATAACCAAAATTTATAAAGAACTTATAAAACTCAACACCAGCAAGACAAACAATCCAATCAAAAAATGGGCAAAAGAAATGAATAGAAATTTTACCAAAGAAGACATACAGATGGCCAAAAGACATATGAAAAAATGCTCAACATCACTAATTATTAGAGAAATGCAAATTAAAACCACAATGAGATACCACCTCAAACCAGTCAGAATGGCGCTCATCAGCAAAACAACACAGAACAAGTGCTGGCGAGGATGTGGAGAAAAGGGAACCCTTCTGCACTGCTGGTGGGAATGCAGACTGGTGCAGTCACTGTGGAAAACAGTTTGGAGATTCCTCAAAAAATTAAAAGTCGAACTGCCTTTTGACCCAGCTATCCCACTTTTAGGAATATACCCTAAGAACACCATAACACTGTTCGAAAAGGAGAAATGCGCCCCCATGTTTGTGGCAGCATTGTTCACAATAGCGAAGAGCTGGAAACAGCCCAAGTGTCCGTCAGAAGACGAGTGGATTAAAAAGCTTTGGTATATATATACTATGGAACAATATTCAGCCATAAGAAATGATGACATCGGATCATTTATAACAAAATGGATGTACCTTGATAACATTATACGGAGTGAAATAATTAAATCAGAAAAAAAGAAAAACTGAGAACAGCATGATTTCAAACATAGGTGGGACATTAAAATGAGACTACGAGACACGTACAAGAGTGTGGTGGTTACGGGATGGGGGGAGGGAGGGGAGGGTGGGATAGGGAGAAGGGGAGGGACACAGGGAAAAACAGATAGAAGGTGACAGAGGACAATTTGACTTTGGGTAATGGGTATGCAGCACAATTGAATGATGGGATAATCTGGAGATGTTTTCTTTGTACATATGTACCCTGATTTATTGGTGTCACCCCATTAAAGTTAATAAAAAAAAAAAAAGAATGGAAGAAGAACAAGAGGAAAGGGGAGTTGAAGAGAATAAGTATGATCTCCCTTTCCACCATAAATTTCCAAAGCCTGAATCTTGGGGAGGGGACAAGTGAAAGGAAGCTCTATGGTGGCTCTACTGTGTTTCTGAAACTGGTAATTCTGTCACTCAGCCATTGCTTTCTCCTTTGTGTGCTGCAATTTTTCTGATTCATTTCATTATGTATATTGCACTAACCCCTAATAAACTTTATATTCTCTTATTCAGTCATGTACTGAATATATCTATCTGTAAGTGTCGAATTACCTTAAACTGTGCATTTCCCCAAACCTGTTATGGTCTTCACCATTCACCAGAGTCACAGTCATCCCAGATCATCTTTTTGACTCAGCTCCCAACCCAAATTATTATCAATTATCAATGGTTCTTTCAATTCTATCTGGGTAACGTCATTCATATCTATTCTCCCTTCTCCTACATCATTACCTTTGCTCAGCCTTCATTATCTCTCACTCAGGTGATTGCAAAAAGCTTTATGGTATTCTCCTGAACATGATACTTCAGGATCTGTTTCATCTTTTTTGTCCCAAATGCACTTGTGTGCGTGTGTGCATGCGTGCGCGCACACACACATACCCCTCAAATCTATTCTGACACAGCAACTAGAACTGTATTCTTAAAGTTTACATACTTCCATTTCACATCTCTGCTTGAATTCTGTTGGGAAAACAGCCGTATTAGGCTTGCTCACTTATACTTCACATGATTAGCGCATGAGCACATGGCAGTGCCATGTATGCATAGCCTAAGCAAGGTTACAAGTGCTTGCCCTCAGGGTGGATGGAGGATTGCAGATTTTTTGCCTGACACTTCAAGAAGCTGTTTTGCTGTTCATTTGCCTGCTGCCATGAGAAGCAGTTTTACCTGCCTGTTTGCTCATCTGCTGTTGCAAAATCTATTAAACAGGAATGAGCCAACACTGTCCGGCTCTGCAGTTCTTTTACCATCTGCCCAAATCCAATGTGAACCTGCCTGGCCTAAGCTACTGGCATTACAAATCCCTTCAATGGTTTCTTGCCAGATTAATCCAAGTCCAAACAAGTGAGCCTGGCATCCAGCGTGGCTCCTGCCTTCATGACGCAAAACAAGTGTTTTCACTCTCTACAAGTGACGACTTGTCAATGCACATTTCTCTTTTTACATCACATTGAGGTATGATTGGCATAAAATAAACTGCACATATTTATAGTGCACAATTTGATGTTTAAACATATGTATATACCCTTGGAATTATCACCAAAACTAGGATAATAAACACATCTCTCTCCACACACACCCCACTGTCTTCTAGCTTTCCCCCATCCCGAGGCAACATTGCTTTGTTTCCGTGACTTTATTTGTTATATTTATTCAAAATTTATATACATGGAATAATATAATATACTTATTTTTTGGTTTGGCTGCTTTTTCTTATTATAATTATTTTGTTGTCAATTGCCCTTTCCTTTTTATGGCCAAATAATATCCCATTGTGTGAATAGACCACAAAGTGTTTATTCATTCATCTGTTGATAGACATTTGTGTTGTTTCCAACACATGGTTCTTTTTTTTTTATTTCTTTTTATTTATTTATTTTAGAGAGGAGACACAGAGTTAGAGAGAGAGAGAGAGAGAGAGAGAGAGAAAGCGGGGAGGAGCTAGAAGCATCAACTCCCATATGTGCCTTGACGAGACCAGTGCAGGGTTTTGAACTGGCGACCTCAGTGTTCCCAGGTCGACGCTTTATCCACTGCGCCACCACAGGTCAGGCCCCAACACATGGTTCTTAGAATAAAATTTCTATAAACTTTCTCATGCAAATCTTCGTGTGGACATATTCTTTTATTTCTCTTGGTAAAATAACAAGGTATGGAATAACTCAATTATATAGTAACTTTTATAGAAGTTTAACTTTTTAAGAAAATATCAAATGTTTTGCAAAGAGGCTACAGCACTTTACATTCCCATGAACAGTATGTGAGCTTCTGAATCTTCACAGAATCAACAACTCTTATTATCTTTTTTATTATACTCATCTTGATGAGTGGGAAACAGCCTTGCATTATCACTTTATTTGTCTAATGATCAATAAGGCTCATTTATGTGTTTATTTGCTATTTGTATATCTTTGTTAGTAAAATGTATAAATCTTTTGCCCAGTTTTTAATTGTGTTTTTTAGCATCATTTGTTGAAAAGACTATCCTATCTCCATTGAATTAACTTTGCACAAATTTTACCCAACTCTCCTGGTTCTGTAATTATAACAAAATATTATAATATTTAAAAGTAAAATCAACTTTTATAGAAAGCAGTTATTGAATGTGGAGGACCATGCACATCTTATTTAGTATTTAAAGAACTTGAGAAGAATGAGAAAGAAAGAAAGAAAGAAAGAAAGAAAGAAAGAAAGAAAGAAAGAAAGAAAGAAAGAAAAAGGGAAGGAGGAGGTAAGAGGGCGAGAGATAAGTAGCTAGAAAGTTGAGCCAAAAAGAAAATAGTAGGTAGCGAGCGAGCTACATAGAGGTTTCAGGTATAAAAATTGACTTCTAGAGAGAGCAGATCTATATAAATGATATTATTTCTCACTCATCATTTCCTCCATAGAGAAACTTCTAAAGAAAACACAGAGAAGAAAACAGCAGCAAAGGAAAGGATAATCTGATGAGTTACCCATACTCAGGAGAAAGGAGGAGAGAGGAATCTCCATAACCAGGAGAGAGAGGGGGGAGGAGAAAGAAAGAAGTGGGATGGGAAGGAAAGAGGAAAGGAAGGAAGGAAGGAAGGAAGGAAGGAAGGAAGGAAGGAAGGAAGGAAGGAAGGAAGGAAGGAAGGGAATTGGAGGAGAAGATAATGGAAAGGAAAAGAAAATTTGAAATGTTTGTTAGAAACTATTAACCAGTCAGCATGACTGAAAGAACCTGACAAAAAAATTTTAATCTTCATCGCTACACCTATCCTTCCAAACAGTTTCCTATTTATTACTTTTTTTTTTTTTTTTTAATGATTAGCAGACAACCCTATGGCAAGGAGTCTGTTTTGGGATCCCGCAAGGAATAGGAGACGGGACCTTTTTTTGCCTGTTGCAGGCAATAGATCACACTAGGGTCAGTATGGGGGACTGACCTTGAGAGAAGGAGAGTGACAGAATCCCTAGCATTGCAGCAGAAAAGAAGGGACCTGAACTAGAAGGGTATTTTATTTCCCACAACTCTGTGTAGCACACTTGTCCCAATGATGTATGCACAACACAAACACTCATCATCTCATATCAGACAGACTTTGATAAGGACTAAGAAATTTGCCTGACCAGGCGGTGGCGCAGTGGACAGAGCATTGGACTGGGATGCGGAAGACCCAGGTTCGAGACCCCAAGGTCACCAGCTTGAGTGCAGGCCCATCTGGCTTGAGCAAAAGCTCATCAGATTGGACCCAAGGTCGCTGGCTCCAGCAAGGGGTGGCTTGGTCTGCTGAAGGCCCGCGGTCAAGGCACATGTGAGAAAGCAATCAATGAACAACTATGGTGTCACAAAGGCAACAAAAACTAATGATTGATGCTTCTCACCTCTCTCCATTCTTGTCTATCTGTCCCTACCTATCCCTCTCTCTGAATCTCTCTCTCTCTCTCTACTTGTAAAAACAAAAATTTGGAGAGGGGGAGACTTAATTCTGTCTGAAGGATCACATAAAACTTCTTAAAAGAAGGGTCAATTGAGTTGAAGAACAAAGAAAGGATTTCCATACATGCATTTGGAGAAGAAACTTCTGTGTTCATTGCAGGGTGACCGTGAACCTGGAGAATGCCTCTTGTTGTGTACATCTCCAGTGATATCAGTGCTTGTGTGCATTTACTGATAATTTTACAATCTTTTTTCTGTGACTAAAGGAGATGTATTTGAATACATCTTCTTCAGGTATATGAATGCAGAATTAGAGTCTGCACAGCTAACCTTTTGCAATGTAACTCCTATGAGAGTTATTTGTTTATTAGATGTTGATGACAGGGACAATGAGATAAAAATGATAATTTCAATGACACTATCAACTTAATTTCACAAGATAAAGGAAGAGTTTGGATTGCCTTTTGCTATGGTGTTCGTATGTTTTAAAAAAATGTCTGAATAAAAGTGGAAAGGCATATTTGCAATGACCCATGTGGGATCAACAGCTGTCATTCTTAATAAAAGGTATCTTGTCTGTTATCATGATATTCTTTAAAAGAGCTGAGGGTGGAAAATTTAACAGTTGACAGTTCAGGGTTGGCCTCTAGGGCTTAGATGCCTCAGGCATGCTAGAATTTTTTAGGAGGGCAAATAAAAAAGTAGCTTAATACCTTATCATTGAACTGAACTTTTAAATGAGTCAGTATACACACACACACACACACACACACACACACAATTATTGTAAATGTCAGATTAATCAAAACAGTAAATATTTAGGTGGCAAAAATTTAGGGAGTCAAAGACAGGATATCAAAAGTAGATAAAAAACAATTAAAGATCACAACTAATTTTTGAACTGAAATAAATTAAGAAACATAATTTAAATATTTCCATATTTCAGTATAAATTACAAATCTCATGTGTCTTCCAAATTAAGTTCATAATCACTAAATAATTGTTTAATCCTCTGTGAAAGCAAACAGTCAAATCATTTTAGAGAAAGTTCTCAACCCTCTGTGTGTGGGGGGGGGGGAAGATATGTTTTCTAAATGATAGTACACTGACCTCTTCAGAGGTTCTGGTAAGTGAATGACCCTTGGTGGAAGTCTTGAGGAAATGTACCTGTGACAACAAGGACTAGAACTCACATTTCAGAGCACAGCTATTGGCCAGGTACTTTACTATTCTATCTCACCTTGCTGAGTTCTCATCAATACCCTTGAAATACGAAAACACATTAATTATATCATTATTGTAATGTTATTATACTACTATTTTGCTGTTATCATTACTACTACTAATGCGTTGGAGCACATTCACTTTAATGTTCTTAGTCAATGGATAAGGAGGCAATTAAGCCAAAATTACTTTTATAAAGTGATTTAATTGACACTTTGATGTCTAGGAGTAGACACTTAAGACCTCCCACTGGTCATTTATTTACGTCCTTTCTGTCTCTGCTTTTGTCTATGGGCTTCTTTTCCAGCTGCAGATCTTTGCAGTCCCCTCCCTTCTTTCTTCTCCCTCTCTCCAACCTTCACTCTCCTTCCACCATCTCCACAACTGCTTTTACATAAGTTAAATGTGCATATGAAGCAATTACATTATCAGTTATCCCTATTTATGTGTCAGGAACTGTCCTAAGTTCTTTGGATATGTGTTATTTTTAATGGATAAAGAAATTTGAGAAGTTTAAAGAAGTTAAAACATTTGTCCAAAATCCAAACTTGATAAAGTTCCAAGCCAACTTTTTCCTGAGAACAAAACAAAACTATATTGTCAATAATATGCTGTGATATCTTCTGCTCCTATTTGTTGGTTTTTGTGCCACAAATATTGAGTCAAATTCCCTTTTTATCCTTCAGAATTTTAGGTATTACCTAAAACTTTGAATGTGAAGTATTTTCAATACTCAAACAAAACCTGCAATTTGGGTATCCTGCCACTAGGTGGCAGAAGGTTTTCAATTATTTTGCTATTTAACTGGCTGTATGTGTGCTTGAGAGTTTTCATCACTTATGAACAACACATCTCACAAATTTGTTAATCACTCCAAACTCTAACTTTCCTCTTTGAAAATGAAATAAGATTAGTACTGACTTCATAAAATATGAGGATTAAATGAATTAATAGGGCACAACAGGCATTTGCTGTTATCCATACTAACATCCTAAAATACTTGATCTTCTCCCTTAATCCCTTACTTAATACTTGTACAGAATTCCATATTGTTCTTTAACAGTTAGTAGTACATGTTAGCCTTTTCTGTTCTTCTAATATTGTATATCTTTTCTTTGCCAGTCCATAAAAATCCAACCTTTCCCAGCCTATTTTTACATTTTGCTATCCATATTCCAATATTAAAATGTCATATATTTGTAATATATCTAACTTACATAACATATTGAATATGTTGTATGTATTATTATAACATCTAAATAGTATCAGATTTACAAAAATAACATTTTAAAGAAACTTCTAAAGAAATACTCAGGATTGCCCATGCACAGGGCATGTTGACTGAATACTTGATACAGTACTAAGCACTTTAGAAATATAATTTTATTTAAAATTCTTAACAAGCTTATGAAATTTGTTTATAATAATAATAATATTGTTCCCAATACTATTTACATTTTGGACATAAGAAATGGAGCTTAGAAGGTATAATAAACTTGGACCAAGACATACAGTTAGTAAGAAATCTTATATGCAGCCTGATCAGGCAGTGGCGCAGTGGATAGAGTGTCGGACTGGGATGCGAAAGATACAGGTTCGAAACCCTGAGGTTGACAGCTTGAGCGTGGGCCCATCTGGCTTGAGCAAAAAAGCTCACCAACTTGGACCCAAGGTCGCTGGCTCGAACAAGCAGTTACTCAGTTTGCTGAAGGTCTGCGGTCAAGGCACATATGAGAAAGCAATCAATGAACAACTAAGGTGTCACAACAAAAAACTGATGATTGATGCTTCTCATCTCTCTCCATTCCTGTCTGTCTCTCCCTATCTATCCCTCTCTCTGACTCTCTCTCTCTATCCCTGTAAAAAAAATAAAATAAAAAGAAATCTTAGATGCAAATGAGAAGACCAACTGCATAACCCAAACTCTCATACCACATATCCATGGTTATTTATCTTGACCTATAGCATGATAACTTGGTAAACACTTCTCACTGAAAGCCCTGGATCCTTTCAATGCCCACAGAATTAGAATCTGAGTATCTTCAGATCCATAGGCAATAGGATCTGCAGACAGAGTTGAGACCAATTGTGTCACATTTTCTCGTCTCTCACTAATAACAACTAACTTGGGGCACAATTCTGTACCTTTCTCACTAATCCTTAACATTTCTTTTCCCTTGAAATAAATGTTAAATGTTCAGGGAGCTTGTATTCAACCTCATCAAAGCAAGCACCTCTTACTGCTTATCAGACAGAAACGTGCCTGACCCCCTCTCACTGTTATAAAGGGAATAACTGCCAGGGAGCAAGATAAAGAAACAGTTCTCTTCTGTGGTTTCCTGTTCCTAATTCTACTGCATCTTTTTCTGCTACTCTGCTTTTGCCACTTGAAAGAAGTAAAAAGAAGGGGAAAAAAACCATAGAGTAGCATAATCCCATTGAAACCGGAAAGTACCCAAGGGCTGAGCATTTAGAAGATAATCAAATGAGTCTATGCTTTTACCTTCTGGAAATGCCAAGTTGTCTTTTGCCATTCAAATCTCTAGCTGAAAGTGACTTACTTAAATTAATTTAAAGATAATAATGATTTAAATTAGATAGTGGACTCAACCTGTGAGCTTTACCAATGCTCAGTACAATGTTCCCTTTCTGCCTCAGTTGGGGAGTTATTAAAAAACCTTTCTGCTCTCAGCAAGTCTAAAGATGGAGGGGCAGAGGTTCTGTGGTCTTTGCTCTGGTGCAGAGGTTGTGCCCTGAGGGGCATGGGAAAGAAGATGATGCTGACATCCCCAAAAGGCAGAAGTAGCAGCAGAAGGACTTTCAATAATATCCACTGCCAACCTGGCGTCAGAAGTGCACTGTGCTGGGAACTTCAGACACCCACACAGCAGATTTCCATTTCTCTGGGATAAATGTCCAAGAGTGAAATTGCTAGACCCCATGGAAGTCTTATGTTCATTACCTTTGGAGGGATCATCCATGCAGGAGCTGACCACTATATGCAGGTTGGGAGAAGGAGGAGCCTCAGGCCAGGGAGACGGCTCTCCTGCATCCACCAGGCTCAGGGACACTCACTGCAGCCCAGCAGCTAGGGATGCCTGAGTGGAGAGGAGGGGATAGCACCATTTTGAGACCCACATCCACTCCTGAGAGGAGACCGTCAAGACTTGGCTCTGGGCATCCTGGCAGGTTTGGAAAAACAGCTTGTGAGGTGGTGATTTTCATAACCTCTTCCAGGGACTTGAGCATCTTGGGCCTCTCCGCTCACTTCTCTTGCCTGAGCGTTTAGCTCTCCCTTCCTTCTCTTCCTGAACCAGACACTAATTTCCTGCCAAGCACCCAGTAGGTCGTGGCCACCTCTTTCAAGCACAGGTGAGCCTAGGTATGTGACATGACTTTTTGTACGTGGCATGGTCTAGGAATGACTCGATGCCTGGGCACTCCTCATCAGTAGCGTTGAACTTGTCAATGATGTGGCATTTCTCTTCCATCTGTGTGGCGAGGGTTTTTGCCTGCTGCACTCTACTCTCACACAAAGTCGAGTCTGAACAGACCAAACAAGCTTGACGAGAAATACCAGACCCACCAAGAAGTGGATCACAGGTGGACACACACTGTGAAGCACAGACTCCGTCCTTCGGGAAGCAGCTTCACCGCGCCTCGCCAAGCTTACCAGAGATGGGCCCAAAGCCCAGCTCCATAAATGACCACGACCCTTGCATGGACCTTCCGCACAAGGACTACCCAGTCCCCATGGAACCTCAGGCCACAGGAGACTTAGTGACGTGCCCACATTTCACATAGAACCAGCCAGCAAGGGAGACCCTGATTGGTGACATCATTAGAATGAGGGGAGATTTGTAAGTAAAATGGTCTTGTCTCCATGACTACCAAATGATCATTCTCCTTTATTTCTGTATGTGTTCTTTTGTATTAATTTACATTAAAATACAGTGAAAACAGAAAACAAAATAAAAGAAAGAAGAAGAAAAGCAAGGACCCACAACCAAGGTTACTCTACCCATGAAAGCTACCATTAGAATGAAAGCAAAGATTGAGCTCCCAGACAAGAAAAACCTAAAGGAGTTTATCACTACTGAATCAGCATTATAAGAAATGTTAGAAATGTTAAAAAGACTTCTTTAAGAAGAAGAAGAAAATATATATATATATATATATATATATATATATATATATATATATATTAAAATGGAAATAATTACATCTATCAATAATTACTTTAAATGTAAATATATTAAATGTTCCAATCAAAAGACATAAGGTGGAAAAATGGATAAGAAAACAAGACCCTTACATATATGTCTACTAGAGACATTTTAGATCAAAAGATACACACAGACTGAAAGTAAAAGAATAGTAAAAGATATTTCATGAATATAGAAATAAAAAATAAAAGCCTGACTAGGCAGTGGCACAGTGAATAGTATGTTGACCTGGGATGCTGAGGACCCACGTTTGAAACCTGAAGTTGCTGGCTTGAGCACAAGTTCACCAGTTTGAGCTTGGGGTCACTGGCTTGAGCGTGGAATCATAGACATGACACAATGATTGCTGGCTTGAACCCAAAGGTCTCTGGCTTGAAGCCCAAGGTCGCTGGCTTGAGCAAAGGGTCATTAGCTTGGCTGGAGCCTCCCAGTCAAGCAACATATGAGAAAGCAATTAATAAATAATTAAGGTGCCACAACTATGAGTTGATGATTTTCATCTCTTTCCCTTCCTATCTGTCTGTTCCTCTCCCTCTTTCTTTCACTCACAAAAAATGAAGAAAGAAAAGATAGAGTAACAATACTTAAACAAGACAGATTTTAAAACAAAAGCTATAGAGAAGAGACAAAGAACGATCCAGCAATTTCATTTCTGAGTATTTATTCAAAGAAATCCAAAACACCAAATCAAAAAGACATATATATCTATATGTTCATTGTAGCATTCTTTTACAATAAAGATATAAAAGCAACCTAAATATACATCAATAGATGAAGGGATAAAGAAGTGGTACATATGTACAATGGAACATGACAGCCATATCAAGAATGAAATCTTGCCATCGACATCAACATGGATAGACCTGAAGGGTATTGTGCTGAATGGAACAAGTCAAGCAGAGAAAGAGAAATGCCAGATGACTTCACATATATGTGGAATCAAGAAAGCAAAATAAACAACCACGCAGAAAAGAAAAAGACTCATAGAAAATTTTGGCAGTTGCCAGATGGGAGGGGGTTTAGAGTAAGAAAGAGAAAGGTATTAAGGAGTACAAATTTTTAATTACAAAATAGTCATGGGCATGTAAAGCATATTATAGGGAATAGTCAATAACATTATAAAAACAATAGCTATGTATAGTGTCAGGTGGATACAAGATTATTGGGGTTATCACTTTGTAAGTTATATAAATGTCTCATCACCATGCTGTACACCTGAAACTGATATAATACTTTATGTCACCTCTAATTATAAAGTTAAAAACTATTAAAATAAAATAAATAATAATATTAATTAAAAAGAAAGACCTAGGCACTAGCTATCCCTAAGCACACGGCCACATGTTCTTTGGTCAATGCTCTTATTTTCTATGAAATTTCAAATTTCTCCTCTGTAAAAGTTAAGAATTATATCTGATGACTCTAAAGTCATCTTATAACCTTATAAAAATATTAACTATATCTTTAATATAATTATTTTTCCCTCAAGGGCTAGCGCTAATACAGAAGAATGAGGTGCTGTTTTGTCAGGCATTCTTGATAGAAAATACTTGGGTTTTAGATTATCATGAGTTTAATTAGCAACTGTGAAAAGGACACAGTATTCTAGGCTACTTTATAAGAAGTATAGTTTCCTGTTTAAAGGAGGTGAAAGAATCATTGTACTCTTCAGTATTCAGATGACATTTGGATACATATGTTAAGTTCTGGCCAATGTACCTTAGGAATGACATTGGCAATCTAGAATGCATTCAGAGAGAGGCAAAAAAGACAAGGATTTCAATCATTACATATGATGAACAGCTGAATAAGCTTAGAATGTTTGGTTTGGAAACTGAGCATGCCATATATATGAATAGTCTGCATGAAAAATTTAATTTATTCAATGATGTACCAGAAAGCAGGATCAAATGTAAAAGTTGGAAATTACAGAAAAGAAGTTTTGAGTTTGATTTTTAAAAAATCTAATAATGAATTATTCAAAATAAAATGGATTTTCTTGAAAAGGTAAATAAATTCATGTCATTGATCATATATAAGCTGAAGCTGTATGAACAAAAATCACGTATTTTGCCACGTGGGTTTCTCCATTTGGACCAAATTCAGTTAACAAGTGTCTATCATCTTTGTCAAATCTAGACTAGACTCTAATACTAACAGTGTATTTCCTCCACACTACTCTGTAGCTGAAAGGAGATTAAATCTGTACAAGTGATTTTGCATTTTTATAATAAAATTAGGATAGTTTAAAGCAAGAATTACTGTGCTAAAAAGCTACCCTATAAATCAGATCCTGTGACATTAGATTCTAAGAAAACTCATGAGACTGTGAAGAAATAAAAGTCAGTGTGACTATTCACATAAAATTAGGCAGGAGTTTAGAACAAATGGGCTTCTGCTAAAGAGATAGATGATCTCTAATTATTCACACTGGCTTTTAAGGCACTGAATCTGATTTGGCCTCCAGTTAGCCAAAGAATTTCAGATCATATCAAAATCTCTTTCAAGTAGTTTAAAAATATTTTGCTTGCCCCCAAGATGTTATGTACACTTCTGCTTTTACATCAAACCAGGGGCCACTCCAAGGGTATACCTCTTACAACTAATATACTCAGCCCTATCTGTGAATCATGGTTTCTAAATGACAAAGACAAAAACTGACATGCTTTCAGAACATAAATTAAGAATATAAATGCTCTTTTCAACAGTTAATAAGACTAAGAGAGAAAAATGTGTCTCCCTTTTAGAGCAGAAAGAATTAAAATGATAAATGAAAGCACACTTTAGATTTTCCTGGTTTTGAATACCTCTGGGTTAGTGGTTGACTAGTAGAGACTATGCCTTTTAGGAAGAAAGAAAAACTTCCCAGTATGCTATTAATACTGATGAGCACTTTAGGTAATTGGGGCAGGAAGTCAGTGTAGGCAAAAACACAAAACAAGGAGAAGAAAATTAAATTCTATTTTTTTTAAAGTATTGAACTTTTTTTAAAGGAAAGTCATTTGCATTAATTCCAATGATTCTAACAATATAAGTTTGCCATGTGTGTTCCCTCCAAATTGTGAATATGAAGTATGACTCTAGGTCCCCAACTTCTGATTCCAGTATCTTCAGCCACAATCACCTGCTTGTTTTGCAGCACAGGACCTGGTAAGTGAATTACACCGAAGTCAAAATGTTTAAGGTATTGGGTGTTAACACTCCCAGGGTTACTTGCACCATAACTGGGTCATGACCTTAGTTCTTGGGCTCTTTTGTAGAATTCTGGAGTCATCCTGAAGAAGGAGGATAGCCATTTGTGAGAAAGGGTCTTCCAAAAGTCCTAAAATCAAAACCATATGCAGAAATATGAAGGCCTACTTTCAAAATAACAACTACTGCTCTTTCCCTGATGGGGGTATTGTTATGCCCACTCTGAAACAGGCATTATTAAAAATGCTTCATTGACATTTAAGATCATGGGAGCTCTCCCTGAAAAGTTGTAATGGAGCTCCTTACCATATTTGAGTGTGTGAAATGTTAGGTCCTTCGGAACCTAACCACTCATAAGTGTCTAATTAACATAGCCATCTATTCATTCATTCATTGAGTATCTACTAGATTTCAGACCCCATGCTGAGAGGGAAAAGGCATGGTCCTTTCCTTCAAAGAGCTGATGGAGCTGATGGTCAGAACTACAACTAAAGAATTTTCCCTTTATTTATATTGTGATCAAACTGAGAAGTCCAATGCATGTAGGAATTTCAACTGAAATATATTGGTTAGTTTCCCAAGTCTGTGTACACCAGACATTGCAGGGTTTCTTGATTTTGTAATATAGTACATGTAATGTAAATACCACTATAGTTATGGACAATCATTTTGGAGCTAATGTTTATTCTTAAAGCTAAGATTCAGCCTGATCTTCCCACAAATGAAAAAGAAATCCAAAATTCTCTGGAATAAGTAAGTGTAGTTGTCTCAAGCTTTGATTGATAAATTTGCTGCTCACTATTCATAAAACTTATTTACAATTATAAAAAATTCTAAATAAAATTCATATCTTTTGGATTTAAAAGTCACAGTCTGTTATTGATTTTCCTTTCCCAAAATGTATAAGGTTAATAAAAAATCATAAATATGACATTTGGGACAACATAGGTGGACCTTGAAATAAGTCAATACAATACCATATGATTTCACTTACATGTGGAATTTTAAAAACATAAAACAAAAAAAAAATGACATTATAGAAACAGACAACAGATTGGTGATTGCTAGAGGCAAGGGTGGAATTTTTTATTTGAGGCAGGAAGGGTGAAGGGGTCCAAAAGGTATAAACTTCCTTGTTTGTAAAAAAAAATAAGTCCTGGGCATGTAATGTCAGCATGATGACTATAGTTGATAATAATATATGGCATATTTGAAATTTTCTAAAAGAGTAGATCTCATAAGTCCTCATTACATAAAAAATATAGTAACTGTGTATGGTAACAGATGTCTTTTTATTTATTTTTCTTTTTTCTTTTTATTTTTTTTAAGTGGGAAGCAAGGAGGCAGAGAGACAAACTCCCGAATGCACCCCCAACTGGAATCTACCTGGCAAGTTCCTTGTGGGGCAATGCTCTGCCCATCTGGGGCCATTGCTCCATTGCTTGGCAACTGAGCTATTTTAGCACCTGAGGGGAGACCATGAAGATATCCCCAGTGCCTGGGACCAACTTGTTCTAACTGAGCCATGGCTATGAGAGGGGAAAAGAGAGATAGAGAGAAGGGAGAGGGGAGGGGTGAAGAAGCAGATGTTTGCTTCTTCTGTGTGTACTGACCAGGAAACTATTCTGGCACTTCCACATGCCAGGCTGACGCTCTACTGCTGAACCAACCAGACAGGGTTGGTGACAGATATTAACTAGATTTATTGTGGTAATCATATTGCAACATGTACAACTATTACACCATTATGTTGTACACCTGAAATGAATCTAATATTATATGTCAATTAAAAAACAATAAGAATTCCTTCTTCTTCTTCTTCTTCTTCTTTTTTTTTTTGTCGCTTGTAAACTTCAGGCAGTGTTTATAGTGCTATGCAAAAAGCCACGGAGCAGAGAGTGAAGTTACAGAGCCCCAGAGTCACAGTTCTGCCTGCAAATGTTAGGTACAAACTTAACTACTGAAACATAGGGTCTATCAAGTTAGAAAGATAGAAAAAAGGTTTTTATTTTATTACTTGGTTGTGTATCTCAGTGAACACAAAACAACCTTGAGTATTAGTTTTCTAATTATATCATCAATTTAGTAATAATATCTTAACTGTCATAGATATTGCAATGTCATTGTAATTCAATTAAAATCTGGGAGGGGCTACTACTGTACAAATGATACTTCTTACAATAATTTTTAAATTCAGTTCCATTCCATTCAATTCAACAGTATTTGAGAGCACTGAAAGTTCCAGCTTATGGTTACCCAGAAAGAAATATTGGGCCATTTGTTATTTGTAGTCACAGAAAAAAAAAATCAGTATTGTGTTTTTTGAATGATCTACTTATCAGTTTCCATGTACTTAGAATAAGTTTTATTATGTACAAAAGAAAGGTTCACAGTTTGATATTTCAAAAGAAATGTAAGCATTGAAATAGAATTCCTGTTTAACTCTATGTGGTTAATCTGCAGACCAATTTGACCAGACCTTCCCTTGAAACCACCCATATTCTGTAACTGAGACAAGTCAATACCTTGGGTGGTCACTGAAATGTTGATTCTTCTTACAGTAGACCTCACAATTCCTTTTGATTTCTCCCCCGGTTTCAGAATTCTCAAGTTCAGCTCCTAAGCAGCACCACATGAAGTTACTTTGCTAAGATTATGAAAAGAAAAGGTAAAAGTGTGCACTATTTTCATTCCCCTTACAATCATTGTCACATGAATAGATTCTTGATCTGACATTTTCTATTCTTATAACAATCTTTGCCACAAAAATAAGTTTTTTTTTCTATAAAAAAATGTTTCATCCATGCTGTGGAAGCCAAGTTCACTGCCTTGACCTCTTTAATGTTCTCCCATTTGATTAGGCAGCCATTTCTCCTCTTTTCTGTTAACACCATTGGTAACTTAGGAGAAAGGGGTAGAATAGCTAGTCAATCAAAACAAGGCTATAAAGGTTAAAGCAGAATAGTTTACTGCCTTTCATAGGTAACACTAGCCATTAGAGGTTCCCGTGTCTTGTTCTTGTGACAAAACATGACAAAGAAACAGAAAATGGCACAACATGAATCCATTCTCATAGCAACAATCATAACAAGAATGAGAACTTGTACAAACAACCTATTTATCTTCTAGTCTTAAACTTGGAAACTTGTTACTCTATATGACTATAGTAGGAGTTATTTTTAGTTAACTCAGACCATTCTTCTTCAAATAAGGAATTAATTTAAATGAATTCAACATTGGGAAAATATCAACCTCAGAGGAATCAAAATTGCTTCGTTTCTATGGCTCTATCTATAATTTCACATGTTTCTCTCAGTAGAGAGTATTTTCATGTGATGTACTAAATTCATTGAAAAATAAACGCTTCATATTTTTTCTTAAAAATAGATTAAAATTAAACATTTGACAGTAAAATTAGAAATAAGGTTGAATCAGTCAGAAAAAACATATTGAGTAGTCGGTCTGATTTTCTGGTATCACTATACAGATTATGGTAGGAGTGAGTTAGCTAATTTAATTAGTGTGGATGGCTAATGCTGCTCATCTCTTCAGATGCTCAATTCAGGTCGGGGATGGGGGGAACTTTGCAACTTACATGGTCGGCATTGATTTTCTGCCTAATCAAACATATTAGCAAATCTTACCTTTATCTATAATATACAGACATCTTAAATAATCTAAATCATATATAGAGGTCTATAAAATAAAAAGTGATCATTGCTTATAAGAAACCATCGTAAAAACATTATAAGATACTTTTAAGTTGAGAGATTGTTTCATTTTGTATTGAGGGATACAGTAAAGTTATACTCAGACAGATTCTGTCTGTCAGCAATTTATTTAGCACAGGTTCATTGTAGAAATTAAAATAATTTTACAAGCCAGTACATACAGAATAATATCTCTTAATTAGCCAAATAAAGAAACAATGTACTCTATATAAGTGACATTAATTACACTCTTGTTCTAGGCAAAAGGAAGTGAAAGGAATAAAGTCCAAATTTAGAAATGTTTCTTTTATATGAGTTTGGTTTCTGGGGAGATGGTTTAGACAACAATGAGTTACATCCACCTGTCAGTGCAAAACAAAAGTCTCATGTTGCTAGAGCATGTAGCTAGGGAATGAAGAGGTATTGGTGGACAGGCTAGACTGCTCTGAGGGTCATTATACCAGAGACCACTGCACTTTTTAGCACCACTGTTCACCAAAGTCACCTTGGCCAAGGCAGGAGCAAGAGTTTCAAGATCTCCAGAGACCTATTTAGGTCAGTCAAGTGTACCTTGCCCAGACTGGAACTCTCAAATAGTCTTCACAAACTCTCAGTACATATAGTCTAACTTTCCACTTGCTACCACTGATTCTTAACATGTTTTTATTGATAAGGCCCTAGGAGTGTACCTAATGAACTAGGCCACGTAGGCACTTATCAATGTGCACAACAGATGTAGGATGATAATATCTTGGCACCTTACTTCATACTTACGTCAAAACAATTTGACTTCTTAAAACCACTTTTTTTGGGCTTTGCAATAAACAAGTAGAATAAAACAACTTCTCTGACATCATAAACCAGTGGATTTGAAATCATATTAAACCTATACACAGCAGACACCAAGCCCTCAAAATACGTTTATTTTTAAAGAAATCATTTTATATACACATTCATTTAACTTGGAGTGACACTGAAACTTTAACCGAATGTATTGCATATCTAGTATGGTATGGATAGTTAGTTGCCTTCATTTCATGCATTTAATATATGTTCAATATCTTTTAGTTTAATAAACCAATAAATGTGTGAAAGCTCAAACTTTTGCCTTATGTAGCCACCACTGAGCTAAATATCTGTGGTGTGTGTCAATTTTGGGGGGTTGTGTTTACATGTGTTTATTTTCTCCATGGAGTTACTGGGGCCAGTGAAAAGACTCGGGACAGATAAGCAGTAATGAGGGAAATCCTGAAAGCTCTTCTAAGGGATGGGTTTATTACTAGGAGATAGTGGCAAATTCTCTGCCCTGAGTACTTAATCCCAGCAATTGCTGCCTGAATCTAGTACACAGAATTCTCCCAAACAAAATGACATTTATTTTGATAAGTTCAGAGGATGAAAAGATTTTCCCCTTGTGTGGTCTTTTGAATGAAATACCAAATTTATGTTTCCCCATAGTGAATACTGAAAAAGAGAGTTGTTCAGTCAAAGAAATGTTAACAAAATGGTAGCTAGAAGTGTGTAAAAATGCCCTTTAGAAATCCTTGTTTTAAGGGCAAAATAGGAGTTTAACCCCACTAAGAACATTTAAGTCATGTAGTAGCTTCAAAAATACTCTGAGAAAAGAACGTCAAAATAGAGTTCAGAGTAACCTCTGGACGAATGACATGAAAGAAGGTCAAAGCCATAGCCATACTAGATGGCTGCAAAATGAGAAAAATCTCTGTACTACAGAAAACTGAAGTCAAATTTTTACATCTTTCTAATCACTTGGGGTGTATGCTTCTTTTCAAGGGCCATAGTAAAATTAGTATTTTATTGTAGCTGACTGGAATCAGACATTATAAAATTTGTGTCCTGAGACTAATTTTAGTTATTTCTCTTGTTCCTCTAGAAACACAATTCTCATTTGAAGCATTCTACCCTTTTCTGTGCTATATTTTGAAAATTCTATGTGAGTGTTTTAGCATCTGGATCACTTCTTATAGATTTTCTACTTTGCATGAAAAAGTAAACTCGCTCTGGATACTTTGTTTCTCTGAATATGAGTTTGTTTTAAAGAAAGCATAAACAGTCATATAAAACTTTATTAAAAACAGGAATGGATATAATTTGAACAACCACCAACCAACTCATTTTGGAGGTTTCCTTTAAGTTAAAAGGAATCAAGCCAAATCATAAGAAAGCAAGGGTAAAAGTTACAGAATCACAGGAAAAACGGGAGAATTCTAGAATCCAAGCTCAGTGCTGCATGCTGATGCTCCCCTATGCAGATGGAGGCTCCTTGTCCTTTCAGTCAGGATACACTGAGAGACACCCTGCAGAAAGAGTGAAGCTGCAACCTCCTTAAATCAAACTCTCAGGAATATCCCTGCGTGTGTGATGCAGCTCTCCTCTCTGACTTCCCTTCTGCCATTGCTTACTCCAATTTACACCCATACCATGTATACCTTTCTTTTGTGTCTCTGTTTCACGTGTATGTTTGTGACTTTCTTTTGGTTTCTCTTTGCCTAGATAACATTTTTGGAGTTTTCAGAATTCAGCCTAAATGTCATTTTATTGGTGAAATCTTTCAAGACTCTCACAGGTCCAAGCTAGTTAACCTTCCTGGGGACTCCATATCACTTTATCATTCCCTAAAACTACCTTTTAGTAGTATAGTCACTTATCTTCTAGTCTTGAATTCCTACTGGATCCCAGCCTCCAAGAGAGCAGAGATTCACCTCTGTGTCACAGACATCTAGCTCTGTGCTCATCACAGAGCAGGTACCAGCAAATATTTGTAAAAGAACAAATGAGATCATGAAAGAAAGAACTTTAATGTATACAGCCTAGCATAGATTACCAACATTTAAGAACTATGTGACCTAGAAAATACTAGCCCTGAAGTTGGCCAGTCACCTGACCAGGCGGTGGCACAGTGGATAGAGCATCAGGCTGGGAAGCAGAGGACCCACATTTAAAACCACAAGATTTCTGGCTCGAGTGTAGACTCATCTTGTTTGAGCACAGCTTGAACCCAAGGTCACTGGCTTGAGCCCAAGGTCACTGGCTTGAGCAAAGGGTCACTTGGTCTGTTGTAGCCCCCTGGTCAAGGCACATATGAGAAAGCAATCAATGAACAACTAAGGTACCGCAATGAAGAATTGATGATTCCCGTCTCTCTTCCTTCCCTATGTCTCTGTAACAAAATGAAGAATAAGAGGAAGAGAAAGAGGAAGAAGACGAAGAACAAGAACAAGAACAAGAACAAAAAGAACAAGAAGAAGAAGAAAAGTCAGTCAACACAGATCTAACCACACAGAACACCCAGAAGTGTATGTAGACTAGATGAGAAAAGAAATTAAAACTAACACTAATTCTCCAGTTATAACAGAACTTAGCTTTGACCTGCAGAGTTGGTTCTAGTATAGCGAATTGAGTATTCCTCTTGTTATAAAGAGAGTGAACACAGATATGTTTTACAAATCTTTTTGTCAGTTCCAAAAGACCTGATTTTAAACACTTTCTAGATATTAAGATAAAATGTCTTATAACAAGAAAGACCCCACCTAAGTACACAATTAAGATTGCTAGAGATAGAAAAATCATGAAAGTTATATGAGTGACTTAGTTATTAAAGTGATTTAACGTTCAAATTCACTCTGGAGAGTTTCTAAGTGGTGATGAGACAATTCTGTGTTCCAATTAGGTGATGGTTATACAAATCTGTGCATATGATAAAATTGCACGGTACTATTCACTGATAAAAATGCACTATTTTTGTAACTATTTGTGCACTAAGTAAATATTTTGTATTCTTTTCTAATAACTATTTTGCATTACTTAAGGTTAAATGAGGTCATTTTTAAACTATTTTTGCAACTTCTAGTTGCGGAATAAAATGTTTTAAAAATTTATCCATGCAGTTGTAACAATTTTTTTTTTATTGTAAGTAGGTAAGATAAAGCAAAGTTAGCCAACTCCCAAAGGTCTCTCAGCTGGTACACCACAGAACTCAGACTGTAATCCAGGTCTGTTTGCTGTCTGCAAAGACCATGCTTTCAACCACAACGTCTTTAAATGAAGCTTATTGTCTTCTAAGTAAACTATCAAAAACTTTGCTTTTCATGTTTTCTTACAAAAGAGGTGAACATATCTATTTACCAATACCAATAACATATGCACATACACACCCATATACACACACCTACTTCTATCTCCCCCCTTCATTGCCATGACTTCATGCAACCAGTAGCTATGAATGACTTGAAAGGAGAGACCTAGAACCACAAGAAATCAGAAGTTGGCAATGACAAGAAATCTTTGGTGTGATGTTGGTTGAACAACCACACTCTTATGCTTTAGTGGTGAGATTTACATATTTGGAACTGAAATTGGCATAACCGTGGTAGAGGGAAAATACTGAGACTGTAGAATAATTTTTTTTTAGCAATATGCAATTCAGAAATGTGTTCTTCCATATGTTCTTTAGGTTAGGCCAATTTTGTTTTACTTTTAAGTTTAAAAAAATTTTTATTTTTTTCTTACCTCAAAATCTTAAGTATTATCCTTTATCAAATTGCATATTTTCAAAATTTTTATAAGAAAAAGACACTTAGTTTTCCCCCTAAATAAAACACACTATTTTAGAGAAAATATTAGCTAGACCTAAAACAGCCCAGGAGACCAGTCTCTCTGGACAGCCTCTGATCACTGTTCTATCCTAAACAGCTGAGACACCACTAGCAGGGACAGGATCCTGCCTGATTATTTTTCTTTATATGTTCTCTGCTGCTAACTCCCACTTGAGGTTAGAGAAGAATGTTCTAATGACATTCCAAAATATTAAGCCCGGGCTGGTTGGCTCAGTGGTAGAGTGTTGGCCTGGCATGTGGATGTCCCAGGTTTGATTCCTGCTCAGGGCACACAGGAGAAGTGACCATCTGTTTATCCATCCCTCCCCATTTTCTCTCTTTTTCTTTGCTTCTCTCTTCCCATTCCACAGCAATGGGTCCATTGGTTCCAGTGAGTTGGCCTGGGGTGCTAAGGATGGCTTGTATCCTTTGCCTCAGGCACTAAAAACATGGCTTTGTTGAGGAGCAATGGCCCCAGATGGGCAGAGCATAATCCCTAGTGGGCTTGTCTGGAGGATCCTGATAGGAGCACACACAGAAATCTGTCTCTCCCCTCATTAAAAAAAAAATTATTGAAAATACTCTTAAAATTTACACTGTCTTTTTTTTCTCCTTTTCCTTCAAGGTGTTCAGTTTGGTGCTTTGTTCTTTTATGTGATTTTTCTAGAGAAATATGAGGCCCTTGCACTTGAGACATAAGGAGTGAGAAAATAAATGTAGTCAGTCAATCAGGCCCAACATGGTTAGAGGTATTAATAATAATTGAGAGTGTCAGGTATTAAATGTTAAACTGGTGTTTTTTTAATCTGACAATAAAAACATTGTATTATGCTAATTGACCTTTTAATTTTCTCTCTAATATATCATAATATGATTTAAACAGGAAATCCTAAAACTGTATCAGTTGATGTCTTTTATAACTGAATTATGTCTCCCCCAAAACTAACTTATTGAAGCTTTAATCCCCAATGTGACTGTATTTGGAAATAGAGCCATTAGGAAAGTAAATAAGCCTAATGAGCTCATAAGAATGAGGACCTAATCCAATACCAGATTCTTCATAATAACAGGAAGAGACACCCTATCCTCTTACAGAGAGAAAAATAAGGTGAAGACACAGAAGGATTCAATCTACCAGCCAAAGAGAGAGACCTCAAGAGAAACCAACCCTGACACCTCACCTCCACAACTGTGAGGAGTGAGTTGCTATTGCTTAAGCCACCAGCCTGCGGTATTTTTTCATGGCAGCCTGAGAAAACTAATGCAATTTCCATGACTCTGCAGGAAACTAATATAATACTTTTAATTTAGCTAAGTTCCATGAGTATTTGTTGTACATTCAAAAATAGACCTTCAATCAATATTGTTAAGATATATTTATGTAAGTGAGAAGGAGGTAAAATTGCTGCATAAAATCCCACTCCTACCCTCATGAAGCTTTGAAGTCTGGTGCAGAAAGGTAGAATGCATGATGTAACTTTTTGGCATGGAAGTTCAGAGAAAGAAGAGCCCAGTGAAACAAGTTTCTCTAACATGGTGTAACACAGAAGTAAGCAACTTATTCTGTAAAGGACCAGTTAGAAAATATTTGAGGCTCCACAGGGAATATAGTCAACAATACTCTAATAACTTCATATGGCAATAGATGAGTACTAACCTTATTGGGGTGATCACTTTATAAGTTATATAAATGTCTAATCATCATGTTATACACCTGAAACTAAAATAATATTGTATGCTAACTGTAACTTTAAAAAATTATTCTTTGTAACAAAAGAAAAAAAACATTTGAGGCTGTTCGGACCATGTATTCTCTAACACAACTCTTCAACGTTGCCCCTATAAGCAGTCATAGACAATACATAAACCAATAAGTGTGTTACATTCCAATACTACTTTATTTATAGACATTAAAATTTGAACTTCATATAATTTGATGTTTCATAAAATATTATTTTACTTTTATTTTTTGAACCATTAAACATCTGAAAACCACTCTTAGCTTTGCAGTCACACACAAACAGGTGGAGGGCCAGATTGGGCCCACAGATCATGATTTTCTAATCCTTGGTACATTACATTGGGTTTAAAATTGTTTTAGCCATAGATCTTTCTGTTGTAATGAAACTTTGCAATGGAACCCAATGATCAGGTTAGCACGAGGAGGAAGAATGGAGCATCTAATTGGTTTCTTACAGTGACTCTAGGGAATTCCTAGAGAGGCATAGGGGTAGTGGTTTAGGAGTCCAGAAAACCAGGTTTCTGTTCCAGTTTTTTACTTATAATCTATGAAAATTTGGTCAATTATTTAAATGCAATATGCTTCAGTTTTCTTAATTTCAAAGGATAGGCATTGACCGTTTATATACTTTGTATGAAACTTCTATTTTTTATGATTATTATTATCAGTGATAGATTCATCAGGTAGATCATATTTGATCTTTGGTTTAAAGGATGATAGGAATAACTAACCAAAGTGGACTATACTTCCATATCTTTGTTCATGCCATTTTTCTCTCCTTCGAGAGGTTTTGTCCCTGGAGAAAAGTCAGAGAAGGGACAGGCAGCCCATGGGTACATGAATTCTGGGGTCAGGCCAGAGTGGAGATTGTTTGCCAAGATACAGGAACAAGAAAGTGTCACTCCAAGAAATAGCAAGTTCATTGCAGCTTGAGAAAACAATTGAATTTTGGTAACTGAGAAAATGAAGCAAGCAGTATAACATACTATATATGTTAGACTGCAATGACAAACAGAGCTGGATGTATTGAGAAGGGCTGTATTATGGAAAGTCAAGAAAATGAGACAAATGAGTTTGTACCTGATGTCACAGGTAGGCTGAGGGATTTTTAGTTAGCATGGTGTGATCCATTAACAACAGAAGAGATAATATAAAAGAAAAGTTTAAGACTTCAAACTCTGATGCTAGACTGCTTGGCTTCAGCCCCAGATTTTTCACTTATTATATTTGAGTTTAGAAAAGTCTCTTAACTTCCTAGTGTCTCTGTTTTCTCATTTGAAAAATAAAAATAGTAATAGTGCATCTCTTTTAATCCTTATGAGATTTAAATGAGTTAATACATATAAAATGCATAGAAGAGATCCTGACATATAGTATGTGTACAATATATGTAGGCTCTTATTATTATATAAGTAAGGTTAGTTAGAAACACAAGGGTATGTGCTGATACACACACACATACATATACCCCCACAAACTGTACCCAGGAAGATTGATGGTAAAATTTTTTTATAATGATTTAGTATCCAGTATCAACATCTCGATGATTCTTGGATGAGAAAGAATGTCACTAAAAGGAATTTCAAAAGAAAGGTCCATTAGAGTAAATACGTTAGATGTTAGAAAATAACCCAATAAAAGATGACTTTAAGACAGTGGTTTTCAACCAGTGTGTCACAAGAAGATTTCAAACACCCAATACCTGGTTAGTCAGGGGTACTGACCTCTTTTTGCTTAGAGTATCATATAAAAAATGACAACTGCTCACACAATAATAGCAATCCAGTGAGAATGAATCAAAATTATACATATTTTTTATCAGATGGGCAAAAAATATACTTTTTGGTGAGCCACAGAATTCTAGTAATTAGTTTATGTATGCCATGAGATAAAAAAAGGTTGAAAATTGCTGTTCTATGAGACTAGAAATAATATGGTACAATCAACAAATGAAGAATTTATAAAGAGAATTATTTGTGAAGAAAGAGCACTGCTATTTTATGTTCTCATATTTTCAATGTTGCAAAAGTGTTTACAGGTATTTTAAAGACAGAAAATCGAAGTTTGGGCCAAAGTTTGGGTTATTGAAAACTATCATTGAACTGTATGAACACAGAGTCATACAGTCAACTGTGCTAGATGTTTCTAGATTATTCCTCTTCCTACATACATACTGACAAGCTTTAACATTCAAAGCAAAAAGAAAATATTTCTCTTTGTAATAATGCCAGACAGTCCCTCTAAATAATTCGCTGTCACTCTACTTTTTAAAGCCATTATGTGTTCATAATATGCAAGCTTAATAGTAGCTGTTTATTGAACACCAAATTTATTCAATAGTTGTAAAAAGCATTCACCTAAGACAGCAAAGAATAATTGATTCAAAAAGAAATCAACTGAATAAGATATATTTTTTCAACCATTACAGTCCAAAACTTTACCTTTTTCCTTTCAATTAGTAATATTATGGAAATTGTTTTTAACTTGAATGTTTCAATTTAAACTAGTACTCTTTGCTTTTCTCTTTTTGTCTTTAAGGGAAATTAGATATAAATATAAGCATAGATAGTAGGATACATTCAGATATATTTATATTTAAAGAGAGGTACTGTCTTCTCATCACCACCAATGAGTTCAAAAGAGATGAGGGTAAAATAATCAGACTCCACCTTCTTCTATTTGTCTAGATATATGTGGCATATCATTTCATTACTTCCAAAGAAGTAAACTGACCACCCACTGTGTGTTTGGCATTGCTCCAAATTAAATAATTATTATACTTGGTGGAATATGGGATAACAGATTAATATATATATTACTTTTAAAGAAAATTAGCCAACAATAACCTCAATAACCCTAAAGTCAGGGGGAAATTATACTAATGAAAACCAAATATAATCATTTATATTGATAGTAAATTAAACAACAACAAAATAGCATCACATGTCATCATTTTACTTTCAACCTCTTTAAACCCTATATAGGTGTCGCTTAAAGCAAGACTGTCCCTTGAATGTGTGAGAGTATAGGTAACGTGTGTGTACGTGTGTGTGTGTGTGTGTGTGAGAGAGAGAGAGAGAGAGAGAGACAGAGAGAGAGAGAGAGACAGAGAGAGAGAGGGAGAGAGAGAGAGAGAACCCTGTCTATATAGACAATTCTGACTTCAAAAATTCATTGAAAATATTATGGGCCCATGTAAGGTACAATAAACTATGAATAAAGAATTTCAAATTTCCTTCTACAAGAAAAGGCAGCAATGCCAAGGCTCCGGGGAGGCTTATATTGAAACAATGTGGACCTTCTTGCCATTCTAGTTCCCTAGTACCATTTATTTTGTTCTAGCTACATCACTCCTCATGAGCTGTATCATCCATTGTACAAGGAACACTGGTTTTCAATGACACCCTCAAAGGTTGTTGCTGTACTTCCTTGACAGTGACTAGGAATGTAAGTTTTATTCAGAGCATGCTCATGTTAAATCGATTTTTCTGAATTTTAGAGTATCGACTTAGAACAACACATCTTCCAACCAAGTATTCTTATGAATTCTTTAGGCCATACTCACAGCATACCATAATGGGATATCTTTCAGTGTTTACCTGACGTGTGGAGCAATGTGGGAGAAGTGAGAAAAGCAATATGTTTCTCATGCACGGCTGGGGTTCAGTCTGGGAGAGCACAACATCACTGCATTCATTGGAGACAGAAGAGGACGGAGCTTGGTCAGGTAGGCCCTCAGAAGAGATCGACAGCCACACTAAAGGGTGCTGGATGTGTGTGGCAGAACTTGGAGAGGGAAAGGTACTGCCTGTGTACCTTCTGCCCCATCTTCAGATCCATTGAGTGCTATAGCCAACCCACCTGCCACAGGTAGCTCAAGACCAAGAAAGACCTCCAAAACTCCTCTCATCTCCATCTACTTGGGAATCACTTCAAGTTAACGCATGCCCCCATTTTTTTCTGGTGGGCTTATCATATATGAACCCAGAGCAAAGCTATTGAGTAGAAACTCTTTGTAAAAGTTTTAAGCTAATCTTACCTATTTAACCTTTAGTAAACCAAAGGTATTATAAGAATCATATCTCAAATATAAGGCATAATACACACACACACACATACTCACACCATAGACCTGAGGCAATTATCTATGCAAATAGAAGGGCACAAAGCACTGTGGAAAATGACTATGCTGCTCATATTCACTAAATGATTGCTCAGTTCTTCAATGTGTTGTGGAAATACAGTTTTAAGTTAGTGATGGGTAGGGGTAGGGACTGAGGAAAAAACTTTACCAATCTAGCCTCTGCAGAAATCCTGCAGGCAAACATGACAAAATTGCACCTGCTTGGAGGAACATTATAATATGAAAAACTAGAAGTTGCCCCAAAATAGATGAGCACGTGGCGTGTCCCTGTAGAAAAGCAAGTGCCTTGTGATGGAGTTGAAAGGCACTCATGGTAGACTGTAGATGGAGTCCACAAGCCACTGGACTGCAGACATTTCTACACTTTAATCAAGATCACTTTTCATTCCCAGCTTCTCATTGAAGGTCTGATTGGAAAATAGTGGAATGCAAGCCCAGAATATTTCATCAGCTGTTTTGTGCCAGACTGAATTTCTTCAGTTTATATTTAGAATACTTAGGCTGGCAAGAAGCACTGAAAAACAACACTGAAGGAGTTTTTGTATAGATTACAGTACATCAGTGTCACACAAATCACCAAAACTAAGAAATTCTAAGAATTTTATTTATAACTTATACTTAAAAAAAACACAAAACCAATGCAGGAGAATTTTTTGGTTGACTTCTTTCCTCTTTAAGTTGACAAGAGATTTAAAAAAAGATGTTACCATTTTTTCTTACTAATTAGAGAAAAATAGAATGTGTCCATCTGTTTTTACTATATGTATTGATGGCATCATGTTCAGAATTTCTTTCTAAACTGGAAAAAAATATCACACACCATGAAAGGGAGAATCATAGACTCCATTATTTATTAGCAAATATTCTAGTATTTCATTTTTGCTTTCAAGTGTTTCATTGGCAATTGGTGACAAACTGTAAAATTTGCTGTCTCTCCTAGAACAGCTTATGAAATCTGTCAGCAATCTGTGTAATTTATAGGAAGCTGAATTATGAATAAGTGTTACATTATGAATAGAGGTGTTCATTGTTAAAGCCTCCGACACACAGTAAGAAATACCACTGTCACCGAAACACTGTCTCTAAACCTCAGCACCTACATCTGGACCACTTCTGAGGGTACATGTACACAGAGGTTTTACCTGATCTGATGGCCAAATTATAGAAAAACAATGCATGATCTAGGGAAGTTTTACATTGCAAATAAGCAAGATATTCTTACTGGAAAAATGAAAATCTCCCGAGACTTTTGGTGACTGACACTATATTTTATCTGCACAGTGAAACAACACACTTATCAAATGAAAGAGAAGAAGAAAAATTACAGGAGATTTGATCTCCTTTATAGCTTCTAATAGTAAAATACACTATATGATTAATGAACCTGTCAGTTGTAATGGGAAGAATATGTAACAAGTAACTGTGCATTACTCGTTTGTGATTATATCTTTTATAAATTCAGCCATGTGTAGTGTGATAAGATTAACTCTTTACAATTTTAAGGTAATGCTATAAAGTAAGTTAAAAACCAAGTCTGTTGTATTTTTGCCTTTCTGCCAATTGTTAATGTGACTTTTAAGAACACATTTCCTGCAATCGATAATTACTCAATTAGCAGCTTATTAAGTTTATATGTCAATAAATTTCATTACCAGGTGTCTGAGGAAAGAAAAAATAAATGTTTTGGCACTAGGTGCATGTAATATTTCTTTGAGAAAATTTATTTTTTAAATGTGTTCTTAGCTGGATTTATTAGCCTATATAATATTCATAGAATTCAAGCCTAGATATGTAACTACCATTACTCAGAAATATGTGCAAGACTTAAGTTAGGGAGCATAACTACTGAGAATATTATTTGGTATCAAATGTAATGAAAGAAGTAGGGAAAGAAAAAAGGAAGAAAAGAAGGAAAGAAAAAAGAAAGGAAGAAGAGAGGAAGAAGAGAGAAGGGGAGAAAGAGAGAGAAAGTAAAGGAAAGAAAGAGAAGGAGAGAAGAGGAAAAGAAAGGAAAGAGGTGGTGAGGGAACAGAATTGATTTAAGCACTCATAGCAGCAAAAATCTCACAGCAAAGGAGGAGTGGACCCAAGAACTAGGTAAGGACACTGTTATCATTGAAAAAGTTTCTGTATCTGTCTCTTTCTCTAGAGTTCTTGATAACAGAACAAAATGGTCTCAATTACATTCTTCATGACGAATAGAAAATAAAGTTTCTACTTTGTTTATCTATATTTGGCATAGGGATTCTATAATACACTGACCAACTCGTCCTGGAAATGTTTTCTGTAGTCTCTATATAAACTTGTAGGAAATGATAAGCTCAAAAGTGACATGTGAGGTTCTCAGTGTTTAAGTCTCAAGCGCATGATATTAGTAGTCAGTTATGCGTGGTGTAATGGGTACCAAAAACAACACAAACAAACAAACAAAAGCCCACAGAAAATATCTATTATTGATCTACTAAAACATTCCTCTGCTCTCCTATCCTCAAAATTGGTCTAAATTCCCAATGTTTAGTTACTATGATAGACTAAAAAAGCTGGTTGCAAAGAAGGAAAGGTCAAATTTAAAATGCTAAAATAAAGGAAGAGGAAGAACAGGAAGGAAGAGAGGCAGGGGAAGAAGAAGAGTTATTTAGCTTACTGTGTTTCAAGTTTTATATTAGCATCTTTACATGTATTGTCTTATTTAATATTTTCATTACAATTACGTCCTTTTATACTCATCTTACTCAGGAGAAATGTGGCTTAGAACAGACATGTCACTTGCTCAAGGTCACAGGACTAATAGGTAACTAAAAGATAAAGCCTGAAGCTAAATGAGCTACATTAGCCCTTAAACCCAGTCAGCAAAATGAGACAAGAGAGAGAGAGAGAGAAACTTTCCAGGGAAAGGGAAGAAAGTCTGCACCGGTGATTGGGAGTTCACTTCACAGAGACAGCAATAGAAAAGCTTCAGGGGAAAGTGGGGAGTGGGGAGTAAGAGTGGCTCCATGGTTCTGGAAGCAAAACTCACCTATCTCACTTTCCTCATACCACTAGCTCATCAATTTGCACAAAGTCACACTTTATGTTCTGCTTCTTCTGTAAGGGGAATCTGTTTCATGTTTCTAGCAGAGTGCAGCATACTAGAAAGGAGTTTGGCTGTAAAGAGACCTGAGTTGTGTGCTGGTGAGACTACCGTGTACAGTATGTGGGGTTACCCCATCCAACTCTAGGCTGGAGCTATTCTGCAAGATGACAGATGGCAGCACCTCACCCAGGCACTCCTCTAAAGGAGCTCTTCCACCTTGAGGAATTTATGTAACTTTTCTGAGCCCCACTTTCTCAGATGCAAAAAAAAGAATAAAAATTTCTCTCTTGGGATTCTTAAGAAAATTTGTGGGTAATATATCTGGTACAAAATTGGCTGTTGAATAAATGTTACCTATATGGCTCTGTTGAGAAAGCTTAGTATCTTAGATTCAATTCAATTATTATTTATTTATTGAGTGATTTATTTTTTTAGAGAGAGAAAAGAGAGGTAGTGAGAGAGAAGATCAATTTTGTTGTTTCACTTTTTATGCATTCTTTGGTTGATTTTTCTATGTGCCCTGCCCAGGGATTGAACCTGCAACGTTTGTATACTGGGACTGCACTCTAACCAATTGAGCTTCTTGGCCAGGTTCAGCTGTTATTTTTTAAGATCATCAAAATAGGGAAGCATAAATTAAGTTTAAAAATATGACATCACATGCATTGAATTAATTCAAACTATAATTTTATATATGCAATTGCTTAATCAAAAGTATTCCAAACAATCTTAAAATTATTTCAAATGATATTTTGGCCACTTATTGGGGAAAGGTATATGTCTGTGGAATCAGGGAAATTTCTATGATAAGACAGGACTTAACTGTTGGAGTGTTTCCCATATAAGGCAGGGTGGGGAGAAGAAGGTTGAAGAGAGCATGAACTAATAGATTGTAATGACCAAAATCAGACAAGAAAGCAATGAATTTATTCAGAAAACACCAAAAGAAAGTAACAAGTACCCCACAGCACAACAAAAACCTAAAAACAGGCTTTGGGGAACTTCTTTGTAGCTCTGGTTGCCAATAAACACATTTATAGATTAACACATTGATTCTGATTTTTACCAAGATGTCTATATTTACAAAGTATGTGTTTCATATCTATTAATTATCTTAAACCTACCTATTGAGGTGACCAAAGTTTTTGGATGTTTGCTTACCAAAGGAAAATTCTTTAAGCTGTACTTATAAATAATAATAATAATAATAATAATAATAATACTCTGGGATATTTATAATCCAACTCTACATGAATTTCTTCTCTCTAATTATCATACTCTCTATAGTTTTAGTGTCAGAATTTTCCACATTAAAGTGATTCATAGATTAAAATTTATCCAAGGTTATTATATGTAACATATAATATAGAGTTAACTCCCAAGTTGACATACAATTTATGAGCTTATCGTTTTCTACAAGTTTAACCAGAAACCACAGCAAACATTGCCAGAACCAGTTGGGCAGAAATTTATCAAATTGCTATGCCAAACACAGATGAACAAATAAGAACTTTGTATCTGCAGATAATTTGTCTTCCAGAGATTATTGCACCCTTTATAGGAAGGACCTGGAGATCCAGGTGAGTTTAGGGATGGTACAATAAAAGATTATAACTTAAATTTAAAAATAATAATGGCTCACAAAATAATCGTGTTTGAAATTTTTGTTGTAGCCTAATGACTAACATATGGGATACATATATCTTTTAATGCTCCAACCAAGTAAAACTGAAACCATAGTTACATTAAGACCACATTTTTATTAAAATTTTTAAAATTATGTAATTATCTAACTACTATGCTGTATACTTAAAACTAATATAAATCAATATTGAATATCAAATTTAAGAGAAAAATAAAAGAATTTTAAAAAGCCAGTGTTTTTAATTTGAAGTTGAACTTCCTTTTAGAACAATACTGAAATCATATTTCTTTTTACTGTATTTTCCTTTTTTTCCTCCTTCTTCTTTCTCTTACTCAATGGCCAAAGATTCTATTTTATAGTCTTTATTTGCTTCAGTTTTCCACATAAAGGCATGTTAGAAATATGAGTTTTAACATACAGTAAGAGAACAGTGATAGCCATTGCTCTCCTATATTACACAAGGGAACAAAATTTTTGTTGCATCCACAAAAACAATTGTTCTTACCTAATTTGAGTGTGCTGAACTCAAATCTTACATTAGTTTTTTCTGTCAGCTACAGTTTCTTTGCAATTCAATATTTTAGGTTTTCATCTTATTGTAAAATTTTCAACATTTAGTTTAACATAATGAAGTAGAATGTCTTCCTGGGCATCATCTTTGTGAAAATATAATAATTTATATAATGCAGTAAATACTCTAATACACAAGGATATGATTGCATCAGAATTAGTCTACAATTTTGAAATAGAACATATTAAAACACTTATTTTAATCCTAAAATTTGCACAAAACTTATTTAAATTCTATTCAGGCAAAAATTTGCATTTGTAGCTCTTGCATTTGTGTACTTGTTGAAGACAATCTCATTTGATGCTCCAGCAGTAGTCTGCTTATCGCTAACAGCTCCAAGATTATCAGAAAACTTACCAAGGTGACTGTTCAGGAAGTGAATCTTAATGCTCATGTTACACTCAATGTCGCAGAAAGCCAACAACATCCTTTGAACGAGAAGTTCATAGTTTTCTGCTTTTTTGTTGCCAAGGAAGTTCTTTGTAACTGCCACAAAAGACTGCTGTGCTGCTTTATCCTCCTTATTCATCTCCTTGGCAAATTCTTTGTCACATATGAAGGTTTGAATTTCAGGTCCATCGAATACACCTGCTTTTATCTTCTCGAAAGACAAGGCAGGAAAAGCAGAAATAATATGAGTATTCACTTTCTCTATTCAAAGCCTGAACAAACTGCTTCATTAAGCCAAGTTTGATGTGAAGTGGGGGAAAAATGATCCTGTCTCAATTAACTACAGGTTCATTCACAATATTTTGCATCCCTACTTTCAGAGCTTCATGTTTCGGCCACTCCTTCTGTGTCCAGTGTTTCTCCCGAGCTCGGCTGTCCCACAAACACAGAAAGCAAGAATACTTCGTGAAACCTCTCTGTTGCACTAGCAGGAAATTTACCATCTTAAGATCCACACAAATGATCTAGTTATGCTCCTCATACTTCAGAAAGTCGAGGACAATTTTTATGTCATTATAATCTTCTCTCAGATGAGTTGAATAACCAATTGGAACCGCTGCATAAACATTACTGTTGTGTAAGAGAACACATTTCAGACTCCATTAAGAGCTTTCAAGATATAGCCGCCAATCTGTTGGACTTTAAGTGGTAACACCTACCTGGCTGAGAAGACTACTACTGATATTATGACAGTAAACAAAGTGTTTGTCTTCGAAAAATAAGTTCACAAAAATTTGTTCACGCTTCCTGAAATGGGATACTTTAGCTCACCAGTGAAGTCCATTCTTTTCTTGAAGCCTGGAAGCTAATAACTCAGCTGCTTTCTTTGATAGGCCCATATCTCTTATTATATTATTCAATTGGGGTTGGTTAAACTGCTGAGGGGTTAATGACTGCTTGGCATCAGAAGAAGACCCTTCAGATTCTACAACCATTTCCTCATGCATCTTATCAAAATACACTTGATCACATGTTCACTTTCTTTGTCCTTAGAAGATATAAAACCATTGAAAACTGGAACTAGGAGTGTCTCAGAGTGTAGGATAGGTTGTATTGCTGAAGGAATATTAGGATATGCAATCATATGTTGTTTTTTCTTGCCGATGCCCTTTGTATGGATCAGACAGAAAGAACAGTTACTATTGTGGTCCTTAGGTTCACGCCAAACCATGAAAATACCAAAAGGCATTTCTTTGTGTTTTCCTTTTGACAAGTCACAAAGCATTTTCTCACAAATATGACACACAATATCAGGAGCCCAATTCTTGTCTTGATTGCCAAGGGGAACTTGAAAATAGGCAATATATGCACGTGTCACAAATGATGGAATATTGTGCCTTTGATATTGAAATGTGTAACAGCCACATATATAACAGAAGGTGTCAGGACTATTCTTACATTTACGCCTACTTGAAGAAGCCATGATTAAATCTTGAAATAAAATAAAGGTGTTTTTATCAGATAATTATTTTTTACCTTTAAAACCTACTACAATTATGTCAAAGTGATGTTTGTAAAATATTAATTGCCTTGTGGTTATGTTCAATCCAAGAGTCATTGCCCTTTAACTCCAATTGAAAAACCAATGCATGCCATTAACTGTAACAAAAATAAATTAAAATTGCAGAAAAGCTAGAGCATGCACCAGAAAACAAATTTTAGATTTGGAATCAGCGATACAGAAATATATAGAAAAAGTTCTAAAACCTTATGCAACAGAAAATGAAAAAAATTGTTCTCCAGTGTTATCAAGTAAAGTATATCTATCACTTGATAACAAAACTTTCATAGGATAAAATTATCACTTAACATTTAATACCTCATACTTTCTAGGTAATGTATTTGTTTTTATTTGCTATCTTTTAAGCTTTTAACTTATTCTACTATTTCTTCCATTTCTACCATTGACATCTCCTTTTTTTGTAAAGCCTTGTGCCTATTTTTGCTTAAAAATTATTCAGGTTTATAAATTAAAGTAGAAGTTCTGCAATAAGTTAAGTCAATTTCTAAGTTCTCTAAGAAGTAGAATGTTTGTATTTCCTAGAAATGTTAGTTTCTCAATAATTTTGGCTAATTATTTTTTACTAACTATAAATTTGATTTCATGTTTATTCAAAATTAATATCAGTTTTAAACATTATTTATACCTGGATCAGACAAAATTATAGAAAATTAGTATCTTAGAATTTTGATATTATATATTACTAAATCTATTTTGTCTCTATTTAAGAGGTAGTAGTTTCCATAATGGAAATAACATAAACTATATATTGTATGTTTCTCTGATTGTATTGCATTCTCAAAAATAAAAGGTGTGAAAATTATATTGTTTCCTCCCACAGAAACCAGCTCTTTACAGCAGATTTAACAGTACATAAATTCTTCACATTTAGATTGGATTGATATACCGAGATATAGAAATGAGTATGCTTTTGTAATATCAACTAATCCTGGTTTCCTACACAAAATTTCCAGAGCCATGAGCAACAAAATGCAAAGCTTTTTATGGTATGCCCATTTAGCATGCAGGGTCTGTGAGAGAAGACA
Source organism: Rhynchonycteris naso (assembly GCA_037038555.1). NCBI lineage: Eukaryota > Metazoa > Chordata > Mammalia > Chiroptera > Emballonuridae > Rhynchonycteris > Rhynchonycteris naso. Next base: position 233,040,471 of record CM072998.1, read on the forward strand.
CTTCATTTGGGCTGATCCTCCTTTTAGGACACTAGTACAATCAAGTTTCATCAGACTACATAAATACAAAATTACTTCTCAATTTGAACCCCAAAGCTGATAATTGTGGTATATTTAGCTTTTCTTATTTATCTGTATTTTCTAAATTGTTTACAGTAGCTATAGGTCTCTTGTAAAATATCTTTTACAACGTTTCATTCTGAACTTTAAAGAAGCCAAGAAGAGCTTTATAACTGCTTATAAGTAGACTTAGTAGGACAATTGGTCTCTTTCTGACATCTTTCACCAAATGTGTTAACCAAGCTAATTCTTCTCTATGACATTCAATTAACCTGAATCAAGAAGTTACACTTTTAAATTTCAATTTTTAGACATTAGCTTTACATTCTTTATAAAAACTGCTATCATTTTCATTATTATTTTTGCTCAAAGTGGATCCACAAAATTTCTTACAAAGAAAGGCTGCAGAACCATCACTCTGCCAGGGTTATCTTGATCTTGACAGGACATGAAATGCACCTTGACAGCTGACAGTGTTCAAAGTATCACAGACATGGACAGAGCCTGGTAACTATAAAGCTATCTGATAAAAATAAGACTGAGGAGAGAAAATAAGGGCCAGGGAGATAGGGAACTACAACAAGTGGTATCTATTTCAAGGGAATTCTTCTGTTGCCGAGAGAGATAAATCAGACACACAAACTCAGACCCCTTAACGGCAGATGTTTTAAAACTAAACTTCTCTTTATTTTCTTCAATGTCACCCAGTCCCACCATTTACCACCCAATCAGGTCTGATAGCTATCCTAGCTTCCTCCCTCTCCCTTGTACATAAGAGTTAAAATTAAAATTTCAATATAATATTTACTGATGTAAAATGATGTTCATAGTACATTACTAGGCAGTTCCAAACTTTATGTGCTTTATAATATATATATATATATATATATATATATATATATATATGATAATTTATTGTTAAACATACACAGCAAGAAAAAATATGAAAATACATTTATTCATATGCATGTGCATATACATCTAACATAAAAGTATATGTTTTATTGTTTATGTGTACATATTTATATTTGTATATTTCTACTAGGTGTTTAAATCTATATAACATAGTTAACATAGTGATTTATAGTGTCTTCTTTTTGCTTTTCTATAGTCATCTCAATAAACATATGTAACTTTTAAAACAAAGAAAATTATCAATTAGTAATTGACTCTCCATTATCTAGAAACTATGTTCCAAACTATTTAGTTCTCATTTATTCTTCAGAATCTGTGTCTGACAACCCTTCATATTTTCTTTCCTTATCATCTATCTTCTGTCCTAATAATTTTTTTTCTCTGGTGTGTCATGTTTTATTCTGCTTCAATGATTTGCATAGTCTTTTTGTCTGGAGTGCTCTTTCTTAACTAATCCACTTAGCAAAATCATTTTCTCTATTTATAATCCAGAATTCACCAAGCATTTCTCTTCTTTTGTTCCCATACTGACTTGTACAACCTTCCCCCATTATGATAGTCTACCATCACATTGTGAGTTGCTTAAAGTAGGAACTGTATGTTAGTCTCCTCTGCTTCACATGTCCTTGGTGGAAGACACTTAACTGTGTTGAATTAATGAATGAGTTAGAGAATGAATAAATTAGCAAACATCATAGGGTTATGTTAAAGGCTGATCTGATGAGGTTTGTAAGGTATATAACAGAATGCCTGGAACATAGGAAGTGTTCATGAGATGAGTAGCTTTCATTATCATCATTATTATATGATATATTCCTGTCTGCTTTGCTTTGAGTGTCGAGTCTCTGCATTGTTTAAAAACCTTGTTAAAAGTCAACATATAGGTGTATTCTGTTGAATCAGGAATTCTCCCATGTCCCCTGAACATTTGTTTTTATTCTTCTATGGGCACAATATAACCAGAGCAAGCCAGATGGAGGAGATGAAAGATCTAAAATGCTGTTGAATGTTGTTGTTTTTTTGATTCAAAAGTTTGAGAACCTGGAGCTTGCATAATTAAACCATGCAGAGGCAGAACAATTAAGAAGCAATATTTTAAAACATTATTTCTACCATTTTTTTTTTATTTTTCAGGAAGCATATTCTCTCATGATTAGTTTTCCCATTCTTTTTTTTTTTAAGGATACCTTCAATGTTCAATATGCATGGTGTATGTGTGTGTGTTTCTGTGTATGCACGTGTTACAATATAATCTACTTCAGTTCCCACTTGCCCTATTTCAACCTACAGTGGTTCTTTTTAGATTAACTCAAAATACTTAACAATGATAAAAATAGTTATCCATTGACTTGAACAAAATTTTATAGAAAAAATAAAGGATAAACATGTTAGAATTAAAGCTGTATAATGAACATTTACCTGGGTAGAATGGAAAGTTGGCTAATGTGAAACCTCAAAACCCTCTCTCTTTGACTAAGAAAGTATGGGTGAGGTAGTGTTCCTCACCATTAACATCATTTTGAAATAAGTACTTTCTAACTCTTAAGTATTTTTTACAAAATATTTCTCCAAGGTTTTTATAGTCTGTTGCAAGTTGTAAACTTATTTTTTATATATGTTTGCTTTTTTATTTCTCTTTGCCACTGACTTTAGTAGCAGTTTATTTTGGTTCAGTCCTGATACAATCCAATCTTTCAAGTTACTTGCCTTACCATTTTAAGATATGGGGATATTTTCTACTTGTGAAAAAAAACTTAGCCTTTCTACATGACTTTTCTTAAATGTTACACCTACAATTTCTCCACTCCTATTAATTAACTTAATCTTCATGTCATCTTTTTTTTTCTGGAGCAGTGAGTATTCTATGATATCTAGAACAATATGGGTTTGGCATATCAATCCACAATTATACAGTCTTCAAGCAAACATCATCTATAGGATATCTTCTTTTTAACAAACCAGTTTATAAAAAATATGACAGATTAATCTGGAAAGATTGTCATTATGTTTTCTACATGCAGTACCTCAGACATGGTTAGTACTTGTGGGTGTTGATGACTGTTTTATGCAATTACTTATGTTGTTTTATAAAAGTATTCCATAATATTACTCTAAGTTTCTGACAACATGTCCTATTGGTTGTTGAAATGTTCATTGAACAATGTCAAGTGGTTGTTTTTAAGGATAAATTCCAACATGAAAAATAATGCACAAGTCATAAATGTCTTTCAAGTAAGACTAGTTCCAAATATGACTCTAGTCTCTATTTAAGGGTATTAAATAAAAGTCATGTATATACAGAAAAGTGTCATTATTTAGACTGATATATAATAGGTATGTAAATAGACATAATTTGAGAAGCATTAGGAAGACTGTTTCCTTTGAAATATCTGTCACTGGAATTTTACTTTATGGAAATAAACTGATGGATGGCAGATAAACTGCCTTTAGAATTGAAATGTAGCCCTGGCCTGTTGAATCAATTGAGAGAGCATAGCCCCAGCATATGGATGCTCTGGGTTTGATTCCCGGTCACAGCACATAAGAGAAGTGACCATTTGTTTCTCCTCCCATCCTGCTTTATCCCTCTTTCCCTCCCATAGCCAGTGGCTCAGTTGGTTCAAGTGTCAGCCCCAGGCACTGAGGATAGCTCAATTGGTCCAAGCCTTGGCCTCAGGTACTGAAGATAGTTTGGTTGATTTAAGCATCAACCCTAGACAAGGGTTGCCAAGTGGATCCTAGTTGGGGAGCATGCAGGAATCTGTCTTAATAAAAGGAAAAGAAAAAAAAGTGAAATGCATGTAGGTACTTAGTGGAAGAGAACACCAGGAAGAAGGTGAGAATCCAGAAAAAATAGCTAATACACCAAAGCTAGGAATATTTACCACTGATAATTATTTAATCTGTTGGTAGTAGAAATTTACATTTAGAAATTTTGACCTAATCATTGAACACATACAGGGTTTTGGTTTCAGAATATATATGTTGAAAAATAACAATGTTGTAAACCTATATTTATGTAAATACATTCAAATATATCAATACATTTTTTTTCCTTTAAAGGAGAGCTCACAGATACCTGATAATATAACTGCAGAGAACAACCTGGAGACCTACTGGATTAATAAGTAATTAAATATTCAACATATTTATGTTTAAGTAAATAGATGGTAGCTGGTGAGAGCCAGTTTTCTCACTGTTGGAAAGGGAGCTCACAGAAAGCAAGGAGAGAAGGCTCTGATCCATATGGCAATGGGTTAAAGTTGAAGACATCAGGATGAATGACTGTTTAGCTTAATATAGATACAGATGGTTACATGTACACATGGATACATTTATAGATATGTGCCTATATATAAGATAGAATGCCCACATATTTCCTTTCTTGGTTAGTTGAGAGAACCCAAAGCTATGACATACCAGAAGCAAGGAGAATACTTGGAGCATAAACCTAGGTTTATAATACCATTCTCACACAAAAAGAAATCCTTGGAGAAATAGATGAATCTAACACTTGGTCAGGGAACATACAAGAAGAGCCTACAGTATATCACCATAATAGGAAGTAATTAGGTTTAAAAAAGAAACCCAAACAAACACTGGTAAAGGTATGTTAAATGGGAATAAGTATCAACTGAAACTGTTCTCAATAGTCAAATTTGAAACAAGTTCAGCAATAAAGTAAATAAAGTAATATTGGATTATAATGAAACTATAAAATAAGTATTTGTCCATATGTATTAATGTCAATAAACCCATTTATTTACAATGGAGAATAAGAAACAGAAAATTTCCAAGTAATTTATGTTGATATTCCAACCCACTGCTTAAATGAAAGCTGTACATATAGACTTAATTCTAAAGTGGATAGTATCTGAAAGAGAAGAGAATGGAGTAAACCTACAGTGCAAAACCTGGAAAACACTACCTGTGCCAGGTGATCAAGGTTAACATCAACAGTGATCAGTCATGTTGAAAATAGGGACATTCGATATGATTTAATAAAAATGACACTTTACCTCAGTGGTCTTCCTTCCAAAATGCTTTAGTCTAATCATAGAAAAACATTAGATAAGTTTCAGTTAAGGGACACTGTAAAATACCTGACCAATATTATTCAAAACTGTCACAGTCACCGGAAACAAGAAAAGTCTGGTAAACTATCACAGCCTAGAAGGAAACTAGGAAAATCTAAACAAAGTATGGACTTTAAAATAACATACTTAGAAATAAATTTAACTGAGAAGGTGAAAGCTTTGTATACTGAAAACTATGAAACAATAATGAAATAAATCAAAGAAGACACAAAATGCCAATTATACCTCAATAAAGGTGAAAAAAAGACACACAAAAATAAAGATATCCCATGTCTATGGTTTAGAAGACAACATTGTTATGATGACCTTATTACCCAAAGCAAACTACAGATTCAATATGATCCCTTTCAAAATATCAATGGGTTTTTATTGCAATTGATATGTAGATGAATTATATGTATAGTCATGTGTATGGAGAACCATAATGATGCTTGTTCTCTACAGATAAGTAATTCATTTTATTCATCAAAACTCAGCTTCTGAAAAAAAAACTCAGCTTCTGTGATAGTGTCTAATGTATGTGATTCACACAGATATAATAAGAAAGTTTAAACAGCTTTTCAACCAGAGAGACCTGAATTCAAATTTTCACATCTTTTTCTTACAACTTAGTGTTGCAAGTTATTTAAACATCAAACTACATTTCTTCTTCTCTAAAAGGGAAATGATAACATGGCAGCTTTTCTGCTTGCTTATGAGAATCACACTACACACACACACACACACACACACAGGTACACAGAGAAATAGAGAAGGAAGACTAGATGATAGATAGATTAGATAGATGATGATGATGATAGATGATGATAGATAGATAGATAGATAGATAGATAGATAGATAGATGATAGATAGGATATAAGTAAGACATTATAAATATTTAAGAAACAGGTTTTGATACTATTACTATTCATGAGATTTTTTGGAGGCTCCGTTAATTACCTACTGACATATTTTAGCTCTATTTTCTCTCACATTCTGTGACAAAAGACAAGCCTTGTGAGTATGCATAAAGTTAGGTTTTGATAAGTAGTATGTAATTCCTCCATGCCTCCTATGAGGTAGAAGATCCTAAAATTTCTCATGCTATTCAATGTACCAGCCTTTGCAATTACCCACCAGTATGGAGTTACCTCCAGTATAAGTCAGAGAACCATCAGCCAACATCAACCACTTGAGTTTCTTGGTAGAAAGTTTCTATTCACAATAAAATGGTAACTGCCTGGAAGGGATGCCAGGTCTTAATATGAGGAAAACTAAGTGTCTTTAAGACCCAAAAGGCTAACAAAGGATGGGCATGCTGTTGTGGGATGTTAGAAAAGAGATTTTAGAGCATCTCTGCCTACAATATTTCTCATAGTTCTAGTGGCCACAATTCAATAAAAGTAAAGTGGACCTGAAAAATATACAAAACAAAAATTTAGAAATTTAAATGATCAAGTGAAAACAGGAATTTGAGGCCAGCACTCATAATCACTGAAGTCAAAATAAATTTATTTTTTAAGCATTCATCTCTGAGTTTGTCCCAGAAAGTAGATTCCAAAGACCATCACTATAGTGAGATGACATTAGAGATTCAAATAATAAAGTAAAAATACATTTATTAATGATAGATATGTTATGCTTTATGTATCAGGTTATTTCTAGATACACTCAAAAAAGACTATGAATTTTTTAATTGTCATGTTTTTTAATTCCAATTTAACTGTGTGGTCACACTCAATTATTATGTTTTCATTCAACATGTCTTTATTCCCTAATCCCACAAGTGTTATATTAATAGACTCTTATAAACAGAATTTCTACTGACTTCCATTAATGTTGAATATTTATTTTCACTGTAACTAAAAACCATAAAATATTAAAAGAAACACTGTGTAAGAAATGCAAAGATATTTGTTTCTTTGAAGATATAAGCATACGTGATGAGTTGTACATAAATAGCTTCGTTGTCCAGAGAGTTAAGTTACCCTCCTTGGCCTTATGGTATGTGTGGAGTACAAAGCTGTGTACTTTGGGGGATGATTTTATTTTTCAGTATCATTTCACTGGGGTATTTCCTATACAAGGCAAAAGAATGCTTGTTTTAAGAGTAAATGAAGTCAGCACACAAATATGGGTCTGATATCATTTAGGATTCTTTTTTTGAAGAACTTGTGAAACCATTTTTAAAATTATTTTCTCAACAATAAATTCCTTAAGGTAAGTTTTTTTCTTAAATGGAATTTATTGAGTTGATATTGGTTAATAAAATTATATAAGATTCAAGTGCACAATTTTATAGTATATCATCTATACATCACATATAATAAAGGTAGGTATTTTAAATACCAAACATGAAACATCTAGCTTTACTGATGTTTACTCCACAATGAGATGTAATGGGTGAAGCACATGGCTTTCCGGAGCAAGCTAAGTATTGAAAAACAATTCTTTCCTTTTTGAACTTTATTCCTAAGACTATTTAGTTCTTTGACATGGCTGTTATCACCTGAGCACACAATCCTTCTAGAGATAAATTGCACACCTCATAACTTACAAATGTCTACCAACTAGGCTGAGGACATGGAAGGAGGTCTGTGAGAACAATTAGAGTACTTTTCTATCTCAGTATTTATTTACTCTACAGCGTTCCCTAAGTGCCTTTTCTGCTAGGCACTTTGCTAGACAGTGGAAATACAGTATAATTTTTATAAGATTAATATTCCTCACATTCATTATAATAAAATAATATTAAAATTCTTCTTTGTAATGTTTAATCTTTAATTATCAGGGGTCCCCCAATGTTCTCTGGCAATATTATCATTATATACTTGCACTATCACTACTTTTATATTTTTGTCATATTATCATTTTATTATTATTCTTATTGAGAAGCAGAAGAGCAGAGTTCAAGAGATTGGTTCTAGACTCTTTCTGCCCAAATTACAATAGTAGTTCTGTCACTTATTGTCAGGTTACTTAACCATTTTGTACTTCATTACCTCACCATATATAGAGGTAAAATTAGAACCATTCTCATTATAAGAGGGTTAATCTGATTATAACTATTAAAAAGAAAAAAAATAGAACAAAATACAACTTGAAAGAGTGCCTGACATATAACAAGCACTATTTGGTGTTTGTATCATTAGTAAGTAATAACTATAATTGTTTATAGATGAGGAAATTGAAGTTCATTTGGGTGGAGTGACTTGGAAAAGCTCACAGAATTGACATTCAAACCCTGTGCTCACCATCTTCACTCACTTGGAAGTCTTACTCACAGAAATAGAAACATTGAAACAAAAGAAGCAGCAATAAGTATTTACATAACACCTTTCTTTCTGCTAGTGCTTTTCTATCAAATTTGTATTTCTATTTAAAATGCTTTAAAAATGAAGCTCAAAATGTGGATAAAACAAGGCACTCAGAGATATATCAGTCATTAAAAATTACAAAATAAAAAATGACAGTAGATCAATTTCACATAATTCTCCATTTCTCTGCTACTATTTCTATCACCGCGTCACTTTTTTCTCACAAAGCCCAGAAAGCTCCTCATGGCCCGCAGAATAAAGACTGAAATCTTTAGTATGACATTCAAGGTCTTTCACAACCTGGCACCATCCTAACTTTCCTATATTTCCTACCCCATCTTTGTACAGCTCCTGTGTGGATGTCAAACTATTCACATTTCCCCAAACTTCTCACACATTTTCCCACGCCTCTGCCTTTTTCAAGGTGCCTCAACCCACTTCCTCCACGGAAGGTCCTGGTTCCTTTCTACCACCTACATGCTGAACAGAATTCCAGCATTCCCTTAAATATGGTTGACATTTTGGCTTACTGAGAACTTTTCCCCAAACTCTCATTCAAATTCAAATGTGACTTCATCGCATTTTCATATGCTTTGTTTACCCAAAAACCAGTAACACTAACTTCACTTGCCATCCTTTGTAGATGATTTGCATTCTGCTTGTCTCATGCTGATAGTCACAGCAGAACCATTTGCCCTGTGTGTATAAACCCTCTAAAAGTCCTAGAACAATAGGGTTTATAGGATATTACATCTAGGAGGCAGCCCATAATTTATTCAGTCATTTAATTGATACTGAATACTTAGTTTTCTATTTTTTCACTATTATATCCAATGCTACAATAACAATGTAATAACTTGTCTCTTCATGACCTTTGCAAATCTCTTGGGGACTTTTTAAAAATTAATTTGTGTGAGCTCTTTGTTGTGTTTGCAGTGAGTCATGTTCCCGATTTGTGTTTCACCTTTCCAGGTGATCATTTGTTTAATGGACTTGCTTTTTCAAAACATAAAATGATCACTCTCACACTGCCTCAAATTATCCCTTTTCTCTCTCACACATACACATAATAAATTGTTGTTTGGGTTATTTTTTCAATTTTTATTTTATAGTACTATTGTGGAATCTAATAAAATAATTGTGATAGACTTTGAAATGCCATAAAGAATTATACCCCCTGTAAGTCCAAGGGCTGCCGCCATCATGGTCATTCACATGCAGGTTCCCATTGGATTCTAGCAGACTGTAAAGAAACAGTGGAGCCCAAATATGGTGGACCATTCTTTATTCAAGACTCGTACCAGCTGGCTGGCAACACACACAGAGAAAACACTTCCCTCTTCATTCAGTGATCACAAAGCTACAGATACATTATCCAGTTCCACAACCAGGAGAATCTTCTCCAGTTTCTCCTAGAATCAAAGGCCTCACCAGTCTCAGCAGAGCTCACAAAAACCCCTCACTTCCCCATCTGCACACCTTCTCTTTCTTCAGCACCCTGCATTCTCTCTCTTTCTCTGCCATCTTGGCTTCACTATCAGCACTCTGCCTTCTCTTTGCTCTCATTCTGCAAAAAATGGCTTCTCTCTCCTCCAGCACACATTAGCAAGACAATGGCCCTTCCTAAGCAGGAAGGTAATTTGTAATTTCACAGGTCACATACCTGGTTCTGCCCAGTGCCATTTTTTAACACTAAAGGTGAGTAAACTAAAAAAATACAAATACTCATTTGCTGACCACCACCTCCCAAAAAGATAATGTTAATCATTTGAAGTAACAAAAGATAATTCCTTTTTTTATTTTTCTCCCGTTTATTTCATTTTAATTATAGATAAAGGACCATATATCTTTCAATGCTTTTTCTCATTGGCTTCTTAAATAAAATTTTTCTTAGAAAATAAATCAAGTGAATGGTGTGTGTGTATGTGTGTGTGTGTGTGTGTGTGTGTGTGTGTAGGGGGAATTTGTCTTTGTACTTAATAAAGTATGTGGTACTTTTTTAAACACTCAAATTTTCAAGTTATCTTTCTTCATATTTACTCAGCAGTTTTCACTACTCCCATTTAAGTATAGCTTACAAAGTATTTAATACAAAGTGTGAAATATCTGTGTCTCTGTTTATGAGTTGATTATTTATTTATAGTTCTGTTGCTTTTAATGAAGTCTTTGAATCTGGGCCACATAATAATTTTGTAGAGAAATCACTTTATAGTTCTTGAGGAAAATGCTTTGTTAAAATTTATCCAGATGTGTTTTCAGAAATTATATATTAGAAAAGTAAAAATAGTTTTTTTTCTAAAAATATAATCTGTGCCAGAGACCTCATTGCAAAGCATCTAGAAAATTTTAAGCTGTTAGTAAATACCCTGTGACATTTAAATTAATCAAGTTACCAGAAAGAGGAAGAAACAATGACGCAATACCCAGGTAAGGGAAAAAAATAAATAGAAGCTAGCTTCTAAGAAACATGTAACAAAAATATTACTAAAAAGGTCAAGGAGAGAGAACACAGAAAGTCAGAAAACTTAAAGGCAAAATGGGTCTTTCCCTTAATGCTCATACATAGAAAATTCACAGGTTTCTCTTGAGAGAAAGAAGAATCAAGTAAATGAATATATTAAAATATCTTTAACAGAAAAAAATCTGAATAAATAGGTCATTACCTGGATATGCTAACTAAAAGGTTTGAAGCTTCACCTAAGACAAAGAAGGTATACAATAGGTAAATTTACTCAATCCTCAGGGGAAATAAATCTAGATTAACCAGTATTTACAAGGTATAACCATTAGTGAAAATGAGTACCTTACTGCCTCTAAGTTCTTTTATTTCTTTGAAGCAAACTCCAATTCAGTTTTTCTATTTTTAAAAATACACTAGCAATGTAATTTTAGCAAAGACAATGTTGCTATTTTAATAAAGTACTATTTTATAAACAATCAACAACAATTAAAAATGCATGCTATAATTTTGACTCAAGTAATTTGCATGCCTAAATAATAACTCTGTCTGTTAGAATTTAATAGTTAACCTGACAATACCATCCACATGATGTTAGTTCTATATATTGCTGGCTTAGAAGGAAATACACACAAAATTGTTGGCCTTGCCCATTTGAACCAATGAAGAAATAGCAAATACTAAAAATTCCTTAAGTTAGTTGCTTCAGTGGAACTTATTTGTGATCCATAATCTCAGGAAAAGAAAAAAAAAAGCTTCTTAAAGTACATATATGTGCATACATCTTCTAAAATATCTATCCTAGTCAGCTCCAAGTTTCCAAGCAGGATTCAAGAAATCAAGTAGGTACAATCAAGTGGCAATTTGGTAACTACACAAATAGGATCTCTAGTGTCCACATTCTTTTAGACATATGTCTTATGATAGTGACTTAGCATTGCTGATACTATTATGCTTATTTATTTGATATGAAATAGGATGATTTTATTGGACCACATCTCTCCATACATACAGAATACCCATAGAAATGAAGAACCCTTCTGTTTACCATTGAAGTTTATTATCATTCTGTTTATCATAATGAAGTCAATGGGAGCTCTATGCACATGAGGAATAAAACAGCCAGCTAAATCAAGACATAAATACTAGAAATCTGGAGAGAGGCCAATGATGAACTGGCATGAAAATGGAACAACCATCTTGTCTTTATAGCTGGTGTCTTGAATCAAAATGGAAGGATACCCAGCAGAAATTGTGCCTCTGCATAGCATTCAAGCTCTGGCAAGCAGAGAATGGGAGCTTGTAGCCATCAATCTGCTGAGGAATCCATAGGATCCTGTTTATCAACTCTTTTTTATATTAATTAATCAAAGTGAAAAGAAAAGAGGTGCAAAATTATCTTTGAAGAAAAATGTACATTTTGTAAAAGAAATGATAAGTTCAATAATTCAAAAGTGAACAGTGGCTCGAAGAGATGATCTAGCCACATTACATCATGACATCCCCTCCAACTCACCCACACCCACCACAAACACTCATTTTCTGAAGGGCAAGATTGTCTCAAGGTCTTATCGACACTAACTGCATTACCAAAGCACAGAGAATACAATCAGATCTCTCCCTTTCTCTCCCCTTCATAATGTAGATGTTGTCTTTTTAAAGCAAGCTAGATTATATTCTGAATAGGTCAGTCTGTGTGCCTGACATTTCTCCTCAGTTTCCTGTGACCTTTTAATAAGAATGACTTGGTTTTGCACTGCAGAAAATGGAACTGTCCTTTTTCAATCAGTGAATATGAGAAGCACAGTTTGAACATATCACATTTTCTTTACGGCATTATTACTCATATGACAACGAAGTAAATGAAACCCAATCATTCTATAAAAACATGTGTCTTATTTGGCTTTAATTTTACCTTTTTCTGCTGCTCATTCACATACATTTGTAAATATTTAAAGAAATGTGCAGTCACATTTGCTCAGGGAAAGTAACAAATTAATAAAAATCTCTGTTGCACAAATCTGACTTTTATAATGTATGCTTAACCAGATGTCATCTTTGAATAGCATTGCAAAGAATTATTAACATAGACCTTCCATGGTTATAAAGAGACAATTACCAACAGTAATCCAATTTCTAAATTTCAGAAATGTTCCTCTTCATTAGGTTCCAGCAGCACGGGATTCAACCAGACAGATCATCAGAACCCGGATGAACATGAGTATGGTCTCCTCCCAGCTTGAAAGGCTGAAACTGCCTTGCCACAGGGGCAGCCTCCCGATTTCCTACAAGATGCTGGTTAGTCTGAGAAACTTGCAGTAGGTATCCATTATGCAGATTCTCTGCTGAATACACATGTATTGGAAGGGCAGAGGTATGCATTTTATTGCTACAACTAGACTGGGTTTCCTGATATAGAAATTGCATGTGACTACTTAAAGGAAGGTGAGCATAGAAATGAAAACTAACCTTGGGAGATGTGAGAAGAGAGCAGCAGCCATCAAAGATATCCGTGAAGCTGAACTGAAAAGGAAGTCAGAGGTATATACGTTGCACTCACAGTGCCAAGATGTGCATAATGCACTGGGTTCTACTCTTGAGGATTGTACAAGAATGGCCCCTGTCTTCATGGAAGCAGGACAAGAGCAGATGATCAGCAAGCAAGTAAAGGCACTAATAAAAATATGATTGCAAATTGGGATATATGAAGGAAAAACTATAACCAGAATAGGCTAATGGAGAAAAATAATCTAAACCAGGAGTTAAAAAACTTCTTCTGTAAAAGGTAAGATAGTAAATATTTTAGGCTTTGTAGGCCATATTTGATTTCTACCACATAATTTTTTTTTATTCAGTCAGAGTAGGAAAGGCAGTGGCATACTCCTGCATGCAACCTGACTGAGATCCACTGGACAAGCCCAGTATGGGGTTATACACTGCCCATTTTAGGCATTACTTTGTTGCTCAGCAACTGAGCTCTTCTTAGCCCTTGAGGTGGAGGCCATGGAGCCATCCATAGCACCTGGGGCCAATTTGCTTCAATTGAGCCATGACTGTAGGATGGTGATGAGAGAGAGAGAAAGAGAGAGAGAGAGAGAAGCGAGGTGGGGGAGGTGCAGAATTAGATGGGTGCCTCTCCTGTGTGCCCTCACTGGAAATCAAACTGGGGACATCCAATGCTGGGCTCATGCTCTACCATTGATCCAGCCAGCCAGGGCCTCTGCCATATATTTTTTAATAAATCATTAAAAACTAAAATTTTTCTTGCTTAGTTGAAGGGTCTTACAAAAGCAAGACAAAGGCCAACCTCTTAAGCTTATGGGCCATAGCTTGCCAAACTCTGATGGCAAAAAGGACAGGTAGGAGGTCCAGAATGATTATGCATAGAGGATCAAGGTGGAAATCAAGGTCAGTATAGGTGAAGCAACAGAGACAAATAGGGCTGGGAAGGTGTGCTGGGCTTGGCAGTGTCAGTAGGAAGTTTATTCATTACTCTAAAGACAGAAGGAAACAACCTGTGAGTTGTTGACCAAAGGTGATGATTTGATCCAATTTATTTAAAAGACCTGTTTGCACCAGTGTGGAAAACTTGCATCACTTTTCTGCCAGACTGGCACCAGAGCTCAGTGAGAAAGCAGAAAGCAGAGGAAAGGAGGGAACCAGCAAGGTGGATATGGATGAGACAGGAGAGTTTCTGCTCCTTTGTTCTTTCTCCTGGCTCTTTAAGAACCAGAAAGCCCTTTGCACAGAGGTGGAAGTAAAAGACATCTTCCAACTGGCTGCTGCTAAGGCTTTGCTGGTTGGGCAACTAGCAGCCCCTGGACAGTTAGTTTCTTCTGTCCCTGGAAAGTTTTTCATTCTTTTAAATTTCAAGAATCCAATTTTGAATTTAAAAAATATTCACTTATTCTAATATAGTTGTTCAACCAGAGATAGTTTTAAAAGTGTGAATGTATCTTTTTAGGAGTAAATTTGCATGGATCTGTAGCATCAGACAAGTTAGAGGGAAAGATTCAGGTGAGTGTGTGTGTCCACCTTTTTGCCACCCTTGCTTTCTCTGTAAGGAGGAGAAACCTGCTTAGACGTGCCTGGACAGAGAGGAAGCAGGATCAATTGTTTATTGTCTCCAGGATATGACTCATCATTTCCACCCTCACCTTCCCTGTTTTGCCTCAGGATCTTTCAGCACGTTTCTACCGAAGTTTCCCCTCCTATAAAATTAGCCCAGGACTCATCTTTTCCATAAAATCTTCCTAGAAGAAAAAATTTTATAGCTGGTTTTCATTGATGATTCCAGATATAGACAACAATGTTTTCAACCTCAATAGTGGATTTAGCCTCTCTTCTCTTCTTGGGTTTGGGTTCTGGTTCTTACTTTTCTGTCCCCTCTTTTAGGTATGGGCACTGAAGTTTCCCCTGAAAGGACAGTCCAGTTTAATGCTAAGGAAAATATCAGAAATAAGGGCAGCTTTCTACGAGAGAATGAAATCTTACCATTTGTAACATCATGGATGGATCTAGAGGTCATTATGCTAAGTAAAATAAGTCAGTCAGAGAAAAACAAATGCAATATAATTTTATAAATATGTAGAATCAAAGAACAAAATAAGCA
This sequence comes from Rhynchonycteris naso, assembly GCA_037038555.1. Lineage (NCBI taxonomy): Eukaryota > Metazoa > Chordata > Mammalia > Chiroptera > Emballonuridae > Rhynchonycteris > Rhynchonycteris naso. The sequence continues at coordinate 233,055,910 of CM072998.1, forward strand.
ATAAAACAAAAAGCTCATAGATACAGAGAATAAATTGATGGTTGCCAAAGGAAGAGGAGGTTGAGGGTCTAGGTAAAAAATAATGAAATTATTAAAAAGTACAAATTGGTAGTTACAAAATAGTCATGAGGATATGCAGTACAGCATAAAGAATATAGTCAATAATATTGTGACATCCATGTATGGTCCTAAGGGGATACTAGAAATATAGGAGAGAACACCATGGAAAGTATGTGATATCTTATCCTAATGCTGTACAACTGAGCTTAATGTGAAATAATATTGATTGTAAATCGCAATCCAAAAATAAGATTTTAAATAGTGAAATTAAAAATATATAAAGTAAAAAAAAAATAGGGCAGCCTCAAAAACAGACACTAGTATTCAATATCAACCCAATTCCAAGGGAGAACCTTCTTAAAGTATGTCCCCTACTCATCTTACAAGGGTCTAGGAAATTGCCACCTCTTTTTTAGGATAAATAAAAAATGTCCAAAGTGTTTTACATTGGATATTATTCTTTTTTTTTTTTTTGATATTATTCTTTTTAAAGACTCTATAAGAGGAAACATCTAAATTTGGTCACATAAGGCTAGGACATCCTGCACTAACATTTTCCCTTGGAAACCAATGAAGTGGATAACACATTCAAGATTCTGACACTGTTAAACTTTATTTACTTGATTGCTTCCAGAATCTTTTGACTACAAGATCCACTTTTCTCCTAAATCATACTGGTGCCTCAAAACACTTTGGAAGTGCAAAGTATAGGCAGTTAGTAAGTCTGGGAGGTGTGGGGAGTAGGGGGAGGGAACAACCACTATTTGCTGCATGATGTGACCTATTAGCTTTTCATTCCTTGTCAAACTACCTCCTTAAACTAACAGGATAACCTTGAATTGGGTATGAATTGGGTATGGGGCAAGGGGCGGCAAGGATGGAAACAGTGTTTCCAACCTTGGACCATTTCCCAGGAAAGTCTGTCAGGGTCAAATGGTGATGTGTGGTCTTGTGAGTGGACAGGTTATGTTGAATTCAGAGTTGGGTTTCTACTCATTCAAGAGTAAGTAAATGGCCCTGTTTAAATGAACCTCAGTTACTAGCTGTTAGGTATTGCTGGGAAGAGTGACTGGGCTGAAGATCAAGATGAATAACTCATGGCAAGTGCATGTTTTAGAGTGAAAGCATAGGTCCTTTGTTTTTGACAAATGTGGGTTAAAATCTAGGCTAACCCTCTTCCCAGCTGTATGACTTATCCTGTCAGCCTGTTTGTTGTGAAATGAAATTATAATAATAACACTAATGTAGGATTGTTAGAAGTAATAAATGAGCAAATTTTTCAAACTAACTAATAGACTGCCTAATAAGTTGGAGAAACTCTATAACATCTGAAAGAACTTTTAGGAAGTATCTTCATGAACCATGCCTAAAATTTAACTGAAATTATCACTTTGAATCTCAGATTTCCTTTTTCCCTAGTGCAAATTTAAATCAAAGGTTATATCCTTCATTATATCTTAATCTCCACATAGATTTATCCCACACATCTTATTTTTGTAAAGTGTTGAATAGAAAAATATCCAGTCTTATATAATTCATCAGAAATAAATGATTTCTGATATAATTGGGGTTTTTTGTTTGTTTGTTTTTTTTTAACAGAGACAGAGAGAGAGAGAGATAGGGACAGACAGACAGGAAGTGAGAGAGATGAGAAGCATCTATCATCAGTTCCTCTTTGCGACACCACAGTTGTTCATTGATTGCTTTCTCATATGTGCCTTGACTGCGGGCCTTCAGCAGACCTAGCAACCCCTTGCTGGAGCCAGCAACCTTGGGTCCAAGCTGGTGAGCTTTTGCTCAAACCAGATGAGGCCGCGCTCAAGCTGGCGACCTCGGGGTCTCAAACCTGGGTCCTTCCGCATCCCAGGCCGATGCTCTATCCACTCCGCCACTGCCTGGACAGGCAATTTCTGATCAAATTTAAAATGATGAACTTCTGGCCCAATTATACATGGGTGGGTATTGGTTTAAGCTAATTTTAAAATTATATATGCATTTTATAAATATAAAGATTTTCATTAGACATATCTCCTAGTATTTTTTGTATGTGTTTGGTATTTATTTTATCAGTAAAAAATAGAAAATACTGTTTATGTAAAGTTAGGCTTAAGATAGAAAGTGACTCAATCTGGGCAATGAAGACACAAAATGCCTGGTGGATAGTCATCAGAATTCTGCAGCTGCCCAAAATACTACTAAAAATCAGCTGTGCTTACACTGTCTGATTCTGACAGTGAAATGTTTTAGGCTCAGATAACATAGTATTTGATACACAAAAGCAAATCAAAACACATCTCCCATGTAAACATTACTAAAGAAGGCAAATTATAAGGAGGTGTTCTGTTCATGTGTCTAACTATAGGCAGCTTAAGTTGAAAAGAATCTCATTACCTTGAGCCTACCATATATACACATGCATATAAGTAAAAGGACAAAAACTCAAAATATGGCCTCAGCTGAAAGAATTGTGAGGTTTAATTGAGACATTACTACATATTAGCTTTAGTACTTACAACACAGATCCCAAATACAGACCCTCATGTCAGGAAAGAATTGGCCACTTAAAATCTTTATGCTCACAATTTATTTAAAATTAAGTAGAGCCTGACCTGTGGTGGCGCAGTGGATAAAGCGTCAACCTGGGAACACTGAGGTCACCAGTTCAAAATTCTGCACTAATCTGGTGAAGGCACACATGGGAGTTGATGCTTCCAGCTCCTCCCCCCTTTCTCTCTCTCTTTCTCGCTCTGTGTCTCCTCTCTAAAATTAATAAAATAAAAAGAAATTTTAAAATTAAGTAGAGAATTTTCAAAACAAAGCTATAGAAGTTGTAATATACTTTAAATTTTACATTTAATTAACATTTTAACATAAAAATATAATGCAATATAAATGTGGTTTCTACAAGATAATAATAAAATCTATTAAAAATATAACTTACGAACAATCTGGTCTAGTAATGGGATAGAATCATAAAGCTTTATCATTAGCACTTTTTTCACTTTTGTCAGAATTTTTCTGTAATAATGTCTATAACATTACTACAGAAATTTGGAAATAACACCAAATATGTAAATATAAGACCGTGGTGAACATCAGGGCCAGGCCTTCAACAAAATTCTTCTGTGTATTTACAATAGTCTAAAGAAGAAACATAATGTATGTACATCAAATTTCACAACTGGAGTTAATATTAGATATAATGTAATTCAATATAACTTAATGACAAATGAGAAAACTAAAGATCAAAAAGATGAAATAACCTGCACATAGGTACAGTGCTTACAAAAGCCTGGTGAGCCCAAAACCTATGTCCCTTGATCCTATTTCCAAAATATTATTATTATACCTACTTTTGAAACACAAGCTAAGACCCTAAATTTGTTTCAGCACCATAAAAAAATGAGAAAACTATCTATTTTATAATTAATAAGTTTCCCCCAAATTAATAAAGTAATATTGAATATAGAATAAGCTATGCACTCATATTTATTTATAAAGCAGAACTATCTATGCTCTAGTACAAGAAACTGTGTTAAAAATATGGTGAAATAAAAACATACAAGAAACTTCTTAGTTAATGCTTAAAAGTTATGCAAAGAAAAATAAGTAATAATACCTAACTTTGGGAGAAGGTCTAGGATATATCAAAACAACAAAATAAAGGTTTTACATTTTATATTATTATTTTCTGTTTTGTTATTTTTTATAAACATGTGCTTGTCCTAATTCTTATTTTATCAAAAACTAGCCAAGATCTGGAAACAGCCCAAGTGCCCATCAATAGATGAGTGGATAAAAAAGCTCTGATACATTTACAAAATGGAATACTATTCAGCTGTAAAAAAGATGGGAATCTTCCCTTTTGCAACAGCATGAATGAACCTGGAGATTATTATGCTAAATGAAATAAGATAGTCAGAGAAAGACAACTACTATACAATTTTACTTATATGTGGCATCTAATGAACAAAATAAGCTAACAACAAAAAATATAGAAACAGACTCATAGATACCAAGAATAAACTGACAGTTGTCAACAAGAGAGGTTCTTAGGGGACTAGGTGGAAAGGTAAAGGGGTTAAGAAAAAGAACAGACACAGACAATAGTATGGTAATTAAGAAAGGGAAAGAAGTTTGGGGTAGGGATAAGAGGGTAAATGAAGGATAAATGGTGATGAAAGGAGACTTGACTTGGAGTGGTGAACACACAATACAATAGACAGAAGTTGTATTATAGAATTGTATACCTGAAACCTATATAATTTTATTTAACCAATGTCAGTTCCATAAACCTAAGAAAAATTAAAAATAGAAAAACTTGTGTTTACAACCAAAATGTAGTAACAGGAGCCAACATGTAGTTTCAATTGAAACAACCAAACAACTGGACAAAGTACTTAAGACAAAACTTTTTAAGACACAGAACACCAGGCAACAAAGGACAGTGATTCCTCAAGAATGGGAAATAAACAAGATGAAATCATATGATTTCCCACAGCTACTTTCTTGAGAGAGTTGCCATACAAAATCACGGGAAGGTATAACCCAGGTGGAATTCAATGGATTTCCTGAGATGAGGAGAGATCAGTTAGAGTTACCCGCACAGCATACAGAAGAGGAGAAACACCATAGACAGAACACTCAAGAGATAGTAAACATTGTCCTATCGATTACTGATCAGTGCATGCATATGACAAAACTACCTAAGACTGTGGGAAAAACACCTAAAAGTATTAGAGGACACAATATCACCATCACTCATAGTATAATAGAGAATAGTGTCTGTTTTCACCAACCAACTACAAAACCTCATAATTCCTGGGCATTAAGTAAAGTACACAGGAAGTTCTTCCCTCAATAGTAAAAATCATTAGCTGTAGTCTAAGTACTGTACTGGATCCACCTAACCTGAAAAGTGAGGCCTGAAAGGATCAACCTATTCCCAAGTAACTTAACAATGATAGTGAATTTTCAATAGTCAGAAAAGAAAAATTTACAATGTTTGGCATCCTGTGAAAAATGACTAGGCATGCAAAGAAGCAGGACAATATAGCATATAAAAAGGAGAAAAATCAAAAGCAAACAAAAAGTACTATAAATGTTAAAATAGTAAATATTATAATTACATTAAAATTGTTAAAGTAACTGAATTCTAAATGTTTGAACATAAAGGAGAAAAAGGCAATAACTGAAATATTGCTTTTTTCTCCTGCATTAAGTTTCTAAAGAGAAAAACTTCAATGTCCAGTATGAAAAACACACTAAATAAAGATTAACTGTAGAGTAGACATTTCAGAAGGAAAAATTATTAACTTTAATAATCTGGTTATATAAGCAATTCAAAGTTAAATACAGATAGAAAAAAAAAGAATTTATGAGCTGTGAGATCACTGCAAGTGGCTTAATATATATGTGATTGAAGTCCTAATGAAGAGAGAGCGGAGTAGAGAAAATGGCTCAAAACCAGTGATAAAGAAAAAAATCTTGAAATCAGCAACAACAAAAAGAAACAGATAAAATACAAAGAAAGAAAATAAGATTAACAGATTTTTCAACAAGAAGGCAGTGGAGCTATGTCTTTGGAGAGTAATGAAAGAAAAACTCTTAACCTATATACTATACTGAGCAAAAAACATCTTTTCACAGCAAAGGCAAAATAAAATCTTTTAGAGCAAACATGCACTACCAGAAATATTTAAAGTCCTTCAAAAAGAAGAAAAAAATATGGAAATATGAATCTAAGAAAAATACACATCTGAAATGATAACCACTTAGATAAATATATAAAAAATTTAAAAGCAATTAAATTAATGTTTTAAATAATTGGATGCTTAAATAAAATAATTTCACTGTAGTGTGGGGTTTAAATCTACAGGAAAAACAATCATAACACAAAAGTCTGGAGAGAAGAAATGGAAGTATCATAAGACACATACTATATGTTATACGTGTATGTTAAATAATATTTGAAATAGAATGCATTAAATTAAAGATAAGTATTTTAAACACTATAGTAGCTACTAAAATAACAATACAATGACCTGTAGTTAATAAGCCAACAACAAAATGAAATAAAAATCATAAAAATACATAATTCTTAATCTTTAATAAAAAGATAAAGTGAGAAAAATACACCAAACAAATAGAAATTAAATATTATATTATTAGAGTTTAACCTATTTATAGCAATAATTATATAAATTAAAATGACCTAAACAAGCCAGTTCAAAGGCAAATGTAAGATTGGATTAAAAAAAAAAAGCAAAGCTGAACTATATGAAGCACACTAAATATAAAGGTACAAATCAGTTGAAAATTAAAGAAACAAAAGGTATCAAAAGAAGAGCCAACTAGAAACGTGAGTAGAGTGTTCGTAGAAGTAGTCCTACCTGAAGATATGATCGGATATTGAGACCTGTGACACTAGATGAGGTCACACAGGGAGATGAGAGTGAGCTCGTAGCTGTCCTGGTGTTTACAGGAGGGAGAGATAAGAAAACATATAAATATTAAGGAAACTGTTAAGAAGTAGCTAGGAAAATGGGAAGAGATGAGCACATGGTGTCTTGGGTTCCAAATAAACAGTTTTAAGAAGGAAGTAGATAACAAATGTGTAAATCCAGGACTGGTCACTGGATTTAGAACACAGGATTAGCCTGTGTGACTAGGCGGTGGCACAGTGGATAGAGCATCAGCCTGGGATGCTGAAATCCCAGGTTCAAAACCCTGAGGTCACTGGCTTGAACAAGTGGTCACTGGCTCAGTTGGAGCTCCCTGGTCAAGGCACATATGAGAAAGCAATCAGTGAACAATTAAACTACGGCAACAAAGAATTGATGCTTCTCATCTCTCTCACTTCATGTCTGTCCCTCTCCCTTTCTCTGCCCCCATTACTAAAAAAATTAAAAAATAAAAATAATAACAAAGGAGATCTTTATGACCTGTATGGCAACAGTTCAGGGTGTGTGTAAGGCCAGTAGCGATGGGCACCATTACAGCCACCTGGCCCATGCAGGTTCGCATTTGATTTGGACAGACAGTAATGAAACAATGGAGACAAGAACTGGTGGGTCATTACCTTTAATCCTAGCTTGCACCAATGGGCGAGAAAATACACACAGTGGGAAAACACTTCTCTTTCCATTTAGGGCTCCCAAAGCCACTGACTCATCCTAGTATTGCTAGAATCAAAGGCCCCACGAGCCTTATTCACCTCTTTTCCCCATCTCCTTCTCTCTGCACAGACTCTGCACAAACTGGCTTCTCCTTCAGCACTCCAACATCTTAGCTGCCTCTCCTCTGCAATGCTAATTTCAGGAACCCAGAGAGACAGCCTCTGATCTCTCTTATTTTAGAGTGTAGAAATTAAAGCCTTTAAAGCCAGTATACAAATAAGGAAGTCTCTGATATAAAGCCACTTATCTGAGGCATAAATGGGATTCCTCATAAGAGTGCACCACCCCACATCATGCAATAGTCAAGGGTGTGGGTAAAAGCTTAGTGTTGAGAAGATCTTAGTATTAAAAGAGTGAGAAAGCTTAGTCTTAAAACTAAGCCTTAGGCTATAAGGACCTTGCAAGCTCACAGCCTGTCACCCACACCCAATGCAAACTATAAGCGAGCAAACATATACATCGTATTTGGAAACTTATTTGACCCACAGTGTGATATAAACATGCTAGAATGAGCTCACAAAAGAATGAGAGGAGATTAACAGACAAAAATAAAATGTCTTTTGAGGACATTTTTTTGTTAAGGGAAACAGAGAAACAGGTCAGTAGCTAGAGAAAGGATATGAGTTAAAAAAGAAAGTTGAAAATAAAGCAGTGTGCTTTTGGGTGATATAATTAAAGGAGGAGTTTTCTTCTTATTATTTTAATTGTTCATATTTTCCAAATTCCTATAATGAGTAAATGAGTATAGTTTTTATAACTAGAAAACAAATGAAATATTAGAGAAAAATATGTAATTTCTCCTCCCTCTTATATATCAGTCTCTCCACTATATATAGATAGTATCTGTTAGAAAGATAAAAAAGACTTTGGAAAAGAAGGTATTTTGTTTTGTTTTAATATTCTGGGCCACAGGAGCAAGAGACAAGCTAGAGAGTTTACACAATATGCATTAAAAGTCAGGTGTCTTGGCTCAGCCTCTCATGCCCTAAGCTATAACCAAAGGTGTGACTGCCACCCAAGAAGCAATTTCTAAATCTGGGAAGACTCATTTTGGTATCCATCTGTTATGATGATTCAAGTTATTTACAATGATTCTGGAATGGAAAATGGCTTTAATATCAAGTAATTTTCCGTTTCTTTATGCATTAAGAAGCTGTGGAAATAAAAGGAACAATCTCATTTACAATTGCATCAAAAATAATAAAATACCTAGGAATAAATTTAACCAAGTGGGCAAAAGGCCAGTATATTGAAAACTAAGACATTAATGAATGAAATTGAAGAAGACACAAATTAATGGAAATACATTCTATACTGAAGAATTGGAAGAATCAATATTATTAAAATATCTATACTACCCAAAGCTATCTACAGATTCAATGCAATCCCTATCAAAATGCAATGTAATTTTTCAGAGAAATAGAACAAATAATTTAAAAATTTTTAGGGAAACACACATACTTACAAAAAACAACCTCACAAAAACAAACAAACAAAAAAATCAATAACCAAAGCAATCTGAGAAAGAAGAACAAAGCTGGAGAAATCACACACCTTAATTTCAAACTACATTACACAACTATAATAATTAAAACAGTATGGTATTGGCATAAAAATTAAAACATAGATCAGTAGAACAAAATAGAGAACCCAGAAGTAAACCCAGACCTATACAGTCAATCAATTTTTGACAATGGAGCAAAGAATATAACATGGGTAAAGGACAAGACAACCTCTTTAATAAATGATGTTATGGTAACAGAAAATTCATGTGCAAAAGAATAAAATTTAATTATTGTCTTATGACATATGCAAAAATAAGCTTAAAATGGATTAAACTTGAATGTAAAAGCTGACACCATAAAACTACTAGAAGAATACATAGGCAGTAAACTCAACATCAGTCTTGATGAAGAGTTTTTTTAATCTAATACCAAGTGTAAAAGCAGCAAACCCAAAAACAAGTGGAATTACATCATACTAAAAAGTTTCTAAACAGCAAAAAAAAAAAAAAAAAGAAAAAGCAACCTACTGAATAGGAGAAAATATTTGCAATTCATATATCTCATAAGGAGTTAATACTAAAATATATATTAAAGAAAACTAATGTCACTCAATAGCAAAAAAATAAAAATTGATTAAAAAATAAACAGAATATTCGAATAAACACTTTTCCAAAAAGGACATACGATGATAGTAAGCAAGTACATAAAAGATGCTCAACATCATTAATCATCAGGGCCACAAATCAAAGCCACAAATATATATTTCCTCATACCTGTTATAATATCTATTAACAAAAAGAAAAAATAATAGCATGTTGTTGGTGAGGACTTGGTGAAAACGGGACCCATATGCATGGTCGGTGGAAATGAAAATTGGTGCAAGCATTATGAAAACCAGTATGGCAAATCTTCAAAAAATTAAAATAGAACTACCATATGATCCAACAATTCCACTTTTTTTTTTTTTACAGGGACAGAGAGAAAGTCAGAGAGAGGGATAGATAGGGACAGACAGAAAGGAACAGAGAGAAATGAGAAGCATCAATCATTAGTTTTTCGTTGCCTTTGCGACACCATAGTTGTTCATTGATTGCTTTCTCACATGTGCCTTGATCGCGGGCCTTTAGCAGACCGAGCCACCCTTTGCTGGAGCCAGTGACCTTGGGTCCAAGCTGGCGAGCTTTTGCTCAAGCCAGATGGGCCCGCGCTCAAGCTGGCGAGCTCGGGGTCTTGAACCTGGGTCTTCTGCATCCCAGTCCGAAGCTCTATCCACTGCGCCACCACCTGGTCAGGCCACTTTTGAATATTTATATAAAAAAAGTAAAATAAGAATACTAACTAGAAAATGTATCTTCACCTTTATGTTCACTGAAGCATTATTTCCAATAGCCAAGAAATGGAAGCAATATATCTATCAATGAATGACTGTGTGTGTGTGGGTGTGTGTGTGTGTGTGTGTGTGTGTGTGTGTGTGTGTGTGTGTGTGTGTGACACAGATTTCTCAGATCTGTATTTAGGCAGAAGACTTATGTCAATTACAAAATTTGGCTTAGAGGTAGAGGAGTTTGGAAACAAAGAAGCCACTATATTTTGAGTCTTTTCAAAAATGTGGATGAAGTGAAAAAACTGAATCTATGTGGTCAAAAACCACAATGACATGAATATTCTTTTACATGGCTCTATACCGTTGAATATTATATAATAGTTAAAATGAAGAAATTATTGCTGTACTCAGTGATACAGATTAATTTTAAACATAACATACAGAATAAAAAAAAAACAATTGAAGACAACTACTAAAATACAATATCATTTTTTAACTTAAAAAATAAGCAAAATAAATAATAGTTTTGGGGTATGTATACAAGTGTTAAATAAATTGACTAATTCACTTAATAATGTGCTTAGGTTTTACTAAATGTCCAAACTCAAATAAATCATGAGTCTGGGCTGCATAAATGCATGTTCATAGCCTACCTGCGTGATGAACCCTGTAAAGAGCACAAACCTTTCAAAAGTGAATAGTAACCACCAGATATGGGCCTGTGGGAATGCAGGCCCTGTATGTTCATACTTTCTAATCAACACACAAATAACATTATTTTTTAGTGATAAAAACCTGTATTAAATACTGACTCAGCATTTCTTTTTAAACACAGAGTGAGTTAAATGAAACATGACTATTATTATAGCACTAGTCTTCTGGTCTAAACTCAGAAGTTCTTTTTAAAAGTCTCTCTCACTATGTAAAAGACACTCATGTGGGAAACAATGACATTAGAACAATTAGCGCCCACCTGGTCCCAAAGCTGTTAGTAGTGGTGTCTAGTTTGGTGTCCCTTCAACTGCTCCTCAGCTCTTTCTGCTGGAGTGCGGGCTGGGGCCACCTGGGAAATGCTAATACATGCCTGTTTAAAGTTTGTGCCTGTACCAGCCCAGCGGGGGCCTGGCCTGTTCTGTTCCACCTCTAATGTTGTCAGCTCAGCAATCTTAAGATGGTTACCAAAATATCCTCAGGTCTTCCAATGCCTTACTTTTGTTCCATCTTTCTATCAGGCTATAGTCTTGCTGATCTGCTAGCCTAGCCTCTGACCCACAAGTTCGACTCCCAGTTCATAGCTCGTCTTCTCAACATAAAGACTGTTTGTTATACATGGATTGGTTCCAAGACTGTCACATAAACTGCACCACACTCCAAGAATATCCTAGAACAGCCTGGTTACTCCTCTAATTTGCTGTTGTATTGGTTGCCTCCCCAGTATCCATGACTCCTTTTCAACAATTACTAGTTTCCATTTATGGACATGTGTTTCTATAATGCTGTCTTTATCCACAGGTTTAAGCTAACACAATTAGCAAAACCTACACCTCTGGCTATAGATATTGGTTCAAAGGTGGACATATAACATATAAGTCAAATAAGATCTTACTTCAATAATAATTCTAAGGGCAAAGAAAGATATCTCTTGTTAGGCATTAGATTTGTGGTGTTAGGAAAAAAGTCCCTGACAATGTCAACACTTTTTCTAAGCAAATTTTGGTGCTTGAACTTGTAGAGTTATTAGTTTAAAAGATCAAAGAGAAGCTGGTCTATTTCTTCAACAAGGTTCCTAAATATTTATTAAATTATATGAGCACTGACACAAGAAAACTAAGTTTATTTGACTAATGTAAATATATTTCTATGAAGGATGTATCCAGGGCTTGGAAAATGCAGAAATAACAAGACAGTTGTCCTAGTATGTTAGAGCTGAGGGCTTCCAGGAGAAGAGTCAGTGCAAAATGATGATCCATATAATAAATAACATTTCTTGTCCTTTTCTGCCTATCTTCAATCTCAATGGTTTTTTTTTGTAGATTACTACAAAATACAACTACTTGGTATTTTTTTTAAGGATAGAGGAGGAGAATAAAGAGGAGAGAGAAAGGGAGAGAGAGAGAGAGAGAAAAGAACATCAATCTGTTCCTGTATGTGCCCTGACTGGGGACTGAACTGGCAACCTCTACCTATCCAGATGATGCTCTAACCAACTGAGCTATCCCGCCAGGGAATTAGTTGGTATTTTTAATACAGCTGTGGCATGGGTACTGTTAAAGTGTTGGGCATATCACAACAAAAAAGATGAACAAGATCCCTCTTTCCATGCAGTTTACATTGTGGTATATGAATAGAATGACAAGGAAGAAGGCAAGGACATATCCTGTGAGGCTTATAAACTATAGAATGAAATGCATACAATTTGAATTTCTGGAATGGACAACCATTGGTTAATTTTAAGCATTACATGATCTTATTTACATTTTAGAAAATCACTTTGACCACTGAGAATAGATGGTTGAGAGGCAAGAATAGAAACAGGAAGACCAGGCAGAAGGCTATGCAAGTTTCTCTGGCATGAGAGTGAGAGCATAGACCCTGGAGCCTGTTGGAATAATGCTTTTTTCATGTATTAGCTCTGTGTTCAATGGCAAGCAGCTTAAACTCTCTGTGCCTCTTTGTCTCATTTTAAGATGGAGTCAGTAGTAACATTCATTTTATACAGTTGCTGGCCAATCCTTAAAACTTTGGCATGTTGTAAGTGCACTATGTGTTCAGCTTTGTAACATTGCAAGCTTGGGTTTGAGAAGAACTGGTGAGGATGGAGAGGAGGGGGAGAATCTGGGTTGGCTGTAGAGGGGGTGTTATTGGACATGTTAGCAATCTGATACTGAAAGTATGAAAACTGATGAATCAAATGTATTTGCTTAATACATCTTTAAAGCTTGTTATAATTTTTTTGGATAAGAAGTGAGTCACAAAAGAACAGTATTAATCTCTTTATAATTAGAGAATTTTAAATCTCAATAAGTACTCAGAGCAAACTCAGTTCAGTAGTTTCCAAAAAATGTTGCACAAAGCCTAAGGACTCTTACAGGCTTCTCAGCAGTGAAGGTTACAACAGGAATTACCTTATCCATAACAAGCAGTTGGGGGTAGCAAAATACCTTCCTCTTAGTAAGGATTTTTGGTCACAAAATAGTCACAGGGATGTAAAATACAGCAGAGAATATAGTCAATTATATTGTTAATAACTGTGTCCAGGGTGCACCTGCTTTATAAAGTATATGATTGTCTAATGCCTATGTTGTATACCTGAAACTAATACAAAATAGTACTGAAGGCAAAGTGTAATTGAAAAACAAAATTCAAAATAATTAGAAAGACAAAGTGTGAAAAGAAACCAACCAATTGTAATGTTCATTTATAGATTTTCTGAAAATACTTAAAATAAGTGACTAATTCCCCTCCCACTTAAGCAGTTAAATTCTGTCAAATTTTATTGTCTACATTTTATATAATAACCAACTTAAAATTCAATATTAAACATCTCTTTTCTTAAAAATCAATTTTCCAATTTTTTATCAAAAAGTTTGTTTACTTACCCCTTTGAGCTAACTTCCAGTCTCTGGCTATTCTTCTGAGCTCTCTGTTCTTTTAACCTCCTCCAAAACTTATTCACCCTCTCTACTCTCTTATGAAAGAGAGCAGCTCTTTGTCTCTCCTAACTCAAACTCCTGGTTTTGTAGTTTATTTTTGCAAATTTACATCACTCACTAAGAGTTTTGTAAGTAAAGACATCCACTTCATAGAGAATTTTTATTGTCCACGTCAAAAAGAAACCTAACACTGATTCTAGGGCTAACTACCAAAACAGAGATAATTAAATTTTGTCACCCATCATAGTGAGATCACCTCAGATGCTGTCCTGGTTGACATTGTTATTCTGGAGAGTCACTCATCTAATGGGTCATATTTGCAGACAGAAGTTTTGAGCTCAGTGTCAACCACCAAATGTACTCCTTGTTCTGGATGATTCAACTTGTTTGGAGCAAGGCATTAACCAGCAGCACGGGGAGTGTGAAAAGCAGATTTGATCCCTGTGGAGAAAGTATTGAATGGACAAAGACAAACAGTATTTGATTGCTTATTGCTCTTACAAACCTCTAGGAATTAGGAAACCAGCACAGAGGCCCATGTTCTATGCTATGTGATGCAATGATGGTCAGGGAAAGAGTCACTGGGACTCAGGGAAGCAGGGCCTTGCTGTCTGCGTAGAATCACCAGACTTAGGCAGCAAAATTTCTAATTTGTGACCCTGGAAAAAGACCCTGAGATTGTCTTTTTGGGCAATAACTGCCTTTCAATATGAGTTGAGTTGTCCCTGATGTTGAGGACCTTAGTTTCTATGGTGAGCAATGCTGAGGAAGGCTGAAACTGACAGATTTGAAAGAGTTTGTTGTCGCACAAAAAGCAGGGAAACTTTGGAATTAGATTTTAAAAACTCAACATGTGATATAGAATAACCAGGTCCTTTGTGTTTATAAAGAATTTATTATTTCTTAAAATGAATTTATTATGAGTTTAAATAGTTGAGTTTCTTAATTCTGGTAAATTATTAACTGAGGATTATGTGTGCATGTACTTTTTATACCGTTGTTAATTGGTTGCATTAATGTGGAACATATTTGTGTAGAGGGCCTAGGAAATGTTCAGTGATGACTAGAGTTATTTTCATATTTTTTTATTCTGACATGTCATCTTTGTGACTGAGTGTATATGGTGATATATGTATATAAATACATGCATGTAAAATAAATATGGACTGCACATCTTTGTTTCAGGGTGTCATAATTGGAGGCAGAAAGGTACATGTATTGAAATCGGTCCACATTTCCTATAACCCAAGGCACATATATTCTGCTTTGATGTGGTCAGACCTGGCCTTTGGACACACACTGCAAAGACAAAGCTGAAGAAAGGTAGGCAGAGTGAGAGAAGGCAGGTGTGGAGTGAGGTTTACAATGGTAGTCCTGTAAACTGACTTCACCATGACCCACTGTAAACACACAGGCCAATTTCCAGGTAGCGTAATACCTTCTTCTAAAAGAAAATGTTTTATAATTATAGTATTCATATAAATATTATCATCCAAAATGAGATGAGAAAGAAAGAAAAAGAAAGAAAAGCAATACATGTGGCTATTAATTTATAGTTCTTATAATAAATAATCTAAATAAGTAGACTAAAATGGCATTCTTAAGTTAATTGTTGAATTACTTTTAATTTTATCTTTCTATATTTTTTCACTTTTGTTCTCATGTAGCACAGATTATTGAAAGCTGTCAACTTTTCTGTTGTTCAACCAATAATGAATAGTGAAACCAAGATGATCTGCATTTCTTCGTTTCGATTTGATCTAAACAAATCTATACTCAATGTTAAGCCATATAATTGTGCTTACAATGATTTATTGACATGTTTACTATTACCATTAATATTTAACAATCTGTGAATTTGTTGATTGTCATACATCAACCAAAGTAACATGTTGCTGATCTGCAATAGCTCTGAGTCATGTTCACAATTTCTCCAAGTCTCAGCCTCCATAGACCTCTCTGCCACCACTGGATCATTTGTGAGATACTAAAAAAATTGTCTAATTAATTTACATAAGCTTTTATGATTCATGAAAATATTTTCCTCATAGACTTGCATATTGTCTAAAATTCTTGCGGTTAAGGTCTTTCATAAAGTCTAACTTTTTTTTTTTTTTTTTACAGGGAAAGAGAGTCAGAGAGAGGGATAAACAGACAGGAACAGAGAGAGGTGAGAAGCATCAATCATTAGTTTTTTCATTGCTGTCGCAACACCTTAGTTGTTCATTGATTGCTTTCTCACATGTGCCTTGACCACGGGCCTTCAGCAGACCAAGCAACACCTTGCTGGAGCCAGTGACCTTGGGTCCAAGCTGACAAGCTTTTGCTCATCCAGATGGGCCCACGCTCAAGCTGGCGAGCTCGGGGTCTAGAACCTGGGTCTTCCGCATCCCAATCCGACACTCTATCCACTGCGCTACCTCCTGGTCAGGCCATAAAGTCTAACATTTGACACACATTATCTCAATGGGTTTATCTATTTAAATATTTTGTTATTAATTAGCAGAGCCTAAGACAAAAAAGATTCAAATAAAGGATGAATAAACTGTGGTGGAGATACAAAAAACAAGGCCAAACAAGCACACCAAGTCCCTGAACACAGCTCACATCTGACCATCAATAAATAGACTAGGTGCTCAGACAATGGGAAAACATGCCAAAAAAAAAAAACAAGCCAATAAATAAACTAGTTTCTGACCTCATGAGACTGCTGAAAATAGTTGAAAGGTCACTGAGGGAAAGTTCAGAGAGAAATGAAATGAACTTGTTTTTCTTCTAAGCAATTTCATGGAAACCTCTGATCACCTCTCCTAGGACCTCAGCATTCTTTGACCAGTTAAAGATAACGGTGAAAAATTTCCAACTAAATTAATTGCCTAATAATGATAGTGGTCCTCATGATATGTAGAAAAAAATGGCCTTACCTGTAAAATATTATTTCCATTAATGTAATACTTGTATCAATACAATAATACGTACTGACATATCTTGTAATGAGAACAAAATCTCAATCATGTTTCTCCCATGGAGGAAAAATGGCATTCCATTGATTGTGCCTGGAAAAAATCAAGTGCTCTGTGTTGTAAATGGTTTTGAGCTTATATAGAAATTTACAGGAAACTGATGATGTGTACTCAGGTTAGAGTTGAGAGCTAATTCTGTAACCCTGAGTGTTTTTTAAGATATCAGTGAGGTTGACTCATTTTAAGATAAACCCCAAATCAAAGCAACCAGTACACCAAATGCTTCCTAAAAGAAAATGTATTTTCAGCATCACATTAAAGCTGCTGCTGCTGCTGAGACCAATTTAAGACATATTTAAAAGCAGGTTCTACTTTCTAATTCTTCAGCTCACTTTTCTTAGTTTTACATCTTGTATACTGAGAGAAGCAAGCCCAGCAGCTGCGATCATGGAGTCAGGAGCTGGAGAGTGGTTCAGACTGCTTGCATGTTCTCACTTTCCCCACTCATCATTTTCTTTGTTAGAACTGACCAAGAACTGCAACTACCTGAGATCACAGAGGGTTCCTCTGCCTCGTGCTAGAAATCCTGATTTCTAGTCACCTCCTTTCTATATCTGAAGTCATTCTGATCTAAACAGAGGGGAAAAGAGCAAGAAAAAAAACAGAAAAAAACCCACAATAGTAAACAAAGGCAACAAAACCACCATAGTCCCACCAAAAATAAACAAAGACAAAGGAAATTAAATTAAGGGTGTTTTCTTATTTTTCAATCATGTCATTAAAAATGAGGAGAAATATGATGTGTTATTAAAAATATTGTCAAGTTATATGTCAAAATCTTTATATAAATAAAATTTGAAATTTGTCACTTGCTAGCATGAAAAATAAAAAAAAAATGATTGGTATCTTAGTTTTTTTTCTTACAATAGAATAATTCCTTAGAATAATTTAATGTCAGCTAGCTTTCTTGTTCCTATAGGACTCTTAGTCACCTGTTAGACTCAGATGCCATTGACCTTCTTGTACAATCCTCCCTTAACCCTTTAACACTTTGCCCCTATAACAAGCACTTGATGCTTATAGACTGTATTGGTAATTGGTCTATATGTGTGTGCTTATGTCCCTGACTATACTGGCATCTCTTTTAGAACAGAATACCTAACTTCTGATCATTCATAATCGGAACCACAGTTCTTTGTGAGAACATCATCATCACCATAGTGTTTTCATGAACATTCACTCAACCTTGGGGCAGTCCTGCAAGGATACTGATAGTAAAGTTGTCCATCTTATCCAAGTTTAAATATTTGTGAATAAAAATCACCTAGTCATCTATTCAAGTGTTAACCACAAAGCAGTGATTCCTATTGTTTATACATAATAGCAAATATAGAAAACTATGTTTGGATGAGCACTAGAGAAAATGGTCTGTTGAGGATTGGGGTTAACTGGCTCATGGTGATGGAAATTCATTTCTTAATACACCAGTAACCCATTTGTGGCAGCCAGCATAGCATGACAATTGTTGGGGGAGTTCTGCTGTAAAGGAATACTATATGCTGTAACATAGTGACTCACATGTGGGGGTGATACCAGAATCTGTGGACCATGATCTTTGCCATTAGGAGTAAGGACTTGAGAAATGGGGACAGTGGTGGGATTCAAATAATTTAATAACTGGTTCTCTGCCTTAATGGCCATTTTAAGTATAAAAAAATGATATACCAAAAGGTAATTTATTATTTCATGCATTTAATACTTAAATAAAACAATAAAAGAGGTACACAAAACTAGATTATGTTATAAAAAAAGAGTTTTAAAATATTAATAAAAATATTAAATAATACCTGACAAAAAACAATAAAACTGTTATTTAAGATCTTCCCAGGCCCTGGCCAATAAACTCAGTGATAGAGCGTCAGCCCTGCATATGGATGGTCTGGGTTTGATTCCTTGTCAAGGCACACAAGAGAAGCGCCCATCTGCTTCTCCAACCCTTCCCCTCTCACTTCTCTCTTTCCTTCCTGCAGTCATGCCTCCATTAAAGCGAGTTGGGCCCAGGCACTGAAGATGGCTCCATGAACTCTGCCTCAGATGCAAAAAAATGCCTCCAGTTGTAATGGAGCAAGTGCCCCAGATGGGCAGAGCACCAACCCCTAGTGGGCTTGCCTGGTGGATCCCAGTCAGGGTACATATGGAACTCTGTCTGTGCCTCTTCACCTCTCACTAAATTTAATAAATAAATAAATAAATAAATAAATAAATAAAAAGATATTTGCAATGACAGCTTGTCATTCCCAACCCCCAATTATTTGGCATTTTCCCTCTCTACTTTATATGTTTGTTTATTGAAGTAACAAATACGAGGGAATTAAAATGTAGTATTTCATCAAAGGTATAATGCGTTTTATGGAATGAATAAATAAATATTACAAGCATAGTTTCTTCAAAATTTTTTCACCTATGGACAGAATGAACGTTACTATGGGCACTTAAAATAAACTGTTGCTCAGATGAACGTTAAAAAAGAGTAAGGAATGTAAACTAGTGATTTCTACTTTGGGTGGCTGCTCAGGTGCCCATGTTAGAGAGAACCCTGATTACAAGTGCCATTTTAACAACCAGTTCATTGAACTCAATAAAAAATTAGGTATCAGTTCTCCTGAACTGGTGCAAACTGGCTGAATCTCATCATTGGATGGTGAGTAAAATAAGTACGCAAATAACTACAGTACCACCCAAGGCCAGGAAGTGATCAATTGCTGGATGGGAACAGAGAATTCTTAATGAAAAAGGTGGGATTACATTTATAAAATCTCCCAAAGTCATTGGGTACCTATCTGTCCTCTCTGTCAGGCACTGGATGCACATGTTGAGTGCCCAAGGAGCTAGCAGACCAGCTATTTTCAGTGTATGGCAAAAAATTTTAAAACATGCTATACTTGACTATTTCATCAGACATTGACCTCTTTTTCCTTAGACTGATCAAATAAAAATAAATGACAACAGCTAACACAACAACAGCTGTTCAGTGTGAATGAATCAAAATTATACTTTTTTTGTCAGATTGGCAAAAAATATATTTTTTGGTGTGTCATAGAATTTTCATCATTAGTTTATGTGTGCCATGAGATAAAAAAGATTGAAAGTCGCTGTCATAGACTAATAGGGAAATGACACTTACCAGCACACTGTTACAGGGGAGAAAAGTAGTTGCAATGATGGAGGCACATATAGGGTCTTCTGGGAGCACAACTGAGCTGAACATTAAAGGAGAAGTTGAATCTTAACCAACAGAAATCTGAAATACAAGAGAGTAGGCTGATCTACCTGAAAGCCCTCGCTAAAATAAACAGAGTGACGAGTCATCATAGACAGATAATGCCTGGGACCTATGAAGAGAAGTGCTGATGTGAAACAGAATAGGTGTGTTCCTGGGAGAGCGGAGAGCTGAGCCTCAAGCACACCTGTCGGCAGACAGCAAGTTGCTGTTTACTAAAGGTGGTCAGAGACGATAGAATGCAGGTTACCTACAAAGCCTTAAATAGGGCAGGAAATGGGTGTAGCAAGCAAAACTATAGGATGCCCAGTTAATTCAGAACTTCAGAGAAACAACAAATACGGTAATTCTTTCAGTATTTCTCTTGCAATATTTGGAACATGCTTATGTTAAAAAATTATTTGTCGTTTGTCCGAAATTCAAATGTGACTGAGTGCTCTGTAATTTATCAACAATTCTAGTGGGATAAATGAGAGTCAGAGGCCAAGAGAAAGTGAACCTTGGCTGTCAGCAGTGTTTCTCAGTGTGCCTGTGACTCCCCTGTAATAGGATAACTTGGGGTGCTCATATAGTTTTAGTTTCCTGGAGTGCACTACAAACTTTAATCATTATCCTTAAGATGAACACAGAAAACCGGTGTTTTTGTTCTTCAGCTGGTTCTGTAATTTCCTAAAGTCTGAAAAGCACAATAAGGAACTCTTTCTCAAATGTAGGAAATAAAGCAGCATGTAGGAGTATTCATGCTTCAAAGAGGTGGAGTAACAGCACTCACACAGATGAACCCTCGCATCCTGATAGGTATCCTGATAGGTATAATTATGCTGCATTTTACTGCAGATGTTTAGGATAAGTGTCTCCAATAAATTACTTAAAATAAAATTCTTAGTGGTAGTGATAATCCCAATAAGACTAAATAGCAGAGATATATAACGGCTTTGCTCAACAGCATAACTTTATCAGTTCCTGACGATTCAAGGGTAATAAGAGTAGCAATAGAAATTAACATCTGGAATTAATTAATATTAAATGAATTAATCTAATAGAAGGCAGGAATGACATGAAGTCAAAGTAATGAAGCACTTAAGTTCAATAAGTCCAGGCTGGAAAGGCAGGCCATTATAACCAAGAAAGTGACAATGTAATCAATATATGGAAAATGCAAGGAACTAATTCAGGTTTAGATGGCACAGGGAATATAAAGATTTACTTATCTAAAACAGAATAGGAGTTAAAGCAAGTCAGAGAGATGAAAAGATCAGTGGCATGGCTAGTGTTAGCTAAGGCAATGGTGCGGATGTAAAAGTTTCTGGAAACGTGAAACCAACGATTTTAAGGATCATCAAGATAGATGATAAAGGTGCTTTAGATGATTGTTGGAAGTGAGATAGAAAAAAAGACTTAAAGTCATTGAGATTTAGTACTGTTTTTAAAGAACTTATTTATGTTCAGGAAGTAAATCATAGATTCTAATAAATAAGTGATTAGATTCACACCTTTTGTGTGGAAATATTCTCCAAAATGTCTCTGAGGGTATGACAGTTCAGTCTGCATAGCAACAGCCAAAATTTACCTTTCTATTTATAGCTTCCCATTCTGTTACCATGCAAATATGTTTGTTTCCTATTGAAGAAAAGTAGGATTTTCTTTCCAATGATAAAGTGTCTTAGTTTATGGCAATCTGTGAGATGCATTAGGTGAAATGAGGTAGTTGTGTTTTTACTTCTTGCTTTTATAAAAAATGCCAATAGTTTCACATAATATGTGAAAATTTTCTCACAACTTTCCTATTTAGAAGCTATTATAAAATAGTCAAATGGGAAGTAAATGTTCTCTTTATTTCACAAACTACTTATAAGAAGAAAAAAATATACAGATAACAAATTCTAGAACGTATAAGAAGAAATTCAGGGTATGCCAAGAACAGAAGAAGCATTAGTAATGAATAGTCACAAAAAGATTTATACAACATTTCATTTCTTTTAAATATGGTTTCTAAGTTCATTTGTCTTTAGAATATTATTATCTAAGCACCTTCATTTTTATGTCTGTTGTCATCGGCACAGAAAAATATTGGCATCATTGGACCCCCTTATAGAAAGTCTCTAAGAATGCAAGTTTTGTGAAGAGAAAGGTTTGGGATATTAACAGAGAGAGAGGTCATGATGAAATCCAGCCTGAAATAAAGTGGTAAGAGAAATAGTGATATTATCAAAGGTATGGGGCATAGTTTACCACCATTGCTTCTTGGTTGCTTAATTCCATGGTCACCCTGCCTCGTAAAATTTTATCAAAACTAAGTTCATTTGTTACATAGCGAGGTGCAATTCAAAATATACACTGACATTCATCCCTTGATTTGCAAAAACAATATGTATAATTGTAGTCCTAAATACCAAACAATGTGGAATTGTTATACTACCATAAATACAACAAGACTAATAAAAATAATCACATTTCTGAAAAATATTTTATAATGTGGAAATGCTTACTTTATTTTGTTAATTAAAAATGGAGGATAGTACCCATAATAATTGGTTTGATTCCAGTGGATAAATTTTAGGGTGGTTAGCAAGGGGACAGTCACATGAGGAACTACTGAGGCACGGGAACTTTGACTAGAACCGCCCATATTCTTGCATGCCAAAAGGAACTTCCCAGAGGTCCTTGGGAAAAAGCAATTGTCCATCAGCCAGTGAGATTTCACTATGTCATATTATCTGGACGACCCAAAAGAACCCCTAGGACTCCTTTAAATCTGGTTCTATGCAGTCTCTCTGAGTGATATTCCTGGCCTCCATCTTCCAAGCCACTGAGTCTTGTCGGAGAAGTGCTCTGTACTAAATAAAGCCTTTAATATTCCACACTTGGTGGCTATGCCCCCTTCCTCCTTCCTCAGCAGGAAAAATAGCTTACATAAATAAAATATATGTGTGTGCCAATAAAATACAAAAAAGTGGGCAGCAAAGAACTTATAAAAATTTTAGTGGTCTCTCAGGTTGTTGAACTAAGGATGATTTTTATTACAACTTTCATATCTCTCACTGCTTTCTAAATTTTTTGAGTAAATGCTTAATAATCAATCAATATAGTAAAATGTTTAATCTGAGTTTTTAAAAATATTTGCTGAGCTGAAGCCTGGAGCTCAAATAAGAGATAGGAAGCTGACAGCCAGGAATGTAGTAGTTGAGATTGATGACCTAGAGAATACACATTTCTAAAAATCTACTATTAAATTATGGCATGCAATTATCCTGGGTAAATCCCCATTAAAAATTGAATAAGAACAGTAAAGAAATGGATAATACAGTAAATGTACAACAATTAGATATATATCAAACTCTGTATATCCCTAATAGGAATTACATCTCCTTGAAAGACACTAATTCAGTAAAAAGCACATTGAGTTTTGGCATCACACAAACCCAACTGTGAGCTTCAGCAGTACCATGTACCACAGATGTGATCTGGATAAATCACTTAACTTTAAATCTCTTTTCCACCAGAAAATAAAATGTGAGATAATAATTCTTACCTCACTAGGTTGTTATAAGAATTAAAAGAGATAAATATTTAAAGCATTTTTATATGGATAGCACTTAAAAATATTAGCTTTCTCCTTCCCCACCATTTCATTTAAGTGTCCACAGATTTTATACAAACATTGATACTATCGTGAGAAAAAAAATACATATTTAAAACAAAAAATTGTATGGATTATATCTCAAGATACAACATGATAAAATCAAATACTTAATATGTCATAAAATACAAAAACTCATTAAAGACACACTTCCTACAACAATAATCATTCCAAAAAAGTGAAAGATTGCTTTTATAGAATATTGAGAGATTAATACATATGAAAACACCATAAATAATGTCATATAAAGCACAGATGATAGAAAAATTAGAAATATATTTCTACATAGTATGACTCCAGTAATTATTT
This sequence comes from Rhynchonycteris naso, assembly GCA_037038555.1. Taxonomy (NCBI): domain Eukaryota; kingdom Metazoa; phylum Chordata; class Mammalia; order Chiroptera; family Emballonuridae; genus Rhynchonycteris; species Rhynchonycteris naso. The sequence goes on from CM072998.1 coordinate 233,079,822, forward strand.
TTACAAAAAATATTAAAGCCTCATAAATATGCTACCTGTTCTTTTATATGTTGGTGTATAGTTGGCCAGACTAAAGGTCTTTAAAATTTTAAAATCTGGGTTGACCACTAAAGGATCATAAAATTTTCCAGTAATTTATAGTGGGTGAGCACCTGTATTTATGAAATACTAATGTTTATGTGTGGATAAAACAATTTATACAATAGAAAAATAATGATGAATGACAAGTCTAAAAGCTGATTTTTCTGGTAAACCAATAATATAAAATTTAAAATTTCCAGAAAATTTAATAATAGAAAAAGACAAATAAGAATTAAAATAAGAATAGAGGAGGAAGTAAGTTTTTTTAAGTATTATAATATACCAAGTGTACTTGATTTTACTTACTTAAGCTAACAGATAAAATTTTATAGATGTTATAAAATATAAAAGTTGACACAAGTTAAAATACCTCGACAGGACAATAAATATAAAAGAAATTGTGCGTTTATAAAAGATATTCTTTCAAGTATTTTAAATATTGATAGATTTTTATTTGTTGATTAATTTTTTAAAATACTAAAGAATAACTTTTCTCCATGTTAGGTACTTTATTTCAGAACAAAGAAAAATAGAGAGAATCCACATAATTTATTTAGTGAGTAAAATATAATACCACCTGAAGCCGGATAAAAGGATATCAAACTGAAGTTGTTTATAGAATATCTACTAAAATTGATAAAGATATCAAAAGAAGAATATAGAGACAAACACTTTACATTTTAAAAAATTGAAGGCAATTTATTCAGAATCTATGTGATTACAGTGGTTATTTGTGAACACACAATATGGCGTATAGAGATGTATTGTAGAATTGGGCACCTGAAACCTGTATAATTATGTTAACCAGTGTCACCCCAATAACTTCAATTTTTGAAAAGTGAGTATCTCTATGAATGGTGTTGTTAACTTTGGTACACTGCAGGAATTTTTGCAAATTATTTTGAATCTTTATTTTACCCCTTACAAATGTTGGGATATTTTAATTTTGTTTCTTGTCTTTCAGTTCAAAATATATTTCATTTTTTTTAGCAATCAGTTTTTTAAAATTATTTTTGCATTGTGCTGTTTATAATAATTAATACTAAGTTTCAATAATAAGAGAATGACTAAATGATGGTACAATGGAACACAATATAAATTAGTAAATTGCATAAGCTATGAAGTCATAGATGATATTACAAAAGAAAACAACTTGAAAATTTTACACATATGAAAGGCATTTAGTAGTAAAACATTGTTTTAAAGTCATTGGAAACAATGGCCAAATGGATGGCTGGTCCCAAATATCATTTTCAGATATTATTCTGGTTGGTCCTCCTATTTAGACTTTCATAGTTGGTTGTTTATGTAAAGGGAAAGATCAATGGAAGGTCCACAAAAAGAAATCTAGATGATACAGTCTTAGCCAAAGAAAGGAAACCAAATGAAAATGATAAGAAAACAAGGAAGCAGAAAGTGTTAAATATTGCATGAAGGAGGAACAGGTGCAGGAATGGTGATAGTACTTCAGAAAACTTGGCACGTGAGTTTTCCATAAATGCAATACAAATCTTAACCTCACTTGGAACTGAAGAGTTTGAAATAATCAAATTGGCACTTAGACAATAACTTTGCACTTTGCATCTGGATTCATTAATTAAGCTTCCTGTAAATAATGATTTGTTTAATGATTTAGGGAATTTTCTACATATTCAAATTCTTTATTTAATGATTCATTTGGCAGTTTACAGATATAAAATGTTGTCAAAATAATTAGACAAAATATATAAGTCACCTAGTCAAACTTGTAAATATTACAGGTTAGAATACTAAGCTTCTATCATTATTTAAATAAAAGGTCTGTTTCAATCACATCAATACCTTATGCCTTTATTTACAGGCTTGGAGTGATGTTTTAAAACTGGTTTTTTTTTTTAAGATCTGTAAAAGTTACCTGGAGGTGATATTATCTATTTTAATGTGCTTCAGGTTGTTCCTAATAGTATTCTAACAAAGTGTCAAGTATTACTGAGGTAGTAAAACATGTTGGAAAGGTCAAAAACATTCTCCCAAGTGAAGTCTCCTTTCCTTTTCTAATCAATTTAGTTTACTCCAAGCCACCCAATATATCACTGAAATTATGATTTAATGTTGCTTTCTTGATCTTTGTAGAATAATACTTTGGACTCTGATTTTCTATATTATTTACTCTCTATTCCATAGATTTCTCCTATCACCATTATTATTCTCTTCCTTCAACTTACTTCAGGTTTAATGAGGTCTTTTTCTAGACATTTTACATTGGAAGATATATAACTTATTTGTAGATTTCTTTTCTAATTCAAGCCTTTGAAGCTATAGATTTTAGATTTTCTATTTAACACTATTTTAGCAACATTCTACAAATTAGAATATTTTATGGTTTAACTATTACTTCATCAAAATATTATCTGAATTCCCCTGTAATTTCTTCTTTGATGCGTGGATTACTTAGAACTCTGTTGCTCAAATTGCCAATAGTTAGGTATTTTGCACATATATATTATTGATTTGCATTTTAATTTCACTGTGTAGTTCACAGAACATCTTTTTATTATTTTAATGTTTCAAAATTTATTTAGATTCATTTTATTGCTCAGAATGCAGTCTATCTGTGAGAATTTTATTTGCACATAATCTGTTATTGCTGAGAATGTTCTATAAGTAGTAACTAGGTCAAGTTTCTTCACAGTGTTGTTCAAGTCTACATCCTTACTGATAGTCTATCTGTTCTATCAGTTACTGAGAGAGGAGGGTAAAAATATGAACTATCTTTATTGATGCAACCATATCTCTTTAACAACTGTCAGTTTTTGCTTCAGGTATTTTGAAACACTATTTTTAGGTATATAACACTTAAAATTATTACGTTTTATGGATATAAGTGAATTGTTTTTTTATATGACAGCTTCTCTGAATTTCTTAGAATTTTGTCATGATACAGCTTATTCCATTTTTAACCTTTAACCTGCTGTGGCTTTTTAAATATTTAAAATGAATTTTGACTAGACAGCATATAGATGGGTATTAATTTACTATCCATCTTGATAATCTCCTTCTTTTACTTATAATTTAATTTGATATAATTATTAAAATATTTGGATTTAAATTTGTCCTCTTGTCATTTGTCTCCTATTTGTCACCTCTGTTCTACCTTTTCTGCTTTTTGTTTTGGTTGTTTATATTTTAATTTATCTCCATTATTGGCTTTTATCTATATCTCTATTATTTGTTACTTGTATAATGGCTCTAACGTATTTTAGTTTACCATAAAATAATATTTAATATTAAACATAAGAACCTTAAAACTATATTTCTATTTTCTCTCTCAGTTTTGCACCTTTTTGATTATACACTTTACTTATTTTATAAATTCTATTGTTTTGTTTATTTATTTATCTTGGTGACAGAGACTAAGAGAGAAAGAGAAGGGGACAGATAGGGACAGACAGACAGGAAAGGAGAGAGATGAGAAGCATCAATTCTTTGTCGGGGCTTCTTTTTGTTCATTGATTGTTTTCTCATATGTGCCTCGACCGGGGGCTACAGCAGAGTGAGTAATTTCTTGCTCAAGCCAGTGACCTTGGGCTCAAGCCAATGACCTTGGGCTTTAAGCCAGCAACATTTGGGCTCAAGCCAGTGACCATGGGGTCACGTCTATGATCCCATGCTCAAGCCAGCAACCCCGTACTCAAGCTGGTGGGCTCATGCTCAAACTAGATGAGCCTGTGCTTTAGCCAGCAACATTGGGGTTTTGAACCTGGGTCTTCTGCATCCCAGTCTGATGCTCCATTCACTGTGCCAATGCCTGGTCTGATGTGCCTCATTATTTTTATTTAACATTTCTTGTAGTTCAAGTCTGATGCTCATGAATTCTCTCACTTTTGTTTATCTAAATGAAAAAGTCTTAATCTTGTCTTTATATTTGAGCAAATATTTACTGCATATAAAATTCTAGATTTGCAAGTTGGTTTTTGTTATAGTGTTTTTAAGATATTGTTTTCATATTGGGTTTGTATGATTTCTGACAAAAGGTCTGGTGTCATTCTTTATATATGTTTTGTTTTTTTCTTTCTATATTTAAGTCTGTCTTTTTTCATTTGCATGTAGTAATTAGTTATGATGTGTTTAGTACAAAAATTTAGAAACTGCTATTTTTTCTTCAAATTTTCTTCTTTGGACCTCTCTTCCTTTTGGGATGCAAATAGCACATATGGTAGGTAGATCATGTGATGTTGTCCCATAGTTCAGAAACAATCTATCTTCTGTGCTTATTTTTCTTCAGTGTCTTATTTTGTCATTTTTATCACTATGTTTACAAGTTTCTCTCTTTTTTAGAGTGTCTGATCTGATGTAATCTTATCTAATATATATTTTCATTTTGGATATTGTAATTCTCATATCTATATGGTTTCATAAAAATATTTTTCATTTCTTACCTCACTATGTTCACATTTTCCTTTAAACCCCTGCTCACACAGAGAATATAATAACTCTTTTAAAGGCCATTCTGTCAATTCTAAAATCGATGTCATTTTGGGCCTGTTTATGTTAGCTGGTATTTCTCTTAGTCAGATGTTACTTTTTTGGTTTTTGCCATGTCAAATAACATCTGATTGGATGCTGGGAATAGTGACATTATGTAGTTGATTTCAGAATTTTGTTGTCCTACTTTGAAGGCATTAAGCCTTTTTCTGGCAGGCTTTATTACTTGCAATAAGTTTGATCTCCCTGAGGCAACTTTTTAAGCTTTCTTAGGATGGATCTAGAGTATCCTTTACTCTAATTATTGTTTAACTTTAATATGAAGGTGGGAACACTTTGAAATCTCTACTGAATTTTCTGGGTGATCACAAAGAACTCTCCACTTGAGCGAATCAAAGTTTAAATCTTTCTCTACCTTGAGTAAGCTTTGGAAATTATTTAGTTTACAATAACCTGGTATTTATTTAGCTAGCTCCATGTACTTTCACTCCATATGCACACATCTAAGAATCAAACAAGCACTCTAGGAGACTATCAAATTGTTTTCCAAAAATTCATTTTCTTTGTAATATCTGCCCCTTGGAATTTAGCCCAACAACCTCCAGCCTCTTTAGCTTCCTTAAAATTTCTCTTTCTTCCTTCACTTGAGATCCTCTATCTATACCAGGAACTGAAATGTGTGTTTGACAAAAAGCTAGGGCAATTCTAAGACCTATTTCATTTGTTTACTTCTTCTCAAAGATCACAGTTCCATGCAGTCTCTTGTCTGACATACAAAAATTGTTGTTACATATGTTTTATCCAGTTTTCAAGTTATTCACTGTAGCAAAAAAAAAAATCTGTCCTATGTTAAAACAAAGTGAAAATTCTAAGTTCCAGTTATTCAGTTGACTTACTGTTTAATTGAAATATCAATATATAAGTTCATCAATATTTATTATTACTATTATATATTATTAATTTTATATTTAGGTATTATGTGTGTGTATTATAAAAGATAAACACTTAATGATTAATATTACCACTCAATATTTGAAGTATATTTATAACCACTTGGTAAAATTTGGGCTATAATTTGACATTTTTTATCATTTTTATTATATTAATAATATTTATATTATAATTAAGTTTTACATGTCATTTTAAAATGCATTGATATTTTGTGAATTAGAGAAAAATGTTTATTAAAATATAATGCTAGTAACTTATTCCTAGTTAAAAACATATATAATAATATGTGTCCCTGGCTGGTGGTGGCACTGTGGATAGAGTATCGAATGCTGGGTTTCCAAGTTCAAAACTCCTAGGGTTGCCGGCTTGAGTACAGGTTCATCTGGCTTGAGTGCGGGTTCCACGGCTTGAGTGTGGGATCATCAGCATGATCTCATGGTCATAAGCTTGAGCCCAAAGGTCACTGGCATGAAGCTCAAGGTCACTGACTTGAGCCCAGGGTTGCTAGTTTGAGCAAGAGGTCAGTGGCTTCACTTTAACCTCTCCCCTCCACATCCCCCCGATGGGGCACATGTGTGAGGTAATCAATGAATATTTAGGTTATGTTGCAACTCATCTCTCTCTCCCAAAACAAAATAATAATGTGTTTGTATATTTAATAGATTCTCCATAATAAATTTCTCTCATACATTTTATTACACTTTTGTTCATGCTAATTTGTCTGTTTGTACACTCTAACAGGTGACCAAGCAGATCAATAAGTGAAAGAATGTAAAAAGAAAACTAGAAATATTGTTTTTGAAAATGTTAATGATATAGTATTATTTTTAAAAGGTTTCATATATAATGTAATAATATTTTAAATTAATAAAGCTATTGTTAGTTCATATGGTCATATTATGTGTTTGTTTGAGCATGTCTAAAAATCAATGTACATACCTTAATTTTAAAATACTTTATTGCTTAAATAAGTTATATGCTGTCACCTGAATGTTCAATGAGATGTAGTTGTATGGTTAGTAGAGGGTCTCAATGTTGTTGGCTGCTGACTGAGCAGGGTAATAGTGACAACTTTAGAGCTAGGATTGGCTTTGGCAATTTCTTAAAATAAGACAAAAATGAAATTTGCCACACTGATGGACTTTTCCTTTCACTGACAATTTTTCTGTAGCATGCAATGGTGTTAGATAGCATTTTACCCACAGCAGAACTTTTTTCAAAATTGAAGTAAACCCTTTCAAATCCTGCTGTTGCTTTAACAAATTATTAATGTAATATTCTAAATCTCTTGTTGTCAGTTCAACAATTTTCAAAACATTTTAGTGGAACAGTCAACACACAGTCATTTTTCAATTAATTGTGCTATCTTATATGAGCAGCACTTATACTTCACTGTACCCCAATACAATTACAATAGTATCATCAGAGATCACTAACTAAATATTACCATAACAAAAATAATAATACTGAAACCATTTCAAATACTTCAAAAATCAACAAATATTACACAGAGACAAAAAGTGAGCAAATGCTGTTAGAGAAATGCCCCCTGGAGATTTTCTCCCCGCATAGTAGTGGCAGAAAAAAATGTCATATCTGCAAAACACAGTAAAGTGAAGCTCAATAAAATGATATATTCTTGTACAGTATTTGTCACAAAATTTTTTTTGAAAATCACTCGTGAATTTGGTTTTAATTCCTTACATCAGGAATAGGGTTTCTGATTTAATAGGATTCTAATGAGAAACATGTAATCTTTTTATTACACTTAGTTTATAATAAGGTTTATTGAAGTAGGTAGTGTTGAAAAATAGGAAATAGTGTATAATTTATCTTTCTTTAATTGAGCAGAAGGTAAAAATTGATTAAATTTAGGGAAAAACAATTTGACATTTTTCAGTTATTAATACAAATTTGATCATCTGTTGCAATATTTCAATTAGGAGAAATAATTAAAAGCCTATAAGTAATAAAATGCCAGTGTTAAAGAAAATGTATGCTTGCTCTTGCTGAAAGTGGAGCAGAAGATGAAATGTAGATGACAGATAAGAAAGGAAGAAATAGTCATACTTTCTCCTATTCTACCTAAGATTTTAAGCTTACAAAATGAAAGGCATCATCTGAATAACCTTGGTCATTTTGCAGAGAAAGTTGCCTTTAGAAAAGGAAAAATCTTATATTTAGGTCTTTGATTCATTTTGAATTAATTTTGTTCAAGAAAACAAACTGCAGTCGAGTTTCATTTTTTTGCATGTGGCTTTCCAATTTTCCTAGCTCCATTTATTGAAGAGGCTTTCTTTTCTACATTGTGTATTTTTGGCTCCTTTTACAAAGACAATTTGAGCATATATATGTGGTTTCATTTCTGGATTCTCTATTCTGTTCCACTGGTCTGTGTGTCTATTTTTCTGCCAGTATCACTCTGTTTTGATTATTGTGGCTCTGTAGTATAGTTTCAAGTCAGGTATGGTAATGACTCCAGCTTCATTTTTTCCCTTAGGATTACTTTGGTTATTCAAGGTTTTTTATGGTTCCATGTAAACCTGGTGATTTTTAGTTCTATTTCTTTAAAAGAGGACATTGGAATTTTGATGGGAATTGTGTTATATTTGTATATTGCTTTGGGTAATATGGCCATTTTAACTATAATTATTCTTTCTATCCATGATCAAGACATGGAAACAACTAAAATGCCCTTCAATAGAGGATTGGATAAAGATTATGTGATACATTTATACTATGGAATACTACTTAGCCATAAGAAATGATGACATAGTATCATTTACAACAACTTGGATGGACCTTGATAACATTATACTGAATGAAATAAGTAAATCAAAAAAAGTTAAGAACTGTATAATTTCATACATTGGTGGGACACAAAATTAAGACTCATGGCCATAGATAAAAGTGCAGTGGTTACCAGGGGAGGGGAAGAAAGAAGAGGGAGGAAGTTGGGGAAAAGGGGAGGGGGTTAAAAAGAAACAAAAATTTGGGTGACAGAAGATAATTTGACTGGGTCATGGGTATAAAGCATAACTGACTGTCCAAATGATGTGGAAATGTTTTCTCTAAATCTATTCACTCTGGTTGACCAATGTCACCCTGTTAAATTTAATTGTCTAAAGAAAAAAAAATTTTTAAAGAAAAGAAAATAAGAAGGGAAAATTTCTATTCTTACAATGTCATGGTAGAAAAAACTAAGCAATTCTTCAAGAGACTGTAGAATAGTTAAATGAAAGGGCATAAAATTATTAATGATTATTTTGGGCACATTATCATTTGGCACATTGTTATACTCTTTTTGCCAAAATGGAGTATGCCCTATTCTATTTTATACCCAGAGCTAGACATGTAGTAGGACTTCAAATTCTAGTTTAATTCATTTTCTCAGCCTGCTGTTTTTTTCATTAAAATTATTTACTCTTGAATTTTGATCTTCTAGATATACTTGTCTTTCTCTCATTTATTACCTAAGGGGAAAAAGGATTAAGAGAATTTGAAGAGGTCTTATGACTCAGATCCTTAAGAGAAAGGCTTAGTGAAAAGGTAGGAACTTTGTGCTCTAGCAGAAATATGTCTGTTGCTTTTTACATTTCATTAGCTGCATATGGAAGAAGTAATGGCAACAACTAGATTGCTTGCCCTGACAACAGTGAGTCAGGACTCACCCAATTGTTGTTGTTCAAAGTAAGAGCTGTAGCTTTATAATCTATCTAGCCTTTTGAATGACCCTGAAGAGCAAGGACAGAGCTGACTACATTTTCTGGGAAGATTAAAAATGAAATCTATTATCGGTAAGAGCAGTCAATACCACATAGATTCCCTGTTTCACCAAATGTTTAATAGTTGAGATTTATTAGAGATAGAATTAAAACCACCTGCTTCTAAACTTTCTACCATTTTACTACTAAAATTAATAACATTGTATTGGGAAGTGAACATTTTTAAAAGCTTTTCTTAGTTGAAAATAAATAGTTTCTATATCAGAATCTTTAAAATATAACTCTTAAAAGTATTTCCTTCTTAATCCCTGCCTGATTAACATCAGCTTACTCTGAAATCACTTTTTTTTCACTGTTTCTTTTGTATTCCTTGGGGTCTGTTATCAACTGACACTTTTCAATATAATGCCTCCAATGTATTTAAGACTCTTTTACATAAGTAACTGAATATATACTTGTTTATATGAAAATATTTATTAAACCTCTCTTTTGTGTACCAGGCACTCTGTAAGGTGCCAGGAATACAGCATTGATCAAAAACAGAGACAATGTTTCTTCTCATGAAGTGTACCTGATTAAATTACTAAACAAATACACAAAGTAGATAATTTACATTATAGTAAGTACTATGAAAATGATAAAAGATGGAATTATAGAAAATGACTAAAAAGCCACTTTAGATCAAAATGCAGAAAATGAATCTTATATAAAGATCTGAATAAAATGCAGAACTAGTCATGAAAAGCTTTCAGGAGAAACTACAAGTATAAATGACCCAAAATGAGAAGTCAACCTGATTGAAGCCAAGAACAGAACTAAGGTTCACTCACAGATATTGGCAGGGATTACTATGTAAGAATTAAAAGTAGTGACACAGCTGAATGCATTTTCTGAGACGTAGGTCTTGGTAAAGCTTTGGACTGAAGTAGTAATAGTAGAGCTGGAGAATAGGGAACAGATATAGGGCATGTTTTACAGGCCAAAAGGAAAAACTTGATAATGTGTTAGATGTCAGGTTTTGAGTAAAAGTGCAGAGTAGAGGATGATTCCCAAGGTTTTGGCTTGGGCACCTAAGTGGATGGTGGTACCATTTAATTAGATAGACTTGAGATGGAAAATTCATGTAAAAAATGCTGACTCAGTAGTTGGACACACACACACACACACACACACAGTCCCAGATATATATGCATATATATATATATATATATAAATTAAAGACACCCACATAGGTATATAATGAATCCTTTGAAGATGGAAACCATGTAGTAATTATATTATAAGGAGAAGTGCATGAATGATAAATGCTAAAGGAAAATCTTACAGTGGTCTTCAAAATTTTATCACAAGCACCTTTGAAATAAAACTCCTATTTACCTTAGTCTGTAAAATGGAGGAAAATTCCCAAGTCACAGTTCAGTAACTATCTTTTATGTTAGGATTCCAAGTATCTGGCACAGTTCTTGGAACACAAATTTTACATAATCACTGGATAAATGATATGATTTAGCATTACACTACCTGGAAATATCCCCACAATTCTCATTTCTCATCTTTGTAGCCTGTTTCTTCCAGCTCTTCTAAATAGGAACTAGGGTCTTTTCCTAGATCTTGGAGAAAAAACAGTGAGTGACCCCAACACTATCCTACCAACCTACCTGATTTAAACATGTGAATCCTGACTCCTTCACCTTCAGAAAACATTAAGAGCTGATCAATGTTGCTCACCTGACTTTAAGAATTGGGTAGCCCAGCTTACCCAGGCAGTGGCACAGTGGATAGAGCATTGACCTGAGATACTGAGTAACCAAGTTCAAAACCCTGAGGTCACCGGCTTGAGTGAGGGCTCACCAGCTTGAGAGTGGGGTTGCTGGCTTGAGCCCAAAGTCACTGGCTTGAGCAAGAGGTCATTGGATCAGTTGGGGCCCCCTGCCACCATCAAGGCACATACAAGAAGCAATCAATGAAAAACTAAAGTGCCACAACCACAAGTTGATGCTTCTCATCTCTCTCCCTTCCTGTCTGTCTGTCCCTCTCTTTCTCTCTCTCTCTCGATGTCTATCATGCGTGCACACTAAATATAAATAAATAAGTAAGTAAGTAAATATTGATTTAAAAAAAAGAATTGGGTAGGCTGACTTGTACATTTATATTCTCTCTGGGAAGCTCCCCAAGCTTTCATGTAACCAACAAACCAACAGCCACCCAAAGAGCCTGGATAAGTAAGAATTAAGCTCTTGGAGATTTTTCTGGGAAATTTTCTTCACAAATATTAGGCATCTATAAATTTATTCTAAAGTGACCTAGTATTTATGTTTAACCAAATATCTTCCACAGTTCAGCGACAAAGAAAAAAAAAATTTAAATGACATCTGGCCAATCTCTGCGGGAGATATCAAATTTACCATGTACCTCTAATGTTCAATATAAAAATTTGAAAAAGACTTAGTACTCTTAACTGGAAAGTCTGTTGCTATAAGCCACATTGTGAAAATAAAACAAATGTTAGAAAACTATTTATTGACAATGTATTTGTTTTCTAAGTGGGGTTCCGGTATATGTTCAGGGACAACAAAATTAGATAGAAGGGTAATACAGGAAAAGATGTACCTGATTCAGCTGTGATTTTTATACATATTTCAGGCTACTCCAGGGATTTGAAGAGGGAGCACAGCAATGTAACATATTATATCTAAAAATGAACCTACAATCTTTTAATCATGACCTTTTTCTATTTTTGATCTGGTCAAAAAATAATTATAGGTAGATATTTTGGACTTTGAGCAGGAAATAAAAATACTCTGGGTTGGATTTTATCCAGCAAGTATTAGTTTTAAAGCCATATAGTTAAAATATTTTTAACAAATGAACATCAGACTAGCTTGGTTTTATTACAAATATGAGGTAAATAAGTAATTACAGAAATTACCTATTTGCTTTTTTCTGCAATTATGTTCAAGGTACAACATATGATTTATATTTTAAACAAAAGCAAAGAAAAGTCATGCATTTGAAAGTAATTATTAGCAGCTGTTGGATTCATGCTGGATTCTAGAATAGTTCTAAAAAGTAGTAAATACAGAGAAAGCAACTAAACTTCAAATGTAGTATTAGATTCTTGAGGAAGAAATAGTCAAGAGAGTGAAGCTGGCAGGGGTGAAGAATGAGAGTTGGCATTGTGTCCCCTTTGAGACTAAAGTTTTCTTCTTATGGATTCATGCTTGGGTTACAGAAAGGGTTGTGGGCCGGAAATACTTTAAAGATATTTGTGATATTTTGTAAATAAAGGCAAGATTCCTGATTATCTCCAAGCAATCTTGCCTTGTTCACAAAAGTTCTTCAGAAAGAATCAAACTAGATTAAAACAGTGATGTAGGGGTTGGGGTTAAAGGAAAGGACCATTACTAGAAAGCAAGAGTAGTGAGGGGAGGTGGAAAGTAATGCTGAACTCTTTCATTTAGATGACCTTCATTTGGAAGACCAAACTAAAGCCATCACGCCAACAGCAAAGATGAAAAATAGTGAATAAAAAAAAAAGTTTAAAGGTGTTTTTGATATGCTATCTAAGATTTGTCAGAAATAGTTAATACTTTTTAAGATGTGGGAGAGAGAAACTAAAAGACATGATAGAAGTAGCCAGAAAATCCTAAATAAGTTGCAGTTATACACTGAGGTGAGAATCTGTCAAAATGGTATCCTTAGGATTTTGCAGAGGGTTACTTTCAAATAAGTGATTAAAAGTTATAATTCTGGAGCAGAAATTTAACTTAGGATTTTGCAGAGGGTTACTTTCAAATAAGTGATTAAAAGTTATAATTCTGGAGCAGAAATTTAACTCCATCCTTAATACAAGAAATTACTGAATTCGTAAGTAATGATCAGCAATTTTTTCATTAATAATGATGAAGTTACTAGCAATCTAGAGTTTGCCATAATATTTGTGGTAATATTAATTCCAGAGTGGACACTGTGACTCAAAATTTGAAGCACACTAAAAACAACCTGGAAATTCTCTTAAATCAAATCTTCAACATTCAACTGTGTTAATGCCTTTTATATATTAGAAAATGTAGAGAGTAAGGGAAGGTAGTACAAGGTTACCAATTTATCTATGAGAATTTGAATAGAGAGGAATAGAAGTAGAAAATAACTAACACATAAATGATTCAGGTAGATGAAGAGGACATAAGTGAGAGGAATCAACCAGTAGTTTTTTTCAAATGATATTATTCCCCAGTGCCTCCCAGAAAAATTCTAGCAGAGACTCTCATATTCTCCTATCCAAAAGTCTTAGTTATTCAGGTGCAAATTACTATCCTTGACAGATTCATGTCTAAATGTTATTATGAGTTTATGGATAGATGTGAGTAGCTTTGATATAACAACCTTCTACCAAGAGCATAAAAAAAAAAAACCAAAAAAACTGAGTGTGTTATGAAATAATGTGTTTGAAGGTGTTCAGAGTCCTACCCAAGCAAAGAAGATTAGCAAGATCAAGAACCAAAGAGAGGTGAACAGATGACCTGCAGCTTCTTTTTGTCTGAAGGCCTTTGCTGATTCTGTGTGCAGGAGAAAAAGCTGATAATTTGGGCTTTGTCCCAGCAGGAAACCAACTCTGGAGAGAAGACAGAGAGCTGTGATTTTGGCAGTCACATAAGACTACAGAGACAAACTGAAAATTTGAGAGATATCAAACGTACAACCAATTTTGCCTTCAAGACATTTGCAAAATTGTGAAGAAGTGCAAATAAGAGACAAAAAAGGTTAGCAAACTGAAGAATAGAATTCAAGACCCACAAGGAGGACTTTTATACTGCAGCACTTAGCCACTAGAAATTCCTTCAACGGTATACCCATTGGATGACATAGAAGTAAACAGAGACTTGCCTGACCAGGCAGTGGCACAGTGGGTACACCATCAGACTGGGAACAGAGGACCCAGATTTGAAACCTCGAGGTTGCCAGCTTGAGCATAGAACTTGAGCGCGGACTCAACAGCTTGAGCATAGGGTCACTGGCTTGAGTGTGGGATTTAGACATGACCCTGTGGCTGCTGGCTTAAGCCCAAAGGTCTCTGGCTTGAATCCCAAGGTCACTGGCTTAAAGCTCAAGGTCACTAACTTGAGCAAGGGGTCATTCACTGTGCTGTAACCCCCAGTCAAGGCACATATGAGAAAGCAATCAATGAATAATGAAAAAGCCACAATGAAAAATTGATGTTTTCCATTTTTCTCTCTTCCTATCTGTCTGTCCCTACCTATCCCTTTCTCTGTCTCTCTTCCTCTCTTTATCTGTCACACACACACACACACACACACACACAAAAAAAAAAAGTAAACAGAGAATTACCAGTCCAAGCTTGGCTTATACACTCCCTGATAGAATTAAGATAATTATCCAAGCAAAAAAAGAGGTGTTGTCAAATTATCTGGGACCCTTATAATGGTATGTACCTAAAGACAAGGCAAAATTAATCAAAACCAACAAAAAACATTGGCAATAGACATACTCTAACAAGTGATCTAGGTATTGAAGTTAACAGTCAAGAATATTTAAATAACCATATTTGACATAGTAAATAAAATGTGGGAAAATATGAAGAAAAGAGAATTTGAACCAAAAATTGGAATAATAGAAAAATAAATGGAGACCCAAAAATTAAAATGTTCAGTATCTAAAGTGGCTTTACTTGTAGATTGAAGGAATAATGTCAAACACTTTCAAGTTTTTGAAGAATAACAACTACTCTAGATGCAAAAATCTCTGTAAACCTCAGCTAGACAAATACAAAAAAAAATCCACTTGGCTTATCTATCAGATAAAACTGCTGATAGATTGTGGGTTATGGGGAAGTCAGAGACAGACAGAATTACAAGAGATGAGAAAGGAGAGATAACTTAGCAGAAGCAAGAGAAAAAATAGCAAATAACTTTCAAGACAAAAAAATAAGACAGGGAGCTGAGTTCTTGATAAAAATATAAAAATCAAGATGCTTTGAATAAATAAAATGTAAGAGAAGGCAATTAATGTTTTACAAACATCACTTTGACATAATTGTAGTTGTTTTGAAATGTAAAAAATTATTATCGGATAAAAACACCTTCTTATTTTGTTTTAAGATTGAGTCATGGCTTCTTTGAGTGGCGTAAATATAAAAATAGTCCTGACAACTTCTGTTATATATGTGGCTGTTACACACTTCCACGTCAAAGACACAATATTTTATCATTTGTGACACGTGCATATATTGCCTATTTTCAAGTCCCCCTTGGTGATCAAGACAAAAATTGAGCTCCTGATATCATGTGTCATAATTGTGAGGAAATGCTTTGTGACTGAACAAAAGGAAAGCGCAAAGAAATGCCTTTTGGTATTCCCATGGGTTGGCGTGAACCTAAGGACCACAGCAGTGACTGTTATTTCTGTCTGATCTATAGAAAGGGCATTGGCAAGAAAAACAACATATGATCGCATATCCTAATATTCCTTCAGCAATACAAACTACCCCACACTCTGAGACACTCCTGGATCCGGTTTTCAATGGTTTTATTTCTTCTAAGGATGAAGACAGTAAACATGGTGATCAAGTGCATTTTGATAAGATGCATGAGGAAATGGCTGTAGAATCTGAAAAATCTTCTTCTGATGCCAAGCAGTCATTAACCCCTCAGCAATTAAGCCAACCCGAATTGAATGACTTAGTAAGAGATTTGGACCTATCAAAGAAAGCAGCTGAGTTATTAGCACCCAGGCTTCAAGAAAAAAATGGACTTCACCAGTCAGCTAAAGTATCCCATTTCAGGAAGCATAAACAAATTTTTGTGGACTTTTTTTTCCCAAGACAAACACTTTGTTTACTGTCATGATATCAGTAGTCTTCTCAGCCAGCTAGATGTTACCACTTACAGTCCAACAGAATGGTGGCTATAAGTGACAGCTCTAAACAGAGTCTGAAATGTGTTCTCCTATACCACAGTGTTTATGCAGCAGTTCCAATTGGTTATTCAACTCATCTGAGAGAAGATTATAATGACATAAAAATTGTCCTCGACTTTCTGAAGTATGAGGAGCATAACTGGATCATTTGTGTGGATCTTAAAATGGTAAATTTCCTGCTAGGACAACAAAGAGGTTTCACGAAGTATCATTGCTTTCTGGGTTTGTGGGACACCCAAGCTCAGGAGAAACACTGAACACAGAAGGAGTGGCCAAAACGTGAAGCTCTGGAAGTAGGGATGCATGAACCTGTAGTTAGTTGATTGAGACAGGATCATTTCCCCCCACTTCACATCAAACTTGGCTTAATGAAGCAGTTTGTTCAGGCTTTGAATAGAGGAAGTGAATACTTTCAACATATTATTTCTGCTTTTCCTGCTTCATCTTTCAGGACGATAAAAGCAGGTATATTCGATGGACCTCAAATTCAAACCCTCATACGTGACGAAGAATTTACCAAGGAGATGAATAAGGAGGAGAAAGCAACACAGCAGTCTTTTGTGCAGTTACAAAGAACTTCTTTGGCAACAAAAATGTAGAAAACTATGAACTTCCAGTTCAAATGATGCTGTTGGCTTTCTGCGACATTGGGTATAACATTAGTGTCAAGATTCACTTCCTGAACAATTACCTTGATAAGTTTCCTGAAAATCTTGGAGCTGTTAGTGATGAGCAGACTACTGCTGGAGCAACAAACAAGATTGTCCTCAACAAGTACACAAATGCAAGAGCTACAAATGCAAGTTTTTGCCTGAATAAAATTTAAATGTTTTGCTCAAATTTTATGATTAAAATAAGTGTTTATATATGTTCTATTTTGAAATCATAGACAAATTTTGATGCAATTATATCTTTAGTGTATGATTGTATTTACTGCATTATATAAATTATTATAATTTCACAAAGATGATGTCCAAGAAGACATTCTACTTCATCATGTTAAACTAAATGTTGAAAATTTTACAGTAAGATGAAAACCTAAAATCTTAAATTGCCAAAAAACTGTAGCTTACAGAGAAATACTAATGTCAGATTTGAGATCAGCACACTGGAATTAGGTAAGAACAAGTGTTTTTGTGGATGAAACAAAAATTTTGTTTCCCAGTGTTATTTAAAATCAATATGCATTCAATAAATAAAAATATATGCAACAAAATTTTTAATTAAAAGAGTAGACAAATCACATGCATAGTGAGATACAAAATATTCTCAATATCTGATAGAACAGAAAAATAAAATGATATAAATATATAAAATGATTTCTCAATTTTGAGTTAATTGAAATTTATAGAAAATTCTTTTAACCAACCACAAAATACATATTTTTTATCTACATATGAAATGTTTACTAAGTAAGCCATATACTGCATTATAGAAGACAAAAATTTCAAAGGATTAATTTCACTCTGAGTAAGTACAATTCCAATAGAGGAATTAACCTAGAAATTAATTAGAGAAAACTAGAGAATTACAAACTGTTTGAAATTAAGCAGCTAATTTCCAAATAACACACAGTCAAAATAAATCATAAAATATTAGTAAATATTTTTAACTAAATGAAAATAAAAATATCACATTTCAATACCTCTGGAACACAGCTAAAATTCTTAGACTACAATTTATAGCCCTTAAAAAATATATTTAGAAACATGGCTGAAAATCAATAATCTAAAATACCACATTAATAAAAAAAGAAATGTAAAAGAAAATAGAAAGAAGAAAACAATAAAAATAATAGGAAAAAAATCAGTGTAGCCCTGGCCAGTGGATGGTGCCCCAAGGTCGCTGTTTAGATCCTGGGATCATTGATGGGGAAGTCGCTGGCTTGATCCCTGAAGGCACTGGCTTGACCCCCCAAAGCTGTGTGTTGGAGCCCTGATCAGGACATAGATGAGGAGCAATCAATGGCACAACCAAGTAAAATAAATTGATCTTTCTTTCTTTCTCTCTTTCTCTCTCTCTCTCTCTCTCTCTCTCTCTCCTCTCTCTTCCTCTCTCTCAAAAATATCAGTGCAATATGAAAAGTATAATACAACATAAAAAATCAACAATGCCAAAAGTTGGCCTTTGAAAATTAATAAATATTATTATATTTTCATTTAAACTCACGTATTGTCAAGGCCCAGGACAATCTGGGTTGACCAGTAAATGAAATTATTAATAAAAATAAAGGACAGTTTGGCCTGATAAAATTTTAAAGATATTTATATGTGACATTGTAAAAAACTATTTTAGCAGCTATATGTGCACTCAAAATACGTTTTGGGAGAAAATGAACGTGTCATACTACCCTATACTACTTAAAGCAGCAAAAATTTTTCTGTTTCTTATTTCTTGTTCCTGAGTAGCCAAAGACTAGTAGGAAAATTATCAATTATACTGATTAGATTCATTTTTTAAATCATACTACTAAATTCAATTGGACCCATTTTATAGGTTAGAAATCCTGTCACTCATATTGATATTGAATAACTCCCAAGAGTACTAAACTCCCCAATCCTACATCCATCTACACACATTCATAAAATGTCCTTGGATTCTAATTTCCTAATAAAATTGATACCATCTAACCTTGATATTTGAAGTTTTATTACTTTATTTTATAAAATTTTTTGGTCTTTGTTGATCTTTCAGTGCCATCTCTTCAGCATCTAAAACAGTGTTGGAAACAAAAAGAAAATTAGATTTTTATTATTGTGGGCCAATTTATTCAAGCCATACCTCCCTCTGAAAATTAAAGCATCTGCTAAAAGTATCTTCTCTAAAACAAGAAAAAGCTGATAAGAGAGTAAATTACTACTGAGTTAAATATAAGGAGAATAAGGAAAAAGAAGGGTGCAGACAACTAAAACTCTGGAACTTTGGGTTGGCAACAGCCTCAGGTGAGACAGATGAAGATAAGACTCAGTGGCCACCCAAATTAAGAAGTTTATAGGGAAATCTCTTTATGTATGCAGAATTTTCAAAGTAATAAATGCTTCAGATAAAGGGGCAAATCAGAAGTAAATACCCAACTACACACACTCAATGGATTACAAGTAAGATTATCCTGGCACCAAACAAAGTTGGGTGAAATTATTCCAACACCATTTTTTTAAACTATTCTTTCTCATAAAAGTGCCTTTGCTCCTTTGACAGAGATGAATTAGCTGTGTTTATGTAGGTCAATTTCTGGGCTCTGTATTCTGTTCCAATTGATCTATGTGTCTTTTGCTTTGCCAATAGAACATTGTCTTGATTATTTTAACTTAATAGTTTTAAAATCTGGTACAATGAGTCCTTCAATTTTGTTAATCTTGAGCATTGTGTTGTCTATTCTTGGTCTTCTACATTTCTATATATATTTTTTAAGTCAGTTTTTCAATAACTACAAAATAAATTCTTGGGATTTTAATTGAGATTGCATTGAATCTATAGACCAATTTGGAAAAAAAATGATATTTTAACAATATTAAATTTTCCTATCATAAAAATGAAATACTTTTATCTAACATACTATTAATTTCAGTTCCACAAATACAAGACAGAGAGAGAAAGAGAGAGGGAGAAATAAAAGAGGAAAAGGGAAAGGAGGAGGAGAAGAAAGAAGAGAGGGTAGGGAATAGGGAGGGGGGGTGAGAAAAGGAGAGATAAATGTTCATGTATTTTAAGAGGTATGGGATGAGAATTTTTCATAATTAATGGAAAACAGCAGTCTACAGATTCTTCTAAACAAATGCCAGTAATAATTTTTAAAAAAACTAATCTTAGATGCATTACAAGAAAATTGCCAAACACCAAAAAAACATACAAACATTTTTAAAACAACCAGACAATAGCTCTTAATAGCATTGAATATAGTGACAACTAAACTAATGGATGATACTTCAAAAAACATAATTAAAAGCCACAAGGGATGCAAAACAAGTCTTCAATGGAATAAAAGATTTCCCGATCCTCAGTGAAAATATTTTTAAGGAATATATGTGAAATTAGGGCATTTTCTGATGGAATAAACTGAGATTGTCACTTGAAGATCTCACTAAGGAAAATTCTAAAGGACATACTGCAGGCAGAGGAAGATAGTACCATATAGAAACATTGAAATACAAGAAAAACTAAAAACAAAAAAAAATCAGTAAATATGCAAGTAAATTAGAAAAAAGATAGTACTTAGTATCCCCATTTTTTTAGATTAGTTTCGGTAACCTACTAATTTCCAAATATATCTCACAGAAACCTATAAGATATACACACAAAAAATTATAATACCTCCTTGGGAGTCATTAAGGATATTCTATGTATTCAGAGAGAGGCTCCATATTTATAATTAGAAAGTCCAATATTTTAAAAATATCAGTTTTTCTCAAATTGATTATGAATGTCTTAAAACTTTAGCAGATTCCAAAAGACAATTTTTATGGAACTAAAGCATATTGTTTAAAAATGTTTAAATACTAGTAAATAGTATTTTAAAAGGCAAGTAAATGGAGTCTGGTCTAGATGGTGAAGTAGGTGTATGTGGTACTTGAATCCTCCCACAGCCACATCAAAATTAAAACCAAGTTACAGAATAACCATCATTCAGAACTGCCTGAAACTAACTGAGCAGAAGTCCTACTACTACGGATATAAAGAACACATTGAGACTGGGAGAGAGGCGGAGTTGCGGAATGAGCGGGGCTCACACCTATGAGTGTTAGATAATAATCTGGGGTGATACCTCAAATACAAGGGTACTCCCAGAGAAGTGAAGGGTGTCAGCCCCACACCAGGCTCCTCAGCTCAAGGTGCCAGTGCCAGAATAAGAAGTCCTCGAAGTGTCTAGCTGTAAAAACCAGGGGGATTGTGGCTGAGTGAGATGCAAGGCTGCTGGAATTACATGCATACCTCTTAAAGGGTCTGCACACGTATTTACTCAGACTCAGTTGTTTGAGTTCCAGAACTGGGGCAGCAGCTCTAAAGGCATTGGGGGCAAAGGGGAAAGAATTGAGTAATCTGGTATTTTGGTGAAAGCAGAAGGGTCAGCTTTCTCCCAGACAGAAGTGTTGGTGAGGCTATTGTTCCTTTTAGGAGTCCTCTGCCCACAGAGCAGCAGGAAGACACAATATCTGAGTCTCCACCAACCTGGCTGATTCATTTCCCCCTGCCCTGGTGATACCCTGAAACCTTGCTCACCCAAATTTTTGGCCCAACTTAAGTTGTTTCCAAAAGCTCTTCCATACAAATGACCTGTTTTGCCTAATGCTTCAGACTTTCCTAAAATCTCTAACAAACAGTATGTGGCCTCACTGTGCTATATACCTCTTGCTAAGTGGTCCCTGGTCCAGCATTAGTGGCAAATGCCCTTGGTTTGCAACTTGGTCCTTCCTAGGCTTCTCTAAGCCCAGCACAAGTAGCAGCCATCTGCAGATCACTTTGTAGCTCCTATAGGGTGGCATCAGGTAAGCCAGTCCACCTGGTGGACAGCTTCAGATCACATCAAAGCACCACCGAATCTCCTCCACAAAGGACATATGAAAGGAGCAGACTCAGCAAACACCAGAGCTTCAGTGAAGTAAATCCTGTTCTGTGGGCCAAACTCTGCATAGCTGATCCTCAAGGGTGAGAGCCAGTCTTCACAGCCAATCAGCCTAGAGACAAATCTCTTTTATTGAGATCCCAATAGTAAACAAGACTGAACCACAATAAGAGGTTGTACACAGATCACATGGGGTGGTGGTGGGGGATGCTTCTGGATTACCCACTTCAGATGATGAGGGAGGTTGTGTCACTGGTCCTTATAGGACACTTACTGTAAGGCCACTCTACCAAGACTGGAAGACATAGAAACTTTATCTAATACAGTGATTTTCAACCTTTATCATCTCATGGCACACATAAAATAATTACTAGCATTCTGCAACACATCAAAAAATATGTTTTGACCATCTGATCAAAAAAGTAAGTATAATTTTGATTCATTCACACCAGACAGCTGTTGCTGTGTTGGCTCTTGTGATTTCTTTTTATTTGACAATCTAAGGGAAATGAGGTCAGTGCCTCTGATTAAATAGATGTTGTTTTAGAAATTCTTGTGCCACACTAATTGAAAATCACTGACCTAATACATAGAGACAAGCACAGGGAGGCAGCCATAATGAGACAAAGAAGTGTGTCCTAAATAATATTTTTTAAAAGAACAAAACTCCAGAAAAATAAATAAACAAAATGGAGACATGCAATCTACCAGCTGCAGAGTTCAAAACTCTGGTTAAAAGGATGTTCAACTTAAGGGAAAGGTAGATGAATTTAGTGAGAATTTCAACAGAGATGGAAAACATAAAAAATGAATCAGACAGAAATGAAGAATACATTACCTGAAATGAAGAATACGTTATAGGGAATTAGCAGTGAAGTAGATGAAACAGAGGATCAGTAAGAGATTTGGAAGGCAAGGGGCAGAAAACAATCAGAATAGCATTTAAGCATTTTTATTGATAACAAAAATAAACATATATGTAAAAATAAATAAAAACAAAATAAATAGGCAGGCAATGAAAATGACAAGAAAAACTGGAAATATCTGGAGAAAGAATGGGACTTATAACTGGGAAAGAGAACAGGAGGTCTCTTGGGGATGCACTCCAAGTTCTACCTTGAAGTGAATAGATTATCCATTGAACTAGCCATATATTTTTTGGGCAGTTTCTTTTTGTTTTTATGCAAATTTACAATTGAAGAATAAGACTAAAAGTGAGTTGACTGTTCTGCCCAATTAAATTAAACTTTCTAGAATAAATAATTAACCTTTTCTTTTCATACCTTAAAATCTGCTTCTCCTTTTCTCATGCTCCCATCTTTTATGGTAACCTTGCCAGGTTCCATCCAACTGAAAGTTTACAACTCCTCTAAAAGTCATATTTAATAACATTCAATATCTTAGATTCTTTAAGTTTTCTACTGGATTAGGTTAGTTTTACTGTACTTGAAAATCAAAAAAACAAACAAAAAAAAATCTTTGAATTGCAAATACAGATTGATATGATCAATATAAAATTAGGGAAATGGGAACAAAGATAATATTCAGGTGACAAAAAATTAATAATGTGTATGAATTAGAGGCAAATATAGTTTAAAGTGAGACCAAAATATGGAAGAGAGGTAAAAAAACTTATGGAAATAGGAGGGCTTGAGGAGAGAATGGAGGGAAGGAGCAGGGGAGGACTTGATATTAAGGAGCTTCTGCCAAGGGCAGGATTCTGGACTTGGTCTTTCACATATTATACATCATATAGTTTTCAAAATAACCTATGGCATAGGTATTGTTATTCCAATTTTATATAAAATGAAATTAAGACTTAGAGAAGTAAAATATTTTGTGAATGCGAAAATAGAGAAGTATGATGGTCTCCAAGCCCGTAATCTTAGTGTCAGCTTTCCTTAAAGATGAGGAAGTACAGAAAGATAAGGGGGAAAACCCGAGAAAGCTGAGGGAGTGACACAGCTTCAATTTTTTTCATCTTTGCTTCACTTGAAGTACCACAATATCTTTCACATAGTAATCATCCAATGATTTATGAATAAAATGTGCCCAAGATCACGTGAATCAGAAACATATTATTCATTATTTTTTCAATTGGTTATTACTTAAAATTTTATTAAATATTTACTCTGTGTCAGAAATTAACTTTTTAAAGAATTTTATTCCACAAGGATTGTGATTTTTTAAAAAAGATTACATCCTGTGAAAGTAAAAAATGATAACATAACTCAGATATGGATTTTTGCTAACTATATGGAGCACCACCCACTAAATATACTTCTGACTATGTGATAAAAAGTTAAAATACTGTTTATTTTATGACTTTTAAGTAATCCTAATTTGTAAAACATTAAGCTTCTTTTTCTAATATCTTAAATCAGCTTTAAGCAGAGTATGTGTGAAGTGAGAGCATTTAATCTACAACAAAGACAATAGGACATAATGCCTAACGTAGACAAAGTACTTTGTTATTTTAATCTTAGAAGGAGCTTGTGATGATTCAGGCTTTCTGGAGGTCTGGAGTCCCAAAGGTCTGCAACCCACTGTGGTTTCTTGGCTTTGAACAGAAGTCAGCGTAGAGTTTAAAGTGAAGGAGCTTATTAGTGAAGCAGAGAAACAAAGTGGATTACTCCATAGGCAGAGCATCCCTTCTCTAGTGGAATTTAGTTTTTATATTGAGGTTCATTTAATTGAGGGTTAAGCTACTCAATAAGGAGGAGGAATAGTCAGAATTTTTCTAAGAAATGGATAGAGATTTCTTAAAGAACCTTAGTAGTCTGGTTATGTCCTTATACAATAGTTTCGTTTCTGACTGTGGCTCATGGGTGGCTTGTTTAGTATGCTAATATATTGCAATAAGTGTATAATGAGGTTAATGGTTATCACGTGGTAAAATTAGTCACCATGTTGGCTCCAGCTGGCCTGCCAGTTCCAAGACATGAATCTGGTTCTAGGCCATAAATCTGTTAGGGATTGATCTTACTGTCTCCTTGATAGTCCTTGTCACCCTTATCAGTTACAGCCCTTTCACCAAACACCTATCTCAGCAACACACGCAGCAGTTCACTCTCAAGGAAGAAAAATTATCCCCTTACACTCACAGAAGGTTTCAGTGAAAACTCACGTGTAATGAAATCCTTTTGAGGAGCCTACTTCTACACAGCAGAGATTTGTGATGGCTCTGAAAAGTCTGAGGTAAATGAGAAGAGAAAAAGATGACTTATGAAAAAGACATCAGACAAATTGTAATCAGGGCATCCTACAAAACTAACCAGTACGTCTCAAACTGTCAAGGTCATCAAAATAAAGTCTAAAAGACACTCACAGCCAAGAAGAACCCAAGGAAATATTTTGACTAAATGGAATGTGAGATCTTGGATGGGATATTGAAGGAGAACAAGGACATGAAGTACAGACTAAGGAAATATAAATAAATGATTAATTTTAGATAATAATAATATATCAATATTGGTTTACTAGTGGTAAAAATTGTGTCATATTAATATATTCATAATAAAGGAAGTTGGGTGCCCAGATTGTGAGAACTCCTAGATTATTTTGTAAATCTAAACTTGCTCTAAAAATTAAAGGTTTTATTTATTTCTTTTAAAAAAATAATTTGTACTGAATTTATTTTAAGTGAGATTAAAAGTATTGAAACCCTTTATAAATCTAAAAGTTAAGATTAACTGGATTAAGCATATTAAAAATCAGAAAAGAAAAAGATACCTTGTAAAAGAAAACAGTGATTGTGTTTGCTAGAAATCCTGAAAATGAAAATCAGATTGTGAGTTACTTTTACAAATTATGACTCGTTGGAAAGTAAAATATAGATTTGAGGAGCAAGAGAGTTATTTACTGTTTAGGATTATATTTGCACCACTACTCTATTCCATTTGTAGGAAAATCAGAAGTATTAAAAACAGAGCCCTTTTCCACCCAGTCAATTGCTTTCTAAATTACATGAGTTATTAAGTAAAATGAACTTAATCTTTTATCATCCATATGAGATATTACCATTCATTTGAGACCACAGGAGTTATTACATATCTAAAGTGACATTTTTATCTTCAATAAATTCTAATTCAGTTCATACATTAACTAGGGAAACACAATTTTAGTGTGCTTAATCAAAATGCTTTATGCCTTCTTTATTCCATACCAGTGATAGTATAGTCCTTTAACAAAAATAATAATTAAAAATTTATTTGAATAGCCATAAGGACTTTTCTTTCTTTAATCCTTTTAAGGAAACCTGTCAACTGGATCAAGCTTGTTTAGCAACTGGTACTCCCCAAAGGTGTCATTGTAAATTGATGGTTTGATTATTTTCTTAATTTCCCATTTAGTTAGAATTTCCTTATAGTAATTTATTGGCAATTTGATTTTAAATAATTCATACATAATTTACATTTATTGTCACTCCTAAGAAACATAAATTTTTGTAACTCAACATTCATCTGATTTTAACATAACTGACAAACTTGTAAGAATTATAATTGGTATGTTATTTTATACTACAAACTACTGAAAGGGAAAGGGTACACCTTTCATAGTTTAAGTGCCATTTACACAATGGCATATTCATATGTGAATAAAATACCATATATGTTTTATTTATATAAATTTATATATACAGTGTTGGTGCATAAAATTTATTTCCAGGCTGTGGCTGGTGGTTCAGTGGATAGTGTGTGGGCCAGATATATGGATGCCCTGGTTTGATTCCCCATTAGGGCACACAAGAGAATCAACCATTTGCTTCTCCATCCTTCCTCTCTTTTCTCCATCTCCCCTTTCTCTTGCTCTTCCCCTCCAACAGCCAGTGGTTCAATTTTTTTAATCAGGACTCCAGGTGCCAAAAATACCTATTTTGGATCTCATCAGCCTCAGGCACTAAAAATAGCTCAGTGCTTAAGCATTGGCCCCCAGATGGGTTGCTAGGTGGATCCTGGTTGGGGTATATGCAGGAGTTTGTCTCACTATCTCCCTTCCTTTCAAATAAAAAAAATTTCTATTTGATGGCATATTTTAATTTAAATTCAGAAGGCTTTTTTTTTGGTTTTACATGTCCCTTTTGAAATAATATTCCTTCTTTAAAATTTATAACCTTCCCAACATCAGTGATTGTGTGTTTAATGAACTTACATTACTGTATATATTTTAAAATCTAATTTCTATCTCATTTTTTAATATCTTCACCTCTGTAACCATACAATTACCTGAGAGCATTTTTTCTTTAAACTAGAAAGTGCCTTTGATCAAAGTTTTAAAGATCTACTTTAAGGCAAAACTTTATCTATAGTTGTGTGCTTATAATAGTCTTTAAATTCTACATACACATAGTTTATCTAATTGTCATCAGAAGTTTTAATTTTACATTTTTTTTTATAAACTGTTTTTACTTCATAAATGAAAACCACATATTTAACTCTTATTCTCACCCCATTAAAGAAGGGGGTGGCCAATCATTCTCTCTTCTTTGACAATCCAATACTTTAAGTAACCTTTGAGCCATCTTTTACCAAGAATCAATTATTGTAGTTATTGATTTTGTGAAAAAACTTATAATTTTTCTTATTTCTTTTTATTTTTTTGTATAAACCAAATAAAGTTAGTGTTCATATTAGTACACAAATACGGTGCTAATTTTATATGTGTGTGTGTGGGGGGGGGGTAATCATAGAAGTGTCCTACATTCATATTCAACTCTTAATCTCTTGACTATTAATATCACTTCAGAATACAAATTAAATTTCAAGAAGAAGAAGTCTTAAGTTATTTAGTCATATTTTAAGGCAATCCTTTCTAGAGTTATTGCAGAGGATTTCGGGTTGCATGGCTGGAATGCTTACTTTTGAAACATGTTTTGAATATTCCTGTCCAGAGCCATAAGCTTGATTTTGACAAATACTAGCTCTTAAGTAATTTCAGTGCTCATGTCTAGACACTTTCCTTCAAATTTTTAATACTCTTAGCATGTCTGGGCCCAATAATCTTTTAAACTTTAAATACGGGTTTTAGCAACTCTATTGCATTAAGCATGCATTTGATGTATTTTTACAAGTAAGGAAATAAATCAACATGAAGTGGGATAAGCTAAAGTCTTACTATGAAGTTTATAGAAACCTGGATGCAATTTGGAGAAAATCTGCACAGACTCAAATTTGTTAATTATGGGGGAAATTGGAACATTAGGAGGAAAAATCACATTGATAGGGGAGAGGAAGGAAAATGAAAGCAGAGTATATGTATTTTTTCTTACAATATTTTATAAAACTAATTGAGCTAAAATGTGATACTTTAATACAGAAAATACTAAACTCCATCAAACTTATACAGAGAAGTTATTTATAAATTATGTAGTATATTTATGTCTATGTAGCTAGAATGTAAGACAACAATTTACTGTGAGCTTGACCGCAATCGCTGTGATTAATCTTCCACAAATTGGCACATTCATTGTTCCAAGACCTTGAGAGGGACTTAAAATAAAGGTTATAAAATCAATTTCAATCTTAAAAACTACAGTTTTTAGGATTAGCAACCTTTTCTTCCTATGTAACAATGTTATCCTAAATTCTATTTTTATTTTATAAACCAGATTTGGAGATGGAATTTACATTTTTGTATTGATAAGAAATCATAGTAGAATGTTAACTGAATTATTTCCAAGTCAGCATCTGATCTGAAGTGATGGTTTATAAGTTCAATAAATTTTGAGGAGTCAATTACTTCTATGCTCAATTAAAACAAAATTCTATCCAATGACCAAAGTTGAAATTAAATGATGAGAAAAAGCAAGAAACTTTATGATTAGTTGCCTACTTGGGGATTTCTGAAAGAACAAATTTATTGAGTTAATATAATGAGCCATTCTGAAATCTCTTCCAAGAACATCAGCTTGTCTAATTAGGTTTTTGGACAATTTGCCAAGCATAAGTAAGTTACAGAAAAAAGTTTCTAGTTTCTATGAGTAATATATCTTCCTATCACTCCATTTTATGAAATTTGGCCTTTTTTCAAATCTTTCATTTAGTCTTAAATATATATAACTAATAGTTACTCTTTTTATTGATGATAGCAATATCCCTTTATTTCCAAGTAAATTGCCTATTGACTGACACCTTCCAAGGAACTATCCCTTATAAAATAATTTTGGGTTCAGTATATATTTTACTTTCTGACTTTCTAGTAGCCAGTAGAATCTCACTATTTGGATTATTTTAATGACTCAAATTTTTATAAACTCTATGTACCTGTGTTTGCTTGAATAGTTAACAATTAATCAAAAATGTAGCAGGAAATGAGTGAATATTATGAAATGCACCTTATTTAACCCGGTACATAGCATTCTTACAATTTAATTATGTGCTGTATAGTTCCAATATGTTTCTCTAATGGCCAAAAAGCAATAAATATGCAGTGAACTACAAATCCAAATTTGTCACTTGATTTTGACATTCAGGATATAAAATATAAGTTATGACTCAAATGAGCATTTGTTTGTATTCCTACTGAATAGCAATGGGAGAGATTTGGATTTTATGTTCCTACTTTTGTTTCATAGGGTCATTTTTGTCTGCATACATTTGAAAAGTGAGAATCTGTCAATTTACCTTAATAGTGATTGATAGGTGGCATTCAGCTAAACATTACTCAGAAGGTCTTCTGGTCTTTTAGTTCCAGATAACAGACAAACCTTGTAAGAAAATTTTTTTCCACCTTTTGACCAAGGAAGCTAATAGTAAATAAATATAATTTAGCATCAGTTTCAACCAAATTCTCTATTCCTAATACATGACCTGAGCTCTTTTTCTCCTTTTATTCATTTTTCCCAGTTTTATTGAGATACAATTGGCAAATAATATTTTATTAGTTTAAGTAGTAAAACATAATGATTTGATATAAGTATATAATGTGGAATCATTACCACAATTAGTTTAGTTAACATCCATCATCTCACATAATTACACATTTTTATGCTTGTGATCAGAACTTTCTACTCTCTGAGCAATTTTGAGATATATGATAAAAAAATAGTTAGCATGCTGTACATCACATCCCCAGAGTTTATTTTATAACTGGAAGTTTGCACCTTTTCATTTACCCCACAATTCCCATCACTGACAACTAGCAATCTATTTTCTGCTTCAATGAGTTCAGTTTTGTTTTGTTTTATTTATTCCACAACTAATGATTTTATACAGCATTTGTCTTTTTCTGTCTCACTTATTTCATTTCTGACATAATGCTCTCAGGTTTATCCAAATTGTTGCAAATGGCAGGATTTCTTTCCTTTTGATGGCTGAATAGTAATCTTTTATGCATATGTTTATATATACACATGTTTATCACACATTTTCTTTACCCATATATCTATTGATGAACACTTAGGTTGTCTCCATGTCTTGACTATTGTTCATAATGTTGCAGTGAACCTGGAGGTGCAAATAGTTGTGAAATAGTGAATTCATTTCCTTAACATCACAAATTCATAAATACGTGGTGTCATAAATATTTTGTAACAGTTAAACCATACCACACAACTTTTTTACTTGCCAGATCACACAGCAGACATAGATAAAGGAGTAAAAAGAAAAAACATGGGAGAAGTATGGCAGGGGCAGGCTTCTCAGACTGACCATGTTAATGAAGAAGGCTGGAAACACCGGCCCACAGCAGGCTCCAGCTATCCAGCTTACCTCCAGTGGACTCTGAAGAACTTGAAAATCTTCATTAGTATGTAGTGTACATACTGTATTTAAAAATAAGCTTAATGCTGGGCTGGACTGATGTAACGGGTAAGTAGCAATCTAAAGACAGATTACAACAAAGTCACAGCTTGACCATTTGGTCACCATCACATGTGAAAAGGAACCTTCCAATGCAAGAGTAAATGGTAATAAGGTCTTGATTTGTTGTTGTTTTTCAGTTATGTGGAAGACAGAAGTAGAGAGTAATTAGTAATACTTTGACACTTTTTTTCTCTCACATATTTATTTGTTTGTTTTTTTAATTAGGCTTCTTATGATAAATATAGGTAGACAGTGTGATTATTTATGAGAAGGAAACAAAAGAGGTTGATTTTCTGGAACCTAAAACCCTGTTTTCTAAGATCTCCTCTGACAGCCCCTTTCACCTAAGTCTCCAATGTCTTCTCTGTTGTTAATTGTTAATAGTCAAAGCTGTTCATCAATCCACCCACTCTCCCATCCCAGGCTCTCCCACACTCTTCTGCCATGTTAATAGTTTCCCTGAAATCCTATCACTTTGCTGGAGGATTGATGTAAGTCTCCAACAATTAACATAATTACAAGCCTGATTATCTTCTAATTGCATTATGAGTATTTGGTTATTCACTACACAAATTAAAGAAAATTAAAGAGGAGCAAGATCATGCAATATGGGCCTGGAGCCTTCTAAAACAGTTTTGAGCATTTGAATGTAAAGCAGTAACATAAAGGTGAAGACTGTTTTATGTTGTTGGCTAATAGTTGACACATTTCATTTTGGAAAATTGTTTTATCTTTCTTTCTTTTTCTTTTTCTTCTTTTTTCTTTGTATTTTTTTATTAATTGCATAAAAAATTCTCTGTGAATGATTTATAAATCTGCTCCAAAATACTAGAATCATAAAATAAGCTAGTTCATGTAACAAGATATTTGATCAAAAATGAAAATGAATACATGACAGTTCAAAGTACCATAAGTCAGACATAGAAACTAAAACTAAAAGCATCAATAATTTGTTCACCATTATCATCATCATCATCATCATCATCATTCTGGGAACATTCTTGTAATTACAAAACTAATGCTTTAAACTATGAAATGTGAATCTTTATAGATTGTCCTGCAGTATCAGACACAGAAGATTAAATTTTTCATTAAATAGAGGGCAGAACTAAGATTGAATAAACTTTGGTGGAACAGTGGTATTGACCCTCCTCTCATTATTCTACTGTGTCATATTCTTTCACTTTAATTCCTGCTGCCACCTCTATGCTTCACCCTCCAGGGAAAACACACTTCTTTTAATATTATGATCAGACATCTTAACACACATCAAAACAAACAGAAGGAAACAATGTTAAAGTAATTAAACAAGGGGGCCATTAGCCTGAAGTGGCTCTAGGACTTACTTGGCAGCCTAAGTAAACAAACCAAAACCTAAGCCACACTCAAGTCCTGTAAATGCCTCCACGTTGAGAAATAGAAACCTAAGAACAACTGATAGTCAACAACCAATGAGGCTGTCCCAAAAAAGGCAACCAACCTATAGCCAATCAAATAATTAGCTTGCTTTGCTTCTACATCAGCTCTATAAAAGCTTTTTTCCAAACTCACGTTGGGGGAGTGCCCTTAATGCTTTCAGTTTGGGGACTGCCTGATTTGAATCAATGCTTGCCCAAATAAATGCTTCAAAAATTTAATGTATGCTGAGTTTATCTTTTAACAACACAAAACACACAGTTTTTCTTGGTTCCTCATTACACATTTGGGACCAGCTGCCATTTTCAAAAAGAACCTCATTAAATTTTAAGAGAGGAAAAAATAAAAATAATTACAGTAAAAACAAACAAAATTAAAAAGGTCAAGTTTTCAAATTATAGGATTTACCTCTATAAAAATTCCCCAAAGTGCTACTCAGGATCTCCTTTGCCTTGTCACCATGTACAAGGTATGTGTTGCATTACTTCCTGTCCCACAAATATAGTATTTTGGATATTATGGTCTTTTCCAAGTCAGGAATCAGCACTCAAGTTTCCTACCCCCTCGCAAGCTCAATCAGTGAGAAAAGATGAGCCATTTGGCAAGGTTGGGTGATTAAAACAATGACCTCATTCAATGCATCCAGGAAAACTGAGTTCAATACTTTAACAGGTCCTATTGGGACATGATATAACTTTAGCTGGTCAGGGATAAAAACACCAAAATATTTGTGTCTTAGTAGCTTATACTTAGGAATCTCTAAACTTTTTTTTAATACCCAGTCTGGAAAGATGGTGGTAGAAGTGTGCTAGAAAAGATTCTGATAGCAACATCCTCGCTGACTGCTGAAATCTCCTGCCAACTCACAATAATGGCCTGAGTGGGAGAAATCAAAAACTGGTCATTGTAAAGGTACTTTTGACAAAGCTCTAACCCAAATAATACTTTTCTTTTTCTGGTTAAATGGGCATCTTAACTGCTGTATAAATCATTCCTCATTTGTAACATAGTAATAACCCTTTACTCTGAACTCCCTTAGTACTTCGTTGATCCAGTCATTTGACACTCATCCACTTATTTAATCAAGATATATTTAATGGGCACCTATTATGTGTTTGACACAGGAACAAGCTAGATGCAAGTGTGCTCTCCTAGAGCATATAGTCAAGAAACACTTGCAGAGCTGTAAGTATGAAGTTAGTGAAGCACAGCATGCTTTAGAAGCTCATAAGAAGGGACAATATTGAAAAGAATTCAAGTTTAGTAAGAGAAAGGCAGGCCAAGTTGAGTGAGAGGTATGAAAGGTCTATTTGGCACACAAGTGTGCCAAAATGAGAAAGACAGGGAACAGAATGAGAAAAGCCCACAAGTTAAGTGATGATGGTATATATGGGAAGCAATATAACTTGCTATGGCTGGCACAGAGAATGTGAAGTGGGCAGTGTAGGTATAAGTTATATAACTTTTGGTTCATCAAACTGTCTTTTGCTCATAAGTCTGTTATGAACCAGAATCTCTACACATATAAGCACAGTAGATATCCTGTTCATCATTATATCCACTGTGCAAATGCCAGTGGCTCAGTAAGTACTGATAAAGTGGGAATGACTTGCAATGTGATTGGGAGATAACCAGGAAGCAGAGCATCAGGTAAATTATAAGTCATGTGAGGAAGTTTGAACATTATCTTTACCACAATGAAAGGTTATCTAAAGAATTCAAACATGAGAAAAACATAGGTTCGTTTGAATTTCAAAATGTAGTTTATTTATTCATTTAATAAATAGTGTTTCGGGTGATGTGATAGTGCCTGGAAATATAATGGCAAACATCACCAGATATGGCCTCGGCTTTACATGACTTAGAGTCTATTGAGAGTATAAAGGAGGTAAATGCTGTGCAGAACAAGACAGTGTTTGCATGATCAAATAAAATGTAACCTGAACTAGACTGCTAGGACAAGAGAGTTTACTGGAGAAATGACACTTGAACTGAAAAAATTAAAACAAAACAACACTTTAGAAGCTTGATCACTAATACCCTGCATTAGAGTTTATATTTCTAACTCCATTTTTAATGCTATAGTACAAACTAAGGATGGCCACAGTATCAACATACATAATATAAATTATACAATATTTACACTATTAATATCTATAATACAATTATGAAATCTATAGATAACTTAGAAAAAGTAAAATGCACATTTAAAATATGATAGAGTGAATTTAAATAATTATTATAAAATCATTTAACTTTGAATCTAGTTTCATCTAAAGTGAAATAAGATTTTCAAGTTAACCAATGTTGTTCAAACAAATTCAGCTTACAGTAAAAAAAAAAAAAAAAAAAAAAAAAAACTTTTACTTTGTTGTTATAGAAATTATAATGGACTTGACTAAATCTTTGTTTTACTTTTGGGATTCTGGGCAAGCCTAACATTTCTGTCCAGTAGTAAGCAACAAGAAGACTCCTCCACTATACAGAGTTCTACAGTGTCAGCCACATTTACCATCCCAAGTTCCATCCCAGACAGCCAGGCTGATGGACTAAGAGAGAGAGCACAAATGGGCAGCCATGGTTATTAGCTAACAATGGTCCCTGTCTTCCTTAGTGGAAGAAACAACTGTTGTGCTCAGAAACTTTCTTATACCCTTACCTCAAAGCCCATTCTTCATAAGTTCATCCTTCCGCTTACCCCCAGCTTTCTGCAAAGCAGAACTAACTTGACACAGGTTACCCCTCCTCTTTTTCTTATTTGAGCCTTTTGTGAGGTAGAGGTTTGTAATGGAAACGTTAACAAGGGGAAAGACCCTTCTCTCATGGGCCATCAGCGTGAGGCATCCACAGTTCAACCTTTCAAAAGACTCACCATTCTGGGTTGTTTTAACAACTGTGTTCTTAACTTCTCTTATTCTTGTCTCAAAATACATACCGAATAGGGAAAAACTAGGTTTACAATTGTTTGTATGGAAAATAATACATATTTAATAAATAATAACACAAGAATACACTCTGTGTTTCACATACAGCTGTAAACCTCCTTTTGCCCGATCCCGTATGTACAAAATATCTCTCAGTTGTGCTGGTTCTGTTCCTTTGTTTTGTCTATTCCTTGACGAGGTCTTGCTGACCACTAGAGCTTTTCCAAAAGTTACTAGTAACACATTTTACTTTTAGTACCTGCTTTGATAACTTTTCTTATTTCTATTAAAAAAAATAGTACATCTGAATACTACCTCTGACTCAACAGTAAGGATTCTTCAGATAACATTCAGATTACACTGATAAAAATTTTAAATAACTTATTTTACCAAGATAGTCAAAAGATTATTTTCATTTTAAATTTTATTATTGTGTAAAATATACATTTTTAATAATTAATATAAAAATTTTAATTAATATATATTTTAATTAATACATTTTTTTCAGTTGGGAGTTTAAAACCTTCCCTGGTGATAGCCCAGCATCATGAAGAACAAATGAAAAAACATATGTGCAAATGCTCTGAAAACAGTAAACCACCTCAGAAAGTAAACATTATTATTTTAAAATTTCTACATTTCTTAGAACACCTACTGTATTACCTTGGGCAATCTAGATTCTAAATTATTATTTATGAAACAAACTAATTATTTAAGGCATTGTTGGATTTATGCAGCCCAAAAGTACTATAGTTTCATACACCATTTTATGCATTTATTATAAAATGAAACATACTTTCTGGGAAAATATAAGTAACAAAATTTTCCATTGTAGTTTAAATGATTAAGCAATGATACCAAAGATGGAGAGCCAAAGAGACTTCATTTATTAATTTTCCAGGGGAAGTGGTTTTATTTTATAATGCTTAGTAAAAAATTTACCATGAGGTGACTTTGTTTTTTAAATAAACCCTATTTTCCAGAAGAGTTTTAGGTTTACAGCAAAAGAGAGCAGAAGATATAGAGATTTCTCATCCACACCCTGCCAGCACACACACACACACACACACACACACACACTTACGCCTCTGGCACCATCCGCCCAGAGTGGTAACATTAGTAGCCTTCAATGACACATCACTTCCATCCGAAGGCTACAGTTCACATTACGGTCAACTCTTGGTGCAGTACATACTGTGAGTTTTGACAAATGTGTAATGGCGTGCCACCATTGTCTCATCATAGAGAATAGACTCACTTCCCTGAAACTTCTCTGTGCTCTCTGCCTATGCATTCCTCCACCTGGCAACCACTGCCACTTAGTCGAACTTTTGTAATAGTAACACAATTTCTACAAGATGGTTTAAAATGACTTTTCATACTTTCTCTATTGGTAACATAAACTGTTTTGTGACTGTTTGTCTCCCACCACCACTATCTCTTTGTTCTATTAAAAAAAGAAAAAGAAAAAAGCCCTCTCTGCTGTAGAATATTGAAATAAAAACCTATAAGCATTAGTGCAGGAAAGTTAGTCAAATCTTTAAATTTAATCAACAGTGGTGTAATCGTTGAGAAAATATGAATTGAACACCTATTGTGAGCTAAGCTCTAGGAAAAGAGTAGTGAACAAAACAGGTACAACTCCATGCTCTTTCGTTACTTGCATTCTACCAATAATATCTGATACACAAAGGTTCTGGATGTTGATGGGATTGGTACCCATATCAGCTCTTGATCCTGCCTCTTGTGCCTAGCTATTGAGAAAACAACAAGTAATAAATGCAAGATTCTTAGATCGAAATTTTACCTCACAGTCACCTAGACATAGCTTCCTAAAGTATGAAATTTTTTATTGTTATAGCTGTAACTCAGAAATGCCATAATTAGAACAAAGAGGTTAAGGCTAATGTAATTTTTTAAAACTATTTATCAGTATTTCCCAAGTAGCAGTTTCTAAGGTAAGAGACTGTAAGAGCAGATAGTGGAGTTTTCCCCTACTGCAGTCTCCATGCAGCTGTAATAAAAATAACTGTTATCATATTGGGGATATATGCCCAATGCTTCATATGCATGTGTGTATGTGTGTATATACATATACATCTAATTAATTTCAACACATCCCTAGAAAACCACTACTGCTCAGAAAAATTAGGGGATACTTTATTGCTTCATATACATTTTGAAATATCCCCTAATGTTTGTGAGCAGTAGATTATTGCCCACCTTTTATCATCTACCCAAATACCATGCTGAATCGAAACCTTTTTTAGAAGCAACATTGGCCAAAAGGGCGATAAATTCTGAAACAAACAATAAAAATTAGTTATTAAATGCTAGTATTTTTAAGACTAAAAGTGATCAAAACATCAGCAGCAGTAGGTACCCCAAACACAAAGTAGAAGTGCATTCACTAATCCCTTTCTCACTTCTTGATTCTACTCTTTTAACAAAGAAACATCAAACACCACTCTGTGTCAAAACCAATGTTAATTTTACAAAACATCATGGTTTTAAGACACATTCCCTGCCTTTGAGGAGTACTATCTAGTGCTCAAAGGCAGTAAGTAAATAGGCAATTTAATGTTTTCTAATCATTAAGCTATGGGTAGTTGCAGGGTGACCAGGAAAACAATGTGCATATTAAATAAATATTTTCTGTATACTCCTTTTCAACCTTCACAAAAATTGTCAAATTACCCTATGTCCTTCTGAATTGGATATTGGAAGTCATTATGAAAATCTCTGATAGCTATTCTTTTGCTTTTTCCAGCTGAATCTAAAGTAAGCAGGGGTCATCAAAGTTACTGCTTTACTAACTTCAAATCCTGACATTAAAGAAGATATCAAGATGAACACAGGAGAAATAAAACTTGTAGTACAGCATGAAATAGAACACAAACTTTTTTCACTTAACGTGTATAGACACTTTGTGGCCTCATTGATCATTTTTAAGACAATACTTGTCAAATACCCAAGGCTGTAAATATAGTATGTCTGTAAGTTGACATATCAACTAAATAATTGGTCTTCCGCGTAGAAAAGTGGTTCATCCTGCTTGCAACTAAAACCATCACAAAAGTGCTTTTACCTAAGGCAACCTTACCATGTCAGTATCTGCATAAGTGCTCTATTTATACTGAACCATTCTATCACACAGAATATATAAATATGGTGTATAATAAAGAATTGAAATTTAATAAAAATAATTATTTTTACTGCTTAATCAAGGACATTCTTAAGTGAAATTAGCTCTTTTCTTTTGCAAGTGCATGATGGTAAAGCATATAATGACTTCTAGTACACTTTGGTGCCACTAACTTGATTCATGGTAAATCTCAGCAGTTGTAGCCACATCGGTCTGCACCAATCATTGCTTTAGTACAATCAGTGCAAATGTCGACACAGGGCAAAAGGTAAATGATGTCTTCGGCATCTCAGAAATCTTCAGGCTTCACTTTGAGAAATGTTGCTTTAGAGCATGCTAGCGTATTCTCCTCCTATTCATTCTTATTCCACTGTATCCTCCACTCTTTTCTAATGCCTTTTAGTTTTTTAGTTCTTGGACCAAAAAAACACAGTACATATTCCTCTTATGTGCTTCTACAATACAATGTACAATGTATAAAAAGAAATTATGAGTGCTACTCTTTTCAAATCTAACAATGATGAAGATATTAGAAGTATATACCACAAAAACAAATTAGAAGTAAATTTACTAGCTCCTCTTTCATTTTTTCATTCGATTTTTTTAGCAAAAAATTTTTCATACTATGTGCCAAGTCTACTGCTAATTTTAGAAGGTGTTATACTTAGTGAGACCTCATCAAACAAATGAACTTATTGAAAAACCCTGTAAAGATGAAAAGACAAGTTAAAGACTAAAAGAAAGTAGTTGCAAACCACATCTTTAAGAAAAGACTAGAATCTAGAATATATAAAGAACTTGCAAAATTCAATGTTTTTTTAAAAGGAATACAAATCAAAATAAGCCAAAAGCATGAACAGAGGATACACGGCTGACAAAAGAGCTCATGAAAATATTTCACTTTATTAGCCTTAAAAATATACAAATTAAAACCACAATGAGATATAACTACACATTTATTAGAATGGCCAAAATAAAATGAAATGAAAAAACAAAAGTATACTGAAGATTCAAAGAAATTGAGAGATTTATACATTGTTCATGGGAATTTAAAATAGTACAAGTCTCATAACAGTGTGACAGTTCCTTATAAGTGTAAATATGTAACTGCCCTATACCTAGCAATTTCACTCTGGGTCATTTATCTCAGAAAAAAACATATATTATGTTCACATAAAAACCTATACACAAATCTTTATAGAAAGTCTATTTATAATAGCCCCAAACTAGAAATAACCCATATGCCTTCTAAAGGGTGAGGGTTAAATAAACTTTAGTGTATATCAAGGAATATTACTCAGTAATGACAAGAAATAAACTATTGATATACACCAGTACTCAGATGGATATACAGGGAATTATGCTGAGTAATTTTTCACGGAAGATATTACATGCTATATTATTAAGGTGATTCAATATTCTTGAAATAAGAAAATTAGAAGTATAAAAAACATATTGATGGTTGCCCAGGGTTAGAAAGAGAGAAACACGGTGGGTATAAATATTAAATAGAAAATTTCAGAATAAAGAACTTGTAAGTTTTAAATTGTGCCCTTTCTGAATAATTTGATGAAATCTCATGGCTTCCTGATCTATCCTTCCTGGGACATAGACCCCTTGTCCACAGTATCTATGCTGTGTATGCTACCTGCTTGTTAGTCACCTTGTAGGAGTCTCTGTTATTAGGTTGGTTTTCAGGGTTTCTCAGTGCTTGCATTCAAGTAACCCTTAGCCTAACACTATCTCACGTGTTTACATCATTCACCTCGTTTATCGCATCAGACAGGCACTGTATCGTTTTACATCATCACCAAAAAAAAGGGTGAGTACAGAACAATAAGATATTTTTAAAAAGAAAGGTCATATTTACACAACTTTTATTATAGTATGTTGGGATAAATGTTCTACTTTATATTAGTTATTGTTGTTAATCTCCTACTATACCTAATTTATAAATTAAACTTTATCATAGGTATGTACTTACAGGAAAAATATAGTTTATATAATGTTTAATGCTATCTGTGGTTTTAGGTATCCACTAGGATTGTTATAATGTATCCCCCACAGTTATGGGAGGACTATGGTAATTAATAATACTGTATTATATACTTGAACCTTCCTAAGAGAGTAAATCTTACTGTGTCCTTGTCACAAAAAGAGAAATAATAAGGATATGATATGAAGAAAGTGTTAGCTAATTCTATGGTGGTAATAATGTTGCAATATATAAATGTATCAAATAACCATTATACACCTTAAACTTACAGAAGGTTATATGCCAATTATATATCAATTAAACTGTAAAAAAACTAAACATAATATTATAATATGATCTCAAAATTCCACTTCTGAGTATGTGCACAAAATAATTAAAAGAGATTCAAATAGATATTTGTACACCCATATTCATAGCAGCATTATTTGCAATAGCCCAAACAAGAAAGGAACCCAAGTCACATGGATGAATGTATGAATAAACAAATATGGTACATACATACAATGGAATATTATTCAGCCTTGAAAAGAAATAAAATTCTGAGACATATTACAACATGATTAAACCTTGACATTTATCTATTATGCTAAGTAAAAGATTCATAAAAGAAAATATATTTTATAATTCTACCTGTATGAGGTACCTATGAAATGTAGAAAAGAAAGCCTCTTAGCATAAGTAATTTTTAGCAGAACTTATTTTCTCTAAAAGCAAAGAGACTTTCAGCAGAACTTACTTTTTTCTAAAAGACTCCCTACCCCTGGCCTTGAGGCTGGTCTCCCAGACTGTGGCATTGGGATAGCTCCTCTAGGTTGCAGTGTTCTCAGAATGATTCTCCCTGAGTAAAATATAAATAAATAATCTAAAATAGCTTGTTTCACTGCTTTGTTTTACGGCAATGTTCCCCCTCCTCCCTATTTTCCAATCAGTGTGTGATTTAGTCTTTAAAATCTGACTTCAAACTGTGTTCAGTGCCGCATGATTTGACTGACGTAAGTCTCCATTCAGTCACAGGCTTTGAGTAAGATTCCTTTAAATTTGAACTTTGGTGTGGAGAATGTCTGTATACTCTTGTTGGTTTTGCTACAACTCCTAGAGTAGTCAAATTCACAGAGAAAGAGAATAGAATGATGGTTTCCAGAGACTAAAA
Organism: Rhynchonycteris naso; assembly: GCA_037038555.1. Classification (NCBI taxonomy): domain Eukaryota; kingdom Metazoa; phylum Chordata; class Mammalia; order Chiroptera; family Emballonuridae; genus Rhynchonycteris; species Rhynchonycteris naso. The sequence continues at coordinate 233,120,971 of CM072998.1, forward strand.
ATAAAGAGAAAATGATAAATTATTATTTATTGAATATGGAGTTTTAGTTTAAGAAAATGAAAAAGTTTTGGAGAAGAATGGTGATTATGGTTGTACAACAATATGAATGCACTTAATGCCACTAAATTGCATGTTGGTTTAAATGGTAAATATTTTGTTACATATATTTTACCATAATAAAAAATATTTTAAAAACACATAAATAACAATGTAAGAAACAGAGAGGTATATAATCTGAAAAAAATAACAAAAATTGTCCTTTTTATATTATGTCTTTGGAAAAACCCACCTATCTTAAATAGATATGTATAACCATGTGCTGTGACATTAATATAACATCTCTAGATGTTTACAATTTGATCATAAAACCTTATAATTTGGTCCTAAAATCTTTTTAAGACAAGAAGTTTTTAAGTACAAACTAGAACTATAAAGATAACTATAGAGTGAATATATGGATTAAAACATAGGCAATGATATTATATATTTTTTTCTTAATTCTAGAGTTGAAAGCTGACTTCCCTGGAGCTGAGTTCTGCCATACTGGAAGTAAAAATCAAATAAAGTATTGCTCTGTTGCTTCATCACTTTATTAAAGAAGAGTGACTCGGCTTAGCTGGCAGAAAAATAATTTATTTCTCTGTCACTTTGTTTATTCACCCACAGCAAGGTAAATATAAGTTGTTACTTGTTATTTATTTAGCTTTTATAAGATACCTACCCCATCCCAGGAAATATATTCTATTAGGAGCATAATTCTTTTCTCTTTTTTTAATAAAAAGAATGTAAGAATTATTTATAATAAAAGTTTTTTACACTTAAAATGTTAACACTCTTAACGAAATGTATGAGAACTCTAAAAAAAATCAATCAATTAAAATATTACATTGTTTCATTTATGTAAAAATTATACTAAAATCAAAAGCAAAACTACTCTGGATATTTGTAACATATGAGTATGTATCTCAATTTCACATGGTTTTTAAAAAGTCATTAATTGTGCTATAAACCAAATAGATTCTTACATGGATAAATACAGTTCAACTTTGTAAAATCTTTGAAAGACTGATAACTTTATTAGATAAGATGTATTTATAACAGATATACAACATAACATAAGGCAGAAAAAAACTTGCATATTTTGTCAACTTATATAACCTATAATATGTTAGGGAGACCTGGTAACTAACAGGCACCTACCTAATCCTAAAAACCTATGAAGGAGTCCTCCAAATCCTAATCAACTTTTTGGTATCTTTGGAAGAGAAGTCTTCAGGAGTGGCTGTCATAGAGTACCTCAATAGAAAAGAAATCATTTAGTCCTATTTATTATAGAGTCAGATCAAAGTGAAAGGGGTTTCAGAAATTAGAAATCATGATAGTGTGAGTGTCCCTGAGATAAACTGGAAATGTTACAATAAAAGACCCTTTCAGGGCAAGGAACCTCTCATCAATTTCTTTCTCATTCCCCCAGTATCTTCAGGTTCATTGTAGTCAGTTACAGAGGATAGAAAGAAAAATTTCAGATCATGCATTTATTCATAAAGAGACCGGATATTTCCATGTGGAAAAACAACACTTCCATTAGTCAAACTGAACTGGACTTGCTATGACCTTGTAAAGTGTAGAAAAATATTTCCTTTGTGGTTTTTGCTCTATGAATCTTTACTTGATGGAAGTTTTAAAAATATTTAAATTATCTAAAAATGGTTAAAACCACAAAGAAGTTTTATGTGTAAAAAGAAAGAAAGCAAAGAAGAGACCAAGTCTAGGGTAATTAACGCAGCTGTTCATCGGGCTATCCCCAAAATTGCCAGGAAAAAATCAAAATGGCTAAGGAAGGATGGCTGTGTTAGGCACATACTATATTTACTTATGGAGAGATTGATCTATAAGGGTCAAATCTGTTTATGGTAATAATGCAGTTTGAAGGATGATGATATAATTGTTTTGGGAGATCTTTCCAACTTTGGAATAGGGTGAAATAAAGATAAGCTTTAGACTGCAAAGAGAAGAAATTAGCAAGAACAAATCAGTGTCATAGCCAAGGTCCAGTCCTAGAGACAAAGAGAAATATATGTATATGTATTTCAGTGACTGGAGTGGAAATTATATTATAGAGATAGCACACACAGGAGGGTTTTTGAAAGTAAAGGTAAATTTCAAGAGATGCACAATTTTCTGAATCCAACACAGAATATAGATACAATCAGTTTGATATAATTGGTAAGAATAGAGTTCTTAACATATTGCCCCACCCAGAATCTATATGGCTGAGCCAAAATAGTAAGAACTTAAAGTACCCTTGAGTAGAAACATGCAACTATTTTGATTAAAAACAGATTATCCTTTGCCCTGAATGGTTGGTTCAGCGGTAGAGCATTGGCCAGGAATGTGGAAGTCCCGGGTTTGATTCCCTGTCAGGACACACAGGAGAAGTGTCCATGTGTTTCTCCACCCTTCTCCCTCTCTCTCTTCCCCTCCTGCAGCCAAGGCTCCATTGGAGCAAAGTTGGCCTGGGCACTGAAGACAGCTCCAAGGCCTCCACTTCAGGCACTAGAATGGTTCCAGCCACAACAGAGCAATGCCACAGATGGGCCAAGCATTGTCCCCTGATGGGCATGCTGGCTGGATCTCAGTCAGGTGCCTGCGGAAGTCTGTCTGACTGCCTCCCTGCTTCTAACTTCAGAAAAATAGAGAAAAAAAAAAGATTATTATTCCATTAGCTAACATATATATATATGTTATATATATGCTAATATATATATAAAATTTCAATTCAGGAACCATAAAAATTGAAATAAATCATATGATTCTATGGTTAGTTTCCTAAAAAAGCATTTGACTAAATTCAAAACTGATTTATTACAAATGATTTTAGCAAACTAGAAAGAGAATGTAACTCGAGTCTGGCAAAGAATTATCTAAAAACAAAAGAAAATACCCACTTCAAACAATAAATTCAATGATGAAATCTTGAAGTTATTTTTCTGAGATTGGGAAGAAGACAGTGATGACCACATGACCACTATAACCATGTCTAATCAACAATTTGTTGGCTATCTTAGTCAATGTAACAAAACAAGAAATATATATAAAAACAATGATGAAGCAGTCATTATTTAAGACAACAAGATTGTGCATGAATCTACAGGCATGCTGTTAAAATTAATAAGTACATTTAGCAAATTTTCTGAATGCAAAGTCAATAGAAGTCAATTTTATTCCTATATATTATGAAAATGAAACAAAAGTAGTTTTCAATAGAAAATATAATAGAATATCTTTGTAATCTTGCAGTAATCAAAGATGATTTTAAAAGACATAAGAAAGACAAAAAGCATATGAAAAGATGGATAATATTTTTAAACATCAAAGAAATATATATCAAAATCACAATGACATATTACCTCACCTGTAGAATGACTATTGTTAAAATAGCAAAAATATTGGGTGTTGGCAAGGAAATGGTGAAAAAAGAACATTTTTGCACTCCTGGTGGAAAGTAAATGAGTGCAATCACTATGTAAAACAGTATAGAGGATCCTCAAAAAGTTAAAAATTGAACTTTTATATGATCCAGTAATTCCACCTTTAGATATACATCCAAATAAAACAAAAACACTAGTAAAAAAAATATATATATATATACATATATATATAAATATATATATATGCACCACTATGTTCACTGCAGCATTACTTACAGTAGACAAAATATAGAAATGACTTAAATGTCCATCAGTTGATAAATGGGTATAGAAAATGTGATAGGTAATATAATTATAATGTAGAGGTAGATATATATAAGTATAGATATAGATATATGTAATAGAATTAAAGGCAGTCCCAGGTTACAAATGAGATAGGTTTCTAGGTATGTTCTCACATTGAATTTGTATGTAAGTAGAAACAGGTACATTTAGATAGATGCTTGCCTTAACATAGTATTTATTTTTACCATTTTTGTGTATATAAATACTTAAACATTTTCAAATACAACCTTAAACAATCTTGGTTGACCCAGAAGATGATGGACTTGTTGGAGAGGATGGAACTAGTGTTGGAGAGTCAGGTTTTGATACTACTGTTGAAGTCAGTTTCTTGAAGTAGGCATTAAGGGAGGTCTGTACAGAGTTTATCTTTTTCCCATCATAAATGATTCTATAGGATGTCAGGCCTTCAGTAAGAGTTTGCTAAACTTTGGTGAACCTCTTTTCTCTGTATCAGGATCTTGCTCTTCTAACTTTGCCATATTTGCTTCAATGAGATGAAAAGCATCAGCTAATTTTTTTGTAGAAAACTTATATGGTTCTGAAGTTTCTAGGTCCCTATTTTCTTCCCTAAATGCTATCATCTGCTGTTCAATTTTCATAAGGTCTTCATTGGTTAGTTATTTGCCATAAAAGTCAAGTAACTCTAGATATCATTTTCACCAATGTCCAACTGCAGTTGATTACTGATAGCCCTTAAGGCATCTTGTTCGTAAATAGGAGTTGTGCGTAATTCAAATGTTTGTAAGTCAGGGACTTACTGTACTACCAAGCCATATAAAAAAATACAATTTTACCTTCTATGACAACATGGATGAACCTTAAATGCATTATGCTAAGTGAAATAAATCAGACAAGAAAGACAAATATCATGATTTCACTTATATGTACCTTCTAAAAAAAAGAAATGAACAAACAAAACTAAATAAAACTAATCATAGATACATAGAACAGAATTGTGGTCTCCAGAGGGGAAGTGGTTGGGGGGGGCAAAAGAAATGGGTACAAACTTCTAGATATCAAATAAATGTCTTTAGGATATAATGTACAGCATGTGACTATGATCAATGATAGTACATTGCAAATTCTAAAGTTGCTAAGAATATGAATCTGAAAAACCCTCAATACAAGAAAAATATTGTGTAACTTTGTATAGGAACATATAGAAACTAGACATTGTGATGAACATTTTTCAATGTATACAAATGCCCAATAATTATGCTATACACCTGAAACTAAGATAGTGTTATATGTCAATTAAATTTCAATAAAATAAAAGTTTTGGAGTGCTATTTCACAATATTGTCAATGTAATTCAAACTATAAAGTGCACATTTAAAATAGTTATGATGATAACAAAAAGTAAATGAAAAGAGTTAAATTAGATTATAATAAGTTAAGGTTTTTTTTTTAAATCAAGATTCACCATTAAAACCTAAAAAGTCAATTGATAAATGAGAGAATACATTCACAAAGCATATATTAAGAAAAGTATTTCTATATAGCATATATTTTTTCAAATCTTAGCAATCTATAAGAAAAAGATATCCAACTTAGTAAGAAAATGGGAAAAAGTTAAGGCAGACACTTGAGAAAAATAGTCAAATGGCAAATAACTATATGAACACTAAACGAAAACTTTAAACAACAAAGTAAAATATTATTTTACACCTACAATAATGTTTGGAGTAAAAAGACCAAAAATACCAAATATTAATAAAGATGCATTTACTGGAAATTTTATTATACTCCAAGTAGAAGAGTAATTTGGTACAATTTTCTTGGAAAAATTTTTATCAGTATCTACTAAACTTAAATACATAAATATGTTAGAACTCATAAATTCAATTGCAAGGTATATACTCAAAATAAATGTCTGCATTTGTTCATCAAGAGATAATTACTAGAAATTCATAGCAGACATACTGGACAATTACTTGCAGTATAATTTGAAATAATCAAATGGCTAGCAGAAGTAGACTAATAAAAGCATTGTGGAGTATTCAACACTAAAATCAATAAATACAACTGCTTCATAAAGAAGTTTTTTTATTGATTTCATTTATATGACTAATCTCTACTTTAGAAGTTAGTGGGTAAGTAGTCATGTGTTGATGATCAGAAAGCTGGTTATATGAATATCTTCAGTTTATAAATATCCACTTGATGAAAACATGTATGTCTTTTTTTAGAAGTAGATTATAATTTTTAATTATTATTGATTTTAGAAAAAGAGGAAAAGAGAGAGAAAAAGAAACATCCATTTGCTCTTCCACCTATCTATGCATTTATTGTTTGATTCGTGTATGTGCCCTGCCTGGGGATCAAACCAACAACCTTGTCATATATGGACAATGCTCTAACCAAATGAACTACCTGGCCAGGGCTATAAATTAATTTTAAAAGTTAAATATACACTTTCTTATTCATAAGGAATGTGTTTGGAACTTTCTTCTATTCTTCTCTTTTTCTTTTCTTCACCTAACTATTCATGAAATTCCATGAATACTGCCTTAATATTTTCAAAATTCTCTCAATATCTCTGGCTTTCATGCCGCTTTGTGGTTTCTCTGCCTTCCCACCCACTGATATTTATTTATTTTTCTAGTAACATGTAAGAAAACATACATAATATTTATTTGGCACTCTCCTTGAACTGATGATACACAATGGACAAAAGTAGCACACAGGCTCTATGATACACTTATCCACTCTTAGAAATCTATCCCACAAGAGGAAAAGTGCAATACATGCATATGTTTATCAAAGCAAAACTTTATATGTAAGTATATAAAATCTGAAAGGTTTCCCAAAGTCCATCAATTCAGCAGTTTGTTCCTTTTACATAATGTCTCCCTTTATTTTTAGCCTTATTGCATTCTTTTCCTCCTTTAATCACTCTTCTTTCCCAGAATCCCTGCTGCCACTCTCAACCTTACCACTTTCTTTGATTGGTTGATGCTCATCCCCTGCATCCCCTGAGTGTCAGCTGACAGTCTTACATCTATAATGTTCCCAATCCCTCAAGCACTATGAAACATGCTGGGGTTTTGTTTTTTGGTTTTTGCTTCAAATATATTCAATAATGTTTACTTTATATCTCTGAATGAATACAATAAAGGATTAATTATTATCTGCCTGATTTAATTCCAAAATAGTACAGTGCTTAAAGAAACAGATTTATCCAAAAGTAATTTCAAAATAAAGCAATATTTTTGTTACCTCAGACACCTTTAGGAAATGCATAGTAACACAGCAACATAAAAAATAATTGCCTTTCTTCCTAGCTGGAGTGTATTGCCCTCATAAACCATAGCTGTTTTCCTCAAAATTTCCCCTCCAACAATAACTTTCTGGGTTTTGTCCCTAAAAGCCTGTACTTACCTTCATCTGTACCTTCTTTGCTCACATTATTTTGTCTTAAAAACCCAAAAGCTCATCTAATAAACAGACTTCTCCATAGAGAGAAAGGAGAAAAAGAAGTGGTCTGAGCCAGAATCCTCTTTATTATGCACAGATAGAAAAATGCTGGGACTATTCCCATACTAGCAATTGCTAGCCCATCGCACATCTATTTTTAACAATTATGACTCCACTGGAAAATTGATATTTAGTTGACTAGTTCTCACCAGAATGTAAGTTTTTTGGGTTCAGAGATTTTATCTTCACCATTCTTTACTGAACTCTTTATACTACTAACCTAATGCTACACATTGAAAAGACTTTACAAGCACCATAGTATGTGGAACTATGAAGAAAATTTCAGTTATGGAAAGTATCATCTCTTAAACTATACTTATTTTCTTGAGCAGTCAAGGATGTCATAAAATTCACTCTATCTACAAAGCACAAACTCGACAAACTAGATAGCTTATATATAAGGAAGTTTATTGCTTTGGTGTAAGTACCCATCACACTGCACTTTGATCTTAACTCTGTGTTCCAAATTAGGAATTGGGGCAAAAAAAATTTTTCTATGTTAATGAGTTCAGTAGGCACTTGGACAGTTTCCCTAAGGCTTAACAAAGATCCTGCATAAAAGATGGTCTCCTGAGCAATCTAGAAGCTTTGTGGTACATAGCAGGTCTCTTTCAGAAAATCTCAGGGAAGGGACATGAATTGGAAAATGTAAATATCAAATTATATTGCTATGGCTGAAACAATCTCTAATGAAACACTTTTGAAGAAAGACTTTCTGAAAGTACAGACTTTTAACAATTTATTCTCTTTGTTCCCATCAGTCTGGTTTGTTTTGATTTCTGATTTAAAAATTTAAAGATCACATACTAATGTAGCTCAATTGTCTTATCAGCTTTAACTGCTTCCTTGAATTGTGCTTAATTCACTTTTTGAGTTTGTTTATTTTGACATTATACCATCATAAACTTTAAGCAAAAATGATGGTTTAGCTTGATGGTGTTTGAACTATGACCACTTATTAGTTTCATTCTTTTAATAAATACTTTTACTTTTAGAAGAAAAAGTATTCTGTTGTCTCTCACCTATTTTTCCCCATATTTTAGCATACACATTTTAAAGTAGGATACCATTTGGTAGAAAGATTGTGTCCATTTCTGAGTTTGCATAAGTAGGTCCAGATAAAACTCAAGTACCAAATACCTACCAAAATCATAGATTTCTATTGCTAAAAGAAATCTGAAGAACATCTAATCCACTCATATTGCTGTTGAGAAAATAAGGTCTTGTGAGGTTAATTCCTTGACCAGTATAACCTGACTCCTTGGAGACAGAAACAAGAACAGAACTTCAGCCCATAATTCTAGTAGAATACAGATACTCTAACTTACCTCAGCCCAAGTCATTTTCATCATCATCTATTTTAATTTTATTTATTTGATAGAAAGAGAAAGAAAGGGAGACAGATAGAGATAAAGAGAAAAACTCATCGATTTGTTATTCTACTTATTTATGCATTCATTGGTTGATTCTTGTATGTGCCCTGAGTGGGAATTGAACCCACAACCTTGGCATATTGGGATGATGCTCTAACCAACTGAGCTATGTGGTCAGGGCTCATCATTATTATTATCATATCAAACCAGTATAGCAGATCTAAATAGAAATAGTTGAGTTTATGACATGAAATGGCAATTACATTATGTGTTTTTAATTTGACTAATTCAGGATTGAATGGTAATGAGAAGATGTGTCTCCTTCAATAGCCAAAAAGGAATTTTCCTCAGCAAAAATAGTCCTAACATTTATATAGATATATTAGATATTAGATTGAGGGTTTAGCTTTACATATTTTTCCCTAATGGGGCCAGTTAATTTCTGGAATTAACAGTGAAAATAAATTGCTTGGGTCTGACTACATCAAAACAGAAAGTGCTTTCTGAATGAAACTAGGGTCTTATGGTAAGGATCCAATCACCATGAGACAAGACACACCATGACCAAAACATAGCCAGCAACAAAAATCAATGTGCTATACAAATAAATCCAGAAACTTAATTCCTTATTTGATTCCATCTTAGAATCATGATGGGTTCCAGACTGAATTGCAGTATTGACTACAAGAAATATTAGAACATTTCTAAATAATATATACACACACACACACACACACACACTTCAAAATTTTTATTATGCATCTTCCAGGTTTAGATGCATATTTATTCAAACGAACCATGAAAAAAATATAGAAAGACTTTTATTCAAAATAGAACAAGGAAAATAATGATAACTGAAAATGCTACCAATTTTAAGGCACAATGTTAAGCACTGTAAAATATGTATTATTTTATCATCCCAAAAGAAATAATTATTATCTTTACTTATAAATAAAGACTTAGAATAGTTAGCTAATTTTTCTAGAACCGTAACTCCAGTTGAAATTCAGACCATTATTTACTGGAGTCTCCACCCCAAGAAATCAATATAACCAACAAATAAAACAGACTTATTAGGCAGTTGCAAGGGGGGATAATTTGGGCAAATGTGGTTTTAACTATAGTTGATGCCTAAACAAAACAAAGGTTAGGGCACTGACCCCTGCATAGTTGAAAATACATGTATACCTTTGATTTCCCCCAAACTTAAGTTGCCCCTCAGTGTCCATGGAAAATTGGTTCCAGAGCCATTCCCCAACTCCTGTAAACATTTTAATCCATGGATGTTCAAGTAGTTTTTTAAATAAAATGGCCTAGAACAATGCATACAATCCATCTTCCCCATCCATGGATTCCCAACCATGGAGAGAAAATACTGGTTTTGATCAAAAGGAGTGCAGCTTAAATCCATGTTTTTCAAGGGTCAACTATAAATAAGTAAGAAAACTGAATTTCCATTGACCTGAGCTTTCCTTGTCATGATGCATCAGAAGTTGGTGACCTATGGCTTAGCGATTTGACAAACCAGCCTTTACCTCCAGTTATTGGTGTCTTGGTTTTCTTGTGACTCTTTCTCAATAATCAGCATTTTCAAATTTATTTTGCATGTCATTCTTCACATGGAATATGTGAAGAAAGTTGGCAAAAATAACATTACTTTATAAATTAGGATAGTTAGGTGCAAAGAGTTTAGGTGATCAACTTTACATTTCAGAAAATGAAATTGGAAAATTTAGAATGAAAATTTAACTGTTATTGAATTGCTAGTCCTTGAGTTCTCTCTCAGTCACAGTATTCTCACTGGGTAGGAAGAAATATTCTTACAAAATGAATCTTCTAAAATGTAGAGGAACTAGAGAAACAAAGAAGTAGTAAGGAAGATCTGACAGAAAATAATATCTTAAAAATAATCTACCCACTGGTTCTGAGATCAAAAGAAATGGATTGAATATTTGGTAAAACAAGTATATTTCTCAAGAAAAATGTTAAGAAATATGACAACTATAAAATGATATTTGAGAGCCCTGGACAGATTAATTAGGGCATCATACCAATACATCAAGGTTGAGAGTTCAACCCTCAGTCAGGACACATACAAGAATCAAACAATGATTGCATGTATAAGTGAACAGCACATTGATATTTCTCTCTTTTTATTTCTTCCCCTTCCACTCTCTCTCTCTAAAATCAATTTTTAAAAAACGGTATTGTAGAAGATCCAACAAAGTGAAAGAGTGCTGCAGCTCTTTTACCTTCAACTGAGAATGCAACCATGGACAAGACAATTGGTTTCCCAGTATCTCAGTGTCTTCACATGCAAAATGCATATTCTAACAAATGAATTTCAATGATGTGTAAGTGTATCTCTTGTATACAAGAGTATAATATAGGTTGAGAACAGCCTACAAGGAAAAAGATTAAAGAATCAAACGTTAGGCTTCCTGAAGCTTTAAACCTACCAGAAAAGTATAGAAACATTCGAATTACAGAAATTTATAGGAAAATATACTATTGCAGAGAACTTTTTCTAGAACATGGATTTTGAAGCAATCTGCTGTCAGAGGGAAAGTATATAAATACAGTATAGTGAAAAATAATTTGACATCTACTCAATAAAGGAAAAAAATGTAAAAGTTAAATGAGACAAGGATATTTATAATCTATCTGAAACACTGCATTTATAATGTGTCTGTGTTCCCTGCAATGCTCTAATTATATATACTATATGTATTATATTTTATATATTTTGATTTGTTTATATTTTATTTATATGTTTGATATATATATTTTATGTATACAGACACACACACTAAAATCTCTTTTGGAATCATCTATAAAAAGACAGTATTTTAGGTAACCAAAAGCAAGTAGAAAATCTATACAACCTTATGATAAGCATCCAGCCCAGAAAGAAGAAAGCTCATAGTCCAAGCAGTATCTCTTCCCCTAACCAAGTTTAATAGAATAGATACTGACTTTTCATAGTAGTTAACTACCTAGATTTTTTGTCATTTTTATCACTTAAGCACATCTTTCTCAGTATTAGAGTTATTTTTCCTGCTTTTAAAAGTTGACATAAACTAATTGTACAATATGCATGCTTTTGTGCCTTCTTCAGTTTAATATGATGTTTATGAGATTCATCTATGTCTTTGCCTATAATTGTAGTTTTTAGTTTCTGATGAGATTTTTACTTTGTCCTTGTAATTAACAAATGTAATTAAGTTACTGTGTAAGTGTTAAAAGCAGTTCATTTGAGTTAGTTTCAATAAAATACGAATGGTTTAAAAAATATAGAGTTAGAAAAAGGTATATTTGGGGAGCAAATATCAAAAGACTACATGAAAAAACTATTTTAGAATTTATCCAGTTCAGCTTCTAGCAAAATGTCTCAAGAAAGTTTGTCATTTATATCAATAAAATGTAAATCCCTGATTAAATATATTTTAAAAAAAAGACAGTATTTTGTGAAATGTCTCTATTTCCAAGAATTGTGTTTCTGGCAATTCACTGACTTTTGTGCATTCTCTAAATATGACACATACTAAGTCTATGCATCCCAGTACATTAAATGAATCTTTATTATTTTGTTACTCACATCATGTTCCCAAAAATAAAGATGTTGTGCATGAATCCAGCTGCCATTTAAAAGGTGCATATCACCCACCAAAAATTTTAAGTGATTTACTGGATCTGATGTTGCTAATCAGTAAAATTTCAGTCAAACTAAAAAGACCAGCTTTATTCTTTTCAATTTTCAGAATTCATTAACTTTGATGACATTGAGAGATGCAGACTGACTGCAGGATTGGACCATTAATTCTTCTGATACATGGATTTTCAAAATTAACATTTGAGGAGGAAACAGTATCACACAGAAACCCTTATTTTGAGCTCTTGAGTTGCTGAAGCAGAATCTGACTTATTTTTACTGTATTATAAGAGCTGTAGAGAAGTTATCCTTAGAAGGATTCATGACTAATTAAAATTTTCAAATTATATAATCTGAAAATTAGTGTTTGCAACCAAATCAGTTACTCAACCTTAAACATGGCTCTCTATGTGTGCAGCTGTAATGAGCTGCTTTCATGAGCTGTGCAGTCCTTGACATTTGTCATAATCCTCAGACCACCCAAACACAGCAATGTGCTCATTGGAAAAGAAGCCCTACAAGTTTTTTTTTTCTTCTTAATGCTATATTTTTAAGAGTCATTAGTTATTTGTAGACTATTATCATGCTAATGGCTTCTATAAATACTCTGACAGATCATTCTTAATTGTCTAGCAATGAAAGAATGGTAATGTGTCCTCAGAGGCTGTGAAGAAGGCCAAGAGATGAGTGTCCACCTCTGGTGAGCATGATAAAAAAGCCATTGAAGGCCTTCCCAGTATAATAGTCTGTGTGCAACAAAGCACAAGAAATCACAGGAAAAAGGTATTTAAGAATACAATAATTCTCCTGGATATTTTTAACATTTGACATTATAACTTTTAAATGGTGGATTACATTTTATTTATTTTAAGAGTTCTTTAAGAACTCTATAGGAACACAAGTTACTGTTACATCACCTACCTAAGTAAAGTCAACTCCTGAGTAAGATAATCAATTTGTACTTTCATCATCAGATTTGAACATCTACATTCTTTTTTTATTCACCATAAAATTAGAAGTTGCAATTACCAGCTAAAACCTGAGTTTAGCAGACAAAGGTAGCACTGCTTCTAAATTTTAACTTAGGACAGTCTTCTCAACTAGCAGCAATGAGAAAGTGGCAAGTGCAAACTAACATTTAACAATGATTAGAGGGAACATAGAATTAATTATCCTGACTTGAGTGTTATTAGTAATTATTATAATCACTAATACAATTATAAGTACTAATTAACATCATTATAATTAATTATTCTATGACAACAAACATAAACCAGGGTTGCCCCTCCTGATGACTGATCAGACATTGTGCTGAGACTATGACATACTTGGGCTTATTTACTTTACACTCACAATATGGATGGATAGCAGTGTCATTATCCCTGTTTGACAGATGAGAAAACTAAGGCTCAGAAAATTAAGTAATTTAATAAATCAAGGAACTGGAATTTGAACACAGCTGCCCATCTGGCTCAAAGCCTGAGTTTTTCCTGCCATGTAGCTGCAGCTATAAATTACAAAAATAATGTTATTCTTCTTAAAAATTGACTAAGAGAGTGCTCACTTTTATATTCCTCCCTCTCTTTCTCTCTCTTTCTCACTCACTCTGTATGTAAATATAGGTATAGTTACAGAAAAAAACATATGGATGATTCTGCGTCCAGAAAAAAGAATAAATTTGGAACTTCACAAATCCTTCTAAACTAGGTGACAGTATTGACTTTTATTTCAATAAAATCATTTTTGGATCCCTGTGGAGGCATGCCTCCCTTTGGAACTAAGACCTCAGCACAGCAGGGATAGGAAGCAAAACTTTTACTAGTGGGCACCATGGCGTATTTTGAATGAAGCAACACTCATTTTCATCCCTTGATTTTCGGATGTGTGAAGTCTAGCTATGGGAGAAAGAGCATGTATGTATTCAATCTTGATTTAGGTTATATATTGCCTCCTGGGGTGCACTGTCCTGCCCCAATGCCTGGTGGTCACTGCCACCTAATTAATGCCATAACTGAGTCTTATTCCAAAGGCTCCCAAACCATTCATCAAGTAACCTGCTTCAAGATGGTGGGGGATAAGGTAGGACCAGTGAAGTCCATGAGCACGGGCCCATTACCACACTTCTTTCACTGTAAATAAGGTCCTTGATGAGAAGAGATAATGTATGGAATACTAGGACAGTGGAGAAAACATTCTGTAACTTTGCAAATGTGCTTTTGCAGAAACATGGAAGGTATGGAAAGAAAACCCATATCCAGAGAAAAAATCTATTTCTTCAAGAACAAAGCACTGGGCCCTGGCTGGTGGCTCAGTATATAGAACATTGGCCTCTTGTATGGATGTCTCTGGTTCGATTCCCAGTCAGGGTACACAAAAGAATCAACCATATGCTTCTCTCCCCCTACATTTCCCCTTCTTTCCTTCCTCCCTTCCTGTAGTAAGTGGTTTGATTGGTTCAAGCATGGCCTCAAGCACTGAGGATAGCTTCATTGGAACATATCAGCTTCAGGTACTAAAAAATAGCTCAGTAGCCCCAGATGGTGTTGCTGGGTGGATCCCAGACAGGGCACGTGCAGAAGTCTGCCTTACTATCCCCCTTCTTTTCACACACACACACAAAGAAAAAGAATAAAACACTGTCCCTTTCATCAAGGACGTGATACAACTAATCATCCTACCATTAAGATAGTTGGTTGATCACCCTAAAGCACAGTGTCATATTGGAGAGTCTATTGGTGTCCCCTCTTGTCAGGTTAGGCACTTCACCATAGCTGTAGCCAAATTAGCCTTGTTGAGTGATTGTTCATGTTGCTCTGCCCATGTACATACTCCAACCCTGCTACCATGGCCATTGTGCTCTTGAGACCATTGGACAATGAGTCATCTTATCTACTCCTGCTGAATGGTGAGCATTCACATGAGACACAGCTATCTTCACATTCTACTACCAGTTGGAGGAAGCTATCTATATACCTTTCCCATGTCTCCTTGATACCAATTTTCCAATTACAGTTTTTCCAGATCTTTAAATTCTTAATTAGGGCAAGTGGGTCAGACCTTTATACACCAACACTGATCAGTCATTGAAGGGAAATGTGTTCTCTAGTGAGGCAATTATCTCTAGCCAGTGTAGCCTGGCACAGCAGGGAGCAACATCAGAAGGCCACTTTCCCAAGGGCTTTGAGCAGCACATCCTAGGCCCTTGGAGCATCCACCACATAGAGCCTTAACTCTTGTTCTTCACTTGCAGAGCAGTTTGACATCAAAATTTGAATTAGAATAAACCACTTACAGCATTGAAGTATTAGGTTACTACTGAGATTAGCAGTGTTGACATCATTAATTTGAATTTCAATAAATATTTATAACTTCAATTATTAGTTAACTAGTGAGTCCTTATTATTCTATCATTTCCAGTTTCAGAGACATCATTTGCCATGCAGATCAGAATTGAAATGTTGGCCGGAGCTTGCTTGGGCACATTTCTGTAAAATGAACAGATCTATAAGCTCTACTTTTTGTAACCTGGGTTTCCTCCAAATAGTAATGATAGGTTTGTTATGAAAACTATTCCTCAGTTCCTTAAATACTCTGCAAACTTCCCAACCTGTTGATAATTTTAAAATATCACATATAGCAAATTGTTCTGTAGTTTCTCTGCAGCATGTACCAAATCTGTATGGTAGAATGATTTATTCTCTTCTTAAAATGATATACTCATCTCAGATATGCCTTTAGTAACTAGATTAAATCTTGGTATGAAATTAAAGGCTTCTGGGATTCTCTGCCCGATCAGCCGTGTTCTCCCATGCTGTATTTCCAAGAGCAATGTGCTTTCTGCTCTCTGCTCTTCATTGAAAAGGAGGTAGGACTGTCCATAGATAGAACACAATGAAATACCACCCAGCTAGGACTATTCTCTGATGTCCACTCAGCACAAATGAACTGCACATTCCTGCACTAGGTAAACCGAAAGCAGCTCACTTTAAGTGCTTTCAAAGAAATTATTTTGAAAGTACATTGGGCTTCAATTTTTTAATTTTACAAAATTATTTCCAAATGATTGGTCATTTGAAAAAGGAGTCATTTACTTAAAAGTTACTCCTTTTTACAGAATTTACCTACAAATTCAGCTGACACATGTCACTGTGACTATATTCTCTTGTGTTGTAACTTAATCATTGACTCTCAACAAATCATTAAACTGTGAATGTCCTGAATATTTAAAATGTTGCAACTGTAATTTATTTGGTTTATAGCAACCATAAATGATAAAGAAAGCCTGGGTCACTGTCACAGGCTCCAGCATTCTCGCAGGAAGAGGCACATTTTCCACAGAGCCACTAGGTCTCCACAAACAGCATTCTCTCTGCCAGGCACTTTGTAATGTGCAATGAAGGATGCCATTTATTTTCATTTCCTCATACTTAATTGCATGCTTCTTGCTTCCTACATTAAGCCAGAAGGCAGGTGGCACAAGCAATGAACTAATCTGGGAGTAGCAGTTGTACTTGCAGTTTTCTTTTCTTAAAAGCAAGCCAACTATTTACCACCCAGCAGAAGCCACTGGGCTGGAAACCTTCCCCGCTACCACTGAAAGTTTTGACTCTGCAGAAGTTTCTGTTAAGATTACTGCCCAATGAAGTAAAGGCCAGTTGACTATATTTCTTGGCAGTATCTCCCAAAAAATTTATAATTTAACTACTAGATGATATGAAGAGAGAAACAATTGGTCGGAATATGGCTCTTATTAAAATAGTATCTTATTCCCAAATACTCTTTTTTTAAAATAAATTTAGACCATACCTTTTTAAAACTGATTATCCTAAGGAACAAGGTAAGCTAACTGAACAAATTAAATAACAAATACATGAAATTATTTATAGATCACTGAATAATGTTTTCAAAGATAAATGATCATTTTCAAAATTAAGAGACCTCAGTATGGTGCCACTCTATAGCCTAAAAATAAACTTGTTCAATATTGAGCCAAAGTAGAATTTCTCCTTTTAAACCAATAAATGCAACTAGTAACTGATTGAGATTTTTCAAGTTACAACTTTCCCCTGACATTCTTTGTTCTGTTACAGTCCTTCAGCAATATGTCATGACATAAATTATGCTTTTTTTTTTTTTTACAGGGACAGAGAGAGAGAATCAGAGAGAGGGATAGACAGACAGAAATGGAGAGAGGTGAGAAGCATCAATCATTAGTTTTTCATTGCCTTCGCAACACCTTAGTTGTTCATTGATTGCTTTCTCACATGTGCCTTGACTGCGGGCCTTCAGCAGAGCAAGCAACCCCTTGCTGGAGCCAGTGAACTTGGGTCCAAGCTGATGAGCTAAAGCTCAAGCCAGATGGGCCCATGCTCAAGCTGGCAAGCTCGGGGTCTCAAACCTGGGTCTTCCGCATCCCAGTCCGATGCTGTATCCACTGTGCCACTGCCTGGTAAGGCAAATCATGCTTTTTCAATGATTTCATACATGTTGCTAATCAGATGTCTGTTAGATCTGAGAACAAACACTGCATTTCAGTGGCAAAGAATAATAAATGTCACAAGAATCTGATTTCCTAAGGTTATTTTCTCTTTTATTAGGAAAAGACATAACATGTATGAAATGTACATTTTTTCTTACTCTTGATCATTTTAGTCCACATGTAAGAGATGTGGAGGGAAGAATAGCACAAGCAAGGTCTTCACTTCTTCACTTTCAAAACAACACAAGCTCACAGGATTCTACAGGCCTTTCTCTTTTACCCCAAATCTGAATTTTGGCTTTATATCATGAATTTAAAACATTAATTATGGTTTTTTTGTTCTTAACTGTCTCTCCATCCTTTCCTCAGCCTCTATTTCTTCTCTGCTTACTGTTCTTTTAAAGTAATGACACCCAACTATCTACCTTAGCATTCTATAAATGGTTATCTTTTTACCTACCTTTTATATGTCTTCTATCAAGACTGTGTAAAACTTTCTACTCATATAGCTAATATTCTATAAGTGTGGTATCACTAAGTAATTATTTGCAAAGAAATAAGTGACAAAATTATAAACATGACCCAAACTCTGATACTTGATCATATTATTATTTCTGCATAACATCATTACCCAAAATGTAAGATTATCTTGGATTAAAAGGTTCTGAATTTGAGACATGCTGCCCACTAAATTTGAAAGTTTAAACCCCCAATGCAGTCTTGTAGTAAAGAAATCTTGTTAATGTGTCTTCCAAACTTACCTGGTCTTGGACCCACATTGTCATAAAAAGTCTTGTTAAGAATTTTTGGGATACATTTTGAGAAACATTAGTTTAGAAGCTACAAGTTTAAGCAATATGCAGATAATAATTTAAAAGCAATCAATAGTTACATTTATGCAACCACAGGGCCAATAAAGCAAATCAAAAATACATTCCAAGTATGATTTATGACATTAATTTGAATAATACATTTTAATAACCATTGAAAACAGTCATAAAGACATGATTTGTTTATATTCTGAATTGCAAAATCTAATTAGGCTGGAGTGTTGGCTTCATTTATGCTTCAGCATCAAAAACCTTCTGTTGTTGGTAAACTTCTTCTGATGCAGATTTAAAAAATAATGTTGGCTGTTTACAAGTTTACTGTTAGTGTACATATTTTATGTTTTTGTGAATCTTTCCATGATTTGTTATATGATAGATATTTTTTTCTTTTTAAATGAGAGGAGGGAAAACAGAGAGACAGACTCCCACATGTGCCCCAACAAGGATTCACTTGCCAAATCTTCTACTGACAATGTTCTGTCCATCTAAGGCTGTTACTTGGCAACTGAGCTATTTTTAGTGCCCGAGGCAGAGGCATACTCAGTGCTGGGCACCAACTTGCTGGAACCAATGGAGTCATGGCTGTGGGAGGAGAAGAAGATGGGGGAAGAAGCAGATAGTTGCCTCTCCTGTCCACTCGGACTGGAAATCCAAACCAGGACATCCATACATTAGGCTGGCACTCTACCACTGAGCCAAATGGCCAGAGTGATAGATTTGTTTTTCAAAAAAACAAAATCAAAATCACTGTAACTTATAAAAATTAAAAATGATTGTTTCTGTTATATTTGATGATGATTTTAACTTTCTCAGATGGAAGATTTATTCACTCATTCAAAATATACAATGAGAATATGTTTTATACCAGGCATTGTTCTGGGGTCTTGAATTCATCAGTGAGCAAAACAGAATAAGATTTCTGACCTTTTGGAACTTGTATTCTAGTGTTGGTGGAAGGGAGTAGAGATGTCAATAAATAATAAGCATAATAAGATGGCAAATTATAGAGTCTATTACAAGTTTATAAGTGCAAGGTAAAAAAATAAAGTAAGATAAGGGATTGGAAGAACTGGAACAGAGGAAAGAATGCTTGCAATTTTAAATACAGTATTCAGCATAGAGAGTTGATCTATGAGCTAAAATGTAAAGTTGAAGGCATTCGTTAACTGAGGGAAAGGCATTATCATCAGAGGGAACAGAAAGTGTACAGACTAATATAATACCTGGCATGTTCAAAGAGAAGCAAGGAAAACAAAGTGAATAGAACAGAGTGAACAAGAGGGAAAGAAGAAAATAACAAGTTTAAGTAAGTGATCAGGAGCCCAAAAATATGCTTTAATGAAAGGAGCAACAACTGACAGGATTTTAGGAGAGACAACATGATTAATTCATATTTTATGAGAATTAATCTACTTACTATGAATCTATACTATTTAATAATAGAGTGTAGAAACACAGGAATAGAAGCAGGGAAGCAATCTAAGAAGTACACTAAGAGTAAATGTAGTAAAAAGTATTCAGACTCTGGGTATATTATGAATATAGAAACAAGGGGATTTCCTGAACACTTGGTAGTGAACTGTTAAAGAAAGAGATGATTCAAGAGTAATACCAACTTGTTTTTCTTCAGTAATTAGAAATACAGAGTTGCCTTCAAATGAGATAAGATTCTCATAGTGTAAAGGAAAAATCAGGAGTTTAGTTGTAGAGATTTTGAGTTTGAGATGTCTTAGCTATTTTTTACCCAAATGGAGACATCCACAGAGTGTTGGATATATGAGTCTGGAATCCAAGAAAGAGTTCTGCCTTGAAGACATCAGTTTGGGAGCTATTAGCATAGAGGTTGCTTTAAAGACATGAGACTAGATAAGATCATCAAATAAGTGAATATAAATGAAGAACAGATCAAGAACAATAACTAAGGCACTATAATATTAAGATATTGTGAAGGAAAATAAACAAAACAAAAAATAAGAGATTGAGAAAGACTAACCAGTGACATAAGAAGAAAACCTAAAGAGAGTAGTGTCCTCAAAGCCACATGAGAATTTTTGCCAATAACGAACATGCAATCAAATGACAGAACCAACAATCGAATTTAGTAATATGGAAGTCTTTGTTAGTCTTCACAAGGTTCACTCGGTGGACAGATAGGGATAAAAGTTTGACTTAGAGGGGATAAAGAGGAAATGTGAACAGGAAATTTGAAGGAAATCAAATATAAACCAGTTTGAGAAGTTATCTTTCAAAAAAGAGCCAAGAAATGGTTATATAAATTATGCAAATATGATGACAAGAAAATTTTTATATAATATGAGAACATGAACAGAATGTTTATATCATAATGGAAAGATCCATCAGAATGCAAAAAAATATTAATAATGCAGAAGAGAAAAGAGATAATTGCTGGAAAAATGTTCTTGAATTGGTGAAAGGAAATGAGACTTTTGCACAAAACTTTCTTTAAAAAGCCAAATTGCCATATAGCATTGGTTTCCAGTCATCTTTTGGCATCTTCAGAGAAGTTTGAGTAAAATCAATGAACACGAGTATATTTTTATGACATTTTGTCTACCATTTAGAAGACAAAAACTTCTACTTGAAATTGGGTAATCCCACATAGAATTAATAATTAATAGATATTTGCAGCTTTATTAGTGTGAAATTTATAAGAAGTATAAGTTTATGAAAGAATTGTTAGTTTTTCATCATTTTCCAAAACCACAGGTAATATGTTCAGAGAGATAGTAATCATGACCATACTTGGATAAATACTAAAATAGGTATTAGAATCTGCTATGACTAAAACTAACAACCTCACAGTATTTCAATGTAGTTCTGTGAAGAATGGAGACAGGTAGTCCAGTTCACTGTAGTTTGTTTCAAATAATATCTCCACCATTTTTACCACATAGTTTAAAGATGATGAAGGCAGGAAGAAGAGGGAGAATACGGTATGTGAAGAAGGCACAATTTCTTTTATCTGCCTGAATCTAGAAGTGACATATCACTTCTGCTCAGACTTGATTAGTTAGAACTATTCATTTGGCCCAAACTAAACTAGGAGGGTAGGAAATGCAAATGTTTGCTCAAAGAGAAGTAATAAGTTTGGTTGGCATATATCCAGTCTACTGCAAAACATATATAATTCTATGCCTTCGTATGATTTGTTAGACCTAAATGTTTGGCTATGCATTAGGATGCAGACCATTGAATATTGTGCCAATATTAAATAGTCTGTTGTAACCATTGTCCAAAGATAACTTCATAGCATAGTATAATATGCCAGCATCAATTAAATTAATGATTTAGAGTCTAAAACTCACCTAAGAAAGAAGCTCCACTGAAAGCATTCTAAATTTTGATTGTCAAGTATTGGTTAGTGAGAAAGTTAAAACAAAATAAATACAAAGTTAGATCTTGTTGGAGAATGAATAAAGATGAGCTCATGAGTATTTCTGGAAATGGAAGAAGATATGAAGAAGATTTAAGCTAAAGAAGAGTGTGGGAAATAAAAATAATTTCTGAAAATAGGATGTATATGAGGAAGAGAGTATGTATGAGAGGAATATACTACCTAGAGAGATAAGCTCAGGTTGTGTTACAAAGTCTTTGTATATTATTCTAAAGAATAAATGTTTTATCTTGCATTGAGAAATAAATTTTCCAGACAAAGTATAAAGCCAGTATAGCATAATATGTCTACTTTGAAAACTGTGCTAATCTGCAAATAACACAAAACAAAGGTAATGTGTTTATAAGTATAACATTTCTCTCACTCTTTCCAAATCAAATACACATTAAAAGAATATTTACCACAATTATAAGATTTCTGCATTCCAAATAAGGGAATCATAATCTAACAAAATTCAAGATAATAAATTATCTTACTAGCCTAATTTCTATAAATCAGTCCACTGACTGTCAGTGTAGAAGTCTAGCAATTGTAATGAGAATATCTGAGAAGAGCCATAACAGTTGGTAAACCTTAACCCTTTTTCCAGAGTGGACATCACTGCTTTTCCCTGCCCACTTTTCAAACAAGGTAATCATTGAATTGACAGCTCTTTCTTTTGCAAAAGAAACTTAACTGGAATAGAATTTAGAGATGACAAGATTCCTGATAACTCATCACAACCCCCATTCATGACCTAAGATAAAGTCCATTAAACAGAAGATAAATTGAATGGATCAAACCTCTCAAAATACTGCTAATTAAGACAGAGAACAAAATGAAAATGACCTAGCCCATGCTTCTCAGATAGGTAGACCCAACAACTTGATGGCTATATTAAATCACTTTAAATGCACTTATTAGTAAATTTTTTTCTTGTCCCTCTTTGTTTTTTGTTTGTTTGTTTGTGTTGTTTTTGTTTTTTTACAGGGACAGAGAGAGAGATAGATAGGGACAGATAGACAGGAATGGAGAGAGGTAAGAAGCATCAATCATTAGTTTTTCATTGCCGTCGCAACACCTTAGTTTTTCATTGATTGCTTTCTCACATGTGCCTTGACTACGGGGTTTTCAGCAGACCGAGCAACCCCTTGCTGGAGCCAGCGACCTTGGGTCCAAGCTGACAAGCTTTTTTTCAAGGCAGATGGGCCGCGCTCAAGCTGGCGACCTCGGGGTCTCAAACCTGGGTCTTTCGCATCCCAGTCTAACGCTCTATCCACTGCGCCACCACCTGGTCAGGCTTGTCCCACTTTGTTAAGCACAAGTATAAACCACTGAAATGGTACAAGAGAAAACCAAAAAACTCGAAAAAGTGACAATAAAAAAATGAGTTAAATCCTTGATTACCAATATTTTCCTTGTTTTCTTCTAAGAATTTTAGTTCGGACATTAAGTCTTTGATCTATTTTGAGTTAAATTATGGGTATTGCATGAGGTAGCATATCCAAATTCATTTTCTTGCATGTGGGTATCCAATTGTCCAAGCACTAAAAAATAAGGAACAAAAGAAAATATAGATAAATTGGTTTTCATCAAAAGCAGAAACAGTGTACTTCCAAGGACACTA
Source organism: Rhynchonycteris naso (assembly GCA_037038555.1). NCBI lineage: Eukaryota > Metazoa > Chordata > Mammalia > Chiroptera > Emballonuridae > Rhynchonycteris > Rhynchonycteris naso. The sequence continues at coordinate 233,144,579 of CM072998.1, forward strand.
TTAATAAACTAAAAAAAAAAGCCACTGAATAGAAGATATTTGCAAATTATGTATATAATTATATATATATATGACTTATACCTAGAATACATAAAGAATTCTTACAACTCAGTAGAAAATAATGGTGAAAAGCCAATATAAAAATGAAAAAGGATTGGAATAGACATTTCTCCAAAGTTATACAATGGCCAATAAACACATAAAAGATGTTAAAAACTGTTAGTCATTAAGGAAATGCAAATTAAAATCACAATGAGATATTACATCATACTCAATAGAATGGCTAGTATCAAAAATTCAGATACAACAGCTAGTGTTGGTTAGGAAGTAGAGAAATTGAAACCCTCATATACTATTGGTAGGATACAAAATGCTGCAGCCATTTGGGAAGGCAATAAGATAGTTCCAAAAAAAAATAGACAGCAGTTTTATCCCTACCTATATATTCAAGGAAAATTAAAACATTTGTTCACATAAAAGCTTGTACATGACCATTCACAGCAACATCATTCATAATAGCCAAATAGTGACAACAACCCAAATGTCTGTCAACTGGTGAATGAATGAACAAAATATGGCATATTTATACAGTGATATTTTTAGCCATAGACTAGATGAAGCACTGGTAATGTGCTGTAACATATATAAATTTTAAACATATTCTACTAAGTGAAAGTCATCACAAAAGACCATATATTATATTATTTTATTTATATAAAATTTTCAGAAGGCAAAATATAAGAACAGAAAATAGATAAGTGTGTGGTTTGCTAGAACTCAGATAGAGGTTGAAGAGAATGAAGAGATTGTGGGTAATGGCTAAACGGTATGGGATTTCCTTCTAGAACAATGTGAATGTTCTAGAATTGATTGTGGTCCTGTTTGCACAACATTATGAATGTAATAAAAATGATTGAATTGTACAATTTAAGTGAGTGAATTGTATGTCATGGATTATATCTAAGTAAAGCAGTTACCAAAAAAAGCAGAAGTCAATTGATATCTAATAAAGTTGATTTTAGAAAAAATAAGTGATTAGTATGGAGGAGCATTACATTACAACGATAAAAAATTAAAATCAAACACCAGGAAAACATAATGATCCTAAATGTGTACATACCAAACAAAAGAGCTTCCAAATACCTGAAGCAGAAACAGAGGTGAAAGGAGAAACAGAAAAATCCACAATTATACTTGAAACTTCCCATGCCACTCTGTTAGAACTAGACAAAAAATCAGCAGGGAAATAGGAAACCTGAACAATACAAACAACCAGCAACATCTAATTGAAATGTATAGAACACTTCAAAAACAATAGAAGAATACATTATTCTTAGAGTCCATGAAACGTTTGTTTGCCAACATAGGATATATCCAGGACCATAAAATCAACCGGAAATTTAAAGCAATTAAAATCATAAAGAGTATGTTCTCTATCATCGTAGGATAAAAGTTAAAAAAAAAAGTAAATAAAAGAAAATAAAATTTCTGAACACATGAAAAAAGATATGCTTTCAATTTTTCCATGGTCAAATAAGAAGTCTCGAAAAAAATTAAAAATACGTAGACTAGAATTAAAAACAAAATGTATCAAATATATGAGATTCAACTTAAGCAGTGCTGAGTGGTAAGTTTATAGCAATAAATGTTTACATTAAAAAGAGGAAAGGTCTGACCAGGCGGTGGTGCAGTGGATAGAAGGTCAGACTGGGATGCGGAAGACCCAGGTTCGAGACCCCAAGCTCGCCAGCTTGAGCACGGGCCCATCTGGCTTGAGAAAAACAGCTTGCCAGCTTGGACCCAAGGTCACTGGCTGCAGCAAGGGGTTACTCAGTCTGCTGAAGGCCCATAGTCAAGGCACATGTGAGAAAGCAATCAATGAACAACTAAGGTGTCGCAATGGCAATGAAAAACTAATGATTGATGCTTCTCACCTCTCTTCATTCCTGTCTGTCTATCCCTATCTATCCCTCTCTCTGACTCTCTCTCTGTTCCTGTAAAATAACTAACTAACTAACTAAATAAATAGATGAGGAAAGGTTTCATATCAATAACCTAAGTTCTTACTGAGAAACCAGGAAAAGTAAAGCAAAATAAAATCAAAGGAAGTAGGAGAAAAGAATACAGATAAGAGTAGAAATGAATGAAATAAGAAACAAGAATACAATAGAGAAAAATCAATGAAATGAAAAGCTGATTCTTCAGAAAAATAAAAGTCTCTATTAAGACCAACAAGACTAAAAGTAAAGAAGACACAAATCCCCAATATCAGGATTAAATAGGGGAAATCATTACAGATCTTGCAGCATTTAAAAATGGTTTAAGAAATGAAAAGTGTGTCTCTATACCTATGTAGTTCTAATAAACATCTAGTATGCGTGATATACAGTCAATAAGTAAACAGATTAAAAAGCAAGAATAAATCAAGTAACAATATAGCTATGATAAAAGTATCCCAGAATGATGTAACCAAATAGTGACTTGAGATAGAAAGGCCAAGGTTGATATTTAAGCTGAGAGCTAAATAAAGAGAAAGAGGCAGCCTGAGAAACCCTAGGTAGAAGGGAGAACCTTCCAGACAGAGGTAACAGCTAGTGCAAAGGTCCTGAGGCAAGGATGAGCTGATGTATTTGAGGATTAGAAAAAGGTAAGTGTTACTGGAGTGTAGTAGGCAGTACAGACCTTGGTAGAAAGTAAGAAATGATACCAGTGACCCGATCACTTGAGACTTTCTAATCTAGGCCAAGAAAAGGCATTTGAGTTAGTATGTCATGTGTAGGGGACATTGGGTAGTTTTAAGAAGGAAAGTGACTTGTTATAAACCATATTTCATTTATTTTTAATTTTTTAAAAATATTTTTATTTGTTGATTTCAGCAAAAAAAGGAAAGAAAGAGAGAGGAACATTAAGCTATTCCTGTATGTGCCCTGACCAGAAATCAAGCCAGTAACCTCTGTGCTCTAGGATGAAGCTCTAATCAACTGCACTATCCAGCCAGGGCATCTAAACCATATTTTAAAATGGTGACTGTATTTGCTATTAGAGAATGGATGGTGGAGAGATAAGAGTGGAGGCAGACACAAGTTAAAAGGCTATTACCGTAGAGGTGGTATTGGCATGGATCACACTTTTTATGTGAAAGTAGAGAGATCTAAACAGATCCAAATGTATTTTGACAGGTGATAACATTTTTCTCTAATACCAAATTTAGAATGAAGAATTCCACCACTAATTTTATTTTTCTCAGAAAAGACTTGCTAACAATGAATGCTTTTGTGTTTTTCCGTCTGTGGTTATTATGTATTTTCTTGACTTCATGATTCATATGAATTCAATGCCAAAAGAAGTGTTGTGACAGGGACCACATTTATCACTGCAAAAGAAAAGCTTCTAAGGGCTTGAAAGAACATCGCGCTTCTATACCACCTTCAGCATTCAGTTTAAGTTGACAAGTTTTGTGTTTACTAACTTTATAAGTTTTTCAAAATACTTGCTTTTGCACAATTGGATTGTTTGTTTTGTGTCTTAATTCTAGAACCACAGTTTATGTACTAAGACTGGCATCACAATCATTAAAATATTTTCCGTATTAAACATTTTTTGGTTTTACCATTACCCTTATCAACTCAGATTTATTTCATGTTTTCTTGTATGACTTGGTCATATGTATAAATAAAAAGAATAAATAGAAATTACAAAAAAAGTGTCAGAACGATATTGTTTAAAGCAGACTCACGTTTCGTATTACTTGTGTTGAAAATAATGTTAGAAACTCTTTAAATGACAATATTAATGGAATAATTTTGGTTTTGATAGCATATTATTTTGAAGTAATCCAGTTGCTCAACATTTACAAATGTAATCTGACTGAACAATAATGTGTTTCTGAAATGGTTTAGACATCTCACTCTTCTTAGATCAAGAGTGGAGATTATCTTTATTTCCTTCGATGTCACAGACAGGCATAAACTAAGACAACAGAGAGCTGAGAGTATTCACAGTTACTCTTAAAATGATCATCTTCTACCTCCTAACAGTACTAGAAACAGGGTGAAGGAACTAGCCTTCCACAAAGCATGACACAGACATTTTCATGCTCATGAATTCTGTCAGTTCCAGTCCTTTCATCCATGAAGACAGAGAATGACTTCTCTAGGCTGCATATCAGAGCCAAAACTTACTAAACTACTGAGTGACATTCTTATTATGTTTTAAGTGCTTTCCTTACCTTTCTAATCTAATCATGCTTAACGGGAAAAATTACTTCCTTGGTTAGAAGTTTTAATTAATAATTATACTGTAACAAAACTCAGACTTTGATACACTTTAACAAAGAAAAGTCTTGAATTTGATAGAATTCTCATTTTCAGATTTCATTATCACTAAAGGAAAATTCTCTTGAAAAATATCTCAACAATGAGGCTTTGTGTTCAGCTGACATTGATAAGATATGACTAGATAGAAAGAAACATTTGGCTGCGTTTATATACATATTGGCAATCTGAAACCATGTTATTAAATTAAAGAAAATCTCTATTTCAAAAATGATATTAACTCTTATATTCTCAGTCCACATTAGGAATAGGAAGAATTAGGACACCTAGCTACTATCATTCTTTTAATTACTAATTTGATGCATATTTTTGCTGTGTATTTATTGCAATAATAGATGTCAGACACCTTAGTGGGTCCTGGGCATATAACTATGAATGAAACAAAGTCCTACCCTCCTAGAGTTTATATTCTAGAGAGTTCACTAATATAGACAGGAGAAGGTCATAGTCTACATTAGCTGATGAAGCTCACAAAGGTCCTTAACTCTAATCTGATTCTGACAGGGCCCCCTGAGTATCAGCTTAGAACTCTTCTCCTGGTGGGCATGCACAATCAAGAGTTTGGGAGTTACAGATGTCTCCCATTCCCCAAGAGAACCTGATCTCTGATTACTGCCACCACCTTGTGTCAGCTGCCCTTGGAGTTGTCTGGCAGAACCTCTGCAGGCCTCTGCCCCACTCTCAGCAGCTGCTGCTGGAGCAGGTCCACCTCCAGAGCCACACCTGCTCCCTCCCAGGGAGGGACAGCACTGTTCTAGGAATTCTAGCCTCGCCCACCTCATTTCCCAATACTCTTCCACCTGCACAGCTGGTTACAGTGCCCAGCTTCCCTGGGTTTCCTTAAGTTCTATCGTTCTCTCCCAAATCATGGTCTCTGATCGTCACACGCTTGGTTCCTTTGTGTTAACCAAATCTCAGCTCAAATATCTTCTCTTCACAAAGGCCTTTCTGAACCGCATTAATAAAATGCAAGTCTCCTTTCCAGTTCTTTTTCTTTACCACTATTTGGAATTACTGTATGTCATTGTTATTTGACTACTGTATATCTCCCAGACAAGACACAAGCTCCATTACAGAAGGGACTCAGTCTGTCTTATTGCCTATAACATCGCCAACACCTGGAGCAGTGTTTGGGGCATGGTAGTCACTCAGTACATAGTTGTTAGATGTATGAAATGAACATCCCTACTGCTGCACATTTCCTTTCTGTAGACTGGCCCTTTGAATTGCTCATTCTCACTCATAATGAGTATGAATATTTTACCATTCCAAAAAAAAAGTTGAAAATAATCATACATATGAAAGCAGAAAGACACTCATTTCAGGCTCAAATCTATATACTCAAATTAGATAAAGATCTTTTCTACCTTTCTTCCCAAAATCTGCCCACATTGACAAATATCTTCTCCTTAAAAATATAATTCATGTGCTATGATGCGTGGAAGTCTTCATTCTCCTAGGAGAAATAATATATTTTCTGTTTGATGTTTCATAGCATATATATATATATATACTGCTCACAAAAATTAGGGAATATTTCAAAATGAATATGAAGCAATAAAAAAAAGAAGCATTTGTTTTTATTTATTAAACAAGAACATCAGAAAAGCAAACAGCAAGTAAGTGACTGATTTCATCAAAGGAAATCACAGCTTACATGGATCACCATAACATTGTAAGGTGACCAGACGTCCCGCTTTGGGCAGGACAGTCCTGATTTTTAACAATTTGTCCCGTGTCCCGCGGTGTTTTTAAAAAGTCCCGATTTAAATATATATATATATTACAATGCTATTTTTGCATTCTATAAATTTTTTTTTGCTCCATATAGACCAAATTTTAAACCAAGAATCCCCCTGTCAATGGTGTCCCACTTTACCAATTTTAAAATCTGGTCACCTTACAGCCACCTCAGTCTCACAGCCTACTTGTTTGATTAATTTAATAGTAGTAAGTACTTTTAGTCATATTTTAAAATGAAGAAACCAAGGAGCAGAGACATTTAATAACTTGCACAAGACTGCACAGAGAATAAGGTGAACAATAGTGATCTTTATTTCTGCAAAGATTAAACAAGAGAATAATGTAAGATATAAATTCTACATAAATCTGATTTCTGGGAATGATTGATAGTCTTTAGCAAATTTCATTATTTGAAGCTGATCAAGATGGCAAAGTAGGTGGAAGCGGCACTCACCTTCTCCCATGACCACATCAAAATTATGAGTAAATTATAGAACAATCAGCTTGGATCACCATCTGAATACTAGCTGAACAGAAATCCGATAACTAAGGATACACAGAAGAAGCCATGTTGAGATTTGTAAGCATAGCAAAGACAAAAAGGGAGTTGGCCCTGCATCCACATGCAGTGGTTGAAACTCTGGAGGGACATCTTGGCTGCAGAGGTTCCCTCTAAGGAGGTAGGGAAGGGTCTCAGCCTTACGCCAGGCTCCCCAGCCTAGAATACCAATGACAGAAAGTGGAGCCCACATAACATCTGGATGTGAAATAAAAGGCGATTCTATCCACCTAAGCAGCACAAAAGGCTGCTGGAAAATCAGGTGTATTCTTAAAGAGACAGTGCACAAAATCTTGCTCACAGGCACTCACCCTGGGCTCCAGAAGAGGAACAGCAGCTCAGGGAGCACCAGAGACATACAGAGAAAGAATGAGTTGTATGTTTTCAGGACGAGGGCTGGAGAGACAGCTGACAGCTGACAATGCCCCTGTGTTGTCTATCCCCGACACAACATTACCAAACTACCACTGTCAGAGCTAACCAGCCTGGGCCACCATTGCAGTTTTTCTTATTATTAAAAGACAAACAAACAAAACTCTTGAGAAATTTTGATTAAGCTCAAGAGGTACCACAGACACACAGAGAGAAACTGAATTGTGCAGCTTCAAACAAGGACCCTCTTTCAACATGGCTGACAGGCACTACATTTTTTTGTGTTGAGCCCTTCCCCATAGTGCCTAATCTTAATCTGCATCAGCCTGCTGGAATCTGCTAGCTCCAACCTGATGACTCCCTGAGATCCCTCCCCACTGCAGAGGTCTGCAGGCACGGGCTGCTGGTGGCTGTCTTCTGTAGACCTTGAGACTTTTCCTGAGTGACTTCAGATCTAGCACTGGCACTGGGTTTAAATCTGTATTAATCTAATGACAACATGGCTTTTATTTTTCTCCTTCTGGCTATAGAACTTCACTTGAGAGAGTGTGTCTTCTAAGATGGTGTAATACCTTCATTCTGGCATTTTCCTCCATGATCATTTTCTTCCTGAACTGTTTCCTCTTCCGTTTTGTCTTTGATGATATCAGAGAGCTTACCGTGATGGTGGTAGTACAGAGAAGAAATGTGAAAACAATATTTTCTTTGCCCAGTTTGGAATTTTGTTTGAACATTGGTCTCTGCCCGTGACAAAGGAACAATTTTAATGTCAAATCTCAGTGTACAGGTCTTCAGTAATGACCTTGAACCAGTTTATTTTTACTTATTCTCACATATATTCTGCTAAATTCTGGTTGCCTGCTTAATTTAAGAAATATTTTTTTATGAATAACATACAAAACAGAAACAAACTCATAGGTGCAGAGATTAAACTGATGGCTGCCAGAAGGTATTTAGTGTTGGATAGAACAATGTTGGTAGAAGTTTCCAAAAACAAGTTGAAAACTAAGAATTTTGAATAATAAATTAATTTTTACAAATAAAAATAAGAAAAAAGTCTAAGATGAGTAAATGTTCAAAGTATGTGTTATTTATAAGACATCCTTAAAAATAACATTCGAATGTATGCACCATGTGATAATCAGAATGAAAATTTCAACATAGAGGTCTTTGGTATAATAGGACTAGCATTGAATATCCAGATAATTGTTATATAAATGATTATAAAATTCTAAGGAAGTATTAAAACTATTTTCCAAAGAAACTATATGAATTATAAAACAACCTAACTGAAATACAATTATATGATTTCAAATAATATTAAGAAGTAACAAAATGGGTAAAAAGTGTACATAAACTTCAAGCTTCATAGGGAAGTTAAAGGTTCTTTTTACAATTAAGTTGACTATTCAACAAAATCTAATTTAAGAAATACATTTTATAAGAATAAAGGTAAAAACAAATAAAATTTAAAAACAGGACATGAAGCTTCTACTTCGCAAAGACAATAAAAGTTAAAATATGCTCTATAAATGAAAACAGATGATGAAGGAAGTAATTTTTAAGGATAGAAATTAGAATTTATAAGGCAACAGAAGATAACATCAAACATCAGATGTATTGTATTTATTGAAAGACAAAAAATTAGGTACATTGCCTGTCAGAGACATCCTTAGACAATTAGACAAATGACACAAAAAAACATAAGGCATTTGTAAACAAAAAAGGAAAATATTGGCATGAGTAATTCCATGTAGGTTATAATTTTATGGCAAAAAGTGTTAAAACAAATAAGGGTATATAAGCATCAAAGAACAGTTACACACAAGATATATTGTGTACTATATTAAAAGAAGAACCCGAAAAACAAATTTTGTGAGAGGCTTTAACATGCTTCTTTTGGCCTTTGTTTGATCAAAATAAAAACAGTTGAGATACAGAATTTGTCTTTGTGGTTAATGTCTGTATTAAATTTTGTACTCTGAAAATATATTTTGATTTCAAATGTCCATTTAGGCAACAAGCAAAAATTCAAAATTTTAATTAATTTAAAAATTGTATGAATGGGCATTAAAACTGTAAAATGAGAGAGAAATGTAAATAAAGAGAAAAAAAGTGATTAAAATTTGGAGTTGTTAAAGTAGACATAAAAATTACAGTTATGAACTATTTGGAATGCAGCCATGGCTGGTCATCTACATATTGTCTATGTGTGCTTCTATGCTGCAGCATAGAATTGAGAAGCTGGGATAGAAACCATATGGCCTACAAATCCTAATTATTTTCCTGACCCTTCATGGAGTAGACCCTACTTTAATCATTTAATATGATGTTTACATAACTAGATTTTCTTAAGTTAAGCAAACTTTATATATATAAAATATACTTGGTATAAGTATTACTTGATTATTACATATGATCTTTCTTTTACATTTCTAAGTTCAATTTGGTTTTGGTTTGTTGGGTTCTTATTTTCATATTTGAGAAGAAAAATTTTTTTTCAGTCTTTTTTCTTTTCTTTTTTAAGACTTTAATGATTCACTTTTGAGAGGGGAGAGAGAGAAAGAGAGAGAGAGAAAGGAGGAAAGGAGCAAGAAGCATCAACTCCCATATATGCCTTGACCAGGCAAGCCCAAGGCTTCCAACTGGTGACCTCAAAGTTCCAGGTTGACGATTTATCCACTGCACCACCACAGGTCAAGCTAAAGATTTTTATATCATATTTTTTTTTTACAAGAGAATCCAGGATATAGAATTTTATTTATTTAATAAGTGCTTATATGATGTTTAATACATAACAGACATAAACTGTAGCATCATACAGATATTAACTCTCACTAATCATAAATGATTCAAAGACTGTTCCCTTTTTATTATTCTCTGAAATAATTTTTGTGAGTTTCAGTTTTCTAACTTATGGTTGAACTTATTTATCTATGTTTTTTAAATATGAGTTTATTTAGGGGGAAATATTTTTAAATACAGGTTCAATTTTTCAATTATTATGAGTACTTATATGTGTTTTCTTTTAAAGAGAAGAATTTTTAAAATTATTTATTTATTCATTTTAAAGGGAGGAGGGGAGCAGGAAGCATCAATTCTCATATGTGCCTTCACCAGGCAAACCCAGGGTTTCAAAATTGTGACATCAGCATTTCAGGTCGACGCTTTATCCACAGCACCACCACAGGTCAGGCAAATTACTTAAATGTTTAATTTATTTTTAAATCATTTTTTAAAATTTATATTTTTAAATGTATTAATTTTGCCTTAAGTTTTCCAAATTAATACTGTTTTTAACAGTTTCATAATATCTTGTTATTATCCAATATATCTACAGTTACTTCTACTTTTCACTCCTAACATTTTTCACATTTTTTCTCAATCAGTCTTTCCAGAGATCAATGTCATTTAAAATAACTTTTGATTGTGATACACTTTATTTTTACTTTTGCTGTCTCACTAATTTTCTGCTTTTATTAATATTTCCATTCTTTCTTTTTTGGGAGTTTTTTTTGAACTTCTTCTAACTGCTTGATTCATTAAACTTTAACCTTTCTTCTTCACTAATATAGGTAATTTGTATATAAATTCTCTTTTAAGCACTGCTTTAATTATGTCCCACAAGTTTTATAATGTAGTACTTTTATTATGATGTACTTTTATTTATTTTATAGTTTTCATTGTAAATTTTTCTTTGATCTATGGCTTAACGTGTATTGTGTTAATTTTCTAATGTATGTAAGAGTGAGTTAAAAGTTTAGAAAAATTTATGCAATTTATAAAATCAATTTATAGCATAATATAATTGGTCTCTATGATTCCATTTTTAAATGTTCATTTAAGTTTGTTATTTATGTTGTTTAAGTTCTTGATATTCAAAACTTTTTTGGCCAATAGTAAAAAAAGAGTGTTAACATTTCTCATTATAATAGTTGATTTGCAAATTTTCCCTTGAAGTTCTATGGATTTTATTCTATTGTGCTATTTTATTAAGGGCATACAAATACAATTTCATTATATTTCTAGTCCATTTATTTTATTTATATTTTTTAATTTAGTGAGAAGAGGGGAGGCAGATATCAACTACCTCCTGCACCTGACGGGGATCCACTTGGCAAGGCAAGCCCACTAGGGGGCAATAGTTTGTGCATCTGGGGCCATTGTTCCATTGCAACCAGAACTCGCACTAATAGAACCATGGCTGCAGGAGGGGAGGAGAAGACGAGAGAGAGAGAGAGAGAGAGAGAGAGAGAGAGAGAGAGAGAGAAGCGAGGGAGAGGGTGGAGAAGCAGATATGGGCATTTCTCTTCTGTGCTCTGACCAGGAATAAAACCAGGACATCCACATGCTGGGCTGATGCTCTGCCACTGAGTTAGCCAGACAGGGCCTCTAGTCAATTTATTTTTCTCAAATATTGTACCATCAGTAATCATTTCTGGACTTGAGGGTTTTTTTCCCCCTGATACTAAGATAGCTACTTTTATTTGTTTATTTACTAGCAAACAAAATACACTCTTGCTATTTCAACCAACAGAGATTAAATACCAAGAACTGGTTACACAAGTGGTAGAAGAATTGAATCAAAGAGTGGCCAGACAGGCAACCTACAGGTTAGCAGTAGCTCTGGAAGAATAGTGAAATGAGGTCATGTTTCAAAGTCCAGAAGAAGATTTTATCAGGCGGGAGCTAGGACCAAGCAGGAGCTGCCCATCAGGAGCAAAAACACAGAAGAAGGGACTTTACAAAGTAAATAGAGCTGCAAAGAAGAGAAGTGGCTAGAACCCCTATTAGAAATGCCTGTTTTCACCATTCCATCAGTCTTCTTGTCTTCTGCAAGAGCTGCCCATTGGCCAAAACCACATTAACCTAGAGGACAAGGGAACCTGGGAACAGTGGTCCATGTGATAAATGGCAGAGCAAGGGGAAGCATGAGGAACAGACCTGAGAACAACTTCCTGGCTCTCTTAGATTTGCCTGGTGTATATTTTTCTATCCTTTAGGCTTTCTGTATCCTTCTGTTTTAGATGTTAACATTTATTGCAGTTTACTTTATGGCTTATCATTCTGCTTTTGTTGACAGTCTAGATAAACATTTGTATCCTTTAAAAATGCTTTTGTGGTTATTTTAATTTTTTTTGTGTGGCTTCTACCTTCATCCCATGTTTCCCCTCTGCTAATTTAGAAATATTTCTCTCATCTCATAATCATTGATTCTTCTACTTGAAGTACATTCTGTTTGTTTGTTTTGGTGTGTGCTTGATGGTAATACATTTTTTACACTTTGTTGGTCTAAAATGTCTTCATTTTATCTTCACTCTTAAAAGATAATTCAAAATTGATGGTTATTTTTGTCTTTTGGCTTTTATTACGTTTGAGAAGCCAGCTATCTGTTTAATTATCTTTCCTTTGTGGGCTATCTGCTTTGCCATTTAATTAAGATGGACCTACTTTAAGCTTTCTTCAAGAGGCAATATCATATAGTGGCTAAGAGCATGGACTCAGGAGCCAGATTGTAACTATAATTTTCTAGCCATAAAACCTTGGGCACATTGTTGTTGTTTTTTTCCCAATTACTTCACATGTTGTGATGATAAAGGAGTTAATCTAAGTGAATTGCTCAGAACTCGGTCTGGCTTGTGTTAAGCAGTTTCACTTTGGTTTTTCAACCCTGTTTCTGTTCTTCCTAATGGTTCATTGGACTTTTAAAATTTAAAGTTTATTGCCTAAATATTTACAGATTTAAATATTTTTTCTGTTATATCCTAAAACATTGGCTAGACACTTATTGAAGTGGCTATTATACATCTTTTAATCTCTTTTTTTTTATTTATTTATTTATTTTAAGGTTTTTTTTTTTAATTTTAATTTTATTCATTTTAGAGAGAGAGGAGCTGGAAGCATCAACTCCCATATGTGCCTTGACCAGACCAGTGCAGGGTTTTGAACTGGCGACCTCAGTGTTCCCAGGTCGACGCTTTATCCACTGCGCCACCACAGGTCAGGCTAATCTCTTATTTTTTTAAATAGCTCTTTCACTTTGCTAATTCTTTCTACAACTTATTACTAACTTATTGTTTAATCAGTTCATTCAGCCTGACCAGGTGGTGGCGCAGTGAATAGAGCGTTGGACTGGGATGCAGAAGACCCAGGTTTGAGACCCCGAGCTCGCCAGCTTGAGCACGGGCCCATCTGGCTTGAGCAAAAGCTTGCCAGCTTGGACCCAAGGTCGCTGGCTCCAGAAAGGGGTGGCTTCATCTGTTGAAGGCCCACAGTCAAGGCACATGTGAGAAAGCAATCAATGAACAACTATGGTGTCGCAGCGGCAACGAAAAACTAATGATTGATGCTTCTCATCTCTCTCCTTTCCTGTCTGTCTTTCCCTATCTATGCCTCTCTCTGACTCTCTCTGTCCCTGTAAAAAAATAATAATAAATCAATCAATAAATAAAAAAATTAAAAAAATCAGTTCATTCAGTTTCTAATTTAATTTCTAGAATCTCTATATTATTTATCAAATTCTACCAGTCAATTTTAATAGTCTCTTCTTATTTTGTCATACTTTTATACTATCCTTTTAAAGACATGTTGAACATATTGTTTTATATTTTTATTAGGTAATTCTAACATCTAGTAATTAAAGATCTGATTTGATAGTTTTTTGTTTAATACAATTCTTACTCAGATAGCTTGATTTCTCCTGTGTCTAGAGATACTTTCTTGAATGTCAGCTGTGGGATATTCCCTGAGCCTGGTTTTAGAGGCATTTCTCCAAAGAGAATTTGCTTTTGCTTCTTCTAGGTGTGGTTAAGGCCTGAAATCAAGATTCAACATTTTGTGCTGACTTGAAATCTGAAACCTGAAGGGCTTCATATGGCCTAACTAAAACTGTCCTTCCAGACTCTACTCCTTTAGATAATGTCCCTTAGCCAAACAACCTTACCTACTATGGAGACCAAATGAAATGCCTGCTTATCCCTGAATAGCAGGCATTACTTCCCTGACAGACTACAGAGTTATTTAAACAAGCAAATTACGCCCTCTCATAGGAATCAAGGTCATTCCAGCTTCTTAATATTACAGAGACTGCCTCTTACAGCTCCTGTTTGTTCACTCTGTTTTCAATTGCTACCCCTGTGTGACCTTGAATGACACAGTATCCTTCTCCCGCACCCTGTGAGCATATGTGACTAATAAATTCCTCTTTCTGTCCAGTGTTGAGTGTCCTATGTTCAACTATCTTCATTACCCTTAGATGGGAAATCCTCCATCACCAATAGGATGAAGAGGAAGCAAATAGAACATTGAGCATTGGGTTCTGAGGTCATTATCAACAAATTATACATCAAGTAAGTTTTATCTTGAAAATTTGGAAACTTATCTTGTCATGTAAATTCAGGCCTCAACTCCAAGTAAACAAAAGCAAAGTTTATACCTTCACTCGAAAAATTTTTGTCTCCCATTTTGTTCTTCTTTACTGAGAATCAAAGACAAGGTAGACATCTATCCTTACCATTTCTCCAGATATTTTCTTCTACCAACCACGGGAGGGCGGGGGAGGGGGAGATGAGGGTATTGCCCTTTAGCAATTCTTCTCTTTATGTGAACTTCTCCAGTTTGACTTGAGTCCTACTCAGCTTGTGTTGTATTTCCTATTCCCTACACAAGGCTATTCCCTAGCCGGCACTTACTTATTACATAATTTCTCCCTTCTTGCCCTTTTTGCAGAATTCAATCCTTGAATTATATGTGTGATATCACAGATATAATGCAAGGATTAAATATATATCTAATTACCTACAATGGAGGTAATTATGTATCTTTTACAGAATATATATATGTATCTTTTACAGAAGTTCCATTATGGATTAAAAAAATTTCTGTTCATATATATTATGCAGCTACTTTTATTATTATTTTTGCCTATATCAGGTTCTAAACATCTCTCTCTCTCTTTCAATCTCTCTCTCCCCTTCTCTCCTTCTCTTTCCCACTTGCTCTCTCTTACACACACATACATGCACACAAAACCAGATATCAGTCTGCATGTCATTAAGTGTTCTTCTAGCATGTGATTATTTTTGGTTCCACAGCCTTTAGTCATACAATTGTAGCATAATTGTGCTAAGAATTCTATTTCAGACACTATGATTTCAGACTTCTTAATATTTTTACAGTTATAAGTAGTGTTATAACTAATAACTAATAATATCCTTGTGTAAAAATCTATCTTTGACTATGTTCTTAAAATAGATTCTTGGATGTGTTATTGTCCTGACAAAGGGTATGATGAACTCTTTTAGGGCTCTTGATTCATTTTGCCAGATTGCTTTCTAGGAGGATAGTAGCAATTTACAATTCACTGCAGCGGGTGGTAGGTGAAAAGTGAAGTATCATTGATGATTGAATGTGCATTTTCCAATTACTCATGAGGTTAAACATTGACTGTGTGTGTTATATGTTTAACCAATTCCCTTGTAAGAGTATCAGGTGATTTTAATTATCTAGTTTGGAGTTATGTTCATTTTTTCATTCAAAATATTTATGCATCTTAACCTATGTATAGCATTGTGTTTAAACTAAGGATTAGCTCAGCAGCCCAGCATCTTTCAATAGCCATGGACTTGCAGGCAGTCAAGGGAACAATTATGTAATGATGCAGGAGAATGGAGCAACAAATGAGGACTCCTGCTCAGCAAACCCACTGCTATACAAGAGAAAATATAATTATTCACTATTTTAAAAAACAAGAGTGAATCTTAATATAATTTTATTCTTTCTATTAATAAGGTAAATACCATATTGAAATATAACTTTAAAAGATTTTAATTTGGCCATTTTACAGTTAATATATTTTTCCTACCCCAGGGTTCTTTTGATGTAAATATACCAACATCTTGCTCAACTCCATTGCTTGTTTCCCTTATCTCTGGGAAAAGAACTGCTAAGTGTCACTAAAGGAATTCTGAAACATTATTTAATAACTATTATAGTTTAATAAAACTGGTAAAACCATCAACTTTTCTATTGGTTTAATTCATCACATTTTTATAAAATTAACCTTTGCCTTATAAAAAGATATTTTCCATGTAATGTATCCCTTGCAATAGTCATTCATGTGTATTCTCACTGAATTATTATTCATAATAATTTCTCATTTGAGAGGCTACCCATGTGACAATGTGATCATCTCAATGACACTGTGTGATAGCCCCAACAGGGTATTCCTTCAAATCTCAAATAAAAAGCTTTACACCTTTTCATTGCCTTTATACCCAGAGAGTCAAGGAGTCAGTTGAGCATGCATGTTGCAGGCAAGAGGAATAACCTGTGAGCACGTCTCATGAGTATGGGTAACCAGAACCAGAGGACAAATGGGAATATATGTATATTTCCACTTCAAACAATAAGGCCAGGTAAAATTGAATGTTGGACAAAAGTAACTATGTACCAGAAAGCTGTTTTATTGTGATAATTTTTACACTTTTTTCCCAGTGCACTGGCTTCATGGAGAATCTATCTGCTTTATAGAGTGCCAGAAATAAGAGGTGTTTTTCCCTGATCTCAATTACTACAGGCCTAATCCTGGGAGGTGTGATGGGCTACCAGAGCCAATTTGAAAGAAAACATCTTTAATGTAAAGAGAGAGGAAAGAAAGAAAAAAGGAAGGGAGGGAAGAGAGGAGAGGAAAAGAGAGAAGGAGAGGTGGGTCTACAGGTTAGCTGTGCAGCCTTCTGTCTCTGTCTCAGTGACATTTGCTTGTACATCTCTAGTTAGCTCACTGATAAGCCAGCCTCTACCAGAATAATAACCTGAGTTTACTCTAACGGTGGGGACACAGCTAAATAAAATAAAATAAAATAAAATAAAATAAAATAAAATGGATATATTCGAGGCTTCTTGAATTCTGGCTTGATACTAACACACTATATTTTCCACCATTTTCAATTGTTCAAAGCAAAGTCTACTATTAATCTATTCTTAAGGAATAGGAAAATAGGTTCCACCTCCTGATGGGAGGAACTACAAAATTGTATACAAAGGATATAGACAAGAGAGGGGTAAATCATTGGAGCTATTTTTAAATCTATCTCCCTACAAAATAACAATTATTTAAAATAAAATAGTATATTTTATTTTTTCTATTTTTTTCTTAAGTTTATCTCATTTTTAAATGTAACATTAATAAAAACAAATCATACTATATCTTCAAGTTTGGTATGTCATAACATCTTCTTAGGTCAATACATATAGTTAGATCATTTCTCTTAATTTCTGCATAGGGTTTAATAAATCAAGGTAGCATAATTTATTTAACCACTTCCCTGTAAGTATAAATACAGTTGACTTATTTTTTCCTAGTGCAAGTTTATCTTTACAAGCACATATTTGTATACTCTTGACTTTAATTGTTAAAGTTTGTTTTCTAGAATCGTAATTTCTGGTTCAAAGGGTATATACATGTTTCATTCTCATGAACTAAATTTACTTTAGGGAAAGGAGCTGATATTGATGACATATTTGTCATAGTAATTAATGCTAGTTTCTGGAACAAATAACCCTAAAACATAGTGACTTCACACAAAGAAATTCAGACACGGGTCAGATCATCTTGAAAAGCTCTGCTCCATGCAGTTACTCAGAACCCCAGCCTCTTCCACCATATGCTCCTGCCTCCTCAGAAAGTGAGCTCAGAATTCCTTCACTGCACCCTCTGCATTTATCAAGCTGCCTAGAAGAGAAACACTAGGCTAAGGAAATAAGGGGAGTCACTTTAAGACCAAGCCTTGAAGTGGCTTATTTTCTCCTGCCTATTCTTTTGCCCCAAATTCAGTCACATAGACTCAATGTAACTCCAAGGGAAAATGGGAATTGTAGTTTTCTTGTGTCCCTAGAACTAGGAACAGTACTGGTGAACATTTATTTAATCAGTTGTGCCTCTGATGATGTTGTTTTCTTTATGTGATATTTCTAGTATACTTTATTATTATTTGGAAATCGTGGAAAACTGAAAATAGAGCAAGTCATGCATAATTCCAGATCTCTTAAAATTGTAAAAAGCAAATACTATCTATTCCATCTCAACCTTAAACATTGCTAGTTTATCATACTTTGTTTCTGAAGGATATCTCTATCCGTCAAGTATCTATCTGTCTATCTATATCTATTGTATATCTTTATTAGAGACTGAATTGTGTCCCCAATAACTGATATATTAAAGTCCTAACCTCCAGTCTAAAAATGAAAGTGTATTTGTACATAGAGCCTTTAAAGGGGTAATTAAATTAAAATGAGGTTATTTAAGTGGTCCCCATTACAATATTACTAATGTTCTTATAAGAAGAGATTAGGACACAAGGAAGGCCATCTGCAGACAAAGAGAGAAGATGGCTATCTACAAGCCAAAGAGAAAGGCTGACGAAGAAATCAACCCTGCCAACACTTAAGTTTCAGACTTCTGGTCTCCAGAATTGTGAGAAAAGAAATTTCTGTTGTTTAAATCACCTAATCTGCGGTACTTTGTTATAGCAGCCTTATACTTAGCAAACAAATATACTCTAGATAATTTCACATAAAATATATGATTTCAGTCCTGGCCAGATGGTTCAGTTGTTTAGAGTATTGTCCGAAGTGCAGAGGTTGCTGATTCAATCTCTGATCAGGGCACATACAGAAAAAGCTTGATGTTCCTCTCTCTTTCTCTCTCTCTCTCTCTCTTTCTTCTTCCTTCTCCTCCTCTTCTTCTTCTTCTCCTCCTCCTCCTCCTCCTCCTCCTCCTCCTCCTCCTCCTCCTCCTCCTCCTCCTCCTCCTCCTCCTTCTTCTTCTTCTTCTTCTTCTTCTTCTTCTTCTTCTTCTTCTTCCCCTCCTTCTTCTTCTCCTCCTCCTTCTTCTTCCCTTGCTGAAAAAAGAATTAAAAAGAAGTGATTTGAAACACCTTTATTCTCTCCTTCAGACCACCCACTGCAGACAAACCTCTCCCACTTTTTTTCTTTTCTTTTTTTTTTTCTTTTTTGCCTCAAGTAAATTTTTTAAGCTTTTGTCTACACATTTTTAAAAAATGGGGCAAGGTGATTTTCATTTACATTTTCTTGATTTCTAGTAAGAATTAGAATTGTTTGCATGTTTCTGACCATTCTTATTTGCTTTTCTCCTTCTGTAAATTGACTGTGTCACTCACCTATTTTTTTTATCATTCTCACTCCTTTTATTTTTAATTTGAAAAAATTATTTGTATGTTATGAAAAAATAACATATTGTTCTATAAATTGAACAGATTTTCTCAGTATCATTTGCATTTTGTCTTGGTTTATAATATGGTCTGATTTATAGATGCTTTATGTTATTTTTAAATTTATTCATGAGCTCCTATTTCTTAGACACTAGGTGCTACAGGAAACAGCATGACAAGCATGTCAAAATCCCTGTCCTCCAGAAGATTATAGTCTTGTGGTTAGTTGAGACAGGTACACAAATACGCTTAATTCAGAGCAGCGTGTGGAAGATATGATAAAAGAGGAACAAACACTCAAGCTGGGGTGAGGAGGTAAGGAAAGACTTTACATCTAACTATATGAGACATATCACAACTATATCACATCTAATGTATGAGACACATTTCTTAGAGCCTGCCCACCCACAGAGTCTGAAAAAGCAGCCTCAGGAGTATTACTTTATATCTTTGGCTGATTTTGTTTAAGGATAGCATTGTGGGTGGTGAATGGCAAAAATATTAAGCCAGAATAAGAAAGAGAAAAAAAACAGCCTTCCCTTGGGCTGCAAGAAAAAGCTCAGAGAAAAGCAGGCTCAGCAAGGTGGCAGAGGCCTCACTCTCGCCCCTGGGTTCTACTTTCTCCCAGACTCCCAACCCAGGACCCACACGCAGGGCGACACAACCCTGGATGACTCACTGGGCCTTGCGGCACAGCTCAGGAGTACTAAGCGTAGGGAGTGCACATGTGTCCATGTGCTCTAGAGATAGCAGGAATCACTTCATCCATGCCTGTGAAAAGGCAGTTTGCATAGTGAGGAAGAGTACACTAGTAGAGGCACCTGCCTGGGCTGGAATTCTGGCTAGTACTTACCAACTATGAGATATGCATACTTTGCCACTTTATCTCTTTGTGTCACAAATTCTTCTCTAATAAATTAGGATATGATAACAGAGCTTACCTCATGGGGTAAGAAATGAAATGGGATAATACATATAGGGAGCTTAAACCAGTGGCTACTTTTAGTGTAAATAGATTTTATAGCCTTTGTGAGTGTACCCACCATAGGTATCCTTGTCATACTGATGGATTCACTCTCCAAAGTCTGGCAAAGAGCAGAACCGGTATTTAGACCCAGGCAGGTAGACACCAGAACCTGGACTCTTAATCCCCACGGCATCCTCTCCACCGCCAGAAAGTATACACAGAACAATTTCTAATCCTTTGAAAGAAATTGTTGCTTGCATTGGGGTAGTTTCAATATAAAAGCAAAACCAAATTGTGTCATCTAAAAACCAGGGAAATAGGAAATTGTCTTCAATATACAGTGAATATTCTTATAATCTTACTTAATTATCCAGATCAATGAAAAGATAGATCTACCTTTATTTTCAAGTGTCCATAGACCAAATATAAGGGCAAATGTTTGCTTAAGTTGTTTGGAATGATCTTTCTCAGCCTGCGGCAGGCGGCCAACATTCTTCTATGCAGCTAGCGCTCAGCACCATGAGAACTGGACCACTCAGCGGACAAGCACCACAAAGCGCAGCCAATGTAGTCTAGACTTTTCATTTCTGTATGAGTCCTTTTTAGTTGGATCACTTGGAAATGGGTGTTATTTAATCTGATTTGTCGTCTCTATATGCTGCCAGAACCTCACGTTCTTAAAATATTTTAAAGACAGGAAACTGTACACTGGTTTGAAAAGTAGCAAATCTACTTAAGATATTTTTAACAAAGCACTGTTGAGCTAAGGTGACTCTTCAACAAGATCATGGAGAAGAGCACGTTGACTGGAAACATCAGTGGTAAAAATAAAGTAAACTCAACTGCAAGTAAGGAACATTTTACAGATAATTCAGGGGAATTTTGACACAGCTATTAATGGGCATTGTCAAAGAAAACTCCTGCTGTTTCTGTCCCCCAGAAAATGACTGGCATGAAGCAAAAGCTGGTTGACAAGTGCCTCCAGTTGCAAAAAGGGCACTCAAGGCTGCCTCACTACCTCTGTCAGTTCTCTCTCATCTTCTATAAATAAATACAATAGTGCTTTCCATTAGAACAAGTGACTACTTTATAGGGGAACAGATTAAGTTAGTATTATGTTTTTTAATTTTCCCTTTTTTTAATTTTTAAGACCCAACACTGAGGTTAAAAAGATGTTTTACAGCTTCTTTTCTTCATCCTGTCTATTGAAGCTCAAAGACCTAGATGAAAGTCTGAGCTCTAGGCCAGGCTTATTACAAGTTTCACATCCTTGACTCTAAATCCATCTTTGCCACCTTCGAGCCGCTGAGCAGGGCTCAGTAGTCCAGGTCTTCACATTGGGTCACTTAATCCAATAATATGCAGTAAATGTAATTATATCTATATGTTTTTACATCTGTATGCATAAATTCTGAAAGAATTCATGTACTCAATAGCTGATAAAATAAATATAAATTTAATAAAGGGATACTCTTAAATAATATGTTCTCACTCATTGAAACTAATGTCACAGACAGAATAAAATCGTTTTTTTCCACATGCTGTCAAGGAGAAAATGTTTAGTCTTAGGAGGACAATGTTTATGTTTTAGCGATTCTAGCTCCTTTATATAGCTAGACCAAAAACTATTCTTTCTATTATAGAGGCAACAAAGTCCAACAGTAAAGTGCCCATGTCCACTTCCTGGCTCTACTGCTTATTGTGATTATGAACTTATTATCATTATTTTGTCCACACATAGTGAAGAAAAATAATTTATCTGAACTCAGTTCAATTAAACAATTAATTCTTGAGTACTTGTTATGTGTAAGAAATTGTGCTTGGCATTGCAGGGGCCTCAGAGATGAATAGAAGAACATGGTTATCCTGCCCCGACAGCTTATTGTGAAGAAAAAATAAAATACATATGCCTATAGCACAAGGGGAAATATGAGAAATCTTGACTTCAGGAACAAGAGCAGAGAAAGCCCAGATCTAGTTGGCTGGAACAGGAGGTGTTTCAGAAAGAAAGTGTCAGTTAAGATGAAAATAGAAGCAGGAAGGCAATGATGATAACACGAGGAAGTGGGAGGAGAGACAGGGCATCGCCCAGCAACAAACACACAGAAGCCAGTAAAAGTCTGAGCATGTTAAAAGAATACAACGTGATCAAATATAGTAGAAACACAAAAATTAAGAGAACTAAGACTAGATATCTTAGCCTAGGTCTAGAATACTTGCTGTGGAATCCTTACTTAATTCCAAAAGCAATAAAAGTAGGCCACATTCACTTACATGTCCTAAGTGCCTTTGGAAACTTCCAAAAACAAATTAAATACTGGCTGAGACTTTAGATGCAAAGATAATAAATCAGTAGAAAACAACATTATGAGTTTTCTTATGTAAAAATAACAGATTAAACTTTGAATGGAAATTTATAAATTAATTTACAATTTTTAAGTGTGTGTTGGAACTTTATCACATTTTACCAAGCAGCAGATTTTCTGAAAGACCTTTTTTTAAAGGAATTGAAATAATTAAATTGAAGATTCAGTGTACCTTTTCAATCATTGTATTAAAAAACTCATTCTGGTTTTCTCTGAGGGAAAGATAAATCACTGCTAAGGAAGTGGCTAAATCTTTTTTTAAACCACTGTATTCACCATAAAAATGACATATTACCAAATAACTCCTAATAGAAGCTGGGTCACCTCAAGAAAATAAAAGAAAAACACTTGCCCTTTCAAAACTAGTTTTCAGACAGGAGAGGTGTTGGGAGGCTGGGTGAAAAAGGTGAAGGGATTAAGCAAAGAAAATTATAAAAAAGAAAAATTAGCTTTTTGTACTTGTTTCTATATCAGATATTTGAAGTACAAGGCTGACTGAGATAAAACCTAGAATGAAAGAAGAGTTTATAAACAAATTATTAAAACACAGTAATGAAGAAATACATAGTGTGTGTCTGTTGGCGGAGGAGCCCTTTAACACAGCTTTCCCGAGTAAGGTTAGATTTAGGTTTTGAAGGTGATGGGATCTGCTGTGTGACTACATAGTAGTGGAATGTCCTTCCTAGACTGAGGGAACAGTAGGTACAAATTCTTGGAAATAATGCAAGCACATGTAAATATTTATTTGCAGGAGAGCAAGTGGTTTGATGTGTTTGGGTATCAGAAAGCTCTTGGAAGTGTCTAAGTAAAGGAATTGTGTGCTCAGAGTTTCTTTAAGGTTGATAATCACTGTTGGCATATAGATGATAAATGGTAGGGAAGGAGACCTGGAGGGCGGCGACTGCAAGTGAGAGGTGAGAAGTAAGAGATGATGAGAGCCATGGTTAACCATGATATTACATGAAATATGTATTCCAGGATGAAATGATTTATAAATGTACACTATTTATCAAGATTTATATGTATATGCTGAAATTGAATGACTAAAAAAACAAGGAAGACATAGCTGGCAGACAGTTGGAAATAGGCATCTGGGACTCAGAGACTAGGAAAGAAACAGATTTAAAAGAAATTGAAAAATAAGTTGTAGTGGGAGTTATGCAAATAGATGACCATCGAGGGCAAGGGGGTAGAACTCTTCTATAAATGTGGAGCATACAGCAAGCACTCAAGTAGCGTTTGTTAAGTGGGTGATCCACTGAGTGAGGAAATGGGTCAATGACTACCACTCTCTCTTGTAATGCTCTTCTCCTGTACTCTATGATTTTACATTCCCCTAATTTTCCTTATTATATGTTTCTTATCATGCTGGTTTCTCTACCTATTTATTCTTTCCCTGTGGGTGCTCCCCATCTGTCTAACCACAAAGATAAATATGGCAGGATTCCTTGGTTCAAAGGCTTTACAATCTAATGGGAGACCATTTTTTAATGCTCAAAAGAATTCAAATAAAGTAAGGAATAAAGAGTGCCCAGTGAAAGGGACAGATATTAATTCAATAAAAATCTTAGAATAATCTCAATAGAAAATATTGCAGGAGCAGGAATCTAAATATTGCTGTGTGTTAAAGAATGAATATGTGGGGTAAAAAAGAAATAGGGAATTGTCTCCAGAAGTTTAGTAGCAACAGGTAGAGCTGTATCTGGGAGGGGAGGCAAAGTCAAAAGTTGTTTTAATTGAGGAAGAGGGATTTATGGTTGAAAAAGGTGAGTGTTCTTTAGAGCAAGAGCCCAACAAAAACATAGAGAACATTGTTTTTGACCTCAAGAAGCTAACTTTTTATTATAGAAAACAGACATGTTGACTGAGATGGTAGAACGTGGTAGATACTATGACCAGCCTGGAATGTGAGAGCTGGAGGTTCTGTGGACCCTTAATGAAGAAAATAATGACCTGAGACCTAACGTAAGTCTAAAAGATAAATAAGAGCCCTTTATGTAGGAAACGCTGGGCAGAGGATAGTGAGAACAAGAACAAAGAAGTATTAAAAATTTGAGAGTTACAAGTCATTTGTCTTTTCTCTAACCTGTGGAATGTATTTTTGTTTTATTTATATTGTATTTTGAAAAGCAAATTTTTAGTTTTTCTGAAATTTATCAAATTACATTTTGTGTCTTAAAGAATCTTTTTCTGACCTTAGTTATGATTTTATTCTACATATTTTCTTGTATTATTTTTATAGTTTTATCTCTTACACTTAGGTCTGTGTTCTGTTTAAAGTTAATTATTGTATATGGTTAAAATAAAGATTTATTTTTGCATATGAATATTCAATTGTTACCGAAAAATTTGTTGTAAAAAGCTATCACTTTCCCATTGAATTACTTTGGTACTTTTGTAGAAAATCAATTAAGAGCATATTAATAGGTCTATTTCCAGGTTTCTATTTTGTTCAAATGATATATGTCTATAAAGCTAATATTATGCAGTCATCATTTTTTAACCTTAGAAAAAGTCTTAAAATCAAGTTGTGTAAATAAAGTATGGCCCTGCCCAGCGACTCAGTGGATATAACGTCAGCCCTGTGTGTGGACATCCTGGGCTCAATTCCTGTTCAGGGAACACAGGAGAACTGAACATTTGCTTCTCCCCTCTTTCGTATCCTCCTTCTTTTCCTCTTCCCCTCCTGCAGCTAGCGATGCAATTGATTTCAGTGTGACCCTGGGGGTTGAGGATAGCTCCATCAATGTGAGACCTTCAGGTGCTAAAAATAGCTTGTTAGTTGAGCATCAGCCCTAGATAGGGTTGCTGGGTAGATCTCTGTCAGGGCACATGTGGGAGTCCGCTTCATTATCTCCCCTACTCTCACTTTTTAAAAAAAGTAAATAAAGTCCACCTTTATTCTTTTTCAGAATTGTTTTTGTCCTTTGCATTTTCATTAAAAACTTAAATTTACTATTTTCAATATTTAAAAACTAAGATTTTTACTGTAATTTCATTTAATTTGTAAATAATTTTCGGCAGAATATCTTAAGTATATAGATCAAGGCTCTCATACTATGAGCATGATAATTTTCCATTTATTCAGATCTATTTTACTTTGTGTGAAATTTATGCCTATGTATTTCATTTTATTTTTATTTTTTAATTTTTTATTAATTTTAATGGAGTGACATTAATCAATTAGGGTACATAGGTTCAGAGAAAACATTTCCAGGTTATTTTGACATTTGATTATGTTGGATACCCATCACCCAAAGTCATATAGTCTTCCGTCACCTTCTATCTGGTTTTCTTTGTGCTCCTCCTCTGCCCTCACCTCCTACCCTAACCTCCCCACAACCCCGGTAACCACCACACTCTTGTCCATGTCCCTGAGTCTCATTTTTATGTCTCACCTATGTATGAAATCATATAGTTCTTAGTTTTTTCTGATTTACTTATTTCAATCAATATAATGTTATCAAGGTCCATCCATGTTGTTGTAAATGATCAGATGTCATCATTTCTTATGGCTGAGTAGTATTCCATAATATATATGTACCACATCTTCCTTATCCAATCATCTATTGAAGGGCTTTTTGGTTATTTTCATGTCTTGGCGACTGTGAACAATGCTGCAATGAACATGGGGCTGCATGTGTCTTTACGTACCATTGTTTTTGAGTTATGAGGGTATAGACCCAGTAGAGGGGTTGCTGGGTCATATGGTAGTTCTATTTTTAGTTTTTTGAAAACGACCATACTTTCTTCCATAATGGTTGTACTACTTTACATTCCCACCAACAGTGGATGAGGGTTCCTTTTTCTCCACAGCTCTCCAACATTTGTTATTACTTGTCTTGTTGATAATAGCTAATCTAACAGGTGTGAGGTGGTATCTCATTGTAGTTTTGATTTGCATTTCTCTAATAGCTAATGAAGATGAGCATTTTTTTCATATATCTGTTGGCCATTTGTATTTCTTCCTGGGAGAAAAGTCTGTTCATGTCCTCTTTCCATTTTTTTATTGGATTGTTTGTTTGTTTGTTGTTGAGTTTTATGAGTTCTTTGTATATTTTGGATATTAGGCCCTTATCTGTGCTGTTGTTTGAAAATATCATCTCCCATTTAGTTGGCTGTCTGTTTGTTTTGCTGTCAGTTTCTTTTGCTGTGCAAAAGCTTCTTAGTCTGATGTAGTCCCATTCATTTATCTTTGCCTTCACTTCCCTTGCCTTTGGAGTCAAATTTATAAAGTGCTCTTTGTAACCAAAGTCTATGAGTTTAGTATCTATGTTTTCTTCTATGTAACTTATTGTTTCAGGTCTTATATTTAGGTCTTTGATTCATTTTGAATTACTTTTAGTACAAAGGGACAAACTGTAGTCAAGTTTCATTCTTTTGCATGTGGCTTTCCAGTTTTCTCAGCACCATTTGTTGAAGAGGCTTTCTTTTCTCCATTGTGTGTTGTTGGCCCCTTTATCAAAAATTATTTGACCATATACATGCAGTTTTATTTCTGGGATTTCTATTCTGTTCCATTGATCTGAGTGTCTTTTTTTCTGCCAATACCATGCTGATTTGATTATCATGGCTCTAAAATATAATTTGAAGTCAGGTACTGTAATGCCCCCAGCTTTGTTTTTTCCTTAGGATTGCTCTGGCTATTTGGGGTTTTTTATAGTCTATATAAACCTGATGATTTTTTGTTCCATTTCTTTAAAAAATAACATTGGAATTTTGATGGAAATTGCATTATATTTGTATATCACTTTGGGTAATATAGTCATTTTGACTATATTTATTCTTCCTATCCAAGACCAAGGAATATTTTTCCATTTCATTGTATCTTTTTCAATTTCCCTTAACAATGCTTTGTAGTTTTCATTATATAGGTCCTTTACATTCTTTGTTATGTTTATTCCTAGGTATTTTGTTGTTGTTGTTGCAACCATGAAGGGGATTGTGCTTTTGAGCTCATAGGAAGGCAATGGACTTTTGTATATTAATTTTGTATCCTGCAACCTTACTGTATTAGTTTATAGTTTCTATTAGTCCTTTTGTGGAGTCTTTGAGGTTTTCTATGTACAGGATCATATCATCTGCAAAAAGTGAAATCTTTACTTCTTCTTTACCAACATGAATACCTTTTATTTCTTTCTCTTGTCTGATTGCTCTGGCTAGAACTTCCAGCACTACCTTGAATAAGAGTGGAGAGAATGGACAACCTTGTCGTGTTCCTGATTTTAGGGGGAAAATCCTCAATTTTATGCCATTTAATATGATGTTAGCTGATGGTTTATCATAGATGGCCTTTATTATGTTGAAATATTTTTCTTCTATACCCATTTTGTTAAGTGTTTTAAACACAAAATAATGTTGTATTTTATCAAATGCCTTTCTTCATCTATTGATAAGATCATATAATTTTTGTTCTTTGTTTTGTTGATATGGTGTATTACATTAACTGTTTTATGTATGTTGAACCATCCTCCTGATTCTGGGATGAATCCCACTTGATCTTGATGAATTATTTTTTAATGTGTTGCTAGTATTTTGTTTAGTATTTTAGCATCTGTATTCATTAGAGATATTGGTCTGTAGTTTTCTTTTTGTGTGTTGCCCTTGCAGGTTTTGGTAAGAGGGTTATGTTGGCCTCATAAAATGTGTTTGGCACTATTGCTTCTTCTTCAATTTTTTGGAATATTTTAGAAATAATTAATAAAACAAGGAGCTAGTTCTTTGAAAAGATCAATGAAATTGACAAGCCCTTGGCAAGACTCACCAAAGAAAAAAGAGAACACATTCATATAAACAAAATCCAAAATGAAAGAGGAGAAATCACCACAGATATCATAGATATACAAAGAGTTATTGTCGAATACTATGAAAAACTATATGCCACCAAATTTAACAATATAGAAGAAATGGATAAATTTCTAGAACAATACAATCTTCCTAGACTGAGTCATAAAGAAGCAGAAAGCCTAAACAGACCCATAAGTGGAAGGAAATAGAAACAACTATTAAAAACCTCCCCCAAAATAAAAGTCCAGGACCAGACGGCTATCCTAGTGAATTCTATCAAACATTCAAAGAAGATTTGGTTCCTATTCTACTCAAAGTCTTCCAAAAAATTGAACAAGAAGCAATACTGCCAAACACATTTTATGAGGCCAACATAACCCTCATACCAAAACCTGTATTTCATATTTTTGATGCTTTATAAATGACCTTTTCTCCATTTCTAATGGTTATTGAAATATAGATATAGAATTATTTTTGTATATTTACTTTGTATCTTATGGCCTTGCTGAATTAATTTATTAGTTTTAATAATATTTTTTGTAAAGACTCCACAATAGTACTACACCCAAAATATATAGAGAATTAATACAACTCAGTAATGTGTGAACAGACAACCCAATTTTACAAAGGCAATAATAATTCTTAGTAGATTTTTCATCAAAGGAGATTTATTAATGAGAAACATGTAAAAAGATGCTCACCATCATTAGTCATTAAGAAAATGTAAATTAATAAAATTCGATGACAAAAGCACTGGAATGGCTAAACTTTAAAGGTATGATAATGCCAAGTGTTGGCAAGGATTTTAAGCAACTGAAACTCTCATGAATTCCTGATAAAATTAAAAAGGGTAGTCTTTTCTGAAATCGGTTTGACAATTTCTTATGAATTTAATTATGCACTTGCCATATAATCTAGCATCCTCATTCCTAGGTTTTTTTACCCAAAGGAAATGGAGACATATGCCTATACAAGTACTTATACTTGGGTTTTTGCAGCAGCTTTATTTATAGTAGTTAAAATTAGAAGAGACCCATATGCCAATCAATTAACAAATGGATAAAAAATATTGTGTTATATTTATAATGGAATAATACTCAGCAATAAAAAGGAGCAATAGACATAACAATGTGGATGGATTTCAAATACATTAAACTAAAGGAAAGAAATCAGAATAAAGACCAAATTTTGAATAATTCCATTTATATGACAATTTTAATAAAATAGCCCTGGCTGGTTGCCTCAGGGGTAGAGTGTTGGCTTAGCATGTGGATGTCCTGGGTTAGGATTCCGGTCAAGGAACACAGAAGAAGCGACTATCTGCTTCTCTATACCTTCCCCTTCCCCTTCTCTCTCTCTCTCTCTCTCACTTCCCACAGCCATGGCTCGATTGATTTGAGTGCATCAGACCTGGGCACTGAGGATGGCTCTGTGGAGCCCCCACCTCAGGTGCTAAAAACAGCTCAGTTGTGAGCATTACCCCAGATGGGCAGAGCACTGGCCTCAGAGGGGTTTGCCTGGTTGGGCTGTATGTGGGAGTCTGTCTCTCTAGCTCCTCTCCTCTCACTTGGAAAATAAATACTTTTTAGACCTAGAGTGACCAAAATTAAATCAGGGGTTTCTGGGGCTTAGGGGTTGAGAGAAAGGATTAACTGCCAAAAGGACCCCAGAGAACTTTCTGAACTGATGGAGCTATTCTGTATCACTGTGACAGTCAGTCATTCACAATTGTATACATTTCTCAAAATTCATTAAATTGTACATTTAAAATTAGTAGACTTTATTGTAGTGAAATTATTCCTTGATGGATTTTCTTCAAAAGAAGTCATGGGGAATTTAACTTACTACATGTGAAGATCCGTAATACCTTATGTGAGTCCTTACAGGGCAAATGTGTTTGAAATTCATATTGAATGTGTGAAAGCTTATAGCATATATTACATACAGAGATGGGCAAAAGGAAGTGTGTTGTGCCATTGTGATATTCTTTGAGCTAATAGAACTATTGTAATAATCATAACGTGCATGTCTTTTTCCATGCAAAGTGTAAACCTGTTTTGACCAACCCTGAATATCTCTCTTGATGCAGGATTTGAAGGAGCACCATAATCAAAACTGGT
Source organism: Rhynchonycteris naso (assembly GCA_037038555.1). NCBI lineage: Eukaryota > Metazoa > Chordata > Mammalia > Chiroptera > Emballonuridae > Rhynchonycteris > Rhynchonycteris naso. The sequence continues at coordinate 233,175,057 of CM072998.1, forward strand.
ACATTTCTGCAGCAAGGCATATGAATATTCACTGAGTAGGATCAGTATATTATAAAGAGCCTCTTAGTTTAGATTAGATGTTGCCTTTAGATATTGCTACCAAATGTGTCATGAAAAAAACTTTAAGTTTTCCGAGCTTTTAGAATCTCAAAATTAGAATACCAGAGAGTAAGGGGCTGTGGTCCTATCCAAGCACTTAGGTATTTACTGTAATTTAAAATGTGTAGGTTGAAGCTGAGGGGAGGGGGTTGTAGGATTGGGAAAACATGAGGCTTCAGAGGTAGAGAGACCACAGAGGGTCTCATTGTGCAACTTAGTATTTTCCTGAATTTATGTACATACCACAGGTACTAAAATAGCAGATTAACAAAATTGCAGAAAAAGGATTACCTGTTCTCTCCTTTCATAATGAACTGATGCAATTGCTTTTGGCATCATTAATGTGATGAAGTAAGGATTAAGATTAAACAGTACATAAAAATCCCACTGTCCATATAATACAAATATATCAATGTCAGGGTCTACATTAAAGTCCTTTGAGATTCCCCAACCTCCTCCAGATAAAGTTCTAACTCTTAAACACAGTTTCAGTGATCTGTATTCTCTCTATCTCCCCTCACTGCTCCTATCCCCTAAATTTTCCCTACCTCCACCTAGGCACCCTAAAACTACAGTTAATACACAATTGGTTGTTCTGGTTCTTCTAAAGTTTTGTCTTGAAAGTCTTTGACTTTATTTTTTTATAGGGACAGAGAGAGAGAGTCAGAGAAAGGGATAGATAGGGACAGACAGACAGGAAAGGAGAGAGATGAGAAGCATCAATCATCAGTTTTTCGTTTTGACACCTTGGTTGTTCATTGATTGCTTTCTCATATGTGCCTTGACCATGGGACTTCAGCAGACTGAGTAACCCCTTGCTCGAGACAGCAACCTTGGACTCAAGCTGGTGAGCTTTTGCTCAAACCAGATGAGCCGGCGCTCAAGCTGGCGACCTCGGGGTCTCGAACCTGGGTCCTCCGCATCCCAGTTCGATGCTCTATCCACTGCACCACGACCTGGTCAGGCAAAAATCTCTGACTTTGTTTATATATTCTCTCTGTTTAAAATGCTGTTTTCTCACTCTTTCTGGATAGCTCAGTTGGTTAGAGCATCATCCCCAAGCAGAGGTTGCCATTCAAGCCCCAGTCAGGGCACATACAGGAACAGCTCAATGTTCCTATTTCTCTCTCTCTCTCTCTTTCCCTGCCTCTTTGTCTCCCTCTCTTTAAAAAAAAATGGAGGCCCTGCAGAAAGCATAAATTTATTAACCTCCAGTAGCCAAGGGGGTGAGGTGGGGCAGAGCAATGACATGTATTGTTACTTAGGGCGCCTAACTCCTAGAGAGCCATTAATAATGCTTTCCTTAATTAAAAGTGATATTTGACCATAATAATACAGATGAAGCAACACAGAGAATATAATACTATTATAACTCATTTCCAACCTGCCTTAATGAAATGGAAGTATTTGCATATTACAACATCTTGAATCTTTACCAATAGCTTCCTAAATTAACTCTATCTGAGACCAAGAAAAAAATATGCTAAGTTAAGTTGTCTTCTTGCGAGGAGCACTTTTAAAGGAATCGAGATATAGGGACCATCATTGCAATTAATAGAGATTCTGTCCCCTCCCTCTAGGACCTCATAATCAGCCTCAAACACATTAACAGAGACAGACATATTGCTCTGTCATTAGAAATAAAATGGAAATATTAAAGCAATACATAGATAGACAGGTAATTGCATTATGTAAAGGTCAAGCATAAGTGGATTTATAGGGGAAAGAAGCAATAAGTACCTAATCAGGGCGGAGAACAGAAACTACATGTAGAAACTGGGCACGCTGAGGGCAAATAGTCACTTACCTAATCAACACTAGAAGATTTCATGGGAGGAGAGGGAATTCACTGTAACTATCAGCCTGAATGGGAGCTGAAGTGTCTGTCTTAAAAACATGTTACTTTTGAATTTATGATATGAAGGCTACACATTCAAATATACTATAGTAAAGCAAGAGTTGTCTTATCTTTCATCTTTGGCTCTGACATCATCCTAAAGGGCTGTCTTCATCATGTGAGAGTATCCTTTTTTAAATTTAAAGTAACATTAAATTATTAAATATTTCAGTTCCTAGGTTACATCATAACTTTAATTTGGCCTGCAAAATCAGATGTTTGCTATTTTTCTTTGTAACCAAATTCCTTGAAAATACTTAGGAACAAACTCCAATGTCAAAAAAATTCTTAGACTTCAAAGGACTACAAGAGACATCTTGGTTCATTGTCTAGATGAACTTGACTTCATGCTATGCAAAATTTATGAGCACAGAAACTCTTTAGATAACTAGAGCTAAGTTCAAACCCTCTGACCACTTGACCTTTTATATATTAAGAAGGAATATTTCAAGAAGAGGAGGGGTGTCAGTGTGTGCACGGGTAAAGTCGGCAAACGTTCATTAGGTGCAGAGATTTAAAAATCTGTCCTATGGAGAGCCTACACCTGCCTTTGGCATTGCATTAAAGATCACTGGAAAAATTCTTTCCACATGTGACTAAATCTCAGTGTTCTAGTATTACATCTATTTCCTCATGTCCCATCTTCAGTGAAGGCGCTTTCTCCTTGTTTATTACAGAACTCTTGAGATACACAATTTGAAGATATTACATAGCTTCTCAGTATTGCCCTCTCAAGACAGGTCCTTTAATCATTCTTAAAGGTCTTATTTTCCAATCCTTTAATCATTTCTGCAGTAAAAAGTGAAGTTCCTATACCTCTTTGTCTCTCTCTCTCTCAATGTAGGCATTGACTAGTATAAGTCCTATGAATTATTATTATATTATTTTCCACCCAAGTGCTACCTTTCCTGTTTAAATTGAAGTGTTGCTGTTGACTCACTGTATAGTTTTTTTGAAAAACAACAATAAGAAAATACAGGTATGAACACAGTTCAAAATATAGAATGGAGTGTGTAAGTAAACCAGAATTATCTTTTCTTTGTATTATGCTGGTTCCCTTTTGGGCCCCATTTCTTGGGAAAGTATGAGTGTTGATTATCCATTTTCACCCAAAATAGCATTTACTAAGGCAGGAATATTAACTCCTGTAAGCAAAATGATTGTTCCTTTCATCTCAGCAATTCCACACCTACTCACCTTTCAATTGACTTTTTATAGAATATTAGTTTGCATTAAAGAATCCATTTAATTGCACAGGAAAAACACTTCACTGCTATACTCCAGGCCGATACCACATTGCAGCTGCTCCTATTTAAGGGATAATTGTGCCTCACTTTTCTACAAGGAACTAATTCTGATTCTGAAAGGATTTGTCCTCACAGTTTATCCTGATGAGAGAGGACTGGATTATTGCCATGTAAAATAGCTGAATAGACCTATTATAGCTATTATGCCACAAATGTTGAATATTGTTGAAGATCAAAGTACTGTACCACACTTGATGGTGAGATGTGCAAGCATGGCACACTTCCCACATTATGTAAAAAATACTGCATTTTATGAGTCATTTAGTACCATGTGAGGTGTCTGTGGATCCTATATCATTTCCTTCAAACTCTCCTCATCATTCTGAAATCCTTTATTTTCTGGTTGAAAGACTTTCAAGCTAGTCATTTCTCACTAGTCTCTCCAGGAAATAAACTTCAGTGCTCTGTGTTCTCCCATTGCATTAGATTACATATTGCATATCATTCTATTTTCCATTTAAATTACTTTAAAAAAATATTGATTGCCTCTAGACAACAGTAGACTTTAACTGGTTAATTGTAAAATGTAAACATTCTTATCAAAACCATTATTGATGTTTTTTGAACCTTTAGAATGTGTAGGACCCTGTGTTGGTTAAGTTCCAAGGACACAAACATAGTTATGTCACCCTATGATACTGCTAGAAAGATAAACCTATAAACACATGAATAACAATATGTCTTATAATATAAGGTGGTCCGTATGAGGTGTCAAATGAGTGAAATTTTTTTTAAATGAGGCTTTATTCTATAGTAGAGATTGAGGCATCAGATATTACTGGAAAGTTTATATTCAAGAGGATGCTAATGAAAGACTAAATATTATTTCAGTTATAAAATATTAATTTCAGCATTTTAAAATAAATCTTTTTATGAGATGTTCCATTCCCATAGTCAATATGTAGAGAACTTCCACCCTTCAAGAAAAATTAGCACAAAATCTATTCAAAAATGTCCCTCTATCTATTCAAGAAGTGACATTTTTTGTTACTGTCATTAAATTATTTTTATAAGACTCATAAATCATGGGTCTGATTAACTACCAAGGGAATATTTTCCCTAAAGTAACACATTCTGTATGCAATTTGGAGGCATTAAGACAAGATTAAGGACTTACCTACATAGTGCAAAGAGTCAATAAACATAAAATATGGTCAATGAAAACAATTGCAAATTTAAAAATAAAATTATGAAATTATAATTAAAATGAAGGCAAGTTATGTTAGTGATGTTGAGGGAGCAAAATCAAATGTTAAATGTGGTTTGTAATACTGGTTAGGGTTTCCAATGTAATTTTAAAACTAAATTAGACAGTGCAATTAAATGTAAAAAAATTAGGACCAGGTCTAGGACATAGTAGACATTTCTTAAGTTATTACATCAATACAAGTAAGGCAATGTTTTGTTTATGGACACACATTTTCTGGTAATTAGAGTTAATAAGATTCCTAGTTCAGATGACCAAATTGTTAACTGGACCTATACAACATTTCATTTACGTTTAGTTAGAGTAACTGAGTTAATTGCCACACTCAATCTCTAGCAAGGCAGGGCAGATGACAGAGTCCTGGGAGTGGTGACCCTTAGTGCCCCCTTGGGAAAGCCAACACAAAATATCAATCCAGCCAGTAAATTTTATTTACTAAAATATCCTGCTATTAACTTTCCATTTGTGCTCATCTTATCTTTCCTTTGAAATGTGTGCCTCAATTTTTCCTGAAAGTTAAAACCACAGGAGTGCTTTGAAAAATGCCTGTGCGTAGACCCCAACTCTAAATGAATTAAATCAGAATCTCTGGGGGAGAAGCCCAGAAATGACTATTTTCCAAACTTCTAGGGCGACTCCACTGACCATACAAGATTTTAAATACTGTTCTGGAAGACCATAAACACATCTAAAGCAGAAACTGTTTTAATTTGTATTTATATGTCAACTCATATACAACAAATACTACAGTGCTTTGCTCTACTGATCTTTGTTGAATAATGTACAAATGAATGAATGAACAAGTTAAGGAATAAAATTAGCCATAATATAGAGTTGAAAGTCTTAAAAACTGACAAGTAACATAATGCTGCTCTACTTTTTATCTTCCAAATTAATAAGATTTACTGGGGTTTAGCTGAATAACTTTTTCCAAGTTTTTCTTGGTAGTTCACTCGTTCAATACATGATAGGCCGTGGGTGGAGCACTATGTTTAGGGTATTTTTTTAAATTATACTGAAATGGCTTTTGTGATGTACTGTCTATGAGTGAGTGATTGGAATTAGAACCTTTTTTAAAAACAATATATAACCAGAGCTCACATTCCTACCTGATCTGGAAAAAATTGAGTCCTTGTCCTATGTGTCACTTTTGCTTTCCCACTATTAGCATGCTTACCACACTTCAGACACCAGATATGTGGGGGTTTTCTCCACATCAAGCAATTCTTTGACACCAGCTGAATACAATTTAACTCAATTCTGACACTACCTACCTGGAGAGAGTATCATATCCAACAGGTTAAGGGCTCAGTTGCACAAGACTGCCCACCCACACACACATATAACTTTAGACATCAGTCAAGTCCATGCTTCTGACCAATTGGCTTTACAACAGAGTTCCCAATACTCCTATCTTGGGTTTGATTAATTTGCTAGAGTGGTTCACAAAACACACACAAAAAAGAGTTAACTTACTGTTCATTAATTTATTATAAAAGGATATGATAAAAGATACAGATGAGCATCCAGATAAGAGGCTTAGGGCAAGGTATATAGGAAGGGATGCTGAGCTTTTCTATGCCCTCTCCAGGAACATACCTCTCCCAGCACCTCCGTGTGCTCACCCCCCTAGAAACTCTCTGACCCAGCTACTTTTGGGATTTTTATGGAGACTTCATCATGTAGGCATGATCAGTCATTAACTCCGTCTTCATCCTCATACGGAATTAACCCTCATGCATTGACTCCATGTATGAGTGATTGGAGTTAACAGCTTTTTCGATCAACAGCTCACATTTCCACCCATCACACTATTCTGTGCACAAACCTATCACTTTGACTCTATGCACTACAAATAAAAGAAACAAGGCTTTTGATAAACTAGAAGGACACACAGGTCCCATACATTTGGTTTTTCCTTAAGACAGAGAAAAGTGGACGTTCTGTAGAATAAAGTGGAAATGTCATTATCTCCCCCAGGTGTTAAGATGTTGATAATGATATTACTGCCACCCTGAACCTCTTCATTATCCTGATGTTCACATGACCATCAAAAAGAAAGCAATTATGGATTCTAAGGGTGTTTTTAAAAATTGAATTTGAAATAATGTAATACATTGATAATAAATGCTGAATCGATGACAGACATTTAAGCTTAGAAATATTTCATTTTAACCTAAAGTTGTATCTTTTTTTAATTGTGGAAGGAAATACATACAGGCAAGTATTAGCATCTGCAGTTGAAATTTTAAAGACTGACGTTACAAACACAACCACTTAAATTTTACTAAAAAGACCTCTATTAAGGGGAAAGCCATATTTTCTATTTCTTACTTTATTTTGTGCCTTGGTGGATCTATAAATATAGAGGTTATTCTGGATCCAGTGGAGAGAAATTCTTTTCTTCTTCTTGCTCTCTCTTTCTACAGCAATCTTCACTAGGACAATCTTGAGATAGAAAGAAAGCTGGATTTTTGCCATTTATAAAAATGACAAAGGGCAGAAAGAAAATACTGGCTGAAAAGACGAATGATGTAAGGAGTAGAAAGCAATGCTTAATGAAAGGTACCTAAAGGAGCCATGTATAGACGCCCAACCATGTTAATTTGATCATTTTTTATACTGTCTTCATAGATTTTCTTCCAGAACTCTCTGTTTGTACATGACTGATGCTCTCAATTGTAGAGGAAGCAATATAGCTTTGGGAAAGTTGCAGAGCAGTTAGTAATCAACTTGCACTAGAAGGTCGTGCAGGGTGGCAAAATGTTATTAGTATCCTCCTGGAGCCAGAAACAAGAGGACTAAATTAAGTATTTCCAGGCTCTTTTGCAGGTTTTTTGGGCCCTAATGTGTAGTGCTGCTCCTTCCTGAGAAGGTAAATATTACCCACTCCTGCTTGAACTTTCCACCAAGGACAGTGCCCTGGTGATAAATCTATTGGACAGAGGCTAAGGTATGCCAAACTTTTGCAACTACCTGGAGACACAAAGTGCAAGTTTCCCAGTTTAAGAGGTATGGCAGAAAAATATAATTGGTGATTCCTCTTCCAAGTTACCAACCAGAAAAATGGGGAGACTGATTCCAAGTCATCAGCGGGCTTCCCCCTATTAAAAGACAAGAATCCCTAAGTGAGTACATAGGATGCACACGTGTTTCACCTCTTGTACTATTCTGCGTGCTGATAATTGTTCCTTCATTTACCCTTTGATTAACCCTTGTGGTCTTCTTGCAAGTGCTTAAGGTAGCCTTAGCCTTCGAAGTCCTCCTGTGGGAACATATATCACTGGGAGGGGTGGGCTGGAGGCGGGAGTGAGCAACAGCAGGGAGACGACTCTTACAGCCCATCCACACCCTGAGGTCCTTTCAGTTCCTGAGACAGTTCTCGCTCTCTGCGGATTCCTGTTCCCCAAGAACGGCGCTGCGTGAAATAGTCACCTTCCCAGGAACTGAGAGTAGGGATGAGAGGGCCAAGACCCGGTAGGGAAAGCTGCTGATGGGGAGGTGGGGAAGCCAGAAGGAAGTGGGACAGCAGTGGAAGGGGCGGTGGGAGCGGGGTTGGGCCAGGGCGGGCCCGGGGGCGGGGCTGCGGGGCGGGGTGGACCACAGCGCCCCCTTGCTGCGCGCTCCCCGCCGTGCCCCGCGGCCGCTGGTGGCTCGGGCTAGCCAGCCCCTTTGTGTAGTACGCGCTGCCCGGAGTAGGGCGACTCAGGCACGGCAGAGGCTCCCTGGGGTCCCGCTGCCTCGTCCCGGGCCTGGCTGCGCTTTCCCCCTGCTTCACCGCTCCTCCCTTCTACAGCCCCCGGCTAGAGCAGCGGCCATTGGGCCGCGAGCAGTCGGCGTCCTGCAGCGCACCCTACCCGCCCGACCCAGGGCGCTCACTCCCCCTACCACCCGTCCTGTCCCCCTCATGAACCCCCTCATCCCAGGCCTCCAAGGTGGAGAAAATAAACTAAAAGCAGAGCAACTCAGAGACTCCAATAAAACGCCCAGTACCTAGAGCCCGAGCGCGAGCGCGTGTGCCGGGTGGCTAGGGGCGCGGGAGGCGGGGATGGGAGGGGGGGCAAGCGGGGGGACAATGAGCGCATGAAGTTACCTGCCCGGCGGCAGCGGTGGTGGTGGTGGCGGCGGGGCCAGGAGGCGGCGGCGGAGCTGGCTGCGCGCTCGGCGCGGACGGGTGCGCGCCGCGGCTTGGGGGAGAGTTGAGCGCTTTTCCCCCCTCTTTTTTTTTTCTTTCTTTCTTTTTTTTTCTCCTCTTCTTCTTAAACAAACCGCAAACGGATGTGAGGGAAGGAAGGTGTTTCTTTCACTCCTGAGTCCAGACACCTCTCTCTGTTCCGTCTAAGCTTGTTTTGCTGAACACTTTTTTTAAAAAAAAAGGAAAAGAAAAGGAGTTGCTTGATGTGAGAGTGAAATGGACGTAAGATTTTATCCACCTCCAGCCCAGCCCGCCGCCGCGCCCGACGCTCCCTGTCTGGGACCTTCTCCCTGCCTGGACCCCTACTATTGCAACAAGGTGAACGCTCTGCTTTTGTTTCCACCGTGTTCTCGCTGCTTGATCCCGGGAGGGGGGCGGCGGCGTCCGGGCCAGCTCGGCGTCCGGGCGGGTCGGAGGAGGCCGGTCTGGGGCGCGCTCGGCTCGCAACCCGCTGCAGTCCTGCGTGCGCTTGGGTAGTAAATATTGTGGAGCGGCTCCGGGGGGTTTGTCAAACACCGCGATTATGCGGAAAGTGACACGATTTGCTCGGATTTTTTCCTTCCTGCTGTTCACAACTAAGGATCCCTGCCTTGGTTTGCCGGGGGGCGTTTTAAAAAAATTAGGAGAAAACCGCGGTAGAGTTTGGGGGTGTGTCTGGTGTAAGGGAACGGAGGGGGACTGAGAGAATTCAGTTTATTTTCCAGTTTTCCCTTCTTACCTCCCTGCCTCTCCCGGGCAGCGGTGGCTCGTGGCACCGCATCCCTGCTCGGCATTAATTGTCAGGGGAGCGGCCGGGAGTCGGGGTGCGGGACGGGGGAGATGCCTCCGCCCCCCGCCGGGAAAATTGCTCCACAACTCTTTTGTTTTCACAAACCAGTTCGGGTGGCGAATCTCGGTGTTGAGACGCCGGTCTGCGGGCCATGGCCCAGCGCGGGAAGACGGGTCTGGGGGACAGCTCCCGCTTGTGGGGTGCGTGTGGAATTTGCAAGTTTGTCAAGGAGCCGACCGAGCGCTTCGCTTTCACGTCTAAAGCTCCCGCACTCGGCGCGGGGTTGGAGCAGGATCCCAGGCTGGGATGTACCCCACAGCCCCTTGACCCAAGACACCAAGGCCGAGGGGGATCGTGGCGATGCTGACCCTGCGGGTGGCCCGGGGTGGGGGCTCGTCCCAACGCTAGAACTGTCAGGGGGTATTTGGGTGGGGGTTACACTCTGGACTTCTCGAACTCTCAGCCCCAAGAAGGTGAACGCGTGAAGACCAGCTTCTTTAGCGCAGCCGTAGGGCCAAGGCCATCTCTGCCGTAGGCTTGTTGGACGTGTCTAAACTGTCCCGCCGGCTGAACGTCGGTGGAGAAAATTGAGTTCTCTGAAACGCCTGGCAAGAGGTTTAGATGCGTAGCTCCCGCTCGGTGGTAAACCTTCCTGATACTCAGAGCCTCTACAAGCAATTCCCTGTTGGCCCGTCTGTGAATTCCACTGGATAAATCGTTGGGACCCACTAACATTTGCCCGGTGGCGAGTCATCATCAAACAGCCTTTTTTTTTTTTTTTTTTTTTTTTTTACGTGATACAGAGGTATTTAGCGTGCTGCATCCTCAGCCCCCGGGCTGCCCACCACGCCACCGACTTGCTCAATCCGCGACCGCGCGCGCGCTCGCGCGCGCGCACACACACACACAAACACACACACACACACACAACTGTGAGTTAAGTGAACCACAGCTATCACCCCATGGAGAAGCTCCTAAATGCTGTGTACAGTGCGAGTCCCAGGAAAATGGATGGGCTGTGTACCGATGATGTTAAAGCAAGTTTGAAACAAGGGAACACTAGTCTTGGGCAAGGCAAAAAAGCTTTTCATTACACAGGGAGCCCTGTAGCCCTGGACAAGTTGGAGGGTATGGGTAACTTTGGCAAGAGAAGTTTGTGTGCTGAAGTTTCATAATTAATTGGTAACATAGTTCTTTTACTCTCAAATCTGTTTTGCTTTTATAAGCAAGCATTTTGTATTAGCAACATTTTTATTTTGCTTACAACGCTATTACTAATACTAATAAAAATAAGTAGCAGTCCTATTTTGGATAATAAAGACATAGTCCACAGTAGTAGCCAAACCAAAAGGTCAGAAACATTTTGGCAATGAAACTAGACACATCTTATTAAATTTATCAGTGATTTGGGGCTCCAAAAAGAGGGTAATGACTTGAATACACAATTCAGTCGTCATTCTTGTGATAGTAGGGTCAAATTTAATTTAAAAGCTAAATGCTTTGGAAAATCAAGAATTACTTCAATATATTAAATCATTTTCCAATTAAGTGCTTTAAATAATTTTAGTGAGTTGTGCTGTGAATTGAATAAATTAATTTAGAAAGTCTTCAGAATTTCTTTACCAGTTCACTGAAGCTCCTTTTAAGTCGCCCAGTGTATGAAGAGCAAACTATTCTTTTTAAATGCAAATTAGCTACCCTTTCTATTGACTAGTTGCAAGTCTTCTATTTAACTTATCCAAAGAATAATGGAATTTTAAAGATGCAAAGTCATAAGATGTACTTGTCATAGTAGGAAGAGACTTCATGAAAATGTTTCTTGCAGGGCATTTTCTCCTGCCCTTCTCTGTGTAGTAGTCTATCAGATATATTTGTCACTGAGTCCTGATTATATTAAACATCCCAAGTAGGTTTTCTAGGCCCCAGAAAGCCTAGGCATTGGTATTTCCTACTCCATCATGATTACCATTGTTACAAAGTTTCTGTTCATCTTCACATTTTTAATTGCTAGCTTCATTTTTTCAATGACTCCAGTGGATTTGCAGGGATATGACCAATGGGCAGAAGTTTGGAAGAGCTAAAATAAGAAATCTGTGTCCACTTTTAGTAAAAACAAGTTGAAGCAGACTTTTATACAAGAGACAGGACTGCAGTGTAAACCTTATCTCTTTCAGAGGTGCAATGAATATGCAGTTTGTTATAAGAAACAGTCACTTTGTCAGGTTATTTGTTTTTAATAGTGTGATAAGATCATAAATTACTAATTGTCTTTATTTTAAACCTGTCAACACTTTACTTCAAGTTGGTGTGCTAAATTCCAGCAGAACTAGTATCATCCTGTGCTTCAGTATCATGCAATGCAGTTGTAACTAGAGTTTCCCCCAATGCCATTTTCTCAATGTCAGAAGAGACCCTAATAGAGAAAATGAATATCTGCTTCCTAAAGCTTTTCTAAACTCAAATGTGGTGGTTTTACTCTGTTAACACTTTCTAGCACTGTTGTTTTATAGATTGCCAAGATAACACTTATATTTTTCAGTTAATAAACTCTGTAGGAGGGATTTTGTGGAAACAGTTTAATCTAGGGTTGCTCTATTATAAAAGCACATTACGTTGGAAACACATCACTATGCAAACTGGCCTTCATTTTTGCATAGCCCATTGCAGTAGAAAAGTGAGAACAATGAGAATGATGCTGGTTATGGCAACTGTGCAGAGGCATCTCTTATAGGAACAGCCGGAACGGATGGCACGTTGCTGTATATAGGTCAGCCTTTAAGCTGCAGTATAGCTTATACACTGGACAGAAGCATGTAGGCTGGAAGTCACAGTTTTCACCTCTTGTAACTTAAAGTATGGTAATATTTCACACATTGAGAGATGGGCTCCACAGTCTGTTTCATCTAATTAAGACTATTTTAAGTAACATTGTATCCCTTAATTGAACTGAATGTTACAAAAAGAAATTGGATTAAAGGAGCTCCCAATTGGAGTTCAGTAGTAAAAAAATACAGTTCCATTTTCTGTTCTAGTTGAGGATGTCAAAGCATCAGTTTAAATATATACCTACCGAGTAATAACAGTTTCTTAGTGCAGTGTCATTTCTGAAGATTGTTTTCACTGATTTTGTACTAAATTGGGACAAAGAAGTGGCAATTTTTCATTTTTACAATGATGTGATGTGTTCAGTTATTGCTCAGTATCTACCCACATAAGGAGTAGTAGTAATACAATTGTGTTATGACATGGCTAATGACAGGGATGCTGACCTCTGCCAGCAGTGGGAGGGGAAATAATGGTCTTTACTGTTCTCAGTGGTTGCTTTTGTAGAATCAGGTCCTGAATCTTTCTTTGGTTGATTTAGACACATGAAAGTCCAGAACACAAACCCATGCTTAAGACTAGCTGTATACAGAATAAAGAATAATAGGCATTTTGTATATTGGGCTTTTGTCATTGAAATGAGGAAGGACAGTATATAATCTTTTCATATAAACATTGGAGAAAAGACTTATTTGTGATGAACTCTGCATTAAAATGTCAGGGCTAACAGTAGACATCTGATAACTTTTGAGAAAAACAAGATACATTATCATCTCTGCAAAATCTCCTTTGAGCTTATTTTTCTATTTAAAGTATTATGTAGCGTACTCTCATGTGGCAAAATTCATCACATATAAAATACAGGATTTATAAGCACATTTGGAGTCATTATTTCTACTTTAATTAATAAATGTAAGAAAATGGAGAAGGATGGGAGGGGGAGGAGGAAGGGGAGGGTTATAAGCAATTTAGTGCATCATGCTTGATTAGTTTCCTATCTACCTCTATAACTTCTAGGACTTGGAGAAATTCATAGTTGATACTTTGGACCTCATTAGTATAATTAAAACTCTCCTGGGAGTTTTATTAGCTAGCTTCTTTCATAAGTTCTCAGGTCTTTAAATATGTTCTAAATAAATTTATAGATAAGAAAAAGCATGAACCAAAACATTGTATAATTTTGGCCACTGGATCAGATATCACACAAAAACCTCAAATGTAGCTACCTTGACTTTGTGTTATATTCCAGTGTCACAAATTCCAATTATAAATGTCTGTGCAAAAGTTATAATTATGAACTTTAAGAGAACTAATGTTATTTTAACATGGTTTAATATTCTTACAGTTTATTATGCATTTTAAAAGTTACTGAATGATGATATTAAAGAGCATTTTGATATTTTGCTTAGTTAGAAAAACTAAACTGATATTTAAATATTATCTAATTGACGGCTTACTGTAGTTGTTTTAAATGATATGATTGCAAGGGACTTAAGATCAGGGGAATAAGTAAGGTACTTGAAACTAGAAGAAGTAGAGAAAGTTCCAAGTTTAACAATGGCTTTTTAGTACAAAAACTGGGTATCAAATGTTGGTATTGGTATGTGGGACTATTTTTTTGCCATTGTAATTTTTTTTAATGGGCTCAATTTAAGAGAAGGATAATTTAGAGAATTCAAGTGGGGGGATTTTGTTTAGCTATAAAGGATGATTTATTCTAACACTTTTCAACATTTGGATAGGGTGCTAGAAAATTGAAAAGACCCTGAGGACATTTTTCAACCACTAGTGAGCATTCCTGTCTTGATGAATGCCTACCCTCAGCAGTAGGTCAGTCTGTGTGCCTGCCTCCTCCTCCCTTCCTCCTCTTCAACGCCCTTCCCAGTTAGCTATTTCCCAATCCTGGAACAACCCTCTCCCTTGCTTGTCTTCTCCACAGTCTTAATCTGCACAGGGGAGATTTTTACTCTCTAATCTGAATGCTCCTCCCTTTCCTCAGGTACTTGACTCACCATTGTGTTTATCTTGGCTGCCAAGCTCCCTTTTCTGCCAACTTCAATTGTTATCATAATCATGCTAACATATTCACTCTTCCTCCAGTGCCTGGCCTGATTTCCGGTAAAGGAAATCGAATTCTGCCATTTCTCAGGTCCATGTCCACTTTTTAAAATCCTGAATTAGGCTGTTCTCCTTTTCCCCCAAGTATACCATCTGAAGGCATGATATAGGATCATACAATAACAGACCAAGAAAACATAAATATGATTCTGAGGGGAAAAATAACTATAGCGGACATTTATAATCTCTCCTAATATTCTCTTATCCTTACACATTTTATGTACAATGTGTATAGACCTAGGAAGCAGGTCCTTGAACATCCCTTATCAGTGAGAAATTAGATGCTAACATAGTATGAGAGTGGTACTATGATCTCCTGACCTTTAGTTGGCATATAGTTAGTTAGGTGAGTTACAATTACATATTTCTGTGTTCTCATCAGAACTATGCATAGGTAACTAAAATAGGAATAGTGGACATGCAGAATTTAATCAAATTTAGATACTTAATATTCTACATGTTGGCTATATAAGTATGAATCTCAAGGGTTCTGGGAAGTCATGAAGTAGAATATTTATCTTATGTTTCAATAAAAATGAAATATAATTATCGTTACTTGATTAAATGCTATCAATTATATTTTTAATGTTATTAATTATTTAAGATAAAACATGTATACAATCAAATCCAAGAATCCAAAATGTGTACTTTAAGGAGCAAATAAGATTATAGTAAACCACAAATATTGTGTCTCCAAAGACGACAACTATAGTTTTTGTTTGCAAGAAGCTTCCATGTTCTTCTATAGAAGAACCATAGTTCTCACCTGCAAGAAGCATTCTATTTAAATGCTTGAAGGCTGCCTTTGAAAAATAGCTTTATTGAATATTCAAATACTTTTCTCTTACAATGAAATTTTCATCAGGAGGATATTATAATTGGTGATGTCTTCACAGTTAATAGCATTACTGCATGCACCACCAGGGTACAAAAGGACTAACTTGAAATACTATATAAATAGCTCATGCATGAGGCCATGTTTTGGAATTTAAATAAAATGTTATTTATATGATGGTTTTATGACAAATCAGAGATTAAATTATCCAAGATTTTTTTTCAGCACTCTGAAAAGCAGTTCATGATATTTTCCTACACAAGATTTTGTGGTAAAATGTACAGCCATCAGCATGATTGTGAATGATCAGGTTCCCAAGAGGCAAACATCACAAAGTTATATCTCTGCTTTAATATATTTTCTTTTTGGATTGTGCTTTGACAGTCTTATAAGAAAGAGTATATGTGTAAAGTCCAGATAAAGCTTCCAGGATATCTTTCACCATCAGTTTTCCTGTTTGAATTATATTTATTCAATAATTTCTTGTTAATGGATTTTCATTAGGCCCAATCTCCAAGTAAGTGGTGGTCCACTGTTTTGTTTTGTTTTTTAAGCACATTTTATATCCATACAGACAAGGAATGGGCTATTGTGATAGAATTCTACATATATCTTCACTGTGTATGCTGGCTTGCCATAAATGAAGCCTTTCTTGATGAATTCAAAAATATGCTGCCATTCAACTCTGGTACCACACCTGAGCACCACAGAAACCAAGGACTGCCTTACAGGTTTTTTTTTCTTTGGTGGTGGTGGTGGGGTTACAGACAGAAAGGGAGAGAGATGAGAAGTATCAACTCTTCATTGCAGCACCTTAGTTGTTCATTGATTGCTTTCTCATATGTGCCTTGTGGGGGGGTGGGGGGAAGGGCTCCAGCTGAACCAGTGACACCTGGCTCAAGCCAGCAACTTTGGACTTCAAGCAAGCAACCATTGGGCTCAAGCCAGCAACCATGGGGTCATGTCCATGACCCCATCCTCAAGCCAGCGACCCTGCACTCAAGCCGGCAACAGGGGTGAGGGGTTGGTTTGAACTTGTGTCTTCAGTGGCCCCAGTCAGGCTGGGGGCCACCTTGTTTGTTTCAGTTGAATTCAAACAAAATTTCAATGTGGGAATATTTACTTTTACAATTTTAAAGATACTTTCTTTTCTTTCATATATTTCCACTTTGGTGTTATTGATATATTTTCAAGGGATATTTTTCTTTGGAGGTATACTTTACAGAGTCCGGGACTATGGTCTCTATTGGTGGACAGGACCAGCAGCAGATAGTGATTGTGTTAAATGGACTGCACACTAGGGATCTGGAACACCAGGATCAAAATGATTCAGCTAATATCTGCCCGAAGTAATTTAGGACTTTTTGTTTTAAGCCATAGGTGCCAAGTTTTATCCTGAAGAGCAATTTCTCATTAAAAACAGTTGAGCTATACACTGCTTAGAAATATGGTTTATAATGGAAGTGCCAACAGGCTGTTAATTAGAGCAGTTCTTCCACAATACTTTAAGACATGGAATTCCCATGAACCTAAATGAGCTTTTCCTGATTTTAACATGTTTCTTCCTATAACATTCATTTTGAAAATGAGAACATTATATTGCTTTGTGCTTGGGTGTTGATGGCAACAGAAAAAAACAGAAGAATGATAATGCCAGAAAGAAGCGCCTGCTTTTTCATGCCAGGACATACTAATGTTTTCCCAGACCTCTTCTAGCAAGTTTGCCTTACTTGGTCCACAATGTTAAAGTTAACTTTTAAAAACTACCTTTAGATTTCTATTTTACTCTTGAAAAATTATAACTAATATATATTTAAAGTACTAAAAGTCTTGAAACCAACGTCACTAATAATGGTCTTGTGTATCCCTTTTTCACTTAGGATTTTTAAATGGTTCTGCTTCAGCCAAGTGTTTATTGTTTTTCATTTCTGAATCACATGCTTTTATGAAACTGTTGTGAAAGGACGGCTAATTAAACTGAGGCCATGGTTGGCTATTGAGAAGCTTTACTAGTAGCAAGAAAATATAAAGTATTTTGAATTATTATGTAGACTTATAATTTATGTGTCTGACCCACAGCAGTGGCAATGTCAGTGTTTGTATAAAATGCCTTTTGACTGAAGTCTTTTAGCCCCTTATTTGAGGGGTGGCCTAATCAGAAATAGTCAATTCTAGTGGGTGCGCGTGCGTGTGTGTGTGTATGTGTGTGTGTGTGTGTGTGTGTGTGTGTGTGAGAGAGAGAGAGAGAGAGAGAGAGAGAGAGTTTGTGTTTTAATATGTTTCTCATGGTCCTGGATATATTCTGACCCATAAATACATGGGAATTCATCATAAACAGCAGATTCCATCAATATGTGCAAGGACAGTAAAGGAAATCATGGAGTCTGGTAAGAATGCCTCATTACTGCTCCATGTTGAGAAATTTAGGCATGTTTCACAGGAGCAGATGCTTTTCACAACGGTGGGGCTTTAATTGGGCATATCATAACCTAGTAAGGCCAACGAACTAGATCCCTCTGAGCAAAACCATAGGCCTTTCCCAAGAAAGAACTCCTTTTTGTTGAAGATTTGAGATAAAAACTGAGGACTCTTAGAACTATGTTGACCCATTCCTTTGGCAAACTAAATAGACCCCTGAAAGGATATGCTTCCCTCCCCTTTCTCTTTAGAAGCCTGACTTCATTTGATGTCTGGTAAAAGTTCTGACACTAAAACCTTAATCCACCTGTGTCCCAATCTTCTGTGTATTCACTAGAGAAAATAATTTATATTTATATCAAGGAGTCTTATGAGAACTAAGGAGTCAACAGAGGTAGATTATTTTGAAATCCTGTGATTAAAGATGTTCAAAAATTCAAATAGTGGTGGCCCTTAGAAAAATACTGTATTCTCAGTTCCTTTCTTCTATTTCTGCTACTCTAGGAGAATAAATGTGCTTTCCAAAGTTGTAGAGTAGTAGTGTTTCTTTCAGCAAGGGGTATCCTTTCTAGAGGGTCAAAAGTGGACTTGGGAAATGGGGTAGATGTAGGTACAGTCTGTAATCTCCCTCTCTCAGATATTGATAAGCCCCCCAGGAGGCCTCTTTTTCCCTCTCCACATTGAGAGCCAATATACCTAATGAGAGATGCTACAGATGGGAGCTGTTGTCTGTTTTGCAGTGGAAAAAGATAAAAAAGTTGAGAATAACTGCTACAGAGGGAAATGCCCTCCTGTAGTTCATGACTTCAGGGAAGCAAACTTGCCTCTCTGTACTTTTCTCTGCTATATGGGTGAGAGACACAAAATGCAATGTACAAGATTAATTAATGAATGAACCAGCTGGGTCTGAAAGATGGTCCAATTACTTTGAAAGCATATCTATGTACCACCTGATTTCCTACGTCTTTTAACTCAATTAAATGGTTAATTTTAAAGAATGATTGATAAAGTGTTATATGCTTGGGCATCTTTTTACCATTGTAAAACCCAGGTTTTTTATGCCAACATTCTTCGACCTAAAAATGCTAGTAACAATTGCATAAAAAGAAATATTAATAATAAAGAAGCAGGGTAGCCTTTCAACAAAAAGTATATTTTATTATTTGGCAGATGCAGTCATGAACATTAATCATAGCAACCTGCAGATAGTAGAAGCTTAATATCAAAGCTAATGATTTATTTTATGTTAATGACTTTCTGCCAGGGCATAAAAGACTCTTCATAATGGACTCTGTGTGCTATGTTCAGTTACTAAGGCTAATGGGATAATCTTTTCTTTCCCCAAATTAAACTTTTTTGAAATAAATTATGCTGTTATATTTCAAGGTAACTCTCAAAAAATTACTGCAAAACTAATCTTTAAGAACTGCTTAGGAAATAAAAAGGAAGAAAAATTCGAAAGCAGCTTTTCTAGTTCGTGAACAGTTTTACTTAATTAAAGAAAAGTTATCATGTATGCTAATATCCTTGAACTTGTAATGCCAAATAATTGTAAAGTCATCCTTCAGTGACAGTCGCCTTTTGAAATTCAGCTCCGGTAGCAACCTCCCACAATGGAGCATGTTTTCCTCGATTACCAGACAATAACAAGCTCAGTGGTAGTCAAGCACTGAATAGTTCACCGGGAAGTTTAAAAAACCATGTTTACAATTAGTGATAACCAACATTATATTTCAGTAAGGGATACTTTGCCTATTAAAGTTCACAAAAATGTGCCAAGCTTGCCTGGTGGTTAATGAAGGCCTCCTACCTCACTTTCCTGATGGCTATCAAAGGCTATTATTATACAGGGTGAAGCATAAAGTAGGTTTACAGTTGTTTGGATGGAAACTAACACAAGAATTAATAAATAATAATACATGAACAAACTCTATGTTTCATGTCCTCACAGCTGTAAACCTACATTTGCCCCACCCTTGTATTCAAGGCAGCAATTCAGGTGCAGCTGCTGTGTGTTAATAATGCACTATTGTCCCGCTCATCAACACACCGAAGGTCAGTACCCTATACTCTTTCCAAAATATTTAGCACCTGAAAAGCATTTCTGTTCATTTTTCTTAGCTTCAGAGTCAGTTAAGGCCACTCCACGCTACTTGTGTGATAAAGATGCTGTTACCTCTGCTAGATCATAGAGGAGATGAATGTGTATTCCAACTCATTTCCTCCCATACACGTTTCCATCCCCACACTTACTGACTACGTTAGTTTAGGTGGTGATAACCAGGAACCCTTTATAATTAAGTAGGTGTGTTCCAAATTGTGAAGGATTTTAGATTTTACATAATATGTAAGGAGATGTTTGGATAAAACACAACTTTTCAATAGCCAGAATCATTTAAAGTAAACAGGAAATGGGAAGGTATATTTAAATTCTAAACAGACAGGAATTAGTGTTAGTTTATAAAACTGAAACAGTAGTGAAATATTATTTGCTTAATTGTCCTTTTGGCATAGGAAAGCAATAATAGCAAAGGCTTCTTAAATCATATTTTCTGCATACAAAGAACATATAAATGTGTGGGATTTCCAATTTTCCAGAAAATTGTGCAAATCAGTATGCCAGCACTTATCTGCATTAAAATTAGGTAGACAACAATTTATAGGCATAGTGGTAGTACAGGTCTCTTGACACCCTTTGCTTAGTGTTAAAAGTAATCCTGGCTTTTCTGTGCTCAGAGAGAAGCCAAAATGTTTAGAGAACAAGATCTCATTTTCTCATTTTGTATTGTTGTCTAGTGTTTTCTGTTACTCATTTTGATAACCGTGTGTGTGTGTGTGTGTGTGTGTGTGTGTGTGCATGCGCGTGTGCGCGCGTGCATGTGTCTATTTTCTTCCTTATGATTTGAGAAACTTAAATGTTTTAAGAGAAGAAAAATAAATACAACTCAACTGTTTCCATCATCAGGAGAAATGCAAAAGGCAACCTGGTGGGTGGAGCTTCTATTTGTGCTGCACATAACGTACAATGGTACATTTGTCATGCTTTAAATATATAATGCCTACAATAAAATATGTACAGGCACAGTTGTGATCTATGAAGTCCCTGGCTCCAGTGCCATTGTTTGTAGTCTCTACGGTTGTCATACATTGTTCTTTGCACATCATACCCTTACAGCAGAATTTGACACAATTTCTAGCTTTCAGCCCTGCACCATTTTCATTGCACAATATACATGAGTTTGACAGGGTGTGTTGAGGAAAACTCTGGCAAGCAATTGATATTTTGAAGTGGCAAGCGTTTCAGCAGCTGCCTGCTTGTGAAAAAGGAATGATAAGATATACTGTATTGTTAGTTTCAGGGAAAGCATTAAGGTTTAAGCTCTGTAAAAATGTACACATTATTCGTCAGTGGTGAAGCAAGTCTTTTATGTTTTTTTAGAGCTTAGCTCGCTGGCTGATGTGAACTAGCATGACATTGGTCAGTAAATGAATAGGAGTACTTTGAATTTGAACTGCTGCCAATTTTGCACCAACAAAGGAACTGACAAAAGAAAGATTTTATGTGAAATGCAAAGTACACGCAATGTCTTGGGGGCGGGGAAAGGGAAGAAGAGAGAGAGAAAAAAACCCACACAGAATATTCTTCAACACATACTTGCAAGGATACCAAATAGTTAAAAGACATCCATTTTTCATGGCTCATCAGCTACAACCTAAGCTATTTTATCTAACGTTCTTTAAAAACCTGTTGTATACAATAGACTTTTAGAAGATGTTCATATGGAATTTAGAGTGTTTTCCTAAATATCACTCAGTGCCCTGAAGGCCTGTTGGCAGAGTATCAGAGCTGCCCACTGCTGGAGTCCCCAGCTCGCTCTCTCTCTCTCTCTCTCTCTCTCTCTCTTTTTGGTAGTGGGAAATTGTAGTTTAATCAGTTATGGCACTTTCAGTGTGTAACGTTCATTAGCAAGGCAATTTGTCATGACTGCTAATGGTCAGGATGCATCTGCTCTCTCAGTTACAGAACATGATAAGGAAGAAGACAAATATTTCAATATCTGATAGTATTAACTTGTTTCAAATTTGTAATCCAAGGTTAGTTGCTCAAAACAGACACAGCAGCAGATTAACAAACATCCTATATTCAATTTTACTGGGCCCTGTTTTTATGGATTTATGACTTTAAAGCACACTAATGTGCTATTATGAAGGGCACAGTCTTTGATTAGATGTTCAACAGAAACTAAGTTATGAGCAGAGTACCTTCTGGGTTCATCTGGAAAAAATTTATATGCGTATTATTTTCTATAGAGCTTTATAAATTGAAAGATTTGATACATGCGGTATTTCTGACATGCTAAATATTCTTTTTACCTCTTTCATTTTATATTTTTTTTAAAAATGGAATTTATTGGGGGTGACATTGGTTAACAAAATTATATAGGTTTCAGGTGTACAATTCTACATCAATTGTATATTCTAAATATTATTCTTATGATTAAAAAGTAATTTTCCCATTGCTATGTAAACTGGTCATTTTCAAGTAAGATTAGAGTCCTGATCTAATTTTAAAGTTTTAAAATCCTAGTGAAAAACTTCAGAATGAATTAGAAACGTCACATTTCCTCCCAGTGAACTGCATTGTAAGAGCATTGTTCATTGTTCTAAACAGGAAAAGTTAAAAAGATTCCCCTAGTTGAAAAGGCTAGAATTTTTTATGTATCTCATACTTTCTAGATATTACATCACATGGATTGCCAAAATCTTGATGACACATTTTCATTTTTTAATGAAAGGCCCTGAATTTTAGAGCATAATGATTTCTTAGAAACTGAACCTAATCTTGGTAAAAAAAAAATCATTCTTGCTAGAAACAAAAGCTGTTACTGTTTAAGTTCCTATTGAGCGGTTAGTTGGTACGCTTCGCTGAATGTTGTCAAAAAGGCTTTCCTCATGATTGACAACCCGGCAGGAATGTGAATGGAGATTTTAATTGCGTATCATGTGTGCATATCAGAGTGAGTGAATTCATGACTCTGCTTAGCTCCATATCTCTGCAGGTCAGCCGTGCCAAAAAAAATGCTCTTTTATGTGCAATTTTTCCTAAAAGAGAAAGGTGTATGTGTACTGTAGTCCTTCGCTATTCATTTCTGAAGTGAAACACTTGTTTTCCCTTAGCCTCCGAGTTTGAAAGTGGAACAAAAATCCATTTTGAGATTTCTTTCTTTTACTCTTTGCATTTATACTTGGATGATGTAAATTCTTTGCAGTTACAAATTGGGAAAAGTCTGCCAGAACATATTTTTCTTATGGCACTTGTTATATGAAGAGTGTTTGTCTTTCCTTTCCCCCCCCCCAAAGAGTACTTTGAAAAGAAAGAAAAAATGTAAGCCAGCAGAAAAATTTACTGAGGTCAATTGCCTTTCTATAACTTGCAATCTTTAGAAAAGGTCTGGGGGTATGTGGATAGAGGAGACAGGAAATATTTCTGAGAGGTGGAGAGGTCATAAAATTGTCCCTAAATTTTGGTTAAAAATTGTATGTAAATTTTGGCTTAAAATGCAGTGCTTTTTGTAAAATGACATTAATACATATATGAATGTTTGTTTCTTATAAAAATGACTTCACTGCTGAAAACTTAAAGGTCAAAGATTAAATTCTGCTATCACTTCTTTGCCAAGATGCAATGGTGATGATATACCATTTATCTTATTAAGATATCTAAACCCAATGCATGTGAAATTTTCAAAGTGGGGCAAAACTTACCTTGTAAGGTAAATTTGGCTACTGTAACCCCCAGACTGGTCAGGAACTTATTAATGTAGAAGAAAAAAAATATAATGAATATGCTGTGCATAATTTTTCAGTTGATGTGATGTGAAAATTTGGGACTTGGGTTGTAAATTTACTATGTAGCTACTTTTCTATGTCACTTTGAATAGGTGAGAAAAAGATTAGTGCCAGGGACATTTTAAATATAACCATAGTAATATAAGTAGGAGGATGTTGAAAAGATGGTGACTTTATAGCCTTAGGATATCCCACGGGACTTGACTTTGTTCTGAGCTCTAATATGTTATCTCAACACATTTTAGAGCATATCAAATTGCAGGCTGATGATTCAGTCCTCAGTATAGTATGCAGTGCAGGGTGATTGCTATATGAAGGTTCAACTGTACCTTTAAAATGCTAAAGAAGAAAAATATATTTTGTTTTAAAATTTTAACTTTATGTATGAGGTGACATTTTTCTAATGTTATGGAAGACTCTTTGTACTTTCTACTGAGAGCTCAGGCAAGGAAAAATCTATTTACAAAATGAAAAAACGTGCTCAGCTGAATGCATTTCACTTTTAAAGATGATATTCTGGTAATGAACTTTATCAAGCAGAGAACGTTTCAGTAAAAGTATTAAAGTAGTTCCTATTTTGGTTGCCTCACTTAAGGCTGTGTCACTGTTTCCATTATAACTTCTTATTTTCAGGTAGCTCTAATGCAGTCCCCATACAAATATTTGCACAGGGATGAAATGAGAATATTGTAGCTTAGAAATAGGTTTTTTTTTTTTAATTTCATTTGGAATGAACTTCTAAAGAAGCTTTGGACTTCATTAATAAGGCACACTTAATTCATTTTTAGAAATTAAAAAGCATTTTCTGAACACCAAAGCTGTGCAAAGCCTCATGGTGAGTGTTAAGGGAGGGAACTGGGGGAGGCACAAAGAAGAGGTAACTGTGGACCCCGCCTCCACGTGGTTAACCAAGAGAGGAATACAAATAACCCTAACACAGTTGTAGTGTAATTGATGTGCTATGAAGTCTATGGTCAAACTTCTTTGGGAGCAGAAGAAGAAGTAATGAATTGAAGTGAGGGAATCCAGGATGCTTCCTGGAGGAAATGCCATTTCAGTTGGCCTTAAAATTTGATCAACGGTTATGGAAAGTTAGTTCCTGTTTTTGAATTGTATTTTTAGACTTTCTATTTCTTTTCAAAAATCACTTGAAACAACTTAAAATAAGAAGCAACAGATACAATAAGACTGATATTAGTAATGACACAACAGAGACACTTATTTCTTAGATATGATCAAATACATTTGACTCTTGCTTTCTCAGAGTCAGAGCAAAAACAGAAACACATTGAGTGACAGAATTTTGATATCTGAGAGACAAATGAGCACTAATTATTTGTGACTAAAAAGTGTTTGTCTAATAAAAGACTGCAAAAGACATACAATGAAGAAGTACATGGAGGTGAGACATCAAGGGTTATATAAGGAGTGAGCTAACGTGTCTGGGTTGAGACTGAGGCACCTGTAGTGAGAAATAGGATATAAGGAAGAAAGAGAGGCTCACTGAAATAAGAATGGGGAGAGAACCAGGAACAGTTTAGGAACAAGGGGAATGAAAGCCTTAGTTTTGTGTTTTAAGAACGTTGCTAGTAAGTAGACTAATGTTCAACCCTAATAAGAATGTACTAGATAAGAGTGCCTAGGGAAATTACATGAGCAAATGAATGATGAGGTATTTATCTATTTTTTTTATGACTTTTCAAACTATAGATGAATGATAAGCATCTAGAGGTTTTATGCTTCAACCAAAAGGCTGAGTCACATAAAAATCTAACTCTGTGTGTGTGTGTGTGTGTGTGTGTGTGTGTGTGTGTGTGTGGCAGAGACAGAGAGAGTCAGAGAGAGGGACAGATAGGGACAGACAGACAGGAAGGGAGAGAGATGAGAAACATCAAATCTTTGTTGTGGCTCCTTAGTTGTTCATTGATTGATTTCTCCTATGTGCCCTGACCGGGGGCTACAGCAGACCGAATGACCCCTTACTCAAGCCAGCAACATTGGGCTCAAGCTGGCAAGCCTTGCTCAAACCAGATGAGCCCGCACTCAAGCTGGTAACCTCGGGGTCTGAAACCTGGTTCTTCCACATCCCAGTTCGATGCTCTATCCACTGCGCCAACACCTGGTCAGGCTAAAAATTCTAACTTCTTAAAGCACACTAAAGTGTTGTTTATCTGAAAATTATTTTATTTATTTATTTGTTTATTTATTTTTCTAAGTGAGGGGAGGGGAAATAGAGAAACAGACTGCCACATTTACCTTTATTGAGATTCACCCAGCAACCCTTATCTGGGGATAATGTGCTGCCCATCTGGGACCATACTGGCAAATGAGCTACTTTTAGCACCCGAGGCAGAAGCTCCACAGAGCCTCCTCAGTGACTGGGGCTGATGTGCTCCAACCAATTGAGCAATGGCTGCAGGAAAGGAAGAAAGAGAGAGATGAGGGGGAAGGGTAGAGAAGCATATGGTGTTTTTCCTGTGTGCCCTAACCAGTAATTGAACCCGGGACTTCCCACACACCACGCCAACACTCTACTACTGAGCAAACTGGCCAGTACATGAAAATATTTTTTTAATCAAAACGCAGTTGCTAGCAAGGAATATTGATGCTTTGTGTATAGTTTTAGAAGCACACATGCTAAGTTAACTCTCAATGTTTTTAGTAATCGCTTTCCTGAAAATCATTGTTCAGTGATAGATACATATATTATTAGTAGTAAATTTGAGAAGTATATTCAAGTGTCCAAGCATGTTCAGAAATGTCTTTCAGCAGTTTAGAAGCTACCTAACAATCTCCAAATCTTCTCACAGCAAAGTCCTCAAGTTTTTCTGTGGATGTACCCTAGTGAGTTTACACCATGAGTAGCATAGAAATGTCTCTGAAATTCACATAGGTCTGAGAGTACTGATGTTTCACCTTTAAGAAATATGTGGATTTTATATTATGTTCTATAACACATTTATGTTTGTTTTAATGTAAATATGATACTTTAAATCACTTACAATTGATGCCACTATGTGTTCCAGGAAGATAACCCATAATATTCTAGAGTTTTACTGCCCTGGCATATTACTGTGCTCCTAGGGGCATGAGTTTGAGAAGTATGAAATAACATAATGGTCTTTTGTTTTTGTTTTAAAGAAATACACTAGAGGCCTTGTATAATTTTATTTTGTTAGATTATCTCTCCCATAGAGAATGGAACATTTTGTTCATTCTTATTCTTTCCTTGACTTTCACTAACTCTATTTTTTATAAGAAAACTTAACAAAGTATTTTATCTTAGTCTAAAATGGAAAACTATGTAACTAGAGCTCAGTAATTGCTGGTGCCATGGGCATAGTGACATTATGCTGAAAGTGACATTATGCTAAAGAAGGAGGAAGTCAGATAGCCAATGAGTAGATGAAAGAGAAAAACCTCATAATACTGGCAAAACCCCATGATGCTCTGTGATAGAGGAAGGCAGTCAAGAGTGGGCTTAGATAGGTAGGCATTAATATATAACCAAACCTGAAAAGAATCTAGAAAATTCAAGAAAAGGAAAGTATCATGAAGAAATTGAATGATTATGGTGATAATTGGGGGTGGGGTGCTGACAGATAGATATAGGGCAGGGCAAGACCTGTAACATAATAGTTGTCTCAGGTTTGGATTCCTCCTTCCCTTCTTCCTTCCCTTTTTTGTTTTCTTCCTTCTTTCTACCACAGACATCATTTGTAAGATGATTGACATTATTTTAAAGATTTCTTTAAACTTATTTTCCTAGATGACCTTTACCAGTGTTCTCCTACCTACATCCTTACCTGCCTACAGTAGGTTTCTGTTTCTAGGCAGCCATTCTCTCCTATTTCATCATCATTAGGACATAATTCAGTGGATGAACTTTTCTTGGTTATGCAAGACGAGACGGATAAATTTTACATGTGTATATGTGAGATTTTCTAACAAATGCCAATCAATATGCCTGATGTCCACAGTACACCATCAAATTGGGTTGATTTTTGTTTATCCTTTATTTCATTTAAGACATAAGCTGTTTGTTTGTTTTTACCAAGAACAGAGAGAGAGTCAGAGAGAGGGTCAGAGAGAGGAATAGATAGGGACAGACAGACAGGAACAGAGAGAGGTTAGAAGAATAAATCATTAGTTTCTCATTGCCCTTGCGACATCATAGTTGTTCAATGATTGCTTTCTCACATGTGCCTTGACCACGGGCCTTCAGCAGACCGAGCAACCCCTTGCTGGAGCCAGCGACCTTGGGTCCAAGCTTACGAGCTTTTTGCTCAAGCCAGATGGGCCCGTGCTCAAGCTGGCGACCTCAGGGTTTCAAACCCAGGTCTTCCGCATCCCAGTCCGACGCTCTATTCACTGCACCACCGCCTGTTCAGGCGACATAAGCTGTTTTTGAAATAATTTCTTTGTAAACAGGCATGTGTATATAATGGATATCTTTTAATGACAAAAATACATTTTTTTTCTAGGAACTCCATTTAAGCAAATGAGCATTTAAGATTTTATTTTTACCCAAATCAAGGTGTTTTTTCCATATATGATATCTTTTAAATTTTCATCTGAAATAGAAGGCCAGGGCAGTGAATATTGTGTATATCTGCACTTTATATTTATTCACAGAGCCTCTTAAAGTGGAACAAATAATAATAAAAAAGAGAAGCAGGTTTCTTGTGCCTGATTCCATAGCCTATTTCTCCATGGGTTTTAGGGCCCAGGCCAGAGAGATTTTATAGACGCTGCTTCCAGCAGCATGACATTTGCAAATATTGGTTAATTTATTCATTAAATATTTTGAGTGATTACTATCTACAAGAAAGTCTGCTGAGTGATAGGAATAGAAAAAGGAAATAAAATGTGTGCACTTACAGAGGTAATAATCTTAGATGTGATATAAATAACTATGTTAACAGAAGATGGGTAATCTGAGATTCAAGTGGACAACTTTAATATTTGATCTAAATACTATTTCTATTAAGTTCTCAATATCCCTATGTTCATTCATGCGTTTACCTTCTCTGCTCATTTTCCTTTTTTAGTTAAGTCTAGATGACATGCTTAGAGTAGAAGTGGCATTCCATGGCCTTTCTCAACTCTTGCCATGAGAGCAACTGATAGCCTATGGGATACGGTAACTTGGTAACTTAAGCCAATAGTGATTGTTTATGAAGTAGCCAAAGGAATTAATTTTTTAAAATTGAAATTCTAATCATGCAAATATTTAAATCTTTGGAAATTTGAACTAAGTATAATTTACAAATATAGGGTGAAGTTTATGTTCAATCTTTAAAACTGCTTTAATGGGCTGAAATCGGTTGCTTAATATTCAACATTTTTATATTCATGTTTATAAGTTCAGGATATTTTTTAAATGGTAAAATTACCAGTGTTTATTTTTTTTCAGGTTCATCGTAATGGTTTTCAAAAGGTAAACATCTCTGTGCATTTTAAAATTACTTTTCTGACAAATGCTGCATATTCTGGGACACAGTCGTTGCTGAAATTGCTTACAAAATAACTCTGTGAATCTCCTATTTTCTTACCATCTCATTCCTTACCCTAATATGGTATGGAACCAGACTGCAATTACACGTTCACAATTACTTTATTATATGGGCTGAAATATACTCCTGAAGCTCTTATTACCTTTTCCATACACCATTTGCACAGACCCGCTGATGGCTGTCAGCGGTGCTTCCTCGGGACAATCAGCCATTCTTAGCGGGTTGTGTTTAAATCCAGAACACCACAAATGGAAAGCACCTCTCTCTCCTTGCTGATGAATTTTTAATGTTCAAGCATTTATAATAATTCAAAGGACTTCATTATAACAGCTTGTGGAATTATACATGTGTGTTTTAGTATGTCAAATATTTATTTGTGATCTTTGTGAGAGTAAATGAAAACAACACAGTATTAATAGTGTTTGAGTCTGTAGCAACCTGAGCATTATGTCATCCACTGTTGGAGCTCCTTTTCCCTGAAAGAGGTTGTTTCATATTTTTCTACTTCAAATAATTCACTCACAAGCTCTTTTTTCCATAATTACATTTTATGGGGAAAAAAGACTCAACTCCATTCCATGGCTTTAGATGGAAACAGGAATGCCATATATTCAAATACAGAATACATTTACATTTAACAACAAAACCAAGAAATCTTTTTTTTACATTACAAAGGAAGATATTCTCCTTTTAAAAAATGCCAGTTCTTATGGTCTTTGAGAGTCTTCCAAAAAAAAAGAAATTTGGTTGACTTTGTGAGCCATCTGGTACAGTCTGTTACCCTCTTTAATGATTTTTTTCTTTACCATTTTATTTCACTCATAAACTTACTTACATTAGAACAACTATATATTAAGCCATCTCATAAAGTTTTGACATTTAAAATATATGTAATAAAAGTCAGTTAAAATATAATCACCTTATGTGTTTCCTGCTGTCAAATGCTAACACAGAGTGATTTCTTTCCCTTTTGAAAAATTAGATATTAATAGATTTGAGCCAAATGCTAATACCCTATAGGTGTGTGTATTCATGTAGGTCTGTAATGTCAAATATTTGGGAATATTCAGATAATTGATTGCATCCTCTGATTTTCTTCAGTGCTTAAATTTATCAATATATTTTTGAAACAAAATAATTGTTAATTTTGGGAGTATGAAACAATTTGGTATCTGTCTTCCAGGTACCTTCTTACAATTTTTTTAATATTAGTAATGACAATGAAATCAGTTCTTGAATGGTGCCATTTGTAGCTCACTGTGGTATAAAGGTGATGGAGAAGGCATCCCAGACCTTAGATGCTGATTACTGAACTAACCACATGATGTGGGACAAGTTACATACTTTCCATTTTTTCTTTAACTCAAGGGGCTTGATCTAAAATTCTTACTTGCCCCAAGAATCAGGAGATTCCATGTATTTGTTGAATAGTAAATTCCATAATATTTAGAGGTCCTAAAGATAAAAGCAAGCAATTATTACAGATACCACATTTAAAAACCTAATAGTGTTGTCATTTATTACACACCTCTCTAGGATCCATCATACTTAGTCAGTTTAATGACAAAGAGCACCGCAAAGTAGATTTTCAAGAAGCAAAACTTAGAGCAGACATTGAGCCTGGTTTTAACAGTTCTATCATAACTGAAAATGTTACTTTTTAAAATTGAGCTATACTCAAACCAGTTTGGCAAAATGTCAACTCCAGTTTATTAAAGTGTCAAGTGATAAAATGTTTCTCCCATATTCAGTGTACCGTTGGCTTTTGAACAACATGAAGGTTAAAGGTGCCGATACAAATACCATGTGTAACTTTTAACCTCTCAAAAGCTTAACTAATAATATAACTATTGTTGACTGAAAATCTTGCCAATAATATAAAGTTGATTAACACATATTTGTTTGTAATAGATATTTTGTACTGTGTTCTTTTTTAAAATTTTTTATTTAGAAAATTAAATTAGGCAGGGTGACATTGATCAATAAGAGTACCTAGGTTTCAGGTAAACATTTCTACAGCATTTGGACTGTTGATTATTTTGTGTACCCATCACCCAAAGTCAAACAATTTTTCATCATCTGATAGTCCTTTTTCACTCTTTCCCCACCCACTCCCCACATTCCCCCTTCCTCTGTTAACTAGTTCGCTTTTATCTATGTCCATATGTTCTTTCAATAAAATAAGCTAGAGAAACGAAAATATTCTTAAGAAAATTTATAAGGAAAAAACATTTACAGTTCTGTAAATATTTATTGAAAAAATCCATGTGTAAGTGGACTGCACAGTTCAAACAAATGTTGTTCAAGGGTCAACTGTACCAGCAGGGCACATCATAGATCATAAATTAGAAAAGGAGTTGACAAATCAGAAGTCACTGAAGGTGGGCAACAGAGGCCAGGTTGTTGGGCAGAACACAGGGAAATAGCTCAGCCTGAAGGTGTGAGCCAAACATCCATATCCAGGCGTCTTGATGAACTAAAACAGTTTCCTGCCACACTCACTGGTTTATTATCATCATTATTAAGATTCTTACATTGCTGTAACAAATACTAGCCTTGCTGCTCTAGGCAACCTGAAATGCTTTATTTTAAGTGGAGACTGCGTAGGCTTTCAAAATGGGCCTGCTTTCTATCACCCTGCTTTCTCTTTCACAAATAAAATGTCAGCAGAGTACAAGGAGGCAGAGTTCCGACTTCAAGATGTTTAGGATTGGGAAACAAAGGAGTTTAAACTTGAAAGATAAGACATTTAGAGAGAATAGCATGAAAGAGAAAATAGAGTTTTAGAGCTAGACTTGTGGTCCATCACTCTTAACCTTTCTCATTCACATGTAGAAGCGAATATTCTAAAATTTCTGACACTGTACTTGAAGGAATTAATAGGTCAATGCCTTAAAAAACAGAGTTTCAGGCCTGACCAGGCAGTGGCGCAGTGGATAGAGAATTGGACTGGGATGAGGAAGACCCAGGTTCGAGACCCCGAGCTCGCCAGCTTGAGCCGGGCCCATCTGGCTTGAGCAAAAGCTCGCCAGTTTGGACCCAAGGTCACTGGCTCCAGCAGGGGGTTGCTCAGTCTGCTGAAGGTCCACGGTCAAGGCACATGTGAGAAAGCAATCAATGAACAACTAAGGTGTTGCAACTGCAACGAAAAACTAATGATTGATGTCTCTTCGTTCCTGTCTCTGTCCCTATCTATCCCTCTCTCTGACTTTCTCTCTGTCCCTGTAAAAAATAAAATTAAAAAAATAACAAAGTTTTAGAATATTGAAAACAGAATTTCTCACAGTTACACTATTCCCTAGCTCATCCTCTACGCAGTTGTGCCTGGCTGTGGCGTCATCTCAGGTACCCGTAAAGTCACATCTTAGGGTGTTCCAGTGGCTGCCCCTTTTCTTTGACTTTGACTCATTGTTGCTCCTACACCTAACTTAGCTGCAGTCAGATCCACTGCTTAGTGGCATTTGTGCTGACTGCTTCACACGACATGTCCCAATCAACGTTCCTCCCAACCAGGTAGAGCAGTAAGTCATTTATCTCAGTGAAAGTAAATATAAATTTTACATTTTGATCAAAGTTTAGATGCCTACCATGAAGAAACTGACAAACTGACTTGACAATCAGTT
The DNA here is from genome assembly GCA_037038555.1 of Rhynchonycteris naso. Classification (NCBI taxonomy): domain Eukaryota; kingdom Metazoa; phylum Chordata; class Mammalia; order Chiroptera; family Emballonuridae; genus Rhynchonycteris; species Rhynchonycteris naso. The sequence goes on from CM072998.1 coordinate 233,207,714, forward strand.
GCCAAAGTGATATCAAAGATAACTTTGATAAGACACGTGAAAGCAAAATATTAAAATCATGTTCATGAAACAGTGTTCACATATTTTTAAAAAGTTTTAATTAGTGCCTGACCTGTGGTGGCGCAGTGGATAAAGTGTCGACCTGGGAACACTGAGGTCACCAGTTCAAAACCCTGCACTGGTCTGATCAAGGCACATATGGGAGTTGATGCTTCCAGCTCCTTTCCCTTTCTCTCTTTCTTTCTCTCTCTCTCTCTCTCTGTCTCACTCTGTGTCTCCTCTCTAAAATGAATAAAATAAAAAAGTTTTAATTAGTTTATTTTCAATTCCTCAAGAAAGAACTGGGGCCTTTTCATACCAGCCTTTCAGCCATTCGGGCAAGGCCACAGCAGAAATTATTTTAATTAATCTAGATGGATTTTTCTAGCAGCTGTGGTGTAGAATGGGCCCAAATAAGAGAGTCCTAGGATAGATCTTAGGAGCACCAGAGGAACATCGGGAAATTTCTCCTATGAAATTTTATGCTTCTATGATCTTTTTATTTTCTCTGCAATTACCAGAAATTATATTATGACCATTATCAATGAAGCAGGAGCCAAATTATCTTTGTAGATTACATGGTGCAGTTTTAATTGTTTAACTAAAATATAGACTCATAGTGTGTGTGTGTGTGTTGTGATAGAATTTGAAGAACTCTAAAATATTCTAAGATATTATGTCTAGGGCAATCTGGATTTCATTGAACACAGTTTCACTGTTATACATTCCATGAAAGGTGAGAGAAACTCATTTTTAAATTGAAGGTATGCACTCATTTTTTTGTTGACATTTAACTTTGGTTTTCAGCTAGTAAAAAAAGTGAATCAGCAAAGTGCAAAGAAGTCAAGATGATTACCTGCATAATAATGATCAAACAAAAGCTCTTCAACCCACTAATATCAGGAATACTAATGAGTTAAAAATTAAACTAATTAATATCGTTTTTAAAACCATGTTAGTTCATTTCACCAGCTGATAATAGAAGTGTGAAAGAGACATTACTATCCAATTTATTCTTTTATAGTAATTGATAACGAGATTATCCTTTAATTGGTATTGTCACTTAGTGTTTCCAAGGCATTTATACATATATTTGCAATGAGTAACAGCACTTTGGGTGGGAAAGTGGGATATTTGGATCTCCATTTTGCAGTGAAAGAAACTGAGGTTCAAAGCACTTAAATGAATTGTTTAAAATTATGTGGCTATTAAATGACGGACTGAGGGTGTGTTAAGGAGTGAGCTGATAGGAACACATCTGCACATATCTATTCTACAATCCATCCGTTCTGCTGAATTCTTGAAGCAAAGGGATAACTAGCATGTCTGCCTAAACATTCACATGATCGGCTCAGTGAGAACAGCTAAGGCAGTGATGGGCAATCTTTTGAGTTTGGTGTGTCAAAGTTCACCAAAAAACCAAGCATAACTCGGGTGGTATGTCACTTCGAGAAAAACAACCTAACAGGAAGTCCCAGAACTAGACGCTCTGTGCCAGAGTTCTGTTGTGTTGGCCTACAGACCTCTGGCACAGAGTGTCTACACTACAGCAAATGTTTTATCCTCAGCTACTGCACCTGGCAGTGCAGGAGCTGAGAATGAAACGTTTTTCTCGGCATGTGGCCCCATACTTCTCTGGTATGCAGCCGCGTGCAGCCCCGTGTCATCAAAAATGGCTACACGTGTCAGTGCTGACATGCACGTCATAGGTTCGCCATCACAGAGCTAAGGAAATGTTAATTTATTTTTACATTATAGTAGTCTTGTTTTCAAGGAATGTGCAAGAATATGTTTCTTTTGTTATTTTTAGGATGACTTTTCTTGCAGAGTATTCTTGAGAGAATTAAATGGACATAAAGTCATGACTGTCAATGCAAGAAAGTTCCTTGAAGTGAACATTAGAAATTTTATATGTAATTTTCTTAATGTGCTGGAATGCGGAAAAAATATTATCCCTAAAATTTCTACGGAAAGCCAAAAAAAAGTTTTAAAACAAGTATTTTTCTTCTATGTATCTAATTGCAAGGTCAAATTCTGCCTTAAAATGAGTGATCTCAATTACTTAACTCAACAAAAATTAGTATAACCACAGAAAAGACAATAATGATCAGATATCAGTCCTGCCCTCAAGCACTTAGAACATTATGAGCTGTAAAGGCCTTTGCATCATCGTGAGGCTATATACATTAGTGACAATACTGTAAAAAAAATGCAAACCTTACTAAAATCAGAATAGTAGTATCTAAATATTAGGATAAGACATCATCAGTTAATCTTCCCTTGTATCATTATATTGGAATACAGTGTAGCACTGGGCTTCTTTGTGCTACTACGAAATACAGTGACATCAGTAAAACAAAAAGGCTCTTGAGTGTCCTTTCTCTAGGAACCAAGAGGAAAGGTGACTAAAATATGTGTCTCTCTTATAGAGCTGTCTGTGAAAATATATACTTCCCCGGGGACTAGATAACTTTGAAGAATACTGCTCATTCTTCAGAAATGTCAGACCTGTTAAAAGTATAGTCTATGTATTTCTCTTCAATTTCACACTCCTTCAGAAATCTGTCTGCACACTGTGATCTATACCAATTATTAGTTTGTCCTTTAAAAATTTTTTTATTACTAAGTCTTTCAAACCCAATTTTTATTACTTATTACAGTAATTAAAAAATCTTATTACAAATCTTTCAAGCCCAATAATTATGTAATATTTATAATACTTATTATTACATTTATTGTATTTTAAGTTATACAAAAGAAAACATAATAAAAACCACTTTTCCCTCCAATTACACCTCCAGAAATAACTTTTGCTGCCAGTTTAGTATGTATCTTTCCAGTGTTTTTATTATTTTTTTAAGCATAAATATTTACATTGTTAAAGATACATTTAATATATTGAGCATCACACAATCTGTAAAATATTTCATTTCAAACCAAATTAGAATCATATTCAGTTGTATTGTTTTGCTTTTCTTATCATAAATTTTTAGTAAATAATCTATTATCACTATTTAAAAATTTTTATGTTACAAATGAATATTTGTCTTGCTTAGTGTGACAGGCCAATGAGTAAATGCAAATTACGTGACATTTTCTGCAGGAAGCTTTGTTATTGGCACTTACCAACAAACCAGAAAAAGTTGATCAAGTCTATAAATGATTCCTCTTCAATTGCTTTACAAAAGTTGAATAAGAAAAAAAATGTAGGATTTGTAGTTAAGACATGCAAATTACCAAATAAGTCTACTATTTAATTAAAACAATATATACAGAAGCAAGAATGTATTTTTAAGTGCACAGGTTCTAGGTGCAAATGATACTGAGCAGGAAAGTTTATCCCTTACAAAAGAAAGAAATGACTTTATGTGCATTTTCTAGACAGGTATTCTCCATTATAAAGTTGTAAGCATAGCTATAAGTATTTTACAGGTCTTTAATGATATATTTACTGAAATAACAACATTCACAAGAGTTGGCTCAAAAGCACTTCTTGCAACTAAAATATTCCAAATAGAAGTAACATATTCAGCACTTACTCAATGTCTAGATATAACAAAGTGCACAATCATTCAATGAGTGTTAACTGAGCACTTATCACCCTTGCTTGATTCTATTGGGAATTATAGTAAAAATAAGACACAATTTATTCAAGGACTTCTATGCTCTATAAATGCTTTCACCTACATTATTTCTTAGCAATTATAATGAAGAACAGGTCTTGTTATAAAGAGATGAAGCTCAGTCAGTGAGTGATGGAACCAGAATCAGAAGAAGTCTGGCACTTTGGAAGCTGCATAGGAAAGATAGAAGTTTCAGTTGCAAAAGTTTTACCATAACCACTTCCATGCCCTTGGTAAACATGCTTATAGATCTTCTGACTTTTCTTGCTAGCTCAGATACAGCCTCAGATTCCACTTTTAGAAACTCATTGTTTTTTGTATCTAGCCAGTTACCTGGTTGTCAATCCTGAGCAATGCTTTTTCCACTATGCTTTGTTGCATCTCTAGAACACAGTTATATCAGAATAGCAAATACTTCCAGTGCAGTTATTATGTTCTAAGCACGAAGAGTTAAAGATAAGACCCTGTCTGGATGGCTCAGTTGATAAAACTTTGATTTGGTGCACCAGAAATTATGGTTTTGACAACCCCCCAGCCCAGTCAGAACATTATGAGACACACAATTAGTGAGTACACAACTAAAAGGAAAAACTAAGTGAAACAATGAGTTGATGCTTCTCTCTCTTTCTCAAATCAGCGGAAAGAAAAAGGTAAATAAGATATAGTCACCATCTAGCAAAGCTCACAGTCTAGTAAGGCAAAGGGACACATATGTAGGTATTACAATATCTTGTAGACTGGGCTAAAGTAGAATAAGGCACAGGGAGGACAAAGGGAGGTGGTAATCAAGTCTGAACTTCTAGAAAGACTTTGTGGAGGAGATGCTAGGATTGAAAAATTAATACAAATTAACCAGGTAAAAAGATGGGAAGAGATGAGTATAAGCCAACGGGTGGATGTGAATCTTCCTGAGTCTTTGGAGAGCTGTTTGCACTTTGGTTTTGCTAGAACAAGAGCTGTGAAGGCTGGGGTTAGACTGACCTCATGGGTTATGTTAAAGAGCTTGGCAGTTATTGGTTGATGTTTATAAAAAGGACTTTAAAAGTTTTTTGATAAAGTGACCTATCAGATAAAAATTTTGGGGAGATTACTCTGGCTAGATCTGAATAATCTGTGTAGATTTTTAAGAACAGGATGGAAAGCAAAAATACCAATTAGAAAGCCATCAGACTGATAGTTTTCCAACTTTTTAAATAGCAGAATATTCTCTTTAAAAAGTTTTACACTGAAATTTTAAAAATACTAGAGCTAGAAAAAGAGGAATTCTAGGGTTGCTGAGGCAAATTTTAAAAACCATTGATTTAGATAAAAAATGAAGGGAGAATAAAGTGGCAACATAGATCTATCATGGCAGAGATCAATAGAAAGATTTGTGATGTATACAGGAAGAAAAAAAATCAGATATGGGTGATTGGTTGGATGCTAGCAACTGAGAAAGAAAATCATTTCCAACATGATAACAACATTGATTGATACCATGTACCTGGCATACATGGACCTTTGTGCTGAGTACTTTACATGAATTATGTAGTTCTTAAAACATCCTGATAAGAGAGATGCTAAAACTCAGATCCGGCTGTATTATCCAAGAAGTGCATATTGGGAATGAAGAATAAGAGACCAGCAATGGAATCATAAAGAACCCAAGTTTTATGATTAACAGAAGAAGAGATTTCTGAAAAGAAAGAAGGAAATACCATAGAGAACCAGGCTACAATATTGTCACAGAAGCTAAGAGAATAGAGAGTTCTAAGAAGTGTGTTGTTAATTGTGAGTATCATAAGATAAAGACTGATAAATGGTCACAAAATTTGCCAATAGTAGCACCATCAGCAACTTGATGAAAATAGTTTTAATGGAGTGCTAGCCTCAAAGTCAAATAATGATATATTGAGGAATGAGAGGAACTGAAACTATCTAGATGGGAACTATGGAAGGCTCTTCAATAGATTTGCCTGAGAAGGGAAGGAAAGATAGAGCAGAAGTTGGGGGAGACAGGGATCCAGAATGGTTATTTTTGGATAGGTGGGACTTGAGCATACGGTCATGTCCTGCTTTATGGCGGGGATACATTCTGAGAAACATGTCATTAGGCAATTTTGTTGTTCAGAAAAGATGGTACCACCAGAAAGCTCTTAAGTCTAGGCAAAACTTTGAAAATTACAGAGCAATTAGTATGCTGATCATAATTTTACTTCATTTACCTACAACAGGATTTTACAGACTATCTATTGGAAATATGAATGTCTTGTGAAATTTCCAATAGGTGCTCCTGAGAGTAAAGTTTTCCTAGGCCAACCAAAGTAAAACATCATTTTAGAGACACATTACATTTTAGTTTATTAAAGGCTCTAAGAAGTACTACTAGATTATCAAGTTTGTAACACAGTAAAACACTTTGGAAATGATGATTTTGTGTTTGTCCATAGTGAGCTAAAAGTACCTGACCATGTCAGTGACCAGTAAATTGAGTCTGGTGGAGACTTCTGTCTGAGGGGCCATCTGGAGTGTGCTGGATATAAAGTCTTACATTCCCAGAGTGGATGGCAGTATTTGCCCCCAGAACTTCTTGTTAATGCTGTGAATTTTTGAATTAAGTAAGGCTGGTCTTCTTTTCCTGAAGCTCATACATGCTATCAAGAAGTGGATGGAATCACATGGAGTCACTAAATATGAGAAGTCACTTTCAATAGGTACTGCTGTTTAAATAGGGGCTATTTGAGAGACTTGCAAGAACTCTAACTGTATCCCCAGATTACCAAGAGCTAAAAGAGGTCACAATTATGGTCCCACATCCAACTGAGCTCAAGGCATCATCATAAAGTGAGAAACACACAAGAGAAGTAACTGAAAGAGATAATGTCTGTATCCTACAACCCTGACCCTGTACGCTATGTCCTGAGTGTTTGCTATGTGTACTGTCAGCATTAGACTCCCTTAGCAGGCCTTTTGCAAAGTGAGTTCAAATAGGTCAAGCTTTGTTAAGATCTCAGTTTTTAATTTGTCATGTAATACTATTATAAGTTCTCTTTAGGTCTATACTTATTTTATCTTAAATAAACTTGGGTGCTGACACATTTTGTAGTTCATTTAGGTTTAAATATTTCATTTTGCTAATTGTCAGTATTAAAATCAGCATTTTTTTAGTTAATAGGAAGCTGTTAGTACAATCTATAACTTGCAGTTACCTTCTAAAAACTGTAGCCATGTCACTGTGCAAGGTTACCCAAATGTCATCAGTTAGTTTGGATCTGCCAGTACTGATGCATTGTCTGTGAATGCCCCAGCTTTCTTACACCGTAGCTACCTCATTTGCCAAATATGGGAATGATCCTTTGTTCATATTAATTGGAAATGACATCCTTATTCATCATATGAAATTTTTTTAGTCATTAAAATTCTGTCCAAAGCCTATCCAACTGAAGGGAACGGCTGAGTAATACTCAGGGTTTGTTAATCTATTGTTATCAACCTTCTGTTTTATCCTCTTGACATGAACAAAAACAGGAACTCTGATGTTCAAACTTTGCCTTTGATTCTGCACCCAAAATATAATACTAAGGCAATTATAATCTAGAAACACATTATTGGATTAATTTATCCAGAAAATGTCTAGAGTCTTTTGTTTCACTTGAAGGTTCAAAGAGTGATTATATTCCCATTGGAAATAGAAATGTTGTTGATACATTTTTCTTTACATAGTTACTTAAACCTGGCTGAGTATAAGATTGAGCATCTAGGTAGTGCAATTGATTAAGATAATGAGCTGAAATTAACTTCTGAAAGTAACAAAAAGAAATGCTTTTAGAAATAAGTCTGGATCTAAATCATACTGGGAACCATCACCTGACATAAGACACAGCCATTGGCTGTATCTGTTTAACATCTTCTTTCCTTGTGACCTTCCTAGAAGTAGTGAGAAACACATGAAAATAATTTATATTAGACATCAAAAATGTGTTTTACTTTTTTTATAATAAAGATTTCCATCCCTTCGATTAAATTTATGTTTATATTTGACACTTTTCTTGAGGTACATAAATTCAGTTGACAGTGCAAGTCCACACACTCACAGGACCCAGGGCCAGGTTGAGTTGAATTTGGACACATGACATAAATAAAAGTGGTTTTATGTTTCACCTTCATCTGGTAGGTGAGCACTCCACCTTTTCTTGTGAAACATAATCGGTTGTGACATGGCAAAATTAGATCCTGGCTATTTATTATCTTCTGAAATCAAACCCCATCACTGGGAAAGCATGTGGTAGGTCTGCTGGGGCAGCTTGCATGCAGAGAGGAAGGGGGGCTCTCCAGGTTTATAAACTCAAGGTGATTTTCTTCAACATCTCGAGCATTTCAATTAATTATCCTGAAAGATTGAGTAAATTATTATTTGAATACTTTATGGCATTACATGTTAACATTTCAAGGACAAAGTGCTGTACTCTGCTTTTCAACAATTCCTCATCTGTCAGAATATATCTTTGAAATTTATGTAGTTTGCTGTAGAGTAAAGGGGGATAGGCCTGGAGTTCAATGGATTATTAGGAGACACCAAAATCAAATGTGATCTATCACACAACAAAAAGACTATTTATCGATACCTGATTTCCAGTTAGGTATTAACAAAATACAGTGAAACCAATTAGCTACGTCTCCTCAGAACATTTTAAATAAACTTAGCTTTCTTTGATGAAGTTCTTCTGATATATATATATATATAAATTCTTGGCAAAGACGCAAGGCTAAGCAAATGCCTTTAAATCAAAACAAAGCAAATTTCATGAAAATGGTTTGGGGCACGCCAGTTTGCCCAGGGTGCCATGCTTCACAAAGTGTGTTGTGAGAGCTATGTCCTTATGTTTATGCTTATAGATTAAAGGTATTTCAGCTTAAATATTGAAATGTTTGAATGAAAAGCATTCTTCAGCTTGCTGAAATCTTCCCTGGTGAGTTTTACAAAGTCTGTTTAAATGTAGAAAGTGCATAATATGTCATAGGCTGTTTAGCTGATCTTTGTAACCAATAACAAGCTTCTCTCTGCAGATATAATCTTTCTCCATAAGGGCACTCAACCTTTTACTAACTTCATCCTACCATCAGTAGATTAGATTAAGTCCCCATTTACTGCATCATATTAATATTTTCAATGGCACACTAATCCAAGAAATAAATGTGTCAGTTTCTATGGCTACATTGTAATGGGCATAGCCATCAGAGAGTGCCTTAAGGCCACATAAAAGACTTAATGTACAGATTGAATAGAAGTACATTATTTATTACAAAGCTCTCAAGCTGAGAAATTTAGCAATCTCATTTTTTAGATTTGCTCATTTGACCTGGGCCAATTTGCCTGACTAATAATATTGAACATTTAGCATCACAATGTTTTTGCAGTCTTAAGAATAAATTGTTTTGGATTAATTTGATTCAGAACAGTTTGTTGAATTGAATGATTTTATGTCCCTGAAATGTTATTCATACTTCTTTTCTAGTTTTAATGACTTAAAATGTAAGGCATATGCCCCTTTATAATCCTGATGAGGGGAGACTATTTAGAAAAAAATAAACAATAACAGAGAGAGATGGAAACAAACCTATTTGGCCTGATTCTGTCATCCGGGCATGAGCAGGTTGGGAGAAAGAGGAACAGGGTGGAGCTCGTGCATGTGGGATGTGCTCCCCGCAGTTTCCATAGCCAAGAGTCAAACAAAGTTTTATTCTCTATGAGCTTTTGCGATGGTTTGATTCACCCTGAAAATTGTAATGAGAGACTCAGGGGAAGGAAGGTTTGTAAAGAAAAAGCCTTCTCATTCTCTTTCTTCCAAACCTCACACCTCTCTTCCTTTTTATAATGAAAGAAATGCTGGGATCATTTGGTTAAATACCCGGGGCCTCTCTCAAAGCAAAGTTGGCTGCCCCCGTCAGTATATTTGCATTTTAACCAAAAATGAAATAAAAAATAATTTCATATTGGTTATTTGGCATCATACAATTTTTAAAAATCTAAAAGTTTTGCCTGGATTCAATTTTTCTTAAAAGTGAATGTAAACAAACTCATTTAGAAGTGGAGTGCAGACTCTGGTTGTTGGTACCCACCTAAAAATTATACTATTGGAATATGATTGTTTTAGATTCACATTCATTCATTCATTCATTGATCTGTGTACATAAAAATTTAAGGTATTGCTGTCCTTAATGTTTGGTAGTAAGAATATCTCTCAGATCAAATGAGGTTTTAGTCAATTCTATAGTATAGTATCAGGAGGGGTCTGAAATTTGTTAGGCAGATGTGGAAGGCCCACTTCTGACTATCCATATTTTTATGGTTCTTTGCTTGGTTTGTTTCTTTACTATTTGGCATGATTTATCATTTAAACGGATGAAAAATCTGGAGTTACTACTAGAATATTCATCGGCATATCTAATTACACTTATACTTGTTATTACGTTTGGAAAAGTATATTTCAGTTTGGGATTTAGAGAGAGAATATTTAAAATTTGTGAATACTTTATGTTGTAAAAATCTGTTAAAAGACAAAATTATTTTTTTAAATAATCCTTTGTATTGCTACTCATAACAGTGTGGACTGTAACACTGACAAAAGCTGACATTTCTAGACTGTCACATGTCAATAAAATAGTATAAGGAGCCAGTGAGAAGAACGAAGAGACTGTAGAGGATATTAATGGCTTTAACCAGACTTCCCAATCATTTGAAATCTTAAATTTGTGTTTTGGAGAGGTCCATTTCCCAAAATAATCCTCGTGACAACATTTTATTGGCATCAATGCTAAGGAACAGTTATAGATTTTAATAATAGGTAGCTTAAAGTTGAGAACAGATAGAAAGTTCTTGACCCACAAATTAGTTTGAAATAAAATGTCTGCATGAATTGGTTTATTTTTATTTTATTAGAGAATATTACCTGTTTCTCCATTAAGAAGTGGGTAATACAGACTTTTATGGCTACTTTTCAGCCCAGCATTAACATAATCATCTTCTCATTTTTCCAAGAAGTGAATAAAGGCTCTTTGTTCTTTAAAAAAACACATCTCTCCCTCTCTCTCTCTCTCTCTCTCTCTCTCTCTCTCTCTCTCTCTCTCTCTCTGTCTTTGTAGTGTTTGGTTTATATTTGGATACTACAAACCTATTTTAATACTTCTTTCAGAATTCAAGGCCCACTGTAAAATAAATATATACTTTTATAAACCTAGTAAGAGCATTCTGTGTGTTAGTCATATTGAAAGTTTTTTAAACCTGTAATAAATGTTTTCTACATAAAATTTCTTTATAGTATGATCTTTAAAAAGATTATGTATTATTGACCTAAAACACTGAGTGTAGTGTTGTTTACATAAAAACCTTCAACTAGCAACAAGTGTCTTCTGTATTAACAAATTTCAGTTTTCAACTGAAGTTAGAAATATAAGGGGGATTTTCTATTCTGCTACTGAGACTTGAGTCTGAATTTAAAAGAAATAAATGCAAATAGATTCTTGCTTGAGAAAACGCAAAAGGAAATTTCTACAGCGTTTTGCCCTCTTGGTTCCTAAGAGTGAGTTATCGTTTCTCTCTGCCATGGTCATTAATAATGACAGATGTACATGGTGCAGAGTTCACCTACATTATTGTCAGTAACAGGGCTGGCAAGAGAATATTTATTACAAGAGGAAGAGGTACAAAGAGACATGATGTTGAAACAGAAGACAAGAGCAGAGTTCAATTGTTGTTGTTTTTTTTTCTATTGAAATAAAATATCATCATTCCCTAAGCTTCCTTAATCACATTTATTTCAAAGCATTCTTATTGCAAATATAGTTCATCTCCATAAATTTTCCTTGTAGTGTTGACTTAAAAACAAAAATGATCAAGCACTCATTTTAATTTACTTTTCAGTAAATCTAATAACCAAATATATTAGAATAACTCTTAAAATATTATTTGAATTATTGATGGAAGGACTGTTTAATTGTTAAGTGCTCCCACCATGTTACACAGAACTAAAGAGGATTTAAAATAGAAATAGCTAGCAGTTAAATACTGATTTGAAATTTTGTTTAGATATAATAGTAAGATGTAGGTTCCAAGAGAAAGAGTTTACAAGGTATGTTCGTGTAGGCTCCCTTGCTTCTCTCCCTCCCTTTTAATTCCTTCTTTTCTCTGTCCTAGCCCTCTCCCCCACCCCTTTCAAATTTTAACCTATTAAGACAGCTATACTTGGAATTCCTTTCCTGAGCTAGTCTGTTGATTGTCCATAGAGGTACAAAGGAAAGCCTGTCCTTGGAATCAGGTTTTCTCTGCCTGCCCACACTCCCCCACCCTCATCTATAGCAGCAGAAGTCCAGAAATAGCCTCTTCAGTGGCAATCTCTGACTGACTGTGAATTCTTTTAAAAAAAATGATGAAGGGGCTGGGGTAGGAAGAAATGAATGTAGATGAATGTGAGGTTCTCTTCCTCCCTAATTTGAAGATGAGGGAAGGAAAGGAATGAGGGAGACAGCTTCCTTCTGCCATACTTGATAGAGAAATAACACAAAGCCCCTAGTGTAAAGAAACACAAATAAAGATAGAGGGAGAGAAAACTGAAAGTCCATTTTATCAGCTGACAAAAGTCTCCACATTATTTTTAAGAACAATTGTAGTTGTAAGAAACAGTCTAGGGGATGGCACAAGGTAGTTGTACCATAAATTTTAGATTCCTTTTTCTTTTAGAGCAAAATTCTATCTTGTTTATTTTCTGATCCTCTTTAAAATGAGCATTGTGCCCATACCCAGCAGACACTAAATAAATGTGTTTAATGTATGTATGAAGGTTAGAGATGTATGAGACATAGGCACATGAATTAAATAATTCCAATTAAAATTCATGTGCATGAGCATATTTTAAGATAGTAATAGTGGTGTAATTATACTGTTCATGAGCAAACTCCCCAGTGTTGGTCATGAGTAGATTTCACAGTGCTCTTTGACTTCAAGAAATCTCCCATCTCATAGTCTCAGAGACTTCATGGATAGGGTTTGGCCAAACTGGCCTTCTGAAAAGTGATGCTTTCAATTCAAAGATTCACTGTGGAAGATACTTTCGAAAAGTAAACTTTTAAGATTATAGTAGTTCTCCAGTTTGAAAAAGGAATGTAAACCTTTTTAAAATTAGAACCAAACAAAACAAATAAAAAGTGTTACTGAATAAAATCAAACTGATATCCAAAGTCACTAATTATGGGCCTATCAGATGGTATTAACAATAGTAGGGCAAGATTGGAACTCCACTGAAATGATGTTGCAGTTTTAAAAAGCTCTCCTCGGATAAATCCGAATGAATTAAATCACTGCTTTAGTTAACTGGAAACATTCAGATCAGAGAACCAAATTAAAACAGATTTCTTTGATTATTATGGCTCAAGGTAAAATAATTTTATTTCTCCTCCCCTTTATAAATATTAATGATCCAACTTAAATTATCGGAAAATGGAAGGATATTACGTTTTTTTGGTGAAGGTATAGTATTGCAATAGCCGTGGAAATCCTGCCACGCAGTGTTTATTATTTTCAAATAAACCAAATTGTCAGTTATCTATGGCTTCTTAAAGCAGGATGGAGTTACTTTTTACTTTTTTGCCTTAATTTTATCTACTCCTTCACCGTAGCTTTGAACATGTCACCAAAAGAAGCCAGTTCTTTATCCTGCCTGACAAGTCATAGTTATTAGAGCTTTTCCAAGTGACATGATCAATACCTTCAGAGATGTTTTATTCTACTTTTCCTAGATGTCATGTAAAGACACTTTTTCACATGCATCTCAGAGGTACGGAATGAGGCTCTGAACATGTGATCACAGTGTGGAATTCAAGCCACCACAGACACAGAGTTCCTCTTCTGCACAGTAACACAAGTAGAGAAAACCTGAAACAAATGAGTGTGTGCATTGCTTAGAGGGCTATGGAAATCTTGTGTAGGAGCCATACCTAAACTGTTTCTATTTTTCAATTCATTTCTGCTGTGATCCAGAATTCATTTGAAAACTCCTTTTCTATATAGGAGTCAAATTCCTCCCATTAAAAATCCTACCGTATGCACTGTCAGAGTCAGCATGTCAATTTATAATTTTCATCAATCCACAGGTGAGTTCCAGCCAGTGTGGGCGCTGCTGACTCAGGCTCTGTGAGGAAGAGTGATGACTGTGACTTCTCATGTGAAGTCAGAGCTTCCTATGTGACTGCAGAGAGGGTGGCAGCTCAAGTCTCTTGCCCTCTGTCCTTGTTCTGCCACAAAATTCATAAACTGGCCCATGAAATAGGTTCACAGTTGTGAGTATGCATAATACATGGTTTATTGTTGCTTCATTATCTATTAATTATATTATTTTCCATATGAACAACTGTAAACCTACCTCTGCCCACTTTTTTATAGCGCAAGTAGAATTAGGTTTATGGTTCTTTGTGATAGTACTATTTTTCATTATTTAGCTGTGTGTGTGGATAATGGTTTTAGCTCATTTTTTATTATAATTTCTTCATTTATTTTCTTCTAAGTTGATTCATTTTCTTCTTGCAACAGTGCTGCACTGGAAGCAACAAGTTGCAACCTACTACGTTTAATATTTGTCTAATCATGAAAGAGGGTGCCATGATGATTGTTCTAAATGTAGATTTACCAAGCTTTCAATTGAATCTATTCTTTATAGTCCAATAAATAAATTTCATTTTTAATAACACATTTTCTACATCATAGTGCTTAGAAAACAAACAAGAATCAATAAGTATTAAACTTCATTCTGTATCAACCGTGTAAATAAAATGTTGATTGTTTAAGGTCTTAGACTGGAAAAGCCTTAATCTTTTATCAAGGTTATTTAGAATCTTCAACTCCGACCAGGAGGGAATCCATCTATGCAGGGGCTGTTTTCTGTGCTAGAATAATAGTCACAGTTATCCTGTTGTAGGCATCATGCTTCTCCTGGTCACATTCCATTTTAGAAGTGAATATCTTTGCTCCAACACACTTTGTGATGAAATGTTGAAGGAGACACTTTAAATTTCCATGAGTTCTAAAGAACACATAAAACATTTCTGTCCAAGTTTACAAGGGAAAGGGAGCTAGAGTCGCGGCACAGATATTGGGCATCAAAAGCATCTTAGAGAAGAGGGTACTCATTGGCAGACAAAGATATTCAGAACAAAGTCAGATCAATTACTGCCATGGTTCTGGACTTAAACATACAAGGTGAACATTTATAATTTCAGGAAATGTGGTCATTTATGAGTGCAGTTCAATTCCTCAGGGACATCACCCCAGGCCAGAGCAGCCCTGTGCAGTCAGTGGGACTGTACCACGGCAACCCAGGTCGTATAGGAGTTCTGTGGCCCCAGCTCATTCTGACTCTCTCTACCTTCTATTTGCTTGAAAAAATGAGAAAATACTACTGGTTTTTTGGATTGTTGTGAGGATTAAATTACAAGATAGTATATGTGAAATTATTTTGTAAAGTGCAGTACAAATGATATCCTAGTATTGCTACTTGTGATGTCATAGTTGTTTTTGTTACTAGATGTTCCAGAATTTAAGTTTTTGGAGAGACCATTTATGATCAAACTAGAAAAGGCGATAAGGCAGAATATATTAAATGTGGGGCTGGCATATTAGGTGCTAAAAAGATTTGGTTTGTGATACCTAGTGGAAAAGGTATATTTTTAAGAGAAATACTGTTTTCACTTAAAACATACATGAGAGATTATTTATTTATAAAACAATTTATATATATATATTATACATATATATTATATATTATGTATAATGTATATATATATATAAATATAATTTTTGCACCCTAAGAGCAACGAATTACCAGCATGAAAAATAACCATTATATAATCACATTGTATATTTTATCCCTCTCAGGAACAGAGATGTTCAAATAGGAAGAAGTCAGAAGCATGTGTATTTAGTTTTACATGATATCAAGGTTATCTATTTTACATTAACTGTATTTTTAAAACACTAAGTAGTTATGTTTGATTTGACTCCAGTTTCACCAGTGTAAAAATTCATGTTCAGCATCAGAGTCAAAGCCAAAATTAAAAATCATCAGTCCAACAGGACCCTCCACATTACCTTTCCTGTCTCTCTCATAGTTCCTTATAGTGAGGATCTGTTATATCACTGGGTGGTTTATCTTAGTTTCTTTTGATGAATGACTGTGATTCTCACTTCTTCACTAGCCCTTCCTAAACAACCTTTTGCAATGTGACTTCCACTTCAACTCTCTTACTAGTGTGCTTTCTCAGAGACAAACTTGGAGTTCTTCCAGAAAGTCATTTTTATCCTTGCTTTTCTTGGATGTGTGTTGCAAAATGGAGGTCCTTCTCCTTGAAAGAGTCTTCTCCTTTGGCTGAAGAACCTTACTCTCTCTCTTAGCCCTTCTGAGCTCTTCAACCTTCTTCACTTTCCCCTTCACAAGGACTCTTTATGACCCCTTCATGATGGATGGGTAAGCCATTTGAGTTGACTCTTGTTAAAGAACATTTCTGAAACTTATAAAAATTATAAGAAAGACTTTATTTAAGAGTATAGCAATATGTGGTGACAAGATTGTTGCAATAAGGGAGAGAGATCAGGCTCAATTCTAAATGTAACAAGGATAAATGGAGATTTATAGTCTAGAGCTAGTTTAAAACAGAGATTGGTGGTTGGAATATTATTGAGGGTAATTACTAAAGGTAGAGAAAATTCTTGCTAAACTGACCTAACAGGATTCTTGCTAAAGGCATGCCAGAGTGATTAGATATCAAGGGTGCAATGGTGGAGAATAAAGAACTTGATCAGATATTGAGGGTGGGGGGATTCTGTCTAAACTAGCTAAGCAGGATTCTTGCTAAAACTGAACACCGCAAGGATGAACACTGAAGCCCAAGGCTGAGGCATAGTTGAGAATAGGGCTCAGAGGACCATGACTAAAGCATGGTTGAGGAAAGAATCTTTGTCAAATGTTACCTTTTCTTTTTGCCCTTACTGCTCTAGTGGGCACATCTGATTTCATGGTTTTATCTCTGATTCTGATGAATAATAACATCACTAGGTTCTGGCAGTTGACTCTGTGGATAGAGCATTGTCCTACCATGCAAAGGTCACAAGAAGGTCACAAGTTTAATCTTCAGTCAACACACCTACAAAAAGCAACCAATAAGTGAACAATTAAATGGCACAAGTAAGTGGAACAAGTTGAAGCTTCTCTCCCTCTCTCTCTCTCTTTTTAAATTTATTTTTATTTTTCTTAAGTGAGAAGCAGGGAGGCAGAGAAACACACTCTTGCATGCACCCAAAGCATGATCCACCCAGCAAGGCCCCTATGAAGAGATGCTCTGCCCATTTGGGCCTGTTGCTCTGTTGCTTAGCAATAGAGCTATTTTTGTGCCTGAGGAAAAGCTATGTAGTCATCCTCAGTGCCCCGGGCCAACTTGCTCCAACCCAACCATGGCTGTGGGAGGAGAAGAAAGAGAAGAGGGAGGGGGAGTTTGGAGAAGCAGATGAACACTCCTACTGTGTGCCCTGACCGGGAATCAAACGTGGAATATCCGCATGTGAAGCTGATTCTCTACCGCTGAACCAACCAGCCAGGGCCTTCCTCTCTCTCAAAAATAAGGTCCAACTATTAGGGACCAGATAATTTTCCTCTAGATCCATGTGAATTTTTACAGGACATATGGTACATAAATGTTCATTCAATCCCTACTGCTTGATTTGATGATTAGTTTTCTTACCAGGAAGGTGTTTTACTCTACCTGCTGTATTTTATCTGTTCTACAGATATTCAGCATTTTGTTTAGAAATCCAAATTGTAGAAAATGCATTTATTAGTTAGGTATCAATATATTTCTTATGCATTCATTCTATAAGCACTTGGATAGCAGTATTAGCAGAGAACACAAGTTCTTTTCTTTCTTCAAATGAAGTTTGAGAGATATTTTTTCAGAGAACTGATATATGGCATGTTTGCAGACAGATTTGTTATTGGGGAAATTAGGAATTAAGAGGTGACATAACTTGCCCAAGATGACTTATATCTATGGCAGTGCCTCTTGGTATATATTGAAGTGAGGAATTAAAATTATGATTCGTACAATGCAAAGCTTTTTAAAAACACAAAATATATAAACATCAAGGATGTGGAAAATAGGGAATGTTTTATAAACTTTGAAAATTAATGCTTTATTTTTGTATAAAAATATCTACGTACTACTTTGAACCATGCTATTTAAGTAAAGTGATTTGGAGAGTGCCCATTCACAACTGAAGGGTTTATTTTGAGGTCTTCTGGAGGGCAGAGGGAAAAACAGCATACTATATGATGTCATTTCTAGATGGAACACTTAATATTGTTTAAGTCAAGTCTTCCAAATCTGTCCATGGGAAGACTCTTGATTTCCATTAAATAGATTTATGGAGACTACAAACATTCTCGTCTAGCTCAGAGATTTGTGTTTTGTTTTCCGGGATACTTTCCAATGATAATGTCTTGAGGACTCAAATTTTCTGATAGAAAGACTAAGATAAAAAAATATTCTACTGTCTGTGCTGGCTTCAACATAAATTGCTCTCTGAATACTATAGTCATGATCCCCACAGTCCTGCCAACCCCAGTAGCTATTTGGTTTCAAACAATGTGTTTAGTGTGGTTTTGCTCAGTAAAGTTTTAGATATTTGCAATTGTTGTTTCTGTTTTTATTCATTTTTTTTGAGGTTTCCTGATGCTTTTTTGGGCATAGAAAAGGGATATTTAATAAAGTGCAGAGGTTATAATGTTATGGTGTCTAACAAAGTTTATATAATGCTGACCCCTGAGATGTTTCTAATCCTTTCTAAGATGAAGAATGAAATCATAGATAGAGGTTTGCATTTTTCTATGTAGAATCAGTTATGTGGATTTTTTTTAGTTTTTGAATCCTTAGGAATTCAACTCCATTTTATCATTGCGAATGTATAAGAAACCCCTAAAAGATGATTTAGTTGTGCCTTAACTTTTCATTTAAAATTAAACTTTTTAACCACTCAGTAGGGAAACAAAATGTGAGAGAATAATTTATTTGTAAAATTATTTATTATATAGCTGCTATATCATATATTTCATGTAAATTAGATTAATTACTTTAAGTCAGAATTATAAATGTAATCCTGACTTAAAGTAATTTAAAAAATGTAAGTGTTCAAGTTCACTAACAATTTTAAATAATGGTAATAAATAAAACATTTTTGAAATTTTAGTGAAAATATTAATAGAAAATAAAATCATTACTACCTCATAGTGTTCTAAATAATAGATTTGCATAATTAAAAGTATTGTTAAACTTGAAATAGCTGTAATATAATAATGGAAGAATCAGAACTACTATAACTGAGAATGACATGCTTGCTTAGTCATGCTTCCCAATGTAAGATACTAACACTGCAAAAGTTAGTCCCATGTTCTACAAAGCTCTCTGTAGTTTCAGATTTCTTGTGATATGCAATCATGTGGCTGTGTTCACAGCAAGATTCCAAACAACAAATTCTTTAATTAGTTACTATATAACTTGCTGATTATCAGCATAATTATTTCCCTAAAACTATTAATATTTTTTAAATGGCCTCTACATAAAGTAGTTTCCTTAGTTTCTCACTGTTGAGTAGGAACCCTTCCTGCATTATTGGGTATGATGATGTCATTGATATCCTGCAGCCCAGCAGTGGCAAAACACCAGTGACAGGAAAAGAAAAAGAAATTCATCAGTTTCTATCTACAGGACAATATACTTACAGACATTATTGCAAAAAGATATTTTCTTTTTTAAATGTCTACTTCAAAATGTCTTGATGATCAAGGAAAAATATCATGAAAACTGACGCTCTTGCATTCATAAGAAAAGTTGAAACTTCTTTTTCTTTTTTGGTTAGTATGATGATCTATTTGTTTATATAGTCTTAAATTAAAAAATATAAGTAATAACCACCTGATTAGGCCATGGTGCAGTGCATAGAGCATCGGCCTGGGATGCAGAGGACCCAGGTTTGAAACCTCAAGGTCATCCAGCTTGAGCATGGGCTCACCAGCTTGAGAATGGTATCATAGAGATGACCCCATGGTCACTGGCTTGAGCCCGAAGATCATTGGCTTGAAGCTCAAGGTCACTGGCTTGAGCCCAAGGTTGCTGGTTTGAGCAAGGGGTCATTGGCTAGTTGTAGCACCCAGGCACATATGAGAAAGTAAACAATGAACAATAAAGGTGTCAAAAACGAATTGATGTTTCTCATCTCTCTCCCTTCCTGTCTGTCAATTCTTATCTGTCACTCTCTCTGCTTCATACTCTCTCAAAAAAAACCATACTTGCACTACAATGGATTTCAATTAAGTCAACACTTACCTGAATACCTATAGTGTGTAATCCACTAGTTCCTGATGATTTTAAGGTAAAGAGGAGAATACAAGAAAACCAGAAGATCTCAGGCCTTTAAAGAATTTAAAAGGTGATCACCTTGGTATAATTTTACCCTTATGTTTATTTATTTCATTTTATGTTTATTGGTAAAATTATAAAAGAATTATATAATAATCTGTCCAAAAGGAGAATATATAGACTTAAAATAGAAAACAAAATATTTAGAACAATTTATCATTTCTTTTAAATTCATAATTTATCTAGGTTTAATTTCTTTGACCATAGCTCTAAGTAGCTGGATCACAGCATGACAGAGCCAGGAATCTGGACTATTCAATGAGTGGATCTTTTCACTATATATCCTCATAGTTACCACTGGTTAAAACCTACTAACCTAAATGAAGTTCACTGGCAATTGTTCAAGTTTCTTTTCAGTTTTGTCTTCCTAAACATAACCATAATTTAGCACTTCAGGGCACTGTAACCAAAAAAAAGTATATGGAATTCAGGCTATCTCATAATTCTAAAATTAATGTTTTAATATTTATGCAATTGTTTCTCCAGAAATTCCCAATATCTTTTACTTTTAAATGTAATACTTCTTGGAATTAAAGCATAACTATAGACAGCTGCCATAATATCTGACAGTCTTTCTGCTCCCACTGTTCATCCTGTCCTGAGGCTCTTTCTTGATCCAGCTTTCCCATGTCTTCAGTCTTGAGTCTCCCTATGCTCTATATTCGCTCATTGCTCTTGCATCTTGAAAACACAAGTGATTTGAACCCAAGTTGGTCTTAAGCTTTTGATTTTGTCATCTTCCATTTCCAAACAAGCTTTTTGAATGGTCATGTTACACACCGTTTTCACCTGTTTTGACTTTTTATTGTGCTATGCATTTCTTAAACCCTTATTACTCTTAAACATCAACACTGATCTCTATATTGCTAAATCTACTGGACACCTTTTTTGTTAAATTATTTTTCAGAGTATCTGACTCCCTGTATAATAAATTCTATTTTTTCTTGTATCTCTCTATTTCTTATCATGTTTCTCTTCTCCTGTGGGCCTCTTAGATTAATGATCTAGTGCTTTTTAATTCATTGAAAAATGTAGTCTATTTAGGAGATGTCTCAGGATCGAGTGTGCTGAGCTTCTGAACAGTGTGATTCAGAGCTTGTGTCTTTACTGCTAGCATTCCCCAGGACTCATCTTTGGATCTTCTTTCTATAAATATGTTTTTCCAGGGTGATCGATCCTGAACAAATGGCTTCAACCACCATTCATAAAGTGATGTCTTATATCTTCAATGGATTTTTCTCTTTATTTCTAAACCTCTATTTTCAATTGCCATTTAGGCATCTGTAAATAAATATCCTGTATTTCAAAATCAAGAGATTTCAATGTGACACCTTTTCTTTCAAGCCTGCTTGTTACTTTACTGTAATCTTTAATACAGAGAATTGTACCAATTGCCTGATCACCAAAGCCAACACGCTGGGAGGGATTCTAGATTATTCCCTCTTTATTATCCTCTTCATCCAATGAATTACTATTACTTTTCTGTTCTTGAAATCATTCTCTCTTTTATTTACCACCCCTGATTTCTTTCCTATTTCCTCTCCCTGAGGATGGTTCTCAACACTTCAGTTTCACCTAAATAGCCATTGTTCTTGCTGTTAACTCCCTAGCATGGTACACAGGTCCTCCTGGTTGGACTCCCAGCTTCCTCCCAGGTGTCTTCTCTCAACACTTTCTCACATGCAGTGTGACCTTAAACCTGACTGCAACCTGCAGTTTCCAGCCACCGTGAATTCACGTGGGCTACACTCCTTGCCTCAGATGGCCCCTTTCTCCTTCACCTGGCTCACTCCTACAAACTCTTCCCACATTGTCCCTTCCAGAAGGACTTTCTGGCCCTATCAGACCCAGCTTCAGTTGATGTGCTTCCTCTGGGCCCTATAGCTGTCTCTGTATACCTTATCTTAAGTTAAGTATAGGAGAGTAAGTAATGCTATAATTATTGGTGAAGTGGTTTACAAACCTAGGCTCCACAGTCAGTCTGTCTGGGAATGTGGCTAAGTACCAACACTCACCATCATGGTACCAAGTTAACCTCATATGTCTGTGCCTCATTTCCTAATCCGAACACTGGAGATGGTATTACCAAACATTGGGTTCTTGTAAAGATTAATTAAACAAAAACATTCAATACACTTAGAATGCTTGCTACACAAGAGTCTTAGTAAAAATTGTTTTTCCTTTTATTATTATTTATTATCTTTCTTTTTCTTCTTCCCTTTTATTTCTCTTTCTTCTCTTCCTTTTTCTTCTATTTTTCTTCCTTCTCTCCCTCCTTGTTTTCTTCCTCTTCATTCTCTGACTCCTCTTCCTTTATAACCATTTCCCCATTTGACCTCTGTGAAGCTTTATGAGTACTGACACTATATTGCATTCAATTCTGTGCCCAATATCTTGTCATAGAGAATGTTATTACTTAATAGACATTGAGAAAAATATTGGGTTTTTTTTAACCTTTAAATAATTGTTTTCACCATTCAGAGTTAGTGAATATGTTTCAGTGTTAATAATAAAATACAGAGATCTTTGGGAAACTTGTGTGAATGCTAAATATGCACAGAATGAGATCCTATGTAAAGACATGGTAAGCATAATAATAATGTTGAACATTTATCTGTCACTTTCTGTATGTCAGATATGGTTTAAAAATGAGCTTTGCCTATATTAACTCACACCATTATTGTCCCCATTTATAAGATCTAGTATTCAAAGTTATTTTTTTTTCAGTTCACATAGTTAGATTACTTATTTCATCTATAATAACTGTATGTAATAAAAATTATTATAATTATACCTTTTTATACTAGAAAGATGACAGATACAATTTCATACTTTCAAAACACAAGGAAAGAAATGTCATATTTTTATCAGAGAAAAATATAGGAAAAATTGTTACTGGGTCAGATATAAAAATTAAATAATTAAAATAAAGTCTTTATTTTTTTCAGACTTGTGCCTACAATTCTAATCTGAGATGGAGTTTTTAATAAAAGATAAGCTTCTCTGTTTTTTGTAATGGAAGGAACCTGATCCTTGGAATGAATTCTTGTCTCCACCATTTATAACAAATAGCTTTGGGCCAGTCAAGCTGTTTCACAATTCACTTGGAAATAGAAAACATGTTTAGAAATAATACTATGTTGTGTTTGTTATAATTGTAGTTTTAAATTGGAACATTAGCTAAGCTATATCTTTAAGATTGTTTTTTATTTTTCTTTATCCCAAATGAAGAGGGCTTCTAGAATTTTTGGTTTCCTATGCTTAAATTTAGAAAATGGTAGCATACCAAATCCCCATGGCAGAGAGATTAAGAGGAACTAAGAGGGTCTGGCAAAGAGGCAGAAGTTCAAATTGGTTTAACTCAGTATTTCTTGAAACTGTCTCTTTCTCTGTCCCAATATCAATTCATATCTCCAGGCACGTTAATGATCTGTTGGATATTATTTGCATAACATTTGTGTGTTTACCAGTTTGAATTTAATTTTATAAAATGTTCACTTTTTAATTAAAACTAAGCTTTGTTGCATTTTAGTCATATAAGTGTTTGGTCATAAAGAATTTGACCAGCGAGCTTGTAAATTGAGAATAACTGACAGTGAATAAGGAAATTAATTTGCAAATTAGATTCTTAAGGAGAATGTTTGTTTGTTTGTTTCTAACAGTAGAGGGATTGAAATTGCCTTCATACCATAGTTCAATTCAACATTATACAGAGCAGAAAAAGGAATAGATTGTTACTGAAAGAATTTGAAGGAAGTTTTGTATGCAACGAATTTGTGGGATCTATTTAATTGAGTTGTGAGACATATAATTTGGGGGGGAATGGCAGGCAATCCATAATTAGTAAAGAATAGAAGCCTTATTTTGTAAGTCATTGTAGCAAATACTCAGTATTATTAGTTTTAACTTGTATTTGTACTAGTTAAGCATTTAATACAGTGCTAATCTGGTCTCAGAAAACAGTTGTGTGGTTGTTTCCTTCATTTGTAGTTTGATTTAAGCTGAAAATGGAAAAAGATGCTACTGAAACCTCATTGTTGTTCCTTTTGTACAAGTGTAGCAAACTTTCTACTTGTCCAGGCTTTAATCATGACATATTTGTTCATAAATTATCCAACAGCACATCTATGAAACTACTGTTAAGTCTTTATCTGTATGGTAGAAACTTTATTCTGCACCGCTAAGCCACATAAAGTTTCTTTACTCCACAAGACCAGCATTCAGCAATATTCAAGAAAGGTGAATATCCATGTTCCCCATAGTTTGATATATTTTCTCTCCTCGTTAAATGTTGCTTCTTTTTTCTCTGTATAACTTCCATGACTGAGGTTTATCATTTGACCCAGCGGCCATTTATTTTTTTTATTTTTTTATTTTTGTCTATTGGAAGGAATTTAGTATTCCAAACAATATTTTTTCATGGAAATTTTTTTTCTCATGCTGTTATCAGCAAGTAAGAAAAACATATTATTCACATATTGGTTTTATCAGTAGATGAGACTTAACTTGATTATTTCACAATTTTTGTTCCCTCCAAAACTTAAACTTTGGTTCTTGTGTGAACTTTTAGAAGAAAGAAAACAGATTTAAAGAAACAGAACCTTAGCCTGGAATGGAATTTTGTTTCTCCCATTGCCACATGTATGCTGACACATTTTCTCTCTTTCTTTTTCCTTCTGTCATCTATGAAGGTATCAATATTTGCCTCTGTGACAGAGATGCGCAGTGGAAAGTCACTGAGCCTCAGAAATAGTTCTTCTAGCTAGCTAAAGCGTTCAAAAACAAGTTATTTAACTTTTCTGGGCCTGCTGTCTTCATCTGTAAAAGGAAGAGGTCTGATTATAACATCTTTAACCTGATCTAATCTAATATTCTACAATTCTAATATACAAATGTGGAAGATAAACAAATTTTCCTCTACTTTTTAAAGCTCTTTTGGCCAGTCTAATAATTAAATCAGCATAAAACAGATTAATAAGAGAAAATAAACACACTTTATTTCATATGTACATACGGCACAGAAAGGAAGAATGGGCATATGTGACATTCTGAGCTAAAGTGAGATAAGGCGGCCTGAGTTTCATGGCGGAGGAAGGTCATTTGCAGGAGGATAAGAAGAGCACGTGTTCAATAATTGGGAGCTTGCCCTGCTCTATAGATAGGTCATAAAATATTGTTTCTGGTGATAACTCTTATTATGGGCAAGGTCCCAAATTTAGATTTTTCTATGTAGTTAAAGAAGGGGTAGAATTTTCCCCTGAGCCTTCAGGGTCTTGATTGCCTTCACCTTAAAATAATTCACATGCCAAAATGGCACAATTTGGGGAGGCCCGTTCTGAACCCTTCACAAGTAATAAAAATATAATATGACATGAAACTTGTACTAAGTTACTTCCTCTAAAAAAACAGTAATTACAAAACTTGCTATCTACTTTGTATTAACTTTACTTGGCAACAGAGGCTAATAGTAGCTTTTGATTCACTGAAGAATACCAAACTAATGTGCAATTGTAATCCAAATGAGTCCCATTTATTCTAACAATCACATTAGTCCTTTGCCCACTTTTAAGTTACTGTGGTCATTTTTTGCTAGCTCTTTAGGAGAAATGGGTTATTTTTTTTTAATTACGAAAATGTTATTTCAGTAAATGTAATTTAATTAAGATGAAAATTTCTGCCAACTGTTTTAAATAAATATAGTATTCTTTTACTAGTATGAAAGGAGTTACTATTTGCTGTCTCATTTCCTCACTAATATGCTGGCATGTTTAGCTTGAACCTGAGCTGGTGGTAGTTTAGAATTTACCAAAGCAGTTCTTTTTTCATGTAAGTAGGTTAAAAGTGAATTGGGCAGCCTCCCTGTGCCTTTTTGTTCACTTTAAAAAGGCCCCCTTAAGAGGGCTCCTTTTAGAAACCTAGAATCATAAATCTGGAAGATTGATACAAATTAACATTAGAATGATCCTTTTATATTTTAAAATTATACAGACTATTTAAAATATGCTAAATTGACATAAATTAAACTAAAACTGAATCAGAGAAGTAACATTTCTTGTTTTATTCTGCGAAAGAACTGAAATCAGTGAAAAAAATGTTGATAATGTTAAGGTACAATTTCTGCTCTTTAAATTACAGGAGGAAATGTTTTTGTACAGAAGGTACAAATTAATGTTATTCATTTCCTTGTGGCTTTACATGCCTGAGGATGGTGTAAGCAGACCAAAACTTCATTATGTGTTTTGACTTCTGAGAAGCTTGTTTGTTTATTTTTAAAGAAATATTACATTAATAAATTTCTAAAATTATATTTTAAAATTATTTTATTGATAGAACTGTTGGCATTTGATGAAGTATACTAATGTGTCTTCTCTTTTGTAAATTCAATAGTACTTTTTTTCCAGGGTTAAGGCAGTACAAACATTTTAATTTGTAGGAAAAGACTGAGCAACTAAATATGAGTAAAATTTCTTAAACTGATGTTTTAAAATATGCTAGAAAATTAGAGAACTGCATATTATGCTTTGGTTATAATTCAGGACTATACGATAACCCAGGTCTCTAAAATTCTCAAAAGAATGACAAAGATGGCAAGATTTCCAGACATGCACATTATATGTGCTAATAGCTTTGCAGTGAGAAAAGTTTATATTCCTTTAACAGAGGAAACATTCATTTTTAGCAGTTTAGACCATGGGGAACATAGTAATTACAACAGGCACTAATATCTGTCTCCATTCTATTTTTGCTTTCAAGCTCCTCCCCTTCCAAGCACTGCAAGATTCCCAGTGGAATTAGTAAAGGAATTTAAACCTATGTCATTTTCAACATCTCATATTTTATAGTACGTTTAGCACAACATTGATCCTCAAGGAATGCGCATATATATACATATATATATATATAATCACAGCAAAAGGATTTAAGAATGTTTTTCTTTACTTAAATACATCTATAGACATTTCCATTTATGTGATTTACAGTAATGATTTTCAGAAACACAAAACTGGAATACTCTTTTACAGTTGAGATTAAGTCTAAAGCCATGTTCTCAGTAAAAATCAGTATCCTTAGTCAAGTAATCCCGTCATTAGCTAGAACATTCTGGCCAACGTTCAATCTTTCGAACAAAATGAACTTGCAAATTGTATTGCTAGATGAGAAACAAAAACAAGCAATTAGCACTGAATCTATAGTGTTTGAGATCTTTCCCTGTGT
Organism: Rhynchonycteris naso; assembly: GCA_037038555.1. Lineage (NCBI taxonomy): Eukaryota > Metazoa > Chordata > Mammalia > Chiroptera > Emballonuridae > Rhynchonycteris > Rhynchonycteris naso. Next base: position 233,235,082 of record CM072998.1, read on the forward strand.
AGGTTCAGTTAGCAAGCAAATCCCCTCCCTAGGTGGACCCCCGTCACAGATACAGGATTGCTAGTTGCTGTGTTGTCTTGAGGTTCTCACTTTCTTAATCTTTAATTTGTAAATAGTTCCAGTGAGGAGTTTATAGGATTTCAGTAGCTAGTACCCTGTAATTAATATCAGTTAAAAATGTACATATGGAGGACTCCAAATGCCTTTTTTTTTTTTTTTTACAGGGACAGAGAGAGAGTCAGAGAGAGGCATAGATAGGGACAGACAGACAGGAACGGAGAAAGGTGAGAAGCATCAATCATTAGTTTTTCATTGCCGTCGCAACACCTTAGTTGTTCATTGATTGCTTTCTCATATGTGCCTTGACCGCGGGCCTTCAGCAGACAGAGCAACCCCTTGCTGGATCCAGCGACCTTGGGCCCAAGCTGACGAGCTTTTTGCTCAAGCCAGATGAGCCCGTGCTCTAGCTGGCGAGCTCGGGGTCTCGAACCTGGGTCTTCCGCATCCCACTCCGAGGCTTTATTCACTGCACCACCGCCTGGTCAGGCCCCCAAATGCCTTTTTTAAAGATTTTTTGCAAGCTTATTTTTATTCAGGCAAAAATAGAAAATGATAAAGAATAAATTTATAAGCTTTTTTATTTATTGTGAAAGATTCACTATGGTTTAATTTTCTTGTTAAAGGTATTAAATCAAATCATTTAGAGAAGTTAATCTATGTTATCAAGGAAAAAACTGACTTTCAATAGACTTAAAGCTTGACTATAGATCTGATTGCCTTTTATTATATAATGTTTACTCTCTTAATCTCTCTCTCTTTCTCTCTTTCTCCAAACACAAAGACACCCTTTATGTTTTACAAGTAATCTTCATAGATTGTGTAATTGGAGGTAACAATAAGGTATACATGTGGTATACCTTAGTATCATTAGTAAGGAGTGAAAATTTATAGTTGTTTCAATCTCTGCTACTGGGGAACAAGTATAAAACAACCTCTTTTTCTTTTTTAAATGGAGAAGGTGACCCAGCTACCATGTTCCTTTAAAGCTGTCTGCTCAGAACAAGTAATGCTGGTCATCTGAGAAACGTTCTGGGGATACACACCAAAAGAAATGCTTTAGGGCCTGATCAGGTGGTGGTGCAGTGGATAGAGTGTCGACCTGGGATGCTGAGGACCCAGGTTTGAAACCCCAAAGTTGCCAGTTTGACCAGGAGCTTATCAGCTTGAACATGGTGTCACTAGCATTAGCATGTGGTCACCATTTGAGCATGGGACATCATGGTCGCTGAATTGAGCCCAAAGGTTGCTGGCTTGAGTCCAAGGTCACTGGGTTGGCTGGAGCTCCCTGATCAAAGCATGTATGAAAAAAGCAATCAATGAACAACTAAAGTGCCACAAATACGAGCTGATGTCTTTCATCTCTCTCCCTTCCTGTCTATCTGTCGGTCTCCATCCTACCCCCCTGCTTAAATAAAAGTCTTAGGTAGAAACTATCTCCTCCCTTTCTTATACCCTCCAAACTCAACTTATATATTTAATTATCATGTTAAATTTTCTGTATTTTTAAAATTATTATGCCTTCTTGAGTAATCACCCTGTTCCTCTTCATGCTGATATTTGCGCTAAAAACTCATTTCTTTGGATATCTTCTCCCCTGTATATCCCTCTTTCAGTCTCCTGAAGGATTTACCCCGAATAGTTTTCCCAACCTCTGGGCAATTAGGACCCCCTTTTCTCAACTTATCACCCACTCCCCCACCCCCTTACAGTACTGCTTTGTAGCTATTTGTCTTGTCTTCTTGATTCAAATTCCTAAGGCTGGACTTATTTGTTCTACCCATCCCAAGTTCCACAGTTCTAGCAAGGTGCTTGGTGAGTGGTAAGTACAAAGTAAGTATTTAAAAAAGCCCAGAGAAAGGGTTTGTAGTGACATTAGTTGAGACCGTTGAGAAGGACAGAAGAGAGGTAGAGGGGAATGAATGGACCAGGAGGCAGAAGAGGCACATTGCCCTGAGACAGTAAGTATTATTTCTATATTTTTAGCTCATTTATACTTTAACTTTAGGTTTGAATTTTAATAATAGCAAACCCTTTCATTTTGTTAAGTAGGGATCATGTGGGTGCTTGGCAGCTTTTTCTGGTGTTGGTAAGAACTACATAATGAAGATTCCTAAAACACTGCAGTGAAGGCCTCTTCTAGAGGTGCTAGTTTAGGAAAAGTCAATATTCCTCAAAGTGAGGTTTTGAATTAGTAAAATCTGAATAAAAACTCATTGGTAACATTAAAAATGTGAGTGGAAACAAGAGAAGAGTTGGGAAGTGTCATAGAAAAGTGATGCTAATTTGCTAGGCCCCTTCTGGCTCCCCTGGCTCTGGCAGAGGACTAGGGTGCATTCTCTAGCTTTGCCTTCCCCCCTATATGGTGATGACTACGAGGACTTAATTACAGACCTTCTGGGTTTCTTGTTATCTAGGTTGCTTTATGTAGGAATGTGTTAAATGGTGCAATGACCAAAAGTAAAGGAACTGTCCTTATTTCAAGGACTTGCTGTGCTCTTATGGGATCACATGGCCACTAACTATGAAACTTCTCAACAATCTTAAAGACCAGGTGGGAATTTTGCTAGTAGTGATAGACTATGGGGTAGGGGAAAATTGGGGTTTTTTGCCAAATAAACATTATTAAAAATTTTATTTAAAATTGTGGTAGAGGAAATTACAGAAGAAGGAGACTATCAAAGAGAGGAAATGCCAGGTAATTACTAAACCTTTACTGCATGTTGTCTTTAGAGATATGAGGCTAGATGTTCTCTATGCAAAGGGGGTGAACTGGGTGATGGCATTTTTATTAATCATTTTTTTGGTCAAGTGCCTTTTCTTAAAACAATCAGTATCGATTGCTTTGGTTGCATTGGTTGTGATTTTCCATATTGATCATTTAGAGGCTGAAGCGTTGCCATTCAAAGCACCTTGATCCACTCATTTTAGTGGCATGGTTTGATGTGCATATGTACGTGCATATGCACACACAGTCAAATCCAGATTTTGTTTGTAATTTTGAAAAATATTTGTTTTCATCAACTGTTTTGTCACTTTTACTGTACAGTCTCTTGGTCCTGGACTATAATCCTTGCTGACTCATTTATTTCTCAGTAAATACAAAATGCTGGAACTTTATGGTAGATTTTGAGTAGAGAGTGACAAAAGGGACAGTCAGCATAAAAAATTTCATTATGTTATTTTTCAATTCGTTTTCCCCCCAACAGTAGAGTTGTTATCCAAGAATGGCTTAATTTCTCTTCTTAATATAAAATGTGCAGGGTTAAACAACAAAGTGGAGATTGCCTTGCTAGATAACTGGTAGCTTTTTGCATCAGAAATAAAGTCCTTTTTCTACCCTTTAAGAGCCTGGTGACACTGGCAACTTAGAGTCAATCTCTCTGAGTCCTGGTTGCCTCATTTGTAGCATGGGCAATGGTATTGCCTCATTTATGATGTTGCTGAGAGAACTGAATAACACAACATGCAAAGATTACTTCAAAAAGATTGTTGGCATGCAACAAATATTTGCTATTGCTATTATTATGTTACTATCATATAAAATGATACTACCAAGAATAGTAGTGAGGATGGGAGTCAGCGAGATAAGAACAAAGGAAGAAGTTAGGATAAATAAATCTGTTGAGATAATTCTGAGTAAACCACAGGCAAAACAGAAGTACATGAAGATACAAAGCTTTGCCTTGACAAAATTGAACACTGTATAAATTGTTATAAGAGTCAGAATGCCACTTGAAAAAAAGCTGAATTATGAGGTACAGTAATAGCATCCTAATGAAATGGAAAATAGTTACAAAATTTTATCAAAAAATGAATGCTTATTTTTATTTATCTCTGATTAAGGAAAAAAATGACTAATGATCGACCAAGGGGTAAAGATGAATATACATTAAGCCAGCTATTTACTACCAAAATCTACATGATTTTCCTCCTAAAATATTTTTTACCTACCTAACATAAAAGGTGGAAACAAAAATTTAATCATTTCCCAACACTGTAATGTGAACTATTTTTTAGATGTTCCTTACTCATTTCTGGCTACAATAATGAGAGTTTTTTTGAAACAATGCCACAAAGCAGCACTAAATATGTGCTCTCCCACACACTGCATATAAGGGAAATCAAGTCGAGAACAATTTCACTAACTGTTTGCCAAGGTCAACTTTTCTGTTTTTCACAGAGTAATGTGCTTTCCTTGAAAAATAATGTAATTCTTTCTTCATTGAAATATGGCCCTCCTGATATGAAATTCTTTCTGGAATAATAATATAAATCCACTTTATCTAATTTGACAGTAGACTACTGTATGAAGATTTAAGAAACAATGTTAGCATTAATTCATTCAAAGAAGATACATTTATTGCTAGTTCTTTTCTTTTTCTTTTTTTTGCCACTATAATAACTATATGAACTAGGTAGCATTCCTTTATATAATATTTTTTTAAACAGCAAAATTTCTTTTTCTTTTTAACTTTCAATTAAATTGCTTTCTCCCCATAGCTAGAATGGGGAGATTGTGGGGATCAGCTAATCTTTAGTTGAACATCAGAAACAGCTCTACTTTCTCAGTCTTAGGCAAGTTGTGTGTTATTTAATTTACTTTTAATTTTGGTGTCATTGGGAAAGGAGAGCAAAAAGGTATCATATTTTTAAAGTTCTCTTCTTTTGTATACACTAGACGATTATTACTTATAGTCAACTGAATCTTACTTTTTTCATTACCTATACTCATCATCTGTTTAAAATACGTTTTGTCCTTCCTCCCTCTACAAACTAACAGAAAAGCTACCAGAGCACCAGAGCTTGGATGAGTTCAAATCCTTTCTGGCCAGATTCTTCTTACTTTTAAAAGTTCCCTACCATCTTGTCTCCTATGTTCTAGAAAAATCCAGTATTGTTTCCCCTTGCTCAGAAGTTGGCCATCAGGTGTGCTGGACTGCAGGCCTGGTTTTTCATTTGTTAATTTCCATTAATCAGACAAAATGTTCTGGGTAAAAGAGACTCTTGCTAGATAGTGGTTATGAGGAAAAGAGTCATAGTGGGGAATGACATCAGGGAGCTTGCTGACCTCCAGCAGTCTGGGAGGTCAGGCTTCCTGACTTGGAGTTGAGGGCCCATCACTACTCACAAGGAGTTGGCAGCCTGAGAATTTAGGATATCAGCTGTGTTACACTCGGGCTTGGCACACTGTTAGCTGAGAATTATCATGTGGTTATAAGAGTGAGGCCATCTTAAGCTTAGCATCTTCAAAAAAAAAAAAAAAAAGGGAGCCTGACCAAGTAGTGGATAGAGCAACGGACAGAGCACAGACTGGAATGTAGAGGACCCAGGTTTAAAACCCTGAAGTCGCTGGCCTGAGCATGGGCTCACCAGCTTGAGCATGGGCTTATCCAGCTTGAGCACAGGCTCACCTGCTTGAACCCAAGGTTGATGGCTTGAGCAAGGGTTCACTCACTTTGCTGTAGCTCCCTGGTCAAGGCACATATAAGAAAGAAATCACTGAAAAACTAAGGCACCACAACCAAGAACTGATGCTTCTCATCTCTCTCCCTTCCTGTCTGTTTGTCCCTGTCTGTTCCTCTCTCTGTCAAAAAAAGAGAAAAGGGAGAAAGGAAATTGTCAAGGTACCTCCTTCTAGAGGGAGCCGGTAGATCCAGCTCCTCCCCCCCAGTTGCAAGGTCTGACCTCAGCACCCTCATCCCCGCTGCTCCCCTGGGACCCCACTTGCTCCTTCTGGGCCACTTGAAGGAACTGGCTCCTGCCATTTCCCCTTCTACCTCCTTGTTATTTTGAATATGTGTTTCTGAACAACATGCTTCATTCTTTCTCTCTAAGCTCTTTCCCAAACTCAGCTCCTCCCAAAAGGCCACCATCGGTGGGTCAATCAAAGGGAGATGAGCTGTTCCATCTTCCACATTCAGCACCTGACAATTCCACGCCTTAGCAGATTTACATGGGTAAAGCATGGCTGGCATGCGATGTGCTAGTTGCTTAGCTTTTACTCAAGTCTCCATATAACAAGTAAGCCGGTGTCTAAAGGAAGAACTCTTAAAACAGCGCATTGAAATTTATCTCACATCTACAAAATATGATCTCCCATCCAGAGCAGGGGCTAGCCTGTCTGTCCTCCATATTCTATAGCACCTTCTGGACGATTCCAAATAACATTCACAGAATTGTTCTGCTGTTCATCCTTGAGGAATTAGAAGTGTTAGGAGGAGTGCAGTCTAACTCTTTGTATTTATTTTTATTACTTAAAAGACTGATTTGCTGTAATAATAACTGTACTACAAAAGATTATTTGCTAATATTGATGGTAAGTAATTAGGCACTTACAACTTCTTAAACTTTTTATGACTTAAGTTTGTGAGGATCTTTATAAATAAAATAGATGACTATTAAGAGAATACCTGTTACATGTAGAAAATATGGAAAATGAAGCTATAAGAATATGTAAGTCTACTACTCAGCATGCATTATGTCATTCGTATACAAATTGTTCCGTTTATGTGGACTGCATGGTGACAGAAACAGAGAAGGAGAAAGAGAGAAGGGAGATAAGGCAATGCTATTTATTTATATTCAGGAAGAGCACAGTTACAAGCAGAGGTTCCAGAGTAGGACAGTGTTTTAGGCAAATTATTTTATATCTCTAAGCCTCAGGGATTTGTTGTGAGGATTATTTGAGATTCTAGGAACTGATATTTATTGAATGTTTTCAATGTCAGATATTGTTCTAAATATTTTTTACACAACTCTTTAATTCTCACAATAAATGCAATGTTTGTATTATGACACTTTGCCTTTCATTGTGTGTACAAAATAATTATAAAGAGCTTAGTGTAGTGTCAGAAGTAAATACTTGCTATTTGTGCTTGATTTTCTTTTTCTTTGCAAGAGAATAATAGGAAGTTTTATAGCAAGCCTTTCATTTCATGTTTAACCATTTTCCCGGAATGATATTTTTATTTAAATTTACTAGTTAATGTCTTCAAATAAAAATTTTAAACTATTTCTCATACCCTTTATTTCAGGGATGAAATTCCAATTCTTAGATTAATAAAGTCTAGAAATGGCTTTTTTGTATATAATCTATTGTTCAAAATAAACTCACTGTCAATCTAGACATGTCATGACCTTATCAGCTCTTCCCAAGTGGTTAGTTAAAATGGAGACAATTTAATTTATAAATAAAGACTTGTTCCTTTGGCCAATTCCTAGTTACTTCTTGGGTGGGATTTAGAGTATGCACTGTCAATATGTTTTATCAGATACTTCCTACATAGGTGGAATGTGGCTTTCCAGTTAATCTAATGTATAGCAGAAATTTCTGTATCAATGGGCATATCTTTCATATAATGAATGGCACATGGCAGCAGCAAATATTTCCCTTAGATTTCTATAAAATAAAATTTAATCCTTAACAGAAGAGATTGCCAATGTTCACTGATTTTGTTTTTTACATCAGAAGTGGGGGTTGGTAATTACTCTAACTATAGTACTAGAGACATTAAAAAAAACACCTAACAATTTTATTCTCAGACATTTTACTAAGGGGCCTTTTTCTTTTTTATATAGTGGTATCAGTATAATCCTACAGACTCAGGGTTTGGAAAAACTTCCAGTGAAAACTTTAAAAATTATTTATTTTTACTAATTTTTATGGAATGTTTAGCAAAATGTTTTGATCTCTTTGTCAAAAGAAATGTTTATGGACAGTGTCCAATATCATGGTGTTACTTGGCAGTTACTTTAAGTAAAATTATTTTAAGACTTCTAAGGGGTAACTTAAACTTTTGTATTGTGTTGCCAAGTTCTTTCTCGAAGAGTGTTCAGAGAGCATTGCTCTTGTATCCTGAGATGTCTTTCCATGTGGTCTGGTTAGAGTTGCAGGATGGGACAGACGGTATTGGGAGATTAGATAGACCAGATAAAATCAGCAAGTGCTAGGCAGGCAGACCCAGCGGCTTGCATGGGAAAGACATTCAGACCTTTAGAGACAATTGTGTGTTGTTCTGAGAAAGGCCTTCCCATTTTGAAATTAAATTGCTTTCTCCTCTATATTTACTTTAAAATATTTAAGCCTGTAATGACTTGTTTTTTACTAAGGTGTGAGGCAGGAATCCAACATTTTTCCATAATGGCAGCTTCACCATGTATTCAATTTCCCATGTAGAATTTTATGGGTTTCTGGACTTTTTCTCTGGTTCAGTCCATTCGGGCTGAAAAGTACGCTTATACGTGGTAGCTGTACTTGAATCCTCATTTCCCTGCCCTGGCCTCCTGGCGGCAGCCTGCCTTGTTCCTGGAACTTTGTAGCAGATTCATGCTAACAGGTTAAAAGAGGCTCAGGACACATTAGGACTCTTATTTGGGATTGACAAGCTCAGATATAAAGAAGTGGCATGGCTGGTGGGAGTAGGTGGAGTAAAGCCCTCCACTGGTTTGCCTCAAGCAGAGTAATAAGCTCATCTGGTCCCAGCGTGCTACTATTGATCCAAGGATAAGGCTCCCATTGGTTTACAACTGTGCTTGTTCCCTGGGGCCTGATTGCCGCTGATCTGAGCAAGGGACCTCAGCAGGTCTCCCACGCCTGGAGTACACAAAGTCATGCAGCAAACGGTCCTCACATCAACTCAATGGGCGTGATGCCCTCTGAGCTACGTCCCTGGAAAACTATAAGCTCTTACAATGCAGCCAGTTAGATACTTTTTTTCTTCATCTTCTTTTTTTCTTCCTCATTCTATGAGCTTGTGGTGGCTAGTGGTACATGATAGAGAATATCTCTGTAATTTATGAGAGAGTGCACACTTAGAAGAATGTATTTGGTTTGTGGTGAGGGGACTTCCTTTATCAAAATTATAACAGGCTAGTCTTTCATATAATTCTCAAAACTGTTGCTTTTTGTTTGATGTTTGTTTGTTTGGTGTTGTTACTAGAAAAGCTGCTAAACATCTTTCTCAAACAATGTATTTGTCTCTGTCAAAGTTTTAATACCAAACGCTAAACCACGCTTCTCTTTTAATTACTGATTCTTGACAATTGTAAATTACATAATACAAATCATGGAAGCCATTTCCAGTGAATTTAACGACTATAAGGGGAGATTGGCAGGGTAAACGAGAAACACGTGTCTCATCTTTGACATTTGGGAACACTGGACAAGGCTTTAAAATTGTCAAGTAGTTCAAAATGTTTTCTTTTTGCCAGAAGAAAGAGAGAGTACACACCTGACCAGGCAGTGGCGCAGTGGATAGAGCGTCAGACCAGGGCACAGAGGACCCAGATTTTAAACCCTGAGGTCGTTGACTTGAGCGCGGGCTCACTAGCTTGAGCTCAAGGTTGCTGAGCTGAGCAAGGGGTCACTCACTCTGCTGGAGCCCCCCAGTCAAGGTACATATGAGAAAGCAATCAATGAACAACTAAGGAGCCACAAAGTCTCTATCTGTCCCTCTCTCTGTCTCTATCACACACACACAAAAAAAAAAAAAAAAGAAGAGAAAGGGAGTACACAAAACCTGGGACGGTGCTTCTGTGTTCATGTCTGTTCATGAACTTTATAGGATTGATTATAGCTTAAATTATTTAAGGGTATTATAATGTAAAGATTTGATTAGTATGTCAATAAATTTCTAATATGTTTGTGTAACTTTAGAAGGTTGGAGAGTTTCATCATTCATTTTTATGCTCTGAGCCATGAACACTGAACAGGAGGGTAACTCTCAAGTTACTTCAAGTGCTTGAACAAATCGCTCTTTCCCAGTTCTCTAATCTATTTTTTAATATGATAAAAATTAATGCTAGACTCAAGATGCAAAGTTGGAAAACCATGTTTAGTAAAAATACACATAATTTTTGTGAAAAAATATAATACATGCTTCTTTAAACTTGAGAAAATACTTTTCACTTTACATAAAGTGGGCTTGGCCTTGAATGACCACAGTTCCAATAAAAAGGGGCATTAAAACATGATGAAAGAATCCTCTTTTTATTTCACTTTTCAGTGGAAATACAATAGGTATTTGAAAATCTCCAGACCGATGATAAGCCCCCAATCCTTAAACAGTGCCCATGTGTTCTCAATACCATTTGCACCTTGATCCAAGTTCCCTGGATTCCATAAGGAAGGCGGTGCCTCTTAGAGCAATAACTCTTACTCTGAAGCTGTTGGAAATATATGACACTTAAAGGAAAATGGTATAAAAATGTCAGTACAAAACAGAACATGTTATAAAGACTATGTTTCTGGATATAAGACAACTGAATTATTAGTCTTATAAAAGGAATGAAACGACAGTCAAGATTATGTTTGATGTTTTTTCTAGTTGAGGTAGACCAATATATTTTGCAGATAAACCTGAGGAGAGACTTGAGGCAGTGCAGTGCAGGGAGGGTGGCTTTGCTTCAGTTGTGGGCAAACACAAACCATGTGTTCTGCTGATCTTTTCACTAGGGATTTCAAGTCATTATTGTTTTATGGGAAGTAACTTTTTTTTCATCATAACATATTAAAAGATAGAAAGGGAGAGAGAATTTCTGTGATTTCTTTTTTTTTTATTTTGGTCAGAGTAGTGAGTGTTAAAGTATTTTTATTTTACTACTAAATAGCTCAGTAAATGAGAGTATATATTTGTGCATTAAGCAAAATACATTTAAACAAAATGTTTTTATCACTAAACCAAACATGGTTTGTTTTATAGTATATATGATTTCTATTCACCCGAGAAATGTCAAGGGTATCCTCTGAGAGTCATAATCATCATTAGTTTAATTGTCATGTGAATTTCAAAGAAGTATTTTGTCTTATATGTCTTGAACATTTTATATCTATATTCTTTTTTATTCAGACTCAGATTTTGGTCTGATACAAGTGATATTAAAGTAGGATACATATGAATGATATTAATATAGGTAATATTCAAGTAGGAGATGTTGTAAAATTTTTGTTTTAGAGCTTCTATATATCAGGTCTTGCCCTAAGAACTTTGCAAATGTTAACTCATTTAAACCTCAGAGCACCTTTGTGACATACAAGTGTGGACAAAAGTAGGTTTACAGTTGCTCTTCTAAAAAAGGAGATGCAGGGGCCCCAAGTCCTTCTGATTGAGATCTCCCACAAAAAAGAAAAAGAAAAAATGCTGTTTATGATTATTAGCTTCATTAACTCTGTATATTCTATACTCACAACTATAAATCTACTTTTGTCCATCCATGTATATTATTAATATTCTGAGAAACATACTAATATGTCATGTCAACCCTATGAGGTGCATACTGATATTATGAGAAGAGGATTAGAGATGTTAAGTGACTTGCCCAGTATGACCCAGCTGGTGAGTGGCAGAACTGGGTTTGAATGTGGATGAAATATGTTGCCTTTAGTAAAAACATAATAGCACATATAAATATTTATTCTAAATAAGACCACTGTTGGTGGAGCAACTTACGGCCATCTGATAAATGGGAAATTGGGATTTCTGTTAGTAAGAATAGTCAATTAAAATTCATGCTTGAATTAATTCTGAAAATTAAATCTCTGAATTATTGATGCTGTACCATTTCATGTGTAGGTTATTATATGTTTCAGTAGAGAAGGTAAATGCTTACTTGTTCTTTAAAATTATTTAGCCTTTAAAATAAATAAGCATGAATAATGTGATTTATCACTTTATTACATGTGACATTTGATTTTATTTAAATGATTTTTCCATAGTCTAGAGTTTCACTGTGTACTTCGAAAATGCACTAAAATATTCATTGAAAAATAACTTTAGTAAATTATGAGTTGATATCTGAGGATACACTATTAGCTTGCTTATAAATTTAATTGTAAGAAAACACATACATATAAAATAATGTTATAATTATATTTTCATGTGTTTACATATTTATAGCATTTTCTCATCTCTATGAAAGTATTTAATGTAAAATTGTTATGACATGATTTATTAGACATTTAGTTTTCACCCCAGTTTTATTTGTAGATTTAATATTACATTGGGTTAATATCCCTTAGTTTTATTTTTTCCTTCATGTCTAAATTCTTATCAGGTTTATGATTCTAACAAAAAGACAAAATAGCAAAACACAAGTTTTGGCAAACACACCTACTGGTAAGAAAATGAAAATAGTATTGTTCAGATATGCTCATTATATTGACTCACTACATAGAGCTAATCAACTTCTCTGTTTCATTATTCAGTTGAGAAAAACCTGAAGTCAGTGTTAGGTTGGGAGTTTAAATATGAATTTACCTTTTTTTTTATCATCTGTATCATTTTATGGATTCAAGGAGAAATCTAGAAATTCAGTTTCATCCACTGAGTATTTTTAAAGCACCTACTAGTAGCCCAGATTGCTCATTAAAGTGTAAAAAATTCAAAAGAGATTTTCTTTGTTTTCAAAGACTCAGGTCAAATAGAGATACTTATATCAGGAAAAGTGGTACAATTTTAAACTAATATGCAAATTGTGTTTGTTTTAAAGTTTCTTGTTGTATTTGTATCCTGAAAATACTGAAACTTCTATAGCTATTTGAGATATCTGACATAATCCCAAATTTATTATGGGTTGTTCTGAAGTTATTCATTGCCCTCAATATTTCTTATACTACCGCTTTCTTATATGTCAAGTAAAGGAAGCTACATCTTCATCAGACAGTGGAGAATCTCTTTGCAGAAGCAACTAAATGTCTCATTTTCCTCAGTATAATGTTCTTTTTAGGTATTATGAATACTTATTTTGTAGATTTTTAAAAGCTTCTATATGTTGATGTCAAATATTAAGGATATATTATCAACAACCCTTCTTCTTTTGCTCTTGAAGTAATCTAAAATCATCTTGAATCTACTGATTATTCTATGGCAGAAACCAATAAGAATTAATATATTTATCTTACTGTTTGTATGACCAGTGTTTAGTACGGTGTCTCTCATATAATAGACTCCCATAAATATTTGATGATGAATGATTGATCTTTAAAGCAAAGAATAGTTTAGTACTTTTACCGGGAATAATGTAAAGTTTCCATATTGGTAAAATACTGCAGAATGTAACACACATAAAGCAACTGAGCTTTTTCCAGTTTTGTTCTTACAGCTATTTCACAGCAAAAACAAAAACAATTCAAACTGTCAAAATGAAAGTGTAGAGGATAAAAAAATTCTTGTCATGCAACACGTTAGGTGAAGCAAATGTAAAAAATCCAGGAGGTCAACTTGAACTTCTTTTTTGATACACAGAGGTTTAAGAACATACTCAGTTGTTTTTATATATTAATATAAGATGAAGTAAGAGCATGGGCTTTTCCTCAATACATTAATGCATTAAATGTACAGTATAGTAGAGTTAAACTAGTTAACATTATGCTAAGGAAAAAAATCTTAACTAAAGAAGATATAATTCTGATGTTACTTTATTCATTAGTCTGAGAGCTTTTTAAGTATTGGATCAAAAAAATAAACTGTTGAGTATTGAGAGAATGGCATTTGTAGGTGGCTGTTTCACTCTTTGGTTTATGATTTCTAACATTTAGGTAGTCTCATGTCCTTCATGAGACATTTTTACAAACACTATGCTCATCCTAAGGACAGTCCTGAAAGGGAGACTAAAGGCAATCTTGGCTTTCCAACTCCAAGTCCAATTCTCTCATCAACTCAGAGATGTTGCTTCATTGTGTCTGCTTTCCTCATGCACTTGCATTAATTCTGACTGTATATAACTTTATAATGGGACGTAAGTTCTAATCAATCGTCACAGGACATAAACTTCTAAGTGTCCTATATTTAGCACGAGGCTTAGAAGAGTACATGGATAGTAAATGCACAAGGGAACAGGTTACTGCAAAGCAACCTCTCTTGAAAAGAATCTGGAATCAATACTAGGCTTATAAAATTGTTCATGTCAAGCATCCCCTGGATGTGTTTTATTGCTTTTATTAGTGTGACTGTATAATACAAGAACATATACTTCTTTCTTTTAATTTTCAAAGCTTACCCCGCCAACCACTCTGCTCTCTTCTATGACTACATATTCCACAAGATAGACAAACTTTCTAAATACTCATATTTCAAACAGATTCACTTTCTTTGGGGAAATTATAAGGCACTCTGTGATCCATAGAAGTGGTTTAACTCAGTAGTTCATAAGCCAACAGAAATGTTCTTCTACCTGAGTGTTTGAAAACCATTGCTTGAAATCCTATTGAAATCTTTTTACAAAGGATTTAAAATAATTTATAGATTAGAAAAACAGAGAGCCAGGCAACTTTGCCACATTGCTGTTTTCATTCAGCAGAAGAATTGCTTAGCTATTGGTCATCTTTAGTTATCACATTGAGTGAAGGGATTTTTCTCCCCTAAATCTAGTTTTGAATACTTGATATTTTGTTAGAGTATAGATATAATAACTAGCATCTTGAGTTTAATCTATATTAAAAAGTGGAAAATTATATTGAAATTTAAAGTCTTCTTAGCTTAATCTGCTCATTAAAAATGTAAGTCTTCTCAAGTTTATTTAGAATAACAGTAGATAAAGGTTTGAAGTACTTGTCATCCATTGAGGAGGAGAGTTCATTGATCAGCTACTTAATTGCCTTTGATTCTCTGAGTGACCACGTAATTGGGAAGTGAAGCCTGAGTAATATTTGTTAGCAGTTGAGTGATTAATTAACTGTTCTATCCCTAAATTGAAAGAGCAAGCTGACTTATAGTATGAATTTAAATACAGTTAAGATGCTTAAAGCATGTCTGTTCTCTTATATCACCAGCTGCCTTTTTTTATCTTTATTAACTGATCAAGTAATAATTGATAGGTAAATTAATTTGCTTATAACATCACTGAAAATGAGTCCATGGAATAAGTTTCAAATTAACTAAAAAGGATTTATAGCTAATTTTGTTTAAGTCCTTGAATGAATTAGAACATTTTGAAAATGTTTTTACTTCTCTGAAATAACCATATTCCATATGTTAATGTTTATTAGGTATATGCATACTTATATAAACATAAATAGTAGTAAGTTACATGATATAAATACAAATTATTTTTAATAGAAGGTCTTACTTAAATGTTTTAGTGTCTCTGGGGAAAAGTCAGAAGTGGGATCCATTTTCTTTCTCAATTCATTCATGATAGTATAAAAAAATGACACTTCTAAGAAAGTTCCTTTCTTTACCTGTCCTTTGCAAGAGGGTATACTAACTTGAAGTCAGAAGACAAAAATTTTGCTCTATACTATTTATAAATTTTGTGTTTGTTGGGTGTGTTCCCTAACTTCCTGGTGCTTTAGTGTTTTTTAAACAGTAAAATGAGAAAATATCTACAGTGTTCATGCAAAGGGTAATCTTGCATAAAATTGTGGGTTGTAGATTCAGGAGGGTCTCTGAAAATACAGACAAGGCATGATAGCTAGAGACAGTTGAATAGGTTGGTTAATTCATCTGCTTCCTGGTTACTGCTCCTGATAATGGCAAAGAACAGAATTTGCCTATTACCACTAGAACTGTAATCTACCAGTATATAAAGATGCTTTTGTTGAGCTAAACGAGAAGACTTTATAATGTAGGCGGACTTCGAAAGTGCTTTCTAATTCTGAGGTATTGAGTAACTGTGACTGCAGCCTTTGGGACAATGTTCATTTGACCTTGTTGGCAGAAGGGAATAGACCTCATTTGCTCTTAGGAAAATAGTGATTTTCTGTTAAAAATTACTTCAGATTTTCTCCTGAAGTTGTATTACTACAATAACAATGGTCATTAACAATTGTATAGTATTGAATTCACTTCTAATCTGAGTTAATCCAAACTGTGAACTTTTAAAATCCACATGTATTGCAAAACTCTGTTAGACAAAGTGCTTTCTTTTTATTCATAATGCAAAGATGGAAATTCTGAATAAAAATTTATCATTACTGCAGTTACTTTTCTGATAATTTAATTAATATTATTTTATTATTTCATTCTGTGATGTTTTGAAATTAGTTTATTTAGATTCTTTTTTTTTTTTTTGCTCCTTTTTTTAGAATTCTCTGATCTGTCTCAAGGGGCTTTGTTTGCAACACAATTTCCAGTTCTATCCTAGGTTAATGGTGGAATTATTTAATATAAACTAACATATTAAAAGGCTTCACTTAATTCCTGGCTGTTTGGCTTAGTGTAGAGCATTAGCCTGGTGTGTGGATGTCCCAGATCCGCTTTCCAGTCAGGGTACACAGGAGAAGCTCCCATCTGCTTCTCCACCTGCCCCCTTCTCTCACTTCTCTCTCTCTTCCCCGTGCAGTCTCCTCTATTGGAGTGATTTGGCTCTGGGCACTGAGTATGGCTCCATGGCCTCCACCTCAGGTGCTAAGAAGAGCTCAGTTGCTGAGCAATGAAGCAACACACTTTGATGGGCAGAGTATCGCCCCCTAGTAGGCATGCTGGGTGGATTCAGGTCAGGATGCATGTGGGAGTCTGTTTCTGCCTCCTCTCCTCTCATGGAATAATAATAATAATAAAAGCATCATTTAATTAATCTGCATTTTGAAAGAATGAATGCATTGTTGCCAGCAGTGAGGAGAAAGGCAGGAAAGCTGAAACCTCTTTCTTTCCTCTCTCTCCTTCTCCATGGATACATTTCTTCTCTGGCCAGACAGACCCATGGGACCCGGTTAGCCACAAAATATGTGCAGCTTAAAAAACGTGTCATTGCCCTGGTTGGTTGACTCCGTGGTAGAGCATCGGCCTGGCGTGTGGAGTCCTAGGTTCAATTCTCGGCCAGGGCACACAGGAGAAGTGTGTGCCACACTTCTCTGCCAGCACAATTTTTTTTTGAGTTCTATAAAAATCAACTTCTACTAAATCATTACTTCTCTACCCTTCCCCCTCTTCTTTCTCTCTGTCTCTCTCTTCTCCTCCTGCAGCCAAAGCTCCATTGGAGCAAAGTTGGCCCAGGCACTAATGATGGCTCCTTGGCCTCTGCCTCCAGCACTAGAATGGCTCTGGTTGTGACAAAGCAATGCCCCAGATGGGCAGAGCATCACACCCTATTGGGCATGCTGGGTGGATCTTGGTCGGGCAAATGTACAAATCTGTCTCTCTGCCTCCCTGCTTCTCACTTCAGAAAAATACAAAAAAAAACAAAAACAAAAACATGGTACTGAGGTATGGATGATAAACCAGTTAACTTCCACTCAGACTCAGATATTACTTTTCCAACATAAAGATGGTGCTTGTTCCTTCAGTGCCTCATTTGTTCCTTGTTTGTAAATTATGGACCTTTGGCAATCCTGCATATCATTAACACCTAGGTAATTATTTAGTTAGTTCTCTGGAATTGCAGCTCACCCATATGTCCCTCAAGACTAAAAATGTTGATGCTGCTTGAGCACTGGGAGAATTTGACTGTCTCAAAATAAATAATAAATACCAGAGGGTTTTTTTTATTCTCATTAAATATTTAATTTATAAGAAGGTTTTAAAATACCATTATTAACCATATTGTATATCTGTTGAATGTAAAATGACCTGGCACATGGTAAGCACTCAGTAAATATGGGGTTTATGTTATTGTAGTGCGTGTTGCTGTCAAATGAATAGCTGAATGAAATCATGCAACATGAAGGGTAAAAGTCATCACATAGCTGCAGGTTTCTGTAACAGTTAGAGTTTCTTGAAAGTCAGAACACACAGACTGTATACAGAGTTTCCTAAGTCTAGGTAATGGCAGTTGTCATGGGATGCCAACATAGGCCTGAGTTGTGGTTGCCATGGACAGGCAAGATGAGCCAACTTAACCCAGGGCACATTGAGTGACTGTTGGTTAGACATCAGGGGCCCTGCTTTATTTCTGACTTTCTGGTGAAATCTCTCTGAAGCCAAGGGCAAAATAAAAACCCTTCAAATATTTTGGCCTCATTCTATTATAGCCACATTTACTCTGCCAACAAGTTTAGTTGTTTTTGGTGGGGTTTTTTTTGAGTTCTATAAAAGTCAGCTTCTACTAAATCATTACTTAATCCTTTCTAACGTAAGAAGAGATTAGTCATTTTTTCTAGACAGAACAGAGGTAGAATGGAACTTAAAGATCCAAGATTTTACTTACCTGGTTGGGTTGTTTTTTGAACACTTATTGAGTTCTGCTTCATGTGGGAAAACTGATTGGAACTTGTTTTAACTTGAGTGACTATGGAGGAACTCAAGTCTCTCTAGAATTCATAGTGACCTTGCTGTATTCTAGACTTAACTTTTGTGCATCTAGACTGTGTCATTAGTCAAAGAGCAGCCATGAGAAGGAAATGGAATTCTGGCTATTTAACATAAAAAATGATCCCTTTGCATCTGAGCAGCAGTTATTTTTGCACCAGTTACATGCTTTGTCTATAAATTATTTAAACACTAAATTCTTGCTATCTGAGATATCTTTGAAAAATCTTTTATTACCGCCATCACATAAACATAGAAAAGAACAGATGTGTACTATCAAAGGTGGAGCTCATTTTTTATATTTTAAACAAAATAGTGCATTTATTTCCAAATATAGCTTGTTTATGCAGTATCTAAGAAAAAATTGTGTTTGCAGGTAATTAAAGAAGTAAGAATTAAGAAGTAAATTGTTAAAGTAGCACAGAAATATATAAATAGTTTAAAAGAGATTACAATTTTATAGGGGAAAAAAAGTAAGCCTGATTTTCCAACACAAAAAATGCTGGAAAATAATTTTTAAAATCCCATTATTTTATCATTTTAAGACAATTCTGTACAAAGGTAGATGTGTACCATCTTTTGCTTAGAAGAGTGATATGAATAGGATTAATTAGACTGATGGCCTAAGTTTTCTAGGCCATTCCACAACTAATAATTTAAAATGAATCTTTGAAAGCAGCAAAACATGGCTAGTCAATTATTCATACATAGTATTAATCTATCAGTTTTTCATTTTATGCTTTCTTATGGTTGATAAGAAGTCAATGTATATTGTTTTCTCTTTAAAGAGGACATTTAAGTGAGTGACACCACTCATTCTTAAAAGTACACACTCCAACTTTTGTGTGGTCTTTATACATGAATGAAGAAAAAATATTTCATGTTTTGGAAGAATTCTCTCATGTAGATTTTTAAAACACTACTTTGATTCAATAAAAAGTGAACTTTAGATGTTTTAAATTATCTATGCTAAGTGATATATATATATATATATATATATATACATACATATATATGTATGTATGTGTATATATATATATATATATATATATATATATATATATATATATATGTTTCTGGAGAAATAAATTAAATCATTTTAAATCATAAAAAATTACTTTTCAAAAAATGATCTGAAACGCTCTGGCTATAAAATGTTATAAATGTCCTGTTACCTCCACTGGGGTTTCAGATGCACCATTGTGGCCTGTTGAAATATGGACGAGAACTGACTCTCCCTAGTCAGTGAGGGACAGGTGGGAAATTGTGTTTTTGAAGAAGAGTGCACTTGAAATAACAAGTTGCCACAGTCAACTTTCACCTCTGCCAAATGTGTGATTGGCTTAAGCTACTTATATTTTTCAAATCTGTTAATTATTCACAGTTTTGGCAGAGCTGTTGCTTCACACAGTGTTGGTGGCTGTCATCCACCTTTTTTTTTTTTTTTTGACGAGTTCCATGAAAGAGAAATTGGAATTATTTTTCTCCCAAAGCTTTTGATGATACCACCATAGGTTTTCTGAATTCAAAACAGTTTCACAGTTTTATCATGGAATGGGTGCTAACTTCCCAGCATAATTCTGTGGTTTTTAAAAATGTTACACCAAAACTGGCTCAGCAAAATAGCTATGTAAGGAGGATTTGATGGTTTCCAAAAGAGAAAAGGGAACAGAAAAAAGGAAGAGTAGATTTTTGTGGTTGCAAGACTTATGGTTTAGGTGCCCCTTGGGATTGAGTGCCGCTCAAAGACAGGAAGTATCCATTCATAAGTCTTGGGCTGTTTCTACTGTATTTGGTATCATAATTTAAATGAATTCAAGGCTGAATGCCAGCATCAATCAGTTCCACATGTTTGATCAAATCTCCACTCTTGCTTACCTAGTCCTTTCAAAAGAGAAGCATACTTAAGTAGAGGGATGACAGAGCTATTTCCATATGTACCTCTATCTGGCCTTCCCAGCTAGGGGAGGGAATTCATAAAGTTGATTCACATGTTCTATCATGAATTTATTTTCAGGAATTTATAGACTCCAATAAGTTATATCTCCCTTAACACTACACAGTTAATCCAAAAGTGTTGCTATTATTTGAAACAAGTTGGAAAACCTCTTCTATAATTTCTATAGAAAAACAATTTAGGAACTATGAATATACATACATATTATAGTTTAGGTATTTAGTTTACATTATTTTATAGTGTCAGTCTTTTACCCAACAGATTATCTATTTTATTCACGAAGTTTAGGTCTGACTTTTTTCCCTACAGTTCATTATGAAAATATTCAAATATAGCGGCGCTGAAAGATTTTAAAACAAAGCTAGATTCCACCATAATATTATGTTATACTTGCTGTAATATATAGCTGATTGACTTTTAGGTAGTTTCTCTAAATTTAATTCACCCTTAAAATAAGGTGTTCTCACCAACACACACACACACTCATACACGCTCACACACACACACACACACACACACACACACACACACACATGCACACACCACATGAAGACATAAGAGAAAATAAGTAATTCCAAAACATGAGTTTTGAGATAGAGACAGACTCATTAGAATGTTAGCAAGTGACTTCAGTATTTTAAAAAAAAAGACTAGCTAATATATATGGTTAAGTTCTGGTATATTTGCTTAAGAATTAGTCAACACTTTACAGTCCAGCTTATTTATGGCTTCAGCTTTTTGACAACTTTACTATAAGATTAGATCTAGGCTAGATCTAGACATCTACAAGCACAAGAAGGTTAATTTAATGCTATGCAATAAAAACTCAATATGGATGCTTGACAGTCAGTAAAGATGAATTTATTCATACCTATTATGTGATCATTTGATTTTTCATTCTTTCTATCATAATAAAAATGCAACTAGTTCTTACAGGGAAGTAAGTTGTTCTTAGTTGGTTTTCCCTTGTTGACATTATGGATTAGTAAATATATAAAGGTGATATTTGACATCAACAGAGAATATTTATCTTGAAAATGCTAAAGTTTCCTCGGCTTTAAAATTTTTTGATTCAACAAGCTGTGAAATGTCTTTATGATTTTAGTATTAAGTATTCATAGTTGAAGGATAATGTAAATATGAATGAAAGGAAATGATGTTGTTTGGTTGACCAGTTTCTTATCTGTGACAGGAACTATTTGAGCTCCTTGACATATAATACAAATACCCATAAATATCAAATTCATGTAATCTTGGATTTGTTGGGCTCCTAAGCCTTTTCCATTAGTGGTTAAAATTTTTTAATACTGCACACGATTTCGATCTTATTGGAAATCCCTTTGGTTGTAGTACAAGTGTTCCTGTCTGATGGAAGCACACAGTGTAGAAATGGAAACTTGAAAGAATTTTCCTACAATGACATTTGATCTGGCAATGTGTTAAGAAATTCCAAGCTACATCAATGCAAGAAAAATGTACATAAATAGCTCTAAAGGATTATAAATAAACAGATTAAGAGAACATTTTAGAATTGTAAACATAGACATGACCTCAGAGAGATTATTCAATTTAATTCCCTCATTTTACATATAAGTTGATAGCGATTCACTCAATAAGGTCAACAGTTAGGGCTGATTCCACTGATTTGCCAAAAATTCACTCATGCAGAACCCATACAAGAACACAAGACTCTTCCTTTCCACACTTGTTTTATTTCACAATGTTTCAAATACTCCTAAAATAGAATTTTTAACTATTTACAACTAAAGACATCAGGCCACAGAGATTAAGTAACTTGCTTAAATTTAGAAAGTAAGTGTCCAAACTGGGATTTGATTCAGGTGCCTGACAGAGCATCCACACTCCTAATTACAAACTAGAATTGCTATGGGTGAGTAAGTGAATGAATATGCTTGGAGGCAGAAAGGAGCTGGGACTCACTGGTTAGGGAAAGACATAAGAGGTTGATGTTAAATTATGAGCACATTTTCAAGAGGAGAAAGCATAAAAGGCATCCTAGGTTGGAGACACAGACTCTGGTAAGTACCTGGTGAGTCTGGAAACATGGATCTCTCTGAAGGGAGGGAGGATTGGGGGAGGTAGAGAAGATATCGAAACAGTACAATTTGCTTCACATGGTGAGGGTTGTCTATGCCATATCATAACATTTCAAATCAATCCAAGAATAAAGGGAGGGAAGTAATATACATTTTAATACTCAATGAATCCTGAGTGCTTTAATACATGATACACACACACACACACACACACACACACACATACACACTCGTGTGTTCCTTGTATGAGGTACTTCTCGCCTTCCTGTCGATAGACAAAATATTCACTGCCAGTAAGTGACTGAAGTATGGCATTGTGACAAGTTCCATTTGATGCTAAAACTTGTTTTGACCTTACCTGGTTGCATAGAGCCAGTGTTGGCTTTGGAGTGAGGTTGTGGCCTCATCACATTTGTTTGATTTTCCAGCAATCACGGAAGAGCTAGGGAGGGTGGAACAGTGAGGGGAAAGGAAAGGGACAGGGAGACCAGCACCAGCTATCCCAGACCAGAGGAAACAATGAAGTTTCCTAAGGCAGTGGCCGTGAGTCTCCAAAGGCAGTTCTACTTTAAAATTCTTTTCCAAACTACCTTTAGTCTTTATATTCAAAGAATGATCTGTCCATGCTGAGCTAATGTGGCCCTTGTTACTTAGCAGCAGTGGATAATTAGGTCTAGAGCTTTTCACTGGTTGGCCAGGGTTGATCCCTAGGTGAGCAGATTTTGGTCATGATGACAATTGTATACTCAAATAGCTTGTTTATTTAACTAATGATTAGTGCCTTTTGCACAGATTATGAACACTCAAATTAGTTTGTTGAGCTTGACAAAATGCTCTTCATTGGTGGGTGGGAGATTATGGCTGTACCTAATATGAGAGGCCTCATACTTCAATTGTGGCTGGTGGTCTAAAATGGCAGGGAACCTTTAAAGTTTTTGAGATAGAAGGAAATTGATGTTTCTCAGAGTCTGGTTATGACATAATTATTTTTACATGTTAATTTCTCTTAAGTTAAAAAATGTTAGAATTATAATTTTAAGAGTTTTTTATTCATTTTTCCTTTAATGGATATAAAACTGTGTGAGTAAATCAGAATTAATTGTTAAATAAATAAGGTGTTGTTTCTTCTTTGAGAATACTATTTTTAAAAGATGTATTTGAGTCAATTCTCCTCTGTTAAAAACCAGAAGGCAAATACATAAAGGCATTAGAAGTTATTACTGAACTATTTTTCTGAAGATAAAAAACCAAACCCTTTTTAGTAATTTACAAAAATTTTAGATTCTTTCATTTTTAACCTAAAGGGAAAATTAGTGGAATGCCAGAATGAGGTAGTTAGGGTAATGATAAGAGACAAATGAAAAAAATGGACAATAGAAGGATAATATCTTGTTGGACAGATAATGAGAACAAGAACTAAAGGAAGGAGGGGAGCATTAATGAGAATGAGCCAGGAAATGAATGGAGTGTAGGGGAATAATGAGAATATGAACAAACATCCTAAAATCTTTCCTCCTTCAGCTGCATTTTTAATCTTCACCATATTAGGAAGTATTAAACATTATTAAATTGTAAACAACCCGAAACAATTGTGGTAAGAAAAAAGGAGAGAGAAATAAAGTATAACAATAGTTCTTTCAACTTTATAAACAATCTTTTTGATTCATTAGAAGACAATTTGGAAAATATTTGATAATAGCTGCTTTCAGTCATAACAGGTATGTGAACAATACACTTTCCACTCAGAACAAATCTGTTTGATTAAGGTTGGTTGAGTTTGACATTCTTTGCTTAATCAAGCTTGCTCAGACTTTTTTAGATCTGTCCTACTAATGAATGGTTGATGTGAATTAACATAATGTAGGATTGCCATAGTGCCGTTCTTGAGTGACTTAAGTGTACTTTGGGAATATTGTTTTAATTTGAAAGCAGGAAAGGGAGGTCAGAGGTCAGTTAGCCCAACTGTCATTTCAGAGATGAAGAAAATAAAATTTCTGAGAAGCTAAGTTCCTTTGCCTAAGGTCTGAAGCTGGTTAACAGGATAGGAATGATTCACATTCCCCCCACCCAGTGAGACTTCCTCACCCACCCAGCTCCAGGGTCCCAGGGCAAAAGTGGAGAAGCACATGAAGATTCAGAAAATACCCCTTCCCTTCTGGCTGCCATTTTGCCAGTTAACTTGTCATTGACTTTAACAATATAATTTGTAAATGTATTTGAAAAAGCTCTTCCCTGTCCAAAACTAGAAGATAAAAATTAAGGCTGAGTATTTTTTCTAAAGGAAACAAACAAACACACACACATAAAAAAAAAAACAAAACACAGAACAAAAAAAACCCTTTACAGTAATTTACAGATTCTTTCATTTTTAGCCTAAAGAAAAATTAGTAGGATGCCAGCAAACCCAAGAGAAAATAATAAAAAGAATTAAAAAGAACAAATCAAAACTTCCCATGAAGGAAGAGGTGTGTGGTGTGGGAGAGTCAGCAGTGGCCCATGAGGTAAGAGTAATAATGCCTTGGGGCCCTGCTGACAGTGAGCCCAATCAGAGAGCCAACAGCTTCACCTCTTCAGACGATCAGAGAGGGAAAAATGGGATCTAGTGAAATCAAACGTTTGTCACAGCTTTGAAATTTTAATGTAATATTATAGGAATCAATGATACTTAACTCTTAAGGACACTTGTGGTTTATACCTTGTCACAACAAGGAAAAATAAGCATGTCATCTCCTTGAAACAGCTACTGTTGTCAAAATAATTCCTTGGGCTGAAAATCTCAGATGAAATGTGAGAAATAAAATGTTGATAATTTAGCCTTTTGAAAGGCAGGGCATAGCACAAGCAAAGAACAATTTTTTTTTTTTTTTTACTATAAAAAAATTGTCCAAAAATCCCTGTATCTAACCTTGCTATTACCGTTTATCATCTACTTTCTTGGTCTTATACAGACATTGACTGACATGAGAGTTTAAAATTCCTGTCTCAACTTTGTGTTCATGCAGCCTCAGATCATGAAAGAAACTTAAATAGTTCTTTCTTTAAAGAAATGTTTGTTAACCATTATACCAGAATGAAATTTAATATTTCAAAGTCTTTTATTAAATAAGTTGCCTGAGTTTATCATTATAATTAATATATGCTTAAAACAGATACACATGCAAATACCAGGCAAGTTGCATTTGATACCTAATTAAAGATTTAAGTGGTGTCACTGTGAGAAAATTCTCCCAAAGAGAAGTCTTACATCTTAAAAGTCATAGACCGCTAGGCCCTCTCTAAAACTGTGCTAGACCTCTCATTTTTTGTGTTTGTGCTGTGTAATTTAACTATTTCATGATACTTTCCCAACATTAAGACAGAATAGATGACACCCAATTTTGATGTCTTCGGAATCTTAAGAAAGGAAAGTGACATTTTAAGATATTACTTAAAGAAAAAATAGTTTAACAGAAAGAATATTTTTAAAAAGCAAAAAGAAAGTTTTAGAGCTACAGAGGGAAAAAAGACAACTTTATTTTATGTTTATTGTTTTAAGCACAGAATTACGAGTGCAGTAATCTAAGGAATAATAATTCATAGGGAGAAGGTAAGATTAAGTAGATTAACAATTTAAATCAACTTCAAACTTGAACAAGAGTTTAAAAGGAGCAAAAACTAAAAGGGAAATATTTTTGAAAACAAAATTCAAGTTAAGTAAAATAAGAAATACTAGACATTCATGAAAAATAGAAATAAGGGTATGTAAACACTCAATGTGCAGAAAAGCATGTACTTATATAATCAAACAACGAGCGCCAGCTCACAACTGTAAACTTGCCTTTGCCCACCCCTGTATGTGAAGCAATTTGAATAACTTTGCTGGATGGCACACAGTACCCTGTAAGTGTGAGCTATTGTGGGCAGGCTTCCTGATTTGAGACATGGTCATTTTGTCATCATTATTATTATGATTTCTTATCACTCACACAGTGCTATATTGCTGAACTCAGCGAAGAGATCTCCTGTCATACCATTTTAGGCTTTGTATCCTCACAATCGACCATCCTTGGCATATAATATGTTTTGTTAAATGTATTGTCAAGAAAGTGAATAAATGATAGGATTGGTGTTTATCAGCTCTGGGAGATTATATGTCAGCAATGAAATGAATGGCTTTTGTTTGTTTGCTTAAGCAAATAAAAGATAGGAATACAAGTTAGGTGTAATCTGGAAATTACTGCTTCCCTGTAGTCACCATAACTGTTATGAAGTTATTGTTCTAATTTTTAACCATACATCCATTTATAGTACTTAGCAATGGAAATTTATTTTCTTATTAAGTATATGGGCTGATATTTTTATGAACAGTACTAACTTGTTAGTTTCCATGAGAGAAAGAGCAAGAAGAAGTGGGCTTAGAGATCAGTGACCTCAGACTGTTCACTGAAGGTTGAAAATGAGTGCTAGACGGTGCACACAGACATGTCCACGGTGGTCACTGTTTGGGACGTCTGGCGGGGAAGGGTGTGTTTTTTACTGTATATCTTTTAGTTATTTAATAGGCTTACCATATTCATTTATTACTTTTTAAATTAAAATTTAGTTAGACAAGTATTTAACTATTCAGTACTAGAGTAGGCTAATAAAGAGTACTGTAGCATTGTGTGGAAATATTTATCGCTAGCTTGATGTTCAGCAGGCACAGTTGGATGTGAGGGCCAGTGCCATTTTCCTTCTGTCTGCTGCTTTTTTTTCCCTACTGGATCTTTTCCTGGGTCTCTACTCACCTTCCTCTCTCCTCTCTTCCCTCCCACTTACTAACTGTGAGACTTTGAGCTGGTTCTTAACTTCTCTATGTCTGATGTTGCTCATCTATAAAATGGGGTTAACAATTGTTCCTACCTTGCAGAGTTGTATGGATAAAATAAATTCATGTTTGAAAGTCTTTTAATTAATTAATTTATTTATTTATTTTAATTTTTTCTGAAGTGAGAAGTGGGAAGGCAGAGAGACAGACTCCTGCATGCGCCTGACCAGTATCCACCCAACATGACCAGGGGGCGATGCTCTGCCCATCTGGGCCATTGCTTAGTTGCAAGTGGAGCCATTCTAGCACCTGAAGCGGAGGCCATAGTGCTGTCCTCAGTGCCCCGGCCAACTTTGCTCCAAAGGAGCCTTGGCTGCGGGAGGGGAAGAAAGACAAGGGAAAGGGTGGAGAAACAGATGGGAACTTCTTCTGTGTGCCCTGACCGGGGGAATCAAACCTGGGACTTCCACACACCAGGCCAACACTCTACTGCTGAGCCAACTGGCCAGGGCTAAAAGCCTTTTAAACAATGTTTGGCATGTGCTGAATTCTATATATGGATGTGTTGTTATAACTATTACCACCCTTTTTTCTCTAACTTGTTATATTCTTCTCCACCTCAAAAAATCCCAGTGTAAAATGAGTTGATGGTGACCTGGAGTAGTAAAGGTGGGATGCTGGTTAGAAGTTTATTCTCACGTTTGTTAGGTTGGGAGTGCAGGGAACACTTGGGCGTGTCCTCTCCCCCTGCTACCCTCAGCAATAGGCCTATCTTCTGTCACCCAACCAACTGAACCAAGCCATTCTGTTTTAGGTTTATTTTAATATTAATTCTTTGGGGTTGACATTGGTTAATAAAATTGTATAGATTTTAGTTTTTGAGAGGGTGGGTAAGTATGGAAAGGGTCTGTTTCATTTTTAATATATTTTAAGCATTATGTGCTACTCATGGGGGTTGAGAGTACTGGACTGGGGAAGGGCACCTGTACTTATGGCTATATGCACCTGTTGAACTGTGAATGAACACATAACCTCATCCCCACGCCCCCACGTCAGGGTGACGTCTTGGCAGCCGTTTGTGTAGTAATTATAGTAGAGATTACTTTAAAATAGG
The DNA here is from genome assembly GCA_037038555.1 of Rhynchonycteris naso. Taxonomy (NCBI): domain Eukaryota; kingdom Metazoa; phylum Chordata; class Mammalia; order Chiroptera; family Emballonuridae; genus Rhynchonycteris; species Rhynchonycteris naso. The sequence goes on from CM072998.1 coordinate 233,263,238, forward strand.
ACTGGCATAGATTTCAATCTTATCTGGTAACAGTTAACTTATTAATGATCGTTTTGGCCTGTTGGCAGCCGTTCTGTCTTTAAACTGTGAGACTGATACAATCTCTCAAGCTGCGAGGGATAAGTAATTGGATGGGAGACCATGAGGAACTCCTGGACATTATGAAAAATGTTTTGAAGAATTCGGACTGTCTGTCAGACTGGAGTTGCAGTTTCAGCAGACATCTGGAAGATCCCTTCATAGATGGTACATATGTAAATCAAAATCTTGCTTACTTGGAGCATTGTATTTGGACATAGTTTCTTTCAGGGTGCTTCCATCTCAGAGACACTCAGTTATGTCAGGCAGCATCACGGAAGTCCTTTTTTATGCTACACTTTCTTTCATGCCCTTATTCCTGACTGGTCTCCTCAATTTTCTGAGTGCTCCTCTACCATCCCTTTTCCACACAGAAGATAGGAGGGAAAACACCAGTCAGATTATGTCACATTTTGCATAGAACCCTTCAGTTTCTTCCTAGTGCACGTAGGGGGAAAATTCTAATTTTTTTTCACGATCTTGAGGCCATGCATTTTCCAGCCCGTGTCCCTCTCTCCAATCTCATTTTGAGAAAATCTCAAAAAAAAAAAAAAAAAAGTGAGAGAAATCTCACTTTTCTCTAGCTTATTTATTTATTTTTTAATGTTTCTCACTCAAACCAAGCTTATTCCTGACTCATGATTGCCGCTGACCTGCTCTCTCAGGCTGGCACAATCTACCTGATAGCTGGTTTGTTGTCATTAAATTATTAGTGGAATTGTCATCTCCTCAGAGAGACCTTCCTTAACCACTCCATCCTAAATGTCCCTACCATTCAATTTCTAGCCTTAACACATAGCCTGGCATTTTTCATAGATTTAAATGATTGGACATTATCTCACTCTCTTGTTTAGCTCTTGAATTGTCTCTTTTTTCCTACTAGAACTTCAACTCCTTGAGACCTGAGACACAAGTCATCGTTTTGTTCAACAATTTATGCGCAGTTATTATACCAGTGCCTGGAACATGATGTTGCTCAGTAGGTATTTGCCAAATGAGCACATGAATCTTGTTAAATTCAATAAGCAATTGACTGGTGCCCAGTCTGTGTAAACCACAGCCCTGCAGTGGGCACTGCCATGAGAAATGTGCAGATTCTGTCCCCGAAGGTTTCAAACAAAGTCACAAGCACAGCAACTATTTCAACATGCTACTAATGTAGATTAACACAATATCAGAATTTTAGCTATGTTTTTTTATTTTTGCTAATACTTCGCCCAATTGCCTTTCTCCAATCTAGCTAAACTCTTCATTGTGCTTTTTTCACACCATAGCCTCCCTTGCTCTTTCTGTTTGGTCATTCGGGGTTGTGTTTATACCCTTGGGGGCCCATAAGTGGAGGATTGCCTGCACTTCTTTGTACCCTCAATAATGTCTTCTTTGCATATGGTAAAGTCATTGTAAGCATTCAGTTGATACTCATATTGATTAACTGACTGATACTTACTATTAATATGATGTTTTACATCAAATGTTTGGTTGTGTCTCTACAATGAAATCCTGACCTACGTTGCTTCTGTCATTATGATCCAGCATATGGAGTTGCTTTATAAAGAAAATGAGGGGGAGAGCTTGATTCTTATTTAAAACATACACAGATAATGCCTATTTTTTTAAAAGTTAACAGAGGAAATCCTTGTGGCCACTGTGTAAACATTGTAAATAAGCAATCTGTTATCAATCATGTTTTATTACCATTGGAACATGTTGAGTGCTTTGATAATGACCTTAGTAGCCAATCACCTCTGTAACCTAGATGTAACCAAGGAACTCTAGAACAGCTCAAAGCCTAAAACATTGACCTTCAACCTGCCTGGAAGCAGATGGAACACTGTGCACACCTGGCCATGTGTAAATGTTAACCTGTTTACTCTGTGACGTTAGAAGCAGCGAACCAACAGTGTCTGCTTATGTTTTTCCATTTCATAGAGCTTCGGTGGCTTTTGTTAAGAAAAGTTCTTCAAATATTAAACAAAAGGCTGTGAAATATAGTATTCATTAGAATGTAAAACTTACTACCTTTGCTCTAGTGGCAACTGCTCAGCATGCTTAAAAAAAGTAACATTGACAAACATTACTTATTTCTGTGGTTTCAACATTTAATTAAACAGGGCCCCTACATCTTAAGATGTCACTGTTTTGTATATGTGCAATAAAAGGTTCAAATTAAAATACTGTACAATTAGTTTGCATAGAAAAATGACTTTTTCAGACCTCTACAATAGACAGTTTAGAGAAATAAGCATTTTGTGTTTAAATTGTGCTCCTTAGTATTTTAAACAGATGGCAATGGCTTTCCTCTTGATTATAACTTTGAGGCATGCTTTACTAAATGGAATCAGCGGGGTTCATTAAGGTCCCATTTGATGTATCAGTATTATAAAAATACCATGTTAATTATCCTCAAACGTTGCAAGTTACCTCCATTTTTCTGCAATCAGAAGATGAGAGAAACCCTGTGAAGCAAATTAGTCCTAATTGAAAGAGGACTGATTAATATTTAAATAAGGCATTGTGTGAGGGATTCTGCCATGAGAAAAATAGGCTGAACATCTGAATTAATTGCATAGCAGGTTAAATTAAATTTCATATAATGGGTTGGAAGATGAGTTGGCACAGTGCTTTAGCAGTGAGCACAATGGCTGAAATACCAGTCTTTTCTTTCACTCTTGGCTGAATTCCATTGAGGTCCTTGTAGCCATTACCTCTTTGTTGTCTCTCTTTCAATGCAAACAAAGGTACTAACAGAAAATTGCTACCACATTTTTAAAAATGTTAATTCTTTCTGGGAGACAGCACCTGTCTACATTTTCTCCATTTCTCTTCTACCTTGGCTGTAGAATTGGGAAACATTAGTATCTTTTGCCTTGCCAGGTTTAATGAGGATTGATGTCATAAAATGCTAATGGCTGGAATATAGTTAGAATTGTGCTATTAGTGGGTTATCACTGTCTGACATTTTCACTGCGCTGGAGCATGCATGTGGAGCCTGTTTAAAGTGATTGGGTTACTTAAGGGTCCCTGTTAGGGATATTTAATCCAACATAAATTACTTATGCACTTTGTTAGTGTTCAAAGGAAGAGTGTCACGTTGTACATGCTGGCAGTTTTCCAGTCAAGAGCTGTTAATTACTGTACAGTGAGTGAATATATTTTGTGGCAATGGAAGTCATGGGGGTGGGGGACTCCATCTATGTTCCATCGACCTAAAAATGAATAGATGAGAGTGTATAGTAAAAGAAATAGACTGAAGTCATTTTTACCCTTAGGAATTATAGTGTCATTTGTTTTCATTTTGAAAATAAAAACAAATGACAGCACAATTCCCTAGGGGAAAGTACTTTACTTATAAAGCATTTCTACCCCCAAACGAGCAATTATCTATTAGTATGCTGTTAACAACCAAATAAATTTTCCAAATCCTTAATTCAAAATTTTACAACTTGGTGAACCTCAAGGTTTGCGGAGATACTTATATGCTAATTAAGCAAAAAATACTATAGCAATGATGACAGCAGTTTAAAAAAGTTTTATGGTTAGCATAATGTTTCTAAGGTTATCTTTTAACAAGCTTTCATAGATGAGGTACTAACTTTTTAATGTAACTTTGAAGAGTGAAGCGCACTTTGTTTATATTAATAGCAGTTATGAAATCTGTTACTGTTTGAAAATCTAAGTGTAAAAATAAAGTTCTTCCAAAAGATCTAATTTTTCTCTTTGATTGCCACTTTGGCCAAATAAAGGAGACCTCTGGTGTTAATTGGAAAAGTGTTCACAAGTATATATATCTCAGATGTCCTCGGTACTATTCATTTGCTGAAATAGCCAGAAGCATCACATATCATGCATTTTTTTTCAAACAATCCACTTTCTGTGCCTAAGAAGATGCAAAAATATATACTTCATAAGCCTTTGTAAAATAAGCCTTCTTTCTGAATTATGGCTGTGAACAAGGAACATTTCATTTTTGTAGTCCCTATTATAGCCATCGGTTTTAAATTAAGAGTAAGAAATATGTGCCTAGCATATTTATAAACTTCCCTTTAAAAAGAAAAAAATTTTTTTCATTTTCTTGCTGAGAAATGATAAGTTAGGCATGACCGGGTCAAACATGTGCTGTTGTTTTAATAACAAATAAAAATATTTTGATTAGCAATCTTCATGGTAACAGATACAAGTCCATACAGTTAATCTTAATGCTTAGTATATCCTCTGTTAATGAAGTCATGCTTTGAAAGATTTCAGAGATGTTTCTGCTTTGAACAGAGTTGTAAGACCTGACATTGGGGAGTTGACGCCTAATAATTCACATGGGATAGCAGTGAAATATGAAGCCTTCCTAAATTTAACTGGCTAACAAGCACGTGCACAAAGAGCAGTAAGTCATAGTTATGCAAGAAGGGATCTATTACCAAGTTCGAATATATAAAAGTCTCCATCCATCTCTTGATGAAGATCATATGTATAAGGGTAACTCCTCATAAGGCTAAGGAGAGTTCATCAAAAATCTCCTTTGTGCACTTCTGGGCAATGGACCAATCTCCTGAGTGTATTGTGAGTGATGAGACATTTCAATGAAGTCCATAAAAAATCAGATTGAGCAAAGGTAATAATTCCTTCATAATTGGCTTAATGATGAGAGGGAACATGAAAAGATATAAATTTGTGCAACAAATCAAGAATGGTTTAGAAATGTACTTAGACTCAAACGAGTTGCTGCTGTCAAACAGAAAGGTTGTTTAAAAAGAAACCCTTTCCATACTTTGCATCATCTTTAAATCACTGAAAATTAAAACAGAGTGTTCATATTACAAAAAGCCACACTTTTTTTTATATCTGATGTACACTTAAATGATTACTTCATCGTTTGGAATTCTAATATCTCTTAGATACATAGATATATCTGTTACTAGAGATTGTTTATATATGTGTATGCATGCATATATAATTTTATATAATATAAAATTGTGTGTATACATATATATAATATTTGTGTATGCATACATATTTGGATATACTATATTATATTAAAAGTCTGGAAACTTCTTAGTTACTCCTTGTTTACTAACCAATTATGTTCCAGGGCCTAGGACTAAACAATCTGAACAAACTTTAACACTGAAGCAAAAACCAGAATTTCCTTTGTAGCCTGCACCCTGTCTGTTTCTTTAATTGGTGTAGCTTTCACTGTGAGACCACAAATAAAGAGGTGCAAAGGTGCAAAGAGCGGACTTGCAGAGGAATCTGGGAGATTATGAAACCTTCAGCAGCTATCACCCCTCTTCCAAACCCCTTCTCATGACTTCTGACCTAATTACAGGAATATTAGTTTTTGTTTTGTTTCTTATTTTATAGCAATTCTGTAGCTGTATTAAGTTGCCCGTGTTCTCATAAATTTTTTGCATCTAGGTATGTGGTGCTCTTGGAGCAAGGGAGGAGGAAAACTAACATTTGTTCAAGATTGGAACTTAAGTGAAGTGTATTTCTCTCTGGTAACTTGAAACTTTGAGAAGTGAAATGATAGAATCATTCTTCCCAGTACATAATATCTGAATGTCACTCAAATGGCAAGTGCTATTAATCGCATTTCTCAGTGTCCAAGGGTTACAGGCTTACAGGACTGACAATAATAGTGGATTCTAGATCTTGTAAGCTTTCTTATCCAAACTTAAATTGCTAAAGGAAAATAGCTTATTTATCAGATTAAAAGAAGGTCTTGCAGACTTTATAGACTGAGCTGTGCAGTATAGGCATGTGTAGGCTGGAAAAGTGACCAGTTGAATTTCCACCCCTCTCCTTTTATTGTTGCTATCGAAAAAAGTGAGGTATTTGCAGTCATGACTTGCAACATTTCATTCTTCTATTGCTTTTCTTACGCATGCTTCTCAGGCATTCCTGTTGGTCTCTGACTTTGCTGATTACTAAAATCATGCACTCTAAGATGCTAGCAATACTCTGAAGTAAGCCATCACAATGATGTAGAACTGTGAACGATACTAGAAAAAGGACAGTGAGAAAGTGTATGCGAGTATTGTAAAATTTCAATAACGAATCATGTAGTATCATTTAGTGTGTTGAATGAATGACTGAATCAATAAGAAAAATTGATTGAAACAAATCTAAAACTCATTGATTGCCTTGAATGAGTGAAGATTGTGTGTATAACCTTGTGTCTAATTTATTTTTTACTCTTAAAATTTATACCTTACTAGATAGAGTTGTGACCCTGAGTGTCTACATGGCTCATCTGCCAAATCTATCCCAACCAATTCAATTTTATTAGGTCAAATATTTGAGCTCCTACTCTGTGCATGGAACTACACTAGTCCTAAAAATAAAGTTGGAGAAAGGAAAGATCCCTGTTCTTGAGTCCTCCTACTGGGGGAGGAGGTAATATGAACATGAGAAGCTATTACCACCCAGTAAGTGTTTTTATGATGAGTATGAAGTGTGAAGGGAAGTCAGGTAGTCCTGCCTGAGGAAGAGAGAGCCAGAATGAAGCCGAGAAGATGACATCAGAGCTGGGCCTTTAGGAGGAAATGCTGAGCAAATTGAGGAATGTGGGGAAGAGCACAGGACAGTGTGAGCAAAGGCATGGGAAACTGCATTGAATATTCACTGGCAAAAGCAATCACTTTGCTATGTTTAAAATGTAGCAGCACTTATAGGATGAGATGAACTGTAGAGGAACCTAGAAAGATGGACTGGGATTGAGTCATGAAGACCTTGCATCTGGCTAAGAAAGATAAACTTCTCTGTCTTATTTGTATGTATGTTTCCTCTCCAACTAGAACATGGCTAGGCTCTGAGGAGCGAGGAGTTGTGGGTCTCAATCTCATACTGGAAATATAGTAGGTCATTAATGAATATCTAGTGAATTCAATTAAATACATAGCTGGTGAATTTATTGACTAGATAAGGTCACTATTTCTTTTCTTTTTTGATACCACCCCTTAAACATACAAATAATTGTAATTAAGTCTCACTTAAGAAATACCATAGAATCAATAGAATCAGGGAGATTCATTCCAGGAGAAGACTTTAAAAACATGGCCAAATACAACTTTTGCACATAATACTAGAGACTTACCCAAAGCTGTGGTACGAGGTGCCATCAGGGCTAGGTCCTGGTCCTCAGAGTTCAGGTCAAGTGTTTTTTCTACTCTAGCACATAGTTATTAATTTTTTGAAATATAAAGAAAAACCAAATTACTTAACCTTTTTTTTTTTCACTAAGGGTATCTTTTTATTTTAAAGAACATGAAGGCCAAATACAACCTTTGTGTCTGTACAGTTTCATAATGTTAGAAGTCTGGTGATCAGAGTTTCTTAAAATAACTAGGAATTTAAATGGCTACTATCATTTTCTGCTATTAGTTGATATTAAAAAGTGCTTTGTTATCTTTAATAGTCCCATTCATTGAAAGCTTGGTCAAATTTTACTTGTTTTGGAATTTGTATTCACTTGAATATTTTTACTTTGGAAACAAAATGGATCTTTGAACATGTTGTTTCTTTGAATTGTATGGGATAATAACACCCTCTTTTCATTTGAACATAATATGTTTTGGAGGGACAAGGAATAAAGCCAAACATAGAGAAGTTAGTTTTCAAAAGTAGAAGCCAGAAGAGATCTAACCCAGATTATCTAAAACTCATGTTCTATACATAGACTAGCTGGTTTGATGATAAGGTTTACTAAACCACTGCATTTAGAAGCAACAAACTATGAAACAGGCTGTTGGTTACTAATGTAAGGTCTATAGCTGACCACAAAAACGTGACAACCTGATAGGTATGTAGGATCTTGAAAAACTATTAAAAATCCCCATTAGTAAGAATTTATGAAGCATAAAGGTTTATGGTCATTTATACAACACCAAGCACAAATTTAGTAGCCCCTGAGAATATCATCTGTTTATGGCAGATTAGAGTGATTTACATCCCAACCAGCATTCTGATTTATCAAGAAAAAAACCCCACTATACTAAGTAAGCTTTTTAACAAAATGCTGATTACATAGTTGTCATTTTATAAGTATTTACATCAACAATTGTCAAAATGCTTTAAAACATAGGTTCTTTCTGAGCTAAAAGTAAGAGACAACTACCCAGACAGTTTATCTTTTAATATTATGGAGCTCTACATAATGCCTCTCCAACATCAGACACTGTGTTCACTGTGAAATTACAAAAATGAAGAAGTCTCAGCACTCAATTGGTCTATAATCCTGTGGAAGAGACCTAAGGGGTAAGGGAGGAACAAGCATAGGGAGAAACACCTAGCAGAATGGCTGTTTCTTTTTTCTTTTTTCATTAGTATTGCTTATTCTTTTTATCATTTGCAATGATCTTAAATATAGACAATTATAAACTCTTGTCTTTCATACACACACTTTGAATTCTCCGATTTTTCCAGTACATTAGCTGGAAGAAAGAAGTTTGATGAGTTCAAACATACTTTGCGACAACTATAAACTCTTGCTTCCATACGCACACTTTGAATTCTCTGATTTTCCCAGTACGTTAGCTGGAAGAAAGAAGTTTGATGAGTTCAAACACACTTTATTTATTTTTCCAAGCCTAAGCTCTGTGACCAACAGAATAGCCCTTATAACTTTGGGATGTAATATGTTATTGCCAAGAGAATAACCCATTTATTGTGCACAACACACTACATGTTGGATTCAGTATTATTACCATTATATGGTTGAGGAAAATAAGATTCAGAGAAGCTAAGTGTGTTGATGTTTTAGCATGAGTCTTTGAGTCAAGAAAATAAATCTTAGTGACTATTAGCTGGCATTATGACAATCAAAACTTCTCACCTATTAAACAATAACAGGTTTCTTTATTTGGAATATATTCTAAAGAGCCATGCCTTGATGACTTCTGTAACTAAATGATGGTGGACAATGAGAAAATCTCTTAACTTTGGGTGGATTCCTCCCACTGTAAAATTAAAGGATTGGCTAAATGAAACATATAGCATTTTTTAAATTGTTACATGATTCCCAAATACAGAAAAACTGAGTTATAGAGTACCTTTAATAAGTTTTTTAGGCCTTGGCCAGTTGACTCAGTGGTAGAGCATCACCACTTCCATGTGGAAGTTCCAGGTTTGACTACCAGTCAGGGCACACAGAAGTGACCATCTGCTTCACTGACCCTTCACCACCCCTTCTCTCTCTCTCTCTCTCCCCTCCAGCAGCCATGGCTTGATTGGTTCAAGCAAGTTGGCCCCAGGCACTGAGGATGGCTCCATAGCCTTGCCTCAGGTGCTGAAATAACTCAAGCACTGAGAAATGGAGCAGCAGCCCAGATGGGCAGAGCACCCTCCTCCTACCCCCGTAGGGGGCTTGCCTGGTGGATCCCAGTTTGGGTGCATGGAGGAGTCTGTATCTGCCTCCTCGCCTCTCACTTAATAATAAAAAGTAATATAAAATAATAAAATTTAAAAATGGTTTTTAGTAAAAACAGTCTGTTTAGGTAGTTTCACAGTTCATGAGAATTTGAAGGATTCATACCACACTGTTTCTAAGATTAACTATGTTCTAAGTCAGATTCATAAATTATTCTTAAAATCATATAAAATGCATTGAACACTCGGAAGATAAACTGTGGGCTCAAAGGTTTTCATAAAGATCTTCCATATCTCAGCATGATGGGCGTTTAGAGCAGGTTTGCTCAACCTCATTAGCATGAACTTCAAAAATTGCATGGTGGAAGCCATACACCACTGAAATTTTCACAATTTAAACATAACTGTCAGGGAAAGGATTTTGAGCTCATCACAGTAACTAGTTTCCAGTTATTTGGGAGTGGTGTGTGTGCTTTTCAGGGATGCTTTTCACCTTTCCCCTCCTACTAGAAGTAATCAAGGTCTCAGTTCCACACCCCTACAAGCTGGCCTTTGCTGCCACCTCTCAGGGCAGTGTTCCACTAGGCCAAGTGAGCCACCAGTCAAGGCCACTGCATACAGCACTCAGGCCAGCTAGCACTTCACATCTAACCCTGATTGCTCACCTGTTTATTTCCACTGTGCTAATCATTTGTCATCATTTTTAAATCCCATGCCGGTGAGCAGCTTTCACCTAGGTATGTTAGATGATGACTTCACTCACCATGAGTTTACCAGTTGCTGTATTTCAAGAAGCAGAACTAGTGGAAGAAAAAGCCAATCAATCTTCCTACGCACTAAAAATAATAGTATAGTACCATTTGGAAACCAGTGTAGTTGGGCATGTGTTGAAGTAACGCAATGTGTTGAAGCAACACACTGTGTAGAAAAATGTGATGGCTGGGAAGCTGGAGACACAGGGTTTGAATGCTGACTTTGTTGTTATGGGCTGTGTGATATTAGGGAAGATACATGACTTCTCTCATTTCTTCATTTGTAAATGGGTTCTAGAAAGCCAGCCTCATGTAGGTGTGTGGATTAAAGGATGGTACGTAAAGCCATAGCATAGTACTGGCGTGGAATCTTTTGTTGGATTTTCTACATTGATTCTCCCCCTTCACTAGTGATATAACTGTGGGTGACTAAGAATGGGCTATGTACCAGTGAAATTCACAAAAGTTACTAAGCTTATGCTTAATTCTGTTCCACTGTAACATTAAAGTATCTAAGTCATAGTTAAAGCATTCAGTCTAATTTAGAGAATCTTAATTGATATAATGATGGCTCATAAACATCTTCTTCATCTAATCTGGGCTGTAACTTAAATTTTCTAATTAAAAATGGTGAAACTTCAGAGGTGGATATGTGATGCACAACTTCTGTAATGATCCCTTCTTAAGAGATACGAATTACTTTGTAACAGAAAATAATGCATTACATACAGACTTTAAAAAATCCCTTACATGCAGACTGACTAGATGATGATTTGGGTGATTTATCTCCTTTCTCTCCTGTAACAGATTCACAGGAAATAATGTAGCATTTATTACCTAATAAAATTTAATGGAAAGTTTGAGGAAAAGTTAAGAACAAGATAGTATTAACCGAGGTATGCTGGTTAGAATTTTAATCATGATTATGGCTCTCTGCGTATATTTAAAAGAAAATGAAAATAGTATAGACCAGTACATGGTAATTATTAAGAGCTGCCTGTGACAGAATCATTTGGTGTTAGAGAATTATTTCCCAATGGGGAAAAAACAATTTATTTTTGTAATTTGGAAAGCTTCCAAATTGTGGTTCCGACAGAGACCTTCCCTCCTGCGGGGTGACCTGCTCAGCTGAGAAACTGCCTGCGATGTATTTCCCTACACTTGTAGGAAACCTATTGCCCAGAAGAATTTCAAAAGTGACCTTTCTTTTCTGACAACAGATGGCAGTGTTTTCAGGGACAATAGCTTTGTATTTATTACAGAATGTTTCTCTCTTGAACCACCCACCTTCAATCAGGAGTTGGTACACACAGGGTTCTTGGACTTCATGTGATATTGTTTTAACAGACAGAAAAGAAAAAAAAGGTCAGAACAATATTGCTCCTATTAGAAAGTTTTGGACACATTTCCTGTTGTTACATTTGTTCAGATAATTTAAAGTTTATAAATGTACTCTTTCATAAAAGATATACTTCCTCTGTACATTACAGTAATTAATATCACCTAAACTTTAAGTAAGTTTGAAAAATGTCAAAAGTCTGTAGTATGTAGTTTACTGTGAACCTTACAATGCTTGTATCCTGAAGGGTATGGTGGTACTTTCAGGTGAAAGCTAAAGAGGAATCCTAAGATACCTGATAATGTAATTAGTTGATGCCTTTTCATATAAGTACTTGGCATATTAGGGCTTTGGAAACTTTTTCTCAAATACTCTATTGTATTAATTTAACACATATGTATGTATTGAAGCTGTAAGCATGGCATAGATGCTATCATGTAAAACACTGACTTCAAGCTGGGCCTAGAAAATAGAGTAGGTTTGGGACAGGCAGAGAGGAGAAAGGAAACATTTTCTGCAGGAAGGAACAGCACAAGTCTTAAAAGGGAAGTGGGAAGTCCTGGAATGACATATAGTTCAGCTTGTCCCTAGTGAAATATAAGGAAAAAGGATTGGAAAATGGGGTGGTACCAAATTGTGAAGATCCTTGACTGACTCCATGGGCCAGGGGCTTTTACATGAAAGAGTAAACCAGTGTGTGGTTTATGAAACAAACAGAATTGTTGCTCTTGGAGGCTAGTCCTTGCACCTTCACAAAACTCATAGCACTATTTTGTGACTTAAGGCTGAAAACTACCATTTAGAAATCACTTATAGGCAAGATATGCATTCATTCATTCATTTATTCAGTCATTTTATAAACAGAGTACCTACTATGTGCCATGCAGTTGTATCATAAGTGTATTTGTTTAATGTTGAAACTTACAGAGAGAAATATGATTTACTTCAGAGCTATAGCCAAGGTTCCTTAGAATATTTTGCATAGCAAGTAAACTTATAAGTATTATATAACCTAACTTTAGGACCTTAAATACACAACCCATTTAGTAAAATAATAATCTATAATAATCCTAAAGCTGGAAGTCACATATCATGCATACTCTCATTCTATTTTCTATAAATATGCACATAAATATACACACACACATGCATGAGTATTCATCAGTTTATCTAAACAAGTATATTCCTACATGAAAAGACAAGAGCAACCTAATTAAATTACAATTTATTTTTTATTTTATATAGAAGCATTTTTAATTGAGACAAATTAAAATTTCATGTTTAGTTTGGCAGTCGTGTTCACATTCTCTTCAACTTTCAACAGCAGTTTGTGTTCTGTGTGAGCAGGAGAATGCCTGTCCTACTTCTGTCTGCTCCCATTATCTTCTCATTCTCCGCTGTGTTCTCCTTCCCTCTGTGCCTGGTGGGACCTAAAGGTTTCATAATAATTTCCGTAAGATCAGGGTTGTAAGGTTTTTAACTTTTATTTATTTTTGATTCCACTTAATTGTTTGCTAATAATCTGGCTTTATGTTGAAAGCTAACAAATATCTTATTTCACAATGAACATTTAAAACATAATACCCTGAAGAATTCTGTGGTTGTTAACATATTGTATATTCATTTTCTAGTTAATATAATTATCTTTCAGTTTTAGGACACATTCTCTAATGCTTGAATTTTGCATATTAAATAAAGGAAATGAATTCTAAATTTTTAAGAAATCAAGAAAAATATTAATTATGAACATCATAGTAAAATAGGGGAAAGGCCAGACTTTCTGGCCCATGGTTGCTGAACTCACTGGGGAAGCCACAGTCAGCCTCCCTCGGCAGTGGGTCCTGGACTCCCTCAGCAGCTCTGGGATAACACAGGACCACCAAAAAAGTGGAAAGTTAGAAAGAGCACCTGGATTGTGTAGATTTAGAACCCTTGTGCATGACACAGAACCCTGGGGAAATCTTGCTATAAAGAAGCTCATTGACCTCTGTTTAACCTGGCATGTCCCAACTTATTAACCTATTTATGTATAACCCATTATCATTCCATGGAGTCTACTTTGGGAAATGCTATTGTAGAATTTTCCAGAACCTGAAATTGAACATGAAGTCTCTTCTGAATTGCTAAACCCAACTGCCAGGGCAAAGGGTTGGGGGAGGAGGGAAGGACAGGAGGGGCAATTCCCCAGAAACTTCCTAATCGCCATTGCCAGTGGCACAGACTCTTTGGCCACAGAACATTTTATTTCTCCTACCTGGGTCCTTGTCCACAGAAAGATCAATCAGCATCTCTGAAATGTTGCTTTGAAACTACCAGAATATTCTATCAAATAGGAAATAAAGCTTGATATTCTTAAAACTTCACCATTTTCACAGTTGAAAATATATTGTTGAACAGTGTGACAAGAGCCCATTTAAGCTGTGCTTGAAATTTATGACTTTAAATTAAAATAAAACTTAGATTTTTCTTAAGATTTTAAAAATAAGGACCTTATGTTAGCAGGGAGTACAAAACAGTGCTTTGTGTTTATCGTTTGCCATTGTGGTTGTTGGCACAATGGAGAATGTACACTCTCTCTTTTTCTTTGTGACTTGAACACATAAAGGTAAGCAGTTGAGAGAGACGGAAACCAACTGTTTTTCCATTCACCTTATTATTGAGCTGTGGTTTTAGAACTTCCGTTTTGTTATCGGAAGATCTTAAGTAAAGCTTCAGTTAAACAGGGAGAAAGAGTTAACATTTAAAAGTATAGGAAAATAGCTCTAGACACCTGTTCTAAGTTTTGTAATATTACATTCAGAATAATATTACCTGGTAAATTGTAGTTTAGAACTGGTGTAAAATATGCCTTATTATTATGACCTATCATGTGTTCAATCTCATTGTTCTTATTTAATCATTTTACTTTACTGTAAAGAACATGTTTCTTTTTCCTGAGATATCCATCACCTAACAGGTGTCTAACAACAAAATTTATAGGAAAATTATCTCGAAGCTATGCTCAGCAGTTATTAACTACTAGTTTAAAACAGACCTCCGAGTTTTACAATTAGCCAGCGAGACACCCTTGATATCCTGTCTCCCTTTGGGGGATGACACATCCTCAGGTAGCATTTTGAAAAATACTGGAGAAAGCTGAAGTTTAGTGAAAGTCTCTCTGATACACGATGTTATTTTTTTAAAGGAATGAAAGAAGGGAGGGAAGAAGAAGGAAGGAAGGAAGGAAGGAAGGAAGGAAGGAAGGAAGGAAGGGAGGGAAGAAGGGAGAGAGGGAGGGAGGGAGGGAGGGAGGGAGGGAGGGAGGGAGGGAGGGAGGGAGGGAGGAAAGAAGGAAGGAAAGAAGGAAAGAAGGAAGGAAGGAAGGAAGGAAGGAAGGAAGGAAGGAAGGAAGGAAGGAAGGGAGGGAGGGAGGGAGGGAAGGAGAGAGGGAGGGAAGGAGGGAGGGAGGGAGGAAAGGAAGGAAGGAAGGAAGGAAGGAAGGAAGGAAGGAAAGAAAAAAGGAAAGAAAGGCAGAGAGGCAGGGGGAAGAAAATCAAGGCATAAAATTCATAAGCATGGTGTCTCCAAATTTCATTTAAACACAGAATTTATAAGCAACATGACAGTGCCAAGCAGCATGTTTATTAGAGGCAACAAGGATTTCCTTGCAGAATGTAGTTACACCAGCCTCACGACTGTGGTGAAACTGGACACACTGTCATGTGGTAACAGCCTGGGGGAGGCAGCATGCCTCCCAGAGGTGAAATGCATACTCTTCAAGGAGGAAAGATGCCTTCCCTTCTGGTGGAAGTGTCTGTGGATGTGAACAGTAAAGAAGCAATATAGACATCTTCAGCCAAGAGTTATTAACCTTTACGCTAGAGGAGGTGATAGATAATATTTGGATTGGGAGAATGAACTGCCAGACTCACGCTCTACAAAGCTATAAAAGTCATAAGTAGAAATATGTTATTGAAAACTCAGAATCTTAGACAGGTAAAGCAAATGGATAGGAATCATACAGTAAAAAATAATTTATTCATACATACATAGCTTATTTTGTCACATAAGCTTTAAATGGTCTTTTTCTCTGCAGCTAGTTTGGATCCAATTGAACACAATACATGTCTTATAACAGTGCTTGCATTCGCTTTGTGATTCTGAGAAAATGCAGAAAGCTAACCAGTACAATCTTAGTATAGAAACATGATCTCCGCTGATTGAGTTGATGTGATAAATGACAGTTTTACATGTTAATATTTATTTAAAGATGTGATTGCTTCTATTATGAGCATAAGTGCTTATAGAACTATTTAATGACATTTACTGTTTAGTTGAGCCATAGGTATCATCAGTGGTCTTTCTGGAAATAGACAGTTCACGCTTGACTATATTTAACATGCTGTATACTAATTGTGTTTGTCTATATTTATGAGTTGTAATTTTAAATGGGGATAATTAAAATCTATACCTTTAGAAATGGATCGCTCTAGTTCTGGGGAATATTTGTTGTTTAAATAAAAGTAACTACATGAAATAACTGGTTTATTTTGCCTTGGTAGTTACAAAAAACTGACTTTGTTTAATCTGCAGTAATTAAACCCAGCAATGCCTGTCTTCAAATTCATGTGTACACCCTGGTCTCCTATAGTTTTTTATACACAGTAGGAACTTAAATATTGATTATGAGAAGCACTATATTTCAAGAAGAGGAGATGAATTTAGTGACTGAATTCCACTAAAAAAATTGAATAGAAATATATTCACTATAAATATCTTATAAATATGGATTTCTTTAAACTAATTTGTTATTTAGGTCATCAATATTAAACAGTTTGAAAATGGCCTGCTAGAGATTATCTTTTAAGAGCATAAAACTGAAGCTAAAAAGAAAGATTAGTAGTACCCAAGTATTTTCTGTATTATCTTTAACGCTAACATTTAAAGAATGGCAGCTATAGAAAAATCTCAAATGACTAAGCCATTAAAGCTTAGCCTCACCATGAAAAAATGAGCATGAAGCTGGTACTTTTCTGAGCCACATGATCATTGTATGTGTTACATTAAAAGAGTTGATTTTGTATTGTCTTTCTAGGTTTCATTTCACATTTTTGCAATTATTTTGATATTGTTTGTTTTTATTTCAGAGTTAGTCAACTATTTATTTCATTTGTATCAAGCAAAGCAAACCAGTAGATAAAGAACTGTCTTTTATTTATTCTGTGTCTCTTATAATCATTTCTTTTTTAAGTAATAAATTTACATTTTATAATCTTAATCATGAAATTGCAAATGAAATCAGTTCTAGAAAGATTAATTCAGCCGTGCTCACAGCTGTGAATATTGTGGAAATAAATATCATTTTGCAATAATGTATTCTTGACAAAGGGCATAACAAAAGAATGGTTTCTATTCAGAGATAGTGGGTATATTTATTTTGCATGTGGGGGGAGGGGCATTCAGCTCTAGCTTTTCGACCCTGACCTAGTTTTGTAGCTGCTTATTATTCAGCTATATGTTTGAGAAATCTCTATAATTTAATTTGGCATCCTCTTCTGCATGTCTGCACCTAGCAGTAGGGGCTCATGATATTAGCAGTGTCCCATGCTGAATCGTATTTATTTTAAAATATCCTAACGCACTCATAACTCAGAAAGAAAGTGTTAATTGTTACCAGGGAACTGCCTGATTACAGACTTGCTGTCCCGTCCAGGGCCCTGCCATAATTAGTAACCACTGTTGACATTTAGATTTAAATTGAATTTTCTTCTAATTAAACCCAGAGGGGGTTGATCCTCTCAGATGTACAGGTTAATAAAATTAGTCAGAAACTGTTAAACAGTAAGCTGAATTCTCCAGGAGAGCTGTCCCAATGTATTGTTAAGAATTCTGTAATTAATATTAAAGTCATTCATTAAATTTGAATTGTCTTCTTCTGGTTAGAGTTGCATATGGTTTTGTAGCAGTTATTTCTTTAATTAAACCTGTTTCCTTTGATAACTATAGTCTTACTAATTTCTCTTATGTTTGTAAATTTAGAATTATAAACACCACTTTCCCATTCCATTTTGCTATGCATAATTCACACTACCATTATTCTAGGAGGACCCAGTGAATAATAATAAATGCTAAAAATAAATACAGTACTGGAATAACTGCTCTCTCTGTCACTGCCTTGCAACAAAGATATTTAAGCTTTGAGAAGGTCATCAGCATTCTGTCAGAAGAGTTTTCTATGTACTCTTCATAAATTTTGACATAACAGTAGCTTGAGTTTGGATTGCTTTGTCAGGTGATAAGAAACGTTTCCAGTTCCAGATACATTGTAGTTTCTACAGATCAATATAAGCTTTGATTCTTCCTCCCTTCCAGAAACTTGGGGAACAAAAAAATTCTTGACTCTCAGTATAAAAATAGATGACAGGAAAATTTCAAATGATCAGTAATGGGAGATAAAGTGAATTTGGAGATGTTATGAGGAAACATCCAGTATTAACCTTTTGATAGCACCTGGATGTAAAGGAATCTTTGAAAGACTACTTTCAGAGATCATTTCTATAGTTTGTAAAAATATTTGAGAGAAGTAAAAATTTAGTTACTCTGATCATTGTTGTTTTTCCCCCTCTGAACTTATTAATTTCTTAGGTACCTCATAGAATAGTAACATACTGTCGACTTCACCATTGTACAAGTTTTGTTTTCAATATACTGATAATACGCTTAAATGGTAATACTTACTAAATAACACTCTCTAAATATACTGTATGGTTCTAGTTTGCATTTCTGAAACAATGACAGTTTCCTTCCTCTTCCTATAACCCCCTATAATAAAAACCATGTAACTGATGATAGTATTCACTTTGGGATATTGGGTTTTAGGAAAAGATTTCTACAGGATTAGGCAAGGTGTTTTAATGTTATAGTTACCCTCAAAAGAGAGGCACAGTTATTTTATAAAATGTTTCTTAATTTTCTAATTAAAATAAACAGAAGGAAACAACATGACTTCATTTTTCTTGTCCAGTCTACTTAGCTAAATTGAATTAAATAAAAATGTTTCTAGTTAAAGTTAAGTTCAGATGGGGAAAAAACAGGACATAGGGTGCTTAACACAGGAATAGCTAAGCCTCATGCAAAGAGATCTGGGAGTCAGAATTTAAAACCTACAGAATTTTAAACTGTGGAATGATTTCTTTAACAAAATCTTAAACCTCTGAAACTGACTTTATGGCTGCAGTGTATAATCATCTATTTGATGGTAGCCCTGTGTAACAAAATCCAAGGTAGGACGTTGCTTAAAATTAAGTAAGTTCTATTAGACTCTAAAATCCAGAGCATGATCAATGTCCTGGGAGCAGAGGGTATATAATACTACGATGATAAATAATAGCAAATCTATGGGATGGAATAATCTTACCCCATGGCCTGCCAGACATCCTAGTATTGAAAAAATTTTGCTATGCCCACAGTTGTATGAAGGAATATGTAAATATGAGCTGTGAGTTGTAAGATTCAAACACCAACAGGAATAGAATTGCCAGCATTTTGCAAAGGGCTAAATATCGCAGTATCAACCACAAGTTTAATTTATTCATCACCAGTATTACCTGACTCAGTTTATTTTAGGGGACTTTTTAGCCTATAGGAACAGAAGCGGGGGCAGCAAGAGCATACTGCCTGGGAACCAGCAGTTTTTGCTGGTCTCTGCTGGCCAGCTGAGCACCTGTGGGCTAGTCATCTCACTCTCTGTGTTTCAGTTGCACTCTGGGTAGAGTGAAGAGACAGTGAACTCCCTTACCTCCTTATGATTCAATATCTTTTGAATTCAAAGAGAAAGTGAGGCATTTGCAAAAAGATGACTCTTAAAAAAAATGTGCTGCAATCATCATCTTTATTTTATTAATGGAAGATAAAATTAATATGAT
The DNA here is from genome assembly GCA_037038555.1 of Rhynchonycteris naso. NCBI lineage: Eukaryota > Metazoa > Chordata > Mammalia > Chiroptera > Emballonuridae > Rhynchonycteris > Rhynchonycteris naso. The sequence goes on from CM072998.1 coordinate 233,282,671, forward strand.
TTAATTTCTTAATTTTATTCCATTAGTTATAACTCCAGATGTCTTTTCCAAAGTGAAAATAATATCCTGATTCTGACTAGATTGAACATTAATTTTTTTTGCAATAAAAATGTTATTTTACGGGAGATCTGTGGTTGAGTTTGAAGCCACTTGTCAGACCAGACTAAGTTCTCTGTGGGCACGTGCTCATTCTTGTGAGAGGCAGCCAATGTCTCTTTAATCTGCTTCCTTAAATATCCCACTACCTTGAGCCTCTCTTGCCCCGTTGTTTCTTCCTTACAGCCCCTCCCAGTATGCCCAGCCTGCTCCAAATTCATTGCTGAAATGCCCATTTCTTGAGTTATCCCCATCCCTTTCCCAAACAAGGGGGCGGGTTCTGGTTCTAAACTGTTAATAACCAAAGGTCCCCCAATTTCTTACAATGCAAATATTAGACTGTTTATTGGTTTAATTCATCATTAAATTTCTAATTTTTAGAGTAGGATCCTACGTCATTTACGCATATTTACTATAACCACATTAAAGAAACAAAGAGTTGATTGCATTTTGTTGCGAGGAGGCCAGGGAGATGAGGAAAGAGAGTTAGTAGAACTGAGGTGGCTGTACTTGACCTAGGAATGATTCAAACTTTTATGATTAGGCCACATTAGAATTCAGTGCATTCCCCCTTAAATTTGTATGTCACATCTCACCTTTACATTTAATAAATTCCTCTATGTAGTGTTTTTGTCTGCATCATGTGCAAAGCAGGGCTCCCCAAACTTTTTACACAGGGGCCAGTTCACTGTCCCTCAGACCGTTGAAGGGCCGGACTATAAAAAAAAACTATGAACAAATTTCTATGCACACTGCACATATCTTATTTTAAAGTAAAAGAACAAAACGGGAACAAATACAATACTTAAAATAAAGAACAAGTAAATTTAAATCAACAAACTGACCAGTATTTCAATGGGAACTATGGGTGCGGATGCATCCTGTGCTCCTCTCACTGAACACCAATGAAAGAGGCGCCCCTTCCAGAAGTGTGGCGGGGGCCAGATAAATGGCCTCAGGGGGCCACATGCGGCCCGGGCCCTAGTTTGGGGACCCCTGCTTTAAGGAATGGTACTGGGTTGCATGTTGCATCACTATTTACAAGAGAAAGCAGGCTTAGTAGGTTGCAGAGCAGAGGTGGCAGGAGGGAAGCGAAGATGTCTTATTTATTATTGTGTGGCAGGAGACAGGATAGGAGCTTTCACATATGACCCCATTTCATCTTCAAGTGAAACCCAAAAGAGAGGTGGTATTATTATGGTCAGTATGGTTGTTGTTATTATACTCATCTTATCAACTAGGAAAATGGTTAGAGGAGAAAAGAGAGGTTAAATACCTTGATCCAAATTCCAGAAAATTAGTGACAGTGGTGTTTTTACCTGGCAACCCAAAGTTAAACTAGTTAGGATGAAAGATCCGATGAAGAAACACAAATATTCCAGGACACTTGGTAAACGATTTACTGAGTTTTGTCAGCTCTTAAAAAACAAACTTAGGCCTGACCTGTGGTGGCGCAGTGGATAAAGCGTCGACCTGGGAACACTGAGCTCGCCAGTTCAAAACCCTGCACTGGTCTGGTCAAGGCACATATGGGAGTTGAGCTTCCAGCTCCTCCCCCCTTTCTCTCTTTCTCTCTCTCTCTCTCACTCTGTGTCTCCTCTCTAAAATGAATAAAATTTTTAAAAAAGAAAAAACAAACTTAAACAAAAACCCTCTCTCTTTCTTCCCAGAGTTTTGCAGGTGGAGAGAAAGTGTGCCTAGGTGGTGGTTTTTGCTGAGGACTCAGGGCTGTTTTCCGCAGACTTTTCTGGTTGGGACTGCTTCTTTGGGGGTGGAGGGGGGCAGGGACAGCACAGAAAAGCTGTTCATTGTGCTTAGGAGATAGAATAGAAGTAAATAGGATTTCCTCCCAGAGAAAGAGTTCTTGATGGATTGCAATCACATGGGTGGCAGGCTAATCCTTCGTCTCTTTGTTACTTTGGCTTTTGTTAAATAATGTCCAGCTACTACCTGTATCTTTATGTTCTTTAGATAAATTATGTGTAATTGTCAATACTGACATGTTTCATGAGTCAAGTGAAAAAAGATCTAAAACACAATATATTTGAAATTAACTTCATGGTTTTTCCATGAGTTCTTTCTTTATCCAGCAAATATCTTTTACCAGCACTGCTGGCTTTATTTCATCTTGGAAAGCAATGACGAGAAGCACCCTTTCTTACTATCATGACTGTTAAGATTGTGATTCAGCTATGCAAATGGGTACAAATACTGGCCACCTGGAATTTTCAGGGAGGCCAGTAGAGGTGACATTAACAATGATCCTTTGTTAAGAACCTTAAACAGACCTCTTATTTAACTTTCATTCGTTTTTAATAGAGGTAGTGACTATAGGAGAAATATACTTGCATTCCCTGAGTGCATCTAATAGGGATATGGCACAGGCTCATTGTAAAGTATTATCCAATACATGATTACATGTGATATTCACAATAATGCTATGTGGTTGGCGTTATTATCCCAGGTGTATCGAAGAGGGCGGTGAGGACCAAGATTCAGAAATATTAAATGGCTTTCATAATCTCATAACAGTTATCAGGTGATACAGCCAGGATCACAATCCCATCAAAACCTTTTGCTCTGTGGTGGAATCCAGTATGATTATGGTGGTAACTATAAATAAAACCTTCACACATTTTATGTTTCAATTTTGCTTAGCCTCTTCATTCTTAACATTATAGGCAATGTTTTAATATCATATTGTCAGTAGTTCCCCACTCAAAATATTTTAACTATCTTCTCCAATTTTTAAATTCTACCATGACAGTTCTTTAAAAATATAGTAATAATAATGATCATAATAAATTGCTAACATTTGTGACCTGCTTTTTAAGTGTATGACAACGTACTAAGCACTTTATTTGAACTATGACAGTTAATATTTGCAATAATCTTTTGAATAAGTACTCTATGCTCATTTTATTCATGAGAAAACTCAGGCTTCCAGATTTTAAGTAATGTGTACAAGTTCTTTTTCTAATTTTTGTAGCTACATAAATGAAATAACTTAAAAGTGAACCCAGACCAAGCTCTAGAAACAATGCTCCTAACTTCTACACGATGTTGTATCTGAGAGATAAACTTTGAACATCATTTTTAAAATCAAGAGTATAATTTTGATAGAACTTTGTCCCTCCCCAGTTGTCCAAGTCAACCAAAAGCTCCAAATCTAAAGAAAACATCCTATTTTTCTCCCATGTTTATTCCAAATCTGGATTACAAATTACTCACAGCTGGTCAGATTTTAATACATTTTTTTATTTGCATCTTTCTTGTTTACTTCACATCTTCCTCTGTTGTTACAATGTTGTAGGTGAGATTAAATGGCAGCAAAAAGTTACAAAACTGGGAATTGGTCACTTTATTTGATTACTCTGAAATAGTGACCCATGCTTGTGGTGGAAAAGGAAGGGATTTAAAGAAAATCTTCTACCTCATGGAGAAGTAAAGAAAAAAGAGAAAGGTAGAGAGTGGGGGAGAGAAAGAAGTAGAGAAAAAAAGAGGAGTTAGCAAAACCAGGAGAGTATAAGATGGTAGACTGGGAGATGAGAACGAGTGCTCACTAAGAAATAAGAAAAGGGAATTTAAAAAAAGCAAGAATGAATAAAGAAAGGAAAGAGGGAAGGAAGGAAGAAGAAAGAAAGGAAAGAAAAAAAAAAGAAGGAAGAAAAAGAGGGAGGAAATGACAGAGAAAAAAATGAAACAAAATTTAAGCCAAAAAAAGAACTGGAATGTGATATTTACTGAAATCCATCTGCCCCCCCCCTCCCCAAGAAAAAGCATTGTTCATAGCTTCAACCCAAGCTAACTGAATATTTGTAATGTAACAAATTCCATTAAGAAATTAACTTATTGATGGTCATACTTGAGACCACCTTTACACCCTGACAGGGTGATTTGTCAATATGATTTCCAAGGGAAAAGGTTACAAGGCAGCCATTGTGAGAAATTTTTCTGCCTTGAGGAGGCCACCACATTGAAAGACTTCTCTGGGAGCATGTCATTTCCATTGAACTCTGTAGGACTTACGACTGGCGGTTAAATCTCATGTCATTTCTAGAGCAATGACTCTTGGTCAGGGGAAAATGTGTTTCTGTTTAGAAGGGTCCATCTTCAGAGGAAGGAGCAGTGATCTTGACAAGGTCTGCCAGGTGGACCACGGGTCCTCTCAAAGCTTTTGGGAGCCTTGCAGGTAATAAAAGGCCAGCAGCAACACTTCTGCCAGGGCATGGTGTGAGAGAGTACAGATTTTCTCCCCTTTATTAAATGGAACCTCTGTTTCTTATTTATCTATTTATCCATTAATAATTTTGTCACACAGGCAGCAATTTAAACCTGTACAATTTCTTTAAGATATTTCATTCTACCACTAAATGTGGATAATTAAGATAATTTGTAAATCTGACTATAGCATAGTCCTCTCATTGAAACAAACATGCAGATAATTTAACCAGCCTTTTTTTTACCAGTTGAACTGAGGAAATGAAAATCACTTTAATTAAAAGTGTTCTGCCTGACCAGTTGGTGGCACAGTGTATACAGCGTCGAACTGGGATGCAGAGGACCCAGGTTCGAGACCTTGAGGTTGCCAGCTTGAGCGCGGGCCCATCTGGCTTGAGCAAATAGCTTACCAGTTTGGACCCAAGGTCGCTGGCTCTAGCAAGGGGTTACTTGGTCTGCTGAAGGCCCGTAGTCAAGGCACATATGAGAAAGCAATCAATGAACAACTAAGGTGTTGCAATGGCAATGAAAAACTAATGATTGATGCTTCTCATCTCTCTCTGTCCCTATCTATCCCTCTCTCTGACACTCTCTCTGTTCCTGTAAATAAAAAAAAAAGTTTTCTTGTTTGACAAAGAAAAAAAAAACTAAGAGTAAAAAGAAATGATTTTAATCTATAAAAATAAAAAGTAAATGTGTAGTATACTTTCTTTATTTTGAATGCCCAAACAATCATGAGTTCAAATTTAACTTCACTAGAAGTGAAGCAGATAAAAGGTAAGTGCATGAAAAAAAATCATGCTCAATTTACAGTGACTAGGGTCTTAAGAGAGGAAACTTTTCATCATGTAGGTTACCAGTACTACAGCTGAGAAACTCCCACCTTCTTAGATAAACTTCCCAAAGGCTATTATCACATACATCAGGGTTCTTATTAGCCATGTAATTTAATATTTGTAGACAGTATTTAAATAACATTCGATACAATTTCATAAATGAAATGATTAATCAAGTTTGCCAAAAAATATCAGCATTCCTTTTATTTATTGATTGATTGCTATTACCCCAGAGGATTACAGAAAGAATTGGAGGAGGTTCTATTGTGCATTCAACAATAGGTTTCCTTCCTTCTGAAATTGTGGCTTGGTAGTAAATAAGCTGTATTAATCAGATATCATTATTCAATTGTGTTCATTGATTTCTATCCCCAACTGAGTGTTTCAGATCCCTTCATATTTTCCTGGAACGTGTTCCTTAGTATGCCTTTGGTTGTACTTTTGTTCTCATACTCTGATGACTAGTGCACAGTCCCATGCACTCCATAAGAAGTTACATGTATTCCCTTCTACTGACAAGCTCATACACTGATGTTTATATGTGCCCTTTCTCTCTCTTTTTTTAAAATAATTTTAGGCATTCCCAGTAGGTCAAATTAATTTTTCAAGAAAGAATTTCAATTTCAATGAACTGTGTCAAATGACAGAGTATAATAAAAGGTTGCATAATTGAAAAGAAATCATAACAACTTCATTCTTCCCAGCAGAGCAGTGGTGATTACTGACAGCTTTGAGAAAATTTGGGAAGTAGTTTGTGTGCTCTGGGAGAATGCATGGGACTGGCAAATGCACGATTGTCAGGCTTAGTGTGGTTTGCTCAGGGACGTCTAGCTTTTTTTAACCTTCGCAATCCAAGATTTTGCTGCCCAATTTCATCAGCAAGTGTGCACTAAGCTCACGCCTGTACTCAGCTCCGCATTCTAGAGTTAGGAAGGGAGGGACAGGAACTTAAGCATTAGAAGACACAGCCGAAGTACCGGTATGTAAGTAAAATTTTCTTTTCTCTAAGTTATTTCTTGATCTGGAGGTCTACACACAAAAAGATTCTGTTCATTCTAAACTTTGATTAAGTTGTTACAATTAACTATGTAAAGTTAGTATCTCAAGAATTAGATACCAGTGATGTACCTAAGACCGATGTTAAGTGTTTAAAACAAGGGTGCCCACACTTTTTCAGCTTGCGAGCTGCTTATAATCTGACCAAGTCAAAATGATCTACCTACAATAAAAATGCAAAACATAAATTTATTTCTTCTATATTATAATTATTTAAGTTATTATTATTATTTAATATTGTGTATTCTTCTTTCACCTTTCTATTTCTCAGCTCTCTTTTCGGAGGAAAGTCAATGTCATAGTTTTTTATGAACAGTCCGTCCGAAAAAGCCGCTCCATATTTCCCTTCTTTGGAATAGCAATGGCACACAGACAGATGAGGCAAATGCACTTAGAATATGACATAGTGAAAAAAATCCCCTTCCATTCTGTATGAAAGTGGTAGGTTTTAGGCTTCTTACTTGGACCAGCTATGGCACTCATTTTTATACCCTTTGTTGTATTTAGTTTAAATAAATTGAAGGCTAACTATGCAGCAATGTAACTGAATAAGTTAGAGCAGTTTAAAGCGCATGTGTAGGGTGTCAAAAGTTCAGGTGTCAGATTGGCTACCCTGTATGCCAATCAAAAGACAAATGTCTTCTTAATGTCATGCTATCTACCCACACTTCCTTTGCGATCGAACAGTAGATCGCGATTGACTATTGAGCACCCCTGGTTTAAAGGAGGGTTGCTGGCATTCACTATTTAATAGATGTTACTAGAGGATGGGATACACACTAAGTTATTTGTGATAAATATATAAAGTATAAAAAGTCATGACACCTGTCCTTGGTAAGCTTGAGATCTAATGTCTTTGACTATGGGTATCAAACTGCAGTTCGATCAGAGTCCAATCAGAAAGGCATATTCATATACCTAAATACAACTTTGTTTTCTTTCCTACCTCCCTTTCCTTTTTCCAATAAAGCCATCTATCAAAGTAGCACAGCAGTTACTTTGCCAAAAGAGGAAGTAAATTCATCAGGATCTAGGTTTATTTTAAAAGACGATGATAAGACCCAGTGAGTTAGAGAAATAGCATTCAGTTTTTCTGAAATTATTTCCTTTATTCTTTCTCAGAAATCTCACAGTGTATGCTCCCTCACATATGTGCAAAACCCAGAGGCTTAGGAGTTTTAGATGTCAAATACTTTTGTTTTTTTTTTTTGTTTTTATTTTATTTTTTTTTAATTTACTAAATAAAAGCAGCCCAGATACAATGAATCTAAAACATGAATGTTCAGGGAACATTTGTTTTCTGACAGATGAAAGTGAAATGCATTGCTTGCTTATTTGAATATTAGAAGGTCTGGAATCCACACAAAATGTCTCCATAAGCAAGAGCAAGCATATGACAGGGAGAGCTTTCGACAATAACTATGGGCATTTGGCAAACTGAGGCATGGAGGGCAGCCAAAGGCTGTGCCTATAATGGTCTGACAAGCACGCACCCTGGGGTGGCTGCTTTCCTAGCAAAAAAGATTTGAGAAAGAAAATGCATCAGAACTGCTAAACTAATAGCTTTAAATCCACCCAGGACAGCAGTTCCCTTTCAACAGTAGCCAAGGGGCTGGTGGATACCAGAGGGTTGGGCTTTGAGTTTCACTGCAGCACTGTGAAGAAAAAGAAAAGACACTGTGTTTCAATTCCAAGAAGGTTGTAAAGGAAAAAGGCTCTCATTGCAGAAAGCAGCTTGATTAGCAGGTCTTTCCTCATTGTTTTGTACCCATTAAAAACAATCATAGAAATTTTGTGATTATGTTGCTGTTTATGTAGCAAATTCTACTGGAAAACTATTTAGCTATATTTTGTTGTAATAATTCTCACTTTTCCAAGTTGTTAATGTTATTATTTAACAAGTGAAAAAATGTGATAAAATTCCAATTAATATGTATAGGATCCCATTTGCCAGCAAGTATTAATTTATAGAAATTATTATCTTCCTTTTAGGTCCATTCAGTATGTTTAAACACATAATACTTGGATTAAAATACTTCCTGTAATCATATTTATTATAGAATTTTTAAAGTCCGCTTATGAAAATGATATTTTCATGTTAAGATTTCACAAAATAAATTTCTGAAAATATTTAAATATTAGTATTATTTGCATAATAAACTCAAAATATAATCTCACATATCCCAGGTGTAGGTTCCTATTCCAGATTTCTTTCAATGCTGGCATAAATGAACAAACATCGCTATTTGCTATAAGCACAAAACAGAGTTCTATTTTATTTTTCCAATAATAATAATAAATAACATGACATTAACAATAATAGCCACTATTTACTTTGTTGTCTAGTGAATATGTCAAGCACTGTATTAGGTAGATTGTCTCACTTAATCTTTAAAACTGCCTCTGCAAGATCACAATTTTTATTCCATTTTTCAGATGAGTCAGCTGATTCCCAAAAAGGTTTAATAATTTGCTTGAATTTTCATCAGTAGTAAGTGGTAGAACCAGGAATCTTATACAATGATCATGCCCTTCCTGGCCTTATTTTAAGCCTTATAAAAACTTCTTTTTCCAGCCTGACCAGGCAGTGGCGCAGTGGATATGCGTCGGACTGGGATGTGGAAGACCCAGGTTTGAGACCCCGAGCTCTCCAGCTTGGACCCAAGGTCACTGGCTCCAGCAAGGGGTTGCTCGGTCTGCTGAAGGTGACCTGTGGTCAAGGCATATATGAGAAAGCAATCAATGAACAACTAAGGTGTTGCGACAGCAACGAAAAACTAATGATTAATGCTTCTCACCTCTCTCCGTTCCTGTCTGTCTATCCCTCTCTCTGACTCTCTCTCTGTCCCTGTAAAAAAATTTAAAAAAAAACTTCTTTTTCCAGTGGATTATAAGTCTTTAATTATTATAATGCATAGCAATGTTAATGTCCCTATTGTATGTTTCATGTACGGATTAGTGCCATAAGTTAACCCTTAGAATGATGCCTAAAAACTTGGCATACTTATGTAACCACAAAAATTGAGATAGTGTGTTGTGAATATTACTAAAAGTCACCTCACTGGGGAAAAGATAAAGCTACAGAAAATTGCAGTTGACTGGAATCAAACTACACTAGTGGCTTACAATTGATTGTGTGTTATTCAACCACAAAGATAAATTAGAACATGGACTACTGCAATAGAAAAGTGGTTTAGATGTCACAGAGACAGTATGACTATTTTTATCTCTCAGTTGTAAACCATAGCTTACAGTGGCTGAAATGACATTGAACTGTTTTTCTCCTTGATGATTTACAGCCTGTAGAGTGCATCTGTAAGAGCAGATGTCACATTTTATGTATTTGAAAGTGTCAACTCTGCTGACTTATGTCTGAAGATTCTGTTCTGGAATCAATAGAATGTAGTGATTTCCATTTCTTAAAAGTGATTTTCCCAACATCATAAAAAACACATAGTGACTATTGGTCATTAAAATGCTGCAGTTAAACTCTTGTTTTTGGTGTTGTACTTTACATACATCATACAGTTGATCATTATTTTGTGAAATCTGATTTGAATGAACAAGAAAGCTTCTAGTGAGCCAGCCATGTTTGTGCTTAAACAAATTAAAAAAATGTTTGCATTTCATACCAGACATAGCTGTCCAAAGTCTAAGATAGATTGAGCAAAGGAAAATGCATCAGGATTTTCATAATAAAAAATTATTCCCAGAAAGTCCACATATACTTTATTCATCCCATATTTCAAATTGATTTTCATTTCACCATTTAGGGTACAGTTACTGGTAGTCCCATCTTTTAAAAAGTCAAATTTGCATTTAAATAGAAACTGTTTCAATCATTTAATATCTGAAAACCTGAACATTTGTATTCATTCTTTTCATCTCTTTTCTGTCTTTCACTGTTGTGTTGTACTTTTCCATAAGTGTCATGAATTCTGAACTTCCATAAAGATTGTAAGCCTTCCTCTGCCTTATTTCTCTCATTAAAATCTCATTGCTAATAAGTCTTTGGGCACAGGCCAGATTCAGGTGAAAATAGAGTAAAAGCAGGGTACAAAAAACTTCATAGCTCACATGTCATGGTAGCACAATATTTTCTTCAATTAATCTGAAAAAAATCTATTAATATAACTTATACTTAAATGTAGAAATCAAATAGGAAAAAGATATGGAAAATAAGAACCATGTAGGTTGTTGTTTTTAAAAAATATTGAGATAATAAAATCATTTTTGTTACCTAGTAATTAACAGTGAAACTATTTTCGTGAGAAAACATACATCTGTAAAGATATTTTGAAGTTTGGTTTGATTTTTGTGTATTTAAGATGAATAAAAGCCATCTATATTTTAAAGATGATAAAAGTAAAGGTCAGTTTTATCAAAATGCAGTTAGCTCAGAAGCCTCAAGTTAAAAATTTGAAAACAATAAAACGTGGACTTAAATGTAAGGAAATTAAATTTTCCTTGTCAGTATTTGTAGACATTTATGTATTTCTTTCATTCATTTGAGACACTATTTTCAACAATTTCAGAACATCGAGAAATGGCTTTAGTTAACTTCTATGTGTAGTGCATTTATTCTGCCACAAAGCAGCTTCCTATTCATGACAGATTTGTTCCAGGCAAGAAAGATTATTTCATAACATTTATTTTATTGTCCGTTTGCTGTCTTCTTACTTATAAAACAAAAGAAAATCACCATGCTTTTTTATTTACCTGATAATATTATATACATACTAAGTGGTTAGAAGACATTTTAAAATTCTGGAGTTTCATTTTTTTCTGTGCCTGCATTTTAAGTAAGACATTTTAGTATTTTAAATTGTACCCTTGTCAAGGTAGTCCTTGACAATGGAGAGATGTTTTCATTGATATAAGGAAAGTTCACATAACCCACTTATTCATAAAATTTAATAATTCTACTATAAGCATTTAATCCCTTATTTTTCCCTGCCTCTTTTGATTAGGGTATCTGTGTATGTGTGTGTGTTTGTAACTAACAGTGCAAGACATATAATTTTTTCATTTGACTGGCCTTATAGCTATTTCCAAACAAAGCAAACCAAAGTTACTCAAAAGAATAAGTTGCATTTTTTTTCTTTGCTTAAAACAACAAAACTTTATTACCTCACAGTTCTAAAGACAAGAATTTCAAAATGAATTTCACTGGGCCAACATCAAGATGGCTGTAGGGACATACTCTCAGCACACATCTGATCTTACTCTGTCTCTTTTTAATCTTTTTTGTTTCTATGAACAGGTCTCTCTCTAGAGGTTAATATTTATATCGTCAAACTCAGATCTGTTGTTAAAACTCATAACTTCTATCTTAATTGCATCCTTGTATGACCACATAATTAAGTAAGGCAAAAAATATCCTGTTCTCAATTTTACTCAGTCTTGGCAATTCAAGTGCCATCATAGCTGATGATTGATTGCAATGAGTTGCTAGAGTTAGTTTTTCTATTACGAGATGTTTGCCTGTATCTAAGTGCAATTATTTAAGGTGGGGGTGGGATGTATGTGTTAAGGGGAAGTGAGGGAAATTGAACCACAAATATTTAGCAGTACTTACATCAAAAAAAACTTACAGAATTAGAAGAAATACAGAAACAATTGTCAGGTGATTCTTGCTGTTTCTTTGACCTATGAGCATCATAGTCTGCTCCCGAAAGGTGTAATCTTGAAACTCAGTTTAAAAACAAGGTACCTGGGAAAGTCCATTATGTCACATGGGAGGTGAAAAATTGAGGCAGTTAAAGAGCAATTATAGTTTTGTAGATGTTTAGCCAACTCATTTTTGCTTGGAGATTGTTATAGCGATTGCTATTATGTCAGAGACTACAATAATTACCAATTGTACTAAGCTTGCTATCATAATTCTGTTATGACTCCATATTCTAGAGAGTCTAGATATATTAGTATGAAGAGAGAGGGAAAGACACACCCAAATGAGATAAGAAAGTGCTTTTAAATTTCATAATTGAGCCTGACCAGGAGGTGGCGCAGTGGATAGAGTGTCGAACTGGGATGCGGAGGACCCAGGTTCGAGACCCTGAGGTCGCCAGCTTGAGCACAGGCTCATCTCCTTTGAGCAAAGCTCACCAGCTTGGACCCAAGGTCGCTGGCTCCAGCAAGGGGTTACTCGGTCTGCTGAAGGCCCAATGTCAAGGCACATATAAGTAAGCCCTCGATGAACAACTAAGGTGTCGCAATGAGAAACTGATGATTGGTGCTTCTCATCTCTCTCCGTTTCTGTCTGTCTGTCCCTATCTATCCCTCTCTCTGACTCTCTGTGTCTGTAAAAAATAATAATAAAACAAAATTTAAAAAACAAAACAAAAAATTTCATAATTGAATTGCCTGGTTTGAATTTAATTTCTTGAAATTTTCAGTATTTTCCTCTGTGTCCTGAATTTTTATTATGAGGGTAGTGATACGTGATGAAAAGAAAATGTCCTTTGTGGTAGAGTTCTAATTTCTTCAATGTATGAAAGTGTGTGTGTCTGATTACTGATATAGTATCAGTATACAAGTGTCAAACATCACAGAAAGTTTTCTCTCTCAATCTCTATATAGGAGCCTACTAGAAGAGTTAGGGAACACTGATCTAGAGCAAGTTACCCACTAAGTAACAATGTTGAATAATTTGAATTAAGTTAATTGTATAAGACCCATAGTAGAATTAAGACCCTCCAGCTGAACAGAGTACAGCAGTTTGTCAAATAACATTGTTTAGTTCAATGTCGTTTCATTATGACATTGATTAGGGTGGAAAATGTATTCCTGTCAGAACCGCTGTCTGTGTGGAGTTTGCATGTTCTCCCCACATCTGTATGGGTTTTCTCCAGGTATGCTGGTTTCTTCCCACATCCCAAAGATGTGCACATGAAGTGAATGGGCTTATTGTCTCCATTGTTCTGTCTGAGTGAGAGTAACTGGGAGAAGCCCTGCAATGGGAGGGTGTCCTGTTCAGGGTGGGTCCCGCCTTGTGCCCAGAGCTACTGGGAGGGGCTCCCTCCACCCGAGGTCCTGAACTGGAATAATTGGGTTAGAAAGTAAGAATATTAGTTTATTTTTATTCATCTTTCTTAAATGTATGTACAATTCTCATTCATTTCAGTATTTGATGTTATAAGTGCTTTGAGTCATTAGAAATTTTCTAATGTTGGCCTACCTGTGGTGGCACAGTGGATAAGTCATCGACCTGGAACGCCGAGGTCACCAGTTCGAAACCCTAATCAAGGCACACGTGGGAGTTGATGCATTCTCCTCCCCCTTTTCTCTCTCTTGTCTCTCCCCTCTTAAAATGAATGAATAAAATCTTAAAGAAAAGAAGTTTTCTGCTGGGTTTGTGACCAGAAATATGCAGTAAGAACTTAACTCTTGTTTATATCGATTAGTCTATGGTAAATTTGGCTTCTTTAAATGTCATCTTGCTTAAAAATTGCAGTTTCCAAGAACCTGTTGATGACGTTAAGTGAGTATTGTTTGTCTAAATAAAAAATTCTGCTACTATGGGTTGATCTGAAAGATATTTAAATTCAAAACTTTGTCTCAGTTATAAATCCAGCAGATAAGATAGTATCTAATTGCATTTTTCTATAGCATCCACCTCATTTTCCCAATGAACTTTAAATAATATTCATGTAGCCTCTAGCACCTCCTTTATACATGTTGGGTATTCCCATGACGTCTTCACTATAATTACTTTATTATTTCTACAGTGCATCACCATAGACATGATTTTCCTTTCTTACCACTTTCTCTTTAATATCCCTTCTCCCTTGCTGCCAATCAATTTGATTTAGTTTTATTTAAAACCCCCTCAGCTATTATCTGTAAAAACTGAACATACACATCCATTCTTTTCATTTCCTCCAAAGGATTTCCTACTCTTTTACCCTGTGTATCTTTTTAGATCAAATTCTTCCTCCTATAAAGACATGACATATTTTCAAAGAATACTCAACACTGTGTGTGTGTGTGTAGTGTGTGTAGTGTGTGTGCATGTGCATGCGCACAACGTGTATATTTTAACTAAATATCCAGATTCATACTTTTCCTTTGTCTTTCTGTCTTGATTTCTGGGCTTGCATGATTCTAAAAATATTTTTTTTAAAAAACTTACATTATTTTAGGTTTCAAATCTAAATTTTAAGACAAAACCTAGTCTTTAAGTTCCTCTGCTGATCACACAAAGTAGCTTTGACTATCTCTCTGTTATTCATGATGTAATAGAAACTCATTCAAGTTAATAAACATGATTTTCCCTAGAAATCCTCCAGTCACATTGTGATTTTGACTAGATAGCTCCCCATACATCTTTATAATGTTTATGTATATATTCTAATATATATCTAATACATATTATATATCTCAGCACGCCATTTCATCTGTGGTGCTTTAATCCCCAGGTATCACTCTGCCTGTCTTTGTCACAGAGACGGGAATAGTCTTGCTACAGAAAACCATGAATCCATCTCTTTCCCATGTGTCCTCTGTACCAGCATCCTTATCTCAAAGTGATCAAACCTCAACGTGTGTATTTTATATTTTATAGCCAAATATGTCCTAGGTGTCACCAGCCTCATAGTTCCACCTCTTTTTTTTTTCTTTCCCCTTTAGGGATTATCGTATTTCCACAATAGTCTTGACAACCCTTCAATTCTTTTTTATTTTTTTTAGCTTTAAAAATTTGTCTACTTTACACCTTAGTTTCTTTTCTTTTCTCTTTTGACTTTCAGGGACTTAACATTTCTTTTTCTGGTGCATTAATTTCTTATCTCTTCCTAAAATTATTTACTGATGGTCCTAAGATTAAAGACTTCAGCTTTTATTTGTTTTTGAACTCCCTCATTAGGTTCATTTTTTAAAGAACTGGTCATAGAGATTGTCTTTAAATTGGTTATTTTTAATCATGTCTCTAACCTCAAAAGCAAAACAATAATTCTTTTTTTGAGAGAGGCAAGAACATCAAACTGCTCCTGCATGTGCCCTTATCGAGAATTGAACCAGCAACCTCCACACTCCAGGACAACATTTTAACCAACCAAGCTATTTGGCCAGGGTTTAATATTTATTGATTTTTAGAGGACAGAGAGAGGAAGGGAGAGAGAGTGGAGGGCAAAGGGAAGCATTTGTTGTCCCATTCAGTCATGCATCCTTTGGTTGCTTCACTGACTGGGTGTGTACCTTGACCATGGATACAACCCACAATCTTGGTGTTTCAGGAAGATGCTGCGAACCAACTGAGCTAACAGGCCAGGACCACAAAAATATACTGCTCACAAAAATTAGGGGATATTTCAAAATGAATATGAAGCTATAAAATATCCCCTAATTTCTGTGAGCAGTATATTTTGTTCTCCCTTTATGCTATCCTGGTTACCAATGAGAGTCGCAGAAATTCTCTACAACAGTTTGAATTTAGTTTCTTTCCAGTTATTGAAAAAGCTCAGCTGCTTTTGGAACTTATGTTACCAAAACAAATGTTTTAATTTTAAGGCGAACATTTTGATTACAAACATGATGCCAAGGATAACATTAGATATCAACCAGAATCAACAGATTGAGGTAAATTAATAAAATGAATTAGTAAATGATGATTTGGGAGTGAGCTTTGTAGAAAGAATTCAGAAGATTCAGCAATTCACTTAATTTTTTTGCACCCAGCCTATTGTACTGTTGGACATCGAGGTCGACCCTTGGAATTTCATATTCAAAATAGGAAAACATTCTGAATTGATTAACAGAATCTTTGCAGGCAGTAAACTTTAATTACAGGTTCCTTATTGTTGGGGAACCAGATATACCTTTTAGTGTGCTACTGATTGATATCTAAAACTTTTTCAAGTCTTACCTGATATTTTTATTGAGTCAAAGCTAATCTTATAATAAATTATTTTGTAGAGATTCACCATTGATTATCTGATATTAATATGACCAAGATATTATATCTGATATCATAGTCTGAGTACTTATATAATACTAATGGCCTACAAATAAATAATTTCTAAGTTATAAATACCATTATAAATTATATGTATATGTAAATGTATAGTTTATGCAGGGTCAAAAGTAAGAAGTTAGCAGTAAAATATTAGTTTGATTATCTGTTGGGTGTGATTCTTTATTTTTAAGTACTGTGCCTGCTCAGCATTATCTTGTAGAATAATGACATGCAAGCACAATACTTAAGTTGAACTGTGGAATAACTAAGTCATTGACTCTGACGGCCTTCTGCACTTGGCAGGCAGATGAATGTAGCTGTTCCAGTTGGATGGGAAGGGAATTGGTGACTCTGAAGCCTCGAGGCCTAGTGAAAGTCTTCAGAAGTGAAAGACTCATCAAAGTCCTAGTCCCTAGGCACACACACAATCAAATCGGGTCCAAAGGTTGTTCAAGCTGAACTGTTGGTTCATGTCTTAATCCACTGGTCTCTGCCCTGGCTTGTCTTGCTTGTTTCTTCTCTCTAAGCAGTTCCCATCTCCACAATAACTTTCAAAGCAGCTCTCCACTTGTTACAATGCTCATGGAATCTGCTTGTGGATACTTTGTTGTTTTTTTCATGGACTCCTGCAGCTTTCAGAGTTCTACTTATTATGGGGGGAAGGCTGTGTCTCCTTTACGTTTAATTTGCATTGGAGATAGCCTTACCTTTATATTTCTATAAGGCCTCTTTCAGAGTGTGCTGACAGAGGGGTCAGTCAGTCTGGTTCTGGTTACTGGACTGAAGATGTGTTTTATATCGTGGTGTATTTCTAAAAATACTTAGGTAGGAAATCAACACCACAGCTATGCGACATTGAAAGAGAGCTCTGGAGGCAGGTCTCCACTGCGGAGTGAAATGGGGCTGTTGTGGCCTCATTGACTAAGTCTTCAGTTAATTCCACCCAAACACCTCATCAACTCAAAATCAAGCACTATGGTGTTTTCAAAAGAAATTGGTATGACTGTTCCACTGTCGTTTTTAGTAAACAAAGAACAGTTTTCTAATGGGGGTAAATGTAGCTGTAATTTTATTATAAAATAAAATATTTTTATACAGCTTATATCAATAGGACTCAATGATGTAATTCAGTAAAAAATGTATGAAAAGTATCAAGGTACTGGAAAAGGAGACTGTCTAATATCAAAGAACATAAAAAAGTAGATTAAAGTTATAGGATAGGGACATTGGCAATTAACCTTTTTTCTTCATTATTAAACTATTTTACTTATTTGCTTCTTTATTATGTCCTGCCTTTTTCTAGAAATGCAAATGAAAGGGAGGCAAATGTTTTATAATCTAATCCATGTGCAGAACTATAGAACCTTGAAGTTTCTGAGGTGAGGGCTGGATGTTCTTCAGAAATGAGACTCCAGGGGGGAAGACCCTTGAAATTGGACTTAAAATTGGACTTGGCCCCAGCTCGACCTGCCCAAGTCACTGCACACCCTCGATCTCTGCTGAGCTTCCTAGTGTAGGAGAACACTGTGAAGCCTTGTTGCAAAGACTAATTAAACAATACATGTAGAAAATTTAACCCTGAAATATGTTTTACACAGGCAAAGCATTTTCAGGGAAGAGTGCATTGCTTCACATTCTCTAGGACTGAAAAGAGAGTGGAAATATGCTTGTCAGAAAGAGTAAAACTGCTATAAAAATTACAATGTTCAAACTGGATGAGGAATAGATTTCCATATTTATTGAGTAAGGGGAGAACAAGCACAGTAATGGAGGGAATACCAACTAGATGAAATGTGGCATCTGGGACAAGTAAATTAAAATGATTCCCTGCCCCAGGAAAAACCCACTCAAAACAACTGCTTTTTACTCTATCTTGTTACTGAGTAAGTCACCTCAGTTTTGAAATGGCACAAAGTAATTGAAATGATATTTTACCTGTTGGTAAGGATTCATTCATGCAAGTACATTTTTCACTGAGGTACATAATGCGAAACTAGATTTTTCATGATGGAAACGATGACCAGCATAGGAAAAGATGGGTCTAATTTTCTTCTTCCAGTTCACTATATTTTTACAACAAAAATTGAATATATTTATTTTTTGATTCTGGAAGTAATCACTTTTAAGTTCATTGCCAGCTCAGTCATTCAAATCATGCATTTTCAGTCATATATGTTATTCAGAGGAGTGGAGATATCTTAATAATCACTATGTCCATACACTATGTATTTTTATATAAATTATGAGTAATAATTTGACTTAAATTATAAGTAATAGTATGACATTAAAATTAAAGAAGATGATGTTTTTACAATCATTATTTTGGTTATTAGAGCACCATAGTTTATCCAGTGTCTGAAGTTTACTCTTTTAAGAGTAAAATCAAAAGAAATTTGAGATCCTTAAAGAGAAACTCAGAATACTCATTTTGTTTTGGGAAACTGAAATAGAATTATTTTTCTGTGAAATAAATCTCTAGCTTCTGTATTATGAAGGAGCTACTTTTTGGTATTTAGCTTATGAAATTTTAAAAAATCACATTAGGGCATAAATTGGTATTAATAATAAATGCTGTACTTCAATCTGTATCTCTGTTATTATAGCAATTATTTCTTAAGTGAAGATTTAAAAAGTTAGTGGTGGATGATATTGATGGTGATGATATTGGTAATGATTTAAAAATTTAAATAAGCTTTGCTTAACTTGCGTATGTATATACATATACATATACACAAGACATGATCTCTGCCACTGAGGAACTCACAGTCTGGTAAGACAGACAGTTTTATAATAATGTATCAAATGTTACTGTAACGTACACAAATCTGTAAGGCTGTGCAGCAATACACGGAAGGTTTAGTGAGATGAGAGAGGGTAGAACTATGAGAAAGAAGTTGACTGAAGTGACCAGACAGTAATAAGGAGCTATTAGCTCTCGCAGTCCTCAGGGCAGTGGGCTGCATCACACCCCCAGGTATGTTGGCTGCTCTGCTCTTCCAGAGTGTTTTTTTTGTCACCTGTGTGGAAATGAAAGTCAGAACAAAAGGGAGAGAAGCCAGCAGCTTTTTCTGAAACAACTGAATTTTAGGTCATCTCTGAAAGATTAAGAAGTATTTTAGAATTTTAGTTTGACTTCATATATGTTTTAAATTGCACAGACTCACTGAACCTGCATACTCTTATTTCTGTAACACAATTCTACTGTAAACTTCTGCCATTGGCTGTACTTGGAGGTTAGCATTAAAGAATTAGCAGTCATGCCCAGAAATAATTTCATTATTCCAGACAGTAGGACTTTTCTACTTGAGGGACTTAGAGTTCCTAAGAGCCCTAGGGGATTTAGTCTTTTCTATAGTTTAAACAAAGAACAACATAAAACTTGGTACTTGGAAAGCTACAATTTAAATATAGATATATAACTTTACCGATTTTTTTCCTTAATGGAAACGTGTGTGTGTGTGTGTGTGTGTGTGTGTGTGTGTGTGTCTGTTCTATTCATTACCTCATTATGCCAATTTGAATGGATTTATTTGTACTTTACATATCACAACATTAAGTGATTATTTTTTTTAGCTCGTCTCCCTTCAGGAACTGCTAAACCCCTCAAATGAGCTTCCATAAGAAATACAATTTTTTTCTATACTAAATCCATAGATTAAAAAAAATTAAAAGTCCACATGGGTCTCCATAGAAGGACTGACAAAGAAAGAAGGCCATGTCCTATTATCCACTCTCTTGCTTCTGGTTATTCTAGACTTGGCTCAGGTGTCTAGAAAGTCCTGATAAATACTGACAAGAAAATATGGATGTAGACTTCAATAGGCTGTGTTCCATTTTTAAAAACTTTTCATAGGTAGAACATTTCACAGACTATACTTAGATCACATATTATGCTACCATGGCAACTGGTTACCTAGCAAAGTAGGGAATGTTGATCTTGGTATTCTACAATGTAGTAAGATGTTTTTCCCCTTAGGTCACCATAGAAGATTCTAGAATTTCCCAAAACTATTACAAGTAAATTGCTAATGCAAATTATATGCAAAGACAAAAGAGTAAAGTCTCTTATCTTAAATTCAGAGGAATTATATTAGGTTAGTCCTCTCTCCCTGACATTAACCTGACCCAACAGCTTGAACACTGAAAGGTATGACTAAATAAAAATGCTTTGTCAGCCATAGAACTCCATCTTGATCTTAATTCTGGGTCTTATCACTATTGCTGCAGAAGAAACTCTGGCCTCAGCATGCCTTAAATACATTTATTACCTTCCCATGGAAAGCTTTGCTGTTTTTTCTACCTGTGGGTAGAAGGACATTTCCCATCTGGCCCCACATTCCTAGCCTGGGCTTGGAACACCCTGCGGCTTACTTGACAAGTTCCTTCTTCCACCATTCCTGGTGGAACTTCATTAATATTCATCAAAGTTAGTGGACCTCTTGAAGAGGTTGTAGCCATAACTCTCCATTGGCTACACACCTCTATCTCCCTGAATGAAATGTATCCTCAGTTAAAATAGTGTATTTTCTGTGGAAGTATAACTTTAAGATAGTGACCTCAGACCTCTCATATATAGAAATTCTGGAGTGCTCCTTGCTAGAAAGCACTTCACTTTTCTGTAAACCCCGAGGACAAAATTGGTGATGTTTTTGGTTTAGGTTCTAGACTGACATCTCAGTTCCTGCTGTCTGTTTTGCATGCACCCCCAGGTTTATACCCACCAGCTCTTCCTGAGCCTAGTGACCATTGAGCCCTCCCTGACAAAGACCTCACATTCTCCCACTCTCTCTGCTTTCTTACTTTTTTTAACTTTGGTATGTGGGTAGAACCCATTCTAATTTTCATTGTTGGGATCATACACAATGAACATTTATTCCATATGCAACAAGAAAGTTAAAAAATAAACAGTAACAGGTACAGAAAAGTAATTCCTTACATTTTTATCACCTTCATCTTCAAACTTAATTTGTAGGTAAAGTAGTGAATTGAGGTAGAAAACGTTGAGCCAACTTATCAGTGATGAGATTTCTATTATGTTGACTTCAAAATGTTTAGTAATAGGATAAATAAGTCACAGGATGTAATGCAGAGAGCATTGGTATGCGGTCAATAATATTGTAATAACTTAGTAAGGTGACAGATGGTTACTAGACTTATCATAGTGATCATTTCATAAGATATGTGAGTGTCGAATCATTGTATTTTATACCTGAAAGTAATATGATATATGACAACTATACTTAAAGAGGAAAATACTTGTTTAATGCTTTATTCTAAAAATGCAGCTTTTGCTTAGTAAAGAGTGTTTTGTAGCTTCAATAAGATGATTGATTGGGGTGTGAATGTTTTCTTTCATGAGAGGAAGCGGCCACTATTCTCTATAGAAGGCTGATGCTAAAGATTCTTACAGTAAATTCAGAGATGACAGAGTGAAATTGACCATGAATCTATGCAGGAGAAACAAGGAGTTGCCAGCCACAGCAAAAATAATAATGTGCTTGTGATTTTAAAAGCAAAAATTCATTCTGAAATATCTGGGTATGAATAGTTAGTATACTGCTGAAACAGACAAATATTCCGTACCAATGTAAGAAAGAAACAAATCCGTACATAAGTATTTTCATTCTGAAAACACTGGTATTATTCTATCTCTAGTGAACATTCACGTACATCAAGCAAAACCTAAAGAAAAAACATGATGTGGCTTCCTCCTGGCTGTCAGTCAACCGCTAAACAACTCACCCATTGGAATCCTTTTAGACTTGGGCCCCTGTGTGTGAACTTCTTTCTCAGTTGCAGCCTCTGTTTGCCACCCATCGCCTTGCTTTCATTCCATTTCAGAAAACAACTATTTTTACATAAACTACAGAGTTACAGCCAGCAGCATGTGCAGCAGAGACAGATAGCCTGCGGTTGCCCAGGGACTTCTCATTTTTATCTTTGCACAGACCCAGCACGTCCTGCCAGGTACAACTAGTGTAACGAGGACTGCAGCATCTCCATCCTGCCAGCAGCCTAGCCAGCTCCGAGATCTGCACGTGATAGGCTGGGCGGCTTGACAGTGCAGAGAGATTCTGTACATCACGCTGCTCCCATTGATTACAGTCTGAAAGAGCATTAACCCTCCTTAC
Organism: Rhynchonycteris naso; assembly: GCA_037038555.1. Lineage (NCBI taxonomy): Eukaryota > Metazoa > Chordata > Mammalia > Chiroptera > Emballonuridae > Rhynchonycteris > Rhynchonycteris naso. Next base: position 233,304,966 of record CM072998.1, read on the forward strand.
GACCCTAAGATACACTCTCTCTACAAGTGCGTGTTTGTAACATCAATGTGTTACCGGAGCTTTTTGTAGATTAATTCCTTGCTAGAGATAAATCTCTCTCACAAAACAAGGAAACCAGGAGCAAGTCTGAGTATTGTCTAGCATGTTTCTTTGGAACAATTTTTAAAGTCACAAATCACACTTACGTTTCATAATCCTAGTGTGAAGAGTAAAAGCCTGTTAGAAAAAATAAACTTTTTAACTTGACACTGATGGCCCCCAAAATCACAGAGGACAGAGTGGATCAGGTCCTGAGAAGTGATCAGGATATGATGTCCTCAGTAACACCCCCCCACACACACACACACACACACCGAACTTATTGTAGTTTTTCCTTTTAATTCAACTGCTATACGTTTTGGGTTTCTATAGATAATGTTTGGTTGTCCTACATAATACTGTCACTTTGGAAGATCAGACTTCTAATGCTTGAAGAAGCAAGTGATTCACTCTCTTTTCTAGCTTGAAGGCCAATGCTTAATTTCCTTAATTGTATCCTGAATGAACAAATCTCTTCAGCTTCATTAAACAGGATAATTTGGATTGCACAGTTATCAACCAGTTTTATCAGAATCACAGTTTATGTTTGTCAGCTTGTTTTTCTGGTCCTTTACCCACCACAGTATGTGACAGCAGGATTGCCTTCTTACACAATCATTACCTTGACCACATCTGCTCTGGGACCTGCTGTCTGAGCTTGAGCCTAACTGCCTACTTCCTTTCTGCCTCAGTTTTCCTCATTGTCAAATCTCATTGGATCCTCATGGGGCTTACCAGAAGTAATACAGGAAAAGCAATTAGAAGAATGCTCAATTTTGTAAGTGCTCAATAAATGTTAGATTAAAAACAAAATAAAAGCCTCTGAACAAAAGAATTGTTTTTGAGGACCTCAGGGGGAAAAAAGAGTACCTTTTGCTCTAAAGGATATTGCCAAGGGATACATTTAGCTTAACTGTGGTCCACACTTCAGACAGTTTGGGTGAAAGATGGGGATGCCCTGGCAGGTGAGGGCCAGTCTTACACTGCTCCATCACAGGCTTTGACAAGGAAGCTCTAAGAGGTCATAGCTTTAGCAGTTGACAGCAAGCGCACACAAGCCTGCTCTGGGCTGGGATGTTCTGAAGGACTTCTCTGTCCCTCCCCTCACCCCATCCCTGCTGGGTCACATTACTTCTGCTTTGTAGAACTGTGGCATTGATGGTGGGAACTGATGGTTATGTCATTCAAATAGTGTTTTGTAGAGGAAATATCAGTGAGAAATGAGAGGGGTGCTTTCTCCTCTGTTAAGTTTCTTTTCACTGCAAGTAATAGCAACTAATTCTGGCTAGTTCAAGCAAAAACAAAAATTTAGCAGGATAGTGGAGTATTTCACAGAATTCAAGAATTGAAAAGCCAAGTCTGAAAGGATAACTAAAACTCAAGCCCACCAGAGCCTAGTTAAAAGTTTCTAGAGCCAAACCCAGTCGGAGTCTGTTTCCCAGCTCTTCAGCTTGCTGTGTAACCATGAGCCAGTTCTTTGCCTACTCTATGCCTCAGTTTCCCTGTATGAAAAATGAAGGTAACTATTAAAAGAGTAGTAACTAAAAAAGCTTGGGACAGTGGGACACAGTAAGCATTGCATGAGGGCTGGTTAATTTAGAACCATGGTCACTGGTATACTGCTCATTCTCCTTTCTCCACTGCCTAACCAGGGAGCTCTGCCATTGCTAAGACTCAGCACTGACGACTGTGCATCTGGAGCAAGTCTGATTGGCAGAGCCTGTGTCTGGCCTCAGGTCTAGATCATGAGGTGTGTATAGGGCTCTTGGGGCAAACCATCTTTGTGGCTGGAGTCAGAGGGGATGGTGTCCTGAGTGGGGACATTGGTTATGAGTTGCCAGCCATGACATACTTGTAACCTTCTGAATTTGAAAAGAAGAGTGCTCCTAAAACATTTTATTTAAAAATAGTTTATATTAATAGCTAACACATTGTCAAATACAGCTAATGGGAATATGCTTACTTTTTTTCTGTGGAAATAGCAAGACTTCTACAACTCTAATATTTGAAGAGCTTAATGAGATGCAAGTGAAATAGCATATGTTCTTTTGTTAACATCAACAGAGAAACAATTACTCAAGTAGACATTTAGCTTATAGTTAATGGGAACAAAACAGTAGAGGCAAAATTGTATAAAGCTGCATATGTACATATACATATAATATACAGTTGATCCAGTTGACCATTAAATAACATGGATTGAACTGTGTGCATCCACATATGTGCAGATTTTTTCAATAAATATTCAGTCAGTCTTATACATCCCTGGGTTTAGTATTCTCAGATTCAAAATCATGGATTGAAAGTGATGTTTTCAAGCCATGGTTGGAAATCTGTGGATATGAGGGTCAGTTGTGTGCATCAATCTAGGCCATTCTATATAAGCGACTTGGCATCCATGGATTTTGATAATCCACATAGATCCTGAGTCAGTCTCCCAGGGATACCAAGGGATGACTATAGATAAGTTTTGAGGGAGTCAAAAGCTATGCATGGTTTTTTTGACTGTGTAGTGGGTTGGTGTCCCAACCCATGCATTGTACACGGGTGAACTGTATGCCAGAGTTTGGGCCCATCATTGCATGAAGTATGTTCCCTTTATCTCTCAATACCCATTTAGTCTCTCTGGTGATACAGGTTTATGCTGGGAAGGGCTGTTTATTATACCATGAATTAAGCTTAGCTAAAAGAATTTATTGTCTAAAGCTTTATAAATAACGTGTTGATCTCTGCTAGGCTCTCAAAGAGGAACAATTGGATTATTTTTATTCCATGTATAAGAAATATCTCATGAGCCAGTTGAAGGAATAAGTGACTTCTTAGTCTTAGCACCTTTTCTTCCATTGCACCTTCCTTTAGGTCTCACAGTTGCAGTAGAGGCTCAACTAGACTATTATTGTGAGAATACAGTCTACTATATATTATGGGCTCAGCTTGAGGCATACATACCACTGGTCAAATAAATTTGGGAAATCCAGCATATAGTAATGCCCTCATCTCAGCTTGGAGGTTTCCTTTGCATATTAGCACACTGACAATTGAGAAAATCTATATTAAGCTTTTGTTTTTCATTTTAATTTATTTCTTTTTGAAATTATTTTTCCAGCCTTTCCCAAACTATTTGGTCCACTAAACCCATTTTCACAGAAAATCCCTTAACAGCCAAGCGACTTAGTTTTGTGAGACATGGTTTGAGAATTGCCCACATGGATGAACAATATGACTAGTTAATAATACCTTTAAATCTGACCTAGTTCATCAGAGCTCAGCTGAGAGTGGACATACCTTTCCTATAAAGGGCCAGATCATAACTATTTTTGGTGCTTCAGGTCAGACAGTGTACGTCCCAATCAACTATTAAATTATACTACGAAAGCAGCCAGAGAAATACCTAAATAAATGAGCATGGCTGTGTGTCCATAAAATTTTATTTATAAAAACAGGTACCAGGTGAGATTTGGCCAGGGGACATAGTTTATGGACCTCTGATCTAGGGGAATGAGTCCATTATTCTAAACCTATTCTTCTTTACAATAACCTATATTGTTTGGTAACTTTCAACATATTCTTTTGAGTTTTTATAGTTGTCTTCTTTCTTTATCATTGCCTCATGTCAGGTATTGTAATGATGAAATTGACACTTTAGTTCACCATTTAAAGTTCCAAATCACTATTCATTCAATATGTGCCCTGGCGTATTCTCTCTCTACCTAGATTTTGCATTTACTTGCTATAATTGATCAAACTGTGTAGTAGTAATGTGCTCACCTAGTCCCTGGGAGTCCTAGGTTGGGATTCCTGCATTACTTCTAACTAGTTGTATGATTTGGGGCAAGTTCTTTTCGCTGAGCTTTAATTCCCATATCTTTCAAAGAAAGAACTTCCATGTAGAGCAGAAGTCTCTACTGTTCTGTAGGGGTGGAGGAACACTCAGAGAGGGCACAATTTGAGGAATATGGATTTGCTGTCCTTTCTGCCAACCTCACTTCTACTAACTCACTTCCAGTGCCTCTGATAATGTGAGACTCACCTTCAACTTACCAAGAGTCTGCTGGTTAAAAGTACTTGCAAAAGTTCCCCGTAGTTGCTGAACACAAGCCATCAGGCATCAACTTGGAGGCTTAACTGTCCAGGAGAATTATTGTTCTACCTGTCATTTACCTTAAAACTGATTTAGAACTAAATACCAATGCCACACCTTTCCTCAAATTTTAAAAGACCCAGAATGACATCAATTAATTTTGCTATTTTTTATTGTTTTTTCATTGTTTAACATTTCAGTAGTTCACAGTGCAGCCTCAGAACCAGTACTTGTACTATCTATAGTATATAGAGGAAGCAAAATATGGGTATTTCACAAATACAAATTCAACTCTGAGTCTTGGCTAAAACCCAGAAAGGTGAAAAGGTCACATACTGTATCCTCTTAGGATGTAGCATTTATCATTCTGCATTTATCTCTTGTCCTTTGTCCCCTTCACAATGATGGGATGAAGATCGAGTGTGAGGATCAGCATTCCACTACTCCATATCCCTTAGATGCATTTGCCTCACTTAGCCTGGTCTTTAGATGACATGGGTGAGTGTCCAGAACATTAGGGGAAGGGCTGAGTTGTCTCACAGCCTGAACACTGCATGACACAAAGTTGAGAGTGACATTGGGGTTTTCTAGGGTCATTTGTCTAGCTCAACTTCAGAACGTACTCCCCACAGAAAGTGAAACTATTTTAGACTCCCAGTCTGTCCACAATTTCTCCAAAACATGCAAACATAGCGGGGTCAAGCTCTAGGCTGCTTAACATGGCAATGAAATTCAGAAGCAGGGCCCCTAATTTAAGCTTCATTTACCTTTCCATGTTAGCAACCAGGCCTTACTTCACAGCAGGGAGACAGGAATGAAGGCAGGAGCCTGAAGGCTGTGGGCCTGTTAGGCAGTGCTCTCTGCTTCTATTTATTAAGCCCCTTTTCTCTCTTAATATGTCTTTTCTTTCTGTACTCAAGGCAGCAAGCGAGTGTATCATTTATCGGCTAATAAGTCGTTCTGACAAGATAACCACTTTGTACCTAATTGTTCAGTTTATTTATGTATTATTGATGAGCCCAGACTTGAACCCTGCTTCCCTTAGAGGTTGCTTGATAAATCTCTTGGCTAATCCTAGAATGCTGAATTACCTGCTGAAGTAGAATACATGACATTGCTTTTACTTTGTATTCCTACAGGCGCTGGATATACATTTCAATATCTGTGTTTAACAGTAAGAAATAAAATAAGGTACATAATTCAAATTGCTCTTTGAGTTTTACAATGAGAAGGTGTAAAACACACTCATCAAATTATTTTCTGACTCTTGAGGCGTATACACTCTTCATTGCTAAAAGTTATTTTGAACTGCGTGAACTAAATGCCAAACTATAATCTCACTTCCTTTACTGTGGTTTCAGTTGTAGCCAGTGGAACTGCATACCAGTAAATGAGATTGGGGATTGGGAACCAAATATTCTATTTCTAAATCCTTTGGTAGTCTTTACAAGACACCATGGTTGAGATACTGGAGCCCAGCCCTAAAACCATGAAGAGTACCCTGCTCTTTCCTGTCCTCAGATTAGCAGAACCACTTCCCCTAAGTGTCCCCCCTGTCTTGTTTTTCCATCAGTCAATTTAAATGACACCACTTAAGTACTATGTTTAAGCAGCATAGTGAAGTTTTTAAATGAGCTTATTGAAGTGCACAGATACTAAACCATGTCATTTAATATTATAAGGATTATTAGTATTTGAACAATAATTAGAGCACTTAAATTATAGATCAACATATGTGAGTTTTTATCCCTCACAAGATTTATAACTATCGATGAATCACTAGATGGCCCTTTGTGCTTTCAGATCACTCTGCACTCACAGCAGAAGAAATGGAGGTTTTAAAATGGAAGAACTCCTTGAAAACTTCAAGCAAGTTAGTTCTTGGTAAAGCACTAGGGTGGGGAATTGCTCCATAAAGCACTAGGACACATTCACCAATTTGCCAAAGAACAACAAGAAAGGGTCTATATTCCTTTGATCTTCTAACTACAGAACCAAATAAGTTTCATAAAAATTTATACCCATCCTGCCTTTATTAAACATTTTGATATTTTATCATGGATTCTCTTTATTGTCTTAAAATTGTGGTATTGCACACATAATGTGAAATTTATCATCTTAATTACCTTTCAATGTACATTCACATTGCTGTCAACTGATCTCCAGGACTTTTTCAACTTTCTAACCTGAAACTCTGTTCCCATTAAGTACCTACTTCCCATGTCCATCTTCCCCTAGTCCCTGTCAACCACCGTTGTACTTTCTGTTTCTGTGAGTTTGATTATTCTAGATACGTTACATAAGTGGAATCAAACAGCATTTGTTTTGTGACCAACATATATTACTTAGTATAATGTCCTCAAGGTTGATCCATGTTATAGCAGGTGTCAGAAAGTCCTTTCTATTTTAGGATGACTACTATGCTATTGTATGGATACACCACACTGTTTATGCATTCATCTATGAGTGATTCATGGGTTGCTTCTACCTTTTGGCTATTGTGAATAACATTTCTGTGAATGTGTTATGCAAATATTTGTTCCAGTCCCTTTGGGTATATACCCAGAAGTGGAATTGCAAGATCGTGTGGTAATTCTATGTTTAATATTTTGAGAAACTGCCATATTGTTTTTCATGGCAGCAGTATCATTTTGTATTTTCACAGGAGTGCAAAAGGGTTCTAAATTCTCCACATCCTTGCCAACACTTGTTGTTTTCTGTTTTTTGTTTGTTTTAATATAATACATCCTAATGGTTGTGAAGTATAGTTTTGATTTGCATTTTTCTATTAGTGGTGTTGAGCATCTTTTCATGTGCTTACTGATCATTTGTATATATTTTTTTTAAAAAATATCTACTCAAGTCCTTTGCCCATTCTTTTAACATAGTTGTTTGTTTCTTTGTCAATGAGTCACAAGAATTCTTTATATATTCTGGATTTTAACCCCTTATCAGATATGTGAGTTATAAATATTTTCTTCCATTCTGTAGGTTGCCTTTCTACCCTGATTGTATACTATAATGCACAGAAGTTTTCCATATCTATGTAGTCCAATTTATCTATTTTTGTTATTGTTGCTTGTAGTTTTGGTGGCATAGCTTTCACAAATTCAATGATATGAAACTAATCCCCATGATTGTGTGTGTGTGTGTGGGGGGGTGCATTGTTTTAACATATTATATTAAAATGCCATTTACCTTGACTTCTCAGTTCTTTAGCACCCCCTTAAGTTTTTCTAATGAGGCAAACTGGCCTTACCTTAGTATCAGCCAAGTCATTCATCTCCAGTGCAGGAAATTTTGCAAGTGATGGCCCAGAATACTTCTATGTGCACCTTGCCAACATATTTAAGTGGAGACTTTCTGAAATATATTCACTGCATCTAATCTTTAATATAGCACTAGGTTTATTCAGAACTTGTTACAGATGTACCTCTATAGGAGTAAAGGGAGGTGATTATTTCCCTGAAGAATATACTCAAAAGCATGTATCAAGAAAGAGGAAGCACTAGGGAATGTCACCAAAATGGATTTGGCTTTTTGAGGTGGATGACTTAACTATTTTTATTCATTTGAAATTTATTTTTATGGCATTCCATATCTGTTTGGTGATTGGTTTTAATGACCATCCTTAATGTATGTAGACCTAGTGATAAAATGATTTCACTTTTACACAGAAAGGACTTGTGGCTTGCTAAGTTTGTCTACTTATTCAGTGTTTTGCAGCATTTCAAAAATGGAAAATAGATTTGAGCTTAAGACCTTTCACTGTCTTTGTGCCAGTGAACCTCAAATTGTGGTTCCTGGACCAACAGTATCAGCATCGCCTGAGAACTTGTTAGACATGCAAATTCTCAGGCGCCTTTTCTGACCTGCTGACTCAAAATCTTGAAAGATGTTTCAGGAAACTATGTTTTAACAAATACTGTAGGGAATTCTGCTCATTATATGTGTGGGACCAACATTCTACACAGTGGTGTGTGTATATACATTGAACTAGACACTAGTCCACAATCTCCGCTCTCAATGAGTCTACAGGTTAACAGATAAAGTAAGACACCTATTTCAGGTAGACTGTGATATCAGCTTGAGAGAAAAACTAATGGAGAGTTTTCTAATTTAGAACAGGGATAAATATCACTTTGGTTTGAAGACCAAGAAAGGCTATAAATGAATGATGTATGAATCTGGATATATGGAAATGAAGATGGAAGTTCCAAACAGGAAACACATGTATAAATGCAGCCATGGGGGAGTGGTAAGCTCAGACAGCATGTGGAGCAGCTCAGTTTGGCAGTAGTTCGAGCTTCACAAAGCTGAGCACAGGTGATAGAGAGCTTTGGATATCATAGTAAAAGACTGTATTTAATTCAATTGACAGGACATATTTTGAGTAAGGAGATTCATGTTCAAAGTTGTAGGTTATGAAATTATTATCAGAATAATATCGGTTTAATTCCACTAAGACAAGGCTGGGTGATGGAAGATCAGTTAGAAAAGTATGGCAACAGTCTGGACAACAGGTGATAGGCACACAGACTAGAATTGAAGTGTTCAGACTAGGTATTTCAGATCTATAATCTGCAAGATTTGGTATACCAGGGAAAGAAAAATATCCAAAACTAATTAATGTAATTTAGTGACTAAGGACCCTAGGGTGTGTCATGAATAAAAATACAGGAACAGTTTTAGAAGAAAGAAGAGTTGAGCCTTGAACACAGTCATTCAGTGTTATGACAGGTTTCTTTGATGATGATAGCCAGCAGGGAGTAAAAATGAAAAGATGGATGTAAGCAGAGGGACCATTCCTAAAAAGATATTTGAGAATCAGTTGATTCACTGTAGAAGGGAGTTCATTCCTGAGAAGAGGATTCAGGAAGCCAGTCTCTTTGGTGACGCTCAAGGTCAGGAAAAGGGAGTGAGGTCAGAGAAGAGGCTTTTCAGGAGATCAGCATGAAAATCAAACACTGGAGATCCAAAAATAAAAAGGACTTCAGGGGTGAAGAGGCAAGTAGTAGGTGATTGAAAAAGGCATGCAGCAATCATACCAACTTACTTTGAGAAGTTTTGTAATTATGGAAAAGAGAGATATAACTTAGTAACTTCAGAGATTAGTTGAGTATAGGGAAGGTCATTAGTTGGTTGGTTGGGTTTTGTTTTGTTTTGTAGGAATAAAGAGGAATCTGAGACTTTTTTGTAAGTAGGAGGGTGATAAAAAGATAAAAAATAACAGATTGGACCAATTGCCAGGGTAAGATATATTTGAGAGTGCAAGAGGAAGGTTCTTCTTGAAAAGGGTGAGAAATATACCTCTGAAACCAAAAGGAAAGAATAAAAGAAAAAACAGTTTCAAGCACAAGTTTGGGATAGAGAGTAGGTGAATTAGTCAGCTTAATTAAGTAGATTTTTCTGTACAGTAAGAGGATCATCATGGAGAGGTTTTCAGGGGTTGAGTATTCCAGGATCAGGAAAAAAAAGCTTCAAATAGGCAAGGTGGAGAAAGTTAGGGAAAGCCAATGAGAATTCTCACCTACAACTTTAATTTTTACATCCTAATGGCTGTTTTTATCAAAGAAATGTGCCAAAAGCCCAAACTGACTGTGTTCAGGGCACAACTCTTCTTCCTTCTAAAGCTGTCCCTCTTTTGACACATCTCAGGGTCCTGAGTCACTGGATCTCATAATTTAAATATCTTTTGGATAGTTATCTTTCCCTGGCATGCCAAGCACTGCAGATAATTGATCTTAAATAAGCATTCTTACCTCTTCTATTCTAATCTCTGTTCTTATCACCTCTTTTCCAGACTGTTGCATACTCTTCTAAGTGGTCTTCTATCCCCAGAATTCTCTTAATAAAATCCATCCATATAATCATAAGAATAATTTATTAATTACAATTTTGAATATTGTTGACCCCTGATCAAGAAAAGCTGAGCTAGTTAGTACCTAAGTAAGACTGGGAAATATGATTGCATAGTGCAACTAATCAATTAAATTACATGATTATATCTAACATCATGTGGCTTTGAAGCAGGGACTAAGAAAACAAGATAGTGGGATTTATCTTCCCAGGATTGGGGAAGCACAAGACAGTTAGGGAAGAAAAATAAGACAAAGATGTTCAAAGAATAGGGTAACAGAAAGAACTTCCTTGAAATGAACAACTTTGAAATCAAATTTGCATCTTTGAAGAGTCAAGGAAACAAAGAGTAGAGAGAAGTAGAGTTATTAAAGGTAATTGGAAGAGCAGATAGAAGACGTAGAAGTTAAAAAATGGAAGAAGTGGCACAGTAGAAGTTCTAATCAGAGCAAGGAATTTTATAACTTGACATACACTGAGGTCAGTCCTAGATGGTGACAAGTGCACATTACTACACAAGCTGCAGGAAGTTGAAGTACGATCATTATTAAAACTATGACAACAATAGCAAAGTGAAGGTAATTTTGAAAAGCTCAGCCACAGGTATACTGAAATCAGGAATGTGAAAAATAAGAAAGGAAGGGAGGCATGGAGGTGTCCTACACAATGGAGGTGACAATTAGGACAGAGAAAATGTGGGATGAGCAAAGCACATAGATTCCAAAAAGAGAAGTTAAGAATGGAAGGAACCATTTCTAATCCCTATTTCTTGACCTGCGAGAGGAGGGAGTTGAAAGGATTATCTACATTAAAAAAAGTGGAAGAAACTTCAAAGCACATTCAAGATTTTTTAAAAAATATTAAGAAATAGTAAGTGGACTTGAAGAGGGGCACATCCAGATTGAACCACATTAGCAGCTGTGAAACACATGAGGTCAGGGATCACATTATCTTGGCCTTTTTTGTGCCTCTACTTTTTAGGAATATGTCTGGAGCATAAGAGTGATGGCATAATAAATGCTAAATAAGTAAGTCAGTGAACCAGCACATTTTTAAAATTATCAGTCAATGAGGTAATGGGAGTGAGAAAGTGATTGTTGTTAATTTTTTCTCAATTGTAAAGTACAGGGTTGCAGGAATAGGAGTTTGAAAATCGGCTCAAGACATATTTTATACAGCAGGATAATTATGAGGCTTCTTCCAAATCCATTACTTAGTCAGTGCTGGACAAATTATTAACAGCAACTTGCGGGCTCTGAGAGTGCAGGCGCAGAAACAGCTTAGAGAAGACAGCTGATGAGATGCTCTACTGCTATCTTAAGTCAGTTCATACAATAGGATCGAGAGGAGACTGTCCTTTGCTCCTTCATATTTTCTCTCTTCCTTGCCCCATGCTTCTTATTTCTTACTCCTAAGCTTTAACAGTTCTGGAGCTTAATGCTATTGAGTCAACAAGGCAAGACACTTATTTTTAATAGCTTTATTGAGGTGTCATTTATTTATCATGAAATCCTCCTGTGCTAAATGGACAATTAAATCATTATTATTAAATTTACAGAGTTATACAGTTATTCTCAAAATCTAGTTTTAGGACATTCTTTCATCATTCCTAAAAGATCCATCATGGGATTGACCATTCTTGATGATGAGTTTAATATAAGGGTAATAGCTATATTTACTCAGTGTTTACTATGACCTGAGGTCTGTTTTAAGCAGTTTATAGGTACTGACTCATTTACTTTTCACAATGACTCATGAAATAGGCACTATTATTTTCCATTTTACAGACAGAAAAACTGAGACATTTATCACTTATAGTATGAGGCAAAGCCAGCATTTGAATTCAAGCATTCCTCCAAAGCTGTTGATCTTAGCCACCATGCTATATTGCTTTTTAATATATACTGGTCATTTGAGAAGCAGGACAAAAATAGCAATAACTAAGTATGTTCTTTCTCTGTTTCACTTTATATCATCAACATGGAGTGAGAAGTACAGCTTTAGTGCAAAAATATCCATACATTTACATATATTTCCCTTAAGTAGCTGATACTGGAAATACTGAAAAAGTATGAATAATTTTATATGGAAGAGAATGAAATTGGAGTCTTGGCAGTTATCTGGTTAACAAATGAGATCATTAGGACAAAGAAATTCTATCTGGTGGTTTGAAATATCTAGTATGTCTGTCCACATTCATCAAATTAATAGGATAATTGCCAATTCTCTACTTCACTTTGTCTGTATCAACATATCCTGAAACACAAATGGAAGTCTTTGCCCAAATGATATAAATTTAGTTACTTGCAAACATCCCTGGTCACTAACCTAGAAAGACTGTTGGGGGTAGTTGGAAGTGTTCCCAGAACTTCAGTTTCTGTATAGAGCAGCACAAGAAGTATACTTGTTGTATTGCCTCTTTATGAAATCAACTGCTGACATTTTAATCCATGTAAAATTCTGTATCTACTTACAGATATTTCTGGAAATATATCATGTCAGATGAGCAGAGCATTAAATAAGCATATAATTTTCCATAACCTTCTCTAATGTTAATTTAAGGAAAAATCCAATTAATACTCAGTGTGGTGAGGACTAGAGGCTTTATTTTTAGCAACAGCACTTTTTGGAGGTAGAGGCAGTACTGTCTGAAAAGATTCTTAATGGTAATGGTATAGGCAAAATGTGTTTTTTAAAAAGCTATCAATGTAGCTCTTTTTCTGTATAATACTTTTGTAGTGGACAAAACCTGTAGAGTGTACAACACCAAGAATGGAAGCTAATGTGAACCATGGACTTTGGGTGCTAATGACCTGTCAATGTAGATTCATGCATTATAACAAATACTCCACTGTGACATAGCATGTCAATGATGGGGGAGGTTGTACACATGTGGGTACAGAGGTAGATGAGAATTCTCTGTACTTTGCACTCAATTTTTCTGTGAATTGAAAACTGTTCGCAAATATAAATTTTATTACTTTAAAAATCTAAGCAATATGCTATTTTAAAAATGCAAATCTATGCTTCTGTATTTTTCTATCTAGGAATAAATAGTGTTTAATACAGCACTTATAAACATTAGGTAGTTCATTTTCTCTAAGATTATCAGAGCACTTTGCGTGCATATTCCTTGCCTAATGCAATAAAACTACTTAACTAGGTTGAAAGGTGGGCCACAGCAGCACTGAGAGTGTCTTCCATTTCAAGGTGTGGAGGAGAATGCAGACCAACTACTCCCAGAGTTCTGCCTCATGTAGATTTTTTTCTCTGAACACTCCTAACTTTCTGTGTATTCAGATTCCACAGACTGAACAGGCTATTGGCTCCCCATTCTCACTTTCAGTTATCCAGTGGGAGTGTCTTCCACTTTGAGACTTGCCTGGTGCCATCCCGACTCCCATGCAAACTTCCCTTAGACTTCCCTTGATGCCCAACCACTACCTTCTAAGTGAATGAAACTCACAACATTATTAATGAAATAAGTCACAGATCAAGATATAAACATGCTGCCTAAAAATATGAAATACATTCTAAATTCAGATTACTCATTAATTAATTTTAAATTAGTTGATCTGACTCTTTTAGAAGATAACCTAGTCACCATTTCTTAAAAAGAATTGAAAAGGTTACTTGCATTGTCTTAAAGTACAATATTTTGAGAAGGTAAGTTTGGTAAATAGTGTCTACCCCTTCTCCTCAATTTTATAGATACATAACACACATAGCTCTCAAAGAACAACATATATGCCTGCTTGATATCCAGGAAGACTACTTGAAAAGTATGAATACTGTGAATTAGATATACTGTATTTCCCCATGTATAAGACGCACCTTAATTTGGGGGTCTGAAATTTGAAAAAAAATATATTACATAAAGTTATTGAACTCATGTTTTATTCATCATAAAATTTATACAACTCCTCATCACTGTCAAAACTACCATTGATTAGCTTGTCCTCATCTGTGTCTGATGATGAATCACTGTCTTGAACAATAAGTGCAAATACTAGCATGAAAAAGCAGGAAATGCAAGTAAAAAAAAATCTACACCCACTGTATAAGACGCACCCAGTTTTTAGACCCCAAATATTTCAAAAAAGTGTGTTTCTTATACATGGGAAAATATGGTAACTGCTTTTGGTTGCTATGAAGGATAATCTTTTTTTAGAGAAATAATATCGTGTGGAAATATTCACTCTCCTAGATCTGGATGAAAAACAGTGGTGAGATTTTATTTATAAAATTAGAACTGCCATCTACTTAGAATACTAATGGTTCTAGTGAAAATACTGCATCTTGCAAACAAATAATTAGTTTGTTTATAAAATGATATACAGAATCCCAATTAACAAATTGCTAATTTTTCTTACCATGGCAAATGGCAGTTTTTATGTGTAGTTTAAAATAGATATTTTGTTATTCAAAATAGATAATATTTTGTGATTCGGTAGTTATCTAGCATAATTGTAACTCCAAAGTTTATACAGTGTATGTTTATTTTGAATTAATGGAGTGATAGGGGCTTTTTAATTCTTGTTTGAACACCATACCTGAAGCACCTGGAATAGTTCTGTTGGCGCTATGAGTTGGGTTTCATCCACACCTTGAAATGGACGACACTCTCAGTGCTCATAGCATTATGCAAACTACTGAGGCCATATCTAAATGATTTTTAAAATAGATTAGTTAATTTATTTTGAACCTGAGCTATTTTTATTAAGTTGTTTCATAGTTAATCTCATCTCTCATCCCACAGTTTGTCATAAAAATGACCAAAACTTCATAATCAGTGCCATAAACCAGGATTTCTCAATGGCAGCACTGTTGACATTGGTTCTGAATAATCTTCTCTACTGGCAGTCCTGTGTGTTGTAGGATGTACAGGGGCATCCCTGACCTCTACCCAATAGATGCCAGTAACACCCTCAGTGGTGACAATCAAAAAGAAAGGGTAGCAGAATTCTCCGAGTTGAAAACCACTTCCATTGGAGGTGTGGACTGCATTGTATAACCCTCATGATATCAAAGAGACTGATCAAAGCTATATATAGCAAAGCAGTTGAAAATCAAGATGAAACTTGAAATCCAAAAAGATCCAAGAAAATGCTGATGACCATCTAAATAGTAGAAATGCTTAAACTGAATGGTTGATATAGTTGGCATTACAGAAACCCTTCACTGAGTCAGCCTCACACCTTGAAGAAGGTTTGACTGAAAAAGTCTACCATGGCTGCTAATGAGTAAAATAGAAAGAGGAGTTATGGAGAAAATGGTAGATGCTTGAAACCTCACAGGCTTTCCTAAAAATGCATTATTCACAAGCCCTTCCTTTTCAACAACCTGCCAGTAATGGGGGCATTGTAAAATAAGGATTGTAAATATTAAAGGCTGGTTACTTTTCTGTCCTGTGTCTGAAGAGCTTTGTTGCCTGAATTAGGTAGAATAGGGAATAGGGACTATAATATCACTTTCTGAGGAAAGTCATGTTAGCTCTGAAGAAAAGGCAACATTGTTCTACTTTTAAAATAAAAATCCATCTTGGATAACTTAATCTTGCTCTAATGTTTAGTTTCTATCCTATTTTAACTTCAATGCATGATTTAAGTTATTTGTTTCAAGTTTAATGTCTCAAGTAACATTGAAGGATTTCTTGGAGACAAGACTCATTAGATATATTTAAAACATGTACATTCTGCTCAGAACTATTCAGAAGGCATCTCAACCAAAAAAAAATCCTGAAACGATTTAATCTAACATTAATATTAATTTACTTAATGGTTATAAAAATATATTAGGCCAGAATTTTTCATAGCAAATATGAAATGTGCAAAAGATATTAATAATGTAATGTTTCTTACAAAAGGTGAAATAATAAGTTACAGAGTAGTGGTGATTATATAATTTTTTTTATGTGGGCATTATAAGGAACATTAACTGATTGCTGAAATAGTTTAAGCATCTATGGTTATTTGAGCTTATGCAATTGTTGAACTAAAATAATAATTATGTGGTACTATAAAATACAATGAACAATAGTTATCTTGTAATAATTTAATGCATAAAGCTTAAAGGTATGGCAAAATAATGGTATAGAAGACCAATATCATCCTATATTATACTACTATAGATTTAAGTATATAACTTAAGTAACATTACATGTTTTTATGCCCAAAGTATATGAAATCTTTATTTTATGATAACAAATTCACCTGAAGTAATTTTAGTGAAGGTGATATGGTGTAATTTGCATGGCTGGGTAATATTTTCTTTATGATTTAAGAGATCAATAGTGTTTTGAATTTTCAGACAACTTCTACAGTTTTGTGTGACAGTTTTTAATACAGGGTTTCCCCATGTGGTCTAAAATAACTAAATATTGGCTAAATTAAAAAAAAAAAGACTTCAGAAGAAAAATATTTTGTACACACACATAGTAAATAAATATGCACATAGTTAAAGAACATTGTGAACACATATTTACATGCACATGTGTACACATATGTTGCTCTATAAACTTTTCATTTATTTAGTGATTACTATTTCTTTTCCCCACTCCATTGTTTTTTGCTTATCTACTATTTAAGGTTGCACTCTGCATTTACATATAGAGCAATAAAAAATAAGGCGTACGTATCATTTTCCATATTAAAGACTTTTTCACAGGCTAATTTAGGGCACTTTGAAACTGATTCTTTCCGCTACTTTCTGCCTATGGTTCTTTCCAATTAATAATGGAAACAGTCCAACAGACTTGCTATGATGGGGAAGTACCATAGTTTCCAGAATGTAGCACAGGGTTTATATATATGTTTAGTGCTTTAAAATTTATAAATGCTTTTGCATATCTCACTTAAACCTGAAATAATTGCATATAGAAACTATAATTCTTACTCTTATTTCTAAGACCAGTCTGCTAGGAAGTGTCAGAAACAAACCTTTTATCTGGGTCTTTTTAGTTTAGACTCACTCCATGAAAGAATTTCTTCTAAATTTTGTTCTTTCTGCCATACCTACAAGGGAGGCTCTGAATTACACATGAAGCACATGGGGAAAGGAAGGAAGGAATTACACTGTGTCTGCCAATCCAGTCGGCTTTTCATTAGCCTGCTGGTGTAGATTTGGAGATGATTCAGACAGCAAAATGTTCACCAGCAGGTTGACGTCAGCGTGAAAAAATAAACCAGTTTGATCTGGAGCAGCATGGACACAATCTGCTTATTGAGACTGGACTTGATGACCTGATACCATGAAGCTTTCAGCTATTATCTAGCCTCTCATAAAATGAACTTTTTTTTGTATTATTCAAACTAGAGTGGCTAAAGAAAATTCAGTCCCTGTAGAACAAGAGAAAAGAGAAAACTAGAATATGATCTGGTTTATGAAAGCTTTTGTCCAGTGCCTCTGGAGGATCAGTTATTTTCATGGACAGAAATTGATTTGGAAATGAAAACACATGTGATAAATGTTACTTCTGAATAGTGAGATGCTTTAGTTCTCACAATATTGCACTGGATTTATTTAATAATTTAATGTTGTTTAGTAAATAATATGTGCTAGGTATATGCTCAGTGCTGGGAAGAGAAAAATAAATAAAAAAGTCCCTGCCTTCAAAGAGCTCATTGTCCTATGTAGAAGAGAGGTAGCAAAACAATGACTACAATGAGCTATAGGCTACAATAAGCACCAGATGCCATACAGAACATTCAGAGTCAAGAAAAAAGACTCTAAATCATCAGTGATGTCAAGCAAGGCTTACCCTCTGGTGGGGCGATTCCCTTGTCTGGGTGAGTCCCAAATTTCTGCCTGTTGGTTAACCATAATTTGTAGTACTAGCTCCTTTCACTCAGAAGTGTTTCAGGTTGGTGGATACTGTCTATAATCATCTTATTACTAAAACATAAGGAGGAAAATAACAGAATAGGAGGTGAAAAGGTGTTCACGTTAGAGGAGATGATGGGAAGGAATAAAGGCAGGCATTTTCTGGGAGCAACATGAAAATTATGTCATGAGCAAGAATGAAGTGTAGAGTAGTAACAAATGCAGACACGATTGATCTTAAAAATATTTAACACTTGGCATGGCACTGATCCTGGCCAGTTACTGTGGATGGACACCAGCCATAAACAGATAGCACAGTGGGTCACATCAGGAAGGGCCTTGTGTTCTTAACTAGAAAAGTTGGGATTTAACTTGAAAACCTTAAAGAGCATTGAGGAATTTTAAGCTGTGGAAAAGGAGAAGACTAGTTTATGGTACTCAGGCTGGCTTAGTCTAGGTCATGAAGCAGTAAAGAGAAAAGAAGGGACTTCTTTTAAGTATCTGCTAAACATGTACATAATGCTAAGTGCTTCCATATGCAGGGCTGGCACTCACAGCAATCCTGTGATAGGGCCATTGAAGTTCACTGAAGTCAGATCTTTTCAAATACCACAGCTGAGAGGCAGAGGTGGGTCTCAAGCCCTACTCTGAATCATTTGACTACAAGATCTCTCTAACACACCTCATTTGCTGAGGACTGCTGTGGCCCTGTTAGAGTGGACTATGGCATAGAGTGTATACTTACAGGAAATACCCATTGCCTTTAAGTGGCTATTATCACTAAAATAACAGAATGTAGTCATCTGTCCTGGTAGTCATTGAATTGGTTATGATATTAATTAATTCCACTGTCATTTTGGAATATCTAAATCTGTCATGTTGATTGATCCTCTTGTTTTGCAAGGATTTTGTTTCCTTAGCAGATCTCGTTTCTGTCATCAGACAGATCTGAAATTAAGGCTTTGCTCTACCATTTCCAGGTGTCTTAATTTTTAAGCCTCAGTCTTCTTATTGGTAAACGGACACGAATATTGCCTGCTTTGCAGGGTTGTTGTAAGGTTAAACTGAGTCAATGAATGTGTGTACCTGGCACACAGTAAATATTCAGTAAAGCTAGTTTCTATCATTGATAATGGGGTCTAGCACACAGTAGGCAAAAAATTAGTGTTTGCTGGATGAAAGGATGAATGAAGGAATGATTTTAATTTGGAAATGTGTCAGTTACCATTGAATTTTGATACACCGGCACGACAATGCTAGATGGCTCACCCCTGATAGTACTATTCTCTCAATTTTTCAGCAAAAGAGTATCATATGGTGTTGTTCTAGAAAGTAAAAGAGAGGAAACCAATCACCCCTCAGCATGCAGTCTACATAAGGCTTTCAGTAGAAGCAGGCATACTGTATTCAGCAACAAGAATTGCAGTTCCAGCTCCAACATGTTTCTGGCAACACATGCTTCTATGGAAAGAATATTGTCAAAAGGGAGGATGAAGTATTTAAGAGAATACTTCCCCCAAAAAGGAAAATCCAATGGAAATGTGAAAAAGTGATCTAGGGGAGTACTTAGTACTATAAACAAGAAGACAATAAAAATGAAGTGTGGAATTGAAGTCTATCAATTTGTGGAATGAATGTGCCATGGGAAGGAGACATCTTTTGTAGGAAGTAAGCTACAGCAAGGAAAATTACACCATGATCACCATAAAAATGTGGATAAGTCAGCAGGAAAAGTCACATGAAATCACGGTTAAAAGGGAGACTAAAAAAGGAGCTAAACAGATGTCAATGTATAGTATTTGAGGATGTTAAAGAAAAGTAAAATGTAATACCCCCTTTTTTATAACAAATAAATGAAATGACTTTTCAAGTTTCTTTTTAAATGAAAACTACATCCCAAACAGAGCTTTGTTTCCTTTTACAATGGACAAACCCATAATGAATGACTTGAAGGATTTTTTTCCCTGCTATGTAATCCAGTTCTTTAAAATATCATTATGTTTTAATTTAGAAAACAAACTGTCAGAACCTGAAGAAAAATAAATGTCAAATCTGATCTCAGAAAGGAAATGGAGTGGATCTAGACTGAACCACTTGTATTTCTATATGGTCCAGTTTGTCCTGAACACACCGAAATATATCTCACACCTGTCATACCATTGGGAGATGTTAACTACCAAAAGTCTATTCCTGTAACATTATTGTTACATGTAGTCACAATCTTATTTTCTGAGTAATAATAATAGGGAAGTGAGAATCTCCACCTTAATAACTCTGTACTTTCCTTTTTGTATTTTTATTTGTACTTTTAATCTCAAAATTATTTTAGAATTGCTTGCCCTCAGACTTCTTAAAATATTTTTTATCCTACTCAGATGTTGCCTAACCAGTCTAAGTATAACTTCTCTGTTCATCTTTTTACAGAACATGCTCTTCTGGACCAGATATGTGTAGAAAAATATTCTGACCTTTTTCTCTATATGTCAGGAACTACAAAATATTCGCTGTGCTTAAAAGGGAATAATAGCAATGAAAGAGCCAACCTCCTTCCCACCCCAAAGTAATGACTTTCATACTTTTCATTCCACCTCTATGCAGGGTTTAGGCACTGCGGTAAATGAGGTGAGAGCTGATACACTGGAAATAAGTGAGCTTAGGGAAGGATTGCCAGCAAGTTTGAATATACTTCTCAAATTCTTCCCTCACTCAGTGGATTCAGAAAAATTTATCTAAAACATGACAAGTCAGAGGAATGTTCTGAACCAATTATTTGAAACTACACTGAGTTTCAACTATACGGTATAATTTTACAGCTTTACGATTTGTAGAAACTCGGATATTAAAAATTCATTTTCAAAACAAGGCTCCTATGTGGACTCAGAAATCATTGCTCCTGATTTTGCCATATCACACTCCTTGCAGAGGCCTTTTAGTAAAAACCATGCGTGTTTTGATTGGGTTAAACTTATTTCTATTAAATTCACCAGAGGGAACTTCAGGTAATAGTGAAGCTTTAATCCACACCTTCTTTGCTATCTTAAATAATGCATAATGAACATGACTTGTTTTGTGCTGGAATCTTAGGGTTAATAGAGATTTCTAGAAACTTACTTTTTCCCCTTGAAACTGATATTTTCAAGATGCAGGAGAATCTTAATTCTTCTATTTATTAATTTTACAAGTTGGTTTCTGTCGTTGAACAGGACTTCAAAATAGACGTGATGACTTAAAAATAATACAATGATAGCAGAACAAAGACGAGGTGAGATTAGTGTAGCAGTGCAGTGGAGAGCGCAGTCACTTTCCAGTTGCGTGCCATCGCACACTGCCTTCTCCAAGCATTGCACACTGCCTTCTCCAAGCGGTGGAACACGTGGGGAAAGTGCGCCTGTTCGCTCTGGGGGTGTCGACCCGGAAAAGCCCAAGTGCGGGGGTGAGGAAGTGACAAGGGGGCGAGGAAGTGACAAAGGGGCAGGCAGCAAAACAGAAGGCACATGCTTCATACTGACACAGATTTGCAACCAATCATCACTGGTTGCTGGGCAAGAAAGACATTTTGAAAGAGTCCCCGGGGAATGATTGGGCCAGTACTCTCCTCTGGGCCACATTTCCTCAGCACCCTGGGGATATGTTATCCCAGCCCCTCTGCACTGACCTTTTGATGTAAGTTTGAGCCAGGCTTGGGGCACCCAGGACAGTAACACAAGGAGTGTGTCTGGGGTTTCATGACTGTGGGAGTGGTGTCAGCCATCCTAAAAGGCCAGTGGCCAAGGCCTGAGGGTCAGGCGGACTGAGCAGATCTGAGGAACATGTACGCGTCTCAGTTTTGTCATCAGTGAAATGGAAGTAGTGGCCTGACCTGTGATGGAGCAGTGAATAAAGTGTCCACCTGGAATGCTGAGGTTGCTGGTTCGAAACTCTGGGTTTGCCCGGTCAAGGCACAAATGGAAATTGAGGCTTCCTGCTCCTCCCCCCTTCTCTCTTTCTCTTTCTCCTTTGTCAAAAGTTGAATAAATAAATATTTAAGAAAAAAAGAAATGGAAGTAGTAACAGTCACCATATTATAAGATTGTTGTGAAAATTAAATGCCTTGGTATATTTAATGCAATTAAGAAAGTGCCTGCAAAGGTTAATACTAGTCTGAACCATGAGAGTACCATTATACTAATGTGGAGCTTATTAGATGACTAATTCAAAGGATACAATGTTCATTTTGAGTTACTAAGTTTAGTGTGTTTGTTTAAAAAACAAACAAATAAACAAATATTGCATTGCAGCCATACCCTTAGCAGTAGAAGGAAGTGGTGTTATGATTCTCTTTGAGTCATGCCACTGAGTTTGGGGTCTAGGATAGTATTTACAAGTAGAGATTCAAGATATATACATAGCATTAGTATTGAAATTTTCAGTTCTCAAAGTTAACAAAGGAAACATGATATGCGGTTCTTCCCCCAATAAGTATATCACTGAGACAAAAATGAGAATATAAATTCAGTTCCAAACCAAGTCCAGATTCTAAGTTGTAGTTATGATCTTCTGGTTGTGAGTGGTGTAGTATTCTCTCTCCCCCTCCCGTAGCCAAGTCATCCAAGCAGCACGCTATGCTCAGATCACATTTCTTCTCCATGTACTCAGATCTGCAGCACAGTGTTTACCACTCAAATTCAAGTGACAGAAGCCCAGCTGAGAGAAGTTTCTCTTTCCTAGTTCAGCCCTGTGTGTTCCCAGGATGCAACGCACATCCATTCAAAGCACCAGGAGAGTAACTGCTTTTTTATCCTTGGGTGTCGGTAGCTTGTGTGTGTCTGGTCTGTTTCCTCACCCTGCAAGCCACTTTTGCAGCCCACTGTGCTCAGCACCAGTTTCATTCAGCCCAGCTCAGCATGGATACAGACTGCCTTAGACGATTGTGTCAACAAGTTCAGCCTTGAAACGAGAATAGAAACATGTATCCTCTCTCTAGTGTCTCCTGACCTTTCTCCTTGAGAATGGGAAGATGCTTATTGGTGAAGATGCTTATTGGTGTACCTTGCACTACTTTTATTGGAGACATTCACGTTGGCTATAGTAATGTTGGTTTCTATGTGTGTGAACAGCCATGATAGCTGTGCTCATGTACATTCTCACCCTTCACATTATGCTTAGAGCTTTCAAAATGCTTTGCTCTATGTGAAACAGCATAAGTATTTGACTTCATTGCGCAAACTGAAGTAATTTCTTCCATTACAAAAACATTAAATTAGATGACTTGTAGTCTTATATTGAGCCAAGCAATACAAAAATGGATATTTTAATTTGAGGACATTGCCCTTTCTTATAATGATTTATTATAATGCATCTTCTAAGAAATGTCAAATTAACTCCCTATTATAAACATTTCCATTTTTAGTTCTTTAAAAAAAAAAATCAAAGTATCAAATATTCCTTCAGAAAACACCCAGAAATGTAAGCTTTCCCTTTTATAGGCCATACAATGTGGTACTGTTTCATGAATACCATGGGGCTCCCCCACCCCACCCTCCCCAGCAACCGTTTTCTGGTTTTCTTCTAATGGTTTCCTTAAAAAGATCCCATTTCCTGTACCAGCACTAATGATTGATTTACACTTCACATTCTATCTTTGATTTTTCTTGTTTTAGTGGTTTCAGTAGCCTAATATTGCCCATTTTTGCTCATCATTCACTAAATCCAGACAGTGTTGGATGTATACTTTCAGTTTTTAAATAGAAGAAATAATAACTACCTAGTTTGAAAAGCTCTTTGGGATTATGGGTTTGGTTAATATCCTCTAAAAACAATTTCAAAAAACTGTAGTAGAAGATTATAAATGACTTTTTATGTGATTGCATCCCCTGGTGCTTTGAAATAAAACACAAAAAGAGTATAAAAGCACTTGGTCAGAAAGGCTAATCCTGAGTTGATGCCATTTACATTTAGATTTAAATAAGTCAGCTTATTTATTCTTCCAAACTTTGCTCCAGGTTTTAAATGGAGAATACATGGAAATTGAAGGTCCTAGTATGCTGAGATACATTTAGAAAAGTTATAATGCCTAAATTCAGTTGACACTAAAAAATAATAACTGTGATAAAAAAAGAGTAAGGGAATGCAGTTAATAATTTTTAGTAAAACAGTGTTATTGCAACACTTATTAATAAGATTTATCTAATATGTGGTCCAGGTGAAGTAAAGTGGGGCCATCAGTGTAATAAAGCAAATGCTGTGCCTTCAAGACTGTGTGGTAGGCAAACAAGCAATGCACAGACAGCCATGGAGTCTGATCCCCATTTATGAGTAATGGAGTATAAAGCAGTATGTCAAACTGGACCACTCTTCTACTGGAAATCCAGACCTTGATTCTATTCACAGGTTAACTGAATGGTCAATAAAAGTCCGTTTCTTTCCATCATAACACAAGGGGTTCAGATATGATACCTTCTGAGATCTTTCCAAGACCAAAATTCTAGGACTCTAATACAGTGCATAATTCTACTTCAGATGACAATATCTACCCATGACACAAGACGCATTCCAAGAATGGTGCATCAGCATGATGTCTGTTGAGATTTCTGGCACCAGGTCCTCAACAGGGATTGGGTGGAGCTCTGAAAAGTTCCATGATGACATTAACCTGACAGGGTCTCTGTGGGTAGGGGGTGGGGGGCCCACTGGGATCTTATCTTGGTTTATTTTTCTTTCTTAATACAAAAGTTTGTCCAGCTACAAGGAGGATGGTTAGGCTTGTCTAAAACATGTACTTGTTTTAGTTTGGCAACTCAAAATTCTTCAGAAAGAGGGCATACACTTTTTTAGATCCAGATTTAGTGTTTCTTGGCCAATTTATATGTTTTCTACTTAAATAAATATCTTGAGGAAGAAGTGAATCTAGCTTTAAGTAATAGTGTTCTGGCTATTGCTATACATTATATTTTTATTATTATTTTGAAGGGCTTGTACTCTTAAAGCAACCAGTTTTAATTCACTGTAAGACTGAGTTGACCCCTTTCAAAAGCTTTCAGACCATTTTCTAAAGGTTTAATCTTCTTGCTCTTCTAAGTCACTGAATTCACTAGGAAGGTACTCTATTTAATCAAGAAAATATTATTTAATTTTTGTTAATTAAACACTTTTTAGGGCTTTTTACTTGCTGACTCTAAGATATAGAGGCATTAAAGACAACTGAGATGTGCCCTGTGTCCTCTGGTAGCTCACAGCCAATGGAGTCAGTCCTCTAACACCAAGAGCTGTCAAACCAGGCGACTGCCTACAGTAGCCCAGAGGCTGAAGATAGCCCAGCCCTGACTTAGTAGAGCTGAATTGTGTAAGGAGAATTGCAAGTGAAAGGGAAGGGAGGCATTCAGAATGAAGAGGTGTGGATTAATGTAGGATTGCAATGGGGCATAGGGAGTGGAGTAGGATGCCACAGACTCTCAGCAAAATCAGCTTGGCTTCTGCTCCCTTAGAAAGCAAGCAATAGCTCAAAAGGAATGTCATCACTTCATGTATTTCTATGTTGTATCTCCTCCAGAAATAAGCTTTTGGAAGAGTTGTGAATATACTGATAGTAATAGATGGAGCCACCTGTATTAGTTAAAGTTCACCAGAGAAGAAGAACAAACAGGATGTATATATACGAAGAAAGGAATTTATTACAAGGAATTATCTCATGCAGTTATGGAGGCTAAGAAGTCCCAAGATCTATACAGTAGTTGGGAAATTGGAGACACAGGAGAGCCAATGGTCTAGTTCCAGTACAAAATCTGATTTATTTAGTCTGCTAACTGTAATGTTAATTTCATCCCAAAATACCCTCACAAACTCATCCAGAATAATATTTGACCAAATATCTGGGCACCCTGCAGCCCAGTCAAGCTGACAAAGTTACTATTATACCATGTCTCTGTCTTTTAAAGCTTAATCAGAAAGCATCCAGGGGCATTCCATTAAATTGACAGTTTACCAAGACTCATGGTTTTTTCTGTGGTTGTTTCTTAATTTTTCCATTAAATTTATTGGGGTGACATCAGTTAGGTTTTAAGTGTACAATTCTATAATACATTATTTGTATATTGCATTTTGTGTTTACCATTCAAAGTAAAATCTCCTTCTGTCACTAAATGTTTGACCCCCTTTACCTTTTACTACCTTCTTCCCAACCCCCTTTCTCTTTGGTTTTGGTAATCATCATACTGTTGTCTGTGTTTATGAGTTTTTGTTTGTCTTGCTTATTCATTTCTTGCTTTCAGTTTTATATCCCACATGTGAGCGAAATCTTATGGTTAACTTTTCCACCTGATTTATTGTGCTTAGTATGATATTCTTAAGCTCCATCCATGTTGTCCCAAATGGCAATATTTTATTTTTCTCATGGCTTAGTAATATTTCATTGTGTATTTATACATTTTCTTTATTCAATCATCTATTGAAGGACACATCAATTGTTTTCATGTCTTGACCACTGTGAATAATGCTGCAATGAATAATACTACAAATAGCTTTACAAATAAATGTTTTTAAACTTTTCAGTTAGATACACATAAAAGGAGTTGTTGGGTCATATACTAATTATATTTTAACTTTTTGAGAAACCTCTATACAGGTTTCATAGTGGCTTATACCAGTTTACATTTCCTCTAGTGATGAATAAGAGTTCCTTTTTCTCCACAACCTCTTCAACAATTGTTACTACTTGTCTTATTGATAATAGCCATTTTAACAGGTATAGGGTGGTATTTCATTGTAGTCTTCATTTGCATTTTCCTAATAGCTAGTAAAGTTGAGCATCTTTTTATATACCTTTTGGTTGTTTCTCTGTCTTCTTGGGAGAAGTGTCTGTTAAGGTCCTCTGCTCATTTTTAATTGAACTGTTTATTTTCTTGCTGTTGAGTTGTATGTGTTCTTTATTTATTTTTTATATTAACCTCTTATCAAAGATGTTACTTGCCAATAACTTTTCCCATTTGATTTGTTGCCTTTACGTTTTGTCAATGGTTTCTTCTGCTGTGGCAGAAGATTTTTAGTTCTATATATACCCATTCATTTATTTTTGTTTTTACCTTTCTTGCTTTTCAGGTCAAATTTGTAAACTCCTCTGTAAGACCAAGGTCCATAACTTTATTACCTGTGTTTTCTTCTATGCAATTTATTGTTTCAGGTTTTCTATTTAGGTCTTTGATCTATTTTGAGTTAATTTTTGTCTGTGGTGACAAACAGCAATCTAGTTTTATTCTTTTGTATGTAGTTTTCTAATTTTCTCAGCATCATTTATTGAAGAGGTTTTCTCTTCCCATCTTATATTTTTGGCTCCTTTGTCATATTTGCTCATACACATGTGAGTTTATTCTGGGCTTCCACTTCTGTTCCATTGGTCTTTTTGGCTGTTTTTCTTTTTATTTCCTGCTAATACCATACTGTTTTGATTATTGTCACTTTGTAGTGTAACTTGAAGTCAGGCAGTGTGACACCTCTGGCTTTGTTCTTTGAGACTCACTTTCTTTTAAAAAAGTCGCACAATACCATAGACATTCTGGACACTATCTCAACATCATTGAGGTATTGCCAATGATTGGCTTTGATAATCTATTGACATTGACAGAGTTGATAGCTAATTCATGATTTTATTCAGGTTATATTTATATGTTCTGGTTGTTAAGTGCATATGCTAGAAAGCCAGGCTGCTTGGCTTTGTTTGAATCTTAGCCCTCCCTGCCTTTTAAGAGCTATGAAACCTTAAGCATCAAGCTTAAATTCTCTGTGCCTCTTTATCTTAATTTATAAAATGTAGGTAATAATAATACTTAAATATTGGTTTTTATGAAAATTACATCACATAATACTGTCAGTTAATGTAAAGATACTGGTGGGTGATGGGGGACATAGAATATATTCAATAAATAGTCATTCCTATAACAACAGAATTTTTATTGTAAAATGCTGTTTCAGCTTTGGCTCAATATTACTTCAGCATTGGTACTTTTTAAATAAAGAGTCCTTATCAAGAGCAGTAACATTGAATATGCTTAATTAGCATACACTTTGGATAGACTAAAACCAAAATTTCCAAACCTTAGTTGGCTTGAGAATGACAGCAGATTTAGCAAATGAGTTAGAGAAGATGAAATAGAAAGTATCCCATTTATAGAATATGCATAGGCAGTGGAGTGTTTCAAACACTTCACTACTTCTGTTCAATTTAGTTTGTTATAGTCAGAGAATCTGTCCATATTTTAAATGGTTCTTTGGCATCTTAACATTAAAAACATTTTCAAACAAACCAACAGTAGGTGGGAGTGAAGGAATGACAAATGATGCTTTGTTAGGTTTTGAGTTGTCAGAAGTAAATGGCAGATGGACTTGGGGCTAGGACTGTTTTTGAGTTGAAATTGATCGATCACTTGACTAATGGAAAAGCAACCTTGGTTAAGTCACTTGGACTCAGGACTCTTGAGCAGGATGACAAAGCAACCAAAATGTTCAGCTAATATTTTCTAAGTGAGCTATTTATGATTTGTCTTAACAACCTCATCATTCAATAAGTGATTTCATATATGTTTCAATAACTCTGTTTACATAACATGAAATGTATTTGTAGGGTGATGAATGAGGAAATCCTTTGGTTTTTGGAACTTAATTAACCTTTGTGAGTGCTTCAGTGTCCTTTGGAGGTTTCTACTCATAGAGCTGATGTTTATGTGTATCTTCAGGACACCCACTGCTGCTGACTATAGGTCAGAGTCTGGCTTTGGTGTGTCCCTAAAGTTTGTACAATCCTCTTTGGAATGAGAAGTCTATAACATATTATTTTTTTGATTTTGATGGCATGTCTACTATGTCCATTATTACTCTGTGCTTGCACCTCCATCAGTAACACCATTTTGCCTTGAAAAGTGATATCTCAGGTTTTCAAGTTCCCATGTCTGAAATCTGTCTTCCAATAAAAGTATATTCAAACTCAGCTCTTTGAAGCTGGGCACATTAATCCATTTGATTATTTCCTTCAGAAGAAAAGGATAAAATCTGAATGGTGTGATTACTGCTTTCAAAAACCCAAATAATGCAAAGTATGTTGTTGTTATTGCTGTTGCTTTGTTCTGCCCTTGCCCTGCCTGGTGAATTTCCTCCTTCTGTCTTGTTCCTAACTTGCAAATTTGTGTATGAATTTCTATGTATTTGTAACACTTACTTTAATTCTATGTCTTTGAAAAACTTCAGAGAAAGAAATTTAATCCTCAAGCCTGTATATTTTTATTGCTATTCATTATTATTATCATTCTTAGCCATGGATGTAGTGGCACATGCTTTTTTCAGATATTATTATAAAAGTAAAATTTTAATCATAAGGCTGTTGTGATGAAGTCAGTTTTGGTCTATTGTGAAAACTGCACTTTTTCATTTTTGAGAGCTAAACTCAGAATGCATTGAGCTGTGCCTTAGTTTATTTTCCATTATCCTTTTCTTTCCCCCAGAAATTGTGCCATTCATTTAATACTTCATTACAACTGAACTGCAATATGTATACATGGTACGCAAAATGAGCCATTTTGTTTAAAACAGATTGCAGTTGAAAGGAAACCATTCATGTCTTGCTTGCTTGCTGTAATTACTAGAGCACTAATTACTCCAAATCACTGACATCCAGGGTCAGGAAGGATGACAACAGAAACATCTAAGAAACGATGCGGCTCACTCTATAGGAAAGATTTTCCGTATTCCCCCAAACAGTATTTTTTAGCGCTACTGTTTTTTTAGTTTAATGGTGAGAACAAGCAAAACAAAACAAAACAAAACAAAACAAAAACCTGCAGTCAAGATTGCTGAATGTTTACTATTATTTTGTTCACAGTTTGACGGTGAAAACATGTACATGAGCATGACAGAGCCGAGCCAGGACTACGTGCCAGCCAGCCAGGTGGGTTAATTAATCTTCTCTGCCTTGTTTCAAATTGTAATTAAACAAATTCAAAGAGTTGCATTGCAAATGAGTAGCACTATCAGTAACTGCTGCAATCAGGAATAATCATAATTTATAAACAAAGCATTTAAGCCTTGTTTCCAGTTAATGAGATAGAGCTGATAAAACCCCGGAGTTGGCATTTGTTGAAAGATCCTACCTTGTTTCCCCTCCAGAGTGGCAAGCAGCTGTTTTGCCAGCATGATCTTTCCTAAACAGTTGTTTTACCTTTAGGAAATAAAGTCTTTACAGGTGCAGGTTATTTGTGCTTCTGACTAGAGACAAGTTAATCATTATAAGTTACACATGTCACAAATAGCTTTAATTAATCACTGTTGGGGGCAGTTTTCAATAAAATGGTATATTATAACCAAACTCACATGGCTGATGAGTGCTATATGGCTGTTTTCAGAATCTACTGGGTGGGTAGCTTTCAAGTCCAAATGTATGGAAGGATTGAAACCTTTCAAGGGCATGTTTGTATCCATTTCACTGGAAATGCTTGACAAGGTATTTAATCATGAGACATGACAACAAAATTCCAACAAAAAATGTAAATGGTTACCTTTATAAAAGCAAATGCTTGGCTATTTATTTTTAGATACTTAAGACCAGGCCCTTTAATCCAACAAGGGCATTTAAAGCAAAATTATAACTGCCCTAGGGTGCCAGTATAACATAATATGTAAGAACATTGTAAGCAAGGATAAATAAATGAATGAAAGTGAGAGTGAGTTCATACAAGCATTTTGTGGACTTGAACATATTTTTTCCTATAAAACCATGGTAGCTTGGAGTTTCCTGTAACAGTGACTATGGCGGAAACTAACATAGTACGGTCGTTTTCAATTCCTATGTATCTGCCCAAGTAGATTTGTTAACTGAAAGGGGTGGGGGTTGGGGGATTATAAACTTCTATTGTTCTTCATGTCAGTGAATTAAATCTAATATATATGTTAGGGGTGCACTAGGTGGGCTTTGAAATTTCTCTAAGAACAAAATGTCTTGCGCTTAACTTAAAACAGAGGCAGGCCTGCCTCTCCATGAGCTTTGCGTTTAGAAGTCATTATGATCACTGCCTCCTCTGGCAAACATTCTAGAAAGCACGCTATTATTTTTTGGACGAGAAGGTCATTGTGAAGTTCAGAGATCTGGACTACATTTCCTTTCATTCAAGTGAATTGATCAGGTTCAGAATACCTTTGGAAGGTTGAGCTTTGCATATAAAATGCTTACTGAACTGAATTCATTCAGCTAAGTAGCCTCCAAGATCCATAGGTAGTTCTGAATAGGACTGTTTGATTAAAAAATGAAAAATGTTACTATTAATTTTCTTCTAACCATCAATCCCAAAACTGTACTGACAAGTTTAGTATTACTATTAGATTAGAGCAACCCAGTATCATCTCTTTGGTGCCTTTAGGGTTTTGAAGTGTAAGGGCTAATTGAATTTGTTTGAAACAGTAGAAACACAAACTCAATAAATGATTGCTGTTATAAAGCAGCTGCTCCCTCTCAGAGAATCATTATGTCCTTCTTAAAGACTTTTGGATAAAGGATTAGAAATTCAAAGCACATATATCATAACAGCTTGGGTCTTTAGATTTTTAAATTCAAGCACAACAGATAATATTAAGCCTTGACCAAAATCAAGCAGCTAACATTATTTTTCTTAATATTTCAGTCAGGAGTTACTAAGAATGTTTTAAGTACCAATAAAAATTTATGAAGGAGTAAAAAGCTCCAAATATTTTGTCTTTGTGAAGATATGGCAAGATCAAACTATTGTGTTTAGTAGTAGCATATATGGAAATGCTTTTAGAATGCACTGCTATTAAAAAGTAGACTAATGGAAGAAAATACATATTCTGGGGGAAAATAGACTTCACAAATTACATAAGTTGGATAGCCTTAGCTAAATTCTGCACTTAACATTCCTTTTGTTTAATGTAATATAGTGTGTTTAAGAATTCATTACCTGGTATTCTTTTAGGGAATTTTAATCAATTTACCCCTTTCGGCAACCATAAATAAAATTTTAGTCATCCTGTAGGAAAAAAGAAAAAAGTTTGTTCCTTTTCCTACATAACATCAAACATCTGCATAGTTTAGTAATCCAAGAAAACTTGCCTCATAGCATCACTCAACAATTATAATTCCTGTTCAATTTTCAAATCAGTACATGCTTTGGGACTTATAGACTAAGTTGCTAAGTAGGAACATATGGTGCACTACTGCTCCTGTGATGTTGCTGCAAGCAAATAGCATAATTCTAAACTTGAAATGATTTTTATAGAAAGCCAATGCTGGAATAGCTCCAGCAATGGAAATACACTGTAAAAATTAATGATATTCTTTCAGGCAATCCCAAAGGGCTCTTTGGCACTATCTACTGCATGCATTCTATACCTCTTAAGTGGGTGTATACAAATCCTTAAAATTTTTTGCATATAATTTTGTAATTGATAGGCAGCTTTTAAATTGAATATACCACCACATAATAAGCCTGACAAGTATGTAATAAAAACTCATGACATTTCCACTTCTCTCTGGCTCCATTCTTGGAACATTGGCTATTTTCTCCTATAATAGTTAAAGTGTGCTGGCTACTCAGTGCTTCAATTTAAAAACCATTTAATTTTTCTTACTTTGGATAGAATTTGAACCATGCCATTCAAGATTTCTTTGTGTGTTTCTAGACCCTAGCTAAGGGGACACATGTTGCTTGATACCTCATGAAATTGCAGGTTCCCTCCTGTAGAGTTTGGGGGAAAGTATGAGTGATCTAAAGGAAGGAAAGCCAACTGAAGAGTGGCTAATAGTCCCTCATAACAAACACTCTCCTTTCTCATTCTTGTCATGTTTGATTGACCACTGTGCCGGAATACACAACAATAAGGCATAGAGGGTTGGACTTCTCACCTATGCTCAGACTCTTCTCTGAAATTTACCAGACCCACTCAGATTCACATGCCTTGAGGTCCTTCTCTTTCTCTAAAAAAATTCCAGTCCATCTCTCTAGTCCCTAGAGTTATAGTACCTTCTGTAATTCCTCATCTGTGATTATACTCAATATAATCAATTGAATTGTGTACATCAAAGGAAACAGAAGAGGAGTCCAGTTCTCTTGATCAGACTTTCTATGGCACAAAGCTTACTTATTTATTTATGCTTTATTTTGAATGTGTGCTATTACTTTATCTTATTCTTCCTTCTTCTCTGGCAGTTCCCAGAATATCATTTTCCATGGTTACCTGTTCAGTCCAAGCTTTCCACACACACTGGCAACACATTTCACCAGTTCGCTGACATAGGAACTCCTTTCTATCATGCCGCACTTGGGAAAATGTGGGACAAAGGTTGAAAAGGACTGGTCTTTAATAATCACTTAGTAAAAGGAACCAGAAAATATTTCTGATGTCAACTAATGAAGAAGCCTTGGTTACTTGATTGGAACATAGTTTCAGTAACTCACTTTCTCCTTGACCTTGGCCTTACTCTACTAAACCATTCTCTTCTGTTTGGTTTCCAGCCCTTACCCCCTTGCTTGCTTTATTCTTTTCCTTCTCCTCTTCATCCTTGTTACTTTCCTTTCTTCCTCCTTCTTTACATCAACAATTATTCTTTATGCATGAGCTAACTTTTGTTGTTAATTCTGAGCATTATAGTAAACTCAAAATATTAAATGTCCTGACTATAGACCCTATTTTAGATTTGTCACCTGTAACCTACTTCTTCACCCCCTAAACTTCTCTTTTTCCTGTATTTCATATTAGTCTTACAAGACAGGGACTTAGACAGTCTCCTTTATCACTCAGCCCTGAGTTAATCACAATAGTAGTGATTCTATTTTTTTTTTCTTTTTTGGCGTAACTTTTGAATCTGTCTGTCTGTCTGTCTGTCTGTCTCTCTTTTTGTACATAATTATTTCCTGAGTTCAGGGCCCCACATTTTTCATTATCTTGCCTCATCTCATCCTATTTTCACCTTGCCATTTCTCCTCTCTCTGTTGCTGAATGATGCATATGTTTCTTCCTACTTACATACCTCTGTGCCTATAGTGTGTACAAATTGGAGTTATCAGGGCACACACTTGCCCCTCTGTGGCATATAGCATACTAAAATTGGTACTGATTTACTTTTCTTGCCTACTTGATTGTGAGCTTTTGAAGGTAGGGCTCACTCTTGCTTCCCTCTGGATCTCCTGTGCCTAAAATAATGTTTGACACATCAGAAATATGCAACATTTTTTTGTTAAAACATGGGTAAATGAATTCAAATATTTTATGTATGTTTTCTAATCACATTAATTCTTTGCCTTTTCTGTTTGCAATGGTTTTCGCCCTGCATTGCAGACATTTAGTAAATCTGGCCCTGCCCATTTCATTCTACTAGTACCCCTCCCTCTGTCTATTGTCAATGCCTCAGCACATGAACAAAAGGCACCAGCTCTCTCACCGCATCACAATAGTTTCAAGTACAGGACTTGAAGAACTAGTGTGATAATAAACTAGATGATAATAGGCAGTTATTGTTATAATAATACCATATTGCTGTTTATTATCAGTAATACATTGACTATGGAACCAAGAGGACTCTCCAAGTTCTCTTTTGTACAATATTTTATTAAATCTGTTAGAATTATAATGTTTTGAGGTTGGCAAACATTAATAACTATATCTATATTTTAATTACATGTTTTTCTAATGGGAAAATTCTCTAGGTTAAAATGTAAATGAAGTCTAACTAAAGGGTCTAGAAAGTATCTTTCTAAGAGCAGTGTTAAAAAACCATTTCTTGACTATGGGTCATAAAATTTCCATGATCATGACATAAATTTGAACTATAAGTTAGACCAATTAGTTTTAGATTGGTTCCTTTTGGCAGAAATTTCAGGAGTAAAGTCAACTGACTTTTTGACCATTGACCCAATAAAATGGCAAAGCTGCCATGTTTTGAGTAATCTAGTTAGCCCAACAAAGTCTGGCATCTTAACAAGCTCAAACTAGTTACTCAAACCAGTCTTCAGTGTAACATTCAAATGATTACTCTGCGCAGTCCCGGAGGCATTCATTACAGACAAAATTGCTCTTGTTGCCTTGCATACAAGCTGAGTTTTCAATGGGAAATGAAAGGATGCCTGGAAAAATAGGCCACCTAATTAAGTTAAACTACTCTAGCATTTGGCTTGACATCTTCATTACTCAAAATTAAAAAGATGCTTCACTTGAGCACACAAGTTACTATTGTTTATGTTGTTTTCTTCCTAAATTGGCTTCTTACATGGAAGTCTGTTTTTCAGAATTATATCTTGAAATAGCTCACATATTTCTTACAGTTTATAAAAATGTCTTAATAGCGGTATGGATGCCGAATACGGCACCATACAAATACATATCTTAGAGCTCTTGATAGTCAAACACACATCAGTCTTTCTGCATATTTTCTTGATTATTTACATATTGGTAAGCTTGAACTTCAGATGCTTCTTTACCTGAGTCTTTATTATTTATTATGTTTATAGTCTGGTTTTGACTCTGTTAGTTATAAATGATCATTTAACACAAGAAATATGAATTCTTCAAAAAAATTTAAGTAGACCTTACAATTTAAACTAAAATTCATTTGTCCAGTAGAAGTGTTTTATATCAACCACTCTAGCGGAGCTATTTCAGGAACTTTTTAAAACATAAACACATGTAGAGCACACCATCTACTGATTGCCAGTTCCCACTCATTGACACTAATGAGGCTGCTGACAGGTTAAATGTTGTGTATCATATACATTTCCAAGCTGTGGGATTTGTGAATATAAGACTCATTTTTTATTTCAGAAAATGAATGTTTGTTTCTGAGCATGCTCAAGAATTTTATTATAATTGTCTAATAGCATGATTTTCAAGCATTGAGGAAATGAATTTCAGTGATAAAAATTATGAAAATATATGAATGGAATAGTATTCATGGTTAAAAAAAAACCCAACAGATTCTGAAAATATCAAGCTCCATTTGGAGGATCATTTGCTTAGTAGGCAACTGTTAAGTGACAACGAGACATTTAAGGCACTGGGAAGAGGTGTTGTGGCCGAACAGCTTGACCAGTTAGGCAGCTTCAGTGATACATTTTGAAAACAGCCCTTTGGCTTGTTCAAAATTGTATTTTGAAGGTTTTTTTTTTAATTTAGCACATAAACAATTAAGAAAAAATTAAGCGATCTTTCCTGTTAAGTTTTGCAAGGTATACCCTCCTAGATTTTTTTCCTGGTAGTTATTATAATAAACCTATCAGTAAAGAATGTCTAAACAATAAATATAATATTTAACTTAAGATAGTAAAGTGTTGAATGATGTCGTCTATCTCCGTTTCCAGGACACTTAAAGATTGTTCTAAACTAACTCTTAAATTTTAATATACCAATATTTCAAGTAAAAGTGATTTTGCTCATTTTCAGTATCAGAACACTGAGGCTTGGAAAGCTGAGGTTTTTGCACCCACCTGCAATTCTTCTGAGATTTCCTTCTTATACCCCCGTTTGCCAACCAGACACCTTTAAAAATGTCTCAAATTTCCCTTCACAGTTTTGGTTCCTCAGTTTGGGAGCCTAGTTAGCTAGACTTCCCAGAAACACAAAGAGAGTTTCAGTTTAATCTTCATTTATATCCGTATTTTTTTTCTTTCTTTGGTGTTTTTTCTGATCTATGTTATTTCACAGTTTGGATATAAAAATTTATACCTGTAACCCTAATGGTTTGAAAGTAATTGGTGGCTGTCTTGGAAAATGTTCTCTATACGTTACCTGCTGTTTATAAATTACGATGATTGGCCCTTTTGCTAGCAGCCAAACAAGTGACTTCTGAGTCTTAGCATCAACTTATTCAAAATGAGTAGCCTGGTCTGAATCTCACAAGGGTTCTGATTGTCAAGATTTGAGACCAATAATGAAGGCTTCCACGTATGCAGTTGGGATTTTCAGCATTTCAGGAGAGGGCCCTGCCTTAAGAAGAGCTACCACCCACTGTGAGTTTATTTTCTGAACCCACGAAGCAGCGAGTGACCTTAGAGGAATGGTGCTTGGGGACAGGCAGTAGGATCATAGGGGAGAAACAAAGTCAGCATCCCTATACAGAAGTTTCCTTTAGGAACAGTCTGATCTCGTAGGTACAGAACTGATTTTTCTTATGCTCTAACTTCAGTTAAATTTCTACCTTTTAACATGATGGTAAGTTTTAGTAGAAAGTTTCTGCTTGGCTGAATATTTAGGTAAGCATTCTGCTACTCACAGTGTAATGAATGTATTAGATCCATAATAATAGCTGTCAGTTGGCAGCTAGCTACACGTGTTTGGCAAGGAACTAAACAAAGGTTTTACATACGTTATCTCAATTAATACTTACAGTAATTCAGTAAGATGAGAGAGGTAAAGTGATGGGCGAAACATCAAAAATATTGTAACTATCAGAGTTAGAATTCTGGCCCAGGAAGGCCTAACCACCCACAGCAGACCCCATCCTTGGTCAGCTAGGCTTCCTTTTATTTTATAATGTTGACGTCCTGACTGAAATCTTGTTAGTTTTGAGATAACTAAAATGTGTTCATATGTGTGCGGATACTCTGAAAATGTTAGTTTGAACCAAATGAAATTGCAGATATATGACCATCTTTTACTTACAAAAGCAGCAATTTTACACCTGTTTACACACTCATAAAAGCTATACAAGGTGAGGCATTTATTTGCTGCCCCTGGATTCTTTTATCCAGTCTGGTGATTCCTTCCTTCTCTCTTCCAGCCTTTCCTGCACCTTTGCCACCACAGCTGTCCTGTGGCCTCTGTGTTCTCACTGCTTTTCTTGTCCTGGTCTAGGACTTACCCCACCTGTGGTGCTTTTCCTTTTCTCCTCCAGCAGGTAAACAAAGAACAGGAGGTCTTTCCATAGAGGTGGCTCACAACTTCCTGCCATTCTTCCCCAGGGATACCATTTCCCGGTAACTCAAGAATGATGGGTTTGATCTTCATCAAACAGGAAGTTGTCTCTAATTGTTCAACATTTTTCCCCATGTCCCCATCTTCAGCACCACGTCATTGTAAGCTTTCTTTTTAGCAAGAACTTTAGGAAGTGAGGTGATCCTCAAATGTCCAGGTATCTGCATGCCATGGGTCCCTGGTAAATGTTCCAGACTAAGAACTGCATGTCAGAGTGTGATGACAGGATCCTCTCTTTCCTTTTTCTGGGCCCTTATTTGAGGGAGGAGACAAACTAAGAGCCCAGGCCAGCTGCCTGCTTTTTGAAGAATGTGAGTTTACATACCCAACATTTACTGATTTCTACAAAATCAGCAAAAATGAAAGAAATGACCATAAACACATGTAACATGTATTTTTCTAGTTTACATATAAATTATGTACATAGAAAAATAGGCCAGCACTGAATGTCCCACTCTGTGTTGTCTGCCTTCATATGATTTAGCAACTAGAACCTCATCATAAGCAAAAATCAATTTAACTGAGATATTTTTAAAAAGACAATTTACGTTGGCCTGGAACACTGAGGTTACCAGTTCAAAACCCTGGGCTTGCCTGGTCAAGGCATATATGAGAGTTGTGACTTCCTGCTCCTCTCCCCTTCTCTCTACTCTAAAATGAATAAATAAAATCCTTTAAAAATGTTTATTTAAAATACAAAATTTATTAAACTTTAAAATCTATAAGTATTTTAAAATAGTTTATTAAAATCCAATGCATTTTATTTAATTATTAATTATAAAAGCAACTTTATAAAGATGCTATGGGTTTCTCCTCTGTTTACTGGTTCTCTAAATACAAGCTACATTTTTAACTGAGGCTCTTTGAGCCTCAGTTTTCTCATCCAAAAAGGGGGGAGGGGCATAGTCTCTGAGGTCTTTTCTCTAGTGAGTATTCTGTGATTCCATTTGAGCATAAATATAGTACTTATCTTAAGGAAATAATACATAAAGTTTTTATCACACTGCGCTTCTTAACAGAAAAATTAGAAACACCCTAAATGTTTGGTAATAGGAAATCAATGGGATAAATAACAGAACATGCATACGATGATATAATATATTATACCTATTTAGACAATAATGTAGATAATATTGACATGAAAAGTTGCTCATAGTTCATTTTAAGTGATTAGATTAAATTGTATGATGCTATAAAAAGAATACTAATGTAACTAACATTCATTGATTCCCTTATGAGCCAGTATATTACTAAAATTATTTATATTTCCTCATTTAACCTGATATACTCTTAATGAATTGAATACTATTTATCATTCCTATTTTAAAGGTTTGAGAACTAATGCTTAGAAAAATTAAGTAACTTTATATACTGTACTAAGCTATGAGCTAAGATTTGTATGTAGCATTTCTAGCTCAATGTTGCACTTCTGAATTTTGTTATTAAAAACAAAAACAAAAGTTCAAAACAAAATAAAAAATATGACTAAAAAGAAATCTTGAAATATACACATGTTTTAATAGTGTGTGTGCTTGTGTATATATGTGTTTTCCCAGAATACTTGGATTAATAGTGATTTTTGTCATATATATTTTCTTTAAATTGTCTGGTTAACATGGATTATATCTAAAATAAAGAAAAAAGAATAAAACTAAATCTCAGAATATATGAACTGAATGTGAAAATTGAAAACATCTAGAAAACTAAAAAAAAGTGTAGACTATACTTGTACTTAAAATTATATGCTAAACAATTAAATTTAAATAGTTTGATTATTTATTCTATCTAAACACTTAATATGGAATGATGACCTATTACTGGAAGAACATACTTGGGCCCCCACTGATATTTCAGAAACAACTACTGCATTTCAATCTGCTCTCCCTAATCATGTTTGCATGGATTGTAGGGGGATTATATTATTGTTTTCCAGAAGCTTGGTTTTTTTGTTTGTTTATGTTTTTTATTTTTAGCCAGAGATGGGGATCTATTAAGAATTGCACACAGAACCTTGGCTTTAAAATATCCCCTCAAAATTGATACAACTCAGAGATTCATGTGGACTCCCAAACAATACTGAGAAAAAACAAATCTCTTCCCCATTTCAGTATCATTAGTAAATTATAATAGGAGAAATGCCTCTATCTAAATGTTAAGACTTTTCTAGAAGTCCCTGGATAGGTGGCCCTGGCAC
The DNA here is from genome assembly GCA_037038555.1 of Rhynchonycteris naso. NCBI lineage: Eukaryota > Metazoa > Chordata > Mammalia > Chiroptera > Emballonuridae > Rhynchonycteris > Rhynchonycteris naso. The sequence continues at coordinate 233,344,931 of CM072998.1, forward strand.
TAGTCACGGAGGAGTTTTAGTTGGTCTTGCTCCACCCACCCCTGATCTGAGACTGCTTGGCTTATTTCCCAGATACCCCTGAATCCTGAAAGCTTCAGCCTGTTGCTCCCACCTCTAGGGTCCAAGCTTACCCAATCCTAGGCCTAGGAAGGGCCATTGTCAAACATTCACTGGGGTGACATCAAATTGAACCTGTTTTCTGATCTTGTTAGTTCACTGGTTTTTCAATTATGGAAAACCATAATACAATAAAAACAAGATCCAGTAGAAGCTTGATTGGGCCCAGTACCCCAAGTTTGTTTTGTTTTGTTTTGTTTTTTTGATTGATGAAACCAGTCTTACCCTTAAAGTTTGCTTGAAGATTAAGGGCCTGACCTTGCTTCATTGTCTAAAGTCCTTCCTTTGTCTGTTCTGTGGTCCTCTCTTGATCACTTATTGCAATGCACCATGGCAGAAGTGTCTATCTTCAGTCCCTTTTATCAGAATAAATTTGTTTATAACAATCCCTTCATCATCCCAGCTTCAGATAATTTCTCTTTTATTTCCACTCTCATATTAATAAGCCTTACACTTTGAACAGGCTCTTTATTGGGAGCCTAAATATTTATATCTCTTCTATTTTCTTCCTTTGTAACAAACTACATCTTATAATTTTTTTAAATCTCAGATCGCACTTTGCAGGATGCCTTACACATAATAGGTACACAACAAATGCTTCTACAGAGAATGAGGTGCTCATTCCCTTTTACTCAATACAGGTTACAAAAACTAATGAACACAAATAAAATAAATGTACTTCCTACCAAAAATTGCATTTTGATAACTGTTGCTTGAAAAATTAGTACATTGTGTGTTTTTAAATGAAGATGATTTATTGCTATTGTCTAACATGTAAAGAAAGACAAAAAAATTGTTTGCAGGATCATTGGCTTGAGCACATCAATGGCACTGTTGGACAATTCTTGCTGAGTGTTAAGATGATTTATGTAACAGACTGAAGCTTTCCACAGTAATACATTATAGTCTCAAGCTATCAACCCTTTTTCATGCAGAGACAAAAGAATCTGAAAACTATCTGCTTCTGAAAGTCTTCTCAAAAGAAACAGGATATAATGTTGATGCTTAAACTCTTTTGAGAGAAATCACCATTACATGCAATATCTTAACTTCTGAAAACAGAGGAAGTTTATTATTTTTCTAATGAACTCTTCAGTTTACTTTGCTTTCTATTCAGTTATTTGAATCATGCTACAGGAATTTTCAATAATAGAAGATGAAGCATGCTAAAACATGAACATTTTTATATCATGAACTTTCAGGAATTATGCTATAGATTAAAAATTAAGGTGTTCTGTATACGTTTGATGGCAATGCTATTTATTTATCTTTCAAATAAAGAGCTATATGAGAAACATATTTTACAATGTTATAACCATAGCCATATTTTTAGTGTGTGCATGATTGCATGAAGCCATCACATAATTTAAAGATATGTACAAGATTATATTTTTTAAATTCTTCTGAGTTATAGGACTTCTTGTCACCAAAGATTGAGTGTTCTATATAATGATTGCAATATGTGGACAGCAACCTACAAATGCAGGTTCCTCTGGTGAAGAAACTAGATTTTTAAAAGAGAGGAAAGGCAAAGGCCAGAAGAGATTTTCCATTATTTGTTCCTGGTCAGCATATATTATTGACACTCTTTCTAAACAGTATGAATACAAGAATTCTCAGAAGTCAAAAGAAAAATCGGCCTAATTAACATCCCACTTTCAGATGTAATTGTGTAAAATAAGAATAAAAAATAAGAGCAGGCTGCTGCTAAAGGAAATGTGGATTGCAGAAGGATAAACTTATGTAAACAGGATAGCCAGGTCATGCAATATGTAAAGCAATATGACTTAAAAGGAATGTGAGTGTGTAATTAAACTGACAGGGAAAATGAGATCTTCCAGAAATCAGGTGAGAAATTTGCTTTCCTTTTTCACTGAAGTGGAGGCTGGGGAAGGGTGAGCATGGGGAAAGACAATGCTTTAGTGAAATGGCTGGAAAAGCTTCCAAACAGATCAAATCAAAACACACTGGAAGGTTCCTCAGTTACTTTTCTAACCGTCTCTTGATTCTAGTCTGATAAGTCCATCTAATTAGCAATTTGACCTCCTTGCCAACAATCTCCCAGGGAAGATAGTCTTTCTACAGACACAAGACATCATGTTAGAAAGTATATCTATTTCTGCCAACTTCGACACTGAAATTTTGATTCACAAATTTATTCTTCCTTTGCCTGGGTCAGCCTGGGTTGCAGGTCTGCCAGCAGAAATCTCTGAAAAAGCATAGTTTTGGAACTTTGGACATGAGGTCATTGTTATCCTTTGCCTTTTCATCATTTTCCACTATCTTTTCATTCTTCAATTTTAAAAAATACAATTTAATTTCTTTAAAATAAAGGAGAAATTTAATCTCAGCTATTTATGGAGGAGCAATTAAGTGACTATATTATATACACTTTGCTCAAAGTGAGAGATTTGATCAATGGCAAATACACTGAAATTCCTTTATAATGTTGCCTAAATTCACTTCTATACTGTCCATAGTTGTTTGTTTTCTTGGCTATGACCCCATCTGTGCAATATAGACACCCATTTAATAATAGTTGTAGCTATACTATAAGAACTTTCTTTGTGGCAGACAGATATTATTAGGCTTTTTAACTATCTGATATTTTTTCCAATGCTTATAAGAACCCCATAAATCAGATTTTGAAACTTAGGCTCACAGGGAATGAGATACTTGCCCCCAAATTCACACAATTAAATACTTCAAAGAACCTGGATGCAGTCCCTTTCTATTGGACTACAGAGGCTCGATTCTTTCTGACATGCTAGGTGGCCATTCTTATCAGTCCCTGAAGAAATCATTATGAGGTTTCTCAGCCAGTTCAAAATCTGTTTCCTTCTCATTGAGAAAGATATAGCACTTTGTAAGCTAAATATGCAGATTCCAATGGTCAAAACTTAAGAAAATTACTTGAAATTGTCACTAAATCTATTATTTAGAACTATAAAATACTCAAGAAGATGATATTATATTTTGAAATTACTACTTGAATGCTTCCAACAGTCCCCTGTGGCCTTGAAAAATTCATATATATTCTAGACTTAACCAAGTATTGTGGTAGTACAGCCTACTCTAACCCACATTCCATGACCTTTGGCTCCTGTTCCCTGGTCGCCCAGGGGAGCACAGTGCATGTTATATCCCAACAAGAACAATATGATGAGACTCTCCTGTATATAGGAACAGTGAGTAGCTTAAAATCAGGGAGAATCTGGTTGTGCAGCAATAATGTAGTTTTTTAGTTTTTTGAATCATTTGGATCCTGCAGATTGTATTTTAGAGCAAATCACTTTGCATACTTATTTGCAATTTTTAAGAAAAATCAATTTTCTTTAATATGGTGAAGATCTAAGATAAAATTAAAAGTATTGGCTTGAATTTTATAGCACTATTCCTAAATGTTTTCTCTCCATTTGTGTAGATGGTCACCATTGACTTTTATTCTTTAGGGAGAATGAAAGTGAGCTGTATGTCTCAAACTGCTGAATAAAGTCAGATTTCTAGACAGGGAGGGGTAAAGAGCATATAAAGGGTGATAAGGAAGATAATACCATCTTGAAGGTCCATACCTTTCTCCTCTAGCATTCAGCACAGGGCATGGATTAAGTCTTTGGTGACCACTAACACAAGTAAAAAAACAAACAAACAAATAAAAAACCAGTTCTGTATCTCATGGGGTATGCAAGGGTAGGATAACTGATCTTTGGTCTCAAGGGAGTAGGAAAATTAAAAAGCCTTTAAACTCCTGGCCTCACTGAGACTTGAAGGAGGAAAATAAGTTCAAGTCAAAAATGAACCCTGAGTCAGTGGATATGTGCAGAAGGCCCACAATGTCACCTATGGATGGTTTTAACAGGCAAAGCCTTCTCTGACTACTCAGCCTTGGGTCTCACCACCAATATTCCCATTTCTATGATCAAAGTACCCTCCGATGCCCTTTATGCCCATCTGTCTAGATAAGCCCTTGCTAATGGCCAGTGATGGGCCATCAGACTTGCTATTCTCAAGAGATCCTGATGTAGAACCAAGGCTTCCACTAAGTCCTTAGGTGACATTCCACCTGTAATGGGGATTAGGTCCCAACAACTCCTGAGAAACAAGGGAACCCAAACCCACCATTACAAATCCTCTAGGACCTCCTTGTCACTACAACATAGTTGGTATAAGCCATTTTAGGGAAACACATCAGTAGCCAGAGAGGGACACCAAATGACCCTGCCCCAGCCTTCTAAAGCCTTTCCATCTCTAACAGGATTTTTTTTTTTTTTTGCTTTGTGACATGCTGAGAAATTAAACTTACATATCAAATTGCCAACTAGGTAGTGCAAAGTCTTGAGAATACAGGATATTTGTTCAAGCTTATGAATAACACTGGTATATTCACAAACTTCATGCCTTTTAAGAGTCATTTTAACATTCATTCATTCATTCATGAATGTATTCATTCAGTGATTCATTTGTTAATTCATTCAACAAATATTGAACACTGATTTTAACCAGGCAGCTTCTTAAGGAATAGGAGAAAATATTGAATCATATCTTACTTAATATATCCCCCCAAAATTGCAATTGCAAATTGTTTCTAATATATAACTTACTATTGTTAATTTAAACTTATTTCTGTTAAGTTTTTTTTTCCTTCTTTTTCATGTGAGAAGAGGGGAGATAGGGAGACAGTCTCTTGCATGCACCCCAGCCAGGATCCACCTGGCAATCCCCATATGAGGCCTATGCTCTGACCATCTGGGGCCATGCTTGTAACCAAGCTATTTTTAGCACCTGAGGGACGGGCTCTACAGAGCCATCCTCAGCACCCAGGGCCAATGCGCTCAAACCAATCAAGCCATGGTTGTGGGAGAAGAAGAATGAGAAAGAGATGGGGTAGGCAAAGGGGTGGAGAAGCAGATGGTCACTTCTCCTGTGTGCCGTGACCAGGAACCGAACCCACCCTACCACTGAGCCAACTGTCCAGGGTCAAGTTTTAAAAAATCAAAATAAAGATGTCATGCCATAGAAATCAATGTTTAGGAATTAGCAATTAGTCTGGCATTGAAGTTTTTGTAAGTTCTGTGATATTTTGACATTTATACAATTGCCATGATACTTTAATATGGCATCAGTTACGCTGTAATGAGCTCATGGCAAACAACCATTTCATGACTTCTACTGTAAAGAACAGAAACTACTAAGTAACTTTATGTTCTTAAAATTCTTGATCTAAATGACTACCCAAAATTCTTGATCCAAATGACTACCCATTACCAGTTAAGTTGTGGAATCTGTGGTTTTGGTGTATAAGTGCATGGATTAAATAACATTAATGTGTAATTACATGAAAATAACCCATATAGCTTAGTTAAATTGCAGTATAATTGTTATCATTGAATGTAAAGTAATACCAATTAAACCTGCCTTTAGAACACCACAAATTAAGATTTAACTACTGGAGAAATTCTAGAATGTAAAGTTATGGTATACCATAGGTAGAATATCGCTGGGTATTTTCAGAGCTTTAATGACATTTATAAAATTAAAAACATCTTTTTCCTTTATTGCTGCCATTAATTGTACCTTATCCAGGAAAGTTTCAAATAGACACCAATTAACTTCTTAAAATATATGTATCAATGAGTTCAGCCTTTGAAATGTAAACTAAAAGACAAATTATAATTTCTTGTGCTCATATAGGTAAATATTTTATTATAGTGGGGTGGACACTGGGGTGGAATTTTGGACAAGGACAAGGAGAGGCCTGATATTAATGTTAATACTGATCCTTAAATTATAAATTTTGTTTATCAAAAACAGTTGAGTATTGGCAATTTGTATCATTCTACCTAATAGAATAATAGCAATTAAAATACTTATGTAAATGTCACAGCAATGAAAATGCCTTCCTATATTCATTGAACCGAACTGATTATTTACCAGCCAAGTGCAAGTTATTTAACTTCTGAGTTGTAATTTTCTCTTCAGGAAATCAGGGTAATAGTAGCTACACAAAGGGTTATTGTAAGTATTAAATGAAGACATCATCAAGGACTCAATGTGGTGCTTTGTATGAAATCAACATTCATAAACATGCTTCCTCTCTCTTCCACCTTCCCACTTCACATCTTTTGTGCTTTTCTTCCTATATGAATACTGTACCAGAACTGATGGGTTAGATCTATAAGACACAAGGTCTAAAATATACGACACAAGTGAGGGTTTAATTAAACTTGTAATTTTGACACAGAGCACTAGTATGTTTTTCAGAGAAGAGATAGATATTGTAAACAGGAAAATTAGGTAAGTGATGATTGAACTTTTCGAGCTGGTGATTTTTTTATCAGAACTTTAGATATTTAAAAGGAACAACCTGCAAATGAATCAAATCTTTCTGTCATGTACACCCCCGTCTCTAACCTTCCCCGCCTGTATGTGACCAGGTATCAATCCCAGATGTTCCAAGTAGCTCTTCATTTCATCATGTCTTCTGACAGCACCTAAACAAATATATCAAAAGTTGTACAATATTTAGCAAGTGCAACTTGAAGATTTTCTTTCTGTTAGACAAATAGACGCCATCTGGAAAAAATAACCCCAGGCACTTGGACACAGGAGCATGAAGCTTATTGGCTGAACACCCAATGAATACCTTATACTACTTTCTTTGGCTCCTACCCTCTGCCTGCTCATTTCAAATCTTGCACACTTCAGCAGGCGCTGTGCTGTGAGACAAACGAGTCCTTGTTACCAACGCACTCAAACACTATGAAGACTCGCTTAATTTGAAAGACAGGCTTTGCAAAAATTATCTGGACCAAAATTGTTTCCTTTTATACTAGGATACCTGTTCTATAAAAGACTGCTAAATATGACTGCATTTTGACATTAATTGATAGCAATATTTTATTATTCAGTTTCTCATATTTTCAGTATTTGCCATGTTCCATTTTTAAACAAGAGTTTCCTCATGTAATCTTTCCTTCCTTCTTTGCTACCTGCTTTCCTCTTTTCTCAAATGCTACTTTCTAAGAGAAAACGTCCCAAGTACATTATTTATTTTACTGCTTGGCTCTTATTTCTAAATTAATATTATTATAATTACTGTTAATTTTGCCTCTCAAAAGTGGCATAATTGAATTTGAATGACTGCAATATTATTTACTAAAACTAAACATCAATACTTACAAATTAAATGTAATAAAGGGCAAGAAAGCAATCTTCATTTTTATTTTGATGATATAATGTTTGTGATAAAAATAACTTTTAGTGGCATTTATTCATATACAAACTTTCTGTGCAACCATAATTATGCAACATGCTTAAGTTCTTTTTTTTATTAATTACTTTCCTTTCATCGGTTGTGAGCATGTAGCTTTTCAAAATGCAAAAACAAACTGCCCCAGAACTTCTGGAATTCATTTGATTACATCTTATGATCTGAGCAGTAGGGAGTCCTATGAAACATGTTTGATCAAACATTAACTTAGAAATTGCCCTCCTTCCCCACAATTCTTATGAAAAAAAGGTATTCAACTAGATTAAAACTCTGGAACATTTTAATGGGACTTTTGAAATCTGTTTGAGTTCAGCTTCTTGGAAAATAAAACTGCCTAATGGAAGCAACCTTTGTATGAGAAGTGCATATGCCTTTGAGGTAATTTTCTTCTGTGCATAATAGTGAAATTGCAGCAGGATCATCTGAGTGTTTGAAATGTCTTTGCCAAATTCATAATGCTGCTGGTAATAGTATATGAAAGGGGCACGTGTGTGTGTTGACATTGAGAAAGAAAGAGATGATAATTTGTAGTAATATTTCTTTGTGTCTTTGCAGTCCTATCCTGGTCCAAGCCTGGAAAGTGAAGACTTTAACATCCCACCAATCACTCCTCCTTCCCTCCCTGACCACTCGCTGGTGCACCTGAATGAAGTCGAAACTGGTTACCACTCTCTGTGTCACCCAATGAACCATAATGGCCTGCTACCATTTCATCCTCAAAACATGGACCTACCGGAAATCACCGTGTCCAACATGCTGGGACAAGAAGGAGCTCTGCTTACCAACTCCATTTCCGTGGTAAGAATCTGTTTACCAATTCATGGTGGGTAACAGGGATATAGTGGGGGTTAGGTCAAGCAAGGAGCTTTAAATTTTAACAGTGTGGCATTCTGAAACTATACATAAGTCTTAGCTATAGAAAATGTTCTCTGCAAGTCCTATAAATCCTGAAGCACTTTTCCATTTCGTATTTAAGTCTAGGCAAAATCAATTAGTGACATGTTAGATTGCACATATTATAATCCAAAGTACTAAATACTGTTTGATACTGACCATTCTCTTACAGAGTCCAACTGTCTTACTAGCTTTCAGAAAAAAGGTTAACTTAAATCCTGCACTCTTATCTAGTGCAGGATTCCTCACCACAAGGAAGATGGTCACATCTTCTGAACAAAAACTGCTATTCAACTTGGTTTCTACCCTATTTTGCATCCTCAAATTCCACAAATTTACATGAGGAAACAGCAAACAATTTTCATTTGTTATTTTAGAGATATAATTTCTTATTTGTTTGTTTGTTTTGGGGTTCTTTGTGGTATAATTCTTATGATCAAAATTTATCCATTAACGTGTTTTGATGTATTGGACCTCTTGGACTCAGAATCTTTTAATGTTCTACACTTCTCAAATTTAGTGGGAATGGGTATCATCAAGAAAACCAGCAAAAATTACATTTCCAGCCCCTACCTAAGGGTCTGTGATTTTGGCAAGCATCCCTAACTTGTCATAAAATCATTCCTTCTGATTTTTATGCCATCTAAAAACTCAATTTCTGTGCCTGTATCACAGATAGTAAAAAAATGTTTTCAGTAGGACATGGCTAAGGGTAGAGCTTTTTGCCACGTCATGAAACTTGTTCCAAGGTTAACAATGATTTTCAATTAATACTCTTTGGTTTCAGTTCTTCAATCACTTAACAGGCTATCTAACCCTATTGTCGTTTTTATAAATCGCTGTCATATACACAATAAACAAATTTATTAACTTGTTCATCTTATGTTGTTTCTGATAGGAAAGTATTTTATAGTATCACTTATCTAAGCCATTTAAGGATGTGTCTCTAACTTGAATAACTTCACAGAAAGGTTTTTCTGTTAATCACTAACATAAAATGGGTGTGGTAAGGAGAGTTGAAAGAAACCCAACAGTAGTATTTTCAGAAACTAAAGCTCAGAGGTGGATTTAACAGTGGGAGCACTGGGCCCGCACCCTGGGCCCCAACTTCTGAAGGGTCCTGCAAAACCCCAACTTTACATTTTTTCCTAGTGTAAGGGGCCCAATATTTTCTTCTATGTCTGGGGCCTCAACTGACCTTAATCTGCCTCTGCTGAAGCCCAAAGTTTAATAGCATGATAGTGAAATATTCTTCCAAGAACTGGCAGCTAGCTGGTTGACCAAGAGGGGAGAACCTATTTGCAGTGCTAGCAGTGGTGGGAAAATCACCATTATTGTTGCAGTAGTTTATATTATTCTCATTGTCTAGAGTTATTTTAAGACTGTAACTTCATAAAGTAGAAAATAGATTTTTAACAAACATTAAGCTCTTCAAAACAGTCCCCTTAAAAAATGAGACCAGCCTGACCTGTGGTGGTGCAGTGGATAAAGCATCGACCTGGGAACACTGAGGTCGTCAGTTCAAATCCCTGCACTGGTCTGGTCAAGGCACATATGGGAGTTGATGCTTCCAGCTCCTCCCCCCTTTCTCTCTTTCTCTCTTTCTCTCACTCTGTGTCTCCACTCTAAAATGAATAAAATAAAATTTAAAAAAAAAAGCTTACCAATAAGTGGTGGGTCAGTTATTTAAAAAAAAAATGAGAGGCCACTCTTTGGGGCTAAGCCTTCAGACTCAGTCTGTAGATCCAGTGGGCATGCAGGTGATGCCTTTGTAGGCACCCCCATTGACTAAGAAGAGGAAAAGTACCACTGTGTTCCTTCCTCAGAGTGTGAATGGAGTTAGGCTGGAGGCAGAATAACGAGATATTCAATTATATAGTTTAAGTCCCTAGACTTTTTCTTTATTTAATTTGCCTTCTTAGCTTCCTAAAAGCCTTTTAGTATACTATTTACTCTTTAAGATATGCTTGTGCAACTTTAATAGATATGCATCTGAGATTTTCTCAGATTTGCTATATATGACAATCACTCCGTTCTCAAATGGAGCTCAAAGCTGGACCTAGTCACAACTGTGAAGCACACTGTTTTCCAGACCCTTTTCCCACTGTGCTTTCCTCTCAACCTCTCAGGAGGTTCAGCTCATCAAAATTTCTTTACAGTATCTCTACTCAACCAAATGTCCAAAACTGAACTTAGCTACTTTCCCTTTGGCATGGTATTTGCCTTGGAACTTTTACAATTTACAAGGCAAGAAGGATATAGCAGTTTTTTTCATAAGATGGTGAGCCTTCCCAGTACCTCTAAAACCATATTCTGACATGGGCACCTGCTTTCTCTACTCATAGTACTGATCCTAGCACTTTATGCTGTAAGAAAAAGCTATTCCAACCAATAATACAAGTCTTAGTGAGACTTTGGATAGGCTTCAGCACTGTCCAATAGACTTTCTGTGATAATGACTTTTCTATTATCTAAAGTGGGCAGTTTTTATAAAAAGTTTGATTACCCCTGAACTCTCCAAAACAGTAGTTATGGGCTATTGAGTATTTTAAATGTGGTTACTGTTGCCCTGGCCAGGTAGCTCAGTGGTTTACAGCATCCTCCTAATAGGCCAAGATTGTAGGTTCAATCCCAGTCAAGGCTCATTTAAGACTTAACCAATGAATGCATAAATAAATGAAACAACAAAATCCGTTTCTCTCTGTCTCTCTCTCTCTTTTTCTCCTTTCTCTCTCTCTCTCTCTAAAAATCAATTGATAAATAAAATTTAAATGTGGCTAGTGTGAATGAAAGGCTAAATTTTTATTTTGTCATATTTTAATTCTTTTAAAAGTAGCCACATGTACCCAGTAGCTATTATATTGAACAGCATATGTCTAGCTAATAATGTTGATTCTAACATTAAACTTTTATTAAACCTATTTTTTTAAGCCAGAGTGGTCTTGGAGAAAGATTTGGAGATTAAATTTATTGTAAGAATCCTGTTTCAAGGCTTTGATCTCTGGCTAGATTCCAAGAGCCAGAGTTTGATACACAATAAAGTTGCAGTAGAAATCTAATAAAGTTGAAAGGGTCAACTTTATTGGCATCTACTAATTCTTTTGAGAACAAGGAGCCTCTTCAATTCATATTATGAGCTGTCATATGTCTCAAATGCCATTCATAAGTGTGTACAATTTAAACACTTACCGTGGTCTAAATGTTTGAAAGGGCTCAAATGATTGATAAAACATGATCACTCTCCTTAGGAGTTTATAAACCACATTAAAAGAAAAACATAAATAAGTAGGAAACAGTTAGAGTGAGACATAAAGCAATTAGAGAGAGACCAAGCAATATGCTCAATTCAGTTTTATTGGCTGTGAACCCAATAAGAATTTCTATTTGGAAGAAATTACAGTAATCTGCTTTGGGTAGTTTGTAAAAGTTAGTGGAAAATGTAGAACAGTAGTCAGGGTTTGACTGTGAGGTTTTATTTTGGACAAATAGAGAGAAAAGAAAATGCATATTAGAGAGCATTGAAAAAGCAGGTTAGATATTTTAAGTTGGGAGATTTGACCAAAGACTTCAAAAACTAAAGGTCTGGGGGCTTGATATGATGGATTTAAAAAGTCATTGGCTACTTTCACTCAAGGCAAAAGCATTAGGAAAGCAGTGGTATAGGAAAATATTTTTGGCACCTCCCTGGATGGATAGCAGTGGTAAGAAACTGCGGGTGTGGAAAGTCTGAGGAGCCCGTTGTCATGAGCAGGCAGAGGGTGATGAGGAGGTACGCAAAGTGGTGACAGTGAGAACAGAAAGATGGGCTGCGAAGCAGTTTTCACATCATTCCCAGCTATATATGGATCTAAAGATGAACAACCCTTCATATCATCACATTTCACATTTCAAAAGCACTAAGGGATTACTTTCTTTGAAAAGAAGTTTAGGACTATAAAATATTCTCTTCACACTTCTTTGTAAAAACTGACTAAAACTCTTTTCTTAGCAACTTGCTCCTTCCTAATGTGATCACAAAATTTAACAACCAACTATTTATCAGTTTACCTGTTGTTGAAATATAAACTGCTCACAAAAATCAGGGGATATTTCAAAATAAATATGAAGTGGTAAAATATCCCCTAATTTTTGTGAGCAGTACGTATAATAGTGCACAATTTAGGTAATCAATGTTCATATAGACAAGGAAATAATGGCTACAGAAATCAGGTTGTAAATGTTGCCCCGCTGGAAATTGCAGGGCTCTTTCTGAGTTCCTTTTTCAGGGTCACCTACAGTATGGGGACAACCATAAAAAGCTAACACTTGTAGATACTACGTAGTAAACTGGCTGTAAGTTTTAAAATCCTATGAGCATAAGCCATCCTAGGCAGCTTTCTATATAAAATCAACTCTTTCCAATGTTATTTTTCAAAGCTTTTTAATAATATTAAAGGTGAAGTTTTGCTGTTAGTATGGTGTTTACATCTTTTTTTTAGCATTTTTACATGTTGGAATTTTAGAATTTGAATGGATCAAAAAGATGAAAATATTTTAGTTTTCATTTAGATAGTATATGTATTTTAAAGGTTATTGTCATGTTGAAAATATATGTGTAATTATATGTTATATGTAGAGTAAGACGAAAGTAGATTTATAGTTGTAAGTATGCAAAACACAGTTTATTCTTGTACTATTATTTAGTAATTACTGTATTATTTTTTGTATGAACAACTATTAACTGACCTTTATCCCCCCTGTATGTATTCTTTTTATAATATAAATTATATATCATATAATCATTTCTGAGATTTTATTTTAAAGATAAATTTTCTTGTCTCCTGTCCGCAGCAGCAATAAGTGATACAATCTCACTTATTTTAAGCATTTTCTATAAATGTCTAATATATTAGACATAAACATCTATTTCATATAAGAAACAAATATCTGAATGAGTATAATTACCCCAATCTCACAAATGGAAAATGCAAGATCAGAGTGGTTAAGTGCCTTGACCAGTGGCTCAGCCAGTAAATACGCCAGCTTCCTTGCCTGAAAATCAAGGATGATAATAGTCCCTACCTCATGGGGTTAAATAAGTAAGACTTGCTCAGACTAGTGGTTGGCACATAGAAAGTATTATATAAGTTTGTTAAATAAAATATGAAAAGCAAGCTTGTATGACTCTTTTGGAGAAGTTAATATATATGAGAAAGACTTTCCAAAAGGGTTATTTATACTTTAATCCTCAATCATCTTCAGACCTGTCAAAAAAGAAAAAAAAGAAAGAAGACAGCAGTGAGCATGCTGTTAACCAAAGAAGTTTCTCTACCTTTTACTGAGTGTCCAATACATACCGTTGTAATTAAAACCGACATCATTGGGCTGGACTGCCTCCATTCAAATGCTCGCACTGCCACTTGCCAGCTGTGTGATATTTAGCAACTTACATAGCCTTCCTGTGCTTCAGATAAAATTGATAATAAGACATTTAATCCTATAAATTATCAGGATTAAATTAGTTAATATCTGTAAAATAGTGCCTGCTATGCAGTTGGTGCTAGATACATTCAGTAAGCATTTCTTTCTGATAAAAAGGTCACCGGGGTAGAATACCGAGATTGCCTTCTAAAATTTATCATAAAAACATATAAGGGTGAAACATACACAGGGTGAAATTTCTTCCTTCCCAAATTTCCTGACACTTTCTTTTCGTATATTCCTGCCTGTGACATTTTATGTGTTAGTAGTCAGTCAAAACTCTGCAAAAAGTTAGATTTCTGGCACTTTGAAAAGATTCCATTTTCTTAAAACCTCTGTTTTCCAAGAACAGGCTATAAAACAGGGTTGAATTTCTATTAGTATATACTGTTGAATAAGTGCCTATTAGTAGTTTTGATTCTCTAGTTAAACAGCCATTCACGATCTACTATCTAAAAGTTCTATTTTCTCAAAACACCCCTGAGTTATTTTGATAGTGGCTAATTGATCAGAGAGTAGAGTATGGCGGGAAGAGCACTGGAAGGAGAGTCTAGGAAACCAGGCCCTACCTTGGATAAGCTTGTTAGCCATGGGCAATTCACTGCATACTATCAGCAGTAGGGTTGGGCAGGAGGAAGGTCTCCAGCCTGAGCTCATTGGAGCCAGAAGAAGCCAAGAATCAGCCGGAGGGGTGTTGCTCTTATTCATCTCACTTTTCATATTTCTTGTCAAAATTCCCTTGAACAATAGATTGTGCCCCCCCCCAAGATGATGGAAACCACAAGAGTAGCTGATCACTCAGAATTTTCCCAGGGCTCGCATATTCCTTGATTCATTCTCTGTTGACCGCACAACTGTGATCCAGAGCCATGACTCACTCAACTTGTCACTTTAGTTAACTAGTAATTTTTCCTACCATCACTTCAGCTTCTCGGTGTTTTACCTTACTCCCAAAGACTGGTTAGTTATTAAAATATTTGGATTTATTGAACAGGAAATTTCTTTTGGATAGAAAATGTTATTCTACCATTAGGGAGAAAATGACCTTGCTCTGTGAGAACGAACAGGGTTTTCACATTGATAGAAAGAAACTACAGAACTATTTTGGGATAAAGGTGGAACAAGAAAATGTTTGAAGTAAGTATTCATGGTTTCAGAAAAATCCTTTGATTCCTACAAACCAAAATCAAGAGCCTCTCCTTTTTCTCTCCACTCTGGTACATTCACTGCTGGGTTAATCATGGATTGGTGGAAGGCAAAATACAACCTTCTATAAAGGCATCCAAGCCTCGCTGCCTGGTGTATATGTGGCGATTGCCTGTTCTTTGTGCAGTCAACAGAAGCTCTTTTATACAAAGAAAATCCATGCAAAGTTTTAGAATGGCCTCACAGAAAAGATTCATTTAGAACCTGAGCTTTTTGTAGAGTGTGGTTCCTAATGACACATTATAGAAAATTTACAGTGAAAAAAAGCAACAAAGGAGATTTCAGTTTCTTTGAATGCTTCAAATTTTCAGTTCTGAGGTTTAAAATGGAAAAAAAAAAGATGTTAAAAGCAATAAAATTGGGGGGTTTATTTCCCAAATGCCTTATTTTTCCAGGCAACAAAAGCAAGCATAATATATGTACTCAGATTTATTGTCATTTTTAGCATTTAGTCATGGCACACTTTGCATTCAAAGGCCACTGTACACCTGTTTTGACAACCATCACTTCAGTGATGCAGTAACACTCTGCAGGATGAAAAAAACTAAAGCAGGAGTGCTTCTCCGGGTCTACAGGGAGTGCTGTTACATTGAGGAAGTCAGATGTATTAGAGCAGCATGAATTTCTAATCTGTTGCCATTATGGAAAGGACCACTGGCATATTGAATAATGTAGCTTTCAAAGCCAAGCAGAAAATGTGATTACAGACAATTTGATTGCTATTTTTAAAATAAATATTTTCAAAATCTTGAGATGCTTTATTTCATGTAATGCATAAAGTATGTAACAGTGGACTAGACCTAAATATCTTTCAGAACACGAAAGAGCTGATGATGTCAGCCCATTTAGCTATGAAATAATAGAGGCATTAGTTTAAAATGGAATGGATGTCACAGTTGTGTGTGTGTTTCTTTCTTCAAAAAATAGGAGGAAAAGCAATAAAAAATGATTTTGCCCACTCTGACATAGAAATAATAAATAAAGAATAATTATTTAGCATTATGCCATAATTCATCAAATGTTTAGCAATTACAGCCTGTTTTTTCACAAATTATCTTTTTTTCTTCTGCACATTGCAGCACATGACAGCAATGTATTAAACTTTAGTGCTGTGAATAAATGGGCTGGTTTTTTGTTCTTATTTTTGACCATATGTAATAAAAATGTGTGGTTTAGGTTGGGTTTTTTTAATGTCAAATTTCTAATAAGGCCAAAAATAAGTGTTGTTTGTGGGTAGTTGTTAAGTTCCACTTAAACCCTTTCTTTGCTCAAAACAGACTACTTTGAATGTGGTATTGATAAGCAGTTCAATGTACTCAGTATGTTAATGATTTGGGACTATCTTATAGTGCTATAATAAAATATGTTTCCAAACCACAGCTCTACTTAATAGTATTCAGGAAAGGAGCCAATTTAAAAATAACACTTTTCCTTCCTTATGCCAACCAAGTAAGAAAATTCAAGATTCACTTTGTATATAGGGCTTGTAATTTTTCTTTGTGCCTCGCCCATGCATGAAGAAGTTAAAAACCTATAAAACTGTTATATAATACACTGTAAGCAAACTCTGGGAGTTATTCAATCCAGTCTCTTAATTCTAAGCAGAAGTAAACTTAAACCATTTAAGATATGTGGTTTTCTATCTAAGAGCCAAGATTCCACAACTTTCCTTGGTAGCCTGTTTGTGTTTAATTAACCTTGTAACATTAAGTAAAATTGCACTAAGAGATTTAGATTTCTTCCAGGAAGTTCCTTATTAAAGTTAAACTAAAATCTCCTACTGCAATTTCAGTCTACTTTGTCTGCTTCAGACGTCTGAATGCTCAGGGAACAGTTGATTCAAGTATTTAACATTTATTAAGTCAATCCTGCAGTTGTGATTTACCTGGCCCCAATAACCCCAATTCTTTTAACCTTTTCTCAAAGGTCACAGTTTTTAACTTTTCAATCAAATTAACTTCTTTTTTTCTTTTTTAATTTGTGATCTTACAGAATGCCTACCACACTGAGAGGCAGAGCTGCAGACAGAGGTTGAAATTTCAGATTAATTTCTAAATTTTTCAAATAATTCTCTGCCCCCACATGGTCATATTATGATAAGTTCTTAAATAGCATCATTGATTGCTGACATATTTAGTTTTTGACCCATTGATCACTCCCACAATGTGTTCCTGGCTCTACTGGTCTCTGGCCAGGATTTCCCCCATCTTGTTTCCTAGGAACTCATTTCATATCCTGAAGGCAAACATCTGGAAAAGCCATCATGGTGTTATTCTTCAAGTCATCTTTTTTCTGCTTGGGTACCCATTATATAAATGGTCCTTAGCAAATAAAGAAGGGGAAGAAAAATATAGTTATGTCTCATAACTGTCCTTGGACAAATAGATTCTAAGTGGGCCCATAAGTCAGACTCCCAGGGCCCTGGCAATGAGGTTCCAGTCACTTGCTTAACCTCCAAATTGTTAATAAAATCTATCCTGAAGTGTTGAGGGGGAAATTTGAGAAAATCTGCAATGAACCTGGATGAAAAAGAGTTGGGAGCGCAAAGAATGAACAACAAGTAAAAACAGAAGTCTGTTTAGGAGAAAAACCATGTACCCAAGGGTTCCATCAGCAGTGTACTTTCTGCTTCCTGCCTCCCGCCCTTGGCCCTCCCCCTTCTCCAACTCTACGCTCCTTGCTTGTGTCTCCTCCTCAACCAGGTCCAACCCATGTGCCCCCCTCACCTTTCTACCCCCCTCACCCTTCTACCCTAATAAATAATGATAACACTTCATGTATTGAGTCTTGACTATAAATCAGGCCAAGATGAGACTTCACATGTGTGGTTATTTATTTCTCTCTTTCTTTCTCTGCCTTTTGGCATTAACACTCAAGACATACCCTCCCAGTGGAAAAAAAAAAAAGTTTCTTGTTCCCTCTCACCCAGCCTTGTAAGCTCTTTACGGGAAAATGGGTCTAGACACCCTGAGAGCTTATTTGGTTTTATTGTTGAGACTTTCATGTGGAAATTATTGATAATAATATTATATATGCATGGCACATAGTAGAAGCTCAATAGCTATTTCTGCTCGAATGGATGAACTCATCTGTCCCTTCTGAAACCCTTATATTTTCCCCGAACAGTACAAGAGCGTGATTGCTTTTTATGCTGACACTTCTAAGCAGTTGTGTAGTCTTTTAAATTGATGCAAATATTTCAATATTTTAAAAATGTATTATGTCAAGTGTCATAAGTTCTAAATGCATTTAGCCCGCTATAATACTTTCAATATTACTAAGTGAATTTGAGCTCTCAACATATATCTAATCTTGTAGCCTTAATACTTATTCAACTTACTACTAATTATTTTTTAACCTATACCACTAAATCGATATTTATGACAATTAGTTATAATGCATAGTTGATCTTCTTTATATAATAACTTTTATTTATGAATAGAGCCATTTTATAGAGAAAATTTATCAATAAAATTATAAGACTTCTAAAGAACTGTCTTGGGCATAGGAGAAGCAATGTGGATAAGTAATGTCTATTAAATACTGGCCCATATGACCAGTGTTGATTTTTTGTTTTATTACAGAATGATTGTCTTTGACTTGCCGTTTGCTTGATTTGTGCAAATAGATTATTAACATTAAAATGTTGCATTATAAACCCATTTAGTCATGGAGTCATAGGAGAATTAGTCTAAAATGCTTTTCAGGAGAACAATGAACCAGTCTCATTTCAAGACACCACTTCCTTTATTATTCATTAACTATTCTTATCTCTTATCTCATGCATACGGGAACATTTTAAGAGTAGGTCTGTTTTTTTGTTGTTGTTGTGTATTTTTTTCATTTCAGTTACTTTTCAGTTTGAAAGTTCTGAGTTCCTTTATGCAGACAAGCATTACCTATAAGAACATAAGGTTTGCCTTTTTATATTATCCATTCATATACTTTTCTCTGCCAAGAGCAACATACACTCCATTGGAGAAAAGGCATGAAGGGCTGCAGGCTCTTTGACCATGTGGTAAGTTGTTAAAATAGTAGATTTCACCTTTCCTTTTTATGATATTTTAAAATATCACAAATGCCATAATAAGCCAGATAGCAGTTTTTTTTTCTTTTTCTCTTCACTTAATAAATGCATTTAGCACTTTGATAAATATATAATAACAAAATTGATAGTTGAACTTTTCAGAATTTAATGGAATGTATAAATCCCCCAGGGAAATCTAAGTACTATTTGACAGAAGGAGGATTTAACTCCTTTATGTAATTCAGGATAGTAATCCCATTTTTGATAGGCAAGAAACTGTCTCAATATGTGTTCTATTCCAAAAGCATTGTTAAAGGTATTATATTCTTTAACATTTAAGAGGTTTATTTCATTCAAAATTATGATTGATTTTAATAAAAATTATTAAACCCCTAAAACATTACACTATTGATATTTTTGCAATATCTAATCACATTCTGTGCTAACCAGCAGACATAAACAATGGTTTTCCAAGTGGTGAGAAGACCATATTCTATACATTGTGAAACTTGATAATGCTCTAAATGAAAAATTAGTTCCTCTTTAGTTCTTAAGATGATAAATTTATATAAGGTATATTATTATGACTATTAGAATCATATTATTATGATTATTAGAAGACAAAATTACTAGCGTTTAAAGTAATTTTCTATTTTTCCATATATATATATATATATATATATATCATATAATTTTTGAAGAATTAACAAGAAGAGGAGAATAGTCAGGCTTGGCCATGTAACTATTATTCAGATTGAAAAAAATGCATGCTATTCTCATCTGTATGTATGGGTCCCTTTGTCTCCTCTTCTAAATAAACATATGCAATTATACACTCCTAAATTAATTGTGTTTGTGTGTCTGAAACACTTACCACATTGTCAGAATATCATTGGCCGGCAAAGGCCAGTCCTCCACTGGGCAGATGCAAATTGGAACCTTTGATTAACAGCGTCTATGTTACCTGAGGTACTTTTTTGTTTCTGTGGTTGTTTCTGCTTTCCCCAAAGCAGCCTCATTTCTAAATAAAGCAGTATGTGGGGCTAGGCTTTGTTTCCCAGCAAACAGCAGATACTGGTTCTCTGATGCTGCACTTCGCTGGGTGTTACAACCTACTAATCACATAGTTTTGGAGTGTCTTCATTGTGCCTCAAGTCTGCTGGGTGTTATAATCCAGAAGCCTACAGTTCACTTGGGAAGTTGAGGATTGCATATAGGAAACATGTGGAAAATGTGAGATCATGTACGCTCCAGTTATCAAATTTGGTACACTCCTTCAGCTGACCAGGGACCGAGGTAGTCGGCTGCAGAAACTGACCGGTGGCATCGGGGTCTTGAAAAACAGTGTGAGTGGTCTGTACCTGGCTGGTTCTGGGGTAAGGCAGCATGGACTGGGATCCCACCTTGTCCCTCACTGGTCACATGTCACTGTGGGCAAATGACTTCACCTCCCTGTGCCCTACTCTGCCCCCTCTCATCTCTCTCTTGTTGGTGATAAGGATGAAGTGAGTCTGTCCGTCTGAAGTCCTCAAGCAAAACCAGGCAGTGTGCTTCATGTCACCTGTTTATTATCCAAGGAAGTTGCACAGCTGCTTGTCTGGGTTTTCCTTCCATTGCTTGTCATTCTTCTAGTTACCAGTGTCCATGTTCCATGGGTCATTCTATGAATGACTCTGTGGGCAATTATTGAACAACTATTCTTGCCAGGTCCCAAACACACACAGTTTCTGCCTTAATTCCCATAATCCCATCAGGAGGCAGTGGTGCTACCTTTAGCTTATACAGGAGAAACTAGAGACTCAGAGGTAGATTACACAGGTGGACAGCTGGGAGGTGGTGAAGCAGGCAGACTAAGGTCCTTGTCCCCTCCGCATATCTGGTGAGTAAGGGGCTGTGCCTCACACTCGGGAGGGCTCTGTAACTTTGCAATGAAAACCTTCATTGAGGTTTTTTTTCTCTCCCTCTTCCCTGTGTAATGTGTTCTGATGGGTTTAGTGCTGCCAGTGCTCACATTGGCCAAGCAAGCCCAAACACCATTTGCAGTTATGCACCCCTCTCCTTTTTATTAACAAAATAAACTCACTTTTTTCACATTGCTGAAATAATATTTATCAGAACGAGTGGGAAGGAAAAAAGATAATAACATTGAATGAAAAAGAGATAGATGGACTTGGAATTCTGGCTGGGAGACTTTGACAACTCACTTGATTACTAACTCTCAGTTTTCTTCTCAGGAAAAGAAAAAAATAACATGATAACAATAATATTTACATCACCATGTGGTTGTGGGGATTAAGTGAGGTACAAGATTAAGATTTCTAGTATTTGACAGTTTAAGTACCTTTTTTAGTCATCGTGTTGAATAAATTTACATTCCAGCTAATGAAAGAAATGTTTGCTATTTGCAAAAAATCCAATACACGCAGTCCCTAGGGTTAGAATGAGATAGGTTCTGTAGGTTTGAAAATGTTTATGCACAAAAAGGTAAAAATAAATACTATGTTAAGGCAAACATCTGCCTAAATTGCATTTAATAGGCAAATGTTCATGTTCCAACTTACATACAAATTCAACTTAAGAACAAACCTACAGAGCCTATCTTGTTGGTAACCAGGGGACTGCGTGTAATTTAAAACATTAACAAGCCTGACCTGTGGTGGTGCAGTGGATAAAGCGTCGACCTGGGAACACTAAGGTCGCCAGTTCAAAACCCTGCACTGGTCTGGTCAAGGCACATATGGAAGTTGATGCTTCCAGCTCCTCCCCCCTTTCTCTCTTTCTCTCTCTCTCTCTCTCTCTCTCTCTCTCTCTCTCTGTGTGTGTGTGTGTCTCCTCTCTAAAAAAAATGAATAAAATAAAAAGAAATTAAAAAATAAAAAAATAAAACATTAACTCTTTTGCAATGAAGATAGTATTACTTCCTCAGATACAACAGGCTATATACTCACAGACAAGGATTTGTGCCACTGCCCTATATGCAGGAGGTGGGTCATCTGCCATTTACCATGATTGAGCCACCCTTAAAGTATTTTCCCCTCTATCCATATTTGTACACTTTTCCCTCCATATCTGTATACTTACTACAAAATTTATTTTAAAAGTCCAATGACATTTAAATTATTTTATAAATAAAAGGAAGAAAAATTATAGTCAACTTGCCAAGGATAGCAGATCTGAAATTAGCTAGCAATGTCTCCTTCTCTATATTAAATTCATCTTACTTTTCTGATATGTTCATATTAATTTGTCTCTTCATAAAAATTTGAATATTCTGTATGACAAGGAATTGATTAGACCCAAAGGAATCGACAGTGATTTGTGAACAATCTTCAAGTTTTCTTCATTCCTGTCTAGTAATTATCAATACATGTGGCTAGGGTCACAAATGTATCTTTTCACAAAAGTATCTTGACAGGCCAAGTCCCAAATGTCATGTGCTCAGATCTCCTGTGAGCTCAGGGCCCTCCTTGATATACCCTAGTGTGAATGATAAAGCTGGCCCCTGAAGGATGGTGGGGCCAGAGTGTAACTTTCAAAGCTTTTCCTACCAATGGCCTAATCTCCTTACCCAGCCTGTGGAATGTCCCAACCCTGAGAGCATTACTATGGAGATCCCCTCAGGGGCCAGAAATTGGCAGGGAAATTACTCTACATGTAAAGGCTATGTTTAGTAATCTCAGAGGAGAAGCTATAGGGTTTGAACCTGTCGACTCTTAGTAGAATTTTCAATGATTGACAGTCTGAGTCAACCCAAGCATCAACTGCCTACATAGGGTCTCCCAAACAGTACTGGTCTAGGATGGATCCACCAGGGTAGTTAAATGACCCCAGGTGCTTTTATGCATAGTGTCCACAGCTATGGGGAAGTGACACATCAGCTTTGCCTATTTGGAGGATGATGCACAGTAAAATAGCACCTCTGTGTTAAGGGGCATAAGCTTTGAAAGTACAGTTGCTTGAACTTGGTATAGCAAAGAGCTACTTCACAGAGCACAAGATATTTAAAAGGCGATGTGACAGTGCTGGTGTATTTCACTGGTACAACGGAAAGAATATTGAGATCAAGGATTTCTGAAGGCAGAAAATCTCAAATGTGACCTCACTGAGTCCAAAGTTCCCATTATGATGGAGTGATTAGAAAGGTAGGACCCAGCATAAGGCACTTCAGCCTTTTCCCCATTTGGGAAATGGAGATGATGGATAGTATGTATGGCATTTATTACCTGTATTATAAACAGGTAATAAATGCCAATTTCTCTTGAATGTACCCTAATTTTACAATTCCTCTATTCTCATGTGAGGTTTTAAACTTTTTTAATACTACATGTTACTGACAAAATTTGCAGTCAATGCTTTCTTATCTGTATTTACTTAAAATTTTGGCCTTTTCAAATTAAAAAAAAAATCATAGATTCTTATTCACTGAGGTGGCTTAAAAGCATGGCTAACCTAAATGGGAATTTGGGTTGATCCTGGGTTCTTATCAAACTTGCCATTGTAAGCTTTGATGCTAAGGGTACAAGGGATACTGCTGAGCCAGTGACATGGGCTATGCCTGTGGATGAGGCACTTTCCTGCTTAAAATCTGTAGGCTGCTCCTTGCCAGTAAAGAGTTCAACAGCAAGGAAATGGTGAAGCTCAACGGGGCCTCACGTGTTCTCACATTATCTGTAACGATCATATGATATGAAATTTTAAAACGTGAAGTTATTCTAAAAGGCACAAGCAAAGTAAACAAAAGAAATGGCTACAATACACAGCTTCCTGCAGAGGTCAGAAAAAAGGAGAAATTAGGAATAAGTCTCCCTGGGCAGTCTATCAGAATGTTTAGAAAAATATATTACTAAAAAGTAAATATCAAATATCAATGCATAAAACTCTGATTCGTGGATCACAAAACAGTTTCCTCAGGCACCTCAATGACAACAGTATGATGCATAAAATAGCAGGCTCTCCTTATTACCGTTTATTGGATAAGCACCTGCAGGAACACAGGGCTGCTCTCTGCCTGGGAAGGAAGAATCTTACCCAAAGGGCTCTTCTTGGTCCAAGTTGTGAAGAGGATGCTACTCAGGCATAAAATGTCTGAGCTGAGCAAATGATTAGGTTATATCCACGAGAGAGCAAACAACTGTTTTGACAAGGAATAAACCTGGTAATGGTTTCTTTGCCTTGAGACTGTTCAAATGAGTGTTCAAGACAAATAATTCTGTTGACAGTTACCAGGGAGTTTCATTTCAAACCCTCTCTTCTGCTTAGTATAAAAATTCAGAGGTGAGAACAACTCTAACACATACTGTTGAATTTGGAAACCCCTCTTTCTTACATCTTTTGCAACTTTATATGTCAGTGGAAAATCACAGAATTATAATACCAAAAATGCATATTTTTCTTTAAAAAAGAAAGCAAGATATTTGAGGCACTAAGGTCTTCAAATATCTGCAACTCATCATTCTGCATTTAATTTCCTACTTGTAGACAGAGCTGAGATTTCTACAGTACTAAGTACCTTTGCTTTTTGGCTGGATTCTGTATCTTAGAAGATTCTCCCCTTAGAGCTTCATGGATTCTGGCAGATTACATAGTGGAACCCCAATTTTTCCTTTTTTGTTCCATTTATATGCACAGACCTTGAGTTGTAGAAGAATTAGGTGGTATTGGACATCTACTGTATATAGGATTACTACATAATTTATCATTCAAACCAATTCAGTTTTGAGAATGTAGCCGGGAACTAATAATGATTAGGCCTAACACTGGGACTTCCTGAGGAACTGAAACTTACACTCCAGTAACTATATATGAGACACTGTGCATGTTGATGGATTAGAATGCAAACATTTTATGGGACTAGTTCTTGCCATCAAGTGTCTAGTAAAACAAATGATTTATATACTTAGAAAGTCATATAACTTTCAAAGCAAGTTACTTATTATAAAATGGTGTAAGAAATCAGGACAAGCTACTTAATAGAGACAGAAACTGAACAGGATCTCAAGAAAAAAATGATTATTGACAGGGAGAGGTGAGGGAGATGTTTTTGGGGTAAAGAATTTCACTGAGTGAAACTGAATCACTGCCCATGCCAGATGCTCAACCTAAAAAACCTGGGATTCAGTCTTGGTTCATCTTCTTCTCTCACTCCAAACATCCAGTTTATGAGTGAGTCTCAATTGACCTGCCTCCAAAATATACTGGGCATCAATCCACATAGTTTTCTTCTTCACTGCTCCCACTGTAGTCCAACATACCATCTTCTCTTGGATTATAGTAATGGTTCCCTAACTGTCATCCTTTCCTAACTCTTGTTTCTCCACAATACATTATTCACACAAGAGTCAATGAATAGAATACTCATACTATTTTGCCCCTAACTGAGCTATAGTCACACTAGATTTTTGTTAACCTTTTCTCACCCAAAGACCTTCACACTGTTGATACTGTTGCCTCAGATCTCCAGTCAGTTCTCAACACAGATGTCACTTTTCTGAAGTGCTGGTCTAAAATGGTACTGCCCGCACCACTCACCCCCGCATTACATTGCCATGTTTTATCAAATGAGTTAACACTGTTAATTACACATGGAAAAAAATGCGTAAATATTATTGTTCTTGCTCTCTGAATCATCTAGTTTAACTAGTTGGTTATTTGCCTTCCACTGCCTCTCACTCCATGCAAGGTAGAAACCTTGAGATCTAATCCCTGCTCTATCCTTCACATCTTGAAAAGATGTCATGGTAGGCACTCGTCTGGCATATATGTTCACTACTATGTCTGATAGACTAAAGAAGTCCTTAAGAAATTGAAGACTCTAGGACAATTCACACTTCATACCTTAATAAAACAGGAATGCCATAGAAGCTGATGGAAGAGTTTGAGGTGTGTGTATTTGTATGCACAAATGCTCACACACCACACACAGAGGCAGATTAAGATCAGTTGAGGCCCCAGGCACAGAAGAAAATACTGGGCCCCTTAAAAAAAAGAAAGAAGATCTTGGTTGGTTGGCTCAGTGGTAGAGCGTCTGCCCAGCATGTGAAAGTCCTGGGTTCGATTCTTGGCCAGGGCACACAGGAAAAGTGCCCATCTGCTTCTTCACCCCTCCTCCTTTCCTATCTCTCTGTCTCTTTCTTCTCCTCCTGCAGCTAAGGCTCCACTGGAGCAAAGTTGGCCCGAGCACTGAGGATGGCTCCATGGCCTCTGCCTCAGGCACTAGAATGACTCCAGTTGCAATGGATCAACACCCCAGATGGGCAGAGCATCACCCCCTAGTGGGTTTGCTGGGTGGGCACTGGTCAGGCACATGCAGGAATTTCTCTCTATGCCTCCCCCCTTCTCACTTCAGAAAAATACACACACAAGAGAGAGAGAGAGAGAGAGAGAGAGAGAGAGAGAGGGAAAATAAAAATGCATGTTAAATATATTTTTAAATAAACAAAAATGTCATATACTATTAATGTTAAAATTACACACATGAAACCAAACTTGGTGTCATTAGAAAAATGTGTAAAGTTGGGCTTTTGCGGGGCCCTTCAGAAGTTGGGGCCCAGGGTGTGCGCCCAGTGCTCCTGCCATTAAATCCACCTCTGACCACACACTTTAAATAAGTAGGCTAATTTATTATTAAAATATATATTATATTTGCCTTCATCTCTTGCCCCTTTGTCCTAAACTCCAATCCCAGGAACCTCAAATTAGTAAAGAACTGAGTCAGGACAATTCCAGGAGAGCATTCAGAACCGCTTGGACTCCAGGGAGATTGATGTAGCCCTATGAATTCTATCCTTGGTAATTTATATTTATATAGCTCCTTCACTTAGGAATATCCTCAGCTATTGTTCCCAGCTCAAATGCCTCAGATGGAGGCAGGCCACAGCATTCTCTACTCCAGCAGAGAGGACAAATTAGGGACCAAGCGAGCAACACAGAATTCTTATTCCCACCCCAAGGTATCTGATTATAGTACCTCAGATTGATAAAATCTAGGATGTGTAGATAACATCTTAGTAATGAAAGCTATATGGTTGGACTTACAGTATACTTCTGAAGTATAAGCATTAAGATAAAAATGTTTCTAGTGAAATGGCTTTGAAAACTGAATGTATGACTTCTTTCAGATTTAAAGAGGTGTTTAGGCAGTAGTTTAATGACCTAATTTTGAGAAACAGTTATAAAAACTTGGGGTTAAAAGTGTTGATAAGATCTGGTAGATTGGCAAATAATTTGCATATGTATTTACAAAATGTATAGAGATGGTCAGAAAAGAGTTTGGGAAATTTTTATTTTTCTTTCTAATATCTGCTCCCAGCAATCTAGTTGGGAAAAGAATGCTTGTTGTATAGTAAAATTAACACTCATGTTTGAGTAATTAGATATATTAGAGTATAACTGAAAGAGACCAACATGTCAATTTAACCAGGTCTTAACACCAGGTGGACTCTAATTGTTCTTTTTGACAACATTCTTTAACTGTAGGTAAAATTTGGGCTTGGAACACTGCTATACAGATTTATGTCTTAAAGAATTGATTATGAAATTTGAACCCTATCCATTTCTATCTAGATTAGACTATGACTTACTTGGTATTGTCTGGAGTTGTTTATGAACTTTTAGGTGACTTGATTCTTATTGCATTCTTAGTACCAATAGCTTAGTAACTAGATTTAAAAAGAAACCCATTTTACCCATTTTATATCACTAAATGTACTAATAGCTGTTTTTAAAAAATTAAATATAGCTTCCACATCTTTAAGATGAGAAATCTTCAGCTACCAGGCTGAATTTCCTTTTGACATTCTGCATGATGTGACCCTAATGAATAGCAGCACATCATGGTTCTTGTTTCCTTTCTTGACTCCTTGTCTCCACACAAGGCTGAATATATCCTAATAAATGACTGGACACTTAATATAATAAATCAGTCTATGTGTCACCAGTCATGAGTCATAGATGCATTTTTAGAGGGTTCTTCACAATCTTATCTCAAAGGAATGATTAATGAGCTAGAAATATCAGATATTTTAAAAATATATAACTTTCTTTTTAGTTCTAACAAGCATATATTGAGCTCTTGTTCTGTTCCCAAAACTATTATAAATGCCAAGGAAATAACTTCTCACAGAGAAGTTATTATCTAGCTTACTGACTAGATCAGGGATTCTTAACCTTGGCATTATATATTGATATTTTAGGCTGAATAATTTTTTTGAGGGGAGAGGATATATCTCCTTTGCACTGTAAACTATTAGCAGCAGCCCTGACTTCTGCCCACTGGGTGCCAAACCCTCTAGTTGTAGTAACTAAGAAATCTCTAGATATTGTCAAATGTCTTCTGAGAGGGAAAATGCTTATGAATGAGAGCCATATTCTAACTAAACTATTTCTGTAAATATGGAATAGGCAGTGACTAGAGATTGGCACAGACCTTCTCTTAAAAGAACACTGCAGGAACAAACAGAGATTCTGCTGGTTGTAGTATTAGTCTTATGGGAACACTCATAGAATTGGAGATTTGAGCTGGAAATTACATGAGTCACTAGGAAAATCCTTCATTTTTTGACACATTCTAGTCAATTGTTAGAGGTGTTCATGATTGGCTAAGTTTATATAGCTATCAGAGGCAGGACTAGATCACCTCTTCAGACTTTGTCTTCAGGTTCTTCCCATCATACTTCATTGCTTATAGATAAAGGAGGCATTGATCTTGACAACACCGTACTTGGAACTATGACCTTCACTGTTTTCCTTGGGTAACCATTTTAACAAACAGCACTTAAGCCAGTTTCCATGACTTAGTCAACTGCAGAATGAGGCCAGGTGGACTGCCTGTCACGTATAATTCTCTCCACTCCATTGAGCACACTTTTAGCTTTCTTTCTCCATCTCCTGTCATTCCAATAACCAGGACATGATTTATATTGTTCTATAAAAATGGCTAAGTGAAAGCTAACTTTGAGCAAAATGTAGTGATACTTAAATTCTAACAAATAAATTTAAATTGTTCTTTTTGAGCAAGCATTTAAATATCTGGCAATAAATACTTTTCACATCTTTGAACACATCTTTGCAGAACGCTCTTATATTTTCAAGTATTGGTAATAAAAACAGTAACAGTCAACATTTTTCTTAAGCATCTACTAGCTTCAAGGCAGAATGCTATCCTTATAAAAAATATGGAAATTAACAATACAAAGGAGAAAATGATGCATCAGTAAGTCAAACTAAAGCAATGATTTTACCATGACATTCTAGATAAAGCACTGAGAATGTGAAGAAAATGACAAGAGAAAATAGAAAACAGCTGTAATCCAGAGTGTTCTAAATGCCAGGCACCATATTAGGCCCTTTGCAAACACTATCATGTTGTCCTACAGTTTGAAATGGGTATTAATTCTCACATTAAAAAACAAAAAGAAAATAATGTGGGAACAATGCAAGGCAAAGATACATATGAAAGGAGACAAAAATATTCAAATCAAGTGAAGGGGGAAAATGACACATAAAGTAGAAATATCTCGGAAAATTCCTGGCAAAGAACAAAATCTAGCCAAATATCAATTAAGTAGATATAGTTGAAAAAATGAATATTAGGTTGAAGCTAATTCATAGAGACCCTTGAATGTGATGCAAAGTATTGGTTTTCTACTTTGTTTTTTAATTTATTGGGGTGACACTAGTTAACAAAATTATACAGGTTTCAAGTGCACAGTTCTGTAACACATCATCTGTACACTGTACTTTGTGTTCATCACCCCAAGTCAAGCCTCCTTCCATCACCATTTATCCCCTCATACCTTCCTCTACCTCTCCCTACCCTCCTACCCTTAGCTATTGCCCTACTGTGTCCATGTCCATGAACTTTTTCTCTTTTTTATTTCTTTTTTGCTCAATACCTCAACCCCCCACACACACACACAGAAGCAAACAAGGTGTTTGAATTTCATTTGTTAAACAGTGAGAACAGATAGAAGATTTTTAATAAAAAGAGACATGTATTTCCCCATGCATAAGACGCTCCCATGTATAAGACGCACCTTAATTTTGGGGCTTAAACTTTGAAAAAAAGAATGTATTACATAAAGTTATTGAACTCAAATTTTATTCATCATAAAATTCATACAACTCCTCATCACTGTCAAAACTTCCATCCATTAGCTTGACCTCATCTGTGCCTGATGACAAATCACTGAGTGAAACAATGAGCGCAAATATAATCACAAAAAGTGAGAAATGCAAGTAAAATAATCTACAACCACTATATAAGACACACTCAGATTTTAGACCCCAGATTTATTGGAAATAAGGTGCATCTTATACATGGAGAAATATGGTATACAGTTTACTATTCTTTTCCTGAGTCACTCTCTGTGTTTCATGGATAAAGGGTTATGTCATATATTAAAAGCATTACTGAGATTCATTGGAAGGGCCATGGTTACATAATTCTCATGCTTTTAGACAAGAAAGGAAGAGATGTGTTTGTTTGGTACAAATAGGATCATAGCAATAAAGAAAAAGAGAAACTATATATTCTTATATCAGGTGCCCCACTTAGTCTAGAAAGGTAAGTTTGTTCTTGAGCAGTGTGCTGTCTCAAAGTGCGGTTCATAGATAGGCAGCATAGACATCACCTGGGAACTTGTTAGAAAGGTAAATTGTTGGGCCCTACCCCATGCCTTCTGAAACTCTGACTCTAAGGTTCAGGTACTATATGTCTTTTAATAAATATAACCTCTAAGTTTTCTATTGCATGCTCAAATTTGGGAGTCATTTTTCTAGAGTAACTCAATTTGAAACAAAGGAACATTGTTATTTCTCTCTAGATAGAAAAGAAAACATCCTAGGTGCCCTACCCTTAATACAAAAAGGGTAGTTATTGCTTTAAAAACATAAATAATCACAGGCAAAGTTTGAACCAATTCTAGTGTAAGATACAAACTAATCATAACTAACAACATGAATTAAATCCAGTCTTCAGTCTCCTTATGCCTCTGAGAGGGCAAAACAGTCTATTTGAAAAATTTATTTAAATCCATTAAAAAATAAAGTATATCACACTTGTTTGGTTTTTAAAATATAAATTTGTTAAATTTAAGAAAACTTATGATAGAACCTTGAGAGTCAGTCAAGATCAAGTTCTATGACCAGAAGAAATTATAACAAAACCAAAGTCTATTTCAAAGATACTTTCTGGAACACTAAAATTCCATTATCATTTTAGCTCAAGCCTGTGCCTTTAGCTGGAGTGGTAGCAGGGGAGTTAAATTGAAAAGTAATTGAACTTGATTATTACATACTCTTTTTCTTTCTGCTCAAATGTGACTTGATCGTCTTCCATGTTCAGAATGATCAGCTTCAGTTTAACCATTTCTGCATTTAATCAATACTGAGCAATGCATACCTTTCAATAAGGGTTATCTATGGTATAATACTTTATGTACTTGTACATTTAAACCCCTAAATGATTACAATAGAGTAAATTTAGTAAGAAAAGTACTTATATCCTCATATGCATATACATATATATATTTATAATAAATAAGAGAACTAATATAGGATTAAAATAAAATTTAAAGTAGAGCTAGATGTCTCTGATTTTATTTATATGTCCCCATTCTGCTTCAAGTCTTGCCATTGAAGTGTCCGGACAAACTACCCTTGTCCCAAACTGAGAGTGACCCATTTAAAACAGTCCCTGTTCAGCACTTTCAAAAGGAACTGCTTAAAATGGGCTGTCCTGTATTAAACCATGAAATAAACTCCTAGGGAATTTGGAAGATATCCAAGAAGTTGTGTAATTTGACAGTTAAAAGGAAAAAGACTACAAAATACATTATAAAGAATAATGCTTCTTTGAAGAAAAAAATGAGGAGTAGTGGGAAATATTTCTCCTAGAAATTCTATATAGAAATATTTTTAGAAAAAGACATACCTTTAGTTGTCCACAATGACTGTTGTGCTAATCGTCACGTCTCTAACATCGATTGACCATGATTGTGTTCATTTGTAAATATTTTTTGGGTATCTTTGATAAACACCAATGATAGCTTCAGACTAGAGCTAGGAGCCAGGGTAGGGGACTCATACAGCTAAACTAGAGGAATACAAATAAGTTTTCTTACAGGCCTATTTCTTTGTGTCTTGGGAAGAATTTATAGAACTTTGCTTCTAAGGAAACAGGTTCTTTAAAAGATGTTTGTAAAATACATTTTGATAAATCAAATCATGCTCTTTAATTAACTAACTTTATGATATCAAAATTGCATTCCTGGAGAAAGAAGTTCTCATGGAATCGAATTCATATTGTCACAACGTTCTCTGACAAAATGTGGGCACCTACTAGACATAGAGAGGTTTCATTGCATCAAGAGCCAGTTGACATTGAAATCTCATGTTATTTCTGTTCACACAGGATACATTAAACATCTACTCTACTTCGAAAGGTTGCCCTTAAAAATTTTTAACTCTATTAGTTTCCAAATTTTTCATATTCTAATTTCAGACAGTTCTCAAATTCTATCAACTTATAATTGTTGAACTTTCTAAATTTATTAATTTTAAAAATACATAATATCCAAAGAATTCAGTAATGCTACTAAATTAATTTGTATTTTACAACTCTCAGTAACATCTACAAAGACTTGGAAAAACTTTGTCAGCTACATCTATACATTTAGATAGTTTTTAAATGGATGCCTAGGCCATTGCAATAATGCAAGATGGTTCTAATTTAAAATTGGGTATAAATGGATAAGTGTGGGCCAATGAGGGCAATTTAACATGATGCTGAAATGGTCTCTGAGGTTGAGGTCAATTACTGCCACCTCCTTTCCCATACAACCTGTCAGAAATAAGATCTTGTTTCTGTTGAACACTGTGGAAACCTGAGATCCAAAAGAGATTAAGAGACATATTCAGTGCCTCTCAAACTTTAATGTATATGGAAATCATTGCGATCTGTTAAAATGTAGAGTCTGATTCAGCAGGTCTAAAGTGGGGCCTGAGAGGTGAGGCCTAAACTTCTAGTCCAAGGTCCACAGTTTGAGTAGCAAGAAGAATTATGTTGTCAAACCTAAGTGCTCATCGGGAGGCAAATGCTTGGGCCTCGTGCCAAAGCCATTTGCTCTAATTCTTCTGGGGTGGGGTCCAAAGATTAGTACCTTTTTTTTTTTTTTCAAAATTCCCCAGGTGATTTTACTGTGCAACCAGGGTTGAAAACCACAAAGCTGCAGGTTTTTTTGTGTTTTCTGAAAGTCACCAATCTCCAAACTGGCTAGTTCTTACAAAAGCAAGGTAGCCAGGGCCATCCTGCTAACAAGAACCTCTAGAGGACAAAGTGATGATGGAGAGAGAGCTGGAGGCAATTTGCAACTTCGGTTGGGGAAAGAAAAAACACTAAAATAGAACCACTGATGCCTTCGCTAGTCTGCTTTAGGCTGAAGTGATTTTTGTTCCTAACATTACTTCATCAGAAAAGATGAGCAAGACTCCTGAATTAATATTCAACAAATATATATCAGTGTCTTCTGTGTTCTAGGTACTGTGCTAGTCATAGGCCTTGCGGTGATACCATGGCCATTGCTGGTAATACAGATCAGGAGCCATATGAATAGATAGTATGTTACTATCATTGCTTTGGATGAGGTATAAACAACTTGCAAAAAGAACACTAGAGAAAGTGCTCGTGAACCTGTTGGCAGTATTTAGGAATAGATTTCAAGATACTTTCAAGGTTGAGGTTTGCAGTACTTGGAGGAGTGAAAGCCAGATGAACAAGGAAGACAGGCATTCAAGGAGGTGGTGGAGGGGGACAGCATGATCAGAAAAAAGGCACAGAGGTCAGAGTGACATGTTTGGGAAATGCGGAGGATTCACAAGGGGAGAAGTGGCCAGCCTGATGGGCAGCGATCCCTTCACAAAGCCCTATGTGGCATGTTTAAATTTTATGTGTGAAAGGTTGGAAATTATAACCTCTAGATTCCCCATTAACCCTTTGAGTAGTGAGTTCTTTTCATGCTTGCTGACCTCCAGGAGTGTTGTTTTCTTTTTTCAAAAAATGAAATTAATTCCAGTTACAGTTTTATTAACTTAAAATCATCTTTGTTTGATAACTAATTTATGGAAACAGGAAGAGCATACATTTGCCTTTTTTAATGTTGCCTTACACATTTTTGAAGATGTACATGTACGATCGTACTCTGATGGCCAGGTGGCATGAGGATATACATGAACATTTGTACTACTCAAAGGGTTAATATAATTACGGTACAGTTCTACCATGATGGGTTTTTTTAGATCATGTGATTGTCTTCTGTTTAACAAGTTATAATTCTTCCCAGTTTCTGAGTTCAGATATTTCTATATACTGTACTTAAAGACACTGAGCATATTTGAAATATTATGCATTGAATTAGTTTTACTTGCCTCATTTAAGCTTCCTGTATAAGAAACTGGGCATCTAGTTTGCACCCTCCAGGACCTGTCTGGTTTCATTTTAAGTAGTTACTGATTATGCTAACCTGAAATGGCCCAGCAGTCTTTTAGAGAACATCATCAAGACTGGACTAAGTGGAAGGACATGAGGAGAGTGTAGTTCACACCCTTGTGCTAAAGTATCGTACGTGATGCCTTCATGCTAAAAACCATAGTCCTGGCATTCTATTTTAGTTGACATTCATAATTATGATTCCCAGACTAGGCATAATATTAAGCAGTATCATCCACAAACATATCAGCATGTCTTTCAACTAAATGGGTCCTAAAAGGACAGGAAGTAAATATGTCTGATTGGATGTATATTCAGTGTTTGGGACATTTTCACAGGGTGCTTGGCAAAGTGGGTGGCCCCCAAAAGTAGGAAGCCACTGAAAGTGTAGGAAGTAGGTGAACAAGGGAAAAACAAGGGTGTGAGAAGTGGGCAAGGAGGACCTCAGAGGAAAGACATCCCCGTTGACCAATCTTTCCTTGTAGGTTCCAGCTGCTTGTTCCTACTTGTATCTGTAGAGGAGTCCTCGGCCTTGAACGTCAGAATGTAGTTACAAAAAGAGACTTAGACTTTCATTGCTGAAGACAAGGAATTTCATGATATCCAAGACAATCACAAATAGCTTTGTCAGAACAGCCAGAAAAATTGTTGAATGTTTTCTTGTTTCTTTGTGTTTCTTTTTTTTTTTCTTTCATAATCTCATGCCAGGAGAAAGAGGGACATAAGCAAATATTTTTATATTTTGAAAAGGATGTTTGATTTTATAACATCTTGAAGGAAAGAAAGCAAACAAGCCTGGTTAATGCCTTTTTAAAAAGAGAGAATATGTTTTTCCCAGTTAACAACAAAGATTTTACTGAGATGGAGGAAAAAAAATAGAGCGTTTATAAAAATGTTGATGTAGATATAATTAGATCCATTTTAGGACCAAAAGTTTTATGCAGAAACTGACAGAAGGATACACAGTAATTATAGTTTCCTGACAAGCTGAATAGAGTTTTCTTTTTTTATCTTATGGTTTTAGAAAACCAAACTGTAAATAAATATGCAGTTTGACAGATTGTAATTGCGATCAGCAAGGCGTCTTTTCATTTAATCAGATGGTGTTATTAAAATGGGGTTACAATTAAACATTTTATAATGTGACGTAGAACTCCATTAAAATTCTCAGCAAACACCAATTTACATCTGATGTTTCAGCATCCTTTTCTATTTGCACAAATGTTATTGGCTGTGACCTTCCACTGGATGGGTCTTTGTTTTTGTTTTTTCTTTTTACTTTGTTACATGAGATTAAGCGGCCACTTTTTTCTCCTCCTTGCACAACTAAGATATTAGTTCTGCATGTTCTTCTTGAATTACTATGACCCTTACCATACATGTATTGAACCAAACAGAAGGTTTAAAAAAGCATGTTTACTTGACAGGAAATTCATTTTCATTATTTATATAATAGTCATCCCCATCAACTTCAAATTAATATTGAACTTACAGTTAAATTTGTTTCAGGGGAAGATTAATAAGAAGCTTTTGCAAAGTGTAAATACCAGTTAATATTTTATATTCCCTAGAAAAGTACATCCTTAAACAAAGAATGAAAAGGTGTGAAATTGAATTTGACAGTAATTAAAAGGAAAATGGCCTCCAAATGCTGGCAGGATGAAATTAGGCGATGCTCTACTCTTCTTGCTCAGAGTCCTTGGTAT
The DNA here is from genome assembly GCA_037038555.1 of Rhynchonycteris naso. Lineage (NCBI taxonomy): Eukaryota > Metazoa > Chordata > Mammalia > Chiroptera > Emballonuridae > Rhynchonycteris > Rhynchonycteris naso. The sequence continues at coordinate 233,381,095 of CM072998.1, forward strand.
GAATGTGACAAAACATCTCCCGATTTTCATAAAGGACATTCAGAAATATGACAACATTGCCATCGGATTAAAATCAGATGATCGGATAATGGAACATAATGGAAAAGGAAATCCAAATTGTAAATTTACATTTTTGACAGTCCAAAGGAATAATGTCATGGTACGCATTGTGAAATTGAACAATACAATCACTAAAAATCTGTCCCCACACAAAACATGAAACTTGGGTTGATTTATTTTTTTTAATTTGTTCAGTGATAGGCGGGGAGGCAGACAGACAGGCTTCCACATGTGCCCCAATCAGGATCCACCCAGCAACCCCCTAGAGGGCAAGGCTCTGCCCATCTGAGGCTGCTGCTCCATTGCTTGGCAACCAAGCTATTTTAGCGCCTGAAGTGAGGCCATGGAGCCATCCTTAGCACCCCAGACAACTTGCTTGAGCCATTTGATCCATGGCTACAGGAGGGGAAGAGAGAGGGAGAGAGAAGGCAGAGGGGTAGGAAAGTATATGGTTGCCTCTCCTGTGTGCCCTGACCGGGAATCAAAACTAGGACTTTCGCACACTGAGCCAATGCTCTACTGCTAAGCCAGCCAACCAGCCAGGGCCTGAGTTGATTTCTTAAAAGTCCCCACTTATACATCTTATCCAGCCAAGAAAATAGTGTTTACTAATGATGACCATGGTCACCCTCTGACAGCATAAATATTAGAGGTATTTTTAACTTTCAGAACAAAGCAAAACACCTCAAGTAAATTGTAATTAAAAATTATTTTTTTTTCAAAAAGACACTTTTCAAATTATAAAAGTTTCAAATGGGAAACTTTGTATTTCTATGGAAGAAAGGAGAAAACTTTAGAGAATGGTCATTTGACTGATAAATATAATCGATACCCTATAGTAAGTAGTAAATAAAATAATTTGAAATTATTCCACTACTAATTATCTAATTTTGCATAATCAAGACATTTTATTTTTTCAATCTTCTCCTGCCTGACTTCTAGCCACTTGATTGTCATATTGCTTGTCACTAGGTAACAGAGTAAAAAAGATTTGGAAGTCAAACTTGTCAATTCTTTTAGAGCTTTGTAGAGACTTAATGTTTAGTAAACTCCTTCCCCATTTTACAACTGGGAAAACCCCAGTTTTGGGAAGTGATATGGTTATACAGCTAATTTATGGGAAAACAAGAATGAGGACCAGATACCAACTCTGAGCCTTGTTCCATTCCCCATATTATGTGCTCTCTCCATTTGTTTAGATTTGGTTAATTTATTTTTATTTGTTCATCAGCAAGTATTTATTGAGCTTCTACTATGTGGCAGGCATTTTGAAGTCATAGTGAGCTTGTGGAAACTTTGAGTATTAGCAGTCAATGAAATGTCAGAAAACAAAAGTAGACAATAGGGTAATTAACATGATTAGACCTCTGCTACTACTGTTTAATAGTTTTGTTTAAAAAAACATGGAAGTGATTACGGAAGTATAGCTATTATCTATGAGCCTGCCAGGAATCTGGTAGTGGAACTAGTCATTTTGTTTTAATAGAATGCTAGCAAATATCATTTTCCAAGGACTAACAGGATGAACCATTTCAGCCATAGATGGAAATAGTTATTCCAACCCCAATAGGCTGTGGAAGTTGAGATAAATAATAAATGTTAAAGTGTTTCTTTGTGACCTAGAAATCCATTAAACAGCAAATATTTATTGTGCGCTTACTTAGAACTAGGTTCTGTGCTTTAACAGCATATATAGCAATAAACAAAATAAATATATATGTATATATAAATATATATTGTCCCCACGATCTGGGTGTTTACAGTCTAGGAAGAAAGACAACTATTAAACACACAATCAAAAAACATCACACATTTAATAATGTAAAAGCATTTTGTAAACTATGATAGTGTTGGATTTGTGAATCTTTTAAGATCTTAGCAAAACCATTCAAAATAGTATACTTGAGTCTTTCTCACTGAAACATATCATATCTCTCTCTTTTTTTTAATTTTATCATTGACTTGAAAGAGAGAGAAAGGGAGAGAGGTGGGAAAGAGAGAGAGAAGTATCAACTTGTTGTTCCACTTAGTTGTTCCATTTAGTTGTGTACTCATTGATTGCTTCTCGTAGGTCCTCTAACCGGGATTTGAACCCACAACTGCTGGTGCACAAGGTTGACATTTTATCAACAGAGCCACCTGATCAGGCCCCATAAATCTCTTTATAAAGCATGATCTGATCTCTGTTTCCTAAATATATATTCTTACTTGTTAAAATTTTGGTATTACTAGTATGATTCATATTGATGTCTTGCTCATCTAACCTCTATGACTAGGAATATGAAAATACGTTTTATTAGAAATATGTATAAAACAATAGCATAATGAAATGAGCCCTGGACAATCAGGCCAGGGTCCAGAACTATGAGTTTTGGATATGATATCATATATTTGTGTAACTGTGAGCCACCCATTAATTTTATATCTCTGCATCTACATAATAGGGCCTGGATATATGTTAATAATCATTAGCAATTCATTTTTTTCCCATTAAGGAAAGATGCAAGACTAGATGACCCCTGAGGTCACTTCCCATTCATAAATTCTATATTTATCATGTACCCCAATTTAATGAGACTTTTAGTAATGTAAATATTAGCAAGTATTCAATAAAGATCTCTTATTAAACTTGGAAAGCAAAGATGAATATTCCCAGAATTGATGCAAAACCCCACCTGAGTCCAATTCTAAATACGATTAGGAGGGGAGGTGCAGCAGCTGTTTAGCAGTGCAGAGAAAAGCTATATCTGAATTTTGGATTAGAAGTGAAAAATACCTTATCCAGTTGAAACTACCCAGGGAATTTAGATAAGATGTAATTACGCAGTTGGAATCTGTCCAGAAGCTTTTGACTAACCCACCTCCTTCTACAAGAAGGACATTTACCATGGGATCTTTACGGATGGCATATGATCAAGACACTCAGTTTTAACACCCCATCTCATATGAGTCCACTGCATCATATTTGTAATATAATAGTTTGCCTTTATGCCCATCTTGGAACGTTTAATGCTGTGCTTCAAAAGTACTGATTCTTATAAAATCGTGGCTTTCCTTATCCTACCAACATCTCTAGTCTAACTCTGACTTAATTCTGCAATTCTTAGTTTCTAAAATCAGTACCTGGATGGACCATGTGAATTCTATTTTCTCTATTAGTGCTTTTCATAAAAGGTTATGCTTCATTCAAAGACATGATTATTTTAAAAGGTAAGCAGTATCTTTTTATTATTATTACATATTTAGAATAGCTACTTGCATTTTCATGCTTCAGGCAGGGCCTCCAGCCAGCAGTTAGTGAGAACAGAGGATACTACAAAAACATTTTGAAGCTTTGTAACAGGGGGTGATACTTAGCAAGAGTTAGGAGAGCTGGCATTCTTCTGAGTGAGAGGTTACTTAGTAGAGTTCATAAAGTTCATGAAAAGATTGCTGGATTTTCAAACACTCACAATGTTCAGCATTATTTTTAGGTAAAAGGATGGACTGAAAAAACGAAGGGCCATACTTTACTGTATTGAAGTGGTAGGTGTAATTCATGCAACTATCAAAAGAAAAATGAATTTAAATAATCCAGGTGACCAAAGCACTGAAATATTTATATCCAATATTTGACAAAATAACATGACCAACTAGCTTATCTTTCCAGACATGTGAGATGTATCTTTATAATGAAAGTTCCCTGATGCAAAATGTAACCTAACACAATACCTTACATTCTAGATTTGGAGAAGCATGTAGATTTGACATTGTTTTCTCAGCCTGGGTTTGAGACCCAAACCTGGTGCTTTTCCCGACAACACCCATTTTCTAGAGAGTCTGACTCAGAGATCTGAGTAAGTTAACAGATATCTTATAGGAACCCCTTCCTATGCCACCAGTTAGGAATTTCTGGTTCAACATATAGATGATGGGTTGAATTGTTCATTTTTAATTCATACATGAAGATGTAGGCATGGTTGGGTTGTTGTTGGTTTCTTTTTCCAGTCCACAAATTGGTGGTGACCAGTAAGAGAATGCAATAAGGAAGTTAAAAGTGACATCTATCACAAAATGGTTATTTTTTCATTGAAAGAATTGTATACTCCACATTAAAGAGAAAGGGGCAAAAAAGCACACTCATTCTAATGATGATTGCCCTGGGTTTAAACCATAGATTTATTTTTTAATACAGAAAGATGAATTTATATATAAAAATATAAATAAATTACTAGTATTAAAAAATTAAAATAATATTTAGACTTAAACCAAAAATAGTGTACTGTATGATAAATATAACTACATTAATATTTAATACCTTTTCCACTTGATAACAATGTGGAAGGTATACATGGTACACTCCCAATTCTATTCAATAAAACGTGGATATGTCAATACTCCTGACATATGTATACCTGATTATAAAGGTGGCCTAGATTGTCTTGAAGCTTGCAGTGTGTTCTATATATTGTATATTTATGTTTAAAATCGTATGTACTACGTATTTATAAACCCTCCTGATCAAGCTTGAACAAGCTTGATTACTTCTGATTTGTGCTCTAAGATTTCTTCATTCTTACTGGAAGTTTCAAGACATTTTATTCTAAACCAATTTTTTCTTTCTTTAGATTTATTTACTACCTTTAAAAGTAGCAAAGTCCAATTTCAATCATGTTTGAAATAACTCATTTTAGACAAGTACGTGCTGCTCTGCTTACAAAACATATATGAGTGGAATATGCAATTACTACAACTCAGTTTCCTGCCACAGAAACATTTCAGCATTATAGCATTACTGAAATAGAATGACATGCATAATGAAAGATTTCAAGATTCACCCAAGGCATTTATTCTCTTCACCTTAATGTTCTCAGCAGTAGCATAGTATCCATTAAAAGGTACTATGAATTATGGTTGCCTAGCAACTGGAAGGAGCTTGTAACAGCACCAAAGAATGAAATGGCTGGTTGATAAAATGAATTTTCTCTGAGCATTAGCCTGTTGAAACTGCCTTTTCTTGTGGAACATAAAGTGCATTTATTTGTCTCATGCATTTTTTATTAGAAAATTATTTGAGTTCCAGGGACTTGAATCGTTTTGCTACAGGAGATATTTGATTTTAATGTGTTGTACTAAAATAAGTAATAAAAGACACTTTCTTCAAAGCAAAGTCACCAAACAATCTTATGTGAATTTTTGAAGGAAAAAATAAAATATTTGATAAGCCATTCCATTACTGGCTTCTAATTAAAAAATGGCCTTAGATAGAACTCAAAATTCTACTGATCCTTTAAAGGTGGAAGGTTGCAATGGTGGATTCTTCTTGGTTATATGAAGTATAGAAACATCCTGTTTACAGTGAAGTGCAAGAGAATGTTTACTTAATTTTATTCTTTGCTATTTTTTTCTAAAAACGTATTTCAACAGTTGTAAGTATTTACCAAAAACTCTACCAATTGCACATTCTCTTCAATTTAATTTATTTAATTGTATTATCTTAAACATCTTCATCTTACTATGCTGTTTGCACTTGGAGAAATTTATATATTTCACTCCCATTTCTAGGCTTTCCTTATTTGGAATAATTAAGTTATGGTCTGTATAGCATTGCCTTGTAGATCTCTTGCTCTAAGAACAAAACTCAGCAGCTACTAAAGTACATTTTAATATTTTTATATTATATGAGTTTTTTTTCAATTTAAAGTAAATTAGATCTTCTTCTTAGGTTCAGAGAAACTGTAAACAACCAAAAATTGAGAAAGCAGTTAAAAACAGCTTAGAGCAGAAACTATTAAAATGGGAGCTCATATACTCGGTTTATGATTTTCTTTTGTCTACTCATCTTCTACATTTCTATATTATCATTACATGTACATCTAGAATATTTCATATGCTATATTTAACTTGCTGTGCAAAATATAGTATCATATGTATTCATCTACTGATGTATATTTGGAAATTACATTACTTTGAAGCCAAGCATTACATTTTTAATAGTCATTTTGTATAATGTATTGCTTCTGACTGTTCAGAACATGCTTCATTTTTATGATAACATAATCTCTGGTTGAAAAAAAATTTGTTGGGCCAATATTTATTCCACTGGGTGAATCATAGATACCTCTTTGTCCATAAGCATCTATTCAATTCAAGCCTGGCCCAGAGCCAGATAGTTACTAGAGGGAGGGTCAAATGGAAATGTTATTGATCACTATAAATGGAAAGAATTTTGTAATTACCCACATAGATAGTAATATAAGGACCATTTATTAAAATGACCATCATGGCACAATCTTTATAGTCCTACCAAAAAAAAAAAAAGCATTAAAAATATATTTGTTGACACAGATCAGTATAGGCAAACAAGTTTGTGATTTCAGCCAATAATACTGATTGATACTATTTTCTCTGGAGCCTGAATTTCCAACTGATAGCTTCAGAGCTTCATTTCTGTATGTGTTTAGCTTATATTGTTTCTTTAATTAAAATAGTATGTGACAGATATCCCTCTTAATCAATTCCATATATGACCTAGTTGTCTTATTTTCAAGGTGAAGAAGTTCTCATTTGTGAGCACTCTATCACAATAGTGTGTGAGACTCAGATATAGTTTTGCTTGAGAAAGTTTCAAAGTACTTATCAAAAGAGATAGAATTAGCCCTGGCTGCTTAGCTTGCTTGATTAGAGCATCGTCCCAAAGTGCAGGGTTGCTGGTTCAATCCCCAGTCAGGGCACATATATCTATTCTTCTCTCTCTACCCCCCCACCTTCTCCTTCCACTCTCACTAAGAGCGATAAATATTTTCTTTTTTAAAAAAAGAGATAGAATTAGTAATATTTTTTAAAGAGTGGTATCCAAAACCCAGATTCGTACCAAAAATTTTAAAATGAAAGTGTCTACCTATACTAATTATTAGTGTTTTCCTAAAATGATTGTCTATGAGAGCTCATACTACTCTTGTTAACCAATTAGTGGGAGATAATGGTTGTGTTAGCCTGAACCTTACAGCTCTTTACAGCTTACAGTGAACGTTCTTTTACATGGTCTTTTTAGAGTTTCACAACTACCTTGTGATATAAATAGGACAGGATCTGTCACTAGAAAAGGCAGAGTTTACTGCCAAAAATATCAGACGTGGAATGACAAGGCCAGTGTTTAGGTCAGAGCTGCCCCTTGACTATGTCTTCTTGACCAAGTCACTGGACCCCTCAGAGCCTTGATTTGCTCTAAAGGGAATGATATTGCCTTCCTCAGAGAATTTGTGTCAAAATTAAATGTGTGAAAACACCTGGCATGTAATAAATAATAAAATGAGAATAGCATCTACATCTAAATAATTGGTTTACAATATTGAGCCTTAAGGAATGCAGCTGATTTGCCAAGGTCAAGTAGCTACAAAGGCATAGACGGGGTTGAACACCTCTAACACCTGCTCTGTGTGCTAGCTGATTTCACCCCTACAGTTTCCATTGCAAAGGAATCATGTGAAAAAACTAGATTAAGAGATGAAAGGACTTAAACAAAAGTGTGAGCACAAATGATTCTCTTATTCACTGGGGTGAACCCAAGTGCTGCCTTTATAATCTGAACCAGAAACCTTTCTCATGGGCCCACTGCTGGCATCTCCTGAAACTTTTTGGCATTATGCTTTGCTACTAGATTACAAATACTTCACACCTAGAAACAATGTGGTTTGCTTTCCAAAATCAGAAGTTTTGTAGAATGAATATTGCCTTGATTTTTAATGCATTAACAGTTGCATTACCAGAGTTAATTATCTTCTATTGGAGCTAAAATGTCTGTTGTTCACCATCACTAAAGATAAAAGAATACAGCTTTGAGAGGTAATAGCCTTCTTTTTAAAGATGTATGTAAGTAATAAAAAATATGAATAAGTCAAACATTAACTACTGCTAATATTTTGCAAAGATGTAAATTGAAATTCCAGAGAGCTTGACTGATTTGGTTAACAATGGATTTAATACAGCAGAATCCCACTTGAACATAAAACTATTACACTTTTAATAATCCTATGTAGTTATAGAAACAGCCAAATTGAAATGCTTTCTGATATTTGCATAGAATTATGAGATATATTCTGTGTGTGTTTACCATGTGCTTACTGGCTAAAGGATTTTTAATGGAGAAAGGTGCCTGACAATATTTGTATGTTTGTACCAAATATATTACCAAAATGTTATGATATTGCTATAGTTAAGAGTCTATTATTAATCTTGTGATTATGGGAAGTCAGTATTAAATTTAAAATAAATGTTTACCACAAAAATATTGAATTAAAAAATGTTTTCTTCATAGAAGCAATCAGGATCTAGCCAATCTTTTGACACATTACCACGCCACTAGTAGAATAAAAAAATAAATAAATAAACAAAGATCCAGGGTAAGAGAGCAAGTAGGATTTGTCATTCATGGGAATTACAGTTATGGTTCAACCACATTTCCTGACTCACGTATGTAGGATATGTTTTTAAAATAAAAAAGATTTTTTATTTAAATGAAATTGCACTTCTCCCTCCATCTATGAAAAAGTGGCAGAATCTAACATTTTAGTCTTGGAATGACTATAGCCTCATGAATATTCCATTACTGACAGGTGCCAAGATTTTCAAATAAGCAACAACAGAAGGTTAAAAAGAAGCAGAGAACACATTACTGAGTTTTTGTTGATGTTACAGTTTGATTTTAAGTGATAAATTTTTCCACACAATGGGTTTCTATCAGCCTGTGGTTGACATGCTTTTATGATATATAGTTTATGACCTCCTGAATGTGTTCTAAAGCCACTGTCTACACAGGGTATTGTTTTTCTTACATGTTATTCTATAGTATCCAGGAATTCTACATCCATATCCCTGAAGTCTGCCATCCAGATACGGAAGTCATAGCAAGCTTAAGTTGAATATTAATTTAAAATAAAATAAACATATTTATAGGTTGTTATGTAAGTGATAATTAGTGAAAATGGACCATAATCTTGGAAATGTTGGATTACTTCATAGAGGTTAATTTCTTGCTTCTAGAATTTACAATCTCTAGAAAGATGTTTTATAAACTTGGATTTAAATGCCCTGATATTTCAATGCATCAGTGGTGATACTAAAGGCTGAAAACAATTATTAAGACTGTATTTTATAAATACCTCCAAGGTATAATAATTACAGAATTTTAAAGTTATAGTCTAGGAAAAGAAATAACTATCTGACAAGTAAAAAATCAAATGTCTTATTTGCCTTTATGCTACTCAAGGCAGAATTCATGTCTGATCCCTAAACTTAGAAATGTGTTGCAATAATAAGTCTCAGCATTTTTTCCTGTATGATGCACAAAAGTAAATAAATAATGGGTTTCTTTCCTGTTCTTATGCAAGTTGTCATGTGGTCTATCCTGGCTAATACTACTCAGCCCAGCCTGTTACGTAGACAAAAGTACTGAAATGGTAGTACTTAAGGTAAAAAAAAAAAAAAGATTTTCAAAAATTGGGATACAGTAGGATTCAGAGGCGTGACTCAAGGAGAGTGACATTATTACAGGAGGCTCCTCAGCAGAGCCACCATCCATCTCCAATGGATGTGACATCTCCTCTTGCCATGTTGTTTGTGTCCTGCTGCTCTGTTGCTTGAGCCTCCTGGTGAGCAGTCTGTAGCCTGACTAGTCTCTCTGTAGCATGCAAGGAAGGTTTCAACCCATGTTTTGAAATAGCCAAACACACAAAGCAATGACATTTAATGAATCAGTTTTACATAAAAATTATGATCTTACTAGTATTGCCCCCCCCAAAAAAATTAAAAAGATAGGATAAAAACTAACATTTATTGAATGCTCTGTCAAATTTTTTTGATGATTATCTGTTATGTAACAAATTACTCTTCAATAACTTATAAGTCACCTACTATGGTTCACATTCTGGAAGCTTTATAGATGCATTATGGTATTCAATATTCACAACATCCCTCTGAGATAGGTACTGAATCTCCATTTCTGTAGACAGAGAAGCTACAGCTCAGAAGAATGAAATGAAGCAAAAATTAAAACCAAATCTGACTCACCAGAAATCTTTATAAAGCTGTCCCAACCATTACCATTTGCTATGTTTTGAAGAAGAAATGGAATTGTGACATTGTCCTGAATAGAATAATTACTGAAAAAAAACCCAGGACTATGACCACGGAGTGAAGCTGATTCTCATCATTTCCAAGTCAGGTAGAATTTAGTCAAATCAGATTTTAGTTTAGACACACAAGATCAAAACACTGTAACCGCTAAGCTTCGTACACAGGATTATTAGGAGTTGAGTGATAAGAACTGATTCACTGAATCACTAGTGTTTTATAGGACTTAATGCCTCTCCCCAGTTTTCTTTTCTATACAACTTTTTTTTCTGTTTGATTTTTATATATTTATACAGAGATAGTATAATAGATATTTTATATAGTTATTTATGTATAAGTGATCTTATGCATTAAAAACTATAATCTTTTTGTTTATGGAAATAGACTCTTCAAGTTTTTTTTCCACAGACCAATCATATTTTAAAAATAGAAGAGAGATTGCTCACCTAAAATCTAATAAGATTACAAGTACTCATGACCCTAAAATAACCAGAATTTTTAATAATGCAGATATTAGAAAAAATAAATGATTGGTAAATAATAACAGTTATTATTTTAAGAACACATTATTATATCAAAACTGACATTAACTTAGCTCATTCTTCTACTTTTTAAAACATCAATATCAACAAAATGGGACAAGCCCCAGATGTAAAGCCAGAAACCTTGTTTTAAGCTCAACTTAAATTTCAAAGAGCCTTTATTAATCAATCTATAAGTCGGGAATAATAGAACTAAATGCATAATATTTCTGAAGTGCTTGAACAGATCACTGTAAGAAAGTTGGCATTTATTAATAAAGATTTTGAGTCCAAATCTGAACCATGGGTTTGTGGTGTGACAAGGTTTGCAACTTTCAAAGAAACTTTAATTGTGGCTATCATACTATTATTTCAAAACAAATGAGTGCCATTTAGTAAGGTTTTAAACACAATTAAAAATAAAGGAATCATGCCCTGACTGGTTAGCTCAGCAGTAGAACATTAGCCAGGCATGTTTAAGTCCTAGGTTCGATTCCTGATCAAGGCACAGAAGAGAAGTGAACATCTGCTTCTCTACCCCTCCCCTTCTCTCTCTCTCTCTTCTCCTCCTTCTCCTCCTTTTCTTCCTCCTTTTACTCCTCCTCCTCTCGCAGCCATGGCTCAAATGGTTTGAACAAGGTGGCCCAAGGCACTGAGGATGGCTCCATGATCTCATCTCAAGCACTAAAATAACTCAGTTGCCAAGCAACAGAGCAGTGACTAGAGGGGTAGAGTATAGGCTGGTCAGGAGCATGTGTGAGTCTATCTCTCTGCTTCCCCTGTTCTCACTTAATAAAAAAGAAGAGGGGGGGACATTCTTGCAAATAAAAATTTTAATAAGCAAAGAGCAACACATTTTACTAGTAAATATGATTTATATTCATTTAAAAAGTGATCCTTATTCTTTTTTATTAACTTCATTTGGAAGACATTGGTTAATAAGATTACATAGGTTTCAAGTGTACATTATGTTTATATGGCACTGTGTGCCCACCACCCGAAGTCAAACCTTTCATCACCATATATTTTACCCCTTTTACCCTTTACTGTCCCCACCCCTTCCCTCTGGTAACCATCTTGCTATTGTTTGTGTCCAAGAGTTTTTGTTTGTTTTTCTAGTTTGTTCATTTGTTGCTTTCAGATTTATGGCTCACATATGAGTGAAATCATATGGCTCTTAACTTTTTTATCTGATTTATTTTGTTTAGTATGATATTCTCAAGGTCCACCCATGTTGTTGCAAATGGCAGTATTTCATCTTTTCTTATGACTGAGTAGTGATCCATTGTATATATGTACCACATCTTTCCTATGTAGGAATAGAACATTCGTTTGTAAAGGGAAAGCAACTGTATTCCCCTGCTAAGACAGCTCTTCACTTACGCCTATTCACTAAGGAAAAGAGCATATTTTGAATTCTCTATTTCATGCATTTGAATTAATTTTTTTTACTCCTATAGTTTTTACATTTGCACCTTAAAAAATGTTAAGGGAGAGCCCAATGTTCAATTGTCTCTTGAAGTGTTTAAATCTTTTGTTACTTTCTGCCAAGTAAAACAGACATAGTCTTATAATAATTGCACTGAATGTGTGGCAAATTAAAGAAAGAATTTATATAACCACGCACTGAAAATAGTTTTGTACTACAGATGTTAAAATCACATTTTCTGTTTTGAAAAGACTTTGAAAACACTATTTCTAGGAGGTAGGATCCACATTATTTCGGTCCAGTGCAAAAGTGAATGTCCTCTGGAATATTTTTGCTTATTTTAACCACTATAGTGCCCACTAGAAAATTACAACAAACTAAAAGCCACCAGGAAAAACAGAGAAGAAAATGTCTCTTATTAGTAGCCTACTCTGTCCTTCTCAGTGTCCTTATATCTATCTCCTTCAGAACTTTCTACATCCTGGAATTGAATCCGTCGTTGTGTGGATGACTCACTTTGCACTAACTAAGCCATGCCACAAAATGATGAAAAATAAGAATCAAAATGCTAGGCTATGTAATGACTTCACTGCATAGTGTGTCTCTGAAATACAAAAAGTAGACTAATACAATTATAATAACACTTAAATTGCTCAAATTCCTGAAAAGCTTGTTGAGGAAGCCCTTTAGGAATGGTTCCCACCCAGGAATGGAACTTTCTCCCTTCTCACACATTACACTGGGGAACATAATTTTGGTTGCATCCACAAAAACACTTGTTCTTACCTAATTTGAGTGTGCTGATCTCAAATCTGACAATAGTTTTTCTCTGTAAGCTAGAGGTTTTTTTGCAATATAAGATTTTAGGATTTGATCTTATTGTAAAATTTTCAACATTTAGTTTAACATAATGAAGTAGAATGTCTTCTTCTGCATCATCTTTGTGAAAATATAATTTATATAATGCAGTAAATACACTAATACACTAAAAGATATGATTGCATCAGAATTTGTCTACAATTTTGAAATAGAACATATTAAAACACTTATTTTAATCATAAAATTAGTGCAAAACTTATTTAAATTTTATTCAGGCAAAAATTTGCGTTTGTAGCTCTTACATTTGTATACTTGTTGCAGACAATCTCATTTGATGCTCCAGTAGTAGTCTGCCATGATATTTCTGTCACATTGCCCTTGATAACGCTCTTCCATCATCTTCAGATCTTGATGAAAGCATTCTCCCTGTTCATCACTAACAGCTCCAAGATATTCGGGAAACTTATCAAGGTGACTGTTCAGGAAGTGAATCTTAACGCTCATGTTACATCCAATGTCGTGGAAAGCCAACAGCATCCTTTGAACCAGAAGTTCATAGTTTTCTGCTTTTTTGTTGTCAAGGAAGTTCTTTGTAACTGCCACAAAAGACTGCCATGCTGCTTTCTCCTCTTTATTCATCTTGCTGGCAAATTCTTCATCATGTATAGGGTTCAAATTTGAGGTCCATCAAATACACCTGCTTTTATCTTCTCAAAAGACAAGGCAGGAAAAGCAGAAATAATATGTTGAAAGCATTCACTTTCTCTATTCAAAGCCTGAACAAACTGCTCCATTAAGCCAAGTTTGATATGAAGTGGGGGGAAAAATAATCCTGCTCAATTAACTACAGTTTCATTCACAATATTTTACATCCCTACTTCTAGAGCTTCACATTTCGACCACTCCTTCTGTGTCCAGTGTTTCTCCCGAGCTCAGCTGTCCCACAAACACAGAAAGCAAGGATACTTCGTGAAACCTTTCTGTTGTTCTAGCAGGAAATTGACCATTTTAAGATCCACACAAATGATTCAGTTATGCTCCTCATACTTCAGAAAGTTGAGGACTATTTTTATGTCATTATAATCTCTCGCAGATGAGTTGAATAACCAGTTGGAACCACTGCATAAACATTACCGTTGTGTAGGAGAACACATTTCAGACTGCATTTAGAGTTGTCAAGAAATAGCCATCATTCTCTTGGACTGTAAGTGGTATCATCTAGCTGACTGAGAAGACCACTGATATGACAGTAAACAAAGTGTCAGTCTTCGGAAAAAAAGTCCACAAATATTTGTTCACGCTTCCTGAAATGGGATACTTTAGCTGACTGGTGAAGTACATTCTTTCCTTGAAATCTGGAGGCTAATAATTCAGCTGCTTTCTTTGCTAGGCCCAAATCTCTTACTAAGTCATTCAATTCAGGTTAGCTAAACTGTGAGGGGTTAATGACTGCTTGACAGCAAAAAAAGACCCTTCAGATTCTACAACCATTTCCTCATGCATCTTATCAAAATACACTTGATCACCATGTTCACTTTCTTTGTCCTTAGAAGAAATAAAACCATTGAAAACTGGATCCTGGAGTGTCTCAGAGTGTGGGATAGGTCGTATTGCTGAAGGAATACTAGAATATGCGATCATATACCGTTTTTTCTTGCCGATGCCATTTGTATTGATCAGACAGAAATAACAGTCAATGCTGTGGTCCTTAGGTTCATGCCAAACTATGAGAATATCAAAAGGCATTCCTCTGCATTTTCCTTTTGTCCAATGACGAAGCATTTCCTCACAATCATGACACACAATATGAGGAGCCCAATTCTTGTCTTGATCACCAAGGGGAACTTGAAAATAGGCAATATATGCATGTGTCACAAATGATGAAATATTGTTCCTTTGACAAAGTTGAAGTGTGTAACAGCCACATATATAACAGAATTATTCTTACATTTATGCCTACTTGAAGAAGCCATGATTCAATCTTTAAAAAATAAGAAGGTGTCTTTATCAGATAATAATTTTTTACATTTAAAAACAACTACAATTATATAAAAGTGATGTTTGTAAAACATTAATTGCCTTGTGGTTATGTTTAATCCAAAAGTCGTTGCCCTTTAGTTCCAATTTACAAACCAATGCATACCATAAACAGTAACAAATTAAAATTGCATAAAAATTAGAATATGCACCAAAAGACAGATTTCAGATTTGTAATCAGCGATGCAGAAATATATAAAAAAAGTTCTAAAACCTCATGCAACAGAAAATGAAATAAAAATTGTTTCCCAGTGTTATCCGTCTCATTGTCTAATTCCATCCATGGTGTGCCATAGATACGATGCTTTAGAAAGTGTACTGGATGGTAGATACTGGGTGGTAGCATGAGAGGACCAACACATGCAAATAAAAATGACAGCTAGCCATAGATCTTTGCCCAAAACACGAAGTCTAGATCTTTCCCAGTGCAGAAGGGCAGTAAAGAAAGTAGAGCTGCTCCTATATTTAAGTTCATGTTCAAAAGCAAGCTTTCTCATCTCTCGAAGCCCCCAGCTACTCAATTCAATAACAGAGTTTAAATTCCATTTCATGAAGAAATCATATTTAACAAACAAAAACGTTTCCAACTTCTCCTTTTCTCATCTAAGAGTATTCTTTTTTTATTTTCTTTTTCTTCTATTTTTTTTATTAAATGAGAGGTGGGGATTCAGAGAGACAGACTCCCACATGTGTCCCCACCGGAATCCACCCGGCAAATCCCCTAGGGAGTGATGCTCTGTTCATCTGGGGTTGTTGCTCTGTTGCTCAAAGTTGAAGCCATGTAGCACATGAGGTCAACTTAGCTCAAACTGAGCTGCTGCTGCAGGAGGGGAAAAAAAGAGAAAGTGAGAGCGAAAGAGAGAGATAAGGGGGAGAAGTGGAAAAGCCGATGGTTGCTTCTTCTGTGTGCCCAGACCGGGAATTGAACTTGAGACTCCCATACGCTGGACCAAGAATCTACCCCTGAGCCAGCTGGCCAGGGCTAAGTGTACTCTTTGTTTTCACCTATTCTCTATGCGAGCCTGGATGTATTGACCAGGAATGAGGGTGGGGACCAAGTGGGTGGGATCCCCCCTCACCATTCGCCAGTTTGCCAGGAGAGGGAATTTCCACAGCTCCTCTTGTTTTGGGTTTCTCAGAATTACATATTACATAAAGCACACAGCATGGTGTCTTATTTCTCCTTTATCCCTTCTCTTTGGCTTCTGAGGAAGCACCCTTTTCCTCTTTATTTTTCTTTTCAGATTAACATGTCTAAATGGTCACATGTCCATTATACCTCAGGTAATCTGGGAAGAAAACCAACATGTCTAAATGTGTGCTTGAAGCTCCAGACCCCTTTTTATTTTTAAATATTGAGTCTCTTGTTGAACTGACCTCCTTTCATTTACAAACATGCTTAGGTCTCTTATTTTCTTAAAAGACAATTAACTGTTCCTAAGGATTGTTATTTACTAAAGTATTGGCCTCTTTCTCTCCTCTCCTCTTCTTCACAAACTAAAATCTCAAAGGTGGCCTCTACTATAAACTGGTGAAGACCAGACCATCGATCTTGCTTTTTCTCCCATCATGACCTTGGTTGGCTCACCTGTACAATGAAGAGAAGGAAAAGAGAAAGGAAATTTTTAGAGATCAGTGTGTTTATGAGCCAAATACATTGATTTTTCAGGTTTTTTCCTGTAGGATGTGATTGCGTGACTCCCTGCCTTGTCACCTGCCCATCTCTTCTGCCAGTCTGAGATGAACACCCACCCTCCAAGGTTCCGCTTGTCTGTGTCTGCATTCCTGTGATCTAAACCAGCCCCAGTTTCCATCACCCCTCCATTTAGGGGATTGACACATCTGTGTCTCCCACACTACTCTCATTTTTAACCTCTAATTCCATGACTTCACATACCTCCAAAGTTTTCTGCTAACACTCAAATTTAACAATTTCCTCACTACATCTGGTTCCTCCTTCTAACTCCACCCATGCCACTACTGTCTTCCTGGTTACCAAGATCTGAAACCTTACTGTTATCAGCTTCCACTCAGTTGTCTCCAAAGCCTATTTTTGTTTCTGCAGTATCTCTCATATTGTCATTTCCTGTACATTCCAAGTACCAGCACCCCAATGTGGGAAATTAATAATTATTCCAAGCAAATAAAAGTGAGAAGATATCTCTTATTTGGACTAATATTGTTAAGGACCTAAAGTGTTTATTTTTCTTCCATTCCTTTATAAAAGAAATTTACCAGAATAATTCTTTTAAGACATAGTTTATTGTAACATTTCAATGTTCATAAATATTTGATAAATTTCTCATTGCCCACTAAATAAAAGACATACTCCTTGGGCAGGGCTACCATTATATGGCATATACCTTCTGGAGTCAGTTGTGTGGTAGCCAGCCCTGTCCTCCCTGGAGCTATGTGACATAATAGCCCTCCCTTTCTTATAGTCTTATATCAAGTATTGTCCATCTCCTATTGCAGCCTTATTTCTTTTTATTTCTCAACTTGTTCTCTATATATCCAAATAATTAAACACTGCTGTTTATAAAAGCCTTCTAACTTTTTCTTCCCACCTGCAATTAATTTTACCTGGGATGTTCTACTTTTCTGACTCTTGCTTACTAAAATTTTAGCCACCTTTCAAAATCCAATTCTATATGTTCTTAGGTGAACACAATCTATCTCCTTACCACTGTCCTCTTATAACATTGTGGATGCCTTTAATGACTTTCCACCTCATTCTGCTGCTCCCACTTGTTGGTGTGTGTCTTAGGTCCTCTGCTATATTATAAGCTCTCTGAATATGACAACTACACACAATTCCTCTTTGAATTCTCTTCAATGTAGAGTGAAAACCATATTTTATACATAATTACTCATTTAGTTAGTGAATCAATATATTACCAAATATATCTTATTTTTAATTGAAACTCCAAAGAAATGATTATCAAAATTGTGGGCATCAAATGTGTTACAGAATATGCAAGATTATTATACCTCACTTCTCTGATTTTTTTACCGACATAATTTTAAAAAAATATATTTTTCTATTTTCACATCCAACCTTTGGTAGTGAATAATACATATCCATCTGGGAAAGTGTGAGTCATATGTCGTAACATATATAGCCTCCAAGATTTTTAAATCGGAAGCCTTGTTTTTATAATGTTGTTAAGAGATCACTTTAGTCATAGTTTAAAGTTTGAACTTTTGGCAACTAATAATGTATTTTCTGTTGACTTTGAAATACAAATTTAACGATATTAATTAAAGTGAATTCAAGACATCTGAGCATTGAGATTTTCCTGTGCCAGTGTTCTTTACTACAGCAATTTACTTCTTCAACCATGATTTCCATTGGATAAGCTCCCTCTTAAAGGTAAAATCTTATTTCAAAATATCTACAATATATACATCTATTACTGATAATTTTTTTCATAATATTATTGTTATTTTAATTGTTGTTAACATTTCTTCTAAAACATAATTGTTTGAATTAAAAATAGATTCTGAGGATTTAACACCAAGAAGTATCCCTTACTTATCTCCCATTTTCCCATTTCTGCTCCCACCATCAAAACAGGGAACAGCTTACTGTTTCTTCTGCCTCCTTTCAGGGTTTATAAATTCTTATTTCTTCCCCCACTTTTTCTTTTCACAAAAGGTGACTACTGTTCCACTTCTTTCCTTTCTCACTTGGAGCTCTTCCACATGAATACATAGCTGCTTCATTCTTTTTTATCTTTGCATAGTGTTCCATTTGGTAAATGCTTCATAATTCAATTAATTCATCTCCTATTACAGTTTTTTTATATTGTAAACAATGCTGCAATCAAAGGCCTTATACAAATATTTTGTATGAGCGCAAGTGCCATGAAATTTCTGGATAAAAATGTACATGCATTTGTAATTTTAATAATTATGCCAAATTGCACGTTATATGCTATATGTTGTGCTAATTTAGATTATCATTATCTAGATATGCAAGTGTCTGCTTCTCTTAGCTGTCAAACTTGAATTTTGATCAATCTAATAAATGAAAAATATATAAGTATAGTTATTATATAATTAAAAGCCATTTATATTTTCTTCTGTGAGTTTCTGTTAGAACTTATCTTGATATAAGGTAGGAGGTATAGACGCAATTTAAATCTTTTTAGTTGGCTCACTAGTTATCTTAAATATTAAATTAATAATCCATCTTTAATTCACTGGTTTGAGTTGCCCTTTCTATTATATAGTAAATTAATGTAGGTAGTTGAGTCTACTTCCAGGTTTTCTGATATATATAGTCTTTCTATACCAATGCTAATAATCTATTGTGATTTTTTCAATATTTTAATATATTTAAGCATCTATAACTTCTAATCTTCATTGCTTTTCCTGGCTATTTCTGTTAATTTTCTTATTTGTACTTGAAGGAATTTGCCAAGCCCATAAAACAAAACATTTCTAATAATCTTTTATTAGTAAACACAATATTTATAAACTAACTAATAGAAAATCATCATGCAAATGATACTGAGTCCTCTATTTTAATAACATAATATGTATTTCTAGTTCTAGTCTTTCAAGTCTTGTCTTATGGCCGCCAATAGTATTTAAAGTTTTTTTCTTATATATCTTGTTAAACTACTAATTCATGCTGTTACTATAAATGGGATATTTTTCTTTTATGTTTTTTATCTGGTTGGACACTTTTAAAATAAATAAAAATGAAATATGGCATTTCAAAATCTGTAAACTATAGCTAATGCTATATTCATAGGGAAATTCTTAGCCTTAAATATTTATGTCAATAACTATATAAAATATATTTAAATGAAATAAATTAGTTAGAAAATAAATAACAAATAAATTTAAGAAAATCAGAAGAAAGATATCAATAAAGAGAAGAAAATAGTGAGTTATGAAACAGAAAAATTAAAAAATAAAATCAAAATTCAGGTTTTTTAAATTGGTTAAAGCAAAGATTAAGGCACAAAATATATAAAATAAACAGAATAATATATGAGATTAAGAGTCATAAGTGGTTACTGTGTTCAGTTCTTTATGAATTAATTTGATTGATTAAGCTGATCACAGAAATGATAGAAAATCAAAATAGACTGATATCAAAAGAAGAATATGAGAACATTATTGTCCCTTCTTCTCAGTAAAAATAGCAACATATCTAAGTGGCAATTCTATAACAAATATTTAAAGCTGGTAAAAACTGTTCCAAACATCAGGGAGGAAATACTGCAAATTATTTTGTATGAAATATGTGCAATATTGATACCAAAACAAGATACTTGACAGGAATTGAAAACAAACAAAAAAACCAAGAGACTAACCTGATTAATAAATATCAACACAAAAGCATATCTAAACTATTCACAAACAAATCAGGAGTAAGAATACATCTTGATCAAGTAAGTTTTATTCTCAGTATGCAAGAATGACTCATATTAAGAAATGCATTTATTTCACATAAATCATGTGATAAATCCACAGCAGCATTTAACAAAATTCAACACCCAGTCTTGATTTTTAAAACTTAATAAAATTAAACTCAGTGATACTTCCTTAATGTGCTGAAATGCATTTATCTCAGGATAAAAAATAAGGTTCATGTTTACAAGTGAAACACAGGAATCAGACCTATTACAATAAAAAATAAGATGGGGATACCCCAAACAAGCTACCTTTAAGACATTGAAAATCTGGCCCTGGCCAGTTGGCTCAGTGGTAGAGCATTGCCATGTGTATAAGCGTCCCAAGTTCGTTTTCTAGTAAGAACACACAAGAGAAGTGACCATCTGCTTCTTCACCCTTACCTATCCCCTTTCTTTCTCTCTCTCTTCTCCCTCTCCTCCTCTCCCACAACCATGGCTCAAGCAATTTGGCCTCAGATGCTGAGGATGGCTCCATGGCCTCCCCCTATGTGCTAAAGTAGATCGGTTGTTGAGCAACAGAGCAGTGGCTCCAGATGGGCGAGCAGTGCCCTGTAGGGGACTTGCCAGGTGGATCATGGTTGGGATGCATGATGGAGTCTGTCTCTGCCTCCCTGCCTCCCACCTCTCACAAGAAAGAAAGAAAGAGAGAGAGAGAGAGAGAGAGAAGAGAAAGAGAGGGGGGAGGGAAAGAAAGAATGAAAGAAGGAAGGAAGGAAGTGGGGAGGGACAGAGGAAGGAAGGAAGGAGAGAGAGGAAGGGAAGGAGGGAGAGAGGGAGGGAAAAGGAGGGGAAGGAAGGAAGGAAAAGAAAGAAGAAAGAAAGAAAGAAAGAGAAGGAGGGAGGGAAAAAGAGGGGAAAGAAGGAAGGAAGAAGAAAGATGAAAGAAAGAAGAAGGAATGAAGGAAAGAAAGAAAAGAAAGAAAGAAAGAAAGAAAGAAAGAAAGAAAGAAAGAAAGAAAGAAAGAAAGAAAGAAAGAAAGAAAGAAAGAAAAGAAAGAGAGAGAAGGAAGGAAAAAGGAAGGAAGGAAGGAAGGAAGGAAGGAAGGAAGGAAGGAAGGAAGGAAGGAAGGAAGGAAGGAAGGAAAAGATAGTCCTAGCCAATATAATTAAACAAAAGAAATAAAAATTTCAATATGACTACTGTACTCAGCAACATGATGTATTAAGTGCTTTATTTAAAATGGAGAGTAGTAGCCATGAAATTACTCATTTTGCCGTTTCCCAATAAACATAGGAACAATAGAAGATATAATTATTTTCAGTAAGTCTGCACCCAAACTAAAAAAAAGAGACAGCATTGAGAACCCATTTCTGTGTTGTAATGTTTAACTACCCTTTTTACCAGAAAGTCCTTTCTATTTTCTGAAGAAGGTTAATACGGTTTTAACTTGAACTTATTTCTTCCCTTTTTCTGGAGGACAAATAGTACCTGCACTTCTAAAAACATTATAGGAATATTAAAGGCACATTGTTACACATGTTTGGAAATAAACATTTCAGCCCATGCTCAGCTCTGAATCACTTCATTACAGTTAGTTCATAATGTTAAATGCCTGAGAATGTATTTACTGTGCATATTATTATGCATGCAAATATCTTAAGGGAGTAATTGCAACTAGAAATGCTCTACGCATTATTTGGTAAAGCTAAAAGAAATTTAATTAGCAAGGGTCACAATGAACCCTTATAGAATTTTTTTAAAAAAAGACTTTTTAAAGCCTTTGTAAGACAACAATATTTCATAAGACTGGGCTGATTTAAAACTTGGTGGTTTTTAAACAAACAAGCAACAACCTTAGTTAACGTGGGTTTTGTAGTGTTGATGTTGGTGTTAGTGCCTAATTCCTCTAAGTCATCACAATTTCAGTAGAAGCACCAGAGAGCCTTTCTGTGCCTGCAAAGCTCTTTGACAGTCTGCTGTAATGCGTTTCAGCATTACATTTTGCAGAGACTAATGATTTATTACTGCTGTAATGAACTTCACGGATATCAATACATTAGTATCCACTTTGAAAAGAAACTTGTCAGGTCCCATTGGAAGGATGATCAGTTTACTATTGTTATTAATGACCCTGATCAGCTGTTTGGATCTATGAATAACCTTTTTAGATGACAGAGGTCTTCCATTGGGGGGAAATCAATGCATATGTAAAATAAAAGTATATGCTGTTCTTTTCCAATTCTTTTATCAATGCCAGGGATGATTGTCAACTGTCTTAACCTAAAGCTTCAAATTATTTTAAAATCTACCCATTTCAACTTTATTTAAAATCTGGTGAATACATTCTATAAAGATATTGTCATTCTAATCACTTGTCTCTGTGTTAATAAATTATGGTGTTTTCTTTCTTTCTACTTGAAGCCTCAGCTGGACCCTGGTAGCTTGACTAAAATAGAAATTACTGTGTTAGGTTTTTTTTTTTTTTTTTTAATGTTCAGTGATCTCAGACATTTGACCTGTGAGGCTCTTGAAACTGACCTGGTTGCTTCTTTCCATTCATTAAACTCCAACCTTTGCTCTCTTGTCATAAAAGATAAATGAAGGTTCACACAATCTTTGTTTAAGAGAAGATTTATTGTTTACATTAATGTAGATTAAGTGGAAAGATACCAATTATTTTTCAAGTCAATCAGATATCTTCTTTAAGGTTCAATTTATAGCCTTTTTATTATAATAATGTCTGTATACTTGGTGGAAACTTTTTAAAAAGTAACATTTACATGCACAATTTTTATGGAAACCTCACATTAAATACTTTTCCTACTTAACCAGATAAACAAGTTCTAAAATATGAGATTTTTAATAAGCGATCAAAATGATACTTAAGTGGTTATTTTCATTCTACAAGGTTGTCAAAATGATCAATTTTCACATAGGATCAAAACTTTTGAAAGCAAAGTGATTATTTGTAAATTTAATAAATGTGCTTTAAGGAAAGAAACAATGGAAAGTTTCATTATAGTAAAATTTTCTAAACTAAACATTTTAATTATTAGCCACAGAGAAAATAAAATTGTGAAATGAGTTGGTTTTTAATATAAAAGTTTTTAAGGTTTTATAGTATCACACAGAGAAAATAGAATAAAATTAAATAGAATTTTAAAAATATTTGCTCTAAAAAGAAACAAATAGGTTCTTTTTAATAGGTTCTGTAATCAAAGTTATTTATTTTCTTGGGGAGGAAACTGAAGCCACACAGGTTAAAGGTATGACTTCCTGTCAGAGGGCCAGAGCCTACTGTTGACATGAAACCTAGAGCAGTGTGTTCAGCCTGTGAGGACTTTAGATGGTAACCTTAAATTCTACACTTGTAACCCCAGCATAACACTGTGCCTGGCTCAGCTCTGGTGCCTGAGAACGCCATTAGGATACAGATTGTTGAGAAGACCAATTTTATAAAAGAAAGAGTAACCCATAGAGGTGGTTCAGACTTGTGACCTTAGTGCTTTATCTGCTTCTTAGTAACGCATTTAATAAAAGTACACTGTACTTTTATCTAAAGGTTTACCCTTATAATGATTTAATTCAGAAATGTATATTAGCCACTGAGACAATGATTTTCTATACCTTAAAAATAAAATCTCCAATTTGGGTGAATTTTTCTTTCACCACTTCTAGATCTTGTCAGGAAATACAGGGGTCGGCAAACTCATTAGTCAGCAGAACCAAATATCAACAGTACAATGATTGAAATTTTTTTTGAGAGCCAAATTTTTGAAACTTAAACTATATAGGTAGGTACATTCCTTATCGAGGTAGTGCCCACATGTGGTATTTTGTGGAAGAGCCACACTCAAGGGACCAAAGAGCCACATGTGACTCGCAAGCTGCAGTTTGCCAACCAGGGACGTAGGACACTTCAAAGAATCTTAGAGTTGATAGTGACATCATCCAGGTTTCTCCCACCCTCTTAAAGTAATATATGTATAACCTCTTCCTCCTGTGTTTGTCTAGCCGGTCCGTTTACATTTTTGGAATGGGAGATGACTTCTTTGTATGACAGCCCAATTCAGTACCTAGTTCATTGTTAAAAAGGTTTATTATATGTGGAATTTGAACCAGCCCTTTATAATTATTTTTCAAAATTGTAGTAACACTGAATAGTATTCTTGAAGAATGATGGATCAGTATCTAGTGAAGTCAGACTGCACAGACACAAGTGTCCTCGAAGACTTAGAGGTTGGCAGCACAAAGGAGGAGCCAGACTCAGTGAAACTCATTTTGACAAGTTCTCTTAAGTAAGCTAGAGCTGCTATAAAATCAGAGTCACATCTAAGGACATTTTTGACCAAGAAATGATTCTCCAACCAACACCATTTGAAATAGTTTCTCTTTCTATTGTCCAGTATGACGGTAGTTTCATGTGCCGTGAAAGGTAAAGGCAAAGCAAAGCAAGACATAGAATGTGTTAGCAAGTCCAGAAGCAATGATTTCCAACAAGGCGTATGAGTTATGACAGTCTTCTTATTCCACATTTATGCCATCTTAATGGCATTGTGTAATGGCACTGTGTGACTGGAAAATGAGACTGTTTGCTTTCTCTGCCCATTGTGGTCCACTAGACGCACATGCACTGTGGCATTGTAAAATGGCTACTGAACTGGAAAGATGGGTTCTAGTTACAGTTTCTCAATTACATGAACCTCTATCAAGTTACTGAACCTCTCCAAGTATTGATTTCTTCCTCTGGAAAAAAAAAATGAGTATCATGCTTTTCCTATTTGCCTTTAAGGTTAAAAACTGTAGATGATGCATAATTAAATTATGTAATTATGACCATGTGACTCTTAGCTAGTCCTGATATTGTTGCTTGGCATACAAGTTATTTTCCCTGAACTACAGTGTGAGCTGTTAGCCTCCAGGTCAGTGGTGGTTCTCACATGCCCAGGCATGGATGGGTGGTAGTTAATCCTGAAGTTCTGATTGTTCCTCACACAAATAGGAAAATGTGTAAAATTGTTCTCATAAATCAAAATGTATTTCTTTTAAATTATAGTTCCTTATTCAGAGATGTCCTTATTTTATTAGTGTTAAATTGCCCTTTCTTTTATGAAATGGTTATGATGAGATATAATTATATATGCTTATTTACCAACATTAAAAGTTGGTAAATCTGTCATTTTCATTACTTTAAAATGCTTCATTGGTGGTAAAATTTTAAAGTTTGGGAACCTGTTCTATCTACATAGCTAAACTCTGTCCCTCGCCTGCCCGGCATGCACCCCTGCCCCCAGGCTCCGCACAATGCCTTCTTTCTGTGGAGCCTACAGTATTATTTGTTAAATAAATCAATTGGTAATGCATTTCCTGTAGAAGATAGCTGGTCTGTTAGTCACATTTTGAGGTAGCTGCTCATGGATACTTTCTACACGTGCAACTGAACTGATAAATCCAGTTGCTTCTGCTTAAGCATTAAGCAGAACCCCACATTAAAGCATAAATAACTTAGACGAATGGCATAGACATTTTATTTGTAAAAAGATCCAAGATAACCTCAGGTACATCTGTCTCAGTATGTTTTCAGCTCACTGTATAGCTAAAAGTTTCTTCACTATCCCAAGCACATTCACAGTCCTCTGCCTCTCATTTTGCTTTGGATGTGTAGCTTTGTGAGTCTTATTCAAGTAGAGAGAGAATGCCTGCGTTTCCTAAATAACCCTTCCAGTATCCACTAAGGATAATCAGCTGTCACCATTCTGGCTTGTTCTCATAATTTTTTGCCAAGATATAAAAATAAAGTCATAACTGTTTTAAAACTCTCTCTAGCTAATGGCTATAATGATAATAGTAACCCTTTGTTAAGATGTTAATATATGCCAGATCATTTGCAAATATTATTTAATTCTCACATCTGAGAGATTGAGTTTTACTATCCTCATCTTAAGTTTCAGGGCCTTTTAGCTCAGAGATGTTAAATAACCAACCCTTACTGTTTCCACTCAGTCATTGCCCACCTCCTCTGCAAAGCCATTGATCAGTTTGGTGCCCTCTGGACTATTACCTCCTGGCAGACAGAAGGAACTTGTACACGATCGTCTCTCCTGTCTTCAGGGCTGCCTATATCTTTCTGTTCACATCCCCCAGACCCCAGAAAAAATTTCTTATTCTAGGCCAATAGCTGTGTAAGCTTTTCTAGTTCTTTTCAGAAATAGATTTCCTGAAGGACCAGTCTTTCTTGTTGAATGTTCCAAGATACATCTGAACAATTTTAAAAGACACTGAAGACAGTAATACATAACCATTTATTCAGTGCTGTTTCTTACAAGAAAGTAAAAGAAGTGTCAGAAATAGATTTCCCCCATGCCTAGATGACATACAATGTATGGTGTGGCACTATAGAAAATCTTTTTCTTTAATTCTTAGGGATCAAATAACTAAAATACATGTCTTGAGTTTTGTCACAAAAAATTGATCCAGTAGTGCATAATTTGTTTTCCAATTTGGTCAACTACAGACCTAAGGTTTTGTTTTGTTTCATTCATTTTGTTTTTAGGAAATGTCTTCTTTGGTACTAGCCAATCCCTTGATTTTTGCAGAAAAATTAAAATGTGGCATTTCCCAAAGAACTAGTCTACCACAATGAAGTATTTATTAAACAGCCTAAATTACATGGCTGATCACTCTCAATGCATATATTTTTTATTTATACTATCATGTATTTGTTTGATATAATAACTGATTTAAAATATGTTGGTTCATATACTTTTCAATTTCCACAATTGTTTAGGAATTGTGATGTTTAGGAAGAATTAGAAGAGTTTTGTTAAAATGTGGTAATGCTTTTGAAGAAAATTAGTTTTATTCTGTTGAAAGATCTTATTCTTACTTAAAATTATGGAAGAGTTGAGTGTAATTTTTGAATTATATGCATTAATTGACATCTATTTTTAGCTATAATAGCAGAACTATCTAAAATAAATTACCATAGAAACACAGGAATTCTTAGCTACGATGCAAAATGTCTAGTATGATTTGTGTACCAAATATCAAAGTGTCACTGCTTTTATAGAATTCTAATTGGAGGCCCTTGCACATGAATGTAGCTCTTAATGGAGAAATAAGATTTCATTCATTTTCCTTCTCTTGCATTTACCCAAATACAATTCTTACATGAAGATCTGTCCATTGGCAAAGAATATAATATTCTCAACAAATATCTTTATAAAAGCTTATTTTCTTTTCAGTCATAAAAGGGCTGGAAGCTACTGGAAGACACTGGGTATGTTACAGGACCCAGAAAAGGGACAGAAAAATAGAATTCTTATCAAAGACAAACTGAGCTGACTGTTTGACCAAGAACATGGAGCTGTGGGGTCACTGCTGTGAAATAGAGTTTGATTTATGATTTCTTTATTTTCAAGCAACATACTGTATCCCAACATTCATGTAAGGATTAACTAGTTAATTATTTCAGAGCAAATTTAAAATGAACAATAGGTAAATCCTACCTATTTTAAAGATAATTGAGAAGAAAGATGATAGACCTAAAATGATAAAATTTCTCTGACTCATCAAAGATTTCTTTGGGTATTTTACAAAAGTATGTTATAGAAGTATGTTCTTTACAGAACATTGTTTGGCTTGGGCCCTCTACCCCATACCCAGTTCTTTTGATGATAATATGCCCCTCGAGAGGGCAAAGGAGGTTCTAGGTTTTCTCTTTTTCTCCAAGGACCAGCTGAATCATGACCTGCTTCCACCTTCTTTTAAAAGGGGAAAGAACTGTTAGTCAAGACAGGATACATTGACAGTGGACTTCACTGTTAATGATGACTTTCAGATATGAATTCTTGTGAAATCCAGCAGCAAATCCATAGGCACTGTGGTTGCTGGAATCCTTTGGTTACCTGACACATCAGCGTTTGATTCTCTGCTGCTCTCTATTTGGAAAGAGTCTGGATAACGTAAAGCAGCGCCTTTGTCATCCTCATTACCTTGAGCAATCGTAACAAAATAGGTGGAGCAGGCAAAACCAATCAGAGAGCTCCTGCAACTTGTTTTTTTAACATGCAGGCTTTCTGCAAATATTCGTCTGCTTCTGCAATGAAACAGAGGCTGTTGCTGGAATTAAAAAGTGTTTGAGAGGCCTGCACGTGTTAGTACACTGCATGACTTCATATTTGCCTTGGGTGACAGACATATATTTTCTTTCTGGCTGAAGAGACTGTTTGTTTTGTAAAATACAAGTTAAAAGAGACTGAATCTAACCTAGAGGATGTTCTTTCAGATCCTTGATTACATACATCTTTGATGGTGGGAGCTTTATTGGATTATGTGCAGGCTGTGATTCCGCTAACCGTGTGTGCAAACAGCAGGCAAGGTTGGAGGGTTATTAAAAAGGCTCGTTGATTCTCTATTTTACATGACTTGGAAAGTGAATACATTTCCTGTAATCAGGGTGTGCCAAAGCAGAATTAATAAAGTTTAGAGAAGGTTATTCTAGACCACATCTTTCCTGTACACTACTATAACTATCAACATTTCACTTTCCTTTGTTTCTCGATTGATGCATTTATTACATTAAAGTGCATGTCACTGTTCCATTGCTGTTTTTAATTTGTAAAGACCGCATAATCATCTACATGTTTATGGAGGAATTATTTGAAAATAATATATAATGCTGCAATAGACCATCTAGACACATCACTGTAATAATTAATGAAAAGGAAGACATATGGAAAATTATTTTGTAACAAAAAACACAGTTGACAAATTTGGTTCCAGCTTTGGCTCCTTTTATAAAGTGAGATCTCAGAAACTAGGACATAAATCATTTTATAAATGTGATCCGTTAGTCAAAATACAGTCTCCATAAATATTTTAGCAGCTTTTGTATGCTTTTAATTCTACATCATTTCACTGTAGTTCACTTCAAAGTTAAATTATTAATGTCTCTTTCTAAAACTTCAAAATATAATAATATACTGAAGAGACTTTAGTAATTGGAATTCAAATATTCTCTGAATGTCAGAAAGTATAGTGTTCATGTTTATTTCCATTTCTAGGAGAAAAATAGAACTAGTGAAAGCAATCAGATTAAAATAATTTAAACAGAAATGTGAATGATTGTAGTTGCCTTCATATATATATATATATATATATATATATATATATATATATATATATAATGTTGTCCCTGTTTTCTCCCATTTTAAAAGAGAAAAATGTTAGTCCACATTAGTGATTGCCTAAAGATGCATTTTACCCAAGGTACTTGGGGTCTGGGGAGTTTACATAGACCACCTCAAATCATAACACGTCCTGTTCTGCCCACCATTACCCAAGAGTGACCTAAATAAACAACCTTATTCTCACAATAAAATTCAGGCTGATAAAAAATACATAAGGTACCTGATTAGTCAGTGGCACAATGGATGGAGCATCAGCCTAGGATGCTGAGGACCCACATTCGAAATGGCGAGGTTGCCAGCTTGAGTGTGGGCTCATATTGCTTGAGCACAGGCTTACCAGCTTAAGCGTGGGGTCACTGACTTGAAACCTAAGGTCACTGTCTTGAGCAAAGCGTCACTGGCTCAGCTAGAGACTCCAAGTCAAAGTACATATAAGAAAGGAGTCAATGAGTAACTAAGGTGCCACAACTATGAGTTGATGCATGCATCTCATCTCTCTCCCTTTCTAGTTGTCTGTCTCTCTTTCTAGATAGATAGATAGATAGATGATAGATAGATAGATAGATAGATAGATGATAGATAGATAGATAGATAGATAGATAGATAGATAGATAGATAGATGATAGATGATAGATAGATAGATAGATAAATGATAGACATAAAGTTTAAAATTTCTAGAATATGTTGTAAATAAATATTTGTATTTTTATTTGGAGGTACTTAGCTTTCTTTTAATACTACATTATCTAGTAGAATCTTCTTCAAAACTGTTTATTAATGCATATATTTTGTGGAAATATTTTATGCTTATGAACTATCTATCTCTTTACATAGTTTATTAATCAAGTATTATAACAGAAAATTAAAATATTCTTAGAAGATTTATTAAATAGTTTAGGGTAAGTACATAAAGAAAAAAATAATATAGAAAAATTTGAGAACCAGATCTCTCTGTCTTATGCACCTTGATAATACTGACTTAAAGCTATTCATTCATTTTTCAATGATTCATAATATGTATATATGCTGCGCTACAGTCCCCAAACATGAACACTTCAGGAATCATCTGGTCATACCCCTATATTTCAGAGAACACAAACTGAAACTTAAAGATAATTTATGATTGCCAATTGTGGCTAACCTAGAGTTAAATCTATGTCTTCTGACCCTTCTAGAAAGTCCACCAGGATATAAGCCATGCCTTCTGCTCATTCTTTATTTTCTCATTGCATACAGAACCAATAGCCAAAGAATGTCATCAAAAATGTTAACCAGAAACACTTGGTTTATAGTCATTTTAGTGCACAGCCATGAGATTATAAATCATAGACTTTTTAATTTAGTAGTGCTCTATTTTAAGTTGTTTTACTATTTTAAGAGGAAATCACTTTTTGAGTCTAAGTGTTCATGGAGCTTTCCCCAGAAAAAAGTCTCTGTACTCAGAAAATCATCTTTGAGAAACTTAATGGCTAAAAGAAAATGCAAAATATTAAGGAGTTACTCTATGCTAGTGAATACCTCCTTTGGTTGACAACCATGTAATGCCTTCATCCTTGAGGTCTTTAAATAATATGAGAAGGAAGTGATATCTTAAGGAAGATAAAGTTTGAGTCAGCAGAATCTATAGAATGCATGCTTACTCAACGTGTTAGAAAATACCATCTCCGTTTTTGCAAAAATAATAAACAAACATCTAAAAAAAGGTAAAAGATCTTAGACTTCCCATATGTGACACAGAAGCAATGACAGAAGTCTGCCAGAAAAGTCTTGTACTTAGTTCCAAACACTAAGAAACATTATTGAAAGGCGCTGTGAACTGTTATTTATAGTCAAAGGCCTTCTGTGTGCTCACTGACTCCTGGAACAAATGTAGGAAATCTCCCCGCCCTCCTTGAGTGTTGAGACAGAGCCTTCAGGGTGGAAAAGATAGACAGAATCTACAAGTCTCGGTGACAACAGGGATTTCAGCCTTCTAGTGTTAGATACCCTACATGCTTTTGCATTCTTTGCAACATTGTTTTCTACTCCTAAATGTTTTTCATGGCATAATATCTATGTTTTAAAGTGGATTAAAATTAATTTTGCAGTATCTATTGCAATGTTAGACATCCTTTGAGAATTTAGTCTAATACAAATAGACATTATTCTCTCAATAAATAGTACATAATTCTCATCCTTGGCTCTAATTTTCTAATCTCGGCTAAGAAATCCCTCAGGTCGGCAAATCCAGAAGCCAGCATTACCTTAGTGCTCACAAAGTCTTAGAAAGCCATAATGTTCTTAGGAACACATATATTCCTACCACTGTCTACCCACACACACATCAATACATTCCTCACATTTTTCCTTCTCCAAAACAAAATAAAAATTCCAACATTCTGATAAAGCACTTCTGTATTTCTATGGAAAGTAAAAAAAGTATCCTGAAGTAAATTTTAATAAGAAAGTTTTAAAAATCTACTGAGAGGAAACAACAACAACAAAAAATGGATAGATTGTTAGCACACATCTGGCACTTAGAAATTGGGTAGAATGGATGCTAGACACAGATGGGCAAAGCCCCTTACTGTAGGCTCACCAGCCAGGTAAAAGGAATACCCAGAAGTCTGTTTGCTTTTAATATAATTAATGATATGGCCCAGCTACTGTCACCCTTGGCCAACAGTGGGCCTTCATCTATCATGGTGAGAAAAGCTTCTTGGCATTCAAGTTACATATTCCTTTTGGAAGGGACAGTTCACTAGGAAATCTCTGGTCTCTGCCTTTAAATACAATGTAGAGGAAAACTATCTAATATCCATGGAACCTCTGCCAGCTAAACAGTTAAATGGAGTCTTCTCTATGGACAAAGACCAAACGACCTGACTAGGTGGTGGCACAGTGGATAGAGCATCAGACTGAAACACGAAGGACCCAGGTTCAAAACTCTTAGGTCACCGGCTTGAGCACAAGCTCACCAGCTTGAGTGCGGGATCGCTGGCTTGAGTGTGGGATCATAGAATGAACCCAAGCTCACCGGTTTGAGCCCAAAGTCACTGGCTTGAGCAAGGGGTCACTCACTCTGTTGTAACCCCTTTGTCAAGGCACATATGAGAAAGCAATCAATGGACAACTAAGAAGCTGCTTCCTGTCTGTCTGTACCTCTCTCTAACTCTCTCTGTCTCTGAAAAAAAAAAAAAAAAAGACCAGAGGGAGTCAGTTATCATGATGATCTACTAATTTACAGTATACTGCTAGTATCTGCCACAGTTGTGTAGAAGAAGGTTAGCACTTCTATTTGAATGATTCCTCAGAGGCCAGCACAGTGAGTTCTTGGGGAGTGACAGAAATCCAGGGCTCACCTTCCAAGCCTCACTTTGATTCATGCATGTGACAATGTAATATGTAAAAAAAAACAACAAAAAAACACCTCTTTTTACTCATAATTAAATGTTTTAGACTGTAGTAAGGAAGATCAAGACACAGTAGTCATTTAGTTAAAAAAGAAAAAAGCAGTTAAGTATGTAAATGTCCGGTCATTTGGGAGTAGAATCAACTCTCTGTCTTAGTGGTTAGATCCATGATTGAGCACTGTGAAGTCTTTGTAGTGTGAACAACAGCCATTTTCTCTTTAAACATCTTTAAAATGATGTGAGAAGTGAAAAATCCTTATGAGGCTATCCAAAAGAAGATTCTCGGTGGACTTTTTACAATATTTTTTTATACTTTTAGAGCATCATTATGTCATAATTAAGCAGCAAGTTTTTAAATAGTGTATCTTTATTCAGTCTTCCCGAGCGTTAAATTTAATTTGTATAGAAACTACTCTGTTTGCAAGTATGCAGATTTAATCAATTTATAAGCTATTTGAATAAATGTTGCAGTTGCATTAATAAGTACTAACAAGCATAAACAGGTTTGGGAACTAATGTACCTGATTATTGGTTAGCTTGTAGCTCAATTACTGAGAGTAAAAACTGGACCGGTTTTTCTTTAATAATTTTTCATTTTAGAAAAATTTTAAAGTTACAAAATTTCTGTCAAAATAATACAGAGTTCCTACATAACCCAGACCTAGTTTTCACTTTTGTTGCATCTTATTTTAGTATGGTACATTTGTCATAAGCAATGAACCAATATTGATAAGTTACTCTTATCTATAGAATACATTGTTCTTATCTAAAGTCCACACTATTTAAATACCTTCAGCTTTTTCTAATGTCCATTTTCTGTTCCAGGATACTATTCAGGATGCCACATTATATTTCATTATCATATGTCTTAGGCTCCTCTGGGCTGTCGCAATTTCTCAAACATTTTTTTGTTTTTGATAACCTTGACAATTTTACTGTCCCTTGATCAAGATTTGTCTGATGTTTTAACATGACTAGATTCAAGTAATGTTATTTTGGGGGAAAAATCATGGAGATAAAGTGTCATTCTCATCATATCATGTCTGGGGGTTATATTACCAATATTACTAATCACTGGTGATCACCTTGGTCAGCTGTCTGAAGAGTGTTTGCCAAGTTTTTCCACTATAAAGTGACTTATTTTTTTATTCTCCTTTTCTGTACTGGACTTTTTGGAAGAAAGTCATTATACATAGTCCACACTTAAGGAGTGGGGATTTATGTTACCCATACTTGAAAGTGAGTATCTTCATAAATTTTTTGAAATTCTTCTGCATTAGATAATTGTCTGTTTTCTCCCTTTTGTTTAATCTTTTGTTTGTGTATTCATTTATTTATATTTTTAGTATGGACTCATGGATTTTATTTTTATACTTTGGGTAATTATCCAGTACTATCTTATCTATCATCTATCTATCTATCTATCTATCTATCTATCTATCTATCTATCTATCACTTATCTATCTATCATCTATCATTTACCTTCTGTCTCAGATTATTCCACCTTTGGCCATTAGAGCTCTTTCATTTGGCTCTTCTATGCCTATGTCTCTGACAAAAACTCATTGTGTGTGTGCATTTGTGTATGTGTGTGTTGATCTGTTTTTGCACTTTGAACACTTCATACTTTCTACCACTACATGTTAATAATCCAGGTTCATCTTGTAAATTTTCTGCTCCTGATCTGGAACTAGCCATTTCTCCAAGGAGCCCTGGTTTCTCTTATTGGAGAATGTGTCAGAAACTAATATCTAGGTGTGCTCATTGCTCCTGGGGTTTCATTGTTTCTAGGAACTCTCGGCTGACAGAAAAGAAGAGTCTACATATGAATACTTACCTTTATATAAACATATATCTGTAAAGATCTCTATATGCAACCATCTGTATCTATATTAAAGTAAACATTAGTTCATGCTGATATCTTCCGTTCTAATTCATTGCCACCTAACCTTCTGCCCTTGCTTATCTGTAACCATCCACAATAGTGGGAAACCTGGCCCCCATTGGTAATTCACTATCCATCTACTTCATTGTTCCCATCCAGAAAATATGCATAGTGGCGTCAGAATTGCTAAACCATACTTCTGTGGAAATCAACTTAATTAATAAGATATAGTGCTTATAATAAATTCTTTTTACCTTTAGTCTTCCAGAATATTTATTTCCAAAGTCACAGAGGTGAGCAACTTACATATCTCCTCTAATAAAATTGTTTCATATATATGCAATACATTAAGATTCTTTTGGCCTGACCTGGTGGTTTTGCCATGGTTAGAGCAGTGACCTGGAATGCTGAAGACCTAGGTTAGAAACACCGAGGTCGCTGGCTTGATGAGCACGGGCTCATCCAGCCTGAGTGAGAGCTCACCAGCTTGAGCACGGTGATGCTGGCTTAAGTAAGGAGTCATTGGTTCAGCTGCAGCCCCTCCCCCCCCATCAAGGCACATAGGAGAAAGCAATCAATGAACAATTGCAACTGTGAAAGAAAGAAAGAAGGAAGGAAGGAAGGAAGGAAGGAAGGAAGGAAGGAAGGAAGGAAGGAAGGAAGGAAGGAAGGAAGAAAGGAAAGATGGAAGGAGGAAAGAAAGGAGGGGAAGAAGGAAGGAAGGAAGGAAGGAAGGAAGGAAGGAAGGAAGGAAGGAAGGAAGGAAGGAAGGAAAAGATTCTTTTGTAACATTCTGCATTCTATCTTGGGATTCCCCAACCTCCAAATATTTTTTTTTAATTTGCATACATTAAAGTTTACTTTTTGTACAATAAAGCTCTCTGGGTTTTGAAAAATGTTTAATTTCTTGCATTTGCCATTATATTATCAACAGAATAGTTTCAGAACCCTCAAATATTTATTTTGTTTTATTTATTCAGCCATCTCTTCCTCCTGTCTGGTAATCAGTATTTACCATATCTCTAATTTTGTGTTTCCCAGAATGTCATATAATTGGAATTATATGTACTTGTAGCTTTTCCTGACTTCTTTTTCTTAGCAATATGCATTTGAGAGTGATCCATGCTTTCTCACAGCTTGATACCTTATTTAATTGTATCACTAAGTAATATTC
Organism: Rhynchonycteris naso; assembly: GCA_037038555.1. Lineage (NCBI taxonomy): Eukaryota > Metazoa > Chordata > Mammalia > Chiroptera > Emballonuridae > Rhynchonycteris > Rhynchonycteris naso. The sequence goes on from CM072998.1 coordinate 233,417,086, forward strand.
CTACTGAATGGATGGACTAGAGTTTGTTTATCCATTTACCTATCGAAGGACTTTTTTGGCAATTATGAATAAATCTGCTATAAACATTTGAGTGAGGTTCTTTGTTGGACATAAGTTTTCAAATTAGTTGAGTAAATATCTAGGAGTGTGATCATTAAATGGTATGTCTTGTAAAAAAAACTGTCAAATTATCTTTCAAAGTAGCTGTATTATTTTACATCCCCACCAGTACTAAATAAAAGATCTAGTATATTTTTTCTTTTGCATGTGATGTCCAAATTGTTCCAGTCTCATTTGTTGAAAAGACTGTATTTCTCCATTAAATTGCCTTTGTTCTTTTGCCAAAGATCAGTGACTCTATTTGTGTAGGTCTATTTCTGGGTTCTTTATTCTGTTCCATTCATTGATCCATATGTCTATTCTTTTGCCAATATTAGGCTGTTTTTATTACTATAGTTCTACAGTAAGTCTTAAAATCAGGCAGTGTGAGTCCTCAAACTTTGTTTTTCTTCAGTACTGTGTTAGCTATTCTAAGTTCTCTGCCTTTCTGTATACACTTCAGAACCACTTTGTCAATATCTGTGAAATAGCTAGCTGAGATTTGATTGGGATTGTATTAAATCTATAGATCAAGTTGAAAAGAACTGACATCTTAACAATATTGAATTGTCCAGATGTCTTCCATTTATTTAGATCATTAGTGTTTTGTAGTTTTCTTTATAAAAGGCCTGTACATGTTTTGTTACATTGATCTCTAAATATTTCACTTTTGAAATGCTACTGTACATGGCATTTTTTAAATTTCAAATTCTAATTTTTCACTATTGGTATATAAGAAAACATTATATCTTACTTATTATACTTACTTATTATTCCCAAGAGTCTGTTGTTGTTGTTAATTCTTTGGGATTTTCTCCATAGGCAATCATGTCGCCTTTAAATTGAAACAGTTTCTTTATTTCCAAACTGTACAATCTTTTATTTTTATTTATTGTCTTATCACATTATTTAGGACTTCCAGTACAGTAGGAGTGGTGGGAGGGGACATCTTACCTGGCTTCTGATCTTAGGAAGAAAACATTGTTTATCACTATTAAGTATGTTCACTGTAAGGTTTTGTCGATTTTTCAAAGGTTGAGGATGGCTTTATTTTCTATTGTTAGTTTGCTAAGGATTTAGTATGAATGGGTATGTATTTTGTCATGTACCTTTTCTTCATCTATTCAGATGATCATATGGTTTTTTTTCTTTAGCCTTCTAATGTATTGGATTACATTGATGCGTGTAATTCTTTTTATACATCGTTAGATTCCATTTGTAAATATTTTTTGAGGATTTTTGCATTGATGTTCATGAAAGCTGCTGATCTATAGTTTTCTTGCGGTGTTTATATGGGTTTGGTATTAGTGTAACTCTGGTCTTGTGGTATCAGTTAGCAAACATTTCCTCTGCCTGATTTTTGTAGACATTGTGGAGAATTGGTATGATTTCATTTTTATTTTTTAAACTTTTATTGAATTTATAAAACAAACACCAAAAACATAAATAATGCAATTTAAAGATGGGCAAAGGGCCTAAATCAACATTTCTCCAAAGAAGACACACAAATGGCCAACAGTCATATAAAAAGTACCACAACTTTTTTTATTCACTCATCTACTGATGGGCATTTGGGTTGTTTCCAAATCATGGCTAATGTAAATAATGCTGTAATGTAAGTAAGGATGCATATGTTATTTTAAACTAATTTTTTTGTTTCTTAGGAAATATTTCCATAAGTGAAATCGCTGGGTCATAAGCAGTTTCACTGGTAGTTTTCTGAGGTAACACCATACTGCTTTCCACAGTGGCTGCACTAGTCTACATTCCCCCCAACAGTCCACCGATATTAACCATTTAAGAGATGTATCATTGTCAAATATGTTCTCCCATTCAGTGCGTTGTCTTTTATTTTGTTAATGGTTACCTTTGCTGTGCAAAAACATTTTTGTTTGATGTAGTCTCATTTATTTATTTATTTTCTTTTATTTCTCTTGCCTGAGGTGATAAATCAGAGAAAACATTACTATGAGAAATGTCTGAGATTTTACTGCCTATGTTTTCTTCTAAAATTTTTATGGTCTCAAGTCTAACATTTAAATCTGTAATCCATTTTGAGTTTATTCTTGTGTATAGTGTAAGAAGGCGGTCTAGTTTTATTTTATTTTTATTTTTTGCATGTATTTTTCTAATTTCCCAACACCATTTATGGAATAGACTATTTTTACCTCATTGTATGGTCTTGCCTTCTTTGTCAAATATTAATTGACCATAAAAGTGTGGGTTTATTTTTGAGCTCTCTATTCTGTTTCATTGGTCTATATGTCTTTTTTTTTAATGCCAATGCCATGTTGGTTTGACTACTAAGTCTTATAGTATAGTTTGATATCAGGCAGCATGATTCCTCCAACTTTGTTCCTCATTCTCAAGTTTGCTATAAATATTCAGGGTCTTTTGTGGTTCCATATACATTTTTGGAATTTTTTTCTAGTTGTGTAAAGTATACTATTGGTATCTTGATAGGAGTTGTGTGGAATCCGTAAATTGTTTTGGGTAGTATGAATATTTTAATAATGTTAATTGTTTCTATTCAGAAACACAGTATATGCTTCCATTTATCTACTTTAGTTCCTTTCTTCTATGTCTTATCATTTTCCAACTGCAGATCTTTTACACCCTTGGTTAAATTTTTTCCTTATGTATTTCACTTTCTTTTTATGCAAGCGTAAATGGAATTGTTTTATTAATTTCCCTTCCTAGTAGTTCATTATTAGTGTATAGAAATGCAACTGATTTCTGAATATTTATTATGTATCCTGCTACATTACATAATTCAGTTATCAGTTTTAATAGGTTTTTGTGGAATATTTAAGGTTCTCTATATATAGTATTATGGCAGTGTTATGTTTTCTTTCTAATTTGGATGCTTCTTATTTCTTCTTTTTGTCTGATTCCTGTGGCTAGGATATCTGCTAATACGCTGAACAAAAGTGGTGAATGCTAATATCCAATCTTATTCCCCACCTTAAGGGCAACACTTTTAGTTTTTGCCCATTGAGTATGATGTTGGCTCTTCATTTGTCATATATGGCCTTTATTATGTTGAGGTATATTTCCTCTAGTTCTACTCTGCTGAAAGTTTTTATCATAAATTGGTGCTGGATTTTATTAAATGCTTTCTCTGTGTCTATTAATATGATCATGTGTCTTTTATCCTTTATTTAATTTATGTGGTGTATCACGTTTATTGATTTGCAAATTTGGTACCAACCTTGCATCCTCAAAGTAAATTCCACTTGGTCATGGTGTATGATCTTTTTAACGTATTTTTGGATCTGACTTGCAGGTCTATAATGCTATAAACTTCTCTCTTAGAACTGCTTTTGCAATGTCTTATAGATTTTGGTTTGCTGTGTCCTTATTTTCATTTGTTTCCACATATGTATGTTTTGATTTGTTCCTTGATCTTACAGTTAACTCATTCATGGTTTAGTAACATGTTATTTAGCCTCGCTGTTGGTGTTTTTCAGTTTGTTTCTTGTGATTGATTTCTAGTTTCATATCATTATGGTCAGAGAAGATGCTTGATATGACTTCAGTCTTCTTAAATTTGTTGAGACTTGTTTTGTGTCCTAATATGTGATCTATCATAGAGAATGTACCATGTATACTTGCCAAGAATATACATCTTGCTGCTTCATGGTTAAATGTCGTTTAAAGCTACTATTTCCTTGTTGATTTTCTCTCTGGAAGATATATCCATTGATGTCAATGGGTGTTAAAATCCTCTACTATGACTTTATTACTAACAATTTCTCCTTAAGTCCATCAAAATTTGCTTTACATATTTAGGTGCCCCTATGCTGGATACATAAATGTTTACAATAGTTATGTCTTTTTGTTGGATTGCTCCCTTTATCATTATTTAGTGTCCTTCTATGTCTATTAAACAATGCAGACTTTGTTTTAAAGTCTATTGTGTCAGATATAGATATTGCTACCATAGCTTTTATTTCCTTTCCTTTTGCATGAAATATATTTTTCCATCCCTTTGCTTTTAGTCTGTGTGCAACTTTCATTTTGAGGTGGATATCTTGTAGACAGCATATATATGGGTCTTATTTTCTTATCCATTCATCTATCCTACATCTTCTGATTGGAACATTTAGGCCATTTACTTTTAAGGTGGCTGATAGGTATGTATTTGTTGCCATTTTATTCTTTTAACTATTTTTTTGGGGGGGTGGGGGTTGTTGTTGTTCTTCTTCCAAAGAAGACCCTTTAACATTTCTTGTGATACTGGTTTGGAGGTAATTAAATCCTTTAACATTTTTTTAAAAATTTTAAATGATAGCCTTGCTGGGTAGTCTTGATTGTAGTTCCTTGCTTTTCATCATTTTGAGTATTTTATGCTAATCCCTTCTAGCCTGAAATGTTTCTGTTGAGAAATCAGCTGTCAGTTGTATGGGAACTCTCTTACAGATAACTGTCTTTCCTTTCCTGCTTTTAAGAATCTCTCTTTATCTTTAAACTTTGCCGTTTTAATTATGATGTGGGCCTTTTAGGGTTTATCTTATTTGGGACACTGTGATTTTTGAATTTGTATAACTTTTTTCTTCAGCAGTTTAGGGAAATTATCAATAGGTTATCAATCCCTTGCTCTTTCTCTTCACCTTCTGGTTCCCCTATGATGTAGATGTTTTTACATTTCATGTTATCCCAAAGGTCCCTTTAAACTATTCTCATTTTTTCCAATTCTTTTTCTTTCTAATGCTCTTATGTGTTTTCTGCTACCTTTTCTTTCTGATTCTATCATATTTTATTCAACTTAATGTCTATTCATTCCAGTATATTCTTCATTGCAGATACTCTATTCCTCATTTCTGAATGGCTCTTTTTTTTATGGTTTCTATGTCCCTTTTCACGCTGTTGTAGTTACCAATAAGTTCCGTAGGCATCCTTATAACCATTTCTTAATTTTATATCTAATAAATTGAATGCCTCTATTTCATTTAAATTGTTTTCTGCAGATTTCTCCTGTTCTTCAAGTTGGGATTTGTTTCTTTGTCTCCTTATTTTGGCTGCCTCTTTTTGTTCATTTTTGTGTATTAAGTAGATCTGTTATGACTCCCATTCGTGGTGGAGTAGCTGTATGAGGCTGTGGGACCCAGTAGTGCAGTCTCCTATATCACCTTAGCTGGGTGTTCCAGAAATGTCTTTTGTGTGTGTTGTGTGGGCCTGCTTATTGTACTTGAATGTTAATTACTATTGACCCATTCGTGCATAAGATCAACCTTCAGGCTGGCTGATTGTGAGGCTCAACCCTGACACCAGCTACGCAGGTGCTGATCACAGGAAGCCAAATTTGCCTCAGCAGGGTCTGGTGCCTGCTGAGATCTGCCTTTGGATATGCCACTGGTGAAGCCAATTAGATCCTGCTCTGATATTGTCTGAATATGGCCACGGAGTATAATGGTTCTGGGGCCTCTTGGGAGGGATTCTGGTGCAGATCAATTTCAGACACTGCCTGTAATTAATCCTGGACAACCTGTTTGGAACTACAATGCAATCCACAGTTTGTGCCTGCCACTGCTTGGCCTGAGTATGTGTAGGAAGGACCAAGCTGTGCATCAAAGCTGACTTTTACCAGCACTGGCATGGGGCAGGTCAGCAAAAGTCCCAAGGCACTCTAAGTTGTACCTGCCTCTGCCTGCTGGCTGCTGCCTGTTAGTCAGTCACTGAAAGAGGCTCTGGTGGTACTTGAGTTGCATGAGGTAGATTCTCAGTGAGTTACCAAGCAAGGGAGAGTGGTGTTCACTAGACTGATACAGGTTCAAACTTAGTGCCCATGCTGGGTCTGAGACCAACTCATTAAATGCTCCAAGGTAAACCAAGCCCAGTTGCTACCCACTGGATGCTCGCACACCTTTGTGGTTAAACAGGGTCTCAGGGAGTCATGGGGGTGAGGCCAGCAGAGTTTATCAGGCTGAAATGTGGCCATGTGAATGCATGGCTCTGCACTGGTCAAGCATGCAAGTGCAAAATGGCCCCACCCATTATAGATCACACAGCTCAGTCTGTCCCATATTCTACCAGGAGCCAGATCTCAGCAGGGAAGGCTACCAAGAGTCAGGGCTACTGGATCTCCTGTGAGGGAGAGATGCCAGACAGCTTCACATGAAGGTTGGGGGAATGGCCCCTGTCCCAAATTCATAAAACTCAGTTGCTGACATCCCTTAATCTGACATACATCTACTCCCCAAAACAGGCAAGTGAATCCTCAGTAGCATACAATCTCTGCAGGATGTGTTGACAGGGAGTCCCACAGGAAGAGGGTGCTCTATTGCTTTCCCCAAGCTGATGGCTTAAGGAGGAGAATGCTCCACTCAAGAGAGATGTTATCCGCAGTGTGGGAAATTGACTCAGCACAGGTATCCTGGCATCTGTCTCTTCAGCTTTCTCCTCAGAACCACAAACCCCAGTCTCTCTTTACACAATTCTAGTGTGTTTCATCCTCTCTCCACCGGAATCCATTCTGGGTGAGTGGCTACAAATGAGATTTTGTGCGCTGGCCCTTTAAGAAGATGCCTGTGTTTTTAGTAGACTCTCATCTCTCTTTGGAGAACAGAATCCCTGCATTTTCAGTTAGATATTATGTGGGCACTTCTCCCTGGCTCTGGTGTTTTGAGCTGGGGAACATGGCATGGGGTTGAGACCTGCATGCTTTTCAGGGGGTAGCTTTGCAGCTGAGATATACCTCCAGAATCTCAGCTGCCACCCGTGGGAGCAAGGCCAGCTCTTTTTGCATATCTGTCCTTCCTACCTATCTCTACATGGCTCCTTCTACAGATCTTTAGTTATAAAACTTCAGCAAGTCTTCAATTAGTTATTCAGATTTATTGCTTTATATTTTAGTCATAATTCCAGTTTAGTCTTTAGAGGAACTGAGTGTAGCATCCACCTGCTCCACTGCCATCTCGTTGTAACTTCTTTAAATCTGGTATAACTTCTTTAAATGTTTGGTAGAAACATTCTGGGTCTGGAAACTTATTTTGGGAGGTTATTAATTATTCACTAATTTATATAATATATATATAGAATTCTTTAGGACAGTTACTGCTTTTCGCATGAGTTTTGGTAGATTTTTAATTTTAAGAACTTGTTAAACTTCATCTAAATTGTCAAATTTTTTAGTATAGCATTTTCATATTATTTATTATTTTATATGGCCTTGGGATAAATAGTGATGATTAATCTTTCATTTCCAATATTGGTAATTTTTGTTCTCCAATTTTTGTTGGTTAGCTTATCTACCACTTTATCAATTTTATTAATTACTGAAACAGGTTTAGTGTTTGTTGATTTTCTTTTCTACTTTTTGTTGTTCAGTTTATTGATTTCTTCTATTTTTATTATTTATTTTCTTCTGATAGGTGCAAAATTAATTTTTTATTTCTTCTCTAGATTTCTAAGACAAAAGCTTATGTTATTGGTTGTAGACTTTTTTCTTTTCTAATATGTGTACTGTATGTTATGAATTTCCCACTAAGCACTGCTTTTCCTGTATCCCATAAATTTTATTTAGTTATAATTTTATTTTTGCTTAATTTTTCTATAAGTTATTGATATGTTAAGAAATTCTAAATAACTAATTTTCGGTACCTTAGAAAGATTTTACTCTAAGTTTAAAACTTTTTTAAGGCTAAGAATCATGGATTAATTTCACATTAGCCAATGAACTCTGACATGTTTGGTGAATGGAGGCGCCTCCATTCCTTATCACCTGTTAATAATAACTTGGGACCCACAAGAAAGAACTTTTTCATCAGTCCAGCCGATGGAAAAGTTAGATCAAAATGCCCTATTGTAAGCTAGTAATTCCATACCATGATTTCCTGGCATGACAATTATTAGCAAAAGAACCAACCACAATAGACAAAATTCTCTAGGGAAAGCTTGGAGCTTTCTGAAATGGATGTCAATTGAATTGCTACTGCATAATTCTCTCTGAGCCCAGTTCTTCAGGACCAAACAATCTAGAAACACACTAATTGGTGCCTGGCCACTCAAACATGGGTTCAAGTACCAGCCATGTTGGAACTCCTGGGAGCTTGTTAGAAATGCTGAATCTCGGGCTTCTTTTAAGACTTCTTGAATCAGAGTCACATTTTAGGAAGAACCCCAGGGATTCATGTGCATTTTAAAATGTGCAGAACCCTGTCCTAGTTAATTCTAGATTTGATTTTGCTGTAAAGAAATGCCTGGGATGGAAGGATGAATCTCCTTTTGCAGCCTTTTCAAGGCAACTATCTCTGAGAAGGTTGCCCTTGAGAGACTGAGGAGGAGAGCCTTGTTCATCCTGACCACTCTCCTTTAGTTTCTTCAAGCCCTAACTCAACCATCCTACGCCCCTAGCACCCACTCTCACCAAGTCCTGGCCACCACTTGTATGTGTGTCACACCTAGTGAGCATCCAATAAAAGTTTTGGAGATGAGAGTGACAAGAGACATAGCCTCAAAAAATGATCTCCGTTTCATTAAAAAAGGGAAAATTTTACATATAAATAATTTTACTCATCAACTAAAATACCTCTAGCCTTTGAAAGGAGAAATAAAATGTAATGCACTTTTTCAAAAGATTCTGACTTCTGTCTTTTTCAAGAGCATTCTCTTCTTCAGCAAATAAATTGTAACTAGAGAATTCCATTAGCTTTTATAAATTTTGTTACAGAAAAATGATTAGGTGATTTTAAATTTAAAAACTGCAGGGTAGATATCTTTTTCATGTTCCCTTATAATAGGCTGTACACTGTAATGATGCAAGTTTGTCTCTTTTTCTTCAGTTGATCAATGTAATTGAGCTTTTTCCCATTTATTGGAGTTGTCATGTGTGGTCATATAATTATGCTAGAGATATTAAATATGTTTCAGACACAAAATTGTAAATACAATACAGAAGGACAGTGACCTTATTTCCATATCATTAAACTACATTTTACCCATGAGCAAAGTGCATTTCTCATAACTGGCAAGAAATATCTTGCCTTGCAGTAGCACATATATTTAACATTCTTTAAAAGCACTAGATTTGACATTGTTATTGGGATTATTTTATTATTAGGGAATAAGGGGACAGCAAATTTGCAAGTATCAATGTTTATAACTGGCAAGTTAGTAAAATTCTAATTCTATTCTAAATGACAATTCTACCAGTTAACCGTGTTTGTTTTTCTTTTGTTTTGTTTAAGATGCAAGCTATCATTTTGGGAAAACCTACCAAAGTTAAGATTGTCTTATGGCATTACTTAAGAAAAGTATAGAAAGTATAAACATTTGTGTATTCAAAAGTAAATTCTAATACAACAGCTGTTACAACTATGTTTTAGTAATAAATGATGCTCCCATTTTTATTGTGGTGGCATTGAAATGTTTGGGGTACATCAGCTTAGTAATTATGTATTTTCTAAAATAATTTACCTTTTAATGTCCGGAACTCTATTTATTTTGGGTTTTTCTTTTGAACCAATGCTTGATGACTATGTTAGTCAGCATAACACAGTGGTTCTTAACCTGGGTTCTATCAAACCCTAGAGGTTCGATGAGTCGGTCTCAGGGGTTTGGAGAAGCCTCTGCCGTGGAGGCCAGAATAAAGTAATACCATAATTTGTTATGAGTTCATGCACTTTGTTGGTTTTGTTCTTTGAACAAGGTGATGTTTATGCACGGCTCATTTTGTGCACCAGTAAAAAAACATATACCTATGTCTTGAATTTGGGGGAAAAACATATTTTATTTATCACTAAAGAAGGGTTCGGTGAATACACATGTGAAACTGGTGGGTTCGGTACCTCAAAAAAGATTAAGAACCACTGGCATAACATCTCATACACCAATCTCTATAAAGCTAAACAAAAGAAAACTCTTTTACAATACAGAATTTTATTGTTTAAATAGTTCTGTTAGTATATGGGTTTAGCTTCAAAATAGACTTTGAGGATTTATCTAAGGTGATTGCTGTTCTTTTTGTGTATAAAAAGTCAATGCTATAATTAAAATTTATGGATTACAGTAATAAAATAACAAATTGAGTATTACTTCTAATTTAAAAATAAATTCTCCTGGCAGATTAAAATCTCTATTAACAAGTCTAACCAAGCAAACTTCTCAGCTGACTAGAACTTAATTTTATTTTATTCTTCTTTTCTTTTTGCCACATAGCACTTTAAAGATCAGAAATGCACTCTCTGGGGAGCACTCATCCACAAATCAGCAAACAATTAGTCCACATTGAACAGCTACAACACTGCAAATGACTACTGAGAGGAAACTTCATGCTCTTGAAATACTTCAAGATTCACTGTAAAGAATATATGCTACATTACATTTAGAATCAGTTGTTTAACTAATGCAGAAATATTGGCAAGACATTCTAGAACAATCTTCAGCCTACACACACAGTAAGACTTATGCATCCCCCACCTTTGCTTGCAAAATGTTTTGTTTTCTTTTTCTTCTGGATAACATTTCACTAACAAGTGAATGGCACTGATTGACAAGTGGGACAATATAAGGAAAGGTTCTGGGCAAAATTTTTGAGTCAGTGGTTCCATGAAAACATAACTTATGTAGCAACACTTTTAGTTAATGAAATGAATATTGTAGAGATCCAGATAAAAATGATTACTATTGGTATGACCATAAATGTTTTACTTTTATGAACAAATTTAAAAAAAACAAGTTATTTTTGAAACATTAGGACCATATTTGGGGGCTGATAAGGTTGTGTTTCTGCTCATATAGCATCAAAAGTTAGTTGTTTTTTGGCTTCCTTGCATTAAACAACATGATACTTCAAAATATATTCTGACATATAGTCTTAAAACTACAGACCTTGCCTCTCTCTGAAGATTCAAAAAATAAAAAATTTAAAAACCAAATTGCTAATTCCAAAACAGAAGTCAAACCATTAGATTGCTCTTAGTAATATTTTTAAAAAAATATGATTTCATTATATGTTGAATTTTTAAGGTCTAAAATTATTCTTTAGTTTAGTGGAAGAGCAACATAATTATTTTATTTGTGTTCAATTTCATTTCACATTATCTTAGACAAATAATTACTTTTATGAAAACATAGGAGGTATAGTGTCCATCCAATAATCAGGTAGTGTCTTGTGTCAATCATGTTGCCTTCAGAGTTAAATTTTGCTTCTTTACATCTTCCCACTACCTTGCTATGTTAAAAAGCATTCTTAATTCTCGGTGTTATTAACCACAATTTCAATGCAATGTAGAGACACTCCTTGTTGAAACATTATTTGCACATTTCAGTCCCATCTGTCAGCCATTAGTCCCTTGCTCAGAAGTCATGCTCCTTCCTCTGCAATTCTATAGTCATGTATTTTTGGTTACAGAAATTCATCTCCTCTGACTTGTATTATAGTGTGTCTCCCTACAATATGAATTCTTCAAGTGCAGGGACAGTCTTATCTGTCTTTTCTCCCTTAAGATCTTTTATAATTCCAGGCACAGTGTGAGTGTTCAGTAAAATATTTCTAATTGAATTTTCTTCCTTAGATATCAATGCATTAAATTCAATCATTCTAGGTTCCAGCTGCACCTTCCCAAGCAAGTTTTTCTATCACCCTTTTTTCTTTTCTTTTCTTTTATTTATTTTTTTACAGAGATGGAGAGACTCAGAGAAAGAGATAGTCAGGGACAGACCGACAGGAACAGAGAGAGATGAGAAGCATCAATCATCAGTTTTTCGTTGTGACACCTTAGTTGTTCATTGATTGCTTTCTCATATGTGCCTTGACCACGGGCCTTCAGCAGACCAAGCAACCCCTTGCTCGAGCCAGTGACCTTGGGTCCAAGTTGGCAAGCTTTTGCTCAAGCCAGATGGGCCCACGCTCAAGCTGGCGACCTTGGGGTCTCGAACATGGGTCCTCTGCATCCCAGTCTGATGCTCTATCCACTGCGCCACCACCTGGTCAGGCTATTTCACCCTTTTTTAAAGAAGATCTAATAACATCAGATCATACACAGTCAATAGCAAGGATGCCATTGTTATGAATGGGCTTTGAGGTTCATCAGTTTGTGACCAATTTCATCTGGTCATCAAATATGAAAGAATCCCCTCTCTGCACCTTTGGTTCTTCACAGGTGTGATGGACTCACCTAATTATCATGAGGGTTAACTAAGGTAATGCAAATAAACTTCTTGTACAGTGCTCTAAATCAAAATTGGGACCAAGTATTTTACATTATTAATAAGAGAACTTAAGACCATGATTACCAAAGGTTAGCTAGCAATGAGCAGTTGAGGAGCCTAACTAATCTGTGGATAATTACCTGTTTGTTAGGTATAGCCCAGTTCAAATCAGATGTGCTAAGTGTGGTTTCCTGGAGAAATTGATTTAAAATGTAAGAGTGGTTTTGCTGATACCCAAACTTATTTTACATCATTATTACATAGGGTTACAATCATGCAGAATTAAGATTTTTAAAACTTTTTTGAACAATAATTATATTTTAACATATATTGGGTAGATGTTTAACCTCTAAATGATAGATTACTTAAATTATTAATTTTAATGCTTTAAAATTAGCCTCTATTAAACCTAATTATTGGTTAAGTGGGTCTAATGTTAATGGACATTGAAAGATCAAAAAATTAAAGATATTTGTCCAAATTAAAATTAGAGCATGTAGCTCACATTTTCTAAAAGAACATGTGTGCTTCTGTAATAATAATTTTATTATCACCAAGTTACAGGATAGAGTTTAAATTATGACCTTTATATATCAGCAGAAGCCATGTATTAAGGATTAAAAACCTACTGCTTTTACTAGTCTAGTTAAAGACTATGGCGTGATACATTCTGAGCTCCAACTTTTATAAAAACCAGAGAACACTTCTAATAACACTTTTTCTAATTTCATGGTTCAGTGCACAGTCAGTAAAGATTTAAATAACTCAGAAAGAAAGCCTATTCTCTTTCTTTATTAGAACTTTGAGTCAGGCAAATTCTTTGATATTTAATAGGTTTTTAACCCTTTTAATAACTTTTTATAATGAAATTTATTGGCAGTTGTTTTAAAGTAAAGGGTTATTATATTAGCATGAATAGCCGTCAGGAGTATTTATGATTAGTTTTGAGACCTTGACCTTATATGACTCAAAGTGTATAAAAGCATAAATGAGTGAATAATGTTAATATTAACTAAATTATGTATACCCAGAAATATAGAGAATATATAAAACTACTTCCGTCTCATTATCTAATCTGCTATAAAACTATGGCAGACAAATATTTAAATGTTTTAATTGTTTTAAAGAAGCTTAAGGTCACTTACAGAGTCAGATACTTTAAAAAAACTAAAAGGCATTGTAATTTTCCTAGACTGATTTTTACCAAGTTATTAATACTATACTCCATAAAAGAGGATTTCCAACCTTTTCCTATCTTAGTTTCATGCTATTTTAATGTTTTATAATATATTAAAAGGATTATTAAAAGATTTCCATAATTAAATAGTAATTTAAAATTGTGGTTTTTTTCAAGTCCCTAATAAGTTGGGAGCATACAAATATTCTGCACAGGGAAGCTATCTGCCTCAACCAAAATATAAGGTTTTAATTATTCTTGAGATGTACTTTTTAGTGAATGTCATGTGTATCTAATGATTTAAGAGCCTCTCAATGAACTCAAATATCACTTTTCTGAACTGATGTTAAGAAGTCAATATTCCACTTGACATCTCCACTTTTACTAACATCCTATTAGCATTCCAGTGGAAAGTATGAAATTCAGTGTAATGTTCAGGTTTAAGGAATCATTTCAGCTGACTTCTGATGCTATAAATCTGCAGAACTAGTTCTCATAGGTAAACCACAACTCCCATAGGGCATGTCTCATAGCATTTCCCAAGTTTCTTATCACCTATCCTTTTAATCCATTTTTCTTTTGTTTTAATGCACACAATCTTTCTAAAGCATTCTGAAAATAAAGTACATTTTTCAGTTTCTTTTCTAGGTACATCAAAGTGGAGGAGATGTGAACAGACATTAGTGTGTTTGAATATACTTTAATAAAAGATAATAGCCCTGTGAGACAAAACACTGACTAAACTTTGTAGTAAAAAAAACAGAAGACACAACTTCTAAAAAAAAAAAATTCTTTATTGATTCTAATCATAAGTAAACCCAGTAAATCCAGAGTTGACTTATAGACTCCAATTTCCAGAGGTGTACAATTTTATAAGAACTGCTAATTCAGATGTTTTGGGAACCACAGGGTGGGAATAGCAAGTCCCCCAAACTTATAAATAAGACAGAGCTTTTAGTTCATGAGCTTTCATTTCTTGCCATTAACTGTAATTATGAGAGATGCTCCTTGTCAATTAACAGCTGAGCTTGCCTGTTGCACATTGTCATGTGTCCTTTACTTGAGCTGGGCAGAAGAACCTTTTCAAGGGCACACAGAAGCACAGTGTTGAGCTTGGTAATAAGAATGTTAATAGTTTAACAAAAACAGTTGGTGACAAATAGTTTTGGCATGAAGTTATCAGAAATGGGTGCCTCAATGTGAGGCATCTTTCCAACTGTGTGATTAAAAAGCATAACTATACTCCATAACCTCTTGGCCTTTATCATGATCCAAAGAGTAATTGAACAGAAGGTATACTATGAACTGGAATCCCTTTTATGCATTAAATATTTTGAACTTTGCATCTACCAGTTATCCTATTAACCTTGTTCAGAGAGCTATTAATATGCAGGTTATAAGTTCAACCTTTATCTGCTCTATTTACTTTTGCACAGTGAAACTCTGTGCCCTGTGATATAAGACGCCTAGCTTATCCCAGGGAAGATCTCCACAACCACAAGCTTTTAGCTTCCAAAATGTTTGGTCACAACTATTTCTGTGGCTCATTGTGAACTAGAAGTAGTCAGAAAAAGAGACTCAAAGATGGTAACAAATGATAAACATCAGCATTTTCCACAAAAGGTAATGCATATGAGCAACAACCACAGAAATAACTGTTTGGCAATACATCTTAATTATTATCCCAATTAATTCTCATAATCACACTTAAAAGCAAACATTTAAGGTTATTATATTTCTCTCATATTTATCTCCTTAGAACTTATCACTAACAAACTACATTGAAGACTTATCATATTACCTACTTCCCCCCAATAGAAAGTAAGCAGCATAAGAGCAGAGATGTCAGTGTGTTTGCTCACTGTGGTTTATCTGGTACCTAGAACAGTTCCTGGCACACAGTGGGTCCTCAGAAAATATTTGTTGTTGAAAACTTGTTCCCAGTATTTACAGAAGTTGAAAAAGTTACACAACTCAGGAGAAACAGAGCCAACCTGATGATATCATGAGCAACTAAGATGCCTCTTTCTAGGGATGTGACAGAAAAAGAAATTGAATTACATTGAGGAGGGCCAGCACCTGACAAGGACACTGAAGACATTGGAAAGTGGGGGGTTTTCCCTCCACCTCTGGCTTTCTGATCTTTGGTTCATTCCTGGGAGAGCATATAAAGATTTAATTAATTAAATTAAAATTTGGTCAAATGATCATTAGCCAATGTAAATTTTGACCATGAGTTTTAAAATGCTCAATGACATTTTCCTCTAACACATCAAATTCCTTGAGTAGTAGGTGTATCATTTGTAGAAAAGATTGCCATGAAGGAGAGACCACAGTTTGAAAGAGGTGGATGGTCAGGTATTATGGAAGTTTCTGTGAAGATAAGCAGTGTTTTTCAAGGTGGTTTTAATCTTCTCCAAAGATGGTAGTTCTAGAGAGTGCTATGTCCTCCTATTTGGTAAATACTTGTGTCCTCCCAATTGGCAAACATCTAATTAATTGTGCTCCAGAGTTCTTGTTTTTCTATGATAATTAGTTTTATAATGGCTACCTAACTAAACTATAAATATTCCATTTTAATGTATTGTAAAAAAATCAGAGCCTTATGTGTTCATATTATCTTTTGAAACAAAAGTAGATTCCAAATGTTAAAATCAAAAAGCTTTGTTTTTAGAACTTTACAGTTGAAATCAAGCTATCCTGACCCAACATCAAGGATAAAAAGACATTTTCATATATTTTTTGAGCCTCATTTTTCCTAATCTTTAAAAATATAGTGTGTGCTTTCATATGTATTTTCCATATTTTCTTTCTTTTGACACTAAGTATCAGCATTCAATGTCAGTAGTCTAATAGCAAAAATGTTAAAGATTATTTAAAGTACACATTTTTGTATATAATCAATAGATCACACAAAGAGGTCATGTAGAAACAATTTATTTAATTTGTTTGGACAATAAAAAATTTAGCTTTCTCTTAGAAATGCTTTTAGGAAAATAATAAATAAAAGTTAATTATTAAATTTACATGCATTTGTTCTAGTATATACATTTACATATTAATTGAATCCTGGCAAAAATATGCAATCAAATTGGGGAATTAAATAATATCAACATTTACATTCTTCTCATAGCCTCTTAGAGCGCATTATTCCTAAGAAAAATGGAACTGCTTAGCCTTCCTGGCCTGATTAATCATGTAAGGCTGGATGGACTACCAAAAGCAAGGCTCAAAAGTCTTTATTTAGATGCTGGGGACAGTATGTTTGATCGTGTGTATAAAAGGAACCTAGAATAGGCACTTGTCATAGCCTAAACTGGCAGGGTCTCCTCCTAGCCCTGGGGAAAGCACTCAACAGCAAAGGGTGTCAAATGCTGACAGGGGTAAATAGAAAGGCTTCAGAGATTCCTCACGTTCTCTTGTTCCTGTGCAACTGGCAAACTTCCAGGCCTTGCCTGCAAAGACCACAGAAAGTAGCAGCTGGTGAGCCACATTAGCAAATAAGGCCTCAGGCCTCCCCATGTTCCAGGCTCTGTTCACCAACTGCTATTCACTCAAACAGCTGGATCAGAGGGAGCCAAGATGTTGTTAGGGTTTTATGTGTACAACTGTTTTGATATGGATTGTCTGCTAGAGGCAGAGATAATGATAGCTTTCAAGGCTGGCATGTTAGACTGGGAAGGATGCTGATATTTGAAAAAAGAAAATAGACTCTGGAAAGATTGTGAAATACACAGCTTTAAGCACTGAAATGCAGGCCTTTCGTTGTTCTGGTGCCATGCAATGGCAAGTTTTAACACTCTGTAGTTACTAATACAACTAATGTTCCAAGGATGTATTTTCTTTTTTTGGTATTACAGTTACACCAATATCCTACTCATTTTTAAAAATAATCCAAAATAAGAAACTTGGGTAATTTATTTCCTTTTCAAAGAAAATGCAAGAAAAATAAAGGGCAAACAGATGCTGGAACACATATCAGAGTGCCTGGAGTTTCCCACATAAGGGCTGTTCCCAACCTGGAGTTCTTATCAGTGTAGATAATTGGGCAAGAGAAGACAGGAATGTGGTATTAGCATCAAGCCATGGATTACAAGGCAGGTCATAAGGGAGAATATGTGATATCCTAATTGATTTTAACTGAGCTTTTGCTTTCCATTAATTGGAATAAGATTTTAAAGAAACTCAAATGAAATCTTCTCTTTATTATCATAATCTTCCTCCATTATTTTAATTGTCATTTTCTAGTTTCTGTAATTATAGAATGATATTCTATAAAATCAAAGGAAACAGTTCTGATTTTAAAAACAGTAATAATAAAATCTAGTACCTATTTTCAACAGATTGCATTTTGCCAATGAGGAGACATATATTAAGAACAATTCAAAATTAAAATGCCCATGGCATGCAGGACTTTTAGCTAAGAAAAAAAATGAAGTTAATGAGACTTGAAATCAACAAAATGAGAAATATATACATTAGAAAGTGCCTTTGAGTTATTTGAGTCCTGAGAATTTAGCAAATGTAGTTCCCAAAAGATTAAGGATTTCTGATACTGTGTCTGTGCAGGTAGTGTCATCAGTACTAATTGTACACTGCACATCTATTCAGTGTACCTCAAGAAATATGTGTTTAGTTCCTACAATATGCTAAGATCTATGCTAGATACTAGAGCTATGATGATAGCAAAATAGATTCTATCCCTGATATTTTGAATTTAAAATCTGTTAGAGTATGCAAGTTAAGATTAGGTTCAGCTGCATACAATAAGAAACTCAAAATGACAGTAATTCTAAAAAAAATAAGCAGTTACTTCCCCTTCACATTAAATAACCCCACGGTATAATTGTCCAGGCTTTGGTGGCTCCATGTCAGCCAGACATTCAAGCACCTTGTGCTTTCAGTGTCCAAAGATCCAAAACATTTTCCCAAGCTCTAGTCACACTCACATTTTTGCCAGAAGAAAAGAACAAAGAAAGATGAAATTTTCCTTTAGGGAGATTTCTCACAAGCACCACACAGCACTTTCACTTACATTTCATTAGCCAACACTTGGTCATATGGCCATACAAAGTTACAAAGGAAGATAGGAATGCCCTCTGTTAGCTA
Source organism: Rhynchonycteris naso (assembly GCA_037038555.1). Classification (NCBI taxonomy): domain Eukaryota; kingdom Metazoa; phylum Chordata; class Mammalia; order Chiroptera; family Emballonuridae; genus Rhynchonycteris; species Rhynchonycteris naso. The sequence goes on from CM072998.1 coordinate 233,435,624, forward strand.
GGTCCTTGGCTAGACAACTAAATACTGGATATTGAAGGCTTGTCCCTCAGGACAAAAGTATGAGTGTTAGAGGGTACCACTTGAAATTTTCTTTTTATCTTGTTCTATATTAAGCTCGCAGGGAAAAAAAATCATAAACTGGTTATAGTTAGTTCATATTTGGGCATTTATTTTTTTCTTTATATAATGATTAAGCAAATATTTTTTAATACTTGAAATAGCTAATGTAATGAGTTGTGTACTAATCAAGATTACTGTCTAAAAGGAATATATGCATTAGATTAATAAATTTAAAAGTGGTGTCCTATAAAGAAGGTATAAACAAATAGCTTTGACAGTTCAGAGTAGAAACATACTTAAAGCTTTGTAGATGATCTGATTTTTTAGGTTGACTTGAAAATATATTTGGGATTTGGATATGAAAGTATAATGAAAAGAACACAAATAAGTAAAGTAGTCATATTTTATTTCTGCTTTAATCTCTGTTGGTAGAAAGATCTGAGATTATTTAGCCTCTCTCATCCTCAATAAACTTGAACAAACCAATTATTTTTCTAGAGGGCTACCTCAAAGAAGAATTATAAGGCTCACTAGGTAAAAATACTGTGCAAATCACAAATCACTGAGCAAAGTAAGGTTTTTTGAACTGATTTTTAAAATTTCAGATAGCAGATGCTCAGAAAATGAATGCTAAAAGAACAGCATAGACAAAGACACATGTTCAAGGGGGAGAGACATAGGCAAAGAATAGCCATTAATTGGGTTTGGCTGAACAATAAAGTGTGTGAAGAACAGTTATAGGGAATAAGGTTATTTGGAGTCTTCAATGGCATGCTGGAGAGATTAGACTTAATTTGGTAGGCAGATATCATTAAGAAGTTTTTGAACCTGTAGCTCATGAAGATTAATTTTGCAGTACTCTTCAGGGTGGATATAAAGAGATTCTTTTTAGTTAAGTAGCTATTGTAAGTGAAGAGGTCATGAAAGCCTGAAATACATGAATGAGTGTGGGAATGAAAGGAAGGGCAGATGGGAGGGATGTTTTAGAGTAGACTCAATGGAACTCACAAGAGTTTGAAAGAAAAAGAAAGAATCAAAAATTACTAGAACATTTTCAGTAAATGTAACATGGAGAATGAAGGTATCATCAATAGAAATTGGACACATTGTACAAAATAGGTTTGAGAAAGAAAACATTGCTCATGTTTCTAGCAGAGGTGTTGGCCAAGCAGTGATGTCTAGCAGGCAGTTACAGAGTTAGACCTGGAGTTGGATCAGAAGTGTACATTTTACAGTAAAACATTCCTCATAAACAAAGTCATGATGAATCCTAGCTGCATGGGGGAAATGTGAATCAGAAACAGAATGATAGGGAATTATTTAGGGGTGGGGAGTTATAAAAAGAAAAGATGTCAACAGAGGAGTCATGAAGAATCAGAGAAAACAGTAGTTGTTATGAAGCATGACTTAAGTGAATTACTCACAATAAGTTAAAAATATTAGAGGTTAATAGGAAATAATATTTTGCAAGTTGAGATTGTGTATTTGACATTAAGACCTGTGTTCAATCAATATCTCTCTAGAAAGAAGCCAGTAATCAAAACACTTGCTTACCTTCGTGAGCTAACTATTCTTATTTGTCAGTAATCAGGCTCCATCCAGCTCAATTTCCCCCATATTATCCATTAGGCAGAGAGGGATTAATCCTGAACAGACTCCTGTGAAAGCAAGGTAAAATGAAAAGACTCCTCTTAATTCACAAATGTCACCATGGGTGTTAAGATCTGACTATTTCTAAGTGCAGCTGAGAACTAAGAGAGGAGCGTTTTGCTCACCACCCTCTAAACAGAAAAATTGTTCTTTGATTTGGTGTTAAAGCTGCTGTCTGACTGACCTAACACATTGGTGACAAGATATTTTCAACTAATGAAGAGTCTGTTGAAAAAGAGGTGTGCTGTTGAGTACTCCACTGCCCCTACCTGAATTGATTCTTTAACACACTTTCACCCTGCCCACCTCCTTCTACTAACAGTACAAAGGTGGGAATACAAATTTTAGTATTTAGAGATCTATTCACAGTATCAATTAACATGAGAAAACAATAAAAAAAGGTTATAAAATGATAGGAGTGATAGGTGCTATAAAGTGAGATTGCTTTAGACTTTTGAAGACTTGTGGTTGTAGTCATAAATCTGAAAATTATATGTAAGTTAATTTAAAAACCATCCTCTGCACTGTCATGTTAAAAACCATAATATTTCTGAAAGAGTAAGATTAAGAAGTGAGTTCGAACAGGTAAATTACAAATTATTCATGCTTTGTAACTTGAGGTTTATGTGGAGAAATAACGATGTCAATTAGCTAAGTACTTCTGGAAAGACAAGTTAATTAAAATAGGTTTTTGTTAGTAAACATTTTTAATTTACAGGATTATGAAAATGTGTTCTACTACAAACATTAACGTTTGAACATGCACACGAGTGCATTTGTTTGGTTCAGGGTTGAGAGAGGGGCTGCCCGGTGTAGGACAGTGCCCATATGGGAATTTGTTACTCTCTGCTCAGAATGAGAGAGCTGTTCCTTATAGGATTTGAGAAAAAACACAATAGGACTTCAGGTTATTAGAGAGTAGGACTGAACAGACATTCAGTATAAACTGCCTCTTCTGTATATTTTCAAAAGTCAGTCCTGATTTTTATGATACCCTCTGTCAGTGGCACAACTTTAAGGAAATCTGTGAAAACTTGTATTATCTCATATGAAAGGTCTGATTATAGAAGTTATGTGAAAAACTAAGAAGGAAAAAACTATTTTGTAAATGTGAGCGGGGAACCATAAATGGACTAGATAAAGACGATCAATTTGAGTAGACAACATTTGACATGGTGAGTTTTATTATTATTTTTAGTTACTATAACTCTTTTTGTGGGATACATAAAATGTTGAATCATCTGTTTATTACAGTAGGAAGTATCAAAGAGTGGAATTGAGAAGTGTAGATTTTAACTCCAACTCTGTGGCTTGGAGAAGTCATTTAACTTTTCTGGCTTTATTCCATAGTTATTTGTTTGTTTATTTTACAGACATTCAGCAAGCTAGCACTATGGCCTCCCCCTAAGATTCCTCTTTTATAGACAGAGAAAATGTCACTAGGGATCACTGAAACTCTAATATGTGTCATTGATTAGGAATAACTACTTAGTATGAGATTTCATAAAAAGATGAACTATGCACTACTTTTGAAGGATTGGAGGAATATAGTTTAAATTGTGGGGAAAAGTGTTGATTTGTATTTTTCTGAAGTGAGAAGCAGGGAGGCAGAAAGACAGACTCCCACATGTGCCTGATCAGTATCCACCCGGCAAGCCCACTAGGAGGAGATTCTCTGCACATCTGGGGCGTTGTTCCGTTGCAACAGGAGCAATTCTAGCACCTGAGGTGGAGGCCATGGAGCCATCTTCAGTGCCAGGCCAACTCTTGCTCCACTGGAGCCTTGGCTGTGGGAGGGGAAGAGAGGGATAGAGAAAAAGAAAAGGGGGAAGGATGGAGAAGCAGATGGGCGCTTCTCCTGTGTGCCCTGGCTGGGAATCAAACCTGGGACTTCCAAACACTGGGCCAACGCTCTACCACTGAGCCAACCGGCCAGGGCCAAAGTGTTGATTTAGACTAGAAAAGCAGAAGGTACAATATCATGAGCCATCATAAGCCCTCAGCAAGAAGAGCCAGATTTTATGATATCTAGAACTGAATCTGCAGGTGAAGCCAAGTAAGAACTGGAAGGGTCTGAAGGGGTGATACTAAGAAAAGACCTCCTAGTATAGACAGTGAGCCTAACACAGAAGAGACTTCCTTAGTCAAAACTTCAATTTCAGATGAAACTGACTAGAGTGCATTGGTAGAAAATGATTTTATTATCCCCCCCCAAAAAAGAAAACAAGAAAGAAAAAACAGGAAAACCTCTGACAATGTTATTTAATTGACCTTTACAGTATTTCGATGTCATAATAGCATTTGCAGACAAGTAATTACTAGGTATTCTGACACCATGTGGGATATTATTTTTAATGAAACCGAGAAAGATAACCTTATTACTTTATTATTTTTAATTCCAGAATGTAACGATAACCACATATCCCTTTACTGCTTTTCTTTTTTTCTTCTCTTCTTTTATAAACCAAGATCTGCATAAAATCTTCAAGCCCCTTCAAAGTGAAAAAAACTGAGCTGCTTCTATAAGCACCACAAAATATTCCCCATTATTTTAAGTTTAAAAATGCCAGAGAAATGTTAAGTGAAACCCACCATACTCCTCTTATACAACACATTTGACCTCTAGATACGTTAAGAGCTTCATCCTCCAATGCTTTTAATTCTAATCCTTGCAGAGATGAAATTCATTGCTTGAATTACAAGAGTGAGTCTCATTAAGGCTAAAAAGCAGTGACCCAGATAGCATAATGGATTAATATGGTGACCTTGCAACTTTAGAGATTCACTTTCAAATATGACTTTACAAATCACTTCAATAGTCAATTAATCAATCAGTTAATACCAACCTTTGAGTGTTCTGAGTTTGTAAGTTAGTAGATCATTTTGGTCATTACTAGCTACATAGAATTAAACTGAGAACCACAGGATACTTAACTCCCAGAACCTTTCTTAATAATCACAATAAAAGAAAGGGTTTTACGAACTGCTGTGAATGGTATAACCACTAATAATTATATGATTTTGACACTCTAATAAACATCAGCACTTTGAACCTTATACCATAAATATTTATTAGTGATATATTTGTTTCATCAGTAAAGGACTATAAATATAATTAATCAGCTCTTGATTAATGAACTGTGATGTTGATTGAATTCTCAAATTCTTTCGTTTTGGTAATAGCAGCTTTAGGGCAATATTGTTAGAATTATTCTACTCTGGGGAGAGGGGTGGGGGAGGGAATGGAAAAGCGTTTTATTTAGCAGGACATCCTACAGAATCTTTAAAGTCTAAGCAATATTTTTAATTTTTTTTCCAGAAACGTGTTTGTGAATCATTATTTCTATCCATCTTTCTTGTAGATGCAAGATATACGGAACCCAGAAGGAGCTCACTATAGCTCCCATCCTCAGATGGCAGCCATGAGACCAAGGGGTCAGCCTGCTGACATCAGGCAGCAGCCAGGAATGATGCAGCATGGCCAGCTGACCACCATCAACCAGTCCCAGCTAAGTGCTCAGCTTGGGTTGAATATGGGAGGAAGCAGTGTCCCCCACAACTCTCCATCTCCCCCTGGAAGCAAGTCTGCCACTCCTTCCCCATCCAGTTCAGTGCATGAAGATGAAGGCGATGACTCCTCTAAGGTAGGACAGGGTTATTTTTTAGGACCTGTAGAAAACACTGGTTGCCTAAAAAAAGTATTCTTTGGCACCTTCTGTTACCTATGATAGATGCATGTTTATGTCACCCAAATTAAGAAACACTGGTGGGGGGGGGGTTAATTTTTGATAAAGCATGAGGTTATAAACTGAATGAATGAATGAACACCTTGTCCAATTACACTTTTAAGTCCCTAATAAATCCTTTAAATACACATGTATTAAGCATAAAAGTAAGTTGCACCCAAAAAATATAGGGTCTTCATAGTGATTATGGGAGAATAACCCTTATAGGACTCAACATCTAAATTCAAGCTGAATTCACCCCTCATTCAAAAAAATTAATTTTAATTTAACCATTTTATTTTAAGAAGGCAACATCCCTAGGATACAATAATGGCTGTATTTGTGTGTTTGTGTATTGTATGATCAATGGTTAGGTAAAACCTTTGAGATCATCTAACCCAAGTATTCTTTATTAAGGATGAAAAAAGTAAGGGGTAAAGCTATTAGATGACTCCTTTGCAAAAAAGCCTGGGTGTTTCATTGCTTACCTGTTAACCCCATGCCAATATGTTTGCCTATCTGTCTCATCACATTAAGTTCTCTGTGTAGGAAGATGTGTCCTTAGATTGAAAAATTAGCTGTAGAAGTCTTTAAAGTATTTAAGGCAGATTTTTAAATGGCTTCACCAAAAACAAATGTATTCTCACTCAAAAACCCAAAATTATCTTTTTATTGCCTTGCTTATCAGTGAAGCACCTTTCTTATTTGTCCTAGTGAGGACTCTTGTGCCTAGTTACTAAGAAAACACTTGCATTTATGTATGTACTGCTACTTCCTTCTATTTTCTTTGAAATATTACTAATGAATTGTCACTTGTGTCAGCCATTTGATTTCCTTTCACTTCTGTGAGAATTTTGTTTCTGGGAAATTAAATTTGTCAACATGCTACCAAAGACAGCACTGTGGTGTGTGGATCTACTGTATATGGTTAACTTTTCAAAGGCTACATAAATTTTTTAAAGATCCAGATAAATAGTGATTCATAAATTTATCTAGCCCGATACCAAATACAAAGCTACTACGTTGACTATATATTATTATTTTTAGTATTCTAATGTTCTGGCATTTTTTGGAGCCTTAATTTTGGAAAGACTGCCTCTCGCAGGGCTAGCTAATTCCTAGAGATAGTGAATGACAACCACATGAGGACATCTTCGATAAACCATGCAGTCTTGAGCCCACCTCCCCAACCAGCTCCTCCTTTATTAAACTTTCATATAATTTTCTTAAGAACCTGTGTATTATTCTAATGGTATTTAGTAGCCAATGAGTACCTTGACCTAAATGTGCACATAGAGAATATGTTGTGCCCAGTGATTTAGGTATTGCGTTATGCATGGAGGATTCAAGTTAATTTCTTAAACATAGGTGATATGTACTATACTGCAAGGGAAAAATATATTCTATTATAGTAAAGATTATTTACACATCTGGATTTTATCTTTTTAAGTATTCATTCCTATAATTTCAGAAAATTAATGTAAAATTAGTAGCATCTTCTGATAATATAGTTAATACAGGATTAGCTTTGCTTACATATTATTTTCCACACTCTTCAACCTAAAATAGTAGAAGTCTGAGCAGAAATTAGAAATTCCTGGAATTAACATTAGTGGATTCTGCCACTTTCAATTGGCCCATAAGGTCCGTATCTTATACTTTTGCCGAGGAATGACTTTCTATGTAATGAGCTTCCAAGCTGGTATGAAAGTTTGCCAGTGCCTGACCTGTGGTAGCACAGTGGGTAGGTGTCAACTTGGAATGCTGAAGTTGCCAGTTCAAGACCCCTGTCTTGCCTGGTCCAGCACATACAAGAAGCAACTGCGAGTTTATGCTTCCCATTTCTCCTTCTCCCTGCCTTTCTTTTTCTCTCTCTCTTTTCTCTCTAAATCAATAAAATAAAATCTAAAAGAAAAAAGAAAGAGAAAAAGAAGAAAGAAAGAAAGAAAGAAAGAAAGAAAGAAAGAAAGAAAGAAAGAAAGAAAGAAAGAAAGAAAGAAAGTTTGCCAGTGAGTAGTCTATCCAACTACTCAATTCACATCTCAACATAATTTATAGCTCACTATTAATGATTGTGTAACATTATCTAGTAGAACCCATATTCTATAGTGGTATATTCTTGAATTAGTAATATGTGAAGGGTTAAGCAAAGATTTCTCAAGAATGCCAAAATGGCTTTTTGTCTATGCAAATATTCTCAAGTTCATGTTTAATTTAAGTGTATTTTCCATCTCAAGAATATCTACCCTACCATGCCAACTCTTTATGCCGTTCTTCACCTTCATTCCAATGCAAAACCCTTCCTACCCATTTATTCAACTTATTTACTAAACAGCTAAAAAGAATCCTCAGACAAAAGTGCTTCAGCATTCTTTGTCACAGTTCAAGATTAAACTAGGATTTTTCCCTTTATATGAAAGCAGGATTTATGTGGTGTGTTGTATTGCAACAGTTCCATTTAAACATGAAATAGCATTAAGTCAAAACAATCATTTAAATCATTCCAAACAAGAGAATAAAAAAAGATATTTACTTTCATACCAGAAAAAGAAGCCTTTAAACCTCCCTCTTAATACTTTTTGCTCTCTTAAGCAATTACATATTAATTCCAGCTTATCTAATTGAACAATTAAATAAGTTTGTTTTGACAGAGAAATACTGTAAATACAGCAGTAAAATAAATTACCACCTTATAAACACTACCCATGGTTCTGATTGCTATGGAGCTGTGTTGACAGCCTAAAGTCATAAACTAGACATATAGTAAAACATCAAAGATGTATAAACTTGGGTAGCTTGTGGTTCTAAGCCTGTAATCTGGTACTTTTAATATAGCAGACACTTTAAGACACAAAGTATCTGGCATTACAAGTATATTTTTAGTACAATTTCCCTTTAAGGAAATTATGGACTCAGAAAAACAATTTATAATTTTCCGTCCTTTCACTTTCAACTTTTCAGCTTAAAATATCCTTAAATTTTGTATATGTCTCTTGTACATAGCATATGGTTAGATAATCTTTACTTTTAAATAAAGCTGACTTCATTTATGTTAACATAAGTACTAAAATATTTGGGTTTATTTCTCCATTTAAGTATGTTGCTTTCTATTTATCCCACAAATCTATGTTTCTTTTTTCCTTTTTACCTTCTTTAAGATTATTTAACTTTGCTTACTCTATAATTTCCCAGTGACTCTCTTCTGTTATTATGAAGATATTATATTACTTCATGAATCCTGATTTTCATTATTGCTTTTGAGAATTGTACTGCACCTCTCTCTTTCCTTTGAAAGTAATGTCTTTCCTCTCTGACTAGTTTTAAGATCTTCCCTTGCTTTCTTGGCCTTCAGCTTCACTGTGATGTGTATAGGCTTCTTTAAATTTATCCTGAATTTAAATATTCCTCTTTTTCATCAGTTCTAAGAAATTTTCAGCTATTATTGTTTTTCAGATATATCCTCTTGCCATTCTTCCTTTATTCTCATCCTGTAGTTCTGATAAGATATATGGTAGACTTTCTCATCCTATGCTCCTTGACTCATCACTTTTATAAATGCAATTTCCTTACGCCTCTGCATTACATTCTGATTAATTTATATAAATCAGTTTTCCAGCTCATAATTATTTTCTTAAGCAATATCTAATCTGAAACTAAAGCTAACTTATTGAGGTTTTAATTTCAATTACTGTATATTTCTGGTTGTAGTTGGTTCTTTCTCAAATATGCTTGGACTTTTTCAGTTGCTTTTTCTTTATCTTTACACTTCATTTCTTATGTTCCTTTGGGCATTTGCTCAATTTAATACATGAAGACTTTTGGGGTCTGATTCTATTCTCTATTGCTGCTGCTGACACTTGGTTTTAATGCCTAGTTTTGTATTGCTTTTTTGCTTTTAGAACGACAGGTAATATTAATTAGAACTTTATGAGACTTCTATTAGATCTGACTTGAAAGTAGATACTTCTAAAGATGATTTTTGCTTGCTTCTGCCAAGCATCTTGGACCATTACCATCTAGGACCACACTTGGCTTATAAAGTTTTTCAAAAAACTGAAATAGTATGCATTCAAGGTATAAATCATTACAATTGCTGGCTTCTGTTTGTGGATTATCACAAATGATATGTTTTCTCTCCATATTCAGTATCATTCTTGCAGCTCATAAGAAAACATATATAAGAGAAATCATTTTATTTCCCCCTTACACTAAGACTCTAATTCTTTTTCATCCTGACTTTAATAGGAACCCTCCTACTAAACATCACACTTTGGGTAAGCAATTGGCTCTGTCTTCTATCTACTGTGCATTTGACTCAATTTCACCAGGTTTAGCAATTGTATTCAAGATGAAATCTGGCTTCAGTACTTTGATTATTTCTCTGGGTTCCTGATTACACTTACTGTTTGCTTTTAAGAGTCTCTTACTAATTTTCTAGTTCTTCAGTGCATGTGTTTTAGACAGAGAGGGAAGTATTTTTCTTAAAGGCAATAGAATAAGATAATAGAGCAACAATTACATATGCCTTTAGAAAAGTACTTTTTATTTACCATTGTTCTAAAGGAAAGAAGCTTCCTGGAATAAAATAAAAATGATAAGGAGAAATGTTTCTATAAACATTAAATGAAATCAGGCCACATTAAAACCAAATGTCAATTCACATTATCTAGGAATAAGAAAGAATATTTAAAATTGGGACTTCAATTTATGGTATTTTCTACATTGAGCTGTGTTTATTATGCAATTGTTCAACACTTCATATGCTATAATATGCAAGATACTTTAAAAGAATTTCTTATACCCCATCAATTGAAAATGTATACATTCCTTGTTTATCAGAAATAAAGGGCCCTGGCCCATTGTCTCAGTGGTAGAGTGTCGGCCAGGGCACACAGGAGAAGCAACCATCTGCTTCTCCACCGTCCCCCTCTTCCTTCTTTCTCTCTCTTTCTTCTCCTCCTGCAGTCATGGCTCAGTTGGTTTGAGTGAGTTGGCCCCAAGTTCTTAGAATAGCTCCTTGGCCTCTACCTCAGGTACTAAAAATAGTTTGGTTGCTGAGCAACAAAGCAACAACCTCATATGGGCAGAGCATTGCCCCATAGGAGGCTTGCCAGGTGGATCCTGGTCTGCTGCATATGGGGTTCTATTTCTGCCTCCCTTCCTCTCACTTAATAAAAAGAAAACTGGAGGGAGGGAAAGAAAAAGGAAGGAAGGAAGGAAGGAAGGAAGGAGGGAAGGGAGGGAGGGAGGAATTTTTCCCTTACAGAAACAGCACCATCACAAAAATTGCTGTAATATTCCCTGTTTCTATGGTGAAGATTTTATAATATTTATTTTCTATGATAAGAGTTATAAGTGCAGTTCTATGTTGTTTGTTCAGCCTATTATGCAGATGGTGCTTGATTAAAATCTATTTTAAACTACAGCGATTACTGCAAGATAGTGTGCATTAAACAGCTCCCCCAGCTCCATTACGGGCTGGGGGACTGCCGCAGTTTATTTTAAATATGCTTATAGACACTTCTCACTTCTCCAGGGACATTTCAATATCAGTGATTCTCTTTCCTTGAGAGTCTTAACTCCTGTACTCTGTATTCCTAAGAAGTATTATATAAGTCACACAGTTACACATGCTTTCTTAAAGTGAAAAATGATTGTTTTCTTGTGATAACTTAAATACATCACTATAATTAAGTAATAATACATCAGAGGAGGTGGATTACCAGAAGCCTAAGGATACCTGTAGGGGATTTAGAAATAAATCTGTGTCTACAAATCTACCTGAGGCCCATGCATCTGTGTAAAGCTTATGTAAGAGTAATATTTTTATGTATTTGTATATTTATTTATTTTCACTTTAAATGTTAAATTAGTCTGCAGGTGATCAGAATTACAGTTAGGGCCTCAGCCCAGCCATGTTCTTGGTTGTTATGATTTTCATACAACTTTATATGTGCTTCCAAATGTCCTTCTGAGGCTTTGTAATTCTAAGCCTTTGCTCCATTCTGTAGAATGAAGTAGAAGTGTGTGGTTCTCCAACGCATGTAAGACAACAGAGTGAGGCTGTGAGGATGGAAGGAGACACGAGACCTGGTCCTTACTGGCAATGTGCTTGGTATCGTGGGGAGTGTACATGTGTGCATTTTGTGGTTTCATCTCTATTCTAAAGATTAGGATATGGAAATTAAATTTCAGTCTTGGAACCCTAGTAACTTTATAAATATTGTACTCTAAAATAATGTCTAGTACACAATGCTGTAGTGTCCAATACAGTAGCAACTAGTCATGTGTGACTGTGTACATATAAATCTAACTAAAATTAAATAAAATTTAAAAATTAGTTCCTCAGCTGCACCAGCCAAATGTGCTCTCTAGCCACATGAGGTTAGTGGCTACCCTTTTAGACAGAGCAGAGAACATTTCTATTTTTCCAGAAAGTTCTATAAGACAGTGCTACTCTGGACTTTAGAAGTTAGGGCCTCTTAGGAAATTAGGACATAAGATTAGAAGCTTTCATCCATCTAAGTAATAATTCAAGATGCAGACAATACTCATAATTAAGGTCCAGAGACATATTACAAATCCATTTAGCTATTTTTTTCCCACCACTAACATATTCATCATCATTGTGTTTATTCCAAAGAGTTAGTGGTCAAAAAGCCAGGTATCTTTCACTATGCAATCCGTTACTGGCATGTAAGTCGATCCAAATTACAGCTACATTTCCTTCTTCTGGGAGGCTTTGCATATGAACAATGAACATGGTTTTTCAAATACGTGATGCAACTACCTACAGAAAATAGTCTTTCCACATTTCAAGTTCGTTATACAGAATCTGAAACAGTGGCTCACTCCTGTCTCCTCCCAAACAAAGGGGAAATGCAAAGTAAAAACAAGGCCCCCACCAATCAGAAAATAAGCTCAGTGGTCCAGCTGGTCAAGCAGCCGGTGGCTTGACCTTCGCAGCACTGCCCATGCCCTTGGACACATTAGACACCAAACCACCACAGGAAGTCTTCACTCCTTTATAGTGAGTGCATCCTAAAGTGAAAGCAAAGGTAGTGCACAGACCCAGGTAGTCTTTATACAAGGAACATCGAGCAATACAATAAATGAGTCCATTCAAAGCACACTTTATTTTTTTTTAAATTGAGATCTTTCATAGATAGTTTTTATTTTTGTTTTTCTTCTTATGGCAGCCTTTGATAGGAGTCAGGGAATCCTCTTAAACTACAGTCCATTTATATGAGGGAATATTTATACGTGGTCAGAATATTATCATCTAATCATCAGTTTTAGTTATCTAGTTTAACTGGGAAGGAAAGGCAGTGAATCTTGAGAAATGAATATTTTGTGTGTACTCGTTAGTTTGGTCCTCTCAGATGTCAGTTTTCTTGGATGACAGATAATTCAAACTGAGTTTCACAGGAGTGTTTAAAAGGAGAGGATATCAATATGTCCTCAGGCCTGGCAGAGAACAAAGCAATGCCATGCTGTGAGAGTGGCTGACAGCCTGGCCATAATGGGGAGGACACCCCAGCTTCACTGCAGGGCCTCTCTGGTACTCAGTCAGAGATACAGTTGAAGCTCCAGAGCGATGCTCCATCATGCATCAGTGCACCTTATAAATGTGGAGGCAGAGTCATGAAATGCTTCTGCTACTAAATGAAACTCTCAGGTTGAGCAAGACTGCATCTGGCTAAGCCCACAGCACAACCCAGGAATCAATTGATTGCATGGGATTGTTTAGAGTTTCCTACGGGGTTGCTATACATTGCCTCTAAACGATAATTTGTGGGTTTCATACACGAGATACTTAAAGCTTCTTGCTGGCAGTAACAGGTTCTCCTGCTTCCTCAGCTCATCCACAGAAAGTAGGGCCGTGTTGTCAAAACAAGAGGGTAACTGTCCTTTCTGTTACATCCAGGTATCACATCCAGGAAACCTAAAACTTGCACTGTATCGTTCAAATAGCAATTTTAAAAAGAAAGAAGCACCTGACCAGGCAGTGGCACAGTAGATAAAGTGTCAGCCTGGGACACTGAAGACTCAGGTTCAAAATCCCGAGGTTGCCAGTTTGAGCGTGGGTTCACCATCTTGAGCTTGGGGTCTCTGACTTGAGCATGGGATCATAGACATGACCCCATGGTTGTGGGCTTCAGTCCGGAGATCACTGGCCTGAAGCTCAAAGTCACTGGCTTGATCCCAGCATTGTTGGCTTGAGCGAGTGGTTGCTGGCTCAACTGGAGCCCCCCAGTAAAGGCACATGTGAGAAAGTGATCAGTGAACAACTAAGGTGCTGCAACTATGAGTTGATGCTTCTCATTTCTTTCCCTTCCTGTCTGTCTGTTCTCTCTCTTTCTCTCTCACATGCGAGCACACATTAAAAAAAGGAAGAAAGAAGCATGGAGCTTCACAATTCAACACAATTTGGGACGATGGAGGAGAGAAACTGTTTAAATAATTTGAAGAAATCTTTTAATAAGAGCATCTACACTGAATCATAGGAAATTGATCTCTGTGATTAGCATTTGATTATTTTCCAAAATAATTGATATAATCTACAGTCATGGAGATTTTAATGCACCACTCAATTTTTAAATTAAAATTTAAAGTGAGTCCAGGTAATATTTCATATGGATAACCATCCATTTCTCTGATTCTAAATATTCTTATTCCTTTATGAAATATGACCTCCAATATCACAATCACTCCATTTTTAATTTTCTTTGTTTTGGACTTTCTTAAATACCTTTCTTCTTCTGCATAAATATTTTATTGTTATGAACATAGGAATGGTCATATTAATAAAATTTGGAAATTATAAAAATATTAAGAAAAATCATAAACATTCAGCCTTATTACCCCCAAAAAATTACTATTAACATGTCAAATACTCTAAAAATCTATCTCCCCACATATTGTCATAAAATAGTCAAGTGAATTAGTGAAGCCTGAGTTTCTGTAAGCGCTTACTATGTGTCAGTAAACATGATAAATGCTAATGAGCAAAACCAGATGTGGGTCTGTCTTCATGGTGCTTACACTGTGGGATGGAAGAAGATCTTAGTACATAAGTTATTGTATAGTTACAATAACTTTGATATGTGCTATGAAAGGAAGTGGAACTGTTGGAAGAGAAGACGCTCATAGTAACAAATCAAGTCGGGGGACTGGATTTAGCAGTGTGGCCCTTCAGAACCTTACTGAGAGCGTGGCATTAGGAAGCCACGTTGAAGAGAGCTGCAGAAGCTGCACACCATGAGCCTAGACAAGCACATGGAGGCATATAGTTAAGTAGAGGAGGGAGATATGCTTATATGGTTTGTCTCGTAAGGATCTTTTTTATTTTAAATTAAATTTATTGGGGTGACACTAGTTAAAATTATGCAGGTTCTAGGTGCTCAATTGGACAACACATCTCTGTGCACTATACTGTGTGTTCACCCCCACAAGTGAAGTCTGCATCCATCACCATTTATCCCCCTATACCTTCCTTCACTTCTCCCCACCACCCTCAGCAATCACCATGCTGTTTTCCATGTCCATGAGTTTTCTCTTTCTTTGTCCTTTTTGCTTAACCCCTCCACCCCCCTCACCCAGACCCAACCTCTCAACAGTCATCAGCCTCCTGTCTATCTATGATTCTGTCTCTACTTTGCTTGTTAGTTCATTTTGTTCATTAGAATACACATATGAGTGAAATTATATGGTACTTGTCTTTCTCTGACTGGCTCATTTCACTTAGCATAATGCTCTCCAGGTCCATCCATGCTGTCACAAAAAGTAAGATTTTCTTCTTTTTTACAGCCAAGTAGTATTTCACTGTTTATATGTACCACAGCTTTTTTATCTACTCATCTACTGATGGGCACTTGGGCTGCTTTCAACTCTTGGCTATTGTAAATAACACTTGCAATGAACATAAGGTCGCATATATTCCTTTGAATTAATGTTTTGGATTTCTTCAGATAAACTCACAGAAGTAGAATTGCTGGGTCATTGTCTCTCTTAAGTATTTAAATACCAGTTGGAGAGTAAAAGGACTGACTGGGGAAGGGGTTTCCTATCCTAGGCATTCTGATCTAATCATTGTAGAGCAACAATTTTTAACCAGTGTGCCACAAGAATTTTTAAAACATGGAATACCTGACTATTTAGTGAGAGGAACTGACTGCTTTACCTTTAGATTCATGTGATCAAATAAAAAAAAAGTGACAACAGCCAACAAAATATTTGTCCAGTATGAATGAATCAAAATCTTACCTATTTTTGTCAGACCAGCAAAAAATGCTATTTTTGGTATGCCACAGAATTTTAGTAATTAGTTTACGTGTGCCATGAGATGAAAAAGGTTGAAAATCACTGATGTAATGACAGCCTCTGGGCATTAGGGTATTATTTAAAAGTTTCACAGATAATTCTAATGTTCAGCCATATTTGAAAATTATTATAGGTCCTATTTGTCTACAAGTTTAGTTTAGAGCTCTTACAACAGTTTGCCCAGTATCAACTCAGTCTCCACATTCTTGTCCTCTGACAGATTTATATGGGACCAACCATTTTACTGGCTTACTCTTAGATCCAATCTAGGGAAGTTATCTTTTAGTGTTAATCTACCTTAGCATGTCAGCTCAATCAGAGCATCCTGTCTCTATGGGGATGTTGCTCTGCTTGAGTAGACAACTTAAAAATTAACATCTTTTAAATATCTCTCTCACTAAGGACAAAGACAAAGAATTCACTTAATTTTTCCTGCTTTTTGTTGTTGTTGTTGAAAATATCTTTTAAACTATGACAATGTGGCATAACAAATTAATATTAAGGTAATTTCTTTCTATTTATTCCGTAAATTTTTTTAAGTTTCTACTTATAATTAACATTTCAATGTCATTTTAAAGTTTTAAAGATTACACGATATCATATATAGCATCTCACAAAATGGCACTTCAACTGGATTGCAGTAGAACAAATAGAGGCCCAGAGAATGTATGTAATTTGCCCAAGATAGTGCAGATAAAAATAAGAAACAAGGGTATGAATGGAGATCCTCTGACATTGTACCCACTGGCCTCTTAGGATGTCATGCTTCCTCTTCATCGGTGGTAGTTATTTTGCACAAATTACCCTGCCTAGCAATTTGCCTGTCTAAGCTTATATTACATTATGTTTGTGGAGTAGAAGAATGAACAGCAATTACAACAATAGAAAGTAAGGGTTCAGAATCTCCCATGACAAGAGTGGCTCCATCAGGAGATGGTGTGTATGGGCCTTTATGTTGGTGGGGGAGGCATATAGAAAGAGGACTCCTGTGGAAACAGCACTACTTGATATTCGTGTAGATTCACATAATTTTAGAGCTAGAAAGAAATTCTAGCCAAAATCTCTCATTCTATAGAGATGGATAAAGTGGCATCACATATAATTACTTAAGATCAAAGTTAATATTCAAACGCATATGTTTTTAAATACATTGTGTATTTTCCCACTAGAATCAGAATAACCATTAAAATTATCCAAAATTTTATACTCAAGGACAACGGAAGAAAATAGAATCTATTTTTGAGTATAAAGCTGCTCTAGAAATATTAGAGTCTAGATTTTATAATCTACTTACCAAAGTTTTACTCACCAATATGGTAGCCAATAGCCACATATAGCTATTTAAATATAAAGGAATTAAAATAACAAAAGTTAAAATTTTTGTGTTTTATTCATGATAACTGCCATTTGACATGCTCATTAGTTACATGTTGCTAGCGGCTATCACTCTGAATTGTGCAGATTATAGAAGCTTATATTTATCACAGAAAGTTCCATTGGACATCACTGACCTGTAGTCCAGTTTATGCTGTTCTCTAAACCATCAACATTGCATTTTACAGATCTAAGTGCAGCATCAAAAATAATTTAATTTTTTTATTGGGCATGTTGCCCATCATGGTTTAAAGGTCATAATTAGGAAGAACAAGATAAACACAAATGAAAACAAGTTAGATTGTTCATACAGTAGGGTTAGTACGAAAGGAATTTACAGCTGTCATAGTTACAATGTTCCTTCTCATTATGCTTTCTGAATAAGAATAAGTTAAGAAAGTTAATTTAATAATATTGTAATAGTATAGAAAGTATCAATAATGTTAATTTAAAGCTATATAAATGAGGCAGTTGAGGGATGAACATGAAAACTATAGGAAATACAAAGTTTTATCTGAAAAACAGCAACAACAAAACAAAGCATCCCTTTGGAACATCTGTGCTTGAGTGATGTGTATGGATGTGTATTTCTGTGAAAGTCCAAAGGAGAACAACAATATGATTTGTCTCCAAAGTTTCTTAGTTCCTCTAAAATTCTAATTTTACTTTTATTTCAGATCAATGGTGGAGAGAAGCGACCTGCCTCTGACATGGGGAAAAAACCAAAAACCCCAAAAAAGAAGAAGAAGAAGGACCCTAATGAGCCCCAGAAGCCTGTGTCTGCGTATGCGTTGTTCTTCCGTGACACTCAGGCTGCCATCAAAGGCCAAAATCCAAATGCTACCTTTGGTGAAGTCTCTAAAATTGTGGCTTCAATGTGGGATGGTTTAGGAGAAGAGCAGAAACAGGTAAGAAAGACATAAAATGGAGTGGGAATCACCATGATTTCTAAAAGTGTATGCATTCCCAAAAAAATGGCTTCTGAGGACACTGGACAAATTCTTCAACTTCTAGAGCAGTGGTTCTTAACGTGGGTTGTATTGAACCCTAGGGGTTCCATGAGTCGGTCTCAGGGGTTTGGAGAAGCCTCTGCCGTGGAGGCCAGAATAAAGTAATACCGTAATTTGTTGTAAGTTCATGCACTTTGTTGGTTTTGTTCTTTGAGCAAGGTGATGTTCATGCATGGCTCATTTTGTGCACCAGTAAGAAAACATATACCTATGTCTTGAATTTGGGAAAAAATCATATTTTATTGATCACTAAAGAAGGGTTCGGTGAATGTGCATATGAAACTGGTGCATTTAGTACCTCAAAAAAGGTTAAGAACCACTGTTCTAGAGCTAAGGCTGAGAGTGCACCCCATCAAAACCAGACTTCAGGAGCCTTTTTCTTTCACAGAACTTTATGCCCTTTATTGCTCCTCTATAAATAGCATGTTAGTCCTTTGTTTCAAAGTTTATATAGTGCAGTTACTTTTGGAAGGACTTCTACACATCCCAGCCAGGATTACATCATTCCTTAATGTTGCCAATGGGATCATAAAGACTAAAAAATTACTAAAAGTATTTTGAAAACTGTCCACATCTCTCTTCAGCACTTATTATTTACCCTTTCATCATCAGAACCCTCTTTGCTCTTTGCTAAATGAACCTCAAATTTAAAGGTTTCTACCCTTAGCCATTCCCAAAAGACTACCAGAGAATGTTATCCAATGCCACATATACCATGTTTCTATGCTGTGTTAACTGGGACCAGCTGCCTGCTTACTTTCTTCCCTTGAGGGTTATCATGATGTGACTGAGAACCGTGCTTAGGGAGGGCCTCATGAGACACTTTGCCTCTCAGCCCTAAAGGTCTGAGGAGGATGGGAACAGGGGAGAGAGCAAGTGTTCAGTCCGTCAAAGTGGCCCACCTTGACAAGCAACATTGACCTCATATTTCTAAACCAGGGACTAGACTTCCATTGTCACCATGTAGAATTTCATTGTCACAAAGAAAAATGTGGATGGGCATTATAATTATAGGTATTGAAACAATTATGTGGATGCAGATTTAGCTGTTACAGAATATTCAGTTTCATTAAATGGTGTATTCCGTATTTGGTATTTGATCTCCATAGAGATATATACTTTTCTTCATCAGATCCAGTGAAGTACATAAGAAACAGAAAATCTCAAGCTTATATACATCCAGAAGTACCTATATATTGTGAATATTTTTATCAACATCTATAATGTATATAGTGTTTTATACTTTTAAAAACACTATCACATGATTTATCTCATTTGTTCTCCTTATAGATACTTGAATCCAAATTTTGCAGATTATAAAATGGGGTCAAATAGTAAAATTTATTAGTTATTTATTCAACAAATATTTGTTGAGCATTTACTTTGCCTCTTTGGTACTGTTCTAGACACTGGGGATGTGACAGAGAACAGGACAGAGTCCCTATTCTGTTGAATGATTTGTTTAATATTAATGAATGATACATAGAATTATCATGTCTAAAACTTATCACTCAACAGTTCTTTTCTAGCAAACTCTTTGAAATCAATTATAGTTGTAATGGTAAAACTAAACTAGTAGCTAAGAAGACAGAACTTACCTCTCTCCCCTGTCCCCTTTCCTGTAATTCAAAGCTGTCTTTTACAATCAGAACTTTCTATACATTTTCTTAAGCCATTTTCAAGATCGCCAGTCCCAGGAAATGGCCTCATAGGAAAGTAGAGGCCTACCATGTGGAGCACTATGTTTCCAAGATGAAAAACTCACCCCTGAATCCTTCTCTGTATGCTCAATTAAAACACCCCTTTAAGAGAGAAATTGATGTTGTGTTTTGTAATTCTTCAAAAACCTAATATAGTTGTTTCAGAACTTTAGAACTAGTCTCTATCCTAGTTCAAGTAAATTTACTTTCACAGTCCCAAAGCTGAGGTGTGGCTCCCAACTGATGTTGGCCATTCCCAGTAAAATCACGCAGTGAATTCATTCCTCCACCTAGGAAAATATCTCTAATTGAGAAATTCAGTGTACATTGACAAGGGATCTTGTTCTCGGAGCTTTTTTTATTGTAATGTCTCCCTGCTCCACTCATGATACCTCTCTCTCTCAGCTTTAATATTCTGTGTATTCTTGCATAAGCCCATGTCTCAGTGCTATCAAGTCTTTTGTTTTGTGGGATAAAATTTTCCAGAGGAGACATCAAGAAAATGACTGCATTCCCTGAGGATTATGTGCAGCAACTCTTGTTCATCAGAGGACACACATGATTCCCCTCTGAGACCCAACCTCTCTCCTCCTGCCCCTGACTCAGCAACTGAGCGGGAGTTCATTCCAAGGTTCATCTATGTTACCTTAGCTTCTATTTTGTTAAAGTTTTATTTTAAAAAATATCAGTTGCCTATACTACTAGCTATCTGACTTCTTCTTATTTATCTTTCTCCCCAGAGATTATTTCCTAATTATTTCCCACCATCACCAGAGGAACTCATGTGGTTTTAAAACCAGTGGTTTTAAAAGGCAGAGGTCTATAAAGGCCGTCCCTAACCCACAATTGGCCCTTCACATTAGCAATATAAAACGTTAGTACTTGTACATACACATTGCTGGTGGAAAAGAATAATGTTCTGTTTTTATTTTTCAATCACATTTGACATTCATTATTATATTAATTTCAGGTGTGCAGCATAGTGGTTAGCCATTTAAGGAATAATGTTTTTATGATGAGAGTTAGGTAAGAAGTAGTTCCTCAAAGCAGCATATATAAATATGTAGGGTTTGACCACTAATTCTAGTATAATAAGGCCTTTTATTTTTATTACAGTAAGAGGAGAGCATTAAGATAACATTTTACTGGCTCTGGCCGATTGGCTCAGCAGTAGAGTGTCAGCCCAGCATGTGGAAGTCCCGGATTCAATTCCCAGTCAGAACACACAGGAGAAGCGCCTCTCTGCTTCTCCACCCTTCCCCCTCTCCTTTCTCCCTCTCTCTCTCTTCCCTGCCTACAGCCAAGGCTCCATTGGAGCAAAGTTGTCTCAGGCACTGAGGATGGCTCCATGGTCTCCACCTCAGGTGCTAGACTGGCTCCAGTTGCAACAAACACCCCAGATGGGCAGAGCATCGCACCCTGGTGGGCATGCTGGGTGGATCCCGGTTGGGCGCATTGTCTGAATGCCTCCCCACTTCTAACTTTGGAAAAATATAAAATAAAAGAAAAAGAAGATAACATTTTACTTTCCTTTTATCTAGCCATATAAGGTATTTATAGTCACAAAGAACATGAGGGTCACTATTCTTGACTATCATGGAAGAAGGGGAAATTACTCCCATTCTGCCTTTCAAAATTGGAGCTGAGACTTTCTGACAGAGATATAATCACAATTGCATTGTAACGTTTAAGCCTTTTTAATTGTATACATGGATGACTGTTTTCCTCTTTTTCTTCTGAACTTTATTTTAAATTAAGTAAGTAACTTTGGGTTCTGTCTTAGTGGAAATAGTAGAGGTTCTTCTGGAGAATTTATCTTATAAAAAAAGAATGAAATTAAATAATAGTTGACCCTAAATAATTCATTGGGTACTATAAAGCAATTTCATAAGCAAAATTCAATGGTTAAAAAATGTGTGGTTTCTGATATATACAGGATGCAGGCGTATCCCAGGGACAGGCAGAGAGAGGGTGCAATACGTGAAATCAGATGCTGCCCTTAAAAAAGGGAGCATATTGCATCAACGGCCACTGCTCTGCTGCTCCATGGCAGCCCTCACTCTAACAGTTTGCAAGAATTGCCAGCAAAGCGAACATGCCCGCCTAGAATGCCCATTTGGGCATTGAGAGAATTTCAGCAAAACATCCAAAAGTGTTATTATGGTGTATTACCACCTGTTCTTTCCCTTTATGTTGACTCATTGTGCCAACATAATGTAATATCTCTGTTTCAAACTTAAATTAATTGCATTTTACTCTCATTTAATATTCAAATTGGAGCACACACATACCGCTATGTGTTTTTAAAGGAGTGTTGCTAGAGCAGATGAGAGGCAGACCATTAAACTTCAAATGTTAGGACGAATGTGCATGTTACAGAACAGCCCCACGTGATAGGATTGGCAGTGGGCTTGAGTAGAAGGCAAGGCTTTCATGAGCCACAGTTGTTCAAAAATCCTGTTGTCATTATAGGCCACAATTAGGAACAGCTACGAAGATAAACACAAACTGGGGAAAATGGACAAAATTATTGATGACTTATTAGGGGCTCAGAAAATTACAATATTTAAGGTAAACACAGCTATTAGTGAGATTACAATGGACTGTTTTCTTAGCAGCCGGAGGGGCATGGCTAAGAGACCTGCCGCCTATTTGTATCACGTCCTTCCTCACTGTGCAGTGTGGGCAGGGATGAGAAGCCACTGCAGAGGGCAAAGCTTTATTTTCAAACTCTGGTGAATGAGGAACTATATGTATTTTGGTTTCTGTGAAGAATCTCTAAGAGAAGAAAAAAATCAAAAGAAAGCTGAAAGAAGTGATAAAAATCCTCCAGGAACACAAAACCTCCCTTATGACTCTTTCCCACCAAAGCCACTGAACAAACTCAAATATCAGAGAGCTCTCTCTGTTTTAATACTTTGGATGATGGTGCTGAGTATGGAATGGGAGCAGAATTGTGTTTGAGATTCCAGCCTGAGGTTTGAAATGCTAATGAATCGTAAGACAATAGAGAGCCCATTTCAGAAGCATACTAAGTTTTTTGAAAGACACCAGATGGAAAAAGGGAAATAAAACATAAGTATTGCTGTGATGTTGGTCTTTGCTACTTATCTTTCACTGACTAGAACCTACAGAGGGAGAAAAATAATCATGTAACAATAGCAGGCCCTTTATATTAGTATTCCTTGGAGTTTCAGCAATCCTCAGCATCTTTTTTATGAGGTTCCAGCTAAATTTCATGTTTATGTCCATTATTTCCAGATTATCTGATTCTGGTCATCAATTCTAGGATCTGTGACAATAGAGTACAAATCAAGCCCTTCTATACCAGAGACTGTCTAGCCTTGAAGAAGAAGAAATTGGTCCAAAGAGCTATAAAGGGTTCTTGGGTCCTTTTGAGCCCGGGAAATTCAGCTCTTAAGTGGAAAAGGAAAGTCACCTTAAATCAGAACCAGATGTAAATGACTAAATGAACCTTAAGTTCCTAATTGGAGACACAGTCGGGCTGTAATACGTTTAGCAAATTACAAACAAAATGTTCTTGTTTACATTACATTAAATGGCTTTAAAGCTCCAGCCAAAGAACTAAATAAACATGCTGTTAGGCTAAAAATGGAGTGGAAGGCCTGTTCAGAGTTTGATGTAGTCAGGAGAAACCACAGCCCAGGGGCCCAGAGAGTGTATTTTTGTAAATGCTAGTGATGTAGTGGATGGGAAAGGAGAGTAGATTTACCTCAAGATCCAGAGCCTAATGAGCAGAGAGCACTTGCAGGGAACTGTTTGTAACATATGCCTTCTTTCAGGATGCATAATTCATATTCAAGGATATTCACCATAGTAGTTCAGCTCAATAGCAACACCTCATTATTTTATCCCTCAGTATTTATTCCTATGTTTGACGCCTCATGAAATTACTGTTAATGTGTTTATATAAGGGGAGATCTGACACAAGTGGGAAGAATGTAATTTCCTACTCATTCTTTCCTGCTGCTGTGTCCTCTTCCCCTGGTACAAGTGGCAAGTGTAAATAGTTAATTTGCTTCAATTATGAGCCTGTCCTGCTAAATTAGAAGCAGCAGGGATATGAAGAGCCAGAATTATACTTCTGAAGCAGCTGACAAACCCTACGAGCCCACAGAATCAAATCATTTACTCCTCATTGGTGCTCAAACACCCACTCCCCAAGTGCTGCTGGGGTTTTCGCTTCCCCCTTATCTTAGGATAAAATTCAGATTTTATGTCAACAATGCTTAAGGTTAACTAAAATCCTGTTGCACTACATAACATCCACACATTTGTTTATCTTAGCCATTTCCTTATAAACAGTATGCATTTTCCCAATTTTTTTAAACTAGGGATAAAGGATGTGTGAAACAATTGTTCACTTTATAAACTGTAGAATTAAGAAATGTTCATAGTGATAAAAATTTGAAATTGAGCAATTAAAATGACATGAAATGGTGAGCATGTTTTACTTCTAAAATGCAGGTATGTATATGAACATATATATGTTGGTACATAATGGGATTATTGCATGTGGCATAAACATATGTATACATGCACAGAAATATCTTATGCTTATATACAGGGAGCAAACATTGCACTTGGAACTGTCCATGACATAGGTAGGGAGGGAATTGAATTTGAACAAAATACTCATTCCAGTTCGTGCTAATGTATTATTGGTAGAAATGTTTGGGTGAGTGAGTGGGTTGTATATCTGGGTAGCAAATCCTCTATTTCCATTGATGTGAAAGATTCAGTTTAGGACTTTTCTTATGAGTATTCATGCTTACAATGATTCTCAGAAGGAAAAATCTAGGACTAGGGACTATACCCTCAATCACGAATATTTCTTGGGCACTTACTATGTACCAAGCACTGCCCTGCATTTTGGACTTGAATTGCAGATGAGATCTGTCTTCCATGGTTTTGTGTCTAAGAAAGACATCCAGGAAGTTGTCACACCACTAGGAGGCACCGCTGAGTAAATTAAGGTGGAACTTTGCACCAGATCAATTTGATTCACATCATGGGTCTGCCATACTTGCTATGAAGTAGTGGGTAAAATGGCAACTCATTCTAGTCTGTTTTCTTATCCGTAAAATAGGGATAATTGAAACAAAGACAATATATATTAAGTACTTATTACAAAAAATGCACACAATAGAAACATATTTTTAATGCTTTCATTCAATCTCTAGCTTCAGTATCTCACCCCACAGCAGGCACGTATTAGACACTCATTATATAGTTAAATGTAATTGAATGACATCATACTCTCTCCAGTCATCCTCATTTAACAAATGAACAGATATATTCCATAACCAATTTTTCAGAGAAAGAGCTTGCTTCCGATAGCTACCATTCTAGAAACATGTCACATCATTTTTATGTAGGTCTTTTAGATGGATTCAGATGTTCCTAAAAAGAATCGATAGCATGACTTTTTTCACATTGTGTATTTTAAGTCCTCTGAATACCACTTTTTAAAGTTCTGCGGGTTCTGGGATGCTTGAAAAAATGCTGAGCAAGTTACACAAGATGGGAATGTAACTGCATTTGAGGACTGAGTTCTATATAAAATACAGATGCACTTTCTCTAACTGTCCTAAATAATAACAGCATTGAAAGAAGCTGCAAACATTAATTTCTAAAGAATATGGCTGGAAATTGAGGTAAATTATTATTTCTAATACATAACTGTATTTCTAAGCATTTTATATAAATATGAACTTGTAATGGGTGAAGAAAACTGCATTTGAAGTCAACGTCCAAAAAGTGCCTTTTGATTTTTTATAGTGTTTGAATAGAATACAAAATTGGAAGCATTATATATTTTTTTCTTATTATTACTGTAAAGGCTTGTTTGAAATAAACTATGACTAGAGAGTAACTATGGGCCTACGCAGAAAAAAAGGAAGGAAAAAGGAATTAAATGGTATTAATTAGAGTTTGCTTTTTTTGTATGAGTTGGATGAATTGTTTGGGAAAAGAGCAAAAAGTAAAAGAGTAATGACAGATTGTATTAGAAATGTTTTTCTATTTGACTTTATTATACTCACTGATATTGAACTGCTGATTTCAATTAAAGATAATTAGCCTGTAAAAACATGTGTACTCCTGGTATTTAGAGCATTTCAAAAATGATTCAGTGAATCACTAGATTACATGAACAGGATATGGAGTCTGTAGAATTGCTATTTGATGTCTATCTATGTATGTTTTAGGTTAGCCATTATATATGTTTTAGTTTAACCACTGAGATGCAATCCTTAGATAGGATATAGTAGCTTTCTTAGAATAACAAACCACAGCATATAACTAAGTTAGGACAGAATGAATTCAAAAAGTGTTTGGATGAGCTAGGGAAAATGATAAATGATGTATTATGATTTTTAAATCCCCATCTGGCCAACTTTGCACTTTATTTCAAACAGCTGTAGACCATTTGGAAGCCATTTTGTAGCTCAACTGAGTACTAATATTTACTGTATGAATCACATATCTTTAAAATATTTGTCTTTCCATGAGAGAGAGAGAGAGACTGTTTCTTTCTCAAACTTAACTTTGACATAAATCAGACCCATCCTCCCAGGTTGGACAGTTTGATCATTGCAGTAGGCTGTTCATTGCCAAAGGCAGTCAGCTTCATCATTGGTTTCTGTAAGCAGACTTTCTCTACCCATGAACAGAGGCTTTGAAACATTTTTGAGAAAATTTTTTACTGATGATTTTTAAATATCTGTTTAAAAGTAAGAATTTCCTCACTCCCCTTATAAGTTGAATATGTACATATTTTTATCATTCTCTCTTACATTTGAGGTCCTTCTTTAGACATTTCCAACAAATACAGAATTGAAAAAGCATTCTTGTGAAACTTTGTAAGAGCACACCAGAAAGATATACTATAGGTATATTATATTGGAACCTTTAGGTAGTTCTCAAAGAAGGAGGTTCCAAACTACTGCTGAGGAAACTTGACTCTGATTTTAATTTCAATCTTTAAATACAATGACAGAAATATACCTCCTGAAATTATTGCCCTTTGAATCTTCCCTGTGAACATCTGCAGCTATTCAGGAAAGAGCGGATCCATCAATCCACGTAATTTGATGTGATGAGTTTACTCTTTTCTAAAGTGGTATTTAGGAACTTGTGCAATGATCCCACATAGCCAATCATCAATAGCCAGTAGGGAGCCATTTGTAGAAAACAGGGCACTCTGAATGCTAGTCAGGCATCTCCTAACAACATTGATCTTCAAGTAAAATCAAGGGACACATATTCAGCTTGAAATACATTGGTAGCCACCTTTCTCCTGTGGTTATTAACAAATTTTAGGAAAGTTAACACTATGTGTATAGTTGACTACTGGGAACCCCAACAAAGAGATAGCACTGTTGCTGTTGAGTAGGGACCAAATGCAAGAAAGATAATAGATGCTACAATTAGGCCATCCGACAATACTGTCTTATTTGCTGCTACTAAGAAAATGATGCTTTAAGTAATGCTATGGACCAAAGCGTGTTATATTTGCCTTTGGAAGTTAAGTGAACAGCAGTTAGCTACTTGGGGGTTAGTTGGAATAGCATGTTAATAAAACTGTGACATAAGAGCTTTAAGCATCCAGATGCCATACAAATATACAGTTATTTACTAATTATTTGTTTTAAAATCCTAAATAGTTTTTTTATCTGTATGGGTGAAAAATACTTCAGAAACATTTTAAAGTATTAAAAGTAAATGTGAACATCGTCAGTTTAAGCTCATAAATTATAAATGATGTCTTGGAGAAGATGGTTGAAGAGAAAACGAGAAACAGCAGTCTGTCTCTCAAGGTAAAAGCAAATCAATAAAGAGCTGGAGAGCTTTGTGCTTCTGACTGCGGCTAAACAGAGACATGGATCATGTTATTCAGAGGCATTTGCTGTACTCCAGCGTGTTTTCATATGTGAATTTCCAAAAAAAGAAATCTGAATTTGACTTCCAATGATTAGTTCCATAAATTTACAATGCTCTTGTACTTAAACCAAAAAATTTACCAGTTTTCTTTATTTAAAAATAAGTTTAAGTCTCTTGAATTTCATATGCAGTAAAGATGGCACAATGATTTTATGATGATATTGTATGAATTCTTAACGGCTTTATTATAATTATCTTTTATTATATCAGAATGCCAAGTATCAACATCTAGGTTGAAGACCTCTCTAAAAAAAGAGAATGATTAGCACATTTATTTCATAAGGTCCTTTATCATTGTGTTGACAAGATCAGTCATTGTTTACCTTAAGTAAGATGTTCTGCATTAATTAAAATATTCATGAGTAAATAATATTTCACTGTTGGGGAGTGGGCCCAGCATACCACAACCCCCACACCAGCATTAAAACTATAAAATGACCTCTGCTGGCAAATTGACAGGTATTCGGTCTTTACACATAATTTATATTTAACTACTCTGGCTAATCCCAAAGGCACTTTTCCATACCTAATTTGTGTCTGTTTGTGAGCTCAGCATTCAAAATATTAGCCAAGCCTCGTTCCTTATTGTAAAGTTCAAGATGTGGGAAATTAAAAATAGTTGTCAATAAAAATACACCTCTATTTACACAGTAAATGATGAAAAATACTTTGTCCTTTAAGACTGATTTCAAAAGATTGTAGAACAAAAATGACTCAAAAGGCTTGAAAGAATTAGCTTAATGGTAGCAGCCAACCATGTGTGTTCGCTTTGCTAATCTTTCATTTGTGACTCTAATGACTCCTTTCTGCTTTACTTAGTGGTGTGACCTTTAGCATAGCCGCAAGTCATTTTTTAGTACTTTTGCTCAATTTAGGATGATTTTACTTTTATTTTCAAGGTGATTCCCTCTGAAAAATGAAAACTTATGTAAACTGAAATCCATTTCTGAACGTTTTTACCTTTTCTCAGTGAGGAGTCCACAGATCCATGTCATTCAGTGTTTCCATTGGAAAGAGTGGGCTTCAAGACGTGGAATACACGCGGCCCTCAGCCACTCAGGGTCCCCCATTTCATTCCCAAATGGGTCTTTGACTATTATCACCAATTCCTGAGTATTTTTCTTTTCTTTTCTTTTTTATTTTCTTTCTTTTATTAATTTTAATGGGGTGACATTAATAAATCAGGGTACATATGTTCAAAGAAAACATCTCCAGGTTTCTTATCATTCAATTATGTTGCATACCCATCACCCAAGGTTAAATTGTCCTCTGTCACCTTCTATCTGGTTTTCTTTGAAATAGAACTTCAAAGCTCAAAAAAAATTTTTTTCAAAAGTTTTAAATAGTGAGGAAACTGCCAACTTGAATATTATCCCTTTGATTTACATAATGAGAAGCATTGGTTATCTTTGAACTATGTCCCTGTTTATATATTTAGCATGGAACATATATATCAGGATCTAAACACACTGTAGAATTATCTGCTCATTATATAAACATGAATGGTTTCTTTACTTGTGTGCTGTTTCCCTGAGAACCTTGATCAATAATATCTTTCTAAATCAACTACCTCCACTCTCAAAGTAAACCAGATAAGTCTTTTCATATGTTTTAGGTAAAATGGAAGCTTAGGTTATTGTTCATTTTCTTCTTATCTAACTAACTGCCATACCTCTTCAAAATCTGTTTCAGTAAGAGAACATGATCTTTGAGGAGATATATAGTATTATAATATAATTGTGTGTTTCTCTGTGTGTGCGCATGTGTGTGTGCACAATTACCATTCTACATTGTACTTCTCTGGAAACAAAAGCAGGTGCACTTTCTAATTTAAGACTCTTTGTTGTTGTTTCAGGTCTATAAAAAGAAAACCGAAGCTGCAAAGAAAGAGTACCTGAAGCAACTAGCAGCATACAGAGCCAGCCTTGTATCCAAGGTAACGTGCAACTCTGCGGTATTGTGTCGGACCGTGGCCATCTATCTGCAGACTGCGATGGCCATTTAACAGCACAAAAGATCACTTTAGCATTTCTGCACAATTCTCTTGGTCAGAAAAAAATAAGTAAATCCTAAATAAAGCTATATGGCTATATGTTATGGAAATATTTGTTCATCCCTAAAAGACAGGAGCAATAGCGTCTGGACCTTCTGTGAAATATTGTCCACCTGTGGATTATTGGTTTTGTGGATTAGTCCCAGCACATTCTTAATCCTGAGCCAACTTTCTATTTCTCTGCCTCCCACTCTGAAATTGCCTCCTCATTTATGCCCCGTGCCCTGTCCTGTTGACTTTTGCTGAGGTGATGCCAACTGTCAAATTCTCGCCTCATTACATCATTATCAGGATGTAAGTCTGCCTCCCCATCTCCCCCAAAACATCCCTTTATTTCATTTACCTTTCATTTCAAAAGTAAAAATGGCACTTAAAAATATTTTATGTTTTAAAATCTCTTACAGATACACTAGTCCTTTCTGTTATAAATACTTAAGAGCTGACTGTTTGGTCTCAGGTTATTAGAGATGTATTTCCTATCATAGATTTTTCGGGGAGGTAACCTCAAAGAGACAGGGCTGTCTGTATTTATAGGTGCTTGATATGACATCATCTCAAGTCCACATTTATCTGTTACCTGGCTCAGTGTGCCAGGGGCTCTGGACTTCCTTCCGTTCACCCATGAAGAACACTTTTCTCTGCTATTCACAAATATCCATTCCCCTTCTGACAACTCCAAAGTGATTATATAAATTAGTTCTTTATAGGGAAAAATATATATGCTGAGTATACTGATACAAAACAGAAAAGACAGCACAGATACCACAAATAAGAAGTTTCAGTGTGCCGGTGGCCTAATACTACTTCATATTCTCCTTCTTAAGGCATGATGTTGTGGGAAAACTTAATATTTATTACTTAACCTTAAAATGTCTAGCTTTCCTTTACTCTCTCACTATGGCTTTCACACTTTCTTTGTTAGCTAACTCTTTTGAAGCTATTTATATTTTCTGCTGACACCATCTCACATTTAAGTATATTTATGGAATTCACAGAATATGTGTAAAATTGTAGCAGAAAAAATAAGGTACAAAATATTAGATTCATCATGCCCAAAACGTAAGGGGTACTTTATAAAAAGGGAATAAGATTTCATCCAAGATAAATTTCTTATTGAGCATTTTAAATACTGTGGTAGCCAGAAAATTTTACATCCAAACAAACCAATACATGTCTCAATCCCAATACAAAGCACTCTGGTTAATGCTGTGCAGATTGCCAGAATGCTATAATACTGACTAAGCCTTTGCTTTCAAAACAAGTGTCCTCAGATTTGCTCTTAGCTGTAACTTTTCAGTCTCAGAGTTGCAACCCTCAGTATGTGGCAATTTGTATAAATGCTGCGAATTGCCATTTCTACATTTAAAAATCCAACCTTTTTTTTTTTTACAGCTTACTCTGACATTTTCCTCCTCTTTGGCAGGGAATTTTGCTGGAACTGTTGAATGTCTATTTATGTACAACTATTTATTGTATGTATACAAATTAAAAGAAAGTTACTAACACCCTCTCCAGGTTAGAAGAAATGGCCTTCTGATGTTGCCTGTAAGTGGATATTTGCAGTATAACCCTGCAGGCATGTACAGAAATTTACCCAGCTACCCTCCCATTGCAGATGAAAATGTGTAAAATTCCATTTCTTTCTCATTTTATGATTTCTTCTTGTGTGACTGTTCTGACTTATACAGTACTTAGTTCTTTTATATTTTTTATTTACCTTCACCCATCCCCCACATTCCTTCCCTTTGGTAGCCATCAGCTGTTCTCTATACCTATGGGTCTGTTTCTGTTTTCTTTTTTGTGTGTGTGACAGAGACAGAGGGAGGGATAGATAGGGACAGACAGACAGGAAAGGAGAGAGATGAGAAGCATCAATTCTTTGTTGCAGCTCCTTAGTTGTTCATTGATTGCTTTCTCATATGTGCCTTGACAAGGGGTGGGCGTGCTTCAGCAGAGCGAGTAATCCCTTGCTCAAGCCAGTGACCTTGGGCTCAAGCCAGCAACCTTGGGCTCAAGCCAACGACCTTGGGGTCATGTCTATGACCCCATGCTCAAGCCAGCAACATTACACTCAAGCTGGTGAGCCTGCACTCAAGCCAGTGACCTTGGGATTTCCTACCTGGGTCCTCTGTATCTCAGTCCAATACTCTATTCACTGCACCACCGCCTAGTCAGGCATGTTTCTGTTTAGTTTATTCATTTAATTTTTTTCTAATTTCACATATAAGTAAAATTTTAAAAAAAACAAACTATTTCTTTTCCATTTTAAGTTATAACAAGGAAAATAATAACCATTTATATTTATGCATATATTATTCCCTGTTATAATTTTCTAATATATTATAAATTACTTTCCTAATCTGGAAAATCTAAAAGTGAAATTATAGAATGCCCTGTTCACTCAATTGGGCATTAACTCATCAGATTTGTTTCGGTGTGTGTTCTGTGCCCAGCACTGTGCGAGGCTCACAGCACATTGGAGAGCAAGCAGGTGCATCCCCTGCACTATTAAGAAGGTTCCTATTTCATCAGGGAGACCAACAGTGGAAGCGTAACTAATAAATGGCCAAGATCTTTAAATATCTAAACATTCTGAAGGACTTAAAGCAAGGGATCTGATGAGTTGGGCTGAAAAGTCCTCTTAGAAGATGTGACATTGGAATTGAGAGCTGAAGGAAGGTGTAAACTTGCAGAAGACCTGGGGAACAAATGTGTCTCCTGGAATTGAGAGGTCAGTGTAGCTGCAGCTGAGTGACAGAGGTTTGAAATGAAGCTGGGAAGATGGGCAGAGGCCAAATCACAAATGCTCTGCAGGACATTGAAAGGAATTGGGTTCGTTCAGTACAAAGGAAAGCCACCGACTGGATTTTGGTAGGAGCAGCATGATCAAAAATGCATTTTTGAAAGATCACTCTATATGAAGGGGTTTCATCAGTCCCCATACCTTATTCCTCTAAGTTAGCTCAATTATCAACATTCACTAGAGAGGAAAAGTATCAGATAGGGTACAAGTGCCCAATCCTAGAGTTGATCTACCCCACTCTCAGTCCTTATGCTGGGCCATGCTGCTCATGGGTAGGGACAGTGTGCTTGACCTGCTTCCTTCAACACCCCCTGCCCCACAAAGCCATGGGGGAGCATCGACTGTATCTATCTCATCTAAGGTCATTCTGGTCAATGAAATGCTCTATTAACCAGAGAGTATCATGTCCATTTTCCCAAGTCCTTGCTTTACAACTCCACAACTACATGTTTTGGTACCTACATTCTATGCCATGCATTTACTGCACCAAATAAGACTTTGCACTCATAGGCCAATAGCTCTTCCTCTCACTAAGTTGTGGCCACCTCAAGTCTGCTACTTCTGCGACTTCCAGTGCGGCCACACTCTGCGTCCACCCAGGGCTGTGCAATACCTGTTCCCTGTCAGGCACAGGGCTTGGTGCTGAGAGCACTAGATGAACACAGCACATCAAAGGAAAATGGCTCATGTACTTGAAAAGTTTGAAACTACAGTCTAAAATTAGCTGCTTCTTATGGAACATAGTAAAAAAAATAGAAACAGTCAGTGAACACTAGCTCCACCTATGAAACTGAGTCATAAGCTTAACAATGCCCCTCTCCTTTCAATATGTCATATTAGCTTTTAGATTAAATCTGCAATATACCATCTAATCCAATAAATTAACAGGACTCTGGGCCTGAACAAAATAGAAATCTACCAAAAATAAGGCTCTGTTGTAGTAAATGACTATTCTGTCATATTTCAAAATGGTAACACTGATGGTCTCAGAAGGACTCTGAATATTTCCCAATGATAACACAACTACAAATAGTGTCTTACTATCAAGCAGCTTCTGCACATCACACATGGTACTAGACATTTTATACACACACACACACACACACACATCATCATCATCATCATCATCATCATCATCATCATCATCACAATAACCCTACCAAGCAAGATTTTGACCCATTTTCTAGGCAGTACTTGGGCAGAGAGTTTAAATGACTTGCCCACAGTAAGGAGAGGCTGGCAGTGGCAGATTAAGGACCCAGAGCTCTCACTTTCCAAAGTTTATAGTTGTACTTTATCCTGATGTTGATCAAATTTTTACATCTTTAGAACTACAACCTCTTGTTATGTCCAATAAATTCTATGCCAGCTCTTTCATATTAGATAGCCAAGAGTCTATCTACCCTGGTTTAAAAGAGGCTGGGGGTAGGAGGATGCCCGCTTTTACCTCCACCGCCAGCGGCCAGTGGAGCCCCTCTGAGGAACCCAGGGCTTGCAGAATGGTGAGAAAGCCTCACTCAGTCCCGTGTTCTTCCATCTGTGTAGGTGTCTCACCTGGTCATGTGGAGCCTGTAACAGGCCTGCCCAGCCACACCAGAATGGAAGGACACAAAACACAACACTAGTCAGATTCTGGAATAATTTATTGAATTTTGAGCTCTATAATTTAAAGAGGAACTTGGAGAGATTTCAGAAGAAAAAGTCAGAAAAGTGACCGAAATTATGCTAGATAAAATAAGTCAGACAGAGAAAGACAAATAGCATAAAATTTCACTTATAGGGGGAATCATAAAAACAAAGTAAAAGAAGAAGCAAAACAGAAACAAATCATAGAGACAGAGAACAAATTGATGGTTGCCAGATGTGTGAGAAAGGTGAAGGGATTAAGAATTACAAATTGCCAGTTATAAAAATAGTCACAAGATGGAAAGCACAGCATAGGGATAGAGTCAATACCGTTGTAATGACTGTATGTGGTGCCAGGTGGGTACTAGAGTTATTGGGGTGAGCACCCTGTAAGGCAAGTGTCTAATCACTTTGTTGTACATCTGAAACTAATTTAATATTTTATGTGAACTATAACTGAAAAATAAAAGTTTAAAGAATGTAAGTTATTGAATGGTAAAGGGCAGAGGTAGTCACTAAGAAGGGAGAATTGACATTTCTAAGTCTGAAAAAACAGAGACTTAGGCATATTCAAGCCCATGATGGGCATTAGACATATGACAATGGTGACTGGTGCTCCATTTTCTCTGGCTCCAGAACAAGTGATGCAATTTTAAACCAGAGGAATTTCATCTGAACAGAGGGCATTACTCAACTCTTAAATTGTTTGGGTAAACAATTTCTTTCATAAAAAAATTTAAAAGCAGGAAAGAGTGGCTTATAAATAAGGCTGTAGGAGATTTCTAAGGTATCTTCAACATCAGTGCCTCCATACGATGTAAAGGGAAACATCAGAGGACTTCTAATGTGGCAGTAATATTATACTGAGAGTCCTCAGAGGGCAAAGAGGTCCACAGGCACTGAGGGCAGGCGGGTCTGTGTTCAAACTCAGGGTTTCCCACTTCTTTTCTTTCTTATTTTTTCTTATTTAGTGAGAGGAGACGAGGCAGAGACAAACTCTCACATGTGCCCCTACCAGAATCCACCCAGGAAGCCCACTAGGGGGCAATACTTTGCCCATCTGGGGCTTTGCTCCATTGCTCAGCAACCAAACTCTTTGTAGCACCTGAGACAAAGGCCATAGATCTATTCCCAGCACCCAGGACCAACTCACTCCAATCAAACCATGGTTGCAGGAGAAGAAGAGAGAGAGAGAGAGAGAGAAGTGATAGGAGGAAGGGTAGAGAAGCAGATGGGTGCTTCTCCTGTGTGCCCTGACCAGGAATCAAACCCGGGACATTCACACACCTGGCTGATGCTCTACCACTGAGCCAATGGTCTAGGGCCAAGATTTCCCATTTCTTAACTGCAAGTCTTGATATAAGTTGTTCAGCTGCTTTAAGTCTCAGTTTACTCATGTGTTAAATAGAGAAGATAATAGGACCTACATCATAGGGTTTCCATGAAGGTAAAATAATTAACTCTTTATAAGCTGCATGATTTAGGATTCTTAACACAGGAAACACTTAATAAATACCAGCTATTTTATTTGTTATTATTATTATTACTAACTTTATTTTAATGATAGTAGTGGGTATGCAAAGAACTAGAAAAATTTGTTCATGATTGAATATTTAGCTGGCTCATATTTTCAATTTGTCTGCAAGGCTGCTTTAATATACAGAAAAATTTTAAGTGACATTAAAATGAGAAAAATTTGTTTAAAGATACATTATTTTATAAAGATAAGCAATGATCTAGATATTTTAACAACTCATCTACACAAGTTTCTTAATTGAAATTATCTTTATGAGTCTTTAGTTGGGAGACACTAGGAATAGTCTGAGATTTAAAAATATATGCTATTATGAAGGCTAGGGCTTCGTGGCTGGAAGAGTTTTACATGCTATTTAAGGTCATTTTGGATTGGGCTGTTAAGTAAAGCTTACAGATATCTAATTTTTCCATAGACATGGGTCTAAATTATTATGTTGAAACCAATGTATAACTTTAAAGCAATTGAAACTAGTTTAATTTTACCACATAGACCAGAATTTATATTCCCAAAATGAGTGTTGCATTCAAAGTAGTCACCTTGGGAGACTACAAACTTATTTTATTGTTGCTCCCTGAGTTCAAAAGATTCTTGAAACTTCTCTTTTAGCACTGCAGTCAGGAAAAGTTTATGAGCCACTTTAGAAAGTCAATCTTGTTACATTGTTTTCACACCTTATTCTTTTCCCCAAGCATCACTCAGATATAACTCACAGACTTGGCTTCCAGTGACTATTAGCTGTTTCCAAAAATCAAATTCACCATCAAAAGACAAAGAGTTGTCTGAGGATATGTGAAACAGTATCCCACAGGCTCTGAAGAGAATTCCAGTAGGGAAGTTCTCAAACATTCCAAGTAAAAGCAGCATTATTGAAAGAACCTTCCACCTTCTTGAAATGCCGACCTAGGGGGACAACATTTGGGTGAATATGTTCTAATTTGTTAAATGACAATCATCAAGATTGATTACTTTAAGGTCACACACCAGATAAGAGAGTCTGTTTCTACTTTCTGCCAAAATTTATAGAAGACAATGGAAGCTGTTTTTGTTGTTTTAATGTACAGTATAGGACAGTATTGAGTTAAATTATAAAAGTTTCTGTTGCCATGACCAGTAGTAAAGAATCGCAATGCTCAGTTAAGAGTTAATAAATTCAAAACAAAGAAATTACTCTTTTTTTTTACAGGATGAAGTAACATATAAAATTTAGGCCATGGAGAAAAATACTGAATCTGAGTTTGAAAATGGGATGAACCATTTTATAACAGTTAACATAAAATTTCCAGCTCTGTAAACCCAGACTGTGATTTAAAGATAATAAAATCTCATGCTTCAGGGTATAAGTTAATCACCTGCAAGGCCCAGAAAGAATCTTCTGTCCAGAAGTAACAATGTACAGTTGGCTGGTGCATAAATTTTGTTTAATTTCCAGTGCATCAAGTATTGGTCAGTGCTGAAAACAAGAATCAAATCAGATGGACGATTAATCTGATTTGCTTCAGGAACTTCTATATTGTTGCTTCCACTGAATTTTATGTCTTGTGTTTATACTTTGTTATTTTAAAATAACAATTGCTTTGTCAGTTTTTTTTTTTCATTTTTATAGCACTTATCATCCCAGAATGGGGCACTTATACATTCTGCACTACTGTCTGCATTATACAAAGTAAATGGGATCAAAACTATCTTGGGCAATAAGAAGTTTTCATATTCCTTAAACAACTTGGCTAATAAGAAGTATCTTGAGGTTTATAGAGTGGTCTCTCTTATGGAAGATTGTACTGAGAAGACCCAAAGGCCTCTCTTGCCACACATGCATTCTCACTTTGCTTCTAGCGAATATCTTTTAGAATCGGGAGTCCAAAAGCAAACAGGAACTTATTCAGAAACCAAGAACAAGAACACAGTTTTTGCATAAAAATATCTTATTTAAGGGTTGTTTTTAGTTGTGTATACCATAGTGAAATCACATTTATGAGGTTACCTACACAAAGCACGAGCCACTGAAATAAAAGTGGTTAATATGTTCAAAAATAGAAACAAATTTAAATTATTTCATCTGTAAGAGAAAATAGTTCTCACTTATAAAGGGTAGATGTAGAGATATTCATATGCAATATAATTAATTTGCAAAATTGTAATTTAATTGGGAAAGAAAATGACAGTGAGAGTATATTAAATTTATAATTTCTTCATATTCTCATTTAATCAGATTATGAATTCATGGCACTTTGCTATAGAAAATGAATTTATGCTTCCTATCTTCCAAAGTAAAAATCTAGCTCTGTAATTAATAGATGGTCTGTTGTGTTAGTCTGGTTACGAATTAATCAGAAATGAAACTAAAAGTGGTATTTTTCCCTGTCTGATTGAGTAGACCTTTACATAAATATGGAAATTCTCAAACTATGAGTGGAGCACAGTAAGCTTCTCTTCTTTCTTAATCCATCCAAGATTCAAAGAAAAAAAGTGGAATATCAATCTGATATTTCGTAGGTTTTCAAAGATCTTAGATCTTGCCCTTTCTGAAGGAATAGCATGATTTGTCAAGAGTCTCAGCAAGAGCAACAGTAATTTTGTGGAGTATTGTTCAAGAAGAGTCATTCAGTCATTCAACAAACATGTTTTTAGTCTCTGTTACTTGGCTCATGCCAGATGCATGGGATACAGAGATTCGAGTCACTATCATAAAAAACATCCTTCCCTTGATGATGGAGGACTTCATTTTAAAGAGAGAAGAGAAGGAGAGAACTCCTATTGAAGTACCTGCCATGTACAGTCTGTCACACATTATTTATCTTGTCACATTAAATATTTTGGAAAGTAAGGAGAAATCATGCAACTTCCCCAAATTCTCCCTTTGGCTACAAATTATGTTTTGAATGCTGTCTAAATCATTACTTTTAGAAATCTATTCAGTTTGTTTTTCCATATTCCTTCCAGTGAAAAAAAAAGTTACTACCATTTCAGAACAAATTTAGCATTACTGATCTTTACATGCTTTAGTCTGGAGAATATACGTGACAAAGAAATGACTGAAGAGACTAAATGTTTTGTGTTTACCTTGAGAAAAGAGTCTTCATGAGGGTGGCAATAAAATATCTCAAATTAGGTTGCAGTCTGTTTTGATGTGTCTGGAATTCCATATTTCTATCACTACCTCTATCCTAGTATCTATATGGTGGGCCACATGCTGTTATTAAAAAGTGAAATTCATTGTTTATTTTGAATTCAGCATAATGAAAAACCATTATTATGTCCATGCCGTAGCTCTTCTAGTAATTGGGAAGTTACTAACTTCCTAAATCATTCAAGAAACTGTCACCTTCCTTAGCCTAGAAAACAAAATTCACTATGCAGATTGGATTCCAGGAAACATAAAACAATGATTATTTTAATATTGTACCCAGATATAAACAATTTAAGTATGCATTTTGAGGCAATAAAAATTAGTGTATTTTAAATATGACTAAATTGAAATGTATGTTCTTTTTGCCATTTTAAATATGTGTGTGATTTATTAATTCTTCTGCACCAATATTTCTCATTGAAGACTATTGCCAAGAAATGACCCACTGAGCAAAGAATTTTGTGGCTCTCACCTGTAGATTCACAGTACACATTAGCATACTGACGGCTCTGAGAGTCCTGCTTAGGTACCCACTTCATCTTATTTAGCCCGCTGCTGTTTCCACACATATTTTATCATGGAACCTTGTTTTTTTAAGATATTTATTTTCCACAGACCCCCTTGATTAGTCACTTCTCGTGCACATGTAGCATAAGTATATTTATTTAATTACATTTTTATAATTCTTGGGGTGATTATCAGATTACATCTGAACCACATGTCATATGTATTTTGTACAATTGGTTTACCTACACATAGGTGCATATGCAAGTTCAGGCTACATATTTACTGCTAGATAGATACCATATCACTAGATAATGAGGCAATTACTGGCTACGTAAGTAAAAACAAAACAATTTTACAATCAAAAATATTTTGTAGTTTTGAGAATATGGCAGATGTGAGTGATTTTTCTTCTGTTAAAATTAAAAAACATCTATAAAGATGCACTAACAAGTATTAAGTATTATAGCTATCTGCTCATTGTGCAATCATTTCTTTCCTTAATGATGGTAACACAGTATGTGACTAAACAGGAAACTAGCCCTTCTGCAGTAAGCTACACAGAGGAAAAGCAAACACAATGAAAATACTTTCCCAATGACTTAAAAACACAGACACACAATAAACACTCAACCATCTTGGCATGTATGGAGTGATTTTTTAGGTATATTATGCAGTACATGTGATTCTGGTGTAAAACCAGTCACTGTTTACATGGCATGACTTAACCTGATGGGCCTTTTCCTTGCATTGTTTACTTCTCTGAGCATCAACAATATTTTTTTTTTATAAATAAAAGAAAAAAAAGACTTAATTTTTTTTAAATGGAAAGCTCTTTTTAGGTACTATATTTACTAATGTTTCTTTGATCTAAGACCTCCTCCTGAAAATTTCTGCGTACAATCTTTGACATTTTTTTTAATGTTACTACATACAGACAATAGGCAGTCTGAATGTCCATTCCTGCTGTGGAAGGCTGCGTCAATGTTGACACCGAGAAAAATAACAAGAGGATTCTTTGGAGAAGTTTGAACTTTTGGGTACACCTTACTATACACTCAGCATGGAGATTTCAGTCTCATAGTACCCCAGATTTCCACGGTTTGCTGTATTTTTTGCAGATGTTGGTTGTGTCCTTTCTGAATAAAGACAGTCTGTGGGGTAGTCGTCCATTTAGCCAGCCTACCCGCCTCGAGTCATCAGACACATGCAGCACTGTTCTTACTATGATTTTCATGTGATTTTCCAACATTATTGGGGGAAAAAATGAGTTGTACTGTGAGCAATTTTGTAGGCTGATATGATGCTCCTGGGCTGAGTTTCATGTCACCAAGTGTGACGAGCCAGTCTGCCTTACATGCCGGTCAGCTGATGGAGCTGCACAGAGCAGGTAGAACTCAGAAAGACCCTGCATGGCTGGGAGAAACAAGAAACTCATTCTGACTTATAAACTGAATAAGCATGACACCCAGGTTGCAGAATAAGGGCACATATGCATCCTTAAGACCCTGTTTTGACAAAGTGACCTTTTCTCCGGAGGGACATTTCAGCATTTTCTTTCTCCAGTCGGTTTCACCTTTCACCATTTGTTCTATTAGCCTCTTCCTCCCAGCAAGAGTAGGAGGGAGGTTCATACCCAAAAAGAAATGCCTCAGGGTTAATTCTTGATTCTTTGTGACTTCCACTGATATGCCTCATTTTTAAGCCAATTAAAAGATTATTAGGCAATGGCCATATGAAAGTATGAAAAAAATTAGGGCAAAATTATATTCATTTATGATGGAGTCTAAAATTTCTAAGAGAGATTATTTTTATCCAGTTCATTAGGGAGGACAATTCATCACCAAGTTCTTTAAAAGTCAAGATGAGTTCTATGGTTACTTTGAAAATATATTAATGTGGTTTTATATTACTTCAGAAAGGTATGTTAGATCTCTGTGCTTCCATATCCATTTTCATCAACCAGCTTTGATTTCTTTGTGCAAATATCTAGACTAAGGTTCTTTGAGAATACAAAAAATAAAAAATAAAAAAAGCTAAACATATAATCAATAGAAGAATTCCAACACTGAATTACTTTCAAAGTGAGCTACACATGTATTTCCTATTAGGACAATGATAGCATCCATGCCACTTGATCTTCTTGTTTGGATGATGAGAAAAGCCACCAAGTTAGGCCTCAGAGGTAGACAAAGAAAAAAAATGTCATCATAAGTTGTTTTAGATTTTATAAAAGAGATAGAGGAAGTTCAGTCTTGCATAAGTCACCTTATAAATAGTGGTGGCGGAGTTCTTAGATAAAGTCTAGAGTAGTAATGGATGTTGATTTGCATGGAAGTTAATGTGAAAACTCACAGAGCATCTTGTCAATAGGAATCAACACCATGTGTAATCAGTCTCTTAACTCTTCTTTTGTTTCTTTCGTCAACAGAGCTACAGTGAACCCGTTGATGTTAAGACATCTCAACCTCCTCAGCTGATCAATTCAAAG
Source organism: Rhynchonycteris naso (assembly GCA_037038555.1). NCBI lineage: Eukaryota > Metazoa > Chordata > Mammalia > Chiroptera > Emballonuridae > Rhynchonycteris > Rhynchonycteris naso. The sequence continues at coordinate 233,477,572 of CM072998.1, forward strand.
CCGTCAGTGTTCCATGGGCCCAGCCAGACCCACTCAGCCCTGTACTTAAGTTCCCACTATCACCAACAACCGGGAATGAATCCTCACCTAACTGCCATGCACCCCAGTCTCCCCAGGAGCATAGCCCCCAAGCCGAACAACCAAATGCCAGTGACTGTCTCCATAGCAAACATGGCCGTGTCCCCCCCACCTCCCCTTCAGATCAGTCCACCTCTTCACCAGCATCTCAGCATGCAGCAGCACCAGCCGCTCAGCATGCAGCAGCCCCTTGGCAACCAGCTCCCCATGCAGGTTCAGTCTGCCTTACATTCTCCCACCATGCAGCAGGTATGTGCTCACGTTGGGACTCCTCTTCAGATGTCCTGGGGAGTCTGTCCATCCAGTGAAGGAGAACGATATGTGTTTTCTGTTCTTCTATTTAAATGGAGAGAAAGTTGGAGATATTCAATAAATATCTGTGCTTCCTGAAAAATATAATTTACAGGTGGAGAGTTTGGGCAGCATTATACAACCACAACAATTGATAGCTGCTTCTTTTCATGAAATCACTGGTGTCCTTCTAGTGGTCTCTATTTTGCTTCACATTTCTAATCACCCTTGTTTTCTGCTTGAGTGAAGTACATTTGTTCTGTTCACGTGCCAACTGTGACTAAAATCTCTTTGGCATAGAGAACTCTATAATTTTTTTAAAAAATATTGTTCAGATATGAGATATCAGGATTGGTAAAACTGTCCAGTTCAATAAATGCTGCAAAATGGAATCAGGACCACTGTTTCTGGTCAGAAGTAGCAGTGGTTACAACCTTAACAGTCCTAAGAAATGAATATTTTAACCAGAGTTTCATTTTAAAATGGATACCTTGCTTCTGCATACATTTGAGAAGAGAAGAGGTTTAGGAACCTACCTTCCCACTCCCCAATTATTGGAACCATTTGTGTGCAACCTTAGCTTAACTTTTCTTTGAAACTCAGTTTTCCTTTTGAATTTTGGTTTTATTTTAAAATTTGAAAATGAGGAGCAACTGGTACAAACTAAACTGGGCATAAAAATCCTAAAGACTTGTTTTTTAAAAAATAGACCAATGTAAAACCTACAAATAATGTTAAATTTATCTCACTTTTATAATCCAATTATTCTGTTTCCAGAGCTATAATTAAATATACAAGCATAGCCTTCCTATAGGATTGATATCTAGGCCTCTGTAGAATTGAGTCCATGGTTAAACTAGGGTGGGTTGGAAAGGTAGCAGAATAAATAGCCTCAAATTCATTTCTGTTATTATAGTTATAGACAGGTTTTCTGAAAGCTGACAATAGTGCACCTTAATACTATATTACCTTACTTATACTTAATTTTAGAAATTTAGGGACAACTAGCATGATCTTCATTTCACAAGTGAGGAAACTCAGGCTTGGCAGAATTGAGCAATGTGCTCTTAAGTCATAGCTGGAATACATCCTGGCCCATTGATTCTTAAATGCTAGACCTGCTGCCTCTCACTCTCAATCATTCTTGTAAACTGCTACTAATTTTATATTAGAAAATCTGTGTCTCATAGGAATTTAGAGGGTCTGTAACCTAATTATTTCTAAGATTAACAGGGTATGAAGAGTATAACTGAGGTCTCCGTTGCTCTCTAAACCAAGGATCTCGATAAAGCTCTGACAGTTTAGCTAAGTTCAAAAAACTAGCTGTTGTCTCACTAGGGAAGAAGACTCCAGGAAAGCCAACTTCCACCATCTTGCCTTGGCCACAGCAGTCTTTGTGATCAACAAGTGATGCTCAATAGGGTCAAATTTCCACTCTTTCCATCAGATATCACTCACAATAAAAGGAGTACTTTTGGGTGTCCTTGCATTTCAATGAACCATTAGTGTTTGTGTAAAGAATTAATAGTCTGAGTGATACAACCTTCTGCTGTGTAGCTTGACTCCTGACTCTGGGGGCTTGCTTCCAGCTAAGGGCCCATTTTGTCCCTCAGTGCTATAATGCAGGACTCTTGCTTCTGGGAGAAAAGAATATGGAAGTCACAGTTGAGGATAGAGCTCTGTCCAGGAAGGATGCCTTTTCTCTAATTATCCCGTCAAAGATGGTTCTTTTTTAATACTAACTCCTTAGATGAGCCATCATAATCCTGAACAGTTGTCAATATTTCAGAATTAAATAAGGCCACATGGGAAGACTCAAGAGATCTATCTTTCCATGTAGAATCTGCCTTGAATAGGAGAAAATAGAACAAGTTACCTTGGATAGGTTATTCATCAATCTTTAAGTCAGTTCTATTAGTGTATCTCAAAGAGTGTTCTTACCAAGACAGTAGGACTTGATTTCAATTTACATTAATAATAGAAGACAAAAAAAATGGCAAAAACCCATCATGGAGACTGAAAGACTGCAGTAACTAAAATCACTTTTGACAATGCCTTGACCATGGTAGATAGTCAATGAATAATGCTGAGTGAACAAATGAGAGATTTTTTTTTTAAATAAATCGTAGAACTGTTTAAATATTAGATGAAATTTTAGGGTTATTTGTAGAATCTTAATTCCCTAGAAGTTTTTAAAACTTTTATCATTCCAAAAATATTAATCAAACCCTTAACATGTGCCAGACACTGTCTAGGCTTGGAAATGAACTGATCAACAAGAACAGGTAATGAGACCTCTGCTTCCATGGAGCTCACATAAGATAAACAGTGAAATTATTAAGGTCCCATGGAAAAAAATAAAACAGGAAAACAAAGTTCAGGGTGCATGCAGGGATGGCTGTGCCTTTAGCTGGAACAAATATAGAAGGCCCATCAAGGGCTGGCAAAGACACCTGAGGAGTTAGAAGAGGAGGCAGCCTTTAACACTGGAAGGTGGGACAGATGAGGGGAATGCCAGCAGAGCAGCAGTGAGGGAAAGAGGCTCCAGACTGGGAGGACCAGGCTGGGGAGGAGTGTGGCTGGTCCAGGACATGGAAAGGAGGCCAGTGGGGAGCCTGGTGAATAAAGGGAGAGTGATGGGAGATGAGGTCACATTCATGGGAAGGTAATTGGAGTAAAGTCCTCCAGGTTAAAGGACTGGCAGCCTCAACAAATCGGTAATCCTAAAATCAGGATCAAAGAGTACATCACCTCTGATGTCACTCAACTAATTACAAACATGACAGGGTGTAGGGGCCAATGTCGAAGTTGTCAAAGCTGGTTCTTAGCCTGTGGTACCAAAGCCAGGTTGTGGATGAAATCACACCTATCTAATATATCATCTAAACCACCTTTATCCTGAAGATGCTTGCTTCCTGGGTGGGGAGGTGCATGATCACATATTCAAACACCAAACAATAAGAAAAAGTTAATGGCTACTGTCTCTTTTAAATTAGTTTCATATTTCAGTATTACTTTAACTATTTTATTATCCTTTTGAAAATGGATGTATCGACCCTGGCTAGTTGGCTCAGCGGTAGAACATTGGCCTGTCGTGTGGATGTCCTGGGTTCAATTTCCAGTCAGGGCACACAGAAGTGCCCATCTGCTTCTCCACCCGTCCCCCTCTCACTTCTCTCCCTCTCTCTCTCCCCTCCTCCTACAGCTATGGCTCGATTGGAGCAAGTTGGCCCCAGAAGCTGAGGATAGCTCCGTGTCCTCAACCTCAGTCTTTAAAAAGCACTCAGTTGCTGAGCAAAGGAGCAAAACCCCAGATGGGTGGAGCATCGCCCCTTAGTGGGCTTTCCGGGTGGATCTCAGTTGGGGCACATACCGGATTCTTATTCTCTGCCTCCCTTCCTATCACTGAATAGAAAAAGAAAAAAAAAAGAAAATGAATGTATCCTATAAAAATGATTGTATATCCCTCCAGGAATAATAGTTTCATTTTTTTTCTAGAATAATATTTTATATACTAAACCCACAGACAAGCTTTTTTTGGTCCAGTTTTTTTTTTTCCTTTTTGTCTGTTCACTATATTGTCGAATGAGGTCAAGGGAAAAAAAATCATTAATATCTGTCAACTTCCTTTATAACCTTAAGAAAATAATCTTTGTATGATATCACACGGACAGATTTTCAATTTCCTTGTGTAATAAACAGCTTCTTTAGGATTTGGATGTAATTTAAAGGTTTAAAAAAAAACACATTGAGATTGATGAATAAATCAGTTGTAAAGACAAAAACATTGATGCCTGTTGAAAATACCTCTCCAGACAGGCAGGAAATGAAATTAGTTCCCAGTAAAGTGTGGATATGAGGATCACTGTTTGGTTGTGCTACCGGCTTTTCAGGACTTGCTATGGTGGCGCAACAAAACTGCTAGGGCTACAGAAATCTAATTAAAGAGCAAATGTCCCTTCTGACATCAAATTAATCTTTATCATGTTTCCTATTTTTATTTCAATCTGGCACCAGAAAATGAAATTTAAAATTCCAGGCATGCTACAAAACAGTTGGTGGTTTTTCTCTTGAGCATTAAAATGCAAAATATTCAGTCTTGTTTAATTAGACTGCGAAGCCAACATTTTTCAAAAATTTAGATCATCACTGTTGTTTCATATTTACATCAATAATAAAAATGGACTTAGCTCTAGGTTTGACCTCAGCATCTCTGTTTATAACATTCAGGGCATGTTTCATTTTCTAAATTGAAAGCAAGTAAAATGATGTTACTTCAGGTTTTGTTTCTATTTCTCTTGGTCCTTTGTTGTTTTAAGATTAGTGATCTTAAATGTAAGTGACGAAGTTAGCTGCATTGTAAATCTTTGAACTTCGTAGATAGCACATAATTTTGGTTTTATAAACTGAAATTACCCACTTAATCTTAAACTGATAGCTTAAAAATTAACATTCACCTGATATTCTCTGTCCAACCTTGAGGAACTATTTTATTGGATGGAAAAAAAGCAACAGTGGTTTCTGTTGTTGATTGTGTGGAGTTGGGTGTAGGTGGTTTGGTTTGTACTTATTTATTTATTACTTTTCCATGTGTTTCCATACTTTAAACTAACTCGAGGTATTTTTCAACTACTCTATTTTTGATCATTGTTTACTTTTAGGTTAAATTTTGTAAAAATATAATATGGAGAATTTTTATACATTAAAAAGATAGGAAAACCTGGCATTTACACTTATACTCCCTGTGCCTTTCCAACAATAACTTTAAATAGTCTATGTATTAAACTTTATTTATTGGGAAGCATGACTTATTGAGCCACTACAGTGGCCTACTCCCTGAGGATATCCAGTAAGCAAAGTAGACACTCAGTCTCAAGTCCTTACGGCCAACATTTAGGGCAGGGGCTAAAATGGAAGTCAATACGAGACACCTCCCTCCAGGAATTCTTTCCTTCTGTTTGTCCTGCATCACACTGAACACTAAAAGAAAGGGTCAAGAAAGCTGGACAATAAGCTCCACAGAGACAGTATTATAAGACCATGCGGAAATGAATAGACTTCCCTGAAGCTAGTGGGTCCTTTGCATAACAGATAGACCATGGTCTGGAGAAAGAGAGGAAATCAGCTTAGAAAGGACCACAGAACCAAACATCCAGTAACACCTCTTGCTTTTCACCTTGCTATTTTGTAAAATGTTTATAGCTTGAGCTGCAAGTGGTGTCTACACAAACAAACGTATTTCCCATAAATGAGTTGTTAATTTAGGAAACATTCTATTCCTTTTAGTCTGTGTGGGGTCCAACCACCAGGCTGGCTGAATACTTTTCAATGACTTGTTTCTAATTATTCAGCGTTTTGTGTTTTATCCACAGCTTTGGTGGGAGTTAGTGCAGACATTGGTTTGAAGTCTTTATCATTTGAGTGGAAAATAAATTGGTATCTTAGAGCCAAGACAGAGAATTGAGAACATTAATAGGTGTCTTTGCGTAAAAGGTGACACTGAATGTCCCAGGGAACATTCATGCATAAATAAAAGTCTAAGTCTAAGGAAATATCCCTAATTAAAAATCAATCCTTTGATCATTCTGCTGAGGGTTTTAAAAAACAGAAAAACAGTAAAAACTCAACAATATTATGCCTTTAAAAGCTCCCTGAATGCAAATGGAGAATGGTTTATGTTTAAATATCTTGATTTTTCAGTTGTTACAAAGCATGTGTAAAATCAGCTACAGAAAGAGACAACCACAAGATTAATTAAGTTGCCTTTTTGGTCATTTTCAGTTAAGCTTGCTTATGCTGCTCTGAAATTCACTACATAAGATATAAATAAATTACAGTTTATAATGTTTTTTGTTTACCAGATATAAATATATACTTCCTGGATTCTGTTCTTGAATTTTTAATAGCTTTGCAAGGATTCAGCATCAACACTTCATGTTACCGGTGTATTAACCAGAATCTTCCTGAAGTCTGGTTATTACTTGCCAGTTAATAACCTTTTCAATTAAAAATTATTTACTCTGTATTATGCTTTTCCTTCTCTGTGCTTTCCAATGGCAAGTTGTTTTGAATCGTCTTCCCTATATTTTCCAACAACTGTTAAAAAGGCTTTGGTTGAAATTTTTTAGCTGAGAAAAAAGTACAAATAAAAGAAGAAGCAGATGGTCCCTTTGTGACTGAATGAAGAAAAAGGGTTTTGAGAACAATATGTGAATAGGTGTAGTCTAATAAAACACTCAGCCACCTGCTGTCTGAATCCTTCAAAAAAGATTCTGTTGCATATTCTGCAGAATTAACTATTAATGTATCCTTAAGTTTGATAGAAAATGAACTTTGAGGGGTTTAGGTCCTTTCCCTTTGTTTGGACTGAATTGGTTTCTCTATGTTTTAAAATTGTTTTTTAATTCAGTTTATCTGCCCAAGAGTATAATAAAAGGTTTTCTAACAAATGGTTAAATGAAGGAAAGGTGCGAAGAATGGGGCTGTAGGCAGTTCTTTTCTACCTTTGTTTTAAGTTTTCTGCACCTATTCCCATAAGCTTGCTCTTGCAGAGACACAAGCAAGAAGGCAGAAATGTGTTTGTAAACAATGGATAAATATTTAGGTGCATTTCTTCTTTAAAAGGCACTTTGATTCTTATTTGTAAACTATATCTCTTTCAGGGATTTACTCTTCCACCCGACTATCAGACTATAATCAATCCTACGTCTACTGCTGCACAAGTGGTCACCCAAGCAATGGAGTATGTGCGTTCTGGGTGCAGAAATCCTCCCGCCCAGCCGGTGGACTGGAATAACGACTACTGCAGTAGTGGGTAAGCGTCCCGTCATCGCCACCTGGTGGTAGACAGCTCTCATAGTATGCTAACCGTGCTCGGCTCCCTAGTCTCTGGAAAGATCGGTCTTTTCTTGCTGCTTTCTAAAAGATTATATGGAATGGTCCCACGTTCGTGAAAGCAGAAGATGCCCTCCAGAAATGTTTAAGTAGTCTAACCATTCAAAGAATAAATGCCTTTAGATCCCTGTTCGCTTTATATATAGGTGTATTAATACATAATGAACTTTCCCAGGGCAGAACTTCCTCATCCTTGGAGCTGTAACAGATTTACATGGTCACCTGTAGCTTCTGTGTTCACCAAGACATTTTTTCCCTGTTTTCTCTTCACACAGGGGCATGCAGAGGGACAAAGCACTGTACCTCACCTGAAAATCTGAACACCTCTTCTTTCCACTGAGGAATTCAGGGAAGTCTTTTCACCATGGATTGCTTTGTACAGTCAAGGCAGTTCACCATTTTATTAGAAGATACGAGTTGCTAAGCACTTAGGACCATTTGAGCTTGTGGGTCACCCACTCTGGAAGAAATAGTCATGCTTCTTTATTATTTTTTTAATTCTTTATGGACATTGTTTTTCTTCTTCCCTGAGGGAAATTTGGACCATTCAGATTTTATGTTGGTTTTTGCTGTGAAGTGCTGCGCTATAGTAACTGCCTTAGCAACTGTAGATGTCTTGGATAAAAGTCCTGGATTTTCCATTGGTTTTCATAATGGGTGTTTATATGAAACTACTAAAGACTTTTTAAATGGCTTGATGTAGCAGTCATAGCAAGTTTGTAAATAGCATCTATGTCACACTCTCCTAGAGTATAAAATGTGAATGTTTTTGTAGCTAAATTGTAATTTGAAACTGGCTCATTCCAGTTTATTGATTTCACAATAGGGGTTAAATTGGCAAACATTCATATTTTTACTTCATTTTTAAAACAACTAATAGTTCTATATTTTCAAAATATTTGAAAAGAAAAGTATTCCCAAATAATTTTAATTTAAAAACAAATTGGCTTTGTCTCATTGATCAGACAAAAAGAAACTAGTATTAAGGGACGCGCAAACACATTTATTTTGTACTAAAGAAAAATTGCTTTTTGTATCACTTTTTGTGTAATGTTTAGTAAATGTCATTTAAGTCCTTTTATGTATAAAACTGCCAAATGCTTACTTGGTATTTTATTAGATGCAGAAACAGATTGGAAACAGCTAAATTATAACCTTTACATATGGCTCTGTATTATTGTTTCTTCATACTGTGTCTGTATTTAATCTTTTTTTATGAAACTTGTTGCGCCTATTTATGAAATAATAAATATAGGTGTTTGTAAGTAAATTTGTTAGTATTTGAAAGAGGTTTCTTTAATGTTTTAACTTTTGCTGGCAAAAAAAAAAAATTCACGCTTGGTGTGAATACTTTATTATTTAGTTTTTACAGTGACATGAATAAAGCCAAATCTACTTTTCATTTAGCAGCAAATTAAAGTAACTAATCCTTATTTTTACATTACGTTGGTTGATGCAAATTAAAAACTATAATATTTAAGAACTTACTTTCTTCATACAGTATAACAGAGAAATTGCCCTCAAAGTCACACAAGCTCCAAGACTAAATACAGTTCTTGATCTGAAAAAGGGTTGGTTCTTGGTTCTCAGCTGGTGTTAGTCAATTCTGTAAACTCCCTTCCTCAAAAAAAAAGAAAAGAAAAAAGTAATAATGATAAAAATTAAAGTCAAACCAAGTGAAGTGTCTCAAGCTGCATGGTTTTCACAAAATCCAGAGAACATTTAGGAATTGAACCAGGAGTAGGAGGAAGGGAAGGGGAAGCATAAGGTCAAGAATCTGTCTAAAGATGAAAGGTGAGTAACCAAACTGCAAAAGAGAAAGGGAAAGCGCCCAAATTTGAAAGCTATTGATAGAAATTGAGATTCCTGCTATCTTTTGTGCCTCTACAAGCTACTTCTCTTTTCAGAATTCTTGGGTCTTCAAAGAGAATTCTGAAGGTACTGGAGATTTGCTAGGGAACCAAAAGCATTGAGAATCTGGCTGAAGGTTTGCATAGCTTTTCTATCAGAAAGAAAGAGCTAGCAAATTACTCTCTTACAGGAGATTGTAGTTTTAAAAGCTAGTCTGGTTGGAAATCAAGAGAATGGCTGATATCTCTTTCATGAAATGTGTGAAATAAACTTAGCAATTTACTAAATACAAATATATGCATTGTGTGATTCAGTCAGAATTAAAAAGACAAAAGGTATGCTTGCTTTGGAATGATTTTAGGTATTGTACAACCTTGAATCACTTGAGCATGTAATAACTAATAAATAATGCAGATCCAATGTGATTATTAAAATGACTGTAGCTGAGAGCTCTAATTTTCTTGTCTTGAAACTGTATAAGAACACATGTGATTAAGTTCACAGTTTATTGTTTATCTGTTTAGTATTTCAAAAATATACCAGCACTACTAATTACCTAATGTCTTTTACTTATTATATTATGATAAAGTAGAATTTTTGCTTGCATTAAGTCTAAACTGAGAAGGTAATTACTGGATGAGAACATCAAGCTTTGACTTTGACAGGCAGTTTGTAAAAGAAAGTACAATGTTGTTTACAGCTTTTCTAGAACAGGTGTGCAACCAGGTTAGAGAGATTGTTCAAACTCGATACCAAAAACAGTACATAACAAATGTAAATAAAAGAAAATACATCATAAATAAAAACTCTTGCCATGTGTGACCGCATTCTATTTGGAAATCCACCAGTCTGTATAGGAAAGATCCAATCAGATGAGAAATCCCAAATAAACTTGATGGCAGAAATGATCAGGCAGAGTAAGGATTAATGGGTTTTTATGGCCACAGGCGTTCTTTACTGAAACACTGAGAATGCCCTCTTCCAAACTTGATCGCTAGTATGGTGAGGTGTTGCCTGAGGAATCCTCCATCTTTAGAAAAGAAGCCAGTGTCCAGCCTGGGCACAGTACCTTGTATCTTAAAACTCAAAGGAAGAGTAATGAGGTGCCCTGCTGTAGGACTCTGCAGGATTCCTGCAACTCAAAGTCACACTGGGAAATTCAGCAATAATATTGAATATAACAAATCTTTACCATCTCACCAAATGAAAACTATAACTAATTCAAAAAGAAGAAAGAAAAATATGTATGATGGTGGGTAAGAAAGAGAGGACTGAGTGTGTCTCTACCATACACAAGAAAGAATAATCCAAAATCCTAATGCCCATTCAAATGTGAATGAGTTGACAATGGAAAATTAGTCCAATAATGACTTCCAGTTAATCAAGACAGTGAACAGCTAAGGATAAAAATTGGCCTCTGTGATTGTTTTTACCTTGTTGCCTTAATGGGAAAAAGCACCATCTGAATGGGACTCAGGCAATTCAGCAAAAGTTGTAACTACAAAGAACAGTGTGTCCCAACTGAGATTCATTACTAAGAAACATTTTAAATTTAAAAATTAAAATAAGCACATCAATGCCAATTTTCTTTTTCCATAGATTTCTTGCCTTTTGCAAAACTGTTGTCCCACTTGTTTGAAAGGTAATTAGGTAGAGACAAGTGAAATTGCTAATATTTGATCCTTCTACCTATAAAAATGATAAAATCCTAAGAGAAAATACTGAAAGAAATAATCGGCTGTGTTTGCTGACAAGGTGCCCCTCTTCAAATCAGTCCCAGGTATTTAACATTAAATCAAACAAAGAATATTTTAAATTACCAGAATCTAGTAAATCCCAACAAACATCCTTATTTCTTTGTTATAGCAAAAATTTTGATGTGGAAATTTGTAATAAATAGGTCATCTGCTAGAACATGAAAGAGTTTGTTACACACAGATGTTCTCTTAATGTTCATTGTTGAAGGGGGATTTGATCTGCATTTTCTTATTCCATTCATAATTCTCACTTCAAGGTAATGATAGAAACAGAGAAATCCATCTTTATTATTGGTGACTGAACATTGAAATAGTGATGAGGCAAGGTACAGAATTCACATCATTTTTTTTTATTATTATTAAGTGAGAGGAGAGGAGGCAGAGACAGATTCCCACAATGTGCCCTGACCGGGATCCACCCGGCAAGCCCCTACCAGACGATACTCTGCCCAGCTGGGCCTCAGCTCTGTTGTTCATCAACTGTCAGCTGAGCTATTTTAGTGTCTGAAGCCAAGGCCATGGAGCCATACTCAGTGCCCAGGGCTAACTTGCTTGAACTATTCAAGACCAGAGAGGTGGAGAAGCAGATGGTCACCTCTCCTGTGTGCCCTGACTGGGAATTGAACCTGGGGCTTCCATACACCAGGCCAACACTCTCCTGCTGAGGCAACTGGCCAGGGCCCACATCATATGTTTTAATCCCAAATACTTATAATACTGAGTCACCTAGCAGTACAAACTCTTTGATTCCCTATAAAAGAATAATTTCTTTACCTCCAAAGCAACTTGAAATTTCAGAGCACATGGTGGGTACAGAATAAATGCAATGATACAAGAATGATCAATGAAACATCACAGATTATCCTCAATAAGAATTATATGCTATTTTAGGGATGGTTTCAAAACTCTCTCAATATAGAAGGAAATTAAATATTGCAGATAAACATTAGGAAGGAAAGTAATGGAGATTTTTCATAAAGAAATCTAAGGTTACAAAAAGATTGAAAAAAAGAATTTCAAAATGAGCTGTGCCCTATTTTTTCAGTCTATATAGTTAAACAATAATTTCGAAATACAAAAGTGAAATATATCACTAGTCACATCAAGAAAGTAAGAAGCAAAGGAGAAAAAAAAGTGCTAGACAAGTGGGAGTGTTGAGAGCAAGAGAGAAGTTTCAGGAGACAAGTTTATGGGATGCCAACTTAAAATGTTGATGAGCAGAATGCTAATTTTTTTTTCTTAATTACCAAATGTTAGTATGACTTGGTGAAATGAAGTAAATAAAAGACCACATTTCTTGGACTTTATCTAAATTATACAAAGATAAAAGGAAATGGTTCTATTTTTTAAGATTCACCCAGATTTCCCTAGGGTTTATTTGGAACTAAATTCCAGCATGGAAGAGAAAAGTTTCCAAATCCTTACTACACAAGACCACTGCTTGTGAGAGGCAGGGGTAACTTCTATACCAGCATAACGCAAACTTCACAATCCATGTATGCACAGACATCAGACTTGTCCTTCTCATTTCTTGTTTAGTCAACATCTTGTCACTTGTATCCAGAACCAGATTATACTGCAGTAGGTAAGAACTGAAGATGAAGTTCTGCTTACAGACCGGCAGGTAACTGAGAACAGTGACGTGTCATGTTTCAACACTGGTCAGAGTTGTGCCTTATTAAGCAAGCAACCAACTCTATCATCATTCCACATTTTATTAGCAGCTTATTAGCAAAGATGTTTGAAAGTGAAATTTCATCCACACTGATATGAGGCCAGAAAAAAAAAATGACTGAAAAATAAAATGAAAAGACTTAGAATTCTACAGACAAAAAAAACAAAACAAAACATTCTTAAGAAAGACTATGAACCAAACTATAGTGTTTTAAAAGCTGTAGCATCCCTGTTTGACAATTGTGTGTTTACAATAAGCTTAAACATAATTGCTCTGATGGGCTGTCAGGGAAAAGATTAATTTGGCAAAGATTAGTATTGACTTGCTGTTTATTAAAGCTTTTAAACAGCTGTATCTGGCAGCATTCCTGTAAGTGCCTGTCATATCTGAAAATCAGCCTTACACCCTGGTGCTCACCAGCTGTTACTAAACAATCTTCTACCACTTTGAATGTCTTTCTCCAAGCCTAACAGCAAAAGCAAACTATTGCCAAATGAGCCTTTTTCTCCTCCCATCACTTTTTTTCTTTTCTTTTCTTTTCTTTTCTTTTTTTTTTTTTTTTTTTTGAGATGGGGGCAGGGAGCCTCTGAATGCTGAAATGTCAGCTCGTGGCTGATGGCTTAGCTGATAAGAGATGCCGGAAGTCAGTAGGTGGTTTGGGTGCTGGATGAATACATTCCCCACAGTGAGAGTGGTGGTGCAGTTAGTCACTTCACACAGACACAAAACCACAGCTTGCAACTGTTGTAAGGCAAAAGGTTTTAAAGACAGTTAGAGACCATCAAAGTTTAGAGCCAGCAGATTTCCAAAACAAATGTTTGTATCCTCAGCCTGGCACACGCCCTACCAGCCACGATGCTGGGAAGAGACTCCACCATTGGATGCTGAGGAAAAAGTTCAGTCCTGCAGTGGCCATTAATCTTGATCACATGAACTGAAGTTTCTCTATAGACACTGAAAGAGGACAAGCCACTTTTGGTCAAGTGTGCACCTCACATTTTGATTCAGTGGAAACATGCAGAAGAAGGCAAGTTTGGTTTTTCTTCAGTCTATAAGAGAAAGGGCAGGTTGAGCTTTGTACTGGAATAAGACCCAGTAGTTTCAAACCTAAGTACAGTCATAAAGGCAATGAAAAGAATAACATTCCCGTAAAGTTAAACATTAAGCCATAAAGAGCTTCATGTTACAGTGGAAGTCACAGGAATCTTTCCAATATGAATGCTTTTTCGAGGATTAATCTCAACCTTTCCCAGCTGCATCAGTCTGGAGTAAGTGGTCAGAGCAGATGTAAAAGGACATCGTCATCTCTTGATCCTATCATGGCTGGCACTTTCCATTACTCTGTGGTGGCGTGAGGGCAGAGGAAGAAATTAGCTTAGGAGCTAAGTTTTCTGGATGAACATCTGAGGCAGATGTTTGTCAAATTAGTGGTTTTTTAAGTTCTTGGTATTCATGCTGTCTGATACTTGATATTGAATTAAGATAAAATCTTATTGAAATCCAAAATGTAGACAAACCAACCATACTATTCGGCCCAAAGGGTATGCCATTCCTCCTCAGACATCCAAGAACTCTATCTCTCATCCTTTCCACGTACCATGATGTTGGGTGAAAGGCAGATGAGAAAGAAAACTGCTATTCAGTACTTAAAATTATAGAAATGCAGTGACTCATTATTGAGAATGGAAGGCAAGATGTGTGTTTCACTGAGCCCCACTGAGCTGGGTCCGCTGCTCAGAGCTATAATTCCTGGTTCTGCTGATGCTCAGGCTATAGACAAAGGAAATTCTAGGACACAAAATTTACTTAAAAATTCATCTATGGCCATAAATCATAGTGTTCTAAGTCTGTGGCCATGTTGTACAACCAGAGTTCCTGCTGTGGGGACCTGGATTTAGCCCAGGTACTGGATTGTGCAGAAATGTACCTCTCTATTTGATCTGAAAGTACAATAGCCTTTACTCAATAGGGGCAGTTTCATTACTGGAGTTAAAGCACACCTGCTCTTAATTAAATTCAGAGAATACAGTATCAACCTTTTACTTAAAAAAAATTAATACTGTTTTAAATATAATCTAAGAAAGGCCAGAATGGGGGCAGGGGTGTCAACTTAGGTCCAGTCTCATTGTGTTTTGCAAAAGAACATTTGCAAAAAGCTTTTTTTTTTTTTTTTTTAGTAGCTTTATAGGTTTGGTTGCCTCTCATTGACCTATAATTCTTCAATCACTCAGATGACTAAACTGAATATGGGAGGTGGTAGAATAAACTAATTCCAAGGTTAATTGTGATAAAGCCAATAAACTAAGTGAGGAGTGCCAATGATTTGTTGAAGACTCCACTGCAGTTACATAAGAACTGAAGAGAACAGTGAATGAAAGGAAGCTATCTCCATGGCGTGTGGTCTGTGGATCAAGTCCTTCCAGAAAGTCAGCATGTTCGTATGATGTTCAGATGTAGAAATGTACCATATAAAAGTAGCTTGCACTAATAATCACTGTCGGATTTACCTTCAATCTGGTTTTATCTAGTTTTCCAAGCCTGAGGTAACCCTTAGAATTCATCTCTCCATAAATTGTAACCAATTCTGTGGAGTATTTTGTCTTATTTTGTTTTTGTTTTTTCATCGAGGTAGTTCCACAGAAACCTAAATCTGGTCTTGGCAAGGGATTCACACAAGAAGAACAAAGATTGTTATATCTAAATCAAACTGCAATTTCCGGGGACTATTACAAAATATACATATCTACAAAGCCATACTAGCTGTTGAGTTGGGTCATTTTTAACACCTGGTTTCAAGATGTGGTTTCAGCAGACCAACATAACAGAAGTGACAGTCCTTTAAAACAGTGCTTTCCAACTGCCAGTCCGCCAGTAATTTTACGCTGGTCTGTGAAAGAGTTAACCACCTTGATGTTGTATGAAGATATAGACCCAATAATCTTACTCAAATTCACTTATGCTCAGGGTGATTTCTGCCTTAGTGGTCCCTAAAATAATTCTCTTATTTTCACTGGTCCCCAAGTATAAAAAGGTTGCAAACCACTGCTTTAAAACACTAAATACCTGAGGATTGTTTTAGGTTGGGTTCTCTCCTCCCACCTCTTTCTTTTCTTACAGAGGAAAGGATCTGCTACTCTAACCTGTCAATTTCTTTAAATGACGCTGGTCTTTCCTGGACAGCTGTGGGAGCCACATTGCCTGCAGCCAGTGCAGGTTGGCCTCCATTGTCACTTTGCTGATCACTTTGTTAATTCTCAGATAAATGGAGAGAAACTCCCATCTTCTCTCCTCCCTTCTCTTCCTTCTAATGTAGAGCAATCAGAAGTCTCTGAAGACTGTTCTCTACAACTCCCCATTTCACACCACAGATGGTTTAGATAAAAACTATTAGCTTCATTTATTCAAACAACTTCATTTTACCAACGTAAACCTATTTTTAGCAACTTGCCTAAAGGTTTATTTTCCCATTTTTGTAGATGTAAAGTTTTGCTGATGTTTCAGGCTTTAATCATCATCATTTCTTCCACCTGAAAATCTTTTGGATTCAAGTGAAGTTGTTGAGTCCCTAAGTGGGAATATAGTTTTTTAAAACGTGGCATTTGAATTGCTTTACAATTTTGATTTATATATCTTTTCTTATAACCTTTGAGTGTTTGCATTTTTCCATGAGGTTAGTTTCAATTATTTCAATTTCAGTATAAGTACTGTCTATGCCTATCAAACATAACAATGACAGCTCTTTATCTTGGTTTGATCTTGAGGGCATTACTTCGTAGAATATTTTCACTTGGACAATGCACCATACTGAAAAAAAAAAAAAAAAACGATCTCTTCAGAATACATATTTAAAAAGAGAAACTGCAAACAAACAAGTTCAAAACTACCTACTGTGATTATTGTATAGAATCAATGTACAACTTGGGTTGCTAGATGTTAGCTTATGTTCTGATCCTAGGTTAAGACAATAATTATTTTTAATTATCTGCTGTCAGTTAAGAATTAAAATGGAAGGTGGAAATTTATAATAACTTTCTCCAGTGACTCACAACAAGAACCATATAGTAGTGTGAAAATGACTGATTTCTCAAAACATAGATGATGTAAATTGACCAAGTTGGCTTCCAACTCCAATTTCCCTCCCCACCACCCCCATATATCTCTGGAAAAACGTATGTGTGCCTGCGGTCTCAATGGCCAGGGGAATGAGAAGATTCACTCCTCTCATTAATTCCCCTTCAATAATTCAGTAGCCCTCAAGACCTCCCATTTCTTCAGGGAGTTTTATAGAATCAAGGTAGATCGTGTCAGTATCCAAGCCTGAATTTCCTGACCACTAGGTTTACAACTGGCCCTTTAATTATTTCCTTAGCCCATCCAAATATAAGCATAACCTTCTAGTCATAATGCAATTGACATGAAGTCACTTCTACTGGCTGCCCAAAGTTTTAGACTGACTGCATGCCTACATGCATGAATCTGAGAGTTGTATAGAGGAATCATGGATTAAATCTGTATTTTTCAAATTTATTGTATTAAAAATAGATTCCCAAATTCTATTCCCAGACACTCTGATTTAGTTGGTCTAGCAGTGGTCAGCAAACTCATTAGTCAACAGAGTCAAATATCAACAGTACAACGATTAAAATTTCTTTTGAGAGCCAAATTTTTTCAACTTAAACTATATAGGTCGGTACATTCCTTATCAAGTAGCGCCCGCACGTGGTATTTTGTGGAAGAGCAATACTCAAGGGGCCGAAGAGCAGCATGTGGCTCGTGTGCCGCAGTTTGCCAACCAGGTGTCTAGAGCAGTGGTTCTTAACCTGGATTCTATCGAACCCTAGGGGTTCGATGAGTCAGTCTCAGGGGTTTGGAGATACTGTGATTTGTTGTGAGTTCATGCACTTTGCTGGTTTTGTTCTTTGAGCAAGGTGATGTTCATGCACGGCTCATTTTGTGCACCAGTAAAAAAACATATACCTATGTCTTGAATTTGGAAAAAAATTATATTTTATTTATCACTAAAGAAGGGTTCGGTGAATGCGCATATGAAACTGGTGGGTTCGGTACCTCAAAAAAGGTTAAGAACCACTGGTCTAGAGTAATGCCTTAGTATCTACATTCTATTGCTATCCCAAGAGCTTTTGATACAGGTGGCCACAGACTATTTATATAAGGGGAGGCAAATCAGTCATTATGCCATCAACTTTAAAGACAGATTCTCTGCTGACACTGCCTACAGTTAATACCAATTTGAGGAATCAACTTCTGAAAATGAAAACACTAATATATATCTAAATTATATAATTAAGACTCTTGAACAGTCTCACACAAGGACTTTAGGGCACGTAGGCTCAACAATATCATTTTTCCATCATACTGAGTGTATACGCATCCATCCTTATCCTTATTGCCTTGTTTAGTATTCTAAGAAGGAAGAAGGAAGAAGAGCTAAAAGAAAAGATGAAAGGAGCAATGCCTGTCAGGAAACCAAAAAACCTCCCCAGAAATTCTCAACAGATTTCCACTTGTATCTTATTAACTAGAAATACTTCACATGTGCATCCTTAGGTGCTCATTGCCCCTTAAATAAAATCAGAGTTCTGTTGGTAAGGATGACAGAGTGCCTATTTCAATTTCAGTGTAAGTACTGTCTAGGCCAATTAGTGCCTATTTGTTTCTTTTTTATAGCCAAAATATAATGAGTTAAAATCTTTATTTTTTTTAACTCCCATGTTTCCCCTCATTGAGTATAGATTAGAATTTAACAGCTGAGCCTGATGAATACAACCACACAAAATCTGGGACCAATCTACCTTACTTACTCCTGCTTTTCAATTTTCCTTTCAAGATTCTATATCTTGGCCACCAAATTTCTTGCCAATCCCAAACTCACTAGACTACCAGGCTCTGGACCTTACAATTATTCTTTCTGTTGCTGTCTCTTTTCCAAAATTTTCTCAATAAAATGAACATTTCCTTCTCAATATTTCCATAGCACTGTTTGGGGGAAATTTGTTTGTTTGTTTTGTTATTTTGTATTTGTTTAAGTGTTTACTTCTCAGATTAGATTGAGTGTTCCTTAGATCCTATTCATCTTAGATCTGTTTCATTCCAGTGCTTAGTACAGCACCAGGCAAACATGTGTAATAAATGATTGTTGAAAGAATAGTGTATTTTATTGCTCTAGACAAAAATCTCACAAAACATAATGATTCTCTAGACAGAGAGATATAATAAAGCATCACCTATGGGAGTCCTTTCCCAAAAGCAATGAATAAATCAAATCCCTTTTATAATTATCTTCCAAGGAGGCTGGGTCCTATGAAAACAGGGCTTTGTTTGGTTGATTTTGTCCTGAAGAATTCCATAATGCCGTTGCAATACAAAAATCAACTTGAAACTGAGTTGAGGTACGAGGGCTAGAAAGAGCTGGATTGCTCAACCAAAAACAGAATGCAGATGATTTTGATTGAGTTGAGATATTTTACACAAAAATGAGTGGAGATGTATTAAAAAGAAATAAATATTGGAATCATTCAGTAACATGAGCCTATAGGCTCTGGGAGAGGTGAAATGGCAGTGGCTTTTAGGTTTACCCTCTAAGAAAATTCTCACACGTATGTTCAAGTAAAAAAATAAAGATAATGTTCACTGGAACATTGTGTGTGATAGCTAAGACTGAAAATAACTTAAATGTTCTTTAGTAGGTGAATGGATAAGTTGTGGACTTTTCATACAATGAAATACAGTTGCTAAAGAATAAACATCAATGTTGAATGAAAAAAATAACAAGTTAAAGAATGTCATATATAGTTTAATATTAATTATTTGAACTTTAAAACATAAAATAAAATAATCTATACTGATTTTGGCTACATATATAAGCATACTCACTATACTGTGCTTTACAGATATGGCTTTTTTTTTTTCAAATTGAAAATTTGTGGCACTCCTGAATTGAGGAAGTCTATTGGCACTATTTATTTTACATCTGTGTGTCTCATTTTGGTAATTCTAACAATATTTTGAACTTTTTTATTATTATTACATTTGTTACAGTGTTCTGTGGTCAGTGATTGCTGATGTTACCATTGTAATTATTTTGAGGCAATATGAACCAGGCTCATATAAAATGACAAACTTGATCAATAAATATGTGTATTCTGACTGCTCCACCGACCAGTCATTCCTCCACCTCTTTCTCTCTCTTCAGGCCTCCTTGTTCCCTGAGATATAACAGTATTAAAATTAGGTCGATTATTAACCCT
This sequence comes from Rhynchonycteris naso, assembly GCA_037038555.1. Lineage (NCBI taxonomy): Eukaryota > Metazoa > Chordata > Mammalia > Chiroptera > Emballonuridae > Rhynchonycteris > Rhynchonycteris naso. The sequence continues at coordinate 233,497,386 of CM072998.1, forward strand.
ATAATGGTCTCTAAGTGTTCACAGGAAAGAGACATACAACTCTTTGTATGTCTCTCACTTTAGATCAAAAGTAAAAATAATTAAGCTTAGTGAGGGAGGCATGTTGAAAGCTGAAATGGCATAAAAGATAGGCCTCTTGTGCCAAATACCTAAGTTGTAAATGCAAAGAAAAGTTCCTAAAAAAACTAAAAGTACTACTCCAGTGAACACACAAATGGTAAGAAAATGAAACAGTCTTAATGCTGATATGGAGAAAGTTTTAGTGATCTGGATAAAAGATTAAATATTTCCTTAAGCCAAAACCTGATCCAGAGAAAATGCCTAATTCTCTTCAATTCTGTAACAATTGATAGAATTAAGGAAGTTATGGAAGAAAAGTTTGAAGCTGGTAGGGGTTGCTTCATGAGGTTTAAGAAAAGAGGCCATCTCCAAAACATAGACGTACAATCTGAAGCAGTAAGTGCTGATATAGCAGCTGCTGTAAATTTTCCAGAAGATCTAACTAAAACAGTAAATGAAGTAGGCTATATTAAACAGGTTTGTAATGTAAACAAAATAGTCTTCTATCAGAAGAAGATGCCTTCTAAGATTTTCACAGTTACAGAACAGTCAATTCCTGGTTTCAAAGCTTCAAAGGGCAGTATGACTCTCTTGTTACAGGATAATGCAACTGGTGACTTTAAGTTGAAGCCAATGCTAATTTACCATTCCAAAAAGCTTACACTAAGTTTGTGCTGCCTGTGTTCTACAAATAAAATAGCAAAACCTGGATCTGTATAATGAATATTTTAAGCCCACTGTTGAGACTCACTGCTCAGGAAATATATATATTTATATTTCTTTTAAAATACTACTGTTTATTAACAATGCACCTGGTCACCATGAGCTCTGATGAAGATATACAGTGAAATTAATGTTCTTCTCATGCCTGCTAGCACCATTTCCATTCTGCAGCCTATGGATCAAGAAGTAATTTTGACTCTCAAGTGTTATCATTTAAGAAATACATTTTGTGGCCCTGGCCAGTTGTTCAGTAGATACAATATCAGCCCAGCATATGGACATCCTGGGCTTGATTCCCAGTCAGGGCGCACATGAGAAACAACCATCAGTGTCTCCCCACCTCACACTCCCCATTTCTCTCCCTCTTTCCCACCTGCAGCCATTGGCTCCATTGGTTCAAATTTGGCCCCAAAAGCACTGAGGATAGCTCAGTTTGTCTAAATGCAACAGACTCAGGGGCTGAAAATAGCTTGGTATTTGAGCATTGGTCCTAGATGGTGTTTCCAGATAGATCTCAATCAGAGTGCATGCAGGAGTCTGCCTCATTATCTCCCCTCCTCTCACCTGAAAAAAAAAACCAAAACATTTTGTGAAGCATAGCTCCCACAGATGCATCTTCTGATGCATTTTAGATGTCATTAAGAACCTTTGAACATTTGTGACTCAAGGAAGGATGTCAAAATATTAACATTAACATTTTGGAATTGAGGGGTTCAAGACTTCAGTGGAAGAAGTGAATGTGGATGTAGTGGCAATATCAAGAGAACTAGAATTAAAAGTGGAACTTGAAGATACGATTAAATGCTTTCAATCTCATGAGAAAACTTTAATGAATGAGGAGTAGTTTTTCATGGATGAGCAAAGAAAGTGCTTTCTTGAGATGGAATCTGCTCCTAATGATGATGCTGTGAAAATAATGGACATGCAATGCAACAAAGAGTTTAGAATATTACTAAACTTAGTTGATAAAGCAGCAGCAGGATGTGAGAAGAAATTAACTCCAATTTTGCAAGTTCTACTGTGGGTAATATACTACTAAACAGTATCACATACTACAGAGAAATTGTTTGTGAAAGGAAGAATGAATTGATATGACAAACTTCAATGTTGTCTTACCATAAGAAATTGCCACAGCTACCCTGGTCTTTAGCAGCCATGACCCTGATCAGTCAGCAGCCATCAGCAATGAGGCAACATCCTCCAAAAAAGGAAAATTTTCAGATTATTATTTTCTATCCCAAAAACAGTTGTGTTCTGACTCTAGCAGTTCTTGCTATGTGCTTCACAGAATATTGAGCAGCATAAAGGCTTATCTTCACAATAATAAATAAGAACAATGAATTTTATAAAAGAAACCAATTACCAAAAGGTGAGTCAGCCTCTAACAATTAGTTCAGCACTCTTTACACCATGATTTCTTGGACATATTATTCTTTCTTTTCTCTAAGAAAGCTTGTTCCAAAGTCAGGCATCTTGGGAAAAATAACTTGAAGCAGTCATATCAGAACAGGTAAGTAAAAATGGAAAAACAAACCTTCAATGCCAACTGAGGTATGCTATTGATACATAGCACACTGACCCTTCACTGCATCGTTTCCAAAGCCCAGGATTGGGACCAGAGAACAAAGTGAAATACATGAATTAGGTGATAATGTCTACTTCATACTTTAGGAATCTGTTCAGAGGTGAAGATTTTATGGTTTATTTTTAAGCCCTATCAAAACATCTTTCTTCAAACATGGCTTTACATTCAAAAGGCTACATTAGAGTGGTGAATGCTCATATTTTCTGGGTACCTGGAAAGATAAATAAAAGGCTAAAGAAAAGAGAAAAAAAACAGAACTGAAAAACTGGAGGTAGGGGCCTGAGATACCTTAGACTGTCACAGGCCTGAGTAGTTGTGATGAGAAATCTCCCAGAGACACGTTTTCTATGTCTGTCAAGCTCATCCTCCCGCCTAGCCAGTCTCTTCTAAAGCTGCCCTGTATGGAATTCAAGAGAAAAATAACAACAGTTAATTGATTTCTTTCTTTGTCATTTCCAATGCTTTTATTTCTTAAGTGAGCCATTTATTTAATTGAGAATTTTATCTTCTGTGTCTGTACAGAAAAATGTTACTTGGAAACCAAAATAATATCAATAGTTTTTATTAAAGAGTGGCATTTTCTATTTATTCTAAACCTCAGGAATGAGGTTACTAGCTAGCATTTTGGAAGAGTCCTCCTGCCTTTGGCTTTTACTTTTGGTCAACTTGTTAGTTTTTAAGTAGGAAGCTTTCTAATTCTTTTATTTAGCTGTGTATTTTAATTATTTAAAAAAAAATGAAAGCTCAAAAGAGACTTTGTTGTTTTCACATACATAAAAAAGATTTGTTTCTCTCTCTCTCCCCCAGTAAGTAAAAAGGTCAATTAGAAAAAAATATATAAACTCTCTTTTCTCCTTCCACCATGTAAAATTACTGAAGAGCATGATGTTACCTTTTTTTTTTTTTTTTGGAAATTAATGTCAATTTAAGACTGTTCAAGTTATTCCAAACTAAATTCTAACCACAAAGGTCTTTTTATTTATATCATTAATGGGAGGTAGAAGGAATACCATTTTTAATAAAAACAGCAATTGATGCTCATTGCTAAGACACGTCTGATCTCTTTTAGGTGATGCCTAAGGGAAGGTGTCATAATTCCTACTATTAATGGATTTCAGAATGTTAAGCCAATCAATTAGTTGCTTTGAAGTATGAGTCGTATTAAACTAATATTATAAAGTATTTTTTCTGAAGACATACCCCATCATTATTCTTAAAACTATCAAACAAAAATGGTGTTATAACACATAGGGTAACTTGAGAGTAGGGGAATTTTTGAGATGTTTATCTATGGCTTCAAGTGTGATGATCTATTTTGCTAATGGGCAGAACACATGTGATGATAATACATTTTTTACTATTTAGACACTCCAAATGCCAGCTTCACATCTCAAACCGCCATCAGGAGCATGCAAACAGTCTCATACCGGAAGAACAATATGCGCTGTTCTCACTGGGAGCCTATTCACAGTGTCATTTCTTGGGAAAATACCAAGTATCTCATTGAGCCGGGGATTGCAGATGACTTTCAAAATTTAAACTACTAATCCACTCACCAGATATATCCAGTTAACAAAAATCAGTGCAGTCCAAGCACCCTGAGTCTAAAAAAGAATGCAAGACAGTCTTATGAAACTAATAAAAATTTACATCTCTCTGTCTTACATCAATGTTTCTTCTGGGTCAGATTTTTGTGACCTTATTAGTTTGAGTAAAAAAAAAAAAAAAAAAAAAAAAATTGATGAAAAACATGGTAGATGTCAGTTGCTCCTGGTCTGGGTTGTGAAGGAAGATAGAAGACCATGGGTAGAGTCAAGGACCCTCCTCAGTGTGGAAGGAATTATTCCAGATTATGGATGCCACATGCATTTGTCAAGTTATAACTTTTAAAGACCATTTTCAAGGCATTGGAGGAAGCCTGTGAGATTTGGTGTCAAAAGGCCTGGACCTAATAGAAAGATCACATACCATATAAATCAAAAAGTGTGTGCAAATTTTAGCAAGAGAAAATGGGGCAGGAAGGGCTGTTGAGTTAACCTGTGAATTCACCAACACGAATGTGGTTTTGCTCTAAAGCAGTGCATTTTCAAACTGATAGATGACAGCGGACTAGGTATGAAAGTATTTCTCAAGAATAGAGATGACTGGTATAGTGAGTATGTTATACACACAGTTGGAGATTCTTCAGAAGGAAACAAACATATATTGATTATTCCCTAAATCAGGAGATCATGAAACACCTAAAAGCAATTTGTCTTCTTCGACTTACGAAGGTACTACCTAAATTGAGCTGTCACCTGTTCAGGAAAATACAAAATGCTATATGATCTGAAAGCACTAAGAGAATAAAATAAATTTGTGTCATCATAAAAAAAGAAAGAAGCCTGACTAGGCAGTGGCGCAGTGGATAGAGCGTTGAGCTGGGATGTGGAGGACCCTGGTTTGAAACCCTAAAGTCACTGGCTGAATGCGGGCTCATCCAGCTTGAGCGCAGGCTCACCAGCTTGAGTGTGGGGTCGCTGACTTGAGTGTTGGATTATAGACATGACCATATGGTCACTGGCTTGAGCCCAAAGGTTTCTGGCTTGAGCAAGGGGTCACTCACTCTGCTGTAGTCCCCAGTCAAGGCACATATGAAAAATCAATCAATGGATTACTAACATGCCGCAACAAAGAATTGATGCTTCTCATGTCTCTGCCTTCCTGTCTGTTTGTCCCTATCTGTCCCTCTCTCTGACACTCTCTGTCTCTGTTAATAAATGAAAGGAAGGAAGGAAGAAAGGAAGGAAGGAAGGAAGGAAGGAAGAAGAAAGAAAGAAAGAAAGAAAGAAAGAAAGAAAGAAAGAAAGAAAGAAAGAAAGAAAGAAGGAAAAAAAGAGGGAGGAAGGAAGAGAGAGAGGGAGGGACAGAGGAAGGGAGGGAGGGAGGGAGGGAGGGAGGGAGGGACAGACAGAGGGAGGGAGGGAGGGAGGGAGGGAAGGAAGAAAAGAAGAAAGAAAGGAAAGAAAGAAATGTGTGTGAATGAAAAAGGGATACTACTAATAATTACACCAGAACAACAGAGTAAGCAGGGACAGCGCTAAACAAAGCAGCATGCATGAACACCCTACTTTCGAGGCACACAGACCATGGGCAAGTTGTTTACCCTGTAGAGCCTCTGTTTCCTCATCTATAGAAGCAGAATGAATGAATACCAACATCTCAGGGGTTAACAGCAAGCACTGTACAGAGACTTAAGACACCTCATACGTGAATTACACTTGGAAATGTGTCACTTAATAACAGGACCTTGCCAACCCTGGAAAAGTGTGCAGAACTCCAGTTTTTACCTCACAGAACAACATCACAACCCTCTAGAACTTGGCAGTTCTTTGCAGCCAAGACCTCAGAGCCAAGACTCCTCATTGAGGTATGTTTTTCTCTTGTTTAAGAATGCGTTTCACTGTCCAAGTTCCACACCGTGATCACAGACTACTCTTAGAGGGAAAATGCTTTTATTTTTTCATCATATGGCTACAACCTCTCAGGCAGCCAGAGGCTGAGAACTCCATGGCCATTAAGCCCACACCCAGACTTGTCAGCAGATTTTAAAACAGACATATTTTTTTTAAAACTCACTTCAAAACACCTCCCCTCTTCAAGCTTTTGTCTGTCTACGCACACCCAAAAAGACCTACAAAGTTCTGAGCATACCAGTACCATACACATGGGTAGATATACATATAGAACATGTAGATGTCATTATAGACATAGATATATGATATAGGATGTGTGTATACATTTATGTGCACACATGCACACACACACTACTCAGAGGAAATCTAACCCACAAACTAAGTAAATAACATTGGTATGAAACAGGGAGTTATGGAAAGTAGATGCACCAGGCTTTTCAAAAAAATTAGGAGCTAAACCACCTAGTAGCATATAAGGAATGTCATGGTTGGCCACCTAGATCTCTTTTTCACAACTCCAGGCACTTGTTTTTTAGCTTTTAAGATTGTTTACTACTGATCTGTCAACAGAATCCTTCTCTAAGAATTGTTTTCAGCCCAAGAAAGCTGCATTGCCCAAGTTTATGCTACTTTCCCTGAGGCAACATACAATCAATGTCTGGTCCTCATGGTTGCCTCAAGATGGGACAACTCTGAAGGACCATCCTAGCCCTGGAGTTCTCAAGGGAGCAGGACCTATATCAACCTTTTTGGTGACTATATCTTGGTCTTCCTTCTGTCCATCCATCCTTCCTTCACCCTCCACAGGTGTTGATCCCCAAAGCACTTCCAGAACATATTCTTACACTCAAAGAACTTATTCTTACACTCAAAGCTTCATTCCAAGGATTGTACCCTAGGAAGCCCAGCCTAAGATAATGCACCATTTCCTTTTTGACTTCTTGCAAGAAAAAGAAAGTACAAATAAATAAAAAGAAATTGTGTTAAAGATGTTCCCTGAGATGAGCAAGGCCACACCTTCAGCCATGAGAGGCTCAAAGAAGACACAGGTACAGTTAGCTCACAATATAAGTGCTCGTATCTAAAAACCTTTATTCTACCAATAAGCACTGAGTCATTTAATTGTTATTTTAATAAGAATGTTCTTAGTACATCTTTTATATGTATAAAGCCATAGTTTAAAATTGCTTGTTATTTCAATTATCTGACATTGCATTAATCATGTCTGGGAAAAACCTGTCCAGTTACTATCACCCACCCGCTCATTTGGGAAAGCCTACCTGAACTGCAGATAGTTTTAAGGAGTAAGGGCTTTCTATGGAGGTTGGGAAGGAGGGTAGAAAGATTCCATTGTATTCTGATCATGCATCATCAAGGAATAGTTCTGGGTTCTGGGAACCTGATTCCTAATGCTTCTCTTCATGGAAGAGTTTTCTCCTAGAGATAACTTCTTTGGCTATTTCTGAGTAGGAAAATACCTCTCATATTTGACCTTTTGCCATTTTATGCATATCTGCACAAAGAATCTTGCTGGAGGGTTTTTCCTTAAGCTTCTTTTTGATTGGACAAAAGTTCTATACTAGAATTCTCTAAAGTTGATTAGTCAAAATGGTAGCACTCTGTGCCTTGAATTCAAAAAGTACCCTTCATGTTATAGTCTTTCTATCATCCGCAAAGCCCTGTAAGCTCAAGGAAAGAAAGGCACTCTAGAATAACAGGTCCTAAGTTCACTTTTTTATTTTTGAGAGGAGGGGAGATAGTGAAACAGACTCCTGCATGCACCCCAACCAGGATCAACCTGGAAACCCCACTCTGGGGCCAATGCTCAAACCAATCAAAGCCACTGGCTATGGGAGGGGAAGAGGAAAAGAAAGGGGGGGAAGAATAGGGAGAAAAGCAGATGGTCACTTCTCCTGTGTGCCCTGACTGGGAATCAAATGCAAGATGTCCATACACTGGGCTAACCAGGCAGGGCCCTGAGTCCACTTTTGTAAATTTTATATGCACATAAATCTTTCCTTTTAAATTATGAACCACAATCCATTAGTAATGAAATTAAAACTAAATGAATAAAATTCAAGAAACCAGAAATTATCACATAGGATTTGTCACACGGGATCGTAGTCTATCTTGAATTCCTAAAAGGACTGTCAACAAGATCTAAACAGTCAAGGAGTGAGCACTGACCTGTGGATTTTTTCCCTGGCAGATATAAAATGTATTTGCACATTCACATGCCTGTACCATAGAACAACAATGAGTTACAAAGCCACCTGCATTCAAAAGGTGACCATCCTCCCCTAGCTTTTTGGGGTGGCTCAAGATGTCTAGCTTCAAAAGTAGTATAGGAATTGAAATAATTTGCTTTTATAGAATTTAATATTTTATTTGATTAATGACATAAATACAAACTAATCTTAAGAGAAGCAAAATGGAGGTCTCTCACTTGCATGGCATAACAAATCCCCAAATCCATAGCTTTTATATACCTAATGGAGTTTATAATCTAAGGATGCATTTAGGAACATCCCTAAGAAATGAAGCACCAGAGCAATCTGAAATTCTAGAAATGGAGAAATCAAATTGTCCACTAGCAGTAAGCCTTCCACTCTGTGTCTCACCTTTTCTTCTCATTAACAAATACTGCTCCTAAATGTCCCCACATGCAAATGGAGATCTTAAGTCCCAAACTATCCAAAAGACATAGAAGGGATATGTACATGTTTTTTTGAGAAACATATTCAATAAAATGGTGTAGAAGCTTCTGAATAGTCTCAGGCAATGCAAGAGTTGCTGGAATTTTCCTTTTTGTCACCCTGAGTCAATGGGACACATTCTGAACCATGGTTCTGTCATCAAAAATAAGTTTGATTGTTGGCATGGCTCTCAAGAATAGAAAGCTATGGAGCCTGACCTATGGTAGTGCAGTGGATCAAGTGTTGACCTGGAACACTGAGGTCGCCAGTTCAAAAACCTGGGCTTTCCCACTCAAGGCACATATGGGAGTTGATGCTTCCTGCTCCCCCCTCCCTTTCTCTCTCTCACTCTCTCTGTGTCTCTCTTCTCTATAATAAATAAATAAATAAATAAATAAATAAATAAATAAATAAATATAAAATAAAAAAGAATAGAAAGCCATGATCAGGTTCCACCTGACCTGGCAAGCCAACAGAAACAAGGAGAATATTTTCTACAGAAAGGTCCATGCAACAGGAATTAGGCATAGCATCCTGTTATGAGACAGTAAGACAATAACAACCAACAGAAATTGAGAATTTTATTTTTTTTCTACCCTTGGTTATATGACAACTTTCTATTTCCATAATAATTTGAATATTAACAGAACATTCTTACCTATAATTTCAGTTCACTATAAGCAAACAAAATGACAATGGACATCAATAAAAATATCCATATGTGCATACTCTGAGAAAAGACCTCTGGTGAGCAGAGATGACTTACAGACACTAAACAGCCAAACCACAATGCCTGACCATGATGTCACCTAACAGATCAAGACTACTCCAACTCTCAGCAATACCTATATAGAAGCAGCTCATTTTCAGATGTCCTTTTAGTGTTGTAGGGTGAGATTTTTCTCCTACTTTTAAAATATTGTCAGGCTCTCATTTAAAGTCTCTAAAGTTTTATTGGACATCCCTTTTATTTTGCTGTTTGATTTTCACTTAAATTCAAGTCTCAGAGACAAACCAAAAATAGAGAGAGTAGAGGGAGTTATGAAACAAAAATTTTAAAAACATCACACGAATTCCTCTTAGTTTCTCTCCTGACATTCTATGAACTCTAGAAGCATTCTATTGCAAACAGAACTGATATTTTTCAGTCACTTGACAAGTTGACACCATTTTACAAATTGCAGAAAGGAAATGCTTAAAGATTGGCTCACACTGACTTTGCATTCAATCAGATTTTCTCGGTCCATTGCACCATACAGCCTCAGTGGTAGCTCCATAAAAGCTTTGCTACGGTTTTGTAATATATATGAGATGTCATCAAGGAAAACAAAGCTGACGGAGGAGCCATTTGAAAGACATGGAAGTTCTGCGTTGAAGAGTTGTCTTTGTACAATTCTATTACCTTCATCAGCAGGACTTTCAACCAAGCTGAATTATCACATTAGAAAGACTCTATCCCATATTCTAAAAAAGAACTATGTTTTACAATCTCTGATCAACATCAATTATGTGGCTCACAAGTAATTACTGATTTACCTTCTATTTTATCCTATGATTTAGAGTTAAGATAACATCTTGGCCCCAACACACTCACTTTGCGAATTGAAAGAGTGAAATGGAAACAGAAATGAGAACGAGAGGAGATGGTTTCTTTACAAGCAGTAAATTTACTATATACCAGACCGGAGCTCTGCGCCTCAGGACCCTGATTCACATTACAGACGTCAGGGTGGGTACTGACGGCATGTGAGAAGAAGCTTCATACTAACTCATAATCCTGTCATCACAAAAGGAGTCAGCAAAGAAAGCATGAGTTTAAGCTCCTTGCATAACCTGAGCATTTCATTTCAGGAACAAGGAAAACGCAAAGTTTTTCTTTCTTTTTCTTTCATAAACCAAAGAAAATGACGGGTTTCTGAAACTGATGAGGATCACTCCGCGCTGACTGAGGTTGAATGCAACAAGATCCGGATTGCTCTGACGATCACCTCTGTCTCAAAGCTGCCAAAAATATTTGATGTGAAATTTGAGGCAAAATAAAGGATATTCCAGCAGAAAGTAGTTTTCTGTTCAAATGATGAACGCTCAAATGCCATTCAGTTTTATTTGCTCACACAAAATTTGTATCTCCTAAACAGTGCCAGCGCAGCAAAAAACCAACATGTCCCTTGACTGACCAAGGATCAGAACTGCAGGAGACACAGGAGAAAGATAGTCGTGTAGAAAGACTACACATGACAAGGAATCTGTTGCCTCAACCATTTTTCAACTTTCGTGCATAAAAAAGGTGAGTGATTTGAATAGCAGTAAGAGAAACAAGAACATCTCAGAAGAGAAAGAAGTGCCTTAGCCTCTTTCTTTGAAGGCTTGTTCACAAGACGGTTTATTTCGAAGACTCAGCGACAAAAACAAGGACTGCCACTGCAGCAGACAGAAGAACGACTAGAGCCACCAAAAGAACGACTAGAAGATGCCAGGTGGAATTTCTGTCCGTACAGTGAGGTCACACGTGGCCGTTTGCTACAGGTGCTGCCTAGGTGACAGCAAACTGTGCCTGGATATAGTCAAATCCAAGTGTCATTCTGGAAAGAGCAGATGGCGAAGGGGAACATCTGTTCACCATCACTCATGGGCTTAATTGTGAGGTTCTTATCACCCAGAAGTGTTTGTCTACACACCACATGCCCTTCCTTATGTCCGACTTCAAAGAAATATCCGCACTAATACAGCAGCCACCCAGAAGTGCTAATGGGTTATACGACTCATAAGCTGGTACTTCCAGCCAACTTGATTAGCTTCCATGAGAAGGAAGACAAACACAAAACGATGGACTTTGGAATTTGAAAGAATTGCTTTGAATTTTTTTAAAAAAGGTAGTTGGAATCAGGCAAGAGTTTGAGAAAAGAAAATTAAACAACAACAAAAAAGAAAAGACAGAAAAAAAAATTAAAGCTATTTTTTTGTTCCTATTCCCTACTGGTAGTTCCCCTCCTCAACGAATCTGCAAGTCCTTAATATAGAATGCGTGCATGACATGTAAGTCTACCCATTCAGCCCCATAATAGCATTTTACTAAACAGCTGGCTGAGGCAGGATAAAGCTTTATTTAAGCCATTTACCCCTTTCAGAGACTGCCCTTTCCCTTAGCCTTCTGCTCTCACTTCCTTGCTATACTGACCCCTGGGGATTCAAATCTGAGTCACAACTCCTGCCCTTGCTAGGTTTATGGTCAAACTAGACGCACACAAAGGTAATAGGCTTTTTTGTAGTTTTTCTGTTACCTTGTCACTGCAGTAGGAATACCTTGCCCAAGAGACACAACAATTCTCTAGAAAGAGGAGAAAGGCTCTCAATTCCTACTTCCTGTCGTTTTTTGCTATTTGAACTCAGACAACCTTTGTCCTGCCTCTACTGCCTTGCCCTACCACCTACAAACTGTACACCAAATTTCCAATATCTATCTGGAAATTCTTTAGTTAACCGAACGTAATAAAAATATTTGCTAAATTCATTTATTTTTTCACTCAATAATTAAGTGGCCATATCTGAGTGCAATAATATCTGGTCAACTTAATGGAGGCAAACACATACACACACACACACACACACACACACACACACACACACACAAAGGGAATCCTAAAGATATTTTCATCAAAAAAAAAGAAGTCAGTTAACTTCATTAGGACAGATAAAGTTTTATATGCCTAACTTCTCCAGGGTTTCTATTATGTAAATATAACACAGTTGATATGGGTACTTTGGGTTTCTTGGTCTGATTTTCAAATCATTCTGCATTCATACTCCTCCTTAGATAAAACCTCTGCTGTGAAGGATACGAAGTGTTTTGTAAGGATACAAAAATCTTTCATTAGAACATCTGTTCCTCATAGAGGGTTTTCTTCAATCCTACAAATTATTCCAGGAAGAAGTACAAGTTTGACCGAGTCTAGAGAATTGAGTTATTTCTATAAAGGCCAGTTTCTGAGCGTGCATCAGTTCAAAGACAAAGTCATTCACAATTGGCCTGCTGTGGGCTGTCAGACAATGAATCTATCAACCCTTCACTTATTAAATAACAATAACAAAACTATTCATTGGGTGTTTTTTTTAACATTAGCACTGGGCTAAAATAATGACCAGATGTTCATTCTTTTAAATCTCCAAATTCCATTTATGTGATCTTACTGCCTTTAAGTAACTATTAAAAGATTATACCATAGTGACACTATGGATTTTTTTAAACTTTACAAAAATTTTGGCAAGTATTTCTGGTAGAGTTGAGCCCACATCCTAACTGGGTTTTAACCCTGCCTCTTTCTCAATTCAATTCAATATGTATTGGATACATAGAATAAGGAAGAAACTCTCTTTAAGTACCAGAAATATATTATACTAGTTCTGTTTATTCTCTATTTTTCTTTCCTCTCAGTGTCTCTCTGTTTTTCCAGACACTTGAAATTTCTCCATTTTTCCCTTTCTCTCATCACCAGTAGCCTTCCCAATCAAATGGTAATATTTTTGTTACATATACAACACTGAACTCATTATTTCCATTCTTCCTAAATCTAGTTTTCTCATAGCCCTCAATTCTGTTAATAACATTGCCATCATCCTTCACTCTCTTCTCCTTGATCACAAACCGAAATATGAAAGTCACTCCTCAATTTCCTGTATCTCTTTTATTTCCTAAATTCACTATGATGGTAACTTTCAAAAAACTTTCTTGATCTATCCTTCCTCTCCATTCCACAGTCATTGTCTTAGTTCTAGTTCTCGGTCTTCTCATTTAGAACTTTGCAGTAGGCAAATAGTCTATATGTTACTTATTTCTTCATTCCAATCCATTCTTTGGTATCACTTAAAAGAGCATTCTAAAATAGAAAATTAACCATTCAAATTCCTGCTTTAAAATAATTCAATGGCACCTTACTCCCTGCAGATGAAGCAAAACTCTCCCATGTAGCATTAATAAATAATCCTTTGTGACTTTTGTTCTGCCAGCTTCTTCAGCTGCATGCATCCCATATTCTTGAGCCATATGTCACTGTTCTTCCCCAGGCACCATAGTCTAGTGCTGCCTCTCCATTACCCCACATTACACTCATGCCTCTTTTTTCCACATGGAAATTCCTTATCAAGACTTAGCTCAATATTACTTTCTCCAAGAAACTGTTTATAATCTTGCTCTTCCTGTCCTCTTCCTCTCTTCTACCACATAATTTCAATGTGTCATTGTTCTCATCGCATTTAAACTATTTTCGCATCTCCCACAACATATTGTGTTATATGAGTTAAGTTATGTTTTTTTTGTGTGTGTATTTCTAGCAGCTAGCACCATGCTTCAAAAATAATATGCTTTCATGAAGCAATGATGAAGTGGGTGCTGATCTTTATCTTCTCAGTTCTGCAACATTCAGCATAATTGACCACCAGTCCTTCTAGAAATTTCTAATCATTTCCTTTCCAGTTCACTATTCTCTTCTGATCTCCCTTCACTTTCTGGACCATTCTTTATCCAGATCCTCTGATGATTTCTGTTCTTAATCTTATCCAGTAATATTTGACATTTTAGGGATGTCTAGTCCATTTTTTCCTTTTCTGCCCTGCATCCTTGCCCTGGATGGTATATTGGGACCTTTACCTACGAACACAGTTGAACACATAGCTAACATTGCCATCAGCCAGGGCTACCACCCCTGAAATATTCATTTTCTGATCTTTCCTTCTATTCTCAGATGTGTTTCTTCAGCAATGAAGTATGTTTTTGTCTTTCATGGCACAATAAATATCTATATTTTTATATGTATTCAACTTGAATCAAATGATTATTTTTGCCATTTATGAGGAATCAATAAATCAGAGGTCTAAAGAGTTATTAAGATTATGAAATAAAGTCTCTGTATATCAAAACAAAATATCAGTGTGAACCTAAGAAAAGTCAGATAGAAATTAAATATAGGTCACCTCTGTTTTCTATTTCTATTCAGGAGTCCATTCACAGCAATTCATTGTAATTACACAACTCTTAGCATGATAACTGCATCCTAAAATGTAAATCCCATCGCCTTGGCCTCACCTAATGGATAAATGAGAAGAATTTTATTGAAGTTCAGAGTCCAAATGTGACAGAACTGCTTAACTCTAGAGACAATAAAGCCTGCACAGTGCTGCCCTTTGCAGACACCCTCCTGGAAAAGAAGAAGCAAGTGTGTGTGCTCCTTCCTCTTCTTCTGGGAAGACATGCTTCACTGTCTCAGTGGTTGATTTCTTTTTTTTTACAGCTGATCTTTCACCAGCTTCCTTATCTGTCTTCATGGTATTAGAGAAGGCAAGAATCATGTTCACTCATTACTCAATTCATACCCTAGTCTTTGGCAACTTATTTAGCTTCGACGTTGTGTTCAGGCCTTGGCCTTAACCGGGGAAATTTTAAGATTTGAAAAGCTAGGGGTTATCTCATAATTCAACTTATTTTCCTTGATGAAAAGAACACAATTTACTAAAAGTTGTAATATTTCTGTGTGTGTAGTTTGTGTGTGCATCTTTGTGCACGCATGTATGTAAACAACTGCTTCCTGTAACTATACAGCTTGAAGATAAAAGAAAATCATGGATTTTTTCTTGGATTCACCATAAATTGTACCTGGTCTTGGCCATATAGCTCTCAGCAGCGCTGATTAATGCAACAATGAAGTCCCTGACTGTTCTCTTCAAATGACCAATCTTCTCTTGCTGGATGTCCTCAACTTTGCTGCTGAGCATTATACTTATATTCTGATACAGTATTATAACTCATGCTCTATACAGCTGCTAAAAAATTAATTTCCTATAATAACTTCCTAGCACTCACATCCTAACTCTGTTTCTCTTAAGTTGTCCAATCAAAGACATAACAGACATTGTTGGCCACCTATAGCACATTCATCCCCCCAGCTTCCTCCTTTCCATCAGAACCCCAGTTTGGGGAAAATGCCACCCCTCCTCCACATAGCCATGCACCTTCCCTTCCCCTGTTGGTGACTGGATTAGAAACATGTAATACAATCCCAAGCAAGGACAATCTGCAGAGGGCAGCAGTAGCTTCCCAAAGAGTTTTCTTTACCGATAAAAAGATACAGACACAGATACGTTCTTATTTCTCTGGGCAATTCATGTGACATGACATTTATTTTACAATGTATTAACAAGAGAACAGATGTCAATAGACATGAATGTTATAACCTTTTGGCAATAGTAATTTGAAGAAGACAAGAATTTGTGTGAAATATACAGGATGAGACAAAAGTAGGTTTATCATTGTTTGTATGAAACATAATATATTAATTAATAAATAAAATATAAGAATAAAACATTCCACATACCCACAACTGTAAACCTACTTTTGCCATACCTTCTATATATCTATTTTATAGTAATTATTAATATCTTTGATTAGCATTAGCCATTATGAAGTTAATTATTAAGTTATTAGAAATTAATGCAGATGAAAGATTTGATTTAAAGTTACACAATAATAATCAGTCTAATTGTGTCCTTAGGATTAGGCGAGCAGCCTTAAAAAGAAGCACTCTGCTTTTTGACCCAACTATTCCACTTTTAGGAATATATCCTAAGAATACCAAATCACTGATTTAAAAGAAGATATGTACCCCCATGTTTATTGCAGCATTGTTTATAATAACCAAGATCTGGAAATAGCTCAGGTGTCCATCAGTGGACAAATGGATTAAAAAGCTGTGGTACATATATACAATGGAATACTACATGGCCATGAAAAAGAAGGAAATCTTACCTTTTGCAGTGGCATGGTTGGACCTGAAAATTATTATGCTAATTGAAAAAAACAGGCAGAGAAAGACAAATATCACATGATCTCACTTATCTGTGGAATCTAATGAACAAAGTGAACTGAAGAACAGAATAGAGGCAGAGGCGGGGTCACAAGGAGCAGAAGGACAGCTGTCAGAATGAAGGAGGATGAGGGGATGGGATCAGAGAAGGTGAAGGGATTAGCAATATTATATATACATAACAAATAAATACATATAACAGGACAGCAAATCTCAGAGGGAAGGGGGGAGGGAGTTAGGGGGAGGGGAGCAAAGGGGGTATAATGAGGGACATGGGGGTGGGGGTGAGAGAGTTATATTGAGTGGGACACTTGAATCCATGTTAACACAATAAATTAAAATTAATAAAAATTAAAAAAAGAAAGTAGAACTAAAAATTCTTTAATTTTATTATCTTAACTTATTATGGTGATAGCTATGGTGAAGAACAAGGTCCAGTTTCCCAACCTCAGAACTGATCCACTTCTCTGGTTCAACCACATGGGTAAAAATCACCTGGTGGAATAGAAAGAACACTGATGTGTGACGAAGAAGCCAAGACTCCAAGACTCCAAGCTAGCACCTGTAGTGGGCTGGCTATGACAGTAATGGTTACTTTCTCTCCCTGTTACACAAAGAGTTAACATTGATCCAGATGTCCCTTCATTATAGAATCCTTTGACTCTATGGTGTTGACTGGTCCCCCACAGCCCAGAAAGGAGTTTCCAGCCTAAGACCTTCAGTGATACAGGAAGTATAAGGAGGGGACTTCTCAATCATTGGAACAACTTTAGGATATCTCATTCTTCTACTTGTAAATGTTTAAAAAACTTGACGCTTTGAGTAGTATGAGTGAATGTTCATGCACGTTCTCAATCAAAAGGTTAACAAAAAGTCACTACTTAAAGGGTTAATGAAATGTGTTCTTCCTCATACCCTGCTTTCCCCTACACTTCTATCCTCTCTCCATGCACTGCTGCTTCTTAGACAGCTTTATTCTCTTTGCTTCCAACCAGCCCCCAACAAGGGGGAAAAGAGAAGACCTGCACCCTGAGCCCTGCTCAGGCTCAGGAGAGGGGCAGTCTTAGACATTCCCTCTGCCCAGATCCTCATCAAAGCTGCTGACTCTCCCATGCGGCAAAGAGTTGGGTGCTATTGTCTCCTGTGACCTGAAAGGAGCACCTTTTTCCTGTTTTGCTCAGTGACAACCCTGCTTGAAAGAAAATTACATGCTTTGTGATGTTTAATTTCATGTCAACGTAGCTAGGCCACTAGACCCAGTTTTTGGTCAAACATCAACCTGGATATTACTGTCAATCACATTTCACAAATACCTTCACAGTAATATCCAGGTTGATGTTTGACCAAAAACTGGGTCTAGTGGCCTAGCTACGTTGACATGAAATTAAACATCACAAAGCATGTAATTTTCTTTCAAGCAGGGTTGTCACTGAGCAAAACAGATTACTCTTCATAATGTGGGTGGGCCTTATCCAATCTGTTGAAGGCCTTACAAGAAAACAACTGGTCCCCAGAAGAAGAAGTAATTCTTTTCCCAGACTACCTTCTGACTGGAGCTGCAGCACCACGGCTCCCCTGGGTCTCCAGCCTGCCGGCTGCCTTGCAAACTCTGTACTAGCCAGCTCTACTATTGTGAGAGCCAATCCCTTAAAATAAATCTGTCTTTGCCTCTGTCTTTCTCTCTCCCTCTCTCTGTTTTTTTCTTTCTGTCTCTTCTTCTATGTCTCTCTCTATCTGTATATTTTTACACACACACACACACACACACACACACACACACACTATTGGTTCTGCTTCTCAGAAGAACCCTGACTAACACATCCCTATAAGCATGAATCTCTACTGAAGGCAAAGAGAAGAATCTGTAGAACCAACAAATTTTCTGGCTCATTAGACCCTCACCTGTCTGTATGCTTTGCCAGTTATACTGAGCACTTTGTGAGTGATTACCCAGAAGGATTTCAGATCTCCCTGGAGTCACCACATGATTACAATGAGACTGAAGTAGGAAATTTGATTTTATGTCTAAATTATTTTTTCAGGTATGTTGGTTAACTAAAGCTGCTTCCCCTTTTTGTTTTGTTCCTTGGGTGGTTTTGTCTAAAAATTTCATTCTGTTTTGCTGTTCTGTTGTAAAAACTAATTCCTCTTTATTCTATAAAATCGTCCTAGTTGGTCTTACTGCTCTGCCTAGTGTCTGGCACTTCTTTTTATTTTTAGACTTGGTATAATGTCTGGCACATAATAGGTTCTCAGGATATATAGTATATATATTGAGACTTAAGAACCTTTAATATAGATCCATATATCTTCTTACAACTGAAGCATATAGAATTTCATAAGAGAAGGATGCCTGGGACTTTTTTCCTTCATTTAAAAATTTATTCTAATACTCAAGCCAATTATTGAAAAGGGGAAAAGTCATTTGTATTGGCTCCATCTTAGTATATTGTTTTAATTCTTCTATGATGTCTAGAGACTTTCAGGAACTAAAGAGCAACAAAAAGTCAATATTAGGAACTAATTTTATTTTATGCCCCATGCTTAATAGGTTTTAGAATATTTTTATTGCTGCAAACTCAGACTCATTCACCAAATCACGAGCTAGATAATACGCCACAGACGCCTGTCCGTCTCCAAGGAGACTCAGGTGGATTTCTCTGGCTTGTTTGCATTGGGCCTCACCTGCCCCACTCATTAAAGACTTTGTTCACTTCCTTCTGGGGCACAGGCTTGATTTGGCAGCTCTGGCCCTGGTTCAGCTCTTGTACAAAACGGCAGTCAGATACCTCAGTAAGAAACTACATCTGTGTGAGTTCCTCTCCTCAAAGACTGATTGAGAGTTACATATGGATGAATTCAAGTTTTGTATTTCAGTTGTAGTTTCTCAGAGGGCTACATGCCATACTCTGAAGTAAAGCACAGGAGCAGGGGGACAAAATAAGGCCACATTTGATCTGTCTTGGCCACCTGCCCAGGATTAAACTTTTAGCAGTGGCCCCTGGAGCTTTTGACACCATTGGCACATTAACAGTCTGCTTTGAGGGTCTCATGGTAAAGACCTTTAAGCATCCCTAGATTGATTAAAAATTTATGAGTTGCATGGACATATTCTTTCTAAAATTACTTAAATCTCGCCTGACCTTATATTTTCTTTTCTGACCTTCATGAGAATATTCTAGACACATCCTATGACTTGTTTTGTAAAGACATTGTTTCCTTTCATTGGATGCAAAGAAACATTTTTCAAGTTTCATGTACTTGCTTCTTAGGGTTTCATTAAACAGTCACTATTTACCGGATCCATCCCCCTCAAGCTGTGGAAGACTAACTACCATCTCCATCCAAAGGCATTAGAAGACACATAGGGTTGGAACAAAGACTCTGCTCCACTGAAGCTTACTTCTGCTGGACGGAGACAGACAACAGATAGACAATCAAACAAATATGTATGACAGCAATGACAGGGCCGAGCAGAATCACAGTCAGGCAGGACCAGCTGTGCAGGCGTGCAAGTTGTGCCGTTGTGCAAGGGCTCACACTCTGAAGGATCCCACATTTGGGGCATGGAGTCTCAGCCTACTCTTGCCTCCTGACTCTTCCCCAAGGCAAGTTGTGCCTTGCTAGGCACGAGCTGCCGTTTCCAGCTATGCCCCTGCCTCATTAGCACTGCCACCCCGAGGCCCAGCAGGGCCCTCAACACCGGCCTGGGAAGGCTCAGGGGTGGGCACACATGCCCTGTGGCATCTCAGAGTGGAGCAGAGCAATTGTTATCCCCATCTCAGGGCTTGCAGCACATGGTACATTGAGTGGGTGATTCAGTGGGGGTGAGCCTCTCTCCCAGCCCTGATCCAGGTACCTGGTGTGTCAGGGAGCTGAGGTTGTAATACCCACCCCATGATTTGGTGTCTGTGTGCAGCTCTCTGGCAGTCAGATTCTTCTTCTTGCTGACTGCCAGGTTGCTGTGTTGTGCCCAGATGGGGGTGGGGAAGTCAAACCAGACATTTCCCCTTTCTACCATACCACCAGCACAACTGTGAACGGGTGACCCCAGGTGCTTCTGAGGTCTGCTCTCTGTGTACAAGTATCCCTGTCTTTTAGGAAACATAATATTAAATGGCAAATAAACAACATGACCCGTTGACAGACAGACAAGTTATGGACAAAAGGAAAAAGCTTTTCATTGTAGTACCTGTAATTCCACTCTTTTTCCCTTGCTTTTTGAACCAGAGATCCCACATTTTCATTGTGCCCTGGGGCTTGCAAAATATGTAGCTTGACATTAGATCAGAGAGAGAAAGTGATGGATAAAGGATCTCTGGTCCACTTGGTATTAACTGTATAGGCTTCTCTATTAAGATGACATGTGAACATAGATTTTAAAAAAAGGTGACAGTGAAACATATAGGTACCTGAGGTCAGAGAATTCCAAACACTGAGAAAAGCAATGCAAAGACCCTGTGGTAGATGCATGGAAGGCATGTGTCAGGAATTGCTGGAAGACCTCGTTGACAAGCAAAGTGAATTGAGTTGAGTAGTAGAGATGAGGACACAGCAGTAGTAGGGGTGGAATCCAATTATGTAGGACATGCTAGATTATTGTAAGAACTCTGAATTTTACTGAATGAAATGGAAAGCTACTGGGGGTATTTTAATATTTTAAATCACTGAGGGTTATACCATGAAATGACTTGGTAGGAGTTATACTTGAGGAAAATTATCTATGAGTTCTTACTGATCATTTATATAAAATATCTCTCTCCTTCTCTTCTTTTCAACACTATTCTCTATACCATTACTCCTACCCTCTCCTTCTTCATAATACTTATCATAACCTGATATGTTAGATATGTTTTTTCATTTCTTTTTCTTTTCAGACTAGAATATAAACTCCATGAGAGCAGAAATTTGTTCACTTTGTCCCTGGAGCCTAGGTCAGTGTCTGATACATAGTGGGCTCTCAGTTTCTGTGTGTTCGGTGAAAGGACAAAGGGATCTGTGAAGACAGATTACAAAGCATCTTGAGAGGCTGGATAACCTAACAACCTTCTTCTTTTCAATTACTTCTATAGATCACCAACCAGATGATTGCTACTATAGATCATCAAGGCAATCAAATCCATTTCCTCATGAAATATATCATTGTTAGATGGTTCTTCCAGATACTGACCTAAATCTAACTGCTTTAAACTTTGTCCATTGTTTTCACCCTGACTCTGCCATTCTGCTTATTGATTTCCTTTTTTAAAACGGGTTTTTTCTTAGATATACATGGAATGTTTTTGTTTCCTGGAGAACAATTGGAGAGAATAGGTGGGCAATAAAGTGTAATGGTCAAGCGTGTGGGTTCTAAAATCTTACAGAGCTGGGTTCAAACCTTAGTTCCTCCACCTACTAGATATGTGACATTAAAGAAGCCACTTACCTTTCCCAGCTCTCTGCTTCCCCATAAATAATATGGGGACAAAATAATTTTTAACTAGATTTTTCTAAGAAAAAAGACAAATGACATTTTGAGGAACTTCACACAATGCCTGGTAGCCTGGAGATCACTTTAAATCTTGATTTTTTTCAATATATATGCTGCACATTCAACTAGCATTTTTTTAATATTTATAGCTATATTCTTGATAAATATGGTAACCTGCAGAACCTAAGGCATACCATCAATGGTCTTTTTCAAATTTAACTATTGTACACTAATCTATATCTTTTGATTTCAAAACAACCTGTATCTACCTAAATGTACCATTTCTAGAATACATCTTCAATTAATCTATAGTAATATTATTAAAATATTTTTGTTAGATACTTTTTAAAATCATACTTACCATTGCTATGGACTGAATTGTGCCTTGGCCCCCAAATTCACATGTTGAAGCCATAACCCACAATATGACTGTATTTGGTGCTAGGGACTTAAGGACATAATTAGTTTAAATAAAGTCTTAAGAATGGGGTCCTAATACAATAGAATTGGCTGCCTTTTAAAAATAAGAATAGAAATATATGGTGGGGCAAAAGGAGGTTTACAGCTGTGAGTATGCAAAACAGAGTTTATTCATACATTATTCTGTATTAGTTATTTATTATTTTACCCCATATTGTATATATCTCTCTGTCTGTGAATTCACCAAGGAAAGGCTGTGTGAGTACTAGTTAGAAGGCAACTTTCTGCAGGACAGGAAGAGAGTCCTTTTCAAGAACTGAATTGGCTGGCACCTGGATCTTGTATTTCTGGCCTCTAGAATTATGAAAAAATAAATTTCTGTTGTTTGAGCCATTCTATCTATGGTATTTTGTTATGGCACCTTGAGCAGACTAAGATAGCTACCGTGGTAACATTTTCTATAGTCACAGAGTAGTAAACCTTATCCAGAATGGGGATAAATTACATTCAGCATAATTTTCTCTCAGTGAACCGATTGTGACTTCCAGGGATAATCCCTTCTTTTAAAACGAAATAATGATTTATTAATATTTTGTTAAATAATGATTCCGAGACTTTTTCATGGTATCACATTAAATATACTAGATGGCAATTTCAAGAGACCACCTTATTTTTCTTTCAAAAATCCAAACATTTGTCTAGGTCTTATTTTTTGGCATTATTCCATATCACCACGATTCTCAATTATTTTTGGTAGTTTTGTATTCCCATCTCTTATTTCTTTCAGTCACCTGTTGCATGGCAAGTGTATGATTATGTAAGTGAAATTTTTCTGTTTTAGATTCTTCCTATCTCCTCTTTCTACCTCCTGGACCCAGCACAGTGCCTGATTTGCTGAAGGCACTCAACAACTGTCTCCTCAAATGAACTTATCTTACTCAAGAACGAAAGATGCTATCTAGTTTGCCAATGCTTCCCAAAGTTGTTGAAAGGTTCAAGGGATAATGAAAGTGATCATGCTTAGTAAACTATACAGCATCATATAAAAGTCTAAAATTGTAATACCTCAGCTATCTTAGCAGGACACATAAGTGGGAAGCATATAAGGGATGTAAGAGGTAACAAAGAGTAGATCATGCCACCCTAGTAGTTTCATGATTGTTATTATAGAACACATTAGCTAGAGTCAGCTTATTGCTATACCAGATGGACCTCAACATACCTAACAAGCTAATTTCTTACTCACATAATCTTTTCCAGGTTGCTACAGGATCATGCGGACAGTGAACAGTGGGTAAGGAAGCTATGCTCTTCACTTCATTTTAGGGAAACCAACTACTAAGTTTCTATCATCTTTAACAGGTTGTTCCAAGTATTTATATACATCTACGGAAAAAGAAAAGAGACAGGAGAGTCACTCATGGTTGGCTTTTACAGGCCAGACCTGGAGGAGGTGTCCATAACTTTTATTCACATTTTATTGGCTAAAACTTGGTCACATGGACAGATACACCTGCAGCAGCTGCTGCAAAGTGAATCAACGTGTGTGCCCAGGAAGAAGCAAAAGTTGTTTGTTGAACAGCCATCTCTTCTGTGATTTTAAAACTGGGTAAGCACTAAAAATTTTTATAAAAATTATCTGGTTAATGCTGCCTGGGCTAAACTAAACATGCTTGAAGGTTGGATGTAGCCTAGGGGGCCCAGTTTGCAGTTCGGCACTGTATAAATGTTCAGCACCACTATTAGTTAGGATGAACTTTTTTGAAATATTGAAAGTTGAACTCATTTTAAGTGACACCCATTTACTTTAGAAAGTAGTGAATTGTTTGCTTTTTTTTAATGTTTTATTCTTCTCATATCAAAACCTCTCTAAGTCTTCTACATCACTTTCTGGACCACTGCCACTTGAGGGGAAGCACATAGAATGTATTATGTTTGCACCTAATCTCTCTCACATGACTCTTGAACCTTCCAATGGACATCACCAGCCACCTTTTTTTCACTTTTGCTCCAAGTGATTTTCTTCATGAAACCACCCTTGCCAAAGTCTTTCCTAACACACTGACTGGGTAGAGGGTTTTTATGTCTTTTTGGTGGGAGACAGTGAGATGAAATGGGAAGAGGGATAGTGGAACACACACTTGGAGTCACCTCTGTGCTTGCCTAGCAGTGCCTCAGACTCTCCTCTTCATCCCATCTCCCTCCGTGTCTTGGGTTGTGGGTGCAGTGCCTAGAGACTCGAAATTTTTCTTACCATGGATATGCCAACAGGAAAAAAGGCATTAGAGTAGAAAGGAAAAAAAAATTCTAAATGTAAATTTTAAATTCTAATCACTTGAAACCATCTCTCTCTTCAACCATTCTTAAATAAATAGTCAACTTTATGAAATCTTTTAAAGCAGCAAATGATTGTTGAGAGAAGACAAGTGTTTGCTCTAGATTACAATGAAATGGATCACTGACTGGTAGACATAACCAACATGAATGAAGGTGGTTGTCCCTAATCTAGAGGAAGTAAAAACACATACATTTTTAAAAGCTTATGCTATAAGGAATATATTGATGAGTTAAAAATAATAGATGAAAAAATAAATCTTGACAAAGATATAAAGGTTTGCTCAAGTCTAGTGTTGGCAAAGATGGCTAAAACAAGGGTGGTCCTCACTGGTGGGAGTGATGAGTACAGTCAACCAGGAGAAAAATTTGTGAGTACATTTTTTTTTAATCTAAGCAATTTTAATTCTAATTATTTATCTTAAAGATATAATAAGCTAGGGTGGAAACGTGTATGTAATTCATTTGATTATAGTGTGATATATAATAAGAAAAATGAAAAATACTTGAATATTCATTTACAAAAGACTGATTAAATAAATTATGTTACACACATATAAAGAAACACTATGTAATCATTGGAAAAGATACAGCAAATCTATCTGGATTGAAATTTAAAGACAACTACTCTTTATGGTAAATGGGAAAAGATCAATTAAACACAGTATAAGCCTAATTAGAGAAAATAATGTTTATAAATGCATTAGAATGTCAAAAAGGATACTTACTAAGTTATGTACCATAGTAAGTAGAGGAGCTCCTAGGAATTGTTGGACTTATAATTCTATCATCATTATTATGCTCACCATCATCATTATCATTGTCATTTGGGAGACACATTCAGTGCACCAGACACTAAGTTGGACAATTTAAAAATATGACCTAATTAAATCTCTATGATAACTCTCTGTGTTAGATGTTAGTATTCAGAACTTATATTGGAAAAAGTAAGGAACAAGAAAGTAACTTGCCCAAGGTATCACAGTTTATGAGATGCAGAGTTGGACACAACATCTCTGCCTGACCTCAAAACTCCCATTCTTTTCAAAACAATATAAATATACATTATGTATTACCCAGTTCCAAAAAAGTAAGTTTGTAATTTAAAAAGGGAGCAGGAGAGAAGGAAAAAGCATATACAACTAAGAGTGATGAAGGTAATAACAATGGTAATAATTAATAAAGCTTATTGCGTGTTCACTGTTTACCAAACTCTATTATAAGTGATTTATATTTAACAACGTGTTTGAACTTTATGATAATTATGTATGATGGGTACTATATTATTTCAACTTTACAGAAAAGAAAACTGAGACTCAAAGAAGGAAATAAATTTTCTCAACGTCACATAGTTTCAGGACATTGGTGTTTAGCTACTCCACTTATCCAACCTTTAAAAGTAGCATAAGAAAAGAACCAATGGGCCCTAGGAAGTTAGCTCAGTCAGTAAGGTGTGTCATCCCGAAACAACAAGGTTGCAGGTTTGATCTTTGGGGATAGAGACCTTGTCTGCCTATCACTCCTGTGCTTTCAGGGCCTGGAACAGAGCCTGGCCAAATTTTTTTGCCTGATGAGCATATCAGGAAGCATTTCATCAGGACCTTCCAGAACTGTTAGGTTTCGGCAAGGCAGGGAAATGGAGGACAAGAATGGCCAGGGAGGAGTTCCATTTCAGAGAGAAGACACTCTGAGAGTTCATGTCCTGAGGCTGTGAAGGTGAATGCTAGCGAGGGAACATTCAAAAATGGGTATTTGGTTGAACATGAAAGTACAGAAAAGGAGCTATGGAAGATAAGTTTGGAAAGTTAGGGTTAGATTCAGGATGATAAAGTGCTTTGAGTGGCAGGAAAATAAATTTGGACTTTAGTTAGTAAATACAGAGGGATTTTTTACGACTTTTCTTTTTAAAGAAAACTTGTAAGACAGAAAGTAGGATATTAGCTGGCAACCCATGAGATAAACTAAAAGAGAGAGAAACTAGGACCAGATCAATTAAGAATATTATCTAATAGTACAGATGGAAGATTGTAAGAATCTGAGCTGATGAAATCACACTAAAGATGGAAAGGAGGAGAAGGATTCAAAAGATATTGAGAATGTAGAGTTAGGCAAAGGCTCTTTGCATCTGGTCTATGAGCAGAACATTGTGTTTTCTTAAAAAGATAAATGGCTGCAAATTCTTTGAAATTCCTCCCACCAGAGATGGGTGTCTATGTTCCCACTTCCTAACCCTGGGCACAATGAGATGAAGGGAACACAATGACACAATGTGACTTAAGGGAAAGCTTATAAAATCTACATGGCTTTTACCTGGCCAGCCATCACATGAGAGATCTGACTACCCTAGACCACCATGAAGAGTGGCCACAAATAGGCACTCCTGTAAACAATCCCACTTGACCCCAGTCTTCAGCTATCCCCACTGAGCACCAGAGTTTGCAAGTGAGGTTGTCTTGAGCCCTCCAGATCCACCCATCTGTTTGTTGAATACCACCAAGTAACTATATTCAAGGCCAGTAGAGGTCAAAGAAATCACCCTTCTCAGCGCTCTATGATTAACATCGTGAACCATGTTAAAGTTATTGTTCTTTCAAGCCATTAAGTTTTGAGGGTGATTTGTTCAATAACTGGAACATAGGGCAATAGTGTAATTTATCACCAAATCCTGGACACTTTGGGAAATGCAAATGCATGTTAATAATTATGGCAAAACAAGTTTTTAACTAGGAAATGCTTAATTATAAACTTCTTAAGATCATGTTCATTATTATAACACCAGCATCCTCGCAGTGTGTGCATCAGCAAATTCTTGATTAAATAAATCTGTTTCTTTGCTTTCTAATTAATATATAACATCAATAAAGTATACAAATTTTAAATGTACAGCTCAATGAAAGTTTAAATATAAAAGATCCAAAACCACCTTCCAGATCAAGGTATAGAACATTTCCTTCTCTCCTGAGGTCTCATTTATTCTACTCCTAGCCTATCACTCACCCAAAGGTAGCATTATTTTAATCTCTAACACCACGTGTCAGTTTTGTCTGTCAAAGAACTTTATTAAAATAGAATTGTGAAGTGTGTACTTGCTAAAATTGTCTCTGTAAAAGTCATTCATCCATGTTGTTGTTTTTTAGTGATAGTTTGTTCTTTGTTATTGCTATGTAGGAATTCAGTGTGTGATTATATCACAATTTATTTATCTATTCTACTGTTGATGGAGATTTAGATTAATTATTCTTTGAATTATTAAGAATAATGTTGATAGGAACATTTTTGTACATCTCTTTTAATCTATCAGCCGGTAACTCAATAAGATCCTTCTTTTTTAAACAAAGTTTTAGTAATCACTGCTTTACTAGATTTATTTACTTTATCAGTATATGAGAAGAATACTGTAAAAACTTTACCAACATTTAACACTTAATTTACCTGCTACTCTTTCATTTAGTGGCACATTTTTGAAATCAGTATAGTCTGAAGGGAGAGGGGAATTACAATAGTGTTATCTTCAAAACACCTTTATCAATATTCTGTTGCCCCAAGTTAATTATTTATAGAGCTTGCTTTCACTCTCAGGAATGTTCCTGTTTGGATAGTGGCTTTTATGGTCACCTGATTTTTCTATATTCTAGACAACACTTCATAGCAAAATCCAGACTGAGTGAGAAACATGGCTTTCTTTAGTAAGATAGAAGAAAGATGATAATAACAATGGAAGTGGTTTGCAGTTGGGTCTCAGAAAAATTAATTTTAATAAAAAATATATGTGGAAATTCAAGACCTAAAAATGATTTCCTTCAAGTATTTTTGTCTATGGACCACTTGGAAAATTTGTTTTTATCCCCAGAAGGATTGGAACCCCAGTTCAAAGACAGCTGGCTCAGTTGTTTGAAAGTAGAATTGCCCTGGAGATAATACAATTGAATTTATTCATTAAAAATATTAAACTAACTGGCTGTTCAGGAACTTAAACTCATTAATTATGAGAAAATAAGTTCTAATACAAGATCTTTTGTTCAATTGTTATACTTTTCAAAAAAACCATATTTGTTTTCAACAAATATTTTTTAGGCACCAAGGAGAGAACAGGCATAGAACTAGGCATTGTGAACACGGTAATGAACAAAGCCACCATGTCCTCACACACTATGAGTTTACAGGCAATGGAAAATGTCAGAGACATAAATAAGAATTAATGGATCCAGTCAAAGAGGCTACAAAAGGAATTCTAGGAAAAGACCTTATAGTAAATTTCAAAGAATGTTTTTATTGCTTTGGTTTACAGCTTAAAGAAAAGGTGTGTCATACTGAAGTGTAACTAAGTATATTTTAAATGTACTTTGCTATTTAAAGCCATCAGCCCTATAACAGATGGAACGCAATTGAACAGTGTGGACCCCATATCCTACAATGTTACTGTATAGAGTTCTGTTTGCATTTATTTTTAAGTGGAAGAAAAGGAGATAGACAGACTGTTGCATGTGCTCAGACCGGGATCCATCCAGCAACCCTTGTCTAGGGCTGATGCTCAAATCAACCAACCTATTTTTAGGCCCTAAGGCTGATGCTTGGACCAACTCAGCTATCCTTAGCACCTGGCCCATGCTCCAGCCAATCAAGCCACTGACTGTGGGAGGGGAAGAGGGAGAGAACAAAAAGAAGAAGTGGGGAGAAGCAGATGGTCACTTCTCCTGTGTGCCAGGGAATCGAACCCAGGACATCCATATGCCAGGCCGACATTGTATCCACTGAACCAACCAGCCAAGGCCCTGTTTATATTTTTTGGGGGGTCTCTCATTGTATAGTGCCTGTCTTGAACTTGATAAACACATTTAAATTTTACACATTTTGCTTTTAAAGTTAGGAAGAGAGTAATATTTTACATATTAATACTTAAAAACCAAAGCCATGGTGTTTTATTTAAATTTATACATTATGATCCTTCACAGAGCTATAACCAGAACTCTGTCTGGTTCATTAAATTAGTAATGACTCTTTTCTACTGAGAACATTTATTTCTATTTAGTTGTAAGCCACAGTTCATTCCTACTCATAAGCAAAGGGACCTCGGATGAGCTGTTATGTGAGGTTTGCCAAAAGATTTGTCTCAAAATAACTGTCCCCTTTAGCTTGTTGATTGAGTGTTATGAGATAACCAACATTGCAATTAGTTTGTTTTCAAGAACTACTGATTCTGAAATCATCTAACACATGTCTAGCACATTTTGTTGATAAAATATGAGTGGAGGCAAAACTATCCTTTAATATTGAAAATTTATTAGCCAGAAGAGCAATATATTAACCTCTTCCCAACGTGAGGTTGTGTTATTATTTTAAATTTTAATAAGAACTCAAGAGGCGGGGAGAGGATAGCTCTTGTTCTAAACTGATCAGAATTTTTTTTATGTGAGAGGAGGGGAAATAGTGAGACAGACTCCTGCATGCGTCCTGACCAGGATCCACCCAGTACTGCCATCTGGAGATGATGCTAGATCATCTAAGCTATTGTCAGTGCCTGAGCTGATGGTTGGACCAGTTGAGCCACTGGCTGTGAGAGAAGAAGGGGGAAAGAAGGGGAGAGGGAAGGGAGTAAGCAGATTGTAGTTTCTCCTGTGTGCCCTGATTAGGGATTGAATCCAGGATCCCTGCACACCTAGCCAATGCTCTATCCACTGAGTCAACCAGCCATGGCTTGATTAAAAACTTTAAGAGGCGCCTGGCTTGGTAGCTCAGTTGGTTAGAACAAGGTTCTGATGCACCAAGTTTACCTATTCCATCCCGGCAGATCACATATGGGAATCAATCAATGAATATATGAAAAGTGAAGTGATATGTCGATGTTTCTCTCTCTCTCTTTTTCTCTGTCTCTCCTTTCCTCTCTTTCTCTCTCCCTAAAATCAATGGATAATTTTAAAAGCTTTTATGAGGAAACTGGGACTGTTCAAAGGCATTGGGGAAAAAAATCACTGATTATACCACAAACTCCCTTCTTCCAGTCCTCAAGTGCTAGAGTACTAAAATAAGTTTGTTCTCACTAAGGTTTACTCCAGTCATTTGGAAATGGCTGCCTGTGGACTCAGCTGAAATTATTCCTGACCATATCTGGGCTCTGCGGGTGTTATGATCTATTAGTACTGTCTGCCACAGGCATAGATGGAAGGCCAGGCAAGAGAGACGGTATGTGTTTGCTATTTCTGTGCTCCATACTGATGTTTCAGGCAATAAGATTTTGAGTCCAGTAAATTTCAAAGTTCAGGAAATTGGTACAATTATCTCCCTAGTAAATGCAATTAAATTATTAGTCATTTGATGCCCCACCATTCTCTTCTTAGGTGACTCTTCCCACAAACTAATCTTTCACTAAAACTGGTCTGAAAATGATCTATTTTAATGAAAAAATTCTTAAAAGTTAACTGAAATGTATAGTGATTTTCACAATAAAGTCTGTATGTCCTAAGTTATACAATTCCATGATTCAGATCATTTAATTAAGCCACCAGTTCATACAATGTGAACCATCCATTACAGTTAATTAGTGAATGAGCTGGTTACATCCACAGGTAGGAGCCCCAATTCTGAAGCCAGCCACTTGGGTCCCTCCTATTTCTTTCACTTTCTTCCCTTATAACTTCAGGCAAGTTGTTTAAATCCTCTAAACTGTGTATTTCCTTGTTGCTAAACAGTATTATAATAATTCCTTCTTTGCAGGTTGTTTTGAGGAAATACTGAGATAATCTTAGTAAAGTCCACATTGTCTGTGTTCAAAGAATGTTAACTATAATTACCACAATTTAGAAATACCTGGGAGATTGCTTTTTTACCTCATTCAATAAACAAATGGAAATTTAATTAATTTGGTGTTACAAATTATTTCACATTCGCTATCTCTTCTTTTTTCCGTGATTACAAACAATTTACTTCTGACTGTTTTGAAGTTTTTAAATTTATGTTTAAAAATGTTCTGCACGTGGAAGGTTCTATAATATTGCTCATTAAAGCCAAAGTAAGATATAAATTAAATTATGTTTTAACTTATTTAATTATTTTTTATTGTAAAACACGGCTTCAAAATACATGAGCACAGAGCACATCACCAGAGACAATAATGTTTGGAAAGATTCCTTACATGTGTGGAATTTCTCATAGGAATTCTAAGATTCCAGGGACTTTCACAGAAGTAAGCATAAGAATCAGAGATATGACTATAATTACTCAGAAGGGAGTGAATATATTTAAAAGGTTTTCAACTACCTGGTAGCTCTTATTTTGGCCTGTCAGCACATTTTATCTTACTCTCTCCATAACTATGAATTGGTCTGATTATGGATTAATCTATTTATTGTCTTAGGATACTTATGCATAACTCTTCTTCTTTCAGACCCATTGATCACTGTCTACATTTACAATGTGGGAAAGTGCTCCTGGGGAAAGCATACAAATATTATTGTCTGATTATGCCAGCTTTATATAAATTAGGTTTTCCTGAATTATAAACACCACAATTTCAACAGAGACAAAGTTTCTATTCATTCTGTGGCATAATTTTTTTTGATATTTTTATTTATTTATTCATTTCAGAGAAAAGGGAGAGAGAGAGAGAAGGGGGGAAGAGCAGGAAGTTTCAACCCCCATATGTGCCTTGACCGGGCAAGCCCAGGGTTTTGAACCGGCAACCTCAGCATTCCAGGTTGACGCTTTATCTACTGCGCCACCACAGGTCAGGCTGTGGCATAATTTTTAATGTTAGTTTGACTTTTGTATGTGTGTGTATATGTGTGTGAGTGTGTGTGTTTCTTAGCTAGAAATGGCCCTAATTTGCCTATTCAAAATTCTAATTTGTTTTATCCATCAATAATTGCTTTCATCATTTCACTAAGTAACTTAAAAATTAGTTCACTCTGGTTTAGAAATTAAAGAATTTGGTTACATAATCTTGATATTTTCTTAATCTGTGTTGCAAGTTCAATTTTCCAGAATCAGATGTTCAAATGAAGTTTGGGCACAAAGGTTTTCTTAGGAATCCACACTTGTAAAAGGAAGAAAGTGGAAGTAGGTTTGGGCAGAGAAAGAACTAGAACTGCAATGCAGGACAGACAAAGCCTCAGCCACCACTCTGGGAAAGTCTGGAACAAGAGCTGACCATCAGAATGTCTCACATTCATCCCTCATCACATTCAGTCACCAATACAGGCTGCCCCAGGAAGGATGCCACCTCATTAAGGTGGGTCCCAGCGTGGCGGATAGCAGTACAGGCTGCTGAGAACACGCCCTTCAAGGAATGTGTCCTTCCTTGAAGGGAGACCTAAGAGATGGACCTCTGCCCACCATCACCTGCCTGTTGACACACTTTAAAACTAATAAAACTAATGGTCTCCAGAATGAGGTAAGTAAAAATGGTCCACCAGAGGCAAAAATAAAAATAAAAAATTAAGAGCCCACATTTTTTTACTTCATCTTACTTTTTTAAAAAAAATTATGGTAAAATAATATATAAAGTTTAATATCTTACTCATTTTTAAGTGATCAGTAATGTTTCTCATGTTCAAATTTTTGTGCAACCAATCTCCAGATCTTTTTCATCTTATAAAACTGAAACTCTATACCTCTTAAACAACTCTCTCTTCTCTTTCTTCCAAACCCTGGCACTCATCCGTCTGCTTGTTGTTCCTATGACTGTATGTACTCTACCTACTCATTTAAATGGAATCATATGGTTTTTGTCTTTTTGTGATTGGCTATTTTAACTTACATTGTCCTCTGGGTTAACCCATGTTGTAGGGTGTGTTCAATTTATTTTCTTTAAAGGTTAAATAATATTACATTGTGTGTATACCACATCTCATTCATCTATTCATTCATTAAAAGACAAGCTCTTTTCATCACATCATTTTTTTTGAATAATGTTGTTATGAGCACTGGTGTGCAAATATCTGAGTCCCTGCTCTCAATTCTTTTGAATGTATTCCAAGAATCAAAATTGCTGGGTCATATGGTAATGTTATTTTTAATTTTTTGAGGATTCTCCCTACTGTTTTCCAAGGAAGCTGCATCATTTTACATTTGCACCAAATGCACAAAGGATTCTATTTATTCACATCCTAAACAATGCTTTTTTTAATATCAGTTTTAATGGGGTGACACCAATAAATCAGGGTACATATGTACAACGAAAACATCTCCAGGTTATCTTATCATTCAATTATGTTGCATACCCGTCACCCAAAGTCAAATTGTCCTCTGTCACCTTCTATCTGATTTTGCCTATGCCCCTCCCCTCCTCCCTATCCAACCCTCTCACCCCTCCCTCCACCCTGTAACCACCACTCTCTTGTCCATGTCTCATAGTCTCACTTTTATGTCCCATCTATGTATGAAATCATGCTGTTCTCAGTATTTTTTTTCTGGTTTACTTATTTCACTCCGTATAACGTTATCAAGCTCCATCCATTTTGTTGTAAATGATCCAATGTCATCATTTCTTATGGCTGAGTAGTATTCCATAGTATATATGTACGAAAGCTTTTTAATCCACTCGTCCTCTGACGGACACTTGGGCTGTTTCCAGATCTTCGCTATTGTGAACAATGCTGCCACGAACATGGGGGCGCATTTCTTCTTTCCCAACACTGCTATGGTGTTCATAGGGTATATTCCAATAAGTGGGATAGCTGGGTCAAAAGGCAGTTCGATTTTTAATTTTTTGAGGAATCTCCATACTGTTTTCCACAGTGGCTGCACCAGTCTGCATTCCCACCAGCAGTGCAGGAGGGTTCCCTTTTCTCCACATCCTCGCCAGCACTTATTCTGTGTTATTTTGCTGATAAGTGCCATTCTGACTGATGTGAGGTGATATCTCATTGTGGTTTTAATTTGCATTTCTCTAATGATTAGTGATGTTGAGCATTTTTTCATATGCCTATTGGCCATCTCTATGTCCTCTTTGGAGAAATTTCTATTCATGTCTTTTGCCTATTTTTTGATTGGATTGTTTGTCTTCCTGGTGTTGAGTTTTATAAGTTCTTTATAAATTTTGGTTATTAACCCGTTATCAGACGTGCTGTCAAATATGTTCTCCCATTGTGTGGTTTGTCTTTTTATTCTGTTCTTATTGTCTTTAGCTGTGCAAAAACGTTTTAGTTTGATATAGTCCCATTTCTTTATCTTGCCTTTTATTTCATTTGCCCGTGGAGATAAATCGGCAAAAATATTACTGCTACAGATGTAAGAGAGCTTGCTGCTTATGTTTTCGTCTAAGATGCTTATGGTTTCCCAGCTTACGTTTAAGTCTTTTATCATTTTGAGTTTGTTTTTGTGAATGGTGTAAGTTGATGGTCTAGTTTCATTTTTTTGCAGGTAGATGTCCAATTTTCCCAACACCATTTGTTAAAGAGGCTGTCTTTACTCCATTGTATGTTCTTTCCTCCTTTGTCAGATATCAGTTGTCCATAAAGGTGTGGGTTTATTTCTGGGTTCTCTGTTCTGTTCCATTGATCTATGTGCCTGTTCTTATGCCAGTACCAGGCTGTCTTGAGTATAATGGCCTTGTAATAAACCATGACATCTGGAAGAGTGATACCTCCTGCTTTATTTTTTCTTTTTAAGATTGCTGAGGCTATTCGTGTTCTTTTTTGGTTCCATATAAATTTTTGGAATATGTGTTCTATATCTTTGAAGTATGTCATTGGTATTTTAATTGGTATTGCATTGAATTTATAAATTGCTTTGGGTAATATAGACATTTTAATGATGTTTATTCTTCTTAACCATGAGCACGGTATATGCTTCCACTTGTTTGTATCTTCCTTGATTTCTTTTATCAATGTTTTATAATTTTCCGAGTACAAGTTCTAAACCTACTTAGTTAAAGTTACTCCTAGGTACTTTATTTTTTTGGCTGCAATAGTGACGGGGATTGTTTCCTTAATTTCTTTTACTGACAGTTCATTGTTGGTGTATAGAAATGCCTCTGATTTCTGAGTATTAATTTTATATCCTGCCACCTTGCTGAATTCATTTATAAGGTCCAGTAGTTTTTTGACTGAGACTTTAGGGTTTTCTATATACAATATCATATCATCTGCAAATAATGACAGTTTTACTTCTTCTTTTCCAATTTGGATGCCTTTTATTTCTTCTTCTTGTCTGATTGCTGTAGCTAGGACTTCCAGAACTATGCTGAATAAGAGTGGTGAAAGGGGGCACCCCTGCCTTGTTCCTGATCTTAAGGGGATTTCTTTTAATTTTTGTCCATTTTTCATGATGTTTGCTGTGGGTTTGTCGTAGATGGCCTTTATCATGTTAAGGAATGATCCCTGTATTCCCACTTTACTGAGAGTTTTGAGCATGTATGGGTGCTGAATTTTATCAAATGCCTTTTCTGCATCTATTGAAATTATCATGTGACTTTTGTCCTTCCTTTTGTTTATGTGATGAATCACATTGATTGATTTGCGAATATTGAACCAGCCTTGCCTCTCCAGAGTAAATCCCACTTGATCATGGTGTATGATTTTTTTCATATATTGCTGGATCCGGTTGGCTAATATTTTGTTGAGAATTTTAGCGTCTAAATTCATCAGAGATATAGGCCTATAATTTTCTTTCTTTGTGTTGTCTTTGCCAGGTTTTGGGATCAGAATTATGCTCGCCTCATAAAAGGAGTTTGGAAGTCTTCCTTCCTCTTGAATTTTTTGAAATAGCTTGAGGAGGATAGGAGTTAGTTCTTCTTTGAATTTTTGGTAGAATTCACTTGTGAAGCCATCAGGCCCAGGACTTTTCTTTTTTGGGAGTTTTTTGATAACTTTTTCTATCTCATTTGTTGTAATTGGTCTGTTTAGGTGTTCTGATTCTTCCAGATGGATTTTTGGAAGATTATATGATTCAAGAAATTTGTCCATTTCACCTAGGTTGTCTAATTTTTTGGCATATAGTTCTTCATAGTATTTTCTTACAATGCTTTGTATTTCTGTTGTGTCCGTTGTTATTTCTCCACTCTTATTTCTAATTTTATTTATCTGGGTCCTCTTCCTATTTTTCTTGGTGAGTCTAGTTAAAGATTCATCAATCTTGTTTACCATTTCAAAGAACCAGCTTCTGGTTTCATTGATCCTCTGTATTGTTTCCTTAACTTCTATGTCATTTATTTCTGCTCTGATCTTTATTATTTCCTTCCTTCTACTGGTCCTGGGTTTTATTTGCTGTTGTTTTTCTAGTTCTTTTAGAAGCAGGGTCAGGTTGCTTATTTGAGCTTTTTCTAGCTTCTTATGATATGCCTGTAGTGCAATGAACTTCCTTCTCAGTACTGCTTTTGCTGTGTCCCATAAATTTTGAGTTGATGTATGCTCATTATCATTTATTTCTAGAAACTTTTTTATTTCTTCTTTGATCTCATTGTTAATCCATTTATTATTTAATATCATGCTATTTAGTTTCCAAGTGTTTGAGTATTTTTCAGTTTTTCTTTTGTGGTTAATTTCTAGTTTCATGGCATTGTGATCAGAGAAAATGCTTGATATGATTTCAATCTTCTTAAATTTATTGAGACCATTTTTGTGTCCTAACATGTGGTCTATCCTAGAAAACATACTATGAGCACTTGAGAAGAATGTATATTCTACTGCTTTAGGATGAAAAGTTCTGAAGATATCTATTAAATCAAGTTGATCTAGTGTATCCTTTAAGTCTGCTGTTTCTTTATTAATTTTCTTTCTTGAGGATCTATCCAGTGTTGTTAGTGGGGTATTGAAATCCCCTACTATTATACTATTGCTGGTAACCTCACCCTTTATATCCATCAAAGTCTGCTTTATGTATGTCGGGGCTCCTATATTTGGTGCGTAGATATTTATAATAGTTATATCTTCCTGTTGAATTGTTCCCTTTATCATTATGTAGTGTCCTTCTTTATCTCTTACTACAGCCTTTGTTTTAAAGTATATTTTGTCAGATATAAGTACTGCTACCCTGACTTTTTTTTCATTTCCATTTGCATGAAATATTTTTTTCCACCCTTTTACCTTCAGTCTATGTGCATCTTTTGTTTTAAGGTGTGTCTCTTTTAGACAGCATATGTATGTGTCCTGTTTCTTTATCCACACAGCTACCCTATGTCTTTTGATTGGATCATTTAATCCATTTACATTTAAGGTTATTATTGATATGTAGTTGTTTATTGCCATTTTATTCTTTAAAGCTGTATTCTTCTTTTGCTATATTCTTTCCTCCCTTTGAACTGTTCACAACAGGCCCCTTAGTATCTCTTGCAGAATTTGTTTGTTTTTAATGAATTCCTTTAGGGTTTTTTTTTGTCTGGAAGTCTTTATTTCTCCTTCAATTTTAAATGTTAGCCTTGCTGGATACAGTAGTCTTGGTTGTAGGTTCTTGTTCTGCATTACTTTGATTATATCTTGCCATTCCCTTCTGGCTTCAAGTGTTTCTGTTGAGAAGTCAGATGTCATCCTTATGGGGGCTCCTTTGTAGGTGATAGCCTTTTTTTTCTAGCAGCTTTTAAATTTTTCTCTTTATCCCTTAGCTTTGGTATTTTAACTACGATGTGTCTTGGTGTAGATTATTTTGGGTTTCTCTTTAATGGAGTTCTGTGTACTTCTTGAACATGTGGAATGTTTCCCAGCCTTAATTTATGGAAGTTTTCTGCTATGATTTGATTGAACAAAGTTTCTATTTCCTGTTCTCTCTCCTCTTCTTCAGGCACCCCTATGATGCGAATGTTGTTTCTCTTCATATTGTCACAGAGCTCCCTTAGAGTTTCCTCACAGTTTTTGAGTTTCTTGTCCTTTTTCTTCTCTTCTTCTGTGCCTTTGTTTATTGTGTTTTCTAACTTGCTGATTCGATCCTCAGCATCATTCATCCTGCTTTTAATTCCTTCCATTGTGGTCTTCAGTTCTGATACTGTATTTGTCATTTCTGTCAGGTTCTTTTTTATTATTTCAATTGCCTTTTTTATACTTGTTTTATCTTTATTTAGGTGTTCATAGTGACTATCCATTGTTGCTCTAATTTCTTTGAACATCCTAACTATCATTATTCTAAATTCTGCTTCTGTTAATTTGGTTATATCTGGTTCATTCATGTCCTTCTCTGGGGATTTCTCTTGATTCATTTGGTTTGCGTTCCTCTGCCTGCCCATTTTGTCTATGTATAAGCAAGTTGTGGCCACTGGAGTCCAGTGTTTGTGTTCTCTAGGTGTGGTCTGTCTGCAGGCCCGCACCCCCCTCTAACACTGCCTAGGTGGTTGGGTATGGGCCTTGCCAGCGCTGGCCCACTGTGGCTGTTGCTGTGATTTCTGCCTCTCCTCCGTGGGAGAGGCTGTCACTGAAGCCACAAGCCTCACCATCAAGGGTAGAGGTGAGCACCTTTGCTCAGCTGCGGACCCAGCCTGTTTCCAGGCTTCTGCCCAGCACCCGCGGTTAGAGCCTGCTCGCCACAGTTTCGCAGGTTGGGTGGAGCTTCTAACGTGCTCTCAGCTGTGAGCCTTTGCCCGACCGAAGCTTTAGCCCCACCCTCGAGGCCAGGGCCCTCCTGAGCAGGATCACACACTGCAGTTTATTGGGCCAGGCGTGGCTGCTGCCGTGCACTCAGCTGCGAACTTCCGCTTGTCTCGGGCTCTACCCCACCCCGCGTTCAGAGCCAACTCGCACACGCAGGATGGCACCTCGGTTTCTCTGGCCGGGCGGGGCTGCTGGCTTGCGCTCAACCGCGAGCCCCCGCCCGTCCCTGGTTCTAGCTTCGTCCCCGCGGTCAGGGCCGGCTTGTACAGGGTCGCACAGCAGATCTCTGCCCATTCCTGGCCTCCCGCTTTTCCCCTGCCAGTGGGGTTACAGGCGGACCCGCAGCTGCAGGACTGCTTTCGCGCATTCCCTCTGCCCCTGCTGGGCTAGACCAAGCTCACATCGGTTGGGCCTCCGCCCCCACCGACATAACCGCGGTTCAACGTCCTGCCGCCACCATCCCTCCAGCAACCCTCAGCAGAGTAGGAAGGGCCCTAACTCTCCATACTGTAGGCCTGGGAGCTCCCTCCCTCTAAGCAACTCTGCTCTAATTGCCGCGGGAGAGCTTGTTTGGCTAGTGTCCTGTCTCCCTTTGCTGGTATTGCTAGTTCCAGGGGAAATATTCGTTTTTGATTAGGGAAGTGACTTAGCTCAAGGGTTAGGGTGGCTGTCCCTCAGAGTGTTTGTCCCTGTGCCTTCAGTCCACTCTCTCTTCCCGCTGCTCTGGTCCTCTCCTCTGTCCACGTTCTCTGGAGCCCCGGGTGCGTGGTTGTGAGAGAGGTTTTCTGCGCTGTCCCTTTAAAAAAAAAGAATCTTGGGTCTGAGAGAACTGTCTCTTTCTCACAAACAGTATCCTCACTTGTTTCACAGCTCAATACTGTCCAAACACCTCTTCTAGGCTCTGGGACTGCAGGCTGGGGCTTTGTTCCTGGGACCCAGGTTCCTCCCTCTCTGCCAAACTCTCCTCGGGGCTGCCGTTTGCTCAGGGGAGCTGGGTAGCCCTCTTCACGTTTTCACTATTCCTACCAGTCTCAATGTGGCTTCTTCTGTGTTCCTTGGTTGAAGAGTCCATTTAGTTTAGTTCAAAGTTGGTTTATCCAGATGATGGTTCTTAAAATTGAGTTATAATCCACTTTGGTTCTAGGAGGTGGAAGTTGGTATGTCTGCCTACTCCATCGCCATCTTGCTCCCTGTAAACAATGCGTTTTATTGTCTATTTTTTGCAAACATCTCTCTTAATAGATATGAGGTAGTATTTCATTATAAATATTTCATCTTTTAAACTTTTGTCTGTACTTTGTAATACAAAAGCTCTAATACTACAGTGGCAAACGTATGAATTTACTTACTGAATAAGTAGGTCAGAGTAAGAGCAAGCCCTTAGAAAGGCACTTTAATCTTTCTAAGCCAACCACGAAACTATTAGATCATAAGTATGTAAACATATATTGTGGTGCAATTAAATATTCTACCAATACATTTATAAGATCAAAACGCTTCCAGACAACTATTCTAAAGAGAATGTATTAGGGTTCCAGAAAATAGTCTAGAATCCTTAGACAGCGTCTGTCTCATAGTTCTGAGCTATAAACACATATAAAACTGCTCTCATTTGTCTTATACAAAATACACACATACCATACATAACTTAAGACTTAAGTTAAAATGTACAAAACTCATTATCTGACAAAGAAGTAAATATTGTATAAATAGTAATAAAAATAAATAAAACCAAATAAAAACATTTAAATTAACATTTAAGAAAAAAACTAAATAAAACCCAAAGACATTTAAATTACTGACAAACAGAGAGGCATGCTTTCTACCTTTTTAGTTGTTCTCAAAGGCAAAAATTCAATTTAGTGCATAGAAAATGTCAGTGTTTATTGTTTAGGAAAAACTAGAAATGGTCTGCACAAGATTACCCAGTTTGTTGGAGACTGGCGACTTAAACAACTGCATGCCAAAAACAGCCCTGCAAAATGATAACAAAAGTAAATAGAATCAGACAGTCCTATTAGACACGGCTCTCTTCCGGGTAAGTTCACCTACTGAGTGAGTGTCAAAAGATACAAGTGCACAAATGAACTTTCCAAAAGCTCTCTAGTGGCTTTTGTATTAAAAGCCAAGTTGTCTTTTTCTATCCAATTCCTTTCAAACAATAGAATGCCTGGGTAAGGTTGAAAGCAGCTAGGAGTTTTCTAAGAGATTCTTAGAAAACATAAATGGTAGATGTGATTATGAGCTACTTATAAAAATATGAAAGACTGATTTGGATAATCAATTTATTCATTAAGTTATCCAGAAGGGTTAGATTTATTCCAGCAGAAATGCAGAAGGTGACTGGAGGCCAACGGAAAGAGAGCCAGCAAGGCATTCCAAAAGGAAGCCCTGTCTTTCATGGCAGCATCACAAGCTCCCGAGATTTGATGAGGCTCTTTAAAGTGTAGAAACAGTGAAATAAAGCACTAACAAATTTGGTGTGTAAGATTTTACTTGCATTTATTGCCCATATGCTTTAAGAAACCCAACCAGCTCAAATGATCTCTAACTTCTGAAAGTCAGGTGAATAAAGTGCTATCAGTGAGCTTTGAACCACTTATGAAAATCTCAGTGCCCAAAAAGTGCCTAGATTTACTGAAACAATTGTATTAACAAAGTAATCTGGATGCCTCCTAGGGTGCGGAGCTGGAGGTGTTATTCTCCACGCTACCAGATGCAAAGCCAAATGTTCTGTGTTCATTAAAAATGCATCTAGAGATGCCCCATATTCATAAACAATATTTGCATGCATGAATTTCCCATTTCTTGTAGTATTAAAGCTAGGATAAAGTAGCAAAACTATCTTATGGAGCATGGTTTAAAAAAAAATAAGATAAAGATTTTTAATTAGCACCTGCCACTTCACTGAGATGAGGGAGATTAACCACTGGGTTTTATTTGTTGTTTGTTTGTTTTAATGATTAAGTTAACAAAGTATAAGAAAATCAAATATAAGCCCAAATTTTGAGGTCAACTTTGTACCCCAAGGTTGATCATATCATGCATTAAAAACAAAAATAGGCTATTTAGCACTGATGGCTTTAACCACATTATTCCAATCTGTTTTGTAATAGTAGATAAATTTACTTAAAAAGAGAAAATAAAGTCAAAATAAAAGATATTAAAACTAGCCTAACAATATTCACATATAACTGCCAAAATGGATGCCCTATACTTGTCATATATAATTCAGCTAACTCATGTGCTTTGGGCCCCAGTCAAGGGAATAAAAGGAAAATATTTATTCTTTTTTTTTTGATATTTTTAAATGTATTTTGTAACTAGAAAAGACACATCATAATCTAAACCCTAGTAAAAAAATGCCTTCTAGGACATCTCAAAATGTCCTATCATAAATGGAAGCTCCCTTTAGAAAGAACTGCTAGAATATCTCAATTCAATCTGGTGATCTTTTCATTTTGAAAAGTTAATAACTATCCTAACTTACTGGGGTTTTTGGCATCAGTCTCTCTAATTCCTCATGTCCACCATGTCCTAAACTCTCTCCACAAAGTACTGAAATACATTTGACCACAAGAGACACAGCAGAATTTCCAGGAGCTCTGAATTCACAGAACCCTTGCAGAGGGCTGTGAACATAAATCACCGCCAACCAGAGGCTGCGTCTGTTGCTCATATCCAGTTCTTAATACATACAGCCACTACCTAGCTTATTAGAGAAATTAGAGGACTTGGAGGTCTTCTCTTAGTGTGTTGGGTTTATCTGCAGGCAACTTCTTGACATGAGCTCTACTTGGATGCAGTGGGAAAGTCAGTCTACAGGCAGAGCTCTGGCTAAAGAAAAAGTCTGGGTTTTCTTTCTGCAATCTTGAGTAGACCGTTAATGTTCTGGGATGACAGCACAAATATAAGGCAATATTGAAAATTATAGACAGCCTCTCAGATATTTCATCCACACACCACCAGAGGCTTCATTTACTGCCTTCAAACGTGCATATTTGCACAGCAGACAGAGGTGTTGGAGTGAATCTGAACCTAAAAGTCTCAGCTCTGACCTGGAGGGCAGCCATCATGTCACTGTAAATCCCACCAGACTGCGTCTGGGGACTAAGTCAAATGTAATTAAGAACATGCAGGCAATGAAGCAGAAAGCATGGGTTTGAGTCCGTGCTCTCTCCTCACTATACATGTCATTCGGGACTGATGGCTTTTCAAACCTCACTTTTCTCATCTGTATAATAGGGATATAAAGACCTTTCTTACAGAATATTTGTAAATATTCAGAAGACAGTGCAAGAAAAATTAATAGAAATCTCTGGCATGTGGGAAGTACTTTCTAAATATTACTTTCTCTTTTTTAAATTTTTAATGCTGTAACACTAGTTTTGGCCTATTTTCCCCGCAGTGAATCAAATTGAACAAATGTTTTGGCATCATCACAACACAGACTTCATCTTCCTTTCACACAACTGTTAAGCTTCTCTTACTTAACTTTAGAATAAAAAAGAAATTGGTTTGAATGTGCTTTTAATAAGTATAGTCCCAGTGGTAGTAATTACTTTCATTTTGACTGTTGAATAATGTTACACACAACATGAAAGATTAAAAAATATATATTGAGCATATTATGGACAGCAATTATATCTTTTAAAACCCAAATGTTGACAAATTTTAATAGTTTTACCAGTTTTTGAAAATTCTGCAAAAAAAAAAAGAGATGTTCTTTTCTAAAATTGAAAGACCCTGTAGGTTACTTTTAGCTTTACAGAAATAGTACTGCATGAATAAAAGATGTTCATCTGAAACATTTTTGTCCTCAAGGGCAAAAAAGAGAAACCACATCCTGGCTTTTCCTGCACCCTCCCCACACCCCAATGCCTGGTACTGAGTACTGGCTGGCAGAGGGCACTGGGCAGTATTCCACACACACACCTGACTTACAGCCACCGCGGACCCTCTCCTTGCATTTTTATCTCCCCAAATCCTATTCAATTTCCATGATACACTTCAGTAAGCCTTTCTGTACTACTGAACTTGCTCCTCCTCAACCTCTCCAACTTTTGCAATCTTCAACGTACACTAAATGCTCTACCACCCACTGTTATTCTCAGCAAGTTAGCTTCATTGTACTGAACAGATTATAAATTCCTCAATGATGGAAACTATACCCTCTCTCTTTGCTATTGATAGTCACAGCATAATTGTGAAGCACTTATACCTTGAAATGAGAGTGACTGAGTTCAAACCCCAGCTTCTTCCCTCCTAACTGTGACCTTAAGCAAATTACTTAACCTCTGTGACTGAAGGATAATAAAAGTACTTAACTCACTTGGTT
The DNA here is from genome assembly GCA_037038555.1 of Rhynchonycteris naso. NCBI lineage: Eukaryota > Metazoa > Chordata > Mammalia > Chiroptera > Emballonuridae > Rhynchonycteris > Rhynchonycteris naso. The sequence goes on from CM072998.1 coordinate 233,541,830, forward strand.
GTTGTAATTAAATAATATAAAATATTAGAAATAAGCCCAGAATATCAGAAGTGCTATGTGATTGTTAGAATTTATTATAGCAGTGGGCCATGTAGTTGAGTCTTTAAGTCTGTCCATCAATGAACATGGAAATGGTAGATGAGGCAATGCGTGAACCAATATATCAGTTGGTGAACACTCTGTGAAAATCCAGAAGAAAAGATAGTCCCTGCTATCTAGGAGCTTACAATCACCTTGTCATTGATGGAGTAAACAGAGGGCACCTCATAGATGAGGGCTACATGAGAGTCATCTTTATTTCTCTGGGACATGGCACAGTCCACGGTGGGTATTCAACAGATGCCTGTTGAATTAAACAGGTCATCAGACTATAGAAGGAAGCCTATTTAGTAAATACCTATAATGACATATTGCTGCTACATGATGGTCCAAAAACAAATATGAGGTAAAAAATCCATTGTACTGAAAAACAGGCAGATATTTTTAAGTGACCATTAAATTCATCATCTCATCATCTTTGCATGGCTCCCTCTGTGTTCTTGGATTGGTTTCTATCCAGACTGACTGGTACAAACTTAGCCAAAGCTACAATATCAGAATGCTCCTTTGTGAAGGCAGCAGCAAAGATCAGAGACCACAACACAGGATCATAGTGTTACCCTACCAGACTTGCCCACTGTCAAGACTTTCTTATAAGGACACAGATTAGAGACGCCTTACCAGTTAAACCAATTAGAGCTGTGGATCCAACTAATGAGATTTTTGAGTTGAGTCTGAGTTCCCCTCACTTCCCCAATTACCGGTTCTCAGAAGATGGAGTTTATGCTGAGTTATTACCTGTTTTCCAAAGTCAATTTCCCACACCTAGAGAGTATTTCCCAACCCATGTGCCCCATTCTCAGATGCTAGCACAATGGCCCATCTTCTTCTAATCTTCCCCTGCCGTAGACCCTGACTACTTCTTTGGTTCTGAATCCCCCCAACCTTGACCCCTGCCACCAATTGAGAGGTATACCTCTTTCCTGAACACTTGATTGAATTGCCCATCATTATCTATACTTCACCCAAGAAGACACATCTGGATCCTTCAGCACTCACTATTGACAGAAACTGTGACTTAACATTCAACTCTTTAGATACGCTGCTACACCTACCGGCATCCATTCCCAATGGCAGCCCAGTGAATGAATCTCATGACAGGCTACAGTTCATTCCCTATATTCTTGCCTCAACATGGAATCCCAAGATGTTTAACAACTAGAGCAGGGTCCTACCTTGATGCCACCTTTGCTAGAGTCCCAGGTACATGTCCAACATAGTTTCACTATGTTTTGTTATTTGGCCATGCCATCTAGTAAGTAGGAAATGTTGCTGAGAATGACATACAAAGTCTTTTCTTTTTTCAAGCTTATGGGCATACCATAATGTATTTATATACTAATCATCCGTGGATGAGTATTTTTGTTGCTTCCAAATTTTTTCTTATTATAAACTTATCTGCAACAAACAACCTTGTACATATTTGCATATATGTCCATTTATTTTTCTTAGGATATATTTATGAAAATGGAATTATAAAGAGTCAAGCTTCAAATTGCCTATAAGAAAATTCTACTTGGAAAAATGCCTTTAGTTAATCCATGGTCTTGCCTCCGGGTCTCTCTTTCAAAACCATCTGTTTTATTGATGGACATGGCTAGGCTCATAAACCAGATGTGTTTTCCAAAGAATTTGCTGTTATTTTAGAGGACAGAATGTCTGACACATGACAAAAGGCAGGAATTTTCTTGTTTATATTAGTTGTTAAAAGTGGAACAAATCAACAATATGTCTCTTCTTAAAAATGCTTTGGCAGGCTGCAGCTATTTTCTGTTTACAAATCGTTACTAACATAATTACAAGATCACTTTTCTTAAATATCTTACTCTGAAGTAAGCTAGCCTGTAGCTCCCACTGAAGAGCCAAGAATTCTGAGTGCTCTTGTGGAAATTTTCACAAATATAGCACTAATAGTAAACTAATGAGCCTTCTCATTTTTGCTCTCAAGTAACAGTACTCAAGCATAGAATTTACCAAGGATCTGATGAGCGCATAAACATGCTACAGTGTGAGACAATAGAGAAAAGTGCATGGGTTGATTGTCCCATACATTAATTTAATAAACATTTACTGTTTTAACTATATATCTAGTCCTATGCCAGGCAATATGTCTTTAATACAGTGCTGAGCAAAACAGACAGGAACAGAGCTTACAGTGGTGGAGTTTTCTTCTTCAGTTGTTTATATCTGATTTATAAAAAACCTTATCAACCTAGCTCTAGTTTTCTTACAGTGCCAAATATAACATCATAACCTCATAACATATCCTCAGTGAGGTCTGTGGTAGAAGTTTTTCTCTCTTGCAGCCTAAAAGCTTAAAAGTATCATGCATGTTCTGCTCTTTCAGGTAGAAAATCCTCAGGGCTTTAGAGAAGTCTCTTCTAGGACAATAGGTCTATTTTCCCTCAAAGTCTATCCCAACAAGACCAACCATATCCCATTCAGTGACGCTGGTGTTAAGTTGAATAAAATAGAGATTCCATTCTAAGCTAAGAAGGATTCTTGGTGTAAAGATTGGCTTATTATACTCTGCCAGAAATACATAATTACAAGATATATTCAGAAGGTCTTGGCTGATTTATGCTTTCTTAAGACCTAAAATTTTTTGTCAGAGATGTCTCTGTATCTCACTGTAATATGCTGTTTTGTTCCACATAATGTCCCTTACGGGTCATTTGCAATCAGGACAATCAGCAAATGGCCTACATGCTAAAGCATAATCAGTTCAAATCATACCTTGACTTAAATTCAGAAATTTTTATTTTGGTATATCTTTAAGACAAAACAAGCAAAAACCTAACAAACCCCCTTCACCCTATTCCTCCAAAAAAAATAATAATAACGATTCAAGACAAACTTACAGACAGACAGGGTTCTAGGGCTGATGAGTTCCAGGAGCCTCCCAATCCTCCTATATCCCCTTCAGTCCATCTTGATGCCTGGAAGTCAACTATTAAAATCACTCTTCATTGGTTTATTTTTATTTCTTCTTGTGAGTTTTAAATGACATTAGGAAGAATAAGTTCCTTTTCATTCATTTTCCCATTTATTCTCATTGGCTTACCCATTTGTTCAACAAACATTTGGGGGGAACATTTTTTATAAATCACACACTATATTTTCTTTGTAGCTATTAGAGTGATTTAAGAATCAAAGTGTTCACAAATTTCACCTTAGTACATGACAGCCCACGGAATCAGATTATCAGTGAGTATGTCTGTTGAAGCAAAGATCTCACCCTCAAAAAGCTTAAGTAATAACTCAAGGATATAGGCCACAATGAGGTACAGAAAAAGAAAGGAAAAGTCTGTTACCCTCATGTAGTTTTCTGGGGAATTTCCTGCCACAGTGGACATGTGAGATCTCTAAGTAATGTATGTTGTTTGCATCACTAACAAAAGAAAGCTGTCTCATGCATAAAGGTTTTCCATCTTATGTTCTGGGAGTTACATAGTTGCAGTGAAGTCTGCTAGGGGGCCATGCTCCAAATGTTCATAGATTCCAAATTTGTTTACCACAGCAATCTTACACAAATATCCCATTCTAAAAATTATTTAGTTTGTTTTCCCGGTCTACCATTAGATAAAAATAACAAGTAGGTCCCATTACAAGAGAATAGATTGTAAACCTGCTGCTTTGTCAATTAACTTTCCATGACCAATGTGAGGCAGACTCAGTACACAAACTGAGATAGGGGGCTACCAGAAAGCTATTAGGGTGGACTTGATTTTTGTCCAGCATGGGCCTTGACAAATCAGGTAGAATTCATAGTGTACTTTCATGGAAGCTGACAAAGAAGAAACAGTGGACCATTACATTTCATATGTACTTTTCTAAACATTTTCCATAGCCAAACTCAAAATGTCACGCATTCCCTTCCATATGTGTGAATGGACACTGCTACCCTGAGTGCTGCTCTGCTGCTACTTGTCAGTGTTTGTTGAGCACTTACTATGTGACAGACAGTGTGCTGAGCATTTACAAGTGAAATCCACTTAATTCTCACAGCACTGTGAGATGGGTACACTTAATCTTATCCACTTATGAGGCTTCAGGAAGTTACATACACCAAGTTACATGAGAAAGCCAGCACTCCACGCAGCCAAACTGAATCAAAGTCAGAGACCTCCGTCACTGCCCTGTCGCAGTGATGGCAGAGGGATATTGCAGGAGGTCACTCAACAGCTTCAGGAGCCCTTTCATCTCTTGAGGACCCAAGAGCTCAAGTAGAGAATCTTCCTCCAAAAAGCAAGTTGCCTTTTTAGACAATTCTCTGGGTGGCGTGGCGCCCCACATATTAGTCCACTTTTCTAGGCATCTTCTAAACTGTAAATTCTTCCAACGACTTTAATGTTTGAGAGAACAGACATCCCAGGATGGCACCTAGCAATATCCATTATTTTCTGAAAGATATTTGGGACACATTACTGTGCTCTAGTAAACAAGAAATGCTCTGATGTCCTCATTGTACAAAGGAACAAAAATCAAAGTTCTTCCTATCTATTCCCAAACTTAGTGGTGTTTGAGATCATTTCCTTGAATTCAGAGCCCTGGATATTGAATAACCTCAAATTACACTTCAGAAGGCCCTTCTTGGCATTGTTGTCAGGCTTTAAAGAATGGTATCAGGATTTACAAGGCTAAAATTCTAAGGAGTCTTTGAGGTAAATGATAATGTTTTGCCAGGATTAATAAGAAAAAGAATATTTTAATCATATAAATTTTATACTTTATTTTGGGTGTATTTTTTTCTCCTGCTGTAATACAGACAATTTTTAGAAAGGAATTGGATGAATACAACAAGACAAAGACCATTTTGAGGCAAAACACATCTGTGGCTACTGAGTGCCTGTTTTGAATTACATTTAATTTGCCTGGAGAGCATTTGGCAAATGGAAGATTTTAAGTTGGTTTAAGCTTTTCCATGGACAATTTAGGTTTTGTACTGTTATTGTTATATCTATGCTTTTGCATTCAAATCTTTTCAACCAGCATGGAAAAGAGAAAACATTGTGTTAAAGGCTTTTTAATGACATAGTAACTCCTCTTGACAAACAGTGGATCTGTTCCATTATCTTATCTGCCAAAAAAGAAATATCTTCCAGGAGAATAATATGTGCTTAATCATGAAAGGCTTCAGCTTTGAAAGCTTCAAATGATAGAATCAGCAACAGAAATAAGTACTCCACATCCCCAAATTAGATGTGTTCTTTTGATTATCTTGCAGTAACATCTGTGGTAACAATACTTTCTGGAAACCACTGCTGATGTACTCAAATAGCTGTACTAAGTTGGCCTGGTTTGTCTTGTAAAAAACCAGTGACTTACTAAGCATGGGATTGCCCCTCCCTGCCATTGCCCTTTGGCTTTGCTGCCCCACAAGAAGCTCAAGGAGACTCCTGTGAGCTATGACTTCAAAACAGAGCAGACCTCTAATTTTTGTACCTCTCCATAGAGGGGACCATCCTCTCATGTGCAATGAGGGCAATGAACTCCAACGAAACCATCATTATTGTCATTGTTTTGAGGATTTGATAATTACAATAAAAAGACAATTTATAAATTTTAAGAAATGCACTTAGTCAGAATAGCTATACTGTCAGACTCCCAGGTAATTCCCTATAAAGTTATCTTTATCCCCAAGGCCAGGCTACTTTACAGGTTAGAACTCAGGTTAAGGAGTTCTGAAGCCCACCTCAGCTGCATGGACCCAGATCAGAGGCAGCACATGTGCGTGTCACTCTGGCAGTCTCTGGTTGTGAACAGGAAATCCTATGACTTGACCTCTTCAAGAAATAGAAACTGCCTGACCTGTGGTGGTGTAGTGGATAAAGTGTTGATCTGGAATGCTAAGGTCTCTGGTTTGAAACCTGGGGCTTGCCTGGTTAAGGCACATATGGGAGTAGATGCTTCCTGTTCCTCCCTTCTTTCTCTCTCTCTCTCTCTCTCTCTCATCTTTCTCTAAAAATGAATAAATAAAATCTAAAAAGAAAATAAAAACTAAGCTTTCTCCAAATTTTGGGGATTTATGCTTTAGTTTATGCATTTATTAAAACAACATTTATATAAGATGATAGAAAATATAGGATCCATTCAGATCAGCATCAAGGAGGGTGGTTTACTTATTTGGGGAAAGGATGAGTTCAGAAGCTATTAAGAGGAATATTAAAATACCAAAGGTTTTGGAGACAAATGTGATTTTGGTTGTCAAAATATTGCCAGATGTTAAATTTCTGAGAGATGGTAAGCTTGTGGGATACTAAAGAAGAGAAAGCTAAGAATTTTCTATGTCACTGCTTTAAAACTTTTCCTTCTTTAACCTATTTCACTCTCCACAAGGGAGAGAAACTTTGTTGTACAGCAGCAGAACTAGAAAGAAGCACTTATCTTTCCAGAACCACTAAGTAGTTTCTTATTCATGGTCCACATTGAACTCAAGAGACAGAAAAAGTTGTCTTGTATCTTGGATGAAATATTATCAGTGCCAAAACAGATTCAGGAAATTTTGTTCTCACAATGTTATACTTGACGTGAAAAGTATAGCAATAGAAATAGAAAACCCTGAACAAATGATATAATCTAAAAATATGATTTTATATACCCTCTCTCCTCCATCAAATAAATAAACAACATAACAAACAAGTGCTGGTGAGGATGTGGAGAAAAGGGAACCTGTATGCATTGTTGGTAGGAATGCAGATTGGTGCAGCTACTGTGGGAAGCAGTGTGGAGTTACTTTAAAAAATTACAAATGGAACTGCCTGTGACCCAGAGATTCCACTTTTGGCACCATATCCAAACAAACCCGAAACACTGATTTGAAAGAATATATGAACCATTATGTTCATTGTAGCATTATTTACAATAGCCAAGATTTGGAAGCTGCCCAAGTGCCCATCAGCAGATAAGTGGATAAAAAAGTAGTGACACATTTACACAATGGAATACAATTTGGCTAATTTAATAAGTTTAATAAAAATTTTTAAAAATAACAAAATCAAGAAATAACCTAAAAGTAATATGTAAGAAGGATTGAGTATTCTTATATATGCCTCATTGATAAAATTAGCTATAAATAGTTTTGCAGAAAAGAATTTCAATATAAAATTATCCTGAGAGTATATTAGGTTTTTAAATAGCATATAAAAGTTAGGTTTTGAGTATGTTTATATGTCCTAATAATAAGTTCATTTTACTCGGGAATTTTTTACTCACATGCAATGTATGGTAAAGAGTTGGATGATCATGATGATGTTAATGTTTTGAACAGCTGTGAAGTATATTTATACCCTAATTTTATTTGGTCTGTTACAACCCAGATACAGAAAGATTTCACCCAAACTAGGGGAAAATTTTATAGCTGTTCAAAATTAACTGAAATACATTTTTAAAAGGATATTAATAATGCAAATGCCTTTTATATCTGAATTTTTAAAGGCAGAATGAAAATGAAACTCATTAGAGAGTATTTAGATAGAAAATTTATATGTTAAAAACCTGAGAAAAGTGACTGGAAAATAAAGACTGACAAAGGGCACATAAAATGGGTAAGAGTTTATTTTAATTAAGGAAGAGGTAGCAGTCCTAATGATTTTGAAAGAACCTATGAGATTCTCTGTACTTCAGCAGAACTAATAATGACAACTGTCAACCTTTGTGCCTTTCCACAAATGGGCTTTTCTAGCAGAAATTCACCACAATATTTGTAAGGATCAGTTGAATATACCACAGCATGGTCATATTTTTTTTAGTTGCGATAGAAGCTGATCACAGAGTCTTCAAGTCACTAATTAAAGGTCAATTTGATATGAATGCTAAATCTACCTTGGTAATCATATTGTGGTCCTATTAATCTGATAATTGGAATTAGATGAATTATGTATTGATACAAACAACTGTCCTCTGATTGTCCTGGAAATGGTTGTTCTCAGAAACTGTGGACACACACATTCCCATCCTACAAATCACACTAAGGAGTCAGGAGCATCCCTGAGGTCTAGCTTGTCAATGCCAAGGTTCTAAATGATACTAATTGTCTTTTGCTCTAGATTCCCAACTTTCAGTAGTAAAATCAGTTGAACATATTTCTTAGAAAACGTTTCTGATTAAAGATAGTTCTTCTCAATGGAACTTGTTCCCTGATCATTGAACTGACTTAGAAAATTAGCCTAGGTCAGAAAAGAATGCTGCTCCTGCTTTCTCTATCACTCCCCAGTACTGAAAAATTAGGTTGTTTTAAAGTCATATCAAAATGCCCCACTCATATTTACCACCATCACTAGGCATGTGACAGAGGAATGAAAGAAATCATTTTGAAACAAATGTTTACTGCTGCTTACAGTGTCCCTGAGGCAAGCTGGGCCAACAGAGCAAAGTCATAGTTGTCTGGAGAAAGCCAAGTGTAACATGCCAGCAACTCTTCTTTCCTTGGCGCAGAAGAGCTTTTAGGCAACAATCAGTGATTTTTTCTGTTACTGCTATTTAATTGTGTTGTCCATGATCGACTAAGCCAACTGTGGACACAGGGAGAGATCTGGTTTACCCTCCTGGTTACATCACACTCACACAGAGAAGCCAGCAGAGTTGAAAATGACATTCTACTGCTGCTCCAGAAGTCATTGTAGAAAGTGAACATTGGAATTTGTGATAAAGAAGAAGCATATCTTTAGAGGAGTAAAATTGAATAGTATCTTCTTTTCACAGGACAGGCAGTCAATCAAACAGAATCTAAACCCAGTATGCAGAGAGTACAGAGGCGCAGTGCAAACTCACATGAATGCCATGGCCTCGTCTGTTTTGTTAGACAAGTTCTTGAGGAAAGAATGAGATAATCCCCTAGACAGGTGCTTCAAATTATTGTTATTCACATTTTTTGAGCCATATGCATGTGCATGTGTGTGTGTGTGTGTGTGTGTGTGTGTGTGTGTGTGTATAATACAAGATGAAAGCATATATATATTTACAGGCTGTGGCAAAAATAGGTTTACAGTTGTGTGTGAAACACAGTGTTCTTGCTATATTATTTATTATTGTATTATTTTGCATATTGACAACTTAAAACCTGCCTTTGCCCCACCCTGTGTGTAATATATACCTTGTGTTACATCTTACCATTATGAATATGTAGTTTAGATAAAATTAAATGTATATGTTAAATAAGTCAGCTATTTTATATTTTTTCTTAATTGTGCTATGTGTAGTCAATATAAAAGAGGATTAGAAAACTTCTCTTCAGTGTTGAATAACTACAAAATTAAACAGAATAAGAGATGTCTGTCTAATTTGGTATAATAACCCTCTTAAGACTGCATTATTGCAGAGAGACTCTGTTGTTGTTCTCAGGGAAAAGTCTGAACCAGTAGGTGGGTAAAGAAGCATGAGAACAAGGAAAGGTTTTCTGTTGAGACTGTCCAGTGCTGTGTAAGTGGAGAACAATGACTACCATTAATTATCCCTATGATATGGAAAGTCAGCCTGAGTACTGACATCAACTCAATAATCAGCCAAAATTGAGCATGCTCTGATGTTCCAATTTCAAATTCTTGTTACTTACCAACCATGAGGAGAAAGGATTGATAAAGATGAGGGGACAGAAAATGTGTTGTAAAAAAGTTTTTACCCATTCTTGAGTGGACAGATTTGAGTGAATAGAATGGATCTAGCCTGTGCTAAGGTAAGTTCTGGCTATTTAGCCCAAGGTGTGTGTGTATATATATATATGACAGGGAGGAAAAGAATATTTAAATTTAAAATTTACCTCTAGAAGGGAGAATTGGTTCTAAAAAGAAATTCATCTGGAAGAAAAGATAAGTATATCTCCAAGGTGGTCAAACCTCTAAGGGGATGTCCCAGTCTTGGCTCACATCTGATGTGGTCAGAGATATGAGGACATCAAAGAGACAACTCTACAGCTGTGCTCCAAGAAGGAATGTTTCCAATGATTAGAGAAGAAAGCTCCAAAATGAAAGTATATGAGCAAGTTAATTTTTGTGGAATGTGTAAGATAGTGGTTCAGTTTTACTCTTTTGCATGTGGCTATCCAATTTTCCCAATACCACTTACTGAAGATAATATTCTTTGCTCATTGTGTGCTTGGCGCCCTTCTCAAATATTAGTTGACATATATGCATAGGTTTATCTCTAGGCTCTCTAGTCTGTTCCTCTGGTCTATGTGCTCTAATTGTAGTCTTTTTGTTAGTTTTGGTTTTTTGTTGTAGTCTTTTTGTTTGTTTTGGTTTTTTGCTTTGAGAGATAAGAAGATAGAAAGAGAGAGAGGGGAGAGAGAGAGAGAGAAAGAGAGAGAAACATCAATTTGTTCCACTTAGTTGTGCACCCTTTGATTGCTTATCATACTACCTTGACCAGAGCTAAAACTGGAGATCATGGGGTTGAGCCAATGCCCTCAGGATCAAACCCAGATTGGGGCTTGAACTGGTGATCCTGGGACCTAGCTGGCAACCCTGGGGTCAGATGGTGACCTCTGGGAGGATGCTGTATCTACTGCACTGCCATCCAAGGCTGTGTGCCTATCTTTATACTGGCACCATACTGTTGTGATCACCATAGCTTTGTACTGTATAATTGTTTGAGGTCAGAAAGTGTGGTACCTCAAGCTTTGTTCTTCTCAAAATTATTTCAGCTTTTTGGGGTCTTTTTTCGTTCCATAAAAATTTTAGGATTATTATTTTTTCTATTTCTGTGAAAAATAACACTGGAATTTTGATAGGAATTACATTGAATCTTTAGGTAATATACATATTTTCTCAATATTAATTTTTCCATCCCAAGAATGTGGAAAATATTTTTACTAATTTGTGTCTTTTTCAATTTTTTTCATTAGTATCTTATTGTTTTTAGTATATAGCTCTTTCACTTCCTCAGTTAAATTTTTCCCAAGTATTTTATTGTTTTTGATCTTATTGTAAGTAGAAGTGTTTTCTTTATTTCTCTCTCCAATAGTTTCTTATGAGTGTGTAGAAATGCAAGTGATTTTTGTATGTTGATTTGGTATCCTGCAACTTTACTGAGTTTATTTGGAGCCAATTTGTTAGTAAGACCCAGCACAGTAAGTGTAGTTTTGTGGTAAAGAGCACAAATGCAGAGACTCCACAACCCTAATTCTATGATTTCAATCAAGTTACTAAATCTTTGAGTCTTTAGATTCTTCATATGTAAAATAGAAGCTAGAGTGAAATTTTAATGAGAACATGATTCCTTAGTGAAGTCCGTGAACTATGTTGAACTATGGTAAGACTCAATACATGTTAGATCTTTCTACCCTTTCCTCCACAACTCAACCACCACTATAAATGTTTCTTGCAGCAAAGGTCAGAAGACACAGAGATGTGTACATAATTTATGCACCCACAAAGACTCTTACTTTATTCATTGTGCATGAATCTCATACATGAAGAGGGAGAGAGAGAAGAGATAGGATGTGTAATAACTGACAGCACAGAGAAAAGGGGAAACGTTCATTGCCAGTTTCTGACAATTGTTATTGTAAGAATAGGTAAATATGGTTAGTTGCCAGAGAACCAGATTGGCCTGCTCAATTTGGATTGTATGGGCCTGACTATTTTTGTATGTGTGTAGCTCACATCTTTTTCTTATTGTCAGCATCTATTATAGCTGTCTTTAGCACCTCCAGCAATTGTAGAAAAAGCATTTAATATCTCTTTGTTGAAGAAGCAAAACACAATATGAAAAATTGAGCCTTTTTTTCTTCAAAATTTATATTAGGATAGTATGCAATTAGAAACCTCATTACCACAGCTTTTATATATCCTCATTTAACATACATTAAGAATTTTTTTGAACTTTTTATTTTCCTTTATCAATATAAATGTTTCCATTACACTTATGAAGACATAAAATGATCTCTAAAAGGGTAATGAAGGAAGTGATAGTAACACTTGACATACTTTTATTTGGCTTATGGGTTTCCACTAAACATGCTATTAGAGTGACACAAGATGATTCCAAGGATGAGTCATGGGTTACAATGCTTTGTACCTATGTGTCAGTGGGTCCAGCATCTTTGTTAGGAAGGTAATGCAAAGGTACTAATTCCAATAGGGTTCCCTGTAGAACAGCCCATTCTCACTTAGAGAAAAGAGCTCTAGATTAGGAGTTATAAAACCTGACTTCTAATCTCAATGATCATGACTGTACTTCCTTTTTTTTTAATTTTAATGGGGTGACATTAATAAATCAGGGTACATATGTTCAAAGAAAACATCTCCAGGTTATCTTATCATTCAATTATGTTATATACCTATCACCCAAAGTTAAATTGTCCTCTGTCACCTTCTATCTGGTTTTCTTTGTGCCCCTCCCCCCACGCCCTCCCTCTCGTCCCTCCCCTCACCCCATAACCACCACACCACCACACTCTTGTTCATGTCTCATAGTTTCACTTTTATATCCCACCTATGTATGAAATCATGCAGTTCTCAGTTTTTTTTCTGTTTTACTTATTTCACTCCATATGTTATCAAGGTCCATCCATTTTGTTGTAAATGAACCGATTTCATCATTTCTTATGGCTGAGTAGTATTCCATAGTATATATGTACGAAAGCTTTTTAATCCACTCGTCCTCTGACAGACACTTGGGCTGTTTCCAGATCTTCGCTATTGTGAACAATGCTGCCAGGAACATGGGGGCGTATTTCTTCTTTTCAAACAGTGCTGTGGCGTTCTTAGGGTATATTCCTAAAAGTGGGATAGCTGGGTCAAAAGGCAGTTCGATTTTTAATTTTTTGAGGAATCACCATACTGTTTTCCACAGGGGCTGCACCATCTGCATTCCCACCAGCAGTGCAGGAGGGTTCCCTTTTCTCCACATCCTCCCCAGCACTTACTCTGTGTTGTTTTGCTGATGAGCGCCATTCTGACTGGTGTGAGGTGATATCTCATTGTGGTTTTAATTTGCATTTCTCTAATGATTAGTGTTGTTGAGCATTTTTTCATATGTCTATTGGCCATCTGTATGTTCTCTTTGGAGAAATTTCTATTCATTTCTTTTGCCCATTTTTTTGATTGGATTGTTTGTCTTCCTGTTGTTGAGTTTTATAAGTTCTTTATAAATTTTGGTTATTAACCCCTTATCAGATGTGTTGTCAAATATGTTCTCCCATTGTGTGGTTTGTCTTTTTATTCTGTTCTTATTGTCTTTAGCTGAGTAAAACTTTTTAGTTTGATATAGTCCCATTTGTTTATCTTGCCTTTTATTTCATTTGCCCATGGAGATAAATCTGCAAATATATTGCTGTGCCAGATGTCGGAGAGCTTACTGCCTATATTTTCTTCTAGGATGCTTATAGTTTCATGACTTACATTTAAGTCTTTATCCATTTTGAGTTTGTTTTTGTGAATGGTGTAAGTTGATGGTCTAGTTTCATTTTTTTGCAGGTAGATGTCCAATTTTCCCAACACCATTTGTATTGTACTTCTATCTTATCTAACTTCCCAGGGGCCTCAATCTTCTCATCTGTCAAAAGAACACATAATAAAAAGCCTAATAAATGTTACAGAAGCCCTATAAATTTCACAAAAGTGAGGTGCTTTAAAAGTGTTGTGAAATGTATTAATTGCTATACAAATTTTGATCCTCTTGTTTCAAAGCAAAATGATTTCTGTCTGCTGCACCAGTTCTCAAAGTCTTCGAATGTCAGAGCTGTGTCTCCCATGTTCTATCAGCCAGATCTCCCAAATACAGACACAGAACCCTCTTAGCTTATACAAAGAAAATTGAATAAGAAGTATAGACAACTCACAAAATTTGGGGGAAGGCTAAAGGAGCAGACTCAGGTAGAGCTTCTGGGAATAGCTCTCTGTATAACACTGCTGACATGGCCCACCGTGTGGGAGACACTAGAGCCTCAGAACCTGTGCACATATTGTCTCAACTACATTCATACACAATGTGGATACTTCACTTTTTCCTTTTTTCATCACTGGGATGCTTTTGGTGGTAGAAGTCCTGAGTATTGTATGTACAATTGATGGAAAACTATGATCCTGTCAAGAGAGTCTAGGAAATTTAGTTTTTAGCATTTGATAAGGGAGTTGGGATAGGTATTGCCACAGATGAGAATCAGATTCTGCCATATGTTCCTGTAAAGTGCCTGGCACATTAGTAGGCATTTTTGGACCAAATTTAATATAATTAAAGAAAACATTGTAAAAGCAACCAGGCAGCAAATAGTGACTGGATACTTACTAAGTGCAAAAGACATTCTATCCCAATAAGAATATTTAAATTACCAGAACAACATTCCAGTACAGACTGCTTGAACTTTCTCAAGTACTCTATGTTTCTTTGTGTTTCTAAGATTTTTTAAAAGCTCTTCCCTCTGCAGGTGGTGGCTATCTCTCACTCTCCTCCATTCTGCTAACATCCAAGGATGAATATCTTTAGTCTTTTAAGGCATTAATTACCCATGCTTCACTTATTTGGGAAGCCTTTTACATCAATTGCGATGCTCTTTACTGTATGTAGTAGTAGAATAATTGGCAGTGGCTTAAATAACTAGGATTTATTATCTCAACATAACAACAACAAAAAGGGATAGAGATAGCACAAAGAAAACCAGATAGAAGGTGACAGAGGACAATTTAAGTTTGGGTGATGGGTATGCAACATAATTGAATGATAAGATAACCTGGAGATGTTTTCTTTGAACATATGTACCCTGATTTATTAATGTCACCCCATTAAAATTAATAAAAGAAAAAAAATAAGATTCCAGGAACACAATGATCTCAACAGGACCCAACAAGTTTCCTTATTTCTGCTCTTCTATCCTCAGCATTTTAGAACTCATTCTCAGGCTGTCCTTTCATTATCACAGCATGTATATCACAGCTCAGATATTAAGTTATCACAAAATCATGATCAAAACCAGGAAAGAAGTTTTTTCCTTGTGTGTCTCCTACTAGCATGAGAAAACCTGTCCAGTGTCCCAAGTGTAGAATTACTTTTACATCTTCCTTCCCAGGATTGTGTCATATGTCCTCCACTAAACCAGTCATTAAAAGTGAACATAGAAGTACAATGACTGACAATGATTGGCTTAGACTTGTGAACATTCACTTTCTGCTCCACCAGAGAGCAAGGAAGAAGGAGAGAGGAGCACATACCCTGTGGCACCAGCTACACCTTCTCAACCACAACCATCATAGCCTCTTGAGCTATGTAATATACACCATCTCAGTTCTCTCATGGCAACCCATAATTACTATAACTGTAGCACTTATCAGATTGTCAATTTACTTATCAGTTTTGCCTCCCTGTGAGGTCCTCTAGGACAGAGGCTACTTACTATTCATCTATGTCTAGACTTAGCTCAGTATCTGACATATGGAGTCTACCCAATAAACATTGGTTAAATTCTAAGTTGAATTACACATGTCATAATTTTATACATGTTAATGGATATTAGCCATTCAGAAGAGCTATTATTTTATTATTTAACTAGATCAAATTTAGATTGTCTAAAATAATTTGCATAATTAAATGTAGTTATTTCAAAATGCCAGAGAAGCAAATGGCAAAATGAATATAAATAAGCAAACTGAGAACTATCTTGCTTATCTTGATGCTATTCAGTAGCTAATCTTTATAGTTACTCATTTCATTTCAGTCCTTTTATTTATATCATGTCTACCTAAGCATAAATATTAGTTTGATAAATTGACTGAATGAAAACAGTTTTGCATAAAGTTCAGAAACATGTGAACAGACACATTATATTTGTGTGCTAATACATGGAGCAACATAAAAAGCAGAACATTTTATGACCACTAGTTCAACACATTTTGAATTCACAGTAAAAATAAAGGCACAGAGACCAAATTTATCCTCCACCTCACACAGCCAATAAACAAATAAATAAATAGAAAATAATGACTCATCAGAGAGTAAACAGGCAATGAAGGTCAGTGATTTTTAAAAAGGATCACAAATGAAGTTATTCCTAAAATTTTCCCAGCTTATGGCCCTGAGAGCATTTCCAGGTAGAGATGCAGGATGAGCAGAGCCAGGGAGAACCTTGAAGACTTGTTGAATCGAGAAGATGAACAAGGGAGCTAGTGTTCACATAACAATGTTGGAGAAGAGGAAGCTGCAGAAAGAAAGATCCCTAGAGAGTCCTGCTTAAGGATAAGAGGATGCAGAAAAAGAAAATTATCAAAGGCTGGGTAAAGAACTGTCCAAAAGATCAGATAATGGTGTCTAGCATTTACAGTGGGCCAGGATTAGTACCTCTTCCAACACCAACACTGGAAAACATCATAATTCATGGCCTTTTGAGTAAAGAACCAACAAGAGTTTTTCCTTAGTAATGGGGAAAACTTATCCCTAGACTGAGCACAATTCAAATGCTGCCTGACAAACATTAAAATCAAGACCTAACAGGATCAAACTGTTTCTTAGAACTCATACAACTCAATAGAAAAGAAAGGAATAACCCAATTTTAAAAATGAGCAGAGAAACAGTATACATTTTTCCAAACAAGACATACAAATGCCAACAGGTACATTAAAAGGTGCTCAACACCACCAATCATTAGAGAAATGCAAATCTAAGTCCCAATGATATACTTTGATACACAATGATACCTCACAGCTGTTACCTTTGTTAAGATGGTTATTATCAAAGAGACAAGAAATAACAAGTGTTGGTGAGGATGTGAAAAAAAATATAAAATGCTACTAGTATGTAAAACAGGATGAAGTTTTCTCAAAAAAATTAAAACTAGAACTACCATATTATCCAGTAACTCCACTTCTGAGTATATAGCTGAAGAAAACAAACCAACATCTGAAAAAGATATCTGCACCTCCATGTTCATTTGAAGCATTGTTGACAATAGTCAAGATATGGAAACAACCTGTGTGTTCATTGACCAATGAATGGATAAGGAAATGTGATTTAAATCTCTTTTAAGAATAATTTACTATTTAAATAAAAATACTAGCAATGTACTATAGGGTTTCTCACATATATAAAAGTAAAATGTTTGGTAAAATAGCACAAAAGTTGGGAGGAGAGAAATGAAAGCATATTATTGTAAAATTCTTATACTGCATGTAAGGTGGCCAACAATTTCAGTTTACCAAGGACAGAGGAGTTTCCTATAAAACTTGACTAGACAGGTACAGGAAAACTGAGATCATTAGTCACACTAAAACATCACATGGTATAATATCACTTATAGGTAGACTGCAATAGCCAAACTGACTTTGGGCTATCTATTTAATCTCTCTGTGCCTTGGTTTATTTATCTCTAAATTTAGGAATAATAATGCTTTTTTATTACTGTTTCTGCAAGAATTTAATTTCATGATGCATGTAAAGTGTTTGACACATACTAGGGGTTAATAAAATTAGCTATTATTATTATCTAATGTCACTTTGGAAAAAAATCAAAATTATATTGTAGATAATAAATACGAGAAAACATAACCATCACCAGAGAGAAGATTTGTTAGGCTAGTACAATAAATAGAACAGAGATGATGAGGACCACAACAACGAAAAGGACATTGGTATGAAAATAAATAAAAAACCTCAAGAAAAAGAAGAATCCACAGTGTTCAGTGGTTCCTTCTTCTAATATGTTGATTCAGCACCTACTTTGTTTCAGGCACAATGCAAAGGCCTAGAGGATGCATCCAAATCCAAAGACATAGGTCTGCACTAGATCCAGTGTTTGGAGATTATTTCATGTTTCATTTTTACCCACAAATTTAAGTATTTGTTACTTTACAGACTCAGTCAATGAGTAACATTTCTTCTGTGCTTTAAAATGTAAAAAAGGAGAGAGAGAAAAAAACATTTAGAGACAAAATATGAAAACATTTTTAGACCCAGTCAGAATGACTCATAAAAGCCATTAAGTCTTAGCAATTTTTCTCTTTTCTTGTACAATAAAATTATTATTTTAGCTTTCAGATATGCATCAAAGCATATGATGGCAATATTGGATATTGCTTATAAAGACTTTTTCTTCAGGAGAGACTGTCATTAAAGATGGAAGATTTTTGATTCATAACTTTTAAATTATATTTTGTTAAATTTTTGGAAATAAATACTGTGATGCTTTTCTGTTATTCTAATATTTCAGAAAATTTGTGTGGGCCGCATGAAGCACAAATTTGGCTCACAGAGCTCTTCTGGACTGCATTAATATTAAAATTAATATCCCTCTTGTGTATAATATGGCTTTTAGCATTTTGACAAATGCCTTATGATTCAAGAAACATAAACATGATATGAGTTCTACATTATAAAATAAAGGTTATATATTTGGTGAGGTTTTTTTAGCATATGTGAGTTTTAGTTTTGTTCCTTTTTTTTCTAATGTCCAGAGATCTGTCTACTTATTTTTCAATTCCTAATATTGTAATGCATTTATTTTCTGCTTTGTATTAATAATTAAAAATGTAATAGACAACTAAAATTGTTTGTTATTGTCAAATAATGCTAAAGGAGTGATCACAAACTTTTTACATTCTCGAGGTAAACAAACATTATCTGAAGTATTATAGACACAACAACTGTTCCTTTGCAGCACAAGTGGAAGGAAGTGGTAAGGAAAGCACAGAGTAGTACGTTATTTTAAAAACTACAACATTTAGATTTAATACCATGCACATAACGTATTTCATTTTCTATCAGCTTTTCTACCTTTAAAATGTGATGACCTTAATTCATATGTGGACAAACCAGACAACCAAATCTTCACAGAAGGGAAGGAAATATAAGATCGGGTCTCAGATGGAACAGAATGACAATGCAGTCATCATACTCTGTGTCATTGGGTTCTCTGTTGTAAAAAAGAGAAATGAAATAGAGACACAGTCCCTGCTGTCAAGAAGCTTCCTGTGTCCCCAGGAAAACAGAGCTTATCACCTGCAGTGGCGACTGACAGGCAAAGAGCACCCTGAAGTTCCCACACAGAAGGTGTGTGGACTTCAAAGCCCTTGCAGGATTTTTAAAAATAATATAGATGAAATACCTTACTTTATTACAAATCAGAAAATGGACCTGTTACAGTTAATCTGAGAAGAGAGAGACTTGTAGCTTTCTTTTATGATTGTATTGGTACTCCATGTAGTACTAACAAGTTTGTCTCTAGTTTTGTCATATGAATATTTTTATACATATAAAGCAATATTTTTTTCACTCAGAAAACATAGGACATTTTTATAACCATACTGTAACATGAAACTAGATGTCAAGACTTTAATTTACCCAATTTTCAGTAAATGCACTTAAAAGGAAGAGTAGACTCTCTCATTTCTTCTACCAATTATCTTCACCAATCAAAAATCAATTATGAAATAGAACTGCTTACAGATGAGAAGTCACAGCAAAGAAGCCTGCATCTGCTTTAAGATCCAAGAAAAGATGCTCCTTCAAAAAGGAAATCAGCATCTTCTTTAAACTTCAGAGCACAGGTTTGGTTCACTGCATCCTCATGGCTGGCACACACATGCTCTGCCCCTTCCTATCTCTGCTAACGCATCACATGAACCATGGTGTTAAGGACTAGATGCTTGTGTCCTCCCAAAATTCATATGTTGAAATCTTAATCTTCTATGTGATGGTGGTAGGAGGCAAGGCCTTGGAGAGATAATTAAGTTATGAGGATGGAGCCTTCAAGAATGGGATTAGTGCCATCATAAGAAGAGACAGAAGATCTTGCTTTCAATCTCAGCTCTCTGCCGTGAGGACACAAGAATACAATGTTCGTTTGCAAACCAAAAAGTGGGCTTTCACCAGACACTAGACCTGCAAGCATCTTGATCTCGGACTTCTCAGCTAACAGAACGATGAAAAATACATGTTTGTTATTTAAACCACCCACTCTATGGTAATTAGCTTGCATTGGCAAAGATATATGGGCAGAATCTTCTCTATTTCATTCTCCCGACCAAAGAATTTAGTCTAAAATCCTGCAAATCACATGTATGTATCAAGGCTGATTGTCTAAAATCTAGAGCCAAAATTAATTATTTTTCCAGGGTTCATAATTTGGATATATGAAAGAAAATAGAGGCAAGACGACATGAAAAGCTTTGCTTGTCCTAGGCAGTTTAAATACATCTTTCTTTAATTCTCAAAACCAGCTTTAATTCTTTCAGAATTTTTAATCCTTTTTTTTTTTTACTGAATATATCCAAATATCTAAGCCAAAAAAGGCTTTTAGAATTCATAGGTCTAAGATTAAGAAAACACATTAATGCATCAAACATGTATAAAAGATGAACCCGCATTCTATGTTAGTTTAGTGCCATCAAGTGGAGCAACGGAAGAAGTAAATTCTGTATGTTTTTACTACAATCTGACTTGTAGACATTTCATCTCCTCATGCCTGGAGGCATTTACTGAAAAGGAAGTAAATTGAGAAAAAACTTGACTTTCAGTTTCACATTACATATGGTTATAATAAATGAAATTGGCCCACATTTTCTGAAAAATTTGATAAAACAGATTGTCATTGTCAACAAATTTTGTTAAGAATCTTTCTGTCCACAACACTTATGATAAAAAAAGATACAACTCTATCAAATTTCAGAAAAGTCTAAATATTCACAAATGTAAAATTTAAGTACTTAAGCATTATATCATTAAGTATTATATTATTTATTTTTTTGTGGCACTAGGAAATTTTAATTTGCCCAAAAAAAAGGCTGAATGGATATTATTTCTTTTCACATAAATGAATGTATAATTTAAAAAGTTATTATAAAATAGTTATGTAACCTTGGCTGGAGCATCCTCCCAAAGTGCAGGAGTTGCTGGTTTGATTTCTCAGTCAGGACACACACAGGATCAGTTCAATGTTCCTGTCTCTCTCTCTCTCTCTCTCTCTCTCTCTCTCTCTCTCTCTTTCTCTGCCTCTCTTAAAAAAATAAAAATAAACTAGTTTTGTAACCACCACCTAAGTTATGAAATAGAACAATATTAGAACCCCAAATAGACTCCTAATTACTGCTGCACTTTAGTTTATAATTTAGTTTCAAACTAAACAACCTTAAAATTGTTTTTTAGTTTTGCCTAAACAAAATCACAGAGTACAGTGTGTGTATGTGTCGGGGTGGGCAGGGAGGCGGTAATAGGCTTCTTCCATCTAACTATACATTTTTAAGATTCATCTACATTGAAGGTTGTATAATAAGCTCACTGGAGGGTATATAATGAGCTCATTTTCTTTGCCATATAACATTCCATTGCATGAATTATTATAAATATTAAAAATAATGCTGCTATGGCTGCATTCAGACATGTATTTTGGTGCCTCTTATTATAAAATTCTGAAGGTGTATCAGAAGGGTATAAGTAGAAAGAGCAGAATTTCTGACTTCGGGGGAAAATATCTTCAATTTTACTAGCTAATGACAACAGGTTTTCTAAAGCAGGTATAAATTTACACTTCCACCAGCAATCTGAGAACTTTTGATTTTCTATATCCTGACCAAAATTGTTATTATTAGATCTCTTTTTTCTTTCTTTTTTTTTGGGGGGGGGGGTATGGAGGTAGGGAAGGACAGAGACCAGAGAGAGCAGAGAGAGGAACATATAGGAACAGACAAACAGAAAGGGGGAGAGATGAGAACATCAAGTCTTCGTTGTAGCAACTTAGTTGTTCATTGATTGCTTTCTCATATGTGCTTTGACCAGGGAGCTCTAGCAGAAAGAGTGACCCCTTGCTCAAGCCAGAGACCTCTGAGCTCAAGCCAGTCATCATGGGGTCATGTCTATGATTCCATGCTCAAGCCAGTGACCCCGCACTCAACCTGGTGAGTCTGCACTCAAGCTGGTTGAGCCTGCACTCAAACCAGTTACCTAGGGGTTTTGAACCTGGGTCTGCTGCATCCCAGTCCAATGCTCTATCCACTGTGCCACTGCCTGGTCAGGTTTCTTTTTTTTTTTTCTTTTAACCATCTACTGTGTAATAGTGGTATTTTATTTTGGTTTTAGTTGGTATTTTCCTAATTATCAATGTGGTTAATAATAATTTCATTGTGATTCATGCTTATTATTTCTCTTGTTTGAGGATCCTGTTCAAGTCTTTCACTTATTTTTTAAGAGGTTTCTTTTTCATATTGATGTTTGGAGTTCTTTATATAGTCTGAACATGATCTTTGTCATTTATATATTTTGCAAATACTTTCTGCTACTTTGTGTCTTGCTCTTCACTCTCTAAGATGTCTTAATGAATAAACATTCTTAATTTTAATGTAGGTTTTTTAATGATTTGTGTTTCATATTTTGTTTTTAAATTATATTAAAAAAATGTTTTCCTTGAGCATTTGGTTAGGTTGGTGTCTGTTTTGTTTTTCCACTCTACTTACTCTCTTTCTTGCTGAAATGGGTAAACATCTTTAGGTGAGTGGACTTGAGACTAGGTTAATCTTGCTTTCCCTCAACTTGTGCCCACCTAAGTTAGCATCCATGAGAGGATCTTGTCTGTAACATTTATTAATTACTGTGGTGCTTTCCAATACCATTCTGTTTCCCACTTTGTTTGTAAACTCATCAATTGAAAATCTATTGTGAGAAAGAGCTGTCTCTTCTGCTTAACTTATTTACTCAATTGTTTATTTATATCCAAATTAATTTTGCTGGCCTAGCCAGAAGGTGGAACAGTGGATAGAGTGCCAGGCTGGGATGCAGAGGACCCAGGTTTGAAACATTTAGGTCGCCAGCTTGCGCGGAGGCTCATCTGGTTTGAGCACAGCTCATCAACTTGAACCCAAGGTCCCTGACTTGAGCAAGGGGTCACTCAGTCTGCTGTAGCCCCCTGGTCAAGGCACATATGAGAAAGCAATCGATGAACAACTAAGGTGCCACAATGAAGAATTGATGCTTCTCGTCTCTCCCTTCCTGTTTGTCTGTCCTTATCTGTCCCTCTCTCAGTCTCTTTCTCTCTTTCTTTGTCAAAAATAATTTAATTTGGCTGCATCCTCTTTGTAAGAAGTGAGTTATTGAAACCAGCCTTCAAGAAGAGAAAATTATACAATGTCATGAAAACCAAAAGGTAAGACCAATGGGGCCATCTTAAAGCTATCTACCATTTCTGATATTCATAAGTTGAGTAGCCATCTTATTTTACATTTAATATTATACTTAATGACATGAAATAATTTTTTAAATATCTACAGTACTTAATTCTCAAGACAGTACTATAATAATGAATCTGTTTTATAAATAAGGAACTTAATAATTTTTTCTAAATAACACAATCAAGCTATACATAAGTAGGTTTGTAGTAACCATTTTAGTCTAACACATGGATTAAGAGTGTGGGCTCTGAGAGGACAATCTATGAAATAGAAAAAAATATATGTAAGCCCTATATCCGATAAGGGATTAATACCCAAAATATATAAACAGCTCATAAAACACAATAGCAAAAAATCCCAAACACAATGTAAAAATGGGCAAAGGACCTTAATATTTATTTATCCAAAGAAGATATATTAAAATCCAGCAATTACATGAAAAGTTGCTCAACATTACTAATTATTAGGGAAATGCAAGTTAAAACCACAATAAGATCTCACCTCACATCAGTGCAAATGGCCATCATCAAAAAGACAAAAAAGGCACCCTGGCTAGATAGCTCAACTGGTTAAAGCATTGTATCCATAAGCAAAGGTTGAGGGTTCAATCCCCCCTAGTCAGGGCACATAATAGAAGAGATATATATATCCCTTTTTTTCTCTCTAAAATTCAATAAATACATTTTTTTAACAAAGGACTTTCCAGTCAAGATAGTAGATAATTAAGCATGATACATGCATCCTCCTATACCATATCAAAATTATAACTAAACTTCAGAACATCCATTATTGAGAACCACTTGAAATCTAGATGAACAGAAGACTTATAACTAAGGATATAAAGAAAAAGCTATGGCAAGACTGGTAGGAGGGACAGAGACATGGAATAGACTGATTCTACACCACATGTGCTACTTAAATATTGGGAGGGATATCTCAGCTGCAGAGGCTTCCATGAGGAAAAAAGAGTCCCAACCCCATACCAGGGCCCCCAGCTCTGGATTCCAGTGTAAAGCAGAGAAATCTTCATCCCTTCTGATTATGGAAACCAGTGGAGATTTTGGCTGAGTGAGATAGGGTTTCTGGAGTTCCCCAAGCCTCCCTTTTAAAGGGCCCACACTTGGACTTATTCAAATTCACTGCCTCTGAGATCCAGTGCAGGAGTAGCAGTTCAAAAGGCACATCAGCAGCATACCAGTAGGAAATGAATTGACTGGCTTCAGAGTAAGAGCTGAAGCGCCAACTTTCTATTAGATAGAACTGCTGACCAACACCGCTGTTCCTTTGATGAAGCCACACACACCTAATTAACAAACAAGTGAGTATCTGAGTCTCCATCAACCTGGCTAACACTGTTCACTTTACCCTTGTGATTCCCTGAAACCCTGCCCCACCCATTTCTCAGACTCACCAAAGCCATTTCCAGTGACTTTTCCATACAAACAACCTGTCTTGTCTTATACTGTAGTTGTTTCTAAAATCTCAAAGGTACACAAACTCCAAACAAGTACTGTTAGGACTCAACATGCCCCATAACTCTTGCAAAGAGCCCCAAGGCCTGACACTAGTGATATCCAGCCTTGGTTTACAGCTTTGTCTCTACTGGGCACCTCCAAGCCCAGCATAAGTAGCAACCATCAGCAGATCACTTTTAGCTCATTCTTGGTGATCCCAGGCAGGTCACAAGTGGCAGCTGATATTGGCCTGCAACTCCTTGGAGGCCCCAGAGATAGCACACCTGGTGGACAGCTTCAGATCACACCATTCACTTAACAACCTTTATCAGATCACACCATTTACTCAACAACCTTTATCAACAACAACTCTTCAGACACCAGAGCCCCACTAAAGTGCTCCATGGGGTCAGCCTCTGCATAGCGTCTATTTCACCATGATCCCAGTCTTCAAAGCCAAGTGGCCAGTGGATAATCTTTCCCATTGATGTGCCAACAGCAATCAAACTCAACTATAATGAGTGCCCAAATCAGATGACTGAGGAGGCTGTATCACTGGCCCATGCAAGATACCTACTACATAAAGCTACTCTACCAAGACCAAGAGACATAGAAGTTCTACCTCATTCATAGAAACAAATACAGGGAGGCTGCCAAATGAGAACACAAAGAAATATGTCCCAAATGAGAAAACAGAATAAAATGCCAGAAAAGAAAACCCTCAAAAAAATGGAGAAAAGTTATCCATCAGATGTCAAACACTGATTATAATTATGCTCAATGATCTCAATGAGAACTTCAACAAAGAGGTAGGAAATATAAAAATAGAGATAGAAAACATAAAAAGGAACCAGTCAGAAATAAAGAGCACATGAACTGAAATGAATAATAATTTATAGGGAATCAACAGTAGGGTAGATGAAGCAGAGGATTATATCAATTATTTGGAAAAGAAGGAAGCAGAAAGAAAAACAATCAGAAAAATAAAAGAATACAAAAAAAATGAGATAGAGTAAGGGACCCTGAAGACACCTTCAAGCATGCTGCCAACATTTGTATCATGGGGATGTGAAAGAAAAAGAGAGAGAGAGCAAGGAATTGAAAATCTATTTGAAAAAAATAATAACATAAAACTTCCCTAACCTGGTGAAAGAAATAGACATACAAGTCCAGGAAGTGCAGAGTCTTAAGCAAGATGAACCCAAAGAAGCCCAGACCAAAACATGTCATAATTAAAATGCCAAAGGTTAAAGGCAAAAAAAGAATCATAGAAGCAGTTAGAGAAAAGCAAATACCTACAAAGGAGCTCTCATTAGACTGTCAGCTGATTACTCAACAAAAACTTTGCAAGACAGAACAGGTTGGCACAGAATATTCAAAGTGATGAAAAGTAAAAACCTAGAGCCAAGATTACTCTACCCAGCAAAGCTATCATTTAAAATCAAAGGTCAGATAAAGAGCTTTGCACACACACACACACACACACACACACACACAAAAGAAGATCATCACCACCAAACCAATATTACAAGAAATGTTAAAGGGTCTTCTTTAAGAAGGAGAAGTGGAGGAGGAGGAGGAGAAGGATGGGGAGGGATATTAGGAGGAGGAGAAGGAAGAATAAGAATAAGGAGAAGAAGGAGGAAGAAGAGGAGAAGAAGAAGAAGAAGAAGAAGAAGAAGAAGAAGAAGAAGAAGAAGAAGAAGAAGAAGAAGAAGAAGAAGAAGAAGAGGAGGAGGAGGAAGGGGGGGAAATATGAATAATAAAATGACAATAAATACATATCTATTGACAATTACTTTAAATGCAAATGGATTAAATGTTCCAATAAAAAGACATATGGTGACTGACTGAATAACAAAATAAGACCCTTACATATGCTGCCTACAAGAGACTCACTTCAAATCAAAAAACACACACAGTCGAAAAGTAAAGGGATAGAAAAAGGTATTTTGTAATAAAAAAACAAACAAAAAAGCTATGGCAGCAATATTTACACTAGACAAATAGACTTTAAAACAAAGGCTATAACGCCTAACCTGTGGTGGCACAGTGGATAAAGTGTCGACTTCGGAACACTGAGGCCGCCAGTTCAAAACCCTGCACTGGTCTGGTCAAGGCACATATGGGAGTTGATGCTTCCAGCTCCTCCCCCTTTCTCTCTTTCTCTCTCTCTCTCTCTCTCTCTCTCTCTCTCTCTCTCTCTGTGTCTCCTCTCTAAAATGAATAAAATAAAAATAAATTTAAAAAAAAAACAAAGGCTATAACAACAGACAAAGAAGGATCGAGCATGAATTTCTGGGTATTTATCTGAAAAACCCAAAATACTAAATTACAAAGATATATGCACCCATGTATTCACTGTAGCATTATTTACAATAGCCAAAATATGGAAGCAACCTATGTGTCTATTAAGAAATAAATGGATAAAGAAGTGAAGCATATAACCTGGGCAGTTTGCTCAGTGCTAGAGCATTTGCCTGGCATGTAGATGTCCCAGGTTTGATTCCCAGTCAGGGCACACAGGAGAAACACCCATCTGCTTCTCCACCCCTCCCCCGGTCACATCTCTCTATCTATCTTTCTCTCTCTTCCCCTCCCGCAGCCATGGCTCAATTGGAGCAAGTTGACCATGGCTCCAAGGCCTCTTCCTCAGGTGCTAGGAAGAGCCAGGTTGCTGAGCAACAGAAAAGTGTCCCAAATGGGCAGAGCATCACTCCCTAGTGGGTTTACTGGGTGGATCCCTGTCAGGGCACATGCAGGAGTCTGTCTTTCTGTCTCCACCTCCTCTCACTGAATCAAAAAAAAAAGAAGTGACTCATATATACAATGGAATATGACTCAGCTAGGCCTGACCAGGCAGTGGCACAGTGGATAGAGCGTCAGACTGGGATGCAGAGGACCCAGGTTCAAGACCCCGAGCTCGCCAACTTGAGCGTGGGCTCATCTGGCTTGAGCAAAAAGCTCACCAGTTGGACCCAAGGTCACTGGCTCAAGCAAGGGGTTACTCGGTCTGCTGAAGGCCCGCAGTCAAGGCACATGTGAAGAATATGACTCAGCTATAATAAAATAAAATAGAATCTTGCTATCTGCAACAGTGTGGATGGACCTAGAAGTGCTGAGTAAAACATACAAGTTAGACAGAGAAAGACAAATGCCATATGATTTCTCTTATATATTGAATCTAAGCAAAATATATAAACAAGCAGAGCAGAAACAAACTCATAGTTAACAGAGAACATTTTGAAAGTTGCTGAAAGGGAGGGCCTTGAGGCGATGTGTGAAAAAGGTGAAGGGATTAAAAAGTACAAATTAGTTGTTACAGAATAGTGATGGAGATGTAATGTACAGCATAGGAAATGTAGTCAATAATTTGTAATAACTATATGGTGGCAGATGGGTACTAGATTTACCAGCATTATTATTTCTTAAGATATGGAAATGTCTAATCACTATGTTGTACTCCAGAAAATAATACAATATACTACAGCAATTGTAATTTTTAAAGAATTATATAAAAAAAATTTAAAACCCCAAAAGACAGGAGATAACAAACGCTGGCATGGAGATTAAATGTATCGTTGTGCATTGTTGGTGAGATTGGAAATTGCCACTATGGAAAACGGTATGAAGGATCCTCAAAAAATTAAAAATGGAATAACCATATGATTTATCAATTCCACTTCTGAGAATGTATCTAAAAGAAACAGAAGATATCTTCACCCCTATTTTCACAGCAGCATTATTTATAAGAACCGAGACATGGAAATGAAATCACTTAAGGGTCTACCAGTGGATGACTGGATAAAGAAATCGTGAGATATATGCATACTGGAATATTATTCAGGTAAAAAAAAATGAAGAAATAGTACCATTTGTGACAATACAAAAGGACCTGATATCGCAAGTGAAATGAGTTGAATAGAGAAAGACAAATATTGTATAATTTCACTTATATGTGGACTCTTGAAAAAAAAACTCATAGTGTTTACCAGAGGTAGAAGGTAGGGATAGGGGCAATTGGAGGAAGGTGGGTCAAAAGGTACAAATTTCCAGTTATAAGATAAATAAGTACTAAAGATGCAATGTACAGCATGATGTCTATAGCTAACCCTGCTGCATGATATAGGAAAGCTATTAAGAGAATAAAGGCCAAGAGTTGTCATCACAAAGAGAAAAGCATGTTTTATTTCTTTTCTTTTTATTGTATCTGTATGAGAAGATGGATGTTAGCTGAACCTATTGTTGTAATCATTTCACAACATATGTAAGTCCAACCAACATGCTATATACCTTAAATTTATACAGTAATATATGCCAATTATTTCCCAACAAATGTGCGGGGGAAAGTCTGGATTCTGGAGTCAAACATAAATGGGTTAAAATTCATGTTCTGTCACTCATCAGTTGTGTAGTCAAGTTCATATTAGGTAATTTTTCTACATCTGTTTTTAATAAGTTAAATGGGAGTAACATTAGTATCTTCCTCAAGGTTGTTACATTGGACAAGTGTTTCTTTGGGGTATGCCCAATATTAAATCAATTTCTTCTTGAAGGAACCCTATTGTTTGTAGTCCTGTATTTATCCTAGAGAATTATTCCTGCTAGGATCTCTAAGACTTTTTTCTTACCCTATTTTAATACTTACACACTGAAATTTAATTTAGATACCAGTTTTCTCCCCTCCATGTCTGGCTTCCATGGAGCAGAGGTCTATTATGTGTCCCCAACATTTAGAACAATCCCTGGTTTATAATTGGTGATCTCTCTATATATAAGTTGAATAAGATAATGAATACATGAACAGAATGAAACAAAACTCATAGATTTACTTCAGTGTTATATGTGTCATTATCATGAGCAAATTTTGAGTTGAAACTAGTCTAATACGATTGATTGCCAGTGTCTTTCTTTCTTTCTTTCTTTCTTTCTTTTCTTTCTTTTTTTTTAATTAAGTGAGAGGCGGGGAGGCAGAGACAGACTCACGAAGGCACCCTGACTGGGATCCATCTGACAAGTCTCTACCAGGAAATACTAGGCCCAACTGAGCCACTGCTCTGTTGCTCAGCAATCAAGCTATTTTTTTTTAACACCTGAGGCAAGGGCACGGAGCTATCCTCAGTACCCAGGACCAACTTTGCTCAACTTGAGCTGTGGCTACAGGAAGGGAAGAAAGGGGGTGGGGGAGGGTAAAGAAGCAGATGGTAGCCTCTTCTGTGTGCCCTGACCGGGAATTGAACACGCCAGCCTGATGCTCTACTGCTGAGCCAACCAGCCAGGGTGACTACCAGTTTCAATACAATACAAATATATGTAGGAAGAAATTTTGTGTGTACATATGACAAGTGAAACTATTAAACCACGACATATGTTCTCATCTTTTTACACTCCAGCCAAAGCATGAATGCAGATCTTTCCCTAATTTCTTACAACATAGCTGAGAGCAAACTGAAGCATGTGTTCAGTTTTTATTTTTCTGAGGATAACAGAAAGAAATTGCAAGTCAAAGTGTAATTTAGGATGATGTAGTAGATGTGGCTGCTATGTGAACTTGCAGGTACAGGACCTTGGGTTTTAGAGTCCCCAACATGGCTGCCTCCTTGCTGGCATGGATATGCCTTCTTGCTTAGAACACAACTTGCTTCCAGGAGTCTGTTGTTTCTACATTATACAGGAATGCCCTCAAGGACATAGAGATGCCCAATACAAGCCTAAAAGAGGTTCCCCAGAAAACAAAATTTGACTTTTACCTCAGTTTAGAGTCAACCTACAAGGGCTTGTTTCCTAGCCAGGATATTCTAATTCCAAAGATGGCTCATAATGTGAATTTATTTTCTCTGCTAGGGACACCACAGTGTGATCATGGTTAGAATCTTATTTTATAGATTTGACAGGGCAATGTGCTTATCATCATAATAAGAGCTAATAATTATTTAGCAGTACCATGACTGTGTGTGTGTGTGTGTGTGTGTGTGTGTGTGTGTATAATTTGCTATTCACAACAACCATATGGGGTCAGTAATGTTCTGCCCTTCTCTCAGATAAAAGTTTACTTGCCTGAGATTATATGCCAACTAAACAGCATAAACCCAGTTCTGAGTCTTGAGCTCAAGTTCTTAATTAAATGCCCAACATTAGTGCAAGAGCTATACCCATAAATTAGCCAGGGCTATGAGGTTATCAGAAAGCTATGATTTCACTCTCCTGGGTATTATAGAAAACCTTAGATTTTAGAGATGGACACCTGGTTCTAATGTAACTGTCACTTACTGAACATGTAGTTATGTTAAACACAATGTACAAACTCTTAGAACCTTAATTTCTTAGTTAATTAACTTACTGTGTAGAGTAAAAGAGATAGTGCATGCAAAGTACCTAATAGTGGCTGGTATATTATAGGCATTTAATGAATAGTAGTTATAAGGTTATAGCTGAATTACTTCTTAATTTTTATTCTCAGTAGGCTTATTTGCATTACTGTCTATTTTAAAAGTTCACATTTAATTCACTTACAGAGAAATGCATAAAGTAATTTGAAATCCATAAAAATGTGTTATTTGTAATTAAATTATATCCTTTTAGGTAGGGTGACCATATAAATTATAGTATGAACTGAGGCACGTGAGAGTAAAAGAAATCACTATTACACTGATATAATTTAAAAAATAAAACAACAGCACTTTTTATTATAGGCTTTAAATATTTTCCTATGTTGGAATAAGCAACAGAAAGAAAGGAGAAAAATTATATGTGGGGTGGTAATGTTGGGCAATCATATACTTACTTTAGTATAATATAGCAGTGTATGGATGAAATAATATTTATTTTAAATATTTGTAAATAAGTTCATTATATAAATATTTATATTTTCATCACAACTCTCCACAGATATATTTCTATTTATAGTATAAAATGCACAATATTTTCTTTGCTTGTTTGAATACACTGGGGAACAAAATTTTTGTTACATCCACAAAAACATTTGTTCTTACCTAATTTGAGTGTGCTGATCTCAAATCTGATATTAGTTTTTCTCTGTAAGCTACAGTATTTCTGCAATTTAAGATTTTAGGTTTTCATCTTATTGTAAAATTTTCAACATTTAGTTTAACATAATGAAGTAGAGTGTCTTCTTGGGCATCATAACTATGAAAATATAATAATTTATATAAAGCAGTAAATACACTAACACACTAAAAGATATGATTGCATCAGAATTTGTCTACAATTTCAAAATAGAACATATTAAAACACTTATTTTAATTATAATATTTGCGCAAAACTTATTTAAATTCTATTCAGGCAAAACTTTGCGTTTGTAGCTCTTGCGTTTGTGTACTTGTTGAGGACAATATCATTTGATGCTCCAGCAGTAGTCTGCCATCATAATTCTGTCCCATCGCCCTTAATAACACTCTTTAATCATCTTCAGATCTTGATGAAAGCGTTCTCCCTGTTCATCACTAACAGATCCAAGATTTTAGGGAAACTTATCAAGGTGACTGTTCAGGAAGTGAATCTTAACGCTCATGTTACATCCAATGTCACGGAAAGCCAACAGCATCCTTTAAACTATAAGTTGATAGTTTTCTGCATTTTTGTTGCCAAGGAAGTTCTTTGTAACTGCTACAAAAGACTGCCACGCTGCTTGCTCCTCCTTAGTCATCTTCCTGGCAAATTCTTCGTCACATATGAGGGTTCAAATTTGAGGTCCATTGAGTACACCTGCTTTTATCTTCTCAAAAGACAAAGCAGGAAAAGCAGAAATAATATGTTGAAAGCTTCATTTTGTCTATTCAAAGCCTGAACAAACTGCTTCAGTAAGCCGAGTTTGATGTGAAGTGGGGGAAAAATGATCCTGTCTCAATTAACTACAAGTTTATTCACAATATTTTGCATCTCTACTTCCAGAGCTTCACGTTTTGGCCACTCCTTTTGTGTCCAGTGTTTCTCCCACTCAGCTGTCCCCAAAACACAGAAAGCAAGGATACTTTGTGAAACCTCTGTGTTTTCCTAGCAGGAAATTTACCATTTTAAGATCCACATAAATGATCCCATTATGCTTCTCATACTTCAGAGAGTCGAGGACAATTTTTATGTCATTATAATCTTTTCGCAGATGAGTTGAATAACCAATTGGAACCACTGCTGTGTGATTCATAGAATATGGATTGAATAAGATAATGAACATTACTGCTGTGTGGGAGAACACATTTCAGACTCTGTTTAGACCTGTAAGAAATAGCCGCCATTCTGTTTGACTATAAGTGGTAACACCTAGCTGGCTGAGAAGACTACTGATATCATGACAGCAAACAACGTGTTTGTCTTTGGAAAAAAAGTCCACCAAAATTTTTTCACGCTTCCTGAAATGGGATACTTTAGCTGACTAGTGAAGTACATTCTTTTCTTGAAGCCTAGAGGTTAATAACTCAGCTGCTTTCTTTGATAAGCCCGAATCTCTTACTAAGTCATTCAATTCAGGTTGGCTAAACTGCTGAAGGGTTAGTGACTTCTTGGCATCAGAAAAAGATCCTTCAAATTCTACAGCCATTTCCTCATGCATCTTATCAAAATACACTTGATCACCATGTTCACTTTCTTCGTCCTTTGAAGAAATAAAACCATTGAAAACTGGAACCAGGAGTGTCTCAGAGTATGGGATAGGTTGTATTGCTGAAGGATTATTAGGATATGCAATCATATGCCATTTTTTCTTGCTGATGCCCTTTTTATGGATCAGACAGAAATAACAGTCACTACTGTGGTCCTTAGGTTCACGCCAAACCGTAGGAATACCAAAAGGTATTCCTTTCTGTTTTCCTTTTGTCCAGTCATGACGCATTTCCTCACAATGATGACACACAATATGAGGAGCCCAATTCTTGTTTTGATCACCAAGGGTAACTTGAAAATAAGCAATATGTGCATGTGTCACAAATGATGAAATATTGCACCTTTAATGTTGAAGTAACAGCCTCATATATAACAGAAGGTGTCAGTACTATTCTTACATTTATGCCTACTCGAAAAAGTCATGATTCCATCTTAAAACAAAATAAGATGGTGTTTTTTATCAGATAATAATATTTTGCATTTAAAAACAACTACAATTATGTAAAAGTTATGTTTGTAAAATATTAATTACTTTGTGGTTATGTTCAATCCAAGAGTCATTACCCTTTAACTCCAATTTAAAAACCAATGCATGCCATTAACTGTAACAAAAAGAAACTAAAATTGCATAAAAACTAGAGCATGCACCAAAAAGCATATTTCAGATTTGGAATCAGTGATGCAGAAATATATAGGGAAAGTTCTAAAACCTCATGCAACAGAAAATGAAAAAAATTGTTCCCCAGTGATATCCTTTAAAGAGTTAGTGACATTTTTGGATGAACTAGAATGCACCTAATACTCTCACTGAGAAAACAGGTAAGTGATCAAACACTGATAGCAAGATCTTACTGTCCCAGTGTAAGAGTGGTTTTAAAAAAAAATCTAAATTCTATTAACAAGAAAGGCTTCAGATAAACTATATTAAAGTCAATGTTGTGCTTTTCATAATTTTTTTTTTACAGGGACAGAGAGAGAGTCAGAGAGAGGAATAGATAGGTACAGACAGACAGGAACGGAGAGAGATGAGAAGCATCAATCATTAGTTTTTTGTTGTCTTTGAAACATCTTAGTTGTTCATTGATTGGTTTCTCACATGTGCCTTGACCACAGGCCTTCAGCAGATTGAGTAACCCCTTGCTGGAGGCAGTGACCTTGGTTCCAACAAGCTGGCAAGCTTTTGCTCAAGCCAGATGGGCCCGTGCTCAAGCTGGTGACCTTGGGGTCTCAAACCTGGGTCATTGCATCCCAGTCTGATGCTGTATCCACTGCATCACCTCCTGGTCAGGCACTTTTCATAAATATCGTTTAACATTAAACAGACTTAAAGCTTACTGTTCTATTTACAGTGGTGAGATTCAAATAATTTAATAACCAGTTCTCTGCCCTAATGACCTTTTTAAGTATAAAAATAAACGATATACCGAAAGGTAGTTTATTATTTCATGCACTTAATACTTAAATAAGAACAAGAAAAAAGGTACACAAAACTAGATTATGTTATAAAAATAATCTTAAAATAATAATAAAAATATATTAACTAATACCAGACAAAAAACAATATAATTATTTAAGCTATTTTCATATCGTTTCTTGATTGGCATCCTCACTTGCAATCTTTTTCACCTATAGATGGGATGAACATTACTATGGATACTTAGAATACACTGTTGCACAGATAAATGTTAATAAAGAGTAAGGAGTGTAAATTGGTGATTTTCATATTGGGCAGCTGCCTAGATGCCCACTTTAGAGAGAACCCTGATTACAAGTGCCATTTTCACAAGTGG
This sequence comes from Rhynchonycteris naso, assembly GCA_037038555.1. Taxonomy (NCBI): domain Eukaryota; kingdom Metazoa; phylum Chordata; class Mammalia; order Chiroptera; family Emballonuridae; genus Rhynchonycteris; species Rhynchonycteris naso. The sequence goes on from CM072998.1 coordinate 233,576,871, forward strand.
TTCCCTGAACTCAACAAAAAATTAGGTATCGGTTCTAATGAACTGATGCGAACCAGCTGAATCCCACCATTGCCTATTTAATAAACTACCATTTACCAGTATATACATTTCCTAGCTAGAATTGTACATGAATTTATATTGTTCAAAGATACATATTCTATTGATCTTTAATTTATATTTTTTATTTATGAAACATTAGATTCTTGCTTAAAATTTCTTTGAGAATTTTTCAGGATAAAGTGCAGCAGTAATATTCACTGGGATTTTGGTTGTATTATAGCAGATACAAATTAACTTTTAAATATGTCTTCCATTACAAAGTTGATAGAGATAGATAGATAGATGATAGATGATAGATAGATAGATAGATAGATGACAGAAACATATTCACTGTAGACAGCACTGCTATAGAGAAAAAATTAAGTTAAAATATCTATAAGCCCACCAAAAATAACCACATTCAATACTTATTCTTACATATATATTTTATGTATATAAAAGTATTTTAAAATAGGATTATGGATATTGTTTTAATAGACTGCCTTTTTCACTCAGCAAGATAGCATGAACATCATCACCCAGCATCAACTGTTGTTATAATGGATCACTTTTGGTTGCATCTTGGATATGTAAAGAGTTGGGAAGCCATCAATCCCATTCTTTTCAAAACAACATTATTGGGATATAGTTTGTATATCACACAATCTATTTAAAGTGTACAATTTCATGATTTCACACATATTCACGGATAGTCACAATATATTTATATATGTGCAACCATCACCACAGTCAATTTTAGAATATTATTCAAAAAATAACCTCTGCAAGCTTTAATTATCACACCCCCAGTCCCTAGACTCCCCTGCCCCCACTACCTTTACCACCATTACAGCTGCCCTAGGCAACCATTAATCCACTATCTGTCTCTATAAATTTCCTTGTTTATCATGAATGAAACTATATAATATGCTATCGTTTGTTAGAAATTTCTCTGAGCTTTCAACATTTATTCATGTTGTAGCATGTATCTGTACTTCATTTCTTTTCATGGCCAAATAATATTTCATTTAATGGATACATCACTTTATCAATTCATTAGTTGATGAACATTTGAGTTGTTTCCATTTTAGACTGTTATAAATAATGCTGCTATAAACTCATGTACAAGTTTCAGTGTGGACATGTTATTTCTCCTGAACCATATGGTAAAGCTATGTTTAATCATTTAAGGAACTGTCAGATTGTTTTCCAAAGTGGTTGTTCCATTTTATATTCCCACCAGCAGTGAATGAGGGTTTCAACTTCTTCACATCCTTAAAAAACACTTATTATTATCTTATTTTTTGATTCTAGACATCTTAGTGGGTGTGAAATGGTATTTCACTGTGTGTTTGACTTGCAGCTCCTTGATGACTAATGATGTCAAGCATCTTTTCATGTGCTTGTTGGCAATTTGTGTATATTCCTTGGAGAAATAGCTATTAATCTCTTCTATTTTGTTTGGGTCATTTACTTATTATTGAGTTATAACAGTTTTTTAGGCCCTGGCCAATTGGCTCAGTAGATAGAGCAGGGGTCCCCAAACTATGGCCTGTGGACAGCATGTGGCCCCCTGAGGCCATTTATCTGGCCCCCGCCTCACTTCCTGAAGGGGCACCTCTTTCATTGGTGGTCAGTGAGAGGAGCACAGGATGCATCCGCAATCATAGTTCCCATTGCAATACTGGTCAGTTTCTTGATTTAAATTTACTTGTTCTTTATTTTAAATATTGTATTTGTTCCTGTTTTCTCTTTTTTGCTTTAAAATAAGATGTGCAGTGTGCATAGGGATTTGTTCATAGTTTTTTTATAGTCTGGCCCTCCAACGGTCTGAGGGACAGTGAACTGGTCCCCTGTGTAAAAAGTTTGGGGACCCCTGAGATAGAGCATCAGCCTGGCATATGGACCTCTCAGCTTCGATCCAAGGTCAGAGCACACCTGAGAAGGAACCATCTACTTCTCCTCTGACCCTCTCCCCTTACTCTGTTAAATTCTTTTTCTGTATCTGTTGAGATGATAAGGTAATTTGTACTTTTCATTCTATTTACATATTTATAAATAATTGATTTCATTAACTGATTTCAGATGTTAATCCAACCTTGCAATCCTGGGATAAATCTCACTTTTTGTGCTGTATAATTCTTTTTTATATATTGCTGAGTTAGGTTTGCTAGTATTTTGTTTTAGGATTTTTTGCGTTCATATTCATAAGTGATAGTGGTCTGTACTTTTCTTTTGGTGTTATTGATTAGCCTCATAAAATTAATTGGAAAGATATCCTCTTTTATATTTTGAAAGAGTTTTTAAGGAATTGGCATTAAAATTGTTTAAATTTTGGTAGAATTCAGCAGTAAAGCTATTTACATCTTTTTGTGGGAGTAGTTTTTAAATTATTAATACTAATTTAATCTCTGCACTATTATAGATCTATTCAGATTGCCTATTTCTTCTTGAGTCCATTTTGGTAGTTTGTATCTTTTTAATAATATTACCATTTAATTGGGTTATCTTAGTCGTTGGTATACAAAATTTCTTTTTATTTCTGTAAGAAATTCTAAAAATATGAGTTTTCTCTATCTTTTATTAAACTAAAGTTTGTCAGTTTTGTTGCTCTCTTCAACTTTCTCAGGAGAAATATTTTAAGTATTTTGTATTATATAAAAATAAAAATATGATGCATCAAAATTTGATGAATGCAATAAAAGAAATAGAGAAAATTTTATAGCATTAAATAAGTCACAATGTATTTAACCAAGCCCTTTTTTGGATATTTAGATTATTTTCATTTTTAAATTATTTTAAGCATACAAATAATGCTATATTAAGTAAGCTGAATTTTAATAATTAGATTATTAACAAAATATTTTTAAAAGTATAGGTGTTGGTTAAGCATATATTTTTAGGCTTTCAAAACATATTGCCAATTTCCTCCAGAGAAATAGTGTACTAATTTATAGTCCTACCAGAAATGCACACAATCAAGTATTAATTTGTCTTCATCTTCACAAATTTAAAAGGTAAAACATGGTATCTCATTTTTGCTTAAATTTGCACTTTTCAAATTACATGTATACTCATACTCATTCAAAAGATACCTATGAGGCCACGGCCAGTTGGCTCAATGGTAGAGCACCGCCCAGTGTATAGAAGTTCAGGTTTGATTCCTGGTCAGGGCACACCGGAGAAGTGCCCATCTGTTGCTCCACCCTTTCTCATCTCCTTTCTCTCTATCCCTCCCACAGCCAAGGTTCCATTGGAGCAAAGTTGGCCCAGGCACTGAGAATGGTTCCATGACCTCCACCTCAGGTGCTAGAATGGCTCTGGCCACAACAGAGCAATGCTCCAGATGGGCAGAGCTTCACCCGCTGGTGGGCATGTCGGGTGGATCCTAGTCAGGCGCATACTGAAGTTTGTCTGACTGCCTCCCCACTTCTAACTTTGGGAAAATATAAATAAAGAAATAAATAAAATAAAAAGCTACCTTCTGGCCCTGGCTGTTTAACTCAGTTGGTAAGAATGTCATTTTTCTGAAACGACACGTTTGCAGGACGGTCAGGGCACAAATGGGAAGCAACCAATAAATGCATGACTGAGTGGAGCAACAAATAAATGTTTCCCTTACTCTTCCCCTCTCTCACCCTTCTTCTCTCTGTCTTTCCAAAAGTTAATCAATAAATAAAAAATTAAGCTCTGGCCAGACAGCTCAGTTGGTTGGAGCGTTATCTGGAAGCACAGAGGTTCCTGGTTGAATTCCCAGTCAAGGCACACAAAGAAACAGCCTGATGTTCCTGTCTCTCTGTCTCTGTCTCTCTCTCTCTGCCTTTCTCTTTTAAAAATTGTAATAATACCTTCTATAAAACAGCCTGACCAGGCAATGGTGCAGTGGATAGAGCGTTGGACTGGGATGCGGAAGACCCATGTTCGAGATCCCGAGGTTGCTAGCTTGAGCGCGGGCCCATCTGGCTTGAGCAAAAGCTCACCAGCCTGGACCCAAGGTCGCTGGATCCAGCAAGGGGTGGCTCGGTCTGCTGAAGGCCTGCGGTCAAGGCACATGTGAGAAAGCAATCAATGAACAACTATGGTGTCGCAACGGCAACGAAAAACTAATGATTGATGCTTCTCATCTCTCTCCTTTCCTGTTTGTCCCTCTCTCTGACTCTCTTTCTCTGTCCCTGTAAAAAAGAAAAGAAAAGAAAATACCTTCTATAAAACAGAAGCACAAATAAAATCAAGACAACACAAAGTCATCATAGTCCCTCTGACAATGTAGTCCCAGCATCATATTGACAATTGCTGTTTTTGCTGCTTAAGATCCCCCGTTATTATGACAAGTTTCCTGCCATAACACTTCTGCCTATATCTTTCATACAATTGTTGGACAATAACATAGACTGCAGTGATATTTATGAGGCTGATCACAATATAATGGATATCTACCAGTCTCTAGCTGCACACTAATCTCCTCTTTCTGTGTTAGTTCTCTTGCTGCTAGACAAATCATCCTCACAATTTAGTGTCTTAAAACAACATTCCTTATCTCATGGTTTCTGAGGATTGGGATGTGGGAGCAGCCTTCCTGGTGGTTCTGTTTCAGGGTCTCCCATGAGTTGCAATCAAGCTCTCAACTTGGGATGCAGTGTTCTGAAGCCTTAACTGGAACTGGAGGGTCCAGTTCCAAGGATGTCCACTCAGTTGCTAGCTAGTGTGTCCTCATTTCCTCCCTGAATTATAGCTGAGCCTATTTCCTTACCACATGGGCCTCTCCATAGAGTTGTTATGGGTGAAATCATGAAATGTCGATTCTTGTGTAGATTGAGGGAAAGAATTCAATCAAGAGAAAAAAATACAGTAAGCAAAGCAAGGGGTTATTGTCTGTGTACTTGGAAAGGCCTGTTTGGGCCTCTTACTTACAAGAATGAGTACCTTGATAAATTATAGAATTTAGGTATTTATAAGCGTTTACTTCCTGAACTTTCCATTCCTTTTTTTTTTTTTTTTTACATTTTGTTTCTCCTTTTCATCTTCTCCTCATTTATCTGTCTTCATTGGACTGCTATGTGGCTATTACCATCAGGGAACTTTAAACCACCAGTCTGGGAGTGGTGAGGCTTGTTCCAACTTAAAGATTCACCCTGATCCTGCGGATGTGCAAGAACGCATGGGGCAATCCATCCCTTCTCCCCTTAGCTTGTCCTGGCTCATGTCTAACTTGCCACCTAATCTAACAGAGTTCTCTGATTGTCTTCCAGACATAGAAGCTGTATTTCTCCAGAATGATGAGTGCTAAGACAGAGAGAGAGAAAAAGAGAGAGAGACCTGAGATAGAAGTTGCAGTCTTTTTTAACCTAATCTCAGAGTCCACATGTCATCATTTTTACTGTTTGCTATTGGTCACAGACTAAAAACCTCTTAGTTCAATATGGTGAGAACTAAACAAGACTTATGAACACTAAGAGATAGGGCTTATTGAGGCCATTGTGGCAGGTTGAATCATGCCCCCCCTTCATGATGCTGTATTTATAATCAAAATATATATTTGGTCTTCATCACTATTCCCGGCATAGAGCACCTAATTAAGCAATAAAGGTGTCTTTTTCTATGCTAATGAGGTGACTTCTGAAATACCCTTGAGTCACCTAAGGATGGGGGCTGGTCATCAGAAAAACCAAACATGTGATCAGGGAGTTAGAATTGTCAGTCCCTCACCCTTTGGGGAGGGAACAGGGACTGAAGATTGAGTTCAATCACCAGCAGCCAATGATTTAACTGATAATGTCTATGTAATGAAGTCTCTGTAAAAACCCAAGAAGACAGTGTTCAAAGAGCTTCTGGGTTGGGGAACAGGTGGATTTGTAGAGAGTAGCCTGCTCGAAGAACATGGAAGCTCTTTCCCCTGCCCCATACCTTGCCCTCTGCATCTTTTTCAAATGGCTGTTTATGAGTTATATCCTTTTATAATAAACAGGCAATCTAGTAACTAAAATGTTTCTGTGAATTCTCTGAGCAGCTTTAGCAAATTGATCAGACCCAAGCCAGGAGTCACGGGAACCTTCAATCTACAGCCAGTCAGTCAGAAGAACAAGTGACAACCTAGAAATAAGATTGGCATCTTATTTCTAAAGTGCAGGTGGGGTACGGAAGGCAGTTTTCAAGACTAACCCTTTACCTGTGAGATTTACTGCTACCTCTAGGTACACAATTTCAGAAATGAATTGAATAGGACACCCAGTTGGTGTTTGAAAATTGCTGGGTGGTGTGGGGAAAAAAACAGATGGTATTTTTATCAGAGTCTTACCTCCTCCCTCCCTTCAAAATTCCTGGAACCTGTGAATATTACCTTATGTGGAAAAATCTTTGCAAATGGGATTACTTTTATGATCTTAAAATGAGAAAATTATTCTGTACATTTCAAGTGAAATTACTAAATGCCATCACAAGTGTCCTTATAAGAAAGTAGCAGAGGGATTTTTCACAGACACATAGGAGAGAAGGTAATGTAAATGTAAAGCAGAGAGAAATTTGAAGATGTGGCCACAAGGCAAACACTACCAGGAACTACCAGAAACGGAAAGAGGCAAGAAAGACATTCTTCCCGAGAGCCTCCAAAGGAAGCCCAACCTACCAACACCTTGAATTTGGCCCAGTCATATATTTCAGACTTCTGGCATCCAGAACTGTAGATAAATATGTTTCTGTTGTTTTAAGCCACCAAGTTTGCACTATTCTTTTTTAAATAACAGCCACAACAAACTAATACAGCCATCTTAGAGGCTGACTGTCACACATTCTATATCTTCAAATAATTCCTGTGTGATTGCATTTGGGCAGCCAGAGTGATGCTCTATCTCTGATTCTTTGCACAGTCCAACACTATAACTTACACATGTTTTTCAGCCATTATAGGTAAAAATAATTTTAAAACATGAAATAAATACCTTCGAGGCCAAGAAATAAATTTGACAATTAACAGAATATATGCAATTTGGCATAGCACTCGCTAGCTTAAAGCTCACATCTCAGAGTACATAATCCTTTCTGCTTCTAGATTTTATCAGCTAAAAAGTAACATAGACAATGGTTGTTTGGCTGTTTTATACATGCAGAAAGCAAGTGGGGAATAATTCCAAGACAAGTAGCATTACAATCAGTTCCTTTTTGCGTGGTATTATTTGAGGCACAAGTATACTATAACAACTATCATTTTTAAATCTGCTTTTGGACATTTGTGTTTCTTTTGTAAATTGTTCTCATCTTTTGTCTATTATACTGTTCACCTTTTTCACTAAAAAAAATGTTTTTATCTAGTAAACATTGAGCCCATGTTTCTTAAATGTATTACCCAGATATTTTCCCCAGCTTTCCAACTCTTAAACTTGCTTAAGACAGTTTTTTTCTGTATAAAACTCTTACCTTTTAATGTGATCATGTTGATCACTTTTCTCCATTATGGATCTTGCCTTTAGTATAATCTTTAGAAAAGCCTTTTCATTACTAATACACACACACACACACACACACACATATTCACCTACAGCCCAAATTATTTCTCAAAACATATAATGGCCTTCTCTTCCGTAAGTGTCCTTCTTAGATTCCTCACTTCATGGGACTGTGTCAGCTGAAATGGGAAGCTAGCACCAACTAGTTAATATAGACTATCTATATTATAGGTGCTTTTCTTATACATGTATTAGCTCAGGCTGCCATAACAAAATACCACAGATTGGTATTTAAATGAAAATTCATCATTCACAGTTCTGAGGACAGGAAGTCCAACATCAAGGTGTTGTCAGGTTTGGTTTTTTCTGAGGCCTCTCTTTGGTTTACAGAGAACTGATCTCATTGTGTCTTCACATGTGCTTTAAATGTGCATAGGCATTCTGGTGTCTCTTCCTCTTCTTATAAGAACATGGCCTGTTGGATTAGGGCTCCACCCTTATGACCTTATTTAACCCTAATTATTTCCTAAAAGGCCTTATTTCCAAATATAGTCACATTTAGAATTAGGGTTTCAACGTATAAATTTTGGGAGAGCTTGCCTGACCTGTGGTGGTACAGTGGATAAAGCATCTAGAATTCTGAGGTCATTAGTTCGAGGCCTTACATTTGCCCAGTCAAGGCACACGCAGGAAGCCACTATGAGTTGCTTCCTCCTCCTGACTTTCTCTCTCTCCTCTTTCTAAAAACAAACAAACAAACAAAAAACTGGGGATAGCTCAACTGAGACTGTAGCAGAACACAATCTGAAACTGCCTTTAAACACTTACGAAAAGGAAACAAGGCTCTGGCCGTTTGGCTCAGTGGTAGAGTATTCTACCCGAATGTGGATGTCCCTGTTTCGATTCCTTGTCAGGGTGCAAAGGAGAAGCAACCATCTGTTTCTCCACTGCTCCTCCTCCCCTTTATCTATCTCTCTCTCTTTCCCTCCCACAGTCGTGGCTTCATTGGTTTGAGCGCATAGTCTCCAGGCGCTAAGTTTAGCTCTATGGAGCCTTTGTCTCAGGTGCTAAAAATAGCTTGGTTGCAAGCATGGCCCCAGATGGACAGAGCATCAGACCCAGATGGGGGTCCCAGTTGAGGTGTATGCAGGGCACATGCAGGCATCTGTCTATCTCCTCTCCTCTCAGTTGGCAAAGAAAAAAAAAAGAAAAATAAATGAGCACATATCTTTCTATTCTTTCTATTATACAATGACATATAAAATTAGAGCAATGTAAAAGAAAGAATATCCTATATTGATGAACATGAGAAGGCTCAAGAGCATATGAGAAATTTCAACAAATTGGTGCACTATGTAAAGTGGATGAAATGTACTGTCAGATGAAACACAGCAGCAGGAGTAACCATCAGGAATATGTCCATGACGGCTGCAAGGAAGATGGTAACAAATCTGCCTTCAGGAACATGGATGATTCTCTGGGCTCAGAGTCAGAAGACCTGACAGAGAGCAGGAGTGAGAAGTGGGCTGAGAAACAGAGAATTAATTCAAAGTCTGGGAACACAAAAGATCCACCCTTCAGGACCCAAGCTTGCCTAACCACTCCAAGTATTCAGGAAATCTAGCATTTAACTCTGGGAAAAGATCCAGAGAATGATTTACTAAACACATGAATGCTCTCTGGAGAGTTTAAAAGCTTCTCGTGTGGGTTTTGGCTGCCTTGAGTAAATACTTGGTCTCAATTTTGCATTTGAATAACCCTGAACCTTCTCTTAAATTAGAATGTCATATCATGGATTATTAGGTATAGAGCAAAATTCATCAACAGAAAAACCACATTTGAAAAAAGAGTTAACAGAAAGTTCATGAAACAGAAATATATATTTTAATATATTTTTAGTATATTCAGGAAAAACTGAGATATTGCAATCATCTCCCCTCTTCCCAAAAAAAGAGTATGCCACAAAAGAGAACAATCAGAAAGCAAAGAAAGAACTCTTAAGAAAGAAAATATTGAATATTAATAGTAAAAGAAGAGTTTATAAAGTATATTAGATGAGTAAAAAAATTCTCTTCAAAACATAGAATGAGAGAAAAAAGGCACAAAGAATCAATCCAATATACACTGCTCACAAAATTAGAGGATATTTTATTGCTTCATATTCATTTTTGAAATATCCCCTAATTCTTGTGAGCAGTATAGAAGCTGGGAAATAAAGTTGTATAAATAACTCAAGTAGTGGAACAAAGTAGACTAGAAAATAGAGGAACTATAAGAAAGTATTTTATTAGGCTCAATTGCTAGATCCAGAAGGACAAGATCTACCAGTTGAATGTGACCATGGAATGAGTGAGGAAAATATCTACAAATATTGCTATACAATTTAGATCATCAAAGATTAAGAGAAATTCCCAAAAGTTGCCAAGGAAATAAACATGTACCTACAAAAACTCAAGAATCAGACTGATGCCGAACTTTTCACCTAGAGCATTGAATGTGAAAAGAGAATACAGCAAAGCCTTCAACATTTTGATGCAAACTGAGTTTTAACCTAAAATTCTGTACCCAACCAAATTACCAATCATGTGAGAGCAAAATAAAGATGTACTGAGACATGCAAGAACTTAGAGAATGTAACCCCTTTACACACTTTCTTAGGAAGTTACCTGAAGGTTGAAGAAAATACAAGAAAGAGAAAGACATAGGGTTTGGCTAACCATTGAGAGGTGAAGACAAATCAGAAGTGACAATTTAGCAGCCCCAGAGAACACATAGGCTAGATGGGAGCAAGGGACAAAGGACATGGGGAGGACTCTCTCCTGAGAAAAGTGGACCCCAAGCAAAAGGACCCCAAACATCAGGTAACACAACTGCTAGGATGTGAAAAATGTGAGGATATTCAGGATTATTTTGTGAACAAGAAATAAAAGTTTAATAGAAACTCTAGGCAAAATCAAAAGCTGTAAAAGAAAATCACAGTCCATTTTAGTAAATTCAAGTGTTGTATGACTTTAACATATTTGGAAAAATGAAATTTAGTTGACTATAATGCAAAGAACATTTTTCCTCAAGTGACTCATGAATCGTGACCCATTAAGAAAGAAATATAATCGGAAAAATAAAATTTAGTTGACTGTAATGCAAAGAAAATTTTTCCTCAAGTGACTCATGGATCATGACCCATTAAGAAAGAAATATAATCTTAGCATACCACTTGGTCTAAAAGGGAATAATAATTTCATAACCATAAGAGTAGTAATTTTCAAGTAAGTCAGCATATGACAAAAAGCAAGGTTACTGAATATAATACAATGGTAGCAATATTTATAATGTGAACATCAAAGTATAATTTACAAAAGAAGAGAAGTAAAGGGGGAGGAAATTTAGAAGTGTCAATATTCATCTTATATAGAAGACAATTACATGCTGATAGAATATGAAATAGTCTTATTAATATAGTTTCCAGAGAAACTAAAAGTACTTGTCAATCAGGAATAAGTAGTATAGCTCAGCTAAATTTAAAATTAAGATTTAGAGGTTATATAAAATTTATAAATCAAGAAATAACATTTTATTTTGTGTTATAAGAGTAACCACTAGAAGAATGAAGCATAGTGTGATCAGTATCTCTTAAGAATGAGTCTAGAAGGTAGAGAGGTCTAGGGTGAAACTGTTGCTTGTGTAATAGCTGTTATCTACTATGTGATATTGTACTATATGCATGTATTTTTCTAATCAACCTTTAAAAATACTTACCAAAACTAATTGAGAAAAGCTATCTTTGTGCAAGATTACCAAAGGACAGGCATCTTACCCTTCCTCTATACCAGTGGTTTTTAACCTGGGTTCTATCAAACCCTAGGGGCTCGATGATTCGGTCTCAGGGGTTCAGAGAAGCCTCTGCTGCAGAGGCCAGAATAAAGTAATACCGTAATTTGTTGTGAGTTCATGCACTTTGTTGGTTTTGTTCTTTGAGCAAGGTGATGTTCATGCACGGCTCATTTTGTGCACCAGTAAAAAAACATATACCTATGTCTTGAATTTGGAAAAAAAAATCATATTTTATTTATCACTAAAGAAGGGTTCAGTGAATGCGCATATGAAACTGGTGGGTTCGGTACCTCAAAAAAGATTAAGAACCACTGCTCTATACCTAGTCTTTGGCTGAAGCCAAAGTGTCCAAGTGTTGGCTACTTGGGCCATATTGCCTAGACCCTCCCACCTAGAAAGTTACTTTCATTGAACTGGTTAAGTGTTATAGTACAAATCTCTACTGAGATCCTTGTCTCTATAATAGCCCTGAGTAACTCATTGTTATATTTACTGTATGGTTATTTTTTTCTGTATACATATTTTTAAAGACCTTGTTCAGTCCATGGCACCTTCCCTTCTGATGAGAACCACCTCTTCCAAATTATTTTTTCTCTGGACTTAGTGCCAAAAATAAATGTGATATGCCTCTCCTAAGCATTAATTAGCTCTTGCAATCACTGATTGGGCTTAAACACTGCATTTCATTCTCTGTGTCATCTCAGAATCCAATAGGTGATCCACTTTTAGATCCTTAAAGAAGACATTATTTCAACTCATTTTTTCTCCCTTGAGTCTTACTTTGTTCAAATTTACTTACTTAATTATCTTTACATTTGCCTTTTTTTAAATTTAGTGCATATTTGTAAACTGCCTTCAATCCTTTCTGGAAAGAGATGGAGGGAGGAGAGACAGGGAGGAGAAAAAGAAAGAAGTTTAGTACATAGATTGACTAAGGTTCTTAAGAAGCCCTTAAGACATTCAGAAAATTATTTACAAAGAATGGATACAAAAAAATCACTTTATTCTAATACAGAGACATTTTCTCGATTCATAGAGAAGACTTATTATTTTAACTCTATCAATTTAGGTGGTATCATAATTCTAATACATGAAAAAAACAAACTTTGTAGTTGAAAAGAAGTCTTAAAAGGGAAAAAAATAGGAATAGGTAATGTATGGCCCATGGATAACCCACAAACTCTCTGAAATTGTAGATACATTTTTGAAATCACACACATTTTCTTGATGAGAGATTTACAATTTACATTAGAATTTCAAGAGAATTTTTAAAAATGGATTAAAGATTACTTAAAAACCTTACCTTACTGTTGGGCAAATAAGTTTGTAAAATGTGATTTTTATGCTCACTTTGTTAAAAATGGTGCTGCCCACATGAATGCGCTGCCAGGTGAAACTGCTAATTATCTTCCTGCTTGGGAAGGGGATTTGTTATGCTAATGTTGCTGGAGGAGGGGTTGTTGCGCCAAAAGTTTTAAGAAGGAGACCATGTTTTTGCAGAGGGAGAGCAGGAATGAAGTATGCTGAAGAAGAAGCAGCCAAGATGGTGGGGTGCTGAAGGAGAAGCCAGTTTGTGCAGAGTTTGTGCAAAGAGAAGGAGATGGGGTACAAGAGGTGACTGAGCTAGTGGGGGCCTTTGATTCTAGGGAAACCTGGATGCTTCAGTAGCTTTGTGAGTGCTAAATGAATGGGTTTTGGAATCCTGTGTGTTTGTGTTTACTTGCTGGCCAGATATGAGGCTAGAATAAAAGGAATGGCCCACCAGTTTTCAGCTCCTCTATTTCTCTACCTTCTGGCCGAATCTAATGCAAAACTGCACCTGCCTGGCAGCGGTGGCTGTGATGGCCATGACTACTGGCCTTACACTTACCATATATGTTCTCTTATTTATTAAAGAGTTTAAAATAATTTTTTCTGTGTACATTTTCAAGACCTTATTTATAACTAAAAATTTCCTTTGTAGTTTTTTAATAAGAAGCTCACTTCTAATATCCTAAAACCCTTTTTTAAAGACACTACAAGTTCAGGGGAATGCAAATTAAAACAACGAAAGACCATTATATACCTATGAGAATGCCAAATTCACAACACTGACAACACTGAATACTAATGAAGATTTGGAACGACAAGAACTCCCATTTATTGTTTTTGGGAATACAAAGTGATACAACCACTTTGGAAGACAGTTTGGCTGTTTCTTACAAAACTAAACACACTCTTAACATATGGTCCAGCAATCGCTTCTTTTGGTGTTTACTGAGAAGAGTTGAAAAACCAAGTCCATACAAAAACCTCTGCGTGAAAGTTGATAGCAGCTTTATTTATAGTTGCTAAAACTTAGAAGCAACTTAGATGTCCTTCACTAGTTGAATAAATAAACAAGCCGAACATCTACACAATGGAATACTATTCAGCACTAAAAATAAATGACTTATCAAGCCATGAAAAACATGGAGAAACTTAAATACATATTACTAAATAAAAGAAGTCAATCTGAAAAAGCTACATACTATATGATTTCAACTATATGACATTCTGGGAAAGACAAATTATTGAGATAGTGAAGAGAGCAGTGGTTTCCAGGGTTGGGAAGAGTTGAGGAGATGCGTAGGCAAAGCACAGAGGGAGGCAGTAAAAATATTCTTCATGATGCCCTAATGATGGATATATGTCATTGTACATTTGTCCAAACCCAGAGAATGTACAACACCAAGGATAAATCACATTGTAAACTATGGACTTTGAGTAATTATGGTGTGTCAGTGTAGGACCATCAATTATAACAAATACACCACTGTGGTGAGAGATGTTGATAATGTGGGATCAAGGGGTATATGAGAAATCTTTGCACCTGTACCTTCAAGTTGTTGTGAACTTTAAATTGCTATAAAAAATAAAAATTTTAATTGGTTTTCTTTGGGTGACATTTAAGATTGTAATATGTAAAATTATGATAAAGATTTATGCTATTTTGTTTTTTATTGAATTTATTGGGGTGATGTTTAATAAAATTATACAGGTTTCAGGTGTACTATTCTATAATACAGTACATTATCTGTACAGTGTACCACATGTCCACCACCCTGTCAAGTCTCCTTCCATCACCATTTATCCCTTCTTCACCGTATTCTACCTCCCCCACCCACTTTCCCTCCAATAATCACACTATTATCAATGTCTTTGATCTTTTTTCTTTGCTTAATCCCTTCCCTTAAAATAAATAAAATTTTAATAAAAAGGATAAAAACTACAAACTGTGAACTCAGCAATTAGATTTTTTAAATTGATTTTACAAATAACACCTTTTTCTGGTTATTATTACATATATGTTCATTATTTCACAAAAATAATATGATATTCTAAATCAACTGTTCATTTTGAAGAACTATTTGTCCAGTATTTTTTCTCATCCAGCATATAGCTTTTGAGTGTTACAAAATGTATAGGCTTATGATAAGGAGGTATCTGGTTTTGTTTATAAAAGAAAAATACCATAAGCTAAGCTATAAATCAAAGAATGAACAGCTAGTCACAAAAACAGGATTTGTTGCTCTATGGCCAAATTTATCAGTCCCATTTTAAACAGCTACAGCGCCTTGACAAAAACACTTCCCCAAGTCTCCATTTTCTCGTCTGCATATTGAGGACAATAATAATTATTATTAATATTTTTTCATTTACTTTTTTAGTTTGTTATGGTCAGATAAGAAAATATAAGTTAAAAAGCTTTATAGTCTCTAAATATCTTACATACATTTTTGTATTTATTCCAAAAATGCTGCTATTTCTCAAGATATTTTTTTAAATTTTCTCTTTTGGAATTGCCCAGAAGAATCCATTTACAAGTTATATTAAAAAAAGACATCTCACTAATTAATAGTTCAATTTTATTTTTGACCTAAGTATGACTCAGCTTGATTATCTATTTTATTAACCATATTTTTTCTGCCAGTCTCCAATAATTAAACCTACATCTGAAGACAGACTATTTTGTAACAATGAAAATATAGCTAATATTCTTTAGCTATAGCTGGGTAGCTCAGTTGGTTAGAGTCATCTCATATGCCAAGGTTAGACAATGCCCAGTCAGCACACATACAAGAATCAACCAATGAATGCATAAACAAATGGAACAACAAATTGATAATTCTCTCTCTCTCTCTCTCTCTCTCTCTCTCATCAATCAGCTAAAAGCTAATATTCTATATTCTCTGAAGTAAAAACCACAATTTTATTTATTTGTTATTTTTTAAATATTTTTCAAAATCCACAATTTTAGATAAAATCTTTCTAAGTGTTTAACTTCACAATGTTATAACTCAGAAACTGAAAATATTTATTTTGATATGCATCTAGGTATATTTTTTGCTTTTTTATAAAGTTTTTCACATGGTTTTCTGGTCACATCATTATGAAGTCAATTTATCATTAATATCCTGATATGTCTTATTTCATTTTAACATCAGTATTTAAGTTTTACTATATAATTTGTATAAAATGACAAACAGAAAAGTATGAAAGGACAGATAGAAAAAGATGCAAAGTCAGAAAAACACAAAAAATGCACACTTAAAAATGGTTAAGATGGTAAATTTTATATTATGTGCTTTCAACCCAATAAAAGACAAAAAAATAAATAAAAAGAAAGGTACAGAGACTTAGACTATAAGGTGAATGAGCAATTGTGAACACAAATCACTGAACATTTTCTACTAATGTTTCATCACCAAATAATAAAAAGTCTTAAGAGAGGCTACTAATTATCATATTGCCCCACTCTAATATGCCTGATCTCAAAATGGCATTATCATAAGCTCAAACATAACACAAACCAAAGTCCCTTCTCCACTTTTCCACAATTCCAAAAATATAGCCAAATTTAGCAAACAAAAAGAAATTAAATGCATCCTTTAGAATATGTTTTATAGTTACAGGATGGTTGTAACCTGCTTCCCAAAACACTCTTGTCCTTTTCCTGACAGTCACGAGTTGAGTAATTACTCTTAATTTGTAAAGCTGGACATGGCTCTGTTGCAACCTATTTCAAACATAGCTTCTATTATTTTGTTTTGATGAGCTGGTATTAGCAATCACCGTGAGATGAAATGGATGCAGATGCTACATATGGATGTGTCGTAATAGCTTGAAACCACCAGAAGGAGCTCTAAAACAGACTACTGGGAAATATTAGACCTGCTGGCAAAGAGGGGGAAATATAATATTGTCTACAGATGGAGAGTTTAAACCACATTAAAACTTAATAAAGAATTACAGAATGGCTGAGGGAATTATAACACTAAAAAATCTTCAGAAGACAAAATGCAAGTGCCTAAAGGCATTAGGTTTGCACTGTATTTTTTGTGGGTTTTTTAAAAGGAAAAAAAATACACAAGAAATATTGAATCAATTAGTGAAGCCAAACAAGCCAAGATATTGTGAGAGTAAATTTACAGAGTAAATGCAGTCCCTCCATCTGCCAAAATATTGCTTTCAGTGGAGTCAGCCTTATGTTTGAGTTTCAGAGGATGATTCAAAAGATGCTAAAAGTTTCCCTTAATCAGAAATCTCTCTTCTGATTAACCTCTTCACCCAAAATTCTTACGATGTACGTCCCACCTTAAGAGCTCTAATTATGTCTTATATGCTTATCGTTTTTAACTGAGTTAAGGCTTTACCTCAATTCGATTGGCTAATATTGACTGTTGGTAGAATTTAGTTTAAAGAGCATAATCCTTTACTATATATACATCATCATATGATAGAAAGGCAAGGTGTTGAGGATTAAGTTGATGATGATTTTTAATTATGAGGAGAAGGTGAGGTATACAAAGTACTCTCTGTAGCCAATGGAATGTTTTGTTGGGAAATCTGCCAGGACCATGGGTATCTATGAAAACAGAACAATTTCAACTACAAAGTGACAGCAAAGAAGCACAAACACAGTAAAAGCTCCTTGTATTCATTCATATTTAGAAATTTATTTTCCCTCAACTCTGGAGGCTAAGAGTTCAAGATCAAAGTATCCGCAGGAATGCTTTCTTTTGAGGCTTCTTTTTTTTTTTTGCTTATAAATAGGGGCCTTCTTTCTTCTGCTTTTACTTTTATGGGGTCTGTGTCCTAATCACCTCTTCTTATAAGGACACCTCTTCTCAGAAGGCCCACCCTAATCACTTCATTTTAATTACCTCTGTAAAGACCCCATCTATAAATATGGTCATATTCTCAAGCATTGAAGGTTAGAATTTCAACTTTTGAATTTAAGAGGAATACCAGTGAACCCTTCACTTCCTCTTTTGCCCGTTTTTCCCATACTTCTTAAAATTCTGCAGACCAATGGGTGGCTACGAGGCAGGGGAGAGAGCTTGAATTGGGAGTTAGGCCTCTATTAAAATATCAGCTTAACCATTTCTAGCAGTAAGACCAGGGGACATTATTTAGCGTCATATTCTTGGTTTTTCCATTTATAAAATAAGGCTAGAAATACCTTCCTTACCAGGCCGTGGTGAAATTGGAAAAGAAATGATAATGTGAAATTTGGTCACAGTGTTTCTCACACATGAACTGAATGAAGCCCATCTAAGACCACCATTGCCCCAGAGAGATGAATTCTGACCCTTCACACAGTCGACAGGACCCTGTGTGACCTGACTCTCGTTCTTCACCAGCAAAGCCTTGCTGAGGTGAAAGGACCTGACAGGTGCTGAATGTTCAATGCCTCTGACAGAAAACAAACCCCTCAAAATAATAAAACAAGAAATAAAAAAAACTATGGATTATTTTTAACTGTTTATTTAACAAATCAATGCTTTAAACTCTAAATACAACCTCATTAAAGAGAAGATCAAGAGTTAATTTTGAGGTTCTCATGAACAGAAGGTCAGAGTTTTTCGCCAAGGCCTCTGTAGCTCAGAGTCTGTGCTCCTGCTGCTTTCACTTGTCCCACCAAGCTCCTCCCCCATCTCAGTAGATAATTAACCTTTCTGGTCCAATTCCAACAGCATTTCCTTAGGGAAGGATTCCTCCACCCCCAGCTGTGGTAATGTGAGTGTGACACACCTGGGGACTTCAGTGAAGCCACATGATCTCAGAGGAGTCTACTTAATTTTCTTAGCACTGACCACAATTGTAATGAAATAATTCACTACATAATTGGCTCTTTAATCTCTGCCTCTCCTGCTAGAAGGTTGGCAAATAAGAACCTCATCCATCTTACTCAACCCTCTATCCCCAGAGTCAGCAGAGGGCCTTGGCCATGCGTGTGTTCCCTACCATGCTTGAGTCAATTGATAAGTCAATTTAAAGTGAATGTGGCTGTTCAGGACTTAATTCTCTGTATATAGAATTTTGATGCTCTCATATACAAATGTCAAGATATTTACTCAAAAAATTACTGCAAAACTCCAAAGTTTGAAATATCCCTATTATATATATTTATTCACTTATACTATTTACTGTGAGAACAGGTAGTTACGATGTATGGAACAAGGAATGTCACCAGCAATACAGATGGTGTGACTTTTTAGTCACTAATGATAAAACTTTTGGAAATGATATTATTCATACAATGTCATCTTTTAGCATTTGTTGAATGATAAAATGTGTTGATGAAAACAAAAAACATTTTTCCGATATTGTACTTTTTTGATGGTTTAATTTTCACAGGGGTTAAGTTTGGGCAGCAGAAAGTTATATACTTATTTATTCATTTTTCATGGGGAAAAAAATCTATGTATGAATGAAGAGACCAAAGACCAAGCTTCTGGAAATTCAACTGTACAAAACAGTGTTTTCCTTTGGTTTCCAGAACCCACCATTCAGCCATTATGTGGATTGTGTCCTTCACAATTAGTTTTTACCCAGTTAACTTGAACAAATGAACTGAGAGCTCAGTAAGGCCTAAACTGCCCACCTCTATTCTATTCTGCACCAGCTGTTGTGTTCATGAGTATCAATTAATAACAATAATGGAAGCAAAATGCAAGTGATTACATAATTCTCACCTGCTCAAATTTAACTCTCCTAAAATTTAAAATCAAGAAACTAAGATATTACCAACATTAAAAAAAAAGAGAAAGAGAGAAAGAGAATCTGGCTTTCTGTGGTCCCCATGAATTAGAATTATCTGCAGCTAGTCTAAGGAAAGAGGGAAAAAGGGAGATATTCAAGGCCTGGACAATCTATTCATTGAATAAAGGTCGATTTTATGCCTACTACACATCAGGCACTGTCCTAGCATAGCAATGAAAATATGGCCTGACTGCCATAGATCACACACCACACTGGAGATGGGCAAAGAATGTCTCTGAAGCAATCTCAGGACTCTGTCTCCTAGCTAGCACCCAGGAAAGTTGAGTCACCCTAACTCACTCCTTTCCTTTGCATGCATTCCAGGTAGCTCAAGTTTGCTGTGGCCAGTAGTATTTTCCTGTCCTAAACAGAATCATTATATCCTTCCTGCAAATTTGCACACCATCCTCTGTTTTTTATATTACGTAGTGGTATCATCTTCTACTCTAGTACATTCTGTAGAGATTTTATCTCCTTTCTTCCCAGCCTCTATTTTCCATTAGCTATCTTTTTAAAATATAACATTGATAATTCACTTAATTCTGTTTTCCAATGCAAAACTGTGTCTAGGCTTTTTATTGCCAACTGCATCCGATCTAAACTGATTCTCATGCATACGTCAATGCTTACAGGCCCTACTCTCACCTTCACACCTCCTGTATTTTGCATTCCAACCACTGTAAACATCTCACTGTTCCCCAAACAGGCCATGATCTTTTATGATCTGTCTTTTTAATCTTCTTCCATGTTCCTTGTGTCTGAGATACATTCCTTTCCCTCTTTAGCTGCAGAAATCCAATGTATTTTAAGGCCTAACTCCTCTTTGAACTACTTAGCAGAAGGAAATTGCTGCTTCCTCTGGGTTCCCACAGTCCTTTGTTCATACCTCTATCGTACCACTTATCCTACTGGTTGTATTTAGTTGTGTGCATGTCTACTTACTCTTCTAGGTTATAAATTCTTTGAAGACAAGCAGCCATTTTATTCTTACCTCCACATTTCCAATGTCTGGCCTAGAGTTTAGCACAATGCATAGCACAAGGCAAGTATTCTACAATGATTCTCGAATTAAGTCCTTTGTTCTCACGGACACTTGAATTGTCTGAATTGATGGAGATTTGGGCATTTATGTCAGCTCTCTTGTAAATGACTAAGGTTAATGCTTTTTAGGTAGCATAAAATCACAAATTCTTTCAGCAGATTTAAATAGTAGTAATCCATGTATGGACCCTTATTTATATTGGGGTTGTTTGGCTGTAAGCAAAAATTGGATGTTTAGGTTCTGGTCACTGTAAGCAAAAATGAAGTTTTCCAGAAAGACATCAAGAGTACAGAGAGTCAATGGGCAGGCTGGAGAAGCAGGGCTTTTATGGGCTGTGATTTGGGTAACTC
Source organism: Rhynchonycteris naso (assembly GCA_037038555.1). Taxonomy (NCBI): domain Eukaryota; kingdom Metazoa; phylum Chordata; class Mammalia; order Chiroptera; family Emballonuridae; genus Rhynchonycteris; species Rhynchonycteris naso. Next base: position 233,597,639 of record CM072998.1, read on the forward strand.
CAGGCACCTAGTGAGCAAGCGCAGCAGGAGTAAAGTGGCAACTAGAACAGCTTTCTCTGTTTAGTGAGGCTGGAATGAATCGATTCAGCTGTCATCAGTATGTGACACTCTCCACTCAAGATTTACATTTCATTCAAGGTCCATCAAACTTGGGTTATGTGCCAAGTCATTAGCTTGCTGAGGCAAGAACATTCAGCTAACAAAATGTTCTACCAAATTAAAGCCAACGGGCAATAAGGTAGTTCTCAAAAGAAATTGATATGAGAAAGAGGCAAGGGATTACTGGTTACCAAAAAACCACAGACACCATCTACACTTGTATCTTAAAATTAACTTCAGTTCAACTCCACAAGAGTTGTTGCAATGCAAGCATTATAAATCTCTTTTTTTCATCTATCGCCTTTCAGTCAGAGAGAGTAGACCCCTTAACTCAATTTAAAAAAAAAAAAAAGCTTTTATAAATTTTTTAAACTAGTAATTTATGAGACCTTAGATGTGCTGTGACAGGATTTAAGTGAATGAGTAGTAAAACAAATGGCTAGTGGTACAGCAACATCAGTAAGTTCTAGCCATCACCATCCATCTGGATCACCATGGAATCATTATCGGTGTGGCAGAACAGTGCGTAGCAATGGAGTACTCCAACAGCCCTTTCAGACCAGAGCTATGTTATGGCCCATTTAGCTTCTGTGAAGCTAGTGCAGCCTGAGTGTTGAGGGAATCATTGGCTCAATTAACTAGCATTAAAGTACTGTACCTCTAGAATCATAATCAGGAGGAACATGATCATTTACTCAGGAAAATATCTGTGACAATTTCCCCGCTGGATAGAGAGGGAAAATTAAATTACATAAAAGAAATTCTCCATTCTCCATATGTGAACTATCTACATTACAAATGGTCAGCTCAAGAGCTGATATTTGTCACATGGCCATGGCGATAACCCAGCTGGTCTGTGATATCCAGCTAAGAAATTCTATGGATTAAAAAATATGTTTTCTCTGGTTATTTACATTGACTGTAGACATTATAAAAACTACAATATTAAAAATCTTTTTTAAACTTGAGGTTTTATTTTAGCTGGTATATTATTCTTCTTGTTTTCAAATATCCTTTTGGCCAAGTTGGAAATTCTAGTCTTTCCATGGTCTGATACATCACCAAGTTTCTTAGTGGCTAGTTTCTCTAAAATGGCTCCAAAATTCTTACCTTCTTATATCAATTTCCACTCATTTTTCTTCTTTCTTTTAATCATGTACCATTTTTCTTTTGTACCAAAGGAGCAAAATGTTATTTTATGTTTTTTATTATTTATAGGGTAAGAAAATCTTGTTTACTATATATTAAATTCATTTATAATGTTATTTATCACAACAACCAAAGATTTTAGCAGTCATGTGGATAACTGGAACTGTTCGTAGAACTATGATTTTTTTTAACTGTTGCTAAAATGACAATTGTATAAAACAAACAAGATATCTCTGGCTAACAATTTTTGCAATGTGTTAGGAGCTGCAGATGCTACAACTTCCTGATGTTTTATTTATTTATTTATTTATTTATTTATTTATTTATTTATTTATTTATTTATTTTGCAGTTCTCAAAATTTTTGGTCTCATAAAGCTGTGTTAAAAATTATTGAGAAAGTGGAGTGACGTCTGAGAAATGGCACCGTGAGGAGTGTTTCCGATACACCTTCCTGAAAATTCAACAACTAGAGACAGAAAAACAATCTCAGGAGCACCTGAAATACACATACATCAAACAAAAGTACAATTGGGTGAAAAGATGGCTGAATATATAATCCACTCTGAATGAAATAAGACAGATAATGGAGTATTCTGCTCTCCTCACTGACCTGAGCAAGTGCTGCTTTTACTTGGAACTGAGAGAAAGCAAGGGCTGGGGGCATAGAAAAAGCTGAGCTAGGGCAGAGACATTCAAGCTGAGGAGAGAGTGTGTTGGTAGCTCAGCCCAAGTGGAGCTAATGCCAGCGACAGACCCTGGCAGAGGTAGGCGAGCAGTTGCCTTGTTTACTCCTGGTATCCTGTTAGGCGAGCGTGGGCAGTGAGCAAGTGGATCCACCTGGCGCTTCGGGCATGGGTGCCCGTGTTCCCGGATGGAGGGGCTGGGTCGGAGACTGTCAGTAGTGACCCTCTGTGTGAGCTGTGACCAGAGTTTCTGAATAATCTCGGCTTCCTAAACAACAGCACGTGGCAAGTGCACTAAAGTCGGCTTCCCTACACCCAGACCTGTCTGGGCGCGACACCTCCGCCAGCCATACAGACAAACAAACCACACTCCTAGGGAAGAGAACTGGGGAAGTAAGGAGGGGGGGTGGGGGCGGGAGAACACAGGCAGCTTGCAGATAGTCTCTGGAAGGCAGACCTGCGGAGTGCTGAGGCATACTAGACATGCTCAGAAGCTCATAGGAAGACACCTGAAGGGCAATTGACTCTCAGCCCTGCCTGATTACACTGGCAGCTGTGGTTGGCGAACCCTTACCCAGAACCCTTCATTGAGTGGGGATAAAGGGGGGATTTGGCAGCTCTTAGAACCTCTTGCTCTCCAGGCAGTGGCTGGGGCAACTTCACAGCTGGGTCTCAGGCTAATGGTTCAGTAAAGAAAGATTTGGGGAGAGGCTCCGGGAAAATGGACTCTCCCATTGTCGGAGCCTGCAAACACTAACAAGGCCCACCTACCAACGGGACTGAGGCCTAGTTTATGTCATCACCATAGCGACACAAAAGGAAATCTCTGCCTAAGAGTGCCACAGGGGTAAGAACTGGGGTACAGCACCACCAACCAAAAAGAGAGAGAAGAAAGACAAAAAGAAGAAGATAACTTCTCAAAACCAGGAAAAATTCAGTCTTTATAATGTTTTTCATTTTTTTCTTGTATATTTTATCTTTTTTTTTCCTTCCACCCTCGTCATTTTATCCTCTTTTCGTTTTATTCTTTCCTTTTTATTTTGAATGTTATTACCCATAGGTGTTACATTTTCCACTCTTTTTTTTTATGAGTGTTACATTCCAAAAAACTTAACTCAATTTTTTCTCTCTCTCTCTTTTTATTTCTTCTTTTCTCTTTCACTTTGTCTTTCATTTGAATCTCACCCACAAACAAATTATTTTATTCTGGATTCAAATATTTTCTTTGTGGCATTTTGTGTGCTTTTTATTTCACTTTTTATTTCTTTAGCATTTCCCCAACTCTGGCTTTCCATAGTTTTTGTGTCACTTAATACAATACAATTTTCATTTTTCACTGTAAATTTTCCTTTTTTCTCTTTTTCTTTCTTTTTTCTTTTCTCTTACACTGTTTCTTACATTCAACCATCATTTACAAACAAATTATTTTATTCTTGACCAAATGTTTTTTGTGGCATTTTGTGGGTTCTTGCCTCATTTTTTGCTTCTTTGTCACTCCCCCTCAACTCAGGCCCTCCATTCTATGTATTTTTGTTCCACTTAGCACAATAGAATTTTCAGTTTTTCACTGCATTTTCTAAAAAAAAAAATTTTTATCAACTCTGATTAGTGTTATTAATAATACCACTCTCAATTGCCATTAAAGAAAAAGAAATTGAATATTATGGATACAAAAGACAGTGATGTAGCTCAGATAAATGAGAAAAAATCTATAGAAAAAAAATTTTCAATAGCTTAGAAACCTTGGAGTTAAATGAAAGAGAATTTAAAAATGAAGTCCTAAATATACTCAGGGGTATACAAGAAAGCAAAGAAAGGCAATTTAGGGAGCTCAAAAAACAACTCAATGAACAGAAAGAATATTTCACCAAGGAAATTGAAACCATGAAAATGAATCAAACAGATAAAAAACTCAATTTGTGAACTAAAAAATGAGGTAACAAGCTTAGCCAATAGAACAGGCCAGATAGAGGAGAGAATTAATGACATAGAAGACAGGCAACTAGAGGTACTACAGAAAGAAGAGGAGAGAGACTCATGAATAAAGAAAAAATGAGATAGCCCTACAGGAATTGCCAGACTCCATCAGAAAGAGCAACATAAAAATAATGGGTACATCAGAAGGAGAAGAGAGAGAAAATGTAATGGAGAACATATTCAAACAAATAATAGACAATAACTTCCCAAGCCTGTGGAAAGAACAAAAGCCTCAAATTCAAGAAGCAAACAGAACACTGAGTTATCTTAACCCTAATGAACCTACTCCAAGGCACATCATAATGAAATTGTCACAAATCAATGACAAAGAAAAAATTCTCAAGGCACCCAGGGAAAAGAAGAATACAACATACAAAGGGAAGCCCATTTTATTATCAACTGATTTCTCAGCAGAAACTCTACACAGAAACTCTACAAGCTAGAAGAAAGTAGACTCCAATATTTAAAGTTCTGAAAGAGAGGAACTTCCAGCCAAGAATACTATACCCACCAAAGCTATCCTTTAAATATGAAGGAGAAATAAAAACATTCACAGATACAGAAAAGATGAGGGAATTTATCACCAGAAAACCCCCACTTCAGGCAATACTAAGGGTTTTTTTTTTACCAGACACAAAAAACAACACTACAAGTAAAAGCTCCATCAAGATCACAATAAAAACAAGATTAATCTGTGACAAAGAAACAAAAAAGGGAAGAGGACAAAGATTAACAGTAGCAAAGAAGGTTGAAGTACAGAAGCACTCATAAGATAATGTACTACAATGAACATGATATGTATGCTTGCCATTACTTAATGGTAATCACCCCTGAAAAAACCAACACAGAGGTACATGGCTTGAAAAAAGAAGTAACAGAGAAAAAAAGTATGGATTACAAACAAACAAAAACAAATGATAGAAAAATAAAATAAAAGAACCAAACAAGATACAAAACTATCAGAAAGCAATATATGAAATGGCAATAGAAAACCCTCAAATGTGAATAATTACACTAAATGTAAATGGATTGAACTCACCAATAAGAAGACACAGAGTAGCAGAATGGATTTTAAAAAGCTCAACTGTATGCTGCGTACAAGAAACACATGTAAGCTACAAGGATAAAAACAAATTCAAAGTGAAAGGTTGGAGAACAATACTCCAAGTCCAAGCAAATAACATCCAATAAAAAGCAGGTGTAACAATACTCACATCTAACAATGCTGACTACACAACAGCAAAGGTAATCAGAGTCAAAAACGGTCATTTCATAATGATAAAGGGAACATTGATTCAAGAAGACATAACACTTCTTAATATATATGCACCAAACCAAGGAGCACCAAAATATATAAGAAAGCTACTGGCTGACCTAAAAACAAAAACCAACAAAAATACAATCATACTTGGAGACCTCAATATACCGCTGACAGCTCTAGATCATTCATGCAAACAGAAAATTAATAAAAAATACTGGCCTTAAATGAAACACTAGAACAATTGGATATAATAGACATCTACAGGACATTTCATCCCAAAGTGCCAGAGTATACATTTTGCTCTAGTGTACATGGAACATTCTCAAGAATTGACCATATGTTGGGCCACAAAATTAACATCAACAAATTCAGAAAGATTAAATTATACCAAGCATATATTCTGAACATAAAGCCTTGAAACTAGAATTCAACTGCAAAAAGGAGGTAAAAAAACCCCACAAAAATGTGGAAACTAAACAACATACTTTTAAAAAATGAGTGGGTCAAAAAAGAAATAAGTGCAGAGATCAAAAGACACATACAGCCTGACCAGGCAGTGCGCAGTGGTTAGAGCATCAGACTGGGATGCAGAAGACCCAGGTTGGAGACCCCGAGGTCGCCAGCTTGAGCACGAGCCCATCTGGCTTGAGCAGAAAAAAGCTTGCCAGCTTGGACCCAAGGTCACTGGCTCCAGCAAAGGATGGCTTGGTCTGCTGAAGGCCCGCTGTCAAGGCACATGTGAGAAAGCAATCAATGAACAACTATGGTGTCGCAAGGGCAACCATATGATTGATGCTTCTCATCTCTCTCCGTTCCTGTCTGTCTATCCCTATCTATCCCTCTCTCTGACTTTCTCTCTGTCCTTCTTAAAAAAAAAAAAAAAGACACATACAGGCAAACGAAAATAACAATACAACATATAAGAATCTCTGGGATGCAGCAAAAGCAGTAATAAGAGGGAAGTTCATATCACTACAGGCCTATATGAACAAATAAGAGAGAACCCAAGTGAACCTCTTAACTTCACATCTTAAAGAACTAGAAAAAAAAGAACAAAGACAACCCAAAACCAGCAGAAGAAAGGAAATAATAAAAATCAGAGCAGAAATAAAAGAAATAGAACAGAAAAACTACAGAAAAAATTAATAAAACAAGGAGCTGGTTCTTTAGAAAGATCAACAAAATTGACAAACCCTTAGCAAGACTCACCAAGGAAAAAAGAGAACGGACTCATATAAACAAAATCCAAAATGAAAGAGAAGGAATCACCATAGATATCATAGATATGCAAAGAATTATTGTAGAATACTATGAAAAACTATATTCCACCAAATTTAACAATATAGAAGAAATGGATAAATTTCTAGAACAATACAATCTTCCTAGACTGAGTCATCAAGAAGCAGAAAGCCTAAACAGACCAATAAGCAGGGAGGAAATAGAAACAACTATTGAAAATCTTTCCAAAAATAAAAGTCCAGGGCCAGGTGGCTATACTAGTGAATTCTATCAAACATTCAAAGAAGACTTGGTTCCTATTCTACTCAAAGTTTTCCGAAAAATTGAAGAAGAAGCAATAGTGCCAAATACATTTTATGAGGCCAACATAACCCTCATACCAAAACCTGGCAAAGACAACACACACAAAAAAAAACTACAGACCAATCTCTCTAATAAATACAGAATCTAAAATACTAAACAAAATACTAGCAAATTGAATACAACAATACATTAAAAAAAAATTCATCATGATCAAATGGGATTCATCCCAAAATCACAAGGATGGATCAACATACGTAAAATGGTTAACGTAATACACCATATCAACAAAATAAAAAACAAAAACCATATGATCTTATCAATAGATGCAGAAAAGGTATTCAATAAAATACAACATCACTTTATGTTTAAAACACTTAACAAAATGAGTATAGAAGGAAAATATCTCAACACAATAAAGGCCATCTATGATAAACAATCAGATAACATCATATTAAATGGCATAAAACCGAGGACTTTTCCCCTAAAATCAGAAACAAGACAAGGTTGTCCATTCTCTCCACTCTTAGTCAACGTAGTGCTGGAAGTTCTAGCCAGAGAAATCAGACAAGAGAAAGAAATAAAAGGCATTCATATTGGGAAAAAAGAAGTAAAGGTTTCACTTTTTGCAGATGATATGATCCTGTACATTGAAAATCCCAAAGACTCCACAGAAAGGCTATTAGAAATAATAAACCAATACAGTAAGGTCACAGGATACAAAATTAATATACAAAACTCCATTGTCTTCCTATACGCCAACAATAAAACATCAGAAAACGAGCTCAAAAAAACAATCCCCTTCATGGTTGCAACAACAAAAAATAAAATACCTAGGAATAAACATAACAAAAAATGTAAAGAACCTATATAATGAAAACTACGAAGCATTGTTAAGGGAAATTGAAAAAGATATAATGAAATGGAAAAATATCCCTTGTTTTTGGATAGAAAGAATAAATATAGTAAAAATGACTATATTACACAAAGCAATATACAAATTTAATGCAATTCCCTTCAAAATTCCAATGTCATTTTTTAAGGAAATGGAACAAATATTTATCAGGTTTATATGGAACTATAAAAAACCCCAAATTTGCATTTCTCTAATGATTAGTGATGTTGAGCATTTTTTCATATGCCTATTGGCCATCTGTATGTCCTCTCTGGAGAAATTTCTATTCCTTTCGTTTGCCCATTTTTGGATTGGATTGTTTGTCTTCCTGGTGTTTTTATAAGTTCTTTATAAATTTTGGTTATTAACCCCTTATCAGACGTGTTGTCGAATATGTCCTCCCATTGTGTGGTTTATCTTTTTATTCTGTTCTTATTATCTTTAGCTGTGCAAAAACTTTTTAGTTTGATATAGTCCCATTTGTTTATCTTGCCTTTTATTTCATTTGCCCGTGGAGATAAATCAGCAAATATATTGCAGCTACAGATGTTGGAGAGTTTGCTGCCTATGTTTTCTTCTAAGATGCTTATGGTTTCACGGCTTACATTTAAGTCTTTTATCGATTTTGAGTTTGTTTCTGTGAATGGTGTAAGTTGATGGTCTAGTTTCATTTTTTTTGCAGGTAGATGTCCAATTTTCCTAATACCATTTGTTAAAGAGGCTGTCTTTACTCCATAGTATGTTCTTTCCTCCTTTGTCAAATATCAGTTGTCCATAAAGGTGTGGGTTTATTTCTGGGTTCTCTGTTCTGTTCCATTGATCTATGTGCCTGTTCTTATGCCAGTACCAGACTGTCTTGAGTACAATGGCCTTGTAGTAAACCTTAATATCTGGAAGAATGATACCTCCTGCTTTATTTTTTCTTTTTAAGATTGCTGAGGCTATTCGTGTTCTTTTTGGTTCCATATAAATTTTTGGAATATGTGTTCTATATCTTTGAAGTATGTCATTGGAATTTTAATTGGTATTGCATTGAATTTTAAATTGCTTTGGGTAATATAGATATTTTAATGATGTTTATTCTTCCTAGCCATGAGCACGGTATATGCTTCCACTTGTTTGTATCTTCCTTGATTTCTTTTATCAATGTTCTATAATTTTCCGAGTACAAGTCCTTAACCTCCTTGGTTAAATTTACTCCTAGGTACTTTATTTGGACATAAAAGTGAGACTATGAGACACGGACAAGAGTGCGGTGGTTACGGGGTGGAGGGAGGAAGGGGAGGGTGGGAGAGGGGGGAGGGGAGGGGCACAAAGAAAACCAAATAGAAGGTGACAGAGAACAATTTAACTTTGGGTGATGGGTATGCAACATAATTGAATGATAAGATAACCTGGAGATGTTTTCTTTGAACATATGTACCCTGATTTATTAATGTCACCCCATTAAAATTAAAAAAAAAAAACAAAAAACAAACTGCCAGAGCAATCCTAAGGAAAAAGAATGAAGTTGGGGCATTACAATACCTGACTTCAAATTATATTATAGAGCCACAATAATCAAAACAGCATGGTATTGGCAGAAAAACAGATACTCAGACTAATGGAACAGCATAGAAAGCCTAGAAATAAAACCACATGTATATGGTCAAATAATCTTTGACAAAGGGGCCAACAACACACAATGGAGAAAAGAAATTCTCTTTAACAAATGGTGTTGGGAACACTAGAAAGCCACATGCAAAGGAATGAAATTAGACTACAGTTTGTCCCCCTTGTACTAAAATTAATTCAAAATGGATCAAAGACCTAAATATAAGACCTGAAACAATAAATTACATAGAAGAAAACATAGGTACTAAACTCATGGACCTTGGTTACAAAGAGAACTTTATGAATTTTACTCTAAAGGCAAGGGAAGTGAAGGCAAAGATAAATGAATGGGACTACATCAGACTAAGAAGCTTTTGCCCAGCAAAAGAAACTGACAACAAAACAAACAGCCAACTAAATGGGAAATAATATTTTCAAACAACAACTCAGATAAGGGCTAATATCCAAAATATTCAAAGAACTCATAAAACTCAACAACAAACAAGCAAACAATCCAATAAAAAAATGGGAAGAGGACATGAACAGACACTTCTCCCAGGAAGAAATACAAATGGCCAACAGATATATGAAAGGATGCTCATCTTCATTAGCTATTAGAGAAATGCAAATCAAAACCACCTCACACCTGTTAGATTAGCTATTATCAACAAGTCAGATAATAACAAGTGTTGGAGAGGCTGTGAAGAAAAAGGAATCCTCATCCACTGTTGGTGAGAATGTAAAGTAGTACAACCATTATGGAAGAAAGTATGGTGGTTCCTCAAGAAATTAAAGGTAGAACTACCATATGACCCAGCAATTCCTCTACTGGGAATATACGCCCATAACTCAGAAACACTGGTATATAAAGACACATGCAGCCCCATGTTCATTGCAGCATTCTTCACAGTGACCAAGACATGGAAACAACCAAAAAGCTCTTCCATAGATGATTTAATAAAGATGATGTGATAGATATATACTATGGAATACTACTCAGCCATAAGAAATGATGACATCGGATCATTTACAACAACATGGATGGACCTTGATAACATTATACTGAGTGAAATAAGTAAATCAGAAAAAATTAAGAACTATATGATTCCATACATAGGTGGGGCATAAAAATGAGATTCAGGTACATGGACAAGAGTGTGGTGGTTACCAGGGGTGATGAGGGGAAAGAAGGGGTTGGGGGGAGAGGGGTTCACAAAGAAAACCAGATAGAAGGAGACAGAAGACTGTATGACTTTGGGTGATTTGTATGCAACATAATTGAATAATAAGATAACCTGGAGATGTTTTCTCTGAACCTATGTACCCTGATTATTTAATGTCACCCCATTAAAATGAATAAAAACAAAATTATTGAGAAAGTGGTTTATGAGGGTTATATCTATTGATATTACTAATATCAGAAATCAAAGGTAAGATGTTCTTAAAGTATTTTAACATGACAACAATAGACCCATTACATGTTAAGTAAATCATTTGCACACAAAACACGCTTTAAAATAAAATTAATTAAATAATATTATAATAACTATAGATGGTGTCAGATGGGTTCTAGATTTATCTGGGTAATCACTTCGTAAGTCATATAAATGTCTAATCACTATGTTGTACACTTGAAACTAATTTAACATTGCACATCAAATATAATTTAAAAATATAATAATTGTTTAAAAAATAAATTAAATTAACTATTTTATTTTTGTAGCTATTTCTTTAATGTCTAGTTTAATAGAAAATTGGATTCCCATAATCTGTTTGGGCATTTAATTCATTGTGAGGCCTGACCTGTGGTGGCACAGTGGATAAAGCATCAACCTGGAATGCTGAGGTCACTGGTTCAAAACCCTGGGCTTGCCTGTCAAGGCACATATGGGAGTTGATGCTTCCTGTTCCTCCTCTCTCTCTTTTTCTCTCTCTCACACACTTTCTTTTATCTCTAAAGTGAATAAATAAATAAATAAAAATTAAATTTAAAAAAATTTTCTCTTAATCCATTGTGATATGTCATTTGGTTGAAGTATATGAAGAAAATCTGATCTCACAGGGATATACGATCAGAGAAGAGAAGAGTATTTAATAGCCTTCTCTTATATTTTGATATTCTTCTTTGGTTCTACACTGGAACTCAACAAATGAGCAAATTGGTAACTTCTTAAAAGATGGTTGAACAGAGAAATCAAAACCAGATTAGGGAATTTTTCTTCCTGTTACATGAAAACTCATCAGTCTATCTGCATGTATCTTTAACCCTTGTGTGATTTTGTAATTTCCAAATGTCAACAAATTTCATTGTTACATAAACAATAAAATTGTGGCACAGCAGACAAAGCATTGACCAGGAACTCTGACGTCACTGGTTGGAAGCCAAAACCCAGAGGTCACTAGTTCAGTATGGTGTTGCTGGTTTGAGCAGGGTATTGTTTACATGATCCTAAAGATTGCCAGCTTAAGCCCAAAGTTGCTGGAATGAAAAGCCCAAGGTCACCAGCTTGAGCAAGGGGACACAAGGCAGGTAAGAGAACCAATTAATATAGAACTAAAGTGAAAGCAACTACAAACTGGTGCTTCTGGCTATCTCTCCTCCCTTGGAAGCAATCCATGCACAGCTAAGTGAGAGCAGCTATGAGTTGATGTTCCTCACCCTCTCTCTCCCTTCCTGTCTCTCTCTCTCTCTCTCTCACTCTCTCTCTCTTAAAACAGGAGTTAATAAAGAAATAATTCCTTTTAAAAAATCACATTTGTTAATATCCCCACTGATTTCAACAAACACATTCTTTTGAATAGTAGGAAACTATTATGCTCCCGGTGGTATATGAAGTTTTTACATTTTAATTTTTGCTCCACAACAAATGAATAAACAAAAATAAATAAACGAAGTCATAGGTACAGACAACAGAATGGTGGTTCCTGGAGGAAAAGAGGGGTTGAAAAAGAATGAAGAGGGTAAAGGAAGTCACATATATGCTGATAGAAGGAGACTGGACTTTGGGTGGTGAGCACACAACGTAATATGTGAATGCTGTATTATAGAATTGTACACTTAGACCTAAAATAATGTTATTAACCAAGGTCACCTCAATACATTTAATAATTTTTTTTTGCTTCATTGGTCAGTGTGTGTGTGTATGTGTGTGCACGTGCTGCTACCTCAGAGTACTTAGAGAATTTCTGACTAATTGAAAACCTGCTCATGGGTCATGATTCCTGGTGTGAATGACCTTTGAATCAAATCTTTCTGCAGGCAAATCATTTCTTCTTTTGCCTACTCTCATTTTTTTGCCAAATATTTTATTAATAAAATAAAGTGATATGTAGTCAATGTAGAAAAATCAAAAGTTAAGCAAATAAATAGGAAAAGAAAAGAAAGAATCCATAATTCCACTAAAAAAGATTAGATCAATCTAGAAAAAAAATCAGAGCTAATTCATGCTCTAAAGTTATTACCTCCATTTTCATCTAAATTAGACACTATTTTGAGCTTTTCATAATAGCTTCTGAAAAGCAGTTCCATTGCTTTTTCAATACCATCATGTATTAGTTTCCTGTGATTCCTATATCAAATTACTATAACCTAACTGGCTTAAAACACACAATTTATTATTTCACCATGTGTAGGGTCTCACTGAGCTAAAATCAAGGCATCAGCAAAGCTGTATTCCTTTCTGGAGGTTTTAAGTAAGAGTCGGCATGGTTTTCCTTAGCTCCTGACCTTCTTCCTCCATGTTCAAAGCCAGCAAGGATGGCGTGAGTCTTCACACTGCCACTTCTCCACTTCTTCCACAGCCATGTCTCCTCCTGACCACAGCTAGCAAAGGATTCATGTGATTAGACTGAGCACACCCAAATGTCAAGGATAATCTCGCCAACTCAAGCTCCTTAATTTAATCACCTCTTCAAATTTTCTTTTTTCATATAAGGTATATACTCACAGGTTTTGAGAAGTAAAGTGTGAACATCTTTGGGGAGCTATTATTTTTTCTTCCACAATTATTGGCTGTATTCTGAGAAGGATTCATTATTTTCAAAAGAAATTTATGTCATTTTAGGGTGACAGAAATATCTATGCCATAATCATGGTGGTAATTACATGACTATACATTTTCCCAAACTCATTGTGGCACCCTGAAAATTGATCCATTTTCTTGTATGTAAATTATACCTCAACAAACTTGTTTGAAAATAGATTCATAAATGTATAAATATTATCAATGGCTACTGTTAGAAACTAAGGAAAAGAAAACTGTACAATTGATGTCTGAAACACTGAGCTTGCCTTTTCCCCTCCCACACTTCTTCCTCTGAGGTCTCTGCTTTCAAGGACCTTGAGATTAGATTGTTCAGAGAGCTCTTCTTGCACATAGGAATATTAGGACTCCCCGTGGGTATAGGAGTGAAAAGTTTTGCTTTCTTCCCTTAAGGTCTCTTAGAGCTTTGCTACAAGTAATGAGGACTTCTAATTCTTACCAACTTTATTTTTAAGGCCTCAGAATTGCCATTAGAAATGTATAATTGCAAAGAATGTGGACTCTGAGTCAAGCAGCCATAAAATCAAATTCTGTCACTGTCACTAATTGAATGGTACTGGGCATGTTATTAATCTGCACAAAACCTCAGTGGCTCTCTTCCAAAGACTTGGATTAATTAAACAATCTTAGAGATTGGCCAAGAAGTCAAGCTGTTCCTAAGGAGTGGCAGTTGACAGGTGCTAGACGTTCTTAGATTTGGCTGGTTGGAGACAGTGAGCCCTGCGAATGGTGAAAAAGTCCCATGTGAATGGTGAAAAGGGGCCCAGGCTGATGCTGCACACACTGTGGTTCTGTGTCACAGTAGCAGAATACCCAGTTTAGGGAGCCCCTAAACTAGATAGAAATATTACATTTATTATTCTGAGATGTTGGCAAATCTTCCCTGGGAGAAGAGGGCGAGGTCTCTACCTTTACTATCCTGGAATGTCTCCAGGAAGACAGATGCTCTCTACCTTTACTATTTGGAAAATAAATCCGAATAAATTGACTGATGATGCCTCACAAAGGAGAAATGTGGGAGATTCATGGAGACATTTCTTCCAAGAGAACTGAAGAATAAAATGAATGCAAAGTATTGACAGAGTGTTTGCTACTAAGTAATCATGTAATATAAACATAGCAATAATAGTGACAATTATAATGATAAGATTATACAGTAAAAAATATAGCATATTTCCTTTAAACGTGGCAATATCATTCCTTTTAGAAAGGGCATTTTTTTGGAGAAATGTACTGATAAGTGCATGCAATTAAATGTGAGCCCACAAGGGTGTATTTGCGATACCCAGGCTGAAGGGGACAGAACTGCTCTCTTTGAGACCTGGAAAGGAGTCTGTTGCTCTAGAGCAGTATTTTCTAAGACCAGGATCAGTATTACTTGGAATTTAACAGAAATGCAAATTCTCAGGTTCCACCTCAGTTCTACTAAATAAGAAACTCTGGGGTGGGGCCAGCCACTTGTGTTTGTAACAAGTCTTCTGGGTGATTCTGATGCCACTCAAGTTTGAGAACTACTGCCCAAGAGAGGCAAAGTCAGGGCAGGGGGTAAAAGTGGAAGGGAGGGGATGGGGAAAACTGAGACTGGGCACTTTTATGGAAGAACAATGTGAGGAATCCTCAGAGGTGGACTTAAAATGACTGCAAAAATAATAAGATTTTTAAAAGCAGTTTACACTAATGATATGCTTCCTAGGACCCTAGCTCTCTTATAACAGACTATAATACAGGTTCAGGGCAGTGGTGGGGGGTGGACAGGAAAAGGATTCTCACATGACGAAAACAAAGACAGGTAAAGAAGCAGGATGCCAGGAGGCAGAGGAAGAGATAGGAGTAGAAGACCCTCAGCAAAATGAGGCACATTTTGGAAAGGCCTTTGAATTCCATGGGCCGAGAGCCAGTTTTATCTACAAGTCAGTGGTCTCTAGCAGAAATCTACCTTACATGTGGACCATAATAATAATATTACGATAAAAAGATGATTCCAACAGAGGTTTTAAGTGGCTGTAAGGAAACATCAAGAAAAGATAAGGATCATTCTCCCATAAGATCGGAGCCTAATGAACACAGTGACACCGTGTTTCAAAGTTCTGATAAAAAACATCTCACTTGACCCTCAGGGGTAGCGTTGTTCTCATTTGCTCAGCTTACTGGTGTCCGTGAGGATAAATGGTAGGCATGAAAGCATCTCTGTAGCCTTTGCTAATGGTGGAAGCAAAGGAGGCATGGGAATAGGCTTTTATCATTCTGACCCCAAAACAGATGAAAACTAAAAGCCCATAGGCTTCATTACTATTTTTGGAGCAATATAATCTAGTGGTTCAGAGAATGGGCTTTGCATTCAAACTGTAGATTCAGTCCCAGCTTCTCTGTCGATTAGATGTGAATTTGTGCTTCAGTTTCCTCATCTATAAAGATAGGAATCATACTACTTACCTCACATAATTCTTATGAAGACTAAATGAGTTAATAGACACACAAAAAAAACTTAAAATAGCACTTAAATGATAGTCAGTAGTGGCGGTAGCATTAGCTGTAGTGTCCCAGGACCAGGATGGTGAAAAGACAGCTCTTAAGAAAAGAAAAAGGACACATCAATGTGTTTGGGAAAAATAAGTAAAGAAGAAAGTTGAAAGCTTTGTTTTTTGTTATGGCCAAGTTTAAAGAAAAGCAAACCTCAAGGGACAAAATGTGTTTCTGGGAGTCATGAAACCAAGAAAACCAACCTGAATTCCTGAGAATATAGCAAAAAAAGAGTGGAGACCAGGCTACGGTCCTGGGCTGAGAAAATGACCCTCGGTCAGTAGTGGCTCTTTGAAAGTGGTTCCCCTGAAATATAAAACAGAAATAAAAAATTTAAAAAAACATACTCAGTGTTTTCCTAGTTCAGGAATCAACCAGAGGAAAATGGAAAAAGAGAATTAATTAGGATGTATTGCCAAAATTCTGTTTATGTACTCTGCTTAAGAAATGAGTAGTAAGTGCTACTTACTTTCTATTTACAATAATAATAATATATTCTTTGGAAAAAATATAGAAGCATAAAAAACCCAAAAAATACCTATAATCTCACCACTTAGAGATAACTAGTATTAACACTTGCTTTTTTTTTCTAGTGTACTTAAGATATAGTACATTATTTTTTTATTTTTCCACTAGCATTTACTCATTTCTTTCAGTAACTAAATCTTCCTTAGAAACAGGATTTTAGATGGCCACATAATATTCTATTAAATAGAGAGCCAACAATTTATTTAACCCCTGACCTCTTAGAGTGTCGGCCTGGCATATGGATGTTGTGGATTCAATTCCCGGTCAAGGCACAAAAGAGAAGCAACCATCTGCGCCCTCCCCAACCTTTCTTTCTCTCTTCCCCTTCCACAGCCAGTGGCTTGATTGGCTTGTGTGTCAGCCCTGGGTGCTAAGGATAGCTCAGTTGGTCAGAGGGTGTCCGCCTCAGGTGCTAAAAATAGCTTGGTTAATTCTACCATTGGCCCCAGATGAAGGTTGCCGAGTGGATCCCAGTCAGGGTGCATACAGGAGTCTGTCTCACAATCTCCTCTCCTCTCACTTAAAACAATAAAATAAAATAAATAAAATAAATGTAATATATATAATATTTATTTTTATAAAAAATAAAATAAATTGTAATATATATATATTTGTGCAGCTAAATATTTTCTCAGGAATAAATTCTTAGATATGTATTTAGTGGATCTTGCCATCTATTTAAATTGCCCTGCAGAAAAGCTGGCTCACATATGCACGTGTTTTTCCAACTTTGCATTCAGTGACATCATGGTGGTACCTTGAAATTGCCTATGATAAGAACATTTATACTATAGAAATCGGCAAAACACTCCAAATCAGCCTGTTTTCTCCCAGATTACTAGCTGTTAAACCGTTTGCAAAAATGTTCCAAATTTTACTTTTATCAGTAGTATTTAAGAATGCCTTCTTACATGAGCACTGATTATTTTCTAATTTGATATTCAAAATGACATCTCATTTCGTTTTAACTTTATTTACTAATGAGGTTGACACTTCTGTTACGAAGGATATAATACATATCTTAAAGGCACTGACAAGTACTTTAGTTTGTTAGAGCATCATCCCGATTCACCAAGGTTGCAGGTTCAATCCCGGATCTGGTAACATACAAGTCAAACAATAAAGGCATAAACAAGGGAACAACAAATGCATGTTCTCTCTCTCTCTCTCTCTCCCTTCTTCTAAAAATAATCAACTACAAACACCTTTAAATTATTGTTTTGTTGATTGTGTCCTATTTACTTTATAATCTAATCTATACATTTTTTTTTTTTACAGGAACACAGAGAGAGGGATAGATAGGGACAGACAGACAGGAACGGAGAGGTGAGAAGCATCAGTCATTAGTTCTTCGTTGCCATTGCAACACCTTAGTTGTTCATTGATTGCTTTCTCACATGTGCCCTGACCGCGGGCCTTCAGCAGACCGAGCAACCCCTTGCTGGAGCCAGCGACCTTGGGTCCAAGCTGGCGAGCTTTTGCTCAAGCCAGATGGGCCCGCGCTCAAGCTGGCGAGCTCGGGGTCTCCAACCTGGGTCTTGCGCATCCCAGTCCGACACTCTATCCACTGCGCCACTGCCTGGTCAAGCTAATCTATACTAATTTTTGATGAGCAATGTGCCTGGTAAAAATTTCTTGGATTTATCACAAGGGAGAGGATCCCAACTGAAGGATGACTGTAGCAATTACAGTCCTTTTGACTCCTGCAAGGAAGATAAATTGTGCAGACGACAGATAGCAGGTGCTCTCTAACAATGACGTATTACCTGAGGAAGGAAAAATTGATGCTCACGTGGTATACAGTTCCTGAGGCACACTATGATTTTGCAACTGGACTTAAAAATCAGTATTTCAGAAACAATATTAATTTTGTGGTAAAAAAATCATTTAAAAGTTATTAAAATCTACTTGATATAAATCGCAAGGAAAACAATGTTAAATATTTTCCCACTAATCTCAACACTACCTCAAAAGCCTGGATAGGCATGAGAGGGAGAAGAGGAGGTAAATGCCCACGTTGCCAACTAGAGAAAATGCAGTGGTTTACAGTGGTGTCTACCGTGAGCGGCCTACCGAGCATCTAATTCCTATCCCACAACCTGGTTGTTCTCACACACCTATTTCCTCTTCTTTTTCCTCCCCACTTTCACTTGGCCCATGTGCTTTGGGGAATGCTGACTTCACCCTGTTTTATAGATGGCCCTGGTCTAAATCCCATAGAATATTCTATTTCCCTCATGAAAGGTTTTGATTCAGGTTAGTTGTGTGACCTGAGAGATCTCCTGTATTCTTGCTAGGCACACTAGGCTGGATGTGGTCTGTCACCCTGAGGGAGAAAGCACACAGCTGGTTTGCTACCGGCATCTACCAGTCAGCCCTGTGGGCTGGGACCAGATTTACCATGCAGCTAACGATGATGAAGACCTAACAGAGATGAATGGAAACAGTGTCTGATAAAATTGTTGCCCACTGGCTCAAAGAACCCCAAAGCCCATTATATTTCTCATTTCCAAGTACCTAAGTTGAATATTCTCTATGTCATATAAGCAAGAAATGAAACGGAAAAGAGTCAGTAACTGTTCCTGTCTAACTTTCAAATGGGCTTTGAGCCTTTTTGAGGTCAGTTGCACATTGTCACATTTAGACATGCAAATCAGATCATGTCACTCCCTTGCTCTTAATCCTCCAGTGACTTCTGTCACATTACTAACAATGACAATAAGAACAATAATAATGAGTAGTCCAGTGCCCTCCCTGGCTCCACGCACTCTGGCTCCTGCTGTCTTAGTGCAGTTTCCTGAGTGGGCTCCAGCTGCTACAACTCTTGTCTTAGTGCTGGTTCACTGCCTCTTCCTTCTGTCTGGAATGTCCTTTTCCTACATCTCCTCATTCAAGTCTCCAAATTCATTCGTTTACTAGCTTAAATATTAATTACCTTCTCATTTAATCTATACTAATTTCTGATGGGCAACATCCCTTATCTAAAACAGTACCTACCCCTTTCATACTCTATTCCTTACTCTGCTCCATTTTTCTTCATAGTACTTATCTCTGCCTGGATATATATTATTTGCTTTTTAAATCTGTCAGTCTCACCAGAATGTAAGTTCCATAAGGCAAGTCTTTATTTTTTTTTATTATTGATTTATTTGAGAGAGAAATGGGGAGAGAGAGGGAAACATCGATTTGTTGTCCCACTGAGTTGTGCATTCACTGGTTGCTCCTTGCATGTGTCTTGACCGGGGATCACACGCGTGATCTTGGTGTATTGGGACAATGCTCTAACCAACTGAGTCACCCAGCCATGGCTGGGCAAGTCTTTATTCTTATTTTACACACAATTGTGTCTCCAGCACCTAGAACATTTCTTGGCATAGAATAAACAGCCAATAAATATTTATTGAAGAAAAAAATAAAGAAGAAAGTAATAATCTCAAAAAGTGACATTCCTTAGGAACAGCTATCAATGTAGAGCCATACTTTTTATTTTCATAATGGCAACACACCATTCCCCACTCCCCTTCTACCTGGCTGCTTTCCACTCTCCTGCCTGCAAGATTTAAATACTAGTTTTCTTAACCTCCTCTGCTGCTACAGGGTTGCCTATATGAACCATTCTGGCCAATGAAATATAAGTGGAAGTCTGGAGTGTGTTTCTGAGAGCACTTTCGAATGCCTGGTGAAAGGGAAAAACAAAACTGACTCTTTTCTCCTTATCTCTGCACAGGCACCATCATGATAATGAAGCAGTACTCACTCTTGTGACCATTGGCTATAAGCCTAAGAGAAAAGTCATAGCATACTACTGAGCTGTTCAAACAATGCCGATGAGAAAAAGAACTCAGCGGTTAACTGAGTTTTCTGTGACTTGCAGTGCAACAAATAATAACAGACACAGTAGTGATGAAAGAAAGTGTAAAATTAAACAAACATTTATTGAGCAAACACTAAGTGCAAGACACTGTGGTAAGAGTTAATGTTAATATTAAGACCAACAAGTCACTGTTCCTGTCCCCATGGAGTTTCCAACCTAAATAGAGAGATAGATCCTAATAATGTAAGGTAGAATGGGATCAGTTAAAATCCCCATCTGGCTGTGAGCTTTGTAAATTCATTACCCACCACGATGTATGACATATTGGTGTAAAGCAAACATATACTGAGTGGATGAATGTGGATGTATCAGAGAGGACTGCAAAGTCTTGAGTCACAACTTTAAAGTACGAGTAGGATTTCCACAGGGAGAAATGGTGGGAGAAAGGTAAAAAGCATTTCAGGCAGAGAGAACTGGAAGCTTAAAGGCATAATGGAAGTCGTAACATATAAATAAGGGAATAGAGATTGACTCTTTTATCTAGATAAAAAAATGTATCCTACCACGTAAAAATAAGGGGTTATAATTAAATGTTTCTCTTTCCATAAAATTTTAAAAATTAACTTAAGCATTCTTCAGAAATTGCAATAGTGAAAGATATTTATTTTACAAACCAAATAAAGACATTGGCATCTAGTGACTGACACTTAGTCAATGGAAGGTACATAAATATCCTCACCTGCAGTCAAATGCAATTTTAAAAAATGAGTACAAAGCTCTTCGAAGTTTTTAGGGCTTAGTCTGTAAAGTGAAAAATAAAACCATTACTAAGAGCTCAAAGATGTGTTTTGTGATTAGAAAACAGATCTGAATAAAAACTGTTTCAAGAGAACAAAGCTCTGACCTTCATGAGGACAAGAACTGGCAGAGGGGGTGTGTGAGGAGATGAGGTCTCTCCCAGAGCTTACCATAGCTCCTGGGATGTGCAATCACCTTCATTTGAGGTAGGTAATATTATCTCAAAACTACAGTTTTCAGCAACTAAAGACCAAGGTAAGATTGCCTTAATGCTGAGGAAACCTTATTGGAAGTTCAGTGTTCTGTCCAAAACTGGTTTCTTGAGGGATGTACAATTCAAAGTAATTTCTCACTCAGCCTCTTCTGACATCTTTTCTTTTGCTGTACATTGTGAGATGTTTTCCTCATGTCTTTTGTGGTAGCTATCTACATGATAAAACCCTGGAAATTTGCCACTTAATTTACATGCACCTAAACAGAAGACTTCACCCACCTCTTTGCCCTCCACCCCTATCCAGTCATGGCATTGAGTGGAATGACCTGCAGAGAGAGCACAGAGAATCAATATTAAGAAGTTAAGCGGGAGAGAAACCAGCCAAGGAGACTGAGAAAGAGTAAGAAGCAAGGTAATTGGAAAGCAAGGGAACTCTGGGACCTTGGGAGTTACTTAGGGAAATGGAAGGCGCTCCAGCAAGGAGCTATGTTGAAGGCTATGGTCAACTATGCTGAAGTCTACTGAGAGTTCAGAAAAATTGAAGCTAGGGAAGTGACCAGTGACTGTGGTCTTTTTTTTTTTTTTTTTACAGGGACACAGAGAGAGTCAGAGAAAGGGATAGACAGGGACAGACAGACAGGGACGGAGGAGAGAGGTGAGAAGCATCAATCATCAGTTTTTCGTTGCCGTTGCAACACCTTAGTTGTTCATTGATTGCTTTCTCGCATGTGCCTCGACCGCGGGCCTTCAGCAGACCGAGCAACCCCTTGCTGGAGCCAGCGACCTTGGGTCCAAGCTGACGAGCTTTGGCTCAAGCCAGATGGGCCCGCACTCAAGCTGGTGAGCTCGGGGTCTTGAACCTGGGTCTTTCGCATCCCAGTCCAACGCTCTATCCACTGCACCACCGCCTGGTCAGGCTGACTGTGGTGATTTGATAAGAACCATTACAATGGAATGGTGGAAACAGAAGTTCAGCTGGAACAGATTGAAGAGAATACAAGGTGAGAAAATGGAGACAGCATGTACAGGAAGATGTTTTAAGAAGTTTTGCTAAGAATGGGGAGCTGGAGGAAGATGGAGGATAAAGGGAACATTTTTTGAAAATTATATTTACATTCAGATGGAAATGTCATAGAAGTAGTCAAAGCAAGAGAGAGAAGAAAGGAGTTGATCTTTGATAGGAGCAAATATATCTCAAAATAGCAGGAATGAAGACAAGAGAACAGATGCTAGTAGGTTGGATGATTTGGTGTTGGGAGGATAAGGAAGTTACCACCTCAGTTTTCTCTCCCTTCTCCACAAACACAAACTGTGTGACAGCAGAAGCATCTATTTTCTGAGCTATTCAAGAAAAAATTTTTGGACCGGTTTGTTCCCTTCCTCCTGTCAAATAAAACTGGGATGTGGAAAATTACTAAGGGTTCATCACAGGCAAATGCCATATCTCCGTCTGTCGGTTGGCAATTATCTTCCCACCGTGACTGGAAGACAGAAGCCATATTCTGTCTGATGATTACATTTCAAAGGAATGGCCTTCAAGTCCTTGTAAAAGGCACTACTGAGTTACAAGAGATACATATACATTTCAAAGTAGAGAGAAAGAATCCACACTTGCAAGCCCTTTCTAATAAATGTTTTAAGAAGTCAGGGGCCTACAGTCAATGTAGGCTAGAACAAAGTGCATTTTGGGGGCAGCCTTGAGCTTTGGGTCATCCTAGGGACGAGGCCTTGAGTTGTTAGAAACTATGTTAGCTAAGTCTTTTAATGTATGTGTGTGTGTTGTGGGGGCAGGGGAGTGGAGTTAGTAGACAAAAATGATTTCTGTTGAGAATCTGTAGTTTTTATAGGCCAAGGTTGAGGTCTAATGAAAAGAGTGCTTAAACAGTCCTGGCTAGAATTTGGTCAGGGAGAGATTCTCCACCTAACACGATCACATCATCCTCTAATGTTTAATTAAAAGACAAAACTTGCATGCTGTTTTCCCACCTTATTCCAGGCAAAGTGATTTTTCTCTTCTGAACTAATAGCATCTATTATAGTACTTCTCATAAAGAAAGCTATTGTACCTATCCATGAACCTTCATTCAAAAAAAAAAAAAAAAAACTTAATGGGTACTCACTATATGCATTTCATTTTTGCAAGTTCTATAAGATCCAGTCCCAACTTTTATTCTTGGCTGCCCCCTTTTCTCATCAGACTCCTGCAACATACTAGAGAGCTCAAATACAAGTTTGCCTTGAAGCTTTTAAAAAAACCTCACCCTGTTGAACCTGGTCTGTAAGGCAATAAAAGATATGTGTTAGCTATTATACAACTTAGATGTTCATTATTGAAAAATCACTCACAAAGGTAAACAATCATAGGCTCACACTCAGGATATATATAGTAAGGAGTCATAACACAGTGAAACACCAGTCACACCAACTAGGATAGCTATAATATAAAAGTCAGGCAATAACAAGTGTTGACGAGGATGTGAAGAACTTGGAAGCCTTATACACTGCTGGTGGAAATTTAAAATGGTGCAACCACTTTGGAAAATAGTTGGGACAGTTTCTCAAATGTTTAAAAAGAGAATTACTGTATGATCTAGGAAATCCACTCCTAGATATGTCATCAATAGAAATAAAAATATATGTCCACATAAATATTGGTACATAGCAGCATTATTCATAATACCCCCAAAATAGAAACAACCAAAATTTCTATCAATTGGTGAATGGATAAACATTATTCCACTGCTCATCAGTAATAGAAAGGAATGTACTGATACATGGCTAAACCTAGTAAACATGCTCAATGATAGAAACCAGACATAAAAGGCGATATGTCATGTGATTACATTTATATGCAATGTCCAGAATAGGCAAAATCATACACAGAAAGCTGCGTGTGTTCCAGGGCCGCGGTGTGGAGCTTGGGGTGTGTGAGATGATGACTGAATGATATTAATTGGGGGTCGGGGTTGGGGACATGATAACTAAAGGTTATGGATTTTTTTTTTTTGGAGGTAATAAACATGTCTCCAAATTATAGTGATAGTTATACATATTCGAATATAGTAGAAATCGTTGAATCATAATACACTTAAAATAGGTGAATTGCTTGGAGTGTGACCTATATACCTCAATCAAGTTGTTAGAAAAAAAGTCATGCGACCAGTTATTTCAGTTACCAAGTGACTGGGAGTCCCAGACGTTATTTCGAGTCCCGGAGGGCAACAAAATGGTAACTTTTATGGGCAAGCATCCTCCTTTTCCAGGTGTAAAATGTTCATCAGGGAGCAGTGCAGCGGCCGGGGAAGCGCGAACAGGACCGCTCCTCTGCTGACCTCCGGGTCCTTGGCGAGCACCTGGGACGCCTCGGGTCACCGGGTGCCCCTCCTCCGGGCCTGAGTCACGGCGCCCGAGTCCCCACGCGGAGATGCGGTGAGCGCGGCCGGGACGCCGCGGGCCCTGGGCGCAGCGTCGGGCTCTCCGCCGCCGAGCGGCGCGCACGGGAAGCGGCGCGGCAGCCGCGCTCTCCTCCGGCCGGGACCGCAGGCCGGCTGCTCCTCGGCGCGCGCCTCCCGCACGCCCTCCATGGCGTTTATCCGGAAGAAGCAGCAGGAGCAGCAGCTGCAGCTCTACTCCAAGGAGAGGTGAGCGCCGGGCCCGGGACGGTGGGGCGGCCCGGAGCCGCAGTCAGGCCCGCACCGCCCGGGCAGCAGCCGGTTACCGGCGGGGAGCGGAGGGACCGACCCCGCGCGGCGCCCGCCTGGAGGCCGCGGCCGGGAGCAGGTCGGCGCCCGGGCTGGGGGCCGCGGCCAGAGCCCGGAGTCGGGGTCAGAGGCTAGGGGCCAGGCCGGTGCCAAGTGGGATCCCGCGGCGCAGCCCGGCCGGCCACTGCGGTCCCGGCGGCCGCGGCCCAGGCACCCGGAAGAGGCCGCGCGGGTGCGGAGCGGACTCCTCTGGCCGGCGTGAGGCTCTAGAGCGCGGGGACGCCCGGGCGCGCGAGCTGGCGTTCCCTGGGGGCGGGAGCGGGGTGTGTGAGCGAGCTCGGCGGACACCCCTCCCGCTCGCCCATCCCCGCGTCTCTGCCCTCCCCCCCTCTCCGCAGGGAACCCCGCACAGTCGCAGCGCTTGGCCCGGCGCCGCAGGGTTCCAGCCAGGCCGCTTGGGTCGGCGACCTCGAACCTGCACCCGGGTCGGGGAAGGGGTGGAGACGTTGATGCCTCACACCGCTGGGCCTTTTTTTCTGCCAACTTGAACTTCAGACGTAGAGAAGATGCCCTACCGGGAGGAAAGCCGCAAACAGGGCCTCAGTCCGAGAAGAGCCAGTGTCCCCCCCCCACTCCAATGTTTTCTACTAAGCAGTAAACCTTATACGTGTCCTTGAAGACTTTGCATTCGAACGCTTGGTGGGGCACTCAGTCCCCACCCGCATTCCGAGAGGGACTCCGGCCCAGGAGAAGCTAAAATGGTCTCAGGGCAGTACTCAGACAGAGTTTCTGATCCTCGGTCTCCAGGGGAAGTGCTTTACAAGAAAGTTCACTTCTGCCCCAAGTACACCTCCCAGTGCTTTTATGATGACCGAAAACACTTGCTGATCCTCGGGTCTGGGATTCCAGGTGTCAGAAGGAACTAGGGCTGAGTTATTTTACATATATTACTTTAGTTGTGGGAGCTAGTTGGAGTGCTGCTGACTTGTCACGTTGTGTGATCAGTGGACACCAAGAAAGCAGCTTATACAGGCAAATACACATGGACACTTTAAGGGTTGTGTGATCTGGCAGCGTCCACATTTGTTTTATAGACCTGTTTTATATATTTGTTGACTAGACCTGTTTTGTCCAAACATTCATATCCCTTTCTGATCTCTACTGTTGGCCTGGACAGCATATCCATAATCTGAAATTTGTTTCTATAGTGTAAAAAGAAGATAAGGTATACAAAAAAAAATCTTGGATATGGCTTGTTTTGGCAGAACAGAGAGGCTTGCTTATTCAATAATAACTGGACCACAAAGTACTCACACTTGTCTATGCTCTTCTGACTTCATTTGTAATGGTTGTTTCATGTGCAAAGAGCTTGAGTAGAGTTTCTTTGTTCTGTACCGACAATATTAGGACATAATTGTATTCTGTGTTAAATGAATGCATATGCAAACTTACATTGTAAGAACTTTGAAACACTTGAATTGCCATCATGTTCTGTGATCTCAGAGTCATTTGTAAGAGTTCCACTGCCTGGTTGATATACGGAAAAACCTGTTTTATTTAGATCTGCCAGTTATTTTGATGACAGTAATTTGTGTTGCATTTGGTTAGCTTATACAGCTCTGCAAATGTCAAGTCTGAACATACATTTCTGGGTATAGTCTGCTTTGTTGGTATCCATTGATCAGAGGGCATGACAGACTAGCAGTCTCACAACCAAAACATTTATTCATCAGGCAGAGGCAGCAAATGTTCTGAGCACCAATGATCTGAAAAAGTTGGTGCCACATATTTATATTTATTTGAAGCCTACGTGCTGACTGCCCAAATTCTTTAATGCTGTCTGCACCATGGCGTTGCAACTTCAGGTTAGGCAGATTTGAACCAGGGTGATGTCCATAGACTATCAGTTTAATGACAGGAATCTGTCTCATAATCAGATGTAGGCTAGAATCAAGCAGTCTCTTTTTAAATCTTAGAATTCATTCTGAAGGACAAGAATATTTCAACTCTATTGAGCCCTAAATTTACCTTGTTTGCCCATATTCAATCCTTTGGTGTCAAGAAACAGCAATTAGCAAAATGATTAATGTGGGTCATTGACTCAGGCACATGCAAGAGCACTGTTACTTTTCTTGGGACTGTTTCATGAAAGGCCTTACCTCTTCAGAGTTGAGTTCATTGGTCTATCTCAGTGGTTCTTAACCTGGGTTCTATCGAACCCTAGGGGTTCGATGAGTCGGTCTCAGGGGTTCGGTTCGGAGAAGCCTCTGCTGCAGAGGCCAGAATAAAGTAATACCGTAATTTGTTGTGAGTTCATGCACTTTGTTGGTTTTGTTCTTTGAGCAAGGTGATGTTCATGCATGGCTCATTTTGTGCACCAGTAAAAAAACATTTACCTATGTCTTGAATTTGGGGAAAAAAATCATATTTTATTTATCACTAAAGGATTCGGTGAATGCGCATATGAAACTGGTGGGTTCTGTACCTCAAAAAAGGTACCGAACCACTGGTCTATCTCATGCAGCTTTAGAGATTTTGGATTTCTACTGCTACCAGATAATGACTCCAGATAAAGAAAGACTTGAAGGTAGTGTTTATTTCTTTTACTGTTAAGTTGGTGCTAGTGCATTTAGAGTAAGTGATATTTCTACAAAGTAGAAGTGTAGAGACTGGGAGATTCTTGGATTGGTGACTTAGATCAAATAGTGGCAGAAGAAAGGAGATAGATTTTAGATGTTTTTAGAAGTTAGCATTGACAGGTCTTGGTGTGGTAAATTGTGTGTGGGAGGTAATAGAGGAAGAATCCTAGCTAGAGTTGTCAGATGAACAATGAATAATCTTTTAGGATAAGTGTATCCCGTGCAATATTTGGTACATATTTATACTGAAACTTTTTTTGTAATTTATCTGAAATTCAAAGTTAACTATGCAGCCCTGACCTGTTTGCTCATTGGATAGAGCATCAGCCCTGCATATGGATGTCCTGGGTTTGATTCCAAGTCAGGGCACACAGGAAAAGCGACTCTCTACTTATCTCTCTCTCCCTTTTCCTCTACTCTCCTCCTTCTCCTCCCACAGCCAGTGACTCTGTTGGTTCCAATTTGGCCCCAGGTGCTGAGGATAGCTAGGTTGTCTGAGCATTGGCCTCAGGTGCTAAAGGTCACTTGCTGATTTGAGCATTGGTTCCAGATAGGATTTGCCAGGTGGATTGCATGCAGGAGTCTGTCTGACCCCCATCCTGTCACTGAAAAAAAAATTAACTAGGTATCCTTGATTTTTATTCGCTTAACTCCCAGGTTTCTGGTTTGAACAATAGTAAATAGTGCCATTTATTGGTGATGTTTATATAGAACGGCTTTGGCATTTTTCTGTATTAGAAAATGAAGAGATGTGTGGCCATTTAAATTAAGCATATTAGTGTCCTCGTTAAGATTTAGATAGCACGAACCATATTGATTTTACTGGTTTTTTAAAATGTCCTATGCAGATGTTAATGAAGATAAAGGGAAAAGATTTTTAAAAGACAATTCACATGGTTTCCTTTGGAATTGTTGGACATGACAGATGTGTATAGTGGGTTAGCATATGAGAATATTCTACAAACTGCTGCTATTTATGACATTTCTATTTTAAGAATTAAGAGTAGAATAATTGTCAAATGTTTTTTATCTTCACATCTAGAAGTGGTATGGGAGAACTGAATCTATTCTTTTCTTGGGTGATGTGGAAATGTAGATAGTTACGGCATGTTCCTACTGAGTAGGAGTCACAGTTTTCTCTCTGTAGTGTCATGTGACACACTACTTAGCTCTGTCTTGTAAACTGCCCTTCCAGGATAAACATTAGTGGTCGATTATTCTCTATTAGGCACATGTACTACACTCACCATTTTATAGACATTTCTTAGGCTTCAGCTTTTTGTCACACATTCTGTCTGTGTAATTCTCTCAGTTATGCTGATACTAAATGTCTTGGCTGATATTAAATATCTTTTACTTCATATATTTATTTTATCCATTGATTCTGTATTCATTATGCTAAAAATAATTGTTAAGAGAGTAAAGTGATTTGTTATACTCCTGCTTAATCATTTCTTTCTAAAACTGATCATCCTATTATTTTAATATATAGCAAGTGCTGAAAATGGAGATAAATGGCAGAATCAGTACTTACTTAGTCAGGACTGCTGTTGAATTGAAAGAAATTATAGTGCATTGGCTTATTAATTTTGTTTGGATCTATTTCTTAATTATTTTTTTCTGATTGACTTATCAATTACTGAGAGATGCTCTATGATGCAAACTTTGCCTGGTATTTCTACTAATTTTTGCTATATATTTTTTCAGGGTATGTTATTAAGTCTATGTAAGTTTAAAATTGAAATTTTCTTAGGTGAATCTTCCATATATATATATATATATATATATATATATAATGACTTCTAGTAATGATTTTTTTCTATTTTGTCTGATATTAATGTAACTATATCAGTTTTCTTTTGATTATTTGCATTATATAGAATTTTTAATTCTTTTACATTCAACTTTTGTGTGTTCATAGGTTTTAGGTATATTTCTTCTCAAGCTTATAGTTGGATTTTTAAATAATTTATTTTAATAATTTTTGACTTGACAGATTAGTCCATTAGCCTTTATTATTATTACAGATATATTTAGGGTTATTTTTACTTTTTTATTTTGTTCTTTAATTTTGTTTTATTTTCTCTTAGTTTGAATTAAGATCCCCACCCACATGTTCTCTTTCATTTTCCTGAAGTATATGGAAGTGATATATTCTGCTTGTTTTTCTAGCACTTATCCTTGAAATTTTTACTTTTATATTTAACAAGGTCTGAAACTGATTATTCTCTTTACCCTACTCTCTAATAATATAAGGACCTTGGAGTAGTTAACTCCTGTTGGCCCATCCTAAATTATAACCTGTTATTGTACAGAATTTATACATATCTATATATAGATTTTTTTTAAGTGAAAAGAGGGGAGAAAGACAAACTCCTTCATGTGCCCCAACCAGGATCCACCCCGCAACCCCCATCTGAGGCCAATACTCGGACCAACCAAGCTATCCTCAGTGCCTGGGGCCAATGCTCGAACCAGTTCAGCCACTGGCTGAGAGAGGGAAAGAAAAACAGATGGTCACTTCTCATGTGTGCCCGGACAAGAGATTGAACCTGGGACGTCCACATGCTGCCCTGATGCTTTATCCACTGAGCAAACTGGCCAGGGCCACTCTCTATTTTAAATCTACAAATTAGACATTACAGTAGTCCCACCTTACCCATGGGGATACATTGCACGAACCCCTGTGAATGCCTGAAACTGACAAAGTACTAAATTCTGTACATACTGTTTTTCCTATACGTACATACACTGTACATCTTCTCCTTGGCAAATTGGAATTTCCAGCATTATTACTATTGCATTTTGAGGCCATTATTAAGCAAAATAAGGGTTACTTGAACACTAGCACTGCAGTACTACAACAGTTGATGTGATAACAGAAACAGCTCCTAAGTGAGTAACAGGTAGGAGAAGTTGGACCAAGGGATGACTCATGTCCTGAGCAAGACCCAACGGGAAAGCTCAAGATTTTACCATGCTGCTCAGAACAGTGCCACCATATGAAACTCATGAATTGTTTATTTCTGGGATTTTCCATTTAATATTTTTGGACCATGGTTAATCACAGGTACTGAAACCACAGAAAGTGAAATTGCTAACAAGGGCAGGGGGGCTATGTGTATTTAGTTCAGCATTCTTCTTGTATATCATATCTTCCCTTTGGAACTACTTTCTCTCTCCTGACGAATATCCTTTAGAAGTTATCCTGATGAGGGTCTAATGGTAGTAAACTGTGTTTGTTTTTATCTGTCTGAAGATGTCTTCATGTTGTCCTTGTGTTGAAAATCAGTTTTGCTAGATGTAGAATTCTCTCAGCATTTTGAAAATTGTACAAGCAAAGGCAAATGGCCTGGGAATATCTTGCTGACATTCGCTGGAGGAAACTCAACAGAGAAAAGGTTAGTAACAGATGTGCTATGCCCCCTTCACTGTAACATGTAGCTTCCTGGCGGGGTCAGGCTTCAGACTCCAGGAGAAACCTGGATCCCGTGGAATGACCTGGGGTAGGATACACTGTGATCGAACCTTGGTTCACCATGTCCAGCTCAGCTTTTGTGGCTGCGTGTTGGCCTTGCTCTTTTTCTGGTTTGACTGGGGACTGTCTAGGGCTTGCACTGGGGTCTGTAAGGTGTGGCAGGATGAAGAAGTATTTGTTATCTGTGTTCATGGTTATAGAACCATCAACCCTTTCCCTGGTTTGAGTAAGACACTGAGGTCCTTGCCTTGTGGCTGACCAAGACTGTTTCCTTTAACACAAGCCCATAGGAGGTTTCCATGTGGCTTTGCAGAGGGCCTCCTGCCATTCTGGGAGGCAGGCCTACAATAAACCTATAGCATTTAAGTCTAATTGTACCCTGTTAGTAATGTCTTTTCTCTGGCTGCTTTGAAGATTTCTTTGTAATGTTTTGATGTTTGTCTATATAGAAATTTCTTTTTATTTATCTATCCTGATTGGAGTTGCTGAAGCTGAAACAGTTTGGAAAAATTTGGAGCCAAGCCTTTAGCTCTCATAATACTGCCTTTCCCCATTCTTTTGTCTTATAACCACACTTTTTTTTTAGTGAGAGAGACAGAAAGGGAGAGAGATGAGAAGCATCAACTTGTAGTTGCATCACTTTAGTTGTTCACTGATTGTTTCTCATATGTGCTGTGAACAGGGGTGCGGGTTCCAGCTGAGCCAGTGACCCCTTTGCTCAAGCCAGCAACCTTGGGCTCAAGCCAGCGACCATGGGGTCATGTCGATTATCCTGTGCTCAGGCCAGTGGCACCATGCTGAAGCTGGCGAGCCTGTGTTCAAGCCAGATGAGCCCACACTTAAGCCAGCAACCTTGGAGTTTCAAACCTGGGACCTCAGTGTCCCAAGTCAATGCTCTCTCCACTGCGTCACGACCAGTCAAGCAAACCACTCTTTAATATTTCTTTTTCTAAATAGCTGCCCCCTTCCCCATCCTCTCAGGGAGCATGGTCCTTCTCAATTCAGGCTCCATACTACTCAGAATTGAGCAAACACCCCAGGGAAAAGACTGCTGCAGTGCTTGCTAACTTCTTTGTTTCTCTCTTCTAAGATTTTTCTTTCCTTTTTCATCACCTCAGCCAGGCATTTG
The DNA here is from genome assembly GCA_037038555.1 of Rhynchonycteris naso. Taxonomy (NCBI): domain Eukaryota; kingdom Metazoa; phylum Chordata; class Mammalia; order Chiroptera; family Emballonuridae; genus Rhynchonycteris; species Rhynchonycteris naso. The sequence continues at coordinate 233,629,700 of CM072998.1, forward strand.
AATACTTTTAGTGTTTCATTCAGCAATATTGGAGAAACTGTATGGAGATTGCTTTCTGGACATCTAATCTGCCAAATGGAAAGGAATCCCTGCTCATTCCTTAAGCACAGGTTCATTTTATAAGTCTCTAAACACAGTGGTTTGAGAAGGAACTTTTGAGGTCATCTAGTCTATATCTCCTTCCCCTCTGTTTTATAGTTGAGGTCTAAGTAAGTAAATGATTTGATTAGAAGTCCAGCCTGACCAGGCGGTGGTGCAGTGGATAGAGCATTGGACTGGGACGCGGAGGACCCACGTTCAAAATCCCAAGGTCGCCAGCTTGAGTGCAGACTCATCTGGTTTGAGCACAGCTCACCAACTTGAGCCCAATGTTGCTGGCTTGAGCAAGGGATCACTTGGTCTGCTGTAGCCCTCCTTCCCCCCCCCCCGCCCGGTTCAAGGCACATATGAGAAAGCAATCAATGAACAACTAAGGTGCCGCAATGAAGAATTGATGCTTTTCATCTCTCTCCCTTCCTGTCTGTCTGTTCCTATCTGTCCCTCTCTCTGTCTCTGTCACACGCGCGCACGCGCGCGCACACACACACACACACACACACACACAAGTCCAACAGCCAAATTATGGCTGAACTAAGGCTAAAATTAACATTTTCTGATCCAAATCCCGCCCCTTTTCTACCATACATAGTGTTGCTTCTGGTTTAAATACTAGACCAGTACTTATTTTTATGGTATCTCAGAAATTTAAAGTGATTCAGGAATAATCAGAAGCCTAGATTATATAGATACTAGAACCTGTTACTCCAGGTATGATTGGCAGGACAGCAGCATCAGCATGGCCTGGGAGCTTGTTAAAAATGCAGTCTCAGGTTCCTCTCCAGAGCTACTACATCCGAATCTGCAAAAATCCCCAGATGGTTTGAGAAGCAATGTTCTGAGTAAGAGGAATTAGCATTTATCTTTTTTGTTGTTGTTGTTGTTTACTGTTTTCTTTCCTTCATAATATACTTTCATCTTCATATTAATGGTATAGAGAAGGCTCATGAAAACATTCTTCCCAGGACTATTTCCTTGATGAGGAAATTGAAAGTCTTTGAGAGCATGGGGGATAGTTGTACCATTTATTCTACAGACAGTTGAGACTTGAAAATGGAAACATGGCTTTATGGATGGATGGTGTCAGTAAAAGTGATTTTGATGTCTGAAATGCCTTGGCCAGGAAGTAACTGCATCTCACATAGGCAAAGGAGAATGTAATTTTCTAGAGGCTGGCCCAGTGGTAGAGACAGCTTTAAACTTACTTCCAAGCAAAGGGGTCAAATGGCCAGATGAAATAGAGATGCACTGAAGAACAGCAGGCATGTGATGAAATGTTAGTCCTGGGGAAGAAGAGCTAGTAATTTACTTGAGAAAACAATTGGTTCATGGCTAGAAATAATAGTCACTCAGATTGGCACTGTGCAAATTTGTAAAACATGGATAATAAAACAAGTGGAATTTTATTACAAACGAGAGTTAAAGAAAGTTTTAGGTGTCACTGAAGCTTGTTAGGATGGGACTAAAGATTGGAATCTAGTGCTGAAAAGCTACAGAGTTATTCTAAAGAAAAGATCTGTTAAGTGGTGAGGCAGTAGGCTCTGAATGTCAAGAAGACATGTCTGCTGGGGAATCCATGAACCAGAGTGGGGAAACCAGAGAACTTACTGGAAAGAGGAACAGAGGTAATGTAATTGCATTCATTTGTTACCACCTCAAGTGGGTGGAAACAATGGTGGATATGTACCTGATATAGACTGAAAATAGGAAGTGGTAATATAAAACATGACAGGAGACCTTACTTAGTCAATGCTTAGTGAGATATAATTACAGTTCCTTGACTTCCCTTGTTGAAGTTTTAATTTATCTTAAGGCAGTGAATTTGAGAACTGTATGAAATTCTGAATATTAAAGAGAAATTAATTAACCAAGTAACAATGGTAGAAGCCTTGACAAAAAATGTAATCATATACAGTTATTTGTTGTTTGAAGCCCAAGGATAGAAAGGAAGAATCTGTCATACATAGAATCTAGATTTTTCTAAAGACGGTTATTGAAGGTTACAAGGAAATCAGAAAGATAGGTTTTATTACTGGACAATTCTAGAAAGGACATTGACCCAGGAAGTTTGTGAAACTATCAAAAATATATTCAAAACATCCAATCCAGATGGTGTTTGGTGAAAAATTAGAAAAGAAACTGAGTGAAGGAAAGAAACATAGAATGGTTGTGTAGGTACTGTTCCTGTGAGCTTACTATTTATAATAAAAATAAAAAATATATATATAAATAAAGCAAGAAGAACAACGGACAAGGACAGATTAAGAGATGTCACAAACTTGCACAATTAGCATCAAAATACTTACTGAGGAAAAGAAAACTTAAATCCCCAAATGAATGGTGGTTTTAGGAAATGCTGTAGATTAAAACAATTTTTAAAGTCTAAAGTTGTGTTTAAAAGTTGGCTGCTGCCTAGGGCCCAGCTTACTAGTGTAAACTTGATTGATGACAGAGAAATTGGCTTTTGTTTTGTATCTGTTAATGATACTGACCACCAGACTGAAAGTGATAGATCAACTTTCATAATAATAGGAGAAGATTCAGAGGGCACCCCTGATCTTGTGCCTCCTGGCATAAACTCCTGGGAGAGTGAGTTTAGAATCGCCAAGTTGTTTCAGTGATCTAGGGACTTTGAAAGGTACAGAAAGAACATATGTGCATAAGTAAGTTAAATGCTAGTTCTAGATCAGACATATTACTTATAAATCTCTAGAAGAGGAAGTTGTCTTCACTAATCTCCAGCATCAATTCACTATCAAGTCTTGTCATGCTAATTTGATCTCTTTTACAGAGTTCTGACTGGTAGGTCCAGAAAATGCAGTAGATTTAGTTCATCTGAATTTTGGCAGAGAATTAAATTTGGTTTTGTAATGCCTTAATAGCAGATTTGAGAAAGAAGAAATTAGGTGGAATAATACTTGTTTGAATGACTCTAGTCAGAGGTTTCTGTCACATGTGTGACTGGAGGAATGTTTCTAATGGTGGTTCACAGGACTGTGTCTTTACCCTAAGCATTTTTTTCTAATTTCCTCTTTGTTTCAGAGGCCATTTTTAGAAACTTACGAAAACTGCCCAATTTAGTTAAACTAGTTAGACTCTTTAGGTGGGGGCATGACAGTCTAGCTTGATGGTTTCCAACCTTTTTACATTTGGAGACTGGTGAAAAGAGAATTATTTTGGGGACCTCTAAGGCAGAAATCAGCTGAGTGTAAGTGAATTCAACTAAGATCATTGGGTCTATAATCTTCATACAACATCAGGGTGGTTAACTCTTTTGCTAACCAGCGCAAAATTTCTGGCGTACCAGTCTGCAGATTGGTGGTGGTTGAAAAATACTGGCCTAGCTTAATCTCAGGTTAGTGTTGGGCATTCCGAGTAGAAATGGCAAGTGCAGGAACCTCATGCCCTTTCCTCTGCCCATGGACACAGCACTGTGGCATCATGTACTTTCTCCTCATGTCTCCATCCTCCTCAACACAGTGGAACCTGTTCTACATCTCCAATCTAGAGGACTGATTTGACTAGCAAAATCTGGTTCCATAGTGAATGCTCTTCATTCACAGAGTATTGAATAATGGTGAGTGGCCATGAATGCAAGGGTACTCTGAGGGCTACCTAAAATAAACTAATTTTATGTTGGTGAGTGTTGAACACTATGCTTTAAAATGTAGGTGATATGAGAATGGGACAGCATCTTTTAGGAAAGTTAAGCTGCTGAGTGAGTAAATTTATCTAAAGAAATGCCACTCTACCTCTGTAAAGATGGAATAAACTAAGGAATACCCAGGGGCAGGACCAAGACTGTCCTGAAGAAATTATTTATAGTCTGATATAATACTAATGAAAGATTATAAAATTATAAAAGGGATTAAAATTTTAAATCATGGAATTTTTAATGCATAGAATGGAGTTTGAAAATCATTGTTCAAAATAGCATGAAGGGTACAGGAGGGAGGTAGGAGAAGGTAAAGGGGGATAAATGGTATTGGAAGGAGACTTGACTTGGGATGGTGAACACACAGTACAATATACAGATGAGGTATTATAGAATTCTATACTGGAGCCGTGGTTGGTTGGCTCAGCAGTAGAGCATCAGCCTGGCGTGTGGAAGTCCTGGGTTCGATTTCCGGCCAGGGCACACAAGAGAAGCGCCCATCTGTTTCTCCATCCTTCCCTTTCTCCTTCCTCTCTATCTCTCTCTTCCTCTCCTGAAGACAAGGCTTCATTGGAACAAGAGTTGACCTGGGCACTGAGGACAGCTCCATGGCCTTGGCCTCAGATGCTAGAATGGCTCCGGCCACAATGGAGCAACACCCCAGATGGGCAGAGCATCATCCCCTGGTGGGCACATGAGGTAGTCTGTCTGACTGCCTCCATGCTTCTAACTTAGGAAAAATACAAAAAAGAATGTCTTGTACTAGAAGCCTATATAAGTTTATTAGCCAATATCACCCCAATAAATTCAATAAAAAGACAAAATAGCATGACTCTTTATCATAATTTTTATATAGAAAAATTTTAAAACAGATATAACTGAACACTTCAATAAAAAGAAAAAATAGCTTGACCCAGTGGTGATGCAGTAAATAGAGTATCGACCTGGGATGCTGAGGACCCAAGTTCAAAAGCCCAAGGCTGCAGGCTTGAGTGAGGGCTCACCAGCTTGAGTGCGGGGTCACCAGCTTGAGCATGGGATCATTAACATGATCCCATGATCTCTAGTTTGAGTCCAAGGTCGCTGGCTTGAGCAAGGAGTCACTGGCTCCACTGGAGCCTCCTGGTCAAGGCACGAAGGCACAGATAAAAAGCAATCAATAAACAACTAAAGTGACACAACTACTAGTTGATGCTTCTCATCACCTCTTTCTTGTCTGTCTCTCTCTCATTAAAAAACAAAAAGAAAGAAAAGAAAATACAGTCAGAAAAGTTCTTTCAATCTTTAATTTTGAATAATATGATTTGGTTTTATATCTTCATTGTGTCTTTTACATTTCTTACAAAATATGTATATTGATAAAGAGGATATAATTTATTTACCAAAAGAATGAGCCAAATTCTACAATAGTTCATATAATTAAATCTTTACTGTGGTAAAAATCGGATGCAAAGATTTACCATTTTAACCATTTTAAGTGTATAGTATAGAAGTGTTAAGTATGGTCGGTCACCTTGTGCAACAGATCTCTAGAGTTGTTTCATCTTGCTAAACCGGAACTCTATACCCACTGAACAACAGCTCCACTTTTCCCCCTACTTCCAACTCCTGGCAATCATTTATCTTCCTTAAGAGTTTAACCACTATAAATTCTTCATGTGAATGGAATCATGTGGTATTTGTCTTTTTGTGACTGGCTAATCTTACTTGGCATGATGCCATCAAGATTCCTGTATGTCATAGTGTAGGACAGGATTCCTTCCTTCTAACGGTTGAATAATAGTTTACTTTATGTAGACAAAACATTTTCTTTATCTATTTATCTGTCAATAGACATTTAGGCTGCTTCCACAACTTGGCTACTGTAATGTTGCAGTGAACATGGATATGAAAATACCTGTTTCAGATCCCGTTTTCATTTCTTTTGGGCGTATACCTAGAATTGGGACTGATGGATCATATGGTAGCTCTATTTTTTTTTTTTTTGAGTAATCTCTATACTGTTTTCCATTGTAGGTGCACCATTTTGCCCAGTAAACAGTGCACAATGGTTCCAATTTCTCTGCATCCTTGTCAACATTTGTTATTTTCTGTTTTGTTTTTCATTTTTAATAGCATGTGAGGTGACATTTCATTATAGTTTTGATTTGCATTGTCCTGATGATAGTGATGTTGAGCATCTTTTCATACTTTGTGGTCATTTGTATATCTTTTTTAGAGAAATGTCTACTTAACCATATTTTTCACTCCAGAGATGCACCTGACCATAAGACACACCTAGGGCTTTAAGGAGGAAAATAAGAAAAAAAAAATATTCTGAACCAAATGGCGTGTTAAAATATTTAATAAAATATACCACAATAATATTTCAACAATGTAAACTCAACAGCAGTATTAACAACCATTAGCACTGTTATTAACAAAGGAGAAGAGACTTTAATGTTCAAATACTCTTTTAGTTGTCTGGGAACCTGCAGCAGCTGAAAAAAATGAACATTCACTCCATAAGATGCACGGGCATTTCCCCCTCCACTTTGGGGGGAAAAAAGTACATCTTACAGAGCAAAAAATATGGTAAGTCCTTCGCCCATTTTATTTTTTTTCAGAGACAGAGAGTCAGAGAGAGGGACATAGGGACAGACAGACAGGAACGGAGAGAGATGAGAAGCACCAATCATTAGTTTTTTGTTGCCGTTGCGACACCATAGTTGTTCTTTGATTGCTTTCTCACATGTACCTTGACCGCGGGCCTTCAGCAGACTGAGTAATCCCTTGCTGGAGCCAGCAACCTTGGGTGAGCTTTCGCTCAAGCCAGATGGGCCCCACGCTCAAGCTGGCGACCTTGGGGTCTCGAACCTGGGTCTTCCACATCCCAGCCCGACTCTCAATCCACTGCGCCACTGCCTGGTCAGGCATCCTTCGCCCATTTTTTAATTGGGTTAATTTTTGTGTTGTGTTGTAAAGTTCTGTATATAATCTAGGTATTAACTTCTTATCAGATATATGGTTTGCAAATATTTTCTCCATTTCTATAGGTTGCCTTCTGTGGATTGTTTGTTTGTTTGGCTACACAGAAATGTTTAAGTTTGATATAGTCAAATGTTTATTTTGCTTTTGTTACCTGTGCTATTGGTGTGATATTCAAGAAATCATTGCCAAGTGTAATCTCATGAAGCTTTCCCCCTATGTCTTTTTCTAGGAGTTTTATGGTTTCAGGTCTTGCATTTAAGTTAATTCTTGTATGTGGTAAAAAGTAATGGTCTGGCTTCATTCTTTTGAATGTGGATATCCAGTTTTCCTAACACCACTTGTTGAACAGTCTATCCCTTGCCCATTATATGCCCTTGGAACACTTGCTGAAGATCATTTGACCATGTATGTGAGGGTTAGTTTCTGAGCTCTTTATTCTGTTACATTGGTGTACTTGTCTATCTTTATGCCAGTACCACACTTGTTTTGAAACTGTAGCTTTGTAATATGTTTTAAAATCAGGAACTATGAGGCTTCCAGCTTTGTTTTTCTTTCTCAAATTTTTTGGCTATTTGATTACATACGATTTTTAGTTGTTTGTTTTTTATTTCTGCAATAAATGTTATTGAGATTTTGATAAGGGACTGCACTGAATCTATAGATTACTTTGGTTAATATGTACATTTTAATAATATTAAGCATAGGATTATATTTTAATAATTATATAGAAAAGCTGGTTGTCTGTGAAGGGTATTTGCATTCAAAGCAATAAAATTATGTTATTGTCTTATTAAAGAATACTTATTTTATTTTACCCTCTCTAAGAGGGAGAGTGGGGTGATGAAGAGAGAGAAGGAAGGGTTGCATAGCTCCAGCCTAAGTGAAGGGTTTCAAGTTATTAGTTTGTATTAAGATACAAACTAAAATTAAGGGGCAAAGTATCTCTGAATTATACCTTCCTGGAAATTATCTGATGTATGCAAGGACTATTCCTAGCGATCCTAACTCTTACGATTATATTGCAATTCAGAATAAGTATTAATAGTGAGCATTTTACATTGAGCTCTGGCAGGTTAGCCTATGCTTAATTTTTGTTCATGGATTTTAAAGTGTAGAACAAGCTAATACAAATTGTTTATTAGGATGGTAAGCTGGTTCCTGCTCTCATTATATTTATGTGGGGTTTTTTTCTATTTTTCTTTTTTTTTGGTTCAGTTTTTTTTAATGAGTAATACTTTATTTCATAGATATAATTTCTTCTTTGTAAGGATATTAATTAGAGTATTTTAACCTTTTTTCTCTGCATTGTCTCTAGTCCTTTGAGTTATGTTGTTCTGCTTGTTTTGGTCTAGTTCTTTTATGTTAGAGGCTGGTGATCTTAAGTTGTCCATTTCTATTTAAGTGTGAAGTGTACAGTTCTCTGTCATAGTGGGCAGGCAATTTCTGTTGGGCTTCTCTATGGGATGAAGTTGTAGAGACCTGGCTCTTTCAAAAATCCATAGGTTTTTTTTCTCTAGCTATTTATTCCAAAAATAATCTGACAGACTGCTGTTGGGAGTGGTACGTGTCTTTCTGCTTAGTCACAACACTCTTTTTCCTCCATAGTGTTGCTCTACCCTGTGTGTGATGTCAAGTTTGGAGCCTCTTTTTCAGTTTTTGTATAGAAAAATGATGTGCCAGAGTGAGATCGAGATGACCATCAGGAGAGGAATCCAGGCCACTAACCTCATTCAGGATTCACTCATCCACTCTGTGCTTCATCCCTGCCTTTTTGGGATCTGATACCTGCAACTTTGGACTTTCTGGAAGTCCTGTGACTTGTGCTGTTTTTTTCTTCATTGGTACCTCCCTAGAGGCATCTGGCATTCTGGTTTTAGATCACTCCCAAGTCCTCCCATCAATCAGCTTTCCATTTCTTACATATTCGTTAATACCTCTCATCTGCTTTTACGTCTCTGCAGTTGTCTTTGGTCAGTGGGTTTTACCATTTAAAAATATTTTTGTTCTCTTGTTAGTGGTATTTCCCAAGGGAGCAGAAATATATGTTTAATCTGCCATATTTAATCTAAGCATCTTCCTCCATCACACACCATAACTTCAAGATCCATGTCAAGTCCCACACTTTTCATGAAAGCTTTTCCCTGTAACTATAGATGCTGTTGATGTTTCCTGCTTCTTACCATAAAACAAACAAAACACTCATTTGCAGTTCTTTGTCATATATTTGTTTCTGTGGCCATACAACTAAATTTACACTTTTTATTATTACTTTATTTTGTTTCTAAAAGTTTAAAGCACTTGAAACTTTAAAAAGAACTAAAGTTAAATCCCATTCAGTTCAGATTACTTATCTTTTAAACATACATTTTTCTTAAACTTTGAAGAAAATTTATATATTTTAAAAATGTATTGTATACAAGCATTAGATTGATTATTACAGGGTGTATTGTGGGAGTAGCAAGATAAACTCATCTGTGAGATGACATGGGAGGGGTTACGTGTGGTGGGGAAGGAAAGAGGGGAAGTCTGGTGTGTCAGGGGAAACAGGGTCAAACTTCCACAGGTGGGAAAGCTCCCAGCTTGTTCAGGCAAGAATAAATTTTATTTCATGAAATTTCCACGTTTTGAAAAGAAATAATAAATCTGCCTGGTAAGCAATTTTATGTATGTATGTATGTATCTGTTTTTGACACAGCCACCTGGGCTGTCCATTGTCTCCTCCTCACTGTGTAGAGAGGAGTGCCTGGCATAGAATATACACTGAATAAGCATTTGTTAATTTAACGAATGGGAAAAAAACTTTGGGAATCGATGCTTTATATATTATTTCTTTTTAAAATATAAACATGAGGTATTTCTCTCCCAAAATTTAGATTTTCCTTGCTCCTGCTTAACTTAGAGGAATACTACTTTGAACAGCATACAGCGCATCATATTCAGCGTAAGGGTAGTCAGAATGAAAGGTAAGGAGGATTTTTGGATCTCTGTGAACTAGCAAATATTTCTGTTGTCTGATATTTTAAAAATGTCATAATAGGTTCTTTTTTTCCTTTTTTTGTATTGATAAAGTAATGAGAAGGTGGGATTTATAAGTTGCTGTCATACTTCAAATATTTTCCAAAGCTAAGAATTGATGTGTACTAACTCCTTCAAGCTTGTGCCTCAGATCGATCAGCTGGTTAGGACTCTGACTCATTTCATCACTTTTTTCTTGCATCCCTTTTGTGCTGACACTTTCAGTTATTTGGGTTATGGTGGTATAAAAGTCAGTACTTTCAATTTGAACTAGAAGCAAGATTTTCTCTATATTTTAATAACTACTACTTATTACTATGAAAACAGATTCTGTTTCTTTTGTCATACCTTTTGAAAGCTATGTACAAAAGTATACAATGAAGTTTTTATTTAAAATGCCAGCTTGAGCCAGACCAGGCAAGTGGTGCAGTGGATAAAGCACTGGACTGGGATGCTGAGGACCCAGGTTGGAAACCCTGAGGTTGCCGGCTTGAGAGCAGGCTTACCAGCTTGAGCGCGGGTCGGTGGCTTGAGCATGAGATCATAGACATCATCACCCCATGGTCACTGATTTGAACCCAAAGGTTGCTGGCTTGAAGCCCAAGGTCACTGGATTGAGCCCAAGGTTGCCAGCTTGAGTGTGGGATCATAGACATGACCCCATGGTTGCTGGCTTGAGCCCAAAGGTCACTGGCTTTAAGCCCAAAGTTACTGGCTTGAGCCCAAGGCCCCTGGCTTGAGCAAGGGGTCACTCGCTCTGCTATAGCCCCTCAAGCAAGGTACATATGGGAAAGCAATCAATGAACAACTAAGGAGCTGCAGTGAAGTATTGGTGTTTCTCATCTCTCTCCCTTCCTGTCTGTCCCTATCTGTCTCTATCTCTTTCTCTCTCTCACACACACACACACAAAAAAAGCCAACTTGGAATTAACTAAGATGAAAGTTGTTCCAGCAAAAATGTTTCTGCTAATGATTTCCTTTCGGAATGTTACTTAACAACTATAGACCACAACTTCAATATGCTTTGATGTTAAACATGTGAATTTTTAGTGTCTTTTAGAATTGATCCTTGAAAGGAATTAAAACCATGTAGTGTTTGTTTAAATACAAGCCAAGGTGAAAATAGACAGCTTTTTGTTTGGGACCGTAGAACATAGCTTTCTTTAGCTTTCAGTCAAATTAAATAATTACTATTCCTTAAAAGCAGCACCTTGCTTCTTGCCTCTGGAATTTAACTCATATTCTTTTCTCTAACTTCATGCCTTCTTTTTTCTCCCAACACTCCTGTGTCCTATATCATATCAATGGCTTGTTTAAAATTAAATATATTTGTTTATTATTAAAACATAAATATAAGGTAGCAAATTGAAACCTAGTTTTATAATTTCAAAGTTGTCACTAGGGTGAAAGGGTACAGCCCCATAAAAGTGACTTTGGTAATATCTAGCACAATTGCATGTGCATTAACCCATTTGATCTAGCAATGCTACTTCTAGGAAACAATCTTAAATATACGCTGGAAAAAATATAAATGGACATATGTACAAATTTATATATTAAAGCGCTACTTGACTGGGAACAATCCAATAGAGAAATGATTGAATAAACCATGAAATGTTCATATAATAGAGTGCCAACAAGGGAATGAGGAAGTTCTATATTGCACTGGAGTGATGAGCATATATTAAGTGCAAAGCAGAAGAGGCAGGATACTGGGTATTTTATGCTATCTTTCATATGAGAAAGAGGGGAATAACTTTTTGGTTATATTTTTAAAATTTAAAAACTTTTTAAATTCTGTGTTTTTAAAAGCATACACTAAAAGCTAATGGAAATGGTTATCTGCACATAAGAGGGGGGATGAAGACAGTAATATGGAGATGGCAACTAGACTTCTCTGGATGTACCTTATTTTATAACTTTGGTTTTTGAGCCGTTGAGATAGTCTTTATACATTTGATACAAAATTAAATTTCAAGAGAAATAGTAAATTCTAAAAATTGAGAAGAATATGAACTGTATATAAAGTTGGAGGGTTGACCTCAGGGAAGAATTGTTTTAATAAACTTCACAGCATAATAATTTGACTGTGTCTCTGGTAAGATATATCCAAAGTTGAAAATGAATTGCAAAAATGTTGTGTACTATTTTAGTAGAAATATTATTAATAATTTTGATGTTATTTTGAAGCTGTTTTATGCACACCTTCACATAGATTTATACAGTTAAATAAAGCAAGTAATATGTTAATGCCAAGATCTAGATTTTCAGCACAAAAGAGATACAAATCTAATATTAAAGGAGTTAAGTAGAAACCTTGTAATTTTATATTTGAATGGAAATAGTGTATTCATTTACTTTTCTTTTAAAAAAAAGGTATTTTCTAGCTCTTTCCTCTAAAAGGGCCTAGAAATAACTCGGTAACAATGAGCTCAGAGATTATGGTCTCTGAGTACTGCTTCCTACTAAAAAGAACGATGGCTCTTTAGAAAAGTGGCTGAGTGTGTCTGGGGCAGAAAAGGTACGAGATGAACCTGAAGCATCTTGTCATACTGGCAAGTAAGAAAGATATCAGGAACTACTGAACTTTGAATTAAAAGTACACAAAGGTCAACTTGAAGAGTAGAGCAAAAAACTGGAACAAACTGAGCATCAAAAAGTAAAAATGACTGCAATGGATTGAAATATATTAGAATTGTTAAAATCTACCAGTTTATAATTATATATATGTATTACTTTTGAAGAATATTAGAAAGCCAACTCATTTTTCTGAAACTATCCAATAAGGAATTAAGCTATTTTTCCGTTTTCCTTCTACAAATTATTCTTCAGGGTAACCAAATCATAGATAAGTCAAGGTATTATTTGTTAAGGAATTCTAGATAATAAACATAGCAGAATGATCAAAATTTCAATCCCTAATGAATAATGGATGTACATTCTTTATGTAGATGCAAATTACAAAACTTGGGTAAAATGTGGCCTGCCACTTATTTCGTAAAGTTTTATTGGGACACCCATACTCACTTGTTCATATATTGTGTGTGGTTGCTTTCCTGCTACAATAGCAGCATTGAATGGTTGTGACAGACACCATATGTCCTGAAAAGTCAAAAATATTTACTATCTGGCTTTTCATAGAAAACATTTGCTAACCCCTGATGTAGACAGAATTTTCAATGACAGCTAAACCAGCAGGTGAAAAGCTGCTGAGAAATTTTATAATGGACATATCACGGTTGACACCACCTATAGCCACTGGTTCCTCCAGATAGGAAGGAAGCACATGAGCGCTGCCTCTGAAGGACTCTTGCCTGAAGTGCAAACCTGAATCTGGTCAGATCTTTTAATTTTGACATTTATTTAAAGGAAATAGGGTAGAGGAAAAACAGAGATATAGTCAGCAAAATTTGTAGTGTGGGAAAATGAAAACTGTTTTAGATTAAGAGATAAAAGAGACATTATCAACTAAATATAATATGGACTTCAGGGTTTGACTTGAACAAACCAACTATTAAAACACATTTAAGAAATAAAAAATTTGAACACTGATTGTATACTTGATATTAAGGAATTATTATTATTTTGGTGTGATCATGATAGGCCATTTATTTAATGAGTCTTTTCATATTTATTTGTGGATGAAGTGTATGATGTCTGGAATCATCCCTGTAATCCAGTGGTTAAACACAAAACAGTGGCCACATATTAATAGTTGCAGAAGCTAGGTGATTGATACTTGTGAATTTTCTATTGTCTGTTAGTATATGCTAAGAAATTTTCATATAAGTATTTGTGTTAAGTTATTATTACATAATTTAGAGCATTAGAAAAGTAAATGCAGTTAATAGCATGGAAAAAATGGTGTGAAATCAACAATATAAAAAGTCCTTTGAGGAAGAAGAATTGCAAACTAAATCATGAACCTTCATTATGATGAGTCTTCTCATTCATTAAATACATACATATTGAGCACTTAAAGTGGAAAACTAAAGAAATATTTCCCGTCCAAAAAAGAACAGGAAGTGTTACTCTGGTGATGGTAGGAGGAAGGAAGGGTGTAGGGGGGCAGTACTCAAATTTTAACAGTATATTTTTAGTGTGGTTTTCTGTTTAGATACTGTAAGTTTTCAACCAATAGATTATTTAAACTATATAGAGATGCAGATATAAATCCAAGAAGTGGAATTAAAAACACTAAATCTAACATTTGAATTGATAGTTTGTGAAATTGCTTATCATTATGGGACAGATTTTTTCCTGAATTCTTATATACCCCAAACCAGTGTTAAGAGCATTTTATGCACTGAGTTCAAACTCTTATTTTTCCATTATGATAAGTTAAGAAAACAACCTCTTACATAGCCAATTGTAGATATTTCGTATTGCCTTCTGAATACCATATTTTGCCATGTGTAAGATGCACCTTTTTTAAAAAATTTGGAATCTAAAAACTGGGTGCATCTTATACAGTGTTTGTAGAAGTGTGACATTTCAAATGCCATAGATAGAACTGAGGACAGGTAATATATGAAGACAGTGAATTGTCATCTGGCACAGATGAGGTCAAGCTAATGGATGGGAGTTTTGACAGTGATGAAGAGTTGTATAAATTTTATGATGAATAAAACTTGAGTTCAATCACTTAATGCAATACATTTTTTTTTCAAATTTCGGGCCCCCAAATTAAGGTGTGTCTTATACATGGGGAAATATGGTAGTTCTTTCAGTTATATGGCATTAAAAGTTAAAAGGATGTACTGGAGATAGGATAGAATCAATGTTTCCTGAGGGTCAGCTTTCTGATCCCTAGTTTCCCTTTCAGCGTAGTTGTGAACACCAAATGAAATAATACTAATGAAATGCATAGGACAGTGCTCACTATATGAAACCATATTACAGTATATGCAGATTTTGTTAACCTCCAGGTGATATGCAGAATTATTTTGCTATATTTTCCAACCTTTCATCCCCTTCTCTTTAATTCTGTTGTTGATCTTTTTTTTTAGTTGTTTTAGTCATTTACTTTCTAGTTAAAAAGTATATTGGGATTCTTCTGTGACTTTTGTTAATGTTCATTAATAATTCTCCTTTTGTACTTTGATCTCTAGGAGAATCAGAGGCTCCTTAAAAATATGTTCAAAGTCAGTTATTTTTGAACCAGATGCAATATCCCAGCCCATCATTAAGGTAAATGCTTTGTAAAAATCGAGTCATTACTATTGTTTGTGTCTCTTTTCCCTTTGCTTATTTTTCTATTTCTCTCTCAATTTTATCTAGATCCCTTTGAGGGATTGTATAAACATAGGAAAATATGGAGAAAACGGAGCCAATAGACGCTTTGCAAAGTATGTCATTGTAATAACTGTTTAAATTTACTTCTACCAAAATATTATATATGTTTAATAACCTTTATCTGCCTTTTAGGACAAAATCGGGGGGGATTTCACTCATTTTCAGTCAGGTAAGTCTCACATAGTAAATATTTTGTCCTAACCTAAATAAATATTGTATGTGTTATGTGTGTGTTTTGCATTTACGCATGATTCAATTATTTGTTGGAATCTCAAATGAAGACCATTAGAATAGACATTTCAATCCTTTAAAACAATTTAATTATTGAGAAATGTGCTTTTAAAAGAGATGTAATTCCCAATGAGATCCCTGATGTTTATTAAGTGTGTGATACCTGCAGGCTTGTGGTTCCATCTTTAGGAGCCTTGGCCATGGCGAGGGTTGAGATAAAAGGGCTGCAGTGTCTCCTGTGTCCTCCTCGGCATTTAGAAGGTGGGAGGCCACTTAAATGGATCTCAGCTTGACTTGTGGTGTCAACCACAACAGCGACTAAGGATGTGTAGGCTTGTATGATTATGACACTTGAGGTCATGACTTTATTCCTTCAAGATTTACTGGGTATACATTTATGTATCCAGTACTGCGCTTAATATTGGCAATGCAGAGATGAATTAAAACATGTTTTCTTTTTCTGTGATATACTTAACTTAGATTTTGGAAAAGTTGTAAATAAGAAGTAGAGATTATCTACCACTTCCTTTGGCTCTGGATTTCACCCTCTTCATCTCTAAATGAAAAGATTAGAGGAGAGCAGTGTTGTCTCAGCTACCAAGTAGGGCCCTAGTTTCTTGAAGTGTTCAAAGAAAAATCTTTCTGTGATCAAGTGAGTGTAGGAAAAGCTGTGGGACAGAAAGGCACTTAGATTTCTTTTCTTCAGGACTTGACTCAAAAGCTTAATATACAGAAGTGCATTGAATCTCAAGGATGTGAGTGGTTAGGAGCAGAAAGCGCTCCGAGCAGTTTTCAGATCACTGAACCCTTTGATCATGGAGAGCTTTTTCATGTATACTGAAAATAATGTTACAAAAAATAGGAGATATTAGATTAGGTGATTTTTTAGGTCTGCATCCTGATTCCATTATCTTTAAGGAAGAAAACTTTTCATAAGCTATCTTTGACTTTACAGTCTTTTAACTGCATAAATGAAAACAGATACAGCTGTCTATTACTTTGAGGAAGGAGCACATTAATAATTCTGGTCTGCCCCTATCCTCTCATTATTTCTATAGTATCCTTCTACGTCATTGCCATATTCTAGAAAGTCTGTATCTTGAAAGAACTACTTTTTCCATTGGAAGTATGGTTTCCATTAGAAAACCATATATTTTGATAAAATTTTAATAACTTAGGACTTAGAAATAAAATCCAAATATATCGAAAGTCCAATATATCAAAACAGACTCAAAAATATATAAAGTCCTATATATCAAACAGACTCAAAATCAGCTTAATACCAGTGGGTGACTAGACACAAGCTATTCTTTCAACTGTTACTTTAAGCTCCCTGGGTTAAGAATACAACCAGGAAATACATCTTTTATGTTTTTTGATTATTTACTAGGTCACAGAAACATGGTAATCTCCCATTATCTGCAAGGGACACATTCCAGAACCTCCAGTAGATGCTTGAAACTGTGGATTTTATCGAATCCTATATATACATGTTTTTTTCCTGTACATCATACGGTTTCACTTGAAGCACTTTACAACTTCTCTCTGGCATATCCAAATTGCCTATATCATTACTCTTGTGCTGAGGTCCTTAGTATGTGAACTAAGGGTGACATGGGCACAAGCACTGAGATTCCACAACAGTCTTCTGATAACCGAGGCAGCTACTGAGTGACTAATGGGTGGGTAGTGTGTACAGTGAGGACATGTAGACAAAGGGATTATTCACGTCTGGCTGGTTTGAAGCAGGAGGGCATGAGATTTCATAATGCTTCTTAGAACTGCATACACTTTAGACTTATGAATTGTTTATTTTCCATTTAATATATTCAGACCAAGGTTAACTGCAGGTCACTTAACCCATGGAAAGTGAAACCATGGATAAGGGAGGTTTCTTAAAATTTAGAGAGTTTTGCTTCCAAATTTGCTTTTACTGGTAGAATAGAGGATGTGTGTATGTTTGTAAATAATAGTTTTAATTCATGAACTTAATGAATATTATATGCGAGGTTTTAGAGATATAGGGAAGAACAACATGCCCTCCTCACCGTGCATTTTACTTTCCAGTGGGGGAAACAGACGGGAAGCAAATACCTTGTGCAATGCCAGATGGTGATAAATGTCACGAAGCAAATGCAAACAGGACAAAAGGGTAGAGTACAATAAGGGGTACACATGCTACTACAGATAGAATGGGCAGGAATGCCTCGCTGAGAAGGTCCCACTCGAAGGCACAACACTCAGATGACGTGAGGGAGTGAGTCAGGCATCATCATGAGAAATAGCATTTCAGGACAGAGTGGCAGGGCAGAGGTCTGAGACCTGAGTGTCCTGGGCAGGTGGCAGGCGCAGTGAGAGTGAGTGTGCCCGGACCGGGGCAGTAGGATAGTACTGGAGACGGAGGTGAGGGGTGGCGGAGACCTTGTCACAGAGGGCCTTGTGGCCCCTCAGGAGTTAGAATGAAGCACAGAAGAGAAAAGCCATGGGAGAGCTGACAGAGAAGGAGCGTGGTCTGGTTTGTGTCTATCTGTAAATCTCTCTGGAGGCTGAGGAGAGGACAAGCTGGAGGGGGCAAGTGTACAAGCACGGCGACCCTTCAGGGGTGTTCAGAAACCGGGACGTTAGACCAGGATGGTAGCAGTAAAAGGGGCGAGGTTGTCAGTGTCTGGACAGATCCTGAAGCAAAACCTAACAGGATGTGCTGACTGACCAGCTGAGAGGTGTAAAGGGAAACAGTCAGTAAAGACTCCAGCTGGGTGGATAGCGGTGCCCTTTGTTGTGATAAAGAAGCAGGCTTTGTTCAGAATGGGACTTCTCAGAGCCAGCAGGCAGTTAGAAGCACCTGTCTGGGCTTCAGACAAGCTGAGGCTAGAAAGAAATGGGAGGTCCTTGGCAGTTTCCAGATACTTTTTAAACCCTGGTGCTGGCTGCAGCTTCCCGGAGACTGAGTGTGGACAGAGGCCTGAGGAGGCCCCACAGCAATCTGTAACAGTAGGGGTTGCAAAGAGCAGGGCCAGAAGGAAGACAGGAGCAGCTGGCGAGTTCAGGAGAACCAGGAGCAGGTGGCTGGGGAGCAAGTGGAGAACTGCTACCAAAGAGCCATCACCTCTGTCACATGCTCTGAGAAACAGAGGCAAGGAAGACCTCAGAAGGGGCTCTTGGATTTGGTGACACGGAGATCTTGTGCATCTTTTATGACCTTCTCAGGAGTGGTGTCAGTAACACGGTACGGGTAAAAACAAAATTACCTGTCCTGGGTCCAAGAGAAGATAAAGTCAGTTCTAGTAAAGAGTTCTGCCATGACAAGGAACAGCAGAACGGCCGAAGGAGGATGTGAGACCGTGGAGAGTTTTCTACTATGGTTTATTTCAAACGGGACAGAGTGCAGGGTATAATCATGGGAGCAAAGCTTTTGACTCACTGATGGGGGTGGGGTGGTCCACATTCAGTGCCCTAGTAGATTGACTGGTCTCCTGAGAGTCCGGGCAGCCCCTCCATCATAACAGGTACAAGTGCAAGGAGATTGTTGGTTCTGGCGGATGGTGTTATTTGTTTGACATATAGAGTTACTGACACAGAGTGTAAGGATAGGTGGCCTGGTGTATATAAGAACTCTGTATGTCCAGATCACCTCTAGAAAAGGAAAGTTCCTTCTTGTTGATGAATTATTTCACGCCACAGTGACTTATTTTACCCATTTTTTAGAAAACTGGCACTTAGATGAGCTACCTTCACCTGTCCACTTGGTACGAATGATGGCATTTAGAAAGTACCATACAGACTTTATTTATCTAGTAATGGTTGATGGCTGGTGGCCTTGATGTATCTCTTTTTAATTTAATATTTGTTATTTTAATACCTGAATCTTAAAGCTGTATTGATATTAATGTAAGTGCTTTTGGAAATTGGAGATTATGTAACAATGATTTAAATTCAATTCATAATATCTGAATTTATAATAACTTATTGCTGTAAAAATTTTTATTTGACAAATATTGATTTGTCTTTCTCAGGTATATTTCATTAAAGAACACAACATTGTTGCACCATACAAAATAGAAAGAGTAAGTAAGGTTTTCCATTTATTCCCAGAAATTAATCTAGTGCTTTTGAACAATAAAATTTTTTGATTAACATTTTTAATCTTTAATCAAATATAATATTAATCGGTATTTAAAAGCTTGTTACCTAGCAGATATAATAAAACTACCCAAGGAAATCACAGATTTTTAGTCCAGGAGATTTCAATTAACTTTGTGTGTGTGTGTGTGTGTGTGTGTGTGTGTGTGTGTGTGTGTGTGTGTGTATGTATGACAGAGACAGAGAGAGGGACAGATGGGGACAGACAGACAGGAAGGGAGATGAGAAGCATCAATTCTTTGTTGCGGCACCTTAGTTGTTATTGATTGCTTTCTCATATGTGCCTTCACTGGGGCAGGGGTAGGGGGTTACCACAGATGGAGTGACGCCGTACTTAAGCCAGCGACCTTGGACTCAAGCTGGTGAGCCTTGTTCAAACCAGATGAATCCGTGCTCAAGTTGGCAACCTCAACCTCAGGGTTTTGAACCTAAGTCCTCTGTGTCCCAGTACAACGTTCTATCCACTGCGCCACCGCCTGGTCAGGCTAATTTTTTGATTTAAAAAAAAAATTTAATAGGTAAAAGAAATCACTAGAGTAAAAATTGAAATCAGATAAATAATTGATAAATTTTCTTAATTGGGTAGAAGCTATGAGTAGACTTGAACACAATATCTATCTGGTTTTCCAGGACTTGTCAAATAAGCATAAACATTACATTTAACCATGCTGGGTTTTATGTAATTCTTTATGTGTCAGCTTAATGTATAGTAAAGGGGTAATTCTACCAAAAGAGAATTTCTACAGGACTTAGTGACAAGGTCAGTGTTCTTTATAATGACACCTCTGTGAGATAGGAAAAAATCACCCTCCCTGTGAAACACAATCTCAGAGGCTGAATCACAGTCCCCCTGCAGGCCAGCCCGCAGGTCTTCAGCCAGCAGCTTGGGGAACTAACTACATGCTTATATCGAAGAAACAGTTACATACACCAGTTAGTCAGAAACTATAAATATTGAGATTTAATTACTCTCAGGTGGTGCTGTTGGCATTTTGGGCAGGATAGTTCTGTATTGTGTGGAACTTGCTCTTCAAGTAGTATGTTTTGGCAACCTGTTACCACCCACTAAATGCCCTAATACACTGTTCCTGCCATTGTGTGCTGCACCTCTACACACCCCAAGTTGAGAGCCACTACCTGGGGTGCTGTCCTCAAAGGCTCTCCTGATAGGCACCTGAAATGCTGCCCTTGGTCCATTGAAAATTAGGTGAAAGGAAATGAGTGAGGCTGTCTGAAGCAAAGAGAAGGTGTTTTGTTCCAATGTGAATTAGAAAACCAAAGGACTCTCAGATTTGAAGTGAGAGATAGTGACATCAGTGACAACAATGAGAGACCTCAGGTTAGGAAGCCCCAGACCCTCGTTCCTCTCCTGGACACACTTCAACAACCATGCATGGCTCAATTTCCTTTGTGAGGATTTCGAAAACCAATCAAGAGCCCGCTGCACCCCAGGTTAGCATGAAACCAGCCTCACTGGAGCTAGCAGGAAAGTTTGTAGACTCCCCCCACACAGTATATGATTAGGAGGAAACTCCCAGCTCCCAACTTCTCCCTGGGCAGGAAAGACAACCCCTGGGCCGTAGGTCCAATGTTCTGACCTTTGGGGGCAGCTGCCTGAAGGAGTGGCTCACCTGTCTTGGAGTGTAGACAGGACCAGGCCTACTCTAGATGCCTGGGACCAGTAAAAGCAAGAAAGAGCAGGCCATCCTGCTGCAGCTCCAGAGGGCCTGCTACAGCCTGTGACAGGCCGCTGCCGCAAGGCGAACTCTCCCCCGGGGGAAAGAGGAGAGGAGAGCACGGGGCACGCAGAGTTAACCATCACAACATCTATGCACCCATCCTCAGTACAGGCGCTTACACATGTGAAGCAAACATTGACAGAATTGGAGGGAGAAATTGACAGCAACACCGTAATAGGGGATTTCTGTCCCCATTTTCAGTAATGGGTAGGACATGCAGAGAAATGATTTAAGTAGGAAACGGAGGACTTAAGCAACACTAGATGAAGCGAACCTAACAGACACATTGAGAGCATTCTTCCCAACAGCAGCAGAACACACATTCTTCTTAAGCATACGTGGAACATTCTTCGGGGCTGATCACATGTTAGGTCACAGAACAAATCTTAATGGACTTAAGAAAATTGAAAAAATACCAAGTATGTTTTGCAACCACAAGGTAATGATAATAGAAATCTACAGTAGAAGGCAAATTCACAAGTGTGTGGAAATGAACACTCTTGAACAACCAATGAGTCAAAGGAGAAATGCAAAGGGATATTTTAAAATATCACAAAACAAATAATAGCAGCATACCAAAACTTATAGGATGCAGCAAAATCAGTACCAAGAGGGAAGTTTATAGTCATAAGCACCTACATTAAAAAAGAAGGAAGATCTCAAAATTTAAAACCTAAGTATATACCTCACGGAGCTAAAAAAAAAAAAAAAAAAAAAAAAGGAAGAGCAAACTAAGCCCAACATTAGCAGAAGCAAGGACATAATCAATGTAGCAGTAAATCTGGCGGGCTTTGCTTCTGGGAGCGCTCATCTTTGGGTGAGGTGAGGAAGGACACACCAGGCAGGTGCATGCAGCATTCGGCTAAGGATTTGCAAATACTCTTCAAGTAGTGTGTTTGGGCATGCTTCTTCTCTTCTTTTATTTTTATTTTTTCTCTTTTTATTAGGGCAAAATGGAATATGTCTTTGAATTGGATGTTTCAGGGAAAGTGGAAGATGTTGTGGAGACATTGCTTCAGGTAAGCCAGTGCCTTCCTTGGGTATTTATTGGGCAAATAATTCAAAACACACTTAGGCAGAAACTTGTTTTTTAACTTTATATTTATGCATCTTACTGAAATCCTAATCTCTTTTAGAAATATGAATCAGATTTACTTGATTATGTTGAATTTGAAAACTGTATATTAGGAAGAAGTCATACATACATATATCAAAAGTGATCATAACTGTTACTAAGAGGCAGGGTGATTGCTGCTTTTCATTGCTTCTGAGGAAATACTGTGCCTTCATATCATCTGAGAGAAAAAATAAATTCATGTATATTTATAATATTGTAGCTTCACAGAGCATCCTGCCTTGACAAGCTAGGAGACCAAACTGCTATGGTAAGTTTCTAAAGATGTGTCTTTATTATAAATTAACTTGTATTGAGTTTTGCTTATACTTATATCCATACTTTTTAAATGGTTCTTTTTTTAATAGATAACAGCTATTTTGCAGTCTCGTTTGGCTAGAGCGTCCTTTGACAAAAACAGGTAAGTTTTAAATGATTTTGTTTACTGGTTGTAAAAGCAGCAGACATCTTTTTCTGTTCGCCTCACTCAGCATGTCCAGGACTGATGTTATCATCTGCCTCAGCCCCAACCCGCTTTATCTTAGGGAGTGGCCCCCTTAGCGCAGGAGCAGCGTCAGGGGCTTCCTCCACTCTCCGCCATCCTGGCATCTCCCAGTCAGAAACCCCCATAGACTGATGCCCGCTAAGGTTTCTGTCTGTCAGCTTCTGGCTTTTCACGCTGTTCGTGCCTCAATGCAGGCCACCATCACCTCACACTCAACACCGTGACAGCTTTTAGCTTGTCTGCTGACTCCAGTCTTCCCTTCTCCAATCTTTTCCCCACCTATCTATTGTACCATTAAATTATGTTCTTTCCAAACAACTTATCTAATTGTATCACTTGTCTGTTTAAATTCTTCAAGGCTTCTCATGGCCTTCAGGGGGAAATCTTAGCCTTACTTGGCTCACAGACCACTTCCATTCCAGTCCTTGTTCTCTACTCCCAGCCACTGCTCTTGAATTCTGGACTCCAGCTCTCTGAATTACGTGCAGTTCCAGAGTACGCCACGGGGTCTCACCTCTGAGCCTTAGTACGAGTGTTCCCTCTGAAGGAACTCATCCTTCTATCGCTTGCTCCTGGCTACCTCTTCCTTATTTTTCTCATTTCAGCTTCGCTGACAGTATATCTGGAATGTCTCTCCTGACTCTTCAAATTGTAATAGGTACCTTCCTGAGGTATCCTATAGGGACCAACAGACTATATTTCTGTTAGTCTAATATTTTTTTCCTTAGCTGTTTTAAGTATACAGTGTATTTTCTAAAAACAATTTTACTTTAATATCAGCCTGTTCTCTCATTTGTTTCTTACCTTATGTTAAGTAGATTTCATTATATTAAGTAGATTTCAGCTATTTGTCTATGTCTCCATCTGCAGTACTACAGTACTAATTACTATAGCTTTATCATTGCTATCACTTGATGTCTGGTAGTGCAGGGCCCCATATTTTATTGCCTTTTTCACTGTTTTCAATATTCTTGGCCTTACACATGTCTATATAAATTAGAATTAGCTTGTCAAGTTCCATAAAAGAAAGCCTACTATGATTTTGACTGTGATGTTGTTTCTGTAGGTCTTTTGTAGTATCTTCCTTATGATTTTTGTTATAAAGGTCTTTCCTCTCTTTTAAAAATTTTTTTTAAAATTTATTTATTTTAGAGAGAAAGAGGAAGGGAGAGAAAGTGAGAAACATCAATTTGTTGTTCTACTTATTTATTCATTCATTGGTTGATTCTTGTATGTGCCCTGAAGGGGGCTCCAACCTGCAATGTTGCTCTATAGGACGACGCTCTAACCAACTGAACTACCCAGCCAGGACGACCTTTTCTCAGTGTGCTGGGTTTATTCCAGTACTTCATATTTTTAATGGTGTTGTAAATGCTATCCTAGGGAATTTTTATTTTCTGTGTATTGTTTATATATAGAATGCAGTAATTTTTTTGTATTCGTTTTATTTTCAACAACCCTGCTAAACTTTGCAATTTCATTATGTAGGTTCTTTGATATGTTTAGAATCTATGCATGAAATATTGCAGTCTCTATTTACTAGGTATCATTTTTATTTTAGAGTTTTGCATTTGCAATCATTCCAGCTTAGAACAAAGTAGAAAGTATTAGTTGAATAGATTCATTTTTAGATTCTTATGTGCTAGGCTTCTACTAGAAGCTTATGTTTATAAATGAGATTAGTTTGTAATACTGTTTTATTGCTATCTTTGTGAGATTTGTGTCCCTGAAAACTTGCCAATAAAGCCATCTGGCCAATGATGTTTTTTTTGTGTTTATGTTGGCTTCTTTTTCTGTTTCACTTATTGGCACTAATTTTTTCTCATTTTTATGCTTGTAGGATATATTAGGTAAGTGAATTGCTCTGAAGAATAGCTTCCATTTTAGAAAGGATAAGGAATAGTAAAAAGAATTAGCTTCTTTTGACCTACTTAGAATATATAATTTTTCTAAGTTGTGATTTTAGCTTCAATCCTGGTCTTCAGCATAATGTTTTAAAAAACTGTTTACTATGAAAAATTTAATTTATTCAGTCTCCAAAATGTTAAGACTGAGTAATTTGGGGAAGAAATTTTTAAAATATAAAATGAAATATTTCAGTATTTATGCTTCCTTTGAAAGAAAGAAGATAAAGTTTTGCTTAAAAAAAAGGCTTTAATCATATTTCTGAGGAAATACTTTTTATTAAAGAAATAAAGAGTAACTATATTTTTTTCTTCCTCCCCATTCTGAAAATTTTAAATCTTTGCCAGAATAATGTAGTGATCACAGATTCTCTTGAGTCACCAGGTATTAATTTGTTAACATTTTTCCAAATTTGCCTTAATTCTTATATGTTTATATTTTTACTCACTTGCTCTGTGTATGTGTGTGTGTGTACATATGGATATATATACATAATATATATATATATATGTAGATGTGTTTTATGTATGTATATACAGGGTAGGGCAAAAATAGGTTTATAGTTTATATGGAAAATACTACAATAATAAATAAATAATATAAGAATAAACACTGTTTTGCATACTCACTATAAACCTACTTTTGCCCCACTCTGTATAGATAATATATATATGTATATGTTTTGTACTACTATGTATAACATATGAGTATAATTTTTTGCTGAACCTTTTGAAGTTATATGACAAGACATCATGACCCTTCACTTACAGCTACTTCAACAGGTATCTGTTAAAAGGATATTCTCTGACAATCCTCCATACACTAGAATACTCAAGTTGCAATAATTTTATAATATCATGTAATTTATAGCTCCATATTCAAATTTCCCCACTTACATGGCAAAATGTCTTCTTTACAATAGTTTACTTTAGATTAATTTCAAACTTAAAGAAGAGAGCTAAAGATACTACAAAGTTCTTTTACCCCTCACCCAGTTCCCCCCATTGTTATGTGTTTAGAATGACAATGCTGCCATCATCTTTTGTTGACCTTGTATCTTTTGACTTCCTAAGTCAGGGGTCCCCAAACTTTTTACACAGGGAGCCAGTTCACTGTCCCTCAGACCATTGGAGGGCCAGACTATAAAAAAAACTATGAACAAATCCGTATGCACACTGCACATATCTTATTTTAAAGTAAAAAAAACATAACGGGAACAAATACAATATTTAAAATAAAGAACAAGTAAATTTAAATCAACAAACTGACCAGTATTTCAATGGGAACTATGGGTGCGGATGCATCCTCGGCTCCTCTCACTGACCACCAATCAAAGAGGTGCCCCTTCCAGAAGTGCGGAGGGGGCTGGATAAATGGCCTCAGGGGGTCATAGTTTGGGGACCCCTGTCCTATGTCATGCATTAGTCCTAGTGGGTTTTTTATATTTCCATAGAGTTTTCTGAGTACATAATCATTTAATCTGTGAATATTGACCATTTCACAGAAATCCTTATGGCTTTTATTCCTACTTCCTGCCTCGTTGCACTGCTTAATTAATAGATGTGGTGGGAGCAGACATCCTTGCCTTTTTTTTCTTTTTCTACAGAGAGAGTCAGAAAGAGGGATAGGTAGGGACAGGCAGACGGGAACGGAGAGAGATGAGAAGCATCAATCATCAATTTTTTGTTGCGACACCTTAGTTGTTCATTGACTGCTTTCTCACATGTGCCCTGACTGCAGGCCTTCAGCAGACCGAGCAACCCCTTGCTCAAGCCAGTGACTTTGGGTCCAAGCTGGTGAGCTTTTGCTCAAACCAGATGTGCCCATGCTCAAGCTGGCGACCTCGGGGTCTTGAACCTGGGTCTTCTGAATCCCAGTCCGACGCTTTATCCACTGCTCCACCACCTGGTCAGGCCTTGTTCTTGATCTTACAGGAAAAGGGTTTAATGTTTCACTATTAATGAATGATGCTAGCAGTAGCTTCTTTTAGATGTCCTTTATTAGAATGAAGAAGTTCCTTTTTATTCCTGGTTTGCTGAAAGGATTTTTGATATTAAGTTTAGAATTTTGTTAACTAATTTTCCTGCATTTATTGAGATGATCGTATTTTTCTTCTTTTGTTAATACTGTGAATTATATAGATTGATATTTTTAATGTTAAACCAAACTTGTATTCATGGGATAAATTCAACTTTATCATGATGCATTATCCTTTTAATATATGGTTAGAATTGCTCTACTAATATTTTGTAATTGGTACATATCATGAGAAATACTGCTCTGTAATTTTTATGTACCTGTCAGGTTTTGCTATTACCAGGGGATTGCCAATATTATTAACCTTCTCAAGAAACCCATTTTTGACTTTATTGATTTTTCTCAATTTTCCATTTTATATGAAATTGATTTCCTCTCTTATGATTTCCTTCCTTCTGCTTACTTTGGTTTTAACATTTTTGCACTGTGCTCTCCAGTCCTGGTCTGGTCCTGCTTCTCTGCAGATCTGTCCTCACCCCCCAGCCCTTAGCCCTCCTGTGAGAGGTTGCTCCTTCTCCTGCCACACAACTTGGCTCCCTTCATTTAGGTTTCTTTGCATCTGCAGCTTTATAGTAATTTTTTTTAATAACGAGACTTGTATAACTTATCTAGCAGGTTTTGGTTAGGGTGACAGTACAAGGTCTCCTTTATATCCTAACTAGAAGTGGAAGTCTGCCCCTGTATTCTTTTGTCTTGTTACTTATAATGGAGATTTATTTTTAACCCAATTATGTAACTAAGTAGTTGCCTTCAAATATTGATTATTTGGTGTTTCCTCTCTATATTCTTTTTAATTAGTAAAGCAAAAAGACAGTGGGCTTTTTGACTGCTTAATTTACAAGAGGGTGGTAGAAAAATCATCACTGATTGGTTTTACTGCAGTAAATCCACAAAAGAATATACGGTTGACACTTGAACTACAGGGGAGTTAGAGGTGACAAACCCCATGTAGTCAAAAACTCACATATAACTTTTTTTTTTGTATTTTTCCGAAGTTAGAAGCAAGGAAGCAGTCAGACAGACTCCCACATGTGCCCAACCAGGATCCACCCGGCATGCCCACCAGGGGGCTGTGCTCTGCCCATCTGGGGCATTGCTCTGTTGTGGCCAGAGCCATTCTAGCACCTGAGGTGGAGGCCATAGAGCCGTCCTTAGGTCCTGGGCCAACTTTGCTCCAGTGGAGCCTTGGCTGCGGGAGGGGAAGAGAGAGATAGAGAGGAAGGAGAGGGGGAAGGGTGGAGAAGCAGATGGGCGCTTCTCCTATGTGTCCTGACCGGGAATAGAATCCAGGACATCCACATCCCAGACCAACATTCTACCACTGAGCCAACTGGCCAGGGCCCACATATAACTTTTGACTCCCCCGAAAACTTAACTACTCATAGCTACTGTTACTGACCAATCAATTAATACATATTTGTATGTTATTTGTGTTATATACTATATATTCTTATAATAAAGTAAGCTAGAGAAAATAAACTATTATTAAGAAAATCATAAGGGCCTGACCAGGCGGTGGCGCAGTGGATAGAGCGTTGAACTGGGATGCGAAAGACCCAGGTTCAAGACCCTGAGGTTGCCAGCTTGAGCGCAGGCCTATCTGGCTTGAACAAAAGCTCACCAGCTTGGAACCAAGGTCGCTGGCTCCAGCAAGGGGGTACTCGGTCTGCTGAAGGCCCGCGGTCAAGGCACATGTGAGAAAGCAATCAATGAACAACTAAGGTGTTGCAATGGCAACAAAAAACTAATGATTGATGCTTCTTACCTCTCTTCGTTCCTGTCTGTCTGGCCCTATCTAACCCTCTCTCTGACTCTCTTTCTGTCCCTGTATAAAAAAAAAAGAAAGAAAAAAGAAAATCATAAGGAAGAGAGAATATATTTACAATATTTATTTTTCAAATGCTCATATATGTGGACCCTCACAATTTAAACTGTGTTCATGGGTCAGCTGTACTTTGGAACTAGCATTTAAGTAATTATAATTGTGTATTCATAGCCTTATGAAGTATACTGTGAAATAAATTCTACCTATGCAAAAATGGCCTTTTTGGCTATAAAAGTAGGCCTTAATGACACAAAAAAAGAAACTTTTGTTAATTTAGGAATAGTTGTGGTGTCAATTTATTTTGTAAGGAATGAGAGTGAGTTAAAGAGTTATTTGGCTTCACTTGTCTGTCTTCCTTTCTGCAATACATGACCTCATCCGTTTTTTAAAAATTGAATTTTCATTATACCATTTATAAAAATGTCAGTCTTATTTAAGCAACCAATTTATATTACCTCCTATTTTCTATTAAACTGGTATTTAGACAAATTTTATGTGGTCACACTATAACTCTCTGAGATAAAGCTAAACATAGAAAGTAGATTGGTTTGTGATTTTTCTTTTTTTGCTTTTGCTGAAAACTATCAGATTCCAAAGTGTTTCTGAAAAGCTGCACATGGAATGCAAAGCAGAAATGGTGACCCCCCTGGTGACAAACCCTGGACACGTGTGCATCACTGACACCAACCTGTATTTTCAGCCTCTCAATGGATACCCGGTAAGGAAGGACTGCAGGGTCAGATGGAGAGCTGTAGCAGCGGGGGTTCACCTTACGCTCTCTTTCTTGGGAACTTGACGTCACCATCACAGCGGTCTCACGTTTTGGTGAGGATCAAAATTACAACCCCTGTCCCCTCCATCATCTGTGCCTTTAGCAGGCTCCCTGTATAATCCTAAGCAACCTGAGTTTGAGCTCTTCTGATGTTTTCATTCTGGGGTCGCTTGCTCTCAGTGTGGTGAAAAGAAACCCTGGCCCTCCCGATTTTAGTGAAGAGTCATGAGAGTTTTATACCTTTTTCTCCTTGGAGGCACTTTTGGAAGAGACACATGAAGTATACTAAGATTAAGAAGAAATTAATCTTTTCTATCTACTTACATATATGCCTGTGTTAATACTTTTTGTTTTTCCTTTATTACCAACAAAATCAGTAGATCTGAATCTTTCCCAAGCGGTCCGTGCCCAGCTAGTGCAGTGGGCGTCCAGAGACGCTACAGTGCTCCTACTGTGAAGGGAGGGATCGTCTTCTCCCTCACAGGGACTTTGTAGGCCAGTAAGTAAAGATAAACTCAGATATCTACAGTAAATCTTGCTTTATCTAGATCTGGCCCCTTTTGGGAGCAGTTAATTAAAAGAACAGGAATCCTAATACACTCTGATGGTGCTGTTGGACTATTTGTCAGGGCAGCTTAAAGAGCAGGAGTGTTTTCTGCCACAGAAGGCCATACCCTTTAAATTCTCCAGGCTGGCCAGTCATATGTCACTAAAACTTCTAATACTTAAGTGAAAGATGGTGCTATAATAATTCTGTCCACCAGGTGGTGGGGCGCATTCACCAAACCCTCCCATACAAGCACTGCATTGCCGATATGCGTTCTCTGGTGGTGTAATAAATTCGCTTGGCCAGTACTGTTACTGCAGCTGGGGGTCAAAAACTTTAGGAAAATTACCAGAGTAAAGGTATCCATAGTATGAGCTTCAGGATCGATAGTATGAGATTGAGCCCTCCCACTCAGAAACAGGAAAATGAATCTGTCACCTTTTAGCCAATCTCATTGATTTTTCTAACCTCATTCCTCTCTTACTAGCATTTTAACGTTCTAGAGAAGCAATTAAATTGCCCTCCTCATAAAGAAAAGAAAAGTTTAGAGGCCCTGCCTTATACTATAGCTGTTTACAAGCCTTAATACACTAGTTTTTAAGGAGACAAAAGACAGGATTCTATAAAAAGATGAATCAGTGCTAAGCAAACCATTGCTCTATAAAAGAATAGCAAAATTCCTGAGAGGTTATTTATAGCAATCCTTTATAATTCAGTATCACTCAACAGCCTTGCAATAACCTCAAAGATGAATGTATTACCATATTTTTTGATACTGAATGAAGATAGGGATACTTGACCAAGGTCATAAAGCAGAAAAAGGGCAGACTAGAATGTAAAACCAGATATGCCTTGTTTAAGGTCTCCTTTTCCAATTGTTCACTCTGTAATACACCGGAAAGGCAAGATTTGTTCATTTTCTTCTGCTTTCTGATACTAAAGATCAACTTGTAATTGTCAAAATGTAGACATTTGAGATTGTCCTTTTACTTTTAAAGAAACCCGTGGTCCAGATAACACTCCAAGATGTCCGCCGCATTTACAAAAGGAGGCACGGTCTCATGCCTTTGGTGAGTGCAAGTGGAATGTCAGTGCTAGGTGAATGTCCTATTTTCAGTTTAACCAATGCTTTATTAACTTCTCAACACCTATGGCATGTCTGGAAAAGAGTATGTTACATTGTCAGCAAGTGGTCTCCTATGGCCTGCTGCTTGTTCTTTTGGACAAGCTAGAAATTTATAAAGGAATAACTCCTTTCGCTACATTAGAAGGCTGTTGTGAAAATGTTCTTGGCTCCAAGAGCAAGAGGGATAGGATGTGTTGCCTTGAGTTTTTTACTCCTTGTTCTCCAAGTTTCTGGGTTTGTGCAGGGATAATGTATGCAGAACAATCCAGTGTGATTTGCCACCATCTGTTCATAGCAGCTAGATCTCAGAGTAAAATCTGGAAGCTAGTACAAAATTAACTCTTCAGTGGAACTGTATTATCTTCACAGTTAACTTATATTAATTCAGCCTTTATCTTGGTAAGTGAAAGAAATGAATAAAATAACCAATTGAATCATATGTGCAGTTCTTCCCACTATTCCCCTAAATAAGCAGATGTCCATATTTATATTAGTCTTATCGGCTGACCGTGGAAACCAGTCCCCACCTGAGGTGTGATTCCAAAGTAGTTTAATTTGATATCAGTATAAATTCATTTGTTCTCCTTTGAAGATTAACCAGTAACCAGGTAGCATTACAAAAGCACTATGGAATTTTAAGCATCTCATTTTTGTTTCATATTTGTGAAATGTACCTGTTTTTCTATTCTATTTAACTTAAAAGGCTGCTCTTCATTTCTAGCGCTAATAGAGGATTATGGAAATAGGCAACTTAAAAACCTCTTCCTTTGGGTATAGAGATATAGTCAGAAAAAAAGAAAAAGTTGACATTAAGTGCCTTCTGTGTACTGGGCAATTTCTGTACAATATTGTGTTGTCATGACATCGTTGTGAGATAGACGATCTCCTAGTTTAAAGAAACTGAGATTTTAAGAGCTAATGTCCTCTGTTCCTTAACTAGTAAATCGTGAAAACCAGTATTTGAACCACAGACAGCTCTCCTTTCATCATTTTTTTGTCTATTTCTACCCCAGCTCGGCCTTAACAACACAACATTCACAAAGCTCAGAGTTTTCATAAGAATAACTGCAAGTTATTTGTTGGGTTGTTATTCAGTTAACAATTTGTTGGATTGACATAAGCATTTTATTATAAAAGAAAGCTAAACATTTGTATTTGAGAAACTTTTGTGAAGACATGGATCAGCCAATTTTAATTTCAAAATACTGAATTCACAAAAGCTATACTCAATAAAAATATTCAATACCAAACACGATTTTTTAAAATTTAGAGATGTGAGTCATGTTTCTAGGAAACTTATATATATTTATATGTATATGCATCACTGAGTCAAATTTATAACTGGACAGTATGAATACGGGACTGACTAATAAAAAATGAAGATGTTTAATTGGAAGGCTTTTGTAATTGTATAGCTTATATTGCACTGCAAGATTAATAAAATGCTATTTATTTTATTCTTCCTGAATTTATAGGGTTTGGAAGTGTTTTGCACAGAAGACGATCTGTGTTCTGACATCTACCTAAAGTTCTATGACCCTCAAGACAGAGATGACCTCTATTTTTACATCGCCACATATCTAGGTTTGGTGCTCACCCTTTATCGTATCTATTCATGTGAAGGTAGTTCAACTCCTAAGTAACTGAGATAGACAATAAGGAAAAAGAAAAATACTATGTCTAGAATTGCCTCTTTGTGGTTCTACTAATGTCTTCTCATTAGTAACTGTGTCTTCTCATTAGTAACTGTGGTTGGCAAGATAGCATTTTAAAAGCTAAGGGAAATGTAAATGAATTTTGGTATAATAGTTCACTCCAATTATGGTTTTAAAAACTCTTGATAAATATGTATGTATACATTTTTGTATTTTAACACACAAGTTGAATGGATTATAAAGACTCCACTTAATTATTTTATATCCAGTCATGTCTCATATTAGTTTTGAGAACCAAAATTAAGTTTCTTAATATGAGGCAGTGAGTTTTGTGGTTATAAGTTTGTGATCATTGCTGTCTTAATCACAAAGCTAGTCAATAATATAAAAGGGACACATGAACCTGTAAGCTCAATGTAATACCCGTGGACTAAATTTGCTTTTAAATAGTATTTCCTTAGTCTTTCATGGAAAGTGTGAACTTTCCCACCTTTATTATAAAGAATGTATTTTTCTTTTCAAGCATAAGTATATTAAGTTGTATGGCTGAATGAAATTATTCTTACTTACAAAGTTGCCACATGACTAGAATAAAATGATTTTTAAAAACAGATGTTGGAATTCTATTAATATCATCTTAATTTCATTTGTTGTTTTGTTGTACAGTGAGGTCATTTACTAGATCTATAGTACTCCTTTAGGAATAAACTTTTCTCTCAAGGAGGAATAATTTTCAACAAGTAATATATCTTATTGTAGGATTAGAGTTTTTTTCTTCTCACATTAAGCTACTCAGTTTCACTTAATGCATAAGAAAGTATAGCTTTGGTACAAGGTTACTATTATCTCCTGCCTCCTTACTTAATATTTTATATTTTATTTTTTAACTATAACAAGATTATAACAAAAAAACTCAACTTCCAATGGTGAGTCCTAAAATCTGAAGTCAAAAAACTTATCATGACCTAAAAAATTTGTCTTCTATAAAGCTGTTTGTTTTCTCTAGTTTATTTTTAAGGTTCAGACTTTCTTTAAGGTGTGCTGAGAATTGAAAATGGGAATAAGCTTTTTTTTTATTTTTAAATCCCTTTTCTAGTATCTGATTGAGAAGAAACTTAGTAAAAGTAAATAAGAATAAATGTTGAATCAGTAAATGAGTTAGATAAGTTGCTTGATGCAGCTAATAAAAGAATTGAAAACAGAATATTTTTAAGAAGATAGAACAGTTGACTCATTTTCTACTCTTTGAAAAGAGAGTTGTCGTTGATGCCATGTAATCTGTGGTTCCAGTTTCCCGAGTTATTTCTGGAGGTGATCTTTCTGGTTCTAGTTTGCAAAATCATGTCTTCCTGTCAAATGCCTTTTTTCTCCATTAACAGTTTTCTTGTTCCTCACATTCATAATAAGATAGTCATTGACAAATTAGCAGGAGTGCATCTCTTCCAGGTCTAAAAAAATAGTAAAAGATTGTTTTGTTTTGGTTTGATAAAAAATGAAGAAAATTAGGTTTTACAAATGGTCATGGCTTCTTAAAGGCATTAAATAAAGCTCAAGCACATTTGGAAAGATTCTTTGTTAGTCATAGACCATCATAATATAGCAAATGTTACATATTGTTATGTAATATTTATATCTTTTCTCCATCACTTTTATATGTGTTATATGTTTTATATCATACATTTAATAATTTTTCCTCCTGAATCTTTGACATATTTACACTTAATGGAACAACTATTTAGTGAAAACAAACTATACCCTACTTTTGTTTTTCTTAAAATGTACTTTTCAAAAATGCATTGAAGGGAATACTTTAAAAGCACCCAGTGTTTACATGCCAAGTAAATCTCAGGCAGCATTTGCCAAGTTAGTGGTGACATTGGGGCCCTGTCCTCCTCAGAGCACCATGTCGCAGAGCGCACAGCCGAGAGCTACACGCTGCAGTGGCAGCGCGGGCACCTTTCCAACTACCAGTACCTGCTGCACCTCAACAACCTGGCCGACCGCAGCTGCAACGACCTGTCCCAGTACCCGGTGTTCCCGTGGATAATCAGCGATTATTGCAGTTCAGAATTGGGTAAATGCCACAAAGCAAAGAAGAGATTCGTTCTCTTGTACAATTATCATGTGATCTTTGAACAGATTAGAACCCATTTTGACTTTATTACTAAAGATTGCCAACTTTCATTTCAACATAATGAATGTTATATAAATTAAGTTTTATTTATTTTTGTTTCTGAATACAGTGAACTTTATTGATGGTATATGACAAGGTAGGGCTCCCTAAGCCACTCCCCTTCTTCAGGGGGTCTGGGATGGAAACTGGAGTCAGGAGATTTTCAGTGTGTTGAGGGGTGGGTATGGGGAAAGGACTCCCCAGCAGCTAAGAGTCTCTTTTCCTCTCTCTGGAGCTGGTGGTCCAGGGTGCTCTTATTCCTTGGAGACCATGTGGACCATAAGGTCCACCACCTTGTTGCTGTGCACTGTCATACCAAAGTGGTCATTGAGGGCAATGCCAGCCCCAACATCAAAGGTGGAGAAGTGGCTGTCACTGTTAAAATCTCAGAGGACAACCTGGTCCTTGGGATAGCCCAGAATACCCTTAAGGGCCCCCGTTGATACCTGCTTCACTATCTTCTTGATGTCATTGTATTTGGCAGCTTTCTCCAGGGGGCAGGTCAGATCAATAACCAATACATTGGGGGCGGGAACATGA
This sequence comes from Rhynchonycteris naso, assembly GCA_037038555.1. Classification (NCBI taxonomy): domain Eukaryota; kingdom Metazoa; phylum Chordata; class Mammalia; order Chiroptera; family Emballonuridae; genus Rhynchonycteris; species Rhynchonycteris naso. The sequence goes on from CM072998.1 coordinate 233,665,040, forward strand.
AAGGCCATGCAGGTGAGCTTCCCATTCAGCTCAGTGATGACCTTGCCCAGAGCCTTAGCAACGCCAGCAGAAGCAAGGAGGATGTTCTAGGCAGCTTCTTAACCATCATGCCACAGATTCCCAGAGGGGCCATCCACTCTTCTGATGGTGTGAACTGGGGTAATGAGTCCTTCTACAATGCCAAAGTTGTCATGGATGACCTTGGCCAGAGGGGCCAAGTAGTTGGTGGTTCAGGAGGCATTGCTAACAATCTCAAGAGAGTTGTCATACTATTCATGGTTTACACCCATCGCAAACATGGGGACATCTGCAGAAGGGGCAGAGATGATGACCCTTTGGGCTCCACCCTTTAGGTGAGCCCCAGCCATCCCCAAGTCAGTGAAGACTCCAGTGAACTCCACAACATACTCCCCACCAGCATCACCCCATTTGATAGCAGTGGGATCTCACTCCTGGAAGATGGCGGTGGGCTTGCCATTAATGACATGCTTCCAATTCTCAGCCTTGACTGTGCCTTTGAACTGGCCGTGGGGAAACTCATACCGGAACATGCAGCCCGTGTAGTTGAGGTCAATGGAGGGGTCACTGATGGAGACATTATCCACTTTTTCAGAGTTAAAAACAGTCCCGGTGACCAGGCACTAGTACGGCCAACCCCATTTCCTCTGATCTTCATCATGGTGTCTCAGGGTTGTGCTGGCACGGCACAGGAAGGCGCGGCTGTCTCTCCAACAGGAGGAGCAGAAAGCCTCAATTATCTGTTTTAAATGTTTTCTCTACTGTCTCTTAATTTTCTTAATAAAAAAAAAGTACTCATATCTTTCTGTCCAGAAAATATGCATATAATTGTAAACCATATTGTCTTTACTACCTATAAGTACCAAGTTTTGAAATACTACAGTTTTTCACTTTGAAAAAATTCTCAAAATATCCTATATTTTTTCAATTAGTTTCCTCTGACAGGATGGAAAACATCAGTTTGCTTGAGTTTTAGAAGGATATTTCCTATGCCCCACTTGAATAACCAATAAAGACATAAGTCTAATTGGCAAAATGAAAAGGGGACATATCCTATTATTTTAAAAATTTACATGAAAAATGTGACTGCCAAACTTACAACTATTCATAATAGAACATTTAGAATGTAGTGAAATATTTTAAAAAGGAAGTAAAAATCATTAATAATTACACTGAGAGGTACCCATTTTAATTTTGTGATATATGTACTTCCCTCATATTATTTTAACGAAAATAGCAATTGTATTGTAATTTTATTTTGTAATTTGAAATTATATACCTGTATTGTGGACAATAAATTTCTTTTGACAGTTCGCTTATTGAACCCTTGTCCTTGAAAGAGATAGCAGATTTTCTAGGAATATGATCATTTATTTTTCTGATAGTATTCAGGTCCCCAGTTCTCAAATTATGCTATTATTAGGTTCTATTTTGGTCATAATCCTTTTTTAAAAAATCAATATTCGTAGTGTTTTCAAATTAGTAATTACTCTTGAATGCTTGTTGCTAAATTAAACTAAAAAATTCTCTCCTTTACAGCTATATAAATAATTATCAGAAATACTATAATTATAATGGATCTGCCTCAGTTTTTAAAAAACTATTTTGTAGAAATAAATGTGTGCATGGGAATTAGTTCAGGGAGATAATGTTATTAGGCATAAGCTTGCTTGCTTTATTCTAATTAATTTTTTCTAAATGTGTTTATATAGACTTGTCAAATCCAGAAACCTTCAGGGATCTTAGTAAGCCAATCGGGGCCCTAAATAAGGAGCGACTGGAGAGACTGCTGGTACGTGGATTTAAGGATTCTTGGTCTATAGGAGCTTCCTGGTAGCTAAAACTCATCTCAAGACTTAGGGGAAATATGTTCAGAGTGATTATGTGGGTTTTTCCCCCCATGATTTTAGTTGCTCACCATTTGCACTTTTTGCCTACAATTCAGGAACTAGGAAGCTAACCTCATTATGAGTTTACTAACTTATTTTCATAGAGATGCTCACTGGTAAATTGCACAAGAAAAGCATAAAATCCCTTCTATCCAACCCCACTGTGGTTACTACTGCACCAAGAAAATGAAAGACATTCTTACAGGAATGTTATCTTTAGTCACAGAATTTTCCTCCTTTTTATATTTCCTTTTCCTATTTCAGGAAGAAATTAAGGGGTATAATGTATTCATAGCATGATTTCTGTTAGGCTTTTGATACTTGAGTCATTTCTTATTTTTATAGCCAATATTTCATATTTTCCCCCCGCATATTGTAGACACGCTACCAGGAGATGCCAGCACCAGAGTTCATGTATGGCAGCCATTACTCTTCCCCAGGTTATGTGCTCTTTTATCTTGTTAGGATTGGTAAGCTTCTTTATCATTACCCCAAGTCCTTGTTATTTCACATGGATTATTCAGTGAATCTGTATCTCATTAACTCTGATTTTCCCTTCTAGCACCAGAGTATATGCTGTGCCTGCAGAATGGGAGATTTGATAATGCGGATAGAATGTTCAACAGGTTTGACATAAATGCCCCCTCTATCATTTTTAAAACTTCCTCATTATATAAGCACAGTATGTTTGTTTCAAAAAACTATACATGAGCAAAAATGTAAAAATATGCAGAATAATCACTAATTGTTATAACTGTTTGTTTCAGGCTTTTTCTGGTCATGTGTGTTTGTGTATGTGTGTGTAAATGTGTGATCATATTTTAAATACAGTTTTTTGTCCAGTCTTTAGTAGCCTCATATTAGAGATCTTAAAGTTTTCCCCATATTATTAGATGTTCTTCAAAACAGTATCATTTTAAAAATTATTGTATCACATCCTAATGTATGCCAGAATATATTTTAACTGTTTCTCTATTGTTGGACATTTAGACTGTGTCCAATATTTTAATATTCTAAATAATTCTTCTGTAAATTGAATACCACTTCCTGTGGGTATGTAAATAACATTTTTTAAATGATAAAAGTAACATTTGTTTATCAGAAAATGTAAAGAAGAAAATAAAGTTCACTTGGCATCGGAGCATACTAAAATGATACTTATTGTTAATGTTTGACCTTTGTCTTTCCAATCTGTTTTTATGCTCTATCTATATGTTTATTTATAACTCCTTTCTGAAATGAGCTACTAAAGTTGTGTTAATCTTCCAGTGTTTAAGCATTTGCTTCCATTGGCCCTTCAATAAGGCAAGATGTGTGTGGAGGCTCTCGGCAGGGACTCGGAGACAGTCCATCTGGGGCTGAGTTCTGACTTCATGCTCCCTCCCGTGTGAGCCTAGAGAATATTTCTCTCCTGTGAAAGGGGATACACATATGGGTGTTGAGAATTCTGAGTTAATGAGAGAAACGAGTTCACATAGGTAAAATGTAGAACAACATCTAGGTGCAGAGAAAGCACTGTGCTTGCTGTTTCTATACCCTGCAGTTAAAATCAGTTTAATTTCTTTTTCTATTTAGTGTTGCAGAAACTTGGAAAAACTGTTTGGATGGTACCACAGATTTTAAAGAGGTAAGCAGTTTAAAAAGCTAATGCTTCACTGGCCTGGTGGTTTCTAACTGCTTTAAAAAATGTTTGTTGCTGTTCTTTTTGTTTTCCTGCTGGAAATTTCAGTTGATTCCAGAGTTCTATGGTGATGATATCAGCTTCTTAGTTAATAGTCTGGAGCTGGATTTGGGGAAGAAACAAGGAGGACAGATGGTTGATGATGTGGAACTTCCCCCTTGGGCACAGAGTGAGTACCACCTCAGAAAGGTTGCATTATAGAAATTCTTTACTTGCTAGTGCAATTTCAACATTATTATTTAGTTGCCTAAAGTTTTTTTTTATATAAATAACAGCATAAATCTCTATATAAATATCAGTCCTATTCTAAATAAAAAAAATTCTATATGTCTATGCAATAAAAATACTGATATATATTTGAGAGACGTAAATGTTGTGAAAATGATTCTTGCCATTTTCTTCCCCACAGAATTTATACTTTATGCAGTGGGGGAAATTTTTCATTAAGAAATGTGACTCTTGCCTATCTTAAAAGCTTTATCTACATGTGGATAGATGAAAGAAATGAGAGAAAATAAAATGGACACTGTCATGTTCTGATCAAGTCTATGTCATAGGTCCCAAGGACTTCTTGCAGAAGAGCAGAGATGCACTGGAAAGCAATTATGTATCAGAGCACCTTCACGAATGGATTGACCTCATATTTGGCTACAAGCAAAAAGGAAGTGAGGCTGTTGGGGCCCATAATGGTATGTGATAGTCATTGAAAGTTCATTTAGCATTTGATGAAAACAAAACAAATCAAAAAATGAAATGAGGGCAAAGCAGTCAAGCTTGTTTCTTCAGCATAAGCATCTTGTATCAGCAAACAGTTCTGCTGGCTCAGTGACCCTGAATTAGGTATGAAGTAACAGGGGAGGAATTATTTTTACCTAAAGAACATCTAATGCACCATGATCCCTAAAGGTCTTTTTCTACATTCTTCTAATTTTAGCATGCACTGTCTATCTTTTGCAATTAAAACTCAATCAGAACATGAGAGAACAGGTACTTCATTTGCTGTGAAGGGTCCAGAGTTGGTGTTTGTTTTGTGTTTTGTTTTTTTTAATTGAGCTGAAAGAAACCAGCAGTAACACACTTCCTGGTCAGTTTCAGGTCTTAACCCTTGGGTTTCTCATTGTTGATGACAAGAAAGTGGAGCTGGAAGTTCAGGCCAGGTCAGAGGTCAGGGCTACCTTGCTTCCCCCCAGGAAAACACTGCTGACCAAGAAACACACAGCTCACCCCACCTGCCAGTTAGATTTCTGCTCAGCAAAAGATAATAATTCAATCTGATATTTACTGAAGTTGGATATTATTAGTCTCTTTTGCAAAGTAAAAATCAGTTTCTTTGCATTAAAGTTTAAAGTTGTTGTTGGGTTTTAAAATTCTGAACGGAGTGTATATTATAACTGAACAAGTACATCTTTCAATGTGTTTTCTCTCTCTCTTTTCAGTATTTCATCCCCTGACCTATGAAGGAGGTGTCGACCTGAACAGGTACTTTAGTCAATAAGGAGTTACAAAATGCTTCATTTAATTTAATGATTAATGCACTTATTCGGTAGTCATTAAGTAATCAATTAATGCACTTACTTGATAATGTTAAATTATGGAAAATTTACGATCAAATTATATCTTGCTTTTACCATTATGTAAGTTACTGAGCCTCAGAGAATTTTCAAAAAATCTGTGAGAAGGTTTAGACAATCCTGACCAGTAGTTGCTATTAGTATTTGAAGTTTAATCTCTCTCCTCTTGGTCCTATTGATTGTGTTATTTGAAATTTGTGCTTTCAAGAAACTTGGACTGAGCGGTTCACTGCATTATTTGTGTTCTGTCCTAAAGCATTGAGGATCCTGATGAGAAAGTAGCCATGCTAACCCAAATCTTGGAATTTGGACAGACACCAAAACAGCTCTTTGTGACACCGCATCCTCGAAGGATCACCCAAAAGTTTAAAAGTTGGCCCCAGGCCCCCAGTTATAATGCTTCCATAGCAGATTCTCCAGGTAAATTTTGCAAAGAGAAAAATGTGAGCGCCTTTTGTTTTTCTTTAATGAAGATGTATCTGACGATTGTGAAGGGGAGAAGAAACACGAACTGTTGTGCTGCATGATCATAATTGCTTTACCACCACGTTGTGGGTTCCTGGGGGAAAAGAACCCTATTTTTGCTCATTTTTTTTTGTTTTTAACTATTTACTTGGAAGAAAATCAAGTTACTTTTATTTTATGGTAATTTGAAACCTGGCAGTATTTTTATTGTCATTATTATTATTATTATGGTTCTGTTTCTGTTCTGTGCTTTCCAGGCTGGTGTTTGATTGCTGGCTGTTCCCTTTTTATTGATACATCCCGGCATGGCTGCCTTAACCCTCAATGGCACCCTCCACCCTGCTCTTTCCCCAGAATTACTTCCTCCATCTCTAACTTCCTCCATCCCCAACTTTTAGATCTTGAGTTCATGGCACTCTGTTTTCTTTTTATTTGATTGTATTTTCTTATTCAATCATTTGACATTTACTAAGTATCTGTACTGTGCCAGGAGTATGCTAGGTACTAAAATAAACTTGACACTGTTCTCAAATCTAGTATTTAGAAAGGGTGGAATATAACCAGACCTTCATCCAGTTATCTCTGTTTTATGATTCACATAAGACAGCCTCCAACCTTCAGGCTCTCAGGAGTTTGACACTATGTGGAACTTTGATAGCAAAATCACTAGATTTCTTTTTTTTTTTTTCTTTTTAAGTGAGAGGCAGGGAGGTAAAGAGACAGACTCCCTCATGTGCCCCAACCGGGATCCACCTGGCAACCCCAGTCTGGGGCTGAAGCTGTGTCCATCTGGGGCTGCTGCTCTGTTGCTTGGCAACTGAGCTATCTTAGCACCTGAGGTGAGGCCATGGTGCCATCCTCGATGCCCGGGGCCAACTGGCCAACTTGCTCAAACCACTCGAGCCATGGGTACAGAGGGGGAAGAGAGAGAGAGAGATGAGGGAGAGGAATGGTGAAGCAGATGGTTGCTTCTGCTGTGTTTCCTGACTGGGAATTGAGCTCAGGACTTCCACACTGCAGACCAATGCTCTGCCTATGAGCCAACCAGCCAGCGCCCCGGATTTCTTGTTGTCTACAATACTGCTATCTGTTCCAGGCACATTCAGAGTTCTTAGGCACACACAGCTGAGCATGCTCACAAATGCAGAGGAGTAGTGCACTAAAGTCACATGACCCAGGGCTGCCTGGGAGTAGTAGTTCTTAAAGAGATAACCCAGCAGGGTGAAGTCATAAAGACATAGGATTATCCAGTGGTGCCTCTTAAACCCGTGCTTTGTTTACTCAGCAGACCCATACCACTGTCTTGTGATTATTTTAAAGGGTAATTGTTCCAACCCTCCTTAAAACAGAATTGAAGGGATTACTTAGCTAGTCCTGCTCAGAAGCACTTGGGGTAACTGCTTTCACCTCTGCTTTCTCCCCCTCAGCACCAAAACATACCGCGCTCTTAGGGAACCGTCCTATGTTTGCAAAGATTACTGACAAGGAAACGGTTATTCAGTCTTCTGCTTCCTGAAGTTCTTAAATTAGAAGCCAAGTGAAAACTTTGCAAACATTGATAAAAATATGGAATTACTCTAGTATTTAAATATACATTTTAATCTGTCTCCAGAAGATTTTTACTTTGTTTAGATTATATACCTTATTATTTTTCCTTGACTAACATGGACCTACCTAACAAGTTCATTTCAAACTTGTTTTGGTGGGATATTTTTTGTGACGCAGATGCTTGTGAGTGATTCAGCTTACTCATTTAGCAATGATTTAATGTAGTGTCTCCAGGTGAAGAGTCTTTCGAAGACCTGACTGAGGAAAGCAGAACGCTGGCCTGGAACAACATGGCAAAGCTGCAGTTACACGAGCAACATAAACTTCATAAAGAGTAAGGCTAAGGCTGTCTCTGTTGTGCCCTCAGGGCTTGGGTCTTGGCCAGGGGTGAAATCGTTTTAAATTGGGTCAAGGAGGATGTTCTCTCTCAGTGTTATCTTATTTTTTATCTTCTCAAAATATCCACCTGAGGTCAGTGTGGCAAGGGAACTTTTGGCAAAAAATGGATTTGTCAGCCTAATGTATTCATGTCTACAGTCAGTCATTCTAGAAATTTAAAGATAATACCTATATGTCCAAGATCCCCAAGATCCAGGGCTCACTGTTGGACCTAGAGGGCTTATGAGGGTTGTCTGTCTTCTGCTATGAAGGATATTTTTATACTGTGGTAGAAGGACTTGAGAAGCACTGAAGGCACCTGATTGATCCTGTTACAGATGAGAAAATACAGACCCAGAGACAAGGCTTGTTGTCCTGCTCCATGACCACAGACATCCTGTCTGACGTGTAATATCACATATACCATTGGTCATAGATGAAACAGAATGTGTCGGTTTACTTTAGATCAGTGGTTTAAAATCAGAGCACAGCCTCCTGAAAAGAATAGTTTCTGCTTATTTGTTGTAACAATGACCTTTCTTCTTAACTTCTCCAAATGGCACATAGAAAGGGGCCTTGTAATCCAAAACAGTGAAGACATGAATGAACCTTTAATAGGACATACTCAACCAGAGAGTGGTATCATCATTGCACAGATGCTAGGTAAACTTGGTTCAGTAATGAAGCAGAAGTGATTATAAAGAAGAGTTTCAGTCAGTTGGGTGATGGTCAAACAAAGTGGAACTGAAGGAGAAGCACTCGTAGTTTTCCAATTGTTAGAAATTAGTTAAACTTCAGATGAGGCAGCTAGGGAAGCTAAGAGTGGGAACGTGTTCTAGCCACAGGTGTGGCCAGAACAGAATTGGAAGTTGCCAAGTAATGATTTGTAATGGCAGGTATGTGGGACAGATCCAGCAGAAAAGTTATAAAGAGAAACTTTACAGAAACTCAGAAAAATGAAGTCAAAGGCCTGAAAGAGACTGTTGTCCAAGCTCATGACTGATGGTAATTCATAAAACTTTGTTTTTAAACAGGGCGGTTACTGGAATAGCAGTCTCTTGCAATGGATCATCGGTCTTTACAACCTCACAAGGTATGTTTTCCCAACTGAAAAACGGCTTAGCTAGAATCATAATGTCCAGGTTGGACTCAGTCAGGGACTATACTTGCATATGCTGCCCCCACATAAAATAAACTTGGAGCAATACATTTGTGGTATATTACATACAATTTTATAGTTGTTTGCCAGAAACAGTCATGAAAAATGCCTTTCTGCTGCTGAGGAATTTTCCCAAAATTTAAGGGGAAAGGCAGAAAGAACTTAGTTCCCATTTTCTGGCTTGGAAGGAGCCTTTCCCACCACCATGGGAAGTGCATCTGCTCTCTGGTGGGTCAGCCAGAGCAGGAACGGCCGGAGGGCTGGAGCCACTGGGTGAGACCAAGGGCTTCACAGGTCACGGTGTGTGCCAGCATGTTCAAATGCAGATTTGCTGTTAAGGTTTTCATTTTTGACAGTCAGTATATATTCAGGGTATTTATTGTAGCATTTAGCTGGAAGTCTAATTCCTACATTGTTAATGTGCTTATTTATGCATTTATCAAAATTATGAAAACCCTGCAGTGGCTTGTTGGTATGACTTATAATAATTATGTTGGAATGAATGATACATTAAAATTGTACTGTTTTGATCTTTAAAAGGGACTAAGCATAAATCTCTTGATATACACAACATTGCATTTCCTGGCAGTCTATACAGTATGTAATTAATTAAAACGTGTTGTCCCATTCCATTCAAAGCACGGTGACAGGCACTCTGTAAGGTGTAGAGATGAAAAGGGGAATATGCTAGCTGTCCTGCGTGGGCTTTAAGACAACTGCTTCTCGCAAAGTTAATAGCTGATTGTTTTGAGTCTACTTGTTCTTTAGTCTTTATCATAGGAAATTATATTTTTCATTCATTAGGTTAAATCATGCTCTCCAACTAAACAGTTCCAGGGGTAAATCAGTTACTACACTGATATTCTATAATTGTGGTCTATTATCTGTAGCACGTCATTCCTTTCTCTTTCAAATACAGTCAGATTTCATACAACAGAATTTTTCACAAAGCATAGAAGACGATTTTATTGTAGACCGAAAGAAGTGAGCACTCAGGATATACACTGGGCCGTGTTGGGGTAGAAGAAAGCAGTCTGTGTTTTACCAGGATTTCTACCTGCCAAGTTTGCCAACATTGTAACACAAGACAGAATGCTTTACCTTTAAGTAAAGCCTGTGTTTTAGACGGATTTGTCTGCCATGGTCCATTAGGTCCTTAGATCTATTGTATGACCCTGGAAATCATGAGTTTTAGGATCATCAAGGCTATAGACCTCTGAGGTTTATTAACCGTTATATTGCTTCTTTGTGAGTTTGCCAAATAAAGGGAAATGAGTCTTTGTGTTTTTTAAGTAATAAGCTTTTATATTTTTGTTTGTTCTCACTTTTTAATAATTTATATTAATGATTTATATGTATCCTGATCATTATCCTAAAGTTACATTTCTTCCTCAGATATGCCATATATGTTTAGGTATGTGGGAATTATGGGAGTACATGGTGAGACTAGCTCTTCAGCCATCTGTGACATGGTCTCACCTCTGATACAGGGAGGAAACCTTTGATTTCAAGAAAGGCATCAGTACTTACCCGGCTGGCTATGGTTTTCTATGGGATGCCCCAAATTAATAAGCTAAGCAGGCTTTGTAGTGAATTCTCAGATTGCCCATTAGAAAGGTCATTCTTTACAATCAAAAGCAAGGTTAGGAAGAATATCAGAATGAATAAAACCTCTCAGGGATATATTTAGGTGATACTGTGTTCATTCTTGTTTTTGTTTTCAAGCTAATCAAAAAAATGTGTTAAATTCATGTTTATGAAGTCTTAAGACTTCATGTGTGTTAGTGTTGCAATAATTAAATTGAAATATTAAATTTGGTCTTGGCCACTTGACTCAGTGGTTAGAACGTCAGCCTGACACATGGATGTCCCAGGTCTGATCCTCAGTCAGGGCACACAGGAGAAGAAGAGACCATCTGCTTCTCTCTCTTTCCCTCCTATAGCCAGTGGCTCGGTTAAAGTGTTGCCCCCGGTGCTGAGAATAGCTCAGTTGATTTGAGCATCCGCCCAAACTGGGGTTACCGGATGGATCCCAGTTAGGGCACATGCGGAAGTATGTCTCACTCTCTCCCCTCCTCTTACTAAAATAATAACAACAAGACAAATATTAAATTTTACTATACAAAAAAATTATTTAAATCTCATTTGAAATTTTATTTTATTCTTTATCATCTATTTTACAAGTTAGGAGGGTTACATATTTCAAATATGGAATGTTTGGAGCACACTGTCCTTTGCAAATCCTAGTTCCGTGATGGCGAACCTATGACATGCGTGTCAGCACTGACACGCATAGCCATTTTTGATTACACACAGCCACATGCAGCCACATACCAGAGAAGTATGGGGCCGCATGCCGAAAAGGATGTTTCATCCTCAGCTCCTGCACAGCCAAGTGCAGTAGCCGAGGATAAAACATTTGCTGTAGTGTAGACACTCTGTGTTGGATATCTGTAGGCCAAAACAATAGAATTCTGGCACAGAGTGTCTAGTTCTGGGACTTCCGGTTAGGCCATTTTTCTCAAAGTGACATACCACCTAAGTTATGCTTGATCTTTTGGCAAATTTTGACACACCAAGCTCAAAAGATTGCCCATCACTGTCCTAGTTTTTAAGAGGTTGATTTGGTACACTTCTAAAACTTCTAGACAGGGAAATTAAAAGCTTGAACATTTTAATCCATACTTTTTTATTCTTTACAAAGTTAGTGATTTTCTTTCATAAATGCTCATTCAGTACAAGGTATCACAACTAAATTGGGCTATTTGTTTTACAATTTTTTATACTGCCACAGTCTTTTTTTTAATATTAAAATTGTTATTTTACTCCTCTTTAAGTTGAGCTTGTATCAGTGATTAGACTTAACTCTGCGTTCAGTCATGCTGAAATGTCAGCTACATGTGCACTGGGTTTTTAAAATGATTTCCTTGTCAGGGAGTCACAGATCCTAGAATCTTGATGTAAGGTGAAGAGTAGGGTCTTCTGGCCCCTTTACCACCCAGGGTATGCAGGAGCTCTGCCTGCAGCCTCCCGAGCAAGAAGGCTGCAAGCATTTGTTGTCTCTTGAGTCAGGAAATCCTTCTTACATAGTTGCCTTCTCATTAAACTAGATTCTACCTTGAAGATGTTTTCTAAAGAATCCAAAATGCTACAAAGAAGTATATCATTTTCAAATATGGTGAGTTCATTTTAATCTTAAATCAGTGTTATGATAGAAATTCATGTAGCACTTTGTTTTATACACACACATATAATGACATTTTATTTCTCCCAAAACAACGGGGTTTGTTTCTATGTGGTATTGACAGAATGAATGCCTTAAATTACTTCTAAATTAAATTTAAATTTTTTGCAAGTTGTCTTTCATAATAATGTGACTTCATTTATAGCCTAAGAAACTTGAACTGTTACCCCGTAGAATTCTCTTTAATAAATCCTTTTTTGGACTTGTGTATGTTCGGACTAAATATGTATGTGATACTTAGATAATTTATGCATTTCTGAGTTGGTGGATACCTAATACTAGAAAACTAATGACTCTGAAAAAGCACATTTTATTGTTAACGTCACCTGAAAGATTTGATATTCCCTAAAGAATTTTGGAAGTTTTCCTTACCCACACAAATCTGTAATCCTGAGGGGAGTTTGCATTCTTGAGGATAATCCCTGGCCCTTTCCTGCCTCCCCCATGACTTGGGTCCCTCCAACCCAGGAGGGTGAGAGAGAGCCTGTCAGAGCCCCAGGACTCCATCAGGCTAGATTCATCCTCATACACTGGACACACTTTGACTTTCCTATAGTTGGGAGGAAACAAGACATATGGAATTGGTCAGTTGAAAAAAACTTTGTAAATAGCAGAAGGCTAACATAAAAAGAATTTGTGCATTCATTTTGAAGGGATCTTATAAGGTAGCATTACCATGTTGGAGACTTACTAATGTAATTATTAATGTTGAATCATTTGTATTTCAGGCACTATCATCTTGTTTACTTTTACCAGGAGATGGCACTGTCATAAGTTCTTCATGGGATAATAACGTGTATGTATGTGTGCGTGCTCCTTTGTAATTCCACGTGCACAGAACTACTTCTGTGGCTGTGACAGAGGAAAGGGCTTATCTTCTGCTGGCAGGACACTGTTGTTTGCAAAAAGGAACAAACGTTAGCTGAGGATGATACTGTTAGATTGAATATGAATTTTGAATCTACTACTTTCTCCAATTGGACTCTCTTTTCCTCTAAGTTTTAAATTGAAGTGAAAACAGATGAGCCAGACCTGGAAATTTCTAATTTTAAATTAAAATTTTCAGTTTTTTGGTTTGGTACATTAGAACAAGTAATTTGTAATTCTAGTGGACCTTCGTAAGTATAAAATTAAACAATGTAATGTTTCTTGAATATGGGTTTAAGAGTTTTAAATTAAGCTGAATGCTGTTTTAATAGTTCTCATTATTTTTTATGTTAGCTATTTTTATTCCATAACATTTGGAAGACGCCAAGATACACTTATGGGACATGATGATGCTGTTAGTAAGATCTGTTGGCATGACAACAAGCTGTATTCTGCATCGTGGGATTCTACAGTGAAGGTTTTTTATAATTTCTAATTTATGTTTGTATAATAAAAGTATTATGAACCATTTAAGAACCAGTTAACGTATTCAATCACTATTTTTCACAAAGCATGTAAGTGATAGATAAGGATATTGAATATTACTACTTTTTTTTTTAATGTGTACACTTCACAATATAATAGGAAGTTTTCATGATTTTTCTTCCTCTGTTCAACTGGGGTTGAGTGATCCAGTATTCATTAGACAGCAGTTCTGGAGAAATGTACAGTAGCACACCCTTTTACCTAACAAAGCTGGAACTAGCAACTGATCAGTTAATCAGACAGTGTCCAGTTAAAATGGGGAATCATTAACAGATAATGCATTCTATTGCCAGTTTAAATATACACATACACATTTGTTTACCATTCTGCTGGTGTAGGACCATCTATAAACCACACCTGGATTTATCATTTTTGGTTTCCAATCTACCTTTGTGTAAAAAGAAAGCAAAAACCTAAAACAACTAGAATTCCTTCAAAATTTTTCAAGATTACCCCCCCCCCTTCTTGTCGGTAAGTTTCTTGCCTACACATAATTTTAGTAATTATTTTGACGACTTGCCTTTTTGAATCTTTCTAAACATTAGTAGACACTACAACACTTATGCACTCCTGTTTCCTTAGTTCACGCAATACTTAAATCACTTGATTACAACAGCAAGTGCAAGGGATGGAAACAGGCGCAGGTCCAGGCGACTCTTGGTCAGCACAGGATAGTGGGAATGAAGGCACAGGCACTGGGGGAGAAACCAGAAACATTAGGCAGCCTCATTTTTTGGGAGGTATGTTCTGTGGAAGTTGGTTAGTCAAGAGAGTTCTAACTCAGTGTATCAGAAATGCTTTTATATTACATGTTTGCAAATATCTTCTGCACCGTGTTCCCTCCTAGGTGTGGTCTGGTGTTTCTGCAGAAATGACAGGCACCAAAAGACACCAGTTTGAAATGCTGGCCGAGCTGGAACATGATGTCAGTGTGAGTACCAGCAGCAAAGGTGCACGAAACCTGAGCTTCAAAGTTCAGGGTTCTGGGGAGATTCTTGGTTTTACTTAAGTGCTTCTGATCTTTTGCTTTGTGTTATTTTGTTTATTGGGGATCATAGGCTAACTCGCAGTTCTTTCTTTGCATTGACTCTGGCTTCCAAGTCTACTTTGTCTTTTTTCTTCCAGTTTGCTATTTCCTGGAGTATAATATTGAATATTTGGGTATCCTCAGCATATTTGTGGCCCATTGTGGTTCATGTTTTCTGACACAGAAGATAGAAGGGATTTAAAATATAAAATAAAGAAGCTAGAAGGGACCATCTAGGGCAGTGGTCAGCAAACTCATTAGTCAACAGAGCCAAATATCAACAGTACAACGATTGAAATTTCTTTTGAGAGCCAAATTTTTTAAACTTAAATTATATAGGTAGGTACATTCCATATCGAGGTAGTGCCTGCACGTGGTATTTTGTGAAGAGCCACACTCAAGGAGCCAAAGAGCCGCATGTGGCTCGCGAGCTGCGGTTTGCCGACCAAGGACATAGGATGATGCACAGCCTCAGCTGTGAACACGGACCTGCTATGTGCATGAGCAGGGCGGGACCAGGGCAGGACCCTGCCATTTGTTCTTCCCACTGGGCCTGCTGCTGCAGCTTAGGCCACAGCTCACAGTGCTGCTGCTTCTCTGAGGCTCAGAACTGATACCTAGTTTGCATGGTCGACAGGTCAGCTGAAGTTGAGAAATATTTTAGTATGTAATTCAAGATGGATATGCAGGTATAACCTCAACCCCTTCCCCCTTTCTCCCAAATCCCTCTAATAATCTCACCAATGAGCTAGCTGTGTGTTCAGGCAGTTGGGAACTTCGCTACAATTTACCATGCATGGAGTTAGACTGACAAGTTTTAACCCAACGGTACATTTCTCCTAGCAATACATCGTTTAACTCATTAGCATATCAAGAATTTTGTTTTTAAATAAGTTATCATTCAAGTGATGCTGCAGTACATCTGCATTGACCACACCAGTACACTGTACCATAGGGTTTTATCCAGTGGTTTTCCATCTTTTCACACTTGGGGACGGGTGAAAATAGAATTATTTCGGGGACCACTAAGGCAAAAATCACCCGAAGCGTAAGCAAATTCAACTATCATTGGGTCTATTATCTTCATACAACATCCAGGTGGTTAACTCTTTCGCGGACCAGCAAAAAATTTCTGGTCTACTGATCTGTGGACCAGTGGCTGAAAATCACTTGTTGACCCCATATCATTACGTCCACATATATGTACTTGAACTAGCCTAGAGAAACATAGCTTATGACCGTAATTCTAAATGGAATAACTTACGTGTTGTCTTCCTTAGGTGGATACAATCAGTTTAAATGCTGCAGGCACACTGTTGGTTTCAGGCACCAAAGAAGGCACGGTGAATATTTGGGACCTCCCCACGGCCTCCATATTGCACCAGATCCCATGCCATTCAGGGACTGTATGTGATGCTGCCTTTAGTCCAGGTAGTGTTATCCTTTTTAATACAGATGACACTGGGGAGATTACAATGATTACTCTGAAATAATAGAATGTAAACAGAAAACACTGCTGATAAAAAAAGGTCTGCCTATAGCAAAAGCTGCTTCATGGCAGAATATGGTCTACGGTGGCACTGGGCCTAGTAGAAAAAAGTATTGAATAGTGTTCTTTATTCCTCAACTCACTAGAGACATTAATTTATAAGATGTAAATGAACTCACACCAAAGAGTCATGAGCCCAATGTCTGATGGGCTGATGAAACAGAAACATTTATTCTTCATAAGAGTTTGAGCCAAACTGACAAAATACCCTGGGCAGCAAGATCTCAACTGTTCCAAAACAAACATTTCAAGGAAAGGGTAGTCACTGGTTAAATAGAACAAGTACCTCAAGGAAATTGAAAATGAACATTAGGCCACTGGATTCAGAAATAAAATCTCAATGCCCTGGCCAGGCGGCTCAGTGCATGAAGCATTGACCCGCATGCCACGGTCGCAGGTTTGACTCCCGGTCAGGGCACATGTGAGAAGCAGTGAGTGCACAACTAAATGGAACAATTAAGTGGAATGACTTACTGCATTTCTCTCTTTCTCTTTCTCTCAGATCAATGGAAAATTTTAAAAAAGAAAAGAATTAAAATCTCAGGATAATCTAAAACAAACTGAAGCTGTAACCTGTATCTGTGTGTCCTCTCATTTACAGATAGTCGCCATGTGCTCAGTACAGGAGAAGACGGCTGTCTAAATGTAATAGATGTGCAGACAGGAATGCTTATTTCCTCTATGACTTCAGATGAACCCCAGAGGTATGTTTTTGAGGTTACTAGCGGTGAAGACATTTACACACAAGTTCATGACCATGCCTTTGGGCTTGCTTTGACCAGTGTAATCTAGTCCCTCCTTCATGATGAATAATAAAATGATTCTTTCTAAACCTTGCTTGCAGGTGCTTTATCTGGGATGGAAATACCATTTTATCTGGAAGTCAGTCTGGTGAGCTGCTCGTTTGGGATCTCCTGGGAGGAAAAATCAGTGAGAGAATTCAGGGACATAAAGGTAAAGAGTTACTCAGTCGACTTGACCTTTCTTAGAATACCGAACTCAAACCTGTTTTCCTAGGAGCCCTAGCCAAGCAATCAAACAAGGACGAGAAATAAAGGCATCCATATTGGAGAGGAAGCAGTACAACTGTTACTACATAAAAACTGTTACTTTTTGGTTCTTTACGTAAGGGATGACATTGGTATTTATCTAAAAATTTGTGTTGCAGATGACTATATATAGAGAATCCTGAAGATTCACAAAAATACTATTAGAACAGATAAATGAATTTAGTAAAGCAGCAGATACAATGTTAATATTCAAACCTTTCCTTTCAGAGAACATACTATTCTCAGGCAGAAAATAGCCCATGTGCCCTCCATGCTGTAAGCAATCCCCTCCAGCATCCTGGTTGGCCAGATGGTCAGCATCTCTTGGGACCTTCAAGATTTAGATTTATGTTGACAGACATTTGACAGAGAATGAAAAGCCATAGTAAAAGCTGCAGTAGTATAATAGTTAAAACAAAAACATGAATGAATTCCAATGAAAAAAGCTAAGTTGGGTTCCCACTGTCTCCTAGCTCCCACTTCTCTTCCTTAGAGGACTTTTTCCAGTTTGAGCCCTGGGTGTCCTCATATTGAGGGTGTGTGTGCAAATGTATATGATTGCTGTGTACTTTTTCACTTAACAGTATCTTGGAGGTTCACTGTATTGCTTACATTTTGCATGGTTTCCTCCAGATCATTTGGAGGATTTATGGCTTTTAATTCTTCTATTATCTATGGTTATAAGTTTCTGCTAACTTCTCACTGTGAGCAGTAACTTCTCACCTTCATCTTTTCTGTCACTCAGTTTTGTAGTTAGTTCTTAATTTTATAAAGTGATGTGACTATGCCTTTTATTCCCTACTAGCTTTCGATAACATTTTTACTCCTTCCAATAGAAATGCATGTAAATCAGCACATTTATACCAATCCCCCTTCTCCCTCATCTGCTTCCTTCCTTTTGTTAGCGGAATATTTGTATTCTGTTCTATACTTATAATTCCATTGTTTCACTTTTACATTGAAATGGTTTCCTATTCCTCACAAGTTTCTTATACCAAGTTATTTTTAATTTCTATCAAGATATTCTAGGATGAGACAAGACAATGTAGTCCTTACTAGGCTATCTTTGGGGACCTCCTGGTCAGCTCACTCCCTAACCACGTGTCTTTGTCTTAGGTGCGGTGACCTGTATATGGATGAACGAACAGTGCAGCAGCATCATCACGGGAGGGGAAGACAGACAAATCCTGTTCTGGAAATTGCAGTATTAAGTGCCTTTTCCACTCCTGAATATTAAATCGGACTCTATTTAATGTATTTTTAAACTGAACTTTTAAATGAACTGGTCAGTGTGCAATGATAGTAACTACAAGTTTTACCACATAAGAAATTTGTGGTTTTCAACTTCCTAAGTCATGGTAACTTCATTGAAAACTATTAGTTGCCATCCTCTAAGGCAGATAGATACAGCAGTGTTAGGGAAAAAATACATTGTAAGGCAAATGATCGTCCTGGTATGACGACGGTCAGAAGACATGCTGAGCCACAAATAGTAGCTAAGAGATACTGAACTGGGCTGGGGAGGCTTTGAGAGAGCTCTTCACAACGTATAATTTTCCAAGAAAATGTGCAGTATTCTCTACTACTACCGAGTCACTATTTTGTCTTCCTGATCTACACAGTTGCTGCCCATTGGGTTTTTGGTATGTGTGTTTTCATGGAGTGGTTACTTTCTATAATCTACTGTCCCCAGATTCTAAGAACCTGGGGAAGGATTAGCAGTTCTTATAACAGTAAGTTCACTGTGTATAGGAACGCTTTATTTCATTATGGCTATTAAATGCTCATCTTTTCTACATTAAAAATATTTTTCTGTAATGAAGCTAGTTTTCATTTTCTTGTTTAAATGATTATAAGAACTAGCACCTTTTAAGAACTTTAAAAGTATCAATCCTTCTAGGAAACCATACTTAGTGATGGGAATGTTCTTACACTTGGAACCATCTTCAGACCCAAGTCCAGGCAGTAGATAAACTGGGAAACAGTGTTTGGTTTGCTTTTCTAAATTGCAAACAAAATAAGCTGTAAAGCAGTTAACACTGATTTTCTTCTCTAAACCACGGTAATGACGCGATTTAAAATTTTTCTATACTCTTTAAAAACATTGTAGGTAGTATAGCACAGGAAGAAAACTTACGTCAGACCAGGGTGATAGAATTTTCTTTTTTTTTCCTTTGTTTTTTGTGACAGAGACAGAGTCAGAGAGAGGGACAGACAGACAGGAAAAGAGAGATGAGAAGCATCAATTCTTCGTTGCAGCACCTTAGTTGTTCATTGATTGCTTTCTCCTGTGTCTTGACGGGGGGGGGGGGGGGGGGGGAGGGGGACTACAGCAGACCGAGTGACCCTTGCTCAAATCAGTGACCTTGGGCTCAAGCTACTGAGCTTTGCTCAAACCAGTTAAGCCCGCACTCAAGCTGGCGACCTTGGAGTCTCGAACTTGGGCCCTCCGTGTACCAGTCTGATGCTCTATTCACTGCGCCACCACCTGATCAGGCGTCAGTCAATTTTAAATGTCATTAAACATTACTTGGTCTTAGGTATTGCCAAGGAATCTGCAGCCTCACGGAGTTCCTGGCACTGGCCAGAGGGTGCAGAGCTGTAGGTCAGGTTCACAGCTAGAAGCACTTTTCCTGATGCTCCTCCTTTCCTAGCACAGAGGGCTCTGCTCAGGCCCCAATGGCAACCGCTGGGGGATGTCTGCCCGTCCCCAGGTGAATTTCACATTCTTACTTTCTGCATGAAGCACTAGTTTTGTGAAAGCCTGAGAAAAGTTTCCAAATGATGCAATAATAAGACAGTCTGACTTAATTTTAACTTTATTTATACATGTTTAATTGGAATAGGCATACACCAAAAATAACAAATCAGGATCAAGTGTCAATGCCATTTTGTTTGCAGGGAAGAGTTAGGAAACAGAACAAATTAGGAGGACAACATTGTAAGACCACCCCAAAGTAGCTAGGTTACATAATGCTTAGAGTAAAATGTCAAAATTAGTAATTATCCCACTTAATCTACAAATGAAAGTCAAAAGTTTGTCCTATTTAGTATAAGAATTTTTACATTAAATATATAGTGATTCATTTGTCAGAAAATGATAATAGTAACTTTGAGAAGTTCCCATTATACAATGACTAGAAAATCTCAAATGCAACTAAGCAGCTATGCTATCACTCAGTGTGTACCATAATGTTCTGAGTGAGTATACATTTCAGTTTAATACAGAACTGCAGTTTGGGTTTTAGAAAGGCAGCAATAGTTATATTTTGGCTTTTATTCTAGATGCTTAACATAGGTAAGGCTACAGTTCAAGCATATTAAGTGAAGGTAGTTAAAATTTAATGATAATTAATACAGTCTCTTGCAACCAACATACACTGTATAATGCTTACGTGGAATGAAGCCAGTGTTATTTAATTGGTGTTTTACAGACACACAATACATACACACACACAAGAAAATCTATCAAAAGCAATCATTCTAACTCTACTATGGTAACAGACTAAAAATGCAAATATATCATAGAGTTAAAGTAATATGAACAGCACTACTTGATTTCTAGGATAAAAGTGACTGGTTCTAACACAAAGCTAAGTCTGCATCAGTCATCCTAATCATAATGGCTTGTAAAAGCATCAGGTTTCCAATACAGAAACTAATCTATGAAAGTCAGTAAATCTTTTTGAAGTTTCATATCTGTAAAACCAGGATAAGGCTATAACTCTTTTGAAGTCTGAACAAGGTATCAGATCAAACAGTTAATATTCCCAGCTATACAATAAGACAGAAGACCTCATGCAGCATATGCTCTCTGGCTCCTAGAAAGCTTCGTGTGCATAATGTAAAGTTAAGTTGCTAAAGGAGTAGACTGGAGAAGTTCAGTCAGGTGTCCACTGTGTCATGACCTTTAAACTTCAGGGATGGTGTGGTCCATCAGGCTTTTCATAATGCTTGGTGCCATCCTACAAGAGAGTCACTTGAATTAATACTGAAGTTTGGGTTCCTTTTTTCAATTATGCTATGTTGATACAAGAAAACTCTACGTCACACTTTGTACCTGTCAGCATCAAGTGGGATGTTGAGGAAGAAGAGGGAAGTTCTTTATAATGAGTTATGATTTAAGAATCTTATGTAATCTACTTGTTTTGTAAATATCCAGAGTGAAAGACTATCTGCATCTTGACTAGAAAAGTTAGGTAAGATACAAGTAAGTCTTTGTATTTCAGGCTTACAATTTTAAAAAGAGAATGCTGTTAAGAACTGGGAAGGAAATGGGGGTGGGAGGGGCGCCTACCACTCATTTAAGAGAGAACTCGAGAACAGAACAGTTAGTCCTGACAATAATTCCTATTTTTATACCCAAAGAGTAGTTACCTTTCTATCCATAAGCTGAAACTAACAATTTCCTTCTAGGTATTATGTTTTTGAATCTATTAATCTTATTTCCACATGCATGATAGATTCTGAAAGAAGGATCCTAAGTTGGCTTGGCAAAAACAGCTCTGCGAAAGCCAGGATTTTAAAAGCTCCAGGGAAGATAACCTTTGCTGCCCCTTTTCTAGTCTCCCTTCCCAGCTTCCATTCCTCATCCTCCATACCCTACACCCCACACACCTCTGCCTGCCTCCTGAGATGCTCAAGAGAATACAAACTGACTCCTGATACCCAACAGGCAAGAATTTGCCATCAAGAACCACAGAGGAGCCTTGGGTCACGTGCAGCCGTAGTCCACTGTACTGCAAACTGGCAGTGGAACGAGAGCCTGCCCACCTCTGCCCATAAGCCCTTTTCCTACTAGGAAATGTCAAACTTTCGGTCCATAGTTGGGAAGTTGTAATGTGTCATCCACATTAACCAATTCCTCTGATTTAAATAAATCGCTACAAATTTTTAGATAAATACCAATGTCATCCCTTACGTAAAGAACCAAAAAGTTCAGGAATTAAAAGAAAGCAGAGGCCCTGGCAGTTGGCTCAGGAGTACAGCATTGGCACAGCATGTGGAAGTCTTGGGTTTGATTCTCGGTCATGGCACACAGGAAGAAACAACCATCTACTTCTCCATTCCTCTCCCTTTTCTCTCTCTCTCTCTCCTCCCCTCCCACCATCATGGCTCAAATGGCTTGAGTATTTGGTCCCGGGTGCTAAGGATGGCTCCATGGCCTGCCTCAGGTGCTGAAATATTATAGCTTAGTTGCCAGCAATAGAGCAGAACATTGCCCTGTAGGGGGCTTGCCAGGGGGATCCCAGTGGGGAACATGCTGGAGTATGTATCTACCTCCCTGCCTCCAGCCTCTCAGTTAATTAAAAAATAAACTAAAATAAAATTTTTTTAAAAGAAGCACAGTGATTATATTAAGTCATATGACCATAAGCATCAAGTTAAAGAACTGTCTACTCACCGTTTAATAATATGTTCAAAGATAAAAGCAGGCATGATTGTAATAGTAACTACAGTCCCAGATGTTGATAATATGTCGGCAATTTGAGAGTCCTGATGAAAAATACATAATTTAAAATTCCACAGATGTTTTATTCACTAAACATAAACTTATGTTACTCTTGGTAAAGATATATATATATATGTCCTCTTATGTTTTGGTATTACCTCTAAAATCCTGACCCTTGATAATACAATTTTTTTCTGGTAAGCGTTCCTTACCAGGGTTTAATTCTGTAGAATCGCAATTTTATAGGCCGTAGCAAAATTGCAAGTAAATTGAGTTGAAAATATTAGTAAAAAAAACAAAAACATCTTTTTATGGTATAAGTAATTTTCCCCATGTACAATATTACCACATTCTCTCAGTCAACCAGTTTATAAAAAAAGCAGGTTGTAATGAAAGACTAGACCAGTGGTTCTAAACCTTTTTTGAGGTATCGAACCCACCAGTTTCATATGCGCATTCACCGAACCCTTCTTTAGTGATAAATAAAATATGATTTTCTTTTCCAAATTCAAGACATAGGTATATGTTTTTTTACTGGTGTACAAAATGAGCCGTGCATGAACATCACCTTGCTCAAAGAACAAAACCAACAAAGTGCATGAACTCACAACAAATTATGGTATTACTTTATTCTGGCCTCCGCGGCAGAGGCTTCTCCAAACCCGAGACCGACTCATCGAACCCCTAGGGTTCGATAGAACCCAGGTTAAGAATCACTGCTTTAGACCTTAAAAAAAAATCCCCATTTAGGAATTTGTGGAAGGAAAAAATATATACAAACAAAGTACTAATATGAATAAGAACTATTACTCATTTCCTACAATCCAGATTGAAAAATGTTGGGCAATCATTCTTGCTAACTGCCATAAAAATCTTCAATGCCTATGTCTCCATAAAATTCTAGTTCTTCAGAGATCATCTAGTCCAGCCCTCTTTTTATAAGAACAGGAACAGGAACTCGGGTCAGAATACAGTTAGTACAGAGCACAGCACAGCCCCTG
Organism: Rhynchonycteris naso; assembly: GCA_037038555.1. Classification (NCBI taxonomy): domain Eukaryota; kingdom Metazoa; phylum Chordata; class Mammalia; order Chiroptera; family Emballonuridae; genus Rhynchonycteris; species Rhynchonycteris naso. Next base: position 233,688,484 of record CM072998.1, read on the forward strand.
GTCCTTGGTACCTGTCTGCCCCCTGGTTTTTGTATTTTGGAGGTATGAAAACAGGATCACTTAAATAGGAAAATAAAAAATACATTTGCTGCCTGACCAGGTGGTGGCACAGTGGATAGAACGTCGCACTGGGATGCGGAAGGACCCAGGTTCAAGACCCCGAGGTCGCCAGTTTGAGCGTGGACCCATCTGGCTTGGGCAAAAGCTCGCCAGCTTGGACCCAAGGACACTGGTTCCAACAAGGGTTACTCGGTCTGCTAAAGGCCCGCGGTCAAGGTACATATGAGAAAGCAATCAATGAACAACTAAGATGTCGCAACGGCAACGAAAAACTTATGACTGATGCTTCGCATCTTTCTCTGTTCCTGTCTGTCTGTCCCTGTCTATCCCTCTCTCCGACTCTCTCTCGGTCTCTAAAAAAAAAAAAAGAAAATACATTTGCTAAAATAAACCCAGCAGAACAAGACACAAGTTCTATTCCTTACCTTCAATCCAATGACATTCTGTCCATTAATTTCACAGATGTTATGTTCTGTGAGAAGACCGTTTCTGGCTGCAGAACTGTCTTTTACTATGGACGTTATTTTTCCATTTTTAAAGATAAAACCAACATGTCCAGTACTATCCTTATGCATAGTAATGGTGCGTTCAAAGGGCCTGTAAACATAATGGGTTCAATTAAAAATTACATACTAAACGTTTTAATGGTCTTTTCTGCCCTACTGGACACTTTGTTATAATAAACTCAGTGTTTCTAATACAAGCAACCAAGTGGGGGTTGGCTGTGATACTGCACATTCATAGAGCATCTTAGAATAAAAGAGTACAGTTGACTCTTCAACAATGTGGTGGAATAGAAGCACTGATTCCCATGCAGTAGAAAATCTGCAGGCACTAGACAGTTGGCTCAGTAGTAGAGCGTCAGCATGACGTGTGGATGTCTGGGGTTAGATTCCTGGTTAGGACACACAGGAGAAGTGACCATCTGCTTCTCCATCCCTCCCCCTCCACTTGTCTCACTCCTCCTGCCACAGCCATGGCTTGATTGGCTCCAGTGAGTTGGCCATAGCTCTGTGGCCTCCATGTCAGGCACTAAAAAAAATGCTTGTCTGCTAAGCAACAGAGTAACGATCCCAGATGGGCAAAGCATCACCCTCTAGTGGGCTTGCCAGGTGGATCCTGGTCCAGGCACATGTAGGACTTCCCTCCTCTCACTAAAAAAACAAACAAACAAACAAAAAACCCTTCAGGGAAATTTGGAGTCCGCTGGCCCTTTACATCCATAGATTCCCAACAATAGCTCGAAACAGTGGCCCTTGTACAACATGTGTTTGAGCTGCTCAGGTCTGCATATTAATTAAATGTGTATAATTGGACCCGTAAAGTTCACACCCATGGAGTTCAAGGTTCAACTGTATTTTTTTTTTAATTTATCCATTATGGTTTGCCTAAATTACTAATCAAGATTTCCTTTTTAAGTATCAAAGACTTAACTGGCTTCTAGAAAGTTACTTTTAGAAAGGAAAGCATATAATTATTATAAGCAGGCAGCCAGTTGTCTACTCTCAAAGGCTGTCATGCCAGTTATACTCGCTTACCACTAATTCTGCTGTCATGTTAATATATGGATTTTCTTATAAACCTGTTTTTAAAAATTAAGAACAGTAATATCTTCCTGTTGGCCCACGTTACTCTTTTCCTTAGACATAAAGCAAAAATGGCATTCATCTACGAAATGTTTACTAAATACCTACCATGTGTGACAAACTAGAAACATGAAAGTAAAAAGTAGCTTACTGAGAATAAAAACCCAAAGCTAACTGGAACAATACGACATAGATCCACCCTTAATATTTGTGAGGGTTAGGGCAAGAAAATAAATGGAGGCCCATATTTCATGTGCTAAATGTTTAAGTAATAAATGAATTAACTGCTAAATAAAATGTTCCATCCTCTGACCTTGACAACTAGAACTTCATAACCACCCGAAAACCCAGATTTGTTCTCAGAACCCACAGATGCTTGGAGTTCTGCAGGGACCTGACACTCATACCCTAGACTGCATGTCTCAGCAGTAAATTGCAATGTGAGGCCAGAGACACCATGCTGCTTAGTTACTTTCCCAACATACATTTTCTATTTTCTAGAGAAATAGATTAAGACATGAAAGTAACTCCTTAGACAACAAATTTCTATAAGCTCTGATATAAAAAGTATATGCAAAACCAGAATGCTATTTTTAAAAAATCAAACTATATAAGAAAACTCTGCTCCACACAATTTTAAGACTCTAAGGCTCATCAATAACATTTAATTATTTCTTGCAACAGAATACTAGATTCACAAAATCTGAAAAGCATAAGAAAGTGGAAAACTGGTCTTGATCCCATCTGAATGGTTCAGTCGGCTTACCTGTCACGAATCGTCATAGTGATCTTCTCTCCAAACGCCTGTCTGAGCACCTTGTGCGCTTTATCCGAGCTCCAGCCTGCACAGTTTTCCCCGTTGATCTGGAGGACTTGGTCCCCGAATCTCAGACCAACCAATGAGGCTGGAGAATTTGCCTGGACTAGCTGAACAAATATACCCTAGAGAATAAGAAAACAACTTTGGTCATAGTCCACTATTAAGATATAGTTTTAAAATGCTGGAAATTGGAAACCAACTACACTGCTCACAAAATTAGGGGATACGTATTTTACAGCTTTTGAAATATCCCCTAATTTTTGTGAGCAGTATATTTGGGAATCTATCCTCATAAATAAAAAATAAAATTACATGAATATATATGTGTTATTATCCCCTAAAAAGAAATTTAAAAGTTTATCAAGGCAAGAATCCCAAGAAATAAGGCAAAAATGTAAGATCTCAATAGTAATTTATACCTTAAATCATTTACCCTCATCATCCTGGAATAAAAAGACTAAGGAAAACAAAGTAGGATTACTATAATACATGTAAGCTGCTGTGAGTATGGCAAGACTGAATAGGTATTAGCCACATGGATCATCATTGAGGGGAAAAGCAAGACAAGTGTTAGAAGTTTTCTGATTTCTTTTATAGTTTAAAAAATGACAGTATAAGGTCATAACTCTACCTTTTAACTTGAAGGATTTTTACCCACTTCTTAAATTATGTACAATCAAGTAAGAGTGGGGTTTATTTAACAGCCTAAAAAGGTGGCACATTCAATACCACTACACAGCAAAGGAAACCATTGAAAAATGAAAAGACAATCCACTGAATGGGAGAACATATTCGCCAATAGGTCTGATAAGGGATTAATATTCAAACTTACTATAAAGAACTTATAAAATCCAACAGCAAAAAAAACCAATCCAATTGAAAAATGGGAAGGGACCTGACTAAACACTTCTAAAGAGGACATACAGATAGCCAATATAGAAAGGACTGTCAACCTCACTAATCATCAGAGAAATGCAAATTAAAACCACAATGAGATGTCACCTCACACCAGTCAGAATGGCGCTCATTAACAAAACAACACAGAACAAGTGCTGGCGAAGATGTGGAGAAAAGGGAACCCTCCTGCACTGTTGGTGGGAATGCAGACTGATGCAGCCACTGTGGAAAACAGTATGGAGTTACTTCAAAAAATTAAAAATGGAACTGCCTTATTATAACCCAGTGATTCCACTTCTGTGGCTATATCCAAAACCCTGAAACCCTACTTCAAAAGAACATGTGCACCACGATATTCACTGCAGTGCTATTTACAACAGCCAATATTTGAGGCGTCTACGGCCATACCACCCTGAACGCGCCCCATCTCGGAAGCTAAGCAGGGTCGGGCCTGGTTAGTACTTGGATGGGAGACAATAGCCAATATGTGAAAGCCAGCCCAAGTGCCCATCAGTAGATGAGTGGATAAAAAAAGCTGCATTTATACAATGGACTACTATGCGGCTATAAAAAAGGAGAAAATCTTACCCTTTTGTGTCAGCATGAATGGACCTGAAGAGCATTATGCCAAGTGAAATAAAAGCCATTCAGAGAAAGACAAATACCATTTGATTTCATTCATATGTGGAATCTAATGAACAAACAAGCAAAACTGAGAGAGATTCAGAGAGTGAGCAGGGTGACAGCTAGGCAGGGTGCTATGTACAAAGGGATGAGGGATTGGGCAAAAAAAAGACAGAAGAAAAGCCCATGGACAGTGTGGTTTTAGGGGGTAGAGGAGGGTATAGGAAGGATAAATGGTGATGAACGGAGAGACTTGGGGGATTGGTGAACACACAATACATCAGTATAGAGAGATGTGTTGCAGAACTGGGCACCTAAAACCTGTATAATTATGTTAACTTGTGTCACCCCAATAAATTCAATTAAAAATTAAATTTAAAAAAATGGGTAAGGTGCCTATGAAGAATATCTTGTCTCTTTTAGGGCAGAGAGAGAGGCAGGAAGAAGCCCTAGCACAAGGGGCAGCAAATACTTTACTCACTGAAAAGGAAGGAAGAGCATCCAAGTCAGAGTTTCGCAAAGAAGCATGCTAATGTCCTGAGTAAGCTACAGCGTACTAAGACATCAATGCCCTCCACCGCCCTGTGTAGGCAGGCAGGGTTGGGGCTTCCAACCTAGTTCAGCCTCGGCCATTTACCACAATGTGCCAACCTCCTTATTTTCTACGTGAAAAGGTTGGATACAATGAGCTGAGTGCAACCTCACAACTAAAAGGGATTCCAGTAAGGTAATGCCTAAAGCCATAAATTGGGGTAAAGTCTTGGCAAGTCCTTGACAATCCTGCATGATTCCTCAGTGAGTATCCCTGCTTAATTCCTTCAGCATGGCAAAGGAGAGACAGGAGGCAATGATAAAAGTAATGGCTGCCCTAATTAGAAAGTCACCTTCCTAATGACCTATTAAATTCAAATTGAAGGATGGAAATAACAAAACTGTAAAAACCACAAGTTAAATGATCATCCTTTCGTTTAAAAATACTCATAAGACCACTCATTTTCACAGGCCTGTCTTTTCTTAACTTCCACATCTGTTGCCCTATTTCATTGCCAGAATTCTGTTTGTGTAAACTCTGTTATAATACATATATGCAGATCAGTGAACTGTATTGCAGAAGAGGATTCAAAGAAAAAAAAAGTAATGTTGGAAGTCCTAACTCTGCCTCTTCAGAATAGGTCATCTCCAAGTAAAAAACATTTAAGTTAACAAATTTAAAGTACTCTAGATTTTGGATACACCATTAAAGTTTATTAAATCATTTCATTTTAAATTATTCTAACACTGGTCATTTAATAGCCTATAACAGTGGTTCTTAACCTGGGTTCTATCAAACCCTAGGGGTTCGATGAGTCAGTCTCAAGGGTTCGAAGAAGCCTCTGCCATGGAGGCCAGAATAAAGTAACACCGTAATATGTTGTGAGTTCATGCACTTGTTGGTTTTGTTCTTTGAGCAAGGTGATGTTCATGCACGGCTCATTTTGTGCACCAGTAAAAAAAAACATATACCTATGTCTTGAATTTGGAAAAAAAAATCATTTTATTTATCACTAAAGAAGGGTTCGGTGAATGCGCATATGAAACTGGTGGGTTTGGTACCTCAAAAAAGGTTAAGAACCACTGGCCTATAAGCTATTTAAACTAATTCAAACAGATATTAAAAATACTTACATTATCTACTGATTTAAGCCTGAGCCCAATTTTCCCATCTTGATCCTTACACAAAATGACTTCACGGATTCCTTGCTTAATTTCAGCTCTACGAATCCCAACATCATTACCAGTTACAGGAGCCACCATGTAGTTAATACTGGAAGGTCTTGCTACCAACTGCTGACAAAAAGATATACAACGTGTCAATATTTACAAACATTTTCCATGAAAAAAAATTCTAAAATATCTTGAGTGTACTTTGTGATTTCCCAAAAAATAATCTATAAATTATTTCCTTCAGGTAGTTTCATTTATGTCAAAAAGACCCTGGCTTTTATTTACTAATTACTCAGGTAACTTACTCCCATATTTATCATCTCTAATAGATTCAATGACTCACTCTCTCCCTACTGCCTTCTAAGTTCACTGCCATTAGTTCCATGTGTACTTATGCTTGTCTTGAACTCAAATGTATGATCCTTGAACTTACAGGCCATAACATACTTTTGAAACTTAGGAAATATTTTCCAGAGAATTCTTTTATATGCTCTGATATTTAGCAATCTATTTACCTTTTGGAATTGCTTATAAAAGGACAACCGTAACTCATAGTGCCAGTGTGAGGATTAAAATAAAAGTGCATGTTACATAAATGTTCCCTTTAGCCTGACCAGGTGGTGGCGCAGTGGATAGAGCGTAAAACTGGGATGCGGAAGACCCAGGTTCGAGACCCCAAGCTTGCCAGCTTGAGCACGGGCTCATCTGGCTTGAGCAAAAAGCTTGTCAACTTGGACCCAAGGTCGCTGGCTCCAGCAAGGGGTTGCTTGGTCTGCTGAAGGCCCATATGAGAAACAATCAGTGAACAACTAAGGTGTCGCAACGGCAATGAAAAACTAATGATTGATGCTTCTCATCTCTCTCCGTTCCTGTCTGTCCCTATCTATCCCTCTCTCTGACTCTCTGTCCCTGTAAAAAAAAAAAAAGTTCCCTCTATGTTTTCATTTAATTTTTTGTGACAGAGAGAAAGAGAGAAAGATAGGGACAGACAAGAAGGAAGAGAGATGAGAGGCATCAATTCTTCGTTGCAGCACCTTAGCTGTTCATTGCTTTCTCATATGTGCCTTGACCAGGGGGCTACAGCAGAGTGAGTGACCCCTTGCTCAAGCCAGCGACCTTGGACTCAAGCCAGCAACCATGGAGTCATGTCAATGATACCACAGTCAAGCCAACAACCCCGCACTCAAGCCAGATAAGCCAACGTTCAAGCCAACGACCTCAGGGTTTTGAACCTGGGTCCTCTGCATTCCAGTCCAACGCCCTATCCACTATGCCACCCCCTGGTCAGGCTGAATGTTTATTTTAATAAACATATATGGATCAGACATATATAGTCACAAATCAGACCGCTAAGAACAGCAGGGACATGTGTCAGGTACCATATTACAAGTTTCCCATTGTTTTCAAGTTTTCTTGTCCAAAGAAAACTTATTTTATTATTTTACGTGGACCCTTTCCGCAACCAAAAAGACAGTAAGGGAAGAGCTTACCAAGGCTTAACTGGAATCTGTCATGAACAGCTCTCATCTACCTAAGCACTGGGCTGCCCAGGGCGGCAATCATAGGCAAAGAGGAACCTCAGCTATACTCACACCACAGGTTAAACCTTAGGAAGAATTACAAAGATTCAAAAGAAATAATTAACAGCTATGAGACAGGGAAATCAAGTAATGAGAAAAAAAAAATTCAGATGCAAATGAATTATTTAGTTCAGCTGTAATACAGGAAAAAAGAAAGTTTTGGAGTGGGTTTTATTTTTACAATTATTTTACAAAAAAATAATTCCCAACGAAATTACCTAAATGTGTTCTTACCATAACGTTATGACCAACACCACGTTATGTCTGCCTTCTCCACTCTCTGTAAGCAACATCTCTTTTGGCAAGAACTACTCCAAGAACCTTCTAGATAATCTCTCTGTTTCTAAAACTCCTGTTCTACTACCCATTCTCCACACAGCAAGCATAGAATTCTTTCTTAAAAATGAGATTATACACCCCTCCCACAACTCAGATCCTAACCCCTTACCATGGTCTACAAGGTCCCAGACCACGTGGCCTGACCATCCTACAATGTCATCTGCTACCACATTTGCCTTGTTTCCTATGCCCATCAGACCGAACTTGTCTCTTGGGTCTACCAAGTTCATTTCTACCTGAAGGCTTTCAAACAGTGTGTCTATACACTATAGAATATTCTCCCACCATACATTCACACGTCTCACACCCTCATTTCATTCAGCTCTCTGTTCAAATGTCGACCTGTCACAGAGAATGTACAAGTTTCCCTTTGGAAATACAGCCCTGGCACTGTATTTACTTCCTGTTCTTCAACGTGTAGTAAATATCAGCTTATCTGTTTAGAATGTGAGTTTCACTCAGTGGGAAGAGTTAATAGAAACCTCTACCTATAAATTAAAACTAAAAGAAAAAAAAAGGGCACTAAAGAGCCCTCGTTCAGACACTTCAAAGATGAAGGTTTAGGTCATCCCACTAGGTATTAAGGAAAAAAGAAAAGGTAGCTGAAGTGCCAGACAAGGGAAGAAAGAGTGGACAATACTCCCTACGGCCACCTGGCGAGTTAGCAAAATAAGAATCACAGCACTGCCTGACCAAGTGGTGGCGCAGTGGATAGGGCATCAGACTGGGACACGAAGGACCAAGGTTCAAAACCCTGAGGACAACGGCTTGAGCGAGGCTCATCTGGTTTGAGCACAGCTCACCAGCTTGAGCCCAAGGACGCTGGCTTGAACAAGGGGTCACTCAGTTTGCTGTTGCCTCCCTGTCAAGGCACATATGAGAAAGCAATCAATGGATAACTAAGGTGCTGCAACAAAGAATTGATGCTTCTCATCTCTCTCCCTTCCTGTCTGTCCCTGTCTCTGTCACAAAAAAAAAAAAAAGAACTGCAGCACTTAGGATTGTCTTCTTCTCTGACTTTATCTATAAACTTTCTATACATGTAGCAACTAATCTTTTCATTCCACCTCACCTTTTTCTTTAATATATGAATTGCTAGTGGTTAACTTTATACTTTTACTTTTGTCTTTAGGTTAAAAATATTCAGCTGGGAATGTTAGAGGAGTTATTAACATCACCCAGTAACTTACAGCAGGGACCACTGCCCTGAGATGGCCAGGATAGCTGGTGTTGTCTGTCTGGGGAAAGTGTAAGAGGAACTTTATTTTTTAGTGTTAACAGGCTTAATTTCATACACCTTGAGTTAAGAATGATTTTTATATTTCTAAAAATGTGTAAACAAGCAAACAAAGAAAATAGTAAAACTATGCGACAGAGACCATGTATAAGCCAGCAAAACCTAAAATATTTTCTGTGGGTTTCTTAATAGAAAATATTTGCTGAATCTCAATTTTATGAAGAATCGCATCTTTTAAGGGGAAATTAGAAAGTTGTTATTGCTGTCATGTAAAGTTAGAATGTTTGTCAAACACACTGTGTAGTCAAACAGTAGGCAGGCAGTGTCAGATAATAAACTGTTGGTCAGCTCCAAACCCACCCTTCTAGACTCTGTATCAGTGGTAGTCAACCTGGTCCTACCATCCACTAGTGGGCATTCCAGTTTTCATGGTGGGAAGCAGTGGAGCAACCAAAGTATAAAAGGATAGATTTAACTATAGTAAGTTGTTTTATAAAGATTTTTTCTGCCAACCTTAGCGAAAATCCGACATAAAGTACTTGGTAAGTAATTATTATTATATGCTTTAACTTGCTGTAATTCTGCTTTATAAATTTTATAAAGTAAAATTACTTCCCTACTTTATAAATCACCATTACTGTGGAACTGGTGGGAGCTTAGAAAATTTTACTACTAACAGAGATACAAAAGTGGGTGGTAGGTATAAAAAGGTTGACTACCCCTGCTGTATATGGTCATGCTGGGTGTTAACTGTACAAATCACACGCTCCTTTGTCAACGGTTTCTGGTTAGCATCTTCCACATGAGGCACTAGAGGGAGACAGACTGGCAGACTGAGAGGGGGACAAGTACCTTGCTCCTTGTTTGCTTCTGGTTCCTGTCATCACTGCCTGGGCCTAGCGCTTAACCTTGGTGGCAGCAGTTAATCCCATTCTTCAGCTCTTGCTGACTCCCAGAAGCAGCCGCACTGGTGCCCCTCAGAGGTCCCAGCACTGCCAGCGGTGTGCCCTCCCTCCTCCATGGTCAGAGGCCCAGCTCCCTGAAGCTCTTCTTCCCCGGAGCTTCCAGGTTCCAACAACTCCAACCTCTTCCCTATGCTTCTCCAGTCCTAGCAGGAGCAGCTACTTTCTGAAATTACAACTGTATTCCATTTTTGTTTCTTAAATTCTCTGTTGAAATATCTCTGATTTCTCAAATGAATCCTAACTCATATAAGCAAGTTTTCAATAAATATGTGGTCAATAAATAAATGAATGTCAGGTACTTTATGAAGCACTGGGATTATGGCATCATACAGACATGAGCCCTGTCTTCATAAAGTATTTAACTATAATTACTGTATTTTCCCATGTATAAGACGCAACCTTTTAAAAAAACTTTGGGGTCTAAAAATTGAGTGTGTCTTATACAGTGGTTACAGTTTTTTTACTTGCATTTCCTGCTTTTTCACACTTGTTTTTGCTCTTGTTGCTGTAGATTTCTTTCACTTGCATTTCCCACTTGTCTTTTTTTCAGATTTCGGGCCCCAAAATTAAGGTGCGTCTTCATATGGGATGTCTTATCCATGGGAAAGTACAGTATAATAAGTGCTATAAAGTGCTATGGCCTTATGGTAATGACCTTAATAAAAGGTTATGAAATACTACATAGTTAAACATACAATTTGGAGTCTAATTACAAAGAACATTAGACATCAAAATGTTTAAAAATATTATGAATAAAAGAAATCTAGGATAGACCTGTACTTTGTAATGATTCCTCGAGCAGCAGCTTAGTGCTGTTTATCTAAGATGTTACTAGAGGAAATATAAGACTACTGTAATAATTTAGATTAGAAATACAGGAACTCTGAATAAGGTTATATTAGGACTGGAAAGGATAAAAAGAATACAAGAAACACAGTGGAGACAAAACCCCTAGATCTTAGTAACTGACTACATGCAGAAGACAAAAAAAATGAACTAGTCAGAGGCGTCTGCATTTCTAACTCCTAATACATTAAGAAAATAGTAGTAAGAGTCTAAAATTTCTGAGGAGAGGTCAATGCTAAAGTTATAAATATATATTAGCCGTAGAGACATGAGCTTATATTTATGTATAAAGTATTATCTTATATAATTCAAAATTAATTACACTATACATACCCCCTGAGTTGGTGCTCCAGAGACCATGGACATATTTGCATGTACTTCTTCTGCATTTAAAAGCAGGCCCATGTACTGAGAAAGTTCTGGATACAATTTAGGATAGAGATCTAAAATAAATAAATGAATAAAGACAAACATTGGTACTCAAAATGAAAACTATTGTTATAATGGGCTTCTACTTGTGTTAATAATCTGAGACTTCTAAAAATTCAGAAGAGTAAAAATAATTTAGCCAAATAAATTATCTTACCTTTCCTTTAACTTAAATTAACTGATTTGATCAGCAATTTTGTGAACAACCACTGATTCTCCACTATAAAACAACTGACCAAGGCAGCTACTTTATAACTCATTTAGTAAACATGGCTAGGAAATGATTCTTCTGAACTACAATTTTAAAAAATAAAATCAATGCTTGTTAATTTATTTAGTGTCATATCATTTTAAGAATGTTAACCACATTCCAATGAAATCTTAGAAACAGTATATTAAATATTAACAGTATTTAATTTAGTGATCAACTTAGATACTATTTCCAAAAGCTCATTTATTTATTTATTTTTACAATGACAGAGAGTCAGAGAGAGGGATAGATAGGGACAGAGAGACAGGAACGGAGAGAGATGAGAAGCATCAATCATCAGTTTTTTGTTGATGTTACGACACCATAGTTGTTCACTGATTGCTTTCTCACATGTGCCTTGACAGCGGGCCTTCAGCAGACCAAGCAACCCCTTGCTGGAGCCAGCAACCTTGGGTCCAAGCTGACAAGCTTTTGCTCAAGCCAGATGGGCCCGCGCTCAAGCTGGCGACCTTGGGGACTCAAACCTGGGTCTTCTGCATCCCAGTCCGATGCTCTATCCATTGCACCACCGCCTGGTCAGGCCAAAAGCTCTTTTTTACATGATTTATTTGTGACTTAAAATGGATTTTCTAACAGAAATATTATAAATGTTAGAAGAGGCCCGAAAAACCTATTTAACTCTCCTTTTGTATCTTACTTAAGTCATATTTAGGGGTTCTCTCCTGAATCCCCACGAATTCAGAAGAAAAAGGGGACCAAAGAGAAAGATATGGAGACTGAGTAGAGATTCCAGGATTTGGGAAGATCCCCCAAAAGGGACGCAGTTGGAAATTCCAACCATTCCTCCTTCCCCCAATATAGATGACATTTCAAGAAGTTAAAGAGCAGGAGTATGGACACAGTTCACATAAATAAATCAGTCTTAAGTTAGAAACTTATGAGGGCTAAAATGTAATTAACTTAATTTCCATTAAGCCATAAAATACATTTTCATATTCGTAGTTCACTTTCTTGATTAAAGGTTTAGGTTTTGAAATAAACTTTTCTTCTTACTACTAGAGCTTTATTCACCAATTTTAAGCAGGTTTGTTTTTTTTCTATGTTAGAAGCGGGGAGGCAGTCAGGCAGACTCCCGCATGCACCCAACCAGGATCCACCCTGCATTCCCACTAGGGGGTGATGCTCTGCCCATCTGGGGCATTACACCATTGTAACCAGAGCCTTTTCAGCGCCTGAGGCAGAGGCCATGGAGCCATCCTCAGCGCCAGGGGCCAACTCTGCTCCAATGGAGCCTTGGCTGCAGGAAGGGAAGAGAGAGACAGAGAGGAAAGAGAGGGGGGAGGATGGAGAAGCAGATGGGTGCTTCTCCTACGTGCCCTGACTGGGAATCGAATCTGGGACTTCCACACACCAGGCCGATGCTCTACCACTAAGCCAACCGGCCAGGGTTTGCTGTATAATTTTTATATCATGGATGCCTTATTTCAGCAAAAAAGGCTTAAAGATTTCTGTTTAAGGAGAATAAACCCAAAATAAGAACCTACTTCCATCTTGAGAGATAGGAGCAGACGCTTCTGACAAAATTGCTGGGTTGGCAGGATTAGCAGAAAAGGCACTTTGAGCCTGAAAAAGAAAAGAAAATTTTAACAATAATGTCATATATGTACTTAAAATTCTTACATAACTTGTAAGTTAAACTCAGTACTTCCAAAAAGAAACAACACTGGTTATACTCAAAAAAGTTTGATTTCAAACATTTCAGCAATTTTTCAAAAAATATCTGCAAATCAAAAGTATTTTTCATATTCTAAATCTTTAACATTATCTCAGAAAACTTGACTAACCATTTTACATCTTATAACCACTATTTCATAATGCAGCTGCAAAACTAATTAACATCTTCAAAATGCATTATAAAATGTACCACTTGACAGTTTCATTATTCTTTTAATAGTCTAAAAATGTTACTTGCTTAAGAAAAGAAGCTCAACCATATTCATATGAAAGGCACATATCAGTCCGACCTGTGGTGGCACAATGGATAAAGCCTCAACCTGGAACGCTGAGGTCGCTGGTTCAAAACCCTGGGCTTTCCCAGTCAAGGCACGTAGGAGACACAACTACTACAGAGTGGACCATCCCACTCCTTCCCACCCCTCCTCTCCTACCTCTCTCTAACATCAATCAAGTCTTTTAAAAAAATGTTAAAAGTCCCATATCAGATAAACACCTACAAATTTAAATAGTTAAGTTGCTAAAATTTATTTTGACATTTTAGCCTATCATACTGAAATAAACTTTATCTTTATGTTAGCATGCATAGGAAGCAGCTACGCTACACTAAATACAAAATCATTACCAAGTATGCGAAACACATACTTTATCACTGACGTAAAAAATCTTAATTTTTAACTGTTAAACTTCCAAAATCACCATGACAATGTATATATTAGCTGTGTTACTCATGCTTAGGTATGCCAGGAACTCCTCTCTGGGCTGCCTTCATAGCCCATGTTGTATTAATTACAACTGAAGGAAATCCACTCTCCTTTACAGACACATCTGACTTTCTGAAATAGCTATCTTTTTAGAGACAAGGTTGGTAATAAGTTGTAAGACCCATGTCTAATAACACTTTTTATGTAATCATAAATTTGTTGACTGAGTAATGAAGTTTATACCTATATCTCAACCTAGCCCTGAAATTAATGCCAAGAGTAGTCCCAAAGATCTTGGTAGAGATGGAAGCCTAATTTAAGTAAGTATGGCCTACAAGGGCATTGAATGGTACTTTACTCATGGTCTATAAATGTTCTGATATGCTTGTTATCACGTCATTCTTCAATATTCACTTTTTTTATAACTTGTCACATCCTAAACTGAAATAGAATGCAACATGAGCCTGACCAGGCGGTGGTGCAGTGGATAGAGCGTCGTACTAAGACAGGGAGGACCCGGGTTCAAAACCCCGAGGTCACTGGCTTGAGCACAAGCTCAACTGGTTTGAGCATGGCTCACCAGCTTAAGTAAGCCCAAGGTCGCTGGCTTGAGCAAGAGGTCCCTTGCTCTGCTGTAACTCCCCAGTCAGGGCAAATATGAGAGAGCAATCAATGAACAACTAAGGTGCTGCAGCGAACAACTGATGCTTCTCATCTCTCTCCCTTCCTGTCTGTCTGTCCCTCTCTCTGTGTCTACCACAAAACAAAAAAGAAAAAAAAGAATGCAGCATGAAAATATAATTCTATACAACAACCCAAACTGCAAGTTAACTACTCACAAAAATTAGGGGATATTTTATTGCTTCATATTCATTTTGAAATACCCCCTAATTTTTGAGAGCAGTGTATGTAAAATTTTGAAAGTTTTCTCACCAACTACCAGCTGAAAGAAGCTAATGGCCGGTTGATTACTCCATGGATGACTCTAAGAAAAAATACTATTCAGCACTAAAAAGAAATGAACTATCAAGCCATGAAAAGACATGGAGGAGACTTAAATGAAATTACTAATTGAAAGAAACCAATTTGAAAAGACTATTGAATACTGTGTGATTCCAACCACATGATACTGTGGGAAAGGCAAAACTATGGAGACAGTTAAAAAACCAGCAGTTGTCCGGGGTCAGGGGGAGTGAGGGCAGAAAAGACAGAGCATAGAGGATTTTGAGAGCAGTCAAAGTATTCCATACTACAAAAGGTAGACATATGTCATTCTACATTTGTCAAAAGCAACAAAATGTACAACACCAAGAGTGAAGCCTTATATAAACTATAAACAAACTATAAACTCTGGGTGGTAATAATGCATCTGTACAGGTAACCACTGTGACAAATGTGCCACTCTGATGAGGATGCTGGCAGTGAGGGAGGATATGCAGTGTAGAGAGAGGGGGAGGTAAAGTGGAAACTCTGCACTTTCACTTTTGCTGTGAACCAAAAACTACTTTAAAAGGTACAATTTATTAATTTAAAAAATATTCCTTTTTAGCCTGACCTGTGGTAGCGCAGTGGATCAAGTGTCAACCTGGAATGCTGAGGTCGCTGGTTCAAAACCCTGGGTTTGCCTGGTCAAGGCACATATGGGAGTTGATGCTTCCTGCTCCTCCCCCCTTCTCTCTCTCTCTGTCTCTCTTCTCTAAAATGAATAAATTAAAATATATATATTCCTTTTTTGATTGGTTATTATTTCTATTATTTCATTCATTGCTACTGTTCTTATCCAAGGAATATAT
The DNA here is from genome assembly GCA_037038555.1 of Rhynchonycteris naso. NCBI lineage: Eukaryota > Metazoa > Chordata > Mammalia > Chiroptera > Emballonuridae > Rhynchonycteris > Rhynchonycteris naso. The sequence goes on from CM072998.1 coordinate 233,704,013, forward strand.
ATAGAAAGTTCTTAGCAACCAGACATATTTACTATGTAACCTGGACTAATAAAGAAAGATGGTACAAGAGGGCGTAACAAAGACTATGAATCATTAAAAGTAGCAAATTAATACACACTTACTTGGAATCTCAAACTATTAAAAAGAAGGGGGGGATATCTCCAAAAAGCACACAGCACAGGACTGCGGGGCATCTTGTTTCTGCCATTACAGAAAGCACGTGGAGAGAACACACTCATGGAGCCACCACAGCCAACCTCTGCTCACTGCTTTACAAAACTGATGAGCACAGTGACCCCTTGCTCAAGCCAGTGACCTGGGGCTCCAAGCCAGTGACCTTTGGGCTCAAGCCCACAACCATGGGGACATGTCTATGATCCCACACTCAAGCCAGTGACCTCAGGGTTTCTAACCTGAGTCTTCAACATCCCAGATCAATGCTCTATCCACTGTGCCACCACCAGCCAGGCTGGATCATTGTTTCTTAAAAGCTTATTTTGCATAGGTAAAGCAACCACAGGCTCCTCTTAAGGATCTGTAATGGACAAAGAGGTTCAGAAATTATATGATGTTGAAAGCCACAGCCTAATGACTATTGTAAAAATAGTTTACGATATGTGAACTGCCAGTTCACTGCTGCATTTAACTTTGTTGCGGTGTAAAAGGACAGAAGATTAGAAAATAAGTATCACCAGGGGTATCTCAAGAGCAAAAATAAATCTAAGTATCAACTACTATATAAAATAAACTATACACGCCCCGGCCAAATAGCTCACTTGGTTAGAGCATCGTTTGTATTCCCAAAGGTTGCGGATTAGATCCCTGGTCAGGGCACATGCAGGAACAGATTGATGTTTCTGTTTCTCTTTCTCTCTCTCCCTTCCTTTCTCTATAAAAATCAATAATTTTTTTTTTTTGAGAAAACAATCAATGAACAACTATGGTGTCATAATGGCAACGAAAAACTAATTATTGATGCTTCTCATCTTTCTCCGTTCCTGTCTGTCTGTCCCTATCTATCCCTCTCTCTTGACACTCTCTCTGTCCCTGAAAAAAAAAAAAAGGGAGAAGTAGTAAATCTTAGAATAAACTAAGGTCAAGGCCTCAAATAACATGATCTTTAGAGTAAGCATCTCTGAAGTATCAAATCACTCAAAAAGAATTCCACTACATTTATCATATTAAGAGGATTTTAGAAATAAAGTACAATAAGGAGTTTATCATCTCAAACTAAAAGAATAAACATTATCTGAAAAAACTCTTAAGTGTATAAAGGATGAAAATGAAAGTAAACTGGAGTCAAGATGGATTCATTAAACACTACAAGTTATCTCCAGTTAAAAAGCATAATAATTTATGAAATAGCAAGACTGACCCGAACCCTAAACTTTATTAAGCAGAAACACGGCCCCAGAGCAAATACTTATAGACTACGAAGCTCTGACTTAGTGGGATGAGCAGCATTGCCCCCTCGGACAGCTGTGCAATGCATCTAAGGGGAAGGGCCCGGCACTCCCCTGGGCTTTACACCCCTGCTCCTCCAGAAGCAGCATGCACACTTCACTATTTCTGAGACTTATCTTCAAAAAGGCAAAGAATTATTTTAAAGACTGTTCAAAGCTGAAGACCCAAAGGAACAACATTCTGATTTTAAACAAAACTAGGACAACAAAAAGTTGGCATGCATTTTACTAACTTGTGTATGTAGTGTTGAAATTTTAGTCAAAAAATCTACTTATGGAATAGCTTAAGTCCAGTTTTAAAGAAATAATATTCCACACCCATTAATTCACAGTAAAATGAAATCACCAGCTTTTTTATAACTGTGTAGTCTGCAATTAATAAATTGAAAAAGTCTATGATGTGTAATAGCAAAAATATTATTTAAGTTTCTTGCTTCACTTTACCTGTAACTAAAATATACGGCACAGTACATGGGGATGGAGTATTTAAACAACAACGTACCTGAATTACTTTGTCTACCTTCAGATCCTCAAGAGATGGGTACAGAGACATTTTTGCAGGATTTTTCTAAAGAAAAAAATAACAAATTTCCATGATTCAAATTTCACTGAAATTTAAATTGTACTCGTTACCAGCAAAGTACATATAAACATATGTAAGTGATAAAAACAATGAGAAACATTTAAATTGCAAAACACATGGAAAAACATGAATATTTATGCTATATAAAAATTGTTAACTGATTAATGGCTACCAACTACCTCTCCTCCCTCCCTTACCACTACTATCATTATCTCCATTAGAGACTGTTATTAATAGTTTTATCTTCAGGAGACATGAACCAAATAGATAGTACGGGCCTGAGGGATAAGAGAAATTTTTACATTTTAAACATTTCTATGTTGTTCAGTATTTTTTAATCACCATGAATTGCTTTCTGTAGTTTAAAACAACTTTCTAAAAGTATTACAAGGATAAATACATCAAAATTTTGTTTAGCTATTTTGAGATGAATACCTAGTACTTTCTTTAAAAGCAACATAACAACAATGTATCCTAAACTGTATAGGATTTAACATTAGTTCTTGAGCCGGTTATCAGTTTGTCATCTCTCATATCCAAATCTACCCATTATTGGCTGCCGTAAAAATGGGCCCTTGACATATTGCTCTTTAGCTAGCAGAGTGTTAATCATTGTCAGTGAAGGGAGGCGGGGGTACACTGGAGGAGAGATGATTCTCCAGCCCGGCTTCTGCAGTATGCAGCCGCTTCTCTGGCACTTTTCTCCTCCTGCAGAAAGCAGCTTAAGTTCCCGCAGTGCACAGAAGCCCCCTGACCCAGCATGCAGTGCTCAGTAGCTTCCAGTATGGTGCCACCAGAAAAGCACTTACCCCGCGAATAGCTTTCCCTAGTACCGTGATGGCGAACCTATGACATGCATGTCAGCACTGACACGTGTAGCCATTTTCGATGACAAGCAGCAGAAGTATGGGGCCTCATGCCGAGAAGGATGTTTCATCCTCGGCTCCTGCATGGCCAGGTGCAGTGGCCAAGGATAAAACATTTGCTGTAGTGTAGACACTCTGTGCCGGAGGTCTGTAGGCAAAAACAGAACTCCCGCACAGAGTGTCTAGTTCTGGGACTTCCGGTTAGGCCGTTTTTCTCAGAGTGACACACCACCCAAGTAATGCTCAGATTTTTAGCGAATTTTGACACACCAAGCTCAAAAGATTGCCCATCACTGCCCTAGTACATACCCTCATGGGGCTTGTATCGCCAACCTGAGAAAGGCCTGCCCAGTACCGCAAAAGGAGAATTTCCAATCAGCTTAGTACAGTGGTTCTTAACCTGGATTCTATGGAACCCTAGGGGTTCGATGAGTCGGTTCAGGGGTTCGGAGAAGCCTCTGCCGCGGAGGCCAGAATAAAGTAATACCATAATTTGTTGTGAGTTCATGCACTTTGTTGGTTTTGTTCTTTGAGCAAGGTGATGTTCATGCACGGCTCATTTTGTACACCAGTAAAAAAACATATACCTATGTCTTAAATTTGGGGAAAAAAAATCGTATTTTATTTATCACTAAAGAAGGGTTCGGTGAATGCGCATATGAAACTGATGGGTTCAGTACCTCAAAAATGGTTAAGAACCACTGGCTTAGTAACTCAGCAACTTGACCATCCACTGAGTGACGAGTACACTTTCTCCAAGGCCTGGATCTCAGACACAGAAAGGTGGCAGCCTCTTCCTGGACTGGAATAATCTATCTCAGTCCTGGTCTACTATTTATACCTATTAAATCTGCTCTACTTGTATTCATTAAAGTTCTTTTCACTTTTACTGTCCAATCCTGTTTCTTCAATCATGTTATAGGTAATTCTATACATTAAATTTTCACTGTTCAAATTACTGTATGGTTTCTGTCTCATGATTTTATGCCAAATAATAGCATTTTTAAGTTCATATACTTCACAAACCATAAAATTCTTAGAGCATACAAGTGAATTGTTCTTTGCAAAATCAAAGTTGTGCAACCATCCCTATCATCTAATAGTAAAACACTATTTATACCCCAAAAAGAAACACCGTGCCTACCCATTCTTCCCTCTCTCCAGCTCCAGGCCAACACAAATATAATTTCTAGCTCTCAATTTATCTATTCTAGACATTTAACCCATAATCACAGACCTTGTGGCCTTCTGTGTCTGATTTCTTTCACTTAGTATAATGCTTTCAGGTTCATCCATTTTGGAGCAGGTGCTAGCATTTCATTCCTTTTTATGGTTAATATTCTGTTGTATAGATATCCCTCATTTTGGTTTCATCAGTTAATGACACTTCAGGTTGTACACGTTTTGACTATTATGAATAATGTTGCTAATAATGGAAATAAACATTTATCTCCAAGTTTTGTGTAAACATGTTTAATTCTCTTGGTATTCAGCTAACAATATAATTGCTGATGACACAATAACTATATTTAGCTTTCTAAGGAACTACCAAACTGGCTTCTAAGTTTGTTAACATTTTCATGTTTTACATTCCTACTAGCAACATATGACGGAAGGTTCTAATTTCTCCTCGCCAATACTTGCTATTATTACCTGTCATTTTTATATATTACAACCATCCTAATTGCTGTGAAGCAGAATCTATAGTTTTGATTTGTATTTCCCTAAAGACTAATAATATTAGCATCTTTTAATGTGCTTATTGACCACTGCCATATCTTCTTTGGAGAAATGTCCACTAAAATTCTTTGCTTATGTTATTTCTTTGTCTTGCCTAATTGATCTGGGCTAGAAACTCCAAGAAAATGCTGAATAGAAGTGGACTGATACAGTTTTTAACGGGAAAATAGGAACAAGGTTAATGAATGAAATGCAAATTCTTGAGAAAGACACTCAAACATGGCTTAATCCTATTAACCTAGGAAAACAAAATTGAGTACTTTTCTGTCTCTTAACGGATCAACTCTGCTCTTGGTGGATAAGCTTTTCCTTTAAAAACATTTTATTTAAACATTCAACTGTTTTATCAACCTCATGAAAAAAAAATCACTTTAAATTCACTAAAACAAATACTGGCTGGTAACCTAGTACCATTTCTGTTTTTAATTCTGCCACAAAAACCCATTTCCTTTTAAAAAATATTATTTGTATGAGTTGCTCATTTCAAAATACAATGAGTAAGTTTCTAAATTTTGCCCCATAGAAGCTTTTTTCAAACAAATGTTAACTGAAGTTGTCTAAACAACTGAGGTAACTTACATACACATATATTCAAGTCTAGAAATGGGCTTTTCAGATTTTGTTGTTATGTATTGCTGGATCTGGTTTTCCAATATTTTGTTGAAGATTTTAGTGTCTATGTTCATCAGGAATACTGGCCTATAATTTTCTTTTTTAAACTGTCGTTATCTGGTTTTGGAATTAGGATAATATGGCCTCATGATATGAGCTTGTAAGTTTTACCTCCTCTTGACTTTTTTAGAATAGTTTGAGAAGGACAGGTATTATTAGTTCTTTGAACGTTTGGCAGAAAAAATTCAGCCAAGGACTTTTGTTTGTTGGTAGTTTTTTGATAACTGCTTCAATTTCATCATTAGTTGTAATCTGTCTATTCAGATGCTTTGATTCTTCCGGATTCAATTTTTACAATCCTTTGTATTTCTTTAATGTCACTTATTACTTCTCTTTCATTTCTTATTTTTTTTAATTTGGTTGTTTTTTTTTTCCTTGATGAGACTGGTTAAAGATATGTCAACCTTGTTTATCTTTTAAAGAACCAATTTTTAGTTTCACTGATATTTTGTATTATTCTTCTAGATTCTGTTTATTTCTGCTCTTTATTATCTCCTCTTTTCTACTTTGGGCTTTGTTTGTTGTTGTTCTAGTTTCTCTAAGTATAAAGTTATTTATTTGCGATTTTTCTTGTTTCTTGTGGTAGAACTTTAACGCTATGAATTTCCCTCATAGAAATGCTTTTACTGTGTCTCACAGATTATGGGTTGATGTACTGTCATTTTCATTTGTTTCAAGGTATCTTCTGATTCATTCATTGTTTAGTAAAATGTTATTTAGTCTTCATGTCTTTGTGTTTTTGTTTTATTCTTGTGATAATTTCTAGTTTCATACCATGATGGTCAGAGAAGATGCCTGATATGATTTCAATCTCCTTAAATTTATTGGAACTTGTTTTATATCCCAACCTGTGGCCTATACTAGAATATGTCCCATGTGCACTTGAAATGAATGTATATTCTGCTGCTATGGAGTGAAATGCTCTGAACATATCAATTAAATCCAATTGTCTGTCATTTAAGGCCACTCTTTCCTCGTTGATTTTCCATCTTGAAAGTTCTATCCATTGATGTCAATGAGGTGTTAAAATTCCCTACCATGACTGTATTATTGCCAATCTCTCCCTTTATGTCCACCAAGATTGCTTTACATGTACCGCTCACAAAATTTAGGGGATATTTTATCGCTTCATATTCATTTTGAAATATCCCCTAATTTTTGTGAGCAGTATACTTAGGTGCTCCTATGCTGGGTATGTAAATGTTTACAAGGGTTACATCCTCTTGATGAATTGCTCCCTTTACATTATGCACTGTGCTATGTCACTATAACATTTGTTTTAAAGTCTATTTTGTCGAGTATAAATATTGCTACCACAGCTTTATTTTTCCATTTCCATTTGCATGAAATATCTTTTCCATCCCTTTACTTTCAGTCTGTGTGTATCTTTCATTCTGAGGTGGGTCTGTTATAGACAACATATATATGGGTCTTGCTTTCTTCTCCATTCAGCTACCTTAGGTCTTTTGATCGGTGCATTTAAGCCATTTACAGTTAAGGTGATTGATAGGTATGTATTTGTTACCATTTTATTTTTTAACTATGCTTCTCTTCTTCATTTCTTCTTTCCTCCTCCCCCTCTCCCTTTTTCTTCATCTTAAAGAAGACCCTTTAATATTACTTGTAATACTATTTGGTGGTAAGACTCCTTTAGCTTTTTCTTTTCTGGGAAGCTCTTTATTTCTCCCTCGGTTTTAAATGGTAGCCTTCCTGAGTAAAGCAGTTGTAGGTTCTTGCTATTCATCACTTTTAATATTTAAGGCCAATCCCTTCTGTCCTGAAATGTTTTTGTTGAGCAATCAGCTGACAGTCTTACGGAAGCTCCCCTATGCATAACTGTCTTTCTCTTGCTGTTTTTAAGATTCTCTTTGTCTTGAACCTTTGCCATTTTAATTATGACGTGTCCTGGTGTGGGCCTCTTTGGGTTCACTTTGTTTGGGATCTCTGCGCTTCCTGGACTTGTGAGCCTTTTCTCTTCCCAGGTTAGAAAAATTGTCAAACATTATTTTTTCAAATAAATTCTCAATCCCTTGCTCGCTCTCTCCTCCTTCTGGTACCACTATCATGCAAATATTATGCTTCATGTTGTCCAAAAGGTTCCTTAAATTATCCTTTATTCCAGCTCTGATAGGGAATTTTCTGCTACCTTGTCTTCCAAATCTGATTCAATCCTCTGCTTCATCTAACCTGTTTATTCCTTCTAGTGTATTCTTCATTACAGATATTGTATTCTTCATTTCTGACTAGTTCTTTTATGGTTTCTTTGTCATTTTTCATGTTATTGTAGTTCTCACTATAAGTTCCTCAACCATCCTTATAACCACCATTTTGAAACCTCTAGCTGATAAATCGCTTGCCTCCATTTCATTTAGCTCTTTTTCTGGAGATTTCTCCTGTTCTTTCACTTGGGGTGTGTTTCTTTATCTCCCCATTTTGGCTGCTTTCACTTGGGGCATGTTTCTTTATCTCCCCATTTTGGTTGCCTCTTTGTGTTTGTTTCTATATATTAGATCTGCTATTACTCCCAGTCTTTGTAGGGTGGCCTTTTGTAACAGGTGTCCTGTGGAATCAGCTGCTTACCTAACCTGGATGCTCTAGAAATGTTCACTATGTGGGTTACATGAACCCTCCTACTGTAGTTCAGTCTTGACTGCTATTGGCTCATCAATGTGTGGGGTAACCCTCAGGCTGGCTTTGAGATGAAAACCAGCCACAGTGTATGAGTTGCTGTGCAGGTGTTCATTACATGATGCAGAATTCTTCTCAATAGGGTCTGGTACCTATCAAGATCTCCCTTTGGATACGCTGCTTTTGCAGTTACTGATTCCTGCTCTGATGTTGTCTGAAGCTGGCCACTGGGTGTGTTGGTTCTGGGGTTTCCTGGGAGGGACTCTGGTATAAGCCAATGTCAGACACTGCCTGTGACTGGTCCTGGGCAAACTGTTTGGAGCTACAAACTGATTCATAAGTTTGTGGCTGCCTCTGCTGGTCCTGGGTATGTGTGGGAAGGACCAAGGCTGAGTTTCATCCAACCAAACTCAGTACAGGTCAGTTAAAGTCCCAAATCACCCTGAGATCCAACTCTCTCTGCCTCAGCCTGACAGCTTTCTGTTACGTTCAAGTCACTGCTAGTGCAATACTCGAGTTAAATGAAGTAGGTTCTCAGTCAGTCATAAAGTAGAGGCAAGTGGTGTTCCCCAGACTGATACAGGTTCAAACTCATTCCAAGTGCTCTGTCTGAGGCCATCTGGCAAATGTCCCTAGTAATACCCAGTCTAGCTGCCCCCACTGGGTGCTTACAAACCTTTGTGGTGGGGCAAGGGTCTCAGTGAGTCGTCAGGGTGAGGCCAGCAGAGTTTACCAAGCCCAAACAGACCAAGATGTTTCCATGTGAAGGGACAGCATTGCACATGTCAAGTGTGCAAGGAAAAAACAGCCCCCATCTAGAGCCACATACCTCAATCTGTCCCAGATTCTTCCCAGAACCCAATCACAGCAGGGTGGGGCACCAGAAATCAGGAGGATGAGGATATCAGATCTTCTGTGATGGGGCGGTATCTGTCAGGTTTCCGGGAAGGTGGCAGAAATGGCCCCATCCCAGAGCCACACAACTCAGCTCTACCTTCAGCTCTCTCCCCAGAGCTACAAAACCCTATCTCTCCTCACATCACTCTGTTCTACTCTGTCCTATCTGCTTGACCCCAGGGTGTGGCCATGAAAGGGATTTTCTGTGTTGGTCCTTTAAGAGGGTACCTAGCAGATTACTATCTCTCTCTGGTAGAGAGAATCCCTGCCAATTTTCATAGACAAATGGTTTGTGGGCACCTCTGCCCAGCTCTGGTGCTCTGGGCTGGGGAATCTGGCCTGGGTTGACACCCCATACTTCTCTGGAAGAAACTCTGCAGCTGAGATATCTGTCCAGAATCTCAGCAGCTACCCGTGGGTGTGAGGCCAGTCCTTTTCACATCTCTGCCCTTCTTATCACCAGTCTCAATGTGGCGTCTATAAATCCTTGGTTACAAAACTTCTCTTCAGGTAGTCTTTGGTTAGTTTTCAAGCTGACTGCTCTATATTTTAGTTGTTAATTCAAGTTTGGTCCTGGGAAGAGGTGAGTGTAGCTTCCACCTACTCTGTTGCTATCTTGGATCTTGCAGAATTCTTTAAAAATAATAAATATTACCCTAACTTACACTTTCTTAAAAATTTAGTTTCAGGATTGCTCTATATATGTTTACCTTAATTAATTCTCTTTTAAAATACAAAGAATTCCCCAATGATTTTACTTCAATTTTCTTAGCCTCATTTTATTCCATTTCTTTCCAAGCATTAGTGTTCTAGCCACATACTCATTCTTTCCCACCCAGGTCAACAAGCTTCTGTGGTCTATATCTTTACAAAAGCTGCTTACTCTTTCTGGAATATGTCCTTTAAGGACTTCTCCAGCAAAATCCAGTCAATAGACACCTCTGTGTGAGGGCATCTTTAATGATGTATATTTTTCAATTCAGCAGTTTTACTCTGCCTTACGTTACAGTTAATTTATGTCTATCTGTTACTTGACGTCAAAGCCAACATTTAATTTTTTATTTATCTAACACAATGCCTTATCCCAAAAGAAATCAAATGTTTATTAAGTATTTTGAGTAATATTATCAAAATAACAGTAAACAAGACATTTTTAAAACATCTGTCAAAAAGTTCAGAATGTATTATTTTCAAGGTGTATGATTTTGAACACAGCACTATTAAAAGCTTTCTAGGAAAATAATAAATTCTTGTATTATTTTTCTGAAATGTTCCATTAGCTCACTCGTATATGTAAATCTTTCATTTTATGTTAAGTGTCAAAAATATTTAGCTCTAAAAAACCACAAAGCTACTCTTGAAATATCCTTTCAATTATGGTTGGAATTTCAATAATGAGATTTAAGGCAATTATGGAAATATTTTATGAGGTCAGTGTGAGAATTCTTATTTTACCTTCATTTAAAACTCCCATCAAACACTGTATATTACTGAGATCAGTAGGCAAAACATCTTGCCATCATCATCACTCTACCACAATTAACAACTGGGGCACTATGTTCCTGACTTTAACAGCTTTGTTTCGTTGGTCTAATTCCTGGGGGGGGGGGGGGGGGATGCTCTACATTTACCCCTAAATCAGGTTTGGTCCACTATAGCTTTCTGAAATTGCCTTAATTTTCTTTCCTTTTTTTCCCCCCAGAAAATTGCTGACCTAGAATTGTTTATTCATGAACATAATATAAAACTAACAAGTTAGCTAAAGCAAAAACATTAGTCATTACAGGATCTCCTTTAGTTATCTAACACATGCTCATGCTAAAATATTCTCATTCTAGAAGTTAATTATTAAACAAAAGTGTTTTCAAATCCTCCTGTTTTCATGCCTTCATTTCTACTAAGAAGTTTCTCAGTGCTTGGAGTAGTTTTCAGGTTCCTTTAGAACATCTAAGGATAAACTATACCAGACTATTCTGCGTCAGTATCAAGTTTCCCATCCGACTCTCCACATCCTCAGAGCAATGGCAGAGATACTTGCTTGAAGTCTTTAAATATGTGCACAGACCAAAGGCCTCCATAACTCAAATACTGTATGTGATATTTTGAAACATATAATTAATTTCATCTCTAGCTGCGTATTGGGCAGATAAAATATATTATGCTTACTTTGTTAAGATGGCGCTGCCCACGTGGAAGTCTGTCGCCCAGGTGATTGCTTGGGATGGGTGTGATTATGTTAATGTGTGTTGGGAGAGGGTTTTCACGCCAAAAGGTTGTAAAAAGGAAAGATCACGTTATTCGAGAGAAGAGTGATTGCATTCTAGGAGTTCATGCTGTAAGAGAGCAGAGAAAGGCCACATGGAGGAGAGAAGCAGCCAAGATGGCAGAGTGCTGAGGGAAAAGCCAGTTTGTGCAGAGTTTGTACAGAGGGAAGGAGATGGGGAACAAAGGTGAATAAGATTGGTGAGCTAGAAACCTTTGATTCTAGGAAACTCAGATAAGTCACTAACTTTGTGAGCACTGAATGAGTGGGTTTTGGAGCCCAGTGTGTGCTTTTACTTGCCCGCTGGGTGCAAGCTAAAATTAAAGCTAATGGCCTACCAGTTTTTGGCTCCGTTGTTTCATTACCAAATGTCCGAATCAAATTCGAGCCTGCATGGGCCAGGTGGTTGTGATGGTGGCCGTGGCTACTGGCTTTAATTTTGGCATAGTCTGTGACAGATTCAGTAATCGGCATGGAGCCACCACCACCTGTGAGCCGGGGAGTAGAGAACTGGCTGCTGTTAATGTTCCCCATGGCTGTCCTTTTGGGGGCCATAGGCTAGCTGACTTTTGCAGCCATAGTTGGGGAAGACAAGAGCTCTGTGGAAGAGGTTGCCCAGGCCCTGCAGGCTGAGCAATGGAAGGAGCTGGAGCAAACGTGGGAGAAAGAGATGCCGTCCTTGGACCTGGAGCAAACACAGGAGGAGGCCAACCAGGTTCATGAGATTCACTTGAAGATGGAACAGCTGCTGGAGAAGGAATCTCAGGTTTGTGAGTTGCAGATCACCCTGGACGTTGTGGATATTTCCGAAGGCCATCTGCAGCAGGAGGCCTGGGCTGAGGACTGAGGCCGGGGCTAAAGCTGGGGCCAGGGCGGCAAGACCCGCGGTAGCAACAGCCCGGGGCTCAAGCCCGGCAGCAGGAGCTGGTGTTTCTAGCTCCTATCCAGAAGATGAGGAGAACTGGGCTGGAGTTGTGATTCACAGACTCAAAAGATAAATGGCAGTAGCTACGGCGTGAGTATGACCAGACATCCCGGAAACGAGGTATGCATCGCCAAGTGGCCACTGGAACAGCAGGGAGTGCCTGCTAAGCCGCTGGTGAGTTCGCTGACATTTTGGGACATAGAGGTGGATGCCATCATGCTCTCTGGAGCATAGATGGAAATGCTGACTGCCATTGCCATGTGCTCCTGTTTGGGACAGTGTCAGACGTGCCAAGATGGCAGGGATGAGGGGGGTGGCTGAGTCCCCATGTGCTTGGACTCATTCCTGGACTACAACCAGAGCAGGCACTGGCTCCTTTGTTGGATGGATTTACAGATTTTGGGCAATGTGAAATACCCTGATGGGGGCGGGGGCAGCTTTGCTGGAAGCCCTCCCCTGCCCTGAGAAGCTTTTCCCATGGCTAAAGAGAAGTCCGAGGAAATTTTGTACTTTTGGCAAAGTGCTCAGAGACTAGTGAAATGTACCTCTGTAATTGTTGAAATTGTACGATTTGTCATGTTGTTGTAATTTGTGTAATGTGCCTAATTTCCTTGTATAGTGATGCCGGTGGTATAGATTGTGGGTAGTAAAGTGAGCAGAGGGGTAAAATGTTGGGCAGATTAAATATTTTATGCTCACTCTGTTAAAGATGGGGCTGCTCACATGGAAGCCCGTCGCCTAGGTGACTGCTTGGGACGGGCGTGATTATGTTAATGTGTGTTGGGGGAGGGCTTTCGCACCAAAAGGTTTTAAAAAGGGGAGATCACATCGTTCAAGAGAAGAGTGATCGCATTCTAGGAGTTCACACTGTAAGAAAGGTCATGTGGAGGCCAAGAGAATCAGCCAAGATGGCAGTGCTGAGGAAGAAGCCAGTTTGTGCAGAGTTTGTGCAGAGAGAAGGAGATGGGGAACAGAGGTGAGTAAGTCTGCTGAGCTAGAAACCTATGATTCTAGGAAACTCAGATAAGTCAGTAGCTTTGTGAGCACTGAATGAGTGGGTTTTGGAGCACAGTGTGTGTTTTTACTTGCCAGCCAGGTACAAGCTAGGATTAAAGCTAACGGCCCACCAGTTTTTGGCTCCGTTGTTTTATTACCGAATGTCCGAATCTAATGCGAACCTGCATGGGCCAGGCGGCTGTGATGGTGGCCACGGCTATGGCTTTACACTGCGACACTATGATTTATGATGTAGGAAACATACTAGTAAAGTTTTCCAGATAATATCACCTGAAATATCAATATTCATCATTTTCTGAGTTGCTGACCTCACTCCTTCTCTTAAACCACCAACTTTTATAAAATGACGTGATTGTTTAAGCTTAAATAATGTTTGTTTAATATAAGCAGTTAAAAAGAAATCTTGGGATGATGAAAATTCAGGACTACAAAATCACTGATCTTTAAAAATTAAAAACTCTCTGTGAAAGAGACCTATTAACTTATCTTAAAAGCTGTGGCCTGAGGGGCAGTTTTCTAATTAAACACACACTGGGCTGACTACAATTCTCTCCAAAGAAGGAGAGGTCAGTCTGACCAGGCGGTGGCGCAGTGGATAGAGCGACGGACTGGGATGCAGAAGACCCAGGCTCGAGACCCCGAGGTCACCAGCTTGAGCGCGGGACCATCTGGCTTGAGCAAAAGCTCGCCAGTTTGGATCCAAGGTCGCTGGCTCCAGCAAGGGGTTACTCGGTCTGCTGAAGGCCCACGGTCAAGGCACATGTGAGAAAGCAATCAATGAACAACAATGGTGTCGCAACGGCAACGAAAAACTAATGATTGATGTTTCTCATCTCTCTCCGTTCCTGTCTGTCCCTGTCTATCCCTCTCTCTGACTCTTTCTCTGTCCCTGTTAAAAAAAAAAACCCAAAAAACATAAAATGTGAGAGATTAAAATGTAGAGACAAAAATGTGTTCTCATCACTTTTCTTCAACATAGTACTGAAAGTTCTAGCCACGCAATTAGGCAAAAAAGAAATAAAAGGCATCCCAATTGCAAATATGCAAAAACTGTCTCCATTTGCAGGTGACGATTTATTTATAGAAAATCCTAAAGACTCCACCAAAAAGTGTTAGAACTAATAAATGAATTCAGTAATGTTTCAGGGTAAGAAAAACAATATACAGTAGTCCCCCCACCTATTTGAAGATTTCCCTTTGTGAGGTTTCCATACAACTGTGGTCCAGAAATATTACACAGAAATAAACAATTCATAAATTTTTTTCAGAGAAAATCATATAATGAACATCCATAACACATCATTTAGATATAATAATTGTGAACATCTTGCCAGATTAGTTCATCTACTTTTTCTTTTATTAGCCGAAGTGTTTTAAATTATTTAGTCAACAGGGCATTTTATTTCTAAATACTTCAGTATACATCCTTAAAAAAAAAGACTTCTTTACTTAGCCACAATGCCATTATAACATTTAACAAAATGAACCCCAAATCTATAATGTCACTGAATTCTTTCATATCCACATGACTCTAATTGCTTCCAAAATGTTTTTTACATTTGCTTCCAAACACGACCCAATCAAGTCCACAAGTTGTATGTGATCACATCTCATAAGTCTCTTTTAAGTCCAGAACCACCTCTCGTCTCATTCCTTCTCCCCTTTTTCCAGGTAATTAGACTTGTTAAAGAAACCAAGGTCATCGTCTTACTCACAAAATGCTCTGTTTTCTTGACTTTATCTGACTGCTTCCTAGTGGTCTATTTAACATGTCCTTCAATCTCCTGTACTGTATTTCCTGTAAACTAGAAGCTAGATCTAAAGGTTTGATATAATTTTAACTAAACATTCTGGGCAAAAATTCCTCCCAGCTGGTGCTGTGAGTGTTCTACTAACATCAAACCAGAGGTTTATGACTGGTTGTCTCATTACTGAAGTGGGTTCAACAGTGGTGACATCCTGACCCCTCCACTGTGAAGTCATTTCTTCTCTTATAACCAGAGAAGTTCTGTATGGGTTGACAAGTTGCCACATGTGATTACCCAGTCTTCCTTGAACCTTTAACCCCATGGTTTGAGTATCCACAGATGATTGTAGCCTGAGTCACTATTTCATCTGGGCTACAAAATTCTAATACTATCCTTCTTTTAACATTTTTGAGCTGGTGCTCTTCTGTACAGAAGAGTTTATTTCCCTCGTTGATTAGGTCAGAGTAAATTATTTCCCTTTAATAATGTTCTTTTTAGTGTAAACATTTGCTGCAATAACTTCTTTTAATGGGGACAAATTATTTCAGTATCATCATAAACTTATTGACTTTTAAAAAGTTACAGTTTCATTCAATTGTATTTCTTTTACTTTTACTTATAAAGATGTTTTATTGAATTTATGAGGGTGACATTGGTTAATAAAATTATGTAGATTTCAGGTGTACCATTTAATACATCATCTGTATATTATATTGGATGTTCATCACCCCAAAGCAAGTCTCCTTCCATCACTATTTTAAATTGTGTGCTGCTGGAAATCTCACACTGTCCTACTCCATTCTGCCTGGGATCTGACCCACCCCTTTGTCTAGTACATCCACACTATATAACCACCCTTTAGTCATTTAATAGCCATCTCAGTTATCAAACTGTTGCAATATCAAACAGCTTGTGTTTAAGTAACCCCTATTTTACTTAATGGTCCCAAAGTACTAGAGTAGCGATGCTGGTAATTTGGATATATCAAAGAGAAGCCTTAAGGTGCATCCTTTAAGTGAAAATTCTCAACTTAAAAGGTATATATTACCTCACAGCATAACAATAGTGAGTAGAGTACAGTAAGATATTTTGAGACAAGAGAAAGATCAATAAAACATAACTTTTATTACAGTATATTGTAATAATTTTTCTACTTTATTATTAGGTATTGTTAATCTCTTACATTGCCAAATTTTTTAATTAAACTTTACCGTAGGTATATACCAATAGGAAAAACCATAGGATATATCTATGATTCAGTTCTATCCACAGTTTAATGCATCCACTGTGTGTCTTGGAACATCATAGATAAAGGGCAGGGTGGGGAGTGGGAGGCTACTATATATAAATCAGTTACATTTCTATACACTAGTAAAGTATGAGAGAAATTAAGAAAACAATTCCGTTTATAATTGCATCTAAAAGAATAAGATACCTAGGAATAAATTTAAACAAGGAGGTAAAAAACCTGTACAGTGAAAATGTAAGACACGGATGAAAGAAACTAAAGACACAAATAAATAGTTAGATATCACATGCTTATGGATTTGAGTAATTAATATTATTAAAATGGCCATACTACCCAAAACAATCTACAGATTTAATGCAATCTCTATAGAAATTCCAATAGCATGGAAGCAACCTAAGTTTCCACTGATACATAAATGAGTAAAGAAAATGTGGATAAAATGGAATATTATTCAGCCATAAAAAGAAGGAAATCTTGCCATTTACAACATGAACAAACCTTCAGGAGATTAGGTTAAATGAAATCAATCATATAAAAACAAATACCATATGATCTCACATTTATATGTGAAAAATAAACATCAACGATGACAAAAAAAAGAACTGAACTTATAAATACAAAGGATAAATTTGTGGTTGCCAGAGACGGGGGTAAGAGATGGAAAAAATGGGTGAAGGGGATCAAAAGGTGAAAAATTCCAGTTATAAGATAAATAAGTACTGGTATTGGCATAAAGACATATAGACCAACTGAATAGAGAGCCTGGAGATAAGCCCACAGATATATGGTAGTCTTTTCAACAAATGATGCTGGGAAAATTGAATATACACACAAAACAATGAATACGGACCCTTACCTAACACCATATAAAAAAAATTAATTCAAAATGCATCAATAACCTAAATGTAAGACTTACAAGAAAACCCTCAGAAGAAAACATAGGACAAAAGATTCACAACGTTGTATTTGGCAATGATTTATTGGCTATGACACCAAATGCACAGGTAATAAAAATAAATGTAAGCATATTGGACTTCATGAAAATATTTTAATTTTGTGCAGCAAAAGACCTATCAACATAGTAAAATGGCAATCCAAAGAATGGGAAAAAATATCTACAATCATATAATATAAAGGGGATCAATAAAAAGAATATTTAGAAAATTCCTAAAATTCAACAACAAAAATTGGCAAAGAACTTCAATAAACACTATTCTCCCAACAAGATAGAAAAATAGCCAACAAGCTCAGAAAGAACTCAACATCACCAATCATTATGGAAATAAAAGCAGGAGATACCACCTCACACCAACAAGAATAGCTTCTATAAAAAAAAAAAAAAAAAAAAGGAGAAAGAAAAGAGAAAAAAAAAAAAAGCCCTGGCCAGACAGCTCCATTGGTTAGTGTAGTACTGATTCACCAAGGTTGCAGGTTCCAAACCCTGTCAGGGAACATGCAAGAATCAACCAATGAATGCTTAAATAAGTGGGACAATAAATCGATTCTTTCTCTCTCTCTCTAAAATCAATCAATAAAAAAAATAAGTTGTTTGGGGGAATCTTTCTTTTTAGGAATTCTAGCATTTAGTACCTAAAAAAGGTAACTAAAACTGGCAAAAACAGAAAAAAAATAGTTGAGTCATGCTCAGTTTAAGGAAGTGGGGTTGTTTATTTTTTGATTGAACAGTACACACTCAAACACCAATTATTAGGAAATTCTTCCTCTTGGTCATGATCTTTATATCCTTTCTTCTAATAATGTACAAACATAACTAAAAATTAATGTTGCCAAAGCTATATTTAGATTAATGCAGTGGCTATTTCCTGAACTTTTAAAAAGACATTCCACCTCCTTTTTAGTCTGTGGCATAAATTATTTGATCTTTCCTAGTTACATAGCATTTAAAGTACAAAAGTTTATACAACCAAGTTGGTAACTGAGAAAATTTAAAAGAAAAACTTTTCTTTCTTTTTTTACTGTTTACCCACAACTGCAAATAGAAAATCGAAAGACTGGACAAATTTAAGTTTAAATTAATTATTTGTATATATGTAAAATAAAGCTAACAGACTGCAACTGTTTCTCAATGTCATTTTCATTTTCAACCAATTGTTTCTCCTTTTAAGCATGTTAAGAGTTTGGTAAACCAAATGTACTTTCTAAGTAATGGACCTACATAATGGAAAAATGTTAACAGTAAATGTGTATGCACGTAATATTTACAGCTAGAGAACCTAGCAATTCCTTTCAAAAAACTGGCACGTTATCAGACTCGATTATTAAATAATTCCACCTAGCGAAAAAGAAAACTTTTTACGTCCATATGTCTCCACTTTCCCATTAATACCAGGAAATCCTGAAACGAAAACTCTTGAGTCTTGAGATCTCAAGGGATGTTTCCTTCTGAACACACCCTATTGGAAACGTTTCTCGCGTCCCTCCAACTTCTCCAGCAACAAGCGCGGAGAACCACTCTCCCCCACCCCTTCCGGAAAGTCAAGGCTTCGCCCACTCTACAAACACCCCCTCCTCCTACCGAATCCGGACGTCCCGATTCGCCACTGCGGAAGGTGATTAAGCACAGCCCCATGGAGCGCGGAGATCCGCAGTGAACCGTAGCCAGCGGACCTTCTCCCGCAAGAGGAACAAAACGGGTCGGGAAGAACCGGAACGAGCAAGTCCCAGAGCCGCGGCGGGGCTGACGGCGGCGCCCCGGCCCGGCCTCAGGGCTCTGTCTCCAACCCCATCCCCCGACCCGACCACAAACCCGCGGGGTCTCCGGCAGAGCGCGCCGCTCGCGCCAACTTGCAACGCGGACCCGGCTGAGCGCACAGAGGGGCGCGGAGCCCATTGAGCAGAGGGCGTCGCCGCCGCCACATCCCCAAAACCGTTACCACCGAGACGCTCTCCGCTAAGTGACCTGGGGCTCCCACGCTTCCGCCCTCGTTCCCCGCGCCCAGGCCGCGGCGGGAGCGTCCCTCTTGCCCCCATTACCCCCACCCCAGCGCTGCCTACCTAGGCCGCAGGGAACTGCTTGCCGCCGCCGCTGCCTCAGGTCACTAACACGGACTTCCGAGACCCTAGGAGAGGAAAGCGGCGCGCACTGAAGGACCGCCCTGGAGGCACGTCATGGCACCGCCCCCGCAGGCGCGCGGCGTCCGGTCAGGTGACCCGTCCCCATGGTAACAGGGCAGCGGGGATGGAAGTGAGCTCTGTGTTCAGTGTGCAGAATCGCTTCGGCTTCTCCCAGGATTGGGGAACTTAGAGCTGTGCACGCTGCCACCGGTTTTGCTCACTACCTTGTTCACCCTGCCAGCAGTTCGCGCCTAAGGTCCCGGTGCCACTTGCTCACTGCTGTGTTGGCCCGAGCTTAGGGTCACGTGGATCACATTACCTCCAATACAAGAACTCCTAAGAATTTGTCTTTTGGAGATTTCCTCCGCCAGACTTGGACTTCCACCACTGTAGTCATACCCTCTCCACTCACAGACTCCGAAATATTCCTCCCACTAATCCTCCTCAACTTCTGCCTTCTTTGTGCTACAACCCCTTTCTTTGGCTTCTTATCGCACTTTGTCCATCTGAACTAACATTGATTGGCTGTTGAGGGTTTTATGTAGTATTGTACAAAACTAATGGCTGTGTCCTAATACAAAAACTGAAAAACTGTATTTCATTAGGGCTAATTATTTTGCAGGCACTAACCTATGACCTTGATATGTACAGTCTACATATCAAGGTCCTTAACATCAATCTATAAGATAGAGATACATCTGCATTAGCACACAAAGAAACAGGCACAGTTTAAGTTAACTGTTTATCGTAGTTATCATGGAGTAGCATGGAATATAAAATAGCTTGACTTAGAAGCATTTTATTTCTAGCTAAGTTATTTAATACTACAATAATTTATTCTCTGGTAAAACTAATAAAAATATGAACAGACAAGAGCTTATGTTCTAGCAGCTCTAGCCAATAAAAAAAAAAAGCATTTTTTAAAAATATAATTACACAATAGATTGGGAATGAGGAAATGAACTGTTTTTATTTGCAGTTGGCATGAATATGCAGACAATCCCAAAGAATAGACCAAAAAAAAAAAAAACTCTAAAACTAATAAGCAATTATAATAAGTTGCTGGGTACTAGTTTAATATACATATAAGCCCATTGTTTTTCTGTATAACAGCAATGGACCTTTGAATTTGACTTAAGGACACAATATCACTTATATTAGCACAAAAATACTTAAATTTATTTATTTATTTTTACAGGGACAGAGAGTCAGAGAGAGGGATAGATAGGGACAGACAGACAGGAACAGAGAGAGATGAGAAGCATCAATCATTAGTTTTTCGTTGCCCTTGCGACACCATAGTTGTTCATTGATTGCTTTCTCACATGTGCCTTCAGCAGACTGAGCCACCCTTGCTGGAGCCAGCGACCTTGGGTCCAAGCTGGAGAGCTTTTGCTCAAGCCGGATAGGCCCACGCTCAAGCTGGCGAGCTTGGGGTCTCGAACCTGGGTCTTCCGCATCCCAGTCCGACACTCTATCCACTGCGCCACTGCCTGGTCAGGCTAAATTTAAATATAACTAAAATATATACAAGATCTATATGAGAAAAACTATAAAATTCTGATGAAAGAAATCAGAAAGTTTCAAATAAATGGAGAGATATTCCATGATCATGGATAGGAAGACTCAATATTATCAAGATGTCAGTTCTTCCTAACTTGATAAATTTGACACAATTTCAATCAAAACACTAAAGACAAAAGTTTATATGAAAATACAAACGTCCCAAAAGAGCTAACACAATATCGAAGAACAGGAATCAAGTTTCAGGTCTGACAATGCCCAACACCAAAACTTACTAAAAAATAACAGTGATCAACACAGTATAGATTTGGCAAAATATTGGACAAATAGATGAATGAAAAAGAATACTTCTGGAAGATATCGTAAGAAATAATCTAGGTGGTCTTTGTTTTGGTCCATAAGTTTTAGATATAACACCAAAAACTCAGTGAAAGAAAAAATAAGTTAGACTTCAATAAAATGTAGAATTTCTGCTCTGCAAAAGGTACTGTTTAGAAAATGAAAAAGCAAGCCACAAACTAGAAGTAATTGCAAAATACATATTTCACAAAGGACTTGTATCCAAAATATTCGAAGAACAACTAAACCTCAACAATAAGAAAACAACCCAATTTAAAAGTGGGCAAAAGATCTTCTTTACCAAAGAAGATACACAAATGTCGAATAAGTGTATTGAAAAAGTCTCCAAAGCAAATTAAAACAATAATGAGATACCACTACACACCTATCCGAGTGACTAAAATCCAAAACACAACATTAAACGTCAACAAGAATGTGTGGCAATAGGAACTCCCCCTCATCACTAGTGGAAATGCAAAATGGTAGAGCAACATTCAACAGCAATTTGAAAGTTCTTACAAAACTCAACATAGTCTTGCCATGTGAACCAGTCATCAAGCTTGTGGATATTTGCTCAAATTGTTTCAAAATTATGTTCACACAAACTCTTGCACGTGAATATTTATAGCAATTCTATCTAATTACCCAAAACCAGTAGCAAGCCTGATATCTCTGCATATGTAAATGGAGAAATAAATGGTGGTACATCCATACACTAGAATATAATTTAGCAATAAAAAGAATTATTAGGTCATGCAAAAACATAGAAGAACTTTAAGTGCATAGTGCTATGTGATATAAGCCAGTCTAAAAAGGTTACATACTGTATGATTATAATGTTATGACATTCTAGAAAAAGTAAAATTATAGAGGCAGTAAAAAGATCAAAGATTGACAGGGGTTTGGAGAATATGAGGAAGAATAAATAAAGCACAGGGACTTTTTAGTGTGATGAAACTATACTGTATAACACTAACGGCAGATACACCACATTATGTATTTGTCAAAAGCCATAATATAGTATGTGATATAAATAAATATATATATATATATCCTTTGTTCCTTGTTCCTGGATCAGAGCTTCAAAAACCCTTGGTGTTTCAGAAATGGTAGATATATCCTTGTTATGTTAATGAGTTGGCTTCAAGTTAGAAGGCTTATAACCAGAAAGAACAAGCATGTAATTAGAGGGTTGGTAGTTTCAGACCCAGGGTACTGGAGGCTGAGTTTATGCACAGGATTAGTCATTTAATCAATTGGGCTTATGTAATTAAAACTCAAATAAAAACTATGAATACCAAAGCTTGATGGCACTTCCTGAATGTGTCAATGTACCGGGAGACTAATACACTCCTAAGTCTGTGGGGATGGAGACTCCTTCACCTGGGACTCTTCCAGACCTTGTCTATGTACTTCTTTAGCTGGCTGTTCATTTGTATTCTTTATAATAAAATTATAATTGTAATTTATAATTACGTGATTATAATTTATAATTTATAATTACATGATGAGTGATTTCATGAACTAGAATTAGTCATTCTAGCTAATTATAAAACTTGGGAATTTTTGTAACAACCAAATTTGTAGCCCAGTTAGAAATGCACATACCAAGAGGACCCCATTTGCCACTTGTCTAAAGTGAGAGTTGTCTTTTAGAGATATTGTCAATAACTTATAGCATCTGATACTAACTTGGGGTTGTTAGTGTCAAAATTGAAATGAATTGTAGAACATACAGCTGGTGTCAAAGAATTGTTAATGGAATTTAATACACTGTACAGCACCAAGACTGAACCCTAGAGTAAACTGTGGACTTCAGATAATAATAATGTATTATTAATATTGGCTCATCAATTAGAACAAATGTACAAAGTGATACAAGACATTAAAGTAGCCCAGGCCAGATAGCTAAGCTGGTTAGAGCATTGTCCTGATACACCAAGATTGTGGGTTTGATCTCTGGTCAGGGCACATGAAAGAATCAACCAATGAATGCATAAATAAGTGGAACAATAAGCCAATCTCTCTTTGTCCAAAATCAATAAATTAAAAAAAAACTTTAAAGACATTAAGAATAAGTTAAATTGTGTTTGGGGAGATAAGAATACATAAGAACTCTATACTGTTTGCTCAATTATTCCATAAACCTAAAACTGTTTTAAAAAATAAAGTCTATTAATTAAAAATATAATAAATACACAAGTAAAAATGTGATAGATGTTTGAAGAAAATATTCAGGACACTATGTAAAGATATTATAAGAGAACCAAAATTTGTCTAGGAGTTTAAAGAAAGTTTCCTTGAAAATGGGGCTTTTAAGCTGAACTGTAAGAACTGACCAAGTGACAAATGGAGAAAAAACATTTCAGGCAAAAAGAATAACAAATGCAAAATCGTTGTGGTTGAAATTAAAACTTGATGCATTTCAGGAACTGAAAGCACATTTTGGCCAGAACACAATTGTTGGAGAAGGAATAGCTAAGACAAAGCTAGAAAAGTAGTCAGGTCTCTACAGAATTAACTGAAAAGAGTAATATGATTAGATTTGCATTTTAAATGATTACTCTGGTTACTGCTTGGAAGATTGATTTGATGTTCAGATGTCTGCTATGTACAGAGACATAATAGGAGACTACTACAGTAAAAATGGAGAAACTGAGGAACCCCCCCCCCCAAAAAAAAAACACATAGTATAAACAATCACGAAGGTTTTCCCTGGCCAGGTAGCAGTGGTTTTCAACCTCTGGTCTGCTGACCAGTGCCACTGGGCCAAAAATTTTGTGCCTGTCCACAAAAATCTTACCTACTCTGGTGCTGTATAAAGATTATACACCAGTTTATAATATTCATACAGCATCAGGGTGGTTAAATCATGGGGCCAATAATCATCATACAACATCAGAGTTGTTCATTCTTTCGTGGACCAACACAAAATTTCTGGCAGAGCAGGGGTTGAAAACCACTGGATTAGAATATTATCTCCAATATGCCAAGGTTGTGGGTTTGATCCTTAGTCGGAAACATATAAGAATCAACCAATAAATGCATAAACAAATGAAACAACAAGGCAGTGTTTATCTCTCTCTAAAATGAATCAATAAAAAAAAAGTCAGGAGTGCTTAGTGGTTGGTAGGATATGAACTAAATTCAGGGAGGTACCTAAGATAAGCACCAGGTTTCTCGCATGAGCAAATAGGTAGCTATTGGCACACATGCTGATGTGGGGGTACACTAAGATGAGCAGACATAGGAGGTAGGTCAATTATTTTTATTTCTGTTATTTTATGAGAGAGAGAGAAGGGGACAGATAGAGAAGGAGGAGAGAGATAAGAAGCATCAACTAGTAGTTTTTTCACTTTAGCTGTTCATTGATTGCCTCTCATATGTCCCTTGATCGAGAGGCTCAAGCTGAACCAGTGACCACTTGCCCAAGCCAGCGACCTTGGGCTCAAGCCAGCAACCTTGGATTCAAGCAAGCCACTCTGGGCTCAAGCCTGTGACCTTGGGATCATTTTGATTCCCACACTCAAGCCAGCAACCTGTGCTCAAGCTGATGGGTCTAGGCTCAAGCTGGTGACCTCAGGGTTTCAAATCAGGGACCTCAGTCCTGGTTCAACTTTCTATTCACTGTGTCAAGGAGGTTGGAAGATTAGAAAATTATTTTTGGATTATTTGAAGTGGCATGTTAGTCACCAGTTTGGGCCACTAGATGCTCATGTTCTAATCTTCAAAATCTATAACGTAAAAAGGAGTTTATAGATGTGATTAAGTTAAAGATTTTGAGTTGAGAGATTTTTCTGGATTATCCAGTTGGGCATGGTGTAATTACAAGGGGCATTGAGAGAAAATGAAAGAGAGAAAGAAGCTAGAGGATTAAAGTTGGTAGTAGAAGATGTAAGGAAGTAAGCAAAGATTGAAAATTATGTAGCCATAAGCCAAAGGATGCTGACAGACTCTAGAAGTTGGACAAGATAAGAAACATATTTTCTTCTGGAAACTCCAAAAAGAAAGAGGCCTGTCAACATCTGAAAATGCAGAATCACCTTGATGTGCCCATCACCCATGTCTCAGTACACAGTAGACTTATTCCCTAGCAAAAGGAGTGTGAGTGAAAATCTGTACAATGAACTCTTGGTCCCTTTTTTTCATCTGTTCATTGACTTCAAGGAAGCTCATGGTCAGGGTTGTAGCCATTCCTTGCCATGTAGAGGCAGCAGATTGAAAGTTACCTCTCCAGATGTAAAGCCAGTAGTCGAGGCCACCATCACAGCAGCCTGACCCATGCAGGTTCGCATTGGATTCGAACAGTCGGTAATGAAACAATGGAGCCAAGAACTGCTGAGCCATCAGCTTTAATTTTAGCTTGCACCCAGCGGGCAAGCAAAAACACACACTGGGCTCCAAAACCCACACATTCAATGATCACAAAGCTACTGACTTACCCGAGTTTCCTAGAATCAAAGGTTTCTAGCCCACCAGACTTATTCACCTCTGTTCCCCATCTCCTCCTGCACAAATTCTGCACAAACTGGCTTCTCCCTCAGCACTCTGCCATCTTGGCTGCTTTTCCCCTCCACCATGTGGCCTTAATCTGCTCTACTCTCTATATTAATCCCAGGAACCAAGAGAGCAAGCTCCTGGCCTGCCCCACTTTATAATGTAGAATCCAAACCTTTAATCCAATTATACAAACAAGGAAGTCTCTGTATATGTGATTCCTCAGGAGAGTGCACCACCCTACATCATCCAATCAGTCAAGGGTGTGGAGAAGAGCTTACTCTTAAAACTAAGCCTTAGGCTACAACGACCCGGCCTGCCCAGAACACACATTAATATCAACAAACTTCCATGTGGGCAGCGCCATCTTTAACAAAGTGAGCATAATATATTTTATCTTCCTAACACCAGAGAAACTCAAGTGAAAAAAAACCTGAAGATTCTGACAGTTGACCTAATCACCC
Organism: Rhynchonycteris naso; assembly: GCA_037038555.1. Lineage (NCBI taxonomy): Eukaryota > Metazoa > Chordata > Mammalia > Chiroptera > Emballonuridae > Rhynchonycteris > Rhynchonycteris naso. The sequence continues at coordinate 233,729,963 of CM072998.1, forward strand.
TTTAATGAAGTCTTTCATTTAACATGCCCATCTTTGTTTTTAGTTCACATTTATAAAGAAGTAGATACTGAAGATTCCCAAAGATCTGAAGAAGTCTTTCTCTATGAAGAAACAAAGAGAAAGAAAAGAAAATGGGAGAAAGCAGTGCCAAAATTATTAAAAATATTAGAAATTCATCAGTAATCTTTTTAGAGAGATTAACAAGTTATTGCATTAATAAAAGGAACAAGTTGATATTTTTAAGGAGTAGTCAAAATGTTACATTGTGAAAATGAGATCTTTGAAATTAAAATGTATTTTGAAAATATTTTAAAATTCTAGGTTTAGAATAAAAAGTCGGTGATATTTTCCAGAAAGGAGAACTAAAATTACAAAAAGATATTAAATAGAAGAGAAATGATAAGACCAAGAATTGTCCAAGAAATCCAACCTTCAAATACTAAAAGTTTCAGGAAAAGAAAATGAAAGAAGGATATTATCAAATAACTAATGCAATAAGAGTACCAGAACCAAAAAACAGATGTCTCTAGGTTAATAGGACCCACTGAATGCCCAGAACAATTAATTTTAGAAAAGATTCACACCATAACACATCCCTGTAAAATTTTATAATATTAGAGTGGATCCTAAAAGTTGCCATACAGAATAAATAAATAAATCATAAAACCATGACTGAGAATCAGAATGCATTGCACTTCTCAACAGAAATGCTTGAAGAAAAGAAAGAAAAGAAAAGGAAAGGAAAGAAATGCTTGGCCTGTGGTGGTGCAGTGGAATAAAGCATTGACCTGGAACACTGAGGTTGCTGGTTCAAAACCTTGGGCTTCCCTGGTCCAGACTGTAAGGCCAGGAGCAGCCATTGTGGCCATTCACATGCAGGTTCCCATTGGATTCGGGCTGATGGTGAAGAAATGGCAGAGTCGGAGGATGGTAGGCTATTCTGTTTATTGGTGTCTGTTGGGCAGATAAAATATATTATGCTCACTTTGTTAAAGATGGCGCTGCCCACATGGAAGTTCATTGATATTAATGTGTGTTCTGGGACAGGCTGTGAGCAGGCCGGGTCATTATAGCTTAAGGCTTAGTTTTAAGAGTAAGCTCTTCTCCACACCCTTGACTGATTAGATGATGTAGGGTGGTGATGTAGGGAGGAATCCCATTATGCCTCAGATGGGTGGCTTTGTATCTGAGACTTTCTTTATGTATAATTGGATTAAAGGTTTTGAGTCTGCTATAAAGTGGGAGAGAACAGTAGCTTGATCTCTCTCTTGGTTCCTGAGTTCCTGAGGTTAGTGTTAGAGAGGAGAGCAGAGTAAGGCCACGTGAAGGCCAGGAGAAGCAGCCGAGACGGCAGAGTGCTGAGGAAGAAGTGAGTTTGTTAAGAGTTTGTGCAGGAGGAGATGGGAAACAGAGGTGAATAAGTCTGGTGAGCTAGAAACCTTTGATTCTAGGAAACTCGGATAAGTCAGTAGCTTTGTGAGCACTGAATGTGTGGGTTTGGGAGCCCAGTGTGTGTTTTTGCTTGCCCGCCGGGTGCAAGCTAGAATTAAAGCTGATGGCTCACCAGTTCTTGGCTCCTGTCTTTCATTGCCATCTGTTCGAATCCAATGCGAACCTGCGTGGGTTGGGCTGCTGTGATCCTGACTGCGGCTACTGGCTTTACATTTGGCGTAGTCTATGGCAGGATTCGATACAGATCGGCATGGAGCCGCCTCCACTTCTGAGCGGTGGAGTAGAGAACTGGCTGCTGTTATGGTTTCCCATAGCTGTTTTTTGGGGGACTGTAGGATGGCTGACCTTTACAGCCATGCGTGAGGAAACCGAGAGCTCTATGGAAGAGGCTGCCCAGGACCTGCAGGCTGAGCAGCAGAAGGAGCTAGAGGAAACGTGGGAGAAACAGATGCTGACCCTGGAGCTGAAGGAATCGCTGGAGGAGGAGGCTGACCAGGTTTGCGAGATTCACCTGGAAATGGAGCAGACGCAGGAGAAGGAATCACAGGTTCGTGAGTTGGAGATTGCCCTGGATGTTGTGGAGAGCCAGCAGCGGCATGAGGCCGGGCCTGAGGCCTGGGCCGGAGCTGAGGCCAGGACCAGGGCTGAGGCCGGGACTGAAGCCAAGGCTGGGGCTGAGGCTGAGGCTAAGGCAGGGGCTGTAAGGCCCATGGAGCAGAAAGCAGTGGCAGCAGGGGCCTCGAGCCCAGCAGCAGGAGCTGATGTTTTCAGTTCCTCTTTGGAGGATGAGGAGAATCAGGCTGGAGTTGCAACCCACAGTCTCCAGAAGATGAGAGCCCAGCAGCAAGAAGTAGCTACGCTGCTGGTAGGTCTGCGATTTTGGGGCATAAGGGTGGATGCCATCATGCTCCCCAGAGCAGAGATGGAAATTCTGACTGCCATGGCCACGTGCTCCTTTTTGGGACAGTGTGAGACTTGCCATGATGGCAGGAATGAGGGGGGAGGCTAAAGCCCTATGTGTGTGGACTGATTTCCTGGACTATGACCGGATGGGCACAGGCTCCTTTGTTGAATGGATTTATGGATTTTGGACAATGTGAAATACCTTGATGGGGGTGGGGATGGCTTTGTTGGAAGCCCTCCTGCCCCGGGAAGCCTTTCAAATGGCAAGAGAGAAGGCCGAGGACATTTTGCACTTTTGGCAAAGTGCTTAGAGACTGGTGAAATGTGTGTACCTTTGTAATTGTTGAAATTGTATGATTTGTCATGTAGTAATTTGTGTAATGTGCCTAATTTCCTTGTACAGGGATGCCAGTGGTGTAGATTGTGGGTAGTAAAGTGAGCATAAGGGTGGATTGTTGGGCAGATAAAATATATTATGCTCACTTTGTTAAAGATGGCGCTGCCCACATGGAAGTTCATTGATATTAATGTGTGTTCTGGGACAGGCTGTGAGCAGGCCGGGTCATTATAGCTTAAGGCTTAGTTTTAAGAGTAAGCTCTTCTCCACACCCTTGACTGATTAGATGATGTAGGGTGGTGATGTAGGGAGGAATCCCATTATGCCTCAGATGGGTGGCTTTGTATCTGAGACTTTCTTTATGTATAATTGGATTAAAGGTTTTGAGTCTGCTATAAAGTGGGAGAGAACAGTAGCTTGATCTCTCTCTTGGTTCCTGAGTTCCTGAGGTTAGTGTTAGAGAGGAGAGCAGAGTAAGGCCACGTGAAGGCCAGGAGAAGCAGCCGAGACGGCAGAGTGCTGAGGAAGAAGTAAGTTTGTTAAGAGTTTGTGCAGGAGGAGATGGGAAACAGAGGTGAATAAGTCTGGTGAGCTAGAAACCTTTGATTCTAGGAAACTCGGATAAGTCAGTAGCTTTGTGAGCACTGAATGTGTGGGTTTGGGAGCCCAGTGTGTGTTTTTGCTTGCCCGCCGGGTGCAAGCTAGAATTAAAGCTGATGGCTCACCAGTTCTTGGCTCCTGTCTTTCATTGCCATCTGTTCGAATCCAATGCGAACCTGCGTGGGTTGGGCTGCTGTGATCCTGACTGCGGCTACTGGCTTTACAGTGTCTCACCAAGACAGGCAAGCCACAAGAGAAGACAAGGGAAAAGCAGAAAACCAGCTTTTCCCATGGAGGGCAAGGGATCAGGGAGGCCCCTGCAATGGTGATAGCAGGAACCAAGAGAGCCAGCTCCTAGTCTGCCCCACTTTATAGCATAGATTCAAAACCTTTAATCAAATTATCCAAACAAGAAAGTCTCTGATACAAAGCCACCCATCTGAGGCATAATGGGATTCCTCAGGAGAGTGCACCACCCTACATCATCCAATCAGTCAAGTGTGTGGGGAAAAGCTTACTCTTAAAACCAAGCCTTAGACCATAATGACCTGGCCTGCTTACATTACAGCCTTTCCCCTACACCTATCCCAAGCATAAGGGCAAATAATATCACCTAGGTGATGGACTTCCATGTGGGCAGCGCCATCTTTAACAAAGTGAGCATAATATATTTTATCTGTCCAACAAAGACACATGGGACTTGATGCTTCCTACTCCTCTCCCCTTCTCTCTCTCCCCTCTAGAAATTGAATAAAGTCTTTAAAAAATTATTTAAGAAAAGAAAAGAAGGGAAGGAGAGAAGAAAGGAGGGAAAGAGGAAGGGAGGGAAGGATGGATGGGGGAGTGTAAAGCCAATAGTCGGGGCCACTATCACAGCCGCCTGACCCATGCAGGTTCACATTAGATTCGAACAGTCGGTAATGAAACAATGGAGCCAATAACTGGTGAGCCATCAGCTTTAATTCTAGCTTGCACCCGGCGGGCAAGCAAAAACACACACTGGGCTCCAAAACCCACACATTCAGTGCTCACAAAGCTACTGACTTATCCGAGTTTCCTAGCATCAAAGGTTTCTAGCTCACCAGACTTATTCACCTCTGTTTCCCATCTCCTCCTGCACAAACTCTTAACAAACTGGCTTCTTCCTCAGCACTCTGCCATCTCGGCTGCTTCTCCTGGCCTTCACGTGGCCTTATTCTGCTCTCCTCTCTAATACTAATTTCAGGAACCCAGGAACCGAGAGAGAGAGATCAAGCTACTGCTCTTTCCCACTTTATAGCATAGACTCAAAACCTTTAATCCTATTATACAAACAAGGAAGTCTCTGTATAATGGGATTCCTCAGGAGAGTGCACCACCCTACATCATCCAATAAGTCAAGGGTGTGGAGAAGAGTTTACTCTTAAACTAAGCCTTAGGCTATAACGACCCGGCCTGCCACAGCCTGTTCCAGAACACACATTAATATCAACGAACTTCCATGTGGGCAGCGCCATCTTTAACAAAGTGAGCATAATATATTTTATCTGCCCAACAGGGAGGGATAGAAGAAAAAGAAACAAAAAGAAATAGATAAAAGAAATGCTTGAGACTGGAGGACAATGGAACAGTGCCTTTTAAAATTATAAGGCCAAGTGATGTCTAAGTTAGGTGTCTATACTGAAGTCTATACTAGAAGTCTATCTATATCATTCAATTGTGATAGAATGAGGACATTTTTATATACACATGGAATCAAAAAGTGTATCTCTTTTGCTCTCTTTGTCAGGAAACAAATGACTAGGTAAATGTGTAGTTTCTGCACAAAATAAGAATACAATAAGAAAAAGGAAAAGGGGGTAGGAAAGTTCTTATAACAGAGGCTTTAGCACAAAAGAGAGGCAAAAAGAGTGGAAGGATGATGTTGAAGGGAGATCTGGGGAATGAGGCAGGATAATAATAAGCTAGATAAATTCCTTGACATGTGAACTAAGAGAAACAAGGACAATCTGAGGATTTATAGCCAGTTAATGAGTTACATCGTTTTATCTTTTCTAATGAAGAATACTTAGGAGCAAATAGTTTACACGTAATGACTGTCCGAGAATAGGCTGACCTTAGTCCTGGTTCCTCTTCAATCATGCTCTTTAGATAAAACTAACCAGAAAATAAATAACTCTGATACTTGTTTTCACACATTCTGATGAGTCAACATATTGAATGACACACCTTGAAAGCTAATGAACATTCTGCTAAGACTGTGCCCTTCAATCTCTCCCAGGATACCCAGCGGCAAAAGGAAGATAAAAAAATCTCAAGACAAAGGACATAGTGGCACACTCTAAAGCATGCCCATACATTTCTCGCTTACTCTAAGGGTCCTCATGAGACTTGAAACCAGGGGAGCAGTGGGTTTACCCCCTGAACCTGTCTCAAAGACCCCCTTTTTCTCTAACTTTCCAGAGAGCCAAAACAGCCCCTCCTAGGTGCTCTCTTGTTGATTCTTCTAGCATAAGCCTTTGTAAAGCCAGTAGCCATGGTCACCATCACAGCCACCAGGCCCGGGCAGGTTTACATTTGATTCAGACAGACAGTAATGAAACAAAGGAGCCATTAGCTTTAATCCTAGCTAGTACACGGCGGGCAAGAAATACACACAGTGGGAAAACACTTCCCTTTGCATTCAAGGCTTCCAAAGCCACTAACTTATCTGAGTTTCCTAGAATCAAAGGTTTCTACCTCACCAGCCTTATTCACCTCTGTTCCCCATCTTCTTCTCTCTGCAAAAACTCTACGCAACCTGGCTTCTCTCTTAGCACCCCGCCTTCTTGGCTGCTTCTCCTCTCCTCCACGTGGCCTTTTTCTGCTCTTCTCCTGTATGGGAATCCTCTGCCCCATTTTATAGTGTAGAAATCAAAACCTTTAATCCAATATACAAAGGAAGTCTCTGATACAAAGTCACTTATTTAAGGCATAATGGGATTCCTCATGAGAGTACACCACCCCACATCATGCAACAGTCAAGGGTGTGGGGAAAAGCTTAGTTTTGAAAAGATCTTAGTCTTAAAAGGGTGGGAAAGGCTTAATCTTAAAACTAAGCCTTAGGCTATAGGGACCCTGCCTGCTTGCAGCCTGTCCCCCACACCCAATGCAAACTATAAGCAAGCAAACATATGTCATATTTAAAAACTTATTTGACCAACATTTCACCCCTTTTGCTCACTTTGCAATCTAAACCACAGCTGTCTTTCATGATGGTCACTGTACAAGAAGTGGGGTACATTGCATAAACAGAAATAGTACAAACTACAGCAATAGGATTAACAAATCAAAAGCTATGGGCTAAATGAGAGAGCTGTCAGTGGCACCTGAAAAGAGAGGCAAATCTTTTCCCTCTGGTAGAATACAGGCCAGAGTTCTGTCTGTAGACAGCACAGTAGCTGGTACCAGAGGCTACCCTGAGAGGGCATACCAAACCTTATTGCCCAATATACCAGCATCTGCTTGATCTATGTGTAGTAAAATAGGAGAACTCATTATTGGTTATAAAGAAGGTGCCCTTCATAATGCTGTGCCCCTGAGCACTCAAGGGATAATACACTTCTACCTTAGGTGGCCAGGTGCTGGTTGCCCAAGGAGTTAACTGGAAATCCATTTCTAGCCCCTTCCTCCATAGTGCCAACAAGGCCACCCATCTCAGATGGGGTGCCGGCATGGTCCAGGGCCAAGTCCATTGAAGCTGTTGGCATTTAAGGAGGGGTGTTGGGGCAGGCAAAAGCACATTGCCCCGCTGTCCAAAACCTGGCTTGAGTAAAATGTCCTTGGTGCGTATCTGCAACTGAATGGGGGCAACTGCCCGATGCAGGAGGGCTTCCACTGGAGCTGGGCTCCCCCATCGAGGTCTCTCATTCAAAATCTGGAGTACTGTCCATAAGCGGCGTGTTCATCCAGTAAGGAAGCTGGTGCCCGCCTCCTGTCACAGTCCCTGCTCCAGGGTTGGCATCTCTTTCTCCCACGTTTGCTCCAGCTCCTTCCACTGCTCGGTTTGCTGGTCCCAGGCAGCCTCTCCAACAGAGCTCTCGGTTTCCACATGCATGGCTGTAAATGTCAGGCAGCCTATAGCCCCCAAAAGGACAGCCATGGGGAAACATAACAACAGCCAGTCCTCTACTCCACTGCTCAAAGGTTATGGCGGCTCCATACTGAATTGATCCGAATCCTGCCACAGACTACACCAAATATAAAGCAGTAGCCTCAACCACCATCACAGCCACCTGGCCAGTGCTAGTTCACATTTTATTCAGACAGACGGTAATGAAACAATGGAGCCAATAACTGGTGGGCCATTAGCTTTAATCCTAGCTTACACCCGACAGGCAAGAAATACACAGAGTGGGAAAGCACTTCCCTATCCATTCAAGGCTCTGTAAAGCCAGTAGCCATGGCCACCATCACAGCTGCCTGGCCCATGCAGGTTCAAATTTGACTCGGACAAGTGATAATGAAACAATGAAGCCAAGAACTGGTGGGTCATTAGCTTTAATCTTATCTCGCACCCAGCAGGCAAGAAATACACACAGTGAAAAAACACTTCCCTTTCCATTCAGGGCTCCAAAAGCTACTGACTTATCTGAGTTTCCTAGAATCAAAGATTTCTACCTCACCAACCTTATTCACCTCTGTTCCCCATCTCCTTCTCTCTGCACAAACTGGCTTCTCCTTCAGCACTTCTCCATCGTGTCTGCCTCTCCTCTTCTCCATATGGCTTTTTTCTGCTCTCCACCAGCATGGGCTCCTGTAAAGCCAGTAGGCACAAGGTGGGGCTGTGCAAATAGCCCTGGGGTAATACTGTAAAAGTCCATTGTCTCCCTTCCCAACTGAAGGCAAATTGGTCTTGACTCTCTGCAGCTATATCAATGGAGAAGAAAGCATTGGCCAAGTCTGCCACAAAGTGGTATGTCCCCAACTCATGGCTTAGCCGATCCATCATGTTAGCTATTGAGGGAACAGCAGCGTGCAAAGGGGGAACAACTTTGTTAAGTTCTCTGTAATCTACTGTCATTCTCCAGGTTCCGTCTGGTTTGCGCACAGGCCATACCGGGGAGTTGTAAGGACTGTGTGCTGGCCGAATGATCCCCACCTTTTCTAGTTCGAGGATTGTCGCTGTGACTTCTTCATAACCACCTGGCAGGCGGTACTGCTTGGTGTTAGTCACACGCCGAGGGATGGGCAATTGCAAAGGGGAATGTGATGCATGTCCCCGCAACACTGCCTTCACAACCCTGATCCGTAGCCGGAACTCCCCAGCTGTAGTTTCCAACCATAGTCCTTGAAGGACATCTATCCCCAAAATATATTCAGGAATAGGAGATACATACACCTTATATGGCTTAGGAGGCAGTCTTCCTATCCCCAATGGAATAGTTACTGGCTTCACTTGAACAGTTTGGCCCCCATAGCCATCAATGGCCACTGGGGTCCCAGCAAACCGCTCTGGGTTCCCATAGAGGAGGGAACATTCTGCACCTGTATCCACCAAGGCCAACACCCGTTGTACATTGGAAGGGGACCAGTGGATAGCCAGTTCCACATGTGGCCTCCGGTCCCCGCCCATCCCCGTTAGACGGGTCCCTCGGCCCTTTTCCTATTCAAACTGGTACAATGGGTCTTGGGATTTCTCCTCTCCCTCGGCCGTCTCTATCATATAATCTTGTAACCGAGCTACCCGCGCACCAAATGTTTTATTGGTAGCTGCTGGGGCCCTTCGTCTCAATGGCTGGAACTTCTGTTCTGGTTTAAGCTGCCGCCAAAGCTCCAAAAGAATTTTATTAGACTGGCCATCCAATTTCCCCTTATCTGCTCCAGCCGCAATCAAATCTACCCACATCTGTGTTCGGGTAACCTTTATAGGCCCGTTTCCCTTGTTAGTTGGGGGGGCAACATGGGCAGCAGCCCTCACTGCTTTATGATCTCTAGTGGCTTCCAACTCTCCCAAATCTGCTACCATCTGTGTAACTACATTGATGGGCTGCCCCACATAGGGGCCCAAGATAGCCACAAGTGACCCAAAAAGGGCTGACGGGGCGCTAGCAAGAATAAATTCCCTCATTTTTGCCGTAAACACTTCCTCATCTGGCCCACGGGACCCAGGGTTGAAAACTAGCGACCTCAGCATTCCAGATTGACGCTTTATCCACTGCGCCACCACAGGTCAGGCCATGTGGCAGGACTTATGGGAAATAGGACACCAGAAGCAGGTGACAGTATATCATGTCACAGGGCATGCCCCTCTAGCCCATCCTGGGAATGATGAGGCAGATACTTTGGCAAAGGTGCGATGGTTGGAGACTGCACCTGCAGGTGATGTGGCGCAATGGCTCCACCGGCGCCTGCTCCATGCAGGACAGAAAACTATGTGGGCTACGGTTAAGGCGTGGAACTTGCCTGTGTCCTATGCAGAGGTACTTGCAGCTTGTGAGCAATGTGCAGTGTGTTCCAAGGAGCACCCTCGGAGACCACTGGTGTCACCTGGACAGATCCAGAGGGGTCATGTTCCACTGACACGATGGCAGATAGACATCATTGGACCCTTACCAAAGTCAGAAGGGTACCAGTATGCGGTCACTTGTGTAGATACTGCCACCGGTCTGCTCGCTGCTTATCCCGCCCGTAATCCTGACCAGAGGGCAGTCATACAGGCTTTGGACCGCCTGAGTGCTGCATATGGGCGACCACTGGTCCTTGAAAGTGACAACGGTACCCACTTCACTGGTTCAATGGTGAGGCAATGGGCTCAAGAGCTGGGGGTGGACTGGAAATACCATGTTCCCTACCACCCCCAAGCTGCTGGTATCATTGAGCGGTATAATGGACTCTTAAAGCAGGGACTGCGACAGGAGGGGGGCACCAGCTCCCTTACTGGATGGACACGCCGCTTATGGACAGTACTCCGGATTTTGAATGAGAGACCTCGACGTGGGAGCCCAGCTCCAGTGGACGCCCTCCTGCATCGGGCAGCTGCCCCCATTCAGTTGCAGATACGCACCAAGGACATTTTACTCAAGCCAGGCTTTGGGCAGCAGGGCAACGTGCTCTTGCCTGCCCCAACAGCCCTTCTTAAAGGCCAACGGCTTCAATGGACTTGGCCCTGGACTGTCCAGGCCCCCCATCTGAGATGGGTGGCCTTGTTGGCACCATGGGGGAAGGGGCTAGAGGTGGACCTCCAGTTAACTCCTTGGGCAACCAGCACCTGGCCACCTAAGGTAGAAGTGTATTATCCTTTGAGTGCTCAGGGGGACAGCATAATGAAGGGCACCTTTGTAATTTCTTTATGGCCGATAATGAGTTCTCCTATTTTACTACACGTAGAACCAGCAGATGCTGGTGTATTGGCCAATAAGGTTTGGTATGCCCGCTCAGGGCGGCCTCTGGTACCAGCTACGGTGCTGTCTGCAGATAAAACTCTGGCCTGTATTCTGCCAGAGGGAAAAGATTTGCCTCTCTTGGTGCCGTTGACAGCTCTGTCATTTCGCCCATAGCTTTTGATTTGTTAATCCTATTGCTGTAGTTGGTACTGTTTCTGTTTATGCAATGTACCTTTGTAATTGTTGAAACTGTATGATTTGTGCTACTGCTGTAATTTGTGTACTGTACTTAATTTCCTTGTACAGGGATGCCGGTAGTGTAGATTGTGGGTAGTAAAGTGAGCATAGGGGTGGATTGTTGGGCAGATAAAATATAATATGCTCACTTTGTTAAAGATGGTGCTGCCCACATGGAAGCCCGTCACCCAGGTAATATTATTTGCCCTTGTGCTTGGGATGGGTGTGGGGGAAAGGCTGTAATGTAAGCAGGCCAGGTTGTTATGGCCTAAGGCTTGGTTTTAAGAGTAGGCTCTTCTCCACACCCTTGATTGATTGGATGATGTAGGGTGGTGATGTAGGGAGGAATCCCATTATGCCTCAGATGGGTGGCTTTGTATCAGAGACTTTCTTGAATGTATAATTGGATTAAAGGTTTGGATTATCTATGCTATAAACTGGGGCAGTCCGGGAGCTCTCTCTCGGTTCCTGCTATCCCCATTGCAGGGGCCTCCCTGATCCCTTGACCTCCATGGGAAAAGCTGGTTTTCTGCTTCTCCCTTGTCTTCTCTTGTGGCTTGCCTGTATTGGTGAGACACCAATAAACAGAATGGCCTACCATCCTCCGACTCTGCCATTTCTTCACCGTCAGCCCGAATCCAATGGGAACCTGCATGTGAATGGCCACGATGGCGGCTCCTGGCCTTACAGCAAGGCCACCATCACAGCCGCCTGACCCATGCAGGTTCGCATTAGATTCCGACAGATGGTAATGAAACAACGGAGCCAAGAACTGGTGAGCCATCAGCTTTAATTCTAGCTTGCACCCGGCAAGCAAGCAAAAACACACCCTGGGCTCCAAAACCCACTCATTCAGTGCTCACAAAGCTACTGACTTATCCGAGTTTTCTAGAATCAAAGGTTTCTAGCTCACCAGACTTATTCACCTCTGTTCCCCATCTCTTTCTGCACAAACTCTACACAAACTGGCTTTGCCCTCAGCACTCTGCCATCTCGGCTGCTTCTGCTGGCCTCCATGTGGCCTTAATCTGCTCTCCTCTCTAATACCTCAGGAACCAAGAGCACAAGCTCCCGATCTGTCCCACTTTATACTGTAGAAATCCAAACCTCTAATCCAATTACACAAACAAAGAAGTCTCCAATATAAAGCCACCCATCTGAGGCACAATGGGATTCCTCAGGAGAGTGCACCACCCTACATCATCCAATCAGTCAAGGGTGTGGGGAAAAGCTTATTCTTAAAACTAAGCCTTAGACTATAATGACCCAGCCTGCTTACATTAGTCTTTCCCCCACACCCATCTCAAGCATAAGGGCAAATAATATCACCTGGGTGATGGGCTTCCATGTGGGCAGCGCCATCTTTAACAAAGTGAGCATATTATATTTTATCTGCCCAACAGCTCCTCTGCCCCATTTTATAGTATAGAAATCAAAACCTTTAATCCAATATACAAACAAGGAAGTCTCTGATACAAAGTCACTTATCTGAGGCATAATGGGATTCCTCATGAGAGTACACCACCGCACATCATGCAACAGTCAAGGTTGTGGGGAAAAGCTTAGTTTTGAAAAGATCTTAGTATTAAAAGGGTGGGAAAGGCTTAGTCTATAACTAAGCCTTAGGCTATAAGGACCCTGCCTGCTTGCAGCCTGTCCCCCACACCCAATGCATACTATAAGCAAGCAAACATTTATGTCATATTTAAAAACTTATTTGACCAACAGCCTTCCTTTATTACATTGTCCGCAGCTTTAATAAACACACTCTCAAAATCACCTGAACTCGTGTTGTGAAATTTTTCCTACATGTAGTCAAGAACCTGTACACTATTTGCAGGCCCGGGCAGACCTGCTCCGGTCCCATTCCCTATCAGGTAACACGATGACAGCTACACAAGAAGCCTAGAAAGCAGCAGTCCCGTTTGAAATTCGATGATAAAGAGTTCTAGGAGGGATATCTTCAAGAAGTAATATATTTGAACATAGAGGGAAATTCTTGCTGCTGGTGAGGAGACGAATTAATGATAAAAATTCGACTAGCCTGGCCTGTGCTGTTGCAGTGGATAAAGCATCGACATAAAACAATGAGATTGCTGGTTCAAAACCTTGGGTCTGCATGGTCATGGCATGTGTTGGGCAGATAAAATATATTATGCTCACTTTGTTAAAGATGGCGCTGCCCACATGGAAGTTCGTTGATATTAATGTGTGTTCTGGAACAGGCTGTGGGCAGGCCAGGTCGTTGTAGCCTAAGGCTTAGTTTTAAGAGTAAGCTCTTCTCCACACCCTTGACTGATTGGATGATGTAGGGTGGTGCACTCTCCTGAGGAATCACATATACAGAGACTTCCTTGTTAGTATAATTGGATTAAAGGTTTTGATTCTACGGTATAAAGTGGGGAGACCAGTAGCTTGATCTCTCTCTCTTGGTGCTTGGTTCCTGAGGTAGAAGACAGGAGAACAGATTAAGGCCACGTGAAGGCCAGGAGAAGCAGCCAAGATGGCAGAGTGCTGAGGAAGAAGCCAGTTTGTTTGTGCAGGAGGAGATGGGAAACAGAGGTGAATAAGTCTGGTGAGCTAGAAACCTTTGATTCTGGGAAACTCGGATAAGTCAGTAGCTTTGTGAGCACTGAATGTGTGGGTTTTGGAGCCCAGTGTGTGTTTTTGCTTGCTTGCCGGGTGCAAGCTAGAATTAAAGCTGATGGCTCGCCAGTTTTTGGCTCCATTGTTTCATTACCGACTGTTCGAATCTAATGCGAACCTGCACAGGTCAGGCTGCTGTGATGGTGATCCCGGCTACTGGCTTTACAGCATGTATGGGAGTTGATGCTTCCTGCTCCTCCCCCTTCTCTCTCTCTCTCTCTCTCTCTCTCTCTCTCTCTCTCTCTCCATCTTTTTCACCCCTCTCTGAAATGAATAAATAAAATCTTTAAATTAAGAAAAGAAATTAGACTAAAAAGCAGTAAAAAAAAAAAACCCTGAGGCAAATTGACCAAAAAGAAATGTAATTATATAACTCTAGATGACTCATCTTTGAATAATACTTATGTAGGCATAATTAGATCAACAGATTAGCTTATGTAGTTATTTTCCAGAACATGTTACTTTCTTTAGGATTTTCAGTGGTCTGATACAAAAATAGATCTACAAATATAAATACACTCTAACAATTACCATGGTAGGTTATGACTAAACAAAGATTATATTAATTATCTTTTTATTAGAGAATTAAATATTAAAATCTCTTTAATATTCTATGCTATGCCCAAAGTACAGTGCTCTTATTTAAAAGGATGCCTCATTGTATCTATTCCTGGTTTTAAATGTTGCTTATGGGAAAAAAAATGTTGCTTATGGGTGTTGGGCAGATAAAATATAATATGCTCACTTTGTTAAAGATGGCGCTGCCCACATGGAAGCCCGTCACCCAGGTGATATTATTTGCCCTTATGCTTGGGATGGGTGTAGGGGAAAGGCTGTAATGTAAGCAGGCCAGGTTGTTATAGCCTAAGGCTTGGTTTTAAGAGTAAGCTTTTCCCCACACCCTTGACTGATTGGATGATGTAGGGTGGTGCACTCTCCTGAGGAATCCCATTGTGTCTCAGATGGGTGGCTTTGTGTTGGAGACTTCCTTGTTTGTGTATTTGGGTTGGAGGTTTTGATTTTACACTATAAAGTGGGACAAACCGGGAGCTTACTCTCTCTGGGTTCCTGGGATTAGTATAGAGAGGAGAGGAGAGTAAGGCCACATGGAGGCCAGGAGAAGCAGCCAAGATGGTGGAATGCTGAGGAAGAAGCCAGTTTGTGCAGAGTTTGTGTAAAGAGAAGGAGATGGGAAATAGAGGTGAATAAGTCTGGTGAGCTAGAAACCTTTGATTCTAGAAAACTCGGATAAGTCAGTAGCTTTGTGAGCACCGAATGTGTGGGTTTTGGAGCCCAGTGTGTGTTTTTGCTTGCCCGCCGGGTGCAAGCTAGAATTCAAGCTGATGGCTCACCAGTTCTTGGCTCCATTGTTTCATTACCAACTGTACAAATCTAATGCGAACCTGCACTAGCCAGGTGGCTCTGATAGTGGCCCTGGCTATTGGCTTTACAATGGGTAAGAGTAAAGATGAAAATAATTACATTTTTATTCCTTTTTCAGAACTGAGAATTTTGTCTTTTTAAGCTTCCTAAAACATTAAAAGCAAATAGTATTATCACAATTAGCATTGTTATTTCTAAAGATTTAATTTTATTATAAAGACAAAAACAAAAATTGAGCAAATGTTCAGGTCACTTGCTCAGTCAAATTATGTAACTTCCATCCCCTCTTAGAAATCTCAGTCACATGGCAAACCCAACTGCTCTGAACTTCTTATAATGTTAGCCTTTATTCTGGAACACATTTCTCTCCTAGGTTTTTATATCAACAAGATTGTGAACAATGTTTTATTAAACAATGAAACCACCATTTAACACACTCTGCAGCTGACTTTCCTGGAACCAAGCAACTGGTTTATGCACATTCTAGAGACTCTCACTTAACCGAGAGTGTTTCTGAAAAATTATGTGCTGCAAATTATATTTTGTCAATTCAATCACTTTTTAGATCTACAGGGGGTGCTCTCTATCTAAAAAGAACATTGCAATATATTATTTTGTAAAACCTAGACATTTGTGAGAGTAAATAATATGTAAGCAATTCTTTAGTAAAAATCACTTCTTCAGTTTGGATATGTGTTGCTGGTTATTTTACAATAGAACATTCCTGCGTAAATAATAATAGTCTCTGAATTACCATTTCCGCAGGCATTTACAAACTTTACAAAGCTATTTTTACAGTTCATTCATCATAGATGGCTTGCCATAGTGAAGCGGTCATCTGAAGTAAACATTCCATCACAATCATGAGCCTTGACTTTGTCAGTTGCTAAACATGTGGTTGGTTGACATACCAATAAGTTAAATATAGGTTGTAAATATAAGTTAATTTATAGTGTGGCATTTGGCTTCTCTTTCAAAGGTGTGTGTTTAATCCTATTTTCCTAAACAATTAAAATACATTTACCATAATTAGGAAATCCTTTCCTCCACAGAAGAGAAATATTTTGTGGGCTTATCAAAAGATTTTAAAGCAAATGTAAAGTGACTTACAAATTTTTTAAAAAGGGAGTTTCAATGGTCAGTTGAGTATTTTGTTTTAAACCTCTATTTTCTCCTTCCTTGCACTGGCCATGATGAATAATACTTATGTGAACCCTAAGAAAGAAGATACCATCTAAGGAGGGCTCCTGGTGGTTAACTGGGCTGAAATGTAAAAACAAAAACAGAGCGTAGCAACCATTTCTACACAGGTTTCAGCTCATGCCAACTGCACCTCAAAGAGCAGTCTGCATTGCACCGCCTGCCTCTGCTGTGTTTCTACCATCTGAGCCAGCCCTTACTACAGAGCTCCTGGAATCCTATTTCACCCAATAAGACTGAGGCTTTCCCCATCCAGTTGGAACTGCCACAGGTATAGTCCCATCAGCTTCTAAACCAACCAATCAAAACAGTTCCATTTTGACCAATCTGAACAGTGCCTTTTGGACCAATCAAACTGCAAGGACTTGGAGTCCTCATTCGCATGAGCCCAGATCAATCAGGGACCAGGGGGCAGGGACTTCTGTCTGTGTAAGTTCCCCTATGGCTTTGAGTGCACTTTCCATTTCCTGGCAAGAGTGAAGACTGCATTTTCCCCTGCTGAAGCTGAAACACCAAAGATGTCTCACAAAAGCAGAGAAGAGCGGACCAGTGCAGAGCAAAGCAGAGTGACCAGACCAGTGAAGACCAGTGCTCAGCAGGGAAGACCAGAAGGGAATAGAGCACACCTGTCTAGCCAGACAGGGACCTGGCCCAAGGATTATCTAGCCCTAACGCCTCCTCACAGTTGTGCTATTTTCAGCACAATTGGAAATTCTTGTTGTTGTTCAATTGATACAAATGCCTTCAGTTGACACTTACAAGGAGAGAAATTTAAGTATATGTTAGCCTACTTGATGCAGGATTCTTCTAACAGAAAATATAAAGAGGTGATTGTTAATATACATGAATTACTCTAGTAGAATTGAAATAGCCATGTTGGTAAAAGGATACAGCTCTTTCTACATCAGGATTCAAAATGATTGTTATAGGAACACCAACTACGATATTTTGTGGTCACTTATATTAAATTTAATTTTTAATATTCTCTGGAATATTTAAAAACATCTGAATATCGTTAAGAAAGTAAAATCATTGACCTCTGGATACATGTACATTTCACCAGAGATGCACAACATTGACATTTGGGTTGCCCTGGCTTCTAAAATTTATAGGCTGGTGTTCCCTACTGCATAGGACAGTACTCTTTCAGTATGTTGGAAATTTTATTTGCTTTTAACTGTGGAATTTTATTTGAGATTTTCTCTAAGTTGTGAATACACACACCCTTAAAAACGATGCCAAATTACACATGGCCAAAAGTGTTCCAGATGTTCTGAATCAACCATATTAATTGTATTTACACAGCCAGGAAAATGCATAATTTCTGAACTGTATTCATATAGAAAATTACTATAGTTTCTTTTATTCATTCAGTTTCTTGTGTGTGGGTGATTGGGTGATTACATTAATGTGACCTTTGGATCCACACCCTCATCCTTCAGGTCTTGTTTTTTGTCCTTACCAAAAAAATTTACACGTAAGAAGAAATATTTTCTTCTTTGCTTTTCGTCTCTGTTGTTTCTTCGGTATCAATCATTAATTCATCTTAAAGAAACTCTCTGAGGGCTGGGGCTATGCTTTCAATGGTCTTTAATGCCTGCCACAATGCCTGAGGAACAAAAAAAAAGATTTCCAGAATTCAAGAATTACAGTATTATCTTGTTTCTAGGACTCACATTATTTTTCACATTTTAACTATTCAGAAGTTAAGCCTTCTGTCATAATCAGTGTTAACAGATTATTTCAGCTGCAGACCTAAGAGTAAGTTGAGACAGTTTCCTTTACCAGCTCATCTATCTTCTTTAGCCATGCTCAAAGACTACCCCTTGAACAGACTGTCATTTAGTTACATCATTTGCATTCATAGCACTTCCAACTGCTACATTTTTAACTTGAGTTAAAATTCCTGTTGTCACTGAAAATGCCTTCAAAAAGATTACATAACGGAGTAATGCAAAACCACTAGGTATGAAGCAGGTTGCCTATACAACTGACCAGAGAGAGACTGGATTTCCTTATCTCATTGTGCACATATTTTAGGAGGTCTAGTTTCCTCTCTCACAACTAGTCCCTTCTACAGTGATTGGCTCCGTGAAGACCCACCATCTGCAAGGGAGGCTGACATAACAATAAACCTAACATCTGTTAAACAGCTGTATAAAATGAGCAGGGGAAATCTCCTAGGTCTGAGATCTAGGCTGGACATAAGAAATTAGGAGAAATAGGTATACTGTTGTTATTGGAAGCCAAATGTCTGCATAAGGATACTCAGGAAGAAGAGCATAGACAACCAGAATTGTATGCCTGAGCGAGGGGTGCAGAGATGAGGCTTGCTGGCCAGAATTTTGGGATATAGAGCAACCAGCCCTCTGAACTTTGCCACTGGCACAAAAGCAGAAAGCACTCAGAGTGCTCAGTATAAGTGAATCTCCTATTGAAAGTTACAAGGGTATTACTGGAACTCTTGAAAAATAACAGGATAAATGCCCACTTTTTATTTCTTAAAACCTAAAAGCCAACATGGGATGTGTAATCTACCATCCATAGAAGGAAGGACAAACACTGTCCTATTTGTTGCTTCTCAAATCAAGTTAGAACTGGCTCTCTATGATCTTATAGCTAAATCTTTCTGGTGTCCCTCAAAGGTGTGTGAAATACCTTTCAATGTTACTTTTCTGTACACTATAGCATATTCCCTCAGTGCCACTCCCCAGGAACCTCCTTCTCAGAGCTTTCTTTGAGCAGTTGGGTCTTCTGGCCACGGTAGAACCTTTCCAGGATGTTTCATCGTTTCACCGTCTCCGTCCTCGACCTTACCCCACTGTTCTCGGCTGAGTTGCGACTCCTGTGTCACCTCACTCACTCTCTCATTCTGGAAAAGCACACCTTCTAGTCAAGTAGTTGCCCGAGAAAAGGATCACCAAAAGTAAAATGTTTAAGGCCTGGTGTTTCTCAAGATTTTATTCAAGATGATGAAAGAAAATAAAATTATGGAAGAAAAAGAATTAGAAAGCCAAGTTTGACTGAAGAATGGGTGTTAAGATGTAAAAGAGAAATATTTTATTAGTTAGAATTTGCTCTGAAGGTATTATTATTTTCTTAGTACAGTCCTTTATAAAATCGTGCATGTATTAATTTAAAGCATTGTGCTCTTCAAAAGCCTGCACTAAAAATAACAAGGCGTATTGGGCAAATAGGTTGGGACACACTACGCTGCTCAACTTTATAATAAGAGCACCAACAAAAACAATAAACATCTATTTTATTTCCTCCGCTAGTAGCTTTTGACATTGGGTTTGCACATTTCTTCTTTGAGATCTAGGAGCATTTACATCCAAAGGACCAGATTTATCAAAATATAAAATCTGATTCAGGCACCTTCATCATTTTTTTAAACAAAGAAGTAATGTTTTGCAACTTCCTTATCTGTCTTTACAGCTTCACCAGATAGCATAACGCCAGGAAATGCATGGCTCTTCTCGAAACCACTAACCCAGCCCTTCCTTTCTCCAAAGGAAGTAAACTTTGTAGGACCTCTTTCTTTTTTTTTTTTTTTTTTTTATAAATTTTATTATTATTAATTCTAATGGGGTGACATCAATAAATCAGGGTACATATGTACAATGAAAACATCTCCAGGTTATCTTATCATTCAACTGTGTTGCATACCCATCACCAAAAGTCAAATTGTCCTCTGTCACCTTCAATCTGGTTTTCCCTGCATCCCTCCCCTCCTCCCTATCCCATTCTTCCCTCCCTCCCCCCATCCCATAACCACCACTCTCTTGTCCATGTCTCATACCCTCACTTTCATGTCCCACCTATGTATGTAATCGTGCTGTTCTCAGTTTTTCTTTTTTTCTGATTTACTTATTTCACTCCGTATAATGTTATCAAGGTACATCCATTTTGTTATAAATGATCCAATGTCATCGTTTCTTATGGCTGCGTAGTATTCCATAGTATATATGTACCATAGCTTTTTAATCCACTCGTCTTCTGACGGACACTTGGGCTGTTTCCAGATCTTCGCTATTGTGAACAATGCTGCCACGAACATGGGGGCGCATTTCTTTTTTTCGAACAGTGCTATGGTGTTCTTAGGGTATATTCCTAAAAGTGGGATAGCTGGGTCAAAAGGCAGTTCGATTTTTAATTTTCTGAGGAATCTCCAAACTGTTTTCCACAGTGGCTGCACCAGTCTGCATTCCCACCAGCAGTGCAGAAGGGTTCCCTTTTCTCCACATCCTCGCCAGCACTTATTCTGTGTTGTTTTGCTGATAAGTGCCATTCTGACTGGTGTGAGGTGATATCTCATTGTGGTTTTAATTTGCATTTCTCTAATGATTAGTGATGTTGAGCATTTTTTCATATGCCTATTGGCCATCTGTATGTCCTCTTTGGAGAAATTTCTATTCATTTCTTTTGCCCATTTTTTGATTGGGTTGTTTGTCTTCCTGGTGTTGCTTTTTATAAGTTCTTTATAAATTTTAGTTATTAACCCCTTATCAGATGTGCTGTCAAATATGTTCTCCCATTGTGTGGTTTGTCTTTTTATTCTGTTCCTATTGTCTTTAGCTGTGCAAAAACTTTTTAGTTTGATATAGTCCCATTTGTTTATCTTGCCTTTTATTTCAGTTGCCCATGAAGATAAATCGGCAAATATACCGCTGCTACAGATGTCGGAGAGCTTGCTGCCTATGTTTTCTTCTAAGATGTTTATGGTTTCACGGCTTACATTTAAGTCTTTTATCCATTTTGAGTTTGTTTTTGTGAATGGTGTAAGTTGATGGTCTAGTTTCATTTTTTTGCAGGTAGATGTCCAATTTTCCCAACACCATTTGTTAAAGAGGCTGTCTTTACTCCATTGTATGTTCTTTCCTCCTTTGTCAAATATCAGTTGTCCATAAAGCTGTGGGTTTATTTCTGGGTTCTCTGTTCTGTTCCATTGATCTATGTGCCTGTTCTTATGCCAGTACCAGGCTGTCTTGAGTATAATGGCCTTGTAGTAAACCTTGATATCAGGAAGAGTGATACCTCCTGCTTTATTTTTTCTTTTTAAGATTGCTGAGGCTATTCGTGTTCTTTTTTGGTTCCATATAAATTTTTGGAATATGTGTTCTATATCTTTGAAGTATGTCATTGGTATTTTAATTGGTATTGCATTGAATTTATAAATTGCTTTGGGTAATATAGACATTTTAATGATGTTTATTCTTCCTAGCCATGAGCAGGGTATGTGCTTCCACTTGTTTGTATCTTCCTTGATTTCTTTTATCAATGTTCTATAATTTTCTGAGTACAAGTCCTTAACCTCCTTGGTTAAATTTACTCCTAGGTACTTTATTTTTTTGGCTGCAATAGTGAAGGGGATTGTTTCCTTAATTTCTTTTGCTGATATTTCATTGTTGGTGTATAGAAATGCCTCTGATTTCTGAGTATTAATTTTATATCCTGCCACCTTGCTGAATTCATTTATAAGGTCCAGTAGTTTTTTGACTGAGACTTTAGGGTTTTCAATATACAATATCATATCATCTGCAAATAATGACAGTTTTACTTCTTCTTTTCCAATTTGTATGCCTTTTATTTCTTCTTCTTGTCTGATTGCTGTAGCTAGGACTTCCAGAACTATGTTGAATAAGAGTGGTGAAAGTGGGCAACCCTGCCTGGTTCCTGATCTTAAGGGGATTGCTTTTAATCTTTGTCCATTTAGTATGATGTTTGCTGTCGGTTTATCATAGATGGCCTTTATCATGTTAAGGAATGATCCCTGTATTCCCACTTTACTGAGAGTTTTGAGCATGAATGGGTGCTGGATTTTATCAAATGCCTTTTCTGCATCTATTGAAATTATCATGTGATTTTTGTCCTTCCTTTTGTTTATGTGGTGAATCACATTGATTGATTTGCGAATATTGAACCAGCCTTGCCTCTCCAGAATAAATCCCACTTGATCGTGGTGTATGATTTTTTTCATATATTGCTGGATCCGGTTGGCTAATATTTTGTTGAGAATTTTAGCATCTAAATTCATCAGGGATATAGGCCTATAATTTTCTTTCTTTGTGTTGTCTTTGCCCGGTTTGGGGATCAGAATTATGCTCGCCTCATAAAAGGAGTTTGGAAGTCTTCCTTCCTCTTGAATTTTTTGAAATAGCTTCAGGAGAATAGGAGTTAGTTCTTCTTTGAATTTTTGATAGAATTCACTTGTGAAGCCATCAGGCCCAGGACTTTTCTTTTTTGGGAGTTTTTTGATAACTGTTTCGATCTCATTTGCTGTAATTGGTCTGTTTAGGTGTTCTGATTCTTCCAGATTGATTTTTGGAAGGTTATATGATTCAAGAAATTTGTCCATTTCACCAAGATTGTCTAATTTTTTGGCATATAGTTCTTCATAGTATTTTCTTACAATGCTTTGTATTTCTGTTGTGTCAGTTGTTATTTCTCCACTGTCCTTTCTAATTTTATTTATTTGAGTCCTCTCTCTTTTTTTCTTGGTGAGTCTAGTTAAAGGTTCATCAATCTTGTTTACCTTTTCAAAGAACCAGCTTCTTGTTTCATTGATCCTCTGTATTGTTTCCTTAGCCTCTATGTCATTTATTTCTGCTCTGACCTTTATTATTTCCTTTCTTCTACTTGTCTTGGGTTTTATTTGTTGTTGTTTTTCTAGTTCTTTTAGATGCAGGGTCAAGTTGCTTATTTGAGCTTTTTCTAGCTTCTTATGATATGCCTGTAGTGCAATAAACTTCCCTCTCAGAACTGCTTTTGCTGTGTCCCATAAATTTTGAGTTGATGTATGCTCATTATCATTTGTTTCTAGAAACTTTTTTATTTCTTCTTTGATCTCATTGTTAATCCATTCATTATTTAATAACAAGCTATTTAGTTTCCAAGTGTTTGAATATTTTTCAGTTTTTCTTTTGTGGTTAATTTCTAGTTTCATGGCATTGTGATCAGAGAAAATGCTTGATATGATTTCAATCTTCTTAAATTTATTGAGACCATTTTTGTGTCCTAACATGTGGTCTATCCTAGAAAACGTACCATGAGCGCTTGAGAAGAATGTATATTCTACTGCTTTAGGGTGAAAAGTTCTGAAGATATCTATTAAATCAAGTTGATCTAGTGTCTCCTTTAAGTCTGCTGTTTCTTTATTAATTTTCTTTCTTGAGGATCTATCCAGTGTTGTTAGAGGGGTATTGAAATCCCCTACTATGATAGTATTGCTGTTAATCTTGCCCTTTATATCCATCAAAGTCTGCTTTATGTATGTCGGGGCTCCTATATTTGGTGCATAGATATTTACAATAGTTATATCTTCCTGTTGAATTGTTCCCTTTATCATTATGTAGTGTCCTCTTTTATCTCTTACTACAGCCTTTGTTTTAAAGTCCATTTTGTCTGATATAAGTATTGCTACCCCTGCTTTTTTTTCATTTCCATTTGCATGAAATATTTTTTTCCATCCTTTTACCTTCAGTCTATGAACATCTTTTATTTTAAGGTGTGTCTCTTGTAGACAGCATATGTATGGGTCCTGTTTCTTTATCCATGCAGCTACCCTATGTCTTTTGATTGGATAATTTAATCCATTTACATTTAAGGTTATTATTGATATGTAGTTGTTTATTGCCATTTTATTCTTTAAAGCTGTATTCTTCTTTTGCTCTATTCTTTCCTCCCTTTAAACTGTTCACAAGAGGCCCCTTAGTATCTCTTGCAGAATTGGTTTGGTTTTTATGAATTCCTTGAGGCTTTCTTTTTCTGGGAAGCTCTTTATTTCTCCTTCAATTTTAAACGTTAGCCTTGCTGGATAAAGTAGTCTTGGTTGTAGGTTCTTGTTCTGCATTACTTTGATTATTTCTTGCCATTCCCTTCTGGCCTCAAGTGTTTCTGTTGAGAAGTCCGATGTCATCCTTATGGGGGCTCCTTTGTAGGTGATAGTCTTTTTTTCTCTAGCAGCTTTTAAAATTTTTTCTTTATCCATTAGCTTTGGTATTTTAACTATGATGTGTCTTGGTGTAGATTTTTTTGGGTTTCTCCTTAATGGAGTTCTGTGTGCTTCTTGAATGTGTGGAGTGTTTCCCAGCCTTAATTTAGGAAAGTTTTCTGCTATAATTTGATTGAACAAAGTTTCCATTTCCTGTCCTCTCTCCTCTTCTTCAGGCACCCCTATGATGCGAATGTTGTTTCTCTTCATGTTGTCACAAAGCTCCCTTAGAGTTTCCTCACATTTTTTAAGTCTCTTTTCCTTTTTCTTCCCTGCTTCTGTGCCTTTGTTTATTGTGTCCTCTAACTCGCTTATTCGATCCTCAGCGTCATCCATCCTGCTTTTAATTCCTTCCATTGTGGTCTTCAGTTCTGATACTGTATTTGTCATTTCTGTCTGATTCTTTTTTATTATTTCAATTTCATTTTTTATACTTGTTATCTCTTTATTTAGGTGTTCATAATGACTATCCATTGTTGCTCTAATTTCTTTGAACATCCTAACTATCATTATTCTAAATTCTGCTTCTGGTAATTTGGTTATATCTGGTTCATTCAGGTCCTTCTCTGGGGATTTCTCTTGATTCATTTGGTTTGCATTCCTCTGCCTGCCCATTTTTTCTGTGTATAAGCAAGTTGTGGCCACTGGAGTCCAGTAGGTGTTGCCTTTGTGTTCTCTAGGTGTGGTCTATCTGCAGGCCCCCCACCCCCTCTGCCGGCGCCTAGGGTGGTTGGGTATGAGCGTTGCCAGCGCCGGCCCACTGTGGCTTTTGCTGTGATTTCTGCCTCTCCTCCGTGGGAGGGGCTGTCACTGAAGCCACAAGATTAGCACCAAGGGTAGAGGCGAGCACCTTTCCTCAGCTGCGGACCCAGCCTATTTCCGGACTTCCGCCCAGAACCAGCAGTCGGAGCCTGCTCGCTACAGTTCCGCGGGTTAGGCGGGGCTTTTGACGTGCTCTCAGCTGTAAGCTTTTGCCCGTCAGGAGCTTTAGCCCCGCCCTCGAGGCCAGGGCCCTTTGTGCAGGGTCGGAAACCAAGATTTATTGGGGCGGGCGTGTTTTCTGGCTTCCGCCGAGCTGCGTACTTCCGCTCGTCCCGGACTCTACCCCGCCCCCGCGTTCGGAGCCCGCTCGTGCACGTATTAACGCTATCCGGGGTTTATCCGGCCGGATGGGGATAGCAGCCGTGGGCTCAGGTGCGAGCCTCCGCCTGTCTCGGGGTCCACCCCGTTCCCGCGCTCGGAGCCCGCTCGCGCACGTATACTGGCCAACCGCGGTTTCTCCGGCGGGCGGCAGGGGGGGCGGACTGGTAGCGTCAGCTCAGCCACGAGCCCCTGCCCGTCCCTGGTCCTAGCCCGGTCCCCGCGGTCAGGGCCGGCTTGCCCAGGGCCTGCCTGTTCCTGGCCTCCCGCTTTGTCCCCGTAAGTGGGATTAAAGGCGGGCCCGCAGCTTCCGGACCGCTCTCGCGCTTACCCTCCGACCCTCTGGGCTAGACGGATCTCCCACCGGCTTGGCCTCTGCCCACGCTGACAGAACCGCCTTTCAGCGTCCTGCCACCCCAAAACCTTAAGCAGCCCTCAGCAGAGTAGGAAGGGACCTAATACTCCACACTGTAGGCCTGGGAGCTCCCTCACTTGTTTCACAGCTCAAAACTGTCCAAACGCCTCTTCTTGGCTCTGGGACTGCAGGCTGGGGCTTGGTTCCTGGGACCCAGGTCCCTCCCTCTCCGCCAAAATCTCCTCCCGCCACATGGGTCTCTCCGGGCTGCCGTTTGCTCCGGGGAGCTGGGCAGCCCTCTTCGCGTTTTCGCTATTCCTACCAGTCTCAATGTGGCTTCTTCTGTGTTCCTTGGTTGAAGAGTCCACTTAGTTTTGTTCAAAGTTGGTTTATCCAGGTGATGGTTCTTAAAATTGAGTTGTAATCCACTTTGGTTCTGGGAGTTGGAAGTTGGTACGTCCGCCTACTCCGTCGCCATCTTGCTCCCTGTAGGACCTCTTTCTTAAGATGCTAAAGCTTGTTCTTTAATTGTGGAGAAAATTTGCTCCTAATTTCTTTAAAATCACATGGTAAGAAAAATTGTGTATTTGCCAATACAATTTCAGCACTATTATCCTGATATTATTCCTCATTTATTAATTGTGTCTGAGCTAATTCACATTGCTGAAACACATAGGACAGCAGAACAGACCTTAGGCTCTGTTTTCTGAAAGACTTTAGGGAATGAATACACCACCCCTAGAATCCTACCACTGTTGTGATTTGCTTTCCTGACCCCACTTCCTTAATCTTCTCTTTTTATTTCTCTTCTTTCTTTTTTATCTTTGTACAAGCAAAAGAAAGATGATTGATTCAGTTATGATTATCTTCATTTGGACACAGAAACCTAAAATAAATGGTTTAAACATAATAGATATTAAATTTTCTCACATGAAAGAAGTCCGGAAGTAAGGTCATCTGTAAAACCAGTAGTCGCGGCCGCCATCACAGCAGCCTGACCCACGTAGGTTCGCATTGGATTCGAACAGTCGGTAATAAAACAATGGAGCCAAGAACTGGTGAGCCATCAGCTTTAATTCTAGCTTGCACCCGGCGGGCAAGCAAAAACACACACTGGGCTCCAAAACCCACACATTCAGTGCTCACAAAGCTACTGACTTATCCGAGTTTCCTAGCATCAAAGCTTTCCAGCTCACCAGACTTATTCACCTCTGTTTCCCATATCCTCCTGCACAAACTCTTAACAAACTGGCTTCTTCCTCAGCACTCTGCCATCTTGGCTGCTTCTCCTGGCCTTCATGTGGCCTTACTCTGCTCTCCTCTCTGATACTAATCTCAGGAACCCAGGAACCGAGAGAAAGAGAGATCAAGCTACCGCCCTCTCCCACTTTATAGCATAGATAATCCAAACCTTTAATCCAATTATACATACATGAAAGTCTCTGATACAAAGCCACCCATCTGAGGCATAATGGGATTCCTCCCTACATCACCACCCTACATCATCCAATCAGTCAAGGGTGTGGAGAAGAGCTTACTCTTAAAACAAAGCCTTAAGCTATAACAACCTGGCCTGCTTACATTACAACTTTTCCCCCACAGCCATCACAAGCATAAGGGCAAATAATATCACCTGGGTGACGGGCTTCCATGTGGGCAGCACCATCTTTAACAAAGTGAGCATATTATATTTTATCTGCCGAACACCATCTCATAATATAAA
This sequence comes from Rhynchonycteris naso, assembly GCA_037038555.1. Taxonomy (NCBI): domain Eukaryota; kingdom Metazoa; phylum Chordata; class Mammalia; order Chiroptera; family Emballonuridae; genus Rhynchonycteris; species Rhynchonycteris naso. The sequence continues at coordinate 233,757,275 of CM072998.1, forward strand.
ATTCCTGCTTTGTTCCAGCCATCACATCCACATTCCAGGCAGCAGGAAGGAGGAAGAGCAGATGGGCAGAAAGGCACAAACCCTCCTTTTTTTATGAAGCCTTCTTAGAAGCTTCAGAGAATGCTTAAATTGTATCTCATTGGTAAAATCTAGTTGCAGAGGGTCTAAGAAATATTGTTCTGTAGCCAAGCACATTTCATCGGTTCCATTATTAAAGAAGGGAGAATGGATACTGTGAGGCAATCAGCATTCTTTGCCACAGTGTTATTCAAAATATTTAATATGCCTTGAGCATTTTTAATGTACCAAAAACTGTGTCAAAAATAAGTGAAATTCGATTTCTACCATTAAAGGCATATGACAATATGATGTGTAAAGTTAGACATAGGAATTCATGGTAAAGGGCCTGGTTGGGTAGCTCAGTTCGTTAGACCATCATCCTGAGACACCAAGGTTGTGTGTTCAATCCCAGTCAGGGCACATACAGGAAGCAACCAATGAATGCACAACTAAGTGGAACAACAAATGAATGCTTCTCTCTCTCAAATCAATCAATACCTAATTTTTCAAAAGTTAAAAAAGAATTCATGTTAAGTAATAGGACATGGATTCAAGTCCAATTATGGAAGGGTGCTCTACTCAGAGTACACCACCAAAAATTACAATTGCTTATCTCTGTATAACAATATTGCCACTTGCTTCATACCCGGGAACAGAAAAATCACCTTGAAGCAAATTCTTCTCATCTGGGAAGGAACAGGAGCCAATTCCCTTAAAGAGCTCAGAGACATCTTAAAGGAAAGAAAGCTGTAATCTAATCTTTGTTCATTAAGATTTTAAGTTATGGAGATCTTTCATAATTAACAAGGGTGATCAAGATAAATTTTCAGGGCTAGGTTTAGGAAATGGGATCCCTGAAGTAGAGTTATTGTGAAGTTAGAGGGGAAGCCAGCTCTGATACTGAGTCTGTGAGAGAAGTGAAGGATGGATGTATCTGGGTCTTGTGATGTTGCATCCTGGGACTAGACCTGGCCCAGTCTTCAGAAGTCAACTTGTGCTTTGGAAATTTCTGCACATCTGAAAGGGTAGGTTGTTCCTAGATATCAGAATAGGAGTGAAGAACTGCACGGACATATCTTGGAAATTTACTTTCCTAATAACCCACAGCCACGGATCTCTTTAGGGGAGCACACAGGGCAGAGGACTTAGCCAGTAGGTACATGCCTTCCATCCAGCTTTCAGCAGACGACTCTTCTTTTGCTGGTTTCTTTCCCCCCACATTCCTGGACAGTATTTCATCATGCACCAGTTCTCATTACATGCTTGGATCATTCTGCCTTTCCAGCAACCAACGAGATCTAGTTTGGCTGCAGCCACCCTTCATTTAAGACAGCATAGGGAATGTGTAACCCACACCCAAAGAAGAATCACTGTAACTGGAGCAAGATACCATTTGTATTAGTTTCCTATTGCTGCTATAACAGAATACAACAACCTTACTTCTTTAAAACAGCATAAAGTTCTTATCTTACATCTATGGAAGTCAGAAGTAAAAAAAAAAATGGGTCTTATGCACTAAACTCAAGGAGGTGGAATAGTTTTGCTCCTTTTGGAAACTCTAGGGGAGAATTAATTTCCTTGTCTTTTTAGAAGCTGCCTGCCTTCCTCGGCTTATGAGCACTTCCTCCATCCTCAGAGTGCATCACTCTGAACTCTGTTTCTGCAACTGCATCTACTTCTCTAACTCTAACCCTTTTCTGTCTTCCATATAAGGACCATTGTGATTACACTGGACCCACATTGCTGTTGAAAAAGGAGTGCTGTAATAAATCATAAATTCTAAACTGGGCAGGTCATGGTGGGCAGTCATGTCCCAGGTCTATAACTTCTTTAGTGAAAAGTTTTTAAGCAAACCCTGTCCACTGTTGTGTATGTAGGTTAAAATGTCAGAAGTAATACCTCTTGAAGTCATAACCACCCTCAAGAGAGCAATTTAATCATCATTATCCTATAATCCAATCCATATCTTGGCTTTGCTTTCTCCTAGCTCCACTTAATCTTCCTTACTTCCCTCCTTAATTTCAAATGCATAAAGAAACTGCAAAGACTGCCACTCTTAAAAGCATTTGAGACCTTGCTTCTTGGCAATGTTGTCAGTTTTGGCTCAAACTCGTACAAATTCTCTACAGAGTTGGCTATTTCTTATGTGGACATTAATAATTCAGAATAATCTTCCCACCTCATGATCCTTAACTTAATCAGATCTGCAAAATCTTTCTGCCATGTAAATTAACATAATCCTAAATTCTGGAGATTAGTATGTACATGGAAATTTTTGGAAGGTCATTATTTTGTTTATTACACCAACATAGCACATGAGGCCACTGTGAAAACAAGAAACTGTTTAACTTTTCTGCTTCAAAAGCAACTCACTAAAACCATATCTGACTCAACGGGCAGGTCCCTCTGCTGCTGCGAGCCCACTGAAGCAGGTCCTAGGTAAACAGATTCCTCCCTTGGGACACTCAGTAGCACCATAGTAATGGGCAGAGGTGCTGACATGGCTTTTTGCCCCACCATTACAGAGAATATTTTAGCCCCAAAGATATGCAGATTTCTAATTTGAAGGCCTGCACATTTCACAGAAACTCCAAGCCTGAATAAATAAACAATTAAGGGAGAAGCACTGGGGTGTTTGCCAGAGTATTCATGGGGACCTGGACACAGAGCACGCACACTTCCTGCTCTCCCTTGCCTTCCTCCTGTGTACACAAAGGGCAGTCGCAGGCTTCTCACGGGTGAAACACTGAGTGTGGAAACTGCAATGCGATAAGCAAGAAATCTTTCAGGTGGCTGATTTCTGGAAAAACTGAAAAGCATTGAAAGATAAACAAGTTAAGGCCACATCTACACATCTTTTTTGAAAGACTTGTTTGAGAATATGTATATTAAAGCAACTTTAGCAATTACTCTAAAATGGTGGGATATTTATGTGGGATGTTTAAAAAAAGTGATGAGTAATACTAGCAAAATATGTAGTTAATTCTAACTGTTGGTGTACGATGTGAAAATATCAAAAGCTTTAAATAACAAAATGGAACTTAAATTACAAATGATCTCTACACAGGAGATTCCAAGATACCAGGAGGAGGAAAAGCAAACCATCCTCTATTTTTATATTTGAGAAGATAAAAAGACACACTATTTTTGGATGTTGCTAGAAGAGTAAAGAATAAAGAATAAGGAAGAGAGAGGTGAGAAGCATTAATTCTTCGTTGCGGCACCTTAGTTGTTCATTGATTGCTTTCTCATATGTGCCTTGACCTGGATGGGGGTAGAACTACAGCAGACCAAGTGACCCCTTGCTCAAGCCAGCAACCTTGGGTTCAAACTGGTGAGCTGTGCTCAAACCAATGAGCCTGCGTTCAAGCTAGCAACCTCGGGGTTTCGAACCTGGGCCCTCTGCATCCCAGTCTGATGCTCTATCTACTGTGTCACCACCTGGTCAGACTCTACCACATTCTATTGGTCAAGCAAGTCAATAAGACAGTCCAGACTAAACAGGAAGAGAATTAGCCTTTATGTCTCTCACTTGGAAATAGTGGCTACTTTTTAAATCTACTACAGAAACCATTAATGGAGTCAGACCCTGTGAAGTATATAGGTTGAATGGAAAGAAATAACTCCTAAAGAAAAAGGTTGAGTTCTATTATCAGAACAAAAGTGGAATAGAAAATGTACATTATGTAATTGGCCATGTGAGTAGTTAGGATGATCAATAGGGATCAGTTTGAATGTAGGACTGAGAAACCTCTTGGGAAATATTAATGAGAGAGTAGATAGAAGTGCATACACTCAAAAGCAAACTGTTCTTTGATCTCATTTTTGAAGATCTTAATCAAAATTCTTAGCAGAGAAGATCCTGCTCTTTAGCCAGATAGAAAGATTGTCTAATAGATATTGGAAGCACAAGGTGGGACAGCTTTTTATCTTGTGAATAGTTTTGGTAAAAATATGGGTGGAGGCTAGCCAACCTTGCAGAACAGATAAAATATTGACAGAAGCTACAGTGAGAGAAGGAAAAAGCTGCCTATCCAGGGAGCCAGACTAACCTCCTTCACTCGTATGAGACAACCGGGAAACCAGATAGCCACAAGGCCAGGTGGGGCTGGAAAAGAACTGAAGGCAAATGACAAGCGGTGCTCCCTAACCCTTGAGACCTGAGGTGACCAATCATCCTACTTTAGGGAGAACAGTCCTTCTTTTGTAAGTTCCATCCTCCTTTGAAAAGTGTCCTCCTACATGTCTTCCTTTTTGATATTGAAAGTCTAATTTGTAAATGTTCGTATTCGATCAATGCAAAGTCTATCCATTGTGTGTGATGTGCCTTATTTGTATTTGACATGACAATTTGTCAAGGATCAGTACAGTGTGGTCAGATGCGATTATGAGATGCATGCGCTTTGCATGGAAGACCTTGAGAGAGCATGCGATATACCGAGTGCACAAATGGCTTTGTGTACTTTTAACTGAAACACAACACGTCACATACGACACTGTAGACTCACGATTATTTCTTTTTCAGTGAATATTCAATCATAGACAGGTAAGCACAATTCACGTAAAGGGTATAAAGGATATTATATAACAAGAAAAATAAAGGATATTTCTTGTTCAGATATTTCCAATATATTGTTACAAAATGATACATTGACAAAAGTATGCATTCAATGGAAATGAATGAATACTTTTTTATAATTATTATTAAAAATTAATAGGCATGTAAGCATAATTACAATATAAAATATTACAAATGTTTTTATTATGCATTTATTATATTATAGTCAAGTGTATTATTTTTTTCCAGCTTACTCAATATTGAAATTTATTCACCCACTTAAATTCATTTCAATCTTAGCCAGCTTGACCACACATTAAATTTTCTTTCCAAAGTTTCCTTTTTTACAAAACTATTACAACTTTCTTTTTACATTTAAATTTTGTCATGTTTTTCTTCTTTCCCATTTTGCCTCTCTTTAGGATAATATAAATTTTCCCCAACAAAACATATTTCCATATTTTATGCCTTCTTTTATTATTATTTTTATTTAATTGTTTTTACATAGATTTTAAGGTGACCCCAACTGCATCTCCCCTCCCCCATATTCCCCCTCCACATCTCCTTTACCCGCCTCCCTGCAGCGCCCTCCCCGCTTCCCTTCAGGTTTATCCCATCCTATTATTCCCCTTCCCTCTGTTCCTTTCCTCAGTTCTCAATGATCCTTGGATCCCTCAAATGAGTGAGGTCATATAATATTTTTCTTTTTCTGCCTGGCTTATTTCACTCAACATAATAGTTTCCAGGCCCCTCCATATTGTTGCAAAGGGTAATATTTCCTTCTTTTTCATGGTGCCATAGTATTACATTGTATATATGTACCACAGCTTTTTAATCTACTCGTCCACTGATGGACACTTGGGTTGTTTCCAGATCTTTGCTATAGTGAACAATGCTGCAATAAACATGGGGGTGCATTTCTTTTTTTCAGTCTGTGATATGTTGTCCTTGGGATATATTCCTATAAGTGGGATAGCTGGGTCAAAGGGCAGTTCCATTTCTAATTTTTTGAGGAATCTCCATACTGTTTTCCATAGTGGCTGCACCAGTCTGCATTCCCACCAGCAGTGCAGGAGGGCTCCCCTTTCTCCACATCCTCGCCAGCACCTATAACATGTTATTTTGTTAATGAGCGCCATTCTGACCGGTGTGAGGTGGTATCTCATTGTGGTTTTAATTTGCATTTCTGTAATGATTAGTGATGTTGAGCATTTTTTCATATGCCTATTGGCCATCTGTAGGTCCTTTTTGGAGAAGGGTCTATTCATTTCTTGTGCCCACTTTTTGATTGGATTGTTTGTCTACCTGGTGTTGAGTTTTACAAGTTCATTATAAATTTTGTTTATTAACCCTTTATCAGATGTGTTGTCAAATATGTTCTCCCATTGTGTGGTTTGTCTTTTTATTCTGTTCATATTGTCTTTAGCTGTGCAAAAGCTTTTTAGTTTGATATAGTCCCATTTGTTTATCCTGTCTTTTATTTCATTTACCTGTGGAGATAAATCAGCAAATACATTGCTTTGATAAATGTTGGAGAGTTTACTGCCTATGTTTTCTTCTAGAATGCTTATGGTTTCACTGCTTACATTTAAGTCCTTTATCCATTTTGAGTTTATTTTTGTGAATGGTGTAAGTTGATGGCCTAGTTTCATTTTTTTGCAGGTAGCTGTCCAGTTTTCCCAACACCATTTGTTAAAGAGACTGTCTTTACTCCACTGTATGCTCTTACCTCCATTGTCAAATATCAATTGTCCGTAAAGATGTGGGTTTATTTCTGGGTTCTCTGTTCTGTTCCATTGATCTATGTGCCTGTTCTTATGCCAGTACCAAGCTGTTTTGAGAACAATGGCCTTGTAGTATAACTTGATATCAGGAAGTGTCATATTATAGTCAAGTGTACTATTGTTGCAATGAATAAAATGTTTCTTTATTTACAATACTGTTTTCTTCAATTTATTTTTGTCCTCCTTTTCATTGTAAAAAAGCTGGTCACCTTACTAACACTATAACTGACACATATCTCACTTTCATTTCAAGATATCTCATCAGTGTCTTTTCTAATTGTCCAGTTTAATGTCTAGAACACAAAGTAGGTAGAGTTGGGAGAAATTTGAGGTTTGTGGAGCTGGGAGGATGAATTAGAAAAACCCATAATTTCCAGGGTGGAATATAAACCAGAAAAAAAAGTTTTGTTACAGTTACTGTTTGTCTACTGAATTCCCAGGCAAGTGTAACTTAGAGATATACAGATTCTATGTTGATATTTTGGGGGAAAAAAGGAAGAAATTCTGCATACCCATTATCTCACTACCCTAAGTTATCTATTCTTAGCTTGAAATTTAAATGTCATCATTAACTTGCTCAAAGATTTGGGGGAGACATTATTTATATTCACCTATCTGAAAGTAATGAACATTGCTAAGGTATTTTTTTATCCTGTTTTTAGGGAATAAATGGCAAAAAATAGAGAGTTTTAAAGGTCAGTTTAAAATTTTCTTAAAACCTTAAGTTAAAAATCCAAAATCTAGGGTGAATCAGTATTTATAATTAGTCATAAACAGCAGTACTGGAGTTATTATAAGACAGTTGCCAACTGGTAAAGGAAGGGTGGGGCGTGGAGGGCCAGAAGGCAAATGAAAGGACACCATGGCTTTGCTTGGTAGTCAGGTGCCTAAACCTTCAAGTTTTAGTTAAGTTCTTAAAGGAGAGAAGTTTAGTAGCATATATAAAATCTCTTTCCAAGTAAGTCCTCTTGACACATTACACCTTTACTTGTTCAAGGTACAATTATGCCAATATCACTTTTATGTCCTCAATTAATTACTCAAGTACCCACCTGTCTAAAATAGAAGAACGTCCCGTATCCTATTGTAAGTTCTTCTCATCAACAAGATATAAGAACTCAAAGGACCCACTTAACCCAAAGGGGTTATTTTTGTCTCCAAACACCATACAGAAAGACAAATACAAAATCCCACTTGTTTACCATTGAATTCTAGTTTTAAAACATCATTGTTATTAATTTTAACACTATTAAAAAGTGATTTCAACTGACGAATGTGGAGAAACAGGAACTCATTCACTTTTGCTGAGAATGCAAAATGGTACAGTTACTCTGGAAGACCATTTGCTTAAATAAATATAATCTACCATATTATCCATTAACCATAAAGCTAAATATAGTCTACCATATTATCCAATAATTATGCACTTGTGTATTTTCCCAAATGAGTTAAAAATGTGTTCACACAAAAACCGGTACACAAATGTTTATAGTAGTTTTATTCATAATTGCTTATAATTGGAAACAACTAAAATGTCCTTCAACAAGTGAATAAATAACAAACTGTGGTCCATTTGTATTATCAGTGTTCTTCAGAAACACAACCAGGAGAGGTGATAGTGTAAGTTCCACTCTGAGTCCAAAGGCAAAAAAATACTTGGAGACCCTCAGGCAGAAAAAGTAAATTTTCTTTTTCTCAGCCTTTTTTTCTATTCTGGCATTTATGGACCAAAAGAGGCTTGCCCACAATGGGGAAGGTTACCTCCTTTACTCATTTTATTTATTCAATTTTTAATCTCATCTACAAACACTCTCACAGACACATCCAGAATTAAGTTTAAGTATCTGACACCTTGTCAGTCAAGCTGACACATAAAATTAACCTTCACAACATCTACACAATGAAGAAGTGAGTTATTAAGTCATGCAAAAATATAGAGAAATCTGAAATGCATATTGTAAGTGAAAGAAGCCAATTTGAAAAGGCTACATACTATATGGTTTTAATTCTATGAAATTCTGTAAAAGGAGAACCAATAAAGGCAATAAAAAGATAAATGGTGGCCAGGGATTTGTAGGGGAAGCAGTAATGAATAGGTGGAGCAGGAGCAGGAGGGATTTGGGGGGCAATGAAACTAATCCATCTGGTTCTGTACTGGTGGGTATATGGCGTATGGCGCTATGCTTCATCAAAACTCATAGAAATGCACAGCACAAAGGGTGAATTCCAATGTAAGTTCTGAATTTTAATGAATAATGTTAACCTAAAAATAAAAGGCCAAAGCGAGAGGCAGCAAGTATTTATTGGAGAGTCAAAAGAATTTGGGAAGCGCTGATTCAAGTAGAAACCCAAATAGTTTTCCAGTTAGTAGGTAAAGGAGAGGGGTATTTATGAAAAAGAGAAAGGGACTAGTTATGTGAGTAGAAGAAAGGAATGTCTATGGGTTCAGATAAGATAACATAGCAATGCAATTCTTAAGAATATTTTAAATTTTCAGGCCCATGGTCATATCTGCCTTTCTGTTAGCTTTGCTAATAGTTCTGTGGAATACTATGCCGCTTTAAGTCCAGTGCAAAGGTTATTTTGCCCAGCTTTAACATTCCAAAGGTTTAAGGAGTATGATATGCAAAGTAGTTTCTTTAGAATGGTATCTCCAACTCCCTTTTACAGTGACTTTGTTAATATTACTTCTTAAAATAACAATGTATCAATATTAGTTCATCAATTATGACTAACATACCACATTAATTCAAGATGTTAATAATAGGACAAACTGTGGGGAGAGGGGATATATGTGAACTCTATACTTTCTGCTCAGTTTTTTTTTTTATAAACTCAAAATGTCCTAAAAATGAAATCTGACAAACAAAATACTATTTCTACACAGCCAGATGTATCCTTGTGATATTGCTACATGCCTGAATCCTTTTGTAGGCTGTAGAGTGTCTCAGATTTAACATTTTATTTTGGGTGTTTTAAATTTTGTATATCCATACTGTAAAGCCAGTAGCCAGGGCCACCATCACAGCTAACTGGCCAGTACAGGTTCACATTAGATTAGAACAGTCGGTAATGAAACAATGGAGCCAAGAACTGGTGAGCCATCAGCTTTAATTCTAGTTTGCACCCGGCGGGCAAGCAAAAACACACACTGGGCTCCAAAACTCACTCATGCAGTGCTCACAAAGCTACTGAGTTATCCGAGTTTCCTAGAATCAAAAGTTTCTAGCTCACCAGACTTATTCACCTCTGTTTCCCATCTCCTCTCTACACAAACTCTGCACAAACTGGCTTCACACTCAGCACTCCACCATCTTGGCTGCTTCCCCTGGCCTCCACGTGGCCTTAATCTGCTCTCCTCTCTAATACCTCAGGAACCAAGAGAGAGCAAGCTCCTGGCCTTTCCCACTTTATAGTGTAGAATCAAAACCTTTAATCCAATTGTACAAACAAGGAAGTCTCTGATACAAAGTCACCCATCTGAGGCATAATGGGATTCCTCAGGAATGTACCACCCTACATCATCCAATCAGTCAAGGGTGTGGGGGAAAGCTTACTCTTAAAATTAAGCCTTAGGCTATAATGACCCAGCCTGCCCACAGCCTGTCCCCGAACACACATTAATATCAACGAACTTCCATGTGGGCAGCGCCATCTTTAACAAAGTGAGCATAATATATTTTATCTGCCTAACACATACACTTAGCTTTTCCCCCCAAAGTCTGACTGTCTTATCTGTGGGCTTTGATTTCAAAGGCTCTTTCTGTCTGTTATATATTAGAGCAGACATAGCTCTTGACCCGACACATCCAAGCTTTTCTATTAAAACTGGGTCCCCAGTACAGAGTCTCTCTTCCTACTTGGTGAGCTTTTATTTTCTGTTAGCTAACCTAGATGAATTTAAATTTCACCATAGATTTACAGAATTCTACAAATAGTAAGAAAAATCAACCCACCTTCAAAAAATAAAACACGCAACAAATCCAGTCTCTGAGATAACCAAGATGTTGCAATAGACAGAGAATTTTATATAACTGCAATTAAAATGCTAAAAGATCTAGTGAAATAAGTGAATAATGAGCATTAACAGAAATTTAATGTCATTAGAAAAGCAGAAACTATAAAACAGTTAAGTGGAAATGCTACAAATAATAAATATAAGAGTAGAGATGAACTGTTCTTTCAATGAGCTTATAGAAACCTGGAAATTACAGAAGAATTAGTGGACTTGAAAATAAGCCAATAAGAACCATACAAATTAAAAACAAAGGGAAAGAAAGAACACCTGTGGGATAATAACAAGCTAATATACATGGAATTGGAGTCCCAGAAAAAGAAAGTGAGAGAAGAGTAGACAAATTTTTGAAGAGATCATAACCAAGAATTTTCCAAAATTAATTTAAAAATACAGCCTGACCTTGTGGTGGTGCAGTGGGTAAAGCATTGACCTGGAATGCTGAGGTCACTAGTTCAAAATCCTGGGGCTTGCTGGATCAAGCCACATACAAGAAGCAATTAATACGAGTTGGTGCTTCCCATTTCTTTCCCCACTGCTACCTTTCTCTTTCTTTTTTTCTCTTCTCTCTAAAATTAAGAAATAAGATTGTCACCTGACCAGGTGGTGGCGCAGTGGATAGAGCGCCGGACTGGGATGCGGAGGACCCAGGTTCAAGACCCCAAGGTCGCCGGCTTGAGCTCAGGCCCATGTGGCTTGAGCAAAAAGCTCACCAGCTTGGACCCAAGGACGCTGGCTCCAGCAAGGGAGTGCTCGGTCTGCTGAAGGCCCGTGGTCAAGGCACATGTGTGAAAGCAATCAATGAACAACTAAGGTGTTGCAATGGCAATGAAAAACTAATGATTGATGCTTCTCACCTCTCTCTGTTCCTGTCTGTCTGTCCCTATCTGTCCCTCTCTCTGACTTTCTCTCAATGTCGCTATAAAAAAAAAAAAGAAAAAAAATTGTTTACAAAAATAAATAAATAAAAATAGAAGAACACAAGGTAGAGATTCAAGAAAAACAAAAAAAGAAGGCCTAAAAAGATCATTGTCAAACTGCTGAAAACCAAAGTTAAAGGAAAAATCTTGAAGGCAATCAAAGGGGTTAAACATTACATATAGATCCAGCACCACAACCTGGAAAAGAAATCATGTGGGTCAGTCAGGAGCAATTGTCACTGGTAATCTGACCAATGCTGGATTTCTCATCTTTGTCCACATGCTATGCAAACAGGAAACTCGTGTGGACTTATTCTGGTACCTTTAGGTTTGGAGCTTCCCCAGAGTCTGGCCCCTTAATGGTCTTACCTTCTTGTTTTATAAAGACCAAAGTCTTGTCTTACAACAACAAAATGGAGGTTTCCCCAAGACCAGGTTTTGCTGTTTCCAAAATGTGGGGTAAGAAACGGAGCTCTGTTTCTTCAAGTTGAGTTTATACAGTACTTCCTAGAATTCTAGTTCATGGTTCCGTGAAAAGAAGAAATTTATCTGCTGAAATGGACTCCCCATATGAGCAAGAGAGAGCTCAGTTTTTATGAATAATAAGAGTCTCGCAGCCATTTGCTGACAAGGGCTCCTCACATACTCTGTAGATGGGAAGAACCTCAGGCTGAGATACCTTGTGTGTGTGTGTACTGTCTGAGTCAAACACGGCAGGAAAACCCTTGCTTTATATGGACTGAGACCTGCCCTATCCAAACAGAACTTTGCAAATTGTACTCTTGTTTGCATCTATACTGACCAATTAGAAACGCACAGTTTGTGGGTAGAGCAACGTCCTAAAGTGCAGGGGTTACCAGTTCCATCCCCATTCAGGGCACATACAGGAACAGCTTGATGTTCCTGTCTCTCTGTCTCTCTCTCCTTGCTTCTCTCTCTCTAAAAAATAAAAAATAAAAAGGGAGAGAAGAAAAGAAATGCAGTTTGGACTGCACAATTTAGACACTTCATCTGCATAAAATTGGGAACCTGGGTGGGAACATTTTGTGTAAACGATGGCCTCCCTTTTCTCTTGGTGGAAAATAATTTAGGTTGCTACCTAAATCTGTGTCTCTGAGGCTGAAGCTCCTTTTGCTCAAATAAATGTTTTTTCTTCTTTAACAGTCTACAATTAATTTTGGCTTACAGTTCTCTCAGTGAGAGTTGGTTGCTTCTTCTACTTATTTCTTTAATTACAAAGAAAGTGTCAGTGTACATGTTTGTCCACTAGAGGGTAATATGAGCCCTAACTTCTTAAAACATGAGACTGAACCAGATTCTTGCACAAATGTATTATTAATACATTAGGGAAAAAAGTAATAAACTACAAGTAAAATTTAACTAATTTTCATATTACCTTTTGTTTGGAACACATTTAACATTTTCTAACAATGCGCTATAATATACGGAAATTAAGTAAATATAAAAAATATTGCTAGACATTCTAGAATGATAAATGGATCAATCTGTCAAGAAATTAGAACAATTATAAATATATAGGCACCTAACAAAAGAGTCTTAAAGTGCATGAAGCAAAACTGACAGAATTTAAGGGATAAATAGGCAATTCAACAACAAATATTAGGAGGTTCAATATCTAACTTTTAATAATGTACAGAACATTAAAAGGAACAGGTATAATACTTGAACAACATTATAAGCAAACTAGACTTGATAGGCATATTGAACACTTCATACAAGAACAGCAGAATACAAGTCTCAAGTGCATGTGGAACACTCTCTTGGACAGATATATGTTAGACCACAAAACAAGTATTAATACATTTTTAACATAAAATTTACAAAGTATGTTCTCTAATCATGATGAAATAAATTCAATAACACTACATTTTTGGACATTCACAAATATGTGGAAATTCAATAACACTTTTAAAAGCCAATGGATCAAAGAAGAAAACACAAAAGAGAGTAGAAAATACTTGGAAATGAATGAAGTAAAAAACAACATGCCAAAAATCAATGCAGTAAAAACAATGCTTAGAAGGAAATTTATAACTGCCATATTTTAAAAAGGAGAAACTCAAAATTAATAACCTAACCTTTCACCTTAAGAACCTAGAAAAATATAAAAGTAAGATAAACCCAAAACAAGCAGCAGGAAGGAAATAATAAAAAGCATAGGAGAAATAAGTGAAACGGAGAATAGAAAAACAATAGACAATCAACAAGTTGGTTTTCGGAAAAGATCAACAAAATTGACAAACCTTTAGCTAGACTGATCCAAAAAAGGAGAAAAATAAGAAGAGAGAAAACTCAATTACTAAAATGAGAAGCAAAAGATGGGACAAGAAATAAGGGAATGCTAAGAGAAATTGTATGCAAACAAATTAGACAACTCAGATGAAGTGGACACATTTCAGAGAGACACAAACTCAAAAATGACTCAAGAAGAAATAAAATATCTGGTAGACTATAACAAGAAAAAATATTGAAGTTAAAATTAAAAAAAAATTTTTACAAAGAAAAGCTCTGACCAGATAATTTTAATGGTAAATTCTATTACCAACCATTTAAATAAGAAATAACACTAATCCTTCAGAAATATTATGAAAGGAAGAATCATTTCTCAAGTCATTTTATGGACCCAGTATTATCTGATACCAAAATCAGATAAATATTTTGTCAGACCAAATATTCTTTATGACTATAGATGCAAACATTCTTAACAATACTAGCAAACTGAATATAGCAACACATAGAAAGCACTGCACACCATTACCAAGTGTGATTTATTACAGGAATGTGAGGGTGGTTCAACATACAAAAATCAACCAATGAAATATACTACATTAATACAATAAGGACAAAAACTACATGATTATTTCAGTAGATGCAAAAACAACAAAAAAAAAACTATCTAGCAAAAGTCTAACACCCTTTTATGAGAAAAACACTAGAAATACCTCAAACTTAAAAATAGAAGGGCACTATCTCAACATGATAAAGGGAATCTATAAAACACCCACAGCTAACATTATACTTAATGGTGAAAGACTAAAACTTTCCCTCCAAGATCAGGAACAAGACCAGGACATCTGTTTCTGCCACTTCTATTCAACATTGTGTTGAAAGTTATATCCAGAGCAACTGGGCAAAAAATAAAAATAAAATGAAATAAAATAAAATACAGACATATTTGAAATGAAAACTATCTCTAATTGCAGGAACCATAATCTTGTCTACTGAAATTTTTAAAAATCAACAACAACAAAAAGCCTCTTAGAGCTAATCAAAGAGTTCAGCAAAGTTACAGAATGCAAAATCAACATTCAAAAATCAGTTTATTTCTATGTACTAACAATGAGCAATCTATAAATTAAATTAAGAAAACTATTCTCTGTAAGTAGTATCAGTAAAAATAAAATAACTCGGAAATAATTTTTACAAGAGAAGTGAAGACTTGTATACTGAAAATTATAAACCATCACTGAAAGAAATTACAGTAGGCCTAAATAAATGAAAAAACATCCTTTGCTCATGGATCAAAAGACTTAATATTGCTAATATGTCAATATTCTTCAAATTAATCTACATTTGTGAATGCAATCCCTATCAGAATCTCAGCTTTCTTTCTTTTTTTTTTTTTTTGCAGAAATTTACAACCTGATTCTAAAATTCATATGGGAATGTAAGAGATCCAGAACATCTAGAACAATCTTGAAAAAAGAATAAAGTGGAAGGGCTCAACACTTCTTGATTTAAAAACTTACTGCAAGTCTACAGTAATCACAACTTTGTGGTTCTGCCATAAGAGTAGATATATGGATTGATGGAAAATAGAATAGAGAGTCCAAAAGTAAATTCTTACATGTATGGTTAATTGATTTTCAACAAGGGTGCCAAGAGATTTCAATAGGAATGAATGTTTTTCTCCACACATGGTGCTGGGACAACTGGATCTTCACATGCAAAAAAGTGAAGTTGGATCCTCTACTTCATACCATATATGAAAAGTAACACAAATAGGATTAAAGTCTTAAATATAAGAGCAAAACAATAAACCCATAGGAAAAACCATAGGTGTTAAGTCATCATGATCTTTGATTAGACAATGGTTTTTAAGACATATAACAACAAAAGTTTAACCAACAAAACGGTAAATAAATTGAACTTCTATCAAAATTTAAAATCATTATGTATCCAAAGACAATATTAATAAAGTGAAAGACAACACACAGAATGGGAAGAAATATTTGAAATTATATTTAATAAGGGTATAGTATGCATAATAAGGAAAGAATTTTTCATCTGAAAAATAAGAAGACAATAAACTCAGTTAAAAAATGAGCAAAGGATCTGAATAGACATTCTCCAAAGAAGATTTACAATGAGGCAATAATCACATAAAAAAGATGGTCAAGCCTGAACTGTGGTGGCATAGTGGATAAGGTGTCAACCTGGAATGCTGAGGTGTCCAGTCAAGGCACATATGGGAAGTAACTGTGAGTTGATGCTTCCTGCTCCTAGCTCTCCTTCTCTCTCTCTCTTTTTGTCCTCTCTCTAAAAATGAATAAATAAAATCTTAAAAAAAAGATATTCAACATCATTAGCCATTAGGGAAATGCAAATCAAAACCATAATGTGACACATCTACTAGAATGGTTATAAAAAAAAAGACAATATAAGTGTTGACAAGGACATAGAGGAATCAGAAATTTTACACATTACTGGTGGCAGTGTAAAATGATGTAGCCACTTTAGAAACCAGTTTGGCAGTTTTTCAAAAAGTTAAACATGATTACAATATGATCTAGCAAATCCACTCTTAGCTATGTACTCAGGAAATTTAAAACACATGTTCACATAAAAACTTGAATATGAATGTTCATAGCAACACTACTCATAAGTAAAAAGTGGGAAAAGTTTCTGCTTTCTTTCTGTCCCCTTAAATGTTTTCTCCTTTTCCATCTTCCTGAGTTCTCTTGCCTCCTGGTGATGTTTATTGGGCCCAGTGAGTCCAGTGAACCACTATTCTTGTTTCTTTCTTTTCTATTGAGCTTTCTGGCCTAAGTTCTACAATGTTCATACTAAGGTGAGATCATGAAAAGCAAAGCAGCCACTTGGCCTTCTCTGATTCTAGGTCCTGAGGGCTGCCTTTAATTTGAGGGAGAGGAGTTCTCCCTGATACAGCATAGCATAGCATAGCAGGGCAAAAGTAGGGCTTGGAGCCAGAGCTTCCCAGCATTAAGTCACTTATCAATGAAGAAGACAGGGTCCATCTCACAGTGTTACCATGTGATTTAAATGAAGCAAGCATGTGAAGATCTTGCTACAAAACATTAATTAATTGCCTGATTCTTTATTACTAAAAATCACATTTTATCAGAAATCAAACAGATTTGTTCTGTTGATTAGCTATATCACCTTGAAGCCAGAGATTTCGACTGTCTTATTTACCATTGTATCTCCGGAACCTAAAGAATACCTTGCTCAAAGTAGGTGCTCAGTTTATATGAATAAATGAATGAATGAAATGCATGAAGAAATGTTTGCTGAATGACCTACTTATCTCTCTCTCATCACTTAACAGCACCTTCCACTTATTTAAGTATTGAGAACATGTTTGATGAATCAACTTTATATCTGAGCATGTAGGTGGTATGCTTACCCTTTCCTAAATCTGAACTTGTGAAGTGCTGAGTTGTAAAGGAGAAATGCTGGGCTTCATTCAATTCAGGAAAATCTGGGGTTGTGTCCTTGGTTTTCCACTTAACAAACACAACAAGCATTTCTGAGTATAGACTGTGCCAAGCCCTAGGCTAAATATTTTATGCACATTATCTTACTTTATCTCAACCTCTCTATTATGAGTCATACACTATAATTATCCTCATTTAACAGATAAGAAAGCAAAGACTTGGAGAGAATAGCATCTTGTCCAGAGGAATATACTTAGTCACAGCAGCAGAGCCAAGATATAAACCTAGATTTAATTCCAGCTTCCATTCCATTGTTCATTTGGACTATTTCAAGCTATGTGACATTAGTCACTAAACCTTCATGTCCCTATTTCCTTACCTTTAAGATAGCTAATACTTGCCCTGCCTGGATTGATTATTTCAAGCTGGAAAATATACATCAAAAGATTTTTTTTTTAATTTTTACTTATTGATTTTAGTGAGAGAGGAAAAGAGAGAGGTGATGGTGATGGTGGGAACATCAAATCTGTTCATGTATTATGTATATGTGTGCCCTGACCTCTGCACTTCAGAATGATATTCTAACAAACTGAGCTATCCAGCCAGGGCATCTCAAAAAAAATTATTTTTAAAAGCTCCAAATTAATGTAAACGTTACTATGATTCTTTAGTACACAAACTTATCAACACCTTTTTATTCTCTAGTCTTGTGATATTGTATTTCTTCAATAGATACATTTAGCTATACTAGGCATTTACAAATTCAACAGGGTGCTTGAGATTTAAAACTGTGTCTGAGAATCAGATATTCTGTATCTGTCATAACATAACTTCTTTTTTTCTAAAAAAAGTTGAAAGTGTAGATCTAATGTGAGACATATTTCCTAAGGGCTTATTATGAAAACCCAGGTTAATCCTACTAAGACCTACCAGCCCATTCTACTTTGGTGTCCCACTAACTTGCACAGAATTAGGAACTGATTTGCAGTCTTGATCGATGGGAACTCTGGGATGCTCTTGGAAAATGCCAAGCATTGCAGTAATTGAGGCAATCTGCATTCCACCATAGAGAGTGGAGTTGACCTGTTAATTAGGAGAATAACTGGTTTGACAAATTGTTTGACTATATTCACAGTTCATTTTATTTAAAGCAGTCATATTGATGTGTGAGTTCTATGTAAATTATGCTTATTGCATTTCTTAAAATTTTTTTTAATTCTTTTTATTTATTCATTTTAGAGAGGAGACACAGAGTGAGAGAGGGAGAAAGAAAGAGAGAAAGGGGGGAGGAGCTGGAAGCATCAACTCCCATATGTGCCTTGACCAGACCAGTGCAGAGTTTTGAACTGGCGACCTCAGTGTTCCCAGGTGGACGCTTTATCCACTGCACCACCACAGGTCAGGCCTATGCTTATTGCATTTCTTAATAGAAACTGCCAAATGGGCCATCCGATTATAACAACAGATACAGACTAATAGTTTTAGTTGTTATGTTTGCTTTCTGTACCTCTAGTTTGAGTTTCCATGTTTTGCATTTATCTGTTCATGGGCCCTATATTTTCCGAGGCCTAAAATAAGTTCTTTCTTAACACATCAGTAATCATGTAGACTACTCTCTAGAGATAAAGAGAAAATTGACAAGCTATGGACGGATTAAAGAATTGAAGATAAACTCAGTTCATTAAGTCAGGGATTTCTGGCAACTACAGCATAATCCTTTCTACGTCAGGACACTCACCACTTTCCCTGCTGCAGTGCAAACCCACAGGTCAGGTTTTCTTGTTAAATCCAGTATCCTTGGTGTGGATGCAGTGCCTAACACATGTAGTAGTGCTTGGTGTGTGTGTGCACATGTGTGTGTGTGTTTCTGTGTGTGTGTGTGGAGAGAGAGAGAAAAAAAAAAGGGGAGGGGAAAGGAGAAAACAAAACTTTACAATTTGAAACAGCAGAAAATAAAATATCATGTGAAGGACTTTCAACTCAACTAGCATTTATTTAAAACCAGATATCCGAACACTATGTTAAACTCATTGAAATGTCATAAAACCCATGTGTAAAGCTCACTTATCAGAAAACTTTTTAGGTATTTTCTTGCAGCCTATTAAGTTTGGACAGTTGTAACAAACATCTGAATGCCTACTCATCAGATTAGGAGCAGAATATTAGGTGTGTGATAGATGCCCCTTACGGCCATTGTAAGGTCAGTGGCCATGGCCATGCAGGTTCCCATTGGATTCAGGCAGATGGTAAAGGAACTGTGGAGCCAGATGGAGGATGATGGGCCATTCCACTAAGTAGAGTCTTGCAACAGCGGGCAAGCAAGCAGGCAGTGCAAACTGCTTCTCCCTCTCTTTCCAGGCTCTCCAGCCAGATAGGCTTGGGAAAAAAAACCCTTCTCTGGCAAATAATAGCAAACAATGGCCCCTCCCAAGAAGGCAAGCAATGTGCAATTTGAAATCTGCCACCCTGAAGACAAGCACCCACAGCGTTATGTAGACTATACACACATGGTGCTGCTCTGTGCTTATGCACCAATCAGGCAAAATACAAGTGAGCAAGGCTAACATACTTGTTTGCCCAACAGCCATGTAGCAAGAAGTGGCATCATCAGAAAGAAAACATAAACCATAAGTAACAAGAAGAAAAGAAGAATCTCAATATTGAAGCGACTGCATTTCCTCAGCCCATGAAAGAAATCTGTGTATGTGTTCCTTGGGATTTTGCTATATAGAAAAAAAATAGTAAGTGAAGGAGTAAGAATAGATCAGGGTAAGGGAAATCGAGATAAGTAAGTGCATGGCCATTAGTAGCAGCTGTCCTGGCCATTCACATGCAGGTTCCCATTGGATTCAGGCAGATGGTAAAGAAGCAGTGGAGCCAAAAAATGTTGGGCAATCCCTTTATTAAAGTCTTGCACCAGCCGACGAGCAAACACACAGGGAAAACACTTCCCTCTTCATTCATTCAGAGCTCACAAAGCCCTGACATGTTATCTGGTTCCACAACCAGGAGAATCTTCTCCAGTTCCTCCTAAAATCAAACGCCCCATTAGTCTCATGGAGCTCGCAAAAGCCCCTCACCTCTGGTTCCCCATCTGCACACCTCTCACTCTGCACAAATTCTTCATTCTCTCTGCTCTCACTCTGCAAACATGGCTTCCTTCTCTTTGCAAAACTTTCTGGCGTGAAAACCTCTCCTCCAGCCAACATTAGCAAGACAATGGTCCTTCCCAAGCAGGAAGGTAATTTGCAGTTTCACAGATCACATACCTGGTGCTGCCCAGCACCATTTTTTCACACTAAAAGTGAGCAAGCTCAAAAAATACAAATTTTACAAACTCATTTGCCCAACAGTAAGCGTTAATCAGGCTATATTTGAAAGGAGTTTATGGTGATCTGAGAGGGGTAAAGAAAACAAGACGTAAGGAAGTTTTCCTGGAGTTGTGAATGTATTTCCCCTTTCTTATTTGGAAAATTTTATAAATTTAATGTAATTATAGATTTAAAAGAAATTGCAGAAATAGTACTTAGAGGTCCCATGTACCTATTCCTTTACATGTTAGTTTGTTTGAATTTGTTTTTTTCTTCAAGAGATGACTCTAAAGCAGGGGTCCCCAAACATTTTACACAGGAGGCCAGTTCACTGTCCCTCAGACCGTTGGAGGGCCGGACTATAAAAAAAACTATGAACATTCCCTATGCACACTGCACATACCTTATTTTAAAGTAAAAAAACAAAATGGGAACAAAGACAATATTTAAAATAAAGAACAAGTAAATTTAAATCAACAAACTGACCAGTATTTCAATGGGAGCTATGGGTGAGGATGCATCCTGTGCTCCTCTCACTGACCACCAATGAAAGAGGTGCCCCTTCTGGAAGTGCAGCAGGGGCCAGATAAATGGCGTCAGGTGGCTGCATGCAACCCGTGGGCCGTAGTTTGGGGACCCCTGCTCTAAAGAGTTGTTGGTTGTTAGTTAGATTGGTGTTTTCTCTAATTATGATAACCTGCTGTGATGGTTTACACAGATTTTTTTCATGGGCTGAGGAAATGCAGTAGCTTCAATATTCATATTCTTCTTTTCTTGTTATTTATGGTTTATGTTTTCTTTCTGATGATGACACTTCTTGCTACATGGTTGTTGGGTAAACAAATGTGTTAGCCTTGCTCACTTGTATTTTGCCTGATTGGTGCATACGGTTTAGTTTTTATTGATGCAAAGGTTTAGTTTTTAATATAGAAAGGAGATATAATAATTTTAAAAAGCATATCAGACTAAATGTGTTTAACCTGCACAAAGTCTTAAAAAACCTAAATAGATTAGGAAATTTATGTACTGCCATACAATTACTGGTATTAAATATTATGATTATAGATTACACAAAAATATTTGTATCTGTTTAAGGAGGCAAAGAAAAGCATGAAATAAATTTATAGGTTGTATAGCCAAGATATTGGAAACAAACCAAATATCTGCCAGTAGAGAATCAGTCAACTATATATAATACATTTAGTCGATGTAAGGATATACACACATTAAAATGAAAGTATAGAAATATTGTGAAGACAATAACTCAGGGGTCCCCAAACTATGGCCCATGGGCCGCATGCGGCCCCCTGAGGCCATTTATCTGCCCTCCCCGAGGCCATTTATCTGCCCCCCCCCCCACTTCTGGAAGGGACACCTCTTTCATTGTGATCAGTGAGAGGAGCACAGGATGCATCCGCACCCATAGTTCCCATTGAAATACTGGTCAGTTTGTTGATTTAAATTTACTTGTTCTTTATTTTAAATATTGTATTTTTCCCGTTTTGTTTTTTTACTTTAAAACAGTGGTTCTTAACCATTTTTGAGGTACCGAACCCACCAGTTTCATATGCGCATTCACCGAACCTTTCTTTAGTGATAAATAAAATATGATTTTTTTTTCCAAATTCAAGACATAGGTATATGTTTTTTTACTGGTGGACAAAATGAGCCGTACTTGAACATCACCTTGCTCAAAGAACAAAACCAACAAAGTGCATGAATTCACACACAACAAATTACGGTATTACTTTATTCTGGCCTCGGCAGCAGAGGCTTCTCCAAATCCCTGAGACCGACTCATCGAACCCCTAGGGTTCGATAGAACCCAGGTTAAGAACCACTTCTTTAAAATAAGATATGTACAGTGTGCATAGGGATTTGTTCATAGTATTTTTTTATAGTCCGGCCCTCCAACGGTCTGAGGGAGAGTGAACTGGCCCCCTGTGGAAAAAGTTTGGGGACCCATGCAATAACTACTCAGGGACCAGATGGCGTACATCAAGGGACCTAGGAGAGACCACCTCAGAATCCTCTAAACAGGTTTCATGAGAAAGGCCTGACCCCCAGTCCCTATGAGTATTTGTTGATACACACAGATAGAAGCAAAGACAAGAATAAGGAAGACAGGAAGCAGAGAAGAGAATAGGAAAGTCAGGAAGGAGAACTTTTTTAGAGCAGACAAAAGAGCAAGAGAAGTATCTCACTTTTGAGATATCTACCCACCAACTGATTAATCAGAATTGCTAATTCTGTCCCTATTGTGTTTTGTTCTGCATGGTACTGCTTTCAATACTTTCTGTCAGTGACTCCACTATGGCTTTTGTCTCAACACACTGAACTCTGTCCCTATTCTATGTTCCTATTCAGGGTCTCCACATATAAATACATAAATATATATAATACATAGATATGTATTGTCACAGGAAATGTCCACAATATGTATTTATTGTTTCACGTGATATAAAAAGATCTTTAATATAGCCCCATCATTGTGTGTGGTTATGTGTGACTCAACAGCTGTCTCCATGTTGTCAAATCTAGTGGTCATTTTTTTGTCATCTTATTTGACCGCAAAGTAGCACATAATATAGTTAATCATTCTTCTTTCTTTGAATGCATTCTTCTCTTTCTTTCTTCTTGGTTTTCTCCTGGTCTTTCTTATTCATCTCCTCTTCTCCTGCTCTCTGCTTGATCTCAATAAACGGAGTGCTCTGTGGCCTGGTATTGAGCTCTATTCCTTTCTAAGAATTTATTGTCTCCTTATATGATCTTATAAGATCTTTAGGTTTTAAATACCATCCAAATGCAGATGACTTGAGGTTTTTATTTCCAAATCTGGCTCTTCTCCCTAGCTTCAGACTCTTAAGCTCAACTGTCAATTTGACATTAATCCTTGGTTACCTAATAGATCTCTCAAATTTAAAATGTCAAAAATAGTATTTTGACCTGTTTCCCTCTAAAATCTGTCTCTCTCTACTCTAATGCATCCCTGTGTATGAACTAGCATTTGATTACCTATTGTCTTTATATTTTAACCGTATTTCTCCTCATTCACTCTACTCCAATCTATTTTACCTTTTTTCTGGTTCTTAGATACACCAAGTTTATTCTTGATCAAGACCTTTGCATCTGATACTCCCTCTTCCTGAAATTCTCTTTCTCCCAATTTTCACTAGACTAATTCCTTTATACCCCATTGGAGAGGTATAAAAGAAATTCCTATATCACCCCCTTGGAGAGCTCTTTCCTGATCACTATATCTAAAGTTTTTCTCATCCACTAATAGTTCCATCATGTCTCTACTGAAATAGAACCTCTGTTAGAGAATCTTTTCATCTTATAAACATCTGTAACCAGAATATCTTTGAAGAGTTTCTGGTACAGCATAGGTGCTCAATTAATATAGACAGATAGATGATAGATAGATATGCACTGAAATAAATTTTGAAAGGATATATACCAGTTAACAGTGGTTTCCTTTGAGCAGTGAGTAGTAGGGAAGGTTTCTACCAACCTATGTTTCAGTTAGTTTTAAGTTACTTGAAATGAAATCATGTTACTTTAACAATTATAAAAATTAATAAATATCTTTAATTAGAAATAATGATTGATAAAGTTTTGGTGCTTACATAAAATGGTTAATTGAAAAGTATATTTATGTGGGATACTTTCTTCAGGATATTAGGTAAGTAACATATTACTATATATAGTAAAATAGCTATAATTTTGAATTATAGGAAGTGTCAGAAACATTTCACCCAGTTCTTTTTTCTTTGAATTCAACCACTGTCTCTCTTGTAAGTTACTTCAGTTGATGTCTTCTTCAAAAGACCACAGAACAAATCATTAGCTTGATAATAATTTATATTTATTTTTCTTTCAATTATTATATTTTTCATCTCTATTTAATATGTTCATCCTGAACAGGTCTGGGTCTTTTTTTTTATTTTATGAACATACTACCCTTGTAACATTAGCTCTCATGCCCAGGTCTGAATGTTAAGTCAACATGTGTTTGAGAGACCTTCAACTTATCAAGTATTGCAGGTCTCTGATTGTTTTGGAACTCTTTCTGATACCTGTGGACTTAGTTCAAGGCCAGCTTTTATTTTTTTTAATAGGATGAACAAATGGTTATTTTTTGCTTTGGTCATTCAAGTGCAAGATCTTAACCATGTATAAAAAGTCTAGCTGCAGTATCTGGTCAGCAACATCCTTAGCTTTCTATTCAGATTCTTCCCAGTGGAGGGTTTGCTGTAGTTTGCAAAATGCTGACCATATCTTTGATCTGGGGAATTGTGATACTGATGTGCTGCTGCTTGTGGCTTATTCTTGGAGTGAGGAGAAGGTAAAAAAGTTTTATCTTAAGTTGGATCTAAGTTCATTCAGTTAGTGTTCTTTTACTTTCATTGTTATATAATAAATTTAGTTTTCTGTACTTAGATATACTAACATTTTCTTCTGTAATTTTCTTCTCAAATTAAAAAAATGAATTAAAAAGTTTAAAATGGAATATTTTTAATTAGGTCTAACAAAAGATAAAATGACAGGTTTATTTTTTTCAGCATTGACCTATCAGTGGTAATGCAAAAATGTACAAACTTGTTAAACATAACTGACAGCAATTTTATGAGCTGTCTGTGTATGTTTATATGTGTGTATGCAGAGGAAATCTGGACTAGTAAGGACACAAGTGGTAAATGGGATCTGCAATGAAAAGGCTTTTTTCTACCATGTGGATCAAACAGATACTCTGGCTAAATAAATATTTTCTTTTTAGCTAGTTCTTGTGCATTGTGTAGAGTCAGCCTAAGTTTGGACGAGAGCACAGTGGCTGCCTTGATCATTCTATTATTTTTTCTTATTAAAAATATTCTACCATGATGAATTGGGAAACTGCTAAGTGTATGCAACATCACTTTTATTTGTATGTATCATTTATTCATAACTAGTTCAAGCATACAAAAAATATAAGTAAAGTCATACATGTAGCCATAGTTTAAATTCTGATTCGACCAAAGAGTATTTGGGAGGGGAGGAGTATGTAAATATTTTGTTACATCAATCTCCAAAAGACAGGATTACCCAGAGCATATGTTCAGCTGTGTAGATTGTTACGTGCAGTATAGCTTTTACAAGTATTATTTGTCCCTAAAGTGTTTTAATTCAGGCCTGATAGTTTCTAGCTTTAATTAATCTACTTATCTTTGAACTAAGAAAATAAAAATGATTATTTTATGCTATGTTATTCTATCAAGATGGATAGTAATTTATATTAAAAAATAAATGTTTATATTTTTTAATAAAAACATTAAAGTAACATAAAGGAATATTAAATTATAATTGATGATTTTATCAATGCTTATCTTGCTTAATTTCATTTTATGATAAGCTAATTTCTCAAATGATATTCTCATTTTTAACTATCATCATAGAATAATATCTTTAGACTATGAAGATTGTGAAAACTTCAATTCTGCAATTCTCTCTGTTATTCAGTATTTTATACCTTTTAAAAAAACGATAAAATACTCAAGCAGATAATGCTTAGAAAAATGTAAGTGCTAGAATGTAGTTTGATTTCTGTATTGAGAGCAAAAATCTTGTGAGCTTGTTCATCCTTTTCATCCTCCTTATTGGGAAAAGTACTTGCAGATAGTGGACATTCAGTAAGTGTGTGGAATGTAAGCATGGATGTATACATGGGTTTGGTAACCATTTTCACCAATATACCATCTTACTAGGTTACTATAACCCATTATTTTAGTAAACAAGCAGGACCCTAACAAAAAGTATCTATGAATTGTAGAGTTTTGAAGTTTGAAGTCAGTAGTAAAAATTTTAAAACCTGGTAGAAATATAAAACAGTATGTAATTTTCCCTATGTCTCATACTCTTGTGTCATATAGACAAAAGGGTGAACCACCGCTGGAGAATGGGCTGATTCCATACCTGGGATGTGCTCTGCAATTTGGTGCCAATCCTCTGGAGTTTCTCAGAAAAAATCAAAGGAAACATGGCCATGTTTTTACCTGCAAACTAATGGGAAACTATGTCCATTTCATCACAAATCCCTTGTCGTATCATAAAGTGTTGTGCCATGGAAAATACTTGGATTGGAAAAAATTTCATTTCACTACTTCTGCAAAGGTAACCACGTTTTGCATTTCTACAGAATTCTTTTTATTTTCTCCATTTTAATACGTCCGTTCACTAGTCATTTTGAGTACTTCAACTTAGAGATGTTGAAGACACGTACCATTATACGGAGATTCTTAAAAATATAATAAAATTAAACATAATCTCCTGGTACTAATCATTTAAAAAGTCAAAATATGTATAGATTTGTCATTTCTTGATCAGCCAATGAAGATCAAATGAAAATTATATATTTTACTGAGTCAGAGGACACTTTATAAGTAAGATAGGTACAAACTTGCTCATGACAACCATGTCTACACAACACTCAGAGTGCATGTGGTAAGAACTTAGCATCAAACAATTGTTTTAGCACATTCTTACTATACCTTTGTTTAATTTTGTTAAAGAATTGATAGTTTGGCATTATTTAGATGTGATCTAAGAGGCTCTTTTATAGAGAAAATAATTATGGTAAACAACATTAACTGAGTCTCTGCAAAAAAGTATTAGACATGGTGTCTGCTTTTAAATACATTAAATTCTAGTTAAAATACATCTACAAAGACTATAGAAAAGAACTAATGATTAAACACCATTATTAATTAGTATGGAATTAACATGCAATAAATGCCTTATCATCATAAAAATAAGAAATAGATGAATAGATTGGCAGAGGGAAGTTCTACTGAGGAACTGGGTTTTAAACTTGGCCATAAAGAAAGCATATGATTTGGCCATTAGTAAAATACTATGAAACTGTATGTGGAAAGTCCAATCTCCACCCCCTCCTCTTTTTTAACAGGTAGGCTTTTTCAGAAATGAAACTTTCCAATTGTGAAAGTGTCTAATTTGTTTTTCAGCCATATACTAGCATTGAGTCAGGTCTAATTTCTTTTTTCACATGTTTTATTTATTGTCAGGCATTTGGGCACAGAAGCATTGACCCGAGTGATGGAAATACTACTGAGAACATAAGCAAAGCTTTCATCAGAACTCTGCAAGGCGATGCTTTGAGTTCCCTCACAGAAGCTATGATGGAAAACCTCCAGCTTGTCATGAGACCTCCAATTGTACCTGAATCAAATATATCGGCCTGGGTGACAGAAGGAATGTATGCCTTCTGCTACCAAGTGATGTTTGAAGCTGGGTATTTAACTCTCTTTGGCAAAGATCTTATGGGACAAGACGCACAAAAAACACTTATTCTAAATAAACTTGACAACTTCAAGGAGTTTGACAAAATCTTTCCGGCCCTGGTAGCAGGCCTCCCCATTCATGTGTTCAAGACCGCACACCATGCCCGGGAAAAACTGGCAGAGGGCTTGAGGCACGAGAACCTGGGAAACAGAGACCACATGTCAGAACTGGTCAGGTTCCTGAATGACATGCTCTCCACCTTAGACGACATGGAGAAGGCCAAGACACAACTTGCTGTTCTGTGGGCATCGCAAGCAAACACCATTCCAGCCACTTTCTGGAGCTTATTTCAAATGATGAGGTAACCAGCAACTTACCTAGTGATTTCTTTCTTTTAGTAGAAGGCAGAAATTCAACTATTAGAGAACCACAGGCAGCTATGACTGGTAAATGTGTCTTAGAGTAGAAGAGATCTTCCCAGGGAAAAGAATGCGTTGGTGTAGAGTCCGTTTCAGTCACCTGGGCCCAGAGCCCTTACTCTTAATCCCAGACTTCTCATCATAACAATATACTAAAGTTCATGACTTGGTCTTCATAAAAGTATATTTAATTGATTATGATTTCTAGACAACAAGAGGGCAGAATCTATGTCTTAATTATTTGTGCATTAATAGTATGTTTTTTTCTCTCAATTAGTAATTTATATCTTACTGTTTATTTGACCAACTATAATGGTTATGGATCAGTTATTCTTGATGGGATTCAGATAAATTTTGCTTTTTAAAACTGTATGTAGCAAAACAAACAAAACTTCTATGTAACATTATTTTACATAAGCATGATTTCTTTCCAAAGTGTTAGTGTTTAGGAAATTTGACATTCAAATGATTTATTAAGTTATTCCAGTTAAATTGGAAGTTTAGTATCATGTAAACACAAAATGACTATTCCCCAGGATTGAAAATGCCAAATTTTCATCGATGGCTGATAATTTTATGTCTGTAAAATAAAAAAAATATTTTCAAAACCACTTTATTTATAAAAACCCATTATCAATCTAATAAAAAATGTTTTCTAGAGTGTTTACTTCGGAGTGCTCTGTCCAAAACAAAATCACATATTTATAGGAAGGTTACAACATCAATTTAATGTCATATAGGTAACAGTAGCCATTTTATGGTAATCACTCAAATATTTATCTGTCAGACATCTCTGAGAATCAAGTTACCGTAATCATGTCATACGGTGATCCCTTATCATGGCATTAAGATTCCAGTAAATTTCAGTGCATTAAAATGAAGTAGCATTCATTTAATAAGGCAAAGTGCTAGAAAAATTATAAATGAAAATGCTGCTATTCTACCTGAAATTGTGGTATGGATTTTAGGAGTCAATTTAGATTTCTATTTGCAGTTAAGCTATTACTTTACAATTGTTATTTTAGATGTAATTTTCTTCTCAGTTGCTATGCACATGGCTAATTTGGTCATTTAATCTTTACAAGAATGATTTATTTATAAAAATCTGGCTAAAATTTTACTTCTACATAGCAAGTTCCTTCTAAGGCAGCAATTCTTACTAATATCAAAGGACCCAATTACAAAATAAGGTAAAAAA
This sequence comes from Rhynchonycteris naso, assembly GCA_037038555.1. Classification (NCBI taxonomy): domain Eukaryota; kingdom Metazoa; phylum Chordata; class Mammalia; order Chiroptera; family Emballonuridae; genus Rhynchonycteris; species Rhynchonycteris naso. Next base: position 233,786,517 of record CM072998.1, read on the forward strand.
AAAAGAGGGAGTAATATGCCTTTTCCATCTTCTCTGGTATTTTGATCACCTATTTAAAATATAGGTGGAAAGCCTATATAGGTTTGCAGATTTTTTGGTATAGAAAAATTTATTTCATGTACATCTTTTTATATCTTTTAACTTTTAATAGGAGCCCTGAAGCAATGAAAGCAGCTATTGAAGAAGTGAATAAAACACTAGAGAATGCTGGTCAAAAAGTCAGCTTTGAAGGCAAACCTATTTCTTTGAGTCAAATGCAACTTAATGACATGCCAGTACTAGGTATGCTTAACTTACTTACTATGTTACATTTCAGGTACTGCTTTGTATCTACAGTAATTCTCAGTGTATATATATTATGCATGTGCTTCTAGGCTTCATGCTAAGTATTTCCTGTAAGTTGTCTGTTTTGATCTTCACAACAATCCTATGATTAGGGACTATTACTGTTTCTATAACAAGTAAGGAAACTGGCACTTAGAAGTTAAACTGCTGTCTCGGGTGGAATAGTGGAGCCGATTACAACATTAATGTGCGACTCTTGACTTCACACTCTCAACCAGTTCTCTGCACTGTCATACTCTGTCTTTTTTGTTATGACTCTTACACTAATTTCACAGTTAATCGGGAGCATAGTATTAGTTTTTATGAAATCAAGGAGAGGAAAGTACCATGAAGAAAACACAACTAGATGCATGGATTAGATAATGGAATTACAGGTTATATTATTTTTCATATCTTTGCTGCTCTATGTTTTATAAAAACACAAAGAAAAAGCTATGTTCTTATAGTAAGAAAGACGGTTTTTAAAGTTATTTTTTGTCCATAGGAAAGAAACTAATGTATAAATTAATGTATTTTGGGGGAGCAGTGTGTATTAGTGGTGGGGACATGAAGGCAAGAAGCATAGGTTCCACGTTGGGCTCTGCCATAGGAGACCTTGGACATGTCACTTCACTTCTGGAGGCCTTACTTTTCTCATTTGTAAAAGTGCTAACATGCTATGATTGTACACACAATTGTGTAAGGAGCACCCAAAACATAACAATTAAAAGGATAGCGGCTAGAAGGTCAGGCTGGACCTTCTCATTAGGTTTTATATTTTAGTTACTCACAGGGTGGTTCTTGTCCCTGTATGTCTTTACCAGGTAGCAGGGCAATGTTATGCAACAGCAGAGTGTAGAGATAAAAACAGGTTCCTGTAAACACTGAATTGAAGCTGCATTAAACATCTGGAAAAATACTTCTGTACTAAAGTATCATTAGTAGATCAAATCTCAAACGTGATAAACTGAATAGTTCACATAAAAGTGATTTATTGATTTTTCCAACTGTATTAGATGTCTAGTGATGTGTAAATACAAGTATTTTTTCATATTATGAAAGTCTAGTTTTTATTGATGATCAATAAGATTATATCTTTACCTAAAGATTATTATTGACTCAGATTATCAGACTAAAAATCATTCAGACACAACTGAGCCATTCATCACAGCATAGTGGTAACAGAATAAAAGTTTGGAAATTCATGTCTAGCCAGCTTCCCACAGTCTGTTTAGCTCTGTTATGGGCTGCTGGAAATATTTCAGTCTATATTTATGTGGCCTTTAATTTCCTGATTTGTTCTTCCTTCTTCCCTCCTTCTCTCCCTCTCCTCCTTTCTTCCTTTAAAAATATTTAGATAGTATCATTAAGGAGTCTCTGAGACTTTCCAGTGCCTCCCTGAACATCAGGACTGCTAAAGAGGATTTCACTTTGCACCTCCCGGATGGTTCCTATAATGTCCGCAAAGATGACATCATAGCTCTGTATCCTCAGTTAATGCACTTAGATCCAGAAATATACCCAGACCCTTTGGTAAGTGCCTGTTCATCAAAGTTTAATATCCAGGTGATACCTACCCAGATTGAAATAAAGAGGAACTTTACCATTACAGAAATGGTTTTATTATTGAGCCATAGGGATTGTCTCCTCTACTATATCAAATATTCATATAGTTTGGAAAATCTGGAGGATGGCCAAAATTTTTCATTTTTTTCCTAATATCTGTCATTGCATAATCTCTGCTAGATTATGTTTGCAGCCATGATAATAAAGCTGCTGTCCTTCTTTTTCTTTGAAAAATGCCTGCTCCCAAATTCAGGAAATTAGAGGCTGACTGACTGTCCTAGTTTCTGGTCTGAATCCTTCTTTCTAGTTCTCCCTAACCCAGGAACTAGTCACCAGAAAGGGTAGGAGGCATCATAAAGCTTTCTTGTTCCCATTGGTTCTGGTTAAGCTCCTGCTTTTTATTTCTTTTTGATTCAGGTACTTGCCAAATTACTGATAAGTTATATTAAAAGAGAAAAATCCTTCTTTGGAGCTTATACATCAAGAAAAGATATATTTTTATTTTTAAAATCAGCTTATCAGTTTGTTCTCTTTGTATTTTTATTGCAGATGTTTAAATATGATCGCTATCTTGATGAAAATGGGAAGACAAAGACCACCTTTTATAGCAATGGACTCAAGTTAAAGTATTACTACATGCCTTTTGGGTCAGGAGCAACAATATGTCCTGGAAGATTATTTGCTGTCCAGGAAATCAAGCAATTTTTGATTCTGATGCTTTCCTATTTTGAACTAGAGCTTGTGGAGAAGAATGTTAAATGTCCCCCTTTGGACCAGTCCCGTGCAGGGTTGGGCATTTTACCACCACTAAATGATATTGAGTTTAAATACAAATTCAAACATTGGTGAACATATGGTTGGGAACAAGAGGAAATAAGATGATGTGACACGTTGCAGAATGCCAGCACTTCCTGTTTCTTTGGGCAGCGGGGAAACTGACTCAGCAGGTCCAGTTCTGCTCACCGATGCTTGCTTGGGAATCTTAATATTTTGGCGACAGTTTCCAGAAGCTATCTCAGACTGTGTTAATGAAAAGAACTAATTTAGAGCACAATAACGTGTTTTCATTTGAATAAGCCAATGAACGTTCATGTACCCATGGACAAAACCTTATTATTTTCAGAGGAAAAAGTCTTTTGTTTCCAGAATGAAGATATTTCAATTGGCTGAATTTTTTTTTCCTAAGGAAACTGCTTTATTTTTATAAAAACCGCCCAATAATTACAAATTCACGTTTTAGTGAAACTACATGATTTTTTAACTAGATATAGAACTCTTCAGGTATAGATGTGTATTATAGAGAAAATTTTAAAGGATTATATTATGATGTTTAGTGAAAAAGGATGTTTTTCAGCTTTCTGTATGTCAAGCATTCAGGAATTTAAAAATAATGATCAGTTGTCCCGAAATCATTAAACTTGTTTCAATATTTCACCTTTATATTTTAATTTACTCTTTCTAGAAAATCTTATGTCTACGTCAGGGTTGAACTATCTAATATATACTTTCATTCGATTCCATATCAATGAGAAGACTTTCTTTTTCAGAGAAGGCAGGTTTTCTGGTACTACTAAACATGCACCAATGGAAAGAGTGGAGCTCTCAGGTAATATGTTCTAAAATTAAAACTGGGTAAAAATGATCATTTATACATTTTGGATATGAAACATGAAAAGAGTTTGTCACTTGACATGTATTCTATTTAAATAAAATATATTTTCTCTTTAAAGGACTTGTAGTTGAGAGAAAAATAATTTAAGACCATATGGCAATTTTTAACTACTGTGTCCAACAATGTTTTGGTAAAATATTTTAAGCATTGAAATTATCAACTATAATATTTTTATTCATATTATTGATGTATTTACATGTTAATTATATTTACATTTTCTTTTGTGTTACAAATATTAAGAAAATGTTATAAATTTGATAATTTTGAAATGATTCACCTTTCAAAAATAAAAGCATGAATGTGCATGTTTAAAAAAATTTTTTGAAATAGCAAATGGGTTTGTTACAGCAGTTAGCACAACAGCCTGGCAGCAGGGAGGAACATTATTAAAAATATCTGTAAGAACTCAAAAAGTACTGCAGTAAGGCCTTTTAATGCCTTCTCAATGTCTCAGTGTAGACAAATGATTCTCCCTGCCTCAAAGTGGCCTTGGGCATTGGCAAAATGCATAATATTGATCCCATTGATTTTGTTACCTGCAAGAAAGGTAAAATCTTGGAGTGTTCACACTCAGTGACAAAAAGCATGTGATGCGTTTGAGAAAGTCTTCCTCCTCTCAGGGCAGAAATAAATTATGCAGAATGAGTTTAGAAAATGCTCATCTCATTTGGCCTGCCTCCTTATTTCTTCCTTCTATGGAGCCAAGATCTATCCCTGGGGTACAGAGAAAGCTCAATCTGTCCAGGGCATTGGGGCCTTTTGTACAAGTGAAGTCTTCAGCCCTTGTAACTAGCACATTGTAGTCCTTCTCAGCCTTGTATCTCTGTCTCCATTTAGTGTCTCACTACCACCATACCCACACACCAGCCTCAGGTGCCTGGAATCCAGTTTATGTTCACCGAGTCAAAATAATCATCTCTGTGCTTATGACAATTACTACCTTCCTCTTTTAGAATGCTAAAATAAACTCAAGTCCTCATATGAAAATGAATATCTGAATTCAGCCCTGAATTTTCATTTATTTTTGAGGTCAGAGCTATTTATCCTCACATCAAGCAGGAAAGATTTCCTGTAAGGGATGTGTGGGAACAGCATGGAGGCCTTTCTATTCTGTAGAACCAGAAAACCCCAAGATCACCAGGGTTGCAGCCACAGAGTTCCTAGCGAACACTTCTGTCACAGCCAACAGCAAATGTTAAAACTGCCAGGACATTCAAAACCTCAACCTTGTGAATGACCCAGAAAACCTAAAAAGAGCTGAGCTGCAGAATAGGGTGGGAGGCAGAATGAGGATTTCAGGTCAAGTGACAGGGGCTGCCCCAGCTGTCAGAGCAGCGGGGAGTCTTCATTCTACAAAAGGGCACAGTGAGGGGTGGTGAGTTGTCCAAGGACCCACAGGGAGTCAAGGAAGAACCAGGACTAGAACCTACAGGGCCCCATCTCTCTGAGTGTACACACACACACTCTCTCTCTCTTTCTCTCTCTCACTCACTCGCTCTCTCTTGGGAAGGGATGAAAGAGGGGTAGGGAGAGATAAGAATGGAGAATGGAGAGCCCAGCATACAACTGTACAGATGAGCATGGACAGGAGGAGAGCCGTCCAGGATAAGGAGGCAAGGCTGATGGGGGCGTTCCTTCCCCTCCTCAGTGCTGAGGGTTCAAAGTTGGGAATCTCCAAGATGCTTTCTCTGCCCCACCCCATCCCTACACACACTGGCCCCCACTCCTTCCCTCCCGGAACCCTTGAACGTCCCTGACACTCTTACTGCCATTTGGGCCCCTACTGCTCCTCCCGTTCTCATCTACACCTGCCCCTCATCCAGTTCCCCTAAAAATAATGTTTTCATCTTTCCTCATAGTGCTCTTCTCCTTCTAATGACTTTTCCATCCAGTGTCTCCCCATGTCATGTGAGGTAGGCTAAATTGCTCTTGTAACCCCCACTTTATAGTGTTTAGGAAACTTGCTCAGAGAAGTCAGTGGCTCCTTGGTGATGAATCTGTGAGCAAAACCCAGGTTTCCAGACTCCAGCTGGTGCCTTGCCCTCAGCCCCACCCTGCAGAGTTCTCCAGCCTCTGATGAGTTCCACTCCTTTCCCCCCACCTCCGTCTTTCCTCAGGGCTCTTAGTTCTGACACCAACACCAACCTGCCTCCATCTGGGGACAACAGCTGGGGACATAGGGTGCGATGCAAGGGGAGGGAGGTGGCACACAGCCCAGAGGTATCCCAGCCTCACCTTTGTAGCCAAGCTGAAATCTGGGAGGAGGGTGTCTTCCATTTCTAATTAAGCCCTGCCCCTTGCCCCCTTCTGGGCCCCTTCAGACCCTTTCTTGTGGCTCCCAAATGCCTGCATCTTCCATCACTTCTTCCCTCTGGGGAGCAATTTTCTAGTGCTTGAGATAGAGGTCACAGAGCTATCCTCAGCACCCGACACTGGAACCAATCGAGCAATGGCTGCAATAGGGGAGGGGGGCACCATAGAAGGGGAGGGGTACAATCAAATATAATATTGCAATGTTAAATGACACTCCCCTCATACACACACACAAGAAGGTGTTTCCCTAACTCACCAATAGTTTGAACCTGTTAATTGTGGAATTAACAAGTGTTGTTCCTCTAGGACAGTGGTTCTTAACCTTTTTTTGAGGTACCGAACCCACCAGTTTCATATGCGCATTCACCGAACCCTTCTTTAGGAAGGGGTAGAGAAGGAGATGGTCACTTTTCCTGTGTGCCCTGACTGGGAATCAAACTCAGTACTTCCACACACCAGACCGACACTCTACCGCTGAGCCAACTGGCTAGAGATAGATGTGATTTAAGATGAACAAAGTTCTATTTTATAGCAACTGGTTTGAAACTGAATTTCTGGTGTCAGTTCCTAATCTATTTCATAACTTGCTGGAGGCATCCATGTATCTTTGTGTATCTTTATTCTTGTAGACCAGGGGTTGGTCACTGATGGAACTGTGAGCAAGGGGTGCCTGCCATCTATTTTGTAGAGAAGAGAAGCTAAGAATGTTTTTTACATTTTTAAACAGTTGAGAAAAAATCAAAAGAAGAATATGTCTTGACATATGAAAATTCTATGAAATTCAGATTTTCATGGACATAAATAAAGTTTTATGTGGACATCAGCACATTCATTTATTTGTGCTCTTGGCTAGGGCCATTCTTGCAATGCATTGGCAGTGGACCTAAGGTGTTGCACACCTAAAATGTTTACTATCTGGTCTTTTAGAGGAAATGTTTGCCAACCCCTGATGTATAGCAGTCTCAAAGCCTATTTCAGGCTATTATTTTATCAACTTCAAAAATGCACTAATGCTAGGGGTTTTTTTTACTAATTTTTAAAACAGAAATATGAAAGGATTATATTTAAAAAGTAGAACACATGATTTTCTTGTAAACAACTTTAATTTAGAACTTTATTAAAGCCTACACCATCTGATTTAGGCACAAGATCTTTATATGAAACAGAGGACTAAAATTTTCTAAAATTATAATAACCTGTTATAATATCGCCTGACCTGTGGTGGCGCAGTGGATAAAGCGTCGACCTGGGAACACTGAGGTCACCAGTTCAAACCCCTGCACTGGTCTGGTCAAGGCACATATGGGAGTTGAGCTTCCAGCTCCTCCCCCCTTTCTCTCTTTCTCTCTCTCTCTCTCTCACTCTGTGTCTCCTCTCTAAAATGAATAAAATAAAAATAAATAAAATTATAAAAAAATAACCTGTTATAATATCAAATAGGTCTCAAATGTATATATTAATGGCTAAGTTTATTCAGAATTACCGTAACCAAGGTCCAGGCTTACACACTTTGCATGCGTCACCTTATTTGATTCTCATCAGAGTCCTCTGAGGTGCATCACACTACTATCCCTACATTACAGAGGCAAGAGAGGGAATGCCAGAAAGGTTAAGTCAGTCACTGACCTAAGGTTACAATGTTGGCAAATGGCAGAGCTGGGAGTGTTGGAATCCAGGTTGTTCTGACAACAGAGCCAGCATTCTTCACTCTGCAGCACATCCAAGTGACAGGCTGCCTTGACTCAGGTCACTGAAGATTGGCTACAGTAAACAAAATCCATGATGTCATTTTTGTCCTACAGTCTGTTTGGAAGCTTCATCTGGCCATAGGGCGAGGACAGCTGCCATGCTCAGCTGGTCCAGGGTTGCCAAGAAGCTGAGCTTTCCCACCTCCCAATGACTCTGTAAACCTGTGAAGAGCGACTGTACAATCAAATATAATATTGCAATGTTAAATGACACTCCCCTCATACACACACACAAGGTGTTTCTCTAACTCACCAATAGTTTGAACCTGTTAATTGTGGAATTAACAAGTGTGTTAAGGAGAGTGGTTCTTAACCTTTTTGAGGTACCGAACCCACCAGTTTCATATGCGCATTCACTGAATCCTTCTTCAGTGATAAATAAAATATGATTTTTTTTTCCAAATTCAAGACATAGGTATATTTTTTTTACTGGTGCACAAAATGAGCCATGCATGAACATCACCTTGCTCAAAGAACAAAACAAACAAAGTGCATGAACTCACAACAAATTACGGTATTACTTTATTCTGGCCTCCGCGGCAGAGGCTTCTCCGAACCCCTGAGACCGACTCATTGAACCCCTAGGGTTCGATAGAACCCAGGTTAAGAACCACTGCTCTAGGATCAGTGTTCAACATTTCTGAGCTGGTTGGGATTGTGGCTCATTGGGGTCGGTCTCATTTCCAGATAACGGACTAGCAATACCATAGTCACCAGCCCCTTCTCCACATCACCTTGGCTGATACCAACTCAGACAGTTGGACCTAGAAAGTGACATCAAGTTATCCTGCAACACCGGTCCTTCATCGAGCATCATAGGTCATTCAAAGTCATCTAGTCTAAGCCCTCATCTGAGTTAGAAACTGACATCTGGTGAAAGAGAAATGATTTTGTGTAAAAGGTTACACAGCAAGTTACAGGACAGGCCTGGCTCTAGAAAATTTATTTGCACAGCATATACTAGAACCACTGATTTAACTGGTATACATTTATAATATTAAGAACTTCACCCTCCAAACCAGAGTCATTAGGATTCGCAGACTGCATGAAGTCCATATCTGTATCTATGCAGTTACACATAAAAAAAACTTAGAAAAAAAACTTTCTGAAACTTTAACATTACTATAGATTTACAAATCTCCGCTTTTATTGAAAAAAAAATGTACACCAACAATGTCTGCTATCCTCAGCTTCATTTGCAAAAGAACCACTTGCTGGCGAGTTATCCAGCAGCCCCCTTGCAAAATTAGCATGGTAAACGCAACAGCTCACCCTCCTAGAGCAGTTTATCCTGGACTAAGGGATGGCAGGTGTAGGAATTGTAAGAGTTTGTGGGAGCATCTATGAGAGCTTACAGGAGAAAGGGTGATCCATGTTCCTACTTGTTTTGCAAAATTTTAACCCGGGGAGAAGGTTAAAGAGCACAGTGAGGACCCCACCCTCTTCTCCATCCACCAACTGTTCACATCTTGCCACCTTCACTTTTACGAAGAAATAGGTTTAAAAAGTGATCTTAGTTACCTTTATGTTTTTCTTTCTCATATAATTTATTTTCCTTTTAACTTTCCCAATTCTGGGGTTTTACCTACTTGCTTCAAATCTTTCCAAAGAAAAAAAGGACGAAGGAACCAGGGAGATGCTGATGGGGTATCAACTTCCCCTTTGTCCCCAATGCTAAATCTAAAAGTAAACTTTTTATATTTTTCTGGCAGGAAAAAAGTGAAATTCGCTCAACTCTCTTGGAAATAGAAATTGTTATCTTCAAACATAAAAATATCTCCAACTGGGGAGACATGTACAAGAAACTCTTTCCCCAGGGTTTTCTGAGTGTGCTGGTGACAACTGTTCCGGAAAACTCCGGGAGCCCATGGAGACACGTGCCGCGATGCTCCCAGGGCCAAGCACACGTGTGTCTGCCCAGGGCTGGGCTTTCCTGCGGAGTGAGCTTCGGAGTTACTCGAGGAGTGAGGGCAGGTGTCCCTGAGTGTGTTTTGGCTATGAAAGCAGGACAATCAAGCAGAGTCAGCAGTCAGTTTCTCAGAAATTTGGTTGAAAGTGCCTTTGCTTCATCATTTTTTTGGAGTGATTCCAGGGAATGGCAGCTCCACAGGGAGAGTGATTGTGGTTGAGTCAACGCTGTAGCCCACCAAAGTCCTAGCTGATGTCTCACACCTAGTGGGGAACTTGCACAGCTGAAGACAGCCATGAGGTAGATAAATGGTTGCGTGGAGGCGCTTTGCCTCCAGGGTCTCTGTTTTCCTCAGTCCAGGCTCCGGCCAGTTGTCAAGGCTTTATTTGGCTGCTTCATTGGCAGACTTTCGCTTCTCTCTATTGATCTCCCACGCTTTTAAAATATTGGGAAAGAGTTACACACAGAATTGAGAACACAGCTGTCCCGAACTCAGACCCACATTGCGTGATAGGGCAGTTTACTATTTGCTAAAATAAAGAGGAGGTGGAGCCGGTCTCAGCTCCATACACAGCTGAGCAGGCTGAGGACGGGACTCAGAGAGACCAGAGTGATGGACAGTGTCAGCCGTAACAGCACCGGACAGAACCCTGTGTTCTTCTGCTCAGTCGTTAATTTACTGAATACCCTACATTTATACTCTATTTGTTAAATAAAGTTTCAGAAATGTTCAACCTGCTGATAGTCTTGGCTTATTTTTGATCATAATCAGGCTTTTGCTTGTGGCATGGCAAAGTAAGCCATGCATTGCACAGTTTCCTGGGGCTAGAGGGTGACGCTGTGATGTCAGCCACCTCTTAGGTACCTGTTCCTATTGTAATTAGTTGTCTCGGAATAGCTAAAGCTGATTGCCAAAGAAATAGCATCATTATTTATGGCTTCTTTTGACTCTACCATGTTTAGACAGTCCCAATTTATAAGTACTATGTCCCAAAAATTCACTTGTGAATAGAACATTTAGGACTCAGGAAATATCTTCTAAAGCAACTACATTGTTAGTGGAATTTAAATTCCCAGGGAAATGACAAAAGGTAAGTTGCCCCATATCATCACATGGCTCATTCTGTTTTGAATAATTCTGCAATGTGAAAGAAAAGAGAGGGAAACTGATATTGAAATATGAATATTTTAAATCAACTCTAAAATCATTTTACTTTACCTTGAAAACAGATGTCTTAAAGATGGGAGACAGAACATGGAGATTGTGAAGGAGTTATCTAGGTACTCTCAAAGGAGGTGGTTTAGAATCCTACAGTCTTCGAGTTATGGGTATTTACTTACTTTGTAGCTGAGAAAATAAGAGGCAAATGGTTATTTCTAATTTTACCTCAAAGCTTATTTATTTTATGTACTTTTCATGCAGCTGTGTCACTAAAGGTGAGATGGTGGAGGGGAGGAGGCTAATGGCATGTAAATACAAATTTGAGAAATAGGGACAGATCGTGTTTCAGTTTCCTAGGGCTGCCATAACAAAATACCAAAGACTGGGTGGCTCCAACCCCAGAAATTTATTGTCCGAGGTCAAGGTGTTGGCAGGCCTGGTTTTTCCTCAGGCCTCTCCCCTCAGTTTGCAGGTGGCCTTCTTCACCCTGTGTCCTCACATGGTCCTTTTCTCTGTGCGTGCATGTCCCTGGTGTCTCTTCATCTTGTGATCAGTCAGTCAAATAGGATTATGGCCTATCCAGATGACTTCATTTAACTTTAATTATCCCTTTAGAGTTCCTATGTCCAAATACAATGACATTCTGAGGTGCTGGGTGTTAGGATTTCAACATCCGAGCTGGGGGTAGGGCACAATTTGGTCCATACGCGAAAGGAAGCTGGAAGAACATTGAGAAGCTGCCGCACTGCCAGTGAGCCAGTGCACAGGGCCAGCGCACAGAGCGCTGGTGGGAAGAAGACAGCCGGGAGCTTTTGGGCAGGGCAGAGGGTGAGGTGGGCACAGGGCTCCTGATTAGCCTGTCCCAGCCGTGTGTGTGTGTGTGTGTGTGTGTGTGTGTGTGTGTGTGTGTGTGTGTGCAGGGGTACTAAGGAGGCTCAGTTTCATCCCATGAATTGTGCTTTTCCCTGAGGGGCCCTACATCCCAATGCCATCCTACACAGGCTCAAAGAAGGGCATATGTATCCCATTTTATAGGTCTTCAACAAGAAGCTGGCACTGGGCATATGTCCCAGTGCCTGTCTCAGACACGGCGAGCAGAGAGCAACAGCCAAAGGTTCTCTCCCGGACAGAGTGATCCAGGACCAGTCAAGGAGTTCCCACCCCATGGGAGGTCTTCATGTGTCTCACACGGATATCTCAGAATGGCTGCAGAGCAGGGACTACTGTGTGTCTCCCACTCTTCGTGTTCCAAATGACAGTATTTCCTTGCCTCACCCTACCCCTGCTCCACTCACGCCCAAGTGTGTGCCATTTTAGTTCACAGATCTCCCGATCAAGGGCAGGCACCTCTGGCTCTGACTTTCAGCTGGATTTGGGACTCGTGGCCCTCTAGTGGGTCTTCTTTGGGAAAGGGCATGTTCTGTCAATCATAAGGATATAATTGTTGCGAGGAGATCAGAGGGTGAATTGTTTTAGAGACAATTTACTATGGGTTCAACGAGTTCTATCTCTTCATCCTCTTCCCCAGCAATACCACACACATCCGGGCTTCTTTTGCAGTTAGGTTGGGGCCAAATGACTGGGTTCTGGTTAACAGAATGAGGTCACAAGTTCTAGATGCCACTCCCATCAGGCCTTTAAAATCCTTCTTTAAGACCCTCTAGTTCTTTTTTCTCTTGCCATGGTGACCTCAGGTCAGATGTTGGAGACAAGCAGATAATGGAGAAAGGCCGCCTGACTTGCTTGTGCTGGATGTTGTGCCATTGAGAAATAAAGCTGTATTATGCTGTCATGAAAATGTTGGCATACCCCAGCTTTTTCTAATACTGAAATTGCCTCACTTTAAAAATGATTCTTTTCTTGTTTATTTCCTTTCTGAGTGTCTCTGATATTTACTTTCATAAAGATTTCATTTCTTTTCCATTCCAGCCAGTTCCTAGTAGACCACAATGTGGCTTGTTCTCCAAAATTGGATTAATTTCACAGCAACTGATCTTCCCAGACCTCAGCATGCTTCTCCGTGCTGCATTCCAGCTACATCTTTTTTATTTTTAAGATTTTTTATTTATTCATTTTAGAGAGGAGAGAGAAAGAGGGAGAGAGAGTGAGAGAGAAGGAGGGGGAGGGGCAGGAAAATCAGCTTCCATATGTACTTTGACCAGGCAAGCCCTGGGTTTCGAACTGGCAATCTTGGCATTCCAGGTCAACACTTTATCCACCGTGCCCCCACGGATCAAACCAGTTACATCTTAATCAAAAGCAAAGTCAAACTGGTAGCCAGTCCATGAGGGTAGCCAAAAACACTGAATGCAACAAAGTAAAGTGCATTCATCAAATTTCATCTCAGAAATTTCTTGATCAGTTGTTTGGGGTGGAGGTACAAGTGGGACCCCCAGGAGCACATTCCAGAAATGGTGGTGTCTGTCAACTGCTCTCTAGGGAAATAAGTGGGCAATTCTAAATCCTGGCTGATCTTCTCAGAACTAGGAAATTGAGGCTAAGAACCTCAAGCAACAGCCCTTTCTCCCACGCAGAATTTAACTCTCCTATGAAAAAATATGCAACAACCTGATTTGTTCTGATCCTGATCCTTGTTGTTCTGTGCTCAAGTACCCATTTCTTCACTCTCACCCATCGCATGAATACGTATACATGTCTAGACCCCTCCCCACTCCTGTCTTCCACTGAGTAAACAGGTGATTGCAGAACTATAGGCGCCACAGAACAAATCTCAGCTTCATTTGGTACTTTGTATTTACATGTAGGCAGTGGGTGCCTAGAAGCTAATAGGTAAATATTTTCTCCAGATCCCAGCATTTATGCATCAAGAATGACCCCCACTGAACTGCTGGGCTAACCTAAAATTATTTTAGTCTGACACTCTGGAACAAGGAAAGGCAAAATTATGAAGTGAGGTTTATCTTTCGTGGCCCCTTCCTCATCTGAGTGTGTCCATCTTTCATTCATGAAAGAGTTAAGGTTTGCTGAGTGCTCGGGCTGCACCAGCCATGGTACATGGTGACTTATGTAAATGAAAAGACCCTGTGCCTGCCCACAAGTTAAAATTCTAGTTCAACAATCTTAGAAACCCAGGGAGATCTAATTCCAACACCAAGCATACCTAAAGGTAGATTTAAAATAAAATGACACCCTTTGGGGGTGTGGGAATTTAAAATGTAACCTCTCGTTGCAGAATGAATAGACTCCATCATATATAGAGGATTTCAAGTGGCAGGTGGTGATACTCTTACAGAGGGCGAGGATGTCTTCTAAGCTCCTGCAGTCAGGTCTGGAGACCAAAGCATTTATAGGCTAGCCTTGCTTCAGGAATATAATGGTTGCCTCTTCTATCCAACTGCTAACTTACAAAACACCAAGAGTTGTTATTTTGAAGTTGTTTGCCTTATTTTCAAAACTCTTGCCCTTATCAACCCTCGTGTGCCATATGAAGCCTGAAAAACAACTTTGCTGCTCAGTGTTCCAAACTATATAAACTCTCATTGGAAGTCTTCCAATGCTGTCTCATGGTGTTTGAAAATTTGGCAGGAGATCTAGCATCAGTAATTGTTTGCAAAGTATTCACCTTGGCACCTTGGTTACCTCTGGTGAAATGGTTTACTCATCAGCGTTTCTCTTGTAAGTCAGGCAGCCTCTGAATCTAAAGTTATTTAAGGGCAGTGGTGAGGCTAATCAGTAAAAATGCAAAAAACTGAAATATTGCCCAAATATGGCATGTTTAAAACACACACACACAATCTAAGTAATACTTTGCATTTATATAAAATAAGAGCAGGAAGAAAGTACTTTCAAATAATAAAAATTTTCAGACTAGATGGCCAACTAAAAATGATGCAAGAAGAAACAAGAGAGTAATAACACAAAAGATCAAGTAGCCCTGGGCACTAAGAGATTTTTTTAAAATACCACCTAACCTTATGAGTACAACTGCAACATATGATTCCTCTATAAATCATGCCTGCCATCAAGAATTAAGATGTTGATGTTGGGTTCTTGGCCAGATATTGACTCACTAGGTAATTGCCATGCTCCTGTACACAAATATCAGTTGGAAAACCACAGAGTACTAAGTGTTATGGATGGTGGGAATACCTTTCTGAATGTCCAAAACTGTGGCAAATCCTTAAAGGAAGATTCTGTGAGTCTCTGTCATGATTATGGGGTAAAGACATAAGGAGGAAAAGGTGATGACTCACAGAGTAAATACATCCTGACCTTTAATTTTATTGAGGAAGATGTTAAAGAGGTTTTTATGCTCAAATTTATTCATAAAATATACATGTTAGATGGACACAATCATATGATTGCTCTTCAGTGTTTGTAAGCTAAACTGATAACTATTTTAAAAAATGACTGAACCCAGATGGAACTAATGTGATATGTGTGTAAGAATCTAGGAAAAAATTTCTGGTCAGAATATGTTCATTTGTGCCAGACGAGAAGACTAGAGATTGATTTCCCATACACAGATACACACAGATGTACTCACGCACTTACACAGAGATGAAGAAGGATGAAATTAAAGTAAAAAGAGAGCAAAAGACAGACACTGAAAGGACCAGCTAGAGAAGGTAAGCTGGGATAATTATGGATAATACTTCAATAATTGCCCACACTCATGGAGCCTAGGTTATAGGGCAGGGGTCAGGAACCTTTGGCTTGCAAGCCAGATGTGGCTCTTTTGATGGCTGCACCTGGCTCACAGACAAATCTTTAATAAAAAAATAATGTTAAAAACATAAAACATTCTCATGTATTACAATCCATTCATTTCCTACCACTCATATTCATGGTTGCGATCACAGCTGTCCTCCAGGACAACACCAAATTTTTATTGGATAATGCGCAATATACACAGGTCATTGTGAGGTCAGAAAGTAAACTTCCCTCATTTTAATCAAGTAGTCAGCTAACTAATTGCAAAAACCCTTTTGATGAAGAATATGGCTAAAAGAAAAAAAGATAAGGAGTATCGTACTTTTCAGCAGGAATGGACAGAGGAATTCACCTTTGTGGAGAGAGCAGGTTCTGCAGTGTGTCTAATATGCAATGATAAAATTGTATCGATGAAACGGTCAAATATAAAGCGGCACTTCAACACACACCATACTACATTTGCATCGAAATATCCAGCAGCGGACAGCAGGAAGAAAGCATGTCAAGAGCTACTGTGCAGAGTGCAAGCTAGTCAGCAGCAACTCCATGCTTGGACCCAACAAGATGACTGGAATTCGGCTAGCTTTGCTGGTGCTTTAGCAATTGTGAGAAACAAAAAGCCATTCACAGATGGGGAGTATGCCAAACCATTCATGCTTGATGTTGCCAATGAACTTTTTGACGACTTTTTGGATAAAGACAAGATAATCAAATGAATGAAAGACATGCCTTTGTCGGCAAAAACTGTTCACGATTGTACCATCATGATGGAAAATCAAATTGAGGCAACACAAGTGAAGGACATAAATGCAGCACCATTCTTTTCTCTTGCTTTGGATGAGTCAACAGACGTAAGCCATTTATCCCAGTTCAGAGTGATTGCAAGGTGACACACTACATGAGGAAAGTCTTGCTGTTTTGCCTATGAAAGAGACAACAAGAGGGGAAGATTTATTCAAGTCTTTCACTGAGTTTGGTAAACAAAAAAAAATCTACCGATGGATAAACTTATTTCAGTGTGTA
The DNA here is from genome assembly GCA_037038555.1 of Rhynchonycteris naso. NCBI lineage: Eukaryota > Metazoa > Chordata > Mammalia > Chiroptera > Emballonuridae > Rhynchonycteris > Rhynchonycteris naso. Next base: position 233,802,908 of record CM072998.1, read on the forward strand.
CTGATGGTGCTCCGTGCAAGGTGGGGAAAAACAGAGAATTTGTAGCACTTCTTTGTGAACATGAAAAGAGACCCATCCTAAGTTTTCACTGCATCCTACATCAGGAGGCACTTTGTGCTCAGATGTGTGGTGAGCAGCTTAGAGAGGTGATGTTGCTGGTCATTCAGGTGGTCAACTTTATTGTTGCCCGAGCTTTAAATGATCACCAGTTTAAAACACTGCTGGATGAAGTTGGGAATAATTATCCTGGTCTGCTTCTGCACAGCAATGTGCGTTGGTTGTTAAGAGGGAAGGTGCTCAGCTGTTTTGCAGCTTGTCTGAGCAAAATCCGGACTTTTCTTGAAGTTAAAAATGTCAAGCATCCTGAGTTAGCTAATACTGAGTGGCTCCTGAAGTTCTACTATCTCATGGACATGACTGAACATCTGAACCAGCTCAATGTGAAAATGCAAGGCATTGGAAATACAGTCTTATCCCTTCAACAAGCAGTATTTGCATTTGAAAACAAGCTGGAACTCTTCATCACTGACATTGAAACACGTCATTTACTACACTTTGAAAAACTGGGAGAGTTTCAAGATGCATGCACAGTAAGTGGTCCTGCTCAACATCTTGATCTCCAGCAGCTAGCAGGCTTCACATCTAATCTCCTGCAGTCATTCAAAGCGTGCTTTGGAGAATTTCATGAGCACACTCGTCTCTTTAAGTTCATCACCCATCCACACGAGTGTGCAGTGGATAGTGCCGACCTGAGTTACATCCCTGGTGTCTCCGTCAGAGATTTTGAGCTACAAGCTCCTGACCCGAAGGCCTCAGACATGTGAGCGAATAAGTTCAAGTCACTGAATGAAGATTTGGAAAGACTTGCACAACATCAAGCAGAGTTGGCAAGCAAACACAAGTAGGGAGAAATGAAAAAACTTCAACCCGTGGACCAGCTGATTGTCAAAACTTGGAACACGCTTCCCATCACATACCACACACTGCCAGCATGTGAGTATTGCTCTACTGACAATGTTTGGCTCTATATATGCATGTAGCAGTCTTTCTCACATCGAAAGAATGTTAAGACCAATTTACAATCACGTGTAACGGATGGAAGTCTTAACACCTGCATGAAGCTTAACCTCACCACGTATCAACCAGACTATAAAGCCATCAGCAAAACCATGCAGCACCAGAAATCGCATTAATGGTAAGAAGTACTTAGTTCATCATTGGTTAGCAACAGTATAACAACGTTATTAAAAAGAATTCAGACTTATTGTACTTGAAAAGTGTGGGTCTTACATAAAATGCACACATTTACTTGTATTTAGTGTTAAACATATTGTATGGCTCTCACGGAATTACATTTTAAAATATGTGGTGTTCATGGCTCTCTCAGCCAAAAAGGTTCCCGACCCCTGCTATAGGGCATGATCACTCCTTGTTGAACAAAAGTTATCCATGTAATTCCAGTAAAGTATGCATGACAATTGGATTTCTTTCAGTGGAGAAATTGATAACAGAAGTAGTGAATATACCAATAATTTCATAAAGTGGTATGTTTCAGAAATTACATAATCATTATCAACTTGTTACAGAAATAATTCTGCTTGAACATGAAGAAGAAACTTGCTTGACGTAAGAAGTTAACACAGGTACCATGAATAGCAGAGCACCCTCACAAACGATAGGCCTGCTTAAGAAATGCAGCTTCTCACTGTAATATATTCTTGTATTGTTTGAAGCAAATAAACAAAAAACCTAGCAGTATAGTTTAGTGGTTATGTTACTGCTATATAACAATTACCCCCAAACACAGTGGCTTAACAAAGTAAAAATTAACTCTTGATAACTGTGGGCCAGGAGTCCAGATCTACTTAGCTGGTGTCTGTGGCTCAAGGTCTTTTCTGAGGTTGCAGGTCATCTCAAGGCAAGATTGGGGCTGAGGTATCTGCTTCCAGGCCCACTCATGTAGTTGTTGGCAGCCCATAGACATCTGCATCCAAGTTCACTTGTGTGGTCATCTCTACCTGGCTGCTTCACACCATGGCAGCTGGCTACCCCCAAGGTGAATCATCCAAGAGACAGCAAAAAGGAATTTTCCAAAATAAACCCTGCAGTCTTTTTATGACCTAACATCAGAAGTAATATCCCATTACTTACTTTACTTCTATTCTGTTTTTAGAAACAAATCAAAAATTTCAGCTCTTGCACAAAGCCATGAGTACCAGAGGGCAGGGATCCTTGGGGTTATCTCAGAGGCTGCCTAACATAGTGGCTAGGAGCCTGGGCTCTGGAATCAGAATGCCTTGACCTCACAGAGCCGTTAGAGTAAAGGAGTACTTAAAACACTGCATAATGTTAAGTAAGCCTTACGGAAGTTTTAGTTATGATTAAAAATGTTTATGCTTTAGGTTTCTTTCAGAATATTATGAGGATAAAAAAGAAAACTTTCTGTACTAGTTTACACAGTAGAAAATATGTTTGTCAAATGCATTATCCACAGAGAGGTGGGACTAAAGGGAAAAAAAAGTTCAACATCAAGAATGGCAGAACTCTAAACTGCTGCCGAAGCAGATCACAGCCAGAGCTCTCCTCATGGCAGAAGCTGCAAATGCAGGGGAATGCTGCCCTAGATGAACCAAAAATCTCACCGTGCTAAGTCCTACAAGTCTAAATTCTCAGAACTTGAAAAGCAGAAGCTTGTCCTGTTTCTGATGACTTCCTATCTCTATTCCTAAGGAGAAAATAGTGGGTGGAAAGAGAATCTCTTGACTTTGCCCTTCAGAAAAAATATATTTGAGAACTGTTCATTTTAACCCAAGGTTACAGAATTCCAATAAAACTAAAGCCAAAGTATACATGTCTTTGCAAGTCATTATTGACTTTAGCGGACAGCTATGCCTCCTCACCAAGCCAGAAAAACATGCAATTGCCAGCAAAGAAAACATGAGAAGCACTCTCACAATTTGTCTGTCAGGCTGGGAAGTGTAGGAACAGAGAAGTCATAGGTCCACCTAATACTTCTTAAAGGGGTCATCACAGAAGACACAGAAGTACATCTCCCAAAATGTCTTCTTCAAATCATAGCAGAATTTTAAAGACTTTATGATCCTTCACTCCATCTATCAAGTCATGTGTTCAGGAGTATGTACATATAAATCACCAAGAAGTTAATGTAATTAATAAAGTTTAGTGATGAGAAGTGACATAGGAATTCTGTTGAGATTTCATAGATTAGATCTCTTATTAAGTCAGATGGAAGCCTCAGGTGCCAAATTTCATTCAATATTTTGAACTGAGACTAATAATAATAGTAAATTTATTGCATGCTTATTATGTGTTAGACACTGTGCTGAGGGCTTTTGTGGACTATGTAACCCTCACAATCACCTTATAATATATGTATGTATTATTATTACATCTTTTTACAGATGAGGAAACCAAGACTTAGAGAAGTTAAATAATTCATGGCCAAGTAATGATCTGAACCCAGTAGGCCCCAATGTTGAGCCCTAAAAATGTTCTCCTGTTGTTGGTGTGACGGGAAAAGCAGAAGTTGTTTAATAACTGTTGGTTGTGGGATGGAGCACCTTTCTCTGAGAGCAGAGCCTGTGTTGAGAATGCACTATTAAGTTGGGAATGTCTGGAGTCCCAGTAGGACCAGAGCCCCGAAGACCAGCATTAATATGCTAAAGATGTTGGAAAGTCAAAAGGTACATCTCAAGTCACTAGTCACTGACTAGAAGATGAAAAAATTATTTCTGAGGTAAGATCTGAGGTATACACCAGTGGGGTTTGACAAAAATACTTACAAAAGGAAAGAGAGGAGCACTGTCTTTTGTTCCTGTCCCAAGCCCTCCATGAACAGAACTGGGGAAGAAGGACGGGATGGAGCTTGGGACAAAGGAGTCAAATACAGTCGTCCTTAACTTACAGTATTTCGCTTTATAATTTTTGACTTCACGATGATGTGAAACTGATATGCACTCTGTGTAAACCGTACTATAAATTCTGAATTTTTATCTTTGCCTGAGTTAGTGATACTTTATATTTGGTAAGGTACATTCTGGGGATGTTGGAAAATGGCAACACCTGCAGCTCCCAGGCAGCCACTCAATTATGTGGTAAACAACCCACACTCCACAGTGTATTCATTTTGTTGGGTGATTTTGCCCAGCTGAAGGCTAATGTGTATTCTGAGCATGTCTAAGGTAGGCTAGGCTAAGCTAAGGTGTTTGGTAGGTTAAATAAATGCATTTTCAACTTATGGTATTTTCAAATTACAATATGCTTATTGGGTTGTAGCCCCATTGTTAAATTAAGGAGCTGTAATTAAAAACACTATAAGAAAATGAGACCACAAAGCAGTCCTGCTTGTGTTATATTCTTGTTGATGAAATGGTGAAACAAGGCTTGGATGATTGCAATAAAAACTCCCATTTGGAAAAAAAAAAAAAAGGAAACCCAGCAGTCACTGCTCCACAGGAAGGGTGGACTATCATACAGCAGTATTGGAAGGGTTCTCTGCCTTGGCAGTGTGTGTGTAGTCCCTTAAGTAGACCTTGATCAGGTTCTCAGTGAAGAATCCCTTTGCTGTATTCTCTGAGATCCTTATATCCATCCTCTGACAGGGTGTTCATTGTTCTCACGGTCACATGAAGTGGGCTCCGTGGAGTCTGTGCTCCTTGGAAGCTTTTAAGACCTAAAGATCACTCAGGTTAAGTTAGGGCCAGCAGTTGTGTTATTTCCTGCCAGCAGAGAAGGCTGAAATGCATAGAGAATGCTGAGGCTGACAGAGAAGAGACAAGTAGATACAAGAGAGAAGGTCCTGATGCCATTTGAGTTCAGGGGTCCAGCTGCTCGTAGTTCTAATAAATCCTCCCCTCGACTCCTTAGATTCTCCTTAGATTTTGTGAGCTACCCAATGAGTCCTTGGCAACTTAGAGTCCTCACTAATATAACTCTAATGAATCCAACTATGTATTTCATTCAATGGCACAGGCTCAAGTTCTTTGGCCTGAACTAAAGTTCTAGTAATTTTTGCCGCATTTTTATTATATGACATCCATTACACATTAGCAAGGTAGAAAATCAAATATTATGGCTGACTTATTAGCTGATGCATTTACTGAAGAGACATGGTAAATAAACATGAATCATAGTACAGTGGTTTTTATGGACCCTGATCTTCCTCCAGAAGGTCAAGGAAGTTTGTATCAACAATAAAAACATCCACAAAAACCATCAGTGGGTTAAACAAAATGTGGTAGATGCATACAATGAAATATTATTCAGCCTTTAAAAGGAAGGAAATTTTGACATGTTACAACACATGAACCTTTAGGACAGAATGCTTAATTCTGAATGATTCCACTTATATGAGGGATTTAGTCAAACTCAGAGACAAAAAATGCAATGTTGGTTTTCAGGGTAATGGGGAGTTGATGTCTAAGGAATACAGAATTTCAATTTTGTAACATGAAAAAGAGTTCAGGAGATTGCACAATGTGAATGTATTTAACACTTCTGAACTGTGCCTTTAAAAATGGATAAGATGGGGTCTGACTTGTGGTGCAGTGGATAAAGCATCAACCTGGAATGCTAAGGTCACCAGTTCAAAACCCTGGGTTTGCCTGGTCGAGGCACATATGGGAGTTGATGCTTCTTGCTCCTCCCTCCCTTTCTCTCCCTTCTTTCTCTTTCTTCTCTAATAAATGAATGAATGAATGAATAAATAAATAAATAATGGTTAAGATGGTAAATTTTATATTACCTATATTTTTATCACAATTTAAAAAGTATCATCAGGTTAGAGCAATGTTTTGAAACCCTACTGTTATTGGAAAACGCACATATTTGTTGATACATTAGTCTAGATATTAGACTAGATGACTGTCCAACCTAGATACTTAAAAATTTGATGATTGCTATTATCCAGGTGAGTGGTTCTTAATTTTCCCCATCAGAGTACACCATATGGGTAACTGAAAGGTTCTACTTGAGGCTAGAGGACATTGGTCCATGGCCTCTAGCTGTTCTAACGTCCAAACACCTTGCCAAGTACTGATTATCTCTGTACTCTCAGCACGGCACACCCGCTGGGAAGCTCCCACTAGGCATCTGTTCACATGTTAGTGACATCAGTCAAAGCTGACAAAGCAAGTTTGTGTAACCTGTGGCTTAAAGATGGAGCAGTTTTGTTCAGGTTTTGTTTTGTAGCTTGCCAATCTTACCTGTGAAACCTAGACATCATAGCTGATTAACTGCTATTAGCTGGTCTTCAGATGTTAGGTAAGAGACAAGGTTGAAAATAAGAATAAGCATTAGTTGTTCATTAATGTAGATGAAACACAACTATCAGACCCTGAGAGATTTGTAGCATTCAGTATTAATTTTGGATATGAATATAAATATTAACTGTTTTTGATAGGATTAATTTTCCCCCTATCCAACCACCTACAACTTCTAATGATATACTGGAATAGATATTTCTGAAGTCATACAATTAGGAAAATGGATATCCCATATAGAGCATTAGCATTGTGCTAGGTCATTACACATTACATTATGTCTGGGTATACTTAATTCCAAAACAAAACACAAATCCCTATCTTAGATAAAATACTGCCTATGTCATTATTAGATTCCATGTTGACTTTTTGAAATGTCATTTTGGGTAAAAATGTTTAAGAGTAATAATTCTGGAAAATAAAATTGTGGCAAACTAAAGGTGATAGATAATCTTCTCTTTGAAGAGGTAAGAGTTGACTTCCTCTTCCTTTGAGTCTGGGTGAGCTCTGGGACTGCTTTGACTGTGAATAATACTGCATTTTAAAAGGCTAGGTTAGCAAAGCCTTGCCCTCATAGAAATTTTGCTTTCTGAGTACAATAGGTTAAGTCCATCTATAAGCTTGGATATGCCCAGACAGTAATAATTCAAATGTCTAAAGTTCAAATCTGAAACAGGAAAAATTATTTCAGAAATTTCTCACAACACTAGGAAAATTGGGAGAAAAGCATAGAGGAAGTTATCCTAAGTTAAATATAAAACAGATTCAAAGAAAATTTCAAGTAATAATTAAGTAAGAACATAAATGAATATTTCTTGCCATTCAAGTCACAATTCTCTAGAAATCCTCAAGGCATTCCAAAATTGAAAAAATCTTCATAAGGACCAATCAGCTGATTTCTTGCTTTGGGAGAAATTAGTAGGCTTCTAAGTTGGCACATTAGCATTACGATAAAATATTGATAGGAGTTTTGGGAGTTGATTCTAAGATTATGATAATAGTTATCAACAGAGTGATTTTAATTTTCATCAAATTTCAAATTATTTAAAAAGTACTATAAATTTTAGAACAACTAAAAGAAATGAGCCCTATTTCACACAGATAGTAGTGAGTCCTGCAAGGATAGGTGCATAATCATTTATTATGTTGTTTAACATTTTACAGAGGTAAATTTGTCTAAGGTCTCACTGCTGCTGAGTGGAGACATAAGGCCAGGTTATAGTCATTTTCATTCCTGCTATGCCACATCTATAACTACATTACTCCTAGAGCAACCCATGTGGGACATGGACATTTGAGAAATAAACAACTCCAAACATGAAATCTGATGAGCTCATTGTCATTATTATAGTATACTAAAACTTAATTAAAAATTAGTTCAAGCATGTGAAGTCATGGGCCATGATGTTTTTGTTGGTTGCTTAACTGAAGCTCAAAGACAGATATTAAGAAGTTTCTGTATATTCCAGCCTCCAGTTCCCCTTGGGTGCATCTTATATTAGACACACATTAGGTTCTATGACTATTTAAAAAAATATATATCTCAAATAAAGCAGGGGACCCAAAGTTGGTCCTATTGAGATGTATTCATTGAATTGATTTTATTTCCCACCTTTTGTTCTGTTCACCTTATAATGGCATACTTCTCAAAGCTTATAAATAATATGTCTACACAAAAAGTAGCCAAACTCATAACCATATCAATTAGGATAGAGAAATACCCATAGAAGTGAAGTGTGCATCTTGGAAAGCTTAGAAATGGCACACATTTTGTCACTGAAGAGCTAGCTGTAAAGCTTCCAAAGTCAACATAAGCCAGTAGGTTATATACAGAGCCTGTTCAACTCTGGACCCAATAGCCAAGATCAAGGCCATTTACTGATAAGAGTAGACCTTGAACAGTATTTATCAAGGTCTTTTTATTTTTGAAAGCACTACCGCTGTTTGGGACATTGAAACTAACCTGCACTCACACGTGGCCCCCTGATCCTTAGTGTGCTTTAACTCTTGTTTAGGCTGAGGTAGTTCTCCAGTCTTAGGTCTATACACTCTAGATAAATGACATTAAAAGAACAAACTGCAATACTATCAGCACACTTTCACTAAAAACCCAAACCAATATATAATGAGTAGGGAAAATGCTATTTACAACTTTTTAGGAAGGCAAATCCTATTGAATGAACTCTCCACTTTTACTTTTTTTTTTAACCAAGGACCTCAATTGATTGGATTAAGGACCTAAGTTTGTGATTAGAGACAAGAGAGGTTCTATTTAATAGAAATAATTTGGAATTCTAGGAAGCACTAACCTCCAAACAGGGAGCATGGAGTTGGGTAATGGCATAAGCCTAGCAGTACAGAACAAGGTCAGCAAAAACTCTCTAGGGATGGACAGCAGGACTTTTGAAAACAGAAATGGTGTTCTATTATATTTATTTATTTATGGCGAAAAGATTTCTTCCTCTTCCCATGTAATCTCCTTTTATTAAAGTCCGCTACTGAATGAAAGAAGACCTGTGTGTAAAGATTTGTGTTTTGCTGGGATTTGTTTTTTTGGAAGGGTAGGGTGGGTATGAAAGTGTTTAAGTTTGACATCTGTGTCAATGTAGTATAGGACAGGAGCCATACACAAGGGGCAGAGGGTGAGTGTTCCTAATTGAACGAATTAACTAGAAGCAAGGAAGGTGGGGTTAGGATGCTCATGAAGATAAGTGAATGTGGAGGATTGTTGGGAAGGGCTTGATTTCCACAGGACATGGGAGGAAAGTAAAAGCCTATCTCACCTAGAAATTGGAAGGGAAACTATTGTTATTGCTTTCTTTTTCTCACTTTTTTCTCTCTCTCTCTCCTACACTTTAGGAGGTGGGTAGTTAATATATCTTTACATAACTTAATTTTCTCATCCTTGGGACATATTACCGCCCTTCATTGCCTTTCACAGATTTGTTTTTTACAAATTGAAGGCAAGAGCCTCCAGCAGCAAAAATATTACAGCTCACTTTATTGTGGTGGTCTGGAACGAACCTTCAGTATCTCAGAGGCAGTCTACATTAGTTACTGTTTAACTTTATGGATGAAGCCATTAAAGTCACTCTGAGTGACTTTTCCAGGTCACTCAGGAACTAGTGGCAGAGCTGAGGATTAAACTGGGATCTGACTCCAGGGTGATATTTATTCCACCAGGCTACATGGAAGTGACACAGACCCCCCCTTGAAATCGCTGAAAAGCATACTTGCTTACTGTAGGGATGGGAACAAAGTCTGTGAGTTATCATCTACAAACCTCAGTTTGCCATATATTAGTGACTCTAATTGATCTATGTTCTGATCCCTAAAGAAATAAAGTAGGTGTTTTGTATGTTTTTTAGTAAGAGAGAGACACAGAGAGAGAGACAGAGAGATGACAAGTATCAACTTGTAGTTGCAGCACTTTAGTTGTTCATTGATTGCTTTTCATTCATGTCTTGACTGGGGGAAGGAGGGCTCCAGTGGAACCAGTGACCCCTTGCTGAAGCCAGCAACCTTGGGATCATATCTATGATCTCACACTCAAGCTAGCGATTCTGTGCTCAGGCTGGTGAGACTGTGCTCAAACTGGTGACCTCAGGGCTTGGAACATGGGTTCTCAGAGTCCTAGGTCGATGCGCTATCCATTGCACCACCGCCTGGTCAAGCTAAGTTGGCAATTTAAAAGAAATGAATGACCTTTGCCTTATCATTTTCCTTTTATTTTTCAACACTTGTTCTTTATCAATCAGTTTTCTTGGGTGAATGTACTCCAGAAAATAGAGTTCCTTTAATAAAAATTGCATGAATTAGAAAATAAGTATGATTAAAATATGGAAAAAAATTCATTATGTAGAATTGAGGGACAAGTGGGAGAGAATGACAAGTAGGCTGAAATCAAGGAGTTAAATAAATCACTGGAAAAGTAAGAAAGCCAGCTATGTGTACATTTACATAGATGGGATCAGATGTTAACCACAATCACAAGCAACTGGAAAATTTTAAGATGAAAGATCACAATGAGGATTATGGAAGTCATTAAGGAAAAGGTTGAAGAAGATCTTATCATGGCTGTTTTTGATATTGGAGGGTGACAGAAGTCAGAGCCCAGAGAATTAGAGTGGACAGCTCAGGCAGTTCAGATGTTTAAACAAAGCACTTCAGAAGCAAACTTTGACTCAGACTCCACTAATAAACAAGATAAAGGAAAACATGAAGACGTAAGAAGTGTAGGAACATTTAAGGAGAAAATCTACTCTCCCTTATATTTCTTTAATAGGGGGAGGAGGGAGAAAGGGGCAGAATGAATTAATTAATGAGAATAATGCAGACAGGATTATTTTAGAAAATAAACAGCTGAAGGAGATTATGAAGAAAAAAGATTGTCGGAGATGGGGAGCTGGGTGAACAAGGTGAAGGGATTAAGAAGTACAAACTGGCAGTTACACAGTAGTCACTGGGATGTAAATTACAGCATAGGGAACATAGTCAATAAATATTGTAGTAATTATGTATCAGGAGGAATTACTTCACAAGTTACCTGAATGTATAACTACTATGCTGTACACCTAAAACTAATACAATATTGAATGTCAGCTGTAATTGAAGAATTTTAAAAAAAGATATTGTTCTAACCGAAGAGTTTCAAAGTGACAGACTGGCAGGGATTGTTGAATTTTTTAGTGACAAAAAGACCTAAGAGAAGTGAATAAATTATGTGTTAAGAGTACTCAGTGGCACAGAGGAAACAAAAGAAATTTCACAGAGTCCTCAAAGTATACAGAGAGAGATCAAAGAATCAGGAGTAGAAATAAAAATAAAATCAAGTGAAAGCCTAAAACACTGAAGAACAAAGAAGAGATTTTAAAAGTTTAGAAGAAAAATTAGTCAACCCTCAGGAGGTTAATGGGAAAAGTGCAGTAGTTGGTTGTTATACTATGCAATATCTCATATAGTTCCCATTACCTTTGTATCCAAGTTCGGTTAGTATAATGAGGTATGTAAGGCATAGAGTTTTAATGCCTTGACTAGCTGGTAAATGGTCAAGTCAGGGTCAAACCCAGGCCTGTCTCCAAAGCCTGTACACCACCACCCTTAACATTTTGTGTTAATGAGCACTAACACTTTTTTTAAAAACTTGAGTTTATGTGTATGCATTGAAAAAGAATATTTTTCTACATTGCTAAAAACATTATCATACTTCACAAAATTAATCATTATTTTCAATGGACCTTGTCTGTAGTTTATAAGTAGACCTCAAAATATCATTTACAGCTGGTCTTTCCAAATCAGGGTCCAGTCCAAACCACACTAGTCTCGTTGTAGTCCTTACCTCCCCTTTAATCTAGAAGCATCTCTTCTTTTCATGACACTGATCTGAAAAGTATGGCTTTCTTTTGAATGTCAGATTACTTTTTTGGGGCAACTTTTAACTTATTTTTCTACGTTTTTCCTGTTAACAGAAAGTTACGTGTAAAGGCTTGGTAGAGTCTAGTTAAATGTTTTAGTTGAGAGTGTATCATTGGTGATATGTATACACAAAGGCAGTCCTCTAGGACAGCGGACGGCAAACCGCAGCTCGCGAGCCATGTGTGGCTCTTTGGCCCCTGGAGTGTGGCTCAAAGGCCAGCTTAGGAGTACCCTAATTTAAGTTAATAACAATGTACCTGCCTATATAGTTTAAGTTTAAAAAATTTGGCTCTCAAAAGAAATTTCAATTGTTGTACTGTTGGCATTTGGCTCTGTTGACTGATGAGTTTGCCGACCACTGCTTTAGGAGATGCATCACACCTGGTTGTCCCACCACTGGGGATGTTCAGTTTGGTCAGTGAATGAGGATGATGATATTGTACACCGCTTCACTGCTCCTCTTTCATTTTACAGTGATGACTTCCCCTGTGATGAGAATGTGTACACTGCTTTGATGTAACTTGGGTCAACCATATACCAAATTCATTTCCCCATCAATCAATCATCTAATAATTTTATGATAATCCTTGCCTGAGTCAACCATTTCATTAGGGACTGCAGAATGTTGATTTTATATTTCTATCTATAATCATCTGTATTTATTAGCTGGCAATTTTCTGTGAAGCAGAGCATTCACTTATCCAACAGGTCTATTGGTTACTCAGAAATATAGGCCTTACTGGAGAGGCAGGATAAGCACATACTTCCCTCTACTGACCAGTTGTCAAAGGAAGGCGTGGTTTAATGGCTGCCTCAAATGGGGACAAAAAGGTTGTAATGACTCTTGAGAATCATGAAGGACTCATGGATTTTCATAGACTTGATTTCAGTTACCTATCATCTTTTTTTTAAAGTAATTTTTATTTATTTATTCATTTTAGAGAAGAGAGAGAGAGAGAAGGGGGAGAGGAGCATGAAGCATAACTCCCATATGTGCCTTAACCAGACAAGTCCAAGGTTTTGAACCAGCGACCTCAGCGTTCCAGGTTAACACTTGATCCACTGTACCACCACAGGTCAGGCTTAACTATCATCTTGATGCTGAAATAGTGCCCAATAAGGCCAGTGGGTACCACTTCAACCTGGCTTTTGTGCCCTTTGGTCTTGAATCTGCTGGTCTTTGAAACCATACTTTCAGTCACAGGATCAGCTGTGCTCATCTTGTATTTCCCTTTCCCCACCCTGGAATCAGTCACTTCCTCAAGGACCCTGGTTTCTTTTATAAAAGACCAAAATTTGGGCTAGAAAGAGTAAGCAGTTTTGTTTTTTTTTTAACTAGACTCTAATCCTATGGTGAATCTTTTCTAACTTTGCTTTTATAATGATTTTTTTCCACATCATTAAATATACTACTAAATATTTTAAAAATACATGAATAGTGTTATTTACAAAAGCACCAACCTATTTTGTTGAATAGGTTTGCACAGTTAGACTCTAACATAATTCATTTAAAGCTATTAAACATTTGGCCTAAGAAAATTGCACTGGCCTGAAAAATTTTCATTGACTAACCTGTTTGTTAATGTTATCCTTTACCAGCTACTCCACAGATATCATTAGATTGAAAATACTTTTAATAAGAATTCCCAAATTCCCTTACCAATAGATAGTCCCAGATTCCCTTACCAATAGATAGTCCCAGAAAACCAACCCAAAAGGAAGAGAATAAACAACAAAAGTTTTTATTTTCTCTGGATTTATTTATCTATTGGTTTTATTGAATTCCATTCTTTGTCCATCTTTAACTCCAACATAACATCTGCAGGTATGTTATGTTGGTTGATGCTTAATTTTGTGAAAACGAATCAGAATTTAGAACTGAAGGACCATGTTTGAATCTCTCTGATCTGGAGATAAGAAAATTGTTACCTGCATAGTTGGTGGGAGAGGCATGATGAGGAACTTAGGGGTTCAACTTTTATACCAACGGCTCCATCTTCATTTTACAAGCCTGCCACTCATGTCTCTATTAGTGGACCTGGTGACTACTGTAAAATTGCATGCACAACTTTAGAAGATAAAAATTGAATTCACTGTGGTGAGAAGTGGTGACTGTAAAGATATAAAAGATCCATAAATTAAAATCTGAGTAATCAGAATTTAGCCTAAAAAAACAAAGGAAAAAGAGTTAAGGAGTAATCTTGTGGCAGTGCATCAAAATGGAGAATGCATAATCGAGGGAGCTGAGACACTAGTGGGACATTTCAAATCCTTTTTCCAGGGAATGGTCATCAGCGGGCAATACACCAAAGTGATAAACTGATCAAAGTTTAATGGGCAATATCACAGTGAAAACACCGGAAGGGCTAGAGCATAGTGGCCCTATAAATATTTAATGTTTTATTATTTAACATGATTACTTTTCTTTTTTATTAATTTATTGATTTTAGAGAGAAAGGAAGAGAGAGAAACATGGATGTTGCTGTACGTGCCCTGACTGGGGATCAAACCGGCAACCTCTGTGCCTCAGGACAACACTCTAACCAAAGGAGCTATCTGGCCAGGGCAACATTATTACATTTCTGAAAATGTTAATTCAGTGGTTCTTAACCTGGGTTCTATCGAACCCTAGGGCTTCGATGAGTCGGTCTCAGGGGTTCGGAGAAGCCTCTGCCGCAGAGGCCAGAATAAAGTAATACCGTAATTTGTTGTGAGTTCATTCACTTTGTTGGTTTTGTTCTTTGAGCAAGGTGATGTTTATGCACGGCTCATTTTGTGCACCAGTAAGAAAACATGTATCTATGTCTTGAATTTGGAAAAAAATATATTTTATTTATCACTAAAGAAGGGTTCGATGAATGCGCATATGAAACTGGTGGGTTCGGTACCTCAAAAAAGGTTAAGAACCACTGTGCTAATTATATTTAGTCAAGTATTCCTTATCTACACTGCAGGTCAGAAAAAGAAGTGCTAAATGATATTGATGTCTGGTAATTCCTTGCTCTTATTTGAACAAGTAACTTTATCCTCTCCCTTCATTTTATTAAAAACATGCTAAAGGAAAGCTAGTGATATAAATTCTCTCCCAGGGCCCACACACCCTCTGGTGGAGATGATAAGTAACCACATTCCCACACACATGTTCGAATGTTAACTTATCAAAGGTAGGTAACTAGAGATTTTGTTTTACAATCAGCAATTTCTTGATCTTTGTCAAGATTAACAGGGTCTGTGGAATTAAGCATTTATTGCCAGATGATGGCATATGAAAAAAAAATTACCTCGTTCACTGTTAGCTCAAATAGCTCCCTTTCCATATATACAGTTTTTCTCATCTTACATTGACTGTTGTATAAGACTGAAGTCCACTTGTGAAAGAAGTTAAATTATAATCAACAATAGTATTTCTGATATTGTTAATGGCTCCCAAGCAGTGATAGCTGCTCTAGTAATCTCCTCTTCTCCTATATTGAAGATAACCATCTTCTACCATCCCAGGGTAGAGTTTAAAAAAGTTGTATTAAGAACCTTTCAGATTTCCAGGTTTATTAACTTTCTGTCTTACATTTGAACAAGGATGTCATTTCTTACACTAGATCAATGTAAAAAAAGAATGTGATATTCATCTCTCCAATTAAAAAAAAGAATATTCTTATAGAAATAGTGCCAGATCCTTTCAAATACTCTGCTTTTTATGCCACATTTTTGATGTAATAAAACTGTTAGAAAGACAGCATACATTGACAAAAATATAACAAAACATTCAAAAAAATTACATAGAAAAAATATTATCAAATCATTATAAATTAACATTTCACCTGAGAATGTTTTTGGTAGTGAAGCTAAGAGTTATGATATTCACTGAATATCTTTTAGAATATTACATAATACACTAAAAATTACTTAACATGCTGAATACTCACCCTATTTGCTGAATGTCCTTTAAAAAATGACTTAATCTTTTATTGGTACTGTATTTCCCCATGTATAAGATGCACCTTAATTTTGGGGCCTGAAATTTGAAAAAAAAAAAGGTACTACATAAAGTTATTGAACTCAGGTTTTATTCATCATAAAAATCATACAACTCCTCATCACTCAAGAAAGCGGGAAATGCAAGTAAAGAATCTACAACCACTGTATAAGATGCACCCAGTTTATAGACCCCAAATTTTTCCCCAAAAAAGTGCGTCTTATACATGGGGGAAATACAGTGATTTCTAAAATAAGTGTGTATACTGCAGATGAGTAACAAGAAATAAGATGTTTGTTACCCAGCACTGCAGGACGATGGAAGTAGAAGTACACCAAAAGGAAGAAGACACTGACTTCCTTTCTTTTTTTAAGAGAGAGGAGGGGAGATAGTGAGACAGACTCCCACATGCAACCCCCCACCCCCCAATTTGGGGCTGATGCTCAAATCAACTAAAGTATTTTTAGCAACTGAAGCTAACATGCTCAAACCAACCAAGCTATCCTTGGAGCCCAGGGCTGATGCTTGAACCAAATGAACCACTGGCTATGGGAGGAAAAGAGAGAAAAAAGGAAAAGGGGGAGGGGGACAGATGGTCGCTTTTCTTGTGTGCCTTGACCAGGAATCGAACCTGGGATGTCCATATGCCAGGCCAACACTATTTTCTGAGCCAAGCGGCCTGGGCCTCCTCCATACTCAAAATGTGATTCTTCCAAGTCATTTAACCTCTTCCTCATGAAGATAAGGGGGATAAATTTATTCTATCTCCCGGGTTTCTCATCAAGGACTTGCCCTACCTCATCCTGTCCACACGGCTCTTCTCCCTACATACTTCAGGAAGGTGAACTTAGCTGGTAAGTTCCCAGTAAGTCAGAAAGTTTGGGAAGTAATATTTAGAAATGTATAGGGAACAGGACAAAAAACCTCAGAAGAGAAAGAAGAATGGAAGTGAAAGTTTATGTATTGGTTGGAGATTGTGCTCCAACACACTGTTCCCACCCAAACACTACATACAGATAGTAGAAAGATTTTTAGGTGACTTGGCATAGAGCCTGTAAGTAAAAGTAAGCACTATTATTTGTAACAGAAAGAATAACAAGGAATTAATCAAATGTACTTTCATATATACTGCTCACAAGAATTAGGGGATACTTCAAAATGAATATGAAGTGATAAAATATCCCCTAATTCTTGTGAGCAGTGTACATAAATTAATTATTTAAGTAAAATATTAACTTTGATCGGAGAACCATTCATAAACATGGAATTAGGAAACTTATTTTCAAATATGAGATGAAAATTTTAAGTCATAAAATTTAAAAACCTAGAAATGAAAAAACACCTTTTATAATTTTATTTTCACTCATAGATTAAATTTTAAAATATTATTTAAAAATAATTTAGAAAAAGAAAAAATAGTTTGTGAATCATCAGTTGTCCTGTGCACCTGAGGACATTAGATCAAATAAACACATGCCACATACTCACCGAAGCCTAGCTGAGTTGGAACTCAACACAGCCTCCCCGCTATTTTCTTTATATTTAAAACAAAGGAGTATGGTGCCTGGGGATGTAATTCTGCCTTAAAAGTAATTTCTTATTTCAAGGACTGCCCATAGAGAACTCCTAATCATTTATAATCATAAGCTTTGGTGCCATTTTTTACTGTCAAATATACTTAAGATTTGTATTTATGCTTTAAAAAGGACACCTATGCAAAGAAATAAATTTGCGTATTTTTAACATACATAAAAGATTACCATTAAGGAATATCATAATTAGGAGAATTGTATAACATCGTGTTTGCAGATATCCTTGTCTGTTTAAAAGGTTATTTGGAAATCGGTAACTCCAGGTCATATCTGCCTTCTTTGCTTGCGTGGAAGATTGGGTAATGGAGTTAATTTGAGAACAAGAACAATATCTAATGACTAGTGAGAATTTTCTTTATGAGTACAGCCAACTTGAGAGTGTAGCCAAAGTCAACATCTCCTCAAACCAGTGTGATTTCAAAGGCATGAGTGATATGTGATTAAAGCCTCTGGAATCATCTTTTTGTGTAGCTTTTTACTTTAAAGGTATTTATATATATTTTAGCACACTCTCAATTTATTGTGATTAAATTTCATTACATCAGCTTTCACTCTGTAGGAGTTATCAGTATTAAAGTAAATAAATGATGATGAGGTATTACATTCTAAAATGAAACATCAATGGCTAATAATTTTAAATTATTAAAATACATTAACAGCTATTATAAGGCTATTATAAAGCTATTTTACTTCTAATATAGATAAAATCTATAAGAAAGTTCTTATTATAAGCAATCAGATTACATGACCAGTGACCAGCATACTTTTCTGAGTAATCAAATAGAACTTAACATGTTCAATAATTTCCATCATGTCTTCATAGAACAGTGTTCTTCCTTATCTCTAAACTTTTAAAATCACAGCATCTACCTATACCCGGGATTCTGACAATCCAGGTACTCACACCTGTTAGCTCGTTAGGAGGGCATTCCTTCACCCTCTTCACCCATATTCTAACAGGGGAACTGCCAGGACCCTTCAATCACAGGTACAGGTGCTACCATGCCTGGAAATGAGCCAAAGCTGCCACTTCTACAACACTTCTCTCCTTCTTCTTCTAAAACCCAGTCAAAATGTACAAACCTTTTCTATCTCCATTATTAACTCTATTGGCACTATTCTGATCTCCCATTTTTAGAACACAAATGCAAATATTCCCATGTTAATTCACAGATTAATTACTTGTTGACCATTTACTGAGTGAGTCCTACATTTAAGATACAGCCCTAGGCTCTGATATAGCAGTTGATAAGAAAAACCCCTGTTATCACAAACTCCCATTCTGAGAATCTGGGGTGAGGAGGCTAATTCATATACTGGGACTCACAGAATGAAGGCTGCCCCACATTATAAATCTAAACCGAAGTCTGCTGCGTTGACAGGAAACATCTGCCAAGGAAACCTAACCTGCACCATTCCCAATCCTCCAACTCAACTTATGCTAGCTCACCTTGCCCTAGAACACAGGACCTACTAGCTTTACAAGAAAATCCTTGCCCTCCTGGCCAATCATGCCCTGTTTCCGGGTCACCTCTTCTAATGCTGTGTGAAACTCCTGTCCCAAATCCCCTGGGAACAGTGCTCCACTGCTTGTGAAGCACTGAACCCCAACACCATGGATGTTTTTTTTTCCCTTGGATAAAAAAAAAAAATTAATCACGTACTAAATTGTTTTGGCATATGACCAGAGGGAGGAATAGGAAAAACTGTATGTTAGGAGATGGAGATAAAAGTCAAATAAATTGCAAAAAAATATCAGGTATTGCTAATGCTATATAGTAAACAGAGGAATATGACAGAGATACAAGGGGATGATCCAGGTGGGGCATCAGGGAAGGCTTCTCTGAAGACATCACATTGAGGTCAGAATGACAAACTGACACAGACCGTATGCAAAAGGCTGCTGCCAAATACGATTCTGCTATTTGTAAGCTCTTAATAAATATTAAACCCAAGCAGTTATCTCTAAGATATGTATTCCATATTGCAAATAATTCAATGCTTAATATTAGATTATTCTGAGTTGCTCTAGAACACACACACACACACACACTCACACACACACACACACACACACACACACATATATATATATAATATTTTAAAAAGTAACACCTACTTACATTATAAAAATTTAAAATAAGTTTTCAAGGGGGAAGACTTCCTAGCCTTGATATTATCATGTATTTTATATGATGCATATGTAAACCATTTATTTGCACATAGTTTTATCACATTAATACAAATGACCACCTCACTTCAGGGAATGTTAAATTGGACACCGATTTGTAGAAAGAATGAACACTTCTTTCTGTAAGATGTTAACTTTATTCCAGCACCTACTATGCTCAAAAGCCCAGGCCCAATTTAAAATTCCATGCTGCTGGGAGCAGGACTCCATTTGTACTCGACCACGTTCCTGCTTTCACTTGTAAGCCTACTGACGTTCTGAATATTTGTATCTAGAGTTGTTACTTTTAATCAACATAGATTCTGATGGAAAACTACAAATTACACCGTTCACCATTCCTGATTCTAGGAAAAATAACGATGATAATCTGTTAGCATTGGAAGAAAGCTTTTATCTCTGTTAAAAAGATATGACAAGCCCCAGATAGAGTCACTTGTGCTAAACAAACCAAGACTTACTAGCTAAGCTAATGCAATTACACTTTGCCCAGGATGGTAGTCATAACTGGTCAGAGGGACATATTTTGGTCATCATAAATAATCTGCCACACAGACCTTTCCATCTCTCATAGGGATACAGATGAAAGATCATAGGAAAGTTTTATTAAGTTAAATTTTGAGGACATATCTAGAAGCAAGATCTCAACAGACTGAGAAAGTGCTCTGGAAAATGGCAGTTCTGAGGTCTCTTAGGCATTTAAAATCAAAGAGGAAAAAGTAAGAAGAACACATGAACTCCACGGCTGGCACAGTGAGGAGGTGGGAGAAAGCAAAGCAGGGACATCTCTAGGACTGGATAAAAAGCAAAATGGAGACACAGAGAGATGGTGTGTGGGGACCAGACAACATTGAGGGGTTCTGTGGTCTCCTGCTCTGGTGGAGGCTGTGCCCTGAGGAGCCTGTAAGAGGAAGTTACTCTGCCATTTCAAAGCAAATGAAAATTCTCAGATTCATAAGCAAATGGGCAGAGCTCACTTAAAGACTGACTGTTGGTCAAATAAGTTTATAAAGATAATATATATGTTTGCTTGCTTGTAGTTTGTATTGGGTGTGGGAGACTGGCTGTAAGCTGGCGAAGTTATTATAGCCTAAAGCTTAGTTTTAAAACTAAGCTTTTGCCCACACCTTTGACTGATTGCATGATGTGGGGTGGTGCACTCTTATGAGGAATCCCATTATGCCTCAGATAACTGACTTTGTATCAGAAACTTCCTTGTTTGTATATTGCATTAAAGGTTTGGATTTCTACACTATAAAATGAGGCAGACAGGGAGCTTGTTCTCTCAGTTCTTGAGATTAGCATTAGAGAAGAGAGCAGAGAAAGGTCATGGCGGAGAGGAGCAGCCAAGATGGCAGAGTGCTGAAGAAGCCAGTTTGTGCAAAGAAGATGGGGAACAGAGGTGAATAAGGCTGGTGAGCTAGAAACCTTTGATTCTAGAAAACTCGGTTAAGTCAGTGGCTTTGGGAGCCCTGAATGGAAAGGGGAGTGCTTTCCCACTGTGTTTATTTCTTGCCCGCCAGGTGCAAGCTAGGATTAAAGCTGATGGCTCACCAGTTCTTGGCTCTGTTGTTTCATTATCTTCTGTCCAAATCAAACCTGAACCTGCACTGGCCAGGCGGCTGTGATGATGGCCGTGGCTACTGGTTTTACACTGACCTTTGCTAGGTGCAGCACTGGCCAGAACTACACACTGTGACCTACCCAGTTTATGATCACACCACGCTGTGTGGCTACTTTTGGTCAGGCCTGTGACCTGCCATGTGGCCCAGAGCTTGTCAGGTTTTGTTCACAAAAGATGAAGTCATATGCCACAGAGACCCCATTTGTCTCCCTAGGCATGTTATCTAGACCTGAAATAATCTTTTTTATTACTTCCTTGCCTTGCCTTTAAAAACCTTCGTCTTGCTGTAGCCCCCTGGAGCTCCTCTCTACTTGCTGGATGAGATGTTGCCTGATTTCATGAATTGCTCAATAAGCCAGTCAGATCTTCAGTTTTACTCCACTGAATTTTTTATATCACTGTTCAGGGACAAAAACTCTTAAGGGGAAATAAAACACAATGTACTTATCAACAATATGTGTTGTGACCAGGTTTTCAGAAATCCACTGTGGCAAAAGTTGAGAAAAATTTGCACCTTTATTTTGGTGGGATAAAAACAGAAACAGCAATGGGAAATTGAGATAACATTACAACTCAGTTTCTTTTCTGCTCATCAAAAAGATGCACCACAGGAAATGTTATTCATGCTTAAAATGTTCCACTGAGCCACTCAAATAAAACTGCAAATCAAGGAAATTTTGAAATGGATTTTCAATGAGTTTTACTGAAAACATTCTTTATTGGTAAGCAAACAATTCAAACTTTTTGATTACATACATCATGCAAAACGGACCTCACACGTGGTTGTCTAACTGCTCATTGTGATTTAATCTTTTTTGAGATAATAGATTTTAAGTTATAGTGACTATAGTAGTAAAAAGAAATCAGAAAAATGACTGATGCAAAATACTATGTAGTTCATGTAAAAGTCTTGTTAATCCCTTCTGGATGTTTAATTCTCCTAATGTAAATCTTAGTATTTTAGAAGACTATCAGACACAGAAAGGGCAGCTGTTTTGTATGGGCACCTATAGGCACTCCACATAATTGACATAAAAAAAAGCTATGAGAATAAAGTTTCAAATAATTTCACAGGGTTTGGTTAACTCCCCCCACCCCAATCCCTGTTTTGTTAATCCAATGCCCTTTTATTTAAAATGCTTATTTGTTTCAATAGATTATTTCCTTAGAAAGATGATTTTGCTCTTGTGAAAATGTAGTATATCCCTGGTCATCTTTCTGAACTGAGATTGACTTTTTGAACTATTATTTATATAGTCTCTAAATTGTTTTCAACGAATGGAAAGAAACAAGGCTTCCCATTCTGGGGGGTGGGGGAGGGAAGATTTGGGAATAATCTTACTCTATGTTATAATAATCAGAAAAAGTTTTCTTTATGGTGATGGAATCACCACTTCTTTTGTGGAATCTCTGGTAAAATTCCCAGTATTAAAATCCCCAATACAGGCAAATTCACTGCCTTAAAAATAACCAGAGCCCCCTGAGAAAGGTGAACTCCAAATGTACTGGCACATTTGAGTCAGCTGGCAAGAAGCAGGCACAGAAGACTTTTCCGATGTACCTGGAAGTGACTGCTGCCCTAACAAACACCTAATATACATACACAGGTGGCTTTGATATCGGGCAGTGACTAGAGGTTGAAAGGAATTTTAGGAGCATGACAGAAAAAGCCAAGACTGCCTTGAACACTGTTAGTGGAGCTATGGGTAAAGGCTAGTGAGGGCTCAGAGGATGTAAGGAACACAGCAGAGAACAGGTGAACTGCCACAAGAGTATCTAACTGCCATGAATGGACTATTAGGAGAAATTAGGAGCTGGATGGTGCTCCCAGTGAGGGCTCAGAAGGAAGTGAGGAACATGCTGGTGGACACTAAAAGAGATTACAATTGTATAGTAGCAAAAAAGGTTAGCTGAATTGTGTCCTGCAGTTATGTGGAAAGAAGTTGCAAGTGACAAACTCAAAATATTTAGCTAAAGAGATTTCTAAGCAAAGTTTAGAAGGTGCCTCCTGCTTTATTCTTGAGGTTTATAGTAAAATGTGAAGGAGATAGATAAATTGAGGTAAGAACTGTTAATTATAAAGAAAACAGGACTTGATGACTTGGAAATTCCTAGCCTACCCAAATGCAAAAAAATAAAACATTAAAAAAAGCAACTCCAAGGGAAGGAGGTGAGTGGCGGGTTTGACCTCCCCAAACACTTGAGAAATGTCAGAAAGGCCTGAGGGATCAGTCCCTCCAAAAGGCTCTTTGAAGAGATTAAGGGTATGACTCATAAATTCTCTCAGGATCTCAGGAAAAGTAAAAGAGATGAGATTATCTAAGAAAAATATATGGAGGCGCCTCTGGTCTATAGTGAATCCCCAAAACATACACAGAAGAGCCACAAATTCTCTGAGAATGCTAGACTGGCAGACTCTGCCCTCTTAAACTAAGAGGGAGAGTTTAAGTATGAAAGATAATCAGACCTCCCAGAATGCCACAGGCAAGACACAAGTTGACGGGACCGCTCAGATACAAATAGTGCTAGCTCTCATGAAAACAGAGGAGACTCTGAGAGGAAGCCCCAAGCCTGGAGGACAGTGCTGTCAGCCATAGACTATTCCCAGGCTGTGCCTGGCTGAATTTCTACATTACTTGGCACTGGTGGCTCCTTTTATTCATTCCATTTTCTGATTATTTGAACAAGAATGTCTATAACTGTTATTCGATGCCTGTCCCACCTTCATATTGGGAAAAGATAAGTGGTTCTGTTAACAGGTGGAGAGGAACCATGTTTCAGGAATCATACCCAGATCCTAACTCATACCTGATTTAGATGATTTAATAAATGAGGTTTGGGATTTTGGAGCAGGTCAGATTCAGGTAAGATACTACATTTGAAGTTGATGCTGTAATGGCTTGAGACCTTTGAGCACCTCTGCATGGGGTGACTTTATTTGGGAATGGATGTGATTTTTGAGGCAGTAGTCAACTGTGGTAGAAGAATGGCCCCCCAAATGAATCAAGTTCTAATCCCCAAATGTGTAAATTCTGCAGATGTGATTCTAGTAAGCATTTTGAGATGAGGTGATCCTGGATTATTTAAGTAAACTAAATGTAATCACCAGGGTCCTTATAACAGAAAAGCAGCATTAAAGTTGGTAGTAAAAAAGGTAAGAACAGAAGTAGACATCAGAGGGGTACAGCCCTAATGGAGGGGATGCTCGTGGCCTCTACAAGTTGAAAGAGGTAAAGAACAGATTCACCCCCGCAATTTCCAGGAGGAACCTGTGTTCTGTTACTTTAAAAGGTAAAGGGGGCTTTAAAGATGTGGTTAACGTTACTATGGTTACTTTGGACCTTGTGATCGGGAGATAACCCTGGATCACATAGTGGGCCAAATCTAATCACATGAGTCCTTGAAAGCAGAGAACCTTTCCTGGCTGTTGTCACAGAAATCAGATGACAGAGAAGGGTCATAAAGATAGTGTTGCTGGCTTTGAAGGGAACAGAGGCCACAGGCCAAGGAATGCAAGTGGCCCCTGGAAGCTGAAAAGGTCAGGAATTGTTTCTCCCAGACTCTTGAAGAAATGCAGTCCTGTTCACTTTACTTTAGTCCAAGGAGACTAGATTGACCTACAGAATTAGAAGACAATAAATCCTTGCTGCTATGAGCCATTAAGTTTGTAGTAATTTGTTAGAGAAGCAATATAGAAAACTACCAGGAGTGGTGACCTAAGATCAAGTGATGCCTTTGAAGAAAATGCGTTTCTACCATCCCCGATGTGCCTGCCTCCTTTGGGAAATACCTGGCCCTAAAGAATGCAGACATCTCTGCTGGTCATTCTTTACATCCAGGCAGCCTGGGAGGACTGACATTCCTGCGTTTCTACACTTGTTTTGCCCTGGAGTAGAATACATCCTGGTGTTGATACTTCGAACAGTGTTTAGTATCTTTAGCGGGTCCCCTGAAAAATGTGTTGAATGAATAAATGAATGTGATCAAGGTAGATGCTAGGAGAAATGGTAATTCCTCTAATTTAAAGCGCTGTCTGCCACATCTCAAGAATTGCTGAAAAAAAAAAAAAGAACTGTTGACCTTTATATCTGCTTCTAGTTTATGATGTTCACACTTCTGTAGAATACAAGGTCAAACTGTATTTTCTGATACAGTGAAACAGCTAAATCAGAAAGTTAAAAGGATGCATATTATCTTAATAGGAGAAATAATCACTGTATAATCAAAGCATTTCAAAATCAGACAATAGATACTCTTCAGTATAAATTACAGAAAAATTTTCAAAATATTTCATCAAAAGATTCCTTAATGGCTCTTGATCAATGCAGCATCCAGAAACTTTAGTGTAAATTTTACCAAGTTTATCAAAATAGGGATTGTTCATTTTCTCTGCCAACAAATGCTGTTACATTAACACTGACTTAACTAATTGTTGTGTCTGGATATTTAAAAGCTATTAACATAAGTCAGTACTACAACTAAAAACTCAAACATATTAATCTCAAAATCTACTCCTAATCCAAACTCATCAACACTAAGGCTGACGGGTAGAAGAATAAAACCAAAATGTATCTGCATAAATAATAAAAACAAGCTGGTACTTTTAACGTGAGTTTTCCTCATGAGTATGGCACATTACGTCTCCTACATGTTGAGCATGAACAGGAGCTGTACTATTTTAGTTGCTGGAGTAACACCGTGTTAAGAATATCTGCTTCTTGTAGTGTCAGGCTTTCATCTGTTAGCTCTTTGTTTGGAAATGAAGTCACAAGAATAAAGTCAAGAGTTGCAAATTCAGGGCGGGACTGTACAATGAAGTCCCGAACGTCCAGGATCCTGAGAAATAAGATAAAAATAATTTGTGATACATAAGTTTTATTGCCATATACGCTTCTAGCTAAAATTAGATAATAACTAAAGTTACACAATACTAATCCTTAATTGTTTTGTAACTTTAATTTATATTGTGTCAACAGATGGATTAATCTTAGCTTTAGGATAAAATGTGAGGAGTAACTATGGAGTATACAAAGTATCTACATTATCTACTTTAACTGTAAACAGAAACAACCTTCTGATGAATTATGTAGAAAATAAATGTCAACCATGTTTTACAATGAAAATACAAGTCCTGCTTTTCTCAGAGTATAAAATGTTTAGCGGCACATGTCCCAGAAAAAGGTACCTTAAACTGGCCTCTGTCAAAGTGCATCTGAAATTATGAAAACTCTAAGTCATAAAGAATAATTTTTAAAAATTACTTTCACATAAGGTCTCTGGTTTAAATACTGAATAGGTAAACACGGTACTGGAATCCCTTCACAACCACATCAAAATTATAACTGAACTACAGAAAAACCATCATTCAGAACTACCTAAAATCTAGCTGAACCGAAATCCTACAACTAAGGATATAAAGAACCACACTGAGACTGGTAGGAAGGGTAGAGACATGCAACGGGCTGGTCCAACACCCATGTGCAGTGGATAAAAATTGGGAGGCATATCTCGCTGTGAAGGTCCTCCCTAAAGAGTCAGGATGGGGTCCCAGTGCCAGGAAGAAAAATCACCGTAAGTTTTGGCTGTAAATACCAGTGGGGATTATGGCTGAGTGAGACAAAGGGCTGTTGGGCCACCCATACACAGACGTGCGTGGACTCACTCCCTTTGAGCTCCAGCACTGGGGCGGCAGCTTGAAAGGCACTAGAGACGTACGGGAGAAACTGAATTGTCTGGTGTCAAAAGGAGAGCTGGAGGGGCAGCTTTTTCTCAGATGGAAATGCTGACAGAGGCCACTGATCCTTGATGACTCCGCCCCCAACAGTGCCAGCAGGCAGGTACCATGTCTGAATCTCCATCAACCTGGCTAACACCATTAACCCCACCCTGGTGAATCCCTGAGACTTGTCTCACTCAGCTCCAGGGCATACCCAAGCTGATTTCAGTGGCTTTTCCATACAAATGGCCTGTTAGGGCTCATGCTTCAGACATTCCTAAAATCTCTAAAACAAGCAACATCGGCCTCAGAGAACTCTATACTTCTTATTATGTGATCCCAGCCCCAGCACTATCAACAGCTGGCCTTGGCTTGCAGTTTGGCCTCTCCTGGGCACCTCCAAGCCCAGCACAAGTAGCAGCCATTGACAGATCACTTTGTAGCTCATGTCGGTGGCCCCAAGCAGAACACAGGAGGTAGCTGACCTTGACTTCTACCTCCCAGGAGGCCTGAGCCAGCAGACCCAGTGGGCAGCTTTATACCACATCAAAGCACTACCCAAACACCTCCACAAGTGACACATTCAAGGGGCAGACTCAGCAGGCACCAAAGCCTCATTGAAGTTAAGTCCTGTTCTGTGGGGTGGGCCCCTGCACAGCTGATCCTTCACAGCAGTCACAGCCAGTCCTTGCAGCTGATCGGCCTGGGGTAAATCCCTCCCACTAACATGCCAAGAGCCTCCCAGTAAGGTTTAACTACAACAGGAGGGCGCACACAAACCATACAGGGGGTGGAAGAGGCACACATAGAGTGCCCAGCTTAGGGGAACAGAAAGAAGGCTATGCCACAGAAAGGACACTTACTACATTAAATCAGTCACTCTACCAAGCCCGAAAGAAACCAGCTCTACCTAATCCATAGAAACAAACACAGGGAGATGGCCAAAATGAGGAGACAAAGAAGTATGTCCCAAATGAAAGAACAGAACAGAATTCCAAAAAAAAGGACTAAACAAAATGGAGACAAGCAATCTACTACATGCAGAATTCAAAACATTGGTTCTAAGGATGCTCAATAAACTTAAAAAAGTAGAATAACTTAGGGAGAACTTCAACAGTATAAAGAATGACATGAAAATCATAAAAAAGAACCAATCAGAAGTGAAGGATATACTAACTGAAATGAAGAATTTATATGGAATCAATAGTAGAGTAGATGAAGCAGAGAATCAAATCAGTGATTTGGAATATAAGGAAGCAAAAACATGCCATCAGAACAGCAAAAAGAAAAAAGAATCTAAAAAAATAACAATAGTGTAAGGAGTCTCTGGGACAACTTCAAGCGTACCAACATCCACAGCATGGGGGTGCTGGAATGAGAGGACAGAAAGTAAAAATTGAAAACCTATGTGAAAATATATAATGACAGAAAACTTTCTTAACCTGGTATAGAAAATAGATGTATAAGTCCAGGAAGTGCAAAGTCCCAAAGAAGATGAACTCAAAGAGGCCCACACCAAAACACATCACAATTAAAATGCAAAAGGTTAAAGACAGAATCTTAAAAGCAGCAAAAGAAGCTCCCATAAGACGATCAGCTGATTTATCAACAGAAACTTTGTAGGCCAGAAATGATTGGCTAGAAATATTTAAAGTGGTGAAAAAAAAAAAAAAAAAAAGAAAGAAAAGAAAAGCAAGGACCTATAACCAAGATTACTTTACCCAGCAAAGCTATTATTTAAAATTGTAGGACATATAAAGAAATTCCCAGACAAAAAATAAAGTTAAAGGAGTTCACCACCACCAAACCAGTACTACATGAAATGTTAATGGGTGAAGAAGAAAGAAGAAGGAAAAAGAAAGAAGAAGAAAAAATAAAAAATATGAACAAAAACTGGCAATGAGTACATATCTATCAACAATTGAATCTAAGAAACAAACAGAACAGAAACAGACTCATAGATTACAGAACATTTTGACAGTTGCCAGTTTTGGAAGGAGATGGGTGAAAAAGGTTAAGAAATTAAGAAGTACAAATGGGTTGTTACAGAATAGTCAGAGTACAGCATAGGGAACAGAGTCAATAATACTCTAATAACAATGTATGGTGTCAGCTGGACACGAGGTTTATCATAATGACCACTTATTAAGTTATATAATGTGTAATCACTGGGTTGTACACCTGAAAATAATATGCAATATTATATGTCAACTATAATTGAAAAATAAAATATGAGTTAAAGTGGAAAAAAATTACTTTCACATATACATAGTAACTCTGGAAGAACTCTCCAACCAACCAAGATATCTGGCTAGGGCATACACAGTAACTCAACTAACGTCATAAATGTATTTCTCAGAGGGATACAATAACCAAAAACAATATGATGTACAAGTGAATATTAAAATGAGATTTAAAATGGTTTATTCTAAGTACTTGACAATAGCACAGGTAAATTTCACATTATAAATTTGTACTATGAAGAATTTGCTATGTAAAAGTTAATCCTGATCAGAATTACCATAAATTTTATAGGAGTAAAGTCCAAATAAGATTTTACTATATTAAATTAAACCTGACTCCACTTCACATTGTTTTAGCAACAGTGCAAAACTGTAGCTTTTACCAATTTTCTTTATTATTATTTTTTTTATGATAGCTGGATTTGCCTTAGTATTTGGATAGTTTACAAAGGTTGTTTAATTACCAAGTATTTCACTTCATATACATAGCTATTACCCTTTTAAAGTTTTTTTCTTTTGTCAAAAACTTACTGCAAATCTAAATAATGCCCTATTCTTCATTATCCAAGTTACATCCAGTTCTACAGAGATAAGTAACCATGCATGTAGAGCAAACTTGAAGCTTACCTGTGTGTACTATTGAATCTTTGTATCAAACGACTTCCATCTGCAAGCCTGATTTGAATTTTTGTTATTGGCACTGAATCATCAAGAAGAACAATTGCGTTCAGTAGAGACTTATCCTCCTCTTCTGGGGAGGAAGGTGTACTGACAATTTCAGGGGTGAGGCTATAAAAGAAAGTGAGAGAATTAGAATACAAGTCTGAACACACAAGGTAGGTGACAAAGTGAAAACAAGGGATAACCACTTACACCTGTTCTGACACTAGAGTTATTGCCCCATTGCATCCGACCAGCAAGAACAAGGCTCCCCTGGAGTCTCCTGTATTTCTTCCAACCTTTTCCACTATACTGTAATTATTTCAAATTCTTTGATTTTGACTTAGTTTATGCAATCTCTTTCAAAAGTCTGTGTATTCGTTCCTCCTTTATCCCTTTGAAATTTAGTGTAACTGTTTAACATATACCAATTGTCAGAAATCTGAGTAACTTTGAGTTAACATCAAAGGATCACAGATTTAGTTTCAATCTCAGCTAAATTCGTTGCATAAACTTAAACGAATCCCTTTGAATTCCAAATATATCATTTATAAAGTGGGGAATACTATGCTATAAAGGCAGGTTAACAGGCATTCCTCAGAGATCTTCAGGTCTGGTTCCAGACTACAACGATGATGCGAGTGTCACAGTAAAGCGAGTTGTAATCTTTTTGCTGGTGAAAGATCTTGCCCTCAACTTATAAAAAAATACAGCACATCTGAAGCACAATAAACTGAAGTGAAATTAAAAAAAGTCTACTGTACACTAAGACCTAGCACAGTGTGTCAACAGGTACCAGCTAGTTTTGCAAATACTATAAATCGCTAACTTAATATTAAATACAGTCTTTTTAAAAGTTCTGTTAATATTTAGCCTCCAAAGTCTCATCTATTTGCCATGTGAAACTTTAAACTTTATCATTCAATTGATCAAATGATAGTGACATTAATATATTGTTCGTACGTTTCAAGTACTATATCAAAAAGATAATTTAAAAAAAAGGAAAATAAGAAAGTTAATTGATAAAACGGGGCTTCTAGGAAAAAAGGAAGTTGACTGTAAGCATAGTAATTCCCTCAGACAGAGGGAG
Source organism: Rhynchonycteris naso (assembly GCA_037038555.1). NCBI lineage: Eukaryota > Metazoa > Chordata > Mammalia > Chiroptera > Emballonuridae > Rhynchonycteris > Rhynchonycteris naso. The sequence continues at coordinate 233,833,690 of CM072998.1, forward strand.
AAACACCTTCAGACTGAAAAGAGGGAGGCCAGCATGAATTGAATAAATGTAGAGGTAAAGGGGAATATACTGAGAAAGTGAATTCTTAGCAGCCTCTAGTTTCTCAGTGAAGCTACAAGTGAACACGTGCTGAGATGGGACGGAGAACAGGAGGCTTAGTTCAAGCAGGGAGTCCGGGAATGCTCTTTGATTTTGATGGGGAGGCGCAGTCTGCCTGCCTGGCACTGTGTGTGGACATCCCAGCGGCACTGCTCTGCACAGGGGCAGACAAATCCATGGCTGTACAGTAAGGCAAAGGGACTGTGGAATTGCTGGGATAAGAACAAGAAGAAAAGGCAGGGGAAAGGGGCTGTTAGGTTTTAGAGAAAACAGCCCTCAAGGTCCAGGGACCAGATGAAGTTAAACCTCAGGTACAGTGGCCAGAATGAGTGACGAGAGCAAAGAGAATCTTTTGGACTGAACAGTATAACAGGTAATGACTGTTCTTAAGTAGAAACAGAGATTTGATGCCTGACCAGGCAGTGGCACAGTGGATAGAGCGTCGGACTGGGATGCGGACTACCCAGGTTCGAGACCCCGAGCTCGCCAACTTGAGCGCGGGCTGCTCATCTGGTTTGAGCAAAGCTCACCAGCTTGGACCCAAGGTTGCTGGCTTGATCAAGGGGCTACTCAGTCTGCTGAAGGCCCACAGTCAAGGCACATATGAGAAAGCAATCAATGAACAATTAAAGTGTCACAACAAAAAAACTGATGATTGATGCTTCTCATTTCTCTCCATTCCTGTCTTTCTGTCCCTATCTATCCCTTTCTCTGACTCTTTCTCTGTCTCTGTAAAAAAATAAAAAAAGAAAGAGATTTGCTTCGCATAATGATTTCATCTTCATACACACCAGCTCAAACGCCAGGACTGAATGTCTACTTGTCAGCCCTACCTATCAACAATGAATTTGTGATTTTCTAGGTCTTCTGCTTGACCTGCTCTACTAAGCTTATTTTTATTTAACAACATCTTTTTTTTTTTTTCTACCATTGTAACTGTGCGGTTCTACATCTGTGATTTGTGTTTTATTATATTAACTGAAGGCAATGGTTAAAGTCTTTTGGGTGTTTTTTTTTTTTTAATTTTGTAGTAAATCATGGGGTGACGTTGGTTAATACAATCATGTAGGTTTCAGGTATACAATTCTGTAATATTTTATCTGTATACCGCATTGTGCGTTCAACACCCCAAGTCAAGTCTCCCCCCATTACTACCTATCCCCCCTTTACCCTTCTTAACCTCGCCCCACCCTCTTACCCTCCTGCAATCCCCACTGTTGTCTGTGTCCATGAGTTTTGTCATTGCTTAATCCCTTCACCTTTTCCCCCCACCCCCATCCTCTCTGACAGCTGTCAGTCTGTTCCCCCATCTATGAATCTATTTCTATTTTGTTTGCTAGTTTATTTTTTTACCCTATAATTATATATATGTCACAATAAAAAATTAGATTAGTTTCCATCCATGTAAAGTTCTGTTTCCAATTAGACAATGGAATTACTATTAGACCACCAAATATGGAGGAATGACAGATCTACATGGGATAATTGTTGTGAAGATTGAGTTAATGTATGTAAAGTGCTCAGAGGGCCAGGAATTTGGTAATTACTATCTAAGTATTAGCTACTATAATATTATTACACAATCTTCTTACCTAATTCCATCTCCAAAGTCTTAGTTTTTACTTTCTAGGTACTTTTTAATTTTATTCTCAAAGGAAATTCATGTTGAACAAAGATAAGTATTTTTCTCATTTTAGGATTCTACCTTCCAAGTTTTTGTCCTTCTCCACTAAATGCCTTGAACCTCAATCTGGGTTTTATGTATTCTTGATCCTGATGATCCTCCATATCCAAGTTCACTTGGCCACCATGAACCAGTCGCTGAAGCTCCAGGGGAATTTCTCTTTTAAAAAGGGGGAAAAGATTTTGGTTAACTTTTGGGAAAAAGAAATCAATCTAGACTGCTGAGATTAGTATAATCAAGTTGAAAGCTACACTGGAAAACCAAAATTTTTGTGTAAATTGTAATACAAAAATTTCTGTGATGACTGAGTAGTATTTATCTACAGATAATCCTGTAGATGTTTCTTTCTTAAAGTACATCACATCATTTATTAGTGATTCTCAACAGAGGGATGTTTTGTTGTCAGTGAGCTTGGAGTGCTTCTAACAAATTGTAAGACAGTACTGTAGTTCTTACCTGAATTAACACTAGAAACTTCCTATGAGGACATAACAGTAAATTCAGATATTTCTTTCTAAACTACCTGGAAGTTTTCAAAATGACAGGGGTGTTTCTGACTGACGTGTGCCTCCCAAGTGTGCTGCTCAGACAGGGCAGGATGAAGATGCTCTTGCACAGGGGAGGCTTCCTGTATGATGAGGACCTGGCTCAGGCTCCACAGAACCACGGATGGCCATGCCTGAGTCCTGTGATGGCGACACTGTTAATAATGTCAGAGCCTAAATTCTAAGGCTAGGCTCTGTCTTACATATGAGCTAGAATTCAAAACCTGTTTTTGTTTTCTTTTGTACTGTATTAACATGCTTTGAAATTTCCATCTTCCATATAAACCGAGGGAAGATTTACCTTGTTTAGTTTGGAACTTCAGCAACTCCATGACTGCAATGCTACTTCCAGAATGAAGCTGCCAACTTCACATACCTCGTTATTCTGATTTTATGTCTCCCACACTGGTATGATAAATGCTAGACTGCACATAGGTGCAAACCTATCTGACTGCTTTGTTATGTCTCCTGGTGTAGTCATACCAGGCATTTAGAAATTGAAATATAATTTTATAATAAACTTCTTTTGTTCCTGCAGTATTTTTAAAATAAAATTTACACTGACTTTTGGACATAATGTACATAGAAAGATATTATTATTTATGGGTTTTTCTTTGAAGAGAGTGATGATGGTATTACAAAATATTTGTTAATAAAGGGAAAATGATCATACAGTTGGTAATCACTGACACCAATCACTGCTTTCAAGGAGTCTTTTCTAAAACTGTTCTTGATCAGAGTGTACCATGATTGTGTGAACAGTATCCTACAAAGTTTATAGATTATTTTCATTTAGTAGGTTAGTTCTGATCTTTATTATAGTACACTGATCATCAATGTTTTCTTCCACCATCTTGAAATAAGCATCAATTTCAGCAGTACTATTGCTCTTTACTTCACAGATGAACACTTTCCCTGCTCACTAACTCCCAGCTCTTCCCAGTGACTGCAGAGTTCTAAGTTCATAGCACTGACTTAAACTGTTATACCCTTGTATTCACCACTCACCATACACTGCCCATGTACAGAACAGCTTCCTGCCTTTTTCAATGATTTCAGTATACTGCTTACATTATTTCTTGCCCTATATTTGATATTCTGACATTTCATTGTAGAATTCAAATTCAAAATTCATGCTAATTAATGTTATAAAATGCTTTTCCTTCAGAGTTCCTTCACTAACTCAACTCCAGTGAGTCTCTTCTCCACTCCACTTCAGCCACATCCTTGGGCATATTTCATCACTTGGAAAAGCCCCACCTTCAATTCCTGGGTAGAGTGTAACCTCCTACTCCAGTCCCTTGACTGCTATTGAAATCTCCCAGTTTATCACCAATATCTTAGCAAAATACCTTATCCTGCAGCAAGAAGAGCTAATGAGCTATGATGTTCTTTGGACAAGTCAGGGTACTGTATATCTGCTTTACTTTCATAAATTATAACTTCAAACTAACCTTTTGAAATCTTCTGCCAGTAGTAGTGCCACTTTAAAAGATTTCTAATATAAGTTGCTGAATTTCAGGCATACATGCAATGAAAGTCATCCTGTCAACAGTAAGCAGGACAGTGGCTTAGTGGATGGGTAGCTCCATGCTAATCAATTCACTGACTTATTACATTGAGATGTTTCTTCTTAGATCTGTGACCAAAGCTCATCAGAGTTTTAAAGGTAGCAATGTTTTATTGCCTCCCATACCCCCAGTTGAGAACCAATAACTTACAGACAGCTATATGTCCTTTATATACTTAACATACTCTTTCCCAGGAGCCACTGGCATAATAAAATTCTTAAAATCCAGTAGTGCCCTGACAAAAGGCACTGACTGACTGATTAAAAACAACAAAAAAAAACCCTAAGTAAAAAGAGAGAACACAAATATCTCAGCTTACCCTCTTTTAACAGACTCCAGAAATTGAGCATTTGTTGGGTCATTGTAAGGTCTCAATTCTCCATCATCTAAACTGAAACCATTGCTCCACAATTTAAGCAAAATCTGGACCTTTTGAACATAGAAAAAAAATTAAATAAATACAAAAATCCAACTGAATCAAACAATTTTACGTTTCAAATGTGGTATTTCACAACATATTAAAACACTTAATTTAAAATTCATGCTTAATTTAAAATTCACCTTGAGGTGGTGAACACACAATACAATATATAGATGATGTATTATAGAATTGTACAACTGAAACCTGTATAATTTTATTAGTCAATGTCACCCCAATAAATTTAAAATATATGGAGTTATTTGTACTGTTCTTTACTCACAGTTACAATAAAGACGTAAGTGAAGTCAGTGGTGTTTGCTAAGCAGACTTGTATTTAGCTTAACAAAGAGAAATGGCTAAAATACCAAAAGTCTAACAGGCCCCACACCTGGCCCCTGGTCTTGAATATAATTATTTCTAGCTTACCGAGAAAATGAAAACAATGAGAGCAGCCAGTTGCCACTCCCTAACCACCACTCTCCTTCTGTGCCCAATATTCTCAGCTAAAGCTTAAATATTCATTCCACGTGGGAAGGCAGAATTTCCAGTGAGCCTCCAAGTCTAAATTATACATGTTTAAAATGAGGTTATAACTTCAAAATTTCAAAAGGTAACAAATAATAATTTTAGGTGTTGCTATGTTTACAACTCAGCTCATCCTACATTAGGACAGTACACCATTTATATAATTATATCATATGCATATAAACTTATTTTACAGTGAATCATATATTCTTTCAACAAAGACTTATGTATGTATCTCTTAAGTACAAGGCACGTCTGGGATACAAAATATAAAATTTGAGACTGAAAAGTTACACATTAGGACTTTTAATCCATGTTTCACAAATTAAGAAAAAAGATTATATTACCAATTTTTAATTTTAAAACAAACAGTAGTAACTAGAGACAAATATCTATAATTTTTCATTTTGATTACTATACCTACATCCTGTAGCTGATTTTCTCCATAGATGTATTCAGATCGCTTACAAAAGGAATTGCCCAGTCTGTATCCTCCACCTGTAAATGACTAAAATACACAGCAAGTAAGCTGAACATTCACCAAGGCTTATTAATTTTATATAAGCAAAATGTTAAAATAATGTGTGATATATATTTTAGAACTAGATAAACTGCAATTACTCAAACTGGTTTGTATTTTCCTGAAAAATGTTATGCTAAAATTACAATCGTATGTTACAGAGAAGTGTTTTCAAGTAAGAAATTATGTTTTTTCCCATAAAAGCATTAGTAACTTAGGAATTGAAATAATTTTAGCAATCTTTTTTATTATTATTATTATTATTATTTTTTACAGGGACAGAGAGAGAGTCAGAGAGAGGGATAGATTGGGACAGACAGACAGGAATGGAGAGAGGTGAGAAGCATCAATCATTAGTTTTTTTCATTGCCGTTGTGACACCTTAGCTGTTCATTGATTGCTTTCTCACATGTGCCTTGACCGCGGGCCTTCAGTAGACCGATCAACCCCTTGCTGGAGCCAGCGACCTTGGGTCCAAGCTGGCGAGCTTTTGCTCAAACCAGATGGGCCCGCTCTCAAGCTGGCGACCTCGAGGTCTTGAACCTCGGTCTTCTCCATCCCAGTCCGACACTCTATCCACTGCGCCACTGCCTGGTCAGGCAATTTTAGCAATCTTAAACTAAGAAATTTATTTATACATTGAAATATATATTGTCCAGTATAAACAGATTTTAAAAAGCCATCATTAATATTTTATAACAAGTCTTATAATAAAAATGTTTAAACCATATTTCACAAAGTAAATAAGAGATTCATAAAGAAAACATTTTATAGATGGGCATACATTAATTATCCTGAGAAAAGGTCTGCAATGATTTTATAAGCTGCTTTTTATTCAACTTCAACAAATCAAGTATGGTTATGCTTTTTATTTTATTATAATAATTATAAGGTCTTCTGCTTTTCAGGTAGGATAGCTTATGAGGCTAGAAACTGCATTCCTTTTAACCACCATTTATATCATAAATGAGCTTTTAAACATCAAACTGCTTTATTTGGTAACTATACCAGGGGTCCCCAAACTACGGCCTGGCCGCATGCGGCCCCCTGAGGCCATTTATCCAGTCCCTGCCGCACTTCCGGAAAGGGCACCTCTTTCATTGGTGGTCAGTGAGAGGAGCATAGGACGCATCCGCACCCATAGTTCCCATTGAAATACTGGTCAGTTTGTTGATTTAAATTTACTTGCTCTTTATTTTAAATATGTATTTGTTCCTGCTTTGTTATACTTTAAAATAAGATATGTGCAGTGTGCATAGGGATTTGTTCATAGTTTTCTTTATAGTCCGGCCCTTCAACATTCTGAGGGACAGTGAACTGGCCCTCTGTGTAAAAAGTTTGGGGACCTCTGGACTAATGTATCAATTCCATATTGTTCTTATGCAATTAGAGAACTTACAAAAACCAAAATTATCTTAGAATTGACTAAAAAAGAATTCAAAGCTATTGGTGAATAATGAAAACTAAAATTTATGTTTCATTGAGAACAGTGGTTCTCAACAGTGGATGTCTGTGACAATGACACATGTCCAGGCATACCTGAAAGCTACTGAACTGTAATACCTGTGGCCACGTGGTAGTTTAGAAAACCTCCCCAAATGATTTGAAAGGGAAATCAGGCAGAAAATGTTAATTATGAGAACATGACAATTTTACACAAAAATACACTTGAAGTTTTTTTTAAAATACCAATACTGTGTCTATAAAGTTTTGTAGAAATTAAAAAAGGTAAAAATATTATCCAATGAAGGAAGAAGAACCTTTTCAACAACAATGGAGCAACTGGTCCTCATAAGTTGAAATATGAATCTAGACTTAAACTTTAGGTAAAATTAACTCAAATGGGTCACAAGTTTAAATGGAAAATGTAAAACTACAAAACTTTTCTAGGTAACACAGAAAAAATCTTTGGGACCTACAGTTAGGTGAAGAGTTCTCACACAAGACACTAAAAGCATAATCCACAAAAAAAGGGGGGGTAAAATGGAATTTATAAAAATTTAAAACTTGCTCTATGAAAAACCATGATAAGAGAATGAGAAGACAAGCTACAGAATAGGAGGAAATATATGCAAAAAATTTATCTTACAAAGAACTCATGTTTATTAAAATAAAGAACTCTCAAACAATTTTATTTGTAACAAAACAATCCAATTTGAAAATGGGCCAAAGTCATGAAGACACATTTTACTAAGGAGGATAATTTTTAAAAATTTTAAAAAGAGGATAATAAAGACACTGGCAAATAGGCGTATGAAAAGATGTTTAACATTCCAGACCATTAGGAAAATGCAAATGACCTCATTAGCCATTAGGGTAATGGAGGAAACTGGATGAAAGATACATAGGACCTCTCCGTATACTTTTTGCAAATTCCTGTGCGTCTATAATTATTTGAAAATAAAAATCAAGACATTGCATGAAATATAGGAAGATGCCTAAACTTTCAATCATTAACAGAAATACAATCTTATAAAAATTAATCAAATATTTAAAGAGAAACACACAGTTAGAAAAAGAATGTTATCAAACATATAAACAGTATATTTAGTTTTAAAATTGAGCATTTACCTTAGATTTGTCATCACCTGAAGCTCTTGCGGCTTCATTCAAAGGGACAGCCCCATGTTCCCTTGCCTCTTTGAAAAGTTCATTCACAATTTTCCCAGTTGAAGGTCGAACTACATGTAATCCACTGTGTTCTTGTTCACTTGAATAGAACCTTTAAACATTACAGTTTATGAAAAGAAACTCAAAATAGACATAAATTACTTTCAAGTAAAAAGCTACACAGTCTTAGAGAATAACTGATTTGAAAAAGATAATTTATATGCCATCTGTGGAAATATTTAAATTTAAAAATAGGATTAAGGAATTTAAATAGTGAACACTTCGGATAGTTTGTAACGGAATTACAGATTCTTGGTAGCAAGCTCACATGTGGTGTGAGAACTGGCTTGTTTCTCCTTCCCTCCCACCCTGCAATGGCTTATCACACGTATTTCTGGTGTCTGGAGAAGAAGTGCTGACAACCAGGAGCTAAGTCTCTTCCCTGAGGAATCCACTCAGTCGGGGCCTAGTTAAGTGGAGAGATCCAGATAGTGTGAACACCTAAATCTAGACTACAGGGCTACACATAGAGGGTTCACTCCTCAGAATTTTGGGGACTGAAAAATTATAAATCTCTGGTATAAAGTTAAAATGATTTAGACCACAAACAAGTTTTCAGTATGAGAAACAATTTTTACTCTCACTTCAACTTCATAATGGTCTTGTGGAACATAAAAATTTCCTTTACATTACTATCCTATTTTATCTTGTAAGATTTTTTTCAATCAAGAATAACAGGAAATACAACCAATAAAATATCAACACGAAGACTTCCAGTATAAGATGACAATCAGAGCTCATGTTTTTAACTACGCATTTCGTCCAAATCAGTTTCAAATTTGCACTGAACTTACTCATAAGACAAAAGGAGGGGGCAAATTATATCAGCACTGGAGAGTAACAATGGAGGTCACCTTTACAGTTCCTCCAAAATTAATATGTGCAAAGCTGAACAGAAAGAGGGAAGGGCAGACCAGCTGTCAATTCACTTTAAGTAAAGGAAAAATCCAGCTGGAGAACAAGTGGCCACAAGCAAGCAGAACACACTAACATAAGGTGGCTTACAACTGCTGAGGGCGGCGGTGGACAAGGAGGTGAGTTGCCCCTATACTGCTAGAGCTCTGGGGAATACACTGAAGCCTGGTTACCCAGACCAGGAGCCAAGGAAGCCTTCCTGCCAACCTTACATTCAGAGGGTCTATATGCTGCCAAAGTGGGCTATTTTTCTTTTCTATCTTTTTAAAATTTTTCTTTTTCTTTTTTTTTTTTTTAAGTGAGAGGAGGGCAGATAGTGAGACAGACCCCTGCATGTACCCTGGCTGGGATCCACCCAGCAACCCCCATCAGAAGCCAATGCTCCAATCAACCGAGCTATCCTCAGCACCTGGGGCCAACGCTCGAACCAACAGAGACACTGGCTGTGGGAGAAGTGGGAGAGAAGGGGGAGAGGGAAGGGGAGAGAAGCAGATGGTCGCTTCTCATGTGTGCCCTGACCAGGGATTGAACCTGGGATGTCCACATGCCTGGCTGATGCTCTATCCACTGAGACAACCGGCTAAGGCCAAAATTTTATTTTTTAATTACAATTTTATTCAATATTATTTTGTATGGTTTCAGGTGTACATCATAATGATTAGACAATCATATGCTTTACAAAGTGACCCCCCCCCCAATATTTCAAATAACCACCTAGTACCATTTATAGCTGGCCCTTAGGATAAGCATTAATATTAGGAGCTGGACAGCAGATGATTTTAGGTAGCTATGAGAAACAAATAGGAAAAAGAGGGGAAAAAAATGATAAGGAAAGGAAGGGTAACGAAAGAAAAGAGGAAAAAAAAGGAAAGAGAAGACAAGAAAAGCTTCTTGTTACAGCTATCCCCTATTGTAGGTCCTTTGCTCCCCACCCCACATCTCCAACCTAGGAAAATACAACTATTGTATGGAGTTCTTTTTTATCTTGGTCTCACTGAAAAATCAGACGTTGAAAAAGATTTACTAGCTTCTTTAAGGTTAATGCTTTTTTTTTTTTTTTTACAGGGACAGAGAGAGAGAGTCAGAGAGAGGGATAGATAGGGACAGAGAGACAAGAACGGAGAGAGGTGAGAAGCATCAATCATTAGTTTTTCCTTGCTGTCGCAACACCTTAGTTGATCATTGATTGCTTTCTCATGTTCCTTGACCACAGGCCTTCAGCAGACAGAGAAACCCCTTGCTGGAGTCAGCGACCTTGGGTCCATGCTGGCGAGCTTTTGCTCAAGCCAGATGGGTCCGTGCTCAAGCTGGCGAGCTTGGGATCTCGAACCTGGGTCTTCCGCATCCCAGTCCGACGCTCTACCCATTGTGCCACCGCCTGGTCAGGCTACGGTTAATGCTTTTTATTTACATTTATTTTACTTTTTTTTGTGAGAGAGACAGAGAGAGGGACAGATAGGGACAAATATACAGAAAGGGAGAGAAATGAGAAGCATCAATTTTTTGTTGCGGCACCTTAGTTATTCATTGACTGATTTCTTATATGTGCTTTAATTGGGGGTCTACAGTTGAGCCAGCGACCATGGGGATATGCCTATGATTCCCTACTCAAGCCAGTGACCACGGGGTTTCGAACCTGGGTTCTCTGAGTCCCTGGCTGACACTCTATCCACCACCACCGCCTGGGCAGGCTATTTATTTTTGCTTTCATTTATTAATTTTCCTTTTTATTGCATTTATTGGGGTGACACTGGTTAACAAAATTATCCAGGTTTCAGGTGACCAATTCTACAACCCATCATTTGTACACGGTATTTATTGCGTGTTCACCTCCCCAAGTCAAGTATGTGCCCATCACCATTTGTCACCCCCCAAATAATGCTTTTTATTACCTGTTTTAGAAATCCTTGCCTACCTCAAGGTCATAAAGATAGTCTATTTTCCTCTGGAAGTTTTGTTTTCCTTTTATATTTAGATCCACAACCTATTCAATATCCTTGACTCTCATTCTCTATTTAAACTTAAATGATCACCAAAATATTTGTCTACTCACATAAATAACAACCTCCTCTGTAAAAATGACTGTCAAATATATGTTTTCAGCACACTCTTACTTATGGTTCAGTGCTGAGTTTAAAAGCCCCTACATGAATCAAGTTCATCTCTCTAAAACTAAACCTATGTTCCCCAAATAAATCTTTCCATTAACAACCACGTTTTTTTTTTTCTGTATTCCAAAATAAGGTCCTGGCTAGATGGCTCACTGGCTAAAGCATCATCCCAGCGCACTAAAGTAATGGATTTGATCCCCGGTCAGGGCATATACAAGAAGTAATGAATAAGTACACAACTAAATAGACCTAAGTAGAACAGCAAGTTGATGCTTCTTTCTCTCTCTCTCTCTCTCTCTCTCTCTTCCCCTTCTCCTACCTTTTCCTCTCTCTCTCACTCATCCTCAAATCAATGGTAAAATAAAAATAAAATAATAAAACTTTGACTTCTATTTTCATCATTCATTTACTCCTTATTTCCCATGCCATCTAGTTTCAACAATAAAATCTCTGCAAGTATCCTACATTGACTTCATCCTTTCTCCTCCATCCCACTGGCACACCCAAATCCAAAATTTTACATTCCTTAAATTACAATTATTTTCTTCTTGATTTGTCTCCTTATCCTCTGTTCTCCCCATTACTATTATTATATTGTATTCCTCTAAAAGTGTATAATAATAGCTTACACTTATCAAGGGGATTTGTGCTCAATTAATCCTTACAACAATGGTATTATTCCCCTTTTACAGACAAGGGAACTGAAGCTTAGGGAATTTAAAAAACTTTTCCATTAGCAAAACATATTAAAAAATTATAACTGAGGGGTGCCCATCTGTAGAATCAAATTTATTATTGTTATATAGGCTTTCCACTGCCTTCTACACAAGCACAACTCTCCTTGGCATTCAAGGCTGTCCATGATGGGCCTCTGTCCAGGCCTGGTTACAAAGTTTGTGGGGCCCAGGGAGTCTCCTTGCTCAAAATTTATGAAGAATTTCAAGATAGTAACAGCAAAGCATTATAGTAAGCATAAGCCCCTCTCAGCAGGGCTCTGTGAGACTGCACAGGTCACATATCCATGAAGTCTTCCAGCTATCAAACCTTATTTGCCACTAGTGTACTGAAGTTCTGCTGGTTCCTTTTCAAGGACCCCTCTTGCCAGTTTTATTATTCTGTGCCTATTTGTTCCCGGAATTTTGTTTCTTGTCTTCTGTGCTTATCTACTTCTTACTAATCTTTTAAGACCCCAAATTGTGCTAAACATCTTACACATTTTATTTTATTTTATTCTCAAACCAATACTACTGTTTAATTACTTGTAGAGGACATTGTTTTAAGTTTTCACATTTTTGAAGACAGATACTCGAATTATTTTTAAAGTTCTACTTGTGATATACAACCTTTTGTAGATAAATATGTTACAAGAGGTGTCAGGCTATATTCTGAGTTTTTCTATAGATTTTATTCTTCCTTTTATAAAGAAAAACATTGATAATATTATTTCTAGAGTTTCAGATAGTAAAAATATTTAAGCTTAAATGACAACAAGCAAATAGATATTTTGATATCTATTACTGTCTAAGAAGGTGGACCACAGAAATAAGCAGTATTCTGTACCAAGCAAAGCAGTAGACATGTAATGAAACTGGGTAAATGTCTAGACTGAATATGAAATCAAAATAACTGTCAACTGAGTATTAGAAAATATCATACTTACCAAAAAAGAAGATTGCTAATAATGTTTCACATTGTATTTAACATAGCTTAAGCCTCAAACAATATCATTTAAGGCAGTTCCTCCTTTTGAATATGTACATAATTCTAGAGATCTACTCTGAGGCATATTGTCTTTAAAAACCTGCATTACCAAATTATTATAACTACTAATAACATTGTTTCAGATAGTATATCTAAACATATGTAGCAAATAAAAGAACATTCATTACAATATTAATGATAATGTAGAAACAGCAAGGAAAATATTAATACACTAATCTTATAAGAAGTCAAATATTTTGATTTGTTATATCATGAATAAATTAAGTCATTCAAAGTATGCTCAATTGGAGAAATAATGGGCCAATAATTAAAGAGCAAAACTTTGATACATAAATATTTTAAGTATTTTCAAAACTTTGGAGAATGTATAAATTAAGGAAGCAGCTAAAATATATAATATAGATACCATACATACATATGTATGTAAGTATATAGACACGTATATGTCAAATAAGACTTACATGAAAGGATAGGATATTCAAATAGAGCCAAGATAATAACTTGCATATTACAAAAGATAAACTGTCCTTTACAATGGAGTGATGTGGGAGTCAGCACCTTAGCCAAGTGAACATATCACCAAAACTGGGAAAACCTGAACTCACATGGCCCCTGATATGAATAAATAGCAGACAATATCACTTACTAGTATTTTTGACAAATATATTAAACAAAAATCTAATCATAAAAAAACAATAACTTGAATATGGGACATTTTATAATACATCTGGCCTAGACCATTTAAAAAAAGTCAATGTTATAACTTTTAGATTATGCAGATGAGCTAGAAGCAAACAACAAAAAGGTGGGGGAAATGCTCTAGACTCAGAAACAAGACAGGTATAATCAAATGGAATGCATGGTCCTTGGTTCTGAGAGCGCGGACTATGGACTATATAGTATATGATTTAATGAAATTACCTTTTTTTTTTTTAATAGATTTTTAGAGAGAGAGAGGCGAGGAGAAAGGAGAGGAAGAAAAGAGAAAGAAAAAGATGAAGAGAGAGAGAGAAACACTGGTCTGTTTTTCCACTTATTTATGCATTCACTGGTTGATTCTGGTATGTTCCCTAACTGGGGACTGAATCTATAACTTTGACATGTGGGGATGACACTCTAGTCAACTGAGCTACTCAACCAGGGCTAATTACCATTCATTTTCTTTTTAAATTTTTTTTTTAATTTATTGATTTTAGTGAGAGAGGTGGGGGAGGAGAGAGAGAGAGACAGGAACATCAATCTGTTCCTGTATGTGCCCTGACCAGGGACTAAACCGGCACCCTCTATGCTTTGGAAGGGTGCTCTTAACTAACCGAGCTACCCAGCCAGGGCTAATTATCATTCATTTTCTAAGATGTGATATGTTATCAAGGTTAGAAAGGAGTGTGTACTTCTTATCAGGGGATGCATGCTGAAGTGTGCAGGGGAGAAGTGTACTGATGGCTGCAGTCTCCTTCACACAGCTGAGTAACAGAGAGCACATACACAAACGCAATGCTGCAACACGTCAGCCATGGAGACGCATGCACAGCGTGTATTCAGGGAACTGATTTCTTGATTATCTATGGGTTTGAAAATTTATAAAATAAAAAATTGGGGAAAATTATAAATATTATATTCTTCTTATTCAGGTCCAGAAAGGTAAGCTATTTTTGTCTCCCCTACAGAAGAATGTAGAGTAGCAAGAACGACGACAACAACAAAAAAAACAATTTTCAGTGAATTATTCAGCTTTTGGTAAAAAAACCAGACTTTCTGAGGATGAGATAAAATGGGAAAACTCAAGTTCCCCCCTCCCAGTGATGACATTTGCAGTACTAAAAAAACATTAATAAAAAGATTCCTGGGTACAAGAAAACTCACAGCAATAAAATATACTTGGCTCTCATCTCTTCAGTGTTCACAGCTGGTTCTTTTTATAGTTTAAGGATTTTAACAATAGTAATAACTACCTAGGAGATTATTTATTAGCCGGATCGTCAGCTAAGGGAAACAGATTCCTGAAGTTATAGATTCTTAAATGGAGGCCCCCAGACACAGAGGAGGCTCCATGGAGAGGCTTTAAGTAACACAAAAACCCTTAAAAAAGACTGACAAAATTGTGCATAAATGTTTTGAGAAGAGAGGATCTGTAGCTTTCATTAGACCCTCAATGAGTCCTATGACTCAACAAAAAACCACTATGCTCCAGAAAAATACTATTCACTATATAATTCTATGTTGGCTTCCATATAATAGGTATTTATGATTAGGTTTCCATAAATTTCTTTTAGCTTTCTGAATATTAGAGTTTTAGAAATAGTATCTAAGTACTATTTATTTTAAGAAATTATAGATTTTTAAAAAATTTTCAAGCCCACTTAAAAATAATTTGGGATTAGCTAACTAAAAAGGGATAAAATTTTTTACAAATGAGCTAATACATACCTTTGAGGTGGGGTTCGTGGGCTTTTAAAGACTGAAGCTTTAGGTCTATCAGATCTGGAAGATTTGCATTTCACTTCATCTTCATACAATTCTGCCAAGGCCAACTATAAAGTAATAGATACATTATACAATATAGCACCAGAAATCTACTCTTCTACACAACCATAAATTATGAGTAGAATATAAATTTGTAAGTATGTTGTATAGGTTTCTAGTGAAAAATGAAGACTGCTGCTTCAGAAGATGACTCTTGATCAAAATAAAAACACTGACTTCTCACTTTATAAAACTAACCAAAATGCCACATTAGAATAAATTAAAGTTACAATAATGACTTATTTTCAAATAACTATTCAAAAGTTTCAAAAACTGTATTTGGTAACAGGTCATTGTCAAAGTTGAACCTACAATTCTACAGTCACAACTTGTTCTCATCAGATCTCAAAAATGATTCCATTTAGTTGTTCAAGTTTTCAAAGTCCAAACACATAAAACAATTTCAAACTTATTCTACTATTTAAAAGTCTACCCGACATATAAATTTCATAAAGTTTAGGAAAATGAGCTACTAAAAAATAAAGGACAATGAATTATATACATGGTTTGTATAACTTTTAGAAAGCAACACTGCCAAATTATGCTTTTAGATATATGGCTGGCTGTCTTCAAAACAAAATAATCAAAACAGTTCTTGAAATTATTTTTAAAAATTATCCAAATATTTTAGTATTAAGTTATTTTGTTTCCCCTTTTGATATCTTTAGACAACAACCCCAAAACAAATGCCCCTTGTATTCAATTATAATTGGGATGGCCAAATCTCTGGGAAAAGAAAAACCCAAAATCAAACCAACCAACCGCCAAAGTACCCTCAAACCAAATAAAGTGCTCCTACTGGAAACACGAGAGATAAGAAAACTACCTAAAGGGCCTGACCAGGCAGTGGCACAGTGCATAGCGCATTGGCCTGGGACGCTGAGAACCCAGGCTCAAAGCCCTGAGGTCATTGGTTTGAGCACGGGCTCATCAGCTTAAGTGAAGAATCACTGACATGACCCCATGGTCACTGGTTTGAACCCAAAAGTTGCTGACTTAAGCAAAGTGTCACTGGGTTGGCTGGAGCCCCTCAGTCAAGGCACATATGAGAAAGCAATCAATGAACAACTAAGGTGCCACAACTATGAGTTGAAGCTTCTCATCTCTCTCCCTTCCTGTTTGTCTGTCCTTGTTTGCCTGTCTCTCTTCCCCTCTCTCGCTAAAAAGAAAAAAAAAATAAAGAAAAAGAAACACTACCCTGCAGGGTTTCCTTCCTCAGTAGAAAAAGAAGAACAGGGAATTGGGGCAAAGTTAATTCTTTAAAGATTCTATTAATCAACTTATAAAATTATACACAAAAAATTCAAAAGGCTTTATTTTTCCTCCCTACATTTTCACCCTCACCCTAACCTCACAGACATCAACTTTGATATAGTAATTTTGCTAGATATCATAATTATAAAAGTGCTCTCTAATCCAGAAGAACTGAATTAAATCCTAACTTAGGCTATTATTCTGATATTGGAAGAATTTAACTTTTCTGAGTGCTAGCTCCCTCTTTAAATGTATATTAACAAATTACCTTGTTTTATGGATACATGAAATAAAAGAGAAGAGCTCCCTTAACTAGAAGATATTATTTAAAAATGTTTAATAATGATTTTATCAGTGTTTTATTTTCTCTAAATACTTTTTCTTTCTGAAGTATTATCTATGTATCTCCTATGACCATTTCCTACCTTATCCCTTAAAAAACAAGAAAAAGAGAGAGAATGAGAATTTATACTAAACATCATACAGTACTATCATCACTTGTACACTTGTCTTATTATTTTATCTCCCCAGCTATATTTTAGGTTTCCCAAATTGCTTCTAATATAGTATTTAATAGGCACCCGACAAAATAATTGTGAATTATGTAGACTACAACACAACATAAATCATAGAAATATAGATTGATAAAGTTACAGATTTTAAAACTGAGATTATCTTTGCTATACAGTCTTATATCTTGTTAGGTTTTTGCTTTAAGATTTGAATAAATACTGTAAATCAAATAATTTTCTTCTCTGAGATAAATGAATAAAACAAGCAATACCTTTTGACTCCATAGAATGTAGAATATATATTAACAAAATAGAAATATGAAAAAATTATTTAAGAGCAGGGAGTCAAACTTGAAAGGTCCTAGTTACTAATGGTACATCATTAACTTAGAAGAAACTGAATGATTTTCAGAGGGAGCTAAGCCAGGATGCATGATGTCCCTGCAGCATTATGTGGCATAAGTTCATTAATAAATATTCAAAGAAATTTTATTTATATTATTTGACATAAATAAAATACCATTAGCAGAAGAAATAATGATTTAAACTGATCAAAATAAAGTGAAGTACTGGTCAAAACCAACAGAACAACAACAAAATCTCAGAGATATAACACGTGTATTGTGAAGTAATGATGGATTGTGATTCTCAAGATTCAGTGTTCCATAAGCGACACGATTAAATTATGAAGATATTTCAAATACAGAGAGCACAAAATATGTAAGCATAGATAATCTTTTCTCTAGAATTGGCAATGTGAAGAACATGAAAAGAAACCTGAAGGCAAAGTTACTGAGTGAGAACACTAGGTATATCAGGTATATAACAAAAGATTAAAAGTACTGGAATTCTAGCCCTGGCCACATAGTTTGGTCGGTTAGAGCATCATACTGAAGTGTAGAGGTTGTCAGTTTGGTCCCCAGTCAGGGCATATACAGGAAAAGATCGATGTTCCTGTCTTTTTCTCTAAAATCAATAAAATAAACGTTAAAGGCACTGGCCGGTTGGCTCAGTGGTAGAGTGTTGGCCTGGTATGTGAATGTCCCAGGTTTGATTTCTGGTCAGGACACACAGAGAAAGCGACCATCTGCTTCTCTACCCTTCTCCCTATCCCTTCTCTCTCTATACAGTGTGTATGTAAAGTCATGGTGCACTTTTGACTGGTCACCTGGCTTTACGAACACACTGTATATATCCCTCACCTGCAGCCATGGCTCCATTGGAGTAAGTTGCCCTGGGCACAGGATGGCTCCATGGCCTTGCCTCAGGTGCTAAAACAGCTCACTGTTGAGCAACAGAGCAATGCCCCAGATGAGCAGAGCACTGCCTGTAAGGCTTGCCAGGTGGATCCTGGTCAGGGCACATGCAGGAGTCTGTCTCTCTGCCTCCCTGCTTCTCACTTAAGAAAATAAAATAAAAATAAATAAATAAATAAACACTAAGGAAAATAAAGTACTGGAATTCTCACTCTTCTAGTGACCAGAAGATACAATGCAGATATTTTTTATATAGAATAACAACATCAGCATCACCTGGGAACCTTGAAAAATGCAGATGTTCAAGCCTACCCTAGATTTAAAGAAACTGGGGGAACGGCCCAGCATCCGTGTTTAAAAAAGCTTTCCAGGTAAATTCTTTTTTTTTTTCTTTCTTCTTTTCCAAACGAGAGGAGGGGAGATAGAGAGACAGACTCTCACATGTGTGTCGACCAGGATCCACCTGGCAACCCCATACTGATGCTCTGCCCCTCTGGGGCCATGCCTGCAATCCAGCTATTTTAAGCACCTGAGGCAGAGGCTCCACATAACGATCCTCAGCACCAAGGCTGATGCATTCGAACCATGACTGCAGGAAGGGAAGAAAGAGAAAAAGAGAGAGAGAGAGAAAGAAAGGGGAGGAGGAGGGGTGGAGAAACAGATGGTTGCTTCTCCTGTGTGCCCTGAGCGGAAATAGAACCTGAGACATCCACATGCCAGGCTGACCAGGTGATTCTAGTGCCCACTAAAATTGAGAATCAATGATATAGAATACTGATATCCAACAGGATTAGGATACTTGTGGTAACTGTAACCTAGTATCAGACAAATCTTAGTCTTTTCTTACTTATAAAACTCTCTTTTTATCCCACCTAAAACTCAATCCTAATCCTAGTAGGTACTTAACTCTTTGAGTAGTGATTTTGTTAATCCTTTGAGTAAGGACATACATGAATGTTCGTATTACTCAACGTGTTAAAGGTATCCTAAATTCCCAATTCCAACCTTATGAAAATACAGAATTAGGAAGAGAGAGCTTTTTCTTTTAATATCATTCTGGAGGAAACTGGAACAGAAGCATACATAAATTAATTCAATATCTTAAACTACTGTTAAACCCATGTGTGTGGCTAGACTAAAGGGCACCAAAAGAGTTACAAAAGTCTCTGAAAATGTTCAGAAATATAAAGTTTTCAGGGTTAGTACTGTCACTAACAAACCCACTCCAAACTTCCCCCTGGAATGTTTCCCAATTTGGGCAGATGAAAGGAGCAGGTAACCACTCCTGGTTTGACATTCACAGGAGATTTCTGAAGTTTATAAGTTAGAGGCTCGTAACACTGGGAGGTTTTCTGGGAGACAACTGTCCATTTTTTTCCTTGTGGGAAATGAGGAAATCTCTCCTGATAGTAAATGCCAACAAAACTGCACTGTGTGGTAGCTAAGATATGTGTACTTAAGAGTACATTTGCTTGTTCCATTAGTAACATCACCCTTTTCCTCTATAATACCATGGCGGAATCTTAAAGTTGTCAGGAAAGTAAAAAAATGTCTACTGAAAAGTGCACTAACTGAGTAACTTTTAAAATAAGCATGGCTAGATTAGAAACAAAATAATCCAAACATAATCAATATCCAAGAAGAGAATCAGGGAAAAGAACATTATCCAATTCTTTTAAACCTTTGATACATACTCTATTTCTTCATATGTCATCACTTGTTGTTTTCAGGTTTCTTTGCAATTTCTTCACATTCTTACTAAATTCTAAAAAGAAAGATTATCAATACTTAGTGTATTTGATATACCAACTCATATTCATAAGAAAAAAAACAAACCAAAACCGTATCTTCTTATTGATGGTGGAAATGGAAATATTCTCACAATTAGTGACATCTACCAGAACATTTCTGATCATTAATCACATAGTAATTCACTGGATTATTAGTAAATTTGCCAACAATCAAGTGATCAATAATCAAGCTATTCTCATTGTTCACATACAGAGAAATGGACTTAAAGTAAAGATACTAAATTACATACGTTTTAACTATTATGGCGTTAGAATGAACAAGTGAAAATTATAGTATTTTTCACCTTTATAGCATTTTAAGGGAAAAAGAACTAAATATTCACCCAGCAAGTACCGGGTCAGGGCAATATGGGAATTGTGCACAGGCATTTTACTGACATTACTTTATTTCACTCATGGCACCACCACCTCACCCCAGTTTATAAATACAATGAGGATGAGAGAGGTTAAGACATTTATCCTATATTCACATGTTCACACAACTACTAAGTGGCAGGATCAAGATGCTAACCAAAGTTGGTCTGACCAGATACTCCACTTTTCCTCAGCATCCCAGGTTGCCTCTTAGTGACTGATGGTGGTTTACAATAGAAAAGATAAGGGCCCTGGCCTGTTGTTAGCTTAGTTGGTTAGAGCAGTGGTTTTCAACCGCATAGGGCCTATAACCTTCATACAATATCAGGGTGGTTAACTTATTCATGGACCAGCACAGAATTTCTGGCAGGATGTGGTTGAAAACCACTAGGTTAGAGATCCTCCCTAGAGACTAAGGTTGCGGGTTCAATTTGCAGTCAAGGTACATACAAGAATCAACCAATGAATGTATACTTAAGTGGAACAACAAATAGATGTTTCTCTCTCTCCCATCCTTTCTCTCAAGTAAATAAAAAGTGTAGAAATGTCATTTACACTTTCAACAGTGTCCAGTATCAGCTGTGGATCTGATATGCTGGGTGTCTCAGCGTTCTCCAGAGCTTAGCAGTATGTTACTCAGCAGGTGGTCACAATGTTCGTTCAGAGAAGCAGAATGAAGGTGTAACTGTAAAGTAATAGAACTCTTCTACTAAAGCTGTGGATTCAGTGTCATTTATGTTTAATTGTAGCTCCTTATGGATGGTCGTTTGTTGAATTTTATCAATAATCTTATGAGACAGAAAAAAGACTAAAATGAACAAAGTAGTGTTAAACACCGGATGAAGCAAAATTTGGCGCACTCTTATTTAGTATCTACCTAATGTCAGTGTCCTATAATATCTTTTATAAAGTTTTATTTCCCCTTCTCAGGTGCATTGTTTTATAGACTGAAGCTTTTACAACTAGGTTGTGCGGCCATAGGATAGAATACTTTAGTCAGTTTCTTTAAAAGCCACCTGATTAAAAAAAAAAAAGCAAGCACCATTTTTATATACGTTCAAGAAATCAAGACAGAAGAAACACCATCCAAGACAAAGATCAAACCAGCACACCTGTTACTCCTTTTTAAGTGATCGCCGATTTCCCAACGGTCACAGAAAAGCCTTCCTCCGCAGCAAGTCGTAAACTACTAAACCGACCCCACAAAATGCCCTTCTAAACGAACAGTTGCTTTGTCAATGGCCAGTGTGTGCGTGTGTGTGTGTGTTGGGGGAGGGGGACACTTGTTTTCACGCACTGTACGCCGCGCCGCGCCGCCCTGGGGAGACCGGCCGCACCGGAGTTAGAATTCTGTGCTTAGACCGGATCTGGGGAAGCCGCCTTCCACACGGCCCCGCCCGCGCCGCCCCGCCCTAGGCCGCTGGCCGCACCTGCAGGTCCCGTGCGCTCGGGGGCCGCGGTCCGGACGACCTGTCGGGCCTACCCGTCTCTGCATCGCTGCCTTCCGCCATCTTTAACACGCTTGCCCACGCCTGCGGCCGACGTGCCGACTGCAACTTCCGGGGCCGGTTACCTGGCAACCGCAGGAGGCGGTCCCTGCGCGCCTCCGTTTCCTTCCCAGCCTGCGCGCGGCCCTCCGTTCAGTTGCCAGCCCACCTGTCCCGACCCTCTTTTTTCCTAAAGTTGGCTCAGAGAATTGCTTTGCGGAGTATCCTCTGCGTGGGCCTCGTGCTTCCTCCTCGAAATGCCTGAAGGTGGTGTAGGCCGCCCCGGGGGGCAGCATAGGCTTGCTGATTATTTTAATTAAACAATGAAAACGTCCTTTGGGTGTCGATCTGAGTAAAACTGCCCCTTTCTAGTCTTCTTCAAATATTCTCCTGTTCCCTACCAAGACTGGGTGGCAAGTCGCCCCTAAGAGTAAATGCTCTTCGCGATCAGAACTAGAGACTACGCTAGGCCCTCCTCATTCATCTGATGTTTATTTAAACTCCTGTTTTATTCAAGGTACTTTTATGTCCCCTGGAAGCAAAGGTAAAAAGTAGTCAAGCTCAGCATGAAACTCTCCATTCAGTGGGGAGAAGAGCGATGTAAATACAATTTGCAATAGAGCTTTGCAGGAAATGTGAGTGGAAGGTGGGGTGTAAAGGGAAGTTTTCTGTTGGCACCTGCCATGTGCAGCATGCTAGATGCAGCATGCTAGATGCACTCCGTATGTAATCTCGTCTATCCCTCTACTAGATGAGTGTTATTACTGGTATGCCTGAGGAAACCAGATGATGACTAAATTTCACCCTGCAGTAAATGGTGGTACCAGATAATAAACTTCTCATTTGTCGCATTTGTTGTCCCAATATTCTTTTTAATAACACGTTTTGCCATAGAAAATCCTGGATCTTTTTTTATGTCCTGTAGAGACAATGACATTTTGTCTGAATCTTAAAGGATAAATACTCCCAGTAGACTGTAGACCAAAATGCATCACAGGGAAAAGTATAGGTTTGAAATATTATGTACATGTTGATAAACTACTACGTGGTTGAAGCTTAGGAGAAATGACAACAGATGGGTGAGGTAGGGGCTTGTGGATCTAGATTGCAGATGTAGGCTTAGGATAGATTCTGACAGATCTAGCTTTATTGGAAAGATTACACATTACCTCTGGGCCAGTGAGTCTCAAACATCCTTGATACACATTAGAACTGTACTCCCCACTTCAAGTACTCAGATTTAGTTATTATGTGGTGGAACCATAAAGCATTATATTTTTAAAAATACTCTCCAAGTGGACTTTGCTTCTAGCGATGTCAGTATACCTGGAACTGGACCTGCCATTCCACTTCCAACAATTAAAAAACTAGACAAAAATATAAGACAACTGTTTTCAGACACTGAGAAACAGGCAGTCCAGGTGTGTGATATACCAGAGAAGGGAACCAAGCAAGATGAGCTACGATTGCTGTGACTTTCTGCCCGGAACCTTCCTATGATGCAGGTGGAAACGGAGAATGGTATAGCCACTTTGGAAAATAGTTTCTTCTAAAGTTAAATGTCCAGCTATCACAAGACCCAGCATTTCCACTCTTAAGTATGGACACAAGAGGAATGAAAATATCTGTTTGCATAAATATTTGTACCCAAATGTTCATAGAAGCTTTATTCATAATGGCCCCAAACTGGAAACAAATAAATGGATACCATTTTGATAAATTCAGAAGAATACTACTCAACAGTAAAAAGGAAGGAATTACTGATTCCTGTACAGACTATAGATGAATCTTAAAATCATTATCTTGAATAAAGGAGACCACATGCAAAAGGGTAAATATTGTCTGGTTTAATGTATATGAAATTCTAGAACAGGTAAGACTAATATTTACTGATAGAAAGCTGGTGATGTGTTTAACAGAAACCTTCACGGCCAAGAGATTTTCTGAAGGAAAGGATTTATTGAGTCACATTCCAGCCAGAAGAAAGACCAGGTCCTGGAGCACGCAGTCTGAACCACCAGGAGCAAAGATAGATGGGAAAGACCAACATGTCCACCCTTCTGGGGCTATCTGCTTTCTCAGACAGTGAGTTTGGGGAAGAAAGATGTAGTTGTTTTGAAAGAATTTACATTGGCTGTGGATAATGGGGATGGGAAAAGGTGAAGAGGAGATAGTTCTGGGAGAGGTGTGTGGTTTTTTTTAAAATTGATTTTAATTTATTATGTTTACATAATGTTGCCCCCAAAGCATCCCCCCTCCCTCGTGCGTGGTTTTTAAGGAAGAAGTATTTGCTACTTTTGGATTGGTTGTGGGCACCAGTCTTAAAAGTTCATGCAAAAGCAATATGTGGTGGCCTCTGAGGTTTGGTTCTTCCCTCTAGATAAAAGATGGAATAGTCAGCTGGAAGTTGCTTCAAAGTTTCAGCTAACATTCAGAAATGTAAACAGTTTTTTGTTTCTGCCAACAGAGGTTAATTGCTTAACCTCCCTTGTCTCTTTCCCCTATTCTCATTCCTTCTGTAATTAAATTTTGGACACTTCAGAATATTTCTCTTATCAGTTGCATGGATTGTTTCTTTGGGTAAGAATAAGCTTGAAAAGTTTGACTGAAAAAAGGACATATGGGCACCTCTTTTTTTGTGTGTGACAGAGAAAGAGAAAGTCAGAGAGGGACAGACAGGGACAAACAGGAAGGGAGAGAGATGAGAAGCATCAATTCTTTGTTGATGTACCTTAGTTGTTCAATAATTGCCTTCTCATATGTGCCTTGACTGGGGGGCTACAGCAGAGCGAGTGACCCCTTGCTCAAGCTGGTGACCTTGGGCTCAAACCAGTGACCTGGAGCTTCAAGCCAATGACCTTTGGGCTCAAGCCAGCGACCATGGGGTCATGTCTATTAACCCACCCTCAAGTCAGCAACCCCATGCTCAAGGTGGTGAGCTTGCGCTCACGCCAGTTACTTCAGGGTTTCAAGCCCAGGTCCTCTGTGTCGCAGTCCAAAGCTCCATCCACTGTGCCACTGCCTGGTCAGGCTGGGCACCTCTTGAGGTGATAGAAATCTATATCTTGATTGTGGTGGCAGAAGGTATATACATTTGTTAAAAACACACTGAGCTATATATACTTATAGTGAGTGCTTTCTTTTTTTTTTTTTTTTTTTTTTTTGGTGTTTTTCTTAAGTGGGAAGCAGGGAGGCAGAGAGACAGACTCTGGCATGTGCCTGACCAGGATCCACCCGGCAACCCACTAGGGGGCAATGCTCTGCCAATCTGGGGCGTTGGTCTGTTGCAAACAGACCATTTTAGCAACTGAGGCGCAGGTCATGGAGCCATCCTCAGTGTCAATGCCAAAGGATTTAAAAATCCTTTTAGACTGGGATGCGGAAGACCCAGGGAGTTGATGCTTCCTGCTCCTCACCCCCTTCTCTCTCTGACTCTCTCTCTCTCTTCCCTCTCTAAAAGTGAATGAATAAATAAATAATTTTTTTAAAATCCTTTAATGGCTCCCAATTGCCTTTAATCCAATTAGATATTGGATTTGGAGATGTAGATTTGGCATTGACAACATATAAGTGATAGCGAAGTAGATGAGGCTTCCAGAGGCAGTGAGGCACGTGAGAAGATGTGAGGACTGAAAGTACACAGAAACACCAACATCCAAGGTGAGTGAAGAAAGGAGTCAGAGGTAAGATGCAGAGAAGAACCTGACCAGGTGGTGGTGGAGTGGATAGAGCGTCGGACTGGGATGCGGAAGACCCAGGTTCGAGACCCCGAGCTTGCCAGCTTGAGCATGGGCCCATCTGGTTTGAGCAAAAGCTCACCAGCTTGGACCCAAGGTCGCTGCTCCAGCAAAGGGTTGCTCAGTCTGCTGAAGACCCGCGGTCAAGGCACATGTGAGAAAGCAATCAATGAACAACTAAGGTGTTGCAATAGCAATGAAAAACTAATGATTGATGCTTGTTCCTGTCTGTCTGTTCCTATCTATCCCTCTCTCTGACTCTCTCTCTGTCCCTGTAAAAAAAAAAAAAAAAAAAAAAAAGATGTAGAGAAGAGACTGGAAAAGTTAGTGACGAGGTTTCAGGGAGGGGACCAACAGTGTTATTTCCTATAGATGATCAAGTAAGGTTAGGACTAAAAAGTATCCATTGGATTAAGGGAAAAGGAGATTGCTATTGAAAAAGTCACTAATAATTTCCCAGAGAGGAAAATCCATATTTTAGTAAGTTGAGAGTGACAGCTAGGACAGTAAAGGCTTTATTTTCAGTAGACTTAAAGTCAATGCTGTTCAGGAGGTGGCTTATGCTATTGGCTTATAAGAGCCTATTAAATTTTTAAGAAGTTTATAGGTAGCTGTTAAACACAGTTATTATTAAAAATTAAATTATATAAACTATAATAAAATCATATTAAATGTAATCTAGTAAATACTAAGAAATCATAATTTCCTGATATTTAAATACCTTTTATTATTATCTATACTTTTGAGGTTATTTAAATCTATTTTTTTAATTGGATTTATTGGGGCGACATTGGTTAATAAAATTATACAGGTTTCAGGTGCACAGTTTTACAACACATCTCTGTGTACCCTATTGTTTGTTTACACCCCCAAGTCAAGTCTTCATTCATCACCATTTATCCCTCCATACCCTCCTCCACTTCCCCACAAGCAATCGCCACAATGTTATTCATGTCCATGAGTTTATCTTCTTTTTGTCCTTTATTGCACAATCCCTCCACCACCCAGACCCAGCACCGTGCCCCTGACAGCTGTCAACCTGTCTCTTTAACTCTGTCACTATTTTGACTGTTAGTTCATTTTGTTCATAAAATTCCACATATAAGTGAAATCATGTGGTACCTGTCTTTCTCTGATTAGCTTATTTCACTTAGCATAATGCTCTCTAGGTCTGTCCATGCTGTAGCAAAAGGTGAGAATTTTTTACTATGTTCGTATATTATTCCATTGTAAATGTACCACAGCTTTTTTATACATTCATTTACTTTTAGGTACAAGGGTTGCTTCCACATCTTGGCTATTGTAAATAACGCTGCAGTAAGCATAGGAGTGTATATATATATTTGAATTAGTGTTTAGGATTTCTTCAAATAAATTTCCAGAAATGGAATCACTGGGTCAAAAGGCAATTTCACCTTTAATTTTTTTGAGTTAATTCCATACTGCTTTCCACAGTGGCTGTACCAATCTACATTCCCACCACCACAAGGATTCCCTTTTCTTCACACCCTCACCAGCACCTGTTGTTTGTTGATTTATTGATGATAGCCATTCTGAGAGGTGTGACGTAATACTTCATTGTGGTTTTAATTTTCATTTCTTTGTGGGTTTTGATGTTAAGCACATTTTTATATGTCTACTGGCCATTTGTATGTCCCTTTTGGAGGTGTTTATTCAGGTCTTTTGCCTATTTTTTAATTGGATTGTTTATCTTCCTGGTGTTGAGTTTTATAACTTCTTTATACATTTTTGGATATTAAGCTTTTATTAGGTGTATTGGTGACTATGTTGGATGTATTGGTGGCTATGTTCCCCCATTCAATGTGTTGTCATTTCATTATGTTGATGATTTCCTTTGCCATGCAAAACTTTTTAGTTTGATATAGTCCCATTTGTTTATTTTTTCTTTTGTTTCCTTTGCCTGAGGAGATATGTTAGAAAAAATATTGCTACAAAATCTGTTTGAGAGTCTACTGCCTATGTTTTCTTCTAGAATTTTTATGTTTTCCATTTTAACATTTAAGTTGTTTTTTTTTCTTCTTTTATTTATTTATTTATTTATTTATTTATTTAAGTGAGAGAGAGAGAGAGAGGGAGGGGGAGAGATAAAAGCATCAACTCATGTTTATAGCACTTTAGTTTTTCATTGATTGTTTTTCATACCTGCCTTGACTGAGGGGCTCCAGCCAAGCAAGTGACCCCTTGCTCAAGTCAGAGACCTTGGGCTCATGCCAGTGACCCAGGGATAACATCAAAGATCCCACGCTCCAGCTGATGATCCTGTGCCCAAGCTGGTGTGCCTTCCCTCAAGCAAGTGACCTTGGGGTTTCAAACCTGGGACCTTAGTGTTCCAGGTGGACACTCTATCCACTGTGCCACCACTGGTCAGGCTAAGTCTGTAGTGAATTTTGAATTTATTATTTTGTATGGTGTAAGAAAGTTTTCTGGTTTAATTATTTTTTACATTTCTGTTCAGTTTTCCCAACACCACTTATTGAATAGACTGTCTTTAACTTATTGTATTTTCTTGCTTCCTTTGTCCAATATTAACTGACCATATCATCATCAGTTTGTTTCTGAACTCTTTATTCTATTCCATAGATCTCTGTGTCCTTTTTATGCTAGTACCACACTGTTTTGATTACTATGGCCTTAAATTATAGGTAACTTTTTAAAGTATAGTTTGTTATCAGGTTGCATGATTCTTCCAACTTTATTCTTTCTTCTCAAGATTGCTGTGACTTGGCCCTGGCCAGTTTGCTCTGTAGAGCGTCAGCCCGGTGTATGAATATCCTGGATTTAATTCCCAGTCAGGGCACATAAGAGAAGTGTCCGTCTGCTTCTCTACCCTCCCCCTCTTGCTTCTTTCTCTTATTCTCTCTCTCTCACGTAACCTCCTGCAGCCATGGCTCAATTGGAATGAGTTGGTGTAAAGCCAGTAGTCAAGGCCACTATCACAGCCACCTGGCCAATGCAGGTTCACATTAGATTCGAACAGTCGGTAATCAAACAATGGAGCCAAGAACTGGTGAGCCATCAGCTTTAATTCTAGCTTGCACCCGGCGGGCAAGCAAAACACACACTGGGCTCCAAAACCCACACATTCAGTGCTCACAAAGCTACTGACTTATCCGAGTTTCCCAGAATCGAAGGTTTCTAGCTCACCAGACTTATTCACCACTGTTTCCCATCTCCTCCTGCACAAACTCGCAACAAACTGGCTTCTTCCTCAGTACTCTGCCATCTTGGCTACTTCTCCTTCACCATGTGGCCTTAATCTGCTCTCCTCTCTTCTAATACTTCAGGAACCAAGCGCGAGAGAGATCAAGCTACTGTTCTCTCCCACTTTATAGCAGACTCAAAACCTTTAATCCAATTATACAAACAAGGAAGTCTCTGATACAAAGTCACCCATCTGAGGCATAATGGGATTCCTCCCTACATCACCACCCTACATCATCCAATCAGTCAAGGGTGTGGAGAAGAGCTTACTCTTAAAACAAAGCCTTAAGCTATAACGACCCGGCCTGCTTACATTACAACTTTTCCCCCACAGCCATCACAAGCATAAGGGCAAATAATATCACCTGGGTGACGGGCTTCCATGTGGGCAGCACCATCTTTAACAAAGTGAGCATATTATATTTTATCTGCCAAACAGTTGGCCTCAGCACTGAGGATAACTCCATGGTCTCTACCTCAGGTGCTAAGAAGAGCTCGGTTGCTGAGCAATGGAGCAATGTCCTACATGGGCAGATTATCGGCCCCCAGTGGGCTTGCTGGGTAGATCCCAGTTGGGGCGCATGCGGGAGTCTTTCTCTACCTCTCGTTCTCTCACTGAATAAAAAAAAGGATCGCTATAGCTATTCAGGGTCTTTAGTGGTTCCATATAAATTTTTGGAATATGCCATTGGTATCTTGATAGGGATTGAATTGAATTTGTAGATTGCTTTGGGTAGTGTGAACATTTTAATGATGTTAATTCCTCCTATCCACAAACATGGTATATACTTTTACTTATTTGTATCTTTTCCAATTTCTTTCCTTAGTGTTTTATAATTTTCAAGGTACAGGTCTTTTACATCCTTGGTTAAACTTATTCCTAGGTATTTTATTTAATTTTTTCTGTTATTTACATCTATTGTATCTATATGGTGGAGATAACCATATAATGGCATGCTACTGCACACTTATTTCTTACTCTACATTCATTGACAGCCTGTTGGGAGCTTGAAATTTACTGTAGTTACAGTATTTACACTTCCAAAATTGTCAGGTAACACAAATAAGAGTTTGATTGAACTGTTTTGTTGATTGTGTACTTTAGATTTAAGGATGTGATAAAAAAAATGTTTGCAATGCAGTTAAAACTTAAAAGTGTTGGTCCTGGACTCTTGGCTCAGTACATAGAGCATTGGCCCAGCACATGGACATCTTGAATTCGATTCCCAGTCAGGCACATGTGAGAACTGACCATCTGCTTCTCTGCCCCTCCTTCTCCCCCTTCTCTCTCTTCCTTTCTTGTAGTCAGTGGCTCCATTGGTTCAAGTGTCAGCACCGGGCACTGAGGATAGCTTGGTTGGTCTGAGCATCTGACCCAGATGGGAGTTGCTGAGTAGATCACAGTTGATGCGAATGCAGGAATCTGTCTCACTATCTCCCCTTCTCTCACTTAAAAAACAAAAACAAAACAAACAAACAAAAAAACTTAAAAGTGTGCTATATCTGTATCTGTTATACTGTGAATAGATAAAAGGGGAAAAAGACATTTTTTTTGCAGTATTTGAAAATCTTTGGCCCCTTAAGGAAAAAAGTTGCTCATGTTACATCATTAAGTTACTGCATATATTTGTATTGTTTCACACACATCTCATAAGTGATGAAAGCTATGGTATCTCTTCCTGTTCTTCTCCAAAGAAATATGAACACAAATATTTTACTCCCCCTTTATTCTTTAACTGTTTTATATTTTTAAAGTGGTTGAGGGGGTTCAAGAATCCTTGAATTTATTCTGTATTGATTACCTTCCAAGAGCCTCTGTCACACACTTGATTTGACATATAAAAAGTATTGTTTCTTGGAACTTAATTGTAATGCCTTATTTTGCTTGTACTTATTTTTTATATTTATTTATTTATTCTTATTAACTAGAAACTTAATTTTAACTTAATTTTAATGCCTTATTATACTTATTTTTCCCTTCCATTATTAGACTGTAAGATCCTGGAGGCCCTGGGTCACATCTTTATCTCTAGTGCTCTAACATAGAACATGGAACAAAATATGTACTTTTAATAAGTGAATGAATAAAAATAATAGGGATCCATAACTCAAACCCAAGTTTGACTATCTTAAAGCCCATTTGTCATTCATAGAAAATCGGGATATAACAAGACATATCAACAAAGATCTTTATCACATATAGATAGGAGAGACAAGAAAACACAGGCCAATCTGACTTGTACTAATAAACTGCACCCAACTTCAACTTCTCAACATAAATAAAACTCACAGCTATATGATTTTACTTAATAATGGAACATCAAAGAAGCCAAGATCAGAGGTCATACACAATGGCCTTATTTCATCTTTTAAAGCATTTTAATACTGGCTTTTTAATAATTACGGAATATAGAATATTTATAGTTGCTTATTTTTTATGGATCATGTATATTATTTCACAACAACACTCTGTATTAGGATTTGTCTTCATTCTACAGAAGAAGTAATTGTGGACCAGAGAAATAAGATTAATTTCCTCATGTCACCAAGCTATTAGGTAGTAAAGCTAAGTTTTAAATTTAGGTCCATTATATTTTAAGTGATTGCTTCTCCTTTATAGTCTCCTGGGAGTTTTTTTGCATCTCCTTACATTGGTGACTGTTCCCTTCCTGAAGTTTTCTCAAGATAATTCTCATCATTCTTTCCTTACCTACCTGATATTTCTTTTGAGCTTACCCTACCATTTCATCTCCCTTCCATATAATGGTGTTCCCTAGAGTTCTGTCTTCAGCTCTTTATTTTCTCAATGTATATGATTTCACTACAAAATATCATTCACTCTCATACCTACTGCTTTCACACAGTAAATTCCCATTATTTTCACTAGTTACGTTTTATAAAGTTGCTCAGAAAACTGAGTTAGTGGAAACTGAATCATTGTTCTTAGAGAAACTACAGGGTTAGGTTCCTGCAAGGTTCTAGTCACATTTTCATCAACTGATTGATACATGGCCTTGTTTTATGCCTGTTTCTGTTGAAAGACACATTATTTAATATAAATTGTTGGTTCATTAACACTGGACTCACGTCTAAATGGAGCTTATCTAATACATGTATTTTTTCTGCAAGGCACATCACAGCCTTCCTGCACTTAGAAACTTGGACTTGCAAACAGCGGTTTTTTTTTTTTTCATTATGCCTGGGGCCATTTTCAACAGAAAAAAAAAAAAAAGCAAAAACTATGACATAAATAGACCATGCATTTGTTTACAGAATAAAAACTGAAACAAGAAGCTAGAACATTTTCTTGTTTGTCCCTCAGCTGGGAACCTGTTCATCGGGCAGTTTAATTTTTATTTAGTTATTTTTACTTCTGTGCACGAAATGTTTGTGAATGTTATTAAATGAGTTAACATCTGAATAACCTAGCTATTTTATTGCCTGAGAGGAGGTCATGGTGCCATCCTCAGTGCCTGGGGCCAACTTTTGCTTAAACCATTCCAGCTTTGGCTGCAGGAGGGAAAGAGAGAGAGTGATATGGAGGGGATACTTCTGTGTACCCTGACAGGGAATTGAACCAGGACATCCACAGGCCAGGCCGAGGCTCTACCGCTGAGCCAACCGGCCAGGGAGTATTCGATCTTCTTTAGAAAAATGTATTCTGAAAACACCAACTCTGTAGAAACAGAAAAAGATTTTCTCTAAGCTCCACAATTCAGTGCCTGACTATGCCAAAGTAGATGCCATCCTCTTTAACTCATACCTTACCCTCCTTGCTCCTCAAAAATGTCAGAGAGATTCACTGCCATGCTTGAGGTTTATGTCTATAATGTTTTCTAGGTTTATTGCAAAGCCTATTTTTCTGTCTTCTCTGATTAAGATCTGGAGAGTCTGGGGTAGAGTTTGGCATCTCCGGTTACTGAAAGCAGTTCACTTGGACACTAGTTAGCGTGTATTTCCTGTGGCTCCCATTCTATTATGCATCACTGTCTCCAGGGTGAAGGTGGAGTTTCTCCCTCTCCAATTCCCAAATCCAAATTCTCATTCTTTACCAATTAGATAAATGTTTAAAAATAATTATTATTACAGAGCAGTCCCTTAAGGTTTTATCTGCTATTCTGAGCTGTGTTATCAAGCAATTACGTTTTAACAAGTTCCAATAGAAGAATTCGGGTGAATACAACCAGTTAAATCTTATCAGATTCATGCATTTTTGATCATGCACTGACCTTTTGAGTTTACTCCTGATTGTTCTTGGCTTTATGAGGTGTTTCTTGACCTATCAATGAAGTGTTCCTGCAATTAAAAAACAAAAATGATAAGCATGTGTAATGCAAAAAAGGTTCAGCAGAGGGAGTACCAGCTCACAGATTTCAGCTGTAACTTGAGCATCCAATTTCAGTTTCACATTCTTTCCAATTTTTATTGAACATGAGAGTACAGTCTTATATAAAATATATGTGAGAGAATTAAATGCATTACTGTGATTGTTAATGTGTAGAAATGTAAGGTTGAATTAGGTGTAAAAGAAAAGAGAATGAGAGGGAGACAGAGAGAATAAGTGAGTTGTGGATATAAAATTCTCAATGGTTGTTTCTGTTAATTGCCTAATAGCTCAAGAAATATAGTTTTAGTTCTTTTTTTTTATTTATTCATTTTTTTAGAGAGGAGACACAGAGTGAGAGAGAGAGAAAGAGAGAAAGGGGGGAGGAACAGGAAGCATCAACTCCCATATGTGCCTTGACCAGACCAGTGCAGGGTTTTGAACTGGTGACCTCAGCGTTCCCAGGTCAACACTTTATCCACTGCACCACCACAGGTCAGGCAAGAAAGATAGTTTTAAAAAATTACTTAAAGCATTTAGCATAACAATCTCATTAATTAATTTAATTGCAAATTTTAACTAAGCTATTCCTTAAACTCTCATCTTTTTGTGAAAGCACTTTCTCTGGAGATTTAGCAAACATCTGATGTTCTGCTTCTCCATTGCCCCAGGCCCTTCCCATCTCTCATGCTTCATCCCTCTACCTTAGTTAGCCTCAAGAAAAACACTCCCACGCTTCACTCTCAGAGTAAGGACAAAAATTAGGTCAGTACATGTAAATAACAAAATGCAATACATAAAATTTCACCCTAAATTCCCACTGTGACATCAGGATCCTTCCTGTCTAGAGGAGTGAGCCTGACAGTTGAGTTTACATTTTCTAGATCCAATAGGTTATTCTTCATTGTCTAAGGGCAGCATAAATCTGAAAAAAAAAATCTTTAAGTTATGATATTTAAGACTTAAACATTTATTCTTTTTTTTTTTTTTTTTTTTTTTTTTTTTTTTTTTACAGGGACAGAGAGAGACTCAGAGAGAAGAATTGATAGGGACAGACAGGAGTGGAGAGAGGTGAGAAGCATCAATTATTAGTTTTTCGTTGCCTTCGCAACACCTTAGTTGTTCATTGATTGCTTTCTCACATGTGCCTTGACTGCAGGCCTTCAGCAGACCGAGCAACCCCTTGCAGGAGCCAGCGACCTTGGGTCCAAGCTGACGAGCTTTTGCTCAAGCCAGATGGGCCCGCGCTCAAGCTGGTGAGCTTGGGGTCTCGAACCTGGGTCTTCCGCATTCCAGTCCGACACTTTATCCACTGCGCCACCGCCTGGTCAGGCTAAACATTTATTCTTGAATAAAAAGAACTGCCTGGCTTTTGAAACTAGATGAGATTCATTTTGGCCTGCTGCTATTTGACGCTGACTATAGCCAAGAAAAGATAAGGTCAAGGTTAAACAACATTTTTTTTTTGAGAGTAGGTGGGGAAAAAAAAGAATTATCAATTTGTTCTACTTAGTTGTGTACCCTTGATTGCTTCTTATATGTTCCCTGACCGAGGCTTGAACTGGCGACCTCAGTATCAAGGTCAAGCTGGCGACCCCAGAGACCTTTATGCTCTGGGACAACTCTCTATCCACTGCACCACCAACCAGGGCAAACAGCTTTGACATTATTCCTGTTCATGCTTCTTTGGTCTTTATAGTGGAGAAGATAGAAGGAAGTTCATCCTGGTTCCCTCTTTTAACTTTTTATTTATTTTCTACTTCTTGTCAAGTAGTGGGAATTGATTTGATTGAAAGACTTGGTGCCCTCAGAGTAAGCACAACTATATAAACAGAGTCTTCTCCTGAGAGTAATAGCCTTAGACAGAGAGATTAAAGGAATATGTCTACTAAATAAGTACATATGGCCAAAGTAAGTGGATGCAATTAGGGCTGCACCAGGCAGCAGCAATGGGCATTGTTGTTGCCCAGGCACAAGTCAGAGATTTTCATAGAACATCACTCACTAGAATGAGATATCACCTGTGGAGCTCAGGGGTTAATGATTAATTAAGCCCATTGTACTAAGTGAAATGAGCCAGAGAAATTTAAAAGATAAATATTGCTTGATATTACTTGTATGTAGATATTAAAAAAGAAAAGAAAGCTGAACTCATAGATACTGAGATAGTTACCAGGTGTTGAGGGTGAGGTAAGTAGAGACAGATTAGCAAAAACTGTCAACTTTCAGTTGTAAAATGAATAAGGTATGAGGATCTAATGAATAACATGGTGACTATAGTTGATAATACTATATTGTATAATTGAAACTTGCTAAGAGTAGATCTTAAGGGCTCTCACCAAGAGAAGTAAATATGTGAGACCATGGCTATATTAAATTTATATATATATTCGATCACCACATACACTTTAAATATTTTACAATTTTATTTGTCAATTATGTGTAAATAAATTTCTGAAAACAGTCAAAAATTTATGCCAAAAGACAAATTGTAAGGGTTCCTTCATTTCAGTAATACTTAAGTACCAAAGCCTATATAAACAAGAGAGGTGAATAAAGAATAACTATTTTTATTTCAGGAGTTATATTCACTTTCTAAAAAGATGTTTTTGTAAGTTGTGTAAATAAAACCATTCTATAGAATGTTTATATATAATTCATTTATGAAGTGATTGTGCACATTTTTAGAAATATAATTATTGTTAAAGAAGTGACAAAGTAAAATATTTTTATATTTTAAACATTATATTTCTTTTGAATCTCTATACCAAGCTCACACTTAAGTACATCATAAATATTAGATTGATTGACAATCAGCCCCAGCTACTAAAGCCTTAAAAACACTGTAAGTCTTCAGCCCTGGATGATTGGCTCAGTGGTAGAGTGTCAGTGTCAGCCTGGCATGTGGATGTCCTTGGTTCGATTCCTGGTCAGACCACACAGGAGAAGAAACCATCTGCTTCTTCACCCCTCACCCTCTCCCTTTCCTCTTCCTAACTCTCTCTTTCTCTCTCACAGCTATGGCTTAGGTGGAGCAAGTTAGCCCTGGGTGCTGAGGATGGCTCCATGGCCTCAGGGACTAAAAAGCTTGGTTGCTGAGCAATGGAGCAACAACCTCAGATGGGCAGAGCATTGCCCCCCTAAGGGTCTTGCTGGGTGGATCCCAATCAGGAAGTGTGCTAGAATCTGTCTCTCTGCCTCTCACTCAAGAAAAATGAATTTTAAAAAATATAGTAAGTCTTCACTTATCATGGATAGACACTGTGACTTTATGCAAAATGATATATAACAAAACAAATTTTGTCTTCTTTTTCAAGATTGTTGTGGGTTTATGGAGTCTTTTGTGGTTCCATATAAATTTTTGGAGTATTTGTTCTAGTCCTGTGAAATAAGCCACTGGTATCTTGATAGAAATTGCATTGAATCTGTAGATTGCTTTGGGTAGCATGGACATTTTAATGATGTTAATTATTCCTATCCATGACTATGGTATATGCTTTCATTTATTTGTATCTTCTTCAAGTTTTTTCTTCAGGATCTTATAATTTTCTGCATACAGGTCTTTTACATCCTTGGTTAAATTTATTCCTAGGTGTTTTTTTTTCTTTTTGAGGCTATTGTGAATGGGATTGTATTCTTAGTTTCCCTTTCTGATAATTCATTATTGGTGTATAAAAACACAAATGAGCTCTGGCCAGATAGTTTGGTTGATCAGAGCATATTCCTGTAACAAATATGCAACTAATTTCTGTATATTTATTTTGTGTCCTGAAAATTTACTGAATTAATTTATTATTTCTAATAGTTTTTTTGGTAAAATCTTTAGGGTTTTCTATATAAAATACTATATCATCTGCAAATAATGACAGTTTCACTTCTTTCTTTCTAATTTGGATGACTTTTATTTCTTCTTCTTGTCTAATTGCTGTGGCTAAGACTTCCAGTACTATGTTGAATAAGAATAGTGAAAGCAGACGTCTCTGTCTTGTAGCTGATATTAAGAGAAATGCTTATAGTTTTTACCCATTAAGTATGATGTTGGCTGTGGATTTTTCATATGTGGCTATTATTGAATTTATTGGGGTGACACTGGTTAACAAAATTATACAGCTTTCAGGTGCACAGTTCTACAACATATCATCTGTGCACTGTACTGTGGTTTTACCACTGCAAGTCAAGTCTCAGTCCAACATCATTTATCCCCCCTAAACTGTCTTCCACCTTCCTCCATACTCCCTATCCCTAGTAATCACCACACTGCTGTTTCTGTTCATGAGGTTTTTTTCTCTCTTTTTGCTTTTATTTTGCACAATCCTTCCACCCCTTCTATTGACAGCTGTCAGCCCCTTCTCTATCTACAACTCTGTTCTTATTTGGTTTGGTAGTTCATTAGATTTCACATATGAGTAAAATCATATGATAAACCCATGTCTTTATAATCAATTAATATTTGACACAGGAGGCAAAAACATACAACGGGGTAAAGATAGTTTATTCAATAAATGGTGTTGGGAATATTGGATAGATAGATATAAAACCATGAAACTAGACCACATTCTTACACCATACACAAGAATAAACTCAAAGTAAATGAAAGACTTAACTAATAGACTCAAAATTATAAAAACCCCAGAGAAAACACAGGCACTAAAGTCGCAGACAGTTCTTATAGTAATATTTGTCTTCTGATATAGCTCCTCAGGCAAAGGAAAAAAAAGAAAAAATAAACATAACAGGATTCATTAAATAAAAAGTTTTTATATAACAAAGTACATCATCAACAAAATGAAAATACAGTTGAGCATTAAATGGGAGAACATATTTTCCAATAATATATCTAATAAGGAGTTAATATTCAAAATTTATAAAGAATTATATAAGTCAACACCAAAAAACAAACATCTGATTAAGAAATGGGCAAAAGACATGAATAGACACTTCTCCAAAGGTGAGATACAGATGGCTAAAAGACCTATGAAAATATATTCAGTATCACTAATCATCACAGAAATACAAATCAAAACCACAATGAGATATTACTTCACACCTGTCAGAATGGCTATCACCAATAAATCAACAAACAAGTGTTGGAAAGAATGTGGAGAAAATAGAACCCTCATGCACTACTGGTTGGAATGCAGATCGGTACACCACTATGGAAAACAGAATGGAGTTACTTCAAAAAATTAAAAGTGCAACTGTCTTATGTCTCAATGATTCCACTTCTGGAAATTAATCTGAAGAACTCAAAAGTACTAATTCGAAAGAATATATGCATCTCTATGTTCACTGTATGTAGATATTAAAAAAAATAATAGCCAAGATTTGGAAGCAGCCCAAGTGCCCAACAATAAATGAAGAGATAAAAAAAACTGGTACATTGACAGAATGGAATACTACTCAGTTGTAAGAAAGGAGGCAATCTTACACTTTGTGCAGCAATGAGTGGACCTGGAGAGCATAATACTAAATGAAATAAACCAATTAGCAAAAGTCAAATACTATATGATTTTGCTCATATATGGAATCTAATGAACAAAATATACTGGTGAACAAAATAGAAACAGAGGCATGGATACATGGAACACAATAACAGCTGTCAGATGGGAGAGAGGTTTGGGGATGGATGAAAGAAGGTGAAGGGATTAAGCAACAATAAAGAAACATAAAAATATATAAAACACATAGAGACAATAGTGTGATGATAGAGGGAAAGAGTTGTGGGGAGGAGATGGGGGTGGACAAAGAGGGGGAAATGGAGACGGAAAAACACTTTGCATGGGGCGATGGGTGCATGAGGCAGTGTGCAGTGATGTTTTGTTGATTTGTAAACTTGAAACCTGTATGGTTTTGTGAACCAATGTTACCCAATAAATTCAATAAAAAAGAGTATTTTAGCCATTATTATAATGAACACTGAGAATGAACATGGTATGTGTCACCTGAAGGAAAAATCATAAAACACAGATCATGGGAGGGTATATCTGGAGTATTGGCTTATCTATAATTGGTCTTATATAATAATTTTACATGTAATTAGTAGTGTGATTTGGGACAAATCACTGAACCGTTTAATCCTTCTGTGTCTATTTTCTCATACTTGTTAAGAAAAAAATTAGGATCTCAATAGCTTTAAAAAATGTTATGAGTTTAGCAATGTCTAAATTCAACAAATATTGCTATTGATGAGGATTTCCAAAGTAAAGTCTTCTGATTTTAATTCTCCAGTAGGTGGCAATATTAAAACGCTGAAATAGTTGCATATCTAGTAACTGACAACAATTTTCCCCTAAGGATTTGTTTTAGAAGTATTTTTTGCCATTAAAAGTTTTAATATTATACAAAGAGTATGTTTATAAAATTTATTATTGTACTTTAATATATTTATTTAGAGCAGGGGTAGTCAACCGTTTTATACCTACCGCCCACTTTTGAATCTCTGTTAGTAGTAAAATTTTCTAACTGCCCACTGGTTCCACAATGATGGTGATTTAGAAAGTAGGGAAGTAACTTTACTTTCTAAAATTTATAAAGCAGAGTTCCAGCAAGTTAAAGCATATAATAATAATTACTTACCAAGTACTTTAGGTCGGATTTTTGCTAAGTTTGGCAGAATAAATCTTTATAAAACAACTTATTATAGTTAAATCTATCTTTTTATTTACACTTTGGTTGCTCCGCTACCACCCATTATGAAAGTTGGAACGCCCACTAGTGTGCAGTAAGGAACAGGTTGACTACCACTGATTTAGAGTATTAATTGATTGTTAATTTGTTGTTTAGTGTATAGAAGTCAAATTCCAAATCCAATTACTTCAGATGACATTATTTTCAATCTCTCATAGTTTCTCTAATTTAGTTAATTTTATAAACAGTTTTGGTTTTAATTAATCAATTTATTTAATTAGAAAACTAAAAATGGGTACAGATTGAACTTTAATTGAAATATTAAAAATACTGTACTGTATAAGACGATAGTTTGAAGGTGTGCCTCAAATAAGGTCTGTAGATAACTTGTTAGAAAGTCAACTTTTACTAATTTTATAATTGTACAGAAAACCAAGGACATCTACCAAAAATTGGAATTTCACAAAACATCAAGATTTTAATGCAATTTCAAAAAGTCAATTGGACACTTACATGTAGCTAGAAAATGGAGAAATAAATGTAATAGCTTAGAAACAAAAGCGTTGTATGAATAAATAGTGGTTTATTTTGGAACATGAAAAATATATTAACAGACTACAGGTATTGATCGATTTATGACCTATGCAATTTATGACCATTCGACTTTATGACCACAATTGCTAGCCACGACTGCTCTGTGTCTCAAGCAGTTTTTATATGTACCTGTATTTTGTAATTTTGTATGTTTTGCAAATGCAGTGTTTTACTTAAACCTGACGAATGTAAAAATAAGAAACAAAATGGTGTAGAGATGATACAAATGCCATAAAATGAATAAAGAAAATTATGATATATAACAATAATGAAAAAAAAATTATGATAAAATGTGACTTAAAGATTTTTATAACATCATTTCACAGTACTGTACATATAGCCTACTCAACTTAGGACCAAATTGTGTTACGACTGGTCTGTCAGAACCAATCGTGGTCATAAGTCGAGCACTAGCTATATAATAAAACCTTAGTAGGAAAAATAAAGACACTCATAATTTCAGAGATTAAATATACTAAACATAAAAATATTATTTGTTATGCAGAGATGAAATATAAATATACATTAAGAATCTATATGGAACATTTTATACAAGTTGACAATAGTAAAAATCTGGAAAACACAGGAAGCAAGTACATAAATCAAATATTTTTAAAGAAAATAATATAGTAATTGAAGTAGAAAAATCTAATATGGTGATGGAGTAGGTGGACATTCCAATTGCCTCCTCCTAGGACCGAACTGGGATTATAACTAAATTTAGAGATGATCATCCTGAAAAACCAACACAGGACTAAATAAAGAGAAGTCTCGTAACCGAGAATTCACAGAAGAAGCCACATTGAGACGGGTAGGGAAGGCAGAGGAGCAAAAAAGGCTGCCCCGCTTCCAGGAGCAGCAGCTAAAGTTTTGGAAAGACATCTTAGCTTTGGAGGAGGTTAGTCCTGAGAAGTTTTCCCTGAGAGGTAAGAGTCCTAAGCCCCAGGCTGGGCACCCTAGCCTAGAGCAATAGAGCCTAGAGGAGGCACCCACATAGCATTTGGTGGTGAAAAAAAGCCGAGATTTCTGTCTGCTAGAAGGAGACAGGAACTCTGAGAGATGCGGGCACCATCTTATGAGACCCACACAGAAAATTTCATTCACGGCCACTTACCCTGGGTTCTGTTGGAGGGAGGACAGAGCTGACTGAATTCCAGAGAGGAGAGTATAAGATGGGTGTCCCTGGGGAGAAGCATGGTGGGGGAACATCCACCAAGACCCCTGTGCTAAATCCTTCTCCAATATCACAGTTGCCATCTTTCTTGGATGGAGTAGTTCCCTCTGTGGAGCATCAACCTGGGGGAAGCAATTGTGCTACCCTCTGGAATCTCTGTCACCTCTCTCTATGGAAAGGTGAGCAACCCAGGCCAGAAAGCAAGGGGGTGAAAAGACTCAAGAGGTAATAGTGACTGACTCAGTTGTCTGGCGTTGAGGCTGGAGGTATTTCCCTGCTTTCCCAAGAATATGACTGGTGCTTTCACCTCATTAGAGATTCAGTAGAAATTGTCCAGATTATTGGCAGACCAAATCTCTTAGTTTCAGGGGTCAATCTCACCAGACTCCTAGTGGTCACACCCTACTGGGCTCTAAGAAAAAATTCAGGACAGCTTGACACCTGGAGCCCTGGGGTGGAAGCCACACACACCGCCTTTTCTGATGCCTGATTTACCCTAGACTTTAGACTCTACCAAAGGTTTATTTCAGCGGCTGAGTCTAATAAGCAGCCAGCAGACAGAGGCAGCAGGAAGTGAATCTCAGGGAACCTTGGGTCTTCTGCTGATTTTCTCCCATTCCCGATGCTGGTAAAAACCAGCCTAGGAGTATAGCTTGGTCCTTTCATGTGCACCTAAGCCCAGCATAGGAAGCTATAGACTCTGGATCACTTATAGCTTCAAAAAGGTTGCTGACGGCCAGTCACAGGCAGTGTCTTACAGTAGACGGCACCAGGTTCCTTTTTTAGGGGCCCAGAACCAATACATGCAGTGACTAGTTACAGAATACATCATAACAGGACTCAACTAGCATTACTAGTAGCATATCTAAAGGTAGAGCTCATCAGGCACCAAGCCAGCTGAGGCAAATTCTACTTTCTGTGGCCAGCACCTGCACAGCAGCTTGCATGCAGTGGATGATGTAAAACCTCAGAGTTAGCTGGATGAAATCCTAGATAACCTGCCCTGGTGGGCTAAGTTCCCCAGGGCA
Organism: Rhynchonycteris naso; assembly: GCA_037038555.1. Lineage (NCBI taxonomy): Eukaryota > Metazoa > Chordata > Mammalia > Chiroptera > Emballonuridae > Rhynchonycteris > Rhynchonycteris naso. The sequence continues at coordinate 233,876,376 of CM072998.1, forward strand.
GAGGGGTGAGAGACTTAGAGCTCAGACATTCAAAATGTGAGTTCCTTGGAGCCTATTGTTGGGACCAGTAGAGGGGCTATAATGCTGGTGTCTGTACCAGGCAGGTTCACATTGAATTTGGGCAGATGGTAGAAAGCATTGGGCCATTCCCATTTATTAGAGGCTCACAGAGATGGGTGAGTGAATAAGCAAAGAAAATTTGCTTTTTACAGTGGAAGGAAAGGAATCAGGAAAACCAGCCCTCATGGTAGCAGCTGAGGGAATCAAAGAATTGCACCTTGTGGTGATGGGAGAGCATTCTGGGAGAGTCACCAACAAGGGAGAGCACCCATAACTTTTCATAGACACACAACTGGCTTTCTTCCACTTGCTTATGTACTAATCAGGTCAAATGCTTGCAGCTGGGAAAACAACAAGCAAACCTAATACAGCTGTTTTCCTAACAGGGGCTTAACCACTTCCTGGAGGAAAGACCACAAGCAACCCCAGTGGAAAATTCTTTCGATATTTCTCCCTGAGACCAGGAGCTCCTCAGCTAAAAGAACTCTTGCAATGGGGACTGTTGGCCCCACCCAACCTCAACCTGCTGCTCAACTTTCTGGGGAGAAAGAGAATTGAAGTATCCGGCAGTGACTGAGGGATTAGGTCTAAAGTAGGGACCACTTTCCCCATACCAAGCTCCTGACCAAGAGACCTCCCCCCCCCGCACCAAGCAGGGTATCCCACTAACACTGTCCTCCTGACCTCAGTTGCCCTAACCCCCTGGTCAGCAAACAACAACTCACGAGCTACATGCGGCTCTTTGGCCCCTTGAGTGTGGCTCTTTCACAAAATACCACGTGCCAGTGCTATCTTGATAAGAAATGTACCTACCTATATAGTTTAAGTTTAAAAAATTTGGCTCCCAAAAGAAATTTCAATTGTACTGTTGATATTTGGCTCTGTTGACTAATGAGTTTGCTGACCACTGCCCTAACCAATTAAGCTTGTAATCTGTGGAGGGGTTGATGGGGTGAGGCCAGTCTGAGCCCACTGTACAGTCTTTCTACAGAAGACTGTGAGAAGACCAGGCAGCTGCAAGAGGAAGTGAAGTAGTTGAAAAGTGGAAGCAAATCTTAAGGAACTTGGGCTAAAATTCTCAACAAAATATTAGCAAACTGAATTCAGCAGTACATTAAAAAAAATAGTACAGCATGATCAAGTGGGATTTATTCCAGGGAGGCAAGGCTGGTACAATATTCGCAAATCAATAACTGTGAGTCACCCTGGTTGGTTGGCTTAATGGTAGACTGACAGCCCACCAAGTGGATGTCCTGGGTTTGATTCTCAGTCAGAGCACACAAGAGAAGCAACCATCTGCTTCTCCACCCTTCTCCCTCCCCCTTCTCTCTCACTCTTTCCCTCCCACAGCCATGGCTCGATTGGTTTGAGCGAGTTGACCCAGGGTGCTTAGGATGGCTCAGTGGAGCCTTTGCCTCAGACACTAAAAATAGCATCATTGCCAAGCAACATCTCCAGATGGGCAGAGCATTGCACTATAGGGAGCTTACTGGGTGGATCCGAGTCAGGGCACACATGGGATTCTGTCTTTGTCTTCCCTCCTCTCACTTAAAAAAAAATTAAAAAACCCCACAAAAACATAATTCATCAGATATACAAAATGGATAAAAATCACATGATCTATCAGTAGATGTAGAAAAAGCGTTCGATCAAACCCAACATCCATTTATGATCAAAACTTTCAGCAAAGTGGGAATACAGGGAACATACTTTAACATAATAAAGCCCATATATGACAAACTGACAACCAACATTGTACTCAATGGGCAAAAATTAAAGCAATCCCCTTAAGATCAGCAACAAGACAGGGATGCCCCCCCTTTTTTTTTTAAATTTATTTTTATTTTTATTTTATTCATTTTTAGAGAGGAGATACAGAGTGTGTGTGTGTGTGTGTGTGTGTGTGTGTGTGTGTGAGAGAGAGAGAGAGAGAGAGAGAGAGAGAGAGAGAGAGAGAAAGGGGGGAGGAGCTGGAAGCATCAACTCCCATATGTACCTTGACCAGACCAGTGCAGGGTTTTGAACTGGCAACCTCAGTGTTCCCAGGTCGACGTATTATCCACTGCGCCACCACAGGTCAGGCACAGGGATGCCCCTTTTTATTGCTTTTATTAAACATAATATTGGAAGTCTTAGTCACAGCAATCAGATAAGGAGAGGATATAAAAGTCATACAAATGGGAAAAGAAGAAGTAATATTGTTATTACTTGCTGAAAACATAATACTATACATAGAAAGCCCTAAAGTCTCCACCAAAAAACTATTAGACCTGATAAATAAATTTGGCAAAGTGACAGGATACAAAATTAATATTCAGAAATCAGTGCATTATTAAACACTAAAAATAAACTGTCAAAAAGAGAAATTAAGGAAATAATCCCATATACTATTGCAACCAAAAAATAAAGTAACTAGGAATAAATTTAACCAAGGAGGTAAAAGAGTTGTACTGGGAAAATTATAAGACATTGAAAAAAGAGATTGAGACAGATACAAACAAGTGGAAGCATATACTGTGTTCATGGATAGAAAGAATTAACATTATTAAAATATTCATACTGGCTCTGGCCAGTTTGCGCAATGGATAGAGCGTTAGCCTGGTAGGCATTTGTCTCAGGTTCGATTCTTGGTCAGGGCACACATGAGAAGTGACTATCATTTCCTCTCTTTCTCCCTTCTCTCTCTCTTCCCCTCTTCTAGCCAGTTGGCCCCTGGCGCTGAGGATAGTTCAGTTGGTTTGAGCATTGGCCTCAGGCACTGAAGAAGCTTCATTGATTTGAGCATCCAGCCCAGATGGGGGTTACTAGGTGGATCCTGGTAGAGGTGCATGTGGGAGTCTGGCTCTCTATTTTCCCTCTTCTCACTTAAAACAATTATACACACAGACATGTATGTATGCATACTACCCGATGCAATCTATAGATTTAATGCAATTCCTATTAAAATACCAGTGGTATACTTCACAGATCTAGAAAAAATACTCCAAAAACTTATATGGAACTATAAAAGAACTGAAATAGCCTCAGTAATCTTGAAAATGAAGAACACAGTGTAAGGTATCACACTTCCTGCTATCAACCTGTGCTACAAGGCTACTGTAATCCCACCAGCCTGGTACTGGCATAAGAACAGGCATACAGATCAGTGGAACAGAACAGATAACCCAGAAATAAACCCATGTCTTTACAGTCAATTAATATTTGACAAAGGAGGCAATAGTATACAATGGAGTAAAGACAATCTCTTTAATAAATGGTGTTGGGAAAATTGTTAGGTGATATAAACCAGACAGATAAAGACAAATACCATATAATCTCACTTATACATGGAATCTAATGAACACAATAGACTGAGTGACAAAATAGAAATAGGCAGGGTCACGGAACAGATGGACAGCTGTCAGAAGGAAGTGGGAAGAGAGGACTAGATCAAAGAAGGTGAAGGTATTAGCCCAAAACATACATATATGTTTTATATATGTTTTATACATATGTGTCTATATGTGTGTGTGTGTATATACAGTATATATATATAAAACACATGCATACATACAACAGGGTAGTAATTACCAGAGGGAAAAGGGAGTAGAGGTAGGGGGAGGGGGGCTAGGGGGGATAATGAGGACAGAAAGAGTGGAGAGAGACTTTGAATGGGACATGGGGGCATGATGGAATTGGTAGCGGGTGTTATATTGAATAGAACACTTGAAATCATGTGAACACAATAAATTAAAAATAAAAATTAAAAAACATAATAATTGGCTTATTCTATAAAATTTCCAAACACTTTACAAAGCTTTTGTTAATATTAAATGGTAACTTGCCTGACCTGTGGTGGTGCAGTGGATAAAACATCGACCTGGGATGCTGAGGTCACCAGTTCAAAACCCTGAGCTTGTCTGGTCAAGGCACATTTGAGAGTTGATGCTTCCTGCTCCTCCCCCTTGCTCTCTTTCTCTCTCTCTCTCTCTCTCTCGTGAGCATGCTTGATCTTCTCTCTAAAAAAATGAATTAAAAAAATCTTTAAAAATAAAATATAAAAAATATTAAATGGTAACTGGAAGTAATATTAAGGTGATCAATGAAATAGGAAAAAATTAGAATGAACTGTTATAATAAAGATGTTTTACTACCAAAATATAGCATGTTTGGAGATCCTTACATAATATATCTATGTTAACATAAAATATTTCTATAAGAACTGGCACTGATGAATGCTACTGATGTATAACCAAATACTAATTATTAATATGCAGGTTAGAAGATTTAAGTAGAGTTATTTTGTGCTACTTAGAAGAAAATCTTTGACATTTTTCTTTATCTTAAAAAATCAAAAAGATTTAGGTTAAGAATGAAGCACCACTTAGAAAAGATTGTTACATATTTTTTCCTTGCAAGATTTGTGATCTTGCTGCAAAATTTAAAAATAGGACAGACAATATTCTAGGTTGATTTAGAAGTTGTCTACAATGAAGAATAGGGGATGAGCTCAGACAGGCTGCAAATTTTAATTTCCCTTTTTAAAAGAAAGAATGAATAATTCCTCGCTATCAAAAGTCTTTCTATCTGAAGATAGGAACCTGGTAGACTAAGATAAGTGAGAGCTAAACTCTCATAATCTGGACTCAAGAACAAAATAGAGTAAGATAAAATGGGATATTCATGACTTTTTATGGATTAAGCAAAAATTGAAAGGAGAAATGAGCCTGAGAAAACCAGTCTCATTTTGTCAAGTGCAGAGAGTTCTATGTGGGCACAAAAGCATCCCTCTGTCTCCTGAGGACACTGCTAGCCCATTTATCTCAGCCTGCTGTGAAGGTAGGTGTGGCCACTTGGGTGCAAGTGAGTTCAGTATTCCAAACCTGGTTTATAAGAACTTCCTGTGATTCTTTCTCACACTCTTGTCCATCTCCCAAACAAATGCAGAGGTAGGAATTGGCCAAGGACTCCATGGTCTAAAGGCTCATAGAGCCACAGATGGGAGGAGCTTGTCCCTTAGCTGATGCTTACCTGCAGTATTTTTATTCAAGTTTGCATGAATGTTAAATAAACTCTTATGTAAGACTGTGGGATTTGTTTTATACCAATTTTATGCTACTTATTCCAACCAGTTGTGATTGGATTTTTATTTTTATTTGTCATGTTGCATTTTTTTCATGAAACTAATGTATGGCTGATATTTTATATACTATTTTCTTGGCTTAATATTTCCATGAACTTATTTTTATATGTAGAGAATGTTAACATGCTAACAATTTTTAACACAATATTCATGATATTCTCTTGTATTATTTATCTATTCTCAACTATTGGCATTAGGTTTCCAATTTTTTTCCATAAGTTATGCTACTGAGTACTGCTACTAATTATTTTGGGTATTTTATTCAAAATGGAATTATCTGGTCCAATAAAGAACAGTTGAAAAGGATAAATGTGATCAATGGCTAATACACACTGTATAAATTCCTAAAAATCACTGAATTGTGCAAAATTGTGCATGACACGCAGGAGAAAAAAAAGTTAATTTGGACTTATTTGAAACTCAAAACTTCTCTGTGAAAGACATGATTTAGAGAGTGAAAAGAAAAGCCAGCCATATTTTGAGAAAATTTTTATGAAACACATATTTGATGCAGAACTTGTATCCAAAATATACAGACTCCTTAAAATACAATATGAAAAGAAACTACATAATTAAAAAGTGTGCAAAAGATCTGAACAGACACCTTACCAAAGAAGATTTACAGATGACAAATAATCATATGAAATGGTGCTCAATATCATGTCATGACAGAATTGCAATGAAAATAGATACAGTCAAACAATTACAACATCACACAACTTCTAGAATGCCTAAAATCCAAAACACTGGCAACACTCAATGCTGGCTGGCAAGGATATGGAGCAATAGGAGGAACTCTTACTCATTGTTCAAAGGAATGCAAAATGGTACAACACTTTGAATCTCTCTTTTTTAAATTTTAAATTTTTATTTAGAAAATTATCTTTAACAGGGTGACTTTGATCAATAAGAGTACATAGGTTTCAGGTGAACATTTCTATAACATTTGAACTGTTGATTATGTTGTATACTCATCACCCAAAGTCAAGTCATTTTCCTTCACCTTATATTTGTTCCTCTTTACATCTTTCCTCCCACCTCTTCCAGCCTCCCCATTCACTCAAGTCCCCCCCCCCCATATTCTTTTCCCCCTGGTAACCACTTCTCTTTTATCTATGTTCTTAAGTCTCAGTTTTATATACCACCTATGTGTGAAATCATATCGTTCTTAGCTTTTACTGTTTTACTTATTCACTCAGTATAATGTTCTCAAGGTCCATCCATGTTGTAAATGTCACTATGTCATCGTTTCTTATGGTTGAGCAGTATTCCACTGTATATATGTACCACATCTTCTTTAGCAATACTCTATTGAGGTTGTTTCCATGTCTTGGGCATGTGTGAATAATGCTGTGATGAACGTGGGGGTGCATATGTCTTTATGTACCAATTTTTTTGAGTTCTGGGGGTAGATACCCAATAGAGGGATTGCTGGGTTATATGATAATTCTATTCTTAATTTCTCGAGGAACCACCATACTTTCTTTCATACTGGTTATACTAATTTGCTTCCCACCAGCAGAGAATGAGTTTCTTTTTCTCCACAGCTTCTTTAACACTTGTTATTACCTATCTTGTTGATAATAGCCAATCTAACAGGTGTGAGGTAGTATCTCATTGTAGTTTTCAATTGCATTTTTCAAATAGCTAGTGAAGATGAGATGAACATCTTTTCATTATATCTGTTGGCCATTTGTATGTCCTTTTGGGAGAAGTGTCAGTTCAGTTCCTCTCCCCATTTTTTAATTGGATTGTTTGCTTGTATGTTATTGAGATTTTTGAGTTATTTATATATTTTGGATATTAACCCCTTATCGGAGCTGTTGTTTGCAAATATCATCTCCTATTTAGTTGGCTGCCTATTTGTTTTGTTGTCAGTTTCTTTGCTATGCAGAAGCTTTTAAGTTTGATATAGTCCCATTCATTTATTTTTGCCTTTAATTCCCTTGTCTTTGGGGTCAAATTCATAAATTGTTCTTTACAGCCAAGGTCTATGTGCTTAGTACCTATTTTTTTTCTATGTAATTTATAGTTTCAGATCTTATATTTAGGTCTTTAATCCATTTTTGAATTAATTTCTGTGCAGGGGAATAAAATGTAGTCAAGTTTCATTCTTTTGCATGTGGTTTTCCAATTTTCCAAGCACCATTTATTGAAAAGGCTTTCTTTTCTTCATTGTGTGTTTTTGGCTCCTTTGTTGAATATGAGTTGTCCATATACATGTGGTTTTATTTCTGGGCTCTCAATTCTGTTCAATTGGTTTACACGTCTGTTTTTCTGCCAATACCATGCTGTTTTGATTATCATAGCTCTATAGTATAATTTGAAGTCAGGTAGTATGATACCTCTGGCTTTATTCTTTTACTTCAGTATTGCTTTGGCTTATTATTTTTTTTTATGTTTCCATACAAACCTAATAACTTTTAGTTTTATTTTTTTTAAATGACATTGGGATTTTGATGGGGACTGTATTAAATTTGTATATTGCTTTGGGAATATAGCCATTTTTACTATGTTAATTCTTCCAATCCACAAACATGGACCATTTTTTCATTTCATCATGTCTTTTTCAATTTCTTTCAATAATGTTTTGTACTTTTCAGTACATAGGTCCTTCACATACTTTGTTAAGTTTATTTCTAGGTACTTTATTTTTTTGTTTTTGTTGCAGTTGTAAAAGGAATTGTTTTTTGAGTTCATTTTATAAAGTTTCATTGTTGGCATATAGAAAAGCAGTAGATTTTTGTATGTTGGTTTTGTATCCTGTGACATGACTTTATTGGTTTACTGTTTTTAATAGTGTTTTGGGAGAACCTTTAGGCTTTTCTATATACAAGATCATGTCATCTGCAAAAAGTGATACCTTTACTTCTTCTTTCTTGATATGAATGCCTTTTATTTCTTTCTCTTGCCGGATTGTTCTGGCTAAAACTTCCAGAAGTATGTTGAATAAGAGTGAAGAGAGTGGGCAACCTCATCTCAGCCCTGATTTTAGAGAAAAAGCCTTAATTTTTTCACCATTTAGTATGATATTAGCTGATGGTTTGTCATATATGGCCTTTATTATGTTGAGGTACTTTCCTTCTATTCTGATTTTATTGAGTGTTTTAAACATAAAGGGATATTGTATCTTATCAAATGCTTTTTCTGCTTTTATTAATAGGATATTTTTACTTTTGTTCTTTGTTTTATTAATGTGGTGTATAATGTTGATCAATTTCTCTATGTTGAACAATCCTTGTGCTCCCAGAATGAATCCTACTTGATCATAATGTATTATTTTTTAATCTACGGTATGCAACTTGCTGGTATTTTGTTTAAGATTTTTACATCTGTGTTCTTTAGGGATATTGATCTGTAGTTTCTTTGTTTGTGTGTGTTGTCCTTGCCAGGTTTTGGTATGAGAGTTATGTTGGTCTCATAAAATGTATTGGGGAGAATTTCTCCTTCTTTTATTTTTTTGAAGACTTTAAGAAGGATATGTACCAAATCTTCTTTCTTTGAGGAGGATATGTACCAAATCTTCTTTGAATGTTTGGTAGAATTCACCAGTGTAATAATTGTCTCGTCCTGGACTTTTTGTTTTTGGGAGGTTTTTGATAATTGTTTGTAATTTCCTCCCTGCTTATAGGTCTATTTAGGTTTTTAACTTCTTTGTGGCTTAGTCTAGAAGTATTGTACAGTTATAAAATTTTATTCATTTTCTTTAGGTTATTCAATTTGGTGGCATATAATCTTCCATAATATTCTACTATGATTTTTTGTATATCTATGATGTCTGTGGTAATTTCTCTTTCATTTTGGATTTTGTTCGTATGAGTCCTACTTTTTTTTTCCTTAGTGAGTTTAGCTAGTGATTTGTTGATTTTATTGATCTCTTCAAAGAACCAGTTGTTTGTTATATTAATTTTTTCTATAGTTTTTTTGTTCTCTATTTCATTTTTTTCTGCTCTAATATTTTCTATTTCCTTTCTTCTATTGACTTTGAGTTGTCTTTGTTCTTCTTTATCAGTTCCTTAAGGTGTGATGTTAGATTGTTTATTTGGGATCTCTTTTTCATGATTTAAGCCCGTAATGATATAAACTTTCCTCTTATTACTGCTTTTGCTGCATCCCAGAAATTCTGATATGTTGTGTTGTCATGTTCATTTGTCTGTAAATATCTTTTAATCTCTGCTTTTATTTCTTTTCTGACATAGTCATTTTTTAGAAGTATGTTATTTAATTTCCACATTTTTGTGGGTTTTTTACTTCCATTTTACAGTTAAATTCTAATTTCAAAGCCTTATGATCAGAAGATATGCTTGGTATAATTTTAATCTTTCTGAATTTGTTGATGCAGGTGTTGTGGCCCAACATATGGTCAATTCTTGAAATTATCTATGCACACTGGAATAGAATGATGCTCTGGGATAATATGTTCTGTAAATGTCTATTATGTCCATTTGATCCAGAGTGTCATTTAAAGCTGGTATTTCCTTATTGATTTTTTGTTTGGATGATCTATCTAAAGCTGTCAGTGGTATGTTAAAATCACCAAGTGTTATTGTGTTTTTGTCTGCTTCTATTTTTAAATTAGTTAGTAGATGTCGTATATTTTGGCCCTTCCTGGTTCGAGGCAGTGACACAGTGAATAGAATGTCAGACTGGGATGCCGAGGACCCAGGTTGAAAACTCGAAGGTCACCAGCTTGAGCTCAGGGTTGCTGACTTGAGAATGGAACCACAGACATGACCCCATCGTTGCTAGCTTGAGTCACTGGCTTGAAGCCCAAGGCCACTGGCTTAAACCCAAGGTCACTGACTTGAGCACGGGATCACTCACTCTGCTGTAGACCCCAGTCAAGGCACAAATGAGAAAGCAATCAGTGAACAACTATGGTGCCACTATGAAGAATTGATGTTTCTCGTCTCTCCCTTCTTGTCTGGTCTGCCCCTATCTGTCCCTCTCTCTAACTCTCTCTCTGTCTTTGTCAAAAAAGAAAAAAGAAGTGTTATATCTTCTTAATACAATGTCCCCTTTATTATTATGAAATGATGTCCATTTTTGTCTCTGGTTACCTTTGTTGTCTTGAAGTCAGCATTGTCAGATATGAGTATGGCTACATTTGCTTTTGTTTGGATATTAATTGCTTGGAGAATTATTTTCCAACCTTTCACTTTAAATCTACTTTTGTCCTTGCAGCTTAGATGTGTCTTTTGAAGGCAGCATATGGTTTGGTTTTGCTTTTGATCCAATCTGCTACTCTGTGCCTCTTTATCGGTGAGTTCAGTTGATTTATATTTTGGATAATTGAAACTTGAGGATTTCCTGTGGCCATTTTATGTTTTGTTTTCTGGTATCTGTATTTTGTTTGGTTCTTCTCTTTCTGCTAGTTATAGTTGTTTGGTGGTATTCCATACTTCTTTCTCTCCTATTTCTTTTCTTTTTTTTAGCTGTGTGTTTCAGTAGTGGCTTTTTTTGTGGGTTGTCACAGTTAGGTTAAGAAAAGAAGTTCATATGTACAAGAGTTCTTTGTTATATGAGTGCTTCTGCACTCAAGCCTTCTTTGCTACTATAGATCTTTATCCTCTCCCCTTCTATGTTATTGTCATAACAGATTATCTTTGTTTTTATTGTGACCTTGTTGTAGTTTTACTTGTAGTTTTGGTTTGTTTGTTCCTTGTGTCTGGTCAAATAACCCTCTCTGAGTATTTCCTGCAGTGGTGGATTTCTGATGATAAATTTTCTCAGCTCTTGTCTGAGAAAAGTGTGTGTAAAAGTGTTTATTTCTCCTTCATATTTGAAGGATAACTTTGATGGATATAGTATTCTTGCTTGGCAATTCTTCTCTTTCAGTACTTTTAATGTTTAAGTCCACTCTCTTTTGACTTGTAGAGTTTCTGCTGTGAAGTCTGATAATAACTTGATGAGCTTCCTTTATATGTTATGATCTTCTTTGCCCTAGATGCCTTGGGGTTTCTTTCTTTGTCATTGGTTTTTGAAAATTTTATTACAATATGCTTTAGAGTAGGCCTGTTTGGGTTGCGGTAACTAAGCATTTTGTTTGCTTCTTGAATGCAAGGCTCTAACTCTTTCCATAGGTTTGGGAAATTCTCATCAATATTTGTTTGACTAGGCTCTCAATTCCATTCTCTCTCTTTACTTCTTCTTATATACCTGTTATTCTTATATTGCTCTTTCTGATGGAATCAACAATTATTATAGAGTTCTCTCAGTTTTTTAAATTTGTGAGTCTCTCTCCTCTTCTTTCTGTAGCACCTCCAGTTGACTGGCTTTGATGTCACTGATTCTTTCCTCTATCTGGCTTATTCTATTAGCTAAACTTGCCACCTTAGTCTTCATTTCATTTGTTGAGTTCTTCATCTCTGTTTTAAAAGGTTTAATCTCTTTGGTGAGGTATTCATGTTCTTCATTAATTTGTTTTCTGAGTTCATTAAGTTGCCTATTGGTGTTTTCTTGCATCTCATTGAGTATTTTCAGAACTTCAATTTTGAATTTTCTCTCATTTAACTCCAATGCTTCCTTCCATGTGATTGATTTTTTTTTTCTGGAGACTTTTCATTTTCTTTCTGAAATATGTCTCTGTCTTGTGTAGCCATGGTATTTAATTTCTTCTTCTTTGATGGCATTTGAAAGTAGTATTTTTAAGAACCCTAACAAAAAAAACAACTAAAAATTTGAATAATTAAAAAATACTATAAAAATATAAATATTTTAAAAATTATGACAAATAAAGAAGAAAAGCCACAAGAAAAAAGATTGAAAGCAAATAAAATAATTAAAAACAAAACACCCATAAAAATAAGAATAAAAATATAAAAGTTAAAGAAATTAAATTCAAACATGGAAGAGAAAAAAGAATAAGAAAAATAAAAAGGAAAGAAGGAAAGAAACGCAAAAGAAAAAATATAAATTTCAGTTTTGAGAGTTGTTTTTTCTAGTAGGTGTTGCTGTATTACAACTTTTTGCTCTGTGAAGTGCCTGGGCTGTCCACTGAGATGATGCTGTTGCAATGATGTAGATAGGGCCACAGTAGCATTGATGGGTGGGGCGTGTTGTGAGGGCTTTATGTCTTCAGCTTTACTGCTTCAGCTTTCCTGCTTTATGGCTCTAGCAATGGCAATCTCCAGCCTCCAGGTGCCCCTCCCCACATCTCAACAGACCTGGAGAATAGACAGGGAGCACCTCTTTTCTTCAGGGGAGAGATTAGCTCTGGAGAGCTAGTTGTGGGGTTTGTCTCTGCCACTCTCCATACCACAAGGGGAGGGAGGCAGGATTTAGGAGGCTGAAGGTTACACTTTAGTTTTCTCTGTCTCTGCCAAGTGTGGGCTGCACACTGGTCATGACCTTGTGCTCTGGCCACTTTGGTTCATCTCCCCCTTTGTGCCTCTGTCTCACCACTTCTCCCAGTAGAAGGAGACCCAGTATCTCCAAGTTTCCCTCTTCATATTCCTCAGACAAAATATAAAGAGCCTGAGCTTCCTTCTTCCCCATAGTCCAGAAGAGAAAAAGAAGTCACCCTCCATTCATCTCCTCTCCTCTCTAAAACTCACCACAGTTATGTTTTATGTTCCAACCTGCTTTTTACATCCTCCCACCTTTAGTCCAATTGGTGTGTGGATCTTTCAGGTGCACCTGCAAGCATAGTTGGGGTTCCTTCCCTGCATTATAGTTGTTTCATTTGTTGAAATTTCAAGGGAGAGATCAGGAGTATCTCTCATGCTGCCATTATTCTGATGTCATTTCTGGTACAGCACTTTGGAAGATACTTTTGCAGTGTTTTACGAAACCATAGCTACCCTTACCACATGATTTAAAAATCCTGTTCCTTGAGTTGAAAACTTAGTTATACTCAAATGAGTTAAAAATTTATGTTCACACAAAAATCTTCACACAACTGTTTATAGAAGCTTTATTCATAATTGCCAAAACTTGGGAGTCACCAAAATTTCTTCAGTACTAGGTGATAAATAAGCCTAGTACATCCATACATTGAAAACTACTCAGCAATAAAATAAAATCAGCAATCAGTTCACAAAAGCATATGGTAGACTCTTAAATATATATTACTAAGAGAAATAAGTTAATTTTAAAAAGCTACATACAATTTGATTACAACTATGTTCAATTCTGTAAAAGGCAAAACCATGGAGACAGTAGCGATTAGTGGTTGCCAGGTGTTATGGGGCAGGGAGGGATGAATGGGTGGAGCACAGAGGATTATCAGAGCAGAGAAAGTACTTTGTATGATACTATAATTGTGCACACATGTCATTATACATTGGTCAGAACTCATAGACTGTACAACAGAAAGAATGAGCTATGGATTTCAGTTAACAATAATGTATTGATATTAGCTTATCAAATGTACCATACTTTTGCAAGATGGTAATAACAGTGAAAACTGTGTGTTTGGGAATTCTGTGTTTCCTGCTAATTTTTTTTCTGTAAAACTAAAAGTGCTCTAAACATGTATTAATAAAAAAAATCAAATGGCACACAATGATTTGACACATAAGGATCAGGAAAAAATATTTTAGTTGATAGTCAAATTTATAAAAACTAAAATTGTCACTGTTGGTGTGACTAAGAGGAAACAGTTGTTTATTGCTGCACATCTTCATGAGTAATATGTCTACATAGTAAAGGACGTGGATGCCTGTGGCTCACAGGTATTGGGGCATGGAGGGAGCTGGCAGGCCTCTGAGGGTGGTGTGTGTTTTGTGTACTCCTGCCTACCTCAACTGGGTGCAATACACCTAATATTAGTTGCAGACAAACTTGTGCATACAGAATGGGAAATTTACAGTATGCTCAAGTTGTCTCAAATTAATTGATCTAGAAAAGAATTGATTTTCAAAAAAAGCATTATCACAAAGCTGACTAGAATGAAAACATTTATAAAAAACCCCAGCAGCCTGACCAGGCGGTGGCGCAGTGGATAGAGCGTTGGACTGGGATGCGGAAGACCCAGGTTCAAGGCCCCGAGCTCACCAGCTTGAGCGCGGGCCCACCTGGCTTGAGCAAAAGCTAGCCAGCTTGGACCCAAGGTCGCTGGCTCCAGCAAGGGGTGGCTCGGTCTGCTGAAGGCCCGTGGTCAAGGCACAGGTGAGAAAGCAATCAATGAACAACTATGGTGTCACAATGGCAATGAAAAACTAATGATTGTTGCTTCTCATCTCTCTCTGTTCCTGTCTGTCTGTCCCTATCTATCCCTCTCTCTGACTCTCTCTCTCTCTGTCCCTGTAACAAAGAAAAACAAAAACAAAAACAAAAAACCCCCAGCAGTCTGCTGCTTCACATTTCTCCTCCACAATTCTGGCCCCCCAGTCATGACTTTAAACTCTTTTTGTCTATTTATTCAGGTAATTAAGACCATATACATTATAGATGATAGATAGATAGATAGATAGATAGATAGATAGATAGATAGATAGATAGATAGATGATAGATACCTTTAAAATTCTTAAGTTGCTATTTCTTTAGTTACAATGAAAGAAATTAACTACTGCACCCACCTAGCTTTTGTAATTCTCACACCCCATCCCACACTCTGCATGTTACTGTATTGCACACCCTGTGTTATTCTATTATGTCTTTGTAAATATTGTTTCATATTAAGTCAAGTAGTTTACTGTGACTGTCTTTTCTTCCTTACAGAATTTTTGTCTTTAACATTTGACACTTATTAGTAGGATTTATTATGGTTGGTTTCACAGCTGTGTAGTGGTAACTGAGTTTTGATTTATATTTCTTCTCTAATTCCAGTGAAATGTGAGCATTGACATTATTTGTATCTGTTCTTTATATATTCAGAATTTGAAACTTTCATTAGTTATGTTGTCAGTTTAGACTTTCATTGCTTCTTTTAATAAAAACATTTATCCATATCATTTTACAAATGTGTTTTCTATTTTTTTCTATTGTACATAATTTTTAGAGTGTGTTTTACGCTTTAATTTATTATGGTGTATGATGTGACATTTGGATCTAATTTATTTCTTTTTCATACCAATATCCAATACTCCAGACACTTCATTGTCGGTAACTTTTTCCTTCATTGGCCATGGTACATTTGTTAGTTTTAAGAATTATGTACAATTAATTGTTCATGTCATCAGTTCTCTCATGGCCTGCATTATTCTCATAGAAATGGGTAGTTCTCCTATATTGTCTATTGGCATTCTCTTTGTATCTTGTTGAACTTTATTTCCTTGAGTATTGTTTTGGTATTTGCAACCGATTTGGTGGTTGAATTGTCCCATTTCTCTCTCTCTCTCTCTCTCTCTCTCTCACACACACACACACACACACACACACACACACACACACACACACACACACGAGTCATCTACCACTGTCATTTAGCTGGAAGTTGACTTCATGATGCTTGTATACCTTAAGCATTAATCTACTATCACTGAAAGTATTTTCAGTCATTTCTTTCTTTCTTTCTTTCTTTCTTTCTTTCTTTCTTTCTTTCTTTCTTTCTTTCTTTCTTTCTTTCTTTCTTTCTTCTCTTTCTTTCTTTCTTTCTTTCTTTCTTTCTTTCTCTCTTTATTTTCTTTTAAGTGAGAGAAAGGGAGATAAAGAGACAGACTCCCACATGCACTCCCTGATGCAGGATCTATCAGGGAACCCGTCTGGGACCAATGCTTGAATCAACCGAGCTATCCTCAGCACCTTGCCCAAGGCTCAAACCCATGAAGCCACTGGCGGTGGGAGGGGAAAAGGGAGAGAAGGGGGAAAGGGAAGGGGAGAGAATCAGGTGGTCTCTTTTCTTGTGTGCTCTGACCAGGAACTAAACCCAGGATGTCCATACACCAGGCCAATGCACTATCCACTGAGCCAACCATCCAGGGCCCTATTTCTTCATCTTTGTTCTTTTTTTTATCTTCTTGCTTCAGAGAGGCAAACATTTTAATGTAATTTTGTTTTGTTTTTTAAATAGTCATGGTTTTTAAAACATTCATGTTTTCTTGCTTTGAATATATTTGTTGAACTTAGCTCAGAATAAGCACTATGATGATTCAACATCTGTTCAGAAGAATGAGTAGTGTGTTTTTCTGAATGAGGTTTTCACTTGATCCTTGCAAAATAAGAGTCATATGAAGAGAGTTGCTATTAATTGATCTTTAAATAATCATATTCCTGATTAAGGAATTTACCAAAGGTTAAATACTAGAATGTAAAGGATTAATTTTTGACTAACAGGGTTCGGAGTCACTTAAAGTTCCCTCTTCATGGAAATATTTACTGACCTCCCTGGCTGAAAGCAATCTTTTGAGGCCCAACATTTATTGTCTCTGCCACTTCCTAGTCATTGATATTCTGTCTTTGAGAGTTGTCATTTTTCTTTGTGTTGGTCTTTCTGTCCAATAAGCTCCTTAAAGGTGGGTTTCTAATAAGTTCCTTCTCCTGTATGCTTTATGGTGTCCAGATCATTTAATAATAAAGTAGATGCTCAAAAATATTGATTGCAACCTAGTCAATAACTTTTGATCATAGAATTCCCTACTGTAAACTTTACCAATAAACCATGCTTTCTTTTGTGTTCTCAGGAATAGATACACACATGCATATACACACACATCTTTTTTGTTTTCTTGCCTGATATATTTTTTTTATTCATTTTTAGAGAGGAGACACAGAGTGAGAGAAAGAGAGAGAGAGAGAGAGAGAGAGAGAGAGAGAGAAAGGGGGAGGAGCTGCAAGCATCTACTTCCATATGTGCCTTGACCAGACCAGTGCAGGTTTTTGAACAGGCGAACTCAGTGTTCCCAGGTCGACGCTATATCCAGTGCGCCACTACAGGTCAGGCCAGATATTTTTGATGACACATTAGATTTTGTGACTCCTTATTTTTCCAGATCATATATGACACAATATTGTTAACTACCACCTAAAAGGAATTCTCAGAGAGTCATAAAGAACATGTATCAGTTTCATAGCTCTCTCACCTTTTTCTGTTTTGCAGGATTGTACTATTAGGGATTTGCTTCTTCTCATAGCAAGACACACAGGAAATTCAAAAATACATCTTTAAGTGTACTTCTCAGAAAATGTTTTGGCATACAGGATTACTGATTGGAAGCAGGCGGCTCTGCTGACTTCAAGAACATCCTGATTAGAAGTCGTTATTTCCTTTGTGGCTTAAATAACCATATATTAATCTGAATTTGAAACCATTGGTTTTAACCTCTTTTTAAGTTGCTAGAAATTGCTAACCACTAGCTTAGTAACAATGGTAAAGTGAAATTCATTATTCATTTTTTTGAGGTTGCAGAATAAATGAAACTTCAGAAACAAAAGATAAATTTGGCTCACACTGCACTGACAGACATTGTTCAACCCAGTGATATCAGCAAAATTACACAAGTAGAAAAGATAATAAACTAATGTTATGATTGAATGCATAACTTCACAACAGAGAAAAACTTTATGGGGTTAGACCACAGCCTTCTAGGCATTCAGAATAGGGTTTTTTTTCTAAGTAGTCCCTAGTCATTATTATTTTTAAAATGAAGATCTGCTGGCTTTTGAAAAAATCTAATTATTAAGCAGGGTCTTTGACATTCTGAAAGAAAGATCTTATCACAATGTCTCAAAGAAATAGATTCTTGTAAGACCATTTTGTAAGGCACTTTTACAGCTTCATTGAAACTGACAGCCTGCTCTTAGTGTGAAGTGTGTATTTTAAATGGATTAAATCATTCGAAGTTAGATTCGTAATCTTTTAAGGTCTAATGCGATACTTTTAAAACAGCTGTTTCATTTGGCCGAAAACGACGGCAATACTGTCATGAAGTGTTTCATATGTTTTAAATGAAGCAAGACTGTCTATTGTTTAGTAATTTATTTTTTTGATGGTGATGAGAAAAGAGAGAGATGCCTACTTCATTGCTAAAGAAGCCTCAGGAAGTACTAAGTAGCTTATTGGTTCTTAGGTCTGGGATATTGCCAAGTGTAGACTGTGTTAAGCTTGAAATATGAACACTGAAAATGTTTTAATGGGAAGCATTACAATGATCCTACTCTCATAAAATGCTCCTTTCTCTCCATTCCCCAATCACTGAAAATCTCTTGACTTTCTCTAGCCAAGCTCTCACTGGCACCCATGAAAAGCTTCACAGAAGGGGTAGAAGGATTGCAATTATTTAAATGGAGTCATTTTGCACATATGCAAATATTACTTCCATTTATTTTGTCACAAAGATGGCTGGTGAAGGAAATAGTGGAGAGATAAGAAGTAGGAATGGTGTAAAGCTGAATTTTGGCACTTATATACAAGTCAGCATTTAGACCATAGAAAGACTTAATCTTGGTGAGGGTTATGCATAAAGTTTAAAGGGGAATGTTTTCTTGTGGGTGAACAGAAACCAAAGCAAACTTTTACCACTAAGTACTTTACATTTTTATAGAATGAGAGTGATCTTGGATATCTAGAGAAAATAGAAAGAGAGGCTTGCACACAATTAAACGAGTTTGTTCAACACACGTCTCTTGAGTGCTGTTAAGAGCAGGAGTGCTCAATACGTGGATCGCGATCTACTGGTCGATCGTGAAGGAAATGTGGGTAGATTACATGACATTAAAAAGAGATTTGTCTTTTGATTGGCATACAGGGTAGCCAATCTGATGTCTGAACTTTTGACACCCTACGCATGTGCGTTAAACTGCGCTAACTTGTTCAGTCACACTGCTGCGTAGTTAGTCTTCAATTTATTTAAACTAAATACAACAAAGGGTATAAAAATGAGAGCTGTAGCTGGTCAGAGTAAGAAGCCTAAAACCTACCATTTTCATACAGAATGGGAGGGGATTTTTTCACTATGTCATATTCTAAGTGCGTTTGCCTTATCTGTCTGTGTGCCATTGCTATTCCAAAGAAGGGAAATGTGGAGCAGGTTTTTCGGACTGTTCATAAAAACTATGACATTGACTTTCCTCTGAAAAGAGAACTGAGAAGGAGAAAGGTGAAAGAAGAATACACAATATTAAATAGTAATAATAGTAACTTAAATAATGATAATATAGAAGAAATAAATTTTTTTGCATTTTTATTGTAGGTAGATAATTTTGACTTGGTCATCTTATAAGTAGCTCACAAGCTGAAAAAGTGTGTGCACCCCTGGTTAAGAGAGAGCCACCATTCTGTTGTCTGTATCTGTGAGTTTGCCTGTTGCTTTTTGTTTATATCTCATATACGAATGAAATCATATGGTTCTTGTCCGATTGTCTGACATTTTATTTAGCATGATCCTCTCAAAATCCAGCCATGTTGTCATAAATGTCAAAATTTCATCTCTTTTATGGCTGGGTAGTATTCCAAGTATATATGTAGTCATCTTCTTTATTCAATCACCCATCCAAGAACATTTAGGTTGTTTCCGTGTCTTGGCTATTTTGAATAATGCTGCAATAAAAAGGAAGGTGGGCAGAGGATAGAGAGGGTGGAGAGGGTCGAATACAGGTGATGGATGGACACTACTGTGGGTGGTGAGCACACGTGGAGTGAATATACAGATTTTGTATTATAAAGTTGCACACCTGAAATTTATATAATGTGATTACCAATGTTACCTGATAAATTTATTTTAAAAAAAGGAGATAGCACTGTGTTCTGTGCTGGGGTATAAAAATCCATTAAACAGAGCTCCTCTGATAAGAAATGGGACAAATGTAGTCAGAGCACTGTCTTTCAATTGTATATAAAATGTTTTCTTCAAATATATAATTGCATATCCCTTTTTACACACATTTCCATATATATATATATTTCTAGCATTTTTTACACATTTATATTTAGTTTTCTATCAAAACTGAATGTGTAAATGCCCACTAAAGACAAATGAGGATGCTATTGAGGTTTTAAATATTTTAATTTCAGCATGATATTAACTTCACTCTTGTCACAATTACTTTTTCCTTACTACCATTACTCTTACTCTCTCCACTTCCACCTATTTTTATAAACTCCAAAGCAATATTCTAGTAACTCCATCACAGACTGCTGACTCACGAAAGTGTAACTGTACAACAGTACAAATGTCTGAGAGACTCTACACGGCACTGGGAAGTGAGCAGTGCATTTGAGAGCTGATATATTTAAACACAAATTGGTGCAAAGAAAGTGCATTAGGTACAATGATGATTGAGCACAAAAATTCTGGTTGTAAAACAGATTAATAATGCGAGGTCAGAGCCACCTGTAAACCAGATCATTTTAATTTGGTACAATGTGGGAAGGTTCACATTAGAAATGTGCGTTGCAGAACTCATAAGTATAAAGAAAGTTATTAAAAATAAAATCTCTAATCTCAAGAAATTTAACATTTGAATAATTTTAATTGGTTCATGATGGAATGAAAACAGGTGAGCAAATAGAAGGTTTCAATTGGGTGAAATCACCTGATAGTGAACTTTGAGGCTTTCCAGCTTGGCATGAACTTAAAATTTTCAGCTGTAGCTAAGTATTTGGAAGTAAATATTTCTTATTGCCTATTATTTAGTTTTGTGGTTCCCAAACTCTTCAGTGTCGAAATTGGATTTTCCCCAAATATGTTGAGATAATACCTGGTTCAGGGGAGACAGTTTAGAGGCTAAGAATTACCTAGATATTATTTGGGAAGGAAATAAATGGAGAGTTTGTTATTGCATATAAGTTAAAACATCTTAAGGTCTGATTACCAAGCGCCCATGTTTGTCTTAGAAGTTATCACTTTTTTTTCTTTTTACTAACTTTAATGGATTGACATTAATAAATCAGAGTACATATGTTCAAAGAAAACATCTCCAGGTTATCTTATCATTCAATTATGTTGCATACCCATCACCCAAAGTCAAATTGTTCTCTGTCACCTTCTATCTGGTTTTCTTTGTGCCCCACCCCTCCCCTCTCTCCCATCCTCTCTTTCCTCCCCCCACCCCGTAACCACCACACTTTTGTCCATGTCTCATAGTCTCACTTTTATGTCCCACCTATGTATGAAATCATGCTGTTCTCAGTTTTTTTCTGTTTTACTTATTTCACTCCGTATAATGTTATCAGGGTCCATCCATTCTGTTGTAAATGATCCGATGTCATCATTTCTTATGGCTGAGTAGTATTCCATAGTATATATGTACCAAAGCTTTTTAATCCACTCATCCTCTGATGGACACTTGGGCTGGTTCCAGATCTCTGCTATTGTGAAAAATGCTGCCAGGAACATGGGGCGCATTTCTTCTTTTTGAACAGTGCTATGGTGTTCTTAGGTTATATTCCTATAAGTGGGATAGCTGGGTCAAAAGGCAGTTCAATTTTTAATTTTTTGAGGAATCTCCAAACTGTTTTCCACAGTGGCTGCACCAGTCTGCATTCCCACCAGCAGTGCAGGAGGGTTCCCTTTTCTCCACATCCTCACCAGCACTTGTTCTGTGTTGTTTTGCTGATGAGCGCCATTCTGACTGATGTGAGGTGATATCTCACTGTGGTTTTAATTTGCATTTCTCTAGTTAGTGATGTTGAGCATTTTTTCATATGCCTATTGGCCATCTGTATGTCCTCTTTGGAGAAATTTCTATTTATTTCTTTTGCCCATTTTTTGATTGGATTGTTTGTCTTCCTGGTGTTGAGTTTTATAAGTTCTTTATAAATTTTGGTTATTAACCCCTTCTCAGACGTGCTGTCGAATATGTTCTCCCATTGTGTGGTTTGTCTTTTTATTCTGTTCTTATTGTCTTTAGCAGTGCAAAACCTTTTTAGTTTGATATAGTCCCATTTGTTTATCTTGCCTTTTATTTCAGTTGCCCGTGGAGATAAATCGGCAAATATACTGCTGCTACAGATGTCGGAGAGCTTGCTGCCTATGTTTTCTTCTAAGATGCTTATGGTTTCACGGCTTACATTTAAGTCTTTTATCCATTTTGATTTTGTTTATGTGAATGGTGTAAGTTGATGGTCTAGTTTCTTTTTTTTTTTGCAGGTAGATGTCCAATTTTCCCAGCACCATTTGTTAAAGAGGCTGTCTTTACTCCATTGTATGTTCTTTCCTCCTTTGTCAAATATCAGTTGTCCATAAAGCTGTGGGTTTATTTCTGGGTTCTCTGTTCTGTTCCATTGATCTATGTGCCTGTTCTTAGGCCAGTATCTGGCTGTCTTGAGTACAATGGCCTTGTAGTAAACCTTGATATCCGGAAGAGTGATACCTACTGCTTTATTTTTTCTTTTTAGGATTGCTGAGGCTATTCGTGTTCTTTTTTGGTTCCATATAAGTTTTTGGAATATGTGTTCTATATTTTTGAAGTATGTCATTGGTATTTTAATTGGTATTGCATTGAATTTATAAATTGCTTTGGGTAATATAGACATTTTAATAATGTTTATTCTTCCTAACCATGAGCACAGTATATGCTTCCACTTGTTTGTATCTTCCTTGATTTCTTTTATCAATGTTTTATAATTTTCCGAGTACAAGCCCTTAACCTCCTTGGTTAAATTTACTCCTAGATACTTTATTTTTCTGGTTGCAATAGTGAAGGGGATTGTTTCCTTAATTTCTTTTGCTGATAGTTCATTGTTGGTATATAAAATGCCTCTGATTTCTGAGTATTAAATGTATATCCTGCCACCTTGCTGAATTCACTTATAAGGTCCAGTAGTTTTTTTGACTGAGACTTTAGGGTTTTCTATATGCAATATCATAACATCTGCAAATAATGACAGTTTTACTTCTTCTTTTCCGATTTGGATGCCTTTTATTTTTTCTTCTTGTCTGATTTCTGTAGCTAGGACTTCCAGAACTATGTTGAATAAAAGTGGTGAAAGGGGGCACCCCTGCCTGGTTCCTGATCTTAAGGGGATTGCTTTTAATTTTTGTCCATTTAGTATGATGTTTGCTGTGGGTTTGTCGTAGATGGCCTTTATCATGTTAAGGAATGTTCCGTATATTCCCACTTTACTGAGAGTTTTGAGCATGAATGGGTGCTGGATTTTATCAAATGGTTTTTCTGCATCTATTGAAATTATCATGTGATTTTTGTCCTTCCTTTTGTTTATGTGATGAATCACATTGATTGATTTGCGAATATTGAACCAGTCTTACCTCTCCAGAATAAATCCCATTTGATCATGGTGTATGGTTTTTTTCATATATTGCTGGATCCGGTTGGCTAATATTTTGTTGAGAATTTTGGCATCTAAGTTCATCAGGGATATTGGTCTATAATTTTCTTTCTTTGTGTTGTCTTTGCCTGGTTTCGGGATCAGAATTATGCTCGCCTCATAAAAGGAGTTTTGAAGTCTTATTTCCTCTTGAATTTTTTGAAAAACTGGAGGAGGACTTTTTTGAAATAACTGGAGGAGGACAGGTGTTAGTTCTTCTTTGAATTTTTGATAGAATTCACTTGTGAAAACATCAGGACCAGGACTTTTCTTTGTTGGGAGTTTTTGATGACTGTTTCAATCTCATTTGTTGTAATTGGTCTGTTTAGGTGTTCTGATTCTTCCATATTGATTTTTGGAAGATTATATGATTCAAGAAATTTGTCCATTTCACCTAGGTTGTCCAATCTTTTGGCATAGAGTTCTTAATAGTATTTTCTTACAATGCTTTGTATTTCTGTTGTGTCAGTTGTTATTTCTGCACTCTTATTTCTAATTTTATTTATTTGAGGACTCTCTTTATTTCTTGGTGAGTCTAGTTAAAGGTTCATCGATCTTGTTTACCTTTTCAAAGAACCAGCTTCTGGTTTCATTGATCCTCTGTATTGTTTTCTTATACTCTATGTCATTTATTTCCTCTATAATCTTTATTATTTCCTTCCTTCTACTAGTCCTGGGCTTTATTTGCTGTTGTTTTTCTAGTTCTTTTAGATGCAGGGTTAGGTTGCTTATTTGAGCTTTTTTTAGCTTCTTTTGGTATGCCTGTAGTGGTATGAACTTCCTTCTCAGTATTGCTTTTGCTGTGTCCCATAAATTTTGAGTTGATGTATGCTCATTATCATTCATTTCTAGAAATATTTTTATTTTTTCTTTGATCTCATTGTTAATCCTTTCATTATTTAATAACATGTTATTTAGTTTCCAAGTGTTTGAGTATTTTTCAGTTTTTCTTTTGTGGTTAATTTCTAGTTTCATGGTATTGTGATCAGAGAAAATGGTTGATATAATTTCAATCTTCTTAAATTTGTTGAGATCACTTTTGTGTCCTAACATGTGGTCTATCCTAGAAAATGTACCATGAGTGCTTGAAAAGAATGTATATTCTACTGCTTTAGGGAGAAAAGTTCTGACGATATCTATTAATTCGCGTTGATCTAGTTTATCCTTTAAGTCTGCTGTTTCTTTATTAATTTTCTTTCTTGAGGATCTATCCAGTGATGTTAGTGGGGTATTGAAATCCCCTACTATTATAGTATTGTTGTTAATCTCGCCCTTTATATCCATCAAAGTCTGCTTTATGTGTGTTGGGGCTCCTATGTTTGGTGCATAAATATTTATAATGGTTATATCTTCCTGTTGAATTGTTCCCTTTATCATTATGTAGTGTCTTTCTTTATCTCTTACTACAGCCATTGTTTTAAAATCCATTTTGTCAGATATAACTATTGCTACCCTGGCTTTCTTTTCATTTCCATTTGCGTGAAATATTTTTTCCATCACTTTATGTGCATCTTTTGTTTCAAGGTGTGTCTCTTGTAGACAGCATATGTATGGGTCCTGTTTCTTTATCCATGCAGCTACCCTATGTCTTTTGATTGGATCATTTAATGCATTTGCATTTAAGGTTATTATTGATATGTAGTTGTATTGCCATTTTATTCTTTGAAGCTGTATTCTTCTTTTGCTATATTCTTTTTCCCCTTTGAAGTGTTCACAACAGGCCCCTTAGCATCTCTTGCAGAATTGGTTTGGTTTTAACAAATTTCTTGAGACTTTTTTTGTCTGGGAAGCTCTTTATTTCTCCTTCAATTTTATACGTTAGCCTTGCTGGATAGAGTAGTCTTTGTTGTAGGTTCTTGTTCTGCATTACTTTGAATATATCTTGCCATTCTCTTCTGGCCTCAAGTGTTTCTATTGAGAAGTCCGATGTCATCCTTATGGGGGTTCTTTTCTGGGTGATAGCCTTTTTTTCTCTAGCAGCTTTTAAAATTTTCTCTTTATCACTTAGCTTTGGTATTTTAACTATGATGTGTCTTGGTGTAGATTTCTTTGGGTTTCTCTTTAATGGAGTTCTCTGTGCTTCTTGAACGTGTGAAATGTTTTTCAGCCTTAATTTAGGGAAGTTTTCAGCTATGATTTAATTGAACAAAGTTTCTATCCCTTGTTCTTTCTCTTCATCTTCAGGTACCCCTATTATGCGGATGTTATTTCTCTTCATGTTTTCACAGAGCTCCCTTAGAGTTTCCTCAGATTTTTTGAGTCTCTTTTCTTTTTTCTGCTCTTTTCTGTGCCTTTGTTTATTTTGTCCTCTAAATCGCTGATTCGATCCTCAGCTTCATCCATCCTGCTTTTAATTCCTTCCATTGTGGTCTTTAGTTCTGATACTGTATTTGTCATTTGTCTGATTCTTTTTTATTATTTCAATTTCCTTTTTTATACTTGTTTTATCTTTATTTAGGTGTTCATAATGACTATCCATTGTTTCTCTAAGCTCTTTGAACATACTAACTATCATTATTTTAAACTCTGCATTTTGTAATTTGATTATATCTGGTTCATTCAGGTCTTCTCTGGGGATTTCTCTTGATTCATTTGGGTTGCATTTCTCTGCCTACCCATTTTGTCTGTGTATAAGAAGGGTGTGGCCACTGGAGTCCAATGGCTGTTGCCTCTGTGTTCCCTAGTTGTTGTCTGTCTGCTGGTCTGTCACCCCCTCTGCCGCTGCCTAGGGCGGTTGGGTATGGGCGTTGCTGGCGCCAGTCAACTGCGGCTATTGCTGTAATTTCTGCCACTCCTCCACAGGAGGGGCTGTGTTCTTGTGCCCAGCTCTACAAGCCTCAGCCTGTCTGGGCCTTTGCTTCGCACCCCACAGGTGGGGTTGCACACCGCACTCAAGCCACAAGCCTGTGCACCAAGGGTAGGGGTGAGTACCTGTTCCCGGGCTTCTGCCCAGCCCCCATGGTCAGAGCCTACTTGCCACCGTTTCTTAGGCTGGGCGAGGCTGCTGGCATTCACTCAGCTGCGAGCCTCCTCCTGTCCTGGGCTTTAGCCCCGCCCCCGCCATCAGGGTCAGCTCACGCAGGGTCGCAAACCTTGGAGGCCAGGTGATGCTGCGTGCCCACGGGCCCCTGCTCAGCAGAAGATCCCTGCCTGTTCCTGGTCTCCCGCTTTTCCCCTCCAGGTGGGGCTGCAAGCGGGCCCACAGCTGCCAAACCGCTTTCACACGTCCCCTCTTCCCCTGATGGGCTAAACCAAGCTCATGCGCCTGGGCCTCTGCCCCTGATGACAGAACCATGTTTTGGTGTCCCGCCACCACAGTCCCTCTAGCAAGCCCTCAGCAGTGTGGGTAGGGGCACTGCAATTCAGACCCTAACACTCCATACTTTAGTCCTGTAAGCTCTTTCTGTCTAAGCAGCTCTGCTCTAAGTGCCGCGGGATAGCTTGTTTGGCTCATGTCCTGTCTTCCTTTGCTGGTATTGCTAGTTCCAGGGGAAATATTTGTTTTCGATTAGGGAAGTGACTCAGTCCAGGGGTTAGGGTGGCTGTCCTTCAGAGTGTTTATCCTGTGCCTTCTAGTCCACACTCTCTTCCTGGTGCTCCAGTCCTCTCCTCTGTCCCTGTTCCCCAGAGCCCCGGGTAAGTGGTTGTGAGAGAGGTTGTTGGGCAAATAAAATATATTATGCTCACGTTGTTAAAGATGGCGCTGCCCACGTGTAAGTTTTAAGAGTAAGCTTTTCCCCACACCCTTGACTGATTGCATGATGTAGGGTGGTGCACTCTCATGAGGAATCCTCCCATTATGCCTCAGATAAGTGACTTTGTATCAGAGACTTCCTTGTTTTAGATTGGATTAAGGGTTTGGATTTTTACACTATAAAGTGGGACAGACTGGGAGCTTGCTCTCTTGGTTCCTGGGATTAGTATTAAAAGAGGACAGCAGATTAAGGCCAGGTGGAAGCCAGGAGAAGCAGCCAAGATGACAGAATGCTGAGGAAGAAGCCAGTTTTGTGCAGAGTTTGTGCAGAGAGAAGGAGATGGGAAACACAGGTGAATAAGTCTGGTGAGCTAGAAGCCTTTGATTCTAGGAAACTCGGATAAGTCAGTAGCTTTGTGAGCACTGAATGAGTGGGTTTTGGAGCCCAGTGTGTGTTTTTGCTTGCCCGCCGGGTGCAAGCTAGAATTAAAGCTGATGGCTCACCAGTTTTTGTCTCCGTTGTTTCATTACCGACTGTCTGAATCTAATGCAAACCTGCATGGGCCAGACGGCTGTGATGGTATCCTTGGCCATTGGCTTTACAGAGGTTTTCTGAGCTGTCCCTTTAAGAAGAATCCTGGGTCTGAGAAAACTGTCTCTTTCTCACAAACAGTATCCTCACTTGTTTCACAGCTCAATACTGTCCAAATGTCTCTTCTAGGCTCTGGGGCTACAGGCTGGGGCTTTGTTCCTGGGACCCAGGTCCCTCCCTCTCCGCTAAACTCTCTTCCTGTCACGTGAGTCTGCCGTTCGCTCCAGGGAGCTGGGCAGCCCTTTCCATGTTTTTGCTTTTCCTACCAATCTCAATTTGGCTTCTTCAGTGTTCCTTGGTTGAAGGGTCCACTTAATTTAGTTCAAAGTTGGTTTATCCAGATGGTGGTTCTTAAAATTAAGTTATAATCCACTTTGGTTCCAGGAGTTGGAAGTAGGTATGTCTGCCTACTCCATCGCCATCTTGCCCAGAAGTTATCAATTTTTAAAGCTGCCATACATTTGACATAAATATGACAAGGGAGTAAGGGATTTCTGTTTTAAAAGGTGTAAGTATAGTTACTAGTAATTTTTCCCACCCACTCTTCTTTCCTCTCTCTCTCTCTCACTCTTTCTCCTTTGAGTTTCTTAACAGGATAAATTATAAAAATTAATGCAGCTCCATTTCTTTATTTTTTCCTTTGTTTCCCTGGCCATGGTGATATATCAGAAAAAAATTGCTATGAGAAATGTCTGAGAATTTACTGCCTATGTTTTCTAAAAATTTTAAGGTTTCTTGTCTAACATTTAAGTCTTTAGTCCATTTTGAGTACATTCTTGTATATGGTGTAAAAAGTTGGTCTAGTACATTTTTTGCATGCATCTGTCCAATTTTCCTAACACTATTTATATAATAGACTATTTTTACCCCATTGTATGCTTTTGCCTCCTTTGTCAAATATTAACTGATCATAAAGGCGTGAGTTTGTTTTTGGGCTCTCTAATCTGTTCCATTGATTTCTATGTCTGCTTTTATGCAATACCAAGTGTTTTTGTTACTATGGTCTTGATGTATAGTTTGATATCACATAGTGTGATTCCTACAATTTTGTCCTTCTTTCTCAAGATTACTGTGGCTATTTGGGGTCTTTTGTGGTTCTATATAAGTTTTTGAAATATTTGTTCTAGTTCTGTGAATTGTGCTATTAGTATCTTGATAGAAATTGTGTTAAATCTATAAATTGCTTTGGGTAGTATGGACATTTTAATGATGTTAACTCTCCCTATCTATGAACACAGTGTATACTTCCACTTATTTGTATCTTCTTTAATATCTTTCTTTAGTATCTTATAATTTTCTGAGTACAGGTCTGTTACATCCTTGGTTAAATTTATTCCTAGGTCTTTTATTCTTTTTGAAACACTTGTAAAAAGTTTTTGCACAGCAAAGGAAATAATCAACAAAATAAAAAGATAATGCAATTAATAGAAGAACATATTTGCCCATAATACATCTGATAAGGGCTTAATATCCAACATTCATAAGGAACTTAACAACACTCAACATCAGAAAAAATGAATCGAATTAAGAAATGGGCAGAGGACCTAAATACACATTTCTCCAAGAGGACATACTGATGGCCAAAAGACATGAAAAGATGTTCAATGTCACTAATCATTAGAGAAATTCATATTAAGGCCACAATGAGATAAACCTCACACCTGTCAAAATGACTATCATCAATAAATCAACAAACAAGTGTTGGGGAAGATGTGAAGAAAAGGGAACACTTGTGCACTGTCGGTGGGAATGCAGATTGGTGCAGCCACTGTGGAAAACAGTATGAAATTAAAATAAAATAAAAATGAAAATACCTTATGACCCAGCAATTCCACTTCTGAGAATTTATCCAAAGAAATCCAAAAACTAATTTGAAAGAATATATGCACCCTTATGCTCACTGCAGCATTATTTATAATGCCCAAGACCTGGAAGCAGCCCAAGT
Organism: Rhynchonycteris naso; assembly: GCA_037038555.1. Classification (NCBI taxonomy): domain Eukaryota; kingdom Metazoa; phylum Chordata; class Mammalia; order Chiroptera; family Emballonuridae; genus Rhynchonycteris; species Rhynchonycteris naso. Next base: position 233,905,938 of record CM072998.1, read on the forward strand.
GTCTATCAGTATATGAGAAGATGAAAAGCTGTGGTTCATTTACAAAATGAAATACCGCTCGGCTGTAAAAAAGATAGAAATCTTACCTTTTGTGACAGCATGGATGAACCTGGAGAGCATTATGCTAAGTAAAATAAACAAGTCACAAAAAGACAAGTACCACATGATTTCACTTGTATGTAGAATCTAATGAACAAAATAGACTCACAGAACAGAGAACAGACGACAACTGTCAGCAGGGAAAGAGTCTTACTTGAGGGGATAAACACACAATACTATATACAGATGATGAATTATAGAATTGTGCATGTGAAACCTATATAAATTTATTAACCAATGTCACCTCAATAAATTCAATTAAAAATAAATATATAAAATGTAAATTAGGAAAAAATAATTAATGTGAATTCCTGTTTCCCTCCCTCTCTTTCCTTTCTGTAAACATGTATTGAGCACCTAATAGCTCCAGAAATTCTGGCTAGGTACTCAGAATAAAGGGAAGAAAAAGCAGAGTCAAATGTACAAGTGACCTAACCATAGAAGTTCTAAAACTACAATAAAATAGAGTAGTCTGTTTACTACCTCTTGTGTTTAGAAAAAAATCTTTAACAAATAACTATAAAGAAAAAGAAATTATATCAAAACCAAGAACTCATATAGACAATAACAATGTAATGACAATAACACCAATAAGAATAATTACTAGGCACTGATATACATATATGAACCCAACCAATAAGGTGGTCTCAATTATTGTTCCAGTCTTACAGAAGAGAAATATGAGATGCATAGATGTTAAGTAATTTTTTGGAAGTCACATAGCTAGTACAGGGCAAACGCCAAAAGCAAGGTTAAAAGACAAGCAACTGATGAAAGGTATTTGTAGATTGCGTAATATACAAAGATTAATTTTCCATTTATGTAAAAGACCTTTTATAATTCAATAAAAAATAATGGCTAATTTGAAAAAGGGCAAAGGAAGTTAAAGGCAAGGAAATCCAAATATCTAATGTGCATATGAAAATATGTTCAACTTTACTGACTAGGAAGAAAATGCAAATGAAACCAATAATAAGATGACAGTTTTTACTTGTCATGTAGATATAAATGAGCATATGTGGCAATATCAAGTCTTTCTAAAGGTAGTTTAAGACTGTACTTTAATAAACTTTGGTTGCATCCAGAAATAATGAAAGCAAACATCTGTACCCTAATATTTAATAATTTCACTTTAGGGAATATATGTCCAGTGTTGTGCTGGTAAATGTTTAATGAGTGGTTTTCTGGTCTGAGGACAGGGTTTTAAATTTTCCATGGTGTAAATGATCCTACCATGATAATTACAGAAGACTGAGTAGAAAATGTGCACCGTCAGCTCTCAGGAGTCATTGAAGCTGGGTCCAGCACCAACTGCGCTGTGGCACATTCTGGCACACGAGCACAGGAGACACAAATAAGCTGTTCACAGAAAATCATTGGCAGCAGAAAAAAATTAAGGGAAACTAAATACCCATCAATAGATGAATGAGTATACAAATTGTGTTGTTTTGTGATAAGGTCATATTTTAGTTAAAAGCAATGAATTATTTCTAGATATATTGCTATAGAATTGTGTCTACCCATATTGGGATAGTTCTTAAAACATTACGTGTAGTGATACAAACAAATCACATGAAAATATTATTATATCATTCTCTAACATAAAAACATACACTATAATAACAGATGCTTTAAATTCTCCCTGTATATCTATATATGAAATAGAAAAGACTATCAAAAGGAAAATAAACTAGAGGGTTATATGTCAGAGTTACATTTGCCTTTGGATTGTGGGAAGAGATAATAATATGGGGAGAAGGTGTGATGATGATTCAAGTCTGTATTAGTAATATCTGTAATATTACTTCTTTTTTTCACAGCATAAATTATTAGCTTCTTTGAATAGTGTATAGAGAAACTCTACAAAGATTCCTATTTTTTTAATCTGAAAAGTTATCCGTTGAAGATGCATGGTTCTTAATGGCAGCTTTTCTGAAACCAAAGGAACAGTATCACATTAAAAACACATATCAATTGTACAACTTAATTTCAGAAACATTAAAACACTCACTTGGGTATGTTGTAAATGAAGGAATATGGTAATTCCGCTGACTGAAAGAGGTTAGCAGCTGTCAGGTATAACATGGTAATAGATATATGATTTAAAATATAATCATAATTATCAATATTTCTAGAGGTATATTAATCATTCCAAATTTTAAATAAATATCGATGGTTGTATGTACACATGACCTGTGCTTGACATAAAGCTAATTATCGTAGCCTTCCAGAAACCACCGATCTCAACCACTTGGAAAATAGGCAGTAAAACAGAAGTAAGTAATTTGTCTCTGAGGGGCAAGTTCCGCATTCTTGGTGACAGGATATGTGCCTTTCCCAGAAGAATTACATTGAAAGCAAGGAAGAAGATGGGAAACAGCACTGAGGAGGAATGATGGCCTGTGACAGTGACGAGAAATGACAGCAAGTGAGAGCATTGTAAAAGCCAGTAGCTGGGGCTGTTTAGCACAAGTGCAAGCCGGGCTCTATGTTGCAATGACTCTGGAAGCTCTCAAAGTATAGAATATTTTATGCATTTGTTTCTAGTTTTCTTGTTTTGTGTAGCACAGACAGCACAATAACCAAGGTCTTTAATCTTACCTTAGACTCATCAACAAAATGCAAATTTTCTTCAGTATGCTCAGAGACACAAGATTTAGAAATATTTTTCTAATGTCTTGGCTTTTTGTGGAACGCTCTCTGAAAATGCCAGGGAAATGAAACATCACTTTATTTAAACAGAGTTCATATTTATACATAATCTATGCCAATCTGCATTCTTCTGAGAAGTAAGCATTTTTTAAACAAGTGATATAACATTTTCCCATAAGGTTTCAGTTTGTCAAAGTTTTCATTTTAGTCTTGTCATTGTTTTCAGTTAGAAGATGATGGAATTGTTGTCAAGCCTAAATAGTGAAATGCCAGGAGGGGTCCACAAAAATCTCGAAATGACTTGCTTTGTTATCTATGCAGAGTCATGACTAGAGCCAGAGATGCAGTCAAGGTTTCCCCAAGAAAAAACAGCAGAATGTTTCAAAAAATGTCAGATTGTTGTTGGCTTTTCTCAACAGAACAATAACACCCATTCTCTCTTTCATTATATATATACACATTTACTCACACACACACATATAAAGTTGTAAATATACTTATGTTTATATATTCATATATCCTTATACTAGAAATTATGCTTTCAGTACAAATCAGTAAAATGCTAATCTTCACGCACAAATTTACCTAGCATTTAATATATGCCTGACATCAGTGAGGATTTGAGATATGAAGATAGCACAGGCATATTCTGTGTCATCATAAAACTTACAGTGTCACAGAAATGGGTTAGACAATTTACACACTTTGTTATAATGTGTGGCTAATAATAAGATGGAGAAATACAAGATGTTTTTGGTTAGAAAATCATTTGGACCATTTATATGATTAAACTACCTTTTCACTAGCATTTAATGAGTTCTTAAACATGTATTTCTCTTTTGTTCCCCTAGGAATAATTCTCTAATATCAGCCAGTAAGAATTCAGAATACAAGTCAATATCTTATAGTCATAAGGGGGTACTATCTGGGTGTTTGTGTTTAAATTGCACCTTTTAGATTACTAATAATATTATTTTAAAAATTAAGACAAATATGGTAGCAAATTAGTTTCTTATTTGTAACACTGGGAAACAATATTTTTTTCATTTTCTGTTGCATGAGGTTTTAGAACTTTTTCTATATATTTCTGCATCACTGATTTCAAATCTGAAATCTGTTTTTGGGTGCATGCTTTAGTTTTTATGCAATTTTAATTTCTTTTTTTTTACAGTTAATGGTATGCATTGGTGTTTTAAATTGGAGTTAAAGGGCAATGACTCTTGGATGGAACATAACCACTGTTGGTAGAGCGCATGAGCATTCACCTGGCAGCTGTGGCTGATGCTATGCTGTGAGAACACTCCAGCAGGTTAATCCCTCCTGGGAACACCCAGGAAAGGAGCTTGCCCGCTGTAAGGAAGTGACTTACCGCCAACCAGGCAACTCTCTGATTTCTTTAGCCATTGGCCTTGAAGAACATGCTGTAACATCCTATTGGCTGAACCCATTCATATAAGCTAGTTTACTTCCTGAATAAAGTGGATTTGCATCATTGAACCTTTTCCCCAAAGTCGGGTCTCTGTGGGTCCATCGTCCTCACCCCCAGTGGGCCTTGTCCACAAACCACAAGGCAATTAATGTTTTACAAACATCACTTTTACATAATTGTAGTTGTTTTTATATTTTATTTTATTTTATTTTTTACAGAGACAGAGAGAGAGTCAGAGAGAGGGGTAGACAGGGACAGACAGACAGGAATGGAGAGAGATGAGAAGCATCAATCATCAGTTTTTTTTGTTGCGACACCTTAGTTGTTCATTGATTGCTTTCTCATATGTGCCTTGACTGTGGGCTTTCAGCAGACTGAGCATTCCCTTGCTGGAGCCAGCGACCTTGAGTCCAAGCTAGTGAGCTTTTTGCTCAAACCAGATGAGTCCGCACTCAAGCTGGAGACCTCTGGGTCTCGAACCTGGGTCTTCCACATCCCAGTCTGATGCTCTATCCACTGTGCCACCGCCTGGTCATGCTTGTAGTTGTTTTTAAATGTAAAAAATTATTATCTGATAAAAACACCCTCTTATTTTGTTTTAAGATTAAAACCTGGCTTCTTTGAGTAGGCGTAAATGTAATAATAGTCCTGACACCTTCTGTTATATATGTGGTTGTTACACACTTCAACGTCAAAGGTGCAATAATTCATCATTTATGACACATTTGTGCCTATATTGCCTACTTCCAAGTTCCCCTTGGCAATCAAGACAAGAATTGGGCTCCTCATATTGTGTGTCATAATTGTGAGGAGATGCTTTGTGACTGGACAAAAGGAAAACGCAAAGGAATGCCTTTTGGTATTCCCATGGATTGGCGTGAACCTAAGGACCACAGCAGTGACTGTTATTTCTGTTGGATCCATACAGGGCATTGGCAAGAAAAAATGTCATATGATCGCATATCCTAATATTCCTTTAGCAATACGACCTATCCCACACTCTGAGATACTCCTGGTTCTAGTTTTCAATGGTTTTATTTCTTTTAAGGACGAAGAAAGTGAACATGGTGATCAAGTGTATATTGATAAGATGCATGAGGAAATGGTTGTAGAATCTAAAGGGTCTTCTACTGATGCCAAGCAGTCATTAATCCCTCAGCAGTTTAGCCAACCCGAATTGAATGACTTAGTAAGAGATTTGGGCCTATCAAAGAAAACAGCTGAGTTATTAACCTCCAGGCTTCAAGAAAAGAATATACTTCACCAGTCAGCTAAAGTATCCCACTTCAGGAAGCATGAAAATATTTTGGTGGACTTTTTTTTGGAAGACAAACACTTTGTTTACTGTCATATTATCAGTAGTCTTCTCAGCCAGCTAGGTGTTACCACGTACAGTCCAACAGAATGGTGGCTATTTCTTGACAGCTCTAGATGGAGTCTGAAATGTGTTCTACACAACGGTAATGTTTATGTAGCGGTTCCAATTGGTTATTCAACTCATCTGCGAGAAGATTATAATGACATAAAAATTGTCCTCGATTTTCTGAAGTATGAGGAGCATGGATCTTAAAATGGTAAATTTCCTGCTAGGACAACAGAGAGGTTTCAAGAAGTATCCTTGCTTTCTGTGTTTATGGGACAGCTGAGCTTGGGAGAAACACTGGACACAGAAGGAGTGGCGGAAACGTGGAGCTCTGAAAGTAGGGATGCAAAATATTGTGAATGAACCTGTAGTTAATCAAGACAGAATCATTTCCCTCCCCCCTTCACATCAAACTTGGCTTAATGAAGCAGTTTGCTCAGGCTTTGAATAGAGAAAGTGAATGCTTTCAAATATTATTTCTGCTTTTCGTGCCTTGTCTTTTGAGAAGATAAAAGCAGGTTTATTCGATGGACCTCAAATTCAAACCCTCATACTTGACAAAGAATTTTCCAGGAAGATGAATAAGGAGGAGATAGCAGCATGGAAGTCTTTTGTGGCAGTTACAAAGAACTTCCTTGGCAACAAAAATACAGAAAGCTATGAATTTCTGGTTCAAAGGATGCTGTTGGCTTTCCACGATATTGAATGTAACATGAGCGTTAAGATTCACTTCCTGAACAGTCACCTTGATAAGTTCCCCAAAAATCTTGGAGCTGGTAGTGATGAGCAGACTACTGCTGGAGCATCAAACAAATTGTCCTTAACAAGTACACAAACAGTAGAGCTACAAATGCAAATTTTTGCCTGAATAGAATTTAAATAAGTTTTGCACAAATTTTATGATTAATATAAGTGTTTTAATATGTTCTATTTTGAAATTGTAGACAAATTCTGATGCAGTCATATTTTTTAGTGTATTAGTGTATTTACTGCATTATATAAATTATTAAATTTTCACGAAGGTGATGCCCAAGAAGACATTCTATTTCATTATGGTAAACTAAATGTTGAAAATTTTACAATAAGATGAAAACCTAAAATCTTGAATTGCAAAAATACTGTAGCTTTCAGAGAAACAATAATGTCATACTTGAGATCAGCACACTCGAATTAGGTAAGTACAAGTGTTTTTGTGGATGCAACAATAATTTTGTTCCCCAGTGTAATCTAACAAAAGGAAAAACAAAATTTGAGTTTAAAATCCAGGAAAGTTTAATTAAAAATGGCCTAGTTATGCTATGGGGCTTCTGTGTTGTAGTGTATGTGTGTATGTGTGTGGTTATGAGACAAAGAGCTCTCTGAGGATTATAGAGTGCTAATGTTATTTACTTTGCTTCATAGGCTTGATCATGCATGAGGATTGTTTTCATTACAACAAAACGATCCCTTCCAGTGGAGAGATAAGTAAGATTAATGAAACACTATCTTGGCACCATAGTTAAGTAAAACGTATCTGCAACTGGAGTTCTGAACAGTGTTTGATTTATTCACAGGCGAACATTGGAGTTAATCTCACATTAGCATGTAACTTTGAATCACTCTCTCTAAGAATCCTTTTTCTTTTAATCAATAAAAGAAGTTTGACTGATTGGCGAAAAATTGAGTCAGATTACTGAATACACCTCAATGACCTTTTTCCAATCTATTCATGTTGAAAAGAAACCAGGGGTTTACACAAACAAATGAGAGCCAGAAATGTGAAATTAGGGCTGCAACTTATTTGATCTAGTCTTGTTAAGATGAAACCATTTTAGGCCACTTCTAATTAATCTAGAGTTACATTATCTGCCTGATCAGCTTGTGGTACAGTGGATAGAGTGTCGACCTGGGACGCTGAGGAACCAGGTTTGAAATCTCAAGGTCGTTGGCTTGAGTGTGGGATCATAGACATGACACCATGGTTGCTGGTTTGAAGTCCAAGATCACTGGCTTGGCTGGAGCCCCTGGTCAAAGCACATATGAGAAAGCAAACAATGAGCAACTAAAGTGCCACAACTTCAAGTTGATGCTTCTTATCTCTCTCCCTTTCTGTCTGTTCGTGTTTGTCCCCTTCTCTCTCTGAAAAAAAGTTACATTATCATTTCTGTATTAGAACCTTGTAAAATATCATTATTATAAAATGCATTTATTTCTTTATTCTTTTCCCTAAACATACCATTCCCATACCATAGCAATATTATCTATGTGTGGCAGCTTTTAACTAAAAAAGTTTAGGGAGATATGATTTACTTGGAAAAAAAATTGAATATCTATTCATTGAGAACTAGTAAAATTCTTTTATAACAACACATACACAGTATAGTTAAAATAAAAGCTTATTACAAGGAAATCACATTCTGCCAGGAAGGAAAAAGAGCTTTTTCTTGAGTGTGCATTATTAGGAAGTGTTCCATAAGAGAAAGAATGCTTTGTCTATTTTGATCACTGCTTTATTCCAGCATGTGGAGGAGTGACTAGGACATAAAAGGCACTCAGTAATTACTTGTTAATAAATTCTTAAGTAAAAATGATAAGATATACTTGGGCAAAGAAGATGGAAGGTAAATGGTTCCTCCTTCTTTCCCTCCCTTGTTCTCTTTTTCATTTCTGTATTCAATAAATATTAAGTGAGTAAGTACTACATATCAATTTGTGTCCTACATGCCAGGGAGATAATAGTGAAGTACATAAACTTCATCTCTGGCCTCTGGAACATCAACTAGTTTAAATTACTTTGTGTATTAAATTATTATGTGTCTCCAAGATTTAGGTATCTGGTGATAAGGTTGATGGCACACAAATGTATCTTAACACCTGAGTTGAACTTCCACAATATAAGGACCATTTAATGGACACTGTCAGGCAGAGACAACTGTCTAAACAAGAACCAGAGAAACATGTAAGATTACTCAGTATTATTCATTATATATATTTGTGGCAATCAGTGAACAAAAGAGCGTTTCCATGTTTTCAAAGATATAAGAATGACTTTATTATATACAATTGGCATTTTTCCTAACAGGAGCCATTGTCCTTAACTGTTCAGTGTTTCCTGTTGTACTCAAGTCAGTTCTCATTTTGATCTCAATCCATCTTCCAAATCTTTTCCTTATCTCCTTAAACTAAAGGCATTGTATCCTCAGAAGGTTCTATTAATTGTTCCCTGAATATATGCCTTGCTAAATCTCAAGTTTTATTGTGTAACATCTGTAGGCAGAAGATATATGCATAACATATGTATATGTGTTTTGAAGCATAGCAATAAAATGAACACTGATTCTTCTCCTCTCCCCCAGGACATTGCTGTTGTTACTTTTCTGTTCTTGCTTTCAGCTTTTGTTTGTTCTGTCCCTGCCTGGAATGCCTTCTTCTGCTCCTCTGTACTGAAACCTTCACGCTTCAAAGCTCCGGTCAGATCCTATCTCCAGCATGAAGCTTTTCTTTATGCATTCCATAATTTCCCTTTCCCTGAGCCTTTTTAGAACCCGTGGGTCATTCTGTTCATTGGGCATTTCAATATATTCTGTCTTTGTCATGTGGTGCTTCTTCTATGCTTTGTCCACCAACTAGACAGTGAGAGCTCACAGGGAAGGACTTTCATTCTCCCAGATGTACTTGCATTGCACTTAATAGATGTTTGACAGTTGCCACTACCTAGATGGAAAATTCTCAAGGTAAACAATGTAGTGGATAGAACAATAAATACGATTTTAAAATCTGTGTTTAATTCCAGATCTCTGATCCTTATTAGGCGTGACATTGGATAGTATAATTAACCTCTGAAAATTTTCTGATTACATACACACACACACACACACACACACACACACACACACACGGGATACATAGGGTTGTCATGAAAATTATATAAAATAATAAGCCTAAAAGTCCTGTATATATTGGTTTTTGGTGTTTGCTTATTTTACTTATGTAAGATAAATCCATACTTAGCAGTATAGTCAAGACTTTATTGGTGACATAGAGGAACACTTTCTGTGACTAAGGAACAGTCTTGAGCTCTTGAGCTGGCATCTTCCACCTAATCATATCTTTATAATTTTTGAATTATGAAGCTCATATTCTCTAATCACCTTGGGGTGTTAGGGATCTCCACTTCAGTTTAATTGAACCACATAATTTAAATAAGTTATAAGTTGAAAAAATTGAATAGAAGGTCTAATTCAGACTTTGGGCTATCTAATCAGGCAACCAAAAACAGTAGGGACAGAATTTTAAAGAAAGGATTGAGATTAAGTACCCATTATGAGAAGCATGGTCTAAAGATAGATGACTCCCACACATGACAATTATTATATAAAATGTCATCGCATTAAGAAATAAAATTTAATTTAAAAACATCCGAAGCAGAGTTATTTTAAAATATTCACAAGTGATTATTAATATCATTCAAAAATTTTCATTTACATTTCAGAATCTTTGAGCTGAAATGGACTATAGATTCTTATTCATCACCTCAGTTTTCAGAGGGTAAATCAGGCCCGGGGGTTTCTGTGGCTTGGCCAGTGTTACAGGTCTATTTGATGCTGAGCCTGGGCTGGATTCCAATTGTTCTAAGCCTGTATCATGGGTCCTTTACTTAAGATTTTGCTGCCCCTGGCTTTCTATTTTTCTTAAAGTATAGTTATTTTCAAACTTTTTGGAGTCACTGAATCTCTTATGCAGATGACAAATGTGTAGAACAGACAAACCCCCACTTGCTGTATTGGGAGAGGTTTGAGGAGTTGAAGCTTAATCCTCTTTTCTATCCTAGGTAGTATCAGCTGAGGCACTTCCATATAATCTTAGCACTAGGCAGGGCAAGGTAAAAAGTCTGGTCTTGTGTGTGTATGTGTGTGTGGTTCTAATAGTACTAGATATTCATGCATATTCTTTTTCTCCCCAGTTTTACTGAGAAATATGAGACATACAGCAGATTCTTGAGTAATGTTTTGTTCAACGTCATTTTGCTATAACATTGATGAGATGCTATAGGAATTTAACTCTTGTTTATGTCAACTAGTTTATGGTAAAATTGATTTCATTACATGTCATTTTGCTTAAAGTCATAGAACCTATATATTATGTCAAGTGAGGACTTACTGTACAGTAATCTATATATTTTAGGTGTATAGCATAATGAAGGTTTGATTTACATTGTATTGCATAATGATGATCACGACAGGTTTATTTAACATCCACCATTTCATATAGATACAGTGAAAACAAAAGAAAAAGCATTCATTCTTTGTGATGAGAACTATTTATCAGAATCTACTCTCTCTTAACTTTCCTATATATAATATAGCAGTGTTTGCTATGGTCATTGTGTACATTATCCCTAGTACTTCTTCATTTTATAACTGGAAGTTTGAACCTTTTGATCACCTTTCTCCAATTCTTCCTCCTCTCATCCCCATCCCTCACCTTCACCTCTGGTAACCACAAATTTGATCTCTTTTTCTGTGAGTTTGCTTTATTTTTCTTTTCTTAGCATGTATGTTTTATATTACACATGTAAGTGAAATCATACAGCATTTGTCTTTCTGTCTGACTTATTTTACTTAGCATAATGCCTTCAAGGTTCATCCATGTTGTTGCAAATACATATTCTTAAAAATACATTTGAAAATAAGGTCGAAGGATAAAAATAGCTTTCCCTCCTAATATTTAGGTAAATATGATCAATTAGAAAAATAAAACAAGAACATTTTTTTACTGAAAACTAAACACAGTGAATCTGGCATTGTATGTGTTTTCTCCATACATTTATGACAGTGTTTCTCATTTGTTTCTCAAAGATTTCTTTTCTAATGCTGGATTCTTGCCAGTTATGGAAAATTGTGTGCACACTGGCAGTATTTTCCAATAGCAATTAAAACTCTGAAGGAGTATCTTCAGTAATCAATAGGCTGGAAGGTTTATTTAATTTTCATTATATGTTGTTACCAGACCTACTCTACCAAGTAAATTGTAGCATTTTATGCAGTTGAAAGTGCAGCATTCTCTTGCTGCTTGACAGAAACCATTTTTTGGATATGCTGCTCCTATGTATTATCATGTCAGCTCCATCTTTCCGGAGAGATGTTGCTTGTATTTGAAGCCACTGAAAGTTAGAAGTCAGCAAAGTAAGTCACACACTCTCTGGGTGGTCCAGCTGTGCATAAACATCTAACCATCACAGTTCTCTGAATCGAAGCCTCATACCTGGGTACCCCACATGTATGACAGAAATAAAACAGACAGCATTATCAGAAGATAACGTTGGTATGCCAGGTTGTTCTTGCTTTTTCTTTTAACATCTCTTTCAAATCTTTCTTTTGTTAAATAATCTAATCCTTACTTAATATTAGTGTATCATGTCAACTGACAGATTTATAGTGTAATGCAGGAAGAAAACAAAACAAAAATACTAATACTAGGCCATTTTAGAAGATAGAAAATGAAAATTATACAATATACTACTTTCAATTTTGGAAAGCAGTGAGAATTTATGTTTTTATTATTTCATTTTAAGAACATATACTGAACACTAAGTTCTGGGAGTCTGAAGATCTATTTAGTGGGAGCCCATGATAGAGAGGAGGTAATACACATAATTAAAATATTTGCAATTGATCATGGCCAGGGCTACTGCAGTGCATACAGGCTTTGAGAACACCAGTGGAGTTTTGAGAAGTGAGAGATAGAGTTTCAAAGAGAAGCTAATATTTGAATCAGATCTATAAATATGAGAATAACCAACACCATGGTCAAAGTTCAAGGCTGAGAGGGAAAATGAATGGACTAAAGGCCTTCAAAGTCCTCTGGGAGCAGCACAGTCACTCAAAGGGTTGAGGACACAGCCTGGGTGAACAGCAGCTGTGGGCATACCACACGTGTGGGTTTATGAGGTCTGGATGTAGATGTACTCCTGTGTGGGGGGGAATAAATGACCTGATATAATAAAAGTTGTTGAAAACAATCCAAGTGTCCATTAATGGATGAATGGGTAAACAAAACGTGGTGCATATACACAGTGGACTATTATTCAGTCTTAAAAAGAAAGGAAATTCTAATTAAAATGGGGTTTTCACTCAATTCCAATGTGGGCAGTGGTGTTAACCACACCACCAAATAATTTTCCATTGCTAGATGGGTGTCCTACAATTCAACTCAATTCTGACACTGTCTACCTAGACACAGCACTAGATCCCACAGATGAAGGGCTCAGTATCACAAGACTGTCCCCACTTCAGATGGCAACCACAAGACCAGGTTGTTACCTGTGCTTCTGACTCACTGGCTATAGATTAGCGGTTTTCAAAATCCCTTCCTTGGGTTTGATTAATTTGATAGCATGACCCATAAAACTCAGAAAATCTGTTTACTCATTCTATTCCTGGTTTTTAACAGAGAATCTTCAAGCATATGACTCAGCAGCCAGATGAAGAGATTCATGGGACAAAGTATGGGGACAGTGTCTGAACCTACCATAGCTTCCCAGAGCATACACTCTCCCTACATTTCCATCAACTTGGAACCTTCTGAATCCTGTCCTTTTAGGTTTTTATAGAGGTTTTCTTATAGAAGAAAGATTGATTAAATCATTGACCATTGTTGATTGTACTTAATATCCAATTCTCTCTGCTTCCCAGAGGGCAGGTTGGTTAAGACTAGAAGTTTCAGCCCTCTAATAACTGGTTGGTTCCTCTGGTGACCAGCACCACTATTTCGTGACCTAGGGTCAGTTTAAAAATTACCTCATTAACAAAACAAAAGGGACTGTAAACCCTTTCACACTTAAGAAATTCCAAGGGTTTAGGAACCCTCTTTCGGGAACAGCAAGCTCTTTACAGTTATGTGTTGTGTGTCCTCCACTTGCCCCTTTCTGCTTTAGAAAGCCTGGAATGGTTCAAGAATTTGGATATTTTCCTTATGGTATAAAATTTCAAAATTTAGTACATTTTCTATCAGGATTGAAAACTTTTTTTTTTCTCTCTCATATCACTTTTCAAACATCCCCTCCAACCCTGGGCTTGTCTGTCCACTTCCAGATCTTTTGTTCTAATCTAAAGTCAACAGTGTAATATGTCCTATTAAAATAAATGACTACTGATCATTTCCTATTATGTCATCCACTAACTCTGCTATAATAGAGTGCTTTATTCTTGTTTTATTTGGTCTTTTTCTCTTATTTGAAAAAAAAAATGACAGAACAAACAAAAAGTCTTTTGAACTTCTGAAAGAAAGCATAGAAAACAGCCTGTTATGAGAAACCTACCCAAACATTGATAGAATTTGTTCATTTGTCAGACATTTGTTGAGCACGAAGTAAACACCAGGCTGGGGGGCCCAGGGGCAAACAAGTCTTAAGTTCTGACCCTCACAGGGCTTTCCATGTGGGTAGAGGGGGCTCCACAGAAACAGACCCTGTAGTAAGGACTATGGGAAAGTGATGAATGTGGAGATGGTTAAGATATTGAAAAACAAATCATTGTCAGCTCAGGGACACGAGTGAGAAACCTACAAAACAAATCCATATTTTCAGGTTGTAATATAGGCTCTAAAGATAATTAAGAGAAACAAGATAATGACTGAAATGGGGTCAAGGTGAGCTTGTTTGGTCAGGACAAATGTCATAATCCAAATATGTTTGTCATGAATTTTCCTCTAATAGGAAGATGCTATTCTCTGTTGCTTTGGTGGGTGAGTTAGTCCTGGGTGGGTCCTGAAACAACACCAGCCCAGCACCAGCCTTCCTGGGAGAGGATGAGGCTGTTTCAAGACCCCCTTGCCTCCTTGGGAAGAACTCTGCAGCATCTCTGGGCCTTGCTCCCACGCTGTTCCTCAACTTTTAGGGCGTCAGTGCCTGCATTCTGTGACATGTTTCTTGTTTAGACCCTTTCTGAGGATTCTTCAGGAATATCTTGTGACTTTCAGCCCATGTTTTCATTTTGAACATGCTTTATCTAGTTAGAAAGTTAGCCTTTATTTCCCTTTGTTCCAAGATATATGGCCATAATTTTTATTAATGATAAAGTCAATCTAATTATAGTCTGGACATAATTATAATATTTCTATCAAGCATTTTAGAGCTGTGCTAAACTTCTGGTTTTCGTGTTTTAGCACGCCAGGTTCTGATGGCGTGTGATCCAAGACAAGAAAATGTTCAAACTTTGTTTCATCCCTGACTTTTATAAACCACTTAGCTCCTATGGTCTAAAGTTGCTACATAAATATATACTAGATTCTTCACTATGTCCTACACACACACACACACACACACACACACTCCTTCACTTACCCTATTTTCAATGTGGAATTGTTTATTTGACCTGCCTGTGTTTCTGTTCACAAATATCTCAGGGATCCTTCCAACCCAACCTTTGGATTTTTCTCCTTGTTGTATCCTGTACCTGTTCCTTAGATGTGATACGCGAGGCCTCTTCCTCCTATCTAACTGTATCCCACACCTACACTTATATGTCAGTGCTTTCTGGCTGCCAAGGAAAAGCAGCCTCCCCTGTCAGAGTCTGTGGGGGCACATGCCCCTGCTGGGTAAGGCTCCAGGGAATAACAGTAACATAGGTAAAAATCGATGTGTCCCTGATTTAAATATACTATCTATGTGACATTTATACTTGTAAAAGACAGATTAGGGAACGATTATTCTTGTTCAAAAGCAATATTTTACTTATACAAAATTCACCAAAGAATTTTTTCTCATCATTTTAAGCATAATCTGATTAACAAGAATTTAATTTATATAAAGGTTTTTAGAAATACCTTTATAATGTGTAAAATTACATTTCTATTACTATACCCTTCAAAAATTATTTCTATTATTCAGGTTGAGTGATGAATGATATCTGCTTTGTCATATATAATATGGTTAAATCTATATTACACTAAATAGAATGATTATTTTTTATGATAGAATAAATGAGTTTTCCCTCATCTAAAATGAAAAATTCTGGGATGAAGTGGAGGATTATATCTAGTGGTTTAATGTGGGGGGGATAATTAACAAGAATAAATACTCTTTTCAGATAGAAGAATGATTCGCAATTAAAATAGCATATTCTCTGAGTTTTAAAGAGCAGTGGTGGGGAAGTATGTATTGATCTATCCACTTTTGTTTTTCTTTTTGCCTAACAGGCCTACATTTATTACACTATTTTAAAGTATAATTGGCATGCAATATTATATTAGCTTCAGGTGTACAACACTGATTTGATATTTATATACCTTACAATGTTATTATCAAGGTAACTCTAGTAACCATCTGTCACTATGCAAAATTATTACAATGTTATCGACTATATTCTTGTACATTTATACTTTTGAAAGATGGGTGGCTATTATTTTGGAAGTGTCTACTCCCCCATAATAACCTTAATTATCATATAAATAAAATGTAATATTTTTCTCACATTATCTGAAAGTGCTTAGTAGCAACGCACTAGAAGATCCCTTACTGTTTTTCTTTTGAGTTGTTTTGAGTTGAGTTTTCAGAAGTCCCTGGTGTTCTTATTCCTTACGATGAATCAACGGTGACTTGCTTCTCCTTTCAGGAGTGGAATTATGGGGTAACAATAAGTAAAGAAAATGATCTCATGGGAAAATATAACTATAAAAGTTAACATAAAATGCATCACCTATTGATAACCCATTTGAACAGTAACAAATATGTAACCTCCGTGCAGAGCACACTGTCTCAATTTGCAGCCTACCTCCCCGCCCTCCGAGGCCCAATTTCTGATGTAGTTCCCAATGCGTTATGATTTTCCCCGTCTGTCTTCTCCCAGGTCAAACTCCTTTTGTGATGTGTTCCAGCTGGCGTGGGATTCTGGGGTCTAAACTGCTGGCCGCTTTCGGGTGCACACTGAGGCGCCACGGCTGCCACAGCTCCGCCTGCAGCTCTGACAGCAGGCACCCCCAGCTGGTTTCACTCAGCGCCCTGGAAGCCGAGTTGCTCAGCACTACTGTCCTGCTCGGCTTGCTCAATTTGCCATGACGTGAGCAGGGTCCTGTCTGCTCCCCCAGGCATCGCATCTTGAGTGAAGTGCCAGCTCCAACCAGCCACGAGGTAGCAGCAGCCTTACCAGTACTGCCCCTAAGACAGGCAGAGACCCAGGAGAACTTCCTTTAGGTTTTTGTTTTAGTCAGAAAAGGAAGTATGGAGAACCAGATCTAAATCCATAATATTTTTCTCCAATTCACTGCCAGAATTTACTCATGTTTCCATAGGACTCAGTTGATGCTTGCTTTAGACCAAGGTATTCTTATTCCTTTCCTCTCTCAAGGGAAATTGTGGTTTAGAAGGTCTCAGTCTTTGATCTGTGACTTTGAAATCCTTTACTGATTGGACAAAACTTTGTTTGTAAAAGAGTCACCACTTAGACCATTTAAAAACACAAACAGTGTGTGAGAGAGAGCAGCCACATTTAAAAGGAATTCAAGGGTATATGTTTCTCTACGTTGTATCATCTATCATGTTTGCCCCACATGTCTCTCAGTTCGTGACACTCCATTTTAGTTAACTGAAAAAATTGTGTCCATTAAACATCAGCTTATGTTCCAGTCACTAAAACTATATGCATCTTTCATCCCTCCCTGTAGCAGGAGAGTAAGAAACCACCATCTTTCTTTCTAAGCTTGACCCTCTAACTGGGTTCCATGCCTGAATAATGTATTCACTGATTATTTATAAAGAGTGTAGCATGTGCTAAACGTTTGCTAGAAATCATAGGACAAATGTGCACAAGCTGGAGCCCCTGGCTTTGCTTGGCACATTCTTCTCCCAATCATTGCCCCTTCCCCATTGTCTCCATTTCTGCTCCTTCTCCCCTCTCTACCTTAAAATATTTTTTATTTCAAAGAAACTTTTTTTTTAAATTTTTTGCTTATTCCTCATGCTCCATTTAGCTCTGCCCCAGTTTCTCTTCTTTGTCTTCCTATCTGCTCACTCATTTCGCTTTCAGTGGTTTTCAGAAACTTGCCTCATCCGGTGTCAGTTTTTGATAAAGCTTGCCTGTTCACAAGAATAAAAAAAAGAAAAGAAAAAAAGAATCCTGCTACTATATCAGTTCTTCAGTCCATCTTTGCAAGTTTCTGGTAAAATATTTGGATTAGAACCAGGGATTCATCTTAATAAGCCACATAATGTCAGGCAAATTGGTTAACACTGGGTTACACGACTTGCAACTCTTTCTCCCCATCCGTCTCTTTCACATTATGTGGACACTATCTGTGGTAGTTAGTCCCCGGCCTTGCTCTTCTGTCCTTCACACTCTCTTCCAGAGCCCACCCAAAGACTTCCCAGATATTATGACCCTTGCTGCAGGATCCAATCATCAGTCCACATCTGGAACCTGAATTTTTGTTATCATCTTATTGTCCAGACTTCACATCTGCTTTTTCACCTGTGTAGTGGATATTTCCCTGTTTATTTCACTATTACTCAAATTCAACCTGTTCAAATAACATCCCAAGACTGGCTTTCCTCCTTGGTTTTCTGGGTTTTATTCATGACTACTATTTTCTCTTTCATCTGGGCTAAAAATCTCAATGTCTTCCTTGATTTCTATCTCTTTTCCGTCTTATGTCCAACCAGACACTGTCCTGCTAATTCTCTCTGCATAGTGTCTCTTCTTTCTATTTACTGCCATTGCTGTTAAGGTCCCTTTTACTTCATATCATAACTTCTTCGCTAGTTGTCTGCCCTATCTTCCTTATTTCAGGCTATCTAGAGACTCACATGTATCCCACACTATCCTACTGCTCCGTGTTCACCAGAGTGCCTATATTCTAGCTTAAAAGGAGAAAGCTATCTATCAAGGGGCACTCACATGCTGTGCCCAGCTAATATGCTTCTCAAAGGCAAGCTACATGGTAAGCTGTTAGGCAAAATGATTTCTAGTACTTGGTGTGACCAATGCATCTTATGAAGCAAGTTACTCTCAGTTACTGCCAGTTCACCCTGGGGAAGAGGGGGCTGAATCACCCGAAAGGAATGTTCTTACACAGATAAGTAGGCAGACTATGTCAGTTACTGCTTTGGAATATATAGATCTTAACAAGCACGGTGCCACATGGTTACAAGCCACCTGTGTTCCTAGAGGTTGTACATGAGGTGGGAAAAAGTAGGTTTACAGTTGTATGTGAAACAGTTTATTCTTGTATTATTACTGATTGATTATTGTATTATTTATTTGTATTACAACTGTAAACCTACTTTTGCCCATGCCTTTATACAAAGCCCCAGTTCCTCTCAGGTGTGGAGATCCAGGAGAGCCCCTGTCTCTACTTCTGTTTGTAAATTTCCTCAATAAACTCTTTAATTCTGGGGTTGTCAGCCTTATTCTTCAGTGTCCTCCTTTGGAGATCAGTTCCAGTCTGCCTTGGGAAATGTTTCCAACAGAAGTCAAATTATAACCAGAAGGATGGTTAATGTGCATGACATCAGAGCCAGGGAGTTTATTACAGAATCGGGCAGTATAATGGTATGAAGAGAAGTTAGTTGCACACACTGGCTTCCACAAGGAAGATAAATGGAATTCCCAGGACATCCTCTTTCTGGACTGTGCTTGCATGAACATTGCTAACACCACCTCTGTGGTTCCCATTTGTCTATACCTCCATGGTGCGGACCTCTCATGAGCTACCCCTTGGAGACATCAGCACATCAATTCAGTTACCATCAAATTAGGTGGCCTCTCATTTATATTAGCTTTACATATATTTGCTTTGATCCACTACACACATTGATTGTAAATCTACTTCCTGAGTGGCTCCTGATTCTCTTTCCATCCAAGTACTTAGTGGAAGATAGTATCCAAATAGTCACCATTTATCAAGAATAGTAATATAATAATATTAATAAA
Source organism: Rhynchonycteris naso (assembly GCA_037038555.1). NCBI lineage: Eukaryota > Metazoa > Chordata > Mammalia > Chiroptera > Emballonuridae > Rhynchonycteris > Rhynchonycteris naso. Next base: position 233,925,385 of record CM072998.1, read on the forward strand.
ATTAGAAAGAAATCACCTATAATCTCATGCTATAATATAATTTTTTAAATTTCTTTTTATTTTATTCATTTTAGAGAGGACACACACACACACACACACACAGAGAGAGAGAGAAAGAGAGAGAGAGAGAGAGAGAGAGAGAGAGAGGAAGAGGGGAGGAGCTGGAAGCATCAACTCCCATATGTACCTTGACCAGACCAGTGCAGGGTTTTGAACTGGCGACCTCAGTGTTCCCAGGTTAATGCTTTTATCCACTGCGCCACCACAGGTCAGGCCTATAATATAATTTTTATGAACATTTTTTAGCATTCTCTTTCTTACAATGCATTTTATGTCATTACAACATCCAAGGATGATGCTCTTTCCTTCGTTTTTAGCTTTTGCAAAGAAATACAGTAAAAAGCTGAAAATAGAAACTAAGAGGCTAGAAAACATTAAGAAGACAAAAGCTGAGAAATAAGAGGGTTGATAAGAAAGTATAATGAGGAGATAACAGTGAATATAAATAATTGGGCATGAGAGGTGCACTGAAGTGGTTGCGAATCCTTCCCACAAAGGAATTATAGAACTAATAGTCAAAAAGATTTCTGCTCAGGAAATTGACCAAAAGCAAACAATACATTGAGATGCATTTATTCATTAAAAACAAAACAAACAACTCTGGCACTGGCCTAGGTGGCTCAACGGATAAAGCAGTGAATAAAGGGTTGTGAGTAGGACCCCAGGTCAGGGCAGACATAAGAAGCAATTAATGAGTGTACAATTCATTAATGGAACAATTAAGTAAAACAAGTTGATGCTTCTCTCTCTCTTCCTTCCAACCCTCCCTCTCTCTACCCCTCTACCCCCTTTCTCTCTCTCTCTCTCAAATCAATGGGAAAACTTTTTTTTTTTTACAGGGACAGAGAGAGAGAGTCAGAGAGATAGATAGATAGGGACAGACAGACAGACAGGAACGGAGAGAGATGAGAAGCATCAATCATCAGTTTTACATTGCGACACCTTAGTTGTTCATTGATTACTTTCTCATATGTGCCTTGACTGCGGGCCTTCAGCAGACCAAGTAACCTCTTGTTCGAGCCAGCAACCTTGGGTCCAAGCTGGTGAGCTTTTTGCTCAAGTCAGATGATCCCATGCTCAAACTGGCAACATCGGGGTCTCAAACCTGGGTCCTCCGCATCCCATTCTGATGCTCTATCCACTGCACCACTGCCTGGTCAGGCAATGGCAAAAACTTTTTAAAAACTTCTGAATTACTGTACATGTATAGATACTAAAAGTCTGTAGCATTCTTGTCTAGGGAGGCTGCCTTCTCCCTCTACCCCTCCAGCTCATTTTGATAGGTGTGGCGTTCTACCAGGATGGGGTTGACTGTGAACACCAGCAGCTCCACTAATGGGGGCTGATTTAATTTTGGGTGGAGAGAGAAAAATCCACACTCAATGGCATAGCCAGTAAAATTTCTAAACTTGGTAAGAAATGAATAGGTTGCATTGAGGTTGCATCCTGGTTGGGGGAGCTGAAGACTGGTAGATTCTCCAGACATTTAAAAGGAAGATCTTAAAACTCAAAGAGTCATAAAGGTGGTATTTAAGCTCTCCTTAACACTTGGTTGACTAGAAGACTGTATTCATGTGCAGGAGTGACTCCAGAGGCTACAAGCTCTCCACACACACCTAGATCATTGGAAGGCTGCATGCACACTCTGGGAAGCTGCAAGAGGCCCAGTGGAAAGTAAAAGCCAGTCAACTTGAAAATGCATAAACTTCAAATGTGTTTCCAACCCACACATGGATCCATTGGCAAAGGTGGAAACCTTATGGGCATAAGATGTTTGATTACAGCCTTTAACCAATAATTGGCTGACTACTAAATCATGCAAACACTGGAAAGACAGGCTAGAAAGTAAAAATAAGAATATAAACAATAATCAGAGGCATCAACAGCTGCACATCATGGGGATTATAGATTCAGCAAATTTAGTCCAAAGAAAATTACTAAAAAAAAAAAAAAAAAAAAAAACCAAACCAAATAAACTAGAAAAAATAAAAATCCAGCAACAACTCTCTCTTTCACAAACACAAATCAGAATCCATACCTTCTATAATATATTATCTAAGATGCTCAGTATTCAAGAAATATTATGCAGAGTCACATAGAGAAACAGGAAAGTGTAACCCACCTCAAGGAAGAAAGCTGTGCATAAATTATCTTTGAGTAGACCCAGATGTTGTATTTAGCAGACCCAGATGTCAAAGCAGTTTTTATATAGATGTTTAAAGAAATAAAATAAACTATGTTTAAGAAATTTAAAAAAATAAGGCAACATCTTAACATATAGAAAATATCAATAAAAACGGAAACTTTAAAAAGAACCAAGTAGAAATTCTAGAGCTAAAAGGTATTAATTAAAATAAAAAAATATGCTAAATAGGTTCAATAGCAAAATTAAGATGACAAAAGGAGGAACCACTGATCTTGTAGATACATCAATCAAATTCATCCAATTCTAAATAAATTTTTTAAAAATAAAGAACACCAAGAAAAAAGATTTAAGAAATACTAACAGACCCTCAGAAATCAGTAAGAGAACATTAAGTTTAACCATATATAAATAATAGAAACCACCCCAAAATAGGAGAAAGAGGTAGAAAAATATTTGAATAAATAATGACCAAAACATCCTGAATTTGATCAACAATATCTAAAAATTCAACAAACCATAGGAATAGAAGTGAAAGTCCTTAACCCAATAAACAGCACTTATGAAAAATCTATTAGTTAACATTATATTTCATCATGAAAGGCAGAATGCTTTTCTCTGAAGAGCAGGAACAAGACATGGATGTTTACTATCACCATATTATTTAACATTGTATTAGGAGTTCTAGGACATTAATAATAATAATAATAAAGGAAGAAAAGGAAGAAGGAAGGAAGGAGGGAAAGAAGGAAGAAAGGAGAAAAAGAGAAAAACACTGAAAAAGAGAAACAAAGGATGGGAAGAGAAAAGGGGAGGAAAGGAAAGGAGAAAGAGAAGTTGGAAAGAAAGAAATCTAAATTTGAAAGAAAGAAATAAAAGAGTTGTTTTGTTTAAAAAAATTTCAGTCAACATTATCTGGTATGTAAAGAATCCTAAGGAATCAACAAAAGTTATGAGAACTAATAAATGAGTTTAGAAAGGCAACAAGATGCAAGATCAATATGCCAAAATCAGTTTTAAAATACTATCAACGAACAATACAAAATGATCCTAACAGGGGAGATACCATGATCACGAGGGTGGTTTTCACAGGGAAAGGCTTATCTATTGCACTCTGGGTGTGTTGACCCCTGCAATTTCCCCAAATCTGGGAAACTCAATTGTATAATTTATGGTAGGGGGGACTGCGTTTGTGCTCTCTCTTGGCAAAAAACAAAACAAAAAATCCGAAATTAAATTAAGAAAATAATTAATTCACAACAGCATTAAAAAGAACAAGTATTTAAGGATAGATTAAACAAAAAAAAAAGACTAGTACACTGAAACTATAAAATACTACTGAGAAAATTTAAAAAGATATAAATAAGTAAAGCAATATTTCATGTTTATGTATTGGAAAAAATAGTTAAGATGTAAATTCTCAAATTGATTGGTAGATTCAAAGGTCTGTACTAAAATTCCAGCATACTTTTTTGTAAAAATTGATAAGATGGTTCTAATATATAGATATGCAAAGGGACTGGAATTGCCAAAATAATTCTGAAAAATAAGAACAAAGTTAGAATCAAATTTCAAAACTTACAATGAAGTAAAACAGAGTAGAATTTGCATAAATGTAAATATGTAAATGAACAAAACTGAATCCAAGGTCTAGAAATAAACTATTACACTAAAGGTTAATTGATTTTTTAATAATTAAACAGTTTTACTTAAAGATAAAGATTCGCCTGACCAGGCGGTGGCGCAGTGGATAGAGCGTCAGACTGGGATGCGGAAGACCCAGGTTCAAAACCCCAAGCTCGCCAGCTTGAGAGCGGGCCCATCTGGATTGAGCAAAAGCTCGTCAGCTTGGACCCAAGGTCCTTGGCTCGAGCAAGGGTTTGCTCGGTCTGCTGAAGGCCCGCGGTCAAGGCACATGCAAGAAAACAATCAATGAACAACTAAGGTGTTGCGACGGCAACGAAAAACTAATGATTGATGCTTCTCACCTCTCTTCATTCCTGTCTGTCTGTCCCTATCAATTCCTCTCTCTGACTCTCTCTCTGTCCCTGTAAAAAAAAAAAAAGATAAAGATTCATGTGTAGTTGTAATAGAGCTGAAACTAATATAATATTATATGTCAACTCTAATTGAAAAATGAAAATAATTAAAGAATAAAAATAATAATACAGAAAAATTCTGTGTATTTTTTCTTAGTTTTGCCAATGGCAACATCTTGCAAAACTAATTAGAGCATTCACAAGATACAGAGCATTTTCATTACCACAAATATCCCTCCTGTTGCCCTTAGTCACACCCATTTCTCTTTCTTTCCCCTCATTCCTGACCTCTGGCAATGATTAATCTGTTCCCTATTTATATAATTTTATCATTTCAAGAATGCTATATAAATAAAATTATATACACAGTATATATATATATATATATATATACACACACACACACACACACACACACACACACACACATACATATGTGCCATTTTAGAATTTGATTTTTTTTCACTTAGCATAATTCTCTGGACATTTATTTGTTGTGATGTATATCAATAGTTTTTCCTTTTATTTACTGAGTAGTAGTCAGTGGAATGAATGTACCAAAAAATTGTTTAATCAATCAGCTCTTGAAAACATTTTGGTTGTTTCCATTTTTTGTTATTACAAAAAAGTTTGCCCCAAACAGTGTGTACAGGTTTTTGAGTGAGTGAACCTAAATTTTCATTTTTCTGGGATGAATACCCATGAGTAGAATTGCTGGGTTTATGGCATTGCATGCTTAGTTTTTTTTAGAAAATTAACAAAATATTTTCCAGAGTATTGTGCTATTTTACAGTCCTACCAGTAATGTATGAACGATCCAACTTCTCTACATCCTATCCAATATTTGGGTTGCTACCATTTTTATACTGTAGCCATTCTTAAAGGTATATAGTGATATCTCATTGTGGTTTTAATCTGTACTTCCTTGCTGGTTATACTAATACACCCCATCTTAATTACCACAGCTATGTACTAAGCCATAATAATGGATTGCTTCATTCTTTCCAATTCATTCTTTTTTTTAAAGACTGTTTTAGATATTTTGGTGCTGGTCAGTTACTTTTGGTGAACCGTGTAAAGGCATTTTAATGAGAAAAAAACTGGTATATTCAACAAAGAGGAGTCTGCAACAATTGAAATACATAAGCTCCCCCCCCAAAATAGACTTTTATTTTACATCATACACAAAATTTAACTCAAAAGGGACCCTAGACCTATATAGAAAACCTAAAACTAAAACTTCCAGAAGAAATCATAAGAGAAAATTATTGTGGCCTTGGATTAGACATACAAACCTTAGCTATTATATCAAAATCTAAATCCATACACAAGAAAATGGATTGTTGGATTTCATCACAGTAAAACCTTTTGCTCTTTGAAAGGTCCCATGGAGGAAATGAAAAGACTAACCTGAGGAAAAATATTTGTATATCCTATATCTTGTAAAGTATTTGTATCCCGAATATATAAAGACAAGTATGTTTACTCTTACCACCTAAGTAATAGAATCCAATTCTTTTAAAAGCAAAAGACACGAACAGATATTTTTAATATAAGTTGTATGAGAGGTGAAAAAGCACATGAAAAGATCCTTAATATCATTTGTCATTAGGAAATTTCACTTTTAAATAACAGTGTTATGCCACCACATACCTATACAAATGGCTATAATAAAAAGAAAAAGACTAATGATACCACCACTTGGCGAAGATGTGGAAATATAGAACCTTCATATATTGCTGATAGGCATGGAAAATTACATAACCATATTAGAAAATGGTTTGGCTTATTTCTCAAAAATTAAATTTATGATACAGCCAGTAATTCCACATCTAGATGTCTACCCAACAGAACTGAAAATTCATGTCCACAGAAAATCTTGTACCGATGTTCATAGCAGCATTATTCACAAAAGCCTCAAACTGGGGGCAGTCCAGATGTCTATTGACTGGTTACTAGAAGATCAAAGTGTGTGTTTTTATACAGTGGAATGCTGTTTACCGATGAAAAGGACCTGCTGATATGCGCTACAGCAGGGATGGACTTCAAAAACATTATGCCAAGAGAATGTATCTGGACACAAAAGACTACACATTGTGTATTCCAGTTTTATAAATTTCCCCAAGATAATTCTGTATGTAGAGAAAGTAGATCACTTGGTTTTGGGAAAGCAGACTTGAAAAATAAACGGAGAAAGAACATACAAAGTTTTTAGTCTTTGACTCTTCTTACGTCTCTCCAAGAAGAAGTAGACACTGAGTACCCTTGAGTAATAGAGGTTAGTGAGTTGGAAGAATGGAGCCAAACTGATGCCAAAAATACATTTTTCCTTTCCTAAAGTGAAGTTGCAAAGCTGGCATTTCTTAACAGCCAAGTATTTCCTAAAAGCAGCTCACAGTTGACTCTGCTGAAATACCAAGGAATCACCATGTCATCATCATTCTTCTCCAACTTGTGATATGTGTAATAATACTAGTGATCATTTTTTCTTAGAGACCACAAACTCTCACAAATATTTCTATACTTGAATCACAATTGTTTACAAGTTAATTATATGGTGTAATCTATGCTTCACTTACCTGTACAGTGATCCTGTAACTCTGAAAGAAATATGATTATATTCTACAGTGTGTCCGTAAAGTCATGATGCACTTTTGACCAGTCACAGGAAAGCAACAAAAGACGATAGAAATGTGAAATCTGCACCAAATAACAGGAAAACCCTCCCAGTTTCTGTAGGATGATGTGGCAGCATGTGCACATGCGCAGATGATGACGTAACGCCGTGCATGCAGTGGAGCAGCCCACGGCCGTGCCAGTTGAGATGTGGACGGTACAGAGGAAAGTTCACTGTGTTCTGTGGCTCGCTAAATTCGAATTCATGACCAAAGTGCAATGTGAATATTGGCGCGTTTATAACAAAGTGCCACACATAGGAATAACATTACTCAGTGGGATAAGCAGTTGAAGGAAACCAGCAGTTTGGTGGAGAAACCCCGTTCTGGTAGGCCATCAGTCAGTGACGAGTCTGTAGAGGTTATATGGGATAGCTACCTAAGGAGCCCTAAAAAATCTGTGCGTGTGTGTGCTCAACAATTACACCTAAGCAAGACTACAGTTCATAAGGTTTTAAAGAAACGTCTCTGTTTTATGGGCCACAAATTGCAGCTGTTGCACGCTATTAAACTGGGGATAGACCCATACAATGCGTGTTTGCTACAGATATGCTTCATGAGATCGACAATGATGCAAGATTTTTGCAGAAGATTGTGTTTAGCGATGAGGCGACCTACCATATTTGTGGTCATGTTCATAACCATAACGTCCGAATATGGGCTGCTGAACATCCTCATGCCTACGATGAGTATGAACGTAACACCCCTATAGTAAACGTGTGGTGTGGCCTGATGCATGATAAGGTGATAGGCCCATTTTTTTTCGTGGAGCAGTCTGTGGTGGCAAACACCTATCTTGACATGTTGGAATTGTATGCAGTGCCACAATTTCCAGAAGGTGTCATCTTTTAACAGGACAGCACTCCTCCACACTACGCCACCATTATTCGTGAGTTTCTGGATAGAACATTCCCCCAGCGGTGGATGGGCAGGGGTTCTGTCAAGCCATGGCCACCACGATCCCCAGATCTGATGCCCTTAGACTTTTACTTTTGGGGTTATGTGAAGCAACATGTGTAACATTGAACGTATCAACGACATTAATCACTTAAAACAGAAAATGACAGACGTTATTCACTCTGTTACACCAGACGTCCTTACCCGTGTGTGGCAAGAACTTCACTATTGTTTGGATGTGTGTAAGGCAACAAATGGAGCCCACATTGAACTGCAATGAGTAGGTATGAAACTGGGAGAGTTTTCATTTTATTTGGTGCAGATTTCACATTTCTATTGTCTTTTGTTGTTTTCCTGTGACCAGTCAAAAGTGCACGTTGCCTTTTGACCCAGCTATCCCACTTTTAGGAATATACCCTAAAAACACCATAGCACTGTTTGAAAAGAAGAAATGCGCCCCCATGTTTGTGGCAGCATTGTTCACAATAGCGAAGATCTGAAAACAGCCCAAGTGTCCGTCAGAGGATGAGTGGATTAAAAAGCTTTGGTGCATATATACTATGGAATACTACTCAGCCATAAGAAATGATGAAATTGCATCATTTGTAACAACATGGATGGACCTTGATAACATTATACTGAGTGAATTAAGTAAATCAGAAAAAAACTAAGGACTATATGAGTCCATACATAGATGGGACATAATAATGAGACTCAGAGACATGGACAAGAGTGTACTGGCTACCCGGGGGGAGGGGAGGGGAGGGAGGGGGTAGGGAGAGGGAAGGAAAAAATAAGTGCACTATGACTTTACAGACACACTGTACTTGTATTAATTCAGAGCACAGTGGTATGATCATTAGTTGGAGTCCCTAAGACGAAATCATCAAAGTCCAGTCAGAAGCAAGAAATTATAGTGCAATTTCCCTCTTCTTTGGCAAGCATATTCTATATTCTGCTGGTGATAAACTGTATTCTGTTGGCAACTGAATGATTGCTCTACAGGACAAATGTGGTATTATTTTCTATTTATAAGCATGAAAACAGTCTCTAAGATTGTTTAGTGAACACCAGCTTTTAGCATTTCCATAGCCAGCCACAAAAGTATTTATGTAATAATCATCTGTACCCAATCACTTAAGAGTGACTTTGCTGATGACCTTGTGAGAAGCATTTGGTTTGACAAGCAGGGTAGGTGGCTCTTGGCCAGAACACAAGTGACAGAAAGTACTTCTGTTATAGTGAATGCGCTTCTTTGATACACAGAGCTCATTTAGAGATTGAGTTGCCAAAACTGGTATTCTGTAGAATAACAAATTATATTTTGTGTCCCTGATTTATTTCTTCCCCAGGTGCTTTGAGTGGTCACCTGTGGCCCAGTTCAGCAGAAGAGGCATCATTAGAATAAAACACAATGCTTCCATTGTCAAATTTTTAGCCTGATTTAAATCTTTGAGTGACAGACATTTTTCCTTTTGACTGAAACCTAATTGATTAGTTTCACAGTCCATATATTTTTGCAGGACATATTGATAGAAACTCTTTCCAAAGGTGATGGAAGCTTCACGAGAGGAGAAGTAAGAATGAGATAAAGCTATAAATGCCACAGGCTCTGATGTTGGATAGTCCAGTAGTTTTTACCTTTTTTACACTTGGGGAACAGTGAAAATAGGATAATTATTGCGGGACCACTAAGACAGAAATCACCCTCACCATAAGCAAACACTCTAAAGTCATCAAGTCTATAATCTTCATACAACATCAAGGTGGTTAACTCTCTCGCAGACCACCATGAAATTTCAGGTGGATGGGTCTGCATACAGGAAGTTGAAAAACACTGGTCTGCATTCAGATGTACTCATGCAATCACTTCCAGTGATTGCCTCATATTATCAAGGGCAAGTCAACAAATCTCCCTAAGGTTCAGCTTTAAAATGGGGATAGATTGTATTTTCCCCCCTTTTAGAACAAATAAGGTACTATATGTAGAGTACTGAGCATAGGGGCTAGCATATAATCAATGCGCAATCGTAAAAATGTATTTTATTTCCTCTATTAATATATTAACTATGTCTCTGTTTTTCCCCCAGTAATTCCTCTAAGTTTACGGTAAGCATCATTTACCCTACCAGCTAACTTTTATATCACATCACGTATAATGTAGTGAGTATATTACAGTACATTATACTTTCATTTTACCAGTTGTATCCTTTTTTCTATTTTTGTCACATATTATACTTCTACATGTTATAGATCCCACATTATTACTATTATTATTATTATTATTATTTTAATAGGTCAGTTATCTTTAAAGAAGCTGAAAGAATAAAATATTGATTTATATTTACCCATATATTTAAAATTTCCAGTGTTCTTCATATTTTGTGAATTGTGTTACTTCGGTAACAATTTTATTCTTGCAAGCAGGTCTGCTGTTGATTAATTCTTTCAGCTATTTTATTTCTGAAAATGTTTCTATGTTGTCTCCACTTTTGAGGAATATTTTCACTGAACATTGATTTCTAGATTAGCAATTTTTTAAAGCATTATGAAGATATAAAGCTCTTCTGACTTTTATCGTTTCTGATGAAAGTCTATGAACATTCTTATTTTTCTTAAGAAAACTGTCTTTTCTATTCTGAATACTTTTCAGAATTTTCTTTGTCATGTTCAGCATTTTGACAACAATGTGCCCAGATGTATTAAACTTTACCTTTATTCTGCTTAGGTTTTCTTAGCTGCTTTTTCCTTCCTTCCTTCCTTCCTTCCTTCCTTCCTTCCTTCCTTCCTTCCTTCCTTCCTTCCTTCCTTCCTTTCTTCCTTCCTTCCTTCCATCCTTCCTCCTTCTTCTGCCTCTTCTTCTCCTGCCTCTATTTTCAAGATTATCTTTACTGATTTTACAGAGAAAGGAGAGATAAGGGTAGGGGAGTGAGAAATATTAACACGTAGTTGCTTCACTTTAGTTGTTCATTGATTGCTTGTCCTATGTGCCTTGACTGCACAAGTCCAGGGTTTCAAACTGGCAACCTCAGCAGCATTTCAGGTCGACATTTAATCCACTGCACCACCACAGGCCAGGAAGGTTTTCCTAGCTTCTTAAATCAGTAAGTTTTTGTTTTTCACCAAATACATGTGACTTTATTTCTTCAAAGGTATTTCTGCCTCATTTTCCCTCCCTCTCTTACTGGAACACCAATTGCATTTAGACTGCTTGATATTGCCTCACAGATCATTGACTCTATTTTTTTTTTCCAATTTTTTATCTTCATATTTTAAATCTTCTACTGATTTGTCATTAAAATTAAGCACTTATTTTTGCTGTGTAAAATGTATTGTTAAACTCACCCAGTAAGTTTAAAGGGTATTGAGTTTTATTTTGTTAACCAACGAAATGGTGAGTTCTTTTTGTCCTGTTGGTCTTTACATTCTATATTAGGAGAATCTATTTGGTCTTAGTTTTGGAGGTTGGCTCTTACTGAAGGCTGTGGCCACTTGGTGAACAAACTCTACTCTGTCTCTATTGGAGCTCCAGTGTCTTTCAGCACCCTGTAACCTCTGCTGTCATCATACCTTCTTAGGCCTACGGCTAGTGATCTTTGCTAGGCTTTTTAGTCTTGCCTTGCAGATGTAGTTCTGATTTGCAGATGTATCCTACAGAGAGAGTACACCATTGGCCAAAGACTTTATGCGGTGACTCTCTGTGCTTCTCTCTCTTTTTAAAAGATATTATTTATTCATTTTTAGAGAGAGAGGAGACAGGAGAAAGAGAGAAAAGGGGGAGAAGAAGGAAGCATCAACTCTCATATGTGCATTGACCAGGCAAACCCAGGGTTTTGAACTGGCAACCTCAGCATTCTAGGTTGACGTTTTATTCATTGCACCACCATAGGTCAGGCCCTCTGTGTTCCTCTAATCCCACTTCTCTAATAGTCTGCCCTGAAAATTCCTGCTGCCTCAGTGGTCTAGAATTCTGTTGTGTTCTTTTCAGTTCATGGAAATTGCTTCTTCCTTGGGCTTCACCTCACTGACTCTGAAGAAATATGTTCCCAGGCAGAAAATTGGGGTTATTGTGGAACTTATTTGTTTTTTTATTCTTCTTCTCAAAGATCATAGTTCTATGCGGACTATTTTTTCATTGCCTGAAAGCAATTGCTTCATAAATTCTGTCTAGTTTTATAGTTATTTTTGGTGCGAGGGGCAAGTCTCCTAGTTACCCTATCAAAGATGGAACTGGAAGTTCTATAGTTAACTTTCATATGCTGATTCCAGAGGATTAAGAGTGAACTTTAAATCTCAAAATGATTTATCCTGACACCTTCTTCTCTGGGCCAATCCTTATTCAGTGTGAATGTGCTCAGAATAAAAAAGTAAAAAATATCCTAAAAGCAGTAGTTTTCCAAGAAAAAAACAAATGACAAGACAAATCTACAAAATATTATGAATATCAAAGTAAGTATTACGTATTTTGTGCTTTTTTATTTCTTGACTCTTGTAGATAATTAAACATTGACTGTTTCAATACTAAATATAATTTTCTATATCAGGCCTTTTATCAAATGACAGTCTCTTTCTCTCTTTTTATGTTTGATGATAGAATTTTTGTCAGAAGGTTGTTTTAAATGTCTGCTCACATAGAATCGCAAAAGAATGCTGTAACACTAATTTATGGTCCTTTAAAAAGACCAGATTTTATCTTGACCAGAATTAATAAGTATCTTAGATCAGAAACTCAATATTTATAGTAGATTTCAGCTTCTAGGCTTAGTAGTAGAATATATTAGTTTCCTAGAGATTTCAATAAAGCTTTGTAACCAGCTGTTCTGGATAATTGTGTCCTTTTGTATGTCTAAGAGAGACCGGATGTTAAAGTTTTAACCTCAAGTTCATTTTTGTACCTTGCCAAATACACTAGGACAAAAGGTTGAATTTCATACAAGTTCAGTGCAGTAGACTATATTGAATCAAACATGTTTTTCTATCACTTGAATTGCAGATTTGCTCAACTTTACCTTACTGCACTTTTTTTTTGTATGAAGCTTTTAAATCCACACTTACCTCGGTTCATTTCTTATATACACTTTTGGGTCATTTACAACTCTGCCTCACTGTCCGCCTTGTTCTCTGCCAGCAAGACAAACACTGAACAGAGCCTTTTATCTTAGCAGGGCCTCTCCAGATACTGCATTAGAACAACTTTTCTCTCTTCAATGCATTATTTATGGCATTTTAAGTTATTCTTTCACTTTGGGTGTGAAACCAAAACTTTCTTATAAAATGTAGCAGATGTGGTGATAAGTTCAAGCGATTACCTGTCTTCCAGGGATTTTGTCCCTGGCACTTCCTTCAGTTAATCACTTTCAGCTGAGTTGTATTCTGGCCATAACATTACAAACTTGGGTTTATAGGCCTTTGTGACTGAGGAGTATTTTAAACTTTGGTATATTGAAGGGTAGCATACAGCTATATTGGGCAGAGGCTATTTATTTATGGTGACAAATGACCACAGAATGATTCACAATTGCAAATCATTGTTCTACATACCAAGAAAACCAGTTGATCACACTGAAGTGCAAATGGCCTTTTGTTTCTGGTGAATGTTTCCTTAGATAGCTGATAACCTTCTGGAAAGGTTGTTTATCAACCACGTCCATTGGAATTACCCTGGTTGTTTGAGCCGCACCCTGGCAGACCTCTATCAAGTCTTCAGGGTTGAAGTCTGGAACCTGCATTTTAGACAAGTATTCAAGGTGATTCCCATGCACAGAAAATTTCAGAAGCATTTTCTTGAGAGGAGATAGTTTAAGGTTTGAATTACCAGAATACCTACTTGTTAAATCTTCAAGCTGATGAGTTCATATGTCAGATTGTTTGGTGTTTGTTGGGCAGATAAAATATAATATGTTCACTTTGTTAAAGATGGCACTACCCACATGAAATTTTGTTGATATTAATGTGTGTTCTGGGACAGGCTGTGGGCAGGCTGGATCGTTATAGCCTAAGGCTTAGTTTTAAGAGTAAGCTTTTCCCCACACCCTTGACTGATTGGATGATGTGGGGTGGTGCACTCTCCTGAGGAATCCCCTTATGCCTCAGATGGGGACTTTGTATCAGAGAATTCTTTGTCTGTAGATTGGATTAAGGGTTTGGATTTCTACACTATAAAGTGGGGCAGGCCAGTAGCTTGCGCTCTTGGTTCCTGAGGTGTTAGAAAGTAGAGCAGAGTAAGGCCACGTGGAGGAGAGGAAGCAGCCAAGATGGTGGACTGCTGAGGAGGAAGCCAGTTTGTGCAGAGTTTGTGTAAAGAGAAGGAGATGGGAAGCACAGATGAATAAGCCTGGTGAGCTAGAAACCTTTGATTCTAGGAAACTCGGATAAGTCAGTAGCTTTGTGAGCACTGAATGAGTGGGTTTTGGAGCCCAGTGTGTGTTTTTGCTTGCCCGCCAGGTGCAAGCTAGAATTAAAGCTGATGGCTCACCAGTTCTTGGCTCCATTGTTTTATTACCGACTGTTCGAATCTAATGCGAACCTGCATGGGCCAGGTGGCTGTGATGGTGACCCCGACTACTGGCTTTACAGTGTTAAATTTTGGTTTTGAATTTTGCCTATAAGTCTATTGTTGTGATTACTGAAGTAAGGCTTTCTGTAGCCTGAACCAAAGATGACTCCCCACAGGGTGGGAAAATTGGCATTTGTTGTTTTGTTTATGTTGCTCATTTTTATTAATAGCCATCTGTTTCCTAGTTTTCTTAATGGGAGATGATAGCAGGCTCACCTCTATGGTTCAAGTCTTTCTTTTTAAGATCATCGTTTTCTAGACTAATTTATCTTTTTAAGTGTAGAAAGTTATCATGATGTCTCTTTGAACTAGAACTGAGGATACATCATGGGATCTATGTAAACTTCGGCAGACATTCTTGTTCATGTTGAAAAATTAAGTTAAGTTCTCCATGGACGCTCTGATTCTCTGATATGACTAACCAAGGAACTGCTCTGGGTATGTACCATGCTTCACTCTGCTCCCTGGCTTATTTTCTAAACAGCACATGGCAAGATGTCCAAAGTGACCACTCACTTGTTAACTGGTCTCCCTGCTTCTGCTCTTGCCCCTATAATAATTTCTCAACACAGCAGTCAATGTGATCCTTAAAGACATAATTTTAGTTATGCCACTTTCTTGCTCAATACCCTCAGATGGCTTCCTGTACCAAGTGCTCTGGTACATTGCCCAGATACACCTCCCCAGGGCTGAAGCACTAATTTCTTCAGATGCTGGGAGGGTTGACAGCCCTCAGTTGAGTCTCTTTTTACAAATTCTGCTCGAAAAGTTGCCTAAATGAAGGTCACTCTACTAGCAGCTTGCATCTACTGATGTTGATACAGGAGTACAAAGCCTGCATTGTATTGTTTGTTATAGCTTCCAAGCTCCTGGTTGCTTAGGCTATATCACAGTTCAACTATTCCCTCTGTTGAATTCTTCTTCTTTCCCTCATCTGTAGGTATAGATGCTTGAGACCCTTTCCCAGAAACTTTCTGTCCACACATTACCACCTCGGAATCTTTCCCAGGAAACTCAACCTTTGGACTGGGTCTGCTTGTCCCAACCTCATCCCCTCCTACTTTCCTCTCTTTGCATTCCATTACAGCCACCTTTCTGCCATTCCTAAAACACTCCCAGACAGTTCCTACCTCATGGCTTATGCCCTTCCCTCTGCTTGGAACAGAATCCTTCCTTAGAATTCAGCATGTTTTGCTTCCTTGTCTCTGTCCAAACATCACCTCCTTAAAAAGGTTTTTCTGATGATCTTCAGAAGTGAGTGCTCCCCTTACCCTTTCATCAATTTCTAGCCCCTTACTAGGGCTTACTTCATAGCTCTTCTCAAGCCAACATTTTATCACGTATTTACTTGTGTTTTATTTTCTCTTACTTAAATGGAAGGCTGATAGGGTCAGTTTGGTTCAGTTTTCAAGAACAGTACACTCAAATATTTTTGAATGAATGAATGGATGAATGAATGAATGAATAAATGCATGAATGACCCTCAGTTGAGCCAATCCACTCATGCAAAATAACAGAGGTAAGAATGTATATCTATTTTGCTCTCTTCTTTTTAATCTTTGTACCTAATAGATATTTTTCCTAACGTTATATGTGCATTTATTAACTCTGCCATTTATTGGCTATGTGACGTTTGGTAAGTTTTTTAATCTCTGTGCCTCAGTTTTCTAAGCCATAAGTGGCAGATAATGGGGTTATTGTGCAGATTAAAGTGGGTAGAACACGGGTCAGGAATTTGGCTGAGAGATCCATGAATGCCACATATTTTAAAATGTAATTCCCTGAGAGCCATACAATATGTTTAACACTAAATACAAGTAAATGTGTGCATTTTACGTAAGACCAACACTTTTAAAATGCAATAAGTCTCTGAATTCTTTTTAATAACGTTGTTATGCTGTTGCTAACCAATGATGAATTAAGTACTTCTTACCATTAATGTGACTTCTGGTGCTGCATGGTTTTGCTGATGGCTTTGTAATCTGGTTGATATATGGTGAGGTTAAGCTTCATGCAGGTGTTAAGACTTCCGTTAAATGTGATTGTAAGTTGGTCTTAACGTTCTATAGATGTGAAAAAGACTGCTCCCATGCATATGTAGAGCCAAACATTGTCAATACAGCCATACTCACATGTTGCAGTGTGTGGTATGTGACGGGAAGCACATTCCAAATTTTGACAATCAGCTGGTCCGCGGGTTGAAGTATTTTTATTTCTCTCCACTTGTGTTTGCTCGCCAACTCTGCTTGCTGTCGTGCAAGCCTTTCCAAATCTTCATTCAGTGACTTGAACTTATTCACCCACATGTCTGAGCCCTTCGGGTCAGCAGCTTGTCTCACTGACAGAGACACCAGGAATGTAACTCAGGTTGGCGCCGTCCACTGTCCACTTGTGTGGATGGGGATGAACTTAAAAAGATGAGTGCGCTCATGAAATTCTCCAAAGTGTGCTTTGAATTACTGCAGGAGATTAGATGTAAAGCCCGCTAGCTGCTGGAGATCAAGATGTTGAGCAGGGTCACTTGCTGTGCATGCATCTTTAAACTCTCCCAGTTTTTCAAAGTGTAGTAAACGACCTGTTTCAATGTCAGTGATGAAGAGTTCCAGCTTGTTTTCAAATGCAAACACTGCTTGTTGAAGGGATAAGACTGTATTTCCAATGCCTTGCATTTTCACATTGAGCTGGTTCAGATGTTCAGTCATGTCCATGAGATAGTAGAACTTCAGGAGCCATTCAGTGTTAGCTAACTCAGGATGTTCGATGTTTTTCATTTCAAGAAAAGTCCGTATTTTGTTCAGACAAGCCACGAAATGGCTGAGCACCTTTCCTCTTGACAACCAACGCACATTGCTGTACAGAAGCAGGCCAGGCTAATTATTCCCAACTTCATTCAGCAGTGTTTTAAACTGGCGATCATTTAAAGCTCGGGCAACAATAAAGTTGACCACCCGAATGATCAGTGACATCACCTCACCAAGCTGCTTGCCACACATCTGAGCACAAAGCACCTCCTGATGTAGGATGCAGAGAAAACTTAGGATGGGTCTCTTTTCATGTTCACAAAGAAGTGCTACAAATCCTATGTTTTTCCCCACCTTGCACAGAGCACCATCAGTACACACCAAAATAAGTTTATCCATCAGTAGATTTTTTTCTTTAACGAACTCAGTCAAAGACTTGAATAAATTTTCCCCTCTTGTTGTCTCTTTCATAGGCAAAACAGCAAGGCTTTCCTCACATAGTGTATCACCGACAGCATACCTTGCAATCACGCTGAACTGGGATAAATGGCTTATGTCTGTTGACTCATCCAAAGCGAGAAAAAAGAATGGTGCTGCATCTATGTTCTTCACTTGTGTTGCCTCAGTTTGATTTGCCATCATGATGGTGTATGCTGGTGAACAGTTCTTGCTGACAGAGGCATGTCTTTTATTAATTTGATTATCTTGTCTTTATCTGAAAAGTTGTCAAAAAGTTCATTGGCAACGTCAAGCATGAATGTTTTGGCATACTCCTCATCTGTGAATGGCTTTCCGTTTCTCACAATTGCTAAAGCACCAGCAAAGCTAGCCAAATTCCAATCACCTTGTTGGGTCCAAACATGGAGTTGCTGCTGACTAGCTTGCACTCTGCACAGTAGCTCTTGACATGCTTTATTCCTGCTGTCCCTGCTGGATATTTTGATGCAAATATAGTATGGCATGTGTCGAAGTGCTGCTTTATATTTGACCGTTTCATCAATGCAATTTTATCATTGCATATTAGACACACTGCAGAACCTGTTCTCTCCACATAGGCAAATTCCTCTGTCCATTCCTGCTGAAAAGTACGATACTCCTCTTCCTTTTTTCTTTTAGCCATCTTCTTCATCAAAAGAATTTCTGCAATTATTTAGCTGACTACTTGATTAAAATGAGGGAAGTTTACTTCCTGACTTCACAATGACCCGTGTATGTTACGCATTATCCAATAAAAATTTGGTGCTGTCCCGGAGGACAGCTGTGATTGGCTCCAGCCACCCATAATCATGAACATGAGCGATAGGAAATGAATGGATTATAATACATGAGAATGTTTTATATTTTTAACATTATTATTTTTTTATTAAAGATTTGTCTGCAAACCAGACACAGTCATCAAAAGAGCCACATCTAGCTAGCAAGCCATAGGTTCTCAAAGCCTGGTTTAGAACAATGCCTGGAATGTGGTGACTAGTTCCCAAGTGTTAAGTAGTTGTTTTAAAAACCATTAATCCATTAATTATCCTTTGATTTAATATTTAAATTTATTTTAAATGCTTTTAAATATTCTTTCATAAATATATTTACTTAACTAACTACATTTTGTTTGACCTTTAGGTTATGTCAGGGTTACTTCATTATCATAAATAATGCTGTATAACATCCTTGAACAAAATTTTTTTTGCATATCTGTAATTATTTTCTTGAACCCATGTTTGTAAGTAGACTTATGAGTTATGTTTACAATTCTATGCATTTCTATTATTAAGGTGATCTAACTATTATAACAGACTAAAAAAGTATAATGGCTCAAATGCAGCAATAGTTTATTTCCTAGATTTCAAAGTAGGCATTGCTAATTCCCTCCTCTCTAACAGCATTGAGCTCTGCCCTCACCAGGGCACAATCTTCAAGCTTATTGTGCCAGTTTGCTTTAGTCTGGTGGGAGCAGAAACAAAGGATGAGGAGAACATATCCCTTAAATTCAGTAACAAAGAACTGATGCTCCTCCAGATGTTTATATCCCATTGGCAAGGGTGAGTCACGTGGCCTCACTTAGATGTTAGAAGAGTGGTAAATGACTCTGACTAGATTAGTCACTCCATCCTACTTGAGAGGATGCATGAATTGTTGGAGGACCAGTAGCTGTCTCAGCCATAGCACATTTTTAATATTGCTGATAGGTCATGTCAAATAATCTTCCAGAATGACTCTACCTAATGAGTCCGAATTCATATTTTTCAAAGAAGTGATATAATGCTGTAAATATTTATTGAACCTTGTAATATTTCTTTGTGGTGTTGCCCTCTCATTTAGGTATAAAGGGACCAAACAATTGTGTCTTTCTTTCTCTGAAGGTTCTGAACAAACTGAGAGATACTCCCAGGAGACAGGTGACGATCATAATACAAGAAACCTGGTGATTTGAACAAAGACTATGTTGGGCCTGAAGTAAAAAATGAGCTTTCAACTATCTCCCCCTCTCCCAATCTATACCAGAGATCTGCTGCTATAAAGGGTTCTATCTAAACAATGGATTTTGTAAGGGCACTTACAGAGTTCAGATCTGTTTAAAAAGGCTGACCTTGACCTTTGACCCAGGTATATTTATTAGCTGGGGGAAAGAATGACTAAAAAGAAGATTTATACCTTAAAGATAGGACAGTACCCAGAATGAGAGCCAGCCACCTGACCAAGCCATATGTAAAGAGGGACTCTTGTTCCTAATCTCACCAATCAGATAAATCACCCCCCTTCCATTTGTAAGAACTTATGAGAAGTAGAGACAGAGTGGATGCTTCCAATACGTCACAAAGAAGCAGAAGTCCAGAGTCTATGGGCTGAGGTGAGGGTTGATTCCCTCATCTCCTTATTAATCCTTCTGGTAGGTTTTAGTTTCCAAGATAAAAAATAAGATAGTGGTGGAAGCCAAGGTCCTCTCAAGACTTGGGCTCTATAGAAAGAGCAGATCCCATTTTCCTAAGTTGATTGGTTGAGAACTTAGTCACATGGTCACAAATGCCTGAGAGGGAGACTCAATAACATAGTCTGGCCACATGCTGAAAACAAGAACAGGTTTTGGTGGGAACTCAGCTGTCTCCATCACAGTGATCTGGATGCCAACCTTCCACTCCATGCACTGATTTACCTTTCTAAATTTCTGCCTGCTGTAAATACTGCATCCTCAAGAGTGGGGATCTATGAAAAAGGAACAAAAAATTCATGCCCCAGGATGTTATTACAGCATTATGATAATGAAGCAACCTGAAAACAACCTAAAGGTAAAATAAAAGGTAGTTATGGATGTTAATATATTTATGACCCAAAATTTTTAAGCTTTTTCTTCCTCAGAATTTTAGGTGGCACCCATACTGCTTCCAGGGTGTGAGGCAGACTGGAGGATGCTATTGTGTCATGACCTGTTATACCTTCTAGAGTTACAAGGTGAATGTTTTTTGACCAACCTGCCAGTCCTTTCTTGTTTTTTCTTTAATCCCTTAACCCACAGACCTGTGATCTGAAAAAGTGTTCAGTGTTCTGCATCAGCCACCTCACAGTTAATCTGTGACATATTCGTTTGGTATGAAAAGTCCTGGAGGAATGAGACGTGTGCACTGACTTACTAATGCCTTCTAACATATGAAATGAGAGATAGCTTAGATGAAACTTTTGGGAGTTAAGAATTTTTTGAGAGCTGTGTTGGGCTGTCCATTCCAGCCAGGATTCTTGGAAGCACTAAGGAATTATTACAAAACTTTTTAAAATTTTTATTTAGAAAATTAAATTTAACAGGGTGACATTGATCAATACGTAAATAGGTTTCAGGTAAACATTTCTATAGCATTTGAATTATTGATTAAGTCCTTATCTCTTCACTGAAGTAGCATAAAATCTAAGTTAAAGTGAGTAACCTATGGGAAATGTAAAAATGAAAGCTTGTTTTATAAATTATACATTCTGTAATCTGATCCTATTTTACTCTTACTTTCCTATTCAAACTGGAAACAATAGCAATGAATAATTGCCTGTCCTTCAGCATTTCAGCAACTTACACAGATGTCTCAAAAGATAAGATTTTATTTTGGGCAGATGACATGACAACTGAATACTTTACAAGCCTCAGGCTCAAGTTTTGTAGGATAGGGTAAAAAATGTTGACAATATTTTTAACTGTGAAATAAACTTTTATCATTTCATTTGGAATGGTCCCCCAAGCTTATTCCAAATATCTCAGTTAGAAAAATAAAATATTTTATCCAGGTGTAAAATTACTTCCCAAATGTAATTTCTCCCAAAAACATAAATCTGATACCTCAGCACAACTTTTCAAAGCCATTTAAAACTGTAAATCTTCTTGAACATTAAAAAATGCCCACATGCATGTTATCACTGAAAGTCCTAACTAAAAATTTATGCTTCATCAGTAAAAACCAAATTCATCCCATTTCTGCCTGAGAATAGGTTGCTGCAAACTCATTCACAGATACAGTTTGGTCGGATGCCGGATATCTTAGTCAGCTCAGGCTGAGATCACAGAATACCATAGAATAGTGGGCTTAAATGACAGACACTTATTTTTCACAGTTTTGGAGGCTGGAAATTCAAGATCACGGTGCCAGCAGATTCTGTCTTGGTGAGGGCCCCCTGCCTTGCTTGCAGATGGCTCTCTTTTTTGCTGTGTCCTCATATGAACATGATATGAGAAAGGAAGGGAGAGAGAAAGAGAGAGAGAGAGGGATGGTTCCCTGGAGGAGCACTAATTCCATCGTGAGGATACCACTCTCATGACTTCATCTAAACCAAATTAACTTGCCCACAGTGCATCTACAATTACCATCACTTTGGAGATTAGAGCACCAAAATATGAATCCTGGGGTCCACAAACATTCAGTACAGAACAATGGGTTGACGACATCTTGTGTTAAGTGTAGGCATCACTACGCATGTGTCTTTGAGACTCTGGAGCCAATCTAAAGGCATGACTCAGGCTGGGGAACAGTCAGGGGCACAAGAAAGAAGGACAGCCCCATGATCTCTGCTTCGCATTAATGCTTCAAGTGGCTGCTTTCCTCTGATATTCAAGGCTAGAATATACTTCCATCTATGATCAATCCTGACTTTGAGACAATGTTAGACCATCAAGGAAAAGAGTCCAATTAGGAAAAAGTAAACTCTTAGAATATGTCAAAGGAGAGACTTTCAAGTTACAGCTTAAGAAAACTTGGCACATATTAGGCCTACAGCTTTTAAATATTTCCTACTTAGTGTTTTTGAAAGATTGCTTGTATATAAACTCTTCAGTGTTTTTTCTTCAATAGTTATAGTTGCATTATATTTATATAACTTAATAATATATGACTTGTTTGTTTCATTACCTAGTATTACTTACTGACTTTTAGAAAATGGGTTAGCATTAGGTTAGTAAACATTTGAGTAACATTGTAGTCCTTTCACATTTGAGTAACATTATAGTCCTTTTCAACTAACGTCAGTAGTTTTTAAGCATTAATGTTATCTGTGCTATATATTTACACAGTTGTGAAATATTCATAGGTCACTATTAATACACCAGAAAAATGGAGATTTATGTAAGTTGAAAGACAAGGTGTTATGAATGGTGACAGTATAATTTATTATCTAAAGCAATATGCTTTTGAATACGAAAGGTATATTAATAATTATACTAAGACTGCACGCCTATACTCAGACTGTTCTGTCAATCTGTGCATGGGTCACCCTGTTTATTCTTTGTGCCAAATAACTTGGACTACATTTATGAAATGACTGAATTGTATTAGATTAGGAGTCTGTAATTTATAACCTACAGGCCAAATTCAGCCTGATCATATTTTTGTAAATAAAGTTTTATTGGAACACAGCCACACTCATTTGTTAATATTCTTTCTGTGGCTGCTTTTTCTCTACACCAGCAAGGCTGAGATCATACAGCAGAGACTATAAGGCTTAAAAGCAAAAATATTTTCCATCTGGCCCTTTACAGGAAAACATTACCTAAGAGACTACCTAAGAGCTTACAAAGTTCTGACATTTTATAATCCTTTCTAATTCTTGTTGTTTTAACTAACATTATTTGTTGAATAAATAAAAAGCTGCACTTGGCAAATTTTATTTCATGATTTCTAGAGTAAGTCTTGGGGCAAAGCAGCTATTGGAAATGAAACTCTGGAAGCTGACCTGGTGAGGATTTGTGTTTCTGGGAAGCTGTGGCAGAGACATGGTGGATGAAATGATCCCTAAGAAGCCCAACAGGAGGAAGAGTGGGATCCTTGTTCTGATTGGAAACTGCCTGGAACCAGGAACAATGCTATAACTGGCTATCTTAAAAAATCTTATGGACAGGGAAGGAAGACTAGATTGAAGTCAAAGCTGTAATATGTAACGAAGTAGCACTCATTTTAGTCAGGAGGGGGTGTTTGCTAGTTTTGTGGTTTGCCCAGTGGCCTTGTTTTTGCCCATTCTCTGACAAAATTAGAAAGTGAACTTGCTTTTTGACATCTTTATCTTGGTCATAAAGTGACCTTGTTTGATCTCGAAGTTCTGTGAATTGTTTATGTTCAAAGGAAGAACACCAAGGTCTAGCTGTGAGTGGAGTACTGTTAGTAGAATACCAACCACTGTGGAAGGACTCAATAGGTAAGTGTGTGCCTAAGGTTGAGTTTTGTAACTGAGTGTTATTTGGGATTTATCCCTTGCTTAAAAAAGAAAAAGAAGAAAAGAAAATGAAGAGAAAAAGATTAACCTGTGTGATTTATTTATTTATTTTCTTTCTGTATAACTTTTTCAATTCTGAGGCTCCATGTTTTGGGGAGTAGAATTTATCTAGTACAGGTCATTGCAAGTTTCATAAGCTGGGCAAAAATGGTGGTATGTGAAATTTTAACAAAAGCCTGTATTTGTAATGGTACAGTCTTACTGGCTTTACTTGGCCATAGAAACAGATTATCCATTCCAAACTGATCAATAAAACACACCTGAGAATATTTACTTGTCTAGATAAAGGCCTAAAGCCTTCAGTTGTGTGATATATCTGAAACCCTGTTCTCATTGCTTCTTGGCCTTTTGGCTAAGATCAAGTGAAACCCTATTCTCCACTCTCTTCAGGATATATTTTCTCACTTAAGAGAGATTTGCTACATTTTTTGTATAACCGGAAAACAAAGGCCCTTAGGTTGAAGGTTAGTATTTATTATCTCATATTGAATAGTTACTTTAAGAACTCTTTTACTTTAAAACTAAATGTTTGATAACACTGTCACATTAATCATAATTTTAGATAACAGATTTTGTTTTCTTAATATATTTTTGCTTTATACATTTGGTGAGAAAATCCAAAAACTATCTTCAAAAAGCAAAAATTGGTATAAATTCACATAAAATCAATCCCATGGAAGGTTTCATTTTATCTCATACAGTTCAGTAATTTTTTTTCAGCTCTTTTCCAGTTGGATGAACTGAGTGCAGCTACTATAACAACTGTGGTTATTACCACTGAGATAAGTGGTCCTTTCTTATACCAACACATGTATCTACGTCTTAATGATATGAATGTTGAAATTTTACAAGGTAAAAAGAACATTTCCCTCATACCCTTAGCCAACAGGATACCTCTCTAGATATATTTATGGTTATTAAATTCTTTTATGTTATTCAAAGATAATCAATGTATATACAAGCATTTATAAATGTACTCTGTTTACACAAATTATCTGCAGTTGATTTTTAACTTAACAATGAGTCTTTGTTCCATTACAAAATACATAGAGTCATTTTATTCTTTTAAGCAGTTAAAATGGTCTACTAGATAGCTATGCAAAATTATCCCAATAACCCCCTATTATTGGATATTTATTAAGTTATTTTTAGTGTTTTACTATCACAAATAATTCTTCATTGAACAATCTTCTACATGTCCTATGGATTAGAGGACAAATTTCCAGAGGTAAAAGTTCATTGACATTTTAAAATTCAGTAGCTATTACCAAATTTCTTTGTGTGAAAGTTGTACCGGTTTCCACTCCCATCAGGTACAATGTGAGAATGCCTATTCCTCACAACATTATGGACATGCTAGGTGAGCGGACATTTTGATTAATGTCAATCTATTAAGAGTAAAATGTTACTTAGTCTAATTTTATTTTCCTTTCAGATTTTTAGGCTTTTTCTTGTTGATATAATGAAGTTGAATTGTTATAGTAGATATAATATTACCTTAAATTTGTTATCTTTTAACTTTGAGTATTTTTTATTTGAAGAAATTCTTTTATTTTTATAGAGTTGTCTTAATTTCTGGCTTTTGTGTCAGGCTTCCCTAATTTCAGAGTTATTGAAAACAAAACAGACACACAGACAAGAAAGCAAAACCAAAAGTATTTTATGATATTTTTCTAGTATTTAATAAATTTCACATTTTTTAACAATTAAATGATTTTTATCTTTTTTTAAGGGGGAGATAAAGTGTGAAATATGGATTGGATTCAAATTAAAAGTTTTCGGGTGTTTATTTAATTGTTCCATTATCTTTTTTATTTTTATTTTTCCAAAGTGAGAAGCGGGTGGGAGGGGAGTCAGACAGATAGACTCCCGCATGCTCACAAACGGGATCCACCTGGCATGCCCACTAGGGGGTGATGCTTGGCCCCTCTGGGGCGTTGCTCCACTGCAATTGGAGCCATTTTACTGTCTGAAGTGGAGGCCATGGAGCCATCCTCAGTACCTGGGCCAACTTTGCTCCAATGGAGCGTTGACTGCTGGAGGGGAAGAGAGAGATAGAGAGAAAACAGAGGGGAAAAGGTGGAGAAGCAATGGGTGTTTCTCCTGTGTGCCCTGACCGGGAATCAAACCTGGGACTTCCACACACCAGCAGATACTCTATCTCTGAGCCACTGGCCAGGGCTTCCACTATCTTTTATTGATTAATTTATCATCTTACCATCAATGTTAAATACAACCTTTATCATATACTAAATTCCTACTTAAATTTAGTTGTATTACTGGTCTTGTTATTCTGTTACCTCAATCTACTTACTCATGTATAGTAAATTTTAATATTTAGTAAGACAAGTTTCCCCTCAGTACTTTTCTATTCCATGACTTTCCTGGCTATTGATATTTTTCTTCATTTGTATCCCCATTTGAGTTTTTGAATGAGTTTATATACTTAAAGGAAATCTATTAGTAATTTCTTGAGATTGTGTTAAATTTTCATCTGACCTTAGAAAGAATTTATGTCTAGTTGAGTTTATCTTATTCCAAATCATGGTATGCCTCTCCATTTGCTCAAGTCTTCTTTTTTGTCTTTTAGGTGTGTTTTAGATATGTTTATACCAGTGGTTCTTAACCTGGGTTCTATCAAACCCTAGGGGTTTGATGAGTCGGTCTCAGGGGTTCGGAGCAGCCTCTGCTGCAGAGGCCAGAATAAAGTAATACCGTAATTTGTTGTGAGTTCATGCACTTTGTTGGTTTTGTTCTTTGAGCAAGGTGATGTTCATGCACGGCTCATTTTGTGCACCAGTAAAAGAACATATACCTATGTCTTGAATTTGGAAAAAAAATCATATTTTATTTATCACTAAAGAAGGGTTTGGTGAATGCGCATATGAAACTGGTGGGTTCGGTACCTCAAAAAAGGTTAAGAACCACTGGTTTATACAGATCTTGTACAGTTTATGTTAAACTTGTTAAACTTATTCTTAGTGTTTGTTGTTGTTATTAATGATATTATTGTAAATTAGATCTTTTCCTTTAGATCCTCTAATTGTTGTTTTTACATATGGTAGCTGTTGATTTCCATGTACTAATTTGTACCCTGACACCTTACCTTTTTATTATTTGTAATCATTTTAAAGTTATTCTCAAGTGTTTCCCATTAATGCAACCATATCATCTATAAATAATGATAATTTTATTTACTCTTTTTCAGATTTTATACGTCTTATTTGTTTGCTTTTTTATTGCTCTAGCTATTATTTTCTAGTAATATTAAATAATGGTGGTAGGAGTAGACATCCCAGTGTTGTTTCTGATGTAATGAAAATATATCTGCTATTCTCCACTAACCATTTTGTAGACTTGTGTGTATGCATGCGTGCATACACATATGTATATTTATTCATTTAAAATAAATATTCACTTATGCTTATCTTACCGACTTTTTAAAAATTAAAAATAGATTTTAAATTTAAAAAATGATTTCACAGTCAACATCTATTTAGATGATTTCTAATGTTAACCCACCATTCTATTAATAGCACAAACTCCACTTAATCAGATGCAATAATCTTTTATTGTATGCATGGATTTTTTGGCTAAATATATTTTATTAACATTTTTTATAAATGTTTATAAATCAGGTTGGTTTCTAGATTTCTTTTCCAATGTTGTCTTTTATAAATTTTGGTATCAAAATGTAAGAACAATACTTTCCTTAAAATAATTAGAAAAGTATTATTTATATCACATGCAGAAACAGTTTAAAATCACATTAGAGTTACCTATAGGGTTTTTAGAATTCCCCTGTGAATACAACTACACCTAATGTTCTTCAGTGGAGAGGAGCCCTTTCACAGTTTCCTTTATTCTTCTATGAAATTAATGAGTTTATATTTTGCTATATATCCTGAGATTAATTTTAGTAAGTTATCTTTTCCCAGAAAATTATTCATTCTGGGTTGCAGAGTTTAGTTTTCTAGTTTTGTAATTGCTTTTGGCTTTATTATATTATCATGTGTACTTAAAAGGAATTCTCTTCAATACATATATTTTTTCAATACATAATATACATAATTTTCAATTTATATTTTTATAGAAATAATCTTAATTATATATGTATTTAATATATAGGTATTTTAATATTTCACTATATATGTATATATTTTCTATAAAATTTTTTTGCTTCACTTTATTAATTTTAATGGGGTGACACCAATAAATCAGGGTACATATGTTCAAAGAAAACATCTCCAGGTTATCTTATCATTCAATTATGTTGCATACCCATCACCCAAAGTCAAATTGTCCTCTGTCACCTTCTATCTGGTTTTCACTGTGCCCCTCCCCTCCTCCCAATCCCACCCTCTCCTCCCTCCCCCCACCTCGTAACCACTACACTCTTGTCCATGTCTCATAGTCTCACTTTTATGTCCCACCTATGTATGAAATCATGCAGTTCTCAGTTCTTTTCTGTTTTACTTATTTCACTCCGTATAATGTTATCAAGGTCCATCCATTTTGTTGTAAATGATCCAATGTCACCATTTCTTATGGCTGAGTAGTATTCCATAGTATATATGTACCAAAGCTTTTTAATGCACTCGTCCTCTGACAGACACTGGGGCTGTTTCCAGATCTTTGCTATTGTGAACAATGCTGCCACTAACATAATATATAAAAATATATTATATCTATGGAAAATATATCTATGGAAAAGATATGACATTTATTGAAAAATGAATTCCCTTTCATTATATATATATGTGTGTATATATATGTTATATATATATACACACATATATTTTAGAGCTCTATGATTATATTTTTTGTTTTCTATGTCTTTGGTGTTACCCATCTAATAAAATAAATTTCAGTTAAATTGAATAATGTCCCCCACTACTGATGTGTTTTTTGTCTGTTTCCCATGCCTTGTCTTTGTTTTATTAATGTTAAAACTATGTTATCTGGCAGATAAGTACACAAAATCATCAAGTCTTTATTGTAAACTTCATATTTTTTAACTAAATAACACTTAAATTTTGTTATTACATGTCATTTTGGGGGATTTTCTCTTCTGTTCCCTTGTGTTTTTTTACCCTACTTTCAATATTATAATCTCTTAATTACTATAGCTTAATAATACCTCTTTAAATCTGGTAGGGCGGTCTTCATCTTACACCACCTTGTTAGTCATTCTTCAAAAAATTTTAATCTATTTTTTATTCTTTGTTTTTCAGTTCCATTTTTAGATGCAAATTGTCATGTTTCAAGATAGGTATGTTGGAATATTGACTAGCATTTCATTGCATTAATACATAATTTTTGGAACAATTGATGTTGTTTATTAAGTATTCTTGTCTATGGAATAAGAACATCTTAAGATTCTAGATATAAGTCAATATAAAAATTAATTACATTTTTGAATAATAGCAATTAACATTAAAATAAAAATATACAATTTATAATAATATAAAATATTAACTACTTAGGGTAAAACTAACAAAATATGTACAACAATGTATGCAGAAACTATATTATTGAGAAAAATGAAAGAATATCTGAGTTTTAGAGTATTCCCCTAATGTGGAAGACTCAGCATTTAAAGATGTTAATTATTTCCAAACTCATCTATGAGTCAAAGTGAATCCAATCACAACACTGAGTGTGTGTATGGGTGTATGTATGTATGTGTTGCAACTTGATAAGCACATTCAAAACTTTATGTAGCCCTGGCCGGTTGATTCACAGGTAGAATGTTGGCCCAGCATGTAAAGGTGTTTGGTTTGATTCCTGAAGAGGGCACACAGGAGAAGCGACCATCTGCTTTTCAACCCCTTACTCTCCCCACCTCTCTTTCTCTCTAGTCCCCTCCCACAGCCATGGTTAGAATAGTTAGAGAAAAATTGACCCCAGGTGCTGAGGATGGCTTCTTGGCCTCACCTCAGGTGCTGAAATAGCTCAGTTGCCGAGCAATGGAGCAGCGGCACTAGATGAGCAGAGCATCACCCTGTAGGGGGCTTGCTTGGTGGGTTCCAGGTTAGGGCTCATGAGGGAGTCTGTCTCTCTGCCTCCCTGCCTCTCTGCCTCTCACTTAATTAAAAAAAAAACTTTATGTAGAATTATAACAGACCAAGAATAGTCTAGCCATGGTTAAAGAAGTACAAGGTAGGAGGACTTACCTTCCTGGAAATCAAGAATTACTACAAAGACATTATTAGAAGTGTGTGGAGTAGAGACAGAAATAGACCAATAAATCAAAGGAACAAAATGCAGAGCCCAGAGGTCACCCAGACATTTGATTCATGGTATGCCTGAAACCACAGTGCACCTTTATCTCCCACTTCTAGGAAGGAAGCACAGTGCCTGGTAGACTTTATTGGGTTATAGAAACAGCACATACCACACCTGAAAAAAATGTTCCAACTCATCTACAAGAAACACAGGGGCGGCTGCCAGTTCTGAGGGGGGCCACAACAAAGAGCTAAGCTGCAGGTCTAGAATGTGGGACAGACAGCCCTGCCACTTGGGCCATGTGACTTAGCACACTTGATATCATAGAAAAGTGATCAGAGACAAGAAAAGATGCTGTGTGACATTCAGGACAGTTTCCTATAAAAATCACCACACAGATGCTTTGGGTTCTAGAGAAAGGTCATACAAATGCAACAGAGATTTATAGACCTTTTAATAAACTGCTTCAAACATGTTATTGGAGCCCTGGTTGAGACAGAGTACTTGACTTTGGGCAGCAATTGGCTCTGTTGTCAAAAGCTGACTAAGCTGACAGCCTAGACCTCATGTCATCAGCCACTACTGCACCATCTCTTTTCCCTCAACATACACCTGTCACTCAGTGAAAGATCTCTATGAGCAACTGATGGAGAAAAAAAAAAGCTCAATATTGTCTCACAGATGGATTAGGTTATAATGTGGGTGTTAGATAAAAATGGATGGGGGCTGTATTGGCCTGCAATCAGGAATGGCATTGAAAGGCTATGGCAAGAGAACACCCTCCCATGGGCAGAACACCCAACAGGGTATCTGCTCATCTGCTTTGTGTAGAAAGCAAAGGACCTAGCCTGCTGTTCAAGAACTGGAAGAACAAAGATTGGAAGACTGCAACTTGTTTTCTTTTTTTTATACCAGGAACTTTAAACTTTGCCTTTACTGTTTCAACGCAACTGAAAATTCTCACCTAACTAAAATGATTTCAATCGAAAAAGAGACTTAGATTTGTATTGGTAATAAAAAACCTAGGATTGCTGTCAAATTTGTTTTTAGTCAGATTAGTAGAATTGTGACAAATAAATATTGGAAAAGCAGCTAATTTACATTTACCACCTCATCACATCAGACATCCGTGGAGCTTTACAAATCTCCTGTGTTCATGTAATAACAAGATTATGCATGTAATAAAAGCAGACTTTTTCTAATCCTCAAGGGCTCTGGCCAGTCTCCAGCGGCAGAGGATACCCCATTGCTTATCTCTGTGACAAGAGAAACAATCTAATCAAACACTTTGGGCAGTCACAGACTGTGTGTTCTCAGATGGCTTTAGAAGCCACATGTCAGAAAATTTACTTTACAAAACAGCAACATTAAACGTTGGCTTATTATATAGATTTTGGAAGATAGAACTAAAATAATTAAATGTTCTTTAAAACAAAATTTAGTGTTTCATATTCTTATAATAAACTAGCACTTTCATTTTTTGATTGATAAATAATAGTTGCTAATAGTTAATTCTTGCATCAAGAACTTTTTTTTATCTAGACCTGTATTATCCAATACGGAACCCACTAGCCAATTAAAATGTAACTCATCCAGATTGAGCTGTACCGTAAGTATAAAATATGATCTAGATTTCAACGACAAGTATAATAAAAACACAAAATATTTTGTTCATTATTATTTCAATTACATTCAAAATGGTACTGTTTTTGCTATATTGAGGTAAGTATAAGCTCTTAGAATTACCATTAATTAGTGTAGTATACAAAATATTTGCACACGTTGAACTACAAACTGTGGTATTTTTGTTTATTTCATCACCTTTCATACTATTTTTAAGTATTAAACTCAAATTTTTATACTGGTTGTAGTTTGTTTGGTCTCTACTCCTTGATCCACATGGTAGAACCACCACTACATTAGGTGGAGTTTATGGGAAGGGCTGCAGGGTAGTCCATGAACAGAACAAAGTGTGCAGTTCTAACTCAGCTATAGTGATACTACAGGACCAACAATACCACTCAGCACCCATTCCGGAGACCTAGGACTCTCCCTTACTTTTTTCCTTTACCCCTTCTCCATAAGCAACAGAGCTACTCTTTTGACACTTAAATAACTCTTCAAACTGTGTCCTCATTCTTCTGTTCATTGCTTTGATCTTGGCAAAACCCTTTACTCTCTTTCCTGGGATTATTGCAGTGCCCATGACTTGGGTCCCAAATTCCAATGCCTTTTGTCCCATTTTTTATTCTTCAAATGTGGACCAACTGTTTTATTTCCCCTAAAATGCAAATGTGTTTAATTTCTTTATTAAAAGTCTGGCAAAAATACTGACTTCTCACATGTTAAAGTACACACTACTTAGAAAGCACTCAAGATGTTCCCTTCAGCCCATCTTTCACCATATCCTCCACTGAGTCAGCCACTCTGGCCTGAACTCCATTCCTTAATGTGCTATATCTGCCTGGTGCTGTGTGCTCACTGGTGTCTAGTCTGGGATGCCTTTCCTGCCCTGACTACCTTTCTCCAGCCCACTCCCACCATTCTGATGGTGCAATAAACTGAGTTGTGACCTCCCCTCCCCAAATCCATATGTGAACTCTTAAACCCCAGTGTGACTATATTTGGAGACTGGGCCTTTTACCTCTAATAAGATCATAAAGGTTGGACTCTCATCCTGTAAGATTAATGTACTTATAAGAAGAGTCACCTAGAGCTTTCTCTCTCTCCCCTTATTTCCTGAGGATACAGCTACCATCTGAAAGCCAATAAGAGGGATCTCTCCAGAACCTAACCCTTTTGGGACCCTGACCTCAGACTTCCAGCTTCCAGAATAGTGAGAAAATAAATGTGAGCTGTTTGAGCCATCAGCCTATGACATTTTGTCATGGCAAACTGGGCAATCCTCGGTCCTGAAAGAGTGTGCCTGGCCCCGAGCTGAAGTGCCTTTTTCTGCTGACACAAAATCCCTGTGTTCTGGCATCAGAGCCCCACATGATAGTGTGCTTATTGTCTTCTGCGCTTGTATGCTGTGCTGTGAACTCCATGAAGGCAAGTTAAGTTTTTTATTCACCTTTGTATCAAAATCCATAGCACATAATTTGTTTATTTTAATGTTGAAAAAGGTACAGAGAAGAGACGGTGCTTTGTTGGTTGAGCATTTAGGAGTGTTTTATCACAATCTTCCAAAGCAAATAAAGAGTATTTTGGGGAATAAATTTCATGTAGAGTTCTCTCAAGCAACTTCCAGCTTGAAGCCATCTGGATACAGGGAGTAACAGGGGTCCTGAGCCTGACAGGTGGTGCAGCTTGGGTGGGGGTTATCTTGGTAAGCCCTGTTTCTTGGGAAAGTAGTTAAAAGGATTAGCTCCCTTCTTCTGTAACCTCAAATGCAAATGATTAATGACAAGGGAGTAAGAAAGAATCTTTACTTATCAAAACACAGTAACCCAATCTTTCAGAGAAGTAAATGGGATGTATATTTCAGATGATTCGGTTTCACAAGCAGGCAGAATGTAACAATGCATTGATACAGTTGCTTGGTTTTCACACTTTCCCACTGCAAAAATTACACAGGCAGCTTTCACATGCTTGACTCAGGCTGGCTCATTTATTCCTACCTGGAGATTAGTTTCACAAACTGACTCAATTCTTTTGCTATTTCATGAGAGCCTGGGTAACAGAGATATAATATAGTGCGTGTTTTTCTTCTATTTTCTTTATGCACCTTTATCAGCTATCTCCCATTTGTGTTCTACTTATATTGTTAATTTTCTAGGCATGTAGTAATTAATTGGTTGATGCATTAGACTTAGCAGATTTTGAATATCCTGGAGAGTTTTCAGAAGTGGAGGTTAAGCCTCCAAGAGTTATTGCTAAGCAGCCAGCTGAAAGACTAAAAAGGCATGGTTTATCTATGAAGTCAACCAGAGTGTACATAGACAGTCTGGGCTAGAATTCTGACTATTATTTTTTTGCTGTATAACTTCCAATAATTTACTTGACTTCTCTGAGCCTCAGAATCTATAAACTGAAAATAATAATGCTTACCTTGTAGTATGGCAAAGATGAGAGATGTAATGCACTTGATAAATGTGAGCACACAGAAATTGTAATCTCTTATTAATAATACCCCTTGTTGGCCGATCGTCTTGGAAGGCATTTATTTCCTGTGGCAAGATGGATTAGAGATGACTGAGGCATATAGGAAATCTGGGACACAGAGAGAGCTTGAGAAACTATTATTTTCATCTAGAGAAATGTCTAAATCATTTATAATAGTTTTGATTTTTTTAATGTCTTTGGGAATGGAGACTTACATACTTCACAAAAAAACTTTATTCTAGTGTTTTATTATTGTAATGGTTAAGAAGTTCTTTGCATTCAGCAGAAATCTGTCTGGTTTTAATACAAGCTTATTTCCTCGCATTCAGACCCCAGGGAAAGGAGGAAAGTGTGGAGTCTCACCTTTAAGAAAACCTCCCCACATCAAGTTGTTGCTCCTTTTCCACTTCTTCCTGAGACTGAATGACCACAGACCTTAAATAGTTCCTTGTGGACTCTGGTCCCCATCTTCACGTCTGGTTAAACATTTGTCTCTGTCCTCTTAGCAGAGTCAGACTACCGCAGAATAGAAGGGAAGGATGTCTTCTCACGGCTGTAAAAAATAGTTATTTTGATGGTATGCTAACAAATCCCAGAGGTTATAAAACAGAGGTTCCTGTCATAAACAAGGACTTTAAAAAGGATTCTAGTATCTTTTATGATGAATCATAATAATACAACATGGCAGTTAAGAACTTAAGCTCTGGAATCATACAGACTTAGGTTAGAACTCCTCCTGTTGCTATATATGTAGTCTTTAGCAAGTCATTTAAGTTTCCCAAGCCTCAGCTTTCTCCTCTGCAAAGGGCAGCTCATGTGCTAACCTCCCGAAGTGGCCACATGTTCCACTTATCAATGCATTGCCTCTCAGCTCCAAGATCTCCTTCCAGATACACTCTGCTATAATGGACAACATTCCTTTAAGCTTTCTTCCTTCCCTGTGAGCATAATGGTGACCTATCTCAGGATGGTACAGTGGAGGATGCCACAACAGAAAGGGATCTCCCTGAGAAATCTAGTGGAGCCCCACCCCCTGCCTTGTTCCCAGAACCTTGCTTGGCCTGGTGATCACTTTCCAATGGCTCTCTTGACACGGAGACCAGCATCCTGAAGGCCCTCTGCCAGTTAGTACCTGACTCCTTCTGTGTGTGTGGCTTCCTTTGAGAACATTCTGCCAGCACATGCACGTCACCAGTTGCTGGTCACTTGTACTCAAGGAGTACTCCAGAGGGCTGCTTCCTACTTGCTCAAGGATGGCAAGCCAGCTCTAGTTCAGGCAAACCAGCAAATAAATGTCCCTGCTCTCTGAGGGGCTGGCTACACTTTCTGCAGTGAGGTATGAATCCCACCCTTGGGAAAGGGTCCTTTTAAGTCTGTATTTCCTTTGGTTCTCTCCCTAAGCCCTAAGGCATAATATAAAGGGTCTTTGTATCTTACAGTCACTCTTTTATCAGAGCTTAATTATTCTTTTTTTAATTGATTTTAATTTATTGTGTTTACATAGATTTTAATGTCTCCCCAAATGCATCCTCCCTCCACCGTGTTCCCCTCAACATCTCCCTTAACCCCCTCCCGGTAGGGCCCTCCCCGCTTCCCTTCAGGTTTATCCCATCCTATCATCACTTTCCCTCTGTTCTCTTTCCTCGGTTCCCTTTGATCTCTCCTCTGTCTCAATTCCCTTCCTCAGTTTTCATTGTTCATTGGATTCCTCAAATGCATGAGGTCATATGATATTGTTATTTTTCTGCCTGGCTTATTTCACTTAACATAATAGTTTCCAGGTCCAACGATGTTATTGCAAAAGGTAAGATTTCCATTTTTTCATGGCCCCATAGTATTCCGTTGTGTATATGTACCAAAGCTTTTTAATCCAATCTTCCACTGACGGACACTTGGGCTGTTTCCAGATCTTCGCTATTGTGAATAATGCTGCCATAAACATGGGAGTGCATTTCTCCTTTTGAATCAGGGATATAGTGTTCTTGGGATATATTCCTAAAAGTGAAATTCCTAAAAGTGGGTCAAAAGGCTGTTTGATTTTTAATTTTTTAAGGAATCTCCATGTTTTCCACAGTGGCTACAGCAGTCTGCTTTCCCACCAGCAGTGCAGGAGGGGTCCTTTTTCTTCGCACCTTTGCCAGCACTTGTTGTGTTGTTTTGTTGATGAGTGCCATTCTGACTGGTGTGAGGTGATATCTCATTATGGTTTTAATTTGCATTTCTCTAATGATTAGTGATGTTGAGCATTTTTTTCTATGCTCATCTGTATGTGTCTTTGAAGAAGTGTCTATTCATTTCTTTTGCCCATTTTTGATTGGATTGTTTATCTTCCTGGTGTTGAGTTTTACAAGTTCATTATAAATTTTGGTTATGAACCCCTTATCAGACATATTGTTGAATATGTTCTCCCATTGTGTAGTTTGTCTTTTTATTATGTTGTTATTGTCTTTAGCAGTGCAAAAACTTTTTAGTTTGATATAGTCCCATTTGTTTATCCTGTCTTTTATTTCCCTTGCCTGTGGAGATAAATCAGCAAATATATTGCTGCGAGAGATGTTGGAGAGCTTACTGCCTATATTTTCTTCTAAGATGCTTATGGTTTCACGGCGTACATTTAAGTCTTATATCCTTTTTGAGTTTAATTTTTGTGAATGGTGTAAGTTGATGGTCTAGTTTCATTTTTTTGCAGGTAGCTGTTCAATTTTCCCAACACCATTTGTTAAAGAGGCTGTCTTTACTCCATTGTATGTTCTTTCCTCCTTTGTCAAATATCAGTTGTCCATAAAAGGTGTGGGTTTATTTCTAGGTTCTCTATTCTGTTTTGTTGATCTACATGCCTGTTCTTATTCCAGTACCAAGCTGTTTTGAGTACAATAGCCTTGTAGTATAACTTGATATCCGGAAGAGTGATACCTCCCACTTTATTTTTCCTTTTCAAGATTGCTGAGGTTATTAGTGTTCTTTTTTGGTTCCATATAAATTTTTGGAATATGTGTTCTATATCTTTGAAGTATGTCATTGTCATTTTAATTGGTATTGCATTGAATTTATAAATTGATTTGGATTATATAGATATTTTAATGATGTTTATTCTTCCTATCCATGAACACGATATATGCTTTCACTTGTTTGTATCTTCCTTGATTTCTTTTATCAATGTTTTATAATTTTCCGAGTACAAGTCTTTAACCTCCTTGGTTAAATTTACTCCTAGGTACTTTATTTATTTTGTTGCAATAGTGAAGGGAATTGTTTCCTTAATTTCTCTTTCTGACAGTTCATTGTTGGTATATAAAAATACCTCATGGAATACTATGGGGCCATGAAAAAGAAAGAAATATTACCTTTTGCAACAATATGGAGGGACCTGGAAACTATTATGTTGAGTGAAATAAGCCAGGCAGAAAAAGAAAAATATTATATGACCTCACTCATTTGAGGAATCCAAGGAACATTGAGAACTGAGGGAAGGGATTGAGACAGAGGAGGGATCAAAGGGACCAGAGGAAAAGAAGACAGAGGGAAAGGGGAGGATAGGATGGGATAAACCTGAAGGAAAGGGGGGAGGGAACTGCAGGGAGGGGTGAAAGGGAGATGTTGAGGGAAATATGGGGAAGGGGGGATGCAGTCGGGGTTACCCTAGAATCTATGTAAACACAATTAATTAAATAAAAAAATAAAAATGCCTATGATTTCTGAGTATTAATTTTATATCCTGCCATGTTGCTATATTCATTTATCAGGTCCAGCAGTATTTTGGCTGAGACTTTAGGGTTTCCTATATACAATATCATATCATCTGCAAATAATGATAGTTTCACTTATTTTTTTTCAATCTGGATGCCTTTTATTTCTTCTTCTTGTCTGATTGCAGTGGCTAGGACTTCCAGCACTATGTTGAATAAGAGTGGTGAAAGGGGCCACTTCTGCCTTGTTCCTGATCTTAAAGGGATTGCTTTTAATTTTTGCCTATTGAGTATGATGTTGCCTGTGGGTTTGTCATAGATGGCCTTTATCATGTTGAGGTATGTTCCCTGTATTCCCACTTTGTTGAGAGTTTTGATTATGAATGGGTGCTGGATTTTATCAAGTGCTTTTTCTGCATCTATTGAAATTATCATGTGTTTTTTGTCCTTCCGTTTGTTTATGTGATGAATCATGTTGATTTATTTGCAAATATTGTACCAGCCTTACCTCCCCAGAATAAATCCCACTTGATAATGATGTATAATTTTTTTTCATATATTGCTGGATCTGGTTTGTGAATATTTTGTTGAGGATTTTAGCATCTAAATTCATCAGGGATTTCGGCCTATACTTTTTTTTCTTTGTGTTGTTTTTCCCTAGTTTCGGAATCAGAATTATGCTCACCTCATAAAAGGAGTTTGGAAGTCATTCTTCCTCTTGAATTTTTTGAAATAGCTTGAGAAAGATAGGAGTTAGTTCTTCTTTGAATATTTGGTAGAATTTACTTGTGAAGACATCTGACCCAGGGCTTTTGTTTTTTGGGAGTTTTTTGATAACTGTTTCTCTCTCATTTGCTGTAATCGGTCCATTTAGATTTTCTGATTCTTCCAGATTGATTTTTGAAAGATTATATATGTTTTAAGGAATTTTTCCATTTCACCTAGGTTGTCTAATTTTTTGGCATACAGTTCTTCATAGTATTTTCTTACAATATTTTGTATTTCTGTTGTGTCAGTTGTATTTCTCCACTCTCATTTCTAATTTTATTTGTTTGAGTCCTCCCTCTTTTTTTCTTGGTGAATCTGGTTAAATGTTCATCGATCTTGTTTACCTTTCCAAAAAACCAGCTCCTGGTTTCATTGATCCTTTGTTTGTTTTGTTTTGTTTTTTGTTTGTTTGTTTATTTTTTAGTCTCTATGCCATTTATTTCCACTCTATTTTTTATTATTTCCTTTCTTCTATTACTTCTGGGCTTTACTTGTTGTTCTTTTTATAGTTCTTTTATATGCAGAATTAAGTTGTTGATTTGATCTTTTTTTAGCTTCTTAAGGTATGCCTGTAATGCTATGAACTTCCCTCTCAGTACTGCTTTGCCGTGTTCCATAAATTTTGAGTTGATGTATGCTCATTATCATTCATTTCTAGGAATATTTTTTATTTTATTTTTGTCCTCTTTGTTTACCCATTCATTATTTAATAACATACTACTTAGTTTCCAAGTGTTTGAATATTTTTCAGGTTTTCTGTTGTGGTTGATTTCTAGTTTCATGCCAGTGTGATCAGAGAAGATGCTTGATATGATCTCAATTTTGTTAAATTTGTTGAGACTGCTTTTGTGTCTTAACATGTGGTCTATCCTAGAGAATGTACCATGAGTGCTTGAAAAGAATGTATATTATGCTGCTTTAGTGTGAAAGGTTCTGAAGATATCTATTAAATTGAGTTGATTTAGTGTGTCCTTTAAGTCTGCTGTTTCTTTGTTAATTTTCTTTCTTGAGGATCTATCTAGTGATGTTAGTCGGGTATTGAAATCTTCTACTATTGTAATATTCCTGTTGATCTCACCCTTTATATTCATCAAAGTCTGCTTTATATATTTAGGTGCTCCTATATTAGATGTGTAGATATTTATAATGGTTATATCTTCCTGTTGTATTGCTCCCTTTATCATTATGTAGTGACCTTCTTTATCCTTTACTATAGCCCTTGTTTTAAAGTCCATTTTTTCAGATATAAGTATTGCTACCCCAGTGTTTTTTTAATTTCTATTTGCATGAAATATATTTTTCCAACCTTTTCCTTTCAGTCTATGTATATCTTTTGTTTTGAGATGTGTCTCTTGCAGGCAGCATATGTATGGGTTCCCTTTAAGTAACTGCAGCTATGTTATGTCTTTTGATTGAATCATTTAATCCATTTACATTTAAGGTTATTATTGATATGTAGTTGTTTATTGCCATTTTGTTCTTTAAAGCTACATTCCTCTTTTACTATATTCTTTCTTCCTTTGTTCTGTATAACAAGCCCATTAACATTTCTTGTATTATTGATTTTGTTGTAATAAGCTCCTTGAGGTTTTATTTTCTTTTCTTTTGTCTGGGAAGCTTTTTATTTCTCCTTTAATTTTAAACGATAGCTTTCCTGGATAAAGAAGGCTTGATTGTAGGCTCTTGTTCTGCATTACTTTGAAAATTTCTTGCCATTCTCTTCTGACCTCAAGGGTTTCTGTTAAGAAATCAGATGTCATCCTTAAGGGGACTCCTCTGTAGGTAATAGACTGCTTTTCTTTTACAGCTTTTAGTATTCTTTCTTTATCTCTTTGGTTTGGTATTTTAATTATGATGTGTCTTGGTGTGGATTTCTTTGGCTTTCTCTTTAATGGAATTCTCTGTGCTTCTTGAACCTGCGTGACTTTTTCCTGCATCAATTTAAGAAAATTTTCAGCTATGATTTCTTTGAATAAGTCTCTATCCCTTGGTCTTTCTCTTCTTCTTCAGGAACCCCTATGATGCTGGTGTTATTTCTCTTCATGTTGTCACAGAGCTCTCTTAAAGTTTCCTCAGAATTTTTGAGTCTCTTTTCTTTTTGTTGCTCTGCTTCTGTGCTTTTATTTATATTGTCCTCTAACTCACTGATTCTATCCTCAGCTTCATCCATCCTGCTTTTAATTTCTTCTATTGTAGTCTTCATTTCTAATGTTGTATTTGTCATTTCTGACTTATTCTTTTTTATTATTTCAATGTCCTTTTTTATACTTGCTATCTTTTTAGTTAGGTGCTTGTTATACCCATCTATTGTTGCTCTAAGATCTTTGAGCATCTTAACAATTATTATTTTAAACTCTGCATTTAGTAATTTGGTTATATCTGACTCATTCAAGTCCTATTCTGGGGATTTCTCTTGATACACTTGGGTTGCATTCTCTCTGCCTTCCCATTTTGTCTGTGTATAAGACAGTGTGGCCACAATAGTGGCCTCTGTGTTCTCTAGGTGTATTCTGTTTGTAGGCCCGCCACCCCCTCTGCCGCTGCCTTGGGCGTTGCCGGTGCCGGTTTGCTGTGACTGTCACTGTGGTTTCTGCCCCACCTCCACGAGCGAGACTGTGTTCATGTGTTGGGTCAGCAAGCCTCTGCACTGCTGGCAGGGTTGTGCACCTATGCAAAGCTGCGGGTCTCTGCCTGTTCCCTGGCTTTTGCCCCACCCCGCGAGTGGGGCCACAGTTGCATGCTGACCCACAAACCCTGCCCTGGCTTCAGGGGCAGGGCTGTGCACCCACGCTCCACTGTGGGTCTCTGTGGTTCCCTGGCTTTTGACTTGCTCCTGTGGGGCGGGACTGCTGGCAGAACCACTATGACTCACCTGGCCCTCAGCTGAGTCAGACCACTTTTGTTTGCCCCTTTTGCCCGCCAGGCTGGATTGAGCTCACATAAGGCGTCAGTCGTGGCCAGCCCAGCTTCCGCCCCCACCCACAGGACTGGCTTCTGCATCCTGATGCCGTCTGCCTTTTGGTGAGCCCTCAGCATTGTGGGTGGTGTGATGTAGCTCCAACCTTAGCATTGAATACTGTATTCCTGATGGCTCCCTTCTTTTAAGTGACTACTCTGAGTGCTATGGGAGAGCTTGTTTGGCTGGTGTCCTGCTTCCCTTTACTGGTATTGCTGGTTCCAAGGGAAATATTCACTTTAGATTTGGGGAGTGACTCGACTCAACCCAGGGGTTAGGGTGGCTGTCCTTCAAAGTGTTTCTTCCTGTACCTCCTAGATTATACTCTCTTCCTGCTACTCCAGTCCTCCCATCTTTCCCCATACCACAGAGTCCTGGGTGATTGGTTGTAAAAGAGATTTTCTGCATGGTCTCTCTAAGAAGAATACAGGGTCTGAGAAATCTGTCTCTTTCTCACAAACAATATCCTGGCTTGTTTTGCAGCTAAATACTGTCCATACACCTCTTCTAGGCTCTAGGGCTGCAGGCTGTGGCTTTGTTCCTGGAGCCCTGAATCCCCCCTCTCTGCTAAACTCACTTTCCACCATGAGAGTCCCTCTGGGCTGCCATTTTTTTCTGGGAACTGGGAAGCCCTCTCTGAGTTTCTGCTTTTCCTACCAGTCTCAGTGTGGCTTCTTCAGTGTTCCTTGGTTAAAGAGTCCTCTTAGTTTATTCCAAAGTTAGTTTTTCCAGATGATGGTTCTTAAAATTAAGTTGTAATTTACTTTGGTTCTGAGAGGT
Source organism: Rhynchonycteris naso (assembly GCA_037038555.1). Lineage (NCBI taxonomy): Eukaryota > Metazoa > Chordata > Mammalia > Chiroptera > Emballonuridae > Rhynchonycteris > Rhynchonycteris naso. Next base: position 233,967,750 of record CM072998.1, read on the forward strand.
GGAAGTTGGTACGTCCGCCTACTCTGTCGCCATCTTGATGCCCCCCGGCCTTAATTATTCTTTATATTAAATTTTCCCTTTTTAACTCACTGTGGTTTGTCCCAGTTGGACCCAGACTGATAGAACATGAAACTCTCCCTCTTAGATCTCTGACTTTAGGTAGTATCATTGACAGAGGGCTCAGCTGCCATGTTCTGACACCTTGCAGGGTTCTCCGCAGCCAGTGACAGTGACAAGAAGGCATGCTTATACTTGGTTGCTGTTGGCTCCTTTGATGGCCAACTTTGGCTCAGGGACTCCCTACAGAGTTTTTTTAAACTGGGCTGAAGTCTAAGATTTTCCCCACCCAAACTGCTTCTTCTTTCCCAGTCTTTCCCACAGTAGTTAGAGGGACACTGTGATTTTTCCCAGCTCCCTCTCTCTATCCCCTCAAAATTTTCTTTTCCATAAATCTCTTGCACAGCTAATCTCATCTTGACATCTGCTTCCCAGAGGACCCAAACAGAGAGAGCTGCTGTAGCGATTAAATGAATACATACAGGTAAAGCATGTGGCAGGTGCTTGGTAAGTGCTGGCTAGAAGGATGCTGAGGATGACAACAATTAGCAGAGTAGCATTCCTACCTGTCCAGGTCTCAATGCTAAGTAACATCTTGGTTTTCTTTTCTAGAGAAGAAGTAGTAATTATCGCACTTGTGATTACTGTCATTGAGGCACACAGATGTGTTGTGTGGTGACCTCCCTGATAAGTGATATTTCTAAGACTTTAATTGATCATCTTTCTTTACATCTGATTATTAAAAGAATTCGATTTGCAATTTGGAGTACTGTGTTTGTGTTTTCATGCTTACCAAAATTTTATTCCAAAAAAATTGAGGACATCTGAAATAATGGAGGAACATTTCACCTTTGCTGGCTACAGGTCAGTCTTTCCATCTTGGAGCCTTTTTCTAATGCTTGTTCCTTGGACTAAAACCTAGCAGAAGCAGCCTAAATGGATATCTGGGTCCTGATTCACTCTTAGGTTCCTGTGGTCCAAAGCTGGCATCCAAGATGCTTGCTATGGATATTGATTGGTGATTCTCTATTTTTATTTTGACTGGTAGGAAAAAAAATGTTAGCTTCTCACAGCATTTTTGAAATTTGCTAAAAAATCACTTGTTTTCACAGTTGTAATAAGGAGTTAACCATAATGGAAGCTTTCTTCATTTATGGAAGTGGTATACTTGCCTGAGCATTCTTTTTGCATGGAATGAGTTTCTCATACCTCATGGAAGGAAAAATAGAAAAGAAAATGAGACAGCTAGTTCATCCTGTTTAATGTGAGTTTGATATGTGACAGTGTCTGGTTTGTCATTTCCAAGAGTTCCCCTCTTCTGGCTTTAAATAATTCATCAAGGACCCAGGCCACAGAGGAATGTATATATGGTAGCTTTCCCTGCCCAGTTCTGGCATGACTTCTTGTATTTGTGACTGTACAGGATTCAATATCCATTGCTTTGCTGGCCTGTGTGTGTGATGCTCGGCAGAGTGCCAATTTTCAACAATAAACTGATTGCAAGAGTTTTTACTGTAAGTGAATAAGAAGTGATTTTATAGGGTTTTATTCTCCAGGGAGCCCACCTGGATGCATTTGGGACTTTCCAAATTAATTCAGAACCAAAGCCAGAGAATGTGGCTAAATATTTTGGCTGATTCCACCATGACCCAAGAGTTGTAAATGGCAATATATATTCTATAACCTCAATTCAAAGAGCAAAGATTTAACCTCAGAAAGGTAACCTGAACGGATGTGCTGTTATGGAAATTTGTTCTTTGTTATAGTCTTGTTGCAGCAGAATTGAGAATTCTGGTAATTGAAAATATTCCTAGCCTTGTATGCTCAGCCACATACACCATTAACATAAATACATCTTTTCATTCAGGCCTTGCAAATACTTGCCATGATTAATATGCCCATCTAGAAGCTTTTTATGCCCTTTAAAAGCAAAAGATGATTTTTAAAGAATTAAACACGGATTGGAATTCATTCTGTGATCACACTAACAAATGGCATTTTAAAGAATATTGGAGAAAAACATTGTGCTAAGCAGAAATGGCAGCTAAGAAATTGATTTCTTATGACACAGAGAAGCTTTTGACTCCTTATTTTCAATGGAATAGAAAGAAATTTCTAAAATAAGCAATATAATCAGGCTGTTCTTGTCTTTGGCTCAAAGCCAAACTATAGTTTTACACTGTCATATTAGATTCTCTTTGTAGCCTCTGCTCCCTCCCTACCCCCATCCTCATTCTCTCAGCCCTGACCCCCACTGAGTCCCGCTTCCCCTGGCAGGACTTGCTGGCATTTGCAGGGCTGCCCCCTCACAGTGACTTTGCATGACCAGCACAGGTCTACAGATGGTTCCAAGTCACTCAGGCAGCTGGGGCACCCTAGATATTTAATCTATCCTCACCTAGCCCAGCTTGCAGGAAATTCAGTGGGTAGAGAATAAATTCTGTAAGTGCTTCATGAAAGCCCATGAAAGGACTCATGCTGAAACATAGTTCAAATGGGTGGATCATGTTTTAAAATTTAAAGCAATAAGTAATATAGTCCTAAGATATCCTTTGATACTCACGTGAGCTTCATGCACCAATTTGCTGCTAAGGTGACTCAATATACCATTTCTAGTGGATTGTCTTTCACAAAGAACATGTGTTCTTGGAAAGATGTGAATTGAAGGAAAACCTTTTTCTTTTAATTTAAATGAATTGTACACTATAAACAAGGAATGTGCTTAGTATATGAGACATTATTTTTGTCATATCTTAATATGGTAGTGGTCTTTGATTTACTACTATACGTAGTAGGAAGGGGCAGGTCAGAATTTCACGAGGCCACAAGAGGAATAGAAGTTGGGAAAACTAATCTAGCTGCAGGCATGCAAATAAAATGCCATTATTGTGTGCAAATGATGGTGTCATCCAAAAGTTTGTCAGGAGACTTTGCCTGACCTGTGCTTCCTAGTTTAGATCAGTTCTCTTAGTGTGTTGTGGTCCTCATTGTATTGCAATAGTCAAATTTGTCATCTCTGTCCAATGTCAGTTCTATCCAACAGATTGTAAGCCTCTTGAAGGCAGGGCTCTGATTGACTTGTTGCTGAACCCTCATGACTAGCTCATGTCTGCACCTAACAGGTGTTCAATTCATGCTGAATTAATGACATTAGGACCAGGTACAAAGACCTAATGGGTACCAGACAGTGGAAAAGACAGTGAAAGTTCAGAATACAGGCAAGTCATGAGCCCTGGCTAGGAGCATGGGGACCCAGGAGCAGGCTATCAGAGTCACTGGGAGGAAACCAACCAAACCACAGCCTGGCACACCCAGTCTGAGGATAACTGAGATTCCAGACAGCACCAGCCTGGTGGCAACATAATGACCCAAAGGAAGGTCAAGTTTACAAGTAATGTTGAAGGAGGTCCAGCTGTGGGAGAACAAAGAATGTAGAAGCTGTGATCCAGGCTCAGTTTGATGCTCTGCTTATAATAAACACATGCCTAGATCAGTGGTTCTCAAACTTTTTGAAGTCCGGGAGCATTTAAAACCCTACAAATAATTGTAAGCACACTATATACAAATTTCTGAGAAATATGTTATAATAATTAAGTCAAATATTAAAGGAAAAAAATATAAAGTCCAAGTGTGCTTTTATGATAATTAAATAAAATAAATACGACAAAATTAAATTTATTCTGATATTAAAATACATTTTTATGTTACATTTTTGGGCTATACTTTTTAGTATTTCTAAAAAAATAGGGGTTAAAAAATTTTTTTAAATGACCCAAAAGTTATCTTTTTATATATACAGATATATTCTTAGTAAGATTTAGTAAATTCGGCAGGTCCCGGTGTGAATGTGTTAAGTTTTTTCATTCTTGTGTTTATGAGAAACATGTGATTTTTTCAATGTTTGGGCATATATTTGAAAGGAAAACTCTCATTTTTTTGTCAAAACATTGAAGAATTTCTCTCTTTTTACTCTTAATTGTGCTAAGGGTAAAAAATCTTTCTCTTTTTTTTTCACCACTCATATTGCGTCCTCTCCCTTACCCTCTCCCAAAGGAAGAGAAGAACGATCATTAATGGCAAAAGGCAGTTGCACAAGCAACACCAAGAGCTGGCTTCATGCTGAGGAGAGAACACTACAACTCATCCTCATGGTTTCGGGTGTGTACATGATCAGAGAAACTTCTCTAGTAACGAACTATAGAAATGATCCCTGAAAGTATAGTCTTGAGGGTAAAAAAATCTTAATTTACATAAATAGGATGTTGAAAATTGTAGTAAAATCTTCAAAGCTTTTTTATATATTGCCACATATTCTTCTTTTATAGAAATCCAAAAGGCTTCAAGAGACAATTTTTTATGTTTAATCATTAATCCACAATCAGTTGATATAGCTGCCAGTTCTTCTTCTGTTAATATTAAACCAAAATCACTTGAAGCTTCCATGAATGGGTTTCTAATCCATTCTTATTGTTCAATGTTAAGTGATGGAAAATACTATAAATTAAATTCTGCCCGTCAGCCTTCTAGTCCTATTTTATTTACACTTAACTTTTGCTCACTTCTAGAATTGGATTCTTCAATATCGTGCTTCTTTTTAAGAAATCTATGCATTTTATTTGGGTGTATTTATCTAAAAATAATATAATAATGTGTTAATAATAAATATAATAATGATGTGTTAACAAAAAGAGCAGTATTTCCATAATGAAATGGTATAATAGAGTAAATATATTTCTTTTTATATCTGGGCACATGCTGTGAATCAGCACAGCTAGTAATTTTAGGTCCCGAGTGGGAATGGTGTGGAATTAAGAAAATACGGGGTCAGAAGGGCCCTGTAATTGCTTCTGGCAAGAACAAAGCACACCCAAAAACTGCATCTTGCTTTATTTATAAGGCAAAGTGAGGCCATTAGCAAATCTTAACTTTACACCAAACAAAGGATAGAAGAAACTTGCCTCCAGTCTTTCTGGGGAACATGGGGGGGTAGTGTAAACAATCCAGCACCACAGCTTAACAGCCTTTGCAACCTAATCAGGCAAGCGAGGTGGGGGGTTGGGCAGACTGTCAGCTTACAGCCAATTCCCCACACTTCTGTCCCCAAAAATCTAAACTTCAAAAACCCTGTTGGTGTTTTGGTCCCCAACAGGCACATATTTCTCTGGAATACCATAGGGTGCACCTGGAAATCTTCTAGAGTGCACCAGTACACCTGGCATACACTTTGAGAACCACTGGCCTAGATAGATGTTGCCATGCTAATTATCAACTGGCACCAAGAGCGCTGCCCTGTCATCTGATTCTTTGGCTCTCAGTCTTAGCTTTATCATTTGTTAACTGCAAGCAGATCAGTTTGCCACTCTTGATCTCAAGTTACTCTTTGGAAAAATGGTTACAGTAAAGCCCTTCTTACCACGTAAAATAATTGTCTATAGTCAAGACTTAAAAGTTAAAAGGAAAATTACATGATAGAAAAAAAAACCTTTAAAATATTAACCATGATTGACTCAATCATTCTCCAGCAGCTCCAAATGGGTCAGAGATCAGTTCTTGCTGAGCCCTCTAGAGTGGAAAAGTTGCCTTGATCCTCTAAACCTCTATTTCACCTTTGGGTGAAGGATAAATCTCAGCAATGGTCCTTGGAGCCTGAGGAGTAGAGAAGTGAGACTGAGGAAGGGTGCTCAACCCAAGCCTGAGCCACATTCCCCAAGAGCTAAAGGAGGGCCAGGGTGCCACGGGCAACAGGGCCTTCCTGCCTGCCCTACCCTGTCCTTTCTCACCAACTGCTGCCATTCTCTGGGGAATGGAGACATGCGTGTATGTGAAGACACCAGGACTCCTCCAGGGGTCAGGATTCATTTGTTCACTCACTTATTCCACAAATACTTATGAACCCTGTTGCATGACAGGATCCATAAGCGCTGGTGATGCCGTTTGAAACCCACCAGCTAGGCCCTAGTTTCATGAAACCCAAACATATACCCTGTCTTTGCTTTGTGTCCCTTCACCAACAGGGAGACCCTGAGAACACCTCACTCTCCAGACATTTTCTTGAGGGACTCATGTCTACTCACATGCTTATTTTGGTTCTTTTTGTCTTCAACCCAAGTTCTTTCGCTGAAGGTTTTACTTCTCTTACATACTATCTAATTATCCTCTTCCTTTCCCATCAGTTTCCAGCTATCTGAGGAAAAGTCTTTTTCCCACTATCTTAGCTATAGCCGATAAACACAAAGATGTCAATAATGATTCACCTATGTCAAGGGACAAGACATCTCATATAAAATAAGAGAGGGAAAATCTTTAAAGTCCCTGAAGTCAACTAAATAGATCGTTATGAATTTGTTACTAATCTATTTTACTACTTCTGATTAATTTTCTTTCTATTGGGAGAGTCAACCTTAAGATAAATATTAATCTGTTTTTTAAATACAAATTTAATTTCTTCTGTTTATTCTTATTTTTTGTTTTGTTTAAAATATACAGTGTTTTGACAACTTGATGACTTGTCAAGAGTTTTAGGGCTCTCCTGAGGTCCCAGGCATCATTTATTACATTACTTGAGTTGGAAAATATGTTTTACATTTGAAATGCATGCCAATAGCAGGTAGAATTTTTAACTCATTACAGAATATGCTGAAATTTACTTGAAAATTCATGGTTATAAATCTATAAAATACTGGCACTTGCATGCTATTTTAAAACAGATCCCTCTTTTATATATTAATGCTTCCATTTCCACATTCCTGGGGCCCCATCAACCTCCTCATCCTAACAGCTGGGACAACTGTAGGTCCTGGGACTAAACGATATCCTGAAACAGAATGTTTTAAAAATTCAAAATAGAACCTGCCAAAGAACTAACTCCCTAATGTCCTCCAGAAAGAAACAGCTGGTTGTAGGCTAGACTTTCTGAATTGATCCCAGACTGTATTTTACAAACCTAAAGTCCACGATTTCCTTGCTTTTTTGTGTTTCTCTCCTCTAAATAAATATTTAAGTACTTTATAGGTTTCTATTCATTCAAAACTGAAAGTGTAAGTGTAAGTTGCATAATGCCCATCGTATATATTTTTAATTTAAAGGTTAAAACAGGAGAGACACTCAAACAACAGAAACTTATCTTCTAGCGCTTTCCCTATTCCCTCTTTTCAGATAGATCCCAAAATATTTGCCAGGAACACTGCCTTATTCATAACTTAGAAAAGAAATACATAAAGAACCACAACAATTGGCCTCACTAAAACTATTTTCTGCAATTGCCGACGGAAATAACAAAATGCTAAGAAAACACATATTCATCAGAATAGCAGACTCTTTGTGAGCTGTAATTAGTTTCTGTGCCAATTTTCATTCTCTGCATTGCATACTTGATGATAGGCATTTTTATTTTATATTTTGGTAAGAAAAATGAATGTATTAGCTCACAAGCACATTCTGAGATTACAAACTAGTTTTGCTGGAACACATCAGTAAATGGAAAAACAGTCATTCTGAAAGAGAATTTATTTTTCTAAAAATGTTTATTTTGAAATATTAATTTTTACTCTTCAAGTACCTTTATATTTTTTGGTACATGTTAGCCCCTGCAATGTCACAGGGAATAATAGAAACCTTTCTGAATATACTGCTCACAAAACTTACGGGATATTTCAAAATGAATATGAAGCGATAAAAAAAGAAGCATTTGATTTTTTTAAATGAAACAAGCACATCAGAAAAGCAAATGGCAAGTCAAAGAAAGTTGTTCAATTATGCAAATGAGATGCAAAACCAACTTTTGTTTCATCGGTGAAAATGCACTATACAAAAGGCTAAAAGTACTGGAGTATTTGCATGTTCCCCGACTCTCTGATTTTTGTGAGCAGTGTACAATACACACACATTGCATGTTAACAACAGTCATTTCAGGATAAAATAAGAATTATTATTTTTTCCTTTTTTTTCCAAATGAGAGAAGGGGAGATAGAGAGAAAGACTCCTGCATCCACCCCAACCAGGATCCACCTGTCAACCCCTGTCTGGGATTAATGCTTTGCCTATTATAAGCCACACTTGCAACCAAGCTATTTTTAGTGCCTGAAGCAGAGGTTACATGGAGCCATCTTCAGCACCTGGGCCTGATGTGCTTGAACCAATCAAGTCATGGCTGAGGGAGAAGAAGAGAGAAAGTGAGAAAAGGGAGGGTGAATGAGAGGGGTGGAGAAGTAGATGGCCACTTCTCTTGTATGCCCTGACCGGGATTCAAACCCGGGATATCCACACACCAGGACAACACTTTACCACTGAACCAATGGGCCAGGGGCAAAAGAAGAATTATTTTATTGCAATATTCCTTTCCTGTCTCACTTCCCTTATTCTTTTCATGCCAGTAAGCAAAAGTTCATGATTAATATGGAAATTTTGCTTATATTTTAAAATAAAAATTATCGAGCATTTACTATGTGCAAGACTAAGGATTTAAAAAATAAATGTCATAAAATTCCTTCCTCAAAAGCCCCTAGTTTAAAAGGCTTCTGTGACCAATGGGAGTCTCATGTTTATAGGGGACAGGGGTTCCCCATTCCTCCAGTTTATGATGCTCTAATATTGGCCCAGTGCTGCTAAATTTTCTGCTTTTAAATATATATATATATATATATATATATATATATATATATATATATATATATATATATATATTAAAAAGTGGCATTTTACTGTATAGCTACTGATTTTCAAATGTTGACAGTGAATTTAAAAATTTTTTAAACCCTATAAATGATAAGTAATTCTTTTAAAAAAAATGTTTTCTTAATTTAACTTTTTTTATTTATTCATTTTAGAGAGGAGAGAGAGAGAGAGAGAAGGGAGGAGCAGGAAGTTTCAACTCCTATATGTGCTTTAGACCAAACAAATGCAGGATTTTAAACTAGTGACCTCAGTGTTCCAGGTCGATGCTTTATCCACTGTGCCACCACAGGTCAGGCTGATAAGCAATTTTTATCTGCCTGAAAGACTAGATCCAGATCTGCTCTATTTTTAAAATTAATTTTAGAAAATAATTTATACATGAATATAACTCAAAATCCAAAAGGAATAGTCATGTAATGGAAAGAAGTGTGCCTCTCAACCCTTCTATTGTCCCTTACATAACTGTTCTCTCCACAGTCCTCACTGCCAGTTTCTTCCAGATCTTCAAGCCATCATCGTGCACGTACAAACATTTGTACCAGTAGTCTGTATTTGTACACTAATAGTAGGCTCTATCCTCACTTTTTATACTTTTCTTTTTCACTAAAAATACTGTACATTTAGATGATTGTTCCAAGTCAATATATATAAAATCGCCATCAGCACAGTTTTTTATTATACAGAGGCACCTGAATCATCTAATGATAAATGTTTACTGCATTGTGTTGCCTGTCCTTCCTACTGCAAACCACTCTTCAAAAACTCTTTTCTTGGAGTATCATTTTATATGTGTGAGTATGTATCTATGTAGGGCCCAGACTCTGATGGTCACAGCCATGTTTGTGAAGGACAAGAAATGTGTATCTATACAAGTAAGTTTCCACCTTCATCTGTTCTAAGTATGTAGTCTCCATCACTTCCACAGCAGTGGCAGGGACACATATGGAAAACTCTTTGTTTTGTTTGTTTGTTGTTTGGTCTGTGAAACCAAAATAAGGCTAGGAAACCAAATGTTGGAGAGAGTGAGATTATCCTGGGGTCTGTCCATAATATCTATGACTGACCCCACTTACATGGATGCATGAAACAGACTCAAAAAAGATCAGCTTAAGAAAAAAGACCTAAACTGAAACTCAACTGATATCCAAAAAACAATTTTCAATTCAAGACCAGCCAAGAAAGTTACTGGCTAAAAGAAAGAAAACATAATCAGAAAAAAATAACAGTATTTAGGATGGCTTAACATTTATAATGTCTAAGATATAATCCAAAATTATTCAACATGTCAAGATCCAAGAAAATGGAACACATTCTTATGAAAACAGAAAATGAATTATGTTCAATCTGGAGATGAACCAGATACTGGAACAAACAAATAAAGATATTAAAGCAGCTATTATAACAATAGTCAATGAAGTAAAACAGAATATATTTTCAGTGAGTGAGAATCTTAGCAGGGAAATAGGAAATCTTGGCAGAGAAATAAAAACAATAAAATAAAAAGCAAATTGAAGTTACAGAACTGATAATTAGAATTGTGTTTCAAAAAATCACTAGAAAACTAATCAAATGGATATAACTGAGGAAAGAGTAAGTGAACTTAAAGATAAAGCATTAGAAATGATCAAAGTGGGCATGGTGGGGTGGTACAGTGGATAAAGTGTCATTTCAGTGTGCGCAAGCTTGTACGTTCTATCTCCAGTGTTCAGGACACATAGGAGATGCAATCAATGAATATACAACTAAATGAAAAACTAAGTGAAATGAGTTGATGCTTCTTTTTCTCTCTTTCTCTCTCTCTCTCCTTTATTTTTTCTCTCTCTCTCAAATCAATGGAAACATTTTTTTTAATGAAATTTTCAACCCTGACTGGTTGGCTCAGTGGTAGAGCATCTGCCCAGCATGTGGAAGTCCCAGGTTTAATTCTTGGTCAGGGAACACATGAGAAACACCCATCTGCTTTTCCAGCCCTCTTTCATCTTTCTCTTTTTCTCTCTCTTACCGTCCCTTTGGCCATGGTTCAAATGGTTCAAGTAAGTTGGCCCCTAATGCTGAGCATGGTTTAATGGCCTTGCCTCAGGTGTTAAAATAGATTGGTTGCTGAGCAATGAAACAGCAGCCCCAGATGGACAGAGCATTGCCCGGTAGGGGGTTTGCAGGATAGAACTTGAATGGAGTACATACAGAAGTCTCTCTCTCTGCCTCCCCACCTCTCACCTAATAAAAAATAATTATCAAAGGTGAAGAACAAAAATCTTTTTTGAAAAATGTACAATGTCTTGTTAGATTTCATAAAATGATCAAACAAACTTCTAGTAGGAATATCAGAAGGAGAAAAGACAAAAAATGGGGCAAAATATTTCAATAGATAATAACTGAATGTCTTCTAAATTCAATGAAATAAATGTTTAGATACAAGAAGCTATACAAACAACAATTAGAACCAGTGAGAGAATCCAGGGCTAAGGCACTTCATGGTAAATTGTTAAAAGCCAAAGATAAAGAGGATGTGGAAGAAAGGGAATTGTTGTACACTGTCGGTGGAAATGCAGATTGGTGAAGCCACAGTGGGAAGCAGTATGGAGTTACCTCAGAAAATTAAAAATGAAACTGTTTTATGAACCAGCAATTCCCCTTCTGGGACTATATCCAAAGAAACCTGAAATACCAATTATTCAAAAGAACATATGCACACTATGTTCATTGCAGTGTTATTTACAATAACCAAGACTTGAAAGCAGCCCAAGTATCTATCAGTAGATGAGTGTATTTTTTTTAAAGCTGTATTTTAATAAAATACTACGCAGCCATAAAGAAGAAAACCTTACTTTTTTTTTTTTTTTACAGGGACAGAGAGAGAGTCAGACAGGAACGGAGAGAGGTGAGAAGCATCGATCATTAGTTTTCATTGCTGTTGCGACACTTTAGTTGTTCATTGATTGCTTTCTCACATGTGCCTTGACCGCAGGCCTTCAGCAGACCGAGCTACCCCTTGCTGGAGCCATAGACCCTGGGTCCAAGCTGGTGAGCTTTTTGCTCAAGCCAGATGGTCCCGCGCTCAAGCTGGTGAGCTCGGGGTCTCGAACCTGGGTCTTCCGCATCCCAGTCCGACGCTCTATCCACTGCGCCACCTCCTGGCCAGGCGGAAATCTTACCTTTTGCAACAGTATGGGTGGACCTGGAGAGCATTATGCTAGGTGAAATAAGCCAGTGAAAGACAAGTAGCATATGATTTTACTTATATGTGGAATCGAATGAATAAAATAAACTAACAAACAAAAAAGAAACAGAAGCAGAGATAGAACAGACTGATAATTGTAAGTGGGGAAAGAGATTGGGGGCTGGGTGAAAAAGGTGAAGGGATTAAGCAAAAAAAAATTTATAGGAAAGGAGAGTGGAGGGAGGTAGGAGAAGGTAAAAGGTAGTTAAATGGTAATGGAAGGAGACTTGACTTAGGGTGGCGAACATACAATACAATCTACAAATGATATACAAATGATGTATTATAAAATTGCACACCTAAAACCTATATAATTTTATTAACCAATGTCACTCCAATTAATTCAATTTAAAAGAAAAGAAAAGAAATGGAAAAAAGGATGAAATCTTGAAAACTGACACATTGCATGTAGAGGAACAATGATGATTAACAGCCACCTTTTCATCAGAAAGTGTGAAAGGCAGAAACAAACAGAATAACCTTTTGAAAATATTGAAGAAAAAACAACTGTCAAACCAGAATTCTATATCCATTGAAAATACATTTAGGAATGAAGGCAAAGTCTGAGTATATTTTACCAGACTGCTTTGTTTTGCCTTGTGCCTTGGGCTGGAGCAAGGCATCATTTTGGGGGTTAATGGAGGGGTGTTCTGGCACCTCTCTTAATGACTTTTCAATTGCATTAGACATTCTGTTTATTGGGATTGTCATTGAAAATATACTATCTAGTACTAACTATTTAAAAGTACTAAAGAGGTAGAAATATATATATATATATATATATATATATATATATATATATATATATATATATATATATACACACACACACACACACACACACTGTATATATATATTCTATAAAAATGCAACATATCAGCAATCAAAGGCCTTATAGAGACAGCAATGAGAAATAACATGAAAAATTCATTAGTGGAGGAGGTCACATAATTGGATCAATAACAAAAGATTAACACAGTTGCATGCTGAAATTCTAAGTGGAGGGTAAATGAAATTGAAAGTAAAAAGCAATGTTCAGATAGCAAATGCTTTCACTTAGGACATCCTCACCATCTGTGCTTATGATTTAATATATATTATAAATATAAAGACTAAGAAAATAAGTCTTCTCTGGCTAGCCCAGTGGGCAGAACAGCAAACTCTTCTTAAGGTAATAAATGAAGACTCATAGAAGAGATATTTAAAGTGTATGTTAAAGAATAGGATAAAATTTTCATTCAATGAATGGTTGGGTAAAGGAAAAAAAGACTATGTAGGAAATAAAATTGCAAAACACAAGGTAATTTTAATTAAACAAAATGTAGATTAAGAAGTTAGAAGGTCTTTAAAGGCAAAGCTTAAGTTGTTTATTTAATTGGTGTTCTTCACTCACGGTATTTTTTAAAAACGAGAACAAAAGAATCATTTTCTGATAACAGAAAATTAAAACAATTTGTCACTAAAAGACCTGCAGCATAATAAATGCTAAAGGGTGTTCTTCAGGCTGAAGGAAAATGATGGCAGATAAGTGGGACACAAAGTTGAGACTCATGGACATAGATAAAAGTGCAGTGGTTACCAGGGGAATGGGGAGGGAGGAGAAGGATGAGGTGGAAGAGGGGAAGTGCATAAAGAAAAACAAATATAAAGTGAAGGAGGATGATTTGACTTTGGGCAATGGATATACAACATAATCAACTGTTCAAATGATGTGGAAATGTTTTCTCTAAATCTATGTACTCTAGTTGACCAATGTCACCTTGTTAAATTTTATTATCTAAATAAAAATAAATAAATTTAAAGAAAAAGAAAATAAAAAAATTGAATCTTCAGGACAAAAATAAAAAACAAAATAAACAGCATTGAAAATGATCAATATCGGGAAAAAAATGATGAATATCTGAGTGATGCAAAGAAATATCCTCTGACCCTTTTACGCCCAGTGCCTCTGTAAACATTTGAACTGTTATAAGAAAAATATTATCTTGTCATGTCAGGTTATTAATGTATGTAGCGGTAACACAGATAACAACTATCACTTGAAGTAGCATGTTTTTATTGTTAGTAGACAATGAAATCTTAAGGGAGTATATTATCATTCTTAGGGCAACTACTGAAAAAATACAAAAAGAGTAATGGAAGTATTAGCAGAAATATAAAAGTGGAGTTTAAAAAATATTTATCTAAAAAATGCAGGGAAAGGGAAATAGAGGACAAAAATCAGAAGAGACAAATAAAACGTTGTTATAATAATAGACCCACACCAAACTCTATTAATAATTATATTAAATGATAATACAATAACATTCAAAAATATTTTTAAAGATTCTCAGAATAGGTTACAAAACAAATAAAACCAACAGAGACACACTAACAGTTTTGTTGTGTTTTTTTTTTTTTTTTACCAGGGTTAAATTTCAATATAAAGTGCTTGATACATGAATGGAAAATGATGTGCACCATAAATTATCAGCAGGAGAAAGCTTAAGTGCTTATGTTAGTACCAAATAAAATAAATATCAATGATATTGTATTATCAGAAATGGAGTGTTCAATTTGTGAGAAGTATATAACATTATAAGTAAATGTCCACCCTATAACAGAGTATCAAAATGCATGAAGCAAATTGGACAAAAGTAAAGGAAGAAACAGTCAATCCCACCTCATAGTTGGAGAACTTAATACCCATCATATGGCAATTAGTAAAATAACTAGACTGAAAATAAAAATCAGTCAGAAATGTAGAATATCTGAACATTATCAAACATCTTGATTTAATTGATACTCATGGAACACTCTACCACTACCAGCAGAATAAATACTTCACATTCTTTTAATGCAGCTAGATATTCACCAGATAGGTTACATTTTGGTTCATAAAACAAACCTCATTGAATTTAAATAAACTGAAATCATACCAAGTAGGTTTTTTTAGCACAACAAAATTACATTAGAAATAACAACAATAAAGCAACCAGGAAAACCAACGTATCTTTAAATAACTCATTTCTAAAAACAGTGGATAAAAAAAAAAAGCACAAGAAAGCTTAAGAAATATTTTGAACTAAATAATAAAATGCAACACAAAAAAATTTGACAGATTTAAGCAGGTCATGAAGGAAAACTTGTAACATTAAATGCTTATATTATCAAAGAAAGTGAAGGGAATAGCTAAAATACATGTGTATATAAAACATATATACAGATAACCACTGCTACACTGTTTGGAAATTAAAGAGTGGTAGAGTAGAGGGAGGGGGAGCAAAGAGGGAAAAGTGGGGGTGAAAAGAGACTTTGCTTGGGGTAGGGTGTACACCAGGGGTTCCCAAACTATGGCCCGTGGGCCACATGCCCCCTGAAGCCATTTATCTGGTCCCTGCCTCACTTCTGGAAGGGGCACCTCTTTCATTGGTGGTCAGTGAGAGGAGCACAGGATGCATCCGCACCCATAGCTTCCATTGAAATACTGGTCAGTTTGTTGATTTAAATTTACTTGTTCTTTATTTTAAATATTGTCTTTGTTCCCATTTTGTTTTTTACTTTAAAATAAGATATGTGCAGTGTGCATAGGGACTCATTCATAGTTTTTTTTTATAGTCCAGCCCTCCAATGGTCTGAGAGACAGTGAACTGGCCCCCTGTGTAAAAAGTTTGGGGACCCCTGGCTGTACACAATGCAGTATGTAGAGGTGTTATATTGAGTGGGGCGCTTGAAAGCAGGTCAACACAGTAAATTTAAAAATAAAGAAAAAATGCCTATATTAAAAATTAAAAAAAGGTTTCAAATAAATTATCTAAACTTTCACCATGAGGAGAGCAAATTAAACCCAAAACTAATGAAACAAAGAAAATAATAAGGCTAAGAGCTGAAACCAATAAAATGGAAATTAGGAAAACAGTAGATAAAAATGTTTACACCATCAACTAATGTTTGAAAAGACTTATGTAATAGATAAACCTCCTACTAGACTGATTTGAAAGAAAAAGCAGACAAATACCAATATTAAGAACAAAATAAATGGAATTACTAAAGAACATCCACCCATTAAAAAGATAATAAGGAAATTTTATGGACAACTTTATGCTAATGATTTTGACAACCTAGATGAATAGACAAGTTCCTTCAAAGACAAAAACGATCAAAATTGACACAAGAAGAAATAGCAAACATGATCAGCCCTATCTCAACATAAAAATATTTCAATATAAAAATTGACTTTATAATTAAACATCATTTTACAAATAAAGCACTGGTAACTTTGTACTTGAATCCTACAAAACACTTAAGGAAGAAATTATACCAATTCTATACAACTCTTTTAGAAAACAGAAGAGAACACTTCCTAATTTATTTTATAAAACCAGTTTTATTGTGATTCCAAAACCAAACAAATATATCAGCAGAAAAATGAATTAAAGACTAATATTCTTCATTAAAAAATGTAAAGATGTTCAATAAAATATTAGATTAGAACACAAATCTAATAATACATAAAAAAGAATAATATATAATGAGCAAGTAGAGGTTACCTGGGAATGCATGTTTTGTTCACCATGTGAACATCAAACAATGTAAATTTACTGTATTAATGGAATAAATTAAAAAATATTATTTCAGTAGACACAGGAAAAGTATCTGATAAAATTTAACAGCCTTTAATAGTAAAAACACTCAGCAAATTAGAAATAGAAGTGAACTCTCTCAACTTACGGGTATCTACAAAGAGGCTAGAACTTACGTACTAAGTAGTGGAAGTCTAACAAATAGTTAACAATATACTTGTTTGGACTACCTTGAAAATAACTGTGTGTAAAAATTTGAGTTTGGTACCAGCAGGCTTTTCTGCTAATGGGTCTCTACCTGCAGTGAGGAAATAAATAATCTAGAGACCAATACAGACAGGCTCATTTATATCACTGAGTGATGGAGTGAAGAGGAGGATGACTCAGCCTTGCATGGTGTCCTTAGGCAGCTCCACCAGTCTCAGCCCTGGTGCCTCTGTACTGTTACTTTAGTAAAAGAAATCCTTGTTTGGTTAAACCATTATATTCAAGTTTTTGCATATATTAAAACTCTATTTTAGTAATCTCTTTTTTTATATATTATTTCATTTACTCTTTATAGCAACTCTATAAAGTTACTACTATAATTATACCACCAGGAAAAGAAACTGAGTCACAAAGATCTAAAAAACTTGTCCACATTTACAGAGCAAAACAAGCCTTTAGAGCCCGTGTCCGGTTTATTAAAAGTATATGGTTGAAAGAATGTTGAATAACAATATGTGGCATCAAAAGAATCCAGACTGTGGAATGTGATACAGGCAAATGATCCAATTTCTTCAGAAAGGCAAAAGTAGCACAGTGAAAAAGAGAGAGGGGACGTTCTAATTAAAAGAGATTCAAAGTGACTTCCAAAGTTGGACAAGATGGACTGACCTGACTACTGTTCCTCTCTATCATTAATTATAACTGAAAACTCTGGACAGAATACAAAAAGCAATTACCCAAGAACCCTGAAAATGGGTGGATTAAGGACAAAATTTAAAATTTGAATAATGACACATGATGGGAACAGCTTCAGTTGCGTAGAATTGCACATCAGTATGGAAAGCTAAACTCTGAGAACCACATCCTTCTGGACAGTTGAATAAGTAGGAGAAGGTGGGGCCAGAGGTTACAGAACAAATTCTAGATTCTAGGGAGCTGGAGAAGGGTACTTCCTAATTCTGCGTATGAAGTCCCATGTTACCCAAGTTTGTGCTTATGTGGAACAGACCAAAATACACATAGCAAGTGTTCAAAGAAAAACTCCATATGAAGCACTGCTTGAATACCAAATCAACTCTTGTATGGTACATGTGCCAAGAAGACCCAAATAGCATAGTAAAAACTTTGAAAACTAAATTCACATTGGATCCACCACTAAAAGAAGATAAGACAGAACTTGCAGTTTGACCTAAGTGGGAAGACTGATTGCCTGCTAAAACAGAAAAGCAACGTTCCCCAGGGGAAAATAGTAAATGCGTGAGTGCTCTCCCTCTAAGACCAGGAACAGGTAAGAATGTCATCGTGGACATGCAAGCCAGTGCAATAAAGCAAAAGAATAAATTAAAGGCATACAGATTAAAAAGGAAGAAATAATACTGTACCTCTTTCCAAATGACTTGATTGTCTACATAAAAAATGATATGAAATCTTAAGGGAGATAAAATGGAGATGGAAGGAGACTTTGCTTGGGATGATGGGTGCATGATGCAGTGTGCAGATGATGTTCTATTGAGTTGCACACCAGAAACCTATACCCCAGTAAGTTAAAAAAATAAATTAAAATAAAACAAGCTTTTAGAACTAATGATTAAATTTGCCAGGCCACAGAATAGAAGGTTATGATACAATAACAAATGTTTTCCTACATACTGGTTGGAATAACTAGAAATAAAAATTTAAAAACTGATTTTTGAGGCTGACCAGGCGGTGGTGCAGTGGATGGAGCATTGGACTGGGATGCAGAAGGGCCCAGGTTCGAGACCCCGAGGTCGCCAGCTCGAGCACGGGCTCATCTGATTTGAGCGAAAGCTCACCAGCTTGGACCCAATGTCGCTGGCTCCATCAAGGGGTTGCTCAGTCTGCTGAAGACCCACGGTCAAGGCACATGTGGGAAAGCAATCAATGAGCAACTAAGGTGTTGCAACGACAATGAAAAATTAATGATTGATGCTTCTCACTTCTCTCCATTCCTGTCTGTCTGACTCTTTCTCTGTCCCTGTAAAAAAAAAAAAAACAAACACAAAAACAAAACTCACCAGTATGAAAAAATACCTAGCCCATTTAAGAAATGAGTAATCAATTAAAAAAAGACATTTTACTAACTAAAATATATAGTAGGTGTAAACAAGCACAGAAAAAAAAATCTCAACATTATTTAGTTCTCAGGAACAAGAAAATTAAAAACCCAAAGATAGGGCACTATTTACATCGATCAGAACGACTACAATAATAAATAGTAACAACACAAAATGCTGGCAAGCGTGCAAAGCAACTGAAACACTTGCACTGTCTGCTGGAAATGCAAAATGATGCAGCCACTTTGGAAAGTAGTTTGGCCATTTCTTATAAAATTAAACATGTTCTTACCATGTGATTCAGCAGTCCTACTGTTAGGCATTCACCCAAGAGAAATGAAGATATTCACATAAAAACCTATACATTATGAGTTTATAACAGCTTTCTTTAAAACTGGGAACAACCCAAATGGCCTTAAGCTGGTTAACAAATGAACAATTTGTGGTATACCTAAGTGTAGAGGCCCTGAATAGGAACATAGAATAGGGACAGAGTTCAGTGCCTTGAGGCAAAGCCACAGTGGCATCACTGACAGAAAGTACTGAACACAGTACTGTGCTGAACGCAGCACAATAGAGATAGAATTAGCAATTCTGGTCAATCAATAGGTGGGTTAGATATCTCAAAAGTGAGCTACTTTTCTTGCCCTTTTTTCTGCTCTGAAGAAGTTACCCTTCCAGACTTCCTCATTCTCTTCTCTGCTTCTATTTGTATGTATCAATAAATACCCGTAAGGACTGAGGGTCAGGGCCGTCTCATGAAACCTGTAGGGAATTATGAGGTGGTCTTTCCTAGGTCCCTCAGTGCATGCCATGTGGTCTTCAAGTAGTCATTGTCTCCATGACAAGTGGTGCCCCTTGTGAGGAATGGGAACCAAGTGACACCTAAGCACTGTAATCCCACTCACAGTTATTTGACATGCTGGAAAGGCAAAATTATAAAGAGGGAGAATAATTCAGCAGTTACTGGATAGAGACAGTTACTATAATGAGACCGCAAATAGGAACTTTTTTTGAGTGCTGAAATTGTACCTTAGGGTAGTGATTAAACAACTTTATGCATTTATCAAAACTCAGAATTGTACACCAGAAAGGTTAATTTTACTATAAATCCTATAAATTCATGTTTAAAAAGATATTCAAGAGATCCAACAACCAAATGTAACATTTGTTCCCTGTTTCAATTGTGATTTGAACAAACCAGCTAGAAAAATATATTTTTAAGATTTCTGAGGAAATTTAAGTATGGAGTCTACATTAAATGATAGCAAGGAATTATTGTTGTTTTTATTATGGGTGATATTGATGTTGTGATTGAGTTAAAAGAAAAGTCCATATGTGTAAGAGATGCTAACTCTGGTATGGGATGAAGGCTTTTATTGTACCATTGTATTTTAAGTATGTATGTCTAAAATTTTTCAAATATTTAAAAAATAATCAAATAAGAAAAAGCTTCTGTGTGTCAAAAATAAGCAAAGATAATTTTAAAAATGTAATGGATTTACACTCATTTCTGATTTTGCTGATCTGTACTATTTACCATTATGCTATACAGCTAGCCTGTGTATTTTGCTTTATTTGTTGCAATTTTTCTATTTGAAATATCAAGTATGTAAATAATATAAGACTGACTACTGACATTCAAATAATGTGAAGATACCAGTCCTCATAAACTGCTTTAATATGCAGTTTTTATTTGTTGTCATTGTTTTTTTACAGGGACAGAGAGAGAGAGTCAGAGAGGGGGACAGACAGACAGGAATGGAGAGAGATGAGAAGCAGCAATCATTAGTTTTTCGTTGCCGTTGCAACACCATAGTTGTTCATTAATTGCTTTCTCACATGTGTCTTGACAGCGGGCCTTCAGCAGACCAAGCCACCCCTTGCTGGAGCCAGCGACCTTGGGTCCAAGCTGGCAAGCGTTTGCTCAAACCAGAGGGGCCCATGCTCAAGCTGGCAAGCTCGGGATCTCGAACCTGGGTCTTCCGCACACCAGTCCGATGCTCTATCCACTGCGCCACTGCCTGGTCAGGCAAGATGCAGTTTTCTGCACTGAAAAGTAACTCCTCCCATCCCCAGGAGAGAAAGGCAGTGAAATGACATTTTTATTTTTCTAAATAATAAAAAAAATTATGAGACATTTGAAACACTCACTCCTTTTAAAAACCCCAGATGTTTCTTTATATTTCCCCTTCTGTGGATGTAACTTGGTTCATAATCAATTTAAAATATTTCAGTGGAGTCAAATAGATGGTAGATAGTTTGAAAATTATGAAAAGGCATGAAGTTACTCAGTTTTGCACTCTCTTAGTCCGTCAAGTTGTTGCATTGCCAAGAGAAATACGTTGCTGTACACACTTCAAGGTGAACCTAGGAGCTTCCCATGGTAGGACTGTAGAGAAGCCATCTGTACCCACAGCACAACAACCATCTGCATGCACCTTCTGGGTCCTGTTCGCTGCTTCCCCATTAAGATAAAATGTGACCTGAGAAAAACTGCAGTAATACAAGCACAAAGTCATCTCATAATAGTCACTCTTCTTTGTAAGAAGACAGTTCTTGACCCGTGTACATACATATGTATGAATCATGTATGTATGTAATTATGTGTACATATATATATGTGTGTGTTGGTATGTATGTTTTATACATAGTCATACAAACACATTTCAACTATTTCTCAGTCTAGAATAATTAAAAAGCAGTCAATATTTACTGAGCATCTGCTATGTACAAAGCACTGATCTAGCTCTATGCGTTAACTCACTTCACCCTCTCAAAATTATATGACATGGTTTTACATTCATGCCCATTTAACAGATGAGGATGTAGATTGATAAAAGCATAAACAACTTGAACCAGTCTATATAGATGATAATTGGTTATGTCTGAACTTAAAACCAGGCAGTCTTGGTCTAAGCCTTCACTCTTCACCACTCTACTTAGGTTCAACTTGTGTTTCAGCTTAGAAACTTTTTCGCTCTTCCCTTAACCATCCTTCAAAAAACGAATATAGGAATGAAAGAAGACTAAGAAATGTAGGAAGCACCAGACCATCCTAAAGGTACTGGAGACAGAGCAGCACCTGGAAAAAATTGGGTTTCCAAAGCAAAGGTCATGGCCAAGAAACAGGACAGCATCGGTGGTAAGCACTGATCTGAATTCTAAACATATTTGCTGCAGAAACAAGGCCCTATTTAGGCTTCCCCTAAGGCTTACTTATGGAATGAAGCCAGGTATAAAAATCTAAATAAATCATAAACTCTAACAGAGAAATAGTTGTTGTCCTGGGCTAAAAGTATAGTTAGGATTAGCACACAAAATATAAAATGGGCCCTAGCTGGTTAGGTCAGTGGATAGAGTGTTAGCCCCATGTGCAGACATCCTAGGTTCGATCCCCAGTCAGGGCACACATTAGGAATGACCATCTGCTTCTCTTCCCCTCCCGCTCTCCCTTCTTTTTCTCTTCCCCTCTCGCAGTCAGTGGCTCAATTGGTTTGAGCATCAGCCCTGGGCACTGTGGATAGCTTGGATGATTCCAGCATCTGCCCCAAACAGGGTTGCCAGGATCCCAGTTGGGGTGCATGCGAGAGTCTATCTCTCTATTTCCCCTCCTCTCACTTAAACAAAAACAACAAAAAGATATAAAATGGAGGGTGGGGGGGCTGTTTGCAGGCAAGGGGAGAAGAGAATGAGTCTCTAAAGACAGTTGATGCAAGAAAATTAATTTGGCCTTTATTCTAGAGCAGGGGTGCTCAATACATCGATCGCGATCTACTGGTCGATCGTGAAGGAAGTGTGGGTAGATTGCATGACATTAAAAAGACATTTGTCTTTTGATTGGCATACGGGGTAGCCAATCTGATGTCTGAACTTTTGACATACTACGCATGCGCGTTAAACCGCGCTAACTTGTTCAGTTACATTGCTGCATAGTTAGCCTTCAATTTATTTAATCTAAATACAACATAGAGTATAAAAATAAGTGTCATAGCTGATCCGAGTAACAAGCCTAAAACCTACCACTTTCATACAGAATGGGAGGGAATTTTTTTCAATATGTCATATTCTAAGTGCGTTTGCCTTATCTGTCTGTGTGCCATTGCTATTCCAAAGAAGGGAAATGTGGAGCGGCTTTTTTGGACTGTTCATAGCAACTATGACATTGACTTTCCTCTGAAAATAGAGCTGAGAAGGAGAAAGGTGAAAGAAGAATACACAATATTAAATAGTAATAATAGTAACTTAAATAATGATAATATAGAACTAAATTTATGTTTTGCATTTTTATTGTAGGTAGATCATTTTGACTTGGTCATCTTATAAGTAGCTCAACAAGCTGAAAAAGTGTGGGCACCCCTGTTCTAGAGGAAGTGAGAGGCCAGCAAGTTTAAGCAACTAACCCACTGTAACCTAACTAGTGATTAACAAACCAAATTCCATTCTAAATGTCCTTTCTTACAGACTATCTAGTATCTTTTCCATGAAGCCAGGTTGCTTCTCAGCTAGGTACATGGGGCTCCAAAGGCCATTCAGAATTGTATATGAAAATTTACATTTGTATCACTGAAAATTGCCCCATAGAACTGTTGAGCTACCTTAACAATATATTTAAATTGTTTATATTGTTAAACAATATAAACAATATATTTAAATGTATAAAGCAAAATACTACCTGTTCTGGAAATAATCCCTAATCTTTGAATATGTACATAAACTAAATTCTGGTATAGTAAACACTTTTGACACTGTTATAGCCTTCTCCATCATGCATTACTGTGAGAAAAGACCCTAGTTTGAATTAATAGCTGATGGAACATCTGATTTGGGTTGTTCCACACAGACATCTGACTTAATCATGATTCTTCTCTAGGAATTTATAAGCAGAAGTGCTTGAGAGAGGGAGTCACTCCCTGTTGGGAAAAGTGACAGACTGTGAGACTCAAGAACCAGAAGCAGCTATGCTTTCTACTTTGTGCTTAATTCAGTCTTTGGGGGAAAATGAGGCCAACATCCATAGGTATAAAAGAGATACAGAGTTCTAGTTGTGCCAAGACTGTTTCCCACTGTCCTTTAAGCCCAATTATGTGTCTATTCTGTCCAGGATTTAATTGTTCATCCTTTTCTTTGATTTTATGGGATACCCTGATGGTCTCTTTTAAAAAATTCCCCCTTTTTGCCCAACTACATGAAGCTGTCATTTGACATCTGTAGTAAACTGTACTATTGTCACAAATCTTTGCTGTCTCCTTCAATAAAATACTTACCAAAAAATACCCTTTGCTGCATGACTTGCCTTCCTCTTCATGGGGGGTATGTATCCCTTCCCCATTGACTTTGGGCTTGGCTCAGATGTAAGTGAGAAGCAGCAGGGTGGCTGGCAGTTCGAGCATAATCTATAGAAAGCAGTGTGTATTTCCACCACTATCCTTGAATTTGAGTCCTCCAAGATGTGGAGGGCCACTTCTCTAGCCTGGCTTCCAGCAGAAGCAGATATGTGAAGCCAATCCATTGTCCACCTGCTACCCGAAGCACAGCCTCAGACCCACAGGGCTTCAGTAAACCAGCTCCTGGTGTGTAACCTGAATGACAAATAAACCTAAGATTTTGAAATTGTTACACAGCATTATCTCACCAATAACTGACTGATCTGGTACCATTCCAGCCTTGATCAATTTGCACTGTGCAAAGTGTTTTTATATGCCATAAGTCTTTCAGGATGGGAATATTACTATCTCCCATTTTTTAGCTGATGAAACCAAGTCTTAAAATCCATAAGCAACTTTCTCAAGGCTACTGAAAGAGGAGGGAATCAAATATAGCTGACTCCAGAGCCCATGCTCTCAAAGATTTATATACAGCTTCAAGTTGTATCACACAGGTGATTAACAGCTGTCTTTAAAAAATTGTAATTTAATAGCATTCCTAACTTATTTTTGAAGAAGTTTCAGACATTTTATCAAGAAGCTTCAGGGGCAATTGCTGCTGTTATTTTTAGAAACATGGCAGAGTCTAAGTACAATTTTGTTCAGCTATCTACATATTTGCCCAATTTCTATAAGGGATGAAATAAACCTGTGCTCACAGGAGTTGTCCTTTGCAGCATGTTGGGATGTAGGGCAAGAGGAGGGAAGGAGCCAATTTACACAGGTCAGAACCAGGCTCTTGCTATAATATTCATATATATGCCTTTTGGAATGAAAGTGAATTATGTCAAACAGTTTTATATTGTGCTGATTGAAAGGCAGAATTCTAAAACTATATTTAGAATAATTTACTTTAACAATCTTGTCCTCCAAGTGTCAGTTTTTTGCTTTTTATTTAGACAATTAATTTTAATGGGGTAACATTGATAAATTAGAGTACATAGATTCAGGGAAAATATCTCCAGATCATTTTGACATTGGATTATGTTGTATACCCATCACCCAAAGTCAAATTGTCCTCCATCACCTTTTATTAGGTTTTCTTTATGCCCCTCCCCTCCCTCATCCTTTTCTTTTTCTCCCCCCCTCTCCCCCTGGTAACCACTGAACTCTTATCCATGTCCATAAGTCTCAATTTTGTGTCCCACCTATGTATGGAATCATAGAGTTCTTAGTTTTTTCTGATTTACTTTTTTCACTATTTCACTCAGTATAATGTTATCAAGATCCATCCAGGTTGTCGAAAATGATCCTATGTCATCATTCTTATGGCTGGGTAGTATTCCATAGTATATGTACCACATCTTCTTTATCCAATCATCTATTGAAGGACTTTTTGGTCATTTCCATGTCTTGGCCACCATGAACAATGCTGCAATGAACATGGGACTGCATGTGTCTTTACATATCAATGTTTTTGAATTTGGGGGGTATATACCCAGTAGAGGGATTGCTGGGTCATATGGTAGTTCTATTCTTAATGTTTTGAGGAACCACCATACTTTCTTCCACAATGGTTGTACTACTTTACATTCCCACTAATAGTGAATGAGGATTCCTTTTTCTCTATAGCCTCTCCAACATTTGTTATTAACAGTCTTGTGGATAATAGCTAATATCTCATTGTAGTTTTGATTTGCATTTCTCTAATAGCCAATGAAGATGAGCATATTTTCATATATCTATTGGTCATTTGTATTTCTTCCTGGGAGAAGTATCTGTTTATGTCCTCTTCCCATTTTTTATGAAATTGTTTGCTTTTTTTTTTTTTAGTTTTGTGAATTTTTTGTATATTTTGAATATTAGGCCCTTATCTGTGCTGTTGTTTGAAAATATCGTCTCCCGTTTAGTTGGCTGTCTGTTTTTTGTTGTGCAGAAGCTTCTTAGTCTGATGTAGTCCAGGTGAAGTACATTTATCTTTGAATGCATTTATCTTTGCCTTCACTTCCTTTGCCTTTGGAGTAAAATTTATAAAATGCTCTTTATGACCAAGGTCCATGAGTTTAGTACCTATGTTTTCTTCTAAGTAATTTATTGTTTCAGGTCTTATATTTAGGTCTTTGATCCATTTTGAATTAATTTTGGTACAAGGGGTCAAAGTGTAGTCAAGTTTTACTCTTTTGCATGTGGCTTTCTAGTTTTCCCAGCACCATTTAATGAAGAGGCTTTCTTTTCTCCATTGTGTGTTTTTGGCTCCTTTATCAAATATTATTTGACCATATATATGTGGTTTTATTTCTGGGCTCTATATTCTGTTCTATTGATCTGAGTGTCTATTTTTCTGCCAATACCATGCTGTTTTGATTATGGTGCCTCTATAATATAATTTGAAGTCAGGTATTGTAATGCCCCCAGCTTTGTTCTTTTTCTTTAGCATTGCTCTGGCTATTCGGGGTTTTTTACAGTTTCATATAAACCTGATAATTTTTTGTTCCATTTCTCTAAAAAATGACATTGGAATTTTGATGGGAATTGCATTAAACTTGTATATTGCTTTGGATAATATGGTCATTTTGACCATATTTCTTATTCCTATCCAAGAACAAGAAATACTTTTCCATTTCATTGTATTTTTTCCGTTTTCTTAACAATGTTTTGTAGTTTTCATTATATACTAGGTCCTTTTCATTCTTTGTTATGTTTATTCCTTCCTTTACATTCTTTGTTATGTTTATTCCTAGGTATTTTACTTTTTTAGTTGCAATCCTAAAAGGGATTTTTTTTTTTTTAGTTTGTTTTCTGATGTTTCATTGTTGGCATGTAGGAAGGCAATAGACTTCTGTATATTAATTTTGTATCCTGCAACCTTACTGTATTGGTTTATTGTTTCTAATAGTCTTTTTGTGGGATCTTTGGGGGTTTTAATGTACTGGACCATATCATCTGCAAAAAGTGAAACCTTTACTTTTTCTTTTCCAATATGAATGCCTTTTATTTCTTTCTCTTGTCTGATTGCTCTGGCTAGAACTTCCAGCACTATGTTGAATAAGAGTGGAGAGAGTGGGCAACCTTGGCTTGTTCCTGATTTTAGAGGAAAAGTCCTCAGTTTTTTGCCATTTAATATGATGTTAGCTGATGGTTTGTCATGAATGACCTTTATTATGTTGAGATATTTTCCTTCTATACCCATTTTGTTGAGTGTTTTAAACATAAAATGATGTTGTATTTTATCAAATGACTTTTCAGCATTTATTGATAGGATCATATGTTTTTTGTTTTGTTTATATGGTGGATTACGTTAACTGTTTTACGTATGTTGAACCATTCTTGTGATTCTGGGATGAATCCCACTTGATTATGATGAATTATTTTTCTGATGTGTTGTTGTATTTCATTTGCTAGTATTTTGTTTAGGATTTTAGCATCTGTATTCATTAGAGATATTGGTCTGTAGTTTTCTTTTTTTGTGTTGTTCTTGCCAGGTTTTAGTATGAGGGTTACCTTGGCCTCATAAAATGTGTTTGGAAGTATTTCTTCTTCTTCAATTTGTTTAAAGACATTGAGTAGAATAGGAACCAAGTCTTCTTTGAATGTTTGATAGAATTCACTAGTATAGCTGTCTGGCCTTAGACTTTTATATTTGGGAGGTTTTTGATAGTTGTTTCTATTTTTTCCCTGCTTATGGGTCTGTTTAGGCTATCTACTTCTTAATGATTCAGTCTAGGAAGATTGTATTGTTCTAGGAATTCATCCATTTCTTCTAGATTGATAAATTTGGTGGCATATATTTTCTCATAGTATTCTATGATAATTCTTTGAATATATATGGTATCTGTGGTGATTTCTCTTCTTTCATTTTGGATTTTATTTATATGAGCTCTTTCTCTTTTTTCCTTAGTGAGTCTTGCCAAGTGTCTGTCAATTTTGTTGATCTTTACAAACAACCAGCTCCTTGTTTTATTGATTCTTTCTATAGTTTTTCTGTTCTCTATTTCATTTCTTCTGCTGGTTTGGGTTGTATTTGTTCTTCTTTTTCTAGTTTCTTAAGATGTGATGTTAAATTGTTCACTTGGGTTATCTCTTGTTTGCTCATATAGGCCTGTAGTAATATAAACTGCCGTCTTATTACTGCCTTTGCTGCTTTCCAGAGATCCTGTTATGTTGTATTGTTATTTTCTCTTGTCTATATGTATCTTTTGATCTCTGCTTTTATTTCTTCTTTGAACCACTTATTTTTTAGAAATATGTTGTTTAATTTCTACTTTTGTGTGTGTTTGTTTACTTATTTTTTGCAGTTGAATTCTAGTTTCAAAGTTTATGGTCAGAGAATATGCTTGGTATAATTTCAATCTTTCTGAATTTGTTGATGTTAATTTTGTGGCCCAACACATGGTCAATTCTTGAGAATGTTTCATGTACACTGGAGAAAAATGTATACTCTGATATTCTGGGATGAAATGTCCTGTAGATGTCTATCATATCTAATTGTTCTAGTGTTTAATTTAAGGCCCATATTTCTTTATTGATTTTCTGCTTGGGTGAACCATCTAGAGCTGACAGTGGTGTATTGAGGTCTCCAAGTATAATTGTATTTTTATCGGTTTTTATTTTTAGATCACTTAGTAGATGTCTTATATATTTTGGTGCTCCTTGGTTTCGTGCATAGATATTAAAAAGTGTTATGTTTTCTTGATTCAATGTTTCCTTTATCATTACAAAATGACCATCTTTGTCTCTGAATACCTTTGCTGTCTTGTATTCAACATTGTTAGATATGAATATTGCTATACCTGCTTTTCTTTGGATCTTATTTGCTTGGAGAATCGTTTTTCCAACCTTTCCTTTTGAATTTGTTTTTATCCTTGTAGCTTAGATGTGTTTCTTGAAGGCAGAATAGTTGGATTTTCTATTTTGATCCATTCTGCTACTCTGTGTCTTTTTATTGGTTAGTTCAATCCATTTATATTTAGTGATATTATTGACACTTAAGGGTTTCCTATTGCCATTTTATATATTGCTTCCTGATAGCTCTGTTTTTTGTTTGGTTCTTCTCTTTTCTTTTTCTGTCATTTTGTTTGGCTGTATTCCATACTTCTTTCCTCTGTTTCTTCTTTTTTTAAGTTATGTGTTTCTGTAGTGCATTTTTTCAGGGGTGGTTACCATTAGGTAATAAAAAGGATATATATAATATTCATTGTAGTAAATTATCTTATGAGTGCTTCTGCACTTCATCTTCCTTTGCTACTGTTAATCTTTGTCCTCTCCCCTTTTTTGTTTCTGTTGTCACAGATTAATCTTGTTTTTATTGTGATCTTGTTGGAGCTTTTACTTGTAATTTTGCTTTGTTTTGTATCTGGTTGGATAACTCTTTTTAGTATTTCCTGAAGTGGGGGTTTTCTGGTGATTAATTTCCTAATTTTTTTTTATATCTTTGAAAGTTTTTATTTGCCCTTTGTATTTGAAGGATAGTTTTGATGGATATAGTATTCTTGGCTGGAAGTTCATCTCTTTCAGTACTTTAAATATTGGGGTCCCCTCTCTGGCTTGTAAAGTTTCTGCTGAAAAATCTGATGGTAACCTAATGAGCCTTTCTTTATATGTTATATTCTTCCTTTCCCTGGCTGCCTTGAGGATTTTTTCTTTGTCATTAGTTTGAGATAATTTTATTACAATGTTTCTTAGAATAGGTCTGTTTGGGTTAAAGTAACTCGGTGTTCTGTTTGCTTCTTGGATTTGAGGCTCTAATTCTTTCCACAGGCTTGGGAAGTTCTCATCTACTATTTGTTTGAATGTGTTCTCCATTCCATTTTCTCTCTCTTCTTCTGATATACCCATTATTCTTATGTTCTTTCTGATGAAGTCAGACAATTCTTGTAGGGCTTTTTAATTTTTTAAAATTCATGAATCTCTCTCCTTTTTGTAGTGTCTCTAGTTTCCTGTCTTCTATGTCACTAATTCTCTCCTTTATCTGGCCTGTTTTATTAGCTAAGCTTGTTACCCCGGTTTTCAGCTTATGTATTGAATTTTTCATCTCTATTTGATTCCTGTTTATAATTTCAATTTCCTTGGTGATGTTTTCTTTTTGTTCATTGAACTGTTTCTTTGGGCTCTCTAAATTGCCTTTCTGTGCTTTCTTGTATTTTCCTGAGTAATTTTAGGACTTCAATTTTTAATTCTCTGTAACTTAACTCCAAGGTTTCCAAGTAATTGAAAAATTTTTTTCTGTAGAACTTTTATTATCTATCTGAGCTACATCTCTGTCTTTTGTATTCCTGATATTTGATTTCTTTTTCCTTAATGGCATTTGAGAGTGGTATTGTTAATAACACTAATAAGATATAATATAAAAATAAAACAAAAATTGAAAAAATACAGTGAGAAAATGAAAATTTTATTATGATAAGTGGAACAAAAACTACAGAGAAAATGGGTCCAGAACTGAGGAAAAATGACAGATAACAAATGAAGTCAAAAACATGCAAAATGCCACAAAGAAAAATATAAATCCAGAATAAAACAAGTTGTTGATAAATAATGATCGGATGAGAGAAAAAGAAAAAAAAAGAGAAAAGAAAAAAAAAAGAATTTAAGATTTTTGAAATGTAAGCTTGATAAAAAAAATAAAAAATGTAGCACCTATGGATAATGAAGTTCAAAAGGAAAGAAAAGAGTAAAATGGAAAAAAGATAAAATGACCAAAGTGGAGAAATAATAAAGAAAACGATGTTATAAAAAATGTAATTTTTTCCTGGTTTTGAAAGGTAGTTTTTCTTTTTTTTTTTTCTTTTTTTGACAGGTGGTGCTGTACTACAAGTTTTGCCCCTGTGGGGCTCTTGAGTAGAGATTTGCTGTTGTGTCACTATGGCAATGATGTAGGCTAGGCCTCAGTCCCATTGGTAGGCGAGGCTTGTTAGGGTTTGCAGGTTGTAACAATGGGAAACTCAGTTAGTTTTCCAGGTGCCTCTCCCCATGTTTTTCCCTACTGAGCTAGCAGTCTGGGGACTTAACTGTGAGGTTGCTCTAGCCACTGCTTGCAGAGCAAGAGCTTCTAAGAGCAGCCAAGACCTTCCTCTAGCACTACTCAAAGTACAGTTCTGGGTAAGGCTGTGCCAATCAGAGCCGCCAGCGAAAGCAGTCAGGGCGGGGAGCTGATTGCTGATCAGGCACCTTTCTAAGGGTCCTTTGGCATGTCTAGTATGCCTCAGCACTCCACGGATCTAATCTCCACAGGCTTTTCTCCCTTGTGCCCTGTTTGGTAGCTCACAGCAAGCTAGGTTTGCCCCCAGCCCCCACAACTTCTGCAGTGCACTCAGAGGTCTGCTTCCGCCCACTTAGGTGCACAATGCGTGTGATCTCAGTCAGTGTTGAAAATGCAGGAATGTGCTTTGTGACCTGATTGGCTTGCTGAGTTTCCTCGCCTGGACAGGTCTAGGCCTAGGGATCCCGGTCCTTGTGTACTTCCCGTGCTATTGGTCGGAGAGCCAGGACCACACAGAAACACTGGCTACAACCGGTGCAGAAGTCTATTACTGACAATCTTAGGCCTAGCCCCTCTGCTTGCGAACATGCACGCCCAAGCCAGAGGCACCACGTGGAGCCACTCGCACACCACTTGAGATCACGGACCCCGGAGTGTACAAAACCCAAAGCTGTTCTGGCGCCAGCCTCTGTGGGCAACCTGCTCTGGCTACCTCCGTGGGATCCTGCCACTCATGCTAGCCCTGCATCCACGATCTCAGCCCGAGCTGGTGCACTTTCTCCTCTGCTTGATCATCCACCCTATCCCAGCTTCTTCCCTCTGCTTCAGATCCTCTGTTGCTCTCAGTCCCAGAAGGTATTGGCCTTTCCTAAGATCAGTGAGGAAAGCAGAATACTCAGTTTTCTGTCTTATTTCCTTCAGAGTGGATTGTATATTCAGCCACCTTTTCCCCAATCATACATTTGTCTGGTGTGTGTATATTTCAAATGTTCATGAGATTTTTTCTCTGTCTTTAGTGGTTGAATTTGTTGAAATTTCAGGGGGAGATAGTGGGAGCATCTCTCATAGCATCATTTCTCTGACGTCACTCCTAAAGCTTTTATCTCAGTATTTTTTAAAGTATACTTTGTAAGACTGCCAGAGGCTCTTCACTCAAATATTTCTTCCTTTAGATTAATATGATTTTGACTCAAGAACACCAGAACAGTATTTTTATGCGTTTTTTTTTTTTTTTTTTTTTTTTTTTTTACTTCTTATTGGTTTGGTTAATGACTTTTGACTGGCCTTTCAAGTTATTTGATCTATTGGGGATAAAATCTACATGTAAGAAGAAGGGTAGGATCTGATGATAAAATGTGACTAACAAATGAAGACCTTGAGACAAGCATTAGAAGGGCTCTGATGATGGGTCAGAGGCTGACAATGTTGGACTGGAGAGTTCTGACTCTATCATCTATCTATCTATCTATCTATCTATCTATCATCTATCTATCTATCTATCATCTATCTATCTATCTATCTATCTGTCATCTTTTTATCAATTCACCCACCTATCTTGATAGCTGGTGAATCTGATGGATCTGGGAAAGGCATTCTCAGACAGGCCTCTGCATAATCACTGTAAACTGCTGTGGTCTGTGATTAAACTTTAGGCCAACATTAGACAATGGAAATGAGTGCAGACATAATTGCATAGTCTTCGTGTATTACAGAAACAGAATGAGGCTGCTATTTGATCAAGGATGAGAGAAATTTAGTTGCAACCACACATTCAAGCAGTAGCAGGAGGAAGATATTAGCAAAGCATGCATGAATTTGAATAAGATATAGTCGGGAGGTAGGACTTCAACATTAACACAAAGCCTTCCTTATTCTTCCTGGCATCTTCATTTGGGTCACTTTAGGACTGTGCCAAATTTTCTCAATGGAGCTTTTTAGAATCACAAAAAAATTTCAGTTTAAACAACAGAATAAGAATTTACAATTTTCCATTCTGAGTTACCTATAGAATGCATTTCAGTTCTTCTTTCAGTTAAAGTGAGTTTTAAATCTCAATTATCTGTTTTATAAGATTTGACACATTTAATTTATATATAGTATAGGTTTATTTTATTTTATTTTAGTGAGAGCAGGGGAGGCAGAGAGACAGACTCCTGCATGTACCCAGACAGAAATTTACCCAGAAAGCTCACTAGGGGTTGATGCTCTGCCCATCTGGGACCATAGCTCCATTGTTCAGCAACAGAGTCATTTTTAGTGCCTGAGGCAGAGTCCATGGAGCAATCCTCATCACCTGAGGCCAATTTGCTTGAACCAATCAAGCCATAGCTGTGGGAGGGGAAGAGAGAGAGAGAAAAGAGAGAAGGATGGAGAAGCAGATGGTTCCTTCTCTTGTGTGCCCTGACTGAGACTCAAATCCAGGACATCCACATGCCTGGCAGATGCTCTACCATTGAGCTAACCAGCTATGGCTAGAGTTGAATTTTAGAGGAAGAACAAACATTATTTGAAAATATTCTTTTCATTATTAGCAGTACTATTGGAAATATTAAATATATGTTGAAAAATATATTGAAAAAAAAGTTTTAAATAGCAATTTTTTTCATAGATTTAGTAATAAGCTTGTTATCCCCCAACAAGGAGAAATATTATTATTATATCTAAGCCCTGGCATTGTATGTTAAAAGAAACTAAAACAATTTTGTGTGTATCCTCTAAGTCTGGAACCCATTACATTTTATTTTAACATTTTCTATAAGGCTTTTCTTGAATCCATGTTTGTATCTAACTAAGCTATGGTCTCACATATAATTAATCCTTTATTGAAAGTATCAGGCTCCATGAAAAGTGATCACTCATTAAATACATAGTACAACAGGTTGATTGAAGCTGACATAGAAAATATGCAAGGAAACTAGTTAGAGGATGGACAAGCTCATGCCTGTTCTATTAACGGGTATCATTTTAAACAATAGATCTTTCAGACTCTCCTGAAAATAGACAGGCTTAATCAAGTAGAAATTAGTGCACACGACAGGTGATTACATGCTGGAAACATGCCAGGACAGCTGTGATGCTTCACTTTATTTATAATCTCAATAATTGAAGTTTTGAAAAAAAATATTTGAGATAGGAGAACCCACAGTTGTGGGAAAAATAATAAAAAACCACATACAACCCACTTGTTTCCACAATAGAGGCCTCTACAAATGGGAAAAATTCAGCTACATTATAACTCTAAGTTCATCCCCTTCTCTCCAATTCAACAACATAGCAATATAATCATGTTGTTTTTTTCCCTTTCTTTCTCAAAGTCTAATTACAGTGTCTCTTTACAAATGAAATAAGCTTGCTATCATCTACTTATTAGTTTGAGATAAAAATTGCTTCTAAAATTGTTTAAGCTACAGTATCAGGGAAACAGGGGAGCCAGTTGAAAGACATTTCCTCTTGTTTTTCTACTTAGCTATGATAAATATTTGATTACCCTCTTTTGGGGTTTATAGAAAGAAATAATTCTTTAAGTCTGAAACAGTTTGAGGAGAACAGTCCAGTTGGAACCAGTAATTAGGTAGATTCCAGACACGAGAAACTGGGAAACAAAGAGAAAACTGAAGAGTCAAATAACAAAATTTTACAGAGTAAAGAACCAAAATTCTGATCTCACATTCTAAACCTATAGCAATGAGGCAGAATATAAAAACTAGCATTGTTTTAGCTCTATCTTTAGTCTTATTTATTGATTGCTTTCAAAGGAAAAGAAACTCAGAAACTACCTATCCCTTTACCTAAATTCACCAATTGTTTATATTTTTTCCTAATTTGATTTATAATTTTCTTACTATTTATTTATACCTGTGTATTTTTCTGAGCCTTTTGAGAAGAATGTAAAGACACTGAGCTCTTTTGCTCCTACATATTTCAGAATATGTGTCCCAAGAACAAGGATATTATCTTATATAATCACAGTACAATCATTAAAATCAGAGAAGTTAATACCGATATATTATTATTATATAATATAGACACAGACAAAAGTGAAAATTATCCTAATAATGTTCTCCTTAAAAGTTTTTTTCACTCATTTTAGAGAGGAGAGAGAGAGAGAGAGAGATAAAGAAAGAAGGGGAAGGAGCTGGAAGCATCAACTCCCATATGTGCCTTGACCAGGCAAGCCTGGGGTTTTGAACCAGTGACCTCAGTGTTCCAGGTCAATGCTTTATCCACTGCTCCACCACAGGCCAGGCCCCAATAATGCTCTTTATAGCTAATTTATACACAAAAAAATATCCTTATAATGTACTTTATAGTTAATATTTTTCTCATATGGGATTTATTTCAGGATTACAAATTATCCTTTGTTGTCATGCTAACACAGTCTCTTTTATCCCCAACTCTCAGCCTTTAGAAAAATCTTTATGAACATTGTCATTTTAAAGGAGAACATGCACTTATTTCTCTCATTTTGGGTTTAATTATTTTCTCATGATTAGATTATAGTTTTGTATCTTGTCAGAAATATGGCAGACATGATGTTGTGGCTCTGTCACACATCAGGAAGCTTTCAAGTTTTGTTTGTCCCAATATTGATGGTGTTAAGTTTGATCTTTTAATTAGGATGATGTGATCCATGATCCTCTACTATAAAACTGCTAGTTTTCTTTATAATTAATAATCTGTAAAAAATATTTGGAGACTATGTAAATATCCTTTTCCTCACTAACATTTACAAAGCTTTAGTATCCACTGATGATTTTCTAATTTTGTTTACATTTATAATTTGGCTGTAAGAAAGAGTTTTCTCATCTTTCCATTTTATTTATTTATTTATTTATTTTGCCAATATAGAGACATAAATTCTTACTTTCTTCAATATAATCCAGTATTTACTTTGATGCCCAAGATTCCCATATTGGTTAAGTTAGAAACTTCTTTAAGCTAGCTGCTATGTCTATTTGTAACATTGTCATCATTTTGGACTCCCATACTGTGTCAGTTAAGGCTACACCAAAACACAGAATGAGTAGGAGATGAAGATAGATAAATAGATAGATAGATAAATGATAGATAGATGATAGATAGATAGATAGATAGATAGATAGATAGATAGATAGATAGATAATAGATGTTTTACTGCACAGAAGTTACTAACATAATTGTGGAGTTGCTGAGGCAAATCTGAAATGTGTAAAGCACTCTGGAAGACTGAAAACTCATGTAGGAGCTGAAGCTGCAGTCTATTGGTGAATTTCTTCCTTTGCTGGGAAACCTCATTTTGGCTTCTTAAGACCTTTTAACTGATTGGGTCAGGTACATGCAGATTATCCTGGATAATCTCCCTTACTTAAAGCCAGTTGATTGTAGATGTCAATTACATCCACAAAATACATTTTCCACAACACTTAGACTAGTATTTGATTGAGTAACTGGGACTAGAAAGAACCTAGCCAGTTGATATGTAAACCTGAGCATCAAACATTTTCTGGCACAATATCTTTCAGTTTCATCTTGTTTTCCTGTTAATCCTCGAGTCAGCCTCTTCTACCTTCTTGAGATCAGACGAGATCGGGCATGTTCAGAATGGGATGGCCATAGATGCCTTTCTACCTTCTTTAAGTGGACAATGATATTTAGAAAGCAAGATAGATTTTCTGAGCAGATAGAACTAGGAATAGCGTGTGTGTTGAGGTGCGTGTGTGTGTGTGTGTGTGTGTGTGTAGAGAGAGAGAGAGAGAGAGAGAGAGAACACAAAGAAGGAGGAAGAGGAAAAGGAAATAGAGATGAAGAAAAAAGAGAAATTTTTACATAAAGTTAGAAGTACAAGTTTATACTGTTACATCCAATTACAGTACAACAATGAAACATCAGAGGATAAATTCTGTCTGCCTTCCTATATTTGTAAATCTCTTCTTTAGAAAAAAAAGTCTTTTTTTTCCTTTAGTCAAGTGAAATTTACTTGCATCATTGTATATCTTTATTCATTAGTTTATTCCTATTATAAACAGAAAGTAGTTTCCAAGGCTCTAACAATACCAGTGTGGAAAGCAAAGGGTTTGCTTTCAAATAAAATAATGATAAACACAAATCATAAGTGCACAATTTGATTAGTTTAATGAATATGTAGACCCAATAGTACAATTACCAGGAATAGAACATTCTAGCAACTCAGAAAATTCTGTTGCGCCACTTCTAGGTGAATTTTCCTTCCCAGAGGCAACACATTTTTTGACATTTTTAAGCATAGATAAGCTCTGCCTGTTCTAGAACTTTCTATAAACTGAATCATAAAGTAGATATTCTCTCATGTATAGATTCTTTTATTCATCATAATTTTTGTGAACTTCATCTATGATTTCATCTATTAGTAGTTCATTTCTTTTTATTGTTGAGTAGTGTTACACTGTATGATATACCACAAATTTGTTACCCATGTTCCTGTTGGTGAACATTTGGAATGGTTTTAGTTTGAGGCTGCTTTAGATAAATATCTACAAGAATTATAAAATATGTATTTTCATTCTTTCGAATAATATCTAGGAGTGAAATTTCTAGATATGATAAAGAAACATTTACCTTTATTTAATTTATTTTTATTTAACTGCCAAACCCTCTTCAAAGTGGTTCTACCACTTTACCACATCCCCAGCTATATATTTGATTTTCAGTTACTCCACATCCTTACCAGCATTTGGACTTAAACTCAAAGTTTGCTTGTTTTTTTTTTAATTTAGCCATTTTAATAAGTGTTAGTCATATTAATTTGCATTTCCTAGATGGTTCATAATGTTGAGAATTTCTTTGTGTTTATTCACCTTTTTATACATTCCATTCTAAAGTGTCTTTTCAAGTCTCCTACCCCTTATTTTTCAGAGTCGTCTTTTTATTATAGATAAAATGGTAAGAGCTCTTTACATATTCTGGACATATATATTATATATATAATACCATATATTATAAATATTGTATATACATGTAATATTTTTTCTGATGTGATCTGTTTATTAATTTCCTTGACAATGCCTTTTGATGAACAAAATTTTTAATTTTTATAAAATACATTTACCAATATTTCCTTTTATGGAAAATGCTTTTTGGATTTTGAGAAATTTTTCCCTGCCAAGTTTGTGATTAAAATTACCTATCTTTCTTCCAGAAGCTTCAAAGTTTTAAGTTTCTTTTTAGCTTCATGATCCATCTTGAATTAATTTGGCCAGTTGTTTTATCCCAATTTGTTGAAGAGTTTTCATTTCCCATTATATTAATTCAGCCCTTTGGTTAAAAAATAAATTGTTTTAGAATAAGTCCATTCTATTACTCTATTTGTCAATCATATATTACTACCACACAATCTTGATTAACTAGCTTTCTAGTAACTCTTAAATTCTAGGAGTAAAAGTCTCCCAAATATTTTCTTTCTCTTTTCAAGATTGTCTATTTTAGTTATGAGAATTTCTAAATAAAGTTTGGAGTCAGCTCGTAATTATCTACCAAAAATATTTTGCTGGGACTTTAACTGAGATTGCATTGAATCTACAGATCAATTTCAGAAGAAGTGGTATTTTTATAGTATTGAAAATTTTATCCTATTTTTGAGTATATATTTGTTTATTTCTTTATCAAATTCTGTTAGTATTTGATTTGTGTGTTTTTAAGCCCTTCAACTATTGCAAAAACTCTGTAGTCATTCCGTCTTTCTGGTAAATTAAGCTTTTATTGTTATAAACTGTCCTTATTAATCTCTGGTAATAATTCTTGTATTGATATTACTTTATTTCTGACAATATAGCTACTCATGTTTTTTGTGTTTACTGTTACTTTACATGGCATATTATCTTCTATCTTTTTACTTTCAATCTAGTCCATGGCTTTACATTTAAGATGCATTGTAGCTTTTATAGATGGTCTTTAAAATTCAATAACTATGTATGGTGGGTACCAGACTTATCAGGGTGATCACTTTATAAGGTATATAAATGTCAAATCATTATGTTGTACACTTGAAACTAATATTATACGTAAACTTAAAAAATGTTAAAAATATTTGGTCTATGGCCTGACCTGTGGTGGCGCAGTGGATAAAGTGTCACCTGGGAACACTGAGGTCGCCAGTTCAAAACCCTGCACTGGTCTGGTCAAGGCACATATGGGAGTTGATGCTTCCAGCTCCTCCCCCCTTTCTCTCTTTCTCTCTCTCTCTCACTCTATGTCTCCTCTCTAAAATGAATAAAATAAAATAAAAAAGAAGTTTAAAAAGAAATATTTGGTCTAATAATGTCTGTTTCTTCTTGGGATATTTAATTCATTAACATTTAATGTAATTATTGTTTGCATTTAGGTCTAGAAATTTTGCTATTTATTTGTTTTTGTCTTAGCAGCTTTATGTCCACCTCGGTGCCCAGGGCCTGACATTGTCATTGCTCCCTTATATATAACATTCTTTCTATCTTTTAGATTTTATATAAACTTTTAGTGTTCAGAGGTTTAACCATGATGTGTTGCATATTTCCTCCCTCTCTCCCTTCTTTACTTCCTTCCTCTTTTTTTCTTTCCTTCCTCCTTTTTTTCATGGTTGGTGTTTTAGAGATTCTTAGAATCTTTATTTTGTTATTTTCACTATAGTTGAAAAACCATCTTTATTACTTCAAATTTTGTTGTGCCCCATTTTCTTCCTCTTCTCTTTCTGGGATTCCAATTGCACATATGTTAATCAATATGCTTTTATACCATTAACCTTAATTTACATTCTTTCCAATAGTTTATCTCCATTTTTTCACATTTGATTTATCTTCCAGTTCACTGACATTATTTTCTGCCATCAAAGTACAATTATTTTCAGTGAGAAACAGGGACAGACAGACAGGAACGGAGGGAGATGAGAAGCATCAACTTGTTGTTGCACTACTTTAGTTGTTTATTGATTGCTTTCTCATATGTGCCTTGACTGGGGGGCTACAGCAGAGCCAGTGACCCCTTACTTAAGCCAGCGACCTTGGTCTCAAGCCAGCAACTTTGGTCTTAAAGCCAGTGACCTTTGGTTTCAAGCCAGCGACCATAGGGTCATGTCTATGATTTCATGCTCAAGCCAGCGACCCTGTGCTCAGGCTGATGATCCTGCACTCAAGCTGGCAACCTGGGTTCTCAGTGTTCCAGGTCAAATTTTATCCACTGTACCACCACCTGGTCAGGTTCAAATATTTTTAATTCTATACATCTTACTTTTATCTTCTAGAGTTTCTACTTGGTTCTTTTTTTATACTGCTCATTACTCTGCAGGGTTTTTGCTTCTGTGCATTTATAAAGATCATTTTTTTAAGTTACTGATATATTTATTTTACCAACTCTAAAGTCCTTGCCTTCCAATTCTAACATTTATGTTATGGAGTCTATTTATATACTACTTTTCTTTTAGCTCTTGCTCTCATTTCCTTATTCTTTTTCATGTCGAGTAACTTTTTATTGTGTATTGAACATTACAAATAATACATGCATTTGTAGAGACAGAAATTTGAAACCATTGTCCTTCTCTTGTGACTGTAGATTTTTGTTCTAACAGAAAGTTGACTTTATCAGAATCAAACCCCAATCTTTATCTTGTCCGGAATGGTTAACAATAAAAAATGTTCAGGTCTTCCCACCTTCCAGCTATTGCTTTTCCCTGGGAGTCTTGGTGTTTTTTTAACAGTTTATGCAAAATCTAGGGCTCAGCCAAGGGTTTGGACAGAGGTTATATGCAGTTTTAAGAATTCCCCTT
Organism: Rhynchonycteris naso; assembly: GCA_037038555.1. Taxonomy (NCBI): domain Eukaryota; kingdom Metazoa; phylum Chordata; class Mammalia; order Chiroptera; family Emballonuridae; genus Rhynchonycteris; species Rhynchonycteris naso. The sequence continues at coordinate 234,008,640 of CM072998.1, forward strand.
CTGTGGTTCCCTAATTTCGAAACCTCTTATTTATTTCCTGTGTTCTCTAGCATCTCCCAACTTGATATTCTGACTCCTTCAAACTGTAGGACAAGTTTTCTGCTTCAGTTCTTTAGCCTCATGACACACAGACCAGGGTGTTTCTTTAAGTAAAAAATCATACAAGTACAACTTTTTTATTCAGTCAAGTTATTTTCTTTTAAGGCTAGATCTCCATCCCCGGTCACTCTCCATTGCCTATATATAATTGATTGTTATTTTAATATATTTCTAGAATTTATCATTGTTGTCTACAGGAAGGTCAGTCCAAATAAATGTACTTTGCCATTACCAGAAGTGGATCTTCCATTATATAAATTTTAAAGATGATACTTTTGGAGGTTAAATAACATATTCAACTGAACATATAGATAAAAATTATATGCTCTTTTAATGAATATGTGTCACTTATCTAATTACATTACAAGTCTATTGAGGGTTGAATTTCTGCCTTCTAGCTCTTTATAGTCTTAGTCTATGACACTGGTACTCAACAAAGATTTTATGATAATGAATAATGCTTTTGTTTTTCATGATATGGTTGAAGAGGCCAAGTGCAAATTATTAGTGTTATTATCTTCTATATCCAAAAAATATCTCAGTTCTGCAATGTGTGTCAAATTTTACTAATGGGATTAGATACTTCATAGCTCTAGTTTACAAAGCAGCAAACTATAACCTGCAGGCCAAACTGGCCCATTGCCTATTTTGTATAGAAATTTTTACTGGAACATAGCCAAGCTCATTTGTTTATGTATTGTCAATGGTTGCTTTCCCACTACAATGGCAGAATTGAGTAGTTATAATAGAAACTGCATAGTTGGTCAAGCTAAAGATATATAGGGTCTGGTCCTTTACAGAAAATGTTTGCTGATCTCTGCTCTAGATCAAAGTGAAATAGTTATTAGTATTTGAAGCTGTTCACAAAGTTCATGCTTTATTGAACATCAATATTTTGAAACACATCTTCTTATTTGTTAATATGCTAGATAATAGACTCATTGTGATAGGCAGAATATGGCCCTTTAAAGATGTCCATAGTAGCTCTGGACAGTTGGCTCAGTGGCCTGGCATGTGGAAATCCTGGATTCGATTCCCAGTCAGAGCACACAAGAGAAGCAAGCATCTGCTGCTCTACTCCTTCCCCTACTCTTACCCCTCCTCTTTATCTCTCTCTCTTCCCCACCTGCAACCATGGCTTGAATGGTTTGAACAAGTTGACCCTTGACACTGAGGATGGCTTCATGGCCTTGCTTCAGGTGCTAAAATAGCTTGGTTGCAGTGGTCCCAGATAGGTAGAGCATTACCTGGTAGAAGGGTTGCTCAGTGGATTCCAGTTGTGGTGCATGTAGGCGACTGTCTCTCTGCCTCTCCCTTAATTAAAAAAATAATAATAATAAATTTTTAAAAATGTTCATGGCTTATTTCTTGGAACCAGTACAGATGTTACCTTACATGGCCAAAATGACTTTGCAGATGTGATGAAGGGCATAACCGTGAGATGGAGTGATTATTTTGGATTGTCCAGGTGAGCCCAATATCATCAAAATAGTCTTCAAAAGAAAGAATCTTTACTAGTTGTGAGGTAATGATGGAGGAAGGACCAGAGAGATGCTATGTTGCTAGCTTTAAAAATGCAGGGAACTGTGAGCCAAAAAATGCAGCTGACTTTTAGAAAATTAAAATTGCAAGAAAATAGATTCTCACTTAGAGCTCTAGAGTGGAACAAAACCCACTGACACCCTGAATTTTGTCCAATGAGACCTGTCAGAGTCTTAACCTCCAGAACTGTAAGATAACATATTTTTCTTGTTTTTAAGCCACTAAGTTTGTGGTGATTTATTATGACAATAGTAGAAAACTAATACATTCACATACTATAATGCACAAAGAAATTAATTTATTTCATAATTATTGAAAACTTGTGCTACAAATTAGAAATATATTAGCCAACCACAGAAGAGGGCAGAGTGTCTCTCACTGAGTTAGCTTTATTTTTGTAGCAACACATTTGGAGCTGGAACTTTTGTACATGGTTCTTCCACTGGTGATGTCAGAAATCATTAGAAAAAAATTCATGTGTGAAAGAAAGGCAGTTCTTAGGGTTTCATTCAGTTATGGTTGCCAGGGAAACCATTTTATTTGGCAATCAATAAGTTTGGTGTGTTTCTGATGTTTTGTGCTTAACGCCAAAACATACCATTGCAGAGTGGGTTCATGGAAAACATTAGAGAGAAAAAAAGAACAAACCCTAAAATATTAAAATTAATAAAATAATCTGGATAATTTATTTCTATTACTATGAAGCTGCAAAAAATTAAGAAAATGAATGGATTTGTTTGGTTTTTGTGCAAACTGAATAGAATTTAATTTATTTTTCAACAGTAAATTGTCAGGGTTAAATAAGATCCCTGGAATTCTCTTGCAATGATATAAAAGTAAAGATACAGCTCATCCAGCAGCAAGTCAAGGTTTTCTCTTTTAATTCTCCTCCCCTTCTCAATATCTATCTATCTAAACTCCCCCTCTAAATCTTTCTCTTTCTTCAACATTTTCTCTCTTAATTATTTTACAACTAAGAAATATGAAAAAATAGCCTGACCAGGCGGTGGAGCAGTGAATAGAGCATCGGACTGGGATGTGGAGGACCCAGGTTTGAGAATCCGAGGTCGCCATATTGTTTGTGGGCTCATCTGGTTTAAGCAGAGCTCACCAGCTTGGACCCAAGGTCGCTGGCTTGAGCAAGGGGTTACTCGGTCTGCTGAAGGCCCGCGGTCAAGGCACATATGAGAAAGCTATCAATGAACAACTAAGGTGTCACAACAAAAGACTGATGATTGATGCTTCTCATCTCTCTGCATTCCTGTCTGTCTGTCCCTATCTATCCCTCTCTCTGACTCTCTCTCTGTCTCTGTAAAAATAAATAAATAAATGAACAAACAAACAAATAAATAAATAAAATAGACCAATATTTTTAAAAGACCCTTGTCAATACAAAGTATAAAAACCATTCACAGCACTGGCCGGTTGACTCAGTGGTAGAGCATCAGCCCAGCATGGGGAAGTCACAGGTTCAAATCTTGGTCAGGGCACACAGAAGAAGTGACCATCTGCTTCTTATCTCCTCCTTCTCTTCCTTCTCTCTCTCTTTTCCCCTCCTGCAGCCAGTGACTCCATTGGTTAGAACATGGCCTTTGGCACATAGAATAGCTTGGTTGGTCTGAGCCAGGCACTAAAAATAGTTTGGTACTTGAGCATCATCCTCAGACACAGTTGCTGGTTGGATCCTGGTCTGGGTGCATGCGGGAGTCTGCTGCACTATCTCTCCTCCTCTCACCTAAAAAGAAATTGATTCATTGTCACAAAGACTTGCAGGCTGCTTTAATAATTCACTAGAGAGACAAAGGAACTTCCTACTAAACGCCAATAGAGAAAATAAAAGAAACACTGATGGGGAGACTTGGGCAGCAAGAGAATTTTATGTAGTATGTTTTTAGGTCACTAAAGTACTTTAACTTAAAAAAAATGTAAAGTTGACTCATCTGCTTGATCACAGACAGACAATTTTAGGTTGGTAGATAGCAATTTGAGAAGAGAGTCAAAGCATGATAGAGGGATACAAAGACTCTTCTAGGCAAACACTTTCTAAATTTGCAATGGCTAGTTTTTGAAACATGTTTCAAATCTAGAAATCTGCACGCTGTAATATTTACATCAATGCAGTTGCTTTTACTTTTTGTATATGAATCATTTTAAAATACATAGTTGTGGGAATGATTAAATTTGAAATCATCTTTGTCAGAGAGATAGGCAAGCAAAATGAAAAGACACAAAATGATAAAATAATAAAGAGCAAACATAAAAGAAAAAATTTAAATTCTTTTAAGGAAAGGGGAGAATTATAAGTGGATAAATGCATGCATTTGTGTCAATGTTTATAAATTAAATTAAAATTTTACTTCTGCATTACTTTTTCTTGAGGTCAATAAAATTCTAGAGCTGTGTTGTTATGAAAGATGAAGTGCAGGATGAGATATTGATCCAATTTGTCTTTCAAAAGGCAATAGCTAGCCTGACCAGGCGGTGGCACAGTGGATAGAGTGCCAGACTGGGATGCGGAAGACCCAGGTTTGAGACCCCGAGCTCACCACCTTGAGCATGGACCCATCTGGCTTGAGCAAAACAACTCGTCAACTTAGACCCAAGGTCGCTGGCTCCAGCAAGGGGTTACTCGGTCTGCTGAAGGCCCCCGGTCAAGGCACATGTGAGAAAGCAATCAATGAACAACTAAGGTGTTCCGATGGCAATGAAAAACTAATAAATGATGCTTCTCACCTCTCTATGTTCCTATCTGTCTGTCCCTATCTATCCCTCTCTCTCTGTCCCTGTAAAAAAATAAAAAAATAAGGCAATAGCTAATAAATGTTAAAGACTAAATTTAGATTTGTAACTTGGCCCAAAAAAGATGTCAGAAACAGTTTAAATGAAGACACATTAACAATAATGTGTCTTCATTTAAGACACATTAAGATTTTTGCACTGCTTAAAATAGAATAAAAATTTCTTTAAAATATGTCTTAAAAGATATATAGTTACTTAAGACTTACTTAAAAGATTCAAAGTTATATAGATATATAGTTTCCACATGAATGTCTTCTCCTCTGTTTTGTTTTTTAACCTACACTGACAAACTTTATTGTTTGATTTGTGCATTTAGATCATTCATATGTAAAGTGATTCTTTTTTTTATTTTTTTACAGGGACAGAGAGAGAGTCAGAGAGAGTGATAGATAGGGATAGACAGACAGGAACAGAGAGAAATGAGAAGCATCAATCATTTTTTTGTTGTTGTTGCCGTTGCAACACCATAGTTGTTCATTGATTGCTTTCTCACACAGTGCCCTGATCGCGGGCCTTCAGCAGACCGAGCCACCCCTTGCTGGAGCCAGCGACCTTGGGTCCAAGCTGGCGAGCTTTTGCTCAAGCCAGATGGGCCGGGCCGCACTCAAGTTGGCAAGCTCAGAGTCTTGAACCTGGGTCTTCCGCATCCCAGTCCGACGCTCTATCCACTGAGCCACCGCCTGGTCAGGCTGTAAAGTGATTCTTAATTCTGATGAGAAGACTGGTATAATCTTTATCCTTGTTTCTTTATAGGTAAAGGGTTTTTATTTTCCTTAGCTCCTTTTAGGTTTTTTCATTGTCTTTGGTAATCTACAATATGAATATGATATGCCTAGACTTAGGCTTTTGATATTTATCCTTCTGGGTATCTTCTGAGCTTGATAAATTTTGAGTTGTTGTCTATTGTCAATTTTTTAAAGTTTTTGACTATTATTAATTAAAATATTTCCTCTGCTTTATTACCTGTCTTTTAGTTCTATGATTTCCATTGCATGCATGTTTTGGAAACTGTACAGGGTGATTAGGTGTCTTGTTCTGTTTCAATCATTCTTTTTTCTATTTTCATGTAAGTTAAGAACATTTCTATTAACCTATCTTCAAGTTCACTGACTCTTGTCTTTTGGTTAAGTCCAGCAATGAGGTCATCTTTGGAATATATATATATATATATATATATATATATATATATATATATATAAAATATTTTTGACTTGTAACATTTCCTTTGATTCATTTTTAAAGTGCCATTTTTCTGCTTATATAACTATCTTATCTTGCATGTTGTCGACTCTTTCATTAAAGCCGTTAACAGACTGACAATAGTAATTTTAAATTTCTATGTGATAATTTCAAATTTTATATCAGTCAGACTGGCTCGATTGCTTACTTTGTGCTCTCACTCTGTGTTTTTTTTTCTGACATTTTAATATGCCTTGTGAATGTTTTATTGAAAGCGAGATGTGCTCTCTCAGGTAGTAGGTACTGAGGTACAATGGGGCCTTAGGAAGAGGTTTCATGTTAATCTAGCTAGGAGTTGGGTTATGTTTACTGTTTGTTATAGTTGTAGGTACCAGAGGCTTTAAATTACTCTATCATTTTTGCTTTAGTCTTCCTTGTTTGGGGGCTTTCCTAGGTTCTCCTGCTGACACTGAGCCTGCGTTTTGTAGCTCTTTCATTTGCAATCCACTGTTATCATGCTCCTGCCCTGTAAGATAGTGGTAGATGTGGAAGAAGGGCAAAGTTTTGTAGTCTTATTATTAAATCTTAGACTTTTAGTTTACTAGTGAAGAGTAGGGCTTTGTTATAAAAGAGCCCCTTGACTTATTCTGTAAGGTACTCTTCTCTTCCCCTTCCTAAGGACATCAGAGAATCTTCCTTTGGTCTTCCCTGAGAACCTGATGAGAGTCTGGAGTCAAAGCCCACCAAAATGTAGACCTCACCCTCCTACCTCTTTGCTCCCTACCCTCATCCCTTCACCTCCTCGCTCCCCCACCCCCCTCTTAAGACCTCAGCCTCCTCAGATTTCTTACTCTCACACTAATCCAGCCTCCAGTATTTTTTCAAAGTTACCATTGAACTATTTTTACTAGTTTGTGGCTCCAGCATCTTCTGCTCCAGGCACATAGATGTCAGGAATGATTCTCTGGGGTTTGCTCTGAAATCTTAGTTCTTAATGGGTCCAAGAAAAGTCATTTATTTTCAGTTTGACCTTTCTTATATTAACGGTGGGAGTGACAACTTCTTAGTTTATTTCATGTCAAAGCTTAAACTAAAGGTTGTTTTCTTATTATTTTGTTAAACTTCATTTTTAGTTTAAGGCTGTACTTATAGACCAACATTAAAAAGAAAAACACACACACAGTAATTATAATCAGTTATGTTTAGTAACATTTTCAAGCCATGGACTGAGTCACAATCATATATTTTTATTTACTTTATGGAAAAGCCTACAAGATGAATTGAAAGAGGTCTCTTAAATATCTTACCTTTTTTCTTATCCTCTTTTCCTCTACCATGGGGGTCTGAACTTAGAAAAATGACATTTTAGATAACCAAGGATTTATGGAAGAAGCTACATCCTGGTAGGAAAGACAGAGACACAAAAAGGGCTACCTTACTCCCAGTGGCAGCTGAGGCTCTGGAAGGATATCTGAGCTGCAAGGTTTCCTTCCTAAAAGTCTGGGTTCTCAACTCCAAGCCAGGCTCTCCAACCCAGAGCATCAGAGCTGGGAAAATGTGTCCACATAACATTGTTTGCCAGGAAGAGACAGAAATCCATTAGAGACACAGGTGCCCTTTAAAATTAAAAGGAAGCATGCAAAAGTTTGATTCAAAGCCATTCACCCTCAGCTCTGGTGGAAGGAGGGCGGAGCAGAGAATAGTTGCATGAGAAAAGACAGCTTTGTGCAAGATTTCTGTGCTGAGTCATTCTCTCATATTGAAGACACCATCTTTCTTGGGTTGAAAACACCCCTCCATATAGAATCAGTCCAGGGGAATGCAATGGTCCTGCCTCATAGACTCCCTGTCATCCTATTCTTGCAGAGCTTGTGCCTGCTGAGGAGTCAGCTACCTAGGCTGGGTGTAGAGGTTTAGGCAGACTCCAAAGGTGTCAGTGAATGAGGTATGTAGCTTTAAGGTTGGGATAATTTCTCCCACATTCTGTTGAGCCAGTTGGCATTTCCCCCTCATGGGAGATCTACTTAGCCCCATTCTCAGGGCTCCCTCTAAACTCCTGGTGGTTCCACCTTGAGGTCTGGGTGGAATCCAGGACAGACTGAGTTATGTGATCACTCCATTTACCCTCTCCCAAGCCTGACTGTCACTTCTTCTTCATGGGATGTGAACTAGTCCAACCATTCTTCACCCTCACTTGCAGCTGCCTCTCCTCTTGCTGAGATCAGGCTCTGGGCAGAACCTGGAATAGATTGAGATATGTGGTTCCAGAATAGGGGGACATTTTCCCCTTGCACGCCTGATCAGTACAGAGTCCTCTATTTGCATGGCTGAATCTTGATCTTTTTGGGCCTGATAAACTCTGCTGGCCTTACCCTGATGACTCCCTAAGACCCTGCCCTCGACAAAGGTGCATGAGCATGAGTAGGTGGCAGTAGACTTGATCTAGCTGTAATACCCTAGAATATTGGTCTCAGAACCAGCACTAACACCAAGTTTGAACTGAATACCACTTGCTCCTGCCTGGTGATTCATTGAGAACCTACCTCAAAAAACTCAAGTACCACCAGAGGCTCTTTCAGTGACTGAGATTAACAGGCAGCTGGCAGGCAGAGGCAGAGCACCAGATCTCAAGGTGCTTTAGGAGTTTAGCTGACATGTTTTGGGCCTAGAGCTGGTAAAAGCCACACATACCCAGGCCCAGTAGAGGCAACCACAAACTATGGATTGCATTGCAGCTTCAAACAGATTTCAAGGATCAGTTACAGGTAGGTCTGAATATGGCCTATACCAAAGTGTCTCCCAAGAAACCCCAGAACCAACACAACCAGTGGTCAGCTTCAGACAACATCAGAGAAGGATTCAATTAGCTTCACACAAGTAGAATATTCAAAGAGGGCTCTTGGAAGGCACCAGACCTTGTAGAAGCAAATTCCACTTTCTGTGGTCACCACCTGCACAGCAGCTCATATATTACCAGTCAATGCTCACAGTCAGCCAGCCTGAGGGTTGACCCCACACATGAATGCAGCAATATCAATAAAGACTGAATTATAAATGGAGGGTTTACATAACCCACACAAGGGACATTACTCCATTGATTAAGGAGACCCCACCACTGGGTCTCCCAGTACATCTATTACATAAGGCCACCTTACCAAGATTGGGAGTCATAGAAGATATACCTAACACCAAGAAATTAACACAAAAGGCAGCCCAAATGAGGAGACAAAGAAACAGGTTCCAAGTGAAAATAAAGAAAAATATCCAAAAAAAGAGCTAAATGAAATGAAATTAAGCAATTTTTCAAATATAGGGGTTCCTCGGGTTACAACAATCTCAACATACATTTTGTATTTATGATGCTCACTCCCATAAAAACTTTAAAAAGTTGAGACATGAGTGTTTCAGCTGATATGGATGCCTTGCAATGCTATAGGCAGAATTTGGGAGAGACATCCTTATTCTTCCAGACTAGCCTGGAACAATTCTTTAAGAAGGTAGTGAGATTCGGGGAGACACTAGAATCTATGTAAACACAATAAATGAACAAACAAACAAATAAGAAAATAAGAAGGTAGTGAGACCTGCAACAGATCCTGTACCCTCTACATCAGCTGCTTCTTGAGATGATACACCTGTAGTACAGGTAGAATCATCTCCAACATCTTCTGCATGTTCCTTAGGCAATCCTGATTTACCTGGCCTAGTATCTTCAGCACCTTCTGCAGATTTTTCTGCCTCTCCAGATTCCTCCTTCCTATAGGTTACTCTCTCCCACCTTGCAATGCCCCTTTTAGTGTGCAAGACAACCACAGGAATAAAGGTAAGGAATTTTTTTGCACTAACTTTTTGTCATTTTTTTCTGTTATTAAAGTACAGTGTATAGAATAGTATATTTATGCCTCCTTTCTTTTTCTGTGGTTTAGTTGTGTTTTTATGTTCTAGATTTTACAACTGTGTTAAGTAAGTGACTTAGGCTAGAGTGTTTCTACTTTCACCAAAATTCAGATTATATCACTGTCGTAGGAATGAAACTCTGTTGTAACCTGAGAATGCCCTGTATAGAATACAAAAAAAAATAAAAAAGTTCTCTGGTTGGCTTATTAGTAGAGCATCAGCCCAACATGTGGATGTCTTGTGTTTAATTCCCAGCCAGGGCATACAGAGTGCCCATCTGTCTCTCCATCCTTCCCCCTCTGTATTCTCTCTATCTTTCTCTTCCCTTCTTGCAGCCAAGGCTCCACTGAAGCAGAGTTGGCCTGGACACTGAGGATGGCTCCATGGCCTCCACCTCAGGTGCTAGAATGGCTCCAGTTGCAATGAAGAAACATTCCAGATGGTCAGAGCATCAACCCCTAATGAGCATGCTGGGTAGATCCCAGTTGGGTTCATGTGGGAGTCTGTCTCTCTGACTCCCTGCTTCTCACTTCAGAAAAATACAAAAAAGGAAAAGGTTATATGGAAGCTCAAGGAGTGGATTGGATGAAAGAGAAGATCAAATCAATGATTTGGAACATAAAATAATGAAAAACACCAAATTGTAGCAACAGAAATAAAAAAATAGGAAAAATAAAGTCAGTTTAAGGAAACTTTGGGACAACATAAAGCATAATATTTGCATCACAGAGGTGCCATAAAATGACAAAAGATAACAAAGGATAAATAATTTATTTGAAGAAATAATGACTGATAATTTTCCCTAATATGGTAAAAAGAAAGAAACAAAGAAAGATAAGTCAAGGAAATGCAGAGAGTCCCAAACAAGATAGACCCAAACCCACACCCAATCCCATACCAAGACACATCATAATTCCTGACTGAAGGTGGTGCAGTAAATTGAGCATCAAACTATGATGCTAAAGTCCCAGGTTCAAAACCTCAAAGTCACTGGCTTGGGTGCAAGTTCTCACCAGCTTGAGCATTTAATTGTCAACTTGAGCGTGGGAACATCAACATGCTGCCATGGTTGTTGGTTTGAGCCCAAATGTTGCTGGCTTGAAGCCCAAGATCACTGGCCTGAGCCTAAGTTTGCTGACTTGAACAAGGGGTCACTGGCTTGGCTGGAGCCCCCTGGTCAAGGCACATATGAAAAGCAATTAATAAACTAAAGTGTCAGAACTACAAGTTGATGTTTCTCATTTATTTCCCTTCCTGTCTCTCCCACCACACTCCACCAAAACAAACAAACAAACAAACAACACAAAACAAAACACATCAATGAAATTGGCAATGGATAAAGCTAAAGAGAAAATATTAAAAGTAGGAAAAAGAGGACAGTAGGTTACCTAAAAGAAAGCACTCATTAAACTTACTATAGATTTCTCAACAGAAATATTTTAGGCCAGAAAGAATTGGCATGAAATATTTATAGTGAAAAGCAAGGACCTATAGCCAAAATTACTTTAGCAAGCAACTATATTATTTAAAATTAAAGAAGAAAAGAAAAAGCTATTACCACCAAACCATTATCACAAAAAATGTTAAAGGGCTTTTGAAGGAGAAGAAGAAGAAGAAAAAAGAGGAAGAGAAGGAAAAGGAGTAGAAGGAGAAAAAGGAGAAGAAATGGAGGAAGAAGAGGAGAAAACAGAAGCACATAGTTAAAAGAATACAATGGCAATAAATATGTACCTATTAATAATCAGTTTAAATGTTAATGACTTAAATGCTCTAACAAGACCTATATATGTATGTTGTCTATAAGAGAACTACCTCAGAATAAAAGATACACACAGACTAAATCTAAATGAATAAGAAGGAATATTTTATGCAAATGAAAATTTTAAAAAAGCTAGGGTAATAATACTTACATCTGACAGAAAATAGACTTTAAAACAAAGGCTATAGTAAGAGACAAAAGAACATTACATAGTGATAAAAGAAGCAATCCAAAAAAGAGGACATAACCCTTGTAAACATTTATGAACCCAACATAGGAGCACCTAAATATGTAAAGCAAATTTTGATGTATATAAATGAAGAGAATGAAAAGTAATACAGATATATTATGAGATTTTAAGACCCTATTGACATAAATGAATAAATTTTCTAGACAGAAAATCAATAAGAAAACAGGGGTCTTAAAGGACATACTAGATCAGATAGATTTAATTGATACCTCTAGAGCACTCCTTCCCAAAGGAACAGGACATCCATTTATTTTTATTGCACATGGAAGATTTTCTGGGATAAATTACATGGTAAGACACAAAACAAGTCTCGACAGTTTTAAGAAGATTGAAATCACATCAAGTATCTTCTCTGGCCATAATGATAAGAATCTAGAAATCAATAACAAGAAAAAAACTAAAACACATACAAAGAATGAAGGCTAAATAATATGTTACAAAACAATAAATGGGTTAACAACAAGATCACAGAAGAAATCAAAAGACACCTTGAAACAAAGGAAAATGAGAACACACTGAAAATATATAGGAAACAGAGAAAGCAGTTCTAAGAGGGAAACTCATAGCATTACAGGCTTATCTCAAGGAACAAGAAAATTCTTAGATAAAGAATCTCATTTTACACTTAAAGAAACTTGAAAAAGAACAACAAACATGGCCCAAAGAGAGTAGAATAAAGAAAATAATAAAGGTCAGAGCAGAAATAAAACAGAGTCTAAGAAAACAATACAAAAAAATCAATGAAAACAAGAGCTGCTTCTTTGAAAAGAAAAACAAGATCGACAAACCTTTAACCAAATTTATTAAGAAGAAAAAGAGAGGATTCAAATAAATAAAATCAGAAATAAAAGAGAAAAAGTAACAATTATATAAGACCAAAATAAAGAATTATAAGAAAATATTACAACAATATGCCAATAAAGTGGACAATCTGGAAAAAATAAATAAATTCTTACAAACATTCAAAACTGAATCAAGAAGAATCAGATAATCTGAATACACAGATTACAATTGGTAAAATTGAAGCAGTAATCACAAAACTCCCTACAAACAAAAGTCCTGGATCAGATGGTTTTACAGGTGAGTTGTACCAAATATTCAAAGAAGAACTAATACCCATCCTTCTCAAGTATTCCAAAAAAATTCAAGAGGAGTGGAGACTCCCAAGTTCATATTACAAGGACATTACCTTAAATCTAAAACCATGTAAAGACAGTACAAAGAAAGATAATTATAGGCCAATATGCCCAATAAGCATAGATGCTAAAATCCTCAATATACTGTTAGCAAATCAGATCCAAAAATTCATTGAAAAGATCATACACCATGATCAAATGGCATTTATTTCAGGGTTGGAAGGTTGGTACAATATTCACAAATCAAAAAACATGATATACCACATAAACAAAATAAAGGATAAAAATCACATGGTTATATCTATAGGTGCAGAAAAAGCGTTCATACAATCTAGCACCCATTTATGTGAAAATGGAAATAGAGGGAACATAGTCAATGTAATGAAGGTCATATGTAACAAACCGACACCCACTTGAGTGGACAAAAACCAAAAATATTTCCCTTAAGATCTGGAAATAAGACAGGAATATCTACTTTTACCACTCTTATTCAACATAATACTGAAACACAGCAATCAGATAAAAAGAAATAAAAGGCATCCAAATTGAAAAGAAATAAAACTGTCATTATTTGCAAATAACATGATACTGTATATAGAGAATTCTAATGATTCCACCAAATAAACTACTAAAACTGACAAATGAAAAGTTAAATATCAGAATATAAATTAAATATACAGAAATCAATCACATTTTTATACAAAAATAATGAACTATCAGAAAGGGAAATTAAGAAAACCATTCGATTTACAAATGCATCAAAAATACCTAGGGATAAATTTAACTGAGGACCAAAAGACCTGTACTGAAAAACTTATAATACACTGAAAAAGGAAATTTAGGAAAATACAAATAAATGGGAGCATATACCATGTTCATGAAAGAATTAATATGAAAATGACCATACTACACAAAGCAATCTATGAAGTCAATGCAGTTCTTATCAAGAAGCCAAATACATATTTTATAGAATTACAAGTATTCCAAAAATTTATATGGAACCACTAAACACCCCAAATAGTCACAGCTATTTTGAGAAAGAACAAAGTTGGAGGAATCGTGTTAACTGATAACAAGCTATAGGACAAGAATATAGTAATAAAAAACAACATGCTACTGTCATAAAAACAGACATTATAGGTCAATAGAACATAATAGAAAGCCCAGAAATAATCCCATGTCTTTATGTTTAATTAATATTTGACAAAGGAGACAAAACCATACATTGAGGTAAAGATAGACTATTCAATAAATGGTGTTGAGAAAACTGGAAGGATACATTAAAAAATAAACTAGACCACCTTCTTACGCCATATACAAAAATTAACTTTTAAAAAAATGAATTAAAGACTTAAATGTTAGTTTTGAAACCATAAAAAATATTAGAAGAGGGCCTGACCTGTGGTGGCGCAGTGGATAAAAGCGTCGACCTGGGAACACTGAGGTCACCAGTTCAAAACCCTGCACTGGTCTGGTCAAGGCACATATGGGAGTTGATGCTTCCAGCTCCTCCTCTCTTTCTCTCCCTCTCTCTCTCTCTCTCTCTCTCTCTCTCTCTCTCTCTCTCTCTCTTTCTCTCACTCTGTGTCTCCTCTCTAAAATGAAAAATAAAAAGAAATTTAAAAAAAAGTAAAAAAAATATTAGAAGAAAATATAGGCAGTAAAATCTTGGACATTTTTGTAGCAATAGTTTTTTTAATGTATCTCCTCAGGCAAAGGAAACAAGAGAAAAAAATAAATAGATGGTATTACATCAAACTAAAAAGATTTGCACAGCAAAGAAAACCATCAACAAAATGAAAAGACAACCCACTGAATGGGAGAATATATTTGCTAATGATACATCTGATCAGGGTTATTATACACATTTATATAAACTTTATAAAACTCAATAGCAAAAATATTTTTTTAAATAGGCAAAAAACCTGAATAAATACTTCTCTAAAGTATACATACAGATGGCCAATAGTCATATGAAAGGATATTTAATGTCACTAATCATCAGAGAAATGCAAATTAAAACCACGATGAGATATCCCTCACACCTGTTAGAATGGCTATCATCAATAAATCAATGTACAAAAAGTGTTGGCAAGGATGTGGAGAAAAGGGAACTCTCCTGAACTGTTGTTGTTGCAGATCGGTGAAGACACTGTTAACTCAAATAATGAAATATGGAACTACTTATGACCCAATGATTTCACTTCTGGGAATATATCCAAAGAAATTTGAAACACTAATTCAAAAGAATACACACTTCCCTGTGTTCACTGCAGCACTACTTACAGTAGTCAAGATCTGAAGCAGCCCCAGTGCCCACCAGTAGATGATTGAATAAAAATGCTGTGGTCCATTGACACAGTAGAGTATTATTCTGCTGTAAAAAGGAAGGAAATCTTAACTTTTGCAACAACCTGAATGGCCCTGGAAAATATCATGCCAAGTGAAATAATCCAGTAAGAAGAGAAAGACAAATGTTATATGATTTCACTTGTATGTGAAATCTAATGAATAAAATAAACTAACAAATAAAATAGAAACAGATTTATAGATACAGAGAACAGATGGATAGCTGTCAGGGAGAGGAGGTAGGGGGAATTGAGTAAAAAAGACAATGAAATTAAGCTAAAAATAACCCTAAACTCATAGCCACAGACAACAGTATGGGTAGTATGGTGATTACCAGGGGGATGGGGGTAGGGAGGTAGAAAAGGGTAAAGGGGGTACAAATTGTGATGGAAGGAGACTTGATTTAAGGTGGTGAACACACAGATGATGTATTATAGAACTGTACACCTGAAAACTATATAATTTTATTAACCAATGTCATTCCAACAAATTTCATGAAAATAAACAATAAAAAAGAGAATTGACATTTTACTAGATTTCTTTCCCTCTGTCCCTGTCACTATTCATCCCTTCAGACTCTAATTTTTTAGGAAAAACCCTCTTTTGCTGTCAAGGGCCCAGGCACCCCCCCCCCCAGAGTTCTGAGAATGCAGTTTTCTATGCTCCTCTGTGAATTGTCCTTCGTTCACTGTTACGTTTTTCTCTTAAAACTGGATGAAAAAAAATCTTGAAGAGTGAACTGGTTATGACAGTGTGTGCCACTTTGAGAGCTAAGGTCTCCATCTTCACTCTCATAATGAGGTTTTCTTTGCAAGATAAAGTTCTACTTTTTTTAAAAAGCCCCATTTTTTTTATTCCAAAAAAAAAAGTCTAAAGAAGTGTCATAGCTCAGGAAATGCCTCAGTCTGACACGACTTTCCTTTATGTGATATTATCACTTAAAGCTTCAACCCATTTCACACCTGAGATAAACAGCATCTAGCCTTCCGTTTTGTTTTCATTTGTTTTTTTCCATTGAGAGAGAAGTATCAACTCATTGTTCCACTTAGTTGTGCGCTCGCTGGTTGCTTCTCCCACGTGCCCTGTCCTGACCCAGATCCAACTCACATATTCTGTGCTATAGGATGACATTCTATCCTCAGAGCAACCGGCCAGGGACAAACTGTATGCAGTCTTTCAATGTTCTCTCTCTTTGTTCAGCCTGGACAAGCCGTCTGATTCTACATTAGAGAATCTGGCTTACCATGTACAAAATGAGTTGAAAGAAAACTGCTTATGGTGGAATTTTTAACAATTTGAAATAGAATTAAATTTATTCTTCTCAAGTTCTTAAAATGATATCCTCTTCTTTTAGAATTTGCTTTAGCTTTGGCAGAAATGTGGAATGGGACAGTTTGTAATGGAGTTAATTTTTTATACATATTGCTAAGAAAATTGATGCTGAAGTGCTTATTGTTATTAGAAACTTTTAAAAATCACATGCCTAAGAGGAAAAGGGCTTTACTTTAAATAGCATTAAATCTCATTCAATTAACTTTCTAAAGCTGCCAAAAACCATTTGAAAAAGAATGTTCCTGGAGTGCACCTCAACTCCATATTTTCAAATGCTCAACTCTTCAAGGAGACTTTAGAGTATAGTTGGGTAGGGGAACTCTTTATGAAAAGGTTAAATAGATTTTAAATTTTCAAAGATGATAAAAAAGGAGAGGGGTAAATAAAAAAATGACTAACAATCTGTTGGGATTACTTCTAAAGCAAATTTCAAAGATGACTGGTTTCTCTAGGGAAAACGAATGTAAACGGTAAATATAGTGATATTAAGTAGAAGTAACTAGGCTCATTAATTTCATAAGACCTTTTTTTCTTCCCACTATTTGATCTAAGGCTTCATAGTCGTTACCATGAGCATCTTCCCAGTGTTTCCACGAGGGGGATAGGAGGTTCTAGCCTCTGCTTATAGCTGGAGAAGCGAAATTCTCCCTACAGGTGTGCTTTAGCAATCATGTTTTGGCTCTCACAACTAAATTTATTATAGCCCATATTTCCTAATCATTGGTTTGCAGACTGGGCTGGTCTAACGTCAAGTTTTAAGTCCTTGAAAAAAAGAAATGAGTGTTCATAAAGCCAAAAATCATTCGGTATGAAAGGCTGACCTCTAAATTGCAATTGTGTCCTTCTTACTTTTCCAGTTCTAGGAAACTTGACTATTTTTGTTATTTAGGGAAAAATATTGGGGGGCTCTAAATTATTTTTTGTTGGTCCTTAATTTCAAATTGGATTTTTAAAATTTATTTGCCTCATGATCAAAAGTAACTAATAAAACACAGAAAAAGATACCCACATATATTAATATAGGTAATACTTTTATTTTAAAATTAAAGCTATTATTTTTATTGGGCTATTCTGCTGCTTCTGGCTACTGTATACTGAACACCTACCATCTGCTGATCACTAGGATAATTACTGGACATGGATTATTTCATCTAATCTGAACCATACCCTAGGAGGAAAATATAACAATTATCTTCAATTTACAGATAAGGGAACTAAGCTACTTGGAGTGTGACTACTTGAGGTCA
This sequence comes from Rhynchonycteris naso, assembly GCA_037038555.1. NCBI lineage: Eukaryota > Metazoa > Chordata > Mammalia > Chiroptera > Emballonuridae > Rhynchonycteris > Rhynchonycteris naso. The sequence continues at coordinate 234,026,229 of CM072998.1, forward strand.
CACAGCTTTAAGAGAAACAAAATGTAAAAGCAGGCAAAAGTCAGAACACTCCCTCTTACCTACAATGTGGTTCTACTATTTGACATTTTTATGTGAGAAATATTCAGGAGGTAATACAAACATTAAACAGATTCAATTGAAAAATCAATTGGGTACATAACCTATTGTACATATTTTCTTATTTTTATTGTTCTGTCAAATTCTGGCCATGGGCTGAGTCAGGATAATAATATCAAACACTAGTCAATATTTATTTGCTATTCTACCTGACAAGCATTGTGATGATCATTGCAAATAAATTTTTTGACTTAATTTTTACAACAAGACCATGGGTGAATAAACTTTATTATCCCCATGTGCAGATAAAGAAACTGAGGTTGCCAGAGAACAATTTGACCCAGATTCAAGTTAATAAAATGAATGGGTAACACATTTGTTTTGTTTTAAGCCTCCCAGTGTGTGGTGACTTGCTACAGAAGTCAGAGGGACTGACACAGTTTATAAACTTCACTGTTTTTTCTACCATTGTTAAAACAAAACAATAACAAAAACTCTCTTAACTTGACTACCCCTTTCAGTTGCCACTTTTTCCCTTATAGCAATATTCCTCAAAAGAGTTATCGATACATACAGACTCCAGATTGTCTCCTCTTATTCTTTCCTGAATCTGTACCCACCAGGAGTTTCCCTCTCTCATGGAATTGAAATTGGTCCTCAGTACTGACAATGACTTCTATGTTCTTGACCACCCACGGACAGTGGACACAGTAGACAGCTCTCCTGAAATACATTCTCCATTTGGCTCCCAGGACATGGCATAGGTCTAGACTTCCAGTCCACTCTTTCCTGGCCCACTCTTTCCTGGTCTTCTGTGCTAGACCCACTTCCTCTTTCTTATTCTTTCTTTTTTTTTACAGGGACAGAGAGAGAGTCAGACAGAGGGATATATAGGGACAGACAGACAGGAACGAAGAGAGGTGAGAAGCATCAATCATTAGTTTTTCGTTGCCGTCACAACACCTTAGTTGTTCATTGATTGCTTTCTCACATGTGCCTTGACCGCGGGCCTTCAGCAGACCAAGCAATCCCTTGCTGGAGCCAGCGACCTTGGGTCCAAGTTGACGAGCTTTTTGCTCAAGCCAGATGGGCCCGCGCTCAAGCTGGCTAGCTCGGGTCTCAAACCTGGGTCTTCTGCATCCCAGTCCGATGCTCTATCCACTGCGTCACCGCCTGGTCAGGCAGCCACTTCCTCTTCTTAAGAACAAAATCCTTCACGGCCTTTCTCTCTTCTTATTTATTTCCACTGAGATTTTGTCTGAGCTAATGGCTTAAATTCCATAGGTTTCCAATAATTCCCGTTTATATCCATAGCCTAGATTTCTCCCTTGCATTCTGTACTTTTGAAGTTACCTGTGTATTCAGCCTGTCTACTCAGATGGCTCACTGGCATCTCAGAGTACCATGTCCAGAGCTGATATACTAAATTTCATCCCAAGCTTGCTTCATACTTACCTCCGTTAGCAACTGAAACCTCAGTCCTCCTCCTGTCTTTATCTTCTGCTCTCACATTGCTACCACGCTCACAAACATGTCTGAAACCAGAAGTTTTTCTCCAAGCCATTCTCTGCGACAGCATCTGGGTGTCCTAAAATTTAACTCAATTCTGACACTATCTTCAGACATCATCAAATCCTACAGGTTAAGGGCTCAGTCCAAAAAGACAGTGAAACTGTCACACCCACCCCACTTCAGTTGCCAATCACAATCCAGGTTGTCACCTCTGCTCTGACCTGATCAGCTAGCTATAAATTGGAAGTTCCAATAGCACCCACCCCCCTCACTCCAGTTCAATACTCATATTACTCAGGGAAACATACATGCTTACCAGTTTATTAAAGATACAAATGAGCGTCCAGATGGAAGCGATACACAGGACAAGGTATGTGGGAAGGGACATATATGGAGTGTTTATGCCTCATCTGGGCTTTTCACTCTCCCAGAACCTCTACTCGTTTCCCACCAACTATGTTGCTAACAGATGGGGCTATGTCACATCCTTCCCTTCATATGCCACATCCAACCCACCAACCAATTCTGTCAGCTCTCCTGTCAAAATACACTTGGAATCCAATAATTTCCCACTAAGCTTATTGCTAACATGTGGGGTCTTGCTACCTTCATATTCCACCTGGGTCACTGCAGTAACTTCCTCAACAGTCTCCCTGCTTCTACCCCTGCCCTTTTCACATTATACACAACTTGCAGCCAGAGTACTCCTGCCATATCCTAAATCAGGTTGCGTCACCTGCTCTAATGTTCTAGTACTTCCCGTCTCACTTCAGTATTCTATGACTCAGGTAACCTGTCTGACCTCATCTCCGGTCACTCTGCTCCATCTCTCTGCATATGGACTTATCCCTTCCAGTGGATCCATGCATGGTCGTTCCTCACTTCCTGATCTTTCCCCCTGACAATTTCATGGCCTGTTTCTTCATTCCTACAGGTTTTCACTTAAAGTATCTCATTCCCAGTGAGGCCTTTCCTGACTATCCTTTCTAAAGTCCCTACTCTTTTTCCCAACACCTTCAAGGCACCTTCTTTGGTTTATTTCCCTTTTTGTCATGCATCACTATCTGATACGCTTACATTTTATATATTTCTTTTCTGACACCCCACTAGAATATAAGCTTCCTGAGGTCAGGGGATTAGGCTTCACTAGTGCAATGCTTGGGGCATAATAGCACTATCACATACCTGTTAAATAAATAAGTGTATGAACATGCTGTATGGAATATTAGAAATAGCACAGAACCATGGGTAAAATAAATGCACTGTGAGTAGACATTAAGAACAGTCATTCCAGGCCCTGGCCAGTTGGCTCAGTGGTAGAGCATCAGCCCGGCATGTGGGAGTCCCAGGTTCAGTTCCCGGTCAGGGCACACAGGTGAAGTGGCCATCTGCATCTCCACTTTTCCCCCTGTCTTTCCTCTCTTCCCATCCCACAATCAAGGCTCCATTGGAGTAAAGTTGGCCTGGATGCTGAGGATGGCTCCATGGCCTCCACATCAGGTGGATGCTAGAATGGCTCCAGCCATGCAATGGAGCAACACCTCAGATGGGCAGATCATCACCTCAGGTGGGCATGCTAGGTAGATCCCGGTGGTCAGGCACATACAGGAAGGAGTCTGACTGCCTCCCTGCTTCTAACTTCAAAAAAAAAAAAAAAAAAGAACAGTCATTCCAAACACCGACAGGGTTAAGATATAATTATCAGGTAAACAATGGGATGGCTATAAATACGATAAATTGCCTTACACTTTATATAAAGACCAAATTCCTACATGATGTAAAGCCTTCATGGTTATTATTTCATGTGTCTTCAGAATGTCTCTGAAGGTGGGCCAACGGCTTTGCTTTATATTTATTTCCATTGTTTGTCAGAGCTTCTTAAAATGCTATCTATATCACTCAGACTGTGACCTTGATTTTTCCCTTTGTTTCTCTTGTGGAGATAAGGCCAGTTGCTCTTAGTTAATTGAAAAACAGGCTCATCTGGGGCACAGGTGATCTTTATAACCTCGTAAACAGAAACTTGGATTTCTGTTTCATTGTTCAAACATGGCTTTCCACTGCTGGTAGATTTCCCCATCACAACACTACATCCCCAGAAATCTAGCGGCTCCTCTCCACTGGATATAATGTTAGCAGAAAGATCTTGACAGGCTAACTTCCGTTTCAGTTTAACAAAGGTCAAAGTCAGAGTGAAACAGCACAATCAACAATATCTGAATGAATACACTGAGAGAAATATAATATCGCCTAAATCTCCTGAATATAGAAGGGTAAAAATAATTCTAAAATAAGATTTAGACAAAGCCATTAGAGGACACATCCATGCGATGATAGCGCTCAGTGCACGTGGGCACAGAGAGATAGACAGAACACTAGACACACAATGAGTTGGCCGCCAAGGCTCCAGGCTAGAGAAGTCCAGTGTGAGATTTCTGACTGTCACGCAGTTTAGCTTTCCCAAGCTTCTTTAGTGAGCGCTGTATTCTAAAATTCCTAAATGAGAATAAAAGGAAATACAAATTATTTTAGGTCAACTACATTTCATCAGAAAGCAACAAATTTTCCCAGTCTGGCACAGGTTTTATTTCGTTTGTTGTTTCTTACATTTGGGTATTGGGGACTAATGGGTTCAATGTATTCTCTGCATGTTTATCACCTCCACTGAGCACAAAAGAAGCACTAGATGTTTTTGGTGAAGAATGAGTGTGGCCCTGGTGAGAATGGGAAAGTCATGAGGAGCTGGCAGTAGGAAGGGTGTGGAGGGAACAAACTGGAGAAGATCCACTGAAGTCCAAGCACATGACCCGAACTGCATGACACCAGCTAAACAGGCACTATTGAAATTCCTTTGCCATTTATGAGGGAAGAAGACACAAGTTCCTTAGAAAACGATGCTACAACCTCCAGTGCGCACCACCCTGGCCCTACTGTGTCTCTGCAGGAGAAAGTGGAGCTTCCAGTTTCCTTGCCATTAGGGATATTTCCTGCATTTCAGGGAACCCCGGGCCACCCTGAGCTCAAGGACAAGCTTTATTCTGGATTCATGAACTTGTATTTTCAAGGTTACCAAAGGCATGTGTTCTCTACACAGGTAGGGGTGGTGGATAGCCCTGGTCAGAGAGGCCTGAAGAGTGGGAAAGGAGGTGAGAAGGAACAAGCCATACAAAATATAACCAGCAACTAGTGTTAAAATTATATCGAGATGTACATTCCAAAGTTACAAATTATACTAAAGAGTCCACTTTGCTATGTGTATTTCTTGTCACTTGTAAATTTAAAATTGATTAATTCACAGCTTAATGTGACATTGTCTTTTCAGTTAGATTTTCACTTTGGTTTCTGATGATAATACCTACAATTTATTGAGCACTAACTCCAGGCCAAGTCCTTTACTTAGTACATTCTTAGGATAACCATTGGAGGAAAGCGTGCTACCCTATCCTCAAGGTGAGGAAACTGAGAAGTAACAACTGAGTGGCTTGACTCAGTCATCCCACAGAGCTGGGTTTAGAAAACCAGCAGGTCTTTGAATTGAAAACAGTTTTAAGAGTGAATACAGAGGTATTAAAAGTTCAAACTGGTCTTCTATTACTGAGTTTTACGTTTTCTTGTGTGTGTATTTATTGTCATTTGTATTTCTTATCAGTATTTCTAAAATCATTTATAAATGTTGCTATTCCTATGCCGTTGATTATAGCTATTTATCAATCTTCCACTCTTATTCATGTAGTCAGGTATGATTAATAATCTTAAATTATTACTCTAAATGTAAATTTGAGAACTCTTTATAAAATCAGAACTGGATTGTCTAATTAAAATTGGAACTGATTGCTTTAAAAGTTTAGCATAAATTGTGGGGGTTTTGTCCTTTTTTGCTCAGTCTCTCTACCCCCTCACCAAACACCCACTCCCAACGGCTGTCAGCCTAGCGAGCAAAAATTATTGAAATAGGAGTGTAGAGTTCATTCCTTTGCTTTTTATAACAAAGTTATTTTGTTTTTTTCAGTACTAGTTTATTTAATTTGATAACATTTCCAGAGGAATAATGCTTCTAATGAAAATGGTAGCTTTGGTCTTTATATTTATGATTCTTTTGAAATATTCCCTTATGTACATTTAAAATTATTCTATAGAAAAACTGAAACAGTATTTAAGTATTTTCAATAAGTATGAAAATGTTAGATGCTTTCTTGAGGAGTTGATTGGTTTTGCATAACCAACTAAATAGCTTTTATTTGTGTATTTGGATAATAATATATTGGTATTTTAAATACTGTTAAAACAAAATAGCCAATATATTAATTATGTCTAAAGAAGACACTTGCTCATACTTTATCACATTTAAGAGGTAAATTTATAGGTAATTTTGTGTAAAGAATTGCTTTGGCTTATTTAAGTATTGACGCACACACACAAAATGTTTGTTTTCTTTACTTTAAAGAGACCCCAAGTAAATTACTCTATAAATATAGAATTGTCCAATTATATATTACTCCTTTTTGTGAATTTACTTGAAATGTAAATATTACCTATAGGAAGATGTATAGTTGACTGTGTATGTCATGTAAAGCTCATTTTTTAGCTTTCGGATTTAATCAGTATTCTGCTGACATTTTCTATGGAGATTTGTAATCAGCAGTACCATAAAATCCATTTGTATTTCTTGAAACTAGACAGAGTAAGAAAAGCTTAAATTGGAATTATCATGTCTTTAGTAGAAATATAGTTTCAGAGTCTAATTACTATCATTAAAATATGGAGTTCTGATCAGCACTACAGCCACTGCCTATTGTTATTACCCAGGTTTATTTTCCAGGTGATGTATTCTTTTGATTCCCTCTCTTTCTTGCCTTAAAAGGGAGCCAGCAATGGGGCTGATTTTACTACCTATTTTCAATTATCACAATCACACAGCCATAAAAAACTAAGATAAGAAACATTTTAATTATAACAGTGTCTCAAAAATGAGTGACTAAATTGCCATGCTCATTTATTACCTGGGATATGATGTTCAAATTACTTTACTATCTTTTAAAATCAGTAAGGATTGTGTTGAAGGAAAAATAAAATCAGTATTATAAATTTCAGAGCATTGGCCTAGTATATGGATGTCCTGGGTTCAATTCATGGTCATAGCACACAAGAGAAGTGACCATTTGCTTCTTTCCTCCTTCCTCTCCCCCTTCTCTCTCTTTTCCCTTCCTGCAGCCAGTGACTGGATTGATTTGAGCATTGGCTCCAGGAGCTGAGGATAACTCAGTTGATCCAACTGCATCAGCCACAGGCACTAAAAATAGCTGGATTTGAGCATTGATTCCAGGTAGGGGTTGCTGGGTGGATCCTGGTCGAGGCACATGCAGGAGTCTGTCTCACTATCTCCCCTCCTCTCACTTAAAGAAAAAAAGATTATTAAAAAAAAGAATAAATATCCACAATGTGTCAGTTGGGAAAAATATGATTAATTGTGTGGGGGGTCTTAGGGAAACAAGAGGAGCCTTTAAGTGAAGTCACAGGCTGATGGCTGTCTCCTCACATTTGTGAACTGCCTCATTCATGGGCCTTTAGACATCACCTTATGTATTGATCTTTGATATTGGCTTAGACTCAAGTTGTATCCTAATAGGTATTTGTAAAAACAGATTTAAAATCATGAAAGAATTTTGGGGCCTTGTATGAAGCACTATAGAATCTGTTGCCATGTATTAGAAAAAGCCTGAAGGACTTCTAGGATAGGAAGAATGTCTTCCTTCAAATCATTAGGGAAAACCAACATTTTTTTTCATTAGAAAAAAACCAGCACTCTTCTTCAACAATATTTCTTGGTAAGAGTGAATACAGAGTGATGTATTTTATAACATCTAAATAGAGTGCTTTTTTTCAGAACATCTCACAGGACTGACTTTTATATTTTTTTGGAGAATTTAATAGAAAAAAAGAAGAACTAAGGCTATACTTTTAGGGATCATTTCTACAGTTCAAGAAAGAACTAACCAATGATAGAGTTCTTTTGTTTGTTCTTATTCCTCTCTGGGCTTTGGTTTGGAAGAATTAAGACTTTCTGGAGTGGGAGACTTTCAAGTGAATTGGAATGGCACACTAGTATATATCAGATGTATATATCAGCAAGCAGGAATATAAGGACAATAGTTACAGAGTCTCCAGCAGCAGAGCTTTCCATATGACATCACATTACAAGAAAGGCCCATGGGAATCCCTGGTACTCACATACTGATTGCAGAGCTGAAGCACCAGCTCAGTGGTATTTTAGGTAATTTATGAGATAGTTTATGAGATTGGTGTGCAGTATGCACTATGCATCAAAGACCTTAATGTGCTCTATGTCATCAACAGGAAGACTATATGGGATGGAATCTGAGTGGGTCCCACTTACCATCACTTCTAGTGAGCCATTTAGGGAATTTGTGCTTCCATTTCTCACAGCAGTAGGTTATGGAAGCTTAGAAAGCCTGGTCCTGAGAAACAGAATATTTCCACCAGAAGATACAGAATGTTTCCCATTGAATTATAAGCTGCTACTGTCTCCTGGAAGGGGTTATCAGGAAGAGGAAGGACTGCAGTTACACAGCACTTGGGTGCCCTTTTGTAATACCCGGCTCAACTTTGATGGTAGATGGACAAGTGCAGCAGCCGTAGCCTGAGAAATGCACGGAGACTCAGGTCTTTGGCCTCTCAGGGATGAGAGTCTTGGTCATGCCATTAGGTAAGCCACTGAGAGCGGCAGAAGAGCTGCTTGAAGGCAAGGGGAGTCTAGAATGGAGAGTGAAAGAGAGAAGATGAGTGTCAGGTGCAGCCCTGAGACCAGTAGTAGTGATAAGTGTTATAGTTTATGTGACTGACCTTCTTCCTCTTTTCCTTACTCTTCCCCAAGAAGAGACTTCCCCACCCCAAATCTCAAAGGAGAGCTTCCCAAATCGACAGGAAGTGGTGGATCTAAGTGATACACGATATGGACTGCAGTGAACATGAAGTGACACCACCTAGACTATTCTTGGCTAATATAAAGGGCTAGTGCCCCAGTTATAGCAGAATGCCTCCAGCAGTCAGCTCCAAACGGGTTTGTCTTGGCTGCAAAGTCACCTCTCCCAAAGACATGCCCATTTAACGACTGACTGAGGCAGGGGGACAAAGGCCTTGCCACTTCCTCCCCAAGCCAGACAACTCTGCTGGGCTGTATGGACTGCAGGTCTTCTTGCTGGGTTATCTGTAGCTTTGCTGTGCCCTCCTTGTGATTTGACTTCTCCATCTGCCCAATTCTGCTTCCTGTCCCTACTGTCCACAGGTGTTGATTCCAGATAAGTAGTCCACATGCCAAACTTCATCTCAGCATCTGTCTCTGGATAACCTAACCATCAACAACTGATGTCACCAGTGGCATTTAGTATATCAAAAAATGGTTTTTAAAATCTCTAGTGAGGATTTTTATTTCAAAAGGCACCTGATTATCAAGCCCTTAATATCAACTCTCCAAACTTTCATTAAAATAACTGTGCAGATGTAGCAAAGAATAAAAATGCACAGCATTGATGATCAAACTCTTATCATATTAGGAATTTTACTGACTCTGAGGTCAATGAAATTGGATTAAAATATCAGATTGATATAATTCAAAACCTACTACTGTGTTCTTAGCAAATTGTTCACCTAGTACAGCTGTGGTACAGTTGTATAGCTTACTGACACTTCAGCCAATTTTCATGTTTACTAGATCAGGTAAATTACTAAAAAATGGTACTTTTCTAAGCTTTACCGTACTGAACATGATGGCTAGTCCTGCTGCAGAATTTAGGGGAGGTACATGAATTGGGTCATTGTATCCCAACAGAGGTTTACTATTGGGGGTGAGGGATATTGCCTCCATTACCTTTGAAGATGTAATGAATGTTTTTGATCTCAGCCACAGACAAATGCACAGACTCATCTACATTTATTTATTGATTGATTGATTTTTAATTTATTGTGTTTACAATGATTCTAGTGTCCCCCCAAATGCGTACCCCCTCCCCCATATTCCCCTAAACATCCCCGTTGCTCCACTCCCCATAGTGCCCTCCCCATTCCCTTCAGGTTTATCGCATCCTATCATCCCCTTTCCCTCTGTTCTCTTTTCCTCTGGTCCCTTTGATCCCTCCTCTGTCTCAGTTTCCTTTCTCAGTTTGCTTTGTTCATTGGATTTCTCAAATGAGTGAGGTCATATGATATTTTCTTTTTTGGCCTGGCTTATTTCACTTAACATAATAGTTTCCAGGTCCATCCATGTTGTTACAAAAGGTAAGATTTTCTTCTTTTTCATGGCGCCATAGTATTCCATTGTGTACTACTGCTTTTTAATCCACTCGTCCACTGATGGACACTTGGGCTGTTTCCAGATCTTCACTATTGTGAACAATGCTGCCACGAACATTGGGGGGGGGGGCATTTCTCCTTTTGAATCAGTGATATAATGTTCTTGGGATATATTCCTAAAAGTGGGATGGCTGGGTAAAAAGGCAGTTTAATTTTTAATTTTTTGAGAACTCTTTATACTGTTTTCCACAGTAGCTGCACCAGTCTGCATTCCCATCAGCAGTGCAGGAGGGTTCCCTTTTCTCCACATCCTCTCCAGCACTTATTGTGTGTTGTTTTGTTGATGAGTGCCATTCTGGCTGATGTGAGATATCGCAAGGTGATATTTCATTGTGGTTTTAATTTGCATTTCTCTAATGATTAGTGATATCGAGCATTTTTTCATCTGTCTATTGGCCATCTGTATGTCCTCTTTGGAGAATTGTCTGTTCATTTCTTTTGCCCATTTTTTTGATTGGATTGTTTATCTTCCTGGTATTGAGTTTTACAAATTCTTTATAAATTTTGGTTATTAACCCCTATCAGATGTATTGTCGAATATGTTCTCTTATTGTGTGGTTTGTCTTTTTATTCTGTTCATATTGTCTTTAGCCATGCAAAAGCTTTTTAGTTTGATATAGTCCCATTTGTTTATACTGTGTTTTTTTCCCTTGCCCATGGAGATAAATCAGCAAATAAATTGTTGCAAGAAATGTCAGAGAGCTTACAGCCTATGTTTTCTTCTAAGATGTTTATGGTTTTACTGCTTACATTTAAGACTTTTACCCATTTTGAGTTTATTTTTTGTGAATGGTGTAAGTTGATGGTCTAGTTTCATTTTTTTGCAGGTAGATGTCCAATTTTCCCAACACCATTTGTTAAAGAGGCTGTCTTTACTCCATTGTATGTTCTTTCCTCCTTTCTCAAATATCAGTTGTCCATAAAAGGTGTGGGTTTATTTCTGGGTTCTCTGTTCTGCTCCATTGATCTATGTGCCTGTTCTTATGCCAGTACCGGGCTATTTTGAGTATAATGCCTTGTATAACTTGATATCAGGAAGTGTAATACCTCCCACTTTATTCTTCTTTTTCAAGATTGCTGCGGCTATTTGTGTTCTTTTTTGGTTCCATATAAATTTTTGAAATATGTGTTCTATATTTTTGAAGTTTGTCATTGTTATTTTAATTGGTATTTTATTGAATTTATAAATTGCTTTGGGTAATATAGACATTTTAATGATGTTTATTCTTCCTATCCATGAACACGATATATACTTTCACTTGTTTGTATCTTCCTTGATTTCTTTTATCAATGTTTTATAATTTATCGAATACAAGTCTTTAATCTCCTTGGTTAAATATACTCCTAGGTACTTTATTTCTTTTTGTTTATTTATTTATTTATTATTAATTTTAATGGGGTGACAGCAATAAATCAGGGTACATATGTATAATGAAAACATCTCCAGGTTATCTTATCATTCAATTGTGTTGCATTCCCGTCACCCAAAGTCAAATTGTCCTCTATCACCTTCTATCTGATTTTCCCTGTGTTCCTCCCCTCCTCCCTATCCTACCCTCCCGTCCCTCCTCCCATCCAATAACCACCACTCTTTTGTCCATGTCTCATAGTCTCACTTTCATGTCCCATCTATGTATGAAATCATGCTGTTCTCAGTTTTTCTTTTTTTCTGATTTACTTATTACACTCCTTATAATGTTATCAAGGACCATCCATTTTGTTATAAATGATCCGATGTCATCATTTCTTATGGCTGAGTAGTATTCCATAGTATATATGTACCATTGCTTTTTAATCCACTCATCTTCTGGTGGACACTTGGGCTGTTTCCAGATCTTCGCTATTGTGAACAATGCTGCCACGAACATGGGGGCGCATTTCTTCTTTTCAAACAGTGCTATGGTGTTCTTAGGGTATATTACTATAAGTGGGATAGCTGGGTCAAAAGGCAGTTCGATTTTTAATTTTTTGAGGAATCTCCAAACTGTTTTTCATAGTGGCTGCACCAGTCTGCATTCCCACCAGCAGTGCAGAAGGGTTCCCTTTTCTCCACATCCTCGCCAGCAGTTATTCTGTGTTGTTTTGCTGATGAGTGCCATTCTGACTGGTGTGAGGTGATATCTCATTGTGGTTTTAATTTGCATTTCTCTAATGATTAGTGATATTGAGCATTTTTTCATAAGGCTATTGGCCATCTGTATGTCCTCTTTGGAGAAATTTCTATTCATTTCTTTTGCCCATTTTTTGATTGGATTGTTTGTCTTCCTGGTGTTGAGTTTTATAAGTTCTTTATAAATTTTGGTTATTAACCCCTTATCAGACGTGTTGTCGAATATGTTCTCCCATTGTGTGGTTTGTCTTTTTATTCTGTTCTTATTGTCTTTAGCTGTGCAAAAACTCTTCAGTTTGATATAGTCCCCTTTGTTTATCCTGCTGCTTATTTCATTTGCCCATGGAGATAAATTGGCAAATATACTGCTGCTACAGATGTCGGAGAGCTTGCTGCCTATGTTTTCTTCTAAGATGCTTATGGTTTCTCGGTTTACGTTTAAGTCTTTTACCCATTTTGAGTTTGTTTTTGTGAATGGTGTAAGTTGATGGTCTAGTTTCATTCTTTTGCAGGTAGATGTCCAATTTTCCCAACACCATTTGTTAAAGAGGCTGTCTACTCCATTGTATGTTCTTGCCTCCTTTCTCAAATATCAGTTGTCCATAAAGCTGTGGGTTTATTTCTGGGTCCTCTGTTCTGTTCCATTGATCTATGTGCCTGTTCTTATGCCAGTACCAGGCTGTCTTGAGTATAATGGCCTTATAGTAAACCTTGATATCTGGAAGAGTGATACCTCCTGCTTTATTTTTTCTTTTTAAGATTGTTGAGGCTATTCATGTTCTTTTTTGGTTCCATATAAATTTTTGGAATATGTGTTCTATATCTTTGAAGTATGTCATTGGTATTTTAATTGGTATTGCATTGAATTTATAAATTGCTTTGGGTAAAATAGACATTTTAATGATGTTTATTCTTCCTAGCCATGAGCACGGTATATGCTTCCACTTGTTTGTATCTTCCTTGATTTCTTTTATCAATGTTTTATAATTTTCTGAGTACGAATCCTTAACCTCCTTGGTTAAATTTACTCCTAGGTACTTTATTTTTTTGGCTGCAATAGTGAAGGGGATTGTTTCCTTAATTTATTTTGCTGACAGTTCATTGTTGGTATATAGAAATGCCTCTGATTTCTGAGTATTAATTTTATATCCTGCCACCTTGCTGAATTCATTTATAAGGTCCAGTAGTTTTTTGACTGAGACTTTAGGGTTTTCAATATACAATATCATATCATCTGCAAATAGTGACAGTTTTACTTCTTCTTTTCCAATTTGGATGCCTTTTATTTCTTCTTCTTGTCTGATTGCTGTAGCTAGGACTTCCAGAACTATGTTGAATAAGAGTGGTGAAAGCGAGCATTCCTGACTGGTTCCTAATCTTAAGGGGATTGCTTTTAATTTTTGTCCATTTAGCATGATGTTTGCTGTGGGTTTGTCTTAGATGGCCTTTATCATGTTAAGGAATGTTCCCTGTATTCCCACTTTACTGATAGTTTTGAGCATGAATGGGTGCTGGATTTTATCAAATGCCTTTTCTGCATCTATTGAAATTATCATGTGATTTTTGTCCTTCCTTTTGTTTAAGTGATGAATCACATTGATTGATTTGCGAATATTGAACCAGCCTTGCCTCTCCAGAATAAATCCCACATGATTATGGTGGATGATTTTTTTCATATATTGCTGGATCCGGTTAACTAATATTTTGTTGAGAATTTTAGCGTCTAAATTCATCAGCGATATAGGCCTATAATTTTCTTTCTTTGTGTTGTCTTTGCCTGGTTTTGGGATCAGAATTATGCTCACCTCATAAAAGAGTTTGGAAGTGTTCCTTCCTCTTGAATTTTTTGAAATAGCTTGAGGAGGATAGGAGTTAGTTCTTCTTTGAATTTTTGATAGAATTCACTTGTGAAGCCATCAAGCCCAGGACTTTTCTTTTTTGGGAGTTTTTTGATAACTGTTTCGACCTCATTTGCTGTAATTGGTCTGTTTAGGTGTTCTGATTCTTCCAGATTGATTTTGGAAGGTTATATGATTCCAGAAATTTGTCCATTATACCAAGATTGTCTAATTTTTTGGTATATAGTTCTTCATAGTATTTTCTTACAATGCTTTGTATTTCTGTTGTGTCAGTTGTTATTTCTCCACTGTCCTTTCTAATTTTATTTATTTGAGTCCTCTCTCTTTTTTTTCTTGGTGAGTCTAGTTAAAGGTTCATCAATCTTGCTTACCTTTTCAAAGAATCAGCTTCGGGTTTCATTGATCCTCTGTATTGTTTCCTTAGCCTCTATGTCATTTATTTCTGCTCTAATCTTTATTATTTCCTTCCTTCTACTGGTCTTGGGTTTTATTTGCTGTTGTTTTTCTAGTTCCTTTAGATGCAGGGTCAGGTTGCTTATTTTAGCTTTTTCTAGCTTCTTATGATATGCCTGTAGTGCAATAAACTTCCCTCTCTGAACTGCTTTTGCTGTGTCCCATAAATTTTGAGTTGATGTATACTCATTATCATTTGTTTCTACAAACTATTTTATTTCTTCTTTGATCTCAATGTTAATCCATTCATTATTTAATATTATGCTATTTAGTTTCCAAGTGTTTGAGTATTTTTCAGTTTTTCTTTTGTGGTTAATTTCTAGTTTCATGGCATTGTGATCAGAGAAAATGCTTGATATGATTTTAATCTTCTTAAATGTATTGAGACCATTCTTGTGTCCTAACATGTGGTCTATCCTGGAAAACGTACCATGAGCGCTTGAGAAGAATGTATATTCTACTGCTTTAGGGTGAAGAGTTCCGAAAATATCTATTAAATCAAGTTGATCTAGTGTCTCCTTTAAGTCTGCTGTTTCTTTATTAATTTTCTTTCTTGAGGATCTATCAGGTGTTGTTAGAAGGGTATTGAAATCCCCTACTATTCTAGTATTGCTGTTAATCTCGCCCTTTATATCCATCAAAGTCTGCTTTATGTATGTCGGGGCTCCTATATTTGGTGCATTGATATTTATAATAGTTATATCTTATTGTTGAATTGTTCCCTTTATCATTATGTAGTGTCCTCCTTTATCTCTTACTACAGCCTTTGTTTTAAAGTCCATTTTGTCTGATATAAGTACTGCTACCCCGGCTTTTTTTTCATTTCCATTTGCATGAAACATTTTTTTCCATCCTTTTACCTTCAGTCTATGTGCATCTTTTGTTTTAAGGTGTGTCTCTTGTAGACAGCATATGTATGGGTCCTGTTTCTTTATCCATGCAGCTATCCTATGTCTTTTGATTGGATCATTTAATCCATTTACATTTAAGGTTATTATTGATATGTAGTTGTTTATTGCCATTTTATTCTTTAAAGCTGTATTCTTCTTTTGCTCTATTCTTTCCTCCCTTTAAACTGTTCACAACAGGCCCCTTAGTATCTCATGCAGAATTGGTTTGGTTTTTATGAATTCCTTCAGGCTTTCTTTTTCTGGGAAGCTCTTTATTTCTCCTTCAATTTTAAACGTTAGCCTTGCTGGATAAAGTAGTCTTGGTTGTAGGTTCTTGTTCTGCATTACTTTGATTATATCTTGCCATTCCCTTCTGGCCTCAAGTGTTTCTGTTGAGAAGTTCGATGTCATCCTTATGGGGGCTCCTTTGTAGGTGATAGCCTTTTTTTTCCCTAGCAGCTTTTAAAATTTTTTCTTTATCCATTAGCTTTGGTATTTTAACTATGATGTGTCTTGGTGTATATCTTTTTGGTTTTCTCTTTTATGGAGTTCTGTTTGCTTCTTGAACGTGTGGAGTGTTTCCTAGCCTTAATTTAGGAAAGTTTTCTGCTATGATTTGATTGAACAAAGTTTCCATTTCCTGTCCTCTCTCCTCTTCTTCAGGCACCCCTATGATGCGAATGTTGTTTCTCTTCATGTTGTCACAGAGCTCCCTTAGAGTTTCCTCACATTTTTTGAGTCTCTTTTTCTTTTTCTTCTCTGCTTCTGTGCCTTTGTTTATTGTGTCCTCTAACTCGCTTATTCGATCCTCAGCGTCATTCATCCTGCTTTTAATTCCTTCCATTGTGGTCTTCAGTTCTGATACTGTATTTGTCATTTCTGTCTGATTCTTTTTTATTATTTCAATTTCATTTTTTATACTTGTTATCTCTTTATTTAGGTGTTTATAGTGACTATCCATTGTTGCTCTAATTTTTTTGAACACCCTAACTATCATTATTCTAAATTCTGCTTCTGGTAATTTGGTTATATCTGGTTCATTCAGGTTCTTCTGTGGGGATTTCTCTTGATTCATTTGGTTTGCATTCCTCTGCCTGCCCATTTTGTCTGTGTATAAGCAAGTTGTGGCCACTGGAGTCCAGTAGGTGTTGCCTTTGTGTTCTCTAGGTGTGGTCTATCTGCAGGCCCGCCACCCCTTCTGCTGCTGCCTAGGGTCGTTGGGTATGGGCGTTGCCAGCGCCGGCCCACTGTGGCTTTTGCTGTGATTTCTGCCTCTCCTCCGCAGGAGGGGCTGTCACTCAAGCCACAAGCCTCAGCACCAAACGTAAAGGTGAGCACCTTTGCTCAGCTGCAAACTCAGCCTGTTTCCGGACTTCCGCCCAGAACCCACAGTCAGAGCCTGCTTGCCACAGTTTCACGGGTTGGGCGGCACTTTTGATGTGCTCTCAACTGTGAGCCTTTGCCTGTCCGGAGCTTTAGCCCCGCCCTTGAGGCCAGGGCCCTTCTGCGCAGGGTCACAAACCAAGGTTTATTGGGCCGGACGTGTTTGCTGGCTTCCACTCAGCTGCGAACTTCTGCTCCTCCCGAACTCTACCCAGCCTCCGCCTTCGGAGCCCGCTCGTTCACGTAGGATGGCAAATCGCGGTTTCTCCAGCCCGGCGGGGATAGTAGCATGGGCTCAGCTGTGAGCTTCCACTTGCCTCGGGGTCTACCCCATCCCCGCACTCGGAGCCCGCTTGCACTCGTAGAATGGCAAACCGAGGTTTCTCTGGCCAGGCGGGGCTGGTAGCTTGAGCTCAGCCGCAAGCCCCCACCCGTTCTTGGTCCTAGCCCGGTCCCCGCAGGCAGGGCCAGCTTGTGCAAGGTCGCAAAGCAGATTTCTGTGCTTTCCTGGACTCCCACTTTGTTCCCGTAGGTGGGATTACAGGTGGGTCCGCAGCTTCCGGACCGCTTTCGCGCATCCCCTCCACCCCTCCGGGGCTAGGCCGAGCTCACACTGGCTTGGCCTCTGCCCACGCCGACAGAACCGCATTTCAGCGTCCGGCTGCCACCATACCCTTCAGCAACCCTCAGCAGAGTAGCAAGGGACCTAATACTCCACACTGTAGGCCTGGGAGCTCCCTCACTTGTTTCACAGATCAAAACTGTCCAAATGCCTCTTCTAGGCTCTGGGACTGCAGGCTGGGGCTTGGTTCCTGGGACCCAGGTCCCTCCCTCTTCGTCAAACTCTCCTCCCGCCAAGCGGGTGTCTTCGGGCTGCCGTTTGCTCTGGGGAGCTGGGCAGCCCTCTTCGCGTTTTCGCTATTCCTACCAGTCTCAATGTGGCTTCTTCTGTGTTCCTTGGTTGAAGAGTCCACTTAGTTTAGTTCAAAGTTGGTTTATCCAGATGATGGTTCTTAAAATTGAGTTATAATTCACTTTGGTTCTGGGAGTTGGAAGTTGGTACGTCCGCCTACTCCGTCGCCATCTTGCTCCTCTCTGGAGAAAGTAACTTTTATTCAGGGTCCTTTTGTGCCTGGGGAAAAATCAGGGGCTTTCATACGATGTACAGAGGAATGAAGAACTAGTAGTTTCTGCCACAGCCATCCACAACAATCCCTCTTCAATTCCAGCCCGAATCTGGTACTAAACAGGAATGTCCGCTCTGCTCAGGAACAACCTTTCTGGGAGGACAAAGAGAGTCTCAGTCAGCCCTCAGGGAGAGATGGGCGAGGAATTTTCTCCAAGCTAATTTCTGAAGGGTATTTGCAGGGCACTAGTCTCAGGAGCTGTTGTTGCCCAACATCTTGGAACGCTCTCTTTTTGTTTATTTAGTGAAAGAGATTGTTTTTTTTTAATTTCCCTTTTTGACCGTTCATTGTTGGTGTATAAAAATGCCTCTGATTTCTAAGTATTAATTTTTTATCCTGCCACCTTGCTGAATTCATTTATCAGATCCAGTAGTTTTTGACTGAGACTTTAGGGTTTTCTATGTACAGTATCATATCATCAGCATAAAATGATAGTTTTACTTCTTTTCCAATTTGGATACATTTTATTTCTTCTTGTTGTCTGATTGTTGTGGCCAGCACTTTCAGAAACTATGTTGAATAAGAGTGGTGAAAGGGGGCACCCCTACCTTGTTCCTGATTTTAAGGGGATTGCCTTTAATTTTTGTCCAGTGAGTATGATGTTTGCTGTGGATTTGTCATAGATGGCTTTCATTATGTTAAGGTATGCTCTCTGTATTCTCAGTTTGCTGAGAGTTTTTATCATAAATGGATGCTAGATTTTATCAAATGCTTTTTCTGCATCTGTTGAAATTATCATGTGATTTTTGTCCTTCCTTTTGTTTATGTGATGAATGACATTGATTGATTTGCGAATATTGAACCAGCTTTGCCTCCCCAGAATAAATCCGACTTGATCATGATGTATGATTTTTTTAATATATTGCTGGATCTGGTTTGCGAATATTTTGTTGAGGATTTTAGCATCCAAATTCATTAGGGATATCAGCCTAGAATTTTCTTTCTTTTTGTTGCCTTTGCCTGGTTTTGGAATCAGAATTATGCTTGCCTCATAAAAGGAGTTTTGAAGTCTTCCTTCCTCTTGAATTTTTTGAAACAGTTTGAGAAAGATAGAAGTTAGTTCTTTTAATATTTGGTAGAATTCACCTGTGAAGACATCTGGCCCAGGGCTTTTGTTTGTTAGGAGTTTGTTTTTGTGTCTTTTTTTTTTTTTTTTTTTACAGGGACAGAGAGAGAGTCAAAGAGAGAGACAGATAGGGACAGAAAGACAGGAACAGAGAGAGATGAGAAGCATCAACCATTAGTTTTTTGTTGCCATTGTGACCCCATAGTTGTTCACTGATTGCTTTCTCACACGTGCCTTGACTGCTGGCCTTAAGCAGACCGAGCCACCCCTTGCTGGAGCCAGCGACCTTGGGTCCAAGCTGGCAAGCTTTTGCTCAAGCCAGATGGGTGCATGCTCAAGCTGGCGACCTCGGGGTTTAGAACCTGGGTCTTCTGCATCCCAGTCCAACACTCTATCCACTGCGCCACTGCCTGGTCATGTTGATGGGAGTTTTTTGATAACTGTTTCGATCTTATTCTTTGTAATCGGTCTGTTTAGGCTTTCTGATTTTTCCAGATTGATTTTTGAAAGATTATATGTTTCAAGAAATTAGTCCATTTCACCTAGGTTGTCTAATTTTTTGGCATACAGTTCTTCATCGTATTTTCTTACAATCCTTTGTATTTCTGTTGTGTCAGTTGTTATTTCTCTACTCTCATTTCTAATTTTATATTTTCTTGGTGAGTCTGGTTAAAGGTTCATCAATCTTGTTTACCTTTTCAAGAAATAAGCTCTTGGTTTCATTGATCCTCTGTATTGTTTTTTTAGCCTCCATGTTATTTATTTCCACTCTGATATTTATTATTTCCTTTCTTCTACTGCCTCTGGGCTTTATTTGCTATTCATTTTCTAGTTCTTTTAGATGCAGGGTTAAGTTGTTTATTTGAGCTTTTTCTAGTTTTTTAAGTCATGCCTGTAATACTATGAACTTCCCTCTCAGTACTGCTCTTGCTGTGTCCCATAAATTTTGAGTTGTTGTATGTTCATTATCATTTGTTTTTAGGATTTTTTATTTCTTCTTTAATCTTATTGTTAACCCATTTGTTATTTAATAGCATGCTATTTAGTTTCCAAGTGTTGGATTATTTTTCAGTTTTTCTGTTGTGTGTGATTTCTAGTTTCATGCCATTGTGATCAGAGAAAATGCTTGATATGATTTCAATCTTCTTAAATTTGTTGAGACTGCTTTTGTGCCCTAACATGTGATCAATCCTAGAGAATGTACCATGAGGACTTGAAAAGAATGTATACTCTGCTGCTTAAGGGTGAAAGGTTCTGAAGATATCTATTAAATTGAGTTGATCTAGTGTGTCCTTTAAGTCTGCTGTTTCTTTGTTAATTTTCTTTCTTGAGGATCTATCTAGTGATGTTATTGGGGTATTGAAATCCCCTACTATTACAGTATTGCTGTTGATCTCACCCTTTATATCTATTAAAGTCTGCTTTATATATTTTGGTGCTTCTATATTAGATCCATATAAATTTATAATGGTTATATCTTCTTGTTGGATTGCTCCCTTTATCATTATTTAGTGACCTTTTTTATCTCTTACTATAGTTTTTGTATTAAAGTCTATTTTGTCAGATATAAGTATTGCTACCCCAGCTTCTTCTTAATTTCCATTTGCATGGAATATTTTTTCTAACCTTTTACTTTAATTCTATGTATATCTTTTGTTTTGAGGTGTGTCTCTTGTAGACAGCATATGTATGGGTCCTGTTTTCTTATCCATGCAGTTACCTTATGTCTTTTGATTGTATTATTTAATCCGTTTACATTTAAGGTTTTTATTGATATGTTGTTGTTTATTGCCATTTTATTCTTTAAAGCTGTATTTCTCTTTTGCTATATTCTCTCCCCCCCTTTGTTCTGTTTACAACAGGCCCCTTAACAATTCTTGCAGCATTGGTTTGGTTGTAATGAATTCTTTGAGTTTTCTTTTTGTCTTGGAAGCTCTTTACTTTTCCTTCAATTTAAACGATAGCCTTGCTGGATTAAGTAGTCTTGGTTGTAGGCTAGGCTCTTGTTCTGCATTACTTTTAATATTTCTTGCCATTCTCTTCTGGCCTCAAGTGTTTCTGTTGAGAAGTCAGATGTCATCCTTATGGGGGATCTTCTGTAGATAATAGACTGCTTTTCTCTTATAGCTTTTAGTATTCCTTCTTTATCTCTTAGTTTTGGTATTTTAATTATGATGTGTCTTGGGTTTCTCTTCAATGGAATTCTCTGTGCTTCTTGAACCAGTGTAACTTTTTTTTGCATAAATTTAGGGAAGTTTTCAGCTATGATTTCTTGGAACAAAGTCTCTATCCCTTGTTCTTTCTCTTCTTCTTTAGAACCCCCTATGATGTGGATGTCAGTTTTCTTTCTGTTGTCTCAGAGCCCTCTTACAGTTTCCTCAGAATTTTTGAGTCTCTTTTCTTTTCTTTTTGTTCTGTTTCTGTGCCTTCATTTATCTTGTCCTCTAACTTGCTGATTCGATCCTCAGCTTGATCTATGTTGCTTTTAATTCCTTCCATTGTGGTCTTCATTTCTGATATTGTATTTGTCATTTCTGACTGATTCTTTTAATTATTTCAGTGTCCTTTTTTATACTTGCTATCTTTTTAGTTAGGTGCTTGTTATGCCCATCTATTGTTGTTCTAAGATCTTTGAGCATTCTATAAATTATTATTTTAAACTCTGCATCTAGCAATTTGGTTATATCTGACTCATTCAAGTTCTCTTCTGGAGATTTCTCTTGATTCATTTGGGTTGCATTTCTCTACCTTCCCATTTTGCCTGTTTATAAAAAGGGGTTGCCACAGTAGTCCAATGGATGTGGCCTCTGTGTTTCCTAGGTGTAGTCTGTCTGCAGGCTCACCACCTTCTCTTTCGCTGCCTTGGGCATTCAGTTATGGGCGTTCGACTCATCTACATTTACATGAAATTAAAGTTTATCTTGAACTCTGCCAGCCATCCACAGAATCTTGGTTAAAGAATGTTTGCAATAATAATTTAATCACTTTTAAGTATAATTTCTCAATAGCAGATATCTATAAAAACCAATACTGAATTTAGCAAGTATTCATTAGATGCTATTTTCCTTTTGATTGTTTCTACCCATTTTTCTTGGATTATAATCCTGACTTTGCCATTTACCTGTAGCATGGCCTTGGGAAAGTCACTGAACCTGTTAATGCCTCAGTTTCCACAGCTGTAAAATAGGGGTGAATATAATTCCAACTTGATAGGAGACTGTAAGAATAAATAAGCAATTTATATAAAGACCTTAAATGTCTTGGGTTCACAAGCGTTCCAAAGGTACCAGCTAGTTGTGAATTTGGTGGGGTTAAGTAGCCTACTGTTACTCATTCATTGTCCCTATGAAGAATAAAATGCAATTTTTTATTTCTTGTATATGACCATTTGTAGAGAAAGGCAATTTTTAAGTTCCATACTTCACTGCAATGCTCTTTTATTTAGGACAGCTTTGTAAATCAGACATATCTTCCCATGGACACGGTAGAGGTAGATATTTACAGACAGTGCATGCAATGCTGTAAATACCAGAAAGTCCAGATTTATGGACTCTACTTCCCATTATGCAAGTTCAATGATTTTGCAGTTACTTTGAAGGTCTCCTGGAATCAAATTGAAGGTAAAAATTAGGCATTTACATCTGACCTGTGGTGGCGCAGTGGATAAAGCGTCGACCTGGGAACACTGAGGTCTCCAGTTCAAAACCCTGCACTGGTCTGGTCAAGGCACATATGGGAGTTGACGCTTCCAGCTCCTCCCCCCTTTCTCTCTTTCTCTCTCTCTCTCTCTCTCACTCTGTGTCTCCTCTCTAAAATGAATAAAATAAAAAGAAGTTTTTTTTTTTAAAATTAGGCATTTATAAATTTCTCAAAGATACCATGAAGCTATATAAGAAGAAATTTCAATGATGGCTTGTTAATTTAATACAACCTCTAAGAAAAAGATACCCTTACATAAAATTTTCCATGGGAAAATGTGGAGTCTAGTTATTAAGTTAGAGAAGATCTTTTGATTGAAGAAAATTAGACAGAATCCAGTTGGTAAATGTAAAGAAATAGAGATTAATTATAATATAAATTTAAATAATATGATATGATATGATCTATGATGTGATATAAATTTAATTATTTATTTGGTTCTCTTCCCCCAAATATGATTTATTTGGGCCAATTTAGGAAACTCTAAAAACAAAGAAGGTTTTGTTTCTAAGGTGGTCAAGATTACCCAAGATTGCCCTGGCTGGGTGGCTCAGTTGATAAAGTGTCTGCCTGGTGCACCAGAGGTCATAGGGATCATCCCTGTTCAGGACACATATGAAAAGCAATCAATAAGTACACAACTAAAATGGGGCAACTAAGTGAAACAACTAGTTATGCTTCTTCCCCCCTCCTCACTCTCTCTCTTTCAAATGAATAGAAAACTTAAAAAAAGAATACCCAAGAGAAAGAAATGGTCAATAATACCATACTCACATTTACCTCCAGAGGGAAATGGAAGAGACAAATTTGCTATAATTGTATTTTCCCCAAAGCATGTCAATGTACTTGCTTTTGCAAAAATTTTCTTGGGTCATTAATCATAACTTAAGAACAGCATCTCACCTGAAAATGGAAAGATTCTCCTTTGGCCACAGCCCAAATGAATTTCAAATGGCATAGAAAATACTTCATTTTCAATTCTCCATGTGCTTATTATTGACTCACCTCTGAACATATCAAAAAATAAATTTCATTTCCCCAAACAGTGAGAATTATTTCACCCTAGAGCAGTGGTTCTTAACCTTTTTTGAGGTACCGAACCCACCAGTTTCATATGCACATTCACCGAACCCTTCTTTAGTGATATATAAAATATGATTTTTTTTCCAAATTCAAGACATAGGTATATGTTTTTTTAATGGTGCACAAAATGAGCCGTGCATGAACATCACCTTGCTCAAAGAACAAAACCAACAAAGTACATGAACTCACAACAAATTAAAGTATTACTTTATTCTGGCCTCCGCGGCAGAGGCTTCTCCAAACCCCTGAGACCAACTCATCGAACCCCTAGGGTTTGATAGAACCCAGGTTAAGAACCACTGCCCTAGAGCATTTTTTCTCTTGGAATCAGAAGCACAACCATGCTCTCTTCAGATGTTCCCAGTGCATTTCCTGGGACATGAAGCATCAGAAGCAAGCCAAACCCTTCCAGAATGTCCTGACACTAAGAGCCTGAGTTCCGAGAGCCATAGCAGGATCACAGACAAACAATACCATATTCTTATCTTCCAAGGTTCTAAGAAAGGCCCCATACTTTCTGAAGAGTTGAGCCTGCTCATTAGTTTCTTGAAGGACTTCTACAGGATGTTCACCTAATTCTAGAGACCAACACAACATCTATGCTCTGGGGAATGTGGCTACTACCTTTATCCCATACTTCTCCCAGGGACAGGGACTGGATGGAGGCAGATATTTTAACCTTCCATTTACAAGCTGTGTGTCCCATAGAGCAGAGCTTTATTTCCAGTCACATTTTGTGCAGTTGTTTTTTATTTGTTGATATTTTTTAAATAAGAATTGTTTTTATTAATTTTAATGGGGTGACATTGATAAATCAGGGTACATATGTTCAAAGAAAACATCTCTAGGTTATTTTGACATTTGATTATGTTGCATATCCATCACCCAAAGTCAAATTGTCCTCTGTCACCTTCTATCTGGTCTTCTTTGTGTCCCTCTCCTTCCCCCATTCCTTCCCTCCCCCCTAACCAGTACACTCTTGTCCATGTCTCTGAGTCTCACTTTTATGTCCCATCTATGTATGGAATGATATAGTTCTTAGTTTTTTCTGATTTACTTATTTCACTCAGTATAATGTTGTCAAGGTCCATCCATGTTGTTGTAAATGATCGGATGTCATCATTTCTTATGGCTGAGTAGTATTCCATAGTATATATGTACCACTGCTTTTTAATCCACTCGTTCACTGATGGACACTTGGGCTGTTTCCAGATCTTCGCTATTGTGAATAATGCTGCCATAAACATGGGGGTGTATTTCTTCTCTTGAAACAGTGCTATGGTGTTCTTAGGGTATATTCCTAAAAGTGGGATAGCTGGGTCAAAAGGCAGTTCGATTTTTAATTTTTTGAGGAATCTCCATACTGTTTTCCACAGTGGCTGCACCAGTCTGCATTCCCACCAGCAGTGCAGGAGGGTTCCCTTTTCTCCACATCCTCGCCAGCACTTATTCTGTGTTGTTTATTGATGAGCGCCATTCTGACTGATGTGAGGTGATATCTCATTATGGTTTTAATTTTCATTTCTCTAATGATTAGTGATGATGAACATTTTTTCATCTGTCTATTGGCCATCTGTATGTCCTCTTTGGAGAAGTGTCTATTCCATTTTATGCAGTTTTTAAAGCTGCATATCTTAAGCTCAACCCCAAATTTTTGTTTGAGAAAGTGCCTACACTTTTAACAATTGATATAAAATAAATTAAATAGAACATTAGAGAGTATATATTGGAGAGACCTACTATATTTTATAATAAGAATATAGCTTTATATTATCTTAGAACTTCTAGAACTTTCTACCAGCAATTTTCTAACCACAAAATATTTTACAATCCTTTTAATAATTTGGCAAATCACTGATCATATGCATTTTGTACTTGTGCAAACAGCATATAGAACCAAAAATAGAAGTGTGCCTTTGAGTTTTCTCCTTGAGGTTTATTCCACAATGCAGGGATATCTCAGTGTCACATTTTCCTACAGATCATCACAAAACTCCTCCCACAGATCCATCAGGAAGGTAATGATGAGAGAAAACATCAGTAACGCACATTTATACTTAAATATTGTCTTCATGAGAGCCTGTAAACTAAAAATCCTGGTGTTTCTGGATATTCTAGTATATTGCTGGCAGTTGGAATCTGCACAGTTCTTTGGTTCAGGGCTCCTGATAAATAAGAACTAGGTATTTGGAGAAGCTGTGCCACTCTCTGATTTATAAGCAAGCAATGTGTCCTGTTAAGACCAGGAAACACCTAGCCCTGTGGTTCGAGAAATGATAAAATGTTCTAACTCCAGACAAGATTGTGGATTTATGGAATATGGAGTCTATGCTCAGCATATTGTGGCAGAATGTACAAAATAGTGAAGAAGATTTCTGTCCATCCCAGAAGATTGGAAGTGATTTCTCCTCTCTGGTTTGTTGCCTAAATACTTCATATCACATGACACTTCAGCCTGAGATGTTTCACAACTCATTTTCCTTTGGTGTGAAGATGACAGCACTTATTTCATGTCCCAAATAAATGTCAGTTGCCCACGTGCTCACTAAGTGAGGTGATGCTCTTTTGTGCCTAGTTTTATTGAAATGAACTTTAAAATCCTCAGCTGTGTTGCTAACATGGTTCAAGATATTGATTCCCTAGGTTTGGGCTGTGAATGGCTCTTTATGAAAAGCATCAGCTCAGCTGTTCAACTCAGCTGAACTACTTTACATGCTCAGAATGTGTGGCTTTTATTGCTGAGTAGTGAAAATCAAAGAGAATCCTGTAGTCATTGATGTCTATTTAGATTATTGTCGACGTTTTAGTTCTTTCTTGCAGAACTGGAAAAATAAAAAGATATCGTGTGAAGAGATTTTGCCATATGTGATTGTACTGTAAGTTTTCAGTGTTCATATGAGTCATTGCCCATACTGTTTACCACTGCTCTCTTCTGTCGCTAGCCAGTTCAACCCTGAAGATGAACTGTGTGACTTTGATTGTATCTTTTTGATAAATCAAAAATTGCTGATTAATCAGAGTTTAGAGATCTTGATAAACATGAGTTCAAAACCTAAGTAAATAAACAAAAAATCCCCAAACCATTTTCTTTTGGAATGCAGATTATAAATTCCCTCGGGCCACAGATGGCAGGGTTAATGAGAAACAGTAATAATTCTATGTGTACCCAGAATTCAATAAGCATCTTAATCATCAAAATCATAATCAAGCTCTTTTTTTTTTTTTTTTTTTTTTTTGTATTTAGTGAGAAGAGGAGAGGCAGAGACAGAATCCTGTATGTGCCCTGACCAGGATCCATCCGGCAAGGCCACTAGGATGCGATGCTCTGCCCATCTGGGGCGTTGTTCTGTTGCTCAGCAAGCAAGCTCTTCTTTAACACCTGAGGCAAGGCCATGTAGCCATTCTCAGTGCCTGGGGCCAATTCTCTCCAATCCAGTCATGGCTGCAGGAGGGGAAGAGAAAGAGGGAGAGAGAGAGAAGTGAGGAAGGGAGTGGTGGAGAAGCAGATGGGTGCTTTTCCTGTGTTCCCTGACTGGGAATTGAACCTGGGACATCCACTCACCAGGCCAATGCTCTACCACTGAGCCAACCGGTATCAAGCTTTTAAGTCCTTCTTAAGACCCATAGTATCCTCTGAGGAGCCAGTAATCATTAACTATTCTTTGGGAACTAAGCAAGAGCGACAAATTCTTCTAAATCATTGAGTGAGTGTATTATGGCCCTAGACAGTGTAATTGACTAGATGCCATCAGGATCTCTGGGATTTTATTTAATTCCATGGCTGAGCACTGGCTTTAGGTCCTCAGTGATTTACCAATAATCTAAATGGTCATTTGAAAGTGTTGGAGAGGATAGTTTGTTATTTCTTATTATGGGGATTATGTGCTTCGATACTGAAAGTTTTCCCACTCACAGTTCTCAATATGAAGTTCAGAAAAGTCCAATCTCCATACCTAAACAAAGAAAGTGATGTGCTTCAGTGTCCAAACATTGCCATAGGCCCGGATGGCACCGCCCAGCATAGGCCTATGAATGTCTTCACTTTATCTGAAATAAAGCAGATTCTTTACAGCTGCACTATAATAACCTACTCTGTTGTACTTCAAATATTAGCAGCAGAGTAAAACCTACAGAGTATGAGGTAGGACCACAGGATGAGCCCTTTGTAAAGAGCTTTATATATAGCTTTTTTTTTTAATTCTCACAAAACTTTAGCAGTTATTCTCTCCATTTTATAGAGAGACAGGACTCTAAACTTTTATGCTAACTCTGTGTTGTCTGATGTAAGAGTTAAATGACCAATAGATAAATATGGCTAATGAGCACCTGAAACAAAAAATATGGCTTGTTCAAGTTTACATGTGCTGTACACACTGGATTCAAAGACTTAGGATGAAAATATATAAAATACATCAATAATTTTACATATTGATTAGATGTTGAAATGATATCTTTATACAGTAGGTTAAATAAACTTTATTAAATTAATTTCACTTTTTCTTTTTAAAATGACTACTTCAGAAATTTAAAGTCCACATGTGCCTTTCATTGTATTTCCAAGGACAGAGCTGTGCTAATCTGTATTCCTTTTTAAAATATCTTCAACTTTTACAAATAAATATTGTCTTGGACCTGAGAAATTCTTTTTCTCCCTTTAAAACAAAACAATACCAAACACCCTATGATTTAAAATAAAAGGAAGAGTGAATACCTACTGTACAAATTCAAATTAAATTTTACAAATTATAAATACATTTATAAAACAAAAAAATATATAAATTTACCTTTAACTTTTCTTTTATGATATTAGTGTAATTACTTTCTGTTGCCTTAATTTTATTCATGTTCCACTGTTTATTTATTTTGGTAGACCAAAAACAGAGGTATGGAAAGAGTTCTTTTACCTTAGGACAATGTTTTTCTCTTTGAGGTATCTTTTGTAATTCATTCATTCATTTAAAAAAAAAGTGTGCCATCATGTGAAGCCTTTTGGAATTAGTGGCGAAACAAGACAGGAAACACATAGCAGATAGCTACAGCACTACAGCAAGTATTTAAAGTCTGCCTGTCTCAATATTTAGGAGCATGAAATTTGGAATATTATACTTTTCTTAACACATTGCACAGTAGCATTTCTCTGGTAAATATTGTATGTGTAATAGGTAAAAACAGAGTTCTGATATTGAGTCATTTGACAACCTCAACTGTTCTACATTTTTCACTTCTCTCCCTGTCCTTTTATTAAAGTACAGTGGTACCTTGAGATACAAATTTAATTTGTTCTGTAACTGAGCTCGTAAATCAGTCAACTCGTATATCAAACTGCCCATACTGGACCCGTGCGCCAACACACCAAAAAATTCATACGTTGGTCTATTCGTATCTCAAGGTACCACTGTATACAGAAGTTTTGTGCCTCAGACTTAATCCAAACCACCATTTCCAGGTGTCTGAGAATGGCATTTTAAAAAACTACTGCAAAATTTTCAGACCAGAAGTCCCTCTAGGTTAAAAAAACCCCACATAATCCTAAACCTTTGTTGATACCACTGGGAAACAGGCAATAAAAATCAGTGGGACACATTTACTTATTTCCAAGTTGAACATTCTGCCGTTAGAAACAGTTCTACCCGATTCTTGGAGAAAAAGATGCCCCCAGGATAAAAAGCACCAAAAAGCATTGCTCCCCAGCTTCCAGGCCAGGCATGTACCTCTCTTCCAATCGTCACTTTCAATGTGTGTGAAATTTGGATTTCTTTATTCTCATGATGCAGTTTTTCTATATTGTTTATTGTTGTTGATCAAATGATTTAATCTGGTTCCAAATTCATCTACAGAATCTAAATCCAAGACCTTAATGACAGTGAATTTTTCAAGTGCCACAATAGAGTATTTGCTGTTACCAACAAGTAATGTGGTGAGGCAGTTGAATCTGTCTTATGAGAAATCAACAAAAACAGAGACCCACCATCTTGGGTTGGTACAAAGGACTAAATTGCTAGGTGACTTTCTAAGTCTAGTCCTAATAATTATCTCTTTGCTAAATAGGAAAATTCATATAATATAAGTTATTAAACTGAATATTTTTATTTAAGATATTACACTGGATATAATTTCCCTCTCCTATATATTGCTGTTTTATCACAGGGGAAGTTGAGATAATGGCTCCACTGGTGCAGAAATGCTTTCATCAAAAACCTGAAGTTTGCACTAATCCTTCAGTGTTTTATTAATTATTTCTCAGGGAACAATAAAGACCTAATATTTTCCTATGGGCATCATATTATAGCCACAATTTTTGCTTTCCATTTGTGTTCCAGGAAAACTACTGTTTTCCTTCTCAAATAATCTGAGAATACAAAATACTGTTAGAGGAGCTTTCTTATCTTGGAATTTTGTAGGATGACTTTGAGTTCCACCTAAAAAAAAGTGCCTTTCTCTTAGGTGGAACTAAGTTTTTATTATTATTATTATTATTATTGATTTTTTTTTTTACAGGGACAGAAAGAGAGTCAGAGAGGGATACATAGAGACAGAAAGACAGGAACGGAGAGAGGTGAGAAGCATCAATCATTAGTTTTTCGTTGCGGTCGCAACACCTTAGTTGTTCATTGATTGCTTTCTCACATGTGCCTTGACCGCCGGCCTTCAGCAGACGGAGCAAACCCTTGCTGGAGCCAGTGACCTTGGGTCCAAGCTGACGAGCTTTTGCTCAAGCCAAATGGGCCCGCACTGACGCTGGCGATCTCGGGGTCTCGAACCTGGGTCTTTCGCATCCCAGTCCGATGCTCTATCCACTGCGCCTCTGCCTAGTCAGGCTGTTTGATTGATTTTTAGAAAGAGAGGGGAGAGAGAGAAAGAAGGGGGAGAAGCAGGAAGCATCTACTCATAGTAGTTGATTCCTATATGTGCCTTGGCTGGGCAAGCCCAGGTTTTTGAACTGGCAACCTCAGCATTCCTGGTTGATGCTTTATCCACTGCACCATCGCAGGTCAGGTTAACTGACTATTCAAATGATGTGCAGATGTTTGCCCAAAATCTATGTACTCTAGTTGACCAATGTCACCCTGTTTAATTTAATCATCTAAATACAATAATTTTTTTTGAAAAAGTGCCTTTCACTAACAGAGCTGTATCCAAATATTTGAGTTCTTTAAAGTGGCTTCCTTCTCTCTCTCACTCTCTCTCTCTCTCTCTCTCTCTCTCTCTCTCTCTCTCTGTGTGTGTGTGTGTGTGTGTGTGTGTGTGTGTGTGTGTGTGTGTGTGTTTAATCAAGCAGTGAGGCAAAATCCATCACTGCCGTTTACCAGGACACACATCCCATGGACAAATATACAACAAAAATTTTATGAGAATGCTGACATCCAACAATGCAGTGTTATAATGAATGATATTTAGAGTGTAGGTATGAAGTGCCCACCTGGGAGAGACTTACCATTTAAAAGACACCATGATCTCATGATCTATGAAAATCAGGGGCAACTTATAGCTTCTGTTGCCCATGTGAACCAAAGAAAGCTGGTAAACCTGACTGCTGAGCTTCTCACCTCATATATGTAAGCGTTAAGATGTTCAGGCCAATGCAGATCTTAAGATCTTATCCCACTCCAGGAGTTCCATGGGGAAGCACCAATTGTAAATATTTCCCAGAATGGCTATAACAACTATGCCCTAGGGACTCAGTGAGCCCTCTTGGGACCAAGGTGGTGGACACTTTATCTTCTTCTCTGTGCATTACTTTCTTTTCTCTCCCTTCCTGGTACAGAAACAATTTGTGATGAGAGTGGAGTTAGAGACAGGGAGGTTCTCCAGGTATGTGCTCTTAGCATTGTGATATAAAGAACTTCTATAACTTTTGCAGCAATAGAATTATTGAAGTAAATAAATTAGAATAATTAAGTTATAAACCCTTACTTCAAAGTGAGTACATATTAAAGTGGTTCTATGCAAGTGTATTAATTATAACACTTTCTTAATTCTCTCTCTAATAGAGTAATAAATATATTTTTAAGCCTGAAAGTAAAAGAAAAGAAAGTTTATTTCTGAGACTATCAGAACTATGACTATCAGTTCGTAGTTATATACCTTACTCTTATTTAAAGATTGGATTATCTCTCCCCCTAGAGATAATGATTATTAGGCTATCGAAAAGGTGAGTTTAAAAGAAAGGTGGATGATAACTTCAAAACTACCTTCCTCATACTTCTAAACACTGTTTTCTTAATAGTAAAGCACTTATATAGAGAGAATGTAATTCAAAGCATGAGGGATAAATACTGATTGTTGAGGTTCAAATCCTCATTCTCACACTTCCTTGCAGTGTATTTAACCTTTCCATGCTCAATTTTCTCATTTGCTAAATGGGGAACATAGCAGAACAGTATCTGACTCATATGGTTGTTGTGAAGACTAAGTGTGAAAATATATTTTCAGAGTTTAAAATAAACAGTATGTGGTAGATGTAGAAATGATTATTTGTAAACCTCATAGTAAAGTGAAAACAGTTGGAAAATTCTTAAAACTCAGTGTCAACCCTTCTGATAAAGTCGAATACTAACGCATCCGCTACCTCCCAGGCTCCTTCGTTTCTACTGAAGAGTGCCAAGCAAACAACTATGTGTAGGCAGGTATGCAGAGTAGAGGATGCAGATAAATACTTGAAAAATTTTAAAATATTGGGAGCATAAATTACCCTGTAATATAGCATTCTTCATTATATAGATACAGAACATATTGATTATTAAATTGGGGACCTAATGAATACCGATGTTCTAGAACATTTAAAAAATATTGTAAGGTATTTTATATCTGAAAACTGTTATTTCTTGTTTTATCTCTGATCAGACACAAAGAAAGTAATTTTGCTTCAGATATGATAATAATAATAAGGAAGACAAAAATGTTCATTGATAAACTTAGACAAGTAAAAATCTGAAGGCAATTAAAGTATAATGGCAAAAGCTTTCTTCTCTCCAATGTAACAGTCTCTAAATCCCAGCTTAATTTTTCCTGTAATATAAAATATCCAGCTGCAATAAAAAGAAAATTTTTTAGTCTCTGTTTTTGTTTACAAATTTTATATCTTAATTTCTGCACTAAAATGTCATCAATTAAATCAATATCCCCAAAGCAAATATATGTTTGCCTTAAATTCAACAGAGATTAAGGTTTAAAATAATGAACTATATCTGTAATAATTAAATATAAAATAGTAATTTATCATACCTTATTAACTGTATGGCTAGGAAGTGACTTCTTATGAAAGAAAATTTTCATTAACAGCAAAAGACATTTTTGAAGTAATATAGAAAATACTCTGTCTACTGAGAAAAGATTTAATAGTAATTGGTTAAACATTTCATAGTTTAGTACTGTTCATGAGAAACAATACTTTAGATTCTTCAGGATTTGATACAATAGAAAAATATTTAAATAGAATGGGCACATAAAGTGTAGCAGAAGAAATATAGTTAATAATATTTTAATAACTATGCATGGTGCCAAATGGGTATTGGAAATATCAAGAGGAAACTTTGTAAAGTATATGATTTTCTAATTATGCTATACACCTGAACCTAATGCATAATAATACTGAATAGAAAATAAATCAATTTTTAAAAAATTAATAAATAGAATAAATAGAATTGTCCCTCTATGCCCACATTGGAAAAGGAGGAATGAACCTAAGAGAACAAATACAGGTTTATTTTTCATGCTACTTAAATAGTCATGGCTGTTCTATGACAAATTGTAAGTGGACTTGCTTCTCCATCCCTGTCTCCACCAAGCTTCACAATTCTGTAGGATAAAAGAAAGAAAGTTTTCATTGTCTCAGCCTTCCTCTTACACTCCGGGTTACTCCCACTAAAGGCCTAGCTTTCATGCTTCCTCATTTGTCAAAAACACTGGGGAACAATTTTTTTTTAATTTTCTGTTGCATGAGGTTTTAGAACTGTTTTTTTTTATACAAATGCATCACTGATTCCAAATATAAAATCCATTTTTAGGTGTATGCTCTAGTTTTTATGCAATTTTAATTTCTTTTTATTACAATTAATGGCATGCAATGATTCTTAAATTGGAGTTAAAGGGCAACAACTCTTGGATTGAACATTACCACAAGGCAATTAATGTTTTACAAACATCACTTTTACATAATTGTGGTTGTTTTTAAATATAAAAAATTATTATCTGATAAAAACACCCTCTTATTTTATTTTAAGATTGAATCATGGCTTCTTCGAGTAGGCATAAATGTAAGAATAGTCCTGACACCTTCTGTTATATATGTGGCTATTACACACTTCAACGTCAAAGGTGCAATAATTCATCATTTGTGACACATTTGTGCCTATATTGTCTATTTTCAAGTTCCCCTTGGCGATCAAGACAAGAATTGGACTCCTCATATTGTGTGTCATAATTGTGAGAAAATGCTTCATGACTGGACAAAAGGAAAATGCAAAAGAATGCCGTTTTGTATTCCCATGGTTTGGCACAAACCTAAGGAGCACAGTAGTGACTGTTATTTCTGTCTGATCCATGCAAAGGGCATCAGCAAGAAAATATGGCATATGATCGCATATCCTAATATTCCTTCAACAATACGACCTATCCCACACTCTGAGACACTCCCAGTTTCAGTTTTCCATTGTTTTATTTCTTCTAAGGACGAAGAAAGTGAACATGGTGATCAAGTGTATATTGATAAGATGCATGAGGAAATGGTTGTAGAATCGGAAGGGTCTTCTTCTGATGCCAAGCAGTCATTAATCTCTCAGCAGATTAGCCAACCCGAATTGAATGACTTAGTAAGAGATTTGGGCCTATCAAAGAAAGCAGTTGAGTTATTATCCTCCAAGCATCAAGAAAAGAATGTACTTCACTGGTCATCTAAAGTATCCCATTTCAGGAAGCATGAACAAATTTTTGTGGACTTTTTCCAAAGACAAGCACTTTGTTTACTGTCACGATATTAGTAGTCTTCTCAGCCAGCGAGGTGTTACAATTTACAGTCCAACAGAATGGCGGCTATTTCTTGACAGCTCTAAACAAAGTCTGAAATGTGTTCTCCTACACAACGGTAATGTTTATGAAGTGGTTCCAATTGGTTATTGGAACACATCTGCGAGATTATAATAACATAAAAATTGTCCTCGACTTTCTGAAGTATGAGGAGCATAACTGGATTATTTGTGTAGATCTTAAAATGGTAAATTTCCTGCTAGAACAACAGAGAGGTTTCACGAAGTATCCTTGCTTTTTGTGTTTGTGGTACAGCCGAGCTCAGGAGAAACACTAGACAAAGAAGGAGTGGCCAAAATGTGAAATGTGAAGCTCTGGAAGTAGGGATGCAAAATATTGTGAATGAACCTGTAGTTAATTGAAACAGGATCATTTCCCCCCATTTCACATCAAACGTGGCTTAATAAAGCAGTTTGTTCAGGTTTTGAATAGAGAAAGTGAATACTTTCAACATATTATTTCTGCTTTTCCTGCCTTGTCTTTCAAGAAGATAAAAGCAGGTGTATTCGATGGACCTCAGATTTGAACCCTCATATGTGATGAAGAATTTACCAGGAAGATGAATAAGGAAAGCAGTATGGAAGTCTTTTGTGGCAGTTACTAAGAACTTCCTTGGCAACAAAAAAGCAGAAAACTATGAACTTCTGGTTCAAAGGATGCTGTTGGCTTTCCACGACATTGGATGGAACATGAGCGTTAAGATTCACTTCCTGAACAGTCTCCTTTATAAGTTTCCTAAAAATCTTGGAGCTGTTAGTGATGAGCAGACTACTGATGGAGCATCAAAAGAGATTGTCCTTAATAAGTACACAAATGCAAGAGTTACAAACGCAAATTTTTGCCTAAGTAAAATTTAAATAAGTTTGGTGCAAATTTTATGATTAAAATAAGTGTTTTAATACGTTCTATTTTAAAATTGTAGACAAATTCTGATTCAATCATATCTTTTAGTGTATTTACTACATTACATAAATTATTGTATTTTCACAAAGATGATGCCCAAGAAGACACTCTACTTCATTATGGTAAACTAAATGTTGAAAATTTTACAATAAGATGAAAACCTAAAATCCTGAATTGCAAAATAACTTTAGCTTACAGAGAAAAACTAATGTCTTATTTGAGATCAGCACACTCTATTTAGGTAAAAACAAATGTTTTTGTGGATACAACAAAAATTTTGTTCCCAGTGCAATACATCTCACTTTTCAAAACTCCTGCATTACTGACTAAATTTAATCTCTGTGAATGCTAAATATTTCTTAAACAATATTTAAAACAAACAATATTTATCAGAATTCTATTTGCTAAATCTCTTTCTCTCACATTTTGCTTCTTCACAGCCCAGCCTTAACTTTGTCTGTATTTTGTCCAAACTCCTGAGTGTGATGAATTAGGTTTTCTGGAATGACCTTCCAAGTTTCCTCACCTAAATTTATGTCCTTTCCTTTATTTTCATGTTTCAATTACTCTTTCTCTTTTAGAATGGTTTGACTGAGTCTCAAGTTATCTGCCAGCAAACTAAGTTTTACTGTCTTTACCATTTTTCAGTTTATCTCACTTATTTTTCTTGTCTCCTTGTTGGCTCCAGTAATCATCAGAAGAAAGTTTTGTCTTTGGGAGAGAACTTTTTTGCCAACACAACCCTTTGTCTCAAACTAGAGGGTTCCCACCCAGGCTCCATGACTCAGAGAGCCTCTCTCTGGCCCTACCCTGGAAGTGCCCCTCCCCACAGCGAGAGGAATTCATGGTAGGAAGGAAATCTGCCCACTGGAATCCTATACTCTTTTGTAGAATTTTTAAAATCACATCCTGGTACTTAAAATCCTGGAATTTCCTGCCAAAGCCTACTTTCTGAGCCCCCACTGATCTCTTTATTGAAATCATGCTCCCAAGAGTAGATCTAACTTATTGAGTGGCCACAGTTGGCAGAGCATGTGGACAGTTGGACGAGATATCCACAGGCAAGTGCAGGAGATCCTTTATACATGGATGAAGTCGGATTGGGAAGAGAAGAGGTGCAGGTTTTCACGTCCAGGGTCTGCCACAGGCTCAACGCTCTCTGCAGAACTCTAAGGAGCACAAAACTTTAGGTTTGACCTGACCTTACTAGTTATGAAGTAATACTTGTCAAAATAGGAGGCTAGAATAAATTTCTTTTTAACAATTTACTATCTTGATATTTAACCATATGGTGTCTGGTCCTCATATGTTCTGAAAAGCATGCTATATATTTCCATTATCTCTATTATTTCATAGATCCTTCTTTAAAAAATAATATCAATCTTTCTCTGCTCTTCTCTGCACTCTATCACAATAATCCCAAACACTGTTTTTTTGTTGTTGTTGTTTGTTTGTTTCCTTTACGTCTTACTGTAGTGCTCCTGTCCCCTGTTCCTCATTCTGGAAGCAATTTCTGATAGTCCTGCATACACCTGGCCAGGCCTACAGAACTGACTCAGTTAACTATTTCATGTAAACCTAGAAACTCAGGCTTGGGCAACAAACATCACCCTTTCTATCAATTTTTTCCAGGCTCCTGATTATAAACCAGGTACATCTCCTCCTTTTGGTTTCTGAAATAATTATACAAAATTGTTGGTAGTCAAATGTAAAACAAAATATTGATATCATTATATTTTCTGACATTGGCAATGCCAACATTCCTGATGTGGATAACAACCATTATAACTTAAGGCATATCAGGATCAAATGCTCTATGAGCCGCCTAAATAATTTGCTTTTGTTTTAAAAATCAGTTCATGCCTGACTAAACGGTGGCACAGTGGATAGACCATCGGACAGGGATGAGGAGGATCCAGGTTTGAAACCCCGAGGTCGCCAGCTTGAACACGGGCTAATCTGATTTGAGTGTGGGCTCATCAGCTTGAACCCAAGGTTGCTGGTTTGAGCAAGGGGTCATTCAGTCTGCTGTAGCCCCTTGGTCAAGGCACAAATGAGAAAGCAATCAATGAACAACTAAAGTGTCACAACAAAGAATTGATGCTTCTCATCTCTCTCCCTTCCTATCTGTCTGTCCCTTTCTCTGTCTCTGTCACACACACACACACACACACACACTTCACTCTTCCTTCTTTCTTCACAATTTAATGACTCGATTCATATTTCACCCAGTTTCCCACAATTCCTGCTGCATAGTATTCTAAATCCAAACTTTACAGCATAGTTCTTTAATTTTTAATGCAAATAATATTTGTCTTTATACTGGCTTTCTTGGTTTGATCATTATAAAATTACCAATACGCATAGCCAATTTTGCCTTCACATTTTTCTCCAGCATATCATAGGTGTCCATATCTAGAAACCTGATATACAATTGATTGTAACAGGGATTTAAATCTCTGTAAGGCCAATTTTTGTTTGTTTGTTTTTTCTATTTCTAGGACCATGTCTCCTGTAGTTTCAGTTCCAGGGTTGCTGAGACAACACAGGACTGATTCATGGTATCTTCAGAGAATTTACTGAGGTTACGGCATCCCTAGGACCGTGGTAATCCATAAATGGTGACATTTTGTGCAGCCAGAAAGGTGAAGATCTAGGCTAGCATAGGAGACTCTTTTTCCTCATTTAGCACTTTGTAGTCCACCTCCAGGCCTCTTGTCTTCACAACTGAGAGAGGAAACCCCGTCACTTCTATGTCACCCCTGATTGAATATGTTTGTCCCTTCCTATCTTTCCCTTCTGAACTATTAACAGCTTATGACATTTAGTTCAATATCTTGGCACTAACGATGTCTCATGGGGCCTCCCCATGTCTCATGTCAGTAGAATAAGTGAGAACCTTCCACAGTCACTAGTAAAAAAGGCAAACTGTTCCAAAACAGAGGGGTACAGATGACCTATGCATTAACAAAAAAGGACTTGAATCAGTTGGACAACAGTAAGAAGTAAAATTAACTGAGCAGAATTTTTTAAGACTTGCCTCAGGCCATTTAAGTGAGGAATCCCAACCGAGTTTCTCTGATGTTTTTTATATTTAAGTATAATTCACATCCCATAAAATTCACCACATAAAGTGTACACTTCTGTGTTCTTTTAATATATTCACAAACTTGGGCAATAATTACCACTACCTCATTCTAGAACATTTCCACAATTCCCAGACTAAAGTCAGTACTTATTAGTAGTCACTGTTCCATTCCCTGCTTCCCTCAGCACTTGGCAACCACTAAGTCTTCCTTCTGTCTCTACAAATCTACCTGTTCTGTACATTTCATATAAATGGAATCATACAATATACTATATATGGCTTCTTTCATTCAGTATAATGTTTTCAAATATAAATCATGTTGTAGCATGAATCAGTACTTCATTCTTTTTATGACTGAGTAATATTCCATTTTGTGGGTATACCATATTTGTTGGTCAATTCATTACATGATGGACATTTTGGGTTGCTTGGTTATTTCCAGGTTCTGGATATTATAAATGATGCTTTTTCATAAGAGTTGTGTATAGTTGCTTGCGAAGATGTATGTGCTCAATATTTTTAGTTATACACCTAGGAATGAAACTGTTAGATAATATGGCAATATCTATATTTGATCAGTTTCTCATATGGTCTAATTTTTCAAACTATTTTCCAAAAATAGCTACACCACTTTACATTCTCACATACTTATCAACATTTCTTGTCGATTTTTTTTATTATAGCCATTGAAGTAGATATAAAGTACTATCTCATTACTATTTTGATGTGCATTTTCTTAATGATTAATGATGTTGATTATCTTTTCATATACTTTTTGGCCATCTGTAAATCTTTGGAGAACTGTCTTTGGTTGTCTTCTTACTATTGAATTTTATAAGTTCTTTATAAATTCTTGATATAAGTCCTTTGTTAGACATACGATTTGCAAACGTTTTCTCCCATTTTGTTGATTTTCTTTTCACTTTCTTGTGTTCTTAGAAATACAAATTTAAAAAATTTGATGAAGTACAATTCACATATTTTTTTCCTTGGTTGCAATGTGGTTTTGATGTCATATATATAAAGCTATTGCCTAACTTTGGTCACAAATATTTACACTAGTTTTCTTCCAAGTTTATAGTTTGGGCTTTTAATTTAGGTCTTTGATCCATGTTGGATTTTTGTGTTTGTATTGGATAAGGTTTCAATTTCATGGTTTTGCATGTGGAGATCCAATTATACCAGCAAAAACTTGTTTTGGCACCCTTGTTGAGAATAAATTCATTATAAATATGTAGATTTATTTCTGGACTGTCAATTGTATTTCACTGATCTATGTCAGTACCTTATCCCAGTACCACAATGTCTTGATTACTGTAGTAGCTTTGTAGTAAGTTTTGAATATGAGAATTTTGAGCTCTTCAGCTTTGTTCTTTTCCAAGATTGTTTAGGCTATTCTGAACCATTTATATTTCCTCTTACAAAGTTAAAGAGCAACTTGCCCATTTCTGCAAAAAAATTCAGCTGAAATTTTGATAGGAAATAAATTGAAACTATAGGTTAATTTGGAGACTCTTGTCATCTTAACAATATTATCTCTTCCAATCGTGAATATAAGATACCTTTCTGTTAATTAAGAACTACTTTAACTTTTTTCAATTATGTATTGTAGTTTTCAGTATAAAGTGTTTAACTTCTTTTGTTAAATTAGTTTCTAAATATTTTATTTTCTTTGCTGTCTTAATTTTATTTCAGATTGCTCACTACTGGCATACAGAAATATTGAATTTTGTGCATTAACCTTGTATCCTGCAAACTTCCTGAACTTATTTAGTAGCTTTAATAAATATTTTGTGGACTGATGAAGATTTTCTAAATACAAAACCAAATCATCTGGAAATAGAGACAGTTTTGCTTCTTCCTTTACAACCTGGATGCCTTTTATTTCTTTTCCTTGCTTAACTTTGCTGGCCAGAATATCCAAAAACAATGTTGAAAAGAAATAATGAGAGTAGACATCCTTGCCTCATTTCTAGTTTTAGGGGAAAGTTTTCAGTTACTTAGCTGTTTGTTGTTGTTTTTAATATATGTCCATTAATAGGTTGAGGAAGTTTTTTTCTATTTTAGTTAAGTATTTTTCTCACGAAGAGTTTTTGATTTTGGCAAATGTTTTTACTGCATCTACCGAGATGATCCTGTAGTTTTTATCACTTAATCTAATGATATGATATTACATTGATTAATTCAGTCTTATATTCCTGGGATAAATCTCAATTGGTTTCGGTGTATTATCCTTTTTGTATCTTGCTGGTCAATTTTTTAGCCTTCTTTTAAAAGGATTTTTGTGTTCATATTCATAAGAGACATTGGCTTGTAGTTTTCCTTTCTTGAGACATCTTTGTTTGCTTTTGTTATCAGCATAATACTGTCTTCATAAATTGAGTTTCCTCTTCAATGTTCCTTGTTTTTGTTTTTTGGAATAAGTCTGTGAAGAATTGGTTTTAATTCTTCTTTAAATATTTTGTATAATTTGCTAGTGAAGCCATCTGGTCTTAGGCCTTGTATGTTTGGGGTTTGGGATTTTGATTACTATGTTTTTTTCTCATTTTGCTTGGTTAGTCTGACTAAAAATTTGTCAATTTTGTTTAACTTTTCAAAGAATTAACTTGTAGTTCTATTGATTCTATTTTCTATTTTGTTTATATTTACTCTGCCCATTATTATTTCCTTTCATCTGCTAATTCAGTGTTTACTTTGCTGTTCTCTATTTCCTTCAAATGTAAAGTTAGATCGTAGGTTTGAGACCATTCTACATTTTTAATGTGATTTACTGCTATAAAATTCCCTCTGAGCCCTGTTATTTCTGCATCCCATAGCTTTGGTATGTTGTGTTTTTGTTTTCATTGGTCTCTAAGTATTTTCTAATTTCTCTTATGATTTCTTTGACTCTTTGATTGTTTAAGAGTGAGTTGTGCCTGACCAGGCAGTGGCACAGAGGATAGAGCATTGGGCTCATCTGGTTTGAGTAAGGCTCATCAGCTTGAGCCCAAGGTTGCTGGCTTGAGCAAAGGATCACTCAATCTACTGTAGCCTCCTGGTCAAGGCACATATGATAAAGGAATCAATGAACAACTAAGGTGCCGCAAATCCATATATCTGTGAATTTCAGTTTCATCATGCTACTGATTTCTAGCTTTATTCCACTGTGGTTAGGGAGGAAACTTTTTAT
This sequence comes from Rhynchonycteris naso, assembly GCA_037038555.1. Lineage (NCBI taxonomy): Eukaryota > Metazoa > Chordata > Mammalia > Chiroptera > Emballonuridae > Rhynchonycteris > Rhynchonycteris naso. Next base: position 234,068,080 of record CM072998.1, read on the forward strand.
GATTTCAATCCTTTAAAATTTATTGATACTTGTTTTGAAGCCTATTACATAGGCTATTCTGGGGAATGTTTCATGTGCACTTGAGAAAAATGTGTATTCTTCTGTTGTTAGCTGAAGTGTTCTATAGATTTCTGTGAGTTCTGGGTGGTTTATAGTGTTGTTGTTGTTTAAGTCATCGGTTCTTTTATTGATCCTCTGTGTGGTTGTTCAGTGAGTTACTGAAAGTGAGGTACTGAGTCTTTATTTGATTATAATGTGTCTTAGTATGGATCTCTCTTTACCTATCATCCTTGAAATTTATTGAGCTTTTTGGATGTGTAAATATTTTTCATCAAATTTGGTAAGTGTGTGGAGTTTTTTGTTTTGTTTTGCCAGTGTTTCTTCCAACATTCTTTCTTCCCTTTTCACTTTGCCCATTTCCTCTAGGTCTCACATTATACATATATTGGGATGCTTGATGGTGTCCCACAGATCTCTGGGGTTCAGTTCATTTTTATTCAATCTTTTCCTTTCCATTTCTAATAATAGATAATTTCAATGAACTTATCTTCAAGTTTGCTTATTCTTTGTTCTGCTTGGTAAAAATCTTATATTGAAATCCACTAGTGAATTTTCATTTCAGTTGTATTTTCAACTACAGAATTTCTATTTGATTTTTTAAAATTAATTTCTGTCTCTTTATTGATACAGCTCTATGAGGTGATACTTACTTAGTTCTCATACTTTCCTTTATTTCTTTAGATATTTTCTCCTTTATTTTTTGAACATAGTTTAAATAGTTCAGTTAAAGACTTTGTCTATGTCCAATGTCTCTCTTTCCTTATGAACAGTTTCTAATGATTGCATTTTTTCTTCTTGTGTGTGGTCTGTACTCTCCCATTTCTTTGCCAGTCTCATGATTTTTTGTTGAAACTGTATATTTTAAATAATATAATGTTGCAACGCTGGATAATAGATTTCCACCTATTCCCAAAGTCTCTTGTTTTGGCTGTTTGTTGTTGTTTGTTTGTTTAGTAACTTCTGACCTAATTCTGTACAGTCTGTATTCTTTGGTTGGTCACTGATGTCTCTGATTGCTTAACATATTAATCAGTAATTCTCTGTCTTTACTGAGGTGTTCTGTGTGTAGTTTGGGGCATGCCTTTAACACTCAGACAAGTAGTTTGTTACTCTGTCTTCCTTTAACTTCTCACTTGTGCAGAACCTCAGGGTTAACTCAAAGTGCTGGCTTAGGACCTTTTCTGGTCTTTTCTGAACATGCACACACCCTCGGCATATGTATAACCCTACACATAAATGTGGCCTTCCAAATTTCAAAGAATATGTTGCAACCTTTCAATGCTCCTTACGAACATGTCATGACTCAGCTTTTCTTAGTAATCATTTGGTTAGGATTTTGTTTGCCTCTACTGTAATCTTCTGCTTCAAGCAGCCACAATGTTCAATTGCCTCTGATTATTTTCAATAAATGTCCATAGGGAAAACGCTGTTTGTACATGTGGACTCAATGTCAGATCAAAAAGAGGTAACCTTGTAAGTAGATTATTACAGGGAAATGTCATGAAGTTTAAATAATGACAATTCTCTGGGAACAGGTCTTGAAGGAGCTTCACCAGCCTCATTCTGCATCCAGAGGCCTCCAGGTTGCTGTTCTTCACTATGATTTCTGGATGCCCATTTTTAAGACTCCCACAGAGCTCAACAGGGGAGAATAAGGACAGGGTAAGTGAAAATGCTACAAAGCTCACTGTTCTTGCTGAGATAGCCTTATCTTCAATAAGTGTTCCTCAGATAACTGCAAGTTTTGATTAATGTCCAGAGTTTAGAAAAAGTTGATTTTGACAATTTTTGCCAATGTTTTCATTACTTTTATGGAGAAATTGTGGAGGTCTTCACCTCACTATTTCTGTTGGTGACTTCAGCTTCTTTGATCTGATTAAAACAACACTAAATCCGGACTTTCCCAGCAAATGTATAAGCAAATTCCCTAAGTGTCCCTTGTCTCTTAATTTTAGTCAAATTATAGTACCCTTTAAAAAAGTCTCTTTTTTTAATCTCCTAACCATATTTGGAAAGTATTCTTCTTCCTTTGCTCTTTATTTTCTCCTATGTCATTTGAGTTTGGGGACATAGTAATATCACACTGTATACCTTTGCTCCCTCCAGTTATTTTTTTCTTTTAATACCCATTTATTTCAGGCTCCAATTTTGGAGCTGTTTCTTCTCTACCCTTCAAGGGTCTTGCCTGGGCTGTTTGAGGGAATTCACCATGCCAAGGCAGGAAATACTTCCAGACTGTATATCTCTAAAGTCCCACTGGTATTCAGCTGCTCCTGCAGTTCATAACTTAATTTTTATTCTCCCTTCCTCTAATTCCTCTTTCCTTTTTTCTCAAGGGGAAAGGCTTTCAAACTGGAGTCTGATGAACTTGGAATATGAAGATGTAGGCATCTGGGAAAGGCCATGGAGGGCAGAGCTTCCAGCCGCAGTCATTCCGATCAGATCCGCTCAGCTTTCATCTGCTTCATTTGCTGAAATCCCCTGTTAAGACTGCTTCTTAACAATGCTCCCTGGCAAAAGAAAAAAATGTTTGAAAATACTTTCCTAAGAAAACAACCCTATTGTTGCCACATGTTGATGATACTGATAGACTACAGAGCTTAATAACATTAAAGGAGAACCCACATTAAACAATTCTTATTTCAAAGATAAAAACTTAAAATTGCTATATTCTCTAGAATTCTGTAGGTTAAAGTTAAGCCTTTTATTTTAAATCTTTTTATCAATTTGTTTTAGATTTTATTTATTCATTTTATAGAGAGGAGACAAAGAGAGAAAGGGAGTCAGAGAGAGAGAGAGAGAGAGAGAAAGGAGGAGGAGCAGAAAGCATCAACTCCCATCTGTGCCTTGACTAGGCAAGCCCAGGGTTTTGAACCAGCAACCTCAGTATTCCAGGTCCATGCTTTACCCATTGCACCACTACAACTCAGGCGTAAGCCTTTTATTTTATAGATGAGAAAACTAATAACTAATGCCCAGAGAAAGTGACTTATCCAAAGTCAAATAATGGTGTAGCTAGAGTCAGAAGTTAAATTAACAGCAAATTGGCAGGCATAGGTCTTTCTCAGGGTTCTTTGTGCATAGCATATTTCTTAATCTTCATGGGTTTTAGCCATGAATGCTGATTCTCCTTCTTCCAGATTAAGGCTCTTCTCACTGTAGCTCACCACCATAGGAATGCTCTGCTGTCCTTTCTGCTTTACTCTCCTCTTCTCATGTCTTCTTTGGTTAGCTTCCTATGGGTTTAAAAGATGACAGCAAATTTTCTGTTTGCTTTAATTAGCAATGCATACCCTGACTGTTTCAATGTCTCTTGGTTCAAATTCTTATGCTCTTAGATTCAAATCCTTAGATTCCTATTTGACTCAGTTTAGCTAATACCCTTAGTCAACTCTCTGCCTCTGATCCAGTGAATTATAGCCATGGGAATTAGGTTACTTAATACAATCATAGCCTTTCAGACCGGCTCTTTCACTGGGTTATGAAGAAATTTCAAGAGTGGTAAGTAAAGCAAATAGTAATGACAAAGCATATTTTTTAGAGCAGTCATCTTTAGTATGGTCTTAGAGATTAGTAAATATAAAAGGCCTATAAGTTTCTTAATGAACAACTGGTACAGTTGGTCTGTTGATGAATATTTTTCTATCTTAGCCCAAGCCTGCAACTCTCTCTTTCTCTCTCTCTCTCTCACTATATATATATATATAAATGATTTTTTAATAAGAAATTGGACCATGGGGTTAAGGAAACTGGCAAATCTAAATCTGCAGTATGGGCCAGTAGGGTTGGACCCAGGAATGCTGCTGACGAAGTTCCAGTTTCAAGGCCAGCAGCCCAGAGACTTGGGAGAGCCCATGGTGCCAATAAAGTCATCTGAAGAATCCCTCTTACTCAGGAAGGTTGGGTTGTTCTATTCGGCTTTCAACAGATTAAATGAGGACCCTTCATATTATGAAGAGCAAAACAATTTCTCCAAGTTTAGATTTAAATATCAACTTCACCCCAAACGCTCTCTAAGTTGACACAAAAAATTAACCATCCACCGGAAACTAATACAAGACAATATTGAATATAAACTATAATTGAAAAATAAAATTAAAAATATATTTTCAACCACTGGGGAAAAGAATTAACCATCACATCTACTTTCTAGGATTAAATCCAAAACAGCTCAGGTTCCAGAGTGAAAGTGATTTTATAGTTTTCTTCAGTAACCCATTCCAATTAACTTTTTTTAAATTAATTTTAATGGGGTGACATTAATAAATCAGGGTACATATGTTCAAAGAAAACATCTCTAGATTATCTTATCATTCAATTATGTTGCATACCCATCACCCAAAGTTCCAATTCACTTTTTATTTAGCCCAAGTAATTCTTGCTTTTCCTAACCTAAATTTCTTTGAAACATCACATATATAGAACAGTCTAGAAAAGCCAAGAGACTGACAAGAAGAATGAAATAAAATTTAATGTGGTCTTGTATGCAAAATGAAGTGGTTGTGTTATCTTTATGTAATAGAATCTTCTTGATAAAAGGCCTGCTAAGGTTTCTGATAAATAGCCATAATCATATTTTGACCAGGGCATAAGCAATTATTTCAGAGTGACTCAGTACATTCTGGAGAATTGGAAATTCCTTGAGTATTCACTAACTTACATCAAGTTCAATAATAAACAGGCTTCTAACTTACATGCATGTGGTGAGATTGTTTACTAAAGAATGCCTTCTTCTACTCTCCTCTGCCTCTTGGAAAATTAGAGCAACCTGTTTAACACCAATAATATATGAGTTATAAAACTAAAGCCACAAAACCTAATTCATAGAAATCTTGTAGAAACTAACTGATTCATGATCAATAGATCGTTGTAAAAGCATTTGAGTCTCTTATACAAGTGTTAAGTATTATTATTATCACTATAAAGAGATTATGAGTTATATAACTGAGTTTTCATTGCTCAGAGGAAGAAATCCTCTCAGAGAACGCACTTTGTTATATACATCAGCCATAAAGGTAGGAGTTCTAACGTCAGGTTGTAAATGTCATGTACTATAAGCTTGAAAAGGATATAAGCATTCTTGATTTCACAACCAGAGATATCAAACCAGTAATGTTTAGGCTTATCATCTCTTCCATTCCTGCAGGTAACCTGAGGATCATTTTCTTTTTTTGACATGCAAATAATTTATTTTTCAGGGTTCTTCAAAAATAGCACAACATTTACAAAACCACCTGTATCTTAGAACTTGTAGACAGAGCTGTGTTTTTTCTACTCTACAGTGCTGCAGGGCATCAGAATATTTTAAATTATACCAATAAAGAATACAGTCTGGAATTTATTTTTGATGTTATGTCTTATTAAATGGCTAGTATGTTACTGAAATAGTGCCACTACTACCAAATTGTGTTAGACAATGTATAGAGGAAAAATGAAAAATTTAAATCTGTGAAAACACCTACCCTGTTTGTACAATGAAGCACCATGGCTCCAATTTAAGCATGTGAATGGGATAAAGCGACAAGGATAACAATTCCTGAAGCACCATAGGGCAACAGAGACACGAACAGCGGATTGTCTGTGTATATCATAATTTTCTAGCTCTACTTTTGACAATCCATTTAAATTAGAGCCTTACTTTAGTGTTTTCTAATATTGCCTCAAAAATTGTTTTTATGTCATGTTTATGTATTTTGTCATGAGGCAGCGATTTAGGGAATAAATTACAAGCAAGTTAAAAAATTTATTTTGAAGATGTTAAAATTGAAGTAAGTCCACTAGAGTTTCCATTCTTTGTTCTTTTAGGTTATTCAATTCTGAGTTTAGAGAAAGAGGAAGAGAGACAGAGAGAGATAACAAAATAAATCTGTTCTGGTATGTGCCCTGACCAGGGATCGAACTGGTAGCTTGTGCGCTTCGGGAAGGTGCTCTAACCAACCGAGCTATCCCACTGTGGCTAAGCACCTTAACAGCAAAGAAAATAACTTGTTTTTGTCTGCCTGACATATAAAACATACTAAAAAAGGAACTTGTGATGAATAACAAGCAAATTATTCACTTTTCTTACTTTTTTTTCTTTAGCGAGAAGGGGTGGAACAGACAAGAAGGGAAAGAAATGAAAAGCATCAACTCACAGTGTGGCACCTTAGCTGCTCAATGGTTGCTTTCTCTTATGTGCCTTGACCAGGGGGCTCCAGCTGAGCCAGTGACCCCTTGCACAAGCCAGCAACCCTGGGCTCAAGCCAACGAACATGGGGTCATGTCTATGATCCCACACTCAAGACAGCAGCCCCACACTTATACTGGTGAGCCTGCGCTCAAGCCAGTGACCCATGGGGTTTCATCCTCAGTGTCCCAGGCCAACATTCTATCTACTGCATTACCACCTGGTCAGGCTCTCTTTGCTTTGTCATATCAGTTCAGTGTTCTGCAATTATTTATTTACATAATCCACTCCACTTCTAGTCTAAATATCTTGAGGGTAGAGATCAGACCTTAAATATTTTTATCTGCCAAATATACAAATGAATAAACAAATAGAGTTAATTTGAGAAAGTGATTATCAATATTAATACTTTATATCTGCAATCACCTTTAAATTGTCCTACTATAAATACAGCATAGCTCAAGAAAAGTACATTAGGAATGTTACTTGGTGAACATTATCCACTAAGGTGATTTTGAAGTATAAAAATAACCCTGTCTCTCCCCCTCCCCCATAGGATATTAACAAATGATGATCTGAAAGAAATATAGTCCTAGATACACTGGAAATAATAAATAAATGAATTAAATTAGTGACATGCAAAATGACATTTGTTTGACCATGTCACTACTCTCAGAGTTTGGGAGAGCTCTGAGTCCTAGAAAGTCAGCCCATCTTGATGCTTGTGGCAACCTATAAAAAATTTTACAAAACATCAGGTGTCCCCAATTTAAGAGTCAAGAGCAACACCTGTCCTTGGTAAGAGCTTCCTTCCCCTCGCCAAGACTCAGTCCCAGAACATTTAAATGATCCCATAAAGTTCCGTGGCTCCCAGTTTCCTGTCCTCATGTAGATCCTGTCCAGGGAGAGAATTACCTCTAGGACCAGAGGCCAAGCAGCAAACACTGTAAGCATTAACTTCTCTCTTTTTAAGTTCATTTTTATCAGTATACGTATTCCAGTAGTTCACTATCGAACTCTATCAAGACCTCCAAGCCACTGGCAGTCCATCATATCCTCATGTGTTTACTTTACATGTTACTCAGTTTTGAGTTTATTTTTTTCCATTATAAAAGGTCTCTTGAATAGACTCTCAATCTCTAGCCATTGGATCAGTGAACTAAGGCCCTCAGGAAAAAAATAATCAACCCACTGATTGTTTTAAAAAATAATGTTTAATTGAAGCACAGTCCCACCCCACCCCATTAGTTTATGTATAGTTTATAACTGCTTTTGCATTATAATAGCAAACTGAGTAGTTGTGACAGAAACTGTATGATCCATAAAACAAGCCTGAAATATTTACTGTCTAAAACACTCTGTCCATTATATTCACTTAGAAGAACTTTAATATTTGATTTATCCTTAATCTGCTCATGAGCAGCAAAATAAAAAACACCCCATACCTAAATTGAATATGGTCAATTTAAGCTTATGACCACAATTTTCAAGTCAGACTTCAACACTGTCCAAAAATTCAACTTCAATTTTCTAGTCAATTAAGTCTTTCATTCTCTTAAACTGCTACTTCACATCTTCTCTTTCCTCAAAATTCTAATTACTCTTTTTCTCTTCTCTTACATGATGAATTTATTTATCATTCCACTTAAACAATTAATAACTATTATGAAAAGAACTACCCTATCTACCTCCAAATTTACCAACCTGTTGACCTCTCTGCCCATTTTTTTTATGCATCCCTTTCTCGCAATGCTTAAATGATGTCTACTCTTGAGGGCAACCAGTTAGCATGTGTGTTAAATCTTGTCTATTTAAGGATGTAAGTTCTGCAATTAATCTTATTCTTTCCTGCTTTATCAATTGATTTTCTCTACCAAATCATGACAATCAACAAACATATTATATTTCCCATAAAATACTCTTCCAAGATTCTTCATTTCCTTCAGCCTCACTCCAGTACCCTGTTGCCTTGTAGTCATCCATGTAGAAAGCATGTCTCTGTAGACTCTGTCTACACTTCATCTTGAATTATCTTTTCATTCCACTGCTACCAGTTTTGTTCATGCCTCCAGACTGAAAACATAGTAATCAAGATCACAAGGTCAATGTGCTCAGCTTCTCAAGAGCATGTGTTTAAGGTTTGCTCTTTAGCTCCGGAAACATTTTTCTTCTAGTTTTCAGAACACTAATTTTCTGACGTTTTTCCTTCTTCCCTGTATCTCTTCAGTCTTCATGCTGGCTTCTCCTCACCTCAATCATTATATAGTGAAAGGTCTCGGAGCTCCATGCTCAGTCCTCAGACTTCTTTATTTACGCTCACTTTCTGGAGGGTCTTGGCCTATTCCATGGATTTAAAAGCCATCTATATTCTGATGCTTACCAAATTTTTAATACCAGCCCAGACCACTCTTCTGAACTATATGTCAACTTTTCTAACAGATATCTCAAGCTTAACAAGGCCACACAAAGTTTGTCTCACCCTCTTTTCGTAGTCTTTTCTGTTGCCATAAATAACTCCATTCTTCCAGTTATTAGTCTGCAGATATCTTATCACTATCTCTCTTATCATCCAGTCCATCATCAAATGTTATCAGCTCTTCCTTTGGAATATATCCAAGCTTGACATATTGCCACTTCTGCCTCTATTTCCTGATCTAAGTTTTAAACATTGTCTCCTGCCTGGGCTTCTTTGCTTTTACTCTTGTTTATCATATTCCCCTTTTTTATCTTCTCTCTCTATATTCAATTATTTTCATAGCAGAGGGGTTTTATTTTAAAAATAAACCTGCTTGTGTAATTTCTATGCAGTAAACTTTCCTGTGGCTTTCCATGATGCTGAGAAGAGAATGCAAACTCCTTCACATAATCCAGAATACTCTCCATGACCTGACTTTGGTCAGTGTCTCTGACCTCATCTTAAAGAGGACCTCACATGCTCCATCTTAACCTCATCGGCATTTTGACTGTTCCTTAGATGTCAATGCTCTTTTCTCTAAAAACTTTTACACTTGTTGTTCTCTTGGCTTGGGATATCACTCCCAAGACCTTCTTCATGTGGTTTACTATCTCACCGTTGTCCAAATACATTCTACTCAAATGTCACTTCCTTAGGGAAATTTTCTTTGACCACTAGTCTTTATTCTGCCAGGTCATCCCCCCACACACAAACTTTGCTTTGTTTTTAGATCATTTATTGTCATGGCCAGACATTACACATTTATTTTTTATTATCTGGATCAGCTCATGGAGTGTAAACATAATGAAGACAGCGACTATCTAATGACCACTGCATCTTGAGGCCTGGAATAGTGCCTAACATTTGGTAAGCTTATAGTAATTATTTTTTGAATAAATAAATAAAGTTGTTTATATCTGATTCTGTGTCCTTGCAAGGATTACAAGGAGATGAATAAACTCTTGCAAATTCAAAATAAAAATCAATAAGGTAAGAAATTATTTCTCTCTGAAAACCATTGGAATATAGTTTTAGAATGACTTGATGTCTCATTGAAGGCCCATTAAATGTCTCCATTTTACTTTTTTGAGGTCCTTATGATGTGTCAGAGATCCCTTTCTTGGTTAAGTTTGTACATATCATAGGACTTGACCAGGGCTTATATTAGGAAGAATAAAGGAAAGGTGGTTAAAAACCAAATTAACTGACCTGCATAACCCCAAAGAGTAAGGGGAATAATGACCATTCTAGATATGTTTGGTTGCCAGAAAAGAGACTTAACTTTATTGATTTCCCCAGGTCTACATGGTCACCACACTTGCCAACAATTTGGTACTTACATAAAAATGCATTTTTCTCTTAAATATCCCAGTGAAAAATTCTGTGCAACAGCTAACTTCCATCAAGTTCTAATTCAGAAGAGGCTTCCATAGGCCATACTTCACCATACATACAGCAGAAATTCTAAATACTCTTTATTTTCTATTTCTGATAAACATGTCATTGCATTTAACAAAAAATGCAAACCTATAGTTTCAATAAAATAAGCCTTTAATACTCATTGATCTATCATTTTAAAAATGACATATTCAGAGGAGAATAAATTTACCCATCTATAGAAAAGCACATAGTAATTATTCATATTCAAAAATTTAGTTTAGAAATACAGTTAAAGAAACAACATATGCATTTGATTATCTCATTCTTATACTAAGGCTGTCCAGTGCATTTTTCTGCAGTGATCTCTTTCATGATTATAATTCTGATATACAGTATCACTGCTTCTACATTAACAGTGTCACAGAAGTAGGCAGTATAAGGCCAACAGGAAATGAACTACGGTTCTGATTTTATCTCAACAGGAAAGAGATATGTTTATAATTTCCCAGTAGAAAATCAGATCCATTTCTCTGAGTAGCTTGACAAGATGATGGTATGTCTCTCCTTTTCTTGATAACTTAATATCAAAATAATGGTAACTCAGAGTTAAATAAACAAAAATAGACTTCTAATGTCAAACAAAATATATGCCAGCCTCAGCTGTATGACTTAGTTGATTAAAACATTATCTAGATATGCAAATCTTGTGGGTTTGATCCACTGTTAGGGCACCTACAAGAACAGATCATATTTTTTTCTTTCTTCCTTCTTCTCTCTCTAAAATCAATACACACACACACACACACACACACACACACACACATACACACACACATACACTGTCAGTTGCACGAAAACCAAGTTCATTACTAAAACTGTTTATAATTTTATTTTATTTTCTAAATAAAAAAACCAAGTTACATCTTTTATCATATAATTTCATTTGAAAAATTATCTTGTTATAATTTTCCCCCAACTCTCCGTATCTATCTGACCTCCGACTCATTTTTAGCTGGAAGGTGACATATGAAATAGGTGATATGCTGCTTATATTTACTTTAAAAAAGTAAGCATAAATCGATTTATCCAAGAAGGAATCCTTAAATCAAATTTCCAGGCACAGAAACCTCTTGTTTAATTTGCAGAGGCAGCCTCAGATTAATTTTCCTCAGAGATACATTTTGTTGCTTTTCAAGCTGAAAAATGTATTCCAGATGACTAATGTTTCAGCGCTATTTTTCCCTAAGCAACATAAAATGGACTTTACATTAGAGGAAGCAGGATTTACTGACACAGCTCTCGCTCAGTGGGGGGCACTGCCAAGTGCCTCCATATGTGCTCTATTTAAGATGCTCCTTCTAGGAGGCTTTTATCAAAACAATGTGTAAGGCAGTGACACTCCGGGGGAATTAGTGGTGAAAGAGAGAAACCATGAGTAGGCTGGCCTGGGCTCCTATTAGAATATCTATGAATTCTTTAGCTAAAAATTTTCTTCATCCTGGATAGGTGATCATATGGTTTGTGGTTAGTGTGGGGTTGGAATTTAACAATGGAGAGGAGAAGGACTCAGCTTAAATACTTGTTTTACACTTTAGACATTTATTTAGTGGACACAAAAAGAAGAAATTGATAGGATTTCACAGGGAATAGGCAAAGGTGAAGGAAAAGAAATGGAGTTGGTTATATACATTTTCATATAAATGTATCTATATCTATAATTTATCAATCATTATCATCATTTATTCATATATATATTAAAGAAAGTGTACAACAAAAAGATTTATTTATTATAGAAATGTCTTTTGAGAATATATACCTGGAAAAAATTTCTCTACTCAGTGCCTGCACTTCTTAAACATATGCCATTAGAAAGATAATGATTTTGTTGCTTGAAGTATAACCAAACACTTTTTAAGTTCTACTGCTATAGAAAAGCACATAGTAATTATTCATATTCAAGAATATATTAGAAAGATATTAAAATTCAATTGTTTTCTGCATCAGAATTGATCTGTTTGTACTATATTTTTGACAAGACAGTTCTATGTCCTCTAGTTTCCATCCTTATGAAAGCTAAGAGGACTTCCGAAGATTACCCAGTTTATTGTGAATGCTGCAGCCATTAGCTGTAGCTAAAATTTAAATTAAATGATACAATAGGATTTTCTAGAATCTCATATATGATCTCTTAATATACGTAGTTCCTTGAAAGTGCCCACACAGTTAACACAATGTTTTGCAAGAGTCATTAGAATCATGTCTACTTATTTAGTTCCATAAATCAAGGGAAGAATGGAGGTCACCAACTACAAATAATACTGTATTTATATTATTAATAATAGCTGCATTATATTAAACTGCATCTTTTCCTTAAATAATACTACATTATAGATGCCTCATGTAGAGCACTTTCCTCTTAATCTTCTCAATGTGCTAATTAATTAAAATGAACATCTTTTGTCTCTTTTGTTCTTTTTTTTCTGAGAGAGAGAGACAAGGAGAGAGATGAGAAGCATCAACTTGTATTTAGGCATTTTAGTTTACTGATTGCCTGTCATACATGCTGTGACCCAGGGCTCAGGCCAAGCCAGTGACCCCTTGTTCAAGCCAGGGACTTTACGATTATGTCTGTGATCCTACACTCAAGCTAGCCATACCATGCTCAAGCTCTATGAACCACGCTCAAGAAGGTGACCTCGGGGTTTCAAATCTGGGACCTCAGGTTCCAGGTCAGTGCTTTATCCACTGCAACACCACAGGTCAGGCAAAATGCCATCCCTTGTATCAAAGGCTCCTATAAGCCTCTCGCAACAGGTAGAAAGAAGAAAAAAGAGAAAATTAAATAAAATTTTTTAGTTGTTGTTAGGAGCACATTCTGATCTAGGGGTCTCAGTGAAATCTACACCAACACAAAAAAGTGACAAACAAAACAAGCTATTTATAATCAAAATCATTTGATTAGCAACGCCATGACATTTCATGTCGTCGAATTCAGCTGGACTAAGCTCTGTTCTCCTGGAGACAATATTATTAAAGCTACTGCTTGTGAAATCTGCTCTACATCAATTGGCTAGAAAATTAAACAATTATTTCCTTTAACTCTGGTACATAAACATGTCATGGCAAACCTACCGTGGTTAGAAAACAAATTATTTTGGGATTATAAATCAACTTTCTTTGTTAGCATGTTTTTATCAAAAAAAAAAACCCATCAAAGTGATAAAGCGGTAAATACATGTGTAAAAATAATACACTAAATGTCAAAAGATCCAAGTCAGTCTGTGACTGTATGTTAATTTAGAAAGAAACCAATTCCCAGAAAATTGAGATTTATTGCTTATAAATCAGGAATACAGAATAAAATATGTATTTTCTAATATACAGAAGTGTCCAAGCTAAAATTCTGGGGCAGTGTGTGTGTGTGTGTGTGTGTGTGTGTGTGTGTAAATGTTTGATTACTAGAATATTTTTTCTTCCAGAGAAATATTGATTTACAAAATGTTTTCAGTTAAATAAAGTAAATGGTCAGCAGTTCCTAACAGTGACTTTCTGCTATGAGTGTTACTGTGTGGCTGTCACACTTGAGCTTATTCTTAAAAAGGAATCCTATAAAAGCATTTAATAATCTGTCCACAATAATTTGTAGTTAACAACTCATATGAAAACTTGTTTGTATTGTGGATAATAATAAGTATAACCCCTTTAGTTTTTACAGATAGCATCTATATAAATATTTAACAACCAGTTTATGGGGTTGATGATTGGAATGCTGCCCTGATTTATAGTGTTCACTTATACTCTATGTGTAAATATACCCACCATGGCCAATTTCAAATTACCAATCTGATATCACAAATTGTAGAGTTGGAAAGAGATGTGCAGTAGCCATCATTATATAGTATTTCTATTGTATGAGTACAAAAAGAAGTAAAAATACTCAAGAGCACAGAGAAAAATACAAAAAAATGATTAGAAAGTGTTGAGTTTTACGTGTTTATGACTTTTATATAATATAACACTATAACAAAATATTGTATAATTATTATGTAATTTTTAATAATGGTGATGAACAATTCCTGAAAATTTAACAAGTGGGTTTTGTTATCTAGTATTAACTAGCTCCAGCATATCATGGTAAGATTTTCAAAACTCAGTAGTACTTTTCCTGGAAAAATAAGATTTCATTTTTAAAGGATGAAAATTTAAAGAATCTTTAGTTAGCATCTAGATTAGTGCTTTCTTGACATACTATGTCACTTAGTACCCACTTCTCAGTTCCTTATGTATCTTTTAACACACATTTCCAGTGAATGGGATCTAATGAGAAAATAATGCTTCCTGTGAACAAGCACATTATCATTGATCCCTGATGTTTTATTACCACCTTACCTCCTCTGCAGGTTGTACCTATCATGTGAAAAGCGCATTCAGCCATGTGCTTTTCCATTTGTCCCATCACGTACACACCACAGTGCTAGGAGCAACACTAGAGATGATGTTAAAAACCGAGATTTAGAGAGGTGCTGTAACTTACCTATCTATACCTTTCCATTTCCATTTGATGGTGTGTGTGTGTGTGTGTGTGTGTGAGTGTGTGTTACAAAATGGTAACTGCAAATAGATTTACAAAGATTAATTGGGGCATTTAACTCTAGGTTTGCCAGAGATTCTTCCGCAGCTTTGGAAGACTTTCCAGGATGTAACCTCGGACAAGGTCTCCTGAACCACAACTTAATGAACTATTTCATGGGGTGGATGTGGCCGTTCATCTGCTGTTCCTCTTTTCCCACATACTTTCTTACTAATGTTATATTATCTCACAAAATCAACTATTGAGATGATGTGAATGACTATAGTTAAGAGTCACTGTACATCCTGATTTGCCTGAGAAAACTCCAATTTATATTTATTGCTTTGGTATAGGTATTAATAATGCCCTGTACACTCTCAAGGGAGTCCTGGTTTGCATGATAAATCATATGGTCACTCTTTCCCTAACCCTACCATGATTTCTTTATTTTTATTTTATTTATTTATTTATTTATTTATTTATTTATTTTTTACAGGGACAGAGAGAGAGAGAGCCAGAAAGAGGGATAGATAGGAACAGACAGACAGAAACAGAGAGAGGTGAGAAGCATCAATCATTAGTTTTTCGTTGCCATTGCGACACCTTAGTTGTTCATTGATTGCTTTCTCACATGTGCCTTGACCGGGGGCCTTCAGCAGACCGAGCAACCCCTTGCTGGAGCCAGGGACCTTGGGTCCAAACTGATGAGCTTTTTGCTCATGCCAGATGGTCCTACGCTCAAGCTGGTGAGCTTGGGGTCTCGAACCTGGGTCTTCTGCATCCCAGTCCAACGCTCTATCCACTGCATCACCGCCTGGTCAGGCCCTACTATGATTTCTTGCTCTAACTTCTGGCTCTCTTGGATATCTTCAAAGACCTCAAAAATCAGCTCATCCTAATCTAAACTCAGATTGTTCTTCAAAAACTTACACTTGCAGGATGCTGTTTATATTAATAGTTTCTCCAGTTTATTAAATCAAATTATTGAGGTCTTAAAATTTTTTCTTCTTTTTTCTACATGAAATAATTTATTGGCCCTGCCCAATTGGCTCAGTGGTGGAGTATTGGCAATGTGTGGATGTCCCGGGTTCAATTTCCAGTCAGGGCACACAGAAGAAGTAACCACCTGCTTCTCCACTCCTCCCCCTCTCCTTTCTCTCTCTTTCTCTCTCTCCCCTACCTGCAGCCATGGCTCAATTGGTTTGAGTGAGTTTAACTAGGCTGAGGATAGCTCAGTGGCCTTGCCTCAGGTGTTAAAAATAGCACAGTTGTCAAGCAATGGAGCAAAAGCCCCAGATGGGCAGAACATCACCCCATAGGGGCTTTGTTAGGTGGATTCTAGTAGGAGCACACACAGGAGTCTGTTTCTCTGCCTCCCCTCCTCCCACTTAATAAAAAATAATAAGTTATCAACTTTTATCAACTTTCCACAAAGGTATATGTCCACCAAGCCCAACTTGATCCCCATTCCACTGACCTAACTTAGCTCAGGTTTTTCTCTACTGTGCTGCTGAAAAAGTTTCCTAACTGCCTTCATTCTCTTGCTTTTCCAATCTATTTTATATAGTCTCACTAAAATAATAAAAGCTTTGAGAGAAGGGACCATAGAAAAGTTTGCTTGTGTTGCCAGAACTTAGGATATACCTGGCATCTTGTAGGAACTTATCAATAGTTGTTGAGTAAAAGCACTAAAAACATGTTAGAATAATCTTCCTAAACCAGTCTCTGCTGTGCATCTAAAATTGATTTAACATGCTCTTTCAATAGACCCCTCCATTGCGTACAAAGCAAAGTTCTTCTTTCTCTGCATCCAAGAGCTCTCATGCTTTGGCATATTCCCTATCCATCAGGTCTGACCACCTGGGCTCCTGTGCCAAGGGTCCTGCTATACAAACATGCACACCCTTCCCAGTATGTGTCCCATGCTTTTCTGCTTTCCTATTCTTGGTCCTGCCATTACCTTGATGCCAATCATCTTCCTTCTTAACTTTCCCCACCCCATCTTACAAGGGTGAAATAATAAATCACTAAATTAAAGGAGTGATTATTGTTGTAAGCATTTAATGTTGATACAAATTTCAGTGTTCATCACCAAGATTTGCTAAACACAAGTTCTATGCTTCCATAGGTACTCAGCTGTGTCGTTAGGGGGTGGGAACCCAGTGCCTTTACAAATAATGCACTTCATGTTTTTAAAATAAAACTGATTAAAAATATGATACCCAAAGACCTGATTTATTACCTCAGATTATCCCACTTTGCAGAACCTCTAAGTCTTAAAAAATAATACAAAATATTCCACATTATGTATTTTATGTATTTTTATACTTCCATTGCTATATTTCTTTCTCTAGCAGGTTTATAATGATACCATAAAAAAGTCATTACCAAAATATAGAGTTAATCTTCGTAGACATATCAAGAGGGATTTTGTGCTTAACTGTTTTTTGAATCAGGAAAATTGATAAGACAAGATCAATGCTTTCAGGCTTATGGACATAGATAAAAGTAAAGTGGTTACCAGGGAGAAGGGGATGTGGGGGAGGGGGAGAGGACTTGAGTGAATGGAGAGGAGGTCAGGATGGGGGGGAAGGGCATAAAGAGGGACTAATATAAGGTGACAGAAAATGATTTGACTTTGGGTGATGGGTACACAACATAATCACCAGTTCAAATACTACAGAAATATTCACCTGAAACCTATGTATTCTTATTGATTAATTTCATCCCGTTAAAGTTAATTTTCTAAATAAAAATTTTTAAAAAGAAAAATAGATAATAAAGAAGTAGAAACAAATGTCAATAATAATTTAAACAAATGGAATACTAACAAATACAAAATTGCTTTACTTGTGTGCTTAACTCATATATTTTAGAGTTATTTAAGGAAACAAATTAATAATTTAGTTCCACTCATAAATACTTAGTAGGTTTTGAGAGACAGATTTTCTTCCCAACAATCTTTTTTCTGTGTCTTCTTTTACAAAAATGGAAATTTTAATAATCCAAGAGTAAGTATAAATCTGAACTTTAAAGGGGTCAATTATAGTTCAGGATTTGGAAGATGAAATGTTTAAATGAGCCTTGAGCTTTGTACAACACATGTGCTTCATCTGTCTTTTTTGTAATAATACTCAGAGCAAATAACACCAGCTGTGTAAATGAAAAATTCAAAATCAAAATGTTTTGAACAGTCACAAGTACCAAAGAATTCAGCTGCAAATCTCTCTATTCCTTCTGTTACTGAATACAAGTAAACTCTCACTAAAACTTCATGAGTACCTGAATCATGACATCTCTGATTTATGACAAAAATCAATGTAACCCAAAGGTTATTTCTAGAACTAAAAAATATCAGGAAACAAGGACAGAAAGATATGAATTGGGGGTTATATGTGTAATATTACCCTAAGAAATTCAGTAAACTACTAAAAATTAAATATATATATATATATATTTATTATCCATTTATACCAATATGTGTATATAAAGTATTTTGGCAGTTCATTTAAAAATTGGCCTAAGAACACCAGTATTGGCACAGTGGATCAAGTGTTGACCTGGAGCTTTGAGGTCACCAGTTCAAAAACTTGGGCATGCTCAGTCAAGACACATATAGGAAGCAAGTACAGGTTGATGCTTCCTGCTCCTCCCCCATTTTCTCTCTCTCTCCTTCTCTAGAAATTAATAAGTAAAACATATTAAAAATACGATCAATAAGAGAAAAGAATTTTTAAGTGCATGAGCTGCGGTGCTGCAGTGGATAAAGCATTGACCTGGAATGCTGAGGTTGCCAGTTCAAAACCTGGGCTTGCCTGGTCAAGGTACATATGAGAAGCAACTACTGCAAGTTGATGCTTCTTGCTCCTCTCCCTGTTTTTCTCTCTTTTTCCTCTCTCTAAAATCAATAAGTAAAATCTTAAAAATAAATAAATAATAAAATTGATATAAGAAGTCTAATAATTGTATACTAGCTAAATTATAAATTTTATTCATTAATTCAAGCTAAAAATATGACTATAACAAGTAAAGACACAGTTAACTTAAGATTAATCTTTACAGAATGATGTCATTTTTTTATAAAACAGAAAGACAGAAAGATGTCTTTATAGAATTATGTCATTTTTTTATAAAACAGAAATTTTGAGAGATTAAATTATACCCTTATCTTTGAGAAAGTCTATATACAAAGTCAATATACAGATATATAGCAGATGTCTCTATTTCTTTAGGCCTCACTCAAACAGACAGTCTTCCAAGTCATCTGATAAATGGGTTGGAATGGTAGCCCCAAATATGATATATGTTGCCTCCAAATGCAAATGTTGGGGTATAAGACACAATATCTTTTCCTTTATCATAAGGGGGATGATCTGGCTTGCCCAGACCATTAGATTCTCTTAACTTTACAATGTGGCGGGACACTCTATATTTGTAAGGTTTATCTCTACTCTTTGGCACTCAGTAGGGCACTCAGAATACTTGCCTACTCTTGGTTACCAGGTTCCATCAACACAATGTCATTAATAGAATGAACCAGCATGATGTTTTACAGAAAGTTAAAGTTTCAAGGTACCTGGGAGCTGAATTTTTTAAAAGATTATGTAGAGGAGAATCCAAGATGGTATCAGAGCAAGTGAAAGCTACACACATGTCCTCCCAGGATCAAACTGGAATACAACTAAATTACAGAATGATCATCTTGAATAACCAACTGAAGACTAACTGAAGAGAAATCTTATAACCAAGGATTTACAGAAAAAGCCACATCAATACTAGTAGAAAGAACAAAAAGAGGTGGCTCCACTCCCTTGTGTGGCAGCTGAGGTTCTGGAGAGATATCTTAGCTGCAAAGGTCCAGCTGTATAAACCCCAAGCCCAACTTCCTAGCCCAGAGCACCAGAGCCAGGAAGAGGCACCCACATAGCATTTGGCTATAAAAAAACATTCGGATTTCTGTTCATCAGGGAGAAACTGGAATCCTCTAGAGGTACAGTTGTTCTTTTAAAGGGTCAATGCATAAGAGTTTGTTCACAGCAACTCACCTTAAGCTCTGGCAGAGGAAAGCCAGAGTAAACTAGAGTCATGTAAAAAGAGTCTGGGATTTGTGGCTCTGGAGAAAGAGCTGAGGGGAGAGCCCCCAGGATCCCTGTGTTGAATCACTCTCCCACACCACAGATGATATTCTGGGTGAGGCACTCCCCTTCTCATGGCATCAGCTTGAGGAAAGCAATAGCCCCACTCATTGGACTCCCTCTTGCACCACCCTGTGGAGATTACACTCTGCTAAGAAGTCAGCTGCTTTGGCTGGGCTGACTCAGTGTGTATCAGTGACTGAGTTGTCTAGCTTTGACACAGAAGCCACCCCACCCCTTCTCACTTTCCTGTGAACCTGACTGGTGTTTTCTTCTCATTGGAGATCCATTAGAACCATATTTCAGGTTTCCAGCAGACCCACCAGATTCCTAGTGGGTTCTACTCTGCCGAGGTCAAGTTAAAATCTGGGATAGACTGAAAGGTGTGGCCTAGGGCCGGGACCACACTCCCAGCTTCCCTGAAGCCTTACAGGCACCTCTTTCTTCACATCTCCCCCTCAAAGGAAATAGACTACCCCATTCTCCCAACTCTGGGCAGCCCTGCTCTGTATTTTTCTGGCAGAATCTGGGACATACTAAGTTGTGTGGTTCTAGGACAAGGGCCATTTTTCCATAACATGCTTGACCAGAGCCTTTCCTTCACATGCCAACACCTATGTCTGTTTGGGCCGGATAAATTCTGCCGGCCTTACCCTGATGATTTCCTAGACCTAATCCCAATACAAAGGTATGCAAAAACTCAACAGGAGGCAACTAGACTTAGTATACACAAGAACATTTGCTGAATAGCCTTAGATCCACATTAGTACTGAGTTTAAACCTCTATCAATCTAATGAACTCTACTCATTCTTACCTGGCAACTCACTGTGAACCTACTTTATGCAACTTAAGTACCATCAGAGGCTCTTTCAGTGACTGAGTCTAACAGGCAAATGACAAGTGGGAGCAAGTAAAAGCACATCTCAGGGTACCTTGAGATGTTTGCGGACCTGCCCTGGGGCCTGGTACTGGTAAAAGCTAGTCTTGGTGTTCAGCTTGGTTCTTCTTGTGCACATGCAGGCCAAGAAGAGGCAGCCACAAACTGTTGATCACTTGTAACTCCAAACAGGTTGCCCAGGGCCAGTCACAGTCAGCCAGATTGGGAAATCTTACCCTTTGCAAAAGCATGGATGGATGTAGAGAGCATTATACTACATGAAATAAGCCAGTCAGAGAAAGACAAGTACCATATGATTTCACTCATATGTGGAATCTAATGAACAAAATATACTAACAAACAAAATAGAAACAGGCTCATAGAGAGCAGACTGACTGCCCTCAGCTGGGAGGGTAGTTAGAGGGTAGAGTAAAAAGAAGTGAAGGGGTTGTAGAAGAGGGTAAAGTGGGCATAAGTGGTGATGGAAGGAGACTTGGTTTGGGGTGGTGAACACACAATACAATATACAGATGACGTATTATAAAATTGTACTCTTAGAACCTGTATAATTTTTTTAACCAATGTCACTAGAATAAATTCAATAAAAATAAATAAAAATAAAAACATTATGTAAACCACCTGCCCAGGCGGTGGCGCAGTGGATAGAGCATTGAACTGGTATGCGGAAGACCCAGGTTCGAGTCCTCGAGCTAGCCAGCTTGAGCGCGGGCCCATCTGGCTTGAGCAAAAGCTCACCAGCTTGGATACAAGGTTGCTGGCTCCAGCAAGGGGTTGCTCGGTCTGCTGAAGACCCGCGGTCAAGGCACATGTGAGAATGCAATCAATGAACAACTATGGTGTCGCAACGGCAATGAAAAACTAATAATTGATGCTTCTCACCTCTCTCTGTTCCTGTCTGTTTGTCCCTATCTATCCCTCTCTCTGAATCTCTCTCTGTCCCTGTAAAAAGAAAAAACCAAACAAACAAAAACATTATGTAAACCAAACAGAGAACAATTTATGTCACATGCTACTTGTCATTGTATATCTTTCTTTGTCAACTGGCATTATTCATAAGCATTTCTCATGCCATTTATTATTCTTTTAAAAATAATTTTTACATGGCTGCATAATTCATCACTATGTGATAAGCAATAAACTATTTTCTCATTACTGGTTATTAAAAAAAATTAAGTGAGAAGAGGAGAGATAAAAAGAATCCCTCATGTGCCCCAACCTGGATCCACCTGGTAACCCCTGTCTGGGGCCAATGTTAAGACCAACCGAACTATTCTCAGTGCCCAGGACTGATGCTCAAACCAATCAAACCACTGGCTGAGAGAGAGGAAGAGAGAGAAAAGGGGGACAGGGAGAGAAAGAGAAGCAGATGGTATCTTCTCACGTGTGCCCAGTCTGGGGATTGAACTTTGGATGTCTGCATGCCGGGCCAACATTGTATACACTGAGCCAACCAGTCATGGACAGTATTTAAAATTTTTAAATGTTTGTTATAAATAATGATGTGATAAACTTTTAGCATATAACTGATTTTTATTTCCTTTTTATTTTAAATTTATAGTCATGGAATTACTGAACTAGAGTATAAAGATGTTTTAAACCCTGGATTCTTACTAACAGATTTTTCTTCAGAAATGATATTCTCATTAAAGCCCATCAACCATGTTTTAGAGGACTCATTTCCCATACTCAGGTTAGCACTGATGTGCACATCTCAATTAACCTTTGCAAATTTGAATGTTAAAATTTCTCTTTGTTATTGTTCTATTGTGTATTTCATTGTGATATAAAGTTGAATATTTTTACATGCTTATTGAAAATGATTATTTCTTATTTTTTCCCAAACCTTACAGAAGAGATAGAATAATCACCTTTCATAGTATTCCATGTACTTACTACAGGTATTAAATCTTTCTCATCTTTAGCTTGATGTCAGTCATAATATACTTTAAAACCTTAAATTTAAACGTGTTTTCAACTGAAATAAGAATTGCTCCCTTTGATTCAACAAAATATTCAAATTATTTATTCAGTAATAGTTACTAAATACAGTCAACTACGTTCTAATAACTGTGTATATCATCAAGTTATATCTAATCACTGGGATGTCTAATCACTGGGATGTATACCTGAAACTAATATAATAACATATGTCAACTGTAAACGAAAAAGAAAAATGATTAAAAATGAAAGTTATTCCCAAAAAATATACAGATTACATTTATAAGAAGTTTCTCTCACATCAAGTTCAAGAACAATCAAATTTATTTATAGTGATAGAAGTAAAAATAGTGGTTACCTTTGGCAGAGGTGGTATTGACTGGAAGGATTGTGAGGGAACTTTCAGGAATACTAGAAATTTCCTATCGTTTGGTCTCAGAAGAAGAAGTGTAATTCATGGCGTGTACACATATTAAATTTCAACTAAGATTTATATATTTTACTATACATTATACCTCAATAAATATGTAATTGAAAGAGAATAGTATGCTCAAATATGAATCTTCTGTGAAGTGAGTACTAAAGAATTTTATGGGCTTTATTGTTCTTTGTCTACATATATGTCTTTGTAACTGAATAACCTTAAACATTTTTTTTTTTTGGTATGACTTCCATTTTGATGTTATTATCTTCTTGCACTGGAAGTTCAAAAAAGATTAATTTCATCTAGAATATTAAGGAGTCAAAAGGATCAAGGCATATAAACTAAATTTTTGTAGATTTTTTCTATTAATAAAAACAAATAGTTTGCCTATTTATTAGATTTGTTTAGCATTTATAATTATTAATATGAACATACCATAGAAATGCACTTTAATATTAATCACGCTAGATGCTAATACAGTTAACAAGATTTTTAACTCATTAAGTAATTTATGAAGAAAGTTGTCTCAAAATAACAACAAAACTGAGCTAACAAATATATTGTCTTTAAATTTTTTTAAAGTATTTTTCTCATCTACTGCATCTGTAGGTTCCTTCCACTCTAAAAAAATAAACGATAATAACCTTTTGTTTACATCTTATTTCTTTTGTCTAGCAAGAAAATGTTACCTGGTATTTCTTTTGTGAGAAATAAAATTCTAGCCCATGTCAATATAGCTGACACACCAGAAAAGCTATTCATTAAAAATATGAAAAATAAAAGAACCATTTTGAAATGATCACTTACTTGTATAAGTCACATGAAGCTCTTCAGACTACATGTCTGTTTATAGTTCCCAGGCTTGGATTGAAACAACATATCAAAATATTTCACTCATACTTTCTGTAAAAACTGTAGACTACAATTACACATTCTTCTTGAATTGGTCCTATGAACAAATCTCCACAACCATTTGGGAAAACTTTTTTTTACTCCCCAGAAATATTTGAAAACAGTCAATTTTAAAATGCTTTTGTGGGGATCTTTTATGAGACATTTATATATGCCAGTTATTAAGGAAGCCAGTAGGAAATTGTTCTGAGATTGCTTTTACAACTTTGCATGTCTAAGAATGCACCTTTTTCTCTATTGCCCTCATTAAATCCCAAACTAATCTATAAATGTAATGGAGTTCTAATCCAAATTCCTTAGAAGAATTTTAGAAATTGGAACACAATTCTGAAATGCCACCAATATAATACATGCTTAAGAAGTGAAGAATTTTTTTTAAAGTGTAAGATAGAAACTTGTCTATCAGATACTGAAACATAAATTTGTAATTACCAGCCACCATTTATTGACCATTTATTATGGTCAGCTGTCTACTGAAGTGCAGCAGCATTGACTGCTGTGAGTTTCAGCAGAAGAACACATCTTTGATAGACCAGTTGGTCACCTGGCAACAAGTTAGTGTGCCTTTCACGGAGAGGCAGTGCTCTGTCTCCAGTAGAATTGGTTTTCTGTATTTGTTGTTACTTTTATGGCCTTATTTTGCCAGGAGCACTACTGATGATCTGCTGAAGACTATTCTCTATTATGGTATCCCACACATTATTTTTGACTAAAGAACTTATTCTACTTCAATAGCTATAAGGTAGTGGTTGATGTTCATGTAATTTATCAGTCTTATTGTATACCCCATGACCCCAAAAAATACTATTAATAGGGTGACCATATGTCCCGGTTTGTCTAATATGGCTTGGTCTATGCCTGTTGTTTCAGAATAATTATTCAAAGTGCTCTCTTTTGCTCTCACAATGTTTTGATTTAGGTGATAAATTATATGGTCATTCTACTTATTGACATTTAAGTTATATCTTTAACTGGGAGACCACTCTTGCAAGTTTGTGTTACTATCCTATAAGATTCAGTCTTGGGTATGAACTCACCTCCATGTATGGTGTTGCTCTTCTTAAAATAGAATATGATGATACAGGAACCAAAGAATGTAAGAGGAGTAGCATCTCTCAGTATTATATTTAATAACCTTCTTGCATAAGTTTTTGCATTACATACCCAAGACTTGGGCTCTGCTGGCTGGAGATCTTTATTGTCCAAAGGATATGTTTTAGTTATCTATTGCTAAAGAGAAAAAATTTAAAGCAACATTTAATGGCTCAAAACATTATTTCTCATCTGTTATCTATTATTATTTCTTTGGGTAACAAGTTGGGATGTATTTTACTGACAGCTCAAGTTTTTTCATGAGGGTGCAGTCAGATAGTAGCTGGGGCTGCAGTCATCTCCCAAGCTTCTTCATTCACAGGTCTTGTGCCTAGACTGAGAAAAGAAGAACTGCTGGGGGCTCGGGATAGCTGAGGAAGCTTGGACATCTCTTTATGTAATTTCTTTATGTGATCTTTCCAACATGGCAGCTTTAGGGGGCTCAGAGTTCCCAGAGTGTAGGGAGTGAAGGGAGTAGAGAGAGGGAGGAAGAGAGAAAGAAGCATTATGTCGATGAAAGCAGTTATAAGGATTTTCCCAGGTTCAAGGGGAAGGGACATAGATCTTACCTCTCAATGGGGGGAGTATTAATGACACTTTGGAAGATGAGCATGAAGAATGAAATATATTGATGCAGCAATAAAATACAATCTAACATAGCACGCATACTTGTTCCATTAAATTCAAAACTGAGACTCGGGCTGGCTCATGGGCATGTAGCCACTGCAGTCACACAGGGCCCCATGCTTAGAGGAGCCTTGTGTTTGATTTAATGCTCTGCCATCTTGAAATTCTTAATGCATTTTTAACAAGGGTCCCACATTTCATTTTGCACCGGGCTCTGCAAATTATGCAGCTGGTCATGCTGAGCTTGTTACCTAGATATTTCAGACTCTTCATTCACTAGAAAAATGAGATAAAAATAAGGTTATGGCATTTACTGGAGTGATTAATTCTGGAGAAAATCAAGTTACTAATAAACTATGGACATGGATAGGAGATGTCTGCTGGTACATAAAAAACTAAAGGATGTCTATAAAAGAAGTACTACCAAGGGAACACAGGCCTCAGAAACAAAATTTTCATCATCCTTTTAAATGTTGGCTGAAGGCAAAGGACTGAGTAGTGGAAGAAGCAAGATATATTATTAAATAAAGCCTGGGGACTAGTTGCAGAAACAAGAACTATAGCATGTAATTGCATTTTATTCCTTGTATTTTCCCGCACATATTTTTTTAACTATTGTTATTTTTTTCCTTTATCCATTTGTGTGTGTATGCATGTATGTATGTATATTTTTGTTATTGGTTGTTGACTGTACCATTTATTTCATAGACTACACAATAAAAAGAAAAACTTGACAGAACTAAAGAAATAATAGACATAATTTTAACATTCTGGATCATGACGGCTACAGTAATTAATGAGAATTAGGATTAATTATTTCGGGAGAAATGATGAGCATATTTTCCATTTTGACAAGATTAATTTCATTATATATTGCATGATAAAGGCTGTGTGTGCATGTGTGTGTGTGCACGTGTGTGTCTGCTTTTTTGTCTTAAGAGGTAAGTTGCAGTGGGAATTAATCTTTTATTAGAGATCAAGTGGAATATATAAGGAATTATATTTGGGAAATTCCTTATCTTGTGGGGCTCAACTATAGAAGCTAAAAATAACAGATAGTAGTTTTTCTGGCTTCCTTACAGCTAAGGAGTATATGCATAACACAGGCTTTTTCCAGTGTTGTATTAAATTGAAAGTTCATGATGCAAAAAGAAATTCATTCTGGTGACAGAATGTATGAGTGACAATAGTTATATCCATAGTTTCCAATCCTGTGGTTTCATTTTCAGTGTTGTTTTTGGCCAAGAAGCTCTAGCCCTGATTCTCCAGACCTGTAGGTAAGCCTGTGACACACTCCATATACTTTTAATGCATTCCTTTTTTGTTAAGTTCAGCCAGTCAACTTATTTTTCCTGAAAATGAGAATCCTGACTAATAGACATGAAATAATGGTTATAAAATATTAAGTGGGCCCTAGCCGGTTAGCTCAGTAGGATAAGAGCATCATCCTGTAACGATCAAGTGGCAGGTTTGATCTCCAGTCAGGGCTCACGGGAAGCGACCAATGAATGCATGACTGAGTGGAACAACAACTTCACCTTCCCTTCCTCAGTCTCTGCCTTCCTCTCTCTGCCTAGAAAGAAAGAAGAAAGAAAGAGAGAGAGAAAGAAAAAAAGAAAGAAAGGAAGAAAGAAAAGAAAGAAAGAAAGAAAGAAAGAAAGAAAGAAAGAAAGAAAGAAAGAAAGAAAGAAAGAAAGAAAGAAAGAAAGGAAGGAAGAAAGGGAAAGAAAAACAAATTAAGCAGCCCTGGCCAGAGAGCTCAGTTGGTTAGAGTGTCATCCTGGAGCACAAAGGTTGCCAATTTGATTTCCAGGTCAGGGCACATAGAGCAGCAGCTCCATGCTTCTGTCTCTCTTTCTTCCTGCCTCTATCATAATAATAATAATAATAATAATAATAATAATAAGTGGAAATTAAGAACCTACAAAAAAGTTCAATATAATTTCATTTTTTAATGATAGCGAAGGGAAATACCAAGGATTGGTTAGAATACAAAAAAAATTCTAACACTAATTATTTTGGGTTTGTGAGACCATAGGTGGTCTTTCTTCTTTTCTTCCTTTTTTTCTTTCTCTTTTTCTTCTCTCTCTCCCTCTCTCTCTCTCTTCCTTATTTCCTCCTTTCTTATCTTTCTTTTCTTCTTAAAACATCTTTTCTGGTATTCCTTTATTGTATATAGAAAGTTATTTGAAATATCTTCAATGATTATTAAAACATGAGGCAGAAAGTGGGATTACATTTACAGATTTTAACAAATTGTAGAGATGGGTGGGAACTCAGTAATTAAGTGCTTCAGCTTCCTTATTTAGACAGGGCAAAACATTCAGCACCAGAAAGATTATTAACACAAGCTCAAGGTGGCGTTGGCATAGAACACAGGTCTTCCTTCACTCAACAAATATATATGTGTCAATCACTAGTCTAGGCACTGGTGATAGAATAACTGTTCTGCTAAAGCTCAAGTTCTATTGGAAGAGAAAAACAAAACCAATAAATAATATAAATTTAAGTCATAATAAATCTTATAAATAAAAGAATTAGGTAATAGAAATTGATTTGATGTGCAGCCATAAAGTCAGAGGAGTTCTTTGTGACATTTTAGGTGAAAGCTGAAGGATAAGAAAGAGAAAGATGGAAGTAGTTAGGGAATAGAATTGCAGGAATTACGAACAGTCAATGTGAGGCACTGAAGTAGACATGAGTTTGACATAATCAAAGAGTGGCCAATGAGAATGGAGCATTGAGTGGGATGGTGGATGTGTTATGAAATGTATCTGAGATGGAGAAAGGATGTTTGTTGGTTAAATGTTATATGATTAAAAATGAAAAAGTATAAGTGGTAGCCATTAGAAGCTTTATTGTAAGATAGTATGATCTAAGACCAAAGTTCAGCAGAAAGACAAGTTAGTCTTCTAAATTGTATAGGATTCACAGGGAGAGCTTGTTAAAACACAGATTTCTGGGCCTCATCCTCACAGTTTCTGATTCAGTATTCTAAAATTTATATTTCTAGCATTTTCCAAGATGATGTCAATGCTGCTGGTCCAGGCAACACACTAAATTTTATTTAGAAAATTAACTTTAACAGGGTGACATTGATAAATAAGAGTACATAGGTTTCAGGTAAATATTTCTATAGAATTTGAACTGTCAATTATGTCATATACCCATCACCCAAAGCCAAATCATTTTATAGCACACTATATTTGTCACTCTTTACACCCTTCCCTGCACCTTATCCCCTAACTACATCCCCTTTCCCTTGGTAACCACTTCACTTTTATCTAAGTCCATGAGTCTCAGTTTTATATTCTACGTGTATGTGAAATCATACAATTCTTATTTTCTTCTCATTTACTTATTTCACTCAGTATAATATTCTCATGGTCCATCCATGTTGTCATAAATGATACTATGTCATCATTTATTATGGCTGAGTAGTATTTCATTGTATATATGTACCACATCTTCTTTATCCAATTCTCTATCGAGGGACACTTTGGTTGTTTCCATGTTTTATCCACTTGTGAATAATGCTGCGATTAACATGGGATGCATGCATCTTTACATGCCAATGTTTCTTAAGTTTTGGGGGTAGATACCCAGTAGAGGAATTGCTGGGTTATGTGATAATTCTATTCTCAATTTTTTGAGGAACCACCATACTTTCTTCCATCATGGTTTTACTAATCTGCATTTCCACCAGCAGTGAATGAGGGTCTCTTTTTCCCCACAGCCTCTCTAATACTTGTTATTACCTGTCTTGTTGATAATAGCTAATCTAACAAGTGTGATATAGTATCTCATTGTAGTTTTGATTTGCATTTCTCTAATAGCTAATGAAGATGAGCATCTTTTCATATATCTGTTGGTCATTTATATGTCATCTTGGGAAAAATGTCTGTTCAGGCCCTCTGCCCATTTTTTAATTGGATTGTTTATTTATTTGTTGTTGAGCTTTGAGAGTTCTTCATATATTTTGGAAATTAACTCATTATTGGAGCTGTTGTTTGCAAATATCATCTCCCATTTAATTGCAAAAAAAAAAACCAAAATAATTTTGTTTTTTATTTAAACAAAAAATATTTGTTTCATTGTCAGTTTCTTTTGCTGGGCATAAGCTTTTTAGTTTGATATAGTCTCATTCATTTATTTTTACCTTTACTTCCATTGCTTTAGGGGTCAAATTTATAAATTGTTCTCTAAGGCCAAGGCCCATGCTCTTAGTACCTATGTTTTCTTCTATGTAATTTATTGTTTCAAATCTTATATTTAGGTCTTTGATCCATTTTGAATTAATTTTTATGCATGGGGAAAAACTGTAGTCAAGTTTCATCCTTTTGCATGTGGCTTTCCAATTTTGTCAGCACCATTTATTGAAGAGGCTGGTCTCGTGCAGTATTCTTGCTGACAAACAACGATGTCTTAGATGAGGGTGGTAGCTGGAGAGGTAAAAAAGAAGCAAATGCCTTAGGGATACATTTTGAATTTGAAAATGCCAAATAGAACTGACAATAAATTGAAGTGCGGTAGTAAAATGATTTGATTGCAAGGGAGATAACTGATGCTAATTACTGAGATGGGGAAGACTAGAGGGCAGGGAAATAGATTGGGAAATGAAATTAATTATTGGATGGTTTTCTATTGCATATTTCATTTTTGGTTTTAAGTTCTGTAGATATAGATAACAAGCAGAGGGTGGGTTTTATAAGTCTGCAACTCAGAGGTGAGATGCTGGAGCTGAAGATGGAAGTCTGTAAGTCATTAGCATATTGCTAAGACTGAATAAGAACACAGACAAAGTGAAGCAGCGTGGACATAGGCTCCAGAGCAAGCTGTGAAGTACTCCACCTTTTTTTAAAGTTTTGGCAAAAGGAAGCAAAGGAAACTGCACCAGCAAAGCAGAAGCAAAAGCAGGAGAATGTGGGGCCATGAACTGCAATCAAGGGAAGGTGACCCAAGGAGGAGGAAGTGCTGCAAATTGAGCAAGAAGAAGGCCCAGCTGAGAAATGCCCATTTTATCAACACCAGCCGGGCCCGGGGAGACCCTTACAAGGGTAGTTGCAGTGACCTGGAAATACCAGAAGTTGATTGCAGTGGGTGAAGAGTGACAGGAATATGAGAAAGCAAAATCAGAGAGGGGTATGGGTCAATTCCAGGGAAACGGGCTGTTTGTTTGGTGGTGATTTTACCTCAGGGGTTCCACACCAGGACTAAGTGCTGAAAGGCAGGACCACACAGAACGAAGGGGCTGAAGTGGCACAGGACAGCAGATTGCTGCAGGAGCCATGGCCTTGGGCAGCTGGAGAAGTTGCCCAGGATGGGAGCTGGTGGGGAGCTGAGTGCAGCAGCTCACAGCTTTCCTGCTTTGCTTCTCACACCAGTGAGAGATATAAGCTTCTTCCTCCCTAACTAGACTCCTTCAGATTGAAAAGTACCGTATTTTTTGCTCCATAAGACCCACATTTTCCCCCCAAAGTGGATGGGTAAATGCTGTGCATCTTATGGAGCAAAAAATATGTTATTTTATTAAATATTTTAACACATCACTTGGTTCAGAATACTTTTTTTCTTATTTTCCTCTTTAAAAACCCTAGGTGTGTGTCTTATGGTCAGGTATGTCTTACGGAGTGAAAAATACAGTATTTTCTATTTCATATGCATCACTTTTATTAATTTATTTTTTGTTAATACCCTACCTGGAAAGTCACTGAATATAACAAAACATTAACTAATTGTCAATATCCTTGTCAAATAATGTGGGAAGCCACAGGAGGAAGTGGCTGGATGAGGAGGTAGAAAAGAGGGGGGAATAGAATATCACTGATGAAAGGAGGCAAAAACAGTGAAAATTGGACATGGCCAGCGATTCTGGAACCACAAGATAAAGTTATTTAAATACCTAATAAAATAAGAACATTTTGAATGACATATGTAGAATAAAATAAGATTCTTCTAAAATATGCGGTATATAAATACTCAAGGTGGAAGGGATTGGCATAAAATGTTTTACATCCTGGAAATAAATTATTATTTAAAAAGGCTCTATCATGCCTTATTTCTTAACTCTCAAGATTTGTGATTTTGTTAGTTACTCTGAGTACAGAATTTAAACATTTAATCAAGGTTGTAATAATTATGTTTCTTAATGTAAAACATTAAAATACTCAATTTGGTGTTCAAAATAAACCAAATGGCTTGGAATTTGGATATTTTAACAAGTTAAAAGTTTCTATACTATTAGCAATCTGCTTATGCAGCAGACAAATTGAAAACCCAGGAATATATCACATCAAATATCTGTAGAAATCAAATAGAAAACATTCGTTGGGAAAAAAAAAAATCATCCATGCTATAATACAAAACTCTACTACATTTTGTTGTTACGTTTGTGTCTGTTAAGGGTAGTCACATGCTGTTTACTTTGGTTTAGAATGTAACCTACGCATGTTGATGACTTTGATTGATTTGTTCAAAATATTATTTATCTATCCTTCTATGGGAAGCCACTAGAAACAAGGGGGCATTTATAGTTAAATTTAATTTTTATTTATGAGCTCTCTGAGTCTTTTTTATTCTCTTGCTTTAGATCTTTCTGTGTGTGACAGATTCAGGGGTTCAATCTTGATAAGCATGTGAAACTTTGGATATTTATTTAATCTCTTGCATCTACAAAATCTGGCAGGAATCTTATTTTTCTTTTTACATGGACAGAGAGAGATTCAGAGAGAGGGATAGATAGGGACAGACAGGAACGAATAGAGATGAGAAGCATCAATCATCAGTTTTTTGTTGCGACACCTTAGTTGTTCATTGATTGCTTTTTCATATGTGCCCTGACCGTGGGCCTTCAGCAGATCGAGCAACCCCTTGCTGGAGCCAGTGACCTTGGGTCCAAGCTGGCGAGCTTTTGCTCAAGCTGGTGACCTCAGTTCTTCCGCATCCCAGTCCGACGCTCTATCCACTGTGCCACCGCCTGGTCAGGCTGGCCAGAATCTTTTTTAAAGCAACTGGTACCTCTGGCTTTCTATCGTTTTTTGAATCTTAGACAAATTGTGTGTCTCATGGCATTTTATCACTTTGGCTTTAAGCCTGATAGCAAAGTAGATATGCAGGTACTGAGTCAATATCCACATTTTGGTAGAGAAAGGAGAAGCTGCATTTTTAGCATTGGCTTTAGGTGACATCAATGGATGTACAGAGAGGAAGGGATGGTTATGGCCATTTCAGACTTGAGACATTGAATTGTTGCAAAATTTCAGGGTTACTATGCTTTTAAGTTATAAATTTTCGTATTAATAACTTTGATACTTTATTTAAAAACATCTTTTCTAACAACTTTTCTAGCTTCTATATATTACTTTATATTAATCTATTTTTTTGGTATTCACTTATCTGGTTGATATTAATCACCAGCTCTGCACTGGCAGTGGGTGAAGTATGGAGACCCATTCACTTGGATAAATTTGCATAAATAACTAACTCAAGGCGGCATTCCTCTAGGACACCTTTCTTATCCCTTCCATTGAGTCAGTACCCTTTTCTATGCCCCCAGGGCACCACATTCATCATTTAACCAATACAGTGGTACCTTGAGAATCAAACTGACTAACATACAAAATTTTTTTTTTAAGATATGAGTTGCAACTCGGTCCATATTTTTGTTCGAGATCCGAGCGAAATTCTGAGATATGAGTCCTGATTCGGAAAGCAGCCGCTAGTTGGCGTGTTGACGCAGGGGTCCAGTATCAGCAGTTTGATATACGAGTTGACTGACTTACGAGCTTGGTTACAGAATGAATTAAATTCGTATCTCAAGGTACCACTGTATTTTTTAAACGTTTTGTTAGTCAGGTATTGCTACAAAATGAACAATCGCAATTACAAACCCTCAGTGATATACACCAATAAGAGTTTATTTCTCATTCACCCATCTGGCTGTTAGATGGGTGTTGGCTGATCGAGGCTGTCTTTGCTGAGCTTGATTCTCAACTGTGAAATGGGCCCAGACCTGCTTCATTAATTTTCATGACTTAGACCATTGGGTATCCAAGGATCTTCCATTTGGTATCCAAGGACATAGGCACAAGCACAAGAGGTGCAAGTGGAAACGTGACACTTATACAGTCAGAGCCATACAGTCAGAGCCTGCACGTTGACACATTTTATTAACCAAACAAGTCACATGCCCATGGTCCCCATCAATAGTGAGGGAAAGAACACTCCTGCTATGGAGTCTGGCTAGGGAGCAAAGGAGTGAATATCTGTTGAACAATCACCTACTCTGTCACAAGAGCCTACTATGTGCCAACCACTTGTAAGCTTCTAAAGAGGCAATGCCTTCCAGAAATCCAGTCTGTCTTTATCCCCTACCAAAGAGGCAAGTACAACATGATTCATTAAAGGCAATGAAGGTAAGTGTTAAGAATTTGGGCTCTGAAATCAGGCACTCTGTGACTTCTGGTTTTCCTACTAATGAAATCTATGATTTTTAGAGATTTTTTATCTTCCTTGAGCCCCAATTTCCACATTTATAAATTGAAAGTGACAATAAGGTACCCATCCCAGAGGTTTTTTGTGGGAATTAAATAGATAGTATATGTAAAGTTTTAAAGCTGAGTCTGCTACTGAGCAAATGCCCAGTAAATGGGCACTATATTATTATTGCTAGGCATCCAATGACCAGGAAGGGAGAGTAAGCTTTATCCTCGTGTCTAGCTGATTGGGTTACATGAGTTAGTTGACCTGTCTCCTTTTCCAACTGAACTGTGAGCTCTTCAAGGACAATATCTCTCCTCCCAGCTGCTGGCACGTGGCTGGCATTCAATACATGCTGATGACAAACCGCTGGAATCCAGTCCCTCTCCACTGTGCTCTCCACAGAGCTACTGTGAAACCTAGCTGCAGTGAGGAATTGTTTTTGGCTTTTTGTTTTTGTTTATTGATGTTGTTTTTATTTCCAATCTGTTGCAGACCACTGTGTTTTGTCTTTACTCTGTTCAAAGCGACATCTTCCCAGATCACATGAGTAAATGTTGCAGCCATGTCAAATTGCAATAAACGTTTCTAAACGTCACTCTTTATTTCCATACTTAACTGTGTGTAAACTAGTAACAATCAGTCTGTAGACCGATTGTTCCCAGACCCTCCTTTGAATAGTACTGCCATACCTTTTGTGCGTGTTCTCATTATACAGTCCTATGGAAAACTCTTGCCAAATAAAGTATGCAGATAAGCAGGTGTGCCTTTCTGAGAGCCTTCCAGATACTTAGAGCCAAGTGGCAAAATAATTGGTTTTCTTGTCAGTGGTTTTCTCTTAGAACATTTGTCCCTGCTTTTTCTCCACAGCCTGGTTTTATTATAAAAATACAACAGAAGCTGCTACAGATACAGGTATGTAAGTCTAGCATTGGGCCAACTCCAATAAATTCTCCAGTATGTAGTACTGGGGCCTCTGAGAATGCTTCAAGCCCTGACACTTTTTTATCAAGGGACTATCACCACCCAGAAAAGAGGGCGGCCCGAGCCAGAAATGTCAGAGTACTTTCTCAGAGGTTCCCTGGACTGTCAATAAAATTCGCTGAGAAGTGTGACAAGCGCTACTGCCTGAGCATAAAAAATTTATAGGCTGTTTCACTGCCGCCTTCTGGATGCTCAAGCAGCTTGCTGCATAACCTAAGTGGATCTTCCTAGCAGTGACTTTAGCATCAGCCCTTTCTAAATAACCTAGGTCTGGGGTGTGACCCAAGCCCGAAACAGGTGTCAAAGTCTCACCTGAGGGTTTTATAAAACCTCTAGCCTGCATCCCTCCCTTCTTCATCTCACTTGCTGTCCAACACCATAGCCCTTACAAGTCCAACCCACCTGTAGTAAGATGCTCTTATAAATAAACTTGCCTCTAATTGCTAATGATTCTAATTAGGCTTTTGCTGAAAGCAGACATCTAAAAATTGTTCCTTGTAGTCTCTTCAGCAACTCAGACTGAGTGAGGCTGAGCAGGGCCGCTAGGCCCTGTTTGCATCAGGGGCAAGACAAAACACATAGTTACTGGCATGTACCACCAATGTTCTGTCAGACAGTAAATCAATGTGACAGTGGTCTTGACCCAACAGAAATAATACTTTACCTGTTCCCAAGGTAATAGGATGAGGTATTTCTGAAATGTTTTGAGTTGTGTGGTATTACTATAAGGACATAAATTTTTCAATAAACTAGCTAGAACTTAGACATCTAAATGAGACTTACCCCTCAGAATATTTACTGTGGGAGATAAAACATACATTCTCACAGAGATGTCATTTCTTAAAATATTCTGGAGCTGTTTTTGGGATGGTTCTCAAGGTACATTTGTAAAGAAACTACTTAAGAATTATCAATGTGTCCTTAGTCTACAGTTACATCGTATTTTAAAATAAAAATAAAATTTGCTGACTCATATTATTTTCTTTTGGTTGTTTCCCAAAATGTATACAATTTCTGAATATGAACATAATCCATCCAAAGTGAAATGAATCCTCCTTCAGGTCTGCACTCCAAGTTCACACAAGGACAGGGCTAAGGGAAGCCACAGAGCAGCAGAACCTTGATTTTTAGAGTAGAAAGCAGACTTATGGTTGGGCATGCTGTCGGAAGAAAACCCAGGTTTCAAGATAACTGCATCTAATACTTAGTGAAACTCAAAAGCTTAGTAAGTCTGAGCCAAGACCAAATGCAGGTCTGACGCCCAAACCAACTGCTGTTCAAAACCATACCTGAGCCTGACCAGGCAGTGGCGCAGTGGATAGAGCGTCGGACTGGGGGTGTGGACGACCCAGGTTTGAGTCCCCGAGCTTGCCAGCTTGAATGTGGGCCTATCTGGCTTGAGCAAAAGCTCACCAGCTTGTACCCAAAGTCGCGGGCTCCAGCAAGGGGTTGCTCGGTCTGCTGAAGGCCCGTGGTCAAGGCACATGTGAGAAAGCAATCAATGAACAAGTAAGGTGTTGCGACGGTAATGAAAAACTAATGATTGATGCTTCTCACCTCTCTCCATTCCTGTCTGTCTGTCCCTATCTATCCCTCTCTCTAACTCTCTCTCTGTCCCTGTAAAAAAAAAAAAAAACCAAACCATACCTGAGCTTCCTCCAATTCTATTCTGAGGGTAGCTAAGCAGGGCCTGCACTACCAGGGGGCCTTTGTTTTTGTCTCTAGTTGCACAGAGTTTCATTATCCCTGAGTGTCTTGCAAATACAATTTCTCATGGGGACTTGGAAAATTTGGAAGCATCGCATTGTGTTGCATACTGTTCCATTCATTCATTCACTCATTTGCTCACTATTTTCATGAACTATTATGCTTATTAGGAGGCAGGCATAGTGCTAGG
The DNA here is from genome assembly GCA_037038555.1 of Rhynchonycteris naso. NCBI lineage: Eukaryota > Metazoa > Chordata > Mammalia > Chiroptera > Emballonuridae > Rhynchonycteris > Rhynchonycteris naso. Next base: position 234,105,097 of record CM072998.1, read on the forward strand.
TCTTGGAACTGTCTGTGTGTTTAGAGTACAATGGATGGACAGACGAAATTAGCAACTTCTTTGCCCTTGTAGATAATGAGAATTATGGAGAAATTATCATCTTTTTCTTTTTTCTTTTATCAGTTTTTTCTAGTTTCTCTATAGTTATTTTATATTGCTTATATAATCAGAACAAGTAAGTTTATGTTTTAAGGTGACCATAATTTCAGAGGTAGCCTCTGACTTGGTGTGGCCAAGTGGGCCATTCTTAAGAGTCCATTGAATGTTCCAGCTGAGTGTTCTACTCTGTGTCCTCTAATGAATCTTCATTCAGACCAGTTTCCAAGGAGAGTACAAATCTAAGAAACTGGCTCAAGTCCTAAGCAATTATTCAATGTATTTAAATTAACAGACTCTCAATGACACCATACATAGGGCATTGGTCTGATTCTTTGTTAAAAGCGACAAAAACCACAACTCAAAATAATGCAAAAAGTTGAGGGTATGCCTTTATCTGGGCTAACAGAACCGAAAGTCAAATGGGTACTCCTTTTTCCTCCTGTCAGCATTGGACCTCACTTTAGGTGGTGGCCACCAGAAGCTCCAGGGTCACCCCCACAGGATTGTTTCTAGCAGAGCCTCTCTTCACTTCTCTAAGCAAGGCTCTCTGATTGGGATGGAATAGTCTGGATTGGCCATTTATGGGTAACAGGCAGAGGTGGATTTAACGGCGGGCACACTGGACGTGCGCCCTGGGCCCCAACTTCTGAAGGACCCCACAAAGCCCAAACTTTACACTTTTTTCTAATGACACCAACTTTGGTTTTATATGTATAATTCTAATATTAATAGTACATAATCTTTTTTATTTATTTTCAAATGTGGTTAACATGTATGTTTATTTTCCCTGTCTCTCTCTCTTTTTTGGGGGGGCCCAATATTTTCTTCTGTGCCTGGAACCTCAACTGACCTTAATCTGCCTCTGGTAACAGGAACACCTTCCGCAGAGCAGACAGAGAGCTAGATGAGGTGAGTGGCAGGGGTGGGAAGGTAGCCTCAGTACCTTAAGGAAATGAGGGATATTTTGGGAGTGAGGTGGGTACTGTACAGACAGAACAAACAATGTCCACAGCATGATCTCTGAGGACTGTAGCACACAAAGCATAGCTCAAGTTAATATGCTTTACAGTACCCCACTAATAATTCCCTCACAGTGAACGAAACAGAAACAGTGCATGGGAAAAGTACGCAGCGGGCAGACCTGTATGCACATCCTTGTTATTGACTATGTGGCCGCAGCCCCAGGGCTAAATGTCAGGGAGCCTGGTTGTTTCTGCAGCCCGGCTATACCCATTCTGTTAAGAATTCACTCAATGTTGTCACATTGGTGCATTCACACTTAATTAGTGACATTGTTGCTTGGCAAAATATTTAGGTATTCAGTTTGAAATAGAATAATAGTTGCTAGAGGCTAATCCACTTTGAGCACTTACAAACCAAAACAACAACAAAATCTAGACTAGGATCTTTACTTGAACTGGTGAGACTGTTAATTTTGAAAGTGTTCTCGACTTGCCTTCTTCACCTACTCCTGCCCCAAATGTCTTGGATGAATGTCCCTGAAATTTCCCCTTTGTTCTATGGAGAGCCCTGATGTCCCATCATTAGCTATGCATCCTCAGGTATACACTCTCCTCTACCTAATGACACACTGCTGACATTTATAAGAAATGCCACCTTATGCAGAAGTCAGTGTTCGAGTTTATAACTAGTTGTGCTGTTTGCTGTGAGGTGTTTAAAAAGACTGGGCTGTTGTTGCTGCTGGTCTGTGAATACTGATGTAGAGGGATCAGTCCTGGTGAGGATGCCCATGCATTTGCCCCAGGCTGCTGAGCAGTTTGTAGTTAGCCTTGTATATTGTCAGCAGGAACATCTATTTTATCCGCAAGGTCTCAGGGTGGAAATAAGATTAGCATGTATAAAATATTGGCTCTGATGGTAAGAACAACCACAAGGCAGAGTCCTGTCCCCTCTATTTACACTTTTGAATCCCTAAATTATAGATCACAACTTCTCTAAGAAAGATATGAATACATACACATACATATACATGTACACACATCTGTATAAAGACATTCATACAGAAAATCCTGTGGTTCGGCACTTCTAAATCTTTAAAAGTGTTCCCTTTCCAATAGCATCTAGAACACCATTCGATCCTGTTTGATGGTCCTGTAGCTCCTAGCCTTTCTGGGTCAGCAGTGCACAATGGACACATGGATGACTCAGACAAGCACTGTAAATATGTTTGTTTTCACTGAGTTGCTGCTCTTTGTCTGTTTTCCAGCAAACTGCCTCTTTCAAGTTCAGTGCCATAATACAGTTCTGCAAACAGCCCTGAATTACTGTGAGTCAACAAAAATACTGTAGCCTAATTTCTGGACCATGGAAAGTTGTAATAAATAATGAATTCTACAAAAATCTTTATTTCAATGACTCAAGTTCACAACAGTATTCAGCACTTAGTGAAACTTCTCTCCCTCTCCTTACCCGCTCGCTCCTCCTGTGGTCACAAAAGCTCCTATTCCTGTAACAATGCAAAACTTAATTGCTTTAAAGGATATTCAGCTGCAGGAAGTCACAATGAAAGAAATAGCAATGTTCAATTCAGAGCACGAATTGTTGATCTAGGTTTTTAATTAACTGCACATGTCTACACATCTCTATACCCCATTTGACCCAAATGATTTTTAGAACCGCAGTTAATTTTGAAGATAGACAAAAACCAGAAAGTCTTCCAAAGTGAATTGGAGTTAGAGTTAATGCCCTAACGCCTGGCAGCATGCACGCAAAATGGGTTTTTCCAGATGAATCACAGTGGGAACCTTAATGGGTGGTTTTCCCATTGTCTTCTCAGCAGGAAAAGTCAAATAGATTCATGTAAGGTTTAAAGAACAATTTTAACAACAATTTAAAAAATGGAAGACATGACATGGGGCTATACATGATTTATCACCAAGTGTTTTCTATAATACCACTAAAAAAAGGTATCTGAACTCAAGTAAGGTGGTCAGCTTTTCATATATATATATATATATGAAAATAGGGTATTGACTGTATGTCATATATGTGTATATAAATAGGATATGTATGTATGGCATATATGTGTATCTATAGTTATTTCTTTATGTTATATATGTGAAAATATACTGAATGCATTGTTATATGTATATACATTATAGATGTATATATGGTATATGTATAAAGTAAATGTATACTCACTACATAGATACATATGTATCTAAATATATACATATTACTTTATTATAGAGGAAAATAAGTGTTTATTTTATATCATTTATTATTCTGTATTATCTACATTTTTGTTACATAAATACTATTAATTAAACAAAATAAACTGGGGCTAGTTAACAGTGGCAATTATAACAAAAACAATTTTTTTTATAATGTCCCTTTTGTGATTGACACAGCAGTGCACTTCAGCTTGAATATCCTTCTTGGATAGTTGAATACCTAGGCTAAGTTAGGATGCACTGGGGACACAGCAGGTGATGAGGGTGGGCCACGTGTCAGCCTCCACGTCCACCCACCCTCTCAGCCCCTCAGCTTACTTCTGTGATTTTTGGAGGACCAAGTTCCCCCCAGAGTGGTTCCTGACTCAAATACATACAGAAAACTGTTTGCACTAGAGCTACCTCTCAGACACTGAGGGCTCAGATGAAGACCAGAAAAACAGCTTGTTTGTTAAACCTGTAGTTTCCCAAGGCAGCATTTGATTTATAGAATGTTTTCTGTTCCTTAGGCACTTATTAGAAAATAGCTACCAGGCCGTACCTCACCCCCATTTCCTCTTCAGCCCTGCCAGCCTCTGGCAGTTTGATGTGTTTGTAGCCTGGATTGCTTTCCCCAGATATCTGCCAGGATCCACCCTCATTTCCTTCTGTTTTTACTCAAATGGCACCCTGAGTAAGCCCACTTTCCATCACTCATCCCTGTCCTATTATTTATTCTTAAGTGTTTGTCATCATCTGACATACTATATATGACTTATTGAGATATTTCTTGGCTTTCTCACGAGCAGACCAGAGCACTTTGCGGGTGGGCATTCTGTCTGGTGGGCTCACTGCTGCATCCCCCATGCACAGTGCCTGGTACAGAGCAGTGACTCATGGAAGGAAAATAGATGGAGATGGCCATGTCCTTGGGGAGCCCTGGGAAGGGACCAGAGACAGCGAACGGGAAGTGTCTCTCTAAGCCTTTCTGGTCTCTCTGCTCAGATTAGGACTCTTAAAGTGACCTTGGGTTCTCTCTACCCCACAGTCACTCAACAAACATTAAGCTCTTATATCCAGTGCACACCAGACAGTTAAGCTAGGCAGCGGAGGCACACTAGTGGGAAAGAGAGTGCTTGTCTTCAGGGAGGCTACCTCCTGGTGGGCACATGTAAAGGCACAGCAAGAGGAAAGTGGAGTAGCAGAATGTCACAGATTAGCTGTAGCTTTGCCACTAGGCAAAATGTTTGCTCTCCATTTATTTTCCCCCATAAACCCGAATGTACAAAAAAGCAACTCGATCACCAAGAAAAGAGGGTCAAGAGCAAATAAATGCTAAAGAAGAGAAGCTGCTTCCTGTTTCCTTTTCAGCTGGAAATCAGCCTTACTATCTGCTGGTCTGAATAGAATTCCAAATCCCCTGAATGAATCCCCCCAAATCACCAGGATTTAAATTTTAAAAATAACCACTGTGTAATTTTACCCTCAGAACATTTGTCTGCAATAAATTCTTTAAGAAATCTGACATATGTATATATATAAACACACAATCATGTAAGTAAAGAAAGCACAATTTTTTTTCCAACTATTAGACTGGATTTAAAAGGCATCAGGTAGTGAATTAAATGGTGAAAACAAAATCTTGGGAATCAGAAATGCATTTCAGACCTTAATTCACAGATTTCTTAAATCAAAGAAATTCTCACCAGATGGAAGCAAATCCATACACTCAAGGCAAGGGTTTCTTCAGGGGAGCGGGTTAGTTTTATATCAGCTGCTGTACTATGAGATGCTCTGAGAATTTTGAAATATGGACCAAACACAGGAAGGTTTTGTCCAGACCAGTGGAGTCATGTTTCTGCAGCTGCAGGCATGAGCCCCATGCTCCCCAACCGTCAGCCATCAGTGCATTGGGAGAAGACAGGAAAAGCCTCAGTGAAATACCCACAGACCCATGAAGTTACTAATAAAATAGTTCATCATTTTTCATAAAAAGTGCTTAGTAGCTCAAGTCTTTAAAATGGTCAAGCACTCAATAAAGGAAAGTGAGGTGACTGGAACATTTGGAGCACCAGTCTGCTGGAAGCTGAGCTTATGAGGCACACAAATAACTCACCTGGATGCTGTTCTCCATCTACTGTAAGAGAGGGGAAACCACAGGAAAAGATCAGGTATGCCTAGAAATCCTCGAGAGCCCCAATCTTATTTACACTTATGAAGGCATGTTGCAAGTGAATGAGTGAGCTAAGTGCTTTGGGAGGCCGTGTAATGAGAGTTCTCCCTCTCTATCTCCTCCTTCGAGTTGAACTTCCATATGTTATCAATTACAAGACACCACAGTTTAATTCAGTGAGGGAGCATTTGCGTTCATGCATGGCTTGCCTTTTCTTCTTCTTCCCTCATTAGCAGAATTGTCAGAGACCACAATGGAGAACCCATGGTTGCGAGGTCAGTGTGTATACACTGAAAAACTAAAATGGGAGGTGTTTCTGAACCAGGTCTCCCTTGGAGACAGTCAGCCAGGAGGATACCTCAGTGGTTAATATCCAGTAGTGTTAGCTTGAGTATGTATTTTCACATAAAGGGTAAACATTTTGTATTTTGGCAAAAAAATAAAAAGGATGTATGTAACTGTAGGGTGGTCAGTAAGGGAGTCGTCATGTGAGGAACTCAGAACCCGGACATTTGGCTAGGACCGCCCACATTCTTGCGTGTCAAAAAGAACCTTCCCAGAGGACCTTGGGAGAAGAGTGACTGTCCGTCAGCCAGTGAGATTAGCCACTTCATAATTGTTCACCCACCCTAAAGGACCCCTAGGACCCCTTTAATTATCTCTCATGCAGTCTAATTTGTGCAACTCCCCTAGCCTCTGTCATCGGGGCTGGGGGACATCGTTGGGCGGGATGAGTGGTACTTAATAAAGCCTTTCTTATTCCACACTTTGTGGCTCCCAGCCGCCCCTTCCTTCTTTCTTGGCGGGGGAAAATACCTTACATTTTGGTGCCGAAAACCCGAGAGAAGTTAGAAGCCCACTTGGGTCACTTCTCTTCCCATCCTCTCCGAGAAAGAACCAGGATCTCCGAGCATCCACCGACTTCGGCGCATGGTATGGTAAGTCCATGCTTCCAAACTTCCCTCAGTTCTTTCCGCCAAGACTCACTGTCCGAAACTGTAGCTACATCAGGGAGGTCTTTTCTGTCCGAGTGTGTGTGTGCTTGTGGAGACATCCTGAGCACATTCACTTTCCCTGTCTGTCTATGGTCAGAGCTTGAGTTTGGGGATGCTAGTTCTCAACTCTGACCACTCTGAGGACTGGGGGCAGCCATGGGGGCACAGGAATCGCAAAACACTCTGGGAGTTGCCTATCCTAAATCTCTCCCTCCCTAAAGAAGAGGAAACTTCTTCTTCTCCGCTGTGACCAGGCCACAGAACCCACTGGATAATCGGACCAGGTAGCCTCCTGAAGGGACTCTCGGTTTTAACACCTCACCAATTTAACTATCACCGAAAAAGCTGGGAGCTGATTGGAGATCCCTTTACATTCAGGGCCTCTAATTATTCACTCACCTGACCTTAATCTCTGTGCCTCCTGTTTCACTGTGTAGGCCATTTTTTGGCCAGAGAAAACCTCCGCTTCTAACCTTTCCTTCTCCGTGGACTCTCAACTTTCTCTCTCTTGTACCTGACCCCCAAGGTTGCCCCACTCTCTGGTCCCTCTTCAGACCTCTTTCGCTCTCGTCTTTTCCCTCCAGAGAGCCCCCTCCCCTCCTTTCACTAAATCCTGTTTCTCATTCACTTGCAAATACCAGTCTCTCTTTCTCTTCCCCTGCTGGCCAGGGGCCCCTCCATTCTCCACTGTGTTCTTAAACCCCTCCTCCATCAGAGCATCTCGGCCTACCATTGGCTCTTACACTGGTTTGCAGGATGCCCAACCCCAATCTGCTTGCAGGAAGTCCTGACCCTGTCCTGCCTCTGGATCCAGCATTTCCAGCTGGATCTGAGGACCAGGCTCCCTAGGAGCCCTCTTCCTTTTATTCTCAACCCCCAAACCCCTATCCAGGACCTATGAACATGGCATTTAAAGTTTTCAATGGTCGCGGCTAGTAGGAAATGGCCAAGGCTGTTCCCTAGGCCAGCATGCAGTAGAAGGTAATGCTTCAAACCCCGGCACAGGAAGTGCCCGGCCCAAGTCTGGACCACAAAGAAGAATCCCACCAGCAGCTTGCTTTAAGTGTGGCAAGCAGGACCACTGTGCCCAACAGGGCCCCTGCCCACAGCTGCCCACTGAGCCCTGCCCTAACTGCAAGCAGCCTGGTCACTGGTAGAGCGATTGCCCCTTTGGGCAGCAGGCTCATCCTCAACGTCTCTACATGGAAGACAAGCCGCCCAAATGGGAGGCCTACCCAGCCAGGTGGGCCCATCAGTCAATCTCCCAGGACACGATCTAGATTCAGAGAACCCAGGGCATGCTGCAACTATCGGGTAAGTCCATCTCATTTCTTGTGGACACGGAAGCTGCCTTCTCTGTTTTGCCACCACATTCTAGACCTCTAATTCCCCCACAGGTCTCAGTTATGGGAATGGATGAGACCCCTTCTTTTTCTCTTCACACACCACCCCTGACATGAAGTTTGAACAGAATCCCCTTTTTGCACTCCTTCTTAGTCATGCCACCATGCCCTGTACCCCTTCTGGGTCGAGACATTCTTCACAGTCTTGGAGCCACTATCCAGCTGACAGCATCTTCCCACTTACTCCTACCATTCCTCACTACCAAGGGCTCCCCCATAATCAATGCTACCCTCATTTCTAACCATGTCTCTCGCCTCAAGCTTGCTCCCACACAGGATCGCTGGCAGTTTGAAACAACTGGACTCTACTCGTCTGTGGCTCATCAAAAGGTTGAGCCCGGCAGACCCTTCTGCTGCATCCTGTCCCTTCACACCAGGAACCTGCTGCTAGAGTGAGCTGAAGCAGGGAGCAATGCTGTTCAGTAGGACTAGCCTGATGAAAGAAGCTTCAATCTCCTCAACCGTCTGCTAGAGAAAATTAAGCAAGAATCTCTCCTCCTACAACCTGCTTAAATCCTGATGGCAGCCACCCATTCTTACCTGGGCTGCTCCTATCCTAAATCTTCTAATTATTAGCATATAAGTCATATTTGCTCTTCTTTTTAAAAATTCTTTCAGAACCGCATCTGCAAAGTTTCTCAATTCACGGCCAAACAGATGTTCCTCCTGACTCCCCTCAAAGTCACCACCAGCCAACCTCCCCTCCCCACGATGCCCCTAATCATCAGGAAGTAGCCATACAAATAAACGGCGCCCCTATTCTACTTAACAAAAAATGCTGAAATGTAGGGTGGTCAGTAAGGGGACAGTCACGTGAGGAATTCAGATCCCGGACTTTTGGCTAAGACGGCCCACATTCTTGCGCGCCAAAAAGAACCTTCCCAGAGGACTTTGGGAGAAGAGTGACTGTCCGTCAGCCAGTGAGATTAGCCATGTCATAATTGCTCGCCCACCCTAAAGGACCCCTAGGACCCCTATGACCCCTTTAAATACCTCTCATGCAGTCTAATTTGCGTGACTCCCCTAGCCTCTGTCTTCGGGGCTGGGGGACATCGTCCGGAGGGATGCACAGTACTTAATAAAGCCTTTCTTATTCCACACTTTGTGGCTCCTGCCCCCCCCCTCCTTCTTTCTCATTTTTGAAAAATACCTTACAGTTACCCCTTGACCTTTAGGATAAATAGGAGGGAGTCAAGATAAAAATCATGTCTTCAGTGTTGGACTGTCTCCACTCCCCACAACACAAACACACACTTCAGAGCTGAGCTTCTTACTATTTGTCCTATACTACCTAGTGAACAAAAGACTTCACTTCCTTTCAAGGTTGATGAACAGTGAGTGAAAAATACTGTTATAAAATCCCTTTATACAGAAAGGTGCATATCACGGGCTCCCATTGCCTTAAAAATGCTGTCTCTTCATTTCATAAGAATAAATACTAAAGAAAGAGGCTCTTAGATGCCAACCCTAGTCTCCATTTGTAAAATGATGAGGTCACTGATGGAGACAGGAGGAGGACAAGGAGAAGTTGATAGGAGATTTTGCTACCATGAGGTGGGATTAAATGAGAAGTTTGGTTTGAGCACATCCATTCATTTCAAAGATACATTTTATTCCCCAACCCTGTGCCAGGCACTGAACTAGGTAAATAGGGTTAAAAAGTGCCCAAGATAGACAATAACGTTTTGAATAACAGAATTTCAAACTGTGGCAAGTGTCAGGAAGGAAATAAGCAGGGGACAGATTAACACAAGGGATCGAGTTTACATCAAGCGGCAGAAACGGTCTTCTGAGGAATTGACAACTGAAGAGAAACTAAGAATCTAGGAGTAAGATAAGAAGGTAGCGGCATGATGGACTAGCAAGAGAGAAATGGTCTATTAAGGAAAAGCAGCATGATCTTGGACCTGGGAGAGGCTTAAGAAGAGATTGTATATTTTGCAGCACAGAATGGAGCGGAGAGAATGAATGGGGAGCCCCGGGGGCAGAGCGGGGGAGAGACAGGTCTATGGGCCAAGGTACAGCATTTTTTATTTTGTCATAACTGCAAAGGGAAACCGTTGAAAGGCTTTAAACAGTAATCGTGGGCAGCCATTCAGGAACTATGGTAGTGTTCCCGAGGAAAGGTCTGGGGGCCGGGCCAGTTGGTGCCCTGGGAATGGACAGAGACTGTGGTGTGATTCCAATCTGCCCAGTCTGTTATCACAGCTGGCAAGTCGTCTTAAATGTGTGCTTTTTAAACTTCTGAAAATAAAAACTCTATAAGGCTAGAACTTGTAATTATGATTCTAAAATATATCAAAAGTATTTTCAAATATCTGACAACTATAGCATTTCTGTTTTCCAGTTATTAGTATTGAAAGTTATCTGTGAAAATAGAAACACTGGAGTGTTGACATATTTAAGAATCTTCTGGAGGGCATTTGTTACAAAGGCAGATCCCTGGGTCCAGTCCCTGTGAGCCAGTCTCAGGAGGTCTGCAGGGGTGTGCAGGAATTTGCTTTGTCCTGAGAACTCAAGAAATTCAAACAGTGTTTTGGGAGCACCCCGAGAAACCATGAGTTAGAGCTGGTCTTCAGATCCTGCCTCCTACTGGACTAACAGGGTGCCTATTTACCACCTGGATAGAGTGCTTCCCAACATTCAGGATGGCTTTAGGTTGTGCTGCAGTAAAAAGCAACCACCAACTTTTAGGTGGCTTTCAAGGACAGAGTTTGTGTGCTGGGGTTTACCTACCATTTGGGTTAGGGGTGAAGGGCTCTGTTCCACATTGTCCTCAGTCAGGACCCTCATGGTGGTCCCACCGTCTGGAACCCTGCTGGCTGTCCTGTCCGGGAAGGAGAATGGCACGGCTCTGAACCTCCTCCAGGCTGTTATATGTGTCGCTTCCATTCATGGTTCACTGTCCAACCTGACACAAAGGGGTGTGAAAATGCAATCCTCTTGTGAGTCAAGAAGGAGAGGGAAGTGAATATTGGAACCAGCAGCATGTCTGCCCCAGGAGACACAGGAATCAGAGAAGCCCAGGCCTGAAAAAATGGTGTCTAAGCTCTTGAGAAATTCTGGGCATCTATGAACTATGCAAGTACTAAAATATTATTAAGGTTAAGGTAATCATTTCCAAAATTTCCAAAAACTTTTTAGTGTCTTAATCTTTGTTAAGTATTTTTTATTTGCTGTGGTTAATTGAATAATGTACATTAACAGGAAATCTCCTAGTTGAAGTTTCTTTAAGTATCTGTTAGTTTTTGAGACAAGGAACACTGCATAGGAATAACAGAGCATATGTTAACAAAGTTGCTTCCACTTCATGTGAAGAAAGCTTAGTGGCATAGCTCCACAGTTCCCTGACCAGGCACTTTGAGAGGGTTGCAGAACAATGGTCTCCTTGACTCCAGCCCATCAACCTGTTCTACCATTCTGGCTGAGTTTTGCCAGCTCATTTCTCTGCATCTGCTTTCTCCTCTGTAAAATTTGATGGAGAGGAACCGTTGATCACGAATGTCCCTCCCAGATGAACCTGGAAGCTTCAGTCTTAATCGGATCAAATATGATGAGTAGTTCTGAATCACTCACGAGATAGAAGAGTCACAAACCAGTACACACACTAGCGTTATAAGTTTTGAGAAATATTCTGCAATACAACTTACTGCAGAGGAGCACACATGGCCCCGACCATACTAGGTGCTAAAATTTCATGATGGAATGCATCTGAAGGGATGCTTTATTACTTTTTCCACTCATTGGATGTATGCCTTTGAGTTGCTTAATCCTAAAACCTCTCGCAGGCAAACAGACTCTAACACTCATGAGAACAAGATGAGAATGTGACAAGTTAGCATCACATCCAAGACATATTGGTAGTTGTTTCATGAATGTGAAATGAATGAAATTTTCAATGAATAAAAAACTGTAACATTATTACTATTCTACTAACTTTGCACATGCTGTGTACCTGGCCACCTTAAATTCTGTTGACGTCTGACAACCTAAAAGGTTTATGGAGACTCCATTCAGAGAAAAATCCCTTTATAGACTTCATTTCTTTACCCAATTAAAACTATCTCATGCAGCTGAGGCATAAAACGTCATTCAGTGAACTGCTTGGATTCCACAGGTCCTGCCTGCCATTCCACGTGCCATGACAAGATGAACCCAGTCTTCTCTAAGTTTCCATATCCTCATACCTCAACCTAATGCTCCCAAAGCAGCACACAGTGCTGTCACAAAGCCCAAGGCCAAGAGCACACACACAGTCAAGGTTTTTGCTCTCATTTTATAGATGAGAGAACAGAGGCAAGCTCGTAGGCAGATGGGTCTCAGTTATTGGAGGAAGGGGTTCCAAAAGACTGTGAGGTCTACATCTGTCTGGAGTTTCCTTCTGCTGGGTTTCTGCCAAAGCAAAGGTGCATGAGCTGAGCACATGAGAGAAACCCTCCATAAAGGTGACTTGTTCAGAGCTGACCATGCAGACACCAAGCCTGTGATCCTCATAGTTCTTGGATGGTTGATAGAACTCTGGCATGGTACAGGGCGAAGGGGATGAGGCAGGTTTGACAGTTTCAAAATGGTGGTGTCTTTGCTGAGTTAAGAATCTATTTAGTTCCTCTAGACCACCCTTAACCCTTTTATTCCTTCCCTAGTGCATCTTCTGGTCTGAATCCACCATGAAAATCTTCAAGGATGGGGGAATGGAGTGGTGCTGATTCAACAAATTGTGAAAATCTGTTTTCTGATTATTGAATTGTGGACAGACATTTTCCTCTACCGTTTGCCCTTCTAAACGTCCTTGATCAAAATAGGCAGGATGTGGCTTCAAAACATAGCACTTCCAGAACTAAAAGAATGCAGTTCTAATAGCCTTGTGTCTTTGAACTCAATGGGCTGTATGTTACTCTTAATAGAACAGCTCAAGTCTTTTTCTAAATTTTATTGGTTACCATTTAGGTAAGAGTGAAATTGCTGAAATCCGGACTGTTTGGACATTCTTATGTAAACAGGCAGCAGATAAAATAATGAAGATGAAGATGAATGTAAGAGCACTTATGTTTTTAAGTACAACACCACTCAGTCTGCCTCTCACCTTGAGCTGGTGAGCTGGGCTGCACAGAGGGTAGAGTTGGAATCTTGGACTTGAGTTCAAGTGCCATTCTGTCACTTGCTTCCTCTGAGATTTTAGTTAAGGGGCTTAATCTCCTTGGCATTGAAGTTCTTAACCTCTAAAATGGGACAATAACTACTAACTTCAGTTCATTGTGATTACATTTATAGATAGAGTAAGTAGCATAGGACTTAAACATGATAGGTTAAAAAAATACACTCAACACTTAATAAGGATCTTCTACTATATACACTCTGGCCTACATGTTATGCACTGCCCAACTCTGAGGCTAGAGTTCACATCATAATTATCTGATATTTGTAAATTTACTAAGATAGGCTTTTTTTTCTGGCAGAATATAAAATGTTTGGGGGAAGATATACCATTTTAAAATTCCCACGAAGTCACCATTTAGTCTAGCCAGCCTAAAGGAAAAAGACAACATAGGAACTCAAAATAATCTCCCTGGTTGATATTTGTGTTGAATCTTGAAAGAGCAAGAGTTTGTAAGGTTAAGGAGGGAGGAGAAGGCATTCCTTACAGAATGAAAAGGAACTGAATGAACCTTATCACTAGTGGTGATTTCAAAACATGTTCACAAATTCTTTGATATTCCTTCCATTAAAAGATGAAGTCTAATCCTCTCCATAAGTGTGGGATGATTTAGTGACAAGCTTCTAAATGAACTGAATGTTGTTGGTGGGTGTGCTTTGGAATACTGAGTCACGAAAGGCATGTGACTTCTTCCTTGCTTTCTCTTGGGCAGTGGTTCTTAACCTTTTTTGAGGTACTGAACCCACCAGTTTCATATGCACATTCACTGAACCCTTCTTTAGTGATAAATAAAATATGATTTTCTTTTCCAAATTCAAGACCTAGGTATATGTTTTTTTATTGGTGCACAAAATGAGCCGTGCATGAATATCACCTTGCTCAAAGAACAAAACCAACAAAGTGCATGAACTCACAACAAATTACGGTATTACTTTATTCTGGCCTCCGCGGCAGAGGCTTCTCCAAACCCCTGAGACTGACACATCGAACCCATAGGGTTCGATAGAACCCAGGTTAAGAACCACTGCTCTTGGGTCACTCTCTCTGGGAGAAGCCAGATGCCACATTGTAAGGAATCTTGCCAATACCAAGTAAGCCATCTTAGAATTATATCCTCGAGCCCTAGCCAAGCCTTCAGATGATACCGACCTGGCTGATATCTTGTCTGTAGCCTATGAGACACTCTGCACCAGAACCATCTGGCTAAGCCACTCCAGAATTCCTAAACCACAGAAACTGAGGTAATATTTATTGTTTTAATTTGTTGAGTTTTGAAAATGTTTGTTACACAGCAATAAGTCATTAATGCAGTGGTAAGAAGTTCACAGTAGTAACTTCCTTTGGTTGGAGCCTGGTACCTAGAAAGGGTGGCAGAAGGGACAGAGAAGATGAGGTCTGAAAGGCAAATGCCTAACATTCTTTGTTTAGAAGCTAGGATTTATACTATAAGCAAAATATTCAAGCTAAAGGATGTTTTTACATAGAGGACATTTTTACATAGCGTTTTTACATAGTCAGACTTTAATTTTGATATCTTTGGCATAAAATAGGATGAGAAGAGATGGCTGATGGGTACTTCCAGTTAGGAAGTTCTAAGAACAATCGATCAGGTAAGAGAAGACGAGAATTAGAACAAAGATAGTGGCAGAGGAGGTAGATATGGGAGGACTGCCTTAAAATTTGATGGTTTTCAGAGAGCAACCAGTTTCCAGGGCCATCTAGTGCAATCATGCTTCACTTTGCACTGGGTAGAGCAGTGGTTTTCAACCTTTTTACACTGGGGACCAGTGAAAATAAAATTATTAGGGGACCACTAAGGCAGAAATCATCCTGAGCATAAGTGAATTTGACCAAGATCATTGGGTCTATAATCTTTATACATCAGGGTGATTAACTCTTTCACAAACTGACTCAAATTTTCTGGTGGACCAGTCTGCAAATTTGAAAACATTAGTGTGGAGGAAAAAAGTGTGCTGAACTATATGACAACCCTGTATTTATACCAACATCACACACACTCACATACGGTATACTTATTTCCATGCAAAAAATTAAATGACCATCTTGCTAAAAAGACTTTACAATTAGGAAACATCTCCCTCTTAGTATTTACATTTAAGCATTGGAATTAGTCCTTTATAAAAACTGTAATTTCAAGAACAAAAAATGGGTTCCCACATTCCATAAAGGAAACCAAAAAGTCTCACATTTGTCTATTGTACAAATAAGACCACAGGATATTTATGAATTACAATGGGATGAGTGATGGCCCTGTTGCAATACAATTTAATGTGGTTTTAAAATGTTAGAAGATTCAATAGAATCTATGACTAAAACAGCATAGGGCAGTGATATTAAATTAGCAAAGAAGTGCTCATCTCCCAAACAAACTGGTTTTCTTAGGAAAAGAACATCTATTTTTGGTATTTCAATAGCCCCAGAAAGAGCTTGATATACAAATGCTAAGTCTTGAATATTTAAAATGGCCACATTTCTATTCCAATGATTAAAGAAAAGTTTTAGTGTATCGGTGTGTATTTTTATCCCACTATCTTGCATACACTATATAATCACCATTCATAGCTGAATTTCAAGATATTTCTTTGGGGAAGTAGGATTCTAATTGAACTAAAAATTAATCAGAGAACCATAATAAATTCAAAACCAGTAGGAAGAGTCAAGGAACCAAATTTGATTTTTCAGAAGGAAAATGTTTATGAACAATAATAGTTGGGAATAGCATCATTTCTGTTTCTGAAAATGACTTTTTTATGTAATGCTTATATATTATATGAAATTTTGAAAAAATGTTAATTTTCAAATAACTTGATTCAATAAATACTGCTGAATACTCAATGTCCTAATAGGAGATAAGATATTTCCACTAACTAAGGGGACTATTACTCTTAAAATAAATGTGAAAATCTAAGTTCCTTGAGACAGAGACTATATTGTTGACCATAATAGTCACGGGTCTATTGTGAGGCCTGAAAAAGGGAGTCCACCCAACAAATGACCTGCTGAAAGAAGAATGAATGATTGACAATTATATGAACAGATGTCATGTCAATGATGTTGGCCGTGTATAATAAGAACAAAGCTATGAATTTCCAAGGTATGTCTCCACTGTAAGAACTCATACATATTTATACAAATATGAAGAGTCTAGTGAAAGATGTGAAAGATTTAGATGTTTAAGAAAAGATAAAAATAACTGAAGTGTGAACTAACTAAAGAAGAGGCAGCATATTTTAGGAAACCTGATACAACTATTTTAGCAAAAGCACATTGCTACAGCTACTATTAAGAACACTGCTGTTCAAAATAATTGTGATATAGTGAAAATAACTTGATGAAACAAAGTTTCTTCTAGACTATCAAAAATGTGCTTCTGGCTCACATTCCAAAGTTAAACTTTTGTGGAGGGAGCAAAGGAAAGTACAAAGAGAAACCACCACCATGAGTGCCTGCACCAGAGCTATTTATTAGTGTAACTTTTTCTTTTTTTTCTTTGAGATTCCATAACAACTGAAGTATGTACAAAGTGTTACAGCATTTATACCATAAAAAGTTTCTTATTAGCTGATGAAGTCTAAGGTAGCGCTCTTGGACTTCAGCGCATAACTACAAAAGTAATGAAGCAGACCACTGCCTGTGTACCTCTTTGCTACCACCCCACAACTGTCACCTGGTTGACAGCTAACCAGAAGACAAGTTATTGGGGAAAAAAGGAAACAAGTTGATATGCAGCACTAGAGACCATGGGGAGTGGGGGTGAAGCTATCTGAGTGTCATGTTTCTATAGTTTCCTAGAGCTGTAACCAAGGTCCACAGCCTGAGAGAATAATATATGCAAGACAACACAGTCACATTGCTCAGATAGGGTTCAGCTACCAAAGTTGTTCACTGTTGATATGGAGGCTCAGTACTGATATGGCTGGTTATTTGTTTGTGTTCATGTCTTCAGATAACTCAAACCTGAACAAGCCCGGCTCCCCTCTCCCAAATAAAACAACAAGAAAGGAACTGAGGAGGGAGGGATGAGAATCAGCATGGAATTAATTACTGACCAAAAAAACAAAACCCCCAAATTTTAAGAGGTTGAGTAACAGCTTTAGATGGCCATTCCTGTCAAAAGATTAACAGTAGAAATCTCTGAATCAACCCAAATCAGAAAAATGTCAACAAAACCCCAGACATTCAACCTCCCAGATATAATCACCTCCACTGCATCTGATTGTCTGTTCTTGGGGTCAGTATTACACAGAACCACCAACATTTACTTATACACTGAGTAGGACACAGAAAGTAGCATCATTGCCCCAACCATTACTTTAGCAAGTGGCAAGAGAATTGCACTATGTAAGTGATTAACATTAGGCTCACCACTTTCTTCCTCAGAAAACCCAGCCTGGTTTTATCTTAGGTCAGTCATTCTATCTGTTTGGTAGCAGATCCCATTTATTTCCCCATTGTTTTGGTCTCACATGTAGGCAAATTGGCTTTTTATTTCAAAAAGATTATACTTTCAACTTAAAAGCCAGTTGATAAAACTTTTAATAAGACACAACAGCGTGGGATATAAAACACAAGAACCACATAAATATTGAAGAAGTTGTATACCGTTTCTGTGTAAACAGTTTTGCTTGAGATCAAAGCCCTAATCAGATTCTGGACTGAAACTTTTGGCAGATGACATATGTTCAGCCAGGCTCTGCAGGATGGTTGACATGGATGCCAGGTCAGTTCCCATGTTGACAGGCATGCAACTTGAAAACATTGCACAACAAGCAACACAAAGAAAGTGGAGAAGCTCACAACACTTCAAGGAGACCTCACAACCTTCACAACTGTGTATGCACAGACAGACCCACCCCTTCCCTCCTTTGCAAGCACTTTCTCTTACACGTGGGAGACCTTCTGTGACTCTCTAGCTTGTTTGATGCTATATAACCACTTGATGATCCTAGCATTTCTTTCGATCGCAGAAATGCCATATGGCACCCGGTCATTGGCACTGTCATCATTTCTAAGGTCACTGTTACTGTCCTGAGACTGTTCACAGTCTGAGCTGATCATACTTGCACTGCGGAAGTTGAGGGATATGATGTCAGAATTAGCCCTTGCAAAGTTTTCCATTCCAAGGTTTTCCAGCTCTTCGGGGTCCAGTCCGCAGTAGTTAAAGAACCTCTCCACGTCTGCGTCCACCCGGAAATATCTGTCACTCAAGTCCGACTTAGACCGCTGGAGGGAGGGTCTTCGGCTGACTCCGCAAGCTGGTTCCACAGGGTCAACTTCAGGGGACTTCATGGTGGCCATGGCAGCGACCTTGGGTTTGGGAGGCAGAGGCGGGGCGGAGTTACTGCAGGGGATCGCTTTTAAGGGCTTCACACTGGTCACT
The DNA here is from genome assembly GCA_037038555.1 of Rhynchonycteris naso. Lineage (NCBI taxonomy): Eukaryota > Metazoa > Chordata > Mammalia > Chiroptera > Emballonuridae > Rhynchonycteris > Rhynchonycteris naso. The sequence goes on from CM072998.1 coordinate 234,123,496, forward strand.
TTGCGGATGTCCGAGGAGCTGTGGGAGACATGCAGGAATGACTCGGCTGTCTGCTCCAGTAGCCTCCTGCCCACGTGGGAGCTGCTCTCCTGCGGGCTGCCACGGCCCTGCGTTGGGTACACCTTCAAGGACTCGGCGAAGGAGTGTCGATGCAGGTCGGTGGCGTCCGGCCTGTGCGGTGGCCAGTTGCGGGAGCTGTGCTTGTGCCCCGAACCTGAGCTGGAGCCTTCGGAGCTGTTGATGATGTTCTTCAGGATCTCGAGCTTCAGGGTCTCCCTCTGCACGCCGCTCTCGGTCTTGGCGTTGGGCCCAAACACTTTGAGCGTGGGGCTGCCCAGCGCGCGCTTGGCGCCGGGGCACACCGGGGGCTTGGCCAGCACAGCCGGCTTCACTGGCTCCTGCTTGGCGTTGATGACCTCCTGACTCTTGACGTACTTGGCCTTGTCGGCCTCCAGCCTCTCCACGGCGCTGAGTCTTTTGGGGTTGGGCTCTGCCTGCCTGCGAAAGTAGTCGGGCCCCTTGTTGAGGATGCGCAGGGGCACTGCCGAGGTGAAGGTGCCTGCAGGGCTGACTGGTTTCACCATGCTACCTGTCTGTAGGGTCTCCGTGGGCATGGTGGGCGGTCTCTCCCCGGCGGCCGTGTTGAATTCTCTTCTGGGCGCCTCCGGATGCGCTGAATAGACACATGTACACGAAGCACAAAGGGCAGCAGACGGACCCTGGTACCTGAGTGTCAGCAGCAGCAGCAGCGGCGGCAGCGGCAGCGCCTCATCTCACGGCCCATTAACTGCCACTGTGGCTTTAGTTTACTTTCCCCCTGCCAGGCAGCCCCGTACAGAAAGGCCACAAGCCACAAGTTCCTTCAATCTGTTTCGCCTCCACCTTTCTTTTCGCCGAGAACGTGGGAGTCTCCTCCAGGTCTTTGTGTTCAATTGCAGACAGAGCTGAAACACAAAACCACCAACCGCGGGTTAGAATGGGCCAGTGACATCACGAATGTAGCAACCAAGAAACCCCGCGGCGCCGCCTCCGCCTGTCGCCCGCCAAACCCGGAGCTCGCTTCCCAGCGCCCATTCCCAGCTCGCCGAGCACACCGTGGGGCTGGGGTCCGAGCCTGCGCCTCGCGTGCCACCGGCAGAGGCCGGCCTCTGAGAGAAAGGGGCTGACATTTCCCATGTACGAACTCTTCCAGCTGTCTCCCCATTGGTGGGAACCGCCTCCGATCACGCCCGGTTGGCATTATTTATATCAAAACCCAGGAAATGCTAGATGAATGTAGAAGTGTGGGTTTAGCAAAGCCTGGCTTCCAGTTTGTTATATGCCGCTGGGTTCCTAAGAATCCCTACCTGGGTTAGGCTACAACAAAGGCAACGATGAATTGTGTCTCTTTTGCAATCAAGCAAAACTTCAGACTTCTTACCACCCACCTCTCAATTAACACTTGAAACAAGCACTTCTTAACTCTTCAAAAGCTAAAACGATGGGCAGAAATAATGGGAATGGCAGCAACGATGAAAAAAGTTTTAGAAATCAATGTTTCAGTGATCCCATTTTTGTCAACCAATATATTTGAAAACACTTTTTCCTGTAAATCAATAAGGCTTATGAAGTTCAATCATAAGCTTATTTTGTTAATTAGAAAGAAAAGCTAAAAATACTTCTAGATTAACAAGAGAAGTAGACAATTTGATTTTAAATGCTCCATTAATTTTCCCACTTAATGAACAGAAATGAAAAGTTTCTTTGTGGTCTGTATTCCTCCAACCCCCTAGAAAACTAAGAACAAAATCTTAAAGATGTCAATCATACCTAAAATGTTACTGTATAAAGAACTTGCAGAATAGTCAAGCATTCATGGGACTAGTTCATGGCTTTCTGAACTTGACTACCCCATCCCCATCAAAACCAACCAGTATAATGATACATATACATATATATATAGTTTTTCTGCTTTCAAAACAATATACTGTAGCACTTATCTCTGCAGCCCTGGGAACAGCTCCTCTTTCCTGTTACTGCTGGCAGAGAACATTTAGGAATATATCAGTATTTGAAAGTAACTGGTTAAAGACCTTTCTCTAGCATCTATAGCTATAATTAGGACCATTATCAGAGTAATGTATTCAACTTATATGTCAACTAACTAATTTTTAAAATAAGTGATATTACTATAAAATCATCTGCTTTCATGGTAGGAAAAGGAAATGTCTATTAATAACAACTGTGTGGGGGGGCTGATATCTCTCATCTTTTAAAACTCTTAATCGCTAAATACACCCATTGCCATGTTTCATTAGAGACAATTTTGGTAATCTGCAAAAGGATTTGTGCTAATAAAAATATTAGAATATATAGCCCCAAGGCAATTCCTACATAATGATTTCCTTTAATTGTGTGGTTCTATTATAATTCTTCCATTTAATTTTTTTTAAAAAACACGCCCTCTTATGAAGAATAAGTGAGATTGTACTTTGAACATATTTTGAATGAAATGCCAGAAGAGGAGCAATGGTTAGTCTGCCAAGACTCTGTGTCTGCCCATCCATAACCTTGGGTTTATCTGGGCCTGCCCATCAATCATCCTGGGTCCATATCCCTGGAAAAATAAATTGGGGTCCACTCCACTAAGAGGGCTCACAGCCAGACTGAGCAGCAGAGCCTGGGCTGTGAGCCAAACCCTCCCGCTCACACCCAGGGCACTGCGAGAGGGTTGCCTCCAGGACAGGTCATGTTTCTCCTGACCATGTGTGACATCTTCACTGATTGCCTCTGCAGCTTTCAAAATTTATCCAGGGAGGGGACAGTGCCAGAAGGCCCGGAGATGGAGTAAAAAGACAGGATTGATATCTGCACCCATCACCTTCCCAGCTAAGGACTACAGCAAACTACAGCCAGCAGGAAGTCATCCCAGTGGGCAATAGAAGACAGAGTATATGCCTTTTCTTCTCGGGCCTTGTGTCATCACCTATTAATGACATGAGGAGCTTGGACGAGATTCCTATCCCTTCTCCATCTAAAATCATGTGGTTCTGAGGAGCTAACAATTGAGTTGTTTTCAATTTAAAAATGGCAACTGGGAACCCATGACTGAACTTTTCTATAGTTCCTGCATTTGCTGTTCTTAGGAAAATATTCTTTGAATGATAAACTGTAGTTAATATATAACATCCACTGGCATTTAAACTCATAATGGCCTGTCTTCTCACTCCATCATATTAGGAATAGAAGCCCAAAATGTCCACCACTACTGAGCTGACTTTCCATCCTGCCCTGTTTGTTAAGGCAGGGTTTGGTACCCTTTAGAACATTCAGTAAAAATCATTACTCTCAACGCACCAGACTGAGAAATATCTATTTTTTAGGAATTGTTATTTGGAAAGCTCATTGTCTTCTTTTTTACTCTTTCTTCACAGAAAAGACGGAATGAGAATGGGTAAACAGACACCCCCAGGACTTCTCCTCTGGGCACTCCACACCACACCACCTTACCTTAGGAAGCAAATGAGATCTAAAACCAGTGTGAAAGAATTATGTTAAAAAAATTCTCTATAACTACGCTTCATATACTTTTGTTTCTCTCCCTCTCCTTCTCTCCCCTGTCATTCCCAATTTCCCTAATAATTTAAACACACTGATGATATTTAGAAATGACCATAAAAGTTTGAATTCTTTGACAATAAAAAAGCATCTTACTGGAAGAATTGAAAGCCACAGAAAAAGCTGTAGAAACTGGCTGGGATGCCATAGGATAATGAGGCACAATCTAAATTTTCTACCTGTTTTAACCAACAAACTCAAGCTGTTTCAAAAACACTGAAGGTGGCTTTGGCTACTCCTCTTAATACTTCCATAATTCTTAAGTTCTGTTGTACTTTTCAATGTTTAGTGTTGGCTGGGACAGAGCTGTATAGTCCTGGAGTATTGTATGATGTCCACCAGGTGCATTCGAGAAAGCTAGCTGGATGGTAAATGACACACCTGGAAACTGGAGCTATAACTCAATGTCATCAACATGATAATCACGAATTGTGTGCAGAGAGCACTGTGTTAAACGACCCTCTGCTGACACAGCCCTGCCGCAGTCCTCCAATACATGGATAAGCCCCTCAGGTGTGGCTAAGCACTGACGGGAAGAGGCCAGGGGTTGGGGTGGGAACTTCAACTTCCTCTTTGTTTTGTTTCAGGGAAGGAAAACGAGTCTCAGCCACACAGGGTTTCATAAAAAGTTATACAGCCCTACTTGATCTCTGACTTATGTAGGGCTAAGGAGAGAGAATACAAGCCTGAGGGAGAGAGAAAATTCCATTCACCAACCATTTCGGCTACATTCTATCCCACTGGGTTTCCACTTGAGTAATTCATGGAAGGATAAAAGGAATGGAGAATAAAAAATTGTTGGAGCTGAGGTACAAAATGGCCCAGTGAGTCAGGGCAGACATGAACTCAACAGCAACCTGGCCTGGGGGTGATCATGGGGCAGAGCCCTACAGCGTCCTCCCATGGAGGACCATGGCCAGAGGTCACATTATCTGTGTGGGAGTCCTGGTCTGTGTAGGGAGGGCACAGAGGAAGAAATGGTGACGCTCATTCACCCTCCAGTACCTGCCTAGCCCCAGGGATCTCTGTGAGACTTAGAGCCTGTTTCTGCAGCTTTGGGGTGGGACATGTGATTGGGTTTCTCACAGACTCCTAGGGACCTGGCTCAGCCTTTGAGTGTCAAGCGGAAGGGGAAGGAGGAAAAGAGCTTCAGATTAGAATCTAAATGCCACTGACACAGAGAAAAGAGCCAAGCTTTCTTGTCTCTTAAATGAGTAAAAGTCTGGGTTTTGGGGTCACAAAAATAGCAATCCCAGAGAATTCAAAGCTTTTAAAACCAAAGTGGCACAAATCCTTCTAACTTCAAATCTGCCAGCTGCTCACAGGGACAGTTGGGTGAAGACTAGGACCCCCCAGCTGATGTGTAACAGTGGGGAGACCCAGCATGCTGGATCTAAGAATATTTGCATTGCTGGAAACAGAACAAGAAAATGAGGCATACTACACACAGTTTATATAAAAAATGCTAAAAGCCAACATTCCTCCAATCCAGGCAATGCGTGCTTCAATGCCTCTGTGGTCGGGCCGATAACGGGTTACCCTGGCCTCCACCACAGACTGCCATGGGAATGGGCGTCACAACTGAAACAGCAAATTCAGATCTCTGCGCAACCTCTCTTGCTTTTAAAACTTGATATTATAAAACACTGCGGGCCAACTGCTTTCAGTATGCAAAATAAAAAACATTGTTAGTGCCCTAATTAATATTTAAATTTTATGTAGGAAAAAAGTGTTAGAATTAGAGCAAGGACGCTGGGATTGAACAAAACCCCACGTTACCCATAGAAGTATCTTAAGCATGTGAAAACTGGGCACTGCTCATGTGTGTTATGGCAGAGGAAAGGCGGTAATATTTTTTGAAAGAGGGCATCTAATTCAACTCCAAATCAATTGACATCTCAGTGTCTTGATCTCATCTGCGAAAATGATTGTGTTGAATTTGGTGGACTTGAAAATGTCTTCAGCTCAAACAGTCTTGGAGGCAAATAGGAAAAATAGCAATTTGCCTTGGAGGCTAATGAGAATTCTTGAAGAAGTGATTTTCCAGTTGCCTAACAAAACATTCATATTGTGCCATGTTGCTTTTTGATTTTTTCCTAATAGTATTTAAGCTTAGTGACTTCAGTCTCAGACGCTAGTTCAACTGTGGGTCACTTTCATAGATATATGCAGAGAAACATTCTGGCCATTGAAGTAAAAGAAGCACAGTTTTCCAAGACAATGTTAACTTTTGAATTCTTTACAAATGTAAGAGAAATGCACTCAAAATATAGGAGTGCTTACTAAATTACAGACTGTGTTCAATCCATTAGTACCTATTGACCAAGCAATTATCTGTAAGGAAATTGTGGCAATTTTCAAAAACAAGATTTAAAATACATCTTATAAATATTAATTGAATAATGTTGATGAAAAACGTGCAGGACTGTTACGAAGAACTTCCCACAAAGCACTTCTCAGTAGTCAGTTGGAAGGACAGGGATGAGGGGAAGCACTGGAGTAAAGGCATGGTACATCCACTGTCAGAGTGGCTCCGGATGGTACATTCAGGATGCTTACAGCATGCCAACAGCTGGCACAGAGTATTAGGGGGACACTAGTGAGAAACCGACTAGGGGTGAGGAAAAGGGGCAGGTGGATTTTGGATTAGATACAGAGTAAAGGGCAAGCAGTGCAGGGTAATAAACATCAGTGACATGGTCAGATGGGTATTTTTGAGGAATCTCCCTGGCCACAGATAGGGGAGAGGATGAGAGTAGCTGTGAGCAGCCAGTCGGAGCTGCCCAGGGGAGGGGAGATGGCAGCCAGGCTCTGAGGGGTTGTCCATTCTGACACTGCCTTTGGGTTTGCATCCTAACTCTGTTCTTTAATTGCTGAGTAGCCTTGGGCAGGTTACTCAACATTCCTGTGCCTCACGCTTCCCTTCTATAAAATGGGGGTAATAATCATACCTACCTCTTTAGGGAATCTGAAAAGGTAAAATAAGGGCTTAAAGACACTTCATTCATGTCACCTTTATCAGGGTGTCTTTGGAGATGGAGACAAGTGTAGACAATTTCAAGAAGTGCACTGAACTCAATTTGAGACAGACTGGATGTGAGGGTGAACGGGGTTAGTAAGGATGAGTCTGGGCTTCCAGTTTGGCTGCTGAGAAGTGGTTCATGGGAACGTGCCCATGCTCACCTAATCCTCTATCCCAGCCGCCTTTGTACCCCAGACTCAGGCCAAACGGAACTATGGCTGCCCTCCCAACCAGTTGTGCGCATTCACACTTCAGCCCTTCCTTCCTTAACAAGTATCACAAATAGTCAACAATATTGTGGTTATCATAAACATTATAATTAGAAGCAAAATGTATTAATAAATAATGCTTAGTTCTCTGGGGGAAAGGCAGCAGTGTTATTCCATTTGGGAGACATCAATTTGTCTATTTTAATTAAGATGTGCTGGTTTTAAAAGTGAAAAAGTAAATGGGCAAGTATCAAAAGAATTTATCAAAAAAGATTGAAGTCACACACTCTTACCTGAACAGAACCTAAGGTGAGAGAGCCAATCATCTATAAGCATTTAATCAAAACTACCACTCTGTCAAGACCTGAACTTTCTCAATTACTGAATGATCCCCAGGTGAAACCTCTCATCACCTATAATTCTGACAGTCGCATCTTCTCTTTTCAGCCATCAGCTCCAAGCCGTAAATGAAATCACCTTTTTGTCAGTAGCATGATCACTTTGTACATTTGTAGAAACCAAACCATGGGTTGTTCCTAATAACATTTAAACTTTGATTCCAGTAGCTCAGGCATTTTAGGCTTATTCCTTCATTTGGATGCAGCAGGTCTTCAAATGATACTTAACAATAAAAAAAAAAAAAATCCTTGCCCTAGTTTTCCACTCCTTTGGTTTAATTATTCACAGGTCAGTCAAACTATTTCCCCCTTTTTAGCAACCTCTTTAAGTCTTATTTCTTCTGACACACAAGTTCTATTAGACTAGACCGTCACTAGAGCATAGGAAACAAATGTTGAAATGTGTAAAGATGCCAGAGAAGCCAACCCTTACCTTCTATAGACTTTACGAATACGAACCAGGGAATAATGTCTGCCCCAGAGGTGGGTGGAGGCATACATACTGGTAGAGGGAGCAGCACAAAACAGGCTGCTTTTTCCCGTCCGTTGAGTATGTACGGGCAAATATCCTCCAGGGGGTACTGTGGACTGAGTAAGTCTGGAGGGAGGAGTGCAGGTGGACTACTTCTTAACCACAGTTTTCACTGATATCAGGAGGGCCAAGGTAGATTGCAATGGGAATGGGAGACAACTGCGCCTCAGCGGAGTGGGACAGGGGCAGTTTAAACCCTTTGCTCAGACCTGTGTGTAGGACAGTGGCCAGCTGCTCCTATTCTCATCTCAAAATGCCTGAGACTCAGGGCCCTCTGAAAGCGGGACACGGGTCTCGCGGAGCTAAGAAGCAAGGAGACTGGTTTTATAGCTCAGGCCTCAGTGTTTCCATGAGTAATGGGTAGGGGTTTTCTAGAACCATGCTGAGGGGCATGATTAGAGGTTACCTTAAAAGAAACTCTGGGCCTCCCCAATCCCACCCCCCAAAGGAAGCCAACAGCCCTACCCTGAGGAAAAGGCTGTGAGTTCCCTCTAATGGTGGGAGGTGTGGCTGCCCTCGTGGAACCTAATCCCAAAGAGAAAGAGCTCTCTGAAATACCCCATGCCAGGGAACACCAGATTGCAGGAGTCAGAGGTAAGGAGATGAACCTTGTCATCTTTTCCTTAACAAGCTGCCCGCCCCTCACATTCATACACCCATGCAGAGCGGCCCCAAGAGGTTAGAAGTGCCGCCTAATAACGAGTTGGAGAGGAGCTAGATTAGGGAAAGAGGAAAAAATGAGAACCGCGTTTATTAAGCTTCCTGTCCCTTCCTCCCAAGGTTTCCAAGCCAATACAGGCCTGATCTGGGAGAGGGAGGCGCAGCTTCAAACTGGAGGAGAGGTTGGAGTTTTGATCATGATGTTGGACTGGGCTCTTTGATGCCTGAAACTGATCTGAGGAGTTTGAATAATTTAAGAAGAACTGAAGAAGTTATGGGTCCTGCCTGAGATTCCATCCCAGGGATGGAAAGGAGAATTCAGCAGAGTGACTTCTTAGGACACAGGAAAAAGACCCTCTTCCTCTCTATCCCCTAATGATTCCAGGCCAGAGACAAACTGGGTCCATGCAGTATCCTTCAGGCTTTCTGCTTGTTTGCTTGTTGATGCAGTGCCTGGCTTCAGTTCAGAGGCAGGTCCAAGAGTCATACGGGTTTCCACTTACAGTTCTGAGACCCTTAGCAAGCGGCTCAAGCTCAGTGTACCTCGGTTTCCTCACTCAGCAATGAATCCTGTATTTCATGGGGCTGATATGAGCATTCCATGAGGTAACACACAGAAAGCTCTCCGCATGGGCCTCGGCACCAAGTTTGTTCAGTAAATGGCAAGCTGTTATTAAATTCCGTCCCCAGTGTCCACAACTTGGCACTGATAATCACCATCATTAGATTTCAAGCTTTAGGGTAACTGAATGATCTTTTGTCTTAAAATGATTCCATTACTCTCAAGTGATAGTGTGTGTGCTACTTTTGTTAAAGTGGATTGACTGTGCAGTTTCTGTCTAAAAGGTCACTTGCATGACCCCATTTTCATTTGAGTTACAAAGAAAATATGTGGTTGCAAATTTCAAAGCTAACACTTATGTGAGTGAAACAGGCTAGAGTAAATAAGAAAGCCATTATTAAAAATGAAATCAAACCTAAAGTTGCTCGGAGAAAAATAGCAGATCAAATCTCAATCCATGATGGGTTCTTTAATGACACTCTCTAAAGTCATTTAGAATACTCATTTCATGTGCTTCTTTGTAAGTGAACTCATTATAAAAAAAAGGGTATGGGTTTCTCTTAAAATGTCTTCCTCCTACTTAAGACAATTAACATGAAGTAAGAATCAGACAAAAATAAAATCACACTCTGGTCAAGACTTTTCTTTGGCCAAAGGTGAAGAACGTGCTGGTGTAAGAGAGCCGCCGACTTGACTGAACGCAGGGGAGCCCTACCTTTCACCTGACATTACAAATGGATGCTATGCACAGCCAGTGCCAAAATCGTTTGGAAATCAAATGGTTTGCCTGGTGAAAATAACCAAAAGTATGTAAAAAGCAGGACTGCTAGACTTCCTAATGAAAATCCAATAGGACTGTTTTCTAAGCTTATCCAAACAAACATAAAATGATCCCACTTTTGGCCATTTTTGTCCTCTCCTGGAGAGAGCTTTGCATGGCTTTATATTCAACTGTGGGAATGTATGAGGCCATGGCCAAACTCTAAATGAATGTGGATTCAAAAGACCATTGTCCATTTTGATAAACCAGGGCACTTAAATCAGAGGTTTTAGAAGACCTTTGTTATGTGAGTCTAAGAGTTACCTGGTTCTCCCAGCTACGTGGAACAGGAGCACCCTTACAACAGCAGTAATAACGTCTCAATGAACTCGAGGATTATAACTCTAGAAGCAATTCATAGAGACATGGTGCTGAGAACTTACTCACCATCCATCCTCACAATTAGCCCTTTACAAAGTGGTCTGATCCACTGTGTATAAGTAAGAGGGTAAGTACTTATGAATGGCACTCCGACAGCCCTGCATAGAACCCAGGGCTGGGCAGAACCGGGCACCCTGCATCGAATTCTCCCACCAACATGAATTTTAAGCATCTGCACTTTGCATATTGTCTTTTCCTTTAATGTAAACTTTTACTCTATGATAACTGTATAGCACATACATACAGAGATAGAGGATTTAGTTTTGGAAATATTTTTAACTCCTAGTGAATAACCTTGGGGCAAAGAATAAAATATATTCTAAAATGGATGTTAAAGTAAAGTTGTGAAACACTTAAACTTGACTAGAAGAAAAGTAAATAGCACTTTTTTGAAGTGTGAACCATGTTCATTGTGAATTGCTTGCACATTACCTGTTAACATGACCATTTCTTATTAAGCATATATGATGCTCCGAGAACCATACTAAAGCATTTCATAAGTTTTTTGTTGTTGTTGTTTCTGTATTTTTCTGAAGTGAGAAGAGGGGAGGCAGAGAGACAGACTCCTACATGCACCTGACTTGGATCCACCTGGCAAGCCCACCAGGCGGCAATGCTCTGTCCATCTGAGGTGTCGCTCAGTTGCAGCCAGAGCCATTCAAGGGCCTGAGGCAGAGGCCATGGAGCTGTCCTCAATGCCCGGGCCAACTTTGCTCCCATGGAGCCTTGGCAGTGGGAGTGGAAGAGAGATACAGAGAGGAAGGAGAGGGGGAGGGGTGGAGAAGCAGATGGGCACTTCTCCTATGTGCCATAACCGGGAATCAAACCCAGGACTTATACACGCCGGCCTGATGCTCTACCACTGAGCCAACCGGCCTGGTCATCATAAATTTTTATATTTAATCTCACCAATATCTCTAAAGCAAGTGTTATTATCTAAATGTAACAGGTGAGGTAATTGATGTCCAAAGACTAAGAAAGTTGTCTAAGATATTCAGCTATTGAGTGGCTGTGGGCTTCACACCCCAGTCTGTATAGGCCCACCTTGGCCCACCTCATCATGTCCCACTATTCCTTCAGCTCTTAAAAATATATGTATGATGTATTTTTATTTATTTTTATTATTATTATTACTTTTTTTACAGGGACAGAGAGAGTCAGAGAGAGGAATAGATAGGGACAGACAGACAGGAATGGAGAGAGGTGAGAAGCATCAATCATCAGTTTTTCGCTGTGACACCTTAGTTGTTCATTGATTGCCTTCTAATATGTGCCTTGACCGTGGGTCTTCAGCAGACCGAATAACTGAGCCAGCGACTTTGGGTCCAAGCTGGCGAGCTTTTGCTCAAGCCAGATGAGCCCGTGCTCAAGCTGGCGAGCTCAGGGTCTCGAACCTGGGTCCTCTGCATCCCAGTCTGAAGCTCTATCCACTGTGCCACCGCCTGGTCAGGCTGAATGATGTATTTTTAAATGCTCTATATTGAAACATGATGGCTCAAGAACACACATAATTATAGTTTAGTTTCTAAAATCCACTCTTTTGGCCACTTATGGCTAGTACTAGCTTTCCACAGAATGGAAAGAAGGAAAAGAAATCACTTGTTAAATCCAATAACCATGGCTAAAATACACAAGCATTCAAGGTAGATGTTTACAAATTGGGTTCCATTAATTTTTCTTTTTTGACATCACTGGCTATAGATATACCAAAGTTAGCTGAACTTTGATGAAAATAATGATTATTAAAAAGAGCAATAAGGCTGTGGTTTCAATCTACCTTACTACACAGGTCATTTGGAGAGCTGGGATCACAGGCTTTACATTGCTATTTCTACTGTAGCCCCTGCCATGCACATAGCAGACACTCACTGAAATGTGCAGAGTTAACTAAAATGCTAATAAGCATTCAGTGGAATGTCTAGCACATCAATTTTATAATGTAAAGGCTCAATAAAAATGTCATATAAAAAGCCTGAGAAGTAAAACTTGAAAATATACTGTTTATATATTTGAAACAGCACTCCGAGTGTGTCCTGTTGACTGGAGAGCATGGTGCACAGGAATGTGCAGAAACTGTTTATGCACAAACGAATGATAGTGCCCAGAACACACATATAGTGCAAAGAGAAAATTTTAAAGCAGAATCTGTAGTTTAACTTAAAACAACAACAACAACAACAAATATAGCTGCTCTCATTTGCGAAGAAACACCTGGAATTATTTTCCATCTTTTGAATAGCTCTTAATACAACTGTTAGAACAATTAGTTCTTTGCTTCAAGTGCACTCAGAAAAGACAAAGAGCATTTTTTTTCATTTTTAAGGACTCAGGCTGAATTGTGGGACACATAATTTTCAAAATAAGACACGGGAGTCAACAGACACCTGTGTCTGCAGAACATATTTTAGTCTTAGCACTTAACACATCTTACACGAATCATTTTCGAGCTTAGAATGGTACAAGGTAAGGCTTCACCACAATTCGCACTTGAAATATTATTTTCGGGTTCAAGTGACAAGGAGCTAGGCATGACTAATAAGCTCACTCCACCTTGCCTGGCCCATTCCAGCTCTGCCTGTGAGCTCGCTGAAACCGATAGCAGCGGGCAGAGAGTCTAGCTGTGTCTGGTGGTAGGCACAGTCTTAGGCGGGAGAGGGAGACATGGGTGTTAGAGTGAGACATCTGGGTCTGCAGTCACAGGTCCTCTCCTACTGTCCATCCTTACCCGTCACCTGAACCCTTCCTCCCGGCTACTTTCTCTGGTGCCTGCCTCCACATTCTGCTTCCTGCCCAGGAACCCCCCTGCCCTCCTGTGCCAGACCTTGACCACAGTCTTCCCAGCTGGGAAGCCTTTTCTGATTTCTCATTTACGTCCAATCCTTCCTGTCCTTCCTTTTCGGCACTTCCCTTATGGTCTTTCTTATCAGAGCAGCGGTGATGTCCTGACCCATGCCTGGCTCTCTTCCGTCCCAGGCCAGCACCTAAGGCCGGTATACAGAGTTCAAACTCTCTTGTAGGAACCCTGGTCTAACACGTGTCCCATTCAGAACATATCTCTGCCTTCAAATACAAGAATAAAAATCTCAAACTACCAAGAAGACTTTGCTTACTTCCCCACCTTCCTACCTTTGCTGCCCAAACAAACAAAGCAACTCACCTAATAGGCTCTCTCAGGATTATGATCATTGAAAATCTACAGTAAAAAAAATTAAATCAGATACTTAAAATAAAGAACTATAGACATTGTTGGACAAATCTTTCATTAGATCTGAAAACTCTGCCTTCAGTATCCATCCTAGTATAATGTACTTTTCTACTCTATTCTTTTATGCTTTTACTTCAAAATACTATGTACCTCATCTTGATTCATTTTTAAGCTTTGCATTTCTTTTTACTAAGGAAAAATGACTCATCCAAAGTAAAAGAAGGGAGTCAACCTTGTAAAATAGTTTTTTTCCTCAGTCTCCAGCATTTCTTTTGTTTATTTAGCAAGAAATGGCATTTTCTATTATTTTTAACATGAAAAAGAATAATTTTGCTTGTGGCAAAAGATGGTTGTTGATATTTTGTGCTTTATGATATCTCAAAATTCTGGGCACAATCAAATAAGTCTGAAAAATACAGAAGTACCTGTTTATTGGGTATGTCCTCTACCAGACTTCATGCCAGGTGGGATGGACACCTTATTTTTATCAGTCTCGCCCAACAGGTATCTTTGTGCCACCTAACAGATTGGGAACGAAGGCCTAAAAGGTTTAAGAGACTTTCCTGAAGCTAGTGAGTTAAGGAGCTTGTTGTCAACCTCAGGTCTGTCTATATCCTAAACCTGTGCCCTTGGACTGTTCTCAAAAGTCATGGACACATCCGTTGCTGTTAGGCGTGAAGAGGACTGGTTTGGAAGTGTGCCAGAAAGGAAGGGAGGAAAGAACAGGAGCTTGTGCCCTCCTTACCACTTGTACCCAGTACGACACCAGGTCCCAGCTGCTTTCATAACGAAACCTCCTTTCTGCTGCAATGGCAAGATCTGTGTACCCACTGTTGGGAGAATCTGTAGTTAGCAGTATTTGCTGTTCCAGAGGATAAAACAGTGAGGGGGAGTAAGAGGCAGGAAGATGTTCTGAAAACTCTGTGAGAAGAAGGCATTCAGAAAACATAATAGGCCCAATAAATCCAATTTGGGGTGGTGACAATAAAAGCTCTTTGGTAAGATTCTCTAAGGGGCTTTCAAAATTTGACTACATCTTCCCTAGTGAAAAGTAATTATGCTAATATCTTTCTAAAGAAATTAGAATATCTTCTAAACAGCAGAGAAATAACAATGTAGTCATCACCTGATTATATAAAAGTCAGACTCTGTCTTGAAAACCCTGAGCCCACCTCTGGGCTTGCCTACAGAGGGGTATGAATCCTTCAGACCATAGAGATCCACTGAATGTGAGAAAGACAACTTCTTATAATGCCGATGCTCCAGGAAAGAAACACCTATTAGGCCATGCTTAAGCACGTTTATAGAGACAAAGCATCCCGAATACAGGAAGCACCACTAGCATTTATTGAGCACCTACTACATACCAGGTAGTGACCAAAATGGACGATATACAGAGCTCATATATGTAAATGGCAATGTATAAGATAAATAGAATATGTAGTGTGATAAGTACAGGTGCTAAAGAGAAAAGGAGAGCAAGGACTTAGAATGGTGAAAATTATTGATGACTTCAAAAAGAAGAGTTTTGGTAAAGTGATTGGTGGGGTTCAGGACAGAGTGAGAAGAAAGAACTGGAGACAGTGTTGACAACTTATTTCGGGAGTTTTAAGATGCAGTGATAGCTGGAGAGGTGAGCAGGATCGAGAGAGCTTTCTTTTTTTTAAGATGGAAGAAATCACAATATATTTGTATGCTGGTAAGAATAATATACTAGAAAGAGAAAAATACACATGATGCAGGAGAGACTTCACACCAATGTGCTGAGAACAGGACTAAAAACAAAACCCAAAAATGTCAAAGTGGGTGGTAAATAACAGCTTACAGGGATCCGGAAGTTGTGTGGGGCTTTTCCTAACTGCCTTGTGACATTGGAGGCCACCTTTTTAAATGATAGCAGCTCTCCAAGAATGGCAAGGGAGAGTGCTGCTGAGGGTCACGGTGGTACCTATCGGACCTCTCGGAGTCCGAGGGTGGGTACAAGCCATGGAGCATGTGGCCGATGCTGAAGGATGAAAAGAAAACAGGGATGTTGCTGTGGGAATGTGTACCAGACCCAGTGAGCCAGCGGCGCTTTCCAGGAGATCTTAAACTGTTACAGAGGTAAACCGACGGTGAGGGGAAGCAGCAACTCTCCATTTCCTGCTCCTTCTGCCAAAGCAAATCATCTGATGAATTATAATTTTATAACCCACAAAACAGAGGAAGAACGTATTGTTTCTGAGAATTTAAAATTTGCTAACAGAATCAGAGACCCTAGGGAAAAATAGCCAAGAATTCAGAGTACATGATAGCTAAGGAAGGGAATTCAGTCATTGGACAAACACCAGTCCAGTGCCTATCATGTGCCAGGCACTGTTCTAGGCACTGCAGATAAGGATGTGAGTGGAACAGACACAGTGTGTGGCATTCACAACATTCCAACACCCAGACAGCATGATTCAGAGTTAACAGTGGGGAGATTCTGTGCCTGGATTCCCAGGAATAATGGCAGGGGAGAACCCAGGTAGAACATGAGAGAATTCTGACTCCTAACCATTTCAATGGCAAGACAAAGGGAAAGGTTTCTGAGACAAACAGATTACAGAGGACCTAAGGGGTAAATTAACAAGGAGGAAAGAAGGGACCCAAAGGGCATGCGCAACCCTAGAAGATAGTCCCATAAGGAAGGGGCTAGTGGCTGCATCCTCCAGGATACGGGTCAAATCTGATTCCCCCCCTCCTCTGGCTTGATCCAACCTTACCTACAGTGTGACCTTGAGTCTCTAATCTTCACATTCCCTACCTGTGCAGAGGGATGACAATGAGATCTATCTTAGCACAGGAGACAATACATGTTAGCCACTGGTCCTTTTAATGAGCTGGAAAAAATACTATCAGATGAATGTCACAGACTGTAGAGGCAATTTGCAGACTGACTTAAGGAAGAATTTTTGAACAATTAAAAGTGTCCTTAAATGGAATTAACTCCTTTGTAAAGAGTGAGCTTTTTATTGCAGGAAGGGTTGGTGTAGACATGGGTTTATCATCTGTCCAAGAAATTTTAGAAGAGATATCTATAATGGGTGGGAGGGTATGGCAGATACATATATGTCAAGTTCCTTCCCCAAAAGTTCTGTGTATCTTTAAAACTTTTCTCACTGCCAGATTTTTTTTTTTTTTTTTTTACAGGGACAAAGAGTCAGAGAGAGGCATAGATAGGGACAGACAGACAGGAACAAAGAAAGATAAGAAGCATCAATCATTAGTTTTTCATTGCCATTGGCAACACCATAGTTTGTTCATTGATTGCTTTCTCACATGTGCCTTAACCGCGGGCCTTCAGCAGACCGAGCAAGCCCTTGCTCGAGCCAGCGACCTTGGGTCCAAGCCAGATGGGCCCGCGCTCAAGCCGGCGACCTCGGGGTCTCGAACCTGGGTCCTCCACATCCCAGTCCGACGTTCTATCCACTGCACCACTACCTGGTCAGGCTCTCACTGCCAGATTTTAATTTACTCTTTTCAAAAAAAGAAGAGACACAAAAAAAGAAGAGACACAAAGACACAGTGAAGACAGAATGCGAAGACAAAAGAAAATTTGAAGATCAATTGTAGTTAAGTTACCACGCACTGAAAGTGTGACTGAATAGGATATTTTAAGAAAGTGGCAAGAATGTTTTTGATAAGCAGATTAAGTCTCCGAGGAAACAGCAAAGGAGAGGAAGGTCTGAGGGCAAAGTGGGCCAGATGAATGAGAGAGAAGGAGAAGGAGCAGGAAATCTCATCTGTTTTGACCATGGATACCTGGCTGTACCCAGGCAGGCTGCCTACCTTTCTTTCCACACTGTTCCAGCAGTCCCAGACCTGTGCCACGGTTGATCTCTTACATTCCTTTTGTCCTGAAATTCTTGTGCTTCTTATACAGCACATTTCTATGTACAGAATGTATAGAGTCCTTCAAGCAGCGCACAGACTCCTAAACTGACCAGGAAATCGCCATGCAGAAGCCATTTACTAGATTAAGAGAGGATCTAAAGGGCCAAAAAGGGGCAGTTGATACCTGGAGGTCAGAGGCAGCCTTACATGTTACCAAGAGCTGGATAATTACTATAATAAACATGCTAAGAGAACTGTTACATCTGCATATAATGTGTCAGCTTATTTTTGAGACCATGTCATCCGAAATTCTTTAGGAAGCATGTGGCTAGCCACTGCAGAGTAGCAATAGTTATTACACCTTGCACCCAGGACCTGAAATGCCCATGACAGGAGGCCATTGGCTCCAAACTGGGAGATGTTGCCAGAAGCCACTTTGGATGTAATGCCAGTGTCTCCAAATGAATAAATATTTAATTTATTTAATCATGTAGTTTCCTCCT
Organism: Rhynchonycteris naso; assembly: GCA_037038555.1. Taxonomy (NCBI): domain Eukaryota; kingdom Metazoa; phylum Chordata; class Mammalia; order Chiroptera; family Emballonuridae; genus Rhynchonycteris; species Rhynchonycteris naso. Next base: position 234,141,240 of record CM072998.1, read on the forward strand.
CCATTAGCCTAAAGGGACTCTTAACTCTTCTATGACATTCTTTTTTCTTTATTGATTTCTAGAGGGAGGAGATTGGATTTTTCTCTGTTGTTTAACAGCTTCAAAGACAGACTGAGGCTTTTAAACCTTCATCAATTTTACTTACTAAGCTGCTCCCCACTCCAAGATCATTACCATCATTTCTAAAACTCAAGGATTTTAGAGTCTTCATGTGTTTACAAGGATATCTGCAAAAAAACATTTTAATAAGTGAAGCCAATATATCTTTAAAGACTAAATTACTCCTTTCATCAAGCTACAACTGATGATTAAAATTAAATTTATCTTAAAGAGACACTGGAAAAAAATAAACTACACTTAAAAAGCTATTGTCCATCTCAGGAAATATTTCAGTAATCCATTGCTACTTTTTGGACAAAGAACTACTCAATATTCAACTTCTCATTTTTCAACGTCAGCTTTTTCAAACATTATGATAAACACTAAAGTGACCTACTTTTCCTGACACCTTAAAAAAGTGATGTGTCATTCCAATATCCATTTCTTCCCCTTGCAGGGCAAAAGAGAACACTTCTAGAGTCATCCTTCTCTGACATACAGGAAAGCCTCTTAAGTGAAAATTCCAAAGAACTTCCAAAAACTATCTATCAAATGTCCCCTTAGAGGTGGAAAATTTAATACAATCTTTGGGTTCAGCTCTCTCGCCAGAATTGGAATGTCTGGTAGACTGGAAATACTCAAAACAGAGCCTTGCAGGGAACTAGGTAGTCAAGTGATATAAGGATTATAGTGATTTCCAAAAACAGGATTATCTGAGCGAGCATGTGGTGTGAGTCCCCAGCTGAAATGGATGAAGACACCAAGATCTCTCCAGGGGCAGGAGCATTGAAGGCGGGAGCATTTTGGACTCAGGAAGCTCTATTGCCTGAATCCTGCTCCGGTATCTTCTAGCTCTGGGGTGTAAAGGAGGCATATTCCCTCAATGTGCTTCCATTTCCCATCTGTTAAATGGGAATAATAACAGCATTTGCCTCACAGGATGGTTGTGAACCTTGCATGTCACAGAATGGAAGGTACTAAGCACAAGGCTTGGCATACAGAAGGCGGGTGGTGCAAATTTTTACAGTAAAAAAAAATGTTATTCCTAATTTAAATACTAAAAGTACTTAGTATTGTTGGGAAATCATTTCCCTGGTCAATTCAATATTTTCTCTCTCTCTCTCTCTCTTTTTTTTTTACAGAGACAGAGAGAGTCAGAGAGAGGGATAGATAGGGACAGACAGACAGGAAGGGAGAAATAAGAAGCATCAATTTTTCATTACAGCACCTTAGTTGTTCATTGATTGCTTTCTCCTATGTGCCCTGACTGTGGGTCTACAGCAGACTGAGTAATCCCTTGCTAGAGTCAGCAACTTTGGGCTCAAGCTGGTGAGCTTTGCTCAAACCAGATGAACCCATGCTCACTGGAGACCTTGGAGTCTCAAACCTAGGTCCTCTGCATCCCAGTCCAATGCTCTATCCACTGCACCATCGCTTGGTCAGGCCAATTCAATATATCCAAACATGAAAATTCTAGATGTTCTTGTGAACATTCATCAAAACAGAACTGTATTGGCCTTGGTCAGTTGGCTCAGTGGTAGAGCATTGGCCCGGTGTGTGGACATCCCTGGTTTAATTCCTGGTCAGGGCACATATGAGAAACAACCATCTGCTTCTCCAGCCTTCTTCCTATGCTTCTCTCTTTTCATTTCCCGCACCACGGCTCAATTGGTTTGGGCACATCGGCCAGGCACTGAGGATGGCTCTGTGGAACTTCCGCCTTAGGTCCTAAAAATAACTCGATTGTGAACATGCCCCATGATGGGCAGAGCATCGGCCCATGATGGGGGTTGCCTGGTGGAACCTGGTTGGGGCGCATGTGGGCGTCTATCTTTCTATCTCTCCTCCTCTTACTTGGAAAAGAAGAAAGAAAAACAACAAACAAACCAGAACTGTATCTGTAAAAAACAACTTTCTGGAATTTTGAGAGATTTGGCATGTTAACCTGTTTAGCAATTTGGTGAGTGCTGACATCTTTACTAGTTTGAGTTTCCAGAAAATTAACTGGTACGTTTCTTAATTTAATTTAATGTCTTATTTTTTTTAAATCAGAGGTTTATAGTGTTCACCATTTAAGTCCCATATGTTTTGTTAGATTTACCCTTAGTTATTTTTTTTGAGCCAGTGTAAATAGTATTAAAGTTTTTTGTTTTCTTTTTTTACAGGGACAGAGAGAAAGAGTCAGAGAGAGGGATAGATAGGGACAGACAGACAGGAATGGAGAGAGGTGGGAAGCATCAATCATTAGTTTTTTGTTGCCGTTGCAACATCTTAGTTGTTCATTGATTGCTTTCTCACATGTGCCTTGACCACGGGCCTTCAGCAAACCGAGTAACCCCTTGCTGGAGCCAGCGACCTTGTCTCCAAGCTGATGAGCTTTTGCTCAAGCCAGATGGGCCTGTGCTCAAGTTGGCAAACTCGGGTTCTCGAACCTGGGTCTTCCACATCCCAGTCCAACGCTTTATCCACTGCGCCACCGCCTGGTCAGACAATAATAGTATTATAGTTTTCATTTTGGTTTCCATGCACTCATTGCTAGTAGATGAAAATATAACTGACTTTTGTATATTGATCTTGTATCTTACGACCTTGTTGAATCACTTTTTTAGTTCTAGGGTTGTGTCTTTCTTTTCCTTTTGTAGATTCCTTTATATTTTCCAAGTAGACAACCATGTCAGATAGAGAACAAAGAAGTAGGTATGAACAAAGTGAACTTAAATGGAAATAAATGAAACTAGAAGAGTGAGTATCAAGCAAAACTTTCCATCAGTTATATGCAAACACAAGAGTATTTTTAAAATTTATATAGAAAGCAAAGAAACTATAATAGCTAAAACAATTTTGAAAAAGAATAAACTGTGGGAAATCACTGTGCTCAATTTCAAGACTTCTAAGATAGCTATAATAATCAAGATTATGTATCACTGTGGAAGGATGGACCTATATATCAATGGAACAGGACAGAGAACCCAAATATAGACCCACACAAGTCTATATTGTTCATTTATTTTGTCAAAGGTGCAAAAGCAATTCAATGGAGGAAGAATAGTTTTTTACAACAAATAGGCTGGAGCAATTGGAAATCAATAGATAAAAATACAAAACTCATATCTTATGCATAAGTTAACTCAGAAGCATAGACGGACTTGTAAAATGTTTCGGTACAATGTAATTTTTAGGAGACAATGAAGGAGAAAATCTTTGGAATTTGGGGTCTTAAAGGATCTCAGATACGACATCAAAAGCATGATTCAGAAAATAAAAATATTGTTAAATTTAACTTATCAAAATGTAAACACTTTTGCTCTGTGAAAGACCTGTTGCAAGGATGAAAACACAAGCTACAGACTAGGAGAAAATATTTGCAAAACACATACTTGACTAAAGACTCATCTCAAAATACAACTTTAAATTACCAAATTATCCAGTTAGTAAATCAGCAAAAGAAACTAGAAATAGGCCCTGTGGTCAGTTTGCTCAATGGTAGAGCGTCAGCCTGGCATGTGGATGTCTGGGGTTTGATTCCTGGTCAGGGCACACATGAGAAGCGCCCATCTGCTTCTCCATCCCTATCCCTCTCGCTTCTCTTTCTCTTTCTCTCTCTCTTCCCCTCTTGCAGCCATGGCTCAACTGGAGCGAGGTGGCCCCGGACACTAAGGATGGCTCCATGGCCTCTCCTCAGGAACTAAAATAGCTCAGTTGCCAAGCAACAGAGCACTGGCCCCAGATGGGCAGAGCATCGCCTCCTAGTGGGCTTGCTGGGTGGATCCTGGATGGGGCACATGAAGGAGTCTGTCTCTCTGCCTCCCCTCCTCTCACTAAATTAAAAAAAAAAAAAGGAAAACAAATGAGAAATAAGATAAATGCCCCAGAATAGGTGAACAATTAAATAGACTGTTATATCCATACCTTTGATTGCTATTCAGCAATAAAAAGAAACTACTAAAACATGCATCAATTGGCTGTGTGACATACATACTATATAACATTCGCAAACTATACAATTGTAGAGATGGTAAAAAGATAAATAGTTGTCATGGATTAGAAGTGTGTGTGTGTGCATGCGCGCATGTGTGTGTGTGTGTGTGTGTGTGTGTATAAAGGAGTATGAAAAAGGAGATCTTTGTATTTTGGAATATTATCTTGATTGTGATTATGCTTAGTTACATGAACTTCTATATGTGATAAAATTATAGAACTCTACACACATACTGTACCAATATAAATTTCCTGGCTTTGATCATGCATTATATTATATAAGACATAACCATTGGGGGTCAGGGGGATACTGGGCAACATTACATGGATCTTGTCTGGTATCTGTGTAACTTCCTATGAATTCATAATTTCAAAAAAACAATAAAGAGCAGAAAGGCTGGGGGGAATATACCATCTGCTACTCAAACAAATGAATATCCATAATTTAAAAAATAACACAGGAGGCTAAATTTCAATAGCCATTAACATGTTTTTCAGATTATAAGATATTTTATATGGAGGAATAGGCTTTAACATTTCTCCTATCTTACTATTAAGAAAACTCCCTAAGGCTCATCAGACTTCGGCCTCAAAATCAGAAAAATGGAGTTATGTTTCCTAAATTGCTCCAAAATTCTAAAAGGAAATTTTATTTTGGAATATATGTGTTTTTTCCTTATTATAATTCAGAATATGGCGTGGGTTAGAGTATGTTATTTAAGTAGTGCTGAAGAAAATAAGGCACTATCTAATGAACCTCCTTATTCATGCTTGTGAAGATACCAAGTTGGAAATGTATGAGATGAAATTAGAAACACAAGAATTTAAAGAAACAAATTCTTTCTCAATCTATATAAAGTACAAGTCATGTTAATCAAATAACTTACAATTACTAATTGTATGAAATCTTTAACATACATGTTCACATGTATCTTCATAGTGTTATTTGAAATTGTTACTCAAAAATATTTTCATGTATAAATTCCACATAATTCAAACAGAACAATTCCAAATTTGGAGATTTCCTACACTAAAATGAAGTGTTTTATTTTCATAAGAAATTAAAAAACATTTTCATTAAGAGATTAAAAAGAATAAATAAGCAATAAAGAAAAAGGACTTGGGGCAGAACTGACTTCTTGGTCTACCAACTTTAAAAATTGAACCATTTTTCTTTTTAAATTCCCTAGTTTCTTGGTAATCTACTTATAAGAACAAGGTTCAGAAATAGCATATTTGACACTTCCTAAGTCTTTCTCATTAATTCCATATTTTTAATGACAATTTTAATAGACATGTACAGAAGGTATTGGGAGAGTTAAAAACAACGCATGCTTTGCAAATTTAAGTTCTATTTAGGTAAGTATGGAAATCTGTTCTAGAATTAGTGATAAAAAAGGGGGCTGTCTTCTCTTCTGGCATTTCTCAAAACTGCTCCAGGCCAGTTCAGGATGCACCCCGCTTCCTGTTCTGTCTCTTTACAGTCACTAGGATGTGGGCTATTACTGTATTTCCAGGACTTAAAGAGTATAAGCAAAAATAAGAAAAAGTTGCAATGAATGTGTGTGGTGTGATATGAAATCCTACCCTTTATTTAAGTAGCCTATTTGCTCTGGTGGGCTTTGAGGGAGAAGTTTTTCTGGAAGACAGCACAATGTCAAGATGAATCCATCAGAACTCCTCTCCACAATGGTCCACTATATTTTGCCATCAAGAAAGCTGAGGATCTCAAGTAGGAGCTTATAGTCAGAAGGGACTTAAAAGACCCATGTAGTCCAGATCATTTTTACAGTGGGGTGACTGAGTATACTAATTTAATACAAAAGGTTCTGCCAGTGTATGTGTGCTCTAATCTGTATGTAGAATAGAGACAAATCCTAATTATTATACCTACTGGCTAAGAAGATGTCACTCGGGACTTGGTCTTCCCCTTTAAGCTGCATAATTTCTTCTTCCATTATCACTTTCTCTAGTAGACACTCTTACTAATTAACCAGGAACACCCACCACCTGTGTAAGAACCTGAACTATATAAGGCAAACCAGCTAATGAGAGATGTAAAGGAGGGTATAAAATTCAAAAGGCCTTTCTGAGTATGGATATCATATCTTCCTCATTTTTGAAGAATCAGAAAAACACATTTTCTGTATAAATAGAACAAAACTGAATCCCTGTCACAAACACTATTAATTAACTTAGGAATCTGCTTTCTTCCAAAAGAAGCCTGTATAGGAAGAAACTCTCAGAATCAACAATCAGGACAGCTACAAAAATGTCTGGCAACTGACAAATTCTTTCTCAATTAATCTATATAAAGTACAAGTCATGTTAATCAAATAATTTACAATTACTAATTGTATGAAATCTTTAACATACATGTTCACATGTATTACAGAGCTTAGCATTTTCTGCACAATGGTTTCCAAAGTAGAAGCATCATGTGGAGATTAGCTAATGATACTGACTGTTATAATTTGAATAATGTGAAATATAAAAAGAAAGAAAAAAATCTCAAATGTTACTTTTGGTTCAGAAGGCAGCAAGACTTCTTTTGTTTTATCTGTCTTCATTCCCCAAACCTTGTTAAAATAAGAATATAATAATAAAGAGAGCAAGAAAGGTACAAGGGAGACACAAAGCAGATAGTTGAATTAACCTAAGGAGACAGTGGGTGTACATAACACTTTAAGAGTGTGCTAGAAGATCCCAGAGAAAAGTGAGATTTCCCCTGTACCACAACCCCCAGAAAGAGGCAGGACTGGGAGAACATACCCCAGAGTGGGGTTGAGGGTTAGAAAACAAGCTGAAATATTGAGCCTGTGAAACTCCAAAGCCCTGGTGGCCTGAGACCCCCATCTTGATACCCCTCCTCTGCTGGCACCCACAGGACTCTTGAGTGGTCAGGGATGGCTGGAACCAGGGCTGAGTTATAGTCAACGTGCCAACCAGTGGGATTTTCAGCTCTTTCTTCTGTGATCTCTCACTGTATCAGTAGCAGCAGCTGGAAGTAGGCCACCTTGCAGAAGGAATATTTTCCCTCTAAAGAATCTGATCAGCCTTGGGTACGTATGTGTGTGTGTGTATGTGTGGGGGCAGGTAGAAGGAAGAGGAAATGGGAGGGGAGAAGGGCCCTAGTAAAGTTTAGAGGTTCCAGTTTGGAGACAGTTGCCTCAGCGCATCACTCCACCAAGTGCACGCTGCAACAACTCACATTCACGCACTGAGATCCCAACTGAATTTTCAGGAAAGCCTTTAAGTGTTAACCGGCAGCCAACCCTCTAAACATGAAATTCAGAGGCCCAAATAATCAGAAAAACGGGAACCTGGAAGAAAACAAAATATTCAAAGGATATTTGAAGAAAACTTCAAAAGACCCCGAATTATGTAAAGAAGTAAGTGAAGCTGTTGCAACCCTAATATAAAAATCAAATGCTCTTTTTTTAAAAAAAGGCAACAATAAGCGTTGGAAATTAAATATTTAATTAAAATAAATATTCCACTTAAGAATTTGAAGGAAAATCATGGAAATCTAGAAAGAACAAAAACCAAAAGTTAGAAAAATAGGAAAGAAAATACGATAAAAATGAGAGGATTCACCCAGAAAGATTCAACATTCAAGTAATAAAAATTATAGGCAAAGAGAACAGAGAATATTAAGTGGGGGGGGGGAGAAGGGATTATTTAAAAAATATATTAAAAGTTAGGTGGAGGGATACAGGCATCCAGAGTCAGAAAGAGCAGTCCAAAGAATAGAGAAATAAATGAAAAAAAAAAATTCACACTAAGTCACATTCCCTGTTAAATTTCAGAACATCAGGGTAAAGAGAGGATCTTTAAAAGCTTCGAAAGGAAAACAGGACATATATAGGAACCAGTAGAGCACTGTACTTCTTAAAAGCAGCAATAGATTCCAGAAAATAATGGTGCATTGTCTTCCAAACTGAGGGAAAATAGCTTTTTAACCTACAGTTTTATGCGAGGGCAATCCTTCTTCAAGCACAAGGTTAGAATAGATACCTTTCAGACATGCAGGGATTGAAAAATATACTTTCCAGGCACTTAGGAGGCTTACAGAGGATGTGTTTTATAAGATGGAAGAATAAACCTGGGAAGAAAAGATAGAGGTATCTAAGGAAAGAGTGCCTCCCCTCCCGCACCCCACCTCAGGGGCAGTCAGGGGCAGTCACAGTGTTATGGTGAGAAGTGCCAGCCCTGGCAGGTGATGAGCATCTTAGAGACCAACTGGTCCAGAAATGACCCTGGAGATAAAGACCTCCAGGAAACAGGCATGTATGAATATTCGTGAAATATTTCTCAGAGGCATACGGCAGAAATGTTGGAATATTTGGGGAAAAAAGGCCAAAAAAAAAAAGTTTTTAGTAACTATGACAATGAGACAGTCATCTAAAAGAAAGGTACTGTTGCTTGTAGTATGTGGAATGTATAGCTAGCTATATTATAACCATCATAATAAAATTAACTTTAAAATAAACTGATTATGAAGATTCTAAACTTTATATAATTTCTACTGTCTAGCAAAATGAGTGTAACATATCACTATATCACATCTGCATACAGGAAAAGGTAAACTTTTTAATTCAAAATGTTACATAGAGAATACTATCAGATGGTTGTTTGGGACAGTGACTAAAATTCAAATAGAACCTTTCCTTAGTTTGAGAAACTCTATGCACACGAGAATAAACCAAAGGCTTTACTATGCTGTTATGTCAGTGAGATGATTTCAGCTGCATCCATTGTGTGTGTATGGACCATGGAGATTAATGACTTTATGGCTTACCAGTTTGCCCTCTGCTCAAATGTCACTTCCTCAGACCAGCAGCCACATAGCCTCTGGATTCTCATCATGCCCCATCCTATTACAATGCTTATTTTTCTGCACATGTTTACCATTAACTGAAACCTTATTCATTCATTATCTGTCTCCTGCACCAGAACATAATCTCCATGAAGACATCATGGCGTCTGTTATTCACACCTGTATCTCCAGGGAGGATCATTAATATTCAAATGATTGAGTGAACAAAGGATAAGTAGAGGGAGAGATATGAGTTAGATATGCCTACAAAGCAGTATCCATAGAGCATCCTCTACACTTCTCATGACGGGGGCGAGGGGCGGATTACTAATCCTCTAACTCCATCTCATGTAGATGTGGTCCTGACGGGCAAGGCATATGTCTGGTCAACAGCTGCCTTAGCTGATTCTGCCTCTAGCCACATCTCTAGGGTTTTAAGTAACATCCATTCTTGTTTGCTTACCTTGGGGATTTCATGGATCCCAGATGTATGTACTTACTATATTGCTAGATTCTTTGTAAATCAGCTGTTGGGTAGATAAGTAAAAAACCTCAACAATGTGGGCTGGTATCCCCTCCCTTTGAGTGGATGCCTGTATCCCTCAAGCACCCTATTTACAGTGAAGGGGCAGCCACTTCTAGAATGGGACCCAATAGTATGTAAGTGCATATACTGACACAAAAATAAATTAGAGAGAAAGGAGTTCACCTGCTGAAATGCTAAAGGTCTTGTTGAGGTGGCCTGTCTGAATTTCTTTTGGTAGAAAATGAGTATCCGTGTGGTTATTCTCTTGTTCCTACATCTTCCATCAGTTTTTACTATTAAACAATTTACAGGATAATTTAGACAAGAAAAGCTAGGTCAGGAAAATCAAAAGGGAGGCACCCAAAGGCACAAACATCCAGTTATAAAATAAGTAAGTCAAGAGGATGGAATGTACAGCATGGTGACCCCACTTGATACTATATTAAAGATTTAAAAGTTGATAAGGATAAAGAGAAAAACAAACCACCACCAACAACAGTTGCTAACAGTAGATCCTAAAAGCTTTCATCATGAGAAAATTTTTTAACTGTGTGTGGTGATGATCTTAACTGGACCTACAGTGATGATCATTTTGTAATATATGAAATACAAATATCAAATCATTAAGTTGCACACCTGAAAATAATGTCAATTATAACTCAAGAGGAAATAAAAAGGAAGCAACCAGAAAAAGTAACACATAACAATTTCCTAAAAGCAATCTCAAAAATCTCATATTATGCACAGGGTATCTTAAATAATGATAAAATACTTATGTACAAATCCAATTTGGTTATCTTCTTTCTTTTTCTTTTTTTTTTCTTGTATTTTTCCAAAGTGAGAAGCAAGGGTGAGGCAGACAGACAGACTCCTGCATGCGCCTGACCAGGATCCACCCAGCATGCCACTAGGGGGCAATGCTTGTCCCCTATGGCGCTACTCTGCTGTAGCAGGAGCCATTCTAGTGCCTTGGCTGTGGGAGGGGAAGGGAGAGACAGAGAGGAAGGAGAGGGGGAAGGGTGGAAAAGCAGAAGTGCGCTTCTCCTGTGTGCCCTGGCTGGGAATCGAGCCCGGGACTTCCACACACCAGACCGACTCTCTACCACTGAGCCAACCAGCCAGGGTGGTTATCTTCTTTAAACATGCTTGGGCCACGTGCCTTTCCTCAGTCCTCATTCGATTAGAAACCACATGCCCTTGTGGAAGGTGTCCTTGGAGTCATCGAGTCGGAGTCACAAGTCTGGGAGGTAGTATTTTTGCCCACTTGTTTAGTGGCAGTACAAATGTTGATTGAATGTATAAACTTGGAAGACAGAAGGACCTTGGCTTAACTTTGGGCTCCACTGCTTACTAGCTACATTCCCGAAGTAGGTTATTTACCCATAGCTGATCCTTGGCTTTCTTGACAGTAAAAGGGAGTGTGACCTACCTCACCAGATGGCTGCAGGATTAAAACAAGATAACATGTATAAAGCACTTAGCCTGCCAGGCACAGGAAGCACCCAAGGGCTGCAGAATCACAGTCATCACCTACTTCCCTTGAGGGAGGTCTGCCTGAGAAACGGTACGGGTGGGCCTGAAGGATGTTTGAGAACAGGCCAGCAGTGGGAACTGCAATAAGACTGCAAGGATCCATGAAAAAAAAGTAAGGAATGTGTTTCAAGTAACTTCTCAAAACGTTGCAATGAGATGCAAGTTATTTGGAGTGTTAGATCTTCTATCTCAATGAGAAATTTATATACCATTATTTTCCCCAAATGCAAATGAAGAGATAATAAGTTAAGAGAAGGGAGAGCATGCACACTAACTTTTTATGGCGATGCTGCCCAATTCTTGCTCACTCCATCCTAGGGTTCAGAGCAGCCTTCCTGAGACAGAGGGCATGTGGATGGACAACGTATCAGAGTGTGTGTTTTCTGGCTACTCAAAAAAATATGTACCATCATCCTACTTGTTCAGATAAATCGTGAATCATATTCATTCTCAATATTCAAAGTAATATATATAAGAATAGTGTCTGTAGGCAATGTTAAAAATGAAAATCTAGAAACAAGACTGGAAAGCTAGAAGCACAAATACGGTTCAGAGGCTTTTAAAATGTATCATTGTTATTACTGTTACTTGTTTTAGAGTCGCAAAGGGAAACCGTTTTCCCCAGGCTGCACCAAACTAACATCTGAAGTTCTATCGGTAAAAAAAAAAAAAAGGTAATTTTCAATTCATCCTTTGAATGTTCAAATAGGAACTTGGAGTTTTAACCTCTAAGTACCCTGGAAGATGCTCACACCTAAGCTTCTGCAGAGTCTGCTATTTTGCAGCTGAAAATATGAGTGTGTGGAATAAAAACATACCCTTAGAGCAGCCTTTTTCAGAAGCATCTCAGTTCCTTATACCTCGGCTGTGTTACCTTAACTCCGCCTTCATCAGGAGCCTCTGCTTAGAAGTAACTACCTGTGAGAAAGCTTCCCACCTAAGCGAGCCACTTAGCTACATTTCCCACCAGAAATCTGCTAATAAAACACCTTGATATGAATGACGTTTAGTTCCCACTCATCCTGCACAAGAAGACAGCTTCAGGATGGGAAGAGGTTAAAACCGGAAATCCCAGAACTATGTGGCTAGTGTCCTTTCCTAGAGTCAGTATGTCTCCAGAGATATTTGGTTCTTGAGATTCAACTGATGCTTCTTGGCTGTATCTAGCTGCACTGCCCCAACTTGAGGGACCAGCATTTCCAGGACAGAATGCTCTCATTCATCAAATGTATGGAAAATGATGTCATAGGACAAGGTTGGTCGAGAGAAAAGAGAAAAAGAACTAAGTAACTTGCAAGAATACACTGGGGAACAAAATTTTTGTTGCATCCACTAAAACACTTGTTCTTACCTAATTCGAGTGTGCTGATCTCAGGTCTGACATAAGTATTTCTCGGTAAGTTACAGTTTGTTTTGCAATTCAACATTTTAGGTTTTCATTTTATTGTAAAATTTTCAACATTTAGTTTAACATAGTGAAGTAGAATGTCTTCTTGGGCATCATCTTTGTGAAAATATAATAATTTATATAATGCAGTAAATACACTAAAAGATATGATTGCATCAAAATTAGTCTACAATTTCAAAATAGAACATATTAAAACACTTATTTTAATCATAATATTTGCACAAAACTTATTTAAATTCTATTCAGGCAAAAATTTGTGTTTGTAGCTCCTGTGTTTGTGTAATTGATGAAAGTGTTCTTCCTGCTCATCACTAACAGCTCCCAGATTTTCAGAAAACTTATCAAGCTTCACATTTCGGCCACTCCTTCTGTGTCCAGCATTTCTCCCGAGCTCGGCTGTCCCACAAACACAGAAAGCAAGGATACTTCGTGAAACCTCTCTGTCGTCCTAGCAGGAAATTGACCATTTTAAGATCCATACAAATGATCCAGTTATGCTCCTCATACTTCAGAAGGTCGAGGACAATTTTTATGTCATAATCTTCTCGCAGATGAGTTGAATAACCAATAGAACCACTTCATAAACATTATCATTGTGTAGGAGAACACATTTCAGACTCCGTTTAGCTCTGTCAAGAAATAGCTGACATTCTGTCGGACTGTAAGTGGTAACACCTAGCTGGCTGAGAAGACTACTGATATCATGACAGTAAACAAAGTATTTGTCTTTGGAAAAAAAGCCCACAATAATTTGTTCACGCTTCCTGAAATGGGATACTTTAGCTGACCAGTGAAGTATATTCTTTTCTTGAAGCCTGGAGGATAATAATTCAGCTGCTTTCTTTGATAGGCCCAAATCTCTTACTAAGTCATTCAATTTGGGTTGGCTAAACTGCAGAGAGGTTAATGACTGCTTGGCATCAAAAGAAGACCCTTCAGATTCTACAACCATTTCCTCATGCATCTTATCAAAATACACTTGATCACCATGTTCACTTTCTTCATCCTTAGAAGAAATAAAACAATTGAAAACTGGAACTGGGAGTGTCTCAGAGTGTGGGAGAGGTCGTATTGCTGAAGGAATATTAGGATATTTGGTCATATGCCATTTTTTTTTGCCGATGCCCTTTGTATGGATCAGACAGAAATAAAAGTCACTGCTGTGGTCCTTAGGTTCACACCAAACCATGACCAAAGGTATTCCTTTGAGTTTTCCTTTTGTCCAGTCACAAAGCATTTCCTCACAATTATGACACACAACATGAGGAGCCCAATTCTTGTCTTGATGGCCAAGAGTAACTTGAAAATAGGCAATATATGCACGTGTCACAAATGATGAAATATTGCACTTTGACATTGAAGTGTGTAATAGCCACAAATATAATAGAAGGTGTCAGGACTATCCTTAAATTTATGCCTACTCTAAGAAGCCATGATTCAATCTTAAAACAAAGTAAGAGGGTGTTTTTATCAGATAATAATTTTTTACATTTTAAACAACTACAATTATGTAAAAGTGATGTTTGTAAAGCATTAATTGCCTTGCGGTTATGTTCAATCCAAGAGTCCTTGCCCTTTAACTCCAAGTTAAAAACGAGTGCATGCCATTAACTGTAACAAAAAGAAATTAAAATTGCATAAGAACTGGAGCATGCACCAGAAAACGAATTTCAGATTTTGAATCAGCGATGCAGAAATATATAGAAAAAGTTTTATAACCTCATGCAACAGAAAATGAAAACAAATTTGTTCCCCAGTGTTATCAATAAATAGATGATTAACTGGAAAACATTTTTAAAATTTAATGACATTTATACACATTAGATATATCTAAGAATCTTACTTTAGAATTCTTCTGATACTTAGATTTTGGAGGCCAAGATATTTCATAGTATTGTATAAGGCTTTATAAAAGGAGATATTACACTTGATCTTAGCCAAAAGGCCAAGAAGCGATAAAAAAAGGAGATATTTTTATTTAAATTTTAAATATCTTGTGTTGTATTTAATTTTTTTGTTTTTTAATGGAATGAAACTAAGTCTCTATTAAGTTTAATGAAAATTAAATAAGAAATATGCAAAAATGCCTCGGGTAATAAAGACAGACTATGTTTATTAATATACATATTCATTAGGTACATACTACATAGTAATAATGATTATAGCAAGAACTCCTAGGTGATGCTTACTATGTGACAGAGCAGTTGTTCTATGGTACTTTACAAAGATTAACACATTAACTCCTACAATAACTCTATTAAATAGGGGTTATTACTCTCCTGCATCTTATAAATGAAGAAGCTAAAGCCCCCAGATGTAAAGACATGCAATCATTTGCCACGAAAATGCTGGCTCTACCTCAGGTTAAAAGAGGTGGCACTAGACTTCAAACAAGGCAACATGGTTCCACACTAGATGCCTCTCCTGATCCTGTTTGGTCAGCGAAGAAACTGAGCTGCTGAGAGGTAAGGACTCCCCCGAAAGGCCATCCGGCTTTTGGCAGTGTGCTCAGACATGCACACGGAAGCCTCTGCACTTTTCCCATTTCCTAGTTTTCTCTGGCTCTTTTCCTGAATATTGGTTCATAGATCATCGAACTGGGGGGTAAACTTGAACAAACCACTCTTTGTTACTGGCAACTGTGTCTAGCCACCACCAAGAAAGCATCTCATGGAATCATGTCAGCTCTCCTCATGTCGCTCAGCGTGCCTTCTGGTTTATCATGCTCCAAGAAACCGCTGAGCTTAGATGCCCTCATTGGTTTACCTGCTATTGATTTTTCTTTATCCTGCTTAAAAGATTCTGGAAAGAATTGCATAACAATGCTAGATAATAAACCTGCCACAGAAGACGCCCTTTGCTCTAAGCCATCCCATGAAGTCCTGGCCTTCTCATTGCTCTTCTTTAGGTCTTGAGGGAGCTGCCTGGCTTAGAGAATCCTGGAGGCGGACCCCAAATGCCATGCGCATCACATTAAGGAGAAGCTTGAAATGGTCTGGGGTTAGCAAACCACTCCGGATGCTCTAAGATCTGTTACAGCCTCCTATTTCTAGAATCCAGAATAACCAGCCTATAATGGAATAAATTCTGGACAAGTGTAGCAACTAAGCTAATTTACTTGTCTTTCCGTTAGATCAGTGGTTCTTAAGCTTTTTTGAGGTACTGAACCCACCAGTTTCATATGCGCATTCACCGAACCCTTCTTTAGTGATAAATAAAATATGATTTTATTTCCAAATTCAAGACATAGGTATATGTTTTTTTACTGGTGCACAAAATGAGCCGTGCATGAACATCACCTTGCTCAAAGAACAAAACCAACAAAGTGCATGAACTCACAACAAATTACGGTATTACTTTATTCTGGCCTCCATGGCAGAGGCTTCTCTGAACGCCTGAGACCGACTCATCGAACCCCTAGGGTTCGATAGAACCCAGGTTAAGAACCACTGCCTTAGAAACTAAATGTTCACTCATTCATATTCTCTGGGTTAACTATCATGACACATCCAAAGTTCAGTGTCTGCTGGGAAGAGGACCCCCCACATCTTGAGAACAGGCTTATTTTACTCATGGGTTACAGAACTATAAAAGTATTAAGGAACATACCTGATCTGAATTTTATGGTTGGTATATTTGTATATTGAGTAGATAAGTGAGTTCCTCCTACAATCAGGACTGTTCTATCTGTCAAGGAGAAGGGGCTTCACCAAAAGGGAACATCTGATCAAAGTTGTGAAAGAGGTTAGGGACCATCACAAAGATGCTGGAGGAAGGCAAGCGCAGAGGGCTGGAGGCACATTCATGGCTGGCACAGGAGGAAGCAGGCAGGCAAGCCAACAGGATTCCATGTGCATGCTGTAGGCTGCTGTCAAGACCATAATTAACTCCACATAGAATGAGCATCACTGTGGCATTCTGAGCCCATGGTGGGCTTGGACTCACAAGTTAAAGGGGACTCTCTGGATGCTCTGCTGAGAATAGGTAATAGGGGCCAGGATAGAAGCAGGACCTGTTATCAGGCTATATTGCAAAGATCCCATGGGTTTGGACCTCAATTACAGTTGTGGGTGGTGAGAACTCGTCATTTTCTGAATGTATATTAAAGGGGGAACCAGCAGATTAACATGTATTTATTTACTGTCTGTCTCCCATACACTAGTATTACATTTCAATGGAGCAACCTTGGTCTGTTTTATTCTCTGCATCTCTAGATCCTGGAACAGTATCTGACACACATAAGTCAAATATCTGTTAAATAAGTAAATGAACCTGCCAAAGTTCAAGGTGCTATCAACTGGCTGAGCTAGGGTTACAATCCAGGCCTTCCTCACTTCCAAATCCTAGTTCATAATTGTGGCAATTCTGCTTCTGCTAAAAGTACTATACTGCTCATAACAATTAGGGGATCAGGGAATGTGTAGATACTCCAGCACTTTCAGCCTTTTGTACAGTGCATTTTCACCAATGAAATAAAAGTTGGTTTTGCATCTAATTTGCATAATACAACTTTCTTTGACTTGTCATTTGCTCTTCTGGTGTTCTTGTTTAATAAAAAAATCAAATGCTTCTTTTTTATCACTTCATATTCATTTTGAAATATCCCCTAATTTTTGTGAGCAGTATATTTATGAGAAAAGTCCCCCACCTATGCTCTAAGTTATACTCAATGGAATGCATCTTTCAACATCTGAAGAAGGCACCTGCATCATTACTGATCTGCAAACAGTACCGACATCGGGAAGGCAAGGGTCCAAGACAGGGAAGAAGTCCAAAGAAGCTCCCACACACCCAAACCTGAGTCTAACTCAGCCCTAGTTTGAGTCTGTGTGTGTACAGAATTATCTAGTAAAAATGTCCTATTAATAGCACTCTATAGTTACACGGAGTGCATGCAAGGGCAATTTCCTTTTGTAGTTCTAAAGAAACTGGAAAACTAGCCAGGAAAGTGTCTTCAAGAAACTAGATGGGCCCTGACCAGGTGGTGGCGCAGTGGATAGAATTGGACTGGGATGCGGAGGACGCCTGATCGAGACCGAGGTCGCCAGCTTGAGCGTGGGCCCATATGGCTTGAACAAAAGCTCGCCAGCTTGGACCCAAGGTCGCTGGCTCGAGCAAGGGGTTACTCGGTCTGCTGAAGGCCCACGGTCAAGGCACATGTGAGAAAGCAATCAGTGAACAAAACAACTAAGGTGTCACAACGAAAAACTGATGATTGATGCTTCTCATCTCTCTCCATTCCTGTCTGTCTGTTCCTATCTATCCCTCTCTGACTCTGTCACTGTCCCTGTAAAAAAAAAAAAAGAAGAAGAAACTAGATGGGGGTGAGCACAAGTAGGTGAACAATGGAGTATTTTCGAAAACAGTCTTAGTCAAGATTCTGAGCAACGTAGATTTTTCCCAGAATCTGTAGTGATGCTAGCAGTACAGATCCTAGCAGTGGGCGGTAGAGGAGCAACCAAACGGCGCCGCAATTGGCCCACCATGAAAGGTGGGACGCCCACTAGTGGGTGGTAGGGACCAGGTTGACCAGCCCTGCAAAAGTGGGCGGTGTTTTATAAAAAGGTTGACTACCCCTGCACGTGACTAACAATAAAGTTTCCAACAAAGAGGAACAGGTCATTCCAGAGCACACAGCTCCTCCAGAGGTCTGGTGCCCATTAAGACTGGCTTTCATGCTGCCTTTAATCAGAGGACTGTACAGCATGAAGTCTAGAGAGGAGCCTATTGGGTTTAGCTGTTGCCTCTACCTGGCCAGGTAAAAGTTCTTCAGCAAGATACTTGACTTCTGTGTGTCTCAATCTCCTCCACGTAAAAAGAGATAAAATATTATTCACCTCCTCATACACTAAGTCAGGACTAAGTAAATTAACACATGACACATTTGAAATAGTGCCTGGCTCATACCGATAGTTAAGGCTTACTGAACACTGGTTACTTCACCCAGTGCCTGGGTCCCTCACCTCAGTGCCAGCAAATGTGTCTACGGCTTCCCAACTCATCCAGGTAACTGAGAAAGATCTCCTACTGGTGTTGAGTTCAGAAGGAAAAGCCTTGAATGCTATGCCTGGAGTTCAAAAGAGAGATAAATATGGAGTCTCATATCAATTATGTAAAGTCACTGAGGCCAATATGAGGTTGGCCGTGAAGACAGAGGCCATAAGATGACCACACAGGGAGAGGATGTCAATACCTCTTTTTGAGTGTTACTCATAATTATAGCTTTCAAAGAAACTTCTAAGAATTCATGGAAATACATATTCTTATATTATTCTCAGAATAAATAATTACTCTATATAAATCTATGTGACTCTGAAGGAACAGCAGCTATGGTTCCTAAAAGTAATTCTCTTAGACTAATATAATCAATATTGTCTCATGGAAAGGGGACAAGTCATAGACAGACTCTGTTAGGACTTCTGATTCTGTCTCAGATCACAGCAATCATCTTTGAGTAGTGTCTCCGTGTACAAATGTTAGCCTTGAGTTATTAGTAACTATTTCCCTTCTTAAGGGACAGGGCATGCTCATTAAAGGCCCAGATGGCAGGCTAGAGTAAATTTATTAATTTTGCAGATGTCATTAATAGCAGGGCAAGATGTCGGTTACTTTAAAACACAAAATACCAAATAAAGGACAAGAGGCCATGAGGGAGCATGAGCCTTTTAAAAAATGATGGAGAAGTCACTGACACTCTCCTCTGACATATATCTTCTTTCTTTGTTATGTTGTAGTCAAGGCATGCACTAGAGCAATTTGCAGATACAAATACCAATGAAATGTCATGAACATTTGTGCCGAGAAGGACCTTCTTTCTTAATGAATCACTCCCAGAGATTTGTTTCCCTCTTTTGCAGGAAACTTTAAAAGATCCTGTAGAACACTGGTCGGCAAACTGCAGCTCTTTGGCCCCTGGAGTGTGGCTTTTCCACAAAATACCACTTGCAGACACTACCTTGTGATAAGGATTGTACCTACCTATATAGTTTAAGTTTAAAAAATTTGGCTCTCAAAAGAAATTTCAGTCGTTGTACTGTTGATATTTGGCTCTGTTGACTAATGAGTTTGCCACCAACCACTGCTCTAGAACCTTAAAGCCAGATGATATTTCCAATGGGTATGTTCTTGGGAACACATTGCTAGAAACTGCTCCCAGGTTTAATCAGAACCAGCAATCATCTGGAAAGAGGCTAGATTAGTGGGACTATAACCACGAGGTGGGGCCACATGAACACCAGGGAGCTCTGGGATTGCCCCATGGGCTCTCAGCACCATCTTGTGCTGTGCAAAAGTTAAAAATCACAGCCTCGTGAAGTTTAGCTGCACGGATGAGTTGGGGTCCTTACTAACATACTAATTTTACATTCTATTGACATTATTTTAAATTGGCCTAAAACAACCCAAAACAAAGTTACATTGTTTCACCAATGGCCTTTTGCTTTAAGCATTAATTAATCCAAACTATGAATATCCATGGGTGAATTAGTTTAACTCATCTCATTTAAACAAGACACAGAAAGTGCCAACCACAATGCCAGACACAAACTTGACATTCTTAAATGGTTGAGAGAATATGGCATTAATCCCTCAATTACTTCCTGCTTCGGGAACAAGGGGCTTGTGCATACCTGGAGGGACATGAGAAATGTCTGTTTACTTACGTCCTTTATTCAGTCACCACATGTTTAAGGATCAAAACATTCTGTTTAAAGAAGCATTTGTGATGGAATCTTTTACTTATTTATTTGATTTTTTTAAGTGAGAAGCAGGGATGCAGAGAGACAGTCTCCTGCATCCCCCCCACCCAACTGGAATCCACCCAGCAAGCCCCCTATGGCAATGCTCTGCCCATCTGAGGCCATTGTTCCTTTGCTCATGGCAAATTAGCTATTTTAGCGCCTGAGGCGAGGTCATGGAGCCATTCTCAGAGCCCGGGGCCAATTTGCTTCAAGAAAGCCATGGCTGCAGGAGGAGAGAGAGAGAGATAGAAGGAAGAGGGGGAAGGGTGGAGAAGCAGATAGTAACTTCTCCTATGTCCCCTTACTGGAATCGAATCTGGGACATCCACATGCCAGGCCAATGCTCTCCCACTGAGCCAACTGGCCAGGGCCTGTGATAAAATCTTTTAAAAGTAATTTGCATGCTTGCATGTCTTTTATTGATAAGTCACAGCTATTTACTACAGTAGACATAAACACTCCCTGTATATGTTTACTTTTTTAGATTTCTGGTGTTCCACATGGGACCAGGTTGTTAGTTAATGTCTTGTTATTATTCTTGTGCCCAAATTCTTCCAATCTTCATAATTCTTGCTTCTAATCTGAGTTAAAAAATCAGATAGTGAAAAAATTTTTAATTCACAATTAATATGAGCCAAAAGGCCTTAAATCAGTGGTTCTTAACCTGGGTTCTATTGAACCCTAGGGGTTCGATGAGTCAGTCTCAGGGGTTCGGAGAAGCCTCTGCCGTGGAGGCCAGAATAAAGTAATACCATAATTTGTTGTGAGTTCATGCACTTTGTTGGTTTTGTTCTTTGAGCAAGGTGATGTTCATGCACGGCTCATTTTGTGCACCAGTAAAAAAACATATACCTATGTCTTGAATTTGGAAAAAAAAATCATATTTTACTTATCACTAAAGAAGGGTTCGGTGAATGTGCATATGAAACGGTGGGTTTGGTACCTCGAAAAAGATTAAGAACCACTGCCTTAAATGGACAGTTTCGGAGTGCAGAGCATTATGTTTGTGTCATTATATAGAGAGAGCCATTTTCTGAGCACAAAATTATTTCTTAAACTTATAGATATGAGAGTTGGTTCTAGTACTAAATGAAACGTATGTACCTAGAATGTTGCTTTATGTTCGCAAAAAGGAGATACACAGAATTGTAAATAAATAAAAAACAAAATTATTTTATAAAAATTAATTCATATTACTCAAATATCCAATTATTATTCCTTACATAAAATTTATGAGTTACTATAATCAAATAATAATAGCTAATCGAATCAGTTTTACAGAATTAGAAATAATGCTATACTGAGAAAAGTAAAGTTCCAAAATGACATTTGTAAGATTTTATATGTAGTCCATTTTCCTATAAGCATCTTTTATAGCTATTTAAAGACTAATCTTTTATTTGAGAAACAATTACCACCAGTCTTTCCCTTCTGTGTCATTCCTTAAAGTGTTTGGCAAAAGTTTAGAGCATTGTTCAAGTAATACATTCAAATACCTAGTATATAATTGACTTTCTGTGGAAATTTTCTCAAAACCTGAAAACAAACTGTGGCTGTTTTAATCTGACTTTTTACCCCATTTGTCTACATATGAAACAATAAAGGAAGTGTAATACTTGGCCAATGACATAATCCAAATCCAGTTTTGAAGTAATTTTTCCAGAATAAAAGAATCCTTGGTCAGGGGCTCTGGTTTATGGTGAAGACAAACATGATAAATGAAAATAATGCTACTGGGTAAAATACATTTAAAACACTGAATCAAATAAGACAGAATCAAATTTAAATAAGACAGAATCAAATTTTCATTATACATAGATCAGTCTTACAGTTCCAAATATATTCACCTTCTCAGCCATTTTGAGTCATTCATTCTCCAAAGAAATTTTAATTTTAATCATCTTAACCACTTCCTTCTCCTCTACAAATTAGAATGTGCATAATGGCATACATTTTATAAATAAATAAATACAGATTTTTTTTTTTCTAGTCATAGCATTTTAGTAGCACTTTCTGGTTTGGGGCAAATTAACCTTGTAAGTACACTTCTTCCTCCAAAAAACAAGTATATTATTTTATTTATTTATTTATTTAAATGCAAGGAGTGGAGATAGAGAGACAGACTCCCATATGCACTCCAACCAGTATCCACCCAACACCCCTGTCTAGGAACAATGCTCAAATCAACAGAGCTATCCTCAGCACCTGAGGCCAACGCTTGAACCAATGGAGCCACTGGCTATGACAGGGGAAGAGAGAGAGAAGGTGGAGAGGGAGGGGAAGAGAAGCAGATTGTCGCTTCTCATGTATGCCCTTACCGGGGATCAAACCTGAGACATCCATATGCCGGGCCAACACTCTACCCACTGAGCCAACCGGCCAGGGCACAAATGAGTATGTTAATATAATAATTGGCCTCAAAGAGTTTCTTGGGTAAACAATTCTAAACAGTCCAAATGTTAAGAAGCAGGTATTAAGTAGATAGCAGGTTTAATTCTTGCTATCCCCAAATTACAGATTAATTCTTTTGAGTGGAAGCTTCAGTCCTTTGTAGTGTGCCAACTCAGTTTCTGCGGGAATTCTGTGCCCCATCCTATTTTGTAGACAGTCATGGAAGAGTCATCAGAGTAAACACAGAAGGCCTGATGTTCCGCATGTTAGATAGGGTCATGTCTCTCACTAGTCTTCCAATCAGTAAATTGAGTAAGTTACAACAGTTTTTTCTCCAGGCCTGCCCCACACCCAAAATAAATTAGTTGCATGGAAGGGCATATTACTGGCTCAAGGGCGGAGGAGTAGTACTCTAAGTAAGGGTCAGCAATCACTGCAGGCTGGTAAAATGCTGGCTCAAGTGGCCACGTTAACAGTCGCCCAAACTTCTGCTTTTCTGGTGTCAGTGGGAATGCCTGCTGGCCCTTCTGGGTCTCCATCAGAGCCCTAGGCACCTTGCCAATGCCCAGGATTGTCAGCCTGTGTGTCCTGCAACAGTGGCATTAGAGCACACAGCTAGAAGCAGTACAAGTCACATGGACGGCAACAAACTGCCCTCATCCTGGACAGTAACCGAAAGAGATGCCTGTAGAAAAACTAAGTCATCATTTTTAGTGCCCTTCTTAGAAACAGCTACTCTGCTTTTCTTTGAAACCAATAAGTAAATTAAGCCTTGAAGCCTTTAAAGATTCTATTTACGGAGACTCTCACCATAGCCAAATCTATAAAGCAAAAAAATATGTTAATTTTGTAAAATCAGATTTTAGTCTTTTATTTTGTAGCTACTTGGATATTGATTCAAACTTCCACTCAATCGCCCATGTGGACCTCCAATAAATGTTACTAATGGAACAAGGGCTGTGGGCCAAGTATGGGGCTGGATGTTCAGGGTAGAAAGAGAGGTGATAAACTGACAAGACACAGGACTGTATAGCCTAGTGGGGAAGATGAAAATGAAGAAGGCAGACAATAATCATGCAATGTGTCATGTGTTTCAATCCCATCCAAATTCCACTACGTACCAGTGACATCCTGGGCAAGGTAGCTGTTTCCTCATCGATTAGTGTGTGTATAACAAGGTTGAATAAAGTCTTTGGGCAAAGTGCCATCAAGAGTGTCAAGTGGCTGGGCACATAACAGGTAGCCTGCCCCCCCGCCCCCCCAAAAAAGGAGAAATGATGGTGATTAAGGTCAATTACTTCTGGGACTCAGGTGAACTTGTAATGAAGTTCCCAGGAAAAGTGAGAGACTAAGGTGACCTCGTAATGAAGTTCCCGGGAAGGGTGAGAAAGAATTTGTCAGCATTTTCATTACACTACTCAAAGTAAGCAAGTGGAGAAGGGGCAGGCATTACGGGCAGCAGGGCTGTCTGAGCCAAGTCATGGCCCCACCAAAAAGCTCCTGAGGGGTGGCAGTTACTGCTGTTGGAGGAAGGTGCCCAGGAGCAGGAGTGGGAGAAGGACAGAAGGCTGCTGCACAGCAGGCTCTGCTCCGGGGACCAGCGGGAGCTGCAGTTGGGTAGTCCGGACTGTCAGGTCCAGTGACTCTGACAGGAGGCACCCCTGACCAGGAGGCCAAGGAGGAACAGCAGTAAATTCCAAGTCACACATTTACCTGATTGTGCCAGAAAGCTTCATATGGGATTCAAGCCAAAGGAGGGGCTTCATGTGTTTTTGTTTTTTTTTTTTTTGATCAAGTTGGAAGTTGAAGCCTGCCCAGAAGTGACACGAGGGCCACCTCTGTGGTCCTACGTGCTTCTGAAGGTCTCACCAGAGTCAGTGCTGGCTTAGGTTTGTATAGTGTGCCCAGATTTTTATTCCTGAAATTGCCTTGTTTATGGGTGTTGTTAGAAAAATAAACAGAATCTGATAATTAGAGAAGGATCACCGAAGTCCCCATTTCTGACTCTTTCTTTACTGTTCCTGATATCTTGCTCCTCATGGGAATCTTCACCTCAGGTTCAGGCAACAGTGTTTTTGAAATCAAAAAGTTTATTCTTCCTTTATAAAGCTGATGTATATGATGAAATAAATCACATGCAAAACTATATGGAAATTCATGTATAGAAAGAGGGCAGATCCCAAAAAGAACAGTATCAACTGGATTCCTCGCTATAGGACTGCTGAGGAGTTTACTTTGGTAGAAAGTTGGAAAAGGCAGGGGGGAAGGTCAATCTTTTTGTCTCAGAGTTTCTCTGAGCTGTGTTTAAACCAGCTGCAATTAACCCAACCTATGAAAGCAAAAACATTTCCCACACAAGGCTTTTCATTACTGTATGTGACTAAGCATGCTGCCAGTGTGAGGTCCGGCAGGGAACAGCATGACCATGTGTGCACGCTGGTGGCACCGGGGAGTTCTCCAAATTGTAATCAGGTTCCTTTCTCTTACACGGGCCATAGCACAAGATCTGATGCATTAAAAATAACCCAGAGGCTCTTATTATTATTCATTATACTAACTAACATCTTTCAAAACCAACCAATTTGGAGGTTTCAAATTATAGGTATTTATCATAAGGTTGAATGATACAAGACAATTTTAATTATTTCAGACATTTAGAAATCAAAACATTCTGCATGCATACTACAAAATACACAATGAAACCCACAGCTTGTTGACTTACACTAGCAAACAAGGCTAAATGCTTAGCCCCCACGAGACTGCCGATATGAATGGCACAGCTAGCAATCACTAGAGAACTGTCACTAAAACTAGCCATGTTTAATGTAGTGATTTGGCTGTTTGCCTATGTAGCATACCAGCAGGGCCTTCTTTTACAATGAAAACAAACAAAAAGAAAATGTTTATACTGAAAAAATAATTCACAAAAGTACCGCAAAAATGAGTGAATATTTAATGTTGGGACTTTTTGAAAATTAAAAGTAAATAATGGAAAGAAGTTTTATAATCAATAAGGCATCTGTTACTATATAAATTGCCTCTACAAGGCTAGGAAAATACTTGAAAATACAATGTTAAAGAGAATGTATAAACTTACTTTATAGTAATAGAAAGTCCAAATGGCAACAGAATTTGTTTGACTATGTTTCACTATATACGGTCCTCGCTTTTCGAGGTTATAAATGTAAAAAGAACCATATAAGCCAAACCCATGCATCGGGTACTCAATAGTCCATGGTAAGAATTACAAAAGTTCTGTGACCTTTAAATTTTTTTATTAAAACTTTCTATTGTTAGTTATAAATGTATAGGGAAATGAACACTACAATTGAAAACACTATATTTGACAACATAAACACACTGAGAATCTCTTTCTTTGTAAAAACTTACCAGCAATAGTGTGAATGATTGACATTTTCCTTCTTCATCTCATCTGATAGCACATGAATGAGGCAAGCATCTTGTCTATGCCTAGGTGAATGGTCACAATCCTCTGTGGATCTGCTTCCGCCTTTTATTTTATATTAGTTTATTTTATTTTTACCTTCCACTGTTTAATCCTTTGTGCTTTCAGTATCATAAGTACCTCTCAGAATTTTCTTCTGATGGCATCATTTTCTCTGGGACTTGATTTTTTTTTTTGTCACAACCACTTTCCTCATTTATGTTGCTAAATTTCCTTTGCTCAGCCCTGTCTGCATACTGGAGTCTCGCAAATGACGGCACTGCCAACATTCCCACACTGAGCTACAGATTCTGTCTATCTTGAATTCACTTCCTTTTTTTTTTTTACAGAGACAGAGAGCATCAAAGAGAGGGATAGATAGGGACAGACAGACAGGGACGGAGAGAGATGAGAAGCATCAATCATCAGTTTTTCATTGTGACACCTTAGTTGTTCATTGATTGCTTTCTCACATGTGCCTTGACTGCGGGTCTTCAGCAGAGCAAGTAACCCCTTGCTGGAGCCAGCGACCTTGGGTCCAAGCTGGTGAGCTTTGCTCAAACCAGATGAGCCCACGCTCAAGCTGGCAAGCTCGGGGTCTCGAACCTGGGTCCTCCGCATCCCAGTCTTATGGTCTATCCACTGTGCCACCACCTGGTCAGGTGTGATTCACTTCTATCATCACTTTTCATTGCTCTAATGCACTTCTACCTTGGTAGGTCAATTCCCTTTTTAAATGTCCATTTTTATAAAAAGTCTCAAGTTATTACCTTGAAACAAAGAAGCTGCATAACTATATGCTTTCTCTTCTGTGGGTGAACTCAGTAACAGACGTGCGGTGACCTATCACTGACAGATTTTGAAGTAATATGACTGGTTATCGATTGTGAGGAGCACCCCCTCTTTACGTAGTGATCTGTGGACTGAAGAGCAAACAACAAAATGTGTACTTTATGCCATTATAGTTAATATACTATGGTAACTGAAATTTAAACCATGGCATTAGACAACTTTTTATTTAGCTAAAAACGTGTAATCAAAATTCACGCAGACTGGAACCATGTAAAAGCAAAGAGGAATGATTGAGAAGAATTCAAATCTACTAGAAACTTTTGTTCTAACTCCATGGCCTGCCATAGAATATTTTATATTTTTTCATGCTGGGCCAACAACCAAACTCCCAAGCTTTAAACAAAAATTCAACAAGTTGAAAAGGACATCTGAATATAGAAAAAATAAAACTTTCTGAAAAAGAACTCAACCATCCTTTTTAATGCAATAAAAACTGAACCATCAAACAGAACAAAGTATATACTAAATACTTGAAAATCATCTTCTCAGCTAATACACACAACCCTGAGGAAACTGAGGCTGCTAGAAGTTAACTAGCTCACCAAAGTCATCATGTTATTAGGTGGCAGAGCTACGATGAAACCCAGGTGTATTTGTCCTCTAACCGTAACTAACATAGAACCCAAAATAATTTTAGGAAAATGACAAAAATATTTGAAAGTATCACCTCCTCCCTACAAAAGGCAATGTGTCCACAGTATCCAGTTCTATTGCTGGTTACAGATCTTGTCTACCAACTGAGGACCCTCTCATCTCCCAGGAAAGGCAAAGAAAGACATCTTTCTTTGTCAAGACTGCTGGTGTAGAAATCCACTGCCTAATATGTGCCAATCATATGATGTGGCTGATGCAAGTTACTCAATTAAAACTCAACCTATATTCTCAGGAGAAGACAGACTGTGGTTTTCTCCATTAATAAAGTGTTTTTCTTTCCCTTAAGAAATCACTGAGCCATGTCATTTGAGAACTTTTTGGAATGTTATTTCATATAATGCCATTTTATTCTGATTGGTTGTATTTGCATATAAAAACACAATTTCAGATATTTAAAGAATAGTGAAAAAAGTAGTAAAATATGATGAATTTTGGAAAATACATTACTATAATATAAAACTAAGGAACATTAGTATGAAAACTGTGGAGAATAGTTGTTTCAAATGTAGTTTAATACTGTCTTACAACATAGAAGGCTGCAAGCAAGTCATTACAGTTCAATTTTTTAACATTTATGGTCAATTTTATATGTTATAAAAAAAACTCTGCAATCATTCTTTAATCTAGTCTCATTTTACCCCACAATGTCCACCCTACTGGGTGAAGAAATAGTCCTTATGTAAAAGGATATGTTTACATTTCATTTTTATTTGTAGTTTCACTAGATGATTTTCTTCTTTCTCCTGGACAGAGCTCATACTCAGATGTTCTGTCATTTTTTTCTATTAGACTTCCTTAAAATCCACTGGCACATACTTCACATTGTGAAGGCTTTGCTGCAACTCTTGGAGACAGAATGGATAGAACTATAGTGTTTCTTTCTGACCAGGTGATTCCATATTACACTTCAAGAAACATCTTATCTAACCAATGTGTTTTTAAGTTGAAACATCAACCCTAAAACTGAAGTCTTGAAAAAATCAGAGCAGGATATGTAAGTATACAGAGATGCAAACATTAAGGAGCTGGATGTAGATTCAAGACATCTCTGACTTAGTCTTTCATTTATTCATTTTGTAAATGCATACCAAGTGGCTCAAGTAATAAGCACAGCTCCAGGTGCTGAGAAGGGAGGCAAAGAATGGCACTTTCAGCTTCTAACAAACTGTGCTCTAGCTGGGCAGGCAACCATACAATTATATGGGAGTGTGATATACAATCTGTTAGAATTATGAACAGGGCACTAGGACAGCTTCAGGGAAAGGCACTAAATGAACAGTGTGGGGCTGTGGGAGGCAGGAAGAGAGGGACTTTCTAGAAGTGGGGATGCTAGAAATGGATTTCAGAGAACAAGAAGTTCACTTGAATTCTTCTTCACATTCACATACATTCTACAGAGTGCCAGGTAAGGAAACAGGATGTGCTGGAAAAATAAAACAAGTATGACTCATTTTTGTACCTTTGTATTCCTGGAAGGGGTCAGAGTAGTGAAATGGTGGGATAATAAGGTAATGCATCTGTACATTTTATAATCAATGTTGAGTGATATCTGGGAACTGACATGGGTATTTGTTTATAGAAATAGACATCATACTCTATATACTGTATTGCATTAATTAAATCAACTATATAAACCTCTCTCCATAACCTCCTTACAAAGTTTCACAGTTTTGAAAACTGAAACTTGCTTTAAACAAAATTTAAAAAAATTAAATTCAAGTTTAAGATCCTTAGATACATAATCATCCCTTTTTTGCCTTGCAGAGTGGCTTTAATTCAATAGACTTTTTTATATAGCATGTCATTATGTCAGTGGTTCTCAAAGTGTGTGCCAGGGCACGCTGCTGTGCCCTAGAAGATTTCCAGATGCACGCTATGGTATTCCAGAGAAATATGTGCCTGTTGGGGACCAAAACACCAACAGGGTTTTTTGGAGTTTAGATTTGGGGGACAGAAGCATGGGGAATTGGATGTAAGCTCACAGTTGGCCCGACCCCCCACCTCACTTGCCTGATTAAGTTGCAAAAGGCTATTTAGCTGTGGTGCTGGATTGTTTACACGACCCCCCATGTTCCCCGGAAAGACTGAAGGCAAGTTTCTTCCACCCTTTGTTTGGTGTAAAATTAAGATGATATGTATGGTGGGGGGTTTGGATTGATGATTAAACATAAGGAATTGTCTCTTGAAACCTTTTGGATTTACATAAAAGTAGAATATGCGGCAATATCTAAAAAAGCTTTGAACATTTTACTACAATTTTCAACATCCTATTTATGTGAATTAGGATTTTTGCACTCAACACAAGAGTAAAGAGAGAGATATTCTTCAATGTATTAATGAGGAAATGAGAGTTTGCCTTTCAATTATATGCCCAAACATTGAAGAAATCTCTAGGATACACCAGGCTCATGTTTCTCATAAACACAAGAATGAAAAAACAACACATTTGCGCTGGGACCTGCTGAATTTACTAAACCTTACTAAGAATGTATCTATCTATCTATTTATATACATATATATATATATATAAAGATAATTTTGTCATTTTTAAAATTTTTAACCCCTTTTTTACGAATTCTAAAAAGCATAACTCAAAAAATGTAACATAAAATGTTTTTTAATGTCAGAATAAATTTAATTTTGTCATATTTATTTCATTTAATTACCATAAAAGCACACTTGGACTTTATATTTTTTCTTTAATATTTGACTTAATTATTATAACATATTTCTCAGAAATTTGTACAAGTATTTGTAGGATTTTAAATGTGCCCCGACTTGAAAAAGTTTGAGAACTGCATTATGTAATATTGCACAGATAAAGACTATGACTGACATTTCCAAAGCACAGGTCTGATCATGTTACTCTCATCTTCAACTTCTATAAAGGCTTTGAGGTTTCTAGCCTGATCAGTGTCCACCTTAGTTTATGACAGGCTAATACCTAAGGAATGAAGGAGTGACATGTGAGAGATGGTGGCAGACTTGTGTGGAGGGCGGTACAAACATGCTGGTTTCCCTGGGAAGGAGGGAGAGGTGGGAATTCAGGGAAGTGAAGATGTGTCCCAGTACAGCCCAAGCTCTACGCTAATCAGGCGTCCCTGATTCGACTTCCCCATTCAGTAGGACACTCCTGCTGCTTATCAGCAGGGCTGGCAACCTCTTCAAGACTACTCTTGAGGTGTCTATGAGGACTCTACTTATCAGTGCCGACACTAACAGTCACTGGAGGAAAAACATGAGACTGACACACAAAGTTAGTTGCAAGAATCACGCAGGCAATTTATTACTTACAAATCCTTTTGGCGTGCCTGGGTACAGCTTAAGGGGGCCCTATCAGTGTGCTCCTCTCTGCTGACTTTGATTAGAGCTGAAGTCTGGGTGACTACCTCAGCGGGGGCCCTGCTTTAGTACCTTTTCTGTCCAACACTTTCTTACAGGTGTCAATCTACAGGATTATCATCTCAAACCACCTTTTTGGGAACCCTTTTTATGTTACTCTACTGAAATGTTACATCAAGTCACTTTTAAGATGTTCCTAGGGAAGCTTCTTGTTTATGTTAACTTACAGAGTTATGACATCAAGCCACTTCTTATCTATGAAAAACTTCACATACACACTAACTGGGCCCTGCTCGAAAGTCAGAGTTGGTTTATCACATCTGCACCCACTATATTAATTCTTATGCAGATGGCATAACTTTATTTAATCTCAATTAATTCTAATATCATATCTTAATTACTTTTATATATCTTCCATATTTTTTCTATTTCTATATATTTAATTACTATAATATTATATTACTACAACAAGATGCCTCTACTGATAACACATAAGTGAGAACAATCAAAAGCAGACTGCATGGGGGTACCAATGTGGGGACATGCAGGCGCACCAGGATGGGAGGGTACCGGGAAAGCTAACAGTGGGGGCAGAGGAGGAAGCTTCAACAACCCCAGTTCAGTGGCTAGAAGTGAGATATATTGTTATGACCTTGGTGGAAATCAACCCATTTATGCAACAGATGTATTTAGCTTTATACTAATACTTCACCAAATAAATTCCTTTCCATAATTAGAAATCATGTATTGATTTAAAATAGTTTGCTATGTTTAAAAATATTCTTAATCAGTTAATTTAAACAAAATCTGAAGCAAAGGGCATGAGAAATATATAATTTTAAGATCAAATAAATAATATAAACATTGAAACCTCTTGCACTAAAATCGAATTACACAGTGAAAAATTGGTACACTGTAAATAGTAATTTCCCACGTATTTTGCTCTAAAATAGAAGTGAATTGATTAGTGGGAATATCCATTTGCTGCACTGTGTCATCGTTTCCAAGTCCTGTTAATAATCCTCTCTGTAACTGAGGCAGGGTGACTCACTGAGTGCTTCAGAGCCAGTGGGAAAGTTATTTGGAATCTGGGTCTCTAAACATCCTTACTCAGCTTTAATGTAAACACATTCTTGAGAAATTGTTAAGTTAGCGTTGTTCAATGGAGGGAAAAGTATGATATGATGATCTCGAAAATAACTAAAAGCAACATTAGTACTGAAGATTTCCTTTCCTTTCAAGTTTTAGATGTAGGGTCTGAGCATTATTTAAATAGAATAAATACAAATGGTCAAATGCTAGAGCTCCAGTTTAGTGCTTTAGTATTTCTCCTTGGGACTCCAAGTAAAACAGTTACGCTTCCTCATGGCTGGAGGGCACAGACCTGTGACTCTGAGGAAACGGCTACAAAGAGGTACAAACAATGGTGAGCTGCTAGATGCCATTTGCCATTTAGAACTGTGGCTGTCCTAATGGTTGGTGACTTAGGGCCACTGTAATTAAATTACAGTGTAGTAAAACGCTAAAGGCATCACCAAAAGACCATCAGCAGAAGGTATCACATTCTCTGATTTCAAACTATACTAGAAAACTTAAATAATCAAAACAGTATAAAATTGGCATAAAAAACAGATATGCAAATCAAGGGAATAGAAACCTCAGAAATAAACCCTCATAATATGGTCAATTAATCTACGAGAAAAGAAACAGGATATACAATGGGGTAAAGACAGTCTCTTCAACTAGAAGTATTGAGAAAACTGGGCAGATACATGTAAAATAAATGACATTGGATTATTCTCTTACATCACATATAAAAATGAACTAAAAGTCAATTAAAAGGCTGAAATGTAAGGCCTCGAACTGTGAAATTTCTAGAAGAAAACATAGGCAGTAAACTTTTTAAAACAGGTCTTACAAATATCTTTTTGGATATGTCTACTTGGGCAAGGGCAACATAAGCAAAAATAAACAAATGTGGCTACATCAAACTATTTTCTGCAAGTGAGAAAAACTATCAACAAATGAAAAGACAGACCCTGTATGGGTAGTTCAGTTGGTTAGAGCATTGTCTGAGGTTGTGGGTTCTATCCCCAGTCAGGGCACATATAAGAATAAACCAATGATGGCATGAGTATGGAACAAAAAACCAAAATTGATGTGTTTTTTTTTCTTTCTTTCTCTATTTCAGTCTTTCTTCCTTCCTCTCTAAAAACAACACAAAACAAAAATACTGAAAAGATACTCCACTGAATGGGAGAAAATATTTGTAAATGATAAATTCAATAAACAGTTAATATTCAAAATATATAAGAAACTCATACAGCTTAACACACACACACACACACACACACACAAATACACACACACACTACAATTAAAAAATGGGCAGAGGACCTGCATAGATATTTCTCCAAAGAGGACATACAGATGGCCAACAGAAATATACAATGATGCTCACCATCACTAATCATCAAGAAAAATAAATAAATCCACAATGGGATATCACCTCACACCTGTCAGAACAGCTGTCATCAAAAAAATCAACAAATAAAAAGTGTGTCAATGAGGATGTGAAGAAAAACGAACCCTTGTACACTGTTGGTGGGATTTTAAATTGGTGTAGTAACAATGAAAAATAGTATGGAGATTCCCCAGAAATTTAAATCAGAGCTTCCAGAATAGGTTAATATGACCTATTAACACCACTTCTGGGTTTTTATAAGAAAAAAAGAAAACCACTAAATAGAAAAGATACATGTTCTACTATGTTCTTCGCAGCATTATTTATAATAGGCAAGATACAGAAGCAACCTAGGTACCCCTGAATATATGAATGGGTAAGGAAGGTGTGGTAGATATATACACTAAAATATTATTCAAGATAAAAAAAGAATAAAATTTTGTCATTTATGATAACATGGATAGACCTACATGGCATTGTACTAAGTGAAATAACTCAGAAACATACAAATACCATATGACTTCACTTACATATAGAATCTAAAAGAACAAAACACACGAACAAACAAAAGAAAACACAAATAGACCCATAGATACAAGAGCTAAACTGATGGTTGCCTAAGGGGAGGAGGTGAAGGAAAGAGTGAAAAGGAAAACATTTACAATTCAGTGAAGCATCACTGAAAAAGTAATTCTCGAAATGTGAAAAATGTTAGATTTTGGAGAAAGTCAGTTTATCTACATTGGAAATCAATATAGCTCTAATTAATAACATACTGTAGTTTACTCTGACTAAATACTCATTACAGTCATGCCTATTTTTAGATTAAAATGAAATTGTCATTTGATGAAATGGTTAAAATGATGTTTAGAGATTTCACTGCCCTCTGGGAGTAACAATTGCTGGTATAAGTTTAGAAACAATTAATTCACTCTTTAAATGAGGTTAAGCTAGTATAATTACGAATAAATAGATCCTCCAAGTACATGCACAATCAGAGTGTTTAATGGAACTGGCCAAGGCAGAAATTTTAAGACTTTACTTATTAAATACATCCATACCAATTACATTTGATTTGTATTGTGACCCAAACACAAGATCTATTTGTTATTAAAATAACTGAATAGGCTTAAGATATAAAACAAGTTTTACTGTAATGATATGTGTTATGGGTTGAATTACATTCTTCCAAAATGCCTGTGTGGATGTTCTATTCCCCAGTACTTTACAATGTGGCCTTATTTGAATATAGAGTTATTGGACATTTAATTATTTAGGTTAAAATGAGGTCAGACTACAGTCAGGTGGATCCTAATCCATTATGATCGGTATCTTTATGAAAAGGGAAAATTTGGACACACAACAAAGAGCAAACTACGTGAAGAAGAAAGTAGAAAGAAATTGGGCTGATGCTTCTAACAAGCCAAGGAACACCAAAAATTGCGAGCAAACACCAGAAACTAGGGGAAGGCATTGAAAAGACATGAACTATGGATTCCCTATTCTATGCTGCTAACCTCCAGAACTGAGAGGCAATAAATTTCTATTCTTTAAGGCCCTTAGTTTGTGGTTCTTTTTTCAGGCAACCCTAAAAAGTAATACAATATCCGAAATGCATTCAATGGAGATCAGAACCCAAATACACTCCCTGCATCTTGCTCTCTTTGAAGGGGCCCATCTGCCTTCGGAACTTACCTTTACAAATACCCAAAACTAAAATGATAACTGTCCCTTCAAAATCTAGGAGGAAGCACCAAATTAAATTTAAAAGGTACCATCTCGGTATCTGTCATTTGCGAATGTGTATGTTCTGGAAATTATACAGTACCAGAAGAACAGAGTTTATATTTATAATCCCTAACTTCCAAAAGATTTTCCTAAAGTCTAGATTACAATAGAAAAGAAAGGGACAGCCTGACCAGGCGGTGGCGCAGTGGATAGAGCATCGAACTGTGATGTGAAGGACCCAGGTTCGAGACCCCGAGGTTGCCAGCTTGAGCGCGGGTCCATCTGGCTTGAGCAAAAGCTCGCCAGTTTGGACCCAAGATCGCTGGTTCCAGCAAGGGGTTGCTAGGTCTGCTGAAGGCCCGCGGTCAAAGCATATGTGAGGAAGCAATCAATGAACAACTAAGTGTTGCGACAACAACGAAAAACTAATGATTGATGCTTCTCACCTCTCTTTGTTCCTGTCTGTCTATCCCTATCTATCCCTCTCTGTGATTTTCTCTCTGTCCCTCCAAAAAAAAGAAAAGAAAGAGACAGGGACAGGGACAGGAACTGGGGCAGGGAGAAGTTTAGCAGAATGGCACTGACAGGGTACTCAGAGACACAAAAAGCGTGAACTGACTCATACAATGTGACTAGGACACTAGAACAAAGGGGGATGTTTTTGAGTGCTTCACAATTAACCAGTAGGTAAAGAGACTCACAGAAATAAATAAAATAAAATAAAAAACAACTTTAAATGAAAACACATAACCTTCATTAAGCCTGATTACCTGATAGAAAAGAAAAGCCCTATTAAAAAATATTATAATTAAAAAAATCAATACCCTGGTTGGTTGCTCAGTCAGTTAAAGCGTCATCTCCAAACACCGAAGTTTCAGGTTTGATTCCTGGTCAGGGCACAAATGGGAAGCGACCAATGAGCCCATAGCTAAGTGGTATAACAAATGAATGCTTCTTTCTTTCTTTTTCTCTTCCTGTCTCTCCAAAATCCCTCAATTAAAAGTAAGGAAAATACAAAAGAAATAGATGAGACCTACTCTGAAAGAGAATGACAATATAGGTATACAGTTTTCATATCTATATACACTTAAATATAATTACTGCATGTACCTAAAATAACTATAAATGTCTGCAAATAAATGGATACATGAGAGCACTAAATTGTCTGGAGGGACACAAGAAGAGAATCAGAACTAAATTATGAATTAAGCAATAATCCAACAAACAGAATTAATAAACAATTATTTGCCACAAAGTTTCAAAAACATACTTAAATATTAAAAATCAGCTAAGTGTTTAATTTTTAAAACTTACTAGTTACTCATTTTTTGTAATTACATTTAAATATGTCAGTATATCACAATTTCTATTTAACCTTGACTATTTCTGTATACTCCTTCAGATGTTATCCCGTTTTATTTTTATTTTATTCTTTAGAGATTTTAGAAAGAGAAGAAAGGAGGGAGGGAGAGAAACTCTTAACTCATTGTTTCACTTATTTATGCATTCATTGGTTGATTCTTGCATGTGTCCTGACTTGGGATCAAACCCGCAACCTTGGTATATCAGGACAATGCTTTAACCAATTTAGCCACTCGGCCAGGGTCTGCCCTCAGTTTTAAATTAAGAAATTGACAGGAATATAGACACCACACACAAAATCTGTGAACAGTTAGTTATTCTCTCTGAACAGAGACACTACGCTTGATAATACAGCATGTCTCCACAAGGAAATTGAGATTTAAAGACAAAAATAGTACAGAAACAGCAAAGTACGCTTAAAATTATATTCTCCCAGATGAATCTAATGCCATGCCCTGAACTACAGTATGAAAAAAAAAAAAGACCCAGTTAGTATCAAAAGAATGTAAGTACACTAGCAGTGGTTGTTCTACTTATATAAAGTATTATTAATAATATCAAATGTGATGCTTTTCAGATGAGAAATGTCTATTCGCAATTTAAATGAATGTTTTTCTTTCAATAATTTTAACTACTCAAAAGCCATATATTAATCTTAGATTTATTTTCTTAATGCTAGCATAGAGTTAATGTTCCTGGAACTAGACAGAGGGATTAGAAACTAGTAAGTGTGTTTCCATGGCAACAGACTGCTTTGCCATGGAGAGATCACTTCATACATTTCCCACAACCCAGCAACCACATGAGGGAGAAGAGAGATCTGCATTTTTGGCTTTTAGGGTCATCACCAATGATTTTTGGTGGAATTTTTATTTTCATAAGAATGCATATGGCATTAATGTTTGTAAGTAACCTAACCTTAAATTTTAAAATATGTGTGTGTGTGTGTGTGTGTGTGTGTGTGTATAAAATTTATTAAGGTGACTGGTCAATAAAATTATATAGGTTTCAGATACACAATTCTACAATACAATTTGTATACTGTATTGTGTGCTAACCACCCCAAATCAAGTCTTCTTCCATCACCGTTTATTCCCCCTTTACCTCTTCTCCTTCTTCCCACTCCTCCTTCCCTCTGATCACCATGCCGTTGTCTGTGTCTATGAGGTTACACCTCCTACTAGCCCTCTTCAGTTCTTCCTGTACTCTTCAGTCTGTCAGTGACCATCAGACATGTGATCTGGTGGACACATAGTGGTGATAAAGTCATCCACAGCCTTCTCTTTAACTCATGCTATGAGTTACACACACCAGACTAGAAAGTCTCGGGATCCTGAGAGAGGAAGGGCTTGAGCCCAAAAGCTGGACATTTGCAACACTCTTCAAAGCAGATGAAATTCAGCAAGTGGCTGTTGGCCAGCCGGGGCTTCATAAACCCCAACTGGATAACCGAGTAGTGATAAATGACCAAGTGACCACAAGAAAGACAAAGCAGAAAGCAAGGACCAGAGAGAAGCTAACACCCCAACTGGCAACAAGTGCAACAGATTCCACAAACCGGAAGGTAGCTGAGCAGCCACAGATACCTGAATTAGGGTGTCTTCACGGGGGCTGTTTTTTTGTGTTTGTTTTTTTTTTTAAAGAAAACGTTTTCATTCTACTTTGCCTCCAATATAATTCTGGCTGGAGAGATGGATGTGTTCACCTTTTGAGTGACATTAACTTTTGGCCCACTACAGAGCTGACCTGTCAACTAAAGGGCATGATTTAGCAGATGGCCCTTGTAGGGCAAAGGCCCAACCAGACCAGCAGTGCATGCTGGTCCCAAGTAGCAGGCAGCACTGTGCGGCTGGGACTCAGGTGCTTTGGTTTCCTCATGTCCCAAGAGCTGGTGGTGAGAATTAAGTGTGAAAAGCCAGGTCAATGCTCAAAATGGGGCAAGGTGAATAACAAGCTTCAATGAATGTCAGCTGCTATAATTATTCCTGTTCTTGTTACTATTATAGTTAACGTGAAAAAGTAGGCAGTGTTCTCTGGTAGGCCTTGTGGGGTAAAACTCAAGTCAATCTTTATAAAAGATGAGATAAAAACAAAGATTCTTAAGGAAACTCTAAAGAATGTACAGCTACTTCAGCTTGATATTCAAGAATACTAGTGAATTGGAAATCTGCTACTGAATCTTGTGCAGGTAGGACACGTTAGGGGAGGAAGGCACAATACTTCAAATGATATAAAATTTTCTAAAAGATGCCATAATGACAAAAATGTTTTTAAGGTAAAAATTGATTTCAGTGGTATTCTACTTCTATGAAATATTTTCTTCTAAAAGATGATCTTCTGACCTAAATATAAATAGGGCCTATGTGAACTTTTGCAATAAGTAACTTAATTTAGAAGCAAAACTTATCATCAGTGCTTCCATATTATATCTATCCTTCAGATTCTCTGTATCATATAATATTACAATGTTAGGATATTTATGGTTTTTCTCCCAGTGAGTTTCTGTTCAAACCATCATAATTATTTTGGTTGCAATCCATCTATCACACTAAATAGAAAAACCTCAAAGTGAAATCATAGATGCCAATCAGAAAAAATTACCAGGGAAAGACATGTATTTTTGGTAGTAGATGATGGCTTTAAGCTGAGAATCTGTGTGTGTGTGCGTGTGTGTGTGTGTGTGTGTGTGTGTGTAAAACAAACAAAAAGTACATTAAACCACAAAACTTAATTACTGTGAATCTAAGGCACAGTGTTTTAAGCAATACAACTGAGGAAAGCAACAGTCAAGTATAAGCACTGGACATCAAAATACATTGTCAGTGCAAATGATAAGTTTGATAGAGCTCTTTAATTTTCTCAGAACTGTACAAATTATAGCTTAGCCATAGAGGACCTTCAAGTGATGAAATACTTTATGATCCTTGTACACTAAAGGTCACCGGTCAATGCAAATAATGCACAAAGCCAAAATCTGATGGGCAGTATTAAGACCATGTAGTTGATGTGAAATAAGACCATTCATCTGTGAAGGTTTTTATTTTAGCTTCTCCTTGCCCTTTGCTGGACGATTTGACAGTCATCCTAAACTTCAAAGCTTCTCTGCAGTGCTTTCACCACTACTGAAGGAATATTCATGGCACTGGGCTCTGATCCTGTCACAGGTAGTATTTATGTACATGACGATATAAAACTGTTGTAACAAAGAAAAATGTTGCAGATTTACAAGAGATGAAATTTATAAGGCAGAGATTTGATGTGCATGGGTTTCACCTTGTAAGCCCTCTGAGCAAAATGATAGTATAAAAAGCAGAAAATTTGTCCTTGATAGTTTTGGACAAACTATCACTTCCCCTTGGAACACGGCCATAAGTCCGGCATCCTCCTCCTCTTACTCTGAGGACTGGCAGCGCCAGGGATGAGGGAGTAGCTCTGACACGGTACTCAGTTCTTGGAAATTCCACACAGATTCTGGTGCTGAATCAAGTGAGAATCCTAAGCCTTTATAAAGTTTGGGAAGTGAGAAAAATATTATGTGGTTTATTAAACTAAGTGTTCCCTAAAAAGAAGCATACACATAATCTCTCTACTCTAATCTCTTCCAAGACTAAAGATTGTACAAACACTGTCCTATACAAAGAAGTAATTCATTGAAATCAGAATTTAACTATGAAAGTGGGATTTTCTGTCAGAAATGTCACTTTACTGTAGGAGTTCTAAACTAGATAAAGGACTTAAAAATATTATTGAGGCCCCAGTGAAACTGAGAATTCAAGTCAATAAAATGACATCTCTGGAGTGACTGGGGAAGTGAGGTAATTCATTGTTTTATACAGACTTACTGAATATATATATATATATATATATATATATATATATATATGCATTAATAAAAAAATTTAATGGAAAAACCAAAGTTGTGATTATCATCTAAATTATTTATAATGCTAGCATACTATAACGGGTATAAAATAAGTTACTATCACAGGAGAAAAATAAGTACGTACATTTTTGATACCTGTATATTGGTTAAAATAAATTACACCTCACATGTGGTGGCACAGTGGATAAAGCATCGACCTGGAATTCTGAGGTTGCCAATTTGAAACCCTGAGCTTGCCTGATTAAGACACATACAGGAAGCAACTACTATGATTTGATGCTTTCTGCTCCCCCCTCAAACCTCTCATACACACACACACACATATACACACTCTTTCTCGCCTCTCTCTAGAAATCAATGAATAAAATTACATATATATATATATATATATATATTCCATACTAAAATAAATTTTTAATTTAATTTCATATTCGCTGACATTACTGGGCCCCTGCTATGAGCCAGGTGCTATTCTAGTCATGAGAGATACAACAATGGCTGAAATCTGTGCTCTGTCACTGAGGAGATGACTAGAGAGGAAGAGATGCTATCTGAATTGAAAGGGTCTGTGTCAGTGCAGAGATGAATGGACGTGAGGAACTATAAAACCACCACAGAGAGGCACATGGGGCTACATCACAGACCCCAAGGGTTAAATGAAGCCATCCTGGAATAACTGATAACTGAGCAAACTCTGGATGCTGAGTGCCAGGCACAGGACAGTATAAACCTGAGGCCAACGGCACAGAGCCTGGTATTCACAGAGACTGTGGGTCCTTTCACCATCTTAGAGGGAAACCGTATGAGGGGGAAGACAGAAGACATGGACAGACTGTCATGGGAAATCTTTTATCCAAGTAAAGCGCCCAAAGTTGACCCCATAAGGGACAGGAGCCACAAAATGGTGGAGAATAAGGAGCAACCTAATGCTTCCCATTGCTGGTGGTTTCTGGAGCACACAGAGCAGACCTGAGGGGCAAGGAAGGCAGCCAGACCTCAGAGAAGGCAGAGCGAGGGTTGTAACTAGTTATTTGGTACCAAACTATGTATTGGGGAATTTCAGTTCTAGGGAAGTCTCTTGGCCTTACCAACAAATACATTTTTGGAAACCTGGAAATTAATTTTGTAACCCAAATCGTATTTTCCCATTAACAATGTACTCAGATTTATGTTAATTTTATTGATTTTTTTTTTGGCCCCTAAAGATCAGAGCTTGGACTGTAAGAACCTTGATGTTCAATAGTCTTCAAAGTATTTTTAGCTGCAAAAGCTTTCTATGTAGTAAGGATTTTGTGGAACATCACTATGTGAATTAGACAGATGCAGAGTAGTTTTGGCTGAAGCAGAGCCTCAAATCTCAATGCTCTAGAAGCCTCGAAATCCCTAGTACTCCAGGGAACAGAGTTTGAAAACCACTGGTGAAGTTTAACTCCTTCCTTCTAATTAGCAAATGTGATACTGGTCTCTAGCAGAAGTCTTTTTTGGAGTTGGGATGTAGGAGATAGAAGGGCTTGTGTTTTGGGCTTTCCAGTAGGGAACCACACAGTTTCGAGAAGGCATGCTTCTCTGATGCCTCTGCTGCCTCATCTATAAAGTCGAGATAATAGTTCCTCTCACCCATCAAGGCTGCTGAAGTGCAAGTACTTGTAAAATGTGTCAGTCTATTAAAAAATAAAAAGGCAGATCACTGCTGTTATATCAGTAGTTTCAAATCAGAGAGTGGGGTGCAAACTAGAGACCTGAGTC
Organism: Rhynchonycteris naso; assembly: GCA_037038555.1. Lineage (NCBI taxonomy): Eukaryota > Metazoa > Chordata > Mammalia > Chiroptera > Emballonuridae > Rhynchonycteris > Rhynchonycteris naso. The sequence continues at coordinate 234,183,209 of CM072998.1, forward strand.
CCAGATGGCCAGGTGACCCATTCAAGGGCCTCCTGACGAGGACGGAGCTAATGCAGAGCACTGGTCTCTTTGGAGCCACTATGATAAACACGTCTGAAGTGAATGCTGCTTGGTTGGCAGTTGTGGCATGTTCTTTTGTTCAGAGAAACCTTTAGTAAATCTGATCTGCCAAAGGAGTATGGCTTCTATACAAAGAGAAAACAATTATCCCCAAAGTCTGAGAAACACCTGGCACACGAAACCATTACACTTGACACTCACTGGCAAGGGGTATAAGAAGGCTGTATCTGCAGCCAGAAAACCATGGGGTCTGGTCTCGCCCCATGATTACCTTCTTTGTTCTAATGTCTTCCTGTTCTGAGACTTGTCGGAGATGATCCACATAAACGACTTAGCACCACAACTGCCCCCCGGGACATGCCCAATAAATGCTAAGTAAAAAACAAGAAACACAGTCTTCTGCTTGAGCAACATCAGGGAAGTCGTCACACTCTGGAGCTATTTGCCCATTGATATCCCTTTGTCATCACCGGGAAACATGCCAGACTGGATGCACTCTTAGAGCATCACGATCCACTACTGACCAGTGCAGAGATTAGAAACTAAAGTAGGCCATTTGTAGTAAAGCATTCTATACATCACAGCAATAATACACACGTTTAAAACAGAAGTAGCACTCTCTACTAAAAATCCTAAGACGTACATGGTGGTCCTCCTTCCAAAGAAGGAAAAGTGCCAATAAAGTAATAAAAACTGTTTATTAGTTTAAAATATAAGAACACTTCAAATATTACATCAAAACCAGATTTCAATAGTCTTAAAAATAAGAGATCAGCCTTGGCCGGTAGCCTCAGAAGTAGAGCATCAGCCTGGAGTGTTCAATTCCTGGCCAGAGCCCATAGGAGAAGCGCCCATCTGCTTCTCCACCCTTCTCCCTCTCGTTTCTTTCTCTCTCTCTTCCCCTCCCAAAGCCAAGGAGAGAGGAAAGTTGGCCAGGGCACTGAGAATGACTCCATGGCCTCCATCCACCTCAGGTGCTAGAATGGCTCCGGTTGCAACAGAGCAACAGCCCAGATGGGCAGAGCATCACCCCCTAGTGGGCTTGCCGGGTAGATCCTGTCGGGGACATGTAGGAGTCTGTCTCGGCCTCCCCGCTTCTCATTTCAGAAAAATAAATAAATAAGTAAAATAAGAGCTCAACTGGTTATAAATGTCTAATAGTCATAAAGTACTTTGAAACGTAGTTGTATTTAAGATTATTAAGGTACACTATAAATATGAACAATGTTGAGTTTCATTAATAAATTCCAATGAGAAACCCTAAAATGCTGAAGATTTGGCTTTAAATGTCTTCAAGTGACCTCTTAATTTCCTGTTTCTGAATGGGAAATGTAAAGGTACATATTCATATAATTTTTCTCAATCTCTTAATTGATTGCTTAAGTGAGCAGAGGGTTTTTGGAGCTCTCAAGAGGCTCCAAATGATACAATGTACTGTGACCTCCCAGTTCTGGAGACTACATCAGAAAGGCTGAATGTTCAGTTAGGTCAGTGATCACTGCACACAGCTGACAGACCCCAGTGCTGTGGACCATGTGCAGATAGGCAGTGCTCAAAGCAGGAAGGAGGTGTAAACAGCCATGGGAAAGCAGAATGCAGCACATTACATAACAGGAACAAGTCCTGTGGCAGGTTCAAAGCAGAGAAAATATATAGCTGGTGTATATTTTTGGGAATAAAATGAACATAAGTCTTAAAATGATTTCTAAATTCATACACTAGGTACACTCCAGGAAAATTCATTATGCTCTAAAATCTCCTAAAATGAAACTTTTTCAGGCCCAGGTCAATGAACGCATGCATCTTCCCGGCTCACGATAAGTCAATGGTCAAAATTTTAAATTAAATGTATATGAGAATCTGCTTCCCAACATTTTCTTGTATCAAATGGAGGAATATGACCAAAAAATATAAGAGGGAGATTTCTTTTCCTTATAAACACAAGATGAAGTGCTGAACCACAAGTAAACCAGGAGGATAAGAGAATATCAAGTTCTGCCTTTTCTCCTATTTTTGCCATCTGCTACAGGTTAAGAGAAAGAACGCAGAGTAAGAGAGAGAGGCAGCGGTGGCTGAGAAAGAGGTATGGCCACCTCTGCCAGAGCCGGGCCCCCAGCTGCCTCATATGACCAGGGATGACCATGCTGACATACCCTAGAAGGCAGTGTCCTTACTCCGGGAGGGGTCCTGGGAAAACAGAGTGACAGCTGCTCCATATGCTGTGATTAGAATCTAACGCAACTGGGTAGGAATATTTATCGTATTTCTCATGGCAACGATGGTATAAAAACTTCACTGGTACCTGAGAGGAACCTCTTGGGAAGAAATCCACATGAACAGGTGAAGAGTGAAGCTTCGCCACCCCCTCTTCACCTGGGAGAGAGAGAGTGGTAGGTATACAGAGTGTTAAGCTTTCCAGCAAAATGTCATGTTTGAAAAAAATTGAGATTCAAATCCATTGTTAACTGAATGGAAGGAAAGCATGAGAATCTTAGAATATCACTTAAAATTAAAAAGTCTGACACTATTTATAGGCTATCTGCCATTTAAGTGAAGCTTCAAAATACTTTGTGCATCTCTTAAGTGAACAGCAGCAATACATTCCACTAGCTTCTTTTCCCCTCCACTATATGAGATCCAAAAGTCAGTCAGCAAGGTCTTGGTCACAAGCACACCTCCAGAGACTAGATCCTCAGGAAGAACAGGCTGCAGATGTCTCAGAATACTCAGAACTGACCCCTCGTACTCACTGACCCTCATGCAGTCTATTAGAACAGACCAAAGCTTCAAATGACAGAGCTCAGTGGTGAAATATTTCATATATCATAGAATTAAATGTCAATGCATTAGCTACTGCCCTGTTCTTTTACATAATCCGGGCTTCAGTTCTGCTTAAAACCTTTCACTTTCTTGGACCTCCTCACATTTTCTTCATATCCAACTCCAGGACAAGTAGCTGTCACTCTTCTCAGGATGATTTTTTAAATATAAAAGTTTTTATTCCTTAACAGAATAACTGAGAATGTATCTCAGGGGCATAAAAAGTGTCTTACCCCCATTTAACCCCAGGTGCATGAGGCACCAAATCCCCACTTTTCATGGAAATGATGAATGGATTGACACATAGAACATGAAGCCTGGTGCATGTGGACAGTGGATGGCTCACTCTTCATTCTGCATCAGCTCTGACGTGTGGTCTTTCCCCTAAACTTCAAAATTACAGCAATTTTTGAACTTGAGCCAATCAAACATAACTGAGTTTTTGAATGCTGAATATATGAATCCCTAGGGAACACTCATTTTGGGCTAAAAAACAGAACTGTATCTAAGCCAAGTTTTGTAAACAAAACCATATTTTAAATGCAGTTGAGAAGTCTGTATTTAAAGAGCTTTTTGATAAAGCTACCGTATTTTTCGCTCCATAGGATGCACTTCTTTCCCCCAAAAGTGGAGGGGAAAATGCTGGTGTGTCTTAAGGAGTAAAAAATGCAATATTTTATTAAAATTTTAGTACACTATTTGCTATTTGGTTCAGAATATTTTTTTCCTTTTTAAAACCCTAAGTGTGTCTTATGGTCAGGTGCATCTTATGGAGCGAAAAATATGGTAATTATGTCTTGATTACTCCCTACTTTGACTAGTTTCAAATTTAAGCTCAAGTTCCTATACCATAATATTCAGTTTAATTCAGTTTCTCCATTGCTTTTCACTTCCTTTGTTTCTGATTGTGTTTTCTCCTTCCATTCTCCCCGAGTTGACTGTTTCTCTTTCAGCAGAATAATCCTGCTGGCCTTGTTAACTTCCGTGTTGCCATGCCTTGTATCTGCTATTAGAGCTTGTCAAAGCGCAGATGAGAAACCTATAGGCTATCATTTATATGTACAACAAGTCCTTCAGTCCTATCCAAGTTCGCAAACAGTTATTTATCTGTATAGTTTGCCAGAGTCTGCGCTGGACTCTAAAAATACAGAGTTAAAACATAAGTAACTCCTACCCTGAAACTGATTATAATCTATTAGAAAGAGGCAGAGGCAACTTCCTGTAATATTAGTTAGATTATGACAAGTGCTCTTTATGTCCTCAGAGATTGGAAAAGTCCATGATCATGAACTCACAGCCATAAGGGACCATGAGTACACAGAATGTAACTTCTGAGTAAATGGAGAATTAGGGATAGGAAGTGCCTCACATATGAGAGCATATCTGAACTGGGCCTCACACACGAGTAGGAGTTTGATCGAGTTTCAACTTGTGCTTCTTGTGGGTCTGATTTTCCTTCCAAAGGAGATGACATTATTCTCTTGATTGTGTTTTCTATACATCTACCTAGAAGTCACTCTATCACAGACATTTCCATTCTGTGTTGGTGAATAAAACTGTTTATTTTCATAAAGAGATTAACAGGATTGGTAAATAACTTCAATTGTCTTCAGAAAGTTAGAATTGTGCTAATGCTGCAAAACGATCTAAAAGCTCCTCTCGGGTTTCGCCCCAGCCCACGTTCTCAGTGAACTGTGGATGCACGGGACGGCTGGGTGCAGGACTGCCGGCTTCCTCATCTTCTCCAATGACGAGGAGCCCGTGCATTCTTTGCTTTAAGGGAAAAGTTTTAAATAAACTTATCATATAATTTAAGAATCATAAAATGTTTAAAGCAAAGAATGATTTCAAGACTACTTATAAATGTATATGGTACAATCTATACCTAGTTATGACAAAATTTGTTGCATAAATTTGTTGAATAAATGAATAATAAAAATTTTTGGACTTTGTCCAAAAGTTTGTTTTGTTTTGTTTTAAAGGAAAAATAAATTCTTGAAATAGGTCTCAAAAGAAGTGCTGGACTTTGGGAATAAAGAGTTGCTAAGGATTTCTGGACAAGAAGAGGACAAAACTCTGAGGAGCCAGGAGTGCAGAGAACACGAGAAGAGTAATGGGTACTGACTTTGGAAAAAGAATGGAGAGACCAGTTCAGAGGTAGTGTTAAGTGCCAGTCTCTAGCATTTAATTTGACTGGTAGGCAAGTAGGAGAAAACAGGGTTGTAGAGCAGAAAATTAACACAATAAGAATAGTGTTTGTAAAAGAATTTTCTGCTTACTAACTTCATTGATCTGAGAGCAGAGACTAAATAAAGGTAGTCTGACTGACTAGCACTACTGGCAGATGAAGAAAAGTCATCTGGGCTCGGTGTTTGAATGGGCATGCATGGTAAAGAACCAGCAATTACTCACCAGGGCTTCCTTCCAGAGAAAGGGCCTTCCCACTGACTGTCATGGTGATATTTCTCTTTAACCAAGACAGCTCTATTAATTGACCCGCTCTATTTTCAATGTGTCCTATAGAGAATTAAACCATTGAGACTGAAGTAAAAGCAAGACATAAGTTTTAGGACAAAGAAAGACCAAGAATAATAAGTGAAGCTATGAAAGGAGGTATGTCCAGAAACTACCCAAAGACAGAGACCACTTTTCCTAGGTGTTTTAGTCTGTTTAGGTGGCTATAACAAGTACCACACACTGATAGCTTATAAAAAACACTTCATTTCTCACAGTCTGGAAGCTGGAAGTCCAAGATCAAGGTGCCAGCAGGGTTGTGTTCTGGTAGTAGCCCTCATCTGGGTTGACTTCTTTCTGTATCCTCATATGGCAGAGAAGACTACGGAGCTCTCTGAACCCCAAGGCACTAATGCCACTTGTAAGGGGCCCCATCCTCATGACCTAATTACCTCCCCAAGGCCCCACCTCCTAAAGCCATCACATTGGGCATTAAGAATTCTTTTTTGTTGTTGTTGTTTTTTTCCAAGTGAGAGGTAGGAAGATGGAGAGACAGACTCATGCATATGCCCTGACCAGGATCCACCTAGCAACCCCCATCTGAGGCCGATGTTCTGCTCATCTTGGGCCACGCTTGCAATCGAGCTATTTTTAGCACCTGAGACAAAGGCTCCACAGACCCATCCTCAGCATCCAGGGTCAATGCGCTCAAACTAATGAAGCCATGACCACAGGAGAGGAAGAAAGAGAGAGGGACAAAAGGGGAAGAAGTGGGGTGGAGATGTTCACTTCTATTGTGTGCCCTGACTGGGATTTGAACCTTGGACATCCACATGCCAGGCTGACACTACCACTGAGCCAACCATCTAGGGAAGATTTCAACATATGAATTTGACAGGGAACACAAACATTCAGAACACAGCACTATGAAAGAATGCTATCAAAACATAGACTATTAAAGAAAGAGACCAGTGTAGAGAGGATAGGATACTGCAATGCTCACTAATCACATGGTCTTGATGAACTTTGCATTTCTTTGAACTTCTCTGAGTAGTCAAAACTCTCTCAATCCACACCTAATAATAATAGCAGATACAACATGTTGGAGAAAAAAAATGTGTAAGTCTTGCTATTCTAGCTTTTCTCCTGGCACAACTGCAAACACACTGTATCTCTAATGGGTGTGCTCTTATGGGTTCTGTCTTTCATTACTTGACCTTTTGGTTTTCTTCCCTTCTTTTCCATGGTTTCTAAAGAGACATTCCAATTATTCCATCAGATATCCATGTTTTCTTGTCATTTTCCCTTTCTACCTTCCCCAGTGCCTAATTTTCCCCAATCAACTTTCCTGTCCCAGTTAAGACCCCATCATCATACGCAAGCACACTGGTGTGAAAGGTCTGGTAAGAGTTTTCTTGAAGAGACTGGGTTAACTTGGGTTTTATACGTAGCATATAGTTCCCTTTGGTATGAGGTTGAGCTCTGTCATTCTTGCATTCTCATCTATGCCATAAAGACTCTAATACCTTCTTTGCAGGGCAAGTCAAGACTGCCAAGGAGACCCACAACACCTCCAGCACAGTTCCCCTATAGCAGGCTTTCCACAGACGACAGCTTTTCTGCTGACCTTTGTGGGAAAGCAATGACAACACTGACAATGAGCTGATTTATACAGTAATAGCCATTAACAATTGGGGGAAAAAAATTACACACACAGAGCAACTTATGGAATTTGTCTTTTACTTTATTAAAAAGTTTAGAATTTGGCCCTGGCCAGTTGGCTCACTGATTAGAGCATCAGCCTGGCATAAGAATGTTCCAGGTTTGATTCTGCACAAGGCACATAGGAAAAGCAACCATCTACTTCTCTCTCCTTCCTACTCCCCCTTCTCTCTCTCTTCCCTTCCTGTAGCCTGTGGCTCGATTATTTCAACTGTTGTCTCTGGGCACTGAGGATAGCTCCACTGGTCTGAGCTCATCAGCCATAGGCACTGAGAATAGGTCAATTGATTCGAGCATCAGCCCCAGACAGGGGTTGCTGGGTGGATCTGGGTTGGTGTGCATGTAGGAATCTGCCTATCTCCCCTCCTCTGACTTAAAAAAATTAGCATTTTAAATATGCCAAATAACTTAACTGGTTTAACAATTTAAATTATAATCAATAGTGGCTTCTTGAACTGTATAATAAATACATGTTAAAATTTCAAAAGTAGATTCACACTTTCTGTGTGAGTATAATAGTATTTTATTTTAGAAAGGGGAATATTTCTATATCTATCCTTCTAGAAGCCTATTCAATTTTGTGAATAAGGAGAATAAGACAACCAAAATCTCAGCTACTTTTTCCAGAGACTTTTCCTCCTCTTCCTTGCTTTTTAAAAAGCGGCAAGCAAGGTTAAGAGCTTGGCTCTGTTCGACTGCACGGTGGGTCTCATTACTGTGGCCAGCCTTCCCTGGATTGGTGGGAAATCTTGCTCAAGGTCAACAGAGACAGCTTTGGAGGAGCCACACCTGACTGTCCTGGTGGAACCTGAGCTCTGAGTCATTCACTTGGCAAAGAGCTAATCTAGGAAAAGGCAAAAGTCAGAGAGACGCTGGCGTGAAAGATAGATGAGTCATGGACAAGGAACAAATCATTTCACTATGGAGGACCAACTTTAGGAAACACTGAAATAAAAAAAAAAAAAGGTGTTTGTGGAAAAGTAGCACTTATTTTTGGTCAGGACCATTTAACACAGAGAAAAAATCTGCAAAGGTTGTTTCTGCTCCCAGCAACTTCTCAAGTACCTACCACTCATACTAGAAAAGAATAAAAATTCTTCTGAGAGAAGTTGTGATAAAGGAAACTTTCCAAGAGAAACTATCAATTACTTAAGTTTGATTAAGATAAGAAGAAACTAAAAACAGAGGGAACATTGTAACCTATTTCTGACACAGTGATCACATGAATAATGTGTAGAAATTGCTGTTTTGTGTATTCCTTTAAAGATGACTTACATATACATTACATAGGAGGTTGAAAAAAACTCAAAAGTTTGACCAAGAGAGAATTATTACAAGGTCATTGTATGCCTTCATTTTCTTTTTCAGTTTTCTTAAACATGGGACCACTTTAAAAAGGATCCACCTTGTATGCTAAGAACAAATCTTAGGTGCATGCACTGAGGAGCAGCGAGAAATGTTAATGATAATATAATACATATGTCTTCATAAATCTACTAACCTGTAATTTAAGAGCTCAAAAAATAACCAAGTTTTAGTAAACTTTAACTGCAAAAATGATCCAAAACAATTGAACACATTTGTATAATAAAACAAAAATAATGCTTTTCACAATTTTTAAAGCTCTAAATGTTTCTATCCTATTTATGGGAAAACCAAAATAAAACCAACTTCAAGTAACTTACACACAATGACCTACTTGAGAATTAGAGGTAGGGGCCAGGACTTAGTGTCTACAACTTTGGTGACACAGGGTTTATGAATCACATGGTCAAGTACTTTCTAATCTTACCAATTTAGGACCTAGCTAAATAATGATACTGACAAAGCTCAAGATGGTTATGCCTCTGAAGGTAACTGACTGCCTTCTCCAGACAGTTCAATTGGGAGGAGAAGGAGGGGCCTCCACTTCTTGAATACCTATGCTATACCAGGCACTTCACAGAGCTGTGCCATGTAACCTTTTCCCACTACCTACTAGCTTGCTGTTATTCTTATCTGGAATACAAAAAAACCAAGGCTTAGAAAAGCCCATTAGCAGGGTTGGTAAGCAGTGAAGCAGAGGTTACAGCCTTGTCTACTCAAGCCCCCGGTCTGTCCTTGCCACAGGGCTGCAAGTTCACCTGCTATCAGGAGCCAGCTCAGTAAGCATTAAAATCACACAGCTGAGTATCAGAGTAGAGGTGCTGAGAAGCATGAGAGGGACCAACAGGCTGCTCTTTGCAAAGGACTTTTTCTACTTTTAGCACTTGGAAGTCCCATGTCCCAGAATACCCCTGGATGGGTGGGCTCCTAGAATAATGCAGAGTGAAGACAGTCCTATCAGAGGCATTTCCCATTAAATCCACCTGTGCTCAGGTGTATTCTATGCCTGGGTTCTACAGGGTCTGGGGATGGGTGACACTGAGTTTCTTCCAGCCAACAGGAGCCCAAGGCTTTCATATCAGAACTTCCAATATGTGGGATAAGAAGCTAAGGCAATGTGGTGAAAAGAGTGATGAAATTCTGGGTATATCACTGAGAGGTCTTGTTGGTTTTTCTTTGATTGACTCTTTCCAGAGATTACAGAATTGCATCTGGTACAGGGTGATTCTTACTTAACTAAGTTAGATTCTGAGGTTCCTGGAGAATATTAACATCTACCTAACAATGTCCTCCATAATAACAAACTATACATGCATGGAACAATAAATAAGCAATGGTAATTTATATATGGAGGCTGGAGAGGAGACTTCATGAAGGCTATCAATCAAATCAGAGCACATGGTCACTGGGGAACATGGTACTGAGGTTAAGATCTTGTGTTCTCACGAGAGCTACTCTTGATCACTCTTCAAGTCGCTGCAGATATGAGTTAGCTGGAGAGCTGCCTCTCAGTTACCTCAACACTCCCAATCTCCTGATTTGGTGATTCTGAGCTCTCAGGCCCTCTGTAAGAGCGGGAAATTCTGTACCTTGAAGGTCATCCACTTCCTCAGCTCTTCCATGGATCTGGTCATAGGACGTTCTCAGGCTCTCCATCAGCTTTGGAGACCAGGAAGAAATCCTGGGAGTGGCGTGGACATGTGGCCAAGTACCCAGCAGTGTCTTCTTTGGGGCGCACACATGCCCAAGTCTGCTGGCTTGACTGTCCTCCAACACCTGCCCCACCTCTCAGACTGTCCCGCAGCTGGCACGCAGGATCAAATCTCTCCACATGGCATCATTTGGGGGACATCCTATAAAGATCTCTCTCCCCCCAATACTCCCAGGGCACTTTCTGCTGGCCCCATGCCATTTTGTCTGTCAGAATACACTGTCTCATTCCCCAGTCACAGACAGTGTACTTCTCACTGGAGTATAAAAATACCCATTTTTTTATATGGTCTTCAAATCCATGCACTGCTATATACCTGACTAAAGGTAAATATAATACAGTTTTAAAAGAAACTTTAACTACTAGTAGATACATAGAAGACATATCATGGAAACCCTTGGGAAAACAAATTGTCATTATTGTTATTTGGTCCTGGCCAGGACCTCAAAGAAGGGGACTCCTTGTTTTTTCTTCCAGATAGCAAATGATCTGAAACCTCAGCCTCTTTGTCTTAACGTAATAATGACACAGGTTTGCAGAGAGAATCAATACCTTCTGCTGGGAATGGATCAAAACAAAGCCATATACTTACTTGAAAGAAATGAGTATTTTATGGCTGGTAGGTAGAAGTTACAGGGAATCTTTCTTTTCTTAACGTACTCTCTGCAGCATACAATACCTAAAAATAAAGAAAGAAAAGACTGCTATTGCTGTTTTATTTGACAAAAATAGGCAGGCTATTAAATATATAAAGCAACATAAATGATAATCCTTTTAAAAATTGGTCAAATTTCAAAAAATAAATAACAAATTTGTAGGTAAACCAAAATGTGTTAGCTTTTACAAACTTCATTTAGAAGTGTTTTGCTCACTTCAACTATATATTTTAAGGAGACATTTAACTACAGAGAGCGATTATACAGAAAGAAGAACATAAAAGTCAAGTTGTGAGAAGTTACATAAATAAAGGTTTACAGTCTAGCCAGAGCAATCAGACAAGACAAAGAAATAAAAGGCATCCATATTGGAAAAGAAGTAAAGGTTTCACTTTTTGCAGATGATATGATCCTATACATCGAAAACCCCAAAGTCTCCACAAAAAGATTACTAGAAACAATAAACCAATACAGTAAGGTCGCAGGATACAAAATTAATATACAAAAATCCATAGCATTTCTATATGCCAACAATGAAACATTAGAAAATGAACTCAAAAAAATAATCCCCTTCATGGTTGCAACAACAACAACAAAAAATACCTAGGAATAAACATTACAAAGAATGTAAAGGACCTATATAATGAAAACTACAAAGCATTGTTAAGGGAAATCAAAAAGGATACAATGAAATGGAAAAACATTCCTTGCTCTTGGATAGGAAGAATAAATATAATCAAAATGACCATATTACCCAAAGCAATATACAAGTTTAATGCAATTCCCATCAAAATTCCAATGACATTTTTTAAAGAAATGGAACAAAAAATCATTAGATTTATATGGAACTATAAAAAACTTCGAATAGCCAAAGCAATCCTAAGGAAAAAGAACAACACTGGGGGCATTATAATACCTGACTTCAAATTACATTATAGAGCCACGACAATCAAAACAGCATGGTATTGGCAGAAAAATAGACACCCAGACCAATGGAACAGAATAGAAAGTCCAGAAATAAAACCACATATATATGGTCAAATAATTTTTGATAAAGGAGCCAACAACACACAATGGAGAAAAGAAGCCTCTTCAACAAATGGTGCTGGGAAAACTGGAAAGCCACATACAAAAGAATGAAACTCGACTATACTTTGTCTCCTTGTACTAAAATTAATTCAAAATGGATCAAACACCTAAATATAAGACCTAAAACAATAAATTACATAGAAGAAAACATAGGTACTAAACTCATGGACCTTGGTTATAATGAGCACTTTATGAATTTGACTCCAAAGGCAAGGGAAGTGAAGGCAAAGATAAATGAATGGGACTACATCAGACTAAGAAGTTTTTGCACAGCAAGAGAAACCGACAACAAAATAAACAGACAACAAACTAAATGGGAGATGATATTTTCAAGCAACAACTCAGATAAGGGCCTAATATCCAAAATATACAAAGAACTCACAAAACTCAACAACAAACAAACAAACAATTCAATAAAAAAAAATGGGAAGAGGACATGAACAGACAGACACTTCTCCCAGGAAGAAATACAAATGGCCAACAGATATATGAAAAGATGCTCATCTTGCTCATCTTCATTAGCTATTAGAGAAATACCATCAAAATTACAATGAGATACCACCTCACACCTGTTAGATTAGCTATCATCAACAAAACAAGTAATAACAAGTGTTGGAGAGGCTGTGGAGAAAAAGGAACCCTCATCCACTGTTGGTAGGAATGTAAAGTAGTACAACCACTATGGAAGAAAGTATGGTGGTTCCTCAAAAAGCTAAAAATAGAACTACCATATGACCCAGCAATCCCTCTACTGGGTATATACCCCCAAAACTCAAAAACATTGGTACGTAAAGACACATGCAGCCCCATGTTCATAGCAGCAGTGTTCACAGTGGCCAAGACATGGAATCAACCAAAAACCCTTCCATAGATGACTGGATAAAGAAGATGTGATACATATATACCATGGAATACTACTCAGCCATAAGAAATGATGACATCGGATCATTCACAACAAAATGGATGGATCTTGATAACATTATACGGAGTGAAATAAGTAAATCAGAAAAAGTAAGAACTGCATGATTCGATACATAGGTGGGACATAAAAAAGAGACTAAGAGACATGGACATGAGTGTGGTGGTTACGGGGCTGGGGGGGTAGGAGGGAGGGGGGAGGAGTGGGGAAGGGCACAAAGAAAACCAGATAGAAGGAGACAGAAGACAATTTGACTTTGGGTGATGGGTATGCAACATAACTGAATGACAAGATAACCTGGAGATGTTTTCTTTGAACATATGTACCCTGATTTATTAATGTCACCCTATTAAAATTAATAAAAATAAATAAAGAAATAAAGGTTTACAGGATGTCATCTCATTTCTGGAACTGAGTCTGAGTCGACCCAAGGTGTGCTAGATAGAGTGTTAGTTAGAGTTTCAAAGGGCCGGAGAGCCCCTCCGGTATACAATCCCCATTTCAGAACAGGAACCTGAGGCCCACTCAGGGACCAAGATCTGTTTGAGGTTCTGGAGGTTAAGGCCAAAATCTCTTACCTCGGCATCTCCATCCCTGAAAGAGGAGACTGACTGCAATAGATACCATCTCAGAATGACCCACTGGGATGGCAGTTGCAGATACTTGAGCAAAATCCTCAAGGCAGTGAGGAAGTGAGCCATGAGTCTACTGAGGGAAATAATTTCCCGGTGGAGGGGGCAGCCAGGGCCCTGGGGGGAGGGTGAACAGAAGTGGCATGAATGGACCAATGGAAAACAGGTGAGAGGAAAGCTGATGAAGGATAGAATCTTGGGGAATATCTACTTAAAAGAGGGTAGCAAAGGAGGCTGGAAAGGAGCAGGCAGAGACAGGAGGAACTCGAGGGGAGACCATCAGGGTAGAGAGCTGCGGGCTTAGACAATCAGCTGAGAAGAACACTTCCAACTCAGAGTAAGGGTTGGGGAAGGATGGCTTGTGGAAAAGGAAGTGTGGAAGCCTACGTGGGCAAAACACTGGAATTTAGGATAGATCTGACTGTATGTCCTGCAGTATCAGAAATGCAGCCTCTGTTTTCTTATAAACATTTCACTGGTGGCAAGATCTAATGCAAATACGCAACCCCGAGAGTGGACTTTGCCTCAAAAGTTGGCAAGATTTAAAATATGTCTAAATTCAATTAAATGTATAAGGAAAGCAAAAGGTCTTAATCGTAGTAAGATTAAATGCAAGTGCTATAATCAAAGCTCAAATTTTACAAGCTTATCTTTAATTAGCACATACAAAACAAATGGCTTTAATAAATAAGTGAGTTAAATAAATGAAACGTCAACATGCATTCAATAGCAAATGATGATTCCTGGCAATGCCAACAGTTCTGAAAGTGATCACTAAATTTCTTAAGAGTACAACAGCAATGAAAGTATTCTGTAATTCCTTTAATACACATTTTAAAATTTCTATGTACATTTAAAAATTTTCTCAAATCCCATGCAATGTAAACCTATTAAAATAAATAAAAATACTTCCACACCAAACAATCTAACATGTATTCTAAGAAGAGATGGTAGAAGAAAAAAAAGTTTATACAGTTGACGATTGATCATGGTTTTGAACAGTGTAGGGCAACTTATATGTGGAGTTTTTTCAATAAATACCTGTACTGTTTTCTATCCTCAGCTGGGAGTTCCCACATACTAAGGACTGATTGCACTGATCTAGGCCATTTTATATGGGGGACTTGAGCACCCGCATATGTTGGTATCTGCAGAAGGGACCTAGAGCCAATTCCCTGTGGATACTGAGGGTAGTTAAGTTTTCTGAGAGTCAAAAGTTATATGTGGATTTTTGAATATGTACGGAGGTTCAACACTCTTAACCTTCACATTGTTCAAGGGTCAATTGATTATGTTTAATACAGATCACAAATAAGACATAGTAAAACTAAAAGTCGATACAAAATGAAACAGATCTGTGGCCCACACATACCTCCACTTAACATTAACAGGAGTGGATGTAGTGCCAGATGAGTGGGAAACAGTTCATTTGGATCAGGCACAACTAGATCTCTTCTCCTGAAGCCCTCTTGCTCTCCTACCTTTCAAGAGAACTAGTAGCCCCTGCTTGGAACCAACAAGCTAAGTGTTCTGTTCTTCTCCTCAATTCCCTATTATTATGTTCTTGCTGACTCTCCTCGGTAGGCTGCTTCTTGTATGGTAGGCTGTGTCTTCTCTCGCTAAGGCTTAGCACAGAACCCACCATGTGGCAGGTGCCCCTAATTATTATTATTACTATAATATTTTTTTTTACAGGGATAGAGAGAGAGCCAGAGAGAGGGATAGAAAGGGAAAGAGAGACAGAAACGGAGAGAGATGAGGACATCAATCATCAGTTTTTCGTTGCGACACCTTAGTTGTTCATTGATTGCTTTCTCATATGTGCCTTGACCATGGGCCTTCAACAGACCGAGCAATCCCTTGCTGGAGCCAGCGACCTTGGGTCCAAGCTGGTGAGTTTTTGCTCAAGCCAGATGGGCCCGTGCTCAAGTTGGCAACCTCGGGGTCTCGAACCTGGGTCCTCCGCATCCCAGTTCGACGCTCTATCCACTGCGCCACCACCTGGTCAGGCCTAATTATTGAATAAAATAAAAGAAAAAAAATACACTTAGATGACAGACCTAATGTCTCTTCAAATATTTTTCTTTTTATTTTTCTTCTTTTGCCAAATGAGAGGAGGGGAGATAGAGAGACATACTCCTGCATGTGCCCTCGCCAGGATCAACCCAGCAACCCCCAACTGGGGTCAATGCTCTGCCCATCTGGGGCCATATTCACAACTAAGCTATTTTTAGCACCTGAGGCAGAAACTCCACAGGAAGTCATCCTCAGCACCAGGGGCCACCATTTAAAATAATCAAGCCATGCTATAGGAGGAGTAGAGAGAAATGGAGAGAGAAGAGGGAAGGAGGAAGGGGAGGGTAAAGAAGCAGATGGCTGCTTCTCCTATGTGCCCTGACCAGAAATCGAACCCAGGACATCTATATACCAGGCTGACGCTCTACCACTGAGCCAAGCGCCCACAGCCTCAAATATTTTTCTAATCTAGGAAACTTTAGGAGGGTCAACCCCAAAATATGTATTGTAATGACAGAACTCTCTCAGTTCTTTTCATACGACAGATGCCCAAAGGACCAGCCACAGAGCCACCTATCCTTCTACTTCCAATAGCAGGTATTGCCCATTGCTCCTTCCTTTCTACAATTATTTCAGGCCTTGTTCAGCCAAGTTTCTTTGTGGCACGTTGTAGGCTACATGAAGTGGCTTTTCATTTTTAAACTGATAAACATTTTTCCCTGCTATGATTAAAAGCGCCTAGGAGAAAATGTTTGAAAGTATTACTTATAACAAGTACTATTTTGTTTTTTTTTTAATATTGTTTTATACTCTAGTTCCTACTAACAGACCAGTTTGATGAGTCAGAAATGTCATTCTCTCATCAATAGCTCTGAAATTACAAGGAGGGAAGAAAACAAAATTTTAAAGGGCCCAAGAAATTTATTATCTCAGAAATATATATTCTTTTTAATGTAGTTAAAAAATGTTAAGATGCAATTCTGCTAAAGTTAAAAGTGCAGATTTTGTTATTTTGCAAAAAATATAAAGAACATTTCATTTGATGCCATTAGAAAAAATGCCCCTTTAGTACATGTTAGAAGATCCTTTAGGTTACCATAGTACATTATATGATATACATGTACACTTATGTTACATTTTGAAGAAGTCTCTTCTAGACATTGAGAGTTTTTTAAGACTCGATCCTTGAAAGTAACATCGCTTAGAACACTCCCCACAGCGTCCAGTGATACACCGTTTAATGGGTCTATGCTTACAAAAGGAGGTGAACAATTTTCACATTTGACAACAGTTTACTTTCAAGGCAGTCTACTTCTTAGAAATTCTCTAAGACCAAAGTAACTTAGTATTTCAGGAGATGAAGAGAAGGAGAGGAAGAAACAATTATGGAATTCATTCTTCCCCAAACGAGCATCCAAGCCTAACTGTGGACATAGAGAAGCGGTCATTCTTCTCCACACCCACGGCAGGAGCAGAGAACGAAGGCGTGAACCGGGAGAGCAGGGTTTGGACATGTGAAGAAGAGCAACAATGCTGTCATTAAAAATGATCCCACCACTGCCATGACCTACTGAAATCTGAACAGGGGGGTGGCGGGGTTTACAAGGAAATCTCAAGAAAAGTAAGCGCTCAGTAGAGTGCCCTTTCTCACATTTGTTTCAGCACACGTGGTATCTTAAAACTGAACACTGTAGATTCCTTAAAGTCATAAGAGCCTCAGTATTACAATAAACGACTATCAAACTTTCTCATTAAAGACAATACTGTATTATAATAAATGACAGTCTTTCATAGTATTCCTTAAAACTGATACTTGAGTGAGGTATTACACTGGAAGATTTATTGCACTTCAGAATGGTCTAGGGAGGGGATTTGGGAGAGGGCAGCAAAGCATAGTTAGTTCTGTAAAGTTTTCCTCTACCAAAGAATACACTGAACCCCTTTAACCAGCATACAGTTTTAAATCAAAGCAGTACTATTAATTAAGTACTTAAATGGCAATGTTTGGCTCTTCAGGAGCAGGGAAATAATTCCTACTAGCTTTCAGATATCAGCAGGACTCTCCACTGGTATCAGACGCATGGTGGCAGCCAGCCAGCCGTGTGACTGGTGACTCAATACACAAGTTTCTGTGGTCTCCGCAGTCTGATAAGGTAAGCACATCAATATTTAAGTTGGAGGACTCAATGGTAGACGGGGCTCTTCAGAAATAAAATAGAACTCTATGGAAAAGGTACTTTGAGAAGCAAAAACTCACACTATACTTGTTTGGGTATCTTTCGAGTCAGCTTTGTCCATTTAAATATTTCTCCTTTAGAATTTACCATCTTTATTACAGAATTTAATATTACCTATTGTTTGATTTGGAAAATAATCCGGCAACCATTAACAGAAATTAAAAAACGTTGTCAAAATTAGTCTAGGTGGTAAGAACTCCACCTTCCTGTGATTAATTTCAACTCCAAAAGCAACATCTCTTTTAAAACAAAGCCTGGAGTAAAATATTCTCTGTTTGGCACAGCTGAATACACAGCTATAAATATTTTTGGCAGAATGGGATATGCTATCATTCTCTATATTAGAAAGGCTTAATGAAAACTACAAAAGGGGAAACAAAGAAAACCATCCAAAATGAAGGCTGCACTCATCTTTGAAGAAACAATAGCACATTACTTCTCCTACAATGCTGCACTGACATCAGGAAAATTGCTGCCCTGTCCTAATTAAAGTGTGTTTCACTGAACTCCCCTTGATTACTCGTTATTCAGGGGAGCCTGGACTCACTGCACACAAAGTCAACCGGACACTGAAACGCACCTCCAAAGACACCTAAACTGATGCAACATCGGCTTTCCAAAACAGAAGAGAACCAATAAGAATCACTCCCCAGCACATGCACTCTTGAATCCAGGTGAAAACAACATTCCTTCATGAGCAGAGTAGCTGTTTACCAGCCACGCCTTCTCCAACAGAACACATTTTGGTGTGTAACGCGGGACCATGTATGCATGCTATTAACAAAAAAGCAAGATCAAATTAAACAGATGACATGATGAACACGCTTTCTTTCATGCATGGCTGTGTTTTTCCTGTGAGATAAAGACTCAGTAATTACCATGAACTGAAACTTCCCCACTGATCTCCTTTGGCAGCTGGCAGTCGGTGACTGCCGATGCTCTACAACAAAGAACGCCTTCTCTTCTGTGCCTTCTTCCTTCTTTAACGTTACCAGCTAAGCACCTCCACCGTTGCAAGAACACAGTAGAGTATCTCTGTATCTATGTCTCCAATGCATAAAGAGTACAGTGGAAACCTATCAAACTGGCGAGCAGCGATGCTAGCAACCAATGAGGAGAGGCTCAGGCAGAATCCAGCACATGCTCTCTGCGGCGGCCAGGCTGTCACCAGCGTTTAGCAGGCTGCTAATCTAATTATAGCTAGTTTGCTAGCACAGAGCTATTGAAGCAAAGCACACAAGCAAATTAAATTTTAATACATTAAACCCCACAGACAAAATCATCTTGATTTCCTGTCATTTTAGGATTAATGTGTCACCTCATAAACTGTAGGTGATTTTTAAAGTATATTCTTGTTTTTCCTCCAATCCAGAGAAACAAAGAGTGGCTCAGTCTAACGTACAGTGCTGCCAGCTAACTTACATTCCAGGTTCCAGCATGGAGGAAAAAAACAATGAAATCAATAGCATATTAGTGATCATCCTAGAAAATCTTGGTCTTAGTTTATTTACCCTTATTAGCAATTTGCCACTTACTTGTGCCAAAGTGCTAATTAGTCTCCCTCCCACTTTTCCATTTTGCACGGAATTCTCATACTTTGAAATACTATGAGAATTCCGTGCAAAATGGAAAAGTGCTAATCAAGGTGTCAGAAGTCATAATCTTGATGACAGTGATGAGTAATAATTCAGAGCTACCAGAGATGAAAAGGGATTATCAGAAATCACTGTAAAAGCAAACATTAAGAAATGTGCCTATTCTTGAATCTAGGTCAAATTATTAAGGAGTTCAAATTATTGTGGAGTTTCTGTATGATCTTCAATAAAGTATTAACTGATTTGCCTAGATTAAGCCTAAAATGATGAGGTGTTATCAAATAAGATACCTTATTTTGAATCTGTGCTGAGGCTAACATTGAATAAAACTCATAGCTACGAAAAAGCTGGAAACCCTTCACTTACACAAGCAACAGATTTTCCAAGTAAATTCTGTTAACTTCTATGGCTTATGATAATCAAACCAAACTTGATGATACAGTTAGTATAACAATATATTAGACAAAATTAGAAATTTTCCTGGTCAGATGAAGCAGCTTTCATGACAACAAATTTTGGAGAAGGTAAAAGATAAAATTTTAGATTTTATTGTGTATATTTAAACTTCTCTCTTAAGGAAATGATCTGTGTATACTACTTGCTTGTATGCCCCTTGATCTTCTTGAGTTTTCATAAGCCTTTAATTATTTCAGTCTCAATACCATTATTTACAGCATATATTTTCAATCACAAAAGTCTGACTAGTGAACAATTTAATGGTAAAATTAGTTCTAGAAGCCAAATCCTGTGAATGGCAGTTTGATGCATAGGTGAAAAGTTTCTATTCTTATATTCTAACAGCCATACTACCTGGTTTTACATTCTGGATTAGCTACTTCCTACCTGTGTGACTGGGGAAAAGTGACTGGATTTCTCTATGTCTCAGAGGTTAAAACGAGAGACATCTTGCAGAATTACTGACAATAACCTGTAAGCACTTAGGATAGGGACTGTCACTAAGTTCTAAAGTAAGCTATTATTAATAGCAGCAATCTTTTCACCACACCAGATTGTCTACCTTCTTTTCCAGTAACACATTACTTAAAAAAGTGTCTGAACACTTCTCCATTGTAAGGTTTTATCAGAAACACCACTTAGATAATTAATAGTGACAAGCTGGTGGCAGACTTGATTAATCATGCTGAGCTGTTATGGATCTTCACTGAGGTAAGAAAAATTACTTCACCAACTTCTTTTTGGCTATCTAATAGTCACTAATTTCACTTAATTCTATATGAACCGATCTTAAAATGAATTTTCAGTAAATTATGGGCTTACGGTTATATTTCACTAATGACTTGCAATAAAGATTAAATGGTATGACATACATAAAAGTATTTTCTATGGAATATAAATTATGGAAAGTTTGTAATGAGGTGCTTGATTTAATTTGAAATGATGAATTTATGTGAAAAGGAGAGAAGGTAGCCTGCAGACTCTTTACTTATTGGTTTTCCCTTTCTTCTCAATATGTCCTAAAAATTAACAGTCCTGGGATGATATTAATCAAATCTGTTAATCTGTTAAATTTTAATTTGCGTAATTCCCAGAAATTCTATGTTCTACCAGTCAAGCTCCAATCCAGTGATAACATGCAAACTTCTCATTTTCGTAGTCTTGTTCTGCTTTGATTATTTGAAAACCTCTACAAAATGCTAACATCTCCAACAACCATTATGGTGTGTGTGTGTGTGTGTGTGTGTGTGAGAGAGAGAGAGAGAGAGAGAGAGGAGAGATAGAGACAGACAGGAGGGAAAGAGATGAGAAGCATCAATTCTTGGTTGTAGCACCTTAGTTGTCCATTGATTGTTTTCTCATTTGTGCCTTGACTGTGGGGCTACAGCAGACCAAGTGACCCCTTGCTCAAGCCAGCAACCTTGGGTTCAAGATGGTGAGCTGTACTCAAACCAGATGAGCCCGCGCTCAAGCCAGCAACCTCAGGGTTTCAAACCTGAGTCTTCTGCATCCCAGTCCAATGCTCTATTCACTGCGCCGATGCCTGATCAGGCTATGATCTGTTCTAAGGCATTAAATATTTCCAGGGATTAATTAGTAGCCATGGAAAAGAAATATTGACTAAGGGGCAGTTTTTTATTCTTTAATTTTTGCATACCACACTGTTTGGGAAATTAGGGAAAGGAATGGTATAGCTCATAAACTTCAAAGGAAAACGAAGAAACTCATAGTCCATAAATTCAAGAGTGGAAAAACTGCGTATAAATGTAGACACAAACACAAACTTGCAGAAGACGATGGAGACATGCCTGCTAAAGAACAAGATGCCTGTGCTCCCTCAAAGCACTGTCCATGTGAATTGTCACAGCACAATCACCATTTTCGGAAGCTAAATTCTCCAGGAGAAATTGGTTTCCATGATTTGGCCTATGGCACAGCTCCCTGGAGGCTGCCAGGATACAGACTAGTAACACTTTCAGGCACTTATTTAGGAAACAGCCAACAGCTCTACCTTCTTCTTCATTTTACAGACTGCAAGCTCAAAAAAAGGAGCACTTTTAAAAAGCTGTTTGATTACTTTGTCTCATGCCCATTTTGTGTAAGACATTAAGCAGACATGTTCTAAGAAAATGAGGCAACTGTCCTTTCTTAGGTCTTATCTTTTGGCATGTTTAGAACAAATATTTGTCTGAAACTGGTAACAGTTAACTGGTAATCTTTCTTACTGCCAATCTACTGGTGAACATATATATTTTTTAACCTCTGGAATAAGCACTTTTGTCTTTGAACTTCAATCAACTCTCCCTTGAATCTGAAAAGGCATTAATTCACTCAATAGCTAGTCTTAGGTACCTACTATGTGCAAGGTCTGTGGGGGATATTGGGAATAGTGAAGCCAGTGGGACAGTGGTCTGATTCCCAGTGGAACATCCATTCTAATCAGGGAAATAAACATTAAGTGACTCGTTAACAACTGAGTGAGTATTATGGGTAAACTGCCGCGCAGGCTGCTATGGGAGCTCGTGAGTAGGCAGCAGGCGTGGACAGTTGGTCTAAGACAGAAGGGGACTTCTGGCTGGGTGTGGGGAGGTCCATGAGTGCTGCTAAGGTCCCGAGAGGCCAGGCAGCACAAGATGGAGTGCAGAGAGCTGCAAAGAGCTCACTAGTGAGGAAAAAAAGGATTAGGTCAAAGTCCTCTGGAAATCTGACTGCCGATTCATTCTCCCAGTTCTTCCTACTAAGAGGTTCCCGTTATCTTCCAAGTCTAAACCCTCACCTCACCCTTCACTGCACAAATAACGATGACATGTACATTTCACATGCTCTACAATGGGCAAGTGGGAGCAGGCGATCACTGGAATGGGTTTACCTCATTGAAGGGGCTTTCTCAAGTTCTGTTTTGACTCCCTAACCTTGGAGAATGAGGAAAGGAAAAGGACTATGTAATGAGAATTTCCATACTATACTGTTACAGCTTTCTCCCCTTGCAAAGAAATCGGGTTCACACACTAAAAATAATTCATGGCTTTCACATAACTTTAGACTGGTCAAGATATTGTGACTAAAACTGTCTCAATTTGAGTTGTTTGTGAAACCCCATGTTTCACATGGAAGGGAAGCAGGGCAGTAGTTTCTGCTAGGAGGAATAAGGACCTGGTGTGGGAGGGCCTGACCACAGGCTGGGCTACTAAGGCTGGTATACCTCCCAGTTGGCAGAGAACACCCAGCCCAGGTCTACTTCCCAGCGCTGCCAGGAGGGAGGGGGCTGCAGTCCAGGGTGAGCCTCAGACCCTGGCTCACAACAAGAGCGGTGGGTAAGTAAGTGATGGAACAGACGGCTTGTAGCACTTCCTTTCCACTGTGGGACTTCAGGCCACCAATACAAACTCACAGCACGTGGAACTGGGAGAGATGCTATCAAGCAGCTCCCTTAAGCTGTGAGGGCTCAGCACACCTCCCACCCCAACGCCAGGGAAAAGGAATGAATACTCAGGCAGTGAAAGTCTCACTGCTGGGCAAGCATACGGGTCATCAGTGCCCCTTCCTCCTCTGTTCAGAACACCCACACATCAGACTTTTTTTTTTGAGAACATGGCATACAGGGATTAGGGGTTAGTCACTGCAGTTGAAATGCAGCTGACCTGGGAAAAACAGAATCAGGCTGCTGCAAATTACTCCAGCTGCTCCAAAGGCGGCACACAGCCCTCAGCTCCCTCTTCTCAGGTTATTAGAATGCTAATCTATTTACCACGAAGTGACCTCCCTGTCTGAATAGAGCCTCAGAGTCCCCCTTATACGTCAGTGTAGGACACCATTGGCACATCAGCTCTGGGGTCTCCTGGGAAGCCTCCCGCCAAGAAAGACGATATGTTTGGACAATCATCTTGTCAGTCTCCATAAGCAGACTGCGTGAGTCCTCCTGTGGGGCACAGTGTTTAATTCAGGTGGGCAACTGGTAGTGTCTCAAAGCCTTGCCAACACCATTGCCTTTTTTCTTCTTCTAGTGACTCATATTTTATAGTAGTGGTAAGGAGAGATGAAAGGGTAGGAAACAATGAGACAACTAAGGCGTTTGAATTTGAGGGTAGGCTAGCTCAGGAAACACTTGGTCATGGAAGCTTGCTAGCCATCCATACTGAACTAAGGTAGAGAAGGCTGGCCCCCTGGGCTGTCTGACAGCCTCACACATTGCACCTACCTATAAGGGGAAGGGCAGCACAGCTCACACACCCTCGTGTAGGGACTTCCCAGGACCCACATGCCCTTGCAGAGCTGGACAGAATGTCGGTGGACCCTGATCCCAGTATTTGGACAGACCGTCTCCCAGGGACGCCCTCTCCCCATTGCCTTGGCCAGGTTCCTGCTGTATCCCTCCACAAGAAACCAGTGAGGTCTATGTGAGCTCAGCCTTTCCTGCCATGTGTCATTCCAGTTCACCCAACAGACAGACCACTAAGGTCAGCACTTTGGCCTCTGAAATGGCTTTATCCTAGGTCAATCCTGCCCAGTGATGAGCCCAGTCATCCTTACTTAACCAAGAATGTAATTGGTTTCTCAGACTTAGAAGCAAGAAGAAGAATAAAATGAATTTCTTAGCTATAGCACTAACCCTCAAAAAAGACTTATACAGACAAAATTTACATCTGCTATGTTTCATATCTTTCATACCTCCTAACATGGAGCACCCTGATCCCAGAGAGTGAAAATACCACATGCCTACAAGTGCAATAGGACACACAGTTCTGACCAGCCCCCAAACCTCCTCATGTCTAAAAATGCCCAGTCAGCTCCTGGTCCTGCTACTGAAAAACACCACTCCTACTTATATGGAACTAATTTTTTTTATAAGAACTACACAAGACTCCTACACTGGAGATGAGCTCTGCAGTCTGCTAAAGAAATGGTAACCACCACGTTAAGTAGAATATAGCCCATATTAAGCTCTGGGTGGATAGCTCGATTTGTTGAGCATCATACCGAAGCACAGAGGTTGCTGGTTCAGTCCTCAGTTAGGGCACATACAGAAACAGATTGAAGTTCTTTTCGCTCTCTCTTCCTCTCTCACTAAAGTCAATAAATCAAAATAAACATTTTTTAAAAAAGAATAAGAAACTACAGAGGTGCCCCTTATTGCAGGTGGGCAGGATTACAAAGAGAGCTGGGTCATGGCAGTACTATAAAAAGGAGTTTTCCCCCCAAAGTTGAGAAAACTAAACAGGATAACATAAGAAAGTCTTGGAATTTCGATGCAAATAGCAAACTTATATGCCGAATCAATCATAATAAGAAAAATCTTCAGGCTTTGCCTATGTAGGTCGGCTTGTTGGAATGTTTACCAAGGTTGCAGGTTTGATACCCTATAAGGGTATTAAAAGCAACCAATGAATGCATAAATAAGTGGAACAACAAATCAATGTTTCTCTCTCTGCCTTCCTTCCTCTCTCCCCCTGCCCCTCTCTCTAAAATCAATTTTTTAAAAAAGAAAAATGTTCAATGTGATGGTTTTAGTGTATATTTTAGGGTTCTAGCTCACAAACACATTATTCTTAGGAAACCATCTCTTTGACTCACCTCCTACCTTCCAGAGCAGCTCATTTTTACCCAAGTGATTGTTTGTTAATTAAAAAGACAAATAATCAATTACAGAGAATTCTTAACTTTCTCACTGAACAAACATTTAAGCATTACATAATAAAATGACTTTTACACTCCCTAGATATAAAAAACTTCCACCTTCCTTTCATTTACATTTCAGATCTACCAGTAAAAACATGGGTTTGTTCACAAGCTGATGAGGTAAGATGCTCGTGGACATTTCATACAGGTGTAAGCACCTCTTTGTAACAGAACACACATGTCCAAATGGCACGTGGACAGCAGAGCACCTGTATGAATGAGCATTCTAGCAATTAAAAATCAATGTTGCTAACAAATCATCTTTAACAACAACAACGCCACTGTGGTGGTTTAAAACATAACTTAATAGGAATGATTTTTAATTAACTAAGATTAATCCTTCACATCGTAACTTGCAGCTCTTCAAAAATGGAAGTTTAGTGCAAAGAAGAGAGGACTATTTGAGAACTTAACAAAGTAAGGTAACATTATTTTGATAACTCAAGAAATGTATATTGAACCCCTATTTTGTGATCACGGGTTGGATATGGCCCTGCCCTGACTGTGAGCTTTCAGGTAAGGAAGGCAGGGAATGCCAGGAAGCCTGCTGGAAGGGAAGGGGCTCCAGAAAGGGGAGCCACCAAACTAGAATGACACTGAGAGCCACCAAACTAGAATGACACTGAGAGTCTGCCCAGGGCATCTGTGGCAGGCGTTTTCTTCAAACATGTCATTCTGCCCTTATTATTCTAGTGTGTTCACCATTCCTGGCCAAGGACAAAGCTAAGACACCAAGGACTCAAATTCCCAGGACATACAGCAAGACAGAAGGTTGAACGGCCGTAAAGCCCCAACTGGGGGTAGCTCTGCTCCTCACAGTGCGAAGAAGCAAGGACCAAAGATCACATTTTGGTTTTAGGAAGACTTGTTAACATTGTGTTCTCTATATGGACATATGGCCTTTTCTTCCTGAATTATATACTGCTCATAAAAATTAGGGGTTATCTTATCACTTCATATTCAATTTGAAATATCCCCTAATTTTCGTGAGCAGTATATTTTCACCTCAGACTTTTCACATAGAATGGGGCAATCCTTATATGTATATACTTCAAGGTGGTGTGTCAAGGTTCCTGGCCACAATAAAGAAAGTTATATAAAACAGAAAAGATTTTATGTGTTTATTCAGTGAACGTTAGAGCATTTTATGTGCAGGGCACTAAAAACACAAAGATAAGTAACACCGCCTTGACCCTGTAAGGTGCTAAAGAAGGAGGCTCAGAGGTGGATGGTCCAGTAGTTCACTATATTCCAAAATCAGACCATGAGGAATTGGTTCCACACCCACGGACAGTGTGAATGTGAGCAAGTTATTTAAGTTCATGTGTGTCTCACTGTCCTGCTCCAGCAAGAAAACCATACTAGTAGCAGCCCTTTCCTCCCAAGTTTTTTGGGAGAATTAAATAGGAACTTACCTGTGACACGCTGGGAACGCCAAGAGATGACTGCTCACACCATATTTTGGAGTTTACTATTACTTGTACGTGGGCCCTGAACTTAGTTGATTTTCAAATGGAGTTCCTCCTCATCAAGACTCTTCATTCCTCATAATGACTTTTCATTAATATTTCTTTAGCTCCTATCATCTATCAAATACTGTGCTAGAACGAGGACACGGACCTTCCAAACCAGGAAAGAAGACAGAGAAAACAAGGCCAGTGATTAAACCTGAACAGAATTTTCAAATTGACAAGAAAATTTCACACACATTTTCTGCTGTGAGACTCCCTCAAAAGTTACCAAGGCAGTATTTTTACTGTTCTTATCTTAGAGATGAACTGAGCCTAGAGCAGTTATAGGACTTGCTCAGGGACTTCAGACTTAATCAGTTCTTATTTCATTCCTCATCTCCATAAAACCATTGTTTGTTGCTGCAAACAGAAAATTACCCCATGGGCATAATAGATATTATTAAATAATCTTACCTATATTAAGGTAATAATTGGATATAATAATCTAATAATAATTAGGTACAATTATCTAGTAAGATAGATGAATTAGGTTGCATAAGTAGTCCTGAGCTTATTAGCTTCCCTTCTCTTCTCAAACCATCACGTTTTTAGACACTGACCGGCATCTTCTAGGATATGAGCATGTTTACCTCATCAATTATCTCTGTACTATCAACATGACCTAGGTTTGGTCCTTCTCCCTACTGACCATAGAATCATTCCTACAAAACTTTATAATAATTGGACCAATGTTCTAAATTTCAGCTTTTTCTTCCAAAGTAAAACTCCTACACATTTCAGTTAAACTTTCCTATTAAAAATCTTTTTTCTTTATTCATTGTTTTAGAGAGAGAGAGAGAGAGAGCGAGAGCGCGCAACATTGATTTGTTATTCTACCCATGCATGCATTCACGGACTGATTCTGCGTGTGCCCCAAGCAAGAATCAAACCTGCAATCTGGCACTGCAGGACGATACTCCAGCCTACTGAGCTACCCAGCCAGAGCCCTATAATTTTAATAGTTTTGTACAGTTGAGTGCATCTCTACATTATTATCCAACATCAAGGCACATAAGCTTGCATCGGTGATGCCTGCTACTATTTTAAGCAAAAGCTTTGTGGAAGAACTTCAAGTATGTGTGTCATCAATATCCATCATTATGTTTTAACATTACAAATTTTAAAAGATTAGACTTTTATCTAAACAAATATGTAACTACAGGAACATAATTTGTTATGAAATTCGTCTGGGGCCTTTCTGACCCTTTTAAAGTCAGTAGAGGTGAAAGGATAGCTGTCTTGAAAATGGGTCGTATCATAACTTCTGAGGTCATATCTTGAATGACACTCCTTGGGCGATATTATGTTGCTAAAGAAATATATACTTATCTTCTACCCATTATATATTTTATCCCAATCTAGCAACTCTCCAGCTGGGAACTTTGGGTACATTACTTAACTTTTCTATGCTTGACTTTTCTCATCTGCAGCATGAGGATGAAGAAAGGAGTTACTATACAAAGAAAGCATTCAAGGAGTGCCCAGCATTTTGCAGACATTATCTAAGTTCTTCCTGCTTGACTGATGACAAAATTAAAACATCCAGGCCAAATGATATTAATGTAATTAGAAAAACTGTTCCCTTTTACCGACCCTTTTCTGACCCAGGAAAAGAAATACATAATATAAACACATAACCATCATGCCCTGGGCACAACCCAGATCGACATTTTATACTGTTAAAAGTTTGTTAATAATATCTAGAAATTCTGGAACTTAAATAAACACAAATATTTTTGGGGGGGCAATTTGGAAAAAGAGTTATTAAAAATTTTACAGATGTGTATACTTTTACTTCTGGCCATTCACTCTGGGGAAAACATCCTAAGCTCACAGTTAGGTTCATACACAACAATTAAATAAAAATAATAGAAAATATGTGCCAAAGAATAGACGTAAGATATTTATCATACTTTCTAGAGCAAAAACAAATAAAAATCTTTTTCAACAACAGTGAATTCATTACATAAATAATGCTTTATAAATAAAAATTAGTGGGACATTATGCAGTTTTTAAAAAGTGGTATTATGTATTAAGAAAGACTATATCAAAATATGTCTCATATTTAGAAATACAGCTGAATATTAAGTGGAAGTCATAAGTCAATGAATAGTATGATTCTATTTTGGTTAAAATGATCTCTCTGTGTATATATACATATACATTGGTGCATACATGCAGAGAAAATACTGAAGGGCAAACGCCACAATGTAAACAGTCCTTGTTTCTGCATGGTTGACTTGTCTGAACTGTTTATTGTTAAACATAAATTGTTTATTAAAACTCTGTATTTCTTCCCACCCATTGAATAAAACTATGCCTGGTAAGGTTTTAATGAGTTGCCCTCGAAAGCCTCAGGCATGGAGATTCTTGCAGCCTCAGTGCCCTGATCTCTGGATCGGTCCTACAGCCAGGCTAGGTGCTGCTCAGCTTTGTTAGCCAGCTAGTACCTGACATCATCAGCAAACACGTTTTGATGTGCTAATCACTCCCAGCCATAAATCAAACCATTAAGGTGGGAGCCAAAAGTTCAGACTGGACTGTCAATTTGCTGATTATTATTAAACATTAGGGCTCGCCTCTGTTGGCACTGATGCAAGTCCTCATTGCTAAGTATGGCTTAGATATTTCTTCCCATAGTTATTTGGATAATTTTCTTCTTTTATTTAAAGGCAGTCTTATACACTTAGAAGAAAGATATGGCCAGGTTCAAATGTCTGGAAAAAAGCCAGTAGGTTTAAGTGAAGAAGAAAATGGAAAATAATTTCTTTGGATATGAAGTTAGAAACATTAGCATGATTCAGAATTGACTGGAATCTTGGCAAGTTTCTGAAGCTTTATGGATTGTTACTAATATTGTGGGAATCAAATATAAAATATAGTAAAGCAATTAACTTCTTCAGTGTCTACCCATATAAATTCTATTTTTACTTTCAGTTTAAAAAGCCTTGTGATTACAGATCCATATCATTAATAGATAATGATTTGATGGTTTCATCAGAAAGATCTTTACATTTATATGTATATACTTTAAAGGTAGTTTAATTATATCCAGGGACCAATTTTTTAAATTACACAATAGAAATTAATATGCAAATGCACTTGTTTAACCAAAATTTGTCTTGAAGCAAATTGAGCTCTATTCCATCTATACTGTTGAGTGTGTAATTACCCGTAAAGCCAAGATGCTTTCCCTACTGAAAATATTCACCCCCCACCCCCAGTTTCTTTAGTGCATGTTGTTTTTCATAAATGGTAACTAGTGTTCTGTATCTGGATTCCCTGTTGTTGAGAGAGAAAAGCAGGGACAGACGGGAAGGGAGGGAGATGAGAAGCTTTAATTCTTCGTTGCACCTTAGTCATTGATTGCTTTCTCATATGTGAGTGATGCGGGGGGGCTTCAGCCGAGCCAGTGACTGTGGGCTTAAATCAGCGACCTTGGGCTTCAAGCCAGCAACCTAGGGCTTCAAGCCAGAACATTGGGGTCATGTCTATGATCCCACATTCAAGCCATCGATCCCATGCTCAAGCTGGCAACCCTGCACTCAAGCTGGCAACCTCAGAGTTTCAACCCTGTGTCCTCTGCATCCCAGGCTAACGCTCTATCCACTGCTCCATTGCCAGATCAGGCTGAATTCTTTGTTTCTATTTTCATATATAGAGATCCTTCACCATGTTTTCTTTTACAACAAAGAAATATGCTTTCTTTATGTAATACTGCTAAGGGCAGTGATAATAACTATAAAACCTTTTTCTTTTAACAACTGTTATTCTCCTGGAAACATTTACCATTAACTGACTTTAACAGAAAAAATAACTGTGTCCTTCAAGAATGAGAGAGAAGCTATTTGAAGAGAAAGAATCCTTTGAAAATATGAGCATTTGAATAGTTTCTAAATAAAGAAGAAAATCTGTGTCACTTATTTAAGGTTGTTTCTTGGCTTAACAATTTATGCGCTACAGACACAATAAAGAAAAAAGTTACTTCTCCATACATTACTGGACCTGATAATATCTGAAAGTCACTTTGGAGATGTGGGTTCCCTTTATATAGGGCACCTTTTCTAAGCAATGTCAGAGTATCAGGGAGAACAAGCTCATGGAAAAGATAAGCTTCATTACTTGTTACTTTTATCATGGGTATGTTATTAGCTTTGAAACTGGAAGTGATCTGCAGTACATGAACTCACTTTAAGGAAACTTTCTTGGGTTTCTTTTTTACTTTATTTTCATAGTCAGATTACAAGCTACTTTAAATTGCAACTATTGGATTACATTCCTCTTGAATGACTGCTCATATCTTTGCCAAGTCAACGCTCCCATTCAGGGAGAAGTTGTTTTAATTTCACTGCAGGCAGGTCCTCTTAATGAGGAGGAGAGTTAAATTCCTCTCACACAGAATGGCACATGATAAATGCATTTTATCATAAAGTCTACGTCAAGCCAACACTAGTGGTTTGTGTAGTAAATTATATACAAGGTTTTTAAATTAATATTGCAGAAATGTTCCCTAATGGGAACAAATTGCATAATGTACCGAATGGGTTAGTGACAAAACACTGCAGGAGCCCAGAGGGCAGAAACAGGAACTGCTCACCTGATTTCTTGATGACATCGGCTCATATTCTAGACCAGTGGTTCTTAACCTGGGTTCTATTGAACCCTAGGGGTTCGATGAGTCGGTCTCAGGGGTTCTGAGAAGCCTCTGCCGTGGAGGCCAGAATAAAGTAATACCGTAATTTGTTGTGAGTTCATGCACTTGTTGGTTTTGTTCTTTGAGCAAAGTGATATTCATGCACGGCTCATTTTGTGCACCAGTGAAAAAACATATACCTATGTCTTGAATTTGGAAAAAGAAATCATATTTTATTTATCACTAAAGAAGGGTTCGGTGAATGTGCATATGAAACTGGTGGGTTCGGTACCTCAAAAAAGGTTAAGAACCACTGTTCTAGACTAAAAAAGCTTTTAATCATCTTCCCACCACATGTAAGCACAATTTTCACATTTGTTTTTATTGTTGTGTAAAAACAAAAACAACTTGACTATGCGATATGAGTTAGTGCCAGGCTTTAAAAAGATGGTATCTGAGATTCCCTTATGCTGAGGGCAGGGTACAGTGGTGGAGGAGGAGGTGAGTCTTAGTTAATTTTATTTTGTTTACAATGGGCACCACTCACACAAACGAGTGGATCCTGACTTCTCTGGGTGAAGGAAGTAAAAAATCTTACAGGCATTGATCCCAATTGGTTGTGATGGGTGGTAAAGTTAATAGGAATCAATATTCCAACTCCCTGAGATGCACCAGGTGAGACAGCCAGGGCCCTGCATAGGTGACCACGTGCCTCCTGCCCCAAACCCTAGCACAGGCCAAGAGAGGAAGGATAGAGAAGGAAAATTTTGGATTTGAAATTATTACTTTTCTAAAAATCTCCTTATTTTCAACAATGGGACAGAATATTTTCTATGTCTCTTTTTCTCTTTTTCCAAGATGAAAATTTCTGTCCTCCCAAACTATGTTATGTGTGTGCTGTGTACTACTTGGAAGAATATATTTTGCAGGAGAAAAGAAAACTCCACTGTCAACCAAGAAAAAGCAATACTAAAGCATTGTTATTTTAAACACTGGTTGGTCTCAGTTGTGTGAAATTAACTAAAATTTCAGTTAGCTTACCATCCATTCTGATTTACTAGTTTGGGACTGCTCACAGTTTGTGATCATTCATGCCTTCATACATATTTCTTTTCAGCATTATTCCTGGATCTAATTTGCAGTGAAGTGAAAGGGATTACAACAAATTTTTTCTATCTGCAAATACTAAAGTCATCCAACTGCAAAACATATTCCACTTGCAAAATTCCATGTCAGAGTCATGTATTAGTGATGTTTCACATTTGGGGAAATGTGAACTACAGTAAGGAACCTAGATGGTGGTCCCTCTATTCTCCCAATGAGAAGCAAGTATCCTCCACCCAGACAAGAATGAGAAGCTCTTTCATAAAGACAGTGATATTCCAATATAGCGGTGTTAATAAGAATAAACAGAACAATGAAGCAGAAGAGAAAGTCCAGAAATACATATACAAATATATACATCTATTTTTTTACAAAGGAACACAAGACAATTCAATGTATAATGAAAAATATTTTCAACAAATAATGATGGAACAACTGGATAGCCATTTGAAAAAACAGTTAAACACTGACACCATTTCTCAGCAAAAATATCAACCTGAGATAGACCTAAACATTAAAAATAAACTGTAAAGCTTCAAGGAGAAAAGCAGATGAGAATATTTTTGCAATCTTGTAGCAGGTAAAAACTTGTTAGAGTCACAAAAAAACAGTAAATGTAAAAGAAAAAAAATGACAAATTAGTCTCTAAAAATACCTTAAAACTCTGCTCAGCAAATGGCATTGTTAAGAAAAGAAACAGGAAACACACTAAATGGGGAAAACTGCATCCAAAACATGCATTTGGAAAAAGAGCTTTTAGCCAGGAAATAAAATAAAGAACTACAAATCAATATAGAAAAAGACAGAGTCCATCATAAAAAGGATATCTTCACAAAAGATCTATTAAAACATGAAAATCTATATAAAGCCATTAGTTATGAGAGGAACACTAATTAAAACCACAGTAAGACACTATTTCATAACCACTCAAATCACTAAAAATAAAAGGACAATACTAAATGTTGGCAAGGATGTGGAACAACTAGAATTCTCATATACCACCAATGGGAAAGTCCAAAGTCAATCAAACATTTACCTCTGACCCAGCAAGCCCGCCCAAGCTACAGGAAAACATATGCCCACAAAACAATTTGTTCAACAATGTTTATAGCAACTTTATTCTATGTACCCATCTGGAAACAATACAAATATCCATTAACAGAAAAACAGAAAAACAAATTGAGATATGTGCACACGATGGGATACTACTCAGCAATATGGAAAGAGCTCCTGAGAGGACAAGGATGAATCTCAAAGACATGACACTAAATGAAGGGAACCAGCACAACGTGTATTGACTTCTGTGGAGTCCATTGATGTGAAGTCAAAAATAGACAAAACTTATGGTGATAAAAATTAGAACAATGATTTCTTCTAAAGGTGAAAAAGGGAGATGTGAGTAGAAAATGGCAAAAAGAATTTGCTGGAGTGATGGAAATGTTTATCTTTATTAGCATGGTTACATGAGTGTATAGATGTGGTAGAACTTATCAAACTGTATGCTTAAGATCTACAAATTTTACCTAAAAATGCATATTATATTAAAAAAACAATATTATAGTCTTATTACAAAGTTTTTATAAATTCTGCTATTAATGTGATATGTTAATAAAATTATTTTTATTTTAAATTCTTCTGAATCTTTTAAGCTCCAACTATATGTAGTATGCTATGGATATGTAAAGAAAAACAATGACCCAATTCAACATGAATTTACAACAGTTAGAGTTTACCTAATTGAAAGTCTGATTGTGCTTTTATATTCAGATCAGTTTATCAGGACCTGAGAATATTTTTCTATTTGTAATCCCTTGGAAAGTTTATTTTAAACAGTTAACCACTGTTAATACCCTTTAAAACACCTTTTCTTCAGTTATTTTTGCCTCTTCAACTTTTACCTAACCAATTATTCTTCCACATATTTATAATAAAGCAGTTTTCTGGAAGAAATTAATATGTATTTAATATACACATAGTTACAGAACTTGCCTTTGTTTTCTGAGTGACTTCAATATCACTCTTAAAAACAAACATACAAAACCATGATTTTATTTACATGTGGAATCTAAAGAACAAAATAAATAAACAAACAAAAGAGAAACAGACTCATGTATACAGAGAACAACAAAGGGATGGTTGATAGAGAGGAAGGGGTGGGCGGTTGGTAAAAATGGTGAAGAGATTAGTACAAATTGAAGAAGTTATAAAATAGTCGTGAGACTATAGAGTACAGCATAGGGAATATAGTGAATAATATTTTAATAATTATGTATAGTACCAGGTGGGTACTAGACTCATTGGGTGATCACTTTGCAAATTAAATGAATGTCTAACCACTATCCTTTACACCTGAAACTAAGATAAAATAATATTGAAAGGCAATTGTAATTTAAAAAAATTTTTTTTTAAAAAACTGAAAAAACAAACATACAGTTAATAGGCATCTTTAGTTAAAGAAGGTGTTAAAACAGTCTGGGGTTTGAGTATCTTTTTTAATCCTTGTTAGTTGCATAAACTTAGATTAAATTACTCAATTTCATTAAGATTTAGTTTCTTAAATAAAGTAGTTGTATCAGCAGCTACTTCATAGCTTCAAAAGGGGAAGCAGGTGAGAGTTGGCCCACAGAACTAATAACGGGGGTGTTCTGACTTTACAAAGCCATATACAGAAAATTCTAAGACATATCATACCTGTCCCCTGAGGGCAAACTGTTCCCACTGACACTACATATGACAATTCAAAGCAGCACAGCCTGGCAGCCACCTCTGAGGGATGAAGAATTAACACAGAATGAGGTCAGTCTTTCACTCAGTTATGGCCCAGAACAGCTAACGTTTATTGAATACTTCCGTGTGCCTGGTCCCATACTAAAACACATTCATCATTTAATCCTTGCAACATTCCATGCAGCAGATACTATTATCACCATTTTACAGCCGAGGAAACGGAATGAGAGGTTATAACCCTCTCAAGGAACCAGCCAGTGAGTGGTGGAATCAGGGGGCATACCTGCAGTCAACCCCAACACATGCCTTTGAACCATGAAGCTGCACCATTGTTCCGCAGCTTCCGAGCCTTCCCAGGACATTTAAACGGTGACTGCAAAGGGAGTGGGAAGGTCAGAAACGGGGAATTCTCCATTAGAAACAGTCAGTTTTGGGGAACTTGGATGCTCAAGCTTGATTCACAGAAGTAGAAAAAAATAGAACAGTTGAAAGGGCAGAGCCTTCAGCTTTACTGCTTAGGAAAATAAACTAGTGTCATTTCCCAATCTATAGGAAATAGAGAAGGGCAGACGTGCTGACACGGTTGTGTTCAGCTGCTTGTGTGCGTGCGTGCACGTGCACATCCACATGCACACACACACACAGCTCCTCTTAAGCACTCTACAGTTAAGCCCAACACTTCCTCAGCCATGCCAGCATCCTGTACTCTGGGAGCCCACACGCTGCTGCCCAGGCAGCAGACATGTGAGCTGCCCAGTGCTCCCAGTAAAGAGAGCAACAACCAACTGCTGGGAACCATAGAGGGGAGCAGAGCCCTCCAGGTAGCCCAGGACCAGCTGAGTATGTCTTCACGGCACTGTCTAGGTCCTCAGCCATGGTATGCCTATGGCTATAAATCATGCATAATTTGATCTAGCAGCATTTAACACAACCCGTCTTCAGCCTCATTTTCCAGCTCTGGACTGGAGAGAAAGGCCGACCACTTCCACAGAAAACATAGGCTTCTTCTTCACCTTGGGCCCTGTGTCCTGCCTTGGCCACAAAGCAGAAGATAGCCAAAGATGGAACATCTTTCAGGGTCCATGTGACATGTGGATACCCCATTATTACCTTGAGAATGGGGATGGACAGAGTGGTGGGACAGAGAGGGTTTGTCTTTGTCACAATGGACACATATTAACAAGTAAAAGCCTATGGAAAATAAAACAGCAGTTCAAATAAACTATGCATTAGTATGGCAATGTAATGAACCTATCAGAAAAGCATCAAAATCCTTCCTGACACACACACAGCAATCTATGCAAACCTAGCTCTCTTTTGATGTTACACAAAGCAAATTCAGCCTTCATTTCAGGCTATAAACATGACATCTTGGGTGATTTACAAGGGACACCTCGGGAGACATTTGAATTATGCCTTCACGAAGATTTTAGTTTTAAATGTTACCAAGGCCTATGAAAATACAACCTAATACTTAGGTTTACATAGAAATGTCAGTGTTCCCTGTTAGTGTGACTTGATGCTTTTTTTCATTTACATTTCCACAGATTATGCTTCTTAAATAGATTTTGATAACTAGTAGAAATGGAATGGTACTAAAAAGGTAAACAACAGTTAAATATTATTTATTAAAATAACCACTGGCTTTTTTCTTGATGGAAGTGTCCTAACAACTTTAAAAAGCTAGAGATATCAATTAATCCAAAAATGATTTCATGACTGAACATTTTTAGTTTCAAAAATGTCACAGCTCTGGCCAGTTGGCTCAGCAGTAGAGCGTCAGTCCAGCGTGTGGAGGTCCCGGGGTTGGTTCATGGTCAGCACACATAGGAGAAGCAACCATCTGCTTCTCCACTCCTGTCCCTCCCCTTCTCTCTCTCTCTTCTCCCCTCCTGCAGCCATGGCTCGAATGGTTCGAATGGTTCGCGCAATTTGGCCCTGGGCACTAAGGATGGCTCCATGGCCTTGCCTCAGGCTCTGAAGTAACTTGTTTGCCAAGCAATGGAGCAGCAGCCCCAGATGGGCAGAGCACGCGCCCCCTCTTTGTGGGCTTGCTGAGTTGATCCCAGTTGGGGCACATGCAGGAGTCTGTTTCTGCCTCCTTGCCTCCTGAGTCTCACTTAATTTTTTTTTTTAATAAAGTAACATATTTTAGACCAGAGGCTGACAAACTTCTGTAAAGGGCCAAAGTGTATAGTTTAAGCTTTGCAGGGAACAGTCACTGTCATGGCTCCTCCACCATCACTGCAGCGTGAAGCCTGCTAGTCAGCAAACACAGACACAGATGAGCATGGCTGTGTTCCGATAAAAGTTTATTCACAAAAAACAAACAGTGGGTTGGATTTGACCTACGGGATATGGTTTGCCAACTTCTGATGTAGACTAGACTAAAACAGTATAGAATCTGTTCTTTAATATATATTGGAAACTAATACTACAGAGGAAAAGAATACTATAAAAAGCAAGGCCTTGAATTCCGTTGTATAATGTTAGAGGTGGCAAATGTTTTTTTAATTTCTTGACGTTGCTAATTTTTATCATGAAACAAGACTTGAAGGTGTTTATCTTTTCACGCACACAGTACACGAACAGGTGTTAATGCTGTCACAACTGCAAACAGAGCATGTACTATGTGTGACTCCAGGTGGCTACAGAGTGTTCTACTTACAAGGGAAGGCTTCATTCGACCAGGATTGGATCTCAGCAGGCCCAAGAACCTCAAAAAAAGGAAAAAGTCACTTCTGTCACTTAAGAGCACAATTGCTTCACTCAACTTCAAAAGGGCACTTAAAATGCCATGTGCTTTGAAAACCACACAAAACACTAAGGGAGTAGAGAAAAGCCTGTACCCTTCTCAAATGACACAAAAGAATTTATGTCTACAAGTTTAAGGGAAATGAATTAAAATGTAATCTTCAGATCAGGAATGGTAACTATTTAAATGCCAAAAAGAAACATAAGCCCAAATGAAAAGAAAAAATGACAAAAAAGGTGCTGAGGTAGGGTGAGAGAATGAACGTATTCAAATGAAGCCAGCTAACAAGATCCTCAGCAGTACACACCTGCCCTCTGGCTGGAGCAGATGCCCACGGCAGGTAGGGCAGACAGTTAGGCTGGACTTCTACCACTGTCCATCAGGCTGCATATAGGAAAATGTGGTTGCTCTTTGACCCTCGCTGCTCATTGTCCCAGGTGACAAGCCAGCATGGCTGACTTGGGCTGGCACTCTCATGACAGAAGGCAATCCACTCAAAACCAAAACTCCCAGAGGTTGCCACACAAGTCCTTTCAGGAACAAGAGAGGCTGTAAATAACTGTCTCAATTTAAAAAGATTTGATATCACCATTCATGTGACTATTTTTTTTAAAGGTACTAATTTAGGAATGTAGCAATTCAATATTAAAGAGACTCTCTCATCAACTTGTATAGAAAACTGAAGGGAAAAAA
The DNA here is from genome assembly GCA_037038555.1 of Rhynchonycteris naso. Lineage (NCBI taxonomy): Eukaryota > Metazoa > Chordata > Mammalia > Chiroptera > Emballonuridae > Rhynchonycteris > Rhynchonycteris naso. Next base: position 234,222,041 of record CM072998.1, read on the forward strand.
AACAGAAAAGAACTGAGAAAGTGCTATTAAATAATTGTGAATTTTTATGATATCCGAATAAATATGTAACTAGTCTGAGAAACAAGTTTACAAACTACAGCAAGTACTTATATAATAACAGCCGTAGCCATAGTAGCACGGTCTTTTGCTTCTGAGATATATGATTCTCTCCAAACTCAGCAGACTCTTGTTAAAATATAGTGGTCCCAGGGCTTTGGGTAAATGTAGATTTCAAAAGGGTCCACATACAACTGTCATCAACTCTCAGTTGCTCTGTCATTTGCAGTCTCTGTTTTCTTCTATTTACCAAATCGTGGTGTATCTGTCTGGCTCTATCTAACTGAAGACACACAGTAAACTGCACCCTGCTAGCGACGGGTCATCTGTGAATCGCATTTTGAAACACCACACTGATGGTTTACCAGTTCTGCAGTAATGAAGGGGAGGACTAGGGAGAGGTTTATAAACACTTCTTGCTCTTGTTCAGCGAGAGTTGGAAAGAGACTTTAAAAGGGCACATCTGTTTGCCCTCAGGAAGGAAGGATATGGCTCTCCGGGTGGAGCCTGCCCCTATCTGCTGCTAGAATCTTTCAGTCAGGAGGTAGCGAGAGGGATTTCCTATCCAGGTTCATTTCCCCACCTGCCAGTGTCCAATATATAATCCTGTATATTGAAAACTTGTTAAAGCGAACTGAGATTTTGGGGAGGAAAATAAAAACATTGTTAAGTCAGGCCAAATACTGAACAAAAAGCTTATAATAAAACACAAAAATCATTGAAGTAAAATAGTTGAGAATATTTTACTGGAGCACTAAGTTTGAGTCTTCAACCTGTTTACCCCTATCTGTAGTGACCCTTTTAGGAACCTCCTGGTTCTAATCCACAGTGCTAGTGACACCACATGTGTGGCTTCAGTCCACCTTCCACCCTGGCCTACAGACTCGCATGTCATCAGCAGCTCAGACTGAAGGGTGCCAAATTGAGCTGCCTCCTTGCCAACTTGCCCCCATCACACTCTTCTCTGCCCGTTAATGGCAGCCTCATCCATTCAGGTGCTTCGGCCAGAAACCCTGGGCCATTCTTCATATTTTTCTTTCAATCACACCATACTTTCCATTTTAGATCCTATACGGTCAACTTTCAAGACATTTCTATAACCTGACCATTCTTCACTGCCTATATAGCTGAACCCTGGCCCTGGTCACTATCACCTGTGCCCTGATTACTGCACTTGTCTAACTGGTCTTGTCCAGGCTTAAGTTCCTACAGGAGTCACTCAGAAGCCACAAAGACCTGTGAAAATAAAGGTCAGACCATGTCACTCCTCAGTGTCAAACCCTCTAATGAATTCCCATTACCTTCAGGGCAAAAGCCCAAACCTGAACAATAGCCCTATGGCCTTCCCTACTCTGGTTCCAAGCAAACTCCACCTGCCCCTCCCTGGCACCCCCAAGTACCCTCTGCCTCAGATCAGTTCCCTCTGCCTGGGGCCTTTCCCACAGAAAGCTGTCTGCTTCATACTCTCTCCTGTGCTCTTGACTCAAATATCCCCCTTCTAGTGACCCCGTTCCTGGCCACCCATCTGGATCAGTTTTCTGTTGCTGTGTAAAGAATTGCCACAAACTCCGCAGCTTCAAGTCACAGCCATTTACTGTTTCACAGCTCCCCGGAAGGGCCAGGCATGGCTTAGCTGGGGCCTCGGCCCATGGCCTCGAAGGCTGCAATTAAGGTGTGGTCTGAGAGGCCTTCCTTTAAGAAGCTCCGAGTTCTCCTCCGAGTTCCCTCCCGTGGTTGTTGGCAGAATTCAGTCATGGGTTGGAGGGGTTAAGTCCAATTTTCCTGGCTGTGAGTGGGGGTGGGGGCAACTGTCACCTAGTGACAGCTCACAGCCTGCTGGTGCCCCTCACAGCTCACTTCTTCGAGGCCAGCAGGAGGGTCTGCTGAGATGGAGTCTCATGTAACATAATCTAATAATCACAGAAGTGACACCATCACCTTCACATACTCATCTATCCGCCATCCCTGTTTCATTTTTCTCCGTAGTACTTTTGTCACTTGAAATACCAAATATTTTTATCTTCCATATTTCTGCTTTACCTCAATGAAATGTAATGAAGCCTGTCCAGAGCAGAACTTTTTGTCTGTTTCTGTTTACTGCTCTAACCTCACCCGGCGAAAGAGCAGTACCTGGCTCAGAGCAGGTTACCAACAAATATTTATGGGGTGAATAAATGATTTACTACGTAGCTTTGCTTCAAACACGTTAGCCTCTCAACTTCCCGACCTACAATGCTGGTGTAGACTCCTATAACCTCTTGCTTCTGTCACCGAATTGCATCAGAATTGTTTAGTCACAAAAAATGAAGCTAAATGTTCTCCTTCCTATGGTAACAAAGCTATCTAGTTTTAGTTTATTTATAGATTCATCAGCCAACTATGAGGTGAGAACTCCACATGGAGTATTTGTAGGACCAGCATTGTATACTTACAGAGAAACAGATATGGTCTTGTCCAATTCCCAGGCTCGTAGGTATGTGTGATTGCTTTTTAATCTTAAAATTTCTTCAAACAGTGAAGGAAATAGGAAATAAAAGTCAAACTCCCTTTGAATACTGACTCCAAGGAAACAGCAAAGATATGACTGGCTCAGTGATTTAAGCAAAGAGAGAAAGAAGTATGGTATTCAGAAGCAATGAACGTCCTATCGCTGAAGTAATAAATGTTATAGATCCATTGTCCACTTCATTTAAAGGAATGCTGTTTTTTGCAAGAGGGAGGTCAAAGGCTATAAATGTGAAATCCAACTCCATGTAAAATACACATTGGGTTTCCATTTTACCCCACATGTCTCTGGTTAGTAACATTTTTTTTAGGTGATAAAAAAATGTATAGTATATGCACTTCAAACAATATTCATAAACCCAACTGTAAATGCAAGTTCTATAAACAAATGGATGATTTTCCTGACGTGCAGCCTAAAACCACTTGTGTACTCTCTCCTCTAACAGTAACCAAATGCTACTCAGGTGGTCACAGCTCACAAAAGGCAGCCTCCTTTTCTCTCTTATCTCGTTTAAGCTTTCCTCCCTTGTTTATTCTTCTAGCAGCATCACTATTAATATAATTCAAGGAATACAATCAATTTCTAATTCTCCCTTGCCACTGATAAATGAGTATTCAATTCTGATTTCCTGGCTGGTTTCAGCTTCAGGCTTCCCCTCTAACCACATACATAGTCTCCAGGTTAATCTGCCAAACACAGGGATTCTGGCCAGTTGCTCCTCTGGTCATGAACTCAAAGCAGCTCTCTACGGCCTAGTCTGTCAAGTTTATAGCTCTCCCTATGGCTTTGCCTGTCAAGGTCGTAACCTGGATTAAGCTCTTAACATGGGTCAGTCTGGTTTCTATGTTAATTGCAAGGCTACACACGTGACTCCAGCCCTCATCTGGCCAGGCCCCGGGGTGACTGGCTGAAGGAATACAGATCAATGAATGAAAACCACAGACATCAAACCCTAAGCCTTACTGACTATAAAAACATCTCTTTATATGAAGAACAGACTGCTTTTCCTCCCCTTAGAAATACATTATGGTTAAGAAAAAAGAAAGTCCATAAAACATGGTCATCAGCTCCTCAACATAAAAGTACTAGAAACATGGAGGTCAATGTGGCATTTCCTGGCACCTTCACTGAACTTACTGTGGAAGCAGAATTCTAACAGGGCCCCCAGGAATTCCCAACCCCCGGGCATACACACCCTGTCTAATCCCAGGACGGTAAATATTATTTATAATGGACTTTTCTCCTGTGATTAAGTATGTTATATAGCACACTAACCTTAAAGTAGGGAGATTATCCTGATGGGCCTAGTCTAATCTCCCAAATCCTTTTCTCTGGCTAGTCACAGATGAGAAGTGAGGGGGTTTTGATGAGGGATCCTGCCATGATATTGGAAGCCTGTGAGAGGGCATGTGAAAAGTCCTAGGGCAAGGAGCTGATGGCTTCTAGAAACAGCTAGAACTGAACACTGCCTGTGGTCCATAACTAGTAAGGGGGGACCTCAATCCTGACAAAAACCTCAATGAGCTTAGAAACAGATGTTTCCCCAACAAAAATCCTCAACTGAGGTACACAGTCTAGTCAACATTTTGAGTGTGAGCCCATGAGCTGAACCATGACGGACTTGTGACCGCCAGAGGGAGAGCTAAGAAATGGCCATGGAACTCTGTAGAACTTTGTTGCACAGCAATAGAAAATATGCTTTCTTCTAAACCTAGTCTCGGTCTAATCACATAAAAATAACATTATCCTAAAGGACCTCATAGCATTATCAACTGTGTTCATGGACATGAATGTGCAGCCAACAAGAGAAAAAGAAAGAACAGTGTGAGAGGTCCCCCAAGGAAATCTCCAACCCTCCTACAAAGTTGTAAAACCTGAGAACAAACAGAACATAAAAATCTTTAATGACAGGGACTATTCTAAACATTATCATGTGTAACCACTATTTCTCAGAAATGTTAAAAATAGGAATCATCCCTTCCATGATATTTTACTAACATTAACATCAATCACAGCGATATTAATATTGTAATTATTTTTTATTTTTTTTATTTTTTACAGGGACAGAGAGAGTCAGACAGAGGGATAGATAGGGACAGACAGACAGGAACAAAGAGAGGTGAGAAGCATCAATCATTAGTTTTTCCGTTGCCTTTGCGACACCTTAATTGTTCAATGATTGCTTTCTCACATGTGCCTTGACCGCGGGCCTTCAGCTGACCGAGCAAACCCTTGCTGGAGCCAGCTACCCCGGGTCCAAGCTGTCGAGCTTTTTGGTCAAGCCAGATGGGCCCGCGCTCAAGCTGGCGAGCTCGGGGTCTCAAACCTGGGTCTTCTGCATAACAGTCCGACGCTCTATCCACTGCGCCACCGCCTGGTCAGGCGTCAATATTGTAATTTATTTCAGTTTCTATGCCACGTATTAGGAAAAATGTTCATCTGTTATTCATTAAAATAGGAATTATCTATGCCATACAATATCCTTTGTATGTGCTTGTTGAGTAATCCCAGGGAATGCTAAGAAAAACATGCCTTCCACATATTATTACAAGAAAAAGTAAACAGTAGAGGATATTTGCTCACTGTTTTTTTTAATTGCTAAAATACAAATATTCTGCATCTTATTTTGCTTTTATAAGCAATCCCGCTGTTATTTCAATTTTTATTCTTTTTTTATTAATTTTAATGGGGTGACATTAATAAATCAGGGTACATATGTTCAAAGAAAACATCTCCAGGTTATCTTGTCATTCAATTATGTTGCATACCCATCACCCAAAGTCAAATTGTCCTATGTCACCTTCTATCTCAGTGGTTCTTAACCTGGGTTCTATCGAACCCTAGGGGTTCGATGAGTCAGTCTCAGGGGTTCGGAGAAGCCTCTGCCGCAGAGGCCAGAATAAAATAATACCGTAATTTGTTGTGAGTTCATGCACTTTGTTGGTTTTGTTCTTTGAGCAAGGTGATGTTCATGCACGGCTCATTCTGTGCACCAGTAAAAAAACATATATCTATGTCTTGAATTTGGAAAAAAAATCATATTTTATTTATCACTAAAGAAGGGTTCGGTGAATGTGCATATGAAACTGGTGGGTTCGGTACCTAAAAAAAGGTTAAGAACCACTGGCCTAGAGAAAGCACAGAAAAGAAATGGCAGAGGGAGGGCAGAGAGGAGTGGAAGGACAAGGATGACCACACAGGACAGCAGAACACATAAATGTGAGGGGGAGTAAGGAAGGGGAAACTCCGCGGGTGTCAGGGCTCACCAGGATAAGAACAATGGTGAGATCAACGTTAATATTCCTTTTAAAATAAAAAATATTCAGAACCCTGGTTGGTAGCTCAGTGGATAGAGCTTTAGCCCAGCATGTGGATGTTCTGGGTTTGATTCCCTGTCAGGGCACACAGGAGAAGCAACTATCTGCTTTTTCTTCCCTCTGTCTTCCCCTTTTCTCCCCCTTCACTCCCTCTACTCCTCCCACAGCCAGTGGCTTGATTGATTCAAGCATGGCCCCAGGGGCTGAGGGTAGCTTCTCTGGAGCGCAACGGCCTTAGGCACTTAAAATAGCTTGGTACTAGATGGTGTTGCTGGGTGGATCCCCGTCAGGGTGCATGAGGGAGTTTGCCTCACTATCTCCCCTCTCACCTAAAGTAAATTAATTAGTTTATTAATAATATTCAGCAGCATCAAAAGATTTTCCCCAAAACCTGCAATAAAGGAACACCCAATGATTCTATTCTTATCCTCAAAATAAAAACAGATAATTTTCTGAAAAGAACTTGCAGGTGCTTCTTAAAGGGACTAAGTTAGATTAGAGAAAAACCACTGCAAAACACTGTTTGCTGAACACTTCAGTGCTGACTTACTTTGTAATAATGAACTATACTTAAGCACTCTAGAGTTTCAGGCTGGGTTTAAGGATTATTAAGCAAGTATTTATATCAATAGTGAATTTCAACAGCACATATATATCCTAGAGAATGTGAATCCATTAAGCTTTTATGATAATAACCATTCTGAAGAAGTTGAGAGTGAGAAGAAAGAAGTCCTATTTTGAAATAAAAAATAGTTTCTCTCAAATTCTCAAGTTGGTCGCCAAGCACACTAACCTCCTACATGAAGAAGCTATTTTTAAAAATACTAAAATCTCAATAATCATTACACACATTAAATAGCCTCTCAAGTTTTACAAGAGAGCAGTCATTTACCAAAACAAGTATAAACAGTACAAAGACAGAATTCCTCTATTACTGTTTCATAGAAAAGTACCTCTTCAAACACTTATTAAGTATCATTGCTTGATTAATATTAGTTTAAAAAGAAGAAAGAGAGAGAAAAGAAAAAAGAGGCTAAAGATTAACAATAATCTCATGAGGTCCCTGGTGCCTCTGGCCAACTGCTGTGCCTCGGTGACCAGAACCACAGCTCAGGCTCAGTGGCCTCCAGAGACGACACCAAGGAGATGGGAAGAGGAAGAAATCAGCGGCTTCCAGGGACACCCCAGACATCGCTAAGTCTTATAAACACACTTCTAGTCCTCAAACCTCACTGCAGGCATCCTACCCAAACACAGCCATGCTTAACTACAGATAGAATAGAACTCTTGGGCTAAGACATAAGAATTATTTCACCATTAAAAATCCGGCAGAATGCTCATGTCACTGCTTCCAAAATAATCTAGAGTATCTCATTCTTCTTTTATAGTCTTCACTGTTTTCATAAGAAAGAAATCTATTGAGTTTCCATTTCCCACCTACTTAAGTTCACTCCTGAAACACCATTTCAGTTTGGTTTGAAAATGCCCCCTACCATTACTGATATTTTCTCTTCCTAACTTTTCCATCCACCTTTCTTCTGCTTTGTAAATGTGTTAACATTATGGTTGTCAACCGTATCAGCTATAGAAATCTGTTATATATATGCAAATTATCTATATATTTTATACATATATATATAACTATATATATTATAAAGCCAATTCTCCCTAGGATTTGTAAAACCCCAAGCATTGCATATTCAATTGAACCATGATGAATAGAATAAATTGGGACCCCTGACCATCATTTGGCAGAATGGCACAGTCCAGAGTAAGACCGCTGATGTAGTACTAAAAACTGCACAACTAATGGATGCCTGACTTGGCATTAATCACTGTTTTTACAAAACTAAATGTTAGCAGGTGATGAAACCTGAAGGTTAAAAGTGTTGTGAACACCAGAATAAGACGTGCACATGGATTTCCTTCTCTAAACACGTGCTCTAAGGGGATTCTCAAAGATGAACCAGCATGAAGAAATTATATGTGCATAAGTTGTACTAAGATGTTCTGGTTATCTCAGATTTGTTAATGGGTGACTATGTACTTAGTGAGATTCTTGGTACACATAGTGTAATAGAAAGAACGTGGCACAAGGAATTACAAGGCTTCAGTTTATATCTGACAGTTAATGCCTGGGCTCCTATAACCTCTATGTGCCTCTGTTTCTTCATCTATAAAACGGGCACTCTTTAGAATTACCATAAAACATACAAATGATTTCTGAGAATTTCGAAGTCTTAAAAGATTAAATTATTAAGATTTTTATTTGAAATTCTATAGTTATATATTAATATATAGTAAATATTAGTTCTGACAGTTGCATAAAATAAGAAAATTTAATTACAACTAACCTAATAATGCTAAGTTGGTCACCATGCTCAGTGAGTATCACATTTTATTTTTGTTATGGTAATAAATGCTCTTAGCTGAAAGAAGGAAAACTCTTTAAAGAAATGCCTGCATTTTGGTATTACAATCTTACTTTTCATTAGTTTCCTAAGATGAAAATACTCCTTGGTTTGTGCCCCATGCTGCAATGGTTTGCATAGGTGGACACTGAATTTTAATCAATACATCAAACTTGAATGGCTGTAATCACCGAATGGATATGGCCATCAGATGGAATCCAAGCTGAGTGGCAGAGCCGCACAGTATCAAATGAGACCGATGCATTTAAAAGCGCCACCTAAAGTAGAGCTGTTCATGGAAGCATGCAAGACCTACGCCTCCTGAGTAGTGTGCACAGTCAGATCAGTCAACAGTTCAGTTCATTCACCTAGTGCAGTAGTTCTCAAACTTTTTGAAGTCGGGGTGCATTTAAAATCCTACAAATAATTGTAGGCGCACTATATACAAATTTCTGAGAAATATGTTATAATAATTAAGTCAAATATTAAAGAAAAATATATAAAGTCCAAGCGTGCTTTTATGGTAATTAAATGAAATAAATAAGACAAAATTCAATTTATTCTGACATTAAAAAAAGCCTGACCAAGTGGTGGCGCAGTGGATAGAGAGTCCGACTGGGATGCAGAGGACCTAGGTTTGAAACTCTGAGGTTGCGGGCTTGACCCCTCGCTGGCTTGAGTGTGGGATCATAGATATAACCCGACGGTCGCTGGCTTGAACCCAAGATAGATGACTTGAGCAAGGGGTCACTCGCTCTGCTGTAGCCCCTGGTCAAGGCACCTTTGAGAAAGCAATTGATAAACAAGGGAGACACATTTGGAGTGACACTAGAATCTATGTAAACACAATAAATTAAAATCAATTATAAAACATTTTTATGTTACATTTTTTGAGTTATGCTTTATAAATTCGTAAAAAAGAGGTTAAATATTAAAAAAACGACAATAAAGTTATATAGATAGATAGATAGATAGATAGATAGATAGATAGATAGATAGATATAGATAGATACATTCTTAGCAAGATTTAGTAAATTTGGCAGGTCCTGGCATGAATATGTTAAGTTTTTTCATTCTTGTGTTTATGAGAAACATGAGCCTGATGTGTCCTAGCAATTTCTTCAATGTTTGGGCATATATTTGAAAGGCAAACTCTCATTTCCTTGTCAATACATTGAAGATTTTCCCTCTTTTTACTCTTAATTATGTTGAGTGCAGAAAACCCCCACCATACATATCATTTTAACTTTACACCAAACAAAGGAAAGGAGAAACTTGCCTCCAGTCCTTCCAGGGAACATGGGGGGTAGTGTAAACAATCCAGCACCACAGCTTAACAGCCTTTTGCAACCTAATCAGGCAAGTGAGGTGGGGGGTTAGGCAGACTGTCAGCTTACAGCCAATTCGCCACACCTCTGTCCCCCAAAAATCTAAACTCCAAAAACCCAGTTGGTTTTTTGATCCCCAATAGGCACATATTTCTCTGGAATACCATAGGGTGCACCTGGAAATCTTCTAGGGTGCACCAGTGTGCCCTGGTGCACACTTTGAGAACCGCTGATCTAGTGACTGTGGAGCACTCACTGGGACTCACACCCTGCTTGAGGCCCAGGGGTGGAGCAGTCAGAAGACAGACCAAACTTCCTATCCTCATGGGGCTCACTGCATAGCCCTACCAATCAGCCTTATAACTGAAGAGCGACACAGCAGCAAGGAAGCATGTGATCACACTGTCAGGACAAGGAGTGCCACTGTGCAGCTGTGAAAACTGCCAATTTGAGCCGCGAAAAGAATGCAATGCTAGCATGCTCTGAGCCGCACAACATGGACAACCCAGAGCTCTGCCTGATCCTGTCACAAACATGGCACCAGCCCTCCTAATGGACAGAGCAACATCACACGGACTTACTGTCAGAGTACAACTAATTTCACTTCACTAATTTCTAAAACAACTCTTTAATGGACTATTAAGTTTCATTTCTAAATAATTAAAGCTGCTTAAAAAGGAGCTTTTTATTTTAGCCAATTACCTTATTATTACTTACTACTAAGTGGTATAAATGTTATGGTATATATCCTACTTAGTACTGGACATATTTAACTGATGAAACAGTTTAAGGACTTTCTTTCCATTCACGCACACAGTACTTTGTCCTTGCCTCATGAAAACTTCCCAGTGCTGCTGAATTGTAACTATAACAGGTACTTAACTAAAGAGTATAATAGTATCCAGGAATCCCTAAAATCTGATGGGTGAGTGTGTTTTGTTGGCCTGAAGCTAAGTGACAGCTAAAATACTTAAAATTGCCTTTTATTTTACTGGGTGATGTTCATAATTTGTGAAATTGCTAAACTGATTATTTTTTTTAGTGTAATATCCAGTTGGCCAACTAATGTCCACCTGAATTAGAAATCGGTACAGGTACTTATCCTGATTCCTGTTACAACTGTAACAGCTTCTTTATTTCCCTTGCATTTGCTGCTTTTGAACAGATATTTTCAGCATATGCAGTGAGTGAAAGGTAGCGCTGATGCACTAAGGTGAGCTTATAAGAATTCATGGACTATTACCATAAATATACTATATTAATTTTCTATACATTCATGAAGGTTTTCTAAAAAAGGCTGCCCGCCAGCTTATGAAGTGCCATGCACAGAGGTGTATGGGCTGTGTACTACACAATCTTGGAGACGTCCTCATCACCATGGTGGTCTGTGTGACTGCCACACAGTGCCTCCGAGCACTCAGATGTGTGGGTACGAGCCCACAACTGCTACAGAAAGTAATGCCCACGTAGCACCAACATGGTATTTCACGCAGGTGACCCAAAATATGTGAATACCAGAGAAACGGAAGTCACATTCAATGGTTCAAATAGCTTCCATAAAAGGGTAAATGTGCATTTACACTATCAAACCAAATATAAAGGAATCAGGGAACATGATATAAACTTTGGAGGGGCAATGCAGCACAGCAGTTAAGAGAATAACACTCTAGAGCTGGCCTAACTGGGTTCAAATCTTATTCACTATTTATTAATGTGACCTTGGAGGCCAAGTTATTTCACCTCTCCTTAGTTTCCTCCTCTATAAACTGGTTACAACAGCAGAGCCTAATCCAGAGCTACTGTGAGGATGAAGTGAGCGGATGCAGGTCAAGTTGCTAGAACAGTGGCTGCCACAGTAAACACATGGAGATAGTCAGACTGGGGATTAGTATTATCGGGTAAGAATATCAAAGCAGAAAGAGATTAAATAACTTCTTATTTCAGAATGAAAATGAAAGTTCTTGGCTTACATGAATGTTTTCATTAGGCCACTCTGCTTTACACTGCAACTTTCTTACAGAAGTAAAACCCATGACTCTCAGTAACGTGCCCGAAAAGCAAAGCCCCCCACATTTGAGTGCTTTGACTGACTGCTGACACAGGTAGTTTAGGCCACCTGGGTTGATGTACATGGCATTCTGAACCCCTGCGCTGCCAGTACCTGGGATGACACTCCCCGTGGACAAACAACTTTAGTTGACATAATCAGCCATCAATAAGAGTTCAAATTCTAGGAGGGAATTACCGTCAAAAAGCTCCTGAGTCCTGCCCTAGTGAGGTGTCTCTTGCTTTCACTCATGTTCTATAAATATCAGCCAACTCCTGGTGCACGACACTTGCACCTCGGAGGATCATATCATTGACTGCCATGCAAACAGCATCAGATCCTGGTGCCCCGAGCGAGAAGGATGTGTTATGAAGATGAACACATCATGCAAAGTCTCCAGGGCTGAAGGGAATAAGGTCTGTTTCCACAATGTGAAGTGGAACAGCTAGAATTCACAAAAAGTCCTGGCATGTTAATGAGCAGATGCTTTTTGTCTACTTCAATTCTTATACAAGGATCCAGGGAAGGGAGATTTGACAGCCAGTTTTGACAAAGATGGTATATTTTAGATAGTAGAAAACAAAACAGGCAAAGGAAACAAGTTCTGCACTCGCACCTTTGTCTTAGGTATGAGAAAAGGACAGGCCTGTCCCATCCAGCCCTGGCACACAGGGTGTACCTGGTATCCAGCTGAACCAAGATAGGCAGAAGGGCCCTTACAGCTCCCCAGGCACTGCGCTGTGCTAGCATCACCTAGCTAGTCCCACGCCTCAAGAAATGAGATGGGAAGATCCTATGGGGCAAAATTAAAATGTGCATTGCAAAGAATCCAGGTAAACTAGAAATATGAATAAATTAGGAATAAATATACTGTGTAAAACAATCTTGGTAAAAAACAGCCAAAAACCAAATGGGACACACAATGTCACTTCTGCATGATATTAATATTTTACCTACAATTCTCACTGCTATTGAATTTAGCCAGAAAATCAGGAAAAAGCACACAAAACCTTGTTTCTCAACAGGTTAATAAAAATGTATATATTAAGCCCTGGCTGGTTAGCTCAGTTGGTTAAAGAGTTGTCTCAAAACAATAAGATTGAGAGTTCTATCTCTGGCCAGGCACATACAGGAAGCAACCAATGAATGCACAACTAAGTGGAATAACAAATGAGTGTTTCTCTTTCTATCTTCCTCCCTCCCCCTTCCTATCAACAACAAAAAAGAAAATATGTATGTTCTATCTCTAAATGAATTAACATCTAAGATTTTAAAATGTCTTCATCATAATGCAGCTAGTGTAAAATCCTGGATCAACTATAGAATATGGTATCTAAAAAGAAAAAATAACATTATTTTCAGTCCAATGTTACTTGTTCTAACTTACTGCTTGGTATACTAGTAAAACTAAAAATTACATGACTTATGGAAACAGAAAGATCAGAATCTATTTCTCCTTATGGTAAACAAGAGGAAAATCTTGGAGAGTTTGCATAGCTTATCTGAAGCCAAATCCTTCTCAGAACAGAAGCTAGACCCCTGCCATTTTACTACAAAAAAGATGTGGGCATTAGGAAGTAAGTTCAATGCCTGGTGCTGCTTCCTGACTTACAGCAGAAATTCACTTCAGGATTACCGAGTCCTATAGCTGAAATAGAGAGAGGAGTAAAATACCCTCATTCAGGGGAAGTCCTCACTTACCTAGTGGCTCACACCAGGAAGTGCTGCTGACAGAAGTTCTTCCTTCACTAATCACTATAGCACAAAACTTCAACACGCTACATGTTGTGACAGTTGGTGAGTGAATGTCACCATCCCTGCACTTACTTTCCCTATGGGGCAATGAGACTCCCCAGCTTACGGTATACCTGCTGTGATTCCCTCTGGCTGTGTCTTCCCCCATATAGAAACTACCTAACAATGACAAATCAAAATGAAAGAGCATTTAATGTGTTGGCTGAAATATCATCTCCAATTATGTGATAAGGACCACATAATATCAAAAATACATTTAAGTGACATACATAATCATAATATACACATGAAAATACATGATCATAACAGGATGTTTTAAGTCTTGATAAAAGCATAGAATAGGAAAAGTCGTAAACATCATCATGTTTTTGGAAGAAAAGGGTGGTCCTAGTACTTGCCAGAATAAACATTTCCACTTAATGTTTATCCATGTGGTTAAAGCTACCGTGGTTTTTCCATTTCTAAACCCCTGCTATAAAAACAAAATTTATTTATCACTATAATTAATTTTACCAAAGACCATCATATACCAACAAGGTTGCTGAAATAAGGATAGAAAAGAAAGAAAAAAACAAAAGTGAAAATTTTAGGGTTAATTAAAACTGAATCGAAAAGTACAACGGTCCTGATCTTGGAGGAGAGCACCCAGGACTGCACAGGCTGCTACCTGTGTATGCGTCAGCTTTTCTTCGTGAGCAGTAGTTCGGATACAGTGAAATGAAATGCTGAGAGAAAAGCAAACATCATTTTCTTTGCTTTATTCTGTCCAATAAATAAGTTGCATTGCTTTGTTCAATAAATAAATTGTCATAAACACAGATGAATTAGCTTGGGGACAGAATACTTCATGCCCAAATCAAACAGTAAATGTTTTGCAGGAAATAAAAAAGTAAGGGGCTCACCAAGGAGAGCTGAGGCAGGCACAGAAAGTCAAAGAAGAGGTGACCTTCAAACAAGGAGGCTGACTTCTCTATCAGTGACTCAATCCACTACTAGAAGAAAGAGCAGAAATTCAGCTCTGAAATCTCTATTGCACTTCCCACTGCCCAAGAGACAGTCTGACTCCTAATACAGCCTATTAAACAGCAGTAACTTATTTTTTATTTTTATTTATTTTTTGACAGAGACAGGGAGAGAGTCAGAGAGAGGGACAGATAGGGACATACAGACAGGAAGGGAGAGAGATGAGAAGCATCAATTCTTTGTTGTGGCTCCTTAGTTGTTCAGTGATTGCTTTCTCATACGTGTCTTGACTAACAGCAGAGCGAGTGACCCCTTGCTCAAGCCAGCGATTGTGGGGTCATGTCTATGATCCCATGGTCAAACCAGTGACCCTGCGCTCAAGGCAGCAACCTCAGGGTTTTGAACCTGGGTCCTCCGTATCCCAGTCCGATGCTCTATCCACTGAGCTACCGCCTGGTCAGGCAGCAGTAACTTATTAAATTACTATTTTAAAAACTGTGTGACAGGAGGACTAGGGAACGAAATTTCGGTATTACGTAAATTCAGTGTGATCTCATGCTAGTAAGACTCAACCTGGATAGTTAGAAGTTTGAAAGGGAACAAAAATAAAACAGAGCTGGGGATAAAGGCTTTCTTGGTCCCTGAAACACTGCCTATGGTACTTCAGAGTTGGCTGACTACCCCCCAAGGCCCCCACCCTGCATCAACTGGGAAAGAATACATTACATTTACTTCCAGGGAAAGGAGTTCACCCTTTGCATCAAATTAAGGCTGATCTCAACTCTGCATTTTTAGCATGGCCCACACAGGAGGCTCTGTCAGGGAGACAGACGGCCCCCCACATTCTCAGAGTGAAGCCATCCCACGGTTTGTCTCCTGTCCCCAAGCAGGGCCAGCAGGGAGGGGCCCTTGGAATGCCAGAAGAGCCAGGTTAACTGTAACTTAATCCCAGGCACAGCAGGCGACAGGGCAAAATTACCTCAGAAGGACATGCGGAAGTGCCATTTCACAACCTCCAACTGCGAGCTTCTCCAAGGCCACAGCCTGGTCTTTGCAGAAGGTATTGAGAATGCCCAAGACACATCTATCAGGTAAATTATTAAATGAGAAACTGCAAACATGTGGCCACTTAGGAGACTTCTGAATGCCAGCTCTGTTTCTACAGGTCTCAGATGAAGTAAATCTGTTCCTTACTGGGGTGGGTATTGAACCCTGATCACTTTTAATGTGATTTAAAGCACTGGTTACTATCTACTAACATTTTAATTACATGAAAAATGCCTATGGTTAAGAAGATCAATAGAAAAAGCTATTTTTGCTACATTCTTATAAATATACTGCTCACAAAAATTAGGGGATATTTCCACACTTTAGATTCATTTTAAAATATCCCCTAATTTTTGTAAGCAGTGTATATTAAATGAAGGCAATTGCAAAATAGTCTCAATTTTCTTCTCTGTAAAGTAAAGGAGTTAAAGTAAAATCTGCTACATGTTTTTCTTAGACACTCCCTGATGTCATTCACAAAATATGCCATAGTTCTGAGCAAAGACAACAGTCATCACTAATGTCCCCAGGGTGAATGTTGACTCATGACAGCTTTGCCACCTGATCCAGAGTGACTAACACCTGAGATTTAAAATTTAAGCAAAAGAAAGGCTACAGTACATTTATACAACATTAGCAATCATTCAGAGAGACAAAGAAGACACACTTTTCAATAGGTACAATTATCCTCCTTTTGAAGATTAAGAAACAAAATTGGAAAGAGTTACTTGATCAGAACAATCTAGAATTCATTTGGTCCCATTCACCCTGTATTTCAAATCCAGACAGTCCCTGCTTGTGTCACATTAGGTGATGCCTATCTATTCAGGTGACAGAGACCAAAGACAGAGGACAGCCTCTGAGATGAAATGCTAACTGCAGTGGGTGGAGAGAGAGAAGAAAAACCAAGATGGTGAGGCTTGGGCACCATGAACAACAATGAGAAAGAGAGAAAAGAAAAGTCTGTTTTCCAATTCTAAGTAATTTCAGAAATAAGTCAGAAAACATAACCAATAACAGGGGCCACTAAAAAAAGATGCTACTAAAAATTTTAAAGATTATAAGTAATATTCATTGTTAAAACATAAATCAATCTTCATGACTGAAGTGTGTGACTTAAATTGTAAACATGTTAATCCAATAAAATAAACAAATTTCCTTTTAAAGAAAAGGCAAATTACACATCTGTGTATCAAAAACCTGAAATAGGGCTAATTTTTTAAAGAAGCATATGTAACAATTATAACTAATTTACTGCAAATATCAGACTTTGTAGAATGTTAATCAGAACCTAGACTAAATTTGAAAAATATTTAATATCCTTTTACCTTAATGTCATTAATACATGTGGTTCATTGATAATTAATGGTCTCAAAAATCCCTAAAAAAACATCCAATACCTAATATCAACATATTGTTTTTCTCCTTCAGCAATAAGAAAAGGTAAAAATAAATTAATTAATACAAGTATGACTTGACATCAATCAGGAAATTCAGCCAAGAAAAATCTAAATTGCCATTTCATAAATTTTAAAAGACAGAGATATTCATGACTTGAAGAAGAAAAATTCAAATTCTCAGGATTTGAAGGGTTGGAAGAATGGTATATTACTACCTACTGAAATCTACTCCTGCTTAAATGCTTTGCTCTTTGATAGTACTCAGGTCAGACCAATACCAACAACAGGTAACGAGGAAAACTCAATGAGAGTTTAAATCAAAGGTCACTTTTGGTGGGAAGGGGGTGTGAGAAGGACAGAATAGATCACTCATTTATCCCATTCAGAACAACAGCCACTAAACTACCAGGTTTTCAGAAATTTTCACTTGGCACTTCTACCAACTTTGAGAAGTAGCTACATTATTCTTACTTGTTTAATCTCAAGACAAACTATACCTACATAACAAAGTCAAATGTTTAAAGTTACGCAAATGTAAAAAAATACATAAAAAGAGGTCTACCATTAATAACACCAAGCAAGCTGAAGAGTCAGGGTGCTAGACTCCTACCATGACGGATGAGTACTGGCCAATAATTTTAGAACTGCCTGAGCCTGGGTCTTTGAAATGCAACCATATACCATGCTCTGCCAGAATACAGTGATGTTAATAGGCACAGAATGTTTTTTCCCCAAATTAACTGAGACAAGATGTAGCAACAGGCATTGACAAAACCATCCAAGCAGTAGATTTGAGTCAATATCAGAGATGTATCACCATGGATTCCAGCAGAGAGGCTGGTGGCTCCCCCCCCTGGTGTGTAATGTTTGGAGAGGGGTCTACCAGTCACAACAACAAAATGGGCAGGGGTAGTGGCAGCATTGCTTACGGCTCTAGTTACTATTGTTAGTTTGAATTCTTTTCAGAATCTCCTAAGAAGTAGTCCAAGCCACTGCACAGGAACACCATAAGGGCAGAGACAGACAGGGCCCTGCTCAAGGTCCCCCTCACATGGAGGCAGGAGGTGGCAGGGAGGGGGCAAGGTAGACAAGGAAAGAGGGAGTGGAGAGGGAGGGCATAGGCAAGGAGATACAGACTCCACATCATCAGAATCCTAAACTGAGGACAGAACAAGAACTGTACTCAAATACACACAAAATATCACCCCAAATGAAATGTCTTTATTTATAGTTTAAACTGTGTTACAGTGACTAAAGGCAAATTTGAAAAGTCATCATATTCTCAGCATTTTAACAAAGGCATGTTCAGTTCTCCAATTCCCTTGCTGTATTTCCGATTTAGTTCCCATCTTCACTGAGTGTTCCTAATGCCAGGCACGGGTACAAAGACAACAAGACAGGGCTCTGTTGCCAGAAGGGCTCAAAAACATTTACTTGCTAAGGGGACTCACAGTCAATTTGAATTATATGCTCTTTTCTTTAAAAGACATTCTTAAGCCAAGTAATGTCATCTATTTCAAGTATACAGAAAACAATGTGTAAAACAAATGATAAGAAATTATCTAAAGCACCAATGACTCAAATGTGCTTTTGGTTCAAAGACTAAGGAATAAAACATCAAAATTTTCATATAAACCTCATTTGATTTAGATACAGTCGAATAAAACATTATTAAATTTCAGTCTGTGTCCCCTTTACAGTTTTATAACAACCATATAGTATGGGTGATAATACTTCAGTATACTTCACAGTTAAGAATGATGAAAGAAAGGCATTATCTCATGAGAGACCAAAATCATTCCACAAATATTATGTAGGCTAATGGATTCATGCAGGCTAATGTATTCAAGACCTAATTATCCTTATGTTTCAGTTAGTTTTAGCATTTCATGACAAGATCCTGACCAGTTGGCTCAGTGGTAGAGTGTCAGCCTACCATGTGAATGTCTCAGGTTCAATTCCCAGTCAGGGCACACAGAAAAGTACTCATCTGCTTCTCTACCCCTTCCCGTCGCCCTTTTCTCACTCTCTTTTCCCCTCCCACAGCCATGGCTTGATTGGTTCAAGCAAGTTGGTCCTAGGTCTTGGGCATGGCTCCATGGAGCCTCCACATCAGGTACTAAAAATGGCTCAGTTGCTGAGCAATGGCCCAAATTGGGCAGAGCATCACCCCATAGGGTGCTGGCCTCATAGATCCTGGTGGGGCACATGCAGGAGTCTGGCTCTCTGCCTCCCTTCCTCTCACTTAAACAAGAATCATCCCTGGATGGTTGGCTCAGAAGTAGAGAGTCGGCCTGGTGTGTGGAAATCCTGTGTTCGATTCCCAGCCAGGGCACATAGGAGAGGCACCCATCTGCTTCTCCACTCTTCTCCCTCTCCTTTCTCTCTCTCTCTTTCTGCCCCTCCTGCAGCCAACGCTCCACTGGAGCCAGGTTGGCCCAAGCACTGAGGATGGCTCCATGGCCTCCACCTCAGACACTAGAATGGCTCCAATTGCAGTGGAGCAATGCCCCAGATGGGCCAAGCATTGCCCCCTGTGGGCATGCCGAGTGAATCCCGGTCGAGCGCATGCAGGAGTCTGTTTGCCTTTCCCGGGCTTCTTATTTCATAAAAATACTAAATAAATAAATAAATAAATAATCATGATAAGCAAAGAAAATACTTCCCTTTACATTTAAAAAGTCAACACTAATAAAAATAAAAGAACTATAGGACTACATACTCTTCTATTCATCCTAATAGTGAATTATAACCAAACATTTATGAATGAACTTTTGTGAGCAAAAGGGTAGACAAGTTAATAAACTAATAAAAAGATTTTAGTATAAGTTGTGAATAAACAGTACTTTTGGCCGAAAGACTAAACTAACAGCCATTCTTGATATTAGCCATCATTCAAGTTTGTAGTCTGAACACACTTGCTGATATTGTTGTCATTTCACCGTTATCATTGAGGGCCACCACTTGATGAATACACTATGTGCCCAGCATGATGTATTTTATAAACGCCACCTCATTTAATGCTTACAGAAACCACGAGAAGTAGATATTATTATGTCCATTTTGTAGATGATGACAGTAACAACAGCTAATAATATGTATTAAACATTTTCATTGTGCCAGTCTACATGGCAACTCACTCGTTTAATGTTCTCAATAATCCTTTGATATGGGTACTATTATTATCTTGATCTGACAGATGAAGAAAACTGGGACATACAGAGTAAACAGTTATATGTTATAATGTGGTAGTGTCCTGACACTGATCCAGACCCTCCTAATGCCAAAGCCACATTCTTATCCATCAACCCCAAGGAGTGTAGCTCTCTATGCCTGTCCTCCATCCCACTTATGAGAAGACCTACAACAACAGACAGGAAGGGGGGCCAGGGCCAGCTTGGCCAGAGGTACATGCCCCCAATCTATAAGATAACTCATAAATCTGGCTGGGATCCCCCCTCAAGTTTCTTTGAAGCAGCTCACAGTAAGGGAACCAAAGTCCAGCCTCAGCGCTGGCACAGCTCATTGGTCCAGGAGCACATGACCCAACAGCCAAGGTTTCTGACCAGAGCACAAGGCATTTCAGAATAAAGAGCCTTGGTCTAGGCCGATGCCCCATGTCCATTCAATGGTCATCAGATGCTTAGTTACTATGGCCCACTGTGTGCCTGGCCACACTAGGCTCTTAGTCACTGGTCTAAACAAGCCTAGGCCCCCCTCAGTACCTGCCAGCATGAGGAAATAGACAACTAGGTAAATGGTGGAACAAAGGCTATCGGAATCACGGCAAACTGTTTTTGGATATAGTGGCGAGCACTAAGAGGGGGGAGGGGGCAGCTCCGAGGGTGTGTAAAGAGCTTAACAAAGACTAAAGAAAAAGGTACTAGGGAGCCAAGTCTCATAAATATGGCCATGCTCCCACATTCCAGGAGGGAGGCAGGAACCAAAGCTGTCCTCATAGGATGAAGACAACTGTGCTAGCTATCCACTGACTGTCAACTAAGGACTGACAGAGACACTTCAAATAAAGGACACTAATGTCTCAAGAGCCATGCTGAGTAGATGTACCACAGGAGAGGTGCTGCTTAATGAGAGGTTCACCACTCCCAGACAGTACCCAGCATAAAGGTGCTCAACACCTGAGTCCAGTTCTCTATGGAATACTGGAATGACAAATGCATTCTTGATGCAATAGCAGGGAAGCAGCAGCTCAACTACAAAGTGACTATAAAATATCAGCAAAAGAAACCAGGTACATGAGAATGCCAACTCACAGAAACTGCCATTTCAATTAGCAAAGGCCGAAAAAAAAAAAAGGAAGAAATAAGGTATAATATTTAGCAGAAATTAAAAAACCACCTTTACCCCAGATATTTCGCCCACTGGGTTAAGGCACTTATTACAGTCTAAACACCATTATTAGCAATATTAATATACACATAGAGAAAAATAATTCATATGTATACCTCAATCTAACCAATATTATCTCTGAGGAGTGATTTAATATTCATAGTCACATTCTATGTTACAGATATGTAATATTTCATTGTTTTGTAGCCTATGTATTATGTTAGTGATTGGAAAAAATATGCTGGTTCCATGCAACATGAGAATACTGATAAATTCCCAGGTCAGGGGGCAGTACGCTGCTCCTGCTTTACTTATCTCCATGAGTGATTCAGATCCTAATGGTCCAAACTGGGGAGGTTAAATAGCCATAGAATTCACAGAAAGAACCATGGCCACCAAACACCCAGGCAACTTTAAAGAGTGCCAGCAGGCCCTGGCTGGGTAGCTCAGTTGGTTAGAGGTCATCCTAATATGCCATAATTACAGGTTCAAACCCCAGGCAGGGCACATAGAGGAACAAATCGATGTTTCTCTCTTTCTCCCTTCCTCTCTCTCTAAAATCAATAATATAAACAAAACAAACAAATGAACAAAACCAAAGCGGCCAGAAGACATGCATGCATCTCAGAGCCAAGGCGATAGTGGAATAGTGGGAAGCCAGAGCTGAGGCCAGCCTCTCAGCCAGCCCAGCAGGCAAAGTGGGTGGGTAGGTGGGTGGGTGTCCATTTTCACAGAGCTGGTTTCTGCCAATCCCCTACTTCCTGCCAGGGCATGAGGAACTATGATGAAGTATGTGTGCCTAGAACAGTGACCAGCATGGGAATGACTCCACAAATGATTGCTGAATGAAGAAAAGGAGGGAAGGAGGGACAGGGAGGGAGGAAGGGAAGAGGGGAGCGAGGGAGGATGGGAGGGAGGGAGGGAGGGAGGGAGGGAGGGAGGGAGGGAGGGAGGAGTGGAGAAGAGAAAGCTGACAGAGAGGAGGGAAGAGAATGGAGGGAGGAGGGGAGGGAGGAAGGAGTGCAGAAGGAGGGAAGAGAATAGAGGCAGAAGAAGGAGGTAGGGAGAGACAGAAAATAAGAAATGGTGGGGAAAATAAGGAAGGGGAATACCTAAATTCTGCTCAGTGAATAAAAAGCTGTATTTATGCTCACCAGAGTTATACATGAATTTTATATTTTTAACATGTAATTACCTTTTAATTCCCTTTCAGGCCTTAGAGAGTGTTGCTAATTTTCAATTCAAGACTCAGAACAGGATAGGTGCTCCAGATGTCCAAATGGAGATTTCTAAAGAAAAGGAGATAGAATACAAATTATTCTGGAAAATAAAAGTGATCAATGTATAAAGTTGCATTAAAAAGACACTAATTGTCACTGACGAATGAAGACAATCCATTTCCTCATACACTTGGGAAAAGAGTGGGTCCAAACCTTTTTTCTAACATAGCTGCTCTAGCAAGCTCTAAATTGGTTCTAGAAAAACAAATCAACTGTACGACAGACTTGAGCCTTTAACAGAAAACAAACCGAAGGAGCCTGTGTAGTGCCATTAGCCTGGAGCTCCCACGTGGCTTTGGGCCATGCCCAACATGACATCCCCAGCACAATTCATTCAGGAAACCCTGCAGGAAATGACTTAGCCTTCTCACAAACAACTGCAAACGGGGGAAGAAAACAGGTGTCTTATATTTCAGAAGTTTTGTTCATGTTTGCCGGGGAATAACATATACAAAGCAGCACTTCATCTCGTCTTCCAAATGCAGTTCCAGTTCCATCATGAGCTCACAAACACAGGCCCAGTTGTTCTGGGGCTTCACTTCCCTGGAGCAAGGACAGACATTGGATGCAATGCTGCCCCAAATGCGGAGTATACAGTAATTCATTTTTTAGGAAGGAAACAATTAACATGGACTGGGCAAATTACTCAGACCCAGAAATAACATGACCCCATTTTACAAAGGAAAAAAAAAAAACTGAGGCTTTCTGAAAAATGGTATGCCCCTCAGGTGTCTGAGCTAAATGCTTTTTCACCCAGGTATCTCCCCATACATGTGTGTTGGGGACGAACTTGAATGAATCACAAATGTGACTGTTATCTGTAAATCTGACAATTCAAATGAAAATACCACATGGAACACTGTCCTCTCCACTAGCATCTGCTTTTGGCCTATGTCACCAATCCAAACAACTACACCTTTGTTATGTGAAACTGGGGGCTCACAGAGGACAATAAAGCACTGACTTTAACAGGTATCTTTTTTATTGAGACTTACTATGTATTTTGCATGGTTAGAGAAGTAATCAAGAGTAAAATATTTTAAGGAGGCACTTGGGACTTCAACAGATGATGGCTAAGAACATTTCATTAAGGTTGATGCCAGTTTCTCAACCATTAATAATATCTCCTTTCTGGAGATCTGGATACTGAATGATTTGCCAGAAGTTTGTTAGCCTGCAAATCTCTTTTTTGTGTGTGATTTTTTTAACTTATTATTTTTTAAAATTTTTTCCACTGAGTTGTTTCATTTAGTTGTGCACTCACTGATTGCTTCTCATATGTGCCTTCCTAGGGATCAAACTTGCAACCTTGGTGCACTGGAAGGATGCTTTATCCACTGACCCACTCAGCCAGGACCTAAGCCATTTTTTATTTTTCAATTACAATTGACAATGATATTATATTAGTTTCAGGTGTACACTCCAGTGATCAGACATTATGTAACTAAGTGATCATCCTGATTAATGTTATATGAATCTGACACCATACATAGTTATTAGAATATTATTGGCCCTGGCCAGTTGGCTCAGTGGTAGAGCATCAGCCCAATATGTGAATGTCCCAGGTTCAATTCTCAGTCAGTGCACCCAGGAGAAATGCTCATCTGCTTCTCAACCCCTCTCCCTCTTGCTTCTCTCTCTCTCTCTCTAAACCTCTTGCAGCCATGGCTTGACTGGAGCGAGCTGGCCCGAGGTGCTGAGTATGGCTCCATGGCCTCTGCTTCAGGTGCTAAGAAGAGCTCAGTTTCTGAGCAATGGAGCAACGCCCAGTGGGCAGAGAATCACACCCTAGTGGGCTTTCCGAGTAGATAACAGTCAGGGTGTATGTGGGAGTCTGTCTCTGCCTTCCTTTCTCTCACTGAATTAAAAAATATATAGATATTATGGACTGTATTCTCTATACTGTACTTTACAGCCCTATGACTATTCTGTAACAACTGATTTGTACTTATTTCCTTCACCCCCTTCACCCACTCCCTAACAATCCTCCCAGCTGGCAAACATCAAAATTTTCTCTGTATCTTTGAGTCTGTTTCTGTTCTATTTGTTTATTTTGTTTCTTTATCTTTTTCTTTTTTTTGTCTTTTTCTTAAGTAAGAAGCAGGGAGGCTGAGAGACAGACTCCCACATGCGCCCAACCGGGATCCACTTGACAAGCTCACTAGGGGGCAATTCTCTGGCCATCTGGGCCTTTCCTTTATTGCAACCAGAGCCATTTCAGCACCTGAGGTGGAGGCCTTGGAGCCGTCCTCAGGGCCAGGCCAATTTGCTCCAGTGGAACCTTGGCTGCGGGAGGGGAAGTAAGAGATAGAAGGGAGAGGGGGAAGAGTGGAGAAGCAGATGGGTGCTTCTCCTGTGTGCTCTGGCCAGGAATCAAACCTAGTACATCCACATGCTGGGTCAACCCTCTACCACTGAGCCAACCGACCAGGGCCTATTTTGTTTCTTAGATTCAATTGTTGATAGATATGTATTTACTGTCATTTTATTGTTCATATTTTTTATCTTTTTTTTTTCTTCTTTTTAAATAAGATCATTTAACATTTCATGTAATACAGGTTTGGTAAAGAACTCCTTTATCTTTCTCTTGTCTGGGAAGCTCTTTATATGTCCTTCGATTCTAAATGATAGCTTGGCAGGGTAGAGTAATCTTAGTTGTAGTTCCTCACTTTTCATCACTTTGAATATTTCTTGCCAATCCCTTCAAATTTTCCATTAAGAAATCAGCTGACAGTCTTATGGGAGTTCCTTTATTCTAACTAACTACTTTTCTATTGCAGCTTTTAAGATTCTTTGTCTTGAACCTTTTGCATTTTAATCATAATGTCTTGGTGTGGACCTCTTTGGGTTCATCTTCTTTGGGACTCTGTGCTTCCCGGACTTGTAGTGTATTTCCTTTACCAGGTAAGAGAAGTTTTCTGTCATTATTTTTTCAAATAGGATTTCAATTCCTTGCTCTATCTCTTCTCCTTTAGGCACAGGGACTCCTTACACTATCTTCATTTCTTTGTACTATTTTTCTTTTTGATGTTCCGATCGGGTGTATTTTTGCTTCCTTATATTCCAAATCACTGATTTGATTCTTTACTTCATCTACTTTACTGTTGATTCCTGGTAAATTATTCTCCCATTTCATTTTCTATATCCTTCATTTCCAACTGTTTTTATTTTATGGTTTCCATGTCCTTTTTTTTTTTTTTTTTGCTGTTGAGATTTTAAGTTCCTTGAGTATCCTTATAACAACTGTTTAGAACTCTGTATTTAGCAGTGTTCTCTTGTCTCCATTTTGTTCAGTTCTTTTTCTAAAGTTTTGTTCTGTTCATTCATTTGGGACATGTTTGTCTCCTCTTTTTGGCAGCCTCCTTGTGTTTATTGCTATGTATCAGGTCTCCTGGACTTGGTAGAGTGGCTTTATATAGTAGGTTTCATATAGGTTCCAGTGGCACAGCCTCCCAATCACCCAAGCTGGGCACTCCAGGTGCACCCCCTCCAACCCCGTGTGGGCTGTATACAACCTCCTGTTGTAGTTGAGCCTTGTTGCTGTTGGTATGTTAATGAGAGGGATTTACCCCCAGCTGATCTTCTACAAGAATTGGCTGCCATCACGGATCAATTGTGCAGGGGTCTACCCCATGGAGCAGGACTTACTTCAGCAGGGCTCAGGTGCTGAGTCTGCCTCCTCAGTGTGTTGCTTGTTGGGGTGGTTGGCTGGGTGGTGCTTTGATGTAGTCTGAAGCTATCTGCCCGGTGCACTGGCTCTGGGGCCTCCCAGGAGAAGCAGGCCAAGGTCAGCTGCTGCCTATATTCTTCCTGGGGCCAGCCAACATGAGTTAGAAAGCAAAGTGATGTGCAGATGGCTGCTAGCTTTGCTGGGCTTAGAGGTACCCAGGCAAGGCCAGGTTGTGAATCATGGCTGGTTGCTGCCCGTGGTGGGCCTGAGGCCACTTAGTATAAGGTATGGGACAGATCAAGCAAGGCCAAATGCTGCTTGTGTGAGAGATTTTAAGCTATTCTGAAGTATAAGCCAAGACAGAGACAAGCCATTTGTATGGAAAAGCTACTGGCATTGGCTTGGGTGGACCTGCAAGTTGGTGGGGCAGAGAATCACCAGGGAGGTGCATAGTATTAGCCAGGTTGTTGGAGATTCAGATACGCCACCTGCTTGTTGGCTCTGTGCGGGGAGGGCTCAGAATAGGAACAATGGCCAGCACTTCTGTCTAGTTGACCCCCCAACTCTTGCCCTGATGCCAAAAATGTACTTCCTCCTCATATGTCCCTGGTGCCTTCTGAGCTGCAGCCCCAGTGCTGGAGCTCAGAGGGATTGAGTCTGAGTAAGTTCGAATAAGTGCAGGCCCTTTAAGAGGAACTGCCTGGGACTCCAGCAGCTGTCTGTCTCACTCAGTCTCAATTCCCCTGGTTTTTACAGCCAAAAGTTATGGGGACTCTTCTTCCTGAAATCTAGGGCTGAGGGGACCTGTTGTGAGGCTGAGACTCCTACTCCTCAGGAAGGACCTCTGCAGTCAAGATATCCCTCCCGATCCTTATCTGCCACCCATGGGTATGAGATGAGCCTGCTCCCCATCACACCTCCCCTACCAGTCTTCATGTGGCTTCTTCCTTAATTCCCTAGTTGTAGGATTTCCATTCAGCTCGATTTCAGGTGGTTCTGAATGACAGCTATTCTATATAGTTTAGTTGTAACTTTGATGTGGTTGTGGGAGAGTGCAACTACCATGTTTACCTGTGCCTCCATCTTGACCTTAAATCCAAGCTTACAAATTTTGACCTAGATTTTATTTAGCTTGAAAAAAACTAAAATAAGAGGTCTGAAATGTCTATTTAAATAACAACTAAAAGTAATACTTCATCCTCTCACATTTAAAATGTTCAAAACAATCTATTTTCACCTGTTCCTGTTCCATTACCTAGCATGGTTCAACAAGAACAAAAAATAAAATTAGTACTGGATTAAAATAGAAATATAAACTCCAAGTTTATGGCTCTTTTTGATTGCTTACTATCTGAAATTTAAGATTTTATTTTGGCCCTGGCTCACAGCTTAGAAGATAGAGCACTGGCCTGGCATATGAATGTCCTGGGTTCAATTTCCAGTTAGGGCACATTAGAAAAGCAACCATATGCTTTTCTTCCCCCCTTCCTCCCTTTTCCTCTCTCTCTTCCCCTCTCACAGCCAGCACTCAACTGGTCCAAGTGTGGCCCTGGGCACTGAGGATAACTCCATTGGAGGCCATCAGCCTCAGGTGATAAAAATAGCACAGTACTCAAGCACTAGCCCAAGATGGGGTTTCCAGGTGGATCCCAGTTGGGGTGCATGTGGGACTCTGTCTATCTTTCCTCCTCTCATCTTTAAAAAAAAGATTTTATTTGCTGAAATGTGTGGGATATCAGGAATTTAAATGAATGAAGTCATATACATTGAATAGGACATTAAAGAAATTTTAATCCAAAATAAGTTTAGGCCTTATTTAAATTGATTATGACCCATAATAACAAAATTAACATGTTTTCTATTTTACTACTTTGCAACCAGTATTTTTTGTTTTGTCTTAAAATGTATCAATTTTTTTTTCCATATTTATCATTATTTTTGCCTTTTTGTTTCTCACATTTTTGAAGAGAGAAAATAACAGAGCTGAACTCCTACTCTATAATGATTCACAGATAGAATAGTCACACAATTATGACTGAGATGGGGAATATTATCACAGGAAGAACTTAGGAACTGGATTTATCTTCAAAGTTGCTATGTGATATCAAAACCAACCTGATAAAATGACTCACAGCACTAGTTTTGAAGCTGAGGGGTTGTATAGTCAACTGTTCCAATCGATTCATATCACAGTTGAGGACATAAAAGCTAAGAGTGGTCAAGTGATCTCTCAAAAGTTACATGGCAAAATGGGCCCTAGGTCTCAGATTTCCTAGGTGCCAATCCAGTGCTCTGTCAGATCATAACCTATTTTTAATTTCTATAAATAACCTCACAAGCTTATAATTTCATCTATTTTTCTACACAGCATGAAACCACTCGATGCATCAACATAAAGTTTTATGTTAATATAAAACATTATGAATGTTTACAAACATACTCTGCCTTTTGCTCTACTGATAAAGCCAGATTAAACAGTGATTGTCCATAAAAATCGGCAATATAATTTGAAATACTCTTAGGTGGTCTAACCTAGATACATCTATTCTCAAAATAGAATTTCCTTCTTCTTGCTTATAGTCAAATCATAATCATAGCTTTGCTATAGTACAGTTTCAAGTAGATTTTATAGATAGCTATTAAGCAAAACGTGGTTATTCTGCAGTCAAAGCTTAGATAAGCAGTTTTTTAAAGTAAGAATTTCAAGATAATGTACTATTAAGATCCATCAGTTTAGACAAAACTCTTACCGTCTAAAACTCTGGAATCATTCAAAAGCACTTAAGTGACCTAGGTTAGCAGTGTATTTGCTGACTCCCCAGTTGTTTACACTGCACAGTGCTAGGTGCAAGGAAACCAATGCATGTGTGATGATGTCCTTGCCCACTGTACATAATTAAGAAGGCCTTCTTCTAACTGAATCAAGGTTTGCAAGTAACCAATGTGTGTGTGCACTTGTGTGTTTAAAGGTGTAGTTAGTAAAATCAGATGTGGCTTTCCCAGAGAATTTGAGTTGACAGATTTAGTAAAGAGTATATATTGTGAAGCCAGGTTAGATAAAGTAAAATAGGCCAAGAGATGGCAGAAGAACCCCTCTATGCATGCCCAAAAGAACAAAACGGCACAGGAAACAAAAATATCCATTGAAAGGGATTCCTTTCTTGAAAATATGTCAGCAAAAAAATACTTTCCTTATATTCTTCATATAAATTGATTCATGATATTAAAACTCAGTGCCAAACAACCCTGTTATAAAAAAGAAGACAAGCCTTAAGCACACTTTAAATGAAGAAAATGAATAAATGCCAAGTAAGCACAAGAAGAGCTCTTCAACATAATTAGTCAGTAGGGAAACACAAAATTATACCTTAATAAGACACCACTATATATACTCACTAGAAAAGGCTAAATTTAGGTCCTGGCTGGTGGCTCAGTGGATACAGTGTTGGCCCAGTGTATGGGCATCCTGGGTTCAATTCCCAGTCAGGGCACACAGAAGAAGAAACCATCTGTTTCCTCTCACCTCCCTTTCCTGCTTCTCTTCCTCTTCCCCATCCATAGCCAGTGGCTCGATTGGTTTAAGCATGGCCCCAGGCACTGAGTATAGGTGTGTTGGAGCACAGCAGCCTCAAGTACTAAAAATAGCTGGGTACACAAGCACTGGCCCAGGTAAAGTTGCCAGGTGGATTCCGGTCAGAGCGTGTGTGGGAGTCTGCCTCACTATTTCCCCCTCACCTTAAAAAAAAAAAAGGCTAAATTTAAAAGAGTGGAAATAGCAGGAGTTGACAAGAAAATATGAAGAGTTTACAAGGATATGGAGAAACTGGGATTCGTATACAACACTAGTGGAAAACTCAAAATGTTACAGGGACTTAGACAAATAATTTGGCAGTTTCTTTTCAAGTTAAACACACACTTACCATATGACCCAGCAATTCCACTCCTAGGTTTTTACAACTAAAAACAGATTCCACAGAAAGTCTTATACAAGAATGTTCATAGGAGCCTTATTCTTAGTAACCCATAACTTGAAAGAACTCAAATGTCCATCAACTGATGAATGGATAGACAAACCATAGCATATCACACAGGGGGATACTACTTAGTAATGAAAAGGAAAGAATTACTGATGCATACAACATAAATAAATCTCAGAAACATTATACTATGTGAAAGAAGAAAACACAAAAGACTAAATGTTTAATTCCATTTATATGAAATTTTTGAGAAAGCAAAACTATAGCAATAGAAAGCAGATCAATCGTTGCCAAAGGTCAGAATGTTGGGGGAAGGGATACACTGTAAAGAGGCACACTGAGGGATGGAAGTGTTCTACATCACAATTGTGGTAATCATGATTGTGCATATTTATGAAATTTATTGAGTAATATTAAAATCGGTGAATTTGAAATCAACTCTAAAGCTATTTTTAAAAATCCTTTGATACATTAATTCGGAAACACCCCTTAAAGGCATCCAGTAGACTTTATCCTAGTCTAATAAATATACTTATCTATGATATAAATAAAGATATACGATAGGCTTATCAATGTTATAGCTGATACAAGCATAAAATGGCTAAAATATTTTATAATAGAATCATGTTTCTAAATGTACAAAGATGGAACAATTTTATAGTGTTACTGTAAAATATAGGTAAGAAAACCAATTGCATTCATTCAGCAAATATTTCCTGAGGGACTTCCATGTATTGCTCCCTACACTAGATAAAAAAGTCACCAAGATCCAAAAAATGTAAGTAATGTACTCCCACAGTAGAAGTTATAGATTAATTAATTTAAAAATACCTACAAGTTTGAGTTTGTCACTCAACTCTTAGCTATGGCATAAATATGAGTAAAATTATAGGTTCAACCAACAGAAGGATCATATTCAACACAAACGCACACAAGTGCTACTCTGCTCTAAATTGGTCAACCCGTGTAGGGGAACAGCTAATGTTTGATTATGCTCTGGAGGTACTTATTTCAAGCCCCCTTCAAAGCCCAGCTTAGGTGCCTGGATCTTCTGTAGCGTCGCCGCCACTCCCCCACCTATGAATCTCTAAGATGATGCATGCGTCTGGAATTCCCTTGGATCTACTCTATGATCCAAGCTGAAAAGAGTGTTGAGTACTATCAGATCTCCACAAACCGAGGTATGTATCAGTAAAAAGGGAACCTAGAAATATTTAAATCAACTAGGAAAATGCTGGGAGAGTGAGTGGTATCATTTGGAGGAAGAGACATCATTCTGAGTGGCACAAGTCAGAGAGAGGTAAGTATGGCTTATGATAAAGAGCATACCAGCACTGAACAATTTGAATAGACTGCCTCAAAAGGCAGAGAGACCTGTTGTCAGCAAGTTTACCGGACTAAGAATTCAGCCATACTCTATTACTAATATTTCATCTAATGAGCTACCTGGTTCATTACCATCACCTTACAATCTGTCTCCCCATGTCCCGATTTTCAGCTTTCCACAGGGCAGCAAATTGGATCTCTCTCGGGCCCAGTTATGACCATTCCCTCCCACCACACCCGCCACATGCCTACAATCTTTGCATTCTTTCAGTGGCTCAGCATCACCCACAGGATCAAACACCACTCAGGCAGGGCTTTTCAATACAGCCTTTTCTGCCACTCTGCCTCACACATCGTGCTCAGCAATTCTGAACTACTACAGGACACGCTCGGGGCCATGCTTTTTCTTGTCTTCACTGTTACAAGCCATTCACTGTGTGAAATACCCCACACCTCCTGATGTGTGTCTGGAGGTTTCAGCCCCACTCATCCTTCGCATAGCTTCGAAAATCCCTACTTTCAGAAGCATTCCTTTGACCCCATCACACTTTTACCGTTTCCCCTCTTCATGTTCATGGCACCTCACTCATCTCCATGAAAACATCAGCCCAGATATAAATATCAGTTATGGCTATCGCTGCCTGATAAACCATTAACCCTGCCTGATTATTTTAATCCTTAGGATTTGGCCCAGGGGTGACACTTCATAAATCTTTGTGAATGAGTCAGGGATTCCAAGATAGCCCTGTCCTGTATACTCTGTCGGTTCCTACACCCAACAGCAGCGTACCAATTTGGGTAATGCAGGACGTATAGAGAAGGCCTAGTCAAGTGCTGTCATTTTTAGGCTACAGAAGATTGAGAGGAGCAGCTCTCTGAAGAATCCAGGCAGCCTGAGGTTGGAACACAGTACTGGGACCAAAATGATTCCCTAGTGGGCACTCTTGGGCATTCTGATGTCAGCAGGGTTCAAATCCTGCTTCCATGTCTTGCCTTCACTATGTGACCTTGAGTAACTTAACCTCTTAAAGCCCAGGTTGCCTGGTCTGTAAAATGGAGGTAATCAGAGTCCTTACCTCAGAGGGTCAGTCTGAGGCTCAATGCCAAGGTAGCGGAAAGGACGTAGCAAAGGAAGCAGGAAGTGGTGCAGGGCAGACAGTGCCGGCCAGTCCTCACAGCCTCTTCGTGCCCACTTTTTCATCAACAAATGGAAATACCTACTTTGAAGTAAGGTGTTTCAACAAAAATGTGTAAAACTGCCAGGCAAATAGGAGTCACCTGGTTATAAATTGCTGATTCTAAACATTCTAGGAAATTCCCTTTACCTTCCAAAAAGGCAGAATTATGCAGCTAGAGACATCTTCTTGAGGTTCAGAGTAAAAAGACCAAATCACCTCACTACTGCTTCTCACATGCTGTGAAACCACCTTAAAAATAGGCCTTTTATGTATCCTAATAATTTATTTGGACTGAATTGATTTATTTGGACTGAATTGAAACAGATTCCTATATTTCTCTAGGCTTTATAAAAAAGAAAAAAGCACAGTGAAAAGTTTCATTAAATTCACTCAGATATATCCCATCACTTTTGTTCATTGATTCTCTATAAACAATAACACTTAGAAAACCCACATAGAGTCAAAGAAGTGTTAAGCCCAAGATAGAAGTTTCTGGAAAATGTCATAATGGATACACCTGTAAATTGCTTACTATCATATCAATGTCACAAAGTTCTTTTAAGGAGAAATATGCCTGGTTCCAAATAACACTTTAAAAGAAAAAGTATTGCACACCTCAAATGTTCATTTTTAACACTTAAAGAAATCACACTCTGACAAGTAATTTGGTATACAAATACATATTGTTAAACCTAGCATGTTATTAACTGCTCATGATGCAATTACCAATAATGTCATTTTCCAGGGTTTTAATACTTGTGAATCAGTAGCTATAAAAGCATCTCATTTCAAAAAGGTTAATAAAATTACTTAGCATCCTCAAGGTTCACCCATGTTGTAGCATGTGTTTCCCCCCTTTTATAGGTTGACTAATACATTACATGTATACACCATGGTCCACTCATTCATTCATCCATTCATGGACCTGTGAGTTGCTCTCACATTTTAGCTATTGTGAATAATGGGAGTACACGTAGCTCTTCAAACCCTGCTTTCAAGCCTTTTGAGGATAGACCCAGAAGTAGAGTTGCTGGATCATATGATAACTCTACTTTTATAAATTATAATTTTTAAATAGCTACCTATTAAATTGGGTTTTATGTTCCTTGAAAAGTAAAAATTGAAATTAATTTAAATAACCATATAATATCATATCAACAAAATTCTGTTTTCTGCTATGACTATAAACTTTTGATTTCCCTTCCTTCCAGGCATCTCTGAATACCAAATAAGACAGAATGTTAATGAGGCTCAAGTCACCTATTTTGGGAAAGGGTTAAAAAATTAGCCTCCACAATCCACCCAGTGTTGGACTACAGGACTCTTAGTGTCCCTTAAGCTGACTGAAGATACATTCAACTCCTCCTGCTCACCAAGCACATGGGCACAACTTCCCAAGAGTGCACTCTGGTCTTCGATGATCTCTGCTTAACGCTGAGGTCCAGGGTTGTCTTGGCTAGGTAAGAATAACAACTGGAGTCCCCTTCTAGTGCTTTCCAGAGCAGGTGGCAATGATTTCAGGCCAAACAATCTCTACTTTCACCTTTCTCTTTAAAAAGCTAATTTATTAATAAGCAAGTGTAGAACAATGCCAGCATCAACACTGGTATTTTCTGCTATCCTACAAAACTAAGCATAATGTTTCTAAAATGTAATACAATCTACTGGGCACTTTTTTTTTTTAACAGTTAAACACAAGCTTTATTAAGATGTCATGTTTTATATTATTGCATTTTTTTATTGTGGTAAAATATGTATAACACAAACTTTACCATCTTAGTCATTTTTAAGTGTGCAGTTCAGTGACATTAAGCACTTTCAAACTGCTGTCCAACCATTACCACCAGCCACATCCAGAATGCTTATCATCTTGCAAAACTAAAATTCTGGAGCCATTAAACATTAACAGCCTCCTCTTTCCTCAGCCCCTAGTAACTGACATTCTACTTTATGTCTCTGAATTTGACTACTCTAAGTGCATCATTTAAATGGGGTTATGCAGTCTGTCCTTCTGTGACTGGCTCATTTCAGTCAGCATAATGTCCTCAGAGTTTATCCGTGTTGTAGCATGTCTACTGGGCACTTCTTACTTCTCGTGTCACAGGAAAGCATAGCTCTCAGAATAAAATGTAGAGCCAGGGGCGTCTCAGCAGAGAGGCCCTGCTGAATAGACAGGCAAAATGTAATCACTGTGTTTATGAAAGCCGAACCCAGAAGGACCAGCATCAACTGCTCCACAGAATGCTGTTCAGGGCTCCCTTCTGCTGGAGCACCCCTGAAACCTTCATGCCAGCCCCCAGCAAGTAAGCAAGTGAGGTCTGGGAGCCAGGCCACCCAGCATGTCTGAGAGGTAAAAGAGGGTCAAGTTTCAATGAGAACTGAACTTTTCATAATTAATGTCTGCTATATGCTATCTTTAGGGCTTCGGGGAAATTAATGTCAATATAAGTGACTGGCCAGGAATAATTTACATTATGAGTGAACATCAAATTAATGGCTCCATTACATTTAAGGCAACTTTGCTATCGTAATAGTGATACTAACTTGTATGATAAAAAATATAACTTACCCCATAAAACATAGCATTTATTATTTCATCTTATGCATCAATATTTTGGCTGTTTAGCTGTTTTATGTAAGCCTTACTCCCCTAACTAAATTATATGTTTCACAAACACAGTCTTTGACATCTTTTATTTCCATCTCAAATTTATGTGCACAAAAAAGCAGGTAGTTATTCTAAGACATAAAAATATTAAATTGATTAATCATTTTAAAAATTGGTTAAACAAGGTAGTATTTATAGCTTAGTGGGAACAGGCATATGTTTTGCAGTCAAGTATGTTATCCTATTTTGAAACTCAGTTCTACTCAGGGTTGTTCAGTATTAAATGACAATATATTTAACACCATTGGTTTAGAATCTGAAACAGAATAGATAATCAATTGCATTTCAACTACTAATAGTAATAATGTTACTGCAATGGACTAAATGCTTGTGTTCCCCCCAAAATTAATATGTGGAAATCCTAAACCCTAGTATGTCAAGTTGGGCAGCAATCAAGTCTGGGACATTATGAAAGATCATCCTTCAAGAAGCTTCCCTGGCCAAGAATGGGGCCTATAACCAAAGAACAATTCAAACAGCGACAGGAAAGAGCCCAGGTGGGATGAACTGAGCGCCTCCCACCCACTGACAGCCAGCATCAACTCACCCATCACCTAGCTGAGCCACCTCAAGTGCCGCTCCCACAGGGACCATCCATCCCCCAGGGGACTGCAACCCAGCAACACCTAAACTGAGGCCTCCTGGGTCACCCAGAATTCCTACAAAAACATGAAGGTGGGAAACCCTCATCATTCTAAGCCACTACATTTTGGGGTCACTTTTTATGCAACAAGAGATAATTCAGATTTTACCTCAGCTCCCATCTTTCTTTCTGCCCAGTATAATAATTTACCTAAAAGTACCTGTTTCATATATTAAAAATATCATCAAAGGGGCATAGAGAACACATGTTCCATTTCCCTCTGGCCACATCAAAGAGGCATGTGGTTTCTCATATTTAAAACCTGTTTGAGGCTCTAAATATGAGCTTCAGTGGATAGAGCATCAGCCAGGCATATGCATGTTCTGTGTTCAATTCCTGGTCAGGGCACACAGGGGAAGCAACCCAACCATCTGCTTCTCTCTCCCTCCTTTTCTCCCTTCTCTCTCGCTTCCCCTCCCACAGCAAGTGGCTCATTTGGTTCTAGTGTGGCCCAGGGCTCTGAGGATAGCTAGGTAGGTCTGAGCATGAGAGCCTCAGGCACTAAAAATAGCTCAGTTGATTCAAGCATCAGCCCCAGACGGGGACCCTGGTTGGGGGGCACACAGGAGTCTGTCTCACTATCTCACCTCCTCTCATTTAAAAATAAAAATAAAAATAAACTGTTTGAAAGACTCTAGCTTCTGGGTTGTGATATATTCAGATTAAACAGATCAACTATATAACCATAAATATAAACCATAAAAACAAAAGGAGTTAAATGATATAGTAGGATATAGTTCAATATCCCATGAGTTAAATTTGTTTCTAAATAAGACTTCTGTTTTCTTTTCTTTCCTTATCATTATTAAGTGAGAAGCAGGAAGGCAGACTCCCACATGCACCCTGACTGGGATCTACCTGGCAAGCCCACTAGGGGGTGATGCTCTGCCCATTTGGATCTGCTGCTCTGTTGCTCCAAATGGAGCTATTTCAGCACCTGAGGCGAGGCTCTGAAGCCATCCTCAATGCCTGGGGCAAAATTTCTTGAACCATTTGAGCCATGGCTATGGGGGGGGGTAGGAAGGGGGAGGGATGGGGTGGAGAAGCAGATGGTTGCTTCTCCTATGTGCCCTGACCGGGAATCGAACCCAGGACTTCCACAAGCTGGTCTGATGCTTTACTGATGAGCCAACCAGCCAGGGCCAAATAAGACTTATTTTAATTATAGAATACAAATTTCCCTAAGTTTCACTTTAATACCTGAATCTCTTTAAAAAACATTTCAGCTCATCAAGGGCATTTTTTAAAAATTAAATTTATTAGGGTAACACTGGTTAATAATATTATATAAGTTCCAGGTGTATGATTCTATAATACATCATTTGTATAACACATTGAATGTTCACCAAAGGGCTTTTTTACTTAAGGACCTAAGACTAAATTTAGATATTATCCTTACTATATTCCTACAATTTTAATTTCAATTAATACTATCTATATTAATTTTTGCTGAAATAAAAGTATTCCAAGAATGTCAAATTTATTTACTCTAACAAAAAAGCCAAGCTGTCTGAAAATTAAAAAGAACATAAACTCATAAGATTATAAAAAAGTAATTCCCCAAGAACGGATATTATTTTATAAAAACATTTTTTAAATTGAAGAAAATAAGCACATTTTCTTTTCTTTTTCTTTATACAGTGAGGTGGGGAAGCAGAGAAACAAACTCCCTCATACGCCCGAGCAGGATCAACCTGGCAAGCCCACTGGGGGCAATGCTCTGCCCATCTGGAGCACTGCTCTATTGCTCATCAACTGAGCTCTTAGTGCCTGAGGCAGAGGCCATGGAACCATCCTCAGTGCCCATGGCCAACTTGCTCCAATCTAGCCATGGCTTCAGGAGGGGAAAACAGAAAGAGAGAGAGAAAGAGAGAAAGAGAAGAGGGGGTGGGGTAGAGAAGTAGATGGGTGCTTCTCCTGTGTGCCCTGTCCAGGAATTGAACTCAGGATATCCACACGCCAGGCCAATGCTCTACCACTGAGCCAACTGGCCATGGCCTATGTATTAGTGTTAACAAAGATACCTTATAATCTCTACACTTAATTTTTTTTAATTTTATTTATTTTATTTATTTAGTGAGAGAAAGAGACAGACAGGGATAGACAGGAAGGGAGAGAGATGAGAAGCATCAACTCATAGTTGTTGCACTTTAGTTGTTCATTGATTGCTTTCTCATACATGCCTTGATGAGAGGAAAGGCCTCCAGCTGAGCCAATGACTCCTTGCTCAAACCAGCAACCTTGGGGTCATGTCTATGATTCTGTTCTCAAGCCAGCAACCCCACACTCTCGATGGTGAGTCCTACTCAAGCCAGATAGCCCACACTCAAGTCAGCAACCTCAGGGTTTTGAACCTGAGTCAGCATCCCAGGTAGATGCTCTATCCACTGTGCCAACCCCTGCATGATAAAGCATTTTTTTCTTTCTTTTTCTTTTTTAGTGAGAGAGATGGGGGGGGGGTGACAGACAAGAACAGACAGACAGGAAGGGAGAGAGATGGGAAACATCAATTCATCATTGTGGCACCTTAGTTATTCATCAATTACCATTCAATATTTGCCATGAACAGGGGGCTCCATCCGAGCCAGTGACTACTTGCTTCAGGCAGTTATCTTGGGCTCAAGCCAATGACCATGGTGGGGTCATGCCCATGATCCCACGCTCAAGTCAGCAACCCTGCCCTAAAGATGGTGAGCCTGCACTCCAGCTGGCAACCTCCGGGCTTCAACACTGGGTCCTCTGTGTCCCAGGCCGATGTTCTATGCACTGCATCACCACCTGGTCAAACTCAGGCTTCCTTTTTTAATTAAAGCTTAATATGCTAAAAAAAAAACTCATTCCATTATAATTTTTTATTTTAAAATAAAATATGAAGATCATAGTTTTGTTTCCAAGTGTCTAAAATGTTTAATAAGTGGTACCTCAAAAACTTAGAACTTAACTAAGAGTATTTTACATATGAAAATCTACGCAAACTAAAGACAAATGCAAAATGGTTAAGGGAAAAATATGCGTGCACATGGCTTATCAAGCAGAAGTGGTACATTAAAAATTATAGACTTCATTCAGATCCCAAATGGAAGAGTAAAAGCCGATGACACCCCAGGTCTACTACTCTGGGAATACTTTTATAACCCTTTCTGACTTGGCAACATTTTCCCTACAAGACATCCACTCTCCCTCCCGACGAGGACCCTGCAAAGTTTACTGTGTCTGGGAACTCTCGAATTAAGCACCCTGCACCTCTAAACTGAGGACTTCACCCAGATCAGCAGTTTAACATCACCAGGGAGCAAATTCAAATGCAAGTTCTCAGGCCACCCGATTGGCCATTGGTGATGAACAGCCCTCCAGGAGACTCTGGTGGATGAGTTGGGAAACACTGACCCAGATTCGGGGCTCCTAAAGCCACCTGTGCATCATTGTCACCTCCAGGTGCTCTCAGCAGTTCCCCAACTTCTACTCAAGGAAGGGAGGCCCAGGAAGCTACAGAATCCCAGGTGTTCTTGCTGACTGGGTTCACTGGGGACGCCTAGAGAAGGTGATTATGAAGGGCCTTTCAAGGGAGAATTGATGACTGTTCCTGCACGTCAGCCCTGATAGTGCCCATTTTGCTGGGGCCTTTGCCAAGCCGCTGAGAAGGAGAAGGCAGAAGCCTAAAACTGCACACAGAGAAGCCAGGACCTCACTGTACAAGAAAATCCCCATTCGCAGGAGGCAAAAGTTCCCGTCACATTCCCAGCACAGAAAAACACGTTTCAAAACTGAAGGACAGCTACTTCACTCCTCCCCAGCTATGCTTACAAGTGTTTATCAGTTTACTTCTGTGTTAAAGAGAGGTGACCTTATTTTCCAACACTGTGTTCCTGAGAGAATGCCCTGAAGTAGATTCCATTAAGTAAGTCTACTGTGGGGCAGACTCAGACCTTTTTTTTTTTAGGTGAGATGAGGGAAGATAGTAAGGCACACTTCCACATGCAATTTCAAATGAAATCCACCCAGCAACCCCATCTGGGGCCAATGCTAGAGTACTAAGCTATTTTTAGTACCTGAGCCTGATATACTCCAGAAGAGTTATCCTCAGTGCCCAGGGCCATGCTGGAAACAACAGAGCAAATTACTGTGGGAGAAGAAGAAGAAAAAGGGGAGGGGGAGGGAGAAGCAAATGGCCACTTCTCCTGTGTGCCCTGACTGGGAATTGAACCCAGGACGTCCCTCTACGGAGCTGACACTCTATTTACTAAGCCACCAGCCAGGGCCAAACTCAGAGCTTCTAAGGCATAAATAAATAAATCCAAAGAAAGAAGGTGATGCTAGGCATGGTGAGAGCAATGGCAGCCATGGATTGGACTCAGCACATGGAACAGAAAGCCAACTTTCCAGCCCCTCCTGGTCGTGCCTCCCATCCCAATAAGAGAGTCCACTTTGTATGGCAGCCCATCCTGGTCTGGGTCATCACTGACCTTCATTAAGTTGAAAAATGCTTCTCCTCATGGGTCTATGTTCAGCAATCGGCAGAACACCCCACGAGGGCCTTTCCAATATGATCAACTACTATTTCCTGAGCCCAGGAGTGTACCAGGTTGAGTTAGTTGCCTCAGCAGGACAGCGCCAACCTCCCCTTCATACCCTCCCCTCACAAGTGTCTAGTGTGGAGCTAAGGACAGCCACTGGGCACATCCCAAACTCTAGTCCTTGATACTCTTATGCTGCC
Organism: Rhynchonycteris naso; assembly: GCA_037038555.1. Classification (NCBI taxonomy): domain Eukaryota; kingdom Metazoa; phylum Chordata; class Mammalia; order Chiroptera; family Emballonuridae; genus Rhynchonycteris; species Rhynchonycteris naso. The sequence continues at coordinate 234,262,678 of CM072998.1, forward strand.
TTGGCATGTCTTGCTGTTATATTCCATCTTTGATATGTTTCGGCAAATATTCTGTTACATTAGATGTTTGCCTTCTCTTGCAGTATTTAGAGAAATCTTTATTGGGAAGTAATGCCCAGCCAGCCTCAGTTCCAGGGAGAGCATATCTAATTCCCAACACAACCTTCAGGACGGGACATCCTCCAGGAAAACCCATCCAATCATCAACAATCCACCCCTGCCCCAGGCTGGGCAGAGTGAAATTCAGGGCCTCTGGGCACAGCCCCAGCAGAAGGAAGGGCACATCCAGGAAAGGCAAAACGTGGGAACATCACTCCACTACCTCACAAATAGGGAAGACCAGGCTGGGAAGAGCAAGAGGACCCATTTTGTCCACAGCCAAGGCCACTTGCAGTCCGAGTTCAATGAGTGCGTGCTCTTCCAGTCCCCAGAAGACCTAAAGATCCCATCGACCTCTTGGCACTGATGTCCTCATTAGTAAATCAGCACCATAGTAGCATCAACCCTGCACAGTTTTTCTGAGAAAGACATGGCATGATCCCAGGTGACCTCCAGCAGCCCCACATAGGCACAGAAACCTACTCCACACATGCTGCGACCAACCAAACACTCAGACAGTGCCCTGTGTGTGACTAAATTCCTCTTTGAGATATTCTATGAAAGGAATAATTGTTTACTTACTTTTTCCACAGGACTTATTAAACTTATCATTTTTAATGGAAAAAATATGACTTCTCAATATTTTTCTCATCTAGAGAAAATACCTAAATAAAATTTAAAAGGTCAAATATAGAATTCCTACCTTCCCAGAGTAAAGAGTTTAAACAACCAACTCACAGACCAAAAATGACATTAAAAAGCCTCTAGTTTAACTTTACACCCTGCCTTCTTTCACCAGATGTGAAATACCCTCTAAAAATAAAATAAATTCAGAGGGGAAAAAAAAATTTCTGCACCTAGAGAAAATTTAAGCATAAAAATGTGGTCACAATAAAAAAGAAACCAGCCATAATTCCCTACTAAATTACTATAGTTGCACTTCAATTTTATTTACCTACAGTTTATTGTTTATATTTTTCAAATAATCAAATTACTTGTCTTGCATGTTTATGACCAGTATTTTAAAGACTTTTATTTATTCAGTTAAAAAGAGAAGAGAGAGAGAGAGAAAGAAGGAGGAGAGGAGAAAGAAGCATCAACTCCCACATGTGCCTTGACCGGGCAAGCTCAGGGTTTCTAACTGGCAACCTCAGCGTTCCAAGTCAATGCTTTCTCCTCTGTGCCACCACAGGTCAATACGGCCAATTTTTAAAAAATGTGTGAAATGTAGATCAGACCAGGAAATAACAATGCAAGAGTTACACACATCTCCACCAAAACCCTGGAAGAGATGGGTGTGTGGCCATCTCTGGAATACTGCAACCCAAGTGGAGCTCAGGATGGATGAGGGGGGCTGCTCAGGCAGAAAGGTGATTCTGAGAGGGTCCGTTATTAAACCTTCCACCTAAATGCTGTCCAGAGCCACTTACTACATACTTGAAAGACCAAAGTTAAAGGAACCATGTCTTACTCACCATGAATAATGCTGTGATGAACATGGGAGTGCATGTGTTTTTGCATACCATGTTTTCAAGATATGGAAATAACAAAAGTGTGCTTTTTGATAGAGGACTGGATAAAGAAGATGTGGTACATATATACAATGGAATGCTACTCAGTCATAAGAAATTGATGACATTGTTATTTACGACAACATGGATGGACCTTGAAAACATTATACTAAGTGAAAGAAGTAAATCAGAAAAAGCTAAGAACTATATGATTTCACACATAGATAGGATATAAAACTGAGGCTCATGGACATAGGTAAAAATGAAGTGGCTACCAGGGGCAAGGAGTGGGGGGGAGGGGAGTAAAGAGGAACAAATATACAGTGACGGAAAACAATGACTTTGGGTGATGGGTACACAATGCAATCAACAGTTCAATTGCTATAGAGATGTTCATCTGAGATCTATGTACTCCTGTTGATCTTATTGATCAATGTCACCCCATTAAATTTAATTTCAAAATAAAAAAATTAAAATAAAAAAAACGCTGAGAGAACCAAAGCAGTCAATAAGCAACCTAAACTTTTGAAAAAAAATCTTCCATAACTAACACATCTCTTAGATTAAGAGCTCAGTCAGTAACTTTCAAATAAAGTTCAGAAAGCCTGATCTGAATACATAATTATTCACTCCTCTATGGATGCAGCCAGACAGATATCTAGTGGGCAAAGCTAAAAAGATCTTTGAGAACTCATAGTCTGAAGGCCACTCTACTACATGAATCCAGGAAATCTCCAAAAGTACATTCAAGATGATTTTGTCCTGGAAATTTTTGAAAGCATTTTAATATATTATTAAGCATTCTACCATAGCTGCAGAAAAATCTCACATTCTTGTATGTGGAATCTAAGAAAGTCAAGCTCACAGAAGCAGAGAGTAAAAAGGTAGTTGCCAGACACTAGGAGGTGGGAAAAAAGGAGAGATGTTGGTCAAAGGGCACAAACTTTCAGTTGTAAATTTTTGTCAATTATACCTCAATAATGCTGGCAAAAATAAATAAAACCAAAACATTTCGGGATTTTCTAAATTTCAGAAATTAATTTGTTATATATTAAGTTGTTGAATACGAACCATTAATAAATTTTAGACCAACCAATACTAAGCCATTCTTTGCAGCAAGAGACAGATACCAGGACCAAGACAGAGCTTCTGAACACACACACCAGCAGAAGTGTGGGATAGCCTCCACAATGCTGGCCCCCTACTCATATGTCCCTTTATTGGTGTGCTACCAGGGTCACTGGTTTTATTCAAATGGTTTTCTTTCCACCTTGACAAAATTTTAAGGTTAGGAGAATAAAGATTAATATAGCATTATTCTTTATTCTCAGCAACTAGCATAGTGCCCGGACACATATGCACTCAATAAATGTGTAAGTGAATGCCTCTAGACCATTCAGCAGAACCTGGCTGGTGTGGCACAACCTTCTTTTAGACCACTAAAACTTTATCTAACTTGACCTTCTCACAACAACTCTATGTTCCTTCACATTACTAACATGAAAGAAGCTCTGTGGGAAGCTGAGAGCATCCATCCCTCAGCCTGTTCCTGACACAGCAATCAATACAAAATATTCTGAGAACTGAGTTCAGCCAGTTACAGGCATACCCACACTATCGACCACAATTCTATGTTCTCTAAATTGTCTACAAGCTCATCAGAGGAAACATTCCAAATGTATTTCAAATATCCAAATACAAATCTATAGGTTTGATCTTCTAGCCTAGTAACTTTATTTTTTGAGAATAGGCATAATTTGTTCTTAGTGAGACTATTCTTGCATTCAGAGACTATCATTTTCTTTCCTACAAGTACACAACCATCTGCTTAACACCATGTCTTAGTTGCTTTGAAGGGTATGGAGTAACATTAATGAATTGTCTAAAACATTTTCTCATGGAAATATAATGTCAGTCAAAAACACAAACCATATTTGTTGTTTTAAGTTTTCTTGGAGGTATATTAAAAATTAAAAAGAATCTGGTGGAATTAATTTTGATAGTATGTTTTATTTAGCCAAAAAATCTAAAATACAGTACTATTGTTTTAACATATAACATAAAAAATATTGTTATTCTATATTCTTTTTTCAAACTAAATCTTCAAAATCTTGTATATATTTTACTTTATAGGACATCTCAATTCACATCAGCTGCATATCCTGTGCTCAGTAGCCACGTGTGGCCAGTGTCACCACGCTGCACAGCAAAGCTCTAGGATCTCTTGGCTCTTTCTGAATTATCAGGGTATTTATCTTGACTCTGGCACCTCTTTTCTTCAACATAATCTCTCAGGATATTATCAATAGTGGTACCTTGATTGCATCTGCAAATTCCTTCAGCACCTAAGAGATTACTCATCTCAATCTCAAGATGCAAACTACTCTCAGAGTAGCAGAGTGGTTTCAGACTGAAGCGGATATTCATAAGAACCTGTGCTTTTGAATATGACGTACGCCCCTCTCTCAAGTCTTATGGAAATGATAAGGCAGAGATACACTTTTACACCTTTTCTTTCACTACCTAAGCATCATAAGAGGTGGTTATTTCTTATGTTCTTTTTATTCAGACCATAGAAGGGTAAAGAAAATAATTAGAGAGGAGACACAATAGGAACCTTTTAGAATAATGAAGGTGGCACTAAGCAGGAAGAGGCAGATGAGCAGTCTGAGCAGAGGACACAGCAGATGCAAAGGCAGGACCTTCCCAGGAAAGTGGCCAGAGGTGCATGGAGGCCAAGTCAGGGAGGACCTGGACCAGCGTGTTAACACGACTTTGTTCTGGACACAAGTCAGGGCCTAGAGCAACTGAGCAATGTGACAGACCAGTATCAGATCCCTCTGGAGGCAGGGCAACAGAGAGAGGGAAGGGAAGAAGATTGAGGCTGGGAGGCCAGACAGGAAGCAAAAGATGACAAAATCCCGAACTAAGATGCACCAGGAATGCAGAGCAGGGTCAGATGGAGGGGGAAACCCAGGAGGTAGGGATATCAAAGGGAATTAAGGTCCTAATTTCAGTATCATGGTGATAGCTGCTGAGCATCCACTGGCAGTAGTGCTGGTTTATGAGTATGGGCTCGTCTTCTGCTGTCAATCAAGAGGCCTCTCCAGTTCAAAGGGAGCATTTCTGTGTTGAGGTGTTAACCTCAACTCAGATGTAGAGGGAAGAACTCAGTCCTTTTCAAACACAAGCCTTTCATGAGTCCTACACTGTCACAAGCATCAACTAATCTATTAAAAATCTATGAGCACGGACTAAAGTTGTTACTTCATTTGCTAATTTAGGTTTGAGGGATTTACCCTTTCTTTAGTAGAAGAAAAGTTTCTATAGTTCTGCTGCTATACATATCAAAATGCAAGAAAAAATACCTTCCAACATAATCTTTTTGTATTACTTTTTGTTCAAAGGGAGGGTATGGGTGCCAAAAAGTGATAGCTTTCAAAGGGGGGCTGTTGGGAGAGGGAGGTGGAGAGACAGAGCAACAAAGAACAAAAAATAACTCATGAACACAATAGTGTGGTAACTGCCTGGAGAGGGCAGGTACAGGAAGGAGGCTATAGGGGGTATAAACAGCAATGGAAGGAAACCTGACTGGGGGCAGGGGGTGAACACACAATATGGTGTACAGAGCTGTGTTGTTGTAGAACTAGGCATGTGAAACCTATATAATTATGTTAACCAGTGTCACCCCAATAAAATTCCATTAAATAATAAGCCAATTAAAAAATAAGCAAAGGACCCAATTACACACTTCTCCAAAGAGGACATACAGATGGACAATAGACATATATGAAAAGATGCTCAATGTCACTAGTGATCAGATAAATGCAAATTAAAACCACAATAAAATGTCACCTCACACTTGTCAGAATGGCTATCACCAATATATTCACAAACAAGTGTCAGCGAAGATGTAGAGAAAAGAGAACTTTCATGCAATGTTGGTAGGAATGCAGATTGGAGCAGCCACTGTGGGAAGCAATATGGAGTTACCTCAAAAAATTAAAAGTGGAAATGCCTTATGACCCAGCAATTCCACTCCTGGAAATTTATCTAAAGAACCCAAAACAATGATTTGAAATCATATATGCACCCCTATATTCACTGCAGTGTTATTTACAATATCCAAGATTTGAAAGTAGCTCAAGTGTCTATCAGTAGATGAGTGGGAAAAATAGCTGTGGTACATTTACACAAAGGAATACTACTTGGCCATAAAAAAGAAGGAAATCTTACCCTTTGCAACAGAATGGATGGATGTAGAAAGCATTACGCTAAGTGAAATAAGCCAGTCAGAGAAAGACAAGTACTATATGATTTCACTCATATGCTGAATCTTATTAACAAAATAAGCAAAACAGAGACTCATAGACAAAAAGCAAGCTGACAGCTGTCAGGGGCAGGGTTGGGGAAGGTTGAGGAGGGTACTGGAGGATAAATGGTGATGGATGGAGACTTGACTTAGGGTGGTGAATAAACAATATAGTGTACAGTTGATGTGTTATAGATCTGTTGAAACCAGAAAATGTATGGTTTTAAGATTCAAAACATTTTCCTAACTGGTTGAAATATGAAGATCAGATAAGAGTGAAAACTGTAGGCCCTGGACAGTTGGCTCAGTGGATAGAGCATTGGCTCGGCATTCGGAAGTCCCAGGTTGGATCCCCAGTCAGGGCACACATGAGAAGCACCCATTTGCTTCTCTTCCTCTCCCTCTCCTTCTCTCATCCCCTCTCATAGCCAGTAGCTCAAATGGTCCAAGTGTCAACCTCATGCACTGAAGACAGCTCACTAATTCGAGCGTCGGCCCCAAATGGGGGCTGCCAGGTGGATCTTGGTCGATACACATGCAAGAGTCTGTCTCACTATCTCCCCTTCTCTCACTTAAAAAAAAATAAGAGTGAAACCTGTAAATCGAACATAATTATACAAAGTAACTACAATTACTTTAATTTTGAACATAAATTGTGTTGGAGAAACTATAAAATGGAGAGCTAGCCCATCACGGTTATGATCAAGAACACCACCTCTACCCACACTACACAAAGACCACACAGAGGAGGGAGGAGACAACACTGTTTCCTTGCATAGAGAGTACTTCTGTGGATGAACACACTGTCTCACTAAAGACAGCATCACAAAACCAAGCATACATCATAAAATATAGCAGTAAACTGACTTAATGAAGGGAGTGTGGGTCAGGAAGGCAAAGGTGTACTGTTGTTAACACTTCTGAGAAAGACTTTGAGGATTTGAGGAAGAGCAGGACTGAGCAGTGGGTACCTGGTCCCACAGTTCTAGGAGTCAGATCACTTAAACAGGCTTAGATAACAGTGCTTTTACAAAATGATTTCAAAAACACACACGCACCTCCTGACCAGGCAGTAGCGCCATGGAGAGAGTGTCAGACTGGGACATGGAGGACCCAGATTTGAAACCCCAAGGTTACCAGCTTGAGTATGGACTCATCAGCTTGAATGCAGGGTCACTGGCTTGAGCATTGGATCATAGACATGACCTCATGGTCGCTGGATTGAGCCCAAGGTCTCTGGCTTGAGCAAGGGGTCACGTACTTTGCTGGAGCCCCCTGATGAAGGCACATATGAGAAAGCAATCAATGAACAACCAAGGAGCCACAATGAAGAATGGATGATTCTCATCTCTCTCTCTTCCTGTCTGTCTGTCCCTATCTGTCCCTCTCTCTTACTCTTTGTCTCTGTCAAAAAAACCCCAAAAAAACATGCACCCCCAAACACTGTTTTTCATTTTGTAAGATGTTAGTCTTTAATTTCTTTTTTGGCAAAAGTTAAACATCACATGCACGTAAAAACAGGAACAAGAATAAGAGGAAATAACATTTTTGAAATAATTATAAAAAATTGTCCTATGTATCTATATCTGTTTTGTAATTTTTTCTGGTTCCAAAACATATTTCCTGTCATCCTACATTAATAATTTGTGATGGAACTGTTTGCTTCTTATGAGTGTGACATATGTTGCCAAGGCTGTTATTCAAAAGTTAAAATTGAAGTGAAAATTTAAACAAAAATAAAAGAATTTAGCAAAAAAAATTTTTTTCCTGAGTAGTATTCCATAGTATATATGTACCAAAGCTTTTTAATCCACTCGTCCTCTGACGGACACTTGGGCTGTTTCCAGATCTTTGCTATTGTGAACAATGCTGCCACGAACATGGGGGCGCATTTCTTCTTTTCAAACAGTGCTATGATGTTCTTAGGGTATATTCCTATAAGTGGGATATCTGGGTCAAAAGGCAGTTCGATTTTTAATTTTTGGAGGAATCTCCATACTGTTTTCCACAGTGGCTGCACCAGTCTGCATTCCCACCAGCAGTGCAGGAGGGTTCCCCTTTCTCTACATCCTCGCCAGCACTTAATCTGTGTTGTTTTGCTGATGAGCGCCATTCTGACTGGTGTGAGGTGATATCTCATTGTGGTTTTAATTTGCATTTCTCTAATGATTAGTGATGTTGAGAATTTTTACATACTACTCAGTCATAAGAAATGATGACATCGGGTCATTTACAACAAAATGGATGTACCTTGATAACATTATACGGAGTGAAATAAGTAAAACAGAAAAAAACTGAGAACTGCATGATTTCATACATAGGTGGGACATAAAAGTGAGACTATGAGACATGGACAAGAATGTGGTGGTTACGGGGTGGGGGGAGGGAAAGAGGGTGGGAGAGGGGGGAGAGGAGGGGCACAGGGAAAACCAGATAGAAGGTGACAGAGGACAATTTAACTTTGGGTGATGGGTATGCAACATAATTGAATGATAAGATAACCTGGAGATGTTTTCTTTGAACATATGTACCCTGATTTATTAATGTCACCCCATTAAAATTAATTAAAAAAAAAAGAAAACAATTTTTTTTCCTGAAACACTGAGTATACTACAAGTGTATGATGGTTAATTTTATGCATAAACTTGACTGGACCATAGGGCTGCTCAGATATTTGGTAAAACATTTTTCTGGGTGTGTCTAGGAGGGTTTTTTCTGGATGAAATCAGACTGAGTAAAGCAGAGTGCACTCCCGAATGCACGCGGACCTCATCTAGTCTACTGAGGGCCAGTACTCAACAAAATAGGGGAAGAGAGGGGAATTTGATCTCTGACTGATGGGTCTTCTCCTTCCCTCGGACTGGAACCTACACCATTAGTGCTCCTGAGTCGTCAGCTTGCAGAAAGCAGATTGTGAGACTTCTCACCCTCCATAATTGCATGAGCCAATTCCTTATAATAAATTTTATTGAAATAGAGATAGCAATGCAGATAGAGCAGGGGGAGGGAAAAAGAGAGAAGGGAGGGAGAAAGCAAGACAGAGAGATATCAAGATGGAGATTCCATTGGTTCTGTTTTCTGGTATTTGTGGATAATAAATACTATCTTGTAAAATAAAAAATCCAAATTAAAATGAAGACATTTAAGCATTTCAGATACAAAATGTACAGACATTTGATAATGTCTTCTATGCTGAATTAAAGGCTTTGTGACGTGGTCTCTTTATCACGAACTCAGAGGGCCTAGCCACTTTTTGGGAAAGGTCCAAAGAACAGACAGAGCCTTTCAATAGCTGAATGGTTCACACTGAAATTACTCTGGAAGAGGCATATGCAAATAGCAATGGGGAATTAACAAGCAAAGCAGTTTAGTCCTGTGCTAGTATATTCTGAAAGGAAAAATACCTGCAGGAGAAATCAGATAAGTGAATCAGGCCACAGGAGCTGATCAGGCTACTCTGGGGCAGGGGCAGAGCCACCTCTGATGGGGAAGCATGGTCCCTGAGAAGCCCATACTGAACCCTGGGCCTTCGCACACATACATGCTCTCACACTCACTCACATGCATGCAAACACACAAACTCTCACATATACTGCACACATCACACACACACACACACACCACACTCACATACACATAAACTCACACATACACAAGTACACACATGCGTACGCACACACACAAACACATCACTCACACACACACATACTCGCAAGCACAAACTACATGATGTGTGTGGGACTGCTATCACTTCTAAGGAAAATTAAAACCAAATTCTAAACAATATAAGATAATAACAAATTTCTTTTGGAATTACCTAAGATAGTATTTCCCACAAAACATAAATTTATATGACAGTAATCGTCTCCGTATAAGAACTATAAATATAAATTCCCTAACAAGAATTAGAAAAAATACAATCTTCATTGATTTCAAGAGCTCAGTTACTGTATAGCCAGTCTATCCCTTTTAAGATGGTGACCACTCTGGCTAAAACTTTACAAAAAGGTTCACAGTCATGTGCCTGATTCAGGTTGCATTTTAGAACAAAGTCTACAAAAGCTATGAAGATCACCCATGACTAGTCATATTTAAAACCAACACAATAATTTCTCTCCTTCTCTCAATGGTCACTAAACAAGAATAAAAATTTATTGGAAAAAAAAACATTTGATTCTTAAAAATCACATTCCAGTGAATGATCATTTGAATGAATACAAGCCAGGGACAGATTATACAGGATTTTAAAAATCCCCAATTCACTGTCAAGTGTACAAATAGCCTCCCATTTCATCTTGTTCGAACTGTGTAGTCAAACCACAGACATGCTGTCAGGATCCATTGATATTTTCAACACTGTTGAGTTCCCAATTATCAAGTGTCTCTTTTTTATTTTTAATTAATTGATTTTATTAATTTTTCATTTTAATGGGGTGATATTGATAAATCAGGGTACATATGTTCAGAGAAAACCTCTGCAGGTTATTTTGATATTTGATTATAATGCATACCCATCACCCAAAGTCATATTGTCTTCCGTCACCTTCTATCTGGTTTTATCTGTGCCCCTCCCCTCCAAGTGTCTCTTTTTGACCACGAGTAGAAATGGTAGCCAGGAAAAGTAAGATGACCAAGAGATTTCACATGTGTCAATAAGTATGTGTACATGCATTTATGATTGTGAACTAACAGCACTAATAATTTGAAAATAAGTCTTTACATTTTATTCACTTTTGCTCCAATATGCAAAAACTTAAAATCCTGGAAAAGAATCTATAAATATTCTTATTTCTAAAATGGGTATTATTTCCCTTTGAAAAAGACAAGTAACATCAAAATCAAAGCATCAACAAAAGTCATTATTACAAGATGTGGTAGTATAAGTAACATAACATAACTTGGAAACCAGATGAATAACTTAATAGTCAAGAGTGCAGGGTGAGCCTGACCTGTGGTGGCACAGTGGATAAAGTGTCGACCTGGGAACCCTAAGGCCGCCAGTTCAAAACCCTGCACTGGTCTGGTCAAGGCACATATGGGAGTTGATGCTTCCAGCTCCTCCCCCCTTTCTCTCTTTCTCTCTCTCTCTCTCTCTCACTCTGTGTCTCCTCTCTAAAATGAATAAAATAAAAATAAATTCTAAAAAAAAAAAAAAGAGTGCAGGGTGAGCAGGTTCATTAGGCTACAGCTATGGCCCCAAGTTCAGTGCTGGCTTCTGTAGTGGCCAGAGCATTCTGACAAGCATTGGTTACTTTTACAGTGGGTACACTTTCCTACCACATTTACTCCCATGGCTTTTATAGAAGCAGTTAAGTGCCTCTAAGCTGCCATCTCGGGCATTGGGTAGGCCTCAGGTGACAGCCTGCAGACAAAGCAAGTGACTGACCCCTTCTGAAATGCCAGGGCAACTACTCCAAGAAACACGTTTCTAAATATAAATTCTTTCTTTCCTCTGACACTCCCCTCCCACCAAAGACTGCTCGAAACCTGCTCACTGGACCTCAGGGTGTGTGTGTGTGTGAACAGGAAAGCCAGTTCAGAATCTGCTTACCAGACCTCAGGTGTGTGTGTGTGTGTGTGTGTGTGTGTGTGTGTGTGTGAGTCAACAGGAAAGCCAGTTATCACAGAGCGCAGAAAACAAAGTTTGGAGAACTTCTCTGCTTGGTCCTCACAATCACCAGCGTCATCCTCACACCCCATTTAGTAAATACATATTAAGCCCTGTGCTGTGGCCTGACACTGTTCTATGCATTGCGGATACAGCAGTTTACATCACAGAGTCCCTTTCAACTTGGAACAATGTACTTCCAACATGTAGACAACTTACACAATTTCAGTAAGGAGTGAGGGCTATGTGCAAAATAAAACAGGATGATGGAACCCAGTGACTGGAGAAGGGGCTACTTTAGCTTCAGTGGTCAGGTAAGTCTCCAAAAAAGCGACTTTCACCCTGTGAGCGGTATGATGAGAATATAAAAAACAAATGGAGCAACACAGGACACCTATGAGATATATTTTGCTTACTTATTAGCCCTCGTAACAATCCTATAAAGGAGGTACTGTAGTCATCCCCATTTTAGATCGGGAAACCGAGGATCCATAGGCCTCAGGAACTTTCTCAACTTCACACAGAGCCCATCTTTGTACCCAGATAGACTCAACTGGAAAACTCTGTTTCCCAGTGTTAGGTTGCACACCTTTCTGAATAACAGGGATAAAACCTCATGCTGTCCCATTTCATCCCACACAGAACCCTTTTCGCAGCACCTCCCCAGTGAGAATAATCTCCTATGAAATCATCTAATCTGTAAATTAAACTTTATCACAGGTAGGTATGGGTAAGAAAAAAAGTATATACAGGGTATGAAACTACCCAACTTTTAAGGTATCCACTGAGGGTCTTAGAACATATGCCCCTCAGATAAGGAAGAACTACTGTAACAGGATATAATCTGTATTGTTCAGATACAAATAGAAATTAAATGGCCCTGGCCAGTTGGCTCAGTGGTAGAGTGTCAACGTGGCACGTGGAAATCCCGGGTTTGATCTCCGGTCAGGGCATCTGCTTTTCCTCCCCACCCCATTTCTCTTTCTCTCTTTCCCTCCCACAGCCATGGCTTGAATGGTTTGAGCAAAGTTGGCCCTGGGCACTGAGGAAGGCTCCATGGCCTAGGCCTCAGGTGCTAAAATACCTCATTGCTGAGCAATGGAGCTATGGCCCAGCCAGGCACAGTATTGCCTGGCAGGGCTTGCCAGATGGATCCTGGTCAGGCTCATGCAGGAGTCTGTCTCTGCCTCCCCACTTCTCGCTTAATAATAATAAAAAAATAAAAAGGAAATAAAATACAAGTTGGCAAACCCTCTCAGTCTGATCTCCAGAATATATCATATTTCACTGATTTTAAGACACATCTATTTTCCCGCTTTAATACCTGAAATCAGGATCCACATCACAATGCGTAGTGTGTCAATAGCTTAACTGCCAATATGTTTTCTGTCAACCCCGAGAAAGAAGATATCTACCAAGAAGGGCCCTGGTGACTAACTGGGCTCAAATTTAAAAACAGAGCCTAGCAGCAGATTCTAGCAGGCGCCTGTCCCACAAGCCATGCTTTAGGGAGCAGCCTGCACGAAACTGGCTATCCCCTGCCCTGGCACTGTACTGCCCACCTGCACTGTGCTCCCGCAGGCTAAGGCAGGAGCGGGATGTCCTGGGTCAGGGCGGGACATCTCTACATTTAAGTCAGCTCACCTCTGGCTCAGACAGCACACTTTTACTTTCTACCAAAGACAAGACTATTTCCCTGGTTTTAGCTGAAATACCAAAGACATTTCGCTAGAGTAGAGAAGAGCATAGCGGACTGAACTGGAGCAGAGCTGTCTGTCTAGCTGGAGAGGGCCTCATCTGATGGCCACCTTGCTTAAGGGTCAACTCACCTTAGTGCCACCTCACCTGAGGGGTACCTCACAGCTGGGTTGTATCATAACTGAGCTATCTCATGGCTGTGCTGCATCACAATTGAGGTATTTGCACTGAATAGTTTCCATCTTCACTGTACCCCTAACTGCTCAGATTCCTGTTAGTGTTGAATTGACACCAAGGACCATCAGTTGATATCTCTTTCTTAGTGGTATACAGGTGGTCCCAGGTTATGAACAGGATAGTTCTGTAGATTGAAAAATGTTTAAGTATTTAAATGCGAAGCAAGATAATAAATTCTATGCTAAGACAAACATCTAATTTGCATTTAACAGGTAAATGTACCTGTTCCAACTTACATACAAATTCAACTTAAGAACAAATCTATAGAACCTGTCTGGCTTGTAACCCAGTAAGTACCTGTATATAATAACGATGCATCTTAAGTACAATGCTGTGAGGTTAGAAGATATACAAGACTCCTGCAAACATCGGGTTCCCTCCATCTCCTCTGCTTCCCTTCCAGCCCAACTGGCATTAGTCGCCACAATAGCTTCCTAACTAGCTCCCTACTTCCAGTCTTTACTATTAATCCATTCTCTACAAAGTAGCGAACTGAGCTGTCAATTCTGAAAATTATAGCCTGATCCTCTTTATATCACACCCTCCAGTAGGTCCCAGTACATTTAAAATAAACAGAAACTCCTCTCATGGCCTACAAAGCCCTGCTAATTTGATTCCTCTGCTACTGTCTCCTGCCCTTCATAAAGGAAGGTTCTGCCTGCCTCAGTGCCTTTATACATGCTGTCCTCTCTGCCCAGAGCACTTCCAGTGTTGTCTCATTATTTCACTTAAAGACCAGCTTAAATATTCTCCATACGGCCCTCCCAAACCACCCAACCCAGAGGGAATGTCACCCTTATTCCTGGCTGCACTTATGACTGTTATAAATCAGCTTGCCATTTATTTATTTATTTTATTATCTTTTTCCCCTAACTTCAGTAAATCTTCAATGAGGCAAGGACCTGGTCTATCCTGGTCACTGCTATCTCTGTACCTGGCACATAATGAATCCTCTATCAATATCTGTTTAATATAACAGTCATAATAGAATACTAAACAATATTCTTTCACATATCTTCTTTCTTTGTATTAGCTCCAGACATTGGGACAGAAAAATTGCTATCAAGAATGATCATTCTGCCCTGGCCGTTTGACTCAGTGGACAGAGCACTAGCCCAGCTTATGGACACTCCAAGTTTGATTCCCAGTTAGGGCACACATGAGAACTGACCATCTGCTTCTCTTACTCTCCCTCTCCTCCCCCTTCTCTTTCTCTTCCCCTTTTGTAGCCAGTGGCTTAGTTGGTCTGAGCATTGTCCCCAGGCGCTGACCCCAGGCACTGAGGATAGCTCAGTTGATTTGAGCAAGGGGCCCCAGACAGGGGTCACTGGGTGGATCCTGGTGAGAGCACATGTGGAAGTCTCTCTCTGTCTTTCCTCCTCTCATTTGGAAAAAAAGAAAAAGCTAAAAAAGAGAAAAGAATAAATAAAAGAATGATAATTCTAAAACTTATCTATGATTTCTCCTAAAAAGACAAAAAGATAAAACAAACGTTTAATGGGACTATGAAGAAAAAATGCTTTGCATTACAACATAACCACTCAAAATTTTCCCATATACTTCTGAATTACATTTTTAAAAGCTCTATCTGGAACTAGACAATTTCAAAACCCATTGATCTCACTCTGACAGATAAAACACACCACAGAATTCTTACAATTCTTCTGAAAACCTGTCTGCCAAATTATATTTTGCTTCCTTTTGCTTAAGATTCACTTTTGAACTTCTCTCTAAAGTGTTTACAATCTAAAAACCCCAGCTTCAAACCAGTCAAATTATTGAATCATCCACCTGTTCTCTATTTTTATCACCAAACACACTGAAAAAAGAATTTGCTTCATCTACTCAAGTTCCTTAAAAACAAAACAAAACAGATTAAAACAAGGCTCATGTCTTTAAATGCTGTGCTCTAAATGTGATTTTCCTTGAGACTCCAACTGCAAAATGTTAAAAATGCAAAAAATCATATTTCTCAAAAGTAGGAAGAAAAAACCCTAAGGTGTCAAAATAGGAGTATACATGATTTCAGTTTATTAATTTTGTATCACAAAAGATCATCCAGAAAAACAAAACAAAACCTGGTTTATAGACAGGATAAGCCCTGGCCAAGTAGCTCTGCTGGTTACCGTTTTATCCCAATACGCCAAGGTTGAGGGATCTAGCCCTGGTCAGAGCACACGTAAGAATCAACCAATGAATATATCAGTTAGTGGAACAACAAATTGATCTCTCCCGTCAAAAAAATATCAATTTAAAAATGATTGTAATGAAAAAATATTTTAATTAAATGTATTCTGCAACGGTGTTGAAACCATATTGATATCTTAATTATCTTTGTTAACTGTTTGGATGATGACATCTAAGAACAATGGAAAACTAAATTTCTTAATACTACTCTCCAAAATCTTCCATATAAATTCTCCCTTAACTACCTTTCGATTCTGTGATAAACATTTTGGGCATAATTTGTGTTCTCTTCTGAACAATTCTCAAAAAAAATTTTTTTTTAATTTCAATAATGCTTTGTTTTTCCTATAATGCCTGTAATACCAAAAAAGATCAACATTTAAAAAAATTAATTAGGCTCTGGCTAAAGTGTAAAATTTTTAAAAGCCATAAATACACAGAATGGGTCTATGAGCCAATCTTTCATTAATCAGAATAATCTCCTCCGGTACTTAAGTGATCAAAATGAATAAACCTCCTTTAATCTAAAGGAAATAAAGTCATGGTGGTACAGGAGGGGTAGGACTTTTGCCAGATGACCTGAGCAACAAGCCAAAAACAGACCCGACATCATTACATACTTCATAATCTAAGCCATTTGCCATGGCCTTTACATAGTTCAAAGAAGTTAAACCTGCCATCCTTCTCTTCAACCCTTCTAAAATAAGCAATCTTTAACAAGGTATTGTGAAATCTTAGGTTTTCTCTGAAAATTAAAAAGAGCTCCATTTCTTCTGCTTTGAACTCTTTAATGACCAAATACTACCCAGGAAGTTCAAAGCTTGTCACTGAGTTAGGAAGAAGAGATTTGCTGGTATGAACCCCCCCCCCCCCAAAATGCAGTGAACACCTTCTGAATGTGTACACCGTAGCTTTTCCCACATGTCAAAGTGAAAAAGCTACATGGGCTTCCGAGAAACACACACACCTGGGTTAAAATTGCAACTTTGCTACTTATTAGCTATATGACTCAGCCAAGTCACTTTACCTCCCCTGCAGAAAGGAGATAACAGCAACAACCATCCTGTGTTAGAGGAGTAAAGAGAATGCAGTGTTGACTGCCTAGGATTAGGTCAGTCCCAGCCCTGGCTTGAAGAGATAACTGATTATAATCCAGAAAACCCTTGTTCTGAGTGTATTCACTTTCTATCCAGGTGCTGTATGTACTAAAGAGAATGAATACACTTTTCTTGGATGAGTCATAGCCTTGCAGAGGTTCAGTCTTCATCCTGAATATCAATCCTTATTGCATCATGCCGGAATCAGAAAATGATAAAAATCAGAATAAATGGGAATTCACCCTAGGAAGTGATTTTAATTTAGTCATGATGCAGTAGGTTTATCATTTGTTTCTCCCTCTTAGAAGTACTGGAACAACAACAACAAAAAAGTCCAGGTTAGCTGGGGATCCTCTAGGTTCAGAATGGTAACTCTATTGTGGGAAAATGAGAGTAAGAATATAGTTGACTAAATAATACTTTTACAAGTAATGTTTACAGAGAGAAAAATACGGCCCAGTAAGTAGTCTTAAAAAGTTGAAAACACAAAGGACAAACTTTTTACAAGTTTATTCCTAAAAAGACTATTAGATGCTATCTGTGGGGTGAGAGCAATTTGGGGGAGATGACAAGTGATTGGGTTGCCAAATTAATCCCTCAAATTCTTGAGCACACACATGCCTCCTGCCCAGAATTATCCACAGCACCATCTACTGCCACAGGGCGCCAACAGCACCTTTGCACTTGCAGTTGAATGGGGGGTGGGATTTTTTTCAAAATGAAAGTATACTCCTGACAATCTTTTCTAATACCTAGGCAGCAAACATAATCTTTTGGTTACTGGCTCATAGCAAGCAAGTTGTTTTAATTTTTCTTAGTTAGGCTACAAATCCTGCTATAAAGATTTTAAAGCATGAATAAAAATTACATGCTCTGGTTGATATATATACAGTGTATGTATTTACCTTTAATACCTTTTAACAGTTAACTGCTGTGCCAACAGAGTTCTTTCAACTAAGAATTGGAAGTATTATTCTAACTTAGAGAACAAGAGGGTTTGGGGGTGGGGTTGATAGCCCAGGTTTCTCTTTAAGTTTAGATTTCTCCGTACACAATTAAGCCCCTAAAGATAATTATATTATCTTTATTAAAAGGTCTCCTTATATTGAAATCTACCTGCATATGACTGGGTTCAGGACTATGTTCTGGCCCTTACAGATTTGCTACATAAGATTTACTAAATGAGCTCTTATCATGCATAAGAATACACAGAACAGCTTATCAGTCATAAGCAAAACAACAATCCAACCTCAGTTCTGATCTAAAAATAAACCACATGCTTAAATTAGGCCATAATTTAAAAGATATGGGATTTAAAAATATATATATCCATTTTCCAAACAGAAAAAAATACATGGGATGATATTAAAATTTAAACATTAAAAATAAACCTAGCTGACACCTCGCACTATGTTCCAAGCACTGGTCTGAGCCTTTTACAGATTATCAGGTTGACAGTGTATCACCATTTTCCTATTCAAATTGCGATTTTACTATTGTATAAACTATAGATTAAATACCATAGGATAAATCAATGGGACAAAGGATTTAGGCTAGCCGTTAACTCGCCCTTCCATGAAAATAACCATGCTTAATAAATAGCTCATCTGAAGATCAGGTGTTCTGTACAAGTTAATGCAGGTATTTCCCATTGAATGACTCTAAATGTAAACTGAGGCCAAGGGCAGGGGAGGGGGGTAAATATCTTAAATGCCAAGAAGACAAATTAAGAAAATGGAAGTCATATTATTTATATTGCAAAAATGCTTACTCTACTATCATACTCCCCTTCAGAAAATAAACCAGTTTGTAGTGCTTACAATGCGAGCCATACACTGTTGTTACAGATTTGTGCCAGATTTTGCACAAGACCAGGCTAGGAGGAAAAACCCCGATTTTTCCTTATCTTAGGCAGAAAAGAAAGCCTGCTCATTTTGGTGGCCCAGATCAGAATACCAACTTGAAAGGGTTAAAGAGCCAGGCACCAGGTGTTTTCTTTCCCCCTTCCAGAGTAATTTAAGCATACAGCAAAGTTCTTTCCGCCTGCCTCACTCCCTCCCCACAAACCCTGCGAGAGGGATAACTGTCACTGCCATTTACACTGTGTAGCTCCTGTTCTACCGACGGTCCGAGGAGAGAGGCTGGGAGCAGGCAGCAGGGCTTCCCACAGCCCGCGCGCGCTTTGTTGCCAAGTTATGAGCTCCGCTGGGTGATGGGGGCACGCGCGAGCCAAGGATAATTAAATTCTAATTCAAATCTATATGCTTTCAAAGAAAGTAGAGACAATTGGTACCAAGGCTGGAGATGGCCGGGGTTACCAAAACAAACTTTCAGAGGCTCTGAATCTGCATTATTGCAAGAACTCCCAGTCAGCGATCAGAAGATAGTGGCACCCCCATAAGTGTACAGCCCCCGAGGTTAGAGACCTTCCCAGGAGAGCAGGCTGAGTAGAGTTTCAGTCTCTCGCCGACCCCACTTCTCCAGCAGCAACCAGCCGGCGTGCTTTCAGAGCCCACGGCTCCCACGGCAAGGCAGCCAGCTAGCCCCGGCACCGCTCCCGGGGCTCCTGCCCGGCCTCCTCCGCGCCGAGCCCGGGACGCGCAGTAGCGCCGCGCGTCCCCTCGCGGCCCAGAAAGCCGGCCGGGATCCTTCTGGGCCAGTGCGGCCCGAGGCCGGGCTGGACGGAGACCCAGACCGGGTGTGGGTGGGCTCCAGGGGCGGACCCGGCTACCTGCCGGCCGCGGGCGGCTCTGGCATTGTCCGCAGTCGGGGCGCGCCGCGGCCCCCCGACCCGGCTCCCGGCCCAGCCTTACCTCGGCCGCGCTTCCCGGTCCCGGGCGGTGCAGCCAGCGCCGGGCGCCAGGTTCGCAGGGACGGTGGGGAGGGAGAGTCGGGACACGCAAGGGACGGGATCCGGGCCGCCCGCGCCTCTGGAGGACCGAGCGCCCGCCGGAGGGATAGCCAAGTCCTCGCCACCACCTCCGTGGGGCCACGGGCAGAGAGCGGACTGCGCCGGTCGAGCGGGCCCAGGACGCGCGCCCGTGGAGGGCCCCGGCTAGCTGAGACTGCGATGGTTCGGTCTGCACAGAGTGGGAGGACTCAGGCAGGCTTCGAAGAAGCGCGAGGGAGGGAACTTGAAGCGAGTTGCTGTGGCCCAGAGCGCGTGTCCCTGTGCAGAGTGCACGCCCCCGGAGCGCCCCGCCCCACCTCCATCCCGCCCCTATCTCCTCTCCTTCCCACTGCCCCCACCCCCGCATCCCTACTTCCAGCCCTGCCCCTTCTCCATCTCCATCCCTCCCCTCAACCCCAGCTCCAAATCCCCAAACCCCTCCCGCCAACTTCCACCCCGCCCCACTTCCAAACCCCTCCAGTATCCCCAAGGCCGATTCCCACCCTGTGAAGAACCCCTGGATCTCAGATGCCAGAAAGATCAGACCCGAGCCTGTTTTGTGACTGTGATAACCTCACCAGGTAGTCAACTCATCCAGATGATCTTTGGTGCCTGACAATGTTTTCTGCTGACTAACTTTCATACACTTAAATGGGCCATCTTAGTTATTTGTAGACTTAATTTCTGAAGGCATTTTTAAGACTCTAGTAAGCAATATAGAAAAATATCTGAAGCCCGATGGATTTACTGCCCCTAGAGTATGAGCCGTTGATGTTTCAAAATCAAGTAAATGTTTTGGAGCTCATCATTATTCACCTCATAATGTATGGTTTGCTTATGCTTTTTCTTTAGATTTGCTTAATAACTTAGTTGATTTTCAGAGGGTTTTGCTATTTTAGGAAGACTAAATACATTCTAGTATAATTTTTGCTACTGGAAACTCTGAAAGATAAAATCCATGTTTATCAAAATGATTGGATGAAAAAAACTCACTACATAATTACTCCTTTAAAATATTTAGCAAAGATTCTTTTATGCCTTTAGAGCATTTGAAGTACAATTGCATTCATCCCATTTTCTCAGAAAGATCATCTATAATTCGGATTGTGTGACTTTGTTTCATGCTAGTTCAGAAATTATCAAAAAATAAAATTAGATTTTCATGATAAATCTTTGGCTATCTACAACACAACCATTTTAAGAAAGTGACGTGATAGTGGGTTTAAAATGGAATTTTCCTCTAGCATACTAAGGTATCTTGTGTGATCTTAGTTATGTGGTGGTCTCCATTAACTCCAAAAGTTGTGTAACAGCAGAATCAATGTTTGTTTTTCTTTATCATTCTGATGGAGTCAATGTCTCTTACAACAAAATAGGCTACTCTTTTCAGAATTCTTTGCCCCAACCTCTTCCTTTTGGGAATTGCTCCCTCCTATTGGGTGTGATAAACCTCCCCTGCCATTGCAGGGGCATGTGACTCAGCCCAGCCAATTAGAGTGCATCTTGTGTCCTGGGAACTAAGTAGGGAAAATGAGGCTTCTTTTTTCTGAAAGATATGGCAGCTTCTGACACCATGCCGTGTAAGCCTGCGGCAGCTGAAAGTAGCATGCTAGAGAAGAAAGCCAAAGTAGAAGAAAGCCAACTGAGCAATAGAGACAGAAAGTGCACTGATGGCATTAATGAGCCCCTCAAGGCAGCCATCTCTGAAACCAGTCAAAACCCCTGGACTTTTGAGAAAATACACCAATAAATCTTTCTAGCTTATGCTATTTGAGTTAGGTTTCTTTCCAAAATACTCTCTTATAAAGCCAGAAAAGACTCCCATCTGAGCCATGCTCTGAAAATCAGAAATGATTTTTAGTTTTTCTATCATTTAAATGACTTCTTCATGCTTAAAGTATGTGACAAGGAGGTCACTTAGTAGGAAGCCCTAACTTTTAATAGGATTAAAGTTCTCATTTAGGATATTACTATTGCCCAGAGTAAACATTTTCACATTGCCTTCGCCAAAACTCAAAATTAATAAAAGATGTATTTAGAGAACCAAAGAGAGAATAAAATGTTTGATTCTAGAACATCCCAGTAAATTTATCTTATCAATTACTCCAATCAAGTGTGCCTTTACAATTTCCAATATTTGCTAACATAAGATATTTTCTCTTATCTGGACTAAAAACTGTACAGCCTGAAACAGACTTTCAGAAATTGTTAAAATTGGTTTTTGTGCTGGAATTTTGTGTTGAGTATTGTTCAGAAGAAGTGGGCTATTAGCCTATGCTTGGAATTCTTTTGTTTTCACAGATATTTTTGTCCCTAAAAGTATGTAACAATATTTGACTAGGTTCCTAACACACATCTAAACACCACTCCATGTGTTGCTTAATCATACTCACAGGTCATCAAATAGTGGGAGTGTTGGTATCACTGGAGTGGGCCCGACAGACCCTCTGAGCCTTGGTTTGCGAGCTTGGTTTTGTATGGCAAAGTAGGAGACAAGCTCAGAGTTTTCACTAGTCTTTTTTCAGACAGGTATGCACTTATTTTATCAACATCAGTAAAATTTCATGTATTAAAAAGCCTCTGAGTTGAATAATATAAACAAATCTGATCCTCATAAACAATAGTATAAAGAGATGAATCATCTCCAGAAACATGACAGGTAAGTTTAGGGGGGGCAAATTAAAGAAAAATTAGTTCTGGAATCTAAACTCAACTTTGAATGACACTTGTTCAAGTAACTGGCTGTGATTCCTCAGGGAAAATTTTAGTAAAATATTTGGAGTTCCCCAACAGTCATGTGCTGGATCCATGTGATGTCTGTACCATTTCCTTACCCAAGAGTGATATAGCAGTCTCTCAGTTAACCTTGGTCAGACAACCCTACCTTTCTGGAAACACGGCATTCACCAGTGGTTTTCAAGCCAGGAAATGGAATTGCCTGGAGTGCTCCTAACAACGTCAGGTCTCCAAGGGGGACAGGAAGAAGAAAAAACTTATTGTTTTTAAACTCCCCCCGCCCCAGCCTGACCAGGTGGTGGCGCAGTGGATAGAGTGTCAGACTGGGATGTGGAGAGGCTCAGGTTCAAGACTCCCAGGCCGCCAGCTTGAGTGCGGGCTCATCTGGTTTGAGCAAAAGCTCACCAGCTTGAGTCCAAAGTTGTTGCCTCGAGCAAGGGGTTACTCAGTCTGCTGAAGGCCCGCGGTCAAGGCACATATGATAAAGCAATCAATGAACAACTAAGGTGTCGCAACAAAAAACTGATGGTTGATGCTTCTCATCTCTCTCCGTTCCTGTCTGTCTGTCCCTATCTATCCCTCTCTCTGATTCTCTCTCTGTCTCTGTAAAAAAACAAAACAAAACAAAAACTCCCCCCCCCCCAGCCAGATATTTTGATGATCAGCTAGGGTTAAGGTAAATAAAGTCTGTGAATCTGTGCTCTTAATTCCACAGAAAAAGACTTGAGAAAACCTCTGATCAGACTCCAGTGACAGAATTGTATATGAAATTTAAGTTAGTAGTTGAATCAGCTCAATGTGTTATTTCCCTGAACAGCATTCTCTTCTTTGGAAGTTATAGAAGAAGCACTGAGGAATTCTCCTTAGGAATAAGGGGAAGAATTTGCCAGAAACAATTGCAATGAGAAAGGACAGCTCACAGCAAGGCCCACTTAAGGGAATCACTAACTAGAAAACATTGCAAGTTACTATGGAAAGTCTACTCTACCAGCAGTGACATCCTGCAGGTTTTCACTTATTGCATATTTCATAGATTCTTACATGTTCATGGTGATGATCATAGGAATCAAAGCAACTGAATTACATTCATGAACAGTGACCTACATAATTTAACATTAAATAATAGATCAAGTAATAACTATCATTTATTGGTCTGTGTTAGGCAATTTACATGCCTAATTTTTAGTCATCACAAAGGCCCTAGACATAAATATTATAACCCCCATTTTATGAACAAGAAGCTCAGTACCAGGGAAGTTGAGTGACAATCTAAGGTTATGAATTTTGTAAGTAGAGGTTTAAAGGATATGACCTCAAAGCCTAGCTTTTACTCTAAACCAGATCTGCCTATGTGTTATATGAACCATCTATCCAGTAAGATAGTCGCTAGTCACATGTGGCTATTTATATTTAAATAAATTAAAATTAAATATGATGAAGATTTCAGTGTCTTAGACACACTAGCCACTTTTCAAGTTCTCAATAGCCACATGTAGCTAATCCCTGTTAGATAGGATAAATAAAAAAACATTTCCATCATAGCAGAAAGTTCTATTAGATGACACTGCTGTTTCACATAGTTGTCAAATAAGGCAGTGTTCTCTGTGACTGAATTTTTCAAATTACTCCAGATCTTTTATGTTAACTGTTTTGATGTAATTCTTTCTAAAATATGTAATACATTTCTGGGCCTGTGTCTTGGTTTGAGCTGTGATAACATAAATTCCATAGACTAGCTGGTTTACAAACTACAGATGTTTGTTGGCTTAGAAGTACAAGATCAAGGTGCCGGGAGATTCCCTGTCTGGTGAAAGCCTGCTTCTTGGTTGATCATAGATGGCCATCTTCTCACAGTGTCTTCCCATGGCATAAAGAGGAAGGGAACAGGGAGCTCTATGAAGATCTCTTTTTATGAGGGCACTAATCCCATTCATGAGGGCCCCACACTCAAGTCCTAATCACCTCAAAAAACTTCACCTACTAACATCATTTTGGGGTAGGATTTTAGTATATGGATTTGGGGGTACACAAACTTTTAATCCATTGCAGCCTGCCTTTATCAGCAGAGTACACTGTGCTAGGTGCCTCTTTAACGCATGCAGGGCAAGGTGCCCACCTCAATGGACCCAAATGGCAGGCTGCAAAGCCTATGCATCTCTCTCTGATTCTGGCCTCTGTTTTCCACCTTCACTTTCTGCTTGCAATCCAGTGATAGCTGACATTCTGCCCTCAGCCTGCTTCTATTTCTGCCCATGTGCTTTTTTTTCTAATTCCATTTCTCCAACTGACACAGATTTACAAAGAACTCCAGGATTTTGATCTCTAACTCCAACCTCATTTTTTCATCTCAGAGAAGTTTCTTTTTCTAGCCCCTGACTAAACTAGTGCTACTCAAAGGACTGCCTGTGGACCAGCAGTGGTGGATGAATTGTTACTGTTCTAGGACAAAATGAATCTAGAAATTGGAAAACTGTGTTTAGAAACTTTTATAGCAATTTGACATTGCTGGGGCATTATATTGTGTTGTACAGAATGTATTTAATAAACAGACTGCAAGGGTTTGAAAATTAAAAGTAAAAAATATATACTTTGTTCTTGACTCTACTTGGCTATTTTCTAAGCTCCTAATTCTCATTACCACCACCTGTCGTTAACTGACAGTATTGTTATCAGTCAGGATAGAGGCAGGAAACAGAACAACAGGTCAAGAACACACGGAGCTATGAACACAAGTGCTAGAAAAGCTGAAAGGACAAACGGGAAGGTGAGTCAGCCCAGATTTTAGCAGGAGCGGAAACTCTACCATAAAGAGCACAGATAAAGGAATTGGAACCAGTGAGGGGAACTGATTAATTACAAGAAATAGCAAGGACTGCTCCCCAGGTGCTGAGACCATGGGGGGCATACAGGTGCTGTCTGTTTAATTGAACTAAACTGAACTGAATTGATTTTTCTATCCTGTTATTGACTGAACACAAAGGAAAATTTCCTGAGGAACACTAGATTGCCAAATACTGAATATAACATGTTAATTATGCAGGGGGTGACGGTGGGGGTGAAACTGTTCAGGTCCTTGCAGGCTATAAAACTGATCTATGCTTCAGAATTGAGATGCTGTGTCTGCTTTTATGTTTTTATTTGGCTCAGACATTTCCACTACTTCCTGATTTTCAACTATTTCGAAAAGATTAAGTTGTCAGAATTTGCTTGCATAGTATGGGGAGTATTAGGTTAATATATATTCCTACTGAATTCTCATAGTGAAATAATGTACGAAATATATGGAGCATTGTGAAACTATTTATGACAAGGTGAACTTAAACTACATACTTAAGAGAAATATAATCCATCTATTTTGTGCAGAGCTCACTAATTCTCATTTTTCCTGGAATCAAAAATCAGAGGCAGCATGAATAACTGACATCTCTAATTTCATTCAAACTGCTTCCTAATCAAATATTAAACCAGATCATTAGTAGCCAGAAAAAAATGAACTAATTTGAACTTTTGTCCTCCTTTCTAGTCTATCACATAGTAGAAATGCTAATGATCAAAACAGATAATAAGCAGAAGAAAACAACAAGTAAGGGAATATTAGGTCTCTGAGCCACAGATGGCTCTGATACATAGTAACCATTTTGCTCTATTTAAAGCACATTTAAAGTAGATACACAGACTTGTGAGCCTTAGGATTCATGGTGTTTTTATGGTTTCTAAATGTTTGGTAAAGATATATTCATAACTGCATGTACACACTCTATTTTCTCAGTCACCTGGTATTAATCTAAAGGATGAGCAATGGTTATTTCTAACATTTGTAGAAATAACTTGCAAGTTATTGGAATATTTAACAAAAATGTCAGAGAACTTTTGGAATAGATGTGAATTTTAGCTCCTTCACACACTCATTTCTCCCTCACTCATTCTGTCACCAAATCTCTCATTTTCAATGTTTTCACTCATGCACCTGGTCATTCACATCTTACCCGTACTTAGTACAATAGTTCTTCCCATTCATTGTGGAATCACTAGCCAGTCAAATGTATTTTTTATTATCTCTCCTATGATTATTCTTCCATTTCCAGAACTGGTTTAAAAAAATCAACCCTTTGAGCAGCAATTTAATGACATTCAATTGTTTTATTTACTCACAAATTACACATAGTCTCAGTTGTCTGCTATTAGTTTGACCACCAATAGCCAAGACTTTTAAGTAGATCTTCTTTTAGAACATCAGTATCTTCAGATTCCCAGCCAGTAACTTATCATGTCATTGAAGGCAGATGAGTTAGAGGAACTGAGGGAGGGAAATTAGGAAAAGATTGAATGGGGTAAGGGAAAGAGTGCCTCACCATTCTACCCCGTTCAAAAAGCTTCATCCAAACTTTTCTGGAGAACATACAGGAAGACTAAATCACAGTATGTTGACATGTTGACATCTTTCTGGGGGATATATTGCCATATATTGCCATTCTGGTGTTTCTGATGGAGCAGAAGTATGTATGCACACCCAGCATGGGCTACAAAAATGTCAGCGTGTAATTGTGGCATTTTTGCAAATGCACGTCTTCTTCTGACATCCTCCAATTTCTACTTATTGTTAGTTAGGAATTTTATGCAAAAGAGTAACTAGAAAAATGTAATACTAGCACACTTTTCTCATAATTATAAAGCATAATAATCTCTTAAGAATTTTGGGTTGGCTGGATTCCCAAACACTTAGCAAGCAACTTAATTATGCTGTTCTTAGAAGGTCTTTCTATGTTACATTTGATTAGATCACATATTTCTCAGAATGCAAACCTCACTATGCACTAATAAATTGTCCTGCTCAATTAACGGTGGTTGGGTGGCTCCTCATTAACGTCCCTAGCTATAGGAGAACAAAGGATATAACTAACCCCTTTTGAAATTTCCCACACTACTTAGCAAAATCAGAGCAGCTGACAAAACTTCATCAGCTACTCACTGAGAGAAATATAAACTCTGCTACTGATATATTTATAATGTCACTTTGTATTCATCGACCTTCTGCCCCTAGAAACTGGTATATGTTTTCACACTGAAGCATTTCCTGTGTGGCCCAGGAAATGCTGTCATCCTGGAGAAGCCCCAGACCTGAGCACAGCCACCAATGCCCACCAAATCACCTTTCTACCCAGAAACCTATAGCACAAGCCAGGAGAGCGTAAGAATGGGGATTATAGGGATATCTAAATTTTCCTTGGATTCAAAAAGATTCATAAAGTCATAGTGTATTTAAGAATAGGAGTAGCAAAAATATTCTTAAATGAGGTGTTATTTTTTTCTAAGTGCAAACATAGTATTTGAGAAAATAGAGTTGTGATGATAGTTCTTTTACTGAGCAAGGTGGGAAGCACTGCAGCATGCTTGCGGACAGGGTGGTGGAACCACAGAAAATGGGGCTTTCAGAATCCTGGAAACTCGGAAGATGTTCTTTCGGTAAGCCTGACAAGTTAATTCTACTTTCTTCTCCAGAAGCATATGGCTTTGCTAATATTTTCTTTTTTTTTTTGCCCCAATCTTATTGGAATATAATTGATATATAACACTGTAGAAATATAAGGGGTACAACATAATTTGGCATGTGTATATACTGTAAAATGGTAACCCTACTAAGTTTAGTTAATATCCATCACCCCTCATACTCACAATTTTTTCTTGTTATGAGAACTCTAAAGATCCTCTCTTAGCACCTTTTAAATATGCAATATTGTTAACCACATTCACCATGTTGTACATTATGTCCCCAGAACTTACTTAGAACTGGAATTTTTACCTTTGATCCCTTCACCTGTCCTCTCTAATTATTAATCTGTTCTCTGCTGCTATGAATGTTTGGTTTTATTTTTTTAGAGTCCACATATAAGTTAGATCAGGCAGTATTTGCCTTTCTCTGCCCGGCTTAGTTCAGTTGGCATAATGCTCTCAAGCTTTGTCCATGTTGACACAAATGGCAGGATTTTCTTCCTTTATAGCTGAATACTACTCAATTGTGTGTATGTATATATATACCACATTTTCTTATCTAATTGTCAGTTGATGGACACTTAGGTTATTTCCAAGTCACGGCTATTGTAAGTAACGCTGCAGTGAACAAGGGGGCACATATATCTTTTTGAGTTAGTGTTTTCTTTTCTTTGAATAAATACCCAGGAGTAGAATTGGCTGGATCATATGATTGTTCTATTTTTAATTGCTTAGGGAACCACTCTACTGGTTTCCATAATGGCTGCACCAACTTAAATTGTCACCAGCAGTGCACATGGGTTCCCTGATGGTTAGTGATGCTGGGCATCTTTTCATATACCTGGTGGACATTTGAATATTTTCTTTAGGAAAATGTCTATCCAGATCCTTTGCCCATGTTTTAATTGGATTATTTGTAGGGTTTTTGTTGTTGTTGTTGAGTTGTATGAATTTCTTATATATTCTAGATATTAACCTCTTATAAGATATTTGGTTTGAAAATATTGTCTCCTATTCCATAGGTTGACTTTTCATTTTGCTGTGAATACAATTTTAGTTTGATGTAGTTCCCAATTGTTTATTTTAATTTTGTTGTTTATGTTTTAGGTGACATATCCAAAAAAATAATTGCCAACACCAATGTCAAGGAGCTTTTCCTTATGTTTTCTTCTAGGAGTTAATAGTTTCCATTCTTACATTTAAGTCTTCAATTCATTTTGAGTTAATTCTTTGTGAGTGTGTGTGTGTGTGTGTGTGTGTGAGAGAGAGAGAGAGAGAGAGAGAGAGAGCAGGCATGCATGTGTGTGTGAATATATAATATTCCAAGCACTATTTATTGAAGAGACTGTATTTTCTAAAGTATCTTAAGATTCATTTGGAACCACAAAACACCATGAATAGTCAAAACAATTCTGACAAAGAAGAACATAGAGGAAAACATCATGCTTTCTGATTTCAAATTATATTACAAAGCTATATAATCCAAACAGTCTGGTACTGGCTTACCATTTACATTTGGATAACAGACTGACTAGACATCAATAAGAGTTTTAAGACTCCTGTAGTAAAGAGTGGCATTGAAGTTTAAAATGTTATCATATCCTTCTCTATACTCTGAATTTTACTTGGCTGCCATACAAAAGCACACAGCCTCCATTACCCAACTCCACAGTCCACATTGTATATGACACCGCCTGAGGGAGTGCACACATGAACTCTGGTGCTAGAAAGGTGTATTTCATGAAGTTTTCAGTCTTTTCACCCTACAGACTCTGATTTCCTCGCTGGTACAATAGACCCAATGTTGTAGCTGTAATTCTAATGTAAATCATTTTGCTAAATGTTTTCTGACTTGTAGCAACAATAGTAAATAATTATATTGTTCATAAGCTTCTAAGTGTATATTAGCATCTATCTGCATATCTTTATATATGTACATGTATTAATAATTTCAGAAAGGCTTTGTTATTCTCAAGGATTGCATGTTTTAAGCAAAGACAAATCTATTTAAATGCTGAAGCTTATTATATTTTAAAAGGACATTTTGAGAAACCATTACATGAAGAATAAATTTGTACATGTAGGTTATAATTTTCTGTCTTTACTGTCACAACAAAATAAAAGAAATACATAATTTATGGCAATGTACCAGTCCAGAATTGTGTTCTGTCACAATGAGAGATTTTCCGATGATCCACTCACTAAATTGTAGAATATTCATTCTGCATATGATGCAGAAGGGCAGGAAGGAGTCGTAAGTAAACTATAAGATGCAATTTTTATCCATAAGTAATTTTTTATTTGTTTAAGTAACAGAATATACCTATGAAAAATACTGAACAGATGAACAAGGTCAAATAAATAAATATAATGCAGGATCAATTTCAAATAAGTGCCAGACAGCTGCTGTATAAACAGGTAAGATAGAGAATGATTATGAAAGTTTCCTTTAAAAAATATATTTTTGGCCAGTTGGCTCAGTGGATAGAACATTGGCCTAGCATGTAGACATTCTTGGTTTGATTCCCAGTCAGGGCACATAAAAGAAGCAACCATTGCTTCTCTCCCCTCCTTCTTCCTCTTCTCTCCCTCTTACCCTCCTGTAGCCAGTGGCTCCATTGTTTCCAGTGTCAGCCTCTGCTGTGAGTCAGTCTCAGGTGCTAAAAATAGTTCAGTTGACTGGAGCACTGGTCCAAGATGGGTTGCCTGGTGGATCCTGGTCAGAGTGCTTGCAGGAGTCTGGGGAGTCTGTCTCACTATCTCCCTTCCTCTCACTATGGGAGGATCAGAAACAACTTTATATAATGGAAGGATTAAAAAGAAAAGTGTAGAATTTTATGATTGAGAAATTGCAGTTGTAAATAAAATAAGGCATATATTAAAAAAAGATAATTACTCTAAGAGTAAATGGTAGACAAAGATTTTAAAAAAGAAAGTAAGTTCAGGAATGACAAGAGTAAGAATCATTACTGAATAGCCAGTAGCACACTAGCCCAGTAGAAGATTTCTTCTAAAGTGTTTCCAAAAATTCTAGATGGCCCTAAGAGAGTCACTGCTCATTTATCTCTAATGTAGAATATTATTGAATATTATTGATTAACATATTTTTCATCAATCTTGAGAGAGACAGGTAGGGAAAGAGAGAGTGAAGAGAGAGCTAAGAAGCATCAACTCGTAGCTGCCTTACTTTAGTTGTTCACTGATGTGTTCTCATACGTGTTTTGACTAGGGGCTAAAGCCGATCCAGTGACCCCTTGTTCAAGTCAGTAACCTTGGACTCAAGCCAGCAACTTTGGGCTGCAAGCCAACTAACACTGGACTCAAGCCAGTAACCTTGGGATTATGTCAATGATCTCACACTCAAGCCAGCAACCTGTGCTTAAGTTGGAGCCAGCGTTTAGAACCTGGGATCTCAGTGTCCTGGATCAAGGCTCTACCACTGTGTGCCTCCACTGGTCAGGCTTGATGAACATGATTGATTGGTAAAATAAAACGTTTTAATGTACAAAAAAAAGACAGGATTAATTAAGTATACAGTAATATAAAGCATAATGATATGACAATATTCAACAATATTTTACTAAACATGTTTTAAAATTGTACCTAAATGTTAGTTTATATTTTTGAAATTATATCAATCTTACATTCAAATTAGTATGTCTAAATCAGAATATTACAGATATTGCTAAATAATGGGTCCCTATGAATTCAAGATTCCAAAGAAAAATAAAACAATATTTATGACTTTCTTAATCCTGAAAAGTAAACATAAAAATAAATGTTCTCTCCTTATTAGTGACATTGAAAACATCTGTAATAAATCAAATAGTTTAATGATTTTCTGGAATTATTTATTAAAAAGATATTTAATCTTGAAAAGTGTAATTTGCGAGGCATAACTCTTGACATATTGTACACATTAACTTAACCCACCTTCAATAATAGTAGAAGAATTATGTTATATGGACTAGAAAGGTTGTAAATTTTTGTCATAAGCAAATCTGATACAGTAATAACTCAGAATTCTTCCTTTTTTTCTTTCCTGATGGGCAGGTCTGACTTATTCCATATAGTCCTATGAATAAATGACTTCCATAAACTTAAAGGCATTTTCCACATTTGTGAGACTGGAACATCTTTAGTAGAAGTAAGGCACAGATAGGATATAAATTCTTAAAAGGGCTTTTAAAAATTAAAAAATATAAACCCTTTAGACAGAGATTAATTATTTAGAAAAGATTTCAGCATATTTTGTATTTATCATAAAATATTTGCAAGAAAAAATAAACCATCTAAGTTACACAATACTGTAGCTACACCCTGCATGATGAAGGACTTACTGTATTTTTCCACACGTTGAGGTCAACCGCGTAATGTACAAGTAGTCGAATTACTCCAGCCACAAATATGTCTGCGTGTTTCCAGCTTCTGTTTCTTCTAAATTACTAGGATTTCTTTTTTCTGCAGTGATAAGAAAAGCTTCAAAACTCCTAAAAGAGAATCTAAGAATAATAATCTCTATAAGAGAATTTCCAGAATTTATTAATAAGGTTATTTGGGTGATAACAATAGTATGAAGTATCTTTAATGCTTCACCAAATGACGGCAAAGCCTTCCAGTCATTTATGAGCAATGTGATTGATCAAAGAATCTAAAGCATTTATATGCAGAATATAATGTTTATGTGATTGTATTTTAAAAGACTAATAGAGCCTGACCAGGCAGTGGCGCAGTGGATAGAACGTTGGACTGAGATGCGGAAGACCCAGGTTCAAGACCCCGAGGTCGCCAGTTTGAGCGTGGGCTCATCTGGCTTAAGCAAAAAGCTCGCCAGCTTGGACCCAAGGTCGCTGGCTCTAGCAAGAGGTTACTCAGTCTGCTGTAGGCCCGCAGTCAAGGCACATATGAGAAAGCAATCAATGAACAACCAAGGTGTCACAACAAAAAACTGATGATTGATGCTTCTCATCTCTCTCCATTCCTGTCTGTCTGTCCCTATCTATCCCTCTCTCTGATTCTCTCTCTCTCCCTGTAAAAAAAAAAAAAAAAGACTAATAGAATTCACAAAGCAAACTGCGACTTTAACAGTTATTTATTCAACCAACTAACTATAAACATAAGTCACATGTAATGTCTTTATAAAAGTAAGTCAAAATTAGGAGGAAGACATTTTCAAGATAGCAAAGATGATTTTTAAGGGCATTGGAAGTAAGTCATGGGAGAATTGAGAAGAGATAACACTTAAAGTTTATGAGAATTTGGGTGGTGGGGCAGGCAAGGCTGATCAGTTGTTCTGCATTTTAGTAAAGAACTATGTATAAAAATATGTCATGAATTAAAAATATAAAATATTCTCTTTTGCTTTCAGAAAGAACTTTGCAGTTTTAAGAAGCAGATACTTCAAAAAAATTTTAAGGAGTTTTGTTAATTTTTTTTAAAAATTTATTTATTGACTTTAGTAAGAGGTGAAGGGAAAGACAGAGACAGGAACATTGATCTGCTCCTGTATGTGCCCTAACCAAGGATCAAACCAGCAACCTCTGTGCTTTGGGATGACACGCTAACCAACCGAACTATCCTACCAGATATCAAAATTCTTCTGAGTATTGCAGCCCTGTAAGGCTAAGTTACAAAACAATTAGTTATGGATAATTAAGACCATCTATTTAAAGCAGAGAGTCATATGATTTTCTAATGTTAAAACAATATTTTATGTCTACTAAGTGAATTAAAACTAAAATATAACACAAATGCTGCTGATCCCACTTTGGGGTCAGCAAAGATTTCAATCTAATTAATAGAAAAGAGGAAGATTATTTTTCATAAAAAAAGTGAAAAATTTAAAATATGTGTATTATTTTCCTAGAAAAAATGTTGATCTTTTCTTTTAGTACTGTAAAAAGTAATAAGCAGAAACCTCATTTAAAATAGGGTGGGACCTGACCAGGTTGTTGTGCAGTGCATAGATGTTGGACTGGGACGCAGAATTCACCGGCTTGAGAATGGGCTCATCTGGCTTGAGCACAGGGCTGCTGGCTTGAGCCCAAAAGTTGCTCTCTTGAAGCCTAAGGTCACTGGCTTGAGGCCAAGGTCACTGCTTGAGCAAGGGGTCACTCACTCTGCTGTTGCCCTGCCCCCCAGTCAACGCACATATGAAAAAGCAATCAATGAACAATTAAGATGCCTCAAAGAAGAATTGAAGCTTTTCATCTCTCTTCCTTCCTATCTGTCTGGCCTTGTCTATCCCTCTAAATTAATTAATTAATTAATTAAAATTGAATTAAAGATATACAAAGAAAGGAGTTAAATATTACTGCTAACTTGCTAACCATGAACATAACCTATTACATCTCAAGAAATACAGAGTTACATATAGTTAAAGGGAAAACAGTGACAGAAAGAGATATTAAAGAGATCTCAAGAGTTTGGAGTAAACAAATTCTACAAGGTGAAGCTTACTAGGTATAACTATAAAGTCATTCCCATGTGTTTAAATGAACGGCTTACCTTTAAATAGTCAACAGTACACGTAAAAGAAATCTGGGGCTGTGAGTGGGGAGACTGAAGTGGTTAAATGTTGTCTAGATAGTATCCCTTAAGTGACCTCTGTTAACCTTTCTCTAAAATAGCAATAATGATGCTGGTACTAGAATGAAAAGACCAAAACTGTCAATCTATTGCAAAATTAGACAATTTTCTGAGACAATTTTCCATAAAGTATTAAAAAAAAATCCAACAACAACACTGGGGCCAAATTAGGAATTGCAATTGCTACTATAAAGCTATTCGGTCCAAAGAAAGGGAGCAAAACTACTGGCAAGAATTAAGGCTGGAATTCAGCAATTTCTCCCTCACTTCCTGCCAACTACAACAAAAACCAGTCTGCCTCATCAGAAAACAGACAATAGCTTCCCTATTTGTTTTCCCCACTTTTTTTTTTTTTTTTTTTTTTTTTACCAATAGTGCTTTTTCTAGCTTGGGGACAACTCCCTTGAAAAGAAGGAGGAAAGAAGTTAAATATGGGACCAGTAGCCCATACTCTGAGTCTGGCAGAGTCTACTGAAGAGTCCAGATAATAGTGTATATTTGGCTTTGGATTTGTGAATGCCATCAAAGACTCTTGTCAGAGAAACAGATATTAGATAAAGGAAACACCTGTCATACTCCAAAGGAGCTTCCTGAAATGAAAACTTGTTAGACTTTGGTAAATGCTCTGAAAGCAACGATATAAAGTAATATGATAATTTGCCACTGGTTAGGAAAGTGGTGTTAAGATAGGGTGCTCAAGGAAGCCACTAGAAAAAGCTGAGATCTGAAGAACACAATGGGGACAGCCAAGTGAGTGGACATTCCTGGCAAGGAAGAAACTAGTGCAAAAATTAACTCTGCATTTGAGGAACAGAAAGTTAATGTAAGTTTATTTCTTGTCTTTTCTTTTAAATTTGCTAACTGTGCCTAATGATCTATCCTGCCACCACTGTGCTTCCTTTTTGAATTTTAATTTGCTATTAAACACATTTTTGCTCCCAGCCTGATGTCATTTGTAAATTTAATAAAAATGGATTTTATTTTTCATAGAAGCTATTGCTGATCCTTTTTTCTCTTTTTTTTTTTAATTTAACAATTAAATTTAACAGGGTAACATTGGTCAACCAGAGTCCATAGATTTAGAGAAAACATCTCCACATCATTTGGATAGTCAATTATGTTGTATACCCATCACCCAAAGTCAAATCATCTTCTGTCACCCTATATTTTGTTTCTCTTTAAGCCGCTCCTCTCCCCTCATTCCTTTCCTCCCTTCCTCTCCCTGTCACTTTTATCTATGTCCATGAGTCTCAATTTTGTATAAGACCAAATGAGAATAAGCACAAAGTAGAATCCATTCAAAATATTATTTCAGGGTAACATTTATATATACCAGTTATGGGGAGAAATTCATAAATTTACATAATTATACAATCCATAAAGATGCTATAGTTAATCATTATAATAACAACTACCATTTGTGAGCTACTAATACATGAGGTCACGGAATTCGATTTTACATAGTCCTCTAAACAACTTTCAAAGTGTTGGGCATAAGAGAAACTTGGGCCTGAGATGGTTAAATGAATTACTTGCCTGAGGACAATAACTAACTAGGAAAGTGTAGAACACTTAGAACCCATATACAGGTTTCTCTCGTTATCTGAAAGTAGAGCTTTCCTTTGAAACTTTTTGTAAACTGAAATGGGGTAAAGCAAAGGAGCAATTACCTTGGGATACATCTTGCTAACAGATGCACAAACTAAGTCAAGATAGAGCCCAGATGCTCACAACCACAGTTCAAAGCTCTGGCAGCTTGCTGCTGGGATGCTGAGTGTGGTTCTCAGGGAAGGAGCTTGGCAGGCCATTCTCACTGCTCCAGGTGGGTGCAGCCTCTTTTGCTCATTGCAGAAGAAACACAACCCTATTTTCCATTTTTGTGTTGTTTTTTTTTTGAAAAAGTGAAAATTCTCTTCTGATTTCTTTCGATTAGTGAACACAAGTACCAACACACTGTCAAAAAGCAAACTTTCAAAAAGCAGAGGATACCTGTATATATGTCAGCCCCACTGCATGCACTAGAATTTCCCAGGGTTTGATGAAAAAAGTTATTTCTTCCCTAGGGGTTGAGCTGTCTTGAGATTATCTGGTCCTGGGCCATATAAACCATGTTGATGGTTTCAGCCATTGTACATACTCTGATATTTCTTAAACTAGATATTTACCATCTTGTCGCTCTTTACCTAGAATGTGTCCCTTCCTCCTTTTTCTCTTAATTATATACATATTTTTCTAAGACCCTTTATCATCTCATCTTTGGAACTTCTCTTTTGGTCCCATTCCAATAATACCTCTTTCGTCACCCTAGCTAGGCTAGCTGGAGAAGAACTGACCACTACTTCTTTTCTTATAAGCTTTATTGATGTATAATGACCATCACTTCTTTTATGCTCATTTAGGAAGAATCTGTGTCTTCCCTGTTTCCAGCCCTTTCTCCCTTTGTGCCATGGTTCATACTGCAGTGAGAAAAACCCTCAACACACATGGTAAACCTGATGTCCTCAGTCTTTTTTTCCATAAGCTTAAATCTTTTCTCAGCAAAAAGTCCAAACTTCCCAGCCCACCCTACAATAAACATTAAGTCAGATGATTCATAAATGAATGGTTTCTGAATTTTCTGGGCAGGATTGGTCAGTAAGTATATATTCCTCTTCAGTCTTCTGACATCTTTCCCATTCTCAATTTCTAAGAAGTCAGATAGTAGAAGTTATAAAGTGGAATTTTTTGTTGGTTTCTTAATAACTTGGTCTTAGAGATATGACCCTGTGCCAGGACAAGGGTGAGATGAGTGAGATGCCCAGCACTCACAATTGAAAGAGGCTCTAGCTCTCAAGGTGTGCAAATGCCAGCTGCTGGGAAAAAGGGGAAGGACACAGACCCAACAGAATAGGCAAAGAATGCAAATCTGCTTGTGTTCCATGTGAATGCTCACAAACAGTGATCTCAGCAGAGCAGGAAATCAGCAATCAAATGGAAAGGATGACCCATTCTGTGGACACCAATCTGCTTTATTTCTCAGGCACTTCTGTCCTTGCCTGATGGGCTCATGAACATAATGGCCTTGGTGGCAGGGATGGCTTGGGATCAGCAACATGTACTTCCACTCACGAAGGCCGACCTGACTAGAGCCCCTACTCAATGCCCAAGCTGCAGCATATACTGACACTGAGTGCCAGCTATTCACCAGAGGGGACCTCCAGTTACCTGGAAGCAGGCTGATTACTTTGGACTACTCTTAATATGGATGGGGCAATGTTTTATTTTCACATCAATAGGTTATCATTATTGATGGATATGGATTTGTCTTCCCTGCTCACAATGCTTCTGTTAAAGCCATCATCAATGTACTTATAGAATCCACCATCATGATATTCCATACAGCATTGCTTCTGATCAAGGAACTCATTTCATGGCAAATGCAGTGTGGCAATTGTTACCAGATTGAACTGAGTCTAGTTACTTGGTTACCTGTCAGCCAAAAGACAGCTCCAAGAAGATTTTATGAGAAGGAAACTGATTGCAGGCCAGGAAGCAAGGAACACACTGGGCATCACTCTGAAAACAGTGCATCCCTGAACAAAGGATCAGGCCTATCTTTATTCAGGGAAATCATGCAGCAACATCAAAGTGAGCTTCATCATCACTTGTATAGTTGGAGATATCCCTATGCCTGCACAGTTAGCAAACGTGACTAATCATACATTGCATTTTCAAAAATGGTGGAATACCTCTGCCCATTTTAGTACTATACTGAGGATATAACGAGAAAGTTCATGAGGAGGTCAGTAGAGAGTCCTCCATGCCTTTTTGACCAGCCCCAGCTGGTTTGAAATGAATTAATCCCCTGGTTCTGCAAATCATCCCAGGCTTCTCACTAAAGACAGGTCTGGCAATTGTCAAAGTCAAGGATTGCATAGGAATGGAAGAAAGTTTAAGTGAGTAGGTCTCAGCCTTTTTGTCAAACTGTTAGTAAACCTTATTGCATTTAGGGTGATATAAGTGAGACTTCAGGTTAATCTAAGCAAAGTAATAAATACTAAAACAAAGTCTATGCTAGGCCACCTGCAAGGATATATATGTATGTACACACACACACACACACACACACACCCCCTCACATATATTTACATAATGGACCCTGGCTCATGGAATTTACAGGTCTTACCATGTTCCCCATTATCCTCAATCAACGGGGACAGTGACTTTTTGAAGACTCACAGCATCAGTTAGGTGGCAGCACTTCAGGGAGCTAGAAGTTTTCTCCAGAATGCAGTTTATGCTCAAAATCAATTGTTTCTCTCATACCCAGATCAGAAATCGGAAATGTCTTCCTCTGACTCCTGTTGATCCATGAGAAAAATTTGTGCTTGCTATTTCTACAACTTTAGACTCTGCTTATCTGGAGATCTTAATTCCAAAAGGAGGAATCTTTTCACCAGGGGAAACAATAATTCCATTAAGCTGGAAGTTGAGACTGTTACCTGGCCACTTTGGGATCCTCTAGCCAGGGAACCAACAGACAAAAAGGTAGTTAGTATTGGGTGGGGTGATTGATTGATCATGACCATTAAGGAACAAGTGGGCTGTTACTCCACAATGGGTGTAAGAAGCAGTATGTCTGGAATGCGTATTTCCTGGATAATTTCTTAGTACTTTAATGTCTTAAAATTAAAGGAAAAAGATCCAGGCCAGTTGACACAGTGGATAGAGCATCAGCTGGTTTGTCGATGTCCCGGGTTTGATCCCTTGTCTTGGCACACGGGAGAAGCGACCATCTGCTTCTCCCCCCTCACCCCCGCACTCCCCCTTCTTTCTCTCCTTCTCTCTCACAACCAGTGGCTCTATTGGTTCAAGCATTGGCCCTGGGCGCTGAGGATAGCTCGGTTGGTTCAAGGATTGGCCTCAGGTGCTGAGGATAGCTTGGTTAATTTGAGTATCTGCCACAGTTGGGGGTTGCCAGGTGGATCCTGGTTGGGGTATATGCAGGAGGCTGTCTCTCTATATCCCCTCCTGTCACTTAGAAAAAGAAGGAAATGAAAACTACAAAAACTCAATTCAGGCAGGACAGCTAATGACAAGATCATTTAGGAATGAAGGTTTGGGTCACCTAAGAGTGCCCAACAAGCACCACCTGAGACATTTCCTG
Organism: Rhynchonycteris naso; assembly: GCA_037038555.1. Lineage (NCBI taxonomy): Eukaryota > Metazoa > Chordata > Mammalia > Chiroptera > Emballonuridae > Rhynchonycteris > Rhynchonycteris naso. The sequence continues at coordinate 234,302,277 of CM072998.1, forward strand.
AAGGCAAAGAAAATTTTGAATGGGTACTGGAAGAATTTAGGTCTAAATACCAGGTGTATAACATGTGACCATTTGGAAAACCTAGTACCATAATAGTTAAGAGCATTTATTACTTATTTTGGTATGCATGTTTACATTTACTCATATTTTGTTTTCTTCCCCTTTCCCAATATCCTACTGTCTTACTAGATGTGCTATTAGTAATTTTCTTTATATCTCAGTATTTAGAAATAAACTATCAGATTAGAGGAATGTAAATCATCTGAAAGAAGAATGAATATCAACTCAAAATAAAAAAGGTTCTTTGTTTTTATTTTGGTGGAAAGGGTTATCCTGTGTTTGCTATATGCCTCATGTTCAGTGGAAACCTGACTTTATTATTATTTATATTTGAAAATTAAGTATGGTTTAAAGAGTTGTGTATGGGTGGCAAATTGAAAAGTGGACTGGTATGGTTTTGTAATATTTCACTTAGGATGAACTATTTTCCAGCATTCCCTTTCCAATATATTTCCAGTTATGGTGGGCCACATGAGATATTTTCATGTAAAATTTGGAATATGGAAGTAAAGAAGCAGCTATTTGTATATTTGCTTATGAGGTTAGGCAGACACCTTTTTCAGCTCACTCATGTTGTTGCTGTACTGCTGGCTTTCTCGGTGGTGTGAGGAAGCACCTCATCCGGCTACTGCTCTACTATCTCTTGAATACTCCTTTAGCTTCTACTGCTGAGCCAGGAGTGTTCTTCATGATTCAGGGTGTCAGCTTCTACTACAAGACATGAACTTCATCATGGTGATTCAGTGAGCACTGACAAGGGACTTATATGTCCTCACGAGTTCCAGGTAGTTCATACTTTTTCTTTCTTTTTTTTTTCTGAAGTGAGAAGCAGGGAGGCAGAGAGACAGACTTCTGCACGCACCCAACCGGGATCCACCCAGCATGCTCACTAGGTGGCAATGCTCTCCCCAACTGGGGCATTGCTCCATTGCAACCAGAGCTATTCCAGTGCCTAAGGTGGAGGCCATGGAGCCATCCTCAGCACCCGGGCCAACTTTGCTCCAATGGAGCCTTGCCTGTGGGAGGGGAAGAGAAAAGAGAGGGGGAAGGGTGGAGAAACAGATGGGCGCTTCACCTGTGTGCCCTGACCGGGAATTGAACCTGGGACTTCCACATGCTGGACAGATGGTCTGCCACGGAGCCAACTGGCCAGGGCCATAGTTCATACTCTTAAATTCCAGTTTATGCTCATGGGTTCCAGCTTGTGCTTGCTATTCTTCACTTTATATCTACTTACATCCAAGATAGTCTTCCCTGTGTCTTCAAGCGTCAGCATTAAACACAAAGAAAACAGCCTTAGAGGTTCCCCAATTAAATTGGATTTCTATTACAAATATCTATATCTTCTTTCCTAATTGAATTCTGGTTGATTCAGATACATAGAAAAAATCTAATAAAAAGTTTTAAGGTCTTCACAATGCAAGGTATAAAACAATGCATAGAGAAATAAAATAAAATAAATAAATGAAGTGATATATACCATGTTCATAAATTGGAAGACTCAATTATGTGAAAATGCAAATTTTTACAAATTGATGTATAAATTTGGCACAATCCCAACCCATAATCCAGTTGACCTTTTGTACTAATTTTTAATAGTGATTCTAAAATATATATTAAAATACAATGACATGTGTTAGAGAAAATTTTTTTTAAAAGATGCTCAATCTCTCACAAAGAGAGCTTACTCTCTTTTATTTTAAGACTTATTTTACAGTATTAAAAACATTTTGGTATTAATGAAAATTAATGCACATATCAATAGAACAGAATAAATAATGTGTCTGGAATGTAGGCGAGTCCTGGAGCACTTATTACTCACATGTTCTATTAATAAACCCACACATACAATTTAAAGAGATGTGTATGGGTGGCAAGTTGAAAGTGCTGTCTTTTTAACAAAAGGTTGTGAAACAACTGGATATTTGTATGAGAGACAAAAGAATCTCAGCTCTTTACATTGTAAAAAGAAATTAAATTGAAGTGAATCAGAGCAAAATGTAAAATTTAAAACTATAGAATTTCAAGAAGAAAACATAGGGAGAAAATCTTTGAGGCCTTAGATCAAATAAACGTTTTTGCATTGTCTCATTGCACAAAGGTTGTGGGTTTGATTCCCCAGTCAGGGTACATACAGGAACAGCTCCATGTTCCTGTCTCTCTTTCCCAGACTCTCTCTCTCACACACACAAAAAATAAAATAAATAACTTTTATTAATTAGTTCTCCAAGAGCATGAAAAAATAAAAGAAAAAATAAATTGGAATATATAAAAAAATAAAAGCTTTGTTCTTTGAAACATAGCATTACGAAAAAGAAAAAGCAACTTTTGGGTGTTTTTTCACATCAACAAACAATTTCCTGATTTTTCAGACAGACACCCAACCAGTGAATGTGTTTACCAATTTAAAAGTTCTCCAAATTGCTTAGTTCAAGGGTTTTTTAAAGAGCTTAATTTTCAAGTGTTCCCTTCCTCTCAGGCAGGTGGGGTGGAGCTGAATGTTCCAGTCTTCTAATCACTTAAGCTTTCTGGTGACCAGCACCAACCTGAGGCTACCTCGGGGCCCTACTTATGTCACTTCATTAGTATAAACTCGGGTATTATTGAAAAAGAATTGTAGAACAAAAGACATTTCTATCACTTAAGAAATTCGAGTTTTAGGATCTCTGTGCTGAAAACAGGATACAAACATCAAATATTTATTTTGTAAATTATTTTCCAAGAAGCTACGGACTGGGAGAAACTATTTACAACATATATATTAGACAAAGAACTTATAACCAGGACATATAAAGAACTTATAACTAATAAGCAGTAAAACACCTTTAAAAATATTTGAATGCAGAATTCAAAGATGGACAATATGCCCAGTAAAAGATATTCAGTATATTAATAATGAATGAGGTAAATGGAATTTAAAACAAAAATGAATACCACGACACACCCAATAGAGTGGTTGAAATTTAGAAGACCAATCATATCAAATGTTAGTGAGAATGTGGAGCAACTGGAACTCTCAAACATTATTGATAGAAAAGTGAAATTGTACAAAAGTGAATTGTTACACTTTGGAAACAATTTGGAATTTTCTTAAAAAGTTAAAGAGTTATCAGGACTCAGACAAGGGAGCACACTATTATCATTTCTTCTGAACATAGTATTGGAAATCCTGGCCACAGTGATCAGACAAGAAAAGAAAATAAGGCATCCAAATAGAAAAAGAAGTAATAATAACTCTCATTATTTGCAGATGACATGATACTATATATAGACCCTAAAGACTCCACCAAAAAAAACTATTAAAATAAATGAATTCAGGAAAGTTGCAGGATAAAAATGAACATAAAGAAATCTGTGTGGCCTGACCAGGCGGTGGCACAGTGGATAGAGTGTCAGACTGGGATGCAGAAGACCCAGGTTCGAGGCCCCGAGCTCGCTAGCTTGAGCGCAGGCCCATGTGGCTTGAGCAAAAAGCTCGCCAGCTTGGACCCAAGGTCGCTGGCTCCAGCAAGGGGTTACTCAGTCTGCTGAAGGCCTGCAGTCAAGGCACATGTGAGAAAGCAATCAATGAACAACTAAGGTGTAATGGCAATGAAAAACTTATGATTGATGTTTCTCACCTCTCTCTGTTCCTGTCTGTCTGTCCCTATGTATCCCTCTCTCTGACTCTCTCTCTGTCCCTGTAAAAAAGAAAAAAGAAAAAAGTGGTGTAAAGAAATCTGTGTGTTCCCATACACTAAAATGAAAAAACAGAAGAAAAAGTTAAATACATCTATATATTTAAAACTTTATTATAAAGCCTGGAAATTCTGGGAAAAAATTTTTTAAATCCCCAAATATAAACATCCCAGAAGCAAGTTAACTCTTTCAGAACTTTTCTCCTAACATCTCAACCTCTGTCTGATCATAAATTGCTTCCTTAACTAACAGCTCTCATGGCAGATTGTTAACCACATATGAAAATGTATAATTTTTATACATACTTATAATTTGTGTATACCAAGTTTATATATAAAGTATATAACTATATATCTATATCTGTATCTATCTATCTATCTATCTGTTTACATATATCAAAGTTGTGCAAAAGATATATATACACTTAAAAAGGTTAATGCTGACTTAGTAAAAATTTGGATGGTTTGCAGGCATTTGTAATAAACACATTATTTTTCCACCCTTTCTTCAAAAGCATTTCCACCTTCCTTTGGGTGACTCCTTTTCTTTTATTTCAACCATGGTGACAGGGATATAGGATACAGGCCATGCTGGTCATATTACCCTCTCCTCTGTCATGGAGATGGGCATGTAACCCAAGACAAGCCTCTCACTGTCAAGATTAAATGGAGCTGGCCACTTTTTCTTTCTGCATTTAGAGCCTTTAGGATGTGAGTACAGAGCTGCTGGGAACCTCGTTTCCCTACTGCACTTAGAATAAAGCTGACATGGAGAAAGGAAAGATGAAGGGAAGGAGAGAGGAAAGAAGGTAGGAGTAAAGGAAACAGGAAGGAAAAGACAAGACAGGGAGAGGCAGAAAGGTAAGAGGAAAAGGAAGGAAAAGAGAAAGGAAGGGAGGGAGGAAGGGACCAAGAAGCAGTACTTGGATGTATTACCCCTGAAGCCAGCTTCACTTCTGCCCTGTCTGCAGTGTGGCTACCAGAACCAATAAACTTTCCTCTTTGGTATAAGATGACTTAGGTTTCTGTCATTTTAAACACAATCTTGACTGATAAAATATTTATTTAGTGCCATTCTTTTAGAGTGGGGAGAGAGGAAAGGTTTATATTATTTTCTTTTACCTGCTTCATTCTCATTGCTTAGAAAGTAGTTCTTTTTGGTCTAGGTTAGGTACATAAAAGACAAGATGCCTTAGGATACATCTCTTTGAGGACTTTTCTCTCTCCTCTTGCATGAAATGCTTTTTCTTAAAGTTTCTTTGCCTTTTAGGATGTGGGTTATATTTTTTACTGGCAGATTCAGTCCCTGGTGGATGGGAGGGATGGAAATTTAAAATGAATGTTACCAGAATGAGACTGTTTTCCTACTTCCTTCTTCCCAACCCTACTGTACAGGTTTCAGTGTGGGACGACCCGTATTTTTTTTTTTTTTTTGGTTGAGCCCTATCAATGCAGCAATTAGTAAAAATTTGCCCTTCACTCTTGTCATATCATCTTTTTTTCCTTCCTCATTTACAATGCAGATATAAATACATTTCTATGTTTTTTGTGTGTTTATTATCTCAAGATATTAATTAGAATTTCATGAAAAGTCGAACCAAGTGGTGCTTACACTCTTCCTTGTCAAAATAGAGAGCCTAGAAACTTGGTATTCTAACATACAAATTTATTCCCTGTGTCCATCAGATTTGTAAGTCTGGAAACAGCCTTCCATTGGTGTTTCTCTGTAATAGAAACCCAAAGATGTGAAGATTTCTTTGATGGTGAAATGTCAGTTGTCTTAAGCAAATAAAGGAGAGATATTTCTGGACAAATAGCCAGCCCACCATTCCCCAGTGGGGCTGCTAACAAGGTCTACTAATTCCATTAAATTGGTCATGCTTCCAAAGATCACAGAGCAGAGGGCAAAAAAAAATAATAACTTTGGAAGAGGCTCTGGAATAAAGAGAACACATCTGAGTAATAGAAAGCCCACTGAAAACACCCCCAACTAGACTCAGAGGATTCTTCCATGTTGGCTCCTGAACTGACTTTCCTAGTTACGGACCTCCCCTGACAGATGCTAACTGGGAAGATAAGTTCTAGTCCAGGGGTTCTTAACCTTTTTTGAGGTACCGAACCCACCAGTTTCATATGCGCATTCACTGAGCCCTTCTTTAGTGATAAATAAAGTATGATTTTTTTTCCAAATTCAAGACATAGGTATATGTTATATTACTGATGCACAAAATGAGCCGTGCATGAACATTACCTTGCTCAAAGAACAAAACCAACAAAGTGCATGAACTCACAACAAATTACGGTATTACTTTATTCTGGCCTCCGTGGCAGAGGCCTCTCCGAACCCCTGAGACCGACTCATCGAACCCCTAGGGTTCGATAGAACCCAGGTTAAGAACCACTGTTCTAGTCAGAGAGTGGCTAAAATGTTGGGAGAAAAGTCATGGAAGAAATAATATGTTCTTGGGAGATTTATATTTGTTGGAGGCTTGACATTTTTTCCTGGAAGTTCCAAGCTTTATAATCTGACCCTTGCTGTAAGAGAATATTCTTATTTGAATTTAGCATTTGTTGGAGGAACCTTGCCTAAGATTTTTACCATACTTCCGTAAATGTCTTATATACTTACCTAAAAGGAACTAACGGACTTATTTAAGGGCAAAAGAGCCTGGAGATGGTGTTTACAGAGCTCTATTGGGCAAAAGCACAGGTCTGCAAAACTTGCACTAATCTCAGGGCTCTGATAATGACACTAGAATTCCACCCATATTCTTAACATTCATGCAGAAGGGAATAATATCATAAAATTTGAAGTCAGAATATTTGTTATAAACCCTGAAATATTTTTCCATTATATTCTGTCAAAAATCTGCTTTCCATAATGAACATCTATTTAAATATCCCACAGTTGGCTGACTAGCTTTGTCTTTATAACATTATGAATCTCCTTTATTTATGCTCAGAGAAATTATCCTTGAATAAGAAATTTGTAAATGAACAAATATTTACACTCTGTTTAATTCAGGATGTGAAAGAATGCAAAACAAACTTTTAGTCTTTGTTATTTCTCCATTTTCATATGCCTTTCAACTAAACTGGGAGAATATAACATATTGATTAATAATCTGTGTAAAACCTTTAAGAATTTTGAACATATGTGCATAAAACACATTAAGCAGTAATTAAATTCAGGCCCGCAATATGGGAAACTTCACAGACCTCTAAAATAATTATAGGTTAATTTTCTAGAGAATTTTGAATATAAATTTTAATTGGTTTAGTAATAGTTCTAGTCACTATTTATTATGTAACTTAAAAATTTTACTGTGCCTTGCTGATGTTTCATAAATCTGTTATTAATGTAATTTATTTATAAAAGAAAGTGAGAAAACTGGTTTGCTAATCCTCATGACTCAGTCATAAATCTTTACTGTTTTGCAATAAAACACATTTCCCATAACGCTGAATATATTTTCCACTGAATTTTATTCTCTTAGGTTTTGCCACTTCACATTCTTAAGATTGTGATATATGTCCCCAAATGAACCAGATGTTCTTTTAGACTCTGAAATAGATCTTATTAAAATGTGAGTGTTTGTTTTCTGATATATCTTGAGAGATTTATTTTTTCAAATAGTATAAATGCCAAGGAGTTTCAATTATTTACTTATCTGTTTAATCAAGTAGAGCTCTATGAAGAGTTAGTCCTGAACAAAGCCACTGAGGAAGAACAGCTTGATAGTGTCTGGGTACTATGTCTCCAGTGTCATATACACTGCTTCCTCAGTCTTGTCCCTATGAGCTTCCACACTTATATTATGGCCTTTCTTTAATATTTTTGCTAAAACCTGTAAAAACAATATAAAGAAAATAAAGATCAATTTACTTTCTGCACTCAGAGTTAATAAGTGAGCGTCACAAAAAGCATATGGGTAAAACAAGAATAGAATGAAAGCAAAATAATTTAGGAAACTTCATTAAGGTTATTTTATGTAAAATAATTTTTATATAGAAAAATACATAGCATTTTTAGCAATACTCACTGAGTTATCTTTCCATGGATATATGATACATAGGCAGATGTTATTGATTTTTTTTTTTAATTAAGTGAGAGGTGGAGAGAGATAGACAGACTGCTGCATGTGCCCTGACTGGAATCCACCCGGCAAGCTCCCTATGGGGAGATGCTCTGCCCTCTGGGGCTGCTGCTCCATTGCTGGGCAACAGAGCCATTTTAGCATCTGAAGCGAGGCCTTGGAGCCATCCTCAGCACCTGGGGCCAACTTTGCTTGAACCATTGGAGCCATGCCTATGGAAGGGGAAGAGAGAGATAGAGAGAGAGGGTGAGGAGAGAGGGAGGGGTGGAGAAGCAGATGGTTGCTTCTCCTGTGTGCCCTGGACTGAGAATTGAACCTGGGACTTCCTCATGCCATACTGACGCTCTACTACTGAGGCAAATGGCCAGGGCACATATGCAGATATCATTATCAATAAACCATAGGTTGGACTAAAAACATGTTTGTGTATACTTGTTTCCTTTATAGGATACATATCTTTTAATTACTTAAGATTCATACTGGATCCTCAGCACTTCAGAGAGGTGAACTCTTAAATAGAAATATGTTGAACCTTTATATGTTAATGAACCCTAGGCAGTTGGCTCAGTAGATAGGGTTTCAGCCTGGTGTGCAGACTTCCTGGATTCAATCACCTGTCAGGGCACACAAGAGAAGTGATCATCTGCTTCTCTCCCCCTCTCTCCTGCTTCTCTTTTTCTTCCCCTCTCGCAGCCAGTGGCTTGATTGGTTTGAGTGTTTGGCACTAGGTGCTGAAGATAGTTTGGTTGATTTGAGCATCATCCCCAGATTGGATTTGTCGGGTGGATCCTGGTCAGAGTGTATGTAGGAGAGTGACTCTCTATCTCACCTTCTCTCACTTAAGAAAAAGAAATGTTAACAAGCAAAATATTTTTCAGTTGTCCAGGGTGTATTGATATATATATAGTAATTATTGAGTAAATATGTATTACCCAAATTTAAAGGAACAGATTCTTTCACTCATTCACATGTGCCAGGTACACTTCTGGGTTCTGGTGACATACAAGTGAACAAAACAAGCATCTAATGCCTCTGTGGTGCCAAAATTTATTTGAGGAAAAGACAGAAAATCAAATAGAAAGTGACAGGGTCATCCGAAGGGACAGGTCCTCTGGGAAGATGTAGAGTGGGAAAAGAGGATTGGGAAGTCTAGGGGTGAAGCCATGAAGACAAAGGCAAGGGAGCTAACCACCTACCATCCAGCCTAAGAGCTTCCAGATCACAGAGCACAGTAAAAGCAGTAAGAGTCATTCCCATGTGGCAGGAATAACATATTTAAGAGAGCCAGCACCTTTGGAGCATGTCATATGGGGGCAGAGAACAGGAAAGCAGGTCAGGCAGGTAAGGAGGGGATAGCCCAGGGGGCATGAAAAGACCTGGGCTTTTATTGTGAAGGAGACGGGAGGCTTGAGAGGATTTCGAGCTAAAAGCAACATCATCTAGCTCTGAACTACAATTTAAGAGTATCACTCTGAATTGGCCTTTTATTTTTCTCTTTTTCTTTTTTAGAGCATAATTCTTTTTAGGTATTAATATTATTCTTTTTTTAAAAATAAAAAACCTGTTGTCATCTTCTATCATGTATAAGTAGATAGCATGATTTTGAATTCACACATCAGTATACCACATAACAGTAAATGTTACCAATATTTTGTTACTGATATAAAAACATTCAGGATTTCCCTGGCCCGTTGGCTCAGCAGTAGAGCATCGGCCCGCCATATGGAAACCCTAGGTTCAATTCCCCATCAGGGCATATAGGTGAAGTGCCCATCTGTTTCTCCACCCTTCCCCCTTTCCTTCCTCTCTATCTCTCTCTTTCCCTCCTGCAGTCAAGGCTCCATTGGAGCAAAGTTGGCCCCAGGCACTGAGGATGGCTCCATGGCCTCTGCCTCAGGCACTAGAATGGCTCCAGCCACAATGGAGCAATGCCCCAGATGGGCAGATCATCACCCCCTGGTGGGCATGCCAGCTGGATCCCAGTCGGGCACATGTGGGAGTCTGTCTGACTGCCTCCCTGCTTCTAATTTCGGAAAAATACAAACAAACAAAAAACACATTCAGGATTATGATGAATTTATGCAATGTAAAAGTTTTTTTCTCTGTATTTTAGTATTTATATATGGTTATAATATATCAGATTAAAAGCTTCACTCTTAAATTTCCCTGATTTGGTTGTTCAGAAATCATTTATAAAAATTAAGCAAAGCAAATAAGGCATTTTACTTTATTATAGTACAATATATTCTTGTGACATTTTGCATTTGCTCAGATATAAATCTCAATCTCTCTTCAGTCACAAATTCTTTTTACGAGAAATGTGAATATATGAAGTTACTACTTAATCAGAGTCAGTGGAATTTAAATTTCATTAAAAACGAGTCTCAGGCCCTTTTGGTGGGAATTTAAGAATAAAAATTTGATATTGGAAATAGAATAAAGAATACTAAATCAGAATAAGGAATAACTGGATACAAAAAGGGAAAATAATCTAAAGTATATTTACCTTCTCCTCCTTGAAATTCTCCTGTTACCTTTGCTCTGTCATTTTTGTGGATTCTTCCTCCCTGGCTTGACTTTTATTTTAAACAGTTTTACTGGGATATAATATATGTAGCATAAAATTCACCCACTGAATGTTTATAATTCTGGGGTTTTTAGTATAGTCACAGAGTTATCTTGACTGATTTTAAATGTTACTCAATCCTATCCACATTCACCATTAGTACTTTTCACTCCCCACTGCCCACCCATCCCTTTTCTTCAACCCAATTTCTCCAAACCTACTCCAAATGTGTTCTTTTCCCTGTGAGTAGTTCAATTAATAGCATCATTCACACTTTTCCTAGGTTATAAAGATGTCATGTTTCTCTTCTCACCCAATGTGAAAATTTCAATTAATTCTACCTTTGAAATGTCTTTCCAATCTCTGTTCTCTAACCCCATTTTTCTCAGCCTTCTTTCAGGTATTCTTCTCCAGTTGAAGTTCACTGGATAGAAATTTCATTTTTCAGTCCAATCAAGAATTTCCTTCTAGGAATATACTATTAAAATTTCAAGCATCTAGCTTTGGAAGAGAATTCTAAAAATTTCATCTGTAATATGCTTACCTCAGCATTGTGCCCAGTGAGTTGAGATACAGAGACAGATCAAAGGGTGAATCATAATTATTCTAACACATCAATTTTCCCAAGTGAAAAAAGGGGAAACATAGTTTTCTCTGGTGGATATGAACTTCAGGGAATATACAGTGACTTGAAAGTCAATGAGTACAAAACACAAGCACCAAGATAGTCCTGCCCAGAGTCCAAGGAAATAGGACACCTTTACTCTGTGGTTCCTACTTGATTCCACAAACCCATCTTTTAATTGTCCTTGGTCACCCTCAGAGGAGCACAGGAACCTTGTGGGATGTGCAGGAGTTTGACAGAGGAGAAGACTGGGGCTCAGAGAGGGCATGTGGATGGGCCAAAGCAAATGAAAGATGGGCTGAACTGATAAAAAAAAAATAGTAAAGGTGAAGAGACAATAGTGATATAATGTGATTATGACATTAAATTTTAAGCATAATTCTATTTTTAAAAATTCATTCCTCAGTAAATGCATACACTGTAACAACCAGATGATATATTCTGTTTTTTAAATTTTTTAATCTTTGCATTTATCCTGGCTTTATGAGAACTTACTTAAATTTTAAAATCCAGATTTTGAACAGTAGAATATAGTTGGATATAGGTTAGGGTGCCTGTTTACCCTTGTACACTCCTGCAGGGGACACTCACTCACACAAACCCTTAGCCTCCAGATCAGGGGTCCCCAAACTTTTTACACAGGGGCCAGTTCACTGTCCCTCAGATCGCTGGAGGGCCGGACTATAAAAAAACTATGAACAAATCCCTATGCACACTGCACATATCTTATTTTAAAGTTAAAAATACCAAAAAAGAACAAAAACAATATTTAAAATAAAGAACAAGTACATTTAAATCAACAAACTGACCAGTATTTCAATGGAAACTATGGGTGTGGATGCATCCTGTGCTCCTGTCACTGACCATCAATGAAAGAGGTGCCCCTTCCGGAAGTTCAGCGGGGGCCGGATAAATGACCTCAGGGGGCCACATGCGGCCAAGGGACATAGTTTGGGGACCCCTGCTCCAGATGGTATGTTTTTTTTATCACCTGACCCTACTTTCGTCCTTTTCCCAGTCTGCTTTTGCATTGACAAGAACGCCAAGATCAACCAATCTATAACATCTGAATTCAAAAAGATTAGCTGGGACAATCAGATATTCTGTCTTTTGATAAGTCACTCGAAAAATAGCCAAAAGTTACCCAGAGACTAATTGAATGGGGCAGTCATCGTAAGTCCCATTCAAAGCAAAGTTATGAAAAAGTGGGTATATTTGGGGAAAAGCACAGTGAGCACAAAAAGAGCAGAGGTTAGAAAAGGGTGAAGAGGAATTGCTTTGCGTAGAACTCATGTGTACTGTATACATTCTTACAAGAACCCACGCCAATCTTCTTTTCATGAGTAGATCTCTGTCCTTTGTAACCAAGAAAGCCTTTCTGAAATGTGGCTATTCTAGTAGGTTTTCTACTATTTTTACTGTAATAAAGTCAACAGGGAATATTTTCTTCAAATCTCATCTCCTTTGAAAAATACTCTAATTTTTTCATTGATTCAAGTCAACACCAGCTTAGTGGCTCCCTACTATATGTACATCAAGGTCTATGCTAATCAGTGGCCACCTGTCTCTTAATTTTGAGTAGGCCAATGTGTTGTTAAATTAAAATAACTATCTTTTATATTTAACTGTAAACCTGTCACTACAAATGACCATGATGACAGTCACAAGCCTTATTACTTCTTGGCCTGTGTTGGTCAAGTAAATTTGTAAATGTGATACATATGTTTGCTTGCTTATAGTTTACATTGGGTGTGGGGGACAGGCTATAAGCAGGAAAGGTCCTTATAGCCTAAGGCTTAGTTTTAAGACTAAGCTCTTACCCACACCCTTGACTGTTGCATGATGTGGGGTGGTGCACTCTCATGAGGAATTCCATTATGCCTCAGATAAGTGACTTTGTATTAGAGACTTTCTTGTTTGTATATTGGATTAAAGGTTTTGATTTCTGTACTGTAAAATGGAGCTGAGGAGCCCATGCTGGAGGAGAATAGAGAAAGGCCACATGGAGGAGAGGAGAAGCAGCCAAGATGGCGAAGTGCTGAAGGAGAAGCCAGTTTGTGCAGAGAGAATAAGATGGGGAACAGTGTTGAATAAGGTTGGTGAGGTAGAAACCTTTGATTCTAGGGAACTCAGATAAGTCAGTGCCTCTGGGAGCCTTGAATGAAAAGGGAAGTGTTTTCCCACTGTGTGTATTTCTTGCCTGCTGGGTGCAAGCTAGGATTAAAGGTGATGGTTCACCAGTATCTGGCTACATTGTTTTATTACCATCTGTCTGAATCTAATGAGAACCTGAATGGGCCAGGTGGCTGTGATGGTGGCCGTGACTGCCTGCAAAGGTTCAACTTAATACTGCCATGTGTTTGAGAGTAGTCACCCTAGATAAAGCTGAGTAGAGCCCTGCCAGGGTGCATAGACTGCTCCTGGTCTGGGCGTCCAGCTGTCCTTCATGGTGTTGGGTCACATTACTTAGTGGGCTAAGTAATGGCCACCCAAAGATATCAGATCATAATCTCTGAAACCTGTAAATATTATTATCTTATGAGGAAAGAGGGTCTTCGCTGATATGATTTACTTAAGGAAGCTGACATGAGGAGATTATCTTAAATTATCCAAATATACCCCAAATCCAATCACAAATGTCTTTCTAAGAGAGAGGTAGAGAGAGACACTGAAAAGAAGAGGAGGCAATGTCATCATGAAGGCAAAGATAAGAGTGATGCAACAAAAGCCAGGTAACAATGATATCTGCCAGAAGGTGGGAGAAGCGAGGAAGACTTTTCTCCTTAAGCCTCTGAAGGGAAAGAGTAGGCAACATCTTGATATTGGCCTAATGAAACTGATTTTGGACTTCTGGATTTAAGAACTGTGAGAGAATAAATTCCTGTTGTAACCCACCCAAATTGTGATACCTTGTTACAGAGCAAGAGAATTACACTTCTTTAGAAATCAAAAATGAGAAATTTCAGTTATGTGGAAAGACAGAGAGGCTGTTAATAAATAATTTCCTAGATAAGCATGGCAAATGAAGAATTTCCTCAGCTAGGGTTGTCTGGACATCACAGATTGTCTCAAAATAGGGGTTTTATAAGGGCCTACCACTATCAATACCTGCAGGCAACCTCTTAAATTTCCTTGAGGAATCATGACATGTTTCAGGCACCCTTGAATCTGTAAGGATTTGGATCAGTTTAGATCCACAGAGATACTTTTAGACTGATGCTTTCTATTAAATGCTGACAAACTTAAATTATGATTAGGGAGGCTATGGTGTGAAACATATCTCCAAGAGAATGCTGATGTGTTTGAGGTGCCATCTCTGTGTGAGGTGGCATCTGCTGGCTAATCCTGAGCTTTGAAGTGATGACATTTGGAAGGCTCTAGCACAATGTATGCATATGTGATTTTTAGAATCTCCAGAACACTGTTTATTAGCAATGATGGTATCATATAGCATTATCTTGTTCCTGATTGCTAACATTGATCATTAAGTATGATTTGTTTTGTAAATTGTTAGCATATATTCTCTTCTATTTCTAATTTGATGAGTTTAACATTTTGTGATAAGCAGGTTCTGAATTTTAACAAAATTTTTTCCAAATCTATTAAATTATCTGTTTTTACTCTTTTAATCTATTAATATAGTAAGTTATTTAAATAGATTTTCTAATGTTAAACCAACCTTGCATTCCTGAAATTTAGCACTTTGATACAATTAATTATATTTTCATGTATATTATTTAGATTAAATTGGCCAAGAATTGTTTTTTGAGTCTATGTACATGAGTGAATTGGCTTATACTTTCATTTCTGTTTGTTGTTCTTACATAATTTTAGCATCAAGGTAAGTTCAGCATTATGAAATGAGCTTCAGAGACTCCTTTTTTTCCCCCTCTTGTCTGGAAGATTTGGTATAAAACTGAAATAATCAGCCTGACCAGGTGGTGGCGCAGTAGATAGAGCATCAGACTGGGACACAGCGGACACAGGTTTGAGGCCCCAAGGTCACTGGCTTGAGTGTGGCTAATCCAGCCTGAGCGTGGGATCATAGACATGACACCATGGATGGTCGCTGGCTTGAGCCCAAAGGTCGCGGGCTTGAAGTTCAAGGTACCTGGCTTGGGGCCAAGTTTGCTGGCTTGTGCAAGGGGTCACTCACTCTGCTATAGGCCCCCAGTCAAGGCACATATGAGAAAGCAATCAGTGAACAGCTAAGGAGACTTAAGGAGCCACAACAAAGAATTGGTGCTTCTCATCTCTCTCCTGTCCGTCAGTCCCTATCTATCCCTTTCTCTGTCTCTGTCTCTCTCTCTCTCTCTGTCTTTGACACCAACCCCCCACCCCCACCAAAATAAAAAAAAAATACTGAAATAATCCCACAAAAACAGCCAAATTCAATATTTTCTCTGTGGAAAGTGTTAAATACTGATTTAATTTCCTTCAATATTATAGGGCTATTCAGGTTGTATGTTTCATATTTAACCATTTTTGTTTAATAATCTTTTCCACAATATATTTATTTTATTTAACTTTTAAATTTAATAGATATAACATCATTCATATTATTCTCTACCTTTTTAGTCTCTGATATATCTGTGCTAAATCTCCTTTTCTTCGTTGATAAAATATTTGCGTATGTGTATCCTCTCTGTTTCTCTTGATTAGTTTTAGCAGAGACTTTTTGTCTATTTTATTATAATGTTTTTAAAACCCAATTTTTGACTGTGTTGATCTTCATTATGATATAGTTGCTTTCTCTAATTCTCTTGTTTTTATCAACGCATTACTTTCATTTTCTTTGTATCAATTCTGTTTGTTTCTCTCTAATGTCTCAACTTCAACAATTTGTTTATTAAATTTCAACATTTTTTTCTTTTCTAAGATAATAATTTTTTTTATATATATATTTTATTATTATTAATTCTAATGGGGTGACATCAATAAATCAGGGTACATATGTAAAATGAAAACATCTCCAGGTTATCTTATCATTCAATTGTGTTGCATACCCATCACCAAAAGTCAAATTGTCCTCTGTCACCTTCAATCTGGTTTTCCCTGCGTCCCTCCCCTCCTCCCTATCCCACTCTTCCCTCCCTCCCCCCATCCCATAACCACCACTCTCTTGTCCATGTCCATACCCTCACTTTCATGTCCCACCTATATATGTAATCGTGCTGTTCTCAGTTTTTCTTTTTTTCTGATTTACTTATTTCACTCCGTATAATGTTATCAAGGTACATCCATTTTGTTATAAATGATCCGATGTCATCGTTTCTTATGGCTGAGTAGTATTCCATAGTATATATGTACCAAAGCTTTTTAATCCACTCGTCTTCTGACGGACACTTGGGCTGTTTCCAGATCTTCCCTATTGTGAACAATGCTGCCACGAACATGGGGGCGCATTTCTTCTTTTCGAACAGTGCTATGGTGTTCTTAGGGTATATTCCTAAAAGTGGGATAGCTGGGTCAAAAGGCAGTTCGATTTTTAATTTTCTGAGGAATCTCCAAACTGTTTTCCACAGTGGCTGCACCAGTCTGCATTCCCACCAGCAGTGCAGAAGGGTTCCCTTTTCTCCACATCCTCGCCAGCACTTATTCTGTGTTGTTTTGCTGATAAGTGCCATTCTGACTGGTGTGAGGTGATATCTCATTGTGGTTTTAATTTGCATTTCTCTAATGATTAGTGATGTTGAGCATTTTTTCATATGCCTATTGGCCATCTGTATGTCCTCTTTGGAAAAATTTCTATTCATTTCTTTTGCCCATTTTTTGATTGGGTTGTTTGTCTTCCTGGTGTTGAGTTTTATAAGTTCTTTATAAATTTTAGTTATTAACCCCTTATCAGATGTGCTGTCGAATATGTTCTCCCATTGTGTGGTTTGTCTTTTTATTCTGTTCCTATTGTCTTTAGCTGTGCAAAAACTTTTTAGTTTGATATAGTCCCATTTGTTTATCTTGCCTTTTATTTCAGTTGACCATGAAGATAAATCGGCAAATATACCGCTGCTACAGATGTCGGAGAGCTTGCTGCCTATGTTTTCTTCTAAGATGCTTATGGTTTCACGGCTTACATTTAAGTCTTTTATCCATTTTGAGTTTGTTTTTGTGAATGGTGTAAGTTGATGGTCTAGTTTCATTTCTTTGCAGGTAGATGTCCAATTTTCCCAACACCATTTGTTAAAGAGGCTGTCTTTACTCCATTGTATGTTCTTTCCTCCTTTGTCAAATATCAGTTGTCCATAAAGCTGTGGGTTTATTTCTGGGTCCTCTGTTCTGTTCCATTGATCTATGTGCCTGTTCTTATGCCAGTACCAGGCTGTCTTGAGTATAATGGCCTTGTAGTAAACCTTGATATCAGGAAGAGTGATACCTCCTGCTTTATTTTTTCTTTTTAAGATTGCTGAAGCTATTCGTGTTCTTTTTTGGTTCCATATAAATTTTTGGAATATGTGTTCTATATCTTTGAAGTATGTCATTGGTATTTTAATTGGTATTGCATTGAATTTATAAATTGCTTTGGGTAATATAGACATTTTAATGATGTTTATTCTTCCTAGCCATGAGCACGGTATGTGCTTCCACTTGTTTGTATCTTCCTTGATTTCTTTTATCAATGTTCTATAATTTTCCGAGTACAAGTCCTTAACCTCCTTGGTTAAATTTACTCCTAGGTACTTTATTTTTTTGGCTGCAATAGTGAAGGGGATTGTTTCCTTAATTTCTTTTGCTGATATTTCATTGTTGGTGTATAGAAATGCCTCTGATTTCTGAGTATTAATTTTATATCCTGCCACCTTGCTGAAATCATTTATAAGGTCCAGTAGTTTTTTGACTGAGACTTCAGGGTTTTCAATATACAATATCATATCATCTGCAAATAATGACAGTTTTACTTCTTCTTTTCCAATTTGTATGCCTTTTATTTCTTCTTCTTGTCTGATTGCTGTAGCTAGGACTTCCAGAACTATGTTGAATAAGAGTGGTGAAAGTGGGCAACCCTGCCTGGTTCCTGATCTTAAGGGGATTGCTTTTAATCTTTGTCCATTTAGTATGATGTTTGCTGTCGGTTTATCATAGATTGCCTTTATCATGTTAAGGAATGATCCCTGTATTCCCACTTTACTGAGAGTTTTGAGCATGAATGGGTGCTGGATTTTATCAAATGCCTTTTCTGCATCTATTGAAATTATCATGTGATTTTTGTCCTTCCTTTTGTTTATGTGATGAATCACATTGATTGATTTGCGAATATTGAACCAGCCTTGCCTCTCCAGAATAAATCCCACTTGATCGTGGTGTATGATTTTTTTTATATATTGCTGGATCCGGTTGGCTAATATTTTGTTGAGAATTTTAGCGTCTAAATTCATCAGGGATATAGGCCTATAATTTTCTTTCTTTGTGTTGTCTTTGCCCGGTTTTGGGATCAGAATTATGCTCGCCTCATAAAAGGAGTTTGGAAGTCTTCCTTCCTCTTGAATTTTTTGAAATAGTTTGAGGAGAATAGGAGTTAGTTCTTCTTTGAATTTTTGATAGAATTCACTTGTGAAGCCATCAGGCCCAGGACTTTTCTTTTTTGGGAGTTTTTTTGATAACTGTTTTGATCTCATTTGCTGTAATTGGTCTGTTTAGGTGTTCTGATTCTTCCAGATTGATTTTTGGAAGGTTATATGATTCAAGAAATTTGTCCATTTCACCAAGATTGTCTAATTTTTTGGCATATAGTTCTTCATAGTATTTTCTTACAATGCTTTGTATTTCTGTTGTGTCAGTTGTTATTTCTCCACTGTCCTTTCTTTTTTTATTTATTTGAGTCCTCTCTCTTTTTTTCTTGGTGAGTCTAGTTAAAGGTTCATCAATCTTGTTTACCTTTTCAAAGAACCAGCTTCTTGTTTCATTGATCCTCTGTATTGTTTCCTTAGCCTCTATGTCATTTATTTCTGCTCTGACCTTTATTATTTCCTTCCTTCTACTTGTCTTGGGTTTTATTTGTTGTTGTTTTTCTAGTTCTTTTAGATGCAGGGTCAGGTTGCTTATTTGAACTTTTTCTAGCTTCTTATGATATGCCTGTAGTGCAATAAACTTCCCTCTCAGAACTGCTTTTGCTGTGTCCCATAAATTTTGAGTTGATGTATGCTCATTATCATTTGTTTCTAGAAACTTTTTTATTTCTTCTTTGATCTCATTGTTAATCCATTCATTGTTTAATAACATGCTATTTAGTTTCCATGTGTTTGAGTATTTTTCATTTTTTCTTTTGTGGTTAATTTCTAGTTTCATGGCATTGTGATCAGAGAAAATGCTTGATATGATTTCAATCTTCTTAAATTTATTGAGACCATTTTTGTGTCCTAACATGTGGTCTATCCTAGAAAACGTACCATGAGCGCTTGAGAAGAATGTATATTCTACTGCTTTAGGGTGAAAAGTTCTGAAGATATCTATTAAATCAAGTTGATCTAGTGTATCCTTTAAGTCTGCAGTTTCTGTATTAATTTTCTTTCTTGAGGATCTATCCAGTGTTGTTAGAGGGGTATTGAAATCCCCTACTATGATAGTATTGCTGTTAATCTCGCCCTTTATATCCATCAAAGTCTGCTTTATGTATGTCGGGGCTCCTATATTTGGTGCATAGATATTTACAATAGTTATATCTTCCTGTTGAATTGTTCCCTTTATCATTATGTAGTGTCCTCCTTTATCTCTTACTACAGCCTTTGTTTTAAAGTCCATTTTGTCTGATATAAGTATTGCTACCCCTGCTTTTTTTTCATTTCCATTTGCATGAAATATTTTTTTCCATCCTTTTACCTTCAGTCTATGAGCATCTTTTGTTTTAAGGTGTGTCTCTTGTAGACAGCATATGTATGGGTCCTGTTTCTTTATCCATGCAACTACCCTATGTCTTTTGATTGGATCATTTAATCCATTTACATTTAAGGTTATTATTGATATGTAGTTGTTTATTGCCATTTTATTCTTTAAAGCTGTATTCTTCTTTTGCTCTATTCATTCCTCCCTTTAAACTGTTCACAAGAGGCCCCTTAGTATCTCTTGCAGAATTGGTTTGGTTTTTATGAATTCCTTCAGGCTTTCTTTTTCTGGGAAGCTCTTTATTTCTCCTTCAATTTTAAATGTTAGCCTTGCTGGATAAAGTAGTCTTGGTTGTAGGTTCTTTTTCTGCATTACTTTGATTATTTCTTGCCATTCCCTTCTGGCCTCAAGTGTTTCTGTTGAGAAGTCCGATGTCATCCTTATGGGGGATCCTTTGTAGGTGATAGTCTTTTTTTCTCTAGCAGCTTTTAAAATTTTTTCTTTATCCATTAGCTTTGGTAATTTAACTATGATGTGTCTTGGTGTAGATCTTTTTGGGTTTCTCCTTAATGGAGTTCTGTGTGCTTCTTGAATGTGTGGAGTGTTTCCCAGCCTTAATTTAGGAAAGTTTTCTGCTGTGATTTGATTGAACAAAGTTTCCATTTCCTGTCCTCTCTCCTCTTCTTCAGGCACCCCTATAATGAGAATGTTGTTTCTCTTCATGTTGTCACAAAGCTCCCTTAGAGTTTCCTCACATTTTTTAAGTCTCTTTTCCTTTTTCTTCTCTGCTTCTGTGCCTTTGTTTATTGTGTCCTCTAACTCGCTTATTCGATCCTCAGCATCATCCATCCTGCTTTTAATTCCTTCCATTGTGGTCTTCAGTTCTGATACTGTATTTGTCATTTCTGTCTGATTCTTTTTTATTATTTCAATTTCGTTTTTTATACTTGTTATCTCTTTATTTAGATGTTCATAATGACTATCCATTGTTGCTCTAATTTCTTTGAACATCCTAACTATCATTATTCTAAATTCTGCTTCTGGTAATTTGGTTATATCTGGTTCAATCAGGTCCTTCTCTGGGGATTTCTCTTGATTCATTTGGTTTGCATTCCTCTGCCTGCCCATTTTTTCTGTGTATAAGCAAGTTGTGGCCACTGGAGTCCAGTAGGTGTTGCCTTTGTGTTCTCTAGGTGTGGTCTATCTGCAGGCCCCCCACCCCCTCTGCTGGTGCCTAGGGTGGTTGGGTATGAGCGTTGCCAGCGCCGGCCCCCTGTGGCTTTTGCTATGATTTCTGCCTCTCCTCCGTGGGAGGTGTTGTGACTGAAGCCACAAGATTAGCACCAAGGGTAGAGGTGAGCACCTTTCCTCAGCTGCGGACCCAGCCTATTTCCGGACTTCCGCCCAGAACCAGCAGTCGGAGCCTGCTCGCTACAGTTCCGCGGGTTAGGCGGGGCTTTTGACGTGCTCTCAGCTGTAAGCTTTTGCCCATCCAGAGCTTTAGCCCCGCCCTCGAGGCCAGGGCCCTTCTGCGCAGGGTCGGAAACCAAGGTTTATTGGGGCGGGCGTGTTTGCTGGCTTCCGCTGAGCTGCGTACTTCCGCTCGTCCCGGACTATACCCCGACCCCGCGTGCGGAGCCCGCTCGTTCACGTATGAATGCTATCCGCGTTTTCTCCGGCCGGATGGGGTTAGTAGTGTGGGCTCAGCTGCGAGCCTCCACTTGTCTCGGGGTCCACCCCGTTCCCGCGCTCGGAGCCCGCTCGCACACGTATACTGGCCAACCGCGGTTTCTCCGGCCCGGGGGTGGGGTGGGGAGGGGTGCGGGACTGGTAGCGTCAGCTCTGCCGCGAGCCCCTGCCCGTCCCTGGTCCTAGCCCGGTCCCCACGGTCAGGGCCGGCTTGCGCAGGGCCTGCCCGTTCCTGTTCTCCCGCTTTGTCCCCGCAAGTGGGATTAAAGGCGGGCCCGCATCTTCTGGACCGCTTTCGCGGTCCCCTCTGACCCTCTGGGCTAGACCGATCTCCCACCGGCTTGGCCTCTGCCCACGCCGACAGAACCGCCTTTCAGCGTCCTGCCACCCCAAAACCCCAAGCAGCCCTCAGCAGAGTAGGAAGGGACCTAATACTCCATACTGTAGGCCTGGGAGCTCCCTCACTTGTTTCACAGCTCAATACTGTCCAAACGCTCTTCTAGGCTCTAGGACTGGAGGCTGGGGCTTGGTTCCTGGGACCCAGGTCCCTCCCTCTCCACCAAACTCTCCTCCCGCCCCGCGGGTCTCTCCAGGCTGCTGTTTGCTCCGGGGAGCTGGGCAGCCCTCTTCGCGTTTTCGCTATTCCTACCAGTCTCAATGTGGCTTCTGCAGTGTTCCTTGGTTGAAGAGTCCACTTAGTTTTGTTCAAAGTTGGTTTATCCAGGTGGTGGTTCTTAAAATTGAGTTGTAATCCACTTTGGTTCTGGGAGTTGGAAGTTGGTACGTCCGCCTACTCCGTCGCCATCTTGCTCTGCCTCTCTAAGATAATAATTTAAGCTATAGCCTGACCTGTGGTGGCTCAGTGGGTAAAGCTTCAACCTAGAATGCTGAGGTTGTAGGTTTAAAACCTGGGTTTGCCTGGTCGAGGCACATAAAGGAAACAAACTACTGCAAGTAGATGCTTCCTTCTTCTCCCCCCTCTTTCTCCCTCTCCTTTTCTTTCTCTCTTTCTCTCTCTTCCCCTCCAAAAATTAATAAGTAAAATCTAAAAAAAAAAAAAGCAATATGGAAATATCTTTAAAAAAATTAAAGCTATAAATTTCTCCTTAAGTACTATGTAAGCTATGCCCTACAATTTTTTTTCACAGAGACAGAGACAGAGAGAGGGACAGACAGACAGGTAAGGAGAAAGATAGGAAGCATCAATTCTATGTTGCAGCACTTTAGTTGTTCGCTGATTGCTTTCTCATATGTGCCTGACGAGGGGGAGGGGCTAAAGCCGAGCGAGTGACCCCTTGCTCAAGCCAGCGACCTTGGGCTTCAAGCCAGCAACCTTTGGGTTCAAGCCAGCGACCATGGGGTCATGTCTATGATCTCACACTCAAGCCACTGACCCTGCACACAAGCTGGTGAGCTGGTGCTCAAGCCAGCGACCTCAGGGTTTCGAACCTAGAACCTCAGCATCCCCGTCCAACACTCTATCCACTGCACCATCACCTGGTCAGGCTGTCCTACAATTTTTGATACATGTATTTTCTTTCAGTTTTAGATATAATCTAATTCCCCTATCACACATTTTTTAAATTAAATAGTTAAGAGTAAAATTTGAATTTTCTAAATATACTTCTAAAGTTTTTTAAAGTTTTGTCTCCTTTTTGTTAGAGACACACACCCTAGGTCTTACAATACCAAAAGTCAACAGTTATAAATTTTTCATACATATTTAAGAAATCTACATACTTGTAAAGCTTTCTAGTTATATTAATTAAATAAAACATCTTTTTTAACTTGTAAACTAAGAATATTTTAGTGACAAGAAGCCATGTCATCTGTAATTTCTTTTTACTTCTTAAAGTTGTGTTTTTCTCTAAGTTTTCCCTAGACTAATTGGAATCTCTGGGTTGCTTGCTAAATATTCACAGATGGACTACCACCCAGAGATTCTGATCCAATAAGCCCAGGGTTTTGAGACCAGAGTTTGTGTCTTAATCCAGTAGAAGGTGGCTACATAAACTGTTAACCTCTAATGTTTTTTCCTTGTTTAATCAAGCTTTTATTCATCAAATCAGTAATATTTTCTTCCTCAAAGATATATTAAATATCGCCTGACCTGTGGTGGCGCAGTGGATAAAGCGTCGACCTGGGAACACTGAGGTGGCCAGTTCAAAACCCTGCAGTGGTCTGGTCAAGGCACATATGGAACTTGATGCTTCCAGCTCCTCCCCCCTTTCTCTCTTTCTCTCTCTCTCTCTCTCTCTCTCTCACTCTGTGTCTCCTCTCTAAAATGAATAAAATAAAATAAAATTTAATAAAAGATATATTAAATATAAAATACTTGTAAGACAAAAATAATTATAAAATTAACTATGAGATTGTAATTGTATATAGCATATAAATAAATTTCAGAATCACTTTTACTGTTAATACTTCCAGTCTGATTTAGAACTTATATCTTTTAATCTGATGGATTTTTCTTATACTGCAAATTCCTGTTGTCAAAGAATGCTAATATTTCATGTGTAGAGTTTATTTGAATTCACACTGCATTTTAGTCTGGATCAGTTAGTATAACATTATTCTTTAATTATTTTGATTTCATTGGTTTTATCTGTTTAAATAAATTTTATGTTATTTGAGATTAGAAGCTATGTTTTATGCATATTTATTATCCACTTCAACATTCATTATGATGTGGGTAGGTAATATAGATGATGAATATTTTTTAAAAATTGATAGTTTACAAAAGTTATGGGTTTTATGCTACATCGTTGTTTTTTTTTAAGTTCATGAATTTCAGGGTCTTGAAAATTTATATTTGCTTCAATCGTGACGAGAGAGCATTTTAAAATTCATAAGTGTTTTCTCAATGTCTGTTACTACATCATTACATTTTTTTTTTTTCTCTGTGGTAGAATTTAAGAAATATATAGTGCACACATTGATATATTATAATAATAGGTAGCATTGGTAGACATGTTTAATTTACAAGGTATTTCTACATTTTTATTCACTTAGTCATAATAAATAATCTCATGCCCCTTGGACTGCTGCCGGGCTGTGGGCATCTTGATGGCCATCAACCTGCTGGCTCACGTGGCCAACCTGGGGTACTCAGCCCTCCTGGTTTTTGTTAGGCTCTGAGGCTCTAATCAGGAGCTCCTGATTCCCTCCTCTTGCCAGAGGTGTCTTTATTGAGTTCTGGTTTCCTCTTCCTGGGTCCCCTCTCCTTCTCTTATCTTTCCTTTCCTCGTTCCTGTTTCTTTTTTTTTATTATTGAATTTACTGGGGTGCCAATGGTTAATATCACTCTCTCTTGTTTCTTCTGTCACTTGCTCTCCCCTGTTTTGATGTGCTGTCTCTTTCCCTTCTTATTTTCTTTGGCTTCTTTTGTCCACATCCTGCTATGCCTTTACCTTTTCCCTCTTGCTCTGTCTGTCTGTCTCTCTTTTTTAACTTTCTTGGTTTATTTTGTTGTTGTTCATTCCTTTTCTGAACTTGCTACTTGTTTTCTCATCCGTCTGTTTCCTGATCACCTTTTTCCATTTTTCTTCTTTGGAAGTGGGAGCCTTGAGACTTCTTTGTTCATCCCTTGCCACCCCCAATTTCAAAGGTGCTAAGTGCCACATCCCACACCCGTTTTCCCAGCTATTCAGGTCCTGAGCCTCCCAAGAAGCCTCATTACCAAAGCATGTGCCCGCCTCAGCTGTGCCTTAGTAAGTATATGTGTGTGTATGTGTGTTTGGGGGTAGCTAGGGACTGAGCCCCCTTTCTCCCAGTAGAGGAGGATATAGAGTGCATCTCTCCTTTAATTAAAACAAAAAAACCTGGAAGTCAATTATTTCCAGTGGGCAGGAGGCTTAAATCACAGACCCTGGGTTTCTATGACCCACCTGGCACTCAGCTTTGCCTGAGAGGAAAAAATTAATATTAACCGTTATGTATATTTGAATGATGATTCAGAGAAGTTTAAGAGATTGTCTTAAAAGTCAACATATTTTACTAAGATATCTTCATGCTCCAAGTTTTTTGTCTACATGGTGAATATAGACATATCAAAGTCTGACAGACAAATACATTCTATTGAACAAGAATTAAGAAGAATACAAAAGCAAATAAGCCTGACCTGTGGTGATGCAGTGGATAAAGCATCAACCTGGGAACACTGAGGTCGCCAGTTCAAAACCCTGCATTTGTCTGGTCAAGGCACATATGGGAATTGATGCTTCTAGCTCCTCCCCCCTTTCTCTCTCTCTTTATCTCTCTCTCTTACTCTGTGTCTCCTCTCTAAGATGAATAAATAAAAAGAAATTTTTTAAAAAAGCAAATAAAAGACAAACTGGATTTATTACACTTGCTGGGCAAGAAAGAGCTGCATTTGGAATACAGTCTCACCAGAGTAAGAGTTGATCTTACATATATCATGTTGGGTAAATGAACAAAAATTTGACTAGTTCTAAAAAAAGTGGAAAGATTATGACTAGCTTTTGCAGGAAACAGTAAAATTCCATTGCTCCCAGTCTAAAGTCAGACTGAAGGACCATGCTCAGCATTCTGATTTACCCCAGTGCATAGCTTGCTTATTCTGCTCTTGTAGTCGCTAATA
The DNA here is from genome assembly GCA_037038555.1 of Rhynchonycteris naso. Classification (NCBI taxonomy): domain Eukaryota; kingdom Metazoa; phylum Chordata; class Mammalia; order Chiroptera; family Emballonuridae; genus Rhynchonycteris; species Rhynchonycteris naso. Next base: position 234,328,411 of record CM072998.1, read on the forward strand.
TGATTTGACTACAAAGTTCTCAAGGTCTATGATTTTAAAGTATGAGTCCTTTCAATACCATGTCCTTGATGCTGACATACTTCAGAACAAGTTTTAATATTATGCTACCCTTAGAGCTTATTAACCATAGGAACCTAGACAGATTTACACAGCATACACATGCGTCTACATAATCTTGCCTCTAAGTGCAATAACTTTATCAAATATCAAGTAACCACTGACTAGTCTATTAAACAATGAATGTCAAGCAGTAATGACCCACAAAATCAGTTACTTTTTGTTTCTCAGTTTGTAAATGAGGAAAATTGTTATGTACAAATTATGTATCTATTACTAGTCTTTGATTTAACCCAACGATTTTGGATCTGCATGGTGGTGGAATTATAATAATAAACTATTTGGAAAACTTTCTACATAGCTTATTTTGAACATGATGGGCCCCCATATTGGAGGTCAGTCATCTTGCTTAAGGGTCATTCGTCATTCCCCTGTTTCCTAGAAACAGTTGAGAAATGGAACATTTTTAAAGGATCCTTTCCTGGCTGAACTTGAGCTGCAGCTAAAGGAACCACGAAGCTTCAGAAACATGCTGAGCTATCCCATGTTTCCTGGGAATAGTCTGTCAGTTCAAACTGACATCTGCAGAGCATGTTTACAGTATTCCTGTCAGAGATCAGATTTAGGATATTCTTGTATTTCAATTTCAAAAATTCACCAGACTTTATAAATTACTCTTTGGGTTGAAAATGTTATTTGGCTAGTTATTAATCAGGCTGTGTTATTGGCATCCATTTTAAAAATTACGTCATCTTTAAATGCATCAAATTCAAGACTTGTGAGAAGTAACTCTCGAGAGGAATTTCAAATCGAACTGCAGCACAACATACAGTTTATAAAAGGAAGTCTCATGACTAACAAACTTTGTCATTATCTACTTTAAGTGGGTTTGGAAATGGCAATCAGATATAAAAACAGAGATTAAGTCTTAAGAATGTATTTTAACCCAGGAAAACTTCCTTATTCTTTAAATAAAAATGTTGATTTGAATATCAGCACAATAACAATCATATAAATGAAATTAAGCAGTGTAATATAATACTTCAATTTTACATAAGAGTATTCTTCAAAATTTAATGAGGTTTCACAGACCACTAAAAATATTTTGATAAGAGGATTCTTCTTAGCTAAGAACCAGTGTATCAACATTTGTACTATGAAGTTCCTTGAAAATATTTTTTTTTTCTGTTATTTGACTGTAACTCAAGATCTCTCAACTGATTTTTCTTTTCTACTAAAGCTTTGAAATAAAAACAGGAGAGGGACAGTTATTCAACTTACTGGTATTTCTAGTGAATAATAATTATTAGCATAATGAAGCAAATTAACAAACTTTGTAGCAAATTATCTATTCTACCTCATTAAATAATCCAAATGACTTTTTTTTTAATGACATGAAACAAGAGAACTTGTCAGTTCTGTAAGTGAAAATTTATGAGTTTGATTTGATGAGATTTTGGAGACTTCAGCTTACAGTAAGAGATTTCCGATTTGAAAACTTTCCAAATTCAGTGGTGCCTCACTTGCTTTCTTGGAGTGAGAAAGTTATTCCTAGATGCATTCCTGAGGACGTCGGGTAGATGATACTCCCTCAGAACCTTCCAAAACTTAAATTAAGAGTCCAAGTCAGGGTGAGGGCTTGGCCAGGAGAGCGTGTGTGGAGGGGAGTAATTCTGAATGCAGAGAAACTTTCCTACTCACTACCAGTTCTGCTTGGTGACAGATTTTGTTGTCTCTCTCACGTTTAACTGAAAGTATCTTTCCTCTTTATTATAGTGAGCTAAAGAAGCAGCCTTGTTTTCCAGAGAGGGGATGGGAGCAATTATCTCCTGTTCCAGAGGTGGATGAGAGAGCAAGAGGGAAAGTCCAGTGTCCGTCTCATGGCTGACCCTGGAGGAAGCTTAGTGAGCACTTCTATAGTATTTATAATGAAGAGACTCTTAGGCATTGAGGAAAAATTTTAATGACAAAATAACTTCGGAACTAAATAACTTAGCCTTGGTTGAAGCTGGACATAAGAAGAAGCAAAGGACAATAAGATGGAAAAGGTAGAGAAAAGAAATGGAGAAGAGAACCATGAATGAGCATATCAGCACATACCCCTTACAAAATAAGGTCTGACTCTAAATGATAATTTCACTTTAAGTAAAGAAGAGGAAAGAGAGATTCAGAGACTCTGGGGGAACAATTTGGGTTAAGTTTCAAATTTATGTGTTTTCCTAATTTTTTCCTAACATTTCTCTTAAATAGCATGGATCTCATTATTTTTTTCCAGAATTAAGTACTTTTTAAAATGATAGATCAAAGAGGGTTGCTAAGATCTGGGCTTCATCAACTGGAGATCTAAAAAAGTAGGTTTCTGTTTTGTTTTTGTTTGTTTTTAAGTTTCTATAAACAATTGTCTTTCATTTTTGAGTTTTAATTACGTGCAAAGAAGTGCAAAACATTATAGTAATAGTTCTTACAGTAATCCTTCTATCTCAGTGGAAAATAAGAAGTTAGAAATGTATGAGGTGAAAAGGGTAGATTCAAACTCTCTCCAAAGACTAATTACTGCTTTTACAGACAATTTTGAGAAAATATTTGGAAAAAAAGTGTCCAGTAAAAGGCCAGCCTGGGAATTTTTCATAGTTCCAAAATAGGTGAAGAACCTGGGTAAGAAGTAGTTAACTTTTTTTTCCAGTGTTAAAAATGGAATCCACGAACAGTAGCAAATACTTCCAGAGCAGGTATTTCTGACCCACTAGGAAGTATTATGAACTCAAAGTGGAGCACTGCTTAGCCTGAGTTCCTTTCTGTGTTTACTCCACATCCAGCACTTAGAGTTCTTGAGGAAAGTCAATACCACCAGACTTCACCCAGGTTCCTACTAGGAAAAGTGTCCAGCTGGATTGACTAATACCAAAACAGAGTTGCTAAATTCTCGGTGAGCAAGGTCACTGGATATTTCTCAAAGCTAGGCCAGGGGCTGGTGGTGTGTGTTGAAGTCTGAGCAGGGTCAGGTCTACCACTATAGCACTGAAGTTAAGATTGTAACCTTCATGGTAAAAGGACACCTCCACGCACTCAGAACACACCAAATATCCTAGACGTGTTTCTATATGGGAAAGTAGTCCAAGTTGAAGTATTTATGGCAACTAAGGTGTTTTAGGAGAGCCTGTTGTGCTGAGACTATGATCAGTCCACCAACTGTGGCAGGGACAGTGGTGAACAGACTGTCTACATTTTGGGACCCAGATCTTCTGAAAGGTATAATGCAGTGGTTCTTAACCTGGGTTTTATCAAACCCTAGGGGTTCGATGAGTCGGTCTCAGGGGTTTGGAGAAGCCTCTGCAGCGGAGACCAGAATAAAGTAATACCGTAATTTGTTGTGAGTTCATGCACTTTGTTGGTTTTGTTCTTTGAGCAAGGTAATGTTCATGCACGGCTCATTTTGTGCACCAGTAAAAAAACATATACCTATGTCTTGAATTTGGAAAAAAAAATTATATTTTATTTATCACTAAAGAAGGGTTCAGTGAATGCGCTTATGAAACTGGTGGGTTTGGTACCTCAAAAAAGGTTAAGAACCACTGGTCTTTCGTCAGGGTGCCAGCATGGTTGCATTCTGGTGAGAACCTCTTCCTGGTTCATAGCTGGTACCTTTTCACTGTGTCCCCACATGATGGAGGTGACAAGGGGCTTCTGTGGAGTTTTTTCTGTAAAAACATTAATCCCATTCATGAGGGCTCCATCCTCATGTTTTAATCACCTCTAAAGACTCCACCCACCTCCTAATGCCATCACATGGGGGTTAGGATTTCCACATATGAATTTTGAGGGGACATAAACTTTTAGACTATAGCATACCAATGACTTGATTCCTAACTGTGCTCTACCTTGTAAGTGTTGAACAACTCTGCAGAGGTTAATCTATTTTTTTAAGTGAGAAGAGAGAAGATAGTGAGACAGATTCTCATATAAGCTCCGACTGAGATCCACCCAGCAACTCCCTCCTGGGACCAATGCTTGAATCAATAGAGCTATCCAAAGTGCCTGAGTTCAACATTTGGACCAGCCGAGTCATTGGCTACGAGAAGGGAAGAAAGAGAGAAGGAGGAAAAGGAGAGGAGGAGAAGCAGATGATTGCTTCTCATGTGTGCCCTTACTGAGAATCAAACCCGGGACATTCACACACTGGGCCAACACTCTATCCATTGAGCCAACCAGCCAGGGCCTAGTTAATCTATTTTAATGGGAGAGAGGATAAAGCTTATGTTGACTGGCACAGAACAGTTATAAAAGGGTTATAAAAGGAAGTACAGGTGTACAAGCAGAGCCCATAAGACTGCTTTGTGTTTCTGAGTTGTGGAGCAAAACAACAGAAACACTTTGAGGGAGTAAGCACAAGAGCAGGATTTGGAACTCAGATTAAGCAGCTTTCCCTCACTTCTTTGGATGGTTCCTGATTTCACAGATCCCCATTCATAGGACTCAGGGGTTACGATGGTAGATTGGCAGTGCATGCTTAGTCACTCGCCTTCCCATGCCTCTCTCAGACAAGTATTACTAATCCATCATTATACTCTTTACCACAGAGAGGACATATGTCTTCAACATCCTGACCAACTAGTGCTCTAGGAAGACTGTTGCAGAATTTAGATGTATGATGCAAGATAAAACCTGCTGGCTTTCCTTAGATTTGACAATAACAACAGTACACACCTGACTACAGTTTTTTTTAAAAGTTGATTTTAAAGAAAGAGGAAGCAAGAAAGAAAGAGAGGAAGAAGGAGAGAGTAAGAAAGAGAGAAGAAAACAGATTTGTTGTTCCACTTAGTTATGCATTCATTGGTTGCTTCTGTTTGTGCTTTGAACAGGAATCAAGCCCACAACCTTAGGATATTGGGACAATGCTCTAACCAACTGAGCTACCCAGCCAGGGCTCTGACTATAGTCTTCCCAAGGATAGTATTGGAAAATGAATCTATCCTCATAGTCCTTCCATTTAGGAAAAAAAAAAATCTATCTCTCTCTCTTTTCTTGTTCTACCCCTAGAAAGATGAAATGATCCATCTAGTGATTTAAAAAGGAGAATCTTAGTATGTTAGCTCAACCTATAAGCATTCTCCTAGACTGTTCCTCCAGAGGTAGGTTCTGTAAGGGAGCGAAAGACAGGGAAGAAGTGAGGGATTAGGCTCCCTCTGATCCCAACTGTTCTCAGTCCAAAACTTCCCTGGGTAAATTCAGTACTAAGAACTACTCCATTTATCTTAGAATATGAGTCACATTCTTCAATCATGCCCTCACTTTCACCTGCCTATTCTGTTGTCTTTTTTTCTCAATTGTTTAGAATTTTGATAGAAATCAGAGTGATGCTGATTATTTTACCATCTCAAGAATCCCAACAGGTAGAAAGTATGAAATGCAGAGAACAAGAGAGTGAATTTAGGGTTCTATTCCACCAGTAAGTAAAATTTAATTGAATTATAAAATTGTAGAATCCTAAAGCCCAACAAGTTCTTCTAGATTATATATGTGCCGAGTATTGTTATTTAAAGGTTAAACCAAGAATAACACCTTTTTTGGGGGGCATAAGTAATAGATTGCAGTGCTGGCTAGGTAGCTCAGTTGGTTAGAGCGTCATCCCAACATGCCAATATTGTAAATTCAATCCCCAGTCAAAGCACATAAAAGAATCGACCAAAGACAGCATGAATATATGGGACAACAAGTTGATATTTTTGTCTCTTTCTCTCTCTTTCCCTTCCTCTCTCTCTAAAAATCAGTTTAAAAATGTAAAATAGATTGTTACTATAGATCAGTGGTTCTTAACATTTTTTGAGGTACCAAAACCACCAGTTTCATATGAGCATTCACCGAACCCTTCTTTAGTGATAAATAAAATATTATTTTTCCCCCAAATTTAGTTTTGCTGGTGTGAGACTAGAGTTGCTCAACTTGGCATTGCATATCATGCAGATAGGATGCTGACCCCCATCCTGTTCTGTGATACATGTGAATCTATATTGTACATATTCGTCCAACCACTTTCTTTTTTTGCTTGACATATTTAGTATGGATTAAAATATTAAGAAAGAAACCAGACGACGTACAACTATGACAGCCATTGACTACTGCACGCACTAAATTCCCAGCAGCACTGGTTGGCCAAGCAATGTAACGTGATCCTCTGCAGCAAGTGATGGCCAAGCGGGGCGTGTATCACGACTTTACACAAGTGTGTCTTTACCTCCACGGCAGAGGCTTCTCCGAACCCTTGAGATCTACTCATCGAACCCTTAGGGTTTGTTAGAACCCAGGTTAAGAACGACTGCTATAGATCTAAGATGCTGTAACCACATTTGCATTTCCCTTCCCAATAATGAGTGCCAGTCAGTCCTAAAATAGTTAGTTATTATGAACTCAGAATGAATACTCATAAATTTGATGAAAATGAAAATTATATATTTAAGTGGTCAACGTATCAAACCAATTTATATAATTAATTTAATAAAAAATTCAAATATTCTTCAGAATTTTAGAAATACCTGAAGTACAATATTTCAAAAAAAGTTATTTTTATTTCTCAGGAAAAGCTGCTGAAGGACACCTAACTGTATTTTTTACTTTCCTTTCAAAGTAACTAAGTTCAGACAAAAATTGGTAAATTATAAAAACATTTTGATCTTCATTTATTTTATATAATGCCATTCTAATCTATCTTGAGCACATTATTGTAAGCCTGCTTTACTGAAATACTAAGAAAACTTTTGAGTATGCAAAAATACATTAAAATGTTTAGAATTTTAAAATTTATACAATTCCATATTTTTTTAAAAAATAAGTAAATTTCTTGTTCTCATGCAGCGAAAGCATATATTTACTTCAATCTTATATCTAATTAAGAATTTAAAAAGGGTAATCTCACATATTAGACTTAATTAGAGCGCCTGTGTTTTTCACTTTTGTAGACGAAAGAGCATTGAGCTGGAAGGGGACTAGCTCTCACAATAAGTCTGAAAGAGTTCTGAAAGAGTTCTCGTTAGCAACTGTTCTATTTTTATTATTTATTTATTTTTTACAGGGACAGAGAGAGAGAGTCAGAGAGAGGGATAGATAGAAACAGACAGACAGGAACAGAGAGAGATGAGAAGCATCAATCATCAGTTCTTCGTTGCAACATTTTAGTTGTTCATTGATTGCTTTCTCATATGTGCCTTGACCGCGGGCCTTCAGCAGACCAAGTGATCCCTTGCTGGAGCCAGCGACCTTGGGTCCCAGCTGGTGAGCTTTTTGCTCAAGCCAGATGGGCCCGCGCTCAAGCTGGTGACCTTGGGGTCTCGAACCTGGGTCCTCCGCATCCCAGTCCGACGCTCTATCCACTGCGCCACCGCCTAGTCAGGTGTTAGCAACTGTTTTAGATGAGTATTCCTATGTATCGCATGCTGCATTGATAATAGGGAGTGTTTAAAAAGCCTTCTCTTTAAGTGAAATAGGAAACGCAAAGTTTGTAGTTTTCCAAACCTTTGGATTAGAATTTGGCATAACATGCTGATAGTGCTGTAGCACTCTCATGAATTCTCTGTTCACCACGGCACATTCTTGGAGAATATGCAGGGTAGTTCCCACCATTCAAGACCCATTTCATCATTTAGAGATGCTTTTCTTGAGTACTTAATATGACAGGGACTTTGCTAGGCTTGCAGCAATTCAAATACCTCAGCTTTTCCAACAGAATTAAATTCAGTTGTATCCTTTTGTGTAAGAACTAAAATTATTGAGCAATTCATCTATATGCAACTAAGTATATGAATTCTACAAAAATTACTATATATCTTTGTTTACTTTCTATACATAAGCACATATTGAGAGTCAGGAAAGGAGAGATTATGTTGGAGCAGACACAGTCAATATTGCTATACCTGTCCACTTACACTGTGTTTAGGAAATATCCCAGGCACTGGACTAGAGTTTTTATAGCCTTGAACTCACCACAGCTGTCAGTCCTGTCCTCACTATCCCCTTCATGCCACTAGAACTTGTCCTCTCTCTGGTGCCTCCCAACCTTATCCTGGGAGCAGAAACATGGCTAGCAGGGTTGTGTCTCCTGACTACATTCTTTGCAAGTGTTACTTTTTTTGTCAATTTATTGAGGTGATTTGTTGACATGATGATTACAAGACTATGATGAAGAATAATGAGCCACTGCAAAACTAGATGGCAAGACACATAGGGAAGCTTTGCTGGCTGGCTGGCTCCCTGGTAGGTTAAAAGTTGACTTCTTCCGCCTGGGAATACACCCATTGTCCCTATACAGTTTTTCAGGCCTGCTGCCCTGGTCCAACGGAGCCTCCTCTGCTGCACAAGAGAGACTAGATACTTCCTTTATCTTGTCTGGGAAGAGGCACACACCAAAGTCTTTTGATGCACATGAAAATGGAGGAGAAATGAGGAAGTGAAAAAGTTAAATAATACTTTTGTATCACGTAACTTTCTGGCAGGGGAAGGAATGCCTCAAAGAACAGTGGCAGAAGCTAGCCCTGGTAGAAAGAAAGACTTCAAGGAGTTAAAGGAATAAGAGAATAAAAGTGCCCATGTTTGGGACTCTTCTCAGGTCTTCTCAAGACCTTCTAAAAGAAGGCTCTCATCAGTAAGGAACATGCAGAGCAGGAGTTCTGGGAAGGGCTACAGCCCTGCTCTGGGAGAAGTGGTTGTCATGGTAGTAGGCAACTCCCTCGATGGGTTTGTTGCCTGCCTGGGTGTCTGATAACTTTGGTCTGCTTTCAGCCAGATCCTGTAAAGTGGATATAGCCCTTACCCCTGCTGCTTCCTCTTAGTTATCTTCCCTCAGTTCCTTGGCTATAAATCTCCACTGTTTCTTGTTATATTTGGAGTTGAGCTTAGTTCTATACTGAAATTTCCTTTCCCCTATGTAAAGCCTGTGGCCGAGGCCGCCATCACAACCGCCTGAACCATGCAGGTTCGCATTAGATTCGAACAGTCGGTAATGAAACACAGGAGCCACAAACTGGTGAGCCATCAGCTTTAATTCTAGCTTGCACCCAGCGGGCAAGCAAAAACACACACTGGGCTCCAAAACCCACACATTCACTGCTCACAAAGCTACTGACTTATCCGAGTTTCCTAGCATCAAAGCTTTCTAGCTCACCAGACTTATTCACCTCTGTTCCCCATCTCCTCCTGCACAAACTCTTAACAAACTGGCTTCTCCCTCAGCACTCTGCCATCTTGGCTGCTTCTCCTGGCCTCCATGTGGCCTTACTCTGCTCTCCTCTCTAATACTAACCTCAGGAACCGAGAGAGAGAGCAAGCTCCCGGACTGCCCCAGTTTATAGCATAGAAAATCCAAACCTTTAATCCAATTATACATAAAGAAAGTCTCTGATACAAAGCCACCCATCTGAGGCATAATGGGATTCCTCAGGAGAGTGCACCACCCTACATCATCCAATCAGTCAAGGGTGTGGGGAAGAGCTTACTCTTAAACTAAGCCTTAGGCTATAATGACCTGGCCTGCCCACAGCCTGTTCCAGAACACACATTCCAAGCATAAGGCCAAATAATATCACCTGGGTGACGGGCTTCCATGTGGGCAGCTCCATCTTTAACAAAGTGAGCATAATATATTTTATCTGCCCAACACCCTATTGCAAACTTCAAAATGATTCTAAAGAGGCAGCAGGCTATGTATGCAGTCTAGGTATGGATGATAACCAAAGTGAATCTAATGTTTCAATTCAATTCCCCAGATATTACTGGGGTGCTGGGCTCAGTAGGTGATTAAAAGAAGAGTAAGCCTGTTTTAATGAGAAGATAAGAAAATTACTACATGGGACAAGAAGAGGACATATATGAGTTTTTTCTTTTTTAATGAACGGATATTTTTATCTTAATCTTTAGTATCACTACAGTATATAAAATAATGGAAATATTAAGTTTCACAAAAGAGCAAAATAAGAAAGTAAAATCAGTCATAACTTTACCACCTAGTCCTAACACTGTTGATATTTATGTTCTTCTGGATAGTTTTCTATTTCTGTTCATACAGTTAAGAAATCAATTTTTTAAAGGTATAATCTATATACAATAAAATGCCCCTGTTGGGCAGATAAAATATAATATGCTCACTTTGTTAAAGATGGTGCTGCCCACATGGAAGCCCGTCACCCAGGTAATATTATTTGCCCTTGTGCTTGGGATGGGTGTGGGGGAAAGGCTGTAATGTAAGCAGGCCAGGTTGTTATGACCTAAGGCTTGGCTTTAAGAGTAAGCTCTTCCCCACACCCTTGACTGATTGGATAATGTAGGGTGGTGCACTCTCCTGAGAAATCCCATTATACAGAGATTTCCTTGTTTGTATAATTGGATTAAAGTTTTGGATTATCTATACTATAAAATGGGAGAGAACAGTAGCTTGAGCTCTCTCGGTTCCTGCTATCCCCATTGCAGGGGCCTCCCTGATCCCTTGACCTCCATGGGAAAAGCTGGTTTTCTGCTTCTCCCTTGTCTTCTCTTGTGGCTTGCCTGTATTGGTGAGACACCAATAAACAGAATGGCCTACCATCCTCCGACTCTGCCATTTCTTCACCGTCAGCCCGAATCCAATGGGAACCTGCATGTGAATGGCCACGATGGCGGCTCCTGGCCTTACAGCCCCCTCCTTTTTTTTTTTTACAGGGACAGAGAGAGAGTTAGAGAGAGGGAAAGTTAGGGACAGACAGACAGGAATGGAGAGAGATGAGAAGCATCAATCATTACTTTTTCATTGCCGTTGCGACACCATAGTTGTCCATTGATTGCCAGAGCCAGCGACCTTAGGTCCAATCTGGCGAGCTTTTGTTCAAGCCAGATGGGCCCACGCTCAAGCTGTCAATCTCATGGTCTCGAACCCGGGTCTTCCGCATCTCAGTCCGAGGCTCTATCCACAGCACCAATGAAAAATAAGACTGCCTCTCTCCACATCCTCGCCAGCACTTATTCTGTGTTGTTTTGTTGATGAGCGCCATTCTGACTGGTGTGAGGTGATATCTCATTGTGGTTTCAATTTGCATTTCTCTAATGATTAGTGATGTTGAACATTTTTTCATATGGAGAAAAGGGAACCCTCCTGCACTGCTGGTGGGAATGCAGACTGGTGCAGCCACTGTGGAAAACAGTATGGAAATTCTTCAAAAAATTAAAAATTGAACTGCCTTTTGACCAGCTATCCCACTTTTAGGAATATACCCTAAGAACACCATAGCACTGCTCAAAAAGAAGAAAGCACCCCCATATTTGTGGCAGCATTGTTCACAATAGTGAAGATCTGGAAACAGTCCAAGTGTCTGTCAGAGAACGAGTGGATTAAAAAGCTTTGTTGCATATATACTATGGAATACTACTCAGCCATAAGAAATGATGACATTAGATCATTTGTAACAACATGTATGGACCTTGATAACATTATACTGAGTGAAGTAAGTAAATCAGAAAAAACTAAGGACTATATGAGTCCATACATAGATGGGACATAAAAATGAAACTCAGAGACATGGACAAGAGTGTACTGGCTCCCTGGGGGGAGGGGGAGGTGAGGGAGGGGGTAGTGAGAGTGGAGGGACACAAATAAAACCAGATAGAAGGTGACGGGGGACAATTTGACTTTGGGTGATGGGTACGCAATATAATCAAATATCAAAATAACCTGGAAATATTTTCTCTGAACATATGTGCCCTGATTTATCAATGTCACCCCATTAAAATTAATATAAATAAATGAATAAATAAAAAAAAAAAGAATAGGACTGCCTCAACTGCTGCAGAAGTCCAGAAGTCTGGCTTCAATGGGGCTCAGTTCCTCATGCAGGCTTAGAGATTTCTTTGCTTTCTAGGTTCCCGTTGTGAGCTGGTATCCACTGCGCAGGTGCAGAGTTTCAAAGTTGAGCTCTGCTTTCCAGCTCAGCTTTTCAGGGACAAAACAGGTGTTGACTAGTGCATGCACAGAAAGGAGTGTCTGAAGAGAAAGTAGGCAAGTCTCAAAATAAATAAATAGATAAATAAATAAATAAAAATTGAAAAGTGGTCCTATCTGCTTAAAAGAGGCCCAGTCTGCCTCAGTACCATTCTCTAGTCCTAACAAAATGTTTAATGCTCCTACTTATTCCAAGTTTGCCAATACTTCGTTGAGCATCAATATTTTTAATTTTAGCCAGTTTTGTGAGTGAGTATCTCTTTTTGGCTTCAATTTGATTACCCTAATGACTAATGAATGATGCTAAGCATTCTTTAAATAGGCTTTCTTGCATACCATTATATTTTCTATTGTGATGAAACTATTCAAATCTTTTAACCATTTTTATAAGTTTTTTACTGTTTTCTTATTATTAAGTTATAAGAACTTTTAATATATTCTAGATACATATGTTTTGGTGAGATTAATGTATTATGGCTATGTTCTTCTAGTCTGTGGCTTGCCTTTTAATTTTCTTAACAGTATCTTTTAAAAAGCAAACATTTTTTGTTTTGACAAAGTCCAATGTATCAATTTTTTATTTCATGATTTATGCTTTCTGTATTCTATCTACAAGCCTTTTTCTACCCTAACTTCACAAATATACTTATAATGTTTTTCTTCTTAAAGCTTAATAGTTTAAATTTTAATCTATAATTCATTTTGATTTAAAGCTCATATTTGATTTAAGATAAAAATCAAGGTTTATTTTAATTTTATTTTTACATACAGATATACAATTGTTCCAGTATCATTTATTGGAAATACTTTCCGTTCACCATAAAATTACCTTGCAGTTGTTGAAAATCTGTTGCCCATAGAAGTGTGGAGCTACTTCAGTTCTCTGTTATTTCCCCACTGGTCTCCATGTCTATTCTAATACTGCACTGTCTTGATTATCGTAGCTTTATAGTAACTCTTGAAATTAGGGAGTACATGTTCTACAACTTCATTCTCTTCAAATTTGTTTTTCCCTTTCCAGGTCTTTTGTACTTCCGGATACATTTTAGAATTAGCTTTTCATTTTCTATAATAAAGCTTGCTGGGATTTTGATTGAACTACATTGAATCTGTGCATCAGTGTTGTCCAATAGAAATGTAATATGAGCCACAGGTAATTTTACTTGTAGTTTTTATTGTTGTTGTTGCTTTAAATAGACTTATTAGACTGACAAAATTGCAGAATGAGAAAAGCGAAAAGTATTTGGACACAACATAGTTTGTTAGAGCATGGAATCAGTACACAAAATATCTAAGTATTGAATCCTGGCTCTGTTCTGAGACATTTGGCAAGTTACTTAATCAGTCTGAATTTTGGTTTATTTATCTGAAAAATGGGAATAATAGTACAGCTTGATTTTTGAACGAGATGATGCATCAGGGAGTAAATCATTAAAATTAATGGAAGGAGAGAAAGTCCTAATTTATTAGAATCCTTCTTATTTCATTCTTTATGTAAAAAGAAATAACTAGTAAAGATGGCTCTTAGTATGTATGTTATGTTTAGTGAGCAGGAGTGTTAGCTTTATAATACTTTAACATTATTACATAAACTGAGGACTAGGGAAGTGCTCAAATTATTCTTACTAATAACTAAAATCACTTCAGACATAAAGGGAAAAGGGTGATCAAAATGCTAGGCTAGCATAACACAGAGAGAGGATTTCATGGCATAGAGAGAGATGACAGAACAGTCTCTGTCGATGACCCTCTACGGATCTATTCCAAATCCATCATAAAATAAGTGGTCAGTCGTGTCTGAGACTGGACAAACAAGAGCTACCATAAACCTGTTGAGGAGCTATCTTGCTATCTGCTCGTTGGTTGCTGAGTGCAGAGCATTCCAGTTGCTTCCAGCAGTTGCACGTGATCCCATCTGTTCCCTGCTACACTGTTACTGCTTTTATCTTCTCATTTCTTTCTGTTGGGCTCAGAATAAGAGAGAGGGAGGAAGTTAATGAGAGACACCATTTATCTTAGTGCTCTGCCTCTGTCTGGTCAACTGTCAGCTTCTTTTGGACTAACTTCCAGGTGAAACACCGCTGTAATAGAGAGCCATAAAGTTGATAGAGTTTATGAAAACTATCATTAATCATTTCGGTTAGTACCAATGACGTCAACAAAGCATTTGACAACGTTTCCTGTAATGTAAATGCAGATGAGATGAAATCACTGAGTTTTAGAATTGAAAAAAATAATTCCTAGGGGTAATATTTGCATAAACAGAGTTGTTCAGATTTTTTTGGCAAGAATTCCCAAGATCTTTCATGTGTTAACATATTGTAAACCTCATGAAGATTGTGGTTAATGGTATTTTGCAAACTTGTAGCGCTGATACTTTTATCCCCCTTCCACAAGTTTAATGTTCTTTAGAACCCATTTTGGGAATTCTTAGAATCCTTCAGCATTCCATGTTCCATGAATTGTATGTATAGGATTCAGGATTCCTGTTGATAAATATCTCCCACAGTGACTCTTTTGTGTTTGTATGTTACCACTGTTTAAACAGAAAGCAATAAGGGATTTATTAAATCTTTTAAGACAACTCATTCAATCCAAAGTTACCATTAATTTTTATAAGTTTTTAACTTAAGTACCTGATATGTCCAATCAAAAATCAAGTAGTTTAATAGCTTTATTCCAACTGTTTAATTGTACTGGTTAATGAACCAACATCAGCCTCAGCCTTCAGGGAGATTTGATACCTCACCATGAGATTAGATTTAGTCTTGTCATATCTAATATGTTTTATCAATAACTTAAAGCTGGGGTTGGCAAAATTTATCTTTAGCAGACCAAAGAGTACATATTTTAAGCTTTGCAGATCATATGGTCTTTGTTGGAACTACTCAATTCTGCCACTATAGTGCTGGAGCAGTCACAGACAATATGCAGACAGATGAACATGGCTGAGCTCCAATAAAAGTATTCACAGAATGGGCAGCAGGCCAGCTTTGCCCATGGGCTGTAGTTTGCCAACTTATGACAAATTAAGACAAAGAACATGGTTATCAGATGTGCAGATAATATAAAACTGTGAGGGATACATATTACTTTGATCTAGCACAGTGCCGGATACACCTAAAATAGTAGCTCTCTTTATTATTATTTTCATTCCAACCACATGATGAGTTTTTCAATTACTTCAAAAGGGTGAAAAATGGACAGCCCTTCCAAGATTTAAATTTAAAAAGATATATGCTTATTTTCCCCTCTCCACCGAAAGTAGATCAGAACGTATAAAATATAGGAAAATTTGTCCTAATACAATAAAAAAGGTTGTGTGTAGCAAAGTATGATCAACGTCAGTTAGAAATTCTGGTAAATGTTTCTTTAAAAAATTGTTAACCTGATACATATAGGAGGTTCACAATTGGGGAAGTTTGGGGTTCATACAGAGGGGAAGAAAAGAACATTGAAAACCCAGGAAAGGGAGATGGCAAGATGGCGATGGAGTAGGCGGACGTATCAACTTCCAACTCCCAGAACCAAAGTGGATTATAACTTAATTTTAAGAACCATCATCTGTATAAACCAACTTTGAACTAAATTAAGTGGACTCTTCAACCAAGGAACACTGAAGAAGCCACATTGAGACTGGTAGGAAAAGCAAAAACGTGGAGAAGGCTGCCCAGCTCCCAGAGCAAATGGCATCTTGGAGAGACCCGCGTGGTGGGAGGAGAGTTTAGCGGAGAAGGAGGGACCTGGGTCCCAGGAACAAAGCCCCAGCTTGCAGCCACAGAGCCTAGAAGAGGCGTTTGGACAGTATTGAGCTGTGAAACAAATGAGGATACTGTTTGTGAGAAAGAGACAGTTTTCTCAGACCCAGAATTCTTCTTAAAGGGACAGAGCAGAAAACCTCTCTCACAACCACTCACCCGGGATTCCGGGGAACGGGGACAGAGAAGAGGACGAGAGCAGCGGGAAGAGAGTGCGGCCTGGAAGGCCCAGGGAGAAACACTCTGAGGGACAGCCACCCTAACCCCTGGACTGAGTCACTTTCCTAATCAAAAACTAATATTTCCCCTGGAACTAGCAATACCAGCATAGGGAGGCAGGACACCAGCCAAACAAGTTCTCCTGCGGCACTTAGAGAAAAGCTGTTTAAACGGAGGGAGCTTCCAGGACTACAATATGGAGTGTTAGGGTCTGAGCTGCAGTGAGTACCCCTACCCACACTGCTGAGGGCTTGCTGGTGGGACGATGGCGGCAGGACATTGAAACGTGGTTCTGTTGGGGGAGGGCCGAAGGCCCAACTGGCTGAGCTCCATCTAGCCCAGCAGGGGCAGGGCTAAAGCCTGGAGCAGGCAGAGGCTTGCAGCTGAGTGCACGCCAGCAGCCCTGCCCAACCCGAGAAACCGCGACGAACAAGCTCTGATCACAGAGGCTGGGTAGAAGCCAGGGAACAGGCGGCATCCACAGCTGAGCAAAGGTGCTCACACCTACCCTTGGTGCTGATGCTTGTGGCTTGAGTGCGGTGCGCAAATCCACCTGTGGGGGCGAGGTGAAGGCCTACAGAGGCTGAGGCTTGTAGAGTCAGGCACCAGAACACAGCCCCTTCCGTAGAGAAGAGGTGGAAATCACAGCAACAGCCGTAGTGGGCCGGTGCTGGCAAAACCCATACCCAACTGCCCTAGGCAGCAAAGAGGGGGTGGCGGGCCTGAAGACAGACCACACCTAGAGAACACAAAGGCAACACCTACTGGACTCCAGTGGCCACAACTTGCTTATACACAGATAAAATGGGCAGGCGAGAAATGCAAACCAAATGAATCAAGAAATCCCCAGAAAAGAACCTGAATGAACCAGATATAACCAAATTACTAAAAGTAGAATTCAGACTAATGATAGTGAGGATGTTCAAAGACATTAGAGCAACAATGGATGGTCACTATGAACACCTAAATAAAGAGATAACAAGTATAAAAAACGAAATTGAAATAATAAAAAAGAATCAGATAGAAATGACAAATACAGTATCAGAACTGAAGACTACAATGGAAGGAATTAAAAGCAGGATGAATCACATTGAGGATCGAATCGGCGAGTTAGAGGACACAATAAACAAAGTTACAGAAGCAGAGAAAAAAAAGGAAAAGAGACTCAAAAATTGTGAGGAAACTCTAAGGGAGCTCTGTGACAACCTGAAGAGAAAAAACATTCGCATCATAGGGGTGCCTGAAGAAGAGGAGAGGGGACAGGAAATGGAAACTGTGTTCAATCAAATCACAGCAGAAAACTTCCCTAAATTAAGGCTGGGAAACATTTCACACGTTCAAGAAGCAAAGAGAACTCAATTAAAGAGAAACCCAAAGAAATCTACACCAAGACACATCATAGTTAAAATACCAAAGCTAAGGGATAAAGAGAAAATTTTAAAAGCTGCTAGAGAAAAAAAGGCTATCACCTACAAGGAGCCCCCATAAGGATGACATCTGACTTCTCAACAGAAACACTTGAGGCCAGAAGAGAATGGCAAGATATATTCAAAGTAATGCAGAACAAGAACCTACAACCAAGACTTCTCGATCCAGCAAGGCTAACATTTAAAATTAAAGGAAAATAAAGATCGTCCCAGACAAAAAATGTCTCAAGGAATTCATTAAAACCAAACCAATTCTGCATAAGATGCTAAGGGCCCTGTTGTGAACAGTTCAAAGAGAGAAAAGAATATAGGAAAAGAAAAATACAGCTTTAAAGAATAAAATGGCAATAAACAAATACATAGCAATAATAACCTTAAATGTAAATGGATTAAATGATCCAATCAAAGATATAGGGTAGCTGTGTGGATAAAGAAACAGAACCCATACATATGTTGTCTACAAGAGACACACCTTAAAACAAAAGATGCACATAGACTGAAGGTAAAAGGATAGAAAAAAATATTTCATGCAAATGGCAATGAAAAAAAAGCCCAGGTAGCAATACTTGTATCTGATAAAATGGACTTTAAACAAAGGCTGTAGGAAAAGATAAAGAAGGGCACTACATAATGATAAAGGGAACAATTCAACAGGAATATATAACTATTATAAATATGTACGCTCCAAACATAGGAGCCCCGACATACATAAAGCAGAGTTTGATGGATATAAAGGGCGAGATTAACAGCAATACTATCATAGTAGGGGATTTCAATACCCCACTAACAACACTGGACAGATCCTCAAGAAAGAAAATTAATAAAGAAACAGCAGACTTAAAGGACACACTAGATCAACTCAGTTTAATTGATTTCTTCAGAACTCTTCACCCTAAAGCAGTAGAATATACACACTATTCAAGTGCTCATGGTACATTCTCTACGATAGACCACATGTTAGGACACAAAGGTAGTCTCAACAAATTTAAAAGATTGAAATCATATCAAGCATTTTCTGTAATCACAATGGCATGAAACTAGAAATTAACCACAAAAGAAAACTGAAAAATACTTAAACACTTGGAAACTAAATAGCATGCTATTAAATAATGAATGGATAAACAATGAGGTCAAAGAAGAAATAAAAAAGTTTCTAGAAACTAATGATAATGAGCATACATCAACTCAAAATTTATAGGACACAGCAAAAGCAGTACTGAGCGGGAAGTTCATAGCACTACAGGCATACCATGAGACGCTAGAAAAAGCAGAAATAAGCAACTTGACCCGGCATCTTAAAGAACTAGAGAAACTACAGCAAATAAAACCCAGGACTAGTAGAAGGAAGGAAATAATAAAGATCAGAGTAGAAATAAATGACATAGAGGCTAAGGAAACAATACAGAGGATCAATGAAACCAGGAGCTGGTTCTTTGAAAAGGTAAATGAGATCGATGAACCTTTAACTAGACTCACCAAGAAAAAAAGAGAGAGGACTCAAATAAATAAAATTAGAAATGAGAGTGAAGAAATAACAACTGACACAACAGAAATACAAAGTATTGTAAGAAAATACTATGAAGAACTCTATGCCAAAATATTAAACAACCTAGGTAAAATGGACAAATTTCTTGAATCATATAATCTTCCAAAAATCAACCTGGAAGAATCAGAACACCTAAATAGACCAATTATAACAAATGAGATCAAAACAGTTATCAAAAAATCCCCAACAAAGAAAAGTTCTGGGCCTGATGGATTCATAAGTGAAATCTACCAAAAATTCAAAGAAGAACTAACTCTTATCCTCCTTAAGCTATTTCAAAAAAATTCAAGAGGAAGGAAGACGTCCAAACTCCTTTTATGAGGCGAGCATAATTCTGATCCCGAAACCAGGCAAAGACAACACAAAGAAAGAAAATTATAGGCCAATATCCCTGATGAATTTAGACGCTAAAATTCTCAACAAAATATTAGCCAACTGGATCCAGCAATATATGAAAAAAATCATACACCATGATCAAGTGGGATTTATTCTGGAGAGGCAAGGCTGGTTCAGTATTCACAAATCAATCAATGTGACTCATCACATAAACAAAAGGAAGGACAAAAATCATATTATAGTTTAAATAGATGCAGAAAAAGCGTTTGATAAAATCCAGCACCCATTCATGCTCAAAACTCTCAGTAAAGTGAGAATACAGGGAACATTCCTAAACATGATAAAGGCCATCTATGACAAACCCTTAGCAAACATCATACTAAATGGACAAAAATTAGAAGCAATCCCCTTAGATCATGAACCAGGCAGGGGTGTCCCCTTTCACCACTTTTATTCAACATAGTTCTGGAAGTCCTAGCTACAGCAATCAGACAAGAAGAAGAAATAAAAGGCATCCAAATTGGAAAAGAAGAACTAAAACTGTCACTATTTGCAGATGATATGATATTGTATATAGAAAACCCTAAAGTCTCAGTCAAAAAACTACTGGACCTGATAAATGAATTCAGCAAGATGGCAGGATATAAAATTAATACTCAGAAATCAGAGGCATTTCTATATACCAACAATGAACTGTCAGTAAAAGGAATTAAGGAAACAATCCCCGTCACTATTGCAGCCAAAAAAATAAAGTACCTAGGAGTAAATTTAACCAAGGAAGTTAAGGACTTGTACTCAGAAAATTATAAAACATTGATAAAAGAAATCAAGGAAGATACAAACAAGTGGAAGAATATACTGTGCTCATGGCTAGGAAGAATAAACATCATTAAAATGTTCATATTATTCAAAACAATTTATAAATTCAATGCAATACCAATTAAAATACCAATGACATACTTCAAAGATATAGAACACATATTCCAAAAATTTATATGGAACCAAAAAAGGAACACGAATAGCCTCAGCAATCTTAAAAAGAAAAATAAAGCAGGAGGTATCACTCTTCCAGATATCAAGGTTTACTACAAGGCCATTGTACTCAAGACAGTCTGGTACTGGCATAAGAACAGGCACATAGATCAATAGAACAGAACAGAGAACCCAAAAATAAACACACACCTTTATGGACAACTGATATTTCACGAAGGCGGAAAGAACATACAATGGAGTAAAGACAGCCTCTTTAAAAATGGTGTTGGGAAAATTAGACATCTACCCTCAAATAAATGAAACTAGGCCATCAATTTACACCATTCACAAAAACAAACTCAAAATGGATAAAAGACTTAAATATAAGCCATGAAACCATAAGCATCTTAGATGAAAACATAGACAGCAAACTCAGACATCTGTAGCAGCAATATATTTGCCGATTTATCTCCACGGGCTAATGAAATAAAAGGCAAGATAAACAAATGAGATTATATCAAACTAAAAAGTTTTTGCACAGCTAAAGACAATAAGAACAGAATAAAAAGACGAACCACACAGTGGGATAACATATTCTACAACACATCTGATAAGGGGTTAATAACAAAAATTTATAAAGAACTTATAAAACTCAACACCAGGAAGACAAACAATCCAATCAAAAAATGGACAAAAGAAATGAATAGAAATTTCTCCAAAAGGACATACAGATGGCCAATAGGCATATGATAAAATGCTCAACATCACTAATCATTAGAGAAATGCAAATTAAAACCACAATGAGATATCATCTCACACCAGTCAGAATGGCACTCATCAGCAAACCAACACAGAACAAGTGCTGGCGAGGATGTGGAGAAAAGGGAACTCTCCTGCACTGCTGGTGGGAATGCATAGTGGTGCAGCCACTGTGAAAAACTGTATGGAGATTCCTCCAAAAATTAAAAATCAACCTGCCTTTTGACCCAGTTATCTCACTTTTAGGAATATACCCTAAGAACACCGTAGCCCTGTTAGAAAAGAAGAAATGTGCCCCTATATTCGTGGCAGCATTGTTCACAATAGCGAAGATCTGGAAACAGCCCAAGTGTCCGTCAGAGGACGAGTGGATTAAAAAGCTTTGGTACATATATACTATGGAATACTACTCAGCCATGAGAAATGATGACATCGGATCATTTATAACAAAATGGATGGACCTTGATAACATTATACGGAGTGAAAGAAGTAGAACAGAAAAAAACTTAGAACAGCATGATTTCATACATAGGTGGGACATAAAAGTGAGACTATGAGACATGGACAAGAGTGTGGTGGTTACGGGGTGGGGGAGGGAGGAGAGGGAGTGTGAGGAGTAGGGGAGGGGCACAAAGAAAACCAGATAGAAGGTGACAGAGAACAATTTGTCTTTGGGTGATGGGTATGCAACATAATTGAATGATAAGATAACCTGGAGATGTTTTCTTTGAACATATGTATCCGATTTATTAATGTCACCCCATTAAAATTAATAAAAAATTTAAAAAAATAAAAGAAAACCCAGGAAAAACAAATGGTTTTCAGGGACCATGGGTAGAAAACTACATGACACAAGCATGATTGTTGAATTCCCTGTCACGATAATGTATGCACTAAATATTTATAGCCCTATTTGTGATTTGGTAAGTTGTGAGAACAGGATGTATAGTATGGGCAAGGATGATTTAATGAAAATGAGATGAAAATCTTCACCTTTCTATAATGGGACGTCAATGGATAATGCTTGAAGTTACAAAATAAAACAATATAGGTGTGTTTCGCTGAGGAAGGCCTATAATAAAAGAGTCTGTTGACATTGTTGCCTCTGGAAGGCAGGAAATGGGGAAAGGGAGGGAGCTTGATATTGTTGCTTTTTTCCAAGAAAGCTTTCACAGAACAACTTGACCTCTTTATGTTATTGAATAACTGATTTAAAAAACTAAATTAAAAATGATATGGGTTAAATTTAGTTAGTCTCATGTTTAATTTTACTATCCCTATTTCTTTTTTTGCAAAGTGGTCTGTAGTTGCTCCTATAAAATATGTTCAGGACAAGTTGCGCTGAAGAGTGGACTCTGTCAGATGCAAGTGGCCATAATGCCAGACACATTTAGAGTATTATACTCATTAGGTCCATTTACTTTTAATAATACTACTATTATAAAATAGTACAATGCACATATCATTATAGAACAATGTAAAAGCATAGAACATAAAAACAATGTAAAAGGGGAAGAAAATAAACCATAATAAGCCCCTGAGAAATGCTTTTAATATTTCATTGAAATCTTTTTTTTAAAAGTAGTTGAAGTCATAATTGTTTTTTTAAAATTAATTAATTAATTAATTAATTTTTTTACAGGGACAGAGAGAGAGTCAGAGAGAAGGATAGATAGGGACAGACAGACAGAAATGGAGAGAGGTGAGAAGCATCAATCATTAGTTTTTTGTTGCCATTGTGACACCATAGTTGTTCATTGATTGCTTTCTCACATGTGCCTTGACCACGGGCCTTCAGCAGACCGAGCAAGCCCTTGCTGGAGCCAGCGACCTTGGGTCCAAGCTGGTGAGCTTTTGCTCAAGCCAGATGGGCCCGCGCTCAAGCTGGCGACCTCGGGGTCTGGAACTTGTGTCCTCTGCATCCCAGTCCAACGCTCTATCCACTGTGCCACGGCCTGGTCAGGCTCATTGAAATCTTTTTCAGATATTTTTAAGAAGTGAAATCACACAGAGTTGTATATTATTTCATTCCTTTACATTCAGCAAAAAATCATGAGTATATTTTTATATCTATATATATGTCAGAAACTCAATCTAACTTTGCATATTTAATGGGAGTTTTGTTTGGCCTATTATAATCATTATTGTCTTAAATACAATGAGCTAAATTTTGTGTATATCCTCATTTATTTGCTTGAGACAGTTTTTTAGAAAGTAAATTGTTCACTCAAAATATACAAATGGACATATTTAGATTAAAATGCTAAATGGGGACAATATGAAATATATACTCAGAAAAGTGGATAAAGTGTATCTGTACAGTTAATGAAAATATAAGTTTAATATCATGAAATCACCACTATGGTTAGAAAATAAATAAAACATCGCGGACACTTTGAAACATTCACCAAACTAGCTTCCTGTCCTTCGCTCATCACCCGTCTGTTCTTCTCAAGAGGTAAGCACTCTCATGGATTTTCTAACAATGACTATACTAGAATAAACCATTTTGTGGAACAAGAGAGGTCTCTTCATATAGGCAAACTACTTCTACAAAGAAAATATTTGAATTCTTTGAATCTGGTTCTAGATAACAGAGTGAGATCCTGTATAAACTACAGTTAGGTTCAATTAAATATGAAAATAATATTTCTAATAATTTAAGCGAGAACTGTGGTCCTTTGGGATCATGAGTTCCCAATTCTGGAAGTGTTTGTGCAGAGGGCAAAGAATGACTGGAGGAAGGAAATTACAGCTGGAGCTCCTGCCTTGGGTAAAGTTGGACTAGATGATTACTAAGACCCCCTTTAACTTCAAAGTTCTCCTCTGTGACCTGTTCATGTACCGAAGGTGACCTTAACGTCCTGATAACAAGATGTACACAGAGCACCTATTATCCAACGGATTGGTGAGCAGCTGTTTTCAGTTTTCACTGTTGACAGACTGAAAGGAAGTGGCCTTTGGTTGTAGCAGTGGAAATATCAGAGGAGAGGAAACATGAACAAAGTCTGACGCAACAGAATAATTGCCGGAGATTTTTAAAAGATTGACGCTTGCCTTTCTCTTTTAATCTAGGAGCACAATGCCAGTCGTCATGTAGAGGCTATATGTATCATCAACTTGCACCTGTCATTTGTGACAACATAAATGGAATTTGAGCACTTTATTTTAAGCAAGATAAGTCAGACAGAGAAAGACAAATACTATATGGTATCACTTAGATGCAGAATCTAAAAAATAATGGTCACCTTGGCCAGGTGGCTCAGTGGATAGAGCATTGTTCCTGTGCGCTGGGGTCATTGATTAATCCCTGGCCAGGGCATCTATGAGAAGCAATCAATAGCAGGTATAGCTCAGTGGTAGATTATTTGACTGCAGATCAAGAAAAGCAATCAGTGAGTGCACAACTAAATGGAACAACTAAATGGAACAATGAGTTGATGCTTCACTCTCTTTCTCTCCCCGCTCTTTGTTCCCTCTGTCTTAAATCAATGGAAAAATTAAAAATAATAATATAATCTGAAACAATAAATTATATAAAAGAAAACGTATGTACTAAACTTATGGACCTTTGCCACAGAGAATATTTTATAAATTTGACATCAAAGGCAAGGGAAGTAAAAGCAAAAATAAATGAGCAGGACTATATCAAACTAAAAGGCTTTGCACAGCAAAAGAAACAAACAACAAAACAAAAAGGCAGCCAACCAAATGAAAGTTGATATTTACAAATAACAGCTGCCAATAAGGGGCTAATATTAAAAAAATATAAAGAACTTATAAAGCTCAACAACAAGCAAGCAATCCAATTAAAAAATGGGGAGAGGACCTGAACAGACGCTTCTCCCAATAGAACATACAAATGGCCAACAGATATATGAAAAGATGCTCATCTTTACTAGCTATTTGAGAAATGCAAATCAAAACTGCAGTGAAATACCACCTCAAACCTGTTAGGTTGGCTTTTATCAACAAGACAGGTAATAACAAGTGTTGGAGAGGCTGTGGAGAAAAGGAACCCTCATTCACTGCTGGTGGGAATGTGAACTGGTACAGCCATTATGGAAGAAAGTATGGTGTTTATAAAATTAAGAATAGAACTAATTTATAATCCAGCAATTCCTCTATTTGGTATATACCCCCCAAACTCAAAAACATTGGTACACAAAGACACATGCAGCCCCATGTTCATTGCAGCATTGTTCACAGTGGCCAAGACATGGAAATAACTAAGTGTTCCTCAAGGACTGGGTAAAGAAGATGTGGTGCATATATACAATGGAATACTACTCAGCTGTAAGAAATGATGACATGTTGCCATTTACAACAACATGGATGGACCTTGAGAACCTTATACTAAGTGAAATAAGTAAGTCAGAAAAAGTTAAGAACCGTATGGTTTCACACATAGATGGGGTATAAAGATGAGACTCATGGGCATAGATAAAAGTAAAGTGGTTACCAAAGAAAGGGGGTTGGAGAAGTCAAGGTTGGGTGGAGGAGAGTAAAGAGGGACAAATATATTGCTCAGAAAAATTAGGGGATATTTTATCACTTCATATTCATGTTGAAATATCCCCTAATTTTTTTGAGCAGTATATACAGTGAGAGAAAATTATTTGACTTTGGGTGATGGGCACACAACACAATCAGCAGTTCAAATGCTATAGAAGTGTTTACCTGAAACCTATGTACTCTTATTGATCAATGTCACCACATTAAATTTTATTTTCTAAATAAAATTTTTAAAAAGTGATGGAAATTGCCTGACCAGGCGGTGGCACAGTGCATAGAGTGTCGGACTTGGATGCAGAGGACCCAGGTTCGAAACTCCGAGGTTGCCAGCTTGAGCACGGGCCCATCTGGCTTGAGCAAAAGCTCGCCAGCTTGGACCCAAGGTCACTGGCTCCAGCAAGGGGTTACTCGGTCTGCTGAAGGCCTGCGGTCAAGGCACATGTGAGAAAGCAATCAAGGCACAACTAAGGTGTCAAAACGAAAAACTGATGATTGATGCTTCTCATCTCTCTTTGTTCCTGTCTGTCTGTTCCTATCTATTCTTCTCTCTGGCTCTCTCTCTGTCCCTGTAAAAAAAATAAAAGTGATGGAAATTAACAGTATAAACTTGTAACAAGTAGTAAATAAGCTGTAGAGATCTAATGCATAGTAAAATAATTAAAATGAATAATGGCTATAATGAATATTGTACTATAATGATGTAAGATGATAAATATTTCAGTGATAATCATATTACAATATAAATTAAACATGCTGTACACTTTAAATTTACTAAATGTATTGTCAAATTTATTAAATAAAAATATAATCTAAAATGATTTATGCTTGTCTTTCTCTAACAACATAGGCACACCTTGCCATTCAACATGTGCATGCTGTGTACATCGATTTTCAAAGGTCTTTTGTTTGTTTGTGAATATTAAGTGCTAGTACCTGTGGTATCTCCTAACAACTTGTGTGGACCAAGACTCTAGTCATTAAATATAGCCTCTTACCCTGGTTGAATGAGATTGATTATTTAGATGAAATGTCCCTTCGTTTAGAGAGCCCTGTGTCTTTTACAGATTCAGAAAGTAGAACCCAGAAAAGTAAAATGTTTTGCCTAAAGTCAGGTATTCAGTAAACTATCAGACATGCATGCATACCCTTTTGTTTTCTCAGCATACAACTTCTGTCTCCCTATTTAGGGCTGTTGACTAATAACTTAAGAATTCACACATTTTGCACAGGTATTCTTGCATTTCTCATGTTTTAATAAAATCTTTTGACATCCCATTTTACCTGCGTTTAAAATTTTCTTTTTGAAAACTTCTATTTACATTTTTACTATGTTTGAATATTTGTGACTCTCTTGAATGAAACCCAGAATGAAAATTTTCATAAATCACAATTATAGAATGTGAAGCTAGGAGGGATCTTAGATAGCATCTAATTATAACCTTCCATGGATGAGAAAACAAAGATTAACTCTTGAATAATTTTTGAGCAAATTAATGAACTTCCTACTACCACCACCAAATTTCATTCCTTCATTTATTCAAAATCATAATCTGAGCTCAACTGTGTGACCCATATTGTCAAGAACAATTTTGAGGACACTTGATTTCTCCTTTAGAAAACATAAAATTACCATAAATCCTTGAACTATTCATTAGTATGATGTGACTGTGACCGATTGTATATTTTCTTTAATTTAAATTATTATTAGAAAATATATTCTTATATTGCCTAGTTTACTATCTGTGCCAGCTTCTATCATTATTACTGCATGTAAAATCTGAATTAAAGTTTAGTCGTTGATGATGAAATTATTTTCATATTCCATTTTATTGATTGTCAAAGAAAAAAATTCAGCAATTACTATATCCCCATATATTATATATCATTTAATTCAATCAGTATATTTAGAAATCATAAAGAGATGTCATGTAAACTAATATAGTCACTGATGAAAGCTGCTTTTATTTAGAATTATAACTAAATTTCTAGTTTCAATGTATTGTTAAGTTATGTAGCGATTAAGTTGGAAAACACTCATCTTAGATACCGTTGTGAAGGGACTTTTCAGATGGAATTAGGGGTAGTAATCAATTTACTAATCTTAAAATAGGGAGATTGTTCTGGATTATTGGGGTGCACTCAGTATAATTCCGTGGTATTTTAAATGCAAAGAGGAAGGCAAAAGGGTTAGAGTGATGAGACACAGGACAGGGCATAGAGATCCCAGGTGAGAGCTGAACTCACTTCTTTGCTGGTTTACAGAATGGAAGGGGACTGAGAGCTAAGGAGGTGGAAGCCCCTGGAGGCTGCAAAAGGCCCCTGGCTAACACCAGCAAGCACACAGGGACCTAAGCCCTACAGCTGCCAGGACGTGAATTCAGCCAACAGTGAATGAGCCTGCAAGTAGATTCATCCCTCGAGGCTCCAGAAAGTATCAGAGCCTCTTTGACACCTTGATTTCTACTTTGTGAAACCTGGAGGGAGAAAACAGGTCAACCCATTGGGACTTCTGACATACGAACCTGAGATAATATATTTATGTTAAGTTTTGGATATTTGTGATGACAGATAAGTATTACAAAATGCACAAGGATATAACTATTTTTCTATCATGTAAATGAAATAAACTAACATACTAAAAGAAAAGTGATGAGGAAAGGAAAAAGGAATTAACAATATTACTTTTTTTTCTGATAGCATATATACATGGCTGCAAGAGTGGCAACTCTTCTGTTGGGAGGGAAGTAATCATGTACTTTCTGTTAGTCACAGCCCTGTGTTCAATGGATAGGCACA
This sequence comes from Rhynchonycteris naso, assembly GCA_037038555.1. Classification (NCBI taxonomy): domain Eukaryota; kingdom Metazoa; phylum Chordata; class Mammalia; order Chiroptera; family Emballonuridae; genus Rhynchonycteris; species Rhynchonycteris naso. The sequence continues at coordinate 234,356,749 of CM072998.1, forward strand.
AGCCAGGTTATCTGGATCTTCTATCCCAGGCTGTGGGAAACTGTCAAAACTTAATTAGTAAGGGACTCAGTCTTAACACTCTAAAGATGAATTTGCATTTTATAAGGCTAAACAGGTTTAGATTTCTTACACACACACACACACACACACACACACACACACACACACACACACACCCCTAACAAGAATAAGTAATTAGGAGTGCAGAGACCTTAGTAAACTTTTTTTTATTGATTGATTTAGAGAGACAGAGAGAGGAAGGGGGACAGAGAGAGAGAGAGGGAGAAGCATTCCTTTGTTGTTCCACTTAGTTGTGTATTCACTGGTGGCTTCCTGTATGTGCCCTGACCCAAGATCAGACCCACAACATTGGTGTTTTGGGACAACGTTTTAATTGACTGAGCTAAGCAGCTAGGAGCTAGTCAACTCTTCATGGCTAATTTTGATTGGTTGGCTAAATATAAAATCTAGGCATGTTCATAGATTTGATTGTTTAGTGTGTGACAGATAAGAAGTAGTTTTATTATGTACCAACTCTGTGACAATGAACAACTTACTTAACTTCGGTGTGCTTCACTTTCCTCACTTGCTGGGAATAAAGGACTCCCCACCTGAGGGATGCTATGAGAAATATGTGTGTTAATATACATACTGTGCCTAGAACAGTGGCTGGCACATGATAAATGCTGTGTAGGAATTAGTTACTGTTTTTAGTTTCTTAAAGGTGTGGGAATGCAAATGTAAAGAGTTATATTTTACTAAGTCAGGACAAGGCTTCTTAGACACAAAGCACAGGACAAAGAGAGAACGAGAATTTCAGAGTGGGGGAAGCTCAGGGAAGTTTTCCCGGAGGGAATGGCATTTTAGTTGGACGTTCAAGAGGGCAGGATTCTCTGCGAGAAAGGAGGTCAGGTGAGAAGGGCAGTCCATCAGCGTAACACACAGATCTTTCGGCTTCTTCGAATCTGGCAGAGAGCCCACAAATTCTGATTTTCCTTCATTTTGAGCAAGCAATTAACAACAAAGCATGCTTTCTCAATAACCCACACCAGGCCACCAATCCTAATTTTGACTCATTATGGCATTATTAATATTCAATGACAACACTGGAGCTTTAGGAGATCATTTAACACTTTCAATAGTTTTTATAGTAAATTTTATTAGTCTAGGGAATTGCCTGCACCTGTGTTACAAATTTATGTTTTTCTTTACTAGATTCTGAGTAAAATTTTAACAATGCCTATATTTTAAGAAGCAAACAGTAACATTTGGTGTGTGTTTTCTGTACTATCGAAACTATCTTGGACACATGTGGGAGGGTAGTTGTTAATGCCCTAAATGTGCTATTTCTTCTCCCACATCCTCCTGCTCAGCCTCATAGATCTGGGTGGCAGGTCACTGTTGTAGTCTTCTTGTTCTTCTCCACACTATGTCACAGATTGTGTCATTCTTTAATTCTTAATATATCAAAATTTGTTTTTAATTTAAATATTTGTTTTATTTAGCCAGAGGAGGGGCGCCAGAAAGACTTCCGCATGCACCCTCACTAGGATCCAGCTGGCATACCCATTAGAGGTCGATGCTCTGGCCATCTGGGGCGTTGCTCTGTTGCTCAGCAGCTGAGCTCTTCTTAGTGCCAGAGGCTTGAGGCCAAAGAGTCATCCTCAGCGCCTGGGGCCATCTCTCTCCAATTGAGCCATGACTGCAGGAGGTGAAGAGAGAAAGAGAGAGAAAGAAGGAGAGAGAAGTTAGAAGGGGAGGAGTGGAGAAGCCAATTGGCTTGTCTTCTGTGTGCCCTGACCAGGAATCAAACCCAGGACATCCACACATTGGGCCAATGCTCTACCACTGAGCCAACTGTCCAGGGCTGTATCAAATATTTTATTTTTGCTTGGAGCATTTTCCCTCACCCACAGCATCTTAAATGTCTTAATGACTAGTTTATTTTTCACAATCTATGCCCTCTTTAGAAACCTAAAATCATATTTAATTGGCTTTAAATGAGGATTTGTTGACACTGATAATCTATCCAAAAGTGAATTATACTTCGATTCCTTAATTCTCAGTATTCATATGATATTAATAATAAAGATAAATGCAATTATAATAGTGAAATTTCTGAGAAGCTAATAGGTGTTAATATTTTAAAACAAATACATGTTAGAAATATATATTTAAACACAAGTGCCCTTGATCTAGAACTTGTGTTGTTGGAGATGTTTGAATGCCTTTGTTTCTTTGTAATGCTAAGAGATTCTAAAGAATGACTTTTTATTACCAGGTAGAACTAATGCTATCAAATTATTATTATTTTTTTTTATTAACTTTAATGGGGTGACACCAATAAATCAGGGTACATATGTACATTGAAAACATCTCCAGATTATCTTATCATTCAATTGTGTTGCATACCCATCACCCAAAGTCAAATTGTCCTCTGTCACCTTCTATCTGGTTTTCCCTGTGTCCCTCCCCTTCTCCCTATCCCACCCTACCCTCCCTTCCCCCACCCTGTAACCACCACATTCTTGTCTATGTCTCATAGTCGCACTTTTATGTCCCACCTATGTATGAAATCATGCTGTTCTCAGTTTATTTTTTCTGATTTATTTATTTCACTCCGTATAATGTTATCAAGGTACATCCATTTTGTTATAAATGATCCGATGTCATCATTTCTTATGGCTGAGTAGTGTTGCATAGTATATATGTACCAAAGCTTTTCAATCCACGCGTCTTCTGACGGACACTTGGGCTGTTTCCAGATCTTCGCTATTGTTAACAATGCTGCCACGAACTTGGGGGCGCATTGCTTCTTTTCGAACAGTGTTACGGTGTTCTTAGGGTATATTGCTAAAAGTGGAATAGTCGGGTCAAAAGGCAGTTCGACTTTTAATTTTTTGAGGAATCTCCATACTGTTTTCCACAGCGGCTACATCAGTCTGCATTCCCATTAGCAGTGCAGAAGGGTTCCCTTTTCTCCACATCCTCGCCAGCACTTATTCTGTGTTGTTTTGCTGATAAGTGCCACTCTGACTGGTGTGAGGTGATATCTCATTGTGGTTTTGATTTGCATTTCTCTAATGATTAGTGATGTTGAGCATTTTTTCATATGTCTTTTGGCCATCTGTATGTCTTCTTTGGAGAAATTTCTATTCATTTCTTTTGTCCATTTTTTGATTGGATTGTTTGTCTTCCTGTTGTTGAGTTTTATAAGTTCTTTATAAATTTTAGTTATTAACCCCTTATCAGATGTGCTGTCCAATATGTTCTCCCATTGTGTGGTTTGTCTTTTTATTCTGTTCTTATTGTCTTTAGCTGTGCAAAAACTTTTTAGTTTGATATAATCCCATTTGTTTATCTTGCCTTTTATTTCATTTGCCCGTGGAGATAAATTGGCAAATATATTGCTGCTACAGATGTCGGAAAGCTTGCTGCCTATGTTTTCTTCTAAGATGCTTATAGTTTCATGGCTTATGTTTAAGTCTTTTATCCATTTTGAATTTGTTTTTGTGCATGGTGTAAGTTGATGGTCTAGTTTCATTTTTTTGCAGGTAGATGTCCAATTTTCCTAACACCATTTGTTAAAGAGGTTGTCTTTACTCCATTGTATGTTCTTTCCTCCTTCGTGAAATATCAGTTGTCCATAAAGGTGTGGGTTTATTTCTGGGTCCTCTGTTCTGTTCCATTGATCAATATGCCTGTTCTTATAACAGTACTAGGCTGTCTTGAGTATAATGGCCTTGTAGAAAACCTTGATATCCGGAAGAGTGATACCTCCTGCTTTATTTTTTCTTTTTAAGATTGCTGAGGCTATTTGTGTTCTTTTTTGGTTCCATATAAATTTTTGTAATATGTTTTCTATATCTTTGAAGTATGTCATTGGTATTTTAATTGGTATTGCATTGAATTTATAAATTGCTTTGGGTAATATAGACATTTTAATGATGTTTATTCTTCCTAGCCATGAGCACGGTATATGCTTCCACTTGTTTGTATCTTCCTTGATTTCTTTTATCAATGTTTTAAAATTTTCCGAGTACAGGTCCTTTAACCTCCTTGGTTAAATTTACTCCTAGGTATTTTATTTTTTTGGCTGCAATAGTGAAGGGGATTGTTTCTTTAATTTCTTTTGCTGACAGTTCATTGTTTGTATATAGAAATGCCTCTGATTTCTGAGTATTAATTTTGTATCCTGCCACCTCTCTGAATTCATTTATAAGGTCCAGTAGTTTTTTGACTGAGACTTTAGGGTTTTCTATATACAATATCATATCATCTGCAAATAGTGACAGTTTTACTTCTTCTTTTCCAATTTGGATGCCTTTTATTTCTCCTTCTTGTCTGATTGCTGTAGCTAGGACTTCCAGAACTATGTTGAATAAGAGTGGTGAAAGTGGGCAACCCTGCCTGGTTCCTGATCTTAAGGGGATTGCTTTTAATTTTTGTCCATTTAGTATGATGTTTGTTGTGGGTTTGTCGTAGATGGCCTTTATCATGTTTAGGAATGTTCCTTGTATTCCCACTTTACTAAAGGTTTTGAGCATGAATGGGTGTTGGATTTTATCAAATGCCTTTTCTGCATCTATTGAAATTATCATGTGATTTTTTTTTTTTTTTTTAAAGAATTTATTTTTATTTTATTCATTTTAGAGAGGAGACACAGAGTGAGAGAGAGAAAGAGAGAGAGAGAGAGAGAGAGAGAGAGAGAGAGAAAGAGAGAAAGGGGGGAGGAGCTAGAAGCATCAACTCCCATATGTGCCTTGACCAGACCAGTGCATATCATGTGATTTTTGTCCTTCCTTTTGTTTATGTGATGACTCCCATTGATTGATTTGTGAATATTGAACCAGCCTTGCCTCACCAGAAAAAATCCCACTTTATCATGGTGTATGATTTTTTTTTTCATATATTGCTGGATCCGGTTGGCTATTATTTTGCTCAGAATTTTAGCGTCTAAATTCATCAGGGATATAGGCCTATAATTTTCTTTCTTTGTGTTGTCTTTGCCCGGTTTTGGGATCAGAATTATGCTCACCTCATAAAAGGAGTTTGGAAATCTTCCTTACTCTTGAATATTTTGAAATAGCTTGAGGAGGATAGGAGTTAGTTCTGTGAATTTTTGATAGAATTCACTTGTGAAGCCATCAGGCCCAGGACTTTTCTTTTTTGGGAGTTTTTTGATAACTATTTCAATCTCATTTGTTGTAATTGGTCTGTTTAGGTGTTCTGATTCTTCAAGATTGATTTTTGGAAGGTTATATGGTTCAAGAAATTTGTCCATTTTACCTAGATTGTCTAATTTTTTGGCATAGAGTTCTTCATAGTATTTTCTTACAATGCTTTGTATTTCTGTGGTATCAGTTGTTATTTCTCCACTGTCCTTTCTAATTTTATTTATTTGAGTCCTCTCTCTTTTTTTCTTGGTGAGTCTAGTTAAAGGTTCATCAATCTTGTTTACCTTTTCAAAAAACCAGCTTCTGGTTTCATTGATTCTCTGTATTGTTTTCTTAGCCTCTACGTCATTTATTTCTGCTCTGATCTTTATTATTTCCTTCCTTCGACTTGTCCTGGGTTTTATTTGTTGTTGTTTTTCTAGTTCTTTTAGCTGCAGGGTCAGGTTGCTTATTTGAGCTTTTTCTAGCTTCTTATGATATGCCTGTAGTGCAATGAACTTCCCTCTCAGAACTGCTTTTGCTGTATCCCATAAATTTTGAGTTGATGTATGCTCATTATCATTTGTTTCTACAAACTATTTTATTTCTTCTTTGATCTCAATGTTAATCCATTCATTATTTAATATTATGCTATTTAGTTTCCAAGTGTTTGAGTATTTTTCAGTTTTTCTTTTGTGGTTAATTTCTAGTTTCATGGCATTGTGATCAGAGAAAATGCTTGATATGATTTTAATCTTCTTAAATGTATTGAGACCATTCTTGTGTCCTAACATGTGGTCTATCCTGGAAAACGTACCATGAGCGCTTGAGAAGAATGTATATTCTACTGCTTTAGGGTGAAGAGTTCTGAAGATATCTATTAAATCATGTTGATCTAGTGTATCCTTTAATCTGCTGTTTCTTTATTAATTTTCTTTCTTGAGGATCTATCCAGTGTTGCTAGTGGGGTAATGAAATCCCCTACTATGATAGTATTGCTGTTAATCTTGCCCTTTATATCCATCAAAGTCTGCTTTATGAATGTTGGGGCTCCTATATTTGGTGCGTAGATATTTATAATGGTTATATCTTCCTGTTGAATTGTTCCCTTTATCATTATGTAGTGTCCTTCTTTATCTCTTACTACAGCCTTTGTTTTAAAGTCCATTTTGTCAGATATAAGTACTGCTACCCCGGCTTTTTTTTCATTTTCATTTTCATGAAATTTTTTTTTTCATCCTTTTACCTTCAGTTTATGTTCATCTTTTGTTTTAAGGTGTGTCTCTTGTAGACAGCATATGTATGGGTCCTATTTCTTTATCCATGCAGCTACCCTATGTCTTTTGATTGGATCATTTAATCCATTTACATTTAAGGTTATTATTGATATGTGGTTGTTTATTGCCATTTTGTTCTTTAAAGCTGTATCTTTTTTTTTTTTTTTGCTATATTCTTTCTTCCCTTTGAAATGTTCACAGCAGGCCCCTAAGTATCTCTTGCAGAATTGGTTTGGTTTTAATGAATTCCTTGAGGTTTTCTTGTCTGGAAAGCTCTTTATTTCTCCTTTAATTTTAAACATTAGCCTTGCTGGATAGAGTAGTCTTGGTTGTAGGTTCTTGTTCTGCATTACTTTGATTGTATCTTGCCATTCCCTTCTGGCCTCAAGTGTTTCTGTTGAGAAGTCTGATGTCATCCTAATGGGGGCTCCTTTGTAGGTGAAGCCTTTTTTTCTCTAGTAGCTTTTAAGAGTTTTTCTTTATCCAGTAGCTTTGGTATTTTAACTATGATGTGTCTTGGTGTAGATTTTTTTGGGTTTCTCTTTAATGGGGTTCTGTGTACTTCTTGAACGTGTGGAATGTTTCCCAGCCTTAATTTAGGGAAGTTTTCTGCTGTGATTTGATTGAACACAGTTTCCATTTCCTGTCCCCTCTCCTCTTCTTCAGGCACCCCTATGATGCGAATGTTGTTTCTCTTCAGGTTGTCACAGAGCTCCCTTAGAGTTTTCTCACAATTTTTGAGTCTCTTTTCCTTTTTTTTCTCTGCTTCTGTAACTTTGTTTATTGTGTCCTCTAACTCGCTGATTCGAATCTCAATGTGATTCATCCTGCTTTTAATTCCTTCCATTGTGGTCTTCAGTTCTGATACTGTATTTGTCATTTCTATCTGATTCTTTTTTATTATTTCAATTTCGTTTTTTATACTTGTTATCTCTTTATTTAGGTGCCTATAGTGACTATCCATTGTTGCTCTAATTTCTTTGAACATCCTAACTATCATTATTCTAAATTCTGCTTCTGGTAGTTTGGTTATATCTGGTTCATTCAGGTTCTTTTCTGGGGATTTCTAGATTCATTTGGTTTGCATTTCTCGCCTGCCCATTTTATCTGTGTATAAGCAAGTTGTGGCCACTGGAGTCCAGTAGGTGTTGCCTTTGTGTTCTCTAGGTGTGGTCTGTCTGCAGGCCCGCCACCCCCTCTGCCGCTGCCTATGGTGGTTGGTTATGGACGTTGCCAGCGCTGGCTCACTGCAACTGTTGCTGTGATTTCCGCTTCTCCTCCGCGGGTGGGGCTGTCACTCAAGCCACTAGCCTTAGCACCAAGGGCAGAGATGAGCACCTTTGCTCAGCTCGGACCCAGCCTGTTTCCGGAAGCTTACGCAGAGCCCCTGCAGTCACAGCCTGCTTGTCACAGTTTCCCTGTTTGGGCGGGGCTTTTGATGTGCTCTCAGCTGTGAGCCTTTGCCCGTCCAGAGTTTAGCCCTGCCCTCTGGGCCGGGGCCCTCCTGTGCAGGGTCGCAAACCGCGGTTTATTTGGCCGCGCGTGTTTGCTGGTGTGAGCTCAGCTGCTAGCTTCCGATTTTTCTGGAATCTACCCCTCCCCCACATTCGGAGCCAGCTCGGGCATGTAGGATGGCAATACGAGGTTTCTCCGGCCAGGCGGGGCTAGCTTCGTGAGCTCAGCCGCGAACTTCCGCTGGTTTCGGTGTCTTCCTCGCCCCCGCGTTACGAGCCCCCCGCTCGCGCACACAGGATGGCACACCGCGGTTTCTCCGTCCGGGTGGGGTTGGCAGCGTGAGCTCAGCCGTGAGCCCCTCGCCCGTCCCTGGACTTAGCCCCGTCCCCACGGTCAGGGCCGGCTTGCGCAGGGTCGCAGAGCAGATCTCTGTCTGTTTTTTTCCCCGCTGGTGGGATTATAGGCGGGCCCGCAGCTAAAGGACCGCTTTTGCGCATCCCCTCCACTCCTGCTGGGCTAGACCAAGCTCACACCAGTTGTGCCTCCGCCCACGCCGACAGGACCGCGTTTCAGCGTCCTGCCGCCACCATACCCTTCAGCAACCCTCAGCAGAGTAGGAAGGGCCCTAAGTCTCCACACTGTAGGACTGGGAGCTCCCTCCCTCTAAGCAGCTCTGCTCTAATTGCCGCGGGAGAGCTTGTTTGGCTAGTGTCCTGTCTCCCTTTGTTGGTATTGCTAGTTCCAGGGGAAATATTCGTTTTCGATTAGGGAAATGACTTAGCCTAGGGGTCAGGGTGGCTGTCCCTCAGAGTGTCTCCATGCCTTCAGTCCACTCTTTGTTCCTGCTGCTCTGTTCCTCTTTTCTGTCCCAGTTCCCCGGAGCCCCGGGTGCATGGTTGTGAGAGAGGTTTTCTGCGCTGTCCCTTTAAAAAGATTCTTGAGTCTGAGAAAACTATCTCTTTTTCACAAACAGTATCCTCACTTGTTTCACAGCTCAATACTGTCCAATCACCTCTTCTAGGCTCTGGGACTGCAGGCTGGGGCTTGGTTCCTGGGACCCAGGTCCCTCCCTCTCCGCCAAACTCTCCTCCCGCCACGCGGGGTCTCTCCGGGCTGCCGTTTGCTCCGGGGAGCTGGGCAACCCTCTTCGCATTTTCGCTATTCCTACCAGTCTCAATGTGGCTTCTTCTGTGTTTCTTGGTTGAAGAGTCCACTTAGTTTAGTTCATAGTTGGTTTATCCAAATGATGGTTCTTAAAATTGAGTTATAATCCACTTTGGTTCTGGGAGTTGGAAGTTGGTACGTCTGCCTACTCCATCGCCATCTTCCCCTCATCCAAATTATTATATTGATGACCCCAGTTCAAAGCTTCAAAGTGGTTTCTAAGTCAAGTGTTAGCACCAAGATACTAAGCACACACTCAGGAGTGAGTTAGAAAATACTGTGAGCAGCTTCAGAAAGCAGTGCTTTCCATTTTTCCTTCATTAAAAGGCGTTAAGGCGGACAACCTAGGGTGAAGTTCAAAGTCACAGATTTTGAAAACATTGTGGAAAAACAGCTCTACTGTTAAAATTATGTGCAGAAATTTTAAATTAATTGCTTTATGTTTAAAAGACATTTCAATAAATTACTGGGTTGGTTGATTTTGGATACTTTCCTTTTAATTTCTAAGGCTGGTAAAAAGATAATTTACCACCAAAAGAATCTGGATTTCTAATTCTCATTTTATTTCTGTGCCAGAATTAGTTTTTATTACTCTTTCTCTCCTAATCTGGGTTGCTGTGGACATAATGACCATGTCTCAATTGTATGGTTTTTCATTTTATACTTTTACTGTATAGAAATAGTGTTGGGAAGAGCAAAACTGAAAAGTACAAAAGCTAATTCCATCCTTCCTCCCTTCCTCCCTCCCTTCCTGCCTCTTTCCCTCCCTTTCCATTCTTTAACTATTTCATAAACATCAGTACTTTGTTATTGAAGTTAAAGAGAAAATGGTTAACTATTTATGATTGCTCTTGAAATCACTTGTTTATACTTAAAATATCCTTACCCTAATGATTTTCTCTTCTTTCCAAAGTGTATCCTTTTTTCTTGCCACTAATGCAACCAAGAATGAATCACTTTAATTGGAAAACCGTAAACTGACTTCTAACTATCAGACCTGGCATTGAAAGAGATACCATTTATCTCTAGTATATTTTTTAAAGTTGTATTTGCTCTTCCAAATGGCTTTGTTATCAGGGCATGACTTCAGTCTGGTCACTTATCAGTTACTCACAATCAGCCTTAAAGAGATGGGACCACATGTCCTACCCGAGAGTCAGGTTTATTCAAGTCTAGTTCATCATCACAACCCAGCACAAATGCAGGTGTCAAGGTTGCTTATTTTATTCCTTAAACACTTGTACATTGGAAATGTCAGAATCAATGCTCTTTGAAGATCACACACTAACTGCACTGTGCTCACAGCCAAACACATGGGAAGACTGTTAGAGCTGCTTTGCTGGTTCCAGAGGTGAAACAAATAAACTAGTTGCCAAACAAGAAGTAATTCCACTGTGAGTTCCATGACGTCAATTCTAAATGCTTTAAAGTTGAAGGTTTGACTTTGCCAAGAAGAGGAAAGTGATGCAGGTGAGCAGATATGCAGTACAGGGATCAGTTCTCTGACATAGTCTGCCTTGTATTTCCCTGTGGATAATTCAGCCCTACCCTGAGGTTTACTGTCTAGTGCGAGGAAGACAGACGAGTAAAGAAATGATTGCGGTGGGATAGGGATGAGAAAGCCTTTGTCCTTGCCAAGAACGAGTTGCCTAGGTCCTCAAACTAATCCTTCTCCTTCTCTCTCAGGGTTATTCTTAAATGCATGTGACTAAAGTGACAGTGAAAACTAGAGGAAGCAGACTGTGACAGAATTTCAGATTATACCTGAACCATACCATACTATACTACTCACCATTCAACTATATTCTTGCAAAAGGTGTGTGTGTGTGTGTGTGTGTGTGTGTATGTGTGTGCTACTTAATTTACTCTTGTCTTCCTAACACCATACATACAGGAATTTCTTATTTATATATATTTTTAAGGCAACAGAAGAAAGGAAGAAGGAAAAAGTTGTTTTGGCGGCACTGTTGAGAAAAAGTATTTTCTAAAGCATAATATTCTACCTGGCAGCTGGGCTGATGTAGGGCTGAATTTGCAGCAAATTTCCTTCCTATATTATCCCACTTCGGAACTGAATCAGGCTCATAGTTTGATAGCAGCAGAACTTCCAGTGTGGAAGTTAAAGTCAAGTTAAATAGAAGTGGTCAGTGAGTTATCATGCTTATCTATGATGTGTAGAATATAGTTTAAATATTTTACAATGCATATGATTATCATACATGTTTCTGCCAATTCAAGAATCAGCTAAAGGTTATCCTCCAGGAAGCCTTGATCATTTGTGCCCCCTTCCCAGAACTCCTTATGCATTTGACCCCTCCTTCCAACATTTTGCATTTCCCGCTGTCTGTGCCTGGGCTTGTGGTTTTGGTGTGCTTCCTTAGGACTGCAGAATTTGACTAGATCAGAACTTCTTGCGAACCCGGTCAATTTCCACTTCCTTTGGTTTACACAAAGCATTGTGTGCTAATTCATTCTCTTTTTTTAAGAATCCTGAGTTTTAAAAAGAATCCTATTTTTTTGCCTTTTTCTAAAAATATTGCACTTTTTTCTAGATGAGAATAAGTTGACTTTCCCCTTATTTCTAAGTAAAAGTTAACAGCACTGTTCAAAATAATGTCATATGTTATTCTATTGGTCTCAGGACTGAAGCTTTAAAAAAACACAATTATAATTGCCACTTGATGTAAACAGCATAAAGAGGAGTGCAGTATATTTAATTTATAGGAAGGAGGAGAAGTTGGTTTGGTGAATCAGTGAAATGAAAATCCAAAATTAAGTATTTCAAATATTAACATCTCTAAATTCCTGAATTGGACAAAACTAGTTGGCAAAAACTGAAATGAGTTAGCTGTAGAGCTGCTATCAGGGAAAAGGCATTATACTTTATAGTTTTCTCTTTTTTTGAGGCTTAATATATATATTTTTATAGCAGGTTTAAGCTTACAGCAAAAGTGAAAGGGAGGTTCAGAGATTTCCATATGCTGTCTACCACCACAAGCATTCATTACTTTAGAGGGTTTTTGCCTTTTATTTTCTGGGTTTTGTCTGAAATTAACTAGGCAGCACTTCATAAAAGAGGAGTAAAGAACCCAACAACTTTACAAATGTCAAAACCTTCAGAGATTTAAGATAGTATTGAATGTGGTTAAGGGGAGAGAGTTCACTGTGGTATGTGTTGAAACCAGGTTAATGTCCTTACTTATAATCTGTATTTGCTGAAATAACATTCTTTGCTAGTGCTAGCATTTCACTGAGCATTTTATGTAGAAAAGTGATATTTGTAGTCATCTTTTAATTTAATTGCTTCATATTTTGGGGAGAGCAAATGTTTATTTTTTAAGAAGTGAGAAATCTTCATTGGATATTGCATTTTCTAAAGAAAGCAATTTAGTAACCACTGAACTTAAATCTTTTGAAATCATTAAGTTGAACTTCTTTCTAATAGAATATAGAGGCAGCTTTTCAAATAACTGCAAAATGTAAATAAGGGTCAAAGGTGGCTTATAGTTCAGTGTGAGAGACAGATACAGGAACAGACGATGTCCAGACTATATAGTCTAATAGAGCTTTGATCCACAAGCTTTGCAGCAACTGACCACAAGGGTCAGAATTTGGTCAGTGACTGCCAGCTTCCTAGTTATTTTGCTACTCTCACCCAGTTTCAACTCAGGGCCAACCAGAGAAAGACAAAAGGTTCCTAAACCAATCACATAAGATATCTTGCTCTAGTTATCTCACCTCCAGCTCCCTTAAAGCCTACCCTTTTTAACACCATAAAGCTTTCTTACTCTCCTGCCTACCTTGAGCCTCTGCCAAATGCAAGTGATGGTGGTGGCTGATTGATTCCCTTGATATAACAAGCTCAATAAATAGCCATCATTTGCTGTCATTTGGGTAGCCTTTGTTTATTTCCAAAGTGGAAAATATGTAGAAGAACTCCAAGTTCTTGAAAATAAGCTGAAAACATTCTCAGTGGTTTTGGAAAATGTAGTCACATGCTCTATTATCCATCAAAACACTACCAGCTTATTAGGCTAATTACATGACATTTACCTATGGTCAATCAACTAACTAATATTTTTTAAGACTTGAGACTCTGCTCAGCATTCAGTGGTGTGCAAGTTACTAAAGTTGTATTTGAACAAGCTGGTATTAAAGACCTATCAATAATCAACTTTGTGTGAAACACTTGTTATAGTTAAGACTCAGGGATCAGATATTCCTAGAATCAACTGGGTTTGTTATTTTCGAGTTCCCTGATCTTGGGCAAAGGACTTTCTTTTCGAATCTCGGAATACTCATCTTTATAATGGGGAAGAAATAGACCTACTATGTAAGACTGTTGCATATATTAAAGAATTCAACTAAAATGCCTGGCAGTTTGCATGATGGTAATCACTGTATGCTATGTGATAACTTATTTTATTACAAGCCCATCACTATTTTAAATTATAGGAGATGAATAAAACATAGTTTCTACTCTTGGGGAAATTATTTATTGGAGAGAAAAAGATAACATATATGAAGTGGTTAGAGAACTTTATGAGATAATGCAGATTTAAGTGTTGAATTGAGTGGCACATATTTAAATGCTCTGAGGTTTGTTAGACAGAAAATTAATGTAGTTGACAGTGGTTTAAAAGACTGTTTGAAAGAAGAAGAAGTTAATGCGGATCCTGAAGACTGGAAAGATTGGGATAGGTGAAGCAAAAATCTTCACCTATATATTATTAAAGCTCTTCCCATTCCCTACTCAGTACTCATTGCTAAATTCCCATAGCCCTTGTGAATCTGCGAAAAGCTTGGCTTGATGGGAGTGGAGAATTTCTTTCGGCAAGCAGTGGGAATTTAGGATGTCTAGATAAGAAGGGCTAATTATGGGGGAGATAATCTAAAGAATCAGATACCTAAATATGTTCAGATTTAGATATTGTGAGAAGTGGGAGAAAAATGAATGCTTATATCAAGTGATGTTTATGGAAGTTTGATTTAGCTGTAAGGTAGACTAGTAGAAAGGTTAGGGAGACTGAGGTTGGTAGGAAGGTACTAAATTATTCAACTGTGAGATGACAATAGCCTGGGTTAAGGTGGCTGAGGTAGAAATGAAGAGAGGGAAACTTTTTGAAGAAGAATATCTAGGACTTGGCAAGTGAATGATGATGGGGAATTAAATAACCATAATAAGTACTACTTATTAGCCCTTGCTATGTGAGAAGTATTATATAAAATATATATTCTTTATATAAGTATCTCACAATAACTGACGAATGCTCCCAGTTCAAAGTAACTTTCTTGAAAATTGTAGGCATATTAATTACATAGTGTATATGATATAAAGTTACAATTTGCTAAGTTTGGATGGTACTGTTTAGTAGAACACTGAATCAGAGTCATTATTAAACAAATAAATGCACTCATTTATGAATATCAAATAATATTAAACTTTAAAAATCATAGTAGGTTAACATAGCCTTTAGTCAAATGAGAAATTAAATATATTATGGAAGTAGACAGTGCATTCTCCTGAAAGCCAAGTAAAGATTTCACTTTTTGGGCCTTTCTCAGCCCACCAGTTGGCCCTTCACAACTGGCCACTTGCCCCCCCACATTTTAAGTTGAGTAGTCTCTCTGGACAATGTTTTTATTTTTCTCACAGATTGGTTGACTTTAATGTAATGGATATAAACTAAGGCGTTTTCTTCTTAGTGACAATTTCCATTGAATGCTTTTTTTGAAATAGGTTACATTTTTGTGTGGCAGCTTGGTGCAATTTCAGATTGCCTTATTAACTCCATGGCTTGGGTAAACAAAGGAGACAAATTTTTCAAGAGCTCCTTTTTCCTATTTTTAACAATAAGAACTTAAATACTTTGAAAACTGTCCCTCTCTTTTTCTTTTAAGTAAGAGGAGGGGAGATATTGGGAGAGAAGATTCCCACATGTACCCTGACTGGGATCCACCCATCAACCCCCATCTGGGGTTGATGCGCGAATCAGCCAAGCTATCCTCAGTGCTGGAGTTGATGCCTGGACCAAATAAGCCACTGGCTGTGAGAAGGGAAGAGAGAGAGAAGAAGGGGAAAAGAAGGGGAAAAGAAGCAGATGGTCACTCCTCATATGTGCCCTGACCGGGGACTGAACCCAGGATGTCTGCATGATGGGCTGATGCTCTATCCACTGAACTTTGAACTCTTATATGCATCAAGCTTTCTGTTTGATGTTCTGTGTACTTCATCTAATATAATCCTGACAATAATGCTGCAAGGCTGACTTTATTACCCCAACATTACAGATGAATAAACTGAGGCTCAAATTGCTTAAAATAACTTGGTCAATGGTACATAACTAATAAGAGGTGGAGTCAAGATTTGAACAGGGTTTATCTGACTCCAAAGCCCATCACCTCAGCACTATGCTTCTTCTTAGAGAAGATAGAAATAAGAGATTATCCTAAATTCAGTATGAGAATGGTGAAGCCATCGTCAGGTAAGCCAAGAAAGAGAAATGCTCCCTAGCCGGTTGGCTCAATGGTAGCACATGAGTATTGCATGTGGAATTCCTGGTTTGATTACCAGTTCAATTCCCAGTCAGGGCACACAGGAGAAGCGACCATCTGCTTCTCCACCCCTCCCTCTCCTCTCTCTCTCTCTCTCTTTTCTTCCTTCAGTCAAGACTTAAATGGTTAGAGGAAATTGGCCTCAGATGCTGAGGATGGATGGCTCCATGGCCTCACCTCAGGTGCTAAAATAGCTTGGTTGCTGAGATATGGAGCAGTGGCCCTAGCAGATGGGTAGAGCACTCCCCTGTAGGGGACTTGCCAGGTGGATCCAGGTTTGGGGCAAATGCAGGAGTCTGTCTCTCTGCATTCGTGCCTCTCACTTAATAAATATTAATAACAATAAAAGAGAAATGGCTTGGGGTAAAATAGGAGGAAGAGAGTTGGTAAATTTAATTGAACATATGATGAGTTTGGGGTAATGAGTAAACATCTAGAAAGAAAACTATTTTGAAATATTACTTACATATACCAATTTTCAAATAATATTTATCAAGACAATGACAATATTTATTGGCAGTTACTATCAAAAGATGTTACATAACCTTGTGTTAAGATCCTAACAGGGAAAATATGTATCACGAAGGGTTCTTTTTTTCTTGTCAGGTAGACTTACTGTGATTTGCAGTTAATCACAAAGAATATCTGCTTACTTTTCCCTTTTTTTTCTTCTTACCTACATTTGAGGTATTTATTATGCTCAGTCACACAGACTTTGAAGGTTTTATTCAAATCCAAGAATGATATAGAACTGATTAGATGAGCTATTCTCATCTGAAAAGAATCAAAAGAGTCAGAAGAGAGATTCAGTTCAATATTTGCTATAAGAAAATAAGCCAGCTGGAGAAGTTCTTAGGTTAAATCTAATTCAACATGATTTAGACAAAAAAATCCCATTGGGGACATAACTCATCATAAGACTAGACTAGAATGCCTTGCCATGCGAAATAAATTCAAGATACAGTACCACTTTGAAAAGCAAGAGCTGTTTTCAAGGCATAATAACACGGAGCAGGGCTAGCTCTACTCAGATGTAGAAAGACCTTCATCATGTTTCCCACCCTTAGGATGAATCAATCAAGATAGGAGTTATGAAAACTTTTGTGAGAAGAGTTGTATGGGAGGATTGGGCTTATTATTTAGTTTTAAAGATAAAGATTCATCATGAGGCAATAAAGAATGTGAAGCAAGCTTTGGAGTTAGTGAAACAAGTAAATATCATTTCCCCCACCTCACTGGAAGCTGTAAAATGAAGTATTGTATTATTTGACAGACAGTTAAAATAAGATCATCATGGGCTTAAATGTTAGAAAACAATCTTACCTCAACTTTGTTTTTTTCACTCAGATATGTGATTGTGAGTAGTTTACTTGAAATCATTGAGTGAAAATATTCTAATCTGTAAAAGGAAAATTCACTTTCTTAGGGGATAATTCTGAGGAGAATAGGAAATAAGTATAGTAGGGTTACTGGACCATGTTTAGTCCATTTCATGCCGGGAACTAAAATCTACTCTTCAGCAAAGTCTGATTAAGGATTAGACAACTTTTGCTTTCTGATTTCATACATTTTGCAAATATCAAAATAGGATGTTATCACTACTCACCTTTGACATGATCCTATGGACTTGGAGAAGAGCCAAATCTTTTTTGGGATGCCCAAAGACCAGTTAAATGTGTTGTCTGGAAAAGAATAGCCTACAAGTCATAGATTGTCTGAGTTTAATGTGGCTCCTTATCCCACAGAACCTTGATGGGAGGGGCCAAAGAGAAGTAAGGAAAGAGGTAACCTAAAATATTAATTGGCAATATTGAGATAAAGTACAAAGTAGGGTTCAAAATAAGACTGTCTTAGTGGCTCCCAAAGACACTTGTATATTTTTGAAAATCTACGGATGTTTGAGTTGGGAGTATGTTCCAAATCTACTGAACTAGAATTGGAGTTTAAGAAAGATACTAGAAATAGGAAACTGTATTTTTAAATACCTTCCCTCTGTTTGCTTATAGAAAGTTATGTTTCTTTCTCTATTCTTTTCTAACAACTAATTTTAGCTTTGTTGATTTTTTGTGTGGTGTTTTGATGTTTTAAAAATTCTGAAAAAAATTTATACTTATAGAAGAGTTGCAAAATCAGAATGACTCAAGCAACAAATAAATAAAAGTTCTGGATTATAGACCAAAATATTTATTTATATCAGTATAAACACATAAATCTATATTTTACTCTTTGGTTTATACTCCAAAAGTATTTTTTGTTTGTTTGTTTGCTGTTCAAGTTTTTATAATGTTGGCTCCTGGAAATATTTTTAGTTTGGCTCCAGTGCTTTAAAAATTATTTTATTGTATTTTATGGATTTTAGAGAGCGACGAAGGAAGGAAAAGAAAGAAACATCAATTTGCTGCTCCACTTATTTATGCATTCATTGATTAATTCCTGTATGTGCCTTGACTGGGGATCAAACTTGCAACCTTGGCATACCAGGACACTGCTGTATCCAACAGAGCTACCTAGTCAAAGCCTCCTGTGCTTTTGCCTTGCACTCATCCTTTCTTTTTTCTCTTCCTCTCTTCCTCTCTCCCATCCCTTCTTCATTCCATCCTTCCTTTCCCCCACTCTTTCCTCTTTCTTTAATTTCCAGCTCTTACTTTTTGTAACCACAATGTCTTCTGGGCTCACTTTCTTTTTATTTATTTTAAGTGAGAGGAGGGAAAATAGTGAGACAGATACCCACATGCGCCCTGACCGGGATCCACCTGGCAACCCCTGTCCGGGGTTGACACTTGGACCAACTAGCACATGGGGTGATGCTCGAACCAATTGAGCCACTGGCTGTGGAAGGGGAAGAGCGAGAGAAGGGGTAACTGGAGGGAGAGAGTAGGAGGAGGGCAAAGGGGAGAGAAGCAGATGGTCATTTTTCATGTGTGCCCTGACCAGGAATCAAACCTGGGATTCAAACCCAGGACATCGGTATACCAGGCTGACATTCTATCCACTGAGCCGACTGGCCAGGGACCTTGTTTTCTTTAATTGGAGAATGATATTAGAAGCCAAGGTATGAACAAGTGTGCTCATTGCTACCTGGTTGTCTTTGCTTCAGTCCCCCTCACAGACCGAGTTAGACAATATATACATGTATACTAACTTACACAAATATACACATATATACTCTTTTTTTTTTTATTTTTTACAGGGACAGAGAGAGAGTCAGAGAGAGGGATAGATAGGGACAGACAGACTGAAATGGAGAGATGAGAAGCATCAATCATCAGTTTTTCATTGCCGTGTGACACCTTAGTTGTTCATTGATTGCTTTCTCATATGTGCCTTGACCACGGGCCTTCAGCAGACTGAGCAAACCCTTGCTGGAGCCAGCGACCTTGGGTCCAAGCTGGCTAGCTTTTGTTCAAGCCAGATGGGCCTGCGCTCAAGCTGGCGACCTTGAGGTCTCGAACCTGGGTCCTTCCACATCCCAGTCTGATGCTCTATCCACTGCGTCACCGCCTGGTCAGGCTATACTCATTTTTGAATCATTATCTCCTTTCTCTGCATCGTGTGTGTGTGTGTGTGTGTGTGTGTGTGTGTGTGTGTAGATAAACAGTATCTCCATATTGATATGTCAGACTACAAGCTAGTCCCACAGGTTTCAGTCTAACCTTTCCCTTTCCTTATTTGTGGCTTCTTTCTCCAACAATGGGAAACAATTATTCTTATCTACAAGGTATTTAATTATTTGGTCAATCTTAGTATACAAATAAAGCAGTTTCAGAATTCCTGACACTTTATGAAGACAAAATGTCCAATTTGACTACAATGTTTGTGTACAATTTTGTTTATGTAAAGTATTCAGAGGAAACACCCCTTTTAAAAGTTACTTAGGTTAGCTTTCCCCCATCTTCTTTAGTGTGTTTGTGTGATTTATCTGTAATACATTAGAGCCTTTTGTTACAGTCTGCATTCCATCTTTACTCATGTCATTATTGAATTATCCCTTAACTTGTAGTAATAGTTGGTTACTTCTGTGGCATATACATCAATAGGGTTGACAAATGTAGAGTCATGTATCCACCACCACGGTTCCATATAAAAGAGTCTCCCCATACCATTCCCAAATTCTCCTGTGCTACTCATTCATAGACAACACTTATGCCTACTCCATGCCTCCTGGTGTCAATTACTTTTTTCCCTCCCTATCGTTTTTCCTTTTGTAGAACATCATATGAAAGAACTCATACAACATGTAGCCTTTAGATTCTGAGTTCCTTCAGTAAGCAAAATGAATTTTAGATACATCCGCATTATTACGTGTTCATTCCTTTTTTATCACTGCATAGTATCCCATTATGTGGATATATCTCATTTTGTTTCTCTAGCTACCAGTTAAATTATATCTAGTTGTTTCTAATTTTTAACTACCATGACTAAAGGTGCTATAAATATTCATGTGTAAGTTTTTGTGTGGGTCATATGGTAGGACCATGTTTAAATTTACAAGAAACTGCAGTAGCTTTCAAAAATGGTTGTAATTCCTTCATTGCCACCAGCAGTGTATGGAAATTCCAACTGTTCCACATGTGCATGCTACGTAGTCCCAGTTTTTTATAATTTTAGATCTTCTTTAGGCATGGAACAGTAACTTATTTTTGTTTTGATTAGCATTTTTCTAATAATTATTGATGTTTACAATCTTTTTATCTGTGTATTTTCTCTTCATATATCTTCTTTGATAATGTGTCTGCTCAGATATTCTTCCTCCCCTTTTTATGGATGATTTGTTTTCTTACTGTTAACTTTCAAGAATTATTTATACATTCTGGATGTAAATCCTTTATCGGAAATGTATCTGCAAATATTTTCTCCTGGATTATGGTTTGTGTTTACATTCTCTTAACAGTGTTTTTTTCTTAATTATTTTTGCAGAACAAAAGTTTTAATTTTAATGATGTCTGAATTATCAATATTTTCTTTTTCCAATTCTGTTTTCAGGATTAATCTTAAAACCATTGACATAGCCTCAAATCATACAGGTTTTCTTCTGTAATTTCCTCTGAAAAAATTTAAATTTTATGTTACATTTAGTTCTATGAAAGTTTTTGAGTTAAGTTTTTGTTTTTTAAATAAAATATGAGATACAGTTTGAGGTTTTTTTGTGACATATAAGTGCTCACATATTCTGTAATAATTTGTAAAAGAGAATACTTTCTCTATAAAATTGCTTTGCATCTTTGTCAAATATTGGGCTGTATTTGTAAAGGTTAATTCCAGGGTTTTTATTCCATTTCATTGGTATATGCGTCTGTTATTTCACCAGTACCACACTGCTTTGATTATTGTATCTTGATTATTGCACCTTGAATATGCATATTAAGACTCTTTCACTCTTTTTTTAAACTTTATTTTATATAGTCTAGCTAATTTGTCTTTTCATATACATTTTAGAATTCATTTTTCAGTATCTTCAGAAGAAAATTCTGGGACTTTAATTGAAATTACATTACATTTATAAGTGAAATTGAAAACAATATCCGTTAAGCTTTTTTATGTATCAACTTGCCTGGGCTACAATCATCAGTCATTTAAACAAACACTGATGTCCTTGTTGCTGTGAAGGTGTTCTGCAGATGTAATTAAAGCCCCTATCTATTTAGTAAACCTTAAATAAGGGATAATTTCATGGCTAGCCTGATGAATGGATTTGATTTAATAAACTGAAAGATGTTCCGTAATCTTCAGGCTTCCCCCAAAGGAAGGAGAAATTCTGTTTGTGGGCCCAGTTTGATAGAATATCTGTAGAGTTCTGTCCTGTTCACGCTCTACCTTTCCTGGCTGCCTGTGGCTAACAGCACTGTTCCATGCCTGTGAGATCCAGCATGCCAGCGATCCTCCTGAATTGACTGGTAGTTGAATTTCAGACTTGCTTAGCCAGCCCACAGATGCATAAGCCAATTCCTTGTAATAAATAGCTCTCTCTCCTTGTTATCCCTCTCCTTCCCCACCTCTCTTTTCACTTCTCTATCTTCTTTTGATTTAACTTCCCCGGTTCAACCCTGAGCATATCAGATGTTAATTGATATTTATATGTAGATTTATCCTGTGATCATGCTTAACTCATTACTCTTGGGATTTCTTTTGTAGATTTTTCATAGATTTATTTTTTTATATAGACAATAATGCTATCTATGAATAGAGATATTCTTATTCTTTTTTATCAGTACAACCTTCTGTTTTCTTGCAATATTGCAATGGCTAGATCTTCAGTTAGATGCTGAACAACAGTGGTGAAAGGAGATGTCTTTACATTGTTCTAAAACTTACGAGAAAACATTCATTTTTTCTCCATTTAGTGTGATGGAGCTTTTTATCAGTAAATGCCCTTTATCAGATTCAAAAAGTTCCCTTCATTTCCCGTTTGTGTGGGAGTTTTTGTTATTAATTACTGTTAAGTTTTGTAAAATATTTTTTTCATTAACATTATGTTTTTTTTATTTTTATCTCATTTTTGAATGCTAATTTATCCTTACATTCTTAGGATAAATTTTACTTGGTCATGATGTATTTTCTTATTTTCATATTAATGAATATGATTGGATAATATTTTGTCACTTAGATGATCTACTGCATCAAAGATTTCAATTTTATGTGCATAGTGTTTTCAAGAGTCCTGTATTCTTCCTTTAATATCTCTGGGGTTTGTTGTGATATCCTGTCTTCCTGATATTGGTTATTAATATCATCTATATGTCCTTTTTTTTTGGTCTATATGGTTAGAGATTTATCAGTTTTCTTAATGTTTTCAAAGTATTAACTTTGGTTCCACAGTTTTTTTCTACTTATTTTTTGTTTTTTAATTCACTGCTTTGTATATTTATCTCTATTTTCTGTCTTCTGATGGCTATGGGTTTAGTTTATTTCTTTTCCTAATTTCTTAAGGTGAAAGTGTTGATTATTGATTAGTGAAAGCATAGGTTATTGATTTGTGATCTTTTTCTTTCTTTTCTAATATAAGCATTTAAATGCTATTTTTCTCTTTAAGGCCTGCATTACCTGCATGCTACAAATTTTGATATGTTTTATTTTTATTTAAATTTAAAGTATTATTAAATTTTTTGAGACTTGTTTTTTGACCCATGGATTATTTAGAACTCAGTTTTTTATATTCATTCATTTGTGGATTTTCCATATATCTGATTACTGATCTTCAATTTAATGCCATTATAGTGTGAGAACATATTTTATGTGCTCTCTATTCTTTTAAATTTGTTGAGGTTTGTTTTATGGACTATTATGAGATTGCCAGGGTTTGAATTTTGTAGTTGTTATGGTAACTATCATGTTCAGAGAGATACTTTAAAAAAATTTTTTTTAGAGTGGGCGTCTGCCTGCTGAATTCTGATTTTAGGTCTTCACTTTACACTGTGCCTCAAAGAAGATTTCTTTGAATATCTTTATTCTTTTCCTGATCACTCCCATCAGTATTCTGCTGTTACATATTATTTAAAGTTGTTACCTTGGAGCTAAGAGTGGTGGTCTTTGTTGATTTTATTCATCCTGTAATTCAGGCATGCATTTTCCTCTGGGTCTTGTGAGTTATGAACTTCTCTTTCCCTGACTGTAATTGTGAGGTCAGTGTAATCTTGCTCCTTCCCTAAGCGTGAAACTAGCTCAAAAAGCATCTAGAGGCTTTGAGTGGAAACAAATGATAAAGATTTCATTCAATGGTCTTAGAGAGTGCAACTTTAAAATTTACAAAAACCCAGCTAAGCAAAACCCCAGAAGTGCTCCAAAGAAGAAAGAAAAGTTACCAGTTCTTTAGTAAAAAGTGCATTCTTGCATTCTTAGCTCTAGGATTGCTCCAGGATGGATATCAGGCAGCCTAGATGATGGATGCTTGAAGGTCTAGACTGAACATCAGTAGAGCTGGTCATGTCCAGTGGTCTGGACAATGGCCTGAGTATATGAACCCTTCAGTGGGTAATAAGAGGGTTATCTGGAGGTTTGGTATATATACAGGCATTGATGCAGGACGAAAAAGTTAAAAAAAAAGTAAATTTCCAGGATAATTAGAATAGAATTATTTTCTCATGTCTACTTGATTGTAGTAATAGAGCAATTGTACTATAGTGACTACATTTTATTTCTTCACTGGGCTTAGGTTTCCTTCTGTTGCCTTCCTATAGCTGCTATTTTAAAAGTTGCCTAAGAAAGCCATGAACACTGAGCTGCTCCTGTATGTGCCCTGACCAGGGAATTGACCCAGGACACTTTGTGCTCCAGGATGCTCCAACCAATGGAGCTATCTGGCCAGAGATTAATTTTCAGAGAGACAGAGAAGAAAGGAGAGAGAGGGGAAGGGGAAGAGGAAGGGAAGTATTCATTTGCTGTCCCACTTAGTCATACATTTATTGGTCACTTCCTGTGAGTGCCCTGACGCAGGACTGAACCTGCAACCTTGTTTGTTCCTTACGAAGCTTTTAACTGACTAAGCTAACTGTCTGAGGAAGAATTTCTTGCTTCCCTGGCACTTATGCTTTTTTCCTCCTTCATGTCTGCACCACAGTGGATGCTTCTTAGGGCTTTTTTTCTGATCTTTTCTGTGAACAATCAATGGGCTTTGTGGAGAAATTGCAAATTCAATTTCTGCAGCCCCAAGGGGTTTTGTACTGTCTGGCTAGTCCACACTTGGCTCTCACCGATATTTCAACTACTGTACTTTAGTCTGAGTCTTTGTCTGTTGTCTGGTTACATCTCCCACACCCAGCTAAGTGTTCCCATCTTCTCTCTCTTTGCAGGTGCCATCTCTCCTTAGATTTTGGACCAGCAACATTCACTTCTCCTGGGTTCAAAAAGTCATGAATTCTGAGTATGGTTGATTTTTTTGTAAGGGTGGGAGCAAGGGTCATCTAGCTCTTTGCATCCTGGGGGAGGAACAGGAACTCTTTGCTTTTTAATTCATGACTTTCTGCACTTATCTTTATTTTATCTTTTATTCTCTCCCGAAGTTCATGTTATATACTTAGTTCAATGCAAAACAAACAAACAAATAAACAAACAAACAAAAAAACAAACTAAAAGAGGTCTATATGATACAATAACACTTGCTGTGCCTTTGTAAGAAAACCAAACCAAAGCTAATGATATCAGCCTTATTTTGTGATTTTGAACAATCCATCTGTGATTATATTTTTGATCAAAAGAGGTGCTACTGTAAGGAAAAATTTGTGCTTCCCTGAAAAACGATGTATTGTTTACATATAACATACTCTCAGAGTTACCTGATTTTACTGTTATCATTTTTGAGCTATTTTATAACACTGCAAGTAATTGAGAGCCTCACAAAATACTTCTTATATATACATGCAAATTCATTGATTTTCCCCTGTAGAGAAACCAGTTTTCTTAGCTTTGCACATTCTTTTCAGTATTCCTGATCTATAAACGTGTCTATTCTTTGGATTTGCTGTTAAACAGTTATAACATGTGCTTGACTCCATCATTGATTAATAAATAGAATAAAATCTTTAACATGTGTTCGGTTTTATATCTCTACAGGAATCATGATTTTATTTTTCAATGAAACAATCTTTTGACATGGTTATAAATTTGTTACTAAACAATGCTTTTGCTACATTCCACCTATATTTTGCTGCATAGTATTTCAGTCCCTGCTCATTTTTAAGTATTTTATAATTTGCATTACTTTTTTTTTGTTTGATCTTTGAATTGTATGGACTTTTAAATATTTGTAAATATATTTTTAACTTTATTTTTGTTCACTAGAAACTTATTTACTGTGTAACCAAAGAATACATGAATAATTTTCAAAATTGTTTTACTTGTGTTTTAAAAGAATAAAAGTTATTGAATTGTTGAATGTAATAATCTCTATATATCCACTAGTAAAACATAATACCATAGTTTTTATTTTTAAATCTTTCATTGCTAAATTTAGTTCCCACCTTACCTATATTGAATACTGAGAGAGAGGTGTTAAATATTTCATTAGAATGGTAGATTTGTTAATTTCCAATAGCTCTGTGAAGATACATAAGTGTGGACTTGAAATCTATACAATAAAGTTACATCTTCCCACAAAACATGACATTTTTCTTTATTACCCTTTTGATCTTTCTTTACTCTAAAGTTTATTTATTTTTTATTTATTTATTTATTTATTTATTTACTATTATAGCTATGGCTTTCTTTTAGTTTGTATTTGCTTGCTGTATTAGTTGGGATACAGGCTGAACTATAGTAATAATAATTTTTATTGAACAGTGACTTAAGTAAAAAAGGAGTTCATTTATAACTAATATTTAATTATTTGGAGATGAGAAGAACAGGAATTTCAGCTACTACTGTTTCCATAGGTTGTTTGGGGACTCAGTCTTCTATCTCATTGTTGTACTAGCTTCCAGGCAAAGGCCTTATCCACATTGTTGAAGATGGCTGGCTCCATCCCTGGCTCTCTTTTCTCTTTTTCTATAAGAAAGAGAGAAATTAAAGTGGAGGCATATGTGTTTGTATAAAATGCTGCAGTTCACTCCCTATTGGTCATACCTAACCGTAGAAGTTAATAAATGTGGTAAGGCATGCATGTACCCATAATATCTGTATAGTAGGGGAAAACCAGACTCTGTTCTAAAGCTGTCTCCAGTAAATCTGTCTCCAGTCTGCCTCTCCACTGGATCTTGTCATTTTATACATACATATGAAGAGGGGAAACAGAGAGACAGACTTCTGCATGGGACCAAACAGGGATCCACTGGGCAAGCCCCTTAGGGCAATGCTATGCTCTCCTAAGGCCGTTGCTGGGCAGCTGAGTTATTTTTAATGTAGAAGTGGAGGTTCCAGAAAGCCATCCTCAATGCCCAGGGCCAAATGGCTGCAGGAGGGAAAAAGAGAAAGAGAGAGAGAGAAGGGGGAATGGGAAGAGTGGAGAAGCAAATGGACACTTCTCCTGTGTTGCCCTGACCAGGAATTAAACCCAGGACTTCCACATGCCAAGCTGACACTCTACCACTGAGCCAACCAGCCAGGGCCATGATTTTATATTTAAAGCAGAGGTTAGCAAACTTTTTTTGTATAGAGCCAGATACTAAAATATCTTAATCTTTGAAGGTCAAATGTTGTCTCTGTTACAGCATATCATCTAAAACTGTAAAATGCATTATTTAAAAAAATTAATTGATTGATTTTAGAGAGAGAGAAACATCGACTAATTGTTCCACTTATTTATGCATTTTATGGTTATTCCTTATATTTGCTCTTACTGGGGATTGAACCCACAACTTTGGCATAGTGGGATAACACTCGAATCAGTTGAGCTACCTGGCCACAGCTGTGAAAAACTTTCTTAGTCTAACGCTATATATATGGGGTGGGGGCTGGGTCAGGGCCTATGGGTTGTAGTTTTGTGGTAGACAGTTAAATAGACTTGAGTAGAGCAAAGACTATAAGTCAGACACAGAAGATCACCAGGGCAGAAAGTCCTGGGTGCCTAGCAACGGGAAAACAAGAAACCTGGGAAAAACAAGAATCTGGCCTTCAGGTTAAACTTTCCTCCATTAGCATATTGCTGGTCCTGTGGTTCAGAACCCCTGACCTTTCTTTCCTATTGGTGCTCATGCAGTTCAGACCTTTCCCTGACCTTTCCTTCACTGACATGTTGCTAGTTATGTGGGTTAGGCCCCCTTAGAGGGGGAATAAGGAAGGGGGTGAGAGAAGAGCACTTTTGCATTAAGCCTCCAGAACAATGATGTTCAGACCCACATCAAATACATCTAGATCTTGTTGTGTTGCAGCTCCAGGTCCATAAAAGCAGAAAACCAGACAAACTACGCCAAGGCTGACCTCAGGACTAGCTGCATTGACTAATGACTTTGTGCCCTGGTGCCAATCAATCAGTGGAGACCATGACTCTGAAAGGACACACCTGGAGAGCTGATGAATATTCTATTCAGATCCTCTCCTGGGACCTCCCTTAAAATCTCCACCCTTAAAAGCCCTTAAGACAAAGGCTCCAGGGCCACTCTCTCTTGGGGCAAGCGAGCTCCTTCCTCTCCTCTCCCCATCTTCTTATCTCCAGGCACATATTTTCCTTGCCTCTCTTCTGAGCTCTAAGGAACCTCAGGAGACTTGCAACCAGGTAAGCAATGGGCAGTGGCAGCTTGTCCCAGGCTAACCCCTGAAACTCTCTCCAAGGCCCCCTTTACTCTTACAGTGAGCCAAAGCAGCCTCACCTGGGCTCATTCCTTTCCTACAGCACTGCTGGAGACCAAAACAGCCTTCTCAGGCTCTCTCCTGTTGTGTCTTTTATCCTAGGCCCTACTTTATCTCACTGTCTCCAGCTTTAATAAATGTACTTTCTAAATCACTTGGACTCGTGTTGTGAAATCTTTCTTTCATGAAGTCAAGAACCCACACACTACCCTCCCACCTTAGGCAGAGTCACTCAGGGCCATTTCCCCCTTTCCTGTAGCAGTTTGACAACTCTGTTTTGGACTTATAAACAACATGCAATTTTGTAAAAAATACTTTTGATTAATTTTTTGTCTTTTACCTCAATGGCTTAATTCATTTACTTTTATTGTATTTTCTCATACATTTAGGTTTATTTCCTCTTATTTCATATATTTCTGTTTCTTCTCTTCCTGCTGCCCCATCTTCCTTTATTTGCCTTTTCTGGACTAAAATTTGTTTTTTTAACTTTTATTTTTTAGAT
Organism: Rhynchonycteris naso; assembly: GCA_037038555.1. Taxonomy (NCBI): domain Eukaryota; kingdom Metazoa; phylum Chordata; class Mammalia; order Chiroptera; family Emballonuridae; genus Rhynchonycteris; species Rhynchonycteris naso. Next base: position 234,385,074 of record CM072998.1, read on the forward strand.
CAACATTTGTTTGGAAATTATATGCTTTATTTCTATTCGGTTGTTAATCTAGTTATTTTTAAAATGTATTCAATCTGTTATTATATCACACATTATGTAGCTTTTGGAAAACTTCACTGTATACTTAAGGAAAAATAAGGGTAAAAAAGCAAATAACATTTTTTTTTTCATGGGAGGCAGAGACACACTCCAAGCATGTGGTCCGACTGAGGTCTACCTGGCAAGTCCCCTACCAGGCAGTGCTCTGTCCATCTAGGGCTGCTCAGCAACTGAGCTATTTTGAGTGCCTATTTTGAATGCCTGAGGCAAGGCCATGGGACCATCCTCAGCACCCGGAACCAACTTTGCTCCAATCAAGTCATGACTGTGGGAGGGCAAGCGAGAGAGAGAGAGAGAGAGAGAGAGAGAGAGATGGGGTAAGGGGGAGGGGTGGAGAGGCAGATGGTTGCTTCTCTTATGTGTCCTGGCTGGAAATTGAACCTGCGACTTCCACATGCTTGGCTGATATTCTATCACTGAGCCAACCAACCAGGGCTAAATAACATCTTAATATTATTTTAAAAATAATTTTGATCTGGCAGCCCTTTGATAATGTCTCAGGGATTCCCAGGGGCACATAGAACACACTTAGGGAAACTGAAGTTTCAGAAAATAGTATTTATTATTTAAAGCAAATTATTCTTCTGAGCATATCTGGTTAAGATCCACTGTGGGACTCTCAACAGCTTCAAAGCAATAGGTGTTTCAAAAGGGTGGGGAACCTGGAGTGGGAAACAGCTTAGCTTTGCTTTCTTCACTATTTCTCTTGGGATTAATACTTCTGATTTGCTTCTCTTTTCAATTTCATCTTCTTTTCCTGCCAGACTCTCAGAACTGCTTTGTTAGGTCCTTTATAATTGTCTGTATTTTAAGAATCAGATAAAAATTCTGATTATTTAAGAGAAATAACAGGCTCACACAAAGTCATGCTATTAAGAATGAGTCTGCCTGTGATGTAGTTTCAAAATTCTGATTTGTTTACATAAAAATTCAGATGTGCATTACATATAAGTTATGCATAAATTCTGACTTTCATCAGTGAAAGCCAATTTCTTTTATTTAAAAATTATTTTATAATTACTAATGCTGTTTTAAGTCATTAAATATCTTTGAAGTCACTTTATTTTTTAAAATATGGGCAATTATTATCTGAAAACATCTGTGTATTAGATATTTATGTACAAGGCAGGCTCTTGGCTGAAATTTTTACATTTAGTAACCATTTAAACTAATAATATCCTGGCTAAGGCAATTAATTTTCTCACAATAAGTTTTAGTATTCAAAATCACAGTGCTTTATCTCTAAAAAACAATTAAGTTGTGATTTTTACAGTTGATTAACTAGGTTATTGCAAATCACATCAACTTTGAGTTTGGCATGTCTCCCAGAAAGCAAACTTCCCAGGCTAAACTCAAAGTTTCTTTTTCCATAACAAAGATCTGAATCCATAAAATCCCTTGAGGTTTTTTTTGCATCCAAAACAGACATTTCCCAGGGTTTCATATGGTTTTCTGGAAAGCTCTTGACCCAACAAGTAGTTCCATATGGAGGCAGTGGAGCTAATGAAGCTTCATTTCCTGTGAATTCATCTTACTTTAGATATTCTATTCACGTCATTCTATCAGCAGTCATCGGTTCCTTCAGCTTCTGTCTCAACCTGTGATTAGTTGAGGGAAGCTATAGTCATCATCAGTGACCTAACAAAGTATCTTTACTTATTTTTTTAGCAATCAAGTTAGCAGAGTATGTTATTTTGGGATTTATTAGATGACTTTGGTAGTTTTGTATTAGAATATGCGCAGAGTGAGTAGCAATTAGATCTTAGGTACATGCCACACCGGAATATCAGGAATGTTCCAGAAAAGTGTGGTTTCTAGACAATGGAAAACTCAATGCCATAGTGATATTTTAAGTTTGAAGACCTATATTAATTTCAGATTTGCCTGAGAAAATTACTTAGTCTTTTAGTAACAGATACTGTCTGTCAATGTTCCACTCTTACCCCCTGGAATCCCTTTGACTTTTTCTTTGCACCCCCCACCCCCACCTAGCTTCTGTGTGGTTTTCCTTCTCAGGTTTGGCACTTGTGGTTGTCTCTGTAGAACTTTTCTTGGTTTCTGGATGCAATCTTCCCCATGCCAGAAAGCTCAAAGTGCCTGGGAGTCTACATTTCCAATCTCCGTTATCCAGAGGCAGCTCACTGCCAACTACCAATGGTGGAGACCTACAGTGAAGGTAGGAGAAGGGTATAAAGGTCCACCCACTTGAACAGCTCTCTTGTTGAATGAGGCTGAGGCTGGAACTTTGCCTGAAATCACACCTAAATTTTACCCCTTCTAAATTAGTGTACTGATTCTTACTGTACAAGACTGTTGTAAAAATAAAATGACACAGGTTTTACTGGTTGGCTCAGTGGTAGAGTGTCAGCCCTGGGTGCAGATGTCCTGGGTTCCATTCTAGGTCAGGGCACACAGGAGAAGCACCCATCTGCTTCTCCACACCTCCCCCCCTCTTTCTCTCTCTTTCTTCTCCTTCCCTCCTGCAGCCATGGCTCAATTAGAGTAAGTTGGCCCCTGGCGCTGAGGGTGGCTCCATGGCTTCTGCCTCAGGTGCTAAAAAATGGCTGGGGTTGCAACAGAGTAAGGGCCTCTAATTGGCAGAATGTCACCCCCTAGTGGGTTTGTTGATTGGATTTTGTTTGGGGTGCATGTGGGAGTCTGTCTCTGCCTCCCCTCCTGTCACTAATATATATATATATATATATAAACAAAAAAAATAAGATGACAGCATTTGTGAAAAGATTGGTAAATAGTTAAATGACCTGACTAAAATGACTTTTTTCTGACCCCAAAGCAGGGATGTCACATAGATAGGGTTACCTAAAACCCTAAATTGAGAATTTAAGCCTTACTCTGGGCTTAGTGGATTTAAATAAAAGGCACAATCAATTAGCATACAAATTGCTTATTATTAACTTTTTCACTAAATTTAAATTAAATGCAAAGAAATAGCACTTGTTTTTAAAACCTGGGTGGAGAAAGGCTTTGGGGAGCCTAAAGACACCACCCAAAAACCTGTAAAAATGAACAAACCTTACCTCCACCTTTTTGGCTCTCTACACCATTTTGTGTCTAGCAACAGCTTAGACTGTCTTAGAAAAATGCATATATCAAAAAATTCACATTCTATTTCAGGGAATCTTTCAATATGGTCCTTTGATAAAGAAACCTTGCAGGAGTTTGCAGGTTTTTACATGCCATGGACCTTTCCTCAAGATAATGTTTTTAAATTATAAAATAAACTTCATAGACTTACAAAGGAAATACATGATATTGCAATAGAGTTTTATCCATAGATCACATAAGCTTCCATAACACTAAATTGAGAACCCCTGCCGTGATGAAAGGAGAGGTTTAGAGTTCAAGGCCTTGGTCTCCCTGAGACATCTGCTTCACTCTTTTTTTTAATTTAATTTTTTCCATTGATTTGAGAGAGAGAGAGAGAGAGAGAGAGAGAGAGAGAGAGAAAGGGAGAGAGAGAGAAGCATTAACTCCTTTTTCCATTTAGTTGTATATTCCTTGATTGCGTCTCTTATTTGCCCTCACCAGAAGTCAAATATGCGATTTGGGTGTGCTGAAATGACACTTTATCCACAAATCCACCCAGCTAAGATCCCACCTACCTCACTCTAAGCCTGGACCCATCTGGTGAGGTCATTTTTTGCTTCATTTCCCATCAACACCTATGCTCTTGGCTGTGGGTTGCCATACTGGTAGTGAATAGTACTGTGGACAACCTTTAGGGAAGCATAGAAAAGTCTAAGTCTGAAGTATTCAGGTTTATCTGTTATTTTTAATGGGTAAATATTTACAAAATGCAAAATTTATAAAGTACCAATGATTATCTAGAGTGACATGAATACCCCTTCCACCCATGGCCTACAGCTCATTCTTTTCACCAGAGGAAGGCCACCATTACTAGTTTTCTGTGTATCTTTCTAAAATATAAGTACACAAACACTAATGCACACACATGTAGGACTTTTTCTTCTTTCTTTTTTTCTTGCTACATAAACTACTGAACTTTCTTTTTCTTCTTAATACATCTTGGAGATTATTTTATATCAATACATAGAAGTGCTGCTTTAAACATTTTAATAATTACATTATATCCTATTTATCATAATTTGATTTAACTAGTCCCCCACTGATAGACATTTAAATTGTTTCCAATCTTTTGCTATTATAAAACAATGCTGCAACTAGTACAATATTACTATAATGTTATTTTTATGTTTTTAAATTTCCTTTTTAATTTTATTTATTATTATAATTTAAAAGTCTGGTTTCAATTTTTTTACTGGTACTATCATAAAAAACATTTTTTTCTATTTTAATTCAGTGAGAGAAAGGAAGACAGAGACAGACTCCTGCATGTGCCCCAGCTGGGATCCACACAGCAAGCCCACTGAGGGTGATGCTCTGCCCATCTGTGGTGTTGCTCTATTGTTCAGCAACTGAGCTCCTCTTAGCATCTGTGGCAGAAGCCATGGAGCCATCCTCAGCACCCAGAGCCAACTTGCTCCAATCGAGTTATGGTTGCAGGAAGAAAGAAAGAGATAGAGAGAGAGAGAGAGAGAGAGAGAGAAGGAGAGGGGTGGAGAAGTAGATGGGCAATTCTTCTGTGTGCCCTGACTAGGAACTGAACCTTTGGCATCCACATGCCAGGCCAATGCTCTACTATTGAGCCAACTGGCCAGGGTCAATAACTTTTATAATATACTAATCCTCTACATTTTGGACAGCATCTATTTATAGCCAACTGTAAGAAATGACAAAATTAGTGCTTTTTCGCTTTTTGCCACTTTGCCTTCCCCCTTAGTTTTGATTATTTCATTATCATTGGTTTTTTGAGTGTTTACTTTTGAAACTTGAAAGGCATCTAAACTGAAAAGGAAAAAGTAAAACAGTCATTATTTGCAAATGACATGATACTGGATATAGAGAACCCTAAAATTCCACCTAAAACACTACAACTGATAAATGAATTCAATAAAGTAGCAAGATACAAAATAAGTATCCAAAATCAGTTGCATTTTTATACAACTATAATGAACTATCAGAAAAAAAAAGCTAAGAAAACAATCCTATTCATAATTGATTCAAAAAAATTAAAATACCTAGGAACAAATTTAACCAAGATGTAAAAGACCTGTACTCAGAAAATGATAAGATAGAGAAGAATAAAAATGAAGAAAATATAAACAGGTGGAAGCATGTACTGTATTCATGGATAGGAAAATTAACATAATTAAAATGTCTATATTAACCAAACCAATCTATAGATTCAATGTACTTCTTATCAATATACTAATGATATAATGCACAGAACTAAAACAAAATCCCCCAAAATGTACAGTATATAGAACCCAAAAGGTCCTGAATAGCAACATTGATTTTGAAAAAAAAAAAAAAACAAAATTGGAGGAATCATGCTACCTCATATTAAATTATATTACAAGGCTACAGTAATCAAAACAGCATGGTACTGGCACAAAAAGTACATTTAGATCAATGGAACTGAATAGGAAGTCTAGAAATAAACTCATGCCTTTATAGTCAATTAGTATTTGACAAAGGAGGCAGAACATACAATAAGGTAAAGATAGTCTATTCATTAAAGATGTTTGGAAAATTGGACACATAAGTGAAAAAAGAGGAAACTAGACTACCTTCTTATACCATATACAATAACAAACATAAAATTTACTAAATATTAAATATTATACTCAAAAGCATAGGAATCCTAGAAGAAAACATAAGCAGTAAAAATCTTAGACATTTTTTGTAACAACGTTTTTTGAATATATCACCTCAGGCAAGAGAAACACAAGAAAAAATAAACAAATAGGACTACATCAAATAAAATCTTTTGCACAGCAAAGGAAACCATCAGCAAAATGAAAAGACAACTTATTGAATAAGAGATCATATTCAGCAGTGATACATCTGATAAGTAGTTAATATTCAAAATTTATTAATAACTTATAAAACTCAACACCAAAAAAACAAATAATCCAATTATAAAATGGACAAAAGACCTGAATAAACACTGTGACAAAGTGGAGCTACAGATGTGCCGGGGTCCAGCCCTGGGAGTTGAACAGGGGTCCTACAGGAATGGACGGCATCGGCACGAAAAGAGTGAGAGAGCCGAATTCTTTTTTAGCTCATTTGCCAGGCATCTCCACCAATGGTTAGTATAGCTTTATTTATATACACACACACTAAGTTACAATCACATGGTATACAGAATACATTGATTAATAATTGTTTTTGTTTCACTATGGTTACATATTTCCAGGCAATGGTTAGTACATTTCTATAAGCAATAAATCAGGTGGTAAGTCACTCTAAGTACAGTTATACAATAACTTGAAAACAGCAACAACGGTTTTTGTGCAAGCTTCTAAAAGGTCAGTATTGCTTAATAACTCTACCTTACCTAATGGCCTATTGTCTAGTCAAATTTTATTTATCTACTATATTCATATACTAGTTAAGTTCTAACTTTATTTTTCTCATAGTGTTCCACCACCTGCAGGTCAGGTATGCAAGAGGAAAGGAAAGTTTTTTTTCCTATTATATGAAAAGGCTAGGGAGGTAAAGTAATGGATTAGGTGAAGGCTGAAAGGTGCTTTTGTGTATAGCAGTGGTTCTTAACCTTTTTTGAGGTACTGAACCCACCAGTTTCATATGCGCATTCACCGAACCCTTCTTTAGTGATAAATAAAATATAATTTTTTTTCCAAATTCAAGACATAGGTATATGTTTTTTTACTGGTGCACAAAATGAGCCGTGCATGAACATCACCTTGCTCAAAGAACAAAACCAACAAAGTGCATGAATTCACAACAAATTATGGTATTACTTTATTCTGGCCTCCATGGCAGAGGCTTCTCCAAACCCCTGAGACCGAATCATCGAACCCCTAGGGTTCGATAGAACCCAGGTTAAGAACCACTGGTGTATAATTACTGTTTCCTACCTATTCATAAGTCACATCTATTTTCCCTAATATGATTTATAGGAGGGAATTTTCCCACAGACTTAGCCCTTTTCAAGGGCTATCATAGCCAGCCTCCTATATCTATGGGCCCAGCCAAAGGGCTTTATAGACTTTTCTGTGGAACTCACACCCTCTGTCTCATTTACAGAGAAACTATTGTAAATCTGCAGGGAAAGTATGGTGCTATGATCCCTGTGCCATAAATGATAGCACACCCCCCCAGAGAAGGGGGAATAAAAAAGCAAATTAATTCAAAAAGTTAAAGGGAGAAGTATCATTGTGCCTCTTCTTTGCTGTGACTGTGTCAACCAGCAACTATTGATCGGTTTCCAGCACAGATTGCTAATAGATATATAAAAAAATGCTCAACATCACTAATCATTAGAAAAATGCAAATTAAAACCACAATGTGATATCACCTCACATGTGTCAGAATAGATATCATCAAAATATCTACAAACAAGTGTCAACAAGGATGGGAGAAAAGGAAACCTTTGTGCACCATTGGTGGGAATGCAGATTGGTACAACCACTGTGGAAAGCAGTATGTAGTTACCTCAAAAAATTAAAAACAAAACTGACTTATGACCAGCAATTCCACTCCTGGAAATTTATGCAAAAAAAGCTGAAACACTAATTCAACAGAATATATGCATCCCTATGTTGAGTGCAGTGCTATTTACAATAGCCAAGATTTGGGAGCTGCCCAAGTGTCGATGAGTAGATTAGTGGATAAAAAAGCTGTGGTTATATTTACATAATGAAATACTATGCAGCAATAAAAACGAAGGAAATTTTACCCTTTGTGACAGCATGAATGGACCTGGAGATCATTATGCTAAGTGAAATAAGCCAGGCAGAGAAAGATAAGTATCATATAATTTCACTCATATGTAGAATCTAACGAACAAAATGAACTAGCAAGCAAAATAGAGACAGGCTCATAGAGAGGAGGGTGATTAATTGTCAGAAAGTAGTCTAGGGGTGGGTTGTGGGGATGGAGCAAAAATGAAAAGAATTAAAGAGAAAACACTCATGAATGTAGACAATAGTGTGGCGATTGCTGGGTAGGTAGGTGGTTATGGGGAGTTGGAAAAGGCAAGGATGAATGCTGAGGGTCAGAGGCTTGCCCTTCAAGGGGTAAACACAATACAGTGCACAGATGATGTGTTGTGGAACTGTGCACCTGAACCTGTATACTTTTGTTAACAGTGTCACCCCAATAAATTCAATAAAAAGGAAAAAATATAGTATTTATACTTCTATGAGTTGATTTATCAGTTTAAAAGATCTTTGGAAACCCTACTTTAATACATAAATATATTATTGTATTTCCATTGCTTATTATGTCTGACCACTATCCTTACATTTTAATATTTATATTTATATATTATTGAAGTTTGAAATTAAAAAAAAAATCTCACTTTGCTTTATAGCCATAGGCTGGTTTAATCTTTTCTTTTTTTTTTTTTTAAGGGAGAAGGGAGAGAGATAAAAAGCAACAACTTGTAGTTATGGCACTTTAATTGTTCATTGATTGCTTTTCATATATACCTTGACTGAGGGGCTCAGGTCAAGTCTGAGAAACCCAATCCTCAAGCAAGAGACCTTTGGGCTCAAGCCAGCAATCATAAAGTCACGTCCCCAACCCCACGCTCAATCCGGTGACCCCACGCTCAGCATGTGAGCCTGTACTCAAGATGGATGAGCCCACACTCGCAACCTTGGAGATTTCAAACCTGGGACCTCAGCATGCTGTGTTGACACTGTATCAACTGTGCCACCACCAATCAAGTGAGCATATTTCATCTTAATCCTATATTGAAGGAATTCATACTCAAGTGCTAACTCTCCTTTTGTCATGATTTCCCCTCATTTACTCACTGGCTCAAATCCATCTTCTAATCTTTCTTCAAGAAGAGCTCATGAAACCTATATTTGAGTTCTTGCTTATATAAATATACTTATATCTGTCTTATTTTTTTAAATTTATTTATTTATTTATTTAGAAATTAAATTTAATAGGGTGACATTGATCAATAAAAGTGCATAGGTTTCAGGTGAAAGTCTTCATTACATTTGAATTGTTGATTGCATTGTGTGCCTCACTTTTTAAACTTTTAATTCTACACTCGTTTTAGACTTACAGAAAAATTGCAAAAGTAACATTAGATTTTTCTGTGTAAACATTTTACATAACTCTGTTACAATGACCAAAATGAGAAATTAAATTTGGTACAATACTATTAACTATAGACTTTATTTGAATTTCTCAAATTTTTAAACTATTATCTATTTTTTTCTGTTCTAGGATCTGATCAGGATCTCACATTGTCATTACTTCTTGTTTTCCACAGTCTCCTCCAATCTGTGAGTTTCTCATAATCTTAACCGTTTTGAATAGCAGTGATCTATTATTATGTAGAATTCTTTCAGTTTGGATTTGTCCAATGTTGTCTTTGACTTGGGGTGCACTTTCAGGGTCCTGCTCGCTCCCCCTGGTCAAGCACAGTGCTACTGTCTTCCAGGTAGGCTGCTATTTCCTTATCATCTGTGAAGAGAAGTATTCTTCCCAAACAGTTAGCTGGAAACCGTCCTGGCTCTCTGTGAATGAAGCCCAGTACTACTTATGTGCAAGGCACTTTAGCAGTTTTTTCTCCCTGTGTGACCAAGAGTGTCAGCTGCAGGGCTGCCCCACCACATGGGTGAGAGGATAGCAAGTCGGCCCTTGCCTCCTCAGCCCTGCTGCTCTGTAGTGTCTGTCATATAAAACTGAGGCAGATTTATTTTTATTTTTTATTTACTTTTTTAAGTGAAAAGAAGGGAGATAGATAAACAGACGCCCACATGTGCCCCAACCAGGAACCACCAGGCAACCATATCTGGGGCTGATGCTCTGCCCATCTGGGGCAGCTCACAACTGAGCTGTTTTTAGCACGTGAGGTGGAGGCTCCACAGAGCCATCCTCAGCACCAGGGGCAGATACGCTCGAATCAATCTAGCCATAGCTGAGGGAGGGGAAGAGAGGATGAGAGAAAGGGAGGGGGAGAAGCAAATGGTTGCTTCTTCTGTATGCCCTGACTGGAAGTTGAACCCAGGACTTCCATACACTGGGTCAATGCTCTACTGTTGAGCCAACCAGCCAGGGCCGAGGCTGAGGCAGATTTATATAGCAGTATACTTATTTCATTAATGCCCACAGTAGGGAAAACAACTTTGTTAGGCTTGCTCGCTTGCACCTTGCATGATTAATGCATGAGCACATGGCAGAGCCATGTGTGTATAGCTTATGTAAGGCTATGGGTACTTGCACTCAGTATGGATCACTTGCCCGCCACTGTGAGGGGCCGTTTTGTTGTTTGTTCACCTGCTGCCACGAGAAGTGGTTTTTCCCTGCCTGTGTGCTCATTGTGAGACTATTAAATGAGAATGGCTCAACCTTTTCCTGCTCCGCAGTTCCTATACCATCTGCCCAAATCAAATGTGAATCTGCCTGGCCTCAGCCACCGACATTACACTTACATTTACTATTTTGTTTCTCTTCCTTTTTATTGCTTTCTGGTAATTTAAAACAGAAGAGGGCAGGGAAGTCTTACCCTTTTATATTCAGGGCATAAGTGGCCATTGCATAGCTGTGGATGTGTAGGTGGTTGTAATGCAGGTGGCTAAAGCCAGGTGGGTTGACATTGAATTTGGGAAGATGGTAAAGGAACTGCAGAGCCAGAAAGCATTGGGTCATTCCTGTTTAATAGATTCCTACAAGAGCAGACAGGCAAACAGGCAGGGGAAAACCTCTTCTTATGGCAGCAGCTGAATTAGCAGCAAAATGGCCCCTCGAAGTTGCAGGCAGGCAATTCCCAATTTGCTGCCCTGAGTCAAAGCACCCCTAGCCTTACATAGGCTCTGCACACAGGCTCTCTGCCATGTGCTCATGCACTAAACATGCAAACTGCAAGCAAGCAAGCCTAACACAGCTGTTTTCCTAACATTCCACCCGTTAGTGTTGCTTGCCTCACCATCTATGCGACGGGTACCTTATAGTGATGGGCCCTGTGCGAGGAGTGATGTACATTACATAAACAGAAACAGTACAGACTATAGCAACTGAATTACCTAGGCACTAGTTATACACAATTTTTACAAAGGTGCCATTCACAGTCTCTCCCTGATCACTCTGCCCAGGGATTTAACTGGAGGCCCATCTAAAGCCACCTAACCCAGTCTAGGTGGGAGGGTTTGTATAGTCCGGGGCTATGTCCACTGAACAAAGTGTCCTTGGTGCATCTCTGAAATTGGATGGGAGCAGTTGCGTGGTGCAGAAAGGCCTCCACAGATGGTGGAACCCCCTGTCTGGGTCTCGCATTACTGTCCACAAGAGGTGTGTCCATCCAGCAATGGGGCCAGTGCCCCCCTCCTATAGCAGTTCCTGTTTTAAGAGTCCATTATACCACTTGATGATCTATCCATGATAGACAGCTCAGCTGTCTGTGCAAGCCACCCAAGGTGAAGGTCCATTACAGGCAACTAACCGTACAGCTCTCTGCAAACAGACCTCAGCACCTTTCCATAAGTGCTCTGTTACCACAGGCCTCATCCAAACCCCTCAGAGGTCAAGCTCACAGGGCTTGGTGGGGTGAAACACATTCAAGGCCTTGGCTGCCTTGATGTTCTCTTAGCCACGGCTGCTGCTGCAAAAAGTACCTATTATCATTTAAGGCCAACACTTGCTGCATATTAGAAGGGAAACAGTGGGTTGCCAATTCCACAGGGGGCCTCTGACACCCCATCCCCCCCACCCCTGTCATCCATCCCTGTTAGGCCCATCCCTGGGCCTTCCCCCTATGGAAATGAGACACTGGCTCCCTTATTAGGTGATTGTCCACGTGGAAGATTTAAAACTCATTTTCTTATTAGTAAAGGAGAGCTCTTAGCAATATAATTAAACTATTTGCCTATTTCTACGTCATGAGTGGGAGATGAGAACTTTGGACCAAACACTTACATGTTTGCCTTTCATTATTCCCATCTGAAAATTGTAGATTAAAACGAAATGTGGTTTGAAATTAGCCAGAAGGCCTGGATGATAGGTATGTGATGTTACATTAATTAGAAAATTTTAAGGTATAAAATATATTACTTCCCTATTGCTCTAGTTATACTCCCTCCATCCCTTATGGTCCATTTGTTTATCTTATATACATAGGTTTTAACGTCTGAATCCACTATAATTTTAGTCCATTTAGATCTGTACAGTTTCTACTGCTGGACATTTTTTGTCACAGTGGCTTTCTTGAGCTCTCAAATAAACATACACACTGACTTTGCAGACTCCCTGTTTGATGTGCTTTCAAAGGTGGAAATGGATTATTAATGGCTTATTTTAAGCTGAAAAAGGAGCAAGAAGTATGGCAATATTTTCATGAATATTTAAACATTGCTCTCTATTAAACCTAAGTGCTTCTCTATCAATTGCATCCTGAGGATTTATTAAATAAAAAGAATTCTTATATCAAGTGAAAATAAATTTAGGACATATGTAAGTCTTAGTAAAAATCCTTATATTCTTATTAAGAGGCACACATGCTTCAGTATGTCCTCTTGAAAGGAGGGTAATATTCAACATTCTGCACCTGGGGTGCTTGATGTAGTGAAGTGCTGTCTGCAATTTTGCTGTAAGATCTCACAATATGCTTCAGGCCAACAGTTCTAAGAGTCAAGGCTTGAAAATGAGAGTGTAAAACTACCAGGGTTGCTGTGGTTAAAAGCAGCTTGTTTTCATAACACAACGTACAGATAGCCAGGCTCAGCCGGCAGCAGCAGGGATAGGCCAGCGAATATCCTAAGAGCCTGATGGTCATGGAGAAGTGCCTTAGAGGTCACCTTCAGGGAGGAAGAGCAGCATTCTGGGCTCCTCCATCCTTGATGGGGCCAACATCACTTCCTTTCAACCTGTTTTATATATCTTAAGTATATAAATATTTGTGTTTGTGTTTTTGTGAGATTGTGTGCATATGTGTGTGTGAAACAAGGGTTTTACTGCAAAAAAATATATATTTTTTAAATGGAAACCACTCTATCCAGCTTTTCAGTGGTGAGGATTTTACTTTTTCCCCCCAATAGCAAGCCTCTGGGGTCTAAGTACAAGCTGTGGTTTGGGATTTAGGCTCAAGGAGAAGCTCTAACAGTGTTTTATTCATTAATTAATCTATGTATTGAGATGTACCATGTGTCAGCTGGTGTGCTAGGTGCCAGGACTCTAGCAGTGAATAAAGATAAATATCTTGTCCTATGGAGTTAATCTTTCAGTGGTAGAAAATTAAAATGTTCACAAGTATATATTGTATTATGCAGTGGTGGGAGTCAAATAATTTAACAACCATTCTCTGCCCTAATGACTTTTTTAAGTACATATATAAAAACAATATACCAAAAGGTAGTTCATTATTTCATGCATATAATACTAAAATAAGAACAATAAAAGAGGTACAAAAATGTAGATTGTTATAAGAATTTTAAAACATTAATGAAAACATATTAAATAATGCCTGACAGAAAACAATAAAACTGTTATTTAAGATATTTCCATACTGCTTCTTGATTGGAATCCTCAGTTGCAATTTTTTCACCTATGGATGGATTGAACATGACTGTGGGTGCTTAGAATACTCTGTTTCACAAATAAACATTATAAAAGAATAAGGAATGTAAATCTAAGATTGCCACATAGGGCAGCTGCCCAGGCACTCATCTTAGAGCAGTGGTTCTTAACCTGGGTTCTATTGAACCTTAGGGGTTCGATGAGTCGGTCTCGGGTTCAGAGAAGCCTCTGCTGCAGAGGCCAGAATAAAGTAATACCGTAATTTGTTGTGAGTTCATGCACTTTGTTGGTTTTGTTCTTTGAGCAAAGTGATGTTCATGCACGGCTCATTTTGTGTACCAGTAAAAAACATATACCTTTGTCTTGAATTTGGAAGAAAAAAATCATATTTTATTTATCACTAAAGAAGGGTTCGGTGAATGCGCATATGAAACTGGTGGGTTTGGTACCTCAAACAAGGTTAAGAACCACTGCCTTAGAGAGAACGCTTATTACAAATGCCATTTTAACAACCAGTTCACAGAACTCAACAAAAAATTATGTACGGGTTCTGTCAAACCAGTGGCTGAATCCCACCACTGATCTTATGAGATAGTGTTATGTGCTGGTAGAAAAAAGCAGAAGTGGATAGAGAGGGTTGGGGCCACTGTTTTGGCATATTCTTCCCTTAGGGGACGACTTTTGAGCAGACTCACAGTAGTGAGTGAGAAGGTGGGCCATTCAGATGTTTGGGGGCAAGGAGTCATAGTTAGAATTAGTAAATTCATAGGCTCATGGGCAGAATTGAATTTAACCTCCAAGAAGCTCTTCACAGATGTCAGAATTTTGTTGAAGTGAGGGAAAGGGAAACTGAGAGAAGGGCAGAGATGTGAGTGAGCAGGAGCCAGACTAGGAGGGACTGGGAGGTCTGAGTCAGAGCTTTCTTTTATGTGAGGTGGAAAGTTTCAGTTTTATGCAATAGGTTTACTATTTTAAATTTTGAGTTATGGTGTTGCTAAAAATTAAGCTATTGTAAATCAAAATTAATTTTAGACTGTTACAATAAGAGCATTTTTTGAGCAAAAATAACTGCCTTCAGGAGGCACTGATTCAAGGAGCAACCTAAACAGTGCTCTGCCGAGACAGAATAGAGGTCACCTTTTTATAGAGAATTTTCCTGCCCACAGTTCCCATGTTGCTCCTTTCATGTACAGTTATGATTGGTTTAAATTGTGCAGTTCTGATTGGTCATTATAGATGCCAAAGAGGATACAATTTTCATAGTTCAAATTGGATGAACAGGTTTCAACCTGTTGGTAGAAAGAGAAAACCAAGGTTTTACTGCAGTGTTTGACTCAGACCCATAAACAAGTGGGGTATAGAGTGGGAACCTCAATCTTAAATTCTTCCTACTATATGGAGTACCTGAGGAGCCTCTGTCGGCAAATGGCTACTAGACTTATATTTCTAAAATTTGAGACCTCAGTTGTCTATTGAGAGTTCATCTCAGTTAATAATATTTTTCTTGGGCTTCACATCAAGTGAATCTTTCTTTTCAGTGTCAATAAAAGAAATAGGCATTATTTCTGCCATTGTGGATTATAATCAAGTAATGGAGATGTGGAAAAAAATTGGAAAAGTGATATTTTATGTGGCTTTATGTAAACTATTTTAAGGTCTTTGGTTCTCAGGAGGAGAAATAATTGGTAAGGACAGACATGGAATCAGTTAGGTTTAAAACAAAATGTTATAAATGCTTATGTGACAAAGTAACACTAATTTTGACTTTGAAACATGAGTGAATTCCACCAGAAAGTCCATATTATAAACTAGAAAAGGTGAACACACAGTAATTTGCCACTCTTTTTCATTTCTTTACTGGTGACAGGAATTGCAGGTCACCTCGATCACTCCTCTCTGATTATGCAGTGTTTTTCAAAAATTTTTCAATCCAGAATACTGAACAACACCCAGACATCAATTGAATTCAGCATATGAGACATATTTAAAGATTTATTTGCTATCTGATACAGTAACTGCAAATAAGGAATAGAATGGTCACTTTTCAAGCAATTGTTATGCCTCCATATAGCAAAGGTCACCTTTGTTATTTCATAAATCAATGAATTCATTGAAAAAGTTCAGCCAATTGCTTGGTGCCAGAAAAGCAGTTAAGGCTGACCAGGCAGTTGCATAATGGGTAGAGCGTCAGCCTGGTTTGAAAACCTGAGGTTTCTGGCTTGAGCATGGACTCATCTAGCTTGATCATGGGCTCACTAGCTTGAGTGCAGGGTCACTGGCTTGAGCATGGGATCATAGACATAATCCCATGGCTGCTGGTTTGAGCCGAAAAGTCACTGGCTTGAACCCAATGTCAATGGCTTGAGCAAGGGGTCACTTGCTCTGCAGGAGTCCCCAGTCAAGGCACATATGAGAAAGCAATCAATGAATAACTAGGGTGCTACAACAAAGAATTGATCTTTGTCATCTCTATCCCTTCCTGTCTGTCTGTTTCTGTCTGTTGTAGTAATATAAGGTTATAGTAATTAAATATATAGAAATATAAAAATATGGAAGATATGTAAAAGTAATTAAAAGGATATTAAAAATAATTACTAAAATTAAATAAAGTTATGCCATTTGGATAGGAATTAATATAGTGGCTTAGTGCAATAACTCTGTAATGTGATAAACAGACTCTGATTTAAAAGCAGAGCCCAGTTAGTATGTGTGTGAAGGTATACATAGATAAGAAGTGGCTTGGTGTTATTTACATTAATTTTGTAAATTAATGAAAATAAGAACATCTTAAAAAGTGGTTTAATGTGAACATTTCAGTAGATTGACATAGTGGGGATTTCTTCAAAGGAACTCTCAAAAAGGTGGTTTGAGGTGATAATCCTGTAAATTGACACCTGTTAGAAGGTGTTGGCCAGAAAAGGTACTAAAGCTGAGGAGTCCCATACTACAGTAGTCGCCCAGACTCCAACGTTGATGTGGACTGTCTCCACGCTGCTCTGAGCTCTGACCAAAGACAGCCGAGAGGAGCACAACGACAGGGCTCCCTTAAGCCTTACCCAGGCATGCCAAAAGGATTTGTGAGTAATAAATTGCCTGTGTGATTATTGCAACTAATTTGTGTGTTAGTCATGTCTTCCCTCCGGTGGCACTTAACAGTAGCATCTTCATAGCTGCCTCAAGAGTCATCTCGAAGAGGCTGCCAGCCCTGCTGATACGCAAGAGAGTCCCACTGCACGGGGAAGTTGAATCAGGGACGCCTGATTGACATAGAGCTTGAGGTCTACTGGGACACTGTCTATCCCTTTCTCTCTCACTAAAAAAACACAAAGGTTAAGTTTTCTTTGGCTCCTTCTATAAACAAAAGGAAAAGTAGAAAGTAAATAAAATTTGAAGATGAGATGGAGAAAAAGACTTTTTTTATAAATATCAGTTGTAGCATCGCCAAACATATTTCCAAATAAAAAAAAAAACAGTTTTCAAATCTTACTAAGATTCCAAATGAAATACTCCAAGATGGTTACAAAATTTCATCTAGATCTCATAATCTTTAGTGAAGAAAGCATGGTCTCTTTTAGAAAACAGATGTTGTTGTTATTGGTCAGTATTCTATCTTGATCTAGGGTAATATATACACTATTCATTTATTTAATATAGTCACTCCTTCATAATCATGATAAATACATTCAACTATATAAAGACTAATTTGTTCATATTTCTTCAAAATAGGCTGTCAGGTCATTAGATGCCATAGAATGAAGAAGAAAGAAAAATGTTGGAGAAAGCACTATTTAAAATACATGCTACAGAGCCTGAGGCAGGTTCCCTGTCATGAAATAGGCAGAATTAGTCTACCATTGTATGCCTTTATTTTCCATTAAAAAGAGCCTTCATTTCTAATCAACACTTGCTTAGATATTTAGGTTACTTTGAGAATTGAATTTACAAAGACACTTTTTTAAAAAAAAAGTTGGATAACTTGAAGAGGTTTTAAGCTATTATTTCACAATCTTACTGCTAAACCAAAAGTACATTAAAAGAATGTATTTGAATTTGAGACTATATTGAATTTAAGTAATAAATTGCACAGCTCTGCTCTCTATCCTGAGAAGTCTAAAAGAATCCTGCTAAAATACTTCTATTGTAAGGATCTTTCCTTATCTCTCTTTTCTTATGCTCTGCTTTTTTTTTCTTTATTCTTTTAAAAAAATTTTAATATATCAAAAGGCCTACTTTAGTGACATGCTAGTCCCCCAGAAAATAACCCAAGACCCCCTTGTCAGTAACATACATGCTCAAGTTGACCAGCCAACTCATATTTCTAAACCCTGTGCATACATGTGTCTTTAAAACAAAGCCATGGGGGCTCAAGTAACTGCTATGGCTGTTAACGTGCTTCCATTAACAGACCAGTGTCCACCCGCTCCAGAAGGGTGGGCAGGGCACAGAGAAACCCTTAACTGGCAGTGAAGATTTAACAACTCCTAGTAACTGACTTTTTAAGCACCCCACCCTCACCTCCAACTCAAAAGGGGAGCCTCATCTCTAACCAAACTATTTGCCCCAAATTTGGCCCTTGGTGACCAGAATGGTTTTTGTCCTTTAGAAAAAGCACACATTATCTGCACACCCATATAAATAATTTTTTTGTTTGTTTTTGCATTTAAATATAAAAATACTACTCTGATTTATGTTATAAACGGAGGACCAAGCAATGAGAACTTTTTCTTCTAAGGTAGGACTATCCATCCCATCTGCTTATGATGAGCTTGTCTTCATGTGAGCACATTTAGCCCCAGGGCCAGGGAAGCACACCAGGGGAAGAGGGCAGCTTCCTGCCTGTCTCCCCCTTTCCCCTTTCCTAAATCTCACTTTAATTAGCAAACTGGTTATAGCCTTTTCAGAAATGGAACTTCTCACCAAGAGGGACTATCTAACCTAACCACAGGGTAAGCACAGCCCTCCCCCATCAGCCACCTCGAAGAAAAAGGTCCTTCCCCTCCCTTCACAAATACTATGCTTCCTGTCCTGATAGCTACGCCTATTGGACAAACACCTGATTAAGTGAAGTAGTGGTTATGTTTCCCCGCCCCCTCCCCCCACTAACGCACTAGGAAGCTTCAGTAATGGGTGTGTGTGTGTGTGAAAAGATTAAGAAATTCACCCCTCTATCCTGGCCAAAGAAAGCAAGAGATATTAACTGGGCACGAGGAATAAAAAAAGACCTGGGTATTCTGGTATTCTGCCCTTCAAGTTACAGCTATTACGTCACTTAAGAGGAAGGCAAGAGTGGGAGTGGGATGCAGAATTAATTAGAAAGGGTGCAGCGGCTGGAAGTCTAGTCCACTTAGTTTTTGTACTGGAAGGGCTCATCGCCAGTTTCGTTGAGTAGACACGTGCGGATGAGAGCTTCTGTCACCCCGTAGGGGTCACAGTTGGCAGAGGGGCGCCGGTCTTCAAAGTAACCCTTCTTCTCCTGGCCAACAGCCCGGGGAATGGGGATGCTGGCACTGTGGTTGGCCACGCCGGCGGAAAAGTTGTTGATGTTGGAGGTTTCGTTGAATCCAGTCAGGCGCCGGGCATTGTCCCGGCCTCCCTTGGGATCGTAGGCTTGGATGTGGTACTGGTGCCGCTTGCTCAGCCTCTCGATGGACTCCTCAATGTACTTCAGGCCGTTCTCCTCTCGCATGGCCTTGGTGCTGAAGTTGGTGTGGCAGCCCGCACCGTTTCAGTTCCCAGGGATGGGCTTGGGGGTAAAAGGTGGTGATCACTCCGAAGTCTTCACACACTCGGTGCAAGATGAAACGGGCCACCCAGAGATGATCTCCCATGTCGATTCCTTTACAGGGTCCTATCTGGAATTCCCACTGGGCGGGCATGACCTCGGCATTTGTCCCAGCGATCTTGATGCCGGCGTACAAGCAGGCGCGGTAGTGAATCTCCATGATATCCCTGTCGTAGGCTCTGTCTGCCCCCACACCACAGTAGTATGGTCCTTGGGGCCCAGGGAAGCCATTGGAAGGCCAGCCGAAAGGGTGCCCATCTGTGCCCATGAGAGTGTATTCCTGTTCCATTCCAAACCAGGGGTGCTGATTGCTCACCATGTCCATTATCCGTTTACAGGTATGCCTTAAATTGGTCTCTGCAGGCTTTCGGTTGTATTTGAAGACTTCACAGAACACCAGCTTGTTAGGGTCCTTGCGGAAAGGGTCCCGGAACATGGCAGCAGGAACAAGATACATGTCACTATTGGAACCTTCAGACTGTAAAGTACTAGAGCCATCAAAATTCCACTCGGGCAATTCTTCTATACACTTGGGCTCACTGTCCAAGGTCCGGATCTTGCATCGCAGTCCTTCTTCAGTACTGTCAATCCAGATATACAGAGCTTGGACTTTTTCACCCTGAGGCAGGGACATGTACATCTGCTTAATGCCTTTGTTCAAGTGGGCACTCGCTGAAGCGGACATGGTGGAAGATGTTCTGGGGGGACGAGCAGGCGGCAGTGCGGGCAGGCTGTGAGAGCGAGGTGTGGAGAGGAGAAGAGAGGAGACAGGGGGTGCGGTTCAGACACTAGGATCTTCTCCCATCCTCAGCTCTCTGCTTTTGTTTATGTAGCTAACCTGTTGACACAAAGTGAAGCTAGGTAACTAAGCTTAAATAAAATAAATATCCTGAAGTGTTATGTTCTAAATTTCTCTTTGAGAAAAGAGGAAATTGCCTGATCTGTGATGGTACAGGGATAAAGCATCCACCTAGAAGGCAGAGGTTGCTTGTTTGAAACACCAGGCTTGCCTGTTCAGGGCACATAGGAGAAGCAACTACTAAGAGTTGATGCTTCCTGCTCCTTGCTCCACTTTTTCTTTCTCTCATCTCTTCAAAATCAATAAATAAAATCTTAAAAAGAAAAAAGAAAAGAAAAATAACGTAATGTTTCCTTCCAGAGCCTACCTGTGTATTTCTTGTTCTAAAGCATTTTTTAGTTTTTATATAAACTATTAAAACAGTGATTGAAATGATGAGTTCTTCATTGCTGCTTCAATTGTCTAATTGTTAAGTGATAACACCAGAGTGTCAAAGTTTACTAGATGATTATTTCCTGTTCCTTTCTCTTTAAAAAGTAAAAGCCAGTTAGGAGGTGAGTGCAGGCAGGTGCTGACCTAAGTAACTTAAGAAATGAGTAGAACCTGTAAGACTCACGCAAAAGGAACTGTTTGTAAGCACTGCACTCTAGCTGATAAAGGAGTTTCCCATGGGGTTATGGGCTAACAGTTATAATTTTGCTATACATGTGTATAGAGTTGACTAATTGAATAAGTAAATGATGGATGGTTCTCTGACTGTTTGAGTGAGAGGTTACTATAGAAGGGGAGGCCAGAATAATTTATGGAGTAATGGATAGGAGTTGGACACATCAGTATAAACATATGGTTTGCTTAATAAACATGTAGATGTTTATATTAAAAATGTAGATGGTTACATATAAGACATACAGATATGTATATAGACACAGATAAGTATACATGTATTTCCTTGTTCTGTTAGCTGAGGAGCCTTAAATAAAATGATACCCCAGTAACAACAAAGAAACCTAGTACTATTCTCTAATACAAAGAATTAGGGCTGTGTGGAGAAATGACTGATTCCAGGACTGAAGCAGAACACAATCAAGAGGAACATTGGAGTAAGACCAACATGAAGCATTTTAGAATGCCAGAAAGTAAGACAATGCTAACTATCAAGAAAAAAACAGGAAAACCATGCACACATAATGATAGGGGTATTTCATAGTTTAAAATAAATTTCCATGATTGTATATAAACATAAATAAAAGATTACATATATAGATGGTTAGAACAAATAAATTGCTTATACAGAAGAATTCAAAATAATTTATGCAGATACTTGCCCTCAAGGAAGTAGAGCCTAACTCCTTACTCCTGAAATGTGGATGGCTACAATAAGTATAACTTCTTCCTAAAGAATGAAGTATGAAAAGGGAAAAAGCCAGAGTAACTGTACAATGATAATCCTGTCAAGCTCTACCTCAGACACGTGGTCAAGTTCCATATCACATGACAGATCATGTTGATGGTATGTACCCTTGATATAATGAGGTAAAAATGGCACTTTATCACTGTGATTTTCCTCTTCACCTATATATGACCCAGTCTAATCATGAGAAAAACACTAGACAAATTCAAATTGAGTAACATTCTGCAAAATATCTGACCAGTATACCTCAAAACTATAAAAGTTATCAAAAACAAAAATAATTCTGAGAAACTATTAGTCAAGAGGAGCCTAAGGAGACAGGATAACTAAATATAATGTGGTATTCTAGATAGGATGCTAGAAAGGATAAAGAACATTAAGAAAATGAAGGGCAGCCTGACCAGACGGTGGTGCAGTGGATAGAGCATCGGAGTGGGATGCGGAAGACCCAGGTTTGAGACCCCGAGCTCGCCAACTTGAGCACAAACCCATCTGGCTTGAGCAAAAGCTCGCCAGCTTGGACCCAAGGTCGCTGGCTCCAGCAAGGGGTGGCTCAGTCTGCTGAAGGCCCGTGATCAAGGCACATGTGAGAAAGCAATCAATGAACAACTATGGTGTTGCAACAGCAACAAAATAAATGATTGACGCTTCTCACCTCTCTCCATTCCTGTCTGTCTGTCCCTCTCTCTGACTCTCTCCCTGTCCCTGTAAAAAAAAAAAAAAAGAAAATGAAGGACATCTGAATAAAGTAACCATTTTAGTTAATAATAGTTTATCAATACTGACTTATTAATTGTAACAAATGTCTCATACTAATTACTATTATGTTAATAATAGGGAAAGTGGTGTGTGAAGTATATGGGATCTCTATAATATCTTTGCATTTTTTTCTGTAAATCTAAAACTGTTCTAATATAAAAAAAATATTTATATTTTTGTACAGGGACAGAGAGAGAGAGAGTCAGAGAGAGGGATAGATAGGGACAGACAGATAGGAACAGAGAGAGGTGAGAAGCATCAATCATTAGTTTTTTTTCGTTGCTGTTGCGACACCATAGTTGTTCATTGATTGCTTTCTCACATGTGCCTTGACTGCGGGCCTTCAGCGGACTGAGCAACCCCTTGCTGGAGCCAGCAACCTTGGGTCCAAGCTGGCGAGCTTTTGCTCAAGCCAGATGGGCCCGTGCTCAAGCTGGCGACCTCGGGGTCTTGAACCTGGGTCTTCCGCATCCCAGTCCGACACTCTATCCACTGCGCCATCGCCTGGTCAGGCTAAAATAAAAATATTTTTAAAATATATTTAATTAAAGCTTGCAAAAGTAATTCAAATCTTTTATTACACTATGATGGATATGATTCTTTCTAACTCTTTCTGTATGCTTTTAGTTTAATTAAGAAAGTACAAAAAATTGAAAGAGAACACACCTTTAATTACCTATTGAAAGCTATGTCTGGATGCCTTTTCTGTGTCCTCAGTAAATAATAAGAACATTTTAAACTAAAGATTAGGTCTGGAGGGAACATTGTACATAAAACAAAGACAAAGTGCTTTTAGCAGTGTTTTTATACCACTGCTGTAAAAAAATAGAATGTTGTCCTGCACATAAAAACATTTTATCTGCTGTAATCCCAAAAGAATATTCTTTAAATATTTAGTAAATAAATGCATGTTAGGTTTGAGTTATTCTCCTATTACTATGGGGCTTACACTGGAAAAGTGCACATTTACAAATGCTGGAAGCAAAATGTTTAAATGCTTAATAATGGTTTGTAAAACTATTAAACAAATTATCTTTTTTGAAATTAAATGGAAAGTAACAAGTAAATATTTAGTACATATGTAAGGACAGTCAGACGGTTCATTGCCCTTTACTAAACACACATTTCTTTATATATTGTATTGATAGTATTATTATCAAATGTATAAGCCAGAATTTAATATATTTTTCTCACGTGTATTATTCTGGAAAGATGATTTTTTTTTGTTTGTGTGTCTGGAAACATAAAGGGTTGTAATGTAAGGCATACTATGCAATTTGCCAAATAAATTTTGACAGTGGTACTCCACCAATATTTTACCAAGAATGAAAAATGAACATCACACCATTTTATTTATTCTCTCTAAAGCCTAGTAACGTATTGCTTTGCTCCAAGGGGTGTCTTAGTTCTTCTAAAGAATATGGTCTTTTGAAATCTCTCAAGAAAACTTCACTGCCATCTATTCACTTTTTATTTATGCTTTAATAAAGCCTTTTACTCAGTCCAAGACTGATGACACTTTGCTGGGGCTAACCTTGGTAAATAAAAATTTCATTTAAGATGTTACATTTTGATTTCAGCTGCAGAGATTATGATGTAGGACATCTGACCTGTTAGGAGGAATGAAAGTTACATTCTAAGAGCAGCCTATGCGGGAACTTCACATCAAGGCATGGCTAAATCTTCAGTCATCAGCTCTGACAAGAACTCTGCATCTGCTCCTATCCACTGTTAAGGCATTTGAGTAAATCTTTCCATCACTTTAAAATTCAGTTTTCTCACGTGAAAATATGAGAGGTTATTTTTCCCACTACGTTTATTAGTTTTCTTCTTTCTCTGTTTCTAATTACCTTGTTGTACAAATTCAGGTGAAGTAATCATTTACCATTCTTCCTTGTGAAGTATTTGGGAAAGAAGCAAGAGGAAAACTGATATGAATAGAAGTGATGTATGTAACCACCAGATGGTAAGTGCATCTCATTGCTGTTGTATAGTATGTGACATCAAGAGAAAAAATGGCAATTTCTTTTTCCTGACTCGTCAACATATCTAATAAAAAATATGAACCCCAAACCTTGAGAGGTACTTCTGCAATCTTGGAAAGACCTTGCTTATAAGTGAAGGACAAGAACTGGACACTTAGCTGGCATTTCTAAGAATACCACCAGATACTTTTCAAATAATCTACTATTTCTATAACCATAGCAGTAGTTTTGTAGGCAATAAAGTTGATTGAATTTTATGCAATCTTAGATTCTGTATTATTGGGGAAAATGCAAGATAAATCCATAAAGATGCATCTAATAAATTTTTAATTTTTTATAAACTAATTTTATTTGTTTTATATAGAGACATATGTAGAGATCTACATACATACATTGTATATCTATATAGATCTCAATATATCTCTCTATATAATATTTGCCATTATTTGGAATAAAAATGAGGTATAAGTATGGATGTTATAGAGATTATTACCAAATCTTACTTATTTATGAGTATAATTTGGTATATTAAGTGATTAAAAAAGAAAAATTATATTGTCAATTCAGTAGGTCTGGAATAAACATTGATACCATTCAGCAAACATTTGTATTACAATCATTTTGCAAAGTAGGAGTGAAAGAGAACTTATAAAACCAACTGAGAATATCTACAAACCTATAGTAACATCATTAAAATCAGCAAAAAGCTGAGGACAGCTACCATCATTATATAAATTAGACACTGCTCTGAAACTTTTATTTTGTAATAAGACTAGAAAAAATAAACATTTAAAAAAATCCAAAGATGGCAGAAAATGCCCCTTTTATATTTTGAGTATGTCAAATACACAAAAGAATGTACATAACAAAAGTATATATAAACAATAACTTTCTAAAGAATGGAATAACTACTTCACAGCTTAATAAGAAGTACAATATTAGCAGTCTTTCTTTATGAAAGACTGCTCCTACCCACTCCAGATCTATTGCCCTAAAGCTGTGTTACTCATTTTCTGGCTTTCATTTAGTTTTTTTTCTTCCTTTCTTTTTCTGAGCGAGAGGAGGGGAGATAGAGAGACAAACTCCTGCGTGCACCCCCACTGGGATTCAACCGGCAACCCCGTCAGAGGCTTATGCTTTGCCCATTTGGGGCCATGCTCACATCTGAGTTCTTTTTAGCACCTCAGGGGAGCCTCAATAGAACCATCCTCAGTGCCCATGGCCAACACGCTGGCACCAATCGAGCCATGGCTACAGGAGAGGAATTGAGAGAGTGCAAGATAAAGGGGAAGGGGTGGAGAAGCCAAAGATTACTTCTCCTGTGTGCTGGGACTGGGAATCAAACCGGGGACATCGACATACTGGACCATGCTCTACCACTGAGACAACTGGTCAGAGCCTTTTTTTTTAAACACATAGTTCTATGTTCCTAATTACCTATTTAGCTTTGTCTGTTCTAAACTTTCTCTAAATGGAATATTTATGTGTCCTTCAATAGCCAGCTATATGGGATATGCATCTATAATGGTTCACATAACTATTGAACATATTTTTTTCTGCTTATGGTTCACCACTGTACAAATCTCTAACATTATTTCTCTTCAGTTGACTCCCAGTAGGTATTTGAGATGTTTTAAAGTAATTTAGGATTACAAACAGTGTAGCTGCAAAGTTCATTCCAGTGTATTCCTGGTGTAATTGTGCACAATTTTCTCTAGGATACAAGGATACATGTGTAGAAAGATACTTACTGGGTTGGAGGGTATACAGTCTTTCACTTTAGTAGCTTTGGCAAATTGTTTCCCAAAGTGGTTATACACTTTTGCATTTCTATCATTAGTAGGTGAGAATTCCTATTGCATCATACTCTTGGTCACACAGCACTGTCAGACAATTTTTGCCAATGTGGCTAGTATATGATGAGCTTTCACCATGACTGCATTAGTTTCCTATTGTTGTAACAAATTATTACAACCATAGTGACTTAAAACATTACAAATTTATTATCCTACAATTCAGGAGAAGTTGAAAATCTTGCTCTCTGGGCTGAAGTCAAGATGTTAGCAGAGCTGGTACCTTTCGGAGTCTCAGAGCAATAATATCTGTTTCTCGCCTTTTTCAGCTTCCAGATACCATCTGCACTCCTAAGCTTGTGACTCCTTCCTTGTATGGCTTCAACCTCTTATTGTGGTTGTTACATTGTTTATTCCTTCTTGTCTGTCTCTTATAAAGATTCTTATGATTACATTGAGCCTTTGTGGGTAATCTATGACAATCTTATCTTGAGATTCTAACTTAATCACATCAACGAGGTCCCTTTTGCCATGTAAAGAAACATATTCAAAGTTATGAAGATTAGGAAATAAATGTTGAGAAACCATTATTCTGTTTATAGGAATAGTTTTATTATGATATAAAATAGACATATAACACTATATTTGTCTCAGGTGTACAATATAATGTGTATTGTGAAATAATCACTATAATAAATCTAGATAATATCCATCACCTCACATCATCACAATTTTTTTCTTGTGATGAGAACTTTTTTTCTTTTTTTCCCCATTGATCTGAGAGAGAGATAGGGGGGAAGTGAGAGAGGCAGTGAGAAAGAGAGAGAGAGAAGTATCAATTGTTTCCATTTAGTTGTGCACTCACTGGTTGCTTCTCATGTGTGCCTTGACCAAGGATTGAGCCCACGACCTCAGTGTGCCAGGACAATGTTTTATTCACTAAGCCACCTGGCTAGGGCTGTGATGAGAACTTTTAAGATATACTTTTTTAGCAACTGTCAAATATACAACACAGTATTGTTAAATATATGTTTAATATATTTTAAATATATGTTAAAAATATGTTGTATATTTACAAGACTTAATTATTTTATAGATGGATGTTCATACCATTTGACCCCCTTCACCCATTTGCCTACTATTCCTACTTACCATCTGTTGGGCAGATAAAATATAATATGCTCACTTTGTTGAAGTTGGCACCGCCCACATGGAAGTTTGTTGATATTAATGTGTAATGGGGAACAGGCTGTGGGCAGGCTGGGTCGTTATAGCCTAAGGCTTTGTTTTAAGAGTAAGCTTTTCCCCACGCCCTTGACTGATTGGATGATGTAGGGTGGTGCACTCTCCTGAAGAATCTCATTGTGCCTCGGATGGGTGGCTTTGTATTGGAGACTTCCTTGTTTGTGTAATTGGATTGGAGGTTTTGATTCTACGCTATAAAGTGGGACAGAGCAGTAGCTTGCTCGCTCTTGGTTCCTGAGGTATTAGAGGGGAGAGCAGATGAAGGCCACGTGGAGGCCAGGAGAAGCAGCCAAGATGGCAGAATGCTGAGGGAGAAGCCAGTTTGTGTAGAGTTTGTGCTGGAGAAGGAGATGGGGGACAGAGGTGAATAAGTCTGGTGAGCTAGAAACCTTTGATTCTAGGAAACTCAGGTAAGTCAGTAGCTTAGTGAGCGCTGAATGAGTGGGTTTGGAGCCCAGTATGTGTTTTTGCTTGTTTGCCAGGTGAAAGCTAGAATTAAAGCTGATGGCTCACCAATTTCTGGCTCCGTTGTTTCATTGCCTACTGTCCGAATCCAATGCAAACCTGCACTGGCCAGGTGGCTGTGATGGTGGCCCCGGCTACTTACTGGCTTTACACCATCTCTGGTAAACAGACACCAGTCCTTTCTTCTATATCTATGAGTCTCTCTCTGATTTATTTCAATTAGCGTAATGCCCTTAGGTCCATTTATGTTGTTATAAATGGTAAAATTTCTTCTTTTCATGGCTAAATAATATTCCACTCTGTGTGTATACTACAATTTCTTTATCTGATAATCCAGTAATGGACACTTAAGTTATTTCCATGTCTTGGCTATTGTAAATAATGTTGCAATGGATAGGGAAGGGCTGCAGAAATCTTTTTGAATCAATGTCTTCATTTTATTTGGATAATTACTCAGAAGTGAACTTGTATTATATGGTAGTTCTGCTTTTTAATTTTTAGAGGAAACTTCATACCACTTTACATGCTAGCTGCACTAATTTACATTATTACAGTGCACATGGGTTTCCTTATCTGTACATTTTCATCAATGCTTGTGATTCTTTTTTATCTTTTTGATAATCACCATTCTAACATGTGTGAGGTGATATCTCATTGTAGTTTTGACTTGCATTTTCCTGAGGATTAGTGATGTTGAGTGCCTTTTCATGTGCCTGTTGGCCATTTGTATGTCTTCTTTGGAAAAAGTCTATTCAAATCTTCTGCTTATCTTTAACTTTTTTTTTTTTTTTTTTTTTTGCTATTGAGTTGTATGAATTCCTTGTATATTTTGGATACCAACCCTTATCAGAGATATCATTTACTCCTGTTCTATTGATTGCCTTTTATTATTATTTTTTTTACAGGGACAGAGAGAGAGAGTCAGAGAGAGGAATAGACAGGGACAGACAGACAGGAATGGAGAGAGATGAGAAGCATCAATCATAAGATTTTCGTTGCAACACCCTAGTTGTTCATTGATTGCTTTCTCATACATGCCTTGACCACGGGCCTTCAGCAGACTGAGTAACCCCTTGCTGGAGCCAGCGACCTTGGGTCCAAGCTGGTGAGCCTTTGCTCAAACCAGATGAGCCTGCGCTCAAGCTGGTGACCTTGGGGTCTCGAACCTGGGTCCTCTGCATCCCAGTCCAACGCTCTATCCACTGCGCCACCGCCTGGTCAGGCAGATTGCCTTTTAATTTTGATGATGGTTTCTTTTGCTGTGAAGCAGCCTTTTGGTTTAATATAGTACCACATGATTACTTTCACTTTTGTTGCCTTTGCTTTTGGTGTTAAACAGCATTGCCAATACCAAAGTCAAGGAGTTTACTGTCGCTCTTCCAGGAGTTGTATGGTTTTAGGCTTTTGTTCACGTCTTTAGTTCAGTTTGAGATGTCCTTCTGTATGGTGAAAGAGTAGTCTGTGTGGCTGTGCAGTTTTTCTAACTCTGCTTATTGATGAGACTGTCTTTCCCCATTGTATATTCATGGCTTCTTTCATCATATATTAATGGATTATGTATGCAGGGTTTATTTTTGGGTTCTTTATTCTGTTTTATTGGTCTATGTGTAAGAATAGTTTTATTATGCATTCCACTGAAATGTCCTCACATTACTTCTCCCTTTAAATTTTCACCTTACTCAGCAAAACACATTTTCCCAGTTAAAAAATGGCTTTTTGTTGGGAAGGTACACTCCATTTTGAGCAACGGTTCATTTTGTTGATTCATTAAACAAATATTTTAGTACTTAAAAAGACCCAGGCATTTCTAAGAGTTCAAGACAAATAAGTAAAAAGATTGACAATCCTTATTTACCTAAGTTTTAATCTTACTAAGCTACAAACCAGGTAAGGTACTTGTGGGGTCTACCATCCCAACTCTGACAGGTGTCAGTCTATATTCTGAAAACTATATCTGTACCTAGATTTTCTCAGATATACTTATGGTTTTCCCCTATGTTCACTTCATCTTTCCTTGGACATTTACATATGGCCTAAAAATAATTGGCCTTCTCTTCCATAAAAAAACAAAATAACTCCTTCTTTTGAAGAAATAAGTGTGGAAATCATACTTTGGATAACTTTTCTAGAAGGCAAAAGGCATTAGCTTTCATTTTTCTTAAACTTTCTATTTTTCATGTATTCAGTCATACAGATGATAAGAATATAGGCTCTAAAATATGAAAAACAGAATTTGTTAAAATTAAGAACTTATGTTTATCAAAAGACAATCTTGGAAGAGAGTGAAAAGGCAAGTTAAGGCTTAGGAGAAGTTACTTGCTATACATGTACCCCATACTCATACTTCAAAAACATAAAGAATGCTTATAAATTAATGTGTGAAAGGTATTACAGTGAAAAAAGGTGCAAATGACACAGACAGACTCTTTACAAAAAAAGATCTCCAAAAGGCCTCCACATGAGAAGGTACTCAATGTAGTATAATCAGAGAAATGCAAATTAATATGTGCTTACTCACCAGAAAGATTAAAATCTTAGGAATAAGGCCCTGGTTGAGTTGGCTCAGTAGTAGAGTGTCAGCCTGGCATGTGGGTGTCCCAGGTTCGATTCCTAGTCAGAGCACATAGGAGAAGTGACCATCCGTTTCTTTACCCTCTCTCTCTTCACTTTCTATCTCTCTCTCTCTCTCTTTCCTTCCTGCAGCCATGGCTCTATTGGTTTGAGTGGATTGACTTTGGATGATTCTATGAAGCCTCCAGCTCAGGTGCTAAAAAATAGCTCATTTGCAAGGCCTCGGCTGGGCAGAACATCAGTCCCAGACAGGCATAGCTCAGTGGATTCTGGTCGGGAAATATGTGGGAGTTTGTCTCTCTATCTCTCCTCCTCTCACTTGGAAAAGAAGAAAAAATATCTTAGGAATAAACACATTGAGTGTTAACCAGAATATTTATATTTTGTACGATTGTAGAATTGTAATTTTCATTCACTGTTAGTGGGTATGGAAATTAGTATAGCTATTTTGGAAACCTCTCATCAGCTACTAAAGTTTAATATAAACCTGTATTATGTCCCAGCAATTCTAATCTTAGTTTAATACCAAACATAAACAAGTGAGTTTGTCTACCAAAGGATATGAAAAAGAATATTCATAGAGAAAAATCTGTCAAGAACCTAAATATCCATCTAAAGTGGAATGGGTATATAAAATTGTGGCATATTTTTAAAATGAAATGCTATGCGACAATAACAAAGAATAAACTACATCCACAGAAATAATATTGATCAATGTCATATACAATTTTCAGTGAAAGAATGCAGGCACCAAAAAGTACATGCTAGGTGATTTCACATATAAGACTTTTAAGTTTTAGTAATAATAATTTGTGATAATTAAGGTCAGATAATAGTAGTTATCAAAAGGTAAGAATAGTAGCTTTTTTTCTTTTTTTTGAATCTTCTGTGCAGGGAACATTTGAGCTGTGTGCTGTGTATGTTTATATACATTTATTGACATGTTTACTTATGATATGTGCCCCTTACTGAAACAATGCATAATGCAAATAATAGGTTAAGAAAAATTTTATGGATAGTATTTTTATTAATTTTATTTGCTAAATTATGTTCTGAAAGCGTTTTAAATTCCCACAGTAATGTCTGTGGGTGCCCAGCACACGCCCCTTGTCAGCTCTAAGCAACATCAAGAATCTGGCCAGGGAAGATGTGTCCACATCTCATTTTGTCTACTATTTTTGCCTGAGTGCAAGTTTGAAATACAAGCCATTAAAAGGGAGGTCAGCATTATTGTCATATGAGAACAGCTTGGATTATAGTACTTCTGTGAAGGATAAAGATGATATATCTTGTGGTGATTGTAGGTCTACTTTCCTCTCAGGGAAAATTTAAAAATAACTTTATCAGTAGTGTTAAATGAAATCATGTTTGTATTTATTCTTCCTGATAAAAATTGACTAAAATAAAATCATTAAAAAAATAGGTATATGCTTTAATGAAAAGAGAATGTAGTTTGGGGTTAAGCCTTCAGGTCAAGTCTTTTGCCATTTACTGCATTAATCTAGACTAGCAAGTTTCTCTGTGAGCCTCCATCTTCTCATCTGTTAAATAGGGCTCACTTCATTAGGTCCTAAAGATGGAAAATAAAACCATGTTTGCAGACCTTATAGTGTAGTGTTTGACGAATAGTACATTCTCAGTAACCAGTTTCTATTATTAATGTTTTCCAGTACTCTTATTACTATTACTTTGTATTACTGCTACTATTTCTTTCATATCAGTTTCCTTTAAAGGCATATGATAGTGATCATTTATTCATTGAAAATAATTTTTAAGTAGGTTGGCTTTCCTCAGTAAATATTTTTTATGTATATGTGTGGATAAAGGAAAGTAAATTCGTAAATTGTTCTGTGGGGGTAGCGCTATGTCTAGATTCACCGAATTTCCAAAAATACACACTTTTCTTGTCATCTAATACTGTATTGGTTGGCTAGGGCTGTAGTAACAAAACACCAAGGCTAGGTGGCTAAAACCAAGTGTGAAAACTCCTTTTCTCATAGTTCTGAGGGCTAGAAGTCTGAAATTAGGGTGCTAGCATGGTTGGTTTCTTTTGGGACATCTCTCCTTATTTTATAGATGGGCCTCCTTCTCCCTGTGTCTGCATATGATCTTCCCTCTAGTGTGTGTTTCTGTGTCATACTGTCCTCTTCCTATAAAGATAACCAGTCATATTGGATTAAGTTTCATCTTAATGACTTCATTTTAACTTAATTACCCCTTTAAAGATCCTATCTCTAAATAGTATCATATTCTGAATTTCTGGGTATTAGGATCTCAACATATATATTTTGGAGCAACTCAATTCTGCTGATAATAATTTACAAGAACTGATTGCATATGAATGTTTATGATTATTCAAGAACATTCATGATTGTGGCCCAAAGGGACTAGGGACACCAAAAAAAGAAGTTTGTTTTCTAATAGAAATTTGTTCATTGGCAGAGGTGTGGGTAGGAGACAGTGAAGGTTAAGGATATTCGGAGAAGCCTTTGCCAGGATAGATATAAGAGAATGACAAAGAAGGGCTGCTGGACTTCCTAGGGAAGCCTCGTCCAAGGAGCATAGATACAACCTAGGTCATTGGTGGTAGCAGAAGGATTCTGGTCATTTAAACTAAAGTAGTAGGTAACCAACGATTTGATGATTTAATAGCAGAAAAATCATCAGTATCATTTCTACATTAGTACACTGAAGGAGAAATTGCATATTGATTATGTCAAATGATGCAGAAGAAATAGTTGATAAAATGTTATACCTGTTTATTATTTTAAAAACACTTTCAGAAAAGTAGCTATAGAAGATTTATTGACCATATTAAGGCTCTAACTTTTATCCAACTTTCTTAGGGACT
This sequence comes from Rhynchonycteris naso, assembly GCA_037038555.1. NCBI lineage: Eukaryota > Metazoa > Chordata > Mammalia > Chiroptera > Emballonuridae > Rhynchonycteris > Rhynchonycteris naso. The sequence goes on from CM072998.1 coordinate 234,418,442, forward strand.
AACCAGATAAACAGAAAAATAATTTTAGTATTTACAGAAAAATAAATAAAATGCAGGGAGTTTGCTATACAGATAATGGATTGAATGCCAAGCATGGACAGTGAAATGATTTGTTAGCAGAAAGTCACTAGTACCTCAATATTGAGGGTCACAGTGAGGAAAGAGCTCTGGTATCCCAACACTAGGGGTCACAAAAAGACATGGTGTTATAAGAGCCTAGGAGCTGAGGCCTCCTAGTGAGAGGGGAATTAATGTTGGGGTGTGACCAAAGGAGACAAGCAATCTATTCAAGTCTTGAGAAAAGTGAAGAGATATGCTGTTTTTTTCCCCCTTATGTTCTATCTACAGCTGATGTCTTTGGCTAGACCCAGTTGGGAACAATCTGATATAAGCACAGGGATATGCAACCATAGGATTCCTATTATCTGTAGTAAAGAGCTTAATTAGCAGGAAAAGAACAAGGAGTGGAACAAGGGCAAACAAGTTCCTGCCTGGCATAGGGTTGTACCCCCAAACAAAGCAGTGTCAGACCTTGTGAAGAAGCAAGAAGGACAATTCCTTAAGATTAGAATATAGCAATGATGTTAAATATTACACTGACTAATAGGAAAACCACAACAGAATTGTGAGATTTGGAAATGTCATAATGTGATAAATTTGATTAAATGTCGTAATTTGTAGGTGATATGATCTATACTAACAAGTCATAGAATTAACAAAATGACACTAATAAAATCTAATACGTTTCTAAATTCAAGATGAATTTATCAAATCAACAGTATTCTTCTATACCAGTGCTTTTAAACCACCGGTCTACGAACTCGTGCCGGTCTGTTGGATATTTTGTACTAGTCTGTGAGAGTTAACCACCCTGATGTCATATAAAGATTACAGAACCAATGATTTTAGTCAAATTTGCTTATGCCCAGGGTGATTGCCTATATTATTGATAAAAATACTATTGCGGTTGTCTTTGATATCTTTGGAACTTGTAAGGTCATGTGAACAACTTTATACACCATTCAGCATTTACAAATCATGTGCAACAGACAAAAATCATTCCAAAAAATTTATGTAGTATTCAATGCATCATATTTGTGGAGTTCAGAAATCAAGGGGTTATGTGCAAGATATAACTTTATTCATTGCATGTTTCTGTTTCCTGCAGGCTAGGTTATACACAGGCTCTAACTCCCACCTCCTCTTTCTGTAGTTATTTTTTTCGTGCTTGCACAAATAGCGTTCAGACAAACTTAAGTGGTGTTCAATGCACCATACATGTGGTGTTAGGAAACCAAGTACCAGATTGCACTGTAATGCACTGTTGTAGGCAGTGTGTTAAAACTCTCTGTTGCATGTTTTCCTTTCCAACCTCCTCCCTCTCTTTTTTTTTCCTCCCTCTCTTAGTTGTACATTTTTTCACACTTGCACTAATAGTTGTTCATGTACTCTCCTGTTTGGAATGTGTCTATATTGTTTGCAAATAAATTATTGTGTTTTAGTGTCATTGTGCTGTAAATTTTAAACCCATAAAATGGAAAGAATAAAACAAAACATTTTAATCTTCTTCAAAAATAGTCAAAAGAAAGGTAGTGCCCAAAGTAAAGCAAATTCTAGTGATTTAAGTTTAAAAGAACAGTGATAATTTGGAAGGCACAACAGAAACCAAAAAAAGAAAAGGAAACTTGGTTAAGCAGTATTATGATAAGGAGTATTTAAAACTTGGTTTCACTGTAGCACCTGGTAGTGAATTAGCACCACAACTCTGTGTGTAGTATGTTCTGAAATTCTGTCTAATGATGCAATGAAACATTCCCAACTTAATTGTCATTTTCTTTTGAAGCATAGTGATCTTATTGAGAAGCCCCTGGATTTTTATTTTTGAAAGATTAGATAATGAAATGAAATGTCAGAAAATTCAAATGAAGAAAATGATGACTAGTGACTAATCACTGCTTTAAGTGTCTTATTTAGCCCTTTGAATATTGAAAATGAAAGAAAACTGTTCACTATTAGTGAAGAATTAGTAAAGCCTTGTATCTTAGATGTCACTTAGAAAATTTTGGGTCCCCAAGCCACAGAAAAAATAGAGGCTATACTGCTTTTGGACAATATCATTCAGATATTGCTGATGTGGCCAATGATATTGAAGATTTAATTGTAGAGGGGACAAATCAAAATGTTTTTCATTTATCCTGATGAATCAACTGACATGAGTAACCATGCTATTCTATTTTCTTTGAGAGGTATATTGATGATAAAGAATTTAGGGAAGAAACACTCTTGTCTATATCTACTAGTTCAGAGATTTTTAATGCTCTTAATGAGTACTTTCAAGTTGAGAGCTTAGACGGGGAAAAGTGCATTGGAATGTGTATGAACAGTGCTGTGAACATAATTGCACATCACTCAGGGGTAATTGTGCAGATAAAGGATGTTGCACATCCAGAAACATCCACACAGTGTATGATTCACCAGCAGCATTTAGTTGCAAAGAAACTTTCCCCTAAATTGAACACAGTGATGAATAACGTAGTGAAGATCACTACTGATATTTGTAGTTGAAGTTTAAATTCCAGGCTGTTTCACAACACTATGTGAAAGCTTAGATTCACAACGCCACCATCTCCTTCTCTATATGGAAGTGAGGGGGCTCTCAAGAGGAGGGATTCTTTCATGCCTGTTTGAGCGGAGAGATGAAGTGAAACAGTTTCTGCAAGAGCAAAATGCTGCACTAGCAGAACTTTCTGTTGGATAGCTAAGTTTGCATATATGGTGAATATATTTAGCCTCTTCAATAAACTAAATTTTTCTCTTCAGGGGTTTAACACAAACATTTTTAAATTAAGAAATAAGGTGGATACATTAAAAAAATAAAACTTGTTCTCTTGGAAAGTCACATACAAGAAGATGTAGAAATGATGCAGACATCAACCAGAAATTCATATTTAATACAATAAGTCAACATTTAAGAGCATTAGTTCAATACTTTGCCATTATTACCTTGAAAGTGAGGATCCCCATAAAGGTAACCTCTGGATCAATAACCCATTCACGGAAGATATTAACTCCTGCTCCCTTAATCATTGTGTAAAAGAAAAGCAGGTAGATTCATTTCTTGATGTCATGCTAGTGTCTAAACATAAAATGCAATCATTGTCACAATTTTAAATATTCCATTGTCACAAGGAATATCCATCTCTTAGTTACAAAGCTATTAAACTTTTAGTCATATTTTCTACTATCTACTTGTGTGAGAAAATTTTTTGGACCTACCACTAATGAAAACTATACAGGGAAACTCAATGGATGTAAATGCAGCACTTCTCTCTCAAAAACTAAACTGAACCCTCAGTTATCAAGTATTCTTGCAAAGAAGCAACAGATTTCTCACTAGCTTTACTTGAATTAAATATTGCTCTCTAGAAATTTCAGTTATATTCTGTTAAAAATATCTTTTTTCTGTTTGGTTATTTTTAAGAATTTTCATTTTATAATATTATAATTAAAAGATAATGCACAAAATACTAATAATAGTCTTTATTTCTGCCTTAGTGGTTTGGGAAATAATTCTCTTACTTTCCCCAAATGTAAAAGGTGGAAAACCACTGTTCTATACTATAAAAACTACTTAGTTAATATAATAGAAAATAAGATATTATTTACAAAACCAACCAATAATTTAATATACCTCAGACTTTAGTTAACATGTAATGAAGAAACACTTCACAGGAAAAATTTAAAACAGTACTAAGAGATGCAAACATTTGATTATATTAAAATGTACACATTTTTCACAGGTAGGACAGACAACTCAGCCGCATTTGTGTAAATTTTTATAATGTTAATATACAAATCCAATAAAATTTTAATAAGTCATCTGAACGATTTGTTACACAGCTTGACAGACATATCTTAAAATGTATATGGGATATTAAATATGCATGAACACTTCAGATAGCTATGAAAATGAAGAGCAGAGAGGTGAGACACACTAGGTCAAGTAGCAATATAAACTATAAATTGTGATAATAAAACCCTCAAGGGCAGGTGCACAAACATACAGTTGGATCCAAGAAATGTGGTAGAAAGGTTAGAAATGCATCTATGGAGAATTTTATATATGGTAAAGGTGGACCCTCAAAACACTGGGGAAATGGTGGATTTTTCAGTAAGGGTTACTGAGAATCATGACTAGAACAAATAAAGCTGACCCTCTTTATGACACCATTTATAAAGGAGAAAGCTAGCTAGATTAAAAATCTTAATAAGAAAGACAAAATATGAAAGTCAATAGTTAGCCCTGGCCAGATACCTGTGTTGGTTGGAGCATCATCCCAAAGTGCAGAGGTTGATGGTTTGATCCCCAGTCAGGGCACATACAGGAACAGATCAATGTTCCTCTCTCTCTCTCTCTTTCTCTTGCACGTGCGCGCTAAAATCAATAAATGAACATGTAAAATAGATAAATAAAAGTGAATAGTTTTAAAAATAAAACTTCATAGTTGTCCCTAACTAATTGTTTGTGTCACAATTTATTCTCCTCATGAAGGACATCTGGGTTGTTTCCAGTTTTTGATGGTCATGATAAAGCTGCTGAGAACATTTGTATACAAGTTTCTGTGTGAACGAACATAAGTATTCATTTTTCGGGTATAAATGCCTATGTTGTAGTAATATAAGGTTATAGTAATTAAATATATAGAAATATAAAAATGAAAGATATATACAAGTAATTAAGATGATATTAAAAATAATTATTAAAATTAAATAAAGTTATGTCATTCGGATAGGAATTAATATAGTGGCTTAGCGACATAACTCTTTAATGTGATAAACAGACTCTGACTTACAAGCAGAGCCCAGTTAGTATGTGTGTGAAGTTATACATAGATAAGAAGTAACTTGGTGCCATAATTCTGTAATGTGACAAACAGACTCTGACTTTCAAGCAGAGCCCAGTTAGTATGTGTGTGAAGTTATACATAGATAAGAAGTGGCTTGGTGTTATTTACATTAACTTTATAAATTAATGTGAATAAGAACATCTTAAAAAGTGGTTTAATGTGAACATTTCAGTATGATTGACATAGAAGGGATTCCCTGCAAGGAACTCCCCAAAAGGTGGTTTGAGGTGATAATCCTGTAAATTGACACCTGTTAGAAGGCCTTGGCCAGAAAAGGTACTAAAGCTGAGGGGCCCCATGCTACAGTAGTCGCCCAGACTCCAGCGTTGATGTGGACTGTCTCCACGCCACTCTGAGCTCTGACCAAAGACAGCCGAGAGGAGTATGCCAACGGGGCCCCCCTTAAGCTGTATGCAGGCACGCCAAAAGGATTTGTGAGTAATAAATTGCCTGTGTGATTGTTGAAACTAATTTGTGTGTCGGTCGTGTTTTTCCTCTGGTGGCACTTAACAGTAGCATCCTCTTAGCTACCTCAAGAGTCATCTCAAAGAGGCTGCCAGCCCTACTGATAAGCAGGAGGGTCCCACTGTACGAGGAAGTTGAATCAGGGACGTCTGATCAATGTAGAGTTTGGGCTCCACTGGGACAACCTACAAGTGAAATTACTGGGTCACATAGTACTTATGTGTTTAGTTTTATAAGAAACTGTCAAACTGTTTTCAAGAGTGGTTGTACTGTTTTATATTCCCACCGAAAATATGTGAGTGATTCAGTTCCTCTGCATCCATGCCAACATTGGCTGTTGTCACGATTCTTCATTTCAGCCATACTGACAAGCGTAGTAATTTCTCTTTGTGGTTTAATTGGCATTTTCTTGACTGCTAATGATATTGAACATCTTTTTATGTGCTTATTTGCAATAAGATGTACTTTTGAGGTTGGAAACATAGTTCATTTGAAGAATTTTGAAGCAATAAATCCTGGAATGGGAATAGAGTACAATATGTGTATTTGACTGGGGAACTGGAAGTATTTAGAGAAAAACTTGCTTAAAAAGCCAGAGAAAGAACAAAAAGAGATTCTCAAATTCAAAGATACCCTGCCTTTATTTTTTTTTCTTCTAGGGTTCTATATTTGAGGTCTACTTTTAACCTCTAATGATTCCCAAATGCCAGCTGATATTGGCCTCTACTGACTTTAAGCCCTGTGCTCTGCTGTCTGTACCCTGGAGGAACAGAATTTTTTCCTTACTGTAAACCTCACTTCCCTTATTCTGCCCCTTTCTCTCCCATTCAACTGAGATTTTTATTGATCACAGTCTTTTTTTTAATTTTAATTTTTATTAAGTCAGAGGCGGGGAGTCAGAGACAGACTACCACAGCAAACCCCTATCAGGCAATGTTCTGCCCAGTTGGGCCACAGCTCTGTTGCTCAGCAACTGAGCCATTTTGGCACCTGAGGCTGAGACGTGGTGCCATTCTCAGCCCCTGAGGCCAAATTGTTCCAATGAGCCAAGGCTTTGGGAGGGGAAGAGACAGAGAAAGATGGGGCGTGGTATAAAGAAGCAGGTGTTTGCTTCTTCTGTGTGCCCTGACCAGGAATTGAACACAGGACATCCATACACTGCCAGGCCAATGCTCTACTATTGAGCCAACTGGCCAGGACCTGTGTATCTATTTTTTGCACAAGGGGCAAAGCAACCAAAATTTTCATAAGTCACAATATTCTTTCTAAAAATCAGAATATTTCTTTTAGTTATCTCCTGACTTCTTTTGAAAAATCAAAAGCTATGGTAATACTGGGCCTGTATTCTGCATTTATAAAGTGACCTGAGTCTTGGCAGTAGCTTTTAGTCAGGCATATGTGTTCCAGTTAGCCACAGTTTCCTCCACTCTCTAGTATCCCCCAAGACATAGTGAAGACACATAAAATCAAAGCCAGTCAAATTACAGTAGAAGGTTCTAACTTTTAAAATCTCTCCTGCTTTATATATATTTTTTACTTGCCTGACTCCTACACTTCAGACATTTGTTTTTTCCACCCTGCAGAGTATATATTTTTAAAGTACTGTCTAGTTTGTGAGCCCCATTGACTTCCTGAGTCAACTCTGGTCAGATCAGATTGTAAATTGAGAAGGCCATGTCCGGTGGGGCTGGGCTGGGATTGATGTTGCCGCACGAAGTTCCCTGGGCCTGTGTCCCAGGATGCAGCTCTCTTCACAACACCAGGTATGCCCAGGCCTGGAGAAGCTTGAACTGCTAATAATAAAATCTTTCTTTTTTGGAGGCTGAAGCCTGGCCTCACTGTCCTGACCTGAGTTTGTCCCTTCCTCCCCCACTAGACAGTCACACTTTGGCTTTAGAGTTGATCCCCAGGTGCTAAAGCAGTTTTTCTTTTCCTGTTTTTCCCCCACTGCAATTTATACATTTTATCACAATGTCTAAGCCACAGCCATTGTTTCTTTTCTATTTTTTTTTGTGGTGTCTCTTACCCCTTTTCCTACTTTGTCCAATATTCACAGTTCAAGTGAATAACTAAAATTATAAAAGTATAAAAGTAATTTCAGCCTATAAACCATGGTATTAACAAAGTTATAATTTCATTTTTATTAGTACTAATATTATCTATTTTTATTTTGGCTATTAGACTGAAGCCATTTATCATTCTTTGTATTACTAGCTCCTATGTGCTGAATGACTAGTTCCAGGTATTATCCAGATATACACTAGAAATTAAATAAATGGATAAAAATATGAACAAATGCACAGGTTAAAGTAACTAGCAATTTATTTCAGAAGTCCCCCTCTTGACTTTTCCTGAAAAACAGATCAGGTCACATGCCTCTAGATAGTCCTTTTACATAGCTTCTTATTGCACTTAAACTTTAAACTCCCTATGTTGTTTTATAATTCCCTACAGAGCCTTACAACTTTACCCTCAGCATTTATTATTTTCTTCTTCAATTACAGTCTCATCCCCCCTTTACCCCATTCAAAAACTTAGCTCTTTCCATTCTCCAGTTATCAGTTTAAGAATCACCTTTTCAGAGACTATTTAAATTGTCCACCCAGCAGAATTTTGCAAATCTGTTGAATGTTGACTTCTGCATCTCATGTCCTATGACAAACAACCTCAAAGGTAGCAGTTTAACAATCACCTCCCTCATCCCTCTCTCTTGTGGTTTGATTAGATAGCCTTCTGGTTTAGAGTGGCGTGCTGATCTTTCTGATCCTCTGTTGTCTGGACCATCTAAGATTAACTCACATGTCTGTTGGTAGGCTGAGGGCTGCAGCATCTTGGTTCTCTTCCATGTGGCCCTTCATCCTCTAGCAGGCTAGCTCAGGCTTATTAGATGGTAGTCACAATGCTGCCCTTGCAGCCACAGAACAAGTCTCAGGGCACAACTGTTTTCAAGCCTCAACTGGTGTCACATTTACAAAACCCCATCGGTCGAAACAGGTTTCATAGTAAATAAAATAACTGAATAATAAATAAATTAAGTTGACTATTTTTACAGAAAAATAGGACTTAACAAAATTGCCTTCAGTAGAGACAGATCATCTACACAGACTAATTACAATAGAACAAACAAGGTACAGAGATCCCCCCAACCTCAGTGGCTCATATGGCTTAATAATGTATTTCTATCACACTGTTAATGATAAGATAATCTGAATTATACTCAAACAAAAGATATAAAAAAATGGGAAATTTCAATGTTCTTCCTAAACATTATATAGCATTGCTTCCCAAACTTGATAAAGATTGCAACAAAAATAAATTATAGATCCATTTTCCTTATTAGTATTGATGTAAAAATATTTAATAAATTATCAGCAAATATAATTTAATAGTACATTAAAATTAATAAGCCAAGACCAAATAGGTTTTATTACAGAAATTGAAGGGTAGGTCAATGTTAGGTAATCCATTTGTATAATCCATTATAGTACTAGAGTTTAGGCAAAAAATAACATGATTTCCTTCACAGACACAGAAATTCATTTGACAAAATTCAACACCCAGTCATGCAAAAAAGGAATTAATAGATACTTGCTTAACTTGTCATATGCATGTGTGTATACATGTGTGTATGTGTGTATATTTCATTCTCAAAGCCTTAGTGGTACTTAATGCAGAAACATTAAAGGCTTTCTTGTTAAAGTTGGGAAAACAAGTCTTATATTTAACATTATGTTAGTAAAATTACTCAATGCAATTAGATAAAAATAGAACAATTACAGACATAAAAATAGGGAAGGATTAAATAAAACTATGTGTACTTGAAGATAATGTGATTTTATATTTGTAAAACCTCAAATAGTGAAAGGAAAATTACTTTAAATATAAGATAGGGCCCTGGCCAGTTGGCTCAGTGGATTGAGTGTGGGATCAGCTTGGGGACATTCCTGGTTGGATCCCTGGACAGGACACCTACGAGAGGTGACCATTGGCTTCTTTTTCCCTCCCTCTCTCCCTTCTCTCTTTCTTTTTTCCTCTTGCAGCCAGTGGCTCGGTGTGTCTAAGCATTAACCTCAAGTACTGAGGATAGCTTGGTTGATTTAAGCACCAGCCCCAAATGGGGGTTGCTGGGTAGATCCTGGTCAGGACACATGTGGGAATCTGTATCTCTGTCTCTCCTGCTCTCACTTAAAAAATAGTTTAGTAAAAAATATGCAAAGTAGCAGGTTACGAAAAGCATCCTATATTCATGTATTTAAACACAAACAAGTGAGAAAATATAATAAAATAAAAGACTGTGTTTCTGATAACAGAAAAATATATTATGACAACTTGGAAATAATTTCCAAATTCTCTATGTGAAAAACTATACAACACCCTGAAAGACACAAAATTCAAAATGTATCAATGAAAGGCCATACCATCGTTATAAATAGAAAGATTCAATAACATAAAAATGTCAGTTATTGCTAAAAATTATTTATATATTTAATTTACCATATTTTTTGCTCCATAAGACACACTTTTTTCCCCCTAAAAGTAGAGGGGAAAATTCCTCTGCATCTTATGGAGAGAAAATACAGTATTTTGTTAAATATTTTAACACACCATTTGTTTCAGAATATTTTTTTTTCTTATTTTTCTCCCTATCACCCTAGGTGTGTCTTATGGTCAAGTGTGTCTTAGGGAGCAAAAATACTGTAATCTGTATAAAAATGTCATCAGATATTTAGAGGGGACACATTTTTAAGAAAATAGGTATGAGTGGATGGAAAACCTTGAAGATGAAGAAGAAGATATTGGGCTGTTCCTTACTAAAATATTGAAAGATAATATACAGCTTCTACAATCAAAGTTTGACTTTGATTAATATAGACTGAGCAATGAAACAAAATAAAAAATCTAGTCATAGCTTCAAATGCATAATGATATTTAGCAACACAACAACAGATAACCAGATAATAATGGATTTTCATTAAGTAGCACTGGGCTTACTGAAAAACTATTCCTGATTTGAATTCCAGACAAATTGCAAACATCATAAAGTTGCTTATAAAATATGACATCAAGCTAGTATTAGTAAAAAATTTAGGTGGATTTTGCTATAACTTGGTAGTCAGGAAAACTTTAAATATGACTAAAAACTCAAAAGTAGTAAGGGAGAAGATGGATAAATCTGATGATGTTAAAATCATTGTTTGGAAATTGCCTCCTTGTCAAAACAAACAACAATAAAAACAAAAGCGGCCCTGATCAGTTTGCTCAGTGGATAGTGCATTGGCTTGAAGTGCAGATAGATGTCCCTGGTTCAATCCCCGGTCACGGCACACGTGAGATACATCCACCTGATTCACTCCCCCTCCCTCTCTCCCTTCTCTCTGGCTCAGTTGGTTCGAATGTAGCCTGGGCACTGAGGATAGCTTGTTTGATTCATCCTCTGCCCCAGATGGGGTTGCTATGTGGATCCCGGTCAGGGTGCATGCGGGAGTCTATTTCCCTTCCTCCTACTTGAAACAAACAAACAAACAAACAAACAAGCAAAACAAAAGCAAAGTAAAAAGGAAAATGCACACAACTGGAAAAATATTGGCAACCTATTCACAAAATATGATTATCCCTAATATATAAAAATTTCTAAAAATACAGAAAAAGTAAACCAACAACTATAATGAAAAAAATAAATAAAAAAGGGGATATTGATATAAACATTCCATTCATAAAAAGTAAGATGCAAATGGCTCTTAGCCATATCAAAAATATCTAATAGGAAAAATGCATATGGGAACTGTTATGGCCTGATTAGGTGGTGGCACAGTGGATAGAGTGTCGGACTGGGATGCGGAGGATCTAGGTTCGAAACCCCAAGGTCACCAGCTTGACCCCAAGGTTGCTGGCTTGAGCAAGGGATCACTCGGTCTGCTGTAGCTCCTCAGTCAAGGCACATAAGAGAAATCAATCAATGAACAACTAAAGTGCTACAACAAAGAATTGATGCTTCTCAACTCTCTCCCTTCCTGTCTGTCTGTCCCTATCTGTCCCTCTCTCTGTCTCTCTGACACTTTAGTGATAAGATTACAAAATTGTATAATGTCTATGGAAGAGAATTTGGCAACATCTAGTAAAATTATATGAGCATTTGCCTTTTGACCTAAGAGGGGTCTCATTGAAAACCATGGCTTAGACACATGGTGGATTACTCTGTATCATTTAAATGAAATAAGGAATATCTCAACTTGTTGAATCAACTTCTGAAACATTTTTATGAGAAAAAGCAAGATGAAGAAATTTGTTTATAATATATTGCAATCTGTCTAAAAAAGAAGGGAATAAATATATATTCACACATATTCTTACATTAAAAATGTAGGAATAGTTATAAATTGAAAAATTTTAATGTTACCCAATGTGAGAAGAATAAAATGGAAAAGGTGACAGGGATAGAAGCTAGATTTCTTTGAATCTGTCCTATTTTACAGATTTGATGTTACAATTTTAAAACAATATAAATCTTTTGCATAATTAGAAAATTAAAATTTAAAAAGTAATTCTTAAAAGTCAGAAGTAAAATGAAAGAACTTGACTGTATATTCAGTTGGCAACCTAGCTGCTCAGAGAGTAACTATTGCAACTGAGTTTACAACACTATACCATAAGGACAAAAAGATAGCTCGCTCCAAAAATCTTAGATTTTTGATGGTGATGTTGGTTTGTTATTCTGAGACTGTGTGTGGATAATGTGTAATGGAGCAAACTAATTAGGGTTTTGACAGTAAGAACTGGATTTTCGGATTGCAAGGAGGTGTGTAATGGATGAGACTATGTAAAACTCTTGTAGAGTTGATTTTTAATTTAAAAATTAAGTATAAGTTCATATGTATTTTACCTCAAAATATATATTTTCTAGAACTTTTTATTTAAAAGATGTAGGGGAAAAAATGACCATTAGCATCCGCAGGATGCAAAATTCTCCTAAAGAAACCAAAGTTTCTTGGGGAAGGGCAGAGCCCAGGTCTGGGGTAGGAAATGAAGAATAACCCTGAATATCTTGCCATAACAAACACAAGGAAAACATCCAACATTACTAGTGTCATGCTACAGAGAGTCAGGATCCATCTTGAAAAGGTGACCCTGGATCAAAGATGGTATAATTCAGGAATCAGTAAGCATAACAGTTAATAAATGAAATAAATCATTTGTGTGCTACTCAATGAAGTCGTATTTTTCCCTAAATTAAACTTAAACCTGAGTGTGACTACACCTAATTTTACTACTGACCTACATATCAATTTACTATAAATAAGGGTTCAGAGGAGCATATTTGATGACACCATGTGAAATAATCAGCAATATCTAAATAATGAGAAAACTCCAGGATCATGGTTCTGGTTCTTCAACAATAGTAACAAAAATTCCAAGGAGAAAAAAATGCAAAGAGAACTTATAGTGCAAAAGAGATGTGAGATGTATCAATATATCATTAATTGTACTCAGTTTATGAACCTTTGTTTGAATACCAGTCAAACTAACAATGAACTAATGAAAATAAGAAGAAAATTCAAAGAAATCAGAGAACACTGACTAGATTTTTGATAATCTGAAGGAGATACCATTGTCTATTTTAGCCTATGTTCATAGGAAGAATTCTCAAAGGGGTATGTGCAAAAAACAATTATAACTGATGTAGAATTATACATACACACATATGTGCATGCATGTGCACAAACACACACACATATAAAATATGATACCGCAGATTTGCTTAAAATAATTTGCAGTGGGTTGAAATGGATCTGAGAAAAGATAAGATTGGCCACAAGTTGATAGTGTTAAAGTTGTGTGGTGGTGTATTAGGGTTTTTGCTGCCTACATTTACATAAGTTTACAAATTTTCATGATAAAAAGAAAAGAATATTTTAAAAATAATGGCAAGGAAAAATATCCTTTATGTGGTATTTATTTCCTTAACTCAGAATTTCTTCAAAAGCTACTTTGCATAAAGTAATGAATATTATTAACAGTTTTGATCCTCACAGGTTATTAAACCTGATTCCTTTGTTTTAATTAAAAAAAAAAATTGTTGTGTGACTTGTGATGGTGCAGTGGATAAAGCGTTGACCCGGAACGCTGAGGTTGCTGGTTCAAAACCTTGGGCTTACCTGGTTGGTCAAGGCATATATAGAAACAGATGCTTCCTGCTTGCCACCTCTTCTCTCTCTTCTTTCTGTCTCTCCTCTCTAACATAAATAAAATCTCAGAAAACTAATAAATAGAAACTTTTTATTGATTTTAGAGAGAAAGAAAGAAACATCAACTTATTGCTCTACTCATCCATGCATTCATTGGTTGATTCTTGTATGTGCCTCAGCTAGACATTGGATCTGCAACCTTGGAGCATTCAGATGATGCTCTAACCAACTGAAATAACTGACCAATGCATGAACATGATTTCTTTCATCTTAGTATGAGCATGTCTTATTTTATTTTTTAAGAGAGAGGAAAGGAGAGAAAGAGATAGAAATATCTAGCTGCTACTGTGTGTGACCTGACAGTGAAATCAAACTGGTAACCTCTGCGCACTGGGATAATCCTCCAACCAACCAAGCTATCTGGCCAGGGCTTAAGTTTTACTGATTTTTAGAAAGACAGAGAGAGGAAGGGAAAAATAAGGGAGGGGAAAGGGAAACATTTGTTGCTGCACTCAGTTTTGCATATTTTGTTTGCTTCCCATGTTCCCTTACTGGGGATCATACCTGCAACTTTATTGTTTCGGGAAGACATTCTTAGCTGACTGAGCTAAGGAGCCAGGGCCAGTATGAGCATATCTTAATCAAATTTTAAAGTAATTAGAATTAACCAAGGACCTTTAAAATCTATTCTGTTAACTTTTTAAAATTCATCATAAGCAAAACTTAACCCTCAATAATTCTATGCTTCATATGTATGTATATAAAATAAAATATTTATATATCAGAAAAAATTAATTTATTTTGCAATAACCAACAGCCTAAAATTAATTGGTATATAAGAGGTTTATTTTTTGCACATACTACATGTTGTTTTTGGGTTAGCTCATTGTTCCTTGGGGCTCTGCTCATTGTAGTCACATAAAAGTCTGAGCTGATGGGGGTTCCACCTTGACATGTGCTTCAACTGCCCGGAATTAAGGGGAAAAACATCACAGCAAACCATGAGCTGGCAATTAAAGATCTGTGTGGATGTGAGAGATGCCACTTCTCCTCACTGTTTATTGGCCAAAGCAAATCACATGGCCCCATAGAGCAAATGGGGTGAGATCAACCTAAACTTGTTGCTATTAATACAATCTGCCATGCCATATAGAAATATTTTTTAAGTGCAGAAAATTGCTTTTAATGCTCTGTATTGTGTGGGTGCAAGTAAGTGACTATGAAAACTTTTTTTCTATATTGATTTTATAACAGTAATTTTTCAACTTTGAGTCAAAGTATTTTCTTCTAAATTTATTTGGGTTTACTTTCTTTCAATTTGTGTAGTGTGTAAGATCAGTGGTCAGCAATGGGGGACGGTCACGTGAAGAACTCAGACCCGGACTTTTGGCTAGGGCCGCCCACACAACCAAGCGCGCCAAAAGAAACTTCCCAAGAGTCTTTGGGATAAGAGCAACTGCCTATCAGCCAGTGAGATTTCACCACGTTATAATTGCTCACCCACCCTAGAGGACCCATTTAAATACCTCTCACATAGTTTAATTTGTGTGACTCCTCCAGCATCTGTACCCCGGGACCGGAGGACATCGCCGGGCGGGATGCACAGTACTTAATAAAGCCGTTACTATTCCACACTTTGTGGATTTCGGTCCCCCTTCCTTCTTTCTCGGTGGGGAAAAATACCTTACATAGTACACTAAAAATTCTCACTAACATAAAGCTTGGATTTGTAAAGAAAATGTTATTTATTTTGTTTATAGTAATCCTGTTACCTTTAAGAGTTCTCACCAATGGGAACAGAAGGACTAACATTTCAGTCTTTATTGATGAATGATAAGAGAGTAACTTGAACAGTCTCCTCTTTAATATGCTGTGTCTTTGATTTTCCAGACATGCATCCCTCTCCTGGCTCCTTCTTTTCAAGATAGCATCCAAGTCTTAATTGGCCATAAGGCAGAGAGGAGACCTTGAGATCCCTTGGATCTAGAGTCTGCTGGTTTCAGATGTGTGAGTCTGGGTGCTAGATCCCTGCTGGTCCCCAGTGCTGAAGTCTGGCTGGTCCAAATGGTAATTTTTAGTGGTACCCCAGTTCTTTCTCTACTCTGTTCTCCTGGTACCATAGATTCCTCTAGGGACCTGCATAGAGTTCTTGTTTGGCTGCAGGGCAGGCAGTCTTCTCACAGTCCTCACCATAGAACACTGTCCCACTATGGAAGCCCCTTCTGGAAAGCTCCCCAGTCAGTCCATCAGTTGCCACAGATTTCTGTCTATCTTATAATGAAACCAAGCATAATTTTGGAGAGTAAAACCTCAAATCCTCCCTAAACTGCACATGGATTATAGGCTACTGTCAGAAAGGGTCCTTCCAGAAGCCCACAGGAGAATGGGAGCTAGAGGTGACTGCCATCACTATGTTTCTGCTTCTTAATTCTTACCTCACCCTCTCTCTGAGCCTTGGGGGAGGTTGGGCAGATGCATCTGAATAGCTAATGCATCTCTTTCTCTTTGTTTTTCTTCTTGCCATCTTATGACACCAGAAAGGAGCAAGTTTTTCTTTCATATCCCCTAAATCATATATTCCCTTTACCCTAGAGTATCAAGTCATGGCTTCTATTCCTTGGTCAGAAAGAAAAATTTTAAACTATAGAAGAACATAAAGACTGTAGGATTCCCAGCTTCATGATAGATTTGCTAAAGAAGGAAAAAGCGGTATTGGAAAAGCCTTTTCTCTAAACAGTGGCTGGCCCTCCTGTTGTAAAAACCTTGTGAATGTCAGATGGTGAATATTGTCTTGTTCTTTCTTGTTAACTTCTTGTATAAAAACACTACTCACTTCACAGACATTGGATGCTTTTGGCAGGCCAATGTACAAGATCATGAAAGTCAAAGAAGAAAACTCATACATGATTTACAAAATATTATTGTATTTATATTTATTTTCCTTTTTATGCACATTTTAATAAATATAAAGTAGTATCAGAAAGTAAATAATGTGTATTTATACATGGTATAACACTAAAGGGATAACATATATATTTTTTTCTTTTTTAAATTGAATTTATTGGCGTGACATTGACTAATAAAATTATATAGGTTTCAGGCATACAATTCTGTACTATATCATCTGCATATTATATGAGTGTTCACCACCTCAAATCAAATCTTTTTCCATCACCATTTATCCCCTTCTATCTCACAAATTTTAACTCGCATAAACTATTATACACACACACAAGTCCATATATATATATATATATATATATATATATATATCACTCAGGTAAGTCAACCAAGGGATAATAACTGGTATTTATGACAAAATTTCAATTGCACAAATTTGCATTACTATCAACTATTCAAAAGTAAAGGTATTCATTTCCCAAAATACAGATATAAGCAGTAAGAATGAATAAATAAACATGACGATTATATTGGTGCCCAGTCATGGATTGTTCAGAAAAGAGAATTTGAAAATGTTTCAAGTAAAATGTTAGGCAACAAGCAGGAAATGGAATGGGCAAAGCCTGAGATGTTAACTGATGCAGTTGAAGCTTAGCCGTATGGCCAAAGCAACTGTCTGAAAAACCTGAGTAAGAGCTGGCACTTCAACTCTAAAACCAGAGATGAAAATTTAATTCATATCAAAACAGCCTTGTATCTCCCAAACTGATTGCAGAAACAATTGTGTGTGATCTCTTGCTGTAACCCATTTTTTTTTCCAAAGCTGTCTGAATGCCTCATATTAAAAGAATAAAAAACTAGACCTCATTGATTGAAAAGAATTAGTTCCCTATTATATGGGAAAGTATCCAGCATCCTTGGTTCAGTTTGTTTTGATGATAGATTAATCTCATTATTATTTATTTTTTTAGAGCAACTTCTCCTTCAATATTCTGATTATAATTATTATGACTTTGTTAGTTCACTCACCAATAATGTGTCTACTTACGGATTCTGTTGGGTTAAATATTTTCTGTGCTCTAATTGTATTGTGGAAGTGTTTTGTATGGTTAACACACACACAGAGACAACTTGCTTCAAGTGGTAGAACTGCTTTCATACAGATTAGGATTTTTGTTCATTTGTTTTTTTTAGAGAGAGAGAGAGAGAGAGAGAGAGAGAGAGATGGACAGACAGACAGGAAGGGAGAGAAATGAGAATTATCATGTCACTTTAGTTGTTCCTTGATTACTTTCTAATATGCGCCTTGACCAGGGACTCCAGCTTAGCCAGTGACCCCTTGCTCAAGTCAGCGACCTTGGTCTCAAACCAACGACCTTGGTCTTCAAGCCAGCTATCTTTGGGCTCAAGCCAACAACCATGGGGTTGTGTCTATGATCCCATGCTCAAGCCAGCGATCCTGTGCTCAAACTGAAGCCTGTGCTCAAGTGGGTGACCTCGAGGTTTTAAATCTGAGTCCTCAGCATCCCAGGCTAATGCTCTATTCACTGTATCACCACCTGGTCAGACCAGAGATAGGATTTTTAATAACCTAACAGTAGGTGAGATGTTGACTTTAATGTAATTCAATGCTTATAAATAAGTTATGTTACAATTGTCATTTAATATTTTTTATATAATTTAATATATAATTGTCATTTAATATTTTTTTTAACAAAAGCTTTTTAAAGAAGTATAGTCTTACAAAAAGAAAGTTAAAAATAGTGGGTAGGTTTCACAAGCAACCAGAAGTTCATTTATAGAATGCTGACCCTGAAAGCCCTTTAATGCTAATCTAGTCTTCTTTCCCCATTTATTAAAAGAAGAGAATGAGACCTGTACAACATAATGAGCTGACCTAGGCCACACAAGTTATTGGTCTGGGTGTGGTTAATCTGGGTGGTCAAGACCCCACAATGTGGTCACTGTTTCTTAGCATGTTCTTAACCCACGAAATAGTTAAAAATATTTCAAAAACCTAACGAAAGTAGATTTTTACCATGGTCGTGAATTTCTTAGGATCACATGGATAACACTGAGATTGCAAATTAACTCTTAAAAACCAGTAGCCGAACATAGCAAAACTTTGTTTCTTGTTCTTGCTACAGGGTCAGCGAGGCTTTGCTGTCTATCACCATTTGAGAGCCAAGCTGGGTGCAGGGTCTTGTGGCTACATTATCAGGCACATGTGGTCTTTTCAGGGTTGTGGAACTAACGATTTTCAAGTGAAAAATAGTAGGACATACTTGAGGTAAAACAAAAAATAAATTAATTAAAAATATTTCTTGAGTAAAAGTAGGTTAGTTTGAGAAGGAGGTGCTCATATATTCTGATCATGAAGCAGCCTATGAAGGAGACATCTGAGTACTTTCCAGGAAGGGTCTGAAAAGCTGGGCCCTGGTTCTCTACCAGGATGAGGAGTGACAGCAGTGTAATCCCATGTTTATCAGCTTTCGTTAGGACTGTGTATTGACTCAGAAGGAGAAGGGAGACACTCAGTGAACATCTTCACATATATCTTTAATTTTACAGCCCCATTTGGCAGAGATGATAGCTGTTATCATTTCAAACTTTATGGATAGGGGTGGGAATGGCTCAAAGAAATTTGAGCTAGAAACGCTAATTGAGCAGTTGTTCAGCTGTGTGAATAGTGCTCTGAGAAGACAAAGTGCTTTGCTTCATGCATGTCCACGGACACAGGCTAGAAAAGGACAGAGCTAGGACAGGAATCCAAATTTCCTAATTTCTGGTCAGCAGCTCTGAATTCTGCAATGTATTGTTTTAGCTGGAGGGCTAATATCACGGGTGATGAATGTTTCTAACAATGGATCTTTCATCTTTCAGTGTGGATAAAAACCAATATCCCTTACTCTTACATCTGGGACTTTTAGTTTGGTTGAGCTGAGACAAAGATACTATCCACGTAAACATCCTCCTCCTCCTCCCCCTACGCCTTCCCGAACCCAGTATCTACTTGAATCGATTGATACACACCTGGGAACTTGTGTAAACTGTTGATGGAGGGAGAGGTTTTAATTCAGTGTGGGGATATTATGGCAACTGTCCTGTAGATTTTATTTGAGATACCACGGCTCTGGATGCTTGAAAATAACTTTTGTATTATTCTGGGCAAGAAGTAAAGGCGAGGACTTAACAGACCTATTCAGGGGTCACTTTATGAATCTCAAGAACAGAGTTACAGGATAAGAAAAACCCTTGCCCCTAGCTTTGCAACTGGTCCTGTGCACGAAAGGCCTGCAATTTTAAAGACTTTCAGAAACTGCTTTTTTTAGCATGGATAGGGACATTTTCATTATGTGCTGTGATGGCTATAAGGCTTTTTGCCAAGTGGCTTTATACAGACAAAACAGGAGAGGTCAGAAAAAGAGAAGACAAAAAGAAAGATAGTGCTGCCTGGTTGGTTTGTGGGCTCAAAGGAGAAAACTGTCCAAGCTCTTAAAAATGAATAAACAAACAAAAAAAACCAAATAAATAAATAAATAAGTAAATAAATAAATAAATAAATGGCCCTGACTTGGCTCAGTGGTAGAGCGTTGGCTTGGCATGTGGATGTCCCTGGTTTGATTCCCGGTCACGGCACACAGAAGTGCCCATCTGCTTTTCCACCCCTCCTCTGCTTGCTTCTCTCCCTCCTCCTCCTGCAGCCATGGCTTGATTGGAACAAGCTGGCCCAGGTACTGAGGGTGGCTTCATGGCCTCTGACACAAATGCTAAGAAGAGTTCAATTGCTGTGCAATGAAGCAACACCTTAGATGAGCAGAGCATCACTCCTTAGTGGGCTTGACAGGTGGATCCTGGTTGGAGAACATACAAGAGTCTGTCTTTGCCTCCCCTCCTCTTACTGAATAAAATAAATGAGTGAATGAATAAATGAATGAATAAATACATAAATAAATAAATAAATAAATAAATAAATAAATAAATAAATAGAGCCTATTTCTGTGGGGAGACGTTGGTTATGAGGTCTTGGTATTTGGATGTGACATCTATGAAGCCAGCAGACATTAGGGTTACATACTTATAATAGCATGTATACCCTCTTTATGAAAATAAATCAGCTAAATCAAACCCATTTTAATTGTTAAATCATTATCCATCTAAGGAAATAATTGTTATTTTTAAGATAAAAATATTTCCTGTGCTTTAGATTAAAATGCTTGGTATAGTTTTAGACAATGCTTTCCTTTTAAAAAAAATATAGCAAACAACCTCAGGGCAATTTTTGAAATAATTATACATGAGGTTATGTTTGCAAGCTGGACAGGGCTCATGTGAACCAAATCAGCTTGTTTAAGAGTCCCGAAGTGTGTTCAAAGCACATTCCACCTGGTCTGGTCCCCACTTCATTCTTCAGTGCTTTATAGTCTTAAGAAGATGACAGGTTTTCTTTTTAACTTCGGGGTTAAATGTGGCTGTGATATTACACAACGTTTCACAGCATGGAAATGAAATATTTGGTCAGGTTGATGTGTCCTTTCTTCCTGGTTGCAGATGAATGGCTGGCACACTCTCACTACCACAGGCATTCAGAAATCCTGCTTGTTTTCACCTAGAAAAACAAACAGCAAAAGGTTGTGTTGTTTTCCTATTACACAAAAATGTTACTTCATTAATTTACATGTAGAAGTCAAATATTTTATGGTAGACACCTACAGCACAAGCCTCATAAATAATTGTACAAGACTATCATCCTTAACTCAATAAGAATAATTTATTTTCTTTTTCAGGAAATATGACTTAAAATTGTTTTGCTGTCAGAAATGATGGAATTTTTCCAAATGGAGTTGCCATTTCCCCCTTTGCCTAGCTTCCCCTTTACTCCCTTTCACATGGGCCATGATATCTTTAAAGTAGCCAAGTAGTCACCTATTTTCTGCGATGAAGATCCTCGAGTTTCAGACGCCGGCCAAGAGATTGCAGAGTTAGGTTAGCTGACTGATTTCATTGAAACCCACTGATGTTAGAAAAGGATGATGAAAAATTGTACTACTCCATGTGCACATTTCCAAAGATATAGCATATGCTTTCAATTTAATTTAATTTTACTTTATTTTATGTTTTTAGTGAAAGACGGACAGAGTCAGAGAGAGAGGGATAGTCAGGGACAGAGAGACAGGAAAGGAGAGAGAAGAGAAGAATCAAAACTTTGTTGCAGCATGTTCATTGATTGCTTTCTCATATGTGTCTTGACGGTGGGTTAGGGGGCTCG
The DNA here is from genome assembly GCA_037038555.1 of Rhynchonycteris naso. Taxonomy (NCBI): domain Eukaryota; kingdom Metazoa; phylum Chordata; class Mammalia; order Chiroptera; family Emballonuridae; genus Rhynchonycteris; species Rhynchonycteris naso. Next base: position 234,440,167 of record CM072998.1, read on the forward strand.
AGCAGAGCCAATGATCCTTTGCTTAAGGCAGCGACTTTGGGTTTCAAGCCAGCGACCTTTGAGCTCAAGCCAGGGACCATAGAGTCATGTTAATGATCCCATGCTTTAACCAGGGACTCCATGGTCAAGCTGGTGAGCCCGTGTTCACTCTGGCGACCTCAGGGTTTCAAACCCGAGTCTTTAGCACCCCAGGTCGACACTCTATCCACTGTGCCACCACCTGATTTGGCACTTTCAATTTAATCTTAGAAAGTATCTACATATTTTTAAAGTTCTTTGTTTTTCATATGATAAAAGTAATATATGTTCTTGGGTAAATTTTTTTTTAATTTTTTTTTATTTTATTCATTTTAGAGAGGAGATGAGAGAGAGAGAGAGAGAGAGAGAGAGAGAAAGAGAGAGAGAGAGAGAAAAAGGGGGGAGGAGCTAGAAGCATCAACTCCCATATGTGCCTTGACCAGACCAGTGCAGGGTTTTGAACTGGCGACCTCAGTGTTCCCAGGTCGACGCTTTATCCACTGCACCACCATAAGTCAGGCAGTTCTTGGGTAAAATTTTAAAAAACTAAGAATTTTGTTTTTCTCTCTTATTTCTAGGTTTTGGTTTTTTAAATTCTATTGGTTATTCTGGAGATTAAACTCTGCAGTTTTAAAAAAAAATTTTTTTCTTTCCCTGTGAAGATTTATAAGGCAGAATTTTAATTATTTGTCTTCCTATGGGTAGAACAAGGATTTGAGCACATGTTTGCAGGATCCCAGTCATTTTTCTTTCTATAACAGCATTGGCTCTCTCTTCAACTATATTGGCTGTCCCTTATGCAGTGCATACTGTGTGCCACTACTTCAGGAGACATTTCACACATAGTCTCTGATTTCATCTTTGCAATACACTATGAGGTCACTATCGATGTCTCTGTGTTGTAGATGAGAAAACTGACTTGAGTGGTTGGTCACTTTTACCCATGCAACTCACCTCGTGCAGTTGCCAATTTGGAGTGTAGTTTGATTGGCTACAAATGATTATACTGCTCCTTGTACTTATCATGATCATGATATCTGAGTAGTGCCTGGTAGAGTGATGGAACAAATTATGGTTCTGGTAATTGTTAACTGAATGAATGAATGTGTAGTACTGTATGTGTGAATTTGCTTTACACACTGTGAAGAGTGTGCTATTACTGAATACATTAAAACAAAGAGAAAAGGAAATGAAATGCAGATCTCCATTAGCCCAACCTTTACTCTTTCTGTATAGGCCCTGTGAACTAGGGCTGAAGGGCAGAAAAGAGCAAGGAGTGCTTGCTAAGGGTGTTTTCTGGTGTAACAGAAGTTAACATTGTTATTTACGAGTTATAAAAAATGAATAAAAAAAGAGAGTCCAATAAATATGACCATATCAGCAGAAAAAATAAAACCCATTCAAGGAAAATGGCTTGACTTTGAAAATCAATAAAGAGAAAATGGACCAATCTTTCAACTATAGATTCAGCCTAACATATTTATTTACTTTTAATTTTCCCATTGCTTTATTCTAGAATATCAAAACACTACTTTAGGTTTCCTCACTTCCCAAATCCAGTGTTGGCCTACCCTCTCCTCAACTTGTATCACTGAGATGTCTCTCAAGTATATTTCAGTCTTTGTACCTTTTTCCCTCCATCCTCAGGATTCCAAAAATTTCCTTATTCAATCCAAAGCTTTTTTTGTGTGTGTGTATTTGCATTCAGATATATGGTAACTTCCCAAATGCAGCTTCATTTAACTTAACTATTGCCTTTTTGTTTAAGAATGATCTAGTTAGCTCTCTGCTTGCATGTGGCTTGCCATATCTGCACATACTGAATTGCAATCCTTTCTTTCTTTTTAATTTTAATTTACAGGGAGAGAGAGAGAGAGAGAGAGAGAGAGAGAGAGAGAGAGAGAGAGAGTCAGAGAGAGGGACAGATAGGAACAGACAGACAGGAATGGACAGATGAGAAGCATCAGTCATCAGTTTTTTGTTGCGACAGCTTAGTTGTTCATTGACCGCCTTCTCATATGTGCCTTCACCAGACCGAGTAACAACCTGGTCGAGAATGCGACCTTGGGTCCAAGCTGGTGAGCTTTATGTTCAAGCCAGATGAGCCTGTGCTCAAGCTGGCGACCTCGGGGTCTCAAACCTGGATCCTCCGTATCCCAGTCCGACGCTCTACCCACTGTGCCACTGCCTGGTCAGGCGCAATTCTTTCTTTTTCCTGAATATGTCTTCTTTGGTGATTAAAAAAAAATTACTTAGTTAAGTGTCAGTGCCTATTTGAGCCATACCGACTCCTGCCACCTCTCCTACACAAATCACAGCGTAGATGATAACCCATAGCAGTCCTCGTGACAGCCTTGAGACAGGGAGAAGAACATACCAAAACTGGCTTATTTCAGGTCCCTCCTTCTATGATATCCTGAAATGAACATAAGGGAAAGTAAGGAAGCTCCAGAGTAGAGAATGACTACAAAAATCAAAGAATTGTGGCCAATACAATCTAATCCTTAGATTTAGAATACCTACTGAAGACTAATGAGGATGAAGCTTAGCTACTGGTTAATTTTGTTTCAAGTCTGCATATTTTAAGGCTAGTAATCTTCTCCACAAATTCTCTTTTTTCTTTTGTTGTAGGAAGAAATAATATAATATCTGAATAATAAAGAATAATATTTTTCTTTAGCTATCCTTGTAGAATAAAGATATATATTCTATTGAAGCATTATAAAGTGGCTGAGTTTTATTTTTAACTTGAACTTTAAACTGTAAGTGTTATAATCAGGCTAATTATATATTTTAATAAAATTTTGTGTTGGTTATTATTTTTTATTTTACAAGACTGTAAAATTACTGCTAGCTCAAACTTAAAGTTCTGTATCCTAAATATGTTAAATCTGTAACATAAATCATAAATATTTCACATGTAAGCATTCTTTTCCTGATAAAGGAGAGAAAATACCAGACTCATCTTATCTGTAGACATACTTACATAATTCTGGCTGCTTTTAGACATACACATTTGATTTCTAATATGTATAGATGTATATAAATTTTAGAAAAAAAAATTTATTTTTTACTTTTAAAAATCAAAGAACTATTCATTCCCCTTGATGCTAAATTTTTTGATAGGTTTTATAATCATAGAGAAAATATTTATATATTACTGACTTTTCATTTTTGTTAATGCATTTACTGCCACATACTAAGTTTCCAGAACTTAAATATGTGCTGCCATGATCACTACTACAGTGACACCATTCATCAGGAATGCTAACTTGCTTAGTACCTGAGGCAGCCCATGAATGGGCTGAACAATTAGAGGCAACTGTTGGTTTTCATTGATGTGGTTGAAATCATGAGTAAATGGTCAATCATTAGTACAAAAAGTTTTGTTTATTGTCATGATACTATCATAGTTTAGTAATTTTTATTACTTCATGGGTAAAATCACAAGTATTTTCTTGCCCTTTATAATCATTTCCAATTCTGCATTTAAGAAAATTATTTCTAGTTGTTAGAGACACATTAAGAGCTATTAATGTTGCATAAAATTTTATTGTGGTGGTAACAACAGATTGCTAATTTCTTTTTTTTCTAAAATGTAATGTACTAACAAGTCCCACACCATAACTGACTGAATGTTTTTAAATGTTCTGTGAAATGTGGCTTGAGGAAATAGTTGCATATAGTACATGAGTTTGAATTGTAATGTTATCCCTAAACCAGTGAATCTGAGAAAATAATTTAATCTGTAAAACTAATTATTTCTTATCTGTAAAATGAGTATAATATCAGTTTCACATGGTTGCACAGTACCTAACAGTAAATTTATGTTGTCATTTAATATATATTAGTTCTTTTCCTTCTTCCAAACATTTTTCTGTGAAGCTGTGATAGAAGTCCCATCTCTCAAGTGGTCTAACAACAGCCTTTGACAAAAGCTTCATATTCCTTATAATGTATCCATCATAGAGCTGGGAGGTTCTTCTACCAATCAAGCTCAGGGCCATGAGTATCACATAAGTCCTTAAAGTGTATGAACTTTGTAGCCATCTACATTATTTATCATTCTATTATTCTCACTAGCTGTGTTACCTACAATGAGATACTGAATCTTTCTGTGCCGCTATTGCCTCATCTAGAAATGAGCTTATTAACAGAAACTACCTCTGAGTTGTTGAGGGACTGAGATGAGTTAAGATTTGTAAAAAATTTAAAACAGTGCCTCATGCATAGTTGAATAAGTGTCATTTATTATTACCAACCTAATTAATTTGTGTTTAAAAATTCTGATCATTTTCAGTAATAACATGGACATTTTTTATTGTGTAATGTGCATTTTAGATTATGACAATATTTTTAGACAAATTATCTCATTTGAGCCTCCTCCAGACTCTGTAGAATAAACATTACCATCTCCCTTTGACAGAGATGGAAACTGAAGTTTAAAAAATTGAAGTGCTATTGTTCCCCCATGGCTAATAAAAAGAAAATGATGAAAATTCAGGTTGGTACAAATTTTTCCCATTCCAAATCCTATGTACTTTTTATTATACCACAAACATAATTTGATTGGCTTTTAGTATAGCAGATTCTGTATCAAAATCTCAAAACTTATTACTAAAGAAGAACATTAAAAATACTATATTCATTGAAGTTAATCTTCAGAATAGAAATAAGAACATCTCCAGACATAGAGAAGCTGAGGGAATTTATCCCCAGAAAACCCCACTGCAAGAAATACTCAAGAGGGTAGTTCTTCCAGATACAAAGAACAAAACAAAACAAAACTACAAGTAAAAGCTCCAGAAAGGCTACAATAAAAGCAAAGATAATCTGTGACAACAAAAACATAAAAGGGAAGAAGATAAAAGAGGATGGAGTACAGAAACACTCAGAAGAGAAAGCACTCTTGTATATATGAACACTTTTCTCTCAATACTCTAATATTAACCACCCATGGCGGGGGGAAACAGACTGAATCACATAGGTTAAAAAAGGAAGAAATAGAGGAAAGAAGTATGGAATACCAACAAGGAAAACAACTGACAGAAATACAAAAGAGAAGAACCAAAGGAGACAGAACTACTAGAAAACAAAACACAAAATAGCCTTAGGAAATCCTCAACTGTCAATAATTGCCCTAAATGTAAATGGACCAAACTCACCAATAAAGAGGCACAGAATAGCATATTGGATCAAAATGCAAAATCCAAATGTATGCAGACCTACAGAGACATATCTAAGCTACAAGGAAAAAAGTAGACTCAAAGTGAAAGGTTGGAAAATTATTCTCCAAGCCAAAAATATCCCCCCCAAAAGCAGATGTAGCCATACTAATAACTGAAAATGCTGACTTCAAGACAACAAAGGTACAAAGATGGACATTTTATAATGATAAAGGGTACATGGTATAAAGAAGATGTAATACTTCTTAATATATATGCACTGAACCAGGGAGCACCAAAATATATAAGATATCTACTAACTGATCTAAAAATAGAAACAGAAAAACTCAATCATACTTGGGGATTGCAACACTCCATTGAGAACTTTAGACAGATCATCCAAACAGAAAATTAATAAAGACTATAAGGCTTTGAAACTAGAATATAACTCTAAAAAGAAAGTAAAAAGCTTACAAAAATGTGGAAACTACACAATATACTTAAAATAAATGACTGGATCAAAGTTGAAATAAAAGCAGAGATTAAAAGATATATACACACAAACAAGGATGACAACATGACATATAAAAATTTCTGGGATGCAGTGAAAGCAGTAATAAGAGGGAAGTTTATATCATTATAAGCTTATGTCAAGAAACAAGAGAGATTCCAAATAAACAACCAAACACCACATCATAAATGCCTAGGAAAGGAAGAACAAAGGCAACTCAAAGTCAGCAGAAGAAAATAAATAGTAAAAATTAGAGCAGAACTAAATAAAATAGAGAAAAAGACTATTAAAAAATTAATACAACAAAATGCTGGTTCTTTGAAAAGATTAATAAAATTGACAAACCTCTGGTTAGAATCACTAAGGATAAAAGAGAAATGACTCATACAAACAAAATCTGAAATGAAAGAGGAAAAATTACCACAGACATCATCGATATAAAAAGCATCATACTAGAATACTATGAAAGATTATATGCCACCTAATTAAACAATCTAGAAGAAATGGATAAGTTCCTGGAACTATACAATCTGCCTAGACTGAGTCACAAAGAAGAAGAAAACCTAAATAGACTCATAAGCAAGGAGGAAATAGAAACAACTATCAAAAACCTCCGCAAAAATAAAAGTCTAGGGCCAGATGGCTGCACTAGTGAATTCTACCAAACATTTAAAGAATACTAGTACTTATCTTTCTCAAAGTCTTCCAAAAAATAAAAGAAGAATCAATATTTTCTAACACATTCTATAAGGCCAGTATAACCTTTATACCAAAACCTGGCAAGGACAACAAAAAAAGAGAAAACCACAGACCAATATCTCTAATGAATACAGATGCAAAACAACTATACAAAATACTAGCAAATTGAATGCAACAATGCATTATGATCAAGTGGGATTCATTCAAAGAGCACAAATGTGGTTCAACATATGTAAATCAATCAATGTAACACACTACATCAACAAAACAAAGAATAAAAATCATATGATCCTATCAACAGATGAAGAAAAGACATTTCATAAGATACAACATCCCTTTGTGTTCAAAACACTCAATAATATGGGCATGGAAGGAAATACTTTAACATTATAAAGGCATATATGAGAAATCATCAGCTAATATTATACTAAATGGTAAAAAATTGAAAGCTTTTTTTCTAGTGTCAGGAAAAGACATAGCTGCTCATTCTCTCCACTCTTTTTTTTTTTTTTTTTTTTTTTACAGGGACAGAGAGAGAGTCAGAGAGAGGGATAATAGGGACAGACAGACAGGAATGGAGAGAGGTGAGAAGCATCAATTATTAGTTTTTTATTGCCATTACGACATCTTAGTTGTTCATTGATTGCTTTCTCACATGTGCCTTGACCGCGGGCCTTCAGCAGACCGAGCCACCCCTTGCTAAAGCCAGTGACCTTGGGTCCAAGCTGGCGAGCTTTTGCTCAAGCCTGATGGACCCGCGCTCAAGCTGTCGACTTCGGGGTCTCGAACCTGGGTCCTCCGCATCCTAGTCCGACGCTCTATCCACTGTGCCACCGCCTGGTCAGGCTCATTCTCTCCGTTCTTATTCAACATAGTTCTAGAAAATTTAGCCAAAGTAACTAGGTAAGAGAAAAAAATAAAAGTCATCCATATCAGGAAAAAAGTCTCAAAGGTATCACTATTTGCAGATAACATGATCCTATATATAGAAAACCCCAAAGACTTCATCAAAAAATTATTAGAAACAATAAACCAATGCAGTAAAGTCACAGAATACCAAATCAATAAACCAATTCTACAGCTTTCTTGTATGCCAACAATGAAACTTCAGAAAAAAACTAAAAAACAAAACAAAAAAAACAACAAAAAATTCCGGTTACAATTGCAAAAACAAAACAAAACCTAGAAATAAATTTAACAAAAGATGTGAAGGACCTATATATTGAAAAATACGCCTGACCTGTTGTGGTGCAGTGGATAAAGCATTGACCTTTAATGCTGAGATCACGAGTTCAAAACCCTGGATTTGCCTGATCAAGGACATATGGGAGTTGATGCTTCCTGCTCCCGCCCTCACTCTTTCTATATGTAAAATGAATAAATAAAATCTGTAAAGAAAAAATACAAAGCATTATTGAAAGAAGTTAAAAAAGATACAATGGAATGGAAAAATATTTTCTGTTCATGGATTGGAAGAATCAACATAGTTATAATGGTTGCATTACCCAAAGGTATATACAGATTTAATGCAATCCATCAAAATTTCATTGTCATTTTTTTTTAAAGAAATGGAACAAAAAATCACCAGGTTTGTATAAAACCATAAACAACTCAGACTAGCCAAAGTAATTCTGAGGAAAAAGAATGCAGCTGGAGGTATCACACTATATGATTTCAAATTATATTATAGAGCCATGCAAAACATCATGGTATTGGCAGAAAAACAGACATACAGACCAATGTAACAGGATTGAGGGCCCAGAAATAAAGCCTCATATATATGGACAAATCATCTTTGACAAAAGAGCCAAAAACACAATGGAGAAACGAAAGTTTCTTCAATAAATAGTGCTGGGAAAATTGGAAAGCCACATGTAAAAGAATTAAACTTGACTACAGATTGTCCCCATAAAGAAAAATTAATTCAGAATGGATCAAAGACCTAAATATAAGACCAGAAATGATAAATTACATAGAAGAAAGCATAGGTACTGAAATTATGGTCTTTGGCCACAGAGAACATTTTATGAATTCGACTACAAAGGCAAGGGAAGCAAAGGCAAAAATAAATGAATGGGACTATATCAAACTAAAAAACTTCTGCACAGCAAAAGAAACTGACAACAAAATAAAAAACAGTCAACCGAATGGGAGATGATATTTTCAAACAATAGCTTTGATAAGGGGTTAATATACAAAATATTCAAATAACTCACAAAGCTCATTACCAGGTTAGTAAACAATCCAATTTAAAAATGAGGAGAGAACTTGAAGAGACACTTCTCTCAGGGGACATATAAATGGCCAAATGGTATATGAAAAGAAGCTCATCTTCACTTGCTGTTAGAGGAATGCCAATCCAAACTACAATGAGGTACCACCTCATACCTGTTAGATTGACTATTATCAACAAGACAGGTAATTACAAGTGTTTGGAGTGGCTGTAAAGAAAAAGAAACTCTCATTCACTGCTGGTGGAAATGTAAACTGGAGCAGCCATTATGAAAGCGTGAAACTATCATATGACCCAGCAATTCCTCTCTTGGGTATCTACCCAAAAACTCGGAAACATTTTTATGTATAGAGACATGCACCTACCACGTTCATCGCAGCGTTGTTCACGGTGGCCAAGATATAGAAACAACCAAAGTGTCCTTCTATAGAGGACTGGATTAAGATGATTTGGTGCATATCTTCAATGGAATACTTCTCAGCCATAAGAAACAATGATATATTGCTTTTTATGACAACATAGATGGACCTTGAGAACATTATACTAAGTGAAATACGTTAATCAGAAAATGCTAAGAATTATATGATTTCACACATTGATGTGATATAAAAATAAGATTCATGGACATAGATAAAAGTGAAGTTGTTACCAAGGGGATGGTGTTTTTGTGGAGAATGGTAGGGAGAAGAGGAGTAAAGAGAGACAAATATACAGTGATGAAAAATGATTTGACTTTGGGTGATGGACACACAACATAATCAACAGTTTAAATGTTATAGAAACATTTACCTAAAACCTATGTATTCTTATTGATCAATGTCACCCCATTAAATTTAATTTTCTAAATAAAATTTTAAAAAGTAATAATTCATAAAAAAAGAAAGAAAAGAAAAAGACTGATGAACTTTCCTGCTGACAGTTTTTGTCAGGGTATGAACAATTGCTTCTGTCCTAGACAGATAGTATAATTTCCTAGTAATAGGCATGTAAGTCTGGAGTTCTCTCTTCATCTACTGGCAATAAGACAACTGATTTGAAATGTCATATTTGTAAAAGATTCAAGGTTTCAGTATTGTGCTGAAAGATTTCTATGTACTTTACAATGTAAGGTAGCCAAACTCATAGAATTGAATATCACCATCCATACCCTTATATATTTTGTGGGAAGAATAAGAAAAGACAAAGTTATTTCAGCAGGATCACCTCAGGAGCAGGAGTTTCCAAATGAAATACTTAGCAATAATGCCCAACTCTAGATAGGAGATCAACAGTAGATTGGGGTTTTAGAGAAAGCAAAAAGATTCAACAAACTGGACACAAAATAGGCCAACTATAAAGAAAAAACTGCTATGTTGGTTTACAATCAAATTAAAGGCTTCTGTTTATTAAAACATGTATCTCACAGCATGAAAAGACAAGCCATGTAATGTGAGCAGTATTTGCAATACATCTATCTGGCAAAGGATCCAATCATGTCTTTGGTTTCTTGCTATAAAAAACAATAAAAAAAGGACAGAGAAACCAACAGAAAAAGTAGCAAAGACTAGAAAAGATATTTAAAGATTTTTAAATTTTCCATAAGCATATGAAAAGGCCTTCATCTGTATTAGTTATCAGGAATATTCAAATTATAATTTAAAGCCGCTAGTAATTAACCACATGACTACACTGAGAGTGCAAATAATACAGCTCCTTTGAAAAACTGTTTAGTAATATCTGTAAAAGATGAACATACTATATCCTATGATCTAACAATTTCACTCCTAGATAGATCTTACTGGTCAATTAAATATGTATATTTGTGAGCCATTTTCAATAACTCCAGACTGAAACATCCCAAATGTTCATGACTAGTAAACTAGTTCAATTAATTGTGCTATATTCTTGCACTGGAATAGTATACAGTAAGAAGAAAAAATTAACATTTTTTACATGCATAATGCTATGCTTTAAGAACCAGACACATTAGAGTACATATGACAAAATACTATTTCCAATGCAGGCAAAACTTGTCTTTGGTGGTAGAAGGAGACTGGTTACTCTTGCTGGGGAGTGGTGACTAGAAAGGGACTTGAGGGTCCTGCTGGGATGGTAGCAATGTTCTCTTCTTGATATGGCTTTGGTTATAAGGGTAGGGTTTTTTTTTGTGTGAAAATTCATCAGGTTATTCCTGTGCAGTTTGTGCACTTTTAGGTTGTATGTTACACTTCCGTATAAAATTAAACAATGGATTGGGTTCTAGAGAATCTTATATAATCAGAAGGTATTTAGTAAGACTTTTTCTTAAATAATGCATGGATTTCCCTGGCCAGGTAGCTCAGTTGGTTAAAGCATTATCCTGCTATGCCAAGGTTGCAAGTTTGATTCCTGGCCAGGGCACATACAAGAACCAACCAATGAATGCATGTAAGTGGAAAAACAAATCAATGTATCTCTCTTGCTCTTGCTTTTCCTTCTTCTGTCTCTCTAAAAATCAATAAAAAATAATGCATGGATGTTATCTACCCCAACTTAAAGGAGTTCTACGGGAAGTCAAATGAAGAAAGTACATTTTGTTTTGGAAGGAAAGGGTGATTCAGACCCTTGGCAAAAACAATTTCTGTGGAACAGAAAGATAAGTGACCAGTTTGGATGGGGTCACCAGCATCCTAAATTTAAGGAAACACACTGATTTTTCACTCCACAAAAGCCAACTGAAAAATTAGTAGGTTGTCTCTGGCAACCTGAGCTCAACATTTAACAATTGCCACACAGCCTCCACCAGGAAGGTTACAGCCAGATCCATGTTGCTTTCCAAAGAGCTGGGCAGCTGTCCTGGAAACCTTTGCTTATCTGTTTAGTTTGAGAGACACTGTTTATGCTAGGTTCTGTTAATCTTTCTAGTCTAAGTGCCTCAGAATTGAACACACTTTATGTAGCTTAACCCATGGTTTAAGTGGGCAACCCTCCTTGTAAAGGAAATGCAATGTGAGCTATTTAAGGAAGACCCTACTGTGACTTAGAGGGTATTTGTGTTGAAGCTGCTTCCTAACCCTCTTTCTCCTGCCTCGTTCCTATATTTGAACTGATGTAAAACATCATTATGCTAAAATAATGATTTTAATCATGTCAAAGTAATTTACTGAGGGCTTTGGAACATTTGTAACCCCGCTATATACGTTTCTGTGACAAGGACAACTCTGTACAGGCCACATCACAGTCACTCACTGCCCCCTCGATGCAGTCAAGGGCAGCATGATAGATATGGATGGGAGTGACAGGTTAGTGTAGGGGCCACTTTTAATATCTCTATCTGATAAAATTATTTTCAATAATAACCTTGAAATAACACAAATAATGGCCAGAAAAGAAATATAGACAATAAGCATTTTATTTTATTAAATCTTCTCAATTATACCAATAAAACAATAATATTAAATATATATATATATTTATAATAAGATGAAATGTCTGCAAAGGTCAGTTTAAGTAACCATCAAAAATATTACACTTAATTTTCTTGATTTGTTCTTTAACAGTTAAAAACAGATTTTAAATTCAAATATATTACTCAAATTCAGTAAGATTTCTCATGTATAAACAAAATTTGCATTTTCCAAGTAAAAATGTTGTGCCTATTCTTTTTTTAAAATTTAGACATTAATAAAAACTCCAACTGGCCACACAGAATGGCAGAATTGAAGTAACTTAAGTTCTCTTTTGTTTTCACAATTATTATGCTAACACTATTTATTTCAACTGTATTATTTTAATGTAGAGACATGTTATTCATTAATGGTTAATGAACTAAACTGTACCTGAAATATTCTAGAACTTTCTGAACTGTTATAATCATATTCTCCAAAATAAACTTGTATAGTGGAGTCTGCCTGTGTTGAGGGCTGATATATAGATAAAAATTTTTCTGAATTAACTCTTTTGTAGAATGTAATGTTTAGTAAAGGATAAGTAATAAAACATGCTAACTTAAAATATGTATATTTACTATTAAAACTCAATAACTCAATGTCTAAAACCAGATAAACCAATTAAAATGAGTAAAAGATTTTACTAGAAATTTTTCCAAAGAAGATATATAAATGGTCATTAAACACATGAAAAGATGCTCAATATTGCTAATCATTAGGGAAATGCAAATCCAAAGCAAAATAAGATACCACTTTATATCCATTAGGGTGGCTATCATAAAAAATAAAAACCCAGAAAATAGTAAGTATTGTTGAGAATGTGTAGAAATTGGAACTCTAATGTACTTGCACTGTTGGTGGGAATGAAAAATTGTTTATCTGCTATAGAAAATAGTATGGTAGTTACTTAAAAAATTGCAACTAAAAGTACCATATTATCCACCGAGTCTACTTCTGACTATAAACCCAAAAGAATTAAAAGCAGAGTCTTAAATAGAGAAATGTACACCTATGTTCATAGCAGCATTATTCATAGTAGTTAAAAGTGGAAGCAAACTAAGTGTCCATTGATGAATGAATAAACAAAATGCAGTAGACACATACAATGAATTAGTAGTCAGCCTTAAAAAGGAAAGACATTCTGACACATGCTACAAACACAGATAAACCTTGAAGACATTATGCTAAGTGAAATAAACCAGTAACAAAAGGACAAATATTGCATAATTCTAATTCTATGGGGCACTTAGTATAGTCAAACCCAGAGAAACAGAAAATAGCATGATGATTGTCATGGGCTGGAGGAGGAGGGGAATGGGTCCTTAGTGGTTAATGGGTGCACAGTCTCAGTCTGCAAGATGAGCATTCTGGAGATAGATGGTTGCACGACTCTCTCTGATGTACTTAATGCTCAACTGAACTGTACAATTAAAACATTGCTCAGTTGGTAAATATATGTTACAGGTATTAAGTCAAAACTTAAAAAAAACTCAATAGGAAGTGTAACAATGATTTAAAATTTAGATCAAAAAAGGTGTTCCGTAGCAAAGTATTTTTTCACTGGCACTGTTGAGAATTGCTGGAGCACTGTGATAATACAGCACCAGCTGATTCTCAGTCAGTCCTTAAACTCCCTGCAGTCATTTTTGTAAGTGTCTTGAAGTTCCACCTCCCAAGTCTCCCTCTTTTTCTCCACTCCAAATAATTCACCTCCAGATAATTTCTGTACCTGTCATCTTCCCCTGAGTGCTAAATGGAGGTTGCTTCTATTTTGATCCCTGGAGAGACTTTGGCCCTTTACCTTCATCAGAGCAAAGCAGCTAAAAACAAAGTGACCTTTCCCTGGCTTCTGTTTCTCCTCTCTCTGAGCATAATCTCTGTATTTTGGCGTTAACAAGGAAATTGGGGCTTGGCTGTCCATTCACTGGGGAAGGAGCAAGGAGGGTGTGGGCAGAAAATTGGGAGCTGAGAAAAAGAGAAAGTCTTGCTATAACTGAATTCGAATTCAGGGTGAAGACAAGTGGGGAAATCATTTCAGCCTCTTCCACTATTATAATGTAATCAGTATGAAAATCCTGAGAGTCCAGGGTGTGCACTGACCTACTGGATGTGAGAGGAACGATGCTGCTTTCCACACACAGGAAGCTGCTCATGCTTTGCCAAATCTCTTCACCCTCTTTAGGCATAAAAGTACAGCAAAATATGCCACCCCAAAATATGCCACTTTGACATAAGGATTATTTTGAGCTGAATGCAATCGAGAAGAAGCAAATATAAAAATAGCTCTCTGTCTTCCTCTATTTGCTGAAAAGTAGGACATAACTCTGCAAAGGTGCCCCCCTTTCTATCTTTACCATGACGGACAGAAAGTAACCACTGAAACTTTATCTGAAGATCTGTATCAACCTAGAGATGGGACCAGAGAAATGCACCATTTAGCTTAGCCTAGCCCTTATTTACCAATTGTTCTCACATATGTGCCTGCCATTGTTTGCAACTCTAAAAGCTCAAAGTCCTTTTTTGCCTTGTCACTTTTCTAAATATTTATCATTCATCCTTACCTTTTTTTGTTAATATGGTGTATAAGCCCAAGTTCTAATCACCCTTTTGAGTTATTCATTACTGAGTGCTCCCATGGATAAGCACTATGCATCATAATAAACTTCAGTTTATTGTTTTCTCATTAATATGCCTTTTTGTTTTAGTCTAATTTACACGGTCCCAGATAAATAAACTCAGGATGGGTGAAGAAAGATTATTTCTCATCCCACACCGAAAACATGACTACAGGGAAGTAGGCCAAAGAATGAACACAGTCAGGGTTTGGTTGTGAAACAACAAGTAAAGGAGAAAATTGTTCCTTCAAACAATGCTGACACATCATAGCTCCATACACAGCCCTGCCTACCCCCTCAACATGCGCCAGATATCATGAAATTGGGAGCTTCAGCATGTACTCATATTAATTAGTATTCATACTGAACTGTTTCTGTGAGCTTGTAGGTATACCTGATTTCATCCCGATTCCACCATGTCTTGCTGATGACCTGAATATATTTTTTCCCATGTTCATCCTTATCTTGGCCTTTGTGCCTTAAGTTTCAAGATGATCTTGGTTTACTAATACAATCATGATTTGTCATTAACACCTTGCCACAGCAAAGTAAGTACTCTACCAGTTGACCTAGCTACTCCCATTAGGCTTACCTGGAAGTTACTCCCAGTTTCTAGGTTCCTTTTCTATGTCTAATATTCCTTATCACATGCTTTGTCTATGGGATGGCCTTTTTTGGTTTCAGGCCCTATTAATTGCAGAAAACTCTTGGTATTTGATTATATATTTGCTTAAAGTATAGTTTCTTGTTTTCTTTTTTCATTTTCTATTTATTTGAGAGACAGAGAGAGGAAGAGGCTGGGAGAGAGAGGAAGAGGCTAGGAGAGAGAGAAAGATAAAAAGAGAAGCATCAACTCGTTCCATTTAGTTGTTTTATTTAATTGTGCACTCATTGGTTTCTTCTCATATGTGCCCAAACTGGTGATGAAACTCACGACCTCTGTGCTCTAGCATGATGGTCTATCCATTGAGCAACCTGACCAGGGCCTTGCAGTGCAGTTTTAAGAACTGAGTTTTACAATGAAATCTTAGTAGACGATGTGCTTCTCTTTAACAGGCTCTGCAAAATGATGGCTCTCCTTGTTAATGAAAATCTCTTCAAAGTTCTAGTGCTTACTATTTCCTGCACCAATCAAAATGCTGTAAAGCCAGTAGTGGCGGCCACCATCACAGCCGCCTGGCCAGTGCAGGTTCGCATTAGATTCGGACAGTCGGTAATGAAACAATGGAGCCAAAAGCTGGTGGGTCATCACCTTATATCCTAACTTGTACCTGGCAGGCAAGTAGAACACACACTGGGCTCCAAAACCCACACATTTGGTGCTCATAAAGCTACTGATTTATCGAAGTATCCTAGAATTAAAGTTTTTTAGCTCACCAGACTTATTCACCTCTGTTCCCCATCTCTCTCTCTCTGCACAAACTCTGCCCAAACTGGCTTCTTCCTCAGCACTCCACCACCTTGGCTGCTTCTCCTCTCCTCCACGTGGCCTTAATCTGCTCTCCTCTCTAATGCTAATCTCAGGAACCAAGAGAGAGCAAGCTCCGGGTCTGCCCCACTTTATAGTGTAGATTCAAAACCTTTAATCCAATATACAAACAAGGAAGTCTTTAATACAAACTCACTTATCTGAGGTATAATGGGATTCCTCATGAGAGTGCACCACTTCACATCAAAAAGGGTGGAAAAGGCTTAGTCTTAAAACTAAGTCTTGGGCTATAATGACTCTGCCTGCTCACAACCTGTCCCCCACACACATTTTAACATAATCACGCCCATCCCTAGCAATCAACTGGGCGACGGGCTTCCACGTGGGCAGTGCCATCTTTAACAAAGTGAGCATAATATATTTTATCTGCCCAACAAATGCCCTCTTATTTAGCACACTAAGTTGTCTTTGCACAATCCGCTTTCTCTGTGAGCTATGGGTACTTTTTAAAGCTTCTGGTGGGAAGAACCACTTGCTGCTTGGAACATAAATTGAGAACCAGTGTCCTCATGGCAGGCTGCCTTTCTGTGTAAAGGTGTTGTCTCCTGACAGCAGTAGCTTGTGAACACAGCTGCATAATCATTTTTGAGGCTAATGTTGTACAAGCTGTTCTTTCATATCCATTTTCTTATCATGTTCCAAATTATGCCTAAAAGATGTTTTGAAGTAGAAATGGTTTTGAGACAAAAAATAAAGTCTAGGAGACCTTCAAACCAAATTCTTGTCTTTGTGATTGCTATATACATGAACAGATTAAAAGCTCCGAAAAATCTTATGTTAATAAACTTTCTTGATTTTCTTTAGTCCAATATCTGCCAAACTTTGTTGATCATAGATCATCTACTTTTTTTGTGTATGTAACACTTAATTTCCTGAAGAAATTAGGTTGCATAGAAACATCTTTGAGACATGTTATGTTATCTTATTAGCGTATTTATTTTATAGACAAATTACCATGTAGCTATTAAGTAGTACATGAGAGGTCAGCCTAGGGCTGTGTGAACACTTGTCCTATGTTTGTTTCCTTGGACTAGCACTTAAGGGCTTGAGTTTAAAAAGAAGGCCAATTAAAGGTATTATGAACATTTTAAAACATATACATTATTTAGCTTTGCTGTGACAACCTAAATCAAAATAATCCCATTGAATGCAGTAACATTGATTTCTCATTCACACTTCCTGTTGGTTGTCATGGCTTTGTTTTCATTTCTTTTCATTCTGTGATCCAGATAAGCCATTCTTATGGCAATAGGGAAATAACAAAAAGCTGGTATATATCCTCTCAAGATTTGCCTGCTTGCTTACTTATATCATTTTAGGTCATAATCCATTGGTCAGAGCATATGACATGGCTACACCCATTTCTAGTGTTTTCTTTGCTTTGTAACAAACTATGATGGCAAGTAACCCAAAATTTCACTCATGTTACACACGAGTTTCATGAGTTCGTTACTCTGTCTCTTCTCCACGTGTCTTCTCATTTTGTTAGCCACATTGAAGGAGAAGCCATTTTTATGGCATCCTCTAGGCAGGTATACTGTTCTTGTGGCAGAGGGAAAAGAACAGTTTGTTTGGGAGAAACTGTTGATGCCCTAGTAAAGTGCATGATATGGCTACACCCAACCAACAACAGTGGAAACAGGATGTTTTTGTTTTTTATACTGAGGAGGCATTGCCAATTACAGGACAAAAAGTGAAGATGTACAATCTTTTTATAAGCAATTGGGTGAGTAATTGGGGACAATAATTAGCCAGGAATGATTGCAGCTGAATGTCGCAGACTATCCAACAAAACAATGCCTGAAATTGATAAAGGTTTATTTTTGTCATTTAAAGAAAGCCTGGAAGCAAATGATTGTTAATGTAAGATTTAGTTTCTCAACAATGCCATCAAAACTCAATATTTTTTCCCTTGTCTTGTAATCAAACTATCATCAATGAGTTAGTTACTAATATTTATGTACTTTACCTCTTAATCACAGAAAGGCTGCACAGTTCCAAGCATTATATGCATATTGAAAAGAGGAAGAAAAAAAAAGGATGACGCATTTCCATCAGTTTTTTTATCAAGAATCCAAACACTTTTCTATAAGCCATTCCATCCCTCAAAACAGAGACTTTTGTTTTCATTTCTTTGTATAGCCCTTGCTTCCTCTGAGTTGTAAGGGAGGTTAGAAAGTAAGTAGTTAATTTTTACAGATTAGTGAAGATGGGAAAAGAAGAATGCGGCTTGAATATCAGTTAAGTTAGTCACTCAATATTGCTTCCACAGAAAATTATTAGAAAGGATAAATATTTCAATCTGGGCTTTTGTCATTGTTTATAACTGGGAACAAAAGACAAATTTACATCCTTTATTGGTCTGGTTGATTACCTTTTCATTTGACGTGCACATAATTTCTCCAATAATGCCATTAAATCCCTCAAACCAATCTAGTCTCATAGAATTTATGTAGGTATATGTTGCTATTAGGAAGATAATTGTTTTCTTAAGCTATACATATGTAATTCTCATTTTCCTAAGAGAGAAAAATAAAGCACAGTAATGAAATCGCCTGGATGGATATAGGGTAGGGAAAAAAAACTTTGTTATTTTTATTTTGCTTATGTTTGTAAATGCTTCATAATTCTTTCTAGAGAGTGCTTTTTTGTTATTAAAACAGAAATATTTGTGTTGCCTAATGTATATACAAAAGTCAAGACTCACTTCCAATAGCAGAAGCACATTCTTATTTCTTGAGAGGGATGTATCAATAATGTCTCTCCTCTGTTAAAATCATGGCCGGCTAATTAGGGTCTGTCTGATGTCCTTGTGCTAGTAGAACATGTCAGAAAAGCTTAATGCAGAGAAGAAATGTCTCAAGTAACAACTTGGTTTCTTTTTCGTGAGTCCAGAATAAGTATGGGTTATGGAAGACCTGGAAGCAAGGGCCATCTCCTCCACCAGCTTCTGGTACTGCTTCCTCGCTCTAGAAGTCACCTAGGTCACTGCCTGTGACTGCTAAGACTGGGAAGGACTTTGCCATATTCAAAGGAAGAAACTACTGGGCATCCAGAAGGAATTAGTCAAGGAGATTGGGTTCATTTGCTAGAGCCGCTGTAACAAAGCACCACATGCTGGGTGGCTTACATAACAGAAACTGATTTCCTCACAGTCCTCTGTACTAGAATTATGAAATTTAGATGTTGACAGGTTTGGTTTTTTCTGAGGCCTCTCTCCTTGGCTTGTCAGTGTCTGCCTGCTTCTTGCTGTGTCTTTACAAGGTCTGCCTTCTGTGCCCCTGATTGTGTCCTACTCTCCTCTTCTTATAAGGGTACTAGTCATATAGGATAAGGGTCCAAACATATGACCTTACTTTTTATCTTTAAAGGCTCTATCACCAAATACAGGCACATTCTGAGGTACTGGGGGTTAGATCTTCAATATATGAATTGTGGGGGACAGAATTCAGCCCATCGTAGAGAGGTACACATGAGCATAATTTTATAAGGTATTTGTTTTTCTATTTGCTGATATCTTATATCCAAAATTATATTTATTTCTTCTGTTGTTACTGTTAAGTAAGCTTGCTTTTTCTGTTATTGATTTGGACCTGTTTCTACATCTCTTCTGACAGACATACATCACAAGTCATAGTATGGTATCTGTCAGACCAACATTTTACACACATGCACACAAACACACACGATTCCCACCCCCCACACACATGCAAATTCCATTTGTGAATTATTCTGACTCTTTGCATCTCTGTTGTGATCTTGGCATCAGATACCCAAGGACCTTGGCTAAGAGAATCTCCTGTAACCATGGCTATTCACTCGATTTAATGGACAATGGGCTCTAATTACTCAGGCCAATGTTAATTATCATAATCAAGAGTAGGAGATTCATATGATTTCACAAGAAACTTTTCCTTTGGGATTTTATTTATTTATTTATTTTTGTTCTGATTCCAAACATAAAAGTAACAAAAATCACATCTAGTTTTATTTTCTTAGCATTATAACATTTTTGAAACATGAATAAAAAATTCTATTTCATTATTTTACTTTATTAACAAAGAAGGCTAGCATGAAACCAAACTCGCAGGACTTTATGGTTTTTATTATGATGAAAGAACATTTATGTCCATTTCACTAAGAAAGAGGAAATCTATGTGTTTGAAGTAACCACTCAAACGAGTAACTACTCGCAGCTCTTGATAGTCTTTCTCTGTGCATTGTCGCCATTACAGTGGTTTGTGTAACATCTTCACTGGAACAGAGATTATCTTACCAGAAACCTCTACGGAGAAATTCAAATTTTATCATGTTTAGCAAGGGTGCCCTTGAGACTCTGCAGACTTGGTTTATTTATATGAAGAGATAGAAAAGTCTAGAAAGTAGCAATTTCAAATCTGAAGAAACAAGGAGTCTGTTTCAGTCTACTGACATGAACTGTCGCCTCTTTTAAGGAGTGGGTCACCCAGAGAGCTATGCGATCACAGTTTCTTTCTCATGCTTCAGACTAAAAGCCCACTATATACCAGAAAATCTTACTACTTCACCATTCTGGTTCCAAACCAATTTTTCCGACTGTTTATTTTCTGTACTGCAGCAACTACGGCCAGCCTTGAGCTTAGTTCCTTTTTACTTGACCACAGCATCACATGGCTGCAAGCTGCAAATGGACTCTAGGTAGACATGGAGACATGAGAGCAACCAAAACAGAGCTAGATTTTTTTACCTTTTCCTCCACTGGTCTTTCACTTGTTTACTTTAGTCATCGCTGCTGCAGCTTGAATAGGTCCTTACGGTAACTGTGAACTCAACTAGTAGCTTAAAAAAGTTGACAGATTTATGTGAATCTGAACTGTTACTTTTATAGTCAAATATATGGGGACCCAGAGTACAGGCACATCAAGCTGTGAATATCTATAATACCCAGGGGTCTTACTAACCACTGGAGCAAAACCAAAAGAGGCAGCCCTATATTTTATCTATTTTTGATTTACCTCTAATGTTTTGAGAGACAAGCAAGAGTTGGCCATAATTTCATGCCTACACCTAAGTTGTTTGGTGTTATTTAATGGGATGGGGTCTGAAGCTGGGCAGAGATCGATGTGGAGGCTTGTACCACTGTGAGCTAAAGTACTTCTCACGATGAGTGGGCTGAGTGGGCGTGGAGATATGAATTGATCCTGCAAGTGATTAGGCAATCATGCCCATATCTGAAAGGGCTGGTCACTTATTTTTTAAAGAACAAAAATATATTTAAGTATTTTAAAATTTGAAACTCACTAATTTCTGTAAGGTTTATATAATAAAGCACAGTTTTATAACTGGACACTAAAATTAGTTCTATCATTTTTGGCAAATAAAGCAAAAAATAAAACAAACCCACATAGGTAAATTGATTTTTATTTATATTTTAAAATTAATTTTTAGAGAGACAGAGTATAAAAGGGGAAGAGAATGAGAAAGATAAACATTGATTTGTTATTCCACTCGTTTATTGGTTGATTCTTATATGTGCCTTGACTGGGGATCGAACCTTCAACCATGGCATGTCAGGATTGCACTCTAACCAACTGAGCTACTGGGTAAGAGCTTTGCTTTATTTTTTTATTAATTTCCTGGAACAAAATATTTAAAAATTTTCAAAAGGTCTATTTTAAGTGATCTTATTTTGAATGATCCTTAAACCTAATTTTATCAAGAAAAATATGGAAAGGGTTGATTGGCCATTTATATCTATTCTATAAATAGAAAAACTGAAACCATAATGAAGAGAATGCTGGGAAAGCATAAAACATTTTATTTTTAATTTAGTTTAAATGAAGGGCAAGACCTTAAAAAATTCTAATAATAATATGACCTGAATTTTAGCAATTTCACAATTGTCTTCTAATGATAACAGTGTAAAACTTGTATACCATGTGATTGACTGCAGTGAAAGAGAGCAGTGTGGCTACTGGTCATAAGAAGAGTTGCTCTTGGCTGTGGATGTTTGTGGGTGGACTTGCACCTTCTCCAGATAGCAGCTAGCCCTCAGTAGAACAGAGCAGTCAAGACACCTGCAAACAGAATAAAAAATAATTATGTTTTTAAAGAAAAATGTTGAATGTCAAGCTTTTGCTCTATTGGTTGGTTTACCCACCAAAGTATAATTATTCAATATTCTAAACATGAAAGTATTAGACCAGTCTAAACATTTAAAAACTAAGTTAAATGGCTTTTTACTTCTCCCTTTAAAATACAACAATAAAACTCTTGTATTTAGATTTTTTAGAATACCCTACCAGAATTAGCTAGCTGCAAATTTTGAGTTTACCTACAGAAAGCCAAAGTCTAAATGTTTGTAAATGCCTGCCAAGTTAAAATAGGTTTAGTTCTAGGGTAATATATACTTATCTTACTTCTTTTGAAAAAAGAAACTTAAAAAAATTCAATTGCTTCTTATCACTAATGGACTAAAGAGCTAACTACATAAATAAATGTATAAATAAATATTATCACCACCAAGGCTGCTTAATAATATTTCTACTTGCTAAGGTAAGAAACTATTAATTTATTTTAGTTATATTATACCTTTTACTTTTAAACTTAAAGAGAAATATAACTTTAGAGATTGTTTAATATTGGATTTGTATAACTCACTTAAAGTGAGCAGTAGACATAAAAAGAAAATTGATTTCTCTTCACAGAAGGTTTGTTGATGGCTTGAAGCACACTTATTTTGCAGGAGTTGATGTCACTTGAATGTAACTGAAGTCAACCATAGAATGAAGAAGTGAATTAGAAATGTTTCCAATTTCTGACTCTCACACTTTGACTTACCTGTATCTGCAGCTATTTTTCTTTCCCCCTTTTCTCATTTGTTAAGACAATTTCTTCTCTCATGCTCTAAATTCCACCCCTTCCACTTACTATGTGTTCGTCCTCCATCAATCATTACTCCTCTTCTTTATTAATGATGCTTCCTCTCTCCTGGCTCTTTCTTCACAGTCTCAACAAAATAGATTTCTCATACTGTAAAAAATTGCTTCCTCAATTCTGTGCCTGCTTATTTCTCTCTTTCTTGTCATAGCTAAGCTATAAGAAAGCATTATCTAAACATTAGCCTTTCCTTCTCCACCTCACTTCCTCTGTAACCCTCTGCTGACAGCCTTCCTCTCTCCTTCCCCACTGAGTCACTCTGAGAAACAGAACCAGGGACTTCTTAACACCAAGACCAAATGCCACTTTTTAGTCTTTATCTGCTTCTTTTTTGCAGCATTTTATAGACAAGTTGCTTTTCCTTAGCCAATGGCTCTTACCTCTTTTTCCTCAGATTGTTCCTTCTCTGCCTTCTCTAATCACTGCTTTTCTTTAAGGGGTGATTCAAGTCACCCATGGTTCCCTTCCTGACCTCCCCTGACTTCTCACTTGCAATCTCTCCCTAGTTGACTTCACCATGGCCTTTATGCTGATCACTTTATAACGTCACAAGCTCTCACAAATCACACTCATCTGCTAGCTGATAATTCCAGCTGGATGCTCCCCAGACACATCCAACTTCACTTATCTAGCCTGGGCTGTTCACCTTGCCTCTCTAGCTCCAACTTCAACTGGACTTCTGGTTTTAATTTGTGATGTTAGTGTCCTATCTTGTCTCCTCAATGAGAAACCCAACAGAATCCCTCATCTTTATTTACAACACACACACACACACACACACACACACACACACACACATATATATATTTTACAGGGATAGAGAGAGAGAGTCAGAGAGAGGGTTAGACAGGGACAGACAGACAGGAATGAAGAGAGATGAGAAGCATCAATCATCAGTTTTTCGTTGCGACACCTTAGTTGTTCATTGATTGCTTTTTCATACGTGCCTTGACAGCGGGCCTTCAGCAGACCGAGTAACCCCTTGCTCGAGCCAGAGACCTTGGGTCCAAGCTGGTGAGCTTTTTGCTCAAGCCAGATGGGCCCGCGCTCAAGCTGGTGACCTCGTGGTCTCGAACCCGTGTCCTCTGCCTCCAAGTCCAATGCGCTATCCACTGCGCCACCACCTGGTCAAGCACTAACAACAGTTATAAAGTGAGCAGGAATGGGAGATACAGATTCATGAGATGTTGAAAAGATGTGTTCTTGTCCAGCTTTTCACAGAGAAGACAGTTGTGAGAGAACTATATTGAACAAGCCTTCTGACCATTACAACTGGTTTCATTTTCTGAGCTCTCATACCTTCGGGAGAGGCTTGGTTGACTTGCAGGAGAATTAAAGATGAACAACTTAGAAACATGGACTTGGTCAATTTTATCCAAGTTTGCATGCCTGTAACATCTCTTGGAACATCATAGATCTTTTGTAAAAACTTAGTTGTGGAGTGAAGTCTCCAATTATGTTTTTATCTTTATTTGATTTGATTTTTAAATGCTTGTCTGCATATTTGTTATGTTGTCTCTGACATCACTTGTGGAAACAGTGAAAAATACCAAGGAATAGAAACTATAAAGTTATTTATAAATTTGAGGCAGTTCAATTATTTCTATACCCTGGTTTAATGGGTGGGCCTTCAAATAATGCATAAATAATATATAAATATTACAAAAATTTAATATTTCAAATTTACATAAACATAATAGGTCTTATTCTTATTTAATAAAATGTAAACCATTTAACAGTATATAATTTACTCTATTTAAAACACATATTTTGTTTCCAATGTTCCTGGTGATTCTTCAAATTTAAGAATATAAAATTGATGAATATAAATTATACTTTTCTATAATAGCAGTTATCAATAGAATTTTTTAAAAAACTTAAAAAACAATAGCAAACAAAATATTTTATTCAAAACCATCTCAAATAGATTTATATTTTTCCTTCAGGGGATGAGAAAAACTAAAAACAGGAAGAGTTCTAAAAATAATACAGACTGGTATATTAATTTTATGGATAACTATCTAGAATTATTCAACTTCTCAGCAGACTTGTGACAAGCTAGAAGTGAGTAGAACCAAATATTCACACTACTGAAAAAGAGAAATTACCAGCTAAGAATAATATATCTAGCATAGTTATCCTTTAGACATAAAAAAGAAATAAAGACTTTTTCAGGCATACAGAAGCTGAAAGAATTTATCACTAGATCTTCATTGCAGGAAATAATCAGAGGGGTTATATTAACTGGAATAAAGAACAAAAGGTCACAAAACTAAGAGTAAGATCACCAACAAAATTTTGTATAAACAAGGATAGTTTGTGACAATGAAAACATAAAAGGGAAGGGAATAAAGGTCTGAAATTACAACGGAGGATGGAGATCAGAAGTATTCAAATAAAAAAGACTACAGTATATACGAAACTTTCTTCTTCGTAAAACTAATGGTAATTACATACATACACAAAAACCTCTAAACTTAGATACATAGATAAAAAAAAAGAGGACACAGAGAAAAGAAGTATGGAATACCACCAAACAAAAACAACAGACAGAAACACAAAGGAAAAGAACCAATGGAGCCTGACCAGGCTGTGATGCAGTAGATAGAGCGTCGAACTGGGATGCGGAAGACCCAGGCTCGAGACCCCAAGGTCGTCAGCTTGAGCGCGGGCCCATCTGGCTTGAGCAAAAGCTCGCCAGCTTGGACCCAAGGTCGCTGGCTCCAGCAAGGGGTTGCTCAGTCTACTGAAGGCCCGTGGTCAAGGTACATGTGAGAAAGCAATCAATGAACAACTATGGTGTCTCAAGGGCAACGAGAAACTAATGATTGATGCTTCTCACCTCTCTCTGTTCCTGTCTGTCTGTCCCTATCTATCCTTCTCTCTGACTCTCTCTCTCTCTGTCCTTGGGAAAAAAATAAAATAAATAAAATAAAAAAGAGAACCAATGGAGGCACAGAGCTACCTAAAAGCAAAAAATAAAATGGCTATAAGAAATTTTTATACATCAATAATTACATAAAATGTAAATGGACTGAATTTACTGATAAAGAGACGCAGATTGCATCAAAAAACAAAGCCCAACCATATGCTGCCTTCAGAAAACACATCTAAGCTACAAAGACAAAGTTAGACTCAAAGTAAAAGGGTAGAGCCTAACCAGGTGGTGGAGCAGTGGATAGAGCGTTGGACTGGGATGCGGAAGACCCAGGTTCGAGACACGGAGTTCGCCAGCCTGAGTGCGGGCCCATCTGGCTTGAACAAAAGCTCATCAGCTTGGACTCAAGGTCGCTGGCTCCAGCAAGGGGTTGCTCGGTCTGCTGAAGGCCCACGGTCAAGGCACATGTGAGAAAGCAATCAATGAACAACTAAGATATCGTAATGGCAATGAAAAACTAATAATTGATGCTTCTCACCTTTCTCCATTCCTATCTGTCTATCCCTCTCTCTGACTCTCTCTCTGTCCCTTTAAAAAAAAATAATAACACAAAGTAAAAGGGTAGAAAATGATTTGCCAAGCAAATAACATCAACAGCAAAACAGGTGTAGACATACTTATATCAGACAAAATAAATTTTAAAATGGCAAGAGTAAAAAGAGACAAGTATGGATAATTTTTGCAATGATAAAGGAATACTACATCAAGAAGACATATACTTCTCAATATATATGCACCCAATCAGAGAGCACTGAAATATGTAAAGCAAGTACTAACAAACAGAAGAAAGGGAAAAACAGAAAAGAACACAATCATAGTTGGGAAACTTAATACTATATTGGCAGCTCTATATAAATCAGCCAAAAAGAAAATCAATAAAGAAATATTGGCCTTAAATAATATATTAGGCCAATGGATATAATTGACACGTACAGAACCTTTTATCTCAGAACATCGGTTTATTCATTCTTCTCCACTGTACATGGAACATTCTCAAGGATAGGCCATATGTTAGGTCACAAAACTAGCTTCAACAAATTCAAGAAGATTGAAACTATACTAACCATATTCTCTGAGCACAATGTCATAAAATTAGAAATCAGTTGCGAGAATAAATTTAATTCACAAATTATTTTAAAAAGAATTATTCAGATTCACACATATCTATCTGGCTGTAATGGAAAATTGTCAGATTAACCTGATCTACATTTACCTTTAGAAGAATATGTTTGGAGTGGCCAGCTTTGAACTTGCTTCCATCAGCATTTACTAACTGCTGTTATGATACCTGATAACTCTTTAATTAATAGCTTCACTATATCTACACAAGGGAATAATTAGAGGACCATCAGGTTGCTAGTGGGCACAGAGTTCCGATTTCACTTGAAATATTATTATCTGGTTCCAAGGCTAAGGTTTGGTTCCATGGTAGTTTTTTGAAACAGCACTTTCATTTTTACACAGGAAGGAGGGAAGGGCTGGAATAAAAGTAATGGGAAGGAGCCAGTCTAAATCAAAGTGTTCTAGAACTACATGTTCCTTAACAATTTTTGATTTTTATTTTTATTTTCAAACATGATGTCATATATATGGATACTTTTTCCATTCTAAACTTTCAGTCAGAAGAAACTTCCTGCTAATAAAGTGTTTTATTGAGATAAGGAGGAAATTTAGAAGCAAAATTACTGGCTTCAGGAAATAAATTAAATAGCTTATTTTTCTTCAAGGTTATATCCAACTAGAATAAAACCAAGTAGGTAACTAATATTCATTATTAGAATCTCACTTAAGTAATAAACACTTGGCAACATTCTGAGATTACAAAGATTCATTAGATGTGATCTGTCCTCAAGAGGTTTATAGTGTAGGGGGAAAATAGACAAAAATGCTACAAGAAGCAGGACTCAGCTCAGTGTGATGTCTTCCAGAAATTCTCCCCTCACTCAATTCTGCCCCAGGTCCCCTGTCACCATTTGTGCCCAGAGCACACTGTTATCTGTGTATCATATCATTGATCAAATTCAATCATTCAACACATATTCCAAGTAAAAGGTACACAGCCCATCATTATGGACTAACGTTCTCACAGGAGATGGTAATGTATAGATCAATAGCATTATCAGATGGTTAGAAAAAAAAGAAATGATAATCAAGCTGGTTAAAAATGAGAAGGAGGGTCAAGCTTTTAGATGTTAAAGGTAGTGTGCAGGAAGATATGGGGAAACTGACTTCTGTATAGAGATCTCAAAGCATAATGATTGGGGTCAGTGGTGGGATTCAAATGATTTAACAACCAGTTCTCTGCCCTGATGACCGTTTTAAGTATTAAAAAAACAATATAGCGAAAGTTAGCTTATTATTTTATGCATTTAAAATTGAATAGGAACAATAAAAGAGGTACAAAAAATAGATTATGTTATAAAAAAGAATTTTAAAATACTAGGAATAAGTATTAAATAGTACCTGACAAAAACAATGAAACTGTTATTTAAGATATTCCTTATGACTTCTTGATTGGCAGGTATTTTCATCTGTGGATGGAATGAACATCACTATGGGTGCTTAATAGGCATTGAACATTAAAAAAAGTAAGGAATATAAATTTGTGATTTTCACATTGGGCGGTTGCCTGAGAGCCTGATTACAAGTGCCATGTTAACAGCTGGTTTGCTGAACTCAACAAAAATTAGGTATCAGTTCTGCCTAACTGGCGTGAACTGACTTAATCCCACCACTGATTAGGGTCCCCAAACCTACCATGTACAGGCTGGGAGGAGTGGGTCCAATTCATCTCTGCCTCCCCAGTGTCCAGCATGGACTGAGACAGAAGATACTCTTTAAATGTGTTGAATAAAGGGATTTTTCAGTGAAAAAAACTCACTCCTAAAACCTGGATGAGAGCCGTGGCAAGGGGGTAGGCGGAGAGGGCAAGGGTCTTGCGGGCAACGGAGGCCAGCTGGGTCCGGGGAGGCAGCACTCAGGGAAGCCTGGGGCTCAGTGCTGGCAGCGTCAGTACCTGCAGGCAGACAGGGAGAAGAGAGGCAGGGGACTGACTGGCTGCAGATCAAGACCTGTTATCAGTCAAGGTTGCTTGAGGAGGTTGAACAGGCTGTGCACTGAAAAACTTAGGAGGGTATCATGGACTGCAAGAATATGTAAATTTGCCGCAAAAGTCTTCTGGCAGATGGCAGGAAAACTCGTGATGCTACCTCAGAGACCCAGGGTGGCCTTTAGGTTCCGTTTTATGACTGAAACTTTACAATTTGTCAGGATTTCTGCTTCCAGTTTTGTCAGTTTGTCAAGTTGAAGGCATAGCAGGACGCTTGGCCCCCCGCGAGTTCCAGCGCTGGCCTGCTTGTCCCACTGCATTGAGCACAACCCCTCCGCAGCCCGGCCTGCCATACCCCTCTCTTCATCCTGTTACTCAGCTCAGTCGGCTGGACACAGCAAATGCACCAGCGACCCCAGCTTCTCTCCCTCCTCGCTCCTGTCCATTTGAAACTTGTTCCTCAGACAGCACTAACCTAGGCCTGCTTCCTCGACCCTTCAGTTTGCCCCCTGAGTTTCTTTGCTCACTTTAAACTTGGTAGCCTACACTTCCAGAAATGTCCCAAGGTCAGCTGTTACCTGTCACTCTACTCCATCCCCCCAAAACTGACTTACAACATAAATCAGGCAGAACTCTTTTTTAAGTTCTGCTGATTATCCTGCTAGTGTAACATTCTGGTCTAAGACTATATATAGTTCCTGCAAGACCTGGTGTTACCCATTTTTCCATCCAGTGATTGGGCCCTGCTGCCCAGGGACAGCCTCTTACTTACACAGTCTGCTTGTTGGCGCCAACCCTGCTGCAGCTGCAGAGGCGCCTTTGTGTGGGTTAGAGAGTTAGAAAACAATACTATGCATAAATAAAAAATATATTTTGACATATATATATGTATATATATATATCTACACGAATATATAGGTTTATATGTAATATAATATATATGAGATATATAGTACATATATATTATCTTCTAGGTTTTTATGGGTGTGTAAATAATAAGAACGTGTATTAAATAAATGTTCGCAAAACAAATATATTAAATGTGCTGTTTTTGTGCTCTTAAGAAACATGGCTCAGTATTTCTCTTGACGTTCAATATTTATTGACAATGTTTTAATATAAATGCATCAGATCCTATTATATGAAGAACATACCACAATTTATTTAGCTAGTTCTCATATTTGTCATTTGGGTTTCAATTTTATGCTATTATAAATAAGGCTAAGGCTATTACTCTTCTATGTAAACCTTTGATTACATTTCTACTGTGTTATTATTATTAGTCATCAATCTTTAACACTAATCAATCTTTGGCAGCAGATTATGTTCTCTTTTGTCTTTTATTTAGGACTTTTCCTAACTGTAGTGTCTGATTTAATTTTATTTTGGTGTTTGGCTAAGTTTAGATTTCTATTTCTTTATCAGCATAATGGAATAAATTGGTCAACAAAAATGTGTGCTAGCCTACCTTGCAAATTGATCCACACCTTTTGAACACACATTTGTTAAAGACTTTTGGGAACTGGCTTGGAAAGTAACGAGGGTCTTCAAAGGGAATGGAGATTGGGGAAGTCTGAGGTGGACAATGTGGCACCCAGTGATGGAGTGACTGGTAATCCTATTCTGCCTCCCAAGTCAACATTATTTTCAGTCTTCAAGACTAAAGTCTAGCCTGACTAGGTGTTGGCGCAGTGGATAGAGTATGGGACTGGGATTCAGAGGATCCAGGTTCAAAACCCCGAGGTCACCAGTCTGAGCATGGACTCATCTGGTTTAAGCAAGGCTCACCAGCTTGAGCCCAAGATTACTGGCTTGAGCAAGGGGTCACTCGGTCTGCTGTAGCCCCCCGGTCAAGACATATGTGAGAAAGCAGTCAATGAACAACTAAGGTGCCACAATGAAGAATTGATGCTTCTCATCTCTCTCCCTTCCTGTCTGTCTGACCCTATCTATCCCTCTCTATGACTCTCTCTCTCTTTGTTTCTGTCCATAAAAACAAAAAAGGACTAAAGTCTAAAACATATTTTCTCCAGTCAACTATGATGTCTTCATTGAGCCCTGCTAGAACATCAGGAGAATGGAGGTGCTTGATATAGATTGAACTGAATTCTAAAAAAAGTTAAAATGAAGTCATTAAGCTGGATCCTAATCTAATATGACTGGTATCCTCATGAAAAAGATAACAGTCAGACCCAGAGACATGCACAGGAGGACTGTGTAAAGAGACAAAGGAGAACGCAGTCACGTGAAGGCTGGAGTTATGCTAAAATCGTATAGGAACATCTGGGGTTAGCAGAAGCTGAAAGAAGCAAAGAAGAATCCTTCCCCTATAGGTTTCAGAAGAAGCATGGTTCTGCCAAAACCTTGATTCTAGACATCTGCCTTCCAGAACTGCATGACAATATATTCCTGTTGTTTCAAGCCATCCCATCTGTGTTCCTTTGTTACAGCAACCCTAAGAAAGTAATACAATATTTATACGCTATTACTAATGATACCAACCAATATTTGACAAGGGGATTTTAGATTGTAGTATTTATTAGAGTCCAGCTGCCCTATTAACCAGATGCATTCAGTTATCATTCATTTCTTCATTTGACAAATCTTTATTCAGTGTCAGTTAGCTACCTCATATCTTTATTTTTAATGAACTAATGCCACATATATTTTTATTTTTTTTCTCAGTAGTGTAATAGTAGTAGTATAACAGTATTTCAGCTCTGGAAAGAAGGCAAGACTGATGTCCAAATTTACCTTTTTTTTTTTTTTTTGAATTACCTATATGAGTTATTTCTTAAACCTTTCCCAGAGGGCTAACTGGAGATTTTCAGAGATATATTTTATAAACATAAAAAAAAACAACCAGTCCTAAAGTAAGAAAGCCTTATGTAATCATGGTAAACACCAAAATAGAAAGACAAGGTACTGTGGAGTTGTTTGAGATGTCAGACAGCATCAGATTTTCAGTGGCTTTATAAGAAAGAAAATTAGAGTAATGAGTTTCTATTAAATTATGAACATGGGATCTACGTCAGTTGTGCTAATAGAACACCCTAATGTTGATCCTGGCATAAATTCTGAACTTTTAAACATTAATGCTTTTCATTACTCATAATCACCATTAAAACTTGAGTACTATTCATAAAACTAGACTGTATTTTCAGATGCCAAAATGTAAAGCAAAAACGGTTGAAGTTTCTAAATGTAATGAAATGCCAGGCAGATATATGGGCCTATAGAAATATGTACATCCATCGATCTTCACCTCTCTAGGAGCCATTGGTAGTTTATCCTGGCTATTTGTGTAGCTTCATTTATAAATATAACCTTATAATACTACTTAGGGAATTTCTTTTTTTTTTTATTTTATTCATTTTAGAGAGGAGACACAGAGTGAGAGAAAGAAAGAGAAAGAGAAAGAGAGAGGGGGGGAGGAGCTGGAAGCTCAACTCCCATATGTGCCTTGACCAGACCAGTGCAGGGTTTTGAACTGGCGACCTCAGTGTTCCCAGGTCGACGCTTTATCCACTGCGCCACCACAGGTCAGGCCTACTTAGGGAATTTCTTTAATTTTATTTATAATTATACCTTATAAAATACTAGAACATTTTTGTTAATATTATATAATCTTGCAAATATTTTTAAACCTGTGATATTCCAAGACTCTAATATCTATTTCCGTTAACAAATTTTTTAAAACTTCCAATATATGTAGCTATGGACGTTGTGAGTTGGGAAATGTAATAATACCAGTCTCACAGGGCAAGCAGTGAAACTTTTCCCTAATGTACCTTGGACTGATCAGAATAGAACTCTGTGCTCGGGCTTCAGACACCTCTTTGGCTCAGGTGCAAGTGGAGGTGAACTGGGTGTAGTGCTCATGATGCATGTAATCAGACCCACAAAAGGTGAAAAGAGACATAAAAGCTCAGTTTCTTGACCTATGCTGAGGTTCTATTCCAGAAATGAAGAGTTGTATGGCTATCTAGTAGACGCTTGATTACTGAATGTCTTTTCCCTTATTGTTGTACAGTTGATGTTCTTTGCCCCAGAAAACAGTTTTCAATATTTGTCTTTCTTTACTTTATAAAGAATTTCCAGATTATCTTTGATTTTTTAAGATGTAAACCAGACAAATGTTTTAAAATGACTTCTGGCTTGTCCTTTTCCAAATTCTCAGTAATTTACTTAGAAAATAATATGAAAACAGAGTTCCATGCAAAATTAAGAAAGACAGAGGAACATTATTGGAATCTGGGAAAAGTATCCAACAGTAAGGCAAATGGAGGTTTATAATTAAAATGTTAAAGCAGGCTGTGGTCTGCACTTAGCCTCATGAAACAAGGGAGCATCACTTTTCTCAGAATAACTAGAAATATGGTTTCTTTCCCCATCCCCAAACCCCTTGACTGTTTGTTCCTGTCTCAGAGACTCTGGAGTATGTGAAGTAGTAATAGCGAACAAACGAAAACAAGTCAAACAAGGAACACACTAGCTACTGAGCGACGGCAGAATCTTGTCCTTTGTCCCTCCACCCAGACGCGCAGTGTAGAATAGCTTGGGGCAAAATATGGGTGGTGGTCTCTCAGTTAGAGAACTGGGAGCTGTAGTGAGGCTTTTGGCAGTAGAAGAAGCATATTCAGGGAAATAATATTTGTTTCATATATATCATCAGAGTGCAAGCAAACCTATGTAAAAATGATATTCTTTAAAGAAAGTTTCAGTAATTTATAAGTACAAATGTCAAAGTAATTGCCTCTAAGAAGTAATGGAGGTGAAGGGAATTAAGGAACCGTATTTAGCGCCAGGAGACAATGAGCATGTTTTGGCCTTTAATAGTAGAGCCTCCACAGATGGAGGGCATGGGGAATGGGGAATGAGAGGCGGGGAGCAGGGGAAGGAGCTTTGAAAGCAGAGAGGGCTTTCCCCAAAGGTGACTGGGATGTTACTGAGAGCACACCAGGCTTCCTAACACCACTGGAGGCTATACAATATCTTCAAGGACTTTTTCTTTTTTCTTATAAAAACACAACAAAACAACAAAAACAAACACCTTGAAAGCCTCACATGTGCTTGGTACATTTTAAGGAAACCATCCCTGCTATTGTTCTGCCAGTTCACAATGATGTATTGGGTGGGTGAGTGTGTGTGCATGTGTGTGTGTGTGTGGTGGTGGTGAAGTGTCTGTAGCTACATAATTCTAATTAAAGGACAGAGAGGTTAACAAAAGTTTTAGCTAGAAAGCAGCAGCTACTCCAAGACTGTGCAAAAGAACTGGTCACATGGAAAGAGTGGAGGTCGTTTTGCAGATCAGCACTGGATGAACAGTGCTCAGGACTGGTAATTCAGCTGGAAATTATACTGATTGACCTCTACAGTGGGACCAAAAGAAATCCAAGTGTTGGCCAAATCTCTCCAGAAAGAAAAAAACTCCTTCACCATTTCTTGAACGTACGGTCAGAAAACATTATCCTAAAGGCTCAGTGAAACAGCAAACCTAAAATGTTTCATTGTGGGAACCATAAGAATATTTAGAATTTCTCCTAAGTAAATATCTATCAATAATATTTTTTTAGAAAAGACCTCCACAAAACAGTTCCTAAAAGCAATAAGAGAATGAGTTCTATTTATTATGATTCTTTCTGTTGAAATGGACAGAACACCCAATAAAAAGTGGCAGTAGCAAAAAAAGAATTAATTAACTTCTAAAAATGAGATGTCGAGGAATATACTGGCTTTGGATGCTGCTGCACAGAGGGGCCGAACAGAGTTCTCACAAAATGACTTCTCGCTGTCCATATTTTAAGAGGAGAGCCATTCAGGGGGTTCTATTCTCAGAGAAGCTCTTTCTTTCTTATAGAAGGATGGCTACAAAAGCAGTAGTCACACCTTTCAGGTTCTATATCCATGGAAACAGAGCAGCAACTCTCATCCAACCCATTCTCTTGTAGCTCCATTGGCTGTTCAGATCAGGGCTCTTGACAGAATCAGTTGTTGGGCCTGAGGATGCTTCTACTGATTGGCTTGAGCCCACTACTTCTGCCTTACCTCAAGTCTTGCCAGGTCACAAAGACTAGAGTGAGACTCTAGGGTAAACCAAGAACCTTAGCTTAAAATAGTGGCAATGAAAACAAGAAAAGCAAATAGCAAAGACAACTAAGAGTGAGATTAAAATAAAATAGAGCATGATAAGATTCATAAAAATTAAAACAGAACTAAGTAATATTTACAAGAATTGCAAAAAATTACCAGAATGATGGAATCAAATCTGTATTAGATCTAGTTAGAGATGAAGAAATGAAAAGGCACAAATATTAAACTGTGACTTGGAAAAATTTTTAAAAACTTTCAGAGGATAGAGGAAAAGGAAAAGTTAAAACTAAATGTTATAAAAAAGCAGAGAAAATAAGTTATACTTAAAAATTACATATTAGAATAGAGAGCCCATAAATAGACCCACATTGAAATAGTCAACTGGTGTTTGACAAAGAATCAGAGATAATACAATGGATGGAGTAAAGACAGTCTTTTCAGTAAATGGTGTTAGAACAACTGGACAGACACATGAAAAAGAAAAAAAAAAGAATCCTGATACAATACATACAATTTTTCTAAAAATTAACTAAAAATGCATTAAACTTAAATCTAAAACACAAAACTATAAAATTCCTAGATGATAACATAAGGGAAAACCTTGATGATGTTGCTTGCTGTGATGACCTTTTTAGACAACGCCAAAGGAACAACTCATGAATGAAATAATAAGCTACTTTCATTAAAATTTAAAAATCCTGTCCTGTAAAAGATGATGTCAAGAGGATGAGTAGACAAGCCTCAGACTGGGAGAAAATATTTGCAAAAGATATACCTGATAAAGGACTGTTATGAAAAGTATACAAAGAATTCTTACAACTCAACAAGGAGAAAACAGGCAACTCAACTAAAATATAGGCCAAAGATCTCAATACACACCTCACCAAAGAAAATGTCAAATAAAACATAAACATTTCCAAAGATGCTTTACATCATACGTCATCAGGGAAATGCTAATAAAAACAACCATGAGATACTACATCATACTTATTAAAATGTACAAAATATGGAACACTAATAACAGCAAAATCTGGTGAAAATCTGGAGCAACAAGAACTCTCAATCATAGTTTTTGAGGATCCAAAATATAACAGCCACTTTGGAAAACAGTCTGGTGATTTCTTACAAAATTAATCATAGTCTTACCATCCAGCATTTCTGCTTCTTCGTGTTTTCCCAAAGAGTTGATAACTTATATTAAAATAGAAACCTGCAGATAGATGTTTATAACAACTTTATTCATAATTTCCAATGCTTGAAAGCAACCAAAATGCCTTTCAGTAGGTGAATGTATAAATGAACTGTGATACATCCAGTCAATGGAATATTATGAAGTGCTAAGAAGAACTATCAAGCTATAAAAAGACATGAAAGATTCTTAAATGCATATTATTACATGCAAAAAGACAATATGGAAAGGCTACATATTGTATGATTTAAAATATAATGACATTTTGGAAAAGGTAAAATTATGGAAACAGTAAAATGATCAGTGACTTTAGGCATTGGGGTAGGGAAATGGTTAAATAGTGAAGCACAGAGGATTTTTAGGTTTGGGAAAATACTCTCCATGATACTATAATAATAGATTAATCTACTTAGACATATGTCCAAACCCCTGGAATGTCCAACACCAAAAGTAAACTCTCAAACAAACTATGGATTGTGCATAATTATGATGTGTTAATATAGGCTCATAAGTTGTAACAACTGTAAAAAAAATGTGGGGTATTTTGATATAATAATGGAAGAGGCTATGCTGGCATCAGAGCAGAGAGTATATGGGAAATCACTGAATCTTCTAAATTTTATTGTGGACCTAAACCTTTTCTAAAAAACATGTCTTAAAATAATATAAGTCTTTCTGAGGAAGAATTCAGAATGGTGGGACTAGAAGTTACAATTGTCCATAACTGAAAAAGACCTACCAGATGTTAAGAAAAAAATGTGAATTTTGGTAAAAGTATCTTCTTTTTGGTGCAGGAATAATTAATAAAAAACAACCTATACCTACATATCCTCCAGCTAAAATTGTGAATTACCAGCATAAAGAAAAGTCTAAATTATTTTTAAAAAGTAGACTATAGCCTGACCTGTGGTGGCGCAGTGGATAAAGCTTCGACCTGGGAACACTGAGGTCACCAGTTCAAAACCCTGCACTGGCCTGGTCAAGGCACATATGGGAGTTGATGCTTCTAGCTCCTCCCCCCCCCTCTCTCTCTCTGTGTCTCCTCTCTAAAATGAATAAATACAAATAAATTAAAAAAAACAAAGAAAAAGTAGACT
Source organism: Rhynchonycteris naso (assembly GCA_037038555.1). Classification (NCBI taxonomy): domain Eukaryota; kingdom Metazoa; phylum Chordata; class Mammalia; order Chiroptera; family Emballonuridae; genus Rhynchonycteris; species Rhynchonycteris naso. The sequence goes on from CM072998.1 coordinate 234,477,588, forward strand.
ACAGAGAAATAAAAATTATTTTGGCCAGATTACTCACTTCCAGAAATAAAAGGTTTGTAGTACTCTAGAATTCTAAAGGCATAATGTTGTAACCTAGTCATTTAAAAGATCTGCTAAATTATTTAAGCATGGTCTGAACAGATATAACTATAATGAAAAGATATGATATTTATCTACATGTATTAAAACAAAATTTCTTACAAACATAACCCAGTCAACTGAGAGCTGTATTGAAATAAAAATCACGAAGTGTAGACGTCATTGTATGTGCTATAGATTGAATGTTTGGTTCCTCCCAAAACGGATGTTACTCCAGTCCCAAATGTGATGATATTTGAAAGTGAGGTCTTTATGAAGTAATTGGGTTTGAATGAGGCCATGCAGGTGAAGTTCTTGATGGGAGTGGTACCCTTACTAGAGAATGAGGAGACTGGAGCTCTCTCTCACCACCATGTGAGAATACTGCAGGAAGACTTCTGCCTGTAATCCAGAAAGATGGCTCTCTGCAAGAACCAACCATGTAGGCACCCTGATCTCAAAGAGCCAGTCTTCAGAACTGAGAAAAAAATGTTTGTTCTTTAAATCACACAGTTTAAAGTATTCTGTTATATCAACATGAACTGATTTAAGACAGCATGTAAAAATGGATGGTATTAGAAGTTTAAATGATTAAAAATGGATAATTAGAAATTTAGCAGTCTAGAGTAAAATCTAAATAATAGTGAATATAGTTACCAAATGTAACTGTACAAATAATTTTTAAAAATAATATGCATATACTTTATAATAATAATTCAACAACATTGACCTGGGTTTTGTACTTTGTGTTATACTAACAAAAACTAGGTATTAAAGAAACAAAGAGACAGTAAAAATATACTTGGCTTATATTATTAGACAAGTCCAAAATAATATTATTTCATTTTTATCTTTTTAGCAGAGAAAAAGAAATTAAGAAATATTTTTCAAATTCAAAACTAATAAAAACAATATTAAAATATAATGTATGATTTCTAAACAAAGCAAAAAAGAATTAAGAAATGACAACCTAAGCTCATACAACAAAAGGCTAAAAAGAAATATGAAGCAATGAAGCATTAAAATTAGAATTAAGATTTGACAGCATATTATTTCTGTCAAGATATTAAATGTGTTAATTTATTCTAATAAAGGTGGAGATCTTCATGCTGCATTGCAAACAAAAGTACATGCTAGTTATAAAATCAGACAGGAGTGATGTCAACACAAAAATTATAAGGAGACATAATGTAGCCATAATACAAGCCAAGGGTTTATTGAACATTCTGACTTCACTGCATATTGATCAAAACTCCTGTCATTTATTATATAATTTATCAATTAATTATATATATCTCTTGTTATTTTCTAATTCTTCCAAGCATCATCCTTTTTCAATAGATTGTAAGTTTGGTTTTTTTTTTTTTACAAGGACAGAGAGAGGGATAGATAGGCACAGACAGACAGAAACGGAGAGATAGAGAAAGGTGAGGAGCATCAATCATTAGTGTTTTGTTGCCTTGTTGTGACACCTTAGTGGTTCTAGTTGTTCATTGATTGCTTTCTCACATGTGCCCTGACTGCGGGCCTGCTGACCGAGCAACCCCTTGCTGGAGCCAGCGACCTTGGGTCCAAGCTGGTGAGCCTTCACTCAAGTCAGATGGACCCGTGCTCAAGCTGGCGAGCTCGGGGTCTCGAACCTGGGTCTTTCGCATCCCAGTTCGATGCTCTATCCACTGCTCCACCGCCTGGTCAGGCTAGATTGTAAGTTTTAAATCACTGTGTTTAGCACAACATTAATCCCTAGAAAGGCACTGAACTTGAGCAATTTCAAAATAAAATATTTGGTCAAACATTTTATTAATAATTTTACTTCCAGCATTAGGGAAAAAAATATTATTTATTTCCCCATTTCTTTAATATAGGTTCAGGATATTCTGAATCACAAATATTTTCAGTACTTATATATTCATTAAATTCATTCAGTAAAAACAATTGGGTCTCAGGCAATGGTATAGGCTCTCGGGGTAAGACGGACAATGAAACAGAATCTGTGTCTTGCTGAAATCTAACGTATTATTTGGTGAGACATATAATTAGCAAGTAAACATAGAATTATATTAGCTACTTACAGCCACATAAAAATATGAATAACACACACACAGTGATTAAAATTAAGTGAAGTAGATAAGATTAACAAAATAAGAAATATCTAAATAAATACTTGGGATTCAAATTGAATTATGATGTGATTTGTTATGAGTTGATGGGTTTTTTCCTCCTTTCTATTTTAAAGAATAATAATAATAATAAATAACAATAGAACGGCTTCTCCAGAAGCCGTTCTCCCACTCTCCGCTAAACACAGCAGTTACCAACAGAAAGGTGCTCAAGATAAACTACACATCTCAACAAAGTTATTCTAGAGAAGTTACTCCAGACCTCCAAGAGAACTTGGAAGGTGCATTTTATCCATGAAGGAATCAAAAATCTTAAGTTTTCGAAGTTAGTGAGTGGCCAATGGAGGGGCGAAAGTATATTGTCCCTGATCCAGGACTCCGAGGATGTTGTTTGTCATTCATAAAAAAATAAAAAATAAATCAGAATAGTTCATTTCATTTCTTCAAAGTTAATAATAACAATATAAATAAATGTTAAGCTTCTTATTACGTAAATAGTTCAGTATCTGATTTTAAGGGGAAAATTTTTCAAATGGTATGCAGAGATTCTTGTTTGCCTTACTTGTTTTACTTCTGTATTAATAAACATTATTATGCACATAGGGTCTTTTTTTGTAGTCCACATTTAAAATTAGGTAATTAAATTGCTTTTGCTGGACTCAAAAACAGCCAATTATAAGCCATGGAAAGAAATGAGAATATAAAAGTAAAATTTCTCACACCACAAAGAACGAACTCCTAGAGAATCTGAGGAGGTGCTCACCACAGACTGTGCTCCTGGCTGGTTTGGGAAAGGAATCTGTTTTACTGGCAATGACAGTTTACATGGAATATTGTTCTGAAGAGAAACTAATTGGATGAGACCCTCAGAGTTCACTTCGCTTTTTCATACCCCATATAATTTTTATTGCACTGTGCACTGGCCGACATAAACATCACATAAATTATCTTGGTGAGGAAGCATTGTGTACTTGTCAATAGCTATTCAACCGTATGCAAGTGATATTACCATATCATTATGTACTGAGTTGGGTGAGGGCTCTGGAAGGGTGAACAGGCACCTTCTCAATGCACCTACTTATCTCAGCCCTCTTGTTTCTACCTCAGTTTTCCTCCCCTCCTTCACTGTTGAAGCTTTTGAAAAGACTGTTATCAGCTATCATTAAACCAGCCACCTGTCTCCTTGGCAACCCTTATCAAGCTGTACCAGGCTGCTTGAGCTGCTAGTGAGTACCTTCAACCCTGTATTAAATAAGCAGTTTCAAATTGTTAACATCTGGTATACTGAACTCATAAAATGTCAGGAAAGGAGCTGTATCTTAGACAGCCTGCAGTCTTGGTATAAGAAGATGTATTGGAATTCACCAGCAGTGAAACAAAAAAGGTAGGAGGAAGATTGAAATTCAGTACATAGCTGCAGGGGAAAAAAATATCTTGTTGATTTCCATTTCAAACTGATGAATAATTCTGCAAAGAATGTTTGTCTCTAAACCCTGATCAATGATATATTCTTAACATTCTAATTATCTTCTCTGCGCCTGACCTGTGGTGGTGCAGTGGATAAAGCGTCGACCTGGGAACACTGAGGTCGCCAGTTCAAAACCCTGCACTGGTCTGGTCAAGGCACATATGGGAGTTGATGCTTCCAGCTCCTCCCCCCTTTCTCTCTTTCTCTCTCTCTCTCTCTCTCACTCTGTGTCTCCTCTCTAAAATGAATAAAATAAAAATAAAATAAATAATTATCTTCTCTGTACCTACATTTCACCTTACAATGCACCTTGTCTAGCCACAGAAAGAAAAAGAGGCACCTCTTTAGGTTATCTGATAGTTCAATGTTTAACACGAAAGGAAACACTATTGACTCCCTAATGCCCCTAAATTCTTTCTCCCTTCTTTCTTTTATAAAGTTCCAATTTTGTTTAAAAAATATCAAGACCCCCAACCCAAGATATATACATGGCTCAGAAATAAATCTTGATCAATTTAAGCCAATCATAATATTTTTTTTTCTTTTTGCCAAGTATTGGCTTAGGAGAGGCTCTGTGACTCAATGCTGATTAATGAGAAAAGAGGAAAAGTCAACTGTAAGACTTCTGAGGGCTTCTTAATCAAAAAGAGACACAGTGAAAAAAACAGCATGATGCTTCTGTTACTGGAACTGGGGATAGCCACCTTGTGATCATGAAGGTCTCGGCCTTAGGCTAGCAAGAAGAAAGATTACAGAAGTCGCTCCTTGATGATATTGAACAATTGAATTAACTCTTTGAAGTAGCCTAGCACTGAGACTTCTAATAAATGAAGGAAGTAGCATTTCCTTATTGTTCATGCCCCTTTATTTGTTTTTACTTTCAATATTCTAAATATACCTCAATCTCAATTCTTCATTTCTCTTATTTATTTTCAGTTCCCACTTTCTCAGAGGACTTCTTTAACACACCTTGCTTGATATCTAAAATAATCAAATCTATTTTCACTCACACCGGTGTACTTTGTATTGAACCACAGATCTGAGTTAGTTAAATGGAAATATTTCCTACGGAAGTGACTCAGAACCATCTTTGCCATCAAATGATTTGTCATATGAATTTAAATTCAAGATAATTTTATGCAGGAAATGAAAAAATTTTTCATATACATATAGACCTATACCAGCTACCCTGTATTTTAGTCTTAAATATGAACAAATTGCAGGACCATCCTGTCATGAGGAAGTAGAGAATCATGAATAATAATTGTAGGAGATTGTAAAATATCAATAAAATATAAAAGCTACTTGGGGAAATGTTTAAGGTTAAAAGCTTGAAGCTAGTATATAAATATATTCTGGAGATCTAATGCAAAACATAGTGATTATAATTGACATACTGTTTTATGAAGTTCAAATTGTTAAGGGAGTATATGTTGTTATCATTAAAAAAATAATGCAACTGTTGTAATCATATTGTAATATATAACATATTGTATACCTTAAACTTACACCATGTTATTTTCCAATTATATATCCAATTATTATATATCAATTAAAAATTGTTTAAAGTAAAGGAAACACATTTTGGCCTGACCTTTGGTGGTGCAGTAGATAAAGCATTGACCTGAAATGCTGAGGTCGCCAGTTCAGGACGCTGAGTTTGCTTAGTCAAGGCACATATGAGAAGCAAGATGATGCTTCCTGTCCCCCCCCCAACCTTTCTCTTTATCCCTCTTCTCTCTCTAAAATCAATAAATAAAATCTTAAAATAAAAAACGAAAACATGTTTTGAAAAGCAGATAGAAATTTGAAAAATCTCTAATTAGAATGCTCAAATAACTTAAGATATTACTTCTTATGAAATGAGAACAAGATAAAAAATACTCAAATGATTTTAAAAACCTTTCAAAGATTAAAATGTAATTGCAAAAAAAATTTAAGTAAAAACCTTGAAAAACAAAGTGACAGAACTTTCCAAAATGCAAAAGAAAACAAAAGAATATGAAAACCCTGAAAACTACAAAGCATTATTGAAAAAAATTGAAAAAGACATAAAGAAATGAAAAAAACTATTTCATTTTTATGGATTGAAAGAACCAGCATAGTTAAAATGGCCATATTACCCAAAACAGTATACAAATTGAATGCAATCCTCATCAAAATCCCAATGTGATTATTAAACAAGTAGAACAAAAAAATCATTAAAAATTCTGAATAACTAAAGCAATCCTGAGAAAAAAGAATGGATGAAGCTGGATGTATCACATTACCTGACTTCAAATTATACTACAGAACCACCATAATCAAAACAGGATGATATTGGCAGAAAAACAGACATACAGACCAATGGAACAGAATCGAGAGCCCAGAAATAAAATCACATATATATGGACAAATAATCTTTAACAAAGGAGCCAAAACACATACTGAAGAAAAGAAAGCCTCTTCAATAAATGGTGCTGGGAAAACTGGAAAGCCACATATAAAAGAATGAAACTTACTACAGTCTGTCCCCTTGCACAGAAATTAATTTAAAATGAATCAAAAACCTAAATATAAGATTCAAAACAATAAATTACATAGAAGAAAACATAGGTACTAAACTCATGGACCTTGGCTGTAGAGAACAATTTATGAATCTGACCCCAAGGGCAAGGGAAATAAAAGCAAGAATAAATGAATAGGACTATATCAAACTAAAAAGCTTCCACACAGCAAAAGAAACAGACAACAAGACAAATAGCCAACCAAATAGGCAATGATATTTGCAAACAACAGCTGTGATAATAGAGTAATATCCAAAATATATGGGATGTAAGGGCGATCTAGCTGAGATATCTGTCACCCCATTGATTGCCAGGGTTGATTCAGCTGATTTGACTGGCTAGGCGGGTGTCCCCTTTCTCCCTCACCACTCCATGTGCATCCCTCCCGAAGCTGTGTTCTCCAAGAGGACGACCTTCCCTGATAGAGGAGAGGACCGTTATTCGGTCAAGGGTATACGAGTAGCTGCGCTCCCTTGCTAGATCCTCCAAACAAGTCTCAAAATATATAAAGAACTCACAAAACTCAACAACAAACAAACAATCCAATTAAAAAAAAATGGGGAAAGGCCCTGAACATACACTTCTTTAAAGAAGACATATAAATGGCCAACTGATATATGAAAAGATGCTCATCTTCACTAACTATTAGAGAAATGCAAATCAAAACTACAATGCAATACCACCTCACACCTGTTAGATTGGCTATTATCAACAAGACAGGTAATAGCAGGGTTGGAGAAGCTGTGGAGAAAAAGGAACTCTCATTCACTGTTAGTGGGAATGTTAACTAGTACAATCAATATAGAAGATGTATGGTGGTTGTAGGGATAGGGGCCGCTGCCATCATGGCCATGCAGGTTCACATTGGATTAGGGCAGACAGTAAAGAAACAGTGGAGCCAAAAAATGGTCTGCCATATCTTTTTTTCCTTTTTTTTTTACTTATTTGCATTATTTTTTAAAAATTATTATTAATTTTAATGGGGTGACACCAATAAATCAGGGTACATATATACAAAGAAAACATCTCCATGTTATCTTATCATTCAATTATGTTGCATACCCAACACCCAAAGTCAATTGTCCTCTGTCACCTTCTGTCTGGTTTTCCCTGTACCCCTCTCCTCTTCCTTATCCCACCCACTCCTCCCTGCCCCAACCCCGTAACCACCACACTCTTGTCCATGTCTCATAGTCTCACTTTTATGTCCCACCTATGTATGAAATCATGCTGTTCTCAGTTTTTTTCTGATTTACTTATTTCACTCCGTATAATGTTATCAAGGTCCATCTATTTTGTTGTAAATGATCCGATGTCATCATTTCTTATGGCTGAGTAGTATTCCATAGTATATATGTACCAAAGTTTTTTAATCCACTCGTCTTCTGATGGACACTTGGGCTGTTTCCAGATGTTCCCTATTCTGAACAATGCTGCTACGAACATGGGGGCGCATTTCTTCTTTTCTAACAGTGCTATGGTGTTCTTAGGGTATATTCCTAAAAGTGGGATAGCTGGGTCAAAAGGCAGTTCGATTTTTAATTTTCTGAGGAATCACCATACTGTTTTCCACAGTGGCTGCACCAGTCTGCATTCTCACCAGCAGTGCAGGAGGGATCCCTTTTTTCCACATCCTCGCTAGCACTTATTCTGTGTTGTTTTGCTGATGAGCACCATTCTGACTGCTGTGAGGGAATATCTCATTATGGTTTTAATTTGCATTTCTCTAATGATTAGTGATGTTGAGCATTTTTTCATATGCCTATTGGCCATCTGTATGTCCTCTTTGGAGAAATTTCTATTCATTTCTTTTGCCCATTTTTTGATTGGATTGTCTTCCTAGTGTTGAGTTTTGTAAGTTTTTTATAAATTTTGGTTATTAACCACTTATCAGACGTGCTGTCGAATATGTTCTCCCATTGTGTGGTTTGTCTTTTTATTCTGTTCTTATTGTCTTTAGCTGTGCAAAAACTTTTTAGTTTGATATAGTCCCATTTGTTTATCTTGCCTTTTATTTCATTTGCCTGTGGAGATAAATCAACAAATATATTGCTGCTACAGATGTCGGAGAGTTTGCTGCCTATGTTCTCTTCTAAGATGCTTATGGTTTCATGGCTTACGTTTAAGTCTTTTATCCATTTTGAGTTTGTTTTTGTGCATGGTGTAAGTTGATGGTCTAGTTTCATTTTTTTGCAGGTAGATGTCCAATTTTCCCAACACCATTTGTTAAAGAGGCTGTCTTTACTCCATTGTATGTTCTTTCCTCCTTTGTCAAATATCAGTTGTCCATAAAGCTGTGGGTTTATTTCTGGGTCCTCTGTTCTGTTCCATTGATCTATGTGCCTGTTCTTATGCCAGTACCAGGCAGTCTTGAATACAGTGGCCTTGTAGAAAACCTTGATATCCAGAAGAGTGATACCTCCTGCTTTATTTTTTCTTTTTAAGATTGCTGAGGCTATTTGTGTTCTTTTTTGGTTCCATATAAATTTTTGGAATATGTGTTTTATATCTCTGAAGTATGTCATTGGTATTTTAATTGGTATTGCATTGAATTTATAAATTGCTTTGGGTAAAATAGATATTTTAATGATGTTTATTCTTCCTAGCCATGAACACGGTATATGCTTCCACTTATTTGTATCTTCCTAGCTTTTTTTTATCAATGTTTATAATTTTTTGAGTACAAGTCCTTAACCTCCTTAGTTACATTTACTCCTAGGTACTTTATATTTTTGGCTGCAATAGTGAAGGGGATTGTTTCCTTAATTTCTTTGGCTGACAGTTCATTGTTGGTATATAGAAATGCCTTTGATTTCTGAGTATTAATTTTATATCCTGCCACCTTGCTGAATTCATTTACCAGATCCAGTAGTTTTTTGACTGAGACTTTAGGGTTTTCTATATACAATATCATATCATCTGCAAATAATGACAGTTTTACTTCTTCTTTTCCAATTTGGATGCCTTTTATTTCTTCTTCTTGTCTGATTGCTGTAGCTAGGACTTCCAGAACTATGTTGAATAAGAGTGGTGAAAGGGGGCACCCCTGCCTGGTTCCTGATCTTAAGGGGATTGCTTTTAATTTTTGTCCATTTAGTATAATGTTTGCTGTGGATTTGTCGTAGATGGCCTTTATCATGTTAAGGAATGTTCCCTGTATTCCCACTTTATGAGAGTTTTGAGCATGAATGGGTGCTGGATTTTATCAAATGCCTTTGCTGCATCTATTGAAATTATCATGTGATTTTTGTCCTTCCTTTTGTTTTTGTGATGAATCACATTGATTGATTTGGGAATATTGAACCAGCCTTGCCTCTCCGGAATAAATCCCACTTGATCATGGTGTATGATTTTTTTCATATATTGCTGGATCTGGTTAGCTAATATTTTGTTGAGAATTTTAGCGTCTAAATTCATCAGGGATATAGGCCTATAATTTTCTTTCTTTGTGTTGTCTTTGCCCGGTTTTTGGGATCAGAATTATGCTCGCATCATAAAAGGAGTTTGGAAGTCTTCCTTCCTTTTGAATTTTTTGTAATAGCTTGAGGAGGATAGGAGTTAGCCCTTCTTTGAATTTTTGATAGAATTCACTTGTGAAGCCATCAGGCCCAGGGCTTTTCTTTTCTGGGAGATTTTTGATAGCTGTTTCAATCTCATTTGTTGTAATTGGTCTGTTTAGGTGTTCTGATTCTTCCAGATTAATTTTTGGAAGATTATATGATTCAAGAAATTTGTCCATTTCACCTAGGTTGTCTAATTTTTTGGCATGGAGTTCTTCATAGTATTTTCTTACAATGCTTTGTATTTCTGTTGTGTCAGTTGTTATTTCTCCACTGTCATTTCTAATTTTATTTATTTGGGTCCTCTCTCTTTTTTTCTTGGTGAGTCTAGTTAAAGGTTCATCAATCTTGTTTACCTTTTCAAACAACTAGCTCCTGGTTTCATTGATCCTCTGTATTGTTTCCTTAGCCTCTATGTCATTTATTTCTGCTCTGATCTTTATTATTTCCTTCCTTCTACTGGTCCTGGGCTTTATTTGCTGTTGTTTTTCTAGTTCTTTTGGATGCAGGGTCAGGTTGCTTATTTGAGCTTTTTCTAGCTTCTTATGATATGCCTGTAGTGCAATGAACTTCCCTCTCAGTACTGCTTTTGCTGTGTCCCATAAATTTTGAGTTGATGTATGCTCATTATCATTAGTTTCTAGAAACTTATTTATTTCTTCTTTGATCTCATTGTTAATCCATTCATTATTTAATATCATGCTATTTAGTTTCCAGGTGTTTGAGTATTTTTCAGTTTTCCTTTTGTGGTTAATTTCTAGTTTTATGGCATTGTGATCAGAGAAAATGCTTGATATGATTTCAATCTTCTTAAATTTATTGAGACCAGTTTTGTTTTCTAACATTTGGTCTATCCTAGAAAACGTATCATGAGCGCTTGAGAAGAATGTATATTCTACTGCTTAGGGTGAAAAGTTCTGAAGATATCTATTAAATCAAGTTGATCTAGTGTATCCTTTAAGTTTGCTGTTTCTTTATTAATTTTCTTTCTTGAGGATCTATCCAGTGCTGTTAGTGGGGTATTAAAATCCCCTACTATGATAATATTGCTGTTAATCTCTCCCTTTATATCCGCCAAAGTCTGCTTTATGTATGTCGGGGCTCCTATATTTGGTGTGTAGATATTTATAATAGTTATATCTTCCTGTTGAATTGTTCCCTTTATCATTATGTAGTGTCCTTCTTTATCTCTTACTACAACCTTTGTTTTAAAGTCCATTTTGTCAGATATAAGTACTGCTACCCCGGCTTTTTTTTCATTTCCATTTGCATGAAATATTTTTTTCCATCCTTTTACCTTCAGTCTATGTGCATCTTTTGTTTTAAGTGTGTCTCTTGTAGACAGCATATGTATGGGTCCTGTTTCTTTATCCACACTGCTACCCTATGTCTTTTGATCGGATCATTTAAGCCATTTACATTTAAGGTTATTATTGTTATGTAGTTGTTTTTTGCCATTTTATTCTTTAAAGCTGTATTCTTCTTTTGCTATATTCTTTCCTCCCTTTTAACTGTTCATAACAGGCCCCTTAGTATTTCTTGCAGAATTGGTTTGGTTTTAATGAATTCCTTGAGGCTTTCTTTGTCTGCGATGCTCTTTATTTCTCCTTCAATTTTAAATGTTAGCCTTGCTGGATAGAGTAGTCTTGGTTGTAGGTTTCTGTTCTGCATTACTTTGAATATATCTTGACATTGTCTTCTGGCCTTAAGTGTTTCTGTTGAGAAGTCAGATGTCATCCTTATGAAGGCTCCGTTGTAGGTGATATTCTTTTGTTCTCTAGCAGCTTAAAAAAATTTTTTTTATCCCTTAGCTTTGGTATTTTAACTATGATGTGTCTTGGTGTAGATTTTTTTGGGTATCTCTTTAATGGAGTTCTGTGTTCTTCTTGAATGTGTGGAATGTTTCCCAACCTTAATTTAGTAAAGTTTTCTGCTATGATTCAATTAAACAAAGTTTATGTTTCTTGTTCTCTCTCCTCTTCTTCAGAAACCCCCATGGTGCAAATGTTGTTTGTCTTAATGTTGTCACAGAGCTCCTTTAGAGTTTCTTCACATTTTTTGTGTCTCTTTTCCTTTTTCTTTTTTGATTCTGTGCCTTTGTTTATTGTGTCCTTTAACTCGATGATTCGATCCTCAGCGTGATTCATCCTGCTTTTAATTCCTTCCATTGTGGTCTTCAGTTCTGATACTGTATTTGTCATTTCTGTCTGATTCTTTTTTATTATTTCAATTTTGTTTTTTATACTTGTTATCTCTTTATTTAGGTGTTCATAGTGACAATCCATTGTTGCTCTAATGTCTTTGAACATCCTCATTATCATTAGTCTGAATTCTGCTTTTAGTAATTTGGTTATATCTGGTTCATTCAGGTCCTTCTCTGGGGATTTCTCTTGATTCATTTGGTTTGCATTCCTCTGCCTGCCCATTTTTTCTGTGTATAAGCAAGTTGTGGCCACTGGAGTTCAGTAGGTGTTGCCTTTGTGTTCTCTAGGTGTGGTCTGTTTGCAGAACCACCACCCCCTCTGCCACTGCCTAGGGCTGTTGGGTATGGGCATTGCCATCGCTGGCCCACTGCGACTATTGCTGTGATTTCCGCCTCTCCTCTGTGGGAGGGGCTGTCACTCAAGCCACAAGCCTCAGCACTAAGGGTAGAGGTGAGCACCTTTGCTCAGCTGTGGACCCAGCCTGTTTCCAAGCTTCCGTCCAGCACTTGCAGTCAGAGCCTATTTGCCACAGTTTCGTGGGTTGGACGGGGCTTCTGACATGCTCTCAGTTGTGAGCCTTTGCCCGTCCGGAGCTTTATCCCTGCCCTCGAGTCCCGGGCCCTCCTGCGCAGGCTCACAAACGGCGGTTTATTGGGCTGGGCGTGGCGGCTGGTGTGCGCTCAACTGCGAATGCAAACCGCGGTTTCTCTAGCCGGTTGGGCCTGATGGCTTGAGCTCAGTCGCAAACCTCGCTTGTCCCTGGCCCTAGCTCCGTCCCTGTGGTCAGATCCCGCTTACGCAGGGTCGCAGAGCAGATCTCTGCCCATTCCTGACCTCCCGCTTATCCCCTCCAGTGGGGTTACAGGTGGGCCCGCTACTGCCAGACCACTTTCACGTGTCTCCTCTACCCATGCTGGGCTAGACCGAGCTCACACCGCTGGGCCTACACACCCGCCGACAGAACTGCGTTTCAGTGTCCCGCCGCCACCATCCTTCCAGCAACCCTCAGCAGAGTAGGAAGGGCCCTAACTCTCCATACTGTAGGCCTGGGAGCTCCCTCTCTCTAAGCAGCTCTGCTCTAATTGCCGCGGGAGAGCTTGTTTGGCTGGTGTCCTGTCTCCCTTTGCTGGTATTGCTAGTTCCAGGGGAAATATTCGTTTTCGATTAGGGAAGTGACTTAGCCCAGGGGTTAGTGTGGCTGTCCCTCAGAGTGTTTGTCCCTGTGCCTTCAGTCCACACTCTCTTCCCGCTGCTCTGGTCCTCTCCTCTGTCCTCATTCCATGGAGCCCCAGGTGCGTGGTTATGAGAGAGGTTTTCTGCGCTGACCCTTTAAAAAATCTTGGGTCTGAGAAAACTGTCTCTTTCTCACAAACAGTATCCTCACTTGTTTCACAGCTCAATACTGTTCAAACACCTCTTTTTGACTCTGTGACTACAGGCTGGGGCTTGGTTCCTGGGACCCAGGTCTCTCCCTCTCCGCCAAACTCTCCTCCCACCACGAGGGTCTCTCCGGGCTGCCGTTTACTTCGGGGTGCTGGGCCGCCCTCTTCGCGTTTTTGCTATTTCTACCAGTCTTAATGTGGCTTCTTCTGTGTTCCTTGGTTGAAGAATCCACTTAGTTTAGTTCAAAGTTGGTTTATCCATATGATGGTTCTTAAAATTGAGTTATAATCCACTTTGGTTCTGGGAGTTGGAAGTTCGTACGTCCGCCTACTCCATTGCCATCTTGCTCCTGGTCTGCCATTTCTTGATTAAATTCTCTCACCAGCCACCGAATAAACACACAAGGAAAACACATCCATTCATTCAGGGTTCCCAAAGCCCTGACGCATTCGTTGGTTCCACAACCAGGAGAGTCTTCTCCAGTTCCTCCTAGTATCAAAGGCCCCCACAATCTTCAATAGGACTCCCAAAGCCTCTCGGATCTGGTTCCTCATCTGCATACCTTCTATTTCCCTGCCAACATGGCTTCTCTCTTCAGCATTCTGCATTCTCTCTGCTCTTTCTGCTCCTTCCTGCAAACATGGCTTCTTTTTACCTCTTCTCCTTCTTCTCTCTTTTCGAAACTTTATGGTCCAAAAACATCTCCTCCAGCAAACAGTCAAACAATGACCCTTCCCAAGCAGGATGGCAATTTACAATTTTACTGACCACATATACCTGGTGCTGCCCAGCACCATTGTTAACAATAAAGGTGAGCAAAATAAAAAAATTACAAATTTTACAAACTCATTTGCCCAACAGTGGTTTCTTAAAAAATTAAAAATAGAACTACCATATGACTCAGCAATCTCTCTACTGGGATCTACCCCCAAAATTCAAAATACTTTGGTACACAAAGACATATGCACCCCCACATTCATCACAGCATTATTTATAGTGGCCAAGACATGGAAACAACAAAAGTGTCCTTCAATGGAGAACTGAGGAATATTATGGATGTATCTTGAGAATATCATACTAAGTGAAATATGTAAATCAGAAAAAAACTAAGAACTATATGATTTCACACAATGGTGGGATATAAATCTGAGACTCATGGCCATAGTTACCAGGGAGAGGGGGGCTGGTGGAGGAAGTGGAGGGAAGAAAGTAAATAAGATCAAATATATGGTGATGGAAAATTATTTGACTTTGGATGATGGGTATACAACATAATCAAGAGTTTAAATGCTATAGAAAATTTTACCTGAAATTTATATACCATTATTGATCAATGTAACCCCATTAAAATTTAATTTTCTATATAAAATACAAAACAAACAAAAGAACAAGACACTCCTCCCAAATACTCAGTGTGCCAAAGAAAACCCCAAAACAAACAAAAAGCCAATGAAAGATATTAGTGTATGTGAAGAGACCCTCAGGATCAAACCAGGGGGTATATACTATCAGGCAACTGACAATTTTAATAAAAAGAAAGGAATGATCAAGAAAATAATAGGAAACAATTTTCTACAACTTAAAAAGGACAACTATTTTCAGATTCAAAGGAGCATTAAAATTGCAAAATACCCAATGCTTAGAAAAAGTTTGCTAAAGATTGGATTGAAAAAGTGTCTAAAGAAAAAGAAGATTCCAAGTAACTATTTGAGATAACTGGTATGATGGAAAGTCTTGAGTATATGTTAAGAGAAATTATTCTTTTATCACGATAAAAATATATTAATGAGGAACTAAAATAATACTACATATGAACATCATAGGAAATGTAAAGGAGGACTAACATAGTTTATACAGTGATCATCCAGATCATAATGGAAAAAAGAAGATACAGCTTAATTTAAAAAAGTAACGATAACTAACAACAGTATCATTAGGAAACACTCTTAAGAAGAAAACTGAAGCAGAGGAAATCCTCATCATTCACTGTGAAAAGACAAGAAGTATCTGAAGTTGATATATTGGTCTGTAATAGACTTCCAGTGTAACATGGTAAATTAACCACACATAATTATTTTCTTTCTCCCAGAGCAAGAGTCCAGAACCTTTTAGGCTGAGAGAGCCATGAACACCACATATTTTAAAATGTAATTCCGTGAGAGCCATACAATATGTTTAACACTAAATACAAGTAAATGTGTGCATTTTCTGTAAGACCAACACCTTTAAAGTACAATAAGTCTCTGAATTCTTTTTTAACGTTGTTATGTTGTTGCTAACCTATGATGAATAAAGTACTTCTTACAATTAATGTGACTTCTGGTGCTGCATGGTTTTGCTGATGGCTTTGTAGTCTGGTTGATACGTGGTAAGGTTAAGCTTCATGCAGGCATTAAGACTTCCAGCCGTTAAATATGATCGTAGGTTGGTCTTAACGTTCTTGTTCTTTAGATATGAGAAAGACTACTCGCATACATGCATAGAGCCAAATATTGTCAGTACAGCAATACTCACATGCTGCAGTGTGTGGTATGTGACGGGAAGCGCATTCCAAGTTTTGACAATCAGCTGGTCCACGGGTTAAAGTTTTTTCATTTCTCCCCACTTGTGTTTGCTCGCCAACTCTGCTTGCTGTCATGCAAGTTTTTCCAAATCTTCATTCAGTGACTTGAACTAATTCACCTATATGTCAGAGACCTTCAGGTCAGCAGCTTGTAGCTCAAAATCTCTGATGGAGACACTGGGGATGGAACTCAGGTCAACACTGTCCACCGCACACTCATGTGGATGGGTGATGAACTTAAAAAGACAACGAGTGCACTCATGAAATTCTCCAAAGCATGTTTTGAATGTCTGCAGGAGATTAGATGTGAAGCCCGCTAGCTGTTGGAGATGAAGATGTTGAGCAGGGTCACTTGCTGTGCATGCATCTTTAAACTCTCCCAGTTTTTCAAAGTGTAGTAAACAACCTGTTTCAATGTTGTCGATGAAGAGTTCTAGCTTGTTTTCAAATGCAAACACTGCTTGTTGAAGGGATAAGACTGTATTTCCAGCGCCTTGCATATTCACATTGATCTGGTTCAGCTTTTCAGTCACGTCCACGAGATAATAGAACTTCAGGAGCCACTCAGTGTTAGCTAACTCAGGATGCTCAACATTTTTCATTTCAAGAAAAGTCCGGATTTTGCTCAGACAAGCCACAAAACAGCTGAGCTCCTTCCCTCTTGACAACCAACACACATTGCTGTGCAGAAGCAGACCAGGATAATTATTCCCAACTTCATCCAGCAGTGTTTTAAACTGGTGGTCATTTAAAGCTCAGGCAACAATAAAGTTGACCACCCGAATGACCAGCGGCATCACCTCACCAAGCTGCTTGCAGTACATCTGAGCACAAAGTGCCTCCTGATGTAAGATGCAGTGAAAACTTAGGATGGGTCTCTTTATATTCATGAAGAAGTTACAAATCCTGTTTTTCCCCATCATGCGCGGAGCACCATCAGTACACACTGAAATAAGTTTATCTATCCATTCGTAGATTTTTTCTTTAGCAAACTCAGTGAAAGACTTGAATAAATCCTCCCCTCTTATTGTCTCTTTCATAGGCAAAACAGCAAGACTTTCCTCAAGTAGTAGTGTTTCACTGACAGCATACCTTGCAATCATGCTGAACTGAGATAAATGGCTTACATATGTTGACTCATCCAAAGCGAGAGAAAAGAATGGTACTGCATTTATGTCCTTTACTTGTGTTGCCTCAATTTGATTTGCCATCATGATGGTACAATTGTGAACAGTTCTTGCTGACAAGGGCATGTATTTTATTCGTTTGATTATCTTGTCTATATCTGAAAAGTTGTCAAAAAGTTCATTGGCAACAATAGGCATGAATGTTTTGGCTTACTCCCCATCTGTGAATGGCTTTCCATTTCTCACAATTGCTAAAGCACCAGCAAAACTAGCCGAATTCCAGTCACCTTGTTGGGTCCAAACATGGAGTTGCTACTGACTAGCTTGCACTCTGCACAGTAGCTCTTGACATGCTTTCTTTCTGCTGTTCCCCACTGAATATTTCGATGCAAATGTAGTATGGTGTGTGTCAAAGTGCCGCTTTATATTTGACCATTTTATCGATGCAATTTTATCATTGCATATTAGACACACTGCAGAACTTGCTCTCTCCACAAAGGCAAATTCCTCTGTCCATTCCTGCTGAAAAGTATGATACTCTTCATATTTTTTTCTTTTAGCCATCTTCTTCATCAAAAGGGTTTCTGCAGTTAGGTAGCTGTCTACTTGATTAAAAGGAGGGAACTTTACTTTCTGACCTCACAACGACCCGTGTACATTATGCATTATCCAATAAAAATTTTGTGTTGTCCTGGAGGACAGCTGTGATTGGCTCCAGCCACCCTCAACCATGAACATGAGCGGTAGGAAATGAATAGATTGTAATACATGAGAATGTTTTATATTTTTAATGTTATTATGTTTTTTATTAAAGATTTGCCTGTGAGCCAGATGCAGCCATCAAAAGAGCCACATCTGGCTTGTGAGCCATAGGTTCCCGACCCCTGTCCCAGAGAGTACATGAAATTACAACAAAAGAATTAAAAATTAATCTAAGATGAAAGAGAGTAAGGCAGAGGAACCTTCAGCAGAAAACTGTTATCTGGAGTCTGTGTATAAACACTAGACCCACCTCCCCTGTTTTCTCTAGCAGAACTTAACAAGGTAAAGGTCTATCCCTCACATTTTCACAGAAATTCTGAGGAATTCTCTAAAAAACGTTCTAATAGTATGTGGGTTGGATCACAACCAGTCACCTGAAGTAGAGCCATCCGGACCACATACTAACTTCCTAACCAGTGTTTCAGTGACCAACTCATTTTATTTGTTTCATTTCTTTCTAATATAATATTTGATGTGCAAAACAATATGTGATATATATGTAGATTATGAAGCATAATAATATAACACTCATGAAACTACAACATAAGAGCTAAAATAAGAGCTGCTAAGATGTAAACCCTGTAACTTTATTTTCTTTATTTATCTATTCTTTTTACCCACAGTTTATCACAATTCTGGATTTGGTATTCATCAGTCTCATGCTTTTAGAAAATATATATAGCTTAATCACATGCATATAGATACACTTTCTTTAAGTAATAGGAGAGGAGATAGACGCCTGCACGTGCCCCAGCTGGAATCCACCCATCAATCCCCATCTGGGGCCAATGCTCAAATCAACATCTATTTTTTACCACCTGAGGGTGACAGTGGGACCAATGAGCTATGCTCAGCACGCGGGGCCCACGCTGGAATCACTGAGCCACTGGCCATGGGAGGGGAAGAAGACTAGAAAGGGGAGAAAGAGGGCGTGAGAAGCAGATTGTTGTTTCTCCTGTGTGCCCTGACTAAGGATCAAACCCAGAATGTCCAGATGCCTGGTCGACACTCAATCCCTAAGCTAATTGCCCCGGGTCACCATGCACATTTTTTTGCTGAATAATATATTGTTTAGTTTTTCTAGGTTTTGGACTTTATATTTTTATAATTAAATTCTGAGTTCTAATTTTATTTTTAATCATTCAATCTTAGATTTACAGTACTTTTCTAGAAAAGTTGATCCCTAATGGGCAGACTGTCAAAACCTTGCACCTCAATGATTTGTTGGTTTGCAAAAGCCTCTCCGCTAAAGCAACTTGAAGCTGAACAGATATAAAAAAAGCTTTTTCTGGCTACTTGCTACTATTGTGAGAGAACAGTAGTAAATATTTAGTCTTTGTGAGGCATATGGACTCTGTTGAAACCATCCAACTCTCCTGTTTTAGTGGGAAAACAACCATACTCAACATATAAATGAATGAGTGTGTTTATGCTTGCTATTTACCGAAACAGATAGCAGGTAGGATGTTTGTTTTGTTAAATATTGTGTGACCAGACACAGTGGTAGTAGAAGCTCAATAAATATTTTTAAATAAATAAATACTTATCTGTATACATGAACATATCTCAGTGACAAAATTCTCTAAAAAATTTTCTTGGGATACATTATTAGAAATGAAACAGTAGGAACAAAAAGCATGGAGTTGTGATGCATATTTTCTAAGTTCTACCTAACTCTTAAATGTCTACCAAGTTTATACATAGCGGCAGTATATAATAGTGCCCAATTTCTCATGTTAGTTTTTAAATTAGTTATTATCAGTTCCTGCTACCTCTGCCTCTTAACTGAAACAGAAAAATAAAACCCTGTTATTTTAATTTAAATATTTGTTATCTCTAATAAGGTTGGTACGCCCTGAAATATTTTTCTGCTTTTTGTTTTCTTCCTTTGTGAAATATATTTTCAAATCCTTTGTTTGTTTTCCTATTCAATTATTTTAAAATGATTTGTATGATCCTTTTGAATGTAGTAGACATTAACAACACACAAACGTCAAATGGTGAGAAGACATCATTCAATTCTCAAATACAAGCTTAAGTTACTTCTTACTATAGCAGAACACAGCTATGCTGGTGAGGCAGTCTCTCCAAGCAGAGAGAGCACTGATCTCATATAGGATTTCTGGAAAGCATTGAGGTCAGGGATTCACAGACTACCAGAGTTGAAAGTCTGTTGATATTCCTTAGCAGAAGTGTGGTTACTTGTGTGAGACTGTATTGATTGGATTGCATTCTGTAGTATGTTATTGGAAAGTTGATCCCTGATGGGCAGACTGTCAAAACCCTGGGCCTCAATGATTTGTTGGTTTGCAAAAGTCTCTATGACGAAGCAACTTGTCTTTGAAGCTGGACAGATATAAAAAAAGTTTTTCTGGCTACTTGTTACTGTTGTGAGAGAACAATCAGGTTTTTTACTAAGTGTGTGGGACATTTTTTATTTCCATGAATTATTTAAATATTGCAAACCTTTACTAATTTTTGATATATTTAACTTTAATCAAAGTTTTTATTTTTCTGTTGTAAGAAATTTTTAAGTAAACAAATTTGTTCTTTTTTAATTTTGACTTTGCTGTCACATTTTTCTTGAATATCCTCCACCTCCATGGTTATTGAAAAAAAAAGTGTTTTCTTCTAAAGTAGTTACATTGTTTTCCAATTCATATCATTACAAGATTTATCTAATTAACCCTCCTGGAATTAAGTTTATGCATTAAGCAGTGGTTTAACTCATTTGAAAATGAGGTACTATTTTCCAATTGCCTTTCATTTAATAATATAGAATTTCTCCATTTATTTGAAGGGGATAATTATTAAATTATAAAGTGTATTCATATATGTGTGTTTGTGCATTTGTGTGTATTTGACTTCATTTCTAGAATCTTTATTTTTCTATAAAAGTGCCACATATTTCGAGTTACATAGCTTTATGTTCGGATAACCACAGAGGCAACCCCCATCTCATTTTGCAAGTTTGTCTAATCTACTACTGTGTATTTATTCCTCCACATAAAATTTTAAACCATTTTGACTAATTCCTCCCTTCCTCCCAAAAATGTCACCTGTTCTTTTTTTATTGTAAATGCATTAAATTTATGTTTCTTCAGGGAAAGGAGGTATGCCATCTTTATCATATTATCCTTCTCCCTGAAAAAAAAAATACCAGTAAATTTCTTGCATTACTCAAATCCTTTATTTTTTCTAACTAAAGTTAAGCTTTGGGAGCTGTAAAACCTTTCTGATAATTTTTATTGGAATATAAAACTCTCACTGCTTAGAAAAAATTACATATGAAAAAAATTCTTAATGTTTTGCATATTTCTTGAAAATAATTTGTTGAAATTCCTTCCATTAAAAAATCTATCCAAGGCCTGACCTGTGGTGGCGCAGTGGATAAAGCGTCAACCTGGGAACACTGAGGTCGCCAGTTCAAAACCCTGCACTGGTCTGGTCAAGGAACATATGGGAGTTGATGCTTCCAGCTCCTCCCCCCTTTCTCTCTTTCTCTCTCTCTCTCTCTCACTCTGTGTCTCCTCTCTAAGATTAATAAAATAAAAATAAAATAAATTAAAAAAAATCTATCCATTAAAAACTGATACTTTTAAGAAAAGATTTACAAACTATTTTTTTTTTCTTGTGGAATCTGCTTATTTTAGAAATAACATTTTTCTATCTGGCCACTTTTCTAACTCTCTCTAATTTTTAACAGTTTTAAAACTTAATCTCCCTCTTTTTAAAATCTATTTATTATTTATTTATTTTAGAAAGTGGAGAGAGAGAGAGAGAGAGAGAGAGAGAGAAGGGAAGGAGGAGAAGGAAGCATCAACTCCCATAAGTGCCTTGACCAGGCAAGCCTAGGGTTTTGAACTGGTGACCTCAGTGTTCCAGGTCAATGTGTTATCCACTGCGCCACCACAGGTCAGACTTAATCTTTTAAAATTTTCTAAATTGTATATCCCCCTTCAAATAATAATAATGATTCTGGTCATCCCTTTTTAATATTTTACTTTTTGTTTATTTTTCTTGGTTTGTATTGGCTAAAATTTGCAGAGAAGATATCAATAATAGTAGATGTCTTATTATCACAATGGCTATGTCCTTATTTTATACTATTAAATATGGTTGTAGTTGATCCTTTTTATTTTATTTTTTTTGAGAGAGTGGGAAAGAAAGAGAGACAGGAACATTGAGTTGCTCCTGTATGTGCCCTGACAGGGGAATCAAAGCGGCAACCTCTGTGCATCTAGCCAGGGCTTAATTTTTATTGATTTTTAGGAAAACTCTTATTGATCAATGTCACCCTGTTAAAGTTAATTTTCAATATAAAATCTAAAAGTTAAAAAAAAAACAATAAAAGACAGAGTGGAAAAGGGAGAGAGAGGAAGGTGGAAGGGAAGCATTTGTTTTTCTACTCAGTTGTGCATTCTTTGGTTGCTTCTCACGTGCCCTGACAAGGGATCAAACCTACAACCTTGTTGTTTTGGGATGATGCTCTCAAAAGACTGAGCTAACCAGCCAGGGCCAGATGTTTTTTTTATCATAATCAAATGATATTTTGCTATTCCAAGAAAATACATATTTTTAATAATAAATGAAAGGTAACTTTTATCAATGGCTTTTGGGGTATTTCTTGTATAATTTATTATTATTTCTCTTAAAATATTATACTGAGTTATGTCAGGTAAGTAGGGTATACTATACTTCTCATAACAGCTAGGTTTTTTTAACTGATGCATAAGTCTAATCTGATTTGATAAATTCAATTTTTTTTGTGTGTGTGACAGAGACAGAGGGAGATAGAGAGAGACAGAGGGAGACAGAGGGATAGATTGGGACAGACAGACAAGAAGGGAGAGAGATGAGAATCATCAATTCTTCGTTGTGGCTCCTTAGTTGTTCATTGATTGCTTTCTCATATGTGTTTTTACCAGGGGCTATAGCAGAGTGAGTGACCCTTACTCAAGCCAGCAATCTTGAGCTCAAGCCAGTGACCTTGGGCTCGAAGCTAGTGACGTTTGGGCTCAAGCCAGTGACCCTATACTCAAGTCAGCAACCTCAGGGTTTTAAACTTGGGTCTTCTGCATCCCAGTCTGATGCTCTATCCAATGTGCCACTGCCTGGTCATGCATTTTGTTTTTCTATAAAAGTTTTTATTCTGACTCTGAGCCATCCTCCTTCCAGGCTTATGACTATTTTAAGGCTCATTGTTCCTCCTTTAAGTGTTTGTCAAGGTTGCAGCGTTTAAGGAAGCATGGTTGTCACCACAAGTTAGAGTCAGGTACCCACTAACCCATGATCTTTTTGGATCCAGTGGCTCACTTTATTTCCATGTCTCTCTTGGGACTTCAGAACATCTGCAAGCTAAAAACATCAGGTCAATGTCATGTCTTTGTAAACACATCTTGAATTTATTTCTCTTTGGGACATTGCCAGCCAGCAGGAATTTTATGATCCAGTAATCCCACTGCCTGAGTTTGGAGCAACTTAAAAATGACTTCCCTTTCTGTATACGCAGTAAGAGCTTTGCTTCAGTTCCTTCCAATCAGTGCTGAGACATGTTTTTAATCTAACATTTTAGGAGGGCGGGTAAAAATGCAAAGCTTTGTTTCCATATTTATTTAATCTAAATGTTTATATCTTAACCCACCAATATTTTATTTAGAATTTTTGCACATGTATTCATCAGTGAAAGTTGTTCATAATTTTTTCTTGGTTTATCTTTGCCAAATTTTAAAATCAAGGTACTAAATAAATTTGGAGGCTTTAGATCATTTTTCTATACTTTGGAATACATTAACTAAAATTAGCATTATTAGCCCTGACCAGATAGCTTTATTGGTTAGAGAATCATCCTGAAGCACAGAGGTCGCTGGTTCTATCCCTGGTCAAGGCACATACAGGAAAAGATTGATGATCTTATCTCTCTCTCCTGCTCTTTCCCTTCCTATCTTGCTAAAATCTATAAATAACAATTAAAAATATAAAGTAAAATAAGTATTATTAACTTAATTAAAAACAGAATTATCTGTTCCTTGAGGTTTGATAGAACCTACCATCTGCACACAGAGACTATTTTAGGGTAGATATTTGACAAGTTTTAATCTTTTATGGTTATTAGTACCAAGTTTTTAGTTTTGAGAAACTTGTATTTCATGCAGCATTTTAATAAAATATATAACCCTATTGGTATGTGGAAGCTAGAGGTCACTTGTGACCTTCAGATCTTTTCCCGCTAGTTCATTTTGACTTCTCTACCAAGTTGTTTCTTATGCCCTCTGATCCACTGGCTTATGTAACTATCTATAGCTAATTAAATTGTTTTATGATTCACATATATTCAGCCAAAATTTCCTCATTATTTCTTTTAATTATCCCTACCATCACTTCAAATGCAATTGCCTGAATATATATCTTTAAAAGAGAAAGTGGTAGGGCATATTTAGAGCTGAAAAACTGTATTTACAACACACACCAGAGATCTGGAATTGGCAGTCCTACAATAATTCCCTCTAAAACATACTCTGACTTAAATAAAAATAGTGACATTTAGTCAGCTGTCAATAGTTACTAAATTTTTAAACAATAAAATATAGAATAATGAAAAACACTCAGAAATGAAACTAGGTATGAAGCCCAAAATTGGTTTCACTACCCTGAGTTCTAAAAATCCCATTAACTACCGTATTTCATTCTCTCACTTTATGAAATAGTTATGCAATAGTATTAAAGCCTGGCAAAGAGCTCAAACAAAAATGAAGAATTTTGCATTTACCCAGGAAACAAATTGTAAATTTAAATAATCTGTGCATCCATAGTATTCTTTATTTTCATTTGATGCCAAATTTCCCCTTATTTTAAGTTTAGAAAAATGTTCTTATGTTGTTCTAATTTCTGTAGTGGAAAACAGTTACATTTCTTTGTGAGAAAATTATTAATTAAATGTAAAATATTATATAAAATAATTGTATGGCCTGACTAGGCAGTGTAGCTCAGTAGATAAAGCATCAGCCTGGGATGCTGAGTACCCAGATTTGAAACCTCAAGGTTGCCACCTTGAGTGCGGGATCATAGATGTGACTCATGGTCACTGGCTTGAGCTCAAAGGTTGCTGGCTTGAAGCCCAAGGTTACTGGCATGAGTAAGAGGTCCCTGGATTGACTGGAGCCCTCCAGTCAAGGCACATATGAGAAAGCAGTCAATGAACAACTAAGGTGCCACAATTATGAGTTGATGCTTCTCATCTCTCTCCTTTTCTGTCTGTTTGCCCTAATCTGTCTTTCTCTCTCTCTCTTTCAATAAAATAAAATAAAATAAAAAGTGTGTTTGAGTGACATGTATATCTTTAAATTAGACTATATCTTGCACAAAAGCATTGGTAAAAATTTCTTGAATATTTCTCTCATTGCAACAAATCAATGTGCATTGATAAATGTGATTAAGATAAAAAATTTTCAATCTAACCATGACTATTTCATTCCACCAAGTAGAAGCATGTTGCAATTAGTAAAATGCCCTTTTCCAAAGGTGAGCAACTCATGCCAATATGGAAAGAATCAGACAGGATTAAAACAAATCTAAACAAATTTAAATTTCATAATTCTGAGTTCTCAGCTAACATAAATAGAACATTCACATTCTCTCATTTTTTAAGGAGATCCTTGAAGAGATACTTCATCTAAGAAAAGAGATGGGGAAAGTTATGTCTATATTAATATAGATTCATAATAACAAATATTTCTATTATACTTCCTTAATTTCAGAAACAATACATGCTCACTGCATGAATTTTAATAAACAGAAAAATTACAAGGAAAACAAAAATTAAATATCAATAACACTGTCTCAGTTTTTTTTTCTGTTGGACAAGATGTCATGGAGCAAACTTCTCAGTATGGTTTATTAGACCACTGGCACAGAAATCACCTGGACTTATTTATTTATGAGGTTTATACTCTGGGCAGTATCTAAAGTAGACACTTATGGTCTGTAAAGGATGAGGGAAATTCTAGAGTAATTCATTCTTCGGATTGATCGATAAGGGTGTCTCTTTGGTTATTTCAATTTTTACTTTCATAAATAATAACACCATGAACATCTTTCATAAGATTTTTTTAGCATTATATTTGATTTGTTCCTTAAATAAAAGTTCTCAAGCTAAAATAATTGAATCAAAGTATATGAACTTTCTGAATTTAGGTTGACAGGATTTTTCCAATATATTCTCATTTAATTTTTTTTCCAAATATTCTTTCATTTATGAGGTAAAAATATTAAAACCTATTTTCATGTTAATAACTTTAACAGTGTCCTAGTATAGTATTAGATATTATATAAGATTATCATGTTATATTAGCATATAATATTTTATTATGTAGAACAAACACATATATCTATATGTCTATACAGATATACATATATATCTATATCTATCTATCTATCATCTATCTATCATCTATCTATCTATCTATCTATCTATCTATCTATCTATCTATCTATCTATCTATCATCTATCTATCTATCTATCTATAGAGAGAAAAGCTTAGAGATTTAGGTACATTAATGTACCTGGTAGTAATAGTCAACCAAAAGGTTGCAGGAGATTGTGAAACAAATGGCCTTTGAGGAACAATTCTGGGATGCATCCTGTGTTCTTGTCTGAGGAACCAGAATAGGTGAGCCACTGTCACCTACTGAAATGGCTTTAATAGTGAATTCCATATCAACCTTTCTACTTTCTGTCTCTACAATAGTCAACAGACAATTGTACCAACTAGGTCTCATATTTTCTGTTCTTTCACTCATGTTTCTTGGGATTATATCCTATACATAATGCTTTTACTCAAGTTTCATTAGGCTCTCATTGTGAGAGCGTGATCCAAATTAAGATATTGAGCTTAATTTTAACACAATAGAATAAGTTGTGATTAATGCAATTAATTAATGTGTTGAACTAACACATATTTTGTAATAGGCAGCAAGACCAAATTGCCAACCTGAGTGTCTTGACTTCTAGGAATCTGAGGTGACAGCTAATAGAACACCATATTCTAGGAGAAAGATAAACAGCTAATTAGGATACTTCTTGATTTGTATAACTAGAAAAAAAAATATTAAAGAAGAGAGTATTAGGTCAGTAACTGTATTAAGAAATAGCAATCTTTTACTTAGTTTCCAGATCTGAGCTAGTTTCAGACGCAGGTCGCACAGATTAAAAGGGAGACTGACTCTATTTGAGGAAGGACCTGCAATGCCACCACTGACATTTAACATTATATATATTCCCACAGTCCTCTAAAGGACCGTTAGTTCTTTACCAGTATAAAAGTACACCAGGAAAAGAGAACATCTAAACCTTTTGGATACAGCTTTGGATCCAAAACTCATATTCAGGGACCTGAAACATTAATGTTGCCCAAAAGTTAGGGCAGGCTCTGTGAAGAGCACATGACTCCTGACCCAACTTCATCTCACGAAAAATTAAGTGGGTAGTTAGCTCACTCTATGATAATTTGTTTAGCTACTTCTTACTGTGCATAATTGGGATAAATATATTTTGCATTTGTCCTGTATCTTATGGAGTAAGAGTTTCCAGTAGAAAAGGCCATGTAGTGATTTTTGAAATCACCTGTACCAGCTAAGATAGTAGTAAATAAGAAACAATAGTACCATGGGGGTTTAATATCAGAAACTAAGTCTCAGAGAACAAAAGAATGCCAAGGTAATAATTCTCATCTCATTCTTATTCTATTCACTTTTTTGTTCCTGGCAAAAACAATATGGATGTTGGTGGACTGCAAAAACTTAACCAAATGCCAGATGCAATAACATCTGATGTACAGGTAGCACCTTTACTGGGAGAAGTGAACGCAAACCTTGGGTATCTGGTATGAGACCACTGTTTTGACAAGTGTTTTCTTATAAATACTTAAGAATAAAGATTACGAAAAGCAGGCCCTGGCTGGTGGCTCAGTGGATAGAGCATCAGCCTGGAATATGCATAACCTGTGTTGCCTTGTGTGTGGTCCTGGGAGCTGAGGATAAATTGGTTGGTACATCAGCCTCAGGCACTAAAAATAGCTCTATACTGAAGCATCAGCACCAGACAAGGGTTGCCAGATGAATCCCAGTTGGGGTGCATGCGGGAGTCTGCCTCACTATCTCTGCAACTCTCACCTAAAAAAAAAAAGATTACCAAAAATAGCTTACATTTGCAAGTGAAGTACAGCAGTACACATTCACTCTTATTCTAGGATTATATTAGGTCTCCTCTTTTCTGTCATAATATTGATTGCAAAGAATTTGTAAGGACAACTAAAAAGGCTTGTGTATGCTCTGTAGAACAGCATAATTATCTGAATGCTTAGAGAATACCTGATTTACTGACATGGGATTCTGTATACTAGTATTTTACCAGATGACCCATTTTACAGTAGTGAGAATGCAACAAAGGCTTATGATTATACCATACAGAGTGACTTATTGAAGGTTCAGTTAAATAAGATTGAGCTCAGAATGACACACTTACAGAGCATTCTTTTTTTTGTAGACTACTATACATGCACTAAATATTTAGTAGAATTTTGTAGAACTTATAGTTGTAATCCCAAAAGCTAAAAAAATCATGGGTCCAGGAAAAAAAGAAGAGATATAACTGACCTCTTTTACCATAAGTTTTAGTAGTCCATTTGCAGAATTTGTAAACCCCATCTCCATAATTGTAAATTTTGCTGGACTAAAGGTTTTAGATTTCAAGGGATAGAGTAAGAGATCTAATTTGAAGCAACAATTGTAGCAGATAAAGAGGGACTACTGTATATTTGCTTTGCTCCTCTCTTTTCCCAAACCAGACTGAGTATTTCCAAATATTCTTTCTCTATTATTTTTCTGTTTCTCTTTTTAAAAACAGTTCTCTTTACAATTTTCTCCTTCTTTTCATTCAACCTATAAATAATTGAATCATTTGAGTTCTTTTGTAATTTAGATTCACTTTTTCTAATAGTTTCTTGGAAGTACTGATGCTTTTTTTGAGGTGGAGAGGGTATTATTTTAGAGAGTCAGATTTCAGAGAGTTGCTATTTATTTCCCAAGCCCATTGTTCATTTCTCAGTGTCTTGAGCTGGTGGAGATAATGATTTTACAAATTAAAATCTCCAAAATATATCATGAATGTTTGTTTGAAACCCTGTTACCTCAAGTTGTTAAAAGCCAATTTCAGGAACAGAACTCTATAATATAATAATAAAAAATCATTATGTTAATTATATCACCATAAAACTAAGGGGAAAAGAAATGAAACAGATAAAAATATTGTTATTTTATATGATATCAAGAGGACAGATGTGCTGTTGAATCACTGATATGTTCTTGCTTCATGGGCTTACCAAATAATCGAGACAGTGTCAATGGACAACCATAATTCTGAATCGTATAAGTGAAAAGTGGGATGCTTATTGTAGGTTTTTTTAAAAAGTAACATTTATTATAAAAACATTTTTAAAAAGGGGCACAATTTTAAAAAAGAATATGTTATGGCAAAAGAATGATTTTATAAATGGATATGGAAGAGAACAAGTGCTTCTTTATCAAAAAAGACTTATTTGGGAAAAAGAAAAGGTTGCCACCCAACACTTGCAGACATGGCAAGCCATGTGCACACTCTGCATGGTAAGCCAAGGTGAAGAAGTATTTAGCTTAGGGAAGAGAAAGTTGAGGAAAGGAGAACTACTATTATAGAGCTTTATTATGAGCATAAAGTTTTCCTGTAGAGGTATTGTGTATTCTCACAGTTGTGTAGGAGACTTTCATAAACCCAGTTATCTCCCATGAATCTTCTAGACCGATAGTTTAAGTTTACTAGAGAGCAATGTTGTTTGAACATATGATCTTCTTAACCCCAACCAGTGATTGGGATATACCATCATATCAGCAAATATTCAACATCTTTCTACTGAGGACTGCTCCCTTCAGGGCTGGGGTCAGTGGTGAGAAGTAGGTTGAATTAAAAGACAATGCAAATGCTGACATTTCTTTTTGAGTGTCCTCTGACTTAGATGTTTTGTAGAATAGCCCTATATGTCCAGTCACTTTCTAAAGGTTTTTTTTTCTCATTTCAACACTAATGTATGTCCCAAATGCTGCAAACCAGCCTTAGTGTGAGTTTAAATTGAATATAAAAGGGTATAGTGTTACACTATAGTAACAAAACTAATTTGCTAGATATGTTAGCAGAATCGTACAAAAGACAGAAAATAAATTGGAGCTGATTTGGTAGAAAATGTTTCATTTTTCAAAACATGCTATATTTAATGAGAATGCCAGGGTTTATTTAGCATCTTCAATGTGACTATTTCCTCCTAATCATAAAATGTTGACAATTTAACTCAGTAGCTTGGAAATAGAGGGACATTTGTAGAATTTTGTGAACATTTCCTGGAAAATTCTAATTTCACAGTTGAACAAAAAATAGGATTTTTCAATTTCCAGATTTATTTAATACCTTTAACATCAGTGAGAAAAAATATTTATATGGTAAAAGAAAGCTTTAAAGAACAAATTATATAAAGTCCCACACATTTGTTTCCAATTATTTATTATCTAGTCCATGTTGAACGCTAAGCCAAACCTGCATTCTGCTGTATTCAAAATTTAATTAAATGCTCCCTTCTGTTAACTAAAGAACTACCAAGTCATTATTTACTACCAGTCTCTTTTTGCCACGCAGGCTGTATTCTGAATTAAATAACGGGACCACATGAACTATCAAGGGTCTGTGTTCACAGACATCCCTCCATCCAAACAAGATTCTGGGCTGTTTAACCTCATGTGTTGTTCTGAACCCTGCTCATTACAACATCTCAGACTATTGACTTAAGGCAGATCATTTTGTTTAACCATATATATTTACTTAAAATAAACTTTGAACTCAAATAATGTCTCTGTTGTCAGTGTGAGTGCTATTTCCGTTCAAAATGTAAAGAAAGTTGGTTTGCATGATTCTGTGGTATGAAAGAAGCCAGACTCTCCATATGACAGATCACCAAAGGTTGGCTTTGCCAAAGAGCATTTCAACTCTGGAATAATATTTCTTTGGCTATACTTTTTTGATGTTTTCTATGGTCAAGCTGTCATCCCCTTTCTTTCAGCAGTCCATTTTCTCAGACTACAGAGCTCTCCTTAATGTTAGGGAGTCAATACCGCTTCCTGAACATTTTGTTGTTTTTTTTTTGCTAAAGGAATTTGCTCACAGCAAGCATGTATTAAGAAGATATGAACAATGCCAATAAATAAATAAATCTGGTTGACATCATCTCAAAACATTCATTTTTGAAAATATATTTTTGAATGTTTTGTTTATTTATGTGATACCTATCATTAGTATTAATTTTTATTGACATATATTAGAAATTTTGTTCATTTATTAGAGGGATAAAAATACTTTAAAAAATGTGTTGATGATCACTGTCAATTTTCCAGTGCCTATAGATAGGCATAAAGGCAGATATGAGCTATTTATTGGTAGCACTTTATCCCAAGAAATTTAACATGATTCCAAAATATTTGGATTGAAAAATTATATATAGAATAATTATTGTTCTCTGTCTGTCAATTACAATAGCAAAAAAATTATAGCATGCTCTTTGCTTCTGTTTATTCAATTATTTGACAGTAGATGGGATTTTGTTTTTGGCAAGAGATTTATTAAAAATTAAATAGCTATAGTGAAAATTTAGTAGGGATTTAAAAATAAATGATTTATTTTGGATTCGTAAAGGATAAAAAGCATAAGGAAAAAATAAATCTTTTATGTAGCCCAAGGCTTTAGTGTTCATAAACTCTAACAGATATTTAGGCAGTTAACTTTGGACACATTAACAAATAAAATAAATTACAAGTAAAAAAACATTTTTCTTGAAAATGTCATATTGTAGTGCTTTGGTATAAAATTCTGCAAACTGTATTTTCTCAGCCAGCACAAATACTTCACATTTGTGGCTGGACTTTGTTTAGTGGCAGTGGTTTAAATAGCATTACCAAGATGTTTGTAAGATCAGACTTTTATAGAAGAGGAACCGTGTCTTGGTAATGAGAGGGTTGTGCTTTGGGGATGTGCTAATTTGATGGCAAATATATTTCCAAGGAAACTTGAAATAATTCCTGACCCAGAGATACTGATTTTTTTTGTATTTCTCAACGAGTGATTTTATTGCTGCTACATAAACATACAAGAATATATCATGGCTATACAAAATATAATGAAAAACTTGACAGTTCACCTCACTATTTTAACCTGCAAATATTAGGCTTGCAGGGAATAAATTTGTAGTATAAACTTTTTGTTTAGTCTCTAAATTTGTTTATCTCACGCAGTTCACGTTTTATGAGATGCTATAAAAAGAACTCAGGATTTTTTGGTTCTTTTTTTCATTATGCTGCAGCTTTATGAAGAAGATTCTTATTTGTCTTGTGTGACTATAATTTTGTTCCCAGGTCCCCTCACCTGGAAGTTGTAATACTGACAAGGGCTGTTGATAATGCTGCTCCAGTATCTGGTAGATGCAGCCTGTGTTTTTCTTTGATTATTGTGAGGCAGCTAGAGAATGCCAGACTCATCTCAGGGAACTCATTATAAACAAGTCTCAAAGTACATAGCACTGACTAACAGCGAATTCAGTTTTACTTCTTAGGCAAAGGGAGGAGAATCAACTTTAAATGTAAAGAGATCAGTTTAATGAAGGCATGAGGTGATTTAGGCAAGGCACCATCAATAGATACTTTGTAGCAGGGTTCATTTCTTCTCAAGACCCGTGAGAACTAGGTGGTCAAAGGCATTGCTCATACCATCAAATAGGAAGACACATTAAAGACCAGCTGGCATCATTAGTAAATGAAAAAGATTGCTTTAGGGTAAAATTTCATTTTTTCTGTAAGTTGGCACCAAATCTTCAAGGCATTGATGCATGAAGATTCTTAGATATTTGAACATACTTATATGAAGAAAATATTTTGTATTAGTACATACATGCTTTCTCTGCTTCACTCCTGGTTGGCCAGCCTGATCCAAGACCATGGTGGATATAACCATAACTCTTAAGAAGAAAGTGCAGTAGGTAGCTATACTTGTGAAATCTACACTGTGTATATGATTCTCAATTTTATTCAATAATATTTTTTATGTTGATTATCAAAGGCCATACTGAATAGACTAGGAGACACGTGGATTATTATAGTACACAAAGGTCGCTATTACTATTTTGTAGATTTGCTAGTACTTCTTGTAGTTTCTGTCTGCTTTTTAGCCAAAGATTTCTTTCAGAAGATCCTGTCAACTTGGAATGATTGATAGATCTTTGATATTCTCAGCAGAATGTCTAGTGGAATCTTTGTTAGCCTCACTTATTAATATACAGTATGCTCAAATTGATTTTAAAATCATATTTCTTATATGAAATCCCTTGGTCAACATTTTTTATGTAATCTGACAATATTGAGGAGTATTTCTGTTTCATCCAGTGCAGTTTATTAATATATTTAGAGTCAATTTGAGGGTTCTCTGATCTTTGGTAGTTTTAAGTGGAATTATTTATAGTCTATAACTGTTAGTTATTCAGTTGAAAGAGAAGTTAGAGAGCTTCAAGTTTTCAAAACCTGAGGATGGTTATTGAAGTGCTGGCATTTTGTAATCCAATCAAATCAATTTCAATGAGTGGAAAGACTATTAGAATAAATGCATAGGAACTACAAAATAAAGTGTCAATAAAATTGTTTTGTCAAAAATTATCAAAAATTTTAAAATAAAATCTTCATGAAGTTTTCTAAAATGGTTATTATATATTATAGCATAAGTAAACATTTATTATTTATTTATTTATTATTCAGTGAAAGGAGGGGAGGCAGAGAGACAAACTCCTGAATGCTCTCTGACTGAGATCCACTTGGCAAGCCCACTAGAGGGCAATGCTCTTCTGCCCATCTGGGACGTTGATCTGTTGCTCAACCACTGCACTCTTCTTAGAGCCTGAGGTGAAGGCCACAGAACCACCTTCAATGCCCAGTGCCAACTCACTGAAATTGAGTCATGGCTACAAGAGGGGAAGAGAGAGAGCAATAAAGAGAGAGAAATGAGAGGGGGAGAGGTGGAAAAGCAAATGGGTATCTGTGTCTCCTGACTGGGGACTGAATTTGGGACATCCACATGTGGTCTGAGGCTCTATCACTGAGTCAACTGACCAGGGTCAATAAAAGTTTTTCTGGAAGTACTCTTTCTTTCTTTCTTTCTTTCTTTCTTTCTTTCTTTCTTTCTTTCTTTCTTTCTTTCTTTCTTTTTTCTTTCTTTCTTTTTTTCAATTTCCATTTCTTTATAACATAATGTTATTCTTCTGAATTAAAATAAAATTTTAAACATCTATGATTACTATAGATACCATTTAACAGTGATTAAAATTTAAAGTAGCTGAAAAATCATGAGTGCTTAAATGTCATATTATGACAAAATATATCACCTGCTTAAAATTGCAAATTTTTAAATTAGAAAGATATTGTCTTTGTTGCTAATAGTTTATTTATCTAGATTATAAACTTCATTAATGTATTTAGTATTTTGTTTAGACTATTGAGAAAGTGATTTTTTAAGAGTGAACTTCCTGTGTTTAAGTGCAGGTTTCATCATTGCTAGCTATGAGACCTTGAACAAAGTTCACAGACTTTTATTCTCTATGTGCCTCAGTTTGCTTATCTGTAAGATTAGGATAATAATAGCGTCTACCTGTTACAGTCCTTAGGAACACTCTATGACTTAATATTTTTAAAGTACAGAGTAAGTCAGTGGGGCAGCTGTGTTAGGTTTGCTCTCTTGTTTACAGGCTACAAGCACTTTGCCCGATTTGTGTGTGAGCGTGTGGCTGTGCCACATGTGTATGGCCTATATGAGGCTATGGGTGCTTGTGCTCAGGGGATTGCAGATGGTGGATTTCCTGCCTGCTAATGTGAGGGGCCATTCTTGCTGTTTCTTTGTCTGAGAAGTGGTTTTCCACTGCCTGTGTGCTTGTCTGCTATTGTGAGACTGTATTAAATGGAATGGCCCAATCCTTTCCAGTTCTGCAGTTTCTCTACTGTCATCCTGAATTCAATGTGGACCTGCCTGGTCTTGGTCAAAGACATTACATCTGGCATAGTGGGCTGGATTCTGAGCAGACCGGTATGGAGCCAATGACACCCTTGAGGAGTGGAATAGAGGAGTGGCTGTTCCCAGTGGCTCTCCTGTTGGAGACCATGGGCTGGGTGTTTTTACAATCCTGCCAGAAGAAACCAAGAGTTCTATGCAAGAAGTTGAGCAAGGTTTGAAAGCTCCAGAATGAGCTGCAGACCAAGCACCGATGACGGTGTAAACGGAGTGAGCACTGGAGAAGGAGGCCGACAAGGTTTGAGAGCTGCAGTGTGAAATGCAAACTGAACACCAAAAGCTCCTGGAACTGGAGTCATCTCTGAACAAGGAGTTATGGGTCCATGAGTTGCAGTTTGCCCTGGAAGTTGAACGTTGGCAGCAGTGGCTGTTGGAGAAGCAACTGCAGGTTCAGAAATTCAAGAGTCAGCTTCAAGCCCAGAACCAGCAGCTGTAGGAGTCAAAGCAGGCATGAAAGATGGAGCTGCATTCATGCTGGTGGAGTGGCTCTGAGTTGGCGGGAGCAGCTGTTTTGGGGAAGTTCGAGCTGCAACTGCCATCCTCAGACTCAGAGCCCAGCAGTGGTCACCAAGAAGGTAAAGACCCAGCAACCAAGAATCTCTGAGGGGCAGCCACAGCCTCCTTTCCAGGTAGTGGAGCACTCTTGTGGCCCAGCCCTATACCTGGACAGAGCTGATAGAGTTGGGGGCGCAATTCAGGCAGAAACCCCCTGAGCTGCTGGCAGCCTCCTTTCTGCAGTTGTGGGATCATGCTCTATGGAACAGAGATGGACCATAAGGCTGTGAGGGCTGCTGCCTGTGTTGCTTCCCTGAATAACAGGAAAAATGGGCCTGTGAAGGTTGCCTGAACACAGATGTGGGTAGATCTGATTATGGCCAGGGCAGATATAAAGAAATTAGATGGCAAACATAATAAAATCTTGTTGGAGCTTTGGCGGCAGTTTAAGTCAGAACAGAGGTTCCAGCCACTGAAAAAAGCAGGGGAAGTGGGTAGCCCTGGCATCTGCCAGGAAAATGGCTGGCATTCAGGTTCCAGGATCTCCAAGACTCATTGTTCTCATTTGACTAGGGGGAACGCTGAAGGACCTGTCCAACAAAGACGGGAAGGAGGCTGGAGAGCCCATATGAAATTTGCAATCCATTTCTAATGTGTAGAGCTTGGTGATTTGCACAGAAAGCTGGGCTGTCTATCATGAACTAATCATTAGGTGGTATAATGGACTCTTGGACTGTGACCAGAGGGGGGCACTGGACAGTACTATGAGAAACCCTGGTGGGGGGGCATGGCATCTGTGGAGGCCCTCCTGCACCAGGAAGCTGCTCTCATCCAGTTGCAGAGATGAATCAAGGACATTTTTTTGATGGACACAACCCTGGACTATACAGGCCCTCCCACCTACCATGGTGTAGGGAGTTAGAGGTGGGCCTCCAGCTGACACCCTGGGAAAGTGCTCAGGGAGACATTGTGAAGAGCACCTTTATAATTATTGTAATTATTGTGTAACTTTTGCTGTTGCTGTAGTCTGTTTCCTTTCATGTAGACTGTGAAGCGAGCAAACCTAAAGGGATGGGATTTGGGGCAGCTGTGTTAGGCTTGTTCTCTGGTTACTGGCTGCAAGCACTTTGCCTGATCGGTGTGTGAGCATGTGGATGTGCCACATGTGTATGACCTATGTAATGCTATGGGTGCTGTGCTCAGAGGGATGGCGGATGCGCAGATTGCCTGCTCACCACTGTGAGGGGCCATTTTTTCTGTTAGCTTGCCTGAGAGGTGGTTTCCCCTGCCTGTGTGCTTGTCTGCCCCTGTGAGACTTTATTAAATGGAATGGCCAACACTTTCTGGCTCTGCAGTTTCTCAACCATCTGCTCAAATCCAGTGTAGACCTGCCTGGCC
The DNA here is from genome assembly GCA_037038555.1 of Rhynchonycteris naso. Lineage (NCBI taxonomy): Eukaryota > Metazoa > Chordata > Mammalia > Chiroptera > Emballonuridae > Rhynchonycteris > Rhynchonycteris naso. Next base: position 234,514,468 of record CM072998.1, read on the forward strand.
TTGGCCAATGGCATTACAATATCCCTTTGCATTTGTTAAGTAAGTAATACAAGGTACCTTGTTTTATTGTGCTTTGTTTTATTGCACTCTGCAGATACTGCATTTTTTACAAACTGAAGTTTTGTGCCAATCCTGCATCAAGCAGTCTATGGGTGCCATTTTCCCAGAGTCATTTGTTCACTTTGTGTCTCTGTGTACATTTTAATAAACCTTGTAATATTTCAAGCTTTATTATTATTATTATATTTGTTATGGTGGTCTGTCATCAGTGATCTTAAATGTTACTATTGTAATTGTTTCGAGTCACTGTGAATCATGCCCATAGAAGATGGTGAACCTAATAAATGTGTGTTCTGACTGCTCCACTGATGGGCCATTTCCCCATTTTCCCCCCTCTCCTTAAGCCTCCCTATTCCCTGAGACACAACTATATTAAAATTAGGGAAGTTAATAACCCCACAATTGCCTATAAGTGATGAAGTGAATGGAAGAGTAGAGTCTCAAATCAAAAGCTAGAAATGATTAAGCTTAGTGAGGAAGGCATGTCTACAACAAAGACCAGCTAAAATTTCTTGAGTCAAACAGTTAACCAGATTGTGAATGCAAACAAAAAGTTCTTGAAGGAAATTAAAAGTGCTATCCCAGTTAACACCTGAGTGGTAAAGTGAAGCAGCCTTACTGCTGATATGGACAAAGTGTTAGTGGTCTAGATAGATGTGAGCAGCCACAACCTTCTCTTTAGCCAAATCCTAATCCAGAACGAGACCTTAAGTCTTTTCAGTTCTTCTCTTCACCTGCAAAAAGATTATGATTTGCTGAAGGCACATCTGATGGTGTTTAGCATTTTTTAAGCAATAAAGTATTTTAAATTAAGGTATGCACATTGATTTTTATACATAATGTTATTGCATACTTATACTACATATGCAAACATAACTTTTATGTGCACTGGAAAATCAAAAATTTGGTGACTTGCTTTACTGAGATACCCACTTTATTGTGCTGGTCTGGAATGTAACCCAAAATATCTCTTAGGTATGCCTGTATATGCGTTTATTTGACAAAATAACCTTTTATTTCTTTGTCATTATTTTTTTCATGCCTGCCCTTTCCCTCCCCCTGATTCTCTCCCTACCTGCCTTCTTACCCCATTTCTTTTCTTCTTCCTTTCAACACATCAGAAAGCTACAACAAAATTTGCATTCAGATAATTTATTTTACTAGTTCATTGGCTAACAAAGATTTTTTTGTGATTTCACTTTCCACGTAGATATTTGATCTCTTCATTTTTTGTATTATGGATCTTGTTTGGTTTCGTAAGGAAACATGCAACCTGTGGAAAATAGATGTAAAGGATCTGCATAGAAAAGCCTAGGATCTGTTTCCTGTTGAAATCATCCCCATGTAGGAAAGGTTAGGAGAAAGGGAACAATTTGACATTTACTGATATTAGGAGTCAGAGCCTATTTTTTCAGAGCTTATTTGAAGGTAATGATGCCCAGAACATTTTAATAAAGATAATTGGCTGGCATGATTAGGGACTTCCCTTTAGGGAACTGATAATCATGATCAAAGGTCTGATGCATCGTTGAAAGCACCTCGTACTTCACTTCAGTGTTGAATGTGTATGACTTAGGATCATACCAGGATAAGTGAGAGTTACAGAGCAAGACAGAAGTCAGTTAGATCAGGGGAAGACGTAGAAAAATAAAAGGGAAAGGTATTCCAGAAAGCAGCAGTCTGTGTACAGAAGGTGCATTTTAAAGATGACTATGAATGATATGCATTCTGTGGATTAAAGCAAGTTAAGTTTGGATGGAGATGGGGATGGAGGATACATAGTCTGAGAGCTGGGGGTTGGGAGGTGCCAAGAGCTACTGGATAAGGATGACAGTGAGGTGCTTAAGGGGTTGGAGGAGGCAACTTGACCATTTCCCAAGACTGCTCTGGCTCTGAGACTACTTTCTGGATAACTCACATTTTGAGAAGTGCTTGTCAGCAGCTTTATAAATTAGGATATATGGTTCAGTGTTCTAAACTATGCTTCAGGGACTAGGCTGTTGGCTAACTCCTGTTCAAATTGAAGAGAGAACAGACTGAATTATATTGCCTCAGGGACAGTGCATTCTATTCACTGGGCAGAACTAAACCACCCTGACAGAGCTCAGCTCTAATCTCTGGTTCAGCTGAAGAGCAATTATACCTTGTCTTGAGAATGCACTAGTTCTACAAAATTGAAATTTCAGAAAGACTTTACGTTTAAAATCACTCTCAATATTACCTTATTTTCTCTCCTTAGGTTCTCATTTAGACACGGAGGCATTTCCAGTTACTATTACGCAGGATGGTAAAATAAATAGGTCTTATTAATATCTCATCTGATCTTTATTCATATCATTAAATGTTCTCTGTCATTATCTACTTTGTCATTATATATTGGTGAATATGTATCTATTTATAACTTGAAGAAACGAGAAATATTTTTATGGTACATTTATGATCCTTATATAATGTTCACTTATTTTATGTAAATAAATTTGATGTTTTTCTTTAAATATTTCCCCCTTTTTCCTCTCTAAATAAATGTAGGCATTTATTAATTTTTTTCATTCAGTCATCTATTTTTTAAATATTATTTATTACTTAAAATATGTCAAGTACGTCTTACCAGGCAGAGGCGCAGTGGATAGAGCATCGGACTGGAATGCGAAAGACCCAGGTTCCACACCCCAAGGTTGCCTGCTTGAGCGCGGGCCCATGTAGCTTGAGCAAAAGCTCACCAGCTTGGACCCCAGGTCGCTGGCTTCAGCAAGGGGTGGCTTGGTCTGCTGAAGGCCCGCGGTCAAGGCACATGCGAGAAAGCAGCCAATGAACAACTATGGTGTCGCAACGGCAACAAAAAACTAATGATTGATGCTTCTCATCTCTCTCCATTCCTGTCTGTCCGTCCCTATCTGTCCCTCTCTCTGACTCTCTCTCTGTCCCTGTAAAAAAAAAAAAAAAAAAAAAAAAAGGCAAGTACTATACCAGTAAATGGACCAAGGAGAAATTGTGTTTCTAGTACAAAAAAATGAGTATCTGTTTGGAGAAATAAAAATCTGCAATGGATTATAAAAACTTGTTGATCTTTTATTGATATAGCAAAGAAATGTGTATGTGAATAAAATTGGATTAAAATAATAAAAATATGTTTAGTTATCTTAAGGAAGGGAGAATATAAATTTAGGACAAGTTCTCAATTTCAAGTCTTTTAATTAAAAAAAAGAATTTCACTTAATTTGCATTTTTAAAAAAGAAGTTAAATACTTTTTAGAGATTTTTTTTCACAATTTAGAATTTCTATTCTTTTATTATAAGATTTGTATATATACCTATATGTATACATATGTATATTAGAATTAATAATCTAAACAATCCAATATCCAACTTTAACAATAATTAATAGATGGCTATTTTTCTTTTATCTATGTTTCTTCCCTTAACACTTTTTCCCACATTCCCCAACCTTATTATTTTAAAGAAAATTATAGAATCATGTAACTCCTTTTATAAATCTTAAGCTTATAAGAAAAGGGATTTTTAATATTATCAGAATGCCATCATTATGCCTCAAAAAATACTAATTTAAAGCAAATTCAGAAATCTTATAATTCCACCTGTAAATATTTGCATATGTACTGCTAAGAGACAGGATTTTAAAAATGTAACAATGCCATTACCTAAAAAATAACTAACTTAAAAATTATCTTTTAAGGTCAAGGTGTTCCAATTTTCTTAATTATCTCATAAAAGCCATTTTGTAGTTACTTTGTTCTAATTAAGATCTAAAGATCTACATTGTATTTAATTGATAAGGTTTGTCTGTCTATACCAGTTTTTTCTTCACCTTCCTCAATTTCCTTGTAGCAGAATATCGGTCACTTGTGATGTCTTTTAACGTATTCATTTGCCTTTGCTTTTCACTTACCATTAGATTTAGAGGCTTGACCAAGTTTAGTTTTTTGGCAATGACCACCAGGCCATTTAGTTCACTCCTCCTTGGCCTGACAGTGGCCAGCAGGGCCTTAAAGGACCTAGGGCCAAATTTCCCAGTATGAGCCTGCTAAGCCAAGAACTCCAGCCCAGTTCTGGAAGAAGTTTGCTCTGTGGGTTCTGTATTGAGCCTGACTTGGCCCTAACAGTGATCGCCACAGTCACGTGCCACATATAGACCCAGCCCGGGGAGAGGAAGTAAAGCAGCTCCCAGCTTCTACAAGATGTCCCTGGACTCCTCCAAAAGCCTGTTGGAGCCCCTCTGAGAGGCGTTCCTTGGCAGCAAGTGCCCTCTGCCCAGTGCTCATGGCCTTGGCCTCCTGTGACTTCTGTTCTGTGCCAGCCTGTTCCCTGGAATATCTCTAACGAGGAGAATGATTTTGAGGCCAAGTCAGAAGGAGGCTCTGCAAAATTGTTTCAACAGAACCCGTACCCTGGTATAACTCTCAGAGCACGACTGGCCCAGAAAAGTGGCATACCAGAATCCAGAATCCAGATTTGCTATAAAAACCAATGAAAAAAAGGCCTGAGGCAGAGCCAATTGTGGTCCCTGGATTCTATGGGAAAAAAGGAAACTCCATCAACAGGAGCAACCTCTAGCTTGTCCTCAAGAATGCTTCCCAAAAGAAGCCAGGAGAAAGTGGACATCTGTGTCTCCATTACACTGCTGTAGTCTCATCGAAACTTTTGAAAGGATCTGATTCCCTAGCATTGATACCAGTGAAGAAGTGGCTACACGGACTGGTATTCCAAACTGCAGAATTCATATCTGATTTTAGAACCCAAGGCAGAGCAGAAATGAACACTTGAATGCTTTGGCAAAGGGCTCTAATCCTGGGCCTTACCAGTGTCATGTGCTGAACCAAAGCACCTGTTGACTGCGAAGATGGGCTGCAGATAGTCATGGCCAAACTGAAGGCAGAGGAAGGGATACTCTGCAGAAACCTCATGGCCTTGAGTTGAGCGCCCCTCAACCCCAGAGCTTAAGCACCAAGCACAGACATGTATAAATAGGGAACCCCAGGAAGAGGAGCTTCCAGGACTACTGAAATTAGCCCTCAGAAAAAATTTCATACTCTGCTCACATGCTTCAAAGATGACCCAAACCTCAGGTTTAAGAGGCAGAAGGTATCTTTCTTTCCATCCAAGTGCAGGACTTTCTGTATTCCCGGGGTGCAGATGCAGAGTGACAGGAAAGAGGAAGACCTAGGAAAATTGTGAAGTCTTGGAGAGAGTTCAAGTCTGGAAGAAGTAGCCATCACATATAAACACAAAAAGGGTTTTATTTTCATTTCTGTCCAGTGGGTGGCACGTTTTGCTTCCATGACTGTTGCCATTCTCCTCAGAGTCCCTGGAGGCACCATGAGCACCAAACAGTGGATGTCCTTTCTGAGGGTTGAATGAAAACAAGAAATTGTCATGACAAACATGAGCTCCTTCTTGCCGTTACCATCACCTGTGCTGCCTGGGTGATCTCAGAACTAGGTGAGAATAGCTCCAGAAGAGCTTCTGAACATGCTAGTTTGTTCTGCAGGTCAGGAGACGAAGCTGAAGGTATATTGGTGTGTCTGAAAGGAGAGGGATGCTACAGCTCTTGAACAGGTGAGACCAGGACCATGAGTCGCTATCCTAGCTGTCAGTGTTGCAACAGGAATCACATATAACTTTAAACTCTGTCTGTGGACGATTTAAAGTTTAAGACCTTAATACCATGGAATTGGTTCATATTATTTTTCCTTGGAGCATTTAAAACATAAATAATTGACAGATAAGGGTACAATAGAAACTCAAAGCAAACAGTCAAACAATTGTCTGGATTTCACTATTCTTATCATTCTAGCAATTTTGTTTGTATGGACATAAATATCTGTCCACAATGTTTTAACACTATTTTCAGAAGGAAGAATGAGTTATCTCTGAGGCTCTCGGTGGTCTTCCTTCATCTGTGTTATCTCTCTTCCCTTCAATTGTATCTTTGAAAAACGCCTCTTGAATTTTAAAGCAGAATGTGATTCGCCATTGATACAATAAAAACTGTTTGAAAACTCAAAAACAAATGGGCAAAACTGTCTTAATAGAGGAAAAGAAAATGTTATTCACATTTTTGTGATCGTTTTTTCATATACATCATTGGAGGAATTGATGGGTTTATTACAAGATACACAAACTTGAAGGGTGCTGTGGTGATTCTAGAAGTTGCTGTAGAAAGACTGCAGTTAGAAGCTCACTGACATTACTTGGCCCAGGACACACAGAATTCTGTTAGAATGCTGAGGTTTTTATCTCCTTTCCAAAGAGAATGTGTGTTTGTGTGTGTGTGTGTGTGTGCGTGCGCGCACACAGAATCTATTGGTGCTCTTTCCCACCCTCTTGTTCCTTGTCATTAAAGGGCATAGGATTGGTTAGATGAATCATGGCCCATTTGTGGAGCTAGGATTAGGTGAGATTTGGTTAGAAGAAGGAGGTGGGCATGGCAACCAACAATGCCCACTATAAGCCTCTTACTTTCCCAACGACATGTTAAATTTAGTTATAATGAATCACTTGTGGTCTGCCTTTTCTCCTCTTCACACTGCTTATTCTAATGCCATAAATATAAGTTCCATTTAAAGTTAGTTGGAAACACAAATCAATATTTCAGAAGGAGGTAGTTCATATGAATGTAAAAAGTCTATGGTCTCTTTGAGCTAAGGGAGCTTTACTTGGGCCTTGTAATTTTTTATTTTTTTACTTATACTTAACAAAGAAAACATTATGATGGATTATTATTAACCCTCAGCTTACTTTATGAAAAAAAATATGGTGCTTTATTTCCAATTTCTAGGAGAAATTCAAAGAAGCTAGAGCTTTAGGTAAACAGAATTTGGGGATTATGGTTAGAGAAACCCTTCGTTCTACCCTCCCAAAAAGTTATTTTTCTACTAGGCATGATTATTTATACCAGAAATAATTTTTGAGCCCTTCCCACATACAAGTAGGTGTTTATCTAATTGGTGTTTTCACTGTACTAAGAAACTAGAATAGGTATATTGAATACAGTGTTAGGACTTTTATGCTACCAATTCTCAGAGGCAAGAGAGAGTTTAAGTTATGACTTTGTGATTTGATTGCCTTTGGATCATCTTCACCTAAGCTCTTGATGGTTGTATTGGGTAAGTAACAATGCCTCCTGTTGATATCTGAGACAGACTGCCCTCTCTTAAGAAGGGCTTTTGTTTGTCACCCCTCTATTGCTTTTATAATAGTCTGGTCTCTGATTCTTTTGTCACATGGATAGTGCTCATTTCTACATTTTGGGGTTTGTGTAATCTTTTTATCTGTGTTATATTTTATTAGCTCTGGACATTTGAGAAGAATTAAATATCTGAGTTATTGCCTAACTCTGAGAGCTGACTTGACAAAATAATTAAAAGGGTGGAGGATAGAGGTTAGTGAATAAAATTATAATGTATTTGTTCCATTTCTGAAGGATAGATTAGGGAAAATATTTAAAAAACAGGCTCAGAAAGTTGGTTTCACGCAGGTTGGAAATGGCCAGATCAGTGGTTCTTAACATGGGTTCTTTCAAACCCTAGGGGTTCGATGAGTCGGTCTCAGGGGTTCAGAGAAGCCTCTGCCACAGAGGTCAGAATAAAGTAATACCGTAATATGTTGTGAGTTCATGCACTTTGTTGGTTTTGTTCTTTGAGCAAGGTAATATTTATGCATGGCTCATTTTGTGCACCAGTAAAAAAAACATATACCTATGTCTTGAATTTGAAAAAAAAATCATATGTTATTTATCACTAAAGAAAGGTTCGGTGAATGCGCATATGAAACTGGTGGGTTCGGTACCTCAAAAAAGGTTAAGAACCACTGGGCTAGATTCAGTGTGATTTCATTATCAACATCCATCACTGTCATCATCATTGTTCTCATTCCAGATAGTAATCAATAACCAAACTCCTATTTGTTTAGCGTTCTGTGCTATTTGATGGAGATTTATGTCACAATGAGTCATCTTTGAAAAGAACAATTCGGTAGCTGCTGTTTTAGGTATAATGATGACACTCACAATAGTCAAGGTTATAGTCTACTAAGGACTTAGTTATGGAAATAGATTCATCCATGAAGGAAAAGAATGGAATGAGGGTTTGTAAAGAAAGTAATTTGCAAAAGTGATTAAGAGAAGAAGTTTGCATTTCTGTAAATGTTTATTAAAAACCATTTAGAATGAAACCTTATTTTTTAATACAATTAGATCTAGGTGTTTGTTAATTATTCTGAAAAAGTTGGTTAAAATCATGGTATCACTAAACCAATCATGACTTAGCATAAGATATCTAAGTTTCTATAGACAATTTTATATAAATCATGTTTGTAACATGGTGCATAGTTACATGAGACAATGTACTTAATGTAATGAGAAAGAAACTAGGGACAATGTGAAGAGTAATGTGACAAGATCCCCTCAAATTCTGATCTTATATCAAGTTGGAAATAATGCATACATGATGGGATGTTATGTGGAATCTTTTATGTACTGAAAAATTGAGGTCAAAGTATATTAAGTGCCCATACATTATAAAGATAAGGGCCAGACCCCTTATGCAGAGCACACTAATGAGGAACACCATTCATCCTCACATGCTGCACACATTATGATCTGGGGTCATTAGCCATCGTCTATCTTGAGTATACAAGAGGAGTCAAGAAAATTAACTGGAGGATGATGAGAGTAAGTTTTCTTGAAAAGAATAGATAAATGGTTCTTTGTCCTGGGTCTCAGTCCAGTGATAGAAGGAAACGCTCTCAGACAATGTGAGTGCTCCAGAGGGGAAGCTGAACCTCTGACTCCAAACAATGTTTTCCAAGCTTCCAGAATTAACTGAATTGTTGCCAATAGCCAGAAAGAGAGGCGGAAGAGCACCTATGAGTCCAAAACTTTTAGAGACATGGAAAGTAAGGCATGCCTTTGGCCTAAAAGAGTCTTGAATGAGAAGCTTCTGGAATTGTCCTGATGGCGGAGCAGGTGGAGAGAAGCATATAAGGACAAGGGTGCCTGAAAGCTTTTGTGGGTCTAGGTGACCCTGTAAATGTAGGCAGACTTGAATCTCTCTGCGGGCTTCCTACACAGGCAGGATGACAAAGGCAGAAAAAGGGTGGGATGTAATATCAGAGATAGACACTCGGAGAAGGTGGGGAAGTCATCAGACAGACGGTAGAGTTAATGTCAGCAATGGTTCATTTGCAGATCCACACAGAGACCTCTGAAGAACTTAGAGCCATATAATTAAAACTACAATCATGCCTAGAGACAGCCACCAAACTTGGGGGTACTACTGCTTCACTAGAGTAAGTCCTTTCTCTCACTTCTTTCTCTTGCCACTCCAATCCTGAAGGACCCACAAATAGAAGAGAAATCACAGGAGGAAGGATGGAAAATTAAGATGAATAGTAATGAAGAATTGACACATTTTCCCTTCTCTACTCCAGACCTAAACTAGAGAAGTGAGAATCCTTAAATTGGAATAGTTTGATATTGTGAGTTTTTTAGATGGAACTGAACTACCTAATACTGTTTGTTTGTATATAAAAGTGACCAGAAAGGTAAAAAATCAGACTGGAAGTTTTTTTTTTTTCATGTGTAGAAAATGTCCTCACGTTCCTCCCACATCTGTTTCCTGTGCCTTCCTTAATGTGCATGGGGGTGGGATATTCGTCAATGCTTCTCAGTGTGCTTTCCTTTGCCTGCTCTACCCACCACCACCTCTCTGATCAGCCTTCCAGCAGATGGAAGACTCTCTGTCAGGGATGATGACTTTTTGTTGGTGGAGAGAAAAGCAGTGGAAAAAGGGAAACTAAGAAGAAATGTCTACAAAGGATTTAGGTAAGTGAAAAATGCTTTCTGTCAACATTGCTGAACACATTGCTGTTGAGATTCTAGGATCTCTAAAACGTAGTCTATGAAGTCAGGAGCTGCTGTAGTGTGGTTCTGGGGGCAACGGGGTGGCACTTACCTTCTGCTGCTGGTGTGATGAGGACAGCTCTGTGGCTGTCTCTGGTCAGCAGACTCAGGGAGGGCACAAGCTCACTCAGATGCCTGCTTGCTTTTACCACTAAATTTTTGAATTGAGGATTGAAGCCCAAGAAGGGTGACCTATCTGGAAGCCACAGAAGAAGTTCTGTTATGAACAAGAATAAGCAAAAAAAAAAAAAAAAAAAAAAAAGAATGAAAGAAAGAATAAGCTAAAATGATTTTTTTTTTCTCCATGTACATACACAGGCTACTGTATTCATTAACAAACAAGTCTGTGTGAAAGAAATTATGCATAATGTGCTTTGGTTTTTCCCACTTGAGTTGCTGTGGAGTTAATCCCAATATAAGGAGAAAAGATGCTGACCTAGTTTTGTGAGGATTAACTCCTCAGACAACTATTATAGGTGAACAAATGTCTGTTCTATTTCTATGCATGAAAGCTGGTCCAGCCACTGATGGTGCCAGAAGACCTCTGCTGAGTTGTAGCCAAAGAACATAAATGGTGGCAGTCATTCAGTGACTGATTACCTCACTGGAAGCACCCATTCCCCAGGTCTGGAGTCCCAGGAATCAAGTACAAAACCATGTCAAGAATCTTTCAAGATTCAGCTCTAGCATCAGAGCTTGGCAGTGCCTCACTATTCACCACAGTTTTTGATCCACATCTGGAAGCAAGCATTTTGGTGGAGATATGATTTTCATTGTTTTACTGCTACCATGCCTGCATTTCTTACAGAAGACTCAGTTCAGTGCCTCTGCCTGCATTTTTTCTGGGAGGTCTGGGGTGTTATGACCTTGATTTATCATAATGTGATGTATCTTAACAGATCTGTGAGCCTATTGCTCAAGAATGGATCCAAGATATTTGAGTGCAGCTTGTGTGTGGTGTATATGGTGGACTCAGGTGTCTAATTATTTGGATTTGAATACCAATTTTCCAACTTACCTTTTGTGCAACATTTGGCAAGGTATTTTATTTTTCCTATCTGAAGAAAATAAGAACAAAGATGGTATCTAACTCGCAGGGTTGACAAAATAGTAAACGAAATAGCATATATAAAGCACTTAGCATAATATTTGATTATTAATGAATAGTAATATATAATAACAAATATAATCATCATAAAAGAGATAAGTACATATCTAGTACTATAATCTCATAAAACTATCTGATCTTCATCAGATCTTGTTACCATAGAAATACCTCTCAAGTTGTTAAAATATTCAAGTTGTGGGTGTAGTAAAATCAAAATATCTCAAGATACCGAAAGTTTACATCTTTTCAGGAGATGGGTATGAACTGATACCATTCCAATACACTCAGACTTTCCCTTTTTCCAAACAAGCTATTAGAGCTTCTCAAGTTTGCTTCAAATAAGAGAATACTACTCAGCCATAAGAAATGATGACATCAGATCATTTACAACAACACGGATGGACCTTGATAACATTATACTGAGTGAAATAAGTAAATTAGAAAAAACTAAGAACTATATGATTCCATGCATAGGTGGGACATAAAAATGAGACTCAGAAACATGGACAAGAGTGTGATGGTTACTGGGGGCGGGAGGGAGGAAGGAGAGGGAGGGTGTGGGGAAAGGGAAAGGGCACAAAGTAAACCAGATAGAAGGTGACAGAAAACAATTTGACTTTGGGTGATGGGTATGCAACATAATCTAATGTCAAAATAACTTGGAGATGTTTTCTCTGAACATATGTACCCTGATTTATCAATGTCACTCCATTTAAATTAATTAAAAAAGAAAAAGAGATAATATTCAGCTTCTTGCCTAATCTCCAAGAGAAGAGATGTTTGCTGATTTCTATACTGCTCACAAAAATTAGGGGATATTTTAAAAATGGATATGAAGCTATAAAATATCCCCTGATTTTTGTGATCAGTATATTAGAGGCAAGGAGGGTATATGTGAGCAGCCGGTGCTACACTAGACAGCATGATGTCCATGTGTCATGAATTACACCAGTAAACTCCTCCATCAGCAGAGTTGGGGCCATGGATCATAACCACTGAACTGCTCAGAGTGTAATGCAGTGACAGCATATGGGAGCTTTCTGATTTATCAATAATGCAGTTATTATCTTCAGTATAGAATTTAACAACAGGAAAGAAAATAATTTTTATTAAGTTGTATATCTATATATATGTTCCATAGTAAAGTTGATATTTAATTAATTTCTTGTTTCGTGTTTATGCATACAGTGGTACCTTGAGATACAAGTCTAATTCGTTCTATAACTAAGCTTGTAAGTCAGTCAACTCATATATCAAACACATTTCTCCCATTTAAAATAACTAAAATAGGTTTAATTTGTTTCAGCCCTGTAAAACATCCCCAAACCATCCTAAATTATAAAAAAGAGATATTTTCAATTAAGAAACACACATGTATACTTTACCAATGCATAACAAAATATGTGAAATAAAAGAAAATAAGTGTTATTTAGTACTTTATTCCTACCGTGGAGACAGATGAGTGCAGCTAATGCAGGTGAATGGCAGAGGAAAAGGGAGGGAGGGAGGAATGTAGGCACTATAGACACGTAAACTAAAATTGCACTTTCTTAACACTAAATGTAAACTAAAACTGCATTTCTTTACTTTAAACAAAACTAAAACTGCACTTTCTTTACTTAAAATGAAACCACAAAAACTTAATTGTAAAAAAATGCACTTTCTTAACTTTAAACTTTAAGCTTAACATTATGCATTTTTCATTTAATCATCACCTGTTTTTGCCTTTTTGGCTGCACTTTCGGCACTTTCACTTGCAGGACTTTTGAATAAAAATCTATCCAAAGAGGTTTGCTTTTGCCTGCCTTTTAAAATGTAACGGAAATGTGACAAGCAAGTGTCATTAAAAAGTGCTGAAGCACGACCAGTTGAAACTTTTCCTGGGTGTTTCTTTTCAATGAAACTTGAAAGCTTCTCCCACATTGCCAGCCTGTCTTTAATTTCACTTGTAGAAATCATTTCCTCCGACTCCACCTTCTCCTCACTACTGATCTCTTGCATAAGCTCCGTATGTTGCATCATCTGTAGCTCCTTCAACTCCTCAGTTGAGAGTTCCTCCTCATATTCCTCGATGAGCTCGTTTATGTCACCCTCATCTAACTCCAGACCCATTGACTTTCTGAGGGACACGATTTCCTCTACCTTGGTCTCGGTCTCTGGTTAGAATCCTTCAAAGTCCCTGTCTGCAACAACATCAGGCCATAACTTTTTCCATGCTGAGTTCATGATTCGTCTTGTAACCTCTTGCCATGCCAAGTCAATGCGTAAACATATCACGATGTTGTAGTGATCTTTCCAAAACTCTGAAAGGGTTAAATTTGTATTCTCAGTCACCTCAAAGCAGCTGCGGACCAAGTGCTTTGTGTAAATGACCTGCTGATCCATAGGTTAGAAATGACCTGCTGATCCATAGGTTGCAAGATTGAAGTCGTGTTGGGTGGGAGGTAGAGGAATTTCACAAATTTGAACTCATCAAGAAAGTCATCTTCCAGACCAGGTTGGTGGGCTGGAGCATTTTTAAGGGTTAGTAATGCTTTTATCGGGAGTTTATTTTCTTGAAGATATTTCTTCACTGCAGGACCAAAGACAAGATTTACCCATTCAATAAAACCTGCCATGTAATCCATGCCCTAGCATTGGCGCACCACATAACCTGCAGTTTTTCTTTAAGAATCCTGTGAGTCTTGCCTGACCAGGCGGTGGCACAGTGGATAGCGTGCCGGACTGGGATGCGGAAGACCCAGGTTCGAGACCCCGAGCTCGCCAGCTTGAGTGCGGGCCCTTCTGGCTTGAGCAAAAGCTTGCCAGCTTGGACCCAAGGTCGCTGGCTCCAGCAAGGGGTTATTCGGTCTGCTGAAGGCCCGCGGTCAAGGCACGTGTGAGAAAGCAATCAATGAACAACTAAGGTATCCCAACGGCAACGGAAAACTAATGATTGATGCTTCTCATCTCTCTCCGTTCCTGTCTGTCTGTCCCTATCTATCCCTCTCTCTGACTCTCTCTCTCTGTCCTGTAATAAATAAATAAATAAATAAACATTAAAAAAAAATAAAAGAATCCTGTGAGTCTTAAAGGTTCGAGGACTTTTGGAATAATATACTAACAGTGGCTTTACTTTACAGTCACCGCTAGCATTTGCACACAATGCAAGGGTCAGATGGTCTTTCATGGGTTTATGGCCTGGCAGCTTCTTCTCCTCTGTGGTGATGAAAGTCCTCTGGGGCATTTTTTTCCCAAAACAATCCTGTTTAGACACAGTTGAACACTTGTTGGAGGATGGAGCCTTCCTTTGTGATAAGCGCAGCAAAATGTGTGATGTACTCCTCAGCTGCCTTAACGTCAGCACTCACAGCTTCACCATGCCTCACCACTGAGTGGATGCCAGATCTCTTCTTGAAATTTTCAAACCAGCCGTGACTTGCCTTAAATGTATCTTCTGCTGCCTCTTTTGAGGTTTATGCCTCTTTCTTCTTCAAGTCGCCGTAAATAATGTGCCTTTTTGCATATTACAGTCTCTGTCACTGTATCTCCTGTCAGTTCTTTCTTTTTCACCCACACCAGCAAGAGCTTCTCCATTTCTTCATGGATATTTGTCCTTAATTGGGACAGAATTGCAGTTACTTTCACTGGATTTGTGCTTTTGATGGCATCCTTTTGTTTAAGTATGGTACAAATTGTAGATGTATTGTGGTTGTAGCCTGGCCAGTTCAATCACTCATACACCACGCTCATGTTTTTCTATTATTTCTTGCTTTACTTATATCGACATAATTCTCTTCTTCTCACTACTGTCCTTTACACTCACTTTCTTCAGCCCCATGATAGCACACAAGAAATGTTAGTAAAAGTGCAAAAATCATGCAAGAAAAAGTACAGTGCATGAGATTTGACTTGATTCTGCAGGTAGCACGTGAGAAAGTACGATATGCTGGTGTTGTGATGCTGATACTGGACCTGTGCCCCAATGTGCCAACTAGCGGCAGCTTCCCAAATCTCGGAATTTCGCTCTGATCTCGAACAAAAATACGGACCGAGCGGCAGCTCGTATCTTAAAAAACTCATATGTTGATCTGCTCGTATTTCAAGGTACCACTGTATTCAGTTTGATGATTAAAGTGCAGAAGGTTTAATGAGTGCAGAACAGTCTAGACAGAGATGGTCAGCTCAGGGTGTGTGTGTGTGTGTGAGTATGTGTGTGTGAGTGTGTGTATGTGTGTGTGTGTGAGTGTGTGAGGTATAATACAGTGAGTGAGTATATGATTTAGAAAATGTGGCCTCAGTCCTCACGATGCCTCAAGCCATATCTTAGCAAAATGTTAGACACCTAGAAGGCCAGAGATAGCTGCCAAATATTGCATGATGGTGCTTACTTTCTTGTTGAGGATACATGTGCAAGCAGTATCAAGTCAGCATGTGAATTTTCCCTGGGATTTAGCTTCTTGAAATATTAGCAGTTGTAGTAGTGGGCATACTCCTGCTTCTCTCCCTCCTGGGTACAGAGGCCAGGGCTGAGGTGGGTGGGCACCAGGCTGTGGCAGGCCCATGGGCAGAGGAACAGAGGCTCGCCTTGGTACCAGCTAGCATGAAAGACCCTTTTCCAGTGCTCCCTGTCTTCTTTTTCTTTCCTCCACAATCAAAGTCCTTCCCTGTGGTACATCTCACAGTGGTTAGCTATGTGTTTGCTGTTTCTTGTGTCTGGCAATATAAATCAAAACTACATAAACAGACACATCAACTGATGTATAAGCAACTGTTATAGGTGCTGCTGATTGCCTTAGCATCTTTACTCCTCCATCTGCAAAAGAAGACATTTCAAAGCTCTTCTCCACAGAAAAGCAAAAAGAAAAGTCAATGCTTTATGTTGACCTCCATATTAAAATTCTTATTAACCCAGCTGTTGTTCAGCACTAGGAAGTACAGTACCTAAGTAGGACCATGATAATTGCTTGCAGCAATTTCTCAAGAGTGTTCACGCCCTGGGCTTTGCACCATTATACCTTCAAAATATTTTAGTCAGACAATATTTTCTAGAGATTTACTGTCTAGCTGTGCTTTTGGAAATACAGAAGTTTATTGAAAACACTTACTACCTATGTAGCTATTTTGTGATATTCTGTGGTGTTTATTAAAAAGATGAAAACATTGCATTTATGTAAAATTAATAACAAAATAAAGAAGCCAATTTTAAGTTTGTCTTAGAAACGTGTCATGCTACATATTCATTGCTCCATGGAGAATCATACAATTTACACCAAATTTTAGACTTAAATACTTCTGTGTCCTGGCTGCAGCCTCTTCCAGGCCTGGTATACCCACTTTCTGTGTGTCCTAGAAACACTGATATTTAATGTTCTCTTTGTTCCATGTTCCCACACCTTGGTTTTTGCCAACTACCAGCATTTCACATATGACAATAATTAGTTTCTTTTTGTACTCTTTGTACACGTTTCTGACTCACATAGTAGATTGCACAGACATCTAATATGCTAATGAAAGCAAGATCATCATCTAGTATTATTTCCAGACAGTCCCATTGGGAGAGTGCATCCTGGTAATTATAGACTCATATTATCTGAATACAAACATATTCATCATCCTGCATGTAATGCCCTTTAGAATGGTTTTAATTCTATATGGATATATAGGTAAAGAAGTCCAATTGTTCAAATATCAGAAATGACATAAGGAACATTGTAAAGTGAATCCTTCCGACTCGTTTCCCATCCATCCTGCTTTTCTCCTCCACTTATTAATTTTTCTTTATCTTTGCTGAGATATGTCACGTACATAAAAGTCAGTAGCAATATTCCTATACCCCCTTCATCTTTTTATAAATGACAGCACACTGTATATCCTATTCTGCAATTGTGTTTTTAAATTAGCAATATATACTGGGGATCCTTCCCTACCAATACATAATAAGGTCCCTTATTTTTATTATTATTATTACCTTATATTTGTATTTTCAGGTATTTATTAACTTAACTGGAGAGGGAAACAAATTGTTTCTTATCTTTTGTTTTTACAAGATGGTTCAGTAAATGATCTTGGTCTGCTACTATATCATGTGTTGACATAACTCTAGAATGCATTCTGAGAAATATGATCCAAGATACTATATTTCCCCATGCATTAGACTCTCCCATGTATAAAATGCACCTTAATTTTGGGGCCCAAAATTTTAAAAAAATATTACATTTAGTTATTGAACTCAAGTTGTATCCATCATAAAATTTTTACAACTCCTCATCAGAATCAAAACTCCCATCTGTTAGCTTGTCCTCATCTGTGTCTGATGACGAATCACTGTCTTCAACAATGAGAGCAAAAACAAGTGCGAAAAAGTGGGGAATGCAAGTTAAAAAAAAAGTCAGAACCACAGTATAAGACACACCCAGTTTTTAAACCCCAAATTTCTCCAAAAAAATGTGTGTGTGATAAATGGGAAAATACGACATATGCTTTGGTAATTTGATAGATAATGTCAATTGCCTTCCACAGAATTTATATCATAGTATCCCATACACTCCCGCTGAAGCATATGGGAATGCTTGTTTTCCCACAACCTCTTCAATTTTACTGTTTTCACATGTTATATTTTGCCAATCTGATAGGTGAAAAATTGTCCTTTTTAGTTGTAATGTGCCTTTTCTTTTGTATGAGTGAAATTTAGCCTCTTTTCATTTATAAAGAGCCATCTTTATTTCCTTTTCTGTGAATTATCTATTCATGGCTGCTGCCCATTTTTCTTTTTGATTGTTAAGTGTTCTTTATATACTGGGGGGCGGGTAGCTCTATGAATGTGTTATATGTTTCACAGAAATTTCCTCATTTTGTTGTTTGTCTTTTAGACATCATACTTAAAAGGTTTTTGCTTCAAAAAAGCTTTCTATATTTTATGTCCTTAACTTACTTAATCTTTTCTAACATTACTTCAGGATTTTGGGTTATACCTCTCGTTATGTCTCCTTATCTTAGGGAGGCTGTCAGGCTCTGCCTGATTTTCCTTTCTAGCACGCTGTCCTGACAGCTTACTCCAGTCAGTATGCTGGGGCAACCATAGCGAGTATCTACAAATGGAAATGTTAGGTCAGCTACAACTGTCAGAAAGTTTTCTGAAGTTACTCTTTCAACTTATGGCCCTACTGACCATGTATGAGAGTTCTAGTTATCCCGTAGTCTTGCCAATGCTGGCTATGTTAGTCTCCAATTTTACTCATTTTGGAGGGAATGTTTTAACTTGGTATTTCCTTGTTGACTAATGATGTTCAAGAGAGAAAAGATCAACTTTTCTTTGGTCTTTATAGCCCCAAACTGTAAATATATAATCATAGGCCTGGTTTTAAACCAGCACAAAACAATCAATCCTCAAACACTCAGGAATAGAAAGGCTCTCTTCCAGAGTCTTGTGCTGAGAATCTGCCATCAGCCACAACTGTCTCTGCAGTGGAGCTGTATTTTCTGAATGGTACCTTTTGATAAACAGAAGTTTGTAGTTTTAATTTACTCATAGCTATTTGTTACTTTGTTTGTTCAAATATGGGAAGTGTTTTAGTACTGTACAAGAAATCTCTGTGGTTACAAAATATTTCCCTTGTTATATTTTAGAAACTTTATGTTTTACCATTCATATTTAGATCTGTGATCATCCTGGAATTGAGTTTTTTGTTTGGAGGGAGATAGAGGTTAACATACTCTCTGTTCTATATACATTCAATTTACATAAAACAATTAAAAAAATATTTTAGGTTTCCTTTTTCAACTATTTTGCAGTGATCCTTTTGGAAGAAATCAAATGTTCACGTAAGCATGAATCTGTTTCTGGACTCTTGATCAAGTTGGAATTTTCTTTGCAGAAAGATCTTTAAATATAAATTCAATTATTTTTTGAATGGGAATTCACACAGATTATCCCTTTATTCTTATGTTTGTTGTGGTAAGCAGTGTTTTACTAGGCATTCATTCTTTTATCTAAAATTGTAAATTATTGGAATATAGTTTTACTATATTCTCTTTTTTACCTGTATTTATTACTGACAAAGTTGAAAAGATTGTTTACAGTAACATCCATATACACACCACCTAGATCAGGGGTCCCCAAACTTTTTACACAGGGGGTTAGTTCATTGTCATTCAGACCGTTGGAGGGCCAGACTATAAAAAAAAAACTATGAACAAATCGTTATGCACACTGCACATATGCACACACGTCATATGACGTGCTTCCAGAGCTTTGACGCGTGCATCCTGCATCACCAGAAGTAGTACTGTATGTGAGCGACGCCGTGCTTTGGGGCGCCTCCAGGAGCACAGGATGTGGATGCATCCTGTACTCCTCTCAGGAACCACCAATGAAAGAGGTGCCCCTTCCAGATGTTCTGCAGCGGCCTGATAAATGCCCTCAGGGGGCCGCATGCTGCCGGCCATAGTTTGGGGACCCTTGACCTAGATTCCAGAATTTACATGTACTATACTTTATTATTTATCTCCCCACCAATCTATTTTTTCATCTTTTAATTTATTGTATCTTAAAATGAATTTCCAAGTTGCAAACATGAGTACAATTTCTAAAACCTACTTCAGAATACATATTATTAATTTTTAAAACTTTTTTTTTTGAGGAAAATTTACTTTAAATTACACATATCTTAGGTCATCTGGATAGTTTTGACTTTGCAAACCAAACTTCTGCCTAGATATAGAACACTATCATCCCCCAGACTGTTTCTTCATGCTTTTTCCCATTAGTTCACTCTTTTAATCCCCCAGAGCCAACCAGCACTGTGAATGTCTTTTTTTTACCATAGACCAAGTTTTTCCATTTTAGCATTTTATGTTTATGGAATTATATGTTATGTTATTTTAAGTGTTTAAATGTTTTTAATATCTTTATCAATGCTCCCCTTTTCATTTCAGTTATCGTTCTTTTTTTGTGTGAGGGGCAAAAATTAGTCTTTCTTTTCAAAGAAATAACATTTTCTATACATGTTTGTGTTCTATTTTATTAATTTTTACTATTTATTATTTCTTTCCTTCTACCTTCTTTATACTGAATTAGTTGTTATTTTACTAAGGTCTTGATATACTTAGATATTGATTTTTATGTTTTCTTCTTATCTGATCTATGCACTATGACTATTAATTTCCCTATAAGAAGGTCTCACAAAATTTCTTTTATTTTCATTACACTTGGTTGATTATTTTCTTTATTCCATCGTTATTTCTATGTGGATTTGGAGCCATGGGTTATATAGTAGGGTGTTGCTTATTTCTAGATGGGGGGTAGGTGGATTCTTATCTTTAAAAAATTGATTTCTAACTTAATTCAACTATAGCCAAAGAAAATAGTCCACACATAATTTCAGTTCTTCAAAAATTGTTGTTTTTGAAAAAATATTGTTTTACAAGCCAGAATATATATTGTAATTTACAAGCCAGAATATATATTGTAATTTAAATTAATTTTTCCTCTTTCAGATTTTATGCTATTATTTCTTATTACACACACACACACACACACACAACTCACACACATGTATTTCTACTGAAGACATTATTATTGCTTTTATACACTAAGTAATCATTTAGACTTATTTATGTCATTACTCTTTCTACTCCTCTTCATTCATCTCCTTGAGTTTCCATATTTTCACATGAGATTATTTTCCATTTGCCTAAAACACTTCTCTTATTTTTTTTTTAGTGCAAGGCTGCTGTGGTAATTTCTCTACTTTAAAAATTTTTTATTTAGTTTTGAAAAATGTATTTACCATACAAAGAATTTTATTATCTCTAGCTTCAATTTCTTCTTGTAAGAAGTGTGTGTGTCTGGTTTTTTTATATATATATAATACTCCTGTTATAGGCATTTTTAAAAAGTGTTTAAATCTTTTTCTTTATCTTTTGTTTTTAGCGATTTTACTATGATACATCATGGAATAGATTAATTGTATTTATTTTGATTGGGTGCATAATATTTCTTGAATATGTGGTCTGATGCCTTTTATTTGCTTGAATAAGCTATAAACCATTTTGTGTTAATATATTTTCTTTGCTATTTCTTATTATCCTTCTGTAACTCCAATTACATACATGCAATACTATTACGCTAATTCCCACATGTCTTATACACTTTCCTGTAACTTTCAAACGTTTTTTTCTATATAATTGATTGTGGATATATTCTTTTTATATAAAGTTCAGTTCAAGAATTCATTCTGGGAAATGACATCAGAGTAAAGGTGGCGTGAGAGATACTCTTGATCTCTCCCCTTGAAATTTCAACAAATTGACAACTATAATGCAGCAAAGAAACCCCAGCTGGGCTCACAGGTGTGCCTGAAAGATTCTCACACCAAATAGATTGAATGTGGGATGAGATCAAAAGGAGGACTGAAAATAATATGCTCTCTTGGTGGGCTCCAGAGAGGAAACAAACCCAGAATGACTATTTTTTTTTCTTAGCTGACTATAGGAAGGAGGGAAACTAAGGCTGTCTGGGTTTTGTCTTCCAGGATACAGAGAGGCAGGCCTGGAATAACTTGGTTTTCTTCTGCCAGGAGGAGAAGAGAGATTGAAGGGCAGAGGGGAAGATACTAAACCAAAGCAGCAGCAGAGCATAGGGTCATGGCCAGTGTCCCTGCAGTCTTTCCACAGCCCACATTTGGTGCAGGCACAGAGAAAACCAAAGTGTGGCCAGATCCTGTCTCCCTCACCTTCAGATCCAGAGAGTGGCAGATACAGACCCCACAGCTAACTTTCCAGAGCAACTCTCTCCCATGAAGAACAGAGGTGCTCCATCTGTGTCTCATCCCCTGGTCTCTTAAAACATGAAGAAGAGTGCCCAGAGGTCTGAGATTGCCATTGTAAAAGCTGTAAAGCCAAAATGTTGTAAAGCCATAAATCCATAAAGCCCTCACAAAATGGCCCACCCACCAACATGATTGCAGCCCCACCTATATCATTGTGACAGCAACATCTTAGCAAAGGACAGCCCAGGAATTTCACAGAGCTAAAACTTGTAATACAGCAACACCTACTGGAAGAAAACAACAACCTTTTGCCTGAACAGGTGGTGGCACAGTGTATATATAGAGCATTGGACTGGGATGCAAAGGACCCAGGCTCAAAACCCTGAGTTCCCCAGCTTGAGTGCACTCTCATCTGGTTTGAGCATGGGCTCACCAGCTTGAGCACAGAGTCACTGGTTTGAGCATGGGATCATAGACACAACCCCATGGTTGCTGGCTTGAGCCCAAGGTTGCTGGCTTGAGCAAGGGGTCATTTACTTTGCTGTATGTAGTCCCTTGATCAAGGCACATATGAGAAATCAATCAATGAACAACTAAGGTGCCACAACAAAGACTTGATGCTTCTCATTTCCTTCTTCCTGTTTGTCTGTTTGTCCCTATCTGTCCCTCTCTCTGTCTCTTTCTCTGTCACAAAGAAAAGAAAAAAAAAGACAGTAACATTTCAAAACTAAAATTTATTTTTCTTTTTTTTCTTTTAGTGGAAAGACACATGTGTAAGAATGAAACTTGACTACAGTTTATCCCCCTGCACAAAAATTAATTCAAAATGGATCAAGACTGAAAGATCAGATCTGAAGCAATAAATTTCATAGAGGAGAACATAAATATTTTACTCTTGACCTTGGCCATGGAGAACAATTTGTAAATTTGACCCCAAAGGAAAGGGAAGTAAAGGATACTATAAATAAAAGGGGCTATGTCAAACTAAAAAGCTTTTGCATAGCAAAAGAAACTGACAACCAAACTAATAGAGAGTTAACTAAATGGAAATTGATATTTGCAAACAATAGCTCTGATAAGGGTTTAATATCCAAAATCTATAAAGATCTCACAAAACTCAGCAACAAACAAGCAAACAACCCAATTAAAAATGGGGAGAGGACCATAGTAGACACTTTTCCCAATAGGACACACAAATGGCCAACAGATTATGAAAAGATGCTCATCTTTACTAGCTATTTGAAAAGTGCAAGTTAAAACTACAATGTGATACCAACTCATGCCTCTTTCTTAGACTGGCTATTATCAATAAGATAGGTAATAACAAGTGTAGAGAGGCTGTGGAGAGATTTGGGCCTATCAAAGAAAGCAGCTGAGTTATTAGCCTCCAGGCTTCAAGAAAAGAATGTACTTCACTGGTCAGCTAAAGTATCTCATTTCAGGAAGTGTGAACAAATTTTGGGGGACTTTTATTCCGAAGACAAACACTTTGTTTACTGTCATGATATTAGTTTTCTTCTCAGCCAGCTAGGTGTTACCACTTACAGTTCAACAGAATGGTGGCTATTTCTTGATAGCTCTAAAGGAGTCTGAAATGTGTTCTCCTACACAATGGTAATGTTTATGCAGTGTTTCCAATTGGTTATTCAACTCATCTGCCAGAAGATTATAATGACATAAAAATTGTCCTCAATTTTCTGAAGTATGAATAGCATAACTGGATCATTTGTGTGGATCTTAAAATGGTAAATTTGCTGCTAGGACAACAGAGAGGTTTCAGGAAGTATCCTTGCTTTCTGTATTTGTGGGACAGCTGACCTCGGGAGAAACACTGGACACAGAAGGAGTGGCCAAAACGTGAACCTCTGGAAGTAGGGATGCAAAATATTGTGAATGAACCTGTAGTTAATCAAGACAGGATCATTTTCCCCCATTTCATATCAAACTTTGCTTAATGAAGCAATTTGTTCAGGCTTTGAATAGAGAAAGTGAATGCTTTCAACATATTATTTCTGTTTTTCCTGCCTTGTCTTTTGAGAAGATAAAAGCAGGTGTATTTGAGGGCCCTCAAATTTGAACCCTCATACGTGATGAAGAATTTGCCAGGAAGGTGAATAAGGAGGAGAAAGCAGCATGACAGTCTTTTGTGGCAATTACAAAGATCTTCCTTGGCAACAAAAACCCAGAAAACTATGAGCTTCTCGTTCAAAGGATGCTGTTGGCTTTCCGCAACATTGAATGTAAAATGTGCATTAAGATTCACTTCCTGAAGAGTCACATTAATAAGTTTCCCAAAAATCTTGAAGCTGTTAGTGATGAGCAGGGAGAACGCTTTCATTGAGATCTGAAGACCATGGAAGAGCATTATCAGGGAGATGGGACAGAAATATGATGGCAGACTACTGCTGGAGCATCAAAGGTGATTATCTCATCAAGTACACAAATGCAAGAGCTACAAATGCAAGTTTTAGCCTGAATAGAATTTAAATAAGTTTTGCACAAATTTTATGATTAATATAAGTGTTTTAATATGTTCTATTTTGAAATTGTAGACAAATTCTGATGCAATCATATCTTTTAGTGTATTTACTGCATTATATAAATTATTATATTTTCACAAAGATGATGCCCAAGAAGACATTCTACTTTATTATGGTAAACTAAATGTTGAAAATTTTACAATAAGATGAAAACCTAAAATCTTGAATTCCGAAAATACTGTAGCTTACTGAGAAAAACTAATGTCAGACTTGAAAACAGCACACTGGAATTAGGTAAGATCAAGTGTTTTTGTGGATGCAATAAAAATTTTGTTCCCCAGTGTAATTATGGTTACGGGGGGAGGGACACGTGGAGCAAGGGAATGAGGAGAAGAAAAGTAAAGAGAGACAAATATATGGTGACAGAAAATGATTTTACTTTGGGTGATGGGTATACAATGTAATCAACAGTTCAAATGTTATAGAAATGTTTACCTGAAACTTATGTACTCTTCTTGATCAATGTCACCCTGTTAAATTTAGTTCTATAAATAAAATTAAGGAAAAAAGAATTCAATCTGTAGCTGTATCAAATTGACTGATAAAACGATTCTTAATTTGAGCCATTTCATTTTTCAGTTTAATAATTTTCATTGAGCTGTTTTTATATTCAAGTATATCACTAAACTGCTGCATCTGCATCTTGTCATCTAATTTGTTGAATGTATTAATCAAAGTTATTTTTAAAATCGTGTCTTATAACCCCATCATCTAGATCTCTGTTTGGTCTGTATATATTGTCTGTGATTTTCATGTGATCATGCAGTCTTATCTCTTGGTTTTCTTTTCTTTTCTTTTAGTTTAATTTGTTAAGTGAGAGGCAGGGATGCTGAGAGCAGAATCCTGAATGTGCCCTTACCGGGACCCACCCAGCAAGCCACATATAGGGCAATGCTCTGCCCATCTTGGGTCACTGTTCTGATGCTTGGCAACTGAGCTATTTCAGCCCCTGTGGCAAGGCCATGGAACCATCTTCAGTACTTGGGGTTGACTTGCTCAAACCATTTGAGCCATGGCTGTGGGAAGGGAAAAGAAAGAGAGAGAAAAGGGAGAGGGTGAGTGGTGTAGAAGAAGATGGGTGCTTCTCCTGTGTGCCCTGACCAAAATCAAACTCGGGGTTTCCACATGCTGGGCCGAGACTATACCACTGAGCCAACCGGCCAAGATTTCCTCTTGGTCTTCTTGATAATTTCTGTCTAAATACCTCCTATTATGTTTGACGAATTATAGAGAACATTTGAGACTATATCTTGGTAATTTCCTCTAGAAATGTTTTATTTTTGCAAGTGGTAGGCAATTAAATCAGAGGCAGTTAGAGACTGAAACTCTTAATCCAATCAGGGCTTCAATGTTTTTAAGGGTGTTTTTTCCTATTCCTAGTGTGTAATCCTTGGGGTTTTAAAAACTGAACATTTGATTTGTTCACATGCATATATTCTTCTGAACAAGCTTTAAACACTTAAGTTCAATTTTTACACAAAGTCTGTAGCTCTGCTTAGATTCTCATCTTCTCAGTTGGTGTTTTATTCTCTTATCTGCCTCTTCTCTACCACTTTTGAGTCAGCACATCCCATAAGAAAAAAGTAGCATACAGCTACCTCTTTGTGCTGTTCAACTCTTTGTTGCTGTTAAACAATTGTTTTTTGGTTTTGTTTGTTTTTCAACTGTCTTTTTTCGCTTCTCTCGTTCTCATGGACTGCTC
The DNA here is from genome assembly GCA_037038555.1 of Rhynchonycteris naso. Lineage (NCBI taxonomy): Eukaryota > Metazoa > Chordata > Mammalia > Chiroptera > Emballonuridae > Rhynchonycteris > Rhynchonycteris naso. Next base: position 234,540,548 of record CM072998.1, read on the forward strand.
TGTAATCATCTATCATCTAGTTCACCAGTTGTAATCATACTTCTTGGTATTTTTCTTAAGCTACTAAATATGATTGAATTCTCTTACTTAATACAAGATTTTGAAATGAGCTTTACCAGCTTTAGAAATGAAACTGTAAGTATATATATTTTGTTACCTTCTTCCAATCCTCTCACCTACATTTTATGCTTTTTATTAATTTCGCAATGTTAAGAAATAAAATATTTTTATTATATTCTGCCATCCAACTATTTAGGTTTATTTTAATGATGGTTTTACTATAAAATATTTTAATGATAGTTTTAATATCAAAACTTGGGTTAATGTTTACCCCAAGTTTTTCTGACAAAGCTTCCTTAGTCATCACTTGGCTGAGATTCATTCTTCAGTAGTTTTTAAGTGTTCTTGGGAACAGTATTCCCTGAGTTCTTCAAAGCTCAAAACTACTTGTTATATGGCCTTTATAACTTTATGTTGTGAAACAGAATTTGCTAGTAGTTATGAAATCCTTAACTCTATTTCTCTCTTTTAAATGATATTGTGGATTTTTTTATGTTCTAGGTAACTTTATCTTACATGTCATGTCACTTTAATTTGTAGATTAAAGTATTCTTTTATCTCAGAAAAAAATTTCTCAGGTTGTATCATATGTGTTTGCTCTATTTTATTACTTTGTGTGTGTTTTCTTTTGGTAGTATAATTGCATGTGTGTGTGTTTATTTGATTTTCTTTGTCATGTGTACACATAACTTACATATTTTATGTTTTATCTAATCTTTTCATTTCTATTCTCTATATATACTATGCATCTGCAATATTTATTCACCTTTTCTTAGCTAATTTTACTTAATTTATTTAATGGTTAGGTTTATTTTATTCTCCTTATTGACTAAGCTATGCAAGGTAATATTTCATCCATTCTTATTCTCTCCATTTTCCCCTTGATGTCTTATATTTCTACCTAGGAGTCTGCTGTCATCTAGACTGTTCTTCCATTCAGTTCTTTTATTTTACATTCCTGACAAAATATTTGTCAACAATTTTTATATGCCTTGTGAAAATTTTTTCTTTATAGCTATTCTTCATTTGTTAAGGAATCTTGCTACTCTTTCTTTTTGTCCTACAGTATTTTTATATACTTGCTGCACAGCTCTCTTCATTATTCATTGTTAAATAAGTTTGGTTTTTTTGGACTAACCATTTATATAAGTGGCCCATATGTATGGAGGGTCCATACATAGGCATCTTCTTTGACCACCTATTGGAAATATGGCTTGCTTTTGGAATTAATAAAATAGTTTTCTTTGTTTCTCTGAACCAGATCAGATCCAGGTGTGGCTTCTGCAGTCATCCCCTTGACCATTTCTACAATGCTGCTGTGAACAAGGCTTTTCCCTCCAGATTGCTTCTCTCTTCTTTAGAGAGTATATTTTTTGTGGAACTTCTTGTGATGTAGCATTTATAGATTCACTGTGAGATCTCTTTTTGGCTTTTCATTTCCTCTGTGGACCGTACATAAATTTTTCTATTTTGCCAACATATTACACATATTTTTTAGTTTGTTTCTTGTTTCATTAAAAATAAAGTTGTGGTTGTTTTTTGAGTCACTTCCGGAAGAAAAAGTGAAAAAAATTTAAGGACCCGGGCTATTCCTTGTCTTAGGCATTTACTTTTGTGAAGATGATGATTGTATATGTGCATGCAGAATGGAGAAGAAGGGTGAGTTACATTTGTTCTTTGGTGTCAGTGCAACAAAGCCTGCAGGGAGGCTCCCTGAAATAAGTCTGGAGTAGATTCTGAAAATGAAGAAGCAAGAACAAGGTGTTATCTCCAAAGAATACAGGTATTATTCCAACTGAAATGAATTGTATTCTGGGGATTGAAACAAAAAAGAATGGAATCCTGCTTCAAAGTGGGTATCTGGTGAAAAATACTGTTCATGGCAGTACTCATATCTGTTTTACAATGTGGTCCAGAATGACTTGTTAAGAACAGTGGTTTGTTGAGTATCAGAAGTAAATTTGAGAATAAGTATTAAAAGAAAGAAGTTTTAAATGTTTAAGAAGTGATAGAAACAGAAGGGATGTGTTAGTAGAAATGTTTCTCACATCTGTTTCTGCCCTGGAATGGACTCAGCAATGTGATGCTAGGATAGGCATAGTGGAGCAAAGCCTGACACAGAGATACTTGGAAGGTGGAGAAGGAGTGATTCTGAGAGTGAGAGAGAGAGAGAGAAAGGCTGAATCAAAGTCTGTTTCATGTTCATCTCCAAAAGTCTGTTTGCATTGTGTGCAAGGGACCCTGAGGATCACTCAGGCCAGGAAAGATGTGTTCATATAGATTTGAGGTAGAGGGTGGATGAGAAGAGTTCTATGCATGAACTGCCTCCCAGGTTAAATGGGAAGATGAAAAACCCCCTCAAAGACTTATGTGCCAACTCCACCACAGACTAATATTGATGGTGTAATCTACTTAATATTTTATGTTTTTAAGTATTTCATTTACTTAAACTTTTAATTATACCTTTTGACATTATAAATATTTATAACAATGATGATACAGCCAAATTCCATGGAAATAAGCACCAAAGAATTTGAATTATAAAATGCAAGAATTGAGCTGTAACAATACCTTCTTAATAGATGCTTCACAGAAAGCAGAGAGAAATATCTGGAGCCTTCCTGTCAAAATTACAGCTGGTAATGAAAAGACACAGCTGTCCATTTTGTCTCTCTGGGGTGATAATGACTTTCTGTACATCATGTAATCCCCTAAGATTACATAAGAAACCCACGACAGTGTGGGATTCAGATAACAGGTTATCACAGAATGGGAAAATGACAATGGTGTGTGCATGTGTTTTCAATGACAGATCCTGTGGGAATTACAGCTATTAAAGTTGATAGATTAATTTCCAGCTTATAAGGAAACTAATCCACTTGAATTTTAAATAAAAGAGAGAGAACTTGATGGAGGCCTTTTTATATAACTTAAAATAATCCATTTTCTGGTGCAAAGAAAGGCTCAGGATGAACTATTCCAATTTAAGACAATTCTGTAAACATTAAAATAAAAACTGTTAAGCCCATATGGCATTAAGAAGTAAACACTTGCCTGACCAGGCGGTGGTGCAGTGGATAGAGTGTTGAACTGGGATGTGGAGGACCCAGGTTTGAGACTCCGAGGTTGCCAGTTTGAGCGCGGGCGGGCTCTTCTGGCTTGAGCAAAAAGTTTACTGGCATGGACCCAAGGTTGCTGGCTTGAGCAAGGGGTTACTAGGTCTGCTGAAGATATGAAGTCAAGGCACATATGAGAAAGCAATCAATGAACAACTAAGGTGTCGCAGCGAAAAACTGATGATTGATGCTTCTCTTCTCTCTCCATTCCTGTCTGTCTGTCTGTCCCTATCTGTCCTTCTTTCTGACTCCTTCTCTCTCTCTGTCCCTGTAAAAGAAAAAAAAAAGAAGTAAACACCTGAGGTCACCCCTAGCAAGCACATACCAGTCTGACTTCCAATGAGTCTGTAGTTACAGCATAAAGCCAGAGAGAGGACAATATACTTCCTTCAATAATGAATAGAGACTTGATAAAAGTGGTCATAAAACAGTGATTTACATTATCTGAAAACCTTCCCAAATCAAGTGCAATCTCTACAAAATTTAATTCTAAGGATTTTAACCTTAGATCACCAATTAAAAAAAAAATTAAGTCAGCAAAAGCGAACTTTCTCAAAGATAATTCTATATATAGCCCACTAGTTTAGGTTATTATGACTTAGTACCTTAGCACTTTTGTTTATCTACAACTGGGAGGTAATAATATTACTATGTATTTTAAAAAGCTTTTCTGATTTTTGGATTGGAAATAGTCTATTGTAGTTACAGTACTCAACCGGATCCAAAGGGGGGTTAACAATACGATTTAGTAATATTAAAGGATGCATATTCTAGGATTGATAGACTCTGCCAAAGGTCTGCAATTCTATAGATTATGGAAACTCTTGAGGGACAATGATGGTAAAAATAGAAGATATATATATATATATATATATATATATATATATATATATATATATACACACACACACATATATACACATATAAACACATATATACTCATATATATACACATACATTTTCAAATATATCAATCATACATACATATATATATATGGTATACATACATATAGGTATGCTTATGTTATATATAGGTTTTATATGTCATATGTAGATATTATACATAACATATGTATATGTACCTATGCATGTACTTATATATGTGTATTACAGTTACTATAAGAATTATTAGATTTTGCTCAACTTCATTGATTAGTATCAAACTATTTTAAGCATTTTTTCTTTGTAATTGCAGTTATGTTATTTCTAGCTTGGGGTAAAATAGTGTTAAAATTAGACTCATACAATTTCTTTGACTATGTTCCAACACAAAATGATTATTAGTGCTCTCAGAGTCTATCCATGTATGATCTATGTCAGAGTTTATGGTCTTGGCATGAACTCTGGTCCCTCTCAGTGTCCTCCCTCTCGCACAAGAAGTACTCAGATGTCGCCTAGGTATGTTTGCAGTGCAGTCCTCAAACCTTCCTCTGTTAGCTGAGGTGCTTTTCTTTCTGCAGATGTACTGTTATTCCCCTCTTTGGCCCAGTTCTGCTTCCATGACCTGCCACATATTCTAATGCAGTTGATTTCTGTTGCTCTTATCTGGTCCAGGTGCAGTCAAGGTTGAGATGTCTCATTACCTGTGATCTCTGCCTTAATCCTCTACTCACTACCTTCAGTCCTCAACCTCCTACCCCTACCTGGCAGGCTATTCTGTTCTTTCCTTTTCTCAAGTCCACACTGGGGTAGCAAAGCTACGGGGTAAAAGGATCTTAAATATTTCATAACTTTTAATTTAAGAAATATTTTAAATGGAGATTTAAAATTTTTGTTTATGAGCTCCCTTCTGAGCTTTGTCCACCAGGTAAGAAGCAGGCAAGTGACAATAATGCAAGATTTTCAGACTTCTTTAGAAATGTAAGGAGTCAGTTAATTGTCCAGTAAAAATATATGTATCATCATCTAGACAAGCTTATAAAGAATGACCTGAAGCAAATGGTCTTAAAATCAAAAATTGGTGGTTGAGGGACATGGTTAGTGAATACAAAATTTAATGAGAAGTTGTTAGACTGGTCTTACTCTTTCAGAAATGGATGTAATAAATTATAAACACCTCAGTTATAGATGCATTAGGTAATAGTTTTTGACATGTTTTCTTTAGTGATTGTCATAAAAAAAAGTACAAAAGCATTTAGAGTGATGATTCACTGAAACATGTTAGCAATTCCCTTCTTAAATTGAGTTCTCTTTATTCTGAAGGTCCAGAAGGGTGTCATGTAGATCATTGTTTCAATATGTGTGCTTTGTGTTCCTCTGAAATTAGTCAGTTATACTGGAAGTACTCCCGGCAGTTCTATTAAGAAAGGCTATACAAGTAGCTATGCATTTTTTAAATCAAATACTTACTCACTTCAGTACCCTTCTTACAAATATGAACTTATTTTGTCCTCACAGTGGTCCTGTGGCATAGGTATTACATATTATCATCCATCTTTCACAGATGAGACCATTAAGGCCTGACGCTGGACGTAACTCTTTCGCAGAGCTGGGTTTCAACCCAAGAAGTCAGGGTCCACTCTCCATCCTGAGCTTCTATTTGGAGCTGCCTAGGTTCCATCTTTTTTTTTTTTAATGTAATTGATTTTATTTTACTTTATTTTTATTTTTTAATTACAGTTTATTTTCAATCATATTTTATTTGGGTTTCAGCTATACAGCATAGTGGTTAGACAAACATATACTTTACAAAGTGGTCCCCCCAATACTTCTAGTACCCATCACAGTATTATCGACTATATTATCTATGCTGTACTTTATATCCCCATGACTATTTTGTAACTTGGCTCCATCTTAAAGATGGATGCCTTTCGGTATTTGTGCATTGCTCCTTAACCTGATTGTGTTTTTTTATTTTTGTACTTCAGGATGCAGAATTGAGTTAACCATATGGCAGATTTTTGTCGTATGTTTCTGGAAGCATTTCTTTTGTTTGATCATGTTTTGTTTTTCTCCTTCCCATCTCCAAACTAATGTATTTAACATGCTGTTCTCCAATTCCTCCTTCTTGTCTTTATTTAAATGCATTTAATTTTATCTTTGAAAACTGTCAAGATATTGTGTGTATGTGTTCTAAAAATTACATGAGTTGTACTGTGTCATGGATCTCTTTCTGCTTTTTTCTTTCCCCATTTCACATCTTTTTGTGTAGCTCTGTTCTCTAGGTAAAATGAGTTCATGATTTTTGACTATTGCAGAATATGCTACTGACTGCAGGTATCACTAATTATATTCCTTCCCTAAGGAACTGCTGTGTTGCTTCCAACTCCTTGTGATCATAACCAACGCTGCGATGAATATTCTTCCTTATGTGTCATGATGGATCTAAACAGGGATTTCTCTAAGATAAACCTAGAGATGGAATTGATAGATTCCATTCATATTTAATTTAAGTAGTTTAGATTTCTCTTTAGCTGAGATATACCAGTTTGTACTTCCACCTACAATTTAGACTATTTTCTTTCTCCACATTTTGACCAACACTTTCTATTATTCAAATGCCTAACTTCTGCCAGTATAATATACAAAATTTTGCTGAAATATTTATTCTAATTGTTTTAACTTAATTGAATACTTTATGAAGATTGACAATTTTATAATTTCATGTATCCCATCTACAAACCCAGTATATAATCCATTTATCAAATTTTCTTCTGTATTTTTTAATAGAGTTTGAATACTTTTCTTCCAAAAGATTGTGGAAATTGTCAAGGTATTTCCTACTCTTCATAGTTTTAGTTACCATTGTGAGTAGCACTTTATTTTATTTAAAAATTTTTTCAATTATAGTTTACATTCAATATTATTTTGTAACACTTTATTTTCTTTTACATTTTTCTAGTGGACTATCACTGATTATACAGAAATACTACAGAGCACCCATGATAATCTTCAATTATTCTACTATTTAATTATTCTCTTCCAAACCTTATTCCATCAGCACTATTGAAACTTACAAGAAATGCTTCTAAAGTTTCTTTACTAAAAATAAATTTTGGTATGACTTTTGTTGTTAGATTTTTAGTGAGTTTTTAGGCTAAGTAGATCTTAAATTTTGTAATTTTTTCCCTATATCTTTTGGGATCACCACATTGTTTTATTCCATTAGATGCTTTCTTCAAAATGCCAAACCATTCTTAAATTAGTATGATGTATTTTTTCCATAAATTATTAGATTGTATAGTTTAATATATTATTTAAATGTTTGCATTTATGTAAAATTGTCTTACAATATAATTATTTTCTTGCTCTGTTCTAATAATAGTATGATAAAATAAGTTTGGCAGCTTTCTCTCTTTTTAGTTTATGGAACTAGTCCTAATAATCTGTTTCTGGAAAGTTTGGTACAACTCAGCTGTAAAACCACCTTATATTGGCAGGTTTATGCAGTAGGAAAGGGAGTGAGAGTGTGGTACATAGGTTTTTGACCAGCATTTCTATTTCTTTAATTGTAATTGGTCAATTTAAGTTTCTATGTAATTTTACCATTTTCTAACAAATCTAGTTAAACACCTCTTTTTTATGATAATTTTGCTTATACATGGCTTCTCTTTTTTCTTGATAATGTACAGACAGTGTATCTAAATTATTAGTCTTTTGAAAGGATACAATTTGTTTTGTTAATTATTTTTATTGCTGTATTTTTGTTTTCTATTTCAATTTTTGCTCTTATTTTTATTGTTTTTTTTCTTACTTTATTCAGTTGGCCTTTACTGCCTTGTTTATCTTTTATCACCATCCTTTCTTGCATACTTATTTCAGGTATAAGTTTCCTCCTAAATAGTTTTTAAACTTTTTCACACATAGACATACAGTATTTTCATTATCATTCAGTGATTAATATTTTTACACATTTCCCTCATGATATTTGATTACTAAGTAGTTATTTTAATTATATGTTTTTGTTTATTTTTAAATTTCAAGTACATATGAAATTATTTAGCTAACTATTGTTAATGATTTCTAGGACTTCGTTGCCCTATTATCAAAAAACATAGTCTATATGATATACTTGGTCATTTACTGAGGTTTTCTCTTTAGTGTGTTGCATAGTCAATTTTTTGGTGATTGTTTTCTTGTGACCAAGAATAATATGTAGTCTATGTTTATACAATACAAAATATTCTGTTTATCCTATCAGCTCAAGCACATCAGCTTGTTTCTTTATAAATTATTTTGGTTGTTGGTCAATTACTTTTCAGAAGGAATTTATTAAAATTCCCATCATTTGTAAATTTAACTTTTATTCTCTGTAATTCTCTGAGTTGTTAAAACTATAATTCTAAGTGTATTTAGGCTCAGGGTCATGACATTTTTTGAATTATTATTATTTTTTTTACTGACATTTAACAGTCATTTTGTCTTTTCTGACTTTTCTTAGAATTTTACATTTTATTCTGTCTTATGTTCAAATTCTTTCCCTGGATATATTTTGCTTCATATTTCAAGGGTATATCTTTTCCTCCATTTTTATTTTCAAACTTTCTCTGGCATTTTGTTTAAATGTGTTTCCTTTAAATAATATATATTTTTTATTTTTATTTAGTATTTGTCTTTCTGTTTGTTAATTTAAACTGTTTTTTGCTAATTGTTGTCATTTAAAAGTTACTTCTATTTAAGTTTATGTTTTAATTTACCTCATATTTTTTTTATAATTACCAAATTGTAGTTGGATCTATGAACTTCCCTTCTTATTTTTAAAAAAGTTCAACATTTTATTGTATTGGCCATTTTCTAATTACCAAACTTTGCTTACTTTTCTTGACATTTTCTAAAGGTTATCAAGAGCTAGGTATTTTCTCAACCAAGACAACCTCTTGGTCGTATCTTTCTCCTAGTCTCTTCCGCCCACCTGCATGTTAAAATATTTTGACATTTTATATACACAAATATGTTAGCCACTGTTTATTTAAATAGTCATAAAATTACTAAGATTTTAGTCACATATTATATTGCACATTGCATCCTCTTATTTCTGAAGACCTCTGCCAAGAATGATTTCAGTCTTTGTATGATAAATGTGTGAGATTTAACTTAATGATATCTTATTTTATCTTCACATTTAGATTAATAATATAGTTCTTTTGTGCTTTGAAACTATTACTCCATTGCTTTCTTCCATCTAGTGTTACTGTGATCATAGCTGATATTTCTTTGACGTTATCTCTTATTTCTTTCCAGAAGATTTTAGAACCATGTCTGTCATTCATTTTCTTAAATGCTACCCTAACATGTCTAGCAGTTGAAGTTTTTTTTTTATCTACCTTGTCAGCACTCTTTGGTTGAATCTGGGAAATTTTACTAAAATATTTTCTTATATTATTTCTCTCCACATACTTGCTAATTTTTTTCTTCTGGAGCTCATGCTCACACTTCCACCTCTGCTCTTATTTCTTGATGTTGCCCTCATTCTTTCTATCACTTACTTCTTTTCAGGTGCCTGTCGTGATAGTTCCTCAATGATATCTTCCAGCAAAGTAATATCTATTTTCTCTATACATTCTGTTATTCAACCCATCTATTGTGATTTTTATTTCAACAGTAACATTTTGTTTTACGCTACATAACCCAGCTGAACTTTGTTACTCCATGCACTTGTCTCTTGTTTCTAGTGTCCTTCCTTATATCCCTGAAGATACTTATTTTTGCTTACTTGAGATTTTTGTTCTAGCTGATCAGTTAATACTGTGACCTCTGTGAGGTTGCTTAATTTCTTATTCTTTAAAGTGCTGATGCTTCTCAAATGTTATTTATTTCCTTTATGTTCTGTTCTTATCCCCCCCTGGAATTCTGTTATCCAGGGCTGGTATTATTGGTCTGAGGAAAGAGAACAATCTGAAATCTTAGCTTGTTCTCTTCCATAGGAGGTTTGGGTATGGAGGGCAGGGGTTGCAGTCTCAGGATAAAGGAGTCTCTGGTCTTGCAATTTAAACTTCAGGAATCCCACCCTTATTTCACCTCCTCCTCCTCTGATGCCTCTCTCCCTGGAGAGATGACCTCCCCTTGTACAGAATAAGGGTGTGAAAGAGAAAAGGGCACCACTAGAGTGGCCTCTTCTCAGCCTGTGTCTGGTAACTGACTTTCTACCTGTCTAAATTACCATTTGTCTTCCAAACAGGAATAACATTCTCTCTCTAAGCATTCTTCATGGTTTTTATGTTATGTGTACTCTGTGGCCTCTCCAGGATGGGTTCAGGGAGGAAGCCAGTGTTTTATAAACTTACCATCTTCTCTACAACTAAAAATCCTGTTGACTTTAGGCAAAAAATTACTGTGATAGCACCTATTATTGTATATATTCCTTTGTTTATTTTGAGAATGATGACTGCAGGGTGTTAGCATTAGTGAGATCAGGAGATTTAATTTCAATTTCAGCACTTCCAGTACATCTATGTTTCTCTGGGCCTTGAACTTCTCTGAACTTAGTTTGCTCATCTGCAAGTTGAAAAAAAATAACATTAATACACTTTTATTCAGCAGTCACTGTGTGTCAGGCACTAATATGAGATCCAAACTATTTCATAACAAAGCCAGAAGAATCAAAGGCATGCTATGTAAAACAGCTAGGCAGGCCACAGAATACATTATTAAAGTGGAAAAGTTGCTTTGTGCTTTAGAACTTGGGTTCTGGAGTGAGAAGATATGTGTTCAAATCTTGTCTCTGCCACTTAGCTCTGTTATATTGAGCATGCTACATATATTTTTGGGGCATTAATTTCTAAAACTATAAAGTGGAGATAATACCTACATCAAAAAATTGCTGTGGCCTGACCAGGTGGTGGCACAGTGGATAGAGCATCTGCCTGGGAAGTGAGGACCCAGGTTCGAGACCCCGAGGTCGCCAGCTTGAGCACGTTCTCATCTGGTTTGAGCAAGGCTCAACAGCTTGAGACCAAGGTCGCTGGCTCGAGCAAGGAGTCACTCGGTCTGCTGTAGTCCCACTCCCACCCTGGTCAAGGCGCATATGAGAAATCAGTCAATGAACAACTGAGGAGTCACAACGAAAAATTAATGTTTCTTATCTCTCTCCTTTCCTGTCTGTCTGTCCCTATATGTCCATCTCTCTGACTCTCTCTGTCTCTGCCACCAAAAAAAAAAAAATGCTGTGGATTTAATCAAGATAATTTATTGAAGCATTCAGGGGTTACCTAAAGCTTAACATCTCTTATGTGTTCATTATCCAGTGGCTATTAGTGTATACATTTGCTTTTTCCTGGAACAGCAGTGCTGCAATAGCTTTAGTAATTTCTCAAAAGATATTAAAGGGACATTGACCTTTGACGAGTTGATGATGCACACTATAAATGTAGTAGGACCTTTATTAACTACTGAATGACTGATTATTCTCACCATGAGAACATCTCTTGAATTCTTGAGCTGTCTGGCTGAATATCATCATCTTTGAAGAAGTAACTGAATTTTTTTATTTTTAACCATTGCTTAAGAACTTAGTTTTGGGTGGTACTGTAGTTTGTTGAAAGGAAATCCTTTGAATAGTAACAATTCAGGACTTAAGGCAAATGCATGTGGACTGAGTTAGTCAATGAAGGGTGTGGAGGAGGGTGTGAGCGGAAATGAAGAATGACAGAGGTTATAGACTGAAGAGCAAGAATGCCATTATAAACACTAGACCTTGATGATTGCAAAGTGAATTACAATTGAAGTTGTGGAAATGGATATTCATTTTCTAGAGCAGCGTTAATTTCTCCTGTCTCACACAGTAATACTAACCATATGTGGTTATTAAACACTAGAAATATGGTTACTCTGATTGAGATGAAGTTAAATTTTATTTTATTTTAATTCATTAAAACTGAAATTGAAATAGCTTCATGTACTTAGTGGTTACTATATTGAACAATGCAACTCTAGAAAAGATAATTGGCAAAAAATGATGTCTGATAAAAAGTGGGTAATGAAAGTGTAACAAAAATAGATATTCACAATGACCCTTGAGGGATAATTTAAGGAGCCAGGGGAATAAGAACATCTTTTCCTTCCTTCAGAGTTCTTAGATAGGTATCTATCAGTACCACAGCCAAAACCCTATGCCCCAGTAACCTTGTCACCATCCTGTTATGCCTGTTAACATTTCCCTTGTCATAACCATAACTCCATGCTCAGAATTCAGGAGAGCAGCACACCATATGGCATGGAGTTCTACCAAGGCCAGAAGAATCACATTAATGCCTGAGCATGGAAATTAATATTCATGGCATCAAAGGAGTGCCTTCTGTACACATAACCCATATCACCCTGTGCGCTGGCATGCCAAGGGCAAAAAGCTGCTGCATGAGACAACAATGTGATCTCCCCAGACTTAGTCATAGAAAGCCAAAGCCTGTAATTTGCTAAAAAGAAATTTTAGCTCAATTTCTTGTGGTTTGGGCAAGATGTATATTTAGATGTGAGAAATATTGTGTGTGTGTGTGTGGGGGGGGATGGTGCATACATGTATGTGTGGTTAACAACAGATAGTACAGCACTATTCATAATAGCACTTTATGCATATTAAGTTTAAAGAAAAGAGGTACAGCCTCTTTTAGAAGTAAAAGATTTGAATATGACCTTATGCTTACTTTGTGTTATGTCTTTTCAGCCATTTCCTGATTATTTGGAGCAGTGCTGAAGTTCAGAGCTTCCCTGGCTTAAATACCTTGTCAAGTACTCACCCAGGCACAGGTTCAGGAGCCTGGGACCCTGTTATGGCATCCCTTTCTGAATCTATGTAGTGGGAAAATCTTCTGAAAGCAGCAGATAAATAGTTTGTCAGAGCTCTCCCAGGACAATTCTGGCTGCACCAGAGAAATTAAGAAATAAGGATTAAAGAGAGATTGACATGTGAAGGGAACACTTCATTCCAGGTCACAAAGAATTCTTCCTAGAGAAATACAAAGAAGGTGAACCCTACCCCGTGGGAGAATGTAGTAGTGATACTTTGATTTCTAAGACTTGTTGCCACATGGTAACAGCTTTTAGTAGCTAGAAATTTTCTTTTGTGGTTTCAGGGAGACATCAAATGTCTTCTGTGGTTGTGGTAGAAAGCACTTACCCCTTTTAGTCAGTGATGCGTGGGTATTGACAATATATCATAGAGCTGAATGTCATAGTCTATAGGAACATAAAAGCAGTTATTTAATGTATTGCCCTATGCCCTAAATTAATGGAAAATTCACAAGGAAACAGCTTAAATTGAAAAACATCTCTAATCTTCTGATTGAATGAAGATTCTATATTTAGACCTGTGATGTTTATCATTGTTTATTTAGACTCTGGGGCAAAACCAAAACTTTTTTGCTATATATAAATAATGTTTGGCAAAAATGAGAAACAAGTAACAGTTTCAAATTAAACCTATTTTTCTTCACCTGTTGTTTTTACAGTTGACTCTACCAATAAACTTATTTATCCAATATGCACAAACACACATGATAGGGGTGATGGGAGGGTGGTACACAGCACTTGAGGTCTCCCTTTATTGTAGGGTACCTTGTAAATTTCTCCAGCTAAAATTTGTTAGTGTATTTATTTATTTATAAATCATTTTTTGGTGTTGCTAAAGTAAAGCTTCTACAAATTCTGTGTGAGTTCACTAAACCACCCACTGGATACTCATCACTAAGAACTATAGTTTCTCCTTGAATAATATGGGTTTTCACTGCATGGGTACACTCATGGGTGATTTTTCTTTTCAACAGAAAATTTGAAAAACTTACAGTGTGTATCTTAAAACAGACAATGTACAATTACAGTATAAATAAAGTATAGTACTATAAATGTATTTTCTCTTATGATTTTCTTAATTACCTATTCTCTAATTTACTTTATAAGATACAATATATAAAACAAATACAGTATATCAAACATATAACACAAAATATGTTATTGACTACTGATGCTATAGGTAAGGCTTCTGTTCAACAGTAGGGTATTATTAGTAGTTAAGTAGTTGAAGAGTCAAAAACTACACATGGTTTTCAACTGCATGGGGTAAAGATGGAGAGGAATCATCCTCTCTAATCCCCACATTGTTCAAGGGTCAAGTATCTATCCAAACTTCAGTTTCTTTCATTTCATTATGGGGTAATAATATTGTCAGTTTTTTTTTTTTGTTTTTTTTTTTGCACACATAATTTCTACTAATAAACTACTCAATTCTAAATGTAATTTACCCATTGGAATTTCAAAGTGGGAAATAATCTAATTAGGATCTTTCCCTGTAGGCTACTTTGGTTTAATTGTCAGCAACAGACCTTTCTCTACTGTTCAAATGGAAGAACAACAAAGCTGGCCAACTTGCAACTACTGGTTTTAAAATAATTTTATATTTTTAATCTACATTAGAGAACAGATTCAAGATGAGTTATTTTCTTACTCAACAAATAAATTTTATTGCTGTAAAGATATAGATTTGAAATTATTTTATAATAAAAGGCTAATTTAAGAAACACGTATTTTGGCCTGACCAGGCAGTGGCTCAGTGGAGAGAGCGTCGGACTGGGATGCGGAAGACCTAGTTTCGAGACCCCGTGGTCGCCAGCTTGAGTGTGGGCCCATCTGGCTTGAGCAAAAGCTCACCAGCTTGGACCCAAGGTCGCTGGCTCCAGCAAGGGGTGGCTCGGTCTGCTGAAGGCCCGCGGTCAAGGCACATGTGAGAAAGCAATCAATGAACAACTAAGGTGTCGCAACGGCAATGAAAAAATAATGATTAATGCTTCTCATCTCTCTCTGCTACTGTCTGTCTGTCCCTATCTATCCCTCTCTCTGACTCTCCCTCTGTCCCTATAAAAAAACAAAACAAAACAAAACAAAAAAACAAAAGAACACATATTTTGGCAAGTGTGTTATTAGGTGCATGATACCTCACCTGTTACAGATTTTGGTAAAATATTTTTTAAGTTCATTATAGAAAATTTCAACAAGTTAGTTCTTTAATTTTTTTCAATAAATTTATTCTATTTCTTCAGGAATTTAAAATATTGTCTTTGAATTTTACATAGTTCCTTTTTAAAAAAACTTTTATTTATTTATTTATTGGTTACTTTCTAAAGTTGACTGAATAAAAGAAAACAATGACAATAAAAGCAAACATTTACATAATGCTTATTGTGGACCAAGTACTTATTGGAGGTGCTTTATAGAAATTAAATCATTTAGTCCGCACAACCCAAATTAGCTCATCGCTTTTAATAACCGTATGTTGGAGATAAAGAAACTGAGGCACAGTTTTTAGGGAGTCTACTGCTAAAGTTTTTGCTTTTAACAATTACACTATCTTCATCCTAGTAGCTAGTTATTGTTTTAATATTTAGTTTTGATTTGGCTTGTAAGGGTAGACTTGTTGGAATCCAAGAGGATGTTGTCTTCCCACCAATATATCATGTAAGGTGTTGTCTGCCTGAGGAGTCCACCTTGTTCTGCAGTCTTGGTTAGTTTTGCTGAGTTATTTTTGTTGGCACAAACATTGGGTCCATTTCTCCAGACAGATTCACATCAACCAAACTCATGAGATAGAGAAGTCCATTACCAAAGAGATTGGACACTCAAGTTCTCTGTCTGGCACCTTCTCCAAATATATATAAATTCTAGAGAACTGACAACAAAGTCTAACCCAAAGTGTGCTTAGTGTGCCCGGATCAGTATAGAGGGAGGAATCATAAGATTTGAATATTAGTTGGCATTGGTTATGAAAAGGTAATTGCTACACTATGTATAAACCTGCTCCTTAGAACAGACAGAATCCTTAGGTCCAAACCCCAACAAGGTTTGTTACTTCCCAGAAATCCATTTCTGGCTCACCTCTTTCAACAACCCAAATGATAACATTTGGTTTAAACATGTTCATATTATCAGTTAAGCCAGTGGATTTTAGCCCTTTTAGATTTATATGCAATAAGACATATATTTGAAATTCATATTATACAGTGGCCAGTCTTCCTCTTCAAGTGAATGTGGCATTTTATATCCATTACCTTGCATGGTTCATAGATTGAATCTCATAAGACAACCTGCAGCCTGACCAGGTGGTGGCGCAGTGGATAGAGCATCGGACTGGAACAAGGAAGACCCAGGTTTGAAACCCCAAGATTACTGGCTTGAGTGCAGACTCATCCAGCTTGAGCAGAGGCTCACCAGCTTGAGCAGGAGGTTGCTGGCTTGAGCCCAAGGTCGCTTGCTTGAGCAAGGTGTCACTCCCTGTGCTATAGCATCCCCCACCCCACCCCTTGTCAAGGCACATTTGAGAAAACAATCAGTGAACAACTAAGGAGCTGAAACAAAGAATTGATGCTTCTCATCTCTCCCTTCCTGTCTATCTGTCCCTATCTGTCCCTCTCTCTGTCTCTGTCAAAAAAAAAAAAAAAAAAAAAAAAAGAAGAAGAAACAAAAAATTAAAGGAAGAAGAAGAAGACAACCTGCAGGAATGTAGGATATATCTAACTGGTGTTATTTTCTCTCATAAAACACAAAAACAGGGCATTCATCATTGAAAAAGTTATCACACCTTCCAGAGAAAAACTTTTTGCTCTCTGTAGTGTAGTACAGTATAGTTGATATAACATAAACAAACTCAAGATTTCCATTTATTTAATAAATCTTTATTAAGAACTTATCATTTCCTTATAGCCCCGTTGGGCAGAAACCTAATTTATTTATTAGTTTTGCATAAAGTGCAAAATGCTGCTTCTGAGACACTGTTGTATAAACTTTTGAGCACTGTACATCTCAAACCAGAAATACCTTATTTTAAAAAATAAATAATTGGACAATAGTAAATTCAAGGTAATTTTCTACTGTTCTTTTGTGGTGATGTACCTAATATCTTAAAGGGCAAGCAAAAACTCAATGCAAAACTAACAAACAGTGCTCCTCAGACTTCTCTCCTCTCCATAAACTCCACTATAGAAAACCTAGATTTTAGATCTATGCACCTGAACAGATGTACACAAGATTGATTTTTCCAGTACTTTTTTTCTTGGCTTGAAAAAGCTTCCTCTCTTCCATGAACTTCTTCTCGACCACATTATCTATTGTGAGAGCTTATTCATGTGATTCTTTGCATTCTCACTTTACAGATATGAATTTGTAACATTGCTAACATAAATTAACTCTTTCATTGATGGCATCACTTTCCTGTGTATGAGTGCTCCCTGCTGACTGAGTTCAGTGCTATTTTAGGACAGATGCTGCTGACCTCGGCTGTCATCACCCAACACTAAGACATGCAACATTAGGGCACACACCCTGAGTCTGCTGAATGAATGTGCCCCTCATCTACAGAAGGGCTGGGGGCAGGGCAGCAAATGGCCATCCCTGATAATTAACTTATAGTCTTCAACAGTCTGTTTCAGAAAATGATTTAATTTGAACAATCTGTGCTTTCTTTTCAAAGAGTGGGTTTTCAGCGCACCATTTGGTTCACTTTTGGATTGCCATGAAAATATAACAGGGAAGTAATTTCTTTGAAGGAATTTCTCTATTTCTAGTCAAAAGCTACTTTGGCTACCAGAATTAACTCTTATTTTAAGTCTCAAAGCCTTTATTTTCAGCTTGCTTCTCCTGTGTTCCCACCAAGAGGACTAGCACTTGTACTTGACTCTGACTCCCAATAGAAACAAACAAACAACTAAAACAAACAAACAAAAAAACCCAACAAAACCACTGAGATTGCCTCTAGCATTTGAAAAATGGAAGTCTGTAATGATTTTGCTTTTTAGGTTGATCCCCTTTCCTTCTTTCCTTCCTTCCTTCCTTCCTTCCTTCCTTCCTTCCTTCCTTCCTTCCTTCCTTCCTTCCTTCTTTCCTTCCATAGCTTCTTTTTTTCCTCCTTTTTTTCTCTAGAATAGAACCTAAAACAGTAGTTAGGTCAATATTTTCTTGACTATTAAAAAGAGAAAGGGACTATCAGGGAAATGATGAGAGAGAAAAGCTTCACAACCCAAATCTATGAACCCCCAGATGTTTATTCAAAATTCCTCTTCTAAAGAGAAACCAGAAGGAGCCTGACCAGGTGGTGGCACAGTGGATAGAGCATTGGACTGGGATGCAGAAGGACCCAGGTTCAAGATCCCAAGGTCGCCAGCTTGATCACGGGCTCATCTGGTTTGAGCAAAAAAGCTCACCAGCTTGGACCCAAGGTCGCTGGCTCCAGCAAGGGGTTACTCAGTCTGCTGAAGGCCCATGGTCAAGGCATATATGAGAAAGCAATCAATGAACAACTTAGATATTGCAACGGCAACAAAAAACTGATGATTGATGCTTCTCATCTCTCTCTGTTCCTGTCTGTCTGTCCCTATATATCCCTCTCTCTGGCTATCTCTTTGTCTCTTTAAAATAAAAAAAGAAAAAAACCAGAAGTAGAGTAAAATAAAAACGTTGTTTTACAAAATGCCTGACTTCAAAAATAAGATTGAAAATGAGTGAGAGTAGAAGAGCACACTAATGGGAGTGTGTGTGCGCGTGCACACGTGTGTGAGTGCACGTGTGTGAGTGTATGTGTCGGGGCATTGGGAGAACAAGGCTGAGAGCCAGGAAATGCAGTGATATAAATCAGGCCTGTACTGAGTTTCCTGTCTTTTTATTGGTTTGTTCCCTGTGGTGCTTTCACTAAAACTGCTTCCTTTTTTCTACATTCATTATGTTCTCAGTCCAAAAGATCATAGATGATGTTGGCAAGATGCCAAACATCTGGGTTTTGAAAGAGAGAGAGAAATCTCCATGGTTAAGTAAATTAATTTTTACATGTCCTTTAGGACATGTGTAGTCTCAAAGGTCAGGTTGCTGCCTGTTGAAATGGGGTCCTTCTATGGAGTCACAAGAAAAGCTTTTTGGGGGACCCACGTATGAGAGGATGAGGTGTAGTGGTAAAATTTATTGGGTTAGAAATAAGAGACTATCCCCAGATTCCTAATGTTTATCTCCATCTTTTTATCTGTGAAAGAAGTCCAGCCTTGTCTTCATCAAGCCCAGAAAAAGGACCAGGGTCCAGAAATTCTGGTCCATTAGTTCAGTTCACACCGACCTTAGTCCAGT
Organism: Rhynchonycteris naso; assembly: GCA_037038555.1. NCBI lineage: Eukaryota > Metazoa > Chordata > Mammalia > Chiroptera > Emballonuridae > Rhynchonycteris > Rhynchonycteris naso. Next base: position 234,559,753 of record CM072998.1, read on the forward strand.
TCAGTTTCTGTTTCCATCTAGCTAGCTTAGTCTCTGTTCCCCCTCTGTGCTCCAGCTGGCCCTGTCACACCTAGGCCCGCACTTGAGCCCACATGGCTGCTAGTCCCACGTGGCTGCTACAGAGAGAGACCTTGGGAACTCATGAACAAACTAAATGAGTGTGTGTTACAGAGTAAGAGGCCTTTGTTAAGCTTTGATTATATTATCTCAGGCTTTCAAATCTCTTTCTCAATCCTTTTTAAGCTTGTGCTGGGCCCTCCCCGTAACCAATTCTGTCTTTTTCCCAGATTAGAGATCTTCTGTTTATGGTCGACATCTTGTCCTACTGGGCATGCACCCATCAGAGGACTTCCTCCCCCCCTTTTCTCTCAGGGAATCTGATACTCAGAGGGCCTGCTGTTCCCAGGGGACATTCCTCCTCCCCACAGGAGTGAATAGAGTTGTTAATCCCCCTTGTGGGGCAATGTTGCTATCCTCTGCAGCAAGGGTCCCCAAACTTTTTACACAGGGGTCAGTTCACTGTCCCTCAGACAGTTGGAGGGCCAGACTATAAAAAAACTATGAACAAATCCCTATGCACACTGAACATATCTTATTTTAAAGTAAAAAAACAAAATGGGAAGAAATACAATATTTAAAATAAAGAACAAGTAAATTTAAATCAACAAACTGACCGGTATTTCAATGGAAACTATGGGTGCAGATGCATCCTGTGCTCCTCTCACTGGCCACCAATGAAAGAGGTGCCCCTTCCCTTCCGGAAGTGCGGCGGGGGTGGGGGAGTGTCAGATAAATAGCCTCAAGGGGCTGCATGCGCCAGCGGTCTGTATTTTGGGGACCCCTGCTTTGCAGTATGTGAAGATATAGTTTCTGACCTAATTAAGCTTAGCTAGTTTTTCTCCCTTCTCTTTTATTAATACCTAGCTAACTATGCTAACATACTGACTCTCTCCTTGCCATACATCTGTTCAGCACTATAAGTATCATGCGTGATACTCCACTTGTTTAAGTAAGAGATAAATATGAGATAGTAAAGTTTATGACAGTTTCATAATAACTGGAACTATAATTATACCATTACAGATATGTAGTATTTTAATATTTTATATGTATTTTCTATGTGTATCATTATATTTTTTAGAGCGTTTCTGTTTCTGGCCCTGGCATAAGTGATTTACATATATTAGCTCATTTAATCCTCACAATAATTCCAATCAATAAATAAAGTTATCATTTCTATTGCATAATTGAGAAAATTGAGATTCATAGAAGCTACATGAGTTGCTTAGTATTGCCTAGCTAAAAAATAGTATAACTGATATTAAAATCCAGGTCTTTCTGAATTATTAATCCAGGACAATGATTTTTTTTTTAACATTTCAGTTGATTATTGTAAATATTAGTACAAATAATGAAACTAATAAATGGAGCAGTGAAATTCTTTCTTTGTCCACTTGATGCTGTTTAGTTAAAATAGTGGGTTTAATTTTTGGCTCTTTATTTCTCTACTAATATGTGCTCTTCACTTGTTAATGAAAACTAGTTGTGAGCTATATTTTACAAGGAGAAAATTTTAAAACATTCAAAAAAATCTGAGGTTCCATACTTGCTTCAAAAATTAATTTAGAGAAAAGGAAAGCATCAGATTGAAATGCATGGACTAAAATGGCAAATTTGATACTTAGACTAACTACATTTTCTTACTCTAATCAATAAAAGATTGAGCATAATTGCTATCAATTACTTAATATTTTTATGTATAACTTCTTCAGTTATTTATTGCTATGTAAGAAACTGCTACAAAATATAGTAGCTTAATATAATTCATGCTTTATTGTATCTATTTTATCATATACAGATTTTGTGGGTTAAGAATTCAGGAATAGCTTAGTTGGTTCTTCTGCTTCATGTGACATTGACTGGGGTTCCTTAGTGGTTCTCAGTTGATGACTGGGATGATTTAGAGCAGTGCTGTCCAATTACGTATATAACATATGGCTTTAGTCTGACCTGTGGTGGCACAGTGGATAAAGCATTGACCTGGCACACTGCGGTTGTTGGTTCAAAACCCTGGACTTGCCTGGTCAAGGCATATATGGGAGCTGAAGCTTCGTGCTCCTCCTCCCTTCTCTCTTTATCTCTCTTCTTTCTAAAATGAATAAATAAAATATTAAATATATATATATATATACATATATATATAGTTTTAAATTTTCTTATAGCCACATATATTTTAACTCAATAGATCTAAAACACATGTGTTACGTGCAGTTGGATTGGCTCCAAATCTTGGGGACTTTATGAATGAGTAATATCCACAGTGTCTTGTCCTTAACAGCCTTGCTCAGCTGCTGTAGACTCATGTCCGTGGCTTCTTTTATGGAGTCACTCATTCTCTTATTTGATCTTTTTATCATTTAAACATAAAATCAATATGTACATTTTTATTGAGCCTTTTTTAATATACTTTTAAAAATCCATTACATATTTTACTGTCACAGCACAACTTTAGACTATGACATTCTGACTGCTTAATAGCCACATGTGGCTGCTGGCTTCTATACTGGATAAAACAGGTTATTAGAGATCTGAAGATATCCATTCCCATACTTCCCACCCTGCTGGAGCTGGCTAGAATGCTAGGCTCGCTGAGTCTCTGACTTTTTCCAAGGATTCTTGACAAGTCTCTGCTTTTGGACTTGTGTACACCCTGCTGAGTGGAGCTGGTTAGAGAGGTTATTGGCTGCAGTAGATATCCATAAGGGATCAATCTAGAAATAGACGATTATGTGAACTGGAATTGACTCCTTCTTTGGTAGCCAGAACAACTTCACGCTGTCTATCTATCCAGAATGTTTCCCATGTAGTTTTTCTTCCAGGTTGTCAACCTTCTTACTGGGTAACTCAAGTCTCCAAGAGCTTGAGGTGGAGGTTGTCAATCCATTGAAGGGTTAAGTCCTGAACTGGCATACCGTTATTTCCTCTGTACTGGGCATGACCAAATTTTCACAGGCCCACCCAGGTTCAAGGGGAAGAAACTCTGCCACACTCCTCAATGGGAGGGTGGTCAAAGAATTTACAGCTACCTTTACTATATCAGAAAAACATGTAAGACATGTCAGTTTATCTCAAAGTATAAAACCGCATGTTTAGAAAAACATTTTCATGTATTTGTAGAATATTGTGATACAGTGTATAATGAAAGTGAAACAATAGTTGCACATATTTTGTAGACGCTGGAGAATTATATTAATATATACATTGATTTAGATGTTTACAGTCATATATATATATATATATGTTTTTTAAAAATGAGAATCACATGTGATATATTTCATCTTGGATTTCTAATTAATAGCATATCTAATATCAACATTGGTCTTACAGGGAAATAAAACCGTTTTTTCCTTGTTTGACTTTATTTTCTAATGCTACCACTATACCTAGGTGAAAAGCAAAAGATTATTTTAACTTTACAGTTATAACAAAAGCATTATCATTTTTTATCTCACATTTTTATAACTTTTATTTTAGTAATTCATTGCTATAGAAGTTCTGGCAATGATATTAAACCTTGTTTAGATGAATATTTAGCAAACTGGATGTTGTTATTTGTTTTTAAACAACCTACATCAGATATTAAAAGGGTTAATATAGCAATTACAAAACAAAAATAAAAGTAGGGACTAATTTTTTTTTTTTAATTTATAAATATCTGGCGAGGTCTAATGAAATCTCATGTATACTGAAAACAATAATTTATGAATGCTAACTACAGAAAAATGAAATTAAAACAGGGAATAAAGAACTCAAGGGACGGCTGTGTCAGGGTGATAATATTGATATATTGTGATCCTGAAATATATTAGTTGTGTTATTAAACTAGAGAACAGCAATTGAGCCAGACTGATTTAACATTGCTATCAAAAGTCCTGGTCTGGCCTCTAGGTGGCAGCTTCTGTTATAGTTGTAGATTTCACCCAAACTCGTGGGTTTTGACAATGACAAGTCTCTGCTTTTGGACTTGTGTACACCCTGCTGAGTGGAGCTGGTTAGAGAGGTTATTGGCTGCAGTAGATATCCACAAGGGATCAATCTAGAAATAGACTATTATGTGAACTGGAATTGACTCTCCTTCTGTGGTGGCCAGAATGACTTCACGCTGTCTATCTATCCTCAAATTTCATGGTGTTCCTGAAAATATGTGATAATTGAAAGTGTAACCACCAAGGCTAGAAAAAAAAGAAGTGATCTTTTCAGTTAAGATCTGCAGTGGATTTTGAAGAAGATATCAGTGCACAAGTTTGTACCATAAGCAGACAGTTTATTCAATATGATTTGGTGATTTAGTGAATTTAATTCTCCTACACAAAACTGTAGAAGCTTCTATACTATCATTTGATGTGGGAAAGCAGAATGATCATTGATTTGCTATTGCCTTATAAAGAAGGCACTTTACACATTTACTATCTTAAAAGTTCTGAAGTGAAATAAAACTCTTACCCGTGGTGTACACTGAATAAGTGAGGCATTAAAGTTTATCTTATAAATTCAGACCCAAGAAAAAAATGAGATGGATTAATCACATTAAAACTTACTTAGCTTTTTAATTCATTCTACTTATTTATTGTCTCACTACATTCTTTTCTTCAATTGTACACGTATTGCCAAAGAACACACAGTAGAAAGTAATCTAATATTTATATAAAAAATAAAAAATTTAAAATTCATTTATAAAATCTTTTACTATTTGCCAGATAGCATGTTAAGAAAGTTCACATTTATGTTTCTATTTATAGCTCACAGCAAATTTAGGAGGTAGATATTATTATTGTTTCCATTTCACAGATGATAAAACAGAAGCTTAAAGTGATTAAGTCACTTGGTCAGTATCCTGCAACTGAGTGGCTGTAAGAAATGAGAATACAGACCTGCTCATTTCTTTAGTTGCAGCTCTGGGACAGTAGAGTAACAGAAGTACCAGCAGCAATAATATCAGTGGTTGTCAAGAACTAACATTTATAAGGTATAACTGTATCCCAGTGTCTGACATTCATCCCAGGCAGCTGACCCAAACAGTAGTACTAGACTCTTACAGCAGTGCCCAGTGGTCAGCAACTTCCAGGCCTAGTGAGTTCCAAGGCTCTGCATCTCCCTGTGGAAAGTCTTCTGAGAGGGGATTCCAGCAAGTCACAACAGTGAGACACCTGAGTGTTGTCTCTGCCATCAGCGAGTCAGCTGTGCCTTCCACACTAGGTCTGGGTCCTAGCAGAATGATGGACTGGGGGAGATCTATTTCAGTCCTTAGAGTTCTAATTATCCTCATATCTGTTGTTCCAAGTTCTTTAACATTTCTGACCCTTAACAGACAACTTCCTTCAACTCCAACCCTCTGTCAGTCATTTTTTATATTAAAATATCTGTTTTTGCTTAACCAGGTAGGGGTGCAGTGGATAGAGTGTTGGCCTGGGATGCTGAGGACCCAGGTTCGAAGGCTTGAGGTCACCAGTTTGAGCATGGATTCATCCAGCTTGAGTGCAGGCTCACCTGCTTGAGTGTGGGGTTAACAGCTTGTGCGTGGGATCATAGACATGACCCCATGGTTGCTGGCTTGAGTCCAAAGGTCACTGACTTGAAGTCCAAGGTTGCTAGTTTGGACCCAGAGTAGCTGGCTTGAGAAAGGGTTCACTGGCTTGGCTGGATCACCAGGTCAAGACACATATGAGAAAGCAATCAGTGAACAACTAAGGTGTCACAAATATGAGTTGATGCTTCTCATTTCTCTGCCTTCCTGTCTGTCTGTCCCTCTCTCTCTCTAAAAGAAAAACATCTGTTTGTAAACATTATGAGGTTTCTGTTTCCTGCCTCCTTACTTTACCCTGACTAATAGAACATCTTATTTTCATAAAATATCTATTAGCTCTTCTTCAGGTGCAGCAACAGAGGCACATAGCAGAAATATGTTTGCTTAAGTCTTCTAGTTATGAGAGTTGATAAAACTAGCTCTCCTTTATTCTCCCTGTCTTTCTAAGGTCCCAGTCTAGGCAACTTCACAAGTCTTTAAACTCCAACTGGCAACCTCCTATGAAGTGAATTGTGTTCCTCTCAAATTCATGTATTGAAGCATTAATCTCCAATGTGCCTATATTTGGAGGAGAAGAAACCTAAAGAAAGTAATTAAGGGTAAATGAGATTATAAAGATGGGGCTTTAATCTGATATGACTAATGTCCAGATGAGAGGAGAAGGAGGAGGAGGAGGAGGAAGAAGAAGAGGAGGAGGAGAAAAAGAGGAGGAGGAGGAGGAGGAGATACACAAGAAAGCCCATGTGATTACACAGTGAGAAAGCTGGCATCTACAAGCATTTGGAGGGAGGTTTCATGAGAAACAAACACTGCCAACACCATGATCTTGGACTTCCAGCCCCCAGACCTATACTAAAATAAATTTCTGTTGTTTAAGCCATTATCTGTGGTACTTTGTTATGGCAGCCTGAGCAAACTAGTATAAACTCCAAAGCCAGGAAATTCCAACTCTACACCTTTAGCTTCAGTTGTCTACCAACCATTTCCATACGCTTTTCAAACAATAGCCTTACCTCCCAAAGTAGTTCTCTTCATAAAATCTCTGTCATGATCCATGGCCTCATTAGTTATGGATTCACCTGAGTCACAGAGCTTGGACTCTCTCATTTTCTTAGTGTCTCACAGGTTTTTTAATCAAGACAGATCTAACTGCGAGATAATCACATTCACTTTGTACTTTTCTTATACCTTTGCAGGAGGAGTGGTGATCTCAGTGTCTCTAATCTCCCTGTTTCTGGTCCATCTCTTTTCACTCACCTTAAATCCTGGTCTAATGAAGTCACTGAGAAAGCCTGTCCAGCCTCTCGCTCACAGTAATATTTCCCAAACTGTATTTCATAGAAGGCAGCCCAAGAGATATCCCCATAACAATGGTTTTATTGTTTGACTCAGAATGCCCATGTGTGTAGTAAAGTCTCATAGAAAAACCTGCAGAAAAGTCTTCTATTTAATTTTATTTAGTCCAGCATTTTTCAAATTCATGAGCTATCTCTTTCATGTCTCTCCATCACATTTTTCCCTCTTTGTACGTGTTTGGAAATGTTGATATATAAAATAAAAAATATACTTTTTAGCCTGCTAGAAGACTGTGGTTTTATCTTGTTTTGGATACTGCTGGTGCCCTACTTATGTCTTCTTGAATCCCTTTTTTTTTCTGAGGCTGCACTCAGGCTCTAGACTCCCTAAAAAATGTCCATTCCTTGGGGTGGCCTCAGTCTGGGCCTGAAGGATGCCAGAGAAGCAGGAGCTCTCTTGCTTGGGGTCTAAATACCCTTTGGGTGTTATTTACACTAAAGAACTCCCCTGCAGGATCATGGTATGTATGGAAGACAGAGCACTTTTAAAAATATAGGTATGAGAGATAAAGGCAGGAACAGGATAACAGAGGAGAGATGAAGACCATGTGTTAACATGTCAAAAGTCAAATAGAGCCACCAAGGGAATTTTGACTGAAATCATCTTTTTCTTTCCCTCCTCTGTCCTGCTTCTTTGTGCCTGTACCAGTTTTCCTGGAAGATTTCATCAACACCTTGCATACAAATCCTTGTCTCCTGGCATGCATTTGGGGATCTTGACACAAGATGCACCCCCCAAGATGTTTTGAAGTCTCTCTTAGCAGTTATGTGGTAGGAAAAGAGCAGTAATTCCACCCCTTCTACCACAGTGATTGGTTCAGGAGATAGAAAGCCCTCGCATAATCCAGAAAACTAGTTCCAGAATGAACATGTGATCCAATCTGTAAAAATGACATATGAGTAAGATTTTGCTGTCCAGAAATATATAATTAACATGAAAATAAGAACCAACGGCATTTATTGGGAAATAATCATGCCTCTATCTCTGCATGTCATCCCATAGGAAATTTAAGTAGTTAATGATGAATTCACTCTATTTCCAGTGACATAGTTCTTTAGAGACCCTTATTTGAGAAATAAGTATAAATAACAACGTGAATCAGATCACTGTATAAAAAGAAACAATGTCATGATAGTTCTTGTATATTGGGGAATTACACCTTTTTCATGTTGAATCCCCTTTGTAGAAATATTTTTAACACATCTATACCAGTTGTTCTCAAAGTGTGGTCCCTAGACCACATAGAAGTAAATTTTTGAGTCCCATCAAAAATACTACTGAAGTAAACTCTTTGGAGTGGGGCCCCCAACCTGTGTGTTAATAATCCTTCAATTTATCACTCATCTCTCCTCTGTTATTTCATTCTCATTCTTATCTCTCTTTCCTATGGTTTTCAATGTAATGTGCTCTGTCATCTGTACTGATCATTGCTCAGATTCCAAATACTTGCATGTTATGAAAAGAATCAATTCAACTCCATATGTTTTATACACTTTTACCTGAGAAATAACTTATGTATCTTTGCCACCATAGCAAATAATGTCTCAGCAGCTAGAGTTTCTTTAATATTTCATAAGTTTGCACTTGTGTTTCATGTGATACTATTTGAAGAGAGAGGCCTGTATATCTTTACATATATGAGTATATATGTGTAATATGATCATTTTCATGAATCAGCATATTCCTTTTTTTTAACAAAGGCTTGCATGCATTTTACTTTATAAAAACAACTATCATGCTTTTTTTTACCCTTAGTTAGTAAAAAATTATCTTACAATCCAGATTAATTCTTAAAAGTTTTCAAATTGCTTCACACTTTCCACCTATCCTCAACAATATTTAATAATGCTTTTGGAAAGTTTACCCTATTCTTTTATGTTTTGCAAAAGACAATTCTCTCTTTTAATCAAGTTAAGTACATAAATTTTAGTAAAAATATATGACCACAATTCTTAAATACTTGGAATACTGAGTAAGTAGAATGAATTCTTTTTATATAAAGTTATACAGGTAATCAAATATATATAAATGTGAATCTAGAAATTACTTGTTGGGGCAGACAATTTCCAGGATAACATTCTATATTACTGTAAAATTCATTCTTCAATGAATTAATATAAACATGAACATTGCTTTTTAAAATCTTTCTCCTAAACTGGAAGATCTTTTACCTGAATCTCTGCTTCTCGGTTTGGGGAAAAAGAACTTAGGAGAAGAAAGGAAAGCAAGGTGGGCAAGTCAAGGTGAGCCTCTGTGGGAAGAGGGGGAGGGAAGAGGTCTGGAGGGAGGAGGGCAGGGAATTGGATTTAAGGGCAGAGGGTGAGGAGTACTGGCTAAAGAGCATAAGAAAGTTGTTGGCTTGTTTGCTCTTAGAAGAGATATACATGAATATACATACATACATAAAAACCCATGAATTTATTATGCAGAAAACTGTGATATTCACATGACCTAATTCCAATTCTGAAATATAAATAAATAAATAAATAAATGAATAAATAAATAAATGGAAACAGAAATTTCAATGCCAAAGGAGGAAATGTTTTAGGGAAGTAAACTTGGATTTAGAAAGCTGTCTGGCTAGACCCCTCTGAATTCTTCTGGCTTCTCTAGCTGCCTTCTTTCTTCTGTCTCTCTAAAAGCTCCAAATTCCCTAGAGGAGGGTTCCTAAATAAATATCAGTTTTACTTTGTTCTGTTTTTGTTTGTGTTTTTCTTGGAGAGGTAAGTGAGGAGTTGAGGGTTACAGAATTAAGGGTACAGAACAGTGTTTATTGACGTGTGTGACTCACTTTTAGAGTTTAAAATGAGAAGGAATGAGACCTGGTCAGTTGTCTCAGTGGTAAAGTGTTGGCATGGCATGTGAAAGTCCTGGGTCCAGTTCCCGATTAGGGCACATAGGAAAAGGCATCTGCTTCTCCATTTCTCCCTCTCCTGCTCTCTATCTCTCCCTCTCTCCTACCACAACCATAGCTCAAATGGTTCAAGCAAAGGTGGCCCCAAGGCTGAGGATGGCTCCATGGGCTTGCCTCAGGAACTAAAAATAACTTGGTTGCCAATCAATGGAGTAGCAGTCCCAGATGGGCAGAGCAGCACCCCTTAATGGACTTGTTGGGTGGATCCCTGTTGGGGCTCATGCAGGAGTCTGTCTCTGCCTCCCTACCTCTCACTTAATATAAATTAAAATAAATAAGTAAATAAATAAATAAATAAATAAAATGAGAAGGAACGTGTTATAAATGAGAATCTTTCTGAGTCTGAATTTTTTTAAAGCCAGTAACAATATTCTCCCAGCTGGTTTCTTAGAAAATATAATTAAGTTGAATTTTAACAAATCCTTTCCCCTCAGACTCAGTTACACTCTCCCTGTTATTCACGCACCCTTAAATTCTACAGAGTGAGCCAAGAGCTCAAGGAATTTGGGGGAGCATATTAGATTGCCACATGTAAGAAAAGACTTCACCTTTGTAAAACGGGGTGTGTAAATATACACAATTTAAGCCCAAGCCTCCAAGGTGTTATTTAACCTGAGGGCTACTATTAAGATTTTGCCCTGGGTTATATACCAATTCACCTCACTAGGTCCAGCAGCTGCCAGCAGAGATGCTCTTTGAATATTTAATTATAAAACAGTATTTATTAAAAAATTAAGTTTTATTCTTCCCTTCCTTATCCAGAGAAGTCCTCTCCACTTGCATAGGCATCCAAGTATTGAGGATCTGGTCTTCTCCCTAGCAATGCTTTCTACCTGTGGATGCTTCCTCTGATAATTTATGTGTTATGATTACTTGCTGTTCATTGATGGCCATTTTCCACAGCTATTTCACTGGGGTGTGGACTTCAACACATTCCTGGAACAGTGATTTCCTCAGAAAAGCATATTTAATAAATATTAGACAGAATAAATCACTCTAAAGCAGTTTTTAGGCTTAAAATGTATTCCATAGGTTATATGGTGTGATTTGGAAGAAGCCACTGGAAGATTTTGTTAAAATATCTCAGTATTTCTCCAAATCTCAGAATTTGTGACTACTTCTTACCTCACAATTTAAAACTTTATCTACTTTTTACTCAATAGATATAGAATCAATAAATCTAATCCATCATTATCAAAACCAAGACAAAGACAAAACAGGTATGTGGTAACTTAAAGCAGTGTAGCTTGGTTTTTCTTTCTCATGGTCGATGTTCCTCATGACTCTGGTTGATGACTCACACTGGGTAAAAGTTCAGGACTTGGAAGAGGACCAACTGGGTGTAAATCCCAGCTCTATTAGCTTAGCCAGTTACTTCATCACTCTATGTCTTGGTTTCCTAATCTCTAACAGTGGGATGATGCTGATAACAACACTAACATCCAAGGCTATTATAAAGATGAAACACATAAAAAAATATTTGGATATGTGCCACAATGAGTATGTTTTCAATAATCATTAACTATATTGCTAAACACATTTTTTAAGGATATCATTTCCCATGATTTAATTAAAGTTGTAAAATGTATAGAGTTTCAATTTTAAAAAATTAAATTGTGTTTTAACAGTAATATGCATTTATTTTATTAATTTCCAGTTAAATGATGACTTTTAAATCATTACTTTCATTATATTAAATACTTGTTTATCATTATATTAAATGCCCATTTATCATTATATTAAATGCCAGTTTATAATTGAGTTCAAGTGCAATTGAATAGAAATTGGCTACTTTCTTTCAGAAGTCCATTGCAGAAGATAACTCCAATAAGCAGATATTAAAATATTTATTTTCCTACAATAAAGGGTTAACTTATTATCTTATTTTAAAAACTAGAAAAATTACATGGCAAAACAATAGTAGAAATTTATAAATAAGTAACAATAATAATCAAAATCACATAAATTATAAAAGCAAAGAAAAATATTTAGTTGCAACTCAATGGACACTTACTGAGTTTCAACCATGACCTATATAATGACTATAATACATCTATTATCCTAGAGGCTCTTCGGAATCAGTGAGGGAATCAGACAGAACAATAGTTTCAAAGTCACAAGTTTTATAATAGAGAGATGTGTCAATTACCATGAGAACCAAGCAAAGGTAGAACAGCAGTAGCTGAGAAAGATTTCTTTTTTAAGAAATGAATGCATTTTTAAGGTTGACAATAAAGAGTGCTTGATTATTCAGGAAAATGCAATTTAAAATAGAATATCATGTACATCAGATTGACAAAAATTAAAGGGTTGATAATATCAAGTGAACAGAATCATGTCTGGAAATAGATTTTTCATAGGATGCATGAGGAACTGTAAATTGGTACAAAAACTTATAAAACAATTTGGTAATATCCAGTAAAACTGAAAAATTGAAAATGTACATCCATACAGCATTCATTGTTACATATAGTTTTATATTCATACAACTGATTTCAATACAACAGTTAGGTTAATAAAATAGATCTATATTTACCTTAAAGATATAAAGTTGAATATAAGGTAAATTTTTAAAAATACATATATAGTCATACCATTTTCTAAATAAAAAATACAAAAGTATGTATATGCACATTCATTTTCATATATTTACACATAAATTAAAAGAATAAATATTAAGATTTTCTCTCAGGAGCAGAGAGGAAATAAGGGACAGAAAGTAAAAAGGAAATTTAAATTTTGTGTGCAATTCATAATTCCTTTAAACAAATCTGAGGCAAATATGAGAAAACATTAATGTATTTTTAATTTATATTATCTGTTTTATAGAAAGTTCCACACATCCCTTCCTAAGTGGAAAATTAACATGAAGTCTGTTTTATATTAAAAGTTCTTATAAAGAAGAACATCAGAGATTAATTTGTGTTAGCAAGTTTCTTTTCTTAAAAAATAAAGCAACTATAAATTGGGGGAGAGTGGGAGCTTGATCTCTCTTGGTTCCTGAGATTAGCATTAGAGAGGAGAGCAGAAAAAGGCCATGTGGAGGAGAGGAGAGGCAGGCAAGATGGTGGAGCGCTGAGGGAGAAGCCAGTTTGTGCAGAGAGAAGGAGATGGGGAACAGAGGTGAATAAGACTGGTGAGGTAGAAAACTTTGATTCTAGGAAACTCGGATAAGTCAGTAGCTTTGGGAGCCCTGAATAGAAAGGAAATTGTTTTCCCACTGTGTGTATTTATTGCCCACTGGGTGCAAGCTAGGGTTAAAGCTAATGGCCCACCAGTTCTTGGCTCCATTGTTTCATTACTGTCTGGCCGAATCAAATGCGAACTTGCATGGGCCAGGCGACTGTGATGGTGGCCGTGGCTACTGGCTTTATATTTGGCATAGTCAGCATTCGGGGCAACACTAGAATCTATGTAAACACAATAAATTAAAATCAATTAAAAAATAAAAATAAATAAAGCAACTAGAATCTCTCTCTTCCTTCCACCCATTTCTTGAATATACCTACATCAGTGTGGGCTCTGGGCTTGTGCTTCTTACTTTTTTTTTTTTAAATTTTAATGGGGTGACATTAATAAATCAGGGTACATATGTTCAAAGAAAACATCTCTAGGTTATTTCATCATTCAATTTTGTTGCATACCCATCACCCAAAGTTAAATTGTACTCTGTCATCTTCTATCTGGTTTTCTTTGTGCCCCTCCCTTCCCCCCTCTCCCATCCTCTCCTCCCTCCCCCCCACCCCATAACCACCACACTCTTGTCCATGGCTCATAGTCTCACTTTTATGTCCCACCTATGTATGAAATCATGCTGTTCTCAGTTTTTTTCTGTTTTACGTATGACAGAGATTCCTGGACTCCTTTCCGTAATGACTTTTTTTCAATGCTTTTCTTCCTACGGCCAATTCTGGTTAACAGATGCCAGAGTAATCTTTTAAAAACTAATTCTAAATAGATCCATTCACTTACATGCTTAAATTTCTTCCAAGCCCACCCATTTCATTAGGAAATACAGCCTACCTCATTCCCTTCATGAGCTGCTCCTGCCCTCCTAGGTGTTCACTTACAGTTCTTCCTACCTTGTCCATACTGTATGCCCTTCACTCAAATCCAACAACTTTGTTATCTGCCTAAGGCGGCGTTAGCTTTTTTCTGTGCCTGGAACATTCTTTCCCCTCATTTTTTAGCTGGCTGTCTCCTTCTAGTGGTTCAGGTACTACTTTAACATCCTCTTCAAAGAAGCTTTCTCTGACCTCATTTAGGTTCATCCTGTTAGCCTGTTTTAATTATCTGCATAATGCTTAATTATAGATATTTTCTTGCTTTGTTTTTTTTATTATCTGCCTCTCACTCACTTAGCCAGGGATATTGTTTGGGTAACTCAAGCTTTGTTGACCACCATGTAAAACAGGGCCTTGTGATTACACATTCTCAGTAAATCTTTATTGATAAATAAATGAATAAAACTTTGTCCCTAAAGATCTAAATGTTAAAATTTCTTGTGGATTGATTGATCATTACTTTCTTTCAAATAGTTGCTCAAAAATACAGCATGTTTTGATAAATAATTATCTAATGTAAAATCTTTAATGATATCAGGAGTGCATTTTAATTATATGAATGGATCCATTATCTTCCAATTTTTCATGTATTTATTAGTGATTTTTACTAACTTCTAAGATGATAGAGTTTAGCATTGATTCTATTCCTATTTTCTTGTTATATGTGCTGAACACCTTCTTTAAGTTAGTACGTAAAAGAGCATGAGCAGTTTTAACACAAAGTTCCATAGTCTTTGATTGTGTGCAAAAATTATGGTGCTCTACCATCAATATTTTTTTTTTTTTAGTGAATGATCAGCTGAAGCTATGAAGTCACTTTCTATTTTACCATAGAGAAATATTTGGAGAACACCAGATTGCAAAAGTATCATTTACCTTCTCAACAAATACTCTACATTAGAACCTTTACTCTACTGTGCTTTAGAGCTCCTTGTGCAATTCATGGGGACAGGTGAATGGTAGGCCTATTTTTCTTTTAATTAATTAACTAACTAATTAACTAATTTTTAATTTTTAAATCATTTTTTATTTTTAAATTACAGTTGACATCTAACATTATATTTGTTTTGGGTGTACACCCCAGTGATTAGGCATTTTATAACTTACTAAGTGATCATCCCGATAAATCTTTTTTTTTTTTTTAATTTTTATTTTATTCATTTTAGAGAGGAGACACACACACACAGAGAGAGAGAGAGAGAGAGAGAGAGAGAAAGGGGGGGAGGAGCTAGAAGCATCAACTCCCATATGTGCCTTGACCAGACCAGTGCAGGGTTTTGAACTGGTGACCTCAGTGTTCCCAGGTCGACGCTTTATCCACTGCGCCACCGCAGGTCAGGCCCGATAAATCTTATAGCCATCTGACATTTTTTATAATGGAGGAGAATGGGGATTGTGAAAGAGGGACCACAAAGGAGAGCCCATGTGACTTCAGAAATGTTCTTCCAAAAGTCATATTTAACACAGAGTACAGCTCAGAGAAATAAAAAGTTCATATGGAGGTGGATGTACATGATGCTGCTGTTGGCTGAGGCAAGCATGTCCAGTCCGAGGTCCACAAGCATAGATCCATGGTCACCTGAAGCCCTGAGAGGCAGGAGCCAGGAAACAGGAGAGGAGGGAATTAGGAAAGACAGTGGGAAGATGCCAAAGGCAAGGCTTTCTGTTTTAGATTTTTGAACATCATCAGACCTGCATGCCTTCACAGGCACAAACACTTTTCTCTTTTTACCTTCTTTCCCTCATTTCTCTCCCATTTGCTGTAGTCCCTGACTACTCCAGAATTCCTTTCTGCAGCAGTTATTTTTTTTATGTATGCTCTATTTCAGAAATGTTATGGGTTTATTAGTTGTACAGATTATTTAGGGAGCTTAATTATTTTTTTTTCTATTAAAAAAATAAATCTAAGTCCCAAAACAATACATGCGCATTTGAAATAAGAGTTTTTTGTTTGTGTGTGTATGTTTATTTGTTTTATCTCACATTTTTTAGAGATTTGTAAGAGAAGAGAGAAGGATGGTTTGGCTTAAAAAAAAGATAGTGGCTTCTGGTCAAGATGATTGTGCAGATCAAGAAATGCAATACACATATCCTCCCACAATCAAATAAAAATAAAACTAAACTGTAGAACAACTGTAGTCAGAATCACCTGAACTCTAGCTGAACACAAGTTCTGTCACTACAGAAATAAAAAAGAAGCCACACGGACATTGGTAGGAAGAGCAGGTGTGGAAGAGGCTGGTCCCACATGGTAGATAAAACTTGGGAAGGACGTCTTGGCTGCAGAGTTCCCCTTGATAAGCTAGTAGCCCCAGTCCAACACCAGGTTCCCCAGCCCAGGTTCCAGTGGCTGAAAGAGAATTCCCCATAACTTCTGGCTGTAAAAATCAGCAGGGATTGTGGCAGAGTGAGACAGAGAGCTGCTGGGATCTCAGGCAGCTCCTCTTAAAGGGCCCACTGACAAAATTTTTCAGACTCACCTTCTCCAAGTTTCAGCATGAGTTAACAACTTGAAAGACATCAGGGACATATGGGGAGGAAGTTAGTGTCTGGCATCAGGCTGAGAGCTGGAGGGACAGCATTGTCCCAGATAGAAGGGCAGGCAGAGGCCACTGTTCCCTTCTGAGCTCCTCTCCCCGCAGAGCCAGCAAGCAGGTGCCATATCTAAGTCTCCATCAACCTGGCTCATACTCTTCATCCCATCCTGCTGATTCCCTGAGTCCGAATCAAATCAACTTGCAGACCCACCTAAACTGTTTCTAGTGGGTTTTCCATACCAGTGGCTTGTCTTGGCTCATACATCATTTTTTTCCTAAAATCTCTCAAACAAGTATCACCTGATCTTGGCTTGCTCTATACCTACCTTTCTAAGTGGCCCCAGGCCTGGCACTGGCAGCAGCCCACCTTAGTTCACAGCTTGACCTTTTCTGGCACCTCCAAGCCCAACACAAGTAGCAGCCATTTTCAGATCATTCTGTAGCTCATGCGAGGTGGCTTCAGGCAGAACACGGGTGGTAGTTACCCTAGGCCTACACCTTCCAGGAGACCCCAGGGCAGCACAACCGATAATCATGTTCAGATCATGTCGAAGCATCACCCAAACACCTCCACAAGAAACACACTCAAGGGCACCAGAGCCCCACTGAAGTAAGTTTTATACTGTGGAGTAGGTTTTTACACAGCTGATACTCCATGGTAGTGGCAGCCAGCCCTTTTAGCCAATCATCCTGGGGGTAAATCCCTCCCATTGACATGCCAGCAGTAATCAAGGGTATAGTACAACAGGAGGGTATACTCATTCCTCAAGTGCCCAGCTTGGGTGAATGGGGAGGCTGTGCAAGAGGATCCTACATGCCACCTACTACATTAGGTAACTGCCAAGCCCAAGAAATGCAGTTCCTTTACCTAATACCTAAAAACAGGCAGTCTGTCAATATGAGAAGACAAAGAAACATGTTTCAAATGAAAGAACTGATCAATACTCAAAAAAAAAAAAAAAAGGAACTAAACAAAATGGAGACAAGCATTCCCCTAGATGCAGAGTTCAAAATACTGGTTATAAGGTTGCTCAATGAATTTAGGGGAAGAATAGATTAACTTAAAGAAAAATTCAACTGCATAAAAAAGACATGGAAACTATAAAAAAGAAAACATTCAGAAATGAGGGATATACTAACCAAAATAAAAAATAATTTGCAAGGAGTCAATAGTAGAGTAGATGAAACTAAGAATCAAAACACTAATTTGGAGTATAAGGAAGCAAAAACAGTCAATCAGAACAGCAAAAAGAAAAAAAAGAGTCTAAAATACTGAGAACAGCATAAGGAGCCCCTGGGACAACTTAAAGTGTACCAATATTCACATTATGTGGGTGCTGGAAGGAAAAAAGAGAGAGCAAGGAATTGAAAACCTATGTGAATAAATAATGATTAAAAACTTTCTTAACCTGGTAAGGTAAATAGACATACAAGTCCAGGAAGCACAGAAAGTCCCCAAAATGATGAACCCAAAATGACCCAGACCAAGACACATCATATTTAAGATGTCAAAGGTTAAGGAGAAAGAATATTAAAAGCAGCAGTAGAAAAGCAGTTAGTTACCTGGAAGGGAATTACCATGGACTATCAGATAATTTGTCAACAGAATTTTTTCAAGCCAGAAGGGAATGCCAGGAAATACTCAAAGTGAAAAGCAAGGACCTACAACCAAGATTACTCTACGCAGCAAAGCTATCATTTAGAATCAAAGGACATATAAAGAGCTTCCCACAGAAGAAAAACTAAAGAAGTTCATCACCACCAAATGAGTATTACATAAAATGTTAAAGGGTCTTCTTTAAGAAGAAGAAAAGAAAACAGTTAAAAAATATAAATAATAAAATGGCATTAAATATCTATTAAAAATTGAATATAAAACACAAAATAAATGAACAAGGAAAACAGAGACACTGATAGATACAGAGGACATTTTGATAGTTACCAGATGGGAGGGAGGTTGCAGGGTTGGATAAAACAGGTGAAGGGAATAAGAAGTACAAATTTGTAGTAACAGAAAAGTTATGGGGATGTGAAGTACAGCATAGGGAATATAGTCCATAATATTCTAATAACTATGTATAGTGTCAGATGGGCACAAGATATATTGGAATGATCATTTAGTAAGTTACATAATGTCTAATCACTGGGGTATACACTTAAAACTAATATAATATCGTCTGCCAACTGTAATTGAAAATTTTTTAAAAATGATTTTCAAAAAGGAAACAAGATAGCTCTTCTTTGAGAGTCTTGGATTAGATTCATTTATAACTTTTGAAAATGATTCACAAGTGTAAGCCTCTTCAGAGTTCTCAGGACAAACCATGTACTCACACCATGACCCCCTCTCCCATCTATATAGCTTAGGCGCCCCCGTGTATGCTCAGGTGATCTGTCAAACCGCATTTCATCATGTTTCGTCTATTGTCAGGTGATCCCAAAAGATAACCACAATGAACGCTTCCCCATGTCACAGTGAAACAAGCACCATTGTCTCTGAGATAAATCAGAGAAAAACATGTAGGCTGAGAGTAATTTCAGCCAGTATAAAAGAAAGTACTGTTAAGGGTTTTCACTTGCCTTTAGTAAACTGACATAGATTTATTTTCCAAGATAGAAGAAAATATTGAACATGAGAATAATGCTCATTTTAGAAAGCACCAACATATTTAAGAACATAATAGGTTAATTGATTATTTTGGTTATATATTTGATTTTGTCTTTCTGGAGATTACTTGAAATAGCATTTTATGATAATAATGACATTTTCTAGAGTTGTCAAACACTCTATTTGTGTCGTTGAAGAAGACAAAAGTTCAACGCTCTTCAGTCTTCTTCTCCCTGAGTTTCCTTCATGGGTCATAAGCACAACTTCCTGTAAGTATTCTCTGCTCTTTGCAGACTCCCTTTACTGTGTCTCTTCCTTCACCAGTTTCTTAGTTCTCACTTTGCTTTCCTCCTGCTGTCTCCTTACTAAGTTTGAACACCTGGACTGAATGAAGAAAAACCATAGCAGCTGCTGTGCCAAATTTCACTCTCCATCAGCAGCTCATTTTATTTCTCCCTTTTCCTCCAAGCTTGTTACCTCCAGTGTTTGTCCTCTTTATTCAAATGGACTCACCCATCCGAGACCAAGAGAACACCCATGACAGGACAGAAACAAATTGTCCTGTCTGAGCCTCCATTTCCCTGGATGTCTTGGGGTCCTACAGACAACTACTAAATGTAACCCAGACCTTCCTGCCATCCTTTGAATTTTAGTTTTCATGGAAATTGCCTTCTTTGTGCCTGATGAGCCCTTTGGTAAATAGAGCCCTGTGGACTGAGACCAGAGAGTGGACCCATGAGTCGCAGGGATCCTCCCCCTGTGAAACTGGATGAGTCCTTGCAAAGAGGGATTTGAAACATGAAGGGCAGGAGACTTTTAATATGACTTTTGCTTTCCTTGGAAGCCAGCTGGCCATGTAAGCTGAGGATGCATAATTTTATTTATTTATTTCTTTAAAAAAAAAGATAGCAATAGCTCATAGCTAAAAACAAAATAATTTGGCGAATAGATATATGCTGTAGATCCATTTGACTATTTTGTAACTACCACACTACACACACACACACACACACACACACACACACCATTAACATGAGGTCCTCTGATTACAACACAGTTCTGTTCCTACAACAGTGATACAATCTGAATTTTGGTGTAATTTGAAACACACTCTAGCCTGAGTCACTTTTCTATCCTAACTCAATTGTAAAATCATAATCTAGAACATAAAAATACAACTAAGCCACAAAAAGAGGAAAAGGATATAAATATACTGTACTGTAGTAACAGAAAAAATGACAAAAAAAATGAGTGTAAAATAATTCCTTACCTTTTTTCCTGTGGTTGGTTTGCATACCAGAAGGGGCATTGCAAGGTGGGAGAGAGTGACCTATTGGGAGGAGGAAGCTGGAGAGGCAGGAGAACCTGCAGAAGGTACTGGAGATACTGGGACAGGTGAATCAGGATTGCCTAAGGGACATGCAGGAGACACTGGAGATGATTCAACCTGTACTACAGGTGTTTCATCTGAGAAGAAGCTGATGTAGAGGTTACAGAATCTGTTGCAGATCTCTCTACCTTCTTAAAGAATTGTTCCAGCCTAGTCTGCAAGTACAATGTAGTCCATAAGTACTATGCTAACAGTGTAAGCCAGAACACTCACGTCTCAATTTTTAAATTTTCTTATGGGGGTGAGCATTGTAAATTGGAAACATCATATGCATCATATGTCAAAACTGTCATAACCTGAGGACCCTTTCTTGTGTATATATGTGTATGTGTATGTATATCTACTCCATTTCCCACTTTTCTGAAATTGCCATATTTTAGCAAAAGATGTATTTGTTGCAGACATGTATGCATATACTTCCAGGCTTTCAACTGATATTCAGTAGTTTTCAATTGCTGGTCTGAAGACTAGTCTCAGACCCACATGATTGAAAAACACTGTCATAAATAATAAAAAATAACATTTTATTTATTTATTTATTTATTTTTATTGAACGTATTGGGATGACATTGGTTTACAAAACCATGCAGGTAAATAACATAATAAAACAGATTTATGCTTCATACACTAAATTCATTATTTAAGTAGCTATATGGGATTTTAATGCATATGGAATGTCCTTGCCCAGATTTAATTTTCTCTCTTGGTGCAGGAATAATAACATCAACCATTTATTTAAGAGATAGTGAGACAGATTCCTGCATGTACCCCAGCCAGGATCCACCCGGCAACCCCCGTCTGGGACTGATGCTGGAACCAACTGAGCCACTGGCTGTGAGAGGGGAAAAGGGAGAGAAAGGGAAGAGAGAGGGAAAAGGAAGCAGATGGTCGCTTCTCACGTGTGCTGTAACCAGGGATCAAATCCAGGACAGCCACATGCTGGGACAAGGCTCTATATGCTGAGCAAACCGGCCAGGGCCCAAGTTGTGCTTCTTAATCCCTTTACGTTTTTACCCAGGTACCCAATCCTGCTCCCACTGGTAACCCTCAGACCGTTCTCTGTACCTGTGAGACCGTTTCTGTTTTATTTGTTTATTTACATTGTACTTTAGATTAAAACACTACTGTTGATATGAAACGCTTTGGGATTTAGAAAAGCCCTTTCTCTCTCTGCAAAGCCAGGATCTCAAACCTATTTGCCTCAATGTGGATCAAAAAGTTTGATCCGCTCAAAACCAAGTAAGGCCACTTTGTTCA
Organism: Rhynchonycteris naso; assembly: GCA_037038555.1. Classification (NCBI taxonomy): domain Eukaryota; kingdom Metazoa; phylum Chordata; class Mammalia; order Chiroptera; family Emballonuridae; genus Rhynchonycteris; species Rhynchonycteris naso. The sequence goes on from CM072998.1 coordinate 234,581,463, forward strand.
ATCTAGGTTGACTACTCCCATTTCGAAGAAATGATTAATTTATTTAATGGCAAGGGAACTTGAGGACAATGAAATTTGCAGGGATTGAAAAATAGTTTAGAAAATATTTTTCAACATATTTTTTGAAACTTTTGTTATCCCCATCCTCTGGGCTTAGGCTATGCTGCCTTCATACCTCAAGTGACATCTACTGAAAAACCTCGATTTCTATTTTCAGCTCTCATCTCTCTTTTGAGGTTCAATTTGATAAGGTAAGCTGTAAATTGCGTAATTATCTTCATCTGGCTTCATCAATGCTGATTGCTTTTTCTATGCTGAATTGATACTGGAGATGAAAAGATGAATATAGTATTATTCTTTGATACAAGAAGAACTGAGGCTTATTAAAAATGTTAAGACTTTATTTGATCAAAAGTCTATTCCAATCAGGCAGTGCTAACTCAGAAGTTGTTTGGAACACTCCACCGACAGGAACCTGAAAGGCTGAATAGAGTAAGAAAATCATTTTTTGACTGTACCTTAAATCATAGATGGCTTTTGTGATTGTTTGCCTTTAGGTTTTGATTTTGTAACCTGAAGCATTTTAAAGGCTTAGATTTTGGTTTGCTTACAAAGGCTTTCACAGCATTGGAACCACCTCAGTCTGGTGGTCTTCTTACTTAATTTAACAGCTTGTTCTCAAGACTTTCTGGGAGAGATGGACTAGTTAACAGGGAACCATGGGCTCGCACGCAAAGGCCAGGGAATGCTGGGGCAGACGGTGCTTAGACTGAGTCTGAATGGAGGCAGCAGTCAGGCTTCAGCGAGTGGATTGGTAAGAGGTGATATCAGAGGTTATATCTTGTGTAGAAGGGAAATAAAGGAAAGAACATGCCAGGCACCGCAATGCAGCCCAAGACACTTGAGAGAACCTCCGTTTCTAGGCAGTCACAGGCAGGGCACTGTGAATATAGCAGGCACTGATGAGAGATAAAGGCAAAGCAATTTTTTATTGCTGCCATAACAAATTACCACAAATGTAGTATTTTCAAATAACATAAATTTCTTATCTCCCAGTTATGTGGGTCAGAAGTCCAACAAAGAGCATCTGAGCTGTGTCCTCTGCTTAGTTTCTAGGCTGATTTATTTAAGAGTTGGCAGGGCTGAGCTCCTGTCTGGAGACTCTGGGGAAAAATAAGCTTCCAAGCTTATTCGGATTGTTGGCAGAATCCAGTTTCTTGTGTGTGTAGGGTGGCTGTCAGTTGCGGGCTACCTTTAGCTCCTAAAGACCTTTCCCTGGTTCTTCCACATGACACCCTACATCTCAGAACCAGCAATATAGCATCAAATCCTTCTCAAGCTTAGAACTCTCTGACTTCCCTTCTGCCTTCTGCTCCTAGCCTGAGACAGCTTTCTGCTTCAAGTGCTCATGTTGTTAGATTGGGTCCACCTAGACAATCAAAAATAATCTCACTGTCTTCAAGGTTATTAACTTAATAATATCTGCAAGTTCATTTTGCCATGGGGAAGAGGACATGGACCTCCTTGGGGGACATTATGTTACTAATCACAATTGGAATAACAAGTACCAAGAGATAATCTCAAAAGATGTGTGTCCACACGTGTGTGCATGTGCATGTACACATGTCAGGATTTCCAAACTTGAGAAATGATAAATAATGTATTCCTTTCTTGGAGATCCCCAAAACATGTTGTTTTTGGTTAAAGACTACAGTAGAGAAACTTGCTCTGACAGTGTACCTAAGTTGTTAAGAGTGTCATCCCCATCTGACCTGTGGTGGTGCAGTGGATCAAGCGTCAACCTGGAATGCTGAGGTCACTGGTTCAAAACCCTGGGCTTGCCCAGTCAAGGCACATATGGGAATTGATGCTTCCTGCTCCTCCCCCCTTCTCTTTCTTTCTCTCTCTCTCTAAAATGAATAAATAAATAAATAAAATAGTTCTTTTAAAAAATGACATGGTTAAAAAATAAAAAAAGAGTGTCATCCCTATATGCTAAGGTTGTGAGGTTGGATCACCAAACAGGGCACATACAAGACTCAACTAATAAGTGCACAAATAAGCAGAACAACCAACTGATGTTTCTGTCTCTTTCTTTAAAATAAAAAAATTAAAATGTTAAAAAAACCAAAACCTATTATTACTTTTTCCCTGGGTTTTTTAGATTTGTTTTACCTTAAAATTTTTTTCTTGAAGATTCCTTATTAAATTCCTCAGAACTGGTGTTATACAAAGTAGGTGTTGCGAAGTTGATTTAGATAGGTATCCAGAGGCCCACTAATGAGTGACACATAAATGTTTAGATACTGTCTTGAAGATTATGAGAATCAGTGTAGGACTTTTGGCAGTGAAATGCAGCATTAAGCAGATTTTTAGTAAGAATTGCATAGACATTGGCCTGGCAAGCTGATACTGCAGTTTTGCATTTAGACTAGATATTTCTATCATTAGGAATTCTTCCCACCCAACCTTATTCATTGCTTCCATTTAATATAAATCTCATCAGACTTTTATGATTATTTTTCTTGTTTGTCTTCCCTATGTTCTACAGTGAAGAACGATAAATTATTTTCATTCATAACACATTTCCTGGCACAACAAATAGGCTTAATAAACATTACTTAATGAATGAGCAAATAAATGAATAAAATATTTCAATTGGGTATGATGATCTGGGATAAAATATTAAAATGGGGCTATAAAGTTTCCAATTTTTTTTTATGTGAGAGGAGAAAAATAGAAAAACAGACTCCTGCATGTGCCCCAACTGGAATCCATGCAGCAACTCCCATTTGGGACTGATGCTCACAACTGAGGCTCCATAGAGCCATCCTTAGCATCCAAGGCTGATGCACTTGAATCAATCAAGTCATGGCTGTGGGAGGGAAAGAATGAGAGAAGTGTGAGGGGGGAGAAACAGATGGGCACCTCTGTGTGCCCTAACTGGGAATCAAACCTGGAACTTCTACATGCAAGGCCAACACTTTACTACTGAGCCAACTGGCCAGGGTTTAAACTTCCCAAGTTTTTTAAAAACATGAGAGCCACTTCTTTACATAAGGACCAGATAGACACCACTGGGATAAGTTGATAGAAAAGATAACCTGAAAATTTCTTCCCTGAATACAGATTCAGACAGTTGGCAAGTGATAAAGTGGAAGAGTTCATTACAGTCATTCCATTAGTCACAGAAGCTCTGTCCCTCATCTGATGACTTTGTAGGCTCCAGTCTTTCTCTGTGGCTCAGCATCTATCTACCTGATGTCCACTGGGTTGAGATAATTTCTTTCTTTCTTTCTTTCTTTCTTTCTTTCTTTCTTTCTTTCTTTCTTTCTTTCTTTCGTTTTTTTTGTTAAGTGAGAGGTGGGGAGGTAGAGAGACAGACTCCTGCATGCAACTTGACTGGGATCCACCTGGAAAGCTCACTAGGGGACGATGCTCTGCCCATCTGGGGATGTTGTTTTGTTGCTCGGCAACCAAGCTATTTTAGCACCTGAGGCCAGGTCATGGTGCCATCCTCAGTGCTTGGGGCCAACTTGTTTGAATGAGCCATGGCTGCAGGAGAGGGAGAGAGAGAAAGAGAGATAAAGAGAAAGAAGGGGAAGGGGTAGAGAAGCAGATGGTCGCTTCTCTTGCCCTAACCAAGACTTAAACTTGGGACATCCACAGACTGGGCTGATATTCTACCACTGAGCCAACCAGCCAGGGTCTTGATTGAGATTTCAATATGCAAAAATGGGGCATGGTTGATAAAAAAAAAAGGACAAATCCTATTTTATGCCTTGTTAGCCATGCAAGGTTTGATGAGTTTTTAAATATTCCCCATTTTCTGGTGTGATCAATCAAATGACACTCATTTTCTAGTGTTACAGAAGGGCAGCGTTTGAACTAAGGAGAGTAAGGGTAGCTACTTTAAAGAGATAAAAGTCGTGGAAGCATTAAGATTTGCTATATTAGGTTTAAAAAGTCAGTTTCTTTACTTTATAATTATATCTTGCAAATGATGTAAATCTGATATTTGACTGAGTGTTTCCGGAAAGTGTGAAAATGAGTTAATGTGAAGCAGGAATTTGATTTGTAGCCAAATAGGACATGGTTTGAGGGGCTCATTGGAAAAACCTGTTTCTGTAACTGTACTATATCCATCTCAATAAAATACCACATTCTCTGTGGTTTTTGTTTTCTAATTGAACTGTGATCTGAAATTGACCTAAAAAATAAATGTTTCCATCTGACTGACACATGGTGTCGCTTGTCCTGTCGACATGTTCTGTTTAGGCTGCTTCAGTCATAGGATGATGAGCTTGTTTAAGTCCTGATAGGTTGGCAGATACAGGGAACCTCACCTTGCTAGGCCATAACCACAAGTTCCCTGACATGGTGACATACTTTTATCTTAGGATGCTGAACCTGGCTGGCAGTGATCTGTGAAGCTGGTGGAGGGACACGAGCTGGATTTGGATATTTATTTTAATGAAGAATAGAGATGTATGAACTTCATAAAAATGATGCTTGGACAAACATAGTATTGCTCTCTATCCAATTTGCTTTGACTGTTATTTATCTCTGTGGACCTTTCTACTGAACTTCTTTTGTCTCTAGGACAACACAGTTCAACTGATCTGGGATCATGATTGTGAATGACAAATAAACTTACCCTCCTATCTATTGGTTTTGAATGCATAAAGTCTAATTTTTCACACCAAAGAATCAGAAAGCTCCCAAAATGTCATTTTAAAGGCATATTTTATATCTTAAAAGGAATGAATAACCATTTTTGAGTAACGGTGAACCCACCTTAAGAGGGAGAGATAGCCTTGAAAATGACAAGATTTTAAACTGGAGCCGATCAGAAGGCAATGTTAATTTAATGTTAGTCTTGCATGTCATTTTGCTGCCAAAAGCAACAGTCATAAAGAACAACCTTTACCAGAAAGTCTCCCAATGTAAAAACAATGCCACATTGTGTAATATGGCTACTTTGTCTCTTCTGCTTTCTATATAATCCTGAATGTCCTCAATTTATCTATATTTCCTAGTTATACTTGAAGAAATGTAAAAATGATGGCTACAAAATAAAAAAGTAACCTCTACTGCAGAGTGTTCTCCAAAAATTCTATCAGGGAATTTTTTCTTTTCTATACAAGCTGAAAGGTCATCAATCTCAAGCTTTAGATGATGAAACTATACTCTTGTAGTATCCCTGTGGGATCAGTTAATTCTCCAGGTGGTATCAGATACTCTTGCATTCCTTCTGTATTCTGAGGCCTCTTCACTTTCTAATCCGATCTGGTTTCCAGCGAATTTGAGAGCAGAGCATCCATCTAGGTTTCCAGGTTTGCAAGACCCAGCTTGACATGGCTCAATTTACTTCCCCTCCCTGTGGGAAGGTTCCATGCCCTTTTCTCCTTGACACTGGGTTTGGTGAGATAGCTTGTGGTACCCCTCTCTGTGGAATGATTATTCTGAACGAAACTTTGAATTAAAGTTTGGCCATGGGCCTTTTTTTCTTTTTTTTTGCTGATAAAATATGAATATAAGTGATGGATGTTCCTTTCCAGCACAAACTATAAAAGCTATTTTGTGGCTCTGTCAACTCCTTTTGCTATCTAACTCAAAATAGCATATCTCAGACATGCTGCTGTGGGAGTAAAGCTGCAGCTGATAAATAGTCATGGGAAAGAAACGTTTTAAGCACTGAGGTAGTGGCCAACTGCTAGCACAGCATCCCTTAGCTAAGCTGCCTGGTATAATTTCTTAATACAGGATGGCATACTCTAGAAGAAACTGAAATGTAGAAATTAACCTGACTGGGCTGGTCAGAGATGAGGGTGGAAGTAAGGAAAGCTGCAGCAATGCTGGCCCAGGGAGAGACATTCATTTACCAAACTTTGGGACCTACAGGCATGAACAACATGGATAAGAATGGGAAAAAGCTAAGTCAAGGAACCAAGGCAAAAAATGCAATGATTTGCGCACTTATGCCTTATTTAACAAATGCTATTTTCTAGTGGTTTAGGTGTTGAAGTGAAAGCAACAAACAGTGGGATGTTTGTTTTGTTCATAATCGTTTGCCCAATGCCTGAAATCTTTCTGGGATGATTTTAGGGACTTTAAATACTCAATAGCATCTTATTGAATGAAGGTGAACCTAGGAGGAGCTGGCTCTCACCATGAAGTTAAAACCTGGCATCCTAATTAAGAGTTAAAAGATAGTACGGTTTGGTGCCAAATATCAAATGTTTAAGCTGGATGAGCTCCTTGTATTTCTTCGGTTGGTGTCAGAACTGAGCCTCAGATCTTGTCCTATACTAGAGTTGAAGGTGCTATGCAGCAAGTGACAGAGATCCACAGGGACTGGGACATAACTAATGTACAGCTGTATGCTCCTGATAAATGAGAAAGGCATCATAAACATTCTCAAAAGAATTGTGTGCTCAGTCTGATTGAGTGGTACTACCCCAGGAGATAGGTCAGAAGAAGGGTCTTTAAGATTAGACACAGTTATGCAAACAACTGTGGGTAAGTTGCTTTACCCTTGGAGTTTCCTCTTTTTTAAGATAAAGTTAATAGCACTGTAACATAAAGTTTTTGTAAGAATTAAATAATGCATGTAATTCAGTGTATTACCTAGCAAATAATGAATACTTTTTACATGGTGGTATGTAGTTGTTACTATCAACTGTGATTAAGAGTTCACATTATCATTATTTTCATCTGAGTGCAATGATCTCCCTGATAATTTGACTGAGTGTCTTGGCATTATAAAATTGCTTGGACTACTTGGCTAGAATAATCTACTATGATGATGATATACTTATCATCAGATCATGGTGTTCTTCTCTCATATACCTGGAATCTTCTTTTCTCATTCAAAGTAAACTGATGATGGTAGCAGGAGAAAGGATTAAAGGTGATCACTTATACTAAAATAGAGATAGCCCCCTTTGGATTTAGTCTTTTCTCACTTTTACCAACAATAATCATTGTGCTAGGAGCTTTGTAAGCAGACAGTCACTGACTTCAAAGAATAGTCATTGTATTAATGAAAAAGAGCTATAGACATTTAATAAAGTAGAAGTGATAAATGTCAAACAAAGGGACAGGGATACAATTGGCAGTTCAGAGGTTACCCTCCACCTAGAAGAAAGTGGTATATGAGGCAGGCCTTGATTGTGAACAAGGAGAGATGGACCTGCATTTTGGAAAGAAGGAACAGCTTTGGTCAAATCGTGGAGAGATTTGGTTGTTGTCTGAACTCTTCTGGAGACAGACCCCAAGATAGAGATAGAGACTTTTGTGATTTATTTAATGTTTGTTTTACCCCTGAAGAAGGAGAAAGCTCCGTTCAACCTAGGGCAGTTCCTGGAAGGACTCAGCTCTGAGCCATCAGCAAGCACACAGTCTGGCAGGTGGCAAACTGCAGCACACTCTGCAATCTTAGATGTTGACATAGAGACACTTGGACCTGTGTTACTTTCCTAGGGCTATGTTAACAAAAAACTGCAGACTCTGTGGCTTAAAAAATACAAGTATATTTTCTCCTGGTTTTGCAGGAGCAAAGTCCCAAGATCATGGTGTCAGCAGGTTTGTTTCAAGGTTTTTTCTTTGACTTGTAGATGGTCACCTTTTCTCTGTGTTTTCACTTGCTGTTCCTTTTATGTATATCTGTTTCTTAATTTCTTCTTCTTATGAGGTCATATTGCATTAGGGACCACCCTTGTGTCTTCATTGAAACCTAATTAGCCCTTTAATGACTATCTCCAAAAAAGTTACATTCTGAAGTAGTAGGGGTTAGGTTTTCAGCATATGAGTTTTGGGTGGATATAATTCAACCACAGAATACCTCATTTGTTTAGAGAAGGAGGAATATCAAGGATAGTCACAGGGGAATAGTCCCTAAGGGCTGTGCTTTAGAAAGATTACCTCTGGTAGTGAAAATATGCATGGGAAGGAGAGAAAAAGGATGGAGTCTAATAGGGTGGCCACTGCTTCAATCCTAAAAAGAAATAATAAAATGTGAATCAGAATAGTGATAGCAATGCTGGAAAATAGGGAACAGATGCAAAGCATTTCTCTGAGTAAGAATTGTTATAATTCTCTGGTGGGTTGGATGTGGGAAGCAAGAAAGAGGCAGAGGCTGAAAATTGGCAGCTCAGATTAATGCCTTCAACAGAAACAGGGGACATGAGAGGAGAAAATATTTGCAAGTTAAAGAAAAGTGATTATTTGCAACACATCAGGATCGAGTTACCAAGAACTCCTGGTAGAAATTTCTACTGCAGACTGAAAATGAGAGAAACTGGATATGTAGTTCTTGGAGTCATTCATGGGTCAACCTCATCCTTACTTTGGAAGAGATTCCCAGTGGAGCCTGTCAAGACAGATAAATGTCAACATTTAAGGGACAAACAAGGAAAATAAAAAGGAAATAATAGAAGGGAGTAGAAAAAGATAATGTCATGTAAGCCAGTGGAGAGGGTTTTCAAAATCACATGTGGATGTTTCACAGAATATTTATTAGATAAATTGAACAGTAAAAAAGGACTAAACAAATACAAATAGTTTTGGTCACAGGCTTGTTCTCCGAAGGCTAACAGGTCTGTTGCTAGTTTACCCCACAAGTTAGCTCACTGAGAATAAAGCAGATTTTCCTAGGTGTCAAATTCTAAAGAATGGAATGTTCCTATCATCATGTGTCCTCCTCAGATAAATGTTAGTTACAATGGGAACTCTATTTAGCAGTCTTTTGGAATTCACAATATGTCAGGAACTTACTGGAAGCTAAAATAGTCTGGTTCTATCTCCTTAGTATGTGTGGTGGTGGTGGTGGGGCTTCTACTGAAGTGTTCCTAACCTAGCTGATGTTTGGAATGTTTCTGGGAAGTAAGTATTGTAGGGTCTTCTCTTTGCCTGTATCTTCTAGCCTGCCGTGGTATATGCTACCAATCTCTAGGCATCCAGAGGGCGGGGACCACACTTCATTTTATCTTGTGCCTCAAGGTCCTGCAGCTGTGCCTGGCACTTAACAAAAAATGAATCTCTGTCCACCTGAACCATGCCATCTTGGTATACAAGTGGCTCCACATAACCTATGCAAGTGGCTACAAGGCACCAACTGCACTGGGTAGCTCCTAAAGCTCCAGGACATTTCAATCTAGAGATGGATTTTAGCAAATCTATGAAAATTTACCACGTAAACAATTTCTTTACAATTTTAAGCAATTAAATGAAGAAGGTTACTTAAGACCAGGGTGGTCCACTTGATTGACTAGCCAAAGAGATCAGTGACTTTTCACTTTGTTAGAATGCTTGAGTTGTTCCCCTTCATAAATCTGAAACACTAGAAAATATAGCAGTTATTACTCCAAAAATAATTGTTGAACTTGTGAATTAACACATCTGGGAATTTAGCTGCAGAGATTTTGGGTTAACTTTCATTTTTTTCCTCTTTGTTCCTCTCAAGGAATCAATATGCCCAATACAGTCTCCATGAAGACATTTGAAAATTATTTTAATAGTGTATGTTCAACTTGTTCACTCTTTCAATTTTATCTCATCTGAGGCCTGAGAATGAACTGACTGGGAAGCAATCTCCATTTGCCTAATTTTAGATAAAATTATGCAAATCCTAGAATAACTGTCTAAAGGTAATGGTAAGTAAGGTTTAATAGAGGATAATGACTTTAAGATAATATTATAAGTATCTCTTCTTCTTTGTAACTTATGCAGAATATGTCTAATGTAACTGATTAATCCTCTAATTTTAAGGTAGGTATTGTGAGAAATCTCATACTTGTACATATCCAGATTGTTTGTCTTATGGTCAAAGGAGCTGTAAGTCAATGTTTGTGCAGTTCCTTGCAGAGATTACCAACCACAATATGTATGGCCTGATTGATGCTGTCAGTGTTAGTATAAAAAGTAAGAGAACCCAGACCCTGCCCAGTTAGCTCAGTTGGTTAGAGTGTTTTCTTGAAACACCTAGGTTGTGGGTTCAATCCTCGGTCAGGGCACATATGGGAAGTGACCAACAGACACAGAATTAAGTGAAATAACAAATGATTGCTTCTCTCTCTCTCTCTCTCTCTGTCTTTCTAAAATCAATCAATAAAAAGAAAATAGGAGAATCGAAATAAAAAATCTGTTTTAGTTTCTCTTAAAAGATATGGACATTAGGTTGTATTCCTAAGTGGTCATATCTCTAGCAGCTGAGTCAATGGCTTTTCCTTTAGCTGGTTTGTTAGACATCCCCATAGCCATACTTTTCTCATTCCTAGTTCTCAATCGTGTGTGATGCCTGCCTGGCCGCTGTAGGCATCTGAACTTTATAACCCCTGTGTCACTGGGGATTAAGAAGGGAAGCATTTGTTTTCTCTATAATGTTATTCTAATTTCTTTGTGTGGCTCTTTACTCTGAATATTATCTGTAATAAGCTTATATATGTTACAATATATTAGAGTGAGTTTCTTAGTAATAATAGTTTTCTTTTGTTTTCATTTTAGAAGTATTCACAGCCTTTCTCAACAACAAAGCCTTCTTAGGTATGAGGATGTTTATAGACATTCCAAAAAGCTCACCCCAACAAAAGTCTCAACAATGTTCATTTTAAGGTTATGTGAACCTTTGAACTACAAAACAGAAACATTAAATCATAGAGTGTTGAAGTCTAAGTGCAGGAAGAGAAAATGTGATCCTTTTGTACTGCCAAAATGATGTTCTATACTGCAATTGGTTTCTTAATCTGGAAAGGGATACAAGTTTGGGGACTTACTTCTGGAAACAATATTTCTATGCTAGTCAAGTTTTACTTTTATGTCCGGGAGTAGGGATTTGCTATTCTTGGGCCAAGTCTTGTCTTGGTTCTCCATTAGTGGAGACTGGATGATAATATATATATACTTCTCATAAAATTAGAAGATATTTTATAGCTTCATATTCATTTTAAAATATCCCCTAATTTTTGTGAGCAGAATAGTTTAGAGAAAGAGAAATTTTCTCATATCTGCTTGATAATTCCCAAAGGTTAGTTCATAGCTAATGAAACAATTACTGCACTTTTTCCTTCCTTCTCTCTACCTTTTTCCTTCTCTTATCCCTCTAAGTTTCCCCTTGCAAGGACATTCCATCTTTTAGGAAGCCTCTCTTGACCACCTGAAGCTAAGGATAAGTGCCCTTTCTATTTGCATTCATAGAACTCTGTGTGAGCATCTAAAATAACACTTTTGTGCTATTTATTAAGTCCCTCCTTTCTCATCTGTCTTCATCTAACACTTGAGATTCTTAAGGGCAAACTTAATTTGACTTTCATTACTACGTCCTATTATTATTTACAAGGAATATTTATGACTAAGACAGATTTTTTTCCCTAGACATGAGAGTTAATAACCTTTATCATATTATATCAAAATACACTTATCTGAACTTCACCATTTTAAAATAGAGGTCAAATTTATTTAATATTTCATTAAATAAAGCCCCAATATGGGACTAGATAAAACAATTATTATTTTTGCTTTCACTTACAATATTAATTGTGGCTTCCAATGTGTTCTCTTGTAATAGCTCCTTATGGAAATTACTGGAAAATTTAGTATGTGTTCTTTTGTATCATTTAAGATTGGCTTTGGCTCTGTAGGAAAAATATCATAAGTTAGCATAGCACCTACAAACTTTCCAAATTACACTGTCTTAAAAGAAATAGAATAAGTGTTTCTCCTTGACATAATATGAATCTGGAGGATGTAGACATTGAGGGCTGGAAAGGTAATCACTAAGGACTGTAGTAATCTCAGGGACTTGGGATACTTTATCCATCTCTCATTCCAGCCATATCCTCTTTATTCCAGCCAACAGGAAGAAGGAGAGAAGACAGTCCATCGCTTGCATTTATAAGGAGTTCTTTTAATAACTTAGAACAGTGTTGTATATTCCTCACTGGCCAGGACTTAGCTAATGGCTATAAATGGCAACTAGAAAAACAGAGAAATGTGCCTTTAACTGGGTGTTGATGTACCTTGAGAAACAAATTCTGCATTCTTTTTGCTTGTTTTAGTTTTAATTTTGTTTTGTTTCTAAAGAAGAGCAAAAGGGGAAATGAGTGTTGCAACACTCTCATGCTTTCCTCAATTATTTATATTAAGTTATTAATATTTATATTAGAATTTTATCTTACTAAATTAAATATTAATGCATGTTTTAAGTGTTTATCTGGAAATATATTTATTTTTACACAATTAGTTCATATTATGCATATTGTTCTGTTTTTAACGTTCTCACTTTAAAATATCTGACTGAATAATTTTCCATAATATGCAGGTACCATTCCTGTTCATCATTTGTATCTTTTCTGTTCACTGTTTGCCCTTCTTTAGATAATAGCTGCATATTTTCTTTGGGGATCCAATAGTGGTACCAGTAGAGTAAACTCACCTTTTTATCCCTCAGTCCAAGGTCCAAGAACTGAAAGGGATTGAGTATTGTCTAGTCAGCACCTTGGTTTCCTCCTGCCTCAGTGGTGCATTGGAGAATGGGTGTGTCAACATCAAAGTTGATGAATGGTTGTGAGGTGTTCCCTGAGGCTTCTGGAACTGAAAAAGAAAATCTTTTCCCTTTGTAATTGTAAGGCCAGGGGCTGCTGCCATCATGGCCTTGTGGGTTCTCATTGAATTCCGGCAGTGTAAAGCCAGTAGCTGTGGTCACCATCACAGCCCCCTGGCCCATGCAGGTTTGAATTTGATTCAGACGGTAATGAAACAATGGAGCCAGGAACTGGTGGGCCATTAGCTTTAATCCTAGCTTGCACATGGCAGGCAAGAAATACACACAGTGGAAAAACATTTCCCTTTCCATTCAGGGCTTCCAAAGCCACTGACTTATCCGAGTTTCCTAGAATCAAAGGTTTCTACCTTACCAGGCTTATTCACCTCTGTTCCCCATCTCCTTCTCTCCGCACAAAGTCTGTACAAACAGGCTTCTCCTTCAGCACTCTGCCATCTTGGCTGCTTCTCCTCTTCTCCATGTGGCCTTTCTCTGCTCTCCCCCAGCATGGGCTTCTCTGCCCCATTTTATAGTGTAGAAATCAAAATCTTTAATCCAATATACAAACAAGGAAGTATCTGATACAAAGTCACTTATCTGAAGCATAAATAGCATTCCTCATGAGAGTACATTACCTCACATCATGCAACAGTCAAGGGTGTGGGGAAAAGCTTAGCTTTGAAAAGATCTTAGTATTAAAAGGATGGGAAAGGCTTAGTCTTAAAATCAAGCCTTAGGCTTTAACAACCCATCCTGCTTACAGCCTGTCCCCCACAATTAATGTAAACTATAACCGAGCAAACCTATACATCATATTTGCAAACTTATTTGACCAACAGGTGGACAGTAAAGAAACAGCAGAGCCAAAAATTGGTGGGCCATTCCTTTATTAAAGTCTCACACTGGCTGACAAACAAACACCAGGGAAAACACTTTCCTTTCACTCAGGGCTCCCAAAACCCCGATGCATTGTCCGGTTCCACAACCAGGAGAATCTTCTCCGGTTCCTCCTAAAATGAAAGGCTCCACCAGTCTCAGCGAAGCTCTCAAAGCCCCTCAGCTCTGGTTCCCCATTTGCACTTCTTCTTCTCTCTCTGCAAAACTGGCTTCTTCTTAGCACTCTGCATTCTCTCCACTCTCCCTGCAAAATGGCTGGGCCCACAAAGACCCCTCCTCCAGCAAACATTAGCAAAACAATGGCCCCTCCCAAGTAGGATTGAAATCCAAATCTGCAATTTGCAACCAAGTGCAGTGCTCTGAGGGCAAGCACAACATGGCTGCCCAGCGCCATTTTTTAACAATAAAAGTGAGCAAACCAAAAAAATACAAATTTTACAAACTCATTTGCCCAACAGTAATATACCTAGAAACATGTCACTGAAATCCCAGGTCCCTCTGGCCACTGTCTAAGGCAATTGAGAATGAGACCTTGTACCGAAGGTGGCAGGGATAAATGACAGATGAACCAGGCCCAGCAATTTTATTCAAGTTCCAAGCAAGCCTTTCCTAAATTCAGGCCTATCTCTGACTTTTCAGCCATGTGTAATCATTATTTTCATTTTTATTAAGCCAATTGGTTTGGGTATTTATTCTGTTACTTACAGTATATAATTAGAGGAGGTCAATTCAAAATTATTAGAAAATATGGCAAAAAATTACTAATAAAATCTTCCCGAGTGTTTCTGTGTTGATAGGAGAATGATATCTATATTTTAGAACACCTATGCAATTTTGTAGATTTGTTCTCTGAATTAGAGAAGTTGAACTTTTTTGCCTAGCTGCAAGATTTAGATATTCTTTAAATAATATAAAAAGTAGTAAAATAGAAATGTTTGCATGATTGGAATGGTTCCATTTTATACTCCTGATATTTTTGCAATCTAAAGGGTATTTTGAGGGTAAGACACAAGAGGACTACATGATTAGAAATTGAAAATGACCTTCTGTCTTTTAAGTGTAGGAAGAGGACTTTCTTTCTTCCACCCTCTTTTTCTCCCTCCCCTTTGGCAAATGCTGTTATTTGCAGTCCAGACCTGGGGCTTGGCTTTCCTCTCATACTGGCAGGTTTTCCTTTATCTTAAGTGAGAAATGGACAAAAGGAAACACGAAACAGATGAATGAGCAAAAGTATGAATAAACAACTCCTGCAGCTGAGTAACAGATGGCTGCAGGGCCCTCCTGACTAAACAAATTGATTTGCAAGATTTCTGGAAGAAGATACTTGTTAATGTTTTTCTCAAGCAAAAGTTATAGTGATAGAATAAAAATGATTTCATCACTGACCATAGCCTTTTGTAGAAAAACAAAGAAAAAGTTTGTTTTAAGGAAGCAAATAAAGGCTATATTATGTTATCCTTCATTTACTCAATTATAATACCTCTAACAAACCTTTGCTAGGTGACCATCTTTGCAAATAGTGGACACCTAGCAAAGGTAGCTTGTGATGTCCAGAAGAACAAAATGACCATCTACCCAAGAAGTTTTTGGGTTAATTGAGGAGGATATTTTGCACATACATAAATGAAAATGTACCCAGGAAGCGCTCCACAGTGAGGATACAAAACAAATGTTGTAGACAGTAGTGTGCAGTTGGAAGCGGACAAGACTAGACTTTGAATCTTAAATGTCTCTGCCCTGACTTACTTAGTTTTTTAGAGCTTCAATTTTTCCTTATAAACTTAAAACGATAATATTTACACCTTTATTTACTCAACCAACATTTAATAAAAGTAGTCTCTGGTCCTCAGACATGTGGAACAGAATGAGAAGGCAAACAAAGAAGCAAAGACCCTTCTGGTAGGAATGGTACTGGTTCTGAAGCCAGTCCTGATGTAGTTTGTGTATGGTGTTCTATAAAGAGCATTTTATAAAACCTTCTCTTGGAGAAGCTTAGGCAGTTGAAGTAAGATTTATTGGGGTTGAAATAAAGGTTGCTTACAGGTTCCCAATGTCTCATCTCCTCAGTTTCACCAAGAAAAAAAGTCCAGTCTAGTCTTCTGTTGGACAAACCAATGTGTTTCAAGTGTGAAACAAGTGTGTTTAGGTTTGCTTGCTTGTATTTTGCATTGGCGCAGGGCAGCGCCATGTGTGTAATCTGTGAAAGGCTGCTGGTGCTTGTTCCCAGGGTGGCAGATTTCAAATTGCTATTGCCTGCCTCCATGGGGGTTGGGGGGCAATTGATTGCTATTGTTTGCCTGAGATGGGGTATTTCCACCTGGCCTGTTTTGCTGAGGCTGGTGGGGTCCTGAAATCCTGAATCCTGAAGTCCTGAAATCCTGAATCCTGAAGTCCTGAATCCTGAAAATGAGTCTAGTGAATCTGGAGTGCTGAGGGGCTTGGGGAGCCCTAAGTGAGTGGGAATCGGTCTTCCCTGCCTGTTTGCTCATTCACCATTACAAGACTTTAATAAATAGAATGGCCCACCATTTTCTGGCTCCACTGTTCCTTTACTGTCTGTCCAAATCCAGTGAGAACCTACATAGCTATGGAGGTAGCCACTGGCCTTACATCTTCAATAAGCCTAGTATAAAAACCAAAATCCATATATTCTGCACCATGGTTTAGCCCATATCAAAGCTTATTCCAGTCCAGGTGCTGCTCAAAGCCTGTAGTTGGGAGAGCGTCCAGCTGCCAGTCTATGTAACATGGCTGCTAATGTGGCCAGTGCATTTCTCTCAGCAGGAAGGCAGAAAGAAAAGCAAAAAATGCAAAAGGATCGTTGTTAAGTGTTTATATATTTGGTTTGGGAAGAACTAAGATTTCTTTAAGTCAGTGGTTCTTAACCTTTTTTGAGGTACCGAACCCACCAGTTTCATATGCGCGTTCACCGAACACTTCTTTAGTGATAAATAAAATATGATTTTTTCCCAAATTCAAGACACAGGTATATGGTTTTTTACTGGTGCACAAAATGAGCTGTGCATGAACATCACCTTGCTCAAAGAACAAAACCAACAAAGTGCATGAACTCACAACAAATTATGGTATTACTTTATTCTGGCCTCCGTGGCAGAGGCTTCTCCGAACCCCTGAGACTGACTCATCGAACCCCTAGGGTTCGATAGAATCCAGGTTAAGAACCACTGCTTTAAGTCAACCCATCAGCTTAAAAACTTTGCAGGTTTGTGTTGGTTTCTCCCACTAACCAATCATATTCTTCTTCTAGGCCAGAGAGACAAGCTTCTATGGTAGCAATTTTGGTGCATGTTTTAAATTAGAAACACAGAAGACCTTTCCCCATAGTTTGGGTAAGAATTGATTTTACCCTGGGGGCTGGAAATATGTGTTCTTTTCTGAGGGCTCCTGAGAGGGCTCAAGGCACAGTGGACACTGGAAGCACCAAGGACTAATCAGCCTGTGAATGTTTTAGCCTTCCAGCAAATGAAGCTAAATTGGATGTTGAAGTATCTTACTGAAGCAGGCTTTCCAAGTTTTAATAAATATAATGTTCAACTGCTATTGCTTTCTTTCCCCATCAATATGGAACCACCTGCTTGTTAACAGGAAGGTCTGAAGGACAACACCTATTTTAGAGGCTGTGATTAGAATTCTTATGGGGTTTAGCAGGAAAGCAGCTGTAGTGGGTGCTTACACAACCCAGAGCCAGTTTTCTTTGTGAAAATTGCAGCTCTGCACTTACTTTGAGATCTTGGGCAAGTTACTTAACTTCTCTGTGTCTCAAGTTCCTCCTTTGAAAAATAGGGATAATAATAACAGTCTTACTGGGTTATTCTGAGAAAAAATTAATTAATAATACAAGCAGAGACTTTAATACAGGGCCTGGCACCTAGGAAACTCTAAAGAATAGTGAATATTATGATAATAAAATAAGATAACATATTAAGTACAGAGTAAGGTTTTTGATTAATTAAAATAAAAGTTTAGTAAATACTTTGTTCCCTGAGGAATAAATAAGCACCATGCATAATTTAAAACAGCTTGTGATTGAAATTTTTGATGAGATAATAAGCTATGTATCCCAGTTAGAAATGGTAAAATGCCTCACCTTGAATTGATAATTTTAACATAGAATGCAATAACTGGACTGGAAAATCTAACAGATTTTTAATTTGGATTCCATTTAACTTATTAATTCATCATTTTAATTAATTAGTCATTTTCTGAGTGGGCCACACTTATGAATTTTGTCATCCCCAGCTTCTAGTGAATTTTGTAACAGAACTGATTTTGCCAACTCAAGTCTCTCTACTGCAAATTTAGGAAAATAGTTGACGACCGGATTGCATGGGGGATTGTGCGCCATGGTATACAAAACAGTTTACACTTCAAACACACCCACTGCAATGGCTTGTGAAATCCTGGATATAAGCACATGCTCTCTTTGGGACACCCATTCTGCTGGAGCTGCACAGGTGAACTGCCTTGAACGTTCTCTTCTTACATTGGCTGTGGAAGTCTGCTTCCGAGGGCACTGGCACAGAGTTTTGTATAGATCCTTGTTATTTGGGCAAAGATAATGTTCATACAGATGCTGTACTGTGATCAGCAGTGCTAGGGGGACAGGCTCCCCTCCAGATGGAGGCCATCACCAAGGTCCAGGGTTTTAGGGAGGAGACTTCCCACGGCACTGCCTGCGTCCTTTCTGTAGCACCACACCCTGGGAGAATCGTGCACCAGGAGCACCACTCCTGCTCTTGAGCACTGCAGCGCCTGGATGTCCAGGACCAATTTCCACAGCCCCTGAGCACTCCATAATGACCAGGTTCTCTCTCCTTCAGCTTTTCCAGCTCTGGAAAGACCAGTGTGCAGGGTTCACCTGCAGTATAGAACTCCTTCTGATGCTGCTGTTCTCTGTGCCCTTTCCCAAAGACTTGACATCATAGACTCATGTTAGAGAAAGGCCAACCTCAGAGATGCTACTGAGTGAATAAATAGCCCATTCATGAGTGACACTTGATCTGAAAGAATCTAACATACAACCAGGATTATGTTTTGGAGTATGAATCCTTTTGCTAAGACCACAGAGAAATGGCACTGCACTGGAAGACCCGAATCTTCCATCTTGCTTGGTACCCTGGTGCTACGCAGTTCCGAGTGCCACCTTGTTCCCTGAAGTGACATCTGGCTGCATGAGGTCCATGGCAATGGTATCAGGAATTATCAGCCAAGACTTTTTTCTCATATTCCTTTCCCAATAAAACTCTAATGCTTTGTTTACTAACCCCATTTTTTTAGATAGGAAAAATGAGAGTCAGAAACAACAAGACCTGGTCCAGAGCCACCTCGCCCAGAAAGGGTAAAGTCAAGGTCTGACTCCAGCCCCATGCTAACTTTACACTCTTACTCCTAACATTCCTGTTACCGTGAATTAACTTACAGTGAAACAAATCATATGAGGCACATACAAGCAAAGAGGTCATTTTATTTTTATTTTTTTTGTTATTATTAAGTGAGAGGAGAGGAGGCTGTCAAGCCAGTAGCCAAAGGCACCATCATAGTCACCTGGCTCATGCAGGTTCGCATTTGATTCGAAAAGATGGTAATGAAACCACAAAGCCAAGAACTGGTGAGACATTAGCTTTAATCCTAGCTTGCACCCGGCAGGCAAGAAATACACACAGTGGGAAAACACTTCCCTTTCCATTCAGGGCTCCCAAAGCCACTGACTCATCCAAGTTTTCCTAAAATCAAAGGTTTCTACCTCACCAGCCTTATTCACCTCTGTTCCCCATTTACTTGTCTTTGCATAAATTGGCTTCTCCTTCAGCACTCTGCCATCTTGGCTGCCTCTCTAATGCAATGCTAATTTCAGGAACCGTGAGCACAAGCCCCTGCTCTGCCCCATTTTATAGTGTAGAAATAAAAACCTTTAAGTCAATATATAAATAAGGAAGTCTCTGATACAAAGTCACTTATCTGAGGCACCCACATCATGCAATAGTAAACCGTTTGGAGAAAAGCTTAGTTTTAAAAAGATCTTAGTATTAAAAGGGTGGGCAAGGCTTAGTCTTAAAACTAAGCCTTAGGTTATAATGACTTTGCTTACAGCCTGTCTCCCACACCCAATGCAAACTGTAAGTGAGTGAACATATATATTGTAAGGCCAGTAATCAGGGCCACCATCACAGCAGCCTGACCAGTGCAGGTTCGCATTAGATTCGGACAGACGGTAATGAAACAACAGAGCCAAGAACTGGTGAGCCATCAGCTTTAATTCTAGCTTGTACCCGGCGGGCAAGTAAAAACACACTGGGCTCCAAAACCCACTCATTCAGTGCTCACAAAGCTACTGACTTATCTGAGTTTCCTAGCATCAAAGGTTTCTAGCTCACCAGACTTACTCACCTCTGTTGGGCAGATAAAGTATATTATGCTCACTTTGTTAAAGATGGCTCGAGTAAGCTTTTCCCCACAACCTTGACTAACTGGATGATGTGGGGTGGTGCACTCATGGGGAATCCTCCCATTATGCCTCAGATAAGTGACTTTGTATCAGAGAATTCCTTGTTTGTAAATTGGATTAAAGGTTTTGATTCTACACTATAAAGTGGGGAAGGCCTGGAACTTGCTTTCTCTCGGCTCCTGAGATTAGCATTAGACAGGAGAGCAGAAAAAGGCCATGTGGAGGAGAGGAGAAGCAGCCAAGATGGCAGAGTGCTGAGTAAGAAGCCAGTTTGTGCCAAGTTTGTGCTGGAGAAGGAGATGGGGAACAGAGGTGAATAAGTCTAGTGAGCTAGAAACCTTTAATGCTAGGAAACTTGGATAAGTCAGTAGCTTTGTGAGCACTGAATGAGTGGGTTTTGGAGCCCAGTGTGTGTTTTTACTTGCCCGCCAGGTGCAAGCTAGGATTAAAGCTGATGGCTCACCCGTTCTTGGCTCCGTTGTTTCATTACCAGTCTGTCCGAATCTAATGCAAACCTGCATTGGCCAAGCAGCTGTGATGGTGGCTGCGGGCACTAGCCTTACATTCTCTGTTTCCCATCTCCTTCTCCAGCACAAACTCTGCTCAAACTGGTGTCTCCCTCAGCACTCCGCCATCTTGGCTACTTCTCTTCTCCTCCATGTGGCTTTAATCTGCTCTCCTCTCTAATGCTAACTTCAGGAACCGAGAGAGGGCAAGCTCCCGGCCTGCCCCACTTTATAGTGTAGAATCAAAACCTTTAATCCAATTATACAAACAAGAAAGTCTTTGATACAAAGTCACCCATCTGTGGCATAATGGGAGGATTCCTCATGAGAGTGCACCACCCCACATCATCCAATCATTCAAGGGTGTGGGGAAAAGCTTACTCTTAAAACTAAGCCTTAGGCCTGACCAGGCAGTGGCGCAGTGAATAGAGCATTGGGCTGGGATGCGGTAGTCCCAGGTTCGAGACGCCGAGGTCTCCAGCTTGAGCTCTGGCCCATCTGGCTTGAGCAAAAGCTCGCCAGCTTGGACCCAAGGTCGCTGGCTCTAGCAAAGGATGGCTTGGTTCGCTGAAGGCCTGCAGTCAAGGCACATGTGAGAAAGCAATCAAAGAACAACAAGGTGTTGCAATGGCAATGAAAAACTAATAATTGATGCATCTCATTTCTCTCTGTTCCTGTTTGTCTGTCCCTATCTGTTCCTCTCTCTTACTCTCTTTCTGTACCTGTTAAAAAAACAAAACAAAACAAAAACAACTAAGCCTTATGCTATACCAACCTGGCCTGCCCACAGCCTGTCCCCCATTACACATTAATATCAACGAACTTCCATGTGAGCAGTGCCATCTTTAACAAAGTGAGCATAATATATTTTATCTGCCCAACATATATTATATTTACAAACAGAGACAGACTCCCACATGCATGTGCACTGGGACCAACCAGCAAGTGTCCCACCCAGCGATTCTCTGCCCATCTGTGCCACTTCTTTGTTACTCAGTAACAGAGCTAGTTTAGTTCTTGAGGTGGGGCCATGGAGCCTCACCTCACACCTGGGGCCAATTTTGCTAGAACCATTCAAACCATGGCTGTGGGAGAGGAAGAGCGGGGAAAAGGGCTGAAGGCAAATGGTAGCTTCTCCTGTATTCCCTGACCAGGAATCAAACCCAGGACTTCCACACACCAATGCTCTACCACTGTGCCAACTGACCAGGGCCCAAACAAAATGTTTTATAGAATATAATTTATTTCAAAATCAGTTTTTATCAGTTTTATTTATTTTTATAGTTGCAATTTTCATTGTGTTGTTGTTTAATTGGCTTAACAGTTAATCAAAGGAAAGGGTCCAACAAAATTCCCACAGGGAGAAGCAGTCCCTTGTGAGTGGCTCTATATGACTGTCAGGACTGAAGTCCTGACGAGCTGTCAGGCAGAGTGAGAGCCCTGCCACACCCCACTGCCTTGTGCTTGCTCACTGCCAGACCCGTGACCCTGCTTCCTTCAGGGATGCAAGAAGAAGCCCACAGGAAGTGAAACCAGAGAGTCCAGCTCCTCTATTTAGAGAGGTCACAGAGATGACTGACGGTGGGGCATGCACTTGGATACCTCTGGCGTTTGGCAGCTTCAGGTCTCATGTGTGTTCATATGGACAACAAAGACAGGTCTGATAAAAACAGTTCCTTGAAATGACCCATAACAGTAGGTGAAGAAGAGAAAGTTTGTGTGTCAAGGACTTCTGCACAGAACACAAATGTTTCTTTGCCACCTGGTTGTGAGGAGTAATTAGTGAGGGACAAGTTGATTTTGGAAAATCAAAATTAAAAGTGATTTGGTGTTATATCATCAACAACTGCCTTGAACTGTGAAAACAGAATATGATGTAAAGACTGCACTGTGTTTTACGTTTGCATTTTATAGATACCAAATGGAAAATCCTACTTTATCCTCTTTCAGATTTTCCTTTCATTCATTCATTTATGACAGTGGTTCTTAACCTGGGTTCTATCAAACCCTAGGGGTTTGATGAGTCGGTCTCAGGGGTTCAGAGAACCTCTGCTGCGGAGGCCAGAATAAAGTAATACCGTAATTTGTTGTGAGTTCATGCACTTTGTTGGTTTTGTTCTTTGAGCAAGGTGATGTTCATGCATGGCTCATTTTATGCACCAGTAAAAAAAATACATATACCTATGTCTTGAATTTGGAAAAAAAAATTGTATTTTATTTATCTCTAAAGAAGGGTTTGGTGAATGCGCATATGAAACTGGTGGGTTCGGTACCTCAAAAAAGGTTAAGAACCACTAATTTATAAATATATAATGAAGGCCTAGTCTGTGCCAAGCACTGTGTTATGTGCTAAGGATGTAATTAGGGAATCATTTTCTATCCTCAGTGAGACAAGTAAATTTATTTCATAAGAGATTTGCTGAAATGAAGTTTATTCTTTGGGACAGGCTAACTGATGTTAATAAACCTCTTCAGTATTTCAGTGACTCATCATGCCACCATCCATCAACCTGGAGGACCCTGCACTGCTCTGTCAGTTGGGACCCAGGCTCTTTCCATCTCAAGGCTTCACCTTCCTCTGTGTTCACCCTCCTGGTAGTGGATGGCGGGAGAAAGGGAGGATTGCCCTTAGGAGTGGCTCAAGTATATCTGCTCACTTTTCTTTAACCATAATACAGTCATATGGCCACATCTAAATAAATGCAAGACAAGGTAGAAAATGTAAAATAGATGTATAACCAGAAAGAAAAGGAGAACCTGAATATTGGTGCACACTAGAAACTCTGACATGGAGTTATGTTCAAAAACCAGAGTCTTAACAAGTCCCCTGTTTTAGAAGGCTGAAAGTTAACAGTAACTGAGACCTTCACAGTTAGTTATGGACCAGACAGTCCTCCTTATTCCTTGTTAACAGATCCCCAATTTTGTTTGGTGGACCCTGCCCCAGGTGATAAATTATTAGTGTCCTGAACTTATCATGACAATTCTGGTTCTATTTAGCTCACACACTCTCAGTTTGTCTTGCAGTTGTGGGTGACTATGAGACACAAGTCAGAGTCTAAAGTGGGCTTCTGAGACAGCAGCTTCTTTCTGACGAAAGGGCGGGACTAGGAAGCAAGCTCTTCATCATGTCCTCTTCCCCTTGCTTTTTTTCGCTTGAATATGACTATGAGGATAGGATCAATGTTTGAATATGTGGCAGCCATTTTGAGACAAACAGGCAACAGCATGAAAAACAAATTACGGAACCATATGTGCTGTGTGCCTAAGTCAGTCTCTAGTGAATCCTACTGTCCAAGCGTAATGATTGAGAATGCCCTCTTTCATACTCAGAAGTTCCCTGAATTAGACACAAAAATTTGTTTGGTGGGCCCTGCCGCAAGTGATAAACTATTAGTACTTCAAGCTTATCATGACAATTCTGGTTCTATTAAGCTTATACACATTCTCAGTTTCTCTTGCAGGTAAGGGTGGCAATGAGACACAAGTCTGTGTCTAATGTGGGTCAGACTAGAGAAGCCTCAGCTGCTGAAGCTCATAGAGAGAAAAAAGCAATTAACATCAACATTTTGGAGTGGCTGACCCAACTCAGGTCTAAAAGGCAGAAACTATGGGCTGAACTGAAAACATGAGGCTAGTGTATTTAAAAAGGAAAATTTATTTTGAAAAACCTGGATGCAAGCAGGATGAGACCAACAAAGGGTGACAGCCCCCAGGGAGGAATAGGGCAGGGGTTATGTAGAATAATAAAAGGGCCTGGTGCCAGAGTAGCTGAAGTTACTACATCTGCTAGTGCAAGACTGTTTTCTCTGTTTGTGGATTGGAGGGCACCAGAGCTCCTCAAAATCTGTTTGTACTCTGATTAAACCATCCCATATTAGCAACCAGCTGCAAGGGGGTTTGGGGCCGGGTTACCAAGTAAGCCAGTCCATCTTCTTCCTCCGGGCCTGCATTGTTCTCGAGAATGGCAGCTGAGTAGCCACTTTATCTATCAGGGACCACTTAACCTCCTGATTTAGATTTTAAGTAAAAAGCAAACGTTTCATATTTAAGCCCATGCTAATCATATTTCTGTTACTTTCAGCTAAAATCTTTCCTGATATATATCTTCAATTTAGGGCTTTTAGAGTACAGTTAGAGCCTGACCATTACTTAAAAACTAAAGTCTTTTAAAGTTTTGAAATTTCTGCCTAAGATTTTCTTTTCTGTAACTCCTGAATTGGCATGACAATTACTGAGATCTTGCACAGAAGGCTTATTCTGTGGTATTTCCAATAGGAACCAGAAGTGGAAGTGTCAAAACTGTCACCAGAAAGCTTGTTGTGAGATATTCTGCCCACATTGGCAACTCCAGGTGGTTTGGAAAGTAAAAACAAGAGGTATAAAAATACTTTCCTCAGTTCATCTGATTTTCCAAATTTTAGGGTTTCAACTTTTCATAGCAGACGGTATGTGTCTCATAAATCTTTAAAGGTTCAATTATAACCTTTTTGTTTATTTTGTTTTAAATTCAAACCAAATTGTCAAGGAAATGAGGACTAGAATCCTGGAGGAAAATGAAACACGTTGCTGTCTATTAAATTTGAAAATATCTATTAGTTGGTCCTGTGTATGATGAAAAAGAAGCACCACATATCCTGGAGAAATTTAATTTCAGGAAAGGTCAAATAAGCCACTAAAAGTACTTAAAAGTTAAGTGACAAATTTGTAAAATTAATTCCACTATGCATTTTATGTAAGCAATCTGGTATGATGTCATATTAAATCTTCCACCTCCCCCAGGACAATTGAACCACAAGGAGATACAGGTATGACCTTAGTTCATTAGCACTAATTGCTGACTTAGAGTCAAGTTGCATATATTTCTAGTAATTTGATTAAATTTGAGGTCAGTTTTTAATAAGACCAACGGGTACATTTAAGCATGTTTCCCTAAGTTTAAATTTTTTATTTATATATTTATTTATTTATTTTGCAGGGACAGAGAGAGAGTCAAAGAGAGTGATAGATAGGGACAGACAGACAGGAATGGAGAGAGGTGAGAAGCATCAATCATTAGTTTTTCGTTGCAACACCTTAGTTGTTCATTGATTGCTTTCTCACATGTGCCTTGACCACGGGCCTTCAGTGGACCGAGCCACCCCTTGCTGGAGCCAGTGACCTTGGGTCCAAGCTGGTGAGCTTTTTGCTCAAGCCAGATGGGCCTGTGCTCAAGCTGGTGAGCTCAGGGTCTCGAACCTGGGTCTTCCGCATCCAAGTCCGATGCTCTATCCACTGTGCCACCGCCTGGTCAGGCTGTTTGTTTGCCTAAGTTTTATATTTCAAATAGTGTTTCTCCTCATTTAACCCCATGTGTTACTTCTCTCAGTAATCTACATGTCTTAGATTTAAACATAAAAACATTCCGGCCCCTTTCCTAACATTATTTCTCTTTAGAGTTAACTTGACAAAAGGTTGATAGCCTGTCATGCTAATTTTATTTTCTTTTAATTTTTTTTTTTTTTTTTTTTACAGAGACAGACCGAGAGTCAGAGGGATAGATAGGGACAGACAGACAGGAACGGAGAGAGATGAGAAGCATTAATCATCAGTTTTTTGTTGCGGCACCTTAGTTGTTCATTGATTGCTTTCTCATATGTGCCTTGAACGCGGGCCTTCAGCAAACCAAGTAACTCCTTAGTCAAGCCAGTGAGCTTTGCTCAAACTGCTTGAGCTTGCGCTCAAGCTGGCCACCTTGGGGTCTCGAACCTGGGTCCTTCCGCTTCCCAGTCTGATACTCTATCCACTGCGCCACTGCCTGGTCAGACTTGTCATGCTAATTAATGGATGATTTAGATCACTAGTAAGATGTTCCTCTAATTGATCCCCCACTCAGCTACCAGAATGCCATTTCTCACATCCCATCTCAATCCCTACCTGCTGCTGACTGGAACCTGTCAGTGACTCTTCCTCTCTAGCAGGGCAGGCCCTGACCTCATTGCCCACTTAGCAAAGCCAGCCCACCTCTGCCAGATCTGGCTCTCATTTGCGTTTCTGGACTTACATGCCCCTCACCCCATACCTAACCCTTGCCCCAGTCCTAAGGAACTTCCTTTTAGTCCCTGCTGTGGGGAACGCCCCTCCCCTCTCTGCCTTTGGGCCTTTGTGCTTAGCCTTCTTTCAGCATGGATTGTTCTCACCCTCTTACCTTCACAATCATGGCTTCCATTGACTCTGCTTTTTATCCTCCAGCTCTCAGCTATGGCATCACTTTCTCTGGAAAGCCTTCCAATATGGAAGTCCCTGCTAAGGGACACTTCTAGGCACTCCCTGACTCTCACCATTAGCACTTAGCCACTGTGTTGTAATTACCCCTTACTTCTTTAGATCCTCTACTAAACAGTAAGGCTTTTGACGCTATGAGGTAAGCAGAGTAATACTCCTCAAGGATGTCCACATCTTAATCCTGGAAACTCTGAGAATGTGATATTATATAGCAAAGGCAAATTAAGGTTACAGGTGGAATTAAGTTTGATAATTAGTTAATTTTAAGACAAGAAGATTATAGGTGGTCCTACTATAATCACAAGGGTACTTAAAAGAAGCAGGCAGAAGAAGAATGTCAAAGAATTGTGATTATGGAAGAAAGACCAGAGAGAGGCAACGTTGATGGCTTTGAAGATGGAAAGAAGGAGCCATGAGCCTAAGAATGTGGGCAGCCACTAAAAAGTGTACAAGTCAAAGAACTGGATTCTGCCCTAAGGCCTCCAGAAAGAAATACAATCTAAAGACACCTGATTTTAGCCTGGTGAGTCCTATATTGAAGTTCATGCCTACAAAACTGGAAGATACTTAAATTTGTATTGTTTTAAGCCACTGTGTATATGATAATGTATTAAAGGAAAAGTAGAAAAAAGTAATACAAGAAAGAAATGCTGTCTCTCTTGCTCATAGTTGTAGCCAAAGATTTATACTAATCCCCAGAATGTATTAAATGGCTTGATTTGTTGAATGGGAGAATAGAATGTCAGGGCAAGGGATGAATCTCAAGGAATACTTTGTCAGAATGAATCTTGTTAATTATGATGCTCAGACCTTCCTCCAGACACTCTGCTCAAGAAAGATGGTTCTCTACTGGAAACTATTTTTACTATCTTTCTTGTAAAAGATAAAAATATTTTTCTATTTACAAGAAGTTAAGATGATTCATAAACTAAACATAGTTAGATAAAAGGTGAGAAACTGGGCTAGGAGAGAAAGTTCGAGCACCCTACAGAACAATGGAAATATACAAGAATGCTGAAGCATGGCTTATGGACTTTTGATAAAAATTATTGACTCTGATGAACTAGATCAACTTTAATATTCTTTGTAAGAGAAACATCTAAAGTGGGGTTGTTTTAAAGTGACTTATAACTATTAAATTTTATGTCTTTAAAAAGTCTTTTTGCAAAGGCTGAGTTATTGGGGAATTCTCCATTAATTAGGGCTATACTTCTTTTGACACAATAATGCAATGATGTAGACACAGTCTTAAATCCATATTGGGCATATGAAAGTTTAGCAAACAGGGTAGATATCTTTGTCACCTGCACAATATTTTCTCTTCTAGTTAATTGAGATACTAGGAAGATAATACATGAGTTCTTGGTTTCTCACATTCAACATGATGTTCAAAGATATGGAGGATTTATCTAGGCTGCTTTGGAATCCCACACGAGTAGAAGAGTTCAGGTAGAAGCCAAAGAGGCATCAAGAATCCTGTGGAAGCATTTGGCTCCAGTGATATTATACCTGCAGTAACCTTACATGTTTGTTACTGTTCTCCTTTTGTGGAGCTAATGTGAAAAGAAGCTCTGCTTAATTAACATAACTCTTAATAAGAAGATATTTTATACATTCAGTCTATCAGCAATATTCTTATAAAACCCAGCTATAAAAAAAACCTAAAAATAAAACTCTTAAAAACAATTCCAATATTTTGTAAATTAAGAATGAGGAAAATAAAGCTGCCATGAATACTAAATAGGAAACAGCAGAATTCTTTTCTCCCCAGATTCCTAAGTTCTAGAAAAAAACCCACAATACTAAAATCTTTGAATTTTAAGGTTAAAAAAAATGTGTCATCCATTTTCTGTACAGTTGCTAAATAGGACAAAAGCACTGGTATAAAACAAATGCCAAAGATTGATTTTTAAAGAAAAAATAGAGCCTGACCAGGCAGTGGCACAGTGGATAGAGCATTGAACTGGGACGCAGAGGACCCAGGTTCGAAACACTGACATTGCCAGCTTGAGACCAGGCTCATTCAGTTTGAGCACAGTGTTGCTGGCTTGAGCATGGGATCATAAACTTGACAGCATGGTCTCTGGCTTAAGCCCAAAGGTTGCTGGCTTGAAGTCCAAGTTCGCTGACTTGAGCCTAAGGTCAATAGCTTGATCAAGGGGTCACTGGCTTGACTGTAGCCCCTAGGTCAAGGTACATATGAGAAAACAACTAAGGAGCCACAATGAAGAATTGATGCTTCTCATCTCTCTCCCTTCCTGTCTGTCTATCCTTATCTGTCCCTCTCTCTGTCTCTCTCTCTGTCTCTGTCACCCACACACACACAAAAGGCAAAATTGAGTGTCACCATTGTCACAGTGCTGACTAAACAATTATGTTTCATGTGAAAAAGCCAACAGACTGCAGGAGCTACTGACATGTCCCCAGTGCTTCTCATCAATGGCATGCAATGATATAAATATTTCAATGAGATTCTGGAAATTTCTCTTCAGAAAATGTTGTGCTAGATCAATCCAATAACTACTGAAAGCACAGAGTTTATAATACAAATTTTAAAATTCACAGATCTTAGTTTAGTATCTAGATTCATTTTTTTTTTCTCTTCCTAAGAGTTTAAACTTTCTGCACTGAGGAGTTAAGTCAGGAACAATTTAGGCTTGTATGGCTAACTTGTAAAGGCTTATTTTCAAAACTGCATTTACTTGGGATAAAGAAACCATATTCTAAAAATAAATTAAAACAGCACAGAAAGTTTTATAATGAAAAGATATCTCACAATTATAATTATAGTTTTTGTTACAATTTGTTAATGCCTGACACCACGAAGAGACTGTTCTTTCCAAGAGAGGATTAAATTATTGTATTCAATCTGCAATTGTGATAGCAGCTTTTTTAGTGTTCAATGTAGAGTTTGTCATAGATAATTCTTAGTTGAAAACCTAAAGAGTCTGATAAAAGCTTGAGTCTACAAATGAAACCTGACATGGGTGGCATGCTTAAGAAAATGAAGTGGATTGTAGCACAAACTTTACTAGAACCCAGGATGGACCCCAGGCTGCATGACTCCCAGTCCAATGCTATTATTACCACAGTTGCTGTAAATTGAAATTCTTTTTCCTAATAATCTCTCAAGGCAAGACTCTTTCACGGCAACCAGATTAAAGAGCTCCTATCTCCCACTGCAAATTAAATGCATCTAAAAGTACTTATGACTTGTCCTATAGTGTCCTGAATAGAAGGTGATGAATTAAGGACAGCTCCTTCATTAGAATATGAGGGATGATACTATGTGTGGTCTTGGTACTTCAAACAAAGGAACAATCAAACAAAAGGCAAACATGGGAAATGTATGTCAGAATATTACCAATACCCTTAGTTACATATTGTCCCTTATAAGCGAATGAATGGGAAAAGCGGAGGAAAATCAAAATAGCTAAACCTTAAATTTGACTCACCATCTACTTCTATTCAATGATAGGAAAGTATATGACAATTCTTATGAAATTGTGGAGATTAGGGAATAAAGGGCAATATAAAACACTCCAAATTTTGTTTTCATTACCTATAGTATCCATAGGTATCTCCAATTATTAAATTTCCAGAGAGAAATTCAAGTTTAAGAAATAAAATAAACTCCCTCAAATTAAAGGGGAAAAAAAAACTAAAGTTCAGAATTCTGCTCTCCTCAATGAATTTTTCTGCTTTCCTTGTTTGGAGGAAACACACAAAGATGTTACGTGTGTGTGTGTGTGTGTGTGTGTGTGTGTGTGTGTGTGTGACAGAGAGCACATTTACCCAAATTTTATGACAGCATATTGTTATAATTATTTTATTTTGTTACAGTCAAGTGCTGATCAATGAGGATTATATGTTCTGAGAAATGCCATCATTCAGTGATGATCATTGTGATTTCACCATTGTGTGAACACCATAGAGTCACTTACACAAACCTAGATGGTACAACCTATTACAGACCTAGGCTGAATGGTGGACCTTATTGCTCTGAGGCTACAAACCTGGAGAGCATGTTACTGAATAAAACAACATGAATTAAATCAAGCACAAGAGAAAATGATGCAATTAAGAGACTTGGTAAATATAAAATGTATGAGTCTACTGCCACCATTACATGCCATACTCATTTACAGCAAACTTTAAAAAATAATTTTTTTTTTGTATTTTTCTGAAGTTAGAAACAGGGAGGCAGTCAGACTCCTGCATGTGCCAACCGGGATCTACTCTGCATGCCCACCAGGGGGCGATGCTCTGCCCATCTGGGGTATCGCTTCATTGCGGCTGGAGCCATTCTAGCATGTGAGGTGAAGGCCATGGAGCCGTCCTCAGCTCCCAGGTTAACTTTGCTCCATTGGAGCTTTGGCTGTGGGAGGGGAAGAGAGAGATAGAGAGGAAGGAGAGGGGGAAAGTTGGGGAAGCAGATGGGTGCTTCTCCTGTGTGCCCTGACCAGGAATTGAACCTGGGACTTCTACATGCCTCGGCAATGCTCTACTGCTGAGCTGATGCTCTACCACTGAGCCAACCAATTTTAAACCAGGGCTTAAAATTTTTTTAATAAATACAAATAGCACACTAAAATAATGATAAAAGGTATAATATAATAAATACACAAACCAATAACATAGTCGTTCATTATCATTACCAAGTATTATGTACTATACTGGTTGTATGTGCTATACTTTTTTGTTTTTTTAAGTGATAGGTGGGAAGGCAGAGAGACAGTGGCATGTGCCCTTGACCTGGGATCCACCTAGCAAGCCCCTTACCGGGGGGGGGGGGGATGCTTTGAACATCTGGGGCTGCTGCTCTGTTGCTTGGCAACCAAACAATTTTATTACCTGAGGAAGGCCATGGAGCCATCCTCAGTGCTGGGGCCAACTTGCTTGAACCATTTGAGCCATTGCTGTGGGAGGGGAAGAGACAGAGTGAGAGAGAAAGAGGAGGGGTGGAGAAGCAGATGGCCCCTTCTCCTATGTGCCCTGACTGGGAATCGGACATGGGACTTCTACGTGCCAGGCCAACACTCTACTACTGAGCCAACTTGGCATATCCTGTGCTACACTTTTATGACTGCACAACAGTAGGTTTGTTTATGTCAGCATCACCACAAACATATAAGTAATGTGTTGAGCTCGATGTTAATACAGCTATATCACTATGTGATGAGAATTTTTCAGCTCCATTATAATCTTAATGGGATCATTGTCACACATGAAGATTCTTGTTATGCAATGCATGACTGTATCAGTTATTCCCGTTAATCTCTTGCTGAGCCTAATTTAGAAGTTAAACTTCTTCACAGTCATGTACATGTAGGAAAAGATAGCATGTTTACATAGTATATTTAGGGTTTGATACTCCCTGGTTTTAGGCATCCACTGGAGGTCTTGGAATGTATCCCCTGTGGATGACGTAAGGGCTTCTGTTCTGAACCCATTTTTTCCCTGTGTAAATCTAGAACCAACAAATTAGCCTGCCTTTTTGCTTTCTGTCTTTCTATCTTTCCTCCCTTTTATTTTCCATTGGAGCCAGGAATTCGTATTCCTACATATTCTGCAAATTCTACCCTATGGTGACCTCCATATAAGTTTTATGATATAAATTTATTTGGGTTTATCAAAATTCTTTGTGAAGCAAATCTTGCCTACCTTGCAATTGCTTAGAAGAGTAGCATCCCCTGACATTATTTTATTTTCAGCCTAACAGTTGATCCAGGACCATACTTTAATCTGCTATCTCTTGCCTGGCCCCCTCTTAGGGTATGCACCATTTTTCCTGAGATTTTTCTTCAAGTCCTAATTCCATAACTTACCTTGATATGTTCTATTCTTGCAATAAATGCTGTATCTGGTTCCCCATAAAAAATCGTTGAAAAATAAGTTTCTATGAGCAGGGAACATATCTGCCTTATTTGCTGCTTTATACACAGAGCTCATTATAAGTGCTCAGTAAATATTTTCTGAAAGAGTAAATATCACCCACTTTTTATCTTTAAAGGAATTAGAATTAGGAATAGCATCATTTTCTTTATTTATATTTATCTGACTTGACCTTCAACACCTCACTCTTTCTTCCAAGGATTTTGACTCAAGGAAGAAGTGACAATTTGAGATAGACCTAATGAAATAAATAATTTCACAGATGGAAGAAATTTTAACAATATCTTATGAATCTTGCTATTATATTCCTTAGTATAATGTTTAATAATAAAAATATTAAAAGTGAAGGAGAGGTGGTAGAGGGAACTATATGAAGTAAGGCAAACTGAGTTGTAATTTGGTGGTAACTTTAGGAAATTATTAGTGGTCTAGTTCACAGATGGTCTTATATACTAGAATAACTAGTCAAAGCCTTTTTTTGTGGACAAGAATTTTGTTTTTGGTATGTGATATAATTATGCTTTATAAGTTTTATACAGGATGGTAGTATGTAAGAAAGGTTAGAGATATTGGAAGTAAAAAGACTGGTTTGCAGGCTACCACACTTGTGCTAAAGAGAAGCCTTGGATAATTAAGTACATATATTATACTGGTAGTGGTAAGATATGACAGAAATCTATGGTAAATGCATTTTAACAAAATAATAGTGCCGATAAATATGATATGGAGAGCAGTGTATTTAGCCAATTTGTTAACTCTGAAATCAGAGAAATAAGATTTTAATAACAGATGTATAGAGGAAGGAGTAATTCAGTGGAAAATTTTGGATTGCCTGTGTTTATAACCCAGCTCCACTAGTTATCTAACTATGTGACCCTTGGGAAAGTTACTTATTTTCTCTCTGCCTTTGTATCCTCATTGGTAAAGTGAGGTTAATTGTATACTACCCTTCTAGAGTTGCTTTGAGCATTAAAAGAATAAATACTATGTTGTACACACAGAAAATCAGTTGACACATGGAAAGTGCTCAATAACTACCAGCTGGTTATAATTATTATTAATATTATTAAATTTAAAGCCCTAGTGGCATATCCAGGCAGAGGTATTTAGGAGAACGTTAAAAATATATGACCAGGCTTCAAAAAAATTATGATTAGAGTTGGTGTTAGATTTGGATGTTAGAATTGACTCTGATAGTGAGTGAGAACACTCAGGGAGCAGTAGGAGTACATGAAACAGAAAAAGACTGAACAAAGAGCCCTGGGCAGAAGAGCACAGTGAACAGAAAATAGGACAACAGTAACACAGATGGTGCATGTTCAGGGAGGTTAATATAATGGTGATAATTAATAGAAAACATTGCAGAAAAGTAAGTAAAGATGAAGGATCAGAAAGTTGATTTGATGGGAGGAGCAAGAAGGATGTTTCAGATGCACTGAGGAAGCAGAAATCAGATTTCAAAGATTTAGGGATTGACTGAGTGGTGAAGACATGGAGACAGTGAACCAGCTCTCTGTCAGTGACTGTAGTGAAAGGAGGAAGACCTAGTACGTGAGTGAGCAGGGGTTAGAGTCTGGGGTTGATAGAGGATTTCAAGTATGTTTGGGGAGGAAACTAAATTTGAGGAAAGAAAAAGAGTGATTTTTTTCTCTTCATAACATTTATTTCTACTGCTTCTTCCACTCTTTAATTCAGTTCAACATTGAGTGGCTGCTCTGGACCAGGCACTGTTCTTAGTGCTGGGAGCAAAACAACAACTCTCACCCTGACCCTTCCCTGGAGATGGCCTTCACATCGATTCAGCATGAAGCACTGAAGACCACTGACTGAAATGTGATGGGTAACGCTGCCTCAGTGTTAGGACACAGTGTTTTGAGGACACAGAGATAATTGATTCTTGGCTCTAAGCAGAGAGAAGTTAGGATTTTGTGTGTGTGTGTGTGTAGTCTTGAGCTATTATTTCTTTTGTTGATGTTCTTAATGCTAAAAATCAATGTCTTTTTTTCCCCTAAAAATGAAGAATAACTGTTAGTTTGCAATCTTAACTTCATCTTTCCTTTCTTATTATGTCTGAGCCTTTAGTTATATTGAATTTCAAGCTCAAATGATGTCAGGTAGCCTTTCTGCTGCCTTATCCTGGGCCAGTAAATTTTGCATTAGATTTTCTATAACATCTGTGCTATGCCCTACTTCTGTCCCTTAATATAGGTGTTCTTTAATTATTTAACATTACCATTGTTTTATATATGTTTGTTTGGCTTCTGAGTCAATTCCTTCCCTGAAACATTTTTTGTCTAGAATTCTACTTGTTTCCATTAAATTTTTATGCTATGCCCTCTTTTTAAGAAAAACATTTTTAGATTCTAGTTATTTATTTTTAGACAGACAGAGAGAAAGAGAGAGAGAGAGAGAGAGAGAGAGAGAGAGAGAAAGGGGAGGAGCAGAAACATCAATTCCCATATGTGCCTTGACCAGGCAAGCCCGGGGTTTTGAACTGGTAACCTCAGCATTCCAGATCAATGTTTTATCCTCTGTGCCACCACAGGTCAGGAGCTATGCTCTCTTTTCTTTTTATCTTTTTAAAAAAACATTGTCACATAATAAAACAAAAGTTAAGATAGAATTTGAAACTTTTCTTTTTCCACAAATAATTTTTCTTCTCACTAAAGATTGGCCTTTGTCAAAGGGAAAACTAAAATGAGTGATTTCTGGTCATTAGAAAGAAAACTATACAAAATCATAAATCACTGAAATTTTATTTCTTCATTTTTTCATGAACAAATATTATTGAGATTTTGCTTATGTCCAAGAATGAAGTATTCTCAGCCCAAGTTCTTAGAGTCAGGTTCACTTCCACTGGCTGCATACTCTCCGTCCTTCATTTAGTGAAAAATAATTTTTTTTTAAATTTCTTTTTATTTTATTCATTTTAGAGAGGAGACACACACACACACAGAGAGAGAGAGAGAGAGAGAGAAAGAGAGAAAGGGGGGAGGAGCTGGAAGCATCAACTCCCATATGTGCCTTGACCATACCAGTGCAGGGTTTTGAACTGGCGACCTCAGTGTTCCCAGGTCGACGCCAATCCACTGCGCCACCACAGGTCAGGCGTGAAAAATAATTTTGAGAAAAAATATATTTATGTGATAGGTGAGAAAATATGTTCATGAACTGAGAAAATAAACTTGCTAAATACTGGAAAAATAGAGTCTGATGGAAAGAAATATATTAATTTAAATCTGAAGACTGATGAATATTGCTTTCAAAAATATTTCATAAAATTCTCACTCTACTTTAGTTATGATTATTCCTTTGTCTAGAACTATGAAATATAAAACTTCATGCAAATTCCAATGCTAGAAATATAGCACTATAAAAATAGGAGTGCTTTGGTTACAGCTGTATCTTGAGACCATAGTTTGAGTTCAACAAAATACGTTAAACCAGAAATATGTTTTCTCCTAGTGGTAATTTTTGTTTTGTTTTTCCCCTCTTTTCTTTTTGTCATGTGGTAAAAAGAAAATAATTTAAAGAAAAAACTGTCAGGGACTAAAGTTTACTTAATAAAAAATACAGCCTTACCTGTGGTGGTGCAGTGGATAAAGCATTGATGTAGAACACTGAGGTTGCCGGTTAGAAACTCTGGGTTTGCCTGGTCAAGGCACATATGGGGGTTGATACTTCCTCCTTCCCCTCCTTTCTCTCTCTTTCTAAAATCAATAAATAAAGTCTTATAAAAAGTTTTGAAAAATAAAAAATACATTTATTTTTAGTGTAGAAACTAGAACACATACATAGGATTTCAGAGATGTAAATAAATGATCTAGGGGTTGTCAGTGGCTAAGTGACATACAGTTGACACTTGAATAACATAGTTTTAAAAACTATGCAGGTCCAATTATAAGTGGATGTTTTTCAGTAAATATACATTCGGCCCTCTGTATCTGCAGGTTCTGCATCCATAGATCCAAACAGCCATGAATGGAAAACAGTGCATATTTTCAATCCACAGTTGGAAATCTTTGAATGCGAAGGACTGACTCTCCATATTGTTCTTTGCTATTTTATATAAGGGAGTTGAGCATCTTCAGATTTTGGTATCCAGTGGGGACTTGGAGCTATTCCTCTGTGGATATGAAGGGACAACTGTAGTTAAGTTTGGGGGAGTCAAAAGTTATACTAGAGTTTCAATATGTTTGAAATATGGACTTTCAAACAGATTAAGGTCAACTGTATAGTTATTATGCTATTTTATCTGGATCAAATATTGAGATAGACAGAATAGAATTCAAAGCCAGGCCTCAATATTTAATAGCTGTAAAATCTTAGAATGATAATTTAAGCTCAGTGCCTCAGTATTTCCATTTATAAAATTAAGGTGATGATGTACAGCTTTCTGTCATAAGTGTCTAAAATGCAAACATAGCACCCGAGGTGGCAACTATAAAAATTGTCATTGAAAGCTGCTATTCCAAAAACCATATGATGCCTGAGTGCAGAGATCATTTCTTTATTGTACATCATTGGTCTTCAGAATCAAGCACACTATATGCGTGTACTGAACATTTATTTATTAAGTTGATGAATAATATTCCACACTTACACAAGATTGAGCTAGGAAGGGAAAAATAACTATTAAACAGTGACTCTCAAGAAAATAATAACCTTTTATGATAGTAGTCTTATACAAGATCATGTAAAAATAGGTCAGGAAAGTATGAGTGAGATAGGCACGGCTGCATTTATTTGTGTGTGGGAGAAGGAAGAATGTACTTCCCTTCCTGGAAATCTTTTTCAAAACAGGATGCTGGTTTGTTTGCCTGAGATAATTATTTTTAATTTATTGATTGATTTTTTAGGAAAAGAGTGAGAGAGAGAGGCTTCTATTTCTTTTCCACTTGTGCATTCACTAGTTGTTTCCCATATGTGCCCTGACCAGGGATTGAACTGCAACCTTGGTGTTTTGGGATGATGTGCTAACCAACTGAGCAACTAGCCAGGGATCCTGGATTAATTTTACTCAGTTTATTTAATCTTCTTTTTTTTTTTTTTAGGTGAGAGGTGAGGAGATATTGAGGCAAACTTCCACATGTCCCCAACCGGAATCCACCCAGCAACCTCATCTGGGGCCAATGCTGAAGTACCTAGGTATTTTTAATACTTGAGGCTGATGCACTCAGACAGTGGTGGGATTCAGCTGGTTCACAACAGTTCAACAGAACCGATACTTAATTTTTGTTGAGTTTGGCAAACCGGCTGTTAAAATGGCACTTGCAATCAGGGCTCTCTAAGGTGGGCACCTGGGCAGCTGCCAAATTGAAAATCACAAATTTAGCCTGACCTGTGGTGGCGCAGTGGATAAAACGTCGACTGGGAACACTGAGGTCGCCAGTTCAAAACCCTGCACTGGTCTGGTCAAGGCACATATGAGAGTTGATGCTTCTAGCTCCTCCCCCCTTTCTTTCTCTCTCTCTCTCTTTCTCTCTCTCTCTATCTCTCTCTGTGTGTGTCTCCTCTCCAAAATAAATAAATAAAAAGAAATAATAAAAAGATTAAAAAAAATCACAAATTTACATTTGTTACTCTTTCTTAACATTCATCTGTGCAACAGTGTGTATACTAAGTGCTTGCAGTAATGTTCATTCCATCCACAGGTGAAAAAAATTGCAAGTGAGGATGCCAATCGAGAAGCAATATGGAAATATCTTAAATAACAGTTTTATTTTTTTCAGGTATTATTTAATATTTCTTCATTAGTATTTTAAAACTTTTTCTTATAACACAATCTAGGCTTTTGTACCTCTTTTATTGTTCTTATTTAAGTATTAAATGCATGACATAATAAACTACCTTTCGGTATATTGTTTTTTAATACTTAAAATGGTTATGAGGGCAGAGAACCAGTTGTTAAATTATGTGAATCCCACCACTGCTTTAGGACCAACGGAACCATCCTCAGTGCCTGGGGCCACACTCAAACCAATGGAGTCACTGGCTGTGGGAGGGAAAGATAGAGAGAGAAGGGGGAGAGGGAGAGTTGGGGAGAAGCAGATGGTTGCTTCTCCTGTGTGCCCGGACAAGGAATTGAACATGGGATGTCCATATGCCAAGTCAGTGCTTTATCCACTGAGCCACCAGCCATGGCCAGTCTACTTAATTTTTTGTTTTATTTTATTAATTTTAATGGGGTGACATTAATAAATCAGGGTACATATATTCAAAGAAACATCTCCAGGTTATCTTGTCATTCAATTATGTTGCATACCTATCACCCAAAGTCAAATTGTCCTCTGTCACCTTCTATCTGGTTTACTTTGTGCCCCTCCCTGTCCCCCCTTCCTCTACTCCCCCCCCCTTGCCCCCTAACCACCACACTCATGTCCATGTCTCTTAGCCTGATCAGGCTAGGCCTTCCTTTATATGTTGTATTCTTCTTTTCCCTGGCTGCCTTGAGAACTTTTTCTTTGTTGTTGGTTTGTGCCAATTTTATTATGATGTGCCTTGGAGTAGGTTTGTTGGGGTTGAGATAACTCAGTGTTCTATTTGCTTCTTGAATTCGAGGCTTTAGTTCTTTCCACAGGCTTGGGAAGTTTTCATCTATTATTTGTTTGAATATGTTCTCCATTCCATTTTCTCTCTCTTCTCCTTCTGATATACCTATTATTCTTATGTTACACTTTTTGGTGGAGTCAGACAATTCTTGTAGGGCTTTCTCATTTTTTTTTCATTCTTGAGTCTCTCTCTTCTCTCTGTTGTGCCTCAAGTTACCTATCTTCTATGTCACCAATCCTCTCTTCTATCTGGCCTGTTCTATTAGCTAAGCTTGTTACCTCATTTTTCAGTTCATGAATTGAGTTTTTCATCTCTGATTTGTTTTTATAGTTTCAATTTCCTTGGTAATATATTCTTTGTATTCATTGAGTTGTTTTCTGAGCTCCCTAAATTGCTTTTTTTGTGTTTTTTTGTATACTTCAGAGTATTTTTAGGATTTCTACTATAAATTCTCTGTCATTTAACTCCAAGGTTTCCAATCTATTAAAATTTTTTTCTATAGATTTTTTTCTCATCTGTGCTACCTCTCTGACTTTTGTATTCATGATATTTGATTTTCTTATTCTTAATGGCATCTGAGGGTGATTTTGTTAATAACACTATGTGAATTAATAAAAAAAGTAAAAAGTAAGAAAAAGAATAAACAATAAAAAAGACAATCAATAAAAAATAAAAAAATAAAAAAACTTAAAAATTATTACTTTTTCTTTTTTTCCCTCTCCTTCCCTCTTTGAGAAAATGCCATGCAAAACTGAGAATTATATTGTGCTAAATGGAACAAGAACTACCTATAATGGGGGGCCTGAGTTGGGGAGAGGTGATAAAGGGGCAAAAAAGGCAGTAGGGACTCACAAATGTAAAAAAGGAAAATATTTGGATCAAGAATAGTATAATTTGCTTGTAAATGATGGTCTAAAGAGAGATATAATGAAAGGGATAAGAAGGAAACAAGAAAAAGAAAACAAAGCAAAAACAACTATTGTATTAACTGGATCAAAACTAGATAGAATGGAGAGTCGGGGTTGGGGGGAATGCTAATGAATTAAAAAGTGAAGTAAAAAGCACACAAAATGCCACAAAGAAAAAATTTGAATCCAAAATAAAATAGCTTGTTCGTGAGTGAGGATTGAATGAGAGGAAAAGTAAAAAGAGAAAAGCAGAAAAGAAGAGAGAGGGAGACAAAAGAAAAAGGAGAAAAGAAAAGAAAAAAAAAGAGAGAGTTACAGGTTTTGGAGTGTAACCCTCATAGAGAGAAAGAAAAAAAAAAGAAAAAAATGAGAAATGTAACCCTTATGGGTAATGTAGTTCAAGATGAAGTGAAAAGAGTAAGATGAGCAGAGGATAAAAGGACCAAGGTGGAAGAGAAAAATAAATAAATAAATAAAGATAAGAAAATGAAAGAAATAAAAAAAAAATGGAAAAAGTTATAAAGTTTGTAGATTTTTCTTGATATTTAGAGGTTATCTTCTTCCTTTTTCCTTTCTCTCCCTCTTCCTGGTCGGTGGCACTGTACCCCAGGCTCTGCCCCTGTGGCACGCTTAGGTAGAGATTTGCAGTTGATGTGTCGCTATGGTGATGTCATATACTAGGCCTCAGTCTCATTGGTAATCAGGTCTTGTTAGCATTTGCAAGCTCCAACAATGGGAGAGTCCATTTTCTTGGAGCCTCTCTCCTTCCTGAATTAGCAGCCTGGTGATCCAGCTATGAGGTTGCCGCTGCCACTGTCTGGATAGTAAGAGGCTCAAAGAGCTGGCTAACCCCACTCTATCCCCACTCAGCACAGAGCTCTGGGTAAAGCTCTGTCAGTCAGAGCCATCAGCATAATCAGGCAGGGCAGGGAGTCAATTACTCTCAAGGTGACTTTCCTTGAGCCTCCAGGGGTGTCCAGTATGTCTCAGCACTCTGTGGGATCACTGTCCCCAGGCTTTTTGCACTTGGTATACTGTCTTGGCTAAGAAGAAGATGGCCTAGTTGCTACCTTCAGAACAGAAGGTCTTAAAAGCTGCCAAGTCCCTCTTTTTAGCGCACAGCCCTGAGTATAAACGCTCTGCTAATCAGAGTCACCAGCATAAGCAGGGTTTTTTTGCCCTGTGTCAGCTGACTGAAAGTTGCCCCCGCCCCTCCGTACAAAGCAAGAACCACTAAAAAATATCACGTTTCTTGTCTTAGATTGCTGAGCTGAGAGACACCTTGTCAGCCAGAGCCACGTAAGTTAGTTGGTCAGTGAGCCTACTGTGAGTTAAGCTAACTTGAGTGATTGGATTCACAGATTTGCTACAGAGACTGTTTGTAAGCTGCCTGTGCTCCTTTCCCCAGTGCTAGCCTGAATGGCTGGTGAGGGTGCCCCACTCGCCCAGAGAAGACCGGGGGTAGGAAAGTTCGTTTTCGTGCGCTCTCCCCATGCTGTTGTTGGTGGAGCAGGGATTACATCATTCCTCTGCTCGCAGCCCACTCAGGAGTCTCTGACCCTGCCTCTCTGTCCAGGAACGCAGGCACCCACACCCGGGGCCCTAAGAGGAATCTCGCACACACTGCCCGAGCTCGCTGACCAGGGTATAGGGTAATGCAGGCTGCCGCTTGCCCACCTCTGCGGGGACGGCGCTGGTGTTAGCTCGTGCGGGCTGAGCCGTGGCGGGCCCACTCTTTCCTCGGCTTGCACGTCTGTGCCACAGCCCACTCAGAAGTCTCTGACCCTGCCCCTCTGTCCGGGAACACGGGTGCCCACCTCCAGGATCCTAAGAGGAAACTTTTGCCCACTGCCCACGTTCGCCGACCAGGCTATCGACCAGGCTATCAGGGTAATGGGGGCTGCCGCTTGCCCGCCTCTGCCGGACTGGGACTGGTGCCAGCGTTAGCTCACACGGGCTGAACTGCGGCGGGCCCACTCTTTCCTCAGCTTGCACATCTGTGCCACAGCCTGTTTCCTTTCACGCCCAATGCTCACACTCTCTCTCTCAGTTCCAAGTGAAGGCAGCCCTTGCTCAGGTCAATGAGGGAGGCGGTGTGTTCCATTCTCCGTCTTATTTCTTTCAGGGTTGCTTATAAATTTAGTCAGTTTTTCGACACTTCATACCTTTTTGTTCAGTGTATGGGATCCACAGACGCTCCAGGGATTGATTTTTC
This sequence comes from Rhynchonycteris naso, assembly GCA_037038555.1. Classification (NCBI taxonomy): domain Eukaryota; kingdom Metazoa; phylum Chordata; class Mammalia; order Chiroptera; family Emballonuridae; genus Rhynchonycteris; species Rhynchonycteris naso. The sequence continues at coordinate 234,623,707 of CM072998.1, forward strand.
TGTCTCTGGTTGTAGAACTTGTTGAATTTTGGGAGAAGTATCAGGAGCGCTCCTCACAGCGCCATTTCTCTGACGTCACTCTACTTAATCTTAACTAGATAAATCAAATCCACTTTCACTTCAAATACTAGGAAAATTGCAAATAAAGGTCAATTTCATAACTTTCCTTTTCTTCAAGGACTGTTGCTGTTTTCCAATTCCATTTTCTCAATGAAAAAAAAAAAAGAGCTGTGTATAGTCTAATGTAGAAATAGAGAGCAGTGTTCATACATGGCTGACAATGCTCCCCTCTGAGGGGTTTAGTACACTTCTGGTAAATGCCATTCTATTAAAACTCTGGTGCAACTGAGGGCCACTCTCTAACACTGTTCATTTTAATTGGGTACAGTTTAAATCCTGCAATCATTAGATCAAGGCAACTCCAGACTCTACACGGGCTCCATAACTTAATGGGAAACCTGCCAAAACTTTAGCTGGTGAAGTATAAAGGGTCTAAAGCTTCCCAGACCAATGTTTTCCAAAGTAGGGAAATTTTCCTTTACAATTTTATTGGCCTCTTGGGTGTCTTGGTAGGGTTTCATTTTCTGACTACTTATAATAAAATTATTTCATGCTGGATAAAGATAGTTAATTTAATTGGGAAGAAAACATTGCACAGGTGCTTCCCTGCATAAGCAGGTAACAAGTAGATTTAATACTTAATACCTTAGTGGTACTTTGATAGGGCAATAAAATAGACATTATCCAGAATCTAAAATAACCCATATATTAAGCTTTATCCATGTGAAATAATAATCAGGAAAATCTATTTGTGTAATGGAGGTGACAAGTACTTTGGGAACAACCTGTTAGAGAATGAGGAGGAAGAAAGTTTCAAAGAGACTTTTTGTGGGAATAGACTTTAGAAACTAGTTTAGGATTAGGAAGAGAAAAGAGAAAATAGAGGAGGGACCAAGATAGAGACATAGGAGGCTTCTGAACTTCTTTCCTCACGTGCAGGCACTGAATGTAAGCTATATGTAAAGTGATTTCCTCTGAGAAAAGTTCAGACATTAGCTGAGTGACTTCTATTCTTTGCACAAATGGGTTAGAAAAGTTGAGACACCCTCTTGCCATAACTGCCACCCCCAGCACACTGACATGCAATTGTCAGGGAATCCCTACTCCCAGTTGTTCCCTGAATTGTAAAGGGGCTAGTCTGTACATCTAGTGCCCCAGTTTTTAATCTTCCTATCTAAGGGACAGGTGTCCCAACCACCTAGTGCTAACATCAAATACAGTTTTTCTCCAGGGAACCACAGCATTCCAGCAAACGACGAAGCAGTTCTTAATGGGTGCACATATGAACACTCACCGCAGCTATTTCCCTAGGGTTCAGTGCAGTGGGAGTTGCAAAAATGCCCATTTTCACTCTATCTTTGGAAGGGGTTTGAGTGCATATTTTTCTGTCTGAGGTGCTGCCTGAGGTCGTTTCTAATTAGCATGCACAAGTGCGACTGCAATCCTCCCAGACCCAAGAGCCAGTGAACACTTTCCTCACCTTGTACCTCTGGCTTGTTTCGATGATAAAATCAAGTTGCCAATATCTCTCTGAATGGAGCTAATCGCACATCTGGTATCCCAACTTTTATAGCTGCCACCCAAGAGATGAGCTTCCAAATCACCTAGATCTGATAGCCAATGAGGCTTGTCCCAAGTCTCATGGGACAATAGCAAACAACGAAGCAGTTTTATAATGGGTGCAGGAGCACCTCCCTATGGCTATATTTCAGTGCAGAGGAAATAATAAATGGTAACCTCTCAGCTGTTTCCTGGAAAAAACTTAACTAAGGGTCTGGCTTTTAATTAGCCTGCTTCTAGGTGATGACTGCAGTCTTTCCTTTGAACTATAAATTGGCAACTACTAAGAACAAAGATGGTGATTAGACAATCACAAATGTTTGAGAGACAACCAGGAGTTTGAGTCACACTGATTGATGAATTTCATCTTCTATATAAGACCAGTAAACACAGGGAGAGGTGGCTATTTTATCTAATGTGAAGAAACCAGCACTGAGTGTCAAAAAATAAAAATAAAAATGAAGAAATAAAATCATATGTCCAATGAAATAAATGAGGTAAATCTTTAGAACTGATCTTAATAAAATGAAGGTAAGTGATTTATCTAAAGAGAGCTCAAAATAGCAATCATAAAAGTTCTTACTTAGATAAAAAATTATGTAACAAAGTATTTCAACAAAATACGGTATTAAAATTACCAAATAGGCCCTGGATGGTTACTTAGTGGATAGTGTCAGCCTGGCATATGATGTCCTGGATTTGATTCTGGTCAGGGCACACAAGAGAAACAACCATCTTTCCCTTCTCTCCCTCTTCCCCTCCTGCAGTCAATGGTTTAGTTGGTCACAGTGTATCAGCCTCAGGTTCTGGGGATAGCTCAGTTGATTTGAGCATGGGCCCCAGATGAGGGTTTTTAGGTGGATCCCGGTTAGGGAATATGCAAAAGTCTGTCTCACTATCTCCTCCTTCTCACTTTTAAAAAAAGTACCAACTAGAAATCATAAAGCTGAAGAATACCATAATTGAACTAAAAAATTCAACTGAGGTATTCAAAAGCAGATTAGATCACATAAAACAGAGTACCAGCAAACTCAAACACAGGGCAGTGAAATTCATCTAACAGGGGAGCAAAAAGTAAAATTAAAAGACAATCAAGAGAGCATAAGAGACTTATGAAATACCATTCAATAGGCCAATATTGCATTATAGGAGGTCCCAGCAGAAGAAAAGAGAAAGAAAATAATAAGAAAGTTTATTCAAAGAAATAATGGCTGAAAACTTTCCAACCTAGCAAAAAAAACAGACATCCTGATCCATGAGGCACAGAGTGTACTAAATAAATGACTAAAGAAACTAACATAGAGACATATAATTAAATTGTTAAAAATGAAAGTCAAGGAGAAATTCTTAAAAGCAGCAAGAGAAAAACAGCTTGTTATAGTCAAGGAAAAACCTATAAATCAATCAGCTTCTTTTTACGCAAACACTTTGAAGGCTGTAAGGGAGTGGCATGATATACATAAAGTGCTGAAAAAAGCTCCCATCCAATTGTGAATATTCTACCCAGCAAAGTTTTCCTTCAGAATTGAAGAAGGATCAAAAATTTTCCACATAAAACCCTGATTACAAGTGCCACTTTAACAACCAGTTCGCTGGACTCAACAAAAAATTAGGTATTGGTTTTGCTGAACTGTTGCTAGCCAGCTGAATCCCACCACTGAGTATGGCTGAATGGATAACAATATAAGACACAACTATATGCTGCCTATAAGAGTCTCACTTCAACATTAAGAATGTGCAAAGTCTGAAAGTAAAGGGACAGGAAAAGATATCCCATGAAAATGGACACTAACAGAAAGCAAAGGTAGCTATACATATATCAGAGAAAATAAACTTTAAGCCAAAAACTGTAACAGAGACAAAGAATAACACAATACAGTATAATAGTAAAGGGGTCTATGAACAAAGAGAATATAACTATTGTAACTGTTAGGGATCTAACATTAGGACATTAAATATATAAATTAAATATTAATTGATCCGAAGGGAAAAAATAGATAACAGTGCAATAATAGTAGAGACTTCAATACTCCACTTTCTATAATGATAGATCAACCAGACAGAAAAATCAGTAAGGAAAGTCTGGGCTTAAACTACACAGTAGTCCATATGACCGAACAGACATAATAAAACATTAGTCTAACACAGTGGTTCTTAATCTTTTTTGAGGTACTGAACCGACCAGTTTCAAATGCGCATTCACCAAACCCTTTTTTAGAAATAAATAAAATATGATTTTTTTTTGCAAATTCAAGACATAGGTATATGTTTTTTTACTGGTGCACAAAATGAGCCGGCATGAACATCACCTTGCTCAAAGAACAAAACCAACAAAGTGCATGAACTCACAACAAATTACGGTATTACTTTATTCTGGCCTCCGTGGCAGAGGCTTCTCTGAACCCCTGAGACCGACTCATCGACCCTAGGGTTCGATAGAACCCAGGTTAAGAACCACTGATCTAACAGCAGCAGAATACAGGATCTCAAACGTACATAGAACTGTCTACTGGATAGATCTTGTGTTTTGTGACAAAAAATACTAAAATATTTAAGAAATCTGAAATTACATCAAGTAGCTTTTCTGAACACAATGGCATCAAACCAGAGGAAAACTAGGAAAATCACAACCATGTGTAATTTAAACAACAATCTCATAAATAACCTGTGGGACAAAGAAGAAACCAAAAGGGAAATAAAAAAATATCACAAGACAAGCGAAACGGGAAGTACAAGATACCAAACTTTTGGAATGGAAGTGTTAATTAGCTCAATAATGATAATCCTGTCACATTTCTGTGTGTGTATCTGTGTGTGTGTTTCTGTGTGTGTGTGTGTGTGTGTGTGTGTGTGTGTGACTGAGACAGAGAGAGAGAGACAGAGAGAGAGACAGCGAGAGGGACAGACAGACAGGAAGGGAGAGAGATGAGAAGCATCAATTCTTTGTTGCGGCACCTTAATTGTTCATTGATTGCTTCTTATATGTGCCTTGACCGGGAGGCTACAGCAGACCAAGTGACTCCTTACTCCAGTCAGCGACCTTGGGTTCAAGCTGGTGAGTTGTGTTCAAACCAGATGAGCCTGTGCTCAAGCCGTGACTTCAGAGTTTCGAACCTGGGTCCTTTGTTTCCCAGTCTAACGCTCTATCCACTGTGCCACCCACCGCCTGCTCAGGTGATCCTGTCACATTGTATATGTATATCAAAATCATCATATTGTACACTTTAAATATGTATATTAAATTTATATTTGTCAATTATACCTCAATAAAGCTGAAAAAAGCAAAAGTACTGACAAATGAGTTAAGAGGTAAAGAGAAGACGTAAAAATAAGAAAACAAAGGTAATAATATTCCCATTTTCATGGAGTGCTATTAAAAGATGCCACTTATAGTTGTTGAAATAACCAATAAAAGCATATTATTTGAAACTAAAAATCTAAATGTAGTGAAGTAAAGTTTAGATTGACAGGAGCAGCAATAGCATTAAGCAACCTAAATTTAGAGTGTAATTTTTAAGTCACAGATATGTATTATATTATAAAAGTCCTTACACAGCCTTTTGAAAATCAATTTTACTAAGCATTAAAAAAATAAAGGATAAAAGGGAGAGCATGAAAGAATAGGAAAGAGTAAGAGAAAGTATTTCAGAACCCCAATAAAATTCTGTAGTTTGGAAGGAAATGTTTGCTCTTTAAAATCCTTGTCTTTTTGTTATCCACTTATGCATATTTATATCCTTAAAAGTTTTGTTAAATTGACTTTTAAGTAGCAAAATATATGATGCCTAATTTTAGAAAGCTTTTGCTGCTTAGATGAGGCTGGTAATGATGGAGGCATCTTTACAGGTATTCTATGGGCTGTCAAAAATGAGGCTTTCAGCATATAACAGGGCAGGCTAAGGGAAACTGAGCCCCAGGCAGCATGTCAACCCGGCTGGCTGCCCATCACCACCTGCAAGGTGCATGATCAGGTTAACACAAAATAGGGACAGTGAACTAATTGCTATGATGAAATGATGGTGAATGTTTTCTCTATTCTTGCCCTGTTGTCTTAACATTTTTTATCTTTGTTTATGTCAGGGATACCTTAATTTGTGTACTAACAAAGTATAATAATTCACCATCATGTTCATATAGTTAGACTTTAACACGGACAAACACCCAAAACACATCATACAACATAATTATATTAATATAGGGAAGTAATTTGCACTGTGAGTTTTGCACAACGTCCCTCTAGCTTGTTTAAGGAAACCACACACCCTGTACCTCCCAGGAGAACATGTGGGCAGCAGCCTGTCACCTGTTCCCTCTAACCTTTTCACCAAGCTGCAGATCAGGAAGTTGACATTGTTTCTATAACTCTAATGGAGAGTAAGACAAGCAGCCCCACAATTTTCATATTTGTTTTAGTAGCCAGGATGGTATCTCTTTCTGAAACTTGGCTCCCTTGGGTATCTGTGACCTGCCTATAACCTTTTATTTAAATTATTATTATTCATTGAGAGAAGGGGAGACAGAAAGACAGACTCCCGCATGCACCCGGACCGGATTCCACACGGCAAAACCACTAGGGGACAATGCTCTGCCCATCTGGGGTGTTGCTCCATTGCTCAGCAACTGAGCTCTTCCTAGTGTTGAGAAGGAGGCCATAGAACAATACTGCACCCGGGGCCAACTCTCTACAATGCAGCCATGGCTGCAGGAGTGGGAGTTGGTGGAGGGGGAGAGAGAGAGAAAGAAGAGAAAGACAGAGTAGAGAGAGGGGGAGGGGTGGAGAAACAGATGGGCGCTTTCTCCTGTGTGCCCTGATCAGGAATCAAGCTGGGACATACACATGCTGAGCCAATGCTCTAACACTGAGTCAACCTGGATATAACCAGGGCTCTGCCTATATCCTTAAAAGCCTTACTATTGTTCTCCTGGTTTAAAGTGTATATCTTTCTGGTGACCCTCCATTCATAAACTGAGAATGAGTTTGGTGAATTCTAATTTGAGTCAAACTTCAAGTTTAGAAACAAATAAAATATGTACTTATCTTGTTCTTGATGAAGAGTAATGTAACAGAATTCTCTTTGTCATAACAGGAATAGGTAAGAGTAAAGCTACCTTCTTGATAGCTATATTAAGTAATTTCAGTACCTGACTTCTCAGCGAATCAATCATGAATGCTTCCTTTTTTCATGGTAGTATTGTTTTAATGTATTTGCAAAAAGTTGTGAGATTCTTCCTGGGTGTTAATTCTTCAGTTCTTTCTTAAATTACTGGCACCAAGTGATATTGGTTAATAGTCTTTTTCCCTATGCAGTTTTATTGGTTAATGAACAATCACTTTGAATCAAAGTCTTTCTGAGCTGTAATAGAATTCTTAACAATTATGGACAAAGAAAGCTCTAAAGTAGGATTTGTATAAAGTTTGTTATCCTGTGTGTGTCTGTATTGACTCTTCATTCTATATTTTTTGTTTATTTTTAGTCCTCTATGAAAACAGTGATTTAAGTGGTTACTACATGACTTTTTAAGTTCCAGAGGAGAGAAGTAATTTTTTTTTTTTCATGAGAAAAAAGAATTATTTTTAAAAGGACATCATTTCAAGTTAATTAAAACTTTACATATGTAAAACAAAACAATTCATTCTGTCACCAGGAAATAAAAACATTGAACTTATTTAAAAACTGATTGATTTGATTTATGTATTTGTGTTTATATAAGTATTACTAAAAATAATTTATGTGTATAGTTGATTTTAAATATCACTGTTTTATGGAAATTATAGAGAAGTATGCAAAAAGTGTCTTCAAGGATATTAATTACAACATTATTTTGTAATAATAAAAGTCTAAGCATTGGCTGATTGGCTCAGTGGTAGAGTGTCAGCTGGGTGTGCAGAAGTCCCAGGTTTGATTCCTGAACAGGGCATACAGGAGATGCACCCATCTGCTTCTCCACTCTTCCCCCTCTCCTTTTTCTCTATCTCTCTCTTCCCCTCCTGCAGCCAATGCTCCACTGGAGCAAAATTTGCCCAGGCACTGAGGATGGTTCCATGACCTCTGCCTCAGGAGCTAGAATGGCTCTGGTTGCAATGGAGCAATGCCCCAGATTGGCAGAGCATTGCTCCCGGGTGAGCATGCCCTGTGGATCCTGGTCAGGTGCATGTGGGAGTTTATCTCTCTGACAGAGAAGTCTCAGTGGGGAATGGGAGAGGTGAAATATTCCATCTAGAATGTTCCAAAACAATTTAATCACCCAGGGCAGCAGTATGCTAAACTTCAAAACAGCAAGGCTTGTTCCAACTTCTTTTGTTCCTTTGACTCCAGAATTAAGGGATGTGAGATGTGTCATGGAATAGCACATGCTGGGCTTTCTGCTTTATCAATTAAAGGATAAAAATGGCAAGTCTGTCTCCATAAGAAGTGTTTTCTCAAAAAAAGGTAAAAATTTTCACTGAAGTATTTATCCTCACCAACACAATTATATTTCTTAACTCAAAGTGAGTGACTAAATAAGAAAGTAAGTTACTTTTAATTTTTAAATATGTTCACATGTATCTGTTGGCAGATAATTCTCCAGGGTCTTGTGTTTCTTCATGTCTTATAAGGAGGAACTCTGTATTTGTTACAATCTATTTTTTTATTCATTATTAAACAGGGGGTAGGTTTCTGTATCATCTATTATAAAAAGGATAATGTCTTGCCCCAGGATGAAGATCAGACAGGTTTATTACCCATTATAAACTACCTGGGTTTTCTAAGCTTAAAATCTTCTCCCATAATGTACTCCACTACATGCTCAGGATCACTTGGCCTTTTCCAATCTTGGGGGGAACTAATGAAAATGCTGATAATTTGTCTACTACTATTATTGGGGGTAATACTTTTTTTTTCTTGCTCTGAGGCAGGAGCTTGATGTCATCTGCGAGCATCTATAAAACTGGCAGGCTAAATTTTTAGCTGTCAAATAGGGTAAAACTTTACAACTTTAAGTTATTGACTGGACCACGTCATGACTCACAGCTATCTAAGTCATGAGTGACTTCATTAAGACAGATAATTAAATACTTTTATAAAAATAAGAAGGCTTATTTAATGCCAAACTCCAACCTTGAATTTATTGATTTCTGACATTTCTTCTTAAAATAAATAATTTTGATTATATGTCACCAATTGGTTTAAGATATAGTAGTATAAAATAACTTTAAAAATACATTACAAAATACTTGTCTTTTAAAAGTTATTTCAATTGCAATGATGGATAATTTACCAGAATAGTTCTCTGACAAATCAATAGAAACAGAGCCTCTGTATCGATTGATTTACCAAGGTTCATATTACCAGTGAACTCAAAGCAATTCAAACAGAAAAGAGAAGAGAAATGGGTCAATATTGGTGGTCAAGTTATATTACATTCTATAAGCAATGAAATATCACTGGTTTCTTTTCTAGTACAAAATCAATTGTAAGAAACATTGTTTCTCAAGAATATCACAGCCAGGAATGGACTTTTGGTTAATAATTTTATTTTCTTTCTTACTAACTTTGATAAAACTCTGAGAAATCATTTTCCCTATGATTCCATATGATTCAGAGTAAATACTTCAATCAACCAGTTGCTTATGTTTGTACTTGTTGCCTGGTCTGTGCAAAAGCAAAAGCTTGATCCATCTCTACCCAAGTGTCCTGCACCGCAGATTCAATACAACAGGAAGCTGCTTTAACAGCAGTCCAGGTTAGTCAGGTGTGGGGAGTAAGAAAAGGTGAAAGCATAAAAATTTCAGAGAAGTCTTCTTAAAAAAAGACAGACATTTTCTTAGGCAGGTGTCTATGTAAAACTTCAACAAATAGGATGTAGAAAAAACCTACCAGAGAGAATGAAGGCACAGACAAACCTGTGGAGGCTGAAGCAGTGCAAAGATCATCAAAGACATAAAGAGAAACGTGATAGCTAGAGTGTGTAGTGCTTTTGTGGTTTTCCAGCTTGAACGATGGTTAGTCAAGTTCAGGAATAGAAATAAGACCTTGGGAATGTTTACATTGAGAAGTATTTGAAGCTAAGAAAGTGAAAAGATTACCAAGGGAGAGTATGTAGAAAGATAAATGGGCTCATAGTTTAATCCTGAAGAAAAACCACAAAGGGAGAGAACCTACGCAGGAGACTGGGAAAACCCAACTGCACACCCAGGTAGCTTACTCCTGTGAGCACAGACATGTGGGAGAGTGAATGCTGGAGTGCAATTCAGCCCCTCTCAAAAACACTGCGTGACCTCAGCCAAAACACATGTTCCACCTCAGTTTCCTCAACTTCCCATTGAAGAATAAACCCTGAAAACACCATGGTTCATCTTATCTCTGAATCTCTTAATTTCCCATTAGTAGTGATTAGGGAATCTGAGACAAAATCACTGAGAGGTCAATATACCAAGAAATTGCTGAAGTGCAGATGGTGAGCATAATTTGAAACCTTGTGCCTTCATGAAAATCTTTTTGTCTCTGTTTATTCCAATGACCTCATGTTTACACAGAGATACAGTGTCAGTTACACCCAACAATTAAGTGTTTGTGGTATTAAAAGACCATTGTGGTAAGTAGCCATTGTGACATAATGAAAATATTCAGGAACAATCCATAATCATAGACTCTTTTTATTTTGCAAGATGTTTGAAGTTCATTTACATTTCTGTGTCAGATCATCTGCTTGAAAGTTTATTAAAGGTAACAGTAGCACTGATTCCAATGACATTTCCACTAATAAAGTCAATGGAAGAAATGAAGGTTAGATACATGTAACCATGTAATGTAGTATGAGAAATCCAATTTGTATCTTACTCAAATCTGTTAATTCATGTCCTAGAGTTAAGAAGATAATAGGCTGAAAAATTTAAAGTTTGCTTCCATAGATGGAATGTTTGCTGGAACGACTTTAAAAAAATTCAGACACTACATCTCTGTGCCAGGCAGGATCTCTCACATTATAAAACAAAATTTATGCCAAACTGTCTTATTCCTGGAAGTAAAGCAAATTTAAATCCAACAATGGAGTGATCTTAATTAAGGAGTACGTATAGCACAGTTAAGTCTGTTTTCCAAGATGATCTAAAATTTTTACACAAAAATATTTTTTTAAATGTATTCTTATTATTTAAGGCCTGAGTTTATATATTTATTGATAGTCTATGTGATGTTTTATATTTAAAGAAATTTTGTAGCTGACAGGAAGTTGGAGAGGGAACACATGCAATAAGTGCTGGCTACAAGCCAGGCACTGTCGTAGATACGTCATAAATCCCATGGGATTTGGTCCTCACAGCACCCTGTAAAGAAGCCATTGCTTTTCCCAATAAGAAAATTAAATATCAAATTTTTATGTCTATTACCAAGTTACTTAGTAAAATTTGAATATCCTCCTCTTTCACTCAAAGGAAATCATTGTTTTTAGAAGGAGAATCTGAACACCGCATAAGTGAGCTTCAGTGACTTTTTTCTTAATGAAGAAGACCTCTCCCCTTGGCAAGCATCAGGAACATGATTGTAGATGGGGCACTAGATGCAGGGGGGGGGGGGCTAGAGGGCGTGGTTCCTGCTTCCATTTCTGTAAGATCAGCTTCCTAGCCTAACTGGGGATTCTCATACGCCACCTAAATGAGGGGCCACAGCCTTTCCAGTGACTGAAGTTTGAGATTCTCATTATTCCCCTTCATATCAAAAGTTACTTGGTAATCTCAAATGCTAATACGCCCCCCCCGACACACACACATAGTGGTGTTAATTATTATTATAAGACAATAAATGTCTTCCTTCTTTTCCTTGTTAACTAAGTATTTTTAAGCTTCAATTAGTGAACTGAATTCATAGATAATAAGTTCAGAAATATGATTCATTTTTAATTCATTAACCTGATTGCATCAAAGCTGTTAAGCAGATAGCACCATTCTAACGTTAGACATGTATGAGAATTAAATTCAGCTTTCTCAATATCTTTCTTGCTGGTTACTGGCTTCAATAACTGAAGTAGGCATCTCATTACTTGTGTCTGCAAGGCTCCATCCAACACACTTTTTAAAAATCCATAACAACTACTAAATTTGCATGCATTCACATTTCTTGGATGCCACATTTGAGTCTCTTTCAAATTTTTGTGAAGTTTAGTGAAATAAGAAATGCAAATGTGTAAAAATCCAGCCCATTTAAATTAGAAATAGTGTAGCTTATCTTCTTCAGGGTAAAATGATAAAAGTTTGTTAGCCAATCTTGAACAAAATTTTTTCAAGAGGCAGTCCTAGATCAGACATAACTAGTCAAAGGCAGAAATTATTATTTTTTCATATTTAACCAGAATAGCACCACTATTGATGGCCCAAATAGTTTCACAATTAGAATTTGAAGCAACCAAGTTCTGAAGAAAATGGCAGTGGAATGGACCAGAGCTGAGACACCAGTGGTTGGCCTGTGCTCTAACAATCACATCAGTAGGGATGAATTCCTTTCTTCATAAATCTTGTAGCCTGACCAGGCTGTGGTGCAGTGGATAGAGCATCAGACTGGGTCGCATAGAATTGAGGTTCAAAACCCCGAAGTCACTGGCTTGGGCACAGGCTTATCTGGTTTGAGCAAGGTTCATTAACTTGAGCCCAAGTCGCTGGCTTGCACAAGAGATCACTCGGTCTGCGCTCCCAACCCCAATCAGGGCACATATGAGAAAACAGTCAATGAACAACTAAGGTGCTACAATGAGGAATTGGTGTTTCTCATCTCTCTCCCTTCCTGTCTGTCTGTCCCTATCTGTCCCTCTTTCTGTCTCTCACAAAAAAAATATCTTGTCAAGAAATTCCTTATATATGCTTATGAATTTATGTTGCCTCACCCCATATCTCTGAGAAATCCCCCCTCAAATACTTTGCAATAGCTAGTAATCTATTCATATGTTCCTTGTGCTCACAAATCCTTCTCATTCTTTCCCCACCTCTCTAGTAACTGATTTCCTTTCCAATGTCACTTCTGCTAGAATTCATCTGAGCCTCCTGTTTGTCTGAAATGGAAAACTCTGGAACTGTACAGCATACATTTTTTGTTGCTAATGTGTTGGCCTCTTTATTGATTAAGCCTCTGTCCACTCTCTTAGACTGGTTCTGGTCAGAATGAGAAGTCTGAGAATCTATTCCATGCTGTGCATTGTCCAACGACGGCCTCTGCCACCAAATATAGGATTTGGTAACTTCAACAGCAGTCAGTTTTTACACTCAAGAGAGAACTATCCATACTTGAGGAATGCACCACCATGTATTTTTGTGACGACTATACACTACAGTTAATTACTCAAGTAATGAAAAAAGTAAACCAGCAATAAATTTATTCAAGTTATGAATTAGATAAGTTAGTACAGCAGCTGCTTTTATTTTATTTTTTTCACTTGCACTAATTCAAATGATCATGTCAACCAACTACCGCTTTGACCTTTTAAAGTGTGACAGGTGTTTTGTCTAGCATTGTTTTACTTATTCAGAAACAAATTAGTGAGAAGTCAGGACCACTTTTGAAGCTTTTGTCACCCAACAGCTTTTGTTGGGGCAAAGTTCAGATAAATTTTTGTCACTTAAAGTCCGTGTTCACATCACTATAGTCATATCGCTGGTGGAAATGAAAGTTTCACATGAGACCCATCCATCCTAAAGACAGGTGCACGATGACATAGCCTTTGTCAACTCAAGCTATCTCCAACCCTCTGCACAATGTTTTTAAAACAAGCACAGATCCACAAGACTGGATTTGATAGATTTCATGTCTGGGTGCACCTTTATCTTCCAAATGGTATAAGACAAAAATATGTTTGGTAAACTATCATACTCGATGAAAATTGTTCGGGGAAGGGAGACCATGTGTGGAGGTGAGAGGTATGGGCTGTGCATGAGGTCAGATGCACAGGGTGGGCATGTCAGTCTGGAGGCAGACCAATGTGGGTACATCTAGAGGTAGAGAAAGCAGTCAGAAAGTAACCCTAGAAATATCTCAACAAGCAAATGTAGATTTCAATAGAATTATATGCTTCAATCAGTATTTTGATTAATATTTGTTGAGTAAAGAGGCCATAGAGATTTTAAGCTCGTGAAAAAGATTTCAAGAAAAGAACAGGCAGAATGCTTGAATTTCAGATACCCACACAAAGAAAACTGTATGAATTATAAAGTGTGTAGGAGGCTTATAGGCATATGTACTGCTAAGGCAACTACTTCATCTTGAGATGTCTATTTAAACTCATTAAAAAGGGAATCAGCAATATTGTCAGAACACGTATAAATAAGGGCCGTAATGAGGAGATTGGATGGAATCATTCCTGTGGGAGTAGGAAGTACGCAGAGTCTGAGAAATGAGTCAGCTTTATGGAGCGCAGTATTTGCTAGTTGTCAGAGTATCTCCATTGCTAAAGTGACTGAGAGTAAACCAGGAGGCTCCGGGAAGATGAGGCCTCCCTTCTTTCTCTTCTGGGTGTTCCAGCCCAATGGGACTAGTGGGACCAGGTTTTGGATTTGCTCAATTTATAATGTGGACTCATTCCAGGTCTGTGAGAGACACAGGAGAGCCAAGTGCTCTCAAACTTGTAGGTAATAAATTGAGTGTTAGTTAGAGCAAAGTAAAACAGATATCTGGACCATGTCTTGATTTGGATATTAAATGGTTTTTAGAGAGGGTATTGATGGTGTCCTTGCATCTGAGTGATGGCCAGCTCCTAGGAGCTGTGCTTTGCTGCTGATAGGCATGGGAAGGGCAGCACCAACATTAGCAGATTAGCCCATTGCCAAAACATTTGGGCCAGAGTCCTCGTGAAGACAGCTTCCAAGGTGATTACATTTTCTGAATATCCTCTATATAAAACTTGCATGGAGATTGTGAACTCAAAATGCTAAAAAGCTTTCTAAATTATGTGCTGTGAATCCTATAAAAAGGTTTATTAATCAAATAAATTTGGGAAACAAGTTATGCTAACATCCTTTTAAGCTTCATTGACTTTCACATTGAACGTAGTATATTCAAGGGTTGGCAAGATGTTGCAGCATAAAAACCTACCTAACCAGAAATCCTCCATCAATTTTTATGAGCAAAGCATTTCTGATTAATTCATCTTGCCATATTTACTGAGCTCTACTTCCTTTAGAATCAACCTCTCCCTACCTCCTAACACAAACATACCCTAATCCCAAGAGCGGCCTTCCAACAGTCAAGTTTATATAATGGAACTCAAGAATGTTGAAATTGGCAGGTCAGACAGCAAGGCAATGCTTACATTCTCTAAGTATGTGCTTAAAGTTTATACCTCATGCATGTTTTTCTTTTGTCGTTGTTTTTTTTTTTTTTTTTTTTTTTTTTTTTTTTTTTTTTTTTTACAGGGACAGAGAGAGAGAGAGTCAGAGAGAGGGATAGATAGGGATAGACAGACAGGAACGAAGGGAGATGAGAAGCATCAATCATCAGGTTTTTTCTTTTTTTTGCGACACCTTAGTTGTTCATTGATTGCTTTCTCATATGTGCCTTGACCACAGACCTTCCTGGAGCCAGCGACCTTGGGTCCAAGCTGGTGAGCTTTTTTTTTGCTCAAGCCAGATGAGCCCGCGCTCAAGCTGGTGAGCTCGGGGTCTCGAACCTGGGTCCTCCACATCCCAGTCTGACACTCTATCTACTGCGCCACCACCTGGTCAGGCTCATGCACTTTTAATGTCATCTTCTGGTAACATATTTAAGGACAGAGGAAGTCTAAATGAACTTCTTGATAGTCACTTGTCATTAGCCATATGGAAAGATGAGTTATAACTAGGACTTCTGTGTCTACAGAATAGATCTGGATATATAGGTAAGCTCAACTTTTGGATCTGGGCTTGCCAGAGTTATATTCTCAGTTTTCCCAGTGATCTTCTAACTTCAGTAGCTATCCCCATATAGGAACAACATAAGCATGAACTTTCCTGAAGTATAGAGCCTCCCTCATCTCCACCGGCTTTCAATGGTTTTGAGGTTTTAGTATCCCATTTTCTATTCCTATTTTATCTCTTTTAAAGCATTCAAGGCATTGTTGGGGGAAATTGCAGCCGTAACTGTCACTGCAGAAATGAACCAGGCTCATGCAACCTTGAAGAATACTTCTAATAACTTAGTAGAGAAACTCTGGGGCTGGAGTTGTCAATTTTCTGTGGCATAACTGAGAAAAAGAGAAAGCTGGTGTGATGAGACAATGGGGGTAGCAGTTACCCAGAGAGAGCAGAGATAGAGATAAGGAAAGGATACCAGAACTCAGTTTCAGACACTTCCTGAAGCCACTCTCAGATTCCTCTGTTCCTGGGCTCCCTGGTATCTTTTTTCTAAGTTCATACAAACTCAAGCTGGTGTTTGCTTCTTGGGACAATGTTCTTAACCAGTCAGTATCATTGGGAAGCAGCACTTTATTAGAGCATACTTTGTAGACTGTGGATTTTCAGGAACTCAAGGGACAAATACAGAAATAATACAAGCTACTCATTGTGTCACTACACACTTTACTGTTATTCAAAGTCCTGCTCCCAACTATCTTATAACCTCAATAATGACCTGTTCAGCCCTCCAAAAATTATATGTGAAGGTATAAAGACAGATATGTTTTTGAAAGATCGAGACTCCCAATTTGAGGTGAAGATGGATGCTAGGTTAGTAAAGACTGAAATCACCAGGAAAAGCATAAGGGAAAGTCAAAATAATAAGAGGTCAGAGTCCCAATCCAGTGCCTAACTTAAAAATCTTTCAGCACATTATTTTAACTACATCTGGGTTGGACAAATGATTTTTAAGAAACCAGACACATACAAAAGTGATATGCATATAAAAACTGTGCTTTTCAGAACAGTACTCAATGCAATCACACTCCTTCACCAATTTGAGCTCTTTTATAAGAAAAAAATAGCTATTGATGCCACAGTGTTCTTCCTGAGTGATGTAAGTCTTCGCCTCTAGTGACAATCAGAGATGAGAGCCTAGCAACCAAGCAATTCAAGCTGAGAAGCCACAGAACTAAACCAACCACTGCTGAGGGGATTAACTTCCCACATAACTTGTAAAACAGACAAAGAATAAACAGCAAAAGATTCAGTACTAAAAAATAGAAATCTCAACTATATTAGGTTTTTTAAAAGTAATATAAAGATACTATGTCTCTAGCAAGGTTTTGTGTGGATAAAACAAAATCTAGGGAGATAAGTTGCATTAGTGCCATTTGACTCAAGACCCATACTATCTATATACTATATTAAGCTTGCTCTGTAATAGACTGATGCATAACAAAACACCCCAAAATAGTGGATTAAATAATAACAATTTATTATTATATAAGTACTTCACAGCTTGTCATATAGTTGGAGTTTGAGGCTGGTTGGTGTGGTAGTCATCCCAAAGCTTCCTTACTTACATGACTGGTACTGGCTGGGAGACGAAAACAGCTGGGCCTCTTTTAAGGGAAACTTCCTGGCCTTTAAGGGAAGCTACCTGGGCTTCCAGAAGCCCAGCCTTAGAAGTTATCAGTGTCAAAGATTCAAATTCTTCCCCAACCCTTCTTTTCTTCTCTCTATTCCTCTCAAGGGAGGGCCATTTTCTCAGTTTCCCTAAGGGGGGGGTGAGGTGTCCACAAGGGCACCCTCCCCAGCAGAGGAGCACTTGGCAGTGACTCTTGGCCTCAATGCTTCTTATTGTAACCTCTTTGGGACAAGAAGGCAATAGGTGTTGCCTAAAGTGAGTACCAAGCAGCATTTCAGAGGTGTGAGTTCCAGACCCAGCCAGTTACACAAATAACTGTATATTAAAAATGGATGGAGAAGAAGTACTTCCAAAATAGTGATGTAGGGGTCTTTGAATATCTGCTTCTTTAGAAAAACAGTGAGAGCACTGGTTTTAAAAAAATGTCACAATAAATTTATTTAGAATGTTGGAAATGAATAAAATGCTTGCCAAAATCTAAGGATCTTTTATTCAAGAAAAATTATTAAACCATTATTAAACAGGAAGCTTTTTAACTTGCTAGGAGAGGAAAATCTCATTTTCCTCTCCTAGCTTTGCAATAGTGTTAAAAAAAATAACCTCACAACCATGGTAGCTAAAAACCATTAGGCTAGCAGCCACTGGAGAGGCTGAGAATAAGTTTGGGGCTCCCCTAAAGTCCCTTCCTCAGAAAATTACTAAGTAACTATAATCAAAACACTGTGATACTACCATAACGATAGAGAAAGAGAACAATGGGATAGAATTGAGAGTTCATAAATAAACTCATACATTTATGGTCAATTGATTTCAACAAAGATGCCAAGACCACTCAATGGGGAAAAGAATAGTTTCTTTACAAATGATACTGGAACAACTGAATGTCCACATGCAAAAGAATGAATTTGGATCTCTAACATTCTACAAAAGTTAAACTGGATCAGTGATGTAAAAATAAGTGCTAAAATTGTAAAACTCGTTGGAGAAAATAAAAGTGTAAACCTTTGTAATCTAAGATTAGTTAATGGTTTATTAGATAAGACATCAAAAACACAAGTGATAAAATAAAAACCAGATACATTGAACTTAGATTGAAATTTAAAACCTTTGAGCTTCAAAGGGCACCACCATAATTAAAAAACAAATCCCTAGGCCCTGGCCGGTTGGCTCAGAGGTAGAGCGTTGGCCTGGCGTGTGGAAGTCCTGGGTTCAATTCCCAGTCAGGGCACACAGGAGAAGCACCCATCTGATTTTCCACCCTTCCCCCTCTCCTTCCTCTCTGTCTCTTCCCCTCCTGCAGCTCCATGGCCTCCACCTCAGGCACTAGAATGGCTCCCACTGCAATAGAGTAATGCCCCAGATGGGCAGAACATTGCCCCCTGGTGGGCATGTCGAGTGGAACCTAGTCAGGCACATGCGGGAGTCTGACTGCTTCCCCACTTCTAACTTTGGAAAAACAAACAAACAAACAAACCCAACCTCCAAAATGGGTAAAAATATTCACAAAGCATACCTAATAATGGACTTGTCCTTAGAATATATAAAGACCTTTAAATTAATAATAAAAGACAAATAATTTAATTAAAAAATGTTAAAATATTTGAATAGACGTTTCTTTAAAGAAGATATACAAATAATCCATAAGGAACAGATGTTCCATATCATTAATCATTAGAACATGCAAATCAAAACTACAATGAGATACCACTTTATACCCACTAGAATGGCTAGAATCCAAAAGACGGACAATAACAAGTGTTGGTAAGGATGCAGAGAAATGAGAACCCTTAGAAGCTGCTGTGGGAATGTAATATATAGTACAGCTCTGTGGAAAACAGTCTAACAGTTTCTCAAATGTTGACACAGAGTTAACTCATACAACTCAGAAATTTCACTCCCAGGTATGTACCAAAGAGAACTACACATATGTCCATTCAGAAACTTATACATTAATGTTCATAGCAGCATTATTCATAAAAGTCAAAAGGTAGAAACTTTATGCTTTTTGACAGAAACCATTCATATTTAGGAAAAACAAACAAACTTATAGAGCAGACAATAGTATGGTAATTAACACAAGGAAAGGGGGGTAGGTGGAAGAGGGTAAAGAGGGGCTAAATTGTGATGAAAGAAGACCTGATTTTGGGTGGTGAACACACAATATAACATAGAGAAGGTACAATAAAACATTATAGAATTGTACCCCTGAAATTTATATAATTTTACTGACTAATATTATACCTAAAATTCAATAATTTTTTTTAAAAAAACAGTTATATTTATACATAATGTTTATACTAGGCAAATCCACAGAGACAGAAAGTCGATGAGTGATTGCTAGAGGGGAATAAGGAGAGACTGCTAATGGGTATCGGGTTTCCTTTTGGGTAATAAAATATTCTAACATTAGCTTGTGGTCATAATTGTGCAACTCTGATTATAGTACTAAAATGATTGAGATTTACATTCTAAAGGGTTAAATTTTATGATGTGTAAATTATTTCTCAATAAAGCTGTTGTTATTAAACAAGGAATTATACTAATGACTGAGATTATCTACAGTGTGTCCGTAAAGTCATGGTGCACTTTTGACCCGTCAACAGGTCAAAAGTGCACCATGACTTTATGGACAGACTGTATTTGTAGAAAAGTTTTCTTGTTATTTTTTCAGAGTTGCAAATGTGTCTATTTCAGATCTACGTGTCCGGTACACTGGCTCTCATTGGCAGTATACAACTTTATCTGCTATTTAGTATCCTCCAGGCACCATAAAAATTCTATTCTGTTTTGCAAAACTAGAAGAAATTCTCACTTTCTGCAGAGGTCAAACTGTACAGATTATGGTGATGAATATAAATACTGTTGAGAGCAATACCTTTATTGAAGAACCTGGAAAATGAATTGATTTAAAAAGAAATGATTTATTGACAAACAGAGGGTTATAGTTAACCAATTTTATTTTTTCTCTTCACAAATATTTCTTGATCACCTCATGTGTAAAGCAGTGTTTGGTTTTTAAGCTGGGAATAAATATATTGAACAAGACAAAATTCTTGCCTTTTAGTGGAGAAGTCAGACAATAATCAAACAAACAAATAGTTACTTAATACTAAGTTAGGTAATGGTAACTCTTCTAAAGACAAATAGGCAAGTTAAGGGGTAGAAAGTTCTGGAGTAAAAAGTCCTGCTAGAATAGAAGGAGGACCTTTTGATGATATATATTTGATGGGAAGAGTAGATGCAAAAGTCCTGAGGCAGCAGTGTACTTGTCATATACTTGGTACATTAAGGGCAGCAGTGTTGCTGGAGCCCAGAAATTAAAGAGGAGCATGGACAAAGACGAGATCAGAGAGGAACCAGGAGTAATATCATGTAGAACCCTGACAAGATCCTTGAACTTTATTTTAATATTAATTAAAAATTAAAAGCTAGACTTTTTCTTAATTTTTTGACAGCTCTGATTCTCAGTAAATAATTTTTTTAATTTGACTGTATTGGGGGTAACATTGGTTAAGAACATTACAAAGGTTTCAGTTCATCACTCTAAGTCAAGTCTCCATCCATCATCATTTATCCCTCCTTTACCCTCTTCTATCTTCCCCCACCCCCCTTTCCCTCCTGTAATCACCACACTGTTGTCTGTGTCTATGATCTTTTTTTTCCCTTGCTTAACTCCTTCACCTTTTCTACTCAGCCCCCAATCTCCTTTCCCTCTGACACTCATCAAGAAATAATTAAAAATTCAATTTTACTTGACTTGGGGTGGTGAAAACACAATACAGTATACAGATGATGTATTATAAAATTGTACACCTGGAACCTATATAATTTTATTAACCAATTTTACCTCAATAAATTTAATTAAAAATCTATTTTAGAAGATGCACTCTCCCATATTTCCCAAATTTCCCAAATGAGAAATCTAATTTCCCATTTCTTTTACACTTGTATAGTCTTGAAGTGCCAAACTTTCTTTTTTCAAAATTACATTATTGCTTAAATATCCTACCAGCAATCTTGTTAAAATATTATTTATTGTGTGAAAATATTTGCAGGTATGAAGCATAACCAGAAGGAAATTCTGCTTGTTGACTGTATTTGCAGCCACTGTTGTCTAGTCCCTTGAGCATACCAAAGACTTATAGAACAATTCAATGTTTCTTCTTGACATAGAAACAATTGTTCCCTTAAGCAAATTAAAAAAAAAAAAAGCAGCTAGCATATCAACTATTTGACTCACCAGTGCTTTCACTTTTTAGTTGGTTGTTTTTACTATTTTAGCTATAAGCTTAGAGTTCTTGAAATCAGGAATTTAATGAGTAATTCTCAGACTAAAAACACTCCTTTTCCCATAGAACCAGAAAAGAATTGAAGATTCATTGGATGATGAGTTGTTTTCTCCATTGATTTGAAAAAAAAAATTAGCAGCTCATATAGAGGGAACCCCTTACAGTAACTAATAAACTAATTTTCTTTCACTTCATAACACCTTAAAGCAGAAAACTTTAGGTAAACCACAGACAGTTCTGCCTTTTCAGTGCATTGTTGAGAAATGAATATTATAGGAAAGATTTTGACACAATGGAAGAGGGAGTGGGAGAAATAAGTTAACTTTACACATAACATTTTATTCAAAAATATGTATTCTGGATCTTCTTTTTTAAAGAGTATAAAATGTTTTCTCCACTATTCTGGGTCAGCTTCCATATTCCAATGGATGGTGTGGGGCATCCAGGTTAATGGACAAGACCTTTTACTGTTCTTCAAGCATGACCAATTAAGGAGAGAGGCAAAGTCTGAATTTCTTCTGCTACAAGAAGTTTAATATAAAATGCCTTCAACTAAAAAATGTAAGTTGTGAGACAGATCTGAGTTTCTTCTGCTACAAGAAATTTAATATAAAATGCTTTGAACTAAAAAATGTAACTTGTGAGACAGTAATGGTAACGTCAAAGGAAATAGGCAGGCTACATGAAGGGACTGAAGGAACTAGTGGGCTGAAACCAGAAAGGCAGAGGATGATGTACAGAGAGTTGCCAACACTGGAGGGTAGTAATTTCCAGCCAAGACTTAGCATCAAAGAGTTTCCTTTCAATTTTTAGAAATGAGGATGGGAATAAAAGAAGAAAAATAGAGAATAGTTGGGTTGTTTCATAGCAACCAGTGATTAGAGATCCATCCCAGTAGTCAGTTGGCAAGATCTAGGACATCAGTTGTTATATGCCATCAGCAGGAAAGAGGGTTAGAAGTGATGGACATAATTACAAGAATGGAGAGACAAACCAAGAATCAAGAAGAAATTGACTTACTAGTTGTGAGGAACAAAGTAAGTGTTTGACCTAGGATTCCAAGAAGAGTTCAGGGTCTTTTTTTGAGGAAATAAAATCATGGTATTTTTTCTTAGAACTCTCATTCAAAAGCATGATAGGGGGCTCCTCCATCAGCATGTATCACAGCTCTAACAACATACAAGGTAGATCTGATGCAGTGGTTGAGAAGGTCAAGAATATTAGGATTGCTTAATATCCATTGTTGTAGATTAGGCTTGGTTTTGGTAATGAAATAGAGCATAACACATTGGTAAGAATGGTGGTGCCCCAGTTACTGGGAGGAGAACAAATGCTGATCACTCAGGTTCTTACATGAAAGAGATGGAACACTGAGATGGGGCAAATAAGGAGAGTTTAATAAAGGCATAACTTGCAATGGTGCAAGTAGAGTTAAAGGAATTTAACTGAGGATGGTGATGCACCGCAATGCTAAAAGAAAAAAAGAAAAGAAATGCATGGAGCTGTTACTACCTACTACTGTCAAATCTGAAAGGGCCAGAAGAGGAAGCAACTTTGTGAGAGAACTATTCAATGTGAGCTACAGCCTTTGATTATGAACAGAGCCATTGCTAATCCTAAGTCCAGTAGGAGGAAGTTCAGCGGATATGTACTCTGATTTATCTCTCTTCTCAATCTATAATGTCCTGCTGATGCCTCCCCATGGCCACATTTGAAGCCAGCGGGTAAGGAAGCCCAGCTGAAGCACTTCCTGGAAGGCAGCCTCCAGGGACCTGCTCAGGGTAATGGACAAATCTAGAGGGGCAGACATTTAACAGCCAGGGCAGATCCTGGGAACCAGGATAGGTTTGATATTTTACAAATAGTTTATTAATATGTGTATATTCATATATAGCCACATTTATATTCATATAAATTTTACATTTATGTATGAATTGAATATATAATATATAATATGAATATATAATATATACATGTTTCCTTTTTGAAATTGCTTGCATTTGCATGACTAAATTTTATTTTTATAATGTTCTAAGAACATTGAGTGATTGAGGCTAAACACCTTTAAAATCAAGATATTTTTTTCTACATTTCATAGAGAATAAAGTTCTAAGCCTGTGTGGAAGGTAGAAAGATTTTTTTTACAATAAATCAAGCTTTTGTTTCAGAAAAACAATTACTAATGATGAGTTATTTACTCAGCATTGCCAAAATTCATCTTAATTACATTCTTTGCATGTATTGACTTTTTCTTCTATCAATGAGTCAAAGTCTAGTAGATAAAATATATTTTAAGATTATGAAACCAGATGAAACTTTCTTTTTATATTTAAGCCTAAAGACTTAAGCAGTTGTTTTACTGACCTGAACTCTACCTGGGACACACTGACTTGCTGCCTGTTCTTTGTCTATCTGGTGGGCAATGAAGATCTGATGTAAGCCAGAATGTGCAAAAATACATATTGGCCTCTCTCTGCAAAAGAATGTCACCTCAAGGGAAACTGATAATGAGAAGAAAATTAATTCTTCTGGTTAAATTATGGATTTGCAGTGAGGCAATTTGACCATTTCATTTTTTGCCTAAATAACAATCCTACATGCCATTAAATAGAGAGACATAGCTGTGTTGTGTAGGCCAGGTAAATGTAACCTAAATGTTAAAGTGGGAGCAACCAGAAAAGTAGATACCATGATGGAAAACAATTTATAGAATATCATTACAGCCCTGGCCAGATAATTCTATTTGTTAGAGCATTGGCCTAAAGTGCAGAGGTAGCCAGTTCAATTCCTGGTCAGGGCACATACAAGAACAGATTGATGTTCCTGTCTCTCTCTCTCTCTACTTTTCTCTCTGGCTAAAACCAATCAATTTTTAAAAAAAAAAAGAAAAGAAGTACAGTGATTACTTTTCTTTTCTTTACTTTAGTTAAATATTATTTAACTATTAATGTCAATTAAAATATTGACATAAACAATATTATATTAGTTTAAGGTACGCAACTCAGTAATTAGACTCTGTATAACTTACTAAGTGATCATCCCAATAAATCTAATACACATACTCAACACACATATTTATTATAATACTATTAACTATATATCCTATGCTGTACTTTATACCCCAGTGACTATTCTATAACTACTAATTTGTATTCTTTTGTGTGTGACAGAGACAGAGAGAGGGACAGACAGACAGGAAGAGAGAGATATGAGAAGCATCAATTCTTTGTTGCAGCACCTTAGTTGTTCACTGATTGCTTTCTCATATGTGCCCTGATCTGGGGGCTACAGCAGACCAACTAACCCCTTGCTCAAGCCAGTGACCTTGGGCTCAAGCTGGTGAGCCTTGCTCAAACCAGATGAGCCTGCGCTCAAGCTGGCAACCTCGGGGTTTTGAACCTGGGTCCTCCATGTTCCATTCCTATGCTCTATCCACTGTGCCACCACCTGGTCAGGTCAATTTGTACTTTTTAATCCTTTCACATTTTCACCCATACTCTTAACATCAGGCAACCCTCAAAATGTTCTCTGCATCTATGAGTCTGTTACTGTTCTGCCTGTTAGTTTATTTTGGTTTTTAGATCCATTTTGTCTGGTGTAAATATTGCTACCCAGCTTTTGTTCATTTTTGTTGTCATGAAATATCTTCTTCCATTGATATTCTTTCAGTCTGTGTGTGTCTTTCAATCTAAGTGAGTCTTTTGCAGACAGTACATGTAACAGCCTTGTTTTATTATTCACTCAGCTTCCATATGCATTTTGGTAGGAGCCCTTAATCCATTTCCCTTTAAAGTAATCATTGATAGATACACATTTATTGCCATCTTATTATTCATATTTTTCTCCTTCTTTATCTTTTTCTCCTTCTCTTTCTTTTTCTCCTCCTCCTCCTCCTCTTTTTCCTTTTCCTCCTTCTGCTCTTTCTCTTTTTCCTTCTCCTTCTTCTTCTTCTAGAAGACCTTTTTATATTTCCTGTGGTATTGGTTTAATGGTGTTGAAATCCCTTAGCCTTTTCTTATCTGGGAAGCTCTTTATCTGTCCTTTTATTCTAAATGATAGCTCTTCTAGGTAGAGTAATTTTGGTGGTAGGTCCTTTCTTGATATCATTATGAATATTTCTTGCCTGTTTCTTCTGTCCCCAGTCAGAACAGCAAAAAGAAAAAGTCATCCAAAAGAAAATGAGGATAGTACAAGCAGCCTCTGGGACAATGTAAGTATACCAGCATTTGCATCATGAACAGCAGGAAGGCAAAGAGAGAACAAGGAATAAAAAACCTACATAAAACAATAATGACAGAAAACTTCCCTTAACTGGTGAAAGTAATAGACATTCAGTTCCAGGATGTGCAAAGTCTCAAACAAGATGAACCCAAAGGTGCCCATACCAAGACAGAGATCATAATTAAAATGCCAAAGGTTAAAGACAAAGAGAAAATTTTAAAGGCAGCAAGTTGAAATCATATTTTTTTTCCCAAACTAAAATTAAATCACATGGGAGACACTGAGAAGTGGTAGTGAGTTGGAGTAAGGACAGAAATAATCAATTTATAACAAGAAGTTTAAAACAGACATTGTAATTATATTTGAGAATTTAAATAAAAATATAAACACACTGAGCATAAAAATTAAAATATAAAAAACAAATGAAACATATAAAGCTTAAAATTATGAAATCTGCAATTAAAAATTTATTGACTAGGTTTAACAAGAAATGAAGCACAAAGTCAGTAATTTAATAAACAAGATACTAGAAACTTTCCAAATGGAAGCATAAAAAGCAAAATAGCTAAAGAAAATGAACAAAGTCTCAATGACATATGACACAATATTGAGCCTCTAATATGAATATAATAAGAGTTCTAAAAATGGAAGGAGTAAAATAATATTTAAAGAAATATTGACCAATGAGTTTTTATATTTGGTTAAAAATATTCATTCAAAAATTTAAGAAACTTAACAGACACTAAAAAAGGCACATTATAAACAATTTGCTGAAAAATGATAAAAATAAAATCTCAAACATTTCATATAGATGTTTGAAGATGAAAATCATCCCTGACTTCTTATCAAAAACAGTGCAGTCCAGAGCATAATGGAGCAACTTTAAAACAAGTTCTTGGTGGCCTGACTAGGTGGTGGTTCAGTGGATAGAGCATCGGACTGAAATGTGGAGGAACCAGGTTCAAGACCCTAAGGTCGCCAGCTTGAGCACGAGCTCATCAGGTTTGAGCAAAGCTCACCAGCTTGGACCCAAGGTCGCTGGCTTGAGCAAGGGGTTACTCAGTCTGCTGTAGCCCCACGATCAAGGCACATGTGAGAAAGCAATCAATAAACAACTAAAGCGCCACAACAAAACATTGATGACTGATGCTTCTCATCTCATCTCTCTCCATTCCTGTCTGTCTGTCCCTGTCTATCCCTCTCTGTGACTCTCTCTCTGTCTCTATAAAAAAGAAAAGAAAAAAAAGTTGTTGATGATGAAACAAAATAACAGAAACCCAACTAGCTGCAAGGGAATAAATAGTTACATATGATAAATTTGTGAGTAAATAAAACATATTTTTTATTATTTTTAAAGTCTCTTTAAAAATAGTTGTTTAAAGCCAAAAATAATAACAATTAACTACACATATGTATGTAAAATATATGACAAAGCATGAAGATTTCAAGGTTTTGCTTTTTTTTTTTTTTACAGGGACAGAGAGAGAGTCAGAGAGAGGGACAGATAGGGACAGACAGACAGGAACGGAGAGAAATGAGAAGCATCAATCATTCGTTGCCATTGCAACACCTTAGTTGTTCATTGATTGCTTTCTCACATGTGCCTTGACCGCGGACCTTCAGCAGACTGAGCAACCCCTTGCTGGAGCCAGTGACCCTGGGTCCAAACTGGCGAGCTTTTTTTTAGAATCTGAAGCCTCATCAAAGTAGGAGTTGGCTCATTTTAAGAGAACAAAGTAGAAACAGGCACATCACACCCGTGTGGCATTGGAAAGGTTATGTTTTTCCCTGTTCTTCTTTTTAAAATGAAGATGGAGTGATAACAAACACCTACTTCCTTCACCTCAGCAAAAGAAATGCAAACATAGAGAACATTTTGGTGGTTTTCATAGGGGAGGGTTGTTGGGAAAATGGTGAAAAGGTGATGAGATTAAGAAGTATAAGTTGGTTGTTACAAAATAGTCATGGGGATGTAAAGTACAGCATAGAAAATATAGGCAAATAATATAATAACCATGTATGGTATCAGATGAATAATAGATTTATTGGGGTGATCACTTTAAAATTATATGTATCCATCACTGTGTTGTACATATAAAAGCAATGCAATATTGTACATGAATTGTAAAATTAAAAAATAAGTTATTTTTTAAAAATCTGAAAACAAGTATTTACATTATGCATTCTATATTCAAAACGCATAACTTAGTCTGTTACTTTTTAATGTTTGTGTAAAGAAAAAATATAAAAAAATGACTTTTTGTGAATTTCTGAGATAAATTTCTAATAGTGGTATGAATATTGCTACATTTAAATGAATTGACTTTGGCCTAATTGAAGACTGCTTAGGTAAAATGATATTTATTATTACTAATGATACCACAAGAATGAGCAGTAATTAAAGGAATGAATAATTTGAATAATGAATTTGGTAGATGGTAAATACAAGGCAATACTGTGTCATTGAGAGAAATGTGCTCTCCTATAGTTAGAGAACAATCTAAAGAGAGTTCAGTTAGATAATTGTATGATGACTTATTGAGTCTGCAATATAAACAGAAAGCAAATAAGTATTAGAGATGATTCATACAAACTGAAAGGTAGGACTTCAGTGCATAATAGATGACTTCATAGCATTAATGTGACTTTGTTAATAATTCCATTTTCTGACCTTAAGCAAGATTATTTATCCTCAAGTCTCTTCTTGGTTGTTTAATGCAAATTTTGCTGACTCAATTACTCTCTTAATTAAAATTTAGTTGGATAGAATATGAACAGTAATTGCATGGAAGACTTATTCAATTTATGTTTTTTTAATTAATATTTTGGGGCTTCTTTTTGGCTATCCTATGTCATGTTAAATATTGGGGAGTCAGTACAAAAATACCTGACTTTGCCTTGACAGGATCAGTTGGACTACTATCTGTGGCTCCAACAAGTACTCATAATTTGGGATTTAGGTCTAAGGCAGTGGTTCTTAACCTTTTTTGAGGTACCGAAACCACCAGTTTCATAAGTGCATTCAGCGAACCCTTCTTTAGTGATAAATAAAATATGATTTCTTTTTCCAAATTCAAGACATAGATACATGTTTTTTTACTGGTGCACAAAATGAGCCGTGCATGAACATCACCTTGCTCAAAGAACAAAACCAACAAAGTGCATGAACTCACAACAAATTACGGTATTATTTTATTCTGGCCTCCACGGCAGAGGCTTCTCCGAACCCTTGAGACCGGCTCATCGAACCCCTAGGGTTCGATATTGGCTTAGTCATCCAATGAACAGAACACTGAAAAAAGATGGAGATGCTGGAAGAAACCATAGAGAGCATCTTCAAATGGCTATTAAAACATATTCTCCTTCATTTCTTCTTTTAAAATTTTACCTCCTTCAAATCTCCCTTTTTCAATGAAACCTTTCTTCATCACTCTAGAGAAAAGAAGCATTTCTTTTTTCCCCTAAATCATTTAAGACTCCATCCCTTTGCCAATTGCTGGATATTTACCCTATTTTTTTGTTGTTGTTCTATTTGACTATCTGTTTCCTTCTTTAAACTGAAAACACCTAGAAGTAAAATGATGCTCCCGTCCAAACATGTTAGTTTTCTCCTTGACTGATTTTGCTTATACTCAGGCAGTGACCCTCAATACCAAAGAAATTTGTCATACAAGGAAGGGAGTTTTATCGCTTCTCACGTGGACATAGTCAAAATCCCTTTCCAAATGTCAAAGCTGAAATTCAAGATTGAATTGTACGCTAGATTTATAGAAAAATATATAAAATGCAAAGTTCTGGGTCTTCTGTTCTTCCACATATGAAGTAAGGAGGACTGTTTAGAGAGTAAAGGTGATAGTTTTCAGGAACAAAGTTGAGGAAATTTGAGTATTTTTTCATCATCCTCCAGGGTATATTTAAAAAATCAATAATTTTATAATCCTTCAAATCCCCACCGCTTCCTCCCCCCTTTTCTATCTGGCTGATGAATAAAATTCTAACCAGTAAATCATGACAACCAGTGACTTAAACTCTTGTTCCCAAAGCGTCTTCCCTAAAGTACCCATAAGTTAGGTGGGATAAGTAATAGTCACAGAGATGAATTCTTCAGATTGTTTAGAAGGAAAGATTAATCTCAAAGGATGGGCCACAGAGTGGAAAATGCCCAGTCTGAGGAGAGCTGGGCAATGCAGGCTTGATAAGGACAGCACATTTGGCTCAGAAAGCTGAGGACAGGTGGAACAACCACAGGGCTTTGCCCACTGGGGTCACTGACCCAAACACAATTCTCAACTGGACCTTCTGAGGCCAGGAGCAAGATGCAAATGTTATGAATGCTTCCCAGGTTTTGAAAATATTCTAAATGGCTAATGACATGGTATCAGAGTGGCATGAATAAAGGACTTGAAGTGGAAAAGTCTGCATTTCAGTTGGTTACTCTTTACTTAACTAGTCATTAGTTAATTTTTATTGTTTTATGACCACCTCTACTATATCATTTTAGAAAAAAGAACCCCATAAACTATTTCCATGAGATGATTGAGAGGGAGAGTGGAGCAGGATGACCATATGCTATATTTGCCTGTGGTTTCTCTTCAGTGTTTCCTGATATTCCACCTTCTTTACAGTCAGGTAACAGTGGGAATTTTAAATTAAACTTTAGTAACCCAAAACTGAAAAAATAGTTTAAGAAAAAAGGTTTATGGTTCTAAAAAGCTTGCATTTGATTATCAAAATTTAGATCTGCAAGGATACATTGTATGATGTTTAAGTCATAGCACTAATGTGAGTTTTTCAACAGCAGGGAAATACTACTCTCACTGAGGAGCCAGTGGAGGGGAGGGGTATAGTGCTTCAAGGTAAGTTTGGGTAAATGGACAGTAGATTTGTGTTCCCTACTTTCTTCTGGAGATGCAAAATGTGAAAGCTGAAAGTTTCTTGTACAACCATATAAAATGGGGAATAGGGTGGATAGGACATAGTTCATTTGTTTAAGCAGGAGCCTGGACAGCACCCCACCCCCAGTTTTACCAGAAGGGCATGAGAGGTAGGTAGACTGTGTCAAATGTCCCTGAGAAGGATGAAGTAGTAGCTGATAAGTCAGTGGACCTGTAAAAACCTCATGTTTGGGAAAAAGGAGTGATATGGTAGATGGCAGCATGAATAAACAAATACTTCAGCATTACCAACTTCAAGATATAACAACAGACCAGAACCAGAACTGATGACTGACATTAGTGGCTACTATTTGGTGTAAACACATAATGACCAATAAGCAATGATGCAGTCCATCCTCTCACTTGCCTTGCTGGTTAAATACCTTCTCATAACTCCACCCAAAAGCTGGGCTAGGGAGAAGAGGAAAATTCTCCAATGACTAATAAAACTCTACTAACTCTAACATTCATATTCAAAGATTAATTTTTCTGCCATCAATTAAAATGGCGTGGTAGGATGAAAATTAATTTTAGTTATAAAACATGATGTCAGATTTTTACATACCTGAGTTTATGGCTTATGTAACTCATACAAAATATGAATGCAAAATACTTAAATGAGATAATGTATAATACAAATTTTGAAAATTTGAAACATTATTGAAAGACTAAATAAAAGAAAAAATAGAAATCATAAACACATTGATCTTTCTAAGTAACTGATATTTTTAAAAACTATATAGATATATTTACCAGACAAGATTTGTTACCTACATATCTATAGTCAACTCTCTTATTCCTTCACTCTCAGTAGACCTCGAATTTTGTTCAAGTATGTGTTCTATTCCTCTCACTACATCTTTCCAGGGAGTGGTCCTCATGATGGTGCATCATGATTTGTCAAAGCCAACATGGTGGACCTTTCCCCTTACAAGGATTGGTTTCTGTGTGGGCCAATTATGACCCAAAGGGTTGTGACCATAAATCGACTAAGGCATCTGGAAGAAGTTTCTCTTGCCAATAATGAAAGTTTTGAGACAATATATCTATTTTTTGCCTCTATGCAAGCATAATACTTGTGAAATAAATTAACCCGATAATATGAATTAACCCAATGATATCAGAGTAGAAAGACTGAAAAATTTTTAAAGTGAAAGTAGGGGAGATAGTGAGACAGACTCCCACATTGGCCCTGACTGGGATGCACCCAATTAGGTAGTCCCTGTCTGGGGCCATTGCTCAAATCAACAGAGCTATGCTCAGCACCTGAGGCCAATGCTCAGACCAATGAAGCCACTGACTACAAGAGGAAAAGAGGGAGAGAAGGTAGAGAGGGAGAGGAACAGAAGCAGATAGTTGCTTCTCATGTGTGCCCTGACCTGGGATTCAACCAAGGATGTTCACACACTGGGCTAATGATCTATCTGCTGAGCCAACTGACCAGGGCCAACTGAATTCTCAATGTCAGCGATCAGGAAACATTTTGGCTGAGGGAGTCATGAATGCCACATATTTTAAAATGCAATTCCGTGAGAGCCATACAATATGTTTAACACTAAATACAATGTAAATGCCTGACCAGTGGTGGCGCAGTGGATAAAGCGTCGACCTGGGAACACTGAGGTCGCCAGTTCAAAACCCTGCACTGGTCTGGTCAAGGCACATATGGGAGTTGATGCTTCTAGCTCCTCCCCCCTTTCTCTCTTTCTCTATCTCTCTCTCTCACTCTGTGTCTCCTCTCTAAAATGAATAAATAAAAAAATAAATAAATAAATACAATGTAAATGTGTGCATTTTATGTAAGACCAACACTTTTAAAGTACAATAAATCTCTGAATTTTTTTAATAACGTTGTGATGTTGTTGCTAACCAATGATTAATAAAGTACTTCTTACCATTAATGCGACTTCTGGTGCTGCATGGTTTTGCTGATGGCTTTGTAACCTGGTTGATACGTGTTGAGGTTAAGCTTCATGCAGGCATTGAGACTTCCATCCGTTAAATGTGATTGTAGGTTGGTCTTAACGTTCTTTCGATTTGAGAAAGACTGCTCACATGCATACGTAGAGCCAAACATTGTCAGTACAGCAATACTCACACGCTGTAGTGTGTGATATGTGATGGGAAGCGCGTTCCAAGTTTTGACAATCAGTTGGTCCACGGGTTGAAGCTTTTTAATTTCTCCCCACTTGTGTTTGCTCGCCAACTCTGCTTGCTGTCGGGCAAGTCTTTCAAAATCTTTATTCAGTGACTTGAATTTACTCACCCACATGTCTGAGGTCTTCAGGTCAGCATCTTGTAGCTCAAAATCTCTGACAGAGACACCGGGAATGTAACTCAGGTCGGCGCTGTCTACTGCACACACGTGTGGATGGGTGATGAACTTAAAAAGATGAGTGAGCTCACAGAATTCTCCAAAGCGCACTTTGAATGACTGGAGGAGATTAGATGTGAAGCCCGTTAACTGCTGGAGATCAAGATGTTGAGCAGGGTCACTTGCTGTGCAAGCATCTTTAAAACTCTCCCAGTTTTTCAAAGTGTATTAAACTACCTGTTTCAATGTTGGCGATGAAGAGTTCCAGCTTGTTGAAGGGATAAGACTGTATTTCCAATGCCTTGCATTTTCACATTGAGCTGGTTCAGATGTTCAGTCATGTCCATGAGAGAGTAGAACTTCAGGAGACACTCAGTGTTAGCTAACTCAGGATGCTCAATGTTTTTCATTTCAAGAAAAGTCCAAATTTAGCTCAGACAAGCCGCGAAATGGCTGAGCACCTTCCCTCTTGACAACCAACGCACATTGCTGTGCAGAAGACTACCAGGATAATTATTCCCAACTTCAAACAGCAGTGTTTTAAACTAGTGATCATTTAAAGCTCAGGCAACAATAAAGTTGACCACCCAAATGACCAGCAACATCAAGTCACCAAGCTGTTCACCACACATCTGAGCACAAAGTGCCTCCCGATGTAGGATGCAGTGAAAACTTAGAATGGGTCTCTTTTCATGTTCACAAAGAAGCACTACGAATCCTTTGTTTTTCCCCACCATGCACAGAGCACCATCAGTACACACCAAAATAAGTTTATTCATCCATCGGTAGATTTTTTTTTCTTAGCGAACTCAGTGAAATACTTGAATAAATCCTCCCCTCTTTTTTTCTCTGTCATAGGCAAAACAGTAAAACTTTCCTCACGTAGTATGTGGCCAACAGCATACCTTGCAATCATGCTGAACTGGGATAAATGGCTTGTCTCATTCAAAGTGAGAGAAAAGAATGGTGCTGCATTTTTGTCCTTCATTTGTGTTGCCTTAATTTGATTTGCCATCATGATGGTACAATTGTGAACAGTTCTTGCCAACAGAGGCATGTCTTTTATTCGTTTGATTATCTTGTCTTTATTTGAAAAATAATCAAAAAGTTCATTGGCAACATCAAGCATGAAAGTTTTGGCATACTCCCCATCTGTGAATGGCTTTCCGTTTCTCACAATTGCTAA
Organism: Rhynchonycteris naso; assembly: GCA_037038555.1. Classification (NCBI taxonomy): domain Eukaryota; kingdom Metazoa; phylum Chordata; class Mammalia; order Chiroptera; family Emballonuridae; genus Rhynchonycteris; species Rhynchonycteris naso. The sequence continues at coordinate 234,657,753 of CM072998.1, forward strand.
AGCCCCAACAAAGCTAGCCGAATTCCAGTCACCTTGTTGGGTCCAAACACAGAGTTGCTGCTGACTAGCTTGCACTCTGCACAGTAGCTCTTGACATGCTTTCTTCCTGCTGTTCCCCACTGGATATTTCGATGCAAATGTAGTATGGCATGTGTCGAAGTACCGCTTTATATTTGACTGTTTCATCGATGCAATTTTATCATTGCATATTAGACACACTGCAGAACCTGCTCTCTCCACAAAGGTGAATTCCTCAGTCCATTCCTGCTGAAAAGTACAATACTCCTCATCTTTTTTTCTTTTAGTCATATTCTTTGTCAAAAGTGTTTCTGCAATTAGCTAGCTGACTACTTGATTAAAAGGAGGGAAGTTTACTTTCTGACCTCACAATGACCCATGTACATTATGCATTATCAAATAAAAATTTGGTGTTGTCCCAGAGGACAGCTGTGATTGGCTCCAGCCACCTGCAGCCATAAACACGAGCAGTAGGAAATGAATGGATTGTAGTATATGAGAATGTTTTATATTTTTAACATTATCTTTTTTAAAATTAAAAATTTGTCTGTGAGCCAGATGCAGCCATCAAAAGAGCTACATCTGGCTCGCGAGCCATAGGTTCCCGACCTCTGCTCTATATTCTGCGCTAAACATCACTGGAGACAAATGACTTCAGAAGTCTTCATATTTGTTTTTTTTAAAAAAAATGTTTTTAGGATATTCTGTTAGTTTAAGCTTAATAATTCTAAATTTTAGTTTTAATAACATATTTAGGGTTCAAAATAATGTCTTTTAAGTAGCATTCTTTCTGCTTTTAAAATTATATTTTAAGATAGTCATCCCCTGGTGTGTCCAGAGGTGCATGGACTGAAAAAGAGGCAAAAAAATACAAATCTTTTATGTACTTGTATATGACCAGCTTCCTGAAAAGATGATTAATGATTATCTATTAGATAAGGATATTTAAAAATAAATCAACACGCCAAACCTTATCTAATTTTCTGGGAATTACACTCATTCAATCTTAGTCTAGAAGACTGAGGAAAATTTTCTAACATGCTCAAAGATAATCTCATTTTCAGATATAGATAGATAATTTTTAAATATATTAAACCTAGTTTGTCTTTTTCTTTATTTATGCCTGAGGGAAATTAGTCAATTGAGGGAAACATTTCAGAATTTATACAGTTTTAAAGTAAAATGTCACTGTTCATGAGTTTCCATCATTGTTATAACCTGTACTTCTACAGTAATTGCCACTCTCTGAACTCCAGGTCAAACAACATTTTTCAGTTAGGAAACATTAGGTCTGTCATATATTAATAAAGTATGACTGTATTCTCTCACTCACTACTAACAATTAAAGGTCTCTATCCAGGAATGAACCACAAGAAAACTGTTGTGAAAATCAACTGTGTATTACAAAGTCATATTCATATGCATCACTGTCAGTAATGTTATATAAAAAAATGAGAAAGGAAGTGACAAGGGTGCCAAGTATATAACAACTGAGCTGGTCCCTAACACCTGAACAAATGATAAAACAAGATTTGACACTTCAAAATAATTAGACAGGTGGAGAATCTATTGCTAATTCACAGTCACTGGCTGGAAACCAAATGAAAATGACACTGGTTAGGTGATAGACAATAAGTGAAAACAGCTCCCCTGGTATCATACTTGTCCGGGGCTAACTCTTTCTGACAGTCAGTACCAGTAAAATTCGGTGCCTGAAGAGGTTCATTTCAAACGTTTTCAATTCTTGGTTACTCAGGGTCATTTCATAATTTGAATTTTTATTATCCAGAATAAGCTATTTAAGCCAACTACTGTAGCTTGAAAGCTTAGTAAGGAATTAAACTTAGAATCTTTCCTGTCATGATTACATTGGGAAATCTTGAAAATGTTCTGAAAACAGGAAGTCCTGTGACAGATAAAAAATGGAAAGTTATTGCATTTATATCAATGACCACAAAATCTAATTCAATGAGCTATAGCCTGTAAAAATGGAAAGGTGATTGGAGTAGATTATTTTTCTGAGTTATTGACTCTATGCTTTCACTCTATTGATGCTTTGTATCTGCAGCTAATCTGTTCAGCCCAAATAATACCATGTGAAGAATTCTGAAATTGTACATGAGAAACTATTTAATTACTTGTTGAATGATTTCTAAGTGTCACTATAGTGCTTTATCCCAGATTCTCTGCCCACTTCTGCTTTCATTTGAAGGCAATTGATCAGGAGATCAATTATATTTAGGCTATCAAATCAATTTAGGCTATAAATATCAATTATATTTAGGCTATAAAATATTCCTCTTAAGGTCCAGAATTTTCTTGTATATACAGGAAAGTCAATATGGTTAAGGAGCATTTATGAGTAACAAGTGCTTTGGAAAAAGCATAGGCATCAGAAGCCCCTGGCACCAGTCTAAGTTTGCTGCTCAGGAGCTTATATGAGTTCTTATGTACATCTGTTCATCTTTATTGGACCTCAGACTTCAAGTATAAAAATGACTGACAGTAATATCAACTCAGAGGATCGCCATCTCTAATTGTGAATTCACTCTGTAAACAGCCAAATGTTCGGTTTATTCATTGTATCAGAGCAGCTATGTCTGGTGATCAAGTAATGATCAGGCTTGGGTTAATTGTATATCAATATACTAATATCTATGCCAATATAACAATAACCCTGATCATCTCAAAAATAATTATTTATTCTTTTAAATTTTCTCCATTGTTTTGTGTGTGTGTGTGTGTGTGTGTGTGAGAGAGAGAGAGAGGAAGAGAGAGAGAGAAGCATACACTCATTGTTTCACTTAGTTGTTTCATTTAGTTGTGCAACTCATTGATTGCATTTCATATGGACCCTGACCAAAGATAAAATCCACTACTTAAATGTGCCAGGATGATACTCTATCCACTGAGCTATGTGGCCAGTGCCACACTTCTTTATTCTTAACAATGGCAAAACTTTTCCAAATTCTGAACACAGTTCCATGACCTTACTGCTCTTAAAAATTCATAAAACTCTTTTTTTGTGTGTGTGACAGAGACACAGAGAGGGACAGATAGAGACAGGCAGGAAGGGAGAGAGATGAGAAACATCAACTTTTTGTTGTGGCTCCTTAGTCTCCTTAGTTGTTCATTGATTGCTTTCTCATATGTGCCTTGACTGAGGGGCTACAGCAGAGCGAGTGACCCCATGCTCAAGCCAGCAACCTTGGGCTCAAGCCAGCGACCTTTGGGCTCAAGCCAGCTACCATGGGGTCATGTCTATGATTCCACACTCAAGCCAGTGACCCCATGCTCAAGCTGGAGGAGCCTATGGTCAAGCAGGCGACTTTAGGGTTTCTATCCTGGGTCCTCTGCATCCTAGTTCGATGTCCTATCCACTGCACTACCTCCTGGTCAGGCTCATAAAACTCTTGAGTGTACCTATTCTTTATACTATGCTTTGTGTTTTAAGGTTTACTTTATATATGTTAAATGTATGTGTGTGTATAAATATATATATATGTATGTGTGTGTGTGTGTGTATATATATATATATATATATATATATATATATATATATATATATATATATATATGTAAAATTTATTATATGGTTTTTAGTTTGTAAACACCCTGGGGGGTATCTTGATAATTTATCCAGACATTCTTATGAATAGTGGGTTAAATGAGTTATGCAACAGCAATTGCTTTATTCTGTTGAAACAAATGTTGAAGATATGCCAGACATATGTAAATGTGTGTGTATGTATATATATATATATATATATATATATATATATATATATATATATATATTATACTTACGTATAGACAAAAGTAGATTTCTTATTAGAGTAATGAATATTGAAATTACTCAGTGTGTCATGAAAATTGAAAAAAAATGTTATGTTGTTCACATAGCTTTTTGAATGAACAAAGTATCTCTGAGTACTAAGAGTGCTGACTTCCTACATCGGTATAAATTTAATAGATTTAGAACCAATAACAAGAGTTGTATAAAATGCAAAAATCCTTCAGGGAAAAAAATGTTCTTATTCATTGCTCTTTCTAGCACAAACAAGATTAGTTTTGTCAAAATTAAGTGTAATTTCTACCTAATTTATTACATTGTATTCTACTTTGAGATATACTAAGCATGAAATCATCCCATAAATATAAATTTCCTTCTACTTCAATGCTACTTATGGGACAGAGTGGAATAATAATGTTGATGTTGTCCTTTAGAGTTTAAAAGGTGGAAAATGGAATGAAAATTGGCCATGCGTTTTACTCTTTAAGTGACAGGTTTTTCTATTTTTGTCATTTAAAAACACTTCTGAGAAGTGCTAAAACCCAGCTAAACTTAAAGTGAAATTTCCTTTTCATCATTTCATCAACATGCCTGATATGTTTCAAGAAATTAGTTTCTTTTTCATTTATAACATTTGATATTTTGCAATTATTCATACTGTTACTTTGCTTCTTTTAAAATATTCATACACAAATATTTCTTAATCTTCCTTCAAAAGAGTTAAAATGATCTAATTGTGAAACCTTGATGATGAAAATACAAGAGTAATTGAAATGGACTCTTTTGATTAAACCACTCCAACTGACCTAACACTAAGCTATTTCTCTTTGTGACTCAATATTCTCATCAGTAGGATAAGGTTAAGTCATAACTTCTTCCTGTCTGTTCCTTAGAAATGTTGGGAGGAAACATATTAGTTCTTTTTTTTAAAAAAGTCTTATTATCATTTAGATATATTCCTGAAGTTCTATGTAACCATGATGGAGGAATTTATGTGTTAATAAAAGGACAATAATATGTTTTCAGAATTACAGGTAGAGAAAACCATGACAGGAATACTGAATTCAATCAAGCAATAAGTAGTTTAGTTCAATACATTCAAATGATCAAAGAACCTACATAGGGGTTGCTTAAATCTGTTGAAGTAAACCAAGTGATATAATATGAAAAAGTTGAGAAAGCAGATAAAAGTACAGTTTGAACCAAGGGGAATGTGGGCTACTGAGCCAACCCATGTAAAGAGTGTGGACTTGTAGTAACATGTCCAGCTATTAACCCAAACAGAGACATTCTGTGGTCATGTAGCTCATGAGTCCACTGGTTTGGGATCTCTGACAAATATACAACCATATCCCTTGGCTACAAAACCATGGTGTGTGTGTGTGTGTGTGTGTGTGTGTGTGTGTGTGTGTGTGTGTGTATCTGTAACCTGAGCTCCTGTGAGGTGATAAATTGTATTTCTTTCTCTACTATCAGACCATCAGGCAACTCCAGGTTAGATGTAAAACTCAACTTATCTGCTACTGAAGATCTGATTTTCTTAATTTGATAAATGCTCTGCCGATGTGAGAAGGCTTGAGAGAATACTGAAAAGGTGAAAGTAAGAAAGATGCAGAGTATGAATATTTTTGCATTGGGTTCAATATAATTGGTGTGTTTGAAATATTTTTGAAAATTTAACACTTTGAAGAATTTGATTTAATTTATTTTTAAACTTGTGGCTTTAAGTTAAAATGTCTATAAGATTTGAATATGTTAAAGGCATAACTTGATAGTCACTATATATATATATGGTTACTTCACTAGTTTACAGAAATAATTAAAGTGCTTGGAAACATTTTGTTTGTTAGGGCCATGGGCTTGCACTATCAAGCACTTGAAATACTTTAAATCTGTTAAACTAATATATGTATTTAAATATTTAATATATATTGATTATATAAAAAGAGTGTTAAAATTATCTGTATAATATTGATGAATGAAACATGAATCAGAGAAAGTGTAACTACACTTATTTTACTAAGTTTATAAATAGGTAACCGTTGAGTAATGAATGTAAAGAATTGAGAAAAAATACATTTTAGATTTTAAATAAACTAAGTAATAAGTTAAAGCACAGTAGCTCTAAAATTCTTTTTGTGCCTTTCTACACTTTAACATCAAAAAGCCCTATCTTGAAAAAATATCTACTTTAGAAATTAACAAATATTTGTTCATCTTAAAAAATAGGTGCGCTCTAGAATTATCATTCTATTTAAAACTGTTATTTTGTTCAAATTCTGAAGATCTTATACTCACTTTATTATTTATATAATCCTTAACTCTGGAATTGTGCTTGCTAATTCAAATACAGTGACATTTTTTGCAGCAAATAAGAAAATGTGCCCTGGTTGATTGACTCAGTGGATAGAACATTATTAGCCCAGAGTGTAGGTTCCCATTTCGATCCCTGGTCATGGTGCACAGATGAAGTGACCATCTTCTTCTCTTCCCCTTCCTCTCCCCCTCTCTCTCTTCCCCTCTCACAGCCAGTGGCTCAATTGATTTAAGCATGGCTGGGCACTAAGGATGGCTCAGTTGGTCTAAGCATTGGCCGCAGTTGCTAAGAATAGCTTGGTTGATTTGAGTATTGGCCCCCGATGAGGGTTTTCAGGTGAATCCCAGTCGAGGCAGATGTGGGAGTCTGTCTCACTATCTCCTCTTGTCTTACTTTAAAAAAATAATAAAATGCATTATATTTGATATTGTAATTTTTCTGATAACATCTATCTACACTCATTTCTTAGGTGATCTCACTCAATTTATTAGATATAAATGTAATATACATGCTGATATCTCCTAAAATTATATCTTCATCTTGCCTGACTAGGTGGTGGCTAAGTGGTTAGAGTATTGACCTGGAATACTGAGGACGTAGGTTCAAAACCTTGAGGTCATTGGCTTAAGCACAGATTCATTTGGCTTGAGTGAGGGCTCACCAGCTTAAGTGTGGGCTCGCTAGCTTGAGCATGTAATCATAGACATGACCCCACGGTCATTGGCTTATGCCCAAAGTTGCTGGCTTGAAGCTTAAGGATTCTAGCTTGAACCCAATGTTGTTGGCTTGTGCAAGTGGTCACTGTCTCAGCTGAAGCCCTCTGGTCAAGGCATGTGTGAGAAGCAATCAATGAACAACTAAGAGTGCTACAATGATGAGTTAATATTTCTTATCTCTCTCCCTTCCTGACTATCACTGTTTCTCTCTCTCTCTCTCTCTCTCTCTCTCTCTAGCTAAACAAATAAATAAAATAAAATTATATCTTCATCTAGATATTATTCTTCAATATAATACCCATATTTTTAATTACCTACTTTATTTTTATACTGGTAAGTACCTCATATTTTGCACGTCTAAAACTGAAACTCTGATTTGCTTCTCCAAAACTTTCTCCTTCCAGAATTCTCCATTTCAAGAAGTTCAACACCATACTTCATTGTTGTCCTTTGTAACTAGAATTAGCTTTTGCAACTGGAATTAGTTGTTAACTAATCTTTCCAAATATCTCTGGAATTTGACCACTTCTCTCCAAAACTACCGGTCAAAACATTCACAATCTCTCATCTCAGTTGTTGCAATTACCTCTTCACAGGTCTCCCTAAGTCTATCCTTGCTCATTTAGAGTCCATTCTCCACCCAGAAGCCTGAGAAATCTTTTCAAAACATGCTTTTGCGAACCCTATTTAAAACCTTCTAATGGCTTCTAGTCTCATACAATTATAAGGCAAAAGCCTTATAATGACCTAAAGACCCTGCATTATTTGGCTTACCTCATCTGCTCCTGATCCCTAACTATTACACTTTGGTTTGGTGAATTGCCTTGAGCATACTAGGTATTGTTCTGCTCCCATATATTTACACTGGTTGTCTTTTCTACCTGAATGTCTTTTTGTACAGACCACCCCATGGTTAGCTTACTCATTTCCTTCAGACGTTCACTCTGAAGTCATCTTCTTGGGAAGGCTTCCATGCCCTTTGGCTAACGCAATTTAACATTTATACTCGCATCCCCTTTGATATTTCATATCCCCCTTCCAGCTTCTGCCTTTACTTTTTTTCTCCTGAACACATATTTCATTATACTGGTTATTTCTTCTAACAGAGTATAAACTCTATGACATTAAAGTTTATTGGGGAAGGAGTGTAAGTAAAGTGCCAAAAATTGCTGCCTGGCCCTTCAGTGGGACTCCATCAATCATTGTTAAACTGATGAAGGCATGAATGCACATAGATAGGCTTCAAATATGGAAGATATAGAGTAATATAGGCAGACTATGGTACCTGGAGTCATTTTTCAGGTTTTCATTTTGCTTGGTTGCTTCTTAACTTCATTTAGCTCTTATTACAAATATCACTAAGAGGTCTTTCCTCATCTATGTATAAAAAATAGCACAATCCAAAATGCTCTATTTCCTTCCTTGGTTTTTTCTTCATAGACTTTTCATCAACTGACATCATATTGTGTATTTATTTGTTTCTCTCCTCCTGCAAAATGTAAGAATTATGAGGACAAAAGTTTACTTTTTATCATGCTCCTAAGTACTTGCTGCTACACCTAGAATAAAGCCTGACCCTTGATAAAACCCTGATCAATATTTGTTAAATAAAAGATTAAGTGAATGAATGAATGCATGAGTACAGATTCATTTGGCTTGAGTGAGGGCTCACCAGCTTAAGCATGAGCTCACTATGCTTTCTTTTGCATTACACACTCACATCTTTAAGAATCTAGTAGACAGTCCTAAAGGAATGTTTTACCACAAAGTCAGCAGGTCTTAAACTAAACCTGTTGACTTCTTCTGTTTTTGTTCTTTGATTTGCTTGGAAATAACCTTTAGACCAGAAATAGCACATCATTTTGGCTTCTCCTGCTCACCTAATTTTGAATTCATATTTGGCCAAAGTCTTTATTGACACTGCCTGTCTCCCCTCTGCTCCATCCCTACAGACATTGCCTGTTTCAAACTTTCCTCATATTGTGGAAGGTTCTGTCTCTAAGTCTTTAAGTTCTATACAATTCATCTTCTCCATCATTACCAAAGCTAGATTTTTAACCCCTAATATTCTCAATTTTCCTTCTTAAAATTTTCAGTGGCTCTGAACTGAATTTTCTTTAGCAGACATTCAGAGTACTTTATAATTTAATCTCAAATTTCCAGTCTCACCTTCATTTCATGGCCTCTATGGGGTACTTTCAGGCTAGAACTTTTCAAAGAGATGACTACAGACCATGCACATCTGAATTATCTGGAACACAGGTCTTTATCTTTCATTTCAGCATGGACATAATGGTCTTTATATTTTCTCTTTTTAATATTTCATATCTTAACATGCAGTGTAAACATTACTTTGATCAAAACTATATGTACTTTATAAACTAGTTAAAGATTATTTTTAATAAATCTGCATTGAGTTGGGCATTGAAGGATGAGAAAAAATTTAGCAGATAGAAATTATGATTGTGCAACCCAGGTAGAAAAGAAAAAGCAAGGCAAAACAAGGAAGAGTTAGCCATACTTAAAGGAGTAACATAGTTAGCAGCTGGGTGATAAATAACTGCACTCATTCTTTAGGGCTCTAGCTTTATGCTTTGCCTGTGGGAAAAAGCCATTTTACCTTAAGGTGAAATGTAACACCCACCTTTTTGGAAATCAATGGCTGGCAAAATGATGTTCGGATCAAATTGGAAGAAGGGAAGAATGACAGCAAGAATGCTTCCTTTCTGTTGGCTCAGGAAACTAAACTACTCCTGGTATTCTAAAAGAAAGAAAGTCTCATTTTCATTTTGATCCCATTCACAAACAGAAGAAAGCTTTCCATAATCTCTTTGAAATAACCCTTAAAAATGTTTATAATATACGCATTTATTTTAAGATGTAATTTCTTTTAAGTTTAAAGTAGTTTATTTCTCAAGTCAGATTACTCTTGAAATTCACTCTTTAAAGAGAGGAAAAATAAGCTTATTTAAAAAAATTATTTATTTATTTATTCATTTTAGAGAGGAGACACAGAGTGAGAGAAAGAGAGAGAGAGAAAGAGAGAAAGGGGGGAGGAGCTGGAAGCATCAACTCCCATATGTGCCTTGACCAGACCAGTGCAGGGTTTTGAACTGGCGACCTCAGTGTTCCCAGGTCGATGCTTTATCCACTGCGCCACCACAGGTCAGGCAGGAAAAATAAGCTTTTATTCTCTCTTGTAATAGTCAAATTGCCATGGTTTCTATGACCATGATATCTATATATCTGATAAAATATTTTTATGTAATATGTATCATGTTTTTATTATTTGTTTATTTTTGGCTGATTTTGAACTTTTTAAAACTTATTTTTAATTAAAAATTTTCAACTATAGTTGACATACAATTATTATTATTTAATACTTATCATTTCCTCAATCATAATGCTGCGCACCTAAAACTAATATATCAGCTATGTAATGATTAGACCCTTATATAATTTACAAAATGTTCACCCTGATATGTATCATGTTTTTAAATGTGTAAGGAGAAAAGACAATCTTTTCCTAACAAAAAACATAAGCAATAAGCAATATAGAGGAGAATATGAATACTAATATGCATCATTATATTTGGAATCAGCATATGCTAAAAAAACTAGAAAGAATTTTATTGTTATTTGAGGAAAGGTTATTCATGACCTCTTTCAAGGAGTGATAAGGCAGATTTTACTGGAGGCAGCCACTGGGGTAGGTGTATATGAGCCACACTGCAGTGTGATGTTGCAGTAAGGAAGAGAGACTGGGCTCAATCAAAATACAAGAAAAACTGGGAATGTATAGCCAAAGAGCACAAAAGAAGGTCAGTGGGTAGAAAACTACTAAGAGGAAACATCAGTTGTAAGGGGGGATTCTGGTGAAATGGACCTAACAGAAATATTGCTTAAGATAGTTAAAGGTGATAAGATATCACCTAGAAGATGATGGAGGGTGAAGACCCCAACTGGACATGGAGTCATCAGATATGAAAGATGAGGATCTTAGCTAAACTGATTTAAGATTATTGATTATTGCTAAAATTGAATAATGCAGAAATAAACACAGAAACTCAAGTCAGGGACTAGTTGAGAAGAGTTAACAGGAGACTGAGTAAATTTTGGTCAAAGACTAAATCTATGTCAGTTAATTAAAAATAATGACTGTTCAACATTTCTGAATGATTTCTCCTAGGTCCCCATTTATTTTCTATCTCAAGCTCAAAATTTTTCTTGTGAAAGAAAAAGTATAAGAATAGTATAATATTGCCTGACCAGGTGGTGGCGCAGTGGATAGAGCATTGGACTGGGATGCAGAGGACCCAGGTTTGAGACCCTGAGGTCGCCAGCTTGAGCGTGGGCTCATCTGGCTTGAGCAAAAAGCTCACCAGCTTGGACCCAAGGACACTGGCTTGAGCAAGGGGTTATTCAGTCTGCTGAAGGTTCGTGGTCAAGGCACATATGAGAAAGCAATCAATGAACAACTAAGGTGTTGCAACGAAAAACTGATGATTGATGTTTCTCATCTCTCTCTGTTCCTATCTGTCTGTCCCTATCTATCCCTCTCTCTGACTCTCTCTTTTCCTGTAAAAAAAAAAAAAAGAATAGGATAATATTTATAATGATATAAAGTGATAGTAGTAATTTACTTTTAAAAGTATCTTTTTGTTAGTGGTACCAAACCAACATGCTGATAGTTGATGCTTAAAAACTGTCAGACATTTCTTACAAATAAGTCTATTTTTGTATTTCTCTATTTTATTTCTCTTTTCTAAAACTTTCATTGGAAAACTATTTTGTAGTTTTCTGCCTTTATTTATTTAAAAAATTAGTTCATTATTTAAATTGACAATTAATATTGTAATGTCCAGAAATATTAAAAGAAACAACATTCTCACATCCGAAACATTGGTCATAATAGTTTAGAGATTATGTTCTTTCACTGATTAGTGGATTTATTAAACAAATATATGTTTAAGAATATATTTTTTGTGTCAGGCACTATGCTAGGTCCTAGTCACAAGATTAATAATATACAGTGGCTAATATCACTATGTTTGTAGTCTACTAGGAAAAAGCAATGTGTTTTACTTAAGATCAATCATTATAATACAACATGATCTATGTAATAAGAAGAATATGCACAAAGCAGGATTTCCCAAGTAGTGGCTCACAGTTTCATAGACGTTTATAAAGTATTCATGGAAAATTGGGTTATCATAAAAATTCGGTTTTAAAAAAGCAATTAATAGTGATTTTTAAAGAAGTAATTCACAGTGTTTGAGAGGGCATGGGGAAATTTTGCAGAGTCATAAAAAATATATAATGTACTCATTATTCATTCATTTTTTAACTGCTCAATCCAAGATAGGTTTTGATTATTATATAGTCTTAAACTATGATTATTTATTGTTGGATATAATTTTTAATAAATATTGAGGTATAATATATATAATATATGCACTCAATTTATTTGAATGGCTCAATAAAATTTGACTAACAGATACACTTTGTAAAATGCACACAATCAAGCAATATAACAATTCTATCACCTCAAAAAAATTTTTATGCCCCTTTCTATGAGCCCCACCCACTCTAGGGAATCAGTGATCTGCTTTCTATCACTATAGATTTGTATTGTAAATTTCATGTAAATAGAATAATCCAGTGTGAACTCTTTGGTTTTGACTTCATAAATATAATGATTTTGAGATTCTTCCAAGTTATTGTATATACAATTGCTTTTGATTGCTACATGGAATTTTACTGTCCAGTTATACAAACTTTGTTTATTTTACTTGAAAAGAATGGGTCTTCTATAGCTATCAGATGTGTTCTGGAAATATCACTCAGATCTGTTTCTTTGACACTGCTGTTCAGATTCTTTGTATCTTTATTTTTGTCTAAAAGTTCTATAAATTACAGAGAGAGAGCTTTTAAAATATTCAACTTTGACTACAGATTTGATTATTTTTTCCATTAATTCTGTCACTTCTGCTTTGAATTTAAAATTTTTTTTATTATAATGAACATAGATTATACTGGGGAACAATTTATTTCATTTTCTGTTGCATGAGGTTTTAGAACTTTTTCTATATATATCTGGATTGCTGATTCCAAATCTGAAATCCGTTCTTTGGTGCATGCTCTAGTTTTTATGAATTTTAATTTCTTTTTGTTATAGTTAATTGCATGCATTGATTTATAAATTGGAGTTCAAGGGCAATGACTCTTGGATTGAACATAACCACAAGGCAATTAATGTTTTACAAAGATCACTTTCACATAATTGTAGTTGTTTTTAAATGTAAACAATTATTATCTGATAAAAACACCCTTTTACTTTGTTTTAAGATTGAATCATGGCTTCTTAAAGTAATCATAAATGTAAGGATAGTCATGACACCTTCTGTTATATATGTGACTGTTACACACTTCAACATCAAAGGTGCAGTATTTTATCATTTGTGACACGTGCATATATTGTCTATTTTCAAGTTCCCCTTGGAGAACAAAACAAGAATTGGGCTCCTCATATTGTGTGTCATAATTTTGAGGAAATGCTTCATGACTGGACAAAGGGAAAATGCAAAGGAATGCCTTTTGGTATTCCCATGGTTTGGTGTGAACCTAAGGACCACAGCAGTGACTGTTATTTCTGTCTGTTCCATACAAAGAACATTGGCAAGAAAAAAAGAGATATTCCTTCAGCAATACGACCTATCCCACACTCTGAGACACTCTCAGTTCCAGTTTTCAATGGTTTTCTCTCTTCTAAGGACAAAGAAAGTGAACATAGTGATCAAGTGTATTTTGATAAGATGCATGAGGAAATGGTGGTAGAATCTGAAGGGTCTTCTTCTGATGCCAAGCAGTAATGTTTGGTAATGTTTATGCAGTGGTTCCAATTGGTTATTCAACTCATCTGTGAGAAGATTATAATGACATAAAAATTATCCTCAACTTTCTAAAGTATGAGGAGCATAACTGCATCATTGGTATAGATCTTAAAATGGTGAATTTCCTGCTAGGACAACACAAAGGTTTCATGAAGTATCCTTGCTTTCTGTGTTTGTGGGACAGCTGAGCTCAGGAGAAACACTGGACACAGAAGGAGTGGCCAAAACATGAAGCTCTGGAAGTAGGGATGCAAAATATTGTGAATGAACCTGCAGTTAATTAAGACAGGATCATTTTCCCCCCACATCACATCAAACTTGGCTTAATAAAGCAGTTTGTTCAGGCTTTGAATAGAGAAAGTGAATGCTTTCAACATATTATTTCTGCTTTTCCTGCCTTGTCTTTGAAGAAGATAAAAGCAGGTGTATTTGATGAATCTCAAATTCGAACCCTCATACATGACAAAGAATTTGCCAGGAATACAAATAAGGAGGAGAAAGCAGCATGTCAGTCTTTTGTGGCAGTTACAAAGAACTTACTTGGCAACAAAAAGCAGAAAACTAGGAACTTCTGGTTCAAAAGATGCTGTTGATTATCTGCGACATTGGATGTAACATGAGCATTAAGATTCACTTCCTGAACAGTCACCTTGATAAGTTTCCCGAAAATCTTGGAGCTGTTAGTGATGAGTAGACTACTGCTGGATCAGCAAACAAGATTGTCCTCAATAAGTACACAAACGCAAGAGCTACAAATGCAAATTTTTGCCTGAATAGAATTTAAATAAGTTTTGCACAAATTTTATGATTAAAATAAGTGTTTTAATATGTTCTGTTTCAAAATTGTAGACAAATTCTGGTACAATCATATCTTTTAGTGTATTAGTGTATTTACTGCACTACATAAATTATTATATTTTCACAAAGATGATGCCCAAGAAAGCATTCTACTTTATTATGTTAAACTAAATGTTGAAAATTTTACAATAAGATGAAAACCTAAAATCTTGAATTGCAAAAAGCTGTAGCTTACAGAAAAAAACTAATGTCAAATTTGAGACCAGCATACTCAAATTAGGTAAGAACAACTGTTTTTGTTTTTGTGGATGAAACAAATTTTTGTTCCCCAGTGTTGATTGTTCTTTTTTCCTGATAAATTATATTTTTTATTATTGTAAAATATCCTTGTTTATTTTTGGTAGTATTATTTTCCTCAACGTTCATTATAATATTGCCATATCTGTTTACTTAACCTGATTGTGCATTTCTTTCTTGCCCTTTAACTTTTAACCTGCTTATGTCTTTATATTTAATGTTTCTTATAGAAAACATCAGGTGGAATTTTGCTTTCTAAAAATAAATTTTAACAATTTTTTCTATTTAATTGTAGGGCTTAGCTAATTGACATTTAAGGTTATTGCTGATATAGTTGGGCTTAACTATTACATCTTCTGTTTGATTCCCATTTGTCCCCTGGTTTGTTGTGACTGTTTTGTTGCTGTTTTACTACATTCTGGGGTTATATATTTGTTAGAGTTCTATTTTATATCCTCTGTTGGTTTCTAGCTATGTCTTGTTTATTTTTGGTAGTTGTAATATGAAGTAAAATCAGGCATACTTAACTTATATCATATTTAGAATTAATATTGGATCACTTCACACTTCATGGCCAATATCTTTATATTTTTTACTTTCACATCAAAAGACTAATCTTATAACATTAAATATCTTTTTCATATATTTTCTCCTACTTTGTGCTATTGTAATTTTTTAAACTTCTATATATAGTATAAACACTCTCTAAATGTTATTCTTTTATTTTAAATAGATAACTGTAAAATAAAACCTTTAAATTTAAATTCCTTCTCTATTACACACTATAAATTTTCTAAGAAGGAATATAAGATTGTATTATTATAAAATAGTTCATAAGTTAAACAATATTGTGACTTCTAATATGTGAAATTAAGGAATCTCAGAAGTAAGTCCTTAGTTCAACCAGAGAATGGGGTTAAGGGAAGCTTCCTGGAGGAGGTAAGGACTGAGCTAGTTGGAGTTGGTAGCACAAGAGAAGTAAAAGAGAGAGGGAAGGCCATTTCAAACAGAAAACAGCATGAAAGAAATCGCTGGTGAGGTGGTATTTTTAAACTATAAAGAAAATTGATGTAATGAGTTTAAAAAATGAGGTTAAGGAGGCCACAGGAAAATGTCATACATGTCACATGAAGATCTTGACCTTGACAGCATTGCAATAGGAGGCTGAAGAGTTTCCATCAAGAAAGTGATAAACAAGCATAAGGGTTTTGATGGGTCTCTCTGGAAATTTGGCAAGAGGTGGATTGTGAAGAATAGATCCGAGGTCATTATTCCTGGAGATGGGAAGCTAAGGAGTGAAAGGTAGCGCCCATGAGATTCTTAAGTAATAATATCTGCAAAAGTGAATGCTGGGTTAGAGATGGAGCAAGGATGAAGAGGAATTAAGGAAAGACTCTCAGGTTTCTCAGTGATTTCTTATATTTCTCAATTACTTATATTTAGGTACATTTAGACTTTGATACTGTGAAATAATCAGATGCTAATAAGTGATGGCTAAAAACATTAGAGAAGATGAGATGACCTAGAACAGCATTTAAAAGAAAAGAGTAGAGGTAAACTTTAGGGCAACAGATGATGGACAAAGAGCAAAAGAAGGAGACAAAGGGGGACTGGTCATGAGTGTGAGGAGAATCAGTGACCTGAAAAAAGAGAACACCACCACAATCATTAATGTATTTGGCCAGCACTCTTGGAAGACTTCACACTTATTAACTCATTTAATTTTCATAACAATGTTAGTCACCCTTTACAGATAAGGAAACTAAGGCAGGGTGTGTAAGTAAGTTCCCCAACATCACAAAGCTGCAAAGTAGGGCAGCTGGGATTCAAACCAAAGTAGTGTAGCACTGGAGTCTTTTGTCTCAGGAAGACGAAGGTGGTCAGCACTAAAAGGTAACAGTGAGATACAACAAAGAGGCACTGAAACAGAACTATGGGCTTTGCAAGTAGGAGTAAATCACTAATAGAGTAATTTCAGGACAACAGATTGGAGGCAAGAGAGGAGAAAGAAAATATGATAAAACATGGATTAGTGATGGCAGAATTCTAAGCATTCATATTGTTGCAAACACAGTGTACATTTATATTGGCATTCCACAATGTTTGAGTGCTTAATACGACATAATGCCAGTTTAGAAAAATGTGGACCCTGGCCTCATAAAGCTTATGTGTTCGCATGTGTAATCTCACAATCTGTAATTATTTCATTTATTTGTTCATTGACCAGTGCTCTGGAGAAAATAAATCATTCAATGTTATAGACTATGTTAAAGAAGGTAACATCTATTCTGTAATCTGAGGGGTTGAAAGAAGCTTGCCTAAAGCTTCTGCACAGCAAAAACAAAACAAAACAAAACCCTGACAACCAAACGAATAGGCAGCCAACTAAATTGGAGATGATATTTGCAAACAACAGCTCTGATAAAGGGTTAATCTCCAAAATATGTAAAAAACTCACAGAGCTCAGCAACAAACAAGGAATCTAATTAAAAAATGGGGAGAGGACCTGAAAAGACACTTTTCCCAGGAGGACATACAGATGGCCAACAGGTATATGAAAAGGTGTTCATCTTCACCAGCTATTTGAAAAATGCAAATCAAAACTACAATGAGATATCACCTCACACCTGTTAGATTGGCTATTATCAACAAGACAGGTAATAACAAGTATTGGAGAGGCTGTGGAGAAAAAGGAAACCTCATTTACTGCTGACAAGAATGCAAATTAGTACAGCCATTATGGAAGAAAGTATGGTGGTTCCTCAAAGAATTAAGAATACAGCTACCATATGACCCAGCAATCCCTCTACTGGATATCTATCCAAAAAACTCAATAATAAATGTATGTAAAGACACATGCACCCCCATATTTACTGCAGCATTTTTCACAGTGGCCAAAATATGGAAACACCTAAAGTGTCCCTCGATAGAAGATTGTATAAAGAAGAGGTTGTTGGGCAAATAAGTTTGTAAAATGTGTTTTCTGAGTTTGTTCACTTTTATTGTTAAAAATGGCACTGTTCACATGAATGGCCCTGCCAGGTGAAACTGCTAATTACCTTCCTGCTTGCAAAGGAGCTTTGCTATGCTAGTCTGTGCTGGAGGAGGGGTCTTTGTGGGCCCAGGTAATTTTTAAGAAGGGAGAAGAAGAGGGAAAAAGGAAGCCAAGGTGGCAGGGTGTTGAAGGAGAAGCCAGTTTGTGCAGAGAGTAAGAAGCCATGTGCAAATGAAGAACCAGAGGTGACTAAGACTGGTGGGGGCCTTTGATTCTAGGAAAACCCGGATGTGTCAGTAGCTTTGTGAGCTCTGAATGAGTGGGTTTTGGACCCCTCTGTGTATTTACTTATTGGCCAGTTGTGAGGCTAGAATAAAGGAATAGCCCACCATCCTCCAGCTCTGCTGTTTCTTTACCATCAGTCTGAATCTAATGGGAACCTGCATGTGAATGGCAGTGACAGCAGTGGCGACTACTGGGCCTACATATGTGATACATATATACAACTGAATTCTACTCAGCCATAACAAATTATGACATAGTGACATTTACAACAACATAAATGGACCTTGAGAACATTATACTAGGTGAAATATGTAAATCAGACAAAGCTAAGAGCTGTTTGAATTCACACATAGGCGGAATATAAAACTGAAACTCATGGACATAGATAAAAGTGAAGTGGTTACCAGAGGGAGGAGCGTATATTATAGAGAGTGGGGCAAAGTAGTACAGCGGGCCAAATATACGGTGACAGAGAATGATTTGGCTTTGGGTGATGGGTATACAACATAATCAACAGTTCAAATGCCATAGAAACATTCACTTGAAACCTATGTACAGGAGGTCCTCGGGTTACGACACAGTTCCGTTTCTATGACAGTGACATAATCCAAATTTTGGTGTAAGTCAAAACACATCTTAGCCTAAGTCACTTACTTACCTTAACACAGTTGTAAAGTCATAATCTAGACTATAAAAACACAACTAAGTCACAGAAAAGAAAAGAACATAAATATACTGTAGTGTACATTATACTGTAGTAACAGAAAAAATGACAAAAAAAAATGAGTGAAAAAAATGTATGATGCCAAAAGCATAAGCAGAAACACTCACATCTCAATTTTTTAAAGTTTTTATGGGAGTGAGCATAGTAAACTCAAAACATCGTATGTTGAGTCTGTTGTAACCCAAGAACCGCCTGTACTCTTGTTGATCAATTTCACCCTGTTAAATTTAATTTTCTAAATAAAACTTTTTAAAAAGGAAGGAAAAGAGCTTGCCATTTGAAGACTTAGAAAAAGCTTTAAAATGAGTAAAGGGGAAGTCCCTGAATTCACCAGAAATTAATTCAGCACTTTAAAGAAATAATGAAGAAAGAGAAGGAGGAGGAGGAGAGGAAGGGGGAAAAAGGAGGGTGAGGAGAAAGAGAAGGGGTGATGGGGTGGGTGGGAGAGGAGAAAACCAGTGCCACTGGAGCAAAAGTGACTTAGTCAAAAAGAAAAATGGGAGGAGGCTAGAGAGTCAGGCAAGGAGACAGATTGCATCATGTTAGTCTGCATCTTATTCCAATTGCAACCCGTAGTAATTGAAATGTTTTAGCAGGGGAGTGATATGATTTGGTTTAAATGTTTAAAATATTCTTTTGGCTGCTGTATAAAGACTAAATAAAAGAGAGTAAACATGGGAAGATGAAATAGTTGAGGCTTGAGATGGTTTAGATCTAATGTGGCAAACAAGATGGGAGAATAATATTTGAACAAACAAAAGTTAATAAAAAACTGGCAAAACAATATAACAAATAAAAGCACATGTGTAAATCATTATACTAAATGTGTGTGGTTGGCGTTTTTATTTTGAAATTAAAGAATCTTATATTTGGGTCAGAAGCAAAATATATCTCTTACGGTTCCTAAGACACATGTAATGTAAAGTGATAAAGTAGAATTAGAAATGGAGGGATGGTCAGTGTCACCAGGAACCTGTAGACCATAAGAGATCAGAAATGGTGGTGGTAATATTAGAAAAGCAGAATTTGAAGCCAAAACTATTAAGTGTGACAGAAGTTGTAAACTGACAGAAATTATCATCTGCAAGGAAAATACAGTTGCCATAATCTTTTCTGTTGATGGTGTTCAGAACATGCTACCTCAAAATATGGCACCTTGGCATATGGATTTTCTTGAGTTGAATGAGTGTGAGAGAACTGCAGAAGCAGGAAGGTCACTCTGACCTCCACCACCACCTTCCTTCCCTGAGAGCAGGTGATACATCCCCCAAATGAAAGATACTCTCACTCTACCAGGAGGGAGACATCCAGTCACCAGACACAAGGACTTCAGAGCCACTAAGGTGGTGTAAATGAGCCTGTTACTTCTTCACCATTTACTTACTATCCATACACACCAAACCTCTGTTTCTTGTCAATTTTTCACAAATTTATTGTTTCTTTTTCTAAAATGTATAAAACCTTCCTCTTCTGGTCACTTCTTCAGGTTTTCATGTCTTTGTAAAGGCTCCTGTGTGCATACAAACATTTAATACAATTTGTATGCTTTTCCTATATTAATCTGTATTTGTCAGTTTAAATTTCAGATCCAGGATCCTAAGAGGGTCAAGGAAAACTTTTCCCTACTTTACAGTACCAAACAACATAATATTCACTGAAGAAAAACTTTGAAAATACAATAAGTCCAGAAGAGCAATGATGATGAGATATTTTAATGTATATTTTCAGAATTTGACAGAATTTATAAATAAAAAATATAAGAATATTTACAGTTAGAACAAAGAGTTCCATGTTATAGCTTCAAACTGAATATCCACACAGTTCTGAAAAACATAGATACGAACCCATGCCCACTGTGTACCAGGGTCACAGGGACTATCACAAAGGTTATTTTACTATGAGAAGTGAATGTCCACAGGTAGCAGGACCAGCTGCAAAGACCCTGGAAGAGCAGGGGGTCAGGTGGAGGTCACCAGAGCAGGGGTCTGTGCAGTGGGTAGAAGTGATGAATCCCAGATAAAAATCACCCATACAGGTAGGTCCCACCCTATGGAGTGAAATACTGATGACAGGTGAGTTCTGGAAAGTATAGTCACCTGGGCATAGAAGGGAAGAAACTTGAATGTGTGCACAGCCAAGCAACAGCCATGGGAAGAAATCTCAGAAGGGTGAAATACTCGCAGACTCATTCATGGGAGCAGTCAATGAAAATGAAGAGTTCTACATAAAGTAAAGTCGATCATAGAAACTAGAAACAACAACAAAACCAGTGTGTCCACCAAAAGCCTCATATTAAGAAAACTAAACTTCTGTGTACCAATAAAACACTATACTTTTTAACTCAGAAACTTTATAAGCCACTCAAATTCACTCCCCTATAAGGAAAGAATGGTTACTAATCGATAAAAACCTGAAACCTTTGCAGAGAAACAACAATCAAATATGAAGCAAGAAAGCTATAACACAACACTCTACCATGAGTTAAATATCATCACCAGCAATATCAGATATGAAGAGATACCCTGACTGAAAACTCAAGAACTCAGCACAAAAATAAACAGCAACACACACACATGCACATACACACACACACACACACACACACACACTCACAATAAAGATGAGAGGTAAGGCTTGGCTAATTTTAAGAAAGAAAATGAAGCATATACCGTGCTCATGGCTAGGAGAATAAACATCATTAAAATGTCTATATTACCCAAAGCAATTTACAAATTCAATGCAATACCAATTAAAATACCAATGACATACTTCAAAGATATAGAACGCATATTCCAAAAATTTATATGGAATCAAAAAAGAACACGAATAACCTCAGCAATCTTAAAAAGAAAAAATAAAGCAGGAGGTATCACTCTTCCAGATATCAAGGTTTACTATAAGGCCATTATACTCAAGACAGCCTGGTACTGGCATAAGAACAGGCACATAGATCAATGGAACAGAACAGAGGACCCAGAAATAAACCCACAGCTTTATGGACAACTGATATTTGAGAAAGGAGGAAAGAACATACAATGGAGTAAAGACAGCCTCTTTAACAAATGGTGTTGGGAAAATTGGACATCTACCTGCAAAAAATATGAAACTAGACCATCAACTTACACCATTCACAAAAACAAACTCAAAATGGATAAAAGACTTAAATGTAAGTCGTGAAACCATAAGCATCTTAGAAGAAAACATAGGCAGCAAGCTCTCTGACATCTGTAGCAGCAATATATATGCCAATTTATCTCCACCGGCAAATGAAATAAAAGGCAAAATAAACAAATGGGACTATATCAAACTAAAAAGTTTTTGCACAGCTAAAGACAATAAGAACAGAATAAAAGGACAAACCACACAATGGGAGAACATATTCGACAGCACGTCTGATAAGGGGTTAATAACTAAAATTTATAAAGAACTTATAAAACTCAACAACAGGAAGACAAACAATCCAATCAAAAAATGGGCAAAAGAAATGAATAGAAATTTCTCCAAAGAGGACATACAGATGGTCAATAGGCATATGAAAAAATGCTCAACATCACTAATTATTAGAGAAATGCAAATTAAAACCACAATGAGATATCACCTCACACCAGTCAGAATGGCACTCATCAGCAAAACAACACAGAATAAGTGCTGGCGGGGTTTAGGAGAAAAGGGAACCCTTCTGCACTGCTGGTGGGAATGCAGACTGGTGCAGCCACTGTGGAAAACAGTTTGGAGATTCCTCAAAAAATTAAAATTCGAACTGCCTTTTTACCCAGCTATCCCACTTATAGGAATATACCCTAAGAACACCATAGTACTGTTCGAAAAGAAGAAATGCGCCCCCATGTTCGTGGCAGCTTTGTTCACAATAGCGAAGATCTGGAACCAGCCCAAGTGTCCGTCAGAGGACAAGTGGATTAAAAAGCTATGGTACATATATACTATGGAATACTACTCAGCCATAAGAAACGATGACATCGGATCATTTATAACAAAATGGATGTACCTAGATAACATTATACGGAGTGAAATAAGTAAATCAGAAAAAAAGAAAAACTGAGAACAGCATAATTACATACATAGGTGGGACATAAAAGTGAGAATATGAGACATGGACAAGAGAGTAGTGGTTAATGGGTGGGGGGAGGGAGGGGAGGGTGGGATAGGGAGGAGGGGAGGGACACAGGGAAAACCAGATTGAAGGTGACAGAGGACAATTTGACTTTTGGTGATGGGTATGCAACGCAATTGAATGATAGGATAACCTGGAGATGTTTTCATTGTACATATGTACCCTGATTTATTGGTGTCACCCCATTAGAATTAATAATAATAAAATATATATATATAAAAAATAAAAAAAAATTAAGAAAATTAAAAAAAAGAAAGAAAATGAAGAAAAACACAATATCTTAGCAGAAATAAACACAAATGACAAATATCCAAGGGAGAATATACTCAACAGGTAGTATAATAAAGGACATTGAGAAGAGTCATGAAAATAGAAACATGAAAAAATAAACAAAGCTGATAAACAATATTCAAAGTAGGATGATAATATAGATATAGAAAAAATATCTACCATAAAATTTCTGAAGAAGAAAAACAAAGTGATGAGCTAAACTAATATTTAACATTATAACCAAAAAAAATATAACTGGGGAGTCCCGGGGAGCCCGAGGAAGCGCCGGCCGCAAAAATAAATAAATAAATAAATAAATAAATATATATATATATATATATATAAAACTGGGAATAAAAGATAGACATATAAGTGTTAAAAGGGGCCACAGTGAACATCGGAGAAGAAACATAAAATATTGATTCTGAAAAACATCCTAAAAGACAACTATTAAACTTTAAAGACAAAAAAAAATATTCTGGAGATCTTTGAGTAAAATGATAAAGTCATTTATTTAATTTGAAAAAATAATTTAAAAAATAATTACAATTAAAAAGATTTTAGAACCTCCCCTGACCCAAATGAAAGAAGTGGGATAATAATTTCTGAGAATTTTATAGTGCTCTTGAAAACTGAACGAGTTTTGAAATCTGAAAAATAAATTCTCCTTCAGGCTGAGTTTATGTTGTAATTAAACTAGAAATGGTTTTGGAGTTTCTAGATCTTCACTGAAATCCTGCCTTAGGTAAGTTACATAACATCTCTGAGCCTCACTTTTCTTTTTCTTTAAGTAACGAGTGATTGATATTATTTTAAATAAGGAGTGATGATATCTCAAAATATAGGTGTGGAAAATGTAATTATACATGGAAATGTCTGGCAATCATATATGTTCACAAAAATAAAATTTTGCAGCATTTCATAAATTTCTATGAAGTGCTAGTTTCTTAGCATTCATATTCAAAAGAGTATAGCTGATTTAAAAATGTAGTCAGCATCTTTTTTGAATTAAAGAATTTGATGTAGCCTGACCAGGCAGTGGCAGAGTGAATAGAGCATTGGACTGGGATGCAGAGGACCCAGATTCGAGACCCTGAGGTTGCCAGCTTGAGCACAGGCTCATCTGGCTTGAGCAAAAAGCTCACCAGCTTGGACCCAAGGTCACTGGCTCAAGCAAGGGGTTAATCGGTCTGCTGAAGGCCCGCGGTCAAGGCACATGTGAGAAAGAAATCAATGAATGACTAAGGTGTCGCAACAAAAAACTGGTGATTGATGTTTCTCATCTCTCTCCGTCCCTGTCTGTCTGTCCCTATCTATCCCTTCTCTGACTCTCTTTGTCTCTGTAAAAAAAAAAAAAAAAAGAATTTGATGTAGCTGTTAATATTAAAATCAATGAAAATATCAAGTTTTGTTGACTATCACATATTCCTACAGTAAGAAATCATGCCATAAAAATACATTTTATTTTTCATTTATAATATTTTTATCACTAAGCCATTTCTCTGCTTTTATCAATCTCTACTACAGCCTTGTTGCAAGTTTAAAATGTTATTTCTGTCAACTACATTTTTTTCATAATAACTTTAATGGGTTTCCAAAATATCACAATACCTAAGATGAATTTGACTTCTTACAAATCAAATGTTCAGAAAGATTGATTTTTTTGGACTTGCTTTTTACCACTTGAAATTTATATTTTTCAAGAATGTTATATTTTGCTGCTGTGGTTTCACATGTAGATTCCCAACTGCTTTCTCCCAAAATGAGGGCATGCCTTTTATCTAAGAAAAGATATAAAATGAGGTTTTTTTATATACTAGCTTGTTACCTCAGAAGCATTTTCTATCTGTATCTTTTCGTACATAATTTATAATGTGGAATTTTCTTTATAACATGCTTTTGAAGCACCTGGAAAATTATCTCAACTTTCTTGACATTTATGTCTTCTGCAAATAAGAAATGGAATATGATTTCAGTCATTTCTCTGTTGGCAAGTAAACATAGCACAACTATTTGTTTTGGAAAGATAAGTTAAACAAGCCCCAAGAGAACTAGAAATGTAGTTTAGTTTCTTCCACAACCATCTGTTGTATTTATTTGCAGAAATTGGAGGAAAGGCAGCATAGTTTGGCTATTAAAATACTATGGGTCACCTAGTAGAACATCACTATAAAAATCTCAAGCCCTCCTCTGTATTCACTATCATTGTGAGTACGATGAGAGGTACATGACAACATAAAAGCCATCTAGTACTTTTATGGTCAACACACTTTTTGCAGACAGTTCCCTTAAAGGGGACAGAAAGAGAAATTAGTACATAAGTCAGTTTTTTAGGGGTGCTCTTGGGATAAACACATTTGGAAAGGAAGAAGGTAGGATCAAGTAGCGGGAAGAGTTGAGCTGTGATACAGTTACCACTGCAGTAAGAGACCTCTGCAGACCTGCAGATGATTAAATAGAACTGTCCCCAGGTGAGGCTGGAGTGTCAGGCCATTCTGCCCCTTCGTCACTGGGGGTCAGCTGCCTTGGTTTCGATGTGCTGGGGAGAGGAAGTTGTCAGAAATTGAAGGTGAGGACAGCAGCAGATGGACTCTCAGCAGAGGGTCAAATGTCCCTTGTTCCTGAAGGGGGTCAGGGTAGTGCATCACAGATTCCAGCGACATATAAAAAGGCTATTTCATGCTGAAAAATATAGACTCAGAAGAGATTATCAAAAAGGTTTTAATTCAAGTCAACACAATTTAAACCACTTTGTTCTGTGCGTGCTGCTGACTCAGGTTATTTGAAAATAATGAAATCTTGTTCCTGTCCTTAGATAAACATGTTGTGTAGAGTTGAGACAGGAATCAAGGACTACACTGCAAAGCAGATTTGTTTTGTAACATAAAAGAGCTGAAGCGATCTCTGAGCATTCCAGAGAGGAAGTGGTTACAAAGAGTAGGAGCAATCAAGGAAGGCTTTGGGATGTGGGAGGCATTGGAGGTGGACCTTAAATAATGAAATGCATTGGAACAAGGATCAAAGACTTCTAGGCAAAGGGGATAAAGCTGTGTTTCCAGTGGGCTCTTAGTAACTATTCATTGATGAGAACCTAAGAAATCCTTGTAAAGATGGACAGTGTGTGCTTTTGTTGTAAAATTAATGCCACAGCCATTGAGGTGGAAGAAAAATTTTCTGCTCTTAAAAATCTATCACTAGCAAAATTAAAGGAGCAACAACATAAATCATATATCAAAGTCCACCTCTTCTTAATTTTTCATGAATGATAAAACACTATCCTAAATCTTCAAAACAGCAGAAGCTCCTGAGGAATTTAGACTTACTAGACTATGACTAAATAAACATGCAATGTGTATAGTTACATACTCCCACATGTCAGGCACCTGCACCTATATCAGAACCCAGAACCACAAGAAGAAAAGGATCT
The DNA here is from genome assembly GCA_037038555.1 of Rhynchonycteris naso. NCBI lineage: Eukaryota > Metazoa > Chordata > Mammalia > Chiroptera > Emballonuridae > Rhynchonycteris > Rhynchonycteris naso. Next base: position 234,684,418 of record CM072998.1, read on the forward strand.
ATTTGTCTTCCCTCCTCTCTCCCAAGCCATAGGTCTATGTTTCTCCCAGCCCTAGAGGAGCCTCAGGCAATAGTCAGAGGGCAGATTCCTCCTGAAACCTACTTGCAGTGCTTGGAGGAGCCAATTCACAGTTGCCTTTGGCTCTCTTCCCGTCTGACTACTCTTAACTCTACAGTGCAAGCTAAGCACACTTTAGGATTATACATGTCTGCAGGACAACTGTTCTCAGGTTATACATTTCACCATGTGGGCACTTGTCGTCCCTGGCAATCATTTGTTATGTTTATTATGCTGTTCTCCAATTATTTCTTTTGGTCCTTTTTGTCTTCCTAAATAAATAGTAAGTTCCTTTTTGGCCCAAACACCTCTTTGAATCCCCCATAATATGATCTCAGTGCCATGTCTTAGTAGGGTTGGAAGAAAAATCTGATGATTTTGATTGATTGAGGACCTACTGCAAATAGAACATTACCAGACATTGCCACAGGTAGGCACAATACAATCCCACATTTAAGATTCCGAGATGCAATCTTACTATTCCTTACACACTGGTGGTCACTACCACTTATTAGATACCATACTCTCCTCAAAGCTTAAGCCCACTGAAAAATGACAGAGGAAGACATTTAGGCTGTTGACAGGGCAGTGAGGGTGAGCTGTGGTGGCTGGCATGAAAGAGCAATTTTGTAGGAGCCAATGTATGTGCTTATGAATGCATGATAACCTTTCTTAGTCTCCCTGCAAAACATTTAGTAAAATCTAAAGTATTTACCAGTTAACTGGAGTTTAATTTACAGAAGCAAGGAAGAGCTCAGCTCTTTAATGTGGGCATAGGAGAAGTTTTCTTCAGAGAACTAGTCATATTTGAGTTACGTTTTTCAGAATAGTTGCTTCAGACCTACACCTGGTAAGATTCCTTGAAGTCCTCTCTGTCCATGCTTTTCGATCAATTCCCTGTGGCAGCAGGGTAGTGAAGAGGGCCGGCATTGTGATCTACCTGGAGGATGAGAATGAGGCTTCACTGTACATATTCTGGGCGCCCACCTCCTGTTTGACTTCATTTTGTTTTCTTCATCTCTGTCTCTACATTTTGAATTTTCTCATCAACTTATTTAACAGTTTGCCTCAGAATAATTTCTGATTAAGTTAGTTAAAAAAAGAAGAGAATGAAAGGAAAGAAAAAGGCAATAAAAGATAGTTCTCAACCGAGGGAGCCAGGGTAAAGCTAACTAGTCTTTCCTTGGATTTAACACATGACCTTAGATTTTTATATCATACTCTTTCCAAATAAACACCACTTCCAAAATATCAAAGGTTTAAATTGTGGAAAAATAGAAGAACTTTCCACCATTCTTGCCACTGCTATGATATTGTGTTATATTTAATGAAAAATTGAATAAGAAACAAATGCACTAAGTGCTTGCTTGTTTCATAGCTGTTTTTGTACATTTTAAAAAGGAGAAGAGATGAGAGAAAAGAGGAAAGAAAGAAAGAAAGAAAGAAAGAAAGAAAGAAAGAAAGAAAGAAAGAAAGAGAAAGAGGAAGGGAGGGAGGAAGGGAGGGAGGGAGGGAGGGAGGAAGGAAGGAAGGAAGGAAGGAAGGAAGGAAGGAAGGAAGGAAGGAAGGAAGGAAGGAAGGAAGGAAATAGATAAAATCTGTGAACCCAGTAGATAGATTTCTCTCAATTTAACTTCCAGGAACTCCTCTTGCATATTAAATATTCAATCAGTGATTCATGAAGGGAGAGTATTAAAATTAGATATGTGTGTGTGTGTGTGTCAAACTCTGAAACCCTCTTCATTCTATCATCCAAAACTATGGAGACACTTTCCCTTTATGGAGCTTTACTTGCTTTAGTAGCATTGTGTAAGGAAGCTTGTTGCTTCCCTCAGTAATGTTAGGACTTAATAAAAGTGGAGAACCACTTGTTTCCATAAAGTCAAATCATTCATAATAAAGTAGCTCTAATAAATTTTTTCTTGGAGATTATGTACAGAATGGGTTCCAGTTGTGTTCCTCTAAAAATGCTTTGAATTGCATCTGGTAGGTATCTATAGGTATCCCTGATATATTACTAGCCTGGAAAAATTTGTGTTCTCAGGCCATAAAAATAAAGTGAAACTCCAGTGATAAATTAATATCTTTTTTTCAGCATGTTTTATCAAAATAAATACAAGCCAAGTTTTATCTACCCCATCTTAAACCTGGACAAAAAGAGTAAATAATTCTTTTTTCTCCCTGTGCCAAAAGATTGAATTTTTTCCCCATTCTATTGTTTTTTCATGGGATGTAGAGGCCTTAATAGGGGTCAGTGAAGAAGCAGTTCGCACTCCCCACTCTTTGAGGCCAAGGCCTTGCAGTTAGTTCTTGTGTGACCAATAAACCTAAAGCTCTGTGGTCACCAGGACTAGAAAATCTCAAGGACTCAGTTCCCATCTGCTGTTCTTATTTTACCTTTTCTTCTCCTTTTGGCTTATGAGGATTTTCCTTGCTTTTCTTAGTAATGACCGAGGATTTCAAAAACTCTTATCCAGCAGAGTTTCAAAGCACTGAGGGAGCCAATGATTTTAAATAACCAAGTTTGCCATTTTTCTGTAACTCTTCTAGTGGTGCTGTTAAAATACCTATTTTCTGTGTCAGTGAATTGATCAGTAAGATGTGACTGTAGAGCTGAAAGCAACTCCATCTACATAATCATTTTGAAGGAGTTTTTGCTTTTGAATCCGGAATGAAGAAGCATTCCTGAGATTGTGACTCTCCTGCCTCCTAAAGAAGACTTTCTATACATTGATCTTTTTAAATTTATGGGAGGTTTCCTGATTTCTCTTCAATGTGTCTAGGTGATACCATCATATAAACTTCAGTGACCATCTTACCACACCGCTATCAATTAGACTTACCCTAACTTTTGCATGAATTATTCAAATGCTTTAACAAATAATAAAAATGTTTGCTTGATTTTAATCACTCAATATTTAGCTAAACTCATCAATAATATGGCAAAAAAATTTAATGCTAATGTGGAAATCATGTAATGAAATATGAGAGAAAGGTGCTTCCACTTGGTGACAGATAGAATGAGACTCTCAGATGTTCCCAGGATACTAAATGTCTGGGTGTTGATGGAAGGGCTAATTTTTACACCATGCACAGGGGTGAGCGGCCTATTTTATTCTCTGTGCTTCCACCACACATTATCTCCACCTCAGGTTTTGAGCTGAATCTATAGCAAAGAAACCAAATAACTGTTCACTGTTTTTGGCAACTTTGAATCGATAATGGTTTTGTTTATTTGTTACTCCTTTGTCTATTTCTTTATTGATGGAAAATTGGTGCAGTTCTAATTCAGAAAAGCAGTCTGGGAAGAAAATGGCCAGGTCAATAATCAGTTGTAATAGCCTTAGAATTCATTGCATAGTTACAAAAAACTTTTTAAAAATAAAGTTTTCTGAACTGCACAGGTAAAAGTGACATTTTGAAGTAAATTTCCATTAGTCTTTCTGCTCACTTTTGTTTGACAAAAAGTGAAAGAAAAACTATCCCCTTTTATTTAAAAATGCAAATATTTGAAGTTTAGCACTTAAATAAAATGCCACAAGAATCTATTTTAGAACATTTTAAAGAACTGTGTTTCCATATGGTTAGACGAGTTGTCTACTCATGTGTTGGCTGGCAAAATGGTAACTTCCCTCAGCATTCCAATGTGGAATCAGGAAGAGGCAGGCCCAGTTCTTAGGACAGTCTTTACCATTTATCTTTATATTCTGATTTTTAAAATCAGAAAGTAATATATTTTTCTTTAACCTTCAATCATTATACTGTTTTTTTTAGAGACAACTTAAATGTGTTACCCTGAGCTGTGCATCCTAATTTAGCCCTAGTGGAATTACTTTTTAAATGGACATTTTGTAATAGATCATAAGATAATGTTATTAAAATATATCAAGTTGTTTTTTTATCATCAGGTTTTAATCAAGTTGTACTTGAATAAACCCATCTTCTTAATTATATTTAATAAAGTAAGCGCATAGCTTACACTTTTTGATGATTTCACAGACTTGTTCAATATATGGAAATTAATGTAAGTTCAATTGCTCAGGGCACTCATGACTAGAGTTACTCAGCGAATTTTTTTTTTTTTCCTGAGACAGTCTTTGCTCCTTAGCATGCCCACACAAATAGTGCATTTAATAATAAACTACTATTTATTAAGTGGCTACTATCTGTTAGGCTTTACCTTAAATCCTTATAAAAATTCTTGAGGAGAGTTATTATTATCTCCAACTTACTGGTGAAAAAACTGAGATCAAGTAATTGGGTCAAGGTCACACAGCGTTTAAGTGCCAGAGCTCTGACTAACTTCTGGAGCTATCTGATTCCAAGGATCTTTGCCTTTTGTTATCCCGCTTGCACTTGGTCCTGAGATGGACCAAGGTGATAACTAAATGACACTCACACTTGGTTAATGAATAAGAAATTTAAGTTGTATTTCTAAAAATGCATCTAGACTAGTATGATCTTATTACCTGGTTAAAAATCTCATTTTCCATGAATACAAAGCCATGTGTGTTGGCTTCAGGTGAATGTGGCTGACCCTAGCTCCTGTTGTCAGGTTAGTGCAGCAATCACTTAGTGAGAGCAGGCACTTCCTAAGTTAACTATACCAGTGTTAGATGTGGAAACAGAAATAAATACTGCTCACTCCCTGACCTTGAGAAGTAACAATTTAATCTCTTCTACTTCCATGGTCTTCCTACTCCAATCAAAGAAACATGGGAGTCACAAGTTACACACCTTTCTGCTGTAATTTGAGTACTGTAGGCAGTAAGTTCCAGGCCAGCCCAGTCACTCACAGACTGTGGGTCTGATTCACAGTCCCTAGGGGAGGTAGCCACAGGGCATGAGCTGCTTCCCATGTTGCACAGATATCTCCCACCTTTACTTTATTGACTACAAAATATATCAGAATATATTGCTCACAAAAAATAGGAGATATTTCAAAATGAATATGAAGCGATATAAAAAGGAACATTTAATTTTTTATTAAACAAAAATATCAGAAAAGTGAACAAGTCAAAGAAAGTTGTTTGATTATGCAGATGAGATGCAAAACCAACTTTTATTTCATTCGTGAAAATGCACTATACAAAAGGCTGAAAGCACTGGAGTATCTGCACGTTCCCTGATCCGCTCATTTTTGTGAGCAGTGTATTTCTCTTCTGAGACTTAAGGCTGCCCTTAACTTAAGGAAGTGGAGGGTTTGCTCCTGTTCTTACGGGTCTCAGTTACCCAAATTTCTTTAGTTCGGACTTCACTTAATTTCATAGCTTACAGGGTATCCATTTTAATAAACTGCTATTTGTTACAGGAATGCCAATGTAATGTAATTTTCTTTTTAACATTCCTATTTCAGGCTATAACGAAGCATCTTATAACACCTATCCAATTTCTTTCCCTTATTTTTGGTAACAGTCTCTATGCTAAAAACAAACATAATTTCCACGTATTTTTCCTTTTCAGTACTTTTTTTTAAAATTTTATTTTTATTTTATTCATTTTTAGAGAGGAGACACAGAGTGAGAGAAAGAGAGAGAGAGAAAGAGAGAAAGGGGGGAGGAGCTGGAAGCATTAACTCCCATATGTACCTTGACCAGACCAGTGCAGGGTTTTGAACTGGCAACCTCAGTGTTCCCAGGTCGACGCTTTATCCACTGCGCCACCACAGGTCAGGCTCCTTTTCAGTACTTTTATTTTAGAGATGACTGTGCACAAAAAGTGAGAATCAGAATGAGAAACTTTATCTTGTATTCCAAGAAAAGTGAAAATTTAAACTATTAAAACAGTTGACAGTTAAAACTCAAGTTTAATGACGATTTCGTAGAAAAACTCTGAGCAGATCCATTTAATGGATTTTTTAAATTCTCAATCTATGTGAGCAACACTTGCATCCTGGACACCGGACAAATGTAATCGAATGCAATCTTCTCCTGCCTGTGCTGGAATCATCGGATCGATGAGGAAAAGGATAGAGGTTAGCTAACTTGTCCCTCACCACCCAGCTCATGTGACACTGAAAGCTGGAAAATGAACCCAGGGTTCTGACAGCACAACGCCTCCTTTTAGCATAATAATACATTTTCTCTCTCAGTGGCTGACACCAATATTTCTAACTGTTGCCCCAAATTTCTTTGAAGTTTGGAACCCAAGAGATCATGTGCCTATATTTTAAATCAGTGATTCAAATTGGTTATGATTTGCTCCTTCAAACAAACTTGAAAAAATACATACATTGCACATTTTAGGTAGATGTTTAAAATTCTTCATCATAAATTAACTATGAAGGTTCAATTTCTTGAGGATTATAAATATTGATGATCTTTAATGAAATTTTTACATTATCACTTAATTGCATGTATTGAATTTAATTAACACAGTAATTTGATACCAACCATCATTCATTTAAAACTCAGGAATAAATTCTTGAACACTTGAAAATTTTACATTCTTACCATTCTATTTTAAGTTATATTACAATTCTACATATCCTACAGAAACTCTACTCTCACTTATATATTTCTGTGCTGGAAAGTTTTTTATTGGTCACCCTGTCATTCTTCTCTGTTAAAAATTACATATATAAGTTAATTTTCTAATTTTTTGCAACCATAATTCACAAAGGACTGGGGTATCATTACCATTTTTTTTATTACTATTAGTGGTAGTGGTAATGGTAGTAGTAGTCATAAATACTAGTAGCAGCTGTTATTTTAATTTTTTTTTTATTCCATGATAGGAGGGGAGGCAGAGATAGACTCCTGCATGTGCCCTGACTAAGATCCAACTGGCAAGACCTCTAGGGGGTGATGTTCTGCCCATCTGGGGTGTTGTTTTGCTGCTCAGCAACCCAGCTCTTCTTAGCACCTGAGGTGGAGCACATGAAGTCATCCTTAGTGCCAGGGATCAACTTGCTTCAATAGAGTCATGGCTGCAGGAGGAGAAGAGAGAGAAGTGAGAGGGTGGCAAAACAGATGGGTGCTTCTCCCATGTGTCCTGACCAGGAATTGAACCCAGGACATCCACATGCCAGGTTGATGTCTTACCACTGAACCAATTGGCCAGGGCCCTGTTGTTTTAAAATTTGGGTTTACATATTTGAAGATAAAAATTATTTATTGACACACCAAGACAGACTTCAGCATTAATTCTAGTACCTTTTAAAAAACTATACATTGGTTCCAGGATATCTTGTTCACTAATATAAGTAAATGTAGAAATGCATGGAGTTATTATAGAAATATCACACAATTTTTGCATTTCTTTTGGATTAAATGCCAAATAAATCCTATTGTGATCAACAGCTATTTTAATGATTCGACCAGCTAGTGAGAAATTTTTTTCCATTTATTTTCCTATTGAAGTAAATATGTAGAAACCACTGCACACAAAAGGACTTGTTACCGCAATATTTTAATTTTAATTTTTAATTTATTGTTTTGACATGGTTTCAAGTGTCCCATTCAATATAAGACTTTCTACCTCCTCCATCACGTCTTCCATGTGCTGTGCTAAATCTCTTTGCATACCCATTTCACCCCTTCTGCTTCCCCACCTCCCTCTCCCCTTTGCTTCTAAGGATTGCTACCGGGTTATCTCTACATATGTGTTAAACACGTGGGTGCTTCTCCTGTGTGCCCTAACCGGGAATCGAACCCAGGACATCCACACACTTGGCCAGTGCTCCACCATTGAATCAACTGTCCAAGCCAAATTTTAGAAGTTCTTTATAAATTTTGGTTATTAACCCCTTATCAGATGTATCAGTAAATATATTCTTCCATTGAACAGATTATCTTTCCATTTTGTTAATGGTGTCTTGCTGTACAAAAGTTATATATATATATATATATATATATATATGGTCCCATTTGTTTACTTTTAACTTTCCCATGGAGATATATCGACAAAAATATTGATACAAAATATATCTGAGAGTCTACTGCCTATGTTTTCTTCCAAGATTTTTATGGTTTTGCAACTTACATTTAAGTCTTTGATTCATTTTGACTTTCTTTTTGTGAATAGTATAAGTTGGTAGTCTAGTTTCATCTTTTGCATATACCTGTCCAATTTCCCAACACCTGTATTAAAAAGATTGTCTTTACTCCATTGCTTATTCTTGCTTCTTTTGTCAAATATCAATTGACCATAAAGGTGTGGGTTTACTTCTAGGTTTTCTGTTCTGTTCCATTGATCTATATGTTTGTTCGTATGCCAGTACCAGGATATTTTGATTATGTGATGGCCTGATATTAGGAGGTGTGATACCTCCCATTTTGTTCTTCATTTACAAGATTGCTCAGGAAATTTGGGTTCTTTTTTAGTTCCATATACATTTTTGGAATATTTGTTCTAGATTTGTGAAGTATAGCATTGGCATTTTAATAGAAATTGAATTGAATCTATAAATTGCTTTGAGTAGTATGAACATTTTAATGATGTTAATTTTCTTCCAATCCATGAACATGGCATAAGCTTCTACTTGCTTATATCTTCCTTGATTTCTTTCCTCAATATTTTATAATTTTCTAAGTACAAATCATTTACTTCCTTGGTTAAATTTATTCCTAGGTACATTGTTTATTTTTTATGTTGTTACAATAGTGCACGGTATTGTTTTCTTAATTTCTCTTTCTGACATTTTATTATTGTTGTATAAAAATGCCACTGATTTCTGAATATTAATTTTATATCCCATCACCTTGCTAAATTAATTTATCAAGTCTACTAGGTTTTTGGCTGAGACCTTAGGGTTTTTTATATACAGTATCATGTCATCAGCAAATACTGATAGTTTTCTTACTTCTTTTCCAATTTGGATGCCGTTTTTCTTCTCATCGGATTGCTGTGGCTAGGTCTTCCAGTAATATGTTGAATAAGAGTGGTAAAAGGATATATCTCTGTCTTGTTCCTTCCTGATCCTAAGGAAATTGCTTTTAAATTTTTGTTTGAGTATGATGTTGGCTGTTGGTTTCTAATATATGGCCTTTCCTATATTGAGGTATGTTCTTTATCTTCTCACTTTTCTGAGACTTTTGATCATAAATGCATACTATATTTTATTAAGTGCTTTTTCTACCTCTATTGATATGATCATGTAATTTTATCCTTAATTTTGTTTATGTGATAATGATATTTATTAATTTGTGAATATTGCACCAGCCTTGCCTCCTGAAATAAATCCCACTTGATCATGATGTATGATCTTTTTAACATATTGCTGAATGTGGTTTGCTAATATTTTGTTGAGAATTTTAGCGCTTATGTTCATCAGGGATATTAGCCTACAGTTTTCTTTCTTTGTGGTGTCTTTACCTGGTTTTGCAATTAGAATAATGCTTGCTTCATAAAATGACCTTGGAACAGCTTGAGAAGGATAAGTTTTAGTTATTTGAGTGTTCTGTAAAATTCTCCTGTGAAGCTAATAGTACAGGACTTTTGTTTGCTGGGAGTTTATGATAACTGTTTCAATTTTGATTATTGTAATTGGTCTGCTCAGCTTTTCTGATTCTTCCAGAGTCAGTTTTAGAATATTGCATATTTCTAGAAATTTATCCATTTCCACGTTGTCCAATATTTTAGCATACAGTTCTTCTGTGGTGTCAGTGGTTACTTTTTCTCTTCCATTTCTAACTTCATTTATTTGGATCCCCTGTCTTCTCTTGATGAGTCTGGTTAAATTTCTGTTAATATTGTTTAGTTTTTCAAAGAACCACTTCTTGGTTTCATTGATCTTTTGCATTATTCTTTTACCTTTATGTCATTTTTATTTCTGTGAGTGTGTGTGTGTGTGTGTGTGTGTGTGTGTGTGTGTGACAGAAACAGAGAGAGAGACAGAGATAGACAGGCAGAAAAGGAGAGAGATGAGAAGCATCATTTCTTTGTTGCGGCTCCATAGTCTCTTTAGTTGTTCATTGATTGCTTTCTCATATGTGCCTTGACTGGGGGCCTTCAGCAGAGCGAGTGACCCCTTGCTCAAGCCAGCAATCTTGAGCTCTGATCTTTATTATTTCCTTTTTTCTATTTCCTCTGGGTTTTATTTGTTGTTCTTTTTCTAGTTCTTTTTGGTGCAAGGTTTGATTATTTATTTGAACTTTTCTTGCTTTTTAAGGTATGCCTGTAATGCTATGAAATTCCTTCTCAGGACTGTTTAGCTACATCCCATAGACTTTGGGTTGTTGTATGTTCATTTCCATTTGTTTCAATAAAATTTTTTATTTCTTCCTTGATCTCACTGTTATCCAGTTTGTTATTTAATAACATTGTATTTAGCCTCCAAGTATTTGAATGTTTTTTTAGTTTTTCTCTTGTAGTTGATTTCTAGTTTTATGTCATTGTGGTCAGAGAAGATGCTTGATATGATTTCAATTTTCTTAAGTTTATTGAGACTTGTGTCCTAACATGTGGTCTATCCTAGAAAATGTACCATAAGCACTTGAAAAGAATATGTATTCTGCTGCTTTGGGTTGAAATGTTCTGAAGCTATCAATTAAATTCAGTTGATCTATTGTGTCATTTAAGGCCACTGTTCTTTGTTGGTTTTATGTCTGGAGGATCTATCTCTTGATATTAGTGGGGTGTTAAAATCTCCTACTATTATTGCATTGTTGTCAATCTTGCCCTTTATGCCCACCAAAATCTGCTTTATACATTTAGGTGCTCCTATATTGGGAGCATAAATATTTACAACAGTTATATCCTCTTGTTAGATATGTAGTTATCTTGTTGGATATGTATGATATCTTGTTATCATTATATCATTATATATATCCCTTCCCCTGTATAACTTGGCCCAGTGGGGCAGCATATCCAGGACTTGGGCCAGCTGACTGTGAAGCACTTTCTTGTCCAATACATGTGAGTTGCTCTGCAGGTGTTGACCACAGAAAGAAGAATTTGCCTCAGCTGGTTTTGAAGTCTGACATGTTCTCCTTTAGTTATGCTTCTAGGAAGATTAGCTGGTCCTGCTCTGATTTAGTCTGTATCAGGCCACTGGATGTGTTGGTTCTGGACTTCTTCAGAGGGAACCTGGTACAGACCAGTATAAGACACTGCCCATGCCTGGGGCTTCATAACCTTTGTGGAGCTATAAGCAAACAAGAGTTTGTGGCTACCTCTGCTGAGCTTAGGTTCACATGGGAGGACCAAGCTGAACACCTGGCTTTTACTAGCCCTGGACCTGGACGCCAGTCAGCAAAAGACCCAAGGTTCCCTGAGACTCACCTCCTGCTGTGTTTGTCTGCTGGCTTTTTGTTTGGCTCTGTCACTGAAAAAGAATCATACATAAGTGTTTAGAGCCTGGGGAAATTCAGGGATTATGAAAGTCAGTGCATGTGGCTCCCATCCCAGGACCCCAGGTGTTGGTCTGTCTTAAATTTTTTCACAGACCTCAGTAGGGTGAGGCCACTAGAACTCTGATGGGTGTGGCCTCTGAGACCCAGAAATTTGATCTGCCTAAAGTCCAGACAGTTTTGACTAAATCTCCCATGAGGTGCAAGCACCAGTCATGTTCTTGGGAGAGTGTGGGGAAAAGCTCCACCTCAATGCCAGACAACTGAGTCACTATCTTACCCCCTACTTCCTGACCAAGGCTGCTCACTTTTTAGCAGGGTCCAATCTCCATAAAGTGGGGCCAGAGAGATTCCACAGGGTGGGGCAGTTGCTTTCACCCAGGTTGATGCTGCACAGAAGAGACTGCTCTACCCAAGAAAGGTGGCAACTGCAGTATTGGAGAACAATTCAAACGATTCAGCACAGGGTTCTGATGGCCATTCTCTACAGTGTTTCTCCATGGCCCACCACTTTTACACTCTTTTCACCCAACTCTAGTCCTCTCAGCTCTCTCTCTGCTGAAACTCAGGGTAAGTGGCTGTGAGCAGATTTTCTGCATCATCTCTAAGAGGGTGCCTACATCTTTAAGAACTCCCGTCTCTTTCTCGCAGACAGAAACCTCTTTTCTTTTTACCACCAAATGTTTTGTGGGCACCTTTTCTGGGCTCTGGTGCTCTAAGCTGGGGTGCCCAGCATGGCACTAAAGACCCATTTCTCTCAAGGCAAAGCTCCCTGCAGCCGAGAGTCACTCCAGACCCTCAGCCTCCACTCACTCTTAGGAGTGGGGCATCGCTTTTCACATCTTTACCCTTCTTACCAGTCCCAGTGTGGCTTCCGTTACTCCTTGGTTAGGTACTTCTCTTTATTTAGTCTTAATATTTTTGGTTTTTTTTTAGGATAATTGTTCTTAAATTTGGTGGTAACTCCAGTTTGGTCTTGGGAGGTGGCAGTTGGAATGTTTGCATACTCTGTTGCCATCTTGGAATCCTGGGAACAGACGGACCCCATTTCTTCCTGCAGCCGGAGTCTGCTATCTCCTGGGAGCAGCCAGCTTACTGCCCTCTCCCTGGTGTCAAAGCTGCAGGGCTTACCAGTTATTAGAAATCCGCTTCCTTAGCCCCTGGGATCTGTAGGAAAAGGCTCCAGATGTGTTAATAAATAGCCCTTACGTATGTCTACTTCTCTTTGACTTTTAGGCTTCTGTTTAAACTAATATATCGATTATATATATATATATATATATATATATATATACACACACACACACACACATATTTTTCAGAAATAGCTGGAAAATAATTATTAATCTCAGCACACATTTGTCAATTTTAAAATATGTTTTCTTTGCTTATGTTTTCATTGAAACTTGGTGCTCCACAGTTCATTTAGTTCTTTAAAAAATCCGTCATTCAACCTAACCAGAAAATCTGATTTGTCAAGCAAGTCAGATAATTTCTACTTCTCTCAGAATGGCTAATTTATTTTAATTCAAATAAATCTGTTAATGTGTATTCTTGTGACAACTAAATCACATTGAAATTTGAATTCTAAGGTAAACAGGTGTAACTGGATAAAGATAGCTGGAGCACAGAGTTTAGCCAGGAGCTTGCAGGTAAAGCTCAAAGTAAAAGCCTCTTGCACCATCAGGGCTACTCTTCACTACTACCCCTCACACTGCCCCTCAGCCCTGCTCATCAGCCCTGCCCTTCAGTATTTCTTACTGACATTCTCTGTGTTTGGTCATCATAATTCCTGCCTCAGAGCAATGCATGCTCTCATCTCTTATTTTTTAGTATGAAATTGAAACATTTCAAGATGGGTTAAAATAGCTCATTTTTAAGGTAAAGCTTTCCTTTTGTCGGAAATATGTATAAGTTAAGAAAAAGTTAATCATTAGAATTAAGTCACTTGTTTAGAGAATTGATGACTCAAATGTTTTGAACTGTTTTTTTGTACCCCACAGGATTTTATGCCCTAGGGACAGTGAACCATCTTAAATCCAGGATGAGAGTGTGACTTTCTTTTGTATTAGGGCATGGAGAAAACTGTACAAGGGGAAGAGGTAGAAAAAATAGTCTCTTAACTTGACCTCAGGCAGATATATTTTAAGAAGGCATACCCATGAAAGTTGATAGTACAGAAATTGATTTCCTGACCATAACACCCTTGAAAAGTATTTGTGTACCCCAAGGGTAAAAGTATCCCAGTTTGAAATGTTTCCCTAGAGTACAAGGTGAGGAAATTTATGAATGTAATTTATCCGAGGAGGGCATTTGTGGAGTTTAAGAACTTTTGAAACTGATGGACAGTGTTGTAACTTCAGAAAACCTGAAATGGCTAACATTAGATTGTGAAAGTTTTTCCATAACAGACCTATATGTATGAATGCCTGTGCTGACTAGGAATAAGATGCAAGTTTTACAGGCTCTGATGCTCTTAGAGAAGCCCTTGCTTAAGCTTGCTTTTGTTTTATTTAAACTGCATGAGAGCCAATAACAGAAATTTGTTAAATTCAACTATGTACCACAAAGCTTTCCTTTTGAGGATGCTGTTGTGAAGGAAAAATATTATTGATCTCTAGTAATTCAAACTTTTTTTAAGTGAGAGAAAGGGAGGTAGTGAAACAGATTCCCATATGTGCCTTGACCAGGATCCATCTAGCAATCCCCCTGTTGTGGCTGATGCTTAAATCAACCTAGCTATTTTTAGCACCTGAGGCTGATGCTTGGAACACACAAGCCATCCTCAGCACCCGGGTTGATGCTCAAACTAATGAAACCACTGGCTGCAGAAGGGAAAGAGAAAGAGAAGGTGGAGAAAAAGAGGGAGGGAAGCAGATGGTCTGCTCTTTGCCCTGACTGGGGATTGAACCTGGGATGTCTATAACATTAGACCAGTGGTTCTTAACCTGGGTTCTTTTGAACCCTAGGGGTTTGATGACTCGGTCTCAGGGGTTCAGAGAAGCCTCTGCTGCAGAAGCCAGAATAAAGTAATACCGTAATTTGTTGTGAGTTCATGCACTTTGTTGGTTTTGTTCTTTGAGCAAGGTGATGTTCGTGCACGGCTCATTTTGTGCACCAGTAAAAAAAAACATATACCTATGTCTTGAATTTGGAAAAAGAAATCATATTTTATTTATCACTAAAGAAGGGTTCGGTGAATGCGCATATGAAACTGGTGGGTTCGGTACCTCAAAAAAGGTTAAGAACCACTGCATTAGACCAATGCTCTATCCACTGAGCCAACAGATCAGGGTTCTATTGATTCAACTCAACACTGCTCCCTTGTGAGAATTTATTTATCAAATTGCTCTTTGATATCACAGCTAGAGGTGGCCTGGAAATCTTCATCAACATCAGGTGATGAGAGAAAGAGGAAAAAAAAATGTTGAATTGTTACACTGTCCTCAACCCTCTTACCCTGCATACCCACTCACCTCCCTACCTTCTTCAGTAATATTGCTTAATGTGTTCTACTTCACCCTTGTTTTATGCTACTGTTTTTTAGAAACTAATTCTTACAACTAATTTTCACAACTAACCTGGTCAAATTTAGGTTATTTAGTTGAATAAGTTTAATCCTGAAATTTGTAAAACATTGTGTTGACTCTGAATTTGGCCTTTAGTTATAGAAATGGGCCATCTTAGGATGACATTGTGCTTAAACAGAACCGGTGTCTGCCTACATGAAATAATTTCACAGAGCTCCAGTCTGAACAAAATTCCTAAAATCTTTATAAAATGGAATGCTTTTAGAGGCCCTTTCCTGAAAAGTTTCATTCTACTCTTAAGAATGTAAGTTCTTTGCTTACATTAAATAGTGTTGATTATAAAGTAGCACCGCAAGTTCTTCTTCTCACCTCTAGTTGATTTGTTGGCTTAGTCATCACAACTCAAAGTATGTGAAGCTGTTGTTCCACACAATGAATAAATGCACAGGTTGTGATTAGAGGTGGGAACATTGAAAAAGGCTCAACACTTAAAATGATGCTGAGACCAAAGCAACCCCCTAAAAATAATGGGCTAGTAAGTCAGTGGACAGAAGAGCATTTGGGCAAAAACATAAGATAGGACAAAGGGAGGATTGTTGGTATAGAAAGGATCCTGGGAGTTGTGTTTTACCCATTTACGAGTCCATAAGCAGATGACTTTTCATTATGTTTTGGGCACTCCTGATTCTCCTGATCTTATATCACAGGGAATGACTTTTTCAATGACCTTACCACATTCTCTTCTACATCCCTCAAGACCAATGTTAGTGTACAGTCCTGCTTATGATTCTGATTACTGTAATGACAACTTTAAATAACTCTCATATACTCAAAATTTACTTCTTGGTCTTATTATCAAGTAACTGACCAAATCAGAGCCTTTCTGACAACTGGCACAGGACCACAGAGTACTGAAAATGAGTTTACCAAGAAACTGAGATGGTAGCCCACACATACAACTTTATAATTTGCTTCTGTGTTCCTTTTTTCTTTCTTTCTTTTTTTCTTTCTCTCTCTCTTTTTTTTTAAAAGACTTATATGGAACAATGGTGATGGAAAATTCAGAATGTATTTGTTCCAGGTAATTGTTTATCACTTTGTTTACTTTAATATAGAAACAGAATAAGTTACTATATTTTAGGAAGAAAAAAATTAACTGTCAGAAGTTGGTTGTTTTCTTCATATGTAATAATGCTTTCTCTTTCCCATCTTGCTCAAGAAATATAACCTGCGATGATGCCTTGAGCACAACATAATTCATACCAATTCCCAATCTCACAACTGACTTTAAGAAAATATCTTCAATTATTTCTGGAAAACATTTAGCCCTGAGAGAAGATGATGATAATCTATTGTTCCTTCAGCAGCTAGTAGCTTTGAATGGCCTCCATCACCAGAGGATATGGCAGCTTTAAATCAGCAACATAATCCTGTCTCATTCAATGTACTGTCAAATATAAAATCCAACACAGAGAAGCACCATGGCCATCACAAAAAGATGTTTATTCCAGGGCCATACTCTCATAGTAAATAAACTGACAAAGAAGTCTATTATATCAACAAACATTCACACATAATTGAACCTCCACAGATCTACCTATGAAGATCTTTTTCTTTCTCTCTTCTTTCTTTCTTTCTTTCTTTCTTTCTTTCTTTCTTTCTTTCTTTCTTTCTTTCTCTTTCTTTCTTTCTTCTCTCCCATTTAATTATAGTATATTTCCATTATAGAAATTGGTCGTATAGAAAGATTTGATAATATATTCCTCAAACATTAGTCACCCATTTTTTTCTGTGTTTTTCTTTAATTTAAAATTTTAATTTATTGTGTTGACATGGTTTCAAGTGTCCCACTCAATATAACACCCTTTACACAACATATTGTGTCCTCCCCCCCTGCCCAATGCCAAGTCTCTTTCAAATCCCATTTGCCTCCTTTGCTCCCTCCCTCAACCACCACCCTCATTTTCCCTCTGGCTATTGCTACTCTGTTGTGTGTATGTATGTGTTATGTATATATGATTTTGGCTAATCATTTCACCTTCTTTGATTCCATCTTCTCTACCTGAGAAGATTCTTTTTAACAGAAATTCTTTTTGCACTAATTCCAGGGCTCTATTTAGCAGACTTTTAAAAATAAAATATAACAAATAGACATTCTTCAGTATCATAGCCTCATCTCTAAGTCATTGTAGTGATTTAAGCAAAATTAATAAAAGTGATAGAATTTGAGATAATCTAAAAAGCAGAACAACAAAACAGAAACAGACTCATAGATACAAAGAACAAACAGATACTTACCAGATGGGAGGTGTTGTAGGGAACTGGGTGAAAAAAATAAAGGAATTAAGAAGCACAAATTGGCTACAAAAATAGTCACAAGAATATAAAGTACAGTATAAGAAATATAGTCAATAATATTATAATAACTATGTAGGGTACCAAGTGGGTACTAGACATACTCAGAGGATCACTTTATAAGTTATGTAAATATCTAATCACTATTCTGTACTCCTGAAACTAATATAATATTAACTATCAACTGTAATTGAAAAATAAAAATATTGAGCTAAATTTTAAACAATAGAAATAATTTTAATATAAAAATGAGAGACCTGAGTGTTCTGTATAGGATGCATGATGACAAGACAAACACCACACAAATGGGAAAATGTGGCATGGAGAGAGAGAACTGTGTCACTGCCCGGAGATGGGAGATGAGAGGGAAGTCCAGGCAAAAGTAATGCTTATGTTGGAAGTCTTTTGGAGGACAGTCTTGTATGGGAGAGGAAAGCTTCTGGGTGAGTCACACTCCTGTTTTTGATTACATGTTTTTGAACAGTAGGAGGCTCAAAGAATTTAATCTGGCATTTTTTAAAAAAATATATTTTATTTATTGATTTTATGAGGGGAATAAGATGTATTAACTCATAATTGCTTCACTTTAGTTGGTCATTGATTACTTGTCGTTTGTGCCTTGACCGGGCAAATCCCAAATTTCAGACTGGCGACCAAAGTGTTCCAGGTTGATGCTCTATCCACTGCGCCACCACAGGCTAGGCATAATCTGACAGTTTATGATGACTGTACCAGAAAGAGAGCTATTATATGAAACCAAAATCTTAGAAAGAAACTAGGAGACAATGGAATAAGAATGACCATGGGGTGAGGGGGTAGAAACTTACCATTAATAAATATATTCTCATGTCCTAGCCCAAAATTCAGGACATTAACTTATATATAAGGAAGTTAGCTGGCAGTAATGTTAGCACAGATGTGTGGAGGAGCTGAAGATTCCAGCTAGGGTTGGTGTTATTCTTGATCTGCCTTCTGGCCTTGCTTTTACCGCTTGAAGGTGTCAAGTTTTCTCCTGCCTGTGGCCCTCCTGGATGCTCTCTCAATGGCACACTCTGCATCTTTGCACGGATGGTTCATTTTAATCATAGGTTTCAAATGTTACTTTCTCTGGGAACAGTCCCTAATCCAAAAATCATGGGTTTTCTTCTCCCTTCAGTTTACATCACTCTGGTTTTCATTTAGGACTAATCTTCATGGTAATGTTTTCATGTTATGGAGTTTATTTGCTTACTTCTACCTCTCCCTAGTACAACATGAGATCTAAAAAATTAGTAATCTTTATTGTCTGTCCAGGACTTCATTTCCACTGCTTAAAACAGAGCTTGGTATATAATAAAATTGCAGTAAATCTTAGTTGATTATGTGAATGAAGGGTCTTATTATTTCTTTAATTACTGTTATTTTATGCCTTTCTTATCATTGTATGCTTATTGCCTCTACAGTGCTAAAGACTCAGTAAAAAATATATGAGTGGGAGATTATATGTTAGAGATACAGTAATTGTTGTCTAACCTTTCTGATACCGAAAATGATGACCTGTGCTTTTTAAACTAATGGGTAGAGATACTGCCCAGTGGATCCAATAATGTCTTAGATTCTACAAAGATATTAAAATTGCTATACTCAATTATACTTGTTAGAAATTCTCCTGCTTACTAAATATTCAATTAGTTGTGCCATCTTGGATATGTCATTGCTCTTCTTCAAGACCTGGTCTCCTTAATCATGAAAATGACATTTTTGTCTTGCATCTTTACTCTTCTTTTGGCTTTTGTCTCCTTCATCTCACCATGAGTCTTGAGCAGTTTTCTGCTGGATGTGCACTGCTATCTACAGAGGTGGAGAGGTAGAACTCTGAGGTGCCGTGACAGGCAAGTTGGCTAATGCGTGCCCTAGCACGGGGGTTCCCTGTCACTGTCAGGAGGTGAATATTTAGAAGGGTTTGTACTTTGAATTAAGCCTGGTCATTCCTAGGATAAGATGCTAGCCTATTTTATTTGATCAATTCTTTTTTTTAACTGCTTGATTTTCATTTATACAGTACTAAATATTTCTGGGACTTTTTTCCCACTCTAAAATTATCATAATGTTGTCCCTTCCCAATGGACTCTCAGTCTTTCAGTAGAAAATCACTGGTGTTTTGTTAGTGTGAGGTTAAGGAATTGACTTCTATGAGCTGGATTCTTTCAAAGTTTCTCAAAGGCTTATGATAAATATTGTTTCAATTATCAGAAATAGTTCTCAGAACATTCAGTGAGTTTATAAAAACTAGCTAATCTGTTCAAGAGGTCATGGCAGACATTGTTAAACATGAGTCAGTCTATCTTATCAATGTGCTTCTTAGCAAGTAGAGAATTTGGCAATAGAGATAAAACCATAAAAAATCAGGACATGTTATAGAGAATGCAGTTTGGAAGGAATTACAACAGGATTTTAGAGTTTCTTCTGAAAGTGTGACATATCCTTCTATCATGTATTTTTTTGGGGAGGGAGACCATTATTTAACCTCGGTATTACTTCAAATTCTAAGCGATTAGAAGTAAGAGCCTACATGTTTAAGGAATTGGTGAAGGGGAATGTGTATAGTGGTGTTTATTTTCAATTACCATCATCTTTATGCCAAAATATGAGCTTTCATTTATTTCTACTTTGTGATCATCTGGATATAGTTATACATCTTCTTTCAAAGGACAAAATAATTTTTCAAGGCTATTACTACTGCAGTATATAAAGACAATGTTTTAAAAATAAAGACTAGGAAAAAAAAAGAAATGCTGCAACTTTCTTGAGGATATTAGTAAACTGAATTCCTACTCCAAAATTTACACCTTTTCTTAGTGGACTATGAATTGTACAGAAGCTATGTAAAACAATTTCATAAAGCAGCAGGAAATCTAAATAAATTAGTTTTTTTATTATAGATAGTAGGAGCTCTCTCTCTATTGGGGTGCAGATGGTGACTGACAGGTGGAGTTTTTATGTTTTATCATAGTTTTTCAGTGAAAGTCAAGGTTAAGAAGATATTTTCTCTGGCAGAAAAGCTCATTTCCAGACATTTCTAATTATTTCAAATTAAGAAGAAAATAAATTTAGCTTCTGAAGTGTTTGCATTCTTTTAAGTACCTTCATTCAGGGCTGTGTACCAAGTCAGTGAGAATTAAATGAAGTTCGAGTGATGCTTCAAAGTGCTCAATAGAAATTATGTTTATTCTCTTCCCAGAAGCCACTCCAAGGAGGTGAAACTCATATCCAAAAGATGCTTATATTTAGACATAGAAGAGTACCAAGGCTTTTAATGTTTTTCTAAAAAGCTTATACAAACCAGATAATGGCAAATGACAGCCACTCTAATTAAAGCAGTGGTTCTTAACCTTTTTTGAGGTACCGAACCCACCAGTTTCATATGCGCATTCACCAAACCCTTCTTTAGTGATAAATAAAATATGATTTTTTTCCAAATTCAAGACATAGGTATATGTTTTTTTACTTGTGCACAAAATGAGCCATGCATGAATATCACCTTGCTCAAAGAGCAAAACCAACAAAGTGCATGAACTCACAACAAATTACGGTATTACTTTATTCTGGCTTCTGCGGCAGAGGCTTCTCTGAACCCCTGAGACCGACTCATCGAACCCCTAAGGTTTGATAGAACCCAGGTTAAGAACCACTGAATTAAAGCATGTGGTTAGTTATTCTGCAAGTGAAAGTGTGTAGCAGGTCATTTTCTCTAGAAACCAGCCAGAGAAAGACTGATTTTAGGAGTCTTGCTAGAACCCACTAATGCTGCATCAGATTTTTATCCTACATAATCCCCATATAGTTAAGGGGAAGATAAATTTATATATACCCCATAATAATTGCTTGCTGAAAAACTAATTGCTCTCATTAAAGAGTGTATCAGTGGATAATGATGAAATTGCTTTCAATTAAATGAATGTTGATATAGCAGTGCTCCAATATGTACAAACCAATTTGGTAAGATAACGTGTTTCTTAACAATCAACGTTTTTACAGAAAATAATTTGTTCATGGTAACTCTTGATATAGGCAGTTCATTGCTAATTGTCTTTTTGTCCTAACTGATTTTTTTTTTTTAACAGGGACAGAGAGAGAGTCAGAGAGAGGGATAGACAAGGACAGACAGACAGGAACGGAGAGAGGTGAGAAGCATCAATCATTAGTTTTTTGTTGCTGTTGCAACACCATAGTTGTTCATTGATTGCTTTCTCACATGTGCCTTGACCTCAGGCCTTCAGCAGACCGAGCAACCCCTTGCTGGAGCCAGTGACCTTGGGTCCAAGCTGATGAGCTTTTGCTCAAGCCAGATGGGCCCATGCTCAAGCTGGCGAGCTCAGGGTCTCGAACCTGGGTCTTCCGCATCCAAGTCCGATGCTCTATCCACTGTGCCACCGCCTGGTCAGGCCTCATTGATTTTTTAATCTAATAAAATAACAGCTATTACATTTAGAAGTGTGGTAACCTTTCCGTGTTATTGACAGGTGTCCTTACCTCTACTATTTTCAATAAATGGCTCTTGCACTTCCTACCAGCCTTCTACATGCTTTAAATAAGACTCGATTGCCAAGCAAGTATGCAATTTCTAACTTCCCTTAGAGTTTTTATTTAACAGGGAATATACTGTAGAAGTGATGTTACTTTTTGAAAGATACCTCTCAGAATGAGCTTCTTTCAACACATTTTTAAAGACTTCAAATCCAAAAACAGTCATGTAGAAACAAGAAAGAAAATGGTTTTATGGGGGGAAAGCCTTGGCAAAACAAAACAAAATATGAAGTCTCTGAGCCATAAACAAACTTCTGGAAAAAAAAACTTGTGTCTCTTAGCTTGACTTTCTATCTAACTTGGAAATAACCCTGAAGAATTGTCAGAGGAACATCAATTTGGGAACAGGGAAGAATGATTTCTGCTTAAGGAGTTGCAGGACAGGCAATAAATATTAAGAGAGTGTGGAACAAACTTGTGCAGATATTGTGACCTTAATGTAGTGAGAGAATTGAGCATAGCCACAAAGTAAAAAGCCCTTCACCATGAGTTAGGGTTGTAAAGCCAGTAGCCAGGGTCGGGATCACAGCCGCCTGGCTCATGCAGGTTCGCATTAGATTCGAACAGTCGGTAATGAAACAATGGAGCCAAGAACTGGTGAGCCATCAGCTTTAATTCTAGCTTGCACCCGGCGGGCAAGCAAAAACACACACTGGGCTCCAAAACCCACACATTCAGTGCTCACAAAGCTACTGACTTATCCGAGTTTCCTAGAATCAAAGGCTTCTAGCTCACCAGACTTATTCACCTCTGTTTCCCATCTCCTTCTCTCTACACAAACTCTTAACAAACTGGCTTTTCCCTCAGCACTCTGCCATCATAGCTGCTTCTCCCGGCCTCCACATGGCCTTAATCTGCTCTCCTTTCTAATACCTCAGGAAGCAAGAGAGAGCAAGCTCCTGGCCTGCCCCACTTTAGTGTAGAATCAAAACCTTAATCCAATCTACAGACAAGGAAGTCTCTGATACAAAGTGACCCATCTGAGGCATAATGGGAGGATTCCTCAGGAGAGTGCACCACCCCATATCATCCAATCAGTCAAGGGTGTGGGGAAAAGCTTACTCTTAAAACAAAGCCTTAAGCTATAACAACCCCGGCCTGCTTTACATTACAGCTTTTCACCCACAGCCATCCCAAGCATAAGGGCAAATAATATCACCTGGATGATGGGCTTCCATGTGGGCAGTGCCATCTTTAACAAAGTGAGCATATTATATTTTATCTGCTCAACAAGGGTCTTCCCACAAATAAGTAATGTCTTGTTATGCAACCCTTCCACAACCCTCATTTATTTTTGTTGGTGTGTGTTTGTGCATGTGTGTTGTGTCCACCACACACTCAGACGGAAGAATTCAATGAAGTATATTTAGTGGTATAAAAGACCATGGATGAAATTTCTCCTGAAGTTTCAAGGCCTTGATGGCCTGTGAGTGCCTGAGGATATTTATTGTGGCGATTCTGGACTTGAATTTTCAGATCTTTTAGAAAAATCTGAATGACATTAGTGATGCTGAGACATGAGATGTCAGCCTGCTAACTGTTAAGACCTTCACCATGGGTGTCTGACATGAGAAGGAGTAAAGGGAAGTGGTCATATTTGGGGGAGGATGTTGAGGCACACAAGGTGAAACAATGAGAAGAAACCAATGTAGGGGGTGGCTTAGTGAAGTCACACCCACTCCGACCTCAATACAATGTGGTCCTATTCCTGCATTCATGATTACTAACTGGGCTCTTCCTTTGCTTTGATTTGTATAATTTCAAGAGGCAAAAGATGCAACTATCTCAATTTACACATGTATTTTTGCAAAATGAGAAAGAATTATCACTTCTAAAATACCAAAAGAAGTTTTCACAAAATTGTCAAAATACAAAGACAGAACAAAATATTATATTCAAAGCCCACATTGTCATGATTATAAACAAAAAATAATCACCTCCAAGGGAAATCCACATGTTTGTGATTTGGTGGATGTTGGTAAGATAAAATATATTATGCTCACTTTGTTAAAGATGGTGCTGCCCACATGAAGCCCGTCACCCAGGTGATATTATTTGCCCTAATGCTTGGGATGGCTGTGGGGGAAAGGCTGTAATGTAAGCAGGCTGGGTCATTATAGCCTAAGGCTTAGTTTTAAGAGTAAGCTCTTCTCCACACCCTTGACTGATTGGATGATGTAGGGTGGTGCACTCTCCTGAGGAATCCCATTATGCCTCAGATGGGTGGCTTTGTATCAGAGACTTTCTTGTTTGTATAATTGGATTAAAGGTTTTGAATCTATGCTATAAAGTGGGGTAGGCCAGTAACTTGCTCTTGGTTCCTGAAGCATAGAGAGTAGAGCAGAGTAAGGCCACATGGAGGCCAGGAGAAGCAGCCAAGATGGTAGACTGCGGAGAAAGAAGCCAGTTTGTGCAGAGTTTGTGTAGAGAGAAGGAGATGGGAAACAGAGGTGAATAAGTCTGGTGAGCTAGAAACCTTTGATTCTAGGAAGCTCGGATAAGTCAGTAGCTTTGTGAGCACTGAATGTGTGGGTTTTGGAGCCGAGTGTGTGTTTTTGCTTGCCCACCGGGTGCAAGCTAGAATTAAAGCTGATGGCTCACCAGTTTTTGGCTCTGTTGTTTCATTACCGACTGTTCGAATCTAATGCGAACCTGCACGGGTCAGGCGTCTGTGATCCTGGCCGCGACTACTGGCTTTACATTTGGCGTAGTCTGTGGCAGGATTCAATACAGATCGGCATGGAGCCACCACCACCTTTGAGCGGTGGAGTTGAGGACTGGCTGCTGTTTTGGTTCCCTATGGCTGTTTTTTGGGGGACTGTTGGCTGGCTGACTTTTACAGCCATGCGTGAGGAAACCGAAAGCTCTATGGAAGAGGCTGCCTGGCACCTGCAAACCAAGCAGTGGAAGGAGTTGGAAGAAATGTGGGAGAAAGAGATGCTGACCCTGGAGCTGGAGAAAGCACCGGAGGAGGAGGCCGACCAGGTTTGCTAGATTCGCCTGGAAATGGAGCAGATACTGGAGAAGGTATCACAGGTTCGTGAGTTGCAGCTTTCCCTAGATGTTGTGGAGAGCCAGCAGCGGCAGGAGGCCGGGGCTGAAGCCGAGGTTGGAGCCGATGCTGAGGCGGGGACTGTAAGGCCCATAGAGCAGAAGGCAGTGGCAGCCCGGGGCTCGAGCCCGGCAGCGGGAGCTAATGTTTCCAGTTCCTCTTTGGATGATGAGGAGAATCCAGCTGGAGTTTCAATCCGCAGTCTCCAGAAGATGAAAGCCCAGCTGAAATGGCAGAAAGTGCCTGCCAAGCTTCTGGTAGGTCTGCGATTTTGGGACATAGGAGTGGATGCTATCGTGCTCCCCAGAGCAGAGATGGAAATGCTGACTGCCATTGTGACATGCTTTTCTTTAGGACAGTGTGAGACCTGCAATGATGGCAGGAATGAGGGGGGAGGTTAACACCCATGTGCGTGGACTGATTTCCTGGACTATTATAGGATTGAGCACAAGCTCCTTTGTTGAATGGACTTACGGATTTTGGACAATGTGAAATAGCCTGATGGCGGTGGGGATGGCTTTGCTGGAGGCCCTCCTGCCCCGTGAAGCTTTTCCCATGGCTAGAAAGAAGGCCAAGGACATTTTGCACTTTTGGCAAAATGCTCAGAGACTGGTGAAATGTATCTTTGAAATTGTTGAAATTGTATGATTTGTCATGTATTTGTAATTTGTATAATGTACCTAATTTCCTTGTGCAGGGATGCCGGTGGTGTAGATTGTGGGTAGTAAAGTGAGCATAGGGGTGGATTGTTGAGCAGATAAAATATATTATGCTCACTTTGTTAAAGATGGCGCTGCCCACATGGAAACCCATCACCCAGGTGATATTATTTGCCCTTATGCTTGGGATGGGTGTGGGGGAAAGGCTGTAATGTATGCAGGCTGGGTCGTTATAGCCTAAGGCTTAGTTTTAAGAGTAAGCTCTTCTCCACACCCTTGACTGATTGGATGATGTAGGGTGGTGCACTCTCCTGAGGAATCCCATTATGCCTCAGATGGGTGGCTTTGTATCAGAGACTTTCTTGTTTGTATAATTGGATTAAAAGTTTTGAATCTATGCTATAAAGTGGGGCAGGCCAGTAGCTTGCTCTTGGTTCCTGAAGTATAGAGAGTAGAGCAGAGTAAGGCCACATGGAGGCCAGGAGAAGCAGCCAAGATGGTAGAATGCAGAGGAAGAAGTCAGTTTGTGCAGAGTTTGTGTAGAGAGAAGGAGATGGGAGACAGAGGTGAATAAGTCTGGTGAGATAGAAGCCTTTGATTCTAGGAAACTCGGATAAGTCAGTAGCTTTGTGAGCACTGAATGTGTGGGTTTTGGAGCCGAGTGTGTGTTTTTGCTTGCCCACCGGGTGCAAGCTAGAATTAAAGCTGATGGCTCACCAGTTTTTGGCTCTGTTGTTTCATTACCGACTGTTGGAATCTAATGCAAACCTGCACAGGTAAGGTGGCTGTGATGGCGGCCTCGACTACTGGCTTTACAGTGGAATTCTTCTAGAATGGAAGATTAGACAGCAGTTAAGTTTCCACTGGTAATATTTGGAGGCTGTTTTGGAGGGACTATGATGGCAAGGTGGTACCCTGTGATGAGACGACAGGGTCTGACATCGAGCTGCACAGAAAAAGGTGAGAGCTGTGGACGAAGTAGTGAGATGGGGATGTCTGAGTTGGGCCATTGAATGTAGCAGATTAGAGAGATGCAGACATCCAAGGAAAATGAGGAAAAGGCGAGGACTTTAGTAGTTGCTTGATAACACAATCAAGATAACAGCTGAAATTCATTCAGCAGGTCTTGGAATAGCAACATAGCCTTAGGGAGATTGGAGAAACAACAGATTGCAGGGGAAGAGAGAGGCTAGCTTTCTTTTCTATGATCAGTCAGAAAACTTCATGAGATGGATAACTCTATCTTGTCTTTCTTTATAATTCTGAATCTTGTCCAGTCCCCTGGCAAAGTCAACTTAAACATGAGAATGAAAGAATGAAGAGAGAGCTCATGATGGATTTCTGAATCACCATTGATGAGAAAGATGAGGGAAGTAGAATGATCTTAACAGAAGTGGAGGAAGGGCCCCAGGAGATGGACAAACTAGACTAGAAGGGTGTCTGGAGTAAAAAGTGCTCAACTGGGCAAATGCAGTGAGTAATTAGTTAAGCTGTGAATTGTTTTGTTTTTAAATTGCTTTTTATTTTATTCATTTTAGAGAGGAGACACAGAGTGTGTGTGTGTGTGTGTGTGTGTGTGTGTGTGTGTGTGTGTGTGAGAGAGAGAGAGAGAGAGAGAGAGAGAGAGAAAGGAGGGAGGAGCTGGAAGCATCAACTCCCATATGTGCCTTGACCAGACCAGTGCAGGGTTTTGAACTGGCGACCTCAGTGTTCCCAGGTCGACGCTTTATCCACTACGCCACCACAGGTCAGGCCTGAATTGTTTTTCAAAAAAAGGTATTAGTTTAGTTATTTAAAACATCACTAGTGGAGATTGACCATGTGGGTAGACTCCATTGAAACAACCAAGAAGAATAGACAAACTGGTGACCCTCAGTAATGACAGCTATATCTAGTTCCTGAGGAAGGCTTCACTTTGCAAATGAGCATATTAGTTCCCATATGTTATAAAGAAATAAACATAAAATGGCACTTTATTGAAATAAGAAAAATAGTACCGATTTACATATAATACACTGAAATGCTTTTTTACATAACTGTTTCATAATAAAAATATTGTTTTATATAAACTGTGACACATACATACAGTAGAATATTGTTCAGTGATAAAAACATATGAGCCATCAAGCCACAAATAGACACAAAAATTTAGGGAATCTTAAATGCAAATGACTAAGTGGAAAAAAAAAAGCCAATCTGAAAAGTCTACATAATGCATAATTCCAACTACGTGATATTCTACATAAAGGTCATATACAGCAACAGTGAGAGGATCAGCAGTTGTCAGGGATGGGACTGAGGGGAAGGATGAATAGATGGAGACCAAGACATTTTTAGGTGAAGCTATTCTGCATGATACTATAGTGATAGATATATGCATTTATCAAAACCCCAAAAATATAAAACACAGAGAATGACCCATAATGTAAACTGTGGACTTTAGCTAATAATAATGTGTTGATATTGGTTCATGAATTGCAAACAATGAATTTATTAATGCAAGAGTTAATAATAGGGCAAACTGTGAGTGGAAGAGTTTATGAGAACTCTCTATAGTTCCTGGTAATTTTATTGTAAACTTAAAACTGCTCTAAAATATAAAGTCTACTAAAATATGTTTTCTTTTTTTTAATATTTTTTTTAAATTTATTTATTTATTCATTTTAGAGAGGAGACACAGAGTGAGAGAGAGAGAGAGAAAGAGAGAAAGGGGGGAAAAGCTGGAAGCATCAACTCCCATATGTGCCTTGACCAGACCAGTGCAGGGTTTTTGAACTGGCGACCTCAGTGTTCCCAGGTCGATGCTTTATCCACTGTGCCACCACAGGTCAGGCCTACTAAAATATGTTTTCAAAGTTATTACAAGTAAATTAAAAATTACATAGTAAAATTGAGTAGCACCTAATTGAGATGTTGTGTATGCTAATTAGTAAAGGGAAAATAAAAGTAACATGTTTTTCTATTTTTTTGCAATTTTAATAATACAAAATTTATTCTCATAAAATTTTATTCTAATAAAAATCTTTGTTTATTTTTTTTGTTTTTTTCATGTAAGTTTTTATGTTTGTTTTTTATTAAAGTTTTAATTATTATCTTCTGAAGAAGAACATTGGAAGAAAATTAGAGTCTAGCCTGTCTGTGAGAAAACATATGAGTTTACATATTAGAGAGCTAACACTAGCTATTTCACACTTGGTTTATGAGAAAAGCGATTTCATGTTAATCCTCTGAAGTAAATGAGCTCTGACAAACAGAGATGCTTTCAAAGATGTGTACAGAACATCTAAATCAAATGATTATTCTACATGCAAATTAAAAAAGGGCTATAAACTGGAGTTGGTATTTCATCTAAGTCCAAATCTTAATCAAAGCAGCAGCCAACCAATAAACAAAGGCATCTGCGAAGGATGTGTGGATAGCCTACTTTGTGTCTGGGAAGCGGAAGCGGGAGAGCTGAAATCAGGCTTTCCTTCAAAAAGATCCTGCTGTGTCTTCCATCATTCTTTTACTTCAACCAGCAAGAGGCAACCACAACCATTTCAAGAAAATAACATAAAATATATATCATATTTCAGTGGAGAGACATTTGTTCTAAAATGTGGTGTGTCCAATGGGGTTGTATTTTATGAATGGTGAGGAAGAGAATCTAATGTGGAACAGAAACAAGATCTGCAGCTGTTTACCAACACTCCAGTCCCTGTCCTGAGTGATACTATGGCGGGAGAAAAAAGTGAGTCTATCATGTCCAGGTCCACTGCCAGCCTGTGGGACTAACTCATGAGCTCCTTCTGGAGTTTCATCACCTTGTGCTTGGGAAAGGCCACCCTCTCCCATGAGAGAGCCAGCAAAGGGCCCCTTCTCCATCAGCTGCTCTTCATTCAGCGGCTGCTGGCTATATCTTTTGAGGAGCTGTTGTGAGGGGTCTGATTTATAAGGTATGTTTACATTTGGCTCTGGAGTTTGCTGTTGACCAAGCTGAATCAGTTTCTTTAGTTTGTTTCTCTAGCACAAAAGGAACTGAAAAAGATATAATTATATTTATTTAATAAATTTCTTCTTTTTAAAAATGCAAGCTCAACTTCAGTGGACACCTCTCAGAAAAGTGGAGTAATAGAAATGTAAGTAATATATATTGTGTTAATCACACAATTTTTTTTTTTTTGTAAAAATACATCAGTTGAGTTGCCTGTGCCATCAATATTGGTTTGTGGCTAAAAAGTGGAGACCTCCCAGGTTCTTCGATCCCCCCTATGTCATCACTCTAACTGGAGACAACCTTCCCACATGGTTCCTATAAAGCACCTTCTGAATGGAACTTTCCTCTGAGCAGTGACTGATTCAGGGTAGGAATAGAGCTAAAGACAGATATGCCTTTGGGGAGGCCAAATATGAAGACCAGGCCTATTCAGAAATTTACACTTTTTCACATTAAGAAAACGAACTTGGCGGAGGTATAGGAGGCATCCCGCAGAAACAGGAATACAAAACTGGCATTTATAATGAATCACAGTCTATGACTCAGCAGTCAACTGTGGCTGTCAGTTCCAAATAGCAAGATTCTAATTTTGCAGCACCTGGAGGTGGAATTTCAAAATTCTCTTCTAATTACAGAGTGCCCAGAGCTCTCTGGATAGAATCACCTTTGGTGTGGCCCAGTTATGACACATGCAGTTTGGGTTTAAACAGGGCCACTGGCCCGAGGCCCTTCAGGTCCCTCTAGGCAGAACAAATGCTGTGTAGTTCATTGGAATAGAGAAAGACTGATGCACTGAATAAACCACATCAAATGCCAGATTCCTGTGTAAACATATCAAAATGTATACTAGCCTTCATCAAAGCCACCATTGATTAATCAGATAAGTGGTTTTGAAAATCCACACCAAACTTTTCCAGTCTAATCACAAAATAAATAGTGATTTTGTTTTTCTTGGTGGAGATGATGGGGAAAAGTGAAGGCTGTGTTTTAGCAGAAAGATTACTCTCTTAACTGAAGCACTCTGTAACTTGGACTGTGTGCTCTGTAGCACGTAACCCAGAGTACTATTATCACTGTCTGTCCTTTGCTTTTACCCCACTTTGAACACTTTAAGAAGAGTTAAAGATATAATATCTATTATAATAATTTTATTGAGAACAGTTATTTAGCAAAACATCTCATTTAACCCTGAGTATTATCCCTATTTTGCAGCTGAAGAAATAGGGACTGAAAAAAGTAATTGACTTGCTCAAAGTAACAATCGGGTAAATCTGAGGTGGGACTAGAGAATTTACATTTTTAACTAGTTCCCAAGTAAGGCTGATTCTGGTGTAAGATCATATTTTGAGAACACCTGGCTTAGAAAACATGGTGGACATGATACTCTATCCTGAACCTGGGGACTGGAAAGCCATGCTCTTTCTATGGCCCTATGCTTACTCTTTTCATGAAACCAAGTGAATGTCTTGACATTTCTAAAGTTTGACCCTCTCATTTGTACAATATAAATAATAATTTTGGAAACGTTGGGTTGAAGATTTTTTAAGCTCATATATTGAGAATGACATTTTAGTACACTGTCAATTCCCAAACCAGGTGGAGCTCACAGTAGATACTTAATCATTGGTGGATGAATTAAACCATATTGGGCTCATTTGGATGAAGTAATTTTTACACTATCTGTGGAAATTAACTTTCATTGTTACACATATGGAACACGAAGTACTTCTGTTGTTAATTTGTGGTTATGTATTAAAGGGCTAGGAAGAATACAATGAATGTTCTCACAGTCACTAATACTTTCTCCATCTTGAGTTATTGAATTAACGTGAATCAACTTTTAAATGTGGTAGAGTTATATGCTACATGCCTTAAAAATTATCTAATAGTACTTAAATTACTGAGTGTATTTCTTCTCATAAAGATCTGAAATGAGTTAATTGTAACATTATAGTCTTCTATGCTTCCCAGACCTGTTAACTACAAATGTGAACAAATAAGTAGCCCATTTATAAACCTCATTTTCTTCATACCAATATGGCAGAAGCTGTTAGAGAATAGACAAATTTAAACATAGTAGAGCTCTCCCTTTAATAGGTGGTGAACACTGACTACTTTTATTTAATAAACACTCTTATTAGCTAGCATATGTCAAATTACTTACATGTCAATGGTACACAATTATCATAAATTCATTTTACATTTTTCCATATATATGACCTATGCCATTGCCTAAGTCATATTTCATTTACAAGGCAGGACACAATTAAAAGGAGAGTGACCCATGGCTCTCCCTCTGCAGAGTTTAAGCATTTTTCTACCTTAACATCCTCCACTAAACAATTTGCTCAAATGGAGGAAACTTCTTTTCTATACACATTTCTCCCAATGGAGCCATGGTATGTATAAAGCCCAGGGCAGAATATTTCATCCTTTCTTTTTTAGAGTTCATCATTTATAAAATAACAAACATACCCTTGAGAAGAGGCAGATTGACGTGGACAGCATACTTCTAGAGACTGCCAAAAGGGAAAGAAGATTTTATTTCCCACTCGAATATATAGCCTTGAAAATAATGCTGATGAGCAAGTCCACTTAACTGTTTTCTTTTCCCTGAGAAGCCTAACCCCACATTCCTGATGCCAGCTGCAAGGAACTATTGGCTTAGTCTCACAGTATAGCCACTTGTCTAAACATTTGGACCTGAAGAAAGAGAAATATTGAGAGATATATTCATGGGACATTTGTTGTATGCTCTTTTCTTTTGTCCAATTTAAAAAGTTAGTTGTTAAGTGACTGAGCAAGAAATGTTCAATTGCAGGCTGTGATAACATCTCTTTGAATTAAAACAACTAACTCCTGAAATACAGTTGTTGGTTCTTAATCCAAAAAGGAATAGAGCAAATGTGTGTGGAGAAAGGCTACCTTAAGAGTAAGAGTAATGTTCAAAAGTCCACTGTAACATATACAGAGAACAAGGCATTGCATTTCTGAATCATGTAAGGCTGAGAGCTCAGCTGACTTTGAAGATGTCTTAGAATTCTCACAGCAGCTTGAAAGTGAACTGTTTCCCCCATTCTGAGGAAAGAACAGGAAACCAGGCATTTTACTAGTGACTTCCCTGAGGTTCCAGAGGAGGTCAGTGCCTGAGCCATTAGTAAAACCTTGGCTTTCTAATATAAGACAATTTCTCACAAAACCCTGACATGCTGATGAGTGAGGACAGGGGAACTTCAGAAGCAGAGGTGCCCTGCAAGGCAACAAAGCAAGCCTGGAGTGCATCCCAGCCCCTGTAGTGAAGAAGGGAGCTGAGCTCAGCCTTTTACTCTTGCTGATGCAGGAAAACGGCTCAAATTCCAACAGTTCCTTGCAGACCCTTTCCTGCTGAGTGAGGAAGTTCTTAGCTTAGCCACTTTCAATAGCTTTCCCTCAGGTTCTCTGCATGTTGAAACAAGACTAAGTAGCACCACTGACTCTTTTTCCACTTCCACTCAGGAGGGCTTTGAGTATTGCCAAATATTTTATCTGAACAATAAAGAGTTGAGCATTAACAAATGTCCTTTAGCATCACTGCCACCACTTTGTCCATGTTAGAAGCTCCCATAGCAGGAGGCTACAAAGCCTCTTAGAAGGGAGCTGTGTCCACACATACATTTAGGTCATAAAATGCCGGTGCATAAGGCTACATTTGAAGCTGAAGTGGGTATCAGTGCTGGAGTGGGGCCCAGAGCTGTAGTGTGGTCCCGGAGCTGGAGTGGGGGCCCAGAGCTGGAGTGGGGTCCTAGTGCTGGAGTGGGGTCCTAGTGCTGGAGTGGGGGTTAGAAGCTGGAGTTGGGAGCGGAAGCTAGAGTGGGGACCGTGTGCTGGAGTGGGGGTCTGGTGCTGGAATGAGGAGCCACACTGGGGAGAGCCAGACCGCAGGCTACTGCATTTGATCTTCTTGGTGCTAGTTCTGTGCACTCTCTTTTCTGTTGTCCCTTGCTGACTTCTCCTTTCTTCTGTTACCCATCCCCTCCTCTCTTCTGACTTTCCTGCCCCGAATCTAAGACCAAGTCTCCAGATGATGGTCCTTTCCCATCCCGCCAAGCGCGTCCTTCCGCTGCCCTGTGAG
Source organism: Rhynchonycteris naso (assembly GCA_037038555.1). Classification (NCBI taxonomy): domain Eukaryota; kingdom Metazoa; phylum Chordata; class Mammalia; order Chiroptera; family Emballonuridae; genus Rhynchonycteris; species Rhynchonycteris naso. The sequence goes on from CM072998.1 coordinate 234,718,015, forward strand.
CCAGGTGCTCCAGCACCTTCCTGTACTTTGCTTCTGCTTGGCGCTCCCAGAGCTCTGCTTCCTAAATTGCCTACAGGCTTTTAAACAAATGCAGTATAAACACATGTGATGTAGACATAAAAACACGTCGAGTATAATATATAGCCATGTATTATCAGCGGTCATCTCTGGACTATTTGATTTTTCTTTTATAATTTTCCACAACATTCAATTAAAAAATGGAAAGCATTCTCCTCAGATATTCCCTTGAAAATTTACAGAAAATAAACACATAACTCTTTTCTTGAAATTCTTTTTATCAAAATGTCATGGTTTCTCAGGAAAAGAATATGACATTTTATTTGAAGGCTATTGGGCCGTCATTGGAGACATGTTAACGCATAGAGTCCCAGTCATTCAAAATGTCTTTGGAAATGTTATTAGCAAAACTGGGGAGGAAACACCCAGTCCTTCCTCCTGTGTCTCTCCTGGGTGTCTCTTTCACTCCTACACAGAACACTTCACTTCAGACACTTCTGGTTACTGAACGTGTGGAGGATTCCCCCCAAAACAATTCTCTGTGACACCAGCTTGTTTCCTCACAATTTAGCTCAATTCTGACACTACCTCCCTAACACTGCTTTAACACCATTTCAGATTCCAATCTTAATTGCCTGTTCCCAGGTCACCCTCAACTTCTGTTTGATCTGACTAAAATCCAGGGTTTCAAGGAAGCATTCCTTGGGCTCAATTAATTTGCTAGAGTGGTTCACAAGGCTCAGGGAGACACTTCCCTTTATCAGTTTATGGAAGGATATGATCAAAGCTACAGATGAACAACCAGATAAAGAGCTACACAGGTCAAGTTTAGGGAGGGCTCTGAGCAACTCCAGGAGCTTCTGTCATGGGGAGTTGGGTGGGAGGGGTAAGTCACATTGCTCAGTCACTTTCCAGGTGTGGCTGTGTTCACTGACCTGGAAGCTCTTGAACCCCATACTTCTGGGATTTTACGAAGCTTCTCAATGTAAGTGTATGATCAATTACACTGGGGAACAAAATTTTTGTTGCATCCACAAAAAAACCTTGTTCTTACTTAATTCCAGTGTGCTTGTCCCAAATACGACATTAGTTTTTTTCTGTAAGCTACAGTTCTTTTGCAATTCAAGATTTTAGGTTTTTATCTTATTGTAAAATTTTCAACATTTAGTTTTACATAATGAAGTAGAATGTCTTTTGGGCATCATCTTTGTGAAAATATAATAATTTATATAATACAGTAAATACACTAATATACTAAAAGATATGATTGCATCAGAATTTGTCTATAATTTCAAAATAGAACATATTATAAAACTTATTTTAATCATAAAATTTGCAAAAAATTTATTTAAATTCTATTCAGGCAAAAATTTGCATTTGTAGCTCTTGCATTTGTGTACTTGTTGAGGACAATCTTGTTTGATGCCTCAACAGTAGTCTGCCTTCATATTTCTGTCCCATAGCCCCTAATAATGCTCTTCTATTGTCTTCAGATCTTGATGAAAGCATTTTCCCTGGTCATCACTAACAGCTCCTAGATTTTTGGGAAACTTATCAAGGTGACTGTTCAGGAAGTGAATCTTAACACATAATCAAGTAGAATGTCTTCTTGGGCATCATCTTTGTGAAAATATAATAATTTGAGGTCCATTGAATATACCTGCTTTTATTTTCTTGAAAGACAAGACAGGAAAAGCAGAAATAATATGATGAAAGCATTTCTTTCTCTATTCAAAGCCTGAACAAACTGCTTCATTAAGCCAAGTTTGTTGTGAAGTGGGGGGGGGGGATCATCCTGTCTCGATTAACTACAGGTTCATTCAAAATATTTTGCATCCCTACTTCCAGAGCTTCACATTTTGGCTACTTCTTCTGTGTCCAGGGTTTCTCCCAAGCTCGGCTGTCCCAAAAACATAGAAAACAAGGTTACTTCGTGAAACCTCTCTTTTGTCCTAGCAGGAAATTTATTATTTTAAGATCCAGACCAATGATCCAGTTATGCTCCTCGTACTTCAGAAGGTCAAGGACAATTATTTTTATGTCATTATAATCTTCTCACAAATGAGTTGAATAACCAATTGGAACCGCTGCATAAACATTGTTGTACAGGAGAACATATTTCAGACTCTGTTTAGAGCTGTCAAGAAATAGCCGCTATTCTGTTGGACTGTAAGTGGTAACACCTAGCTGACTGAGAAGACTACTGATATCATGACAGTAAACAAAGTGTTTGTCTTTGGAATATAAGTCCACAAAAATTTTTTCATGCTTCCTGAAATGGGATACTTTAGCTGACCAATGAAGTACATTCTTTTCTTGAAGCGTGGGGGCTAATAACTCAACTGCTTTCTTTGATAGGCCCAAATCTCTTACTAAGTCATTCAAATTGGCTGGCTAAACTGCTGAGGGGTTGACTGCTTGCCATCAGAACAAGACCCTTCAGATTCTACAACCATTTCCTCATGCATCTTACCAAAATATACTTGATCACCATGTTCACTTTCTTCATCCTTAGAAGAAATAAAACCATTGAAAACTGGAACCGGGGATGTCTCAGAGTGTGGGATAGGTCGTATTGCTGAGGGAATATTAGGATATGCGATTATATGCTGTTTTTTCTTGCCAATGCCCTTTGTATGAATCAGACAGAAATAACAGTCACCGTTGTGGTCCTTAGGTTCATGCCAAACCATGGAAACACCAAAAGGCATTCTTTTGTGTTTTCCTTTTGTCCAGTCATGAAGCATTTTCTCACAATTATGACACACAATATGAGGAGCTTAATTCTTGTCTTGATTGCCAAGAGGAACTTGAAAATAGGCAATCTATGCACGTGTCACAAATGATGAAATATTGCACCTTTGACATTGAAGTGTGTAACAGCCACATATATAAAAGAAGGTGTCAGGACTATTCTTACATTTACGCCTACTCGAAGAAGCCATGATTCAATCTCAAAACAAAATAAGAGGGTGTTTTTATCAGATAATAATTTTTTACCTTTAAAAACAACTACAATTGTATTGAAGTGATGTCTGTAAAACATTAATTGCCTTGTGGTTATGTTCAATCCAAGAGTCGTTGCCCTTTAACTCCAATTTAAAAACCAACGCATGTCATTAACAGTAACAAAAAGAAATTAAATTGCATAAAAACTAGAGCATGCACCAAAAAATGAATTTCAGATTTAGAATTGGCGATGCAGAGATATATAAAAAAAGTTCTAAAACTTCACACAACAGAAAATGAGAAAAAAATTATTCCCCAGTGTTATTTAACCTTATTTTAAAATATTTTCTTGCTCTAAATGAAAGCCATCATATAAGCCTTCCTTGAGTTGTCATCTTTTTCTTAACATGGTGCGTGTATGGTAATGAAAATGTATTATTAGTGAAGCCCTGTATGACAAGTCATAATAGAATAAGGTATGCCTACATTCCAGAGTCTGGATGATTTTATCATACAAATGACTACCTATATCATCATATATTATGACAAATATAACACGAGAATGTAGAACAACCCTTTGAAATAAAAATGAACTGATTTGCACAATGTAAACATTTAATGGAAGTCTTGTTTAGTTATAATTTAAATATTAATTAAGAAAAATAAGTTTGTGAAATCAAATTTGACAAGGTTATTGATGTTTTTGTTAATTTTAGAATGCATCTATCTATCTATATTTATATGTAGATATATATAGAAACAGTTCTAAAACTTCATGTAACCGAAAATAAAATAAAAAAAAAAACTGTTCTCCAGTGAATTATTAATTTCATTTTCAGCACTTCTTCCTTATCAATTGAAAGGGAAGTTGGGTTAAAATTTTGAGCTTGTAATCATGGTTTTGATTCCAAGTTTCTAATCTTGCCCGTGACCACCCTCATCAAGGAACTATCTAGAAGCCCACCCAGAGTCTCCTCATTAAAACGAAAGAGAATCTCATTACCCAAGAAATTGCAAGGCTTTCAGAAGCTTTGTGCCAGGAATCAAGGGCAGAGACCACAAAAAGAGTTTCTATATTTCACAGGTAATTATATTTTTAAAATTTCGCATATTGAGCAAATTTCAATTAAACTCAGTGTTTATACTAAATGTGTCTAAGACACACTTTTCATTGCATTAAACAGTTTATGTTATGTTTTATAATACTGATAATTATTCAGTATGTTATTTTTGTAATATTTTATTGTGAAAAACTACAGAAAAGTGAAAAAACATTATGTGAGAAACAACCATACTTCTAAAACCCAAAGAATTCTATATTTGTTTTATAAAATATTTATGCATCTATATATACTTCTGATAAATAGATAATAGATAAATAATATGCTTTTAAAAATATAATGTTTTTAAATTCTATTAGAACTTATAGTAATAAGTTAAACTGCTAGCCAAATAATTTGAGAAATATGAATGATCAAGCAGGATCAGTTGGTTAGTAGACATTACTTGAATATCTCATTTCTTTTTACTGTTGAAGTTGAGTTTAAAAGATGTATAAAAGTAGCAATTTTATAAAAATATAATTTATAAATTAAAATATTAAATATGAAAATATAATTTACAAATATATAATATAGAGAGAAATATATAATTTATAAATCATATTTTCACTTTTATTTCTATGATTAAAGAAAGAATATTTCATGAAAATAATTTTAATACATATTAGTAGGAAATATTTTATATGTAGTTTAAGAAAAATAGTTTTATTAAAACATAACCATCATTACCTCACTAAGCATATATCAAGTGTTTTATATATACATTAATATATTTTTGTGTTTGGTACTAGAACCTTTCTTTAGATGATATACTTGAAATCTACACATAAACATACAAGTTTTAGCCCCTGATCCCTTTCCTGCCTGTATCTAAACCATTCTCCACTAATTCTTTTTAAATAGGGTATGTGTTATGTCATTTCCCGCTTGAAGCTCATCAGTGTCTTTCCCTTGCAATTAGAATAAAGTCCCAGTCTCTAAACATGGCTGAGAAGGTCCTCAGCAATCAGACACGTCTCCATCTGTGGCACAACCTGGCCACTTGTTCCCAGGTTCACTGCACTGCATCTCACACTCCCACTTGGTTTCTTTAAACCTTGGTCCACCTGCAAAGCTTGTGCACATGCTCTTTTCACTGCCTGAATTCTTGTGTATTGACTCCTTTATTACATTGAATTAAATATTCATCCATAAGCTAAGCCTTTTCTGATAACCTTATCCAAATCATTTTCCTTGCCTTCTGTTCTCTTTATAATACATCTTTTATATTAACTTACATTTATTTTAATTGTCATATGCTTTATCTTATGTCTGTTTCCCTCTGTAAAGAGCCAAAGGGGATATTTGCCTTGTTAATTAAAGTAACACTTAAATTTAGAATAGTGTTTATCACATAACTAACAAAATATTTGTTGGGTAAAAAAATAAATTTTTAGAGATTTCCAAGTACTAGTCTGCAGTCAGGGGGTTGGAGCCTGGGTAAAAAAAAGCGATGGGATTAAGCAAAGGAAAGAACACTCATAGACACAGACAACAGTATAGTGATCACAAGAGGGAAGGGAGGTGAATGGAAGTAGAAGAGGGTAAAGAAAGGATAAATGGTGACAAAAGGAGACTTGACTTGGGGTGATAAATGCACAATACAATGCACAGGTAATGAGTTATAGAATTGTGCTCCTGAAATCTATATAATTTTATTAACCAATGTCACTCCAATAAAATTTAACTAAAGAATAAATAAATTAAAATTACCTAGGCTGTTTTTGAAAATGCAAATTCCTAAGAATTTTGAGATAACAGGCTTCAGGAGTCCCCTGAGTATTTCTAATATGAAACTAACTTGTTGACAACACTTTTTACAACTTCATATTATGTAATTTTGGAAAATAAAGAACTTAAGTGATCAATCCCTAACACTGTATTTGGAAAAAAGTCAACACTCTGGGGTAGCTGACACCTAAGCCAGGTTATCAAATAATAATTGCTCTGAATGTACAAAAAGGAAGAAACACAAAACTATGTTTCTATGTATCTACTTTGTCAATGATTGCTCAAGTCACTCTAAGTTCTCACTGAAGCAAGATGAATTGAAATCTTCACATTTTATTCCTTTCCATTCAGAAACACCCTGGAGGTAAAAAGAAAAAAACTCATTCTACTCAGTAGAAACTAGCATTACTTTGGATAAGTGTAGTATTCTATAGTACTGCGTCAAAGCTAATTTTGTATTATCTACACAATTAGTAGAAAATTGTGGCGCCCATTATCCAAACACATTGTATGCATTAAAAAAATTTAAAGGTTACAATGTTTGCTTTCTAGTAATAGTTTACTTGGTTTGCTTTAATATGCAAATAAGTTTATGTCTGAGTAAATAATAAATATATGTTGGGTCATTGTATATCATTTGGTACCAAGGGAAAGGCATTCTAGATTAAGAATTAAATGTTAAATCTACAAACATTGACCAGGCGGTGGCGCAGTGGATAGAGCGTTGAACTGGGATGCGGAAGACCCAAGTTCGAGACCCTGAGGTCACCAGCTTGAGCATGGGCCCATCTGGCTTGAGCAAAAGCTCGTCAGCTTGGACCCAAGGTCGCTGGCTCGAGCAAGAGGTTGCTCGGTCTGTTGAAGGCCCACGGTCAAGGCACATGTGAGAAAGCAATCAATGAACAACTAAGGTGTTGCGACGGCAACGAAAAACTAATGATTGATGCTTCTCACCTCTCCGTTTCTGTCTGTCTGTCCCTATTTATCCCTCTCTCTGACTCTCTCTCTGTCCCTGTAAATTATATATATATATATATATATATATATATATATATATATATATATATATACACACACACACACACACACACACACACACACACACACACACACAAACATTTAGGACTAATTCTTGTTTAGTCTAATTCCTCCAGTTCATAAATGAGAAAACTGAAAAACTGAGGCTGAGAATCAGGGAATGCTGTGTGACAGGGAGTCAGTCACAGACTTGCAATAGAGTGAAACACTTCAATATTTAAGCCATGTACAGCCAATACATGCTAACGCTAACTCCTGTGGTTTGGGAGGAGATTACAGATTTTTAATTTATCTAGATGGCTCTGAGCTAGCAAATCAGCATTTCAGTTTATCCCAGATTTTTCTTGTTTCTCAAGTCTTAATATTACTTGAATTTTTTGAATGCTATGTAAATTGTTTTCTTTGAGTCTATCTTAACTCCTATAGTTGGAAGAAAATTTTTTCCCACTCATTTGACTATAAAGGTTCACTACATGAAACAAAAGAAATTGAATTCATCATCTGTCACAATCTCATTAAATGCTGCTTATCTTTTTAAACACATGAGTGTCTTATGCTCTCCATAAAATAGAAATGATTACATCAAATCACTCCTTTTCTCTGCTCCTTCTGAGCCAATCTTACTATGATTTTACTTGTAATAGCCAAGGAAGATCTTTAATTAAATTAAAACCTAAACATGGCAAAATAGTCATGAGCACGTGTAATAATCACATGATAATCATCATTATGACTTTCTAAGTAACCATGTGTCTATGAGTTACTGGGGACACACACCATGTCCCTCAAGTATGATCCATGGTTGCTGAGAGCTCACCAATGACACTCTGAGTTATGAAATGTGGTTTCATTTTTCAGACTGTTTAAGATGTGAATATATAATTCCAACACAAACATTCTCAACCTATATAACTGTTTACTTTAGCAAATTACAAGGCAGGCTTCAACTCAAAGTTAATTGCAGCAAATAAATGACAAATTGTTCAAAGGTAGGGGATGTACCAAGAATATAAGATGAGTGGGTTTTATGTATCTCTATGTTAACCCTTAAATACCCTACAACTCTGTCTTTGCCCTTTAATTATTTCTTTCCCACATCACCAGATGCAACCCTTAGAATTTTTGTTGAGTTATAAAAATACAAAGTATAACTCAGTGCTGGAGGTGTTGAAGTCATACCCATCTGGTTTTGAATACCAGCATTATCAATTCTTAGTTTTGACCCTGAGCAAGTTATTTAATTTATCTACACTTCAGTTTCCTTTTCTGTGAAACAATGTTATGCATCTCATAAATTGCTGTTAAGATTAAGTAAAATATAACATGTAAAACACTTAGCTCTGAGCCTGGCACAGAATAAGCCTCAATAAAGTTACCATATTGGGAAACTCCAAAAAGCAGCAACTTCTTTTGTTACTAACAATAGGTAATGTCAAAAAACAGGGGGGTTTGTAATTATATCAGTTCTCTTTCGTCAACCATCAACCGAAGGTCTGAGTCACCAAGGTATTTGTATTTTCAATAGCTGAAGTCATTGGAAAATAGCTTTAAGAGTCAGAATACCCCCAAATACAGCAGTTTTTAAAATGATAAGAAAAAATTTTCTGTGGCTTCCGGAAAGTTCTTTCCTCCAATAGTTAAGTTTTATTCTTTCATTGAAAAAAGTAAAGGCTCACTGAGCATTTGTGTGTTAGAATAGAGTGCATAGTTTTAAAATAGGATTTTCTTGGTCATTAAGTGGTTGAATTATCCATAATTTTCTGAAGACAATAGTCTAAAATAGGCTCACATTGGTGCCCTTCCCCAAAGGTTAGAGGAAAATATGAAAATGGCACCACTTCTATTGTAAAGAGTAATTGCTCTCTAGATTTTTTTTTAAATTTTAATTTATTGTGTTTACATAGATTCTAGTGTCCCTCTGAATGCATCTCCCCCTCCCCGTGTTTTCTACAATATCCCCTTTGCCCCCCTCTCCGCAATGCCCTCCTCCTTTCCCTCCAGGATTTGCTTTTCTGCTCTCTATAACGTTGCGCTATGTATGTATAATTTGGTGAAATTAGACTTTTCTTTTTAAATACAGACAAAATTAATATGGACATGGGAAAATTTATTAGACAAGCATGGTTAATTGTCAATGATATTCTAAAATGGCAGTCATAAGTTTAAATTTATTCTTTGCTAAAGTAAAAGAAAAATACATTATTAAGGAAAGAATATGGAAGATTTTAGGTCCAGGAAACAAACTTCAGACATATGCAGCCTGTTGGTGGACTGGGTTACGAATGCATCCTGTGGAGGACTCCAGAATACCTTTCCCAACCCTATGTGCCTGTTCAGCTTCTACTCACTCATCAATGAGTTTAGGTATCATTTTTCTGAAGCTTTTCTAGAATATTCACCTCACTCTTCACAGAAAAGTTAGTTGCTCACGTAACTCATTCTTAGCACTTCAGTGTGAGAGAATATAATTACAGTTGATTGTAATGATGTTTACCAGTTAATCTCAACCTAGATTGTAAAGCAATAAAGGCCAGGGACCAAGTACTTGACACATTTATGTTCAATAAAGATGAAAAGGATAGAGTTGAAGGCAAGGATATGTAACAGAGAAAGAAAGGATGAAAACAGGTTTGTTTTTTTTTCAAAAAAGTGATGGCGGGTGCCATTATTTAAGGTTTCAATGTGAGCAAGTCAGTGGTGAAGATGTGGGAAAGAAAATGTCACACTTTCAATGACCTGGTAGTGTTGAAGAAGGAATTATGGCCAATCAACATCTGAAAGCAAGATTAGGTGTTTGAATGAATCTAGTTACAGGAGTGAAATTTTTTGGAGCATAATCTTTCAAAATAAACTGATTTTGCAAGTTCATCCTTAGAAATTGCCACGGTTCCCAATGATGATTATAGAATATCCATCTTAAATCTGAGTATTTTTCTATTCACCTACCATTTTTTAAAATAGTATTAAAATTCTGTCATGTGCATGATGAATTTAGTAACCTGCAGATATTTTTTAAAAATAAATGTAGCTTAATAAATAAGAAAATAAAAAGGTAAGTATGGTCATAAATAAAAATAATTTCTATTTAAAAAAATCACATCTGTAAATAGCATTTTTTTCTTCCATTTTTCCAATTTTGTTTTCTTAAACTTTAATGATTTATTGTGTATCAGGTCATCAATTTAATCACAATGGTCACTTCTGAGAGAGACCACGTGATGCCTTGTGAGTCTTTGCTTGGTCCTCAGTTCTATTCTGGCCTTACACTTAATTTTCTCCCCTACAAACTTATTAGAAGATAATTTTCTCTGAAATTTAAAAAAATACTATTAATCAAGATGATTCTTTTTAAATAAATCATGAGTAATTTTACATTTTAAAAACCAGTTCCTCTATTTTTTCATTCCTAAAATATCTACTTTTGTGTTGTTCCCTTTAATGTTTAGCTGTCTTACTTCACTGCTCTGCTCCTCTAAGGAGTATTAAATACTTCAGTATAAATACTCACTGGATGTAAATATTCTGTAGCTTTTGTGCTTGACTCAGAATTCTTAAAGATTTTTGGAAATGGGAGATATGAAAGGTCTCATCAAGAAACATGAATTACCAGAAGGGATGTCTTCATCTCCTCTGGATAGGGAGCTGGAGCTTCAGTCACTGGAATAGAAGCCATTGAGAGGTTCTGGGAGTGTGATGGCACTTCTAGAAAATACAACAAGTTTCATCACTAGAGCTTTTCCTTTTATTGTATTTAACATATGTCAACCACTACTGTCCCCTTTTCCCTATCCAGGCCACTTTCTTTGGTTTGTCATGAAAGAAAATAGATGTACACCGAAAGGGATTTATCCAATCTCTGGCTGGGTTTAGGTAGCTTGAAATGTTCCACAATTTACCTGGATTTGCTCACCATGACTACCTAGATTAAATAAAAATAACAAATTCTCTTTGTTCCAGTAAAGCTCGTATCTTCAAGGAAAAACATTTTATTTATTTTTTAATATTTACTGAAAAAGTACATTTGCATAATAATATTATGGGAAATTTAAAAAATAGGAATAGAAAGATCACCCATAATACCATCAACCAAACATAGTTATTGTATTTTCCTTCAGTGATCCTTATATTGAATAAACGCTTCTTTTATTTAGTTGCAAACATAATGTACACGTCATGCCCTGCTTTTTTCTGTTAACATTCTATAACATAGGAATGACCGATTGTTAAAAATAATGAAACATATATTTGAAATAAGACTTTCTATATAATATCATTATCAGTTCTATAAGATTAAGTAGAGAAGTATAAAACTAGAAGGTTTCTACACCTGTATCCTGGGCTATGTTTTTGAATCTGGCACATCATATTAATGCAGAACCCAGAAGGTGCCTGTGAAGGCTTGGCTATCAGCTGTCCCATGGTCTGCCTGGGCTGCCTTCCTTCTGTTCTGACATACACTCTCACTGCCCAGGTCTTCACTTCGCCTCCCTCAGAGAGTCTTCTCCATTTCTCTGGTCCAGTATCAACATGAGGAAAACCTCATTTAGTTGACTTTCTTTCCCTACATCTTTCTTTGAAACTTTCAAAAATACATAGCAAAGTTGAACAATTTTATAATGTGTTCCAGTATGTCCATCACCAAGCTTCCTAAATTAACATCACAGGACAGGTGCTTTACATGGAATCTTTCCATGGTTTTGATGACACTGACCTTTCTCTTGAAGGTGAATTTACCTGTGGCTTCTGGTTCTGTGTTTTGCTTAATTTTCCAGAACCAATTCTGGCAGGACTTGGCTCCTCATGCTTGACCTACAGAACAGTGTTAGACAATAAAACACTTCTACTGCCTGCAATACTGCCAAACAAATTCTTTGAAAAAATATGCATCATTTGTAATGGCATCAACAATCTATGAGAGTCTATATTAAACATTTTGAGTATCATTTCAATTTGGAGGAAGAATTTAGGTTGATAGTGTCCTTAGCTCTAAAAGGGTGATAATCCGTATTACACTCTAACTTGTTTATAGCTATTTCTGCACATACTTTATTTTTTTTTAAACTCTTAGGCTTCAAGGCAAAAGCTTGATCAACTTTCAAAGCATAAACACATTACTTGATATTTCTTTTTCCCCCAAGGTCCCTAGCAGGGTGACTTGCACATAGTAAGTTCTCCATAAATGTTTGTTGAGGAAGAAGAAAAGCTTGTATATGTCACTCTGGACAGATCAGGTAATTAGCAAAAAAACAAAAAACAAAACAAAAAAAAACACCCAAAACAAAACTACAACAAGAAAACTTTCAAGATGTTTAAAAGAGCTCAAGCAGAAATTGTTTGTGGTTTTGATTTCTTTTTAATTAAAAGACCTGATGACTATTCAGGTTTGCTTTATATCTATTACAAGATTCAATAAGACACAATAGCAAAGTATTTAACAAGATGAATTCGAGATTACGTACACTGAGTCTACTTGGGTGTATCTGTATATACTACAATGGCTAAAAAACATCATAAACATATGCACCTATGACTGTCACCTTGACAAAAGTGCGTTAAACAAAACTCTAGAATTAACAAAAAAAAAATATAATTGTCCCTAAAAAAACTTCAGCCAACTGTTTTAGGTAGTTATTCAGTAGCCTGAGTAGACCATACCAGGAGAGTGTGGGAGAGTCATATTGGCTCTGTGTGGTACTCTTCACAGTGATCTTGACCATTTTTCAAATAAATAGTTCATTATCAAGAAGACCTATACAAAATTGCTTCATGTCAATGACTCAAATGACATTGTTTTCTCTTGACTACACTTTCCTTATTCTGTGTCATGGTCACTGTCTGCATCTTATTTCTCTAAATTGTTCCATCTCTGTTATATGAAAATGATATAAACCAGTTCTGAATAGAATTGTCTATACTTTCTTAAGTTTCTTACTTTCTTTGTCCATAGTAACCAGTACTCAGTTAGGCTTTGGAGACACAACAGCGGGACCCTGACATCACAGCACCCACCAACTAACAAAAGCCAGCACACTGCGCTAATGGTGCCACCTGATGACTAATGTGAGCCAGAATGAGTGTCTTCTCATTACTTCTCATGCCTTTCTTTCCATCCTGGTCTTATTTTACTTGTTTTTCTTCCCCTATTATTATCTCAACACATTCTACCTGTATGATTTTTTGTCCTCTTCCATTCAGCCTCTGTTCCAAACATATTCTGGATGCTCTCAATATCTTTACTCATTTCTTTCTACCATAGCTTCTTGGAAATCTTCCAATCTTAGATTTACCCAGTCATTTCCTCTTTCAACTTTTACTCCATGAACCTCTGAAAGCTCTTGGATGAACATTCTTGACCTCAGCTGGACTCTTGGCTCAGCTCAGCCTTCCTTGCATGAGGTTTCCTATTTCCCCATAAACCATTCCCCTCAGCCATCATGGCCATTACAATCATTTCTGCTTTACATCTCTTAGAATATAACCTTGCCCCCACGTTACAGAGCAACTTGAAACCGTCTACTGTTTACCATCATCTTCAACCTCCTATCCTGCTCAAGTACAAAATCAGTTATAATTGCATCTGTACTTATCTCTTTTGATTCAGATGTGACCCTTTTACTGCTCCAAATCTCTGATTCAATGTTCTCTAGCACTTTATATTTTTCTGTCTTCCTTTGATTTTTTTCCTCAGGTAACATACGGTAATGTGGTCAAGTTTCTTCTATCATGAAGAACCTTCTTTCAACACTGATGTCTCCAATTAATTCCTTTCTATATATTATCTCTCATCTTTCTCTCAAAATTAAATTCATTTGTTAGTATTTTAAAAGTTATTTTTATAATCTATTTTATACATACAGATAGGTTTAAAGAATAATGTAATATGGACTTTTAGTCAAAATGGCAAAGTAGATACACTCTGTGTACACCTCTTTCCTCTACCACATTAAACAAAATTATAGAACAACCATCACTGAGAACCACCTGAGGACTAGTTGAACAGAATTCCCATAACTAAAGATATAAAGAAGAACCCATGCTGAAACTGGTATGAAGGAGTAACAAACAGTCATGCTTTCAGAACTAGAATAAAGGATAGTGCATCTGTATCCACGAATGCAATCCTTTGCAATCATATCTTCTATCTACCTGAGAGTCAACACAATTCTGAAGTTTGTGCTTAAATTTCCCCTTTAATAAAGAGAGATTATATTCATCATCCAGGATTATGACTCTGTTATTTTATAAGCCAGAATTTTGGATCATCTGGATATACTAAAGAAGGTTATACTTGTCCATTATTTCTATGACTTTCTGCTGATTGGACTGGAGAAATAGAAAGCATCAAAGTTGTTGGAGACCGTGGTAAAACAGGTGGGAGAGAGAAAACCTATGATGATTTAGGGTCTACCACATCATAATATTTTAGAGATTTAGTGTTTAATGTTTGCCAGAGCATTTCCTCTCAAATAAATGAAAACATAATTTCATATCTCAAACTTTAAAGTAAGAAGCACACTCTTCATAGGTACAATACCTAGGAATGTTTCTCTGGACCATGCACCAAGCCCTGTGAAAGTCTGTCAGCTTTCCAATTCAAAAATGTTCTTTGCAATATGTCCAGACTGTAGCATTTCTGTTGCTTGAGCCCTATGATGTGGCAGATATCATATGATATATATATATATATATATGATAGAAAAAGATGCCTGAGGGTTTTATGGCAAGCCACAAAAGGAAAATCACAATAAAGAATTCCTAGAGTTCTGGAGCAAAGCCATGCCATCTGCAGCAAAGAATTGGACAACTTTCAAAATGCAACTGGGAGCATGCTACTGGGCTCTGGGGGAAAGGAGCTTTTCATCACAGGTCCTAGAGTGACCCTGCAAACAGAAATGTTCATTATGTCATGGGTCTGATAGTCAGTCATAAGCATGGTGTGTACAAGACCTTAATATGCTGACCTTCTTCAAGGATACAAAAAGCCACTTGATGGCAAGTTAACTACACTAGAACTTATCCACTCTTGAAGGGACAGCAATTATTTTTATAAAACTAGATACGTACTCTAGGTATGAATTGCTTTTTCTGGCCACAATACCTCAGCGAGTTCCACTATCTGAGTTTAAAATAGAGGTCTCATTTAAAGCTCAAACTGGAAATAAAATCTAAATAAAATATTTTAAGTGCAGGTTTGACAAGCAACTGAAAGATCTGGATATGAACATAAGTTTATAAATAATGAGCCAAAAAATAACCATTGCAGCCATAGGTAAGGATGTAACTGCCCAGCAATGGATCATAGAATGAGAAGAAAATGTAGATGAAAACCTAAATCAAAGAGATCCAAAAATATAGCAAATAGAAAATTATGAACTAGCTTCTTTCTCATTCTTATTTGTTTTTAAGCTTTTCTTCAAATAACACCTCCTTCATCTAAGCATCCCACTCTAAAATAATACAATGGTATCTTGAGATATGAATTTAATTCGTTCAGTAACTGAGCTTGTAAGTCAGTCAATTCATATATCAAACTGCCGATACTGGACCGTTGTGCCAATGTGCCAACTAGCAGCAGCTTCCTGAATCATGACTCGTATCTCAGAATTTCATTTGGATCTCAAACAAAAATACAAACCGAGTCACACCTCGTATCTTAAAAAAAAAAAAATTTGTATGTTGGTGTGTTTGTATCTCAAGGTACCACTGTACTCCTCTCCCAAAACAAGTCTTACCTTTGTGTGACCATATTATCTTATTTAGATTCTAGATACTATTAATTTCTATAGTTAACAGACGTAGAAATCATTCATTCATTTACTCATTCATTTATTAGTTCATTCTATATTTACAAATCCTTACTACATGTCAAATGTTATGATATATAGATGATGGGAATAATAAAACTAATGGGATATCCCTGGTTGGCAAACTGTGGCTTGCGAGCCACATGCAGCTCTTTGGCCCCTTGAGTGTGGCTCTTCCACAAAATGCTGTGTGGGCACTACCTCGATAAGGAATGTATCTACCTTTTATGTTTAAAAAAATTTGGCTCTCAAAAGAAATTTCAATCGTACTGTTGATATTTGGCTAATGAGTTTGCCGACCATTGGAGATTTTGCGGTTGAATGAGGTGACAAAGTCAGATACACACCTACCAACTTCCTTTGCTCATCTTGTTCACAAAGAAAGACCACCTTCCCCAGCTGTCCATAAATTATGTTAGAGCATATTATGAGTTTTGACCAATAAAATGTGAACAAAAGGATGTCAAAGCTTGATTATAATACCACTCATCCTCTCTCTCTTTTATGTCTGCAGAAGCTATGAAGAACATACATCTAAGATGGCGGCATCATCAAATATAAGAAAACTGAAGTTCCAAATCACCACTTGTACATGAGGTGCCCAGGAAAACCACAGAAATTCAATGTGTTAAAATATTAAAATTTTGGAATTGTTTGTACCAGTTAATGTCAATTACTTTGAATTCCATGTTGTTTAGTCTAACAGCAGTAATACAATGTCATTCAGGCAGAGGAAACAGTGCGTGTAAAGTATGGAAGCCTCACTACTTACATGTTTAGGAAACTGTGAGAAGTCTGGAAGGTGGGAGCTTAGTGGCCAGTGAGGATGAGGAAGGAGATAAAAGAGAAAGTTGCTTGGCAATGGGACCAACTATATCTAAAAATTTGGTAATAATCAATGTTTAAAAATTTGAAAAAAAATTTAATATATAAATTTTAAAAACCACTTATCATCAAAGTGAAGGTTAGAGTGAAATTATTTTTGAGCCACTAGTATGGAAAAATGTGTAATAATTCCAGCCAAGAGATGTTCAGAGCATGTAGGAAGCCAATGGGGGTAGAGGTAGAAGTGAAGAACAGAACAGGGTCTGTAGAACACCGGAACCGCTTGAGTTTGAAGGAACTTTACATTACTTTTAGGCTCCAGGCTTGGAAAAACAGGTACCGTACATAGAGATTACAATTTAAAATGTATATTGAAAACAATTTAATTTATAATAACAACAAAGAGTAAAAACATAGTTATAAGTAAATATGCTAAAGCCAAATTTAAAAAATATACAGAGAGATGTAAAAAAAGACTTGATCAAATAGAGAAGCAGATAGTGATGCTGGCTGAAAAGAAACTTCATCATTAAGATGGCGATCCTCTCCCAGTCAATTTATATAATGCCAATCTGATAGAAATGAGAACAAACGCATATTTTAAAATTAATTATAAAGTTCATCTGTAAAAAATTCAGAAAACTTAAAAAAATAAAAATAAAGAAAGGGAACTTACACTGCTATGCATTGTAAGTTATTTAATTGCAATCCTATGGTGCTGGTAAAAGACACCTACAATGAGATTGGTGCAACAAAATAAAAACATAGATATAGTCTGTAATAAATAGAAGAAATCAGTATCTAATTAAGGTGTTATTTCACATAAAAGTGTTTTTAAACTATTGACTATTTGTAAAACTAAGTATATATAATTATATCCCTAATTTATTATAAATTTCAGATCAATTATAATAAAATGTTCTTAAAAAATTAACATTACCTTAAAGACATAGTGAGGAAGTTCTACTGATGATTAAAGGAAATGGAAAATTGGCTCTGGCCAGTTGGCTCAGTGTTAGAACATCAGCTCGTGTCTCTCTCTCTCTCTATTTCTCTTTCTCTCTCTCTGTCTCTTCTTCTCTCCTGCAACCATGGCCCTATTCGAGTGAGTTTGCCGTAGGCGCTGAGTATGGCTCTATGGCCTCAGCCTCAGGCGCTAGAAAAAAATGGCTTCTGTTGCAGAGCAAGGGCCCCAGATGGGCAGGGCATCGCCCCCTAATGGGCTTGCTGGGTGGATCTCCATCTCAATGCATGAGCATGAGGGAGTCTCTTTCTGCCACCCCTTCTCTCACTAAATTATATATATATATATATGAAAATGCAAAATTACAACAAAAATATTATCTATTGGATTACTTTAAATTAAATATTCTGAATCAAAACAAAAGTCCATCAAATAAGTCTAAAGAAAACCGCAAACCAAAGAAAAATTTATAACATACATGAGAAAAAATTAACAACAAAGACTATTTAGTACAAAAACTCTTACTAACCAATAGAAAAAATATGAACACTATCAGTAAGAACAGTGGTAAAAGAAAAGAAAGAAGAAACTCATAAAAGAAGATATTTAATAGCCTATAAATGTGCAAAATTAATATTCTTGGTGGAGAAACAATAATCAAAGAACTAAATGATGTTAAACTCAGGAAATGGTAAGTGTGCAGAGAAACAGTCACTCAAATACTTTTCATAAGATGTAAATTAATACCAACTTTCTATGGGGCAATTTAGCAAGATGCATCAAAATCCCAAAGAACATTTATTCTGTTTGATTCCATAATTTAATTTCCATAAGTTTACTCTACATAGAAAAGATTCAAAGCATGCACACAAGATTATGTATAAATTATTTTCATCAAGGTTATAATGCTAAAAGTTTTTAACCATGCAGTTCAATAATGTGGAATTTCAAAATATAAATAACAATATACACACACACAAAATAATACAATGAAGCCATTTATGTGCATGTTTTAAAATATAGATTTTATCAACATAAATATCACAAGAAACCTGAGAGGAAATCTGATTATATACAAGATAATCCACAAATTTACTACATCTATGCCAAGGATGTGCCAGCTGCAACCCAAAGGCCAACTGGCCATGCCTGTTTTTGTACATAGAGTTTTGTTGGCACAGTCACGCCCATTTGTTTATGTATTGTCTATGGCTGCTTTCCAGCTATAGTGGCAGAGTTGATTAGTTGCAACCAAAACCAACTGCCTGAAATGCATAACTTATTTACTACTTGGCCCTTGATACAAAAGGTGTGCCAATTCCTGGCCTAGCCATACAAAAGAATAGGAAACAAATGAATAATAACTAAAAAGCAATTATTTCTAGTAAATAATTATTAGAAATTTTAAATGATTTTTCTTTTATTTAATTATATACTTATTTTTTAAAATTTTATTTAGAAAATTAAATTTAATGGGGTGACATTGATTAATATGAGTAGATAGGTTTCTAGTAATCATTTCTATAGCATTTGAACTATTGATTGCATTGTGTGTCCACCACCCAAAATCAAATCATTTTCCATCACCTTATATTTGTCCCTCTTTATTTTCCTTCCCCTAAACCTTAATTCCCTAAACCGTCCTCCTGGTAACCACTTCATTTTACCTATATTTTTAATATAAAAACTTTTATGATACATCATGTTGCAAAAATCTCGCTACACAACAATATATAAGTATTCGCGACAAACTATGTTTGTAAACAAGGTAAGCATTTCAAAATATACTGCTCACAAAAATTAGGGGATGTTTCAATATGAATAAAAAGATATAAAATATCCCCTAATATTTGTGAGCAGTGTATAAGAATCATTTTCTGTGGATGAAATTATGGGTGATTTGCATTTTTTAAACTTTTTTGTCTATTTAATTAATTACAAGAACCATATGTGACTTATATAATCAGCAAATACTTACATGTGCATTTAAATAAGAATCCAGAAGTTTCTAATTCTAGTTTCTTCTTTTATTTCTAGTGGTATCTTGGTGTTATGTTTAACATCTTTTCACTTTTTAAAAGATGGGAGAAAACTTTCTGGAAGACTTTGATGATAGGGATTTTCAATGTTACTAACTTTTAAGTCAAGTCATTAATTATAGCAGCTATCTGGCCTCAGTTATCTGCAGTATAAATCATACTTCAAAAGATGAATCTGTGTATGCAAAATATATATAAAGACCAGTGCTTGCTTATCTTGTGTACTGTGTTCTGTTTCTGTATCTTAATAGCTTTACTCATAAGCACTTTCCAACCATCTAGTAATTCCCTATTTCAACATCACACACTCTGTTTCAGACCATCAAGTTTTAGAATCAGATGAAAAACATCCTATTTGATCTGATAACACTTTCCAGGCATAATTTCAAAATTTAACAAAGATAACTCTAAAACAAATATACCAACCCATGTCAAACATAGACACAAAATAAAGCCTTGTGTATATGACTAGCTAACTGATATCAGCAATATATTAAAAATTAGAAAGTTTGTGGGAAGAGAGGGTGGGAGAGGGGGGAAGGGAGGAGCACAAAGAAAACCAGATAGAAGGAGACAGAGGACAATTTAACTTTGGGTGATGGGTATGCAACATAATTGAATGATAAGATAACCTGGAGATGTTTTCTTTGAACATATGTACCCTGATTTATTAATGTCACCCCATTAAAATTAATAAAAGAAAAAAATTATAAAGTTTATGGGAAAGAGAACAAAAATGAAAACACAAGACCCACAGGGAAATGGAATGTTCACAGCAAGGACATTTGTCTCCTTACCTGTTTCAGTTCAGAGCCCAAAATGTGACCTCTGTCTCAGCCCTCATTATCTGTCTATGGTGGCTGGGTTCAGGCCCACTTCTAAGTGACCCACAACCACAAGTCCAATACTGCTGTGCCCAAGCTTGGACACCTTCCTCTAAGACCATTGCTCCCCGACCCCGTAGAATTTGCGTGGATTTCATGGCTGGCATGAAATTTCAAGAGAAACAAATTGATTCATCAATGACAAGATTGTAGTCCTAGATTCTCTTGGATGAACCTCTCCTGTCTTAAAAGTCAAGTGCTCATTCAGCTCAGCATATGCCCAGAAGCTTGGCGTGGATGCTGACTCTGAGAGCTGGCTCATTTGCATGGCTGGACAATCATTTTGGGTACATTTTCATTCACCTTTTTTTGTACCCTTTTAGTTCTTTGGTGGTGCTACACCATAAATTCTTAATATCTAAGACATTGATTTAGTGATAACTTTCAGCAAAAAAAGGGAAAGTAAGAAAGAAACATAACCATATTTAATGTTCTCACCAACTGAAATGGATTTCTTAAAGGTCAAGGAAATAAGATGAATTAAGCTTGAGGTTTAGATCAGAGAGAGGGATTGCTAGATGATCTCTGGAACTGGTTCTTGATATCTGAGAGCAGTTTTAGCAGCTTATCTGGCCTAGAATTCCTGATGCCACTGGTATTCCTATCTGATCATTATTATTCTTCATATAAGAACAAAAATCGTTGGGACCTAAGTGACCTTTAAAATTGCTAGCAATTCTCTCTGGGACAACATGAAAAGTCTGTGCAGAAGCCTGGGAGCAGTCTGGTGAGGATTCTTCACCATCCATGTTTGGCAGCCGGTCCTTTGTGGACTTTCTCTTGCTTCAGAGTCTGTGAACACTCCTGTAAACACTAAGACGAACTTTCTTCTGACTCCAGAGAAGTTCTAGGGACCACTCAGTCCATAGACAAGGCTAGAGGGATCAGAGTGAGATGGAAAAATTCCAGTGCACACTGTCTTTTCACCCAACGCCTGAAAGTGAAGAGTGCTGCACAAGACCATGTGTACCCCATGCCTTTGGGCAAGGCTGGGTGTGAACAGTCCTGGCCACACTTGCTCTCCAGTTACCCCCAGCCTCTGAAATCCTGAGAGAGCAGAGCTGCTCACTGCAGCTTCCCGCTCTGTGCAAGTCTGGAGCTCATCTTTTTGTCCCCGAAACCAAAGTATTCTCCATTCATGACAATTCTGAAGGTGACTATTTCAAAAACAATAAAATGCAAACTGAAAAAGAATAATTCTTTACATACATACATTACCCAGATTATAAATCATCCTATGAATACATTGAAAGCATGAGTCATAAAGAGAGAGATGTACAATAAAGAGTTAGTCCTTGCATTTAAAAATGAGGTCACCTTGAACTCTATGTCAAGGTGAGCATGAGGACTGTCAACTTCATTTAATAATTATTCATATTTTAGTCATTATTCTAGAATCTGCAGTCTGCCTGGATACAGATAAACAAAAGAGTACAAATTTCTAAACTAAAAGCATGACAGCAGGACTATTAATACTTTTCATTATTCAAGTCATTCATTTAGTGGAACAATTTTCAATTTCTTAAAATAAAATATACACAATGTACCCAGGATTATTACCCCTTTTTCTTCCTTTATTTTCTGATATAAGATGAGTTTGAAAAGCAAAATAGAGCAATTTGTTTTATAAAATCAGAAATTAAACAGATTTTCTAATATTATGGGGTTATAGAAGAGTTTGTATGCAATTTTTAAAAAAATTTATTTAGAAAATTAAATTTAACAGGGTGGCATTGATCAATAAGAGTACATAAGTTTCAGATAAACATTTCTATAGCATTTGAACTGTCAATTGAAATGTAGAAACACCATATCTCTGACCACAGAATGAGTTTTGCAAGATTTGAAGATTAGTAAATGAAAAGAGTTATGTAAATACCATAAATATTTCCTAATGCCTAGATTTCAGAAAGCTCTTGGGATGCTGCCTTAACAGCCTCTGTAAAAGGCCAAGATAACCAAACGCATTCTTTTGCTTTTTGTAAAATTCTTCACTGAGCACTCTTGCCCTAGGTTGTTCCAATGATAGCCAAAAGCCTCTTTTACTTCTGTAAAACTGCTTTGGCTAGGTGCACACTCTCTCCCTTCGCTTCTTTTTGCCTTTAAAAGCAAACCCCTGAGTTCATTCGGGGCCAAAAGTTCTTTAGGATGTGAATCCACCCAAGCTCACCAGCATTAAATTAAAGACTCTTAATTTGGCTGCTTAACTGTGTGGCAAAACGTTTTTTTTTCCTCGCTGTCCAGATATAACAGATTATTTTGTATGTCCATCACCCAAAGTCTAATCATTTTCCATCACCTTATATTTGTCCCTCTTTACACCCTTCACCCAACCACCACCCTTTTCCCACATCCCCAGCTCCTTGGTAACCACTCTACTTTTATCTATGTCTATGAGTCTCAGTTTTATATTCCACCTATATATGAAATCATACAGTACTTAGCTATTCAATTTTAGTAACTCTTTCCTTGTTGTACTGATATACTTTCTGTCACAACCTGCCTTTATTTTTCAAATCTGCCAGAACTATTTTATTTTCACATGCCACTGCAACAAACTTCACAGGGGGTGGGGGGAGGTGGCAGGGAGAAGAAAGAAGGAAAAAGACACTAAGGAATAGAATGCACTATATCCTTTTAAAGATAATGACTTTATCCAATTCTATTTCATCCAAGTTTTTAAGTACAGGGTAATGTCCAAAAATAATATGAACAGAACAGATTTTCTGCATCCAAATCTATAAACAAATTAAACACAGTCCCAGCAATATCCATCTCAGTGATGATCAAA
The DNA here is from genome assembly GCA_037038555.1 of Rhynchonycteris naso. Taxonomy (NCBI): domain Eukaryota; kingdom Metazoa; phylum Chordata; class Mammalia; order Chiroptera; family Emballonuridae; genus Rhynchonycteris; species Rhynchonycteris naso. The sequence goes on from CM072998.1 coordinate 234,741,158, forward strand.
AAACAATATTTTAAATTGGCACTTAAAAACACTGTGAGAAAGAAAAATGTCTTGGCCCCTTTCTTCTTTCCTTCTTTCCTTCCTTCCTTCCTTCCTTCCTTCCTTCCTTCCTACCTTCCTTCCTTCCTCCCTCCCTTCCTTCCTTCCTTCCTTCCTTCCTTCCTGCCTCCCTTCCCTTCCTCTCTTCTTACTCACCCTCCCCTCCTTTTCCCCTCCCTCCCTTCATTCCCCCTTCCTTTCTTACTTCTTTCCTTCCTTACTCCCTTTTCGCCTTTCTGACCTCTTACTTTTTTTGATTTTTTGATAACTTTTTTTCTTTGATGATAAAAATGCAATGAAGAGAGGACAAATCTGTATTCCTCTGAACAGTAAAGTAGACTGAATTCGGACTCTGCAGACCTGGAAATGAAGCTGGGGTAGACTCAGACATGAAAACAGGACACTGATGATAGTTTTTCACTGTTATCCCTAAAATTAGCCTGTAACTTATAATCTTACTCAGAATCCATAGTTTAATTGATAAAAACTATCCACTGAATTGAGCTTCTGCAGAAACAAGTATATCAGGTATCATTAGTTCTTAAAATCTAAGTCAATATTAAAATGTACATGTTTAAAATAAATACTACATAAATTTAAATAATAAATAATCATTTATTCTTAGTCATATTTTCTTCCATTTATTAACTATTATTTATATAAACACATAATGTTCCAAAGAATCATAAACATTATTTATAAGTGCTTTTATTATCAGATCAAATGAAAGTAACAAAAATCCTACTATACTAACCTCTTATAATTTTGTATGGGTATCTGTGAAGAACATAAGAAAGGTATGATCATTATCCAAGGTTTTACAGTTTAAATAGAATCTAGAATTGTTCTATTATGAGATCTAATTAAAAAGAAAATAAAAACTACCGCTAATGTCTTTTATCAAAGTAAAATGTTTTATAAACTTCGTATAGGTTTTATGAGAATTGATGTATTTTAGCTATGTTAAAAGTATGTAAGTTCTTTCAAAATAGAAATAAAATAGAGGAAATAATTTACCAAGCCATTTATTTAAATAAAAAGAGCTACCCATTTGAAAACATCTCTTGCCAAGTTACATATCTTGTAACTAGAAATTCTTAGACCAAGATTTTCAATAGCTATGCCCTTCTTGATGAGTTAAATACTACCTAAAGAGAAGTCTTCATTGCAATTTGAAAAAGTAATTCTAAGACGTTGAAATAGCATGGCTTATTTTTAAATTAGCATGGCTTTTTAGAAATGTCTACAAAGATGTTGAGGAGCATTCTCAATGTTTGAATCTTAAAAAAAATATAGTGCTCTAAAAATGGAGTACCAATTACCTTTATTTAGATTTTATTTAAAAGAAGAGTTTGTGAACTGGTTTAATTTTTTAAACCAATCTATTTGTGAGTCACCACGATGATATTTTCTTCATATTCCCATTTAATCATAGATGCTGCACAAATTTAATTTTCCCAAGAAGTACTAAGTTGGTAGATTTCTTTCTCAGTCACAGGTTTGCAGAAATTTTTGTAGATCATAACCTATATTATTCAAAGGGCCAAGTGTGTCCTCAAACAAAAAAAATTAGGTGTTTTTAACTGAATTCATTCCCAAAACTGACATCCCTTGCTTCTCTTGGCCCTGAGGATTCATCTCCTGTGGGAATCCATTGAAGTGTCACACATCACAGTGACAATGATGTGGCCCAGAGGACATTTTGGACAGAGCATTACATATTAATCTGAAATGAGACTCTCAGAGAAAACAGCTTTTAATTGTCTAGCAGTATATATTTAGAATGACTTCAAGGCAAAAAGACTAGAAAATATTTAGATGGGAAATGTGAGCATTTCTGAAACCCATTTCCAATTCAACAATACGTGTAAAAATATCCTGAGCCCTTATTGTGTTCTACACCCTGTGGTTAAGGGTCATTCCTGCTCAAAGAACTTAAATTCTGATGATAAAATCTGACAGTTGTAAGGCTGTTAAACAAATTCAGAGTGTACTTTAACAAAGCAGTGATGTGGTACATGGGACCACAGCAAATAGAGAAAGTCATCATGCCTAGAGGTAAAAGGGGATCGTGATGAGGAGAGAGTAGCATTCGCCCTGCGTCTGCAGAGGAACTTACAGAAACCAGTGAAACCCATAGGAGGCACAGTGCTGGGCATATTCAGACATTGGCATTTACCCTGTGAATCAGGGTAAGATGGAGATAAGAAAAGAAAATAGATTGGCTCCAGATTACAGTAGTCCTTGACTGTCATATTAAGCAATTTGAAATTGGTAAAAAATTATAACATCTAGTATTTTTTCTGCAGAGAAGACAGTTGTTCCAATGACCCAGACATTATATAAATTATCTTATATACAATATTTATTTTCATATGAATCCCCAGATCTTTTCTTTGCTCATCTCCATGACAGCGGCTTCCAAAACTATAAATTCTCTTGTCCACTTACGAGAAGGCTAAACTTGTCCATATGACTCAATTCTAGCCAGTGAAATATAAGGATGTCTGCTAAAAAGCTTTCAGAAAAGTTTAGAATTCCTTATTTAAAAAAACAAAACAAAAAATATCTAAGCCCTACTGACATTTCTTCTACCTCTTTGTTCTTACCTGCAATGTAGAGAGCATGCTGCCAGGTGAGAAAACACTATGATGCCACATGGTAGCTTCTGTGTGCTAACAGGAAGGACATCCCTGAGGTAATGGGGCAGGAGGACTCACAGACCAAACTAACATGCTTGAATCACACAAGAATTTAAAAAGTATAAGCCTGAACTGTGGTGGTGGCAGAGTAGATAAAGTGTTGACTTGGAATGCTGAGGTCAGTGGTTCGAAACCCTAGGCTTGCCCGGTCAAGGTACATATGAGAGTTGATGCTTCCTGCTCTTCCTCCCCTTCTCTCTCTTTCTCTCTCTCTTTCTTGTTCTCTCTCCCTCTCATATCTAAAATGAATAAATAAATAAAAACATCTATTAAAATAATGTCTAAAACTTACAGTGTGTAGCAAGGGGAGAGTGAAGGGATAGAGAAGGATTCCTCAAGTTCTGTGTTAGGATACAATGCTCACCTAACCTCTCTTTCTTCCCCATCAGCCCTCCTGCTGACCCGGTTATAGCACTAGGTTGAAGGTAAGCATGGGGTATATACAGACAGAGGATTCCTGGAGCCAATACATAGTACTCAATTATAGCAGCATCACTCATCAGTGACCTGAAGAACAGGTATGCCCCTTATGTACTTTTCATGGGCAAAAGACATGTGGGATCAGATGAGTCACCAAAGGCATAGCTTTCAAATCAGAGGTGATGATATCCATACTTTATGCTTATTTAAGGTTTATATGGTCTTTCTATTTACAGGTAAACATCTTTCTTTGTTCTGAACCAATACCTAAATATTCCCTTTATTCTATAGCTACTGTGTCATATGGATTATTAACATAACATCTATACAGATTATGATTTCTGCCTATGACTCACAAGTTACTTGTTTGAAATCTATACTTGAGATTTCTTATGAGTAATATACACCCATTTTCTCTTTTTCACCTCTGCAGAAGAATTAAATATACTATTAACACAGTACATATTCCTCACTGATGTTAAGTAATATGACAGTTCTCCTGTATCACGGAGCTATAAGCATTAAATAGAGAAAAAACCTGTTAGGATATTGTGTCAAGACAGAGACTGTGCCCTTTACATTTTGCAATTGAACAGAACCAGGAATTATGCACCTTCAGACTTCACAAAGTGCAAAATAAAGGTTCCTATTTAATGAAGTCATGATTTATTTGGAATTTTATATGCATTCAAATACTTCCTGGTTAAATTCCTTGTCACCATTTATTCAACAAATAGTTGCAGACCTTTTGTATATATGACACTATTTAAGAAATTTGAGAAAAAACAATAAAAGTAGTCACTATTTCTATATGTCATACTTTCCAATAAAAGAAAAAATAAAACTTAAAGAAAGATTAAAGTTTATATTTCTGATTTTGGCCATGATGAAATAATTGGTTCTAAATCTTCTGTTCTCTCGTAATGAAATAGAAAACTTAAAAAATATATATGAACTATAGTGTTCAGTCATGAGAAAAAGGTCTGTGCAAGACTGTCATTCCTGAGGGAAGGGAAACAAATAATAGGGCTGACAATCAATGCTGCTTCTACCGGAAAGCATCTTTCAGACCATATGCAAGGGGAGGAAGCCAAGATAAGTCCAACTGAACTGTTGAGCTGAGAAGATAAATTTAAAAATTTGGGGAGACTGGGTCAGATTAAAGTTGCTTGGAAGAGTAGCAGAGATGAGCTCTATTCAAGAATATTCTTCAAATAGGTTTCCTTGAGGCTTTGACTAAACACTAAGTTGCACATGCATGCAGTGATAGGCAACAAAGCCAGACAAGGAATAACAACTAAGGAAGAATAACTGTAGAATAAATATAAATTGAACAATAATTAGATTTTGCACAGGGCTGGAAAATGTTGGCATTCCAGTCAACAAAAGAGAAGAAATCTCTTTGAATTACTAGGATATTCAATACAGACTTATTATTTGTTATATCTCTGTAGTAAAGATAAACTAGTACTAGGATAAAATCTATTCTATCCCCACCTAAACAAAACTTAAAACTGGTGCCAAAAATATTACAAAAATATTCTTTGGCTTGTAAATTTACTGCCTGCTGGAAGAAAGGACAACACTTTTCAAAGAAAAACAATGTTATCTTGCCAGAACAATGTAATGTTTACAATGTTCAGCAACCAAACAAATACGAGCAGACACGCAAAGATGCAGAAAAATGTGACCCATCATCAGAAGAAAAAACTGTCAATTGAAACAGACCTATAATTGACAGAAATAATCAATTTCTAACAAGAAGTTTAAAACAGACATTATAATTATATTTGAGGATTTAAATAAAAATATAAACACACTGAGCATAAAAATTAAAATATAAAAAAATGAAACATATAAAGCTTAAAATTATAAAATCTGCAATTAAAAATTTATTGACTAGGTTTAACAAGAAATGAAGCACAAAGTCAGTAATTTAATAAATAAGATACTAGAAACTTTCCAAATGGAAGCACAGAAAGCAAAATAGCTAAAGAAAATGAACAAAGTCTCAATGACATATGACACAATATTGAGCCTCTAATATAAATATAATAAGAGTTCTAAAAATGGAAGGAGTAAAATAATATTTAAAGAAATATTGACCAATAAGTTTTTATATTTGGTTAAAAATATTTATTCAAAAATTTAAGAAACTTAACAGACACTAAAAAAGGCACATTATAAACAATTTGCTGAAAAATGATAAAAATAAATCTCAAACATTTCATATAGATGTTTGAAGATGAAAATCATCCCTGACTTCTTATCAAAACAGTGCAGTCCAGAGCATAATGGAGCAAATTTAAAACACGTTCTTGGTGGCCTGACTAGGTGGTGGTTCAGTGGATAGAGCATCGGACTGGAATGTGGAGGACCCAGGTTCAAGACCCTGAGGTCGCCAGCTTGAGCACGAGCTCATCAGGTTTGAGCAAAGCTCACCAGCTTGACCCAAGGTCACTGGCTTGAGCAAGGGGTTACTCAGTCTGCTGTAGCCCCACGGTCAAGGTACATGTGAGAAAGCAATCAATAAACAACTAAAGCGCCACAACAAAACATTGATGACTGATGCTTCTCATCTCATCTCTCTCCATTCCTGTCTGTCTGTCCCTGTCTATCCCTCTCTGTGACTCTCTCTCTGTCTCTATAAAAAAAAAAAAATTTCTTGATGATGAAACAAAATAACAGAAACCCAACTAGCTGCAAGGGAATAAATAGTTCCAGATGGTAAATTTGTGAGTAAATAAAACATATTTTTTATTATTTTTAAAGTCTCTTTAAAAATAGTTGTTTAAAGCCAAAAATAATAATTAACTACACATATGTATGTAAAATATATGACAAAGCATGAAGATTTCAAGGTTTTGCATTTTTTTTTTTTTTACAGGGACAGAGAGAGTCAGAGAGAGGGACAGATAGGGACAGACAGACAGGAACGGAGAGAAATGAGAAGCATCAATCATTCGTTGCCATTGCAACACCTTAGTTGTTCATTGATTGCTTTCTCACATGTGCCTTGACCGCGGGCCTTCAGCAGACTGAGCAACCCCTTGCTGGAGCCAGTGACCCTGGGTCCAAACTGGCGAACTTTTGCTCAAGCCAGACGGGCCCGTACTCAAGCTGGCGAGTTCGGGGTCTCGAACCTGGGTCTTCCGCATCCCAGTCCGACACTCTATCTACTGCGCCACCGACTGGTCAGGCAAGGTTTTGCATATTGCATGCAGTAGTGTAATATTAATTTACAGAAGACCAGTAAAGCTAGCATCTTGAAGTAAATCTTAATAAATAAGTTATTAATCTTAAATTGTCTATTTGATTCACTATCATGTTCAACAGAAAGATATTTCGAGTAAGCAGCTATGTTATTTTTTAATATAGGACATCGAAGCATGTACACACCAAGTATTGTTTCACAAACAGAAAAAGGAATTTTGCTGGTTTTATTTCTTCGGGTTCATATCCCACTGTCTGACTATTAACCATTCTGCCCACTAATTCATCACAGAATGAGTTTTCATTTTGGAATAAATTGCCCAAGAAGTAAATGGGCAGTAGGGAAGCTTTATCTGCTATTTCCACTCTTAGATTATGTGGATTTAGAAACTAATCTTTATGCCCAGCTCACTTGTTTATATATAGTGTGGGACTCACAGATAAATATTTTTATTAAGGTGACCCACATTTTACAACCACACCTTTCAGTTATTCTACTTCTGCTTTAGTTACACCTACAAAGTGCAGCATCACACTGTATTTTGTATCCTGTATCCCCGGCATTTGGTGCACATTTTTGCCACTGTGAGGACACTCAATGGCTACCATACTAAATTTAATTAAATGAGATATATTAGTTGTGATTTCAAATCATGTGAACATATCCTTGATCACTGGCAACATTTTCCATTGTAGAAAAAATTCTATTGCCATAAGGACGTTCCGTAAGAAGTTCATTGGTCAGCACCTGACCACACATGCCACTATTCACTACTATGTTTAGGAGGTGAGAATACACCTTGTCATCATTCATAAAATATAACGACACTATTTCTATCATCCACATAAATTTATGATGTGGCATTTGCCTAATGGTCAAGCTGTCTGGCTGTTTAATATTTAAAGAGCGTAATGATCTGAGAAGATATAGCAACAAGGAGAAATGTGAAGTAAAGGTACTTGATCCCTATGCTAAATTGTTTTAATTTGTCTTCCCTTTTCATTTTATCAAGGCTAATTAAAAAGGTAATTTCCAGCCCCCCCTCCATATTATGCTGTTTAAATAATTGGACAGACAATTCTTGTATTAAATAATGTGAAGTCTATTTCTTCATTATAGTAATTTGAGTCAGAAATCTGTTGAATCTCAATTTACTGTGCAAAAAAAACACATTTAAGTTACACTGATGCAAATCAATGACTACAGAACCACTTTATTACCTATTTATTGGATTAAGAATAAAATATTATATATTGACATTAAAAAAAACCTGATATTTTTGCTTCTGAATAAAAGAAGTTCCTGACTTAGCAGTAGATTTTTCTCAAATGACCAGAAAAAGTGATAAAAATTTCTGGAACAAACTATGTTTTCCAGTGAATAAATGCAATATAAAAAAAAAATGACTTTCTATGGTTTCCATTAGCAAAGATCTGAAGAAAGACTTTCTTATCAGAAAAATCTGAGAAATTTAATATTAATATGATGTGTTCACCAAGGTTTGAGCATTTAAAACCAAAATAAAGCCTGACCAGGCTGTGGTGCCGTGGATAGAGCATCGGACTGGGATGTGGAGGACCCAGGTTTGAGAGCCTGAAATCAGTCGCCAGCTTGAGCGCGAGCTCATCCGATTTGAGCAAGTCTCACCAGCTTGAGTCCAAGGTCACTGGCTTGAGTATGGGTCACTCGGTCTGCTGTAGCATCCCAGTTAAGGCACATATGAGAAAACAATCAATGAACAACTAAAGTGCCGCAACGAAGAATTGATGCTTCTCATCGCTCTCCTTTCCTTTCTGTCTGTTTCTATATATCCCTCTCTCTAACTCTGTCTGTCACACACACACACACACACACACACACACACACACATAATAATAAAACCAAAATGTAAATCTATTTTTAAGGTAAGGTCTATGCTTAAGAATTTTGTTTTTAGCAAAGACATTTTCTATTCAGGTAAGAAAAAAATAGACTTCACCATGGAAGTTTTCAGATATGTCTTTCAGAGAATAACGGTTTCGATGAAATGTCATTCTCTTCATCTCACTATCTCTTGGTATTCCACTGTTCTTTATTCCAGAGAAAGTGGTCGCCATGCCTCTACTGCAAGAAATATATCGCCATGGTTTATGTAAAATTCTTAGCAATATCTTTCTTTCTTAGAGCATGATTAAGCTGATAGCTGTTAAGAGGAATTTTTGAATGTAATTGAATACCCTGTTTTTTAAAGAGTATGTTCTTGCCTTGCAAAGAAAGCACATTAGGAAAATGTAAGATCTCGGAAGCTTCCCCGGTTTTTTGTGCCTTGTCCTCTTTCATTTGAAGCAAGGTGGAGGAAAGTGGGAAAAGACAACGTCCACAGAGAGTGAACGTTTGAGGCTTTATTTTACCTGGAAGACATTCTGGACTGTACTATAAAAATGTCAGTTCATGAAATATTTGTAAACTTCAGCCACATATTTTTCTAAACTTCAGAACCACTCTTCTAAACCCCTTCTTTCTTTGACATTTACCTATCCTCATCATTTCCAAAAAAAGTGAGTCAACAGAAAGAAGTAGTATTTCAGGATGTAAGCAAGGGAAAAAAATCAACAACTATAGTAGTTGGGCACCCAGGGATTAGTTACTTTTAGAGTGACTTCTATTCTAGGTATTTCTAGTTTTATAGAAGAAAAGAAAAGGTAACTATGAGAGAAGGAAGCTTCAGGGAATGGAAAACTGTTTTTCTTTGACAGTCAAAGTCTTCAACTCAGAAAGAAAATCCTGTGGGAGGAAAGTTTCATTCTTTAAACCATTTGCTTCTACAGATCTGAATTGCAGCGGTATTGAGCAGACACAACCTATGAGTTTTAAAAACCCAGTTAAATGCACTGAAAAGTAATAAAAATATTTTTGCCCTTAGTGTATTCCTAAACTACTGTACTTATTTTCTTAAATGTTCTTTATTATTTTTAAAACATGCAGTTAAATAATTCATAAAATTATATCTGATATTTATTAAAAAGTTCTGAATATTTTAGCATGTAAAGATATAAATCCTTAATATCAGTAGATACAATTTTTCAATTTATTCTTTTTCAAACTGGATGTGAAAGAAAGCATATACAAGGTAGCCCAGAAATACTAACGGGAAAATATTTTCACTTACCAAAGGTAGAAGGAGGCATTTTCTGTGAGTTTCTCCTTTTATATGTGACTCTAAAACAAGATAGATGAAAGGTCTAGCTAATTACTAAAAATTTCTTCCAGTTCTTTGGCTTTATGGTTAATGGCATTTAATTCATTAATTATTAATTGAGCACAAAGTATTCTATTATTGTGCTGGGTGGTGTAGGAGTGCTTACTTAAATTGTAGCTATACCATTTCCTTAATAAATGATCATTGGAAAATCCATTAACTTCTTCAAACCCTGGTGTTCTCATCAATAAACGGGTAGGTTAAAAACAGTGCCTGCTTCATAGGTTTGCTGCAATAACCCCTGTAATAATATAATGCAATAATACACATTCTCAGGCATGTAAACAGTGTTTGCTCAATAAATATTAGTTACTAGTGAAGGAAATTTTATAGGTGCTTTAAAGAGTATGAAGAATATTTTTAATAGTCATACTCAAAACAATAGGTTGAGGTGACTATGAAAATGAGATATTGAATTAATGGATAAAATAGAATAATGGAAAAGAGGAAGAGGATGAAAAAGACAAATCGATCAACCTAATGTGAGTCCCTGAAGCATTTCTCTATAAGTTGATCAGTTTATCACAAAGCCTGAATGTGGAAATTGGGGCTGTTTAATACTGTTTAATATCAGTTGGAGAGAAAAGTAAGAGCCTTTAAAAGTTCTTTATAATCATGAAAATTATCAACAGGTTTTCTAACTTCTGCAAATCTCCTCTGTCACTACAGCTTTTTTTAAAGCCACAGAAAATATATACTGCATTTGTCTATGTAAACGGACTGTACTCACTAAGCAGAAACACCTGCATGGACATTTGTATGCATATACTTATAAATCCACACATGTCCTCAGAATATAATGTCTGGGAGGTAATGACCACTGCATACATGAACCTGAGAGCCCTGATTCACTTATGAGTGTGTACCTCAAGGTCACAGCAATTGTATCTTTCTAGACATTTCTATGGCAGTTTCATACCCCCTTGGTGATGATGCTGAGGATGTCACTGTTCTTCTATTCTAGCAAGCTCCTTGGGGGTTGACTATTGGCCTTGAACCATATTTTAAAAATTTATTCAGAAAATTAAGTTTAACTGGGTGACATCTATTAATAAGAATATGGAGGTTTTAGGTAAATATTTCTATAGCATTTGAACTGCTGATTGTGTTGTGCACCCATCAACCAAAGTCAAATCATTTTCTGTCCTGTGTATTTGTCCATTTTTACTTCCTTCCTTCCACCTCCTCCCCTACATCCCATCTCCCTGGTCATCACTTTACTTTTATCTATGTCCATGAGTTTCAGTTTTATATCCCACCTATGTGTGAAATCATATAGTTCTTAGCTTTTTCTGATTTACTTATTTCACTTCATATAACGTTTTTGTTCTTGAGGTTCATCCATGTTGTCAAAAATGGCAACATGTCATCATTTCTTATGTCTGAGTTGTATTCCATTGTATACGCCTACCATATCTTCTTTATCCAATCCTCTATTGAAGGACATGGGTTGTTTCCATGTCTTGGCCACTGTAAATAATGGGGGTTCACATGTCTTTATGTAGCAATGTTTTTGAGTTTGGGGAGTAGATACCCAATAGAGGGATTGCTGGATCATATGGCAGTTATAGTCTTAATTTTTTGAGGCATCACTGTACTTTATTCTACAATGGTTATAGTAGTTTGCATTCCCACTAGCAGTGAATGAGGATTTCTTTTTCTCCACAGCCTCTCCAACACTTGTTATTACGTGTCCTGTTGATAACAGCCAATCTAACAGGTGTAAATGTAGTATCACATTGTAGTTTGTTTGTTTGTTTGTGTGTGTGTGTGTGTGTGTGTGTGTGTGTGTGTGTGTGTGTGACAGAGACAGAGAGAGAGAGACAGAAAGAGGGACTGATAGAGACAGACAGACAGGAAGGTAGAGAGATGAGAAGCATCAATTCTTTGTTGCAGCACCTTAGTTGTTCATTGACTGCTTTCTTATATGTGACTTGATCGAGGGGCTGGCTACAGCAGATGGAGTGATCCCTTGCTCAAGCCAGCAACCTTGGGCTCAAGCCAGGGACCATGGGGTCATGTCTATGATTCCATACTCAAGACAGCAACCCCATGCTCAACCTGGTGAGCCAGTGCTCAAACCAGTGACCTTGGGGTTTTGAAACTGGGTCCTCTGTGTTCCAGTCAGACACTTTATCCACTGCACCACCACCTGGTCAGGCTTTCATTGTAGTCTTGATTTGCATTCCTCTAATAGCTATTGTGGATGAGTAGCTTTTCATATATTTGTTGGCCATTTGTATGTCTTCTTGGGTGAAGTTCAGATCCTCTCCCCAGTTTTTAATTGGATTATTTGCTTGTTTGTTGCTGAGCTTTGTGAGTTCTTTATATATTTTGGATATTAACCCCTTATTAGAGCTGTTGTTTGCAAATATCCTCTCCCTTTTAGTTGACTGCCTATTTGTTTTGTTGTCAGCTTCTTTTGCTGGGCAGAAGCTTTGTAATTTACATAGTCCCACTCATTTATTTTTGCTTTTACTTCCCTTCCCTTGTCTTTGGGGTAAATTCAAAAATTGTTCTCTATAGCCAAGGTCCATGAGTTTAGTACCTTAATTTTCATCTATGTAATGTATTGTTTGAAATCTTATATTTAGGTTTTTGGTTTATTTTGATTTAAAGTTTGTTCAAGGAGATAAACTGTAGTCAAATCTCATTCTCTTGCATGTGGTTTTCCAATTTTCCCAGCACCACTTAACAAAGAAGCTTTCTTTCCTTCATTGTGTGTTTTTAGCTCCTTTGTCAAAGATGATTTATCCATATATATGTGGTTTTATTTATGGGCTTTCAATTCTGTTCCATTGCTCTGTATGTCTCTTTATTTGCTAGTACCATGCTGTTTTGATTATCATGGTTGTATAGTATAATTTGAAATCAGGTAGTGTGATACCTCTAGCTTCATTCTTCTTTTTCAGGGTTGCTTTGGCTAGTCAGGGTTTTCTATGGTTCCATACAAACCTGGTGATTTTTTGTTTTATTTCTTGAGAAAATTACATTAAGATTTTGATAAGGATTGCATTAAATTTGTATAATGCATTGGGCAATATAGCTATTTTAACTATGTGAATTCCTCCCATCCATGAACATAAAATATTTTTCCATTTCTTTGTGTCTTTTTCAATTTCTTTTAATAATGCTTTGTATCTTTCAGTATACAGATCCTTCACATCATTTATTAAGTTTATTCCTAGGTATTTTATTTTATTTTTTTTGTTGTTAACGTTGTAAAAAGAATTGTTTTTTTGAGTTCGTTTTCAGAAATTTTATAATTGACATATAGGAAAGCAGTAGACTTTATTTTATCCTGTGACTTTACTGCATTGGTTTATAATCTTAATAGTTTTTTGGTGGAAGTTTTGGCATTTTCTAGATATAGAATCATGCCATTTGCAAAAAAATGATACTTTTACTTTTTCTTTCCTGATATAGATGTGTTTTATTTCTTTCTCTTGCTAATTACTCTGGCTAAAACTATGTTGAATAAGAGTGGAAAGAATGGGCAGCCTTATCTTGTTCCTGATTTTAGAAAAGCTTTCATTTTTTTACCATTTAGTATGATATTAGCTGGTGGTTTGTCATATATGGCCTTTAATATGTTCAGGTATTCTCCTCTGTACCTATGTTTCTTAGTGTTTTAAACATAGAGTGATATTTATCTTCTTGAATGTCTTTTCTGCATCTTTTGATAGAATTATATGATTTTAGTTCTTTATTTTGTTAATATGGTGTATTATATTGTTAGATTTACATATATTGAACCATCCTTGTGCTGCTGGAATAAATTTCACTTGATCATGATGCATTATATTTTTTAATGTGTTGTAGTATTCTATTTGCTACTTTTTCGTTTAGGATTTTGCACCTGTGTTTATTAGTGATATTGGTCTGTAGGTTTCTTATTTGTGTTATCCTTGCCAGGTTCTGGTGTCAGTGTTATGTTGACCTCATAACATGTATTAGGGTATATTGTTTCTTCTTTTATTTTTTGGAAGACTTTGAAAAGGATAGTTAGTAAATCTTAAATGTTTGGTAGAATTCAGTAGTGTAGACTTTACTTTTGGGGTACGTTTTTGATAGTTGTTTCTATTTCCTCCCTGCTTATGGGTCTATTTAGGTTTTCCACTTTTTTTGTGACTGAGTCTAAACAGATTGCATAGTTCTAGAAATTTATCCATGTCTTTTACATTTTTGAATTTGGTGGCATATAATCTTTTATCATATTCTAGAATCATCCTATGTATATCTATGATGTCCATGGTAATCTCTCCTTTTACATTTCTGCTTTTTTTTTTTTATATATGAATTCTTCCTCTTTTTTCCTTAGTAAGTTTTTTAATTTACCCATTTTGTGGGTTTATTTACTTCAGTTGCAGTTAAATTCTAATTTCAAAGGCTTATGGTCATAAAATATGCTTGGTATAATTTTAAACTTCCTGAATTTTTTGACGTTAGTTTTTTTGCCCAACATTTGTTCTATCATTGAAAATGTTCCATGCACACTGAAAAAGAATGTATAATCTGATGTTTTGGGATGAAATGTCTATTTGGGGATGTAAATATCTAGTATGTCCAGTTGGACCAGTGTGTTGTTTAAGATTGATATTTCTTTATTGATTTTCTGTTTAAATTATCTATCTAACGCCGTCAATGGTGTGTTCAGTTCTTCAAGCATGATTGTGTTTTTGTTTGTTTCTATTTTTAGAAACATTTAATTATTCATTTTTTTATGTTTTTTTAAAAATACAGTCAGAGAAATATGTCAACACATAACAAAGAATATAAAAATAGTTTGAAGGGTTTTGTTTAATAAGATGCAAATTTGTATTCATTTAAATTGACTATTAGTAAGTACCCAGGAAAATGACTGTGCCAGATGATGTAACTGCAATTCCTTTTTTCCCCGAGAGAGAGAGAGAGAGAAAGGAAGAGAAGTTTCAATTTGGAGTTGTGTCACTTTTAGATGTTCATTGATTGCTTTATATATGGGCCTTGACTGGGGGCTCAAGCTGAGTCAATGACTCCTTGCTCAAGTTAACAATCTCTTGGCTAAAGCCAGCAACCTTGAGATTATGTTGATGATACCTTGCTTAAACTGGCAACTTTGTGTTCAAGTTAGTGAGCCTGCACTTAAGTCAGCGACCTCAAAGTTTTGAATCTGGGACTTCACCATCCCAGGTTGATGCTCTATTCCCTGTGCCACCACCAGTCACTACCTCCCTGCTATTCTTAATCTGAGCACAATGATAATTTGCAAAATGTCATACTGCATCTCCTTATAATGGGACTGGGATGATGCATAAAATCATTAAAAGAATCTCTTTGAAACAATGTAACAACATATTTCAACTAGCCTTTGTGAGCTGCTGCTGTTTAGTTTCTCTAATAGTGATTCCAAGTGAGAGTGAGTCTGCAACAGGAAGAAAGCTAATTAAACACTTTTTGGGTCACAAAATTGAAAATGAGGCCATCGGGTTGATTTTCACAGATAGGGTTCTGAAACCTGAGGGCTATAGGGAGGTGTGGGGAGCAACTGGGGGTAGAGTTTCTAACATCTAAAACAGAATAGAAAATTGCATACTCTATATTTTATAGAAAAATTGCCCTTGACTTTCTACCAGCTCCTCAGAGAAGTAAGAAATTTTGGTTTAGTAGGACATTTACTTACTTAGAATTACTTTAGAGCTGTTTTAGCTGAAAAGAGGATTTGTCTTCACAGATAACTAATCTACTTCCTAAATTTAGATAATGCATTCTTCCTTTCTCTTTTTATTACTTGGCACATCTGAAAATGTAGTAATGAAAACATAAGATAAAAAAATGCCAGACTTGACAACCAAACACCATTTTTTTTTCATTTAAATTGTAAAGAGGAAGTTTATCACTTGAACTGGACATCGTTTTTAAAAAGAATAATCCATAATTTTGAATAAATCTATGGTTTGTACATAATCAATGTCAACTTTATAACAGATGAGAAGCTCTTTTTTTGTATGAAGAATACTGTTCTTTGAAAGAGACTTGATATACATTCAATACACAAATGCTCCTTTTGCGTGTGGATCTTGTAGTTAAATATTAAATTGAGATATCCTTTGAACTCATATTTTCAAGTTTACGTATCTCCTTGATTTCTGAGCAATAGAAACTGACTGGCTAATTAAGGATAAAAGAAATCAACAGTTCAGATGCTATAGAGATGTTCACCTGAAACCTATGTACTCTTTGATCAATGTCACTCTATTAAATTTAATTTCAAAATAAATTTTAAAAAAGGAGTTTATTAAAATATATTGAATAGTATAAAGAATTATGAAGAAGACAGGATAATATATTTGAGGCTAAGCTCCCAAGAATATGTCTATATTCTTCAGCAGCAGCATGATCAGGAAACTTACAAAGCTGTGCTATGCTGGTTCTTACAGCTGCTGCAGTCACCACCATCCCACAATCTAACTGCACTACTGGCTCCTAAAACTGGTGCTCCAGCTGCCAAAGGATTTCTCAGAAGTCCCTCTCATCAGATCATTCGAGTCAAAATGGAAATGTCAAAAAGAAACTCTGATTGGCCAAGCTCAGTTTACATCCTGCATGGGAAATTATAATTATACATGTGAGAGCCAGCCTGGGGTGAGTTGTCTAAGCCTCTAAATTTCCCAAAGACAGCTTAAAAGATGTAACAGAGAGACAAATATAAACCTAAAGTTAGAGAAGTCATATAATTTATTTTACAAATTGGTACACTTTCGAGAGTGAAAGAGAGGGTGCTATTCAATAATTACTCTAGGAAAAGAGGTATAAACTGCATCACTCTAAATAGATATTGTCATGCGGCTATGATTATCAAGTTTTCATGCCCAAGCTATGTTTTCCTGCCATGAGCTTTTACTATCTGCCAGCTTGGCTGATCTTCTCCCAGGTAAGAGGTTGCATTTCCATGGGCTCTTATGCAAAGGCAATTAGAATCCCTGGCTGCCACCAGGTATGATACCAACAGATCTCACACAGTGATCCTGGCTGTCATTGGACTCAGGCTGTTTCTGTCATAAATGTTGAGCCAATTTGCTAAACTCTGCAAATAATGTAAAGTGTATTAATTTAAAACATTTTCACAGATGCCAGATAAAACTACTTTTCTGTCTCAGTTTAATTATATGGTGTGAAGCCAGTATCCAGGGACACCATCACAGCCACCTGGCCAGTGCAGGTTCACATTAGATTCGGACAGTCGGTAATGAAACAACGGAGCCAAAAACTGGTGAGCCATCAGCTTTAATCCTAGCTTGCAACCAGCACGCAAGCAAAAACACATACTGGGCTCCAAAACCCACTCATTCAGTGCTCACAAAGCCACTGACTTATCTGAGTTTCCTAGCATCAAAGGTTTCTAGCTCACCAGACTTATTCACCTCTATTTCCCATCTCCTTCTCTCTGCACAAACTGGCTTCTTCCTCAGCCCTCTGCCATCTTGGCTGCTTCTCCTCTACTCCACATGGCCTTAATCTGCTCTCCTCTCTAATGCTAACCTCAGGAACTAAGAGAGAACAAGCTCCCAGTCTGCCCCACTTTATAGTGTAGGAATCCAAACCTTTAATCCAATCTACAAAAAAGGAACTCTCTGATACAAAGTCACTTATCTGAGGCATAATGGGAGGATTCCTTATGAGAGTGCACCACCCCACATCATCCAAGGGTGTGGGTAAAAGCTTACTCTTAAAACTAAGCCTTAGGCTATAATGACCCGGCCTGCCCACAGCCTGTCCCCCAACACACATTAATAACAATGAACTTCCACGTGGGCAGTGTCATCCTCAACAAAGTGAGCATAATATATTTTATCTGCCCAACAATCCACCCCTATGCTCATATTACTACCAACAATCTACAGCACTGGCATCCTTGTACAAGGAAATTAGGTACATTACACAAATTACAAATACATGACAAAGCATACAATTTCAACAATTACAAAGATACACTTCACCAGTCTCTGAAAACTTTGCCAAAAGCGCAAAATGACCTTGAAGCTTCATTCTAGCCATTTGAAAGGCTTCCCGGGGTAATGCAGTGCTTCCAGCAAAGCTGCCCTCCACCCCCATCAGGGTAATTCACATTGTCCAAAATCTGTAAGTCCATTCAACAAAGGAGTCAGTGCCCACTCCAGTCGTAGTCCAGGAAATCAGTCCACGCACATGGGGTGTTAGCCTCCCCACTTATTCCTGCCATCATGGCAGGTCTCACACTGTCCTAAAGAGAAGCATGTGGCAATGGCTGTCAGCATTTCCATCTCTGCTCTAGGGAGCATGATGGCATCCTCCCCTATGTCACCAAATCTCAGCAAACCCACCAGCATCTTAGCAGGCTCTGCTCGCAAGCCCAGCAGCCACTTGGTGATGCAAGCTCAGCTCCTGGGCCATCGATCCATCCTCCCACCGTTGCTGCTGCCATTTACTTTCTGGAGTCTGTGGCTCACAACTCCAGCCAGATTCTCTTCATCCTCCAAAGAGGAACTGCAAACACCAGCTTCTGCTGCTGGGCTTGAGCCCTGGGCCACTGCTGCCTTTTGCTCAGCAGGCCTTGCAGTTCCAGTCCTGGCCTCAGCCTCAGCCTCCCACTGCTGCTGGCTCTCCACAAAGTCCAGGGAAATCTGCAATTCATGAATCTGTGATTCCTTCTCTGACATCTTCTCCATTTCCAGGCAAATCTCACAAACCTGGTCGGCCTCCTCCAGTGCTTGCTCCAGCTCCAGGGTCAGCATCTCTTTCTCCCATGTTTCCTCCAGCTCCTTCCACTGCTTGGTTTGCACGTCCCAGGAAGCCTCTTCCACAGAGCTCTTGGCTTCCCCACACATGGCTGTAAAAGTCAGCCAGCCTACGGTCCCCAAAAGAACAGCCATGGGGAACCATAACAGCAGCCATATGACTAATCCAATGTATAGCTCATCTAAAAGTGGAAGTATCTGTACATCTATATTAATTGGTTATCTTCCTTTGGATAAGTAAATTGATCATAAACAGAACAGATTTAGGAGTAACCAGGACTAATGGTCAACAGGGGAGGTCCCCTGGAACCATAAACAAAACCACCGCATTATAAGTAAGCAAAGTCAACACAAACTAATGTGAGAAGCAGCCCTCTACAATGCTAGAAAATTCTCCAGTTAATTTAGATTTTTTAAACCCTTAGTACAGAGCTTCTTTTAAAAATTTTATTTTATAAATTAATGTACATTTCTCATTTTTATATTCTTATTCTTCTTCAAATATGACTTTGTAGATGTCCACAAAGCCTTTATTCTTGCTGCCTAATTTTGTTATTTTGTTTTTATTTTAAGAAATATCTACTGGTTGCTTACTCTGTCAATTAGTTTAGTTTCAGGAGATAAAGTAATGAATATAACATGGACTTTGACTTTAAGACCTTTATTGTCTATTAGGGAGATAAACACGTCAATAAGAGAGCACCATAATGTCACAGGTCACTTGACTTGGAGTTGATTATTTAACTAGACTCATAAAGTTAAACTCTTGGGGAGAAAACCACATATATTTTAAAATATATAAATAAAAGATGGAAAACACTGTTACATTATACCATCACTCCTAATGCTTGCATATAATAATTATAAATATAGAAATATATAAAAATAGCTATAATTCTTTCTTAGATTTTTTTTAAATGAAATGACTGAAAAAGAAAGACTATTGAGTTTTTAAAACACAGATGTGGCCATTTCTGCAAAGGATTTATGGTCTTTTTTGTGACCCATTAAAGTCACTACACCTGACTATTCTCAGAGCTGGACACCCATTGCCTTAGTCAATGAGGACTGAGAATTAGACCTCTCAGGGCCAATTACTCTGCCCAACTGAACTGTTATGAAAACAAATTGAATTATCAAAAATTCTTTTGCTAATTCTAAAAAAGTACAAAATGAAAATGAAAGATAGTTAATGGTGAGCTTTAAAGTTTTGACAAATAAAATGCAAATTTCTTTAAGACTCTTGAAATAAACACAAATGTAGTTTCTCTTAAACTGTTGAGTAGCTGAAGTTTCCCCAAAGGGTCCATTCTGATGAACTTAGTTCATTGACAGACAAGAAAACTAAGATTCACAAGCTTTCAGTAATTTGTTCAAGGTCACAACATTTAGTAAAATTATTGGACAACACAGTAGAGACAATCAATCTTCAGAGCATTAAGGGCACTTTTGCAAAACTGTACAAAATATTAGCTTACTTTAAAATTTTAAATAATCACAATAAATACCTTTATTAAATAAAAATATTCATCTCTGTGTGTTTTTGTTGAATTTGATGGTCTCAAAAGTATACATGTACAGTGGTACCTTCAGATACTGGTTTTAATTTGTTCTGTAACCAAGATTGTAAATCAGTCAACTTGTATATTAAACAAATTTATTCCATTTAAAATAACTGAAATAGATTTAATCCATTTCAACCCTGTGAAACATCCCCAAGCCATCTTAAATTATGAAAAAAAGACATGTTTTTAATTAAGAAACACACATGTATACTTTACCAATGCATAAGAAAATATATAAAATAAAAGAAAAAGTGTTATTTAGTACTCTATTCTTACCTTGGAGACAGACGAGTGTGGCTAACGGAGGTGAATGGCGGAGGATGAGGGAGGGAGGAAGATGCAGTCACTGTAGACATGTAAACTAAAACTGCACTTTCTTAACACTAAATGTAAACTAAAACTGCATTTTCTTTACTTTAAACAAAAATAAAACTGTACTTTCTTTATTTGAAATAAAACCACAAAAACTTAATTGTAAAAAAATATACTTTTTTAATTTTAAACTTAACCTAAGCTTAACATTATGTATTTTTCATTTAATCATCACCTGTTTTTGCCTTTTGGCTGCTCTTTCGGCACTTTCACTTGCAGGACTTTTGAATTAAAATCTATCCAAAGAGGTTTGCTTTTGTCTGCCTTTTTTCTTTTTCTTTCTTTCTTTTTTTTTTTTTTACAGGGACAGAGAGAGAGTCAAAGAGAGGGATAGATAGGGACAGACAGACAGGAACAGAGAGAGGTGAGAAGCATCAATCATTAGTTTTTCGTTGCCGTTGCGACACCTTAGTTGTTCAGTGATTGCTTTCTCACATGTGCCTTGACCACAGGCCTTCAGCAGACCGAGCCACCCCTTGCTGGAACCAGCAACCTTGGGTCCAAGCTGGCGAGCTTTAGCTCAAGCCAGATGGGCCCACGCTCAAGCTGGCGAGTTCGGGGTCTCGAACCTGGGTCTTCTGCATCCCAGTCCGACGCTCTATCCACTATGCCATAGCCTGATCAAGCGTTGCCTGCCTTTTAAAATTTTACAAAAATGTTACAAACAAGTGTCATTAAAAAGTGCTGAAGCACGACCAGTTTAAACTTTTTTTGGGTGTTTCTTTTCAGTGAAACTTGAAAGCTTCTCCCACATTGCCAGCATGTCTTTAATTTCACTTGTAGAAATCACTTCCTCTGACTCTACCTCTGCCTCACTAGCAATCTCTTGCAGAAGCTCCATATGTTGCATCATTTGTAGCTCCTTCAACTCCTTAGTTGAGAGTTCCTACTCGTGTTCCTTGACGAGCTCATTTATGTCACCCTCATTTACCTTCAGACTCATCGACTTTCTGAGGGACACAATCTCCTCCAACACTTCTACCTCGGTCTCGCTCTCTGGTCAAATCCTTCAAAGTCCCTAACTGCAACAACATCAGGCCATAACTTTTTCCATGCCGAGTTCAAGGTTCTTCATGTAACCTCTTGCCATGCCAAGTCAATAATGTGTAAACATATCACAATGTTGTAGTGATTTTTCTAAAACTCTCGAAGGGTTAGATTTTTATTCTCAGTCACCTCAAAGCAGTGGTGGAACAAGTGCATTGTGTAAAGCTTTTTAAATTTGGAAACGACCTGCTGATCCATAGTTTGCAAGACTAAAGTCATATTGAGTGAGAGGTAGAAAACTTTCATAAATTTGAACTCATTGAGAATGTCATCTTCAAGACCAGGTGGGTGGGCTGGAGCATTATCAAAGATTAATAATGCTTTCGTCCTGAGTTTATTTTCTTGAAGATATTTCTTCACTGAAGGACCAGAGACGAGATTCACCCATTCAATAAAAAACTGGTGTGTAACCCATGCCCTAGCATTGGTATGCCACATAACCTGCAGTTTTTCTTTAAGAATCCTGTGAGTCCTAAAGGCTCGAGGATTTTCAGAATGATACACTAGCAGTGGTTTTACTTTACAGTCACCGCTAGTATTTGCATACAATGCAAGGGTCAGACGGTCCTTCATGGGTTTATGTCCTGGCAGCTTCTTCTCCTCTGTGGTGATGAAAGTCCTCTGGGGCATTTTTTTTTTTCTTTTTTTCCCAAACAAACCGGTTTCGCCACAGTTGAACACTTTTTGGAGGATGGAGCCTTCTTTTGCGATAAGTGCAGCAAAACGTACAATGTACTCCTCAGCTGCCTTAATGTCAGCACTCACAGCTTCACCGTGCCTTACTACCGTGTGGATGCCAGATCTCTTGAAATTTTTAAAGCAGCCATGACTTGCCTTAAATGTATCTTCTGCTGCCTCTTTTGAGGTTGATGGTTCAATCTTCTTCAAGTCGTCATAAATAATACATGCCTTTTCGCATATTACAGTCTCCGTCACTGTATCTCCTGCCAGCCCTTTCTCTTTCACCCACACCACAGAAGCTTCTTCATTTCTTCATAGATACTTGTCCTTAATTGGGACAGAGTTGTAGTTCCTTTCACTGGATTTACACTTTTAATGGCATTCTTTTGTTTAAGGATGGTACAAATTGTAGATGTATTGCGGTCATACAGCCTTGCCAGTTCAATCACTCGTACACCACACTCATGTTTTTCTATTATTTCTTGCTTTACTTCTATCAACATCATTCTCTTCTTCTTCTCACCACTGTCCTTTACACTCACTTTCTTCTACCCCACGATAGCACACAAAAAAAGTTAGTAAAAACTGCAAAAAAAAATGATGCAAGAATGACTATAGCGCATGAGATTTGACTTCATTCTGCAAATAACACGTGAGAAAGAACGAGATTCTGGTGTTTTGCTGCTGATACTGGACCCCTGCGCCAACACACCAACTAGCAGCAGCTTCCCAAATCATGACTCATATCTTGGAATTTCACTCAGATCTCAAACAAAACTATGGACCAAGTCGCAGCTCGTATCTTAAAAAGCCTGACCTGTGGTGGCGCAGTGGGATAAAGCATCAACCTGAAATACTGAGGTCGCCAGTTCAAAACCCTGGGCTTGCCCAGTCAAGGCACATATGAGAGTTGATGCTTCCTGCTCCTCCCCACTTCTCAAGGTACCACTGTATTCTCATTGCCTTACAATGATAGGCTCCAAAAGAAGACCCTCTGTAAAAAACAGTCATTTGTCCTAGATCAGTGGTTCTTAACCTTTTTTGAGGTACCGAACCCACCAGTTTCATATGCGCATTCACTGAACCCTTCTTTAGTAATAAATAAAATATGATTTTTTTTTCCAAATTCAAGACATAGGTATATGTTTTTTTTACTGGTGCACAAAATGAGCCGTACATGAACATCACCTTGCTCAAAGAATAAAACCAACAAAGTGCATGAACTCACAATAAATTACGGTATTACTTTATTCTGGCCTCCGTGGCAGAGGCTTCTCCAAACCCGAGATCGACTCATCAAACCCCTAGGGTTCGATAGAACCCAGGTTAAGAATCACTGTCCTAGATTATTTAAATCTTATGTAAGCTCACACAGAATTAGCCATACCTTTGTTATTTCAGTTATTCAGCCATTTAATAACATTAATGCCAACACTATTCCCGATACAGGGAATATAAGACTATGCCAGTGATTTATAAGTATAGTTATGTAAAGATATATGTGTAAAATCATATCTAAGGGAATCATGGAGTTAAACTTCAACTATCTTTTATAGGACCATAAAGATATTTAGCAGGGCATGGGAATATGTTTTCCCTTTATTTTAGTCATCAATTCACTTGTCCATTTAAAAAAGATTACTGAACCTCTGAACTGTGTCATGCATTGGCTAAATCAGAAGTACAGAAAAGTTGTAGGGCTGGAGAAATATATGAAAGATTTACTTTTTTTCTTTTATTTAAAGAGAAAAGCTTATTCTTTCTTCCAAATAGATTTCTAATGAGCTAAATGCCAAATTAACTTTAAGATACCATTCAAGGGTTACCTTTGTAAGAATAAGAAGCAACAAAACAGGACTCCTACTTGGAGGAGGAGGGTGAAATGGTAGTCAGTCACTCAGGTAAGATAAAAGAACGCACTAGTGTGGATATCTTCATTGTTGTTTTCTTGTGAAGGGAGTGATGAAAACTATCTTGGAAACTCCTGGTAATCTTTCATCATGAAAAGTCACCATGATATTAGTGCAGCTAGCTATTAGCTCAGCAATATATTTCCAAATGTATAAAAGAGTCCTGGGTGTCATGTTTGGGGTTTAAAAGCCTAAATGGTTGCTTACTTCTGTTGCTGCAGGCCAACACAAACATGATTATGAAAGCCAAACTCCTAGATTTTTCTAGAAAAGTGGTTATATAACATTTACTCAAGTGTTTAAAACAAAGGAAAATAAAAGTTTTTCAAGACAACATATAACTCTTCAAAGCTGCAAGATTCTTGCTGGTTCCCTGGCTGTTTGACACGAAGCTTTCCTCTCTTGTTCAGCTCCGTCTTAGCCACAACAAATGGAGCACACAAGGCAGAACACACAGTCCTCTTTGCCGTGCAGTGTCAGTGAATCCCCTCCAGCGTGCTCCTGCAAAATTGAGGTGCCAGCTTGTGTTCATTGAGCAAGAGGGTTCATAAAAGTTTATATTGGCAACAGTGTTTAAGATTCTTAACATTCTCTTGGCAGCATTGTTTTGTAGGACTATAGCGCCTCAAGGAATATGTGAACTGATGAAAATTCCTGATGAAATGTTTATATAAGCAGCAGGACTGGTGAGAAGGCAAATCCTCCAATCTGAATGACCACCCTGCCTGTGAAACTTTCTACACTCAAGTCTCTCTCATGGGACCAGGGCATAAAAGCTAAGCATAAAATGCATCGCTAACTAAAGAAATATGCCTTCTAATGGGCCCAGTAGATCCAGTAAAACATGGGGCTGGTTTATAATTTTCCATGTCCATTACGTCTTACCCTCATTTCTTCCCATAGCTCTCATCCTTGTGTGTCCCAGTTCTTCATGGCCCAGCTCAAATTCTACAATAAAGAGCCAACTCCGTACACATCTCCCCTTACTGAGGGCTTCTGGAGGAATGTATGTGACCTGCTCTGTGGCACTATGAACTAATCTTTCATTATGGTTTTCTCAGAATAGTAGCCTTTCATGCTCCTTAAAAGTAGAAATTGTGGCCTAGAAAACAGTGAATTCTCCTCAGGGACTCTTATGGTAGATGTACTTAATCCATCATCATTGATTGAATAAAAACAAATGATTTCTAAGTGAATTGTCAACAGTAAGACCCTGAGACACTGCCAATCTACACCCTCATGGTCATGGAACATGGTGGGACTTGGACATGTGGAAACAGGAAGAGTGGTGCCCGTGATGAGCTGAAATGGGAAAACTATAGGAGAAATGGGCAAGAAAATAAAATAGCATGATTTATTGAAAACTATGTCCTTTATTACTGTCTAGAGACATTGAGAGAAAAAAAATTAATACTTGAATGTAACAGAGAAGCAAGATCTCTTTTAGTGAGATCTCCAGAAGCAAAGGAACAGACACTTAGACAAGCAAGGCTCCACAGTGAGTGCTTTTGAAAAGCGCCGGGTGTGAAAAAGATGGTGCCCAACAGCATCTAGGACTCCTGTTGTCTTCAGTTACAAGGGATGCTTGGTGAGACACAATTCTCTAATGAGCTCCAAAGCCACACCTTGGTTTGCTAACAAGAGGGAAAATGGCTTTCTGCTTCCACTATGGACAGTGAAAGACTCTTTGTTGTCTAATTATCTGATCTCCTACAGTATGGGGAACAAAGAGCAAAAATAGCATATTTTTCAAGTAGGTTTCTGTAAGTGTTTTTCCAGATCCTGACATGCTCTGTAGCTTTGCAGAATTTTCTCTGAACTTCAAACTGACTTGACTTTTCCCAGCATTCTGTGTATATTTAACACAATAAATGGATGTGAAAATTATTTTAACTGGCATTTTTTGTGCCTAGGGACACAGTTTTCGCATAAAATTTTGCAGTAGCTTAAGCAGATGCCCTTACTTCTTTCTCTCCATCTCGACTGCCACCGTCTCTCACTTAGTCACTGCAGTGGCTTTGAGCTTGTCTTTGTCTCTTCTCGGTCACCTCAAATCTATTGTCCACATGACACCTAGAGTGAATACTTTAAACACTTCAGATCATGTTACTCTTTGCCAAGTCATTTAATAAATTTTCATTGTTTTTTAAAGACAATTCAAGCTTCATCATCGTATGGTGTGCTAAGTCATACTAGTCATAAAATGTAAATATCACTACCTAAGGATTGTAATTATGGTGGCAGTGAGGATGATGAGTTGAAGAAGAAAGGTCCTAGAGGCGGGTGTGAGCCACAAGCTGAGCTGTGGGGAAAAAACTGTGAAATAACGGATCACATTAGGAGTCAGAATTTGTAGGCTGAATGGACAGTGAAAATGATAAAATGGGAAAAATGGAGAGTGATTCTTCGGGCTCTGATTTGAAATGATGCCACTGCTTTTAATAAGGGATATGAGCAAAGATGCGTGGAAATGACAGACGGCGTATGCTACTCGGATGTTATTTCTTTGTATTCAATAAACATTGATATGTTCCTAGGAAATTGCCCTGGATACTAAAATTTTTGGTTTCACCATCAGTTTAGTCCTCAGAAGAGGCTTTAATGAGCTAGAAATCCCATCTCTTTTTCCTTTAACCGTGCATTTCTAGCCCAAGTTTCTTGGGATGACTGAATGGTTCCAGCAGGCTTCTGTGCTCAGTGGCAAGTCCAGGCACGCCCCCGGGTGCAGTGCCACAAGGGCTTCAGTACCAGAGACCCCATTTAAAGAACCCCTGGCAATGGGATTAAACTCTGAACTGGGCTGGTTGTCCTGACACTCATGCAGCTTAAGCCAAAAGCTCACTGACAGAAAAAGACACCAAAGAAACAATCAGCACCTACCAGAGTCTGTCCCTGGTCTGGAATTTATCATTTGTGAACGCGGTACATCATAAATCATTCATTGCTAAAGAGCTACAGTTCTCTTCAGTCCCAAGTTCATACTTCGCAGTAAATTAGAAGCTGAGCTTGGACACATTAATTTTTTTTTTCCAGGCTCCTAATTTAATGCTAAGGTTATCACGACTTCACCTCCCTAAACACGCCATCTATCATTCAGAAGGAAGTTAGATCCTGTGAAATATTTAGCCCAAATTCATTACAAAACATTTTTTTTTTCTAAATCTTTAGTTTCCAGTAGAACATTTTAAGTACATATTGATAAAAAAATAGAGAGAACTTTTCCCAAATGTGATGTATTTCCTATCAATCCTGTGCCAGTAACAGTTGGTACCTTCCTGTCAGTTTGATTTATTACATAAGTAATGTTCTGCCCAGCACTTGGTTCCAGAACTCCAGAGTCTTTGAGTTACTTTCACACAGTTCAAAAAGAAAGTTGCTCCAAAGAACTAGTATAGTGTCTAAATGGACTTACTGCAAGGTATCTCGGGAGATGGCTGGCCATCTCGTTCTATGAAGAAAACGAGTAAATGTGGCTTGGCAGGAAATGCCTGGAAAATGTGAATTAAGGAAGGAGTGAGGAGGCGATGTCAAAGCAAAGGCTGTGTTTGTGAAAAGAAGTGAAAATTATGGTGTTGCCAACCTACTTCCTAACCAAGTGGACAGAGAGCAGAGAAGAAAACTGTCTCTTCAAAGCTTTAAATAAATCTGCCGTTTTCATAACAACCACCTCTTCCAAACCATTGACTATCTTTAGTTGTTGTTCACCTGAAGTCTTATTTACACATCTGTATTATAATTTAGGCTTATGGTTTTTATTCACAGATTCATTGCAACTTTCTATATTTGCTGTAAAAAATGTACTAAACTGAATGCGTATTTAAATATAAGGGAACAAAACTATGATGACATAAATAACTATAATGAGCATGTGACAATGTCTATATTTATGCTAAACACTTTATTTTGGATGGAAGAGGAGAGCAAGGCAATTTAGAAATATCAATACATTTCTTTTCTGGGATGACATTTTAAAATTCCACTAATCTATTTTTATGTGCTCCTGGATGTGTTATATAATTTTAAGCTTTTATAACATTTTGACCACAGAAAATGTTACTATGGTCCAGTGTGGAAGAAATGTAGCTCCACCGACCTCTGCAGTGTGAGTTCTTCCAGTACTATATAAATCGCTCTTCCTTTTATAGTGCTTTCTCTCTCAGGTTTCCTAATGGCTACAAAATCAAGCCCACAGCCAGCTGACCTCACTCAGTCCTTCATTCACTATGCTTGGTTGTGAGGTCCCCCTCAGCCTCTGGTCTCTCCAGCATATCTTGTCTGATTATCGAAAATCTCCTCTATTATCTGAATATGCTACTTCTCTGATTTCTTCCTCTTCTCCCTCAGTAAATGCTTCAATGAAACTTCTTTTACTCTTCCACTGAGAAGTCAATCCCCCCTCCTTTTTTCTCCTTCAGGCCTCTTTTTATAGCTCTATTACAGTCCCCGAATGCTATAATCATCCATTTATTTTCCCGCCAACCCTACCAGACTTGTCATGTACAGGTGCTATATCTTATTTTGAAGATAATACCAGAGGTACCAAGATGAGCTTGGTTTGCTTGATTCATAGCCATAATATAATGATAGTGCTTTATAGCATAGTGATATTATCCTCATTCAATGAAAATGCCTTTGATTTGAGAATTTTCAGTCCTCAGAGCTGTATCATTTTGAAGCAAGTTTTGGATTTGCACTGTGAGAGTGAAGTTCTTTGACAAGAGAAATTTCCAAGGACAATAATGATAAATTAAGGGACAAATGAGGGAAGTGTGTCTTAACAGAAGAGATAATGAAAATCTACAACCAAGAGAAAACCTTCTTCCCACAAATTTTTATATTTTATATTCATTAATTTAAAGATTTATCACCAGAAATGCATGGTTATAAAAAAATTTTAATCTTTTGGTAAATCTAACTTATTTAATTACATTGTATATTCAAAAAGTGTTTGAAACTAAGAATTTAACTTTGTTTTTCAATTTGCATTTTATTTTTATTTTTAATTACAGTTGACATTTAATATATTAATTTCCTGAGTAAAATATAGTAATTAGACATTTATATAATTTACAAACTAATTTCCTTGTTAAGTTTAGTATCCCCTGACACCATACATAGTTATTACAATATTATTGACTCTATTTCCTATGTTGAACTTTAAATCTTTGTGAAAGTCTTTGACCTTGAAATAAGAAGATTAAATAGGCTTTATCAGCACAACAGGAGAACAGTATCTCTTCATTTAATTCATAAAAATATGACAGTTATGACCTACATTCTTAACCTATATCATTGTAAATACCACAAATATATCAAATACTAAATAAGGTGATTAGATTATGTGTTTGTTTTCTTATTTATTTTATTGACTCCATCTTAAAAGTAGACATTTACTCAGAGAAAAGGACACAGGGACCTGCCATGTACAGGTCATTTTTATGATGGTTGTATAGGTACCATACAATTTTTTTTATGTGCATTGATCAATATATCTCTCCAAGTAGGTAATTTTATGCAAATTTGACTTAAATAGTGAGACAAACCTGGCTTATTGGTAAGTATACTTGAATACTTCTTACTGAAATTCAGACCATGTTAAATTTTAGGTCATTTTCATTTAATGTCTATAAGTCCTCAGCTGTCATCACTCATTGTCACTGTCAGATTACTAATGTTGCCCCTCAGATAAATACAGAAAACTGTTCAGTACCATGCCTGAAACAGACACCCTTAGTTCTCCTGGAATAGGCAAGCCATCTTTGATTCTGCAGGTTTACTGAATTACCTCATTCTTTCCATAAAAAGGCATATCCAAAATTAATATCGCCCTGTCACTACACTACCAAAAAATGCATGGAATGGAAGAATTCTTCAGTATGATTGTTGAAAACTGCTGTTCCCTTAGACTTGTTTTGTTGGCTGGTTGTATTAACACATGATCCTGGAAGGTGAAATTGACAAAATTTATACTTATAAAACACATTCTTAAAAGTTAGATTTTCTCAAAAACTCAAATCCTGGTCTTATCATCTGACCAGATTGTAATCGTTCAGTAAAATTGTTATCTTGCTTTCTAATGGTTTGGGAAAGAGCAAATAAATATGATCTTGGGTCTTGAGACACTGCAACTCATTTCTTACAAGAGTCTTTTTAAAATTTTATTTTTTTAATTATTTAGAAATTAAATTTAATCGGGTGACATTAGTCCATAAGAACACATAAGTTTCAGGTAAATATTTCTATAGCATTTAAACTGCTGATTGTATTATGTGCCCATCATCTACAGTCAAATCATTATCCATCACCATATATTTGTTCCTCTTAACATCCCTCTCCCACCTGCCCCTGGTAACAAATTCACTTTTATCTATGTCCATGAGTCTCAGTTTTATATCTCACCTATGTGTAGAATTATAAAATTCTTAGCTGTTTCTGATTTACTTATTTCACTTAGTATAATATTCTCAATGCCCATCCATGTTCTCATAAATGGCAATATTTTATCATTTCTTATGGCTGAGTAATATTCCATTGTATATATACACCACATCTTCTTTCTCTAGTCCTCTATCAAGAGACACTTTGGTTGTTTCTATGTCTTGACCATAATGAATAACATTGGGGAAAAATTTTTTTTTCATTTTCTGCTGCATGAGGTTTTAGAACTGTTTCTATATAATTCTGTTTCACTGATTCCAAATCTGAAGTCCATTTTTTGGTGCATGCTTGAGTTTCTATGCAATTTTAATTACATTTTGTTACAGTTAATGACATGCATTGGTTTTTAAATTGGTGTTAAAGGGCAGCGACTCTTGGATTGAACATAACCACAAGGCAATTAATGTTTTACAAACATAGCTTTTACATAATTATACTTATTTTTAAATGTAAAAAATTATTATCTGATATAAACACTCTCTTATTTTGTTTTAAGATTGAATTATGGCTTCTTCAGTAGGCGTAAATATAAGAATAGTCCTGGCACCTTCTGTTATATATGTGGCTGTTACACACTTCAACGTCAAAGGCGCAATATTTCATCATTTGTGACACGTACATATATTGCCTATTTTCAAGTTCCCTTTGGCAATCAAGACAAGAATTGGGCTCCTCATATTGTGTATCATAATTGTGAAGAAATGCTTCATGACTGGACAAAAGGAAAATGCAAAGGAATGCCTTTTGGTATTCCCATGGCTTTATGTGAACCTAAGGACCACAGCAGTGACTATTTCTGTCTGATTCATACAAAGGACATTGGCAAGAAAAAAACAGCATATGATCGCATATCCTAATATTCCTTCAGCAATATGACCTATCTCACACTCTGAGACACTTACAGCTCCAGTTTTTAATGCTTTTATTTCTTCTAAGGACAATGAAAGGGAACATGGTGATTCATTGTATTTTGATAAGATGCATAAGGAAATGGTTATAAAATCTGAAGGGTCTTTTTCTGATGCCAAGCAGTCTTTAACCCCTCAGCAGTTTAGTAAATGCAAACTGAATGACTTAGTAAGAGATTTGGGCCTATCAAAGAAAGCAGCTGAGTTATTAGCCTCCAGATTTCAAGAAAATAATGTACTTCACCAGTCAGCTAAAGTATCTCATTTCAGGAAGCATGAACAAATTTTTGTGGACTTTATTTTGAAAGACAAACACTTTGTTTACTGTCATGATATGAGTAGTCTTCTCAGCCAGCTAGGTGTTACCACTTACAGTCCAATAGAATGGCGGCTATTTCTTGACAGCTCTAAACGGAGTCTGAAATGTGTTCTCCTACACAACAGTAATGTTTATGCAGCAGTTCCAATTGGTTATTCAACTCATCTGTGAAAAGATTATAATGACATCAAAATTGTCCTCGACTCTCTGAAGTATGAGAAGCATAATGGGATCATTTATGTGGATCTTAAAATGGTAAATTTCCTGCTAGGACAACACAGAGGTTTCACAAAGTATCCTTGCTTTCTGTGTTTTGGGGACAGCTGAGTGGACGAAACACTGGACACAAAAGGAGTGGCCAAAACGTGAAGCTCTGGAAGTAGAGATGCAAAATATTGTGAATAAACCTGTAGTTAATTGAGACAGGATCATTTTTTCCCCACTTCACATCAAACTTGGCATAATGAAGCAGTTTGTTCAGGCTTTGAATGGAGAAAGTGAATGCTTTCAAAGTATTATTTTTGTTTTTCCTGCCTTGTCTTTCAAGAAGATAAAAGCAGGTGTATTCGATAGACCTCAAATTCGAACCCTCATACGTGATGAAAAATTTGCCAGGAAGATGAATAAGGAGAAGAAAGCAGCATGGCAATTTCTTTTTTGGCAGTTACAGAGAACTTCCTTGGCAACAAAAAAGCAGAAAATTATGAACTTCTGCTTCAAAGGATGCTGTTGGCTTTCCACGACATTGGATGTAACATGAGCATTAAGATTCACTTCCTGAACAGTCACCTTGATAAGTTTCCTGAAAATCTTGGAGCTGTTAGTGATGAGCAGACTACTGCTGGAGCATCAAATGAGATTGTCCTCAACAAGTACACAAATGCAAGAGCTACAAACGCAAATTTTTGCCTGAATAGAATTTAAATAGGTTTTGCACAAATTTTATGATTAAAATAAGTGTTTTAATATGTTTTATTTCAAAATTATAGACAAATTCTGATGCAATCATATCTTTTAGTGTATTAGTGTATTTACTGCATTATATAAATTATTATATTTTCACAAATATGATGCCCAAGAAGACCTTCTACTTCATTATGTTAAACTAAATGTTGAAAATTTTACAATAAGATGAAAACATAAAATCTTGAATTGCAAGAAAACTGTAGTTTAAAGAGAAAAACTAATGTCACATTTGAGGTCAGCACTCTCAAATAAGGTAAGAACAAGTGTTTTTGTGGATGCAACAAGAATTTTGTTCCCCAGTGTAATGCAGCGATGAACATGGAGTGTGTGTGTATTTGCAAACCAATGTTTTCGAGTTTTTTTAGGAGTCTTACCAGAAGGACTTTTTAAAAAATGCATGTGTTTTTATTTATTGTTCTTATTAATATATAATTTACATACAACATTGTATTAGTTTCAAATGCACATCATAATGATCTGATATTTGTATACATTGCAAAATGATCACAATAAGTCTAATTAACCTCCATCACCATTCATAGTTTATAAGATATTTTTTCTTAATTAAAATGAAGGCTTTTAAGATTTACTCTCTTAACAACTTTCAAATATACAGTGCTATCATAATCATATGCTGTATGCTATATGCTCATGACTTATTTATTTTACAACTAGAAGTTTGTATCTTTTGACCACCTTCACCTGGGCTTCTGGCAATCCCCAATCTCTTCTCTGTTACTATGAGCTTGGTCATTTTTCGAAGTTTATTATTAATTTGTTTGGTTTTCTTTTGTTGTTTTTAGATTTCACATATAACTGAGATCATATGGCATTTGTCCTTCTCTGTCTGACTTATTTCACTTAGCATAATACCCTCAAACTTCATTCTTGTTGCAAATGACAAGATTTTGTGGTTTTTTATGGCTAAATAGCACATATATATGTGTGTGTGTGTGTGTGTGTGTGTGTGTGTGTGTGTGTGTGTAGTATATTTATATACCACATTTACAGGAAGGATTTTAAAAAACTGTGTTATCTTCTGGTAAAATGAAACTTTTGATATTGAGACAGACTAAGCCTCTTCTAGATAAGATTGGAATCTCCATGGTTGCCCCTCAGACCCTATACTGAAGGTTTTCTAATACATGCAATTTAGCTCCAGAAGGACTGCTGCATGATCTTACCCTCATTATAGAGGTAAAAAACAGACCCCTCGGTGGAGCTTTAACATGCTAATAAGACACAATGCATGTAGAATCATGCAGTTCCACTATGCACATGCCAAAGAGTCTCAGCCTCTACATACTTAAACATCACATTTAGACATCATCTTTTCATGTCCCCAACTTCTTTAAAACTGGTTCTGGGTTTTTAGTCAAAGAGCAGCAGGAATTTATTTCTCTCTCTAGATGTTGTTTTCTTCCTTCCCATGAGCTGTATATAATAAATGTCTTGCCTGAGCACTAATCTTGTGGGGAATTCTAAATTTCCATCTTGAGAGTTCCTGAGAACCCCAGAAGCTGGTTATAATATTACTGCTCTAAAATGCTTTACAGTTTTATTCAGCATTTTTCAGTTTTTTCTTACCCAACCCTGTGAGACAGAGCCATTTGAAACAATTAACACCCTTTTTACAAATAATAAAGTAAGCTTGGTGAGGCTGTCACTAGTCCCAGCTAGTGAATGGTAAACTGCTCTTACCTTGGCTCTGGGAGGGTAAAATATGTTTTGCATCTTTGTCCTTAAGCCTTTGCCTGAACTAGTTGTCGACCTACTTTATGTAATAAATCATGAATCCCCAGACATCTTAAACCACTGGGCAAACCACCTACAGTTGTTTTTTGTTTGTTTTTTTAAAAAGATTTTATTTATTCATTTTACAGAGGAGAGAGGAGAGAGAGAGAGAGAGAGAGAGAGAGAGAGAGAGAAGGGGGAGGAGCAGGAAGCATCAACTCCTGTATATGCCTTGACCAGGCAAGACCAGGGTTTCGAACCGGTGACCTCAGTGTTTCAGGTCAACACGTTATCCACTGCACCACCACAGGTCAGACTGTGTTTCTTATTTTTCTTAATTTTTATTTTTGAGTCACTTGACAAGGAGGAAAGCAAGCTTTTTCTTCTATCCAAAACTGGCTAAGTGGTTGGGTTTCTAAATTGAACTGACAAAAGACAGATTAACAGAAGAAAAGGAGTATGTTCTATGCATATGCAGGTCTCACAGATATAAACAAAAGCCCCAAAGAGGCAGTCATACCTGCAGGTTTATAAATTTGTGAAGTAACAACGCAAAGAAAATGGGTTTTAAACTTTAAGGACCAGAAAATCATGAAAAGGTATGGGGAAACTAATGGGAAATAAGGGTTATTTTAAAGGTTTGTTATGTAGAGCCCTCTTCATGCCTTCTCTGGACCCATAAGAACCATCTCTAGTGATAAAAAGTCATTCTACTTGTTGGGCAGATAAGTTTGTAAAGTTTGTGTTGTTTGATTTTGCCCTCCTTTATTGTTAAAAATGACCACTTCCCGCGTGATGCTATTGCCAGGTGATATGGCTAATTACCTTTCTGCTTGGAAAGGGGCTTGGTTATGCTAATGTGTGCTGGAGGAGGGGTTTTCACACCAAAAAGTTTTAAGAAGAAGAGACCACATTGTTGCAGGAGAAGCAGCCAAGATGGCGGGGTGCTGAAGGGAAACAGAAGTGAGGGGCTTTGTGGGCTCTGCTGAACTGGTGAGGGCCTTTGATTCTAGAAAAACAAGGAGAAAGTCAGTGGTTTTGGGAGCTCTGAATGGAAAGGGAAGTGTTTTCCCGCTGTGTGTATTTACTCGCCTGTCTGTTGCGAGGCTAGAATAAAGGATGGCTCACTAGTTTTCAGCTCCATTGTTTCATTACCATCTATCCAAATCTAATGGGAACCTGCACCTTTCTGGCAGCTGTGATGGCCATGACTACTGGCCATACACTACTCTTTCTGATAAGAGATGGATGCTGAAGACACCTTCACAAAAGGAAATTTATGCACTACTTGGAGTCAAATGGGAGGCGGGGTATAGAAAGCTTGCTCTTTCTCAATTACCTTTAATTTGAAATAATTTTCATGCCAAAATGGTATGCTTTGGGGTGGTATATTTTGATCCCCCTTACACCTAAATGCCAAATTACATAATTCTGCTAAACATGGAACGTTAAATCAGTTGTCCCAATCTGCTGTGCTCAAGATATGGTCCCAAATGGGCCCTGGCTCCTGGGACTGGTAATTTGGAAAGAAAGATAAAAAGCAAAGCAGTCACAGACAGAGGGAGAAAGCATGACAAACTCCATCAATGTTACTGTTACCCCAGTTGACTCTAATTTAACCAAACCGTCCTTACCCATCTACTTCAAGGTGACTAAATGACAGGTTTTTACAAGAACCCACAAATTTTGTCCATAGATGAATGCACTGTGGCCAGTTTGTTTAATTTTAAAAGAGTGACAAAATGAACTGGGGAGAATTTTGCCAACATGACTATATCTATCACCAACAAAAAAGTGATAAAAATTGAACAAGGAAAGTCTCATGTATTTAATACAATATAAATAAATTAAGCAGAGAATTGAACCAATTAGCCGAGAGTTGAAAACAAACCATTCCCTTGCATTCCACCCCTACCTCCCACATTCATCAAACTACCACTATCCCTCTTCCGTCCTCTCCACTTCCACCACCAGAGGAAAAAAAATTACATTATTTTGACACAGTTATCTTGGCATGCAAAGCATAAGACATTTGAATGTCTGAATTATTTGGCACTTCTAACCCTTAATCCTATAGTCTTTTGATTTTGGTAGTTTCTCTAACGTTTGTTAGAATATTATAGTTAATGACATTGAGTTGAAATAAAAATATTATGTACAAAGTAAACCCAATGAATAACTATCACAGTATTATCTTACTGCAGTGGTTCTCAAAGCGTGCGCCCTAGAAGATTTCAAGGTGTGCCCTATCATATTCCAAAGAAATATGTGCCTGTTGGGGACCAAAAAACCAACAGGGTTTTTGGATTTTAGAAGTCTGGGGGACAGAGGTATGGAGAATTGGCTGTAAGCTAAAAGTCTGCCCAACCCTCCACCTCACTTGCCTGATTAGGTTGCAAAAGGCTGTTAAACTTTGGTGCCGGATTGTTTACACTACCCCCCCCCACCATGTTTCCTGGAAAGAGTGGAGGCAAGTTTCTTCTATTCTTTGTTTGGTGTAAAGTTAGGATGATATGTATGGATGGGGTTTTCTACACTTAACACAATTAAGAGTAAAAAGAGAGGAATTCTTCAATGTATTGACAATAAAATGAGAGTTTGCTTTCAAATATATGCCCAAACATTGAAGAAATTGCTAGGATACATCAGGCTCATGTTTCTCATAAACACAAGAATGAAAAAACTTAACACATTCATGCTGGGACCTGCCGAATTTACTATATCTTACAAAGAATGTATCTATATATAAAAAAAAGATAACATTTTGTCATTTTTTTATTTTTCAACCCCTCTTTTTTATGAATTCTAAAAAGCATAACTCAAAAAATGTAACATAAAAATGTTTTTTAAGCCAGAATAAATTTAATTTTGTTGTATTCATTTGGTTTAATTACCATAAAAGCACGCTGGGACTTTATATATTTTTTCTTTAATATTTGACTTAATTATTATAACATATTTCTCAGAAATTTGTATGTAGTGCACCTACAATTATTTGTAGGATTTTAAATGTGCCCTAACTTCAAAATGTTTGAGAACCACTGCCTTATTGAATTTATTTGCTTTTTTACCTTATTGTTTCAACATGGGTGATGATGACAGACAGCTTTTCTGTGCTTATTGGAGATAAGTATGTAAAAAGAAGAAACATTTACATATAGACTCATTTATGGCTCACATTACTATATATATCCTACCAGTCAAAGTCTATGAAACAGAAATGAAAGATTTTTGAGTTTTTTTACTGCTTCAAAATCCCATTACCATAGTTGGCTGTTTTAACCCTTTTAGGGTTTCTCTTCTTCATGCAGGCCCTAGGGACCAAGGCCGAGGCTGCTACCAGCCCTGAGCCTGAACACAAATCCTGTGACCCACTTCACATGCTGAACTCCAATTCTGGACCTTGCTTTCCTCATTCTTTCAGAGCATTTACTTGGATCCAGAAAAAGCTGAAAATACCTCCCTGGGTCCTTAAGCTCAGAGACCTGGGATGTCATTCATTTATCCTCGGCCAAAGAGAGAATTTGAGGTAAAGCATCCCAAAGATCCTCTGAATTTAAAATGTTGTAGCTTGAGCTATTTTAACAGACATCTTTAGGCAAAAATAAGAAGAGTACTACCCAGATTGGTAGAACTGATTGGAAATTCCACCAATTAGAAATACATACTATGATTGTTCTGTAAACTGACACAGTCCTGGGAATCTAAAAAATGCTCAAAAATATGTAATAAATATGTAATAGAAAGCAAGATTCAAGCTCTGGCCAGTGACTCAGTAGATAGAGTGCCACTCCAGCATATGGACATCCTGAGTTCGATTATCAGTCAGAACCCACAGGAGAAGTAACAATCTGTTTCTCCCCCACTTCCTTTCCCCTTTATTTCCATCTTTTCCTTCCGCAACCAGTGGTTTGATTGGTTCAAGAGTGGCCCCAGGTGCTGAGGATAGCTCCATTGTAGCACATCAGCCTCAGGTGCTAAAAATATCTTGGTACTGGAGCATTGGCCCTAGATGGGAGTGGCAGGTAGATCCCATTCAGGGCACATACAGGAAGGAGTCTGCCTCACCATATCCCTTTTTCTCACTTAAAAAGAAAAGGCAAGATTCAAAGATCAACAGGTTCTGCTTCATAGAGTGGTCATAATCAATAACCAAATTAACCAGCTGAATTTCAAATCCTCCTTTTACTTACTGTTACATGGTCAATAATGTAAGACAAAAGGTTAAACTAGCCTGACCTGTGGTGGCGCAGTGGATAAAGAGTTGACCTGGGAACACTGAGGTCGCCAGTTCAAAACCCTGCACTGGTCTGGTCAAGGCACATATGGGAGTTGAGGCTTCTAGCTCCTCCTCTCTTTCTCTCTCTCACTCTCTCTCTCTCTCTCTCCTCTCTAAAATAAATAAATAAAAACAAATTTAAAAAAATTAAAAAAAAAAGGTGAAAACATGGGATTTAAAAAAAAAGTTTAACTAACTGAACATTTCAGGACACTAAATCTTCTACTGTAAGCTTTCTGAGTTTTATTTAGCTCACAATTTTCAACTTTATATTACAGGTGTATATGTGAAGATTTTCAACCTATGTCTTAAAATATGCAACCCATGACCCAAAATCTGAATAACAATTCAAATTATATTGTATCCTATATAATAGAAGCACATTTATTTAAAATAACCAAATAGGATAGTAATTACCTTTATCTAACATCTCTTATTAGCTTCACATGGAGTTATTATCTGTTGTTTCAAGTCAGCTTCTAGAAATATATTCTAGAAAGCCAAAGTAAACAAGGATCAAGGCAAACAGATATGTCTTTCTTTTTGTCCTGAGCCTATCAGGGCAGGAGACAACAAAAGAATCAGAGCTTCCTCTGCAGAGTTGCACTGGAAAAGCATCAGACTTCCTGCAGCACACTTTCAGAAAGCCAAGCAGAAGAGGGACACAGTTGTTACTGAAGTTATTAAAGTTAAAATGCTACTTCTGTTTAAAAGAGCTAGAGAACTGAGCTATAGTGTGGTGGTAGTTGTGTCAGTAATTCTCTCAATAATCGAGGCTTGGGTGGACTATGTTTGTGAGGGTTTCTTGCTCCTTCGTACTGTATTAGTCTGCTAGGGTTGCCATTATAAAATACCATAGGCACAGTGGTTTAAACAACAGAAGTGTATTTTCTCATAGTTCTGAAGGCTGGAATTCTCAGATCAATGTGTAGGCAGGTTTGCCAGAACAATGTGTTCTCCTTTGCTTTCAGATGGCCATCTTTTCACTATGTCATCACATGGCATTTCTTCTGTGCATGTCCATCCATGTCCCATCTTCTCAATGGATTAGAGCTCTACCCTAATTAACTTAGTGACCTCCTTAAAGGCTTAATCATAAATGGAGTCACATTGTGGCTTAGAGGCTTTAACAAATGGATTTGGCAGTATGAGGGAGGTACAATGCAGTTCATAACACAAACCCTAAGACAAAGCTGAACAGATGTGAAGTAAGCTCTCTCGTTCCCTAATAGCATGTACAGATGTGTTTGATTTACTTTGAATCACAACCTTTTTGTGTTTGGAGGCAACTGCAATATTACTGATGCCTGCTATTTGGGGAACACTTTGTATTTTAGAAAGCATCTTTACACCTATAGGGTAGATTTGGCAATTAGTATTAATTTTTTCATAATAAATAAGGAAACAGATTCAATGATATTAAAATTCATAGTTCAAATGCTGACTCTTAAACTTAGTGCCACATCCATATTTGAAAAGTTTCTAGTTAATGTGATGACTTTTCATTGTACAGTCCAGAACAACATCAGATTTGTTTTAATTATCTAACCTACCAGGTAGAGAACATATTACAATGCTGCTACAATGTAGGTGAGATTTAATCCTGCAATGTGAGTGAATGATGAGGTCTGAAAAGGGAGAATGACTATGAATGTATTGGCGGAATCCTGAATTCACTGTGTGGGTACTGAGAGTGAACTCCAGATGAGAGAGTAAAAGGTAAAGCAGCATTTCGTGGATCCGCATTTTACAATCATCACAAACCAAAGAGCCCCATGCCTATGGCATGCCTATCGAGTCTAATATGATATAGCCCAGAAACAAGAGGTCCAGTTGTACTTTATTCTTAGCATGAAAACACACACAGAACAGCATGACCTTGAGCAAATCATCTATTTTCTCAAGCATCAGCCTCAAACTCTGTGAAATAGATTATTCTGCGTAGTCCAGGGCCACTTTGAGGACCTGGTCGTGCACAAAGTCTGATAACCATATACAAGGTCTTATTTTTTTACATGTTTCTGAAGGAAATAAATTATGTTAAGCTAATTCTGTACTTTTCCAACCAAAACTAGTATAAATATTTTCCATTTTCCTATGAGCTCAAAGAACTTCCACTATCATTAGCACATGGCTTGCTGGTCCACATGCACAAATATACAGAAAGTAACATTCCTATTTTATTTATGAAGACAAAGACAAGGGGATAGAAATGTTAAACAGCTTCAGGGGGGACTATTAAACAAGGCTAAGAGCATGGGCCCTGGAATCAAACTATCTGGGTTCTATCCCTTGCTACCTATGTGACCATGGCTACCATTGTGATCATGTGTGCTTAAATTTATAAAGATAAAAACAGAGGTAATTAAAAGAGTTCTTAACAAAGATTAGAGAACACATATGGATGGTGCCCAACACACATTGTGGTCATTGCTTTCAACCAAATGGCTAAGCAATAGTAGAGCTAGCTCTTGACTCTTGAGTTTTCTAAGATAAAAACTGGTTGCTTGTCTACAGAAGAGACAGTTAAGAGGTTGCAAATAACCAGTAAATTTGGTCCTTAAACATAACCATACAGGGGTAGTTCTTCATTTTATTTGAGTTACAGAGCAGAGTGTGGGTGACAAGGTGGTCAGTGTTTTAGGGAAAATCATGTCTATTACTTGAATTGACTTTGTCCCAGGACTAATCCACATGTCAGACTTTCTTCCCTACCTATATGCTTGCTGCCAAGTCAGCACCCTAGCTCCAAAGCTCCCAAATAACACCACACTGCACCAAAATCTCATCATTAGAAATGCATCTCTTTCAGATTTTCATCAGTTATATTTTTTGTTGTTCTTTTTAGGTGCAATTATTTTTATTTGCATTTAAAGGTATAAACATCCATATTAATTCTTATGATTGTTGTAGGAAATGCTGTAGGGAGGGCAACTTCCTCTATATAAAATAAAACAAAAGAATGTCAGACTGACAGAGCAATTTAGTGGTATGAAGTTCTTTGAAGAGTTTACATCTTCAAGTTCTACTTTTATAACATCCTCATGCATTTATTATTTTACTATGGGAAATACATGAAATATCTCATACCATTTGGTTTTTTAAAATTTTGTTGGGGTGACATTTTCCTGAACCCCCCTTTCCAAAGTCAAACATGTTTTTTAACAGTTATAACAACTTTTTCTTTTTTAAAAATTTTTTTTAAATTTTATCTAAATTTATTTTTATTTTATTCATTTTAAAGAGGAGACACAGAGTGAGAGAGAGAGTGAGAGAGAGAGAGAGAAAGAGAGAGGGGGGAGGAGCTGGAAGCATCAACTCCCATATGTGTCTGGTCAAAAAAAGTTGACCAGACCAGTGCAGGGTCTTGAACTGGCAACCTCAGTGTTCCCAGGTCGACACTTTATCCACTGCGCCACCACAGGTCAGGCTATAAAGACTTTTTCATGAAGAACTTTTTCATGAAGAACCTTTGTGTTCTACCTCACAACTTTGACATTTGCAAAATCTATTTAATAATTTATCATCTCTCACACTTTCCCTTGCAATTTTTTTTTCTTTTACCAGGTGCTCATTTCTGGCTCTGTTTCAACATGCTGTGTCTTATTTCACCTGTTCTCCCAAATCAGTGTCACTGTGAATTTCATTTCCTTCATTAATTATTTCTAATTGATCTGCCTCAGAGAGACTTCAGCTACCCCTGAATTCTTGGGCACTTGAGTTATCCAACAGTACTTATATTATTTGCTTGAAATGTGCAGTCTGCCTTTTGGTTTAGTTGTAAGTGTGTGTACGTGAGTGTATTAGCAATCTTCCTTGCTAGAAGATGTATTTTTCAAGGACAGAAACAATTGCTTTTTAGTTCCATGTATAATGCCTAATATGCTCTTCATAATAGAAAAACATGAATAAATATTGTGTATGAGTGACAGCACTAACTCTTTTAGTATAAAAATGGACATCTTCTTTTAATATTTGCCCATTTTAAAAATAAAATACAATAAAGGTAGGCTACACAAAAAGGTAAAGACTTTTAAGCAATATAGTTTACATAATAGATGTTTTAGTAGTTAGATACAATTTATGCTATTTATTTAAAAGATTCTCTCTGAGCCTTGAAAAATATTTTCAGAAAAAAATGTCCTTGTCATTTAGAGGTTCACTTGAAGACTTACAGATGAAATGTCCACGACTTACTCTAAACTATGCCAGGAAAAATAAAATGGGTGAGGACATGGAAGTTGGGTGTTGGATAAAAAGAGATGTACTCTGCTTTTATTTGTAATCATATTAATCGGTGTCACCATGTTAAAGTTAATTTTCTAAATAAAATTAAAACATTAAAAAATAAATAAAAATTTCAAAATAAAAAGAGTAATAAAAGAAAAAGACAGTTTCTAAGACAGTAATGAAGTGTGCTTTTCACTATTTAGAAACCAAATGGTGGAGAGAAGGATAAAATAGAGGTTTGTGAACATTTCCAAAGTGGGATTCTAAGGCAAACTATAACACTATTGCAAATTGGCTTCAGAGCCATGTCAAGAGTGTTTAGGTCTTTTTACGGATTCTTCGAAAAATCACCTACAGTTTTCATGACCCAAAATATGACACAACTATCCCCCACTTTTCAAAAGTTTATGTTGCCACTTTGCTTTCAGGAAAGACCTACATTAGTTTTCTGTTTTCACTAAGAAAAAGATATCTAAAGAGGACTTTCATTTTTATGAAAAAAAGTCAAAAATTGAAAATTGCATTCAGTGTGCTTTTCAGTGAGTCATTACAGGGCACACAGAACAAGGGGAGTGGCCCCGCCAAGCATTTACCTCAACATCAGGTCTCCAGAGCTTTCAACTTTGTGAGCATCTTTGCTTCATTTATTTTGTGCATCTGTTGGCAAGATGTATCATAAGGTAATTACTTCACTTTACTCCATTTGGGCTTAGTAAAGGTTTCAAAAGAAAGCTGTACTTTTAGATCAGTGTTTCTTAACCCTTTTTGAGGTACCAAACCCACCAGTTTTATATGCGCATTCACCGAACCCTTCTTTAGTGATAAATAAAATATAATTTTTTTTCCAAATTCAAGACATAGGTATATGTTTTTTTTTTTACTGGTGCACAAAATGAGCCGTGCATGAACATCACCTTGCTCAAAGAACAAAACCAACAAAGTGCATGAACTCACAACAAATTACGGTATTACTTTATTCTGGCCTCCGCAGCAGAGGCTTCTCCAAACCCCTGAGACCGACTTATCAAACCCCTA
This sequence comes from Rhynchonycteris naso, assembly GCA_037038555.1. Lineage (NCBI taxonomy): Eukaryota > Metazoa > Chordata > Mammalia > Chiroptera > Emballonuridae > Rhynchonycteris > Rhynchonycteris naso. The sequence goes on from CM072998.1 coordinate 234,785,011, forward strand.
GGGTTTGATAGAACCCAGGTTAAGAACCACTGTTTTAGATAGTGGGGAAAATCTGTATAATGTACCAACTCTGAGTGGGAAAAAGCAACTTATTTTGCTTATATATCTTTTATAATTTTTATTTATTTATTTGAGAGACAGACAGAGAGAGGAAATCATTGATTTGTTGTTCCACTTATTTATGCATTCTTTGCTTGATTCTTTTATGTGCTCTGACCAGCGATTGAACCTGCAACCTTAGCAAAAAGGAGTGATGCTCTAACAAACTGACCTACCCAGAAAAGGCCTATTTTGCTTATATTTTAATTTTTGTAAAAGATTAGTGTATTTTTTAAAAGCTGTGTAATTAATTTTTATGTTTATAAGCATAAAACAACCATTTTAAAGTTTATTTTTAGTTGGATTTATTGGGATGACATTGGTTAATAAAATTTTATAGGTTTTATATACAATTCTATACTATATCATCTGTAATTGCACTGTGTGTTCACCACCCAAGTCAAGTATTTTTCCATTACCATTTATCTTATCTTTAACCTCTTTTACCCCCACCCCTTCTTTTCTCTCTTGTAATTATTATACTGTTGTCTGTGACTATGAGTTTATTTTCTTTGGTTAATCCCTTCACCTTTTCCATGCAACCCCCACCTGTTCTCTGTATCTAAGTCTATTTCTATTTTGTTTGTTAGTTTATTTCATTCATTAGATTACACATATGAGTGAAATTGTATGATACTTGTCTTTCTCTGACTAGCTTATTTCATTTAGCATAAAACTCTCCAAGTCCATTAATGCTGTTGCAAAAGATAAGGTTTCCTTCTTTTTTATAGCTGAGTACTATCCTATTGTATAAATGTACCATAGCTCTTTTTATTCACTTATGGCTGCTTCCAAAGCTTGGCTATTATATATAGCACTGAAATAAGCATCGGGGTGCATATATTCTTTCAAATTAGTGTTTGGATTTCTTTGGATAAATTCCTAGAAGCAGAATTTATGGCAATAAGACAGTTAATTTTTAAATATTTTGAGAAAACTCTATACTACTTTTTATAATGGCTACACCATCAGCATTCCTACCAACAGTGCACGAGGGTTCCCTTTTCTCTGCATCCTTGCCAACACTTGTTGATTTTATTGATAAAAAACATTTTGACAGGTGTGAGGTGAAAACTCATTTTGGTTTTAATTTGTATTTTTCTAATTATTAGTGATGTATTATGCTGAATAAGAATGGTGATAGCAGACATCCCAATTTTTTCCCTTATCTGAAGGGAAATGCAATTTTTTCCCTTATCTGAAGGTTTCTGCCCATTGACTATGATGTTGGTTGTAGGTTTGTCATATTTGGCTTTTATTGTGTTGAGATATATTCTCTTTATTCCCACTTTGCTGAGAATTTTTAACATAAATATGTGCTGAATTTTATCAAATGCTTTTTCTTCATCTATTGATATAGTCATGTGGTTTTTATCCTTCAGTTTCTTATGTCGTGCATTACATTTATTGTTTGTGAATACTGTACCAACCTCGAATCCCAGGAATAAATCCCAGTCAATCATGGTGTATGATCTTATCAACGTATTTCTAGATCTGGTTTGCTAATATTTTGTTGAGAATCTTGTCATTCTTTTTTCATAAGGCATACTGGTATAATTTTTCAAATATAATTTATTTTCTTTGTAGTATCTTCATCTGGTTTTGGAATTAAGATATTGCTGGACTCATAAAATGAGAACAGGAGTCTTCTTGAAATTTTTGAAATAGTTTTAGATGCATAGTTGTTATTTCTTCTTTGAATGTTTGGTAAAATTCACATATGAAGACATCTGGTCCATGACTTTTGTAAGTTGGGAGTATTTTATTTATTTATTTATTTATTTATTTATTTATTTATTTATTTATTATTTTATTACTTTTTCAATATTACTAGTTATACTTTCCATATTCAGATTATCTAATTCTTCCTGACTTAGTTTTGGAAAATTGCATATTTCTAGGAATTTATTATTTTTGTTCAGATTGTCCAATTTTTTGGCATAGAGTTAGTTGTTTATAATATTTTCTTACAATATTTTGTTTTTTGTTGTTGTCAGTTGGTACTTCTCTTCATTTGTGATTTTATTTATATGAGTCTTCTCTTTTTTTTGATGAGACTGGTTAATAGTTTGTCAATACTGTTTATCTTTTTAAAGAACCAGCTGTTGGTATTATTGATATTTAGTATTGTTTTTAAAGCTTTATTTTATTTATTTATGCTCTGATCTTTATTATTTGCTTCCTTCTACCCACTTAGGGCTTTGTTTGTTGCTATTTTTCAAGTTTCTTTAAGTGTAAAGTTAGATTGGTCTTTTGAGACTTTTCTTGTTTCTTGAGGTAGGCCTGTAATGCTATAAATTTGCCTCCTAAGAGTGCTTTAGCTTTGTCCCATAGGTTTTTGGATTGTTGTATCCTCGTTTTCACTTGTTTCAACATATGTTTTGATTTAGTCATTGAGCTCATTGGTAACCTATTCATTTTTTAGTAAGATGTTATTTAGTGCCCATGTCTTTGTGTGTGTGTGGTGGGGGGGGACTGATTTTTAGTTTTATACCATTTTGGTCAGAGAAGATGCTTCATGTGATTTTATTCCTCTTAAATTTACTAAGACTTATTTTGTGTCCTATCGTGTGGTCTATCTTAGATAATGTTCCATGTGCACTTCAAAACAATGTATATTCTATTTCTTTGGGGTCAAATACTCTGAAGATATCAATTAAATCTGTCTGATCTAATCTGTCCTTTAAGGCTGCTATTTCCTTGTTGATTTTCTGTCTGGAATATCATATCTATCTATTAATGTCAATGAGTTGTTAAACTTCCTTACTATAACTGTATTGCTGTCAATCTCTTCCTTTACATTCATTAAGATTTGCTTTATATATTTGAGTTCTCTTACATTGGGTGTATAAATGTTTACAAGGGTTGTATCCTCTTGTTGGATTGCTCCCTTTATCATTATGTAGTGTTTGTCTTTTTCTCTTAGATGACCTTTTTATAAAGCTTTCTGTAATAAGCTTATAAAGCTTATTGAATCTTGCTCTAATGTTGTCTGAATATGACCACTGGTTGTGTTGGTTCTGGGCTTCTTGGAATGAACTCTGGTTCTGGCAAATGTGAGATGCTGTCTATGCTTGTTCCTTGGCAACCTGTTTAGAGCTACAAGTGATCCACAGTTTGTGACTATCTCTGTTGGGCTTGGGTATGCATAGGAAGAATCAAACTGCTCACCAAAACCAACTTTTACCAGCACTGGGCCTGTGGCAGGTCAGCAGAATTCCCAAGTAATCTCAAAACCCACATCTGGCTGCTTCCACTTGCCTCTGTTTGCTGGCCACCTTCTATAGTCAGTCAGTGAAAGAACTTCTGATGTAGTCTGGAATATGAGGTTATTGAATCTCCCATGAGGGGGAGGTGCTGATCAGGCTTCAGGGAAGGTGGTGGTTGTGGCTCCTACCTCAGAGCCACACGACTCAGTCTGTTCCATATTTTGCTCCTACCTTGACAGGGTATAGACACTAAGAGTCAGGTGAGTGGGGCTTCTGGAGGGTAGGTCTTCCAGAAGCTGGAAGTGTGGTTCTATCAGATCTCCCATGAAGGGAAAGTGCCAGTCAGGTGCATAGGATAATGGGGGAAATGGGCCTCCCCTCAAAGTCAGACAACTCAGTCATTGGAATCCCCTGAATCTTTCAGACTTCTGCATCCTGGCCAAGGCAGTGGAATACTGAGTGGAGCCTAAGCTCCACAGAGTAGGGTGAAGTGGAGTCCAAAGGATAAGACAATTATTTCATCCCTGGCTGATGCCACATGGAGAGGAAGCTCCACCCAAGAAAGATGGTGTTTATAGTATTAGAGAATTACTCAACACAGCAATTTTAGAGGTATCTCTTCAGCTGTTTCCCCAGAGTCATAAACCCCAAACTCTCCTCATGTGACTCTGGTTCACTCCACTTTCCTTGGGCTACAGTCCAGGGTGAGAGTCTATGAACTAAATGTTTTGTATTAGTCCTTTAAGAGGGTGCCTGTGTTTCTACTAACTTCTGTCTCTTTCTGGTGGAGAGAAACCCCACTGCTTTTAACAGCTGGATATTATGTGGACACCTCTTCCTGGCTCTAGTTCTTTGAGCTGGAGAGCCTGACTTGGGATTTAAGCTACACACATCTAAGTGGAAACTCCCCACAGCTGAGATATCTCTCTGGAACTTCAGGTGCTACATATAAGAGTCAAGCCAGCCCTTTTTGCATCTCTGCACTTCCAACCACTCTCCTTTTGGCCTTTGAGACTCTTTGATTATAAAACACTTCTCCAGCTAGTCTTCAGTTGGTTATTCAGGATGGTTGTTCTTAAATTTCATTGCACCTCTAGTTTGGTCCTGAGAGAATGTCAGTGTTGCTTCCACCTACTCTGCTGCCAAGTTCTAAGTAATTGAAAATAATAGTAATAAATAAAATGGAAATTACAAAAATATTTGTGGAATATTGTGTGCATTCATTGTTTTAGGTATTGGGACACATCAAAGAAAGATCCTGTCCTTGCAACCCTATGGTCTAGTGGGTTGGAGACAGAGTTTTATCATAATTACTAAATGGTATATGTATGAGAAGTATGTTAGACATACAGAGACAAATAATACAGGTAAAGGGAATTACATGTGAGTGCAAGAGGCCAGAGGAGATGACCTTCCATTTTAAATGTGGTGGTCAGAGCAAAGGCTGACAGAAAGGCTGATGGAACAGGAGCATCCAGGTGATAATATGTCAAAAATCAGCCAGGTGCATATCTAGAGGTTTGCTGAAGAAGCTACCAGCACATGTGAAAATGATATCTCTTCCTTTGAAACCAGGATGGAGACAAGTGTACTTATAATCAAGTGAGGGTGGTTTAGAAAAAATTCTCTCATTTTTTGGATTTGCCTTAAAGTAACAAAAATATATTTAAAAATATATTTTACTCAATTATCATCCTTTGACAACTAAATTTGTCATCAAATATACACTGCCCTCTTGGCATAAGCACTCATTCAGGGTTCAGGTTGAAAATTATGACTAAACAGGAGCAGTGGCATGGGTTTGTTGTTAACTATGTAAGACATTGCTATGAGTTTAATGATATCTCTCCAAAGTTCATGTGTTGAAGTCCTAGCCCTCAATGTAATAGAATGCAGCTATAATTAGAGATCAGGTCTTCAGAGAGATAATAAAATTAAAAAACTCATTTTAATTTGGGTACTCAGTACCCTTCAACCAATAAGGCTTGTCTTTATAAAAAAGAGAAACTTTGGAGATAGCTATAAATACAGGGAGAAAGTGATGTGAACATTGAGGAGGTCTCTACAAGCCAATGAGAGTCTTAGAAGAGATCCTACCTTCATAAACCTCACAAGAATCAATCCTGCCAACTCTCTAACTCTCTAATTTTGGACTTCTAACCTTTAAAAACTGTGGGATCATACCTTTCTGTGGTTTCATCCACCCAGTATGTAATGCTTAGTTATGGCAGTCCCAGTAAACTAATAAACATGTGTAAAGTAAAGGACCTACTATGTCTACTCTAAATTGAACTCTGGAGATAGAACAGTGAATATATCTTTTATAAAACTTAAAACTTAGTGAAAAAGACACTAAGAAAGCAATTTTATAATTGCTTTATTAAATTTTTCTGGCTATAAAGAGGAACAGTAAGACATTGTGATAGTGTGAAGGGATTTGTTTTATTTTCTTTTTAAATGCTCTCCTGGGGACTCTGAAGTGAGGGAATGCCTTTTTAGCTGAAGTTTGAAGGATGGGAAGGGATGTTTTGGTGAAGAGAATAGAGAGAATATTCTAGAGAAAAGGAACAGTTTTTGACACTCTTGCAGTTTTCCCAGGTTTGCTCAGGAAGTTGAGCTCAAGTTCATGTAACCAGGACAGTGTCAGGGCTAAGGTGTAAAAGTAGGTTTATTCTTTCAGCCCTCACAGTACCTTTCAAGCAAAGTTTATTATGAAATCCTCAGAAGTGAGATATGTGGTCATGCTGTTGTGAAGCAGTGCAAGGGGATGCAGCATCAGGGACCGGTAAGCTAACCACTTACTGAGTGCCAACTAGGGGCATAACACTGCTTAATGCCATGAGAAATACAGTAATGAGTAAGAGATGTTCTTTATCCTAATTCAAAATGTACTCATTCCAACTAAGATGAGAACACTTACTGGTTATTCACTTGGTAACAGTTTCTCACACTCCCAGTATTATTTTTTTTGAGTACAAGTGTTACTTCTGGGAATGTTCTCCATCTATAGTGTCTATTCTACAATCTTGACTAATGAGATGCTAGCATGAGAAATCTTAGCATAGTTTATAGACCCCAAGCCTGGTTTTATCTACTTGAATTACAACATCAACTTATGTGATCAGATGGAATTCTCTGTATGGCCCTTTATTTTAGGTATAACTTAGGAATTTCAGTAATAGTTCCAGACTTAAATCATACATAATAACATCTGATCTTATAACCGAAGACACTATTATAGTGTTTAATTAGATACCACTCCAATTGGTGCTAGATACCAACAAGGAGTTGGAAATGCGTTAAATGTTTTACAAAATAATTTCTCGCTAGGATGCATTTACAAAAGATGATATTACAAGCAATTCAAAAATAAGCCCTGAAGAAAAGAATATTACTCAAACTTCATCTAAATTAATATTTGTTTATAATCATAAGAGAGCTTTAGATATTTCCCCTGCTCAAAGTGAGCCCTGAGGACTTTTGAACATCCCTCAGTGATTTAATTAAAAGATAAATGGATGCTAGGAAATAAAAATACTGATGAAAAAATGCAGAAATGAGGAGGATGGGAGAAAGGCAGAGGGCAGGAATGGAGCAACAACTTCAGTAGAGACAAATCAGCTAACAGTAAGTGACATAAATACATGAAAGGAAAAAAACATAACTTAAAGCCAGTACTGGTGATCAATGCATATTGAAACTACTTCAAAAGATTAAGAAAACATATTGCTTTGAAAAAAAATCAAGATTATGTTGATCTTTTCCATCTTTCATCTAATATGTTTTTAGTGTCTCTCATTTTAATTATATTGTTTTCTTGCCCTCTTCATAAATAAAAACCAGTAGACATGTAACCTAGAAGAGGTGATTCTGTGGCCTTGCATGCACCTGTACAGTGGGCTGAGGTGGGAGTCTGGCCCCCACATGCATGCTCTTTGGGTTAAAGCAGGGCAGGAATGAGACCCAGCAAGATAGCCAGTCTGCAGGGTTGAGTTCCCTCCTTTTTAGGATATTCTCAAAGTTAAATGTCCCTCACACCTTCGGTCTGCTTTAATTCCCATGATGCCCTCACTCCTTAGCAAAGGTCCTAGGATGCTGCTAACTATGAGGAACCATCTGAGGTTGAGCTGGACATCCAGTCTCAGACTTTCATAGACCATCTTTCAGCCACACCCAAAGCAAAGAAGACTACTCAACCATACTTTTCTCCAGACACAAAATTAAATTGATTTCACATGTGAGTGAATAAAAAGATAAATGACTACATGTATTTTTCATTTTTGTTCAGTTTATCAAAATTGACATCTGAGGTAGCTTATGTATGGCTTTGAGGGCATAATTATGCCCTGAAATTATACTTAAGTAACTAAGGGCAATGTTTAGATAATATTTATATCTAAGTGGCTCACATTAAAACCTGCCAAGACCATATTATAAATGTAAATTATAAGGGAAATCACCTATTTGTGGATATGAACTCTATGCAGCTTATTAAATTTTCTGACATTATTCAACATCCCATTACTGGTACATTTATGATTATAATAATTTTACTTAGCAGCACTGATTCTTATCCTATAATATTCCAACTAGATTTCACCAACTAGCTAACTCTTCTAGGGATATCCAATGTCACAATAAGAATGGAAGTAAAACACACTAGATTTTGTACACACATTTAAAGGATATATGTAGAGTAAAGAAGAACATAACTCAGGATTACAAACAAGTATATAATTTTTTTTAAAAATAGACACTTTTACTATGTACCACAATACAAGTTATTGTCATACTCTCTATAACTTCTAAATTAAAATTTATGCTAGAAAATAGTAAAGCAAATCAAAATTTTCAGAATTATCTACATGATTTTTTAAGAAACTAGTCCTGGTAATTCTAACATTTTTGGCCTTTCTGACTGTCAGCTCCCCTCCAATCAGAGAATCTGACTGAATCTGAACAAGTTTCTCTTTCCTACCCAGTGACCTGGAAGTTTCCTCCAGGAAGTAACTGGGGCATTCACAGGGCTTGCCCGCTTTGCATCCTGTCCTCAGTGATCACTGCCCTTCATTGTGTAATGCCAAGTGCCTTGAAAGTTATTGTTTTGTGTGCATTTTGCCTGGGATTCTGGTTGTTTCAGGAGGAACAGTAAGCCCACCTTCTGTTATTGCATCTTACCCAGAAGTGGAAGTCAGAAAGGAGATGCAAATGTTTACAGGGTAAATATTTATGAGAATATAAATAATACATGCAATACCACTTGACAAACTTTCAAATGCTCTTTTACTGATAAAAAAGGTTTTGCGTTTTTAATCATTGCAATATTTTTAAGGTCAGAGACGTCTTTTTCATGATTTTCTCTTCTTCTCAGGCATGCATGGGAAAAGGGAAGCAGATGCCCTGTAAAAAAATCAGACCATGGTCTTAATGGGAGCCCCCATGAAAGGGACAGAGCACTCAACAAATGCCAAGAATTGTATCAATATTTATACTATGTTGATCAACAAAATAATTTCATTTGATAAATACTTTTTTTGGTATTTGGCTTGAGAATAAGAGTAGAACTTTGTGAGCTGCTCATGATTTAGGAAGATTTGGACAAAATGTGGCATGAGGGTGTGAAACAAAGTTAGTACTAAAATATGTATAAAAATAGTAGAGCCTTGAACAGAGTGAGGTTGGCAGAAATGATTAGGAGGAAAAATATACCCTCAACATTTTGCCACCACGTCTTTATTTGGAGCAAAATGCTTGTGAAAATCTTGGCCCAGCAACTTGTACAGAAACAGAATAAAACTACCAGAAAGCCTCTTCCTGTGTGAAAGGCCAGGGGGGATTTCACATTGTGGTCCGCATTGCTAGGGCACCTCATGAACTTTTACAATGACTCTTGGCATTTTTAAAATTCTGTCTACTCTGAGACTGGTGTGCAGAAGTGAACAATTTGTTAGTGAACATGCTTAGCCTTTCATTCATTCATTCAGCAATTATTTACAAAGTACCCACTCGATGCAATTTTGTGGATATCTACTCCTTGTATCAAACAGTATTTTGAAGAAATACAGTATAAAACATTTCTTTGTAACAAAACAAAACTTTGGCCCTGACAACAAGGCTCATTATTGGTGTTTATAAATTGAAAAAATAGAAAAAGTGAGAAGGTCTAAAAAATGTTACAGTGCTAAGTCAGAAATTAAAATTTTAGATTGTTTGGGAAAAAGTTTAAATATCATATATTTCATATCAATTATTTTAATAAGAAACTTTTGTATAGAATTGTGAATCTGTTGAATAAATATTTTGACCACAGAAAAATTGCTCATCTGCTGAGTCAGGGCCTGTAATAAATGTGCATCCAGTAAAAGAATTTTATTCATCAGATTTCCACTTAGGAATAACTCAGTTTCTGCCTAGAAGAAAATCTGGGTACATCTTGGGCTAGAATGGTTGAAGTGGACCCATTTGAGAGGAGGGCAGAATTTCCCTCATGTGATGAGAGAATACGGGTGGGGAGGCAGGGATGAATTGAAAGAGTCCATGAGACTCACCATATTTTCATATTAATGCCTAGATGTGATAAATTATGTTTCTATTATTTTAGTATAAATCTTTCTTTATTTGCCTCAGGACATCTTCAGGAAAGTATACGCTACTGACAAATTTTTAAGTATGTAAATTCTTAGAGTCAAAGTTCCATGTTTAGATGTAAATAGGACAGCCTAGAAACAGCACACAGAGAACCAAGAGCTAAAGTCCAGAAAGACCATAAGAAGTAAGCTTTTCTAATCTACAAAAACCTAAAAGGTGGATTTTTTATTTCCATACATTATGAAATTAATGTAATTCTGAGTAGACCATTGAAGAGATCTGGGGCTAAGAAAATTCTAACTTGCATCAGATACTCAGGAAACAAATGTGACTCTAAAAAAAGCAGGAAAACATTATTTTCATAATTTTTATGCAGAGGTTCAGAGAGATTTTATATCTATCTTCTGTGAATGTCAAGAATGCCTTACAATTAACTTGTATTTTGGTTTCATATTTTAAATAATAAAAGCAGGAGCAGACACGATTAAACAATAAATAAAATTCAGAATAAGATAGAATAAAGTAAAAAGACACTACCTTGATCAAACCACCAATCTAACCAACCATATCTCCCAAATGTAAAAAGTAAGCAAATGGGTTCATAGAGACTTAAACTGTAACCTTTGTAAGATTATAGAAAAGAGGAAGAATCTTAAAAAAAAAGGAAAGAAAGAAAGAAACCAGAATCTAGAAAACACAGGCCACCATTTGAATCTGTCATCCTCCAGAAAACTTCTAGAATGTATTATCAGCCTGACCAGGTGGTGGTGCAGTGGATAGAGCATCGGACTGGGATGCAGAGGACCCAGGTTTGAGACCCCGAGCTCACCAGCTTGAGTGAGGGTCCATCTGGCTTGAGCAAAAGCTCGCCAGCTTGGACCCAAGGTCGCTGGCTCCAGCAAGGTGTTGCTCGGTCTGCTGAAGGCCCGCGGTCAAGGCACATGTGAGAAAGCAATCAATGAACAACTAAGGTGTTGTAATGGCACTGAAAAACTAATGATTGATGCTTCTCACCTCTCTCTGTTCCTGTCTGTCTGTCCCTATCTATTCCTCTCTCTCTCTGTCCCTGTAAAAAATAAAAAGTAAGTAAGTAAATAAATAAATAAAATAAAATTTATAATGTATTATCAGACCAACTATTTAAGGGACTAGAGGGAAAGTGGACAGAGGGCAAGGGGATGATAGGATGGGGCATTATACACACATAACGCAACATTATAGAGGGCAGAAAAGCAAATCCTGAAGGGACGGAGGGAGGGTGTTGCAGGGAGTGGGACAAGAGGGATGTTGTGGGGAACACGGGGGAGGCGGGATGCATTCAGGAGGACATTAAAATCTATGTAAACACAATAAATTAAGATTAAAAAAAAAAGACATGAAGACAGAAATAGTGATTTCTAGGAATCTCTAAAAATGGAAACTTTAGAAAAAGAAAGAGGATCAACATTCTGAAACTTTTTAAATATTAATATTTTAAAAATATTGAAATTGATCAACAAATGTTTTTCATTCACTTTAGATATTCAAAATTCTACCATTTGACTACAAAGGGCACACTTTTCTACTGAGAAATAAGATCAAAGAACAAAGTTGAAAGGTACACTGATGGATCCACTCCAACCTCTCCTCTCTCTCACAATTGCTCATCACTGTCTTCTATATCTTCCTTAAAATCAAAAGACTAATCTTTTGAAGCCTTTGTTTCTCTGAATGATGGCTATGATTCTTTCAGAAAAAAAAGTATCTTGGGTTTAGAAACATTATTAGCTTTTTAAGAGAAGCCATTTACAGCTCCAGCTCCAGCTCCAGCCCCTGTCTTTGCCAGAAACATCCTGCTATAGACTGAGGACACATATAAATCCTTTAAGATGCCCTATATCTCTCAAAATAGTCCATTGTCCTCACCATCTGACTCCCATTGACTACCCAGTTTCAGATCACATTGCCAGCCTCCCCACAAATGGCCCATCTGTGATAGCCTGAAATCCTGGAATTGACTCCTGCCTAGTCCCTGACTGCTTCTTGTACTCAGTGTCCAGGTCTAATCCCCTGGCTGATTAGCTTAGGTGCTTACCAGTATTGATTCAGACCAAATATTTTATTCCAAGTCCAGTTTCACATAAACATATTTCTAGATTCATTATGCCTTATTCAAATCCTCTCTCACTATCCTGACTCTTTCTTGGAAACTGGTCAATTCAAATCAATCTTCCTTCAGTATAATAGGGAACCAGAGCATTCTTTTCAATAAAAATAGATAATGCAAATAAGTGGAAAAAGAATGGCTGTGACTCCATGTCCCTCCGTTTTCTTGTATGAAACAAACTATGTTACAATAATTACCTAAAAACATATTCCTTACCCTTGGAGTTAAAAAGTATTTGGAAAAATGTTCTCATCTATGTTCTATTAGGAAAGAAACTTAAAAAATGTCATGTTCATCTTTTGGGATGCTGGAACTTGCTGTCAAAGATCTTAGCACTAAAACACATTACTACATAGACGCCAAGTGCAATTTCACATGGATTTCCTTAGAAAGAGAGAACAAAAGTAAAATAACACACGTAAAATAGTCAGTTGACCAATTCAAACACCACCTTTATATGATTATATTTGAATCAGCATATTCATTCAGTGTAGTAAGTTTAGATGTGGATTTCCAAAAATAGGAATAAGGAAACAATGCCATTTTGATGGCCTAATATAAAGGCATAGAACTATCTTTGGTTTTTCTTTTAAAAATGCCATTATATATAACTGAAAACCAGAAAATGATATTTTCTTTCACTCTGGACACATCAATGAAACAAAATCAAAATGAGTCATTATAGACATAAGAATGCCTACTGTTTAAAATAGAAACAAGCTCTAATTTCAACACAACTATAAACATGAATTTCATATACATGCAACATATGTGTACATATATTTGTACATACATGGAAAATGTCTTAGTTTGCTAGACTTCTAAACCTAATTAATAATATAGTACCAGAACTCTCCAAGGGCCACATATTTATGTCAAAAATATGGGAACATCAAAACTGGCAAATCAAAGGAAAAGGAGGAGCTCCAACAACAGATGAATTCACTGAGAAACAAAATGTTCTTTTATCACAAGCCTTAACCTTAGTCCAAGTACCATGTTCTAATATTCGCCTTACCAAGTTTATGTGAACATATAAAGGTAAGCAAAATTGTTTTTAAAATGCAAGATTAGGTGTCATCTCTAGCAGAAATCTCAACACTGGCCGTCCTTTAGATGCAAATTAAACTTCTAAAATAATACTTGTGCCAGGCTTGATTTCTTTGTCCTTTTTCCTAACAGAACACAAATTCAAAAATTTTAAGGTTAGCCTGGGCATCAGTGTTTTTTTTTTTTTACCGGGACAGAGAAAGAGAGAGTCAGAGAGATGGATAGACAGGAACGGAGGGAGAGAGGTGAGAAACATCAATCATTAGTTTTTCATTGCCATTACGACACCTTAGTTGTTCATTGATTGCTTTCTCACATGTGCCCTGACCGCGGGCCTTCAGCAGACTGAGAAATCCCTTGCTGGAGCCAGCGACCTTGGGTCCAAGCTGACAAGCTTTTGCTCAAGCCAGATGGGCCTGTGCTCAAGCTGGCGAGCTCGGGGTCTCAAACCTGGGTCTTCCGCATCCCAGTCTGATGCTCTATCCACTGCGCCACCACCTGGTCAGGCTGGGCATCAGTATTTTTAAGGTTCCAGGTGATTCTTTTATGCACTGGTGGTTGAAAGCCGCTCTACATTGTCAACTGCATTTAATTTGTACAGCAATAACCAGGGGGCTTTGCCTTGCTTATATCATTCCACTTAATTAAAAGTGTCAGAAAAAATCAGCTAGTTTCTAAGCAATAATAAAACAGACAAGCAAAAATCAAACCCCTAAAGGAATTCAGCTTTGTATAACTGTAAAAAAAAATTACTTGGGATCAGAATTGAAGGGGGATTTGTAGTCTATGTGACCACTCCTCAATGTGCAGGTAAGAAAGTGAGATTCAGAGCTGGAACACCTCTGGCTCAGGTCCCACAGTAAATGAATGGCAAAACCAGTGTTAGAAAATAATTCCCAAGTCCCAGTCAAACACCTCTAATATTGTGTGACCTTTTCCATTCTAGAAATATTTATTGTCTGTCTATATTACATTCCAGACACTACCGTGGGTACTAAAAAGAGAAAAATAAACCAGTCCAGGGGTTTTTCTAAAAAGAAAAATAGGTTGGAAAGGGATCACGTGCACACACACACACACACACACACACACACACACACACACTAGAGAAGGGTGCAAACATAATCAAGCTAACTTTCATTCTGAGCAGCTTAGATGGTTTCTCTCACTGAATCCTCACAATAACTCACTCAGATAATGTGTTTCAAACTTCAACATGCAACAAATCACCTAGGGTCCTTGTTAAAATACAGGTTCTGATTCAGTAGCTCTGGGGTGGAGCCTAAGAGTCCACATTTATAACAAGCTCCCTAGTGATGCTGATGCTGCCCATCCTTGGACAGCTCCTTGGTCTGCGGTTCTCAAATTTAGCTGCGCATGAGATTCCCTACTGGCTGGAGAAAGTGAAACATGCTGATACCTGATTCTCACTCAAAACAAGGAAATCCAAGTGCAGTCTGAGCCTCTTTATTCTTTAAAGTTCCCTATATAATTTGCATGGTCAGCCAGGAGTGAGAACCACTGCCTGTCAAGTAAGAAATTCTCCATTTCAGAAGTAAGAATGCTGAAGCTTAATATATGAAGGTCAGTGGATTGCCTAGGTCACAGAGCTAGGAAGTGGTAAGCTTGGAATTCAAATGTGAACATACTGAGCCCATCTTCATAGTCAGTCACTAATTAGTTTGCTGTATCTTTATATTTGGGTGACAAAATCAGGAAGGATTATATACAATTAGGGTTATAATAATGCACTATATTCACTAATGCTAAAAATGAAGGAAATGTTCTCATAAAAGGCATATGGGGTTTTGGCCTTCTCTGTGTGAGATAAAGGAGGGAAGTCTAAGGATGGTGGTATGTTGGGAAATAAAGGATGAATTCTAGAGAATGTGTTTTTTTGTTAACAGTATTCTGTTTGGCCTTAATCATTTTACAGTGAACTGCAGATTATAATACTGGCTAATCATAGAGAAAACTAATTATCTTGTAAATCTGTGGATTTATAGACAAATTCTCGTATACAGCCATTAAAGACAATAAAACGGATCCAATGGCTCAATCACTTAGCCCAGCACAAAGGACCTTTAACCTCAGCTGTGTAAAAGCATTTCCATTCCAGTACCACAGAGAAATACCAAATAACATGCCCCCCGACCACCACCAAATCCCTTAAGATTTGTGTGAAACTCTAAAAC
Source organism: Rhynchonycteris naso (assembly GCA_037038555.1). NCBI lineage: Eukaryota > Metazoa > Chordata > Mammalia > Chiroptera > Emballonuridae > Rhynchonycteris > Rhynchonycteris naso. Next base: position 234,800,298 of record CM072998.1, read on the forward strand.
AGCTAACATTTCCAATTGGTACAAAAAGCAGTCTTCTGAAACCCAAGATGGTATCACCAAATTTTAACATAGCCTCTGATTATGTTCTGAATGATGAAATCCTGCTTCAGCTGTCAAGATGTCATTTTGAAACATGTATAAACATATTTCTATACTGACTTCTATTTAGACAGGCATGGGTTACCCAAAAATATTATCCTCCCAGATATGCAATTTTCTATCTCCCTCTTATTAGTTTGGTTAAAATTTTATTAGAGAGTAGTGGGATAAAAAAAAATAGTAAGTTAGTAAGTTATAGTTGCAACTTGACTACTGCCTTCTTTTTTATTCTATCTTCTAACTATATAGTTAAAATAAAATAAATTTAAGAAAACATTGAAATGAGTTGTGGACACAAAAGAAATCTATCTTCCAGCAACAACAGTAAAGAGGTAATGGTCAAATAGAATCACTTTGGAATGTCAGTAAGTAAACCAATTAGAGGAGAAATGAAAGACACACCCAGAAAAACACACACACATGCTGAAAATTCCTCTACATCTGTCATCATTTGCTGCAACCCTTAATTCATTTTTGGCCTTTTAAAGACTATAGAAACTTGTTGTACTGGCCAAGTTCGAGACACCTCATTCCTCCCAGGTGCTCCCTTAAACATTTAAAAAATTCTGGATATAACACAACCCCAGGAAGTCTCTGAAAGATAGAAAGATGAAAATAGTTTACCTAGCAACCCTGGGACTTGAGAAATAAGATGGCATTGAGTCTCCTGGTTTTCTTATTGCCTTTTATACATCTTAACTGAGTACTACAAAACCTGTAACAACAGTACAGATAAAATTTTCTAAAGAAGGCTCCTGGCCAAAAAGACTAAGAAATAGATGGTCTAGCTACCAAAACCCCTCTGTTTTGGGTAATATTCACTGTTAGGACCCATACACAAGGCTCTGGTGATGCTAGCTGGCTTTCTAAAACCATAGTAATAGTGGCCCATTCTTTGAAATTGTTGTGATAAAATGGGCATCCCTGATGATCTCTGAATTAGTTCAAAGTCATTCTTCTATTTTCTTAAAAAATAGTGCACATTTACAGCTAAATAGCTCTAAGGCTCCATCATCTAGAATTTAAGAAGTCTGACACGCTTCTTAATTTAATCCTATGTTCATCCTTTTCAGTTAAAACTGGCAGTATGTCTCCTTGTAGAATTCTATAATTTCTTTATTGAGTTTTAGTCTAGCTATACCTTTGGTGTTCTCTACAGAATACACTATCTCATTTTTTAAAATTTTTTTGCAATATAGATGGACTTCAAATCTTAAAGTTCTTGAGGTATTTTTTTGTTTTTGTTTTTGTTTTTTTAATTTATCTCTCTTTTCTTGCGTCTTACATAAGTACTCAGGAAGACTAAAGCTTCACCTTCAATACTTTGCTTAAAACTTTCTGCTAAAGATACAATTTTGTTGTTTGCAAGTCCAACCTTCCACAAAGCAGTAGAACACAATTCAACAATTATTTGCCACTTTATAATAAGTATCACTTTTCCTCCAATTTTCAATAACCTTCCTCATTTCCATCTGAAACCACAGTAGAATAGCCTTTAACACCCATAGGTCTACCAACAACCTCTACGTGCTTATTTATATGTTCTCTAAGAAGATGGAGGCTTTACTCCCCAGCCCTCCTCTTCTCTTTTTCTGAGCATTCACCAGACTCATACTTAACATTCATGCTTCTACCAAAAGTTCCTTTATGGCAATCCAAGCTTTTTCTAGCACATACCTCAAAAGTCTTCCTGTTTCTACCATCCATTTCCAAAGTTATTTCCATATTTTTAGGTATTTGTTACAGTTGCATCCTACTATATGGTGCTAAAATGTATTAGTCAACTTGGGCTGACATAAAAATAATTACCACAAACTCCAGCTTAAACCAATGGTTTTCAACCTTTTTATACTTGGGGACTGATGAAAACAGAAAAATTATTTCAGGGACTGCTAAGGCAGAAATCACCCTGAAAATAAGCAAATTCAACTAAGATCATTGAGTCTGTAGTCTTCATACAACATCAGGATGGTTAACTCTTGCACACCAGCACAGAATTTCTTGTGGACCTGTCTATTGACAAGTGATTGAAAAATATTGGCTTAAACAAAACAAATTTATTTTCTCAGTTTTGAAATCTGGAAAATTCAAGAACAAGGTTATAGCAGGATTCAGTTTCTGGTGAGAATGCTCTTCCTGGCTTTATGTGTCTATGGAGATAGACAGGCTAAGTAAGAACACAGCAAAGGGGAGCTGCCCACAGTCAGAAAGAAAATTCTCATTAGAAAATTAATCGTGCTAGAAATTTGATCTTGGACTTGACTGTTTCAAAAACTACAAGAGGCAAGTCATGAGGAGTGATGTCAAATAAATGGTGGCATAAGGGGTCTCTCCCCTTGAAATTTCAACAAATTTAACAACTAAACACAGAAATAATCTCAGGAGCACCTGAAATATACACACACCAGACAAAGGTATGATTGGGCGAAAAGTTGGCTGAATATATTATCCACTCTGAAGGAAATAAGACAAAGAATGGGTATTTCACTTTCCTCACTGATCTGAGGAAAGAATGCTTTTGTCTGGAGATGAGCAAAGTGGAGGGTCTGAGGCAGAGGGAAGAAGCTAGGTTAGGTTGGATGCTCAAGCAGAAAAGAGAATATACCAGCTCTGCCGGGGATTGTGGAAGCATGGCATGTGCCTGGGAGGCGGGTTCCACCTAAGGTTACTGGTGCAAAGTGCTCACATAAGCCAGTGCTGGCACCAGCAGTTTTGTGCATTCCTGGCTCTACAATCACCAGCACAGGACATGCACATGAGCCGGGATCCTTGGACCGGGGACTGCCTACGTGGGGCGACTCCACAGGCTGATGCAGGCTTCTGAGTGCATTCCGGGCTCTGACTGAGATCACAGGTGCTCTGAACCAGAGTGGGAGGGTGCAGGTCTTTTTGTGCATTGCTGCAGTTGTGGGGGCTGGGCATGCACGTGACTTGCTGTGGACTAACAAACAGTGCACGAGGGAGAAGCCTGTGGAAATTAGATCCGTGTGAGCTGAGGTGCACTAGACATGCCTGGGGCCCATAGAAAGGCACTTAATCTGCAATCAGCTCCCAGCATGCTAAGTCATGCTAGACCTGTCCACTGGCCCTTAGAAAGACCCTAGATCTGCAATCAGCTCATAGTCCTGTCTGCTCTCACTGGTGACTCTGGTTGGCACAGCCTTACCCAGAATTGTGCTTTGAGTGGTACTGGAGAAAGGACCTGGCTGCTTTTAGAATCTCTTGCTCTGCAAACAGTGACTAAGGCAAACCTCACAGCTAAGTCCCCAGGCTGCTAGCTCAGGTAGAAAAGACATGGGGAGAGGCACCTGGAAAACTGAGATTCCGATTGTCAGAGCCTCCAAGCCCTAAAAATTCCCACCTACCAATGGGACTGAGGCCCAGCCTATGTCATTGCCACAGTGACACACCAGAAAACCTCAGCCCAAGAACCCCACATAGGCAAAACCTGTAGTACAACACCACCTGGCAAACAAAAAAAAGAGAAAGAAGCTACCTCTCAAAACCAGGGAAAAATTACATTTTTATAACATTTTTTTTTCATTTTGGTCATTTTATCTTCTTACCTTTTTATTTTTTCCTTTTCCTTTTGAATTTCATTATCCATAGTTGTTACATTTTTCATTCTTGTGTTTTATGAGGGTTTTATTTCAGAAATCTTTACACTTTTTTTTCTTTTTCTTTCATTTGATCATCATTTATCATCAAATTATTATATTTTGGATTTATACTTTTCTTTGTGACATATTGCATGTTTTTACTGCCTTTTATATATCTTTTGTCATTTTTTTCTCAGTTACTGATCCTTGTTCTCTGTAGTTTTGTTACATTTATCATTATAGAATTTTTATTTTTTCACTGTATCCTTTCAATTTTTTTTTATTTTTTAATTATCTCTTATTAATGTTATTAACAATATCAGCCTCAAATTCCATTACGGAAAAGAAAAACAAATATTATGGATATAAAAGAAAGAGATGTAGCTCAGATAGATAATGAAAAATCTCTGGAAAAAAATTTAAATATTAATTACTTGAAAACCTTGGAGTTAAATGATAGAGAATTAAAAATTGAAGTCATAAAAATATTTAGGGAAATACAAGAGAGCATGAAAAAATACTTTAGAGAGCTAAAAAACAATTAAATAAACAAAGAGATCAATTCACCAATTAAATGAAAATATAAAAAGGAACTAAAAAGAGATGAAAAACTCAATACATGAACTAAAAAACAAGCTTAAATAATAGAACAGGCCAGATAGAGGAGAGAATTAGGAACATAGAAGACAGGCAACTAGAGATACTACAGAAGGAAGAAGAGAGAGACTCACAAATTTAAAAAAATGAGAAAACCCTACAGGAATTTTCTGACTCCATCAGAAAGAGCAACATAAGAATAATGCTGCCTGACCAGGTGTGGCGCAATAGATAGAATGTCAAACTGGGATGCAGAGGACCCAGATTTGAGACCCCGAGGTTGCCAGCTTGAGCAGGGCTCATCTGGTTTGAGCAGAAACTCACCAGCTTGGACCCAGGGTCACTGGCTCAAACAAGGGGTTATTAGGTCTGCTGAAGGAATGCGGTCAAGGAACATATGAGAAAGCAATCAATGAACAACTAAAGTGTCTCAATGGCAATGAAAAACTTATGATTGATGCTTCTCGTCTCTTTTTGTTCCTGTCTGTCTGTCCCTATTTATCCCTCTCTCTCTGTCCTATTAAAAAATAATAATAATAATGGGTATATCAGAAGGAGAAAAGAGAAAAAAGGAATGTAGAATGTATTCAAACAAATAATTGAGAACTTCCCAAGCCTGTGGAAAAAATTGGAGCCTTGATTCCAAGAAGCAAACAGAACACTGAGTTACCCTTACCCAAACAGACCTACTAAAAGGCACATTGTAATGAAATTATCACAAACCAATGCAAAGAAAAAATCCTCAAGACAGCCAGGGAAAAGAATACAACATATAAAGGAAGGCTGATTAAGCTATCATCAGATTTGTCAGCAGAAATTCTACAAACCAGAAGAGAGTGGACCCCAATATTTAAAGTACTGAAAGAGATAAATTTCCAAACAAGAATATTATATCCATCAAAGCTATCTTTAAATACAAAGGGGAAATAAAAACATCCATAGATATAGAGAACATGAGAAAATTTATCTCTAAAATACCCCCACTTCAGTAAATACTAAATGGGGCTATCTGACCAGATACAAAGAATTAAACAAAACAACAACAACAAAAAAATCACAGGTAAAAGCTCCAACAAGATCACAATAAAAACAATAATAATCTGTGACAGTAAAAACAAAAAAGAGGGCAAGACAAAGATTAATAGTAGCAAAGGAGGATGGAGTGCAGAAGCACTCCTGAGATAATGTACTACAATGCAAATGATATATATCCTTTTTATTACCTAAAGATAACTAGCCTTAGAAAAACCACTACAGAAACACATGGCTTAAAAAAAGAAGAAACAGAGGGAAAAAGTATAAAAAACAACCAAACAAAAACAAATGACAGAAAAACAAAAGAGAAGAACCAAACAAAAAACAGAGCTATCAGAAAGAAATATATAAAATGGCAATAGGAAATCCTCAAGTGTCAATAATTACATTAAATGTGAATAGATTGAACTCACCAATAAAAGTACACAAAGTAGCAAAGTAGATCTAAAAAGAAATTCCAACTACATGCTGCCTTCAAGAAACACATCTAAACTATAAAGAAAAACAAATTGAAAGTAAAAGTTTGGAAAATTATTCTCCAAGCAAGTAATATCCAAAGAAATGCAGGTGTAGCCACACTCATATCTAACAATGCTGACTACAAGACAACAAAGGTAATCAGAGACAAAGATGGTCATTTCATAATGATGAAGGAGACATTGAATCAAGAAGACATAACAGTTCTTAATATATATGCACCAAACCAAGAAGCACCAAAGTGTATAAGACATCTACTAACTAATCTAAAAATAAAAACCGACAAAAATACAATCCTACTTGGAAACCTCAATACACTGCTGATGGCTCTAGATAGTTTGTCCAAACAGAAAATCAATTAAAAAAAAACATTGGTCTTAAACAAAACACTAGAACAATTGGATATGATAGATATCTACAGGACATTTAACTCCAGAATGTCAGAGTATACATTTTTTTTTCAGTGCACATGAAACATTCTCAAGAATTGACCATATGTTGGGCCACAAAACTAACATCAACAAATTCAGAAAGGTTGAAAGTATACCAAGCATATTCTCTGACCATGAAGCTTTGAAACTAGAATTCAACTGCAAAAAAAAGTAAACAAACCCACAAAAATTGGGAAATTAAACATACTTCTAAAAAAATGACTGTGTCAAACAAGAAATAAAAGCAAATATCAAAAGATATATACAAACAAAAATGACAACACAACATATCAGAATCTCTGGGATTCAGCAAAAGCAGTAATAAGAGGGAAGTTCATATCACTACAGGCTTATATCTACAAACAAGAGAGAACCTAAGTAAACAACTTAACATTACATCTTAAGGAACTAGGAAAAGAAGAACAGAGGCAACCCAAATCTAGCAGAAGAAAGAAAATAATAAAATCAAAGCAGAAATAAATGAAATAGAGAAAAGTGATAGAAATAATCAATAAAACAAGGAGCTAGTTCTTTAAAAAGATCAACAAAATTAACAAACCCTTGGTAAGACTCACTAAGGAAAAAAGAGAAAGGACTCCAATAAACAAAACCCAAAATGAAAGAGGAGAAATTACCACAGATATTATATATACAAAGAATTACCATAGAACACTATGAAAAACTATATGCCACCAAATTTAACAATCTAGAACAAATGGATAAATTCCTAGAAAAATACAATCTTCCTAGACTGAGTCACGAAGAAGTAAACAGCCTAAACAGACCCATAAACAGAAAGAAAATAGAAACAACTATCAAAAAATCCCAAAAGATAAAAGTCCAGGGCCAGATGGCTATACTAGTAAATTCTATCAAACATTCAAAGATTTGGTTTCTGTTCTACTCAAAGTCTTTCAAAAATTGAAGAAGAAGCAATACTTCCAAGCACATTTTATGATGCCAGTATAACCCTTATACCAAACCCTGGCAACTACAACAAAAAATAAGAAAACTATAGACCAATATCTCTAATAAAGACAGATGCTAAAATCCTAAACAAAATACTAGCAAATCGAATACAACATATTAAGAAAATAATTCATCATGATCAAGTGGGATTCATCCCTGAATCACAAATATGGTTCAACATAAATAAAACAATTCATGTAATACACCATATCAACAAAACAGAGAACAAAACCATATGATCCTATCAATATATACAGGAAGGGCATTCAATAAAATACAAAACCATTTTGTTTAAAACACTCAACAAAATGGGTATAAAAGAAAAATATCTCAACATAATAAAGGTCATTTATAACAAACCATCAGTTAACATCATATTAAATGTCAAAAAACTGTAAACTTTTTCTCTAAAATCAGGAATAACACAAGGTTGCCCACTCTTTTCACTCTTATTCAATGCAGTACTGGAAGTTCTAGTCAGAGCAATATGACAAGAGAAAGAAATAAAAAGCATTCATATTGGGAAAGAAGTAAAGGTTCCACTATTTGCAGATGATATGATCCTGTACATAGAAAACCCAAAAAACTACACAGAAGGACAATTGAAAAAAAAACTAAAACAGTAAGGTCACAGGATACTAAATTAATATACAGAAGTCTATTGCCTTCTTATATGCCAAAAATAAAACTTCAGGAAGTGAACTAAAAAAAAAAATCCCTTTTATGGTTGCAACAACAACAAAAATAAAATACCTAGCAAGAAACATAAGAGAGAATGTGAAGGACCTATATATTGAAAACTACAAAGCATTATTAAAGGAAATCAAAAAAGATACAATAAAATGCAAAAATATTTCTTGTTCTTGGATAGAAAGAATAAATATAATTAAAATGATAGTATTACCCAAAGTAATATACAAATTTAATGCAATTCCCATCAAAATTCCAATGTCATTTATTAAAGAAATGAAACAAAAAAAAAAATCATCCGGGTTATATGGAACTACAAAAAACACCAAATAGCTAAAAAATAATTCTAAAGAAAAAGAATGAAGCTGGGGGCATTACAATACCTGACTTCAAATTATACTACAGAGCCATGATAGTCAAAACAGCATGGTACTGGCAGAAAAATAGACACACAGACCAATGGAACAGAATAGAGAGCCTAGAAATAAAACCACATATATATTGTCAAATCATCTTTGATAAAAAAAAAAACAAAAAGACACAGTGGAGAAAAGAAAACCTCTTCAATAAATGGTGCTGGGAAAAATGGAGAGCCATGTGGAAAAAAATGAAACATGACTACTGTTTATCTCCTTGTACCAAAATTAATTCAAAGTAGATCAAAGACCTAAATGTAAGATATGAAACAATAAATTACATAGAAGAAAACATAGGTACTAAACTTATTGATTTTGGCTATAAAGAACATTTTATGAATTTGACTCCAAAGGCAAGGGAAGTGAAGGCAAAAAGAAATGAATGGCACTACATCAGACTAAGAGACGTTTGCACAACAAAATAAACTGACAATAAAACAGACAACCAACTAAATGAGAAATGATATTTTCAAATAACAGGTCAGATAAGGGCCTAATATCCAAAATATAAAAAGAACTCACAGAACTCAACAACAAACAAGCAAACAATCCACTTAAAAAATAGGAAGAGGATATAAACAGACACTTCTCCCAAAAAGAAATATAAATGTCCAATAAATATATGAAGAAATGCTCATCTTCACTAGCTATTAGAGAAATGCAAATCAAAACAACAATGAGATACCACCTCATTCCTGTTAAATTAGCTATTACACTGTGGAACAAAATTTTTGTTGCATCCACAAAAACACTTGTTCTTACCTAAACTGAGTGTGCTGATCTCAAATATAATATTGGTTTTTCTCTGTAAGCTACAGGATTTTTGCAGTTCAAGATTTTAGTTTTTCATCTTATTGTAAAATTTTCAACATTTAGTTTAACATAATGAAGGAGAATGTCTTTTTTGGCATCATATTTGTGAAAATATAATAATTTACATAATGCAGTGAATACACTAAAAGATATGATTGCACCAGAATTTGTCTACAATTTTGAAATAGAACATATTAAAACACTTACTTTAATCATAAAATTTGGGCAAAACTTATTTAAATTCTATTCAGGGAAAAATTTGAGTTTGTAGCTCTTGTGTTTGTGTACTTGTTGAGGACAATCTCATTTGATGTTCTAGCAGTATTCTGCCATCATATTTCTGTCCCATTGCCCCTCATAAGGCTCTTCCATTTTTTTTAAAATTCATTTTAGAGAGGAGACACAGAGTGAGAGAGAGAGAGAGAGGGGGGAGGAGCTAGAAGCATCAACTCCCATATGTGCCCTGACCAGACCAGTACAGGGTTTTGAACTGGTGACCTCAGTGTTCCCAGGGCGATGCTCCATCCACTGCGCCACCACAGGTCAGGCTGTCTACAGATCTCGATGAAAGTGTTCTCCCTACTCATCGCTAACAGCTCCAAGATTTTGGGGAAACTTATCAAGGTGACTGTTTAGAAAGTGAATCTTAACACTCATGTTACATCCAATGTCGTGGAAAGGTACAGCATCCTTTGAACAAGAAGTTCATAGTTTTCTGCTTTTTTGTTTCCAAGGAAGTTATTTGTAACTGCCACAAAAGACTGCCATGCTGCTTTCTCCTCCTTATTCATCCTCCTGGCAAATTTTTCGTCACATATGAGGGTTCCAATTTGAAGTCCATTGAATACACCTGTGTTTATCTTCTCAAAAGACAAGGCAAAAAGCCAGAAATAATATGTTGAAAGCATTCACCTTCTCTATTCAAAGCCTGAACAAACTGCTTCATTAAGTCAAGTTTCATGTGAAGTGGGGGAAAATGATCCTGTCTTAATTAACTATGGGTTCATTCACAATATTTTGCATCCCTACTTCCAGAGCTATACATTTCAGCCACTCCTTCTGTGTCCAGTGTTGCTCCTGAGCTCAGCTGTTTCACAAACACAGAAAGCAAGAAAACTTCATAAAACCTCTCTGTTGTCCTAGCAGGAAATTGACCCTTTTAAGATCCACACAAATGATCCAGTTATGCTCCTCATACCAATTTTTATGTTATTATAATCTTCTCGCAGATAAGTTGAATAACCAATTGGAACTGCTGCATAAATATTACCATTGTGTAGAACACATTTCAGACTCCATTTAGAGCTGTCAAGAAATAGTTGCCATTCTGTTGGACTGTAAGTGGTAACACCTAGCTGGCTGAGAAGAATACTGACATCATGACAGTAAACAAAGTGCTTGTCTTCAGAAAAGAAGTCCAAAAATATTTGTTCATTCTTCCTAAAATGGTATACTTTAGCTGACCAGTGAAGTACATTCTTTTCCTGAAGCCTGGGGGCTAAAAACTCAGCTGCTTTCTTTGAAAGACCTAAATCTCTTATTAAGTCATTTAATTTGGGTTGGCTAAACTGCTGAGGGGTTAATTAATGACTGCTTGAATCAGAAGAAGACCCTTAAGATTCTACAACCATTTCCTCATGCATCTTATCAAAATACACTTGATCACCATGTTCCCTTTCTTCGTCCTTAGAAGAAAGAAAACCATTGAAAACTTGAACTGGGAGTATCTCAGAGTGTGGGATAAGTAATATTGCTGAAGGAATATTAGGATATGCAATCATATGCCATTTTTTCTTGTCAATGCCCTTTGTATGGATCAGACAGAAATAACAGTCACTGCTGTGGTTCTTACGTTCACTCCAAGCCAGGGAATACCAAAAGGCATTCCTTTGCATTTTTCTTTTGTCCAGTTATGAAGCATTTCCTCACAATTATGACACACAAGATGAGGAGCCCAATTCTGGTCTTGATTGCCAAGGGGAGCTTAAATATGGGCAATATATGCACATGTCATAAATGATGAAATATTGCATCTTTGATGTTGAAGTGTGTTAAGCCACTTATATTACAGAAGGTGTCAAGACTATTCTTACATTTACGCCTACTCTAAGAAGCCATGATTCAATCTTAAAACAAAATAAGAGGATGTTTATATTAGATAATATTTTTTTTATAGAGACAGAGAGAGGGATAGATAGGGACAGACAGACAGGAACAGAGAGAGATGAGAAGCATCAATCATCAGTTTTATGTTGCTGTTGTGACATCTTAGTTTGTTCATTGATTGCTTTCTCAATATGTGCCTTGAAGGCGGGCCGTCAGCAGACCAAGCAACTCCTTGCTGGAGCCTGGGAACTTGGGTCTAACATGGTGAGCTTTTGCTCAAACCAGATGAACCTGTGCTCAAGCTGGCGACCTCAGGGTCTTGAACCTGGGTCTTTCTGTATCACAGTCCAATGCTCTATCCACTGCGCACCGCCTGGTCAGGCTAGATAATAATTTTTTACATTTGAAAACAACTACAATTTTGTCAAAGTGATGTTTGTAAAACATTAATTGCCTTGTGGTTATGTTTAATCCAAGACTCGTTGCCCTTTAACTCCAATTTCAAAACCAATGCATGCCATTAACTATAACAAAAAGAAATTAAAACTGCATAAAAACTAGAGCATGCACCACAAAAAAAATTTCTGATTTGGAATCAGCCATGCAGAAATATATAGAAAAAGTTCTAAATCTCATGCAACATAAAATGAAAAAAAAATTGTTTTCCAGTGTTATCAACAAGACACAGGTAATAACAAGTGTTGGAGAGGCTGTAGAGAAAAAGGAATCCTCACTCACTCTTGGTGGGAATGTAAAGTAGTACAACCATTATGAAAGAAAGTATGGTGGTTCCTCAAAAAATTAAGAATAAAACTACCAAAAAAAAAAAAAAAAACTACCATATGACCCAGCAATCCTTCTACTGGTTATATATCCCTAAAACTCAAAAACACTGGTACGTAAAGATGCATGCAGCCCCATGTTCTTTGCAGTATTGTTCAAGGTGGCCAAGACATGGAAACAACCAAAGAGCTTTTTCATTGAAGATAGATAAAGAAGATGTGGTACATATATACTATGGAATACTACTCAGCCATAAGAAATGATGACATAGGATCATTTACGATAACATGGATGGACCTTGATAACATTATACTGAGGGAAATAAGTAAATCAGAGTAATCTAAGAACTGTATGATTCTATACATAGGTGGGGCACAAAATTGAGACTCATGAACATATATAACAGTGCAGTGGTTACCAGGGGGAGGGGAAGGGAAGAGAGCAAGAGGAGGGAAAGGGGAAAGGAATAAGGAAAACCAAAAAAAAAGATGACAGAGGACAATTAGACTTTGGGGATGGGTATACAACATAATCATATGTCAAAATGATGTGAAGATGTTTTCTCTGAATCTATGTACTCTAGTTGACCAATGTCTCCCTGTAAAACTAATTGTCTAAATAAAATTAAAAAAGAAACTTACAAGAAAAAAATATGTTTTTTAAGCCAGAAAGTTATTTAAATTTATTTTGTTATGGCCTCTCAAGCTTACTTTACTTATTAACAATTGAGCAATGTGGGTCTGTGCCCCACTTTTGCTGGGGTAATAATGTCTATGGGGCCCAGTGTGTAGCTGAACATCACACTGACTTAACATAGTGTAGTGCTGTCTTCTAAAATAAAATTAAATAAGATTTAAAGTGACATAATAAAATATCCAAAATGTCCAGGATTCAATTGGAAAGCACATGCTATTCTAATCAACAGTAAGGTAAGAGCAAGAACAAGAAAAAACAATTAACACTGAGATGATCAAATTTTAGAATTATATTGCACGATCTCTAAAAAATACAAAAATGGAAAATCCCAAAAAAGAAATTTAAATTAAAACAAAGAACGAAATTGACATTATAGAACTAAAAATATAATAACAAATAGAAATTTTGTTGGATAAGTTCAATAGTAGAGTGGATATGATAGAGAATAGAATCAGGGAACTTGAAAGAGATTAATAGATTCCACGTCATTTGAACAACAGACAAGATAGAATGAACAGTCTCAGAGACCAGTGGGGAAAAATAACAAAATAGTTAACATTACTATATCAGTGTCCCAGAAAGAGATTGAGAAAAGTATTTTTTTCCAAAAAAAAAAAAAAAATGGCTGAAAATTTTCTGAATTTTGCAGAAAAACATAAACCTATACATTAAAGACACTTAAACGTCAGTAAGATATACGCAAGGAACATCATAATTAAATTTCTGAAAACTAAAGACAAAGAGAGAAAATCTGAAAAACAGCCAGGAGAAATGATGTGTTACTCCTTGAACACCAATTCAGATAGTAGTGAATTTCTCACTGGAAACCACAGAAGCCAAAGGAACTGACACAGCATTTTTCAAGTATTCAAAGAAAAGTTAGCTGCAAACACTATAACCAGAGAAAATATCCATCAGGAATGAAGAAATAAAAACTTTCTCAGAAAAGAAATATTTAACAGAATTTGTTGTTAGCAAAAGACTATAGATAAAATTTTCCTTACTTTTTCTTCCTTTTATGATTATTTTTTATGTTTACTGTTGCCTTCTCTTTGAAGTTATTTCATTTCATAAGAGGCAGATAATTGCAAAGAAGTTGTTAGGTCATCCTATATTTGTACGGTAATCATCGGCTTAGTTTCCAGAACAACCACATGACAAAAATGATGCATAAGCTAATCGTTTTTTGGCTTTGTTCACTTTCCCTCTCTGAGTATATTGTAGCTGTTGAAATAAAATCTTTTGTAAGTAGATTGGAAACATTGCAATCTAAAGTTAAAAAGAATATTTGCGATTATGAAATACAGCACAGGTGTTTTGTTATTTTTTCTTTCTTTTAACACTGCTCAAGTTATTATCCAAGAATTAAGACTTGTGCTTAGCAAGGGAAAGCTACAACATAACTACTGGGAGAGAGGGGTGAGTTCCCATACCTGTGGTTAGTGGGAATGATGGATAACCCAAGGAAAGTGACCTAAATCAGATCAAGTCATCTATGGGTAAACTTAAACATGAATAAAATAGAAGGCTTAGCTAAAGGCCTTTAGGGTCTGGCTTGCTGGCAAGGGTGGCAACCCCCTGCCATTCTCACACATAAGAGCATCCACACTTCTTACCAGCCTATCCACACACATGCATGCACTCGTGATGCATGTACTCACTCGATGGGGCTGCCAGCTTCTCTCAAGGATATACATTCGAAGAGCAATACCCATTTTTAATCTGCTTTATACCTCTTCTCTGAAAAACAATTTTGACCAAGAAGTTTGTATTTTTCATATTACTCTTGACTGCATTCTGAAAGAAAACAGGAGTAGCTGATGTTGTCAAACTAAGGTTCTGTAAACTGTATTAAAGCATTTGCAAGGTTGTTCGTGTCCTTTGGGAACTGTTGAACTCAGCCTGAATCTGAGCCTGATAACGCAATAGCTCATGCTCTTAAATCGTTAATCATTTTTGTTATATTCTTGGGTCCAGGCAAGAGCTAACACTTTTCCTGGGATGACTTGACCCCATGGGGCATCATGCTCAGAGGTACCCTGTGAACAGCATCATAATCTCTTTTATTGATGGCTATAAAGCATTTGGGAAAGAGCATGGCTAGACCATGGAAGAGTCTTATGCCTTCTGAGTGTGGGACACTGAGCCTCACAGGTTGTAACAACAGATAGCACAATCGGCTCTAAAGCCAGTGGTTCTCAATACGCTGTTTCTGCACAGCATTCTGAATTTCACCTGAGAACTTGCTAGAAATACAAATGTGCATGTCACTTTCCAGACATTCGAATAAGACATTAGCCCTGCCAGCTGTTTCTGATGGGTTTTTGAGAAACACTAACCTAGGGCAAGTTTCCCCCACATCATCCTGACCATAAGAATCACAGGGTGGCTTCTTTGTAATATAAACTCCCAGACTCCTTGACAAAATCCCCTGATTTAATAATTCTAGGTAGGACACAGGAATATGCATTTTTTCATAAGTGTTTTGGGTGACTTTTACCTTTTTAAGCCCACTTGGGGACAATTCCTTTTCACTCTTTTTTTTTTTTTTTTTTTTTTTTTACAGGGGCAGAGAGAGAGAGAGTCAGAGAGAGGGATAGATAGGGACAGACAGACAGGAACGGAGAGAGGTGAGACGCATCAATCATTAGTTTTTCGTTGCCATTGCAACACCTTAGTTGTTCATTGATTGCTTTCTCATGTGTGCCTTGACAGCAGGCCTTCAGCAGACCGAGCAACCCCTTGCTGGAGCCAGCGACCTTGAGTCCAAGCTGGCGAGCTTTTTTCTCAAGCCAGTTGGGCCCACGCTCAAGCTGGCAAGCTCGGGGTCTCGAACCTGGGTCTTCCGCATCCCAGTCCAACGCTCTATCCACTGCGCCACTGCCTGGTCAGGACCTTTTCACTTTGAAGAATTTTTTTTTATCTTCGTAACCATATATGTCTGCATAAATAGTTGGTCATTTTTATTTAAAAATATTTTATAAACAAAGTGCTAAAGCTTGCTTTGTTTAATCATTAAATAGTATTGGTTATCATTATCCTTCTTTAATTTTTTTGTTTATTGTGCATGAAGAGAGGTTCTTCAGAATGAGGAGGTGGACACAGTAGTTTAGTCATGTGTCTCTTGGGAAATTGAGTTGATAGGACTTAGTCCAAAAATAAAGGTCATTTAAAAATATTTAGCCTTAAAGTTGCATATATTCAAAAGCTTAGCAGTTTTAAACATCACTTGAAGGAAAGATAAGACATAGAAATCCTTATTTGCCATTCTTGTATCAATATCAGTCAAAATGACTCTCCAACCAAAACAATGGTTCAGTGTCTCTTATCCAAATTCCTGTCTCAGTCTCAATTATAATTCAACAAAAAGTTATCTTTTTTTGCTATACAATTGTGGATGATAAGGGTCCACATACCAAACCTGACAAGCTCAGGAGGCCTGCGTGGCAGCCTTACAAACTCAGAGACCTAAAGTAACCACAGAGCATAGTCTGACTTTACAACTTCCTAAACTAAAAGCCAGTCAGATAGTCACATCCAAGGGTGTTATCATCCTTTACAAAGGTTGATCTTTAGTTTGACTAAGTCCATCTTTTGTCTTTTTTGCATCTATGACATCATGCTTCTGAAATGTCAGATTAATATCTTTTTTCTAGAAACTTCAGGGCACAATCTCCCACCAATGAACCCCTCATTGTTATCTTGTTTCCTGAATATTATCTCTAGGTGCTAGAAACGTTAAATGTTAACTATCCTATATCCACCAATGTGAAAGAAGTACCCATCTATTCATTTTACTTTTTATCTAATCTCAGAGATTTCCCCACTCTGCTTTTCCTGCCTCCGTATTCTATCACCATTGAATTTCATTAATCCTCTTACATCTTCTCCTTTTATTCTAATCATTAGAATTAATGGTAAAATGACCATTTTCTGGAAAATTCTCTCATTTCATTGAGATTTTGCTTTCTCAACATTGTTTTCAGTTTGGCTCAAATAAACTCATAAAAATTCTTACAGGTTTGGCCTGACCTGTGGTGGTACAATGGATGAAGCAACAACCTGGAACACTAAAGTTACCAGTTCGAAACCCTGGGCTTGCCCAGTCAAGGCACATAACATAGAAGCAAAAACTACAGATTGATACTACCTGCTCCTCAACTTCCCCCTCTCTTTCTCTCTCTCACTTTCTCTGCTTTCTTCCCCCTCTCTAAAATCTTAAAAAATAAAAATTAAAAAAAAGAAAGAAAATAAAAAATTTTAAGAAATTCTTACAAATTTGGACATTTCTTACATTGACACTATCTGAAAATCCATATTCTAACTGCATCTCTATTTTTATCAAATAAGAACAAATTCAAAGAAAGGTAATGGTCACGATAGTATGCTAATGAACCCAAGTCACAAAGCTAGTTATCTTCAGTTGAACTAAAGATATATATATATTTTTTTGAGAAAATTTGTATAAATATTTTTTGAGAAAGAAACATTGAAACTATAAATATTTATTGAATACATCCATCGATTCTATCAGTTTACTTTCACATCAGCATATTCCTTGGTCTCCAGAATTCCAGCACTGCAGTTCTAACTTGACTCTGCAAAGATAAAATTAATTCTAATGTGTGAGCCTCAAGCATGCAGTTACCATAGTGAAGCATCTAACAATGTTTGTAGTGCTTTGAATAATAAGACTTTGCCTAAAAGGTAAGCATTCCTTACCTTTGACAAACAAGAGTAATCCCTGGGAATCCTACCTAAAGTTCCTGTGAGTCTGCCAGGCAACAAAGAGGCACGCGGAGACAAAAGATACTGCAGGTGATGTCTAAATACTAGAGACACATATGCAGTTATAATAACTTGTGACAATTTCCATTATCTCAGGTAACATAGATGGGCTGTCCCTCTCTCTAGGCAATTGATATATCACTGTGACAATAAGATAGACATCCATAACTTTTCTTCCTTCTTAATGCTGACTTTGTTGATTTTAGGCACACTTCAACTTCTATGAAATGCTTGGTGAGCATTCAGACAGGATCAGCTACACAGTGTGGAAGAACCACTGCAAAATAAAAATGTGAGGAGTTTTGTCCAAAAAATTGAGAATTACAAGTTGATGGCATTGGGCAGTGGAGCACTAAAGTAATCACAGGACCCTGTGTACCTGCCCAGGTCACCCACCCATTAACCTGCCCCGATTACTGTGTACGTTAGTCAAACAGTCTTTTCAGTGGATGATTTTGTTGTAACAATAGGTCACTGCCATTTTGTATGCTTTTGAACATGACCATATGGAACTAATTTAATAAGACTGAGGAAAGTAATATCATTGTCTACCGACCATTGACAATAGGAAAGTATCGGGAAAAGACATCACAGACTACACCTGCCAGCCCAGATGACATCTGGTTAACTGATATGGAGGGCTTGAAAAGTACAGATGATCAGAGAAAAATAATGCAAAAATCCAATCTTGAAAATGGTGTTTGGATAATAAAATAGGTGGCCATTCAGAACACCATTTATTCCCTTCCATTTCCATTCTTTCTTTATATTTGTTCATTTTTATTAAATAATTGTGGAGAAGTGACCCAATATTCTGTTTTATAATGCTTACAACTTAACAGAAAAATAGTAGTTATGTAAAAAGCAAAAGATGCTTACCAAATACAATGGGAGAGATGTTCATTACTCTCATTTTTCCCAACTATTGTATCTTTCCACAGGTACCATTATGTGCATATTTTAATGATAAATATTTCTATTAAAATTTCTTCTTTCATAGTTCCTGTTGGGCAGATAAAATATATTATGCTCACTTTGTTAAAGATGGCGCTGCACACATGGAAGTTCATTGATATTAATGTGTGTTCTGGGACAGGCTGTGGGCAGGCCGGGTCGTTATAGCCTAAGGCTTAGTTTTAAGAGTAAGTTCTTCTCCACACCCTTGACTGATTGGATGATGTAGGGTGGTGCACTCTCCTGAGGAATCCCATTATACAGAGACTTCCTTGTTTGTATAATTGGATTAAAGGTTTTGATTCTATGGTATAAAGTGGGAGAGACCAGTAGCTTGATCTCTCTCTCGGTTTCTGGGTTCCTGAGATTAGTATTAGAGAGGAGAGCAGAGTAAGGCCACATGGAGGAGAGGAAGCAGACAAGATGGCAGAGTGCTGAGGAAGAGTTTGTGCAGGAGAAGATGGGAAACAGAGGTGAATAAGTCTGGTGAGCTGGAAAGCTTTGATGCTAGGAAACTCGGATAAGTCAGTAGCTTTGTGAGCACTAAATGTGTGGGTTTTGGAGCCCAGTGTGTGTTTTTGCTTGCCCGCCGGGTGCAAGCTAAAATTAAAGCTGATGGCTCACCAGTTCTTGGCTCCGTTGTTTCATTACTGACTGTACGAATCTAATGCGAACCTGCACGGGTCGGGTGGCTGTGATCCTGACCGTGACAACTGGCTTTATAGTTCCAAAATACAATATACAAAAGGGGAAAATACCCACACATCTCTTTGAGTTGTATCTTTCATGATACTTTTCAAAAAACATTCTCAAAATTAATTTTATAGAACTGAATATTTACAGAAACAATTTGAGTTTTTTATTTCACTTAGAACAGAAATGTTTTTGATGAGACACCTTGCCTCTGTTTGGTGAGTGATGAGAGCACTCAGATATTCTGTGCTAAATATTTGCCCCCAAATCTCCTTCTAATTTAAAATTTGCCCAAGCCTCTTGTCAGCAGGTGGCTGCTTGTAAAGTCCAACTGTTGAAATAGCTCCTCATTGACACAACAGTTTTTACTGAACTTTTAGCTGCTGGAAATTGTGTTCATGGTAATTCTTAAGTGTCATGAAAATTGGGTTCACCACCTGGGTTGTGTTTTCAGATTCTCCACTTGCTAGAGGTCAGAGACAGGAGCACAAGGAAGGGATGAACACTTGGCACCTGGAAGGAAATGTGTGGGAGTTTTATGACTCTGTGGCCTTCTGATCTCCCTGAAGAAATAAATCTGATACACCCTTTCTGAATAAGACTTCAATGTAAAAAATTGTCAACTACCATGTTCTTTAATTATTGATTCATCAAACACTGAACATACTGTGCTCTCAAGGCCCTATGCACTCTGTTTAGAGAAATGAAAAACAAACACTCTGTTTTCACACAAATCACAGGCTACTATGAGATAAGCCAATAAAACAATATAAGTAGAAGAAGAGCTATGAGCAACAAAAGTCACTATGTTTTGAGAGGAGGAGCCAGCAAGGAAACTTTTAGGCTGCATGTTAAAGGACAAGTTGGAATGAACCCGATGAAGAAGACTATTCACAGCAGAGGGATGGGGAGGTGCCTGAAAGCTCCCAGCAAGACAGGAGCGTAGTGTGAGATGGGCTTGGAAGGCAAGCAAAGCCTGAACTAGGAAAACTTTAAATGTTCCTGTGACACATTTTTAATTTTTTTCTGAAATAATAAGACACCATTGAAGAATTTAAAGAAGGGCTTAATGAGTATATGTTAAAGATGTGATTAATCCTAGAAAAGGCACAATTGTAGCACACTTAGTGTCAACTAATACGAACTTAATTAAGAGAAGGGAAAACACTCCAGAGCAGTGGTTTCCCAAACTTTCCTGCACATTGGAATTTTCTGGGAGAATTTCAAAACATACTGATGCATCTCACCCCCAGAGACTGGCTACACTGTGGCCTGAGTTTTGGAATTTTCATAAGGTCTTAAAGGAATTCCACTATGTAAGCAAGTTCAGGGATTATTGCTTAGAAGGAAGGATAAATCAAATTAGAAGAGAAAAAGGCTACGGGGAGAAATAGTAAAAACACTGGTGGAAAAAGAGCCTGTAAAAGAGAAAGAGAAAACTTTAAGGTAGAGGGGAACTGAGGAAGAGTAACTTCCTGGGAAAAGGAGAAGAGAAAAGTTGGATAGGATAATCACCAAGAATACAAGGATGGAGAAATAACCACTGGATTTGGCCTCTAGAAGGACTTGGGTGGCCTTGCAAGGGTAGTTCTAGAACAGCGGGTTCTGATTGTGATGGGTTCTGGAATGGATGGAAAATGAGAAGATGGAGATGCTTTTCAACAAAGATGACTACAAAGAAAGAACTAAAAACTTCAGTAGTGGAGGGAAAATGAATCTCCTCTCCTCCAACATTTCTAGTATCCTTTAAGACTAAGCATAACTTGTATCTTCTCTGTATTTTATCCTCTGCCCAAATGATCCCCATTAGCCTCTCCATACAAGCTGTTGAACAAAAATTTCTTCTTTATAGCTCTTAACCATACTGGCACATTAAAAATTTCTTCTGCTGTTAGTACTTTATTCTCAGCTCTGCTTTTCTGTTGGGAAATACATGTACTACGGCTGGAGAAAGTGGTTAGAACTTGTCATGTAGAAATGCAAATCAACTTGTGTGTGCTTTCATTGCTAAAGGAGATCTCTATTGCCTTGGAAACCGGTCTATGTGGAAAAAGCAGAGCATTTTGTGGGCAGATGATAGAGCAATCAGGTATGCTATGTATAAACACTGAGCATCTGTATGAAGAAGCATTGACCAAGCTTATTGGCACTAGAACCACAATTTGGTTTTGGTATAAGTCATGTGTCTGCCAAAGTATATTTGCAAAATGTTTCTTGGGTAGAGTAAATGTTACAAGGAATATAACTTGGTGAGTTTCCCTTTGTATACATACCTAACAGAAAGCATAGCCCAAAGTGAAAAAGTAACTTAAATCCTAAGTCATATAATTAAGTCCTCCATTCATTGTTTCTGAGTATTATAAGATGTAGCTATTATATATTTAGGTGTTAATTAAGGCTTAAATCTATGGTAAATTTGTAGATTAATTCCTTAAGTCACAGCCACCAGCTACTAGGAATCTGATGTTTTTATTGCTAAGGGAAACAAAAGCATTCAGGCTCCTTGAAGGAAGATGGAAAATTATAAACTACAGCAGCTATTATGCACTTGAAAAGACAAAAATTGCTCTTGTAAATTACTTTGAGGAATTTGAGAAAGTAATGATTCAAAAGTAGCAATTCTACAAAACTCATACTTGCATAGGGTCATGTCAATCATAACCTTTCATATATAACTTCCCCTTATGAAAAAAAAGAAGTACTCTTGTAAATATATTTAATATACATGTCAAGGTAAATCATTTCTAATTTTCATATCAAGTATTTTATTAAGCAATCATTTTGTTCTTGGCTTATGAATACCAGAATTAGAAGACATCATCCTTTCTTTCAATGAGCGTATAATGTTTAAGGGGAGAGAGATTCATAAGATGGTAAGTTTGATGAGATATGGACAATGGTACAAAAGTAGATATGGTTAGTTCCACATACAAAAATATAGAATAACAACACAATAATAATAACACAAGATAAGAAACTTCACCCTTTTAGGCCTTTGGTATAATTAAGTGAAAAGATACCATCTCCTGCTCTGAACCTCTTTGCAGATGTTAATGTAATATTAATTTTTCTCATTACATAACTCATTTATTTATTCCGTTAGCCTCAGCCACTCATTTATTATTTCTTCTTCCCATTTATACCGAAACTTTCACATGTTTGGAATAGACATTATGTTTGACCACTGTGTTGGTCTAGATTTCAGGCAACAATAATAGTTTAGCAGGTGCCTTCCCCTCGGTCCACTTGTATTTAGATAGTGCCAGGCTACACAGGTGCAGAACTAGGGACTATTTTTAGCATCAGACAATACGATTACATTCATTGTTAACCCAAATTTGCCAGATGAGGTCAAGACACATCCTGCTCTATGGGGCCATTAGGAATTTTGATATAAAGGTTAAAAACATAATGACAGTTTCTTCCTTGGAAATAATTTCTGCTTCTAGCCCTTGTGGTTGCAGCCCTGGCCCTATGATTGTTGCAACAAGTAGGGGAAAATGTTGAGGTGATGTGAGGAAGCTAGAACTTCAGTACCTTCCCCAGCCTCTCTTCCTCAGACACAGAAAACCAGAAATCCATCCAGAGGGGACATTCCTTTAACTTCCCTCACGTTCGTGTTGAGTGTGAGCACATACTTGTGAAGACATGTAAGCCAGCACTCCATGGTTTTACAGTCCTCCTCCATTTTAGAGAAACAGTGTTTTGATTGCCTACTCCAATTCTATATCAAATCATTCCTGAGAATTTGCATATACCCCTGAGTAAGCAAAACCTGGTCCACAGTTGCTGTCTATTTGTGTCAGCACTTACTTGATAACACCCCAGGCAACATGGTCTTATACAAACTATTTCTACTTCCATGTATATACGGGGCTCTTTTTGGCACTGCTGCCCTCATTAAAGTTTTTCTATGACATCCTAGATATTATAGCTATTTCATATTTTAACACCATTTTATGTCCTTCAGTCATGGAGGTAGCTTCAATTAATGTCAGATAGCAAGGTAGTAACACCCCTCAAATGAAAATTCTCTAGTCCAAAGTCCTTGTAAATCACTGCTGGGAGATGCTCACAGGTTGTGCCCTAAGTCTCAGTCTAGGTTCCTTATCAGGCTATCACACAGAGACCTTGTCCCCAAGCACTTCAGCTTCTATTCTACATGGTATAGGCTCAGCAATCTTACTGGTTCCCATTTAGCATGTCAAATTAATATTGCTTGCAGGGAAGATTTACTTACCTTCTGTTTTAAAGTACTAGGTAAGGGAAACACTCCCTAATCAGACACAATATTTATTCCCAAAACACAATTGGGTAAAAAAGATATGACCACTTCACATAAAGCCTGTTCAAACATCCCACCTTTCCTATGAACTTTTACCTTAATTCTATCAACCCTTATGTTCCTAACTTTAGCTTCTAGAGGACTTAATCTGTAATATTTCATATTTTTGAGTCAGGAAGTCACTGGTATCACAGTGTGTGAAACTTGTATCAGTGAGTAATGGAAACTTCTTTTCTCCACTCAACCATTTTACCCACTTTTGTGAAAAAAGGCTTTAGGTCTCCAGAGAGGGGTTGAGTCAATGGACCTAGGCATTTTTGCCAATATTTATTTTAGTAATAGGCTTAACCACTGCACCGAGTGATTGCTGCTCAGGTTTCTCACTGCAGTTTTGGCTGTTTAGCTTTATAAATGTCTCCAAACTGGGAGTAATTAGAGCAGACTTGTTCAGGTTTCTTTAATATTGAGGTACCAGCAGCATGTCTACTTGGACTGCCCACTATCAGGTAATAAAACATTTGTTTTAATCCCATCAATAGACCTATTCAGTTGGCTCAGTAGATAGAGCACTGGCCTAGCATGTGGATATCCTGAGTTCAAGCCCTGGTCAGGGCACACATAAAAACTGACCATCTGCTTCTCTTCTCCTCCTTCTCCCCCTTCTCTCTCTCTTCCCATATTGCAGTCAGTGGTTTGATTGGCTTGAGGGTCAGTTTTAGGTGCTGAGACTAACTCAGTTAATTTGAGCTTTGGCCCCAGATGGAGGTTGCCAGGTGGATCCCAGTTGGGGTGAATACAGGAGTCTGTCTCACTATCTTCCTTCCTGTCATTTAAAAAATCCCATCAATGCCCACTTTATTTATCCCATTTTTGATAACCATTTAAAGATGTCCACCTTGCTAGGCCAAGTACCTTGGCTCTCCTATGAATAAGGAGCTTTATTTACCTTATTCCTTAATAATTTTTTGAAAAATTTTACCTTGTTAGAAAGAGTCCCTTGATTCTCCCTTCAGCTTCTTCCCATTTTCTCTTTAGTTAACCTACTCTTTTTATTAGCATCTGTAAGACCCATGAAGGGAAGCTGAGACAGCAAATTCAGATATGGTTTCTTAAGCTGTCTTTTGGTTTTGCAACAATAAGGTAATATGAGGTGCCCGTGGGAAAAAGCCTCGTTTAAGCACAGCATTTCTTATGGTTTGGGTAGTGGGTATATTCAGCAGGTGAATATCCAAGTCATAATAAAGGCAGTTCCACATGGTTTACAAGTCCCAGCTGCTTCATTTGGGGTGCTCCTTGACATTTAAAAGTGAACCAGACCAGACAGTTTCTCTTCTCAGGGTAGACAGACCTTACAGTGGTTTTTATCCAGCTCACTATATTTGCTATTCCTTTGAAAATAATCTTCTGTATATGTGGATCACATACAACCATCTGTGGTAGTCAAGTAGCAAGCTGTGGGTCCTGTGTCAACCCAAACATACCTTTTTATTCTGCAGTGCTCAAAACCAAAGACATATCTTCCAAATTGGTTACCCTCACCACAATCCTTTTTAGTAAAGCTTCTCCAGAATTCTAGTGATACCAATCTACAAAATAAAGCAATTCCCTCATACTTTACCCTCTGGCTTCAATAGGTTCTTGGTTTTGACCTTCCCCCACACTGGCTAGTTTCTTTGTGACCAGAGGTCTTAGATATATCTTCTGTTATTCTGAGTAATTTTTTCCTTTCTAGGTGGCTTTGAGGCCAGTGTTCCAAGCTCTGATTGACCCAAATCTGATCTGTGTTTAACGTCAAGGCCTAACCCAACACTTCATTTACTTTTATTTTAGCTGTTGCCTTTTTCTTATTAGTCTGCATTTCTGATGAATCAAATAAACCAACTCCCAGGAGTTGGATCCATCTCTAAATTCCATTGGTAACTTTTACATTTAGTAACTTACTGTAGCACACTTGCTGTTACATACTGTGGGTGACCACATGGCCACCCAAAAATCAAAGTTTCTTCATTCTCACCCTTTTATCCTTTCTTTCCCCAAACCACATGTTTCTCTTCCCAAACCACATGTATCTGTAAGCCAGAGCCATTTTAGCAAATCTCACTTCACTGACACCAACCAAATAGGTCTGGTACTGTTTCCAGAGTAAGGGTAAGGTGTCCCCACACAAACAACTAATTCTAAGACTACCCCTGAATGCTCTACAATTCAGATCAATTCTGAAATTACTTACCCAGAGACAGTATCAGATTCTACAGGTTAAGGGTTCAGTCCTATAAGACTACCTCTTACCACTTCAGATGCCAACTGCAAGCCCAGGTTGTTACTTATACATCTGACCAACGAGGCTATAAAACAGAGGATATCACAATCTCCTCTTATGTTTTATTTAATTTACTAGAATGGCTCACACAACTGAGAAAAACATTTTACTTACTAGATTACCAGTTTAACTTAAAATATATATAATTCAGGAACATCAAGATGGAAGAAATGTGTGAAGCAAGGTATGGGGAAAGGGCACAAAACTACCACCACTTCTCCCATCATCTTTATAAGTTCACCAACCCAGAAGCTCTCTGAATCCTGTCCTCCTGAATTTTTATGGATGTTTCATTACATAGGCATGGCCGATAAATCATTAGCCATTGATGACTGATTCAACATCCAGTTCCTCTTCCCTCCACTGAGGTCAGGGGCTAGGACCGAAAGTTTCAACCCTCTTATCACAGGGTTGGCTCTATTAGCAGCCAGCCCCCAACCTTAGATGATTTTCAAAAGTCACCTCATTCATATAACAAAAACACCTTTATCACCCCCAACACTTAGCAATTTCCAAAGATTTCGAACTCTTTAAGTCAGGAATTATGAAGGAAGAACAAACAAATATATTTTGGTCATCTGATAACCAAATACATATTTCTTATAAATCATAATATTACAACCACTTAGACCATGATAGAAACATTTGATCATTAGAGCATTATTTTACCAGTAGGCTTGCTAATAGCTTGATGCTTTTATGCAAAAAAATATATAAGTAAATAAATAAAATAAGAAAAAGAAAAAGCAAGCTTATTCTACTGATAATATCTAATCAGTTAAAAACATTCGGCAACAATTTGTACATCTTGGATCTGAAAACTCACAATAACCTCATTTTTTTTCTCAAAAGAAGTTTATTTTCAATTTTTTTTGCTTTGATCTACTACATTCATATATTTTTCTAAAGAATGACTATGTATAGGGATTTTAGCAAGATTTGTCAAATAAGGAAAAAAGAAGATTATAAATAGAAACCAGGTTACTGCAAACAAATAGGAAGATTTTTAAAAAATCATTTTCCCATTATTGTACTAACATCACTCAGTTTTGAATAACTGCACTTTACAGGCCACTGTATACAAACAAGTTTGGTTTGGTTTGGTTTGTCTCTATTACCAAGAGTTTTAAAAATGAATCAAATCATCAATAGACAAATCCAGAATAATATAAATTGTTTTTGCATGTTACACACACACACACACACACACACACACACACACACACACACACACACATATATATATATACATATATAACTGGCATAAAGAATATGGAAGTGCTGAGATAATATGAATTATTTAAGAAAATTCCTTGGATACCCTGGCCAGTTGGCTCAGCAGGAGAGTGTCTGCCTGGTATATGGAAGTCCCAGGTTTGATTCCTGGTCAGGGCACAATAGAAGTGCCCATCTGCTTCTCCATTCTTCCCCGTCTCCTTTCTCTCTTCTCCTCACGCAGCCAAGGCTCCACTGGAGCAAAGTTGGCCCTGGGCACTGAGGACAGCTCCATGGCCTCTGCCTCAGGTGCTAGAAAGCCTCCTGCCACAGAAAAGCAATGCCCCAGATGGGCAGAACATCACCCTCTGGTGGGCATGCCGGGTGGATCTGGTTGAGTGCATGCAGGAGTCTGTTTGACTGCTTCCCCACTTCTAACTTTGGAAAAATACAAAAAAAAAAAAAAAAGAAAAAAAAAAGAAAGTTCCTTGGAGGTCATGTATGTGATATGAATATAAATAAAATAGAAGAAAGGGACTTATGGTTTTAAGAGAATACAAAAAACACATTTTTGTGTTAGAATTTATCTCAACACAGCAAGGCGAATATAAAACAGAATCTCCAATACAACTAGAGACATTTGTTACCTCAAAATTAAAGCATGTAAAGCAAGTAAAGAAGTGAATTGATTTGGCAAAGTAGAAAAAACAGAAATGCAAGTCTTTGCAGAAAGAAACACTATTATAAAACAAACAAACCTACAAAATCTAGTTAGCTTTGAGAATTGGAATCACAAAAACATCATGGAAGGTGGAATAAGGTAAGGGGCTGAGAACCACGTATATAACAGGTGGTTCTGTCCCAATTCCAGCCTGAAAAGAGAACAAAATGATAGATCCACAAGCAGTGGGGGGCGGGGGGAGGGACATAAAAGCACACATCAATTTAATATCTTCAATACTTGACTAAAAAGCATTTTAGGGGGATAATATTGAATATAATCTATTAAAAGAAAATTGCCAATGAGACTACAAAAATAAATTACCTAGAACTGAAAGACGTAAATCCTGACCAAATCATAAAATTTTAGAACATTAAGGATAAAGAAAAATCTCTGAACATTTCCAGGGAGGAAAGAAAATAGATTTCTCAAACTAGGTTTTGGAAGTAAAAAGGCATTAAACTTCTTGTTGGATATTGAATGCTGGAAGATGATGAAGTTGCACTGCCAAATTTTTAGTGAAAATTATTTCTGAATTAAAATCCTCTAACAAATAATCATTCATCTGTGAGTTACATTGAGCTAACAAATAGCAATGTCTAAAAAGAACTTACCTCCCAGCCTCCTGTTCTTTTTCTTGGATGCTTCTGAAGAATATGCCTCCAAACTGGCAACGAACAAACCTACAACAATAAATAAATAAATAAATAAATAAATAAATAAATAAATAAATAAATAAAAGCATTCCCACAGAAAGCACACCAGTGTAATAGTGAATGCAGATCTCAAAACAGCTGCATGGTGGCCAAGAGCAGTGCTTCTCAAACTTCCTTTGGAGAAGAACCAGTATTTTCCCTCAATCCATCATGGTCCTATACTTCTGTAAATTTTAAGAAAATGATCATGATCTGGGAAGTGTAGCAATATCATATTGCTATAGAAGTTTCTAAGACTTACTCTCAATTTCTATACTTATTTTGTTAAGGATAGGAAGCAAGCACTTCTCTCACTTACACCACTATTAATAATATATTATTGAAACAAGAAAGTGAACACCAGGAAAACAAATATAGAAGAAGATGCCTGAGATCAAGATGAAGAACAGCCAGCAGGGTGAAGCAGGAGCTCTGTTCTTGATATATAACATTTTGCCCAATAAAATACAAACTAAGAAGATATATTTTATTTAGAAAAGAAAAAGAGTAAAAAGATTGTGAAGCAGAGGAGGAAGTGACGATTTAGTGAAGAATAGGTTAAACTACTTGAATTGTAAGGTACCTTCATTGGAAAGTCAGAGCTAAATGTTGGAGAAATGCATATAAAGTGGGGGATGATGTTTAACTAGGGTGGAAAATCCATGCACAAATATTCATTCATTCATTCTCTCAACCAAGGTTTGTGGTGTGCTTACTTCTTTGTTCTAAAGATACAACAGAAAAATATCCCTACTGCTATGCAGACTGCATTCTAGGGGTGGGGAGTGGGACCACTAGAGAGGTAAGTAAACCATGTGATTTGTCCAGTAGGTTAAGTGCTATGGAGAAAAAGTAGTGAAGATGGGGCAAAGCTGGTTAACAATTTTAGTTCACCATGATTCTGTATACAAGTGATTCTGTGCCTTTGAACCCACAGTCAGGGAGTTTCACTTCTTTTTCTATGAAACCTAAGAAGGAGAGAGACCCTGGGGAAGTGCAAGAAATGAGTTTTTGTGGGATGAGTATGCTTGTTGTAGTATTTTGATTAAAACTGACATCATAAATTGAAAGCAAAGGAGTCTTAAGAGTTGAGACTCTTAGAATCCAGGAGGAGAGCATTTCCTCTTCACATATAAAAAAACAAATATATTCAATTTGAAATTCAAGAAGAATATCATCACCGAGGGTAATAAATAAGAAGCTGTAAATGCCTTAAAATGACATGTGTCCTTGAGTTCAAAAGAGCAGAATAGACATCAGATCCAGAGAGACCCAAGTACTTTGTCTCCTTCCCCTGCTGGCAGTTTGGGAAGGAAGATATGGTGCAGGAGCAGGGTGAAGAAAGCTTTTTGTGCTCCCAGCTTGTGTCAGGCACTGTAAGGCAATCTGAGTAGATTTTCTCATTTCATTTGTAAGACCTTAAGACTGGTATTTTCTCTAATTCAGAAGTAAGTAAACTAACACCAAAAGTGGTAAGTAACCGCATGGGGGGGAAATGGCAATCTCTGAGAACCAGAAATCAATCCAGGTCTATGTCAAAGAAGTACAAAGATTAATAGGATGCATCTTGTAAACAGAGAAAACGTGGTGCTGTCCATCTTGTTCTTGCCCAGTGAAAGATAGTAACACCCTTCTCCCAATCTCCCCCCACCTGGCTCAAGACTGTCACATGGAAGAGTTCCTGTTGTCCAGAGGCTGCTGGCAATTGTAAAGAAGTTAAGAGGCAGGCAAGTGCACACACACACAGAAAGAGACAAATCCCTTCATAGTCTTGGAATAGTTGAGCAAAGAAAATCAAAGGTTAATTTAAAAAAAAATACATGTTTGAGACAATACTTTTATTATCTCAAATTTCTGATATGTACAATTTCATTGTGTTCTCTTTCTCCTTGACCTAGCTTTATCCAAAATGGTTGACTCCACAATTCCATTTCATAATTCCTGCTTGTTTATAACAAAGGTTTTCCACATGGGATTGATGCATCTTTTGCTTAGACGGTAATCTCCAGCACCAATTTTTCTGAAATTATGGTTCTTGTTTTTAATGTGAATAAAGAACAAAGATGAAGTAAGTTGGTGTTTTCCAGTGGAGACCACACATAACTATTAGGAAAGAAAATGCAACTAAAAGTACAGACATGAGGAAGCCAAGGAAGTTCACACAGGGGCAATGACTCACAATTTCTTTTTTTTTATATATATATAGCATTGTTTTTATTTTTAAAAATAACAATGTTAGGTTGTTAGGGGTATTTCCAGAAACATTGTGGGACAAAGTCTTTGATATGTTGTCCATCTTCTTGAAAATCCCTTAAAATGACACGAGTCCTTGAGTTCAAAAGAGCAGGATAGACATCAGATCCAGAGGGACCCAAGTACTTTGTCTCCTTCCCCTGCTTGCAGTTTGGGAGGGAAGAGATGGTGCAGGAGCAGGAAAGAGCTAGACACTTCCCCTGTCGGTCTAGCTGCAGAAGCTGGTCAATGCCTTCAGTCAACCCCCAGATACACTATGCCCAATGCCTCATACACAAACAGGTAGTTTAGTTCCATCTCACTGTAAATGTCTAACTTCCAGGGCCGCAGGCCTGCACTTGTGCCCACCAGACCCAGGAGGGTCAGGACCCAGAGTCCAAAAGACTTCTAGTAATCCAGTTCAGTCTTTTCTCCTTGCTGGTATTAAAATTCTTAGCTGTGTAACCTTGGGCAAGTTACTTTACTTCTCTGTTCCTCATTTCTCCATTCACGTGTCCACGGCCACGGCAGCAATCAGGGCTGCATTCCAGCTCCCACAGCTGCCACTCCAAGACCAGCTTTTGTTAAGCTTTAGTTATATTTTCTTGGGTTTGGAAAAGAAAGGGTCAGGCTTTCTTTCAAATTATTCAATCTCTTTCTTGGTTTCTCCAGGGCTGTACTAGTACTCTTTCCCATCCCGTCTGTTTCCTGCACCTTCCAGGTTTCATGTTCTTCTCCTAACCAGTCTTTTACTCAGACTTTTTCCAGAGTAGTCTTCTTGCCCTTTATGGTTGCAATTTTGGCTCCTACTGCACATGCCTCATAGTTCTGCTTCATCATTTGCCTTTGATTGCACATGTGCTTAATAAAAGGACTTACCCTCTGCATTATTTTCTCTCTCCTTCCATTATTGAGACTGTTTCCTGGAGTGTCTGTAAAGCTACCTTTTCTTATTTACTCAGGTTGGTTTCATTTGTTTCCTTCCTTTTGTTAATAACAAATGTCCAGTACACAGAATGTGACTGCATTGGAAAGATAGAGCTAATTGAGTTAAATAAAGGTCTTTTGGGTGTGCCCTAATCCAATGTGACTAGTATTCTCAAAAAAAGAGCGACTAAGACATA
Organism: Rhynchonycteris naso; assembly: GCA_037038555.1. Classification (NCBI taxonomy): domain Eukaryota; kingdom Metazoa; phylum Chordata; class Mammalia; order Chiroptera; family Emballonuridae; genus Rhynchonycteris; species Rhynchonycteris naso. The sequence continues at coordinate 234,832,036 of CM072998.1, forward strand.
GATATGCCTTGAGGGAAGACAATGTCAAAGTCACAGGGCGAATGTGGTTCCTACAAGTCAAAGAAAGGATTCAGAAGAAATCAGTTCTACCAATAAATACCTCATATTTCTAGCCACTAGAATTGTGAGAAAATAAATTTCTGTTTAAACCACGCAATCTGTGATAATTTTCTATGAGCCCATGCAAATGAAATCACCCTCCCTCTATAGTCTTTATCCACTAACACCATTATATAACCTTCTAAAGCTAATGTGATAAGCCTTCACAAGGAAAAGATACAAATTAGGTTCCAATTTTATAGCACACTACAGAGTTATTCCTGGACCTTTCACACTTAAATACTCACCTTTCTTTATCTATCTTTTGATGATCATTTTTTGGTTTCTTGGTAGGATTTAGTTGTAGGAAAAAGAAAAGGCTTTTCCACAAATTTAATTTTTAGCAGAAAAGTACTGTGGGGAGTAAAATAATGGACCTGCTGTTCAGAGAAGAGATAGCAAGTGCAGTCATTGGAGGCAACTGTTGTTAGACTGACATTAAAATGATGAGCAGCGTAAATCTCAGCATGCTGAATGGCCTCACCAACCCAGTGATTTTCTCCCTTAAAAACCAGAACAGTGCTTCTGTCCCAGGCCCAGTTCACCAGTTCACCAGAAATCCTGGCTGCACTTCGACAGCAATAAATACAGAAAAGGAATGGCACCTGGATTCAGCTGGACATTTCTGACATCCTTTCTCACTTGGATGTCAGCAGTGTTGAGATTCTATAGGGTGAGTGTTGATGCTTTATTTTTTCTTTATATAGGACCCCATTCATTCACAGTGTGCACATGTGTGCTCACACACACTAATTTCAATATGAAAAAGAATGTAGATTCTAGTAAGAATCTTAGTACCTGTATAGTGACTACTGGGGGAAAGGGGTGTAGGGGGATGTAGAAGAGGGTAAAAGGGGGAATAAATGGTGATAGAAGAAAACTTGAATTGGGGTGGTTGACACACAATACAATACAGATAATGCATTATAGAATTGTGCACTTGAAACTTATATAATTTTATTAACCAATGTCACCTCAATAATTTCAAATTAAAAAGTTTAAAAAGTAATTAGAGCACAAAGGAAACCAGCACAAATATAATAGCATGTAATCTTAGGCTGCTGATCCATACCTGTACTAACTCTACTCTGTTTTGATATAAAAAGACAAGGATAATAGCACCCATAGATATAGAAGCTGGTTACAATAAATATCATCAATAAACTGTAGGGGGAAAAAAAGAATATTATCATGTAATGTAAACTGCTTCATGACAAAAGCAATTAAGCTTTAATAGTTATGTAATCCTCAAGCTAGTTCATTTAAGGGAGTTAGGCATTATACTCAAGTTACAAAACACATTTTGATGAGCCCAACAAAGTTCTTACCACCAAAAGGTAGTATATTCAGAATAGGGATGTCAGAAACCACACAAATCACTTAGAGTGAAGCCCTCTCCTTTTACTATTAAAAAAAAGAGCTTAATAAAATTAGTATTGCTGAACAGTCTTATTCATTAATTAAAGGGTAAGAAATGAAAATTTATGTCTGTCAGTCTTTGCTTTGCCTTGAGAGGCATCTAATTAAGTGATAATCTATAAACTTTTTATATGTAACCCAAATTTTGTATTCCAGCACTGTCCACTATCCTGACCAGCCTTTATACTTCTCTATATGTTTTTCAGCTATTAAAAAAAGAAACATCCAAACTTTAACTGGTAGGTGAACTGCTTCTAGCCTACACAGTGATTCTCATCCAGGTTCCCTCATGACCAAAGAATAGGAAGGAATTGTAATGGGTTGTCAGGTGAATCTCAAAGAAAGCAATTTAAATTACCCACAAAAATCATAGTTTTCAATGTTTTTTCTTTATTTTTTTCCAGATATTTTACAATATTCTCTAGAAATTCTCCCTTGGTCTGGCCAATTTACTGCAATAACAAGAATTGCCAAAATCTCCACATTCAGAGTTCCAAGAGCTATGTCATAATGGTTCTTACTAAGAACTCATCCTGATAACTTCAGTGACTGCTCTCCTCAACTTCTATTATAAAAAGTACCAGATAATTATTAATAATAAACCATATTTAAGATTTTTTGGTGCTTTATACTAGCATAGCCCCATACCATGATCTCATTTGATTCTGAGATTTTTAAGGCAAGGGTTAGTCCTTCATTATCTGAGATAGAGCCAGCAAGGGAATGGTGACTTACGACAGGGGAAAGGAAGAAGTTTAGTAAGGATGTGGTGTCAGGCAATGTCCCAGCCCCAGCCTGATCCCACAGAGGAAACGATGCTTCAAAGTCTGTACTGACTGAGTCAAAAGCTTTGTGTTCTAGTGCCAGTCATGCATCGGCTAATGGCTGCCCAGACTATGTAAACTCTCAGGAACTTCCCATCCTCCTTTTCATGTCCTGAAAAGAGTTGTGGGTGCTGCATTAACAGGAAAAGCTCACAGAAGTCAGGAAGGGTCAGGGATAGTCAAACAGGCCTAAGGAATCTGGCATAGCACAGACAGTCTTCTCCACTCATTTGGCAGTGGAGGGACCTGAAATTCTCCAGGTGCTCCTTGTTTAGTCAAAATTCCATGTTGCTGCTCCACTAAAACACTTTGTCCATCATTCCCTTTGGGCCACTTGACCAGTTACTGTTCAGACACATTCAACACAAAGCTTACCTTTTCTTCAAAACATTTTCTAACACCATCCCATGTATCTTTTTCTCCTCTTCAACGTATACCTATAGATAACTCTTATTACGAACGAACTATAGAAATGATTCCTGGAATTATAGTCTTAGCTCTTATTACAAACTATCTTAAATATGTATAATATTTATTGGTTGGTGTTGTTTGTTAAGCTCTAAGTTCATGAAAAGTAAGGCTGGGAATTTACTTGCTTCTGTAATCTTAGTCCATTCAGTCTAGCTGATGCTCAAAGTAATTTTGAGTAGGCTTAGCAAATGAACTTAAATCGACCAATGTGAAACCCAGTGATTTTTCCATGATAGGCAAGTACAAAACCTTTTGCCACTTTTTACAGAAGTGTATTTGAACTCTCCCTTTTTCGTGTTTTCTCTATACTGTTTTTTTTTATTGTAATAAAATCATTTACCATTAGATCTACCCTTTTAATGAATTTTAACTCTCTCATGTTATTTTCAGACTCAATATTGTACTGCAGATCACTGTAACTTAATCATCTTGCATACCTGAAACGTATGCCAGTCCAAGAGCAGCTCGTCATCCTCTCTTCCCTGCACAGCCATAGCAACCAATGTTCTACTTTCCGCTTCTGTGCATTTGACTATTTTACTTATCTTATATAAGTGGAATCATGAATGAGTAGAGACAAGATAGATCATTAAGAGCACAGGAATTAATGCTAGGAACCTAAATAGAGTGTGGGTTTTGCCACTGAGTAGAGGTGTAACTTGGACAAAGTCTTTTATCTTTTATAAATTCATTGAGTATAAAGGGGATAGCAACACATAACTAACAGAATAAAGCATAAGAATAAATAATAAATAATATATTGTTCATGATAAGACATTTGGCAGGTATTTAAAAAGGTACATGCTCCCCCTCACCCTTTTTTTTTTTTTTTGGCAGACCAGCCTTGAGTCATTTTTCCATAGGCCTGTAATATTGCCCATTTCTCTAGGAACAGAAAAATAGTTCCACTTAGAAGTACTTAGTATCCCCTTGAACACAGAATGTAATTAGTCTACTTATTTCTCTTCTTTCTGTTAGAAAACTAGTCATTTATTATTGAGAAAAATAGAAAACCTTTAGGTCAAATAAATAAATAGTATAGCAAAAAAAAAAACAACCCAACAACAAAAAATAAGGAAAACCATAGCTATAATTTGAGGGGGGAAAAAGAGCTATAAATCAGAATAAAAGCTAAATAATTATCTATGTTACAAACCAAACTTGAGTTTTCTTCTTGGTGAACATGGAACCAGACATTACGCCAAAAGTGGTTGCCATGCAAGATGAAATTTATTTGCTGTAAATAAGGAGCCCACAAAGACTAGTTTCCAAAGCCATGGCACCCCAAACCAGGGAGCTTCTATGTTTTTATTCTAGCAAGTTAATATATATTTATGATGAGAATTTTGTCAAAGCGTGTAAGGGTAACATCAGGCTGGCACACATGCAGGAGTTGGTTGTGCCTCTTCATGGTCCCCGTGTTCAGAAAACAGCATCCAAACTCCTCCCAGAGGCAGGAATTTTCCAATTGTAATGAGCTTCCGGTCTCTTTTGGCTTTCTTCAGTGGTCTGCAGGCAACTTTCTGAAAGCCCGATTGTTTCCTGGAAAACATGCTAGCAGTATAGTTAATGGAAATTTTAGTAACTTTTTCAATTTAGCTTGGAGTGACCTACTTAGCTTAGGGTAATCTCTTTAGTTTAGAGGTGACACATAGTCTAGCACTGCCAATAAATGAGGTTCATATTGGTGCTCCTGAGTCATCAAGAAGAATGTCAAGTTATAACTTGTAAACAATGTTTAGCAAAAGCAAAGAACTTTGCAGAAAAATGTTTACAATATCAATATATTTTTTAATAAATTTTCATTACTTAAAATGCTAACCATCAACTAATCTGGAGATTCACCTATGTATATGAATAAATGCATCTCTCAATAGGAATAAATCAAATCAAAGCAGAATTTTACATACCATTTATTTATTATCACTAAAATAAAAAAAAGTCAGTAATATTCGGGGGTTTATACATTGCTTCTATTGTCAATAATTATATACCGTGATGCATCTACATGGTGAAGCCTATTAACAATGAATAAGAAAAGTCCAATGCATTACAGTTTTAACACCAATTAAACTTAATACAAAGGTAAGAAAAGATGACTGCTAATCCTGAGGATAAAGATTTGCAAATGTAAATAAAAGAATTTGAACCATGACCCCCACTTTCCCACAAAAGCAAAGATGAAATACAAAGAAAAATCCGTAAGATGTGAGTTAGTTAAAAAAATTGGCTAATAAAGTTTCATCAAGAAAAATACAGACAGAGGAAATGCAGGGGAAAGTGTCCCTCACTTTAGTAGTTTGATTCAAGAATTCCAGACCTAAAATGTCAGTTCTGGATAGAACTTCAGCATGTGTTTACCAGCCCCAACCCCACCAGACCTCTAATCCCTGCTGCTGTAGTCTTCAGCTTGGGTCACTCAACCTTGCTCTTAGACTCCAGCAGAGACTTGCCCCCTGAGGCAGACCATCCCTGTTTTGAATAGTTCTGTTAGAAAGTTTCTTCATGTAAGCAGCTGAAATAAGCATCCTCGTGAGATAAATATAGAAAATAAGGTACTTCAACTCATGATAGAAGTAGGGTCAACCTTGCAACCTCCTGGGATGGTACCAGTGATGCATTTTTCAAGTATTTTATCAGTGTCTGTTATCCAAAAGCAAGTTTACATTCAAAAATAATTACTCCAAGTTCCCCTTTTTTTCCAGAGTTCACAGATAGATAATTTACATCAACCCACTGGTGTTGACTTATTTGATAATGAATTTCTGTTTAAGTTTAAATTCTAAACAGTTGCTCTGACAATTGTGATTTGCAAGTCCACTCCAGACAGCAACTCTGATTAAAGATGAAACCGGAAAAATAAACAAATGAAACTCAGCACTGAATTGTGAGAGGAACTATGAAGTTAAAGAAGTCACTACACCAGATAAAATAGAAATGATTACATTAACCATATATCTGTGCTGACACCCACATTCCCACTCATGCAAGCACACAAAGAAATGTACTTAGTTAAATGTTTTACATGTGCCATTTTATTTTGTACTCTCAACCTTCCTTAAAGGCAGGTAATACTCCTATTTTACAAATGGGGTAATAGAAGTAGAAATAGGTTTAGAAATTTACCCAAGGTCACTCAACTAGTAAATAGTGAGCTATGACACAAGTTTAGAAGGGGGGATCTTTACTGCTGCGATACTCGGCAAAGAAAAAGATTTGAACGAGGATCAGAGCCAGACCCTCAACTCTCGTCTAGGTATTGGTGTTCATCTTCTGTTTGCTTTGGGTCAAATCACTTGATTTGTTTCTTTGTGTCTTCCTTTTCTCTTTTCTCTCCCCTATTACCCTTTCTTCCTCTTCCCCCTCTTTCTCCTCTTTACTTTCTACCTCCTCCTCTTCCCCCTTCTCCTTCTCTCTCTCTTTCTTTAAAATAATAGAATTTCACTAGATTATACTTTTGGTCCAATTTTAGCTTACATGTTCTCTGAGTCCATGCCATGAATATGTAAGTATGAGAATGAATAGGTATAGGGCAGGCAGTCCTGAAAATATTCTTGAAAATTTTTTTTCTCAAGATATATATCATTTATTTAAACTGAACTCAAAATGATTTACTGTTTTCATAAAAAGAATAATGAGGGAACAGTGTCATCTTCAACTTTCACTCAAATGTGTTTCAATTATTTTCCAATAAGAGGGTAAAGCAGGTAAGAAAATTGATTGGAAACAATCTGATCATGTTATTTTATAAAGTAACTGTTTTAAACTCATCTTAAATAAGTCTGCCATTGATGATGTTGCTTTTCAGTCCCTTCTTCTCAGTGGCTGTTACTGAATAACTTTGCCTCTTTTGCACAAAAAACAATTGTCCATCATGCAAAATGAGTACCACCTGATTCAAGCTATTGAGTCTTCCATTTCTCTTTCATATCTAATAACCACCATTATCATTTAATACCTATAAAGATGAGCTTTAAAATAAGCATTTTTCCAGATTTCTCCCTAAACTATAATTATATTTCAAAATCACATTTCCCATTTTGAAATATAATTGCTTTTGCTAAAATGTGAATAAATGATCAAAATACAGCTGTTTCTAAAAACTTGTAAATGTCTGTTTATACTTCTCTATAGCTGCATTTTTCCCATCTAACACATTTTTCAGTTACATATCTCTAGTGTCCATAATCACCTCTTGCTGACACAGACAGAAATTCTGATTTAATTACAAGTAGAAAAGACAAACCCCTTTTCTAAATATTGTTTGCAACAAAGACTGCTGCTAGCAGTACATCAAAAAACTGCCTGCACAATTATACATATAAAAATAAATTCCTAATCATAATTAAAACAAAAAACACTAAAAGAATTATTTGTAAATATTGAGTGAAGATGGCAATGGGAGAAGAATTGTGTGTATCTAGCAAGGCAGAGGACAAAAGGAGATAATTCCAGAATTTTAAAGCATCACCTTTAAACATCATTGAAGCATTCCAAATCACTTACCACATTTCCACATGTATAAGACACATTCTTTTCTAAAAAAAATGGGATCCATAAATTGGGTGCATTTTATACAGTGACTGTAGAATTTTTTACTTGCATTTTCTGCTTTTTTGAGCTTGTTTTTGCACTCATTGTTTCACAGTAGGTTATGTTTTGCCATGTTCTGCCCAGATATGGCTCAGAAAATATTTTCAAACAGTGCTGAATTTAAGTTAAATGTGATCCATTTTGCAAAAGTGGATGAAAATTGTGTTGCTAAACATAAGTTTGGTCCTCCTCCAACTGAGAAATCAGTCTGAGACTGGCTATGGGAAGAAGAAACCCTACTGAAAATGCAATGGCAGAAGAAGGCCATGAGAAGCAAGTCAGCAAAATGGCCTGAATTAGGGAGGAAATTAAAGATATGGATTGAAGAACAAAGGGCAATTGGAATTTTGTGTTCACAAAGATGGTTCAGTATGAGGCAAGAAGAATTAATTGCTAATGAAAAGAAAGTTACTGATTTCAAATGAGGACACAGTTGGTGTTTCAGGTTCATGAAATGGAATAGACTAAGTATGTGTACCCACACCAGACTTGCCCAAAAGATACCTGAAAGCTATGAGTGGAAGGTCCTTGAATTTCATCATTTTGTCATTTAATGTCAGAAGATGCATCAGTTTGAGTTGGGACAGATTGCAAATATGGATAAAGTCTTCCTTCAATCTGATGTCTCAAATAACAGAACTATTGATAAGAAGAGGATGAAAACTATAACTGTAAAGACAAGTAGACATAAAAAGAGCCATTATATAGTTGTTCTAGCTTGCTGTGCCAACAAAACCAAGCTGCCTCCTCTGCTGTTTTTTAAATGCAAAACAGTACCAAAAGAAGACATTCCTTGAGGAAGGATTCTCCATATTCATGACAAGGGTTGGAAGGATCAGGACGAGATGAAGATCTAGCTCAAGAAAGTTTGGAGAAGTAGAACAGGTGGGCTCTTATGCATACTTGCCTTATTGGGGCTTGATCAGTTCAGGGCACACATAATAAAAAGCACAAAGGAGATAGATGCAGAGCAAAAAACAAAACTTGCTGTCATATCTGGAAGCTTGACATTCTAGCTCCAACCACTTGATAACAGCATTAACAAACCCTTGAAAGCTGCCATGAGAGATGAATGGAGCCAATGGATGAAGTCTTCTGGGGACAATTTGACACCAGCAAGAAGAGTAAAGAAATCAACTACAGGAGAAGTTTGTATGTGGGTGAAAAGATCTTGGGATAATATCAAGATTGAGATTGTTGTCAAGTCATTTAAGTGTGGCATTTCAAATGCCACAGATGGAACTGAGGATGAGGCAATATATGAAGACAGTGATTCATTATCAGACACAGAGGACAAGCTAATTGATGGGAGTTTTGACAGTGATGAGGAGTTGTATGAATTTTATGATGAATAAAACTTGAGTTCAATAATTTAATGTAATACATATTTTTCAAATTTCGGGCCCCAAAATTAAGATGCGTTTTATACATGAGGAAATATGATAGTTTTGTACAGTGCTGCACAAAGAATCAATGCAGAAAAAACATCCAGCTGCTAAACCATGATAAGCATGAGTAGCTGGGTAAAGGTCTGTACACAGAAGCACTGGAAAGATATTTTTGTCTCTTCCAGAAAGTACTCTTGTAAAAACACCGAAGCAGCTATTGCTTCTGCAATATAATAAAAAAAGTTATTTTTATATTTATTGGATGAATGATTGACAAAATGTCAAAAACTGAGTTTGCTTATTATCAAATGGAGTAAAAGTTCAAATTCTATAAGGGTGTTGTGAAATTCAAATGAAACAGTACATGTTTTTAAAAATCCTTTGCAAATTATAATGTGGCACAACAAATGTTAAGTAAAGAAATTGTTAAGATACTAGATTACACAAGACTTATATCTCATGTTATGTTAGTTATGAAGTGATTGGTTAAAACTTCAAGGTAGTATTAATAATACCAACACTCAAAGACAAGATGGAGAAAAAACAAAAGATACATTTACAGTACCTACCCCAAGCAAAAAGTGACTATTGTTGCCAAATGGACTTTTAGTCACCTTCCTTATTGTCATCTCCTGTTCAGTCATGATGCTGATACTGAGTGTTGGCATAAACAGGTATGGTGTCCTCTTAGCCACTCATTCACACTTGCTCTCATATCAACCTGCAAGAGATGGAAGAGAGATAATTATTTACTTATACTTATGAGTACTGTATACTTATGAGTGAACTGACACTAAGAACAGTTGGCACACATGCCCAAGACCACAGCCATCAGTGTGAAGTTGCCAGAACTCTTTGTAAGTCTTTTTAACCACCCAGGAACCTTCCAACCTTCCTGGTCTTCCAGTGACTGATAGTCCTGCCTAAGGATTTTATTCTTTTATATAGAGCTTTGGCTCCCATGTAATCAAATTGAAAGGGGTATTACTAGTGGTTATCATTAGTTTCACCTTCATCTAAATGAATTTAAAACTTTTTATTGTGGTAATTTTAGAAGAAAAGAAAAAGAAAAAATAATAACAAAAATAATGAGATGTGGGTCAGAGGAGAAATTTGGATTTACCCAGGCTTTAAACCAGTGGTTCTTAACCTGGGTTCTATCAAACCCTAGGGGTTCAATGAGTTGGTGTCAGGGGTTCGGAGAAGTCTCTGCCGCAGAGGCCAGAATAAAGTAATACTGTAATTTGTTGTGAATTCATGCACTTTGTTGGTTTTGTTCTTTGAACAAGGTGATGTTCATGCACAGCTCATTTTGTGCACCAGTAAAAAAGCATATACCTATGTCTTGAATTTGGAAAAAAAAATCATAATTTATTTATCACTAAAGAAGGGTTCGGTGAATGCGCATATAAAACTGGTGGGTTCGGTACCTCAAAAATGGTTAAGAACCACTGCTCTAAACTGAGACAGTGATGTAGATGCATATATTTAAAGCACACATATAGAATAGAAAGTCTAACCAATATAAAAAAAAAGTCAGTGTGAGTTGCACATTAGATACGTGTTGACATAAATGAAGCAGAAAATGAAATCTATACATGATATGGGGTGTAAAAAAGTCATGTCTCTAAAGTTAACAGATCTTTTGGTTGGGACAATCCTGGATAGAACCTTGAAATTGCAGAAGTTTTTTAATGTTCAGAAATGGGTCACTGGTTTGGCAGTTATTAAGGGACATTAATGATTTTGGTGGCTAAATAAGGTATTTCAGGCATTGGTTCACAAAACCATAAGGTTTCAAGTGTACAACTCAATAAAACTTTATCTGCACACTGCATTATGCATCTATCACCCCAAGAAAAGTCTCCTTCTGTCTCCATTTTCTCCTCCTTTGCTCACCTCCACTTAGCACCCACGCCTTTTTCCTCTGGCAATATCACCACAATAAATTCAATAAAAGTTTTTTAATCTATATTGCCTAATATGATGGTTTAAAAGTTTCTAAGGAAATGGCAATAATATACAATTTATATTAAACAGTTAATATTGTTTTATAAAAATTAAGCTATAAAATTTTTATGTATTATTTCTTATCCAGCTATGCTTTAAATAAAAGGACTAATAAAAATACTGTAAATAATCATATCAAAATAAAACAAAATTTAAAAAGATATTTCAGACAAAAATATAAGTACCAATGATAAAAATATATCAGGTTAGAAAACTATGATAGGAGAAATATGACACATCATTAATAATGTTGAAATCAATTTTTATCAGAGCAAGAGAAACAAATAAAGAAGAGAATGTTAAATGTGCATCAACACAAATCAGCAGAATTTATAAACTATGCTACAAAAATGGACAATCATGTATAATAAATTATAGATTTCAGAGTTTATTTCATATAGTAAATAACTTACAGGAACTAATAAAGATAGCCATCTAAAACTTCCCAAATATATTTACATTAGTTTGTTTAGATTATTATCAACATTAACATGCCAAGTAAAGAAAATTTGATTTGACAATTAAAGACCCAAGGAAAAAAACTATTGTGTTAGTGTGCATGCAAAGCCTGAATGATCTGACTCAGGCCAGACTCATTTGTCCACATCTCCCCTCCTCATATACTTCACACTCCTGAAAAACCAGACAGCTTTCATGGACATCCTGAACAAATACCTATAATGTCTTTTTCTACCTCAACTGAATGTCTAACAAGCTGGTAGTTATCTGTCTTTTTAGTCTTCCTGTTCTTCATCTAAGGATATTTAGGTGGTGTTTCTTCTGCAAAATTATTTCTATGGGACACCATCAGTAATTCATAGCCCTTTCAATCTTATTTCTAATACATATGCCTGTTTTAATAAATACCAATGCCTTTTTAATATAAACTAGTTTTTAAAAACTCATGTTTTCAATGTAGGGTCAAAAATAAAAAGATTTAACTGGTGATCATCCTATATGTCTTGGGAAAAAGACTCCTGCAGGTTTGGGTTGGTTACCTTCCCAATATATGTGGCCAGGCATATATATGCAGTAATTTTTCTTCCTCTTAACCGAGGTTGACTGCATGGTGAACCCTCTCTTTTTCTGAATTTATAGTTTAATTATTCCTGGATCCTCTTTATTTACTGTAATTTGAAGCTGATAAAAATAATCTTGGTGCCTGACCTGTGGTGGCACAGTGGATAAAGCGTCGACCTGGGAACACTGAAGTCGCCAGTTCAAAACCCTGCACTGGTCTGGTCAAGGCACATATGGGAGTTGATGCTTCCAGCTCCTCCTCCCTTTCTCTCTCTCTCTCTCTCTCTCTCTCTCTCTCTCTCTCTCTCTCTCTCTGTGTGTGTGTGTGTGTGTGTCTGTGTGTCTACTCTCTAAAGTAAATAAAATAAAAAGAAAAATTAAAAAAAAGAGTAAAAATGATTTAATTAAAAAAAAAAATCTTGGTAAGAATATGTCATAAATGATGTTGGGTACTCCATACTGATTTACCATTAAATATATAATTTCATGTACACCCACTACTCTTAAAGCTATATTAGATCACCATACTGAAGTAGTGACCACCAGAATGATCCACTATAAAGAAATTTTACTTCTCAAATAATCTATGGTATAATGTTCTGGACACCTTGCTAATATCCTGTTCTTCAACAACTATCACTAATGGTTTCAACATTCTTTATTGATCTTTGTTCGAATTGGTTATATTATTGCAGGTTACAAAATGATAATTGTCTAAGTATTTAATTCTTTCTGAATAAAAAAATATCCTACACTTATTAGCTCATTTCTCATTAAGAATAACTTTTTTTTCATCACATAGAGATGAACTACTTCATATTTTAGCTTTCCTAAAGTTAGAATGCATGTTATATACAATTGCATGGATGCTATCAGCTAAGCAAATATGGCAATGCACTTCTGTGAGAATGTTCTTTTAACAATTTCTGATAATAAAGAATATCTCAGTATCAAAATATTTTGAATTCTAAGTAATACAGCTATTCAGTGAGATAAACAAACCTGACCAACTGTAGAAAAGTATTACAGTTTATTTATTCAAAGCAACTGAAATGTCAAGGTACTTAGAAAGAATATTGTATACATTAGTTTTAGCGACACTAATGTGAGATCTGTCAGATCTTAATAAGCACCATAAATATAATAATAAAATATAACCTCATACTGTTAGAATGACTATCAAAAAGATAAAATATAACAAACGCTGGCAAAGACATGGAGGAAAGAACTCTTGTGCATAGTTGATGAGAGTGCAAATTAGCACAGCCACTATGGAAAGCGGTATGGAGGAGGTTCCTCAAAAAATAGAAACAGAGCCAAATTTTCCAGCAATGCTACTCTGGTTATCTGTCTTGAGAAAATGAAATCATCATCTTAAAAAGGTATATGCACCCCAGCCAGTTAGCTTGGTTGTTTAGAGCATCCTCTGAAGTTCAGAGGTTGCTGGTTCAATCCCTGATCAGAGAACATACAGGAACAACTCAATGTTCCTGTCTCTCTTACTCCCCTTCCTCTCTCACTAAAATCAATAAATAAAAAATAAATATTTGAAAAATATTTTAAAAAATATATATGCACCCCATGTTTATTGCATTATTATTTATAATAGCCAAGACGTGGAAACAACCTAAGTGTACATTGGTGAAAGAATGGATAAAAGAAATTATATATATATACACACACACACACACAGGTCAAAATACAATTATTTTTGAAACTCAGTCTCTGAGATTGTTAATTTTATTTAATTTATTCAAAGAATCAACTTTGAATGGTTGATTCTTTATGTTTACATTTAAATTATTCTACATTTATTTTTTTATTTTCTTCATCAATTTTTATTATATTATAAACTTTACTTTCTTTGTTTATTATTGGTATTTTTATAATTTCTTGTGTTAGATATTTCACCCTTTAATTTTAAATTCCTTTTTTCTAACATAAACATTTAAGGTTATAGATTTTTCTCTAGTATTATTTTAGCTGCATCTGAAAAGTTTTTAGATGTAGTATTTTTTAAAAACATTGAATTCTAAATGTTTTCTAATTATCAACTTATTTTCTTCTTGGACCCATGCCTTATTTTAAAATATGTTTTTAAATTCTTAAATGCATGTTTTATTTCCTTTACTTTTATTAATTCTTTGAAATTCAATGAGATTTATTTTATGTTGAAATTACATTGTCAGTTTTTGGAAGTATTCTATATGTGTTTGAAGACAGTGTATTATCAAATTGATAGACACAATGTTCTCTACAAAATCCATAAAATCATTGTGTTCAATCTATGTCTATGAACTAGTTTGTACTTTAAATGTGTCAGTTATTGACATATATATTAAATCCTCCAAGGTAATGCAGGTAAGCTGTGTCAATTACTCATATATTTTGAAGATGCAATTAAATATTTACAAATAAAAAAATATTATTATTGATGAATTAAGTCTTCCATCATTTTTATCTCTAGTAATACTTTTTGTCATAAAGTCACCTTTCTCTGACATCATTAGCTTTCTTTTGGCTAATATTTGATATAGCTTTATTCATTCTTTTACCTTGACATTAAAAAAAATTATACTTTTATTTAGACAATTTTAATGGGGTGACATTGGTCAACTAGAGTACATAGATTTAGAGAAAAAAATCTCCAGATTATTTTGACATTTGATTATGTTGTATACCCATCACCCAATGTCAAATTATCCTTTGTAACCTTTTATTTGGTTTTCTTTATGCCCCTCCCCTCCCACTACCTCCTCCCTCTCTTCTTTTCCCCTCTCCCTGGTAACCACTGCACTCTGATGCCTATGAGTCTCATTTTGTGCCCCACCTATGTACAAAATCATAAAGTTCTTAGTTTTTTTCTGATTTATTTATTTCACTCATAATACTGTTATCAAGGCCCATCCACATTGTCATAAATGATCTTATGTCATCATTATTTATGGCTGAGTAGTATTCCATATTATATACAAACCACATCTCCTTTATTCAATGTTCTATTGAAGGACTTTTCAGTTGTTTCCATGTCTTGGCACCTGTGAACACTGCTGCAATGAACATGGGGCTGCACATGTTTTACGTACCAATGATTGTGAGTTTTGGGGGTATATACCCAGTGGAGGGATTGCTGAGTAATATGTAAGTTCTATTCATAATTTTTGAGGAACCAACATACTTTCTTCCATAATGGTTGTACTACTTTACGTTCCCACCAACAGTGAATGAGGGTTCCTTTTTCTCCACAGCCTCTCCAACACTTGTTATCATCTGTTTTGTTGATAATAGCTAATCTAAAAGGTGTGAGGTGGTATCTCATTGTCACTTTCATTTGTATTTTTCTAATAGCTAATGAAGATGAGCACTTTTTTATATATCTATTGGCCATTTGTATTTCTTCTTGGGAGAAGTGTCTGCTCATATCCTCCCATTTTTTTTTATTGGATTGTTTACTTGTTTCTGGTGAGTTTTGTGAGCTCTTTGTCTATTTTAGATATTATGCCCTTATCTGAGTTGTTGTTTGAAAATATCATCTCCCATTTAGTTGGCTGTCTGTTTGGTTGTCAGTTTCTTTTGCTGTGCAAAACTTCTTGGTCTGATGTAGTCTCATTCATTTATCTTTGCCTTTGTTTTCCTTGCCTTTAAAGTCAAATTCATAAAATGTTCTCTATGGCCAAGGTCCATGAGCTTAATACCTATGTGTTCTTTTACATATTTTAATGTTTCAGATTTTATATTTAGATCTTAGATCAATTTTTAATTAATTTCTGTACAAGCAGGCAAACTGTAGTCAAGTTTCATTCTTTTGCAAGTGGCTTTCCAGTTTTCCCAGCACCATTTATTGAAGAGGCTTTCTTTTCTCTGTTGTGTGTTTTTGGCTCTTTATCAAAGATGATTTGACCACATATATTTGGTTTTATTTCTGGACACTCTATTTTGTTCCATTATTCTGAGTGTCTATTTTTCTGCCAATACCATGATGTTTTGATGAGCATGGCTCTGTAGTGTAATTTAAATTCAGGTATTGTAAGGTCCCAACCTTCATTTTCTTTCCTTAGGATTACTTTGGCTATTTGGGTTTTTTTATGATTCCATATAAACCTAATGATTTTTTTTTGTTTCATTTCTTTAAAAAATGACATTAGAATTTTATTGGATGTGCATTAAATTTGTATATTGCTTTCAGTAGTATGCTCATTTTAACTATATTTATTCTTTCTATCCAAGAACAAGCAATATTTTTTTATTTCATTGTGTCTTTTTTGATTTCCTTTAACAAAGCTTTGTAGATTTCATTGTATAGGTCTTTTACATTTTGTTACGTTTACTCCTAGGTATTTTGTTGTTGTTGTTGCAACTGTAAAAGGGATTACTTTTTTGAGTTCATTTTCTGAAGTTTTAATGTTGGAATATAAAAAAGCAATAGATTTCTGTATGTTAATTTTGTATCCTGCAACCTTACTATATTGGTTTATTGTTTCTAATAATGGAGTCTTTTTGTGGAGTCTTTGGGGTTTTCTATATACAGGATTATATCATCTGCAAAAAGTGAAACCTTTACTTCTTCTTTCCCAACATGAATGCCTTTTATTTCTTTCTCTTGTCTGATTGCTCTGCCTAGAACTTCCAGTACTACGTTGAGTAGTAGTGGATAGAGTGGGTAGTCTTGTGTTGTTTCTGATTTTAGAGGAAAAGTTTTAAGTTTTTTGCCATTTAATATGATGTTAGCTGATAGTTTGTCATAAATGGTCTTTATTATGTTGAGATTTTTTTTTTCTATACCCATTTTGTTGAGTATTCTAAACATAAAATGATTTTGTATTTTATCAAATGCCTTTTCTGCATCTATTGAAAGGATCATATGGTTTTTGTTTCTTCTTTTGTTGATATGGTGTGTATAACATTAATTATTTTACTTATTATGTTAAACCATCCTTGTGAATCTGGGTTGAAGCCCACTTAATCATGGTAAATTATTTTTTTAATATGTTGTATTCGATTTGCTAGTATTTTGTTTAGGATTTTTGCATCTGTCTTCACTAAAGATATTGGTTTGTAGTTTTCTTTTTGTGTGTTGTTCTTCCCAGGTTTTGGTATGCGGGTTATGTAGGCCTCATAAACCATGTTTGGAAGTATTGCTTCTTCAATTTCTTGGAAGACTTTGAGTAGAATAGGAACCAAATTTTCTTTGAATATTTGATAGAATCACTACTATCACCGTCTGGCCCTGGACTTTTATTTTTGGGGAGGTTTTAGATAGTTGTTTCTATTTCCTCCCTGCTTATGGGTCTGTTTAGGCTCTCTACATCTTCATGATTCAGTTTAAGAAGATTATATTGTTCTAGGAATTTATCTATTTCTTCTAGATTGTTAAATTTGGTGGCATATAGTTTTTCATAGTATTCTAAAATAATTCTTTGTATATCTATGGTATCTGTGGTAATTTCTTCTCTTTCATTTTGGATTGTCTATATGAGTCCTTTCTCTTTTCTTCTTAGTGAGTTTTGCCAAGGGTTTATCCATTTTGTTGAACTTTTCAAAGAACCAGCTCCTTGTTTTATTGATTCTATTGCTTTTCTGTTCTCTATTTTATTTATTTCTGCTCTGATTTTTATTATTTCCATTCTTCTGCTGGTTTTGGGTTGCTTTTGTTCTTCCTTTTCTAGTTTCTTAAGATGTGATGTTGTTTGTTTGAGTTCTCTCTTGATTGTAGATATAAGCCTGTAGTGATATAAACTTCCCTCTTATTACTGCTTTTGCTGCATCCCAGAGATTCTGGTATGTCATATTGTCATTTTTGTTTGTCTGTATATATCTTTTGATATTTGCTTTCATTTATTTTTGACCCAGTTGTTTTTTTAGAAGCATGTTGTTTAATTTTTACATTTTTGTGGGTTTGTTTACTTCTTTTCTGCAGTTGAATTCTAGTTTCAAAGCTTCATGGTCAGAGAATTTGCTTGGTATAATTTCAGTCTTTCTGAATTTGCTAATGTTAATGTTGTGTTCTAACATATGGTCAGTTCTTGAGAATGTACCAAGTACACTGAAGAAAAATGTATACTCTGATGTTTTGGGATGAAATGTCCTGTAGATCTCTATTATATCCAATTGTTCTAGTGTTTTGTTTAAGGTCAATATTTCTTTATTACTTTTCTGTTTAAATAAATGATCTAGAGCATTCATTGGTGTATTGAGGTCTCCTAGTATGATTGTATTTTTGTCGGGTTTTATTTTTAGATCAGTTAGTAGATTTCTTATATCCTTTGGTGCTCCTTGGTTTGATATATATATATATATATTAAAAAGTATTATGTTTTCATATGGACTTTATTATGTTGAGATTTTTTTTCCTATACCCATTTTTTCTATACCCTTTATCATTATGAAATAACCATTTTTGTCTCTGATTACCTTTGTTGTCTTATAGTCAGCTTTGTTAAATATGAGTATGCCTACACCTGCTTTTCTTTAAATGTCATTTGCTCAGACAATCATTTTACAGCCTTTCACTGTGAGTCTGTTTTCATTCTTGTAGCTATATTTCCTGAAGGCAGCATACAGTTGGAATTTCCTTTTTGATCCACTCTGCTGCTCTTATTTTTTATCAGTGAGTTCAATCCATTTACATTTAATGTAATTATTCACACTTGTGGGTTTCCCATTGCCATTTTATACAATGCTTTGTGATAGCTGTGTTTCATGGTTGGTTCTTTTGTTTTTCTGTCATTTATTGTTGTTTGGTTGTATTCATACTCTTTCTTGTTTTTTCTTTTCTAAGCCATGTGTTTCAGTAGTGGTATTTTTAGGGGTGTTTACCATTAGGTAATTAAAAGAATATATATCATATTCATTCAATTTTTTTATGAGTGCTTCTGCACTCCATCCTTTGTTGCTGTTAATTTTTGTCTTCCCTTTTTTGTTTTTGTTGTCACAGATTATTCTTGTTTTAATTGTGATCATGTTGGAGCTTTTACTTGTAATTTTGTTTTGTTTTGTTCTTTGTATCTAGTTGGATCACCCCTTTTTTATTTCCTAAAGTGGGGGATCTCTGGTGAAAAATTTTCTCATGTTCTCTATCTCTGTGAATGTTTTTATTTTCTCTTCATATTTGAAGAAGAGCTTTAATGGATATAGTATTCATGGCTGGAAGTTCTTCTCTACTTCCAGCCATGAATACTAAAAATACTATAAATACTTTAAATATTGGGGTCCACTCTCTTCTGTCTTGCAAAGTTTCTGCTGAGGAATTTGATGATAAGATAATTGGCCTTCCTTTTTATGTTGTAGTCTTCTTTTCCCTGATTGCCTTAAGGTTTTTATTTGTCATTGATTTGTGATAATTTCATTACAATGTGCCTTGGAGTAGGTCTGTTTGGGATAAGGTAACTCAGAGTTCTGTTTGCTTTCATAAGTTTGGAACATTCTCATCGAATAATTGCTTAAATATGTTCTTTATTCCTTTTCCTCTCTCTTATTCTTCTGATATACCCATTATGTTTATATTGTTCTTTTTGATGAAGTCAGACAATTCTTGTAGGGCCTTCTCATTTTTATAAGCTCACAAGTCTCTCTCCTCTTCTCTCTGTAGTATGTCTAGTTGCCTATCTTCTATTCACTAATTCTCTCTTCTTCCTGGCCTCTTCTATTAACTAAGCTTGTCACCTCATTTTTTAGTTCATGTATTAAGTTTTTCATCTCTGTTTGGTTCTTTTATATAGTTTCAATTTTTTGATGATATATTATTTTTGCTCATTAAATTGTTTTTTTTTTTAGCTCACTAAATTGGATTGTAAAGCTTTCTTGTATTTCACTGAGTATTTTTGGAGCTTAAAATTTAAATTCCATGTCATTTAACTCCAAGGTTTTCACATAATTAAAATTATTTTCTAGAGATTTTTCATCATCTATTTGAGCTACATCTCTCATATTTGATTTCTTATTCCTTAATGGCATTTGAGAGTGGTATTGTTAATAATGGTAATATGAGATAATTAAGAAAATAATATAAAAGTTTAAAAAATACAGTGAAAAAATAAAAATTCAATAACTATACAAGGAACAAAAACTACAGAGAGTAAGAAGCAGGAACTAAGGAGAGATGACAAGAGAGAAAAAATGAAGTAAAAAGCAAGCAAAATGCCAAAAGAAATATATGAGTCCAACATATAATAATTTGATGATAAATGATGATTGGATGAGAGAAAAAAGAAGAAGAAGCAAAAGATAAAAGAGAAGAAATGAGAAGGGAGAATAAAGAGAAAGCAAGAACAAAACCCAAAATATAAAACAAAGAGAAAAAAAGAACAGAAAGAAAAACAGAAGTAAAGATTTCTGAAATGAAACCTTCACAAAAAACAGCAATAAAAAATGAAACTATGAATAATATAGTTCAAAATGAAAATTAAAAAAAAGAAAAAGGAAAGAAGTAAAAATGACAAAAAGCATTAAAATATTTTTTTTTGGTTTTGAGAGGTTGATTCTTCTTTTTTTTTTGGCAGGTAGCACTATACTATGAGTTTTGCTTCTGTGGGGCTCTTGGGCAGAGGTCTGCTGATGTCTCATTATGGCAATGACATAGGCTGGGCCTCATTCCCATTGGCAGTCAAGGCTTGTTAAGGCTTTGCAATTATATGGCTCTAGTAATGGCAGTCTCAGTTTTCCAGGTGCCTTTCTGCACATCCCTCCCATTGGAACCAGCAGCCTGGAAACTTAGCTGTGGTGTCCACCTCAGCTATTGTCCTTACTGTCCTCACAGCAAGGGAATCTATGCACAGTCAGGTCGCTCCTCCAGTGCTGCTCAAAGCACAGTTCTGGGGAAGGCAGTGACAACCAGAGCTTCCAAAAAGAGCAGGCAGGGCAGAGCACAGACCAAGGACCAAGTGCCTTTCTGTTACACACATGCAAAATTCAATGGGGTGGAGGGCATACCTAGCATGCCTCAGTGTGCCACAATTTTAATCTCCATGGGATTTTCTCACATGTGGTATTTGGTAGCCTGTGAAAGGCCACATGTGTGTCCAGCTCCCACAACTCCAGCAATGCATACAGACAATTGTATCTGCCATTCAGGCACCCAGCATGGGCAGTCTTAGGCCAAGGGTCTTGGCCCTTGCCCGCTAATAGCACTGGAGATCGGGGAGCTGAGAATGCCCAAAAATGCTGGTGCTCAGGCATTGATGATCTTTGGCTAAGCAATCTGGCCCACATGTGTGCCATGCCCACTCACTCCCCATTCTGGTAATGCTAGGTGGAGATGCTAGTGTAGCACCAGTGATTGTGGAACTGGGAATGCACAAAGATGCTAGCACTGGCCCATGCGGGCACCCTGTGCTGATCATATTAGGTGGATTCCACCGCCCATGCACATGCCCAGTGTCCGCAATCTCAGGCTGAGCTGGTGTGTTCTATCTTTCGTTTTGGCACCTACCCTAACTCAGTTTCTTCCCCACTAGCTCAGTCTCTCCCCTTCGCCCGGCTGTAACAAAAGTGCCCCTACCTCAAATCAGTGAGAAAAGTGAAATGCCCAGTCCTACATCTTATATATTCAGCCACTTTTTCACACAATCATACCTTTGTTTGTTGTGTGTATATTTCAGGCGCTCCTAAGCTTTTTTTCCTCTGTGTTTAATTATTAAATTTGTTGAAATTTCAAGGGGAGAGATTAGAAGTGTCCCTCAGGCTGTCATTTCTCTGATGTCACTTTAATATTTAATTTACTGTGTTTATATGGATTCAAGTGTCCCACTGAATATAACACCCTCACACCCACCCCACTGTCCCTTTTTATACCACCTTTACTCCCCTGCCCCTGACCTTCTAGAATTTTCTGTCCTGTTATTTATATCTCTGTGTTATGTATATATAGTTTCACTAAACCCTTGACATTTTCTGATCTCATCCCAACATCCCTCTTTTCTCTGACTGCTGTCTCTCTGGTCCCTGTGACCACATCTCTGCTTCTATTCCATTCCTCAGTTCACTTTGTTCATTAGATTCCACATATATATGAGATTATATTTTTCTTTCTCTGCCTGGCTTATTTCACTCAGCATAATAATCTCCAGGTCTATTCATGTTGTCACAAAAGGTAAGTTTTCTTCTTTTTCACAGCCGTGTAGTATTCCATTGTGTATATATATCACCGCTTTTTAATCTACTCGTCCACTGATGGACACTTGGGTTGTTTCTAGATCTTGGCTATGTTAAACAATGCTGCAATAAACATGTGGATGCATATCTTCTTTTGAATTAGTGATTTGATATTCTTAGATATATTTCTAAGTGGGATACCTAGGTCAAAAGGCAGTTTTATTTTTAATTTTTTGAGGAAATACCATACAGTTTTCCACAGTGGCTGCATAAGTCAGCATTCCCACCAGTAGTGCAGGAGGGTTTTCTTTCCTTCACACCATCACCAGCACTTATTGTATGTTGTTTTGTTAATGAACATCATTCTGATAGGTGTGAGGTGGTATCACATTGTGGTTTTAATTTGCATTTCTCTGATGATTAGAAACATTGAACATTTTTTTATATACCTATTGGCCATTTGTATGTCCTCTTTGGAAAAGTGTCTATTCAGTTCTTTTTCTATTTTTTAATTGGATAGTTTAACTTCCTGGTGTTAAGTTTTAAAAGTTCTTTATAAATTTGGGTTATTAACCCCTTATCAGATGTATTGACAAACATGTTCTCCCATTGTGTGGGTTGTTTGATTCTGTTCATGGCATCTTTTGCTGTGCAAAAGCTTTTTAGCTTGATATAGTCCCATTTGTTCACCCTGTCTTTTATTTCACTTGCCCATAAAGATAAATCAGCAAGAATATTGCTGCAAAAGATATTGGAGAGTTTACCTCCAAAGTATTCTTCCAAGATGTTTATGGTTTCAAGACTTACATTCAAATCTTTTATCCATTTTGAGTATATTTTTGTGAATGGTGTAAGTTGGTGGTCTCATTTTATTTTTTTGCATGTACCTGTCCAATATTCCCAATACCATTTATTAAAGAGACTGTCATTGGTGTATAAAAATGCCAATAATTTCTGAATATTAAATTTTTTATCCTGCCACGTTGCCAAATTCATTTATTAGGTCTAGCAATTTTTTGACTGAAAGTGTAGGGTTTTCTATGAACAGTATCACAAAATCAGCAAATAATGATAGTTTTCCTTCTTCTTTTCCAATTTGGATGCCTTTTATTTCTTTTCTTGTCTGCTGTGGCAAGGACTTCCAGAACTATGTTGAATAAGAGTGGTGAAAGGGGGCACCCCTACTTTGTTCATAATCATAAAGGGATTACTTTTAATTTCTGTCCATTGAGTATGATGTTGGCCATGGGTTTCTCATAGATGGACTTGATTATGTTGAGGTATGTTCCCTTTATTTTCTCCCACTTTGCTGAGTTTTGATCTTAAATGAGTGCTAGATTTTATCAAATGCTTTTTCTGCATCTATTGATATTATCATGTGATTTTAATCCTTTATCATGTATTTTTGTTTATGTGATGAATCACATTGATTGATCTATGAATATTGTACCAGCCTTGCCTCCCAAGTATAAATCCCACTTGGTCATGATGCATGCTTTTTTTTTTAATGTATTGCTGAATCAGGTTTGCTAATATTTTTTTGAAAATTTTAGCATCTATGTTTATCAGGAATATTAACCTATAGTTTCCTTTGTAGTGTCTTTACCTGGTTTTGAAATAAAGATTATACTTGCCTCATATAAGGAGCTGGGAAGTTTTCCTTCCTCTTCAATTTTTTGAAATAGCTTGAGAAAAATAAGTGCTAGTTCTTCTTTGAATATCTGGTAAAATTTACTTGTGAAGCCATCTGGTCCAGGATTTTGTTTGCTGAGAGTTTTTTCGTAACTATTTTTATTTCATTTGTTGTAATTGATTTGATAAGGCTTTCTCATTCTTCCAGATTGAGTCTTGAAAGGTTATATGTCTACGAATTTATCCATTTTGACTAAGCTGTCCAATATTTTGGTATACAGATCTTCATAGTATTTTCTTACAATCATTTTTATTTCTGTGCTGTCAGTTGTTTTTTTTTTTCCACTTTCATTTCTAATTTTATTTATTTAAATCATCTCTCTTTTTTCTTGATGAGTCTGGTTAAAGGTTCAACAATGTTGCTTACCTTTTCAAAAACAAACTCTTGGTTTCACTGATATTCTGTATTGTTTTTTTAGCCTCTATGTCATTTATATCCGCTCTAAACTTTATTATTTCCTTCTATCTACTTCCTCTGGGCTTTATTTGCTGTTCTTTTTCTAGTTCTTTTAGATGTACGGTTAAGTTGTTTATGTGAAATTTTTCTTCCTTTTTAAGATATGCCTGTAATGCTATGAACTTCCCTCTCAGAACTGCTTTTGCTGTGCCCCATAAATTTTGAATTGTTTTGTTTATTTTCATTTGTTTCAAGAAAATTTTTTTATTTCTTCCATGATCTCATTGTTAACCCATTCATTATTTAATAACATGCTATTTAGCCTACAAGTGTTTGAATGTTTCTGTTTTTCTATTGTAGTTGATTTCTAGTTTCCTGTCATTGTGATCAGAGAAGATACTTGATATGATTTCAATTTATTGAGTCTTGTTTTGTGTCCTAACTTGTGGTCTATCCTAGAGAATGTACCATAAGCATTTGAAAAGAATGTATATTCTGCTGCTTTAAGTTGAAAGTTTCTGAAGATATCTATTAAATCCAGTTGATCTAGTGTGTCATTTAAGGCCACTGTTTCTTTCCAATTATTTTGCCTGGAGAATCTATCCCTTGATGTCAGTGGAGTATTAAAATCTCCTACTATTATACTATTGTTTTGATTTCACCCTTTATGTCCATTAAATATCTGCTTTATATATTTAGGTGCTCCTATATTAGGCACATAGATATTTACAATGGTTATATCCTCCTGTTGGATTGCTCCTTTTATCATTATGTAGTGACCTTCTTTATCTCTTACTATAGCCTTTGTTTTAAAGTCTATTTTGTCAGATATAAGTATTGTTATCTCAGTTTTCTTTTCATTACCATTTGCGTGAAATACCTTTTTCCATCCCTTCACTTTTAGTCTATGTGTATTTTTTATTTTGAGGTGGGTCTCTCGTAGACAGCATATGTGCAGGTCCTGTTTTCTTATTCATGCAACTACCCTATGTCTTTTGATTGGAGAATTTAATCCATTTCCATTTAAGGTTATGATTGATATGTGGTTGTTTATTGCCATTTTATTCTTTAAATCTACAATTTTTATTTTCTCGCTTTTCTTTTCCTTTGCTCTTTTTATAGCAGGCCCTTTAGCGTTTTTTTTAATACTGGTTTGTCTAATAAATTCCTTGAGTTTTTTTTTTTTTTTTTGTCTGTAAAGGTTTATATTTCTCCTTTGATTTTAAATGATAACCTTGCTGGATAATGAAGTCTTGGTTGTATGTTCTTGCTTTACATCACATTATATACTTTTTGCCAATCCCTTCTGGTTTCAAGTGTTTCCGTTGAGAAGTCAAATATCATTCTATGGGGGCTCCTCTGTAGGTAATTAACTGCAGCTTTTAGTATTCTTTTTTTGTCTCTTAACTTTGAAACTTTAGTTATGATGTGTCTTGCTGTAGGTCCCCTTGGGTTCCTCTTTAATGGAACTCTCTGCTTCTTGAACTTGTGTGACTTTTTCCTTCATCAATTTATGAAAATTTTTAGCTATGATTTCTTCAAACAGGTCTTCTATTCCTTGTTCATTCTCTTCTCTTTTAGGAACCCCTATGATGCAGTTATTGTTTCTCTTCATGTTGCCACAGAGCTCTCTTAAAGAATCCTCAGAGTTTCTTAGCCCCCCACCCTTTTTGTTGCTGCTCTGCTTCTATACTTTTATTAATCTTGTCCTCCAAATTGCTAATTCAGTCCTCTGCTTCATCCGGCCTACTATTAATTCCTTCTAGTGCTGTCTTCATTTCTGATATTGTATTTGTCATTTCTGACTGCTTCTTTTTTATAATTTCAATGTCTTTTTTGATGCTTGCTTTTTATTTAGGGACTTGTTATGTCCATCCATTGTTACTCTAAGATCCTTGAGCATCCTAAAAATCATTGTTTTCAACTCTGAATCTGGTATTTTGGTTGCTTCCATCTCACTCAGTTCTTTTTCCAGGGATTTCTTTTGTGATTCTTTTGGGTCACATTTTACTGTCTGCCCATTTTGTCATTGTATTAGGTAGTACTGCTTGACTTTATAATTTTGGTGTGGTCTTTATGGAGAAGATAGACTTGGTACAGTCTTCTAGGCCACTTGTTATTTTGTTGTTGTTGTTCTTCTTCTAGGAATGCTTCTTGAGGGTACAATTTCCCCTCTCTTTGTATGTGAGTATTAGATGCAGTTGTTATTTTCATGGGTATGTTTATCCCTTCAGGCTGGATGGTTGTAAGGTTTAACCTTGATTATATGTATTATACACACTGTGCAATGTCTGTCTTGTTGGGTGTATTTATTCCCCACAGTGTCTGGTGTCCGTTAGGCTCCATCTTTGGGTGTGCTGCTTGTGTAGGTAGTTGAATCTAGGGTTGATGCTATCTGCCACCCACTTCTGGTAGTCTTGTCTCTAGTTGTTCTTTTTGGTTGGCTTCAGCTGTTGTTTGTAACCTGCTGTGGGCTACCAGTCTGCAGCTACTGAAATTTTTGATCTTTGTGTCTGCGTTTTCTGTATCTGGGTACTGTGAAGGGGTCAACCTTTGTATAAAGATCAGCTTCCTCTTGCTTAAAGATAAAAACAGCTCTTTAAAATCCTCAAGCTCTGTAATATTTGTCTCCAATTTTCAGCTCCTCCTCCTCTTGCCACTGCCTGGTCTTCTTAGAGAATCTTCTATAGTAAGACTGTAATGTGTACTCAGATTGACCTCACACAACCAACCCCTCTACATGTCGCGCCTTTGGTGGATTAGGGCAGCTGAGGTTGTGAATACAACCTTTGTGGGACCCTCTACTTCAGAAATCTCTTGGTCAGGAGCTCAGTACAGGGGATTTGGCCCCTACTCTGGAGCTTGGTCCCTCAGCCACTATTGGAAACTCAAATTTTATTTCTCCCCAACAAGGTGAGTCATATATGCAGACCAAGTGTGGCTGACAGCCTCCTCTGCAGAAATTCTTTCAGCTGTTGAGACCCACATCTCAGTGAGGAAGACTGAGAGAGTCCTCACCTGGGGCTGACTGTGCCCATCCTGAAGGTGGCTAATCCCCTCAACCAGATCCAACAGTAGACTCACAGAGGCCCACACTTTAAATGTCCATGCCCCAAGCCTCTCTCCCTTCCTCCTATGGAATCTTGCCTACCTAGACAGAATACCCAGGGCCCATGCTGGATGACTGTGAAGCTCCTTTCTATCCAATGCACATGAGCCATTGTGCCAGTGCTGATCACAGAGAGTGGAACTCACTTCAGCTGGGCCCATTGTGAGGATCTTTTCCTTTATATAGCACTTTAGCAAGGGTTATAAGGTCCTGAGCCAATGCTTTCTGCAGCTGGCCCCTAGATGTGCCAGCCCTGGGCCTCCTAGAAGCAACCCAGCACAGCCCAGTGGAAGACACTACTCATGGCAACCTTCTTGGAGCTATAAGCAATTCAAAGTTTGTGGCTTCCTTTGCTGGTCCCAGGTATATGTGAAAATACCAGCTGCATACCTAGGCCATTTTTCACCCTCTCTCTGCCTAAGGGAAAGTCCACTCAAACAGCCAAGTTTCCCTGAGTTTTGCCTCCTACAGCCTGTCTGCTGGCTGCTTGTTAGGCTCAGTGCTAAAAAACCTATGCTCGAGTCTAGAGCCTGCAGCAATTCAGCGATTGGGAAGAGTGGTGAGTCTTTTTTTCACAGACCTCAGTAGAAAGTGGACCCAGGAGTATTGTGAGTGTGGCCTCTGAGATCCAGAGGTGTGGTCTACCCCCTCTCTGGACAGTTTCATCTGAGTCTCTTATGAGGTGGAAGAACCAGTTCTATACACTCAGGAAAGTGTAGGGCAGGGTTCTGGTCTAAACACCAGAGAACTGAATCACTGAAACGTCCCCTGCTTCCTAGCCTGTAAGAACTACCCATCTCTATCCCTGAGGTAGGAGAAACTCCCAAGGGCAGAGCAACTGCTTTTCCCCAGGGGTATGCTGCACAAAGGCAATGCTCCACCCAAGAAAAATAACGACTGCAGTACTAGAGAATGATTCAGCACTGGAATTCTGGTGGCCATCCCCCACAGTGTCTCTCCCTGAGCCTCCAATTTTACACTTTTCTTCTCCAACTCCAGTTTTCTCATTTCTCCCCTGCCAGAACCCTGGGTAAGTGGCTGTGAATGAGGTTTTCTGTGTGGGCCCTTTAAAACGGAATCTGTCCAAAAGGTGTGTCTTTCCCTCGAAGAGAAACCTAGCTCTTTTTAGAGCTAAATGCTTTCTGGGTGCCTCTTCTAGGCTCTGGGGCTCTAGGCTGAGGTTCTGGGTCTGGGGTGAGGACCCACACCTCTCAGGACAACCCACACCACCATGAGAGTCCCTCCAGGTTGCCGCTCACTCCTGGAAGTGGGGCAACCCTTTTCGTGTCTCCACCCTTTCTACCAGTCTCAGTGTGGCTTATTCGATGATCCTTGGTTATAGATTCATCTTAGTTTAGTTCAAAGTTGGTTTTTCAAGATGATTGTCCTTAAATTAAGTTGTAATACAATTTGGTCCTGGGAGGTGGCAGTTGAAATGTCTGCCTACTCCATCGCCATCTTTCTTCCCTCTCTAATCCTTCAATTTTTGACAACATGGATGCACCTGACAGTGTTATGCTAAGTCAGATAAAGATAAAGATAAAGACTATATATTATATGTGCAATTAAACAAAAACTAAACTCATAGACACAATAAACAGATTAATGGTTGCTAGAGGCAAAGGATGCAGGATAGGAAAAATGGGTGAAGATGGTCAAAAATAAAAACTTCCATTTATAAGATAATTAAGTTCTGGAGAATGTAATGTACAGCATGGTGAATATAGTTAATGACACTATTGTATATTTGCAAGTTGCTATATCTTAAAAATTCTCATCACAAGAAAAAGTCTTTGAAATTATATGAGGTGATAAATTTAACTAACTTATTGTGGTAATCATTTCATAATATATACATGTATCAAATCATTATGTTGTACATGTTGAACTTACACAATATTATATGTCAACTATATATAATAAAACAGGAAAGAAAAAAATTATTAGAAAATATAAAATGTCAGGTTTTTAGAATTTTAACTCTGCTAAAAGAAGTCTGTACAGGAAAAGAGTATACTTAATTTCTACATCAACAAATGTTTATTCCTCTTGCTCAAAGAGTATTTCTCTTGCACAGCCCTCTGTCCTCAATTTTAAGCTGTGTATTTAAACTTTCTCCTACCATTCAAGATTGAGTACAATCGGTGGCTCTGGTGGTCACCTCAAGCTGAAGTTCAGTTGTCCATGAACTTACCATTAAGGTGATACCAGAACTTTAGTACAAGGCAGGGTACAGGGTATAGACAGATGGTCATGACTACTTTGCTCTGGGCATGGTTTCTCTAGAGTGCATTGGACCATGTTGTGTTATGTCAGTAATGATAATAGAAATGGTCGAGTACTTACTTACTAAGAACCAAACTCTGAGTTTAGTTAACATTGCCTTAACTCCTAAAATAGCAGTAAGAAGTAGTATATTAGGTTTTCATTGCTGTTATTTGAATTACCACAATTTTATCCTCTTGAGACAACACCATATTATTATCTTACAGTTCTGTAGGTCACAAGTCCTGGATGGCTCTCAGCAGGCTAAAATCAAGGTATCTGCAAGACTATATTTCTATCTGGAAGGTCTTGGGGAGAATATGTTTCCTTTCTCATTCAAATTGTTGGCAAAGTTAATTTTCTTTCTGAGGTAAGATTAAGGCTAAATATCCCTGTTGGGTGTCAGCAGAAAGCCATTCCTGGCTTCCCTAAGCAAGGTGCAGTTCTTGGCTAGTGACCTGCTTTCTCCATCTGCAAAGACAGCCACAGTGGGTCAAACCCATCTCATGATTCACATCTCTCTTACCTATTTTTACATCTTTGCATTTCTCTGACCAGTTCTGTCTTCCTCTTTCAATTATAAGAGTTCATATGATTACATTGGAATAATTATGATCATCCAGGATAATTTTCTTATTTTGAGAGCAGATGATTGGCACAGTTAATTTCATCTGCAACCTTAATTCTCTTTTGGCATGTAGTATAATATACTTGCATTTACATCAAAAAGTGAAGACTATGGAGGACCAGATCTTGCTTATGACAAGTAGATATTCATCTCTAAACCACAAAAGGTAGAATTAAGACAATAAGAGTAGAAGATGGAAGAAATCTAGAAATATCCTTTTGGGATATGTATTTTTCTAGATAAATGGGTCATATAATATAATTCTAGTTAAAGAACAAAACTAATAAGATCTTATACACCCCAAATTGTAAAAATTTTATTATAATGATGCAAGCCTTTGTTTCAGTTGTTAGTCATTTGTCTGATTATGGCAAAGTGGAGGGTGATTCATCTGGGCAAATCAGATGGCAATTCATAAGATTACAATATTAGCCACAGGAAATGTGATTCCTGTGCCAACCTTCTGGAAAGAACACACAACCAACATTTTCTCTCTTTGCCTGAGCTGGCATTCTGTAACTGTAATGACCTACAAATGAGAAGGCTCTTTCCTGACCAGAAAAAGCATAACTCAAATACAAATGGACTATTAGATACTATTACAACACATTTTTTTTTTCTCCAAGAACATGCTCTAATGCCAGCCATGCTGGTAGTATACCAAGGTACACTCCAGTGTGCTGGAGGCAGTGACAAAGGTAAGCTTGGAGGTTAGCCTGGAAAAGGTTAATTGTGTGTGCCCAGTCATGGGGCCCAAGTCACAGATATTAAGAAATGCATTAGCTAGTCTGACCAGGCAGTGGCACAGTCAATAGAGTGTTGGACTGGGATGTAGAGGACCCATGTTCAAAACTCCAAAGTAGCCGGCTTGAGTGTGGGCTTACCAGCTAGAGCACAATGTTGCTGGATTGAGCATGGGATCATAAACATGACCCCATGGTCATTGGGTTGAGCCCAAGGTTGCTAGCTTGAGCAAGGGGTCACTCACTCTGCTGTAGCCCCCCAATCAAGGCATATATTATAGAGCAATCAATGAACAACTAAGGAGACTAAGGAGCTGTAATGAAGAATTGATGCTTCTCATCTCTTTTCTTCCTGTCTGTCTCTATCTGTCCCTGTCTCTGTCTCTGTCACAAAAAATAAAAAGGAAGAAATGCATTAGCTCTAGGAAATAAATGTATGCTGTACACTGCTGATGAGAATGTAAAATTGTGTATGTGCTATAAAGAACAGCATAGAAGTTCCTCAAATGAAAATTGGAATTTCTCATTTGAGTATGAATGGGAATTCTTATTCATATGACCCAGAATATGACCCAGCAATTCCACTCCAGGCAAAGGTTAAAGACAAAGAGAGAATCTCAAAAGCAGCATGAGTAAAGCAGTTAGTTACCTGGAAGGGACCTTTTTATAAGACTTTCAGCTGATTTCTCAACAGAAACATTTAAGGCCAGAAGAGATTAGCAAGAAATAATCAAGGTAATAAAAAGCAAGGATCTACAACCAAGACTACTTTACCCAGCAAGGCTATCATTTAAAATGAAAGAAGAAATAAAGAACTTTACACACACACACACACACACAGAAAGCTAAAAGAAATCATTACCAACAAACCAGTATTACAAGAAATGTTAAAGAACTTGCTTTAAGAAGAAGAAAAAGAAGAAGAAAAGAAAACAGAGGAAAGTAGTTAAAAAATAAAGCAGCAATAAATGCATACGTTTTAATAATCACTTTAAATATAAATGGTTTAAACGTTCCCAACAAAATACATAAGGTAACTGGAAGGATAAGAAAACATGACCCATAAATATGCTGTCTACAAGAGACCTCAGAATGAAAGAATCACACAGTCTAACAGTAAAAAGTTAAAAAAAGATATTTCATGCAAATGGAAATGAAAATGCATAAAGCTGGGGTAACAGTACTTATCTCTGAAAAAGAGATTTTTAAAACAAAGGCTATGGTAAAAGATGAAGAAAGACATTACACACTGATAAAGGGAGCAATCCAACAGAAAGATATAACTCTTGTAAACATTTATGCACCTAATGTAAGAGTAGCTAAATAAGTGGAACAAAATTTGATAAACATAAAAGGAGACCAACAGCAATACAGATATTATAAGAGATTTTAACACCCCATTGACATCAATGGATAGTCTTACAAACAGAAAATTAACAAGGAATCATTGGCCTTAAATGTTACATTAGATCAGCTAGATTTAATTGGTATCGTCAGAATATTTCACCCCAAAGCAGCTTAATTCACATTTTTTTCAAGTGCTCATGAAACATCTTGTAAAATACACCACATGTTAGAACACAAAACAAGTCTCAATAATTTTAAGAAGATTGAAATTATATCAAGCATCTTCTCTGACCATAATGGTATGAAGCTAGAACTCAATCACCAGAAAAAAACCAAAAAGCACATAAAGACATGGAGAAATAAAGACACTAAATAACATGTTACTAAACAATAAATGGCCTAACAATGAGATCAAGAAAGAAATCAAGCCTTGGCCAGTAGCTCAGTGGATAGAGTGTCGGCTGGGTAAATGGATGTTCCATGTTCAATTCCCAGTCAGGGCACATGGGAGAAGTGACCATCTGCTTCTCCCTCTCCCCCCTTCTCTCTCTCTCCCCCTCCTACAGCCAGTGGCTTGATTGGTTTGAGTGTGGCCCAGGCTGCTGAGGATAACTCCACTGAAGCACATCACCCTCAGGCACTAAAAATAGCTCACTACTGGAGCATCAGCCCCATATGGGTTGTTTACTTCCTGTCAGGGCACATGCAGGAATCTTCTTCACTATCTCCCCTCCTCTCACCTAAAAAAAATAAAGTAAAAAGAAAATAAGGAAATCAACATATACCTGAAAAAATGAAAAGAAGTCCACAACAACCCAAAATTAATGGAACACACAAAAAGCAGTTCTAAAAACAAAATTTATAGCATTACAGGCCTATATCAAGGAACAAGAAAAGTCTCAAATAAACCATCTAACTTTACACTTAAAGAGACTTGAAAACAACAACAAACAAAGCCCAAATTAAGTAGAAGGAATGGAATAATAAGATCAGAACCAAAATAAATAAAATACAGGTAGTTCACAAGGTACAAAAATAAATAGGTTCTGTCATTTTGAAATGTTTAAGTATTTATATATAAAGAAAGGTAAGAATAATATTATGTTAAGACACATATCTAAGTTGCCTTTAATAGGAAAATATACCTGTTTCAACTTACATACAAATTCATCTTAAGAACAAACCTACAGAATAAATCTTGTTAGTAACCTAGGGACTGCCTGTAGAGTCTAAAAACACAGTACAAAAGATCAATAAAACAAAGTGCTGGTTCTTTGAAAAGGTAAACAAAATTGACAAACCTTTAACCAAACTCACTAAGAAAAAGAGAGGACCCGAATAAATAAAACCAGAGATAAAAGAGATCACAACTGACACCAAAGTAATACAAAGGTATGTAAGAAAATAATATGAGCAAATATATGCTGACAAATTAGACAATCTGGATAAAATGGATAAATTTCTAGAAACATGAAATCTTCATAAACTGAATCAGAAAGAACCAGAGAATCTGAATAAACAAATTAAAACTAGTGAAACTGAAGCAGTAATAAAAAAAAAATCACAACAAACAAAAGTACTGGACAGGATGGTTTCACAGGTGAATTTTACCAAACATTGAAATAAGAACTAACACCTACCCTTCTCAAGCTATTCCAAAAAAATTAATAGGAGAGAAGACTCCCAAGCTCATTTTATGAGGCAAGCATTATCCTTATTTCAAGGCCATATAAAACCACTACAAAGAAAAAAAATTATAGACCAATATCCCTGATGAACAAAGATTCTAAAATCCTCAACAAAATATTAGTAAAACAGATCCAGCAACACATTAAAAAGGTCATACACCATGACCAAATAGATTTATTTGGTCTTTCAAGGTTGGTACAACATTTGCAAATCAATAAATGTGATATTCCTATAAACAAAATGAAAGGTAAAAATGACTAGATTATATAAATAGATTTATAAAAAGCATTTGATGAAATCCAGAATCCATTTATGTTAAAAAAAAATAACTCAGCAAAGTGGGAATAGCAGAAATATTCCATAGTGTAATAAAAACCATATATGACAAAAACACAGGCAACATCATACTCAGTGGGCAAAAACTAAAATTGTTCCCCTTAAGATCAGGAACAACACAAGAATGAACACTTATTCAACATAGCACTGGAAATCGTAGCCACGGCAATCAGACAGTAAAAGAAATAAATGGCACCAAAATTGGAAAGGAATAAGTAAAACTGTTATTATTTGCATATGACCTGATACTGTATATAGAGAACCTTAAAGACTCCACAAACAAACAAACAAACAAAACTACTATAATTGATAAAGAAATTCAGAAAAGTAGCAGGATAAAAAATAAATGTCTAGAAATCCGTTGCACAAGGATATTTGTTCACCTTTGAGTAAACAGGCCAAAGAGGGGATGCCTTGAACACCTGGTGTTTGAAATTGTTCTTTATTCATGTAAGTGTTTTCTTGTTTGCTGCCTTGAGTCCCCACCAGAGAGTTAATGCTATATGAGTGCAAGAATGTCTTGCTCACTGCTGAATCCCCAGTGCTTAGAACAGTGCCTGCTGGATTACAGGGACTTGGCAAATATTTATTGAATCAACATATAGTAAGGCAAGAGTAACACATCAAGGTAGCTCCTAATTTAAAGAAAAAGATCACCCTATGTCATCAATAAATCTTTGAAGCAACAATGCTTATTTCTATCAGTCATTTAATTTTGCCAGTTTGTTTTATTGGCCAAAGTTCATGGTGTCACACTTGAATTTTTATGCTATCTGGTGCCTGGGAAACATGAAACAGGGACTTTTATTTCTTCCTTATTCTCTAATATTTTGTGAGGAAGATGATATGGGAGAAACAATGTCCTTGAATCCCCACCTGCAGTGCACTCTTCTCTCTAAGTGGACATAAGGATCATAACATCCTTTCTGAAACATTTTCCAGCCTGCCCTTTGAAGCAGAGCCCTGGCAACAACTGAGTCATAGCCAGTTTCTAATACAGTAGACATTCATGATGGAGACAGTCAACACAGTCTCCGATTTGCAGTATTTAAATCCACCTGTTAGGTCACCTTTAGAATTAAATATTTTTATACCTCTTTCCCCAATAAAGCATGGGAAAACAAAGACAGAAAGTAAAAAATCAATAAAAATTGCAAAAGCAAAAAGAGTGCATCTTTTCTAAAAATGCAACAATGACAATAGTGATATTTAAAAATAGATAAAATTCAATAATTTTCCGGTATTATCACGAAGCTCTCTTGTTATTCCTATTTCAAATGTTGGATGCATTAGGCAGATTCCCCCAAAAGCAGACGCGAAACATTCTTTTAACCTAGTGAGCATCGTGATTACACATTTGTTAGAATTCTGAGCAAATATCAATATTGCTTATTATTTTTTCAGCTTGACTCAAATTTATGACCAAGTCAATAGTCTATTATACTCATAGCATCTTTGTGCATAGGACAATTATGCATAATCTGCAGACACAAATAAACAGTAAGAATGACAAGTGTGGAAGGAGGAAAATCTATAGCTTTTTTCAGTCTTGTACAAGAAATAAAACCACAATTACTGTTTTTAAAATAAATTATTCTTAACCATGATGACATAAGTAAAAGCCTAGAAGAAAAATAAGAGACCAGCAAGTATGTTCTCCCTTCTTTTTATACTGCCATTAGCCTCTTCCACTGTGAGCTTTTTGGAACTCGGGCTATATCTGAACACATTGGTTATGACCTATGTTTTCCAATAGCTTGTTCTTTCTACAGTACTTTGCAACAACTAACCTAAGTACTCTTGCCAGAGAAGATCCTCCCGTTACTCCAATTCCTAGAGTGAGGAGATAAGCCTTCAACCTCCTTAATTCACAGAGCCATTTTTTATCACGGCTTAACAGTGGTCTCTTAAAATCTTTTTAAGAAACATATGTACCATTATAGATCAGTGCCATCCCATTAAATTTGATTTCTAAATAAAACAAATTTAAAATAATCTTTTCCTCACTTATACTGTGCTTTTTTATTCAGTAGCACCTTTCGATCTCTAGAACATTCTGCTGACTTTCCTACTGACTCCAGCACCTGATTCATTTTCTTCTTTTTCACTGTTTTCCTTACCTTTATTCTTAAAAAGTCTACCAGGACCTATGATTCTTCTAACAAATTAACCTGATAGTCACACAATCTCTGTAATGCTAATTGATTTTATTCTATCCTTACTACCCATTTACACTAAGACACCTCTGATTTTAGTATATTTTTAAACAATTACAACCATACCTGTCTACAGAGGCAGATTTAATGGTGGGCACACTGGGCAGGCACCCTGGGCCCTGACTTCTAAAGGGCCTTGCAAAACCTCAACTTTAGAGTTTTTTCTAATGTAAGGGGCCCAATATTTTCTTCTGCTCCTGGGGCCTCAACCAACCTTACTCCACCTCTGTCTGCCTATCTCACCTTTTCTCCTAATTAAAGAACTTGATTTTACATGCACTGAAAGCTCTTCACTACTTCTCTCAATCAAGCCATTAACCCTCTTCTGTCATCTCTGCCTTACTCCCCAGCCTAGACCTCAACGTTGTTTTGCCAGGGCCTTAAAATTCTCTCCTCTATTCTTCTACAAGGTTCATCTTGTCAACCCATATTCTAGACAAAGACCCTTTGCTTTTTGATTCTGAATCACTGAGAGTAGCTAGATAAAAATGATAAATGATGTTGACATGTTTCTTATAAATTCATGTTCTCCAACTTGTGCTGTATGAACCACTCTACCAAACCCCTGAAACTCAGCCATAATTGACTTGTTACCCTCTCTTTTCAGCTTCCTCCATGTTCTTATCACTTCCAAACTATTGACTAACTTTTGTGCTGCCTTTTAATACTCACCTCATCTGAAAGCTGGCTTCCGCTTAACAGTCAGTCCCATAAAATCAATCCCCATGTCTCCTCACAGAGATATGTGGGTTGTTATCATCAGGTACCTATAATATTCTCTTCCACTTTTATTAAAGGAGACCATAATTCCTGGAAAGGAAGTCCCACATTCAACAAGCTGGTTCCAATCTTCACTACCTCACTGCCCTGAACTATTACAATGGCATTCTAATCGTCCTCAGTACCTTGGGGTTCTCCATTCTCCAGATCATCCAGTACATGGCCAAGAGGTTAAACTTCTTAAAAAATGTTTTCAGCATGTCTCTTTTTTGCTCTGAATGTTTTCATGATTCCCTGTTGTCAAATGAAACACGAATCTACAAGCTTTTTTGGATTTCTCTTTGTAAGCTGTGCAGTGTTCTGCAGTTATCTACAGGACGTAGGCACTAAACAGGTTAATTTATTACATGGGTGAATAAATTCTTATGAAGTTTTATTTTGAAGTTTGGTAGCTTATTAAATTGACTGAGTTTCTGTTCTATTTATTGCATTTTCAGTTCAGATAATGAAACATTTACTGAGAATGACTCCACTTGAGACATTGTTAGGGAAAAGGAACAACTATTGCTTAATTGTTACTATGTGTTAAATATTATACTATATAATTTATGTTCATTATCATTAATCCCAAAACAATCCTGATAGTTAGGTGGTATTGCTCTTATTTTAAAATTAAAATAACTTCAGGACAGTCTGACCTGTGGTGGCGCAGTGGATAAAGCGTCGACCTGGGAACACTGAGGTCGCCAGTTCGAAATCCTGCACTGGCCTGGTCAAGGCACATATGGGAGTTGATGCTTCCAGCTCCTCCCCCCCTTTCTCTCTCTCTCTCTCTCTCTCTCTCTCTTTCACTCTGTGTCTCCTCTCTAAAATGAATAAATAAATAAATAAAAGAAATTTAAAAAATTTAATAAAAAATAACTTCAGGGCAGCTAAAAAGCTTACAGAAGATAATGTATGTTGGTAGAGTGCAGAGTATTTACCTGGCAGCTGCGGCTGATGATGCTATGCTGTGAGAACACTCCAGCAGGTTAAACCCTCCCTGGCTAAGGTGGCCAGACATCCCAAGCGGGCAGCAGGGCTGGACACAGGGAGCATGGCCGCCCTCAAGGACGAGTTCAGGTGGGGAGTGTGAGCGACTGCTCGTGTGCGAGCGTGCTGGTGGCACTGCCCTCTCTGCTCCCGCCCGCTGGTGCAGCTCTGGCATCGGTTTCAGGGACCGTGTAACCTGATCCCTCTGACTCACTCAAAATTTCCCATATAGTAATATTTCCAAAAATGATCTTTTTAATGAGGTATCATTATTTAAAAAATAGATTGATAAGGAAAAGGTTAAATCTTGGGCATCAGCAAAAAATCACAATAGAGAACAAATGGTTAAAATATTTCATCATTTTGAAACAAACCATGTTCCATACAATAATGCACTAAAAATTGTGGAATACGCGCTGTTTTTACCAGGAACTAATGATGCTATGAACACGGTTTTTCTACAATAAATAAAGTGTGGACATCAGAAAAATCACAATTAAGTGTTGAGACTTTGAGAGCCATTTTATGTGTGATATATAATTTAACAAATTCTTGTGAAAAATTTCATGACCTTTTAAACAACGACAGCAGTCTACTAAAAAAAATTCACTCAAATGAGAAATATGCCAAAGAATAAAATAATACTATACATTATTTTTTAATGTATTATATTTATAAATTGTACTTATGTTGAAATTTAAAAAAATATATTACAATACTATTTCTGCATTTTATGAAAAATTTTTTTTTCTTCATATAGACCAAATTTTTAATCAAGAACACCCCCATCCCCGGTCAATGGTGTCCCACTTTACCAATTTTTAAAATCTGGTCACCTTTTTTCTGGCACACGCCGGAGGGAGATCGCCCACTATACGGAAGTGACTCAGTGCCCACCAGGCAGCCTCCTGACCTTTGTGGCCATTTTCTCTGCTGTGACATTCTATTGGCTGAACCCATGTATATAAGCTAGCTTACTTCTATAATAAAGTGGATCTGCGTGACTGAACCTGGTCTCCAGAGTCAGGTCTCTGCGGTTCTGTTGTCCTCACCCCGGTGGGCCTTGTCCACATTCTGGCACCTGAAAAGGGACCTAACCAGTATCCAAGAGATGAATGAGTGACCCTCTGCAATGGGAAACCTCTTAGCAATACATGTCTGCCTGACCGATGCTCTTGCTGAGGACTCTCTGCTGGTTCCTAAGATCCTACAGGTTACTCCTCTTTCAGAGGATCCCCTGCCTTCCTATTTGCCTCCCTCTATGGAAGAGAAAAATAGTTGGACCACTGAGTTTGATAAACTCGCGGCCGAGTGTGCAGAACTGAAACTAACTGAATTAATAGCTGCACCATCAGCTCTGCCACCGGAAGAAACAGAAGTCACCACTTCTACAGTCCCTGCTGGGGCTCAAAGCCCTGTCCCAATTCCTCAGACTCCATTTTCTATCCCAGCTTTAAAGCTGACATGTGCTCCCGCTACAGACCCATGGCCTAGCCTATACGCTCCCTTGTGTCAGCAGAGAGATACTTCTCCTGCGGCAGTAGGATTAGAGCCACCCCACCTTTTTCTGGTCAACATTAACCCTACTGCTGCACGGTCACAAGCTTGGTACCCTCATGACCAAAAAAAAAACAGTTACTACTCTCAGGAAAACCATCCAGGAAGATGGCCTTCACTCTCCCTATGTTAAGCAATTACTTGAGAATATCAGTATTGATTTAAATTACCCCCATGATTGGAAAACGTTGGCCTGACCAGTCCTCACCATGGGGAACTTAATTCAAAGGAAAGCTTTATACAATAAGCAGTGTAAAATAATAGGTGAAAAGAATCAAAGGGCTGGCATTAACATCCCCCCTGAAGCCCTCAAAGGAGAGGGGCAACTTGCCTCTCCTGTCATGCAGGCTACCGGACCCCCTCAATATTTTGATCAAGTACGCCTATGTGCTTCTAGAGCGTTTACCCAACCTAATGCTTATGGAAGGTCCTTGAAGCTTTTCAAATTGCTTAGGGGCCCCAATAAACCTTTTTCAGACTTCCTAGGAAGG
This sequence comes from Rhynchonycteris naso, assembly GCA_037038555.1. Taxonomy (NCBI): domain Eukaryota; kingdom Metazoa; phylum Chordata; class Mammalia; order Chiroptera; family Emballonuridae; genus Rhynchonycteris; species Rhynchonycteris naso. The sequence goes on from CM072998.1 coordinate 234,872,171, forward strand.
ATCCAAGAAGCTGTAAAGTATAAAGTAATGCACAGTGATGCAGCAGATGCTCTAACTAAAGAATTGGTGTGGGAAGGCACCAATGGAGAATGTAGACAGAGTTTGTGTAGAGAGAAGGAGATGGGGAACAGAGGTGAATAAGTCTGGTGAGCTAGAAACCTTTTGATTCTAGGAACTCAGATAAGTCAGTAGCTTTTTGAGCACTGAGTGAGTGGGTTTTGAAACCCAGTGTGTGTTTTCGCTTGCCTGCTGGGTACAAGCTAGAATTAAAGCTGATGGCTCACCAGTTTTGGGCTCTGTTTTTTTCATTACCATCTGTTCAAATCGAATGAGAACCTGCATGTGAATGGCCACGATGGTGACTCCTGGCTTTACACTATTCCACACTTTGTGTCTCTGGCCCCCCTTCCTTCTTTCTCGGCAGGAAAAAATACCTTACATTTGGTGCCGAAAACCCAGGAGGAGTTAGAAGCCCACTGGGGCCTCTCCCCGTCCCCTCTGAGAAAGAAGCAGGATCTCATGATCTCCGACCATCCACCCATGTTGGCGCATGGTGTGGTAAGTCCCATGCCTCCAGCCTTCCCCTCAGTTCTTTCCGCCAAGAATCCCTGTTCGAAACTGTAGCTACACAGGGAAGTCTTTTCCATCTGAGTGCATGTGTGACCATAGAGACATCCTGAGCACATCTACTTTTCCTATCCGTCAGTGGCCAGAGCTTGAGTTTTGGGATGCCAGTTCTCAACTCTGACCACTCCAAGGACTAAGGGTGGCAATGGGGGCACAGGAATTCCAAAACACTCTGGGAGTTGCCTTATCTGAAATCTCTCCCTCCCTAAAGAAGAGGAAACTGTTTTTCTTCTCTGCTGTGGCCAGGCCACAGAACCCACTGGATAATTGGACCAGGTAGCCTCCTGAAGGGACTTTCAGTTTTAACATCCACACCAATTTAACTATTGCCAAAAAAACGCTGGGAGCTTATTGGAGATCCCTTACATACAGGGCTTCTAATTATTTGCACACCCGTCCTTAATCACTGTGCCTCCTGTTACACTGCGCAGGCCACGTTTGGCCAGAGAAACCCTCTGCTCCTAATTTTTTCTTCTCTGTGGACTCCCAACTCTCTTTCCTCCAGAGAGTTCCCTCCCTCCCTTCGCAGGATCCTGTTTCTCATTCACTTGCAAATACTAATCTTTCTCCTCACCTGCTGGCCAGGGGCCCCTCCCTTCTCCACTGTGTTCTTAAGTCCCTCCTCCATCAGACCATTCTCTCCCTATCATTGGCTCTTACACCGTTTGCAGGACGCCCAACCACAATCTGCTTGCAGGAAGTTCTGATCCTGTCCTGCCACTGGACCCAGAATTTCCAGCTGGATCTGAGTGCCAGGCTCCCTAGGAACCCTCCACCTCTTATTCTCAAACCTCAAACCCCTATCCGAGACCTGTGAACATGGCACTTAAAGTTTTCAATGGTTGCAGCTAGTAGAAAATGGCCAAGGCTGTTCACCAGGCCCACATGCAGCAGAAGGCAAAGGTCTAAACCCAGGCTCTTGTGGCAACCCTTAGGCCGGGAGAGCAACAGGGGCAAGGCACAAGAGGTGCCCAGCTCAAGTCTGTACCGCAAAGAGGATCCCCACCAGGAGCTTGCTTTAAGTGTGGCAAGCAGGACCACTGTGTCTGACAGGGCCCCTGCCCGTAGCTACCCACTGAGCCATGCCCTAACTGCAAGCAGCTCGGTCACTGGTGAAGCAATTTCCCCTTTGGGAAGTAGGCTCATGCTCAACATCTCTACCTGGAGGACAAGCCAGCCACATGGGCCCATGGCCTGGACTTGGAGAACCCAGGGTAATGCTACAGAAACTGGTAAGTCCATCTCATTTCTTGTGTTCTTCTCTGTTTTGCCACCACACTCTAGACCTTTAATTTACTCACAGGTCTTGGTTATGGAAATGGATGGAACCCCTTCTTCTCCCATTTGCACACTACCCCTGACATGCAGTTTGAATGGAATCCCCTTTTTTGCACTCCTTCTTAGTTATGCCATCGTACCCTATACCCCTTCTGGGTTGAGACATTCTTCTTAGTCTCAGAGTCACTATCCAGCTGACAGCATATTCCCACTTACTCCTACCATTCCTCAATACCATGGGCTCCCCCATAATCAGTGCTATCCTAATTTCTAACCATGTCTCTCACCTCAAGCTTGCTCCCATGCAGGACGGCTGGCAGTCAGAACCACTGGGCCCTACTTGTCAGCAACTCACCAAAAGGTTGGGACCTGCAGACCATCCTGTTGCTCCTGTCCCTCCCACCAGGAACCTGTTACAGAGTGAGCTGAAGCAGGGAGCAATGCTGCTTAGTAAGACTGGCCTGATGAAAGAACTTTAATCTCCCCAACCATCTGTGAGAAAAATTAAGCAAGAGCCTCTCCTCCTACAACCTGCTTAACTCCTGATGGCAGGCACCCATTCTTACCTGGGCTGCCCCTATCCTAAATCTTCTTCTAATTATCAGCATATAACTCATATTTGCTTTTCTTTTTTAAATTCTTACAGAACTGCATCCGTGAAGTTTCTCAACTCATGGCCAAACAGATGTCCCTCCTGACTCTGCTCAAAGTCACCGCCTTATGACCTCCCCTCTCTATGATGCCCCTAACCAGCAGGAAGTAGCCAGATGAATAAATGGCGCCCTGTTCTATTTAACCAAAAAGGTCAGAATGTAAGGTCAGTGGATAATGGAGATGGTCACGTGAGGAACTCAGACCCGAGACCTTTGGCTAGAGCCGCCTACAACTAAGAATGCCAAAAGAAACTTCCCAGAGATCCTTGGGAGAAGAGCAACTGTCCATCAGTCAGTAAGATTTTACCACATCATATTAGCTCGCCCACCCTAGAGGACCCCTTTAAATACCTCTCACACAGTTTAATTTGGGCGACTCCCATAGCCTCTGTCCCCAGGGCTAGGGAACCTTGTCAGGCAAGATGCACAGTACTTAATAAAGACTTTGCTATTCCACACTTTGTGGCTCCGGCCCCCCTTCCTTCTTTCTCTGCAGGGAAAAATACCTTACACACAGGAGTCTATTAGACTTTACCTTTAACTCAGCATAAGGCCTTTCAGACCCTGCGAGTAGAAGGCCACCCCATCCTTGGGCTCATAGACTCAGATGCTGATGTTTCTGTAATTAGAGAAAAGGATAAAAAGGAAGGCCGGGCTACCCAGCCCAGACCTCTCATACAAGGAGCTAGTGGAGTACAACGAGCCCAACAAGCCGTATGGCCACTCCATTGGACAGATCCTGATGAGGCTACTGGAGAATTCAGTCCCTTATTTATAACTGAATTACCACATACACTTTGGGGATGAGATGTACTGTCTTTACTCCGTGTCTCTATTACCAGCCAGCCTCCCCAATTCTAAAGGCCACTGCTCAACTAAAACCCCCAGAACCCATCAAAATTACATGGGATACTGACCAACCAATTTGGGCCAAGCAGTGGCCATTAACAAACCTGAAATTAAAAGAATTACACAAGCTAGTTCAGCAACAAATTAGAAGCTAAACATATTGACCCTACACCAGTCCTCATAATTTGCCTGTTTTTGTGATACAGAAAAAGGCATCAGGAAAATGGAGATTCCCCCATGATTTAAAGGCAATTAATAAGCATATGGCAAAAATAGACACTTTACAGACAGGCTCTCCACATCCCTCTGTGGTATCACGGGTGGTCGATATTAAAATTCTAGACATCGGGGACGGAAAAGGGTGATGGAGTAGGCGGACGTACCAACTTCCAACTCCCAGAACCAAGGTGGATTATAACTCAATTTTAAGAACCATCATCTGGATAAACCAACTTTGAACTAAACTAAGTGGACTCTTCAACCAAGGAACACTGCAGAAGCCACATTGAGACTGGTAGGAATAGCGAAAATGCTAAGAGGGCTGTCCAGCTCCCCGGAGCAAACAGCAGCCCGGAGAGACCTGCGTGGCGGGAGGAGAGTTTGGCGGAGAGGGAGGGACCTGAGTCCCAGGAACCAAGCCCCAGCCTGCAGTCCCAGAACCTAGAAGAGGTGTTTGGACAGTATTGAGCTGTAAAGCAAGTGAGGATACTGTTTGTGAAAAAGAGATAGTTTTCTTAGACCCAATAATCTCTTTAAAGGGACAGCACAGAAAACCTCTCTCACAACCACGCACCCGGGGCTCTGGGGAACGGGGACAGATGAGAGGAACAGAGCAGCGGGAAGAGAGTGTGGACTGAAGGCACGGGCACACCCTGAGGGACAGCCACCCTGACCCCTGGACTAAGTCATTTCCCTAATCAAAAATGAATATTTCCCCTGGAACTAGCAATACCAGCAAGGGAGACAGGACACTAGCCAAACAAGCTCTCCCATGGCAATTAGAGCAGAGCTGCTTAGAGGGAGGGAGCTCCCAAGCCTACAGTGTGGAGACTTAGGGCACTTCCATCTCTCCGAGGGTTGCTGGAGGGTATGGTGGCGGCAGGATGCTGAAATGCGTTCCTGTCGGTGTCGGCGGAGGCACAACTGATATGAGCTCGGTCTAGCCCAGCAGGGGTAAAGGGGAAGCGCGAAAGCGGTCCGGAAGCTGCGGGCCAGCCTGTGACCCCACTTGTGGGGAAAAATACGGGCAGAGATCTGCTCTGCGACCCTGCGCAAGCCGGCCCTGACTGCAAGGATGGGGCTAGGACCAGGGATGGGCAAGGTGCGCACGACTGAGCTCACACTGCCAACCCTGCCCGGACGGAGAAACCTCGGTTTGCCATCCTGCATGCGCGAGTGGGCTCCTAACGTGGGAACGGGGTACACTCCGAGACTAGTGGAAGTTCGCGGCTGAGCTCACGCCAGCAAACACGCTGGGCCCAATAAACCGAAGTTTGCGACCCTGTGCAGAAGGGACCTGGCCTTGAGGGCGGGGCTAAATTCTGGACGGGCAAAGGCTCACAGCAGAGAGCACATCAAAAGCCCTGCCCAACCCGCGAAACAGTGGCAAATAGGCTCTGGCTGTGGGGGCTGGACGCAAGCCTTCAGGAAACAGGCTAGGTCCGCAACAGAGCAAAGGTGCTCACCTCTGCCCTTGTTGCTGAGGATTCTGGCTTGAGTGACAGCCCCTCCCACGGAGGAGAGGCAGAAATCACAGCAACAGCTGCAGTAGGCTGTCGCTGGCAACGCCCATACCAAACCACCCTAGGCAGCGGCAGAGGGGGTGGCAGGCCTGCAGAAAGACCACACCAAGAGAACACAAAGGCAACACCTACTGAACTCCAGTGGCCACAACTTGCTTATACACAGACAAAATGGGAAGGCAGAGAAATGCAAACCAAGTGAATCAAGAGAAATCCCCAGAGAAGGACCTGAATGAACCAGATATAACCAAACTACCAGAAGCAGAATTTAGAATAATGATAGTTAGGATGTTCAAAGAAATTAGAGCAACAATGGGTAGTCACTATGAACACCTAAATAAAGAGATAATAAGTATAAAAAATAAAATTGAAATAATAAAAAAGAATCAGACAGAAATGACAAATACAGTATCAGAACTGAAGAACACAATGGAAGGAATTAAAAGCAGGATGAATCACACTGAGGATCGAATCAGCGAGTTAGAGGACACAATAAACAAAGGCACAGAAGCAGAGAAGAAAAAGGGAGCTCTGTGACAACCTGAAGAGAAACAACATTCACATCATAGGGGTGCCTGAAGAAGAGGAAAGAGGACAGAAAATGGAAACTTTGTTCAATCAAATCATAGCAAAAAACTTCCCTAAATTAAGGCTAGGAAACATTCCACACATTCAAGAAGCCCACAAAACTCCATTAAAAAGAGAAACCCAAAAAAATCTACACCAAGACACATCATAGTTAAAATACCAAAGTTAAGGGATAAAGAAAAAATCTTAAAAGCTGCTAGAGAAAAAAGGCTATCACCTACAAAGGAGCCCCCATAAGGATAACATCGGACTTCTCAACAGAAACACTTGAGGCCAGAAGGGAATGGCAAGATATAATCAAAGTAATGCAGAACAAGAACCTACAACCAAGACTACTCTATCCAGCAAGGCTAACGTTTAAAATTGAAGGAGAAATAAAGAGCTTTCCAGACGCAGAAAGCCTCAAGGAATTCATTAAAACCAAACCAATTCTGCAAGAGATACTAAGGGGCCTGTTGTGAACAGTTCAAAGGGAGGAAAGAATATAGCAAAAGAAGAATACAGCTTTAAAGAATAAAATGGCAATAAACAACTACATATCAATAATAACCGTAAATGTAAATGGATTAAATGATCCCATCAAAAGAAATAGGGTAGCTGCGTGGATAAAGAAACAGGACCCATATATATGCTGTCTACAAGAGACACACCTTAAAACAAAAGATGCACATAGACTGAAGGTAAAAGGATGGAAAAAAATATTTCATGCAAATGGAAATGAAAAAAAGCCGGGGTAGCAGTACTTATATCTGACAAAATGAACTTTAAAACAAAGGCTGTAGTAAGAGATAAAGAAGGATACTACATAATGATAAAGGGAACAAAAATCACATGATCATTTCAATAGATGCAGAAAAGGCATTTAATAAAATCCAGCACCCATTCATGCTCAAAACTCTCAGTAAAGTGGGAATACAAGGAACATTACTTAACATGATAAAGGGTATCTATGACAAACCCACAGCAAACATCATACTAAATGGACAAAAATTTAAAGCAATCCCCTTAAGATCAGGAACCAGGCAGGGTTGCCCACTTTCACCACTCTTATCAACATAGTTCTGGAAGTCCTAGCTATAGCAATCAGACAAGAAGAAGAAATAAAAGGCATCCAAATTGGAAAAGAAGAAGTAAAACTGTCACTATTTGCAGATGATATGATATTGTATATAGAAAACCCTAAAGTCTCAGTAAAAAACTACTGGACCTTATAAATGAATTCAGCAAGGTGGCAGGATATAAAATTAATACTCAGAAATCAGAGGCATTTCTATATACAAACAATGAACTGTCAGCAAAAAAAATTAAGGAAACAATCCCCTTCACTATTGCAGACAAAAAAATAAAATACCTAGAAGAAAATTTAACCAAGGAGGTTAAGGACTTATACTCGAAAAATTATAAAACATTGATAAAAGAAATCAAGGAAGATACAAACAAGTGGAAGCATACACCATGTTCATGGCTAGGAAGAATAAACATCATTAAAATGTCTATATTACCCAAAGCAATTTATAAATTCAATTATATACCAATTAAAATACCAATGACATTCTTCAAAGACATAGAAAACATATTTCAAAAATTTATATGGAACCAGAAAATAATACAAATAGCCTCAGCAATCTTAAAAAGAAAAAATAAAGCAGGAGGTATCACTCTTCTGGATATCAAGGTCTACTACAAGGCCATTATACTCAAGACAGCCTGGTACTGGCATAAGAACAGGCACATTGATCAATGGAACAGAACAGAGAACCCAGAAATAAACCCACAGCTTTATGGACAACTGATATTTGACAAAGGAGGAAAGACCATACAATGGAGTAAAGAGAGCCTCTTTAACATATGGTGTTGAGAAAATTGGACATCTACCTGCAAAAAAAATGAAACTAGACCATCAACTTACACCATTCACAAAAACAAACTCAAAATGGATAAAAGACTTAAATGTAAGTCGTGAAACCATAAGCATCTTAGAAGAAAACATAGGCAGCAAGCTCTCCGACATCTGTAGCAGCAATATATTTGCCGATTTATCTCCATGGGCAAATGAAATAAAAGGCAAGATAAACAAATGGGACTATATCAAACTAAAAAGTTTTTGCACAGCTAAAGACAATAAGAACAGAATAAAAGGACAAACCACACAATGGGAGAACATATTCGACAGCACGTCTGATAAGGGGTTAATAACTAAAATTTATAAAGAACTTATAAAACTCAACACCAGGAAGACAAACAATCCAATCAAAAAATGGGCAAAAGAAATGAATAGAAATTTCTCCAAAGAGGACATACAGATGGCCAATAGGCATATGAAAAAATGCTCAACATCACTAATTATTAGAGAAATGCAAATTAAAACCACAATGAGATATCACCTCACACCAGTCAGAATGGCACTCATCAGCAAAACAACACAGAATAAGTGCTGGCGGGGTTTAGGAGAAAAGGGAACCCTTTTGCACTGCTGGTGGGAATGCAGACTGGTGCAGCCACTGTGGAAAACAGTTTGGAGATTCCTCAAAAAATTGAAAGTCGAACTGCCTTTTGACCCGGCTATCCCACTTTTAGGAATATACCCTAAGAACACCATAGCACTGTTCGAAAAGAAGAAATGCACCCCCATGTTCGTGGCAGCATAGTTCACAATAGCGAAGATCTGGAACCAGCCCAAGTGTCCATCAGAAGACAAGTGGATTAAAAAGCTTTGGTACATATATACTATGGAATACTACTCAGCCATAAGAAATGATGACATCGGATCATTTACAACAAAATGGATGTACCTTGATAACATTATATGGAGTGATATAAGTAAATCAGAATAAAAAAACTGAGAACAGCATGATTTCATACATAAGTGGGACATAAAAGTGAGACTATGAGACATGGACAAGAGTGTGGTGGTTACGGGGTAGAGGTAGGGAGGAGAGGGAGGGAGAGGAAGAAGGGTAGGGGCACAGGGAAAACCAGATAGAAGGTGACAGAGGACAATTTGACTTTTGGTGATGGGTATGCAACACAATTGAATGATAAGATAATCTGGAGATGTTTTCATTGTACATATGTACCCTGATTTATTGGTGTCACCCCATTAAAGTTAATAAAAAAAATTCTAGACATCAAAGACTGTTTTTTCTCAATCCCCCTCCCTCCAGAAGACAAACCTTATTTTTCTTTACTGTGCCCTCCACTAATCATGCCCTTCCGGCTCAAGGGTATCAGTGGACAGTCCTTCTGCAAAGCATTTAAAATAGCCCCATCATCTTCCAGCGGTATGTAGGCACTGCAACGCAACCTTTAAGGGAGCAATGCCTCATATACCATTACATGGATGACATCTTGATAGCTCATGTGGATACTACAGTATTAGAGGACTATTACCAGCAGTTTTAGCTAATCTGAATGCCATTGGACTTTCTGTAGCACCAAGGAAAATACAAACCCTGCCGCCTTTTACTTTTTTGGGATATCACATAGAGGAGGAAATAACACCTGTTTCCCCTATGCTCTCAGTCCCTCAGAAATGCTCTTTACATGAATTACAAGAGTTATCTGGTCAAATAAATTGGATATGTGAATACCTATCTATTTCTACTGCAGAACTAGACCTCTTGTTCTCCCTCCTTGAGGGCGATAAAGAGCCCACCAGCATCCGCTGTCTTACTCACGCAGCCTGCAAATATCTTGTTAGCACATGTAAACAATGCGAACCCTTATTGCCATTAGGTCCCCTGCAGCCACAAGGTGTCAACCCTCGGGGCCTACAGCCAAATACAATGTGGCAAATAGATGTCACTCATATTCCCCAATTTGGCAAACTTTGCTACATACATGTAATGGTAGACACTTTCTCCAGAGCCATCTTGGCCACGGCCCTAGCTGGAGAGAAGACTACACATTCAATTTGTGCCCTTTGACAGACCATGCTTTGTCTTGGTGTTCCTTGGAAAATTAAGACAGACAATGGGCCCTATTATATCAGCGGCCAGTTTAAAGGTTTTTGTTTTCAATGGCAAATCACACACCGCCTTGGCATTCCTTACAACCCCCAAGGACAAGCCATTGTAGAATGGCAACACAGGGACATTAAGCTCCAAATACAAAAAGAAAGGGGAAGATAAGCCCTGGGCCTCACCTGGAGAAGTGCTTGTCAGTGCTGTATTTACTCTCAATTATTTAACTTATGATTCTGATGGCTTAACTCCTGCTTACAAGCATTGGGAAGGCCTTTGTAGCCAACCGACCCCATTGCCGTTGGTATGCTGGAAGAACCCAGCCACAGCTCAGTGGCAGGGACCACACCCTCTTCTAACACAAGGAAGAAGTTATGCTTGTGTCTTTCCAGAAAATAGCCCGCATCCAATTTGGATCCCAGAAAGGAATGTGCAGTCACTCCTGGTGTCCCAAGATGACCCCACCAATGAATCCCCCAATGCTACAAATCCCACAGTTCAGGAGATGGCCAGCCTCAGCCATGATGAACGACCACCTGGAGGAGGTCCTCAGCGCTCCATGAAAAGACCTCACGACCAACGTGCACGTAACATCACCTGGAGAGATATGAAGGCTCTAGCAGAACAAGCCCGCAGATTGGCCCCTGATGGACCCCCAGGCCCAGGCACTTTATTCCTACTCATATGTGCCCATTGAAGTTAATAGCCCCCAGTGTCCTGCAATCTACTCTAGTAATTGTTCTCTTGGTCTCCCATGTGACAATAGTGGTAGGAAATCCCAAAAGTGGAATGGCACTCTAATGGGGTAACCTCAGTGTCCCAGTGCTACTCAGATTTACTCTCAGTGAGTACAACATCAGCAAGCAGTCATCCAGCAGGTCCAACTGGCCTTAATGAAAAGAGAATGGGGAAATGTTGGTAGAGCACAGAGTATTTACCTGGCAGTTGTGGCTGATGCTATGCTATGAGAACACTCAGCAGGTTAAAACCTCCCCGGCACACCCCGGAGGGAGCTCACCTGTTATACAGAAGTGACTCAGCACCAACCAGGCAGCCTCCTGACCTTTTTGGCCATTTTCCCTGCTGTGACATTCTATTGGCTGAACCCATGTATATAAACTAGCTTACTTCTATAATAAAGTGGATCTCAGTCACTGATCTGTGTCACCTGGTTTCCAGAGTCAGGTCTCTGGGGCTCCGTCGTCCTCACCCCCGGTGGGCCTTGTCCACAAATGTACGTGTATGGAACTAGAGTTCTCATTTAAAGATGTCTGACACCAAACTATTCTAAATGCTATTTTTCTTACACCCAATCTTGGAAATCTCCATGTATCTACAAGGAGAAAATGTAACACACACACACACACACACACACACACACACACACACACACATTTTGAAATGTCCCTGATCTTTAAATTAATCAATAGAACCTAGCACCTAGAAAAGAAACAAATTAACAACAGAATGTGTCATTTTCAATGTTCTCCATTTTATGGAATCATCAAAACAAAATGGTCTCTCTTGATTGCCATCTGATCTCTTCCTAGAGCAGTGGAATTAAGAGAAAGGGAAGAAACAAATGCTTTCATTGGTGCTTTCTCTGTACTCCATAGTGTGACAGTACAGTGTGGAGTTAAACAGGGGACTTCCACACACTGGGTCCATACTCTACCACTGAACCAACTGGTCAGGGTCTTAAATTTTATACAACTACCTTTCTTTAAGTGACAGTGATTTATAAGCCAGAAATAGTAACTAGATGTCTTATCACTCACATGTTTATTCTTAAATAACATTTTCTCTAATCATCATACATCGAGAAAGAACCTCTATTTGGAAGTGCATTACTAACAATTCACAATCCTTAAGAAGGCAAATATTTAAAAAATATAAACGCTTTCTCTCTTGACAATAGTTGAGTTTTATCACCCTTAGATAAGGATTAATATATTTAACAATTATAATACCAGAGATATGAATCAGTGTTCTCTAATATTTAAAATAAAAAATGCTTATCAGTTAAATTAACAGGTTGATTTAAATATAACCATAGTCTGCTAAATATTTGTTTTCTTCTAATTTTTTCTTGTATCTTTCAAAAGAAGAGAAAAATATAAGCAATATCATGTGTCAAATGATCTCTAGTCCACCTCAAATAATCATATAACAATTTGACTAATAGTGTTAATTAACAACAGCTGTTTAAATGAACATTATGTCTAAAACAGTGGTTCTTAACCTGGGTTCTATTGAACCCTAGGGGTTCGATGAGTTGGTCTCAGGAGTTTAGAGAAGCCTCTGCCGCAGAGGCCAGAATTAAGTAATACCGTAATTTGTTGTGAATTCATGCACTTTGTAGGTTTTGTTCTTTGAGCAAAGTGATGTTCATACAAGGCTCATTTTGTGCACCAGTAAAAAAACATATACCTATGTCTTGAATTTGGAAAAAAAATTATATTTTATTTATCAATAAAGAAGGGTTCGGTGAATCCGCATATGAAACTGGTGGGTTCGGTACCTCAAAAAAGGTTAAGAACCACTGGTCTAAAGTAACAGTACATATACACACTGCAGGTAACGAAACTCTAAGTATTCACCATCTTTAAAGTGTGTTCTTACTTGGTTAAACTACACATAGCCATTTACATATGTATCTAAAACAAGTAATAATATACTTAATTATATCTGTAGTGATATTCATTATGAGTCTTTAAAAATACTAATCAGATAATTGACATTTAGTAATGACAACTTAATTTAAACCAATTTAAATTTTATCATTAGATAAAAATCCATGTACTGTAACTGTACTTATCAGATTTTTCTCGTCATTTGGATGCCCATACTCTTGATTTTTAATAAAAAGGTGTCTGCTATCCTTTGAAAAGAAAAAAGATTATAATTATCGCAGGGTTTGCACCTAGTAGAGAACAATGACTGGATGGGAGGGATGGGACAGCACAGCCAATACCACCAGGAGCCCCCTCACCACACCAAGGGTGAGATGACCCAAACAAGCTGCTGAAACAGGAGGAGGAGGAGAAGGTTAACACAGCGCACTCCATGCTCACACAGTCATTCAGAAACAACATCCAGGTGCCCAATAACTGTTGCAATGACAAGAAGTTCCTGGGCCATGTGAAGACCTTTGACAGGCCCTGCATAATGGTTACCATGGTCCTGCAAAACTGGTCATCCCTGTCAAATAGGGACCTCCTCCCTGCTGTCAGAACTAGCTCCTCCATACTGCAGAGATCTACCCTTTGAGATGGGAATAATAAAGTCCTGTTTGTTTTTTTAATAATAACAATAAAATGAACACTGACCAATGTATGGTTGTGCTCTCACAGGCTGATTTGCATGTGTTAAGAGACAGTGATGTTGGTTTCAAAATCTATTTCTAAAGTTATATTTGTCATAAGAATTATATAAATTAATAAAATATCACATCAGCCATAAATTATGAGGGTGAATGAGTTATTTTTAATTAAACTATATTGAAAGCATTGAAAAGAATGCATAAAGGCAAACATTAAAAATGTTTCATTTGGTGTGGGCAAAAACATCTCAAAGTTTGAACAAAAAAAAATTATAATAAAAAGCATTATCTTTAAATTCAGTATGCAAGACATGAAATTTGACGTCAGAATAATGGCAGCATGAGAGATACTCCTGATCTCTCCCCTTGAAATTTCAGCAAATTAAACAACTCTAACACAATGAAGGAACCTCAGCTGGCATTGCAGACATGCCTGAAAAATCCATGCACCAAATGGACTAAAGGTGGGATGGGGTATAAAAGGCGGTAGAAGATAAAATGCATTCACGAAGGGCTTTAGAAAAGAGAGGAGACAAACCTGGGGTAACAGGGTATTTTTTTCTCTGCTGGACTATAGGAAGGATGGAAGCTCAGGCTATTTGGATTTTGTCTGAGGGGTACAAAGAGGGAAATTCAGAATGACTGGGTCTCCTTCTGCTGGGAGTAGCCATGAGATAGAGAGGCAGAGGGGGAGATAAACCAAAGATGGTCAGAGTGCAGGGTCATGGCCAGTGTTCCCACAGTCTGCCTTCAGCTCGCACTTGGCAGAGACAGAGAAAACTAAAGTGAAATCCTCCAGCCTCCCAGATCCCAACTCCCTTGCCTTGCAGTATGAAGAGTGGCAGAGTAAAAACCCACAGGTAGCTCTCCAGAGCAACTCTTCCCTGAAGAACAGAAGTGCTCCACATCTGGGCCCCAGGTCTCTGGAGACAAGGGGATGAGTGCCCTGCAGCCTGAGATTGCCATTGCTAGAGTCATAAAGCCAGAAAGCCGAAGCCATAAGGCCTTCACAACATGCCTCACACACACATGCAACTGTGACCCATTGTGACAGCAACATCTCAGCAGAGGACAGCCCAGGAACTTCATAGATCTAAAACTTGTAATACAGTGACACCTACTAAAAGAAACTTCAAAACCAAAATTTATTTTTCCTCCTTCATTTTTTTCTTATTTTTCTTTTTTTTATTTCTATCCTTTTTTCTCTTTCTCTTATTTGAATTTCATTTTTCTCAAATTTTTAATTTTTCTCTTTTTTCTGGGTGTTTTCTTTATGATCTTTTCTTTTGTTTTAGATCCTTCTTTATGGTTTTTCTTCTTTACTAGGCAAAATTTAAATTTTTATAGTTTTTTAGTTTTTCATATTTTTAGTTGGTTTTCTGTTAGTATTCCTAACAACATTACACTCAAATGCCATCAAGGAAGGAGAAATCAAATACCATGGCTATACAAAACATGTAATTCAGAAAGAAAATGAAAAATCTCCAGAAAAATAAAAAACACAATCACATAAAAAACTTGTAGTTAAATTACAGAGAATTCAAAATTGAAGTTCTGAAAATACTCAACAAGATGTGAGAAAATACCAATAAGCAACTTAATGAGCTCAGAAAACAAAATGAATACTTCACCAAGGAGATTCAAACTTTAAAAACAGAAATGAAGAACATAGTACACTAATTGAAAAATGAGGTAGCAAATTTGGCTAACAGAACATAGAGGAAACATCGAAACAGGTAACTAGAGATGCTATAGAAAGAATAGGAGAGAGATTTATAAATTAAAAAGAAAACTGAGAGAATTCTACAAAAGTTGTCTGACTCCATCAAATATAAGAATAATGAGTACATTAGAAGAAGAGGGGAAGAAGGGAATGAAGAATCTGTTTAAAAAAATAATTGATGAGAATTTCCTAAGCCTATGGAAAGAGTTATAGCTTTGAATCCAAGAAGCAATCAGAACACTAAGTTATCTCAACCCAAACAAACCTACTCTAAGACACATCATAATAAAATTGTCAAAAATAAATGAAAAACAAAGAATTCTCAAGGTAGCTAGGGAAAAGAAGATCAGAACATATAAAGGAAAATCTATGAGATTATCATCAGATTTCTCAGCAGAAACTCTACAAGCCAGAAGAGAGTGAACCCAAACGTTCAAAGTAATGAAAGAGAGAAATTACCAGCAACAAATACTATACCCGTCATAATTATTCTTCAAATATGAAGAAAAAATAAAAACTTTTATAGACATACAAAAACTGAGGAAATTTATCACCAGAAAACCCCACTGCAGGAAATACACAAGAGGGTAATTCGACCAGACACAAAGAACAAAACAAATAAAAACTACAAGTAAATCTCCAACAAGGTGAAAATAAAAACAAGAATAATCTGTGACAACAATAACATTAAAGAGGAGAAGATAAAGATCTGTAGTAGCAAAGAAGGATGGAGTGCAGAAGCACTCATAAGACAAAAGACTCTTGTACATATGAACATTTCCTCTTAATAACCTTATGGTAACCATGCATAAAAAGGTACTACAGAACACACAACTTAAAAAAAAAAAGAAAATGGGGAAAGAAGTATAGAATACTACGAAATAAAAACAACTGACAGAAATAGAAAAGAGAAAAAACAAACAAGACACAGAACCACCCTAAAACAAAACATAAAATGTTATAGGAAATCTTTAAATGTCAGCATTTAACCTAAAAATAAATGGACTGAACTCACCAATAAAGAGGCAAAGAGTAGCAGACTGGGTCAAAAAGCAAAACCTAATTATATGCTGCCTTCAAGAGATACATCTAAGGTGCAAGGTCAAAAGTAGACTCAAAGTGAAAGACTGGAAAAATGATTCTCCAAGCAAATAATATCTAAAGAAAAGGAGGTGTAACAATACTCCTGTCTGACAATGCTGACCTCAAGACAACAAAGGTAACCAGAGATAAAGATGAACATTTCATGATGACAAAGTAGACATTGTATCTAGAAGACAGAACACTTCTTAATATATAAGTATTGAATCAGGGAGCACCAAAATATATAAGACACCTATTAACTGATGTAAAAATAGAAGCAGACAAAAACACAATCATATTTGGAGATTTCAGGACACCATTAATGGCTTTAGTTACTCATCCAAACAGAAAATCAATAAAGAAATATTTACCTTAAATGACACACTGAACCAAATGGACATGATAGACATTTATAGGACATTTTATACCAGAATATCAGTTTATATATTCTTCTCCAGTGTACAATGAACATTCTCATGGATAGGCCATATGTTGGGCCACAAAACTAACAACAAATTCAGAAAGTTTGAAATCATCCCAAGCATATTTTCTGACCATAAGCTTTTGAAATTAAAATTTAACTGTAAAAAGGAAGTAAAACAACCAAAAATTGTGAAAATTAAACAGCATACTTTTACAAAATTACTGGATAAAGAAGAAATAAAAGCAGTGGTCAAAACATATATACAGACAAATGAAAATGACAACATGACATGTCAAAATTTCTGAGACACAGCAAAAGCAGTAATAAGAGTGAAGTTTATATAATGACAGGCTTATATAAAATACAAGAGAGATCCTAAGTACACAACTGAACATCACATCATAAAGAACTAGAAAAGGAAGAACAAAGGCAACCTAAAGTCAGCAGAAGAAAACAAATAGTAAAAATTGAAGCAGAACTAAATGAAATATAGAACACAAAAAGCTATAAAATTAATAAAACAAAGAGTTGGTTCTTTAAGATCAATAAAATTGACAAACCACTGGCTAGACTCAGTAAGGAAAAAAGAGGAAAGACTTATATAAACAAAATCTGAAATAAGAGAGAATAAATTACCACAAATACAATAGATATACAAAGGATCATAGTAGAATATTATGAAAGATTATATGCCACCAAATTCAACAACCTAGAGGAAATGGATAAATTCCTAGAACTATACAATCTTCCTAGACTGAGCCACAAAAAAGTAGAAAACCCACATAGACCTATAAGCAGGGGGGAAATAGAAACAACTATAAAAACCTTCCAAAAAACAAAAGTCCAGGACCAGATGGCTGTACTAGTGAATTCTACCAAACATTGAAAGAAGGCTTGGTATCTATCCTTCTCAAAGTCTATCAAAAAAATAGAAGAAGAAGCAATACTCCCTAACACATTTTATGAGTCCAACTTAACCCTGATACCAAAACCTAGCAGAGACTACACAAATAAAGAAAACTACAGACCAATATTTCTAATGAATACAGATGCAAAAATCCTAAACAAAATATTAGAAAATTGAATACAACAACACATTTTTAAAAATATGCCTGACCTGTGGTAGTGCAGTGGACAAAGAATCAATCTGGAATGTTGATGTCATTGGTTTGAAACCCTGGGCTTGCGTGGTCAAAGCACATATGAGAATTTATGCTTCCTGCTCATCCCCCTTCTCTCTTTCTTCCTCTCTAAAAATAAATAAATAAAATCTAAAACAAAAGTAAAAAAATATATACATCACTATCAAGTAGGATTCATTCCAGGAGCACAAGATGGTTCAATATATAAAAATTGATCAACATAATACACTACATCAACAAAACAAAGAACAAAACTTATGTGATCCTATCAATAGATGCAGAAAAGGCATTCGATAAGATACAACATCTCTTTATGTTAAAACACTCAAGAAAATTAGAATAGAAGGAAAGAATCTTAACATAAAAGAGGTCATATATGGCAAAACATCAGATATTATTATAGTAAACGGGTAAAAAATGAAGGCTTTTTCTCTAAACTCAAGAACAAGACAAGATTGCCCACTTACTCCAATCTTTTCAACATAGTTCTGGAAGTTTTAGGGAGAGCAATTGGGCAAGAGAAAGAAATAAAAGGCACCCATATTAGAAAAGAAGAAGTAAAGGTATCATTTTTTGCAGATGAAATGATTCTGTCTAGAGAAAACACCAAAGAGTTCACCAAAAAACTATAAGAAACAATAAGCCAATATGGTAAAGTCACCAATATGGTAAAATCAATATACAAAAGTCTATAACTTTTCTATATGCCAACACTGAAATTTTGGAAAATAAACTCAAAAATCAATTCTTCTTACAATTGCAATAGAGAAAATAAAAGAACTGTACCTAAGAATAGGTACAGTTCTTTTATTTTCTCTATTGCAATTGTAAAAAGGATGTGAAGGAATTATATACTGAATAATACAAAGCATAATTGAAAGAAATTTTAAAAAACACAATGCAATGGAAAAATATTTTATGTTCGTGTATTGGAAGAATCAACATATTTAAAATGGCCATATTAACTAAAGCAATATAGAAAACTTAATGCAATCCCCATCAAAATCACAATGTCATTTTTTTTTAAATAGAACAAAAAATTACCAGGTTTGTATCAAACCATAAAAAAACCAAATAGTCAAAGGAATTCCAAGGGAAAAAAAACAGACATACAGACCAATAAAACAAAATCAAGAACCCAGAAAAAAACCATATATAAAACACACAATAGAGAAAAGAAAGCCTCTTCAATAAATGATGCTGGGAAAATTAGAAAGCTACATGCAAAAGAATGAACTTGACTACAGTTGGTTCCCATGCACAAAAGTTAATTCAAAATGGATCACAGACCTAAATATAAGATCTAAAACAGTAAATTACATAGAAGAAAACATAAGTATTAAGTTTATGGACCTTGGTTGCAGAAAACAATTTATGAATTTGATCTCAAAATCAAGGAAAGTAAAGGCAAAAATGAATGAACGGGACTATTTTCAACTAAAAAGCTTCTACACAGCAAAAGAATAGGACAACAAAACAAATAGGCAGCCAATTAAATGGGAAATAATATTTGCAAACAATAGCTCCAATAAGGGGTTAATATTCAAAATATATAAAGAACTCACAAAGCTCAGCAACAAACAAACAAGAGGACCTGAACAGGCACTTCTTCCAAGAGGACATACAAATGGCCAACAGATATATAAAAAGATGCTCATCTTCACTAGCTTTAGAGAAATGCAAATCAAAATTACAATGAGGAGAATAAAGATGGCAATGGTGTAGGCGGACATTCCAACTGTCACCTCCTAGGACCAAACTGGATTACAACTTAATTTAAGGACAATCATCTTGAAAAACCAACTTTGGACTATACTAAGAGAAATTTATAACAAAAGATCACCAAAGAAACCACACCGAGACTGGTAGAAAGGGCGGAGATGCAGAAAGTGCTGCCCACTCACAGGAGTAAGCAGTGGGCCAGAGGGACTCTCATGGCAGGGTGGGTTGTCCTAAGAGGTGTGGGTCCTTAGCCACAGGTCTGGAGCCCCAGCCTAGAGCCCCGGAGCCTAGAAGAGGCACCCAGACAGCATTTAGCTGTGAAAAGAGCCAGGTTTCTGTTCGTGAGAGACACATCACTCAGACACAGACTCTCTTTAAAGGGCCCGCACAGAAAACTTAATTCACAGCCACTTAGCTGGGGCTCCTGCGGGAGAGAGCTGAGAGGACTGGAGTTGCAGGAGTATGTAAAGTTGGAGGCTCAAGGAGAGAAATTGTGGTGGATGGCCACCAGAAACCCCTGTGCTGAATCATTCTCCACTATTGCAGTCACCATCTTTCTTGGTGGAGCATCCCCTTTCTTCAGTATCACCCTGGGGAAAAGCAGCTGCACTGCCATTGGGAGTCCATCCTATCCCAGGAATGGCGATGGGTCATTCTGAGAGGTGACAAAGCAGGAGGCACATCAGTGACTCAGTTTTTTGGTGTTGAGACCAGAGCTCTCCCCCCCCCCCCCCCCCCCGTCAAACTCTCCAAAGTCTATGGCTGCTGCTTCCACCTCACAAGAGACTCAGCTGAATCTGTCTGGAGAGGGAGCAGACAACACCTCTGGGTCTCAGAGGCCACACCTGCCAGACTCCTGGGGCCACACCCTGCAAGGTCTGTGAAAGAAGTCTAGACAGACTGACACCTGGGTCCAACGGGCAGAGCCATATCCACCACCTTTCCTGATCACTTAATTTCCACAGGCTCTAGACTCTAGCAGAGGTTTTTTTTCAGCAACTGAGCCCAATAAGCAGCCAGCAGACAGGTTACAGAAGGTGAGACTCAGGAAAACTTGCCCATTTGAGTGGATATTCCTCCAGGACCAGAGTGGGTAAAAGCCAGCCTAGGAGTGCAGCTTGGTATTTCTATGTATACCTGGGCCCAGCAGAGGCAGCCACAAACTATGAATTGCTTGTAGCTCCAAGGTTGCTAAGGGTCAGTCATGGGCAGTGTATCCCACTGGCCTGTGTTGTGCTCCTGCTTGGGAGGCCCAGGGCTGACACATCCAGGGGCAGCTGTGGAAAGCATTGGTTCAGGACCTAACAACCTTTATTAGAGTGGTATTCTAAGGAAAAGTTCCTCACACCAGGCCACTCTCTGTTCCACTCTCTGTGATCAACACCAGCACAGAGGCTCATGTGCATTGAATAGGGTGAAGTTTCACAGTCAATCAGCTGTCCTAGATACTAAATATTCAGTCCTACTAAGATAGATTTCACAGGAGGAAGGGAGAGAGACTTGGAGCATGGATATTTAAAGTGCAGGTCCCTGTGAGTCTATTATTGGATCTGGTCAAGGGGTTTAGCCACCTTTGGAGGGGCACAGTCAGCCCCAGGAGAAGATTCTCTCAGTCTTATTCCCTGAGACTGGGGTCTCAACAGATAAAAGAACTTCTGCAGAGAGGACTGTCAGCCACACTCCATCTGTACCTATGGCTCACTTTGTTGGGGAGAAATAAAATTTGAGTATCCAACAGTGACTGAGGGATCAAGCTCTGGAATAAAGGCTACATTTCCTGTACTGAGCCTCTAAGAGACTCCTGAAGTAGGGGATTCCACAAATGTTGTATTCACAACCTCAGCTGCCCTAACCCACCAAGTGTGCAACTTGTAGAAGAATTATTTGGGTAAGACCAATCTGAGCCCATACTACAGTCTTACTACAGAAGACTCTGTGGGAAGACCAGTCAGCTGAAGAGGTGGAGGAACAGCTGAAAAGTGGAGACAAATCTTACAAAGCTTGGGAATTTTATGGAGCTTTTGTCATCTCTAAGCAGGAGGAAGGTGCCCTTATACAAAGGTTGGACCCTCCCACTGTACCCAGACACAGAAAATTTAAACACAAACAGTGAAAAGTGCTGTAGCTGCAGACTGGTATTCCAAAGTGAATTAAAAACAACAGCTGACACCAACCCAAGAAGAACCAGAGCCAACACTACTGGTAGTAGGTGGCAGGCAGCACCAACCCTAGACTGAACTACAAGAAGCACATCCAAAGTGGAATCTACCAGGCATTAGACACTGTGGAGAATAAATACGCCCAACAGGACAGACACCGCACATTGTTTAAGCACATAATCAAGGTTAACGTTTATAGCCAGCCAGTCTGAAGGGATAAACATACCCACAAAAGGACCAACAGCATATAATACTCACATACAATAAGAGGGAAAATAGTGCCCTCAAGAAACATTCCTAGAATAAGAAAAACAAGTGGCCTGGAGGACAATACCACTGAGCTCATCTTCTTTGTAAAGACCACACAAAAATTTCAAAGTCAGATAGTGCTACCTAATACAAAAACAAAATATGCAGAAAGAAAACTGTGATGCAAATAAGTCAACAAAAGAAATCCCCAGGTAAAGAACTGAATGATATAGAAGCAACAAAAATATCAGATACAGAGTTGAAAACAATAATTTTAGAATCTTGGAGTAACAATGGATGGATATAATGAGCCCCTAAATAAAAAGATAGCCAACATCAGAAAGGATATTGAGATCATAAAAAAGAACAAGTCAGAAATGACAAATACAATATCAGAAATGAAGAATGCACTAGAAGGAATTAATAGCAGTCTGGATGAAGCAGAGGATCAAAGCAGTGATTTAGAGGAAAAGATAAACAAAATTACAGAAACAGAGCAGCAAAAAGACAAGAAGCTCAAAAAGTCTGAGGATACTCTAAGAGAGCTCTGTCACAACATGAAGAGAAACAATATTCACATCATAGGGGCTCTGAAAGAGAAGAGAATAAGGAATAGAGAACCTGTTTGAAGAAATTATAGCTAAAAATTTCCATAAATTGATGAAGAAAAAGGTTACACAAGTTCAAGAAGCACAGAGAGTTGCACTAAAGAGGAATCCAAGGAGGCCTACAGCAAGACACATCATAATTAAAGTGTTAAAATTAAGAGGCAAAGAAAGAATACTAAAAGCTGTAAGAGGAAAGTAGTTAATTACCTACAGAGAAGTCCCAATAAGGATGACATGTGACTTCTCAACAGAAACACCTGAAGCCAGAAGTGGTTGACAAGAAATAATCAAAGTGATGGAAGACAAGAACTTACAACCAAGATTTTTTATCCAGCAAGGCTATGATATAAAACTGAATAAGAAACAAAAAGCTTTCCAGACAAAAAAAAAAAAAACCCTCAAGAAATTCATTACAACCAAACCATTACTACAAGAAATGTTAAGGGGCCTGCAATAAAAAGAGCAAAGGAAAAGAAAAGTGAGAAAATAAAAATTGTAAATTTAAAGAATAAGATGGCAATAAACAACTACATATCAATCATAACTGTACATGTAAATGCATTAACTGCTCCAATCAAGACAAAGGGTAGTTGTGTGAATAAGAAAACAGGACCCGTACATATGCTGTCTGCAAGAGAACCATTTTAGAACAAAAGATATACATAGACTAAAAGTGAAGAAATGGAAAAATGTATTTCACGCAAATGGAAATGGAAAAAAAAGCTGAGATAACAATACCTTTATCTGACAAAATAGACTTTAAAACAAAGGCTATTGTAAGGGGTAAAGAAAGTCACTACAGATCCTCCAGACAAAAAAATTAGCAAAGAAACAGTGGCCTTAAATGACACACTAGATCAACTGGATTTAATAGATATCTTCAGAATCTTTCACACCAAAGCAGCAGAATATATATTCTTTTCTAGTGTTCATTGTACATTCTCTAGGATAGAACACATTAGGACACAAAATGAGTCTCAATAATTTTAAGAAGATTGAAATCATATCAAGCAAGCATCTTCTCCGATCACAATGACATGAAACTAGAAATAAACTACAATAGAAAAACTGAAAAACATTCAAACACTTGAAGGCTAAATAGCATGTTATTAAATAACAAATGGGTTAACAATGAGATCAAGGAAGAAATAAAAAATTGTCTCGAAACAAATAAAAATGAACATACAACAACTCAAAATTTATGGGACACAACAAAAGTATTCTTGAGAGGGAAGTTCATAGCATTACAGGGATACCTGAAGAAGCAAGAAAAAGCTTAAATAAACAACTTAACCCTGTATTTAAAAGAACTAGAAAAAGAACAACAAATAAAGCTCAGAGGAAGTACAAAGAAGGCAATAATAAAAATCAGAGTGGAAATAAATGACATAGAGGCTAAAAAAACAATACAGAAGATCAATGAAAACAAGAGCTGGTTTTTTGAAAAGGTAAACAAGATTGATGAATCTTTAACCAGACTCATCAAGAAAAAAAGAGAGGACTCAAATAAATAAAATTAGAAATGACAGTGGAGAAGTAAATACAGATACTGCAGAAATACTAAGGATTGTAATAAAATACTATGAAGATCTGTATGCCAAAAAATGGGACAATCTTGGCAAAATAGGTAAATTCCTAGATACATATAATCTTTGAAAACTCAATGTGGAAGAATCAGAAAACCTAAACAGACTGATTACAACAAATGAAATTGAAACAACTAGCAAAAAACTTCCAGCAAACAAAAGTCTTGTTCCAGATGGCTTCAAAGGCAAATTTTACCAAATATTCAAATAAGCACTAACTCTTATCCTTCTCAAGCTATTTCAAAAATTTTAAAGGAGGGAAGACTTCCAAGTTCTTTTATGAGGCAAGCATAATCCTCATTTCTAAACCAGGTAAAGACACTACAAAAAAAGAAAACAATAAGCCAATATCCCTGATGAACTTAGATGTTAAAATTCTCAACAAAATATTAGCAAACTGGATCCAGTAATACATGAAAAAAATCATACATCATGATCAAGTGGGACTTATTCTGGGGAAGCAAGGCTGGTACAATATTTGAAAATCAATCAATGTAATTCATCACATAAACAAAAGGAAGGGTAAAAATCACATGATAATATCAATAGATGCAGAAAAAGCATTTGATAAATTCCAGCACCCATTTATTATCAAAACTCTCAGCAAAGTGGGAATACAGGGAACATACCTCAACATGATAAAATCCATCTATGTGAAACACACGGCGAACATCATACTCTATAGGCAAAATTTAAAAGCAATCTTCGTAAGATTAGAAACACAGCAGGTATGCCCCCTTTCACCACTCTTATTAAACATAATTCTGGAAATCCTAGCCTCAGCAATCAGACAAGAAGAAGATATAAAAAGGCATACAAATTGGTAAAGAAGAAGTAAAACTATCATTGTTTGCTGATGTCATGGTAATATACATAAAAAACCCTAAAGCCTCAGTCAAAAAACTACTAGACTTAATAAATAAATTTGGCAAGGTGGCAGGATATAAAATCAATATTCAGAAATTAGTGGCATTTTTATACACCAACAATAAACTGTCTAAAAGAGAAATTAAGGAAACAATCCCCTTCACTATTGCAACAACAACAATAAAATAAAGTACCTAGGATTAAGTTTAAACAAGGAGGTAAAGGACTTGTGCTTGGAAAATTATAAAACATTGATAAAAGAAATCAAGGAAGATACAAATAAGTGAAAGCATATACCGTGTTCACGGATAGGAAAAATAAACATCATTAAAATGTCTATATTACTGAAAGCAATCTATAAATTAAAGCAATTCATATTAAAATACCAATGGCATACCGCAAAGATATAGAACAAATACTTCAAAAATTTATATGGAACCAAAAAGGAACACGAATAACCTCAGAAATCTTGAAAATAAAGAATAAAGTGGGAGGTATTACACTTCCTGATATCAAGTTATACTACAAGGACATTGTACTCAACACAGCTTACACAACTCGCATAAGAACAGACTTACAGATCAATGGAACAGAACAGAGAACTCAGAAATAAACCCATGACTTTATGGTCAATTGGTATTTGACAAAGGAGGTAAGAGCATACAATGGAGTAACAACAGTTTCTTTAATAAATGGTATTGGGAAAATTGGACAGGTACATGCAAAAAAATGAAATGAGACCACCAACTTACACCATTCACAAAAATAAACTCAAAATGGATAAAAGACTTAAATTAAGTCTTGAAACCATAAACATCTTGGAAGAAAACATAGGCAGTAAACTCCAATATCTCTCATAGCAATATTTTTGCTAATTTATCTCCAAGGACAAGTGAAATAAAGGACAAAATAAATAAATGGGACTATATCAAACTGAAAAGCAGAATACACAATACACCATGAATAAAATAAAAAGACAACCCACAGAATGGGAGAACATATTTGTCAATACGTCTGATAAAAGGTTAATAACCAAAATTTATAAAAAAGTTCTAAAACTCAACACCAGGAAGGTAAATAATCAAATTAAAAATGGACAAAAGAACTAAATAGACACATCTCCAAACAGGACATACAAATGGCCAATACGCATATAAAAAAATCTTCAACGTCATAAATCATCAGAGAAATGCAAATTAAAACCACAATGAGATACCACTTCATACCTGTCAGAATGTCGTACGTTAACAAAACAACAAACAGTAAGTGCTGACAAGGGTGTGGAGAAAAGGGAACCCTCCTGCACTGCTGGTGGGAATGCAGACTGGTGCAGCCACTGTGGAGAACTGTATGATGTTTCCTCAAAAAATTAAAAATGAAACTGCCTTTTGACCCAGTTATCCCACTTTTAGAAATGTATCCTAAGAATACCAAATCACTGGTTCAAAAGAAAATATGCACCCACATATTTATTGCAGTATTGTTTACAATAGCTAAGATCTGGAAACAGACCAAGTGTCAGTCAGTAGATGAGTAGATTAAAAAGCGGTGGTACATGTACACAATGGAATACTACGGGGCTGTGAAAAAAAGGAAATATTACCTTTTGTGGCAGCATGGTCGGATATGGAGATTATTATGCTAAGTGAAATAAGGCCAGACAGAGAAAGAAAAGTATCATATGATCTCACATATATGTGGAATCTAATGAACAAAGTGAACTGAGGAATGGTCACAAGGACCAGAGGAACAGCAGTCAGATGGAAGAGGATGAGTGGACGGAATCAGAGAAGGTAGCAAGTCCTAGAGGGAAGAGGGGAGAGAGTTTGGAGGAGGGAGGAAAAGGGGGTATAAAAAGGGACACAGGGCTGGGGGTGAGGGAGTTATATTCAGTGGGACACTTGAATCCATGTAAACACAATAAATTAAAAATTAATAATAAAATAAAAAAACTACAATGAGATACCACCTCACACCTGTTAGATTGGTTATTATCAACAAGGCAGGCAATAACATGTGTTGGAGTGGCTGCGGAGGAAAAGGAACCCTCATTCATGGTGGGAATGCAAATTAGTTCAACCAATATAGAAAAAAGTATGTTGGTTCTTCAAAAAATTAACAATAGAACTACCATTTAAACCAGCAATCCTTCTTTTTGAGTATCTACCCCCAAAGCTTGAAAACATTAGTACGTAAAGACACATGCACCCCATGTTAATCGCAGCATTATTCACAGTGGCCAGACATGGATGCAACCAAAGTGCTCTTCAGTAGAGGATTGGATAAAGATGTGGTGCATATATACAATGAAATACTACTCAGCCATACGAAATGATGACATAGTGATATTTACAACAACATGAATGGACCTTGTGAACATTATTATACTGAGAGAAATAAGTAAATTAGAAAAAGCTAAGAACTGTATGATTTCACACATAGGTGGGGTATAAAACTGAGACTCATAGATATAGATAAAAGTGAAGTTGTTACCAGGGGAGGGAGATGGATGGGAGAGAAATGGGGGGAAGGGAGTAGGGAATGGGTGTAAAGAAGGACAAGTATAAGGTGACAGAAAATGATCTGACTTTGGGTGATGGGTGTACAACATAATCAACAGTTCAAATTTTATAGAAATGTCTGCCTGAAACCTATGTAGTTTTATTGATCAATGTCACCCTGTTAAATTTCATTTTCTAAATAAAATTTTTTAAAAAAATTCAACTTGTTTACAAAAATACATACATGATATTCACCTTTAAAAAACTGAAACTAGATGTCATAAATTATACTAACTTGGTAGAAAAACTTAAGCCTCTACCAAAAAGACAATAAGAAACAAAGATCCACAGGGCCATACCCTAGGTAATGACCTTGGCCATACATTCAAAGATTATAAATACATGTCCTTTTCATGTATAAAAACAAAATGAAATGTGTAAGATATGTGTGTGCTCTTATTTTAATTCTCTGCCTCAGTCTGATTTTGTTCTTAATTAATCAAATATTCATCCTTATCACACATTTCTACCACAACATAAACATCTGCAAACTTGTTTTCTAGGTGAAGTAAAGGGCAATGCTGCCTCTGAAGAGCAGTGAGAGAGGTGTTGGAGGTTTGGAGAAGGTAGGAAGGAGATCCATATTTAAACACCCAGGACGGCAGGAGTGAGACCCCAGTGGAGGCTGGTGAATACTAATTTACCTGATAATACCAGCCTGATAGAAGTTCTTCTCCAGCAACCCTTTGCTGCTTGTTGACAGGTTATAGGAATGGGGGTAGCTGAGTTCATTCAAGGTTAAGTTTTTATAAAGTAGGTGGGAAAAAAACAAAAGAAGACAACAGAGATAACAATATTTGTAAGAATGTGAATATAATAATGATCATAGAATGTACACAAGACAAAGAAGAGTGCTGATAATAGCAGAGCCAGTGGATAGAAAGTTATGAGATTAATGGATTAGAATGTGCAATGAGATTGAAAAATTGTTGCTGCAAGAGTACTCATAGGAAGCTAGGAGTGGGAGGTTTCAATCTGAGATTTCAAATGCCTCTAGTTTCTAGTAATAATATAGTACAAGAGATGATAATGGGTGAAGATAGTGCAGTTGTCAAAAGTCATTGGAAAGAGGTGAACTAGGAGCTGAGAAGCTAAAATGTGGAGGCATCTTCATGGATGTCAAAGCCAACTAAGATGACAGCAAAAGTTTTGGTGGGAAAAAGAAGGCTGCGATCTAGGGCCCAAGTTGATCAATGACTGAATCATGGGATAAAAATTTTGTTGTTACAAGAGAAGTTTATTCAAGTGGATGTTGTGAGCTTCAAGACGCAACATTGTTTTTATTTAACTTAATTTTACTGTTTTTAAAAGAAAAGGACATCTAATGCAGCTGAAATGATATGAGATGGGTGAGGAAGGGGCGTCAAGGACTACATCTAAGGCAACTGAAATACAAGAAAAGAAAATTAGCTCTTTTTAGAGGGCCTCAGAGGAAATATTATTAGAAAAGAGCTGGCTTTCAGGCAAATAGGTTATAGAACGGTTCTCAGAAGCTGAAGTTGTTGGAGCTGTTAAGGATGGAAGGACATCTATTAATCCAAGAGCAAGAGTTATTTGTTTGAGACCAGAGAGCTAATCAATTATTCCAACAGAATTCAAACCCAAGTGTGTCTGATTCCTAGTCTGGTTCATGCTGTTTATCAGAGAGAGAAAATTCACCCAAATGAGTGATTAGATGTTAAAGGTGGAGAAATATATTTTCAAAATTCTTTTATCCATCTCTCTTAT
The DNA here is from genome assembly GCA_037038555.1 of Rhynchonycteris naso. Classification (NCBI taxonomy): domain Eukaryota; kingdom Metazoa; phylum Chordata; class Mammalia; order Chiroptera; family Emballonuridae; genus Rhynchonycteris; species Rhynchonycteris naso. Next base: position 234,901,044 of record CM072998.1, read on the forward strand.
TCTTAACAATTTCAAGGACATTAAGATGGTTGCAGTGACATTATATTTGAAAATGTAGCAAAGAGTATAGTTAGAGAGCTCCAGAAAATACACTTTTGATGCTCCATTTAGTCTCAGAGACTTGATGTGAACATAACAACTCAGGTGGGCTTTTTGAAGCTGACAGAGATATCACATCAATTGAGACAGTGATGCTATTTTGGAGCTTATGAAGCACTTTTTATAAACTGCCGTTGCCTTGGAATGCTTCCCACAAGACACTATTAGAATGAAAATGAAAATAAGAGGATCAAATCTCATCAAAGTTGACTATTTCAGCAGAAAAATATGCAGAATATCTTGAAGGTATATACATTCTACTACTGCATATCATTTAGTATTTATTTTCTTAAACATTGCATATAATTGACTATATATATATTCTGCACTGAAATCTTCTATTCCTAAGTACTTCTAAACAAAATGATATCATTGAAGGTCTAATATTCTGATTGAATTCATCTCTTCACTGCAAAGAATAATAGAGTAAAAGGTCAAAGGAAATAAGAACTGGATATTGGCTATCTTTATTTAATCTTTCAAAATTTGGACCATTAAAACAATATAAAACTATGAGAAATTCATCTAGAATCTAGTGTAGACCCATTATTCCAGACTGGAAAATTCCTGTAATGTGAAATAATTAGACAGTTTCCCAGAGCATTGGGCCACTGCAGCTCTTCTTTTCTCTAGTCTACTGAGAAAAGCAAATGTAGTGATGATTGTCTCTGCCCACAGATATAAATCTTGTTACCCTCCAATTCATTATCTGCTGTTTCCCAGTGAGCCAGGTTGTCTTTTTTCCCCTCAGGTAATATTCAAGAAAAGTGTTTTTCCCAACTTTCTAAGTCTGGTGGTCAACATGGTTTAATCTGTCCAGTAACTTCATGCTTTTTTATTTGAAATGTCACTGCTCCCTTGCACCTAACAATCTGATGTGTGTGAAACAGAAAGAAGCATGTTACAAAGTGATTCTACCCACTCTCGACTGGCTCAGAGTTGGGCACCTAACTCAAGTCTGATAAATCAGAGTCCTCCAGGGATCTCAGAACTGCTTGGATACACGAGCTCAGGTGCTGTCACTATGATGTTAACTGCCATGGGAGATAAAAGAAGTGAAGAAGGGGAATCTTTGGGACCAGAGAGAAGAACCAAGCTGCCAAAGAAGTGTTTTCAATGCTGCTGCTGGAAAAAGCAGAGCTGAAGATATAGAGCAAGCCCTCACATTGTCTTGTGCCTGCTGCTTTTAACATTCTTGTCCCAGGGTTCAGTGAGACACCCTAGAAGATAGATCTCTTTATCCAACACTGCTGGCTAGATTTTACTGAAGCTACTAAACCTTGAAATGTTGTTCTCTAAACAAATAAAATACTAGGTATTCAAGATATTGTTTCATCTTTAACTTCTTTAAGACATGCCTAGAAATACATATTTTGTAAAGCAGAAAGAATTAAAAGAATGTTCATTTTCTGCATGAACAAGCACTTTGAAAGTCTCTGTCTCAACCACAATCCTTTTAAGTAATAGGAATAATGAGAGTTAATGTTTACTGTGAGGTAATGTTGTTATAAGCTAGTGGTTCTCAAAGTGTGTGTCCTAGAAAATTTCCAGGTGTGCCCTATGATTTTTCAGAGAAATATGTGCTTGTTGGGGACCAAAACACAACAGGGTTTTTGGAGTTTAGATTTTTGGGGTACAGAGGTGTGGAGAATTGGCTATAAGCTAAAAGTCTGCCCAACCCCCCACCTCACTTGCCTGATTAGGTTGCAAAAGGCTGTTAAACTTTGGTGCTGGATTGTATACACTACCCCCCATGTTCCCCAGAAAGACTGGAGGCAAGTTTCTTCTATTCTTTGGTGTAAAGTTAAGATCATATGTATGTTGGGGGTTTTCTGCACTCAACATAATTAAAAGTAAAAAGAGAGAAATTCTTCAATGTATTGATGAGAAAATGAGAGTTTGTCTTTCAAATATATGCCCAAACATTGAAGAAATCACTAGGACACATCAGGCTCATGTTTCTCATAAACACAAGAATAAAAAACTTAACATATTCACTCTGGGACCTGCTGAATTTACTAAATCTTACTAAGAATGTATCTATATACGTAAAATGATAACTTTTTGTTGTTTTTATATTTTTAATGCCTCTTTTTTATGAATTCTAAAAAGCATAACTCAAAAAATGTAATATACAAATGTTATTTAATGTCAGAATAAATTTAATTCTGTCATATTTATTTCATTTAATTACCATAAAAGCATACTTGAATTTTATATATTTTTCTTTAATATTTGACTTTTGACTTAATTATTATAACATACTTCTCAGAAATTTGTATATAGTGCACCTACAATTTATTTGTAGGATTTTAAATGCTCCCGACTTCAAAAAGTTTGAGAACCACTGTCCTAAACACTGTGATGTGTTGACTGCAGTAGTCACTTCATTCAGTCTTCATACACTATTTGCCAGAAACTAAAGCTCAGAGAAGTCAACTGAGATGTACAGAGTTCCCTCACCCAAGTCTACATTTAAGGAAGGACTTGTCCCAGCTGTCAGCCCCTGCAGGGATAGCCCAACTGTAGAAAGCTTTCTCCCCTGAGGTCACACCCCTCCTAGTTTGTAGCTAGCATCGTATGACTGAACAAAAGGCATTAAGGCCGAACATCAATCTGCAGGAACATCCTAACTCTAGAGATTCCATGCTGGGTAGCTGAGATTATCAGGCATATTTAGTTGCTCAATTTCTCCTTTACCTATCCTGCTTCCTTTCCCTCCTCTATATAGCTGTTTATTCCATGATGCTCCCTAATAAACACCTCAATATTTATATCTGTCTCAGGGGCTGCTTCCTGGAAAACCCAACCTATGATGACTAGATTGTCAAAGTTCCTCCAGCCCCAAGGGCAGAGCTGAGATTTATATTAGCCTTACTGACCCAAGCACGTACATTTTTCCCTTCTGTGCTAGACACAGTGTCTAGAACACATCAGTACAAAAAATTATTGACATAGCAGAATCATAACTATTTATTTCACAATGCTTGTTTTGTTACTCGAAATACAGGCTTTCCCCCAACTATTCCCCACAAAGAACTCCTTGAAATTGAAAAAAACACTTTCTATTCCTTACTGAAAATACACTGATGGATATATAAAATGCAAAATTAAAATGTGAAAGGCTTAGTCAGTAATACTTCTTATTGACTGTGAAGAAAAGAATTCATTTGTGAAAAGAAATGATGCTCTAAATTTTCATTATTGCTGCAAAATACATCTATGTGATATAATACATTTTAATATCAATTTCACATAAAATTTATACCAATAGTTTCTCATAAATATTGTCTTATTAATTCTAAAAAAATAATTCATACCCTAAAACCAATGGGAAGAGAGCAGAAAAACATTAAAATTTCAGAATTTCTCACTCATAATCTGATTCTTTTCCTATTGATGAGGACTTCATATTCAGCTTTTAGAATAACTAAATACACAAGCTACCCAATCATCCCATCTTTAACCCTTAGGGCTTGCTCAGAAATCCCTTTCTCTATATACAAATAAATGCCTTTCTCTATGTACAAAGAGCACAGAAAGCCCTTCCCAAAAATTTGGCCCAGTTGGACAAGAAAATAAGTTAATTTCAAAGATTCTTCTGGGTTCTTTCCAACAAAGTGATGAACATTAAAAAATTAATGGGCAGCCTTTAATGAATACCATTCTTTATTTCCCAGAAGACCTGGGGGACTGAGAGCTGGCAGAGGAACAAAGGTGCATGGATACTGCCCTGGGTCATGGAGCCCCACCTCCACTGTGGGGAGGACAGATGCACAGATTCCATTCGAATTAGGACAGTGTTTTCCTTCTTTAACATGGATTAGACCACACTGAGAAGAATACTTGTCCTTAAATGTTTATGTATTGTTTGATTTGATACTTACCTCCTGAATGGCCTTGAAGGATGAAGAGGCACATCTTCTTCAAAGAAGCTTGAACTGCATTCTGAACATCTAACTGGGATGCTCCACACCCAGTACCACAATGACCCCTACATGTGTCTAGTCAGAATGACCTGGACATTGGGAAACTGATACTTGGGCTAGGACTCCTTAGCTTGCTGCAGGATGGAAGAAGAAGGGTAGATGCAGCTTATGAAAGAAAATATAGGGTTTCCTTGAATGGAGTCACAATATCAAGTTCCTGATAAAGAAATTTGCTGAAAACGGAACAGATGGAATAGCAAGACAATTTCAGGGAGTGTTTAACTTTCATATTATGTTTACTTTTTTAACTATGAAAGTATTTATATGAACATATAGCTTATAAGAAAAATAAAACCTTTCTATACCCTACTCCTTTTAGTTGGTTCCCCCTTTCCAGTACAACGTAGCCTTGGGTAGCAACAATGTAGAGCGTCACAGAAGTGGAAACAAATGTGTGGGTAGCCCCACATTCACCCCCACAAGTGCTGTCCCCTCATCTGTCATGGTGGCTGATAACCAGGAGCTCCAAGGGATGATTCCTGGTGGACAGGTTAGAAGACAGTGAAAGACATAGCTGGGAAACATCTGAAAAGCAGGTATGGCACACTATTTCTTTTGAAAACATAATAGAAGCAGGTGACCTTTAGCGGGTGGGGCAACAGTCTGCAGCTTCTCAGAGCTCCCTCTGGGAAGGCACTGACTATTCAGCACCTGGGTAAAACATACCAAATGTTGAACACCTGTTTCCTCTTAATGGCTAGACCACTGTGTTTTGTGGCCTGTTTGTGTATTTAAAATTTTAAAATAGTTGCTGACATTTGAAAATTGGGTAGTTTCAATGAAAATTCAGATTTATGGCTTCTTAAATCTAGCAGATTCTAGAACAACAGCACCCAACCAAAAATGAGCAGCTGCCTCTGCCTTCAGAGGGAAGATCACACTCCCCAGTCCCACCCAGTCCCACCTGGCAGTTCTACTCAGGTTCACAGTGGGCCTGGTCCTTCTAGCCTCTGTGTGCCTCCCATCCAGGTGAAGTGAGGAAGGGCTACACTGCACCCATTCATTGCCTGAAGAAGTGTGTGCATTACACATATTATTTTATTTTTACAGTTTGCTTATTCACTGCTGTGATCTGAGGGAAAGAACTTTGCAAAATAACTGAATGGACATGACATCTGGCTTGCAACTAAGACCATGGATGTCAAACACTCTCAGAATAAAACAAACATATAAACAAACAGAATTTTCATAGTGTAAACTATAGCAACTATAAGCTGAAAAGAGAAGTTGGAAAAGTCATTCCCTCCATGATGCACTGAAACAGCATCAGAGTCCAAGGACTTTGAGGTGACTATCTTAGAGCATCATCACTTAAGTCACAAATGTCCTTCTTTATAAATATGGGGAGAGAAAACCATTATTTCAGGGTATCATTCTCCTATATAATTCTTTTCTGGCTGAGGCATGATACCAGCAAGTTAAGTTACACAAGTCAGAGCAGGTCCATTTTATCCTAGCAGACATTTTCTCAGTAATTTGTACTGTAACTGGTGAAACTGAAATAAAATTGTGCTGCACATGTCCTCACTAACTGCAGAATTTAAGATAACCAGGCCCCCAGTTAATATACAAACTTCAGTGACATGTCTATATACAGATTTAGGAAAAGGTTCTTTTGTATTTCCTGAGCATTTTTCTCAAAAGCCTTCAAGAGGAATCTCTTCTTTCCCCAGTTTACTTGGTTAATATATGAAATTCATAACCTTTTGGTTCTGTTAGTCTTTTTAGTAAAATTATTTAGAACTGTTCCTCAAATGTCTTCCCAATTTGAGTCCTCCCGGCAGTCAGTAACACAGAAAGTAGGTTTTTAGAGATTAATGTACCCTAAATGAGTCATCCATATTTGTGGAATTTGGCACAATAAAAGTCAGCACAGATATCCTGACCTCATTTAGTTCCCAGCCTCTGAGGCACTCTTCTTAACTATTTCACTCTCAGACCCTGGAAGCTCAGCAAACAAATTTAGAAAAGGGAAGCTGGTGGAGAAAATGACACCAAACTAATGGGTTAACCTCATTTCATTTTCCAATAAGGGTCAGCATGCAAATGCTGCTAATGTAAAACATAATTAGAAGCAAAGAGAGCCAGGCCGACCTCGACCTCGGAAAGAAGTGACTCAATGCATGCTGAGGGGGAATTCGGCAGAACTCCGTGCCCATGTTGCCATCCTTTGTTTCTCTCCTCACCTCAGTTTGAGCATGCTGTCTTTGACTTCACTTTCTACTCTTCTGGAAGAAGCAATGGGCATGGAGTCAGAGTGTCTGAGTTTTAATCTAAGTCTGCCAATTTTATTATGACTGGCTAATTTATTTTCCTGATTTCCAGTTTTTCTCTGTTTAATGAGGTTAAAATTAATAACCTGAAGGATCATTGTGAAAATTCATTTATTCACTCAAAAAATACGTATCAAGCTCTTATAGAATAGTAGTGTTGTTCAAATAAGTTTGCAAATATGATATATAGGTTTGCTCGTTTATAGTTTGCATTGGGTATGGAGAACAGACTGCAAGCAGGTAGGGTCGTTATAGCCTAAGGCAGGGGTGCCCACACTTTTTCAGCTTGCGAGCTACATATAAGATGACCAAGACAAAATGATCTACCTACAATAAAAATGCAAAACATACATTTATTTCTTCTATATTATCATTATTTAAGTTACTATTATTACTATTTAATATTGTGTATTCTCCTTTCACCTTTTTCCTTCTCAGCTCTATTTTTGGAGCAAAGTTAATGTTATAGTTTTTATGAACAGTCCGAAAAAGCCGCTCCACGTTTCCCTTCTTTGGAATAGCAATGGCACACAGACAGATGAGGCAAACGCACTTAGAATATGACATAGTGAAAAAAATGCCCTCCCATTCTGTATGAAAGTGGTAGGTTTTAGGCTTCTTACTCGGACCAGCTATGGCACTCATTTTTGTACCCTTTGTTGTATTTACTTTAAATAAATTGAAAGCTAACTATGCAGCAATGTAACTGAACAAGTTAGTGCGGTTTAACACGCATGTGTAGGGTGTCAAAAGTTCAGATGTCAGATTGGCTTCCCTGTATGCCAATCAAAAGACAAATGTCTTTTTAATGTCATGTGATCTACCCACACTTTCTTCGCAATCGACCAGTAGATCGCGATCGACGTATTGAGCACCCCTGGCCTAAGGCTTAGTTTTAAGACTAAGCCTTTTCCACCTTTTTGAGCAATGCCATTATGCCTCAGATAAGTAACTTTGTATCAGAGACTTCTTTGTTTGTATATTGGATAAAGGTTTTGATTTCTACACTATAAAATGGGGCAGACTGTGAACTTACTCTCTCTCGGTTCCTGGGATTAGCATTAGAGAGGAGAGCAGAGTAAGGCCACATGGAGAAGGCCAGGAGAAGCAGTCAAGATGGTGGAGTGCTGAAGGAGAAGCCAGTTTGTGCAGAAAGAAGAAGATGGAGAACAGAGGTGAATAAGGCTGGTGAGGTAGATACCTTTGATTCTAGAAAATTTGGATAAGTCAGTATCTTTGGGAGCCCTGAATGGAAAGGGAAGTGTTTTCCCACTGTGTGTATTTCTTGCCAGCAGGGTGCAAGCTAGGATTAAAGCTAATGGCCCACCAGTTCTCGTCTCCATTGTTTCATTACCATTTGTCCAAATCAAATGAGAACCTGCATGAGCCAGGCGGCTGTGATGGTGGCCATGGCTACTGGCTTTATAAGTACCGAGTACTATTCTAGGTGCTGGATATATATCAATTGAAAAAATATCAAAGTTTCAGTGCTCACATTGCATATATTCCAAGAAAGAGACTGTTGGTCAAATAAGTTTATAAATATGATTTTTATGTTTGCTCACTTTGTTAAAAATGGTGCTGGTTTGAAATTGCTAATTAGCAGTTTCTGTTTGGGAAAGGCCATTGTTATGCAAATGTTTTCTGGAGGAGGAGTTTCGTGCCAAAAGGTTTTAAGAAGAAGAAGGGGAAGAAGTAGGAAGCTAATTTTGCAGAGAAGAAGCAACCAAGATGACAGGAAAAGAGAAAGCACCCAGTTTGTGCAGAGAGTAGGAAGCCATTTTCTGCAGGGTGAGAGCAAAGATGAGGGAGAAGATGTACAGATGGGGAACCAGAAATGACTAAGACTGGTGGCGGTCTTTGATTCTAGGAAAACCCGAATGTGTCAGTAGTTTTGTGAGCTCTGAATGAGTGGGTTTTGGAGCCTTGTGTGTTTCTACTCACCTGCCGGGTGTGAGGCTAGAATAAAGAAAGATGCACCAGTTTTTGGTTCGACAGTTTCTTTACCGTCTGCCTGAATCTAATGGAAACCTGAACCTGCATGTGAATGCCCATAATGGTGATGACTACTGGCCTTACAGAGACCATAAGCAATACAATGTAATGTAATTTTGTAGTACACTAAATATAAGGTACAGATAACTAATATGAAGGAAGAAGCAAAGAAGAAAAAAAAAGAGCAACTGGGGGCAGGCAGTGCTCTTTAGACAGGGTAATCATGAGGTCTCTTGCAGGGAAGAGGTGACATTATTGCAAGAATCAAAGGAGGACAAACATGTCCAGACTACATGATAAAGGAAGTAGGATTTATTCATCTCGTGGAGCAGCGTGAGCCCAACAGAAGCAACCAAAACATGTGTAGGGCCAGCAGCCATGGCCACCATCACAGCCGCCTGGCTCATGCAGGTTTGCATTTGATTTGACAAATGGTAATGAAACAATGGAGCCGAGAACTGGTGGGCCATTAGTTTTAATCCTAGCTTGCACCCCAAAGGCAAGTAAAAACACACACTGGGTTCCAAAACCCACTCATCAGCGCTCACAAAGCTACTGACTTATCTGAGTTTCCTAGAATCAAAGGTTTCTAGCTTACCAGCCTTATTCACCTCTGTTTCCTATCGCCTTCTCTCTGCACAAACTCTGCACAAACTGGCTTCTCCCTTAGCACTCCACCATCTTGGCTGCTTCTCCTGGCCTCCTCCATGTGCCCTTTCTCTGCTCTCTTCTCTAATGCTAATCTCAGGAACCAAGAGAGAACAAGCTCCCAGTCTGCCCCACTTTATAGTGTAGATTCAAAACCTTTAATTCAATATACAAACAAGAAAGTCTCTGATACAAAGTCACTTATCTGAGGCATAATGGGATTCTTCATGGAGTGCACCACAATACAGCAAAAAGGGTGGGAAAGGTTTAGTCTTAAAACTAAGATTTCGGCTATAAAAATTTTGCCTGCTTACAACCTGTACCCCCAAAACACATTAATATAATCATGCCCATCCCAAGCAATCACCTGGGCGATGGGCTTCCACATGGGCAGCGTCATCATTAACAAAATGAGCATAATATATTTTATCTGCTCCACAATCCACCCCTATGCTCACTTTCCTACTCACAATCTATACCACTGGAATCCCTGTACTAGGAAACTAGGCACATTACACAAATTACAACAACATGACAAATCATACAATTTCAACAATTACAGAAGTATATTTCACCAGTCTCTGAGCATTTTGCCAAAAGTGCAAAATGTCCTCGGCCTTCTTTCTTGCCATTTGAAAGGTTTCCCAGGGAAGGAGGGCCTCCAGAAAAGCAGCCCCCACCCTTATCAGAGTATTTCACATTGTCCAAAACCCTTAAGTCCATCCAACAAAGAAGCCAGTGCTCACTCCAGTTGTAGTCCAGGAAATCAGTCCACGCACATGGGGCCTTAGCCTCCCCACTCATCCCTGCCATTCTGGCAGGTTTTACACCGTCCCAAGAAAGAAGATGTGGCAATGGCAGACAGCATTTCCAACTCTGCTCCAGAGAGCATGATGGCATCCACCTCTATGTCCCAAAATGTCAGCGAACCTACCAGCAGCTTAGCAGGCACTCCTGCCATTTCAGTGGCCACTTGGCAATGCATGCCTGGCTCCCAAGATGTCCGTTCATCTTCCAAATGTAGCTGCCGCTGTTTACCTTCAGGAGTCTGCGAATCACAACTCCAGCCCAATTCTCCTCATTTTCTGGATAGGAACTTGATACGCCAGCTCGCACTGCTGGGCTCAAGCCCCAGGCCCCTGACGCCTTCTGCTCTGCAGTCCTTGCAGCTCCAGCCCTGGCCTCCTGCTGCTGCTGGCTATCCACAACATCCAGGGCAATCTGCAACTCATGAACCAGTGAATCTTTCTCCAGCAGTTACTCCATTTCCAAGTTGTAAGGTCAGTATACAAGGCCACCAACAGGGCCGCCTGGCCCACGCACCTTCTCATTAGATTAGGACAGTTGGTAATGAAACAACACAGCCAAGAACTGGTGGGCCATTATCTTTAATCCTAGCTTGTTCCCGGCGGGCAAGTAAAAACACACACTGGGCTCCAAAACCCATTCATTCAGTGCTCACAAAGCTACTGACTTATCCAAGTTTACTAGCATCAAAGGCTTCTAGCTCACCAGACTTACTCACATCTGTTCCCCATCTCCTTCCATCTGCACGAACTCTGCACTAACTCGCTTCTCCCTCAATACTCCACCATCTTGACTGCTTCTCCTGGCCGTCTCCACTTGGCCTTACTCTGCTCTCCTCTCTAATACTAATCTCAGGAACCCTAAGAGCAAGCTTCGTGTCGGCCCCATTTTATAGCGTAGATTCAAAACCTTTAATTCAATACACAAACAAGGAAATCTCTGATACAAAGTCACTTATCTGAGGCATAATGGGAGGATTCCTCATGAGAATGCACCACCCCACATCATCCAATCAGTCAAGGGTGTGGGTAAAAGCTTACTCTTAAAACTAAGCCTTAGGCTATACCGACCTGGCTTACCCACAGCCTGTCCCCCAACACACATTAATATCAAAAGACTTGAGGGTGGACAGTGCCATCTTTAACAAAGTGAGCATAATATATTTTATCTGCCCAACACAAGTGAATCTCACGAACCTGGTGGGCCTCCTCCTTCAGCACTTCCTACAGCTCCATCTTCGGCATCTGTTTCTCCCACATTTCCTCCAGCTCATTCCACTGCTCGGTTTGCAGGTCCTGGGCAGCCTCTTCCACAGAGCTCTTGGCTCCCCCACACATGGCTGTAAAAGTCAGCCAGCCTATGGTCCCCCAAAGGACAACCATAGGGAAGCATAACAGCAGCCAGTCCTCTACTCCACATCTCAAAGGTGGTGGTGGCTACATACCAATTTTTGAATCCTGGCAGACTATGTCAAATGTAAGGCCAGTGGCCAAGGCCACCATCACAGCCGCCTGGCCCGTGCAGGTTCACATTAGATTCAAACAGTCTGTAATGAAACAACAGAGCCAAGAACTGGTGGGCCATTAGTTTTAATCCTAGCTTGCACCCAGCAGGCAAGTAAAAACACACACTTAGCTCCAAAACCCGCTTATTCAGTACTCACAAAGCTACTGACTTATCCGAGTTTCCTAGAATCAAAGGTTTCTAGCTCACCAGCCTTATTCACCGCTGTCCCCCTCTCCTCTTTGCACAAACTGACATCTCCTTCAGCGCTCTGCCATCTTGGCTCCTTCTCCTCTCCTCCATGTGCCCTTTCTCTGCTCTCCCTCTAATGCTAATCTCAGGAACTGAGAGAGAGTAAGCTCCCAGTCTGCCCCATTTTATAATGTTGAAATCAAAACCTTTAATTCAATATACAAACAAGAAATTCTCTGATACAAAGCCAATTAGGGTGGGAAAGGCTTAGTCTTAAAACTAAGCCTTAGGCTATAATGACCCTGCCTGCTTACAGCCTGTCCCCCACAGCCAACGCAAACTATAAGCAAGCAAACTTATATGTCATATTTACAAACTTATCTGACCAACAACATGTGCTCCCCAAAGTTAGAATTTTTGCATCTTATATACCTTTACAGAGTTAGCTTTCACATAACAAATGCCTGATTTCTATGGCTTTTTTATTTGCAGGCCCACATGACTTTTGTGTCTTAGGGAGGGGAAGGAGAGAGGTAGATGGAGGGTCTGTCCTTTGATAATCTTATCACTCATTCTTTTTACTGGAGCTGCAGTTCATCTCAAGGAACTGCAAGGTCCATACCTGTGGTTTGTTATTTCCAAACATTTCTGTCTGCTCTTGTTCCCTCAGACAAGAACACTAAGGTCACAGGCTGGAGTTTAAGACCCTAAACATTGCAGGCCCCCCTCTCCTATGCTTTCTTCTGGTTTCTCCTCCTTCACATTTGTTGGGCAGATAAAATATATTATGCTCACTTTGTTAAAGATGGCACTGCCCACATGGAAGCCCATCACCCAGGTGATATTAGTTGCCCTTATGCTTGTGATGGGCACAATTATATTATTGGGTTTGGGGGAGAGGCTGGTCATTATAGCCTAAGGCTTAGTTTCAAGAGTAAGCTTTTCCCCACACCTTTGACTGACTGGATGATGTGGGGTGGTGAACTTTCATGAGGAATCTTCTCATTATGCCTCAGATAAGTGATTTTGTATCACAGACTTTCTTGTTTTTAGATTGGATAAAGGTTTGGATTTCTACACTGTAAAGTGGGACAGACCGGGAGCTTGCTCTCTCAGTTTCTGAGATTATCATTAGAGAGGAGGGCAGAGAAAGGCCATGTGGAGAAGACCAGGAGAAGCAGCCAAGATGGTGGAGTGCTGAGGGAGAAGCCAGTTTGTGCAGAGTTTGTGCAGAGAAAAGGAGATGGGGAACAGAGATGAATAAGTCTGGTGAGTTAGAAACCTTTGATTCTAGGAAACTCAGATAAGTCAGTAGCTTTGTGAGCACTGAATGAGTGGGTTTTGGAGCCCAGTGTGTGTTTTTGTTTGCCCGCTGGGTGCAAGCTAGAATTAAAGCTGATGGTTCACCAGTTCTTGGCTCCTTTGTTTCATTACCATCTGTCGGAATCTAATGCGAACCTGCATGAGCCAGGAGGCTGTGATGGTGGCCTTGGCCACTGGCCTTACATTTGGCGTAGTCTTTGGCAGAATTTGAAACAAATCGGTATGGAGCTGGCACCCTGGAGTTGCATGATAGAGGACTGGCTACTATTATGGTTCCCCATGGCTGTCCTTTGGGGGACCATAGGCTGGCTGACGTTTACAGCCATGCGTGAGGAAACTGAGAGCTCTGTGGAAGATGCTGCTCAGGGCCTGCAAACCAAGCAGTGGAAGGAGCTGGAGGAAACGTAGGAGAAACAGATGCCAACCTTGGAACTGGAGGAAGTGTTGGAGGAGGAGGCCGACCAGGTTCATGAGATTTGCCTAGAAATGGAGCAGCCACCAGAGAAGGAACCACAGTTTTATAAATTGCAGATTGCCCGGATGTTGTGGAGAGCCAGAAGTGGTGGGAGGCCAAGGCTGAGGCTGGAGCTGGAGCTGCAAGGCCTGCTGAGCAGAAGGCAGTGGTGGCCCGGGGCTCAAGCCCAGCATCAGGAGCTGGTGTTTTCAGTTTGTAAAGCCAGTGGCCAAGGCCACCATCACAGCCACCTGGCCAGTGCAGGTTCGCATTCAATTTGAACAGATGGCAATGAAACAACGGAGCCAAGAACTGGTGAGCCATCAGCTTTAATCCCAGCTTGCACCCAGCAGGCTCCAAAACCCACTCATTCAGTGCTCACAAAGCTACTGACTTATCTGAGCTTCCTAGAATCAAAGGTTTCTAGATCACCAGTCTTATTCACCTCTGTTTCCTATCTCCTTCTCCTGCACAAACTCTGCACAAACTGGCTTCTCCTTCAGCACTCTGCCAACTTGGCTGCTTCTCCTGGCCTCTTCCAAGTGGCCTTTCTCTGATCTGCCCTCTAATGCTAACCTCAAGAACTGAGAGAGAGCAAGCTCCCAGTCTGCCCCACCTTATAGTGTAGAAATTCAAACCTTTAATCCAATCTACAAACAAGGAAGTCTCTGATACAAAGTCACTTATCTGAGGCATAATGGGAAGATTTCTCATGAGAGTGTACCACCCTACATCATCCAATCAGTCAAAGGTGTGGGGAAAAGCTTACTCTTAAAACGTGCATGTGGGCAGCACCATCTTTAACAAAGTGAGCATAATATATTTTATCTGCCCAACACAGTTCCTCTTTGGAGGATGAGAAGAATTGGTCTGGATTTGCAATCACAGCCTTCAGAAGGTGAGAGCCCAGTAGCAAGGAGTAGCCACGCTCCTGGTATGTCTTCAATTTTGGGACATAGGGGTGGATGCCATCATGCTTTCTGGAGCAGAGATGGAAATGCTGACTACCAATGCCATGTGCTCCCTTTTTGAACAGTGTAGGACCTGCCAAGATGGCAGGGATAAGGGGGCTGGCTGAGGCCCCTTGTGTTTGGACTGATTTCCTGGACTATGACCGAGTTAGCACTGGCTCCTTTGTTGAATGGACTTATGGATTTTGGACAATGTGAAATACCCTGATGGGGGTGGGGGGCGGCTTTGATGGAGGCCTTCCCCCTACCCCGGGAAGCTTTTCCCATGGCTAGAGAGAAGTCCAAGGACATTTTGCACTTTTGGCAAAGTGCTCAGAGACTGGTGAAATGTACCTTTGTAATTATTGAAATTGTATGATTTGTCATGTTGTTGTAATTTGTGTAATGTGTCTAATATCCTTGTACAGGGATGCCGGTGGTGTAGATTGTGGGTAGGAAAGTGAACATAGGGGTGGATTGTTGGGCAAATAAAATATATTATGCTCACTTTGTTAACAAGGGCGCTGCCCACATGGAAGCCCATCACCCAGGTGATATTAGTTGCCCTTATGCTTGTGATGGGCATAATTATATTATTGGGTGTGGGGGACAGGCTGTAATCAGGCCGGTCATTATAGCCTAAGGCTTAGTTTCAAGAGTAAGCTTTTCCCCCCACCTTTGACTGATTGGATGATGTGGGGTGGTGCACTCTCATGAGGAATCCTCTTATTGTGCCTCAGATAAGTGACTTTGTATCAGAGACTTCCTTGTTTGTAGATTGGATTAAAGGTTTGGATTTCTACACTATAAAGTGGAGCAGACAGGGAGTTTGCTCTCTCTTGGTTCCTGAGACTAGGCTAGCATTAGAGAGGAAAGCATATTAAGGCTACATAGAGGAGAGGAGAAACAGCCAAAATGGTGGAATGCTGAAAGGAAACCAGTTTGTCAGAGTTTGTGTAGAGAGAAAGAGATGGGAAACAGAGGTGAGTAAGTCTGTCTGGTGAGCTGGAAACCTTTGATTCTAGGAAATTCGGAAAAGTCAGTAGCTTTGTGAGCACTGAATAAGTGGGTTTTGGAGCACAGTGTGTGTTTTTACTTGCCTGCCGGGTACAAGCTAGGATTAAATCTTATGGTTCAGCAGTTCTTGGCTCTGTTGTTTCATTACCATCTGTCTGAATCTAATGCGAACCTGCATTGGTCACGTGGTTCTGATGGTGGCCTTGGCCACTGGCCTTACACAGACCAATGAAAACATTATCCAGCTTAAAAAATTGAAAAATTAGAAAACAATATAAAATATTAATTAAAAACATATTAAAAGAATATTCAATTGAAATAAAATACGTAGCATATAGCAGATAAGAAGACAAAGACTCACACATATGGAAAATGGAGGTACAGTCACTTTCATATGACTAGTTTGCCCACATAAGATCAGTACTGCACAGCTAATTCATCATCATCTTCATCTCAGGTTGTAGTATATTCACTGGTGAGTACCCATTTAGAATTTTATATGTTGTTAAAATTAGGTTTAAGAGTATATATAGTGTTTTAGAGCATAGAAATGTTTATAAAAGTGTGAGAAAGATTAATCACAATGTAGGAGAGGCTTATAAGAGTGTGGGGAGGGTTTATAAAGCCTTAAAATAAATATAAATAATAAAATAAATATAAGGTCTCTACTTTGTGGATTTTCACCTATCATGGGAGGGGGGATTCTGGAACCTAACCTCCATGACAGATGAGGGACCACTGTATGGGACAAGTGTACTATACAGTTATAATATAAATACATATTGGGAAACACTGTGCTAATTCTAAAACTAAAGACCAAATCTTTGAAACTAAGGCAAAAACTGGACTAGATCCACCCTAACAAAGCTTAAAACAAAACTCGACATAATCAAAGTAATATGCCATTGTGTTTTTACTTTGAAATAGTTTTAGATTTATAGACTACTTGCAAACATAATACAGAGTTTCAATATATACTTCACTCACCTTCCCATAATGCTAATATTTTTATTATTAATTTTAATGAGGTGACATTCATAAATCAGGGTATGTATGTTCAAAGAAAACATCTCCAGGTTATCTTATCATTCAATTATGTTGCATACCTATCACTTAAAGTCAAATTGTCCTCTGTCACCTTCTATCTGTTTTTTTTTGTGTGTGTGTGTGCCCCTCTCCTCTCCCTCCCTCTCCTCCCTCTCGTAATGCTAATAATTTTATTTTATGTATTTATGTATTTATTTAGTGAGAGAGAAAGAGAGACAGACAGGAAAGGAGAAAGAGAAGAAGCATCAACTCGTAGATGCATCACTTTAGTTGTTCATTGCCTGCTTTTCATATGTGCTCTGGGGGAGGTCTCCAGCCAAGTCAGTGACCCCTTGCTCAAGCCAGTGACCTTTGGGTTCAAGCTAGCAACCATGGGATCACATCTATGATCCCACGCTAAAGATGATAACCCTGCACTCAAGCTGTTGACCTCAACTTTTGAACTAGGGACCTCAGTGCTTCAGGTCAATGCTCTGTCCACTTAGCCACCACTAGTCAGGCTTGTTTTGTATTTTTAAAGCTCCTCCCAGTTCTGACAATTTCCTCCTACCCTCATTCTTACCTGTCTTTTATGAACTTGATACTATTGATAAGGGCTAGTCTATTATTTTTTGAAATATTGCTCAGTTTAGGTTTGGCTGGTGTTTCCTTTTTACTAGATTGAAATTATGCATTTCTTGCAAGAATGGCACAGAGTGATGTGCCATTCTTAACTGCATCATATCAGGTTGTGTGTCATGTCAATGTGACTTATTTCTGTGCTGCTAATCTTAATCCTTGGTTAAAGTCGTGTCTGCAGGGTTTCTACACTGTAAAGTTACCATTTTTTAATAATTAATGAATATTCTTTAATAATTACTTTGAGACAATGCATCCTATTTTGCTAAAACACTAATTTAATTATTAATTGGTGGATCTTGCTTGCAGCAATTATTATTTTGACATTTGCATAATGTTAATTTTATATTTCCTTCATACCCTCTACATATACTAATTAGAATTTTTCCATAAGAAAAAGCTTCTTCTTTTCCTCATGTATCTATTTATTCAATTATTTATTTTTATCAGGATGGATTCATGAAGAGCAGTTTTACTTTATAAATTATAACCCAATGCCATCATTATTTTGTTGCTCAAATTGTTCCAGTTTTGCCCACTGGAAGCTCTTTTATATTGGAGCCTGAGTCTTTTCAACAATCTCTCTTAACCCCCCTTTTAAAATTTAGCATTTTTTTGCTTGACTGGTGTTGGCACAGTGAATAGAGCTTTGACTTGGGATGCTGAGTTCTCCGGTTTGAAACCCTGAGGTCACTGGCTTGAGCATGGCATCATCAACATGATCTCATGGTTGCTGGCTTGAGCCCCACGATTACTGGCTTGAGCAAGGGATTATTGGCTTGGCTGGAGCCACCCAGTCAATGCATGTATGAAAAGCAATTAACAAACAACTAAAGTGCCACAACTACAGGTTGATGCTTCTCATCTCTCTCCCTTCCTTTCTCTCACTAAGTTTAGCATATTTTTATTTTCATTACTCAAAAAAACCATGGTTTCTTTTACTGAAGAATATATGCCAGTATTTTAATCACCTCTGAAAATAAAACTCAGCACTATTCAGAGAAAGTCATAAAATCCACAGTATGTACAATGAATCATTAGTAATGCACAGTATATATTTAAAAATTGCAGGACTTACAAACAAGAGGGCCCATAAACATGAAGGGGGAAAAAAGTAGAAACAATCTGACAATCCAAATATTGAAATTACTAGGCAAAGATTTTAAACCATAACAACTAGGATATATTTGGAAGAGAAAATATAGGCGAATTATAACAGTAAAAAGGTGGAAAACTTCAGAAGAGATATGGAAACTAAAAAACAATAAAAGAGGAATCCTTGAAGTGAAAAATATGATATCTAATATCTAAAGCAGATGTGACCACCAGCTTAATTATGTCTTAATATATTTTGACAAATCTTTGCCATATTTGCTTAGGCTTATTTTTCAAAGATATAAAACTTTAATGATACATTTTAATGCTCCTTTGTATTTTTTCTCTGGTGGTATTCCCTTTCTTCACCCTCCAGAGCCTATTGTTCTGAATTTAGGATTTATTCTTAACATAAATAATTTTATGATTATTCTGCAAATGTATGTATCTATAAACAATATTTAATATTTTACATGCTTTTTAAAAAATGTATTTTTTAAGATGTTGGTTTTACTTTTGTCATGTTTTTAGATTTACCCATGTTGATATAGTATTTTATATCTTGAATATATCACATTTAAATCACTGAGTCTTCTACATATATACACAGATTGTTTTCAACAGTTCAGTGTTTAAAATACTGCTGTAATAAACATTCTTTTTTTTTTTTTTTTACAGGGACAGAAAGAGAGTCAGAGAGAGGGATAGATAGGGACAGACAGACAGGAATGGAGAGAGGTGGAAAGCATCAATCATTAGTTTTTCGTTGCCGTTGCAACACCATAGTTGTTCATTGATTGCTTTCTCACATGTGCCTTGACTGTGGGCCTTCAGCCAACCGAGCAACCCCTTGCTGGAGCAAGTGACTTTGGGTCCAAGATGGCGAGCTTTCGCTCAAGCCAGATGGGCCCGCACTCAAGCTGGCGAGCTCAGGGTCTCGAACCTGGGTCCTCCGCATCCCAGTCTGATGCTTTATCCACTGCGCCACCGCCTGGTCAGGCCATAAACCTTTTTCATGTATATCTCCTAGAGAACATGAAAGATTTTCCCTATTGTATATTTCTGTGAGCAGAATTTCTGGTTCTAAGATTTGGACTTTTTAACCCAACCTTGTATCATCAAATTTTACTCCATTGCAGTTACATTTTTACATTACCAGAAGTAGTGTATGACACCAGTATTCATTCCCCCATATAGTTGCCAAAAGGTGGCATTACTTGCCATTGAAATTATTGTCAATCTAATGGGTGTCTAATTACACCTGATTATTTTAATTTGCATTTATTTGGTGGGTGGTGAGGTTATCACATATTTATAATATATATAGATTTTCCTCCTGTAAATTCCCTATTTATCTTGTCTTGTCCATTTTCTATTTTAGACTTATTTGTGCATGATTGCCATGTGAAAGTTCTTTATAAATTTAGAATAATAATTTCTGTAGTTATATGCTTTTAAAACATTTTCTCCTAGTTTATAGCTTGCTGCTTTTTATGGTATAATTTGTTAAACAGAATTTTTAAATTTTAAGTAGTTTTTCTTAACTATGTGTCTTACTTAATAAATTCTTCCTTTTATAATACAATATTTTCTCCAACTTTTTAAATATTTAAGTTTTTAATATATTGTACAGTTGTTTCTGTATCTAGAGTGTTATTTTTGTATTGTGTATGGATAAGCAATGATTCCAGAACTATTTATCAAATGGCCCTTCTTTTCTGTACTGATTCACTATGCTACCTCTGTTTCCATATTTGCATGGGTCTGGGCCCTTGCTGTTCTGCTTTTCTGTTTGTTTATTCCACACCTGAGGGCTATCGCTTTATAATTTGACTTTTCTGATATAAAAACCTCTCTCAATTTCTTCTTCTTTAAAATGTCTTAACTACTCTCAGCTCTTCATTGCTCTGTGTGAATTTTAAGATAAATTCATCAATTTCCACAAACAAAAGCTTATTGGGATTTTTAGAATGAATGTGTATGAAAAGTATAGATTAATTGGGAGAAAATGGACATCTTTGTGATACAGTTTTTAAAACTATAAACATTTTATAGTTCATCCTTTATTCAGACTTTCTTTTACATTTTTTTTCTTTTTTCTTTTTTTATTTAGTAAGAGGTAGGGAGGTAGGAAGACAGACTCCTACATGTGCCTCACCAAGCATCCGCCTTGGCAAGCCCCCATTCTTTGTCTATCTGAAGCCATTGTTGCATTGCTTGGCAACTGAACTATTTTAGCACTTGAGAGGAAGGCATGGAATTACACTTAGCTCCTTGGACCAACTTGCTCAAACTGATGGAGCCATGGCTGCAGGAAGAGGGGAGAGAGGGAGAGAGTAAAGGGGAGGAAGATGGGTGGAAAAGCAAATGGTTGTTTCTCCCATGTGCCCTGACCAGGAATTGAACCCAGAACATCCACACTGTGGGCAAACATTCTACCACTGATCCAAATAGCCAGGGCCTACATTTTTAATAATGCTTTGAATTCTTTTCATCTCATTCTTACAATATTTTTCTTGAGTCATTCTTAGATACCACATGTTTTTATTGTTATTAGGGATATAATAATTTGTTTTTATTATTTTATGATTTGTGATAACTGGTGTAAAACTATTGTTGCTTTTACTTGTGGCTGTGAAAATATTTTTGTTTCAGGAATCTAAAAAATAATAAATATGTGATGATAAATTATTAGCTAATCAGACTGAGATTCATTGGCCACATAAAATAGACTCAAACACTCCTTATCCAGGCATGTGTTGCTCATAGTGTGGAGAGTTCTGGTTTGCATCTTACCATTTTAGAATGACCTAAATATAAGCATAAACTTAGTCTGAATCAAATAAATCAGTTTGATTACTAAACCCATTTCTCTGATGCTTATACTTACTTTAAACATAATTCAGGATATATTTGCCATTTGGACTTTGTTATAGGGTCACTTCTTGGCGTTTGTATCATGGTGAATGTAACAGGTCAGCTACAATGATACTGTTGGTGGATCTCAAACTCTATCTTGGGTGAGCTGGTTGCAGGATGCTTTCTATGAAGGAAGCTCATGGAGACAGATGAACCAGTCAGCAGAAACATAAGTTCACTGGCTCTTTCCTTTAGTTATTAGTTTAATGTAAAGGGAACCAAAGATACTTTACAATCTTTGAGTCACTTAATTTTCATAATATTTTGATGAGGAATCGTCCCATTTTATGGACAATACAGCAAAATTTAGAAAACTAAATAACTTGACAAAGAAAATATGATATGAACTTTGTTCTACTTATTTCTGATATCTACATTTCTCACTATTCCATTCACTGATGTTTATTTTATTAATATTTATTTGTATTATATTACAGAGGGTGCTCAGGTTATGACACAATTCTGTTCCTACGACAATGATGTAACCCAAATTTTGGAGTAAGTCGAAACACACCCTAGTCTAAGTCACTTACCTATCCTAATACAGTTGTAAAATCATAATTTACAATAAAAAATACAACTAAGCCACAGAAAAAGGAAAAGAACATAAATATACTGTACTGTACATTGTATTGTAGTAACAGAAATAACGACAAACAAACAAAAATGAGTGTCAAAAGGTATGATGCTAACGGTGCAAGCCAAAACACTCACGTCTCAACTTTTTTTTAGTTTTTATGGGAATGAGTTATGTAAACTTGAAATGTCATATGTCAAGACTGTCATAACCCAAGGACCCCCTGTAATATTATATTTTTTGTACACAAGAGTGAATTTAGCCAAAAAGAGATACTTTAGAGGCTCAGTTAATCAGTTACTCACCTTGTCAGTGACTAAGACTGACTTGTGCAAAAACGTGTGGGCAGTGAGCCTGACAGTCCCTGGAGTGACAGTAATGAGGGTAGGTCTCGAAGCTTAGCAGCAGTCTTTGCGGCTCACCTCCTCACACGCTGTATCACACATATGTCTAATTGGAAAAACACAATGGAAAGGCTCTTGGCTTTTAGATAATATCTCTTGTTACGTGAAGAATCTGGAATAAAAACAACCATATCCAATTTCTAAGATCGGAAAAATCAATGGGTCGTATGCCTTGACAAATTGTCGGGGATCTTTTCTGAGAACAGAACAAAAGAAAACAGAGCTTCTATTTCTACATGAAAGATATTATAAAGAAGACTAAGAAAATTATTTTTAAGGATATTTTTGAAGTTATATACAGCAAAATAGCAGTAGCAAAATAGCAACAGCAACAATAGAAGCAACACAGAACAGAGCTTATTGCACTGGCACAGATTAATTAGATCATTTCCCCCTCAGTTAACCCTCTTTCCTTCCAAATCTGTTTTTACCGCTATTATCTGTAAAATAGAAGACAAATAAGAATACATTGCCCCCAATATTGGGGGAAATGTTTTTTTGCTTGCCTGGCCAAATTATGTCTTATTAAACTTGGAAATCTATAGGATAGTGACAGTGTTGCATTTCATTTTTAGTTATTTAAAATATCGAATATTTCTATTATATGTCTTCTACAGTAACAAAGAGAATAAACTAGGTGCTTACTCCTGGAAATCCTGTTAGACTGTAGTTGTGTGTAGCTTTAAAAATAAGAAAATTATATGAGAGAATCATATACATTTTCTTTCTCCCTAAATCCTCTTTATTTTACAGAAAAAGAGCATGCTACTTTCCTTGGCCCTCTGTGTGAAACCTTCAGGGAACTAACTGTTCACATAATCAAAGTGTGGTAACCATTTATGCTTTCTCGACATCTGAGCAGAGAATTTAGAGGCCATCATTTCTATAGTAAGTTTTCAAAGAGAAAAATAAGAAAACAACACCTTGAACTTCATCTTTGCAACCCAAGGAAGAGCTGACTCTGTACAGGGGCCTCATTCCCAAGGCACTAGAGCTCACTTTCCCAAAAGACCCCAGTCACACACAGGAGCCACAGAAACATTTGAGAATGTTATTGCCAGCTGTGAGAAAGTCTGGGCCAATAGAAGGAAAAAATTCAACCATGAGTACCCCTTGGTTAAAACAGTTGTTCATACACTATATTCAAGATAATGGCAGTTATGTAGCTATAATTTTACCCAATCATCAAAGGACTAAAGAGTCTCCACTAGATAAAAAAGAAACAGTTTATGTGAAACATAATTTAGAAGTATAACAATAAAATAATAACTGTCACCATCCTGGAGTGTTTTTTGTATTGCTATATTTTTTTTAAATTAGTCTACCTCACTTAATCTTTACAAAAAAAATATAATGATTTACGTAGTCACTTATGTGCCACATTCAGTTCTTTGTTAACCCACTTAATTTCCAGGGGAAACCTTAGTGGAGGCCATGTATGTATTTCCATTTTCAAGATGAGAAAGCATATAATTATCCATTATTGAATAACCAGTCAGCGGAGGAGCAGGCTTTGGTCCCAAGCTGGTATGGTATCCACACCCTTTTGTGGTGCTACCTGTTTCTACACCCAACTCCACGGGCAAATTTACAAACATTCAGCTTACGGAGGAGAGGACTGAAACCCAGAGAGAGCAATCTGTTCAATAGCCCACAGTGGAGGCACTGCAATCTGTGCCTGGTGTCACTACAGCCAAAGTATGTGCTCTTCATGACTGTTGGGGAAACATCCAGAGGACACTCAATGCTTTAACTGGAGATGGCCTTGGAGGGCTTTCCAGAATCCACAACTCATGCAAATAAAAAGATCTGTTCCTTAATAAAGTGTGGCATATGGTTAAAGACCACTGCAATCTGGCAGGATTAGAAGCCTGGTGCAAAATATATGACTGTCCTCCTTCCCTCTGTTCATAACAGATGGAATGGTGGAAGTGCCGGTCATTCCTAACAAAGGTTAGCATTCACAAGAGGAGTAGCAGGCACTCATGGGCTCTGAAGGGAGGTGGTGCTAGCTAATGGTTTTTCCCATTTTTTCTACTCGAGCTCACTAAGTTCAAATGTGAGAGACAGACTGATTTGTTGAAGAACAATTTAACTGCTCTATCTAGCAAAAAGAAAGAAAATATTGTTGTGGGCATTTACAAGTTGAATTCATTCTGCTAGGTTTTTGAAGCCAAACTCAAGCTGTTCTGAATTTATTGCCTTATTACATACAGTCCAAGTAATATAATTAAAAGCCATGGCTGGCACATAATTACTAATTATACAGTAACTGTCATGCCTCTTCTGGGTTTAATATGTATTTATAATTCCTCTCAATAAATCAAATTAACTATCTTGGATAGCCATAGGCTAATATTTTTGTTGTTGTTTTTGTCCTATAAGGAGACTTATTACATTTCAGCTGACCACCTGATCTTTGAAGAAAGAACTGACTCAGTCATGCTCATTTTATACTTAATTAAATATAAGACATTTGACTTCTGGAAAAATATTGAATAACTAGATTTATCAAGGTTTATAAAGCCAACCCAGCATTTTACATTCAATTGACGATAGACACATTGATGAAGATGTATATATTCTTTATAAGTTCCAAACCAGTAAGTGAGTTAGATGAAATTTTTCTAGAATCAGTTGGATAAAATAGCAATTAGATAAGAATGACGATTACTTAGAGACTTGTGTGTTTTCATGCCACTCTCCTTTCACAAAAAGTTGAATTTCTTGAAAGCAAACTTCTGCTTCACTTACTAATCTTCTTGTGCAAAGCACAGTACCCAGAACACAGTGAGTACTTTATAGATGTTTATGAAAATGAGTGAATGAGTGAGTGAATGAATGAATGAGGTGGGCATGGTACAGGTGTGAAATATAGGTCACTAGTTAGCTGTAAGGTTTATCTGTCACAGGAGATGCAGTAGGACGACAAAAAAGTCTATTCGAGGTAATGGTCTATTCTGAAAAGTATATAATATATGAGGTTAACAGTAACTTACATATATAAATAAAAATACATATTCCCACATACACATTTGTATGCAGTAATATAACAAATCACACATGGTATTCCATGTGGTTTCAGTGTTACTTGCAGCATTTCCTCACCAAAAAAGTGAGAAGAACTGTGTGCCAATTGTCCTCTTGTTTATGACCTGATTCTATCTGAATTCCCATAATTCTGTCCTTGTTTAAAAAGATGATTTCTTTCAAAATATACATAAACACCAAATCTTTATGCTGTACACCTGAAACTAATGTAATGTTACATGTCAATTATGTCTCAGTAGAAAACAAAAACAAAGAACATTTCCAGTTTATATATTTATATTAATTGCATAGACATTTCAAAAATTATGTTGAAAACTGAGCCAAGTTTACCCCTGACCTGACTGCATTTCTCTAGTTCTAGCTAACTTGGTGCTTCATAGAAGCATCTTTACTCTTTTACAATACATTGTGCAAAATAATTACCACCTGCTTTCTTCCTTTGTCTCTCTTAAGGTAAATTTTCTCTGCCTTGATGGGAAAAGGGTATTAAACAGATTTTCTGGATTTTAACAGGAACAAAATAATTCCCCAACAAAAATTCTTTATGACTCAATTAAAGCACTAAGTTTATGAAACTCAATTTTTTATTCAAACTTCCCAACCAGTATAGCCACCTGTGCTTTTTACTTTGCTAACTCTTTCTTATTCCTAAGGATGGGCTACATACACATTCAACCAAGCCATATAGCTAAAATACCAATCATTTGTATAGCCCTTGACAATTTGAATAATTTCTGATTAATTGACTATTTTATTTCCTATAAGGTCCAGCTTAGAAACCAAAATCAGAACTGTATATGTAACTTGACCTGGATGACATTACCAGGAAATGCAGGACTTATTGGCTCCCAAATCAAGATTATGTTTTATTCTTTCAAAGTATTTGCATAATATTATAAAATATTTCTCCCAGCTTAACCCCAACACCGACTAATAGTAACATTTTTAAGTGCCTTTATCAAAAAACTTGTGATGAGGGCTCAGATTTTTCCCTCTTAGCCACATATGTGGTGACCTTCTGCAGCCAGCCCCATCACTGCGGGAAGCGTTGGGGGCTGCAGTTACACATGTGCAGAGTGGTGCAGAGGAGGATCAAGCATATCATTATTCCAGAAGCCTATTCATGGAGTCATTTCTGTTGCTCTCCTCAGCACCTTTTCAATCTTTGAAAATGTCTTTCTGCAAGGGAGTGATTAGCAAATCGCCACACAGTTTCAAAATGGTTCTGAAAACTAATAGTTGTGTATACAGTCGTTATTTGCTCTTTCCCCATCGATTCCAGTCGGTTCTTTATTATGCCAGGGATGCTCACTGAGGTTCAGATTACCTGGGTCATTTGCTCTGCCCCTCTCCTCTTCCATTGGAAGTATCTTGCAATTTCAAGTGTGGTGTTATTTGCCAACATGTCAGAGCAGAGAGCAAACACGAAAATAAAATGAGCCTAGTTTGCTACTTGTTCACTATCTTAACATATATTTTCTTTGTTTAATTCCTTGTTTGTTTTTTCCATTGTTGAAATTTTGAAGGTTGAAGAAGGCAGGGTGAGAAGAATTTGTAAATAACAATTAAAATTGTCTTGCCACTTTTGAATACAGTACAGTATTTTAAATTATTTATCTTCATTGTAATTCAATATATGAAAAACCACCTCCCCCAGGGCAATCCTTTCTGGTCTTTTCTGTTCTCTGTTATGGGTTTTTATAAGGTAGATTAAAATAGTGTTATTAGCTGAAAATAATAAAATTTCTACGTATGCAATGAGCTAATCGAGCAATTTTACATTTTATTATAAATCTGAGAGTTAAAGCAAAGCTCAAGGACTTCCTGAACAGGCTCAGAGCTCCATGGTAAATCCGGGTTGTGTGCTGTGGTCAGCCCATATTTCTAGCATGGAACGCAGAGATTAAAGGGGCCGAAGCCTCTTAGCTGTAAGGCCTGAAGCAGAGAAAGACAAAAGGGGTGGTGCTCATTTCTTGTGTACTAAAAATAGTATTTGCTCCCTCTGAGGGTCTCCCTGGAGACCACCATACTTTGAATATGGCACACCCTTTTAACCTAACAAATTAGAAAAAAATATTTTTTGGTTACAGTATTTTAATGATTTTATGTATTGCAATTACATAGAAGTTTTACAAACCTTAAAAAACTTTTGTGCCTCGTTGAACATTTGTGAACATACATTTCTGGCTCTTTCAAAGGTTTGGTTTCCAGATGGGAGAGGTTGTTGTGCGACTTGAACACCTTGAACATGGAGATAATCTACAGTGGGAGTTTTACATAAATAGCAAGTTGTAACAATCAGAAACACTGCAGTTCAACTCAGTAAATTAATTCAATCAAGTAACAACAAAAGTATATTTTTAAGTCTCAAATTTTCATTAATGTCAGCATTACATTTTATATACATTTATTATTTTATAGATGAACTATCATCACAACTCAGTGATGTGCTAGGTAAAATTTACTTAAGCACATTAAAGTAAAAAATATATATAAAGAATAAATTGACTTCAGTATCAAACGTCTCCCTTAGTGACACCAGTCCACGTTATTTTTTATTTAAAAACAAATGTAAACAGGCACTGTGTGCACTTGGGTGCTTCAGATACAGAGTGCTAGAAAATAAGAACCTTTTATTTTTTTAACCCAGACATTATAAAAATCACACATAATATGATTGTTCCTAGTTGGATAGCAAAAGAGAAATTTTTTTTTAAATAACAATGGCATTAGCAACAGTATAAACAAAAATTCATGTAATACAAGTGTAAGTATAAATTGGTAAACCTTTTGGCCTATCAAGCAGATGCAGAATCTTACAAATGTTCCTAGCCTCTGATCCAGTATTCTGCTTTTAAAAACATAATGGAAAATCAAAGGTACAGCAAAGGTAAATGATCCAGGGAGCATTATTTATCAAAGTAGGAAACCATATTAAAATAGTTAATTATTAAACAGAAAAAAGAAAAAATCTGTTGTGATTAATGGAATTACATGGTGAAATATTAGGCAATAATATTAACATAATGTTTTTGAAGAACACCTAGAGACTTAGAAACTCACAAGACAGAATTGAATAAAAAAAGAAGAAAAAATGTGTTTAAAGTATGATTACAATCATGTTTAATATATACTTAATATATGCACATAAATAATAGAAAAGGTAGTAAAAATAAAGCAATATATTGGAAAGCGATTATGGATATTTTTATTTTCTTTTGTATACTTTTCTATAATCTAAAAAAAAATGTTTAAACATGAAGGAATTTGTGGCTGTCAATTTTATGCATCTGTCTGACTGGGTTAAAAATTTAACAGCCCAGAAAGTTATTAAAATATTATTCTGATTGTATCTGTGAGGGTGTTTCTGGGAGAGATTATTATTTAAATCAATAGACTGAATAAAAAAGATGGCCTTCAACAGAGTGGTGGGCATCATCCAGTTTGTTGAGAGCCAAAATAGAACAAAAAGGCAGAAAAAGGGCAAACTTACTGTCTTTGTTTGAACCGAGACATTCATTTTCTCCTCTTTGACATCAGTGTTCCTGGTTCTTGAGGCTTTGGACTTGAACAAGAAGTTACACCATTACCCCTGATTCTTAGATGTTTGGACTTAGACTCATTTACCTCACTGGCTTTCCTAGTTCTCCAGCTTACAGACAGATCCAGCTTACAGACAGTTTACAAATCCAGAATTATGTGTCAATTTCTATAACAAATCTCATGCATATATCCTATTGGCTCTATTTCTTTGGAGAATCATGATTAATAGAGTATTATCTTCATAGTGAGACTGCATTAAATATAAATAAAAATGTGCATTTCAGTCAATATAGCTCAAAACACAGATTTTGGTGTCAAAATTACTTGAATTTGTTTCCTACTACTACCACTAACAAGAGAAGAAAATTTCATAACCTCTTTAAAACTCTGTAAAGAAATAGATTTAGTAAACAGAATATTTCCCAAAATGAAAAATCAAGGACTTGAACTCAAGGGTGAATTGTAGTAAATATTTAAAGAAGAGGTAGCACCAATTATTCACAATTTCTTCCAAAACATAAAAGTGAATACTTCTTAACACATCCTATGAAGCCATTTTTTGACTTTGTTCATTTATGAAAAACCCACAATAACTTTATATTTAATTGTAAAAATGAAGTTTTTTACCTCCCTTAGATCAGGAACAAGACAAAAATGTCTACCCTTGCCAATTCTATTCAATATTATAGTAGAGGTTCTAGCCAGAGCAATTAGGCTAGAAAAAGATATAAGAAATTAGAAGATGAAAAGGAAAAATATCTATGTGTAGAATATACAATATTCTATATGGAATGTCTTTTAGAATCCACATATGGACACAAACATTCAAAATATAAACACATATATACATAAAAATTAGAACCAATAAACAAGTTCAGCAAAGTTGTAAAATAAAGTTAATACACAAAAATCTTTTGTACACTAGCAATGACCATTTGAAAATAAAGTTTAAAAAACTATTTCATTTACAATAGCATCAAAAATAATAAAGTACTTAAGAATAAATGTAATCAAATAGGTGCAAAATATAAAAATTGAAACTAAAAAGACATTGGTAAAAGAAATGAAAGAACATCAAAACAAATGGGAAGAGAAGCCCTGTTTATACTGTTACAATGGCAACACTTCCCAAATTGAGCCTCAGATCACGTAATTAAATGAACTCAAAATACATCAAAGTTTAACTGCTATAGCTAAAACTATGCAATTCTTAGAAGAAAAGCTAAGAGTAAATCCTCACAACCTTGGATTAAGCAGCCGTTTCTTATATGTGACACTCAAACCATAAGCAACTAAAGAAAAGATAGATTGATCAGACTTCATGAATGGTAAAAAACTTTTGTGTGCCAAAGGATATTATCAGGAAAATGAAGAAACAAACCACAGAGTAGAAGAAAATATTTCTAATTATATATCTGATAAGGATCTAATACTTATATACATAAAAACATTTATAATTAAATAATAAAAGGACTATTCAATAATAAAAGTAACTATTCTTGGGGAGCAAGATGGCGACGGAGTAGGCAGATGTACCAAATTCCAACTCCCAGAACCAAAGTGGATTATAACACAATTTTAAGAACCATCATCTGGATAAACCAACTTTGAACTAAACTAAGTGGACTCTTCAACCAAGGAACACAGAAGAAGCCACATTGAGACTGGTAGAAATAGTGAAAACGCGAAGAGGGCTGCCCAGCTCTCAGGAGCAAACGGCAGCCCAGAGAGATCCGCATGGCGGGAGGAGAGTTTGGTGGAGAGGGAGGGACCTGAGTCCCAAGAACCAAGCCCCAGACTATAGTCCAAGAGCCTAGAAGAGGTGTTTAAACAGTTTTGAGCTGTGAAGCAAGTGAGGGAGCTCCCAGGCATACAGTGTGGAGTATTAGGGCCCTTCCTACTCTGCTAAAGGTTGCTGAAGGGTATGGTGGCAGCAGGACGCTGAAACGTGGTTCTGTCGGCATAGGCGGAGGCCAAGCTGGTGTGAGCATAGTCTAGCCCAGCAGGGGCGGAGAGGAGGCGTGAAAGTGGCCTGGCAGCTGCGGGCCAGCCTGTAATACCACCTGCGGGGACAAAGCGGGAGGCCAGGAACGGGCAGAGATCTGCTCTGCAACCCTGTACAAGCCGGCCCTGACTGCGGGGGAGGGGCTAGGACCAGGGACGGGCGGGGGTTCACGGCTGAGCTCACGCTACCAGCCCCACCCGGCTGGAGAAACCGCGGTTTGCCATTCTGCATGCCTGAGCATGCTCCGAACGTGGGGGCGGGCTAGAGTCTGAGACGAGCGGAAGCTCGCAGCTGAGCAGAAGCCAGCAAACACGCCAGGCCCAATAAACCTTGGTTTGCAACCCTGTGCAGAAGGGCTCTGGCCTCGAGGGCGGAGCTAAAGCTCCAGACGGGCAAAGGCTCACAACTGAGAGCACATCAAAAGCCCCGCCCAACCCACGAAACTGTGGTGAGCAGGCTCTGACTATGGATGCTGGGTGGAAGTCCGGAAACAGGCTGGATCCGCAGCTAAGCAAAGGTGCTCACCTCTACCCTTGGTGCTGAGGCTAGTGGCTTGAGTGACAGCCCCTCCTCGGGAGAAGAGGCAGAAATCAAGGCAAAAGCCACAGTGGGCCGGTGCTGACAACGCCTATACCCAACCACTCTAGGCAGCGGCAGAGCGGGTGGTGGGCCTGCAGACAGTCCACACCTAGAGAACACAAAGGCAATACCTACTGGACTACAGTGGCCACAACTTGCTTATACACAGACAAAATGGGCAGGCAGAGGAATGCAAACCAAATGAATCAAGAGAAATCCCCAGAGAAGGACCAAAATGAACCAGATATAACCAAATTACCAGAAGCAGAATTTAGAATAATGATAGTTAGGATGTTCAAAGAAATTAGAGCAACAATGGATAGTCATTATGAACACCTAAATAAAGAGATAACAAGTATAAAAGACGAAATTGAAATAATAAAAAAGAATAAGACAGAAATGAGAAATACAGTATCAGAACTGAAGACCACAATGGAAGAAATTAAAAGCAGGATGAATCATGCTGAGGATCGAATCAGCAAGTTAGAGGACACAATAAACAAAGGCACAGAAGCAGAGAAGAAAAACGAAAAGAGACTCAAAAAATGTGAGGAAACTCTAAGAGAGCTCTGTGACAACATGAAGAGAAACAACATTCGCATCATAGCGGTGCCTGAAGAAGAGGAGAGAGGACAGGAAATGGAAACTTTGTTCAATCAAATCATAGCAGAAAACCTTCCTTAATTAAGGCTGGGAAACACTCCACACATTCAAGAAGCACACAGAACTCCATTAAAGAGTTTTCTGGATAAAGAAAAAATTTTAAAAGCTGCTAGGGAAAAAAGGCTATCACCTACAAAGGAGCCCCCATAAGGATGACATCGGACTTCTCAACAGAAACACTTGAGGCCAGAAGGGAATGGCAATATATAATCAAAGTAATGCAGAACAAGAACCTACAACCAAGACTACTTTATCCAGCAAGGCTAACGTTAAAATTGAAGGAGAAATAAAGATCTTCCCAGAAAAAGAAAGCCTCAAGGAATTCATAAAAACCAAACCAATTCTGCAAGAGATACTAAGGGGCCTGTTGTGAACAGTTTAAAGGGAGTAAGAATATAGCAAAAGAAGAATACAGCTTTAAAGAATAAAATGGCAATAAACAACTACATATCAATAATAACCGTAAATGTAAATGGATTAAATGATCCAATCAAAAGACATAGGGTAGCTGCATGGATAAAGAAACAGGATCCAAATATATGCTGTCTACAAAAGAGACACCTTAAAACAAAAGGTGCACATAGACTGAAGGTAAAAGGATAGAAAAAAATATTTCATGCAAATGGAAATTAAAAAAAAGCCAGGGTAGCAGTACTTATATCTGACAAAATGAACTTTAAAACAAAGGCTGTAGTAAGAGATAAAGAAGGACACTACATAATGATAAAGGGAACAATTCAACAGGAAGGTATAACCATTATAAATATCTATGCACCAAATATAGAAGCCCCGACATACATAAAGCAGACTTTGATGGATATAAAGGGTGAGATTAACAGCAATACGATCATAGTAGGGAATTTCAATACCCCTCTAACAACACTGGATAGATCCTCAGGAAAGAAAATTAATAAAGTAACAGCAGACTTAAAGGAGACACTAGATCAACTTGATTTAATAGATATCTTCAGAACCTTTCACCCTAAAGCAGTAGAATATACATTCTTCTCAAGCGCTCATGATACGTTTTCTAGGATAGACCACATGTTAGGACACAAAAATGGTCTCAATAAATTTAAGAAGATTGAAATCATATAAGCATTTTCTCTGATCATAATGCCATGAAACTAGAAATTAACCACAAACGGAAAACTAAAAAATACTCAAACACTTGGAAACTAAACAGCATGTTATTAAATAATGATTGGATTAACAATGAGATCAAAGAAGAAATAAAAAAGTTTCTAGAAACAAATGATAATGAGCATACATCAACTCAAAATTTATGGGACACAGCAAAAGCAGTTCTGAGAGGGAAGTTCATTGCACTACAGGCATATCATAAGAAGCTAGAAAAAGCTCAAATAAGCAACCTGACCCTGCATCTAAACAATCTAGAAAAACAACAGCAAATAAAACCCAGGGCAAGTAGAAGGAAGGAAATAATAAAGAGCAGAGCAGAAATAAATGACATAGAGGCTAAGGAAACAATACAGAGGATCAATGAAACCAGAAGCTGGTTCTTTGAAAAGGTAAATAAGATTGATGAACCTTTAACTAGACTCACCAAGAAAAAAAGAGAGAGGACTCAAATAAATAAAATTAGAAAGGACAGTGGAGAAATAACAACTGACACAACAGAAATACAAAGCATTGTAAGAAAATACTATGAAGAACTATATGCCAAAAAATTAGACAATCTCGGTGACATGGATAAATTTCTTGAATCATATAACCTTCCAAAAATCAATCTGGAAGAATCAGAACACCTAAACAGACCAATTACAACAAATGAGATCGAAACAGTTATCAAAAAACTCCCATGCCTGACTTGTGATGGCGCAGTGGATAAAGCCGTCGACCTGGGAACACTGAGGTCGCCAGTTCAAAACCCTGCACTGGTTCAGTCAAGGCACATTTGGGAGTTGATGCTTCCAGCTCCTCCCCCCTTTCTCTCTTTCTCTCTCTCTCTCACTCTGTGTCTCCCCTCTAAAATGAATAAAATAAAATAAAAAAACCTCCCAAAAAAGAAAAGTCCTGGGCCTGATGGCTTCACAAGTGAATTCTATCAAAACTTCAAAGAAGAATTAACTCCTATTCTCCTAAAGCTATTTCAAAAAATTCAAGAGGAAGAAAGACTTCCAAACTCTTTTTATGAGGTGAGCATAATTCTGATCCCAAAACCGGGCAAAGACAACACAAAGAAAGAAAATTATAGGACTATATCCCTGATGAATTTAGATGCTAAAATTCTCAACTGAATACTAGCCAACCGGATCCAGCAATATATGGAAAAAATCATACACCATGATCAAGTGGGATTTATTCTGGAGAGGCAAGGCTGGTTCAATATTCGCAAATCAATCAATGTGATTCATCACATAAACAAAAGAAAGGACAAAAATCCATGATAATTTCAATAGATGCAGAAAAGGCATTTGATAAAATCCAGCACCCATTCATGCTCAAAACTTTCAGTAAAGTGGGAATACAGGGAACATTCCTTAACATGATAAAGGCCATCTATGATAAACCCACAGCAAACATCATATTAAATGGACAAAAATTAAAAGCAATCCCCTTAAAATCAGGAACCAGGCAGGGGTGTCCCCTTTCACCACTCTATTCAACATAGTTCTAGAAGTCCTAGCTACAGCAAGCAGACAAGAAGAAGAAACAAAAGGCATCCAAATTGGAAAAGAAGAAGTAAAACTGTCACTATTTGCAGATGATATGCTATTGTATATAGAAAACCCTAAAGTCTCAGTCAAAAAACTACTGGACCTTATAAATGAATTCAGCAAGGTGGCAGGATATAAAATTAATACTCAGAAATCAGAGGCATTTCTATGTACCAACAATGAACTGTCAGCAAAACAAATTAAGGAAAAAATCCCCTTCACTATTGCAGCCAAAAAAATAAAATACCTAGGAGTAAATTTAACCAAGGAGGTTAAGGACCTGTACTTGGAAAATTATAAAACATTGATAAAAGAAATCAAGGAAGATACAAACAAATGGAAGCATATACCATGCTCATGGCTAGGAAGAATAAACATCATTAAAATGTCTATATTACCCAAAGCAATTTATAAATTGAATACAATACCAATTAAAATACCAAGGACATACTTCAAAGATATAGAACACATATTCCAAAAATTTATATGGAACCAGAAAAGAACATGAATAGCCTCAGTAATCTTATAAAGAAAAAATAAAGCAGGAGGTATCACCCTTCCAGATATCAAGGTTTACTACAAGGCCATTATACTCAAGACAGCCTGGTACTGGCATAAGAACAGGCACATAGATCAATGGAACAGAACAGAGGACCCAGAAATAAACCCACAGCTTTATGGACAACTGATATTTAACAAAGGAGGAAAGAACATACAATGGAGTAAAGACAGCCTCTTTAACAAATGGTGTTGGGAAAATTGGACATCTACCTGCAAAAAAATGAAACTAGACCATCAACTTACACCATTCATAAAAACAAACTCAAAATGGATAAAAGACTTAAACATAAGCCGTGAAACTATAAGCATCTTAGAAGTAAACATAGGCAGCAAGCTCTCCGACATCTGTAGCAGCCATATATTTGCCGATTTATCTCCATGGGCAAATGAAATAAAAGGCAAGATAAACAAATGGGACTATATCAAACTAAAAAGTTTTTGCACAGCTAAAGACAATAAGAACAGAATAAAAAGACAAACCATACAATGGGAGAACATATTTGACAGCACATCAGATAAGGGGTTAATAACTTATATTTTATAATTCTATATAAAATTTATAAAGAACTTATAAACTCAACAACAGGAAGACAATCCAATCAAAAAATGGGCAAAAGAAATGAATAGAAATTTCTCCAAAGAGGACATCCAGATGGCCAATAGGCATATGAAAAAAATACTCAACATCACTAATCATTAGAGAAATGCAAATTAAAACCACAATGAGATATCACCTCACACCAGTCAGAATAGCACTCATCAGCAAAACAACACAGAGTAAGTGCTGGCGAGGATGTGGAGAAAAGGGAACCCTTCTGCACTGCTGGTGGGAATGCAGACTGGTGCAGCCACTGTGGAAAACAGTTTGGAGATTCCTCAGAAAATTAAAAGTCGAACTGCCTTTTGACCCAGCTATCCCACTTTTAGGAATATACCCTAAGAACACCATAGCACTGTTCGAAAAGAAGAAATGCGCCCCCATGTTCGTAGCAGCATTGTTCACAATAGGAAAGATCTGGACACAGCCCAAGTGTCCGTCAGAAGATGAGTGGATTAAAAAGCTATGGTACATATATACTATGGAATACTACTCAGCCATAAGAAATGATGACATCAGATCATTTAAAACAAAATGGATGGACCTTGATAACATTATATGGAGTGAATTAAGTAAATCAGAAAAAAATAATAACTGAGAACAGCATGATTTCATACATAGGTGGGACATAAAAGTGAGACTATGAGACATGGACAAGAGAGTGGTGGTTACGGGGTGGGGGGAGGGAGGGAAGGGTGGAATAGGGAGGATGGGAGGGGCACAGGGAAAACCAGATAGAAGGTGACAGAGGACAATTTGACTCTTGGTGATGGGTATGCAACACATTTGAATGATAAGAGAACCTGGAGATGTTTTTATTGTACATATGTACCCTGATTTATTGGTGTCACCCCATTAAAATTGATAATAATAAAATAAAATTTTTTAAAAAAGTAACTATTCTTTTAAATAATGAGCCTATACAAATAAAAGAATCTGAAAATGGCCAATAAATACATGAACAGATGCTTAACATCATTAGTCATTAGGGAAATGTAAATCAGAAGCACAATGAAATACCACTTCTATCGGCTAGGATGGCTATAATAAAAAATTCAGCAATCAGAAAATAGCAAGTGTTGGTGAAGATATACAGATATTGGAACCCTGATATACTGCTGGTGGGAATGCAAAAATAGTTCAGATACTGAAAAACAGCTTGGCAGCTCCTCAGAATTTTAAATACAGACTACTATATTGCCCAGCAAGTCTATTTTTGGTATATATCCAAGAGAATTAAAACATGTGTTCACTGAAAAAAAATGTTGTACATGAATACTTACAGCAAAGTTATTTATAATAGCCAAAAACAAAAGCGACCCAAATATCCAAAAACTGATGAATGAATAAACAAAAAGGAACATATGCATATAATGGAATATTATTCAGCCATAAAAGCAATGGAATACTGGCACAAGGTTTAATCCTGAAAATAGTATGCTAAGAAAATAGTCACAAAAGACCGTAGATTGTGTGATTCTCTATATATGAAATAATCAGAATAAGCAAATTCATAGAGAGAAAATAAATTATTGGTTATCAAGGTGTGGGGTGAGTGGAATGAAAAAATGGCTACTTCTGGGTATAGGGCTTCTTTCTGGGGTGATAAAAATGTTCTGGAATTAGACAGGGTTTGTGGTTGCACAGTTTTGGAAATATGCTAAAATCTACTAAGTTTTACACATTAAATTTGTGTAATTTATTATACGTGAATTATATATCAATTTTACAAAAAGTGTTAGAAAAGAAATCCCTCCAGCCAGAGAGTTCAGCTGGTAGATGACCACAACAGAGCCCATCAAGTACAAGTTCCTCTGATTCCCTCACCTTTCTCATTCTGCCTGCTCTACCACTGCTGGGGCCAGAATTACTCTGGGTTAGAGGAGGGAAGAGGGGGAGAATCAAAATGTGAAAATTAAGACACTGACCATATTGTCTCTTTCTCCAAACGCAGGTTTCCAGATTGCAACAGGACCAAACTGCAGACTTCATATTAAATTAAGATTGAAATCTGACTTTTACATAACTGCACATCTAATTACCTAACAGAAACTGTATTTTATGACTTGAAAATAATATTTCTATTAGGTAAAGGGTACAGAAAAGTTATGACATCTGCTGGTAGCCAGAGACAAAGAGCCACACAGAGCATCTGAAAGTAGTGGGGACAAAACTAAAGCTCTGCACTGATTCCAGCACATTAGTCCTATTTCTTTCAATGTCTGCATTACAACAGGATAATGGCAGGCGTGGGGGATTATGGGGAGGTATAGGAGCCCTCATATCGTGTTAAAGAGCAATAGGACAGTGTTTAATAAAACAAAATAAAGCACCCTAGGCAGGTGGTTTATACAGGTTCAGTAGAATCCATACCTAATTTTTGGTTGAGTTCAGCAAATCTGTTGTTAAAATGGCACTTGTAATCAGGCGTTCTTTGTAAGGTGGGTGCCTGGGCAGCCGCCCAATGTGAAAATCACAAATTTACATTTCTTACTCTTTTATAACGTTCATCTGTGCAACAGCGTATTCTTAGCACCCGTAGTAATGTTTATTCTGTCCTTGAATGCTAAAATCAATAGGAAGCTAGATTAAAAGCAAAGAAAATTGCAAGTGAGGATGCCAATCAAGAAGTAATATGGAAATATGTTAAATAAGTTTTATTGTTTTTTGTCAGGTATTATTTAATATCTTTTCATTAATATTTTAAAACTCTTATAATCTAGTTTTGTGTGCCTCTTTTTATTGTTCTTAAGTATTAAATGCATGAAATAATAAATGGCCTTTTGGTATACTGGTGTTTTTTTATACTTAAAATGGTCATTAGGTAAGAGAACCAGTTGTTAAATTATTTGAATCCCGCCACTGATCCTAGGATTCAGCAGCTTCACTTTTGAGTATGTGCCGTAGAACTTCTCTATAAGAAGTTTGTACTTCTCAACTGAAGGGCCCTTGAGAAGCTTACAGCATTTCACTTCTACACTCATATATATACATATCCACATTAACTGCTGGGGGAAGTTGAGAACAGGGATGGGAAGAAAACATTGAAACAGGTGTCATCTCTCCCTGGTGTGACCCTGAAGGTCATGAGTTAGGGTTCTATTCTCAGCTTGGATGTGGCCTCAATCCTTTTCAACACCTGTCCTCCAGGCAGCCAGTCACAAATGAACAGCATTGTAGTACAAGATAAAATCTATCTGTAAGATATTTTTCCTTGCCAACAAAGAAAGAAGGGGGGCTGAGAGCCACAAAGTGTGGAATAATAAAAGGCTTTATTAAGTACCACGCATCCCGCTCGGCGATGTCCTCCAGTCCCGGGGTGGAGAGGTTGAAGGAGTCGGGCGAATTATACTGCTTGAGAGGTATTTTAAAGGGGTCCTCTAGGGTAGGTGAGCAATTATGACATGGTGAAATTTCACTGGCTGACAGACGGTCGCTCTTCCCAAGGATTTCTGGGAAGCCTTCCTTGGCACACTTAACTGTGGGCGACCCTTGTCAAAAGTCCGAGGTCTGAGTTCCTTACATGACTGTCCCCCTTAGCCAACAACCCTACACTATCCCCCCCCATTTTTTCATTATTTTTGCAATTTCTGGCATATACTTTAGTTTAAAAAAGACAATATACATATTTTAAAACTGCAAAGCATAATAATTATATGTAAAATTTGGTAGTGTAGACTAGCATTTCTTCTGGGAAAGGAAAGCTTAGCCAAGGGCTGAGCAGGAGAGAAAGTCATTTAGGGAAGGATAGCTCTGCTCCTCGTGAATCTGTAAGACACAGAGGCAGTGGAGAGCTGAAGAATTGCACTGTAAATGATTGGAGCTGCAAATAAGTGCATTTGAGGATTAAAAAAATACTGCCTTTAAAAGTGAGAATGAAGTGAGTGAGGTTCTTTGTCCTCTCACCTTTGTCGGTGACACATGGTAAACACAGATACCTGCTCTCAGATTTGTTGTCGTTACTGCATAGTGGGTCTCAGCTGCAGAGAGCCCTGTGCCCAAGGTCATGCCTTGGCAAAAGCAGCCATGCTCGGTGTTGAGCCAGGCAGAAACAGAGATCCAGCCATTTGGGTCCAACACGGGCTCGGGCCAGACTTTTGGCAGAGCTCTGCTGGACTGGCTGAGGTTTTCCTGATCTTACATTTACTGTTAGTCTTCTCCCTCTTCCCAGTCTCGCTTCCTCTCCCTCCTCCCTTCACAGATGTTCTCTCCAGATATCTTGTACCCCAAATTCAGTCTTAGCAACTCTCTCTGGAGAACCTGGCCTGCAGCAGCCAGT
Organism: Rhynchonycteris naso; assembly: GCA_037038555.1. NCBI lineage: Eukaryota > Metazoa > Chordata > Mammalia > Chiroptera > Emballonuridae > Rhynchonycteris > Rhynchonycteris naso. The sequence goes on from CM072998.1 coordinate 234,940,914, forward strand.
AATCCCCACCATCCCATGTAACCCTTCCATACTAAACATAAAGCATACCAAGAAAATAATAAGGAAATCTCTGTTGTACCATTTAAGCCATGAATTAAATAACTTCTTCCTTTCATTTTGATACATGCTGTACACTTTTCATAGTGTACAGGAAATATTTGTAATATTACTTTTATGTGCTATGAGATAATACACAAAAAATTAATTACTAGGCAGACATATTGTTTTCCCATAGGGCTATTTTAACTAGAGTAATAAGGCATTCAAGTTCACTTATAAAACCATTTTCCTTAAAGCTTCAAAAAGGAAAGGTGGAAGAGAGCTAACATAGATTGAAAACTTACCGTGTAACAGCAGTGTTCTTACATTATTCACAGAATACTTTTAAACTACAGTTGGGTTTAAGTTTCTATGCCTGAGAAACAGCAGTGACCCTCTGGAATCAGGTTCTGTAAAGTAGTCAACATGCAGAACCATATCCGGTGCACAACTTTTATCACCACCCCCTTTGCTGTCAGGAGATGGCCAGGTATGCAGTAAATGTTGAAAGCTAGAATCCCAGCAAAGGGTTACAGCCTGTTGTTATCACTCTTTGCCACAGGGGGTCAGCCTTTGCACCTACTGTAATAAAGTAAAGTACAAGCTTCCAAGGGGAGAAAATAAATCTTCCATTTCATATTTAAAATAATAAGTTTACTGCAATATACTTGTCATATAAAAATTCATGAAACTGCAATGTAAAATACTTAGTTCCCACATTCGCTGTAAATTGTTTTACAGTTATTGAGATCAAATCATAGATTCTGAGAATGTTAAAACTACAAGGGAACTTAGAGACATAAAAAGCAACAGCTATCTGTGATTACCTCTTAATCTGTGCTGAGCACAATAATAATGAAATCACATAGAGATCTCAATAATCTCCCTCAACCATTTGAGTCAAGTCTGCCACTGCCACGTTTCAGACCAGGTAACTGAGACTAAGTAACTCCCTCAACAAATATTTATGGATTACAGAATACCTGACAGCAAATCAGTGAGTGAACCAGGCTTTATACTTAGGTTCATCTGGGGCCAAACCTTGCTTTTGTCTTCTTTAAAACCTTCAATGCCTTTGTTCACAGAGGAGAAAACAGTACCCAAGAAGTTAAATGAATTTACCAAAGGAACAGAGCTCCATCGTTTAGCACTTTTTCCTTTAACGTGTTGCCACCTCCCCCAAACAGATACTCAGTGAGATGACCACTAGGCCTAATGACAGAAGGTAGGCTCTGTAGTGTTGACCGCAAAGTCACTGTTTCTTCCCAGTGGTGGGAGGGAGAAGACGCGCATGTGTAGAGAAGCATCTACTTTTCATGAAGTCAGTAAGGGAAAACTGAATAAATTAGTTTAACCTCATTACATTTAACTACAGTTTTCTCTCAGAAATAAATGTTACTCCATCGTTTTCTGACCTTTATTATTTCTCCTTCAATTTTACTTTTCTGACATTTCTGCTCTATATTGGTTTTCTCATTTTTGTGTCGATGTCTCTCAAATCTTATAATTTTCATTACTTATCTCTCTTGACTAAATGCTGTATAATTTCTTCATATCTATCTTTAAGGTTTTCAATATTCACCTGTCTCTGATTTTTTATTTAATTGACCTTCTGTTTTTAATTTTAAAAATTATACTTTTAATTTCTGTAAATTCTTTTTTCAATTTCTGCTTCTTAGATTTTCAGTGTATTTAATCTTTCCTTGAGATGTACCATCATTTACACCTTTAAACATTTTAATATGCTTATAGTATGCTCTACTTCAGAATGCCATTATGATTTTTAACTTTTTTGAAATTCTAATGATTTTCTAATTCATAGTACATTATGACCTAATTTGCTATGCATTTTATAAACTGAGATATGAAAATTAGTGAGACTATGTTTTTCTGTGAGAATCTACTGTGTTTGTGAAATCACTCCTCTGTGTTAGTTTATTAAGACTGACAGAACTAAGTACCGCAAACTAGGAGGTTTATACAGCAGAAATTCATTTTCTCACAGTTGTAAAAGCTAGAGTTCAATATCAAGGTGTTAGCAGGTTGGTTTCTTCTGAGGTCTCTCTTCTTAGCTAGTAGATGGTCTTCTCTCTGTGTTGTCCTATGGTCTTCTTTCTGTACATGTCTATATCCAAATTTTCTCTTCTTATAAGGATACCAATCATACTGGATTAGAACTCTATTCACCTCATTTTACCTTAATAACAGCTTAAAGATCCAGTCTCCAAATACAGTCATATTCTGAGGTACTGGGGGTTAGGACTTCAACATATGAATTGGAAGAGAGCATAATGCATCCCATAACAACCCCAAAAGTAGTCTGAACATGTCACCAGTTTAGGCTAAATTTTTATGTTAGTTCATGGGCTTGAGTGTTTCTGGATTATAGGCAGTATAAATTCAACCCTCAGCCTACTGGAGAAGCAAGCCAACAGTTTCAAATTTTAAAGAAGAGGGCCTCCACCTCTCTACCTCTTCTGATCACACAATCAAAGCCTTGGGAGAGAGTGATACATTCTTTTCACCTCCCTGTGTCATGGGATAGGTGTTTTTCTACTTTACTTGAAGGTGCATCAAGGGTTTCTTACTTTGTTTAAATAATTTGCTTCAAAATCCAACTAGTTTTTTACACTTAAGTATTTTATTTGTAAGTTTTATATTTTATTTCGTATCTTCACTCCTAACAACTTTTTTAGATCACTATATAGTTTGTAAGTTTAGGTACTTAAAACTGAGAGAAAAACTCAGCTAAGCCATTTTACACTGTAAAGTAATAAGAAAGTAAAGCTTAAATAATACTGAAGTAAAAAATGGTATTGACTAATATGTATCAAGGACATACAAAAGAGCCAATTTTAATTAAATTAAAAAGAATGTCCCATGAAATCCCAGTTACAGGAGTAAATGTGGTAAACTCTGTAGATGTTTAAAAAGACCAAACAAATGTTTAATCAATGGCACTTACATCTAACTCATATCTTCTATTCATCTTAATTCTAAATAAGGCAATCAAATGTCATCCACCATAACCAAATATTTTTCCTCATTGTTTTAATAATTAAAAAAAAACAAGCCTATGTCTGGCCAAGATAGGAAGTCCAATGTGACTATGTTCTTCTTCTTGCATGTATCTGACAAAGCTTAAAGAATAATCAATGGCCATAATACAGAACACATATGAAAAAAAAATCTTCTGTATAGGATGACTCTACTTTTAACAGGAAAAGTAGAATGTTACATTGAAAAAACTGGGCTAAGAAAGGTATACACGGGTTCAAGTCCCAGCTTTCACATAGATTAACTAACTGTATGTCCTAGGTGAGTCATTTATTATCTCTGAGCTACAATTTTTCCTCATCTGACATAAAACCAAAGTCTCAGAACTCTTAAGAAGCTTAAAATGAAATAAGAGATAGAGAATATTTTAAAGACTATACGTGGCACAAATTTTCTACCACTAGCTTAGCTCTGTAAATTTTGCTCAGAACAAATATTTTGCTTACGATGGCTGCATATCAAATGGCTCAGTCTGGTTTTCCTAGCATCCACAGCTACCATTATGCATCCAATACCAGAATGCTATTGCCATTTCAGATTTAATGTAGCTTATCAGAAATAAGCACAGGTCTGGTGTGAAAATCAGAGCCAGGTATGAGTTTGAAGATCCCTTCTTCTGAAGATGTTCTATTGGATCTGAACCACATGACTATTGCAGACAGAATTCTAGATGTGTATTCCTTGTGGTACATACCCTACAGCAGGGGTCCCCAAACTACAGCCCACTGGCCGCATGCGGCCCCTGAGGCCATTTATCCACCCCTGCCGCACTTCCACTTCGGGAAGGAGCACCTCTTTCATTGGTGGTCAGTGAAAGGAGCACAGGATGCATCCACACCCATAGTTCCCATTGAAATACTGGTCAGTTTGTTGATTTAAATTTACTTGTTTTTTATTTTAAATATTGTATTTGTTCCCGTTTTGTTTTTTTACTTTAAAATAAGATATGTGCAGTGTGCATAGAAATTTGTTTATAGTTTTTTTTTATAGTCTGGCCCTCCAACAGTCTGAGGGACAGTGAACTAGCCCCCTGTGTAAAACGTTTGGGGACTGCTGCCCTACAGATACCCTCCTCTTTGTGTGTCTGTGTCTGTGTGTGTGTGTGAGAGAGAGAGAGACAGAGAGAGACAGAGACAGAGACAGACAAGAAGGAAAAGAGATGACAAGCATCAACTTGTAGTTGTGGCATTTTAGTTGTTCATTGATTGCTTTCTCATATGTGCCTTGCCTGGGGGACTCCAGCTGCGCCAATGATTCCTTGATCAAGCCAGCAAACTTGGGCTTCAAGCCAGTGACCTTTGGGCTCAAGCCAGCAACCATACAGTTTTTAACCTGAGTTTAGTGTCCTAAGCCAATGTTCTATCCACTGTGCCACCACCTAGTCAGGCAAGAATACCCTCTTCTTGAGTGTGAGCAGAACCTCTAACTATCATGAAATATATCAACATCATGATTTAGTTGCTGATCTATTGATTTTGAGTTTACCAAAACTGATACCACTCTTGGTGAACCTGATATAATGAGAGGGGCCTTCAGAAGAAGGATTTTCACCTGCTGACCTTGGAAGAAAAAGCAAACAACCATGCAGTGAACTGCCTATGGAGAGAGGCTGCTTCCAGACTAAGAGCCTCAACTGTTCCACCACAAAGGGCTGAATTCTTCCAACCCTTGGAAGACCTTGGAGCACCCAGAGCCATCTTGGAAGACCTTGGATAGAGGATCAACTCAAGCCATGCCTGGATTCCTGATCTAAGAAAATAAAGATAATAAATGGGTGTTGTTTTTAACTACTAAATGTGTTATTCATAAAAGAAAGCTACAGTGCCTTATCAGTGGTTTCAACTCTATGCCCTCAAGGATCTCAATACATGCTCTGTGTTGGTTTCTAACATCTGTTTATGTGGTAGCACACAGCATTACTGGGAATCCCAAGAATAAGAGAGCTGTAATTCCTATTAACTTCATATTGTAAAAAACATTACTGTCTGATTGCAGCATGTGTTGATTTGGTGTTATGGTTAAATATACATTAATAGTATTACACAGCAAAAGGAAACAAATATTTTCTAAACAGACCTAATCCGTTCTTCCCATATGCAAAAAGTTTAATTTTCACAAAATCCTCTAAAATGGCTTTTACTGCTCCCATTTCTCAGATGAGGTCATTAAACCTCAGAAAATCTGAACAACTTACCCAGTCATACAACTAGTAAGTAACAGAGCCAGTATTCAATTACTAGGAAGCCTGGGATGGGATGGTCTATGTTATTTGGTTTACAAATGGAAGATATTGTGGGTATAGTCCCAGAACACCATAATAAAGTGCATAGAGTAATAAAATGAGTCACATAAAATGTTGGTTTTCCAGTGCATATAAAAATTATATTTATCCCATACTATAGTCTATTAAGTATGCAAAAGCATTATGTCTAAAAAAACAGTGTGCACAGCTTGATTAAAATACTTTATTACTAAAAAATGTTAACCATCATTGAGCCCTAGAAAATAGTACTGATCACAGGTTACCATAACAAGTATAATAATAATAATAATAATAATAATAGAAGTTTGAAATGTTGCAAAAGTTACCAAAATGTGACAAGGAGACACAAAGTGAGCAGATGCTGTTTGGAAAATGGTGCTGATAGACTTGCTTGATGGTGGGTTGCTACAAACCTTTGATTTCTAAAACATTCAGTATCTGTGAAACATAATAAAGCTAAGCACAATGTGGTATGTGTGTAGTTTATTAATGGTCTGCTACAAGAATGTAGCTGACAAACAAAAGTCTTTAGAAAAATCTCAGTCTGAGTTGAAAGTTCTCAGAGTTCTAGAAGTGGCAGTATATAACCAATTAAGGGAGCATTAAAGCTCTCTTGCTTTCCTTAGACAGTTCCTGCATGATGTCAGGACCATAGTGCATTAGGACATGAGGGAATGATGTGTCAGCTTAGAGATATTTCCCGATGGCATACTAATTACAAGCATCTTTCTTGGAAGACTTTCCAGAAAACCAAACAGGTGGATTGTTTTTAAGGAGAACTCTCAAAGCATGTAATGACATTGACTCTTGTGGGAAATTATTTTTTGTAGGTGAGAAGAGGGGAGATAGTGAGGCAGACTTCCATATGTGCCCCGACTGAGATCCACTCGTCAACCCCTGTCTGGAGCTGATGCTTGGTTATGGAGCTCCTTTTAGCACCTAAGGCTGATGGTGGGACCAACTGAGCTATCCTCAGTGCCCATGCCCACTCTTGTAACAACTGAGCCACTGGGTGCAAGAGGGGAAGAGGGAGAGAAAGATAGAAAGAAGGGGAGAGAAACAGATAGTCACTTCTCATGTGTGCCTTGACCAGGGATCAAATCCAAGACATCCATATGCTGGGCCAATGCTTTATCTACTGAGCCATCAGACAGGGCCCTGTAGGGAATGTTGTTTCTCTCTGTATTCTCCTAAATATCATATAAAAATATGGATTTCACACAGGAAAACTCAAAGCACAATGCAACAGTACAAATTAAATCTTAAAACTGCCTTGGAACTTCACATTACAGTATTATGCTTATTATCTCCTGACGAGCAACTTCTGATCTTACACAGTGGGCAGTGTGTACAGGAGAATATTAAACTTATCAATCAAGGGACAAGGAAGTAATATATACTTTAAGGATTTGTTTATGCCTAACAGGGCATAACTCTTATCCATCTGTGTTATTTATACTTAATCCTGAATACTTAAAGAAAGCATAAGACATATCCCACTTTTGCTATTAGGAGTTCAGGAAGCATCATATAATTAAAACTTACAAGATAACCTGGTCAATCAATAAAATAACTGCACACTTAAAAATAGCAGTATTATAATGTTATAATGCAATTTACCCATAATTACTTTCAAACATAGTCCATTGTCTCCTGCTGTGCATCATTCAAAGACTAATTTGTTGTCCATGTACCTTTATCATAAGAAAAATCACAAAAAAAGTTTGGTTAAAAAAATTACAGTAAGATTAATTTGTGCTTTGTGGTTTCTTGCAGTTGTCTTATGTTTGTTTGCATCTAGTTTTCCCTGAAGTAAAATTGAACTGAAATATTTGATCACTCCAGTTGTTTATTTTTATCCCTTTAGTTCTAGAACAGTGGTTCTTAACCTTTTTTGAGGTACCGAACCCACCAGTTTCACATGTGCATTCACCGAACCCTTCCTTAGTGATAAATAAAATATGATTTAGTTTTCCAAATTTAAGACATAGGTATATGTTTTTTACTGGTGCACAAAATGAGCCATGCATGAACATCACTTTGCTTAAAGAACAAAACCAACAAGGTGCACGAACTCACAACAAATTACAGTATTACTTTATTCTGGCCTCCACAGCAGAGACTTCTGCAAACCCCTGAGACCAACTCATCGAACCCCTAGGGTTCGATAGAACCCAGGTTAAGAACCACTGTTCTAGAAGTAAAATGACTCATGCAGTAGTTTTCTACAGTCTTGCTGCACTTCCTTACCCAAATTTCCAATGACCAAAATTTTGCTTGACCCCCTTCAGAGTGGAACTTGATAGTCTGATGTCAAGAATGTGGACAATCTTCTTTTAGTTTCTAAAATCTGTGGTTATAATGATAATATATTAAATCATTTTTACTTTACTTACACATTTGTTATCAGTAAGAAAACAAGGAAAGAAAATAAACAAGAAATCTGTAAGAGAAAGACAAATACCATACTATCTCACTTATATGTGGGATCTAATAAACAAAATAAACTGATGAACAAAATAGAAACTGAGGCATAGATATTTGGAACAGACTGACAGCTGTCAGAAGGGAGGAAGGAAGGGAACTAGATGAAAGAGGGTGAAGAAATTAGCTGAAAAACTTATATACATAACATAGATACAGACAACAGGGTAGCAATAGCCAGAGAGAACAGGTGAGAGGGAGGTAGGGGAGGAAGGAAATAAAGTGGAAATGAGGGCTGAAAGAGACTTTGCTTGGGGAGGATAGTGCATCATGTTGTATGTAAATGGTGATATATTGAGTTAGACATTTGAAACCTGTATGGTTTGGCAAATTATGTTATCCTATAAATTAAAAGTAAATAAAAAGAAAGATTGGTAAGAAAAAACAACTTTGACTATGATCAGAAACAAATTTGACTGTGAATGAGTTTCCCACTGTTTCTTGAGAACAGTTCTTTGTGAATAGCAGTGTTAAAAACACGGCAACCTGGATGGAGTTAAAGGAAAAAGAGAAAAGGAAACAGGTGAGATACAACACAAAGTCTTAGTTTTGGGAATGAATGTGATGTGTTGAACTAGGAAGAAGAGTGTCATGACAAAAACAAAGTGAATTAATGGAAAGTAGGAGAAAATATATCACTAATAGATAAAGGCAGAGCTTCATATGTAAGTTAGGAAACTTGCATTTTATCTCATGGTTAATAGGAATATACAAAATAAAGTATATGGGAAGATTTATCCAGAAAGTTGTATATAGTGGCCTGGATGTTGTGAAAGGGGAAGTTTAGTTAGAAAACTACTACATGTTGAGCAGATACTAGATTGAAACCATGTATAATCTCAGAACAGGACCTGGAGCCAAATGGAAATAGAATAAACATTTGTTAAGTATGAAAACTGAACTTAAAAGAGATGGATTTGAATAATAGCCATTGGAAAGGAACAGCTCCATAGTGGAAAATCAATTATATTTGATGAAATCATTGATAAAGATTATAAAGTTTGGAGAAGTCACATAATACTGCATGTTTTGAGCTTTAGAAATGAAAATTAGGGAAACATAATCCACTGAGTAAATGAACCAAATATGAATACATAAAGACGATACTAATGCCTATAACTGAAAAACCTTCAAACCTCTGAAGGGAGGTAAGATCTCATGCAGCCATTCATAGACTGACAGAGAATCTGCCATCTTCAAATGTGTAGTTACCAACGTCACAGTCAACCTCAAGCCTGCAGCGGAAGGACAATCAAGAGTATCAGATCATGTGAGAGGTCTTATGGGCTAGTCCTGTGTTACCTTTACATTCCATTATCTTATCTAGAACTCAGTCATGTGTCACAGTAAACCCCTACAGAGGATGCTATAACAATGGCTAAGAAAGTTTTCTCTACAAGAAATGCTGAAGGGAGTTCTTCAGGTGGTAATGAAAAAATACTAACAAGAATTCAAAATTATAAGAAACAATAAAGAACAATGGTAAAAGTAACTACAAAGGTAAATATGATTTAAAGTCCAACTGCATAAAGCAATAATTATAAATCTGTATTAATGTGCATACAGTATATAAAAATGTAGTGTGTGCATATAACATAAAGGGGGACAGAAGGAAATGCATAAGAGCAGAGTTTTTGCATACTATTAAAACTAAGTTGTTTATTCATTGGTTTGTATATTGAACCAAGGCTTTTTGTGTTTAAGTTGTTAATTGCTGCAATCCCAAAGATAATCATTGAGAATAATTTACAAAAACACAGAAGAGACTGCAAAAGGTATACTTCTTTATGTTAAGTAAATACCAAAAAAGGGCAATATTGGAGGAATTGAGGGGAAACAGCAAAAGAAAAAAAATTAGGATATATAGAAAACAACTAAATGAAAGAAATAAATCCTCCCTTATCAGTTTTTGGTTTAAATGAAACTGAATTAAACTTTCTTATTTAAAAGGCAGAGATTGGCAGAATGGATCAAAACAACACAATGAGAAATATATACATAACTAAAAAAATTTCAAGATAAGTGAAGTAAAAATTGACTGAATTTGTGTAGAAATAATGATTAGAAACTCCATTAGTTTTATAATAATAATTAGACACTTCAATACCTCTTTCAATAAAACACAGAGCAACCAGACAGAAGATCAATAAGAAAACAGATTTTGAACACTACAAACCAAATGAACTGATCAGACATATACAGACATACATGGAACACTCACGTTTTTTCCAAATGTACATAGAACATTTTCCAGGACAGATTACATGTTAAGCCACAAAACAAGTCTTAATAAATTTAAATTAATTTAAGTCATACAAAGTTTCTTTTCTAACCACAATGAAATGAAACCATAATAAATAACAGAAGAAAAACTAAAATACTCATACATATGTGAATATTAAAAAACATACTCTTAACATTAGGTCAAAGAATAAAATACAAGGAAGTTAGAGAATACCTTGAATTAAAAATTAAAACAAAATCATAAACTACTAAAATCTGCTCGAGAAAATAGAAAATCTGAGTATACCTAAAGTAAACAAGTAAATAGATTTAATCAGTGATCCAAAACATCCTAACATTGAAAAGTCCAAGACCAGATAACACCACTGGTTAATTCTACCAAATGCTTGTACAGAAGAATTAACACCAATCCACCAACCTTCTCAAACTTTCAAAAATAGAAGTAAGAGCACATCCTAATTCATTTGGTGAGGCCAGTACTGTTCCGACACTGATGCCAGAGAAAGATACTACAAGAAAATTACCTACCACCCCTCCTTATGTATATAGATGGAAAATTCCTCAGCAATGCAAGGATATTTCTATATACAAAAGTGAGTCAATTTAATTCACATTATTAATAAAAAAATACTACATATGATGATTCAAATGATGTAGAAAACCATTTGACAAAATTCAACACTGTCATGATAAAAACAATAAATAAATTGGGAATACATTTCAACATGATAAAAATTATGAAAAACTCACAGCTAATGTCATACTCAATGATGAAAGACTGAAAGCTTTTCCTTTAAGATCAAAAAGAAAACAAGGATGTGTATATTCACCAATTCTATTTAACATAGTACAAGAAATTTTAGCTAGAGTAATTATGCAAGAAAGAAAGAAATGATATTTGAATTAAAAAAAAAGTCCATCTTATGTAAAAATCTTTAAAAATCCATCTCCCAAAAGCTGTTAGAACTAATTAATGAAATCAACCAAAGTTGCAATATGTTAAATCAAAACACAACTGACTTAGTCATATTTCTATTCATAACAATCTGAAAAGAAATTAAGAAAATAATGCAATTACAATAACATGACAAATAATAAAATACTTAGAAATAAATGTATCCAAGGAGGCACAAGACTTGTACATCGAAAACTACAAATCAATGAAATGACATCCATATCCAAGAAATGAAATAATTAATATTAAGATGGTAATAATTACCCAAATAATCTACAAATGTAATGCAATCCCTATCAAAATCCCAGCAGAGCTTTTTTGTCTGTTTTTCTATAGATATAGACAAACTGATCCTGAAATATATATGGTGTTTCAAAAAACATTGATAAGTCAAAATAATAATATAAAAGAACAGGCACCAGGCATTGGACTTAAGATCCAATGAATGTATGTCTGCATGGGTTCGAGCCCCACTTTCAGTAACTTGGCATTAGTAGGTATTTTATCTGAAAAGACTTACTTGTGCGGAGTCAAAAAGTATTCCAGCTCTTAGAGTTGGTTCTTACCTTTAAAAAGCTCTTCAATAGAAAATTGGATAAAGAAAATGGATAAAGAATACAGAATACTACTCAACCATAAGAAATAATGACGTAGGATCATTTACGACAACATAGATGAACCTTGATAACATTATACTGAGTGAAATAAGTATATCGAAAAAAACTAAGAACTGTACAATTTCATACATAGGTGGGATACAAAATTAAGACTCATGGACATAGATAAGAGTGCAGTAGTTGCCAGTTGGAGGGGAAAGAGAGGGATTGGGGAGGGGCATAAAGGAAACCAAATAAAAGGTGATGGAGGACAATTTGACTTTGGATGATGGGTATACAACATAATCAAATGTCAAAATTATCAGGAGATGTTTTCTCTGAATCTACATACTCTAGTTGATCAATGTCACCCCATTAAAATTAATTGTCTGAATAAAATAATAATAAAAAAAGAAGATCATAGTTGGAGCCACACACTTTCCAATTTTAAAACTTACCACAAAGCTACATTAATCAAAGCAATGTGGTATTGTAGAATAGACTTATATAGATCAATAGAATAGAATTGAGAACCAAGACGTAAACTATTGCATCTACAGGCAATTGATTTTTTGATAATACCAAAACCTTAAAGAATAACTATCTTCAACAAATGGTGTTGAGACAACTGTATTTCCACATGTCTAATAAAGTTGGATCCTTATTTTACACTATACACAAATATTAACTCAATATGAATTAAGGACCTAGAGAAAGAGCCAAAACTAGAAAATTCTTAGAGAAAAATGGAACCAAAGCTCTCTTTAAGAGCTTGGATATGGCAATGGTTTTTTAAATATGACATGAAAAACACAAGCAACAACAACAATAAAAAGATAAATTGAATTTCATCAAAAAAAACCTTTTGTTGTTAATTAAAGGACATCATTGAGTTAAAAAACAACTCACAGAATGGGTGAAAATATTTGTGAATTTGATAAACAGTTAATATTTAGAATATATAAAAACTCCTACAACTCAATAAAAAAGAACAAACAATCCATTTTTTTAAATAAAAAACTCTCGAATAGGCATTCCTCCAAATAACATAAACAAATGACCAATAAGTACATGAAAAGTAACTTAAAATCATTAGTCACTAGGTAAATGCAAATCAAAACCAAAATGAACATTATCTCACAGCTAATATGTAGAATGGTTATAATTAAAAATAATAGAGCCTGACCAGGTGATGGTGCAGTGGATAGAGCATCAAACTGGGATGTGGAAGACCCAGGTTCGAGACCCCGAGGTCACCAGCTTGAGCCCAAGGTCACTGGCTCGAGCAAGGGGTCACTTGGTCTGCTGTAGTCCCCCGGTCAAGGCACATATGAGGAAGCAATCAATGAACCACTAAGGAACCGCAACGAAGAATTGATGTTTCTCATCTCCCTCCCTTCCTATCGGTCTATCCCTCTCTCTGACTCTCTCTGTCTCTGCCAAATATATATATATAAATGGAAAAGACCTTGACAAGGATGTGAAACAAAATTGAACTCTTGCTGCTGTGAAAAAGTTTTGTGGTCCTTAAAACAGTTAAGTATAGCATTATTAAAGAACCCAGAAGTACACTTAGATATATATCCAAAAGAACTGCAAAGAAGCACTGAGATTAGATCAATATTCACAGCAGCATTATTTACAATAGTCAAAAGATGGAAATGACACAAATGTCTATCAACAGATAAATGTATCAAGAAAATGTGGTATATATACAAAACGAAATATTCAGCTATATAAAAGAATGAAGTTCTGATACCCACTATATGGATAACCCTTGAAAATATTACGTTAAGTAAAATAATCTAGATACAAAAGACAAATACAGTATGACGCCCTTTATATAAAATATCTAGAATAGGCAAATTTGTGAAAAAAGAAAGTAGGTCAGAAATTACCAGAGTCTGAATGAAGGAGACAATAGGAAATTAATGGGCACAGAGTTCTCAGTTTGGGGTGAAGAAAATATTCTATTAATAGGTAGTGGTGGTAGCGCATCACACTGTCAGTGCACTTAATGTCACTGAATTGTACACTTAAAATGGTTTGAATGGTAAAAATCTATGAATATTTTACCACAGTTTAATAAATAAAGATATACAAAACTCAAAGTAATGTTTTCTATCTTTCAATTTAAGCGTCATAAAATTACTCTGTAAAATTGTTGTAAAGTCTGCAACACTTCCTCATTACATTAAAGATAAACAAGTTCAAAGACCAGCACCATTTTGCGGACCACTTTGAGTAGAACTGATCTGAAGCAACACACTTCACCTTTTTAAGTTTCAGTTTTCTCATAAAAAAGGGGGGGGGAAGGAATAATTGCATTGCGTTGCCTACCTCCTCTGGTTTTATGTAAATAGATAATGCACAGTAAGTAATCAGCACAGAGTCTGACACAATGATCTTTGGCTTATTTGCTTGATAATCTTCATTCTTACTTATAAGTTTTAAGTTATTGATATATATCATTTTTAAATTCTTAATAAGATTTTTCAGCTCAAAAACTGCTTTACCCTTTCTTTTTGATGTATGACTACTCTGCATTCTATTTCTGGTTAGTATATACTATACCGCATGGCATTTGTTTTTTATATATTTGATATCTGAGAACAGACTACATATTTACTGAAAGAGAGGATCGAGCTTTCTCATGGCTAAATCACCCATGCTCAGCAAAATTTCTGCCATGGAGTAACCCTCGATAAATGCTTACTGAACAGTTTGTAGCCGTACCTCCCCAGCTGTACCCTACAGTGCCGAATATAATCTTCTACTGAAGAGGCCCAAAATAAGCATGTATGATGTAACTGTAACCTTGATTTTTGTTGCTTTTATGTCCGTACATTTAGGTCTTATTCAATTGCGGCATTAAAGAACAATCATTTAGAATGTGAGTCATCCATGAAAAAATGCCTGTAGCACACTGCATTCAAGTTCCCTTTGTTCCTGTTACTAAATAGCAGAGCACATTAGCCACCTACACGTAGCTTCCCACCACAGTAATGCAGCATGCCACAGCCTTCAACACGACTCCTGAAAACTCCTACAAACCACAACAAAGCCAAACCAAGGAACAGCCCTATGTGGTTTGCAAACTCCTTACAGTATTCATAGAGCCTGCAGCATAAAACTAAATTCTGTAAAAAAGAAAAGAAATAAAAAAAAATCTTGATTTCCATCTGTTTCCACTCACATTCCAACCTTGTGCCTAAATAAATTAAATTAATATAACAACACTAACTACTTACAGACCCTGGAAAAGTCCGTTTGGGGAAATATACGTGATGCATATATGGGATATAGACTATATAGAATATAAACAAAATAATTTATGAAATTGATTAGGCAAATTATTTGTTAATTAAAACCTAAACTAGCTGTCCTAAAACAAATCAATAAAATGATTCTTTTAATCCTTAGGTGGAAGAAAGATAAGGGAAAGTGTCATTTTTTTAAATTGTGAACATTTGGCACAGAGCAAGCAAGTAGATTTTCTCTTTGACTTTTATAGGGATAAGTACTGCTTAAATATAAATGGAAAAATGATTCAGTGGTTTTCCAATGTGCTTTATTAAGGTTAGGCTTATATATAGTTTGGAGATTCCTCAGAAAATTAAAAATCGAACTGCCTTTTGACCCAGCTATCCCACTTATAGGAATATACCCTAAGAACACCATAGCACTGTTCGAAAAGAAGAAATGCGCCCCCATGTTCATGGCAGCATTGTTCACAATAGCGAAGATCTGGAACCAGCCCAAGTGTCCGTCAGAAGACGATTGGATTAAAAAGCTATGGTACATATATACTATGGAATACTACTCAGCCATAAGGAACGATGACATCGGATCATTTATAACAAAATGGATGTACCTAGATAACATTATACGGAGTGAAATAAGTAAATCAGAAAAAAAGAAAAACTGAGAACAGCATGATTACATACATAGGTGGGACATAAAAGTGAGAATATGAGACATGGACAAGAGAGTGGTGGTTATGGGATGGGGGAGGGAGGGAAGAGTGGGATAGGGAGGAGGGGAGGGACACAGGGAAAACCAGATAAAAGGTGACAGAGGACAATTTGACTTTTGGTGACGGGTATGCAACACAATCGAATGATAAGATAACCTGGAGATGTTTTCATTGTACATATGTACCCTGATTTATTGGTGTCACCCCATTAGAATTAATAATAATAAAAAAAAAAATATATATATATATATATATATATATATATATATAAACAAAAAAAAAACATCTGTTTCATGCAACTATTTAATGAAAATGTGTTATTTATAGATACGGTTTGAGGTTAGATTTCCACTTTAAAACTCAAATTTTGGGAAAATACTTGTAAATAAAACTATATGTATTTGGAAATTATTAAATAGATAATGAATTAAAAAAAGAAAAAAAAAAGAAAAGTTTTAGTCCAACGAGATAATTTTCAAAAACTCAGGATAGAAGCATGTATGTGTTCTGCATAGAGGTGACATACAAATACTGGATCCAGTGGCTGGAGGTGGGGTGAAAAACACACACGTTTACTGGTTCTGCCTTAACTGTTAATGTATCTTATCTACACCGCCTCCTACTGGTGGACTTCTCACTCATTCATGAGTATCTGAGTCTCATAAATAAAACAACAGAAGAGAACAGCATTATTCCATAATGCTCTTCAGCTTATATTAAAACTTCACTCACCTGGGGTGCAAGTCTTCTTCTCAAAGGAGTCTTCTCTTGTGTCAGCATATGTTTTCATTCAAAGTAATATTATAGCTGCTTTGTTCTGCTGATCCCTGAAACATAGAAAGAAGAAAACTACTCATTTCTCACTTTTTCCACCAGTTTCCCCCAATATTTAGTATTTCATTTTAACTAAATTTCCTTAAAAACATGCACTTTTTAGGTACCAGGCCAAGATAATTAAATATAAAATGAAAATATGCTGTAAAATACCCAATGAAAATTTTGCCTCAAAATTCTGAGTCTATAGATATTCTGGGTATAGCCAAAACTAGAATCTGGAAAAGAACATGTTTTTAATTCAAAAAATACTACCCAAAGCAATCTATAGATTCAATGAGATTCCTGGTAAAGTGCCAGTGGCATACTTCTCAGATCTAGACCTAATATTTCAAAAGTTTATATGGAACAAAAAGAACCTTAATAGCCTCAGCAATCTTAAAAATGAAGAACAAAGTGGGAGGTGTCACACTTCCTGATAACAATCTATACTACAAGGCCAAGCAGCCTGGCACAGGCATAAGAACAGGCATATAAATCAATGTAACAGAACAAAGAACCAAGAAATAAACCTATGCCTTTATGGTCAATTAATATTTGAAAAAGGAGCCAAGAGTATATAATGGAATAAAGACAGTATCTTTAATATATTGTTTGAGAAAATTGGACAGTTATATGCAAAAAAATAAAAAATGAAACTAGACAACCAACTTACACAATTCACAAAAAAAACTCAAAATAAATAAGAATTAAATGTAATTCACAAACCCATAAAAATACAAGAAGAAAGCGTAGGAAGTAGACTCTCGGACATCTATCAAAGCAACATTTTTGCCAATATATCTTCTCGGGCGAGTGAAATAAAGGACAAAACAAATTAATGGGACTATATTAAACTAAAAAGCTTAGCACAGCAAAAGACACCATTCACAAAATAAAAAGACAACCTACTGCATGGGAGAACATATTCGCTGATACATCTGATAAGGGGTTAATAACCAAAACTTATAAAGAACTTCTAAAACTAAACACCAGGAAAGTAAACAACTCAATTTAAAAAAATGTTCAGCCTGACCTGTGGTGGCTCAGTGGATAAAGCGTCGACCTGGGAATACTGAGGTCGCCAGTTCAAAACCCTGCACTGGTCTGGTCAAGGCACATATGGGAGTTGATGTTTCCAGCTCCTCCCCCCTTTCTATCTTTCTCTCTCTCTCTCTCTCTCAGTCTATGTCTCCTCTCTAAAATAAAAAAAATTAAAAAAAAAAAATGTTCAATCAACCTGATTAGACACTTCTCCAAAGAGGACATGCAGATAACCAATAGGTATATGAAATAATGCTCAATACCATTGATCATTAGAGAAATGAAAATTAAAACCACAATGAGATATCACCTTACACTTGTCATAATAGCTTTCATTAACAAACCAACACACAGAAATTGCTGGCAAGGGTGTGGAGAAAAGGGAACCCTCCTGCACTGCTGGTGGAGTCGTTGCAACCATTGTGGAAAACAGTATGTCATTTCCTCAAAAAATTAAAAATGGAATGACCCAGCTATCCCTCTTCTAGGAGTATATATCCTAAGAATCCCAAAACACTAATTCTAAAGAAGATATGCATCCCCATGTTCATTGTTGTATTGTTTACATAGCCAAGAACTGTAAATTGGAATGGAAAGAGGCTTTGAATGGGGAATGGATTCACAAGACAGGGGACAGAGGGTGCTATATTGAGTGGGGCACTTGAAACCATGTCAACAAGATAAATTAAAAATAAAAATAAAAAAAGATCAAATAGGTCAACTAAATATATTAAAGCTACATATATTACATAGAACTTTGAATACTTCAACTGTTTTAGACTTTTCTGCTTTAAGAAAAAGGCCAAATGTTCTGTTTTTGGCTAAATTTGTTAATTTCAGATCAATATATCAGTGAAATTTTAGAAATATAAGAGAAACTGCATAAACAAGATTAATAAATAAGAACACTCGCCTGCTTTACAGAGCACATAACAATCAAATTCTGTGACTTCATCATCATTTCATCTTCTCACTAACCTGACGAATAGAGAATAATTGCCCTGCTATATTCCTTTCACCAATGGCCATGTGTTGACCCTGTCATTGACAAGCTGCACTAAGAACCTGAAAGAGAATTTGCCCCAACACAGACATATAAGAATTCAGCAACTTCCTGTTCACACAGTTTTTCAGATGGAAGTATTATAGTATTAATTTTCTGTATCTTATGATGTTTTGACACCTTGTCAATCTTGATACTAGGGAGAGACTGTCCTCCCAGAGCCAACCAATTCTTTTTTCTTTTTTTTTTTTTACAGGGACAGAGAGAGAGTCAAAGAGAGGGATAGATAGGGACAGACAGACAGGAAGGGAGAAAAGTGAGAAGCATCATTCATTAGCTTTTCGTTGCCATTGCGACACCTTAGTTGTTCATTGATTGCTTTCTCACATGTGCTTTGACCACGGGCCTTCAGCAAACCGAGCAACCCCTTGCTGGAGCCAGCGACCTTGGGTCCAAGCTGGCGAGCTCCGGGTCTCGAACCTGAGTCTTCAGCATCCCAGTCCGACGCTCTATCCACTGCGCCACCGCCTGGTCAGGCATGGGCCAACCAATTCTTAGAGATAGCAAAGGGTGAGGCCAAGAGCTCACCTTCCATATACAAACAAACTCCCAAATATTTCCTTTATCTAACACTCACACACCAAACCAATACATCCACTGCCCTAAATCAGCCCAGGACCAGGTACAGGCAACCAGAGACCATCCTTACAGCCTGAAGCACACCGGAATTATTCAAAAGAGCTAATCTGAATCATTTAGTATGCCCTGCCTCTCTTTCCCACAGAAACCCCAATCAAGCCTGTGGGCTAGGCTTTCCCCTCACTGATACCTCTGTTCCTGACCAGACTCGGTGCTGCCCCTACGGTCCTGCGTGGTGTGGCATGTTCCCTTCTCTCAGGAGATGAAAGTGATCAATAGTTCTTTCAGTGCATTGGTCTCTCTATGTTCTCACTCATCATCTCCATAAATTAAAATCCTGTGGGTACAAATAAGGCAAGTATCAAAAGTGATGCACAGGCAAATATGTTATTCCTCTGGGCTCTTTTTTTTTTTTTTTTTACATTTTGTTGGAAGACAAGCCCAACTTTAGGAAAGGACAAATAGATACACAGATTTCTAAAGAAAAAATTAGAACCTGTCAGCTTTGCTTAGCTTTTGGCTTTCAGAAAGTACCCAATTAGCCATCAATTTTATTTCAAAAGCCTTCACTGAAACTTGACTGAATTATCAAATAAGATAGCTTTTGAAGTGAAAATCTACTGTCCCGGTGAAATTATTAAAATAGTCAGCTGTTTGAGATTATGCTTGTGGAGCGGCTTTTATATGCTTTCTGACTAAAATGTTGCATAGGTCTTGTTGCTGTCCTCTAAGCCATGATGTCAGAACAAGGGTTTTATGGAGACCTGAGCTTTAAATCATTCCCATTCTTTAAGCTTTTGTGTAAGACATAGCAGGCCCTCTGCTGGTAGCAATAATTGATTGTACTTCACCAAACACAGATACCATCTTTGGCAGTGGTTCTTACATAAACTATACAACAGAATCATCTAGGAAGCTTTCTAGAGATACTGATGAACATGTTCTCCTGCAAGATGTTTGGTTTCAGTTCACTGAAATTTTAACATTGAGACATTTTAAGATTTCCAAGGATGATTTTAGTATTCACAGAGTTGAAAATAATCATGTGTATAGTAGTATTAAGTCTCTAGTCCTGAGGCCCTGCATAGAATTGTAAAATCAGATGCTCTATCCCCATTTAGCTAGGTGTATTTTGCAAGAGCATGTATATCTAATAACAGAAATGTTTACAAAAGAAAAAAAAAGTTCCAAGAAAAAGCAGTGTGGTTTAGTGAACAAACTGGGAATGTCAATCCTCTTAGAATCTATCTGCTAAGAGGTTCTAGATAAGTGATTATTTATTTGCACAAGACTCATTTGTTAGGGTCTATTTTGTGGAGCTTCCAAATGATCAATTTCAAGGAAATGAGATTAAGAATTTAAAAAAAGTATAGATGAACTTGTATTAATGAAGGGAGAGTAAATCATTGTTACTAGCCAAGTAAAGATTAGTGCTTCATTAGAATAATTTGTTTAGAATTAGGGAAACAAGCTGGACAAATCCATTAGTGGTTGTGGACAAAGGAAATAGGCTTATGATGGGTAATTGTATCTTCATTTATTTTCAATTCTTCAAATCTTTCTATAGGCTTTTTGATCCCGCATATGGCAGTTAAATGAAGCTTCTTTGAGTGAACCTGGGGAAGATACAAAGAAAAATGTCCTTATCACTCTATCTCTTGTTTTAAATTGAATATATTTAAAATTATTTGGAATTCTTTTTGTTTTTCTTAATAAGAAAAAGGATGAACCAGAGAGAACCAAGATGATGGAAGTTACACTCACCTCCCATGATCACATCAAAATTACAACTAAATTATAGAACAATCACCTGGCTAACCATCTGAAGACTAGGTGGACAGAAATCTTATAATTAAGAATATACCGAAGAAGACACATGAAGACTAACAGGAGGGGCAGAGATGCAAAACAAGATGGCTTCATACCCAGATGTAACATACCCAGGGAGAATATCTCAGCTGCAAAGGTTCCCCCTGAGATGTGAGGGGTCTCAACTGTATGCTGGGCTCCCTCGCCCAGAGCACCAGTGCCAGGAACAAGAGCCCATGTAATACCTGGCTATGAAAACCAACAGAGGTTCTGTCCTCCTGGGTGAGTTGGAAGGCTGCTAGACCCAGGTATCTGCCTAAAGGGACAGTATAAAAAATCTTACTTACAAGTATTCAACCTGGGCTCTGGTGGAGGGATGGCAGCTTAGAGGGTGCTGAAGTTATACAGGGATAGACTAGGTTGTGTAGCTTTGGAGAGAGCCTGGCTGAACAGTGACCAATGTTCTTGTGTTAAGTCCCTGTCCTGCACCACCTATAAATGCCATCTTTCCCGGGTTTGACCACTCCACACACATGGAATTAGCCTGGACAACTGCACTAGCTTCACCTTTATTACTCCCTGAAGCCACACCACACCTAGCTGTGAACAGCTGTGGGCTCTGCTAGTAGTGGCCAGCCTGGGTCCATGTTGTAGTCTTTCTTGAAAAACTCTCCAAAAATCCCAGACAAGTTGGGAGTGGATGGAATGCCAGGGACACACATGAAGGGACTGAGTTGTGTGACTTTAAAGAAAGGACCATTTTACCCATACACCCAAATGCCACCACTGTTCCTGGGAGGGGCTCTCACTCCCACATGACATTAGCCCAGGGTGCTACACTAGCTCTACCTACATGATGCCCTGAGATCTTGCCCTACCCAACTCAAGCATGACTGAACACTCTGCCAGTGGCAGCCAGCCTGGGCCTGAATTGCAGTCTTTCTTTAAAAACTTACAGTAAGTTCCCGGCAGGCTCAGAGGGTGCTAGAGACACACACAAAGAGGCTGAGTTGTGTGGCATTAGTGAGAGGGCCATTTTTTCCTGTCCCTGATGGTGCCACTGTACCTGTTCAGAGACTTCTTTTTCACACAGCCAAATCTTAATCCACTCTAGCTAGATGGTAGATCCACTCTACTGGCTCCTTATGGACTCCTGAGACCCTGCCCCACTGTAAAGGTCTGCAGGGCCCAGAAGGGTTAATACTGGCTTTAGTGTACTCTGAGACTTTTGCTGGGTAGCTTCAGACCCAGCAGTGGTACCAAGTTTGAACCTGTATTAACCTGGTGAATACCATTCACTTTCACCTGGTGATGGTTGAGACCCTTCCTCTTGCAACTTGTGAATGGCCTGAGTCTCTTTCAGTGGCTGAGCCTAATAAGCAGCTGTCTTGAGCCTTTTGCTGACCTGCTTCAGGCCCGTTGCTGGAGGCAACTGGATTCAATATGCAGCTTGGCCTCTCCCATAGGCACCTGCTCATCACAGGCATCTACCAACTGTGGATTGCTTTGAAGCTCCTAACAGGTTCTTCAGAGCCAATCACAAGCAGTGTCTGACATTGAATCACTCCTACGAGGCCCCAAAATCAACATACAGGGTGGCTGGCTTCAGTAAGACCTAATTCACAAGCAGCACACCCAAAGGGAGGTCTTGGGGCAGGCACCAGACTCTACCAATACAGATATTCCTTTCTGGGGCCAGCACCCACATACCAGCTTATATACTGTAGTCTTGGCGCTTCTTATTAGGTTATCGGGTGATTGACGAGATTTTTATTTTAAGTCAGATAAAAAGGTTTATGAATAATAATTTAAGAATTATGGGCATTATATAATATGACTCCATTTGTGCCTCTTACATATTTATAATTTTAAGTTTAATTCCTAAATAAAAGTAAATTATATATCATCAAATATTACATAGGGAAAAACAAGGAAGAAAGCCATTTAACCAGTTATAAGAAATAACTAATATTTATTACCACCTTTCTTTATACTTATACTTGAGTTAGGAACTTAAGAAAAATGATCTAGTTTAATGAAAGCAACAGAGAGTGATTTTTAACATCTCTTTTGTAGTGTTTCATCTTCCTTTTTTACTGTATTGACTTATTATACAGAAGTCAGATTAGGTTGAAGATCAAAAAGTAATTTTTTTAAGTTCTAGTTATCCATGAGCTGTTATGAGATATAGTCACTATGTTTCATTTAGATTGATAGTGGGAACTCAAGAGTTAAAATTTTAGCTTAGTCAGTGGTTCTCAAATTGTGCGTCAGGGCGCACTTGTGCACCCTAGAAGATTTCCAGGTGTGCCCTATGGTATTCCAGAGAAATATGTGCCTGTTGGGGACCAAAAAACCAACAGGTTTTTAGAGTTTAGATTTTTGGGGGACAGAGGTGTGGAAAATTGGCTGTAAGCTAAAAGTCTGCCCAACTCCCCACCTCACTTGCCTGATTTGCAAAAGGCTGTTAAACTGTGGTGCTGGGTTGTCTACAATATCCCCCATGTTCCCCTGAAAGAATGGAGGCAATTTTCTCTATTCTTTGTTTGGTATAGAAAGTTAAAATGATATGTATGGTGGGGGTTTTCTGCACTCAACACAATTAAGAGTAAAAAGAGAGGAATTCTTCAATGTATTGACAAGGAAATGAGAGTTGACCTTTCAAATATATGCCCAGACATTGAAGAAATCACTAGGACACATCAGGCTCATGTTTCTCATAAGCACAAGAATAAAAAAACTTAACACATTCATGCCAGGACCTGCCAAATTTACTAAATCTTTCTAAGAATGTATCTATACATATATAAAAGATAACTTTTTTGTCATTTTTTAATTTTTTAACCCCTCTTTTTTATGAATTCCAAAAAGCATAACTCAAAAAATGTAACATAAAAGTTTTTTAATGTCAGAATAAATTTAATTTTGTTGTATTTATTTCACTTAATTACCATAAAAGCACACTTGGACTTTATATATATATATATTTTTTAATATTTGAATTTTGACTTAATTATTATAACATATTTCTCAGAAGTTTGTATATAGTGCACCTACAATTATTGTAGGATCTTAAATGCACCCCGACTTCAAAATGTTTGAGAATGACTGGCTTAAGTAATAGTGACTTTAGTTACAATAAATAAGCTTAATGGTTAATGCAAGCAAAAGCTTTGTTCCAGAAACTGGGATACCTAAACAGGCCTACACAACTTAAGGAAATCTGCAAGTAATCTACTTTTGTGCCCCAGGAGATCTTTGAGCAAAGCCTTTGTGCTTCCAGGATGAAATGACTGCTGACTATGATCCAATTGCTTTGACTATGAACTATTTCTTGAAATTCCAAAACTCTTATCTGCCCTTTTCTTACCCAAATAAAAAGGTTGGCTCAGAATTGGGGTTTGAAATAGCCTTGGAAACATAACCCTCTTCTCCTCAGATTGCCAGCCATCTGACTGAAGCTCTGTAGGGCCAGTGGCCACCACCATCATGGCCATGCACATGCAGATTCTCACTGCACTTGGGCAGACAGTAAAGAAACAGTAGAGTCAAAATATGGTGGGCCATTCCTTTATTAAAGTCTCGCACTGGCCAAGGAGCAAACACACAGGGCTCCCAAAGCCACTGACACATTCTCCAGTTCTACATCCAGGAGAATCTTCCACGCTTTCTCCTAGAATCAAAGGCACCACTAGTCTTAGCAGAGCTTACAAAGCCCCTTAGCTCTGGTTCCCCATCTGACCACCTTCTCTTTTCCTGACAACATGGCTTTTCAGCCTCTCCTTCTTCTTCTCTCTCTCTTTTCAAAACTTTCTGGTGCAAAAACCTCTCCTCTAGCAAACATTAGGAAAACAATGGCCCTTCCTAGGCAGGTAGGTAATTTGCAATTTCACAAACCACACATACCTCATGCTGCCCAGCCCCGAATGCAAATTATAAGCAAGGAAACATAATAATCATATTTTACAAACTTCTTTGACCAACAAGCTCCTATAAAGATTCAACAATTCCTGTCTCTCCTTATTTGGCTAAAGTGGTGAAAGGCAGTACAAATGCTACTGTTTCCAGTTTCAAGATCTCTTGCATTAATTGGCACCAATCCAAACTCTCTCTAGAGGAGCTGTACCCTACTCAGTTTTATATCTACTTGCTTAGAGAAGCTTTTTATCTCATTATGTACCCCCTGTTTTGGCCCTCTTTTTCCTATTATCTCTGTGTATGTGTTGCAGTGATAAAGAATAATCGACCTCTAGAAATGCAGAAAGAAACAGATTTAGGATTCTTTTGTTGAAAACCTACTCATCCTTTGGGAAATTTACTATTATCCAACTTGATTAGTTACTTCTTAGCTTACTTTTGAGATCATACTAGTCTATAACTTTAACTCTCCATCTAATGGAATACACAGACTAAGTGTTAAGTAAAAGTTTTGAGTCTTACACAAAATTTGTTACTAAATGTCACTGCTAAATAGTTTGAACTGAAAGAAAATAATAAGGAATATACAGAGAAGAGATAATTCTAGAACAGTGAATTTCAATATTTTTATTTGGGGAACCAATGAAAATAGGAGACCACTATGGTAGAAATAACCCTGAGCATAGGCGAATTCAACTAAGATCATTGGGTCTATAATCTTCATACAACATCGGGGTGGTTCACTCTTTCATGGAGTGTTACAAAATTTCTGGCAGACTGGTGGTTGAAAAACATTGTTTTAGAACATTCTGAATATAGAGGCAAGGAGAATATAAATGTTCTGGTTTGGTTTAGTAATGTAGCCTTAAGTGAATAAAAAGTCTGTTGGGCAGATAGTTATTTTTTCTTACCATTATTGTTAAAGATGGAGTTGCCCAGATGGATAGCTATCAACTAGGTGATAATATTAATTGCCCTTCTTGCTTGGAAGGGGTGTGGTTATACTAATGTGTGTTGGGGGAGTGCTTTTGGGTCAAAAGGTTTTTAAAAGGAGAAGCTAGGAGGCCATTTGGAGAGATCACGAGTTCAGGAGAAGAGTGCTTATGTTTTGGGAAGAGCCCATGAGGACAGGGTAGGGAAGCCACATGAAGGAGGCAGCCAAAATGGCAGATTAGGGGAAGGAGAAACCAGTTTCTGAAGGAGAAGGAGATTGGGAACACAAGTGAATAAGACTGGCAAGGTATTAGCATTTGATTCTAGGAAAACTTGGATGAATCAGTGGCTTTGGGAGCCCTGAATGAAAAGGGAAGTGTTTCCCGCTGTGTGTATATTCTCACCCTCTGGGTACAAGCTAGGATTAAAGAAAAATGGATCACCAGTTTTCAACTCTGTTGATTTTTTACTGTTAGACCCGAACCTGCATTGGCCAGGCGGCTATGATGTTGCCCGCGGTTACTGGCCATACAAAGTCAAACAGGAATTAAATAGACCGCATTTTCTTCTCAGAAAGTTCTAGAGGGAGATGAATAAGCAAAAGTCTAGAACAGACTGTTGAGAAAAGACAGAACAGTTGAAAGAAGCATAAACAGAGTAATTTTTCAAAAATGATTTTTTTTTCTTTCTAGTATTTTGGCATACTGTATGCCTGACATTCTCCTGATTTAATTTTACTGTTGAAACGGCACTTGTTCTAGCATGGACCTGCATTATAATTAGGAAAACACAGTGTACTCTGAGGCAAAAACTATCACTTGCTCTTTGTTACCCAAATGTATAATTTTCAGGAAAATGTCAACTTAGTTAAATGACATGGATTGTGTTAATTCAAGTGGATAGAGTAAGGTTAATAGACATAATGTTATAAAACAAACCAAAGAGAACTGTCAGTGAATCACTTTATAATGCTTGAATCAGAATACCAAGTAATCATAGTGGCTTGACAAAAGGAAAGTACCTCCTAGACCTTTTCATTCAAATGTGGGCCAAGCACCAACAGCATCAGCTAAGCATCACCTGAGAGCCTGTTAGAAATGCAGACTTCCTGAATTTGAATTTGCATTTTAACAAGATGCCCAGGTGCTTCTTAGTATGCTAGAGTTTGGAGAGCACTGATTTAGAATACTTACTCTACGTCAAGGGGATGAAAAGTGAAAAAAGAACTGGTTTTTTTTTTTTTTTTAACAATCTTCTTCTCTTTTTAAATTGGTAGTTTCTTCAGAATAGAAATATGGCATATGTATCTTTGTACCACTTACACCTAAGAGTATCTGGCTTATAATAAACAAGCAAATGTTTGCTGAATGAGTAAATTCATTAATAACACTCTTTTAAACATCTCTCAGGCATAGGCAAGTTTAGAGAGATGCTGACAGAGATATTGTTTAAGCCACATAGTCTGGTGTTGTTTCAGCAAATCTAGCAATCTAATATCAGTAGAGAATTCCACCTGTAAGGTTTTTTCCCTGCCGAGAAAGAAGGAAATCAGCATAGTTACTAAGTATTAACTATTGAGGCTTTATTTGGTACAGAGCGTTTCTCCGACTGGACTCACTGGCACGGGAGATGAATGCCAGGAATCTCACGCCATGCGGGGATCAAATGACGCCAGATTTTAAAAGGGGCCCTCCCGGGGTCATCTAGCTAATATGACATATGAAATCTCACTGGCTGACAGACAGTCGGTTTTCTCCCAAAAGTTTATGGGAAGTGTAGTTTCCGCACATCTGGCCATGTGGGCGATCTCAGACAAAGACTGGGGCAATGAGTTTCCACTTGACCACCCCATTGCTAACCACCCTACACCACCTATGTTTGCTTTAGCAGTTTAAAAACCCCTCTGAAAGCTGCGCAGAAGTTGGCTTTAAGTGAAATAGTTTTTCTTGTCTTCCCCACTGGCTTCTTTAACATTTTTATTTTAGATTTTATTTTAATTTATTGATTTTTTAGTGAGAGAAAGAGAGAGAGAGATGGGGCAGGGAGCAGTGGGAAGCATTAATATGTAGTAGTTGCTTTATATATAAGCTTTGACAGGGGTTTGGAACTGGCGACATCAGCATTCCAGGCCGATGCTTTATCCACTGCACTACCACAGGTTGAGCTATTTTTTTTTTTTCCTTAGACTATATTTCAGCATATTTTAAGCATGGATATTTTAAAATCTTGTTTAAGACTGCTTGTGTTTCTTGAATCTAAGGAATATCTTGCAGTGATATTTGAAAATTAATTGTCATTCTATCTTCAAGTGTATCTTTTCCCTAAATCATTTCCAGTCTCTTTTCCTGAAACTAGTTATACACAGATTAGACCTTATATTCTCCTCCTTATCTTTAACTTTCTGTCACATTTTCATCCTAACAAATCCCTGGGCTGTATTTTGGATAATTTCATCAGTTGTATAGCCTGATCTGCTATTAGTTAATCCATTTAATTTTTAATTTTGCACCTGACCTGTGATAGCTCAGTAGACAAAGCATTGACTAGGAATGCTGAGGTTGCTGGTTGATAACCCTGGGCTCCCTTAGGGCACATAGGAGAAGCAACTATGAGTTGATACTTCTGCTCCTCCCCTCCCCCACCTTTCTCTCTCTCTCTTTTTTCTCTCTCCTCTCTCTAAAATCAATAAATAAAATCTTTAAAAAAATAAAATACATTAATTTTTAATTTTGCCAGCTACATATTTTATTCCTAGCATTCTATTTTTTAAAATTTCCATTTTGAACATTTTTATTCTTTTATTAGGTCTCAAAAACTTCTGTTATTATAAATTATTTCAACATAGTTTTTAAAATCAACCTTTTAATTTGCTTCTAAAATGATCTGTTAGAGTGCTAAATTGGCTGACTCTTGCTCATGGTGACTGTTTCCTCAAGTATTTTATCATATTTTATTATAAACTAATCTTCAGAAGAAGTTTGTCTAATAAACTCTCATTCAGTCTGGATGACAGGAGCAATTTTGCATTTCTTCTGCCAGGCTCTCCAG
Source organism: Rhynchonycteris naso (assembly GCA_037038555.1). Taxonomy (NCBI): domain Eukaryota; kingdom Metazoa; phylum Chordata; class Mammalia; order Chiroptera; family Emballonuridae; genus Rhynchonycteris; species Rhynchonycteris naso. Next base: position 234,969,735 of record CM072998.1, read on the forward strand.
GAATGTCCCCAGTAAAAGAACATTTTCATGCTGATTTCTCAGCTTGATGTTTCTCACCCCATGTAGTATGTATAGATATCCATTGTTGAAACTTTTCTTTTCAAGGGTTTTTAACCCAGCCCCAAAAAACAAAACAAAAAAAATATATATTTTTTTCTTTAGTTGGTGAACAATTTTTTTCTAACCACTGAAGCATAGCCCTCAGCAAAAATGCCTCAGGTCTCTTAAGTGCACATAAGTATTGGTGCCCAGCCATTTTCCAATTTAATAATCCTCCACAGGTCTCCATGCTTTTAGGCTGTGTGCTAAGCACTCATGTTCTTGCTTCATTTTGCTAATTTTCCTAAGTACATTGTAGTTGTTTATTATAATTCATCAAAATTCAGCTTTGCGTATTAGACTTAGTTCAGTTCATTGTCTCTCTTTTATAGTGTTTGCATTCATCTGGTGTTTAGATACTGAGCCTACGAATTTAAGTTCTGATGAATGAATAACTTCATCTGACAGGCAAAGTTTCTTGAAAAAGACCCAGTCCAAACCCTTCCCAACGCATTTAAGGAGAGAAGAGGAGAGAAGCAGGATGCAGCTGCCCATCCACACACAAGTCCAGGCTGACTGCACGTTTCCCTTTTTTTTTTCTTTCATTCCCCAAATCCTTTTTCATTTCCTTTCTATTGTTTCTTCAAATTTGACTTTGGAAGAGAGAGCCAGCAGTCCATATTTATTTGCTATATTGATAGAAATCTGTAATCTAGTTTGTTGTTCTTTATTTCTGGCGCTTAGATGACTCCTACTATCTCAGCTATGTATTAAAAGCCATTATTATATTTTATGCAACATATTAGGGGCTATAAAACACAAAGGCTTGTGGACTGGCATAGTTGTGAAAATCGCTGAAACCAAAAGTTACTTTAATCTTTCAAATATGTGATGCACATCATTTTATGTATTTGATTTGGCTACTCCTCTTCTACTCTTTGCCAAGTTTTACGTGAGATATTAAGTCAACTTAATATGGCTTGGGTAATAGTATATGTTTTACAGTAAGCTTATGATAATTGAAGTAAACAGGAATGTGGCAAAAAAAATAAAAATCTTTGTCTCAACACGATGAGGGCATAAACAGGATGTCTTTTATGAAGCAGTAATATAATTATGGTTAAGAGTGTGGGTTTTTAAGTAAAAATTTCAAGTTAGATCACATGCTGGTTCAGTCACCTGTTTACTAAATAAATTTGAGCTTAGGCCTTGATCTCTCCAGACTTTAGTTTCTGCATTAAAAGTGGTTAATAAGTGTACCTACCACACACATTGATGTTAGGATTAAATTCTATATTATGCACTTCACGCAAAGCTGATCATACAATAAGTATCTAATTAAAGCAATCATTATTTTAATTTTGCCTATGTCTTTCTGACTTAAAAATATTAAAAAAAGATGAATCAACTACTACATTTGGTTCCATGCCCTGCATTTGTATTTATATTTGAAAAGTGGCAAACCCCATAGACTAGTAGATACCCAAGTATATATTATTTAAATGCAAACTCTTAAGTTTCCCTTTTAATCTAACTGGTCTTCACTATTATTTGTAACTTCTATGATATGTATGTAGTAACTTACATGAATCAGAAAGACTTTAGAGCTATCTAAATATATTGCATTTGTTTAGTCTGATATTAATTTGGAATTAAGACATAATCTTTAGGTCTAATGATACCTTATATATCTCATAGGCTTCATATTAGAATCACAAGAAATAACATGTAAATATTAATTGAAATTATAAAAGAAAATTCAAATATTAGTTATTGTAACATCTAAAATAATATTTGAAACCACAGAATTCTGTCTTTGCTATTTTATTTATACAAATATACATATATGTATATATGTTCAAAGCAACACATATATATTCTCTTATAGTTCTGAAGGGCAGAAGTCTGAGTTCAGTTTCACTGGGCTAAAATTTAAATATATACTTAAAATTTACTATATACTTAAAATTTAATATATACTTAAGTATATTAAATATATAAAATATACATAAATATATTTTATAATTATATAAAATATACTATATAAATGTATATTTTTAATATATTAAGATTTAAGATAGAAATTTATATATTACCAAATAAGGATGAATTTATGTAACTTATCTTGTTTAATGATTGGTTAAAGTTTTATTGATTTTATTGTACTTCATTTTTATAGATTTTAAACATTATTTGACAAGTCTTTAAGTCATTTATTTAGATTTTTAGAAATTTTTAGGGAATTTTTACTCTGGCCAAGAGAGAAGAACAGCACTAGATTTCCACTCCTGCCTTAAGCAACTAAAAATCTGTATTAAATGTATAAAATCAATATTTTTTTAGACATTGAAATGTGGAGAGCTAATGACAGTGACCCTAAAAGAAGGGAAATGAACAAAATAATATTTACACTCACTTGTTTTCTGCGTGTAAACATTTAGTGAATCCTGGCGCAGGGAGCGGTAGGCAGGAACAAGGCTAGAACTAGGGTGAGGTAAATGGATTGCACAGGGTGCAAATTTAAGGAAACACTTACTTATGTGGTTGTGCAAGTACAGAGTTGACCCTGAGCAAGAAGAGTATGGAGGTTGTCCTGAGGTTGAGATAGAGTAACCAAATATTAGGGAGTCTCAAGTGATAGAAATTTACATAAAAATCCCAAATTATAGGGAAATATGCAACAAAAGAGTTCCAAATATATTTATCATTTCCTAGAGTTCTTGAAACTTGAATTCAGTGAAAATTCAAGATAGTAAAAAAAAAAAAAATAGTACCATAGATTACTGAGATATAGGATATTTGAGTTCCAACATACCAACATAAAGGAACCTCAATAAACAACAACTTTTAGAACAAACCCAAGACATGCCATTACTTATGAGGATACCAAACTAATTTTAAAGTAAAAGCTGATTCAAACTCATCCTAAGTTTTAAAAATGAGCCTCAAATAGATTAAGTTTATTTGCAACTAAGCTACTAACCAGAACAAAACTTAACATGTGTTTGAGTTAATACCAAGAAATCCAACTTATACTTTTTAAAAGCTATATAGTTTTCCAGAGACTCTATGAATCCCAATTTATTCAACCATCTCATATTGATAAACATTCAGACTTTTTCCATTTTTACTATTAGTAAGGGCGCAGAAACTATGCCGTTTGTAGTACATGTTTAATAACTGTAAATCAAGGAATAAATGCTCAAATAAATATCATTGTATTAAATTCATAGCAAATGAGCACTTCAGAAAACACTCTATCTTCTCCATTTTATTTTATTCATGGTTTTACTTAGCCAGGTCATAGATATTTAACAATGAAAACATTAATTTTATTAATTCAGCACCAAACCTGAAGTAGAATATCAATATTTAAAACAGAATAAAGCAGAGCTGCTCTGACTGAATTAGAGAATGCCACCCTCCTTGGTTTGGAGGAATAGATGAAAAAAGGGTAACAGACTAAGATAATATTGTAATAACTATGTATGGTGTCAGATGGGTACTAGACTTATTGGGGTGATCACTTTGTAAGTTATGTAAATGTCTAATCACTATGTGTACATCTGAAACTAATATAACATTGTATCAACTATTATTAAAAATAAAAAAATTAATAAAATTGTTTTAAAAAAATATGTTTCCTTAAGCCATTTGTTACAGATGTATTTTATTTTTCTGTTTTATCATAGCTATCGAGCAGGTTCTATAAAATTAGGTGGGACATAAAAGTGAGACGATGAGACATTGACAAGAGAGTGGTGGTTACGGGGTGGGGGTGAGAGGGAAGGGTGGGATAGGGAGGAGGGGAGGGGCACAGGGAAAACCAGATAGAAGGTGACAGAGGACAATTTGACTTTGGGTGACGGGTATGCAACACAATTGAATGCTAAGACAACCTGGAGATGTTTTCATTGTACATATGTACCCTGATTTATTGGTGTCACCCCATTAAAATTAATAATAATAAAATAAAATTAAAAAAAAATAGATAGAAAAAGTATATTTTGCACCACTAAAGTATCCTTGTCAGCTAGCATAACAACACTCTTTTTAGCAAATATTCTTTAAGTTCATAAACAAACAAACAAAAAAAAACTTTTCTATTTGACCATGTTTTTCACCTCACGGGGCACATAATGCAAGGACTTTCATGAGAAACCCATGTAGAAAATAATTTGTTAATATTTTTAGTTAGATAAATGTGTCCTCATGAGAAGACACAAAGTTCCTTTTCGTTGCTGTTATAAAACCTGAACTGGATGAGTAAGAAAAAGATAAGAGTGTCCTCATGAGAAGATACAAAGTTTCTTTCTGTTGCTATTATAAAAGCTGAACTTCTTGAATAAGAATATTTAGGTATTATATTAATTTTTACTTTAGATGGAAATTTATACTCTAACAGTGTGTTAATTAGATTATTTTTATTATAAAGATATGAAACTGAAATGGTGTCATATGCAGTTGTTTCTCCTTTTGCTATCATTGTTTTATTAGTAGAATCAAGTTTCATAAATTATTTCTCTTTTAATTCCCTAGAAAGCTAAGGATGACAGATAACTGATATTTCTTTAATGAAAGTGGTGCCAAGTATCTCACATAGAGCAAAATGTAATATGTAAATTATCACATTGTCTATAAAAGGGGTATTGTCTTAAGTTGTGATCCCTTTGAGAAGGAACGATGTTTTGTTCATTTTTATATACCCTGCTACTAACACAGACCTACTGTGTGTAAGTGTTCAAAATCACTTAATTAAAATCACTTACTTTATTTAAAAGATAACTTTCTCCTCTTATGACTTGCATTCATATTCACACTAACATAAAACTTTATCATTAAATAATTGTCAACATATTAATCATGTTAGAACAGATTCACAAAGTAGGAGTATGCAATAATCACAGCTTTATTATTTGGCAACAATAATAACAGTTACACCATTGTTCTTTCCTATCACTGAGTTATCTTTTCATGCTATCATAAATGCCTTGTCATCATAGAATCTTAGTGCCCCAGGATTGTATGCAATTTATTTGGCAACAGATATACTATTTGTCCTAGTGTAAGATAGGCACATTTTTATCCCTGTGAGAGAAAAATTGATGGTGATATTAATTTGAGGATTAATGAATTATTCTTCTTCCCATTATAAAATGTTAGAAAGAATAAAGTTTTCAGGCTTTGTGTCTTTGCCCATAGTATAAAGTTAGAAACGTTTCCTTTTGAAATGACTTGAGCTGTCAAAGGGCTTGGAAGGGTCTCAGAAGCTTTAAGACTGAAGAACAAAATTGGCCTGAATCAAAAGTAGGTCTCCTGACAGGAGGAGAGAAATAAATAACTGGGGCAGGAGGTGAAAGGAACAAGTTTCCTCAAGTGAAAATCAAAGCCTTATATTCCATGCAGCCTGTAAGAGGTGAAGAACTTGAGTTGGTCAGAGTTCAATACAGGCTCCTTGTTCCAATGCTGAGCACATGCCTTTCAAAGGACCACAGGAGTTAGAGAAAAAGCATTTCAAAGGTGTCCAGGGAGCTTACCCACAATTCGCTGGGCACTGCAGAGTTACATGCACCAGATGCTTGTGGAACCTAGGGTGAAGCCTATAATCATGTCTTAGGTTGAGCTCTTATCATGGTGGAGATTAAGAGTTAATTTGGTATGAGCTTTTAAAACAAAGTAATGTAACTGATTTTACACACTTGGATATATATAGTTCCAGATTTATGTTCAGTATGTTCTTATCAGGAAAAACCTATGAATAAAGTATTCAAAAAATACTTTATGATCAATCATGTTACAATGATTCCCTTCTCACATTCAAAGGTCTTGAGGTTCTTTGATGCAGTTATTTCATCAGTGGCTAAGCAACTTAAATAATATATATATGATCCCTGTTCCCTCAGTTTATAATCAGAATCTGTATCTAGATATTGCCAGTCACCTAGATACAACAAACACAACATTCACTTTGACACCATCACAGATTTGAGCTTCCTATATCACCAAATGTAATTATTATTTAAAATTTTTTAAATCTCATATGATGTAGGGCATTTATACCATTAAAATCCATCTTTTTCTTTCCCACAATGTTAAATAGAGATTTCAGTGTTTCATGCATTCATTTATTCATTCATTCATTCAACAAATATATAGTACTGATTGCTATGTGTAAGCATTGCTTTATGTGATGAAGACACAGCAATAAAGACAACTGCCCTTATAGAGCTTATGTTTTAATAACCAAGTACTTATATGTACAACAAATAAATATTTAATATAATTTCAGGTAGAGATGAATCACATGAAAAAATATGGCAGGGTAAGGAAATAGAAACTGATGTGTGTGTAGCAGTCAGGCAGAGTGAATATTGAAGACCTTTTGATACAGCATCTGAATACAGACATAAACTAAGCAAGTCATGCGAAAATCTAATCAAAAACCCTTATTCATAGCACAGTGAAAAGCAACTGGAAAAACTTTCAGAATAAAACAAATGTGGTAGATGTGAATAACACTCAGAAGAAACAGTGTCTAGTAAACTAGTTAAAAAGAAGCATAAAAAAAACCCTTAAGTTCAAAGAGTCAAGAAAGAGCCAGATCATGCAGGTCTTATAGGTCCAGGCATAATTTTGGATTTTATTATGAGTGAATAAAAAGTCATGTGGGCACAATATTATAGATAAGCAAAAGCAGAAGCAGGAAATTATCTAGGATGCCAATTTATACTCAAAGCTAAGTATGATGGTGGTAGATTGTAATGGAGGTGGGAAAATGTATACAGGTTTGAATATATTTGAAAACCAAGATGACAGAACTTGCTAATAGGTTAGTTCTAGAGAGTGAGTAAAAGGGAAAAATCAAGAATGAATACTAAGTTTCTGGCCTGTATAACTGGATGTATGGCGATGGGAACACCTTGGGAAGAAGCTGGCTATGAGGGAAAATCAAGAGTGCTACTTCGAAAGAGTTGCCTACTAAAGAATATCAAGTAGACAGATAGATATACAAGTGAAAACTGGTTAGGAAATCAGGGTATTTAAATCCATGAGATTTGAGAAGGAGATCCAGATCTTGAGTAGAAAAATAAAAAGCAGAACACAACCAAAGACTGAGCTCAAGTTACCACATTGAGAAGTTGAAAAGGAGTAGCAAGTGAGTAGTAGGAAAATGAAGCAAATGCAATGCCATGGAAGACAAGGAAAGTGGTTTCAAGATTAAGGGATTATTGGGTTGTATCAAAGCTGCTTGAGAAAAATTAGACTTATTATCAGATTTGTCAAATAGTAATAAGAAGAAGGTAAAGAAGCTAAGCAAAAAAAAAAGAAATATATATACATTATATATATGTATGTATGTATTTGTCTATGTGTGTGTATGTGTGTGTATATATATATATATATATATATACACACACACACATAGACACAAACAACAGTGTGCTGTTAGGTAGAGGGAAAGAGAGTGAGATGGGGCTAAGTGGAGGTGAGCAAAAGTGGGGATTGGGACAAAAAGATTTTTCTTGGGATGATGAGTTTATGATGCAGTGTGCAAATGATATTTTTTTTAGTTGTACACTTCAAATCTATATGGTTTGTGAACAAATGTGACCCTAACAAACTCAGTAAAAAAAGTTAGACAAGATGGCTTCATTAGTGAATTCCACCAAACATTCAAAGAAGATTTGATACCTATTCTTCTCTAAGTCTTCCAAAAAACTGAAGAAGAGGAAAGTACCTCAATGTAATAAAGACCATATATGACCAACCATCAGCCAATATCAAACTCAATGGTGAAAAACTGAAAATTTTTTCTTTAGAATCAGAAAGAAGACAAGGATGTCCACTCTCACCACTCTTATTCAACATAGTTCTGGAAATTTTAGCCAGAGCAATCAGACAAGAGAAAGAAAAAAAAGCATTCATATTGGAAAAAAATAAGAAAAGGTATTACTTTTTATAGATGACATGATTTTCTATATAGAAAACACTGACTCCACCAAAAAACTATTAAAAACAATAAGTTAATACAATAAAGTCACAAAATATGAAATCAATATACAAAAGTCTACTGCTTTTTTATATGCAGACAATGAAATCTAATAAAATTAATTGAAAAAAAAACAATTTCTTTAACAATTTCAAGAACAAAAGCAGCAACAAAATACCTGGGAGTTAACTTAAGAAAGAATGTTAAGGACCAATGCACTGAAAACTACACAACAGTATTAAAAGAAAGTGAATAAAATGCAATGAAATGAAAATATCTCCTGTGTTTGTGGAGGAATGAATTAATATAGTTAAAATGGCCATATTACCCAGATCAATAACCAAATTTAATGCAATTTCTTTTATAATTCCAATGTCATTTTTAAAAAAAATAGAACAAAAATAATCAGATTTGTATGGAACCAAAAAAGACCCCTAATAACCAAAGCAATCCCAGAAATAAAGAATGAAGCTGGAGGTATCACATCACTTGACTTCAAATCATACCACAGAGCCATAGCATTGGCAAAATAGCACAGTATTGGTAGTAAAAAAACCACACTGACCAATGGAACAGAATTGAGAGCCCAGAAATAAAACCCCCAATATATTGACAAATAATCTTTGACAAACGAGCTAAAAACATAAATGGAAAAAATAAAGACTCTTCAATAATGGTGCTGAGAAAATTAAAAAGTCACAGGCAAAAGCATCAAACTTGACTAGTTTGTCTTCATGCACAAAAATTAATTTAAAATGCACCAAAGACATAAACATAAAACCTGAAACAGTAAATTACATTAAAAAAAATAGGTACTAAACTTATCAACACATAAGGCAGAGGTCCACAGACAACATTTTGTGAATTTGACCCCAAAGGCAAGAAAATTACAGTAAAGGCAAAAATAAATGAAAGGGATGATATTAAACTAAAAAGCTTCTGCATGGTAAAAGAAACTAACAATAAACAAAAAGGAAGCCAACCAAAAGGAGATGATAGTCACAAACAATAGTTCTGACAAAGGATTAATATCCAAAATATATAAAGAATTCATAAAGCTCAACAACGAATAATTAAACAATCAAATTAAAAGATGGAGAGAGGACTTGAACAGACACTTCTATCATGAAGACATATATTAGTAAATAATAGATATATGAAAAGATGCTTTTTTTTTCTAGCTATTAGAGAAGTGCAAATCAAAACCACAATGAAATATCACCTCACACCTGTTAGATTGGCTGCTTTTCAATGAGACAGGTAATAATAAGTGTTGAAGATGCTATGCAGAAGAAGGAACCTTCATTAACTGTTGGTGGGAATGTAAACTGGTATAGCCATTATGGAAAAAATATGGTGGCACCTCAGAAAATAAAGAATAGAGCTATATATAACCCAGCAATCCCTCTATTGGGTATCTGCCCGAAAAACTCATAAACATTGGTACTCAAAGACAAATGCACCCCATGTTTATTGCAGCTTTATTTATAGTGGCCAAGACATGAAAACAAAGCCTTTAATAGAGGATTGGATACATAAGATGTGGTACATATATACAATGGAATACTACTCAGCTATAAGAAATGATGACATAGTATCATTTAGCACAACATGGATGGACCTTGAGAATAGTATACTAAGTGAAATAAGTAAATCATAAAAAGTTAAGAACTATATGATTTTACACATAGGTGTAATATAAAACTGAGACTCATGGGCATAGATAAAACTGAAGTGTTTACCAGAAGGAGAGGGTGAGGAGGGAGAGGAGTAAGGGGGACAACTATAAGGTGATATAAAATGATTTGACTTTGGGTGATGGGCACACAAAGCAATCAACAGTTCAAATGCTATGAAGATCTTCACCTGAAACCTATGTACTCAATGGCACCCCATTAAATTTATTTTCTAAAAAAATATAAAACAAAAATAAAAAGGAGAAAAAACTCATGGACATGGACCACTGTGTGGTGATTGTTGGGTGGGGGTGATGTAAATGAGAGTGTAAGAGGCATAAATAGTGATGGTCAGAGACTTGACTGGAGGGTGGGGATGTGAACACATAATACAGTACAGTGTAAAAAAGAAAAAATATAAGTTAAAAAAGGAAGAAACATGAAGAAGAAACTATACAACACAGTGTGTATTGGGAGTAAATTCAGTGATGAGAAGATATTAATTTTATAAATAAAATTATTTTTAAGTAAAATATTTCTTTTTAATTAAAAAATAGTTTTAGTGAAGTTGTAGATTCAAAGCCTGATTGACATGAGTTGAAAAGAAAATAAGAAGTAAAGAAGAAGCAGCTAGTGTAACCTAAACTATACATGTAGCCTAGCAGGTAGCCTAACATAGGTTAATCTTTGTTTAGAGTTTTATCCTTGGCCTCAATTAACATGTCACTCCACTTTGATCACTCTAAAATTTGTATGGTTTGTATAATGCTATCTTGAAAGTTGCTGAATGTTTTACAAAAAGACCAAAGCTTAGTCAGATGTTTATAAATACCTGCACAATGCCTGATGTTGCTATTTGCTAGAAGTGATTTTTAGGAGCAAGCCCAGGATGCTTTGCAGGACCATGGGTGAATGAGCTGAAACTACCTGATACCAGCTGAAGCAACCAAGAGGACACTCCAGTGACCTCCTCATGAATTTTCCTCATTATACCCTCATTATAGTACCAATTCTCCTCCCATGGGCAGAGATTTTCTACCATTTTTGAACATGAGATGTGTGTATACCCATGTTTACTGGCTGCACAGAGATGTCCCCATCTACACATTTAATGATAAAGTTTACTTTAATGTTTATGCATAATTTTCCCTAATAAATAAAATGCTTTGTTTGAGACAACACTGCTCTGAGAATGATCACCCTGTGTTTTATTATATAAATGCCAGGAAAAGAATTATTTCTGGAGGGGTGTTAAGAGCCAAGAGTGCACTTTTTTTTTTTATTATTCAGAAGGGAGTGATCGGGGCCTATCAGCATATTGACAAGATTACTCCAACAGAGAGCAGAATTACAAAAGAGAGATGACATAATTCAGGAAGTCAAGACCTTGAGTAGGTCACAGAAGATGGGATCCCGTGTGTGAATCACGAAATTGATAGAAGAAAGTTCCTCAGTTACATCAGCGATGCTACATCAGGAATGTCAACAGTTCATGTGTTCAGGTCATAGTAGGATAGTAGGTCTAATAACAGGGGGGCCTGGATGACCTCTTGGGAACACTTCTAGTTTTTAACTGAAATAAAAACCTAGGGCCACCCTGACTAGAGGTGGCACAGAGGATAGAGCATTGACCTGAGATGCTGAGGCCACCTGTTTGAAACCCTAGGGTCACTGGCTTGAGTGTGGGCTCATCCGGCTTGAGTGCCAAATCATCCACATGATCCCAAGGTCACTGGCTTAAGCCCAAAGGTCACTAGCTTGAAGCCCAAGGTCGTTGGCTTGAGTAAGGGGTCACTGGTTGGGCTGAAGCCTCCAAATCAAAGCACATACTAGAAGCAATCAATGAACAACTCAAGTGAAGCAACTACAAGTTGATATTTCTCATCTCTCTTCTCCATCTTTTTCTTCCTGTCTGTTTCTTTCAAATCAATTTTTTAAAAAAATAATGGCTACTATCATTTCCTTAACATAAAAAAATAATGAGTAACAAACGAAATTATTGTATTGTTCTCTTTATTCAGAAAGCTCGGTGGCTGCCTGACCTACAGTCTTTCTCCAGCCCTTCTACATATTTTCACCCTGAGCTTGTCTCCTCACTGCTGAGGCTGACGTTCCAGAGGCTAGCCTTCCTTACTCTCCAGGTGAGGCTTTACTTATCATCCTTTTTTGGCTGAGGAAACCTGAAGAGAAATTCATTTGTGGGTAGGGGTGAAGGTAAGATTGTTGGAAATATATTTTCTTCCTCAATGAGAGAGATATGCCCAAAGAGCAGTTCCTGCTCCTGTCTGAAGCACTTGAATTCTAAGCAGGGGTCAGCGTGTGGTGCTGTGACAGCCATTTTATAACAATGACCGTCTGGAACCTGAGAGAAGTGCACTTAGGCCAACAAAGAGCTCTGCATTGTAACTTGCTAAAATTCTCAGCTCTGGAATTTTGCTGCTTTAGTATTATTAAGAAACCTCTTCTGTTATAGTCACTTTTAATTCTTTACCTTGAATCCAAAGCATTCTAATTGATACCAATTTGGTATTGGGTAGATAAAATTAGAAAGGTATGCCACAATCAGTGATACTCAGAATATTCAATAGACCGATATTACAATTATATTATTTTTTAAAATAGGAGAATAAATCATATGTTTTAAATCCTTTAAATTCTTCATCATGCTGTTCTAATTCACCTTGTTAGGAACTAATCTTTATATTTCATAGTATATCATACAAGGCCTAATATAAATATAGCCTAAATTCACTCAGCCTGTAAATCCATATACCCTATAGCTGAAAGTAGTAATTTGGATAGAGCACAGCTTTATGTCTAATAGAAGTCAGTGTCAACTTTTAATTATACAGTTTAAAAAAAAATATTGTTGTTGCAATGGTCACCACCAGCAATTACTAAGATTAAAATAATCTTAAATTGGAAGACTATAACTAATAATGTTGAGCTGCTATTAAAGAAAAATCATATTTTTCCATAACCCTTTCTTATTTCTCGCTGTGAGTAGATTGTCATTATCAAAATACGTGGATCTTTGTAAATTGAACAGGTCAGTATTTCTCTCTGCCTCTATGCATTTTTCTTTAGATTTTTAAAAAAATATGGTATGCATTATGGGGATGGGGATAAAGAAAATTACTACAAAGAAAACCTTAAGTGAGACAGGTTTTCAGCACACTTGATTGCCATCATCAAACTTTCCTGAGTTTCTGATGATAAGTAGAACATGATAATTCTGAACATGTGATTTTCAGGTATCTTTTACAATCTAAAAAATGCCTTATTCACTACATTTAAAGATAAATACTTTTTAAAAGGAAGCACTTCTTTTTTTAAAAGTGGTATAGAATTCCTTTCAGTCTCAAAAGAAATTACCTAAAAAAATAGAGAAAAAGAAATCCCCTTTGTGGTAATCTTTTCTTTAATAAATTAGATTGCTTATGCAATTGAGTACTTCATAGATCTATATTAAATGGAAACCTGCTAAAAGAATTCATGTAAATCCTGTTTGTGTAAATTGCTGTTTCTATTGCTACCATTTTATTAGCTGATATTTTGTGTACTTGGTCTTTATGTTGTATACCATTAATGTCAAAAATAATTACATAAACAGAATGAGAAAAAAGCGCTTCCATATGTTTTCTAAGAAACAGATTTAGCCAAAAGATATTGGCCAAGAATAATCAACAACTAATTCCAGACAATCGATATTAGCATTAGAAGTCATAGTTAGTCTAGCCTTTTGTTTTTCTGCATTTGTACTTCCCAGATTAAATTATGGAGAAACAGCCTGCTCAGGCGGTGGTGCAGTAGATAGAGTGTCGGACTGGGATACGGAGGACCCAGGTTCGAGACCCCGAAGTCGCCAGCTTGAGCGTGGGCCCATCTGGCTTGAGCAAAAGCTTGTCAGCTTAGACCCAAGGTCGCTGGTTCGAGCAAGGGGTTGCTCGGTCAGCTGAAGGCCCACGGTCAAGGCACATGTGAGAAAGCAATCAATAAACAACTAAGGTGTTGCAATGGCAACGAAAAACTAATGATTGATGCTTCTCTTCTCTCTCCGTTCCTGTCTGTCTGTCCCTGTCTCTGACTCTTTATGGAGAAACAACTAAGAAACTCATGTCAAAATGCCTATTTTTCTAATACTCTCTGGGGTACACATTTGTTTATGTGGGCTAATTAGCAGAAATGTGAGAATTTTAAGGTTAAATTATGAAAATTCAGAAATAGAACAACCTCATTTCCTGAAACAGGAAGATTTTATAGAGATAAAGTTTAAAGCTGGCAAAATCTGAGTGAATACAATTGTTTTCCTTTTGCATCTACACAAGCCCACAGGCAACTTGAAAACATAAAAGTCTAATTGAATAAAATGTCTAACATAAAATTACAGTAGTATCAATACACGTCAAATTATTTAGAATCTATATCTTTTAATTAATTTTATGTCTTAGATTTTTCACCATTGGGAAATAGTTAAGATAGGTATGAAGATTTTGCTATACTAGTAGTGTTATCAATAAGAACACAAACAAGAGGGGAAGGAGAATTACCTAAATAGCCAATAAAATAAAATTTAGCCGAAAAGAAAAAGAAAATGTGGTAGACCCATACAATGGGATACTAGGTAGATATTAAAAGTTATGAAAAATATAAATGACATGGATTGTTAAGTATACAAGTGGTCATAAAACACTATAAAATACTTTGTCTTTTTATTGAATTTACTGTCTCTGACTTGGGAAAGAATCTTATTTTGCTCACTGTGTCTAGTACAATATCTGACACATATATAGTAGTTACTCAATAAGTATTAGTTTTTATATACATAATATTTCTAACTTTTATGATTATAAATGAGATTTATTTTACTTCTAATTTTTATGCTTTCTAATTTTTTTACAATAAATACATAATACTTTTATAAACAGAAACCTGTATTTATATAAATATGCAAGTTTGCCATCTGCATTCTTTACATAGTTCCTTTTTTTCATATCATTTGGAGCAAACTATGTCACTAATTCAAATGAGATGTAACATCTAATACTTAAGTAAAAAAAAGATTAACTGAGTAAAACTAAGGTAGAACAATAGAAATCAAACCTGCCAATAATCTTGTGATATTTGTATTTATTAATTTCTTAAACCAGCCTTGGAAGTTTTTGCTTTTATATTTGTGTGGCACAGGTGAGCCAGAAAAGTGAATCCAGCTCTTACTTCCTCAGAAAGCTCCTGGACAAGGTCCCTATTTGTATTGGCAACTACTGGCTTCTCTCTGCTTCGCTTTGAAATTTTAAATCAAGTGTTGATTTATTACATTTATTTTAAATGTATCGTGCAATAATTATAAAATACATAACCATGTAACCACAGTCAGAATCAACATTTAGGACATGTCATCCCCCAAATTTTTCTATGCCCCTTTACAGTCAAGCCCCCTTCCCCACTGCAGCCCCCAGTCATCCCCGATGGGCATTTTATAGTTAGGGATTCATTTTGCTTGTTCAAAATATTATGTAAATGGAATTACACAATATGTATTCTTTAGTCTAATTTCTTTTGTTCAACTCTTTAAAATTTACAGTGGTACCTTCAGATACAAACAGATCAACATATGAATTTTTTAAGATATGAGCTGCGACTCAGTCCATATTTTGTTCGAGATCCAAGCAAAATTCTGAGATACGAATGGTGCGGAAACCTGCCACTAGTTGGTGCGTTGGCACCGGATCCCTTATGGGCAGTTTGATATACCATTTGACTGATTCACGAGCTGGGTTACAGAACAAATTAAATTCGTATCTCAAGGTACCACTGTATATTGTTGCTTATATGTTGATTGCATTTAATTGCTGAGCGGTATTTTATTTTAACAGTTTCTGTTATAAATTCATATTTGATGGACTTATTAGCTGTTTCCAGTTGGAAATTATTACGAATAACAATTTTATACAAACTTTATGTGGGCATTTTTTCTTTTCACTTGTGTCAATATGAATATCTAAGAGTCCTTGTTCAGTTCTGTGGTCAAATATGTTTAGTTTTATAATAAATGACTACTTTTCCCAAGTGATTATACCATGTACATTCCCTCTAATAAGAGAAACATCCTATTGCTCCAGATTCTTGCCTACACTTAACACTTTTTTAAAAAAAATAGAGCAACTCTCATTGGTGTATACTGGCATCTCAATGTGCTTTTCATTTACATCGGTTGAGATAATATTTTCTCCTTTATTCAATTTACCTGTTAAATTGTATTGATTGATTTTTAAATATTAAACCAACTTTATTCTCTGGGGATAAAACCTATTATTGGTGATTTATTATTCATTTTTTTGAAATCAATTTGTTGGTATTTTGTTAAAATTTTTACATCTGTAGCCTGTGATGTCCTTATCTAGTTTTGCAGTTTAGTTAAATCAGGCCTCAATAAATGATTAAAGAGCTGTTCAGAACTCTTCCCTTACATGAAACAGTTTGTATAGGATTAATAGAATTCAGAAATAAAACCATTTGGGTCTGGGTTGTTTTTTGTTTTTCAACTGAAAAATACAATTTTTAAATAGATATATTAATAGAACTGTTCAGAGTTCCTAGTTCTTCTTTTTCAAATTTTTATAATATGTGTATGTATGTGTGTCTAGGGAATTTTTTCATTTTGTTAAGCTCCTGAATGTATTACCATAGATTTGTTCATAAAACTAAAATTTGCAAGATCTATAGTGATATCTCCATTAGTTTCCTGATATTGCTAATTTGTGTTTCCATTTGTTTGGTTTTTTTATTATTAATTTTAATGGGATGACATTGATTAATTAGGGTACATAGATTCAGAGAAAACATCTCCAGGTTATTTTGACATTTGATTATGTTGCATACCCATCGCCCAAAGTCAAATTGTCCTCCATCATCTTCCATTAGGTTTTCTTTGTGCCCCTTCCCTCACCCCATCTCCTCATATTTCTCCCTTCCCCTCCTCCTGGTAACCACCACACTCTTGTCCATGTCCCTAAGTCTCATTTTTGTATCCCACCTATGTATGGAATCATATAGTTCTTAGTTTTTATTATTTACTTATTTCACTCAGTATAATGTTATCAAGTTCCATCCATGTTGTAAATGATCCAATGTCATCATTTCTTATGGCTGAGTAGTATTGCATGGTATATATGTACCACATATTCTTTATCCAATCATCTATTGAAGGGCTTTTTGGTTGTTCCATGTCTTGGCCACTGTGAACAATGCTGCAATGAACATGTGGCTGCATGTGTCTTATGTACCAGTGTTTTTGAGATTTGGGGGTATATACCCAATCGAGTGATTGCTGGGTCATATGGTAGTTCTATTTTTAATTTTTGGAGGAAGCATTATACTTTCTTCCATAATGGTTGTACTACTTTACATTCTCACAAACAGTGAATGAGGTTTCCTTTTTCTCCACAGCCTCTCCAACACTTGTTATTACCTGTCTTGTTGATAACAGGTATGAGGTGGTATCTCATTGTAGTTTTGTTTCTTTTTTTGGAGAATGAATGAGGTTTTTTTAATTTCTTTTTATATTATTCATTTTAGAGAGAAGATACAGAGAGAGAGAGAGAGAGAGAGAGAGAGAGAGAGAGGGAAAGAGAGAAAGGGGGGGAGGAGCTGGAAGCATCAACTCCCATATGTGCCTTGACCAGACCAGTACAGGGTTTTGAACTGGCGACCTCAGTGTTCCCAGGTTGACGCTTTATCCACTGCGCCACCACAGGTCAGGCTCATTGTAGTTTTGATTTACATTTCTCTAATAGCTAATGATGATGAGCATCTTTTCATATATCTGTTGGCCATTTGTATTTCTTCCTGGGAGAAGTGTCTGTTCAGGTCCTCTTTCCAATTTTTTATTTATTGTTTGTTGTTTAGTTTTATGACTTCTTTGTATATTTTGGATATTAGGCCCTTATTGTGCTGTTGTTTGAAAAAAATCATCTCCCATTTAGTTGGCTTTCTATTTTGTTATCAGTTTCTCTTGTTGTGCAAAAGCTTCTTAGTCTGATATAGACAAATTCATATATCTTTTCCTTCACTTCCCTTGCCTTTGGAGTCAAATTCATAAAGTGCTTTTTATGGCCAAGGTCCATGAGTTTAGTTCCTATGTTTTCTTCTATGTAATTTATTGTTTCAGTTCTTATATTTAGGTCTTTGATCCATTTTTAATTACTTTAATTGCAGGGTGACAAACTGTAATCGAGTTTTATTCTTTTGAATGTGGATTTCCAGTTTTCCCAGCACCATTTATTGAAGAGGCTTTCTTTTCTCCATTGTGTGTTGTTGGCCCCTTTATCAAAGATTTGACCATATATATGTGGTTTTACTTCTGGGCTCTCTATTCTGTTCCATTGGTCCGAGTGTCTATACTTTTTCCAGTACCATGCTGTTTTGATTATTGTGGATCTATAATATAATTTGAAGTCAGGTATTGTAATGCCCCCAGCTTCATTCTTTTTCCTTAGGATTACCTTCGCTATTTGAGGTTTTTTGATAGTTCCATATAAATCTGATGATATTTTGTTTCATTTCTTTAAAAATGACATTGGAATTTTCATGGGAATTGCATTAAATTTGTGTATTGCTTTGGATAATATAGTCATTTTGACTATATTTATTCTTTCTATCCAAGAACAAGGAATATTTTTTATTTCATGTATCTTTTTTGATTTCCCTTAAAAATGCTTTGTAGTTTTCATTATATAGATCCTTTACATTCTTTGTTATGTTTATTCCTGGGTATTTTGTTGTTGTTGCAACCATGAAGGGAATTTTTTTTTTTTAGCTTGTTTTCTGATGTTTTATTGTTGGCATGTAGGAAGGCAATGGACTTTTGTATATTAATTTTGTATCCTGAGACCTTACTGTATTGGTTTATTGTTTCTAATAGTCGTTTTGTGGAGTCCTTGGGGTTTTCTATGTACAGGACATATCATCTGCAAAAAGTGAAACCTTTACTTCTTTCCCAATATGAATGCCTATTATTTCTTTCTCTTGTCTGATTGCTTTGGCTAGAACTTCCAGCACTACGTTGAATAAGAGTGGAGAGTGGGCATTCTTGTCTTTTTCCTGATTTTAGAGGAGAAATCCTCAGTTTTATGCCATTTAATGTAATGTTAGCTGATGGTTTATCATAAATGGCCTTTATTCTGTTGAGATATTTTTCTTCTATACCCATTTTGTTGAGTGTTTTAAACAAAATGGTGTTGAATTTTATCAAATGCTTTCTCTGCATCTATTGATAGGATCATACGATTTTTGTTCTTTGTTTTGTTGATATGGTGTATTACTTTAACCGTTTTACATATGTTGATCCATCTTTGTGATTCTGAGATGAATCCCATTTGATCATGATAAATTATTTTTTTAATGTGTCGTTGTATTTGATTTGCTAGTATTTTGTTTAGTATTTTAGCATCTGTATTCATTAGTGATATTGGTCTGTAGTTTTCTTTCTTTGTGTTGTTCTTGCCAGGTTTTAGTATGAGAGTTATGTTGGCCTCATAAAATGTGTTTGGAAGTATTGCTTCTTAATTTTTTTTTTTTGGAAGAATTTGAGTAGAATAAGAACCACATCTTCTTTGAATGTTTGATAGAATTCACTAGTATAAATGTCTGGCCCTGGACTTCTATTTTTTGGGAGGCTTTTGATAGTTGTTTTTATTTCCTCCCAGCTTATGGGTCTGTTTAGGCTTTCTGCTTCATCATGACTCAGTCTAGGAAGGTTGTATTGTTCTAGGAATTTATCCATTTCTTCTACATTGTTAAATTTTGGTGGCATATAGTTTTTTATAGTATGCTACAATAATTTTTTGTATATTTATAATATCTGTGGTGATTTCTCCTCTTTCATTTTGGATTTTGTTTATATGAGTCCTTTCTCTTTTTTCCTTAGTGAGTCTTGCCAAGGATTTATCAATTTTGTTGATTTTTTCAAAGAAACAGCTCCTTGTTTTATTGATTCTTTTACAGATTTTCTGTTCTCTATTTCATTTTTTTTTCTGCTTTGATTTTTATTATTTCCATTCTTCTGCTGTTTTGTGGTTGCCTTTGTTCTGTTTCTAGTTACTTAAGATGTGAAATTAAGTTGTTTACTTGGGCTCTCTTTTTTTGTTGTTTATATAGGCCTGTAGTGATATGAACTTCACTTTTATTACTGCTTTTGCTGCATCCCAGAGATTCTGATATGTTGTATTGTCATTTTTGTTTGTCTACATGTATCTTTTGATTTCTGCTTTTATTTCTTCTTTGACCCACTCATTTTTTAGGAGTATGTTGTTTAATTTCCACATTTTTGTGGGTGTGTTTATTTCTTTTTTGCAGTTGAATTCTAGTTTCACAGATTTATGGTCAGATAATATGCTTGGTATAATTTCAATCTTTCTGAATTTGTTGATGTTATTTTTGTGGCCCAGCTTATGGTCAATTCTTGAGAATGTTCCATGTACACTGGAGAAAAATGTAAACTCTGACATTTTGAGATGAAATGTCCTGTAGATGTATATCATATCCAATTGTTCTAGTGTTTCTTTTAAGGCCAATATTTCTTTATTGATGTTAAGTTTGAATGAATGCTCTAGAGCCATCAGCTGAGGTCTCCAAATATGATTATATTTTCATATACATATAATATATATATATATTTAGGTTGTCATATATTTTGGTGGTCTTTGGTTTGGTGCATATATATTAAAAAGTGTTATGTCTTCTTGATTCAGTGTCCCCTTTATCATTATAAAATGGTCATCTTTGTCTCTGATTACCTTTGCTGTCTTGTATTCAGCATTGTTAGATATGAGCATTGCTACACATGCTTTTCTTTGGATGTTATTTTATTGGAAAATTGTTTTCCAACCTTTCACTTTGAATTTGTTTTTATCTTTGTAGCTTAGATGTGTTTCTTGTAGGCAGCATACAGTTGGATTTTCTTTTTTAATCCATTCTGCTACTCTGTGTCTTTCTATTGTTGAATTCAATTTATTTTCACTTAGTTTAATTATAGATACTTAAGGGTTTCCTATTGCCATTTTATATATTGCTTTCTGATAACTTTTTATCTTGTTTGATTCTTCTCTTTTGTTTTTTATCATTTGTTTTTGTTTTGTTGTATTTCATACTTTTTTCTTCTGTTACTTTTTTTTTAAAAGGATGTGCTTCTGTGGTGATTTTTGGGGGGATGGTTACCATTAAGTAATAGAAAGGATACATATCATGTTCATTGTAAGACATTATCTCATGAGTGTTTCTGTGCTCCATCCTCTTTTGCTACTGTTAATTTTTATCCTCTCCCCTTTTTTGTTTTTGTTGTCACAGATTAATCTTGTTTTTACTGGGATCTTGATGGAGCTTTTACTTGCAGTTTTGTTTTGTTTTGTTCTTTGTATCTTGTTGGAAAACCGGCTTTAGTATTTCCTGAAGTGGGAGTTTTCTGGTGATAAATCCCCTCATCTTTCTGTATCTGTGAATGTTTTCATTTCTCTTTCATATTTGAAGGATGGCTTTGATGGATATAGTATTCTTGGCTGGAAGTTCCTCTCTTTCAAAACTTTAAATATTGGGGTCCACTCTCTTCTGACTTGTACAGTTTCTGCTGAGAAATCTGATGATAATCTAATGGGCCTTCCTTTACATGTTGTATTCTTCTTTTTCTGGCTGCTTTGATAATTTTTTTTGTCATTGGTTTTTAATAATTTCATTATGATGCACTTTGAAGTAGGTTTGTTTAGGTTAAGATAACTTGGTGTTCTGTTTGTTTCTTGAATTCAAGGCTCTAATTCTTTCCACAGGCTTGGGAATTTCTCATCTAGTATTTGTTTGAATATGTTCTCCATTTTATTTTCTCTCTCTTCTCCTTCTGATATACCCATTATTCTTATGTTGATATTTTTGATGGATTCATACAATTCCTATAGGGCTTTCTTAATTTTTTATAGTTGTGTATCTCTCTCTTTTTCTCTCTGTAGTTTCTCTAGTTGCTTGTATTCTATGTCACTAATCCTCTCCTCTATCTGGCCTGTTCTATTAGCTAAGCTTGTTATCTCATTTTACAGTTCATAAATTGAGTTATTCATCCATTTTATTCATTTTCATAGTTTTAAATTCCTTGGTGATGTATTGTTTTGTTCTTTGAATTGTTTTTTGACCTTCCAAGATTGCCTTTCTGTGCTTTCTTGTATTTCCCTGAGTATTTTTAGAACTTCAGTTTTAAATTCTGTCATTTTACTCCAAGGTTTCCAAGCAATTGAAATTTTTTTCTAAAGATTTTTCCTCATCTATCTGAGCTACATCTCTGTCTTTTATACCCAAGATATTTGTTTTCTTTTTCCTTAATGGCATTTGAGAGTGGCATTGTTAATAACACTAATAATAAATTATAAAAAAATATATAGAAAATAAAAGAAAAAATTTGAGAAAATGCCATTAAAATAATAAAAATTCTATTGTGCTAAGTGGAACATAAACTACATAGAATGGAGAGCTGAAGTTGGTGGAAAATTACAAATAGATAAAAACCAAAGTAAAAAGCACACAAAATGCCACAATGAAAAAATTTGAATCAAGAATAAAATAATTTGTTTGTAAATAATGATCAAATGAAAGAAAATGTAAAAGAGAAAAGAAGAAAAAATTGAAAAAATATAGTGGAAAATGAAAATTCTATTGTGTGAGTTTGAACAAAAATTACATAGAATGGAGAGCTGGAGTTTGCAGGAAATGACAAAGAGATAAAGAACAAAGTAAAAAGCACACAAAATGCCACAAAGAAAAAATTTGAATTTACAATAAAATAATTTGTTAATGATGATCAAATGAGAGAAGAAGTGAAAGAGAAAAGAAGGAACAAGAAGAAAAAAAAGAGTTAAGTTTTTTGGAATGTAACCCTCATAGAAAAATGACAAAAATGGATAATGTAACACCTATGAGTATTGAAGTTCAAAATGAAAAGGAAAGAATAAATCAAAAAGAGGATAAAATGACCAAGGTGGAATAAAAAGATGAAAAATAGAAAAATAGAAAAAAATAGAAAAATGTTATATAAAAATGTGATTTTTTTTCCCCTGGTTGTGAGAGGTTATCTTCTTCTTTTTTATTTTTCCTTTTTCTTTTTGGCTGGTTTTGCTGTACTACAGGTTATGCCCCTGTGGCACTCTTGAGTAGATATTTGCAGTTGATGTGTCACTATAGCAATGTCATAAGCTAGGCCTCAGTCCTGTTGGTAGGTGGGGCTTGTTAGGGTTTGCAGGCTCCAACAATGGAAGAGTCAGTTTTCCTGGTGCCACTTCTTTCCTTCCTGAGCCAGCACCCCAGTGACCCAGCTGTGAAGTTGCCCCAGCCACTGCTTACAGAGCAAGAGGCTCTAAGACAGTGGTTCTTAACCTGGGTTCACTCAAACCCTTGGGGTTCGATGAGTTGGTCTCAGGGGTTCGGAGAAGCCTCTGCCGCGCGCGGAGGCCAAAATAAAGTAATACCGTAATTTGTTGTGAGTTCATGCACTTTGTTGGTTTTGTTCTCTGAGCAAGGTGATGTTCATGCACGGCTCATTTTGTGCACCAGTATAAAAACATATATGTATATCTTGAATTTGGAAAAAAATCATATTTTATTTATCACTAAAGAAGGGTTCGGTGAATGCGCATATGAAACTGATGGGTTCGGTACCTCAAAAAAGGTTAAGAACCACTGCTCTAAGAGCTGCCAAGTCCCCACTTCAGCCTTGGTCAAAGCACAGTTCTGGGTAAGGCTTTGACAGCCAGAGCTGCCAGTGTAAGCAGGCAGGGCTGGGAACAGATTGCTTTTCAGATGTTTTCTTAAGAGCCTCTGGGCATGTCTAGTATGCCTCAGCACTCTGCATGACTACACTCCCCAGGCTTTTTTCTCTTGTGTCTTGTTTTGTAAGCCTGCAGCCCAGCCTGCACCACTTCTGCAGTACTCTCTAAAGTCTGCTATGCAGAAATGCACTTTGTAACCTGTATCAGCTGATGGGAAGTTGCCCCAGCCACTGCCTGTAGAGCAAGAGGCACTAAGAGCTGCCAAGACCCTCCTCTGGGTTCACTCAAAACACAGTTCTGGGTAAGGCTTTGTCAACCAGAGCCGCCAGTGTAAGCAGACAGGGTAGTGAGCCGACTGTGGGTCAGGCTCCTTTCTTTTTTTTAAGGATTTTTTTTTATTTTATTCATTTTAGAGAGGAGACACAGAGTGACAGAGAGAGAGAAAGGGGGGAGGAGCTGGAAGCATCAACTCCCATGGGCTCCTTTCTAAGGGTTCCCAGGTATGTTTAGTTTGCCTCAGTGCTCTGTCCGTCAGATCTCCACAGGCTTGTCCCTTGTGCCATTTGGTAGCCCACAGAAAGCTGCTTGCGCACCCGGCCCAGCACCCAGCACCCAGCACCCACCACTTCTGCAGGTCTGCTCCGTGGGAATGTGCTTTGTACCCTGTATCATCTGGTGGAGGTACCCTCCCCCCAGACAGGTTCAGGCCTAGGGAACCCTGCCCTTGTGCATTTCCCATGCCATTTGTTGGGGAGCTGGGATCACACAGAAACTCAGGCTACAGCCCATGCAGAAGTCCACTGCTGACAGTCTTTGGCCCAGCCCCTCCATCCACGGTCCGTGAACCCGCTTGCCCACACCAGTAGTGCCAGGTGGAGCCACTCACACACCATCCACGATTGCAGACCGGAGTGAACAAACCCCAAAGCCACTCTGGTGCCGGTCAGCACAGGCAACCATCTCGGCCACCTCTGCTGGGGTCTGCTGCTCATGCTAGCTCCGGTTCTGCGATCTCAGGCTGAGCCATCAGCACGTTCTCTCCTTGGTTTAAACATCTGCCCTTTCCCCTCTTCTTCCCTCGACCCAGCCCTCCTTTCCTCTCAGTTTCAAGTGATAGCAGTCCTTCCTCAGGTCAGTGAAGAAAGTGGAATACTCCATTCTCCGTCTTCCTTCAGAGTGGATTATATATTCAGCCACCTTTTTGCCCAGTTGTACCTTTGTTTGATGTATGTGTATTTCAGATGCTGCTGAGATTGCTTTTCTGTCTCTAGTTCTTGAATTTGTTGAAATTTCAGGGGGAGATATCGGGAGCACCCCTCACAGCATCATTTCTCTAACATCACCCCCTTTTTTTCTTGCTTTATTAGTCTAACCAGAAATGGATTAATTTTATTGATCTTTAAAAATAACCAGTTATTTGTTTAATGAGGTTTTTCTATTGTTTGTCCATTTTTTAGTGCACTGATTTTAGTCGTAATTTTTATTATTTCTTGCCTTTTTCTTCTTTGGGTTTAAATTGCTTTTCTTTTTCTAACTACCTTAGGTTATTCACTTTAGATCTTTTATTTTTTTCTAATATAATTGCTTAAAACTACTAATTTTTGCCTTAGTTTTATCACAGTACTTTTGACATTAGTTTGTTTAACATTCAGTTCAATTTCTTTTTTAATTTCTCTTATGCTTGCTTTTTGACTCACAGATTATTTAAGGAAGCATTGTTTAATTTTCACATATATGGTGATTTTCCAGTTTATTTATTTCTAATTTAATTCCGTTGTGGTCTGAATACATGCTCTGTATAATTTCAACCTTTTGAAATCTGTTGACATATACATATAAATATACATATACAAATATAACATAAATATATAACTATATAATGTAAATATATATACTGCTCACAAAAATTAGGGAATATTTAAAAATGAATATAGAGTGATAAAAAAAACATTTGATTTTTTTTTACTAAACAAGAACATTAGAAAAGCAAACAACAATTCAAAGAAAGTTGTTTGATAATGCAAATAAGATGTAAAACCAACTTTTATTTCATTGATGAAAACACACTCTACAAAAGGCTGAAAGTACTGGAATATCTGCATGTTCCCTGATCCCCTAAATTTTGTGAGCAGTGTATATTAACACATATATTTTAATGCTTGAACAATTATTTATCTTGGTAAGTAGTCTAAGTACACTTTAAAAGAATGTGTTATCTGCTTTATTTGGTAAGTATTCTATATATGTCAATTAGATTCAGTTAGTTGATAACATTGTTTAATGCTCTTTAATTAGGTGCACACACATTTCAGATTTTATGTTTTCTTGAAGAATTGAGTCTTCTAACATTCTGAGATGTTATTTTTTATCCTGGGTAAAATTTCTTGATCTGAGTTTCACTTTGTGTAATATTAATACAATCCCTTCATCTTTATATGATGAATATTTTCATGGGATATATTCTAACTTTATTTGTAACTGAAATGCTTCTTTATATTTAAAGTGCATTTCTTATAGATAATATGTGATTAAGTTTTCTTTTGTATTCAGTCTATGAATATCTGCCTGTTAGAGTGTTTAGACCACTTTCATACAATGGAATATTAGTATAATTTGTTTCAATACTACCACATCCTCCTTGTTCCCTATTGATTCTGTTGGAGGAGGTAATTGAGAGGACAGAACTTCCAAGAACTAGACTTGGACAATTAGAGGCTACTCACCTTTTTCCCATGCTTGGAATGTAGACTTGCTAAGAGGAAGTCCTGACAAAATTTGCTGGTGGAAGACTACACTGATTCATTTTACTAAGGGAAAGAAAAAGAGTAGAAGGAGAAGCCCAGGTAAATGTCCTAGGGTGGACACAAATAAAATGTGCCCGACCTGTGGTGGTACAGTAGATAAAGCATTGACCCGGAATGCTGAGGTTGCCGTTTTGAAACCCTGGGCTTGCCTGGTAAAGGCACATGTGGAAGTTAATGTTTCCTGCTCTTACTTCTCTTCTCTCTCTCTCTATCCCCTCTCTAAAATGAATAAATAAAAAGAAATGAAATATGTAAGAGAATGCTAAAAGTTAGATAAAACTTAGATAAAACCAGGCTATGTTGTTGTCCAAAGTTCTCGGTTTCAAAAAAGAAAATTGCAGTATAAAAAGTTATGTGATCTTCTCATTGACGCACAATTTGTGTTAAAGAGGTATTCTGAATCTCTGTCCAAAACCTTGGCCATAATAGAAACTGGCAAGATCTTCAAAGACTTGTAATTTTCAAAAATAAATCAAATTTATTGCATCTTAAGGAAGTATCTAGAGAAACTGTGGTCCATAAAGACATCTATCCTTCTGAGTTCTATGTCAGTCCATACTTCTAAATTATAGGAAAGCCCACTCAATCCTGATTGTTAGTAATGGCTTGGTAGCTTCCTCTAGTCTAGTCTGGAAAGATATTATTTCTATTTTTTTAAAATAAATCTGATTTAGGCTTCAGCTGACCAATGAATAACAAAAAGAAAAAAAATGGCCTGTTTTCCTAACCCTAACATGTACCATACCCCTACGCTTTCCTCTAAAAGTCAAATGGCAATGGAGAGTTATTCACAATCAGAAACAAGCTAACTCTCTGGGTCTCACTTCTAAAGCTGCATACTGAGTTATGTTAAAAAAATATCCATAAAATTATTATTGATTTGTATTATAAAAAATCTCCTTTCAACATAAATTGTCATACCTGTATAACTAGGTTATGAATAAGCTTTTCTTTTCTTGATGTTTTAAATTTAATTCACACACTGTGGTATCAGTGAGAAAATGTAAATCACTCTGAATTATTTGACTATTTAGCAAGCATTTCTCCTGTGGTTACTTGAAGTGTAATTAGTGCACCTAAGAAAATGGATTTTGAATTTTATTTAATTTTAGTTCATTAAAATTTTTGTTTTAAGACTAAAGCTGTATAAGATACTTTTCCATTAAACACAATTATATTGTTTTGGTAAAACTATGTACAACCATTGTAACACGTGAAACATCATTATCATAGATCATACTGTGGAGTACATACTGGACATATTCACTTTTTCTAGTCATTGTCAAAAGATTCAGTTTGAACAATTTTTTTCCCATGTATTGATGCAACATTGTAATATGCTTATTTGAATTTTGTATATGTGAAGCATGTTATAGTATACCTATGTAAATCAAAACATAAATAAGTTGAAATATTTATTATTTTAATTATCACATAATTAAATTATTTTTCTACTTTATTTATCTCTTAACCCATTTGAGCTCTTTGAGCAGCAAAGAACTGTGTTTTTTCTGCTCTGTACTTCTAGTGCCTATTAGTATACATGGCACAGAATAGGTGATCAATTAACATTATTTGATTGAGTAAATAGGGGCCCATCATGCACATTTTCCTTCCTATGCCCTCCTCTGCCTTGACATGCCAGCATTGCAGTGCCACTCTAGATGTCTGAATGTGTTCTTTCTGCAAGATATGGCATATTTAGCATTTTTTAAAAAGGCTTTAATGAAAACTGTTTGAAATAAATTATTCATACATATGGGTCTCAAAACTGTAAGTTCAAATATTCAGAATGTTGTCTCTAAAAAATTTTTTAAAGAGTTTGTTTTACTTACAGAATTTATACCTTTCACTGAAAATATCTGTGCTTATATTATTGATTCAGACCAACATAAACTGTCTCTGTTATACAGCAATGAATAAAGAAATGTGTTCACAAACAGGCTTGTTCAAAGTGTTACTGGAAAAAGCCAGGGTTCGAGTTGTTCACTGCTGCCAATCAAACACAAAGATTGCTTAAGTGGTATAAGAGTATCTTTTATTCATATTACCAGAAAGCTGAGAAGGTAAGTGACTCGTGTCCAAAAGAACTACCTTAATAATCTCAGATACCTGGCTAGTTTATATATCTAGGGGAAGTTAGTAATTCATTATAGAGCATGCAGTTAGTCATTAGCAGTGTGTGGGAGGTGGGAGTCTGGTTTGCAGGAATGCCTCTCGAGAATGTCGTTCTGACACTGTATCCAGTCTATTTGGCAACCTTGATGTTGGTCCATGAAAGCAAGGGTTGAGAGCAGGGGTCAGGAACCTCTTCGGCTAAGAGAGCCTTGAGCGCCACATATTTTAAAATGTAATTCTGTGAGAGCCATAAAATATGTTTATCACTGAATACAAGTAAATGTGTGCATTTTATGTAAGACCAATACTTTTAAAGTACAATAAGTCTCTGAATTCTTTTTAATAACATCGTTATGCTGTTGCTAACCAGTGATGAATAAAGTACTTCTTACCATTAATATGACTTCTGGTGCTACATGGTTTTGCTGATGGCTTTGTAGTCTGGTTGATATGTGGTGAGGTTAAGCTTCATGCAGGCGTTGAGCCTTCCATTCGTTAAACGTGATCGTAGGTTGGTCTTAACATTCTTTAGATGTGAGAAAGACTGCTCACATGCATACGTAGAGCCAAACATTGTCAATACAGCAATACTCACATGCTGCAGTGTGTGCTATGTGATGGGAAGTGCGTTCTAAGTTTTGACAATCAGCTGGTCTGTGGATTGAAGTTTTTTCATTTCTCCCCACTTGTGTTTGCTTGCCAACTCTACTTGCTGTCATGCAAGTCTTTCCAAATCTTCATTCAGTGACTTGAACTTCAGGTCAGCAGCTTGTAGCTCAAAATCTCTGACGGAGACACCAGGGATGTAACTCAGGTCAGCGCTGTCCACTGCACACTTGTGTGCATGGGTGATAAACTTAAAAAGATGAGTGCACTCACAAAATTCTCCAAAGCGTTCTTTGAATTACTGCAGGAGATTAGATGTGAAGCCTGCTAGCTGCTGGAGATCAAGATGTTGAGCAGGGTCACTTGCTGTGCATGCATCTTTAAACTCTCCCAGTTTCTCAAAGTGTAGTAAACAACCTGTTTCAATGTTGACAATGAAGAGTTCCAGCTTGTTTTCAAATGCAAACACTGTTTGTTGAAGAGATAAGACTGTATTTCCAACGCCTTGCATTTTCACATTGAGCTAATTCAGATGTTCAGTCATGTCCCTGAGATAGTAGAACTTCAGGAGCCACTCAGTGTTAGCTAAGTGAGGATGCTCAATGTTTTTAATTTCAAGAAAAGTCTGGATTTCACTCAGACAAGTCACAAATGGCTGATCACCCTCCCTCTTGACAACCTACACTCAAATATGTGCAGAAGCAGACCAGGACAATTATTCCCAACTTCATCCAGCAGTGTTTTAAACTGACAATCATTTATAGCTCAGGCAACAATAAAGTTGACCACCTGAATGACCAGCAACATTACCTCACCAAGCTGCTTGCCACATATCTGAGCACAAAGAACCTCCTGACGTAGGATGCAGTGAAAACTTAAGATGGGTCTCTTTCATGTTCACAAAGAAGCGCTATGAATCCTCTGTTTTTCCCCACCATGCATAAAGTACCATCAGTACACACAAAATAAATTTATCCACTGGTAGATTTCTTTTTTAGCAAACTCAGTGAAAGACTTGAATAAATTCTCCTCTCTTCTTGTGTCTGTCATAGGCAAAACAGCAAGACTTTCCTCACATAGTGTGTGACCAAGAGCATACCTTGCAATCACGCTGACCTGGAATAAATAGCTTACGTCTGTTGACTCATCCAAAGCGAGAGAAAAGAGTGGTACTGCATTTATGTCCTACATTTGTGTTGCCTCAATTTGATTTGCCATCATGATAGTACGATTGTGAACAGTTCTTGCCGACAGAGGCATGTCTTTTATTCGTTTGATTATCTTGTCTTTATTTGAAAAGTCGTCAAAAAGTTCATTGGCAACATCAAGCATGAATGTTTTGGCATATTCCCCATCTGTGAATGACTTTCCGTTTCTCACAATTGCTAAAGCACCAGCAAAGCTAGCCGAATTCCAGTCATCTTGTTTGGTCCAAACACAGAGTTGCTGCTGACTAGCTTGCACTCTGCACAGTAGTTCTTGACATGCTTTCTTCCTGCCGTCACCCGCTGGATATTTCGATGCAAATATAGTGTGGTGTGGGTTGAAGTGCTACTTTATATTTGACCGTTTCATTGATGCAATTTTATCATTGCATATTAGACACACTGCATAACCTGCTCTCTCCACAAAAGCGAATTACTCTGTCCATTTCTGCTGAAAAGTACGATACTCCTCATCTTTTTTTCTTTTAGCCATCTTCTTCGTCAAAAAAGGTTTCTGCAACTAGCTAGCTGACTACTTGATTAAAAGGAGGGAAGTTTACTTTCTGACCTCACAAGACCTACGTACATTATGCATTATCCAATAAAAATTTGGTATTGTCCCAGAGGACAGCTGTGATTGACTCCAGCCACCCACAACCATGAACATGAGCAGTAGAAAATGAATGGATGAGAATGTTTTATATTTCTAATATTATTTTTGTTATTAAAGATTTGTCTGCGAGCCAGACGCAGTCTACAAAAGAACCACATCTGACTCATGACTCATAGATTCCCAACCCCTGGTCTAGAGCCTCTGGAAACTTTCTGCAAGAGAACACCCTGTATTTCTAGGCAACAAAGTAATGACTAAGATTTGTAAAGTAGCCCTGGCCGGTTGGCTCAGTGGATAGAGTGTTGGCCCAGCATGTGAACTTCTCGGGTTTGATCCCCAGTCAGGACACACAAGAGAACCAACCATCTGCTTCTTTTCCCCCTCTCTCTACCCCTTCTCTCTCTCTTTCCCTCTAGCAGCTAGTGGCTCAATTGGTTCGAGTGCCTGCCCCGGGTGCTGAGGATAGTTGGGCTGATTTGAGCAACTGCCCCAGAAGTAGGTTACTGGGTGGATCCTGGTCAGGGTGCCTGTGAGAGTCTATCTCCCCTCTTCTCACTTAAAAACAAACAAACAAACAAATATGTAAGTAAAAAGATTTGTAAATAAACTTCTACTTATCTACAGTATCTTAACTCCTAATAAGAAATTCTGTGACTGGGCCTTTATAAAAAATTATTGTAATTTAACCTCTTACAAAATCTTCTACTGATTCTACTATTACTGAAGTCAAATTTCTAATGTTTAGGTTCTCCTATCAGAAGGAGTAGCAATGTCAAAGAGAAAATAATCTATGTTGTAGTGAATTTTAAGATGACAAGTTCTGTGGACGTATAAAAGATCAACACCCAAGAATGACAAGCATGTGGATCCTGAGGATTTTTTTTTGAGACCTAATTGGCTTTATGAAGCAATTTATGATCAGGCAACATTTCATCTAGCAAGTAGAGAGGTGCTCCTCATGAGGATTTTAAGATCACACATTTAAAGAAGGGGAGTAAGATATTTGATTACACCAGGA
Source organism: Rhynchonycteris naso (assembly GCA_037038555.1). Lineage (NCBI taxonomy): Eukaryota > Metazoa > Chordata > Mammalia > Chiroptera > Emballonuridae > Rhynchonycteris > Rhynchonycteris naso. The sequence continues at coordinate 235,001,606 of CM072998.1, forward strand.
AGATGTCCATAGAGTACGATATTTGATTACACCAGGAAGATGTCCCATAAACAATGAAAATTGTACAATATTCTTGTTGTTTGGTTTGGGTCCAGGATCCCTTATCAAAACTTTAATTATCCAAGAGAAACTTCAAGTGATTTGGCTCTAGGGAAGTTCCCATAACTCTCCTACTATCACTTATCTGAACATTTTTTTGCTTAATGATCAACCATCTCTCCGCCATCTAGGCTAACCAGTCCCAGAGTTCCCTGTCAAGGCTAAGGTCCTGGCTCTCTGTCAAGGATAGCCACTTGGGTAATATTGTTCACTAACCTTGTAAAGGCTTGAATCCCTAGATGGTCGGCATTGATGCTGTTAGGGTCTCTTTCCATCTGTTCTCAGATGCATAAATAAATTTCTTATAAAACTTATCAGGCCTTGTGCGTCCCTCATTTAGCAACCTAACACTTGTGCCAGTACTTTACCTGGAATGTCAGATCAGTCCTATCCATTGTGTCAGTTGCAGGGTGCTCGAGATTATTATTTTATTTTATTTTTTGAGAGTACATTTATTAGAACTGGGGATAGTAAAAAGAGAGAATTTAGGACAAGAAAACCAACAGGAGAGAAACTAGGTGGGGCTGCTTTGGATCACTGAGAAATCTGAGAAAAGTAGTCTTTGAAGAAAGGTTCAGGGCAGTAATGGGCAATCTTTTGAGCTTGGTGTGTCAAAATTCGCCAAAATACCAAGCATATCTCAGGTGGTGTGTCACTTTGAGGAAAAAACCATAATTTCGCTATATTTATAGTTTAAATAACAAAAATGTATAATTGTAATATATAACTGTATTTAATAAACCAAAAACTAATTATTTAACTTACCTGCTTATTGACTTCTTTGTTCATCTGTCAGTCAATTTCTTTTGTTGGTCTTGACATTATTTAACTTGTGTGGAGTGCCGTGAACTAAGATAAGTGAGGGCGAGGGGGAATTCTTTAACTAATCTGCCTATTAATGACTTTTTTATTGCTGAATTTCATTGGCATTCTGCTGCTCCCTGCTCCGCCATCCGGAAGTGAGGTCAAAGATCCTCTAATGGCGCCTGACCTGTGGTGGCGCAGTGGATAAAGCGTCGACCTGGGAACACTGAGGTCACCGGTTCAAAACCCTGCACTGGTCTGGTCAAGGCACATATGGGAGTTGATGCTTCCAGCTCCTCCCCCCTTTCTCTCTCTCTCTCTCTCTCTCTCTCTCTCACTCTATGTCTCCTCTCTAAAATGAATAAAATAAAAAGAAATTTTAAGCCTGACCTGTGGTGGCACAGTGGATAAAGTGTCGACCTGGGAACACTGAGGTTGCCAGTTCAAAACCCTGCACTGGCCTGGTCAAGGCACATATGGGAGTTGATGCTTCCAGCTCCTCCCCCCTTTCTCTTTCTCTCTCTCTCTCTCGCTCTCTCTCTCTCTTTCTCTCTGTGTGTGTGTCTCCTCTCTAAAATGAATAAATTAAAAAAAAAAAAAAAAAAAAAAAAAAGATCCTCTAATGGCATAACCGGAAGTCCCAGAACCAGATGCTCTGTGCTAGAGTTCTGTTGTTTTGGCCTACAGACCTCCGGCAGCACAGAGTCTACACTACAGCAAATCTTTAATCCTTGGCTACTGCACCGGCCATGCAGGAGTCAAGGATGAAACGTCCTTCTCGGCATGCGGCCCCATACTTCTCTGGTATGCGGCCACATGCAGCCACGTGTCATTGAAAATGGCTATGCGTGTCAGTGCTGATACACGTGTCACAGGTTCGCCATCACAGGTTCAGGGGGCTAGCCCAAGACAAGTTGCCACTGCCCATTGCTCCCCTGGTTGCAAGTCTCATGTGAACCCTTAGAGTTTAGGGGATGCATGCCTGTGGGGGAAGAAAAGGAGAAAGGGAAAAAGCACAGATGTATTCCCAGGAGATAAAGTGTTAGAGTTTTTTCCTTCCTTCTTTCCTTCCTTCCTTCTTTCCTTCCTTCCTTCCTTCCTTCCTTCCTTCCTTCCTCTCTCTCTCTTTTTTTCTTTTTGAGAGAGAGAGAGAGATGGAGGGAGAGACAGAGACAGAGAGGAAAGGAGAGACATGAGAAACTTCAACTTATAGTTGCAGCACTTTAGTTGTTCATTGATTGCTTCTCATATGTGTCTTGACTGGGGAGGGAGGTGAACTTCAGCCAAATCAGTGACCCCTTTCTCGAGCCAGCAACCTTTAAGCTCAAGCCAGCAACCATGGGATCATGTCTATGATTCTACGCTCAGCTCTGTGACCTGGTGCTCAAGCTGGTGAGCCTGTGCTTAAGCCGGTAACCTCAGAGATACAAATTTGGGACCTCAGTGTCCCAGCTCGAAGCTCTATCTATCCACTGTGCTACCACCAGTCAGTCTGGAGTTCATTCTTATTTAAAAGTAATTTTTTATCATTTTTGGTAAATTTTTAGATTATTTCTAATTCCCCTCTTACATTACTTAGTGGTAATATTTTTAAATTTTTGTTTTATATTTCATTGTGAAACTTGATCTGAATTTTTAAATAGGAGAAACCTTTTACAGAATTTTTTTTAACAGAGACAGAGAGAGGGACAGATAAGGACAAACAGACACTAAAGAAGAGAGATGAGAAGCATTAATTCTTTGTTGCAGTTCCTTCGTTGTTCAGTGATTGCTTTCTCATATGTGCCTTGACCAGGGGGTTGCAGCAGAGCAAGTGACCCCTTGCTCAAACCAGAAACCTTTGGGCACAAGCCGGCGACCATAGGGTCATGTCTATGATCCAGTGATCAAGCCAGCAACCCCTTTCTAAAGCTGGATGAGCTCATGCTGGAGCCGGTGATCTCGCGGTCCTGAGCATGGGTCCTCTGTGTCCAAGTCTGATGCTCTACCCACTGTGTCACTTCCTGGTCAGGTCAGAATTATTTTTGATTTTTAATATTTATTGCATTCATGCATGCCCATAATTTCTTGTTAATTTTAATATTTTGTGTAATTTTAAATTGTTTCTGAGCTATTTATAGGTCAACTTTCAGTATGAATATGTACTTTACTTACTATAAATATAATTTATAAATATGTTCTGTAAGGCCAATATCCACGGCCACCATCACAGCCATCTGGCCCGTACAGGTTCGCATTTGATTCGGATAGACGGTAATGAAACAACAACATCAAGTACTGGTGGGCTATTACCTTTAATCCTAGCTCACACCCAGCGGACGAGAAAATACACACAGTCGGAAAACACTTCCCTTTCCACTCAGAGCTCCCAAAGCCACTGACTCATCTGAGTATTCTTAGAATCAAAGGCCCCACCAGCCTTATTCACCTGTTTCCTATCTCCTTCTCTCTGCACAAACTAGCTTCTCCTTCCATATTCTGCCATCTTGGCTGCCTCTCCTCTGCAATGCTGATGGCAGGATCTGAGAGAGAGCCTCCGATCTGTTTCATTCTAGAGTGTAGAAAATTAAGACCTTTAAGCCAATATACAAATAAGGAAGTCTCTGATACAAAGCCACTTATCTGAGGCATGGATGGGATTCCTCATAAGAGTGCACCACCCCACATCATGCAACAGTCAAGGTGTGGGGAAAAGCTTAGTTTTGAGAAGATCTTAGTATTAGAAGGATGTTGAAAAGATCTTAGTATTAAAAAGGTGGGAAAGGCGTAGTCTTAAAACTAAGCCTTAGGCTATGAGGATCTTGCCAGCTTACAGCCTGTCTCCCACACCCAATGCAAACTATAATAAATGGCAAACATATATATCATATTTACAAACTTATTTGACTAACATGTTCCTAATCTTATCACATTTAGAATGCTAAAAGGATCATGTCTCTCATTAAACATGTGTGTAAAGCACAAATTCTCTTTTCTTATGATAATTACAGCTGCATTCTGAAATTAACAAAAACACCAATAACTTTGTCAGAATTCAATTTCACACATTTATTTTTCTTAATTAATATTTAAATTATTATAACTAAACAAGACTTCTATTGAACGTATACATTGTGCAATTTAGTTCATTTTTATTTCAAAGTGTTTGTTGGGCAGATAAAATATATTATGCTCACTTTGTTAAAGATGGCACTGCCCAGATGTAAGTTCGTTGATATTAATGTGTGCTCTGGGACAGGCTGTGGGCAGGCCGGGTCTTTATAGCCTAAGGCTTAGTTTAAGAGTAAGCTCTTCCCCACACCCTTGACTGATTGGATGATGTAGGGTGGTGCACTCTCCTGAAGAATCCCATTATACAGAGACTTCCTTGTTTGTATAATTGGATTAAAGGTTTTGAGTCTATGCTATAAAATGGGAGAGAGCAGTAGCTTGATCTCTCTCTCTCTTGGTTCCTGAGTTCCTGAGGTTAGTATTAGAGAGCAGAGCAGATTAAGGCCATGTAAAGAAGTAGCCAAGATGGCAGAGTGCTGAGGAAGAAGCCAGTTTGTTAAGAGTTTGTGCAGGAGATGGGAAACAGAGGTGAATAAGTCTGGTGAGCTGGAAAGCTGTGATGCCAGGAAACTCGGATAAGTCAGTAGCTTTGTGAGCACTGAATGTGTGGGTTTTGGAGCCCAGTGTGTGTTTTTGCTTGCCCGCCAGGTGCAAGCTAGAATTAAAGCTGATGGCTCACCAGTTGGTGGCTTGTTGGGCAGATAAAATATATTATGCTCACTTTGTTAAAGATGGCGCTGCCCACATGGAAGTTCGTTGATATTAATGTGTGTGCTGGAACAGGTTGTGGGCAGGCCGGGTCGTTATAGCCTAAGGCTTAGTTTAAGAGTAAGCTCTTCTCTACACCCTTGACTGATTGGATGATGTAGGGTGGTGATGTAGGGAGTAATCCCATTATGCCTCAGATGGGTGGCTTTGTATCAGAGACTTTCTTGTATGTATAATTGGATTAAAGGTTTGGATTTTCTAGGCTATAAACTGGGGCAGTCTGGGAGCTTGATCTCTCTCTCTCTCGGTTCCTGGGTTCCTGAAGTTAGTATTAGAGAGGAGAGCAGAGTAAGACCACGTGAAGGCCAGGAGAAGTAGCCAAGATGGCAGAGTGCTGAGGAAGAAGCCAGTTTGTTAAGAGTTTGTGCAGGAGGAGATGGGAAACAGAGGTGAATAAGTCTGTTGAGCTAGAAACCTTTGATTCTAGGAAACTCGGATAAGTCAGTAGCTTTGTGAGCACTGAATGAGTGGGTTTTGAAGCCCAGTGTGTGTTTTTGCTTGCCTGCCGGGTGCAAGCTAGAATTAAAGCTGATGGCTCACCAGTTCTTGGCTCCATTGTTTCATTACCGACTGTTCGAATCTAATGCGAACTTGCGTGGGTCGGGCTGCTGTGATAGTAGCCTAGACTACTGGCTTTACAGTGGCTCCTGTGTTTCATTACCGACTGTACAAATCTAATGTGAACCTGCATGGGTCAGGCGGCTGTGATGGTGGCCTTGGCTACTGGCTTTACAATCAATTAAAAATTTTTGTTAAGAAACTATCAAAGCAATTAGGAGCAGAAAAGTTCTGAAAACCTACATTTCATGAATTAAAAACAAATCTCAAGGTGCCATTTTTAGAATAATTCCATTCTTAATAATGACTTTTGCCACCTGTGCTATTAGATTACATATTGAAATTTTAAAGCCCTGGAAGAGAGACTCTGACTGACCTAGTATGGGTTCTGTGCCAACCTGTTGGCATGTGGGATGAAGGTGTCAGGACCACAGCACCTTGACTGACATTTCCTGCAACAATATTTTCAAAGGGGTGTGGGTTTTACCTCAAAGTAAAACTTACATGCTTTTATAAAAAGAAGTAAGGGGGGGTAGGTGGAGGTGGCAAGGGGAGGGGAACGGGGATGGAAAAGGAGTTTTCTTGGGGTGATGGGTGCACAATGCAGTGTGCAGACGATGTTTTGTTGAGTTGTGAACTTAAAATCTGTATCCCAATAAATTCAATTAAAAAATCACTTGAAAAAAGTAAGGAATGCCTTACAAGTTGTTGGGCAGATAAAATTTATTATGCTCACTTTGTTAAAGATGGAGCTGCCCACATGGAAGCGCATCACCCAGGTGATACTATTTGCCCTTATGCTTGGGATGGGTGTGGGGGAAAGGCTGTAATGTAAGCAGGCCAGGTTGTTATGACCTAAGGCTTGGCTTTAAGAGTAAGCTTTTCCCCACACCCTTGACTGATTGGATAATGTAGGGTGGTGCACTCTCTTGAGGAATCCCATTATACAGAGATTTCCTTGTTTGTATAATTGGATTAAAGGTTTTGATTCTATGGTATAAAGTGTGAGAGACCAGTAGCTTGAGATCTCTGAGTTCCTGAGTTCCTGAGGTTAGTATTAGAGAGGAGAGCTGATTAAGGCCACGTGGAAGAGGCCAGGAGAAGCCGTCAAGATGGTAGAGTGCTGATAGAGAAGCGAGTTTGTTAAGAGTTTGTGCAAGAGGAGATGGGAAACAGAGGTGAATAAGTCTGGTGAGCTAGAAACCTTTGATTCTAGGAAACTCGGATAAGTCAGTAGCTTTGTGAGCACTGGATGTGTGGGTTTTGGAGCCCAGTGGTGTTTTTGCTTGCCCGCCGGGTGCAAGCTAGAATTAAAGCTGATGGCTCACCAGTTCTTGGCTCCCCTGTTTCATTACCGACTGTACGAATCTAATGCGAACCTGCAAGGGTCAGGTGGCTCTGATGGTGGCCTTGACTACTGGCTTTACACAAGTAAAAGCGGCAGATGTTCTCTACACATAATTTTATTGTTATAAAGTACACAGACTGCAATATTTACATCAGGTGTAGATAAGTTTTCGTTTTTATCTAGTTCCTTCACATGAAGCATCAGTAAGATGGGTAGAAAAACTGTTTGCAGAAGGTGTGGCCCTGAGATAAGGATCCCAGAATGTTTGAGCTGGGTGAGATGGCTTAATTTGAATTGTGGCTTAAAGGGCGCCAAAGTCTTAAATGAAAAACACTTGGGCATTGAATTCTAAAGAAAGTGAGTGAAAAAAAAAATGTTTTGTAGAAAGTAACCTCACAGGGTGATCTGATCACAAATTCCTAGCTGGGCAGGTCATGACAGATAGTCATCATGCCCCAGGCATACATCTTCTTTAGTAAAAAGCCTATCTTTGCTTTAGCAAACACCCTGTACATTGTTCTCTTTGATGTGAGCTTAATACACCTTTGAAATGCTTCTTTTCAGACCCTTTTTCTAAAGCACTACCTCTCTCAAGAAAATACATAATGTTAACTATACTGTAAACCAGTGATATTAAAACGTGCAATCTTTAGTCAGGGGCACTGACCTCTTTTTCTGAGGATTATCAAATTAAAAAAATGACAGCTAGCACAATAGCTGTTTGGTGTGAATGAATCAAAACTATATCTATTTTTTTGTTAAATCAGGAAAATAATAAAACATATTTTTTGGCGTGCTACAAAATTATAGTAATTGTTTGTAAAGCCAGTAGTCGGGGTCAGGATCATAGCCGCCCGACCCATGCGGGTCGCATTAGATTTGTACAGTCGGTAATGAAACAACGGAGCCAAGAACTGGTGAGCCATCAGCTTTAATTCTAGCTTGCACCTGGCAGGCAAGCAAAAACACACACTGGGCTCCAGAACCCACACATTCAGTGCTCACAAAGCTACTGACTTATCCGAGTTTCCTAGTGTAAGGCCAGGAGCCGCCATCGTGGCCATTCACATGCAGGTTCCCATTGGATTCGGGCTGACGGTGAAGAAATGGCAGAGTCGGAGGATGGTAGGCCATTCTGTTTATTGGTGTCTCACCAATACAGGCAAGCCACAAGAGAAGACAAGGGAGAAGCAGAAAACCAGCTTTTCCCATGGAGGTCAAGGGATCAGGGAGGCCCCTGCAATGGCAATAGCAGGAACCGAGAGAGCTCAAGCTACTGGTCTCTCCCATTTTATAGCATAAATAATCCAAACCTTTAATCCAATTATACAAACAAGGAAATCTCTGTATAATGGGATTCCTCAGGAGAGTGCACCACCCTACATTATCCAATCAGTCAAGGGTGTGGGGAAAAGCTTAAAGCCAAGCCTTAGGCCATAACAACCTGGCCTGCTTACATTACAGCCTTTCCCCCACACCCATCCCAAGCACAAGGGCAAATAATATCACCTGGGTGACGGGCTTCCATGTGGGCAGCGCCATCTTTAACAAAGTGAGCATATTATATTTTATCTGCCCAACACCTAGAATCAAAGGTTTCTAGCTCACCAGACTTATTCACCTCTGTTCCCCATCTCCTCCTGCACAAACTCTTAACAAACTGGCTTCTCCCTCAGCACTCTGCCATCTTGGCTGCTTCTCCTGGCCTCCATGTGGCCTTAATCTGCTCTCCTCTCTTCTACCTCAGGAACCAAGAGAGAGATCAAGCTACTGCTCTCTCCCATTTTATAGCATAGACTCAAAACCTTTAATCCAATTATACAAACAAGGAAGTCTCTGATACAAAGTCACCGATCTGAGGCATAATGGGATTCCTCCCTACATCACCACCCTACATCATCCAATCAGCCAAGGGCGTGGAGAAGAGCTTACTCTTAAAACAAAGCCTTAAGCTATAATAACCCGGCCTGCTTACATTACAACTTTTCCCCCACAGCCATCACAAGCATAAGGGCAAATAATATCACCTGGGTGACTGGCTTCCATGTGGGCAGCACCATCTTTAACAAAGTGAGCATATTATATTTTATCTGCCCAACATTGTTTTATTTGTGCCATGAGCCGAAAAAGGTTGAAAATCACTGCTGTAATCTAATCATCACCTTGCTTTTTCTCACCTTAAATTAATCTTTCCTACCATCTCTCCTAATTTCAAATGCGTAAAAGAAGTTACAAACTTATTCTTTGAAACATTTTTTCCAGTCTTTTAAAATCTTACTTCCAGGCATATCTTCTGTTGGACTCAAATTTTTATAAAAATTCTCTACAGGTTTAGACACTCTTATATGGACAAGAACAGTATAAAATAAGGCAATATAAAAAAAAAGAGACTTTGAAAATAGAGAACAAGATAAATTGGTTTTGAAAGAATTAGAGCATCCAGTTTAGAATTAAATCCATGAATAGAAATAAACTGGTGTATTTCTTGTTTTTCTGGTTCCCAGAACATTTCAAACGGGCACAAATAGATGCTTTACACTCAGTTTACAGGATCACCTAAAGAGGTTCTACAGGGCTAGAGAGATAGAAACTTCTATGACTTCAAACAAGACTGGATAAACACCCAGATGAAGTTACTGTCTTTATCTTTCCAGATTCTTTGCATTTTTCATAGTGAATATTTTTAAAAATATTTTTATTTCATGCAGTAAATACTAACAACTCTGTATATTGTATGGATTTCCTTTTTTACCTTTTTTCTCTTTTGTTTCTTTAAATAATGATGGTTTATGAAATACAAAATCTGGCAACAGTAATTCTAAATGCTTGTAGGTTTCTCACTGTTTGTTTTCCACATAGTTGTCCATGGGAAAAGGTTGCTTCAGTGGTGAGGAGTGTGAATAGGCATAAATTCAAATCCTGATACTCCATTAACTAATCCTGTGGCTGGGCAAGTAACTCAGTTTCATCTGTAAAATGGTAATTATAGTTGTACCTACTTTATAATATTTTTGCGTAGTGCTCAATAAATATTAGTTTCTGTCAGAGCTCATCAGCTCCTCAAGGGATGGTTTAAGAGTTAAGATTCCTGCTTGACCAGGCAGTAAGGCAGTGGATTAGAGTGTTGGACTGGGACACGGAGGATCCAGGTTCAAAACCATGAGGTCACTGGCTTGAAGCCCAAGGTAACTGGGTCAAGCAAGGGGTCACTCACTCTGCTGTAGCCCCCTGGTCAAGGCACATATGAGAAAGCAATCAATGAATAACTAAGGAGCCACAACAAAGAATTGATGCTTCTAATCCCTTTTCCTTCCTATTTGTCTGTCCCTATCTGTTCCTCTCTCTGACTCTCTGTCAAATAAATAAATAAATAAATAAATAAATAAATAAAAAATTTGAGATTCCCAAGGTGAAGAAAGCACAAGGAACTGTAGAAAGATGAAACATGTTGCAATTCTTCATTCCATTCCATGCTGAGTTCCAAGAAGTTCTGCAAGCCTGTAGTCCTGGAGTCCTTTCCTCATTGCGTGCTGTCCCTCACCTACCATTGTTGGTGCAATAGATATGGTGATTAAGGACAATAGTCACATGGGCCAACATTATATCAATTATATCAGAGAGGTGATGTCAGTTGCTGAGTCAGGTAGCCAGAAAAGGCATGACTGCCAGAGAAGGCATGGCTGCCCTAGAAAGGCATGTGAACCAGAACTGAATCAGGTAGCCCCAAAATATGTGGGAGCAAGCAGCTCAGTAAAGCGTGCCAGCTGGACTGCCTCTGCAATTTATGTTTTTAACCAGAGCTCACATCATGAACATCATCACTATTATGGTCCCCACGATTCTAATCATGACCATTCTTGTTACTAATTTTAGGTAACATTTTTGTCTTTCAATTTGCAATTACTCAGAGCTCAGACATGAATGACTGGGTCTTTTCAACTAAATTAAAAAAATTATTTATTGATTTCAGCAAGAGTGAAAGGGAGACACGCACAAAGAGAGAGAGAGAGAGAGAGAGAGAGAGAGAGAGAGGAACATTGAGCTGTTCTTGTATGTGCCTTGATTAGGGACTGAGCCAGCAACCCCTGCTCTTTTGGACAATGCTCTAACCAACCTAGCTATCCAGTCAGGGCTCAACTAAATTTCTATATCTCAAAATATTGTCATATTATGAAGGACTAGAATTTCAAAAATAATATGCTCCTTTAATATAGTATGATAAAGCCACATGTTCTCAAGAATAATGTCTCTGTATATGACAAGGGTCTGGCTTTCCCCAAGCTGTGCTGATATTTGGGAAGAGATATTCATTATCAAGGAACGAGACTTGAACAGTTTTCCTCCTTCAGGTGAACTCACTATAGACATGCAATATGGCTCCATCCTCAGAGGCGTCTGGGAAGTGCCGCATTCTCTATGACTCTGCATCCTCATGCTGGGTTGACTGCTCAAAAGCCAGAATGCTGCCACCTAAAGACAAACATCATTTCCCAGGAGGGAAGTTAATAAATGTATAGATTATAACAACTGCCTGATCTTATCTTTTAACTTAAAAATGCATTGTTCTTTCTGGGATCTACTTTTTACTATTAATCCCCTATAAAAAGAAACCTGTCCTGGGAGGGAGTAGATTTTGCCCAGTGGAAGCTACTGCTTCTGTGCATTTAAATTTCTTCTATGAAAGATCCTATGAGTTTGGATAAGGCTCTTTGTTCATTCTCTGGAATCAATTTTGAATTTAGATTTTTGGGGCTTTCTCCCAACATCTCATTATGGAGAACCAGTTAAAAATTCTTTGATCATATCTTCCATAGTTGTAGCAGCTCTCTCCATAAAGAATCATCTAGCAAGACATTACCATTTAATCTTATTACATTGCCTGTGGCTTAAGTACAGCTTGAAGGAAGAAGTCAACCAGGATTTGAGAGGACAGAGGAAGTTTGAGGGGCATCTAGTAGTTTGAGACAATGCTCCCCCTTGAAGTGTCCCCGGTGTCACCATGGCTGTGGCAGAAAGAATCTATGGTCAATTTTGAGTTGAGTTTTTATAACATATGAAGTTTAAGTTAGTGTTAATTATTTTTTCCTATGGATGTACAATTTTCCTTGCATCGTCTGTTGAAAAGGCTACTTTTTCTCAATTGAATTACTTTTGAATTATTGTTAAAACAAACAAAACCCAGTTATCTATCCTGGATTCTCTGATCTTGTCCATGAATCTATCAATGTGTGTGTTTACTTCTACCTATAACCACATAGTTCTGGTTACTATAAGTCTTGACTTCAGATACTTTCCTTCTTTTTTTTCAAAATTCTCTAAGTTATTCTAGTTCCTTTTCTTCTTCTCTCTCTCTCTCTTTATTTTTTCAAAATGAGAAGCAGTGAAGCAGAGAGACAGACTTTCTCGTGCACCTGACTGGAATCCACGCAGCATGCCCACTAAGCGGTGATGCTCTGCCCATCTGGGCAGTTGCTCTGTTGCAACCGGAGCCATTCTAGCACCTGAGACAGAGGCCATGGAGCCATCCTCAGCATCCAGACCAACTTTGCTCCAATGGAGCCTTGGCTGTGGGATGGGAATGGAGAGGAAAAAGAGAGAAAATGGTGGAGAAGCAGATGGGTGCTTCTCCTGTGTGCCCTGGTCGGGAATCAAACCCAGGACCTCCACACACCAGGCCGACTCTCTACCTCTGACCCAACCAGCCAGGACTATTTTTCTATATATATTTGGAAGAATCTCATCTCTATCAACAACAACAACAAAAAGTTTACCAAAAAATAATACCTTTGCTGATATTTTTATAGGAATAAAAATAAACCTGTACACCACTTTAGGGAGAATTGATCTTTTACTATGTCACATCTTCTAATCAATAGCTACAGAATATCTTTATTTTTTTTAGATCTTTGATTTATTTCATCATTTTGTAACTATTAGCATACAAGTTTTATATATGTTTTGTTAGATTTACACTCACACTTTTAATGCCTTTTCACTAATTTATAAATGGTATTCTTTTATTTATTTCAGTTTCCACTTGTTCATTGCTATTATGTAGAAAATCAGTAAATTTTTGTTGATCTTGTATCCTGTGACTTTACTGAATTTACTATCTAGTTCTGTTATTTTTATAGATACTTTGAGATTTTCACATAGACTATCATCTCATCTGCAAATAGCTGCAGTTTTATTTTTCCCTTTCTGATCTGCGTGCTTTTTATTATACATATATATATTTATTTCATGGAATTTGCTCAGATTTTCATTACTATGTTGAATAACAGTGGCAGGAGCAAACACCTTTTTTTTTTTTGTTTTCTATCTTACGAAGAAAGTATTCAGTTTTTCACAGTTAAGTATGATGTTAGCTGTGAGTTATTTTTTAATAAATTGTTCTTTGTTAACTTGAGAAAGTTTCTTCCTATCCTTATTTAGAGTTTTCATCAATAATTGGTGTTGAATTTTGTCAAATGCCTTTCCTACTTCAATTAATAAGTTCATGATAATAAAATGAGTAATATCGATAGATTTTCAAATATTGAACCAGTCTTGCAACCATGTAAGAAGCTCAACTTGGTCATGTTGTAATGTTGTATAATTCCTTCTATACATTGTTGAAGGAGTTGAAATGTCAAATACAATAAGGAGTTAAAATGTCAAATACAATCCTTTAATAGATGTAAAGAAAAACAACAAAGACCCTCGCCGGTTGGCTCAGTGGATAGAGTATCAGCCCAGCCTGTGGACGTCCAGGGTTCAGTTCAATCCCTGGTCAGGGCACACATGAGAAATGAACATCTTCTTTTCTTCCCCTCTCTTTATTTTTTTTGCTCTCCCTCTTCCCTTCCTGAAGTCTGTGGCTGGATCAGTCTGAGTGTTGGCCCCAAGTGCTGAGGATCGCTTGGTTGATTCAAGCATTAACCCCAGACAGAGGTTACTGGATGAATCCCGGTCAGGGTGCATGCAGGAGTCTGTCCCTTTATTGCCCATCCTCTCACTTAAAAAAAAAGAATAATGACAAGTATGACAGCGTCCCTCATTTTTTTTTTAGCAAGTGATACTTATTTGCCAAGATACCATAGATCTAATTCTGTCTGACTATGAAATAAGAGCTTAGACTCAATGACTTATAAAAATTTTCCTTATCACAACAATTTTATGATTTAATGACTATAAGAAAACAATATACGTTTTTTTTTTTGTTTTTTTTTTTTACAGGGACAGAGAGTGAGTCAGAGAGAGGGATAGACAGGGACAGACAGACAGGAATGGAGAGAGGTGAGAAGCATCAATCATTAGTTTTTCGTTGCCGTTGCGACACCGTAGTCGTTCATTGATTGCTTTCTCTCACATGTGCCTTGACCGCGGGCATTCAGCAGACCCAGCCACCCCTTGCTGGAGCCAGCGATCTTGGGTCCAAGTTGGCGAGCTTTTGCTCAAGCCAGATAAGCCCGCGCTCAAGCTGGCAAGCTCGGGGTCTTGAACTTGGGTCTTCCGCATCCCAGTCCCACGTTCTATCCACTGCACCACCGCCTGGTCAGGCAACAATATACATTTTAATTACCTAATTAAAAGCTTAAGCATTTTAAGCTATTACCACTTAAAAATTTAAAAACCCAGCTCTGCTCAACAACTGAAATCCATAACACTAAATAAACTGCCTCTTTAACAATAATTCCACATAGTTATTTGCCAAGTTTCTTGTCCAGCATAACAGCTTCCATGTTTATATGTTCTAGGCAGACCACTAGCAAAATGGTCCTACAATAAACATAACCACATTGTGATTTTCCTTTGTTATCTGAAGTGTTTTATCAAATACAAGTTGGTCAATGAGGTCTGGCCAGCCTTGGATGGAGGTCTGGAAAGGTGGAAAATACGTGTCTGGCACATTTCCTGCACTTTCTTTTCTTCTGTAATGAAAAGAGGTTATTTCATGTTGCCATCATTATCTTTTTTTCCATAATTTTACTTGTATTTCTCATCATTATAATTCTCTAAGGTTGTCTGAAATGCGTAGGTAATACCATCATTGCCCAATTCATCATAGTATTTAAATTGCACAGGTGCAACCTAAGATAGAAGCCTCAAGTTACTGGAAACTCTCCATGGAAAATTACAGTGTAGGAAACCTGGACTTGGAAAGCCCAAGATGTTTGATTTCAAGACAATGACTCTCAAAGGCTGAAGCAGAATAAACCTGAGGGTGAGGCTGATGTTCAGATCCAGATATTGCCATTTAAATATCCCCCAGGTAGTTTTAACAATGAAAATTGGTAGAATGTGATAGATGATAAAGCCATATTTTCACGTGCGGTATTTCTACTGCTTTGATCCTGGGTTTTCTGTCTTAGGGCCTGAATTAATTTCAATGAAGTCTTTTGGAGAGTTTTTCCCTGCAAAGGAGCTGTGCCAAGATGAGAGTGTAAGGCACTGTTGGCAGGGGTGATAAATTTATAGAGAGAAGCTGGACTGAACATTTGAATGAAAGCTAAGGGATCGTGGTGACTGTCAGCAGGTACGTAGTATAAAGTGGAGGCCTCTTCTGCTCCTAAAGGTCACATTCAGTTCAAAAACCAGTAAGCAGACAGCTTGAAGCATCAGAATGAGCAGCAAGGGACCTACAACTTAGAAAAGCAAAAAAAGGATAAATAGCCAGAATGAAACAAGAGGTCATGAACTCAGATAAATGGTTCAGCAAATATACACAGGGCACTAATAGGGAGGAGACGTTGACAGTAAACCATCTGTAACTCAGAAGTCTTTACAGGTCTCCCATAAAGACAATAACCAAATCTCAAACACAATAAGCCTGTGGCTGGCAGGAAGAAATAATATAATCTTGACTGGGACAAAAAAATAAGTTACAGTGAGCCAGGCACTTATTCATTCATTTTTTCCATTTAACACGTAAAATTTAGAGCTTATTATGTGTCAGAAAACAGATTCTATGTGCTGAAGATATAGCAGTAAACAAAACAGATAGTTTCCCTGCCCATGAGAAATTTATGTTTTATTGAGAGAGTCAGATAATAAGCAAATGACAATTAATTCAAAGCATAATTTGAAGTTGTGATAAGTACTACAAAGAAAACTGAGTAAGAATCGGGGATGAAGATAATGGGAAGGAAGTAAACTACTTTAAATAAGCTTATCATATTTAAGGGATAGGCTCTCTGGGAAGAATTAGGCAGCAAAGTTGTTATGTAGAGGGCACAGAGAAGAGTGCTACAGATAGCACAGTATGTGCAGAGGTCCTGTGGTGGAACTGAGTTTGGCACGCTTAAGAACTAATAAGAAGGTCAATGTGTTGAAAACAAACTGAATAGGTGCTGAGTTTAGAGAGAGAGGCAGCGGGGAGATTTTGTAGGGATTTACACGACCTGGTTAGGTGTTTGGATTTTACTGTTGAGTTATTTTTCTTTTATACTCTTCCTTAAAGTTAAGGCCTTTATTCCTTTATTAAGAGTTTTTTTTTTAATTGAAATTATTGGGCTAACACTGGTTTACCAAAACATACAGATTTCAAGTGTACAACTCAAGAAAACATCATCTGCACACTGCACATGCGCTCATCACCCAATGCAAAGTCTCTTTCCATCCCCATTTATGCCCCTTTTGCCCATTTCCACCTACCCTTCACTCTTTCTCCCCCTTTCCCTCTGGCTGTCACCACAGTGTTTTCTGTGTCTTATGTATACTCATACCACACACACACACACACACACACACACACACACACACATATGGAGTTTTTTGTTTAAACCCTTTACTTTTTTTCACCCAGTTCTCTACCCTGCTCCCCTCTGACAGCTGTCAGTCTGTTCTGTGTATTCATGTCTCTGTTTCTCTTTTGTTTGTCAGTTTACTTTGTTCATTAGATTCCACATATAAGGGATATCATAAGATCACATGGTATTTATCTTTCTCTGACTGGCACCATTTCTTGGTCACTTCAGATTTTCACTCTTGGCCTAATGACTATTCATTGTCGTCACATGCAGCATAGCTGCACCATGCAAATGATCAAAATCAGCATCACTCTCTCTGGGGGACTTTCAGCAACAGGTCCATTTAGCTCTCTCTGCTCCCCACAGAGGTCCCCAACTGGTAGTGCTGACACCTAACAGGATGTGTAGCTAATGCTATGTTCAGGATGCAATTATATAACCCAAATCTAGCCTATATAATCAAGTGGGCTAGAAAGTAGCATTCCTCAGATGTCCATAAAAAGAAATTAATTTATGTGCTCTTCTGGATATAAAATATAACTAGAAAAGTAAAACAAAAACTAAATCATTTCCAAGACAGAATAGGAATTTAGAATTTACATATCAGATGAGGAAAGTTGGGCCACAATTAATTAACAAACATTGTTAGATTTGAAAGTAATTGTGTCTGCTTTCATTTTGGAATGTTTAGCTGTGGAGAATTCTGGGTCTGACACTATTTAGCCACCTATTTTTATAGTTATAGGTGTCTACCTGTCATACAACTATTTTAAGTTCTGGTAGCTTTTTCTTTTATTTTTGCTTTCTTATCTGAATAATAACCATTTATTAGTGTTACTAAAGTGATAGGTCATTGTTGTTTAGAAAATAGAGTGTGAATATTTAAATAGGTGAGAAGAACAGAATTTGTGGAATCAGATTAACTTGAATCTACTTCCATCACTTCATAGTTTTGTGGCTTTCGTCATGTTATTGTAGCTTTTAAACTTTTAGTTTCCTCATCTGTAAAATAAGGACAAAAATCATACCTTATAATGTTGTTGTAAGGATTAGTAAGATAACACAGAAATAGCACTTGGAGCCTAACATAGAGTAAAAATTTTATCAATGGTGGTTGTAACAAGGACAGATTCACAGAAAGTCACCCAGTATTTCTTAATGGCTTCATTTTACATAGTTAAATAAGAAATTGACATCACTACAACATATGGATGTAGTTCTGCATAATTTTATCATATATCATCATGTCATATTCATATAATCACCACCATAATCAAGACACAGGACTATTCCATCACTACAAAGGTTTCTCTCATGCAACCCGAAACTTGCATCCCCCACCCTAGCCCCCTGGCAACCACTACTAATCTGTTTTTTACCTCTATAATTTTGTCATCACAGGAATGTTTTATATAAATGGAATAATACAGTACTTCATCTCCTAAGATTGGCTTATTTTCACTCAACATAATGCCTTTGAGATCCACAGAAGTCAATGCATGCATCAGTAGTTTGGTTTTTTACATTCTTGAGCTGTATTGTATGGGATGGATGTTAAAAGTTTGTTTAACTTATTATCTCTATATTTTTTATTAACAATTTACATTTCTGTAAAGATTTTATTTATTGATTTTAGATAGAGGATAGAGAAAGAGTAAAGAAAGGGAAGGAGCTGGAAGTATCAACTCTTAGTAGTTGCTTCTTGCATTTGCTTTGACCAGGCAAGCATGTGGTTTTGAATGGGCAATCTCAGCATTCCAGGTCAAAGCTTTATCCATTGCACCACCACAGGTCAAGCTAACTTATCATCTTTTGGGAAACATTTTGGTTGTTTCCAGGTTGGGGCTATTACACATAAAGCTACTTATGAACAATCTTGTACAGGTTTTTCTCTGGATATAAATTTTCATTTCTCTGAGATAAATACTCAGACATGTGATTGCTGGTTCTGTGAACTTTATTTGTGAACAATTTCTCCTTGCTGTTACAATTATGATCTACAAATCAGCAAGTATTGCAATAGGAAGGAATTGTCAAAAAAAAACCCATTAAAGACAAATAGTGTAAGTTGAGTAAAATCCTTGAGAAAGACTTCAAAATTATATTAGGATAATTAATGCTAGCTACTCTAACAAACAGCCTCAAACGTTCTGTAGCACAAAACAATAACAGTTTATTTCTTGGTCAATCGATATCCAGTGTGGGACAGGCAGTGTTTCTAGGGGTTTTCTCTCTATCCTAGGACTCCTTCTGTGGTAGAGTTTCAGCACCTCTTCTGTCTTTGCTTTTTTCTGGGTGGATAGTAGAGAGAAGGAATGGTTATGAAAGATAATTCTTGGTGTTTTAGGAGTCAGGCCTGTGTATGGCCTATATTGGTTTTGTCTGCATTCCATTGGCCAAAACCAGTCACATAGTCTCTACCTAACTGTGAAGAAGTTGAGGGAATGTGGTCTTCCAAGAAGAGGTAATGGAGCATCTATCCAGCTAGGTTTTGCATCAGTAGTGAGCAGTATGTCTGAATAAATGGAAAGATAGAACATTCTGATTTTGCTATCAAAGCATCGAAGATTGAAGTATCTAGCTGGAGGACAATTCAGAAGCAATCCCTTAAACGCTTTCTAGCAAGATAACTCACAAAGTTTTTAAAAAAAGGTACCAACACAGTACCATGCACCTTATTTAGTGATTATATGGTTAAAGCAGTTGATTATACTGCATATATTTAACTCTCCTAACTAGAAGTTATTAATCTGTGGGAAGTACAGGAATGAAGAGTGGCTGGACAAAGACGAGGTGGCACTGTGCAAAGACCAGTCTCACAGACCTCGCCTGCTGGCTCTCCAGGGCTGTGCTCATTGTACATGCCACAGCCAGGTTGAGGTTAGGTTAAGCCAAAATCAACAAACCATAGTCTGCAGGTCATGCCATCCTTTTGCTTATTTTTGTATGTTCTGTGTATTAAGGGTGAGTTACATGTTTAAATGGTTGAAAAAAATTAAAGGAAAAAATTATATTTTGAGACACTGGACATTATATGAAAATCAATTTTATTCCCCATAAATGAAGTTGTATCGGAACACAACCAATATTTATTTATATATTGTCTATGACTGCTGTCACACCACAATGATGGAGTTATATAGTCACAACAAAGAATGTATACAGCCTACAAAGCCTAAAATATTTACTATCTGGCCCATTTGCCAGTCTTAAGTATAAACCATTTGGGTCTAATAGTTTTTCAATGGTTTTGAAAATATTGTTAAATTCATGGAAACCTGTTCCCCCTTGAAAGCCAACATTATTTCATGACTTTTTCACATTGGAAAAATATATTTTTATTTTTTAAAAATCCACTTTTAACAAATCTTCATTTCCTTGTCACAAGAGCTGTCATCTGAGAATTAACAATCTTATGGCTGAAGCTGAAGGGATAACTGTCTTATCTCAGAAATCCGTCAGCACTGACCATTGACACAGTCTGGAAAAATAACTGCCACATGTCCAACTTTGAAGAGTCCTAAACTGTTACATAATCATAGGACAGGTATATCATGTGACTGAACCCATAACAAGAAAACAATTTTTTCTAGGCAAATGTTCAGGTTTTTATCTGTAGTTAGTAATCTCTAGCTTTTTAAACTGGCTTGTTTTCCCACTGAGTGCAAGCTCAGAAGGGTGTCAGCAAAAAACAAAGTTTTTTCTTAAAGAATAGAGAATTGCTATTTTGTTAGTGTTGTGAAATACTTCACTTTTAAAAATAAATGACAGAGTCTCAGCATTAGCATCACAACTTGCAGAAATGAACAAAGAGCAGTTGGGTTATTTTTATATCCTAAGAAAAAAAGCAAGTGAATCTTTTTTTCTTCTAACATCTTAGAAAAATTACTACATTTAATACCTCCTCAACAACTTGTTAGATTTTTATTTTCTTTCCACATCTGATTCTGCATTTCAAATATATACTTGATAAGAGGACTGGCTTAGAACTCAGACTGTTCAACATTCAAATTCCTCTCTGGTACTTAAGTTGTGTGACTTTGGGTAACAGTAGAATGTTCTATATTTCAGTTTCCTTTTCTGTGAAATGAGGTTATACAGTGCCAATTTTATAGGTTTGATCTGGGGTACGACATGGAAAGTATATAGCAGTATCTGGCACACAGAAAATGGTTAATAATATTGTCCAGGATTAAAGACTGTTATTGTCTCACTGGAGAGTAGATAGACCAATAGGAATCTTTTGTTTTGATGCTGTAGCAAATACTATGACTGCATGTTTATAAAATGTAGAAGTAGTGTCAGAGATGAATAACAGTCTTTGTCAGCAAAACCATCTGTCAGTGGATTAAGCAAATTCAAACAGAGCTTCTTCTGTTTATCGAGGCACAGGGCAAAATATATTAATTGTATGGACAGCAACATTACAGGTACTAAAGCCAATACAAATAGTTATTTTGCATTAAGCTCTTTTAAACTCCTAGGAAATCTTAGTATTTATCCAGTTCAACCACCTGCCTAATTAAGTTATTCTGCTCCATATAACACGGTTTCTTGAAGCAACTCATTTCATTTTGAGATTCTTCCTCAAATTCTTCCTTTAAGATTCACTATACCACACAATTTGTGGGACCTTCACTACCGTGACCACATATCCTACTGTGATTTAAGTGCAAGACAATTACTTTTTTTAAAAGTATAACACAATTTCTTTCTTATAAAATTAACTCACCTTCTTTGAATTCTTCCCTCTGGTAAATGAATAACCATGAAAATTCACCAAGGTGTGTACCTAGATAAAGTATTATAAATATATCTTCAGGCCCAGTCTTTATGTTTAAGAGCAAAATTCAAAGAAAAAGTATTTTATCTCTTCATTGGGTCCTATTCTGCAAGTCATACTCCCATAGGAATAATATTGAAAAGCACGTAAGAACTGGAAATCTAGCATGCAGTGTCTAGATCATTTAAAATTGGATGTCTTGTTTATTTACTTCTCCATGCCCCTAAATGGGTTGGAACAATATAGAATTGAACAATTAAATAAATGTGCTTTTTCTTCCAACATAATGTCAAGAATGGTGAGGGGTCTCAGGTTTTACTCCACTTGCAACCTACCAAGAGAGCCTGCCACAGTGTCATGGATACTGCCAGAAGACATAAGACTCTTGGGTCAGAAAAAAAAGAAGTTTATTATCCAAGACACAGCAAGCAGCACAAGTATCATGTTCCTATTGTTTCTACTTGTCCTCCATGACCCATGGGTACAAGGTGGAATGGCACATTTTGATGCTGAGAACTCAGTGGTTGGCATCACAGCTGAGAAACCCTGAGCTTAAAATTCACTCGATTTTTTATAATGGGTTGCAAGCAAACTTACCCAATTTTTACCCTGTAGGGTGATATTATCTTCACTTTACAGACAGCAAATAAACATGCCTTCTTTTTCAGTAGAGTCACTATCTCTATTTTATAGGTTGTTCAACTATACAAACTTCCTTGAAAAGGAAATATAAAACAAAAACTATCAGTGCCTATCTATGGTCCTGAGATGTATGAAGTACAAGAGACCAATAGAGAATGGTCTTCATGTAGACTTTAGGATTTTATTAGGGGAAATACTGAAATTTTCTAGAACATTAAACTAATCAGTAAATATTTATTGAATGAACACTGTGTGCTTAGCCTTTCTGTAGGTATTGTGGAAGATGAAAAATCCATGGTTGCCAGATTCAAGAAACAGAATTTATCAGGGACTACTTGACCCAAAACAATAGGGATCAATACAAGACAAGCTAAAGTATTATTAGAAATAATTTATTTATTCACACACATAAATATTAAATTATTAGCATAAACACTAAAATTTACAGAATGCTGACTGTATAATAGGCACTAATCAAAGACCTTTATACCTATTAAAACAAGCATACGCTTTATATCATAATAATATCCCAGTTTTGCTGATGTAGAAATAGAGGCAAAACATGTCAATATCTCATTCATAGTTGCACAGCTAAGAACTTATCTTTGTGCCCAGACAGGGGCTCAAGAAACTTCAGGCTTACTCTGAACCTTCTACTAAAGCTAGAGCTCTAAAGTTAGGGCAGGGACAGCCCTTGTCTCCACAGGCTTACAGTCTACTAACTGGGACACTTACTCATGGGTATTAACTTGATTAAAAGGTTAAGGAGACATATTTGACAAGGAGACCAGCTCCCAAGCAATCCCAATAATCCATGCAAGAAGTGACAGCCAGAACCAAGAAGAAGCATAAGAAATCAGAAAGAAGGGGCAGAAGAGGTGCAGTGGAAATAAAATTAATGAGATGAGTGACTAAAGATAGAAAGCAAAAGAGAAGTGTCTATCAGGGTCATTTGTCAGGACTGGAAGCCTGCATGCCTATTATATCACTGGACAAGATAAATCAAAGCAAGAAAAAGAAAATTGGGGGAGACGGGGATTAATATCAACATGGACATGCCAAGTTCGATGTCCAGACGAAGGTGCCAAGTGGACCCAGACTGTGGATGATAGCTGCCCCCATAGATGTGGGTGATGTGGCCCAAGGTGAGTCTGGAGCCTGAGATGAGTATGGAGCCCAACTAGAAATTAAAAGCACACTTTGGGGGCAAGCAGAAAGGGAAAAGATGATTTCAAAAAAGCAAGAAATCAAGCAAGGCCTTAGAGGTCAGGAAGGACCCTGAGATATGGGCAACTCTTATGTTTATTATTTCCTTCCTTCAGCACTGAGTACAAGAATTCTAAAACCTTGAGAAATTATTACTGTACTTCATCATAGGGAAGCATAAGGTAGTGTTAAGTTGTATGTTCAAAAGTTCTTTAAGGCCTGACCTGTGGTGGCGCAGTGGATAAAGCGTCGACCTGGGAACACTGAGGTCGCCATTTCAAAACCCTGCACTGGTTCGGTCAAGGCACATATGGGAGTTGATGCTTCCAGCTCCTCCCCCCTTTCTCTCTCTCTCTCTCTCCTTCTCTCTCTCACTCTGTGTCTTCTCTCTAAAATGAATAAAATAAAAATGAATTTAAAAAAAAAAGTTCTTTAAAGCAGGTTTTAATAGAGATTAGATTGGTTGTCTGTTTCCCTCCTTAAGCTCCTAAACATGCAGTTGGGTAATTTTTTGTTGTTGTTGTTGTTTTTACAGGGACAGAGAGGGAGTCAGAAAAAGGGATAGATAGGGACAGACAGACAGGAACAGAGAGAGATGAGAAGCATCAATCATTAATTTTTCATTGTGACACCTTAGTTGTTCATTGATTGCTTTCTCATATGTGCTTTGACTGAGGGCCTTCAGCAGACCAAGCAACCCCTTGTTTGGGCCAGCGACCTTGGGTCCAAGCTGATGAGCTTTTTGCTCAAGCCAAATGAACCTGTGCTTAAGCTGGCAACCTTGGGGTCTCGAACCTGGGTCCTCCGCATCCCAGTCCGACGTTCTATCCACTGCGCCACCGCCTGGTCAGGCCAGTTGGGTAAATTTGTAGCCACTTTCTCCTCAGAAAACTTTAAGGAAAATAACCTCTGGCAGGTCTTAGAGCTAAAGGTCAGGAGAAGAAAGGCTCTTTGCTTCGCAATTTTAGAAGACATATTTTCATTTTTAAAGCTTGAGATTTCATTTTCATGTACATACCTAGAACATTGTTTTTCTTTCAGGAAGAATTCTATATATTTCAAAATCACAAGTCAGTCATTTTGTCTTGACCAGTTAAAGTAATCACTTCATTAAAAAAATACTATCGAAGAAAAAATTGCTTAGGGCAATGTGTTATCTACTAGTCTTATTGCGTGAACCACTTAAAATGATCAAAAGAGAGAAACAATATTTATTTTACCGACTACTGGCAAATTGTTTGATTCTAAAAAAGGCACTCATTAAAAGAGTACTGATATGTATGTGTATGTGTTCCCAACTTGAGATACTGGCCTGATTAGAGGTCATGCCTCTAAATGTTGGGAGCTCTTCAAGGTCTTCTGAGGCCTTTCTGCCCCGTTTAGTCTCTGCATAAAGAGAGTTCACTTACAGTGTAGCTGAAATCAGGAAGAAGAATGACTTTCCCTATAGTGAATAAATTATCTGCAGTAAAGTAAAAATAATAATATCAGCTATTAAAATAGTTACATCCCACTTAAATTTAAAAATTATTTTCTGAATACCATACTAATAGCAGCAATATTATTTACTCACCCTAGATTCTAGGACCTAGAGTAAACACATTTTAATAAACAACAATATAAGACAGTATCATAATCATGTGTTAGGAATGACTAAATGAATCCTATTGCTAAAATCCTGCATTTTAATTTATTATTAAGTGCTCTGTAATTAGAAACTGAATTAATCTCACTCTGAGTAATGAATTTCCTACCCAAGACTGAAGTATCAATACATTTTTTTACAAATTCTGACAGCACATTTTAAGATGCTATGATTTGCAGGGTATCTCTTCATGATAAAGGCCACCTTGGATATCATTACACACTTCTTTCTATGAAGGTCTGAATGTATTCAGTGGGGCTCAAGCACTGCTATTGGGCTTTACTGAATACGTAACTTGCTCAGACTATCTTCATGTACCAGGCAATGGGAATAAAGCACCTCAAGACCTCTTTTCCTGCCAGCCACAACTCTATCCACTGACCATTCTACCAACTATGCCAGGAGAAGTTGTAAGTTCCCCCTGAGTTTAGCAGGCAAAAAAACCCAGAAGAACATCTTGAAAAATGTTAGCTTAGCTGCTATTCTGGTGTTTTCTCCTATGCATGCTTCACAGAATTTTTCCCCAATACTTGTCTTTGTTTGGATATCCTATTTTTATTTTAACTACTATAACTTAAAAAAAAAAAAATAACAAGAAGAGAGCTACAGAAAGACTATACCACAACAGAAATTTGAATGTTTTGGTCTTTGTCCTAGATAATCATAAATAATAGAATCTATCAAGAAGCTTTCTTTAAATTATATTCTTTTAAAAATTAAGATTAGCACGTATAATATCTCTTTATTAAAATATAGTAAACTAAGAAGCAGCATAAAAAAGTGGTGAAGAATATGTGTTTTGTTTCATGTGAACCCGGCTTTGTACTCTGGCTTTTCCATGCAACAAATTTATGTCCTTGGGTAACACTGAGGGACATTTTTTTTTCATTTTCTGTTGCATGAGGTTTTAGAACTTATTCTATATATACCTGCATTGCTGATTCCAAATCTGAAATACATTTTATGGTGCATGCTCTAGTTTTAATGCAATTTTAATTTCTTTTTGTTACAGTTAAAGGCATACATTGGTTTTTAAATTGGAGTTAAAGGGAAACGACTCTTGGATTGAACAAACCACAAGGCAATTAACGTTTTACAAACATCACTTTTGCATAATTGTAGTTTTTTTTAAATGTAAAAATATTATTATCTGATAAAAACACCCTCTTCTTTCATTTTAACAATGAATCATGACTTCTTAGAGTAGGCATAAATGTAAGAATAGTTCTGACACCTTCTGTTATATATGTGGCTGTTAAAAACTTCAACATCAAAGACGCAATATTTCATCATTTGTGACACGCGCATATATTGGCTATTTTCAAGTTCCCCTTAGCAATCAAGACAAGAATTGGGCTCCTCATATTGTGTGTCATAATTGTGAGGAAATGCTTCGTGACTGGAGAAAAGAAAAACACAAAGGAATGCCTTTTGATATTCCCATAATTTGGTCTGAACCTAAGGACCACAGCAGTGACTGTTATTTCTGTCTGATCAATACAAAGGGCATTGGCAAGAAAAAATGGCATATGATCTCATATCCTAATATTCCTTCAGCAATAAACCTATCCCACACTCTAAAACACTCCCCGTTCCAGTTTTCAATGGTTTAATTTCTTCTAAGGATGAAAAAAGTGAATATGGTGATCAAGTGTATTTTGATAAGATGCATGAGGAAATGGCTGTAGAATCTGAAAGGTCTTCTTCTGATTCCAAGCAGTAATTAACCCCTCAGCAGTTTAGCCAACCTGAATTGAATGATTTATTAAGAGAATTTGGCCTATCAAAGAAAGCAGCTGAGTTATTAGCCTCCAGGTTTCAAGAAAGGAATGTATCTCACCGGCAGCTAAAGTATTCCATTTCAGAAAGTGTGAACAAAGTTTTGTGGACTTTTTTTCTAAAGACAAACACTTTGTTTACTGTCATAATATCAGTATCTTCTCAGCCAGCTGGGAGTTACCACTTACAGTCCAACAGAATTGAGGCCATTTCTTGACAGCTCTAAATGAAGTCTGAAATGTGTTCTCCTAGACAAAAGTAATGTTTATGCAGCAGTTCCAATTGGTTATTCAACTCATCTGCAAGAAGATTATCATGACATAAAAATTGTTCTTGAGTTACTGAAGTATGAGGGGCATAAAGGATCATTTGTGTGGATCTTAAAATGGTCAATTTCCTGCTAGGACAACAGAGAGGTTTCAAGAAGTATCCTTGCTTTCTGTGTTTGTAGGACAGCCAAACTCAAGAGAAACACTGGACACAGAAGGAGTGGCTGAAACGTGAAGCTCTGGAAGTAGCAAAATATTGTGAATGAACCTGTAGTTAATTGAGACAGTATCATTTTTATCCCATTTCACATCAAACTTGGCTTAATGAAGCAGTTTGTTCAGGCTTTGAATAGAGAAACTGAATGCTTTCAACATATTTTGGGTTTTCTGCCTTGTCTTTTGAGAAGATAAAAGCAGGTTTATTCGATGGACCTCAAATTCGAACCCTCATACATGACAAAGAATTTACCAGGAAGATGAATAAGAAGGAGAAAGCAGCATGGCAGTCTTTTGTGGCAGTTACAAAGAACTTCCTTGGCAACAAAAAAGCAGAAAACTATGAACTTCTGGTTCAGAGGATGCTGTTGGCTTTCTGTGACATTGGATGTAACATGAGCATTAAGATTCACTTCCCGAACAGTTACCCTGATAAGTTTTCCCAATATCTTGGAGCTATTAGTGATGAGCAGGGAGAATGTTTTTATCAAGATCTGAAGACGATGGAAGAGTATTATCAGGGGCGATAGAACAGAAATAGGATGGCAGACTACTGCTGGAGCATCAAACGAGATTGTCCTCAACAAGTACACAAACTCAAGAGCTACAAACACAAATTTTTGCCTGAATAGAATTTAAATAAGTTTTGCACACATTTTAAGATTAAAATAAGTGTTTTAATATGCTCTATTTTGAAATTGTAGACAAATTCTGATGCAATCATATATTAGTATTAGTGTATTTACTGCATTATATAAATTATTATATTTTCACAAAGATGATGCCCAAGAAGAGACATTCTACTTCATTATGTTAAACTAAATGTTGAAAGTTTTACAATAAGATGAAAACCTAAAATTTTGAATTGCTAAAGAACTGTAGCTTACAGAGAAAAACTAATGTCAGATTTGAGATCAGCACACTCAAGTTAGGTAAGAACAAGTGTTTTTATGGATGCAAGAATAATTTTGTTCTTAAAAAAGGCTCAGTTTTCTCAGGTGTAAAATAGGTAGAAGATTAATGCTTTATTCATACTTTAATTGTACAGTAAGATGCCTGACAAGAAGTAGTACTCAATAAGAGTTAATTGTGCTTATTATATTTAGTCAATATTTACTAACATATTTATGTATTTTAAAAATATTCACTGGGAGTCTCCCAGGATCAAAAGACATCAGGGTGCGTGAAACAATTGCTAAGAGTTACCATGGTTTGACCATGTGCCAGGTACCATGCTAAGTACACTGCATGCAATGACACATTTTAAATTCACAATTCATTAGTGTGAACATCATCATTTTATAGATGAAGAAACTGAGAAGTTAGACAGCAATGGGAGTGGAGCCATGATTTGAATGTAGGTGCCACACCACAAGAGCTCATTATGCAAGTTCTAGTGCATGAATCACATACTAAACACTATACGAGTGAGTAAATTCAGACACTAATCATAGCTAGCAAGAAAATAAACCTCAGGATATGGGAGTAGAGAATGAGGAGGGACTGGGGGTGTGGAGGTCAAGGAAGGTATCTATGACAATATGATGTCAGAGCAATGATCTGGTGACACGAAGAGAAGAGCCAGGCTGAGGTCTGCCAGAACAGCATTTTGAGGGAAAGAAACAGCATGAACAGGTAAAGGCCCTGTGGCAAGCTTAAGCTTTATATGAAAATTAATTTTCTTGAATTTTCTCAAGACCGCCATGCCTAATTTAGTTGTTTCCTCTTTCCCCATTACTTCCATTTTTCTTTACCTCCTTCACAGCCCCCCTTCTCTCTTTCTCTCTCTGCCTTCTTTTGCTAATTTTAAACATTGAATGAGCATAAGGAGAGACGATCAGGAAAAGGAAATGGAGAAAATGTGAAAGGAAGACTTAGAATATGACAGACTATTGTGGGTGCTGCCTTCTGTCATATAACAAGCTTGAATTCATGAAGCTGGTATCTATCAGGAACCTTATACTCATCCCCTTTGTTTTTCCCCTGGCTCATAAGAAGCTCAGAGATGAGCTTTGTGCTCAGTCATAGCAACTTCCCTTAGCCCAGGTGTTCTGCTATAAAGAGTCCTTCAAACCCTGTAACTTCATTACTGCAGTCTTATATATTAGATTTTTGCTTCTTTTACATGTAAAACTTAGTATTTTGGGGTGCAGATATTAACAGATTATTTGTTTATATTATTTAAATATAAACATTTAAATGAATAGATAAGCACAGTTATTGCTTGCAAAGTGGCCACCATCTCTGTGGACAGGTCCATGGATAGGGCCTCTCACACTAATTTTAGGGGTATTTCCACTAATTTAAATCCTTGGAACCCTTTTACCCTGTGTGAGTAAACATGAAGTAACTTCCTGGTGGAGAGTTTCAGTCTTTCAGCTTTTCCTACCATCCTGGACGAGGTTTCAGATCCATAAGTGAGGCCATTCTCAACCCTTCAGTTAAAGCTGAGCTGGACCAAAAAAAAAGCATTGTCTACCCAGCCAGCATCTAGAACAGTGAGGAATAATAAATGTGTTTTTCTTTTTAATGCCACTATTGGAATGGTTACACAGCAAAAGCTAATTGAGAAAAGCAATAATACTTTCTCCAAGTAACATACTTGAAAGCAAATATACTGTCATAATCTAAAATATAGCCTTAAAAAGCTACTTAACTTCTTACTAATGTAACTGGTTCATAATTTTTATTAATATATTTTCCTGAGAGTTTAGAGGATGCTTATTTAATGTGAACAGTGAAGGAAATTGAGAATGATATTAAGATGAGATAAATATTTGAAAAGCCAAAATCATAAGATGCATCCTACAAGTTGAAATGTATTAATATCAAACATGAAGTCCTATTTTTTTATTGGATAGAATCTCCAGAATACATAGATCATGGCTTCCTGTGTCTTGACTGAAATATTTGAAAATGAACATTTAAGGCAAATTTTCTCCCTTGATGTAGCAGAAATGTGAAAAAAAAAAACACAAGAAAATACCAATGTCACCTATAGAACATCATTGAACAATATATTAGTTAAAGTGGACTAACTCCTCTAATACATAGATTCCAAAATATGCAATTGCTGACACACAAGAAGGAGCTACTTATTGCTTATGTGACAGTGACAGGTAGGTGAGCAGATTTGGTGGAGTGGCCTTCCTCCATACAATCCTTCAGGGATCTAGGCTGGTTGACTGAACTCTGCATCTCCAGCATGTCCTTGTCCCCATTATCTAACTCAGTCTAATATTTCTTTTCCATTTCAGCTTGCCAGAGGATCCTGTATGGGAGATATTTATGTGACTTTTCAATAGCAAGCATTACTCTCTCATTCCATGGGCTAGAAAATAAGTTACATGATTAACTATAAACTATAACAGAGGCTGAAAAGCCTAATGTAGTGATACGTTAGGAAGAAAAGAACAATGAATTGGTGAGCAGTCAGCCTTTTGCTCCCCAGCATCTCATAAGTATGCACACCAGCCCACCATCCTTTCTCATCCTAATCTTCTGATGGATCCACTCCTTTCCCTGCCACGATTTTGCACCTTGAGTGAGACACTGGCATTAATATATAAGAGGCTACCTTACTCATGTGAGTTGCAGAGAAAAAACTGTGAAGACCACATTAGCTCAGAGAGCTTTATTCAGTAGAAATCAATAATGGATGTGACTGCAAAGAAGAAAAAGGAGTTCACTAGTATCAATATAGCATCTGGAATGAGAAAGATGATCAATTTTCTCCTCAGTGACGATCTCAGACATGATGTATTTCATTCAGTTGTTTATATCACACCTGCGAAGGATAAGGTGGGTTAGGAAACCAAACCGTAAGAAGAGGAGCTAAAAGAACTGGAGTTATTCAGATAGAATACAAAAGAAGAATCAGTGGGGAGGACATAATTGTATTTTAGTTCGTATTTTTAAAAATAAACTTTTTCTGACTATAGTGTTGCCAAAGGGAAAAAGAGACTTCATCCATACTTCTATCACCTGAAGACAAACACTGTTAACATAATTTTACTTATAGTTTCTTCTGGACTATTTTCCATGCAGTCTTTTCAGATGTTCTTTTATTTGATCTATTTATCTAATTTTTTGCATACCTTTGTCATTTATATGTGCATAGGCATTTGCTCATTGTTTAAAAGCCTTCATAAATGTCACATACTGTTTCATTGGGAAGACAATATCACAGCCACTCACTTGCTGCTGAGATTTAGAATACTGCCCAGTTCTCACTGTCATAAATACCATTGGGGTGCATATTGCTGTGCAGAAGCCTTTATCCAATTAATTTAATCATAGTGCTATCAACATAAATAGAGTCTCTTCATAAATATGTGAAACTGCTTTTTAATAGTTTCCTACCACTGCAAAATGGCTAAGATTCCATGGTTTATCAAACCTTTAGCATTTGGTATTATTCAAAAAATATTTTCTAGTAGAGATAAAATTTCTATCTTATTTTGTATAATCTGCATGGCTTTGATTATTAGTGAGGTTGAATGGTTTTCCAAGTTTATAAATCACTTATATGTCCACATTTGCAAATGTGGACATATATAATTTCTTATATAATTTTGCCAATTAGTTTTAGTGTTTTCCTTATTGACTTGTATAACATCATTATGTCAAAATTTTAGCATGTCTGTCAAGTACTTTTTAAAGTTTCTTTGACTTTGTTATTATTTATTATTTTGTCTATAGAAGTTTTAAATTTTTATGTATTCAAAAAATTTAAATAAAATTTTTTCCCAACATGTTTTAACCTAAGAAAAATATTTCTAATTTAGAGGATAAATAAATATACATTGATATTTCTTCTGTTTTTTTAGGGTTTGGAGTTGTATACATTTAATTTCTTAACTAAGCTGTAACAGTATTTTGGAAATCTCAGGTTCTCTAAAGCTTTATTTTAAGCTTAGAAGTGACTTTATCGAATAGACATCTTCAATTATTTAACAGATGTTATGTGTGTAGAATGTGTGTTGGAAAATTAAATTGTCTTTGCATAACTCAAAGAGAGAGGATTAGAGCCAATGATTTAGGTTATAAATTTTGGTTTCATAAAAGAAAAAGCATTCTAAATGGTGATAATATTTAAAACATTTAAAAACTGATATGCCATGTGCTCCAAACATCCCAGTGGATACCAGCTGTGCAAAACTGCTGATGGCATTTAGGTGTGACAGCATGAACATCAAGCCTGTTTAATTACCTGAATAGGAAATGGACCACCTTGGGGTTAAAGGTACAATCACTGTAAGCCTCAGTTAGCTCAGGAGTTTGGGTTTATTGCTATTTATGCTTCCATGACTTTTTTTTTCTTTTAACACTTTCCCAATTTAAATAGCCCTGGTTAAATGGTACTTCTTCAGTGGGAGCATTCAACTAAAGTCTGGTGACTAACTTGGTGGGTATGGAATAAGAAAGTCTGCATTTAATTATAAGACTGCATTAGTGGTTTTTCAGGTCCTGCTGTTGTGTTCTTACCTCCTCTGGTACATCCAGCTGTGCCTTGGCTCTTTTATCCTCTCTACAGATTGATAGTAATTGTGGGACTGCATATATGCTACAGTCCTTGTAGGATATAGTTAAAGGACAAGAAAAATTGCAAAGAAATGTTAGGCCCTGGCCAGTTTGTTCATAGTGGTAGAGTGTTGGCCTGGCATGTGGATGTCCTGGGTTCAATTCTAGGCCAGGGCATACAGGAGAAACGCCCATCTGCTTCTAAACCCCTCCTCCTCTTGCTTCTTTCTCTCTCTCTCTCATCCTCTCCTCTTGCAGCCAAGGCTCAATAGAACAAGTTGGCCCTGGGTGTTGGGGATGGTACCATGACCTCCGCTTCAGGCACTAATAAAATGGCTCTGGTTGCAAGGAAGCAAGGGCCCCAGATTGACAGAGCATTGCTGCCTAATGTGCTTTCCGGGTAGATCCCCGTCAGGACACATGTGGGAGTCTGTCCTGTCTCTGCCTCCCCTCCTTTCACTAAAAAAAAAAAGAAGAAATCTTAAACTGTGTTCAGTATTCTTATTGCTAGTAGTAATAAAGCATCCAAAATCCCTCTCTCTTTATTTTTACCATACTTATCTTTTGGCTTTTATCCGAATGTTTGTCCTACAATAACTTTTTTTTTGTTATTGTTGCCTAGGACTGAGTTACATGACCACATTCTAGCTTTAAAGAAGCTGGAAACAATAGGGACAGTAGTATTACAATTATTTAGAGGACTCATGATTCATAACGTGAGGGTTGGTACATATCTGTTCCCTCCTATAAATATTGGGGTTTGGTAGCAAGGAAAATGGAAGGACTGTGTTAGAAAGAAGTAGGTAATTGAAAGTGATGGTCACACTGTGCTGTCCAGTAGTACAGTGGATAGAGCATCCTATGGGAATGCTGAACTACCTGGTTTAATCCCAGGATAGCTGGTTTGAGACTGGAGCGTGTATGAGAAGCAATCAATGGGTGCACAACTAACTGGAACAATGAGTTGATGCTTCTCTCTTTCTCTCCTCCTCTCCCCTTGTTCAAATCAATGGGAAAAAAATAAAGTTTTGGTTATAGGGAGAAAGGAAATGGGTAGATAAACACATTCTGAATATATCAAGGTGACCACAGGGTCAGGGGGGAGCACTGAAAGAAAAAAAACACACATGTATAGCATTCATGAGGCCAGTTAACCAAAGGAGAAATTTTACTTCTAATACCACTACTCTTTTCATAAGTCGAATTGTAATTATATTTCCAAAGCATTCTCAAGATGCTTTAGTATCCCATGCATATGCATGCATGTACATGTATGTGTGTATGTGCATGTATGTGTTTGTGTGTGTTTGTCCAACTAGATAAGAGAGGTTAAACATCTTGCCTAAGATCATACAGTCCATCAGTGGTAGAACCTAGATTTCAACTTACATAGCCAGCAATAGACCCAGTTTCTTAACTGCAGTCAGAAGCTACAAAATGAGGTTTTGGTCAACAATAAACCACATATATGATTTTGGTCTCATAAAATTATAATGGATTTGAAAACCTTTTGTATAATTACATCATAGACGTCATAGCCATTATAAAGTCACAGCACAATGATTCCCCAAATCAACGGGTTTGTGGCTGAGATGGCAAACAACTTTAACCTGGGTATGGATAAGGATGACATTGAGGATCTCCTGGAGGTCGTTCCTAAGACATTGGTTAATGAGTTGTTGGAACTGAAACAGGAATGCAAGGCTCAAGAAGAGGCAAGACAAAAATGAAACTGGTAGACAAGAAAAAAGATGAACCCTCAAGAAAATTCACAATGGAGGGTTTAGCAGAAGCTTTTTCAGATATCAACAAACTCCTTAAAAAGTTTGGACACATATAGGGTTAGGGTTAGGGTTAGGGTTAGGGTTAGGGTTAGGGTTAGGGTGAGGGTGAGGGTGAGGGTGAGGGTTAGGGTTAAAAAAAAGTTTGGACACATAGACCCCAACCCTGAAAGGTTTCCATAATAGAGAAGAATATTCAAGGTGCATTATCTGCTTACAAGCAAGTCTAAGGTAAAAAAGAAAAAAGTAAACCACTGTAGACTTATTTCTGAAGAGTAACACATCCTCAAGAAGAGCCTTAGGTAGGCCCTTCATGGGGTATTTTAGAAGGCATTGTTATCCTAGGAGATGAAAACTCCATGTGTATTATGGCCCTTGAAGACCTTCCAGTGGGACAAGGTGTGAAGGTAGAAGCCACTCATATTGGTGACCTTGACCCTGTGCCCTGTGTAGGCCTAGGATAACATGTGTGTCTAAGTTTTTAACCAAAAAAGTTTTAAAATGTAAAAAAAAAAATTTTAATAGAAAAAATCTTCTAGAATAAGGATATAAAGAAAGACAATACTTATACAGCTATACAATATGTTTGTGTTTTAACCTGTGTTATTACATAAAAAGCTGAAAAGTCAAAACTTTTAAGAAAAAAAAGTTACAGTAAGGTAAGTTTAATTTATTGTTAAAGATAAGAACTACTTTCCTATAAATTTAATGTAGCTAAGGGTAAATGTTATAAAATCTACAGTGGTGCACAGTAATATCCTAGGCCTTCACATTCACTCTCCACTCACTCACTGATTTACCCAAAGCAATGTCCATTCCTAAAAGCTCCATTCATAAGTGTCTTCTATATGTGTACTATGTTTTATCTTTTATACTGGATATTTACTGTACTTTTAAATGTTTAGATATGTTTACATACACATATACTTAGCATGGTATTATCATTCTCTTCAGTATTCAGCATAGTAACATGGTGCCATGCTTGTAACCTAGAAGCAATAGGCTATACTATATGGCCTAGGTGTGTAGTTGGCTGTACCATATAGGTTTGTGTAAGTGCACTCTATGGTGTTCACACAACTAAAGCACATAACAATGCATTTCTCAGAACATATCCTCATCTTTAAGCAATGTACTCTTCTAGAAACTGGTTTTACTGACTCTAAATTAATGGGTCCATTTTGCAACAGCAGCTAACATCTAACAGGCAAGAACTGTGCTAAATTCTTTACCTAGATTATCTCTCTTAATCCTAGAAAAAACTCAACTAATACCTTATGATTATAAAGGGGACATTGAGAGTCCTAGAGACTGAACAAGTTGTCTAGGTTCTGAGTTCTATAAATAGCAGAACTGGAATGTGTGCCTAATTCTGTCTTCCCTCAGTCTCTCTCCTCTAACTGGCCTTGCAAAACTTTCTTTCCTCTTTCACTCACTCTTGCTTTTCTTTCTATTCTTTAGATTATATAAACCCTTTCTAGAAAGAAGTTTTTAAAAAAGGCCTTTATTTCTAAGACACCCTTTTCAGTACTCAAACTTACATTATATGTTTTCTCAGTAAGTATACAAAAAAGGTTTTAATAAAATATTCTAAAATGTATTTTATTTTTAGATTATACACAAATTAGAAGAAACCTTCCTAATGAAATATGAAGAAATATTGAGAGCTAAGAACTCTGAGTCTCAAAATTTGTATTCTAGATTACAATGTACTTAAGCTAAGCAGGAAGTCAATAACTTATATTTCAAGTAAAGAACGTACTGGTGGGCAAGGGTGACGGTATATAGTTCTTACTACGAGGACCAAAATGGAGGCCAAGAACTCTACAGAGTATGTCAGGATCTGAGAGTCTAAAGCACAATACCATAGAATTGTCCAGGACCAGCTTTTGTTATAGTAGTCAAGAAGCTACATAGGGGTAGCATTCACCACTGATAACATGAAGGCTTCTGCATAAAGCAAGTTGGGTCTCCTACAGTCTAGTCTAGACTGACAGTCATATGAAGTCAGACAATGTGTTTTGTTTAAAGCACACTGGACTTAAACCAGATTTCCTTTCTACCTCAATGACTGAAAGAAATAGTTCTCCAAGTTCAGGAGTTCCTGACCTCTGAACTTCTTCTCATTAGTGTTATCCTGTGAGGATTGTCCTTTCCACACAAAGTTGGACATGTGGCTAACAAGTAATAATGTTACTAGGAGCCAATTTACCAAAGCAAATACAATGTCAAGAAAATGTTTCTATATTAAAGAAAAATACATTTTAAGATTAGGTAAAGTCATCTGAGAATTTTAGAAGTTTATTCATGAGAAATGCATAAATATACCAATAATGACAGGGACTTTGAAAGAGCATGTCTCTCAGCCAGGAAGAAGACAAATCCGTTCTCTATGTAGGTTTATGTGCTGATCAGGTGTTTCCCTTTAGCCATGACCATCTTCTAACCATTCACCATCCTTTTTGTGTGTATTTATTAATCTTGTGATTCGTAGTGGACCATCCAGAAAAAATGAAACAAGTCCCGAACTTTCCACATTACTTTAAATATCAAATTATTTTTACTTTACTGATGACTGGGACTGTTGTGACAACCTGGCCTCATTTTAGCTTCAGCCATGGGCCACCATGTTCCTGGTGTTATGGATTAAGGCTTAGTACTCAGTGCTCAAAATATCTTCCAGTATTAAAGTGAAATATTTAGAGTCACCAAAGCAGTTATGCTTAAAAACACAAATAACTGACTTTGATGAAGATTCCAGTTCAATCCTTCCATGTTCAATTGCAATCATGTTAAATAGGTCTGCTGGGAAGTACCACTGTATATAAATAGTGAGGTCCAAGTCATTAGCTGAACCCACCATTGTTAGACATAACTCTCTCTTCCTACCCATCTCAGTTTCTTTTCCTTACTCTCTGTTGCTCACTTTTGCCTTTCTTCCTATTCTGAAGGTAGTCTATATAAATACAAATGAAAGTGCACATGTAAACCTATATGTTTAAAAGTTTAAATATATATTTGGAATATGTACCTGCCAAATATACAAATGAACCGTAGACAAACTAAAAACTGTTTGTCAAAAGAAGCACTTTTTTTGTTTAGTTGAACTCTCCAGTCCCCGCCTTTCAGGACAGCCTCAGGCCCAGATGCCCACAGGGAGAAGGGAAGGTCAGGCAGTCCCACTCCTCTGACACTGGCTAGAGGCAGAGGGAAAAAGAGTGGTGGCATACAGAGGTGGGGACACAGCGCTGTTCTGATTGACTGCTTTTCTCTGGGTGGTGGGGCATTTCTGTTGGTTCTCTGTAGCCTCCATCACCCTTATTCTCCTGCCGGGCGCATGTGACCCTAGTTCCCTACCATGTGTGATGGTCTCCAGCCTCTGGCTTGGGAAACTTTATCTCCCAGAAGCCCAGTCACCTTGACCTGGCAACCAGGCTGTCCTCATGCACGGTATTTCAAGAGAGCCCAAGGCTGTCTACTTTCTGGGCAACCGCTTTGTCTAGTGCAGATATCCAGTCCAACTTAACTGTGAGTTCAGGCTACTTTATGTAGGTCTCTCTCTTGACTGTATTTTCCCAGGTGTCATCTATCAACCTCTTGCCTTACACACTCTTTGACTCTCTGTGCCCTCACAATCTAGGACACATGTTTTCTTTCCTTTTTTTTTCTTTAAGCAGTTCCATCTAAACCCTTATCCTTCTGTCTGAGGTACAGATGGGGAAATGATGGTGAGAATAGCACCCAGCAACCAACTTTAAAGGACTCCTCGCTCACCCTCTCTACTGATCATGCTCCTGGTCTCTGTACAGGTGGAAGGGAAGGACTGGCTGGGTGCCTTTGGGGATCCTGACAGTATGTTTGAGGAGATAGCAGGCAGTGACTCTCTTGAGAATACAGTATATGGGTTCTTCATTCCTATTGTTCTCAGCTTTTGAATCTCAGCCCAAACTCCAAGACAGTAAGCAAAATTACACCTAATGCCCTGTGGCATACAGTTAATGAAACTGGGCACTCACTGCCCCCCTCATTTTTCCCAGTCATAAGGCATCACATAATCAATCAACAATTAAATCTGGCCAGGTCTTATGCCAGGCACTCAGAAAGTTATGTAGGAAGACTAGATTATAAACCTTTGAGAACTAACCAGTTCAATAAATAAATAAATCACTTCAATTTAAAACACATTTAGTCAAAAGCAAACCAGCTGGCATAGCCGTTATAGGTTGGTCAGACCGGGCTCATGTAAACTGGGGTAGGGAGCTGGCTGCAAGTCCAGAGCTCCTGGATGGAAGTGGTGGGAGGTGGTTTCATCTTTGCTCATGGAACATTCCTCAACAACCACAGGACAGTGGCCCAGAGGCCAATGGCAAAGGGAGAGAGCAGGGGTAGTCCCCCCTGCCCTCCAGGATAAATTGAAGTGTTCAAGTCCATGGAGTCCCCTGGTCTCAGCAAGTCCAGGGTCCAATCAGTCATGACAGCCTGATCCAGAGTCCTTTATCCTCAGGAAAGAAGCTTTCTCAGCCAACTAGCCAAAGGATGCCAACATACACAAAGTATCTGAGGAAAGTAGATAGAAAAGTGTGGTCTTCACAGTGTATGAGACATAAATAAAGAATGAGCATTTGAGGAAAACAACCTTTTGGTTGCTGAATTGTGTTCTGTGATTGCATGACACTAGATCATGTTGGAGGAATGTAGTGAATATTGTGCATAAATAATTAAGAAGACAACGCAGTGCTAAACTGAACAGTAAAAGTTTGGAGCACACTAGACATTCAGAGAGTGGACTGATGAAAGTAGGCTGGATGGGAAGAGGGCCAACTCCATGGGTTCTGACTGCTTAGACTTGGTCAGGCAAAGAAGGGCAGAGGGTATAGCATAGGGGAAAACAGCTTCAGCCACCAAAAGAAACACCCATTGTTTACAGTTTGTAACTGTTATTAAGGGAAAACAAAACACTCTACTTTTCTGTTGAATCTTTGTTTTCTCTCTAGCCTCAGTCTCTGGAGTCCTTTATTGGACATCTAAACTTTGGCTGAAGCCTGCCTAAGTGCTATAATTAGGAAGCAAGCAGAGTGCCTTTCCAAATTCTTTACTGTGCATCCCTCCTTCTTTTTCTTTTTCTTTTTCTTTTTGTGACAGAGAGACAGACAAATAGGGACAGACAGACAGGAAGGGAAAGAGATGAGAACCATCAATTTTTTGTTGTGGCTCCTTAGTCTCCTTAGTTATTCATTGATTGCTTTCTTATATGTGCTTTGATGGGGAGGGGGGGCTACAGCAGAGTGAGTAACCCCTTGTTTAAGCTAGTGACCTTGGACTCAAGCCAGTGACCATGTGGTCATGTCTATGATCCTACACTCAAGCCAGAGACTCTGTGCTCAAGCAGGTGAGCCCATGCTCAAGCCAGCAACCTCAGGGTTTCAAACCTGGGTCTTCTGCACCCTAGTCCAACGCTTTATCCACTGCACCATTACTTGGTCAGGCTGTCCTTCCTTCTGTTGTAGCCTTGCTGTGATAGATGTTGATATGTGACTTCACTTTTAAATGTTGCCCTAGTTTTTCTCATCCAGGTGAGTCTTTGAAAGACCTTAAGTCCCCAATCCAGCCAGACTGGG
Organism: Rhynchonycteris naso; assembly: GCA_037038555.1. Lineage (NCBI taxonomy): Eukaryota > Metazoa > Chordata > Mammalia > Chiroptera > Emballonuridae > Rhynchonycteris > Rhynchonycteris naso. The sequence continues at coordinate 235,041,427 of CM072998.1, forward strand.
AACTTAATTTACGCTCATGATTTATATTAATTTTCCATGTGCCCTGTCAAAAAGAATATCAGTTTGCCCATCTCTGAGTCATTTTCATTCTAGTCTGACTAGTTGAAGGGTTACCTTTTCTCCCTTGCTTATTAATGTTTATTTCTACCTTCACAAGTCAGTGTGGAGAATGAGCCTGCAGACTCTGCTAGACAGGAAGAGAAGACATTTCTTATCTTTTAAAAACACTACAGCAGAATCATCTTGTTGGAATATGCAGTTAGTTGTAGCATAGCATGATCACAGCAGAAATGCAGATATTAGCTCCACTCCTCTCCTTCAATTTCTCCTGAGACTTACATTATATACAGAATCTGTTTCTTTTTTTTTTTTTTTTTACAGGGACAGAGGGAGAGTCAGAGAGAAGGATAGACAGAGACAGACAGACAGGAACGAAGAGAGGTGAAAAGCATCAATCATCAGTTTTTCGTTGCCTTTCCGACACCATAGTTGTTCACTGATTGCTTTCTCACATGTGCCTTGACTGCGGGCCTTCAGCAGACCGAGCAACCCCTTGCTGGAGCCAGCGACCTTGGGTCCAAGCTGGTGAGCTTTTTGCTCAAGCCAGATGGGCCCACACTCAAGCTGGCGAGCTCGGGGTCTCGAACCTGGGTCCTTCGCATCCCAGTCTGACACTCTATCCACCGCGCCACCGCCTGGTCAGGCCAGAATCTGTTTCTTAACTTGGTTTCTTCCCTTCCTTTTTTCCTCCCTCCTTCCCTCCCTCCCTCCCAACCTTCTTTGCTTCCTTCCTTCCATCTTTCCTTTCTTCCTTCTATCCTTCTGAAAAATCAGTTTTTTGAGGTATATTCTATGTACAATATAAATTCAACAGTTTTAAGTGTTCTATTTGCTGAATTTTGTCAGATACACAGAATCAGGTCAGCACTTTCACTAGCATACCATGAAACACTTTTGCCACTCCAGATGCTCCCTCAGCCCTTCTTGCAGTTAGCTCCCTCCTCCCAGCCCTGCCCCTGTCACACTTGGGCTCTTTCTTGAATATGAAAAGGGATGTGAGCATAGACATATAAATGTTCTCTAGGATTTCTAGTTTTTAATTTACAGTAATTGCACTTTTCTCATCATTTCCTAATAGGTATTCTGAAGAATTAGGAATCATTAAAAATCTGATTACTTTTTGCTCACTTATTAAGAGCCACCAGGTAACTCACCATCTTTGTTGACTTGCTCCATGTATATCAAATACATGTTTACTTCATATTTCCAAAGATATGTCACTATCATTGACATCACCTTAGAGGCTGAAAGACAGAAGCCTAAACTTAAGGAGAAAGAAATGCACAATTGAAATTAAATGTAGTCTGACCAGACAGTAGTGCAATGGATAGAGCATTGCCCTGCGATGCTGAGGACACAGGTTTAAACCCCTGAGGTCACTGGTTTGAACGCAGGCTCATCCAGCTTGAGTGTGGGCTCACTGGCTTGAGTATAAGATCATAGACATGACCCCATGTTTGCTGGCTTGAGCCCAGAGGTTGCTGACTTGAGCAAAGGGTCATTGGCTCAGCTGGAGCCTCCCTGTCAAAACACATATGAGAAAGCAATCAACAAACCACTAAGATGCCAAACTATGTGTTGATGCTTCTCATCTTTCTCCCTTCTTGTCTGTTTGCTCCTGTCTGCTTGTTTGTCTGTCTCTCTCTCCTTATGCACTTATATATACAAAAAGAAATTAAATGTAATAACTATCTCTAGGTCCTATCTTTCTTCCTATTGCCTTCAGAGTAAATACTGATAAGTCTTTGTGTTTGAGAGACACACTTGTTTTATTAACCTATGATAGTGAGAAGAAATAAGAAGTAATGAATAAGGTTCAGAAAGGAGTCTGGCTGACAGGCAATGACACTGCAAATGTGGTAGGGTGAATAAAATGTATTATAAACCACTTTTTGAATATGAGTCAAGCAAGTGCTGGGTTCTGGAATACCACATCAAAATAAACTGGAGGTCTAGCCCACAAGGAGCTCATAAATATGGTATGGAAGGCAGTCAGGTAATTGGGCAGTGACAATCTCATGAGATGTACACAATGACTGTTTGCTCTTAGAGCATACACACAAAAAAAACATGAAACATATTCTTTGGTCAGGAAGCCTCCTGGAGACTGTGATCTGAGACCAGGGTTGAAAAATAGGCAAAGTATAAAACCTGAGAATTTGTTTCTCAGCATTGTTTATGGTAAAAAGTGATACATGAAGTAGAAGTTAGGGATTATTTAAAGGTAAGTGGTATCATTCAAAAGCATCAAGAAGTGATAAAAATTAAAACTGCAATGTGAATCAGATCATACACAAGTATAAGGTGATTCGTTGACCTGAGACAGAGAGAGAACATGCCACATCATGGAAGAGACACTTGGCAAGTGCTAAAAGCCCAGGCCAGTACTCTTGCTGCCTTTCCAAGGAGGGTTATATTGCCTACATCTAAGCATGCGGTGGGAAATATGCTGAACAGAAAGTGAGAGATCAGAGTTCTTGATCTTGCTTAGGGGAACTCAATTTACTTGCCTATAAAGTCAAGAGATGGAGCTGAGTTATCTCACTAGTGCTTTTAATCTCTAGAATTTTCTGATTTGATGTTCACCTGGCAGGTATTTGTAGCTTTGTTATTAGCCATAAGCATGTTAAGATGTTACTTGAGGAACTTAATAGATGGGGCAATGATGGCTGTATTTGCTCTGGATGCCTGCAAAGGAAAACATCAAGCTATTATTTTTCAAGTACCTATGGCTTTCACCACATGTACAGAATTCAAATGAAAGTAACCCTGCTACCTTGGCTAAAATGCCTCAGCCAGAGCCAAAGACACCCATGTAGATATGTGTGAGAACTATAGCATGAGACGAAGAACTTGGGATGAAACACAGCCATTGTGAGTGACTCAATCAGAGTTACCTGTGATGGAATGAATATGAGGCACTAAAGAAATATGGGTCCTTGGAGCTGCTTTGTATTCTACATGACTACGAGTCATTCTTGAAGCACTTTATGATCTGCTGAACATTACAGTTTTAGATAGAAGCACTGAGACACAGAATGACTCTAAGTTGCTGAGTGTATGTTCCTAGGGTTCCTCATTCCTGCGGGTATTCTTTTTTTCTTTTTTACAGGGACAGAGAGAGAGTCAGAGAGAGGGATAGTTAGGGACAGACAGACAGGAATGAAGAGAGATGAGAAGCATCAATGATTAGTTTTTCATTGCCTTCGCGACACCTTAGTTATTCATTGATTGCTTTCTCACATGTACCTTGACCACGGACCTTCAGCAGACCAAGCAACCCCTTGCTGGAGCCAGCGACCTTGGGTGCAAGCTGGTGAGCTTTTGCTCAGGCCAGATGTGCCCACGCTCAAGCTGGCAATCTCGGGGTCTCGAACCTGGGTCCTTCCGCATCCCAGTCCAACGCTCTATCCACTGCACCACCACCTGGTCAGGCTTCTACAGGTATTCTTAAATAAACCCTTATCACCAGTAATCTGGGTATATTTTATCTTTTCTAAGTATGAAAACCTCAAGGACAGGCAGGAGGTTCTCAGACTGAATGAGGCTTATGGGTAAAGACAGATGAGTAAGAGATTTTGTTCTGTGGAAAAAAAAAAAAAAAAAGCACTTCTGGAAGACCTTGTTGCATAATCCAGTATTGGTATTCGTAAATTGATACTGCAAAAAAATATTTTTTCTATTTGCTTTGCAACTACAATGAAGAAGTAAATTGGTAAAGTTGGCTTTATGACTTAATGGATGATATGGGAATTGTGACTGTTAAGAGCTCTGAAGAGTCTAAGATTTCACTCGATTTGCAGCTCCCATGTTAGCCTTCCAATTTCATGGATGCTGGCAGAAGACACAAGACTCCTGTCTCAGAGACAAAGCAATTGTGATATTCAGGATGTCAGCATTTGCATTTGGTTCTCAAGCCCCAATTCTCACAGGGTGACACTAAAAGGGTTGAGACTCCTGCACTTACAGTGGGTTGCATTACAGGAGAGAAACTTTGAGTGTGGGGACCTTGACTCTTTTATAATTGGCAGTAAGTCTGCCTGATATATGGAAAATAATGTGTCCCTTGCTCAGAAGGGAGAGACCATCCTTGTCATTCAAGGTTGTTTGCTATACAAACATCCTTGAAAAGGAAGCCAGTGTCTCTCTCTGTTAGAAAGACAAGCAGAAACAGACTCATGAATTCTCTCCCACGTGACCTAGTAATAGAATAATGAAATCAATTTAGAAGGTTTAAAATATAAAAGAATATTTCATGTAGTAAGGGTAAGAATTGATTAGTGAAGCTTTTCTTTTATACCTACATGTAAAAAATTTTACCGTTTTCTCAATGGCAAAAATTTGAGACACATTGGCTAAGATATTACCAAATATATAGAGTTCTTACATTCTAGGTGAATGACGGCTTACATAATACTCACGTATGTGCAATAACAATGTGCATTATGTTGGGGTTCTCCCATAATATACAGCTGACCCTTGAACAATATGAAGGTTATAGGTGCCAAAATCCCCACACAGTAGAAAATTTACTTTTGACTCTCCAAAAACTTTACTAATAGCCAACTGTTGACTGGAAACCTTACTGAAAACATAAAACAGTCAATTAACACATATTTTGTGTGTTGTATGTATTATATATTGTATTCTTCCAATAAAGCAGGCTAGAAAAAAGAAAATATTAAGAAAATTGCAAGGTTTGTCTACAAATTAGTTTCTTCTAATTGTCACAAATCCCTTCCAAATTTCTGATATATGTGTTGAAAAAAATCCAAGTGTAAATGGACCCACACAGTTTACCTGTTGGCAAGGGTCAACTGTAAATTATAAATATAATTCTGTAGACAATATACTGTATTTTTCACTCCATAATATACACCTAACCATAAGACACACCTAGGGTTTTAAGGAGGAAAATTAAAAATATACATTCAGAACCAAATGGTGTATTAAAATATTTAATAAAATACCATATTTTTCACTCCATAAAACACACAGGCATTTTCTCCTGCACTTGGGGGGGGGGTGCGGGGGAAAGGAAATACCATATTTATGGAGCAAAAAATATGGTATTCTACTTATGATTGATGAATCCATTCAAATGTTATTCTTTGCAGACTAGAAAATTTTACATACTGTATATTTTATAACTAAAAGGACTTTTAAGAAAATGATTTTACCTTAGGTTTCAGGTAGATAATGTGCAAAATATGCAATATGAATTTATACCACTTAAAGAATTAAATGTGGAAAATTGTACATTATTAACTGAATCGATGCTTTGTTAAGCATCAAATTTAATAAAAAGCACACACAAAAATAAACAAATATTTGACATCTTCATAGCTCCAAAGCAAATATTTATTTCAGAGTTACATGTTTGTGAAACAAATGTTTTAAAAAGACAAAATGAGAGGTCGCCAGTTCAAAACCCTGCACTGGTCTGGTCAAGGCACATATGGGAGTTGATGCTTCCAGCTCCTCCCCCCTTTCTCTCTTTCTCTCTCTCTCTCTCTCTCTATCTCTCTCTCACTCACTCTGTGTCTCCTCTCTAAAATGAATAAAATAAAAAGAAATTTGAAAAAAAAAGTGGCCACAAACAGACAAAATGAATGTTGGGTTTTTATGTATTTGTTAAATTCAATATTTTTTAAAACTTTTTGCACAATAAACACAATTCTGTTAAAACTAGTTTTAAAAGTTCAGTTTAATAAATATTTACTGAGTTTGTATATGAAAAAATCTGAGTTTGGTCAGAGGGCATAAAGATATATAAAATACCTACCTGACTTCATGTTGTTCATGTAGCTGAGAGTAATTTTAATTTCAAAGGGTAAAATGATATGTAGTTTTCTATTGTATGTGCCTACAGCATTGCTTCTATTTAATAAGTATTCACTATTATTGCTGCTAAGATCAGGGCCACAGTAGAAGTTATAATGTTAACATAATTATATTATGTTAACTGAAAAAGCTACCCAATAGTTGAGTACTTCTAAATCTTGGGGGAAACAATTTTAAGAATGGACGTAGATTATGTATTAGAAATAGACTATCTACAGTCTTAACATATGAGAAACATTGCCCAAGAACTGTATGTGCTACTAAAGGTACAATTATAATAACAGAACCAGATATTCTATCACTGGTCTAGTAAAATATAGAATTATTGTTTTTATAAGACTGAATCATTTAAGAAAAAAGCTATCAATAATATTCTTCTTGGAAGTTTAGTCTTTAAACATGAAGAAATGCCATTAGTTTGTTATTTTGTTTTGCTTTCTCAGAAAGGTAGTAAAAGCACTTTTACCTAGGGTCCAATTAGCCTGAATATAAAACTTTAATTTATATTGTTCTCCCAAAAATCATTTTAAAAATGAAAAATGCAAGAAAACTAATTAACAGATCTCTCTCACACTCTCATTCACACACACACACACACACACACACACACACACACACACACAGAGTTTCTTGGAGGTAACTGTGAGGTCAGGATTTGGGATCAGAATTCATTCAGAAAAAGCAAAAATATCCTCATCACTTAGGTTGTTAGCATTGTTTCATAAATGGGTAATATTTATTCCACATATAATGAAGAGCATACAGGAGGATTGTATTTGTAGAAAGGTAGCAAACCCAAACATTTAGGAGAGATCCTTTGTTGGATGTAATCAGGACTGGAGTGGGTCAGTTAATTGAGAAAACACAATTAATGTGGTAAATTCTAGAAAAAAACAGACATCTTAAACACTTAAAAAGTGCCTGTATATTATTACTATTCTTATTAATATGAAACGCTCCACAAATTTGTGTGTCATACTTGTGCAGGGGTCATGCTAATCTTCTCCGTATCGTTCCAATTTAGTGCTGCCAAAGTGAGCATATGTCCATATATTATCGTTTGCCTATCTTGTAATATAAGGCAAGGGCTTTTCTTTGAGTATATTCACTACTTGTAGTTCATTTATTTTTTCATCAACACTGTCTATTTTCAGAACATTTCATCACCTCACAAAGAAGCTGTAGATCAAGTCAACATTAGCTTGCAACATCTGAAAAGAAACACTCACTAATAGTCTGGGTCCAATATCATTTAACAGTCATTTGAACAACTATATTAGAAATGCTGCAAACCACAAGTGAAAATCCCATGGGTCAAGAGCTTCCTGACACATCTTGACCATGCCAGAAGCAATGTCTCTTTGCACCATTTTGGGTTCCTAGTGACAATTCCAATGCCCTTGAATGTATGGAACTTTAAGGGGGCAATACATGACAGCTTTGTATCCTCAGAGTTTGTAATAAATCAAGAAATGACACACAAGTCAGAGAAATGGGAATAAAATATCAACTATATATATAAAAAAAGATGCTCTGGGGCCCATTAGCAGTCACTCCCCCTCTCCCTCACCCACCAGCTCCTTGCAGCCACTAATCTACTTTCTGTCTCTGTGGATTTACCTATTCTGAAAGTTTAATATTAATGGGATTATATAATATGTGACTTAAAAGTTTTTTATTACCATTCCCCATGCTCCCTGATAATCATCAGCTTATTCTCTTTATCTATGGGTCTGTATCTGTTTTATTTTATTCATTTATTTTGTTTTTCTAGTTTCCTTTATAAGTGAGATGGTATGGTATTTGTCCTTCTCTGTTTCACTTATGTCACTTAGCATAATAATTTCAAGATCCATCCATGTTGTTGCAAACAAGATTTCCTTCTTTTTTATGGATGAGTAATATTCTATTGTGTGTGTATCATACCTTCTTTATCTTTTATTCACTTGTCTATTTCAACCATAGAAGTAATGTTTCATTTAGGATGACCAGCTTGGGCTCTTTTAAAGTCAAGCCACCTGCTTTCAGTATCTGTTGAACTTTTGATAATTTTTGTTCCAAACCTAATCTGATGGCAATTTTTTGTTTTTAGTGACTCACTTTATCAAATCATCCAAAGTTTCAGCTTTATATTTATATTTATATTTGGTTGTTTTATAATATTTGATTTAGATATATTTATAATAATAAGTACAATGGCAAAATGGGGTTGAAATAAAACTAATTTAAGAAGTATATAAAATTCTAGTAGTGGGATTGAAACGGAGTAGGTGCCCCAAAGCACTTAGCCTTCCTTAGGTGTGAGCACACAGATGATGGGGAGCAGTGTCTGACAATCCAAGTAAGTAGAAGGTGGTTAAAGAAGTTTCTACTGTGTGCCAATTTTTGTTGCTATTAGTAATTACAGAGAAAAAATATTAGGTAGTCTTTATCTTTCCCAACAACTAGAGAAAAGGTTATTTTTGAAAGACAAGTTTGCCTCAATTCACAAATTATTTTACATTTACTTTAATATAATTTTCATTACTATAAATACGTATTTGAAGGTTCTAACACCTTGTTACTGAAAAAAGCATGTTTTTTTATTTAGATTCCTATGAAGGTTTTAAGACAATATCATTATCCCACATGTAACTAATTAAATTTTTTCTTCTTGTTATGAAGTTGTTAATGATTATGTTATCTTTTATCAATTGTCACCTTAGCACGAGAGTACCTCTTGAAACTATGATCTTTACACTCACTCTCATTGGCATTTCTTGGCATTTTCTCCCCTAGTTCTTAAATCCCTTTTTTGTAGAGCTTTTAGTGTTTCTTTAGTTGTCTCACTGATGCTTTGCAGCGTCTCAGTGATCACAGCTTGATATTCCTTTTCAACATCTTTGGAAAACAAAATTCCATTTATTTTTACAAACTTTAGGCAGGTTTTCCAATGATGTTTCTAATATTTTCATAACTACTATCTCATACATTTTATTGATTTCATAGTGCAGTTTTAGGTGATTCTGTTGAATTTACACTGTTATACTTCAGCCCTTAAACTATTTTTATCCTTGGATTTAGTGACATTCACTTTGTTTTCCTCTTGGAGAAGCTTTGCTTACTTTTAAAAATAATTCCAAAAGCTGACAAAGACAGTGCCATTTCCTTAAGATCTGGTGCTTCTAACACTCCAGGAACTATTCTTTCATTGATTTGAATTTGTACTTGAATTTATTCTGTGGTTATTTTTAAGGTCCTTACAGATTTCTGGCAGGGAAACCAAGCAACCATACAATAATCTTTGTTTATCGTATCTGTATAACCATATGTTTATTGCATCTCTATAACTATGTGTACATTCTACAGATGCTCTCAACTCTAAGAAAGTGATAAAGGTCAGGGTGCCTCTCATGACTTGCTTACCAATGGATGTTCATAGTCTATTCTCTGTAGGTGCAGATTTTAAGGTTAATATTAAAATACACTTAAAAACCATGAGATTTGGCTCTGAATAGCAAAATAGACTGCATTTAAAGTTAATTTTATATAAATATTTTAACATATAAGAATAATACTACACATCTTACTATTCACTTTTAAGATGAAAGATGTGTCAATACTAATTATAAAACTAATTAAATTTAAGTATTCACCTTTCTTGTTAAGACAGGTAGCATAGTAGAAGGCAGTTATTTATATTAAGTGCATTTGGAGGGCTTATGTTGACTCAAAGATTACATATTCTAGTTTTACTGACCATCCTGGGACAACCTTTATACCAAGTGGACTTGCTGAGGCAATTCCTCTCCCTCCTGGGGGAATATAAGCATACTTGAAAGTGAGAGAAGGCCAGACTATTTTTTCATTATGAAAGCCCAAGATTAAGGCATGTTTTCAGCTACATACAGCAGAGATTTTCAAACAGCATGCCATTAAATATTTTTAAACATGCAATACTTGACTATTTAGTCAGGGCACTGACCTTTTTTATATTTGCATTGTCAAATTTTTTAAAAATGGCAATAACCAATACAACGATAGCCATCTGGTAAGAATGAATTAAAATTATAACTATTTTTTTATCAGATTGGCATAAAATATATTTTTTTGGTGTTTCTCAGAATTTTAGTAATTAGTTAATGTGTGCCATGATTGCTGACATAGAGGATGGTTTATACTGTCAGGTGGAGGTAAGGGGGTGGATATCTAAATATACATACCAATTTAAATGCATAAGCATTTAGATTACAAGAGATGCCAACAAAATAAAGAATGAGGCAAGTAAAGTTCGTCCTGTCACCGGTCACCTTCTGCTCTGCCAGCAAGAGCACAGAGAGGCGATTTAAAAACTCAAGCGCTGACGATAAAGGCATACAAATCTCTCTTAATATGGCCTTTATTTTCCTCCATTCTTCAAAAGTCAGGACAGTCACTAGGGCTGTATTTCAGCCATACATTGCCGTTCAAAGGGGGATTAAATTTTCACAAGGTACTCAGTACCATCCCCAGCGTGGAAACCAACTTCGCCACATCGAGGAGTGATTTGAAAACCCAAAACAACAAAGGGTATCAGCTAGTCCAACACCCTCAGGAGCACTGAGCTAGTCGCTCCGCCTCCTGGACCGCCCGCCCCGGGGGAGGAGCCTTCTTGTCCGCCCCGCCCCCTCGCGTAACCCGGATACACACCCACGCTACCCTTTCACCTCCCGGCAGTTGGCTAACGTGAACGTGAGACCAGCTGGCGGGCTGTAGGGCCGGGGCTGCGCTGCCCGGGACAGTAGGACACGCAGGACGGCGAAGGTGTTCCTCGCTGCGGGGCTCAGCCTTTCTTGGGAAAGAGCTATGGGGAGCGCCGGCGCGGGGGAGCGGGCGCCGGTGTAGTTCGTACCGCGCCTGGCCCGGCAGCGCGGCGGCGGCGGGCGCGGGGAGGCCTGTGGAGGCCGTCGGCCGGAGCTCCTGGCCTCTGGCGCCATGGCACCCATGGGCATCCGCCTGTCCCCGCTGGGGGTGGCCGTGTTCTGCCTCCTGGGGCTCGGCGTGCTCTACCACCTTTACTCGGGCTTCCTGGCCGGCCGCTTCAGCCTCTTCGGCCTGGGCAGCGAGCACGGCGGCGGCGCGGCGGCGCCCGTGCCCGCGGTGGACGGCGGCACCGTGGACCTGCGCGAGATGCTGGCCGTGTCGGTGCTGGCCGCCGTCCGCGGTGGCGACGAAGTGCGGCGCGTCCGCGAAAGCAACGTCCTCCACGAAAAGTCCAAGGGGAAGACGCGCGAGGGAGCCGACGACAAGATGACCAGCGGGGACGTGCTGTCCAACCGCAAGATGTTCTACCTGCTCAAGACCGCCTTCCCCAACGTGCAGGTGGGTGCCGCGAGCGCCGGGGACCGTGGTAGGCTCCTCCCAGCAGCCCCAGGTCGTGGGGCTTTGGCTCCCATTTTACAGAAGGGGATGGACATTGAGATGCTAGGTGCCCAAGGTCATACAATCCGTGGAAAAGCCAGGTGAGATTGCTTGTGGTTTGACTCAGGGGCCATGCCCTCTGTCCCCTCCCCGAGTGTGTGCGGCTCTGTACTAGGGATTAGGAGCTTTATGGTCTGCATCGGCTGTCCCATCAAAAGGCTGAGGTTAATCTCATTCCCTGCTTCAAGCTCTTCTGTAAAATGAAAGAGATTGTTCGGGAACCCCCGAGGTCCTGTTGCCTTCGTTGATTTAATTACTGTTTAATTACTGGGAAGATGACTGTGTAATATACGTTTGGGGGCCCACCGACCAGGAGCCAACTGAAAGCCAGCAACTGTAGAAGTGTGACTGCCCAGCCTTTGTGGGGTGGATGCTTATGAATTACTTTAGTTGTGGTGTTATCAGTACCCTCTTAATGGCGCATATTTTAGGGGCCCTTCAAAGAAGAGTTCGGCAGTATACTTTTCAGCAACTTCATTTCAGCCCTATCCCTTATTTACTCCAGAAAATAAGAATTGAAGAATATTTCCCTTTTCTTTGGGTAGATTTCTGGTAAGGAATTGATGTTAGGGAAATTCAGACATTTTGGCTACTGGGAAAAAAAAAATGTTTCCAGTGGATTTTAATTAATTAGATAAACAGTAAACTCTTAACTACAGGCTTCTTTGGAAGGTATTTGACCTTATACTATTGTTTTTAGAAGAGTTAGGAGAATATTATCATTGTAGAATTATATATCATGTGTGACCCTTAATATTCCTGTAGTTTTCTTTCTCTTTCTTTGTCTTTATTTTCCTTCCCTTGACTTTTTATTTTTAAACAGTGGCAAGGAAGATTGGCTTGCTTTCCTGAGCTGAATACCAGATGTAATCGACACAAGAATTCTCAAACAAAACACATTTTCACTTTTTCTTTTGCCCTATCCTGCTTTATCCCAGGTTATACATATGTGTGTTTGCATCTTTCTTTTCTCCAAAATACAATGTTCTTCCCTAGAGTTTGTGGAGGAAGCAGGAGTTTCAAAGAAGTTGATGTGTAATAGTTAAAACAGTAGCAGTAGTAATGATTTATTGAGTGTATTCTAGGTGCCCAGATATTGGCCACACAGGACTTCATTTGATCCTCACAGCAACCTTTAGAAGTAAATTTTATTTAAGCCCACTTTACAGATGGGAAATCTGAGACTCATAACACTTCAATATACAGTTTATATCAGCTATCTATTTCTTCATTTTAGTTAAATTTCTAGGAGGCTACTTAAAACAGGTCTTTACAGTATGGTTTCCTAGGGAAACATAAAATTGTAGAAGTTTAAAAATAGTAATAGTGAAATATAGAAATCAGAGTTGAAGGTTTTTTAAGGTAAATATAAAGATATTCTTAAGTATTGAGGACATAAATCTGTTTGTGCATAAATGTTCACATGCAAAATCCACCCTACTCCTTCTTTGCCAAACTTTTGTCTTGGTTAACTTCCACAGGATTCTGAGTTTGCTTTTTCACTTATTAGCAAATGCTAAGGGAATACCTGCCAAGAGTAGTGAGCTGTATTTTATTAAACACTAAAGCTAAGCTCTTGGAATTGTAGATGTTGAAGTCTCTGCCTTTATATAAAATGACTTTTTTTTTCCTTAGGATTGTTTGAATGCTTGCATGTACATATTTAGTATTCGTGTTGGATGGTGATTGATGGAATAGAGGAGGTTATGTTCATTTACACAGTGGTCAAATAGGATGGTGTCATGTTGAGCTGTCTCCTTTTGTCACTATGTTGTTAAGACAAGAAGCCAAATGTTGTAGCTCTCTAAGTAGAGACTTAGTGATAGAAGCTTTTCTTTCACTTCCTTCCCTAATATCCAGAAGTACAGTCCTAAATGTCTGGTTGTTTTTGAAACCTTATTTGAAATTTTTGGTAAGGAACTTAAATCTCACACACTTTATTTCCTTATGGAAAATTATCATCAGGAAGCCACAGTTAATCTTTCCTTTTACACTGGTGCCTTGTGCAAATGAAGAGAGGTCTCTTCTACTGTGAGTTTCCTAGAGTAAGATACTTGAGCTTTCCTGTTTGATGTTCACCTCTCAGAAAAGCCCTATACTAGGTGCCACTCTAGAGCACTAAACTGTGGACAGTTTTACCCCCAGGGGACATTTGGCCATGTCTGGAGATTTGGTTGTCACAACTGGGGGCAGGATGCTGTTGTCATCTGGTAGGTAAAGGGTAAACGACCCACATGCATAGGAAAGACCTCCATAACAAGGAATTATCTGGCCTATTTGTTCAGCTGAGGCCCAGGGTGAGAAGCCCTACTCTAGAGAAGTGTGTTGTTCTAAGAAAACTCAAATTTGGCCTAGGATCCCGGCATTCCCTTCTGTTTTCATTCTTTCTCATGATAGTAATCTTGGGAGAGTCCTCAGGGCACCAATTCTCTTTCTAAACACATTGGCAGTGCTTGATTTCACTGTGTGAAAATAATGGTAACTGCATCATTGGTATGACACTGGTTTCTCATATCCCTGTATTGACAAAAATGAAGGCTGAATATAGTTTATTGGTTTGGATTTGCAGACAAACAGAACAGACAAACTTAGATTTATAGTTTTGATTCAAAGTAAAGGGAATTCTTTATTTGCGGGGCTTCTGTCTTTGGTTTGGTCAGAGTTTTGACAATGCTTTATTTGAAGATAAGGCATGGTATTCAAAGCTGGTAGGACTAGCTTGTGTTTGTGCCTTTCTTGACTGCTGGCTGGGAATTAAATTCTTTCAACAGGAGTACTCACTGGAAAAGTTGGAGAAGTTCTGATGTAGTACAAAGAATACCCGCCTTGACATTTTGTCCAGTCTCCAGCCTGGGTGATTCTGGCCAGTCATTAAACTTATTTGCATTACAGTTTCCACTCTTTTAAAATTGAGATAATTAGTAATGTGATAATCAGTGCAGTCATAAGTATTGCAGACAGAGAAAAGAATGATAATTCAATGGGGCAGGCTCCATAGAGGTGGTACCATCATAAATTCAAGTAGCCTGATGATTCTGAATCAGAAGTACACGGGAGAAATTAGGAACATAGGCAGGAGCTACATCATATGCCAAACTCAAGGAAATTTGGAACTGATCTTTAGTTTAATCCTAGAGTACTAAAAACTTACCTGACTTTTCTTGAAGCCTACAGTGTGCCATAGTTTGTTTTGGCTTTGGGTATTTAGAGATGGGTGAGACCAGTTAGGAGACTTTTGAAATAAGCTGTGGGAAAGATGAGAACCAGAACTGGGGTGATGGGAAAGGTATACTTAACTTGTTCTTGTAACTAACACTTACTTAGTACTCAGTAGGTGGCAAGCATGAAGGAAGTTTCTTACTGCTACCATTAATTTACTCTTGACAAAAGCAGGTGATACTGTTGCCTCTGTTTTGCTGATAAATTGAGGCTTGGAGAGACTAAGTAATTTTCCCAAGGATATAGAGCTAGAAAATAATCTTAGGTTCACAGAGATTCACTTAATGATTTGAGAATTGTCTCAGATCTGTCTCATTCTGTAGTACTGTAAGAGCTATAACTAAGGTATACTCTTAAATCACAATGTTTTGAATGATTGGAAGGGCTCAGGGTAGATAGATGCTTAGAGAATACTTTAGAGGGGGTAGACCAGTTAGGAGGCTTTTTCAAGTGAAAGCTGATACATTTTGAATTGAAGTTATGGTTATAAAGAAGTTAGATGTGGAAGGGAATGAGAGAATTTCTACGGAATATGTCAAAAAATGACTCCTCTGTTTGTGGCTTTCCTAACTGCTGTTTTGCTGATGGTGGAAGGGAGTGAGGGATAACAATTACTAGGGGCTAGATTAAGAGTGATATTTTAGACGTAAGGTGGAGGTGCCATTGGTATGTTCAAGGGGACATGTTAAGGAAGTAGTTGAATGTACATATATGGTTCTGAAGCTCTTCAGATTTCTGAATTAGAAATACAAATTTGTGAGTCATCAGTGTTGTGATATTTGAGACCAGTTGTGGACAGGATTGCTTAGTGAAAGAATATTGTATGAAAGGGGGAAGATGAAGACCTACAACCAAGAATAACAAAGTCTGAAAATAATCACTTAACAAGAATAACAGCAACCAACTTTTATTAAATGTTTACTCTGTTTTAAGCACTGTACTGTTTGTTTTACCTTTTCTATTTCATTGAGTCATCCAAAGAACCCTATAGGGAGATATATTTATCATCCACTTTTACCAATTGGTAACTGCTGTTCAGAAAAATTAGGTGACTAGCCTAGGTAAGTCACAAGCCCAGTAAATCGAGGAGCTGGAATTCTGATGATAAAATCATGGTTCTGTATGTAGGTCATTGGCGAACTTTGTGGGAATTTGTTTGGTGGCTTGGATGGAAGGAAACAAAATTGAAAAAGATGTGAGATAAGGAAATGGAGGTGGTAAAAATAAGTCTTTCAAGAAATTGTGATTCTAAGGAACTCTTGGCTAAGGAGTTATATGGGACTAACAGAAGGTTCTATGGAATATTTTTTGGGGGGATGCTTGTTTTTAAAATGTGATGTACTAATTATAGGAATATGTTTGAGAGGTAGTAGTTGATAGTAAAAGGCTTCTGAAAAAGTAGGGAAATAAGAGCTATATAATACTGTAAGAGCTATAACTAAGGTATACTCTTAAATCACAATGTTTTGAATGATTGGAAGGGCTCAGGCAATGTTTATCCATTTAGAAAGTAGTTATTGAGTACCTATATGAGAGGCACAGTGTGAGTGATTATATCCAAACATTTATTTGGATTTAATGATTTATGGAGAAATGCAGTAAATGGTACCTTCTTAAAGTATTAATCAAAAGCCTCTTTAACTCCAAAATAACTGACTATATAAATAGCATTAATTATGTTTTGGGCTTAAGCAGGCGGTGGTGCAGTGTATAGAGTGTCGGACTGGGATGCCGAAGACCCAGATTCGAGACCCCGGGGTCTCCAGCTTGAGCGCAGGCCCATCTGGCTTGAGCAAAAGCTTGCCACCTTGGAGCCAAGGTCTCTGGCTCCAGCAAGGGGTGGCTCGGTCTGCTGAAGGTCCGCGGTCAAGAAAGCAATTGATGTGAGAAAGCAATCAATGAACAACTAAGGTGTCGCAATGGCAACGAAAAACTAATGATTGATGCCTCTCACCTTTTTTCGTTCCTGTCTGTCTGTCCCTATCTATCCCTCTCTCTGACTCTCTCTCTGTCCCTGTAAATATATATATATATATATATATATATATATATATATATATATATATATATATATATATATGTATGTATGTATGTATGTTTTGGAATCTTGATTTCTTATTCTTCAATTCCCTGTTGAGGACTGGGACAGATAGGCAGTAATGATGAGGGAGGGAGAGTAAATTGAAGGGGAAATGTTATGGAGAAGAAATAAAACTACATTAATGAATAATAATTAAGGATTATTTATTTAGCACCTGTTATTAAGGAACTGGTCTAGGCAGTGGGGATGGGGCTATAGTAAAGAAGGAAACTGTGTCTTTGAACTCACAGGTCTTACGTTCTAGTGCAGAGGTTCCCAAACTGCGGCCCCGCACGGCTGCATCCGGCCACCTGGGGCCATTTATCCGGCCCCTGGCCCACTTCCAGAAGGGGCACCTGTTTCATTGGTGGTCAGTGTATGGAGTACTGTATGTGGCAGCCCTCCTACGGTCTGAGGGACAGTGAACTGGTACCCTTTGTAAAAAGTTTGGGGACCCCTGTTTTAGTGGGTCAAGATAGATAGTTAATATGTAAACAGATAAATTGACTTAATACTAATAAGGGCTTTGAAAAATTAAAAATAAGGATCTCTGGGAAGAGTGATTGGAGGATCCTGGTTTGGCCTTGGCTAGTCAGGGAAGGCAATTCTCAGGCACTGTCAGTTGAGCTGAGACCTGATTGGTTAGAAGCAGACCATTGTATAGAGATTTGGTGAAAGATTATATAAGCAAAAGAGTATAAGTGCAAAGGCACTGAGGCCAAGGTACCAGAAGACAGGAAAATCTGAAGTGTAGTAAATAAGAGTGCAGATAGAAAAAGGTCACTGGGGCCAGATCATTCAGGCAGGCCTTCCTTGCCTTGTAGATGAGAGTAAGCAATCTGAATTTTACCACTGTGTAATGAGAAATTACTGGAAAGTTTTAAGTAAGGAGTAATATAATCTCGTTTAAGAAGATGGCAGGTTGCTGGGTTAAGAGGGGAATCTACATAAAAGCAGTAATTTTTGTGTCTTGCTCATTTTTATATCCCAGAACCTAAAACGATTTAGAATATGTAGTCATTAAATTGTTGTTGAAAGACTGAGTGAATCAGAGAATACACTATAGAAGGCAAAAATGATCAAAGGCTATTTATTTTATATATTTGGCAGAAGCTATTTTAGGAATCCAAGTGAGGGAAAGATGGTGGTTAAACCAGAATTTTCTTAGTATACTGTACATGGTTTATTCTGTGGTTTTTGCATGGTGATACTCTTACATTCATTCATCTAAAACCTATGTCATTAAAAGTGTGGGCTCTAAAACCAAAATACTTTTTAGTAATGTCTGCAAGATGGCAGAAAGAGTTCTTTACTGTCATTTCCTCACAGAACATAGATTTTGGCCATTACTTGTGGATAAGAGTACTATTCTGGGAGGCTGAGAGTCCAGCAGAGAAGTTATAGCACACCAAAATAAAAAAAGATTCACTAATGTTTTTTAATGTATTTAATATATTTTTGATAATGTTTTTGTAAATCTTGGGTACATTTATTTCTGAGTAATTTATTTCTGTTGTTAGTGTGTTTTTATTATGTTAAACATGTTTACTATTTATTGCATTATATAAAAATGTAGTTGATTGATATAGCAACTTGGCTAAATTTTGTTCTATAATTATTTTCTAAGATTTTATTTATTGATTTTAGAGAGAGAGGGAGAGAGAGAAAAAGAGGAAGTGAGAGTGTAGATGCTTCACTTTAGTTATTAACTGATTGATTGCTCCTCCTACGTGCCTTGACTGGGCAAGCCAGGGGCCCTGAACCAGGGGCCTCAGCATTCCAGGTTGAAGCTCTATATCCATTGCATCACCACCGGTCAGGCTTGTTCAATAATTTATCCACAAGTTCTTCTGAATCTTTTCAGTAATCATATATCAATTGCATATTTTGTTTCTTCCTTTCTAGTCCTTGCTTCTCTCCCCATGCCCAAACCCTTCTTCAGCTGTCAACAGTGACTAGGACTCTGCACATCCTTAATAGTGGTTCTGAAGGAGGACAACCGTCGTTCCCAAAGGCTCCTTCATCTTCTGGCTTCCGTTACTCTGACTTAGGACCTCATCTCTATCTCCTTTCTTGGTTCACTTGCTCTAGCCATGCTTGCCTCCTCGCTGTACTCTGAATATACCAGGCTCACCTCAGGCCTGTTGCATTTTTTTATTCCTTGGGCTGGAGTGTATGTTCTTTCGATGCCTGCTAGGCTCCCTTACTTTAGACCTTGACCCTAATACCACTTTTTCAGTGTTGCCTGCCTTAGATACCCTGTTTTTTTTAAAAAAAAACAAACGAACTAAGAAGCAAGAACTTTATTGTAGCATGTTTTAGATATCATAAAATTTGCCCATTTCAGATGTCCAGTTCAGTAGTTTTGGGTGAATTAGCTGAGTTTTACAACCATTGTTATTAGTTTTAATTTCTTTTTATTTTATTCATTTTAGAGAGGAGACACAGAGTGATAGAGAGAGAGAAAGAGAGAAAGGGGGGAGGAGCTGGAAGCATCAACTCCCATATGTGCCTTGACCAGACCAGTGCAGGGTTTTGAACTGGCGACCTCAGTGTTCCCAGGTCGACGCTTTATCCACTGCGCCACCACAGGTCAGGCTAGTTTTAGAAAATTTTTATCACCCTAATAATATCCCTGTTCCAGTTTATTGCTAATCTCTGTTCTGTCCCGTGCCCCAGGCATACACTAATTTACTGTCCCTATAAATCTGTGTGATCTAGACATTTTGCATAAAAGGAATCATTTAGTATGTAGACTCTTGTGTCTGTGTTTTTCACTTAGTATAATATTTTGGGGGTTCATCCATGCTATAGTATGAATCATTACTTCATTTCTTTTAATGGCTGAATAACAGTCCATTATATGGATGTACCACATTTTGTTTATCCATTCATCAATTGGTGGACACTTGGTAGTTTCCAATTTGGGGCCATTATGAATAATCCTAACCCTGCTGTCTTAAAAGAACAATCCTTCTCTCCAACAAAACATTTCCTGTTTCTCCCTATTTTATTTTCTCCAGCATACCACATGGTTTACTGATTTATCTTGTGTATTATTTATCTCCTTCACCAGAGTCTAAGCTCTACAGGGACAGAGGTGTTTGTCTCACATTGATCACCATTCTACTGACTTAGCACTGTGTCTGGTATATAGTAAGCAATCAGTAAACATCTGCTAAATCAGTAAAGGAAAAAGTGAATGGTTGAATTGGATGTGTACTGTACACTGTACTAAAACTATTTTATGACTTAAGTGACTTGGTGTTACAGGAATATTACTATTTTTAACTCTTCAGTGACAATTTGGGCTATTTCAGGGTAGTACCCAGAGATTGCTGAGAGTTGTAGGTTTTCACCATCTTTGACTTTTTTGCTTATGTACTATCAGTGTTAATATCACACTGACACTAGTATGGGGTCTAGGCATGGCATCACATTCCATGTAAAAACATTGATGTACTCTGGAGAGGGAGCTTTTCAGAAAGCACAGTACCCTGCTTGTTTCTTTGAGGCTTACTTTATATTTCTCTATATTTGGACAACAAGCTAAGCTTGAATATTAGATTGGAAAGTATTTGAAGACAGGGTATTGGTGGAATTCCTTTTACAATATTTCATTTTGCAATAAAATGCCTTGAAATAAACAAAAATATTGATATACTTAGTTTCAGTTTATGTGATTTTGTCTGAAATGTTTTTCCTTTTTGTGCTTTCTCAGGTAGTTATTTTTTCATACTTTAAAAAACTTTTAACTATCACCTATTTTTGATGCAGATAAATACAGAGGAACATGTCGATGCAGCCGATCAGGAGGTTATCTTATGGGATCGTAAAATTCCTGAAGACATCTTAAAGGAAATAGCAACCCCTCAAGAGGTACCAGCAGAAAGTGTTACTGTCTGGATCGACCCGCTTGATGCTACACAGGAATATACGGGTAATTTTAAAATGAACACATCTCAAATTTTAGATTGCCGTTATATATCTGACAACCGGAATGAAGACAGGTAGTATAGTCAGAATATAATATTTATACGTGATAGTGGAAATTTCAGTTTTATTGCATATACATCTGTTGTTGGAATTCAAAATAATAAATCCTAGTCACCCATAGAGCAACTAATAAACAGAGAATTACCACCCATACCCTATTTTCATTTTTTACTTAGTCTTTGTTCAGATTTTATTTCTGTGGGTCCTCTCCCATACCTTGTTCCTTACCTAGAGATATTTAATTTTTGCTTTTTCTCTGTTCTTTTGGTATATATGTTAAAGTTGGTTGCTTATGTATTTGTCTACCTTCTAGGTGGTAAGTTCTCTGAATGTGAGGGCTTCTGCTCTTTGTCACCTTGGTATTCTAGTACTTAAGTACTGAACTTGAACCGTAATAAACACTGTCAGTTACTGTACTGCCCACAAAAATTAAAAGATATTTCAAAATGAATATGAAGCAATAAAATTTCCCCTTTTTTTGTGAGCAATATATTTGGAAAACAGTGAGAGGACACTAGGTTATGTATCTAATCTAATAGTAACTGAAATTACAAAACAATATTTTGTGGGAGTAGATAATAGAAATATGGACTATCAGGGGGGTTGTTTATAAAACGTTTTTCCTAAACTGAGATTGGCCTGGTCATATAATAGTAATGATGTTTAGTGAGCTAATCCTTTGTGCAGAGACTATTTTAAGTACTTGATTTTTATGTTTGATACTAAAATTTAAATTTATTTTAATATTTAAAGATGGATACTTAATTCATATCTGTATTTTACAGATGAGGAAACTGAACTTAAATAATTTGCCCAAAGAAATTTAGCTAATTAAATGGTAGGCTGGTAGAATAACCCAGGTTATTTGTGTACAAAACCAAAATGCTACTTCCTTAAGCTGGCTCTTACTGCTAGACTGTTCATTTGAGGGGATTGTTGACTACCAAAGACATTTCATAAAATGTACATAAATGTTTAATGAAATAAAGTATAGCATTCTATCCTGAATTTATATTTGTTACTTTGACAATTATGTTTGTTTATTTCTCACAGAGGATCTTCGAAAGTATGTTACTACTATGGTTTGCGTGGCTGTAAATGGTAAACCTGTTCTAGGAGTAATACATAAGCCATTTTCTGAATATACAGGTAAGAAATAAGCTCAAAAGGTAATATTATGAAATCAGTTGTTTATAGTACTTACCGTCCTGTCAGAATCTCAACCATATCTCATTATAATCAGTCCCCAGCCCTACCTCAACCCTTCACTGGATCAGTGAGGATTTTATTGTTGGTACTCAGAACACGTGACAAAGCAAGGCTTTCTAAACTTTCTTTAGAGGTTAGAAGCTGTTCAATGAAGATGAGAGACTCTTAGTGTATTGAGGAATACAGTGGTTACAACTCCCTAGCAGCTGAGGTCCTCTCTGTTTCTTTCATGCTGTTGCTGGAGATAAGGTGATCATACAGAAATGGCCTTAGCAAAATCTGCTATTGTACCAGGAAATGAGCTTGATCTTGTGAAGCTAAGGACATAACAATGGTGGTTAAGGATGTGAATCTTAGTATCAAAAACAGATAGTGTGTTGTCGCCTGACTTGTGGTGGCGCAGTGGATAAAGCATCGACCTGGGAACACTGAGGTCGCCAGTTCAAAACCCTGCACTGGTCTGGTCAAGGCACATATGGGAGTTGATGCTTCCAGCTCCTCCCCCCTTTCTCTCTCTCTCTCTGTCTCCTCTCTAAAATGAATTAAAAAAAAAAAACTTTAAAAAAAAAAAGACATTTGTCTAAAAAACAGATGGTGTCACTGAGAAAGTCTCAATAATAAGGCTAATAATCCCTTTGTAGCCCTGGAAACCCTTCAGAGCTTCTTTGGACACTTGCTTCTCCACCTTCTTGGTACAGTCATGTTTGTTAGCTTCCTGCAGATGGCAGGTCAGATCCTTAATGATTGTGTTGGGAATGAGAGTACAGAAGAGCATACCAAAGAGCTTTCATTCAATTTAGGACTAACCTTGCCCAAAGCCTTGTCAGTACTAGTCAATTCTGGAATGACATTTTGGAATCATTGTGGCTATTATACTGTAGTTGCCTGTTTAGAAAGGCCAAAATCTTAAGTCCACAGTGATACTGTGAGTTGTCGTTGTGGAGAAGTTTAGGCAAATAATGTTGTAAGCAATATTGCTGACAGTCTGAGGGGAATTGTTTTACATTCTGTTGTTAACTGCCATCAAAAACGCAGGGCAGCCTGACCTGTGGTGGCGCAGTGGATAGGGCGTCGACCTGGGAACACTAAGGTCGCCAGTTCAAAACCCTGAACTGGTCTGGTCAAGGCACATATGGAAGTTGATGCTTCTAGCTCCTCCCCCCCCCCTTTCTTTCTCTCTCTCTCTCTCTCTCTCTCTCTCTCTCTGTGTCTCCTCTCTAAAATGAATAAATAAAAATGAAAACAAAATAACGCAGGGCAAGTATCATGCCCTTTTGGCTCCACTATTTTCCAAGGTAATGAGGTCCCTTTTTAAAAAATTTTTTATTAATTTTAATTTACTGTGTTAACATGAATTCAAGTGTGCCACTCAATGTAACTCCCTCACTCCCACCCCCTTGTGCCCAAAGCCCCCCCTCCCTTTGGGATCTGCTGTCCTGTTATCTGTATCTATATGTTATATATTTATAATTTCATTGATCCCTTCACCTTCTCTGATCCCTTCACCTTCTCTGATCCCATCCCCTCATCCCCCTTTTCTGTGACCCCTCCTCTGCCTCTATTCCATTCCTCAGTTTACTTTGTTCATTAGATTCCACATGTAAGTGAGATCATATGATATTTGTCTTTCTCTGCCTGGCTTATTTCACTTAGCATAATAATCTCCAAGTCCATCCTTACCATTGCAAAGGTAGGATTTCCTTCTTCCTCACAGCCACGTAGTATTCCATTGTGTATATGGAGCACAGCTTTTTAATCCTCTCGTCCACTGATGGACACTTGGGCTGTTTCCAGATCTTGACCATGTTAAACAATGCTACAATAAACATAGGAATGCATGTTCTTTTGATAATGAGGTTCTTGATGGTGACTGTATCCTCTTTTGCCGGTGTTGAAAGCAGCCCTAATAATTAGGTTTGAATAATGTCTGCCACAATTCCATATCTAACCCTGTATTATTAGTTTCCTAGGACTACCATTAAAAAACAAACAAACTGACAAACTGTCTTGAAACAAATATATCTTTCATAGTTCTGGAGGCTAGAAGCTCAAAATCAAGGTGTTGGCAGAGTTATGCTCTTTGTAAGGGAGAATCTTTCCATGTTTTTCTCTTAGCTTCTGGTAGTTTGCAAGCAATCAGTCCATGGTGTTCTTTTGCTTGTAAATACATCCCTCCAGTCTCTGCCTCAATTATCTTTTGGCATTCTTTCTGTGACTCTGTGACTTGGGTCTCTTCTCTCCTTGTAAAGACACCAGCAGTTAAGAGCCTTCCCTACTCCAGCATGACCTCATCTTAACTAATTACATTTGCAAGGACCCTATTTCCAGATAAGCTCAATTTCTGAAGTGCCGGGGCTTAGGGCTTCAAAATGTATTTTGGGGAAATAAAATTGAGCCCATAACAATGTGAACTTCAGAGTGTGACCTTATTTGTAAGTAGGTTTTGCAGACGTAATTCAGGTAAATATCAAGATGAGCTCATCCTGGACTAAGTTGCATCCTAATCCTTATAAGAAACAGAGTAGTAGCCTGACCTATGGTGGCGCAGTGGATAAAGCGTCAACCTGGAAATTCTGAGGTTGCCGGTTCAAAGCCCTGGGCTTTGCCTGGTCAAGGCACATATGGGAGTTGATACTTCCAGCTCCTCCCCCCTAGTGTCTGTCTGTCTCTCTCTCTCTCTCTCTCTCTCTCTCTCTTCTCCCCCCCTCTAGAATGAATAAATAAAATCTTTAAAAAAAAACAACAGTATACAGACATATAAGGAATAAGTGATGTGGAAGTGGAGACAGATTGGAGTGATGCATTTAAGCCAAGGAACACCAGGGTACTGGCTGCCACCAGAAGCTAGAAGAGAGACACAACGAGATTCTCCTTTAGACTGTGAAGGAGTAAACCCTGCCGACATCTTGGTTTGGGACCTCTGTCCTCCAGATTGCAAGAAAATAAATTTCTTCTATTGTAAGCACCATGTTTGTGGTAATTTGTTACGGCAACTCTAGGACAAGAGTTTTTCAGTGTATACTCTTCATACAACATCAGGGTGGTTAACTCTTTCGTGGAGCAGCAGGAAATTTCGGGCCCCAGTTTGCAGACTGGCAGTTGAAAACAACTGCTCTAGGAAACCAATACACCAGTCATTCCTACAGTTCTGTCATTTACTCCAGCATCTTTTTAGTGTCTTCGTGGTATGGCTGACACTGCAGAAAAAGAGAGAGCCTGACCTGTGGTGGCTCAGTGATAAAGCATCAACCTGGAACTCTTGAGGTCACTGGTTCGAAACCCTGGCCTTGCCTGCTGCTCAAGGCATATATGGGAATTGATGTTTCCTGCTTCTCCTCCCCCTCTCCCCTATAAAATGAATAAATAAATAAATAATCTTAGAAAAAGAGAGAAATAGAGACAAAGTTAAGTTTTGACTAATCTGAATTTATTTGCTTTGCAGAATAACACTGTATCCACAATTCTGTCTTTGAGTATTGGCTCTGCATTTTAAAACCAAATCTACTTTGTGGTATCTAACATTATATCACATTTTTATAATTCACATAGTATTTTAAGTTGGCAGTTTGATGAGCTTCAAAAGTTTTATGTCATTACTGTGATAATATGCCTCAAGATTAATTATATAATTACTTTATGGTTTATGGATTGCTTTCACATATTAATATTTGATTAATCAGCAGTAATTAGGCTGCTAATTTAGGCTGCTGTAATAATATGCACCAAAATGTAGGAGGTTGAACAAGAAAGGTTATTTCTCTCTTTTCTAACAGTTTAAGCAGATCAGGGCTGCCATGGCAGCTGCCTGGCACCAGGCCAAAAGGCCGTTCTGTCTTCTCGTTTTGCTGTGCAAAAATGTGTTGCCCTCCTCTGCTTAACTAAGGATGGCTCATGCTTCATCCCCATTCTACCAGTAGAGAGGGTAAAAATGGAGACTTGGAGGACATTTCCCACTGAGGGTGTTTTACACATCAGCTCATATTCCATTGATCAAAGCATAGCTAGAATCTAGACTTAAGGGAGGCTAAGAAATGTAGTTATTTTCAGAGGCCATCCACGCTAACTCAGAGATTCTAACACTCAGGAAAAATAGTAAAAGTGGATATTATTAGAATATAATTTAGCAATACTATACTTAATTCAGCTCCTGAGTGAGGGGCACAATTACTATTAGTATTCCCACTTAGATATTACAAAATGAGACTCAGAAAATTGATACATTCCTCAAGCTTATCCAGCAAAATTAGAGGAAGAATCAACCCAGGTATTTTATGCAAATCAGTACAGCACATCATTTTTATAATAATAACTGTGATTTCTAATGTTTGTATAGTATTTAGCAATTTCCAGTATACTTAATGTTATCTCGTTTGAACCTTTTGATAATTCTGTGTGATAAGGAAAATATTGTCTTTTTTTTAATAGATAAATACTATACATTTAAAAATGTTGCTGTAAGAGCTTTTTCTTTTAATAACTCACATATGTTTAGTATTTTCACAGTTTATGAAGTGTATTGACATAAATTTACTTTAGCCTTAAAAATAACTCTGGAAAGAATATAAAACCAGAATTATAGTGACTTTTTAATAAAGAAAACAGGCACATCAAAGTTAAGTATGGGGCTTAAGTCTTTGAAGTCCTCATTCTTTTGATAATGTCCCACATTGCCTTTTCTAATCAGGATTACATTTAGCTGCATATAAAGTAACTTTAATAACAGTGGTTAAACAAGTAAGAGCTTTATCTTTCTCAGCTAATAAGATGGGTAAAGAGTAAGAATTATTCAGTGGCTTTATAATACTGTTAAGCTAAGTTTTCTGTTTTTGCTTTTTTCTTAGAAGCTTTATATTTGCATACTCAAAGATGGCTGCTTCCAGTTATCATGGGTCTATTCTAGGCAGGAAGAAAGAGGAAAGAAGAAAGACAAAAGATCTATCCAGCTATTCTTTATATTAACTTAAGCCCTCTGCTTTATCTCATTGGCCAGATGTCACAATGGTACTCTTAGCTACAGACAGCCAGCTACTTCAAAGAGAATTAGAACTGCAGTAAAGGGAATGCAGAGGAAACTGATATCAGACAGGCAAATAGATTCACATTCTTTGGGCTGTAGTTTTACACATCTGTTCATTTTTGGGGAGAAAATTAGGATAATGTAATGCCCATTTTTATTTGTTTGTTTAATTGAATTTATTGGGGTGACATTGGTTAATAAAATTACATGTTTCAGGTATACAATTTTATAATCATTGTATCGTGTGTTCGCCACCCCAAGTCAATTCTCCTCCCATTACCATATCCCCCCGTACCCTCTAATGCTTGGCCCAACTCCCTTTTCAAAATGCCCATTTTTTAAATCTTTATAAGAATATGTATTTCTCCATATAGGATTACCTTCCTTAGAGTGAAAAAGCCAAAAGTCTCTAACTTGTAGAAATAAGTTGTGTTCCAAGACTCATCTTTGTAAGTCATTAATAAAATGCCCTGTCCTTCTGTGATGCAGCTTCTTCTCCCAGCAGAATGCATCATAAGGTACTTATGAGATAGCAAACATTGAAAAGAATCAAGTAGATGTAGATTGACCTTCTATTCCTGGATGAAAGATTAGCTTGGTTTGCCCTGTGCTTGGACTGTTATTTTCAGATCCAGGCTGTATATTGATGGTAGCAGAGTACCAACTGTCAAATACCATGTGTTTACTAGAATTTAGTAACACTTTACCAAAATGAATGAAAGATAGATACTGCTGGCAGCAGTTAGAGTGAAGCTGATCAAAATTCTTATCAGATTTAATTAGAATTAATCCATTGAGTTGAAATTCTTAGAAGCAAGAGATACTTGAATAGTATTTTTAATGAAGTAATGTATAAATGGATATACGTAAGAGTATCTATTGGTTGATGAAATGGCACCAGGTTTTAGACCAGTCAGTGAAGTCAGACTGGACTTCAATTCAAAATCCTTGGCACTTGAGTTCTGGCTGAGAAAGAATTCAGAGCCCAAACTCAAACTGTCAGAAAAAGTTTATTTAGAAAGTCACAGAGGTAGTAGTGAGCTGTAGAAAAAAATGGGCTAGGAAACAAGTTACGGAGGCAAAAGAATAGCCCCTGGAATTTAGGAGAAAGAGCAGGCAAAGAAAACGGCTCTGGGGAAGGGCTTAGGGAAAGGCCCAAGGTCAGATACTCCACTGAGAGAGCCACTAGGTCCTCTGTCCTAAGGACTTTTAAGGGTGGAGATTTTAGAGGAGGTCCCAAGGGAGGATTTCAATAGGATATTCATCAGTTTTCCAGATGTGTCCTTTTAGGGTTGTGGTTGGCACCAGAGTAGCGGGTAATGCAACTGGTCCTGATGTCAGCCATGGACTTGCTTATCTGGTTTTGCTGTTTTTCGGGGCCTGGAGCTGGAACACAAATGAGGCCTAGATGTATTGGATGCAGGTGAGAACCTCAGTGTTCTGGGGGCTTAACACTAAGAGCTGTTAACCTGCTCTCTGTTCTTTCCTCCTCTAAGGGAGTCTAATCCTTAGGACTGACAAATGCCAGGGGAAAAGAGGTCAGGGGAGGGTCTGAAGTGCATGCCCAGTGATATGAAGGGTCAGGGGGTCTAAACTGCATGACCAGTGATGTGCTGGAGCGAAGAAAGGTTACCTGGGGGGTGAGGTTCTTGTTTTCCTAGTTTTGCTCATTGCTAGCCTCCCAGGGCTTTCTACTCTGGTGACATTTCATACTGGGCCTGTTGTCCTGCTCTGCTCATGCCTATCTGACTGCCCACCATGTATCAGTGACAATTTTTAGCTGTTAAAAATAAGTTACAGTGTCTGAAGTTTGTGTAGCTAAGTGCCAACCATTTTTTATTTTCTGCTGGACTTTTTCTTAGCATATTTTACAGAGAAAATAAACACATTCTGTTAGCTGTTATTTTACTTTAACACTATTATCTCATCATCGATCATTAATTCTTATTTAAATACCTATGGTATTTTTTAAGGTGACTGAAATAATTTTTTTCTGTAAGTATTATGACTAAATGTATTGAGTTTATATAACATAAAACATTTTTTAAAACATTAGTAGTTTCTATCTAAAATTATGCTGGTACTATCAACGGAGATACTGCTGTCTTTATTCTCTTACCCAGTAGTGACCTCTAGAGATACAGCATTGTAAATTCACTGAGTAAAATCATTTATGTATGGATCATTTCTAAAAGGAATTGAGAGAATTTATTTTTCCTTTCTCATTTCTTTTTTTATTGTTTTTACTTTTATTATAAATAACTTCAAACATAAAATTGCAATGATTTTTTATATGCAGTAGTCTCCCCGATTGCAGTTTGATCTCTTTTGTGGTTCAGTTACCCCAGATCAACCACAGACCAAAAGTATTAAATGGAAAATTTCAGAAATAAACTATTCATAAGTTTTAAAATTGCTCTCCCTTCTGAGTAGTGTGATGTAATCGTGTCGTTCTGCTCCATCCCACCCAGGATGTGAGTCATCCTTTTGTCCATCCTTGTAACTACTGTCTACACACTTCCCACCCATTAGTCACTTAATATTCTTCTCAGTTATCAAAGAGAGACTACTTTCACATAACTTTTATTGTAAACTGTTATAATTTTTCTCTTTTATTGTTACTGTTGTAAATCTCTTCTTTTTCTAATTTATAAATTAAACTTTATCTTTTCCTATGTCTAGGAAGAAAACATTGTATAAAAAGGGTTCTAATACTACCTGCTGTTCCAAACATCCAGAAAGAGCTTTGGAATGTATCCCCAGCTGATAGGGTTGGGTCGTGGCTGTACTCCTTATAGAATTATTTATTTATTATATTTTATTTAATTTTTCTTAAATGAGAAGCGGGAGGCAGAGAGACAGACTCCCGTATACACCCCAACGGGGATCCACCCAGCAAACCCGCTATGGGGCAATGCTCTGCCCATCTGGGGCTGTTGCTCCATTGCTCAGCAACTGAGCTATTTTAGCGCCTGAGGTGAGGCCATGGAGCCATCCCCAGTGCCCAGGCCAACTGTGCTCCATTGGAGCCTTGGCTACAAGAGGGGAAGAGAGATAACGAGGAAGGTGAGGGAGAAAGGTGGAGAAGCAGATGGTTGCTTCTCCTGTGTGCCCTGCCAAGGAAATGAACCCAGACTTTCACATGCCAGGCCAACGCTCTACCACAGAGCCAACCTACCAGGGCCCTCCTTCTAGATTTGACAGTTGAAAACATTTTTATATATTTGCTTCTGGTTTTTTTGGGTTTTTTTTTTTTTTTTTGCCTTTGTACTTTAAAGGAAATTACAAGGATTATGACATTTTACCCTGACATACTTCAGTATGCATCTCTCAAAAAAAGATTGTTTATACACAAGAACAGAATTATTTTATTTATATATAATAATAAAGTTAAAATATTTTTCTTTGTTTTAAATTTTATTTAGAAAATTTAATGAGGGGACATTGATCAGTAAAAGTAGGTTTCAGGTAAACATTTCTATAGCATTTGAACTATTGATTGTGTTGTGTGCCCATCACCCAAACTCAGATCATTTTCCATCACTGTATACTTGTCCCTCTTTACTCCCCTTTCTACCCACCTCCCTCCCACTGGTAATCACTTCACTTTTATCTGTGTCTGTAAGTTTCATTTTTAGAGCCCATCTATATATGAAATCATGTAGTTTTTTCTGATTTACTTATTTTACTTAGCAATATGTTCTCAGGATCATGCTGTCATAAATGGCAATGTCATCATTTTTTTATGGCTGAGTAGTATTCCATTGTGTATATATACCACATCTTCTTTATCCAGTTCTCTGTTGCAGGACACTTTGGATGTTTCCATGTTTTGGCTACTGTGAATAATGCTGTGATGAACATAGGGTTGTGTGTGTCTTTGTGTACCAATGTTTTTGAGTTTTTTGGATAGATACCCAGTAGAGGGATTGCTGGGTCAAATGGTAGCTTCATTCTTAATTTTTTGAGGTACCACAATACTGTCTTCATAATGGCTATACCAGTTTACATTCCTACCATCAGTGAATGAGGGTTCTTTTTTCTCCACAACCTCTCCAGACTTATGAGCTGTCTTATTGATAACAGCCGATCCATCTGGTGTGAGGTGGTTTTGATTTGCATTTCTCTAATAGATACCAAAGATGGTCATCTTATCGTATACCTATTTGTTACTTATATGTCTTTATAAGAGAAATATCTGTTCAGGTCTTTCCATTTTTTAATTGGATTGTTTAATTGTTGTTGAGCTTGTGAGTTCTTTACATATTTTGGGTATTAACCCCTTATCAGAGCTGTTGTTTGTAAATATATGCCATGTAGTTGGCTGCCATTTTGTTCTGTTGTTGGTTTCTTTTGCTGTGCAGAAGCTTTTTAGTTTGATATAGTCCCATTTATTTATTGTTGCCTTTACTTCCCTTGCCTTTGAGGTCAAATTCATAAATTTTACTCTATGGCCAAGGTCTATAAGTTTAGTATCTATGTAGGTCTTTGATTCATTTTGAATTTTTATGCATGGGGACAAACTATAGTCTAGTTTCATTCTTTTTATGTGGCATTCCAATTTTCCCCGCACCATTTATTAAAGAGGTTTTCTTTTCTTTGTTGTGTGTTTTTGGCTCCTTTGTCAAAGATTATTGGCCTATATTGATATGATTTTATTTCTGGGTTCTTAATTTTGTTCCATTTGTCGGTTTGTTTTTCTGCCAATACAATGCATTTTTGAATACCATGGTTCTGTAGTATAATTTGAAGTCAGGTAGTGTTATACCTCTGGCTTCATTCTTTTTCCTCAGGATTATTTTGACTATTCAGGGTCTTTTGTTTGTTTGTTTATTTGTTTTGAGACAGAGACAAAGAGAGACAATGATAGACAAGCAAGAAGGGAGAGAGATAAGAAGCATCCATTCTTCAGTGCAGCACCATAGTTGTTCATTGTGTTCTTATATGTGCCTTGACCAGGGTACTACAGTAGAGTGAATGACCCCTTGCTCAAACCAGTGACCTTGGGCTCAAGCCAGCAACATGGGGTCATATCTATGACCCCATGCTCAAACCAGCAACCCCACGCTCAAGCTGATAAGCACGCTTTTGGGTTGGATGAGCTTGCACTCAAGCCAGTGAGCTCGGGGTTTCGAACCTGGGTCCTCTGTGTTCCAGGTCAATGGCCTATTCACTGTGCCACCACCTGGTCAGGCTGGCTATTCAACATTTTTTATGGTTCGATACAAACCTTTTATTTTATTTCTTTAAAAAATTACAATAGGATTTTAATGGGGATTGCATTAAAATTCTATATTGCTTTGAGTAATACGACCATATTAACTATGTTGACATTAAATATATAGGGTATTTGCTTAGAGTAGGGGTATTTTTCCAATCCATGAACATGGAATACTTTTCCATTTCACTGGGTCTTTTTCAACTCTGTCAATAATGTTTTGTAGTTTTCAGTATAGAGTTGTTTTGTTGAATTCATTTTGTAAAGTTTCATTGTTGGCATAGAGGAAAGCTGGAGACTTTTGTATATTGATTCTGTATCCTGTTACTTTACTATACTTGTTTATTTTTTTAATAGCGTTTTGGAGAAGTCTTTGGGTTTTTCTATATACGGGATCATTTCATCTGCTAAAGGTGATATCTTTCCCTGTATGGATGCCTTTTATAAACTTTTTTCTTAATTGATCCAATATTCACATTTCTCCCAATTTCTCTAAAGTGAGTTTTACAACTGGTTGTTTCAAACCAAGATCCAGTCAAGTAACAAGCAGTCATTTTGGTTGTTAGGTTGTTATGTTACCTTCTCTTAATCTAGAACAACCTTCAGCCTCCTTGTGACCATCACATTGATTCCCCTGAGAAGACCCAGATCAGTTATTATAGAATGTCCTGCATTTCAGATTCTTGTCTTTCCTCAGGGTGTCATTTAACTTATTTTTATGTCTTCTTTTTCTTATAAAGTGCTGATTAGTTCTGGAACCTTAATTGAATTAACGTGAAGCATTTTTGTCAAAAATACATTATACATATTCTTCGTTTACTTCCTACTGCATGATATTAACATGACATATAATATCTTACCATTATTAATGATGCTAAATATCTTGCCATTATTAATGATGCTAAGATGGTTAAGGTGGTTGTGACCAGATCTCTGCTATAAATTATTTTGATTCTTTTGATATGAACAGTTAATTTGGAGAGATTTTGGCAGTATTTAAAATTGAGATCTTATTAAAATGTTCACATAATACGGTGTGTCCGTAAAGTCACGGTGCACTTTTGACCGCTTACAGGAAAGCAACAAAAAACGATAAAAATGTGAAATCTGCACCAAATAAAGGAAAACTCTCCCAGTTTCATACCTATTCAGTGCAGTTGATGTGGGCTCCATTTGTTGCCCTACACACATCCAAACGACAGTGAAGTTATTGCCACACACGGGTAAGGACGTCTGGTGTAACAGAGTGAATAACATCTGTTATACTCTGTTTTACATAAGTGATTAATGTCATTGATATGTTCAGTGTACACATGTTGCTTCACATAACCCCAAAAGTAAAAGTCTAAGGTCGTCAGATCCGGAGATCGTGGTGGCCATTGCTTGACAGAACCCCTGCCTGTTCACCTCCGGGAGAATGTTCTATCCAGAAACTCACGAACAATGGTGGTGTAGTGTGGAGGAGCGTTGTCCTGTCGAAAGATGACACCTTCTGGAAATTGTGGCACTGCATACAATTCCAACATGTCAAGATAGGTGTTTGCCATCACAGACTGCTCCGCGAAAAAAAATGGGCCTATCACCTTATCATGCATCAGGCCACACCACATGTTCACTTTAGGGGTGTTACTTTCGTACTCAACATAGGCATGAGGATGTTCAGCAGCCCGTATTCAGACGTTATGTCGATGAACATGTCCACAGATATGGAAAGTTGCCTCATCGCTAAACACAATCTTCTGCAAAAATCTTACATCATTGTCAATCTCAGGAAGCATTTCTGTAGGAAACGCGCATCGTGTGGGTCTATCCGCCGGTTTGATAGCATGCAACAGCCGCAATTTGTGTCCCATAAAACAGAAATGTTTCTTTAACATCTTATGAACTGTAGTCTTGCTTAGGTGTAATTGTCGAGCACACACACGCACAGATTTTTTTTAGGGCTCCTTAGGTAGCTATCCCGTATAGCCTCTATAGACTCGTCACTGACTGATGGCTTACCAGAACAGGGTTTCTCCACCAAACTGCCAGTTTCCTTCAACTGCTTATCCCACCGAGTAAGGTTATTCCTATGTGGTGGCGCTTCGTTATAAACGTGCCGATATTCATGTTGCACTTTGGTCACGGATTCTAATTTAATGAGCCTTAGAACACATTGAACTTTCATCTGTACTGTGCACATCTCGACTGGCATGGCCGTGGGCTGCTCTGCTGTATACACAGTGTTACGTCATCATCTGCGCTTGCACACATGCTGTCACATCATCTTACAGAAACTGGGAGGATTTTCCTTTTATTTGGTGCAGATTTCACATTTTTATCGTCTTTTGTTGCTTTCCTGTGACCGGTCAAAATTGTACCATGACTTTACGGACACACTGTAGTTTAATAATCTATTAAAAATGTAAAATGAAATTTTCTAATTTTTTTTATGTATACTAGCTGGAATTCTTCTATAAAGGAAATTGCTCCAGTTGAAGTTATTTATCTTGAAATGTGTTCTTACCAAATAAATCTTTAACTCTTTTCCTACACCAGTTTTTCACTAAAGAATTAGGGTAGAAAGTACCTCCAGTGAGAACAAATATTATTTTGGGTCAGGAAGAAGGAGCAGGCTTTCTTTTTTTTTATTATATAGCCTTATGATCTCATGGCTTTCTATATATTTAAAGCGATTCAAAGTAGAGTTATTACTTATATTAAATTGTTTGTTGTTGCTCATTTTTACTAACATCTTACTATATATCATTATGTTGTCCATTTCTTTAGGTATTATCTGTTGGCTGTCTCCTGTAAGCAATAGTTTAGTCAGCTTATTATAGCCTCCTTTTGGCTCACTAATCCATTTTAGTCAGTCATATCCTTTTGATGTTTATCTTTCTACTCTATTATTTAAATTTAAATAATATCTTTTAACTCTCACCAATCAACTATGATATGACATTTACACACATTTGTTCTTCCACTTTATTCCTATCTTTGGTTTCTTCTTAAATTCACAGTAACATTTATTCAGTGAATCCATCATATACCTTTTTTTCTTGGTTAATATAGAAGCTACTGATTATTTGTATGAGCACATGTTGATCCTTGTCAAAAAGGCTAGTAACTTTTTTTCTTTGTAAGGGGCTTAGTCTTTCTGGAGTGCTGAAGAATTTTATCTTTAAAGTATAATAATAGACGTACGATGTATCTTAGATACAGAGTTGACATTCTAGGCAGATGTCTACATAGTATGTCTTTCAGAGTGGACATAGGCGTCTTTTATTTCAGGGACCCTTCTTGAATCATAATTTTAAAGATTAATTCTATTTTATTTTGTTACTCATTTTTAGGGATTCATAATGTATGTTTGTTGACTCTTCTTTCACTGACTTTTGTGTCTTGTCACTTTCTTTCTGGTTCCGTTTATCTATTTACTTGTTTCAACTTTTTGCTTATCTCATTCCTTGCTATGTTTTTGGTCAAGTCTGTTGTCCTTTGTGTATTTTTTTATTTACTACTAAGTTTTAAGTAATTTTGTCTTTATTTTCTTTCCTGTGTTATGAGTTCCTGTTTCATGTCTTTCTATTATTTGTTCACCTTTTCTTGAGCTTTTTGTTTCATACATTTATTTTATTTTTGTTGCTTATTTTTAATCATGTTGGAATATTGTATTGTAGTTTTTCTCTGCTTTGCAGAAATTTTCAAGTAACCCTTTAATCATATATTTTCTTCTGTTTTTCAGTGTACATTGTGGTTTTGCATTTTTTTTTTTATAAAAATGTTGGGGCAAGCTACTGTTGAATCAGACAGAGGCTGGTGATTCTCAGTTCTAGAGCTGTCTTTACTGTTAGCATGAGGAAGGCATTGTCTTTTATCATCAGGCATCTTTTTTGTTTTCACCTTTTTTCTTTCTTGTTTGAACCAGTCTTTATTCAACCCCTTCCTTCTCTCATTCTATTAACCAGTTTTGATCCAACTCCTTCTCTTTAGTTCTATTTGCTGTCTTTCAAATTGCGTCTCTTCTGGAGAAACATCCTAAAATATGTTGTACATCATTCATTATTTTCTTAAGACTTCACTTTTTTTTTTTTTTTAAGTGAGAGGAGGGGACATGGAGA
Organism: Rhynchonycteris naso; assembly: GCA_037038555.1. Classification (NCBI taxonomy): domain Eukaryota; kingdom Metazoa; phylum Chordata; class Mammalia; order Chiroptera; family Emballonuridae; genus Rhynchonycteris; species Rhynchonycteris naso. The sequence continues at coordinate 235,077,612 of CM072998.1, forward strand.
GAGAGACTCCTGCATGCCCCTGACCAGTTTCCATCCTGCATCCCTCTCTAGGGTCCATGCTAGAATCAACGGAGCTATTTTTAATTCCTGAGGTTACACACTTGGAGCAACCAAGCTATCCTCAGTGCCCTGGGCCTATACTTGAACCATACAAGCCACTGGCTGTGAGAGGGGAAGAAAGAGGGGAGGGCAAGCGGGAAAGAAGCAGATGGTCACTTCTCATGTGTGCCCAGGGATAGAACTCGGGATGTTCATACGCCAAACCAATGTTCTATCCACTGAGCCAACCGGCCAGGGCTTCACTTCTTGTTCCATGTCTTCTCCAAGCCTCTTGTCACTGCTCTGTTGGCCAAGTTTCAGGCCTACTTTCAGCACTTCTCATTTTAGATGGGGCCTTTTCCCTCTGGGAAGAATCCCTGGCTGATGTTCTGCCACCATGGAGATCCTCTGACCTTTGGCACTTCTGTGAAGCTCTTGCCCTATTCCCCCCACTGGGCCAGCTGCAGCACTTACTCAGCTGATACTCGGTATTTATCCCCCTTGGGTTGATAGCTATCCTCTTTCTTCTACTTATAGGTATTGATTAAGGGTGTTTGTATTCACTCTCCTTGCTATGTGGAGATTTTAGGGAGAAGTGTGAGAAGAATCCAGGAGACTGGCTTCATTCTTACAAACTCAGAAACATGGACTCTGTTAATTTCTTTGATTTTTCTTTTTCTGAAGCCAGAAATATATAATAATCCAGGTGCTTTTATTGCTAGCCATGGTCAACTATATTCTGCCCCATAGTCAGTGAGTGCTAGCTAGAAAAACATTCCAAATTGAGATAATTCTGAGTAAGTTTTGTTTTCTTATGTAATTTAGTAGATAGTGAAGAAAACTTACAAACCAAGAAAAACATTTAAAGCCATTTCTGGAGTCTTCCTAAAACTTCTTTCTATACTGTTTGAGAAAGCAGATATGTAAACATAACTCATCACTTTAACACTTTTAAAATTTAAATTATCCAGGGTAATTAGTTGTGCTTATATCATAGGCTGTCATGAGTTGGGTTCTTTAGGAATCTAAATTGAAATAGAGATTAGCATGCAGAATATTTACTAGAGGTGCTTTTGGGATTAAATGTGTGGAAGAGAAGGAAGTTGGGTTAGGGACAAGGAATTAGGGACAAGGAAAAGTTGAGTTGCATTGCAATCCCAGTGAAGACTTAGCCACCAACCCTCAGGGAGCTCTAAGATTCTTTTTTTTAACAGAGACAGAGTCAGAGAGAGGGATAGATAGGGACAGACAAGAGAGAAACAGAGAGAGATGAGAAACATCAATCATCAGTTTTTTGTTGTGATACCTTAGTTGTTCATTGATTGCTTTCTCATATGTGCCTTGACCATGGGCCTTCAGCAGACCGAGTAGCCCCTTGCTCGAGCCAGCAACCTTGGGTCCAAGCTGGTGAGCTTTTTGCTTAAGCCAGATGAGCCCGCGCTCAAGCTGGCGACCTCGGGGGTCTCGAACCTGGGTTCTCTGCATCCCAGTCTGACACTCTATCCACTGCGCCACCGCCTGGTCAGGCTTGGAGCCTAGAATTCTTAAGCCAAGTGTTTAATAGTTATCTATGGACCTGACTCGTGGTGCAGCGGATAAAGCATCCACAGGCGCACCAAGGTTGCTGGTTCCATCCTGGGGGTGCCGGCTTGATCCCCAGTTAGGGCACTTATGAGAAGCAATCAATGGATGCACAACTAAGTGGAATGACAAGTTAATGCTTCTCTTTCGCTCTTTTTCTCTCTCTCAAAAAAAAGATATCCTTGGTTGGGCAGGATTATTTGGTCTTCTTTTAGGTTAATACATGCCTATATTAATGAAAAAAATAAACATATTACTCTGTATTCAGAAAAAATATAAAACTTCTGTTTTGGAAAAAAATACAGGTAACTGTGGAAGAGAATTTTTTTTCAGTCACTCTTGGTACTTTAAGTGACATTTTTTAAAATTCCAATAATATTAATGGATATTATATTTGCTTTTCAGCGTGGGCAATGGTAGATGGTGGGTCAAATGTGAAAGCCCGCACTTCCTACAATGAGAAGACCCCGAGGATTGTTGTGTCTCGGTCCCATTCAGGAATGGTTAAACAGGTTGCTCTTCAGACGTTTGGAAACCAGACTACAATTATCCCGGCTGGTGGTGCTGGTATGTTTCTACTTCCTTATTACGCCTGTGAAGTGTTCTCAGCATGGTCAAGGCTAGTTCAGGAGAAAGTTTTGGTTGCCACATGCTTGGGAATGAAATGAGAATAGACAGTGTACAGTGGTCCCTTGTCAATCGCGGAGGTAAGGTTCCAGAACCCCGCACAGTAGGTGAAAAATCCACAAAATAGCAAGTTTATATTTATTTTATTATTTATATATATATTTAAGGCTTTATTTCAATTTAATATTCTTTTAATACGTTTTAATTAATATTCTTACATTGTTTTCAATTTTTAGGCTAGAAAATGCTTATTTTGCTGCAAAAATAATTGAAATAATAAATATATAAAAATATCTATATACCACAAAATCCTGTGACATAGCGAAAAATCCATGATTCAAAATTAGTATATACACTGCTCACAAAAATTAGGGGATCAGGGAACGTGCAGATATTCCAGTACTTTCAGCCTTTTGTAGAGTGCGTTTTCATCAATGAAATAAAAGTTGGTTTTGCATCTCATTTGTATAATCAAACTTTCTTTGACTTGTCGTTTGTTTTTCTGATGTTCTTATTTAATAAAAAAAGAAATCCATGCTTTTTTAAAATCGCTTTATATTCATTTTGAAATACCTCCTAGATTTTGTGAGCAGTATAAATTTTAAAAATCCGCAATACAGTGAGACCGCAAAAAGTGAACCGTGTTCTGGCGAGGGATGACTACTTTCAAGACAGACATGGTCTCCTACTTGGTAATTTCTAGGGTGGGATTTCAGTCACACCTGCCTTCTTGTTAGAAACAGTCTCCGAATAGAAACAAAGTTTCACAATAGTGATTTCTGTTCCTAGAATACTACAAAAGCATCTTCCTGTTAGTGATGTGCTATTGATGGTGGTTTTATGTATGATCTGATTTCAAAGTAATTCTATTAGGTTAACTCTAGGAATATCCAGGAGAGAAGGAAAGATCCAAGTACATTTACGATGCTTCCTATGGCAGAAGGATGCTAGGACTCATCATAAGTGTTGTTACATGGCTTGTCTCTGGAACACTTTTAATATCCCTGAACTCCTCAGCTTGCACACTGAGATGAGCCAGAGAGTCTTGTGCCCACCTAGCTAGCTTAATGCATATTCTGTACTATTGCATTGACCATATTGTACATCAGGGGTCAGCTGGCCTTATCTGAAAGGACAAATAGTGTATATCTTAGGCCTCATGAGCCACAGATGTTTTATATTGCATACTGGTCTTTGTTTTATTTTGTTTTTAAACTACCTTTTCAAAATATAAAAATCATTTATAGCTTTTGAGGTCTATATAAAAATAGGCCATTGGCTCATGGGCCATTTGCCCATCTTGTTTTGAATACTATTTAATATAAAAGTGTTTTAATTCAAATAAATAGCAATTCATGGTTAGAAACATTTGTGTTTGAAAACCTTTTCAGCAATGCTTATTAACTTATAAGCCTAATAGTTTTACTTTACTGATTTTATGTATATCTGGCTTTTTTAATATGATTTTATTATTTTCTTAAGTTCTCTGTTAGGTTGGTTAGAAAATGCAATGGCCAAAATACCCAGTAGAAATGGGATAAACCAGGTTCTAGACCTCATTTTCTTTTGAAGTTGTTTTATTATGTTATTTTTAAAATCTGCCTCATCTCAAAGAAGACATAAGATAGTAGTGTTGTTTTGTATTCTGTTCTTCCAGATCCAGCCTTTCTAGATATTCAAGTGAAACCTGTGGGTGTTTAGTTTCAGTTTAATATTCCATAGGAAGCGATATGTACTGAATGTAGTCTTTCATAGAAAACAACCACAAAGTAGTTGTAAATTTCAAGAATTATAGACATATATTTGGTTGTACTTGAATAACTTAATAAGTTACTTTGCAGTATATGTTTTATTCATTTGAGTTTAATGACTATGCTATTCTTTTAAAATATATATATTTAAATAACTTTAGACTTAACAGTTACAAAGAGTAGAGAGAGCTCCTCCTGCTCACCCTATGCTGTTATTTTTAACAATGTATTCAAAAAAGTAAACTGCTTTTTAAAAATCTTTCCAAAAGTAACAAATTCTGTATTTATCTTTTAGGTTATAAAGTTTTAGCGCTCTTAGATGTGCCTGATAAGAGTCAAGAAAAAGCTGATCTATATATTCATGTGACATACATCAAAAAGTGGGATATATGTGCTGGCAATGCCATTTTAAAAGCCCTTGGGGGGCATATGACTACCCTGAGTGGTGAAGAAATCAGTTACACTGGTTCCGATGGCATTGAAGGAGGGCTGTTGGCTAGCATCAGAATGAACCACCAAGCTCTGGTCAGGAAACTGCCAGAGCTAGAGAAGACAGGACATAAATAAGCAAAGCTGATGGCAGATCACAGCTGTTCCAGAGCAGAATGGTCACCCTGAGATGCTGAAGACTTCAAATGATCGGTGGAGACTTTGCATGGTTAAGGCCATCCGGAACTTTTTAAAGTATTTATGAAGCATCAGAGACTTATTTTCCCTATAATATGATGCAAAATCAGGGAAGATGGGTTGCTTCGTGTCTCAAGTATTGTCTTTATTTTTGAGACTATTTTCATACTATTGTCATACACAAGGCTCACATATATATATACATATACATGTATGTATATAAGTATGTTTGCAAATTAAAATCTATAGCTGAGTCTACATTGTTCTGAGTCAGCATTTTCACACAACATCATGAATCTTTCATGTAGAATTGGGCTGAAGAAGGGATTGATTTCATATAGATGTTTACTATCACTTTATACCTACATCTCATTGAAAATAAAGTAATTTGGGGGTTTTACCCCCAATTTAGATGGAAAGCACAAGAATGCTCTTATCTGTTCCTGAATATTTCTTATGGATTAAAATAGAAAAAGCTTAAATTGTTTTTTCTTTGAAATTTTAAAATCAAGTTCACCAGCCACTAGAGAATATGGATATATGATGGTTGCATTGTAATTTCTCTGTGTGTATGTTTGTTTCTACAAAGAAAAATGTACCCATGGCTTCAACTTTTTCACATCTTGCTGTTGTTTTTCTTTTGCCCTTTAGACAGTGCATGATTCCATTCCTTCCCTCTTGACCAACATTTTAGTCTTTAGCTTGTAAGGTTTGGATTAAGATTCAGGGTTAGCACTAGCATTTTGGTGCATTTTCTCATTAGGGACAAAATATGATAATAAGGCACTACAAAAATGTAAGCAATTCTATTATTAATTGAAAGGTATTTGACACTGTGTGAATATAGCTAGTTTTCCTTACTTTCAAATGCTTTGTTTAAGTACGTTTTAAAACATTTGCCAGGTTTGTTTGTATATAGGGATTCTCTCATTGTCAACGAGTTATGGTTGCTCTGGCCATTAGTAAATGGATCTAACCTAACCAAACTCTCAAAGTAGCAAATTTTGAGATATTTTATAGTTGTCTTTCAAATTCGAATAATGAAAGTTAAAGTTAATTTTTGAAACATTTTTCTATTTAGTATACAGAATATCTGGTTGGAAAAAAAGTTGTGGCATATTCACTGTCACTGTGATTAGAATCTTGCTTTGTGAACTATCATTGGGATGTCTAATTTCTCTCATTGTATTATCTGAAAACTTCGTGTATGCAAACAATACCATTTTTTCACGTGACTTTGATGTTCTTGTATTCTGTATGTAACACACTGATAAGGAGAGGGATTTTTCATGGTTTCTTTCATTTTTGTTTTAACATTCTTAATCCTAAAGCAACTTTCCATTTATTTTTTATCTTGAAGGTAAAATTGACCAAAGAGTGGGCATCCTCACCTGGAGGAATGTGCATACAGCTTGAGGTTTACGCAGTGCACTAAGGCCCTTCGTTGTGCACTAGGAAAACGCATTCGGCATGAGGCGCACCTTCCCACCCATGCTTTAGCAGCTGGTCACGAACTTGATGGAGGAGTGGGCCTCCATAGGTAGGCTTCTGTTCAGTGAAAGTTTATTCAAGCATTTTGGTAGTTGGAACACTTGATATTTAAAAAGGACTTAAGAATCCTGAACAGATATTAAGGCCTCATCTTTTTATTTTGCAATGAGATGAGGGAATCCGTTTTTCTTAGGAGAGATGGCAAAGGCGTGCGCTATATCTAGAGTCCTGTGGTATAAAAGCATTTCTGTCACTGTACTGTGTCAGACTTAGGGAAATAGAATTAAATAGGAATTTATTTAATTGGAGTAGGGTTTTTTCTCAATATTATACAGAAACTTTCTAATTTAATGAAATGAAACTAGTTCATATTAGCAAGCATGATTGCTTTGGTTTTGTTTTAAATTTAATTAATTTGTGTGTAGATAATGACTTCGTGAAGGACTTGTATGCAAAAATTAAGATACTGGCTATCAGTTAAATGCAGTATTTTTATAATTTGTTGGGTATAGTCTAGTTACTCGTGGTTTTTTAAGTACTTTAAAGAAAGTTTAACATTTTTTTTTGTTTCTAAAAGCCAATATACATTACAGAACTAATATAACTGCAAAGAACAGTATTTATATTTATTTATGAGACATTATTATACCAGAACATGCCAGTCAAACACCTTCATGAATACGTGAGGCATGTAATATCTCCCAGAATTACATAAGTTATTTCCAAAATATAGCAAAATAACTAGAATTTACTTTTAGTGATCCTTACCTCCCCAACTGATGTTCCCTTTCCCTCATCTGTGTCCTTATTTAGAGGGTAATTTTCTCTTGAAATTGACTTTTACACATCAAATTTAGTAAAAGCAGTGGCATCAATAATATCAGGAGCCACAAATGTCCCTTTTCTCTGACTCTCTTCTTTTTTTCTACCTCAACTCCCTAGCTCCTTAATGTTCTCGTTTATTTCTGCTCCTCTTAACCAATATACTCTTCCCAAAACTTATCCAGAAATTCTTCCATAGACCAGTTTCTCTCAAGATTGGCTGTTGAACTCTTCCAATGGAACCGGGACTCTAGGAAGTTTCCAGTGAGAGAATAATCCTGCAGGAATTCTAGCTGACCATTACTTTTCAGACTCACCTGTAAAAGAAAATCATCTTCAAAACCACAGAGCTTTATGTTGTCAAATCTAATCCAATTCTCTGTCTTTACAATGCAGTTCTTCCAACCCATTCTTCAAAGAATGAAAATGAGGAAAATACAAGAGATTTGGTTAATAAGCGTGTTTGAGAAAACTTGCTTTTTCTATTAGTTTTCATACTTGAATCCTTATTTCATTTGAGATTATAAAGGCCTATGAGAAAGGTCATAGCTGTCCTTGGTATTCAATTTTCTCCTTTCCCCCAATTTTACTTTATTTTAAATTAATGTTCAAATGACTTGTTCATAGCTGTATAATGAAATAAGCATTTTGGTGTATGTGTTTTAAGTAACAATTGTGCAAACTCACTCTGTTTGTTGGCTACACTCTTTCAGTGTTGGGCAAACTGAGGCAGAGGAAGTAGAGGAGGGGCAGTGGCTAAGAAAAGGGTGGGAAAGAGGAAAGAGAGCTCAGAAGAAGGGTAGCAGACGAAGGATGCAAAGCAAACATCTGCCCTGACCCCTGTGATCCGGAACGCTGCCCTTGTCTCAGATTTTTAATTCAAATATTGGATTTCATTCAGACTTTGACAATGACATCTATTCCTGGTAGTTCAAGCATAAAAGAAAGTGGAGTGCTAACCCTATTCCTCAGAAAAGAAAATATCCAGCTTGCCTCTCCTTGATAACACCTTGAAAATGGCCTTATGGATGTAATCATTGGCAAGTCAGAAACTAAGTATTTGGATTGTTCTAGCTGCAACTAATAGTTTCTGTGTTGATTGCTCCTGGATAGAAGCAATGGTTTTTCATTTCTGATCTTGGTTAAATTGCAGACATGTATAATTATTTTCAGTGTATGTCTATAAAAAGTCTGTCTTGTAACTTGTGTAAATTAACCTAATCTGTGATTTCATTTTTCTCCTAAAAAGTTGTGCCTTAACAATAGGGCATTGTATGTTAATAAAGGAAAACAATCTTTTTTTTAACAAGTGGGGAAACTAGGAACTTTTTGCCATGAAAGTTAAAGTTCTTTTAATGTTTTTAATATTAGAGTTGGGAAAATGCATTCAAGTTAAATAAAATTGATATAAAATTATTTTTGCATAATCTAGCATTTACAACTAAAGTACATTTTTATAACTGGCATCTATCTTGATGTATATAGGTTTGAAATGATACTTTATCCTTTCTTTTTTAATTTTAATATAAGGCCAGGATAGATTACATTTTTAAAAGTTTTTACTTTTAAATCATTTTAGTATGTTATTCTATCTGTTCTTGTTCTGAATCACTTCGGTTTTAAAAAAAATAGCTATTTATTCATTGTGCCATATCAGTAATTTATTAGTGTTCAAAAATACTGTATGTTGTATTGTATATAAACCAGAACAGTTCCTGGATAAGGGAGGGTTCTTTCTGATCACTAGTTACCGCAAGGCAAGAAGAATTAAACTTTGTACTTCAAAAAGAGGTTTTGGTTTTATGAGGTGCCGGTAATGTAGGTTGTTGATTTTTATTTTCTCAAAGCCTGGCAGGTGTTTGCATCGCAGTTTTCCATTGGTAAAGGCTTACAGGAAAGTGTTTTAATTGTTTTTAAAGTTTGGTGGTGAATTCTGTGAGAAAATGAGATACAGTTTTCCTTTGAGATAAAGTAAGCCAAACTTTCATAAGTTAAGGATAATGAATAACATAACACATCTTGCTATATATTGTTTGTAAGGCTTCCCTAAGTATTATGATTAAGGTAATTAGTGTAACTGCAAAAGCAGAAACTGATGTTTGATTATTACAATGTTCCGTTAAAGTTCTCTTTAGGTATATGTTATACACATTGTAAATTATTATTTAAGAAAGCTCCTGTATTTTTTTTAAATAGGAAATAACAGCATACATCACCATTAGGTCAATTAGCCTACAAAGACTTCATTTTTCCTCCCTGAGATGAAGCCCTCTTCTTCATTTATGTTGAGTTCAGGGGGGAGTGTTTATGGCATTTAATTTATGTGTAAAATAGGAATTTAAATTGCCATCTACCCTTATGTCCACCTTGGCAGTAGCCAAAGCTAGTTTTATACTGTAACAGGAAAGACCATGTATGCCATGACGAACTGTGGTGCTGTGGGTGGCTTTTAACCCATTTGATGCTGTTACTACCTAAGCTACTAGATGCATATACAGAAGGGGTTGAATTTGCACTAAAACTTTGCAATGGTGTTTCCAGTCTATGTCCCTACCTCTTCAAACTTTTTTTTTTTAAATCCCTTGTATAATGGGCTGTTAATGATGAGAGGGATTAAAATAAAAATAGCTTATAATACCTTTTCCCACTCAGCTGTAAAGGAACTAGACCACTCCCTGTTGCTGACATGCTTAGATACCAGAGTTTTCTTTACTTGGCCTGCTGTGCCCTGCCTCAACCATACCACCAAATTTAAGGGGTTCCCAACTTCAAACTTCAAGCTCTACTGAGAAGTAAAACTTCCCTCATGTAAACTTTTAAGGACAGGGATTACGTACCTTGGTGAATTTTGTTTTCTCCTCAACCCCGGCAGCTAGCCCAATGTCTTGAACAAACTAGGTGCTTAATGTATGTTGGAACTAAATTGAATAAAGGATTACTACTAGCATTATTATTTTTCATGCCTCAGTTGTGTAAGCTGGTTGCCTGTTTTGTTACCTTTGCAAATATTTATAATTATCACCCACAATATTTTAATATTTTGCTTCAGAGACTGCCCCTCAGCCAATTAGCTCTAGAGAATGTCATTGTCTCTAATTTGAAATGATTATCCCAAACTCTCTGCCCCTGGATATACTTTGCCAAACATATTTGAATTTTCTGAATAAATTGGTCATGTCTGAAATGGTGTGTTGCATCTGTTTTTTCTCTCTCTTTTTTTTTTTTTACTATAGTAAACTATAACAAATTTACCCTTTTAACCACTTTTAAATATACAATCAAGGGCATCAAATACATTCACAATGTTTTGTGACTGTCACCACTATCCATTTGAAGAACACGTTCATCATCCCAAACTGTACCCATTAAATAGTCACTCCCCATTTCCCCTCTCCCCAGCCCCTGGTAACTCCTGCTTTCTCTCTCTCAATACATCTACTGTGAACTCTTAATTCTAGGGATTCTCTGTGTTCTGTCTCACCATCTTCACAGAAGTCATATGTTTGAGAATGGGTGTATGTGATAAGCAGCTGTAATAAAGCTATAACTTGAATCTTTTATTAGATTTTTTAAAAAGAAGGATGCAGAATAGAAAAAAAGACAAAATTATAGGAAGGTGGTAATAGAAAAAGTACAATGAGAAAGATATCCAAGGCTTTTGCTTTCCTCAATCCCCTAGATGATAGAAGAGGTTATCCACTTCCTTTAAGATGTTTGTTTTTAAGTTGGTTTCTTCTGAGGATAAATCAAAATTCAGAAGAGTAAGACATTTCATTTATCTTTGGCAAACTGCACATCTCTCTACCTCCACTGATAGTTGCCTTTTGTGACATTGTTTTAAGTTCATTAGCTACACTTTTTAATTTATTGAATTTTTTAAATTGTTATTTTAATTTATTGCAGTAACATGGATTCAAGCATCCCACTCAATATAACTCTCTCACCCCCACCCCTTTGTCCCCACTAAACCCCCTTTGCCCTCCTCCCCCTAACTCCCTCCCCCCTTCCCTCTGGGATCTGCTGTCCTGTTATCTGTATCTCTGTGTTATGTATATATAATTCTACTAATCCCTTCACCTTCTCTGATCCCATCCCCTCATCCCCCTTCCCTCTGACAGCTGTCCCTCTGCTCCTTGTGACCCTGCCTCTGCCTCTATTCTATTCCTCAGTTCACTTTTTTCATTAGATTTCATATATAAGTGGGATCATACGGTATTTGTCTCTCTCTGACAAGTAGATTAAAAAGCTATGGTGCATACATGCAATGGAATACTACATGGCCATGAAAAGGGTAATCTTTTGTGATGGCATGGATGGACCCAAGATTATTAGTACACTTTTAAAATATAAATTGACATTCTTTCAAATGCTACATGATTTTTCTGAAATTTTGCTTGTTTTGAGTCTTGAAAATTTGTCAGCTTTACAGATTAGCATTTCCTACTTAAGTTGATTATAAAAATGGCAGGGTGACATACAATATTCTTACTTTCAAGTGTACAACATAATGATTTGACATGTAAGTAAGTACCTTACAAAGTAATCATAGTAGGTCTAGTAACCATCTGTCACTATGTAAAGTTTCAGGATATTCTTGACTATTTCTTATATGTCAACTAGATATAGATGTATTTTTAAATAGACTAGGGAAGATTTATGGGTTTGCTCTTAAAGCTGTTGAGCCCGGTTCTGGGTGGGAATTTCTAGGTGGTTTGATCTACTATTTTCAGACCCAGCTGGTCTCTCTAGGCCATGTTTGCATACAGAAGGCAGAAAATATCTGATTACCTAAAGAAGCAGATGTCTTTGTGACACTTTTTAGAACTTGGGCATACCTGATTTTACATTGAGTTCTTCCCAGTATTGGGTTTTTCTTAGATACTCTATAGCTATACTTAATAGTTAGTTGTGCTTATTATAAGTGCTGGCCCAGGAAAGGGCAGTGTGTGAGTGTTGTATTTTGTTTATCTAGCTACCTTCCCCTTCTTTATTTAACTACTGGGGAAATAGAGAAAATTTAAACCCCTGGCAGCCAATTCGAATTCATGCCATTTAGCCAGAAAATAGCAAGAGTTTCCATGATTGCCAGCGAGCTTTCTCCATAGTACATTTAATTTTATGGAATATTGGATCGGCTCTGGAGCCTTCCTTTGGCTTTTCTGTTGCTATACTATATTCATATCCTAACATGAAAAAATATTTTCTGTTCCTTGAAAGCCAGCATAAGCTAGTGATTTCATTTCTTATAGCCCTCGTTTCTTCCAAAGTAGGATAGAGTCCTTGGAGTCAAGCATCTTACACTGAAACAGATTTTTGTCATAGATTATGTGAAAAGTTGTACCTGGAATAGCCAAGATCAAGGAAGTTACATAAGGTGATCAAAAGAGCACAGCAGGTATTCACAAATTATGAGGAAAATAGTTGATATGTACATAAAGGGTGGGAAATCAAATTATGTGCATCCGAGGAAGGCTAGATAACTTCCTATGTGTGGTATTTTCATATTCCTTATTTCAATCCCATTTAACACCACTGAAGAGGAAGGCTAACTCCCATTTCAGTGATGGTCTCCCACCCCCCAAACTGTCAAATGCTAGTGCCTTTCGGGCTTGGGTTTTGCTGGGGTTGATTGTCTTTACCCTTTTGACATCAGTAAGCTAATTTTCTTCTGGTTTTCCTCCTACCTCTTTACTTCTTTGCAGTTTCTTTTCTGGGTCTCTGTACTGTTCATTCTTTTGATGTTTAAAGTTTCAGAGGTTTCATTTATGGGCTTCTGTTCATTGTATTAGCACATACTCCCTGCACAATTTCAAACCACCTCCTATGACCTATCACCAATGACCCCAGCTTCATATTGCCCATTTACAATGTCTCCTATGCTCTAAACCTGTATTTCAAAATGCCTATCTTTAATTGAATATCCTGCATGCTCCTCAATCTAAACTAATTATGTTCCTATATATAACCTCTGGCAGTCTCCTTAGCTAAGGATATCAGTGTCCCCAAATTCCCACAATCTAAAAAACAAAAATATTTCATCAGCTTTTTTTCTAGTTGCCTTTTCCTGTTTTCACCCAATCTCAGGTGCTTGTCATCTTGACTACCAAATGTCTTATGAGTCTCGTTTCTATTTTCACTGAGAAATTTTAGACTCTATCACTAAACTGGTTTAAGAGATTTTAAAATTTATTGTAAGGGTAGGGCTAGAAATAGTTTTTAAAAGTAAAACATTAAAATTATAAACCTAACACATGCTTACAAAGAAAAGGATGAAACATTTAGACACAAACTAAAAAATTAAAGTCACCTTAATCTACCATTTATAGTTACCCATTATTTATACTCTAATGGGTGTTTATTGTTTGCTTGTTTGTTTGCTTTCCCCATAGAACATAGATTATATACACATATTTCCCCATGGAATATAGATTATATACTAATACTTTAACAGAGATGTACTTAACTATTTTTATTCTGCTTTGTCTACTTAACATTTTTTATGCTAGTACTTTTTTACGGCATGTTTTAATAAGTATCTTATTCAACTGTTGTATATTTAAATTATTTGCTATGTTATTTATTACAAATAACACTACAGTGATAACCCACATGTGGCTACTTTCTTAAATTTCTATATGAAATGACACACATGTTTAAAGAATATAAGCAATAAATGCATTCTTATTAAGTCAGCAGTATATGTTTATGATAGGAAATTATTGTTCAACCAAAATGGTAGAATCCCATGCACATAATCAAACAAAATTAACATACTTGTTACAAGTATGTTAATGTTTTTGGGGTTCCAAGACCACTCTCAGCTTCAATGATTCGCTAGGAGGACTCAAAACTCAGTAAAGCTGTTATACTCATGGTTATTGTGTATTAAGTGTACAGATTAAGATCAACAATAGAAAAAGGCACAAAAGGAAGGGGCCAGAAGGGTTCCAGGTATAAGCTTCCAACTGTCCTCTCCCAGTGGAGTTGTGTAGGCAGTGCTCATTTCTCTCATCCACATGGCATGCACAGCAACATGCTGAGTATTGCCAACCAGGGAAGCTCACTCAAGTTTCGCTGTCCAGGGTTCTTACTGGTGGTTAGTCATGTAGGGAAGACTGACCATTTTTATGGCTGCCCTTAGTTTCCACACATCAGGTCGATACCATGGGGACCAAAGAACTCACCATAAATCACATGGTTAACAAAAACTATCCAGTATGGTCCAAGGCCGCTAGTTTTTTACATGTCTAGTACCTGCTGATGTCAAGAAATAAGTATTTTGAGCAATGAAAGATTTTCTTTTCAATAAAATTTAATTTTTTTAAATTTTTATTTATTTTTGAAAGAGGCTAGAGGAGAGAAAGACAGGAACATCAAGCTGCTCCTGTATGTGCCCTGACTAGGGAATTGAACCAGCAACCTTTTGCACTCTGGAATGATGCTCCAAATCAACCAAGCTATCTGGCCAGGGTTGGATATTTATTGATTTTTAGAGAGACAGAGAGAGGAAGGGAGAGAAAGTGTAAGGCAGAAAGGGAAGCATTTGTTGTTCCACTCAGTCATGCATTCTTTGGTTGCTTCCCGTGTGTGCCCTGACCAGGGATCGAACCCAAAATCTTGTCATTTCAGGACAACACCCTTAACTGAGCTAACTGGCTGGTGCCTTTTATCAAAAAAAATTTAAATTAGACTAAGAGAGCACACATCCTCTAGAAGACAATATTTACTATTATATTTAATGATCTTATCGAATATCAATATTTTCCCCTTGGTTGTTAAGAAACGTAAGAAAATTATGAGAAAATAAAGCATGGTCTACAAATATGGTAGTCTCTTTACTATTTTTTTTTAAGACATTAAATGATCAGGAGATTTAGAGATTTATAAATAATCAAATTTTATGAATCACTGTTTTGAGATGAATATGTACTTTTGGGATTAAATATATGTAGCCTAATCAAAATGTCAGGGTGACTGCGATGTACATAATTTTAACTATGTAGCCATTGGAATGTAGAAAATTTTATACTTTAGACTTCTGTTTCCTGAAGATGAACCTTTTCCAGTTTTATAATTTTCATGAACTTGAATAGTATATAGAACTTAAAATCTATTTACATGGTAATAATCAGAATAACAGTCAAGTTAGTGCCTGAGATCTATTATTTGTGAAGGCAAAGAAAGTATTTCCAGATAGAAAAAATAAATATGTTTTTGCCCATAAAGAGTACCATTTTTTATTTTCAGTTTGTATCCAGAAATAAATATGATATATTCCTGACTTATTGATATTAATCTAGCCATAAAATAGAGCTAAATAGGGATGTACTAATAAAGTAAGTTTATTAATAGATTCCTGTAAAATAAAGTTTTAGGTAATATATGTTAATCATGTACGACAACCATAAAGGCTATTTGGTGGGATTCTAATCATAATTTATTGTTTCATCTCTCAAAGAAGTATTCAAATAACAACAAACCTTTGTGGCAGGTAAAGCAGCCCAGAGAGATTTTTCTTCTTTGGGAGGTGGAGATGTGCAGTGAGGAACACAGGCCTTAGAGTCAGATGGGTAAACTCAGCTCTGGGTGAGTAACCTTGGACAAAAACGTTACCCTCTCTATGTCCCGTTTATACAAAAAGAGGGTAACGATATTTCCTCATAAGGCTAATCATGAAAATGAAGTCTCTTAAAAAGATTAGCTGCCATTAATATTTCATTTTGTTAACTGCAGTCTTCTGTTTCTCTTTGATAGTTTTCCTTCTGCCCCTTTGTTCTTGAGGATCTATTTTCCAGCACTATATTATCACAGAGGAGAAGGTTTTATTTTCTTGCTTTGAGAGAACAAACATCCTTCACACTGGGTCCAAGCTGGCTGCCTACTTGAAAGAGATACAGATGCTCTGACTTTCTGTAGGATGGAATTAAACACCCTTCCTGCCTACTGCAGCTCAGCTCAAGTTTGTTATTTTATCATTTAAATAACAGTGAAGTTCACAGCATCATGGGAGCCTTACAAGTGGCTTTTCAGGTCCCTTATGCTGACCCTCACCTTGGAATTTAAAGTCCTAACCTTGTTGAATTTTCCCCAAATCCAGCAGCACACTTGAAGTAACCAACTGACCCCATATTACTTCCTTCTTAACCTAAAATGTTCTAGATCAGTGATTTTTAGCTGGTTTGCTGCAACAAACTGGTGTGCTGCAAGAATTATTGAAACATGCAATACCTATTTAGTCAGGGTCACTGACCTCTTCTCCCTTTTTATTGTCAAATTAAAAAAATGTTGCCCCTGGCCGGTGAGCTCCGTCTGTTAAGAGCTCTGACTGAATAGCTACATTGGTTGGAGCTTTTTACCAGAGTACCAAGGTTGCCAGTTCCATCCCCAGTCAGGGCACATAGAAGAATAGCTCAATGTTCCTGACTCTCAAAAAAAAGTCAACAGCCAACACAATAGCCATCCAGTGTAAATGAATCAAACCTATGCTTTTTTGGGGGGAGGGGGATCATACTGGCAAAAAGATATCTTTTTTAATGTGCCACAAAATTTTAGTAATTAGTTTCTGTGTGCCATGAGATGAGAAAGGTTGAAAATTGATGGCCCTGCCTGATTGGTTCAGTGGATTGAGCTTCGGCTTGGAGTGTGGCTGTCCCCAGTTTGATCCCTGGTCAGAGCATACATGAGAAGCTACCGTTTGCTTCTCTCTCCCTTCCTCCCCTGTCTACCCTTCTATCTTTCTTCCCCTCATGTAGCCAGTGGCTTAATTGGTTTGAGCCTTGGCCCAGGGTACTGAGAATAGCTGGGTTGATTCAAGCAACGGCCCCAGGGGTTGCCAGATGGACACCGGTCGCGGTGCATGCAGAAGTCGGACTTCCTATCTCCCCTCCTCTCACTTAAAAAAAAGAAAAAGAAAATGTTGAACATTGCTGCTCTAAGACAAATGTCTTTTTTTTTTTTTAACTTCTATTTTATTCATTTTAGAGAGGAGACACAGAGTGAGACAGAGAGAGAGAGAGAGAGAGAGAGAGAGAGGAGGAAGAGCTGAAAGCATCAACTCCCATATGTGCCTTGACCAGACCAGTGCAGGGTTTTGAACTGGCGACCTCAGTGTTCCCAGGTCGACGCTTTATCCACTGTGCCATCACAGGTCAGGCGAACATTGCTGCTCTAGATAAGTACTTAATCACCCAGACAGTTCTCTTCTATAGGTAGTTTATTGCGAGGATATACAAATAATAATTTGTATCACTGATTTTTGCAATGTTTGCCATTTTTATGTGTCCACTTTATCACTGGAAAGAGGGACATAAATATTTTTAAATCTAATAAAATTGTTAAACCAACTCCATATAATCCAGAATCAATTCTAAGAACTCACTGTTAAGAGTCTGTTTCTCTAGAACCATTCTTCACATCAAATTCTGCATCATTCTGAGTTCAGTCAGAGAAGAAGAACCACTGGGAATGCACATATATGGACATGCATATGTATATGTATGTGTAAGTACCAGTATGTATAAAATAAGAAAACTGAGAGTTGGTTAAACAGTCTCTCCAAAGTCACTGTCTTTGTGCTAATGCTGAAGATCAGGGTAGTCATACACAAGTCACTGCACCAAAAACTGAAAATCAACAAAAACACCTCAGCATAAGCTTTAATTTTAAAAAGGCAGGGACAAGAAGGATTTTAGGGAGCATTTGACTTGGGGACAAAGTACAATGTTTTCTAATGCTATAGCAAGTGGTGTTTAGAAGAAGGTTAGCTAATTTGGGGTGGAAGGGATTGTTCTTGTGGTTGTGTGGTCATTGTTCTAGAAATTTGGACCTCATCTGGCAAGGACCAGCTGGGGTCAAGGACATACAGCAACCACAGTAAAAAACTCTCAGTCCTTGTCTCTCTCCCAACATGTCTGGAGCCAGCAGGGAGTTCTTTTTTTCTCCCCAGAAAGAACTTGGCTTCTGAGGGCAAAGTATCAGCACAGCACCCAACACAGACCAGAGGCTTTAGTAAGTATTTGTTGACCTAAAACACCACAAAGAGAGAAAAGAGGAAACAATGGGAGAGTAAGATCACAGAGGAGTTGTCTAGAGCATAGATGAGGCAGGTCTGACTTACATAAGGAGAGGAAATCTCTTCTTTAAGACAAGAGAGGAGAGGAGAATTTATGTAAGAATAAAGGTATTGGAAGTATAAAGAAAGCTAAAAGGGGATTTACTTAACAGCCCTGGCATTTTTATTTTTGGAGGAAGTAGGAGTAAAATGAAAGACTTTGGGACAATTATAAAATGTTATTTTCAAAGCTAGTGTGAGGAAATGTATTTCTGGAGCAGAGGGGCCCTTGAGAAGTAGTTAGCCATAGTTACCTGCAGAAAACATCACTTTTATTTGGGAAAGCCATTTTGAAGGGATTCTTCCCTGTGCACATTCCTATTCTTCAAGGAGTTATTGGGACCTGGAAGTTAAGGTTCTCTGTTGCAATGTACAAGGCAATATTCACTGAGGTCAGAGTATTTGAGCAATATGAACAAGGAGGATTAGAACTTATAATAAAAAATCTTATATATAAAAATGTTAACTCATTTATAACTGAATGTAATTTAGAATACCATCTTCTGGTTAATGGAGAAAAGAGTTAAACTTGTAAAAATCTGAATATAAAAATGGACAATGGTTCAATCATATACAAGCAGGACTTTGACCCGCAAGATTCATCAACCTGTGCATAAAACCAATGCCTTATCTACAGTAAACATCCCAGGAAGCCAGTGTGCTTTAAGTCAGACTTGTAGGAATCCATTTTGCTCTCTCTAGTGACAATCCAGGAAACTTAACAATGACTTCTGTAACAATCAGCCCCAAATGGCCAGGACTTCATTAACATCTACCAATTTCCCTAATTTTTGTTCCTATTTCTAGCTTAGGATCAACCAGTTCCTGTAACCAGTCACATCAGATGCCCCTCTGCTAGTCAGCCTGCCCATAGCTTCCCAGGCCAACAGCCTCTGATAAGGGCACATCTGAAGACTCCCCTTCTCGTTTTTCTACTGTAACACTTTCCTACTCCTCTGTGTGCCTTTGAACCTTTGCCCAGATGCAGATGATGGTAACCAGAATAAATATTCTCTGCTTTGCTTGTTTCATGTGGTTGGTCTCTGTTTATTTCTACACTTGCCAAATCAAGACAATACTGTCACTTCTGATAAAGGGTTAATTAAGGTCTATTTGTTGTCACACTTGTGAGCTCTCCCCTTCTTCTGCTTTCAGCTTCTATGGTAGGCCAAGTTCCCAGAGGCTTCTATAACTATCTTAACAGTGGGGATGGGCATCTGGTCTGAGTACCATTGTCTGCCACAATCTGATCTCTGCTGAGACCAATATGCCTATGGTCTTTGGATGTTGGCCATTGTTTTGTTTTGTTTTGTTTTTTTCCTAAGTGAGAATCAGGGAGGCAGAGTCAAAGTCCTGCATGTGTCCTGACCAGGATCCACCCAGCAAGCCCCATACTGGGATGCTTTGCCCATCTGGGGCCATTGCTCTGTCTGATGCTCATCAATAGAGCTATTTAGCATCTGAGGTGAGGCTGTAGAGCCATTCTCAGTGCCCAGCACCAACTTGCTCCAACTTAGCCAGGGCTGTGGGAGGGGAAGAGAGATAGAAAGAGAGGAAAGGAAGAATGGGAGGGGTGCAAAAGCAGACGGTCACTTCTCCTGTGTTCCCTAATGGGGAATCGAACCCAAGACATTCACACACCAGACCTACGCTCTATTACTGAGCCAACTGGCCAGGGCCTCCCTATTATTCTTTAATTATTTCTTTTTAGGTTCAAACATGCTAAGAGCTAAGGCATGATTAGTTATTTGTAGCTAAGAGCCCTATCAAACACTCTTCCAACCACTGTAATCTGTTATTCAGGGACCCTGAGGCCTTAACAAACAGGCCAGCTCTGATATTAATTGCTAAGAGGCTTTCTCTCTTTTAGGTTACACCCTGACAAGGAAGGCAGGTTGGGCAAAGTACTCAAATTCAAAGAGAAACAGCTATATTATAATAAGAGGTGACCCAAATACAAGTCTATTGGGGCTGAAACAGGAGATAACAAGCAACCATCAGACTGACTAAGAGAACATGTATACTTTCCTCAGGTTCTCGAAATACCCATTGGTGTTTTTACAGGCACATAAGGTGGTGGTGGTGGTGGTGGGGATCCAGCTATTTTAATTGAGTGTTAAAGTACAGAATGGCAGCTCTTTGATCTGGAGAACCTCAGAAAACTCAGGTTCCAGAAGCTACTATACTGAGTACTGCTGTGAGCCAGGCCCTCTACTAAACACAGGACATTCTCTATTTTAGTTCATTTTCTCCATAGTTTGCAGAAGCAGAACCATACCCCCATTCTATAGATAAAAAAATTGAGGCATGGAGAGATTTTTTTAAATTTTTTTCTTTATTTTTTATGGAACAGAGAGAGAGTCAGAGAGAGGGATAGATAGGGACAGACGGACAGGAACGGAGAGAGATGAGAAGCATCAATGGTCAGATTTTTTTTTCCTTGCAACACCATAGTTGTTCATTGATTGCTTTCTCACACGTGCCTTGACCGCGGGCCTTCAGCAGACCAAGCCACCCCTTGCTGGAGCCAGCGACCTTGGGTCCAAGCTGGCGAACTTCTGCTCAAGCCAAATGGACCCGCGCTCAAGCTGGCGAGTTCGGGGTCTCGAACCTGGGTCTTCCGCATCCCAGTCTGATGCTCTATCCACTGCGCTACCACCTGGTCGGGCAAGCCATGGAGAGATTAAGATCAAAGTCATGTAGCTAGTAAGTTTGGAACCATGATACAGAAACTTAGCAAGGATGAGAGAGATAATCAAAGTACCTTCTGTTTTTTTAAACTCATATTTTAAGCTAAGAAAATATTGTTTAATTAAATCAAGGTTCAAATAAGGCTGCAAGGCAGAGATGCCTTAACCCCTTACCTGAAAGAAAAGTGATAGATGAGAGAACTGGGGCTTCCCTCATGAGTCAGTGAGAAGGTCCTGTTCCCTGAAAAGCTCAGTTTGTTCTTCCACTTACAGAGACGAGCGATTATACAGCTTTTTCCAGAGCTGTTCATAAACAACTCCCAGAGCCAAACCTCCTTCTTGGTCTGCGGAAGAGTTTAAGTGAGAAGAGGCCTGGGTTTTATTTCCTCCTACAATATTGCTTGATTTGGCTGGCCTCTGATACCCTGCAAGTTCTTTTATCTTCGTGGGCCGTGTAGAGATGGGTGGAAGGCAGGGCTTTGTTTGTGGCAAGTGCTTTTCTTGCTTTAAAAATTAGCAGTTTTTGAGCAGCGATTTGCAAAGGGTAGCCTCCAGACCAGAGCATCAGGATCACCTGGAAAATTAGGTGCTCAAACACTCAGGCCCGCCTCAGAACTACCAACACAGAAACAATATGGGGAGGTCCAGCCATCTGCTTTGAACACATTTTTCAGGTGGTGCTGATGTTTGCTCATGTTTGAGAACATTGGACTCCATATAAATCCCTAAATCAGCTTTTTTATATTTTTTAGCAAGAGAGAGCTTTTTTATTTTTAATGTAACAGCTTCAGTGAGATATAATCCAGGTGCCATACCAAATCACTCATTTAAAGTATGTAATATAGGGGATTTCAGCATATTTACAGAGCTTTGTAACCATCTGTGCCCATTGGCAGCCCCTCCCCCTTCTACCTTCAGTTTCCATCCCTCTAAGTTCTAGCCAATCACTAATTAATTTGGTCTCTGTAGCGTTTCCTATTCTGGGCATTTCATATAAATAATATTTTACAATATATATATTTTTATGACTACCTTTTTTCATTTAGCATAATGCTTCAAGAGTCGTTCATGTTGCAAATGTATCAGTGTTTCATTCTTTTTTAGGGCTTAATAATATTCCATTTTATGACTACACCCCATTTTACCTACCCATTCATCAGTTGATGCACATTTAGATTTTAATTTGGTTTTATTAAATCTCTGTAGTACAAGCTTCCTCCTTCCTTGTTTAAAATATCTACATGTGAAAATTTTGTATTTACACACATTATTGGGAATTATTACTTAGTATCAAGTGTATCATAAGCATTTATGAAGTGCATAGTGTTCTAATTGCATAGTGTTTTTCTACCCCAAGTAGATTTAGGGTTTGTAAGACTATTCTTAAAACTACTATTACTGCCACCAAATTAGAAATAAATCAGACATGTGGGATTTCATGTGATGTCTATTTTATGAGTTCCTCGCTGTGTCTATTAGCAGGGGCAGCCTCATGGGTGCTGGCGGCTGGTGTCCAGCACTTCTGAGCTCTGGGTCCTGATCAGTGCTTAGGTGAATACTGCACACAAGTCATGTCTGGGTGTTACGACTCCTACTCCTTCCTTATATTTTAGAAGTTCCTGAAAGGTTGTAAAACCAAATGTTTGACTCAAGTAGTAGAATAACATTATCCTTAATTCCCCTTTCCTGTAGCATGTCAACAGAAGACTTAAAGCTTCTGCAGTAGAAACATATATTTGACTTACAGGTGGATTGGCAATTCTGAACTAAGACATGTGCACTTGCAGGGGATGCCAGATATCAGGGGGAAAGTCCTCAGAAGACTTTCATCTCAACAATGCATGGCTGCTATAAGAAACCTGTATCAAGCCAGGTGAATAATCTGTCTCCACAGATTGAGATTATCCAACAAAAGAGGCCACAGAAATATCTCTGTAACTGAAAAGTATTTTTATGTCCAAGAAACAGATAATAGGGGATCTCTCTAAGAATTTATTGTTCATGGATGTAAAACTCAACTCAATGTGGTTCTACATTTTGGAGATTTATGATCTTAGAAATCACTGATGCAGCAATTAAGGATATTAAATAAAATTAAGTGAATTTTTACATGTTACTTTGTTTTTATGAATAAATAATAAAGAATTTTATTCTACATTGTAATAAAAAATGAGAAGCTAGACCATTCTCTTAAAAATTGCGTCTAATATTTGAGTATTTTGAAGTCACAGAAAAAGAATTTAAATGCTCTATCTCTTTAATGGCTTCAAGGACTATTTTCTTCTCTCCCTTTTAACTCTTTTGGGTGGATCTTATCAGAAATAGTACTGAAGGATTCTCATAACACTTCAACATGAATTTCAGTTTTTCTAAAAGGGACATGACCCTGTGAGTACAAACACTTTCTGATATTTCAAAGATCATATTTGATTTGATGTGATGTTTTTGCCACTTCCAAAAGTTTTAATATCTTGCTGAACAGTTTAAAATTTGGAGCAAATAGAGAGAGACCATGATTCGCAGTGAGTTTACTGATGGAATACAGCACTTTTGTGGTCTCCATTTACTCTCTAGAACTTTTATCCCATCCTCCCAGCCAGATCTGTTTGCCAGCCAATCATGCTTTGGGGATGAATATGAGAACACAGAAAAGAAGAATTCCATTTGTTAGGCAGAGAGCAGAGTGGTCTCTTTCCCAAACCAGATTTCTGATTGTGAAACAAGTTTTCCATGGCTCTGCTGGGAGTTCTTCCCAGATATGTAGTGGGTCAGATCTTATTTCACAGTAGGAATGCAAACAGAACATTTGCAAAAGTTTTTCTTTCTGTTTTCAGTGAATTTAGTTTTCTAGCTGGATTAAGATTTTTGGTTTCATCAAATCTCCAACTGGCAGAAGACCAGACCTAATTTTTCAAAGAGAACATTGTCATGGGAAGTATTTTTTAAAGTGGCTGAAATTTTGCCTAAAGCAGCTGTTGGTAGGTAAGCAGTGGAGTGGCATGGGGCCGGAGTGAAATGTTCTTTCTCAAAATCACTTTATTCTTTGGAGAAGTGATAAAACATTTTTCAGTGTGTCAAACAGTTGTATTTAGACTGCAAGCCAAATACGTCTTGGAAACCTCAGCAGATTAAATATCTCAACAAAAGAAAACATGTAAAATTGTAAGGTATGTTAGACAACAAAACGATACAGCCACTAACAGTAAGAGCTGACTCGCCACTGTGATAGGTCACCCTCAGCCTTGGAAACCTGGAGAGTGACAGGGTGGACCCGCTAAACTGGTGGCTGTGTTTAACTCAACAGTTTAAGAATAGTAGTTTATTATTGAGCCATGTCCTGGGTAGTGTGTCTGCATTTGAATACCCTTCTGCCTCTTATTAGCTGCATGGTCTTGGGCAAGGTAATGAGCCAGAAAAAGGCATAAACACAATACCAACCAAAGTGTTGTTTTGAGAATGAAATGAGATAAAGCAAGGAAAATCACACATCGTTAAAAGATGTGTGTTCCCTCCTTCAGTCATTGCCTGATGCCAGGGCTGCTGCCCCATGCTGTGTTTATTAGGGCAGAACTCTCTTTCCTTCCAGTGACAGACATGAACTCAAATTAAATTCAGCAGAAAATGATCTATTGGCTCAAGTGCCTGAAAAAGATGAGGTTAAGGATGAGATCGACTGTTCAAATGATGTGACCATCTCTGTCCCTCCTTGTCTCTCTATCCCTTGGCTGTCTGTCTGCAGGTGTGTTGTCTTTGTTTTCTCCTTCTGTGGACTGTCTTTCTGCACAAGATGAGTATATGACTCTCAGTGAGCCCCGATCCACCTTCTTCCAACAGGCCCCACTTGCATGGAAATGTTTTCCTTACTAACTGTACAGAAAAGTGCTGGAAAGGATTGTAGTTGATTCAGTTGAAACATGTGTCCTCACCTATTGCTATTTCTCCTGTCCATGGGGCAAGATGGCCTGTTAAAGAGGGAAGGTTAAGTGGAGGAAACAATAGCTACTAAAACCCAATCGACAAGGATTTATCTGTGAGAATGAGGTGAGGAAACCGTACCAATCCCCAGTCAGTGCCCCTAGTCAAGAGCAGCTGACAACCAGTATCTCCTTAAGACTTCTCACGGGTTCTTCCCTGATTGAGGGCCCAGGTCTCAACATCTTAGTTCTACAGCACAGATTTCTTTCTTTCTTGCCTAAGACCAGACATTCTTAGCACCTTGCTCTTCTGTGAAGTATTAGGCTGGGGAGAGACAGGCAACCCATGGATTGGACTGCACCTCTGTTTTTCATCTCAGAACATATATTCCCATCAAGTTCCCTGATCATTCTTTTTCTCTAGATTTCCAGGAGTCAAGGCAAAGCCATTAATACTCTGTTAGTCCAAGTAGCAGATGGCCGTGCCCCTGCCGGCCCCTAGAAACCTGGGTGGAGGGAGATGCACAAGGCAGATTGCAAGTGGGAAACAGAACATTGTCAGTTTGAGTGTAATGAGTACTGGTGCCCAGGGGCCTACATCCCATGCTTTTCTACTTACCCCTAGTGATTAGTTTCATTCTGGCAAGAGGACACAAGAGGAACTGAGTTCTTTAGTGGGCTGTCGATGTGGCAGATATGACAGATTAGACACTCTGATAAATATTAGGAAAGACTGAGGCTGTAAATAAACAAAATATTCCTGATTTGTCATATCTCATAATTTGGGCAGTTCTTCATCTAACAGGCAAAATGTAAGCAGAAAAAACCAGATGACAATGGATAACAGACTAGGACAGAAAAGCTCTGGAATAAACACCAACCCTTCTCTCTTTTTTCTTAACAACAATCCTTCTCTGGAAGGACTTGAGTTCGTGGTGAAGATCTGTGGGAACACAGATGTATTTTTGTTAAGAGCCACCCACAGAGTTAACTCTGATATCCAAAGAGTTAATATATTTTAAAAAAATTTTTTGTGCTTTCAAAGTACTAACATTTAGAAGTGAGTTTTAAAAATAATAATTTACATCCTAAAAATTATCTGTTGTAATAAATAAATAAAGGCATGTTTAGAAACCTGGGTATGAATTTGTTTATTTATTATCCTTGACTTCTGCATTAGTGATTCCTTTGTTGTTGTTGTTGTTGTTTTCTGTATTTTTCCAAAGTTAGAAGCAGGGAGGCAGTCAGACAGACTCCCGCATGCACCCGACTGGGATGCACGCAGCATGATTACCATGGTGCGATGCTCTGCCCATCTGGGGCATCGCTCCATTGTGGCCGGAGTCATACTAGTACCTGAGGCAGAGGCCATGGAGCCGTCCTCAGCACCTGGGGCAACTTTGCTCCAATAGAGCCTTGGCTGTGAAAGGGGAAGAGAGAGACAGGGAGGAAGGAGAGGGGGAAAGGTGGAGAAACAGATGGGCGCTTCTCCTGTATGCCCTGACTGAGAATCAAACCCGGGACTTCCACAGTCCAGGCCCAATGCTTTACCACTGAGCCAAGCAGCCAGGACCACATTAGTGATTTCTAAGATCATAAAGTCAAGTTTCACATTTATAACCAAAAATTCCAGGTACTCCTTATCTTCTGTTGCTTAGAAATAAGTATTTTGTTTACTGCCATGGATTCAGTCACCTATTACCAACCTTTACCCTGGTTGCTTTGAGTTTTGCCCTGATTCATCTGATTAAAGTGAGTGCAATTGTACCTGTACTAGCTTGCTTGGGCTGCCATTACTAAGTACCACAGATGGGGTGTCTTCAATAACATAAATGGATTGTTTCACAGTTCTGGAGGCCAGAAATCCAATATCAAAGTGTAAGTAGGGTTGATTCCTTCTGCGGGCTGTGAGGGAGAATCTGCCCATGCATCTCTCCTACTTTCTGGAGTTTGTTGGCAATATTTGGCAGACCTTAGCTTGTAGAAGCATCACCCTGATCTCTGTCTTTATCTTTACATGGTGTTCTCCGTGTGTGTCCAAATTTCCCATTTATAAAGTCATAAATCATACTAGAATAAGGCCCATCCTACTCCAGTATAACCTCTTCTTAACTAACTTCACCGGCAATCATCTCATTTCAAAATTAGGCCACATTATGAGATACTGGGGATCGAGACTTCAACACAGACATTTTTTGGGGAAGACAATGCAGCTCATAGTAATACCCCTATCTACGAAGAAATAGGATAAGGATAAGAATGAAAGGAATAAGCACTTTTAAATTCATAGTTATAACAATTTTGGAGAAACTGAAGAGTTGTTCTAACTATTGTAATACCTTAAAAGTGTTTTGTTTGCTTTTAAGAGCTTACAGGTATTTTAGAGCATTTGACATATTTGATTTGTGAAAAAAATTATGTTTTCACTTAGTGTTTAAATACCTAATTTGTTAAAGTCATATACTTTGGTGTATTCTTAATGTAAACAGTATGAACATATTTAGATGAATTAATTTTAAAATGAAAAGTAAATATTAAAAAAGTAATATTGAGTGTTCCATAGAAGAAAATTCTGTAGATATTAATTAATCTGTGAATAGAAAGCTGCAGTAAAATTCTGATATGGAGTGTCATTAAATCATCAAAAGACCCTGCCCATTTCCCAGGTCTCAGTACAAGCAAGAGCCTACCTGTGAGATCCTGTGTTCCAGGCTGAGCATGGCAGGAGCAGGTTCTGGGAGGTGGGTTGTAAAAGACTTCGAATGTAAGCTCAGACCAATTTTCAAGCATCTTTTAACTGCAGAATCTTTTGTGCAGATAATATCTCACATGTAAACCGAATCCTCTGTCTTTGGATGCTCCCCTAGTCACTTCTAGTTTGGGGCTCACATTTTCATCGTGGCTGTTTTCTCTGACCACTCCCTCATTCCCAGTTGGTGGGTCTTGGCTGTTTTTGTAATTCTAGCCCATAGTTCTCAAACATTAAAGTGCATGTGAATCATCTGGGGATTTTTAAAAAATGCAGCCTCTGTGTCTGTAGAATCTAGGATGAAGCTGAGATGATGTGTTTCCACTGAGCTCCCAAGAACGCCTAGGCTGTGGGCCAAGGAAACGCACTAGGGCAGCAAGGATCCGGACGCGATGCATCTCGGTGTGCTTCTCCCGCACTCCCACGTTAAGTGCTGTTCCTGACACATCTCCTCTATCTTAGGTTAGACCAAGAGATCTGACTGCCTGACCTCAACCCTTAGTCTCAGGGGATATAGAGGAAGAGTCCCTATGTTAGTGGTGCTGTCCCTACTCCCAGGACTTCTAAACTTCAATTTTTGTGTGCCATATAGATCATTTTCTGGTGAATAGGAACTTAATTTATATAGATATTATTTTAATCATTACTGTTGTTATGTTAAAAAACAGAAGACCTGGATATATATATGAATTTATGGTTGACTTCCCCGTGAGTGTTGTGTGAACTAAAAAGAAATCTTAATGTTTTCTATTTCTATAGTAGAAGGCTGCTCACAGACTTTTGAACTTTAGAAGAAAAAATTTTTAAAATTTCTCTAAGGATATTATAAACTAGCTATTGGTTATTTTTATTTTAGCCATTTTATTCATAAAAGAAAGTCATGATATGAGTAATTAAAACAAACAAACAAACACTCTTGATTGCCTTGCTTCCTCTTGTTTGGGCTGTAAATCTGGTTTCTTTAGAGTGAAATATCAAACTCTGCCACACGGGGGAAGCAAAGCATCGCTCTTTCTACCTCAACCAGAAAGCCATGTTTTAGGATTAGGGTTGAGTTTCAAAACCTTGAAGTTAAAACTGAAAATAACAGAAATAATCTTACTAGTAATAAACCTGTCCTGCTGGTTGAAATTCCACAGGTATACTCTTCTAACTTAAAATTTTGTTTTATAAATTATGTTATAAGTAAACTATTATTAAGAGAAACAGCTCATTTTTTCTTATAATTGTATCTAACCCACAAGCCTGGCAGGTAGGCAGGTAAGAAGATATAGGGCATATTCACTTCATTCCAGTTCAGGATACCACTTTGACCACAGTGTCCAAAAAATACAGGCAGAGGCAGGGGGAAAATACAAGAAAAGAAGTGTTTGAGGAAAGAAAACTGATCTAACTGAATGCTGTGTTAATGGAGCTAACACACAGGTAGTCCTGAAGAATCACTTTAAAAAACCACAAAACAACAAACAGACAACTTTGTCTTGAGAAATTATTTTGTAAACCATTTTAATATCATTTGAGCTGATATGTAGAATACTAACTGTTCTGGGAAGTGATAGGATCAATTTATATTTTTTATATGATACTATCAGCTTAGCCTTTGCTGCCATGTAATTTTGGACCTTCTTCTTCTTCTTCTTCTTCTTCTTCTTCTTCTTCTTCTTCCTCCTCCTCTTCCTCCTTACTACTATTTCTTCTTCTTCTTCTTCTTCTTCTTCTTCTTCTTCTTCTTCTTCTTCTTCTTCTTCTTCTTCTTCATCTCCTCCTCCTCCTTCTTCTTCATCTCCTCCTCCTCCTCCTCCTCCTCCTCCTCCTCCTCCTCCTCCTCCTCCTCCTCCTTCTCTTAGACGAGAGGAGAGGAGATAGTGAGGCGGACTCTCACAAGTGTACTGACTGGGATCTGTCTACCCAGCAACTCCATCTGGGGCCAATGCTTTAGTACCAAACTATTTTTAGCACTTGAGGCTGATGCACTTGGACCACTCAAGCTATCCTCAGAGCCCAGGCCATGCTTAAATGCATTGAGCCACTGGCTGTGGGAGGGGATAAAAGAGAGAATGGTAAGAGGGAGGGGAAGAGAAGAAGACAGTCACTTCTCTTGTTTATCCTGACAGGGAATTGAACCTGGGACTTCCATATTCTAGGCCAACGTTCTATCCCCTGAGCCACCAGCCAGGGCTGAACGAACATGCTTCTATTTTGTCTCTGGGCAAACAGACAAAATCTTGTGCCTCTGTGTTGTCAGGGAATAAATTAGGCAAAAGAATGATGGTTTGAGATTTCACACAGCATACATGCATGCAAGTTCAGTATTCTGTCATTCAGCTGCAGCCTCATGTCACACAGAAATGGCTAAATTCTAGGAGAAGACATGAGTTCTTGCATCCCTGTCCTCTTCTTCTTTAAGGCTAAAGGTGGAACACAAAGGAGAGTTTTTAAAGCCAATCTTGGTCACTAAATCACTGTAATGATGTCCTCCTTCAATGTGTTTATGTGTTAACTCAGGCAAGAGTCACTGCACCGGCTGACCTGGATGCTCGATACGAGGCTGGGCAAGATGCTGTTGTTGCAGTCTTAGCCATGTAGTGAGGGTGAAAATGTGGATACAAGAGCAATTCCAGAGATAAAGTTCCGAGGTGACATGCAGCCAGAGAGTGCTAGAGCATGTGATTGCCAGCAGGCAAACCCACTGGATTCCTCAATTTCATTCTATTGCCATTGGTCCAGCCTTGACTTGGCTTCTGAGCTCCAGACCCATACATACAAACTGCCTACCTTAGACCACCACGAAGATATTGTGGCTTCCTGACTGGGACCCATTCCAGTGAAAGGCTGTACTACAGAAATCCTGTATTATTTCTTTTTCTTATTCTCACCTGTGAGTAACCAGCAGCATCTTTTGTTTCTATTTTTAAAACATATCTTGAACCTATTCACCTCTCTCCATTTCCATGATCATTCCCTGGTCCAACAGCAATCGCCTCCACCTTCAGCACTGCAAACCCTCCTACGACTGTCCTCTCTGGCTGCCCTAACCCAATCAATTCTCCACTCAGAGCCATGGGTGATCCCTGGAAATAGAAATCATATTATATTTTGGACTTACTTAATACCCTTTATTTTAAGGCCATGGCTCATCTAATCCAAATACCTTTCCTTGGCCTCTGCTGGCCATGTCCCAGTTTACCTGAGACTCTGCCGGTTTTGCTACTCAAACTCCTGTGCCCCAGGAAATCCTTCACTCCCACAAACCATGACAGTCAGTCACCCAAAGACTTGATGAGTTCATCTTACCCACTTCTCCAGACACATCCCATTTCACTTTTCCCCGTACTCACTAGGGTTGAGCCACACTGATCTCATGTTGTCCAGTTAGCAGGAAACTGAATTCATTTTGCCCTCAGCTAAAGCCCTGCTATTTCCAGTGCGACTCCTGTTCTCAACCTTCAGAAGCTGGCCTCGTCACAATCCTCAAGCCACATCCCCACAGTCCTCCTTTGTAGATCTCCTGCCTTTACCCTCTACCAAATAAGCTGATCTCATTATGTAGGTCAGTGATTTTCAACTAGTTTGCCACAAGAATTTTTAAAACATGTAATACCTGACTATTTAGTCAGGGGCATTACCATTTTTCTCTTAGATTGTCAAATAATAATAATAATAAAATGACAACAGTCAACACAACAGTCACCATCTGGTATGAATGTATCAAAGTTATACTTATTTTTTTGTCATAGTGGCAAAAAAATATAATTATTTTGTTGTGCTGCAAGATTTTAGTAATCAGTTTATATGTGCCATGAGATGAAAAAGGTTGAAAATTGCTGATTTAGGTAATTGTTTTATGCAATTTCTCCACTAGAAGGTATCCTTCTTCTTGAGAATAGAAACATAATTTAGTGGTTTCTTTTCAGCACTGTGCCTAAAACTGTACTCAAGACATAATTGTCAGTTAATATTTGTTGAATTAATTTTAGAAATGTGAGTACCTCTGGCATCTTTTTGTTAGTCTTAGTTAAATTTTCTTCTCATATTACTCTACCATTTTCAACCTCCTCTTTTCAGCTTAGGTCAGTGGTTCTAGAACTTGGGTGTGCTGAGCTAATTTAACAGTTCCATTTGTGATCTGTAGATGAGTAGTAAAGTCCGGGCACCTAGACTTTAGCCACCACCCCCTCCACCACACCAGGGGGGGTGGCCTATAGGCCATATTTTGAACTGGGCTGACTTCCACTTTTTGAAAATCTACCAACTGCATTTGCTGTCCCATTTCATGTTTATTTTCCACTTAATATATAGTTAACCTTGTATGCCATCCAATTCCCCAAATTCTTCTTATTCAACATTTTATTTAAGACATACTCCTCTTCTTATTGGGGAGGCAGAGAGACAGCTCCCCCATGCACCCTGACTGGGATCCACCTGGAAAGCCCCCAACTGGGTAATGCTCTGCCCATCTGGCACAGCTGCTCTATTGCTGGGCAACAGAGCTATTTTAGTGACTGAGGCAAGGCCATGGAGCCATCCTCAGTGCCTGGGGCCAACTTGCTCAAACCATTCTAACCATGGCTGCAGAAGGAGAAGAGAGAGAGAGAGAAATGGGAAGAGGAAGAGAAAGGGAAGGGGTGGAAAAGCTAATGATTGCTTCTTCTGTGAACTCTAACCGGGAATCAAACCTAGGACTTCCACACGCCAGGCTGATACTCTACTGCTGAACCAATGGGCTAGGGCTGGAAAACATATCTTTTTACTTTGTGTCTAACATTTCTATATATTTTATAGGGAAAAATTCAATATCAGTTTTATGATGCCTTCCTTAATTTTCTTCACAGAATTATTTGATCTGCCAAATCAAATTTGATCCAACAATATATTTTTATGTTCTAAAACAGTAATTTTGTATGTTTTCCTTGAAGGCAGGAATCATCTCTTACCATTTTTATTCTTAATTTTAGCAAATAGTAGTGTCTCAACAACTGTTTGTAGAATAAATGGATAAATGGATGAACAGTGCATTCACTGATGAGCTCAGTGAGAGAAACAGATAAACAAATAACCACAATATTATGGAATAAATGATAAATAAAGAAACAATTAGTCATGCTGGGTTTTGAGGAAGTTATAAAAAATTCAGAAAGAGAAGGTAATAGGTATATAAGATTTTAGGGAAAGTGTTTGAGAACCAGACGGGGAAAGAAGAGTGGATGTGGCAGGAAGGGGAACAAGAAGAGTAAAAGTTCAGAGTTTACAATGTGCTTGAGAAACAGCAGACTCACCTGTGTGGTGTGAGCTGCATTGGAAGCAGGGCCTGCAGAAGGAAGTTGGGAAGAGTGAGCAGGGAGAGGAAACTAAGTCCAAGGTAATTGTGAGCAATGGGAGAAGAGATGAAGGATAATGCCATAGTTAAATCTGTGTTTCATGGAGATAACTAGTGCAATGTAGAGGATTAAAAATAGAAGAGAGACTGGAGGCAGGAAGGCCGATTAAAAGCCTTTTGTAGAAGACAGCAAATTAGGGCTGAATCTAAATCAGGGATAGTGATTATAGCAATAAGGGGATTGACAGGCAGAATCATGACCCCAAAGAGACTATGTCCTAAATCTCAGAACCTGTGAACGTGTTACTTCACATGACAAAGGGTAATGCAGTTGCTCATTGACTGGCTTTCAGTTGAAGAGATTGTTATGGATTATCAGGGTGGATCCAATTCAATTACAACAATCCTTAAAAATAATAGAGGGTAGGCAGGAGAGAGAGAGGGCCAGGGAGATGGCAGCGTGAGAAGGATTCAGCCTAATGTCCTTGCTGGCTTTGAAGATAAAGGAAGGGACTATAATCCTAGGAACACAGGCAGCATCAAGAAACTGGACAAATCAAGGAAACAGAGTCTCCCCTAGATCCTTCAGAAAGGAACATTGATGCTTAGATTTTGTTTAACCCAAGACTTGTAAGAATTCTGGACTATGACACTGTAAGATAATAAATGCGTTAAGCCATCAAATTTGTGGTAATTTCTTATATCAGTGATATAAAATATAAAAACAAGGGGTTTATTTGATAGACATGCAGAGTTGGAATTGAAAGAAAACAAGTTAAGCATCATCCTCTATAGATAGAAGTTAATAATATCATTTATTAGAGCAGCGGTTAGTGGGAAGAGATGCAAATACATCTGTAGATGCTGAGGGAGAGAGAGGCATGTAAATGATTGTAATATTCCCAGGTTGGGTACAGGTACCTAACTGAATGAAGAAAGGAGGTAGAGCAGGTTTGTGGGAAAAAAATGGGAATGCAGATTCTGACCTATTACCACTGAGATGCAATGGAACCTCCAAGGTGAGCCAGACATCCAGTAACTAGTTACAAACACTAGTAAAGAGTTCAGAGGAGAAGACAAAGCTATAGTAATACAACTGAGAGTTACTGAAGGTTCTTGGCAAATTGGGATGAAATGAGGTTCCTCAGGGAAATGCTAAGAATAGGAAAAGGGAGCTGAGAACCCAGTTTTGGGGGTCAACCATGTAATATAGACACCAAAACAAAAAGAGACAAAGGCATTATGAAATAAATACAGAGACAATATGAGGTCAGAAAAAGGAGGGAAATCTGAAGAGCTTTGTGTCATGGGATCCAAGAAAGGAGGAAAAGATCATTTGTGTCACATGTAGGAAGATCAGGTTGGAGGGGCAAAGGGGGACACTACCATGGTTTCTGGCGCTGGCTTAGTGCTTCAGGTGCAGTGGTAGCCTGATTTGAAATGCTGCCTCTGTCACTGATAATTGTATGGCTTGATGCAGTGACTTTATGGGTTTCTCCATCTGCAGAATTAGACACTATACAGATTTAAACTTTCTCAGTTCTGGAGACCAGAAGTCCAAAATTAGTGTGTTTGTAGGGCTGTACTGCCTCTTGCAGCTTCTGGTGGCTGCTGGCATTCCTTGGCTCATGTCTGCACCACTCCAGTCTCTGCTATGAGTTCACACTGCTTTCTCCTCTCTGTGTGACCTTTCCCTTCCTCTCTCTGATAAGGACACTTGTCATTGGATTCAGGGCCCACTATGATAATCCAGGATGGACGCTTCCTCTCAAAATCTGTAATTTACTCACATTTTTTGACCATATAAGGTAAAACTAACATTTGTTTTTTCTACCATACTCAGTAAATATTCACAGTTTCTGAAGACTAGTACATGGTAAGATCTTTTGGGGACTAACCTGTAACCAACCACCAATAGACTGGTGGACAGTCTGATCAAATAATCTCCACAGTTCCTTGCAGTACTGACTATTCAGTGATTCATCAATAGACCAACAACATGGGAAACTCTATTATTATTTACCACAAGTTTAAAATAACTGACAAAATAAATGAGTATTTAACAGCAAGAATAGCTTATACCTGCTTTGCATTTATGTTTTGAACAGTGTCACATGCCTTGCTGTGGTTGGTGTGTCCCTGACCCCGTACAATGGAGTCCTTTGGCGAGCTGTGTACTTTTTTCTTTACTGACTTGATTTGACTTATCATTCTATGGCTTAGTCTGCAAATTCTTTGCTGAATAAAGTTTGGGACTATCAATGCAATAAGGAAAAACTTTTGATTTTAGAATAGTAAGAAAGTTTACTTAATTTCTTTGAAATACGATACTTTTAGTATACTCTGTGAAGATACTGTTGGGTAGAAAGGGGAACCCGGATGTCAAGTAAATACTTTAATAAACAGCTAATTTATGAGTATATTCAGTGTTCAGGCACAAAATTTACATATAAAGTGGTTTTCTTCTAAATTGCCTTAAAATAGTTTTGAGCCTTAAGCATTTTCCTTGCTTACATTTTTAGATTGCTTTGTAAGCTCTTATTTCACAGAAAGTACAAAGATACACTTTAGCCCTGTTAGCCAGAGTTCTTTCAAATTCTGATTTAAAGGAGTCTAGGAAACAAATGAGGCTTTTTGCCACACTTAAAAGAAACCAGGTTGCACTTTTATTTGGTTTCGCGCCAGGCCGGTTGAGACCACTCCTTTCCCACTTTCAACCACTGCTTTTCTAATTTGAGGCCACCGAGAACACTTGTTTTTCTATTTACCCCTCATCTGTTCTAGTCTGCCTTGCCTTTTGCTAAGATTAAATATTTATCAAGGAAAAGAAATGAGGAGGAAAAAGTTCAAATCATCTAAAATTCTGCAAGCATCTCATAGCACACACACCACCATTAATATTTGTTTAGCAGATGCAAGAACAGGACAAACTTTCACTAGCATTTTTGTCAATTTTCCAACTGGTCTCTAGTTTAAAAACTAGACATTTCTATCCACTATGTTCCCAATATTGGTGTTATTTTCCTTACTCTGTAGGAAATGAGGAAGGCAGAACTTTAGAAACTCTAAACCCCTCAAAGGCTACGAAACAGGTTGAAATCTCTTAAAGCTGAACACTAGAGAAAGCAAAAAACAAACAAAACACCTGCACAATTGTTTTAATACGAATGGCAATTAACTAAATGTCCCTTTAAAAGGTCATTTTCAGAAGGAAAAAAGAAAACAAAAACAAAAATCAGGTCTGTCTGCAAAGGACTTATGCCCCAGTACATAAAGGGCAAATGACTGGTGAAAGTACATTGAAAATGGCCTATACTTATTGCAAAGGTGATGCTTCCTGGCACAGTAGCTAGAATACCACATGGCACATCAATGTATCTGCCACTGTATTCTCTATGCCTGATATTCAGTCATATCACTTCTCTATTTAAAGTCCAGTATCCTAAGTCTGGCTTATGATGATGATCTGGGCTTTGTTTACCTAACTAGCTTCTTGTCCCTTGCATTCTTCAACCCTGTCCTCTTTGAATGTGTCACTTGGGTAACTGTTACATGTCTCTCCCATTTACCTCCCAGGCCCCCACCCCACCTCTACCTCTCCTTTGCCTGGCTTTCAGTGCTTGTATATACTATTTCGTCTTTTTGGAATGAGACCCCCACTGATCTTCAATTGACTGACTAACTACTGGGCTTCTTTATTAAAACTCAACTTAAGTGATGTCAGATCTTTTCAGAAGCCCTTTCTGGATAATACTTCTTCTTTTAGGATTTAGTACCCTTTCCTTTGTGTTCAAATAGCTCCCTCTTCTGTAGGTCCCATCACTGCCCATTTCTTCTGCCAATCTCATTTATCTAATCTCTTTGAGAATACAAACTATTATATTTATTAGCCACTCAATATTTTTTGAATAAAAAAATAAAGAATATATTTATGCTGCTTATTTTCTATGAGCACATGTGCTAAATTTATATTCTTCAATTCTTCAGTTTCCTATGGCAGTATATTAAATAGCCTTCATGCTTTCTGCCAATTCTTTGAAGCAATGGATAAAATTACCAAATTATCTCATGTGACAAGAGGAGTTGTCTGAGCTGGTGTACCTTCTGTACATAGAGTGCTCTCCTCAGAGTGATACAAGCAAAAAATAAGCAAGTTAAAAATATTATGTACATTATGATTTAAATTCTATTATATGCACAAATAGATGACTTTAAACATGCATATGCACACAACATACAGACACAGTCCACCACCACGCAAACACTCATTGACACATAAACACAAAGGACAAGACAAAAGAATGACTGGAATTCCCTACAACAAAATGTAAACTGATTTTCTCTGGGTAGTGCGATTATTATTATTCTCATTTTCTTAGTTTTACTTGCTGGGCTATCCAAAATTCCCACTAAAACTTGTGTGTTTTTTTTTTCAATAAAGTAAGAAAAATTCAAGTATCTTTTTTATTTTATTTATTTATTTATTTATTTATTCTATAAAGGTCATCCCCAAATCCTCAGATGGTTGAATTATCATCGCACGCTATCTGTATTTTTTACATGAAAGCACATTATTCCTTCTGTACACTAACCTTTCCTTGTCTTGTATTAGAAGGGTAATATAATTAGTTGCTTGTCTCATTAAGGCTGGTATAGTGATCAAGGCATTTCTTGAGACAAGGCAGATGTTTCTGATTAATTCATTCTAGTTGATTAGATTAAAACTCTGAAATAGGAATATTCATCCAGGTTGAAATTAGCTTTGCCTTTGTCATACTAAATGGTTGCAAAGCCTAGATTTATACTGATGTAAATAGATTTACTGGAAATGTATATGCCTATTTTGTTGTTATTTCTACTTCTTGTAAAGGTTAATTACCATCTTTTGATATAAAATATACTATGGTAGAAACTAATGCTCTTTATGTTTACTTTTTATCCTTTTGTTCATTTTAAGTTCAACTGAAGAAATATCTACTTATTTCCTTCTCCATATAGAGCCCTGTGTTGATATCAGGAAGAAGTACAGAGTTAAGATCTGATTGGTACCTGCTAGTGTCTATTCTCCAGTGAAATATTCAGATGCACATGGATTGGGAGGGGAAGGGTGACTTTGTAGGCAGAGTCATTTGAGAAGAGAATGCAGAAAATTATAGTGTCCATATTTTCAGAAACTATCAAGTAGAGCAGTATAGCAGGACCATAGGGGCAGTTAGCATTGTGGAAATAAGCTAGACATTTAAGTTGAAATCAGGACACTGAATATCACATTAAGGGGTTTGGAATTTACTTTGTATGCAGTGAACATTAACTAAATATTTTAACTAAGGGGATTTCTGGAAAAACATATAAAAAACATATAATGTCTGACCAAATGGTACTGCAGTGGATCAAGTGTAGGCCTGGGGCACTGAGGACCCAGATTCAAAATTCCAAGGTCACCAGCTTGAGCACGGGCTCACCAGCTTGAGTGTGGGGTCACCAGCTTGAGCAAGGGATCATAGACATGAATCTATGGTTGGTGTCTTGAGCTCAGAAGGTCACTGGATTGAAGTCCAAGATTGCTGGCTTGAGTAAGAGGTCACTGGTTTGGCTGTAGCACCCCAGTCAAGGCACATATAAGAAAGCAACCAGTGAACAACGAAGGTGCCACAACTATGAGTTGATGCTTCTCATTTCCCTTTCCATCTGTCTGTTTCTCTCTCTCTCTCTCTCTCTCTCTCTCTCTGCGTGTGTGTGTGTGTGTTTCTCTTTCTCTCTCTCTGACTTAAAAAAATAGAAAAAGGAAAAATATGTGATGACTGGACTAGAAAAGGGAAAGACAGGAGACCCAGAGGCTGGTTGGGAGGTCAGTATACTTTTACCAGCAAGACTTCCTAAAGGTCTAGGCAAATGTAGTGGCAACATGAAGATGAAGTAGAGGAGCTTAGATGGTAAGAACAAGACCAGTAAAGTTTGTGCTCAAATTGGATCTGCTATAAAGTAGAAGGGGAATCTGAAGAAAATATCTATCTACCAAGCATGAGAAACTTGAAAGATGATAATGGCATTATAATTATGGAGATGTTAGTAGTAAAAATGATATTGATAATGATAAGAATATTAAGGAGAAGAAGAGAAGATTGTGAGTTTGTTTTATACATGTTGAGAGGTTAGTACTGTGGAGAGAACCATATAAAGATATCTAATCACTGCAAGTGTAACACTATTACACTGGAGAGAAATCTAGACTGTATTTAAAGGGAAGATGAAAGAAGGGACAAAAAGGGAGATAAAGGAAAGACTAAGAAACATTTGTCACCAAAACCAAGGAAAGAAACTCATAAAGAAAAAGAAAGTCATTTTTTTCATTGAATCATCCAATAAATATATAAAATCTTTTTTTAAGTGCTAGGAGTAGAGCAGTGCAAAAGGTAAGGACCCTCTGATATCATGGGACTGACCAGATAGGTCTTTGATTTGTTTTAAAATAAGAGAAGATAAACATAAACTTTTATGTCAAAAGTATTATTTTATATTTGTTTTTATACAAATGCAATTATAAAATATAGTTTTATATATGCTTTCATGAAGAAACAGGCCACAAAGACAAAAGTTCCCAGGACCCATGAAAGCTGTGATACAGCCCCAGAGACAGAGCCTAGTGGCTGCTTTAGAATGAAGGCCAGTGCCATTCTGCTGAGATGATTTGAGTTTAAAGAGACAGAAAGCTAGGAAATATCATGTAGAAGTTAGACCAAATATTGAACTCTGTCCAAGAGAGGTCATTCTTTCTGGTATTCTTCAAGAATAGACAACAGTAGAGTGTTAACGAGACTGCAGTGGGTTTAGAGGGGATAGGAGGAAAGACTAGGAAAGTCTTTCTTAAGAGTGTAATATTGGGCAGAGGTGGATTAAGGTCGGTTGAGACCCTAGGCGCAGAAGAAAATATTGGGCCCTTTGTCATTAGAAAAAAGTGTAAAGCTGGGTTTTTGTAGGGCTCTTCCAAAGTCAGGGCTCAGGGTGTGCGCCCAGTGCTCCCACCATTAAATCTGCCTCTGATATTGGGAAAAGTTTGATGGCATAGTCAATGGAGAAAGAAATCAAGTTAAATAAGTCTTTCATTTTATTATTCCTTCAAATTAACTTCATTCATGCACCTTGATTCCAGATCACTAGATGCTATTAACATTTTCAGGGGGGTCATTTTTGGAATTTAACAAGTAATTGAATCCTGTCCAGATCGTACTACAACATTCAATGGGCTCTACAGAGGCAAGGCTAATGCCTGATAATGTTCAGGAGATAATAATCTAATACTGTCTAATAAATTAATTTGCAAACTGTTTACTACTCTTCTGACTTTTCCAGTCCTTTGAACAGTAAGTTAATATGACCTAATGTGACATTTACTATGTCATTTGTCATATTTACTAATAATTTTCTTCTGCCTATCTTTCTCTTGATATTATTTAAACCATAGTAGAGAGATTATTTAGACATCTAGCTACTGGTTCATTGTTACTATAGTCAGCCATGTTAGTCTTCAAGAACTTCATCTACCAGGGACTCTGACTCATCCAAATATACATAGCCATCAGAGGTAAATTGAATTGGGTGGCTCTGTCTTATACCACTTTGCTTTTGATTTGTTCTAGTTGTATTACCAAAAATGTTGCTTAGACCAATGGTTTTGGGAACTAAAATGATAAGATTTATAAACTGATTTTATAAATGAGTTTCTTTCTTTGTAAAATGATTATGATATATTAGCTTACTCTGATCTTTCTTGGATCATTTCAAGAATCAAATAAATTAATATATGCAAAGATCTTAGAAGTTATTGTGTCAATAAATGTGAGTGGTTCTTTTATATATTATGTCATATTTTCTTTTTAGACTGTAACACACTAACTTCCTGTGCTTGCTGTTTCATCATATGCAGTTCTGGGCATGACTTACAGAAAAGAAGGAGATTATGAAAGAGTGATTCCCAAAGGGACTCCTCCCCCTCCCTTATCTGCCTCCTCTATATCCATCAATATCCAGCCTGCATATTTTATTTTGTAATTACCTTTAACTCTCTCCCTTCTCTTTAACATCCCACATGACTTCTTACTTAGATAATTATAATGGCCTCCTGACTGATATTCATCTTCCCCCGAACACCTCTGTATTCTAGTCTGTTTTCTGTTTGCTGCCAGAGGGAGGTTTCAGAAATCAAATACAGAACATATTAGTCTTAAAACCACTCCGTGGCTTTTGTTACTTTTAGAGTGAAGATTGGAGACTTTCTCATGGTCTACCTGCTAGGTCCCTACATGTGTCAGACTCAGTCTGGGCCCCTCTGCTCCTTACTCTCTGCTTTCTCATAACTACACTGGCCTTTTTCCCCTGTGCTCCTCACCACCCTTGAGTCTGGCATGCAGTGTGAAGAAGGCAGCCTTCCCCTGCCTGTCTGTCCTTTTTACATCCATGTACTAAAGACTGAGCACATCTTAGGCCTTGCATACAATAGACACTCAATGAATATTAGTTGAATCAAAATGAAATACAATTGGTGTTTAAAAATGGCAAGTTTTTAAAAACTGTAAGTTAACAGCATAAGTATTTTTTATAAGGAAAAGTAGGTACTCCATGGCAATCAAATGTTCTCTTATTATTATAAACTTGCTAATCCCAAAGCCTAACACATGGCAAGTATAGAATAAATTTTCTCCTTCTTGTCCCTTCCCTCTTATAGTCCAACAATACTCTTTTAGTCCACCAGGATTGGAGCAAACACTGCTGTCATCACTCTTTCTGGTCAGTGATATCCAGGGATGGTTACCCTATGAAGTTCTCCCCAGTCCTGCAGCCCAGCACAGAAAGTGTCAAGGGAAAGAGAGGAGGTTAATTCTGAAAATATTCATCTATTTCCCTCCACATCCCCAAGTTTTTTCCATTTTTATTTGGCTTTTCTCCCAACCAAGATTGTCTAAGGAGATATATGTGACACCAGAGAGTAAATAAAAACGTTTCTTGAATTTTGATTTTCAAAAACCTAAACCCTTAGGGTAAGGGAGAAGACAGACAAAGTTTAGGATAGAGAATTATATATATGAGCAAATTTCCACTCTACTCACTTTAAGACCAAAATATCATTTCTTAGGCTGTTGGGAAGAACTGAATGCAGTTAGGTGAACATAGACCCTGGAGGGTTCCTAAGGCAGCACCTCTCCAAGCTGAGACCTCCAGAAACACTTGGTCCAATATATTTTTAATCGGAGAGCAGAGAGGTTATATACCAGTTTCCTAGGTATGGTCCAGAAAAAACTAGATCCCAGAGAAGAAATAGTTGCATAATATTTCTTCTAGTCCACCTGACAGAGTTTCCTGAAGTGTTACCATTCTGTGTGACAGAATGAATCACAAGTGCCCAAGAGTAATAAAAATTTATCACAGAGGCTTCTGTTCCTAAATGTTTCCATGGGGCCTCTGTGTTGTCTCTGGGGTGGATTGCTGACAGAGGATTATATGGGTCACCAGGGGCTGACATGGCCAAAAGATAGGGAGGAAGATAGATCTGTGCTGTTCAAACCCAAACTCAGTACTATTTATGCTTCAGAAACGTAGAAAGAACCTAAAGAGAAAGGTGGAAAGATGATTTGGTTTTTGTCACTTCAGCAGATTAAGAGGAGGTCAAATATTAATTAAGTTGAATTATATCAGAATAAAAAATTAATTTTGCCTGCTTGAGTATTGGGCTGAGATTATTGTTGGTGCCAATAGTCCTACAACTATAGTCCAGACAAGGTCAGAATAGTAAAGAGAGGAATAAATTATTCTCTCCAACCCCCAGCTGGGGCATGGACAGCTATTGGGGGAGCTGCCTCCTGCTTCTTTATCTATTCCTCTGTCTTTCATGGCAAAAATAAAGTATGTAACTGTGCATTATGTCCTTAAAGCCACTATGATGCCACTTCTGGCTGCCAGAGTTTTTCCCAAAATAGTATAATATTTTAAGAGTCATCACACATTCAGTTACAATAGGAATATCCCTTTGCAGAACAAAGAGCTAACATTCACAATGTAGTTCCAGGCTCACTGATGTTTCTCAATTATAATCTCCTTTTAAGGACAGATCAAAAACTCTTTAAATTAAACTAAAATATAAAGATATGGAGAAAAATTCTAACAAAATTCATGCAAAACAACACATAGAACTTTTGAAAAAAATATTAGGCCATTTTCAGGAAAATGCAGAGATGTGGAATTCACTTAAGGTCTCAAATGTTTATGTGTCTATGCACAGTGCATGGGGGAGAGTCCATTAAACTCATAATTTTAAAACAAGCATTGGTTCAGTTTAATGAATTCATGTTGGGTATGTTTCAGGACTGTTCTACCCTCTGAAAATACAAAGATGAATATCATATGGTTTCTGACTTCAAGTAGTTTACAATCCAGAAATTAAACATTTCTAACTACTGATGGCATAAAATTTATGCCTGAAATAAGATAACTAAAAGGAAAAACTTGCTCAAAAGAAACAACTCCAATAGAATGGAGCAATCACATTTCTTAAAACAACATAAT
Source organism: Rhynchonycteris naso (assembly GCA_037038555.1). Lineage (NCBI taxonomy): Eukaryota > Metazoa > Chordata > Mammalia > Chiroptera > Emballonuridae > Rhynchonycteris > Rhynchonycteris naso. The sequence continues at coordinate 235,120,887 of CM072998.1, forward strand.
TTATAAAATGCTATGAACTTAAGGAATAGTAGAACACATTCAAGTGAGGAGAAAAGGGAAAGAAACAATTGACAATGTTATGACTGAGTAAAAAGAACTTCCTGCTCTGGTAGAAGGTGTCTTATTCGAGAGTAACACTATCTCAAAGGCAAGAAGTAACAGTGAAGAAGGGGTTCAATGCTCAGGACATTCTGTGGAAAGTAGACTATCCTACTCTCTTTATTGACAATTTCATCTCCTAGGAGGTTGAGGAAGTAATTAGAAAAAAATCTAATCTGTATTTAATGCTAACCAACAAGAAAGAGCTTACTGTTGGAGTAAAAGTTATATGAACCTGGGGAGAAATCAAGTCATCTTGGAATTCATAACAGTAAAGAAAGAAAACAGTGGGCATAGTCAGACATGCATTCTAGACTTTAGGAAAACAGATTTTTCAAAAAGTTCATAAAAAAGCTGGCAGGATTCCATGGTTAGAGACTCTGAAAGGAAACACAAGAGTAAAAAGAGTTATGAAAATATTATTGAAAGGAAAATAGAAATAAAAGTATGGATATTAAAGAGTCAGGAGAGAAAGGGAGAGAGAGAGAGAGAGAGAGAGAGAGAGAGGAAAGGATAGAAGAGGAGAGATAGACAAAGAAATGCAGAGAGAGAGCTGACAGAGATACAGACAAGGAGAATGACTGAGAAACAGAGTCAGTGGAGAGGGTGGGGGAGGGGTAGATAAACAGACAGTGTAGGTCCAGCACAAGATTTTTGGATGGTGGTTCCAGCTTTTGGTAATGTGGAACCCTCTCTTAGGCAGAAAGCCAGGGGAACCTAGAGAGAGTGACAAACACCTTCACAGACAACCCTGAATTCTTAGTCTGCTTACCTCAGGAAGACTTCTCTGCTCAGGGGTGTATAAGGTAGCAGTGTGACCCCTAACTGGTGTCTCTCAAAGACCACATGATTCCCAAGCATAGCCTCAACAAAAAATATCATCTAAGAGGAATGGAAAATTCTAAAAATGAAACTATGCAATCACAAATGTTCCCAATTGGGAAGAAAAAGCATAAGCAGCCAAAAACATTCACATTTAGTTACACAGGAAACTCTCAGATGACCTCAGACAAACACACAGACACACAGACACAGACACAGACACACACACACACACACACACACACACACACACACACACACACACACACGAAGGAAGAAAAATTACATAACCAAAAGTGAAAAGAAAAAGGAAACATAAAATGTGGCATAAAAATATTTTTAAATAGACTCAAGTAGAAAACCAGAATGAGTTAAAATTTTGGAAAAATGCTAAGAAGAACAAGAAATCAGCAATTCTAGATTATTTTGATTTCAGTAATCCAACAAAATTCTAGAACATGCATTTGTTTACTTCGTCAGTCTTTTAAATTTATTCAGGACACTATGATCAGCAAGACAAGACTGAGGTATTCAAATGAATGACACAATTTTTATTTCAATAGGCCTGAGTTCTAATTCAGCATTTGTGAAAGGACAATTCCCCCCCAAAATGTAACACATGGCATTGGGTAATGTGTCATCAGGAAAGAGTATGAGTTAGGCTTCTATATGGGGTAGAATTATAACAAGAAGACAACAGAGACTGGGAGGAGATTATTAATCTGATTCATTGTTGTATTAGTTAAGGGTGGGCTAGGATATAGTAATAAATGTACCCAAATATGTATATGGCTCATGACCATTTTGAAAAGAATATAAACACTATGATCCAGCATTCATACCAAACTTCCTATAGATATGCAATGTAGTATAGACTAAGAATATTTTAATATTGAAAGGTTTTGACAAATAATAGCAAATATATATTAACTATATAGTAGGTCCCAAGATGGTACTATTGATAGGTCAGTCTTACACATGAGAAATCCAAGGCTTGAACCATTTAAGCAACTTGCTGAACATCTCCCAGCTAGAATTTGAAACTGTTGTGTCTAACTCAAGAGCATATACTTTTAAATATTATTTCTTTATTTACCATGTTAACTTTATGGGTAAGATGGACAATAATAAAATCAGATTAAAATGGTAGAAATTGAATAACCAGGTTTAAAATGTTGATTGAATGTTCAAAGTTAACCTGAAAGAGAGTAGCATTGCATTTGGTCTTTCATTCAGTAGTTAATTTAAATAAAAACACAGATAACATAAAAAAAAAACCCCTGCAGTTTTTTTTAAAAAGCCATGGTATATAATTAATTGTGTATACATCACTTTACTCATTTTACAGTAATATTTCAGAGTATTTATTGCATTTATTAACAGATAAAGAAGCTGAGGCTCAGAGACTAAACTTGACCTATAATTTAAGTATTAAACAGTAGGAACTGAATTAGAACCCAGGTCCTGTTTGACTGCAAAGCCTTTGCTGTTCTATACAGTGATGAGATGTCTGTGTTCTAGTTCTGACCACTATATTTCAAGATGGTCATTAGTAAATGATCATGCATAGAAGAAGAACAAGAAGTGTTCATAAAATCATAAACTTAGGATCCCATCATCACTTCATAGGTTCTCTCCTTTGACCCTCTGCCTTAAGTACCAGTTCTATTTAGCCCTAGCTATGGAGTATTATGAAAGGTTTTAAAACAACTGAACATTCAGAATACATCATTTTAATTATTTTAATAACTCTGCATTCCACACTTGGCCTTGCTGATTCTACATTTTGTAGGCCCTGGGGCATAGTTCTGGAATAGAGTAAGGGGCTGGGGATAGTGAGGCTTTCCACGTGAATATTGGGGCACATCTTAACTCCTCTGGAAAAGGAAGGGAGAATTCGGAGGAGTTATCAAGAGAAAGAATGAACCTGATGATAACAGAGCATAAACTATTAACATATTACCTCACATTCCCATCCATCAAATCATCACTGAATACCCATTTCTGAAGTAATCAAATTCTGAATTAGCTCCTACTTGCTGCTCTTTGCCCTAGTACTAACATTTTCTGATATTTTATCTAAACCTAGTGGTAAAAGTCTATTTTGATGATAGTCTGAAGCAGCAAATTTTAACCAATATTTGCTGCAGCTTCAGTACTTATTTTCTCACTGTGATTTTCTGTGATTATACATCAACTGATAAAACCTTATTTGCCACAATTGTAATCATAGAATTGTGGAAAAATTCTAAATACATGCCAACAGATTTCAGATAAAGTATACCACTTAGGTGTTACATGTCTGCTCTTAAGCTATGGTGATGATGGCAAGGAGGATAATGATTTTGAGTAGAGCAGTTGGAAGGGCAAGTTACTCTTGGTTGAACCTTGAATCAGCCATAGAGTTCAGCCCTGACACATGGCAGCTATGTACTGAGTAATAAATTAGTAATAATAAGTTCTCTGGATGAAAAATGATGCCTCTTGTGGAGGTCTTTATGAAGTAAGGTGAGCTAGTCTCTAGTGCTAAAAAGAAGAAACAGTCTAGGAGAAGAAGGACTCTAAGCCACAGAGGACACTGTTTTTGAAACTAAAGGTGACAGTGATGATGGTTGGAAATAATTATAGGGGTAAATTTATGTATCCTGTGGTGATAATCACAGCTAACATTGTTTAATAGACTAATTGGTCTCAGGTATTTTGTTTCACATTGTACATATAAAATTATACTTCTTAAATCAGTTGTGAACTAGATATTTTTAAAAGATTTTATTTATTCATTTTAGAGAGGGGAGAGTAGGAGAAACGGACAGAGAAGAGAGGGAGGAGCAGGAAGCATCAACTCCCAGTGACCTCAGCATTCCTGGTCGACACTTTATTCACTGCGCCACCGTAAGTCAGGCACTTGTGAGCTATATATTAAACCTTGGTAGTTGGTAAGTAAATTAGAGCTCAGAGAAGTAAAGGTCCTTACATGAAAACACTGACTTTGAATCAAATCTAACTCTTGTCTACTGATACATGCTAGAATATTGTCCCTTCCAGAGAACTTTTAAAAAAACTTGTTAATCAAAAGACCAACTGACTGACTGATATATTAACTGTTTAGGAACCCATTTTTGCTTTTTTGGTGCCTCTTTATGAAGGGCCCTTATTATACCTTTTCCATAGACCCAATGGAACAGTGCGTGGTATATTCTCTTTGTGAGCCAAGGCCACAGGAAGAACTGGTGCAAATACAGGAAATATATGGGAATTAGTGTGTCCTTTATGGAAATGGCATTCATCAATCACTTCCTTCAAGTTTCAGTTCAAGCTACAGTTAAGAAAGAAAAAATGGCAGGCATTGGTCCAAAATGGAACTCAACAAGGGAGAGGCACTCAAATATTTTCATCTTTCTCTGACTCTTCATAAATCTGTCTCTACCTTGACCCTGGCTTCATCATTCACAGTCTCTGAGATCTGCTGAACACAGCTTTGAATCCTGCTCCTTAATTACCTAGGTTTGCATCTTAATAACATGTCTGATAAACCTCTAGGCACAACGTTAGCAAGCAACATTGCTCATCTACTTATTCAGTGCCTATTGAAAGGCATAAAAATCTCTCATCTGTCCTTTTACAAGTATAATAATCGAAGTTGGAGCTGAGACTAAACCAAAATATAGCTTAATAAGGATTAATTCATCACATAGTTAAAGACATTAATGCATAGGCAGTCTATTGTTTTAAGAGTAAGATCTGTATTCTGGATATTTTTTATATATTATGTAAAAAAGTATTAATAAAACTTTTAGATAAAGAGAAAAACATTTTATGCCAAAATTAGTTAATCTATGGTCATATTTGTAAGTTATAAAAAATATAAATCTGAGCTTTAGAAGGCAAAAATTAAAACAAAAAATTAATGCAATATGTTCTAATATACAAAAAACATGTTCTAATAACTACATGAAGTTTCAAAATAATGTTTAGAAGTTCAAAAATTTTTTTCTAAATTTTTTTTATATTTATTGGTGAGATATATATATATATATATATATATATATATATATATATATATGAATGTGTTGTTCCATTAAGTTATGCATTTCTTGGTTATTTCTTATATGTACCCTGACTGGAGATGGAAGTCACAACCTTGGTGTATTGGGATGATACACCAACCCAACTGAGCACCCCACCCAGGGCCAAAAATTCTTTTTGAAAAGCTGAAAACTAATAATTGTATAAGAAATGACTTTGAAAAGTGAAAATTTTATTATTTAAATTTCAAGATGCTTAGCCAAAGTAAACCTTAGAGTCTACTTACGTAAAAGAACTTTAAAACTTTGACCATCTGAAATTTTCAAGTAGTCCTGTGTCTCATTTATGAATTTTCTTCTAACATACTGTAACCAGTGCAAACTTTTCCTCTTTATTTCTTTACCCCAAATTCTCCATATAACTTTAAAGTAACTCCAGCTGGAATTTCACACGGAGACTAGTGACACTTGAATGGGGAAAGTGGCACCTAGAGAGTCTCTCCATCCCCCTAGATCACTAAAGATGGATTTTAACTTAGTGAGTTCAACTCTGTCTAAAGTGTCTTTCTTAGCATTGTGGGCTGAAAAACTTTACATTGGCAATGTTCCAACACAGCACTAACTTGGAAGTACTAGCTCATACTAACAAAAGCTCTCAAGAGTGTATTAATTTTCAAGGAGAAATATTGTTACCAAGAGAAATGGATGCTTTCTCTGATCTGACTAGTATATGAGAAGGCAAACCTTCTGGGTGGTTGCCTGGGTCAGAGGTGTAATAACATCAGGTGCTGAAGCCTGTAGTGAGTGCAGTATTGATAATCAATTGAGGATATTCATGTTGAGCTGATAGGGTGTCTTCTTCCCTGTCTTGTGATTGAATGGAATCTTTGGGTTATCATTTCTATACAGTTAAGTTTTCTTCCATTTATACAGTTTTTCTCCAAAAGGGTGTAATATAATTATTAAGTTCTTTTTAATTGCATCTCAGTTCTGTCTCCCAGAAGTTAAATCCAGGATACATTAAGTTTTGAAATCTTACTACACCTGTTAGATATGCACAAGTTACAGATGACATCATTTGTTTTATGTGGAGATTTACAATTTCAAGTTCAAAGGACAGCCTACTTCTCAAGTTCTTAGGGCTTTTCACACAGACACTGAAAGGAAAACTGAAAAATTGGCTTTAGCTCCCAATGTTCCTTTCTTTCATTGAAATTTGGTTACTTTTCTAACAATGTAAATTATTTGTTACCTGGACAGTTCAGTAGACCCACAGCTGATCAAGGAAGAAGTTGGCAGATTTTTATATAAACACTCTTCAAAATTAGAACCTGGACACTTTATGACTTGCCTTTTTCCATGTGGGCTCTGATGGGCACATTCAATTGGTACTAAAAAAAATCAACTCAATTGTATTTAGAATTCTTTGTTCGGTCTACTGGAAATTTTGCTATGCTACAGTTTTTTATCCTTGCAATTGTCTGTATATTTATCTTCTCTAATTATCTTTTCCATATACCATTGCGAGTGAAATCATGAATTTATCTCCTTAAGTCGCCAAAAATCAAATAGAAAAGTCTATCAAAGCATAGCTGTCAGCTAGTTTTATTTTGTAGAAAAAATAAAAGCTATTCTATTTTAACAATTCCTATTTGTTTCTGCCACAAAGATCCATTTGTGATAGTGCTCTTTTAAATTTAAAAGCTATTTTATTTGATGTCGTTTAATATTTCTCTTCAGACTGATTCTGTTATCGGCTGTCACATAGATTGTGTTGCCTAGGAAACCTGAAGCCAATACAAAGTGTTCATGCTCTCTTCCTTATTGTCTTTGACTTATTTTATGAAAACTGGCAAATCACTTAACCACTCTCTGCCTACACATGCAAAAAATAAGATAACGATTGTCAACAAACAATGCATGCTCTTTATCTGCTGTGCATCCATTCTGTCACTGCCACAGCTCAGAGCGCTCTTTGCTCAGTGGAGGAGGCAAAAATCAAAAGACAAAATGACTCAGCAGTTGATACACACACACACACACACACACACACACACACGTAATGGTTTAAGAAATAGAAGAAGGGAGAGAGAAAAAAACATTGACTTTTTTTCTTTTATTAATTTTAATGGGGTGACATTAATAAATCAGGGTACATATGTTTAAAGAAAACATCTCCAGGTTATCTTATCATTCAATTATGTTGCATACCTATCACCCAAAGTTAAATTGTCCTCTGTCACCTTCTATCTGGTTTTCTTTGTGCCCCTCCCCTCCCCCCTCTCCCATCCTCTCCTCCCTCCCCCACACTCTTGTCCATGTCTCATAGTCTCACTTTTATGTCCCACCTATGTATGAAATCATGCTGTTCTCAGTGTTTTTCTGTTTTACTTATTTCACTCCGTATAATGTTATCAAGGTCCATCCATTTTGTTGTAAATGATCCGATATCATCATTTCTTATGGCTGAGTAGTATTCCATAGTATATATGTACCAAAGCTTTTTAATCCACTCGTCTTCTGACGGACACTTGGGCTGTTTCCAGATCTTTGCTATTGTGAACAATGCTGCCACGAACATGGGGGCACATTTCTTGATTTCTTATTACACTTATTCATTCATTGGTTGATTCTTGTATGTGCATGTGCCCTGCCAGGAATCCAGCACTCAACCCTGGAGTATCAAACGACGCTCTAGCCAACTGGGCTACCCAGCCAGGGCCAATGTTATTCTTGATATAAGTACATCTTTTGTAAGTCATGTCTTAGAACAATGATATAATGCAAAAGGTTTTTAAAATGCTGATAAAAATCTGGGTCAAGTTAATCTTTTTTAAATTGTTTTTCAGATAGGTGTTACTGAAGCTGCTTCCTTTCCCACCTTTATATTAGGCCCTACAGCTAGGCTTCCACCCACACCGGTGCAAAATTTCAAGACCACCTGCCTTTCCAGAGCAATGTTACATCTTAAAGTGATTGCAGGGTGTGAACTGACAGAATACTCCCTGGTTAGGAACACAGGTTCAAATATTGGCTCTGCTTCTTATTAACTAATCCTCAGTTCAAATATTGGCATTGCTTCTTATTAACTAATCTTTTGGCCTTGAGCAAGTTTTGTAACCTTTTTCAGCCTTGGGACCTTCATCCACAAAATCGCGGGAATTAACAGTACCAACCTCATGGAATTGATGTTAAATAAGAAATAAAAAATAAGACAATGTGTGAAAAATGACCTAATACAGTGTATTCGGTAGACATTTAAACAACAAATAAGTATAAATAAGGAAATGTCAAAACCCTTTGTCATTATTTTTAAACAACAAACCTCCTGAAATTTATTGGTTCTTGACTGTAGAGGAGCACTTGCCATGCTATGTATTCTATCAAGTCCCCAGAGAGTAAAGGCAACATCTTTATCTCCACTTACCTATCTCTGCATCCCTGATAAAAACCTCTCCTCAGCTTTCCCACCATGACCCTTTCCTCTTTCCCATATACACAACATCAAGGTTTTTTATTTGAAAATGATTGAAAAGTGTTTTCTATTCAGTCTCTTTATTCTCCTGCTCTACCCATCTTGCCCTGTTTTTCTTGACTTTCTGGAAGTATAGATCAATAATATTAAATTAACTTGCATTTATAATATCATCATTTGTGATGATAAGTGTATGTAGAAAAAAATACCAAGAAGAAAAGGAGCTTTTATTAACTTTCCAAAAGTTGGAGATAGCTGATTAAAAACTAGTTTACAATGTCCTTTCTTTTTCAGCTAAAAGTTAAAATAATGTAAATTTTTTTAGGAGATAAACACAATAATATTCTGGGATAAAATGGGATAAGAAAATCATTTTCAGACTGTATTTATGAATATAGAGCCGAATCTCTTCCATTGTTTGATTTTCTCTGTAATGCCTTTTTATCACGGCCTAAGTTTAGATGAGGACTCGGGGAGAAGAGATGAGGATGACTAAAATTCAATGCCAATACTTTTTTTTTCTTTTTTGATTTCTTTCAAAGTTAGAAGCAGGGAGGCAGTCAGACAGATCCCCTGCATGCACCTGACTAGGATCCACTCGGCATGCCCACCAGGGGGCAATGCATTGTGGCTGGAGCCATTCTAGTGCCTGAGGCAGAGGCCATGGAGCTGTCCTCAGCACTGGTGCCAACTTTGCTCCAATGGAGCCTCGGCTGTGGGAGGGGAAGATAAAGATGGAGAGAAAGGAGAGGGGGAAGGGTGGAGAAGCAGATGGGCGCTTCTCCTATGTGCCCTGACAGGGAATTGAACTGGGTACTTCCACACACCGGGCCGACACTCTACCGCTGAGTCAAACGGCCAGGGCTCAATGCCAATACTTTAAGAGGAGATTACCATCAAAACAGTGTGATCTACTAGAGAGAAAAATCAGACTTGGAGCTGGAGAACCTTGTGTTCTTTCCAGATAAATTCTTATACACTCCTCAGTGTTAATTATAAAATTATTTTTGCCCCTCTGCTGTGTTTTTCCATGTAAGAAATTATATTATTCTCATGGAAAACTCAACACTTTATTCCATTAAATTCTTACCTATGGGAATAAACAAAGACTGAGAACAAGCAAAGCCTATTTATTCAGAATTTGCTATAGCAAGGGAGTCAATTATCATCTCTTTTGTGGAGTTTTAAATCAGGCAGAGGAGAGGGTAAAAAAGAAAGTTTCAGGTATGCCCCATTTTGAATTTGTTGCCCTGAGGAAGTTGTAGGGAGCAAACAAGAAGGAGGCTTTCCATACGATTGGTTTGGTTTACATATTTGACTTTTTCTAGTTGATTCTAAGTTGGAAGTAGGGACAGCAATTAAGGAAGCTATTAATTATTAACCAAGTCCTGGCCATATTTTCTCTTTTCTTTTAAATTACAAGAATACATCTTTCTCCTAACTTTCAGACCTGTGGTTTAGGAATGAGGGGAAAGTGGCCAGGATATTATTTTTATATTTTTTAAAAAAACTTTATTTATTCAATTTTTTTTTTCAGAGAAGAGAGAGAGAGAGAGGGAAAGAGCGAGAGAGAGAGAAGGGGGAGGAGCAGGAAGCATCAACTTCCATATGTGCCTTGACCAGGTAAGCCCAGGGTTTTGAACTGGTGACCTCAGTGTTCCAGGTCAATGCTTTATCCCACTGTGCCACCACAGGTCAGGCAGAGTTATTTTTTTATATATGGTTTGACCCTTGTCCATTTTTATATTCAGTACCTCGTATTTGAAGGATGATATTGCATCATTGGGGAACTAGATTGAGTTATCTGTATTCTGAAACCAGTTTAAATTCCCTGGATGATAGATGTACATTAAATATCCTTAAACATATGAGGTAAAAAAGAGAACATGATGTTTAGGCCACAATTCAGAGTCCAGGAAAAACATTATATTTAAGCACACAGGTTGTAATCATGGACCAAAGTAATACATATAAAACTGAGAATGTGTTTCTTCATCAGAAGGAGACACAGAAAGCTATAATTTATATATTAAAATATTTAGAAGATTATCATGAAGAAGAGGTTTCCAATGTAACCAACTGAGACCAGTCAGTAGAAATAACAGGGAAATAAATTTAGTGCAAATAAAGGGAAGCCCTTTCTAAATATACTTCATGTCAATGCCATGAAGACGCTCCCAAAGAAAGTTTCTCTCTCTTGCCTGAGTTCCAGCAGAGATGATTGTGAAGACTGTTGCGGAGAACATAATACAGAAAATAAAGGCTATCCTGATTCTGGAGTCATACAAATCTACAAATTAAGGCAAGTCTTTATATTCCCAATGAAAAGAAGACTGAATATTGAGGGGAAAGTGGCAATTAGGTGATAAAGTAAAATAAATTACCAAATGATAAATTGCAAAAGATAAAATTGTGGAAATATATCTTATAAGCATCAAGGGAAAAATAATGAGCTAAGCATGAGGGAGAGTTATAGAGAAAAAAGAAAAACAGAAAAAGATGAAGTAGAGAAAAAAAGAATGAATAAATATGAACAAACTGTGAAAAAGAAAGAAAAGACACACATGGAATTAGGCATAGGAAAAGTTAATGGCTTCCAGGTGTCTCTCTCTATGAGCTCTGGGTATATGGTCACTTCTCACACACAAAAGACAGTGAAAATCCCAGAAAGTGAGTAAGTGATTACACATCCCTGATTCGTCAGTCCAGACCTTCCTGTGGGTTTTAGGTAGATTTCTGGGGGGGTTGGGGGATGCAGTTCAAGAACTAGAGACAATCATCATGGGGAATTTTCAAGCTACAGATTTAATTTCTGGATTGAATTACTGCTATTTTGTAAACAGACTGTCTTCAGGAATTTTATTTATTCTGCTCTTTTTAAAAATCGTCTCCTACATTCCCTAATTACTCATTATTCCCCATGATTAGCTGACAACGGAAATGTACATTTTAGGCATCCTATTTCAGGATGCAATCTGAACAGGACAGCACAGTCTTGGCAAGGCAAAATGTAAGGCGAGTGAGGTCTGATATTTATTGTGCATCGAGCTGGACACTGTGCCAAACATTTTATAAACAAATATTGGCTCATTTACTCTTCTTAAAATTCCCTAGGAGAGTATTAGTATTCCAAGTGTTCAAGTAAAGAAAATGAGGTTCAACGTGCTATTAACTTCTAAATTTAACTTAGCTATTAATAGGCAGAATCAGGATTTATAATCAGATCTCTATGACTCTAAATTCATATTATAGACTACATCAAGCAAGCAACAAACCACAAAAAGACAGTATGTATTTATATACACCCTAACTAATACTTAGAAATAAAGTCTGATGAGTTACTAAAGTGTATAATATAAATTTTATTTTTGTATTTCACTGATAAGAAAATGAAAATTATTTTAAAATCAGAACTTAGTTATATGTTCTGATATAGATGACAACTGCCATGACATTGCATGCTTTTATTTTATAGCAATGTGTAGAAGGTTTTTGAGAATCTAATGGTAAAATATTTCCTTAGTATATTACCTACGTTTGTTTTCTAATTTACACATTAATCATAAAAGAATGAAAAGAAACCTTCTTGCTGGTGATATCTCTATCTCTGGTAGAGATAGTATTTCCTTATTGCCATGGGGAGTAGACGCCTTTTGGTATGTTTCAGGATGAATAAAAATATGGTCATAGAACAGTGGTTCCTAACCTTTTTTGAGGTACCGAACCTACCAGTTTCATATGTGCATTCACCGAACCCTTCTTTAGTGATAAACAAAATATGATTTTTTTTTCCAAATACAAGACATAGGTATATGTTTTTTTACTGGTGCACAAAATGAGCCGTGCATGAACATCACCTTGCTCAAAGAACAAAACCAACAAAGTGCATGAACTCACAACAAATTATGGTATTACTTTATTCCGGCCTCCGCGGCAGAGGCTTCTCCGAACCCCTGACACGGACACATCGAACCCCTAGGGTTCTATAAAACCCATGTTAAGAACCACTGTCCTAGAAGTACTGGACTATTTGGAAAGTGGAAAATAAGAGCCTTTGTTATAGAAAACATAGGTCTAGGAAGAAAATAAGCTAGATTGTCACAGAATGCACTTCAAAATTTATCAAGATAAATGACTCCACTGCTGTATGATAACTATTAGTGCTACTCATAAAGTATTTCTGCTTCTCCTTCCAGGCACAAAGTAGAATTGCCTTTCTTGCCCTTATGAAATTAGGTGTGGTCATGTGACTTGCTTGGCCAATGAAATGTTAATGGAAGTGGAAACTTTTAGTGCCATCTTGAGATCTGCATTGCTTTCTTCCTTTTTTGATTTGATCAGTACACTTCAAGATAACGGCTGCTGATGCAACTTAGTTTCTATAGTGAGTCCTATACAGCAGAGCTCTCAAAAGGCTGGCAGGGGACAGAGAGCATGAATGAGAAATAAATATTGCTTTTTTTAACTACTGAGATTTGAAGGTTGACTGGTACCCCAGCATAACATAATGAAGCATGATAAATATACGCTGAAAGTTTGGGGATCCTGGCCAGAACATAGACAGCTGCACTCATCAGTGTGTATGATGTATATATGGTTATGAGCGCTTAACTCAATCAAGCAACAATCTAATAATGATGAATGCTTGCTAGGCTAGGCTGTAGGGAACAAGAAGGCTCTTAATCACAGAATACGCAAGTAAGAGAAATAAATGAAATCTAAATAACAAAATTGAAGTGAAATAAAAATCATTAAAAAAACTATCTTCAATTGTTTTCAAATAAGTTACGAAGATGACAGTTAATTCTGTTGTTCTATAAATGAAAGAACTAGTAAGGTTCAGAGACAGTAACCCAAGCCACTTGAAGTCTCAGAGCCAACCTCTTGATTCCTAATATGGTCTTTTCCTTTCTCCCCTGCTTTTTAATTTTTTTATGTGTACATGATTTTTTAAATTGTTCTTCTATCCCATATTGTCTTTCTAGTTTATTTTTTGTTCTTACAGAAGTGCAATCATTAGTAGTTTTTTTCAGCAAATATCTGTAGGCAGGAAACTTTAAAAGTTCTTTTATTTATTTGTGTGTGTTTATGTGTGTGTGTGTGTGTGTGTGTTACAATTTTTATTTATTTTTTTACTTAGACAATTAAATTTAACAGGGTGATATTGGTCAACCAGAATACAAAATTTAAAGAAAACATCTTCACATCCTTAGGACAGTCAATTATGCTGTATACCCATCACCCAAAGTCAAATCATCCTTAGTCACCATATATTTTGTTTCTCCCTCTTTTCTTTTCCTCCCCCTGGTAACCACTGCACTTTTATCTATGTCCAGGAGTCTCAATTTTGTGTCCCACCTATGTATGGATTCATGCAGTTCTTAGCTTTTCCTGATTTACTTATTTCACTTGGTATAATGTTATCAAGGTCCATCCATGATGTCATAAATGATACTGTCATCATTTCTTATGGCTGAGTAGTATTCCATTGTATATATGTACCACATTTTCTTTACTTTATACAATCCTCTATTGAAGGGCATTTTGGATATTTCCATGTCTTGGCCACCGTGAACAATGCTGGGATGAACATGGGGGTGCATTTGTCTTTACGTGCCCATGTTTTTGAGTTTTGGGGGTATATACCCAGTAGAAGGATTGCTGGGTCAGGTGGCAGTTCTATTCTTAATTTTTTTGAGAAACCACCATACTTTCTTTCATAATGGTTGTACTACTTTACATTCACATCAACAGTGAATGAGGGTTCCTTTTTCTCTGCAGCCTCTCCAACGCTTGTTATTACCTGTCTTGTTGATAATAGCTAATCTAACAGGTGTAAGGTGGTATCTCATTGTAGTTTTGATTTGCATTTCTCTAATAGCTAATGAAGATTAGCATCTTTTCATATATCTGTTGGCCATTTGTATTTCTTCTTGGGAGAAGTGTCTGTTCAGGTCCTTTTCCCATTTTTTTATTGGATTGTTTGTTTATTGTTGAGTTTTATGAATTCTTTATATATTTTGGATATTAGCCCCTTATCTGAGCTGTTGTTTCAAAATATCATCTCCCATTTAGTTGGTTGTCTGTTTGTTTTGTTGTCAGTTTCTTTTGCTGTGCTGAAGCTTCTTAGTCTGATGTAATCCCATTCATTTATCTTTGCCTTCACTTCCCTTTTCTTTAGGGTCAAATTCATAAAATGTACTCTATGGCCAAGGTCCATGAGTTTAGTAACTATGTTTTCTTTTATGTAATTTATTGTTTCATATCTTACATTTAGGTCTTTGATCCATTTTGAATTAATTTTTGTGCAAAGAGACAAACTGTAGTCGAGTTTCATTCTTTTGCATGTGGCTTTCCAATTTTCCCATCACATTTATTGAAGAGGCTTTTTTTTCTCCATTGTATGTTTTTGGCTCCTTTATCAAAGATGATTTGATATTACTGGGCTGTCTATTCTGTTCCATTGGTCTGTGTGTCGATTTTTCTGCCAGTACCATGCTGTTTTGATTATAGTGGTTCTGTAGTATAATTTGAAGTCAGGTATTGTAATGCCTCCAGCTTCGTTATTCTTTTTTCCCCTTAGAATTACTTTGGTTATTTGGGGGTTTTGTATGTTCCATGTAAACCTGATGATTTTTGTTCAATTTCTTTAAAGAATGACATTGGAATTTTTAATGGGAATTGCATTAAACTTGTATATTGTTTTGGGTAATATGGCCATTTTAACTATATTTATTCTTCTTATCCACAAACAAGAAATATATTTCCATTTTATTGTGTCTTTTTTCAATTTCCTTTAATAATGCTTTGTAGTTTTTAGTATGTAGGTCTATTTTTTTTCTATGCCCATTTTGTTGAGTGTTTTAAACATAAAAGGATGTTGTATTTTATCAAATGCCTTTTCTGCATCTATTGATAGGATCATATGGTTTTTGTTCTTTGTTTTGTTGATATGGTGTATTACATTAATCATTTTATATATGTTCAACCATCCTTGTGTTTCTGGGATGAATCCCACTTGATCATGATGAATTACTTTTTTAATGTGTTGTTGTATTCGATTTGCTAGTATTTTGTTTAGGATTCTTGCATCTGTATTTATTAGAGATACTGGTCTATAGTTTTCTTTTCTTGTGTGTTGTCCTTGCCAGGTTTTGGTATGAAGGTTATGTTGGCCTCGTAAAATGTATTTGGAAGTATTGCTTCTACTTCAATTTTATGGAAGACTTTGAAAAGGATAGGAACCATATCTTCTTTGAATGTTTTGTAGAATTCACTAGTATAGCCATCTGGTCCCGAACTTTTATTTTTGGGGAGATTTTTGATAGTTGTTCCTATTTTCTACCTGCATATAGGTCTATTTAGGCTTTAAACTTCTTCATGATTCAGTCTAGGAATATTGTATTGTTCTAGGAGTATATCCATTTCTTCTAGATTGTTAAATTTGGTGGCATATAGTTTTTCATAATATTCTACAATAATCTTCTGTATATCTATTATATCTGTGGTAATTTCTCCTCCTTTATTTTGGATTTTGTTTATGAGTTTCTTCTCTTTTTTTCTTAGTGAGTCTTGCCAGGAGTTTGTCAATTTTGTTGATCTATTTAAAGAACAAGCTCTTTGTTGTTTTAATTTTTTTCTATGGTTTTTCTGTTCTCTATTTTATTTATTTCTGCTCTAACTTTAATTATTTCCTTTCTTCTGCTGATTTTGGTTTGCCTTTGTTCTTGTTTTTCTAGTTTCTTAAGATGTGATGTTAGCTTTTTTACTTGGGCTCTCTCTTATTTTTTTATATAAGCCTGTAATGATTTGAACTTCCCTCTTATTACTGCTTTCACTGCATCCCAGAGATTCTGATATGTCGTGTTGTCATTTTCGTTTAACTGTATATATCTTTTGATCTCCTCTTTTTTTTCTTCTTTGACCCAGTCATTATTTAGAAGTATGTTGTTTAATTTTCACATTTTTGTGGGTTTGTTTACTTCTTTTATGCAGTTGAATTCTAGTTTCAAAGCCTTATGGTCAGAGAATATGCTTGGTATAATTTCAACCTTTCTGAATTTGTTGATGTTAGTTTTGTGGCCCAGTATATGGTCTATTCTTGAGAATGTGCCATGTACACTGGAGAAATTGTCCTCTGATGATTTGGAATGAAATGTCCTGTAGATGTCTATTATGTCCATTTGTTCTAGTGTTTTATTTAAGGCTAATTTTTTTTATTGATTTACTGTTTGGATGAATGATCTAAAGCCATCAATGATGTATTGAGGTCTCCAAGTATGATTATATTTTTTTCAGTTTGTACTCTTAGATCAGTTAGTAGATGTCTTATATATTTTGGTGCTCCCTGGTTTGGTGCATATATATTAAAAAGTGTTATGTCTGTTTTGTACAATGTCCCTTTTATCATTATGAAATGTCTATCTTTGTCTCTGGTTACCTTTGTTGTCTTGTAGTCAGCATTGTCAGATATAAATATGGCTACACCTGCTTTTCTTTGAATATTATTTGCTTGGAGAATCGTCTTCCAACCTTTCACTTTGAATCTATTTTTATTCTTGTAGCTGAGATGTGTTTCTTGAAGGCAGCATACTTTTGAGTTTTGCTTCTTGATCCTATCTGCTGCTCTGTGCCTCTTTATTGGTGAGTTCAATCCATTTACATTTAGTGTAATTACTCACACTTGAGGATTTCTTACTGCCATTTTATATACAGCTTTCTCATAGCTTTGTATCTTGCTTGTTTCTTCTTTTCTGTTTTTCTGTCATTTGTTTTTATTTGGTGGTATTCCATACTTCTAACTTCTCTTTCTTCTTTTTTTAAGCTATGTGTTTCAGAAGTGGTATTTTCAGGGGTGATTACCATTAGGTAATTAAAAGAAAAATTATCATGTTTATTGGAGTCCATTATCTCATGAGTGTTTCTGCACTCTATCCTCCTTTGCTATTGCTGATCTTTATCCTCTTCCCTTTTATGTTATTGTTGTCACACTTTTATGCCTTGTTTTTATTGTGGTTTTTGTTAAAATTTTTACTTGTTGTTTTGTTCTTTGGATTTGTTTGGATACCCCCCATTGAGTATTTCCTATAGTGGATGGAGGTTTTCTGGTAATAAATTCCCTCAGCTTCTGTATGTATAAAATGTTTTTATTTCCCCTTCATATTTGAAGGATAGCTTTAATGGATATAGTGTTCTTGGCTGGTAGTTCCTATCTCTCAGTACTTTAGATGTTGGGGTCCACTCTCTTCAGTTTGTATAGTTTCTGCTGAGGAATCTGATAATAGCCTAATCCTTTATATGTTATATTCTTCTTCCTAGCTGCCATGAGGATTCTTTCTTTGTCACTGATTTGTAATAATTTCATTACTATGAGCCTTGGAGTAGGTATGTTTGGGTTTAGGTAACTTGGCATTCTGTTTGCTTCTTGGATTTGAGGCTCTAACTCTTTCCATGGGCATGGGAAGTTCTCATCGATTATTTGTTTCAATATGTTCTCCATTCCCTTTTCCCTCTCTTCTAATATGCCCATTATTCTTATATTGTTCTTTCTGATGGAGTCAGACAATTCTTGTAGGACTTTCTCATGTTTTAAAATTTGTGAGTCTCCCTCTTTTTCTCTCTGTAATGTTTCTAGTTGCCTGTCTTCAATATCACTGATTTTCTCTTCTATCTGGCTTGTTCTATTAGCTAAACTTGTTACCTCATTTTTCAGTTCATGTGTTGAGTTTTTTATCTCTATTTGATTCATTTTTATAGTTTCAATTTCCTTGATGAAGTACACTTTTTGATCATTAAGCTTTTAATTTTTTTAGCTCACTAATTTGCCTTTCAGTGTTTTCTCGTATCTTATTGAGTATTTTTAGAACTTCAATTTTGAATTTTCTGTCATTAATTTCTAAGGCCTCCATGTAATTGAGATTTTATTTTCTGGACATTTTTTCATCATCTATCTGAACTACGTTTTTGTCTTATATATTCATATTTGATTTCTTTCTTCTTGATGTCATTTTTAAGGGGTATTTTTAATAATCCCAACAACAGATAATTTTTCTTTTTTTTTCTGGTAGGAGACACTGTAATACAATGTATACTTCTGTAAGATTCTTGGGTGGAGCTCTGCTGAGGTATGGCTGTCATAATGATGCACACAGGACCATCATATTGGTAGGAGGGCTTGTTGTTAGGGTTTTGCAACTTTATGGCTCTAACATTGGTTAACCAGGAGTTTTTTGGAACCCTCTCCCACATCCCAACAGAGCAGGAAATCAAGCATTTGGGCATTCCTGCCTCTTGCAAGAGAGAGCAGCCTGTAGACCCAGCTGAGGAGTTTCGGCCACCACCACTGTTTGCACAGCAAAGGGAGCAATGTGGATGAGAGGCTGGAGTGACACAGTTCAATCCATCCTCTGATACCACTCTACACACTCAAAGCATTGCCCTGGGCAGGTCTGAAGCTGCATGCCATAAGCTGGTGTCCAAGTTTCGGGAATTGTAGCAGCAGTGATTGCAGGTCAGGAGTGTCCCACCCACGCACGCTAAACTCCAGGTGGGCAAACTGGTGCCTGAGCTTTGAAGTAGGTGGAATAAAGATCCCAGATCAAGCATGTCTGGCACCACTAGGCTAAGCTCTACTGGTTGTGCTGGCAAATAGCTTGTGGAGATCAGCCCCCAGGGAACAAGTATACCCCTGTTCCCTGGGGGCTGATCTCCACAAGCTATTTATGCACAGTTCTTCGGAGCATGCCACAAGCTTTGTGTGAGCCCAGTGCCTGCAATTGCCCAGCACCTGCAGCACCACTGGGAAATGGCTCTATTCCCTGTTCTTGGTTGTTGCCCCTATCTCAGCTTCTTCCTCCCAGACTCTCCTGTTCTGGCTCTGGCTCTGAGACAAAACCTGCACCAACAGTGCCTCCCTTTTCTAGGTTTGTGAGAAAAGAGAAAAACTCAGTCCTCTGGCATTATTTTTCTTCTGTGTGCAAATTCTATCTTTGGCCCACCTTCTTGCACAATTATAACTTTGTCTATTACGAACCCATGTGAACTCCTCCAGTGCTTGCTTCAGTTCTAGGATTTGTATCTCTTTCTCCTGTGGCCATTACAACCCCTTCCACTCTTTAGTTTACAGGCTTCAGGCAGCCTTTTGAACAGAGTTCTAGGTTTCCTTTTGCAGGATTGTAAAAAATAACCAGCCCACAGCCCCCAAAAGGACAACCATGAGGAACCATAGCAACAACCAGTCCTCTATCCGACCCTTCAAGGGTGGTGGCAGCTCCATACCAATCTGATCCAAATTCTGCTGCAAACTATGCCAGGTATGTGACCAGTAGTTGCCATCATTGTTGCCATGCACATGCAGTTTTTCACTGAATTCAGACTGATGGTAAAGAAACAGTGGAGCCAAAAGATGGTGGGCCATTCCCTTATTAAATTCTTGCACTGGCCGATGAGGAAACACACAGGGAAAACACTTTGCTCTTCATTCAGAATTCACAAAGCCATGACACATTCCCTGGTTCCACAATCAGGAGAATCTTATACGGTTCCTCTTAGAATCAAAGGCTCCACCAGTCTTAGCAGAGCTCGCAAAAGCCCCTCACCTCAGGTTCCCCATCTGCACACCTTATCACTCTGCACAACTGACTCCTTCAGCACTCTGCATTCTCTCCTCTCTCACTCTGCAAACATGGCTTCCTTCTCCTTCTCTTTCTGCTCTTTCTATTCAAAACTTTCTGGCATGAAAACCCCTCCTCCAGTGAACATTAGCAAAACAATGGCCCTTTTCAAGCAGGAAGGGAATTTGCAATTTTCAGACCACATATACCTGGTGCTACCCGGTGCCATTTTGTAACAGTAAAAATGAACAAACTAAAAAAATACAAATTTTACAAGCTCATTTGTCCAACATGATGTGAGTATATTTCAGGTTCATCTGTTTTTTTTCTCTGTGTATAGTTGTAGAATTTGTTCAAATTTCAAGTGGAGCTATTAGGAGTATCTCTTATGCCACCATTTCTTTTGTATTTTTACAATAAAGTCAAAGTCCTTTTATTTTTAAAATTATTTTGTCCCCACAACTAAAGTAATATTTATCTATAATTACAATAAATTTTCTGTAGCACTTTAAAAATATTTGTTTGGCTTTTGGAATCTATCACTACTGATGAGAATTATGCTATTAATTTGAATTATTCAATAATTTTTAATTAATAAATGATTTCTAATTTGATTTTTTTGTGGAAAATTTTAATATATTCTTTTTGTCCTTGATGATATGAAGCTTCAACTATACTAAAGACAGATTTTTAAGATATTCTACTAGACAAGTCTTTGCCATCTATAGTCTTATCTCATTCCTAATTTCTAGGAAATTAAACAATTACTTAAAGGGTTAATTAATTAAATCATCAATTGTCAATTAAAGCAGTAATTAATTAAAGTTAATTAGTTAAAGAATTAAACTCTCAATCTTAATCTTTTTAAATATTTCCTTTCCTATTTTCTTCTTTGGTCATTATTATTTGGTATAAGTTAAAATTTTTCATTCTGCCATCTCCCTTTTTTTTTTTGTATCTTCTGTTTATTTTAATTCTATTTATTTTTTCCCCCACTTATATATTAGGTTATTCCTTGAGACATTTTGCTAGTATAGTGTCTAGTTAATTCTCTTTTCACCTTTGTCACTTTTATTGATTAACCCACTTATTTTTATTAACTTTTCATTTCAATTATGATATTTTTTTCTTTAAGATTTTACTTATTGATTTTATAGAGAGAAGAGAGTGGGGGTGGAGAAGGAAAAATATTAACTAATAAATGCTTCACTTTAGTTGTTCTTTGACTGTCTGTTTTGTATGTGCTTCTACCAGGTCAGACCAGGGTTTCAAACCAGTGACCTCAGCATTCCAGGTAGATGCTTTATCCATTGCACCACCACAGGCCATGCACCATATTTTTTCCTATATTCCTAACTTGATCCTTTTCATAACAGCCCATTTTTATTTTATAATCTTCTGTTTTTCTTTTTATGTAAGTCAATTTTTCTCTTTAGATACTTTGCACATACTTTCTTTTAAGCCCATTTCTGTTTGCCCAATTATTTCTCTTTCTATGAGTGTAAACTTTTCCAGTTATAGGTTTTTGGATTTTCTTTTCATGTGTGTCATCATTTGTAGTTGTGACTTTATCTTCAACAGGACTTATGTTCATGGAAGTCTTGCAAGTGTTTTGCAGTCTGAAGATTGCACTATAATTTTGCCCAATGATGGCCCTACATTGTGAATTTATAATTACTTTTTCTAAGGTCCTGTGAGACTCATGAATTTAAACCAGTTTTTCCATTAGTTTTTCTTGATAGTATTTTTATTTCTAGTGTAGGGTCAGAAGCTGCTCATCTGGGTGTATTTTCAAAGTGCCCAGATCTACACAATTTGTTTACTCTGTTACTTGCTAGAGTGGAATCTTCAACTGCTGAGGCCCATATTCATTATTGATTGCTCTGAGGACCACTCAGATCCTACTCCAATATACCACCTCCCATTGAACTGGATTGGAAGACAGTAGGAACAGGAAAGCTTCTTCCTTTTTTTTAAGGCTAATATTTTCTAAAAATTTATAATTTTATTCAATTTTTAATTACCATAATTAAAAATTTTATAGTTATAGTTCACTGTAAAAAGCTAACATCATGGAACTGAGGCTTCAGCAAAATATCAGGTTTAGAGCTAATTTATCAGGTAACATCATTGATGTTTTTAAATGAAATTATACCCTTTTGAATCCCAAATCATAAAAATTACATATACCTGTTAATGTAGTAATGCCAACTGTAGCTATTACATAATATTCTGAAGTTAGAGTGGGAAGAAATAAAAAAATGATAGAAGTAGACATCTATTTAAATTATTGACTTTGTCCTAAGTCTGGGTGTTTCCCAACTCTACCATATACTAGTTACACTCTCCTTAGAGGGTTGTTGTAACAACTATATGTAATTAAATAAATTAATGCATGCACACTGTTAGCATGTATTAGAGGAGATTCTGTGTAACAAAAGTAAGAAACTCAATTTGTGTGGTGAATGTATTGGCTTACTTAACTGAAAAATCAAGCTGTGGGATAGCTTCAGGTATGATTTAAATCAGGGGTCGGGAACCTATAGCTCGCAAGCGAGATGTGGCTCTTTCGATGGCTGCATCTGGCTTGCAGACAAATCTTTAATAATAAAAAATAACATTAAGTAAGCCAATCACAGCTGTCCTCCGGGACAACACCAAATTTTTATTGGATAATGCCTAAGGTACACGGGTCATTGTGAAGTCATGAAGTAAACTTCCCTCCTTTTAAATCAAGTAGTCAGCTAGCTAATTGCAGAAACCCTTTTAACGAAGAAGATGGCTAAAAGAAAAAAAAATTTGGAGTATTTTACTTTTTAGCAAGAATGAACAAAGGAATTTGCCTTTGTGGAGAGAGTAGGTTCTGCAGTGTGTCTAATATGCAATGATAAAATTGCATCAATGACTCAGTCAAATATAAAGCAGCATTTTGACTCATGCCCTACTACATTTGCATCAAAATATCCAGTGGGGTACAGCAGGAAAAAAGCATGTCAAGAGCTACTGTGCAGAGGGCAGCTAGTCAGCAGCAACTCCATGTTTGGACCCAACAAGGTGACTGGAATTCAGCTAGCTTTGCTGGTGATTTAGCAATTGTGAGAACCAGAAAGCCATTCACAGATGCCAAAAAAATCATGCTTGATGTTGCCAATGAACTTTCTGACGACTTTTTGGATAAAGACAAGATAATCAAATGAATAAAAGACATGCCTCTGTTGGCAAAACTGTTCACGATCATACCACCATGATGGCAAATCAAATTGAGGCAACACAAGTGAAGGACATAAATGCAGCACCATTCTTTTCTCTCACTTTGGATGAGTCAACAGATGTAAGCCATTTATCCCAAATCAGCATGATTGCAAGGTATGCTGTTGGTGACACACTATGTGAGAAAAGTCTTGCTGTTTTGCCTATGAAAGGGACAACAAGAGGGGAGGATTTATTCAAGTCTTTCACTAAGTTCGCTAAAAAAAATTTACTGACAGATAAACTTATTTCAGTGTGTCTCTGTGTATAGAGAGGATTTGTAGCACTTCTTTGTGAACATGAAAAGAGACCCATCCTAAGTTTTCACTGCATTCTACATTAGGAGGTGCTTTGTGCTCAGATGTGTGGCAAGCAGCTTGGTGAGGTGATGTCGCTGGTCATTCGGGTGGTTAACTTTATTGTTGCCTGAGTTTTAAATGATTGGCAGTTTAAAACACTGCTGGATGAAGTTGGGGATAATTATCCTGGCCTGCTTCTGCACAGCAATGTGCATTGGTTATCAAGAGGGAAGGTGCTCAGTCGTTTCGTGGCTTGTCTGAGAAAAATCCGGACTTTTCTTGAAATGAAAAACATCGAGCATCCTGAGTTCGCTAACACTGAGTGGCTCCTGAAGTTCTACTATCATGTAGACATGACTGAACATCTGAACCAGCTCAATGTGAAAATGCAAGGCATTGGAAATATAGTCTTATCCCTTCAACAGCAGTGTTTGCATTTGAAAACAAGCTGGAACTCTTCATCACTGACATTGAAACAGGTCGTTTACTACATTTTGAAAAACTGGAATAATTTAAAGATGCATGCACAGCAAGTGACCCTGCTCAACATCTTGATCTCCAGTAGCTAGTGGGCTTCACATCTAATCTCCTGCTGTCATTTAAAACATGCTTTGGAGAATTTTGTGACTGTGCTTGTCTTTTTAAGTTCATCACCCATCCACATGAGTGTGTAGTGGACAGTGCCGACCTGAGTTACATCCCCGGTGTCTCCCTCAGAGATTTTGAGCTACAAACTGCTGACCTGAAGGCCTCAGACATGTGGGTGAATAAGTTCAAGTCACTGAATGAAGATTTGGAAAGACTTGCATGACAGCAAGCAGAGTTGGCAAGCAAACACAAGTGGGGAGAAATGAAAAAACTTCAACCCATGGGCCAGGTGATTGTCACAACTTGGAATGCGCTTCTCGTCACATACCACACACTGCAGCGTGTGAGTATTGCTGTACTGACAATATTTGGCTCTACGTACGCATGTGAGCAGTCTTTCTCACATCTAAAGAACGTTGAGACCAACCTACGATCATGTTTAATGTATGAAAGTCTCAACACCTGCATGAAGCTTAACCTCATCATGTATCAACCAGACTACAAAGTCATCAGCAAAACCATGCAGCACTAGAAGTTGCATTAATGGTAAGAAGTACTTTATTCATCATTGGTTAGCAACAGCATTATTCAAAATAATTCAGAGACTTATTGTACTTTAAAAGTGTTGGTCTTACTTGTACTTAAACATATTGTATGGTTCTCACCAAATTACATTTTAAAATATGTGGCGTGCATGGCTCTTTCAGCCAAAAAGTTTCCCGACCCCTGCTCTAGATTTTATTAGAAATATGTCTTTCTATCTCTAAGTTCTGTTTTGGTCTGTGTGTCTTACTCAAAAAGACATTTCTCAAGGTTTAGTGAAATATAATTCCAAGTTGGATATTTTATCTGGCCAGCATGGGAATTTTTATGTATAACACCAGGGGGAGTATTTGAAATGATTCTCAATTGGCCTGACCTGGGTTACGTGACAATCTCCCAAAAAACTGTCATGAAGTTGTGTGTCCAGGTCAAATCATGAGCTCAAGCATGGATTTTGGATAGAAGTTCAGGTAGACATATGTATTCCACTTGAAGGAAACAGAATGAGGACAGGTGAGGAGTTCTGAGGTTTCCCTAGGAAAAAACAACAACAATTTGCGGGTGAAAACACTATGTTTTCTATCACCTATGACAAGAATATTATTGTGTTTGTTGTTAACTATTAGTTGAATCAGATAAAGATGCTGGACTTGTATGTCAACTTTTTCATCATTTTTCCTAAATTTTCTAGTATTTGCTGAAAGCTAGCTTATAACCCCAGGTTCTGACCCACTCATTCTTAAAAGAGGGAATATTTGATGCTCAATTCAGACTAATAAGGGGATTCAGCACTAAATTTGGGATTTATAGGCCCAGGGGTAAATCCTGGATTTGTATCGTAAAAGCTTGAGCAGATTATTAAACTCCATTTATCCTTGTTTTTTTCTTCTAGAAAATGAGACCAATAATAACAATCTCATAAAATTGTTCTAAGTTTTAGAAATAATGTATGATAAATCTTTACCACAGTATCTGGTTATGAAGCAAAATGATGTTTTTAAGGCATTTAGCCTAATTTCAGATACAAAGCTTATACTAAATAAATAGTAGTTATGGTAGTTGATGTTACATAATTAGTGGTTATCACTATTTTTATTGTAATTTTGACCAGGACCTTGTAGCGCTCAGAGTTAAATTAAGACCACTAGATACTATGTTGCTCCCAATGGTCTGGTTATTAATTGTTTAGTTGTCAATCAGACATGAGTGTACATATTGCTAGGTACCCACATGATGGCTTTTCATGGGCACTTGCTTGATATGTGCTCACCCAGGCTTATGAGATTTTTATCTTAGTCTCCATGTTGTAATTCAAACCAATTTCCTTATTATAGTTTTTTGCCCTGTATTATAATGGCTTGTTTTCTTTACCACTATATTGAAATCTTCATACAGCAGGGTGGTTATGTCCTCTAGGAATTTTTTCCCCAGCACCAAGCATAATGTCTGGCAAATCATAGGTTTCCAGGTGACATCTGTTAAATGAATGATTGAATGGTTCAACCAATGAATTCCTAAGTGATTCTTAGGTGCTACCATGAGCAGAACTTCCTGTTGCTTATGACACACAGATTTTGATCTTCTAGAGCCAATAATTTTCCATATCACACCTGATTTCACAGCACCGTTTTGGTACTGAGTGTCCTGTAGTTGCATCCCTTGGCTCTTCAATGATCTGTCCTAAGAGGTTGTGCTCAGGCAGTGTTCATT
Source organism: Rhynchonycteris naso (assembly GCA_037038555.1). Taxonomy (NCBI): domain Eukaryota; kingdom Metazoa; phylum Chordata; class Mammalia; order Chiroptera; family Emballonuridae; genus Rhynchonycteris; species Rhynchonycteris naso. Next base: position 235,147,309 of record CM072998.1, read on the forward strand.
ATCTTCCTCCCTGGGTGGAGAAATCTCATACTCCATATCGAGTTACAGCAATATGTGCATGTCTGCTGTGTATAGGCTTTATTTGTTACAGAAACTACTTCGGAAAAAAATGTTCCCACTGTAATTTTAATACCACAGGAATTTGACACTGTGCCAAAAATATTAAACATAATTAGAGTAGCTCTTACGTGTTTAATATTGTGCCAAGAACATTTTTTCCAGAAAGGTATTTTGACTTAAATTCCCTCTGCACAAAAGTAATTGACATCAAAGTTATGTCTGATGTGCTTACAGCCATTCACATAATTAATTCCCCATTAAGATCTCCTTCTAGGGTGGGCTCAGAATCAATGATCTTGAATGTAACTTATAAATAATTCATATTCAAATTAAGGAAGTTTTCAACAAGTTAAAAAATACGATCAAATGATGTTTTAGAAAAGATGATTGTTACACTCAAGCGTATAAACTTGAAACGTATTCTTTTAAATATCATTAATTATATCTACATGTGTTATTTACAGTTGTCTTTAATTATGAATATCCAAAAATAGTTTAGTTTTTTTAGTTTTAGAGGTTTTATGAAATCATCACAGGTTATTTCTATATTTTTAGGTACTTATATGGTCTGAATTTGGATTTATTTATTTACATGTCAACTTTATTGTTATATTATTTTATATTTATATTGTAACTTTCTCCTTAATTTTATAGAAAAGTCTCATTTTCATAAATCTAGTTAAGGAAATATGGAAATATAGAAGTGTAGTCAAGGTTCAGGTAAATATTTTTGTGCCATCAGTAATATCTGTAAAATAATACTTTTATTTAGTTATACTTTGTTTTCTTGAGAAGACCCCATCAATGAGTTTTGTTCTGTGCATGTGGTTTGGAGGTAGTGTAAAATGCTTGTTTTCTGTCCAACAAAGAACTACTCTGATGACAGGCTAAAGCCTGATTGCATTTCTGTAGATTTACTATATTGTTGCTGGTAGAAACAGGGTCCTTTCATGAAGTTGCAAGGAAAGCACTTCCGGGGACTCATGAATGGGAAACAGTGTTGTAGTGGTATAAGGTTTACTGTAGAAGCAAAATCAAATGACTGCCCCTGGGTTCCCATTGTCTCATTTCCATCTGTCTTACTAAGGAAAAAGTTCAGCCTTGTCTTCATCAAGCTCAGAAGAAAAGCCTGTGTCCAGAGAGTCTGTTCCATGCTCCAGCTTAGTCCAGTTTAGTCGCTGTCCCCATCTGGCCAGCTTAGTCTGTTCCCAAGCCTACACTTGGATCCTGCACTTGAGGTGCATGGCTAGCAGCCACACAGCTGCTAGGCCCTTAGGGTTATTATGAAGAGAAAACATGTAAGCAAACAGGGCAAGCATGTGTTACTAAGTGAGAGGAGAAAGAGAGAAAGAGAGAAAGAGAGAGAGAGAGAGAGAGAGAGAGAGAGAATTTTATTAAGCTTGAATTATATTATTTTGGGCTTGGAAAGTACCAGGAGTTTTTTCAAACTAACCAATCAACTTCCTAATTCTTCACAGGCTTGCTTGCCTTGATCCTTCCCCAGCCAATCTATTTCCTAGATCTCCTGGAGCTCTGTGTTCCTTATTCAATCTGATCTTTTCCCAGGTTAGGCTCTGACCTTATAATCACCATTTTAGTTCCTAATGCGAATGTGCTACCTCCCCTTGCGCCATTTGCGCTTCTACTGAGCATGTGCCCAGCAGAGGAATTTCTTTTTAATGTTTTATCTTTTCTTCTTTAATCTGGGATAATGACCAGTTGAACCCCAGGGAGATTGGAAAACTGGTTTTTTCTTCCTACACAAGAGAGGGAGGAGTGTTAATCCCTTTAGCAGGGCAATCCTGTGATCCCCTGGGGAACCTTTGAATGCTACAGCTTCCAAGTGAAGCAGGTTTATTGTTGACTCAGCTCTCTAGTGTATTAGGCTACTGAATGTTTGATTTTCTTTGCTCGTTTCCATTATTAATAATTAGCTACCTATGTTAACAAAAAGACAGGCAAAAGCTGGGACACTTTAAGATGGCCAGAGAAAGAAACCAAGTTGCCCTTTCTGAATGAACTCAGTCCTCCCCCTTCTGTAACTGCCTGTGTCACCCACTTCTGCTCTTCTCCTGGATTAGGATGCACAGTCTCCGCCTGGTGTTGGATGTTTATTTTCTGATCACCATAACTTCCTAACACAGATACTGTATCCAGTGTTTCATAGTGAACTACCTGGTTGCCAATGCCTGCCCTGGCTCTCATCCGGTTTCACTCCCATGTATCTCCTGAGGGGATAAGTATGGATAATGCCACTTAAACTTAACTGAAGTCAATTTTTCAATCTAAAACTTCAGAGGGAAAACAGAATTAATGGGAACAAAACTAGTATTGAAGAGTTAAACTTGTAGAGTTTTATTTAACAATTAAATGTAAGACATATGTGTGCTAATATGTCAATCACAGGTATGTGTGTGTGTGTCATAAACATTATATAGATGCAAAACAAAGTGCAATTATTGGTGTGCCTTATAATAATGATTTTTGATCTTTGGTAAAAGGACCATTTTGAAAATCTGATGAATAATATGGAAGTTCTGTGCAGACAAACGTTTATTTACACAAACTTTGGCCATAGAACATTCACAGAATTCTTGACACTAAAAAAATGAAATAATTACATGCATATTATTTGAGTTATTATCTCATTTCCCAAAGAAAAATATATTCACCAGATTAAACAACAAGGTAAGTGACTTCTGTTTTTACTTTTCTACTAATAGCCTTTGTTGCAATTGTTAGTGGATTATTAGTGGTAAGGCACAAAGTAGGAGAGGGAATTGGACATCTATTGCATTGTGGGGAATTGGACATCTATTACATTGTGGAAAGAGTCAGATTATATCAACTTTTGAGAAAGCTAACTTGTGAGCTGAATTTGAGGGTTTTTATACCACAAATACATGTTGGCAGGCATCATGGTGTAAGAAAATTCTTCTTTCCTAAAAGGCTTCTCCCTTTATTTTATCACCCTATATTTCAGAGAGACCTTGGTTACTGAGGGAACTTCTGTATAAGAAACGTGAGTAATAAACCAGATGTTTATTACCTGATGGGTAAAAAGATTCTAGGGCAGTAATATGCAAAAAGGACCTTTTCACTTGATTTCCTAGTGCTTCTATTAGCAATAATGTTACAAGAAACTCACATTAAGTACCCATCTGAGATTTATGCAAAATGTTTGAGAATTTGTTTCTTCACCTATCTGAGAAGAGATGCAAGGTTTTCTGTCTTATGCACATTGTCTGGCCTATTATGCACTGAGATGGGCTAACTTAGACCATCTAAGGGCATTACAGACCTTCTAATAGTAGTGGGTTACAGAGCAAACACAGCATTTTTCCAATACTGAACTTAGTAATTGCACCTTAGAGGAAATGGCAAATCAGAAGATCAACTCCCCATTTTCTAATCATCTCTCAACTCCAAGGCAGCTCTGTAAATAGAAATGGCTAGAACGGAGGCTTTTTGGCATGTGACCTCAACTTGATTTCTAAAAATGCTGCCCCTTTTCTTTACAGAGAATCAAAGTTGCATTTTAATTTTTCCTGAATGTAATTAGATGATATATACTGCTCACAAAAATTAGAGAATACTTTATTGCTTCATATTCATTTTGAAATATCCCCTAATTTTTGTGAGCAGTATATTTTTATCCTATTGATTTTCTGAGGATACAAATCATTTGGTGCCATAAGAGAATAATTCAGACCTGACCAGGCAGTGGTGCAGTGGATGGAGTGTCGGACTGGGACACGGAGGACCCAGGTTCAAAACCCCAAGGTAATTGTCTTAAGTGCAGGCTCATCTGGATTGATGGCGGGGTCACTGGTTTGAGCGTGGGATCATATACATGACCCCATTGTCACTAGCTTGAATCCAAAGGTCGCTGGCTTGAGCAAGGGGTCACTCGCTCTGTTTTAGTCCCCAGTTCAAGGCACATATGAGAAGCAATCAATGAATAACTAAGGTGCCACAATGAAGAATTGATGCTTCTCATCTCTCTCCCTTCTTGTCTCTCTGTCCCTCTCTCTATTTGTCTCTCTTTCTCCGTCTCTGTCACACACACACACAAAGAATAGTTCAGAAACATACAACTAAATATATATTCAAAAGGAGTTACCTGGTGAATGAAGAAACTTTCCTAAATTGCAAGTTACTTTTTCATGACAAATTGAAATAGATAATGTTCACATTCCCAAATACATATCAATGCCACTACACCGTGGATGTGGTTCCCTACATTGCAGTCTTTTCTAATGTGGTTCTCTACATTGCAGTGTTTTCTATAGAGAAAATTCATATACAATTTAAATTTCACTCTGCTAGTTTTACCCTAGGATGACATTTATCTGTATATGTATTCAATTCTCATGAAAAATATAAAGTATAACTCATTGTTGCAATGCGTGAAGAAGAATGAAGATAGACATTTCCATTTTGAAACAAGAAACATAATAGGCAAGTACCAAATTATTTCACGTCTCGGTCTTATTTTCTGACCTCCTGCAATACCTGTATGTTTATTAATAATACATGTTCTACCTAATAGTGTCATTGCCTCAGAATGTCATAAAACTCAAGCACTGTCTCGGAGTTGCTGCAGCGTGTACAGGAAAAAGAGCTAATGTCACATGGCTTACTCTATGTTGATTGTATTTCTTTTTCTCATCTTAAATTCTCACTATATGAAATTAAATAGATTTTTATACTTTTCTACCTAGGTGTTTATCTTCTATCTTCAGATATCTGGACCCATAATTTTATTGGATCAAGCTATTCACACCTTCTAAATGTACCAAGTTCCTATTATCTAATCTGTCATTGATTTCTTCAAGTGTATTATTTAATTCAGTTATTGTAGTCTTCCCTCCTGGTTCTATTATGTGGTATCTATGTCCTTTTTATGCTTGCTATGTCTTTGCTCATGTTCTCAATAAGTTCGGACCATCAAATAGTCCTTATTTCTATAAATCTACACAGAACACTGGGGAACAATTTTCCCCCCTAATTTTCTGTTGTATGAGCTTTTAGAATGGTTTCTATATATATCTGCATTGCTGATTACAAAATCTGAAATCTGTTTTTTGGTACATGCTCTAGTTTTTATGCAATTTTAATTTCTTTTGTTACAGCTAATGGCACACAATGGTTTTTAAATTGAAGTTAAAAGGCAACGACTCTTGGATTGAACATAACCACAAGGAAATTAATGTTTTACAAACATCCCTTTTACATAATTGTAGTGGTTTTTAAATGTAAAAAGAATATTATCTGATATAAACACCCTCTTATTTTGTTTTAAGATTGAATCATGACTTCTTCCAGTAGAAATATATGTAAGAATAGTCCTGACACCTCCTGTTCTGTATGTCGCTGTTACACACTTCTACGTCAAAGGCACAATATTTCATCATTTGTGACACGTGCATATATTGCCTATTTTCAAGTTCCCCTTGACAATCAAGACAAGAATAGGGTTCCTCATATTGTGTGTCATAATTTTGAGGAAATGCTTCATGACTGGACAAAAAGAAAATGCAAAGGAATGCCTTTTGGTATTCCCATGGTTTGGCGTGAACCTAAGGACCACAGCAGTGACTGTTATTTCTGTCTGATCCATACAAAGGGCATCAGTAAGAAAAAACGCCATATGATTGCATATCCTAATATTCCTTCAGCAATACGATCTATACCACACTCTGAGACACTCCTGTTTCCAGTTTTCAATGGTTTTATTTCTTCTAAGGACAAAGAAAGTGAACATGGTGATCAAGTGTATTTTGACAAGGTGCATGAGGAAATGGTTGTAGATTCTAAAGTGTCTTCTTCTGATGCCAAGCAGTCATTAACCCCTCAGCAGTTTCGCCAACCCAAATTGAATGACTTAGTAAGAGATTTGGGCCTATCAAAGAAAGCAGCTCTTTATTACCCTCCAGGCTTCAAGAAAAGAACGTACTTTACCGGTCAGCTAAAGTATCCCATTTCAGGAAGCGTGAACAAATTTTTGTGGACTTCTTTCTGAAGACAAACACTTTGTTTAATGTCATGATATCAGTAGTCTTCTCAGCCAGCTAGGTGGTACCACTTACAGTCCAACAGAATAGTGGCTATATCTTGACAGCTCAAAATGGAGTCTGAAATGTGTTCTCCTACACAATAGTAATGTTTATGCAGTGGTTCCAATTGGTTATTCAACTCATCTGCCAGAAGATTATAATGACATAAAAAATGTCCTTGACTTTCTGAAGTATGAGGAGCATAACTGGATCATTTGTGTGAATCTTAAAATGATATATTTTCTGCTAGGACAACAGAGAGATTTCACGAAGTATCCTTGCTTTCTGCGTTTTTGGGACAGTTGAGCTCAGTAGAAACACTGGACACAGAAGGAGTCGCCGAAACATGAAGCTCTGGAAGTAGGGATGCAAAATATTGTGAATGAACCTGTAGTTAATTGAGACAGAATCATTTTTTCTACACTTCACATCAAACTTGGCTTAATGAACCAGTTTTTTCAGGCTTTGAATGGAGAAAGTGAATGTTTTCAACATATGATTTCTCCTTTTCCTACCTTGTCTTTTGAGAAGATAAAAGCAGGGGTATTTGATGGACCTCAAATTCGAATCCTCATATGTGATGAAGAATTTTCCAGGAAGATGAATAAGGAGGAGAAAGCAGCATGGCAGTTGTTGGGCCAATAAAATATATTATGCTCACTTTGTTAAAGATGGCACTGCTCACATGGAAACCCGTTGCCCAGGTGATATTAGTTGCCCTTTCTGCTTGGGAATGGGCAGATTGTGTTAATATGTGTTGGGGGAGGGTTTTTGTGCCAAAAGTTTTTAAAGAGAAGAGGGATTACGTTCTAGGAGAAGCCTATGCTGTAGGAGAGCAGATTAAGGCCACATGGAGGAGGCCAGGAAAAGCAGACATGACGGTGGAGTTATGAGAGAGAAGCTAGTTTGTGTAGAGAGAAGGAGATGAAAAACAGAGGTGAATAAGGCTCGTGAGGTTAGAAACCTTTGATTCTAGGAAACTTGGATAAGTCTGTAGCTTTGTGAGCACTGAATGAGTGAGTTTTGGAGCCCAGTGTGTGTTTTTACTTGCCTGCCGGGTGCAAGCTGGGTTTAAAGATGATCGCCCACCAGTTTTTGGCTCCATTGTTTCATTATCGACTGTCCGAATCAAATGCAAACCTACATGAGCCAGGCGGCTGTGATGGTGGCCATGGCTATTGGCTTTACAGCAGTCTTTTGTGGCAGTTACAAAAAACTTGGTTGGCAACAAAAAAAGCAGAAAACTATGAACTTCTGGTTCAAAGGATGCTGTTGGCTTTCTACAACATTGGATGGAACATGAGCGTTAAGATTCACTTCCTTAAGAGTCACTTGATAAGTTTCTTGAAAATCTTGGAGCTTTTAGTGTTGAGCGCGGAGAATGCTTTCATCAAGATCTGAAGAGGAAGAAAGAGTGTTATCAGGGGCGATGGGACAGAAATATAATGTCAGACTACTGCTGGAGCATCAAACGAGATTGTTCTCAACAAGTACACAAACGCAAGAACTACAAACGCAAATTTTTGCCTAAATAGAATTTAAACAAGTTTTGCGCCAATTTTATGATTTAAATAAGTGTTTTATATGCTCTATTTTAAAATTGGAGACAAATTCTGATGCAATCATATCTTTTAGTGTATTAGTGTTTTTACTGCATTACATAAATTATTATATTTTCACAAAAATGATGCCCAAGAAGACATTCTACTTCATTATGTTAAACTAAATGTTAAAAATTTTACAATAAAATGAAAACATAAAATCTTAAATTGCAAAAATAACTGTAGCTTACAGAGAAAAACTAATGTCAGATTTGAGATCAGCACACTCGAATTTGGTAAGAACAAGTGTTTTTGTGGATGCAACAAAAATTTTGTTCCCCAGTGTTATTAATCTGTTAATTTATGTTAAGGTACAGAAGAATATGAGATTATAATTGTTTTTATAGAAAAAGTTTCTATAGTTCTTGCTGTAAAAGTACACCTTGTCCATCAGCCTTCGTGACAGCAGAAACTGAGCTCCCCAACCCCCCAACCCCCTACCCCTTCCACCCTACCTCCACCCCCTGGCTTCCTCTGTCACTAGGACATTGGTGCAGCTCTCAAGAGAAGGGATTAGGCAGGTTGCATAGTGGGTCCAGGTAGTTAGAAAGTCAAGATGCTTTGTGACAGGTGAGCTAGAACGTATGTTAGGACAGGACTGGGTACCACTAGGAAACACCATTTTGCTGTTCCTCTGTTGGTTAAATAAGTTTGTGAAATATGATTTTTATGTTCGCTTACTTACAGTTTGCATTTGGGGCTGGGTAGTGCCAGGTATATGTGGTCTGTGAAATTGCAAATTACCTTCTGGTTTGGGAAGGTAATTTGCACCATTGTTCTGCTAATGTTTGCTGGAGAAGAGGTTTTCACACTAGAAAGTTTTTAAAGGAAAGAGCAGAAGAGAAGAAAGATCTGCTCCCATCACTGTGAGGTGCCGTAGGATTTCTTTTCCTCCCTAATCCCTTGCCCTTCAGGAGAAAAAGCAGTTTCTGCTTTTCCCTTGGCTTTCTGTGGCTTGCCTGCCTGTTTTGGTGAGACACCAATAAACAGAATGGCCCACCATCCTCCAGCTCTACTGTTTCTTTGTGGTCTGCCCGAATTCAATGAGAACCTGCATGCGAATGACTACAGTGGCAGCGGCCCTTGGCCTTACACCCTCTTTCTTTCTCCTTCCCAATACCCCTTCCTGCTGAGCTTATTTTTGCCCTGTGGGGGTCTCTTTGAGGATGTACAGGTCAGCATTTTCTTTTTCTTTCTTTCTTTTTTTTTTTTTTACAGGGACAGAGAGAGAGTCAGAGAGAGGGATAGATAGGGACAGACAGACAGGAACGGAGAGAGGTGAGAAGCATCAATCATTAGTTTTTCATTGCTGTCACAACACCTTAGTTGTTCATTGATTGTTTTCTCACATGTGCCTTGACCGCGGGCCTGCAGCAGACCGAGCCACCCCTTGCTGGAGCCAGCGAACTTGAGTCCAAGCTGGCGAGCTTTTTGCTCAAGCCAGATGGGCCCACGCTCAAGCTGGTGAGCTCGGGGTCTCAAACCTAGGTCTTCCGTATCCCAGTCCAGTCCGACACTCTATCCACTGCGCCACCGCCTGGTCAGGCCAGGTTAGCATTTTCTTAACACACTTCCACACTGGCCTTCCGGACCACCTCTATCAGCAGTATTGCTGTTTAGGCAGAGAGCAGAGGAATGCATAGCTAGAATATATTAAAATGTTTTAAAATAAAAAGTACAGTCAGCTCTTTTGACTTGCCCTTCAGTTTTATACTTATGTATACCTTAGCTGCTTACAGATTATTAAAAGCTACTTGCTTGAACAAACATTTTGATTTCAAAAGGCATACAAAAAATGAAAACTCTAGACAACAAAATACCATATTGCAAAAATGAATCAAGTTTGAAGAAGGGAATCAAATTTTTAATTAGATTATAAAATATACTGGAAAAAATACATTCCTAGTAATCTACTCCTTTCCTAAGAAGTGAATTTGTGGAGAATTTTGCATGCCCTAACCCCAACCCTAACTCTAACTCTAACTCTAACTCTCTCTCACTCTAACAACTGTAACTCAGTTTTTGTATTTCTTAACTCTAATATTAACTTTTTATTATGAAATAATTTTGAAATTTCAGAAAGGCTGCAAAGAGAGTACAGAATTTTTGTATATCCTTCATCTGGCTTCCCCCACTGCCAACACCTAAAATTATCATGGGACATTTGTCAAAACTAAGATCTGATATAGGTATGTTACTATCAAGTAACTTCAGGAATTTCACCAAGTTTTCCATGATCCAGTTCTGGGCACAACAGTGCATTTAATCTTCATATTTATTTAGTCTCCTCTGGTCTGTGACAATTTTGTTACTGGAGGAAGAGCAGTCTGGAAATAGGTTTTCCCACAGTGTCACAGTAAAGGAAATTCAGGGACACATGTATAGGAGAATTTGAGCAATAGTGACAAGATTTATCAGCGCACCCTTGTAAAGGCTGTTGCACTCATGAAACACTTCCCCAGCACTCAGTTGGTAGATCAGGCCTGATGTGTTATCCAAGAACAGGTGGTTTAGCTCCCACTCATGGAAGAAGTCTTGCTTTTGGGTTTGCAGGCCCCGTAGTTGGGTCAGCAGCTGTATCACCCCAGCACCCAAGGCTGATCTTGGGCAATTTACTAAACTAACTTCCATGTGCCTCATTCCCTATCTGCACATCTGCTGCCAAGGCTCATTAGCACTCCGGCACTGTGCTTTAGCTTATGTGGCAGTGAAACAAAGAAGAGTGAGATTCAGGACTTTGTTAAGCTTTGGTTATATTTTCCTGGGCTTGGGAGAGAGCAAGTTTTCTTTTAACTATCCAATCCCTTTCCTGGATCTTCTGGGGTGGGGGCAGAGGAAGGTTGCCCTTATCCTATCTGATCGTTTCCCCAGGTCTTTCTCCTTCTCTTTATGGTCAGCATTTCTGCTTCTACTGTGTATGCCTCAGAGTAAAAGGACCTCACTCCCCTTGCACTTTCTCAGCTTCTACTGTGCCTGCCTCAGCAGAGAAATTTCTCACTCACTGTTTATCACTTTCCCCCTTAATCTGGGGAATCGGTTGGTTGTTCCCTGGGGAGACTGGAAAACTGTTCTTTCCTGCCTATTTAGGGATTAGTTTCCCTTTGGCAGAGGATGTGGCTGTTGCCTGGAGTGTCTGTGAAGTTGCTCCTTCCTAGTTAATCCAGCTTCATTAGATGTCTGACTCCCTCCTCTTTCATTAATATCTAACTAGCTTCCTACTGCAATAGTTTCTCATTCTTTATTTCTCTTTGATGACCTTGACAATCTTGGAAGGACTGGCCAAGGATCCAGACAATATGGTTTGTCTGATGTTTTCCTCAGGATGAGACTGGGATTATGGGTTTGGAACACATATTACAGAGGTGAAGTTCCCTTCTTACTGCTTTTATCAGGGAGTACATGACATCACATGAGGTCCCAGGTGATGGAAACCTTTATCACTTGGCTAAGCAAATGGTTGCCAGGTATCTTCCCAGCAAAATTACTATTTTTTCCTTCCCTGTTCTATTATTCAGAAGCAAGTTATTAGATAGGTTGTCCCCAAGGTTGGGGGAGGGGGAAATAGAGCTCTGCTTCTTGGAGAAGAAAGTATTATTTGGAATTTTTCTACACAGATTATTGTCGCTTCTCTCCCATTTATTTGTTTATTCTATCATTTATTTATGTCAGTGTGGATTAACATGTATTTATCTCAGACTTTGGGTTATAAGTGAATTTAGTTGAAGGGTCTTATCACACATCCTCTGGCCTGAGCAAACACCCTGGGGCAGATACCTTGAAGTGTGAGTCCGAACCCAGCATAGGTCCCGAGTGAGGTACTGATGACACATTGATTAGTGACGACTTAGTCACAGTTTTTCCCTCTGATACTTTTACCATCAGCCCACGCAGCAGTTGCTTTTATAACGTGGGGATTGCTGGCTGGCCCTGTAAGACTCAGCTAATAAACAAGCTCTATTACTCATGGAGACTTACTCTGTTATAACCTCTGCTTCATAAGGGATCCTGGCACATGCCTAATAACAAAAATCAAGCCATTTGCTTTTCTTCTTTTTATGGAGAAATGGAGCACTGAATCCCAAGCATTTATTTCATGGAAAGTCAGAAACTTAACAAATGTACTCCCTCACATCCAGAAATAAAGTATATTGGTTCTCCAGAAAACAGTAGTTTGTCAAATAATGGGAAAATATTTAGCTATGTACCAGATACATTTCAAATTAGTCTCATTTAAAAAAAATAATAATTGAAAGGACATAGATTTGTTGTAGTTCAGATTTTTTCCTATCTAAACAGTTTTCCTTTTATAACTTTTACTTTAGTATGTTACCACATACTAAAAAATGATATTTAGTGCTGACAACAAGGCACTTATTAAGCCCTCAAAGCTTGCTCTGTAAATGTCTCCTCTGTGAGTCAGAACATGTTGTTTTACAGGGAGAGAACCTAAGACTGAGAAAGAATCATTGTATTCTGGTAATAGAAGTAGGCTGAGCCAAAAGCTTTTATTTCTTCCTATAGAAATTTATCCTAAGACTCCCCAGGACCTTATATGTACAAGCACCCAAAATGAGAAATTTTTCTTTTTATAAATTTATATAAATGGGGTCTTAATACCCTATGTGTTCTTATGTGAATTACTCTTTTCTTCCTCAACATAATACTTTCAAATTTATTCACATGGATGCTGATGACTACACTAGTTCATTTTCATGTACAATTTTTATAACAATTTAACTTTTTATCTGGTTCTTGCTTATTACACAAGTGCAAGAGTTTTTCTAAGGAACATAACTGGGAGCAGAGTTGCTGATTATTTTAATTTATTCAATAGTATCAAAAGGTTTTCCAAAATGATTGTATTCACTAATAAATTTATTCACTAATAAAAGGCCTTAAAAGTTCCTGCTATCCTAGAACCTAGCCAAACATTGGTATTTTAAATTTATGCCACTGTGGCTGATATAAAATGTTGTCAGTGTGGTTTTAATTTGGTTACTAATGAAACAGCTTTCTTGTATTTCCTTTTATGTGCAATGCCTGTTTATATGTTCTGCTTAATTATCAATTGGGTTGTTTATTATTTTCTTATTAATCTTTAGGAGTTCATATATTCTGGGTACTGATGTCCTGAAAATTATAATCTTAAGAATATTTTTTTATAGTTTGTACATTCTTGTTGTAGTGTTCTTAAATAAACAGAAAAATTAATTCAGATATACTTTATTAATATTTCCTTTGTTGATGTAAAAAATTATTAAATAGAAACCTCATTGAAAGGGAAGTAGGGAGGCCAGAAGGGGGAGCTCTCATGCCCTGCACCAATCACAAAGCGCAACAGGAGGAACTTTGTAAAGACATTGACCAATATCCTTTTTCTCTTGATGAAAAGCTTTCTCTCCTTTGTTTTAGCAGACTGCACAGGGTTTATCATGGTTGCATATATGAGACTGAAGTTTCTTATTGTTCCTGAGTAAGCCCATATTACCAGAAAAATATATGGCTTTGTTTATGTTCAATAATATGCATTACCTTCTTTATAAACAACATAACAGAAAATCTTCTAAGACCTAAGTCATAGATTCTCTTTTTTTCTCTTAAGAGATAATCAACTGCATCAGTACCATTATTAAATACTATGTACTCTCATTCAGTAATGAAATTACTGTGACAGTAGCTCTGTAAATATCAAAGTTCAACAGATGTGCACATCTATTTCTGGACTTCCTATTCACCTCTGTTGACTTGTTTCTTTAGCTCTGATCCGTATCAGACTGTCTTGATTACCAGAAAACAGTAATAGAAAGCTAATTCTCTCTTTACTCCAGCTACCAATTTACACTTCTTATTAATGAATATTTTGGCTATTTGGGGTGTCTCTGGCTTTTCATATAAATAGAATCAGCTTGTCAGGTTCCAAGCAAAACCATACTGGGATTATGCTTGGATTCAGTTAATCAGTTTTGGAAGAACTAACATCCTTACAATATTGAGTCTTCTTATTAACGAATAGAAAATATCTTCAGATGCCTTTTAAGAAAGTTATTGTAATGCCGGTGGCCCAAGGCCAGGCAGGTTCACATCGGATTTGGGCAAATGATAAAGAAACTGCAGAGGTGGAAACCACTGGACCGTACCTGTTTACTGGAGGCTCGCAAAGATAAACAAGCAAATAAACAACAAAAGGGAAAGAGCTAATAAACAAATAAAAATCTGCTATTCACAGTAAGGGCAAGGGAGCAAGGAAAACCGCACCTCACAGAGGCGTGGTGAGAGAGCGATCTAGGAGAATAACTCCCCAGGGAAGCACCCACAGCCTTATATAGGTTGTGTTCACGTGCCTCCACCACGGGCTCACGCACTAATCAAGCATATGCTTGCAGCTGGTAAACCCGTGAGTAAACCTAACACAACTGCCCCACAGTTATATATATATATATATATATATATATATATATATATATATATATATATATATATATATATATATATATATATATATATATATATATATACATTTACCCATAAAGTGCTTAAATATTGTTTGCTGAATTTATTCCAAGGTCGCAAATCTTCTAATGCTGTTTTAAGTATCTTTTTCAATATTGCATTATGTTCGTGGATCATCATCTTTGAGAATTTCCATGCTTTACTTTTAGAGTGTGCCCAGGGAGAAGTTTTGTGCTCTATCAGCACCTGGGGATACTACCAAACTGGGGCTGCTTTAAACTAGATTTGCATATTGCTGACTTTCCACAGGCAGGTGAGAATTTGGCCACAGACTGGGCACGTACTATCCTGTGACTAAACGTTCAGAAAGACTTTTCTGCCTCTTTCAGAGTCCCAAGGCAGGATATAGACTGTTGGATAAGACCTCCCTCCAAGGTCATGTTCCTGGCTTGTCGGGGTGCCTATCCTCATGCTTATAGATCAGGTCTAGGCCACCAAACACAGGCAGGTGTCCTTGGACAAGCAAAGCTGTTATCTTGCTGAGCTGTGTGCAATTCTGCCTTCTGGTTCACTTTGCTTGTCTTCCTTTATCCTCAGCCCAACCAAGCTTGAGAAAGATACTTTCCCATTTTTAAACTAAATGAACTATTTTTAGGCATTTTAACTTAGAAAGAATTTTCTATTCATGTAGTTTGCCATGTTGTCAGAAATAGAAGTTATTCCCCTCCTGCTTTTCTCACTTAGAAAAAAAAATGAGACTATTTTGCATAATTTCTTTAATGAACTCATGTTTATTCCACAGTCTCTTTAACTCCTTACAAACATTTGTTTAATTATCATTTTAAAAAATTGCATGCTAAAATCATCAACCTGTACTTTCTATTTCTATGCTTTACTTTTCCTCTTAAATGTGTAGACATTTGCTTTCCTCCAGTCTTGGCATCTTTCCTAGGCTTCTTTCTTTTCAAATAATTACCAGGGGTAACTCTGATATCACATCTGCCATCTCTTGCAATATAATTTATTTGAGACTGGAAACTGAAAATCCAAACAATGCTCTCTTGTGATCTTTTCATATAATTTGGGTAATTTCCCCAATGGTCCATTATGAACCTATGTCCAAAACAAGCTTGAAATTTGAGAAGTTCAGATCCAGAACAAGTGTGTATGATCACCCCCAAAGTTCTAGCTTCTCAGACCACCCCTAGGTGTTCTTTAATGAGAAGCCTTGAGAGAGAGAGTGTGCACATATATGTATTCAGAGACCCTAGAAACCACATTTTAACAGATCCTCATGTGATTCTTATGTGCCCTAAATTGTGAGAATTATTGTTTTAAAAAGATGGATATAAAGAGATTCCAGGCAGTAGTAAAATTGCAAAAAAAATTTTGCCAAAAGTTTATCTCTGAAAGTTTACTCTTAGGAGAGAACTCTGCTTCCTCCACACTTTTCTGTCATTTAGGGCATTGACAGTCCAAGGGAGAGTAAAAGGGCCAATCTGAGGAGGAAGAACTGTGTGCTATCTGTTGAGCTATGGACCCACAGAAACTATGCCATTTGAACTTCACATCACTTAGAGAACAGTCTCTCCCGCCCATGTGTGTAAATAGCCCATGTGTTAGGTCAGTAATTTGCCTAAATCACAGAGAAAACCAGCTTAATTCTTCTCTGCACCACAGTTTAAATCCTACCTAAAAGTTTTGTGCAAACTCCTGATGTTGCTAACATCAGGAGTTTGCACAAAAAATATAAGGTAATTATTATTATTATTTTTGCTAATCAAATTAATTTTTTTTTTAAATCTGAGAGGCTTACATTTCTTCTAATACTAGCAACATATCTATTTGGTAATGGAGATTTATGTACCTAAAATGTCTATTTCAAAACTTTTCTTCCATTACTATTCTCTTTTTGGCAGAAATATTGAAGTAATGATAGGAAAATTGGTAAAAAAAACAAAGAAACAAACAAAAAAACTGGAATGGGCATTTTTAAGTGCGGTTGAAATTAAAAGTGACACCTCTGTCCAGGAAAGAAGACCTGCACTGGGAGCCAACCCGAACTTCCTCCAGCATCTTTATTTCTTCCACATTGGCTGAGGTAGGTTTTGCCACCTCACTGAAATCTAAAGCAACTAACACTAAATTCTTCAAAACCCACTCAAAGTTCTAACCCACTTTTTTTTTTTAGAAGTTTTATAATACCTCTTTTAGGAAAATGAAATATCTAGCAGCTATTTATTGTTATTCTGTTTAGTTCACCTTAAGTTGTTTTGACCTGATAACATTTCAAAGGACCTACTTTGTTAAATAAAAGTAAATTATGTTATATATACCATGATACATATGGAACACAGAATATAACCAAATGAAGGGGAAGAGCTATATTTATTAATCTAAAGACATAATGCAATTATTTATATTTCTTCTAAGTGGCTTTCTGATCTTTTAGTGCAGTGAGTCACATTTGTGATTTGTATGATTATAGATTTTTTTCATTGATATTTTTCTTTCTTTTTAATTTAATAGGAAATAAAAAAATTTTAAACCACATTAATTTGAGTTAATGGTATGTAAAAATTTCAATTTGTATCATTGTGAAAAGGTGCTATGCTACAATATTAAACCAACAGTATGGCAATCCCCTTATTCAAACCAATGGTATTCTTTTGTTTTATCTCTAATATAATAATAAAAGTTGAAAAATATCTGGTAGAGATTTTTCTCCTATTAAGTAACTTGCTTCCTTTGCTGTTCTGTTTTATATTGGTCTTACTATAATATCTTTGATTTAAATTAAATAGATTAAGATCCATTATATTTGTGTTTTAAGTTTATTAAAGCATTAATTTTATGTGTAGATTTTTCTGATGTTCTTTTGAAAAATTAGCAACTGGATATAATTATATTGCACTTGTTAGTCACTTAATGAACGTTCTTTAGCCTTTACCACTAAGATGTTTTTTTTCTTCTTTTGATACTGAATACTTAGAAAATAAATAGAATTCCTTCAGTTATGCCACTTTAAGAAGTAAATTTAAGTCCCGTGTTTTTGTTTAAAACTTCTGTTGTCTTTAACTACTTGATTTTACAGAATGTAACTTGAATCCCATTGCACCAGAACCTTAGGCCAGTGTAGAGTAAAAGAGAATCTTAAAATTATAAGTGGGCAGTCCATGATTTAAAAGGAAACTTACTAATTTAATTCCTGTGCTCAATCTCCAATGTTTAGCAAAGATTTCTTCTGCAATATCCCTTTAGTTCTATATATCTCCCTAATGACTCCATTCTCTAACCTCTTCTGGCACCTTTTTTAGGTGAAGTTATTTCTGTCCTGCCTTGTGGATGCCTGGGAAAAGGGACTATGGTGAAGCTCCCCGAAAGCTTCTCCTACATTGTCTATCTGGCCTTTTTGCTAAGCATATAACTCAGCTATATTATATATTGCTCATGTCTATGACAGTTGGAATAGATAGTTCAACATCAGTGAAAACAAGCTGAGGTGTTTGTGATGAGTAGATTTTGCCTTGTCAAATTATTTATAATGCTTTGACAAACTACAATGCCTTCTTTTTTTTTTTTTTTTTTTTACCCTAGCCTGACAGATAGCACTATTCAATTGTGTAATGATTATCAGCTCCCTTTTTCCCAATTTTCTTCCTGCTGCCATTCAGGAAGAAGAAAAATAATCAGATCTCTCTTCAAAAGAATTTGTTGAATGTACCTTGTTGGCTCTCATACCTTCAAATCCACCATGGTATTCAAGCTAAAGCCATGTACCTCAGATGCTCCCAGCAAATTCCTGAGCAAGATGGGATACTATAGGCATGTCTTTGCCTTCTAACTTGGGGCCCTTCTTATTGGAATTCTTTGCCCAGGGACTGTCCATCAGCCTGGCTGACACCTTCTCAGGGTAGCCCTGTATCCAATGTTTCTTTAACCTACTCTACTTTCTTTTCTCTTTCCTTTTATGGATTTCAGACCCACGTAACTCTCCTTATATACTCATTTTCTCTTTTCCCTTCTCAGATATTGCTCCCATAAATGTCATGTGTGTCTAATTAATCCTGCTTTAGTGTCTTTTTGAAGAGGACCTGGGTTGATCCATCACATTTAGTCTTCACCCATGAAAGCACTTTTAAACCAGTTCTAGCATAGCAAGAAACAAAACATTAATCACCTTTTTCTATACTTTACTATAAAGAAATGCCATCATTTGAATGAAAATCATTTAAAAACAAGCAAGAAACAAAAGGCCAAATTCATCATAAGGCCAGCTGTGCTTTCCTAAGCCTACTTCATATATAATTAGACAATGACTTATTTCAAAGAGTCACAATGTCCTTAAAGGGGAAATTATTTTTTCTAGTATGTATTGTAGATAAAGATTTAGTCAAGGCATCATCTAAATCTATAAAAGGAGCACATTGAAGAGAGAAGTTAGAATTTACTTTTTTTCTTTATAATCTCCTACATTTGGTGGGAAAGAAAAAAAGTTAGAATTATGTGTCATGATATTAATTCTGAATGATTTTAGTTTTCGTAGCTGTCTGAGGCACCAATATATCCCACTAAGTAAGACCTTCACGAGTGCTGAAAAAGTAAACAGAGAACAGAACAGAGGAAAATCAGAATACTGCTCTACTCATAAATCACAATTGATTTAGAAAGAACAGCTCTGAGTGAGGCCAGAGGGTTAGTAAGCACTATCATTTTCGATTAATGTGACTGTCAAAATGGGGAGAGATGGATACTCAACTTCATTTTGTCCAGAAAATTGCTTTAAGAGGTTGTTTTGAGAAATGCAGAGAAGAAAAATGCTCCTAAATTATCACTTTTACAAAACAAATTTTTATCAAGGCAATTGCAAAAGGGATAAAATTTTTAGTTAGGGTTTAATAATGCTATTAATTTTTTGTTATCTAGTGAACATGCTAATTTTTTAGAAAAAGAGTACATTGTTAGGAAGTAAAAAATAATTTCTGCTTTAAAACTTCTCTTAATTTCTTCTAGAAAAGAAAGTGCCCAGTTGTCTCAGGTAGGATTAAAAAATTAAAGCCTCATCTTGAATTTGGTGAATATTATGAGAAATTACTTGAGTAGAAATGCCCTTAGGATATATTAAATCACTACTGTTATTTTCTTCAGAGCAAATGCTTCTGTGAAGAGCTCATGAGAAGACAGGGTATGGAAATTAGATTTAAATTCTCAACACTGGCCTGAAGCACTGCTGGAATACCTATTAATTTTATGTATATTCTGTACCAAAAGAATTCAAGGGACACTGAGAGATAGAAATAATTCCGATTGTTGACTAATCTATCACATGAGAGTAAATAAAAACAACTTTTATGGGACTTAGGCTGCTTGATTTTACAAAATGACTTAGGATAATGCTTGAACATTATTCTGGGAAGGCAAAGTGATATCTAAGCAAGCTTCTAACCAGAATGTCAGAGAAATGATATAAACATCAGGCCTTCAAAAAGGTGATTTGTGGGTTACAGAAAGAACAGCTGAAAAAGCTGGTGTTACTGAAGTAGCTCAGATATGCAGCCTTTGGGTTTAAATAGGAGTGCAGGAAGTCAGAATGGGAAGTAAGAGAGACAGTGGAGTATTGCAAGTGTGGTCAACTGTTTGATCTCTTAAATGTCAAGTTGAAGAGATGGAAGAAAGTTTACTTTATTTCTTCACTGGACTGATTTTCTCCCTTCATCTCTTGCATCCCCATCTTGATACCCATTATAATGGTGACAACAGCAACAACTGACACTTGTATGGTGTTTGTTTATTTTAATATAAATCCAAAACCATTTTTAAGAATTATTATTTTCTTCAATTACTAATGGTAAGAAAATTAGTTTCAGAAATCTAGGGATTCATCTCAAGAATTATAAACAATCAATACTTGAGTTGAGACTTCTTATTCAGTTTGTTCTTGTTGTTTTAATTTACTAGATGTTCAACAGAATATTTCATGACATATCAGTATAAAAGTTTCAGCATGATTTAACCACACATTGGCAAACATCACATCACAGGCTTATGACAGTAATGTGCTGCTTACTGATGGTGAGCTGTTCTGAGAAATGTGTTCTTCGGCAACTTTGTCATTGTGTGAACATCATAGAGTGCACTCACACTACTACACACCTAGGCTGTGTGGTATAGCCTAGTGCTGCTGTACAAAACAATTCAAGAGTAAATCAGGAACTAGAGAAAATAATGCAATCAAGACACGCCATAAACAAGCTGTATGAGGCAAACATTTTTTATAAGCAGAAAGAATATATGCTAAAATAATGATAAAGAGTATAGTAAATTCATAAACTGGCAGCAGTCATTTATTATTTTTATCAAGTATTATGTATTATACATAATTATATGTGTTATAATTTATAAAGCTGGTAGGGCAGTAGGTTTGTTTAGAGTGCCACTACAAACACGGGAGTAAAGCATGGCACTATGAAGTTAGGACAGATACAACTTCACTAGGTTTTGTTATAACCTTATGGGACCATCATCACATATCTGGCCTTCTTGATCAAAACATTGTTGTGCAGTATATGGAAGAATGCCTGTATATTACTGTATATGAAGGAATGCCACGTGGAAAATACAGCACGAACTAATGGCTGGATGACAGGAGCCTCAACATATAGCAATAGATTATGAAATATAGATACATCTTAACATTTGTTTTCCTAAAAAGAGGTTAAATTTCCCCATGATAATCAGCATCCACTATCAGTACCATGCCAAAATGGCTCTGGAAATTTCAAACTAACAATGTCAATATTCCAAAGTAAGTTTTATATTCTGTGTTCTTGTGAGTCTATCTTCTTACTTTGATTGTGCTAAAAAAAAAATCCTTTCATAAATTATTTTTTGCTTCTCTTTGCATGTTAACCATCAACTTTCACCAGTAGAAATAATCACAACATTCAATCTGTGCCCAAGTGGAAAATTGTGGCACTTGAGGTTATCGTGTCATTGCCGGCAGTCTACAGCCATGCTTATTGGCTAGCCGGACTCGCACCAGTGAGGCAAGATGTTTCCACTTCATTATCTTGAACAGCAGGAATTCTAAATTCTGTCTTAGAAATAGGTCAGTGTTGGGAGCATAGAAGGGCACTACAGATAAAACCATCTGGCTGGTGATAAAGAAAAATAGTTGTGTTATCACTGAAGACATAGCACTATGTAACAAAAGTGAGTAGTTAATAACTTTAACACATTAGCATTTATATATGATTAAATATCTATCAGTGATGGGTTTTTAAATTTTATTTTATATTTTACATACTTTATTGGGGTGTGTGTCTGTGAGTTTTGACAAATGTAGATTCAACTAATTGTAACATATCAACCATAAAGATAGAAAAAAGTTCTTTCTCCCCCAACAATTCCTTTTTGCTTTTCAATTTGTAGTTAAATATCTCTCAGTCCCTAACCTATTAGACACCACTGATCTATTTTCCATCACTATGTTTTGGCCTTTCCTAGAATGGCTTATAAATGGAATAATACATTGAATAGCTTTTAAGACTGGCAGTTATCATTTAGCAAAAGTCAGTGTTGATTTAAAAAAATTAAGCAATAAAATAATTCCTAGATTTCTGAGAACTAAGCCTTCTTGTGCTTCTCAACTAATGCAGGAGTGAAATGAGCTACACGAGAGAGATGGTGATGTATGCAACTCAGACCCTTTTTTTGCTGTCTCCTCTTGGTGCTGGTCCAACCCCTTCATTATAGAGTTGAGGGAAAAATAGCCCAGGGAGTGACAGAGACAGTAGTTTTGGCAAAATTAGGGCAAGAACTCACAAATCTTGATTCCAAATGCAATCCTGTTGAGTTTACTAATAACTACACAGCAATGCAAAACTTTTAAAATGAAAATTAAATATAAGGTTTTCTATATATAATGTATTTGTTCTACCTCTTAAATTTCCATTTCAAATAAAAATAAATCATCAGAAAGGAAAAATCAGCCAAACTCTGAGATGATTAGAATCTAACATTTGGTATGCTTACTTCACGTCTTAGTTTGGGCATCTAGAACAATACCGTGTACTATTTCTTACAGTTCTGAAGGCTGGAAAGTTGAAGAACAAGGTGCTGGCAAATTCAGAGTCTGGTGAGGGCTGGTTTACAGATGGCTGTGTCCCCAAATGGCAGAGGGACAGGGGAGCTTCTTGGAGTCTTTCTTATAAGGGTGCTAATTTCAAAGGCCCCATATTCCAATTTGAAAATTAGAATTTAAAATATAAATTTTATAGGAAAACAAACATTTAGTCTAGAACACTTTATATTATGCATTGCATAAAGATGGGAACTATAGAGAATTTGAGGAATCCTTCCCTAAAATGTTTTAAAAAGCAAAGCAGATTGCGACTTAAACGAAGAGCACAGTTACGTGCCCCCCCCCCTAGTATATTCCCTTTCTCTCTCTCACTATCTGCTGAGGCTTACACATAGATGTAGATAAAAGGAAACAATACCAACACTAGATCAACTTCTTATTTAAATCTAAAAAATTTTGACTTTGAAACAGATCATGATGTTATGGTAGTGTGCTGTGTGTTTGCATGTAAATGAGCTTATTTACAAGTACTTTATATTTTTTTAGAACTTTCTGGCTTTTTTTAACTTAGCCAGATCTGAGAGTCAGTAAACTTATGTTTCACTATTAATTTCTCAGAATTTTAGTACCTGTGCCTAAGATGTCAATCATGATGCTTTTCAGACTATGCTCCATTCTGAGTAAAATCATCTCTCCCAGTTCTTGCTAAAGAGAATGCCCTGTAAAGGCCAGGGGACCTTTGTCTCCCACCTCCCATAGTCAAGTTGTTTGTACCCAAAATGTACTTCTGACACAAGGTCAGCAGTCCATAGTGTGGATAGTAAACAAGATGTGGTCTCATTCAAAATGATAAGTAAAGTCAGTTAGATAGTCTCTGTCAAAATTTCAAATTAAAATTTTTTTAAAAAAGTATTTTATTTACTGATTTTAGTGACAGAAGAAAAGACAGAGAGAAAGAGAGAGAGAGAGAGGAACATCAAGCTGTTTCTGTATGTGCCCTGACACGGCTATCAAACAGGGAACCTCCGTGCTTTCGGATCATGTTCTAACCGACTGCAGGGCCAAATTAAAGTTTCAAATTGAAGTGAGCACTGATTGTTGGAGTTAACAGGTCATGATTAGACAGGGGCTGGAGAAGCAATAGTGTGGAAGTTGGAGTTATGAGGAAGCAGGAACTGTGAAAATCAGATGGAGGTAGTTGATGGAGGTTGAAGCCTGTGCGCCTGTCCCTTGGAGTGAACTGGGCTTCTGGTAGAGCTGTAGAGTGGACAGTGACTTGCATTCTCCAAGACCTTGCTGTTTTGGGTTTTTCTGGTCATGCATTAACCATCTTCCCGGTTACTGGAGGCAACTTGACTGAGACTTTCTAGTCTTTGAATCAAAAAGGCTTTCGCCTGACATGTGGTGGCGCAGTGGATAAAGCGTCGACCTGGGAACACTGAGGTCGCCAGTTCAAAACCCTGCACTGGTCTGGTCAAGGCACATATGGGAGTTGAGCTTTCAGCTCCTCCCCCCTTTCTCTCTCTCTCTCTCTCTCACTCTCTCTCTCTCTCACTCTGTGTCTCCTCTCTAAAATGAATAAAATAAAAAATAATAAAAAAAAAAGGCTTTCAATTTCATTTCAGCAAAACTGATGGCAAAGACTCCCTTCACTAACAAAAGTAGGTGGTAAAGTTTACTGAGTGCATAGGAAAATATTTCTTTGTTAGGAAAGTCAAATTTTACACTTATTTATTGAGTATGTGAGAAAAAGAAATATGGGTTAATGAAATGCTTGAAAAAAAGAATGTTTTAAATAAATAAAGAACTTTCTTTAAACTTCCCAAAGTGGTAATATAGATAGTAACTAGCAGACTGTTTGCAAGTAGAGTTAGATAAAACTGTTTTCAAATACATCATATTTGTAATGGGCACAGTTATAAAAATTTTTTGCTAAAATATTTAAGACTAGTTTTTGCTTCTTTCATTTTTTCTTATGTTTGTTTTATTCTCCTGCCAATTTGAATTCCTTATTTTATCATGCTCCATATTTAAACTCACATTAACTCTTCAAGTTTTAAGTTAAATAACTGATTTTCTGCACAAAATTTTCCAAGTTGTCTGGTTAAAATTAGTCTTTTATTTCAGAGTATAATTGAATTTCTTTTACAACACTGGTTATATTGCATTTATAGAATGTTTTTTTACACACTTGTATACTGTTTCCTCTAGGCTATAATATTTTATAAATCAGAGATTTTAAAAAATCATTTAGTATTGAGAGAAAAATATCTTAAAATATAGGTAAGTGCCATTTTTTATTTATAGGTTTTTGGCTGTGACATTTTCCCTTTGTAGCCATAACTCACATTTGCTTAGGAAGGAACAGATATGCTATAGCAGAAATGCAAAAAGAAAGAGTTGATATTCATATCAGAAGCACTATATATCAGAGATATGTATTTCAAATGACAAAAAATAGTATCTTTTTAGAGAAAAGAGGTATGTGTTAACCAAAAGAAGAAGGTGCAACACACAGCTTGAAACAAATGATTGTAAGGATAATAAGAAGAGAAAGGAATTAGTGTTGGCCAGTCTGCTAGGGCTGGGAGATGAAAGAAACAAGATAGGACTGACTGATGAACTGGAAGGGGCTTCATGTAGCAGAGACTGCCCAGCTCTGCCCAAGAGACTTAATCTATAGGTAGCACCTAAGCAATGTGTGGATACTAGGGCAACACCAAGAATTACTCTGTCTCTGTCTGAGTCTGCTCAGGCTACCAAAACAAACTACCATAGACTGCCTGGCTTAACCAACAGACATTTAATTCTCACAATTCTGAGGCTAGAATTCTAAGATCAAGGGTCCTGCCAATTTGATTCCTGGTGAGGCTCCTCTTTCTGGCATGCAGATAGCTGCCTTCTCACTATGTCCTCTCCAGCACGCAAATGATCTGGGATGTAAGTTCTGTGTCTTCACTTTTATAAAGACATTAATGCTGTTGGACCAAGACCTGCTATGAGCTGAATTTTGTCCCCTCTTCAGTTATAAATTGAAACCGTAATCTCCACCTCCAGTGTAACTGTGTTTGGAGATAAGGCCTTAATCTAATTCTGTGGTACCCTTATAAGAAGAGTAAGAAACACCAGAGCTCTCTTTCTCTGTCTTTTTAATCTGACAACACAGAGAACAGGAGATTGTCTATTAGCCAAGAAGAGAGCCTTACCAGAAACCATATCAGCTTACACATCGATCATGAACTTCTCAGACTCCAGAACTGTGAGAAATTCATTTCTGTTGTCTAAACACCCAGTTGTGGTATTTTGTTATAGCAGTCTGAACAGACTAATATAGTTCCATCTTTATAACCTCATTTAATCTTACTTCCTCCTTACAGAATCCATCACCCAATCCGGTCATATTGGGGGTTATGGCTTCAGCAAATGAATTTTGGGGAGGCACAAACATTCAATCTATAACAATATTCATTCCAGTGGGTTGCACACATTGCCTGTACTAAAGAGCTCTGTTAAGAACATGTGTCATAGCTATCTGTCTACAGATGATTGCATCTTGTCCATTGACTACACAGCAGGAATAGTGCCTGCCTCTGCCTTCAGTCTGGCTTGGTAAGCACTCTATGTGGATAGCTCCAACTCTAATGGCAAAAGACATGAATAAGTTTTCTTCCCATAGTAGGAAAGGACCTCTCAGCTCTTCTATGCAAGTGATGGTGAGGTTGTAAAAGGAAACTTTCCTCACCTATTACTGTGTTATTTAACTGCACTGAATTTATTCCTATCATTGAGAGAATTATAAGACCCATCCTATATTTGTTACTCTTCAGTTTACATCTCTTATGCTGACTTTCCTAAAAAGTAAAAAATTTGAATTGCTCAAGTTTCATTTTAATAATTTCTAAATATTTAAATCCACAAAAGAGGATTCACATTAAACAGATCAATTTTATTCTTAATGTTATAGGAAAATAGTAGATGGAAAATGATTTACACAGCACCACACTACAAATCAAAGAGTAGGCCAACTACCTAATTATATCAATGTTATTCTATGACATTACTTTGAAGTAGTGTTTACCCATAATAATGGAGATTACTAATAAGGCATTAGTAATACAAACTGCAGATTATTTCAAATATTAATTTCGCAATATATTTTCATTTATGTCCCCATTAAACCTTTTAAGTTATCGATTCATTTTCCTGATTCCCTTTTTTTTCTTTATTCAGTGAAAACAGGGGAGGCAGAGAGACAGACTCCCCCATGCACCCCAATTGGGATCAACCCAACAAGCCCACTAGGGGGCGATGCTCTGCTCATCTGGGGCATTGTTTTATTGCTCAGCAACTGGGCTCTTCTTAGCACCTGAGGCAAAGGGCATAAAGCCATCCTCAGCACCTGGGGCCAACTTGCTCCAGTAAAGCCATGACTGCAAAAGGGGAAGAGAGAGAGTGAAGCAAGAAGGGGAGGGGTGGAGAAGCAGATGAGCTTTTCTCCTGTGTGCCCTGACTGGGATTCAAACCCAGGACATTCACATACCGGCTGATGATGCTCTACCACTGAGTCAAACAGTCAGGCTACTTCCTCTCTTTTTATGAGATGCATAAAAATAATCACATGGACAAAAATAGGTTGAACAATTGGCCTGAAAAATTAAAATAAAAAAACCCTCATAATTAGTCCCTTGAATGTTTGAGAATAATCATAGCCGTATTTTTCTTTAACTTTGGTAGCACCATATATTGTAAAGATGTAAAATAAATTTTAATAATAATGTTGAATTTGGTGCAATCTGAATTAGAATTAATGATATAGTACTCTCCTTCTGAGTCTGTAAAGATCTCTCAATTTATCTTTTTCTTGTCCCAAGTGATACTAGCATAGTCTTTTTGGCAGGAGTTTTTGTGCTTCAGACTTGAGCATCTTAGTCTTTACTGGAACTTTGCAACTTAGAGAGTGAAGATGACAGTAAGGACAGAAAAAAGAGCATCTATGGCCACTTCATTAACCACATATTTTTCTCACGAACATATGAAGAGAATATCTAATTTTTCAATGTGTCTCAAAGTCCTACCTCTGTCTCAATTCTCAAATAACTCCATGGTCTAATGAAGGGCAACATTTGCTGCCTCTTTCTCCACTGCCCTCACCCCCTTTCCCTCCGACCATGCAGACTGATGAAGAAGTAGGTGAAATCAAGAGTGAGGAGTTTGGAAGCAACATGAGACAATGTTGGGTGAGGTGGAGGAGCAGGGGAAACACTGAGAACAAAAACAAGGAAAAACAACTGCGAAACTGGGAAGAAACAGAATGTGGCAACTGAAGAAAGAGCAGAAGAAGGGAAGAATCAAAGCTAATTCTAGTATTTTAACGTGGCAGACTGGAATTAATTTCCAAACATGTTCATAAAACATGTACAAGTTCTTATGCGCACTGCAACAGTAGGGCAGATTTGAGTAGAAAATGTTGATGGTGTAAGTGACAAGACTGGTAAAATATTATAGGTGACAAACACAATTAAGAAATTGAGAGGGTCACTCTTCTTTTATCAATTAAAGATTACTAAGGAGTCCATCCATGTAAAGGGACATCTGTTGACATAAAGTAAAAGGTATACTGCTGCAAAACTGAAGAGAGAGTGATCTGGGAAGCCATTCTTTAAAAATATACTAAAACAGAGAAAAAACTGATTTAGGACAATATATTCTCATTTTCATAAAAATTCTATGTTCGTGGATATAAGACATTGTATGATATTATTGTTGACATATTGATTTTATAATTTAATGCAAGCTAAAATTTTAAAACTCTATAACAAAGAAGTCTACATAATTGGAACTGACTGTATTCATGATTGGGAAAAGGTTATGTCAATAAACTTAACAAAAAATAATTCAGTAAGCTCACAAAGTGATAAACAAGGTTTTGTAGACACAAATCATTAGATGTGGTAAAGGAAGGCATCATTTGGCTAACGTTTTAGAATAGAAAATCAAACTTAATTATATTAGATGGTCAATTGCTATTAAATTAGCCATTCTCCCTGAAGTCTGGCAAAATGACTCTGCACTCTGATCCCTCACCATTAATTAATATTTAAGCAACTGTTTAAGAAGATAAACAATCACAGCATGAGTAAACTTAATTTTGACTATGGTTACAGTATAATTTGCTGTTCTGCATGACTGTAAGAGCTATAAAACCATATTATAAATACATAGTGAAAGATGGACACAGTGACACTAAGATGGGCATCAGCTTCTTTGCTTCATTCTTTACACGTAGCACAAAGTTGGTGTTTGGTAGCTCTGTTATTAGAACTCATTTTTTTTTTCACATCGCACTATTTTATAGTCTTTACACATTATTTTTCTGCGTGTGTTTCTTCTTCTGCCTTGCCCACTAGAGAGTGAGCCTCATTAGGTTCAGGAAGACTGTATCTTGTTTATTGCTATATACCCAGAGTGCAGAGTAGCTCCTGGTCATAACAGAAACCAAATAAATGTTGTCGAATGAGAAAACAAACTGCAAAAGGAGGTAAAATAACCTGAGATAGGAACAGAATTACAGGTTAAAGATTTTTAGTGAAACTTTTACATAATGTTTTTGGTCCACCCCTCTGAGTGATGTTAGAAGTCCATATTCTGGGTTTCCACATTATTGAAAGTTTGAATCCTTTAATGGGAATAGATAAGGCTCTGGTGTCCATGTGCTACTCCTGCAGTTTCCAGTCTCCTTCTTTAAACATATGTGCCTGATTCCATCCTACACTCACATTTATGAGTAAAATATTTAGATATATTTTATGGTCAATTTTAAAATGTAGCTGGGCCCATTGGACACAACTGGTTACCATTTCACTGGTAGCCTATACCACAAATATTTATTTAGTTCTTAATGCGAGCTGGGCAAGTGCTTGGTTTTTAAAGTACAAGGGACAAACATCCTACACATGGCCCTTCTCTGTCTTCCTAGAGAAAGGGGAGGGCACTTTTAATAAGGCAATTTCAATGATATGTAAGGAAAACTAAAAGCAGGGCAAATATAAAGTGGGACAGTTTTGTCAAGCAGAGAAACACACAGTTTTCCTAAGGAAAAAATAGTAAAACTGAACAATTTTGGTTAGGCAGAGTAAAAGCAGGCAGAAAGAAAATGGTCCTTATGATTGATCCTCTGATCTCCAGGATCTAACTGACTCAGTCTCTCAGTACTCTCATTCAAATTTGGAGGAAGAAAATCTTGTCATCTCATCTTGGGTTAGATGTCCACCTTAGTCCAATTAGCTCTGGCCAGTGCAGAGGTTCAGGGCCAACTGCCTAAACACATCTTGTGGGCACAGCCTTCACAGGACCTGTTAGAGATGGAGATATATTCTCTTAAAAGAGAAAATGGAAGAGAAAGCAAACTTGTCTGGAACACAAAATGTTCTTTCATATACAGTGCCAAAGATATCACTGCCTAATGTAAAACTTTACTTCCCAAAGAGGCTGAATGCCATAGTGGGTCAATGTCCCCAAGTTTGATTATTCACCAGACACACCAATAAGATTCAGTATATTGCTGTACTCATGACTAAGATTGGCTGCAAGAGAATACAAAAGCCAAATCATCAAACACAAAAACTCATGGACAAAATCAGGGGGAGACCAGGTGCAAGCTTCCAGAGCTGTCTCCCAGTGGAGTCACACAAGCTGTGTTTGAATGCGCTCCCGGCGGAAACGAGACGTGACACACATGTGAAATGCTGCCAACCAGGGAATCTCATTAAAGACTCAGGCCCATGGTTTTTATCAGGGGCTGGTTTCACAGGTACCCCCTGACTAGAATCTATCTGAATTCTAGACTCCCAGAAGGAAAGTAGGTGTTCAGCATAAGCTACGTGGTTTGTTTTTTTGTATAAACTATTCAGGTACATCTAGCCTCCTTTTTGTCATTTAAGAAAGACAATAGGAAAGTCCCCAATAACCAACTTCCCAGACACCAGGCAAGAGCCAGCCTTGCCGGAGGGCTTTTCAAAAGACAGCCATCAAACCTGCTATGTTAATTCTTTCTGCACACATACACTGTCTCAGTGAGCATCCACACTCTGTCCCCAGTACGAAAGAGACCAAATTTATGCCCATGCAATAAGGGGCAGTTTATATGTAAGTGATGGTAACAATAAGCAATGCATTTGCCTTTTATTTCTGTAGTTGATTCTGTCTTACACAGTTTATCTTTTGTCAGTATTGAGTATCTTGTTTAACATAAACCATAACCTTAGAGCTAACATTTGTCCAAATGGTTGTAGATTTGCTCGCTTCTTTAATACTTCCAAATATTTCAACCACCCCTTCTACTGAGAATTACTACATTTTATCAACACAAGAATCAGTTGTTCTTCATATCAGTTTAAAGGTCAGGCTGCAGAGAGCATAGTTTGTTTCTGGTATGATTGTAAAGGATGCTATAAGGTTAGCTCCTCAGTGATGCTCATTAGTGTCTGGAAAGGGGTGGAGGTCAGGTCCCCTCCAAGCAAACAGAAGCTGACCCTGAGTATTTATCTCAGGATTTTTTTCTTGTTTCAGAATTTCTGCCTCCGTCCTGTCCCTTCAACTTTATTTGCTTTCCACCGCTTCTGTCCTTCAGCCCTCCACTCCAGTTTCTTGGCTCTAGCTCTGCTCTGAAAGTTCTCCAGTAACATTGACTGTGGGGCTGGCTTCATGAACAAAGGGCAGCCATAAATTCTTAGCAGGACTTCTAAATTATTCAGCATGGAAAGTGTAAACTACAAACAAGCTTTTATCCTGCTAATGTTGTTTGACCTCTTGTAGTATAGCTTTAAAGTCACTATAATTATTTCATATTATAGACTCCCTTCCCACTAGAGAAGGGATAGGAAAATAGATGAATGGGGCATAACGTTCTTTCCTGCCACCTATGTGTCTTCTCATATCAAACACACCCACCTCCTATGCTCTACCTTTTGTTCTCTGGGCGCAGCCCCTTTAAGAAGTCCATCTTCATGGGATTATAGGAAGACAGCCAGGACTTGGAGACAAGGAGGCGGGGTTCCAGTCTTGATTACTACTGACTTCATCTTGACATTTTTCTCTGGTATTATAAAAATGGCTTAACTTGAATAATGTTAAAACGGATTCCATTTGAAACAATACTGATTACATCTGAATTGTACAGGGGCCTTCCTGAATGCCTTTGAAATCACTTTAATGGGAAACTCTAATGTAACTTTTTCTGTACATCTTTGAGAAAAATGAAATCTCTAAGTGCTTCTGCTGTGCTTCTTTTAACTCACTAGGCGGCTGAATATCACAGTGTCTGAAAAATTAGCTAGCTACACTTGAGTAATCACTTTTAACGTTATCTAGCAAAAGTTTTTTTTTTGAAGCAATAAAGAATAGAGTTCCAATTTCCCTAAAATTATACTTAATCATATACTCTATGATGAATAATACTTATTTCTAGAGAAGGGAGGGGAAGGTACATGGAGGGCTTAAGGAGACTGTCATCTTTTATTTCACATATTTCTATATTGTTTAAATATATTATAATATATAGTGTGTTGTTTAATGTTGTTAATATATGAGTGATAATTTTGATTAAACTTAGAATTCAAGATATATATGCTAACTTTTAATGGAAACTTATATTTTCCCTCTACTTAAAAATCATATTAAAAACTTGTGTTCATATATACTTTGTGTAATTGGATTCAAATTGTCAAAACTTCCATTTCTTTTAGTTTTTTAAAACGGGGCAGGACACCCTAGATGAGCATCTCTTAAATTTGAGATGTAGTGAAAAAATAGCAATAGTAATTGCCGCCTTTTATTGATTGCTCATTCTTGACAGTCTCACTAATTATCTTTAACTTTTATTAAGCTTGTACAATAAGACGTCACTATGTTAAGTATTCTATGTACATTATTACATTTGACTCGCAATAACACAAGGTGGGTTTTACATTTTTTGCTGTTTCAGATGAGTACAGGGAGCTTCAGCTGGTCTGTGAGTAACTTAACCATGGCTATGCAACTACTGAGCACCAGAGTCAGGGTCTGCCCCAGACCAGTCTGCATGCAGACCCTGTGAAATGGTAGCAGTCACACATTTGGGCACCAAAATTTGATGGGATTGAAACTTGGCCTCTACAGTGTAGAAACTGTGTGAACAAATTACTTCAACTCCATGTGTTCTTGTCTGGGAAGTGCAGGCTTTATTTGTAAAGTGAGAGTAAAAATTGATATGAAGATTAAATGAGATGGTCTGGTAGGGTACCTAGTAAAATTTCAGTAATGATCACTACTCTTATGTCAACTAGATACTGTGCAAAGAACTTTGATCTCTCTACTATCTATCTATCTATCTATCTATCTATCTATCTATCTATCTATCTATCTATCATCTACCTATCACCTATCATCTATCTATCTATCATCTAACTATCTATCTATCTATCATCTATCTATCTATTATCTATTTATCTACCTATCTATCATCTATCATCTATCTATTCTTACTTATGCAAGAAACTTTGTAATTTTTTCTTAGACTTTACAAAAATATGGACAGGAGAGACTATTGTCTTCATTTTTATAGACAGTCAAAGCTCAGAGAACTTATATTACTTGATAACCAACGCTCAGAGAATTTATATTACTTGCTCAGAATCATGAAGTTTGAAAGTTGTGATACAAAGATCCCAATTCAGATGTTTCTGACGGAATGTCCAAGCTTTGCCCTCTATGTCCCCGGAGAACAGAAACCAAAGTGGACGGAAATGTGCTCTCAACCTTTCTGTAACCTCAGGTGAGTCTGGACCTCAGTACCCAGCCTATTTTCTTAGCTGTAGATGAGGCAGTGTCAACACCTCCCATCCTGGGGGTAGCCAGGTTGTGGAGACCCTGTCTGAAAGTACTTTGTATGGGGCCAGACCAGCACTAACTGCCAGAACCACTGTTGTCCCACCAGCATCCAGTGATGCTCAGAACCAGCACCTTGCTAAGTTCAGTAAATTTCCTTCAATCATATACTAAATCAGTGGTTCTTAACTTGGGTTCTATCAAACCCTAGGGGTTCGATGAGTCGGTCTCAGGGGTTCAGAGAAACCTCTGCACGGAGGCCAGAATAAAGTAATACCATAATTTGTTGTGAATTCTTGCACTTTGTTAGATTTGTTCTTTGAGCAAGGTGATGTTCACGCACTGCTCATTTTGTGCACCAGTAAAAAAACATATACCTATGTCTTGAATTTGGAAAAAAAATCATATTTTATTTATCACTAAAGAAGGGTTGGGTGAATGCGCATATGGAACTGGTGGGTTCGGTACCTCAAAAAAGGTTAAGAACCACTGTAGTAGATGCTAATTATTTTGTATGTTCTGAAATTTAAATGATCAAATAGATGTAAAAATATTTTTTACATTGAAAAGCTTCACACTAAATATTAGATATTGGTATAATTATTCAGATTCATAAGTGCATTCTCCAGGTGGAGTCATGGCTGTGCCGAGCAGATTTCAGGCTCCATGAACCTCATTATTATCTGCGGTCTTATGTTCAAATTTCTGTGTTAGATGTTCTAGAAATATCCTTCTTGTTAAAGGGTTTTAGTAAAATCTTTTGCTTCACTTAATATTTTCCTCCACAGTACAATTACACATGTAATTTTTTACTACTTTGTTAAGAAATTAAGGTTAATTTTATGCAAAACATATTTCCACAAAACATTCTTGAAAAAAAAAAGTAAACTATCTAATTTTCATTTGGGAGAATATTTAGAAGAAAAACATGAGTCACTAGAGCATAGATGAGTTTTCCCATTCTCTGCAATTTTGGGAGACAGGCAAGAAACAATTGAGGGGTGGGGAACTTGTTCTCTATTTCTAGGAAAGCAGGTGGAAGGAGGAGATAGTTATTATCTTAGAGGCCTGGAAATGTGCCCAGAGGGACCCAGAGGCAGGCAGCAGTGGCAGGCTGCTCCTGGCACAGTCACACAGGGAAGAAAAATGAAGAGCAGCCTTGATTTCAGAACGGCACAAGCAGTATGAAAGCAAATTAATGAGTAATTGCTATAACCGCATTTTCCCATTTCTTTTCTCACTCTCTTTTAATTAAAAAGCATTGTCTACTGCTAACAGAGTAAATTTTCAAGTTTATTAAAAAAAAAAATTTTCAACTCTAGCATTTGAGCATTTGGTGTGTGTGTGTGGGTTGTTGTAAGGGACCAGGGCCCCCAAAAGTGAGAATAAAAATCGCGTAATGTTTTTCTTAAACGATTTTTTAATTTAAATTATAAAGAGCATAGCCTGATCATTTCAGTGATGTTTCTGTCTGGAAGTTTCTATCATTTGCATATAAAACTATGTTTTCTTCTTTTTAGAATTTGTGTTTTCTCTTCCACTGAATAAACTGTTAATTTTGCAGTTTAGATTGTATTGGATAATTATCAAAAATTTATTAGAGTCAAACTCTTGTTTTATAACTTTGGTGTCCCCAAATCCTTATCCTCCCTGTCCTCTTTCCTTTTAGAGCAAAACAAACTACAAGAACAACAATGACTCAGGTTATAATCTGTTTTGCCAAGGTACAGTAGAAAAATTATTGAAAAAGGAATCATATTTAATAATTAAATTATGACTCTTTATTTTAGACAATGACAAGGAGTTTTGTCATTTTAGTGAGTAATTCAAGAATTGTGCTCATCCTGACCTGTGGTGGTGCAGTGGATCAAGCATCAACCTGGAACGCTGAGGTCGCCTGTTCAAAACCCTGGGCTTATAGAAGTTAATGCTTCCTGCTCCTCCCACTTCTCTCTCTCTTTCTCTCTGTCTCTATTTTCTAAAATGAATAAATAAAAATAATAATAAATAAAAAGAATTGTGCTCAGACCAGAATAAGGCAAAGCATTACTGCTTTGTGACTTTTTAGTGTGTGTGTGTGTGTTTGTGTTTGTGTGTGTGTGTTTTATTAATAAAGGTTTTCCAGAATGGAAATGAGTCTAGAGTCCTGGGCTTCATGGTTTGAACACTGATTGACCTTAGCACCTTTTCTTATTTCTTAACCATTAATTATGACAAAACTCAAAGGTCCAGTGTGTTCTAAAGGAACCATGGGAATTTAACTAGATACTGAATTTTAATTATGTAATATAAAATTCTAAATGATAATCCATTTGATTTTACAAAGACATAATCCTGTCAGAATAATAAAATATTCCTGAATGAAGTATAGTGAAGATTTGTAAGATGAAGAGCAAAGCAAATGCAATTTATCCTATTTTTCCTCATTATTTGGAGTCTTTCCAAAATAATACTACATACAAACCCATTTTCTACAACATAAAGATTTTTTTTAAATTTGAAGAAAATTTAATATAAAACATAATAAAGTAAGAAAAGGATGGGCCAAATAAACTCTATAAAATTGGTTAACAAAATAGATTTTTCACCACCTTGGAGAAGTGACAACAAGTGGTGCACCTGTATGTGTGTATTAGATTTGAAATAGTTTTTCTTCCACCTAATGGCTCAGTCCTAATATTGGCATTGAGGTCAATCCTGCTCTGTCTAAGAAGGAATTATAAATACCTTGAACCCACTGACTTCTAATTCCATTAACTAGATAATTCTTTTTTTCTTTACCACCCACCCCAATCTCTGACTTTTCCCTATGCCAAAGGGTTTTTTTTCAAAAAATCTGTTAGGATTCCAAACAGTAAAACAATTAATCTATGAGCAACAGGTAGACCAAAGAGATTTACCAGCTGAATGTTATTAGCCAGATTTCTGCTTTAGACAATGTTGGTCAAATAAGTTTTTAAATATGACATATATGTTTGCTCACTTTGGGTGTGGCAGACAGGCTGTAAGCTGGCAAAGTTATTATAGCCTAATGCTTAGTTTTAAAACTAAGCTTTTGCCCATACCCTTGACTGTTGCATGATAAAGGGTGGTGCACTCTCATGAGGAATCCCATTATACCTCAGATAAGTGACTTTGTATCAGAGACTTCCTTGTTTGTATATTGGATTTAGGGTTTTTGACTTCTACATAATAAAATGAGTTATACTGGGAGCTTGCTCTCTCTTGGTTCCTGAGATTAGCATTAGAGAGGAGAGCAGAGAAAGGGCACGTGGAGGAGCCCAGGAGAAGAAGCCAAGATGGTGGAGTGCTGAGGAAGAAGTCAGTTTGTGCAGAGTTTGTGCAGAGTGAAGGAGATGGGGGAACAGAGGTGAATAAGGCTGATGAGGTACAAACCTTTAATCCTAGGAAAACTCGGATAAGTCAGTGGCTTTGGGAGCCATGAATGAAAAGGGAAGTGTTTTTCCACTGTGTGTATTTCTTTCCTGCTGGGTGCAAGCTAGGATTAAAGCTAATGGCCCACCAGTTCTGGGTTTTGTTGTTTCATTACTGTCTGTCCGAATCAAATAGGAACCTGCATGTGAATGGCCATGATGATGGCTCTTGGCCATACATTTGGCGTAGTCTGTGGCAGGATTTGATACAGATTGGTATGAAGCCACCACCACCTTTGAGTGGTGGAGTAAAGGACTGACTGCTCTTATGGTTCCCCATGACTTTCCTTTTGGAGGCCATAGGCTGGCTGACTTTTACAGCCATGCATGAGGAAACCAAGAGGTCTGTGGAAGAGGCTGCCCAGGACCTTCAAACTGAGCAGTGGAAGCAGCTGGAACAAAAGTGGGAGAAAACGATGCCAACCCTGGAGCTGGAGCAAGCACTGTAGGAGGCTGACTAGGTTCATGAGATTTGCTTGAAAATGGAGCAGCCACTTCTGGAGAAGGAATCACAGGTTTGTGAGTTGCAGATTTCCCTGAACGTTGTGAAGAGCCAGCAGTGACAGAGGTCGGAGCTCAAACCCGGCAGCAGGAGCTGGTGTTTTCAGTTCTTCTTTAGAGAATGAAGAGAATGGGCTTGAGTTGCGATCTGCAGTCTGCAGAAGATGAGAGCCCAGAAGCAAGGAGTACCTACTATGCCCCTGGTAGGTCTGTGATTTTGGAACATAGGGGTGGATGTCATTATGCTCTCCAGAGCAGAGATGGAAATGCTGACTGCCATTGCCATGTGCCCCTCTTTGGGACAGTGTAAGACCTGCCAGGATGGCAGGGATGAGAGGGTGGCTGAGGCCCCATGTGTGTGGACTGATTTCTGGATTATGATTGGAGTGGGCACTGCATCGTCCAGGCGGCTGTGATGATGGCCATGGCTTCTGGCCATGAAGAGAGATACAGAGTAAAATGTCCTGTGTTTTGAAGTGACTACAGGACGATATCAGGAGGGTGTGTGTGTTGGGTGTGGGAGGATGTGGGTATTAAAATGATGTAAAAAGGAGAGATTGTTTGGGCTGCATCAGAACACAAACAGATGTACCAGAGAAATTAAGAAGAAAACATTCAGTGGAGACATCCAAAAATATTTAAAGACCAGAAAAATTCATGAAAAAATATATAATTTAGAAAAACTGTGTCTCAGAAAAAAATGAATAACTCCTTGCACAGGTTATTATATGGTTCTGGTTCCACAGCTATCAAGACCATTGTTGATGAGCTGCAGAAACAAACTGCTTCATAAACAATCATTTTAATTTTAAAGGAAGAAAAGACACAACCTAGGAAGATAAATTGTTTGCATTTACATTTAGTACAGGTACTTTGTTTTGCAACAGACCAAGAAAACGAAATTGGTCCAGCAGAATTTTAATTAGGTACATTTTCGCTGCCTTATACAGGTCTTTCTTTAGTTTAAAATTTTTCTTTTAAATATTAAAGAAATAAGAAAAAAGTGTGTGTTCATCAGAAGGATATCCATGTTATTCTTGAAAGCTGTTTTGGTTCTAGCAAATGTTTCAGATAATGTTATTTTTTTTGTGAGAAGATTTGTCTCTCCAGAAAGATCAGGACCTCTAATTTGACAGGAACACTGTGGAAAAAATAAACATGAGAATCATCATTTTAATGGAATTATACTCTATTATTAAAGTACTTAAGACTCAATAATGAGCATTGCAAAAAATACACCTCTGGCTTCTTCTGAAATGAGTTAATAGTCAGTTGTTAGCAAATCAAGTAGTTATTCAGGTCTTTCTAGTTTTGTTCATAATCTTGAGATGGGAAGATTATCCTGGACTACCCATGTAGTGTTATGCAAAGGGCATAGGAGTCAGACAGTCTGGATGAGAACCCCGTGGTCCCATTCAATATTGCATGCTTTAACTTGGCTTCTCACTTGTAAGTGCCTTGGAACAACCATGGCAGATGGCTACTGTAAAGAGTAGATGTCAAAATATAAGCAGTTATTCCTAGAGGGCCTGGTCCATAGTAGGTGCTTGGTAGATCTGATTCCCTTTCTTCTCTCTTCTTTCCTAGAATGATTTCAGTGCCATACTGGTCCTAAGCAAAATTGTGAAAGAGCAGCAACTTGTACCTTCCAAGTACCTTGCTTCCCCTTTGGTGATCCCATTTTCCCTGGGGGTCAGAGGGCAATACTATTGTAGTATAGTTTACTGAGGATGGCACATACAATGACTTCTACACAGACATACTTCAAAAATGTCCATCTCCTATTATCTCATTTGCTTCTTGCCTTAGCTTTGCAAAATACATGATCCTTTATTACACACAATCAAACTGATTTGTAGAGAGTGTGATAGTCTCAGAGTCATATAGCTAGACTTGGCAGAGCAAGGACTAAACCAGAGTTCTCGCTCTGAATTCATCTCGCAGCCAGCCCTCCACTGTACCTGGATATCTGTTCCTCCCATGTGCCTTCTCCCCAGGCTTGCCTTTCCCAGTCCATGCCACCTGGTGCTTCCATCATTAGTCAACAACCCACTCACCCATTCCCCAAATGGTGAGAATATGTTTTATTCTATTTCATTACAACATTTTGGAAATTGATATTCTTTTGTGGTAGACAGGATATCACCCCTCCCCCAAAATATGCCCATGCCTTAATCTCCAAACCTTGGAATATATTACCTTACATGGCAAAAGTGACTTTGCACCTGGGATTTAATTAAGGACCTTGAGACTGGATAATATCTTGGAATATCAGTGGGCCAAATCTAATCTCGTGAGTTCTTAAAATTGGAGAACCTTCCTGGCTGTGAGCAGAGGAGATGTGACTATGGAAGGAGGGCCAGAAATATGCCAACATTTCTGGCTTTGAAGATGGAGGGATGGGCACAACCCAGGAATGTGATTAACCTCTATAGCTCACAAACATAAATGTATTAGTTTGTTAGGGCTTATGGCTCAAATAGCAGAAATTTATTGTCTCACAGTTTATGGGGCTAGAACTCTGACATAAAGATGTGGACAGAGCAATGCTCCTCCCTTGGACCACTCTAGGGAGGGACTTGTCTTGGCATCTCTCTCAGCTTCTAATAGTTTTCCAGCTGTGGCAGCAGAACTCCAGTGTTCGTGTGGCATTGTGTGTGTGTGTGTGTGTGTGTGTGTGTGTGTGTGTGTGTGTGTGTCTGTGTCTGTGTG
This sequence comes from Rhynchonycteris naso, assembly GCA_037038555.1. Lineage (NCBI taxonomy): Eukaryota > Metazoa > Chordata > Mammalia > Chiroptera > Emballonuridae > Rhynchonycteris > Rhynchonycteris naso. Next base: position 235,187,072 of record CM072998.1, read on the forward strand.
TCCAAGTTTCTCTTTTTTAAGGACACAGTTAAGTTGAGTTAGGGCACATTCAATGATTTCATTTTAATTTGTTCAACATTTGCAAAGATTCAATTTCCAAATAATGTCACATCCTAAGTATTTGTAGTTAGGATTTCAATATATCATTTTGGGGGATTGGGTAGGCGTACAGTTCAACCAATAAAAACAAGGAAACAGATCCACCCTTAGAGCCTTCTTTATAAAACACAGCCATGTTAAGGCTTTTATTTTATTCCAGGGAGCCTCAGTTTCGACTCCTGAACAACAGAACTATAAGATAAACATGTATCATTTTAACGCATAAAGTCTGTGTTAATTTGTAATGGAAATAATAAAAATCTAATGTCTTCTAAAAATGATTTCTAATTAAATAAAAACAAAAGGAAAATATCACCAGATTTTAAATGTTGGTATGATTCTGACCCTCCACAGACATTTTGAAAATATCTACAGATGATGAGACACCACATCGCCACGCTCATAATATGTCAGAAGCCTTGTCTCCATTGTTCATCTTAAGAAGGAAAACTATTCACTGGACACAGTTGGTACTTTACTGAAATAGTCATATAGCAAGGACATGGGTTTTGGCATAGCTGATGGTAAATGCTCACTACACAGACTTCCTCTGCCTCCTTCACAAAATTATTGCATTAACTTCCTCTGTTCTAACAGAGCCAGCCACCCAGTGTTAAGCTAATGGAAAATGTGAAGTCTACATTCATAATTTACCAGTAACATTAGGGACTGACTTGATCTGTCCTGTCTTGAAACTGAAATGTAATCTTCAAAGAAGGAAGCAAACAACAAAACAGGACTGAAAAACCAAGGTATATTTTAAAGTTTCTTCAAATTATAAACTCAGAACATGGCCAACCGACCAACAAGTCACATCTAATGTTTCCACTGGACCATGTTATGGCCAGTTTTATGAGGTTAAGTGAGTGCTTCTTCCCAGCAGATCCCCATCAAGCACTAAATCTCTGGACGATGGTGGCTGTGCACACTTGATCGCATTCAGGCTCTTACTGTTCTCTTTCTCTGTAATATCCAGATGCTGCTTTTACAAATATTTTCAAGTAATCTTAGTAAAGTTTCCTCTAGTCTTTTAAAGATCAAGGGCGTGGAGCTAGATGGAGTGTCACTACTCGCAGTGAAAATTCATTATGAAAATGTCATCTGCCCCCGACTGCCTGCTGAGACTCATCCATCACAGTGGCATTGGCCTCCCAGGAGTTACCAGAGAGAGGAATGTTTGCTGGTCAGGCAGGGTAACAGAATATATCTTGATTCCTGATCTCTGTTCTATGCCTGGTCACTTCCCTTCATAACTTGCTAATCCTGGAATGATTTTGCATCTCAGGTAGTGACAGCTCTGCTTGCTCAGGCTGAACATTTTAGAATAATGTTGGCTTAATTTTTTATACCTCATATTAAAATTATCAACAAATTCTGTCCCTTGTACCTTCAGAATACATCCAGAATTTAACCATTGTCAGGAGTGTGGTAGCACACTACTGCTTCATACACCCATTTGTTCATACATCTGTGCAACAACTACTATAAACCAGGCATTGTAGTAGGCATTGCAGTTAAAATGAGGAGAAACAAGACCCAGGCCCTGTTCTCAAGTACTTGTAGACCAGTTAAGACTCAACTGTAAATCTAATCAGATAGCTTGGTTGATTAGAGCATTGACCCGATGTGCAAAGGTGAGGGTTCGATCTCCGGTCAGGGCACATACAAAGAACAGATGAATGTTTCTGTCTGTCTCCCTTCCTCTCTCTCTGAAATCAACACTTAAATTTAAACAAAGATATCCTTTTTAAAAATAAAAATAAAAGACTCAACTGTGATTTAGAACAACATGCACAGGAAGCAAATTTTTACAGATATGACCTTGGAGATGATTACTCATAGAGAGGCTGCCTACCCTGGGTTGGGGATAGTGGAAGACCCAAGAAGGATGGTTGAGCTAAACTGAAGCACCAGTAAGAACTGGCCAAGTGTAGAAAGCTGGGGGAGGCTGCCAGGCTCAGAGCAAAGACAAGCACATATCTAGAGGAAACGAGAGCCAGATATGCTTGGAGTTTGCAAGTGGACAGTGTGGCTAAAGGTTGGAGGCAGAAGTGACTAGACAGGGCTCACTAGACCTAACTGCTGACTCTTTCCTTCAGTCGCTGGAGGTTACATTGTTATATTCAGTGGTATCTGATAACCAAGGCAACCTCTTTAAAGTGGTGTAGACATGGATATTGCCTTTGTGACTGTTGGAACCAGATGATTAGAGCGGGTGAGGAGCAGGTAATTAGAAACTGCCTAATTAGAAATCCCTAGAAAGCCCAGAAAAGTTGAAGTACTCCTGAGGTCACAAGGTGAGTTAGTGATGATGTATCACTTGCTTCTAAGGTTTCTTTTTTCTATTTTATAAAGACAGAAATTTTATACTAAAATTTTCAAGAAGTAGTCAATTTATGAACATATAAAATAATTAGCAATATCATCTGCAATGTGGTTTCTAGAAGAAAGTGAAGTGGCTCTGACTGTAAAGGGGACATTTACCAAAGTGACTGAAGGGAGGAACCGTGTCATCTGTCAGACCCAAAGGTGCCCCAGACTCTCCCTGGGCCTGCTACTTAGCCTTCCCAGCTGTCTGTCATCTTGCCATATAAAACAGCCTCTGTAGGCATCGGGGCAGGGTGGAATCATTCATCACATTTAATGTCCGTGGTGCCTGGCACGAATGAGAAGCCAATAATTTGGCAATATTGTGATAATTGAAATTAACAATGAAAGCTGAATACTGAAAGGAAGCAAAATTTCACAGATATGACCTTGGAGATGATTACTCATGGATTTAAAGGCCGTCAAATGAAGACTCACTTCAGCCACCTGTCTCTGCCTTGAGCAGGAGAGTTACTCAGAAAGCTGTAAGAATACCAAGAGAGGCTCATCACATGTGTGCACGGGGGTGGCAAGGACTAGCTGTCAGACTCACAGGGGCAGAGGAAATGAGACTGAGAATATGTCTGCCTGTGAGATCAGTGGTCTTCATTTGTAATCTTTTATATAAGTACTTGTATATTAAAAATCACATACAGCTTAACTTTCACATTCTTTAGATAATCAATTTCCCTGTTAGCATGTCCCAGTGACTCACAGATAAAGCTCTGATAATGACTCACAGCACTCAGACCCTTTTCTCAGGTCATGAACATAGATAAATACTTTATTTAATAACAAGGCTCAGCCACAGAACGGAGAAAAAAAAGAAAAATCTGACCTTTTCTATGCAGAGTTTTCTCCCTCAGATATAATAAAAGATATAAAGGCTATATTAACTAAAGGCTTTTGAAAAGACATTTAAGAAGCTTCAAATACTGTTTTGGTGTAGTTGAAAAATGGCATAAAATTGCACTGGGCCTTTCAGCAAGAGCGAAAAATAAATGCATGAGTTTGTGCTGGTAGGAAATGTGCAAGGTCAAGGGTATGATGTGTCAGGGACAACTTAGGTAACCAAAAGTACCTTTGCCAGGAAAGGTGTCAATTTTAAAATTAACTTTCTGTTTAAAAAAAAACAACACAAGCTCAAGTCCTGCATATTTGTCTGTAGCTTATTATATGTTTTTCTAATTCTTTTTCAGTAGAAAAAGTCCTGGAAATAAAAATCCAGCTTTAGTGATATCATGTGGTGTAAAATGCAATTTTTGGCCAAAAGAATGCATGGTGCTGGCAAAATACTTAGGTTTAAGTTATGCAAGAGACCCTTGCAAGCTGGCTCCCTGGGTTTACCTACCTGGCTCCCACTCTATGGGAGGTTACTGTAACTTTAACACACACTATTACTGCTGGATTTGTTGGTGTCCCAAGCTTGTACAGGACTGTGACCTCAGTCATATTTCCCCTCCTGGAAAGCCCATCCTCTGTTTTTGTTGTTGTTCTTGTTTGTTTTGTTTTTTTAATTTCTAAATATTTCTCTTTTTAAAAGGCCCTGCCTCCTCCAGGAAGCCCTCCTGTCTTTGCCCATTTATCAGTGAATACTGCCTCCTGGGAAGCAGGGATGTCTTTTATCTCCTCCTCTCACAGAAACTTGCTTTCTTTGCCAGGGAATATGATGTGGTTTTTAATGACAACAGCCCAGGGTCCTGCACTGAAGGCCTACATTTTATTCTACCAGTTACCACCTGCCTGAACTAGAGAAAGTATATAAAATTCAAGGTTTTTTTCTATCAAATGAGAAACCAGATGTTTCTAAGCATTGACATTTTTTTTCAACAACTTATCTGTCACAAAGTCAGCACTCAAGAATAACAGTGGCAACAGCTATTGCTTGGAGCCCTATTACTGATCAGAGGTTAAATGAATGATTTTATTTAATCCTCACCTGGAGTCTCTAAGGTAAGTTCTACTATTATTTCCCAATTCACATATAAAGCAACCAAGGGTTTTCCTCAAATTCATCTAGATTACCCACGTCTGTCAGGCTCCTCGACCAGGGCCCTCACCACTATGGCTCCGGTTCTGAATAAGGTATTTATAGTATAATTATTAGGTACTTTCTGATTACTTTCATGCATTGTATCCAGTTATGCCCACATATTTGGGTAACTTTCTTATTAAGAGCAAAATGCATCTCTGATTCCTTTTTATTTTCTCTAGGCTACCTATGGTAGGCTGAATAATAGCCCCTCAAAAGATATTCATGTTCTAATCCTCAGAGCCTGGAAATGCCAACTTTATGGCAACACACACACACATACACACTCCTCTTCATATGTTATCAATAATAGATTTTGAGATGGAAAAATGATCTCGTACTTCTCAGACAGGCCTGAATGGGATATATCTTCCTAAGCAGGAAGTACAGATTTGGCCACAAGTCAGGGCATGCTGGATTCTCCTCTCGAGCCACAGGAGTCTGGACAATTCTGCCAACTCCTTGGTTTTGACCCAGTGACACTGTTATTGGACTTGTGGACTCCAGAACTGTGAGACAATAAATTTCTACTAGCAAGTTTGTGCTAATCTTTTACAGTAGCTATGGGAAACCAATGCAACACTCTTAGGAATATTTGTTTAATCAGGTAGCAGAACTCTAAACTATCCAGCCGCTCTCTTCTGTCAAGTGCAGCAGGGAAGAGCATGTCTGCTGTGCACCTGTGATGATCCTGTTTAATGATTAAAACAGCAATAACAGGGAACACATATACAAATACAGCCCTAACAGGAACCTCTAAAGGAAAAAGCCATGAAAGTCAGGTGTGCTCACATTCTTCTTCCTCCCACCCAGATGCTGTGCAGCACCCTGTCTACCTTCTCTGTGAACAGTTTTGTGAGCTTGCTTAAGAAGCACTAGGACAGCCTTTTGCTTAGACATTAGTGGTGCTTAGTTTTCTACCTAAGAACTTGTATGAGTGAAATAACATAAAATCTCCAAATTTCTAGCTTTTTAAAAAAATGCCAATATGAGAAAGCTTTTCATGTGATTTTATTTTTTAAATTAACTCAGTTAAACTAATTATTTTTAGAGCTTTATGAATTATAATACAGATATGCATTTATGAAACTGCAACCAATTAGAATCCAGAACAGCGCCATTCCCCAAAGGACTTTTTGGTGCTGTTTCTTTGTAGTCACACCCTTCCCATACTTACCATATGTGAGAGCACACAGAAAATATATGTTGGTTTCTGTTCCCAGTTCCTGGCATACAGCTCCCAAAAACCATTGTAATTTTTTAACTGATAAGAGCACTAGAAGTATCTCTTATTTTACTATTTGGTCTTTAATCCTGGTTCCTGACACTAAGCTTCTAAGTCCCTTTGAAATTCCAGGGTTTAGAAATGGTTTTTGTTTTAATGAGGTGACTTTGTGTGGGATTCTGGATGGCTTCTGGATGGGGGCTGGTCACCAGAAAGATTAGAATGTTAGAATTGTCAGACCCACCACCAGAGAGAGGAGAGAGGCTGAAAATAGGGCTAATTGTCATGCATAGGTGATGAAGCTTCCTAAAAATTCAATAACACTGGGTTCAGAGAACTTCCAGGTGGATGACTACGTAGAGATGCCAGGAGAATGTAGCACTCAAAGAGAGTGAAATGCCGGTGGTCAAGGCCAGGCAGGTGCCACAGAAGAACCGTGGAGCCAAAAGGCATTGGGCCATTCCTGTTTATTGGATTCTTCAATTGGCAGGCGAACAAACAGGCAGGGGGAAACCACTTCTTGGGCAGCAGAGAAGCAATAAGGAAAAACCATCCTTCGCTGTAGTGGGCCAGCAACCAGGAAAACCACTCCTGAGAGAAAGTACCATAGCTAATATGAGCTACACACAACATATGGCTTTCTGTCACGTGCTCATGTACTAATCACAGCAAGTGCTTGCAGCCAGAAAACAAGTAAGCAAGCCTAACCACAGCTGTTTTTCCTACAGAAAGCATGGACGCTTTGTGCCTCTTTATATACACCTTGATCTCAGTGTCCCTTCTACCTAGACGTTCATCTGTACCTTTTATTATTCTTTTATAATAAACCAGTAAACAGTAAGTAAACTATTTTCCTGATTTCTGTGAGCTGCTCTAGCAAATAAGTTAAACCTGAGAATGGAATCATGGGAAGCTTCAATGTATACCCCATTGATTAGAAGCACAAGTAACAATCTGAATTTGTAATTGGCATTTGAAGTGGTGTTGGGAGCAGTTGGTAGGACTGAGCCTTTCTCCTGTGGGCGCTGATGCTATCTTCATGTAAACTGTGTCAGAATTAGGTTATTGTACACCCAGCTGGTGTCTCAGAATTGCTTGGTAGGAGAAACCCCTCCTTACATTTGGTGACTAGAAATGTCAGAAGTGAAGTGTTCCGGGTGGATAGTAAAGGAAAACACACAGGAGGAGAAGTTAGATGTCCTACATACCATGTGACCCAACAATCCCAGGGATAGCATTTATCACAGAGAAATGGAAACAGGTTGACACAAAAACATGCATGTGAATATTCATTGCAGTTCTATTCTTATTGCTCAAACTAGAAATAGTCTCAATGGCAAGCGGATAAACAAACTGTGTACCATCTATACAACTGAATAGTACTCAGCAATTAAAAGAAATGAACTACTAATACACACAACTTAGATAACTCTCATAAGCATTAAGGGAAAGAAGCCAGTATCAAATGCCTAGCTTAAGAAGTCTTCTTAGATTTGATTCCTGGAGAGAAGGCCTCCCTTCCAAAGAGTGGTAATTTGAAAAGAGGTTTCACAAGACAGAAAAACAAAGATGATTTCTAACCTTGGAGTGACTCAGTTGATTCCTGTAGAGAACTTTTTGACCACTCCCAACCACAGAGGCCACTATAGCCTCCTTTCTCTAGCTTATAAACCCAGTAGTGCCCAAGGATACAACCTCTTCACAGGGACCTGGTGTGTGAACCTATAGTATGAGGTTTGCACCACAGGAAACCTAGTGTTCAACCTGAGCTACCTAGAGAACAGACAATCAACTACAGCACCCTCATATCTCTTCCTTTTTTTTTCTTTTTATTTTATTCATTTTAGAGAGGAGACACAGAGTAAGAGAGAGAGAGAGAGAAAGAGAGAAAGGGGGGAGTAGAAGCATCAACTTCCATATATGCCTTGACCAGACCAGTGCAGGATTTTGAACTGGTGACCTCAGTGTTCCCAGGTTGACGCTTTATCCACTGCGCCACCACAGGTCAGGCATATCTCTTCCTTTTTACTTATAATCTTCTTGCCTCAGAGAGGGGAGATGGTAAGTTTACTTTTTACAATAAACATCTTATTTCAGGGTACTTGGAACACTGTTTGTATAAAGAGAGTTGGTTAACTCACTCAAGTTCTCTGAGAACCAAAAGGAGAGATTAAATAAAAGATTAGGCATTTGAGTCACTTGGCAGGTAGAGATAGCCTGAGCCCATGTGGATGGGGTTCCCAGCCATTAACTGGTAGGTTGTAGGTGAGGATGGAGAGGCATCTGCTATTTTTTATAATGCTATTGGCTTTTTAAAAGAGCCAAACCATTCCTTTTCTACCAGTTTTGCAGTGTTTCTTGAGTCTACACATTGGTGTCTTGAAAAGCCTGGGACACTACTGGTGACTTTCTTGGGTTTCCCTACTGCTTCTGTATGTCCTCAACAGGGTACCAGAGAACTCTCAACCAGCACAAACCAAAAGTCTCCAAGAAAGCTTTCTTTTTAGTCGATGGAGCAGGAAAGGTGAGGCTTAATAATAGGAAACTTTTCAGACAGTATCTATCTTCCTTCAGGCAAACACCAATGGATAAAACTTCACTCTGTTTCAATAGAGCCAAGTGAGGGGGAAGTTAATCTCCTGGCACACTCCTAGCCCTCACTCTAGCCCCTTGCAGAACCAGTTGTGGGTCAGCAGTCTGACTCCCTGTGTAGTAATGTCTACAGGAAAGCACACAGCTAATTTTCCATCACCTGCCCATAAGAAGCAGACAGTACTCTGAATCCCCCACCAACGTCCAGCTGCGACTGAGCCTCCACTCCCACCCAACATCAACTAGACCGAATTCCGAAATTCAGTGGTGCAAGTCAGGCTTATTCAGTGCTCCTTTTTAATCCACTCCTGTGTAGGTAAAGCATGGATGACCTACACAATCACCCATTATGAAGGAAACTGAAAAAAGACAGTGCCAAAAATGGCTAGTTGGGTTCTGTGAATTAACACCAAATTTATAAAATCTCTTACAGAAAATAGAGGAGGATAAAACACTTCCTAATTCATTTTAGAACCTGGTCTTTATCTTGAAACCAAAACCAGACAAAGATTACACATATACACACAAAAGAAACCCCTACAAACCAATATTTCTCATAAACTTAAGATGTAAAAACTCTCAAAAAGTATTAGCAAACTGCATTCAGCAATTCATGAAAGAATTATATACCATGACAAAATGGTATTTTATCCAAGGCTGGTTCAACATTCAAAAATCAATAGATGTAATACATCATAACAAGCTAAAGAAAAGAAATTGTGTTGTTTAACATAGAAAAGGTATTTGACAAGATCGGATATTCACTAATAATAAAAACTTTCAGTCAGAGGTGGATTAAGGTTGGCTGAGTCCCTAGGCACAAAAAAATAAAAATATTGGGCCCCTTAAAAAAAAAGAGAGAGAAAATAAAAATATATGTTAGCCATATTTTAAATAAATAAAATATATTATGTACTATTATTGTTACAGTTGCACATTTGGAACCAAACTTGGTGTCATTAGAAGAAAGTATAAAGTTGGGGATAGGTGGGACCCTTCAGATGTCGGAGCCCAGAGCGTGCACCTGGCGCGCCCGCTGTTAAATGCACCTCTGCTTTCAGTAATCTAGGGATAGAAGGCACTCCATCAAGTAAATAAAGAAAATCTACAAAACACCTACAGCTTTTATATAAGGAAAATGAATACTTTTCCTCTAACATTGGGAACAAATAAAGATATCTGTTTTCACTGTTCTTGTTCAACAGAATATTGGAAGTTTTAATTACTACAATAAGGAAAAAAATTAAAATCATACAATAGAAGGAATAAAATTATTCTTATTTTTTTACAAATGGCATAATTATCTATATATAAAATTCCAATGAATCTGCAAAGAAAAAGATACTTCTAGGACTAATAAGTGAGTTTAACAAGTTTGCAAGATATAAAATTATCAACACATAAATAAATCACATTTTATTTTCAACAATAAAAATGTAGAAAGAAAAATTAAAACACAATACCATTTATAATCATACTGAAGCAAATAGAAATTTAGTCATAAATATGATAAAATGTGTAGAATTTATATGATAAAAATCACAAAGCTGATGATTTTCTTAATAAAGATCTGATTTTTTATTAAAGGTTAATTAAGCTTGTTGATTATTAATCAACAATCTTAATAAATAAAGAGACATATCATGTTCATGAATGGAAAGACTCAACATAGTAAAGATATAAATTCTTCCCAAATTGATTTATAGGCTTAATGTTATTCCTTTCAAAATTCCAGAAAAGATTCTTTTTTAATAAAAAGTAGATAAGCTTAAGTTAAAATTTATATGGAAATGTACTTATCTTATAATAGGTAAAACAGTCTTGAATAAAAATGAAGTAGGAAAGAAATGATAAAAGTTCATATATGTAATTATAGTAATTAAAACAATAAGTGATGGGATAAACAGATTTATTAAAAATAAGGAAATAAAACAAAAAAGCTTCACACAAGTATTTTCAACTAAGTTTGACAAAGTTGCAAAGGAATTCAGTGAAGAAGGGTAATAGTATTTCAACAAATTTTGCTGGATAAATTAGGTATCCACAGGCAATAAAAAAAAAGGACCTCAACTTGAAAGTCACACTTTATACAAATTTAACTCAAAAAGGGGCCATGGATTTTTACATGTAAAACTATAAAAATTTAGAAAAAGGAAGAGAAGATCTCAGGGATCTAACCTACTGCTAAACAAATAGTTCTTAGACTTGGCATCAAAAGTGTAAGCTAGAAAAATATTGATAAATTGGACCTCATTAGAATTAAAATGTATGCTCTGTTAAAGAAACCTAATGAGAAATAAGATTGAAAAACTAGCTATAGACTGGGAGAATATATTTGTAAACTACATACCAGATATAGAACTAGAAACTATAAAGAAGTCTCAAAACTTGACAATAAAAAAAAATCAAGAAACTCAATTAGAAAATAGAAAAAATATATATAAAGAGACATTTCAACAAAGTAGTTATACAGGTAGAAAGTCAGCATATGAAATGATATTTAGCAGCATTAGTCATTAGGAAAATGCAAAGTTAAACCAGGCTCAGAGATTATTTTACATAGATCAGAATGATCAAAATAATAAATAGGGACAAAACTAAATATTGGTGAATATGTGGTGAAACTGAATTATTCATACATTGATAGTGGAAATGTAAAATAGTACAGTTGTGCTTAAAAACAGCTTGGAGTTTCTTATAAAGCTAAACATGAAGGTCCAGCAGTTGCATTCTTAGGCATGTATTCCAGGGAAATTAAAACTTATGTTTACTTGAAAACCTGTACGTTAATGTCCATAGCTGCCTTATTTGTAGAAACCAAAAAACTAGGAAGAACCCAATTGTTCTTCAGTGGGTGAATGATAAAACAGCTCTTGTATAACCACAGTATAGAGTATTTTTCAGCAATAAAAGTAAAATAAGTTATTAATTCATACAACTTGAATGAACTTCTAAGAAATGATGGTGAATGAAAATTTCTAATTATAAGAGGTCATATAGTGTATAATTTTATTTATGTGACATTATTGAAGTGGTAACATTACAAATTAGTAGTCTGGGTCTAAAAAGAGGGGATAAAGAAGGTGAGTGTCCCTATAAAAAGACATTAAAAGGTATCCTTGAATGATGAAACTTGACTATATCAATGTCAATTTTCAGATTTCGATATTGTACTAGAATTTTGCAAGACTTACCGGGGGGGAATTAGATAAAGGGTATATGAAATATGTGCATTATGACTTATAATTGTATATATATGTACAAATATCTCTAAATTCAAAGCTTAATTTTAAAAAATAAATTTTTGTAGAATTCTCAGTGATTTTCTTTCTCTCTCTCCTCTTCTTTGCACTACTCTACTTCTGGGATTTTGATTAAACATATACTTCTCAAATATATATATATATATATATATATATATATATATATATATATGTATGTATATATATGTATTACCTTCTTTTCTTTGTCGACTCTTTTCATTTATCATTACTAAACTTTGGAGAGTTCATTAACACTGACCTTTCAGCTCACTAACTCTCTCTTCACCTATGTCTAGTCTGCTCTTAAACTTGCCTATCAAATTTTTATATATTTTGTTATCTTGTTGTTTCAGATGAAAGAGTAAATTAAGACCATATTACTTCATCTTGAGTAAAATCTGAAGTTTACCCCATGAATTTTTCTAACAGTTTCACTTCATTCTTTTTCTAATCTAGTGTATCCTTCTCAATTATTTTTTATTCTTTGCATAATTTTTGAAGCTTATGTGTTATTTTCTTGTACATAATCAGAATAATTACTTTGCAGTCTGAATCTCATAATTCCAATTCAAGGCTATCAAGTTCTTTTTGTTGTCAATGGGTTTCACTCATGGAACTTCCTCTTACTGTGAATTTATTCTTATCCTAAAGAAAATATTTTAAATAAAATTTATAGATACAATTTGAGATTTAAAATGACATTTTTCTCCAGAGAATATTTATGGGTTTTTTTTTGCCTTGGAGATGGGGTCTACTCTAAAACAATTTGAAGGCTTGAGATGATTAGATCTTGACTGTGATTCCTGGTCTGTTTCATTTCTGGTTCAGCTTAATTTTAGGAGATAGCATTATGAGATCTTACCTTACTATAAGAAAGCTCTCCTATATTCTTTTTGATTTTGTTTTTTTTTTTTGTCTTATTTTCCCATAGGCTGTAAAAACAAATATTCTACCAATCCAAATTCTTCATTTGAAATGTTCTTGGGGATAAAGCTTCTGTGAACCTTTCTCTCTCTGCTTTCTATTTCTGCCACTTTTTTTTTGTCCTGGTAGTTCTCTCTTTTGTCATATAGTCAATGTTTCTAAAAAAATTTTTTTTTAATGTATGTTTTATCCTTATTTTTCAATTGATTTCTAGGGAAGAATTGATCTGAATTGTCTAACATCCCACTTTCTGTTATAGAAAGTTATATATATTAGAAAAAAATAAATATCCCTTCTTATAACATACACAATAACAAACTCAAAGCTGGTTAAAGACTTAAATATTAGACTTGAAACCATAAAAATCCTAGAAAAAAAAGGTAGTAAAATTTTGTACATTTCAGTAGCAAGATTTTTTTCAATATATCTTCTCAGTCAAAAGAAACAAAAGAAAAATATAAACAAATTGAACTATATTAAACTAAAATGTTTTTATACAGAAAAGAAAATCATCAAGAAAATGAAAAGACAACTATTGAATGAGAGAACATTTTTGCTGATATAGCTGATAAGAGATTAATATCCGAAATTTATGAAGAACTTATAAAACTTAACCCCCCCCAAAAAAAATCCAGTTAAAAAATTGGCAAAGAACCTAAATAAACACTTTTCTAAAGAGGACATACAGATGTCCAACAGACATGAAAAAAATGCTCAATGTCAGTAGTCATTAGAGAAATGCAAATGAAAACCACAATGAGATATCACCTCACACCTGTCAGAATGGCTATCATCAATAAATCAATAAATTAAAAATGTTGGCGAAGGTTTTGAGAAAAAAAAACTCTTGTGCATTGTTGGTGGGGGATGAGGTGCAGGAGAGAGAGTATATGGGAAGAAAAGAAACAATTCAGAAAGAAAAAATGTTTTAATAGTACAATTTTTAATTTGATCAACAACCTGTGTCATTATGCTAATTGGTTTAGTTATGCAAACATCCATAAACATTATAAATTTAAGTCTAATTGGAAATTATTCAGACTATTTATGTGTACCAACAGATAACACATTGCTCGTTAAAAATCCCCTTAAAATTAAACTAATGATATGTGAGGGATGCTTACTTAATTTTAAAAATAAATTAGTAAATAAAATAAAATTAAGTTAATGTTACTACAATTGAAAGGACATTTTAAATTTACTTTGATAATTTTAAATTTGCGGTTCATGTCATTTAGCACACCTATGAATACTGATGATACTAACACTTGAGCGACAGGTCTCTTCAGTTCATGTAAAGGTTATGATGAGGAAACATTTCATTTGCTTCTAGCTTTTTTATTTTCTATTTAGTAAAAATAATCTATAACAGCTGAATAATGTGTTCTGTGTTTGTAGAGGTCCTTTTGTGGCCTATCCCAGTGGTTTCTAAGCACCAGGGCGCCTAACTCTCTTGGTAATCTTTATGTCAAGTCTGTTGGATGCCATGGATAGTTAGAGTTTTTCAATGTGCTGATGACCACATAGAGTGGAGACAGGTCACCTTTAAAAGCTGGCCTGTTAACTGAGTAAGTTAAGGTCTAAATGTATGTCTGTAGGCCAAAGTGCCTACCTCTAAATGACCAAAGGAGTACCATCCATGCTTGGTAGATGGGACCAAATCCATTATTTTGTGAATAATGATAAAAGAAAAAATTATATCATATCTGAGAACCATAATTTAGAGTTTCAAAATGTTCCAGGTACATTATATCATCTGACTTTCACAACGGCAGGATGAGTTGGGTTGAAAAAACAACAACCCTGTTCATGTATATATAGCGATAACTCGGTCTCTCTGACTCGGCTTTCTCACTATCACTCCTCTACACTGACCACATGGAGTGGAGACAAGACTTTAATTTAGTTAAAATAGTGTTTAGACAAAAACCACTAATCCAGTTTTAGATGGTCATATATAAATATAAATAAGTATAAGAATAAAATATGTTTCTCTAAGATAGTTTTCCCCTATGGGTAACATAATTGTCTTTTAGGTTTTTTTCTACTTATTAATTTTCTCAATTCATTTTTTATAAATGTATTTTATACCTCCTTTTATTCAGTGCCTTCTTTATTTAAAATTTAGTATAATCAGATTATACCCAGAATTTTAGAGAACAAACTATTAAGAGTTTGCTATGCTGAACTAGAAGGTGAGGTTGACATTGGAGCCCAAAAGGAGGATCACTCTTGTAGTACAAATGAGCTTTAAATTAAAACAGGATATGCTAAAATCTATGTCTTTTTGGAACATTTTGACATACAGGAAATACAAAACTACTTAGATGCTCTATTTGGAAAATAGGAGATCTGCTTAAAGGGTTTTTGAAGTAAACTGTTTTATTTTTTCTTTCTGAATTATATCCAGTTTCAAGCCTTAGATGAGAGAACTGAATGGTTATGTTTATTGTAATTTAATAGAGGCAGAATTACTTTCTCTGACAGATATCCCCTTAACTTTATTTATAGATAAGAAAGGTCACTTTGAAATTAAGTGTACATTTTGTAGTTTAAATAAGGTCACTAATGAGATTTTTTAAAGATGGTGCCTGATAAGGAAATGCAGTTTGCTGCTCCGTGTAGATGTACCAAACGGACTGCAGTTTCCAGAGGTGCTATTGAACAACATAAAATGGGGGTTAATTGAGACAACACAACCTGAGAAAGTTTGACCTCTCCAGTGCTGTGACAAAGGCTAATAGATGAGAGAGTGGAAATCTGGTTTAATAGTCCCTGACACATTTATAAACTTTGGACAATATTGTAAGATGGCAACTTCTGCCCATTTATCAATAGTTCTGTAAATGACTTTGATGTCTTACCTTCGAGAGATCAATTGACTGTGAAATAAATAAAATAACTTCTCATAAACAAGAAAAACTTTAGAAAGCCAAAAAATATGTTTTAATTCAAAAGCCCAATAGGCAAATATTGGCTGTAGACCGTCCTGATGGTGTAATTCCATATGCCATTGACCACCTTTTAACATGGCACTCTGCTTCTCAGAATCTTTTTTCTTCACTAAGAAAGTTAACAGACTTTCTGCATAGCAATAGAATCTTTCTCTTTTCAGATTACTAAATGCTTTGCTACTGCTTCAATCAGAGATAGCAGGTGACTGTGAGAGGGATGGTGGGGGAAGATCCTTCCTGTCCTCTGAGAATATTTCATTCTCCTCTATTTCTTTTGCCTGAGTCTGAACCATGGAGTGATGCCAGAGCATTAGTGTTAAACAAATACTAAATAATTATCCTATGCAGTGTTTCTCAAAACATGAAGTACTATTTTAAAATACTTGAATCACATAGTGAAAATAAATGATTCCCTTTGCAATTCTCTTTTTAGTGTTTTTCATAAATAGAAGAACAGTTTTACTTTTTCTAGCCTTTCCTTAACACATCTCCAAAATTTGTAATTTCTATTTTTCATAAAGGCAAGTAGGGTTTTATGCCAAGACCCTTTGCCAGACAAGATAATTTAATCAGAATTCATTGGCACTGCCTTTTAAAAAAATTATTTTGTAATCTATTTATGAGATGTTAAACTGGTTATAAATTTATAGAAGCAATTAAAATTTTTCTCCAAGTAGACTTAAGCAGAGTGAATTAATATAAAGAAAGTTTTCAAGTAAATGGTACTACAGGTGGAGAGTAGCTATGGCAAAAATCAGGAAGGTAGTAGGTAATCAGAAAACTGAAGTTTGAGAAAAACTATTCTAGCACAACCTCTTTTGAACAGATGAGAAAACTAAGGAAAAGGGAGCTTAGATGACTTGCCCAGGTTACTAAGACCCTCATGGCAGACTTAGAATAAGAACCCATGTCTATTGTCTCCTAATCTGGTGTATGTTCTACTAAATCACATTGCTTTGCCTGATTCTGGAGACCAAGCTAAGTTAGCTACTCTCATAAAAGAAGAACACTTATTAAAAAGCCATGGCAACTATATTCAGTGTTATAAGAAACATACATTTTAGGGTTTAAGACGAGGTTTTGTAAAAGTACTGAATCATGATGAAGGTTCTCATGCTATTTTCAAGAAAATTAAGAATAAGCCACTAAAGTTCTTGTTTGAGAATTTAGCTAAGTGCTACTTGCAGAAGCCATATGGCTATTTTGAAATAATTGGGTAATTTGTTGGTTCTCTAGCTTGATTTTATGTGCAATCACTTTATTTTTTGTTTTTGTTTGTTTGTTTTTTTAATGTGGATGTCTGGGTGACACCCCTAGAAATCCTGGTAATTTCACCAATTACAGTATAAGGTCAACCTGGACTTTAGAAGTTTAAAAGTCTACCAGGTGGTTCCAATATGGTGCCTCATTTGAGAGCCACTTTTCAATATAAACATGGGTAGCCATTGAGCCATGTTATGTGTAAGTAGATTTTCATCATCATGGTACACACCAACTATGTCATCATCAATTCAGGGCCAGCTTTCAGGGATTGAGAAGAAGCAGTAAAAGGGACAGCTGAGTGGCTAAACAGCAGAGGTTAAAAAATAAACCCCTCATCACTCCATCCCTTTCTCCTCCCAGTCACCACCATTTTGTTTTCTGTCCCTATGAATTTACTCAAGGTACCTCATTTAAATGGAATCATACAGTTTACTTAACACACACAAAAAAAACAGAGTATTTGTTTTTCTGGCTTATTTCAATGAACAATGTCTTCAAGGATATTCATGTTCTATCTCACGTCAGAATTTCATTCTTTTTTAAGACAATAATATTCTAGTGTGTGTGTGTGTGTGTGTGTGTGTGTGTGTATATATATATATATATATATATATATATATATATATATATATATATATATACATTTTGTTAACCCATTTTTAGGAGAAACAGCTGTGTTAGTCTTGGCCACTTGTACTTTGAATGATTAGTGCATGACCTCATGGCAGAGCCACATGTAAGCTTATGTAAGGCTACAGGTGCTTGCTCTTAAGGCAGGTTATGAATTGCTTGCTCACCACTGTGAAGGGATGTTTTGCTGTTTGTTCACCTGCTGACAGAACTGAAATGAGTGTTAGAGAAAGAGGTCAATCATTTTTGAGAGCTTCAGTGTGAAATGCAGGCTGAATGTTGCCTGGAATTGGAACTGTTGCTTGAGAAAGAATTGTAGGTTCAAGAACTTGTGTGTGCCCTAGAAGCAGAATGCTGGCAGTGAGAGTTGTTAGACTAACAATTGCGAGTTCAAGAGATTAAGTTTCAGCTTCAGGCCAAGAGCTGGCAGCCACAAGAGCTAAAGTGGTCACTGAAAAAGGAGGTGCATTCATGCCAACAGAGTGGCACTGAGTCAGTGGTAGCTGGCATTTCTGACACCTCCTCTTTTGAGGAGGAGGAGGTTCAGGCTGAAACTGCTGTCAGAAGACAGAGCCTGGCTGGTGGTCCTTCAGAAGGTAAAAATCCAACAGTAATAAGTGCCTCAGGGCAAGCACAACCTCCTCCATGAGTAGTTGAGCACTCTGTGGTCCTGCCCGATACCCAGAGTTGATGGAATTAGGGTCAAAATTCAGGCAGAAACCCATTGAGTTCCTGGAAGCTTGGTTGCTGCAGTTGTGGAACATAGGGGTGGATGACATCACGTTCTCTGGAACAGTGATGGAGAAATTAGTCACCATTACCACTCACTCCTCCCTGAGGCAGAGTCTTCAGAACTGCCATGACAACACAGGAAACCATACCCTATTAGAATGCATGATGTCTGCTTTTTGCTCAGTATGGCAAAATCCTGGAGACTTGCCAGGGACAATGAGTCAGTAGCAGTTGTATACTGAGCTGCAGAAGGTCAACCAGGAACTAGAAATGAAGAATGTTACTTTCACCCTGAGGTCCTGTGGGCCAGATGAGGAAGTTTTTACAGCAGGGATGAGGGAAGTTATTTTCTATAGTGTCCCATCATCCCTTTTTGGATCACTGGTGGCTATCTTAAGTCCCTATGTGGGGCATCCCATTGATGCTGTTACACAGATGGTGGCAGATTTGAGGGAGGTGGACATGGCACAGAAACATAAGGCTGTGTGGGCTGCTCCCCATGCTGCTTCCTCCTTGACTAGCAAGAGAAATTGGTCTGTGAAGGTTATCCAAACACAGATATAAGTAGATTTGATCACAACCAGGGCAGATAGAAATTATATGTCAGGTCTAATAGAGTCCTGCTTTGGTGGCAACTTAAGCCAGAACAGAGGTTCCAGCCCCTGAAAAAGTGAGGAAGTCAGGCAGCCCTAGCAGCTGCCAAGAAAATGGCTGGCATTCAGGTGGCAACATTTGCAAGATTACTTGTTGGAGACAGCTGTGGGAGAGAAGAATTCCCAAGACTCACTGAGCCAGTTTGAATAAAGGAAATGCCAAGCAACCCATCTAATGGGACAAGCATGGGGCTGGAGGTCCCATGTGAAACTGGCAATTTACTGGCACCCTTCTAATGTGCAGCATGTGTTGGCCTTAGCCAGCACTAGGTGCTTTTGCAACTTGACAGCCCTTGACAGCTAAGAGAACTGTCAAGGTGGCACAGGCCTTGAGTGTGTTTGACCCCACTAGGCCCTGTGATCTTGCTGAGGGGTTTGGATGGGGCTGGCAGCAATGGACAAAGAATTTATGGAAAGGTGCTGAGGTTTGTTATCAGTGAGCTGTATGGCTAGTTGCCTGTAATGAACCTTCACCTTAGGTAATTTGTACAGACAGCTGGGCTATAATGGACTGATCATTGAGCAGTGTAATGGACTCTTGAAGCAGAAACTGTGACAAGAGGGGGCACTAGCTTTTTTAATAGATGGACATGCCACTTGTGGACAGTAGAGTGAGAGACCCTGATGGGGTGGGGTGTGGCACCTGTGGAGGCCCTCTTGCATTAAGAAGGTGCTCCCATCCAGTTCAGAGATGGAGCAAGGACACTTTCTTTAATGAACATAGCCCTGGACTGTACAGGCTCCCAACCTACGATGGGTGGCCTTGTTGGCACCATGAGGTATGGAGGTAAAGGTGGGTCCTCAGTTAACTTTCTGGGAAGAGTGCTCAGGGAGACATTGCAAAGGGCACATTTGCAATTATTGTCATTTTTGGTATAACTTGTGCTGTTGCTATAGTCTCTGCTTATGTAATGTACCTCACCACTCCTCACAAAGGGACCATCATGGAAGATATCCATCATGTAGATTGTGAGGCAAGCAACCCTGTAGGGGTGGAATGTTAGTAAAACAGCTGTGTTAGGCTTAGTCACTTGTACTTTTCATAATTAGTGTGTGAGCACATGGCAGAGCCATGCGTTCATAGTCTATGTAGGGCTATAGGCACTTGCCCTCAGTGCAGATTGCAGATTGCTTGCTCACCACTGTGAGGGGCCATTTAACTGTTTGTTCTGCTGCTGCTGTGAGTAGAGGTTTTTCTCTGCCTGTTTGCTCCCCTGGCATTGGGATACCAAAACAGGAATGGTTCAACACTTTTCGGCTCTGCAGTTCCTCTACCATCTGCATGAATGCAATGTAAACTTGCCTGGCCTTACCCCCTGCCATTACACCAGTCATCTGACAATGGGTATTTGGGTTGTTTCCACTTTTTGGCAGTTGTGAATAATGCTTCTGCTATGAATGTTGGTATAGAAATATCTGTTTGAATCCCTGCTTTCAATTCTTTGGAGTATATATCCAGAAGTAGAAATTATGGATTATATAGTATTTTCAGTTTAAATGTTTGAAGAACCACTATATTGTTTTCAATAGCAGTTGCACCATTTTGCATTCTCCCCAGCAAAGCACAAAGTTCTATCTGGTCCATGGTCTCAATAACACTTTTATGTTCTGTTTATTTATTTATTTTTATTTTTATTTTTCCGAAGTTTGAAGTCAGGAAGCAATCAGACAGACTCCTGCATGCGCCTGACTAGGGATCCACCTGGCATGCCCAACAGGGGGTGATGCTCTGCCTTTCTGGGGCATTGCTCTGTTGTGGCCAGAGCATTCCAGCACCTGAGGTGGAAGCCATGGAGCCATCCTTAGTACTCAGACCAACTTTGCTCCAATTGAGCCTTGGCTGAGGGAGGGGAAGAGAGAGACAGAGAGGAAGGACAAGGAGTAGGGTGGAGAAGCAAATGGGCTCTTCTCCTGTGTGCCCTGACCGGGAATTGAACCCGGGACTTTTGCATGCCGGGCCAATGTTCTACCACTGAGCCAACTGGCCAAGGCCTGTTCTGTTTATTTTTATAGTAGTTATAATAGATGTGAGGTGATATTTCATTGTGGTTTTGATGAGCATTTCTCTAACTTTGAGTGATATTGGACCTCTTTCCAGGTGCTTATTGGCCATCTGTATATCTTCTTTAGAGAAATATCTGTTCAAAACTTTTGCTTAATTTTCATTAGTGTTGCTTGTTTTTACTGTTGAGTTGTATATATATTTTTAATATATTTTTTTATTTCTTTTTATTTATTCATTTTAGAGAGGAGACACGAGAGAGAGAGAGAGAGAGAGAGAGAGAGAGAGAGAGAAAGGGGGGAGGAGCTAGAAGCATCAACTCCCATACGTGCCTTGACCAGATCAGTGCAGGGTCTCGAACCGGCGACCTCAGTGTTCCCAGGTCGACGCTTCATCCACTGCGCCACCACAGGTCAGGCCAAGTTGTATATTTTTATATTGATATTTTTAATACATTTTTATATTAATCCCTTATCAAATACATGATTTGTAAATATATTGTTTTATTTTGTGTCCAGATATTTTCACCGGTCCATGGAACGGCTTGGAGAACTGCTGTGTTAGCTCCCCTGGTGATCCCATGCAGCATCACCTCAGGCTAACTCCCCTCTTGCCTACTTTCTCCAAAAATCATGACCTTCAATTGTACAAAGATTATCCTTGTCTTTTAAAAAATATTTTGTCATAAATGTGTTTAAATTTACATATAAGTACACATATCTGATATATTACAAAATATGCTGATTTATTTTGCTATATCTGAGCTCTATATCATTGTATGTGTGCTCATTTGTGAGTTACTTTCCTTTGAACAATGTGTTTTAAAGTTCATCCAGGTTTTCTTGTGTAATAATTACTTATAAATTTCACTGATGTATAATATTCTATTATCTAAACATGTTCTTGTCTTATGGTGATCTCTATTAGGGTTCTTTCTCTATATTTTTCTTTACAAACAGTACCACCCTCTACATCTTTAGGAAAATAATTGATGAGGTATAGTGCATATGAGTGTTCAACTTTACTTGACAATGCAAAGTCTTTTCCTAAATGGCTATATTATTTTATATGCTTATTCACAGTATTCCTGTTTCTCTATTTCTTGACCAACATTTGGTATTACAAGGTATCTTTATTTTTATCAAAGTATGGGATATAAAATACCTGTGATCTTATTCTGTATTTCTCTGATAATAATGATCTTATTTGTTTACTTGCCTCTTGAGTTTCTATTTATGTAAAATTTTTGTTTATGTATATTGCCTTTTTCATTTTGAGTAATCTTTTTTAATATATTCAATTTTTAATGTAATTTATCACTTTGTATTTCTTATATAAGAAAACCTTTCCTTTACTGAAGTCAATAGTTTTAAAGTTTTATTTTTTATATTTAAGTTCTCAATCCATCTGGGTTTGATTTTGGGAAACACCATAAGGTAGAAATCTCAATATCTTCTATGTAAAATAACTGACAATCTCAGATTCATTTACTAGACCATCCCCAATGTATTCTTCATCAAAAATGCAGTTTTCATTCATGCATAGAACCTAGTTCAGGCTAAGCTTCCTTTTCTATTTCATTGTTCAGTTTGTTTATCCCAAGTCAAACTACAAAGGCTGACAGCTCAAGTACCTTAACTACAACTCCACATAAGAGATGGTTGCTCCTAATTGTATTATTCTTAATTTTAAAGGGAATGCTCTTAATTTGTCAAGATTGAGACCAATGTTTTCTATGATAGATAACTAATTATATTAAAAGATTTTTCTTCTATTTTCATTTTGTTTAGAGATTTTTAAATAATAGATTTTGAATTTTATCCAATACTTTTTCTGAGTTCATTGAAGTGTTTTTCATCTGTAATCTATAAATGTGGCAGAGAAGAGAGTTTTTCTAACATCAAACCATTCTTTCACTTCTAGAATAAACTCTTATGGTTCATATTACAAGCTAGCAGACTCTACTATGCAAGTAGAAAAACAGTAGATAGGTCTTTATCTCTTTTAGATTTATTCTTGGCCTAATCTTTTATGTCTAGCATAAATTAATACGGAGGAAGTTCATGGCCAGCAGAACTCAGAATATTCTGGCAAATAGAGCATGTTTGTTGTGTGTGTGCATTTATGTGTGTGTACTTTTTTATCTATTCAAAGACTCTTTGCAATTTGCAAATCCAGGAGTTTTGTCATTTTCTTTCTTAATCTCAGCATGCAACTAAAAACAAAATTGGTAGCTACTAAAATTAGGAAACAATTACAAATGCAATAGTTCCTCCCTTGCAAGAAAAATAGGCTTTACAAACTACTAAAATGCCATGAACAACATTTTCTCCCCACAAAACTGTAATGTTTAAACTACAAAATTTGTACAGATATAAAGATCCATGCATGACTTCAATATTTTATCTCTTTATGAAAGAAGAAAGTTCACTCATAACCATGCATTCAGTTACTTTATAATTTTTTCTGTGCATGAAATGCCCCCGGAATTTTATCAGACTTCTGGTAGAAACACCATGTTACTTTCTCTGAGAGTGAATCAGCAGAATGAGTGAGTACAAGATACTATGGGTTAAGTCAGTACCTTTGCTGACAGTGAATGGATTTCTGGAACTACCAAGCAAAGTGATGACTTTCTATTTTTATTTATATTATTTTAAAAAAATAAAACAAATGACTAACATTGCAAATACTAAAGAAAACAAGAGTAAGAATGTCCCAAAGCATATTTAAATGATACATTGCTTTTCCAATTTTCATATGTTTGTATATAGGCATTAATATTTATTAATTATAGCTTCTGCATCTTTCAAAATTTTCAGGGTAGATTTTAAAAATGTATTTTAATTATTTCTTTTTACTTTATCCAAAAATTGTGTTCATGATTTATAACTTAGTTTTTACAGTTATTAAATACTTTATATTTTGTACAGTAATTTATTTCCTCCCCACAACTCCTGTACACTCATGTTTAATGGCATTTATTTTGTTTTATTAATTTTATTTTTCAATTAGTTTACATTCAATATTATTTTATATTTGTCTCAGGTATTCAGCATAGTGGTTAGAAAATCAGATACTTTACAAAGTAGACTCCTTGATATTTCAGGTATCCACCTGGCACCACACATAGTTACTACAATATGATTGACCATATTACTGATGCTATATTTTACATCCTCATTACTATTCTGTAACCACCCATTTGTACTCCACCATTTTTACCCAGCCCCGCCCTTCTGACAACCATCAGTTTATTCTCTGTTTCTACGACTTTCTTTCTGTTTTGTTTGTTTATTTTGTTCTTTAGATTTGACACACAAGTGCTCTCATATGGTATTTGTTTTTCTCCATCTGACTTATTATCCTTAGCATAATACCTCTAGGTCCACCCTTGTTTATGCAAGTGGTAAGATTTCATTCTTTTTTATGGCAGAGTAATATTGCATTGTATATATTCACCACTTTCTTTTTTTGTGTGTCTGCTTATCTACTGATGGTCACTTGGGTTACTTTCATATATTGGCTATTGTAAATAATGCTGCAATCAATATAGGAATGCATGTATTCTTCCTAATTAGTGTTTGGGTTTCTTTGGACATATACCCAGAAATAGAATTGCTGGGTCATAGGCAGTTCCATTTTTAATTTTTTGAGGACCTTTCATACTATTTTTTTTGCATAGTGGCTGCACCAATCTGCATTTCCACTAACAGTGCACAGAGTTCCCTTTTCTCTAAATTCTTGCTAACTAATAGTGTTTATTTTAAATGACTCCAGGAAGCTAACATGCTTATAAGCAAAATAATTATACTTAAAATAAACAGCCAGGAAGTAAGAGTTAAAGTTATAAAATGTAATATTTATAAGTATTTTAAGCAAGGAGTAAGACCAATTAAATATTCAATGTCTTTTTCTGCAAAGATGAATTTCATTTTTAAAAACATTATTGAAAAACATTAGGTAAGAAGATGTTTCCAATGGAGCCCTTAAAACGAAAACAGATGTGTCCAGGTTTTTCACATGCCCAATTTGCAGAAAGCATTTCTTTTGCTAAACTTGAATCACCAAAGAATGAACTGCTATTAATGTAGGAGAATTTAGGTAGCCTCATCTTGCTCAATGTCTAAAGGCCACATTTCTAGTTAATATGCAAACAGCAGGGATAAAACAACACAGCCATAAAACTGCTCTTGCAGCAAATGGAAGACTATCTGTATGATCATAGCCAACTTCTCGTGGCACACTTCAGGGGCTGTACCCCTTTGCCTGTTACTGGAAGGATACTGAGAGATAGTTCACTTAGGCTTTGCTTTAAATATGATTCAAACAGGTTCTTTTTCTTTTATTTTCCTGTGAGAAACCAGGGTTCCAGGGGTTTTTTATTGCATTTATTATTCAGCTATGAGAGTTCAGGAAAATAATTTCTGAATGCTACATGTAGCTTTCAATTTTCTTGAAACTGTATTTATATAGAATTTGCATTTCTTGATAAGGCTTGACGACATAGACCCAAAATTTACTTCGTAAAACCTACGATGATATGGTTCCCTCCCAGGTGTCCCTTCAGGCTCCACAGGGTTCTAACGAACATGAGATTGGGAGGGCATCCAAACTATGGGCATGGAATGAATACTTCCTTTACAATTTAAAAATGGCTTCCTAACTTATATAACCAAAAACTGGCTTCACATTTCTCAGATTCATTAGTGGAAAAGAAAAGTTCTATAAAAAGAGGCAACATTAAAATGCAAAGAAGCATGAAATAAAACTTTCTAGAGAGGTACAGGGGGAAAAGGCCCCAAGGCCCTGAGGAAAAGGCAGCCCCAAGGCGACATGATGCTGTAGTCTCATGATCAGAGGGCTGTGCAGTGTACTGATATTGGAGATGCTGGAGCCAGACTTCATTACTGAAATCTTTGTTTTAGAACTGGCGACCTTGAGAAAGTTTATTTGCCTATTAATGGGGATGATGGCAGTACCACTTTCAAAGGATTGTTGTGAGGATTTAAAAAGTTAGCTTACAAAAGTTTTTCGGCCCTGGCCAGTTTGCTCAGTGTACTATGTAGCATCCTCCTGGCATGCAGACCTCCGTGTTTGATCTTGGGTCAGGGCACACACAAAAAACAACCATCTGCTTCTCTTCCCCTCCCTAACCCTCTTCTCTATCTCTGCTCCTCCTGTAGCCAGTGGCTAGATTGGTTCCAGCATGGCCCCAGGAACTGAGGACAGCTTGTTAGTCCCAGGCTCAGCCTCAAATGCTAAAAATAGTTCAGTTGATTCAGCATCACCCAAGATGAAGCTTGCTGGGTGGGTCCCAGTAAGGGCGCATGCAGAAGTCTGTCTCTCTATCTCCCCTCGGGTCACTTTAAAAAGAAAGGAAGAAGAGAAAAGTGTCTCTTATTTAATAACTTTCCAACTCATTCTAGCTATTATTGTTTTCTCTAAAAGTCAAATATAGTTTGAAACAAACAGAAATAAAACTCAGTACAGGGTCCTAGCTGCTGCACTTTATTAGTCCTGGGATTTTGTAGGCTTTTGATAGGCATTACTAAATTCCTGTGCCATTGTCTAGGAAGATAAATTCAACAACTAAATTAATTGAAATTTTAACTTAATTCAAAACAACTTTAGTGTGAAGTAATTGATATATAATAGACTGTATATATTTAACGTATACAAATATGTTTTGAAATGTGTGGATAAGTAAATACACACACACACATGCACACACACACACATATGAATATATATTTATATGTATGTAAGTATGTGTACATCTAGTAAAATTATTGCCACAATCAAAATAATAAATATATTCATCAACCCGCAAAATTCCTTATCCTTTTGTAATCCTCTCTATTAACCCTCCTTGACCTTCTCAGGGTACTCATTGTCTGGTTTTTAACCCTCAGTATAATGATTTTGAGATTCATCTATATTGTTGCATGTATCAATAGTTTTTTTACTTTGTATTACTGAATAATATTTCATTGTATGGTCATACTGCAACTTAATTATCTATTCTTCTATTAATGGGTGTTTGGGTTGTTTTCATTTTCGGGTTTTTACAAGTAAATCTGCTATGAAAATTCTTGTACAAGTTTTTATATTTTATTTCTCTTGGATAAACCTAGAAGTGAAATGCCTGGATCATTTGATAGATATATTTTCAACTGCTTAATAAGCTTCCAAACTGTTTTATAAAATGATTGTACATCTTACATTTCTATTAGCATTATAAGAGAGTTCTAGTTCCTCAACATCCTCACCAATATTTGTTCATTTTAGTCGTTCTAATAGAAGTGTAGTTTGTCTAATTGTAATTTTCATTAGCTTTTCTTTGATGACTAATGTTCTATATCATCTTTCTGTGTTTTCATTTACAACCTGTATATCTTTGTTGAAGTATCTGTTAAAGTATTTTTTCCATTTTTAAAAGTTGGTTGTTTGTTTTAGATATAAAGTTTTAGAGTTTTTTATATATGGATATAAGTGTTTTATCACATATATAATTTGTAAATTATTTCTACTATATATTTGGTACCTTGCTTTTTATCATCTTAGGAGAAAAAAAATTTTGTTTAAGTCTAATTCATCAATTTGTCCTTTTATATTGCATGCTTCTGGTGTTGTATTTATTAAATCCTTGTTAATTTCCAGTATATATAAATACAGTTTATACTGGCATAGTGCCTTTGTATCCTTCAACTTTACTAAACCTACTTATTATTTCCAGTAGCTTTCTATATACATTCCATCTTTTTTTTTTTTTACATACACAAATAGGCCATCTTCAAATAAAGATATTTTTGCTTCTTTCTTTTCAATGTAGGTGCTTTTCTTCCTTCCCTTCCCTGTCCCTTCTTTCTTTTGTTCCTTTTTTTTCTTTCCTTTCTTTAGCTTGCTTTGTTTCTTCCTTTCTTTTCCCTTCCCTTTTCTTCCCTTTCCTTCTCCTCTACTTCTTCCTCCTCCTTTCTCTCTCTCTGTAACTGAATTCAGTATGATCTCCTATATGATGTTGAATAAAAGTGTTGAAAGCAGATTGGTTTGTTTCTAATCATAAGGAAATAACACTATCATTCAAGTGTGTTGCTTGATGTAGATTTTATTGCAAATGTTTTTATCAGACTGAGGCTGAGAATTTTTATCATGCATGGATGTTGGGTTTTTCCAAATATTGTTGCTATATTTATTGAGATGTTCATAATGCTTGTTAATTTGTCAGTTATGTTGTTTTAAAGTGTTAACTAAAGTGTTTTATATTTTTTAATCCAATTTCCTAAAACTTTATTAGTATTTTTTATCTATTTTTATGAGATATATTGGTCTGTAACTTTCTTATAATATTTTTGTCAAGATTTAGTATGAAGATGATGCTGACCACATAAAATGAGTTGATAACTTCTCCGTTTTCTTTAATGTTCGGAAGAGTTTATGTAAAATTGGTATTATTTCTTTTTTAAAAATATGTCTAATAGAATTCACTTATAGAGCCATTTTGGACCTCTGCTTTTTTTGTTGAAATGGTTTTACTACAAATTCAGTTTTATTAATAGATGTACAGTTATTCTGGTTATCTGTATGTGAATAAGCTTGATAAATCTGTATCTTTTATTTACATGCCTATTTTATCTAAATTGTCTAAACTATAGCCATAAAACTTTTCAAAGTACTTACTTATTTTAATTTCAATAATTGCATAATATGTAATGATATTAACTTTTGTATTGCTAATATGTGTAATTTCTTTCCTCTTCCTTTTCCTGGTCTGTCTCTTGGTTTATCAATTTTACTGATATCAAAAAACCAGCTTTGGGGGGTTCAAAATGGCGATGGAGTAGGCGGACGTACCAACTTCCAACTCCCAGAACCAAAGTAGATTATAACTCAATTTTAAGAACCATCATCTGGATAAACCAACTTTGAACTAAAATAAGTGGACTCTTCAACCAAGGAACACTGCAGAAGCCACATTGAGACTGGTAGGAATAGCGAAAACGCCAAGAGGGCTGCCCAGCTCCCTGGAGCAAACGGCAGCCCGGAGAGTCCCGCGGGGCGGGAGGAGAGTTTGGCGGAGAGGGAGGGACCTGGGTCCCAGGAACCAAACCCCAGCCTGCAGTCCCAGAGCCTAGAAGAGGCGTATGGACAGTATTGAGATGTGAAGCAAGTGAGGATACTGTTTGTGAAAAAGAGAGAGTTTTCTCGGACCCAAGAATCTTTTCAAAGGGTCAGCGCAGAAACCCTCTCTCACAACCACGCACCCGGGGCTCCGGGGAACGGGGACAAAGGAGAGGAACAGAGCAGCGGGAACAGAGATTGGACTGAAGGCACGAGAACACTCTGAGGGGCAGCCATCCTGACCCCTGGGCTAAGTCATTTCCCTAATCGAAAACAAATATTTCCCCTGGAACTAGCAACACCAGCAAAGGGAGACAGGACACTAGCCAAACAAGCTCTCCCGCAGTAATTAGAGCAGAGCTGCTTAGAGGGAGGGAGCTCCCAAACCTACAGTGTGGAGACTTAAGACACTGCTATCTCTCTGAACGTTGCTGAAAGGCGGTTGGTGGCAGGACGCTGAAAAGCGGTCCTGTCGGTGTGGGCAGAAGGATGTGAGCTCAGTCTAGCCCAGCAAGGCCGGAGGAGACGCGCGAAAGCGGTCCGACAGCTGCGGGCCGCCTGTGACCCCACTTGTGGGGGAAAAATACGGGCAGAGATCAGCTCTAAGACTCTGCGTAAGCCAACCCTGACCACGAGGACGGGGCTTAGACCAGGGACGGACGAGGGGACCAGGGCTGAGCTCATGCTGCCAACCCCGCCCAAAGGGAGAAACCGCAGTGGGTTGAAATCCTTTGTGCGCACGAGCGGCTTCCGTGGCTGAGCTCACGTCACTAGCCCCCCCCCAACCCCCCACCCCTGACGCGTGAGCGGCTTCCACGGCTGGGCTCGCCCAACCGGCACCGCCTGGCGCCTGGCTTCCGCGGCTGGGCTCGCGCTACTGGCCCCGCCTAGCGCGCGATCAGCCTCTGCAGCCCACCCGACGCGTGAGCGGCTTTTGCGGCTGAGCTCACCCTACTAGCCCCACCTGGCTAGAGAAATCCCGGCTGTTGGCCACCCTACATGCGCGAGCTGGCGCCAAACATAGGGGCATGGCACAGTCCTGATCGATCGGAAGCTAGCAGCTGAGCTAACGCCAGCAAACACGCCCGGCCCAATAAACCACAGTTTGCGACCCTACCCAGGAGGGCCCTGGCCTCGAGGGTGGGGCTAAATTCTGGATGGGCAAAGGCTCACAGCTGAGAGCACATCAAAAGCCCCGCCCAACCCGCAAAACTGTGGGGAGAAGGCTCTGACTGCGGGGGCTGGGCATAAATCTTCTGGAAACGGGCTGGTCCCGCAGCTGAGCAAAGGTGCTCACCTCTGCCCTTGGTTCTAAGGCTTGTGGCTTGAGTGACAGCCCCTCCTACGGAGGAGAGGTGGAAATCACAGCAACAGCCGCAGTAGGCTGTCATTGGCAACGCCCACACCCAACAACCCTATGCAGCAGCAGAGGGGGTGGCAGGCCTGCAGACAGACCACACCTAGAGAACACAAAGGGAACACCTACTGGACTCCAGTGCTCAAAACTTGCCTATACACAGATAAAATGGGCAGGCAGAGGAATGCAAACCAAATGAATCAAGAGAAATCCCCAGAGAAGGACCTGAATGAACCAGATATAACCAAACTACCAGAAGCAAAATTTAAAATAATGATAGTTAGGATGTTCAAAGAAATTAGAGCAACAATGGATAGTCACTATGAACACCTAAATCAAGAGATAACAAGTATAAAAAATGAAATTGAAATAATAAAAAAGAATCAGACAGAAATGACAAATACAATATCAGAACTGAAGACCACAATGGAAGGAATTAAAAGCAGGATGAATCATGCTGAGGATCAAATCAGTGAGTTAGAAGACACAATAAACAAAGGCACAGAAGCAGAGAAGAAAACGGAAAAGAGACTCAAAAAATGTGAGGAAACTCTAAGGAAGATCTGTGACAACATGAAGAGAAACAACATTCGCATCATAGGGGTTCCTGAAGAAGAGGAAAGAGGACAGGAAATGGAAACTGTGTTCAGTCAAATCATAGCAGAAAACTTCCCTAAATTAAGGCTGGGAAAAATTCCACACGTTCAAGAAGCACACAGAACTCCATTAAAGAGAAACCCAAAAAGATCTACACCAAGACACATCATAGTTAAAATACCAAAGCTAATGGATAAAGAAAAAATCTTAAAAGCTGCTAGAGAAAAAAAGGCTACAAGGAGCCCCCATAAGGATGACATCGGACTTCTCAACAGAAACACTTGTGGCCAGAAGGGAATGGCAAGATATAACCAAAGTATTGCAGAACAAGAACCTACAATCAAGACTACTCTATCCAGCAAGGCTAACGTTTAAAATTGAAGGAGAAATAAAGAGCTTTCCAGACAAAGAAAGCCTCAAGGAATACATTAAAACAAAACCAATTCTGCAAGAGATACTACGGGGCCTGCTGTGAACAGTTCAAAGGGAGGAAAAAATATAGCAAAAGAAGAATAGAGCTTTAAAGAATAAAATGGCAATAAACAACTACATATCAATAATAACCTTAAATGTAAATGGATTAAATGATCCAATCAAAAGACATAGGGTAGCTTCGTGGATATAGAAACAGGACCCATACATATGCTGTCTACAAGAGACACACCTTAAAACAAAAGATGCTCATAGACTGAAGGTAAAAGGATGGAAAAAAATATTTCATGCAAATGGAAATGAAAAAAAAGCTGGGGTAGCAGTACTTATATCAGACAAAATGGACTTTAAAAAAAAGGCTGTAGTAAGAGATAAAGAAGGACACTACATAATGATAAAGGGAACAATTCAACAGGAAGATATAACTATTATAAATATCTATGCACCAAATATAGGAGCCCCGACATACATAAAGCAGACTTTGATGGACATTAAGGGCGAGATTAACAGCAATACTATCATAGTAGGGGATTTCAATACCCACTAACAACACTGGATAGATCCTCAAGAAAGAAAATCAATAAAGAAACCGCAGACTTAAAGGATACACTAGATCAACTTGATTTAATAGATATCTTCAGAACTTTTCATCCTAAAGCAGTAGAATATACATTCTTCTCAAGCGCTCATGGTACGTTTTCTAGGATAGACCACATGTTAGGACACAAAAATGATCTCAATAAATTTAAGAAGATTGAAATCATATCAAGCATTTTCTCTGATCACAATGCCATGAAACTAGAAATTAACCACAAAAGAAAAACTGAAAAATACTCAAACACTTGGAAACTAAATAGCATGATATTAAATAATGAATGGATTAACAATGAGATCAAAGAAGAAATTAAAAAGTTTCTAGAAACAAATGATAATGAGCATACATCAACTCAAAATTTATGGGACACAGCAAAAGCAGTACTGAGAGGGAAGTTTATTGCACTACAGGCATATCATAGGAAGCTAGAAAAAGTTCAAATAAGCAACCTGACCCTGCATCTAAAAGAACTAGAAAAACAACAACAAATAAAACCCAGGAGAAGTAGAAGGAAGGAAATAATAAAGATCAGAGCAGAAATAAATGACATAGAGGCTAAGGAAACAATACAGAGGATCAATGAAACCAGAAGCTGGTTCTTTGAAAAGGTAAACAAGATTGATGAAGCTTTAACTAGACTCACCAAGAAAAAAAGAGAGAGGTTTCAAATAAATAAAATTAAAAAGGACAGTGGAGAAATAACAACTGATACAACAGAAATACAAAGCATTGTAAGAAAATATTATGAAGAACTCTATGCCAAAAAATTAGACAATCTAGATGAAATGAACAAATTTCTTGAATCATATAAACTTCAAAAAATAAATCTGGAAGAATCAGAACACTTAAACAGACCAATTACAACAAATGAGATCGAAACAGTTATCAAAAAACTCCCCAAAAAGAAAAGTCCTTGGCCTGATGGCTTCACAAGTGAATTCTATCAAAAATTCAAAGAAGAATTAACTCCTATCCTCCTCAAGCAATTTCAAAAAATTCAAGAGGAAGGAATACTTCCAAACTCCTTTTATGAGGCAAGCATAATTCTAATCCCAAAACCGGGCAAAGACAACACAAAGAAAGAAAATTATAGGCCTATATTCCTGATGAATTTAGACGCTAAAATTTTCAACAAAATATTAGCCAACCGGATCCAGCAATATATGAAAAAAATCATACACCATGATCAAGTGGGATTTATTCTGGAGAGGCAAGGCTGGTTTAATATTCGCAAATCAATCAATGTGATTCACCACATAAACAAAAGGAAGGACAAAAATCACATGATAATTTCAATAGATGCAGAAAAGGCATTTGATAATATCCAGCACCCATTCATGCTCAAAACTCTCAGTAAAGTGGGAATACAAGGATCATTCCTTAACATGATAAAGGCCATCTACGACAAACCCACAGCAAACATCATACTAAATGGACAAAAATTAAAAGCAATCCCCTTAAGATCAGGAACCAGGCAGGGTTGCCCACTTTCACCACTCTTATTCAACATAGTTCTGGAAGTCCTAGCTATAGCAATCAGACAAGAAGAAGAAATAAAAGGCATCCAAATTGGAAAAGAAGAAGTAAAACTGTCACTATTTGCAGATGATATGATATTGTATATTGAAAACCCTAAAGTCTCAGTCAAAAAACTACTGGACCTTATAAATGAATTCAGCAAGGTGGCAGGATATAAAATTAATACTCAGAAATCAGAGGCATTTCTATATACAAACAATGAACTGTCAGCAAAAGAAATTAAGGAAACAATCCCCTTCACTATTGCAGCCAAAATAATAAAATACCTAGGAGTAAATTTAACCAAGGAGGTTAAGGACTTGTACTCAGAAAATTATAAAACATTGATAAAGGAAATCAAGGAAGATACAAACAAGTGTAAGCATATACCGTGCTCTTGGCTAGGAAGAATAAACATCATTAAAATGTCTATATTACCCAAAGCAATTCATAAATTCAATGCAATACCAATTAAAATACCAATGACATACTTCAAAGATATAGAACACATATTCCAAAAATTTATATGGAACCAAAAAAGAACATGAATAGCCTCAGCAATCCTAAAAAGAAAAAACAAAGCAGGAGGTATCACTCTTCCAGATATCAAGGTATACTATAATGCCATTATACTCAAGACAGCCTGGTACTGGCATAAGAACAGGCACATAGATCAATGGAACAGAACAGAGGACCCAGAAATAAACCCACAGCTTTATGGACAACTGATATTTGACAAAGGAGGAAAGAACATACAATGGAGTAAAGACAGCCTCTTTAACAAATGGTGTTGGGAAAATTGGACATCTACCTGCAAAAAAATGAAACTAGACCATCAACTTACACCATTCACAAAAACAAACTCAAAATGGATAAAAGACTTAAATGTAAGCCGTGAAACCGTAAGCATCTTAGAAGAAAACATAGGCAGCAAGCTCTCCGACATCTGTAGCAGCAGTATATTTGCCGATTTATCTCCACGGGCAAATGAAATAAAAGACAAGATAAACAAATGGGACTATATCAAACTAAAAAGTTTTTTGCACAGCTAAAGACAATAAGAACAGAATAAAAAGACAAACCACACAATGGGAGAACATATTCGACAGCATGTCTGATAAGGGGTTAATAACTAAAATTTATAAAGAACTTATAAAACTCAACACCAGGAAGACAAACAATCCAATCAAAAAATGGGCAAAAGAAATGAATAGAAATTTCTCCAAAGAAGACATACAGCTGGCCAATAGGCATATGAAAATATGCTCAACATCACTAATCATTAGAGAAATACAAATTAAAACCACAATGAGATATCACCTCACACCAGTCAGAATGGCACTCATCAGCAAAACAACACAGAATAAGTGCTGGCGAGGATTTGGAGAAAAGGGAACCCTTCTGCACTGCTGGTGGGAATGCAGACTGGTGCAGCCACTGTGGAAAAACAGTTTGGAGATTCCTTAGAAAATTAAAAATAGAACTGCCTTTTGACCCAGCTATCCCACTTAGAGGAATATACCCTAAGAACACCATAGCACTGTTCGAAAAGAAGAAATGCGCCCCCATGTTCGTGGCAGCATTGTTCACAATAGCGAACATCTGGAACCAGCCCAAGTGTCCGTCAAAAGACGAGTGGATTAAAAAGCCATGGTACATATATACTATGGAATACTACTCAGCCATAAGAAACGATGACACCGGATCATTTATAACAAGGTACCTTGATAACATTATACGGAGTGAAATAAGTAAATAAGAAAAAAAGAAAAACTGAGAACAGCATGATTTCATACATAGGTGGGACATAAAAGTGAGAATATGAGACATGGACAAGAGTGTGGTGGTTATGGGGTGAGGGGAGGGAGGGGAGAGTGGGATAGGGAGGAGGGGAGGGACACAGGGAAAACCAGATAGAAGGTGACAGAGGACAATTTGACTTTTGGTAACGGGTATGCAACACAATTGAATGATAAGATAACCTGGAGATGTTTTCATTGTACATATGTACCCTGATTTATTGGTGTCACCCCATTAGAATTAATAAAAAATATATAAAAACAAACAAACAAACAAACAAACAAAAAACCAGCTTTAAATTTCATTCATTTTTTAAAAAATTATATTTTTCTGTCTTTTCTTTCACCAATCTTCACTCTATTCTTTATTATTTTCTCTGTTCTGCTTACCTTGCATTTCATTTACTATTCTTTATCTATTTTATAAGAACAAATCTCAGACCATTGATTTAAAATTTTTCTTCTTTTTCAGTATAGGCTTTAGCATTCAAATTTCTCACTGTGTTATTTAGCACTGCCCATAGGTCTTTTTCCTCTTTAATTGAATTTATTGGGGTAGCATTGGCTAATAAAATTATATAGGTTTCAGGTGTACAATTCTTTTTTTCTTCTTCTTTTCTGAGAGAGAAGGGAAGATAAGGAGACAGACTCCTGCATGCGCCCTAAACTGTATCCACCCTGCAACTCCCACCTGGGACTAATGCTTTGTTCATCTAGGGCCATGTTGGCAACTGAGCTATTTTGTAGCACCTGACTCACAGACTACAGGAGCCATCCTCAGCCTGGGGTTGATGCGCTTGAACCAATCAAACCGTGGCTGTGGGAGAGAAAGAGAAAGAGAGAGAGAGAAGGAGGAGGCGGAGGGGTAGAAAAGAAGATGGTTGCTTGTTGTGTGTATTCTGACTAGAAATCAACCCAGGACATCCACATGCTGAGTGGACGCTCTACCACTGAGCAAAATTGGCCAGGGCAGGTGTACAATTCTACAATACATCATCTACATATTGTATTGTGTGTTCATGACTCCAAGTCTTCTTCCATTACCATTTATGCCCCCTTTATCCTCTCCTACCTCCCCCATCCTCTTTTTTATATCTTATGTTTTCAATTTTATTCAGTTCAAAAGACTCTTTAACTTCCCTTTTGATTTTTTCCTTTGACTTCTTCTGGGTTATATAAAAGTGTGCTGTAGTTGCTAATCACTTGGGAATATTACAGAAATCTTTCTGTTACTGATTTCTAACTTAATTCCATTGTGGAATGAATACGTGCTTTGTATGGCTTGAGTGATTTTAAGTTTATTGGCAGTTTT
Source organism: Rhynchonycteris naso (assembly GCA_037038555.1). Classification (NCBI taxonomy): domain Eukaryota; kingdom Metazoa; phylum Chordata; class Mammalia; order Chiroptera; family Emballonuridae; genus Rhynchonycteris; species Rhynchonycteris naso. Next base: position 235,223,539 of record CM072998.1, read on the forward strand.
ATGGCACATATTATTAACTATCTTGAAAAATGTTCTGTGTGCATTTGAAAAAAATTGTGTATTTTGCTGTCATTGAAAGAATGTTCTGTAAGTACAATTAGATTCAACTGGTTAATAGTTTTTAAATCTTCTGTGTTATTATTGACTTGCTGTTTACTTGTTCAGGCAATTGTTGAGAGAAAGGTTCTAAAATTTTAGAATATAATTGAATATTTTTTTATTACTCCTGAAAGTTCTGTCAGCTTTTGCTTTTGAAACCTTATCATTAGTTACATAAATATTTAGGATTCTCATATCTTCCTAGGGAAGTAACCTGTTTATCAGTATGTAAGATTTTCAAATTTTTTCCTGGAAATTTTGTTTGAAATCTACTTTGTCTAATATTAATATAGTTACTCCAGCATTCCTTTAACAATATCAGCATAGTATGTCTTATTTCATCCTTTTAACCTTTTTATATTTTTTTCTCTGACCTACTCCTTGTGGAGAACAATCTGAATTTTTGTATTTTTATGTTTAAAGTTTTCTTATGTAGCCTGACCTGTGGTGGCGCAGTGGATAAAGTGTCGACCTGGGAACACTGAGGTCACCAGTTCAAAACCCTGTACTGGTCCGGTCAAGGCACATATGGGAGTTGATGCTTCTAGCTCCTCCCCCCTTTCTCTCTTTCTCTCTCTCTCTCTCACTCACTCTGTGTCTCCTCTCTAAAATGAATAAAATAAAAATAAAATAAATTAAAGTTTTCTTATGTAGACAGTAGTATACAGTTGGGTCTCACATTTTGACATCTCTATCTTTTAGGATATTTAAATTATATATTTTCAAAATGATTATTGGTTAGGTTTAGAACTATCTTCTTGCTGTTAGTTTTCATTTTATCCCATTTCTTGTTTTGTTTTTCCATTCTCTTCTTTTTAAAAGACTTCTTCTATATTGAGTATTTTCACTGATTCTATTGTATCTCATTGTTGGTTTATTAGTTAAAATTGTTCACATTGTTTTCTTTGTGATTACATTCAATTTTCTAACATACATCAGAAGTTTGTAATCTTGTTCTTTAAAAGACAAATGATAGGTATTTTAGATTTGTGGCTAAAGATAATCATTGTTGCATATTCATTTTTTTAATTTTTTAAAAACGTAAAATCTTTCCTAGCTTACAGACCATGCAAAACAATCTATAAACCAGATTGATCTGTAAGTTGTAGTTTGCAAACTGGTGGTAAACATCTTATTAAAGTCTTCCTTCAAGTAATTAATATACCACTTCATAATAAAAGATTCTTGCAAGGTCTACTTTCATTTCTTCTCTTTTGGCTTTTATGCTATTTTTAAATTAAATTTATTGGGGTGCCATTGGTTAATAAAATCATATAGATCAGGTGTGCAATTCTATAATACAATTTGTATGTTGTATTGTGTTTACCACCTCAAATCAAGTCTCCTTCCATCACCATTTATCCAGCCCTTTAACCTCTTCTACTTCTCCCAACCCTATTTCCCTCTTACAATCACCATACAGTTGTATGTGTCTATGAGTGTTTTTTTTTTCTTTGCTTAATTTCTTCACCTTATTTACCCAGCCCCCAATGCCTTTCCCTCTGACAGCTCTCAGTCTGTTTTCTATATCTTTAAGTTTGTTTCTATTTTGTCAGTTTCTTAGTTTACATTGTTCATAGTTTTCACATACTGTATATGTGAAGTCATATGGTACTTGTCTTTCTCTGACTGGCTTATTTTACTTAGCATAATACTCTCTATTTTTTATTTGTACATTTTACTTTAATGTATATTGTAAGTTCCGCAGTGTATTACATTGATTTAAGTAATTACCTTGGAAATAGTTTGAAATTATGGGAGAAAAAAATTAATGTTTAATATAATTGCCTTCCCCTGTACTATTCATTCTTTTGTGAAGATCCGTATTGTCATCTGGTATTTCTTTTCCTCTGTCTAAAATATTTCTTTTAATATTTTTGGTATTTCAAGGTTACTGATCATGAATTCCTTTTTGTAACATAATTTTCCTAGTGATAATTTCTTTCAGATTTTGTACACCTGAAAAGTCTCTATTTGTCTTTGCTTTTTCTTTTTTTTCTTTTTTTTTTTTTTTTTTTTTAGAGAGGAGACACAGAGTGAGAGAGAGAGAGAGAGAGAGAGAGAGAGAGAGAGAGAGAGAGAAAGGAGGGAGGAGCTGGAAGCATCAACTCCCATATGTGCCTTGACCAGACCAGTGCAGGGTTTTGAACTGGCGACCTCAGTGTTCCCAGGTCGACGCTTTATCCACTGCGCCACCACAGGTCAGGCATGTCTTTGCTTTTTCAAGACAATTTTACTTTTACTAGTTATAAATTCTAGGTTGACAGATTTTAACTACTACTTTAGTTTTTGTTTTGTGAGTTCTTTAAAAGAATGTGCATTCTGCTGCTGTTATTAAAGTGTTCTATAAATATTGATAAATTCTGTTGATTGATGATTTTATTGAGGTCTATATTGTTGTTTGTCCTGTCTGATCTTTTAGTTGTTGAGAAAGAGGTGTTAAAGTCTCTGTAATTGTGGTTTTGTCTGCTATTCATTTTAGTTATTTTCAGTTTGTCCTCCACATATCCTGCAGTTCCGTTGTTTGGATGCATATATATTAGTATTGCATGTCTTTGTAATGAATAGGCCCTTTATCACTATATAATACCCCTCTCTGTCCCTGGTCATTTTGTTTGCTCTGATGTTTTATCTGATATTAATGCAGCTATTCTTACTTTTTGAAAAATAATGTTTTTATATCCTTTTTTTTACATCCTTTTACTTTCAACTTAACTATATCATTATAATTGAAGTAAGTCTTTTAAATAGCATCTAGTTGGATCATGTTCTTTGCCCTGCCAATATCTCTCTTTTAATTGGTGCTTTTAAACCATTTTAATTTCATGTAATTATTGAAATATTGAGGGTTAAGCCTAATATATTTTTGTTTTCTGTTTCTTCTATCTTTTCTCTATTTTATTTCCCTTTTATCCTGAGTTACATGAACAAATTTACTAATATTACAATTTATCTGTACTGTTTTTTAATATATCCTTTGGATAGTTTTTTTATTAGTTTCTCTAGGTATTTCATTATATAGTCATAACTTATCAAAGCTTATTGATGTTGACATTTTACTCATTTGAATGAAACTTAAAAACCTATCTCAATTTATCACATTTTCCACTTGTAATGTAATTGTCTTATATATTTTTCTATATATATTGAGAGCAATATTATGTAGTTTTATAATCTTTTCTGCAACCATCAAACATAATTTAAAAAGCTCAATAGGAGAAAAAAACTCAATTTTATTCATTTTTATTTTTCTGTTTCCAAATTTTTTCTTACTTCTGGATGATTTATAGTTCTTTTATTTTATTTCTGTTTAAAGAAGTTGCTTCAACAGTTTATATAGTGTGGATCTACTAGCAAAAAAAAATCCTCTGCCTGAGAATGTGTTGAATTCCCCCTAATTTTGGAAGAAAATTTTTGGTTGGATATAAAATTATAGGTTGACAGCCCTTTTATTTTAGTACTTTAAAAATATGCTACCTCTTCTGAGCCTCAGGATTTTTAATGAGAAATATATTGTTCAAATTGATTTATCATATATGTAATGTATCTTGTCTTTGTAGCTGTTTTGTTGTTGTTTTGTGTTGTCTTTAGTTTTCATAAGTTTTACTATGATATTTCTGGCAAGTATTTGAGGGTATTTATATTTTGAGAGTTCAGTAATTTTCTTCAATCTATAAATTTATGGGTTTTTTGGCCAAATTTGGGGAATTTTTAGTCATTACTTCTTCAAATACATTTTTAGTCCCATCTTCTTTCTGTTCTCGTTCTAGAACTCTAATCACAAGAATGTTAAGATCTTTTCTTTTGACCCCATATGTCTTGAAGGCTCATTTCAATTTTTTAGTCTTTTTTCTTTCTGTTATTTACATAGTAATTTTTATTATTCCATCTTTAATTCATTGATTCTTCCTTCTCCATTTTGCCCTCAAACTTACCCACTGAGTTTCTTTTTATTTTGGTTGCAATTTTAAAGAACAGAATTTTAACTTGGTTCATCTTTCTGTCTTCTATTTTTCTGACACCACTCTTGTAGTGGTGAGGATGAGAGGAAGGGTTGTTTCATCATAGACTGGCAAGCTAGAAGTCTAGGCTCTCCATTTAGGTTTTTCTGGAGGATAGTGTTGGTGTGAGAGCAGTGCTGCAGCTGTGTGTGTCTGTCCACACGTGTGTGTGTGTGTGAATGTGTGTGTGTGCAATGTTTAGCTGGAGTACAGCACTTATTGTCGAAAAGTTTTTAGGCAAGACTAGAGTCATATTTAGTGTAGAGTTCATTATTTTCTACCTCAAAATCTGGAACCTAGAAGTTCTCTATCCAATGTGCTATGATTTATGAGGCTTTCCAACATGGCTATTGGAAACAGGCACTATTTCTATACCTGTGAGATGCTGGATATTTACTATTTCCTGTAATCCTTTTAGTTGATTCTTTCTTCAAACTCAAGTTTTTTCTTTATGCATGAGTATAGATCAGTACTCTGTTGAATATTTAAGGGGACTCTCTAAAGATACCTGGAGTTCTCTCTCTACCTATATATCTCTCATCTTCCATACTGGGTTCTATAAGCCCTAACTGCCTTTTTTCTCTGAAAACCTTCAGCTACATTTTCTCAACTCAAGGAATCTAACTCCACCTGATTTCTCTCTTCTATATTTTATCCTTACAACTCTCTCAAGTTAATAAACTGGGCATTATTAAGGCTCACTTTATTCATTTTTCTTTCCAAGGATTCCTGAGGGAATATCTAGCACATCACCATCCCTTTTCATCATAATCACTTTACTATTGATTAAAAAGAGACCAGAAAACATTAATTAATTTGTCCAAGGTTGAACATAAAACAGGTTTATTTGCTGTCCTAACTTTCAGTCCCACATACTTTCTACCATGCTACATTAGTAGGAATTCTAATTAGTTCATATTTCCAGTTTTAAATATATTTCGTTCAGTACCCTCTTCCTGGCCAGCTCTCAGATGTTGGGCTGCCAGAGAGAAGGCATGCAGGATGGTGGTCAGGAGATAGTCATCCATATTCAGCCAGAGATATTAGTGTTAATGGAATGCTGAATGAGAAGAAATAATACTGAAACCAGTCTGTCAAGATATACAATGAAACATCTTGACCAAACTGTGATTAAGAACCAGAACAAGCCACCTGAGGGATTTGTCCATTTTCTCAAGCCTAGAACTCATAAATATGGACTATTAAACTGATATATTGAACACATCCATCTTTTCTGTTTAACTCATTAGCCAGCCTGGAGGCAGAGGTGTAGGCACAAGTATTTGGTAATAGACTGTTTTGTCAAGACAGAACACTTCTTGGATTAATTTAAACAGAAAATACTTTAAAAACTTAAAACTTCTTACTTGTATTGAATGCAAGAATGAAGCATTGACTCCAGCCAATTAATACTGCATTATGTTGACTAGGATGATAAGTAAAACATAGAGGGAATACATAGAGTGAATTATATCAGAACAGGGAGTCATCTCCAAGTACACATCTTTATTTTCCTCTACTGAAAATGAAAGGAGCTCCCTGCCCACTAATATGAGGTTTTTCATTTTAGAGCAGATTGATCATCAAGCCTCAGCATGACATTTGCATTTAAAAGTCTGATATGCCGCCTGGAAACAATGAAGAATCAGTCCATGTTTTTACATTCTCAAATTTATCCTCTAATGCTCTGGGAGTCTTTAAAGAATGCCATTTTCTTTCCCCATTTTGTATCGTTCAAGTGGATGCTTAATTTTTTTCAAGAAATCTGTATCTGTTGAATTCAGCTCTAATTCAGACTGTTAACTATCTTTTATATACATGGAAGATCATATACTGAACAGTCAGCTTTTTAGTATCAGCAATCAGATTCATATTATTGAATAGACAAAATTAAGATACACTACCAACTTTCCCTTTCAGAGGCACATAGGAACAAGATAGAGTGCAGATTGCAAAGAAGAGGAAGTTTGTGGCTAATGGCATCTTCAAAGCTCAACTGAATGACTTTTTCACTTGGAGTCTAGTTGAAATGGCTGCTCTGGAGTTGAGGTCTGAATTATATCAACCAAAATTGAAATTAGTATTTTGGCCACCAGTATGCAGAATGTTTTTGGTGAGAAGGGCTGACAGATACAAGAATTGACGGTTGTGATTGGGAAGAGGTTTGGCTTCCCAGAGGACAGTATAGAGCTTTCTGCTGAAAAAGGTGGCTACAAGAGGTCTGTGTTGCAAACTCTTCAAAAGCCTTGCTGTGCAAAGGGCCTGCTATGATGTGCTGCAGTCTTCCATGAAGCGTGGTGCCAAAGGCTACAAGGTTGTGGTATCTTGCAAATTCCCAGGACAGACTGCTAAATCCATGGAGTTTGTCGATGGGCTGATGATCCACAGTAGAGATCCTGTCAACTACTACAGACATTGACACGGTTGTGTGCATCTGCTGCTCCGGCAAGGAGTGCTGGGCATCAAAGTGAAGTTCATGTTTTCTTGGGACTCAAGTGGTAAAATAGGCCCTAAGAAGCCCTTACCTGACCATGTGAGCATTGTGGAACCCAAAGATGAGATACTACCTACCATCCCTATCTTGCAAGAGAAGAGTGGGAAACCAGACCTGCTTGCAATGCCTCACCAAGTACCCATGGCATAACAGTATCTCCTTGGCAGCTCAATCTGGAGACTTCTGTTGCTCTATAAAGACCTTTAACAAAATATTTTAAAAGATGGATGGTCTGATTAGACTGTACATGCAGTATTCAGATTGATGGTCATGTTACCCCATAAGAGCATTATTTGATTGATTTTAAGGGCTTTCTGGCTCACAATGATTCTGTGCTTTCCCTGATATTCTCTTGGTTTCAACTGTACTTGTAAGATAAGGGCCAGAGCGGGAAGATCCAAGTAGAGCTAACCAGAGAGATACCCCGTTGGGGGTAAAAGTTGACAGTAAGAGCTGACAGCACCTTGACTAATTCATCTATAGTTAATAACTCATCTGTAGTCAGGGTCATAGTGTTAGAAGAGTATTATGTATAGAAGAGGGAAGATTTTCTTTTCCGGGTACATAAGGAAATCTACACTGCACATGCAAAATAAATTCTCTGATCATTATATTTTGAATTGTACTATGTTATGCTTCACACAGTTTCTTATTTAATTCTCAACTTCTCTAAAGTGCAAAGGGAATTTGTGCCAGTGATGATGAGCCTGAAACACAGAAGTAAACAACATTAAAATTATCCACTGTTGACAAAAATGAAAGAGGCACTACCAAAGCAAAATTATGAGTTATTAAATAAATTGCCAGAGATTACTAGAAAATTACTAAGTACATAATTACATTTTTAAAGACAATGCTAAGATGTAGTACATAAGCAGATAAATCTCAAATCAAATGTTATTTATTTGTTTCTTGCTAGATTATGCATTTATTAAAGAAGTCAAGTAGAATAACTAATAAATTACCTTTGCTACATTAACTAGATTAACAAATGTAAAATTCTTACAATTCTGTCTAGTACTATATAACTATTTACTATTAATATTATCACCATATTTATCTTCTAAAGTAAAAGTAGGAAATTCCCAATGAAAATCTATTAGTTTTTTTGATAAATATAATGAGTTTCATTAGAACTTTAGGTATGATACAAATGGTTTGATAGATTGACTATATGCAAATTTATTATTGCACATAATATTCACAATAATTTATTGAAGGTTTTCTATTGCCAGACATTTGGTTAAGTGTTTTGCTAAATTGTTTTAGTGATTTAATTCTCACAACCACTTCAGGAAGGTTTATAATCTTCATTTTATAAAGAAAGAATTAAGGTTTAGAAAAGTAGAGTAATATATATGCACAATAATAGACTTGTATATAAAGTCTCACACTCAAGTTACATGAACTCACACTAAAGATGATTTATAAATATAGTTGTAAGTGGTTGGTCTGGTTATTACAATTCAATTTAGCAAATATTGATTAAGCATTTACCTTGTCATATCAATAAAATTAATTCTGTCCATCAATTCCATCCAATCTACCTATTGTATTGGGTAAATATTGTCATCTATATGAAGGGCATCTAAGTTTGTGCCACCTAGGAAAAAATTAGTAGATGAAATATTTTTAAGCTTTTAGACTCCATAATTGTCATTAATTTTCTTTTTACATGGTATCTTTAATTTTTTCTTATTTTTATACCCAAAGTTTTCACAAACATGTATGTCCTCAGGCCAGCAAGTTACACAATGTTAAATGACTGCTTTCATGATATCTCTTGTTCTATAATATTTAGATCAGTATAACTCATTGGTTAGCTTAAAATTGAATATGTATAAAAATCTATTTGCAAGAGCCTTCATAGATTTATTAAAATTTCTGAGAATGTTCAGACTTCTGTTTGAAAACAATTACTTGAGAAATAGCACTATTCTTCATGAACATCATGGCTATGCCTCAGGATAAGAGCAGTTCTGGAAAACAGAGTCAGCCTTTGAAACTAAGGCACTTACTAAGTAAATTAGTAACCACTTACTCTTAACCTGTTGTTGAGCACTTGGATAGTCAGTTTCAACCAATTGAGGATTGACTAAGAAACAGATGTGTTAGAGCTAAGCTGAGAAAAACACTGTAATGTAGATGACTCATTTTTGCTTTATTCTATTTGTTGCATTGTGTTTAGTTCTCAGATGTATCAGAAGGGTACTGGCAAAGATATGCTCAAAGGCAGATGGCACAGATCTGTGAATCTTGTCACAGAGAATATAACTGAGCCCTTTGGGTTTCTTTAGCCTAAGGAGGAAAGGAGTAAGAGAACATATTCACAATATCCAAATATTTGAAGAACATTTCAGTTAGTTTTGAGTAACTCCAAAAAACCAAATTGAAGTAGAGGGACTAGCGAGGAAACATTTTTTTGATTCAGTGTAACAATGTTGTTACCAATAATCTGAGCTGTCCAAAGAATATGGTAGTGAGTACACGGTCATTGGAAATTATGAAGACATAAAAAGGCCTAATCCAAAAAATCCTTAAAAAGTGCCTATCACATACTCTTCCTTTCACTCGTGAGAATATAGAACCTCAAAAAAGCTACCTGTCATGCTTAAGATTGTATTGCTGTTGGTGGCAGAGCCAGAATTTGTATCCCAAGGTGTTTTTGCTCAAAGCCCTTTCACTATAGGCCCTGGCTGGGAAGTTCATCACTGTCTTGATATACCAACATTGTGGAATTGATCTTCAGTGAGGGCACATACAAGAATTTACCAGTAAATTGCATAAGTAAGTAGAACAGCAAATTCTCTCTCTCTCTCTACTTCTTCTTTCCCTTCTCTCTCCTCCTCTTTCTTCTTCTCTCTCTAAAATTAATAAATAAAAATGCAAAAAATAAATCCTTCCTTTTATAGACCAGCGATAGAAGTGCAGATATTTGGTGACCAATAATATCACAGAAAAGATGCTGAATCATTAGAAGGTTGAACTATATCACCTCCAAGAAGTCTGTTACATCTCATGGCCTGTGTTTCTAATTTAAGGGTTATTGATTTATATAGTATCTGGTTTATTTAGAAAATATTTTTGTTACTGCAGCTATTATTTCCTTTCTGGGAGTGCTGCTATATTCAGTTGTTCAAATGACAGAACTGATATGGTGCCTTAAGAAAAATCTATTTTGCCCTGGCTGGGTGGCTCAGATGGAGAATGTTGGCCCAGTGTGTGGAAGTCCCTGGTTCGATTCCCAGTCAGGGCACATAGGAGAAGTACCCATCTGCTTCTGCACCCTTCCCCTTCTCCTTACTCTCTATCTCTCTCTTCTCCTCCCACAGCCAATGCTCCATTGGAGCAAAGTTGGCCCGGGCACTGAGGATGGCTCCATGGCCTCTGCCTCAGGTGCTAGAATGGCTTGCGCCAAAATGGAGCAATGCCCAGATGGGCAGAGCATTGCCCCCTGGTGGGTATAAATAATATAAATAGAAAATAATAAATAATATAAATTTTTTTAAAAAATAAATAAATAAAAAGAAATGTCTATTCCTTTAGAGGAGGTGAATGTAGGCACAATCCAGAGATGTTTATAATAATATCTTTAGAATGCAAATAGAAATAGGTCCTTTGCAGTTTACTAAAAGTTTAAAGTTTTTCCCCTCCTCAAGGATATTTGTGCTTAATAGGGAGGCCTTCTTAGTGATGTAATTTTAGAACAAAATAATTAGAGAAAAATAGGATTGGTTTCAGAAAAGGTGAAAGGGATAACTGTCTATTCTTTGGTCTTAAAATCATATTATACACAAATTTGAAAGTGTAACTGATAAAATAGGCAGTTACACAGGCATGAGCAGAGGAAGAACAATGTGCCAGGTATTGAATGTCATCAGAATGGGAAGTCCTGAGTGCCTATCAGTAAGTGAAACTAGAGGAAACAAGTATTATTAGATAGGACCTCACCGCCCAGGGTGACTTTTCTTCCTCTAATATGTCATTAGTCATACAGTTTAGATTTCCTTAGGGGATATTAGCATCATACAACTCCCATATAATCCCTTGCACAACCACTCTGGTAAGCATCAAGCCCTCAGGACAATGAGGTTTTGACCTATATACAATAATCTTAAGAACAAAGCCTTGGGTCAGTTGGCAACAGAGACAGAGTTTTGGTCAAACTACAGATAACATCTAAGGCTTAGTTGTGTTTCAGTTCCAAGCTCAGAAAAGCAGAAAAATCACATGAAGTGATGCCATGACTGACATGAGGACCAGATGCAGTGGCTGATGACCCCCTACTCTAATGCCAACCAATCAGTAGAGACCACAACCCTGAAAAGACACAACTGACAAGTTAAATATTCTATTGAGTTTCTCCTCTGAAATCTCCTTTAAAATTTTTGCCTTTAAAAAACAGATATAAACTCTTAAAGCAAGATAATCAAGGCTCATGTGCACTCTTTCTCTCTCTTTTCCTAGGACATACTCATATCTTCTTGCCTCAGGCATGAACGCCAAACTCACAAATTCCATACTAAAAATTTTCTTACCTGTAAACATTATGAAAGATGAGCTTATCACAAGCCTAAAATTTTTAAAATTTGATTCAAGTTTGGATATCTCTAGGAGAAATCTTGTTAATATAACATTGATGACAATAATAAAAGTAGTAATAAGAACTAATGTTTATTAAGTAAAAATTGAATTTATGTGATAACTGGTGAGTTAGATATTACTATTGTTTCAAATTTTATTTCTGTTAACCTAAATTTTACAAAATGAAAACATCAGTTTTCTAAAGAGATTAAGGTCTTGTAAAAGACATACAGCTAAGAAATAGGCAAACTGGAATTCAAACCCAGAACTTATTCATCTTATGACACTTCGACAAACATCTCATTTTGATCACTCCTCAGCCCCTGGAGACCCCTATTCCAGTCTCTATTTCTATGTGTTCAGCTTTTTTAGATTCCAAATATACATAAAATCATACAGTGTTTGTCTTACTATGGCTTATTTCCTTAGCACAATACCTTTGGTCCATTCATGTTGTTGCAAATGACAAGATTTTTTTCTTTTGCATGGCTGTGTGCTAGTCTATTGTGTAGATGTACAACAAGATAAAATTTGGGTTCTTCAAAACATTTTGAGTTTTGGATAAGCTTCCTATGAATCCCAATGACATGAAAAAATGACATGGGGAGGGGTCTCAAACTTTAGGTCACTGGAAAGTCTTTAGGGATTTTTAGCCCTTAGGAGAGGACCGGATTACTTATTAGACACTTGCACTTCAATACTTAGTCATTGTCCTATTGTCAACTCTCTACAAATTATTTAAATGATTGCTAAGCTGTAAAATAAAGAACATGACATTTATTAACTCACACACATTTATGATTGATTGGATAAAGTATAAATTAGGGGAAAATGCTACATTAATTCATTATTGTAATGTTTTCTCTACCTGTTGTAGTTTTACTAAAATGATCATAGGTTAATCACCAACAGAATTTTGTCCTCTTTTGGGTGTAACAGCTATTTATGAAATACCACAAATAGTCAGCTAATAAGAATCAAATCATCCATCTAGTTTTAGAGACCCTTTGGTGTGTCATCCTTTTCTCCTGCCTGTACCCTTGAAGCCAGGCTTTATGGCTCAATGCCAGGGTCAATACCATTTGTAATTGGTGTCTGGCTGATTTCAGAATAAACATTTTTAGAATAGCACTTTATATTTTTAAAATCAGAATGTAAAATTAACCCTTCATAATCACAAAACTCAATAGAACCTGAAATATTTGATTTCACAGTTGAGAGAAAACTTATTGATTAATTTCCATTTCTTGCTAAGGTATATGCAATAAAGTGAGTTCATAATTAGCCTGGTTAGTCTTTTGGTGGCAGTAAGTGAGTTTATCTCAGATGATACCTGTAACTTGGGTAATTTGTGTGATGGATAAGCACAATTACATACTTAATTTGGAGACAATAAACTCCAGATATGGAAGCGGTATCTTTAGATCTTGAATCTGAAACAATGTTCCTCATGTTTGAATATAACAATATAGTACTTGAAGGTTTTGGTTAAACTGCAGGTGTCAAGTGTTGGTATCAACCCAGACTAGAATGAGGCCTGAGGGTCTATGGGATTGCTTGTTCATCTGCACAATTTTGGATTTTGCTCTTATTCAAGCCCTTGGTGGATCAGTCCTCAGCCTCCTGAACTTCCTCCCTGCTCCTGTCCACACAACTTCAAAACTGCTACAAGAATGACTGTTACATATCACAAAAAATTGAGTCATATTATTTTCCAGCTTTAACAACTTGGCAGTACTTTCTAGCCAACATCCTAATTCGTTAGCATGGCATCAACCCTTCATGATCTGGTTACTTATTATCCCTTCAATGGAAGAAAGGTTTTCCTACCTCACATGCCACGTCTCAACACCACATATATACCCAGCTTACTATTTACTAGACATGCCATACTATCTCCGGCTTTGCACCTGCTGTTTTCTCTGTTTACAACTCTATTTACATCTTTATCTACTGTAGCCATAATTATTTTTTAGAGAGAGCAGGAAAACAAGAACATCAAGCTGTTCCTGTAGGTGATAGCCTTTTTTTCTCTAGCAACTTTTAATTTATTTTATTATTTTTTTTATTTTATTCATTTTAGAGAGGAGACACAGAGTGAGAGAAAGAGAGAAAGAGACAAAGAGAAGAGGAGCTGGAAGCATCAACTCCTATATGTGCTTTGACCAGACCAGTGCAGGGTTTTGAACTGGCGACCTCAGTGTTCCCAGGTCGATGTTTTATCCACTGCGCCACCACAGGACAGGCTAGCAACTTTTAAAATTTTCTCTTTATCACTTAGCTTTGGTATTTTAACTATGATGTGTCTTGTAGATTTCTTTGGTTTTCTCTTTCATCGAGTTCTCTGTGCTTCTTGAACGTGTGAAACGTTTTCCAATCTTAATTTAGGGAAGTTTCCAGCTATGATTTGATTGAACAAAGTTTCTATCCCTTGTTCTTTCTCTTCGTCTTCAGGAACCCCTATGATGCAGATTGTATTTTTCTTCATTTTGTCACAGAGCTCCCTTAGAGTTTCCTCAGATTTTTTGAGTCTCTTTTCTTTTTTCTGCTCTGCCTCTGTGCCTTTATTTATTTTGTCCTCTAACTCGCTGATTCAATTCTCAGCTTCATCCATCCTGCTTTTAATTTCTTCTGTTGTGGTCTTCAGTTCTGATACTGTATTTGTCATCTCTGTCTGATTCTTTTTTATTATTTCAATATTCTTTTTTATACTTCCTATCTCTTGTTGTTTTTTTGGTTTTTTTTTTACAGGAACAGAGAGTGAGTCAGAGAGTGGGAAAAATAGGGACTGACAGACAGGAATGGAGAGAGGTGAGAAGCATCAATCATTAGTTTTTTATTGCCGTTGCAACACCTTAGGTGTTCACTGATTGCTTTCTCATATGTGCCTTGACCGCAGGCATTCAGCAGACCTAGCCACCCCTTGCTGGAGCCAGAGACCTTGGGTCCAAGCTGACGAGCTTTTGCTTAAGCCAGATGAGCCCGCACTCAAGCTGGTGAGCTCAGGATCTCAAACCTGGGTTCTCCGCATCCCAGTTTGACGCTCTATCCACTGCGCCAATGCCTGGTCAGGCACTTGCTATCTCTTTATTTAGGTATTCGTAATGACTATCCATTGTTGTTCTAAGCTCTTTGAACATCCTAACTATCATTATTTTAAACTCTGCATCAGGTAGTTTGATTATATCTGATTCATTCAGGTCCTACTCTGGGGTTTTTTCTTGACTCATTTGGGTTGCATTCCTCTGCCTGCCCATTTTGTCTGTGTGTAAAAAGGGTATGGCTACTGAAGTCCAATGGGTGTTGCCTCTGTGTTCCCTAGGTGTGGTCTGTCTGCAGGCCAGCCACCCCCTCTGCTGCTGCCTAAGGCAGATGGGTGTGGGTGTTTCTGGCAATGGCACTGTGGTTGCTGCTTTGGACTCCACCTTGCCTCTGCGGGAGTGGCAGGATTCTCATGCCAGGCTTTATAACCCTCAGCCAGTTTCAGCCTTCACCCCTCTCCCAAGAATTGGACTGTGCACCACACTCAGGCCACAAGCCTGGGTACCAAGTGCAATTGTGTGCACTTTTGCTCAGCTGTGGGTCCTTTTCAGCTTGTTCCTCTGGTCAGGAGGGGCTTCTGGTGCATGCTCAGCTGCAAGCCAGGCTTCCTGCCCACTCCTGCCAACCTCGGCTTCTCAGACTGGCTGCTGGTCCGTGCTCAACTGTGAGCCCAGTCTTCCACTCCACCTCCGTGCGCAAAGCCGGTTCATGCAAGGCTTCAAGCCTCAGAGGCCAGGTGAGGCTGCACATCTGCTAGCCCCTTCCCAGCGGTGGATCTCTGCCCCGTGGATCTCTGCCCCTTCCGGCCTCCTGCTTTTCCCCCAAAGGTGGGGTTGCACGCGGGTCTGCAGATGCCAGACCACTTTTGCACGTCCCTTTTGCCCCCGCTATGCTAGACTGAGCTCACACCTCCTGGCTCGGCCTCTTTCCTCGCCGAGGGAACTGCGCTTCCGCGTCGTGCCACCGCCTGCCCTCCAGCAAGCCCTCAGCAGTGTGGGTGGGGGCGCTGCAGATCAGACCCTAACACTCCATACTATAGTCCTAAAAGCTCCTTCTTCTAAGCGACTGTGCTCTAATTGCCACAGGAGAGCCTGTTTGGCTGGTGTCCTCCTTCCCCTTGCTGGTTCCAGGGGAAATATCATTTCAGATTTGTGGAGTGACTCAGCCCAGGGTTTAGGGTGGCTGTCCCTCAAAGCTTTTCTCCCTATGCCTTCCAGACCGCACTCTCTTCCCGCTGCTCTGGTGCTCTCCTCTCTCCCTGTCTCCTGGAGTCCCTGGTGAATGGTTGTGAGAGAGGTTTTCTGCGCTGTCCCTTTAAGGAGAATCCAGAGTCTGAGACAACTGTCTCTTTCTCACAAACAGTATCCTAACCTGTTTCACAGCTAAATACTGTCCATACGCCTCTTCTAGGCTCTGGGGCTGTAGGATGGGGCTTTGTTCCTGGCACCCAGGTTACTACCCTTTCTGCTGGCTTCTCTTCTTGCCACACGAGTCTTTCTGGGCTGCCTTTTGCTCGGGGAAGCTGGGCAGCCCTTTCCCCATTTTCACTTTTTCTACCAGTCTCAATGTTACTTCTTCAGTGTTCCCCGGTTGAAGAGTCCTCTCAGTCCAGTTCAACGTTGGTCTTTCCAGATGATGGTTCTTTAAATCAATTTATAATCCACTTTGGTTCTGGGAGTTGGAAGTTGGTACATCCACTTACTCCATCGCCATCTTACCCCTCCCTGTATGTGAATTATTATTTCACTGTGCTTTTGATTTGCATTTCCCTAGTGATTGAAACTATTTCATATGACTATTGGCCATTTGTATATCTTCTTTGAAAACTATCTATTCAAATCACCAATTTTTACATTGAGCACCAATTTTTAAATTAGGTATTTGACTTTGACTTCGTTGAATCATGGATGTATTATATACATTCTGGATACTAAGCCTCTATTAGTACCTAATTTACAAATATTTTCTCCCATTCTATGGGTTGCTTTTTTACTTTCTTGATAGTGTTTTTTGTAGCAAAAATGTTTTTAACTGTGATGAGATCAATGTTTTTCTTTTTTCTTCTTTTCCTTTGATCCAATTTTAATTAATTTTTCTGTGTGATGTCAGAAAGGGGTTCAACCTATTTTTTTTTCCATGTGGATGTTCAGTTTTTCCAACATCATTTGTTGAAAGATTATTTTTTCCCAATGAATTATCTTAGAACCATGGTGAAAAATTAATTGGCCATAAGGGCAAGGCTTTATTTATAGACTCTCAGGAGTAACTTCAAAATCCAGCCTCTGAAGTCCCTCTGGGGCCTCAAAGGAACACCATTATTCTTTTAACTAATCACTGAATTGGCTTAATGTAGCTAGAATCACGTTCCCTCCCTAGAGTCTAGTATTATTTTTCTGCTTCTGCTATCTGCATACCTGTGGCCTCCACTGGCTGAAACTGGCTTTACCCTTTTCTCACACAAAACACAGACACATAAATGTCTTAGGGTGTATTTGAGGCAACAAAAAATGTTTAAATATCTCTGGTAGGTCTTTTTGTCACCAGGACTCCAGAAATTGACTGACCACGCCCAAAGAAAGAGAACTAAGTTGCTAGGTGACATAAGCTAAGGACTGATAGTCATACCTCTAGTGAAACAGAATGATGAAAATATGTTACTATCATTTTACTGAGGGCATGTGCTGAGAACCACAAAGCAGATTACACAAGGGATTGTTATAATAAATTGTCCTTTTCTATATTTTCTTTATTGCTTCCAACAGACTCTTGCACCACTCTGTTTACTCTCCTAATAAACCTGCATTCTTCTATGTTCTAGTTTTCTGTTGCAGTTTCTAATGGGAAGTAAATGGCTAAATAAAAAGCCTTATTTGTTAAAGTTATGTTAAAATCCCATTCCCACCACTTACTAACTATGAGAATCTAGAAAAGATATGTGGCCTCATTAAAACTCTGGTCTCCTTATCTGAAAATAAGAATCCTTATTTTACAGAATGATGGAAAGAATTCAATGAGGTCTTCCCAATGCAACACTTATGAATCACATGCACATATGTAAAACTATATATTTTAAATAATTGATATCTTTACCTTTATAAGAATATGAATTTGCAATTATAAGCTGAAACAACAATAATTCAAGCTTAATCTGTATTAAGATGCTCTCTGACTCCACATATAAGGTAATAGTTATTTCAGACTACTTGTGATATGCAAGTTATACATTAAAGCTAATGAATACCACCATATGATATTCTAGTTTTGTGAGGAATTTTTTTATGATTACTAAGTCTTGTATCAAGTGTTTATGAAAACTCTAATAAAAAACTGGTTTAGTTTAGTTAACAGAAATGTGGTCAAAGCTTTCACTCTTCCTAGAAAACTAAAAAAAAATATATGAAAAACAGAAGAAGATAAAAAATGACAGTTTTGTCCTCAATTCTACTCTTGACTATGAGTCCCTCTACACACCACTGATATTTTCCATATTTATATCTCCATTACTTAACAAGACTGCCTGTTACATATATGTTTGGTGAATGCAAGGTGAAAGGAAAGAGGAAAAAAAGGAAAAAAGAAATAAAACTCACCTGGGTTGAATTCACCTTATAATATACTTTTCTCTTGATTTTGGTCATCTCATCCCAATCTAAATACTGCATCACAATTTTTCCATCCTATATTTACTCTCTAAATGTCCAGATTTTAGTTAAATATTTTCATAATTGTAACACCGATGATCAAGAACAATTCAATTGATTACATTGTGAATAGCACGTCCTCGAAAGTGGCATTTATTGTGTGAAAAATATTTAATGTTTTAACTCAAAGAAGTCATTAGTGTTAGAATTTCCCATATCCTCACAGGGTGTCAGGAACCTATTTCTTAGGTGGGAATTCTGTGGCATCCATTTCCTTTCCTCCTTCCTGGCTATGTTGAGCCATGTGTACTCAGAGCCCTATTAAATACACAGGTATCATATCTCGTAGATATACAACTATGTTGTAAATAATTAAACAAAATAAAATTGAAAAAATTTATTAATTTTTTGTAGCAAATTATGTTTATTTCCATTTAATTAGATTTTAACTGTTTTATGTTTCCTTCCTTTTCTTACCACATACTTTTCTCCCCTACAGTTGCTATGGCAATTACATGCCTTTCCCTTCTAGTCTTATGAATTAGTTATATACAAATATAAAATGATCTTCTTTTGAAGAAATAACTACAACAAACAGTTTCTATAAATCAGCTGTTACTTTGGTTGGGATTTTAAATAATGCATGATTTTTGAAGGCTTACATGGAGCTTGGGAAAATAACAGAATTCTGGAAGAGATGGATATTTTCTGAGAGTTATATTTCACTAGTACTTTTCCATGAGTTTAAAAGATATAATTTTGGCCCTAGCCAGGTGTTGAGTAGATAAAATGTCAGCCCGGTGTGCAGATCTCCCGGGTTTGAACCTTGGTCAAGACATATGAAAAGTCACCTTCTACTTTTCTTCCCTTCCTTTTCCCCTTTCTCTCTCTCTTCCCCTCTTGCAGCTAGTGGCTTGATTGGTTTGAGCATTGGCCCAGGGTACTGAGGATAGCTTGATTGGTCCAAGTGTTGGCCCCAAAAGGGGGGTTGCCTGGTGAATCCTGGTCAGGGCACATGTAAGACTCTGTCTCTCTATCTTCTCTCTTCTCACTTAAAAACTAAAAAAAAAATAAAAATATAACTTTATTATACATATCTTATAGTTTTTACTATCTATCAAAGGACATCATGAACAAAATTAAAAGCCAGTGAGCTAAAAATATGTATTTTATTATATGTGTGTATATATAATTAAAAAAATAAACATAAAAATATCAGCAATGTCATCAATAATCATAAATAAAATTTAAAACATGAGATGATATTCTTCTCCAGTTGACTAACAACATTTAAAATAAAAACATCCAGTGTTGACAAGAAATAGGGGAAAAAGATATTCTAATATGCAATAGGAGCATAATTAGTATGGTCTTTTGAAATGCAATTTAATTGTGTCTACCAAAACAATAATGAAAATGTTTAACAGAAATATATGTACATATGTATAAAGACATACATTAAAAAATGAAAATATATTTAATAACAAAATCTTGAGAAAGGAAAGTATATATTAATAAGAAAATGAATTTGTTTCTTATGATACATCCATCTATTCATAATGAAGAATACTAATGAATGGTTAAAGAGCACAGACACATGCACATTTCTGACATGGATGCTTTACAAGGTCTAGTATTTAAGCAAGGAACAGGAGTTACAAAAATTTAGTATAAGGTGAACTAAATCATTAGAAAGAGAAATCAAAAACAAAGCTAAGGTGTGTATATATTTAATGTAAATTAAAGAACATGTAGAAAGTTTCACATCAAAGTGTTGACTATGGAAAAGGGTTGAGGATGAAGTAGGACAGCAAAAGAGGATTTGCTTTTTTTAAATCTTTTATATTTCTCTGTTATTTTTATCTTTACAATAAGATGTAGTCATTTGCAGATTGAAAACTTTCATTCAAAATAGAAAAGCAACCATACTCTTTCCAGATAAGAAGTACTCAATATTTTTGGAATCTTCTAGTGAAAAACAGCTTGCTTTAGCTGATAAACTGATGAACAAGAAAGAGGTAGGTGGTAGCAGAGCTTTCAAACAAAAAAACATTAAATAAAGTTTAACCAAAGCCAAACGGTTAACTAGTTTTCATTGTGCTCCATATTATATTTTATTATTGTCATGCATGTGTCATAACTAATAGTTCAAATATTAAGCCATTCATGTTATTTAGGGAAACCTTCTGTAAGTAAGACCATCTGGTTAAGCTGAACTATCATTTAAGGAATGAGAATCAAAACTATTACTACCAATGACAGGTCCCCAAAATGGATGTGATAACTTGTTTGATTGGTTCTAAATAATCAGCATATTCAAGCCTGTAGTAGAATAGATCATGCAAAGGAAACATATTCTTTTTTTAGTCCAGCATTTTTTTTTTTTATTAAGTGTGAGACTGGGAGGCAGAGACACTCTCCCACATGTGCCCCAACTGGGATCTACCCAACAAGTCTCTGCTCAGCTGGATTGCAGCTCTGTTGCTCAGCAACCAAGCTATTTTAGCACCTGAGGAGAGGCCATGGAGCCATCCTCAGTGCCTGGGGTTAACTTTGCTCGAACCATTTGAGCCATGACTGCAGGAGGTGATGCAAGGGGGGGAGGGGATTAGAGGTGGAGAAGCAGATGGTTGCTTCTTCTGTGTGCCATGACAGGCAATTAAACCTGAAACTTCCACACACTAGGCCGACACTCTACCACTGAGCCAACTGGCCAGGGCTGCAAATTCTTTACCAAAGTAATTAAGCTTTTGCTTGGTGGTCATAATATTAAGGAAAGACTAAATATTTCAACTTGAAAAAGAGAAGATGGAATTCATTTTAGCTAAAGAGGAAAGTTCAAGCTGAACACTGGTCTTACATGAGGCAAGTCCTTTCTTCAAATGTTTTATTATAAATTAGGAAGAAATACAATGTTTTTTAATAACATGCCCCAAAAAGAAAAATCACTGGTGCTGGATGATGTTTAAAAATAGAGTCTGGAGCCAGATAGCTCAGTTGGTTAGAGCATTGTCCTAAAGCACAAAGGTTGCCAGTTTGATCCTCAGTCAGGGCACATACAGGAGCTAATCGATGTTCCTGCCTCTCTTTTCTTCTCTCCTTTCCTCTCCTCTCTCTATAATCATTACAATAAGAAAAAAGAAAGAGAGATAGAGAAAGAAAGAAAGAAAGAAAGAAAGAAAGAAAGAAAGAAAGAAAGAAAGAAAGAAAGAAAGAAAGAAAGAAAGAAAGAAAATAATATGGGCTGGAGATTAAGGACAATAAAATCATAGTGATTGAAATCCCTTTAACTGTAAATCCAAACTACAGTGAGAGAATGTTGCCATTATCCTCTATGAAGCTTTTAGGTAAATTAGTTTTTTTGTCCAATTCTTTCATTAGTTGAGAAAACTAAGGATGGCTGAAATAACTTGGCATGGCTACATGTCTTACCTGTGGCAAACACTCACAGATTATTACGGATTACAAGCAGTTATTTATATTTATACAGAGTATAGCAAAATTAAGTTTACAATTCTTGGTATGGAAAATAATACAATAATTATTGAATAATAATACAAGAATAAACTTTGTGTTTCAAATTCTCATAACTGCAAACTTACTTTTGCCCTATGTTGTATATGTTTAATTGATTTTGGAGCATAAGTATTAGTGCATACAAGGAAAGGACTAGAATTTTTGGTGAATTTAGGCAATATTTTATAATTCAGTTATTACAAGCATTTATTATATGACAGGTACTCCAATATACTAAGATGTAAAGCATATAAAGATATTATGAGGGAATGACTTCCGGAAATGTGTTTGGTCTGTGGCTTCTGTTACTCTGTCAGATGAGGACACATTATCTGGTCATTTCTGGCTCTGATCATTAAAATAAAGTGCCACAATAAGAAGTCTGATGTCCTATTATGCAAAAGCACTGTGAAGACTGCCCAAGTCTATTTGTGCATTAGAGAAAGTATTCTGTGTCGGTGTAGCCTTTTGTCAAATAAATATGAAAGTTTGCTCTTTCCATAATAAGTATGGTAATTTTCTAAGATATTGTAAAAAAAAAAAACAGAAGTAGGAAATAAAACATAATTAAAGGTTATATGGATATTACTTTTCAATTACAGTAAAAGAATATTTTAATTTGTAATTATTAATAAGAACAAAAGAAAACCTAAAGATTTCCCTATCCCATAATATAATGGATGCCCACAGATGTCTATTTTATCGTAGAGCTATGAATTGTCAGTGATCTTTTAGTATTATTTTGTGTGTGGCTATGTTAAATGGTTCTCATACTCAAATTCTTCATTTAGTCTCGAAATATTTCTGAGAGACAAATGAATCCCATTTTGAGTCCTTTTGCTCTCTTATAACCTCAGAACACAAACTCCCTGTTCAGAAAATAACTACTCAAGCTCTCTCAGCTTGTTTCAGTCTTGGACCAACAGTGCCATCTCCATTGTTCTTAAAAATTGACGGGGGGTTTCTCACATACCCTCAAAGAAATTCCCTTCCTCATACAGCAGGTATTTGTTGGACACTTAGCAACATGTCAGAACAGTGCAGGACTCTAGGTATGAAAAATAGAGTTGGTTCTAGCCCAAAACAAATCAGAATGAAGTATTAGTGTGTTCCTCCTACTTTCAAATTTCTGTCTACCAAAGAACATAGAAAATGTGAGGTTCCTTAGCTCTTTGGGTGTCAATAGTGCTCAACATGCTGAGAAGCTCTTCCCTCTGAAGTGCTCCTTCACCTTGGCTGCCCCTCCTATCTCTCACATTTTTTTTTCTCTCTCTCTCTTTATCTATGTAGTGACCCCTCATCTATTGCAGGGATTAGGCAAAAATCCATAAAGTAGTGAGCTTATATTTATTTTATTATTTATATATATATTTTAAGGCTTTATAAACTCTCCCCACACTTTTATAAACCTTTTCCACACTGTTATTAACCTTTCCCACACTCTTATAAACACTTCCTATGCTATTAAAAACTTTCTACACTCTTAAACCTACGTAATTTTAACAATATGTAAAATTCTCTATGGGTACTCATTAGTGAATATACTACAACTTGAATGATAAAGATGTTGATGAATTAGCTGTGCCGACTGATGAAAATAAAGGTGATGACAATGAGATGAATGTATTGCACAGCCAAGAAAAGCATTACAGCTCATCTGCTGTATGCTATGTATTTTATTTTGATTAAATATTCTTTTAATATATTTTAATTAATATTTTTATATTGTTTTCAATTTTTAGGCTAGAAAATGCTTATTTTACTGAAAAACCAATTAAACTAGTATATATATATAAATACCTATATATTGCAAAATTCTACCATTTAGCAAAAATTTCATGATACAAAATTGGACATATACAATTTAAAAATCCGTGATACAGTGAAACCACAAAAAAATGAACTATGATATTGTGAGAAATGACTGTATCTCCATATATATACTTATTGACATGAATATTTATTGACATAATGGAGTTGGTTGAATGGTGCTTCTTAAAATAGATATTCAGACAGAACCTGTGAATATGACCTTATTGGGGGATAGGGTCTTTGCAGATCTAAATAAGGATCTCTAGCAAACTCATCCTATATTTAGGGTGGTCTTATAAAAAATAAGAGAGGGAGTTTGAGACACAGAAACTTGGAAGAGAAAGCCATATGAAGATGGAGGCAGAGATTAGAGGAATGCAGCCACAAGCCAAAGAACTTGCAGCCAGATTTTGGCAAGATGGTGATGGAGTAGGTGGACGTACCAACTTCCAACTCCAAGAACCAAAGTGGATTATAACTTGATTTTAAGAACCATCATCTGGATAAACCAACATTGAACTGGACTGAGAGGACTCTTCAACCGGGGAACACTGAAGAAGTGTTGCTTCTTCAGTGTTCCCCAGTTCAATGTTTTGAGACTGGTAGGAAAAGCAAAAACACAGAAAGGGCTGCCCAGCTCCCCAGAGTGAAAGGCAACCCGGAGAGACTCGTGTGGCAGGAAGAGACGCTAGCAGAAGGGTAGGAACCTGGGCCCCAGGAACAAAGCCCCAGCCTACAGCCCCAGAGCCTAGAAGAAGCATATGGACAGTACTTAGCTGGGAAAAAAGTTAGGATACTGTTTGTGAGAAAGAGACAGTTGCCTCAGACCCAGAATTCTTCTGAAAGGGACAGCACAGAAAACGTCTCTCACAACCACTCACCCGACACTCTGAGAGACAGGGAGAGAAGAGAGGACCAGAGCAGCGGGAAGAGAGTGTGGTCTGGAAGGCACAGGGAGAAAAGCTTTGAGAGATAGCCACCTTAAACCCTGGGCTAAGTCACTCCACAAATCTGAAACAATATTTCCCTTGGAACCAGCAAGGGGAAGAAGGATACCAGCCAAACAGGCTCCCCTGCGGCAATTAGAGCACAGTCACTTAGAAGGAAGGAGCTTTGAGGACTACAGTATGGAGTGTTAGGGTTTGAGTTGCAGCGCCCCAACCCACACTGCTGAGGGCTTGCTGGAGGGCAGTTGGCAGTGGGACATGAAAGCATGGTTCCGTTGGTGGAAGCAGAGGCCGAATGGGCTGGCGTGAGCTCGGTCTAGCCCAGCGGGGGTGAAGGGGATGCACGAAACTGGTCTGGTGGCTGCGGGCCTGCCTGTGATTTCACCTGTGGGGGAAAAGCAGGAGCCTGGGACAGGCAGAGATCCGCCACTGGGCAGGGGCGAGCGAGCGTGCAGCCTCACCCGGCCTCTGAGGCTTGGGGCTCTGCATAAACTGTCTTTGCCTGAAGAAGTGGGGCGGAAACCCTGAATTGCAGTGAGCACACACCAGCAACCTGGCCAAGGAGCCGAGTTTGGTGGGGGCAGGGCAGAACCCTGGCTTGCAGCTGAGCCAGCATCAGCAACCCCTCCCAGCAGAGAAGCCGAGGTTGGCGAGGGTGCAGCAGAAGCCAGGCTCACAGCTGAGCGCGCATCAGCAGCCCCTCCCAGCCGGAGAAACAGGCTGACAGGGACCCACAGCTGAGCAAAAGTGCTAACCCTTGCCCTTGATGCCCAGGCTTGTGGCTCTAGTGTGGTGCACAATCACACCCGTGGGAGAGGGGCAAAGGCCGAGACCAGCTGAGGCTTATAGAGCCTGGCATGAGAACAAAGCCCCTCCCGCAGAGGTGGAGGCAAGGCAGAAACCAGAACAAAAGCCACAGCAGCCGGTGCTGGAAACACACATACCCAACAGCCATAGGCAATGGCAGAGGAGGTGGTGGGCCTGCAGAAAGACCATACCTAGGGAACACAGAGGCAACACCCATTAGACTCCAGTAGCCAAACCCTTCTTAAACACTGACAAAATGGGCAGGCAAAGGAATGCAACCCAAATGAATCAAGAAATATCACCAAAAAAGGACCTGAATGAATTAGATATAACCAAACTACCTGATGCAGAGTTTATAATAATGATAGTTAGGATGTTCAAAGAGCTTAGAGCAACAATAAATAGTCATTAAAAACACCTAAATAAAGAGATAACAAGTATAAAAAAATTGAAATAAAAAAAAAAGAATCAGAAATGAAAAATACAGTATCAGAACTGAAGACCATAATGGAAGGAATTAAAAGCAGGATGAATAAAGCTGAGGACAAAATCAGCGAGTTAGAGGAAAAAATAAACAAAGGCACAGAAGCAGACCACAAAAAAGAAAAGAGACTCAAAAAATGTGAGGAAACTCTAAGGGATCTCTGTGACAACATGAAGAGAAACAACATTCGCATCATAGGGGTTCCTGAAGAGGAGGAGAGAGAACAAGAAATAGAAACTTTGTCCAATCAAATCAGAGCAGGAAACTTCCCTAAATTAAGGCTGGAAAACATTTCACACGTTCAAGAAGCACACAGAATTCCATTAAAGACAAACCCAAAGAAATCTACACCAAGACACATCATAGTTAAAATACCAGAGCTAAGTGATAAAGAGAAAATTTTAAAAGCTGCTAGAGAAAAAAAGGCTATCACCTACAAAGGAGCCCCCATAAGGATGACATCCGACTTCTCAACAGAAACACTTGAGGCCAGAAGAAAATGGCAAGATATATTCAAAGTAATGCAGAACAAGAACCTACAACCAAGACTACTTTATCCAGCAAAGCTAATGTTTAAAATTGAAAGACAAATAAATATCTTCCTGGACAAAAAAAATTATCAAGGAAATCATTAAAACCAAACTAATTCTGCAAGATATGCTAAGGGGCTAATTGTGAACAGTTCAAATGGGGAAAAGAATATAGCAAAAGAGAAATACAGCTTTAAAGAATAAAATGGCTATAAACAACTACATATCAATAATAACCTTAAATGTAAATGGATTAAATGATCCAATCAAAAGACAATGGGTAGCTGCATGGATAAAGAAACAGGACCCATACATATGCTGTCTACAAGAGACACACCTTAAAACAAAGGATGCACATAGACTGAAGGTAAAAGGATGAAAAAAAAATTTCATGCAAATGGAAATAAAAAAAAAGCCGGGGTAGCAATACATATATCTGACAAAATGGACTTTAAAACAAAGGCTGTAATAAGAGATAAAGGACACTGCATAATGATAAAGAAAATAATTTAACAGGAATATATAATCATTCTAAATATCTACGCACATTACATAGAAGCCCCGACATACATAAAGCAGACTTTGATGGATATAAACGGCAAAATTAACAGCAATACTATAATAGTAGGGGATCTCAATACTCCACTAACATCACTGGATAGATCCTCAAGAAAGAAAATTAACAAAGAAACAGCAGACTTAAAGGATACACTAGATCAACTTGATTTAATAGATATCTTCAGAACTTTTCACCCTAAAGTAATAGAACATACATTCTTTTCAAGCGCTCATTGTATAGTCTCTAGGATAGACCACATGTTAGGACACAAAAGTGGTCTCAACAAATTTAAGAAGATTGAAATCATATCAAGCACTTTCTCTTATCACAATGGCATAATACTAGAAATAAATCACAAAATAAAAACTGAAAAATACTCAAACACATGGAAACTAAATAGCATTTGTTTAAATAATGAATGGATTAACAATGAGATCAAAGAAGAAATTAAAAATTTTCTAGAAACAAATGATAATAAGCATATATAAACTCAAAATTTATGGGACACAGCAAAAGCCGTACTGAGAGGGAAGTTTATAGCACTACAGGTATACCTTAAGAGCTAGAAAAAGCTCAAATAAGCAACTTAACCCTGCATCTAAAAGAACTGGAGGAACAACAGCAAATAAATGCCAGGACTAGTAGAAGGAAGAAAATCATAAAGATCAGAGCAGAAATAAATGACATAGAGAATAAGAAAACCATACAGAGGATCAATGAAACCAGAAGCTGGTTCTTTGAAAAGATAAACAAGATTGAGGAATCTTTCACTAGACTCACTAAGAAAAAAAGAGAGAGGACTCAAATAAATAAAATTAGAAATGAGATGGAGAAATAACAACTGACACAAGAGAAATACAAAGTATTGTAAGAAAATACTATGAAGAACTCTATGCCAAAAAATTAGACAATCTAGGTGAAATGGACAAATTTCTTGAATCATGTAATTTTCAAAAATCAATCTGGAAGAATCAGAACGCCTACACAGACCAATTACAACAAATGAGATCGAAACAGCTATCGAAAAACTTCCAACAAAGAAAAGTCCTGGGCCTGATGGCTTCACAAGTGAATTCTACCAAAAATTTAAAGAAGAACTAACTCCAATACTTCTCAAGCTATTTCAAAAAATTCAAGAGAAAGGAAGACTTCCAAACTCTTTTTATGAGGCAAGCATAATTCTCATCCCGAAACCGGGCAAGGAAGATACAAATAAGTAGAAGAATATATCGTGCTCATGGTTAGTAAGAATAAACATCATTAAAATGTCTATATTACCAAAAGCAATTTATAAATTCAATGCAATACCAATTAAAATTTCAGTGACATACTTCAAAGATATAGAACACATATTTCAAAAATTTATATGGAACAAAAAAAGAACACGAATAGCCTCAGCAATCTTAAAAAGAAAAAATAAAGCAGATGTATCTCTCTTCCGGATATCAAGTTATACTACAAGGCCATTGTACTCAAGACAGCCTGGTACTGGCATAAGAATTGGCACATAGATTGATGGAACAGAACAGAGAACCCAGAAATAAACCCACACCTTTATGGACAACAGATATTTGATAAAGGAAGAAAGAGCATACAATAAAGTAAAGACAGCCTCTTTAACAAATGGTGTTGGGAAAATTGGACATTTACCTGCACAAAAATGAAACTAGACCATTAACTTACACCATTCACAAAAACAAACTTAAAATGGATAAAAGACTTAAACGTAAGCTGTGAAACCATAAGCATCTTAGAGGAATACATAGGCAGTAAGCTATCCGACATCTGGCGCAGCAATATATTTGCCGATTTATCTTCACAGGCAAATGAAATAAAAGGCAGGATAAACAAATGGGACTATATCAAACTAAAAAGCTAAAGACAATAAGAACAGAATAAAAAGACAAACTACACAATGGGAGAACATATTCGACAATACGTCTGATACGGGGTTAATAACCAAAATTTATAAAGAACTTATAAAACTCAACAACAGGAAGACAAACAATCCAATCAATAAATGGGCAAAGAAATTAATAGGAATTTCTCCAAAGAGGACATACTGATGGCCAATAGGCATATGAAAAAATGCTCAACATCACTAATCATTAGAGAAATGCAAAATAAAACCACAATGAGGTATCACCTCACACCAGTCAGAATGGCGCTCATCAGCAAAACAACACAGACTAAAGTGCTGGAGAGGATGTGGAGAAAAGGAAACCCTCCTACACTGCTGGTGGGAATGCAGACTGGTGCAGACACTGTGGAAAACAGTATGGAAATTCCTCAAAATATTAAAAATGGAACTTCCTTCAGACCCAGCTATCCCACTTTTAGGAATATACCCTAAGAATACCATAGCACTCTTCAAAAAGAAGAAATGTGCCCCCATGTTCGTGGCAGCATTGTTCACAACAGTGAAGATCTGGAAACAGCCCAAGTGTCTGTCACTGGACGAGTGGATTAAAAAGCCTTGGTACATATATACTATGGGATACTACTCAGCCATAAGAAATGATGACATAGAATCATTTGTAACAACATGGATGGACCTTGATAACATACTGAGTGAAGTAAGTAAATCAGAAAAAACTAAGGACTATACGAGTCCATACATAGATGGGACATAGATATGAGACTGAGAGACATGGAAAAGAGTGTACTGGCTACCCGGGGAGAGGGGGATTGGGAGGTGAGGAAGAGGGTGAGGAGAGGGGAGGGACACAAATAAAACCAGATAGAAGGTGACGGTGGATAATTTGACTTTGGGTGATGGGTACACAATATAATCAAATGTCAAAATAACCTGGAAATATTTTCTCTGAACATGTGTGCCCTGATTTATCAATGTCACCCCATTAAATTAATAAAAATTAATTTAAAAAAAAGCTCGGTTGGAATTTTGAAGTAATAACAGTGGATTTACATGTGAATTTGAGGAAGATTGACATGTTTATCACATTGAATCTTGTCACCTGGGATCATGGTATATCTCCCCAGGTTTACTTTTATTTTTTCAATATAGTTTATAGTTCCACTCATAAATTTTGCAAGATTTATTACTTAGTACCTTACAATTTTGTTACTAGGATAGCATTTTTTGTTTATTAGTAGGCAAAGAATAAAATGATTTATAATACTCTGCTCTGGTAAGGTTATGCAGAAACAGACATTCCTATATTTAATTAGTGCAAGTGTAAATTAATACAACCTCTTTGGAGTACAACTTGAAATACCTCTAAAATTTTAGTGCATATTTTATTTGACTAAGATATTTTATTTTCAGGAATTTATAAATATATGTACATATATGAGATTTTGTGTGTATAAGGAATTTAAGGCAACACTATTATAAGAACAAAATGTTTTAACAACCTATATGTGCACAGGTAGAGGACTAGTTATACCAATTAATAAACCTTATCCAAATAATGAAAAAAAAAGAACTTGCAGCCACGAGAGACGCTGAAAGAGGCAGGAAGGATTCTTTCTCCCTTGGAGCTTTCAGTGGGAGTGTGGTCCAGCAACACTTCAATTGCAGTTTTCTGGCCCCCAGAATTATGGGAGAATAATTTTCAGTTTAAGCTGCCAAATATATGGTAATTTGTTGTCAGCTCGAGGAAACTAATATACATGAGACCATATAACATTATATAAATATGTTTCTATGTAAAATATACAAGATACATAACTATACAAAATTTAATACCATTTGTATGGAAAATACAACATTCACATATACATATCAGGTACAGAAAAATAAAAAGGAAGGTTGTACATAGCAAAATATTAACAGTGGTTATTTCTGGATACTGGTTAGAGATAATTTCACAAATTTCCCAATAAATTTCAAATGCTATCCACGTAGTTATCTCCTTTGTGTTATTTTTCCTTTGCAATTAATTTGATGTTTCTCATCAAACAAATTCTGTTTCTTGATACCCTTCTCCAAAAGCATATTTTGATGCTCCTATTACTAATCAATCCCTTTTTATAAATGGAATAGATGTTACCTGCTCTTAATTTGGCAGGTGGGAAGTATTTTTAATTAATAGAATATACTACAAAATATGACACAGCAATGATAGTGCTGCAGAAATTATTAACTGAAGTTTTTTGGGGTTTTTTTTAGTGAGAGGAGGGGAGGCAGAGACAGACTTTCACATGTGCTCCAACTGGGATCCAACTGGAAAGCCCATGAGGGGGTGATGCTCTGTCCACCTGGGGTGCTTGCTCTATTGCAACTGGAGTTATTTTTTAGCACCTGAGGCAGAGGCCGTGAAGCCATCCTCAGCACCTGGGGCCAACTCATTCTAATTGAGCCGCTACTGCTGGAAGAGAGAAGAGGAGAGATTTCAAGAGAAGTGAGAAGGGGAGGGATGGAAAAGCGGATGGGTGCTTCTGCTGTGTGTCCTGGCCGGAAATTGAACCTGGGACATCTACACACTAGGCCAATGCTCTATCACTGAGCCAACTGGCAAGGGCCTAATAAGAGAATTTTAAAATTCTCTAGCAAGGAAAAACTTTCAATACAGAAAAAAATGTACTATTATCAGGTAAGACCTTCATAATGATGGTGAATTAGAATAAAAGAAATTGGATCTCCTGTTGTTACTATCTGATTTTGAGCAAAGAAGATTAAGTGGTTTTTTGGTCAGTAAAATATGATCAATAACTTTGTAGAAAGTAAAATAAGTAATAGGAAAAATAAGATTATAGGTGTTAAAGGTGCTTTTTTTCTGTAAAAATCTAAAATTATTTTAGACAAAATTTAAATTTAGTGCTACAGAAAAGCAAACATGATTAAACTTTGCTGTTATATGTTTTTTCACAGTATTCCTATACTAATATTACTAAACCTTTTAAATTAATGCTAATTAATTGTATCAGACCTAATTTTTTTAAAAGACAGTGAATACATAAGACAAACAACTTTTCATGGAACCCATAGACACACATATATTATATGTATAGATATAAATATGGGATAGTTACAAATATATAATTTATAGATATATAACATAGTTTCTGATAACCAATAACAATGCATATATAACCAAGATAATTTATATATTTATTTTTAATAGTCTAGCTTGGTTTAAAACTATTTACTAGATTCTTATTAAAAATATCAAGTCAGGGTAATGGGTTCCTTAAAGGTAAAACATCAGACAATAGAGGAAAATATCTACCCACCTTTTTTTCTTTGTGTGTGTGTGTGTGTGTGTGTGTGTGAGATAGAGACAGAGAGAGACAGAGAGAGGGACAGATAAGGACAAACAGGAAGAGAGAGATGAGAAGCATCAATTCTTTGTTGCTAGTTGTTTATTGATGGCTTTCTCACACGTGCCTTGACCGGGGGCTACAGCAGAGTGAGTGACCCCTTGCTCCAGCCAGTGACCTTGGGCTCAAGCTGGTGAGCCTTACTCAAACTAGATGAGCCCGCGCTCAAGCTGGCAACCTTGGGGTTTTGAACCTGGGTCCTCTGCATCCCAATCTGACACTCTATCTACTGCGCCACCATCCAGTCAGGCTGCCACTCTTTTTTTTTCTAATGATTTCCATGTTCTAATGCATCCCAAAGTTACCTTCTAATTTCTGTTCCCTCATTTAGGGAAGAAACCCCAGGAAAATCTCTGATCAATTAATATTTTAAACAATTATTTACAATAACATGTCAAAAAGAGTAATTAAATATTATTATATCTTAAAAGTAATTTTAGCAAATGAATGTTTTTGTAAGTCAAATAACTTACAGATAAAAGAAGAAACAAAAAGCATTGATGATAAGATTTCATATTGGAAAGTAAGAAAAATTTTCTTTATTTCCAGATCAAAAGCTTTGTTACTTCTCTCCACAAAAAGCAAGGAATCTGTGATGTGTCAAAAGGAACCTTTAGGGTTTAACGGAGAAAAATAATTACAATTTTTAAAATCAAGATTTCCCCTTCAACTACTTAATTCCACATTGAATCTTAAACAGAACCAAAATCCAAAGATCATAATGTACCAGATTTTGCACTGTTGGTAAAATGCATTATTATCTTCTTTTTTTTTTTTTACAGATAGAGAGAGTCAGAGAGAGGTATAGATAGGGACAGACAGACAGGAACAAAGAGTGATGAGAAGCATCAATCATCAGTTTTTCGTTGCCGTTGCAACACCATAGTTGTTCATTGATTGCTTTCTCACATGTGCCTTGACCACGGGCCTTCAGCAGACCGAGCAACACCCTCCTGGAACCAGTGACCTTGGGTCCAAGCTGGTGAGCTTTTGCTCAAACCAGATGAGCCCGCGCTCAAGCTGGCGACTTTGGGGTCTCGAACCTCGGTCCTCTGCATCCCAGCCCAACGCTCTATCCACTGCGCCACCGCCTGCTCAGGTGCATTGTTATCTTCTTGGTGGCTTAGGGAATAATAATTCATGAAATACTTTAATAGTTTATGCAAATTAAATTGCTTTATTCTTACCTAAAACACTCCCATAATTATAACCACTCTTAAACTACTGCCTTTTCATCCAGACAGAAATAAGTATACCTTTACCTCTTAAAAATCATAATATAGGACTATAAATTCAAGAACTGCTATAACCATTTCTCATACCTCTGTTTTTCTATTAGCTACAACATGCAGAGATTTCCTACAGTTTTAGTGCTAAGTATTCAATTGAAACTCACCAGCAGTTCAGGTTTTCTCTAATAACACCATGCCCAAAAATTACCCCTGAAAGCATGCTTTGATAGTCACTACTGAACCCCAGGCAGCTGGGTAACAAATGACAGCAGTGCAAAATGGGGTTGCTCGCAGTAAGAATAGTGACATCAAGATTTTTCCCCTCCAACTACTTAATTCTGCACTGAATCTGCTATATTTCAAAACTATCTCCTTTTAGGACCATAGCCAACTCTAAAGTTTGGCAATTATGCTGATATTGTGTTAATGGCTATAATCATCATTGACATGGAATCCTATCATGTTTAGTGGTAACAGCATTTCTGAGTTCAACTCCAATGTTAACTCAACTCTATTCTTAGTTAATCTTTTAGTTCAACTCTATCCTTTAGCTCAGGTTAAAAAATCTAAAGTAACTCTGTAGTCCTCTTTTTCCTCACCACCACATCCAGTTATTTAAGGAATCATTCAGAAAATTCTATTGGTCTTTATTCAAAATATATACAGAATCCAGACACTCCCTACTATTTCCAATGCTATTACTCTTGCATTAGCCATCACCATGCCATGCTTGGATTGATGTGTTTTTCTGCTTTCACCCTTGCCTTTTTACCTTTAATTATCCACAGAGTAGCCAGAGAATGTGTTAAAATGTGAATTAGATCAAGTCCCTCTTTTTCTCAGAACCAGCCAGTGTTTTCATCCCATTTTCTTTAGCATATAGCTAAAATCCTTCCAATGACCTACACATAACGAAACATCCTCTTGCCTTAGATTCTTTCTGAGTCTGTCTCCTGCATTCCAGTGCTCTTCCTCCAAGCTCTCCCCTCAATTTCTCTTGCCTCTTCCAGAAATATGTTTAAGCATTATCTTTTAAATCAGGCCAACCGTGACCACCTTATTAAAAATACAAGCTACCCCTCCTCCTGTACTCTTGGTCCCTTTGCACTACTCTTTTTTTTTTTTTTGTAAGTGGGAGTGAGTTAGATAGAGAGACAGACTACTGCATGTGCTCTGACCAGGATCCACTTGATAACCCCTGTCTGGGTAAAATGCTTGAATCAACTGAACCATCCTTAGCTCCTGAAGTCAATGCTCGGACCAATCAAGCCACTGGCTGTGAGAAGGAAAGAGACAGAGAGGAAGAAGAGAAGGAAGAGAAGGAAGGGAAGAGAGGCAGATGGCATCCTCTCATGTGTGCCCTGACCAGTGATCCAACCTGGGACATCTGCAGGATGGGCCAATGTTCAATCCACTGACCCAACCAACCAGGGACAACTTTTTTATTATTTCTATTACTTGCGACCTTCTAAGATATGAGATAATTTCTTCCTTTACTTATCAAGTTTTTCATTGTTTACCTTTCTCTACTAACATAGAAACTCTTATGTCAAAGATCTTTGTCTGCTTTGTCCATTGTATGTCTCAAGCCTAGAGCAGTGTGTGGCTCTGTATATGCTTCTTAAATGATTGAATGAAGTAAACATGTAAACCAGTATGAATCGAGCCATCTTAGTAGACTGAAGCCATGTGCTGACCCTGCCCTTCTCCCCTTGGACTCCATCCTACCCCACTTGGACTAAGCTCCCTTTATCTTAGTGAGGAATAAACCATAAACATTAATGTTTTAAGTGTGTACTATGTTCTAGGCATTTTGCCAAGCTCTTTGAATACATCATTTCATTGAATCTCTACAACATTTCAGCAAAATAAGTAGTAGAATTAGCCTCATTTTGCAACTAGTAAACTGAGATTCAAGAAGCTTAAAAAGTTTTTCAAATCTCAAAACTAATAAGCAATACATCTGAAATTTGAGCCCCAATCTTTTTGAGTAACAAGCCTTTCTTCCTTATCATTTTTGTAAATAATCTTCTATACTAGAATTCTTAAGATACATTTTCTTCATGCTAGTTTTGGCATTTAGCAAACAGTGCTATTTGAAGTTTTAGAAAAAGATCTGGATTTGTAATTAGAAAATCTAGTCTTAAGTCATTTATCTACTGTGCAAAGTTGTCACTCAAGTTCTCTAAGTGCAGTGTTCTTATACTTAAAGTTAAAATAGAAGGTTTGCCTTGCACCTATAACAGCCAGTCATTATGAAACAAAACACAGAAAAGTACATTCTAAAATTGTAAAGCTCTATTCAATGTAAAAACCTTAAGATTTTTATTTTAACAGATGAATTTCATAGTATCTGATATTAATAATTTACATAGAAAAGAAACCATGATAAAAAAAGAACAAAGTTGATAGAGGTCGGTTTCCAGTCCAGCATGTTAGAAGCTTGGAAGTCATAACTCCATTCTAACAAGTAAAAAAGAAACTTGAATAATCAACATTTCTTAGATATCTCAAAGAAGTAAGGACGTAATACAAAACACTGCCCCAAATTGGACAAACAAATGAATATAGAAAATCACAATTTACAGAAACAAAAACCTCCATGGAAATCAGGTCTGGAGTAGGAAAATCTAAACTTCAATTGGTAAATGTAAACAAGACTAAGAGATAAAACCTCTAATGGGACAAGTGAAAGGGGGTGTTGTATAATGACAATCAATTCTCCAAGAAGAATGCAACAATCTTAATGTGTATTGCCTAACAACAAACCACCAAAATACACAAGGTCAAAATTGATAGAAGTATAAATAGAAATTGGTGAATCTGCTATTATTGTTGGAGACTTCAATACCCTTCTACCAGAAATGAACAAATCCAGCAAACAGAAAATAGTAAAGATGTAGTTGAATTTAATAGCATAAGAAATCAATTGTGTATAATTAATATTTATTGTACATTTCATCCAACAACAACAGAATATACATTCTTAAGCTTTCAAGTAACATTCACCAAGATAGAGCATATTCTGGGCCATAAAACATAACAAACTGAAAAGAATAGAAATTGTATAATGTCTACTCCTAGACCACAATGGAAGTCAACTGAAAATGAACCACTAAAATATAGCTAGAAAATTTCAAAATATGTGGACACTAAACAACACAGTTCTAAATAACATGTGGGTCAAAGAAGACCTCTCAATGGAAAATTAATAATAATTTGAATTAAATGAAAATAAAAATACAACTTATCAAAATGTTTGGGATACATTGAAACTAAATGACTAGAAGAAAATTCATTGAATACATATACTAGAAAATAACAAAGATTTAAATTCAATAATCTAAGCTTCCATCTTTGAAAACTAGAATAAAAAGGGCAAGTTAAGTACAAAGTGAACAAAAGAAAAGAAGTATCAATAATAAAAATTATAGCAGAATTAAATAAAATTTAAGATAGAAAATCAATAGAAAAAATCAATAAAACTAAAAATTGGTTCTTTGAAAAGCTCAATAAATCCATATGCTTTAAGCCAAGCTAAGAAAAGATTGTAAGACACAAATGACTAATATCATAAATAAAAAAGACATCGCTATCGACCCCATAAATATTAAAAAAGAGAATAAAGGAATATTGTAAACAAAAATAAAGAATTCATTAGGAAGGGAAAATGACCTTTGTTTGCAAATGACATGTTAGCCTAAGTAGAAAATGCAAAATAATTCATTAAAAAGCTCCTAGAATTACTAAGCAATTATAGTAGGGTTGAGGGATACAAGGTTAATATATAATCACCTTCTTATATATCATCAATGAACAAATGGAATTTGACATTAAAAACACAATTCCATGGTTTTAAGATTTATGTGAGATCTTAAAAGATCTCATAAGATTTCTGAGAGAAAACTATAGAACTTTCATGAAAGAAGTAAAAAAAAGTAGTAAATGAAGGGACATTCCAATGTTTTGGATATAAAGAATCAATATTTTCAAGATGTCAGTATTTCCAAAATTGATTTATAGATTAAATTCAATCCCAAGTAAATTCTACCTTGTTATTTTATGGATATCAACAAACTGATTTTAACATATATGAAAATGTCCATCAAAAAACTGATATTAATTAACTTTAAGACTTAATATGAGGCTACAAAATAATCAAGATAGTGTGGTATTAGCAAAAAAAACATAAAAAAGTATATCAATGGAATAGAATAGAGAGCCCAGAAATAGACCCACATAAATATAGTAACTTGATCTTCAACAAAGGAGCAAAGGCTATGTATACATCAGAGCAAAGTGTCTTCAACAAGTGTCTGCAACAAATAGTGGTGAACCAACTAAACATTCACATCCAATCATCATCATCATCATCATCATCATCATCATCATCATCATCCAGACATAGACCTTACACACTTCACAAAAATAAACTCAAAATGGATCACAAAATGAAATGCAAAACTATAAAATTCCTAGAAGATAACATAAAAGAAATTCTAGGTGACCTTGGATATGGCAATGATTTGGAGAA
Organism: Rhynchonycteris naso; assembly: GCA_037038555.1. Taxonomy (NCBI): domain Eukaryota; kingdom Metazoa; phylum Chordata; class Mammalia; order Chiroptera; family Emballonuridae; genus Rhynchonycteris; species Rhynchonycteris naso. The sequence goes on from CM072998.1 coordinate 235,261,107, forward strand.
AACATCAAAGACACCAAACATGAAATAAACACAATTGATAAGCTGGTTTACTAATTTAAAACTTGTGTTGTGTGAAAGATACTGTCAAGAGAATGATAAGACAAGCCATTGACTGGGAAAAATATTTGCAAAAGATGTGTCTGATAAGACTGCTGTCCAAACTATATAAAGAATACTAAAAATTTAAGCATAAGAAAATAAACATGATTTGTGTGAGTCTCAGTCTATAACTGGTGCTGTGGTTGGTTCAGTTCTTCAGCAGTAGTTATCAGGATACTGAAAAACTAAAATTGTATTAGTCATAGGACCTGGAAATTACACACCACACCTGGGGTCATCAGCAAGGTTGCAGGGAGAGAAAGAAAGAGGGAAAGTACATGGGACTGGGGTCTGATTTATTGAGGTCTCAGGTAGGGGCTTAGGGTTACATGGCCTCACTTTTTATTGGTAAATTTACAACATAACAACAGGAATGCACTGGCTGGGTAGTTCACTTTGTCAGAGTGATGTCCTGATACACCAAGATTGCAGGTTTAATACTAAATCAGGGCACATAAAAGAATCAACCAATGAAAGCATCAATAAGTGGAACAACAAATCAGTGGCTCTCTCTTTTTCTCCCTTTCTCTCACTCTCTAAAATCAATAAAATAAAAATTAAAAATATAAAACACAACAGCATAAATTTAAAGAGAAAAAAATGACAGTGTCTCAAAGGTAAGTTATTGAAATCAAAATCTCTAAAACAAAGAAGGCTCAGTGTGGGGAGGCCTGATAATGCTCTTATTAGAGATTGCCATCTATGAAGTAGATTCTTCTGCAATCAAAGCCTAAGTCAGGTGCTTGCATTATAAAAAGGAAAAATAAAACAACAACAACAAAATGACCAGAGCTTATGCAACAGAACAACACAATTAAAAAAATAGTCAAAACACTGGAACAGACACATCACAATATGGTAACTAAGCATGTAAAATTTTGCTTCATATCATATATCATCACGGAAATTAAAACAATGAGATGTCATTACATTTCCATTAGAATGAATGGTCAAAATTCAAACACAGTCAACACAAATTACTGGCAAGGATGTGGAGCAACAGGGACTCGCATACATTGTTGTAGTAATACAAAATGGTATAGTCACTTTGGACGATTGGCAGTTTCTTACAAAATTAAATATATTCTTATTATACTACCCAGCACACGCACTCTTTGGTATTTACCCAAATGAGTTGAAAACTTATGTTTATAGAAATACCTGCACAAGGATGTTGATAACAGCTTTATTTATAATTGCCAGAACTTGAATGTAACCTCTTTGATGTCCTTCAGTAAGTGAATAGATAAATAAAATTTATTGCATTGTAATGTAATGTAATATTACTTGGTACTAAAAAAAGGAAATGAAAAAGAGGTATTGAGCTATGAAAAGACATGGAGGAAACTTAAATGCCCAATACTAAGCAAAAGAAGCCAATCTGAAAAAGACACATACTATATAATTCCAACTACATGACATTTGGAAAAGGCAAAGCTATGGAGACAATGAAAGAATCATCAGCAATTGCCAGGGGTTGTGTGGAAGGAAGGATGAATAGACTGAGCACAGAGGACTTTGGAGAGCAGTGAAAGTATTATTTATAATACTTTAATGATGGGAACATGCTATTATACAGTTGTCCAAATTCATAGAAGATATATCACCAAGGGTAAACCTTATGTAAACTCTGGACTTTAGATGATAATGATATATTAACATTGGTTCATGGATTATAACAGATGTGCCATTCTGGTACAGATTTTCATAGTGGGGATAAACTGAGTTAACTGTGGGTCAGGGAGTGTATGGGAAATCTCTGTATTTCCTACTCATTTTTTTCTGTGAACCTAAAACTGCTCTGAAAATAAAGTCTATTTAAATAAAAGAATGAAGTCTTTTCCTGCAGTAAAAAAATATGTTTGTTTCTGTCTCTGTCATGACATCCTGATGCCTCTGAAAAAGCCGCAGTCAGATAAGATAGTGAATCACACAATAAATTAAAGAGAAGCTATCAATCATCTGATTTTTCAGGTGAGCTCATGTACCAGCAGCACCTATTACATAAGTATCTGTTTCTCTCTCCACATAAAAGATGTAACAATGTTTTCCAAATTATTTCCACGTTAGAAAAAAGATTTGAAGTTTTAATTTTATTTAAGGAAATACTGGGTAGAACAACTTAGATTTCTAGATATCTTTATTGTGACCACCATTCTCTGATATGCTAATTGCATTAAGAATCTCTAAAAAGTGTTTAAAACATATTTCCCAAACTAGTTTGACCAAGGACATCTTTTTATCATGGAACATCAAATATCATCTCATAAGACACTAGTGTTCTGAGAAACACCCATTGAGAATGCTGACCAAGAACTAGCCATCTATTAAATTAATTTTATTAAATCTATTAAAGACAGACAGCAGGAGTTCACTTTTGGATACATCATAGTATAATGCCAAGAATTTTTCCAATTAAAAGTAAGTAGGATAGTATTGTTATTAACAAGATAGTGATTCATCAGAAACAAGATGCAAAAGAAATTATATAGTGATATATTAAATAAAGGAAGAATTAGTGTTCTCACTCAATTCCTGCTTTAGTGCAAAGATCAGGCTTGATGCACAGATCAAGATAAATTATAATTTGTAAGAAGATCAAATAACTATCAGTTTAAACTACTAACAAAATGTCAACATTACCAGAGTTAGTTGCAAAAAAAAATGTGGTGCGTGTAAATATCTGAAATGTCTTATTTAATTAAACTTAAAGGAGAATATGGTTGATTCCCATAATAATTGCTTTCATAAAGGGGACAAACCAATCCTGCAGTGGGGAGCAGTGGTGAGAGTATTAATTGAAGAGGAAGCAATCATTTAAGATTATGTGTTGTGTATATTTTTAAAATAAGACATAGATGAACATAAGAACAATATGCCTTAGCTGTGGCATGTGACACTGGCCAGGTGGGGCACACTCCACCTTTAAAAGGATCCAACATGGACCCCTAAGCAACAGTATATCCTGCTGATGATGTGGACCTTAACAACAACTATCATGTTTTCCAACACAAAACAGTCCTTATATTGGGTTGAACACTGTGTCCTTCCCAAAATCACATCTACCCAGAACCTATGAAAAAAAAATTACTTGGAAAGAAAGCCTTTGCAAGTGTAATCAAGTTAAGATGAGTCATACTGGAGTAATGCGAGCTCTCAATCAAATATGACTGATGTTTCTATGAAAAAGGGGAATTTACAGAGGGAGGAGGATGCCATATGGAGTCAAAGGCTTCACACTGGAATCTACATTGGAGTGGTGCCTCTGTAAGTCAAGGAACACCAAAGATTGCCAGAAACCACTAGAAGCTAGGGGAGAGGGTGGAACAGATTCTCTCTCAGAGTCCTTAGGAAAAAACAAACCCTGCTTTGATATCAGACTTTTGGCTCCCAGAACTGTGAGACAGTAAATTACTGTTGTGTTAAGCCACCCAGTTACTGGTACTTTGTTACAGCAGTCCTAGGAAACCAGTAAGATCTCAAAGTTGAGTTTTATAAAACCATTTGAATCTCCGGGCTGTACTTTCCTTTAACTAAAATTAACTTTAGTTTAGTTCCCTTTAACTAAAATTTGAAGAACTCCTGGAAAACTGTGCCCTTGTATGGTCGTTTTTGGTATGTGTATTAACTTTAAACTCCACTTTTACACCCCCACCCATTAGCTTTGGGAGGACCGAGATTTCAGAGAGCCCCGTCTAAGTACGTGGCCGCGTGTGCGTGAGTATGGGCGGGTGTGCGTTTTCATGCTGCACGCTGAGACTCTTCTCATCTCAAAGGAGGAGGTTTAAGCTTGCTCTGGGATTAAACTCAGACACAGGAGGCTTTCTCGTAACTATGTTCACAGAAGATGAACTTTATTTTTATGCCACTTTTTTGCTAATATCTGACAGGTAGAGTTTTTTGTTTGTTTTTATTTTCTGTTAAACTGAACTGGTTACCAAATCATGATTTTTGCAGCTCAAAAGATTTCAATTCAGTGACACTAATTGCTCATAATAACATTGAAGAGCTAAAGCATTTAAAGGGCTGGATGAAGGAAGATGATGAAATTATGCTCTCTCTCTATATATATACACACACACATAACACAAAGTATATGTAAACAAAACACATGGACAGAGACAACAGTGTGGTGATAACCAAAGGGAAAGGGGGCTGAGGATAGGTGGAGGTGGGCAAGGGCAGGGGGATAGAGATGGAAAGAGACTTTGCTTGGGATGATGGGTCCACACTGTGGTGTGTAGATGATGTTTTATTTATTGTACATTTAAAACCTATATGGTTTTGCAAACCAACATAAGTCCAATAAATCCAATTTAAAAATAGTAGAAATAAGTAAGTAATGCCAGGGGTCCCAGATTCTCAAGCAATGAAGCTCATGGTGGAAGCAGCAGGCCTGGGCTCTAACTCCTCTGGAGAAGCCTGAAGCTGAATAGACTCCATGATGACATTGTTTAGGAATCCTCCCCTCTCGTGTGAAAGTGCTCCAACATGTATGGTCAGAAGAAATGTTTTCAAAGAATCTTTGGAAAGAGCTATTTAAGAATCTGAATACAGTTTTGAAACAATAAAAACCATTTGTTTTGTGTTTTGATCAGTCTGAAAATATGTGACACTGAAGCCCAAGGAACTGGAAGAACTCCCAAAAGTCTAATTCACCATATCCTACAGCTCACTAGAGAGTTCCATTTGGAACACAGTGCTTCCAGGGAAAAAAGATTTTTACATTTACACTTAGAAGCTAAGTGTAAATGTAAAAATCCATTAGTAGTATCTACATAATTAATAGTATCTATTCCATTAGTAGTTTCTACGTAACCTCACTCTAAAGAAAAATCAAACCTAACTTTTATGTAATATTACATGATAAGAGATTAACTTTAGAGGATGGATGGCACATTATTTTGGGGGGGATACTTTTAAACAGCTCTATTATGGGAAAGAGGGAATAAGGAGTGACTTTTTGAGTATTTTTCATAATTTTTTTTAGATGTTTAGGATTCATTATGAAATAAAGACTAAGGAGGAAGGAAGGGAAAGAGAGAGGGAAGAATGATGGGAGAAAATAAATTATGCAGTTAGTAAAAAGTACTGGAAAAAAACTTTGAGAGTATCTAGACAGAATATAAAGCCCGCATCAGAAACATTTAGCACTTTTCTATGAAACCACAAAGCAAAGCCATTCACTGTCTTGAGTACAAACTAAAGATTCTCTGGGGAAAAAATGGATGCCTATGGTCATGACCACATTTTTTAACAAAAAAATTTAAATTGTTTTGTGTATTTTGAAAATAAATTCTGTTGACGAATGTTACCCTGTTAAATTTAATTTTCTAAATAAAAATTAAAAAAAGAAAAAAGAAAAAAATCAACAATGTTGATTGATAAGATAAAAAATAATCCAATGTAACAAAAACATACCATAAGAATGAATGAAGAAATAAAATTACTTTAAAAAATTATTGTTTTGGTTTGTTATTCTCTGTTTGATTCGTGTGTGAGATACATAAGTACATGTATGAGTCAGACTCAGCAAAATGTTTTTATTTTCCTCCCCCCACAACACACACAAACTTCAAGTAGTTGATTTTTATTTCAGGGTCAGAAAAAAAAATGCTTGGGCCCTGTTGGAGAGCCAAATTGGAAACTGGAAGAAAATCTTCCACCCACAGGGAAACACAGACAATGACAGGTTCCTAATAGTTTCATTTCATGTGAAAGAAAAACACAATCAGGGATAAAGTGGGAACCAGAGTGGACAGGTACCCATTTCTCAAAGACTGTCCAGTGCCCTTGAGGACCAGAGTACAGAGAGACAGAATAGAAACCACAAGAATTATTTTATCTAAAATGAGAGGAAAAAAATTTCCTTGGTTTCCTATAAACACAAATAAGCAATATAGTTTATTCACTCCCTTTAGACATCTTAAATATATTCTTTCTGTTACTGTTCACTGACCTGTCAAACTTTTTGTGTGTGGAATTTTTATTGAGTGTGATATGCAATGGCTAAAAAAAGTATTCTGTTTAGTGTATTCTTTTTCCATTAAGCCTTGTAAGATATCCAGTGTTAAATAAAAGGCATGCCATCCTAGTTCATTTATTTTATCAACTTAATCTTATTTAAAATGTTGAGGAAACCCATTGACATATGGTTGGTTTCGAAGGCATATGATTGAGAGATTTTAAATATAGGCAATGAATTTATTAATATATAAAAATTTTAATATTTTTTATTTGTTTTTATTCAGTGAGAGGAGGGGAAGTAGAGAGACAGACTCCTGCATGCTCATGGACCAAGAGACACTGTAAGCCCCCTGTGGGGCAATGCTGTTTCTAGCAAGGTTATTACTCAATTGCTTGGCAACCAAGCTATTTTTAGCCCTGAAGCAGAGGCCACTGAGCCAACCTCAGTGCCTGGGGGCCAACTCTCTCTAACCGAGTCCTGGGTGCAGGAGGAGAAGAGAAAGAGAGAGAGAGAGAAGGAGAGGGTGAGGGGTGTAGAAGCAGATGGTCCCTTCTCCTGTGTGCCCTGCTCAGAAATTGAACCTAGGACATCCACTTGTCAGGCCGATGCTCTACCACTGAGCCAACTGAAAATATTAGCATTTCTATCAAAGAAAATGTAGAAACAATTGCTATAACTTTATATCTCAGTTTACTAGCGGTTTCCTTATGAAATTCAAATTATTTAATCTGTCCTTTGCCTCAGTCAGAATGGCACTTTAATAAAAAACTTATTTGCTACAGCCAGCAGGTTAGGAAGAAAAAAAGAGAAGATGGGAAATTTTCTTTAATGGTCTGAGATTCCCATGCAAATGCATTTGGCATAAGTCAGGCTCACAAAAAAAAAAAAAAGAGGTAATAGAGTTATTTCCATGAGCTGGTGTACTTCCTTATAAAAATGTGTATGAAGGACAGGATTAGTGTGACCGATTTACTGTAAGCTTAAAAAATCCATTTTAATGTTATGTCTACATGTGAGTCACCTCTAACTTCTGAGGTCAACTGGTACTTGCTGTCTAAACATCAGTGAGTGTCTCCTTAAAGGTGGCCAAAAATCTGTCATCTTTGATTTCATAGGCACTCAATAGGAACATCAGAGAAAAATGCCAGCTGACTTTTAACATGCTGTTTTAACAACCAGCCAACAACAGAGAAAAACTTCAGATGATGCATTATGTGAATTTAGAACCTTTAAAACTCACCTCCTCATTTGGACTCTAAGAATTGTTTTTTTCAATTATCCTTTAAAAATAGTTCTTTCTTAAGATATCAACCTATCTGCAACAAAGACTTCACATGGAATTTAAATGGTTTTCACTCTAGTCTCAAGAATGCCTGGGCATAACTGGAGGACCAGTGAGGTATGATCACCAGGAATCTATTTATATTGATTGCCAACCAGCCAACAGGGGCAAGAATTGACACTAAGAAAGTGTTAAAATGAACTAATTACGATGACAGACAGTAGGCAAGTGTCTGAAGACAGAATTGATTCTGAAGACTTGGATGCTATTTGACTCCTGGCCCACCTCCATAGATGGTTGTCTTAAGACCAAGTGAAAGTTGAAGGAGCTGTTTCTGCATAAGCTCTGTACCACATCTGAAACCACCAGGGGTCTACCATATCAGCGCCTGTGGTAGCCATAATGCTGACAGTGGTGTTGGAATGAACAGTGCCAGCATCATGAGCAATCAGTGGCATTGAAAAGGTCAACAATAGTGGTGCTTTCAGAGCCTTAGGCACAAGTGCCCATCAGGCTTGAGCAGCCCATCAACATCAAGGACGTAGACAATGCCCTTAGTGGGCACTCATTTCAAGGCAGCTGCCTTTTCCATGAACACTAATGTGTCTGTGGAGCCATAGAGGGCAATGTAGGCAGAAGCATATCAGACCAAAGAACCCAGACCCTTGTTGCAAGAAGACAATGGAAACAACCACTTTGGATTTTTATTCAATTTAACTGTTATTTAAAAAAAAAAAAAAAACTATCTTAAAACATAGTGGCTCATAGAGCATCTTATTATTTTTTAATGATTTTATAAGTTGCCTGAAACTCAGCTAAATGGTTCTATTTTAGCTATTTACTAATAACAAACCACACACAGCTCAGTGGCCTAAAACACACCTGCCTTATTATTTCACACAACTCTGACAATTTCAGGCTCAAGTAAGTGGTGGTTCTTGTTTTGCTTGGGGTGTTCCATGACACAGAATGTGAATACCAGGAGGCATGGTTCATTAGGAGGTGAGTATTACAACTTTCAAACTAATAAAGCCGAAAAAAAAACACTATTTAATGATTATTGTACTTCTATTCTTAGAATGGTAGAGCCTGGAAAACCCAGGTAGAAAAATTGGTAAAAGATGAAGCAGCCTCAAAACATTATGTAAACTTTTATCAACCTTACACACAGTGGCTCTCAACTGCTTGTTTCAGTGTTATTTATTAGTAGAGCAAGAAAGCCAGTGTTTTAAGTTAAAACACTCAAATCTATAACCTCATTACCTTTAGTTAAGTCTCCATAATATTCATAATAGGCAACTCTAGATAAAGGCTAGAATAATGAGCAGTGGCTAGTTTGAACAAGGGTTTCTAGTCAGTTATCTAGTTTTTGCATCCCTGAGATTATCCTGAAATTGTGAGTTCAACTCTAAGTGTTCAATTTGAACTTGATATTGGCCAGTGTACTTAAGACGAGATTAAGCATTTTACCTACACTTCATATGCTTCTTGGATATCTGAAATAATTCCAAAAATCTTAATCTCAGGATGTGTCTACAGACCAGCTAAAAATGGCTCAATCTTTCCAGTATTCAAGCCTTTTGTTCTAGGTTGCAACTCAGAGCTGTCACGTAGTAGGACCTTCTAGGGACAATGGTTCTTGACTGTGTTTGTCTTAGAGACTCTTAATAATTTGAGGATTCTCTAACAAAATGCATAGATTCAAAATGTAGTATAAAATTTCAGAGGTCTTCTATATAGCTTTATAAACTATCTAGACTTATTCATGAACCGTCACAGGCTTACTGATTGCACAGTTAAGAGACCCTATTGCTAAAATATTTCCTTCTCTGCTTACTTGCACCCCTCTTTCTACTCATCTTATCCTAAGACCCAAAATCAATTCAAAATAAAATGGAAAATAAGCACAAGACAGACTTTTGGTCAATTCTATTTATATACGGATGTATATGTGATATACATATATAGTATATATAATATACATTATATAAATAGTTCATATATAGTATATACATTACTTGCACATAACATAATATAGTATTTTATATCTATATCTATCTCTATATCTATATCTATATACATACAGACATATTTTTAAGCTTGTTAAATAAGAGTCAGATTTATAAAACAAATATATAAAAATTAGTTTCTTTATATCTCTATGATCATCTCAAACTTTCTCCTAAGACAGAATTTGATATATTAAACAAATATTCCTCTTTAGGTAAAATGTCTTGCCCCATGCTACCCACCTCTCTCCATACTAGTCTGGGTTCATGGAGAGATGTGCAGTGTATGTCACCACACAATGAAAAAAACAGGGTCCCAAATCCCAATGTAGTTCTTTATTGGCCTATGGGCTGGATCAGTTCCTGCACTAAGTGCTTAGGTGCCCTGGACCCACTGTGGGAATCTTGCTGGCACTTGATGCTCAAGTGGGAGTCCAATGCTTCCTGTGGTCTCATCTCTCTCACTCAGAATCTTCCTGGTTTCATAGACCTCTCTCACTCTGCTGTTTCTCCATCTGACCCCAGGGCTTCCATCCCACAGACCCTCCTACAGTTTAGACCCACCTCACCATGGCCAACCTCATGTGGCAGACCCTCTGTTTTTAGCCAGCTGATGGCCTGCTCTCTCTCTTTCTCCTTTTGTAATTATGTAACCCAGCTTCCCTAACTCCACCTGGAAACTTAAGGGTAACTGGGAAAACAAAGTGCCAGGCTGTCTCTCTGACCAAGCCTCTCTCACTACACTGATCTGAAGTGGCCACTTGAGATAATATGTGGGGCAGTCTCCCCTGAGAATCCCAGACCCAGGTCCTCTGTTCCTCGAGTTCCCTTTTACCCTCCCTCCTATTTTTCTATCAGAGGAGTTCTGACACACTGCTTATTTCTTGCTTCTCATACTTCTGTCTCCTCCCACTGAATGTCTTGAGCTAAAAGGTGTAAGTTGGGTGCTTTTCCTCCCTCCACATCATATTTTCCCCTTGTAACAAATCTCATAGCCTAACGATTTGTCGTAAGCTGATATCTTCTCCACACATATCAGAAACTTTAATTAGAGATCTTCATATACATTGCTCACAAAAATTAGGGAATATTTCAAAATAAATATGAACCAATAAAATAAAGCATTTGATTTTTTTATTAAACAAAAATATCAGAAAAGAAAAGTCAAAGAGAGTTGTTCAATTATGCAAATGAGATGCAAAACCAACTCATTTCATTGGCGAAAATGTATACAAAAGGCTAAAAGTACTGGAGTATTTGCACCTTCCCTGATCCCCTAATTTTTGTGAGCATTCTGTTTAGCAAATTGCCTTCTCTGAACACAAGCACAAATGTAATTTGACAAAACTGAGAAACATGTACTTTGTCCCAGCAGGCTTTGCCCTTACTTTGAAACACTAACACTGCCCCCCGCCCCCTTCAGAGGGGTAAGGCTCCAGGGCAACAAGGTTTGCAGAACCTTTTAAAAAATAGTTAAGGACAAGAGAGTGGTGGTTATAGGGTGGGGGGAGGGAGGAGAGGGTGGGAGAAGGAGGAGGGGAGGGGCACAGGGAAAACCAGATAGAAGGTGACAGAGGACAATTTGACTTTGGTTAGTATGCAACATAACTGAATGATAAGATAACCTGGAGATGTTTTTGTTATACATATGTACACTGATTTATTGGTGTCACCCCATTAAAATTAATTAAAAAAATAGTTAAGTGTTACTCCCTTTCACTGTAATATTTTCAAAAGGAAGATGACAGGGACTTATAACACCTCCAAATTTGTATTAACACTCTAGAGGGTATAAAATTTTAAATAAAAATGACAAGAAAAACAAGTGACTATAAACATACCTATGATGCCTATTGAAATTTATGTTACTACTTATAAGAACGTTCCTTTTTCATTGTTTTTCCTTATTTTCCCAATGTAGTTCATCAAGATTAGTCAAATGGTTTTGCCTAGACTCTGCAAGCCTCATTTGAAAACCCTATAAAGTTTATAAAGCTGCACATGCAACTTCTCAGTACCATGAAAATCTGTAAGTCAAATGTGTTCTGGAACTGGGACACATACTGGAAGCATTTTTAAAGAATTGGAAAATAAATACATATAAATATAATAAAAAGCATTTTCTCTGTAAGACTGTCCCTTTCATCTGGGGGAGGCAGGTAAGGGAAGTATATTTGGTGATGTTCCTAATTTTTACATATATTTGCATATAATATATATATATATAATATAAGCTATATGTGCAGTACTTACATTTGAATTTCCATATCATCCTTTTTCAAATTGATTCCGAATTATGAATAATGAGAAGGAAAGGAGTTCTGGGTTTAAAATCATGACAGTGAAGGTTTCTTTCTTTCTTTTTTTTATAAGTATAGCTAACTCTATTGCATCATGAACTTATTCTTAAAGTTAGATAAAATAATTTTTTTCAAATATTTGGAATTCTTTTATTTCTAGGTGGTACCTTCTAGGAGATGATTGTCCCTTGAGAACTTTGTGGGAGGTAATCCTGTGAGAGTTCTCAGCCACAAAACTTCACAGGAATTCAACGTAGAGGATAAACAATGTCATGAGATTTAACTTAACTTTCACTAACCCCATCTACTCAAATTAAGAAATATTAACATAAGAGTTCATAAAGTAGAAAAACCCCCAAAGTTAGTGATTCTAGACCAGTGGTTCTTCACTTTTTTTGAGGTACCGAACCCACCAGTTTCATATGCGCATTCACCGAACCCTTCTTTAGTGATAAATAAAATATGATTTATTTTTCCAAATTCAAGACATAGGTATATGTTTTTTTTACTGGTGCACAAAATGAGCCGTGCATGAACATCACCTTGCTCAAAGAACAAAACCAACAAAGTGCATGAACTCACAACAAATTATGGTATTACTTTATTCTGACCTCCGTGGCAGAGGCTTCTCTGAACCCCTGAAACCGATTCATCGAACCCCTAGGGTTCAATAGAACCTAGGTTAAGAACCACTGTTCTAGACAAATAAATTATATATCTTATTGGGAATTTCTCTAACCACTTTTCTCCCCATTATTTTCTGTGCATGTGTGTGTGTGTGTGCATGTGAGAGAGTCTGTGTGTATGTGCATGAGTGTGTATGTGTATGCATTTTACTTACTTTTAAAGAATAAATGCATTTCTATAATTTTTAGCTCAACTGAAGAACTTCATAATATACTGCTAAAGATAGAAAAGGTGATAGTTTCAGAATGTCAAAAATGAGAAGATAGAGTCAATAAGCCCATTAATATTTTCATCGGAATTGGGAATCTTTACAGGACAGTCATAAGAGAACAAAGGAAAAGAGGTATAAATAAATTGCTTATATAAATAAGTTTTAAAGAAAGAGGAACAAAGAAACTGAGCGAGAAGAAAAGAATGAGGGAGGAAGAATGTGTGAGAGGAAGGAAAGAATGTATAGGGAAGAGGTGAAAGGTGGTTTCTACTGTGGAAAATCAAAGACAAAGGCACATCTATTAGTTAAATTTTAAACTTAAAGTCCAGCCTCCTGAGGTGACCTCTAGCTGGAGCAGGTATCAGGCGTTAAGGGTGGCAGGCCCTGCTCATGGTCTTGGTGTTCTTCCTGCATGGGTACATCGGAGGCACCAGAAGACTCATCTAAACACATCCAGCCTCCAACTCCAGGAGCTAACCTGCGGCGGCAGTGACGGCGACGATTCCTCTGCCAGGTGATGCATGAGCAATGAAAACATGTGGCTGTGCAACAAGTTAGTGCAGCCCAAGCTCTCACCACCTAGTTCCTGCTTATTCTTCTTAATCACATTCTTTAACCCAAAAAGTTTAGTGGCAGATTAGCTGTAGGTGCCCAGATCTTGGCATTACGGTCATAGCATCACAGGTAAGTAAGGGTAGGTCTCAAGACAGTTTACAGTACCTGCCCTGTCCCCCGTCCATGAGCTGAATGATCTGATGGGATGATTTCCCCCAGAGGAAGACACGCCCGCCATCACTACTGCTCCACAAACTCACTGCTGGGGCCGCAGAAATTAATGTCTTTGACTGCAGCATGTGTGCTATGCCCCTTATATCTCTTAATTTACTGGGCTCCATCACAATGAGAGGAGTGGAAGAGGTAAATATCTTCATCATTGTAATGTCCAGGGGCCTTGTGTCATCATGGCTGTACCCAAAGCAGGTGAGCCTTACTTTGGAATCACAGTTGACCAGGTGATGAGGACAGAACGTCTTGAGTACTCCATTTTCCTCATTCTCATTAGTTTTCCTCTGATCATAAATTCTTACCTACTGGTCTCTCCCATCCACAGCAGACTGTGACATATTGGCAGGATTCACAAAGATTGTATACAGTCCCACTTTCCTCTCATTCTCTTCTGTTGCTACCAGTTTCGAAGCTGGCTGGTCTCATCTGAAGTCAATGGCGAAGACAGCTGCATCTTCACCTGAAGTTAGGAATTTAAAAGGGGAGCCTGGGTCCATAGCCAACTTGTGGCAGGCTCGCTTAGAAATTCTGCTGATAACTGTACTATTTATTCTCAAGTGCACATCACCGGCACATGTGGACAGGGTAGATTTGCCAGAATTGGGAAGGAACTTGATGTGAAAGACATTATTTCTGTGACCAATATCAAAGTCCAGTACTGACTGCTGATGCATCCAACTGCCAACATCACTGTAAGGTCATCACTGCTACTGGCCAGCTGGGTGCCACACTGGTTAAAGTGAACACTATTGATATAATCACAATGGCCCTCAAGCCCATACTGCTGGTGGAAATGCTGCACAAAAACTCTTGACCCACAGGCTTAATATACAAAGCAGGAACTTGAACCAGCTGCCAATCTCAAAGGACATTCTAGCAACTGGGGTTGGGGGACAGATGTCTCTGAGGACACCTAATCTTCCAGGGACTGATCCTCATCTACAAATATTGATGAAGGGGAAGGTTTCAATAATCAATATTCCAAAATTCAGTTTGACTTCTTTCAATTCCGAAAAGGATTAAGCATAGGCTAGTCAGCAGCTGACTGATGCACCGATCTATAAGGCACATTAAAATATCACAAGAATAAAATGACAGTGGTCCAGTTAACTAGGTTTCTATATTGGTTCCTTATACAGTTGTAGTATGTAAGTGTGTCTCAGACATTTCTACTTGAATAGAAAAAAACAAACAAACAGTGAATGGTTTTTACAACAGGACCAGTAAGGCCCACATTTTCTTGTGTAAGAACATGTGCCCTCAGGATCTTTGAGACCAGCTACCCTAAAATTGGCCAATATAGAATTAGCATTCTCAAGTCAAATATTAAATTGCAAATAACCTTGAGAATGATCATTTAAAGTTAACACCTTGTATAAGCTTTCCAAAATGTTGTTTAGCTCAGAAAAATTACAAAAGAGACCCCCCCCCAAAAAAAAGAAATACAAAATATTTTGCAGATATGGAAGATCAGGAAGAGAAATAGATATCTTTTGAATAATACTTGTAACAATGTCCATGTAAGCTACCCCTTGTGTTTGGGTGAGTAATACCATGTAGTTCTAGTGACAGAAAACAGAAATGTAAGAAAATCTCACATAAAATTATAATTTAATGTTCAGTTCAAGGTGTAAATCACATATTTTAAACATAAAGAAGTACAAACATCTTTAATAAATAAAAATTTTTCTTTTCTTTTCCACTAAATAAATTCTGAACAAAAATATGGAACTCAGTTGCTCTGGTAGAAGTTGCTACACGAGCTCCTCTATCAACTGGAGAAGAGAAGGGCCTCCATCCTGCGTGTCCTATCCTGATTCCACACCATCCACTGGCAATAGCACCTCTGTAGTTCTACATGGCTTTTTTCTGTTAATAAAACTCAGGATAAGTGACACACTTTGAGCTTAATAAATTAAAATTTTCAAGTCTTTTTAATTGAAAAATTGTCAAGCCACATACCTTCCTCATCCCATAGATGAATATTGTGTTCTATGACTTTAAAATTGTTGTTTACTTTAACCTTAACTCAGAATCATAATTTTAATTGCTACATCATTTTGTTCCTTGACTGTCATCTAAAATATCAACTGCTCTTTCTAGCACTGTGTTATTCGCAAATGTAAAAATCAACATGATGAAACGAAGAGGACACAGTTTGGGGGTCACATAAAACTAGGTTTACATACTATCTCCCCTGCTTTCTACCTGCTTGATCTTGCTTAATTTCTCATCTTCTCTGAAATTATCTTACAGGGCTAATGAAGACATCATAGATAATATATATAAAAGTGTTTATCATGCCCTTTACAAAGTAAAAGTTCTCTAAACAAGAAGTATATAATACTACCTTTGCTATCATTCTTATTGATATTCAGCATGCCTTCTTTGCCTATACTCAACGATGTGATTAAAATGTCAAACAAGAATGGAGCCCTCTGGCATTTCACAATAAACTTACTTTTAAATCCAAAAACTTACTCCAAGGCCAAAAGAATTAAATAGTCATTTAGAGCTGCTTTGTAAAAGAAGGCTTCTCTGAACTGTTCTCCTTGTCCCGGTTCCCGCCCCAACCCACACACGAACAACTGGCTCATAGCAAACTCACCTTGTTTGTCAGGATTTTAGTGGAAACTTTGCAGGTACACCTACATCACAACAGGGAGAGTAATGAGGTAACAAGGCACAGGCCTGCTTGAAACAATTGGCAGTACCTGCCTAAAGTGCTGTGCTGAGAATGATTCTGAAGCTCTGTCTGCTCAGAAAAAAGGTTGCTGTGACTGGTGAGCAATGTCTCTCCTATATGTGCGTGTTTGCCTTCCCAATATTAAATCATACATCTGCACCATCACAAAGACCTAACAGTCTGGTAAACACACTAGAAAACCAAAAG
Source organism: Rhynchonycteris naso (assembly GCA_037038555.1). Taxonomy (NCBI): domain Eukaryota; kingdom Metazoa; phylum Chordata; class Mammalia; order Chiroptera; family Emballonuridae; genus Rhynchonycteris; species Rhynchonycteris naso. The sequence continues at coordinate 235,277,342 of CM072998.1, forward strand.
CTGCAGAATAAAATGGAATATATGTCATTGCCGCCCTCATGATTTTCCTGGAAACTGACTCCCCTGAGCAAGGACTTGTTATATTGGTCAGCATCAGATACATAAACAATTCCAGTGCAATGTGGACAAAGTACTCTGCAAGTGATTTTAGACTTGGGCTACTTTATGTTCTCACTAACATGCTTCTAAATTATATACCCACTGCACATTGATGTGTGTTCAGAGAACACAAATTCATTTCTATACCAGCGGCTGTGCAATAAGGAAAGAAAGAGGTTCAATTTAGGGGACTTTACAAAACCAATCTAATTTATTATCGTAATATCAACTATTTAGACTGTCCACTTCCACCCCTAATGCTAAACTCATTAATAATAAGTAGTATTTAATACATTTAACTTATATTCTCTTTCCTTTCTTATGCAGCACATTTAAAGCTGATTCATTTAAACAGCATCTCTCCCATACCCCACTAGAACTGTTCCCTCTACTTCTTAAGCTTTCCAGAAAGTTGCAGTCCCCTGAGTTTCTGATGTGTACTGATTTTTCTGATTATAATGAATACTTAAATTTGTACCAATTGATTTTTCAAATCATAGAAGACAGACTCAGAATCAGCAGAACCTTTGAAAACAAAATATGGTTTATAAATCAGAAACTTATAAAAAATTGTTATAAAATATAAACAGGAAGAAAAATAACTGATTTTGCTGGTATATAATACAATTGAAAGTTTTTCCACTGTAAATATTCCTCTCTCAAAGCAATTTTTAAAATTTATTATGTTCTTATTTTTGGAAAGGAAATATTGCCCTTGGATATAGTAATTATCTGCAAGGTATTTCCCCCTTTTTGAATAATCTGAGACGCTAGATACAATAGTTTCTTTCTAATGAGAGAATTTATTTCTAAAGTAACTAATGTTTTTCATTTTATTATGATTTAGATTTAATACATCAGGAAGGTAAATATCACCTGAAACTTTTTATATTTTTATGTCCAGGGGTCAATATACAGAGTTACTTGCATGAAAACTTTGGACTTTTCTATCACACGGTTTTCAATTGTCCAAAGTCATATTCTGTGGCAGTTCCTTAAAGGCTCATATAGTAATGCCAAAAAAGCATGTCTTCTCCTTATGTGGGTGTTAAATAAACTCCACCAATGAGAGCCAGATTTACAGAGGTACGTGTACGGTGATTACTTCCACTGCCCATAATTACCGCCTGCTTAAGAGAGCTCTGAACAGAGGCAATATCCTAGAATGTTATTTCAGGGAGAAGCCAAATATATACTCAGGCCATTTACAGGAATCTTTCTAAGGAGGCTCAGATCCAGAAGAGTTACTACAAGCCAACATTGTTAGGTTCTTTGACTCCTTGATTCTCAAAAGCTTAGGTGGCCAGTATTTCCTGGCTCCCGCTCTGTGGAACTTGGCCCTCAGCTTTTAAAAGAATTGGGTTGCAAAGGACAGCAGCCACTGGGGCTGCCTGGAAAGTGAAAGCAGTTTCCACCCTGGTAGCCAGACAGGATACCCAGGGATTAGTGTAACAGAGTTGGTTACACTAACTCTGGATGCAGTCAGCTGGCCCCAGTCAGCTGAGGCCTAGTCTACAGGCTCCCAGCCAGACAGGAAGGCTGCTTTTGTGGGGGAAGCATGTTAGCTGGAGCGTCAGTTATTCCAGCATTAATGCTTCTTTCCACCTCACTGTGACCTTTTGGCGCAAATACAACAATCATGCTGGCTCCATCAGCTGGAAGCAAATAGTATTCTGATGTTCCCTACATTTTCCCCACACTCTGAATATCATATTGTATCAAATACCTACAACTCACTAATCTAAAGGCAAAAAATCTCTCAGCTTTTTTTTATTATTTGACGATGTGTAGTTGTCTCTCTGTAGAGAATTTTAAGGGCCTGATTGAAGACCTCAGAAAATGGAGTCAATAGTCATAAAAAAAAAAATTAGACCACAAAACTCAAGATCTGAGACTTCAGGGTATCCTGCATGTATATGTCCTAGTGTGATATAACATTTCAATTGTTTTTTCAGTGGAGAGTGACCCTAACTGAGTCTCCTGCTGCCATTATTCTCTGCAGAGCTCTCAGAATGATCCTTTCTTAAAGTAAATTGGTTCATATACCTTCCCTTCACACACACACACACACACACACACACACACGCAAAAAAAAAAACAAAAAAAAACAAACAAACAAAAAACCCAATCAATAAAAAACAGCACTCACACACCATCAGAGGTTTCAGTTGTCCCCAGAGGTCCACATTTGTCATCACTTTCTATTTCCTTAACCTGTTTTATTTTCTCTTTAGAGCACTTTGCCCAGCGGACATAGTATTGTGATGTATAATGTTTGTATCAGCCACCTGCCACACTGAAAGGCAAGGCTCTGAGGGCAGGAGTCTCATCTTATACACTTGTGGTCCTGCCATCTAATATAACAGAGTGGGCGGACAATAAATGTTTGAGAAATAAATGAATCAGAAAGCTTATTAAAGTTGGATAAGGCCTCACATACTGCCTGGGTATTATTAGGTAGTTCTTGATGAACTGAGACCCTATTAATCCAACCAGCATTTAGTTGATCATGTGCAGGCTCCAAAATTGGTCACTTTGCACCAAACCTCCTTCTGTCCACCTTCCCAGTGACATTCCATAATTATTAAATTCTGTGGCAACTCTTGCATCTCTCTCTGAAGACTTTCTATCAGTTAAACAAGATAACAGATTGATGAAATCGTATCACACACAGTCATTGTAGCCAGTACCATTTTATCCTGGGAATGACTTTAGGGAGGCTATTAAATCTCTTTAGCCATCAGAGCCTATTATGCACTAAACTGTGATCCCCAAAAAAAGAAATTCAAATATTGAAGTCCTAACCTCCAGTACCTCAGAATGTAATCACATTTATAGGGAGGGGTTTGTAGAGGTGATTGGGTTAAAATGAGGTCATTAGAGTGGGCCATATAATCCAACCAGAATGATGGCTTTATAGGAAGGGAAGATTAGGACACACACACACAAAAACAAATCATGTAAAGACATAAGAGAAGGTAGCCATGTGTAGGACAGGAGGGAGACCTGAAACCAGACCTTCCTCCACAGCCCTCAGAAGAAACCAACCCCGTCAGCCTCCAGAGCAATGAGATGATACATTTGTGTTATTGTGGCCGCCCAGTCTGCGGTGCTTTGTTACCCTACAGGCTGGTCCAGTGCCCTCATCTATGAACAGGGAAAGATGACACGGCTGTGCAGACTGAAGGAAATAAAGCAAAAAAGGTTCTTATCCCTGCCTCTGGCAAACAGTAGTCACTCATTTGAACTATCATTAACCCTATCTTACCCGGCCAATAAAACCAATTTTACAACCTCAAAGTGGTCCATTCACAACCGTGGGGGGGGGGGAGTCCATTCTTTAACGGTGAATAAAATGTCTCTCTTTCACCCAGAAGAACTTAACCTTTCCAGGCATGGAGGGAAACAAGAGCCAGGAATCCTCCTCTGCTTTGTAAATGTCTGCTGTTCCCTGAGGACACAAAGTTTCCACAAGGACTGGCAATCAGCTATTTGTTGACATGGGACCATAGAACTTAATAGAATGTGATGTCATGTACATAATAGGAAGTAAAATAAAATGTTAATTTAGGGAATATTGTGGATCAGGAGGCAGCTCAAAACAACCCAGTGGGGACAGCAAGGGAGGATTAGGACAGTGGGGACAAGACACACTCCTCTCATAGTACTCTGGTCCCCAGTAAACATAGAAAGTAAGAACTGGAAGAACTTCTAGAGATTTCCCTCAATTTCCAAAGACAAACAGTGGTCACAAATCTTGCCTAAGAGGATAAAGTTAGTAGTAAAACTCCATTTTTTTCCCATTAAACTTTCTTTTGGGAGCTCATTTTCACAACATTGCCTCTGTATCTGACTCTAAGACTGTAACTGAGAGGTAGTCAGAGCCTGGAGCTTCAGTTGGCAGACAGAGTTAGAAACTTCCTAAAAGCTATTGAGCAGAACTACACCCAAAGTTACCTACATAAGAGGTGATGTAACTGGGGTACAGCTCCACGGTCAGCCCACTGTGGTTTCAAACTTGCCCTTATACAAGTGACCCATGTTCACTAATGTTCTGTTGCCACATTTGTTCCACATTTACATAAGTGTATCTACCAGATAGGAATGCTGTAAAAAATAAATAGCGGTGTCTGGAAAAAATTAAAAAAAGAGAAGCTTGATATATCTTCACTATAGAAAAGAGTAGCCGTTTTCCACATGCACTTAAAAATGAGTCATTATGGGTTTCAAAGCCAGAACCACTGTTCTCACTTCCCATATTTTTAATAAAAAGTTGTGAATTTTCTTAGCACTCTGCAGGTTTTTGATACGTGGGCTTCCTTTCAGACTTACAGAATAACTAGTTAGGATTGACTCCATGCAGCTTACATGTTTGACAAGGCACTCACATGGGGCCAAGAGAGACATAGAGCACCCTTCACCTTCTGAAGAACAGCTGCCACCCAAAATATATAGCATTACTAGAAGACAGGGCTGGTGGTCTTTATTTGTCTAAGGTATTCATGATACTGCTCCCCCAATTCTTATTTTCCTTTTGCTTTACCCACTTTTATTATATTTTAGGCAGTGTGCAAGTCACTGGGTGTTCAGTGATGAATTTTAAAAGTCCCTCACATCAAGGAACTTAAGGTCAACTGGGACCTTTAGGTATGAATTTTTCTGCAATTATATCTGACACTTGAAATGAAGTTGGCATTTAAACTAACATTTGTTTGATTTAGTCCAGTGTTCTCATTAATTTTTTCTCACAGAAATCTGTTCTGTGTTTATTTCAGAAAGAAGAAATCTGTGTGTCCTCAAGGTTAAATGAAAAGCCCAGATAGGTAGAGGTTCTTTGTTTCATAGAAACACAGATCGTTTCATGAAAGTTAATCTCTGCAGAAAAATGCTAAGAACTCTACACACAATCCCAGGGAGTGCATAGAGTTTCCAAAGGCCATTCTTGAGCCACTCCGCGTCCGTGGGTCACAGGTTAAACAACTTTGCTGCAAAGAGAGGTACTAACAGGGTGTGCATACTTGCAACGTGGAGTAGTATTGTAACATGTAAACCAGGTTGTGTGAATTTGTATAGTAAATTAACAGATAGAAAAAATGTGCAAGATTAATCAACATGTTTTTTGGAAATTAAAAACAAAAATCTTTTAATTCATCATCTACCTTGATCCTGACACTGGAGTAACCAGACTATGTTATTGCAAAATAGGGTCTTTATTTGTCCCAGTCACTGTGCTTCTTTGACATTTTTTTAATCTGAGCTACCTGCAAATGGAAAAAGTCTGTCTCTGGATCAACCTATCAAACGGAATATATAATATATGACCAACTAAATAATAGACTATTTACATACATGGTACATTTTGATTTAAAATAAAACACTACTCATATATTGAAAAATAAAGCAAATTTCATGCTCTATTGATGTTTTTACTTTTATTTCATAGAGTTGTACATAGTTCGTCCATAAAATTTAAATATCATCCTGTGTTAATACAAAATCATATAAAAAATCTAAGTTTATAAGATCACTTACTCAAATGAAAACTTGGCAATGTCTGTTGAGGCGGAGGTGTGAACACACCTCAGAGTAGGTGAGAATGCCCTTGAGTTTTAACTCAGTTTTCTGGTTGAGAATTCTTAATACAACATGTACTTAGCTCCATTTTCTCTGCCAACAGCAGGTAATATATACTTTCAAAATGTCTCATGTATGTACCTTGTTGAATCATAGATTATAGTTTTAGAGTGCTGAGAGTATTTTTGAAGAGTACAGATAGTTCAGATAAAGAAATTAAAAATAAAAAGACTGTAGAAAGGAATAATCAATCATATGTCAGAAGAATACCACAATAAAATTTATTTATCTGATGTGCCAAAGGCACATGGCATATATATAGAAATTATGGCACATGAAACTTCTCAGAAAACAAGAATGCAAACAAATCTGCAAGAAACTTTATCACAATTGGTTAAATCACAATTCTTTTTTTTTAAAATTTATATTTGGCTTCTGACTTTTATTTAATGCCTTGAATAAATTTCCCCCTTGAAAATTTGTAGGCAACCTTATTTCTAGCTAGAGTGATTATAAGAGTTTTACTCAAATTTCTTATCATCCTTCGACTTATCAAAAATTTATATCACATCAGACACAAATGTTAATGCTCAAGATAAAAACTGTCTATCTACTCATAGACTCACTGGTATAACTTTCTGAATCCTTCACAAGATTAACAAGAATCAACTGAAGAGTTGCTACAAAAATCAAAAAAATTTTATTATTAATTTTAATGGGGTGACACCAATAAATCAGGGTACATATGTACAATGAAAACATCTCCAGGTTATCTTATCATTCAATTGTGTTGCATACCCATCACCCAAAGTCAAATTGTCCTCTGTCACCTTCTATCTGGTTTTCCCTGTGTCCCTCCCCTCCTCCCTATCCCACCCTTCCCTCCCTCTCCCCACCCTGTAACCACCACTCTCTTGTCCTTGTCTCATAGTCTCACTTTTATGTCCCACCTATGTATGAAATCATGCTGTTCTCAGTTTTTTTTTTTCTGATTTACTTATTTCACTCCGTATAATGTTATCAAGGTCCATCCATTTTGTTATAAATGATCCGATGTCATCATTTCTTATGGCTGAGTAGTATTCCATAGTATATATGTACCAAAGCTTTTTAATCCACTCGTCTTCTGACGGACATCTGATAAGGGGTTAATAACTAAAATTTATAAAGAACTTATAAAACTCAACAACAGGAAGACAAACAATCCAATCACAAAATGGGCAAAAGAAATGAATAGAAATTTCTCCAAAGAGGACATACACATGGCCAATAGGCATATGAAAAAATGCTCAACATCGCCAATCATTAGAGAAATGCAAATTAAAACCACAATGAGATATCACCTCACACCAGTCAGAATGGCACTCATCAGCAAAACAACACAGAATAAGTGCTGGCGAGGATGTGGAGAAAAGGGAACCCTTCTGCACTGCTGGTGGGAATGCAGACTGGTGCAGCCACTGTGGAAAACAGTTTGGAGATTTCTCAAAAAATTAAAAATCGAACTGCCTTTTGACCCAGCTATCCCACTTTTAGGAATATACCCTAAGAACACCATAGCACTGTTTGAAAAGAAGAAATGTGCCCCCATGTTCGTGGCAGCATTGTTCATAATAGGGAAGATCTGGAAACAAAAATCAAAATATTTTTATCTAAATCATTCTTATCCACTTACCTCCTTTTATTCTTCCTTCACCCATTTGAGAGAAGTAGGAATGCATATTACTTGACATCTTTTTATAAAAAGAATCATTAGAAACTGAAGCAAAAGAAAGTGCTATTTCTACTTAAAGTCACGCAAAGGTAGGAACAACGTAGGGACAAATTTGCTTCCTGCCCTCAGATCCCTTTTATGAGACCAAATACCTTTCAAGTTAATGTGTCCTCACGGATGGATCCAAGAAAAGAAATTAAAATTATTTAATTATAGATTTTAATAAACATTTTCTTATTTAGATAAATTTACATTAAGATTATAAAATTCTTTATGACATTTTAGTAAATAAAAAGAAATTAAAATGATATGGCTTTTCAAATAATTTGCTCATCTTTGGAAATACAAAAATGACATTAACTTCATTGTAATAAATAAGAAAGATATTTTAGAGTAGCAGTTTTAACTATCTTCTGAAATGATTTCTTAAATTTGGAAAAGTCTTTTTTTCTTAGCCAACTCTGATACTTTTGACTCACCTCAGCATGCTATTTGCAATGTCTTTTGAGCTGAACCAAATACTCCTTCACTATAAGGAAATTACTATAACTTTAATAGTCTTAAAAGGTAAAGAGCCAACAGAACCCTTTGGTCAAAAATATAGCTCATGAAACAGATATACAAATAATGTATAGTTCTGTTGACTCTGGGAACTTGAGGACAGCACTTGAGTGTAGGAGACGACCCTGCACAAATATAAAAGGTAGTTAACTTCAGAGCAGGGGTTACTTGGAGACAAGAGATCTTAGAGTATATTATCCGTAACAGGAGACTGGCCTGGGTTACTTGAATGCAAGTATGCAGGTTTCTTGGAGGAATGCCCCCAAGAATCAGATGTCCTTTAGGACTGATAAGCTCTGAGACTCTGACTCTTCTTGTGTCCTTGTTCATGAAGGAAACAGTAGACGTGCAGGGTTGGGGATGATACGGATGGGAAAAAAGGCCTTTGTAGCTTTCTAGTTTTAACTGCTGAGCTGTGGCTTTTGGAACTCAATAAATATGCAGTGGCACAATTTCTCAGGGCTGATTCCGCCTAAGAGTTTCAGCCCTCTGCCCATTTACTTTCATCTGATGTGTCTTTTGCCTTGCAAGTCCGAACCGTAAAGAAATTTGCAACACTTGAGTATCTCTGGGACGTTGGATTGGGGCTGCATACATTTTGTGCTTCTTTAAGTTACAAAGGAATAAAAATGTTCCTCCATGTCTGCATATGTTACCTTTCTCTCTGGTTTCATTAACCATTTCTCTGTACTACAACTCAAGTATCACCTTCTTTATAAGTCTTTCCTGAGCACCCTGTTAGGATTAATCTTGTCTACCACCCTGCCCGCTATCACCCAGTCGTTCCAGTGAAAGCTCTATCACACTCCATCTGCTATTTAGTTTTTAAAAAGGTCTTTCTGTTCCACCAGACTATGCCTGAAAACATAATTACTTTTTAATGTTTATTACACCAAATTGAACTAAATTCCAACTCAGACCCAAAAGATAGTCTTTTGGGTACAAATTAGTATGGAATTTAGTTTTTATTTATGGTCTTTCTACATCACAGATAGCTTCAATGTTAGTGATGATATATTCAAATATGAAAAGAAACTTTATTTAGATTTTATATCTTAGGCCCTAGAAGTGTTTCTGCCCCTGACTAATGTGTAAGTAAGTTTCTACAGCCCACCATCTTGTCATCTGGCAAGAAGGCTTCACCTACCTCATCCTTAGAAATAATCAGTGTAATTTCTGTGGTGCTGAACAATTTTATGGAGTGGATCAAAAGGTACTTCAACAGAGAACTGACTGAGAAGACTCTGATTGAGTCAGGATAACAGAAAGAAATCATGATTCATTATCATCTTGGGTGCAACCGAGGGAAGATACTCAGAATTTATGGCTAGTCAAGTGGCTCTGATGAGGAAGTTTCAGGCAGAGATGAAAGAGCAAATAATTTTTTCTCTTTTTTTTTTCTTAACCAGATATAAGAAACTTTTGAATTTCCTAAAAGTACTAGAAAAAATTAGGTAAGATTACTGTCAGAAACAACTCTGAAGTAAACATTCATTTAATGTCCTGAGGAAATACCACCAGTTATGTGGACGGACTGTTTGAAAATACTAACTGGGGAGTTTTCAATTTTATTTCAAGTAAAACTTTACCTAAATGAGTTGTCAAGAATTACCCTCAGATTTTCAGACCACATGCCATTTTATTTACAAATATCTGGATAAGATGTCCATTTACTTTTTTGTTTCATTTCTCAAAACTTCTTAATAAAAGTAATAGTAATTGTAGCATTTATGCACCATTTGCCTCTGCTGTAGAGAGCAAGGATCATGTTTTTGTGTCCTTCTCAGCAAACCCATTTCAGAAGTTTAGCCACCTGTATAGATAAGAGGCATGAAGCAAGAGGTGCGGAAGGTTGTCAACTCATTTTATGTTCTAAATCTCTAATACATATTTCCAGAGTTGGCTGGCTAAACATGCAATTAAAAACATCAACCTGCATCTATTTATTATGGTAAGTTTCTAATTATATAGTCTAGAACACTGTGCATGAGGTGTTTAGAAAAAGTCACTCAATCTTGCTTTCCTTTCATGTGATAGTGCATAAAAGACAATTATAAAAAGCCATGGGTGAGGCTTTGCACAGAGCTGTATTTCTCAGCTACCCTTGTCTGAAAGGAAACACACTCTGACTAAGGTCTTAGAAAGCAAGCACAGAATCAGTTATAGCTGCAGGAAAGGCACGGGTTGCTGGGAACAGGTTGATGCCAGGAGCTTAAGGCCTCCTGGCGCTGCTACCGCAGCATTGGGAGAGGCTCGTGCTGGTTAGTGCAATTAACTCTTCGGCAAGCTTTTATACATTTTTCTTACATAAGAAATCTGCATGACTAATTTAAATATATAATTACCTTAAAAGTTAATTGTAGAATAAAATCAATTAGAAAAGTAATTTTAAACAATTAATTAGAAGTCTTTCTCTCACTCTCATGCACCCATCTCTCTTTTTTCTTCTTCATCTTCTGGGGATAATTGCATGTCCATTAAGAATCCCCAAATTTCCTTCATTATTTCAAGCTCTCCTTCAAAGATGCTTCACTGGCAAAGATTTTTTGTTTTTATTATTCCTTTTTATTTATTTATTTTAGAGAGGAGACACACGAGAGAGAGAGAGAGAGAGAGAGAGAGAGAGAGAGAGAGAGAGAGAGAGAAAGGGGGAGGAGCTAGAAGCATCAACTCCCATATGTGCCTTGACCAGACCAGTGCAGGGTTTTGAACTGGCGACCTTAGTGTTCCCAGGTCGATGCTTTATCCACTGCGCCACCGCAGGTCAGGCTCACTGGCAAAGATTTTAACAGAATAGGTTCCAGTTGAAAAAGGAGTCCTTCTGCTCGTTTTGGCAGCACATATACTAAAATTGTCAACCATAAAGGGAAGATTTGCATGGGCCGTGTGCAAGGATGACACACAAATTTGAGAAAAAGGAGTGCTTTCTATCAGGAGATTAACAAAAGATGACAAATACACATTAGTTATAATAGTGCATGGTTTAGATTTGTCAAGGAGAGTAAAGGAGTTTCAGAAAATGAATTGCTCTATTATTTTTTAGTGCTGCTATTACAAATTGCCACAAACTTCATGGCTTAAAACAACACATACTTATTTTCTTGAAACTCTGAAGTCCAGAAGTCTGACATTGAAGTGTCACAGGACCACACTCCCCCTGAAGCCTCCAGGGGAGAATCCTTTTCTGCTTTTTTCAACCCCTGGCTGCTTCCAATGCTCCCTGGCTTGTGAGAGCATCATTCCAATTGCTGCCTCCATCTTCACATGATCTTTCTTTCTGTATTTCCTCCTATTCTGTCTGTCTTTTCCTCTTCTTATAAAGACACTTCTTATTAGATTTAGGGCTTACAGGGACGAGAGGCATGATTTTTTTCAATAAATGCATTTATTTATTGGGATAAACTGGTTTCTTCGGGGATAAATTCAAGAGGAGATGTAAGCTTTCCACTAATTCTCAGTATCCTTCCTTGGAAGGCAGGACAGCAAGTTCTAGGACAAGGTAAAATCAATCTTTAAAAAAAAATACTCCCTAACAGTCCTGGGGCAATGGTTAAATTAAAAAATAATCCCCAATGATTTTTGTTTTTGAATACAGAGGCTTAAGAAGGATTTTCCACTGGGTACATGAGGAAGGTGTGACTTTTGGTAGTGTTGGGCAGAAAGGGTGGGATTAAGACCCATGCAAGCTGGCCTCAGTCCACAGGGAGAATCCAGGATGATCTCACTTTGAAACCCTTAACTTAATTACATCTGCCAATTCCCTTTTTCCAAGTAAGGTTACATTCACAGATTCTGGCGAGACCTGTGAATCTTTTGGGAGGTGTCACCATTCAACCCACTACAGTTGCCTGAAAAAACTCCCAGTAATAATGTCATCTATTATCTATCATCTAAAAGGAGCTTGTAATTATATTAGCTGATTATGTAGGACAGATATTATTTTGGGGAGGTAAGGGAGAAGGGAGCTAAAAGACTACACAAGGGCCACAATGTGTGGGAACCTCATTCAGTGTCTCCATAAAAAGTAGATCAACTCCTGTGTCATAGGTTCTTGGGAAAGCTGAATGAGATAGTATGTGTAAATGCATTTTGTCAATTATATATGTTACTGTTAATAGAATGATGGAATTCTTTCATATATATATCCAAATTTCTTATAAATTATGTTAATAACCCAAAAGCTTTTAGTATAGTAAGTATTCAAAAAAGTCTCTGGAGTTGTTTAATAAAAACAGTGAATGAAAAAATGAATTAAATATTATCTGGAGGTGCATTCTCTGTGGAAGTGCCAAGATTCACATTCTCTGAGTTATATACACACTGCACAAGTGTGGCCAGGATAGATATATATTGATCAAGGTTTCTTTATCACTGTCTCTCCAGCAGACCCTGTTTGGTATGTAAATTCTTTTACAATAAATAAAAAATCACAGATGATTGAAGAGCAGGTGAAATTCAGGAGTTAGAGTCTCTTTAAGACCATGTACTTAAGTTTAATGTTACCCATAAAAATTATTTTCTATAAAGAAGTGCAAAGTCCTGTTATTTTTCAAAATAAGCAATTCATTCCTTCCTTGTTACATCTCAACTAGATCAGAAAAAGGGACCTTATTCCTCAGCCTCTATATAATTTTCATCACAAATTATGTTTTCTTACTCTTCTGACTGGGTGTTTATAGGTGACATTATGTTGGCTTAAAATTCAATTTTTCTGCCTGACTTGTGGTGGCACAGTGGATAAAGTGTTGACCTGAGATGCTGAGGTCACTGCTTCAAAACCTCAGGTTTGCCTGGTCAAAGCACAAATGAGAAACAACTACTACAAATTGATGCTTCATGTTCTCTTCCCCCCTTCTGTAACCAATAAATAAAGTCTTCAAAAAATTAAATTTTTCTTATACAAATATCTGTTTGCTAAAGTATGTTAAGACTAATAAGAATTGCCCTTATATAAATTTAAGTCCAAAGAAAGCAAAACCTTATCTTGAGGAAACTGAAAAATTCCTATTTTCTGAAGAGAGTTCTTTCTCCAGAATCAAAAACTGGGAATGAGTATGATGCACTCGAATGCTTGTGAACTATTACCCTGCGATACACCTAGAGCAGAGTTTAAGTCACAGGTCCCTACACCTCACTTCTCACCACGAGTTGCTAGTTCTATAGGTCTGGTGTGGGCCCAATAATTTGCATTTCTAACAAGTTTCAAGTTGTGCTGATATGCTGGTTCAATGTCAACACTTTAAAAATCTCTTTTCTAGAAACAAGAGGGGAAAAAAAAGCTAGCCTACATATTTTTTTTTCTCCCACAACTCTTCTGTGGTGGAAGAGTGAGTTGGAATGGAGGTATAGGTGAGCAGAAGAGAGTGTATTACATTAATAGATGCCCTTCTTCATTTAAAAAATAACCCTTAGGAGTAAGAAACAAAGGTTCCTTTCAATATCATATCCTAATCTTTGCATCTAAGATCCTGCAGATCTGAAACTATCAGGAGGCATCCTAGCAAGGTGTAAAAGACCATGAAGAACACAGTTAAGGATGAGACATTGGACATGAATCAATAAAGAAACCAGAACCAAACACACAAAGGAACAGTTCTTGATCATACATGACATGTGGGCCACCCTTGGAAATAATGGCAGGGGAGGCAAACTGTGTTATACCAAAGGTATGTAGGTAAGAACCCCAGCTCATAAAATTTGAGCATGAAAGTTTATCTATTGTTATTTAAGTCCATAGACTGGTGGCACATTTTACTTACAATAAAATATGGATGCTCAATGACTTTTGTTACTTACAAGACTGTAAACTCTTTGTAGAACAAAGACATTTTAGAATATTATTTTATTTCCATTGTATCAATCATGCTTTACTTGGTGCAGACTCATCTTTACTTACTTAGTTCTCCCCAAACATTAAATTGCTAATGTTATTTTCAACATGAAGCTTTATAGTTTTATATCACCACAGAATAATTCCCAAGCCCCTTATTTTGGCATGCAAGATAGCATACTATTTTATATGCTAGACTTCATCTTAGACAACTATCTAGAACTGGGATCAACCTTGACTGAAAGCTTGTTAGAAACACAAATTCTTGGTCTCAACCCCAGACTTACTATGCATTTTAACAAGACCCCTTCAGCTGATTTCTCTGCACATTACAGTTTGACAGGCACTAGTCTGGATTACTGACAACATTTCTTTCACCTTGGTCATCTTTTAGCTTTAACTGGTTGGTACAGTCCTGTTTGGGTCATAAACATTGACGACAGACGAGACACTAGAACTTAACCATTATATCAGATGCAAAATCTACTTCAGAACCAAATGCAATTCTCAGAAATGTTTGTACCTTTTCTAAGTTATATGCACCATAACACTGGTCCTTTACAGAAGGCTCAGAGAGATCCATTGTTGGAAACTAGAATGAGAACATGACTCTTATTCAGTAATAACAACAGCAATAACCAGAGACTCCATTCCCTAGTCTCTGATTTGTGCACCTGTATCTCAGGCCTTCCACTATTCCAAAGAGCAATTCAGTGAATATTGATTATATTCAACTGTCAGTAATGCTTCTTTGGCTTTGCCTAGGACAGTGCTTATAAGAAAGTACAGCTATACACTCTACCACCTGCTACTGAGTTTAGTGCTCATTAAATACAGAATAAACTCACTGTTAAAACTACTGTTGAATTATTTATATTTTGCTGCATTTTTAAAAGAAATTCTTCTATGTTTACCCATGCAACAGAGATGTGAAAAGTTATAAAAAATTTAAGTATAGTCTGAGAGATAACTGTGCATGAGTTTGTTTTTTTATTGTTGTCACTTTAGTGTTAGGTAGATTATGTGAAACCTGAACGTTCCTTTTTGTACCAGTTAATGGGAAGAGTTGGAGTTTCATAGACATGCCCAAATTTGTCTTCAAACCCATTTGACTTCAAATTAAAATACCAGCTATGTGAGCATCACTCTTATGTATCATAGAAATGTATAGTTGAAATCTATATAGTCACATTAACCAATGACACCCCAATAAACTTAATTTAAAAAGAAAAGAAAAGCAAGGGATAAAGAACTATCTGCATGGTGAATTGGGGCTTGTTCTGAACAGCCTTGTAATTGGTTCAGGGCTGGTGGTGTCTTCTTTTGCTAGGAGCCCTAGTGTTGACTTTGTATGAATGACACAGTAGGTTAGACTGTCGTTGGAGTGAAGGACATTTCTTGTTTGATTGGGTATGGGAAAATATTCATTTATAACAGGCATTCACAAAGTAAGGTCCTATGGAAACCATAAAAGATGGGCCTTGCTTACAGGAGTTTAGGGCATGAAATCCCATGGTGAACTAAAGATGAATTTATATGACTTAAAAATAAAGAATTAAAGTGACATTATAAAAGTTGTAAAATGCTTTGGAGTTCAAAAATGAGATTATTTAAATTTAGAGGACCAGGAGAGGCTTTGTGAAGATACTAGCATTTGAGCTGGGTCTCAAAGAGTGATAGGAGTTAAACATTTGCATATGGGAAGGACAGCTATGTCAATACATGGGAACATCTAAAGCCAAGGCCTGAAATTTGGAGAATACTGGGCAGCTGACTGGTACCTAAAGAGATGAAAATGGGTGTCAGTAGATAGTTGATCATGAGCTACATAAATTTGAACTTTGTTGATAAGAGTTCAGAAGGCATGGAGAGATTCTGCATGGGAAGTGACATCAGTAAGGTTTTAGTGGAAGGTTAGGAAAATTAATCTTCCACAAGTGTGCATGGTTAATTAGAATGGAGACAGCCTGGAAGCTTGCTAGGAGCACTTCTCATCCTATTATTCTAAAGCTATATCAACACTATTATAGTTGTCATTCCTTTCTTGTTTTTATTTCTACAATTATATGTTGACTCTATTTTTTAAAATGTAGATCAAAGGTTATATGTACTACAAAATCTCTCTTATTAATATTAATGTTAATAAGCTTTCCAATATTTTAACTTTAAATAATACCTTTAACTTTACAGATGAAAGACGTATTATTTTCAGTATATTTCTTTTATTGATTGATTTTCGAGAGAGAGAGAAACATTGACTTGTTCCTCTTTTTCATGCTGTCATTGGTTGATTCTTGCATGTGCCCTGACTAGGGATAGAACCTGCCACCTTGGCATATCTGGAGGACACTATCCAACTGAGCTACCAGGCTAGGACCTGTTTTTATAAGTCCACACTTGTCTTAGCTCATCCAAGTGGTGCTTCTCTGTATTTTCTCTATAGCCACTAAATTATTTCTAAGGTGCACTAAACTCTCCTCAATGTCCTATGAGTTTTAATAATCACATGGACTCATTTTATCCAAATTCCTTTTTTAGACTGAGAAAATACCTTCTATAGAATTTCTAAGATATAATCATTGTCATTGATTCAAATGATGGGAATCCAATGCGCCCAAGGAATTTCCATGGTGATGTTATTTCACTCCTTAAATAATTTTTTTTTATATCTTGAATTCAAATCTACTTTATAACTTTCCTCTTTTTCCCACTTTATCCCTCTGGAGATATCCACATTAATTCCAATCTAATCTTTTACATAAATATACTTCACATACTAAAACTGCATTCACAGAGATACCAAAAAAAAAAAAAATACCCACAAGATTTTAAATATCTGAAGACAGCTTGCTTATATACATCCATTCTCTTTTAGGTTGAGCAACCCTGATTCTTTCACCTGTATTTCATATGAGATAATATATAGATCCTTCACAATGTTTTGTAAAGTTTCTGTAAATATCCCTTAGTTTGTCAAGTTCCTCCTCAAAATATAGTATGTAGAATTGAGCAGAATGTTCTAATGCAGTTTGATCTCTGTAAGAAGGGCTCATAATGTAGATAGATACAATACTTTTTAAATTCAGACTTCTTTTACTTCAAAATGCTGACTCACATTTTGCAAGGAAGAAAAAGGATGAAGTAGATTAGATATTTACAAAACAAATGCAGATAAATACATAAAAATATTTTTGGCTTCAATATCAAGCATGCATTTCTGTTTTATGTTCACAAAAGTTATCCAAGAGTGGTATCATTATCTTATGAATTCTTAGAAACAATCCCTAATGATCTAAATAACTTCTGATTTAAAAAGTTAAATTAAGAAAAATACCTAAACAAAGAAAAAGTAATAATAATCTCCATAGAGCTATAACATTTATCTCTTTAGCCAAAAGGTTTGATTCTCCTTTTCATTTCATTTTATAGGTCTAAGAAAGATCTAATATTCTTCCCTTTTGCCTTCCCTCCCATTTCTTTCTTTCTTTCTTTCTTTCTTTCTTTCTTTCTTTCTTTCTTTCTTTCTTTCTTTCTTTCTTTCTATCTTTCTTTCTTTCTTTCTTTTCTCTCTCTCCCTTCTTTCCTTCCTTCCTTCCTTCCTTCCTTCCTTCCTTCCTTCCTTCCTTCCTTCATTCCTTCCTTCTTTCCTTCCATCCTTCCTTTTCTGGTATTATACACACTCCAAATTATTTTTTGTGTGATTTCTTGCAGAGTAGATATTACCATAATGTTAGAAGTGGAATTAAGCAAGACTCGTGGAGACAAAATACCTCAGCAAGGCAACTTGAATCACTCCTGTAAAAGGTCATGTTGCCACAATTGAAAGCCAACCAGCAAGTGCGAGGGCAGAGAGCAAATTCTGTATTTATCCCTAATGCAGGCCCTAGACTGTTGGGCCTTGCTCCATTGGTTGGAGTGTTGACCATATAATCTTATGCTTTCTCAATTGGCTAGTTTAAATGGCTGTGCCAAGGGGGAAGGGAGAGATGGAAATATCATTAACTAGGTAAGGGGGTGAGGAATGGTTGGAAAAAACAGATGACCAAATGAAGGGGGCTGAGGGATTGATAAACAAGTTAGCTATTTCTCATTCTACTCCTTGGTTGGAGGAATCCAAATGAATGGTGTTGGGAATTACCATATTTCCCCATGTATAAGATGCTTCCATGTATAAGATGCACCTTAATTTTGGGGCTCAAAATTTGAAAAAAGAAATGTATTACATAAACTTATTGAAATCAAGTTTTATTCATCAAAAAATTCATACAACTCATCACTGTTAAAACTCCCATCCATTAGCTTGTCCTCATCTGTGTCTGATGAGGAATCCCTGTCTTCAACAATGAATGTTGCCTGACCAGCTGGTGGTGCAGTGGATAGAGCATCGGACTGGGATGTCGAGGATTCTGATTCGAGACTCTGAGGTCGCCAGCTTGAGCATTGGCTCATCTGGTTTGAGCAAAGCTCACCAGCATGAACCCAAGGTCAGTGGCTCGAGCAAGGGGTTACTCGGTCTGCTGAAGACCCACGGTCAAGGCACATATGAGAAAGCAATCAATTTACTAAGGTGTTGCAATGAAAAACTGATGATTGATGCTTCTTATCTCTCTCCGTTTCTGTCTGTCTGTCCCTAGCTATCCCTCTTTCTGACTCTCTCTCTGTCTCTGTAAAAAAAAATACAACAACAACAATAAAAACAATGAGTGCAAAAGCAAGCATGAAAAAACGGGAAATGCAATTAAAAATATCTGCAATCGTAATGTAAGATGCACCCAGTTTTTAGATCCCAAATTTTTTGAAAAAAATAAGTGCATCTTATACATGGGGAAATATGGTAGTTGAAGAAAAGGACATGAGTTAAACATTTCCTTCAATAATAACACTATTTTTTCTGGTTTCTCAATTTGGCATGCCAGACATCATTATGGAAATTTTATAGATTTACAACTATACTTATCCAGGCTTATCTAGTTTATCATGTGGTGAGAAATAATGCATTTTTATAATAAAACAATAAACAGTAAAAAGCAGGCATATAGAATATGGAATAGGGAAGAAATTTTCAGAGCAAAATTTGGGGGAAAATGTTTCTATAGAACATTACTCTTCCACATGTCAACTTCTGGTAAAAAAAAAAAAAAGACCATTTTCTAACTGGACCAGCCAAAGATTAAAGAGAAAGAAGAGGTAACACCTGCCTGTATTCAGGTGCTGTTATATGTAATATTCTGTAAACAGAAACTCATACTTCTACTTCTGAAATTAAAGATAATATCAACTTGGTTACACTGGAGAACTACTTCTTAGGATTTCTTTATCTAATGACAGGGGTAAGGAAATTGTAAATTTCTAATAGTTCTTCACTGCTAGGTTTGATTACCTAGATAAGCTAAAAAGAAAGAACTCACCCCTTGAAGCCATCTTTACAAAGTCAGACAACTAGATGGATTATGAATTCAACAAGAGTTTGAATGAACCTGACCAGGCAGTGGCACAAAGTGAATAGAGTATTGGGCTGGAACATGGAGGACCCAGGTTCAAAACCCAGAGGTCACCGGCTTGAGTGCAGGATCATCTGGCTTGAACTGGGGCTCACCAGCTTGAGTACAGGGCCTCTGCCTTGAAACCCAAGGTCGCAGGCTTGAGCAAGGGGTCACTCGCTCTTCTGTAGCCCCCCCACTCCAGTCAAAGCAAATATGAGAAAACAGTCAATGAACAACTAAGGAGACTAAGGAGCTACAACAAAGAATTGATGCTTCTCATCTCTCTCTCTTCCTGCCTGTCTGCCCTATCTGTTCCTCTCTCTTTCTCTGTCTCTCTGTCATAAATAAATAAATAAATAAATAAATAAATTAAATAAACAAGAGTTTGAGTGAAAAGTCAATCTGTGTAGGTTCATCTTCTGTTTTAATTTGGATCTTATAACTTGATGGTTTATAACACTATCTTCCAATTTTAACTATTGACTATATCCTTAACCATATCATTTTTTATTGTAATTTTAAAATATATATAAATATGTCTAGGCCTCTTCCAATAGATATCATTAATTCATAGTGAGTTTGAGAATGGGTTAGATTTGATTTATATTTACAAATTTTTTAGACATTCATTTCTGGCAGGATATGATAGTGGAATGAATGAATACTCCAAATGACTTCCCACTACAAAACTAGTAATACTGAATAAAATGCATTAAAAAAATTCTCAAGAATTACTTAGCCTGACCCGTGGTGGCGCAGTGGATCAAGCGTTGACTTGGAACACTGAGGTTGCCAGTTCAAAACCCTGGGCTTGCTTGGTCAAGGCACATATGGGAGTTGATGCTTCCTGCTCCTCCCCCCTTGTCTCTCTCTCTGTCTTTCCCTTTCTCTCCCTCTCCAAAATGAATAAATAAAATCTTAAAAAAAAAAAAAGAATTACTTAAACTATCTTTTCCTGCATAACAAAATTTGTTCCTTTACATTTATTTTTATATAGCATGATAATGGTTTTATATTAGTTATTATTTCTTATAATATTTGATTGTCTTTTCATAGTACTGGAAGGTAAGATTGATTAGTGTAGGTAGTGGCCTATGTTCCTTTGGGTTGTTCAGATTCTTTGCTCCAAAAGGTCTCTCCTCAGTTGGGCACACTAAAAATAATTTTTTGTTGTATCTACCCTATTTTTTAAATTATTAGTGATTGATTTTAGAGAGACAGTGAGAGAAAAAGAGACAGATTGGGGGCAGGAGAAGCATTTGTTTTGTTGTTCCACTTAGTTTTGCACTCATTGGTCACTTTTTGTATGTGCCCTTGCAGAAGATGGAACCCACAATATTGGTGCTTTAGGAGGATGCTCTAACTGATTGAGCTAACCAGCCAGAGCCTGCCCTCTCTTTTGCGTCATGTTTTATTTACCTCTTCAAATGTCATACTATCTGCATTTTAGTTTCCAAATTTTTCTCCCAATTATTGGTTCACTTATGAGACCTTCTCTTTTTTTAAAACCATATGAATGTGTCCTTTTTTTAAAAAAAATTTAGTATTTTTAACTTTAATAAGTTTTGAGTAGGAGAAGAGGTAAACAGCAATACTCAATTTCTTTTATTTAATCTTCAATAGTAAATTTTAGGTTCTGGTTTGATATTCTAGAACACAGCAATTTTATTTAGAAATTATAGCATTAGACTGATGTTTAATGAAAGTAACTCCTGAACTGTGTTGAATTATTAAAGTAAAAAAATTTTTAAAGTGTGACAGTCTTTTTATAAAAAAAGTCTTTACTCATTTTCAGGGAAGTGAGATGTCTTATAAGAGAAGTCCTATGAGGAGACCCGTGTTAGAAACTAAGGCTTCCAACTAACAACTGCAAAAAACTGAGACTGTTGACCAACACTCATCTGGATGAGCTTTCTTGGAAACAGATTTCTTACCCCAATTTCAGCATTCACATGTAAGTGTTCACATGACAGATGACAGCAGCCCAAGTGTTGGGTAGATAAAATATATTATGCTCACTTTGTAAAGATGGCACTGCGCACATGCAAGTCCATTGATATTAATGTGTGTTGGGGGACAGGCTGTGGGCAGGCCGGGTTGGTATAGCCTAAGGCTTAGTTTTAAGGGTAAGCTTTTCTCCACACCCATGACTGATTGGATGATGTGGGGTGGTGCACTCTCATAAGGAATCCTCCCATTATGCCTCAGATAAGTGACTTTGTATCAGAGACTTCCTTGTTTGTAGATTAAATTCAAGGTTTGGATTTCTACACTATAAAGTGGGGCAGGCCGGGAGCTTGCTCTCACTTGGTTCCTGAGGTTAGCATTAGAGAGGAGAGCAGATTAAGGCCACATGGAGCAGAGGAAAAGCAGCCAAAATGGCAGAGTGCTGAGGAAGAAGCCAGTTTGTGCAGTTTGTGCAGAGAGAAGGAGGGGGAAAACAGAGGTGAATAACACTGGTGAGCTAGAAACCTTTGAAGCTAGGAAACTAGGATAAGTCAGTAGCTTTGTGAGCACTGAATGAGTCAGTATTGGAGCTTAGTGTGTGTTTTTGCTTGCCCGCTGGGTGCAAGCTAGAATTAAAGCTGATGGCTCACTAGTTCTTGGATCCATTTTTTCATTACGGACTTTCCAAATCAAATGCGAACCTGCACTGGCCAGGCAGCTGTAATGGTGGCCTTGGCTCCTGGCCCTACACCAGGTCAACATGTTACCTGCAATTTCATGAAACACCTTGAGCCAGTATTGCTAAGCTAAGATGCTTTAGAATTTCTAAATCTAAGAAACTGTGTAAGATTAAAAAAATGTTTATTGTTTTAAACTCCTAAATTTGGTGGCAATATGAAAGGCAGAAATAATGATGAATATATAATATTAAAGAGAAGTAAAAAGACTGGATAGATATGGAAAAATAATTAGCATTGAGTTACAATATATTTTTAAAAGATGATGCAATAGAACTGAAAAATAAAGTATAAAAAGTAGTTTATATAAAAATCTTATTCATACACATTTAATTATGAATACATACATTTATACAGTTTACCAATTCATAGTTTATATACTACTTTGTGAAAGGATTCTAGTATTCCAGCAAAGAAAATATTTAGGCCTAAATGCCATATCACAATTGTTTTCCAATGAAAAATAATACTTTATTTATTTATTTAAGTATTTAAATTTTATTTAGAAAATTAACTTTAACACAGTGGCATTGATCAATAGACTACATAGAGTTCAGGTAAACATTTCTATAGCATTTAAACTATTGATTGTGTTGTATACCCATCACCAAACTCAAATCAGATAAATATAGTATTTTAAAAAGGCATTTGTGTAGTCAGGAGGTAGTGTCTCTCACAGTGTTATATCTAAAATCTAACTAGTTTTTTTCTGTCATTACTTGAAGTATTTATTGAGAATACCTTTTTTTAAAATTAAGTTGCTTAAAACCTAGTTTAAATTTATGTCTGAGAAAACCAGAATGAATAGTAGAAATATTTTCTTACAAGATAACCTTTATTAATATTGCTCTAAAAAACTTCTTAATGAAAAGGGAAGAGAGAAAATAAAACAGTGCTTAAAAAAACTTTTGTTAAACTAATTTTAATGTTTTTTTTCTATTTCAAAAAATAATTTATACCTATAAAAACATGAAAAAGAACTGTCATTAAAATTGTCTCTTGTTTCAGGCAGAAAATAAAATTTTTTATGTGTTTCAGAAAAATTAATAAAAGTCACAAAAAGCTTTTATATTTAATATTTTTCAGAATGATGAAAAGATCTATAGTAGTCCCTCCTTATCTGAGGCTGATACATTCCCAAACCCCCAGTGGATGCTGAAACCTATGATAGTGCCCAACATCCTATACTATGTTTTATTTACACATACCTATGGTAAACTTTAATCAATTAGACACAATAATATATTAACAATAACAACTAACAATAAACTTAAAATTACAATATACTGTAATAAAAGTTATGTAAATGTGGCATTAATAAGTAAAATAGGGTTATTTGAACACAAGCTCTGTTTGAGACCTCGACAATCTGATAATCTTGTCAGCTGCTAAGTGACTAAGAGGTGGGGAGCGTACACTGTGTGGAGACACTGGACAAAGGGATGAGTCACATCCACAGCAGGATGCAGAGAGTCAGTGTGAGATTTCATTGTGCTACTCAGGATGAAATGTAATTTAAAACTTATGAACTTCTTATTTCTAGAATTTTCTATTTAATATTTTCTAACAGCATTGGACTGTAGGTAACTGGAAGCACAGAAAGCAAAACAATGGATACTACTGTCAAAGCAGCAGTGAAAAGAGTAAAAGAAGGCACACCATGAAGCCCTCACCCTTCATTTCAGGAACAATAAATTTTCATAATTTAGAACAGCAGTTGGTTCTGAAATAGAGATAAATGTTCCACATCTATTCATTTTTATTGCAGCATTTATTATCTTACTTTTTTCAAATATTTTGCCAATTCTTTTGTGTGCAATGAGCAATTAAAGGATACTTTATGGGTTTCTTTAGAGAAAAGAGCTAGTCAATTTCTCCAGATACCACCAAAATGTGTTTCTGGCATGATAGTTCAATCATTAACTTCCCACTGAGTACTGCTTAGCCTTAAGGCGCTTCAAGTGAATTGCATTGATAATGAGGTCTGTTCAACTCAGATATTCTACAGAATTAGTTACTTTAACTTGAAAAACAATTTTTGATTTACTTATTTTTTCCTTCTTTCTTTTTTTTTTTCTTTTTTTCCTTTTTAGAGGCTGGTGGGAAGAGAGAGAGAGAGAGAAAGGCTGGGAGAGGAGCAGGAAGCATCAACTTCCATATGTGCCTAGACCAGGCAAGCCAAGGGTTTTGAACAAGTGACCTCAGTGTTCCAAGTGAACGGTTTATCCACTGCACCACCACAAGTCAAGCCATTTATTTATTTCAAATGTATTATTCACCTTTTCCTCAAATATTATGTTATAAAACTTTTTATAGTTGTCAAATTTTTGTAGTCTTACACAGCAACATTGGGTTTTATTAGTCATATATATTTGTTAATGACTTTTTTGTTAAGTTTCTTTCATTCCATAATTGACACAATAGAGCAATTGATGTATATGTGTTTGGGTTAACGTCAGAGTATGCTTCGGTATCAATGCATATATTTAATAGGGTGAGACTATCAGGACTTCCCAGTCTCAGCATTTATACAATTTCCCTCAGTATATACTTTTCAGCCATAGTCTGAGCTAAAAATTTTTGTTCAAAGCTTTTGCACATAGAATGTTTCTCATTATTTTTCTGCTGGTTTCTTTTGACATAAAATAAAGTGTAATTGCCACTCCAAGCAAAAGTACACTCACTGCATTCATGATATCATGTTAATGAATTCTTAGAGTATAAATGAAGTGATCAGTTTGCAATGTTCAGGTGAATGTGAGCTAAATAGTCAGTTTAGATTCTACAAACTTTCTGTTTGTTTGATTATTGATTTATTTTCAGGGATAGTAAGGTAAAAGGATAGGGACTCATAACTAGCTTTTTGTGTCTCTTAGCCAACAAATTTTTACTTCACTTTTGGTTTCTATAAACCTGCTTTGACATTATTGACTCTATAAATAGCAAAATAATTTAATAAAGTATGCACTTGGAGTATTAATAACCACATATCTACACATGGCTGAGTCCACACATACAAGAGTAAATATTTTTTCAATGAAAGTTTGAATAATACAGAATATTCTTTCTAAATACCTTTAGTTGTTTGTTTAGTTTATCATTCTAAGAAATAAGTTTAAAGGTATAAAAGAAGAAACTGAACCAGAAATCTTAATCTTTGGGTGGGTGGAGGCAGAGAATGTTGGCTAACTTTTCCTGTCATTCGTTCATTCATCAGATATCTATGGAATTTAACATGTGCCAACAGCTGCTCTAGGTATTGGTGATAAACATGAATAAAATAAGAAAAGTACCCTCACTTAGAATAAACCTTTCTTGCTTTAATATTTTTAGCTTGTTACAGATAATAGCAGTCTTTACTCAAATAGGTGGGTAGGAAAGTAAAAATAAAATGACATAAATGAAAATATTTTGGGAAGAATAAGCCGCTATGTAAATGCAAGGCATGGTCATATTCCCAGAGATCAGTAGACTCTGCATAAATTCCCTTTGCAATTCTTAAATAACTGATAGTAACTTTCCCCTCCAAGATTTCCAAAACTTTGAAGTGCTAAATAAACAGCATAAACTTCTAACCGTAACAATTCTTTTTTAGTCAACTATACTGATCATGAAATGCTTAACACATTTTAGAATGGCTCGTGGGCTGTAAAAATGTTTATGTCTGTGTTACTGTGTAGCTTCTCTCATCTATATCTCTTAAAATGAGGTCAAGGGTAAAGGAGGGCAACTTTTCTAGGTCAAGTGAAACCTTGATTATGACCCTTGAATCAATACCACAGTTTAGTGCCAGTCCACCACAAGTCAAAGAAGTGATGAAATAAATACTCTGAAACATCAGTCAGTCCAGACAAAAAATGTGTATAATGTTTACAGAATAGAAGTCTTGAGATAAATACAACTCTAAGGACCTCCAAAGTACACAGCAGTGGACATACACTTGCCCAGCATGTCTGGACAGGTTAACTGGTCAGTGAAAATGCCAGGTGCAGCAATACTAAAGAGTAATGGCTCCTCCAGAGTGCAGGAGGCTGTCAGCATCAGCAGTGTGTTCTGGAGAAAACAGTGTATTGGCCAGCAGGGCACAGGAATCACTTATAATTCATGTAAATGCATTATTTATATTACTATATTAAATTACATAAGACTTTACATTATTATATTAAAATCTTATGAGAAATTTTCATTGTTTGTATAAGGATTCAATATCAGTTAAATACCTTTTAATAAAATTTAAGGTAATAATGCAAGATACAAATAAAGTATGGAGAGTTTATGGGATAATGCCTATGTACTTAGGCTATAATTTTAGTAGGATGATGAAGCCGCAGATTTTTTCAAAGCAGTAAGTGAAGTAAAAGAAAAAAAGCATTCAGAGGAAAAATCAAAACAAATTGTGAAAGTTGGAAATTGTACCCAGATTAATACCTAGAAGTTATTGCAGTAATGGCAAAATCAGAAAAAAATACTTGTGTGTTAATAATGACATACAACACAATCGACACAGTAATCCATTCTGTATTTACAGAGAATTATTAGTCAATTAGAATGAACACCCGGGTGATCCCAAGATAGTGACTGAGTTGGCGGACATTCCAACTGCCGCCTCCCAGGACCAAATTGGATTACAACTTAATTTAAGAACAGTCATCTTGAAAAACCAACTTTGGACCAAACAAAGAGGACTCTATAACCAAAGATCACAGAAGAAGCCACACCAAGACTAGTAAGAAGGGCGGAGACGCAAAAGGGCTGCCCCACTCCCAGGAGCGAGGGGTGGCAGAGGGTCCAGAGGGACTCTCACTGTAGGAGGATCACCGTAAGAGGTGTAGGTGCTCAACACCAGGCCTGGAGTTCCAGCCTAGAGCCCCAGAACCTAGAAGAGGTGCCCAAACAGAATTTGGCGGTGAAAAGAGCCAGGTTTTTGTCTGTGAGAAAAAGACTGCTTTCTGAGACTCAGACTCTGTCTTAAAGGGCCCTTGTAGAAAATCTCATTCACAGCCACCTACCCGGGGCTCTAGGGGAAGGAGAGCTGAGAGGACTGGAGTTGCATGAGGAGAGTGTAAAGTTGAAAGCCTAGGGAGATACAGGGTGGGGGACAGCCACCCTAACCCCTGTGCTGAGTCATGCTCCAGTACTGCATTTGTCATCTTTCTTAAGTGAAGGTCCCCTCAGAGTGGCATCAGCCTTGGGAAAAGCAACTGGTCTACTCTCAGGAGTCTCTCCTGCTACAGTCAGGGCAACGAGTCATTCTGAGAGGCCAGGAAGCAGGGGGCACATCAGTGACTCAGTTTTCTGGTGCTGAGGCCAGAGCTACACCCCCACACTCTCTTGAGTTTATGACTGGTGCTTCCACCTCACAGGGGACTCAGCTGAAAATGAGGGGGATAGACCACACCTCTATGTCTCAGAGGCCATACCCACTGAACTTATGGAGCTACACCCTACTGAGGTCTGTGAAAAACTCTGGACAGACTGACACCTGCGGCTGAGAGGCAGAGCCACACCCACCACCATCCTTAATCCCTGAATTGCTGCAGATTCTAGACTCTAGAGACCAACAAGCAGCCAGCAGACAGAGGCTGCAGAAGGAAGGACTCATGGAATCTTGGCCTTTAAAGTGGACTTTCCCCCAGGCCCAGTGTGATTAAAAGCCAGCCAAGGTGTGCAACTGGTATTTCTATGTGCAGCTGGGCCCAGCAGAGGCAGCCACAAAATCTGATTGCTTGTAGTTCTAAGAAGGTTGTTGAAGGCCAGTCATGAGTAGTGTATCCCATTGGTCTGCACTGGGTTCCTGCCAGGGAGGCACAGGGTTGGCACATCCATTGGCCAGCTGCAGAGTCCAGAGTCCTAACAACCGTTACTAGAATGGTATCTTAATGAAGGGCTCCTTGTTGGGAGCCGTCAAGTAAACACAGTTGTGTAACTTGAGGGCGAGGCACAAGCCCCCGATATTCCCCGGATTTATTATTAGCTGAAAGGTCAGAACGACCAGCGTATGGATATGGTCTGATAAAGCTCAAAGACTTTTACTCCCTGTTGATGTGGTTTTAAGGCAGGAGCCTTTGTACAGGAGACACCTGGTGTTTAACCATTTAATCTCTGACGAAGGAGGTCATGTGACTTTGGATACGAAAACATTGTACTTGCCAAGTTTTGCTGTATATAAGAAACTTGCCTGCAAAAATAAATTGCTGATGGCTGATGGTTCATCAGACCTCCCGACCCAGACTCATCAATTCCACATCCCCTCACCCCGTGGAACAGCTCGTCACGCAGGCTCGTGACAAGTGGCGCCCAACGGGGGGGCAAGAAGGGGAATTCTGTGAGAAGCCTCCGAGTTGTCGACGAAACTGAAAGTAAGTAAAAGGTTCCGGAGAAAGATTTTTAATCGGGAGTAAAAATGGGACAATCTGAGTCAAAGGAGAGACATTTGTATGCACAAATGTTGAAATCTATGTTATTGGCTAGGGGAGTAAGATTACTTCTGCTCAAATTCAAAGGTTTCTGACATTGGTTCAGGAACAATGCCCATGGTTTCCTGAGGAAGGCACCGTTAATTCTGATGCCTGGGAAACAGTGGGAAAAAGATTAAAGGATTTCCACGCAGGGAATCCTATGAGTGTTCCCCTTGATACTTTTTCTATTTGGGGATTAATTAGGGATACAATAGGGGAACCCCCACCTAGACAAAAAATAGTTCAATCAACTAATTCTTTTGATATGTCAGACAAAGAGGAGCTTGTTTATGATTGTCCTCCCTGTATAGAACATAATGAAGATGAGGAGGACAGAAAAAAGATTAAAGAAATAAAGTATCCCCCCTTGCCCACAGAAGTTGCAGATTTATCATTAGAAGCACAGGCTTTAATACAGAGATCAAAGAAGAATTGTCAGAATTTAGAGACGACTCCTCCTGACATAGTCTCTGAGCAAGCACCTACATTTCCGCCTCCCTGGCGACCGCCATCGCGAACTGTTTCTCAGATTATGCAGGGAGCGTCTGCACCCCTTTATGGGGGTAAATGTTTATCTTCCTTGCAGCAAGCAATATTGAGAGAAAAAGAAGCAGGAAGGGATTCTGGTTTTGAATTTGTGGCTCCTGTATTTCAGGTGCCAGATCCCAATAACCCAGGACAGTACCTCAGACAGCATCAACCCATATCTTTGAAACTACTGAAAGACTTAAAACAATCTTGTTCTCAGTATGGAGCTACTGCTCCGTATACTATGAGTTTGCTGTCATCCCTGGAAAATGAAGCTCTCACTCCTAATGATTGGAGAACTATAGCTCGAGCTTGCCTTAATGGGGGTGATTATTTGTTATGGAGATCTGAATTTCAGGAGGCCGCTAGAGATCAAGCAATGAGGAATAGGGCCACTGGACAGAATCCACAACAACAATGGATAGCAGATATGATTGAAGGCACAGGCATATATGATGAGACCGATGTTCAGATAAGGTATCCGGAAATGTTATATGGACAGATTCTTGCATGTGCTCAAAAGGCTTGGAGGAGATTGCCAACTATTCATAGAACTGAAGAATTGTCTAAGATAATACAAGGCCCTGATGAAAGGTATCATGATTTTGTGTCCCGATTGTTACAAGCTGTAGGTCGAGTTGTCGTAGATGGGGAGGCTGGAACCATGTTAGTGAAACAATTGGCTTTTGAGAATGCAAATTCGGCTTGTCAAGCAATACTCAGACCTTATTATAAAAAGGCTACTTTAGAAGACTATATTAGACTCTGTGCAGATGTCGGCCCTTCTTATATTCAGGGAGTAACATTGGCCGCTGCCCTGAAGGGCACCACTATCGCAAGTGTAATAAATCAAGGGTTACAAAAAGGAGTAAAATGCTTTGGGTGTGGGAGAGAAGGACATTTAAAAAGAAATTGTCCTAAGCCCCAAGAACGGAATAGTACCAGTAAGCATGTTCCTGGCATATGTCCAAAATGTAGGAGAGGAAAACACTGGGCAAATGAATGTAAATCTAAAACAGACAAAGAGGGAAAGCCTCTACAGCCGGGAAACTTCAGGAGGGGCCCAACCCCGGCCCGGCAAACAATAGGGGTGACTACCGAAGCCAGGTCCATTTGCAGAGCACAGCTCCCGCCGTTCACTCCGGAGGAAATCCAAAAAATGTCAGCAGCCTCCTCCGAGCCTCCCCAGGGAGTGCAGGATTGGATTTAGCCAGTACAAAATATTTTGTGTTAACGCCTGAATTAAATCCACAGGCTATACCAACTGGAGTATTTGGCCCACTTCCAGATAACACCTTTGGACTATTGTTAGAATGTAGCTCCCTTACTATGAAAGGATTGCAAGTTTTTCCTGGAGTAATAGATCAAGAATATACTGGAGAAATACAAATCATGTGTTCTTCCCCCCAAAAATATTGTGACTATTAACAAGGGTCAAAGAATAGCTCAATTAGTTCTTCTGCCATTAAATAAATTTGGAAAGATTTTGAAACCCAATAGAGGCATGGGTGGTTTTGGTTCTTCTGATGCTGCTTATTGGATACATGAAATATCTAAAGACAGGCCTGAATTATACTTAACAATAGAAGGAAAACAATTTCGGGGAATTTTAGACACTGGAGCTGATGTTTCTGTTATAAGTCTGGAACATTGGCCAAAATCCTGGCCTTGTACAGCAGCCATTACCCGATTAGAAGGCATTGGACAGTCTAATAATCCACTGAAAAGCACAAAACTGTTACAGTGGTCTGATGCGGAGGGACATTCAGGGTTTTTTCAACCCTATATATTACCTAATTTACCTGCAAATCTTTGGGGCCATGACATTTTGAAAGGAATGAATGCCATTTTAACAACGGTAGATTCGCATTTTCACAAGTAGGAGCTGTTCTACCTGTATCCCAGACAGCTGATCCCATTGTATGGAACAGTGATAATCCTGTTTGGGTGGAGCAGTGGCCTTTGACAAAAGAAAAAATCCAAGCTGCTAATAGCTTAGTACAGGAGCAGTTACAGCTTGGTCATATAGAGGAGTCTAATAGTCCCTGGAATAGTCCCATCTTTGTTATCAAGAAAAAGTCTGGTAAATGGAGATTACTGCAGGATCTAAGGGCAGTGAACAAAACCATGCAACTGATGGGACCTCTCCAACCTGGCCTACCTTCTCCTGTAGCTATTCCAAGCACTTATTGCTTATTGGTAATTGATCTTAAAGACTGTTTTTATACTATACCTTTAGCTCCACAGGACTGTCCTCGTTTTGCTTTTTCTGTACCATCTGAAAATTTTTCCGAGCCAATGAAAAGATTTCATTGGAAAGTCCTCCCTCAAGGGATGGCAAACAGTCCTACACTATGTCAAAAATTTGTAGCCCAAGGACTGGAGAAAACACGGCTTCAGTTTCCTAATAGCTATATTATCCATTATATGGATGATATTTTGTTTGCAGCCCCTGATCCATCCATGTTAGCTGCAGTGTTCCAACATGCAAAAAATAACCTGGAAATTAGAGGGTTGAAAATTGCAGAAGAAAAGGTTCAAAGTTGTCCTCCTTACCAGTATTTAGGGTATCTTGTCTTGGGACGAACCATCAAACGTCAGAAATGTGAAATTAGGAGGGACCATTTGAAAACTCTTAATGATTGGCAAAAATTACTAGGAGATATTAATTGGATAAGACCTTCCCTGGGTCTTACTACAGGCGAAATGAAGCCATTATTTGATATATTAAAAGGAAATTCTAATCCTAATAGTGAGAGGACAATAACACCAGAGGCCATACAACTTTTAGAACTAGTACAAAATCGTATTCAAGAGCAATTTGTACAACGCATAGATTATGAACAGCCGTAGTGTGTGCTCATTTTACCCACAGAATATTTACCCACAGGGCTGTTCTGGCAAGATAGGCCTCTGGAATGGATACATTTACCATCCTCAAGAAAAAAGGTGGTCTTGCCCTATACAGATGCAATTGCACAACTTATTACTATGACTAGGAAATGGGCTCGTCAATTATTTGGCCATGAGCCTTTTAATATCATTACTCCATTGAAGCCTGAGCAAATTACCCAATTATTAGAAACTTCTGTTAAATGGATGATCGCTTTAGCTCATTATCCAGGACAATTAGGGTGTCATTTCCCTAGTTCTAAATTGTTAGAATTTTTGAAAACTAATCCAGTGATTTTTCCCAAGAAATGTGCTACAAAACCGATTATCAGAGCTCCTGTAGTATTTACTGATGGCTCTTCCTCAGGTAAGTACAGCTTTGTCATTGATGGAAAGCCGTATATGTTTACCTCCACTTTGAAATCAGCTCAACAAGCTGAATTAAATGCTGTCTTTCAAGTTTTTTCCACTTTTACTGACACCGCATTAAATATTTATTCAGACAGCCAATATGTTGTCCATGTTATTCAACATATTGAAACTGCGGTTATAGGCTCTAATACTAATCCTGATATTTTTCAGTTTTTTATTAAAATTCAACAAGCTATATGGGCCCGTACTCATGCTTATTTTATAGGCCACCTTCGGGCTCATTCTGGATTGCCAGGAGCCCTCAGTGAAGGAAATCGCCTGGCTGATGAGTCTTTAAAGTCTTACTCTGTGATTGAAAATGCACAATGCAGTCATGCTAAATTTCATCAGAACAGTCATTGCCTTCGGAAGCAGTTTCATCTTACTAGGGAACAAGCTCGGCAGATAGTTAAACAATGTTCTCATTGCCAGGACAAGAATTTCATTCCCATTGCCCTAGGGGTTAATCCTCGAGGCATTTTACCTAATCATATTTGGCAAATGGAAGTGACGCACGTCCCCGAATTTGGTGCATTGAAATATGTTCATGTTATCATTGATACTTATAGCAATTTTTTATTTGCCATGGCCCATACAGGGGAAGCTCTAAAACATGTCATAGCTTCCTGTTTGAAAAGCTTTACTACCCTAGGATTACCAAAAGTACTAAAAACTGATAATGGACCTGCCTATACTAGCAGTAGGTTTAAACATTTCTGTTCCCAATTTAATATTTGTCATTTAACCGGTATCACATATAATCCCCAGGGACAAGGAATAATTGAGCGTGCTCATCGCACTTTGAAAAATCAAATTTATAAAATAAAGAAGGGGGAGTTAGGGAAATATATTACTATGTCTCCTCCGAATGTATTATCATCATCTCTATTTACATTAAATTTTTTGAATTTGGATGAGCAGGGCAGGTCTGCTTATGAAAGACATCATGCCTCTGAGCGATCAGGACGGGTTATGGCCCGATAGAAAGATCCGTTAACCCTGGAATGGCATGGCCCTGACCCGGTATTAATTTGGGCCAGAGGAAGTGTTTGTGTTTTTCCCGCAGATGCAGACGCTCCTCGATAGGTCCCCGCTAGATTGGTCAGAATCCAGGAAGAAAAGGAAGAAGTATCGACAAATGACAAAACAAATGGCGCTACTGACAATCAGCAAAAAGGCCAAGACTCGAAGGAACCAGGAAAGAAAGGCCCGGCGTCAAAGAGTGAAACTACATCAACATCCAATGTACAAGGACTTGTTGCAGCTTGCTGATACTGCTATAAAAACTGTCACTGGACCAGTAACATTGTGGACCTTACTTTCCAGCATGATGCTGATGCTTCAAGGACCTGGAGTGAATGGGGAGGTTTTCTGGGCTTATATACCCTGCGGTGCCATCCTATGTTTTTATATATATGTGTTACGTCCCATAAATATAATGCTAGCAATTGGAACTGGGATCGTGTAAAAAAGCATCTCCTTGGTATATGGAAGAATAGCAATGTTTCTCTAGATATTAGTAAATTACATACTGAAATCTTTGCCATAGAAAATAGCAATCCGCCACTATTGCCTGCCGCCCAGGTCGCGGATAATATTGTATCTACATTAAAACAATGGTTTTCTCATTTATCCTTAACGTCCATACTCTCCTCCATTGTCAGTTTTGTAGGTGTAATACTCCTTGCAATACTCTTGCTGCCACTGATACTCAAATTTTTCAATAAGCTTCTCTTGAGCTTTGGCACGACTATTTACCGTATTATGCTAAAAAATAAAGAAGGGGGAGATGTTGGGAGCCGTCAAGTAAACACAGTTGTGTAACTTGAGGGCGAGGCGCAAGCCCCCGATATTCCCCGGATTTATTATTAGCTGAAAGGTCAGAACGACCAGCGTATGGATATGGTCTGATAAAGCTCAAAGACTTTTACTCCCTGTTGATGTGGTTTTAAGGCAGGAGCCTTTGTACAGGAGACACCTGGTGTTTAACCATTTAATCTCTGACGAAGGAGGTCATGTGACTTTGGATACGAAAACATTGTACTTGCCAAGTTTTGCTGTATATAAGAAACTTGCCTGCAAAAATAAATTGCTGATGGCTGATGGTTCATCAGACCTCCCGACCCAGACTCATCAATTCCACATCCCCTCACCCCGTGGAACAGCTCGTCACGCAGGCTTGTGACAGCTCCTCACACCTATCCCAGCTGAGGTGAATTCTGCTCTCTGTGATCAGCATTGGCACAGTGGCTCATGTGCATTAGATAACGGTGGAGCTACACAGTAAGCTGGCCTGGGTGCTGGATATCCTACCCTGCTGGGATAGACTCCAAAGGGGGAAAAGAGAGAGGTTTGGAGCATGGACATTCAAAATGTGGTTCCCTGTGAGCCTATTGTTGGATCTAGTCAAAGGGAGTAGCCACTTTTTGGAGGGCACAGTCAAACCAAGGAGTAGACTCTTTCAGTCTTCCTCCTTAAAACCAGGGCCTCATCAGCTTTAAGAATATCTGCAGAGGGGACTGTAGGCTCCACTTGATCTGAACCAGCTGTTCACCTTGGGGAGAAATAAAATTTGAGTGTCCAGCAGTGGCTGAGGGATTAAGCTCTGGAATAGAGGCCACAATTCCTGTACTAAGCTACTGCTCAAGAGACCCCTGAAGTACTGGGTTCCCACTAACATTGTATTCCCAACATCAGCTTCCCTATCCCAAGAAGTTTGCAACTTGTAGAGGGGTTGATTGAGTAAGGCCAGTCTAGGCCCACACTACAGTCTTAATACAAAAGATGCTAGGAAAACGAGGCAGCTGCAAGAGGAGGTGGCGCAGCTAAAAAGTGGAGGCAAATCTTGTGGAGGTTGGGGTTTTTATGTAGTGGCTGTCAGTTTTAAGCAGGAGGAGGCTGATCCTTATACACAGGTTGGACCCATCCACACTACCCACAGAAAATGCAGACACAATCAACAAAAAGAGAAGTAGCTGCAGACAAATAGCCAACAGCAGATTACAAACAACAAGTGACACCAACCTAAGAAGATTTAGGACCAACACAACTCCTAGCTAGTGGCAGACAGCAACAACCTTAGACTCAGCTAGCTACACAAGCAGCATACCCAAAGGAAGACCTATACACAGACAAAGAAATGCAACTCAAATGAATCAACAAGAGAAATCCCCAGAAAAAGAACTGAATGAGATGGAAGTAACCAAAATACCAGATGCAGATTCTAAAACAATGATTTTTAGGATACTCAAGGATCTTAGAACAAAAATGGATGGACATTATAAGCACCTAAATAGATAGTAAGCATCAAAAAGGACATTGAAATCATAAAAAATAACTGGTCAGAAATGACAAATACAATATCAAAAATGAAGACTACTAGAAGGAATTAATAGCAGGCTGGATGAAGCAGAGGATCAAATCAGTGATTTAGAACACAAGATAAATGAAAGCATAGAAGTAAAGCAGCAAAAGAGGCTCAAAAAGTCTGAGAAAACTCTAAAAGAGCTCTGTGACAACATGAAGAGAAACAACATCCACATTATAGGGGTTCCTAAAAGAAAAGAGAACAGACTCTTCAAGGGATAGAGAAACTGTTTGAAGAAATCATAGCTGAAAGCTTCCCTAAATTGATGAAGGAAAATGTCACCAAGTTTAAGAAACAAAGAGAGTCCCATTAAAGAAGAATTTAAGGAGGCCTACACCAAGACACATCATAATTAAAGAGCCAAAGTTAAGAGACAAAGGAAGAATATTAAAAGCTGCAAAAGAAAAGCAGTTCATTACTTAAAGAAAAGCCCCCATAAAGATGACATCCAAATTCTCAAAAGAAACACTTGAGGCCAGAAAGCTGGCAAGAAATATTCAAAGTGATGAAAAGCAAGAAACTGCAACAAAGGCTTTGTATCCATCAAGGCTATCATTTAAAAGTGAAGGAGAAATAAAAAGCATTCCCAGACAAAAAAAAAAAAAAAAAAAAGTCAAGGAATTCATTACAATCAAACCAGTACTGCAAGAAATGTTAAGGGGCCTGCTGTAAAAAGAGCAATGAAAGAAATATCTAAAAAAAAGAGGATTGTAGATTTAAAGAAAAAGATGACAATTAACAACTACATATCAATAATAGCCTTAAATGTAAATGGATTAAATACTCCAATCAAAAGACATAAGGTAGCTGTGTATATAAGAAAACAGGACCCATACATATACTGTTTACAAGAGACCCACCTCAGGAAAAAAGATGCACATACACTGAAAGAGAAGAGACAGAAAGAAGTATCTCACGCAAGTGAAAATGGAAAAAAAGTGGGGGTAGGAATACTTATGTCTGACAAAATATAATTTAAAACAGTGGTTCCTAACCTTTTTTGAGGTACCGAACCCACCAGTTTTATATGCGCATTCACCGAGCCCTTCTTTAGTGATAAATAAAATATTTTTTCCAAAATCAAGACATAGGTATATGTTTTCTTACTGGTGCACAAAATGAGCCGTGCATGAACATCACCTTGCTCAAAGAACAAAACCAACAAAGTGCATGAACTCACAACAAATTACGATATTACTTTATTCTGGCCTCCACAGAAGAGGCTTCTCCAAACCCCTGAGACCGACTCATCGAACCCCTAGGGTATGACTGAACCCAGGTTAAGAACCAGTGCTTTAAAACAAAGACTATAGTAAAGGATAAATAAGGTCACTACATAATGATAAAGGGAGCAATGCAACAGAAGGATATAACCATTGTAAATATCTATGCACCTAATAGAGGAGCACCTAAATATATAAAGCAGATTTTGGTGGACATAAAGGGCAAGATCAAGAACAATACTATAATAGTAGGGGATTTCAATACCCCACTAACATCAATGGATACATCTGCCAGACAAAAAATTCAACAAAGAAACAGCAGCCTTAAATGACACACTAGATCAACTGGATTTAATAGATATCTTCAGAACCTTTCACCCCAAAGCAGCAGAATATACATTCTCTTCAAGTATCTCATGATACATTCTCTAGGATAGACCACATGTTAGGACAAAAAACATGTCTCAGTAAATTTAAGAAGATTCAGATCATATCAAGCATCTTCTCTGATCACAATGACATGAAACTAGAAATCAACTACAATAAAAAAATTGAAAAATATTCAAAAACCTGGAGGCTAAATAGCATGTTATTAAATAATGAATGAGTTAATGAGATCAAGGAAGAAATCAAAAATTTCCTTGAAACAAATGAAAATGAACATATAACTCAAAATTTATGGGACACACAAAAGCAGTTCTGAAAGGAAAGTTCATAGAATCACAGGTATATCTTACAAAACAAGAAAATGCTCAAATAAACAACTTAACCCTGCATCTAAAAGAACTAGAAAAAAAAAAACCAGCAAGCAAAACCCAGAGGAAGTAGAAGGTAGGAAATAATAAAGGTCAGAGGAGAAATAAATGACATAAAGGCTAAAAACAAACAATACAGAAGATCAATGAATCCAAGAGCTGGTTTTTTGAAAAGGTAAACAAGATTGATGAATCATTAATGATACTCATCAAGAAAAAGAGAGGACTCAAATAAATAAAATTAGAAATGAATGTGAACTATGAAGATCTGTATGCCAAAAAATTGGACAACCTAGATGAAGTGAATAAATTCCTAGAAATATATAATCTTCCAAAATTTATTCTGGAAGAATCAGAAAACCTAAACAGACTGATTACAACAAATGAAATTTAAACAGTAGTCAAAAAACACCCAACAAACAAAAGTCCTGGACCAGACGGCTTCACAGGCAAATTTTACCAAATATTTAAAGAAGAACTAACACCTATCCTTCTCAAGTTATTTCAAAAAATTCAAGAGGAGGGAAGACTTTCAAGCTCCTTTTATGGGGCAAGCATAATCCTCATTCCAAAACCAGGTAAAGACAATACAAAGAAAGAAAACTATAGGCCAATATCCTAGATGAACTTTTAAGGTGACCAGATGTCCCGCTATTGACAGGACAGTCCCGATTTTTAACAATTTGTCCAGCGTCCTGTGGCATTTTATAAAAGTCTGGATTTAAAAATATATATTACAATATGCCTGACCTGTGATGGCGCAGTGGATAAAGTGTCGCCTGGAATGCCGAGGTCGCTGGTTCGAAACCCTGTGCTTGTCTGCTCAAGGCACATATGAGAGTTGATGCTTCCTGCTCCTCCCCCATTTCTTTCTCTCTCTCTCTCTCTCTAGTCTCTAAAATGCAAAAATAAAAAAATATTTTAAAAAATTAAAATATATATATATTACAATACTATTTTTGCATTCTATGAAAATTTTTTTTTGTTCCATATAGACCAAATTTTTAATCAAGAACCCCCCCATCAATGATGTCCGCTTAACAATTTTAAAATCTGGTCACCTTAACTTAGATTCTAAAATTCTTAACAAAATATTAGCAAACTGGATACAGCAATACATGAAAAAATCATGTTATGATCAAGAGGGATTTATTCTGGGAAGGTAAGGCTGGTAATATATTTGCAAATCAATCAATGTGATTCATCACATAAACAAAAGGAAGGAGAAAAATTACATGATCATTTATAATAGATGCAGAAAAAGCATTTGATTAAATCCAGCACCCATTTATGATCAAAACTCTTAACAAAGTGGAAATGCAGGGAACATACTTCAACATGATTAAGTCCATCTATGGCAAACCCATGGCCAACATCATACTCAATGGGCAAAAATTAAAAGCAATCCCCTTAAGATCAGGAACAAGGTAGGAATGTCCCCTTTCACCACTCTTATTCAACATAGTTCTGGAAGTTCTAGCCATAGCAGTCAGACAAGAAAAAGAAATAAAATGCATCCAAATTGGAAAAGAAGAAGTAAACCTATCATTATTTGTTGATGACATGATACTGTACATAGAAAACCCTAAAGTCTCAGTTAAAAAACTACTAGACCTGGTAAATGAATTTGGCAAGGTGGCAGGATATAAAATTAATATTCAGAAATCAGTGGCATATTTATACACTAACAATAAACTGTTTGAAAGAGAAATTAAGGAAACAATCCCCTTCACTATTGTAATGAAAATAATAAAGTACCTAGGAGTAAGTTTAACCAAGAAGGTTAAAGACTTGTACTTGGAAAATTATAAAACATTGATAAAAGAAAACAAGGAAGATACAAACAAGTGAAAGTATATACCGTGTTTATGGATCGAAAAAATAAACATCATTAAAATGTTTATATTACCCAAAGCTATCTCTAAATTTAATGCATTTCCTATTAAATTACCAATGACATACTTCAAAGACATAAAACAAATAATCCAAAAATTTATATGGAACTAAAAAAGAACACAAGTAGCCAGCAATTTTAAAAATGAAGAATAAAGTCGATGGTATCACACTTCCTGATATCAAGTTATACTACAAGGTCATTGTACTCAAAACAGGTTGGTACTGGCATAAGAAGAGGTCTACAGATCAATGAAACAGAACAGAAAACCAGAAAAAAACCCCACGCCTTTATGGTAAATTATTATTTGACAAAGGAGGTAAGAGCATACAATGGAGTAAAGACAGCCTCTTTAACAAATGGTGTTGGAAAAATTGTACAATTACATGCAAAAAAATGAAAACAGACCACCAACTTACACTATTCTAAAAAAAAACCCCACAAAATTGATAAAAGACTTAAAAGTAAGTCATGAAACTATAAACATATTGGAAAAAAAAACACAGGCAGTAAACTCTCCGATATCTCTCATAGCAATATTTTTGCTGATTTATCTCCACAGGTAAGTGAAATAAAGGACAGGATGTACAAATGGAACTATATGAAACTAAAATGCTTTTGCACAGCAAAAGACATCATTAACAAAATAAAAAGACAACCCTTATAATGGGAGAATATATTTACCAATATGTCTGATAAGGGGTTAATAACAAAAATTTATAAAGAACTTCTAAAACTCAACACTAGGAAAATAAACAATCCAATTAAAAAGTGGGCAAAAAACTGAATAGACACTTCTCCAAAGAGGACATACAGATGGCCAATAGGCATATGTAAAAATGTTCAATGTTACTAATCATCAGAGAAATGCAAATTAAAACCACAATGAGATACCACCTCATATCTTTCAGAATGGCACTCATTAATAAATCAACACACAATAAGTGCTGGCGAGGGTGTGGAAAAAAGGGAACCCTCCTGCACTGATGGTGGGAATGCAGACTTGACTAGTGCAGCCACTGTGGGAAACAGTATGATGTTTTCTCAAAAAATTAATTATGGAACTGCCTTTTGACCCAGCTATCCCACTATTAGAAATATATACTAAGAATACCAAATCACTGATTCAAAAGAAGATACGCACCTGCAAGTTTATTGCAGCATTGTTTACAATAGTCAAGATCTGGAAACAGCCCACGTGTCAGTCAGTGGATGAGTGAATTAAAAAGCAGTGGTACCCAAAACTCAAAAACATTGGTATGTAAAGACACATGCAGCCCCATGTTCATTGCAGCATTGTTCACAGTGGCCAAGACATGAAAAAAATCAAAAAGCCCTTCAATAGATGACTGGATAAGGAAGATGTGGTACATATATACTATGGAATACTGGAATACTACTCAGCCATAAGAAATGATGATATCAGACCATTTACAACAAAATGGATGGATCTAGATAACATGATACGGAGTGAAATAAGTAAATCAGAAAAAACTAAGAACTATATGATTCCATACATAGGTGGGACATAAAAAATAGACTAAGAAACATGGACATGGGTGAGGTAGTTATGAGGTGGGGGGAGGAAGGGGAGGGAGGGAAAGAGGGAAGGGGAGGGGCACAAAGCAAACCAGATAGAAGGTGACAGAGGACAATTTGACTTAGGGTGATGGGTATGCAACATAATTGAATAACAAGATAACTTGGATATGTTTTCTTTGAACATATGTACCCTGATTTATTAATGTCACACCATTAAAATTAATTAAAAAAAAGCAGTGGTACCTATACACAATAAAATACTACGTGGCCATGAAAAAGAAGAAAATCTTAACTTTTGTTAATGGTATATATTGACCTGGAGACTATTATGCTAAGTGAAATGAGCCAGACAGAGAAAGACAGATATCATATGATCTCACTTATATGTGGAATCTAAGGAACAAAATGAATTGAGGAACTAAATAGAGGCAGAGGCAGGGTCACAGGGAACAGAGAGACAGCTGTCATAGGGAAGGAGGATAAGGGGATGGGATCAGAGAAGGTGAATGGATTAGTCAAATTATATATGCATAACACAGAGATACTGATAGCAGGACGGCAGGTCCAGAGGGAAGAGGGGTGGGAGTTGAGAGGAGGGGGACAAAGCGGGTATAGAAAGGGTTATGGGGAAGGAGGGTAGGGTATTATATTCAGTGGGATGCTTGAATCCATGTTAACAAAATAAATTAAAATTAATTAATAATAAAAAATAAAAAGAGAATGAACACCTGAATTGAAAAGTCACACATTTCAAAGGACAAATTAAAAAAACAAAAATCATCTTATAGAATGTAGAAATTGTCTTGAACTCAAAACAAAAAATTTGGAACAGGAGAGAAAAAATATGGTCTTTTTTTCTATTACAAAAGTAAAACATACTTAGACAATTTGGGAAATATATAAAATGAACGATAAAAAATTACCCATATGTCTAAGAGTGGGAACAGACATGCACTCTTGAGGAATAATTGTTTAACATATATTCAATTATGTGTGCTGTGTCTCTCATTTATTACTAAACATAAGTCAAACATCTCTTCCCATTTCTACTAGTGCCATCCAGAACTGTAAAAAAAAGAAAAGTTCCTTTACATTGCACGTGGCCTTTACCTAAGTCCTTGTTAGTTCTCTGACAAGTCAAGAGTAGAGTTCTGAAGTCACATCATGTTCCTGGATGCAAAGGGTTGAGGTGACATCAAGCTTGTGCATGTCTTTTTGAGGGTTTTTTTGTTTTTGTTTTTTTTGTTTTTACAGGGACAGAGAGAGAGTCAGAGAGAGGAATAGATAGGGACAGACAGGAACGTAGAGAGGTGAGAAGCATCAATCATTAGTTTTTCATTGCTGTCACAGCACCTTAGTTGTTCATTGATTGCTTTCTCACATGTGCCTTGACCACGGGTCTTCAGCAGACCGAGAAACCCCTTGCTGGAGCCAGCAACCTTGGGTCCAAGCTGGCGAGCTTTTGCTCATGTGAGATGTGCCGGCGCTCAAGGTGGTGAGCTCGGGGTCTCGAACCTGGGTCTTCCGCATCCCAGTCCGATGCTCTATCCACTGCACCACCACCTGGTCAGGCTCTTTTTTAGTTTATACTTAATAAAAAAAAAAAGCATCACAAGCTTAGGCATCATAAATACCCAGTAGTTAATATGAACTTAAAATCTTACTTCATTTAGCCTATTTAGAAATGTTTTTGCTTTGTTAAATTGAGCTATAATTTTCGAAAATTATGAGTTCATTTCTTACAGTATGTACTAACAATTTAAAATTTTAGATAAAATGCTACAACTCAATATATATTTTAAATTTCTAAAACAATTTTAATTTTGAAAGTATTACAAAAATCCCAATGCAGTAAGAAATTGTGTCTGAAAAAGAAGGAAATGCATTAATGTTTATTTGTTCCTGAATGAAAGATGAAGCTGCATAAATTTTCTTTTTTCATTTTCCAGTTTAGTATATGATTTATTTAATTAAAATGTATTTTTGTAGTTGTTGGCTTTGTGGACAGCTGTGGTTGAAAATCTTTCATTTAATACAATTTAGAATTATGACATTTGGTTACAGTATATTAAAAGTATACTCTAGCAACTAATATTTTGGAAAATAAAACATTTTTTAAAAAGGACGTTTGATTTGTATAAAATAACCAGTGTTTCAAGAAAATGTTTTTAAAAAATATAATACTGCATATATATTTAGGTGGTGCTAAAATAGAATTTTTGTTCAATTCTGGCCCAGGTACTTTGTTTGCAAAGATAATGTCATTAATCCAGACCCAAGGGAAAAGAGGTGATCGAGTGGTAGTAATATTACAAATGAGTTATTTAAAAAATGATCTCTCATGTAAATTTTGCACAAGATTTATAGAAAACAATTTCTGGAAAGATATTAAACCTATTTTCAATTTTAAAGAGCAGAATATGAACTAAAAAATAAAACCTTTAACTCAATCTCTTCATATAGCGGTTTCAACCCTTTTGTCCTTATGACCTCAGAGAAATGCTCAGAGAACTCTTACTCCTAGTTAGCCACCACACTTTTCTTAATCACTTGGCGTTTCAGTGAGTATAGTCTTTATGAGGTGATAATCCTGGAAAATATTTTTTTAATCCTCCATGAAAGTAGATCTGAAACCTAATTTTTAAAAAATGTAGCTTGTACTAAAATTAAGTGGAAAAAGGAAAGAGAGAGTGTAAGAAGGAAGGGGGGTAGCGAGAGTGGAGTGGCCAGAGCCAGAGAGCTTATTTTTAATGTGAATGTTGTGGGAAAAGAAAAATACAATAGTTTAATGTCAATAAATTTGTGTAGTGGAATACTTTTTTGCTTAACACCATTAAATCTATGTCAGGAATTAAGGACATTTAAGTGTGGTCTGGGGTATTTTTAAATAGTGATAAGTATACAATGTGGAGAATTTAGGAAATACAAACACATTTAAAAAAAAAGAAAATTAAAACCCTTCATAATCAC
Source organism: Rhynchonycteris naso (assembly GCA_037038555.1). Classification (NCBI taxonomy): domain Eukaryota; kingdom Metazoa; phylum Chordata; class Mammalia; order Chiroptera; family Emballonuridae; genus Rhynchonycteris; species Rhynchonycteris naso. The sequence goes on from CM072998.1 coordinate 235,321,327, forward strand.
CAGCAAGCAGACATAAACACTATGAACAGTTCGGTCTGTGTGCATGGTGTATATTTACCCGGCACAGGCAAGGGTATGTGTGCTGGGGTGTGTGTGAGACACAGACAGCCTGTGAATACTGCGTGAGTGCTTACCTAGTCATTATTTTTCCTTTTATGTGTGCGTAAATGTTTTTGTTGTTGATAATTGGGATCTTAGTATATTGCACTTACTCCACAAAATATTAGTATTTTCTTATATTAATAAGAATAGCCTGACCAGGCAGTGGCGCAGTGAGTGGATAGAGCACCGGACTGGGATGCGGAAGACCCAGGTTCGAGACCCCAAGCTTGCCAGCTTGAGTGCAGGCCCATCTGGCTTGAGCAAGAGCTCGTCAGCTTGGACCTAAGGTCGCTGGCTCCAGCAAGGGGTGACTCTGTCTGCTGAAGGCCCGCGGTCAAGGCACATGTGAGAAAGCAATCAATGAACAACTAAGGTGTTGAGAGGGCAACGAAAAACTAATGATTGATGCTTCTCACCTCTCTCCGTTCCTGTCTTTCTGTCCTTCTCTCTGACTCTCTCTCTGTCCCTGTAAAAAAAAAAAAAAGAAAAAAAAAGAATAATGATTATATTGCATAAAGGTACTATGATTTATTAACTGTTCCTCACTGGACATTTCTGCTTCCCATATTTTATCCATTTTAAATAACATTGTGATGAACATCATTAAATAAAATGTTTTTCATATATCTATTATTTTCTTATAATTAATACAATTTATTATATTATTAATATAATATATTAGATTTCTTATAATCTAATGTAATTTCTTATATTAGAAGTGGAATTATAATAAATAGTAAAAATATTAACCTTATTTTTAATCTTAAGGGTGTTTTATTATTTTTATTTATTTCAAAAAGAGTATAAATTTATTACAAAAGAGTTAGAAAATATAGATACACACAAAAATATATAAATAATTAAAATTTAAAAACCCAATGACAGATAGAGGTCACCTACCTCATTTTGCCTTACAGGCTTTCAGTCTTTCTTTCCTCAACTCTAGGAAATAAATACATCTACTTTTTTTTTTCTTTATTTTTTTTGCAAATATTCTGTCACACCCTGTATTATGATCTATAACATTTTAAAACTTGATAATGTACATAATTTTCTGTATTAAATATAATATAGTTGCCTAAATGACTGCAAAAAACATTGTATCAATTTCAAATTCCACCAAGACTTTTTTTTTTAAGCACATAATAGCATTCTTTCTAAAATCTGTCAATCCAGTAGGTGAAAAATGTTTTCTCTGAAACAAATTTCTAATTATTTAGATACCAACATTTTTTAATATATCTACTGACTACTTTATCTTATATTTTAAAATTATTTTTAAAATATATTTTACTCATTTTTCTATAGGAATGTATGTACATTATATATGAACACACCCATATACTATTAACTCTTCTATTAATTGCAAATAACTTAAATTTATCTTTGGTCTCATAAGTGTTTTGATGTCTTTTGTCCTACAGTAATTTTTACTTTAGTGTAAACAATTATCATTCTTTTCCCTGTGACTGTCTTGTTTAAGAAACTTTCTCTATTTTATACTTTGCTTTTATTGTTTCCATGGTCTTTGTTGCTGCCTCCAAACAGTTCCCACAGTTGCAATTTTATCTGAAGCTATTGTTAGGATTCAAGATTCAAGATGATTTGGATTCTATTATGTTCATTCCTTTCATGAGAAATTAGTCAGTAAGAGGGAGAAAAATACTGTCTATTAAGTCATTACTAATATTTCTCAGATCTGATATCAATATAGAATTAAAGGTATTCATTTAAAAAATGCTAAAGGATCTGACCACAGTATTCATGGATTGTGTAAATTCTGGCTTCTCCAAATTTGAAAAAGTCTTTGTAGAGTAGAGGATATTGAGATGAGATGTGCCATGAAGATTAAAACTTGGCCCCCATTGTGTAAGAGATGAAGAAATGGAGATCAGAAAAATTAAATTATTACTCAGTATGACGTGGTTAGTTTGTGGCAATATTGGCACAAAGTTCAAATCAGTATTTCCAATCCAAAATTACTTCAGGCAATGCAAAGCTTGCTCTCTGCTAAAATTGAACTAATAAAATACAGGTTTAAAATATTCTAAGGGTTATTTCATCGTTATCATGCAAATATTAGAAAAATAAAATGGTGGCTTCTTGTCCCTAGTGATTTCTGTAAATAATCAAATTCAGACTATAATAAAGAATAAATAAATATTCAACTTCATTGAAATATATTTTCCCAACACAGGAAGTCCTTGGAGAGTTTTTCATTTATGCTGGCAAGTCAATGTTAATTCTTTCATTCCAAAACTTTCTACCTGTCAGAAGATGAAATTAAAAATTTCTCTTTAATAATAATCATTTGTTAAAAATTCAAAAGTGAGATATTTCTAAAACTTAGGACAAAGAGTTAGTATTGGAAATAAAATTATTTCTAATATTGCAAGTGAATGAAACATTGCTAATCTGAGGTCTCACAGCTAAACGTATTAAGAGAATGGAATCACAGGAACAAATTTTAAACTTTATGTAACCTGTAAAACTTAAAATGTAAAATAATTCTACCCTTGTATATAAGAAAAGAAACTTAACCCTATAAGATTTATTTGAGCTTTCTGAGTGGTAGAAGACCAGGGGGGAATAATATATATATACTTTCTCCCCATGACTAATTTTATAACTGGTAATTTGTACTTCTTAAATTATTGAGTTATATATATATTTTAAGTGAGAGGAGGGGAGGCAGAGAGACAGACTCCTGCATGTGCCCCACCTGGAATCCACCTGCAAGCCCACTATGGGGTGATGTTCTGTCCATTTTGGGACATTGCTCTTGCTCAGTGACCAAGCTCTTCTTAGCACCTGAGGTGGAAGGCATGGAGTTATCTTCAGCGCCCAGGGCCAACTTGCTCCAATCGAGCCATGGCTGCAGGAAGGTAAGAGAGAGAGAGAAAGAAAGAAGCAAAATGAGGATGGGGTTGAGAAGTAGATAGGCGCTTCTTCTGTGTGCCCTGACCAGAAATCAAACTGGAGACATCCACACACTGAGCCAATGCTCTACCATTGAGCCAACCGGCCAGGGCTAGTTAATTATTAATATGCATGAAAACCCCATTTTCTTTATGTGTAGAAAAACATGTATTTTACACTGAATTTTATTAAGTCTTCAGTACAAAGTTAGCTCAGTTCTCTTTCTTCTACACAACCATACATGTTAATTCTGATCCTATTTTTAGAAGTGTTTCCTGAATCTAGATTAAAAGAAGAGATTAGCAATATTCCTTCAAATTGTTCTTTTATGTTTTTTAGAAATAAAAATCTCTTTCAAAGTAGTCTTTTTTTCTAAATGAAGGAAATAAGTGCCACAAAATATTACCTTCTTCACATTTCTAACCCCAAACAAGCAACAATAAAAATAAAAATAATTTAAATAACTTTAATAAACAAAATTATCCAAGTATTTTTTTCCCTATTATGATAAAATTTATGTCAGTTCAGACCCCAAATCACTAGATCCAAAGTTCAGAGTAAATTACTGGATGCGTAAAAATAAAATTGATGCCCAACATAGCAACTTTTGAATTCTCTTTCTTTGAAATGGAATTTATACAACCTATACTTGGATCATGAAGAAAATACATCATTTAGCCAAAGCATATACAGGAGTTAAAAGAGAATGTTTACATTTCCTTCAAAGAGGCTACTTCTAGTCCTACAAAATTAATTTTAGAAATTAAGCAATTATCTGGATTAGTAAAATTGAAAGTAAATGCTTGCTTCAATTACCTGCTTATGTCAGTGGAAGTGTTTGAATCATCTGTGTACTTATACCAATTCACCACCTTTTTAGGATAAGTTTATATCAAAAGTCAGCCAGAGCTAGAAAGTGACAACTGTGGTTTTTCATTATTTTTCACAAATTCATTATTGGAAGATAAAGTGAGATCCTATAAGAAACAAATGCTGAAAAACAGAAAGAGGAGGAACTCCTGATTTGATTATAATACTAGATATAAAGTAAGAGACAAAAGCTAATTAAAAAATAAATTAGTCTTGGGTATTTGATGTAGGGCATGAAGACTATAGTTAATAATACTGTGTTATATATTTTAAAGTTGTTAAGAGTAAATTTTAAAACATCATATCACAAGAAAAATATTTTGTAATTCTGTGTGTGGCAAAAAATGTTAATCAGATTTAGTGTGATGAAAATTTTGCAATATATTTAAATATCAAATCATTAAGTTGCACACCTGAACCTAATAATGTTATATATCAATTTTAGCTCAATTTTAAATATATAAAAAGTAATAAAATAAATATTTTTGTGTTTAAAAAAATGGTGCAGATAGACCTCAAAGACCCATGGACAAGAAAAGCAAATATTCCTAGAAATATTTTAACAAAAATTTAGAAGACTTCAGCTATAAGACAAATTCTCCATAATAAAGAGATTGATAATTGTTTTGGCTCTTATTTGAAGCAAACTTTATATTTACTTTTAGATTCCTTGTGGTTTAGATTGTAATTCCTCACTATAAAATACAAACTGTAACTTAAATCAAACCAAGAAGTTAAATATGATAAAGGGTACAACTAAAACTTCTCTTCATTTTGAAAATGTTGTCAACAGTGACCATTTATTACACTGGGGCACAATTCTCTTTTCATTATCTGTTGCATGATGTTTTAGAACTGTTTTTATATACATCTGCATCACTGATTCCAAGCTGAAATCTGTTTTTGGTGTAATGCTCAAGTTTTTATGCAATTTTAATTCTTTTGTTACAGTTAATGGCATGCATTGATTTTCAAATTGGAATCAAGGGCAATGACTCTTGGATTGAACATAACAACAAGGCAATTAATGTTTATCAAAAATCACTTTTACATAATTGTAGTTGTTTTTAAATGTAAAAAATTATTATCTGATAAATACACCCTCTTATTTTGTTTTAAGATTGAATCATGGTTTCTTCGAGTAGACGTAAATGTAAGAAAAGTCCTGACACATTCCACCTTCTGTTATATATGTGGCTGTTACACACTTCAATGTCAAGGCGCAATATTTCATAATTTGTGATACGTGCATATATTGCCTATTTATAAGTTCCCCTTGGATATCAAGACAAGAATTGGGCTCCTCATATTGTGTGTCATAATTGTAAGGAAATGCTTCGTGACTGGATAAAGGGAAATGCAAAGGAATGCCTTTTGTTATTCCCATGGTTTGGCATGAACCTAAAGACCACAGCAGTGACTGTTATTTCTGTCTCATCCATACAAAGGTCATCGGCAAGAAAAAATGACATATGATCGCATATCCTAAGATTCCTTCAGCAATACGACCTATCCCACCCTCTGAGATACTCCTGGTTCCAGTTTTCAATGGTTTTATTTCTTCTAAGGATGAAGAAAGTGAACATGGTGATCAAGTGTATTTTGATAAGATGCATGAGGAAATGGTTGTAGAATCTTAAGGGTCTTCTTCTGATGCCAAGCAGTCATTAACTCCTCAGCACTTTAGCCAACCTGAACTGAATGAGTAAGAGATTTGGCCTCCCCAGATTAAATCCCACTCGATTATGATGTATGATTTTTTTCATGTATTGCTGAATTCAGTTTGCTAATATTTTGTTGATGATTTTAGCATCTAAATTGATCAGGGATATTGGCCTACAATTTTCTTTCTTTGTGTTGTCTTTGCCTGGTTTTGGAATCAGAATTATGCTCGCCTCATGAAAGGAACTTGATAGTGTTCCTTCCTCTTGAATTTTTTGAAATAGCTTGAGGAGGATAGGACTTAGTTTTTCTTTGAATTTTTGGTAGAATTCACCAGGGAATCCATCTGGCCCAGCAATTTTGTTTTTTGGAAGCTTTTTAATAACTGTTTCAATCTCTTTTGTTGTAATTGGTTTGTTTAGGTTTCCTGATTCTTCCAGATTGATTCTTGGAAGATTATATGTTTCAAGGAATTTGTCCATTTCACCTAGGTTGTTTAATTTTTTGGCATACAGTCTTTATAGTATTTCCTTACAATATTTTGTATTTCTGTTGTGTTGATTGTTATTTCTCCACTCTCATTTCTAATTTTATTTATTTGAGTCATCTCTCTTTTTTTCTTGGTTAGTCTCGTTAAAGGTTCATTGATCTTGTTTACCCTTTCAAAGAACCAGTTCTTGGTTTTATTGATCCTCTGCATTGTTTCTTTAGCCTCTATGTCATTTATTTCCACTCTCATCTTTATTATTTCCTTTCTTCTACTACCTCTGAGCCTTACTTGCTCTTCTTTTTCAAGTTCTTTTAGATCAAGGGTTAGGTTGTTATTATGTTGAGTGAAATAAGCCAGGCAGAAAAAGAAAAATATTATATGACCTCACTTTTTTGAGGAATCCAAGGAACATTGAGAACTGAGGAAAGGGATTGAGACAGAGGAGGGATCAAAGGGACTGGAGGAAAAGAAGACAGAAAAAAAAAGGGGGATAGGATGGGATAAACCTGAAGGGAAGAGGGGAGGGAACAGTAGGGAGGGGTCAAGGGAGATGTGGAGGAAAATATGGGGAGGAGGGATACAGTCGGGTTACCCTAGAATCTATGTAAACACAATTAATTAAATAAAAAAAAGAGATTTGGGCCTATCAGAGAAAGCAGCTGAGTTATTAGACTCCAGGCTTCAAGATAAAAATGGACTTCACTGGTCAACTAAAGTATCCCATTTCAGGAAGCATGAACAAATATTTGTGGGCTTTTTTTCCAAAGACAAAAGCTTTGTTTACTGTCATGATATCAGTAGTCTTCTCAGCCAGCTGGTTGTTACCACTTACAGTCCAACAGAATGGCGACTATTTATAACAGTTCTAAACAGTCTGAAATGTGTTCTCCTACACAATGGTAATGTTCATGCAATTGGTTATTCAACTCATCTGCGAGAAAATTATAATGACATAAATATTGTCCTTGACTTTCTAAAGTATGAGGAGTAAAACTGGATCATTTGTGTGGATCTTAAAATGGTAAATCTAGCTAGAACAACAGAGAGGTTTCACGAAGTATCCTTGCTTTCTGTGTTTGTGGGACAGCTGAACTCGGAAGAAACACTGGACATAGAAGTAGTGGCCAAAACGTAAAACTCTGAATGTAGGGAAACAAAATATTGTGAATGAACCTGTAGTTAATCAAGACAGGATTATTTTTTCCGCATTTCACATCAACCTTGGTTTAATGAAGCAGTTTTTCAGGCTTTTTTATTTTTATTTACAGGGATAGAGAGAGAGAGTCAGAGAGAGGGATAAATATGGACAGACAAACAGGAATAGAGAGAGGTGAGAAGCATCAATCATTAGTTTTTCACTGTCGTTGCAACACCTTAGTTATTCATTGATTGCTTTCTTACATGTGCCTTGACCATGGGCCTTCAGCAGACTGATTAACCCCTTGCTTGAGCCAGTGACCCTGGGTCCAAGTTGACGGCTTTTGCTCAAGCCAAATGGGCCCGTGCTCAAGCTGGCAAGCTCAGGGTCTCGAACCTGGATCTTCCGCATCTCAGTTCAACGCTCTACCCACTACACCACTGCCTGGTCAGGTGTTGTTAAAATTTGAATAGAGAAAGTGAGTGCTTTCAACATATAATTTCTGCTTTTCTCACCTTGTCTTTAAAGAAGATAAAAGCAGGTGTATTTGATGGACCTCAAATTCAAGCCCTCATACATGATGAATAATTTGCCAGGAAGATGAATAAGGAGAAGAAAGCACCATGGCAGTCTTTTGTGGCAGTTACAAAGAAATTCCTTGGCAACAAAAAAGCAGAAAACTATGTACTTCTGGTTCAAAGGATGCTGTTGGCTTTCCGTGACATTGGATGTAATATGAGTAAGATTCAATTCCTGAACAGTTACCTTGATAAGTTTCCCGAAAATCTTGGAGCTCTTAGTGATGAGCAGACTACTGCTGAAGCATCAAACGAGATTGTCCTCAACAAATACACAAACGCAAGAGCTATAAACGCAAATTTTTGCCTGAATAGAATTTAAATAAGTTTTGCGCAAATTTTATGATTAAAATAGTTTTAATATGTTCTATCTTGAAATTGTAGATAAATTATGATGCAATCATATTTTTTTAGTGTATTAGTGTATTACTGCATTATATAAATTATTCTATTTTTACAAAGATGATGCCCAAGAAGACATTCTACTTCATTATGTTAAACTAAATGTTGAAAATTTTACAATAAGAGGAAAACCTGGGATAAAATGTTGACCTGGAGGAGGAGCAAGATGGCAATGGAGTAAGTGGACGTACCAACTTCCAACTCCCACAATCAAAGTGGATTATAACTTGATTTTAAGAACAATCATCTGGATAAACCAACGTTGAACTGGACTGAGAGGACTCTTCAACCGTGGAACACTGAAGAAGCAACATTGAGACTGGTAAGAAAAGCAAAAGCACAGAAAGGGCTGCCCAACTCCCCAGAGCGAAAGGCAGCCCGAGAGATTCATGTGGCGGAAAGAGAGGCTAGCAGAAAGGTAGGGACCTGGGTCCCAGGAACAAAGCCCCAGCCTGCAGCCCCAGAGCCTAGAAGAGGCACTTGGATAGCATTTAGCTGTGAAACAGGTTAGGATACTGTTTGTGAGAAAGAGACAGTTGTCTTAGATGCAGGATTTTTCTTAAAGGGACGGCACAGAAAACCTCTCTCACAACCAGTCACCCAGGATTCCGGGAAACAGGGAGAAAGAAAGGAGAGGACTGGAGCAGCGGAAAGAGAGTGCGGTCTGGAACCCACAGGAAGAAAAGCTTTGAGGGACAGCCACCCTAAATCCTGGGCTGAGTGTAAAGTCACTAGCCAAGGCCACCATCACAACCGCCTGGCCCATGCAGGTTCACGTTACATTCGGACAGTCGGTAATGAATCAATGGAGCCAAGAACTGGTGAGCCATCAGCTTTAATTCTAGTTTGCACCTGGCGGACAAGTAAAAACACACACTGGGCTCCAAAACCCACTCATTCAGTGCTCACAAAGCTACTGACTTATCCGAGTTTCCTAGAATCAAAGGTTTCTAGCTCACTAGACATATCCACCTCTCTTCCCCATCTCCTTTTCCAGCACAAATTCTGCTAAAACTGGCTTCTTCCTCAGCACTTTGCCATCTTGGCTGCTTCTCCTCTACTCCATGTGGCCTTAATCTGCTCTCCTCTCTAATACTAACCTCAGGAACCAAGAAAAAGCAAGCTCCTGGACTTCCTAACTTTATAGTGTAGAAATATGAACCTTTAATTCAATCTACAAACAAGGAAGTCTCGATACAAAGCCACTTATCTGAGGCATAATGGGAGGATTCCTCATGAGAGTGCACCACCCCACATCATCCAATCAGTCAAGGGTATGGGGAAAAGCTTACTCTTAAAATGTGCACATGGGCAGTGCCATCTTTAACAAAGTGAGCATAATATATTTTATCTGCCCAATACTGAGTCACTCCACAAATCTGAAACAATATTTCCCCTGGAACCAGCAAGGGAAGCAGGCTCCCCGGCGGCAATCAGACCACAGTCGCTTAGAAGGAAGGAGCTTTCAGGACTAGAGTATGGAGTTTTAGGTCTGAGTTGCAGCACCCCTACTCACACTGCTGAGTGCTTGCTGGAGGGCTGATGGTGATGGGATGTGGAAGCCTTGTTCCACCAGCGGGGGCAGAGGCCGAGCCATCGGATGTGAGCTTGGTCTAGCCCAGCCGGGGCAAAGGGGATGCGCAAAAGTGGTCTGAGGCTGCGGGCCCATTCGCGAACCCACCTGTGGGGAAAAAGCTGGAGCCGAGAACAGGGATAAGCAGGAACGCAACAGCATGGGCCTCCATTGCTTGAAGGCCAGCCTAAACCAGCTTTGCCCCCGGAGGTGGGGCAGACACCCGGGCTAGCAGCTGAGTGTGCAACAGAAGCCCTGCTCACCAGAGGAATAAGCTGACAGGGACCAACAGCTGAACAAAAGTGTTCACCCTTGCCCTTGGTGCTCAGGCTTGTGGCCTGAGTGTGGTGCACGGTCCCAACCATGAGTAAAGGGAGAAGTCCGAGACTGGCTGAGGCTTATACAGTCTGGCACGAGAACACAGCACATCCTGTGAGGCAAGGCAGAGACCGCAGCAGCCAAGGACAGTGCCGGCAACACCCACACCCAACAGCCCTAGGCAGCTGCAGAGGGGGTGGCTGACCTGCAGACAGATCACACATCAGAAAAACAGAGGCTACACCCATTAGACTCAAGTAGCCAAATCTTTCTTACACACAGACAAAATGAGCAGGCAGAGGAATGCAACCGAAATGAATCAAGAGAAATCTCCAGAGAGGGACCTGAATAAATCAGATATAACCAAACTACCTGAGGCAGAGTTTAAAATAATGATAGTTAGGATGTTCAAAGAGTTTAGAGCAACAATGGATAGTCACTATGAACACCTAAAGAAAGAGATAACAAGTATAAAAAACAAAATTGAAATAATAAAAAAGAATCACACAGAAATGAAAAATACAGTATCAGAACTAAAGACCACAATGGAAAAAATTAAAATCAGGATGGATGACACTGAGGATCGAATTGTCGAGTTAGAGGAAAAAATAAACAAAGGCACAGAAGCAGAGAAGAAAAAGGAAAGACTCAAAAAATCAGAGGAAACTCTAAGGGAGCTCTGTGACAACATGAAGAGAAATAACATCTGCATCATAGGGGTTCCTGAAGAAGAGGAGAATGAACAAGAAATAGAAACTTTGTTCAATCAAATCATAGCTGAAAACTTCTCTAATTAAGACTGGAAAACACTTCACATGTGCAAGAAGCACAGAGAACTTCATTAAAGAGAAACCCAAAGAAATCTACACCAAGACACATCATAGTTAAAATACCAAAGCTAAGTGATAAAGAAAATTTTAAAAGCTGCTAGAGAAAAAAAGGCTACCATCTACAAAGGAACCCTCATAAGGATGACATCTGACTTCTAAACAGAAACACTTGAGGCCAGAAGGGAATGGCAGGATATATTCAAAGTAATGCAGAACAAGAACCTACAACCAAGACCATTCTATCCAGCAAGGCTAACGTTTAAAATTGAAGGAGAAATAAAACAAAACCTCAAAGAATTCATTAAAACCAAACCAATTCTGCAAGAGATGCTAAGGGGCCTGTTGTGAACAGTTCAAAGGGGGAAAAGAACATAGCAAAAGAGGAATACAGCTTTAAAGAATAAAATGGCAATAAATAACTACATATCAATAATTAACCTTAAATGTAAATAGATTAAATGATTCAATCAAAAGTCATAGGGTAGCTGCATGGATAAAGAAACAGGACCGATACATATGCTGTCTACAAGAGACACACCTTAAAACAAAAGATGCACATAGACTGAAGGTAAAAGGATGGAAAAAAATATTTCATGCAAATGGAAATGAAAATAAGGCTGGGTAGCAATATTTATATCTAACAAAATGGACTTTAAAACAAAGGCTGTAGTAAAAGATAAAGAAGGACACTACATAATGATGAAGGGAACAATTCAACAGGAAGATATAACCATTATAAATATCTACGCACCAAATATTTGAGCCCCAATATACATAAAGCAGACTGTGATTGATATAAAGGGCGAGATTAACAGCAATACTATAATAGGAGGGGATCTCAATACCCCACTAACATCACTGGATAGGTCTTCAAGAATGAAAATTAACAAAGAAACAGCAGACTTAAAGGATACACTAGATCAACTCGATTTAGTAGATATCTTCAGAACTTTTCACCCTAAAGCAGTAGAAAAACTGAAAAATACTCAAACATCAGAAATTAAACAGCATATTATTAAAAAACGAATAGATTAACAATGAGATCATAGAAGAAATAAAAAAGTTTCTAGAAACAAATGATAATGAGCATATATCAACTCAAAATTTATGGGACACAACAAAAGCAGTACTGAGAGGGAAGTTCATTGCACTACAGGCATACCATGATAAGCTAGAAAAAGCTCAAATATACAATTTGACCCTGCATCTAAAAGAACTGGAAAAACAACAGCAAATAAAGCCTAGGACTAGTAGAAGGAAGAAAATAATAAAAATCAGAGTGGAAATAAATGACATAGAGACTAAGGAAACAATACATAGGATCAATGAAACCAAGAGCTGGTTCTTTGAAAAGGTAAAAAAGATTGATGAACCTTTAACTAGTCTCACGAAGAAAAAAAGAGAGAGGACTCAAATAAATGAAATTAGAAAGGACAGTGGAGAAATAACAACCGCACAACAGAAATACAAAGTACTGTAAGAAAAAACTATGAAGAACTCTATGCCAAAAAATTAGGCAAACTAGGTGAAATGGACAAATTTCTTGAATCATATAATCTTCCAAAAATCAATCTGAAAGAGTCAGAACACTTAGACAGACCAATTACAATATATGAGATTGAAACAGTTATCAAAACATTCCCAACAAAGAAAAGTCCTGGGCCTAATGGCTTCACAAGTGAATTCTACCAAAAATTTAAAGAACTAAGTCCTATCCTTCTCAAGCTATTTCAAAACATTCAAGAGGAGGAAGACTTCCAAACTCCTTTTATGAGGTAAGCATAATTCTGATCCCGAAAACAGGCAAAGACAACACAAAGAAAGAAAATTATAGGCCTATATCCCTGATGAATTTAGACGCTAAAATTCTCAACAAAATATTAGCCAACCGGATCAAGCAATATATGAAAAAAATCATACACCATGATCAAGTGGGATTTATTCTGGAGAGGCAAGACTGGTTCAATATTTGCAAATCCATCAATGTGATTCATTACATAAACAAAAGAAGGACAAAAATCCCATGATAATTTCAATAGATGCAGAAAAGGCATTTGATAAAATCCAGCACCCTTTCATGATCAAAACTCTCAGTAAAGTGGGAATACAGGAAACATTCCTTAACGTGATAAAGGCCATCTACGACAAACCTACAGCCAACATCATACTAAATGGACAAAAATTAAAAGCAATCCCCTTAAGATCAGGAACCAGGCAGGGGTGCCCCATTTCACCACTCTTATTTAACATAGTTCTGGAAGTCCTAGCTACAGCAATCAGACAAGAATAAGAAATAAAAGGCATCCAGATGGGAAAAGAAGAAGTAAAACTGTCATTATTTGCAGATAATATGATATTGTATATAGAAAACCCTAAAGTCTCAGTCAAAAAACTACTGGACCTCATAAATGAATTTAGTCAGCAAGGTGGCAGGATATAAAATTAATACTCAGAAATCAGAGACATTTTTATATACCAACAATGAACTGTCAGCGAAAGAAATTAAGGAAACAATCCCCTTCACTATTGCAACCAAAAAAATAAAGTACCTAGGAGTAAATTTAACCAAGGAGATTAAGGACTTGTACTCGGAAAATTATAAAACATTAATAAAAGAAATCAAGGAAGTACAAACAAGTGGAAGCATATACCGTGCTCATGGCTAGGAAGAATAAACATCATTAAAATGTCTGTATTAACCAAAGCATTTTATAAATTCAATGCAATACCAATTAAAATGCCATGACATACTTCAAAGATATAGAACACATATTCCAAAAAGTTATATGGAACCAAAAAAGAACACGAATAGCCTCAGCAATCTTAAAAAGAAAAGATAGAGCAGGAGGTATCACTCTTCCGGATATCAAGATATACTGCAAGGACGTTGTACTCAAGACCGCTTGATACTGGCATAAGAACAGGCACATAGATCAATGGAACAGAACAGAGAACCCAGAAATAAACCCACAACTTTATGAACAACTGATATTTGAAAAAGGAAGAAAGAGCATACAATGGAGTAAAGACAGCCTCTTTAACAAATGGTGTTGGGAAAATTGGACATCTACCTGCAAAAAAGGGAAACTAGACCATCAACTTACACCATTCACAAAAACAAACTCAAAATGGATAAAAGACTTAAATGTAAGCCGTAAAATCATAAGCATCTTAGAAGAAAACATAGGCAGCAAGCTCTCTGACATCTGTCTCAGCAATATATTTGCTGATTTATCTCCACGGGCAACTGAAATAAAAGGCAATATAAACAAATGGGACTATATCAAACTAAAAAGTTTTTGCACAGCTAAAGACAATAAGAACAGAATAAAAAGACAAACCACACAATGGGGGAACATATTCGACAGCACAACTGATAAGGGGTTAAAACCCAAAATTTATAAAGAACTTATAAAACTCAACACCAGGAAGACAAACAATCCAATCAAAAAATGGGCAAAGGAAATGAATAGAAATTTCTCGAAAGAGGACATACAGATGGCCTATAGGCATATGAAAAAATGCTCAACATCACTAATTATTAGAGAAATGCAAATTAAAACTACAATGAGATATCACCTCACACAGGTCAGAATGGCGCTCATCAGCAAAACAACACAGAATAAGTGCTGGCGAGGATGTGGAGAAAAGGGTACCCTCCTGCACTGCTGGTGGGAATGCAGACTGGTGTAGCCGCTGTGGAAAACAGTATGGAGATTTCTCAAAAAATTAAAAATGGAACTGCCTTTTGACCCAGCTATTCCACTTTTAGAAATATATCCTGAGAACACCATAGCACTGTTCGAAAAGAAGAAATAGACCTCCATGTTCGTGGCAGCATTGTTCACAATAGCAAAGATCTGGAAACAGCCCAATTGTCCGTCAGAGGATGAGTGGATTAAAAAGCATTGGTACATATATACTATGGAATACTACTCAGCCATAAGAAATGATGACATCGGATCATTTACAACAAAATGGGTGGACCTTGATAACATTATACGGAGTGAAATAAGTAAAACAGAAAGAAACTGAGAACAGCATGATTTCATACATAGGTGGGATATAAAAGCAAGACTATGAGACATGGACAAGAGTGTGGTGGTTACGGAGTGGGGGGAGGGAGGAGTGGGCGAGAGAAGGAGGATGGGAGGGGCACAAATAAAACCAGATAGAAGGTGACAGAGGACAATTTGACTTTGGGTGATAGGTATGCAACATAATTGAATGATAAGATAACCTGGAGATGTTTTCTTTGAACATATGTACCCTGATTTATTAATGTCATCCCATTAAAATTAATTTAAAAAAATGTTGACCTGAAAATAAAAGAGGAAAACCTAAAATCTTGAATTGCAGAAAAACTGTAGCTTACAGAGGAAAACTAATGTCGGAATTGAATTCAGCACACTTGAATTAGGTAAAACCAGTGTTTTTGTGGATGCAACAGAAATTTTGTTCCCCAGTGTTATCAGAGGTTTCTAAAGGTACCTTTTAATAGAGAGCACTACAAAAACATTAAAAAATTAGTTGAGTTTTACACTCATTTAAATCTAGGGATGATGTATAGCATTAAATAAGCATTAACATTACAGAATGCAATCAATATGCACTTCCAGCTGTATATTGAATTTTTATTTCCTGATTATTTAGGAAAACATTGAGAATTACATTATGATGTTAACTTGAGGCTTCTGCAGTAAGAACTGCAGACCTGATGAATTTGTCTTTTCATTATGATAAGTGCTATGCTTTATTCAAAGATAAAGTGTTTATTTCGAATGGCTTTTTTTTTCTTTAATATCCTGCAGAGTTGGTTTGAAAGGCTTATGAAAATTGGCTTTCTTGTGAGATGACAGTCTTCTTAGGCGATCTGAAATGAATCACCCAAGATTTGCTTTTTTGCTAAATATCTTCTCACTGCAACTCCCACCTCATCCACCTCCATCTCATCTCTCCTAAAAAGGTTGCTTTGGGAACAAGATAGCAAAAATATCAGCACAGAACTATGTAACCAAGTTTCTCAATTAATGAGCTATTTCCTGGGATTAAACCACTCTCATTCGGGTTATATCACTCATTGGATGTAATAGGCACGTCCATAGTGTTAATTTAGAAAATTAAATGGCACATTTATTGTCCCCACTGGGAAAAGGAAGAAAACAAATATATTATATTTTGGACGTCTAAACTAGAGAGCCAATGTAAGGACAGCAGGCACAATTAAATTAAAGTAGTAAAATTCTGTTTCCAAAAATTTGACAATAAAAAAAAAACAAATGGCCTAAATACAGAATAACCCTTCACACATACATAATAAAAAGAAACTTAGATAGATCTTCTTTCCAGATCTCTCTGACTTCAGGCAAGTCATCTATTTTTTCTGAACTTGTTCGTTTATATGTAAAATGTAAATAATCATAACATGTACTATTAACCTCTAATGACCAAATAAAATAATATGTTTGGAGGTCTATAAGTACTGTAATTACAAAGCACTATCTACTTGTGACATACTATTAAAAAAACATTAAAATATTGTATCAGTGCAATGGGAATTTCCTTCATAGTGAATGTTTCCAAACTTTTTAGTCTTCAGTGGTAATTGGGATAGTGTCCATCTCAACACAGGTTCCCCTAGAGCAGATTGTTATCAAGGGACTAGGGGACAGATAGTTAAGAGGTGACCGCAAGAAGTCTAATGAAGAAAGTGGGTAAAATGTGAAAGAGAAATTTTAATAAAGTGTACATGAACGAGCTGGTTATATTTGTGGGCAATTGGGACTTAGTCTACTGGAGACCAAATTAAAAACTTACAGAACATCTTTCATATTGACCCCTAGAGAATGGGGAGGGCTCCCACTGGGTGTTACACACTCTCTTGACAATTATCACCATCATCCAGGTTGGTGGCTTAAGATGGTATTAGAGGAAGCACTTGGCCAGAGAAAAACACCCTCTAAGCTTGAAGAGGGAAACTGTCAACATGCCAGAACCATTCACTGCAGCTTTGGTGAGACTCAGGGTGGCCAAGTGTATGGGTAGAGTATCAAGAGTGCCTGTTAGTGGGGGGAACAAGATGGCGACGGAGTAGGCGGACGTACCAACTTCCAACTCCCAGAACCAAAGTGGATTACAACTCAATTTTAAGAACCATCACCTGGATAAACCAACTTTGAACAAAGCTAAGTGGACTCTTCAACCAAGGAACACAGAAGAAGCCACATTGAGACTGGTAGGAATAGCGAAAACGCGAAGAGGGCTGCCCAGCTCCCCGGAGCAAACGGCAGCCCGGAGAGACCCCTTGTGGCGGGAGGAAAGTTTGGCAGAGAGGGAGGGACCTGGGTCCCAGGAACCAAGCCCCAGCCTGCAGTCCCAGAGCCTAGAAGAGGCGTTTGGACAGATTTGAGCTGTGAAACAAGTGAGGGAGCTCCCAGGCCTATAGTGTGGAGTATTAGGTCCCTTCCTACTCTGCTGAGGGCTGCTTAAGGTTTTGGGGCGGCAGGACGCTGAAACTCGGTTCTGTCGGCGTGGGCGGAGGCCAAGCCGGTGGGAGATTGGTCTAGCCCAGAGGGTCGGAGGGGAAGCGTGAGAGCGGTCCGGAAGCTGCGGGCCCGCCTTTAATCCCACTTACGGGGACAAAGCAGGAGGCCAGGAACAGGCAGGCTCTGCGCAAGCCGGCCCTGACCGCGGGGACCGGGCGAGGACCAGGGACGGGCAGGGGCTTGCGGCTGAGCTGACACTACCAGTCCCCCCCCCCCCGCCGGAGAAACCGCGGTTGGCCAGTATACGTGCGCGAGCGGGCTCCGAGCACGGGAACGGGGTGGACCCCGAGACGGGTGGAGGCTCGCAGCTGAGCCCACGCTATTATCCCCATCCGGCCGGAGAAAACGCGAATAGCATTCATACGTGCACGAGCGGGCTCCGAACGCAGGGGCGGGGTAGAGTCCGGGATGAGCGGAAGTACGCAGCTAAGCGGAAGCCAGCAAACACGCCTGCCCCAATAAACCTTGGTTTCCGACCCTGCGCATAGGGCCCTGGCCTCGAGGGCGGGGCTAAAGCTCCAGACGGGCAAAGGCTTACAGCTGAGAGCACGTCAAAAGCCCCGCCTAACCCGCGGAACTGTAGCGAGCAGGCTCCGACTGCTGGTTCTGGGCGGAAGTCCGGAAATAGGCTGGGTCCGCAGCTTAGGAAAGGTGCTCACCTCTACCCTTGGTGCTGATCTTGTGGCTTTAGTGACAGCCCCTCCCAAGGAGGAGAGGCAGAAATCACAGCAAAAGCCACAGTGGGCCGGTGCTGGCAACGCTCATACCCAACCACCGTAGGCACCGGCAGAGGGGGTGGGGGGCCTGCAGATAGACCACACCTAGAGAACACAAAGGCAACACCTACTGGACTCCAGTGGCCACAACTTGCTTATACACAGAAAAAATGGGCAGGCAGAGGAATGCAAACCAAATGAATCAAGAGAAATCCCCAGAGAAGGACCTGAATGAACCAGATATAACCAAATTACCAGAAGCAGAATTTAGAATAATGATAGTTAGGATGTTCAAAGAAATTAGAGCAACAATGGATAGTCATTATGAACACCTAAATAAAGAGATAACAAGTATAAAAAATGAAATTGAAATAATAAAAAAGAATCAGACAGAAATGACAAATACAGTATCAGAACTGAAGACCACAATGGAAGGAATTAAAAGCAGGATGGATGATGCTGAGGATCGAATAAGCGAGTTAGAGGACACAATAAACAAAGGCACAGAAGCAGAGAAGAAAAAGGAAAAGAGACTTAAAAAATGTGAGGAAACTCTAAGGGAGCTTTGTTACAACATGAAGAGAAACAACATTCGCATCATAGGGGTGCCTGAAGAAGAGGAGAGAGGACAGGAAATGGAAACTTTGTTCAATCAAATCATAGCAGAAAACTTTCCTAAATTAAGGCTGGGAAACACTCCACACATTCAAGAAGCACACAGAACTCCATTAAAAAGAAACCCAAAAAGATCTACACCAAGACACATCATAGTTAAAATACCAAAGCTAATGGATAAAGAAAAAATTTTAAAAGCTGCTAGAGAAAAAAAGGCTATCACCTACAAAGGAGCCCCCATAAGGATGACATCGGACTTCTCAACAGAAACACTTGAGGCCAGAAGGGAATGGCAAGAAATAATCAAAGTAATGCACAACAAGAACCTACAACCAAGACTACTTTATCCAGCAAGGCTAACGTTTAAAATTGAAGGAGAAATAAAGAGCTTCCCAGAAAAAGAAAGCCTCAAGGAATTCATAAAAACCAAACCAATTCTGCAAGAGATACTAAGGGGCCTCTTGTGAACAGTTTAAAGGGAGGAATGAATAGAGCAAAAGAAGAATACAGCTTTAAAGAATAAAATGGCAATAAACAACTACATATCAATAATAACCTTAAATGTAAATGGATTAAATGATCCAATCAAAAGACATAGGGTAGCTGCATGGATAAAGAAACAGGACCCATACATATGCTGTCTACAAGAGACACACCTTAAAACAAAAGATGCTCATAGACTGAAGGTAAAAGGATGGAAAAAAATATTTCATGCAAATGGAAATGAAAAAAAAGCAGGGGTAGCAATACTTATATCAGACAAAATGGACTTTAAAACAAAGGCTGTAGTAAGAGATAAAGGAGGACACTACATAATGATAAAGGGAAAAATTCAACAGGAAGATATAACTATTGTAAATATCAATGCACCAAATATAGGAGCCCCGACATACATAAAGCAGACTTTGATGGATATAAAGGGCAAGATTAACAGCAACACTATCATAGTAGGGGATTTCAATACCCCTCTAACAACACTGGATAGATCCTCAAGAAAGAAAATTAATAAAGAAACAGCAGACTTAAAGGATACACTAGATCAACTTGATTTAATAGATATCTTCAGAACTTTTCACCCTAAAGCAGTAGAATATACATTCTTCTCAAGCGCTCATGGTACGTTTTCTAGGATAGACCACATGTTAGGACACAAAAATGGTCTCAATAAATTTAAGAAGATTGAAATCATATCAAGCATTTTCTCTGATCACAATGCCATGAAACTAGAAATTAACCACAAAAGAAAAACTGAAAAATACTCAAACACTTGGAAACTAAATAGCATGTTATTAAATAATGAATGGATTAACAATGAGATCAAAGAAGAAATAAAAAAGTTTCTAGAAACAAATGATAATGAGCATACATCAACTCAAAATTTGTGGGACACAGCAAAAGCAGTTCTGAGAGGGAAGTTTATTGCACTACAGGCATATCATAAGAAGCTAGAAAAAGCTCAAATAAGCAACCTAACCCTGCATCTAAAAGAACTAGAAAAACAACAACAAATAAAACCCAAGACAAGTAGAAGGAAGGAAATAATAAAGGTCAGAGCAGAAATAAATGACATAGAGGCTAAGGAAACAATACAGAGGATCAATGAAACAAGAAGCTGGTTCTTTGAAAAGGTAAACAAGATTGATGAACCTTTAACTAGACTCACCAAGAAAAAAAGAGAGAGGACTCAAATAAATAAAATTAGAAAGGACAGTGGAGAAATAACAACTGACACAACAGAAATACAAAGCATTGTAAGAAAATACTATGAAGAACTATATGCCAAAAAATTAGACAATCTTGGTGAAATGGACAAATTTCTTGAATCATATACCCTTCCAAAAATCAATCTGGAAGAATCAGAACACCTAAACAGACCAATTACAGCAAATGAGATAGAAACAGTTATCAAAAAACTCCCAAAAAAGAAAAGTCCTGGGCCTGATGGCTTCACAAGTGAATTCTATCAAAAATTCAAAGAAGAACTAATTCCTATTCTCCTCAAGCTATTTCAAAAAATTTAAGAGGAAGGAAGACTTCCAAACTCCTTTTATGAGGCGAGCATAATTCTGATCCCAAAACCGGGCAAAGACGACACAAAGAAAGAAAATTATAGGCCTATATCCCTGATGAATTTAGACGCTAAAATTCTCAACAAAATATTAGCCAACCGGATCCAGCAATATATGAAAAAAATCATACACCACGATCAAGTGGGATTTATTCTGGAGAGGCAAGGCTGGTTCAATATTCGCAAATCAATCAATGTGATTCACCACATAAACAAAAGGAAGGACAAAAATCATATGATAATTTCAATAGATGCAGAAAAGGCATTTGATAAAATCCAGCACCCATTCATGCTCAAAACTCTCAGTAAAGTGGGAATACAGGGATCATTCCTTAACATGATAAAGGCCATCTATGATAAACTGACAGCAAACATCATACTAAATGGACAAAGATTAAAAGCAATCCCCTTAAGATCAGGAACCAGGCAGGGTTGCCCACTTTCACCACTCTTATTCAACATAGTTCTGGAAGTCCTAGCTACAGCAATCAGACAAGAAAAAGAAATAAAAGGCATACAAATTGGAAAAGAAGAAGTAAAACTGTCATTATTTGCAGATGATATGATATTGTATATTGAAAACCCTAAAGTCTCAGTCAAAAGACTACTGGACCTTATAAATGAATTCAGCAAGGTGGCAGGATATAAAATTAATACTCAGAAATCAGAGGCATTTCTATACACCAACAATGAAATATCAGCAAAAGAAATTAAGGAAACAATACCCTTCACTATTGCAGCCAAAAAAATAAAGTACCTAGGAGTAAATTTAACCAAGGAGGTTAAGGACTTGTACTCAGAAAATTATAGAACATTGATAAAAGAAATCAAGGAAGATACAAACAGGTGGAAGCATATACCGTGCTCATGGCTAGGAAGAATAAACATCATTAAAATGTCTATATTACCTAAAGCAATTTATAAATTCAATGCAATACCAATTAAAATACCAATGACATACTTCAAAGATATAGAACACATATTCCAAAAATTTATATGGAACCAAAAAAGAACACGAATAGCCTCAGCAATCTTAAAAAGAAAAAATAAAGCAGGAGGTATCACGCTTCCTGATATCAAGGTTTACTATAAGGCCATTATACTCAAGACAGCCTGGTACTGGCATAAGAACAGGCACATAGATCAATGGAACAGAACAGAGAACCCAGAAATAAACCCACAGCTTTATGGACAACTGATATTTGACAAAGGAGGAAAGAACATACAATGGAGTAAAGACAGCCTCTTTAACAAATGGTGTTGGGAAAATTGGACATCTACCTGCAAAAAAATGAAACTAGACCATCAACTTACACCATTCACAAAAACAAACTCAAAATGGATAAAAGACTTAAATGTAAGCCATGAAACCATAAGCATCTTAGAAGAAAACATAGGCAGCAAGCTCTCCGACATCTGTAGCAGCGGTATATTTGCCGATTTATCTCCACGGGCAACTGAAATAAAAGGCAAGATAAACAAATGGGACTATATCAAACTAAAAAGTTTTTGCACAGCTAAAGACAATAGGAACAGAATAAAAAGACAAACCACACAATGGGAGAACATATTCGACAGCACATCTGATAAGGGGTTAATAACTAAAATTTATAAAGAACTTATAAAACGCAACACCAGGAAGACAAACAACCCAATCAAAAAATGGGCAAAAGAAATGAATAGAAATTTCTCCAAAGAGGACATACAGATGGCCAATAGGCATATGAAAAAATGCTCAACATCACTAATCATTAGAGAAATGCAAATTAAAACCACAATGAGATATCACCTCACACCAGTCAGAATGGCACTTATCAGCAAAACAACACAGAATAAGTGCTGGCGAGGATGTGGAGAAAAGGGAACCCTTCTGCACTGCTGGTGGGAATGCAGACTGGTGCAGCCACTGTGGAAAACAGTTTGGAGATTCCTCAGAAAATTAAAAGTCGAACTGCCTTTTGACCCAGCTATCCCACTTTTAGGAATATACCCTAAGAACACCATAGCACTGTTCGAAAAGAAGAAATGCACCCCCATGTTCGTGGCAGCATTGTTCACAATAGCGAAGATCTGGAAACAGCCCAAGTGTCCGTCAGAAGATGAGTGGATTAAAAAGCTATGGTACATATATACTATGGAAAACTACTCAGCCATAAGAAACGATGACATCGGATCATTTATAACAAAATGGATGTACCTTGATAACATTATACGGAGTGAAATAAGTAAATCAGAAAAAAAGAAAAACTGAGAACAGCACGATTACATACATAGGTGGGACATGAAAGTGAGGGTATGAGACATGGACAAGAGAGTGTTGGTTATGGGATGGGGGGAGGGAGGGAAAAGTGGGATAGGGAGGGGGGGAGGGACACAGAGAAAACCAGATTGAAGGTGACAGAGGACAATTTGACTTTTGGTGATGGGTATGCAACACAATTGAATGATAAGATAACCTGGAGATGTTTTCATTGTACATATGTACCCTGATTTATTGGTGTCACCCCATTAGAATTAATAATAATAAAATATGTATTAAAATTAAAAAAAAAAAAAAAAAAAAAGAGTGCCTGTTAGTGATATTTTAGCACAGAAAAATGTGGCAACCATTCAAAACAGTGCACTCTGAGACAATGATACCCCAAATTTCTACCTGTGTATTCTTCTCCCCTCTCTGCTTTTATTCCAATGTCACTATAGATCAAAATTAGGGAAAACAAGAGGGATAAAGATAAAAGGTAAGAAAAGAGGAAGTTAAAGAAAGATCATTTCTCCCCACTTTCCTCCCTTGTTTCAGAAGGAAGAAGAATGAGTTTCTATTCATTCAAGTAATTTTAAAATAAAAGAAAACTAAGATGATGTAGGAAGATATAAGATTAGGAAACATACAAAGAAGAATGAGAAGGAGAGGGACAGAGAGAAGAAGAGAAAGTACCATAAATGGCTTTTGTCAGGTGACTGAAAATCAGGGTGTCCCAATTTCTAGGGGCTTTTAACAGGTTTGTTAGATATGATTCTGTTATATGTCAATTCACATCATTTATTAGGCAAGCTCTTTTCTCATTAGATAAACATAATTGCGTGAAAGTGTACCACACTTTCTAATTTACTGTCCAATGTGTTTTAACTTTCAGCAAGCATTCATTCAGGTCATATCTGATTCATCAGATGATGGAAAGTTATGGTAAGCCATTTTATTTAAGTGAAAGCTGAATCTTACTGTGAAAGATAGAGTGCTACTTCCATTATCAGTAATCTTGAGTCTTTTAAAACACTTGCCAAGAATGTTTAGAATAAAAACAAGATTTCTATTTGCTTCCAGGAAAAAAATATTTACTTATGGAACTTTATTTTTTTCTTTTCAGCTCCCTGTCTTGCCACTAGAATCCAAGTGAAAATTCTACATAATGTTTTTTTAATAGCTATCAAAATTAAATAATGAATTAGATGAATATCTTTTTTATCCCTCAAGTGCTAAGTAAGACCTTTATACTTTCTTGGGGTTTGTGCTATTGTTTGGTGTAATTTAGTTTTACCTGTTTCTATACTTAGCTTGCTTCTTCCCTGAAGCATATATAAATTGCATAGTCTAAAGTATTTTTCCTTAAGGATTCAAAGTCAGCACAAGAGACAGGGCTGGGTTTCCAAAACAGGGGACCTATTTTCCTCGGGTTTTCCTTAAGTATTGACTAAAATTCAGATTTACACTACCAGAAAGTATATGAGTGTTTCTCAATTTTAAAACTCTTAATAACTGAATAAGTAAAAACTAACCTTGTATATGTTTTCTTAGGGATTAAGATTTAGAAATCAGACATTTAAATAAATAATTTAAACCAATTTTCTTTCCATTTAAAATGAAAATAGAGAGTGTGTGTGTGTAAATGTGCCTGAAATAAACTATACACCCCATAACACAGTTCGTCATTATCAACAGCCCTATACAGCTATACCTTCTGCATAGCATTTGGTCCCCCACCCACAGAAGAACGTTTTGTTTCAATAAAAATGATAAATGATTTCAAAATACTTTCAATTTTTTAACAACAATAATGACATCTGGCTACTCCTACAGTCAACTTGGAAAGTAGACAATGCAGTAGACTGTACTGCTTCAGTAAGCTGCCCTTGGGAAAAGGTAACTCCAATGTCAAGTGTGAAATCACTGCACCTGTTACTTCCACTCTGTGTTTTTGGTTTTCCTACCAAAAGTATTTACTTTATGCTCAATTATTCTTTTTTAGTTCTTCAAAATTTAGAATTGAAGCTAAACAATGATTTATCTGCAGATTATTACTAATAGCCAACCATCATGGGCACATAAAAAAGTTAAAAATGTTGTGCTTTTTTAAGCGACTTTGGGAAAGAATTGTGTTGGTCAATTAAGTTTGTAAAATGTATTTTTTATGTTTGTTCCCTTATAGTTACATTAGGCTGGGCAGAGCCAGGTATATGTGAGTCTGTGAAATTGCAAATTACCTTCCTGCTTGGGAAGGGCCATTGTTTTGCTAATGTTTGCTGGAGGAGAGGGTTTCACAACAGAAAGTTTTGTAAAAGAGAGGGAAGAAGGAGACGGAAAGGCAGAGAGAGAAGCCATGTTTTGCAGGGAGAACAGAGAGAACGATGGAGCGCAGATGGGGAACCTGAGGTGAGGGGCTTTGTGAGCTCCACTGAGACTGGTGGGGCCTTTGATTCTAGGAGAAATCTGAGAAGATTCTTCTGGTTGTGGAACTGGATAATGTGTCAGTAGCTTTGGGAGCCCTGTGTGTTTGCTCATGACCGATGCGATACTTTAATAAAGGAATGGCCCACCATTTTTTTTGGCTCCACTGTTTCTTTACCAAATCTCATGAGAACTTGCATGTGAATGGCCATGATGGTGGCGGCCCTTGGCCTCCCAAATTGGTAACTATACAATATTAATGCTGCTTTGTAGATAATAATTTTAGACTTCTAATATTTAGTAGCATAATTCGCCCATTTGAAGTGTAGAGGTGTGTCTGTGTGTGTGGGTGTGCGCACACGCATATTATGACAGGTTGTTTTAGATATTAAGCTGAAAATAAATGTACAAAGTTAAAATAGATTAAAACTAGGCAAAGTTCTTGTATTGTGATATGATGGGCACATAGCTTTACATTTACACTTTCCGGCTATGAAAAATATATGGAATAAAAAGAAAAAATACCCTACTTTGCCATAATAATAGTTTATATTTGTTTAGTACTTTATAGTTTACAAAATGCTTTAAACTATGCATCTTTTATATGGCTCACTGTAGAAATTCATTCTTTTCAAAGCAGATGAAGAGGTTTATTACAATGGAGTTGTATCACATGAACATTCAATTTATAAAGTGCCTTTTAGGTGCAACTCTACCATCTTCTATTCTTCTGGGTCAGCCTATTGATTAATGCAAACTAAAATTATAGATACTGTTGGGCAAATTAGTTTGTAAAATTTGTATTTTTTGAGTTTTCTCACTTTTATTGTTTCTCACTTTTATTGTTAAAAAATGGTGCTGGGTAGCCACATGTGTGCTTGCTCTCAGAACAGGGCAGTTGATTGCAAATTATGTATTGCATTCCTGCTTGGGAGGGGCCGTTGTTTTGCTAATGTTTGCTGGAGAAAGGGCTTTGTGGGTGCAGCCAGTTTTGCAGGGGGAGCAGAGAGAATGCAGAGTGCTGAAGAAGCCAGTTTTATGCAGAGAGAGAGAAGGTATGCAGATGGGGAACCACAACTGAGGGGTTTGGGAAGCCCTACTGAGATTTGTGGAGCTTTAGATTTTAGGAGGAACCAAAGAAGATTTTTCTGGTTGTGGAACTGGAGAATATTTGAAGGCTTTGGGATCCCTGAATAAAAGAGAAGTGCTTTCCCTGCCTATTTGCTGGTCAGCCGGTGTGAGATTTTAATAAAGGAAGGGCCCATCATTTTTTGGCTCCACTGTTTCTTTACCATCTGCTTGAGTCCAATAAGAATCTGCATGGCCATGACAGCAGTGGCTACTGGCCATACAAATACCAAATATTACAAGGAAATGAAAAAGTGTCTGCTAACAATGGAGCATTTTAGAATTCTCCATTCACCTTCCATTTGCTGATAATTAATTGATAGCTATTTTAAAGGGATGATGGTATGAATACCTAGATATTGTGTGACAAATTTTCTACTCATTTACTTCTTTAGTTACACTTAATCTTGAAGTTTTATACTAACAACTGAACTATTTTCATAATAATCACTTTAAACTCTGATTCTCAAGTAACATATGACACACTGTCTTTGTGGCAATTATCAGCGTTTACATGTGGCTCTCAACCTGCAGACTCAGAAATCCGATGTTTTAACACATTAAGAAAATGTAAATTTATCAGTAGTAAAATCACATTACCCAAGCTCTTACAAACTAATGTAAGAACACTATAATGTCAAGTGTTTTTTTGTTTACAAACTAACTGGTTTACAATAAACTGAGTAGATTGAATAGTCCACCCATGGCCCAGTGTCATCCCTCCTCTCACTCTCCTCCTACCCTCAGCCCCACCATTTAACCCATAACAATTGCCAATATCAACTTCTCTGGAGCCAGATCCTACTACGCATCAGTGGTCCCTGACAAGGTCAGTTCTTTCCTTCAGACAGTTGCAGGGGTGAGAATGGAGACTGACATTAGTTTTCTAACTAGCCCCAATGAGTTGTGAGAAATAATCTATTTATCTTTGGGTGTGATAGAAGCTATGCTATCACCAAAACATTGTTTCCAAAGTCATCCTGAACATTAGCATCTGTCAAATTAGAGAAGAAAGGAAGTGCAGAGCAGGTACCCCAATTTTCCACAGCCTCAGATAGAAGTTACAGAGAGCACTCTGTTCTAACATCATCAGTGAAAATGAGTGACCTAGTTCTCTTAGATCAGTGGTTCTTAATCTGGGTTCTATCAAACCCTAGGGGTTTGATGAGTTGGTCTCAGGGGTTCAGAGAAGCCTCTGCCACGAAGGTAAAGACACACTTGTGTAAAGTCGTGATGACACGCCCCGCTTGGCCATCACTTACTGCAGAGGATCACGTTACATTGCTTGGCCAATCAGTGCTGCGGGGAATTTAGTGCGTGCAGTAGTCAACAGTTGTCATAGTTGTACGTCGTGTGGTTTCTTTCTTAATATTTTAATCCATACTAAATATGTCGAGCAAAAAAAGAAAGTGGTCGGACGAATATGTACAACAGGGATTCACATGTATCACGGAATGGGATGGGAGTCAGCGTCCTATCTGCATGATATGCAATGCCAAGTTGAGCAACTCTAGTCTCGCACTGGCAAAACTAAAGGAACACTTCTTGAAGCTGCATGGAGATGGTGAATACAAGAACACAATGCCTGCTGAATTCAAGGTGAAACGAGCCAGATTCAATGAAAGGGCCACTTTGCCTGCTCTTGGAGTTGTACCCATTAACAAACCGATCCTCACAGCATCGTAAGAAGTTGCTTACTTGATCGCAAAGCAGAGTAAGCCATACACCATCGGTGAAACACTCATAAAATCAGCTGCGTTAAAGATGGCAAATCTGATACTCGGAACAGCTGGTGAGGTAAATTATCCCAAATTCCTCTTTCAAATGACACCATCAGTGACAGAATAGAGAACATGAGTAAAGACATCTTGGCTCAAATAGTTGCAAATCTAATTTTAAGTCCAGAAAAATTCAGTCTTCAACTTGACGAGACCACAGACGTTTCTAATCTAAGCCAGCTTGCTGTTTTTGTGCGCTTTATGAAAGAAGACATGATAAAAGAAGATTTTTTATTTTGTAATCCTCTTACAACAACAACTAAGGCAGCCGATGTGAAGAAGCTTGTGGATGACTTCTTCAGAGACAACAATCTTTCATGGGATATGGTTTCTGCAGTTTGTATGGACAGAGCTCCAGTCATGCTGGGAAGAAAGTCTGGTTTTGGTGTGCTGGTAAAAGCCAATGCACCACACATCATTGTTATGCATTGTATTCTGCACAGGCATGCGTTGGCAACTAAAACCTTGCCTCCAAAAATGGCAGATGTATTAAAAACTGGTGGAATGTGTGAACTATGTGCGAAATAGTGCTCTGAGGCACCGCATCTGCAGTGAGCTGTGTAAAGAAATGGGCTCTGAATTCGAGGTACTCCTGTACCATTCTAATGTTCGATGGTTATCCCGGGGACAGGTGCTGAATCGTGTTTTTGCCATGAGTGTGGAATTGGCCATGTTTTTGCAAGAGCAGCAACATTGTCATGCAGATTGCTTCAAAAATCCTGAATTCATTGTGATTTTTAGCGTACATGGCTGATATATTCACAGCTCTCAATCATCTCAGTCAGCAGATGCAGGGTGGTGAAGTCGACATCATGGAAGCAGAAGAAAACCTGAAGGCTTTAAAAAAAAAAACTACCATTATGGAAACAACGAATAGAGAACAATAACTTCGCAAACTTTCCCCTTTTGGACGACTGTGTAAGTAAGACTGAAGATGTGTCTGGAATCGGAGATGGTTCTGTACCCATGAAACTGAAGCAAACAATTGCCACGCACTTAGATGAGCTTGCAAAGTCTCTCGACGGATATTTCCCTACAAGAGAGTCATATCCAGCATGGGTGAGACAGCCATTTACGTTTACTGCTGAGACAGCAGATGTCAATGATGAATACCTCGACGAAATCATTGAAATTCAGCAGAGCGAGGTTCAACTACAGCTCTTCAGAACAACAACACTCTCAACTTTTTGGTGTCGACAAATGGAAAAGTACCCAGTTATTGCTAAGAAAGACCTGGAATTTTTTTATACCATTTGTTACAACATATCTTTGCGAGCAATCCTTTTCGTGGATGCTGGACATAAAAACAAAGAAAAGGAACAGACTTTCTGTGAAGATGACATGAGAGTAGCACTTGCCAGGGTGAAACCACACATATCTGAACTGGTCTCCCAAAAACAACAGCAGAAGTCACACTTATTTGCAGGTATGTAATTTGGGCAATGCTTTATCCTGGCCCCCAAAAAGTATTTTGTGTATTCAAAATGACAAAAAACAAATTAAATTTAAAATTTAATAAATTAAGTTATTAAAAAAATGTTAAGCCTGACCTGTGGTGGCGCAGTGGATAAAGCATCGACCTGGGAACACTGAGGTCGCCAGTTCAAAACCCTGCACTGGTTCGGTCAAGGCACATATGGGAGTTGATGCTTCCAGCTCCTCCCCCATTTCTCTCTTTCTCTCTCTCTCTCTCTCTCTCACTCTGTGTCTTCTCTCTAAAATGAATAAAATAAAAATTTTAAAAAAATGTTAAATTTCTTAAGAAATCCGAATTTATTTTTAATTAGTAAAATAGTAAAAATATACTTTTGGGGGCTGAAATTCTTTTATGGGGCCGAAATATTTGTTGGGGCCAGAATAAAGTAATATTGTAATTTGTTGTGAGTTTATGCACTTTGTTGGTTTTGTTCTTTGAGCAAGGTGATGTTTATGCATGGCTCATTTTGTGCACCAGTAAAAAAACATATACCTGTCTTGAATTTGGAAAAAAATATATTTTATTTATCACTAAAGAAGGGTTCGGTGAATGCGCATATGAAACTGGTGAGTTTGGTACATTAAAAGGTTAAAAACCACTGTCTTAGATGGAAGGAAGTCTGAGAATTGTAGACCCTGAGTAGGCAGCCACTTTCAGTCTCAGTTCTCTATCTAGGAATGAAAACATGGATCTTTGTTAGACAGCAGCTACCTTTGCCACAAGTACTTTATTGTATTTTCAAACACTGCAGGCACCTCTGTTTCCAGAAAACAAATATAGAAAAACATTGAGTATATTGATAAATGCTTCATTCTGCAGGTGACCTGATGTTAAAGTTTTAATTCTGGGGGTAGGGTTCAAATTAAAATCAAATTTATAATCCTGTTAAAAGTAAGATTAATGTTGCTTGCTAAACCGATAGCATTCAGTCATGATTAGAGGACTACCAATCTAAATTAATGAAATGCCTATACTATTTTATTTAAAATATAAAATATATATTATTTTTAGAAAAATGATGCAATTCAAAGGAAGGAAAATAGGAAAAAAATTAATATTTACAGAGCATCTATATTTACCATGTATTGAGATAGATATTCTCCAGACCTTATCCCATTTAGCCTTTACCAGATTTCTGGAAAGTGAATACGAAATTGAGGCACACATTCTTTTCAAGTTGCTCCAAAAATATTAAAGAGAAGAAAACACTTCCAAACTTATTATACTGATATTAAAGCCAAAGACATCACAAGAAAATAAAACTATAAGCCAATATCCTGGATGAATATACAAAATCTTCAACAAAATACTAGCAAGCTGAAATTAATAGTACACTTAAAGTATCAAATGCCATGACCAAGATTATTTATCTCTGGAATGCAGCAGTGGCTCAACATATAAAAATTAATTAATATGATAAACCGTATTAATAGAATGAAAAAAAATTACAGAATCATCTCAATAAAAGCAGAAAAAGCATTAATAAAATTCAGCACATTTTCATGATTTAAAGAAACTTTCAAAAATATAATAAATAAAATAGATAGAATAAAATTACCTCAACACAATAAAGACTATATATGAAAAGCCCACAACAAACATTATACTCAACAGTGAAAAACTTTAATCTTTTCTACTAAGATCAGAAACAAAGCAAGGATGCTCACTCTTGCCACTTCTATTCAACATAGTACTAGAAGTCCTAGCCAGAGTAATTAGATAAGAGAAAGAGGAAAAGACTTTCAAATCAGAAAAAAGTAAAGTTGTGCCTGTATGCAGATGATATTACCTTATATATGGAAAACTCTAAAGTCTTAAAACAACTACTAGAATTAATAAATGAATGTAGTAAAATTTTAGAATACAAAATCAACATGCAAAAATCAGGTGTATCTCTATGCACTAATAACATGCTACCTGAAAAGAAAATTAAGAGAATGATCTCATTTACAAGAACATTATAAAGATTAAAATAATTATACATAAACATAACTAAGGAAGTGAAGGATTTATATACTGAAAACTATAACACATGATAAAAGAAATTAAAAAAGAAACAAATAAATGAAAAACATCCCACATTCATGGCTTGGAAAACTTAATATTGTATAAATATCCATACTACTCAAAGTTACCTGCAGATTCAATGCAATTTCTAACAAATTCCAAATGGCATCTTCCCTGCCAAAATTCTAAAATTTGTATGGAACTACAAAAGACCCCAAATAGCCAAAACAGTCTTGAAAGAGAAGTACAAAGTGGATGTATTATACTTCCTGATTTCAAAATAAATTGAAAAGTTACAGTAACTAAAACAATATGACACAGGCATAAAGACAGACATATAAACCAATGGAACAGATTACAGAACTCATAAATGAATCCACATGTATCTAGTTAATTGTCTTTGACAAGGGTACAAAGACTACATAATAGGAAAAGGATAGTCTCTTTAATAAATGGTATTGGGAAAACTGGATATTCACATTTAAAAGAGTGAAATGGAACCTGTACCTTACATCATACACAAAAATCAACTCAATACTGATTAAAAACTTAATTGTAACACCTAAAACTATAAAACTTTAGAAGAAAATACAGGATAAAAGTTTCGTGACATTGGTCTTAACAATGATTTTATAGATATGACACCAAAGCATAGAAAACAAACAAAATGAACAAATGAGACTACATCAAACAAAAAAGCTTCCACTCAGCAAAGGAAACAACAGAGGAAAAAGGTAATCTCCGAAATAAGAAAATATATTTGCAAAAAATATCTGATAATGGGTTAATTTCCAAAACATTTAAAGAACTCCTCAATAGTAAAAATATTAAACATCATATTTAGAAAAGGACTAAACACTTGAAAAAACTTTTCTTTAAAGAAGATACACAAATATCCAACATGTATATGAAAATGTGCACATCACTTGCTGCGAGCCGGCACAACTAGTAATTCCAGGTCCTGAGTGGGAACAGCACAGAATTAAGAAAATAGGCCTAGAGAAAAAAAGGATAGGATCAGGAGGCCTCTGCAATGCTGATGGCAAGAACAGAGCGGGCTCCACACCCACTTCTTGCTTTATTTATAGGGTGAAGTGAAGCCATTTGCAAATCAAAGATATTTCTGATGACATTTCCAAGGTAACCCAAGAATTCTACCAATTGCAGAAAACCCCCACAATACATAATATCTTAATTTCACAAAACAAAGGATAAAAAGAAACGTGCTTCTACTCTTTCCCAGAGACATGGAGGGTAGGATGAGTATAAACAATCCAGCACCACAGCAAAATAGCCTTTAGCAACTTCACAGAACAAGTGGGGTGAGCTGTTGGGCAGACTGTCAGATTACTACTGCCAGTTCCTCACACCTCTGTCCTCCAAAAATCTAAACTGCAAAGACCATGTTGGCTTTCAGTCCCAAACAATCACTAATCACCAAAGAAATGCAAATAGAAATCACAATGAAATAGCACCTCACACATATTAAGATGGCAATAACACTGGGGAACAAAATTTTTGTTGCATTCACAAAGACACTTGTTCTTACCTAATTCGAGTGTGCTGATCTCAATCTGACATTAGTTTTTCTCTGTAAACTACAATTTTTTTTTGCAATTCAAAATTTTAGGTTTCTATCTTATTGTAAAATTTTCAACATTTAGCTTAACATAATAAAGTAGAATGTCTTCTTGGGCATCATCTTTGTGAAAATATAATAATTTATATAATTCAGTAAATACGCTAATAAATACACTAAAAAAGATATGATTGCATCAGAATTCGTCTATAATTTTGAAATAGAACACATTAAAACACATATTTTAATCATAAAATTGGTGCAAAACTTAAATTCTATTCAGGCAAAAATTTGCATTTGTAGGTCCTGTTGGTATACTTGTTGTCTTCTTGGGCATCATCTTTGTGAAAATATGATCATATGAGGTCCATCGAATATACCTGCTTTATTTTTCTCGAAAGACAAGGTAGGAAAATCAGAAATAATATGTTGAAAGCATTTACTTTCTCTACTCAAAGCCTGAACAAAATGCTTCATTAAGCCAAGTTTGGTGTGAAGTGGGGGGAAAAATGATTCTGTCTTGTTAACTACAAGTTTATTCACAATATTTTGCATCCGTACTTCCAGAGCTTCACATTTTGGCCTCTCCTTCTGTGTCCAGTGTTCCTCTTGAGCTCAGCTGTCCCACAAACACAGAAAGCAAGGATACTTCGTGAAACCTCTTTGTTGTCCTAGAAGGAAATTTACCATTTTAAGATCCACACAAATGACCCAGGTATACTCCTCATACTTCAGAAAGTCCAGTACAATTTTTATGTCATTCTAATCTTCTCGCAGATGGGTTGAATAACCAATTGGAACCGCTGCATAAGCATTACCATTGTTTAGGAGAACACATTTCAGACTCCATTTAGAGCTGTCAAGAAATAGCTGCCGTTCTGTTGGACTGTGTCATAACACCTAGCTGGCTGAGAAGACTACTGATATCATGACAGTAAACAAAGTGTTTGTCTTTGGAATAAAAGTCCACAAAATTTGTTTACACTTACTGAAATGGGATACTTTAGCTCAGGGGTGCTCAATACGTGGATCGTGATCTACTGGTGGATCATGAAGGAAGTGTGGTTAGATCACATGATGTTAAAAAGACATTTGTCTTTTGATTGGCATGTAGGGTAGCCAATCTGACATCTGAACTTTTGACACCCGACACATGCGCGTTAAACCACACTAACTTGTTCAGTTACATTACTGCATAGTTAGCCTTCAATTTATTTAAACTAAATACAACAAAGGGTATAAAAATGAGTGCCATAGCTGGTCCGAGTAAGAAGCCTAAAACCTACACACTTTCATACAGAATGGAAGGGGATTTTTTTCACCATGACATATTCTAAGTGCATTTGCCTCATCTGTCTGTGTGCCTTTGCTATTCCAAAGAAGGGAAATGTGGAGCGGCTTTTTCAGACTGTTCATAAAAACTATGACATTGACTTTCCTCCAAAAAGAGAGCTGAGAAGGAGAAAGGTGAAAGAAGAATACTCAATATTAAATAGTAATAATAGTAAGTTAAATAATGATAATATAGAAGAAATAAATTTATGTTTTCCATTTTTATTGTAGGTAGATCATTTTGACTTGGTCATTTAATAAGTAGCTCACAAGCTGATAAAGTGTGGGCACCCCTGCTTTAACTGACTGGTGAAGTACATTCTTTTCTTGAAGCCTGGAGGCTAATAACTAGCTGCTTTCTTTGATAGGCCCAAATCTCTTACTAAATCATTCAATTTGGGTTGGCTAAACTGCTGAGGGGTTAATGACTGCTTGGCATCATCAGAAGAAAACCCTTCAGATTATACAACCATTTTCTCATGCATCTTATAAAAAATACATTTGATCACCATGTTTACTTTCTTCATTCTTAGAAGAAATAAAACCATTAAAAACTGAAACGGGGAGTGTCTCAGAGCATGGGATAGGTCGTATTGCTGAAGGAATCTTAGAATATGGGATCATATGCCGTTTTTTCTTGCTGATGGACGCCCTTTGTATGAATCAGATAGAAATAACAGTCACTGCTGTGGTTCTTAGGTTCACACCAAACCAAGGGAATACCAAAAGGCATTCCTTTGTATTTTCCTTTTGTCCAGCCATGAACCATTTCCTCACAATTATGACACACATATGAGGAGCCCAATTCTTGTCTTGATCGCCAAGGGGAACTTAAAAAAAGGCAATATATGCACATGTCACAAATGATGAAATATTGCACCTTTGATGTTGAAGTGTGTAACAGCCACATATATAACAAATGTTGTCAGGACTATTCTTACATTTATGCCTATTCTAAGAAGCCATGATTCAATCTTAAAACAAAATAAGAGGGTGTTTTTATCAGATAATAATTTTTTACATTTAAAAATAACTACAATTATGTCAAAGTGATGTTTGTAAAACATTAATTGCCTTGTGGTTATGTTCAATCCAAGAGTCGTTGCCCTTTAACTCCAATTGAAAAACCAATACATGCCATTAACTGTAACAAAAAGAAATTAAAGTACATAAAAACTAGAGTATTCACGGAAAAACAGATTTTATATTTAGAATCAGCAATGCAGAAATATATAGAAACAGTTCTAAAACCTCATGCAACAGAATATGAAAAAAAAATTGTTTCCTCGTGTTATCAAAGGCAACAATTGTTCAGAATGTTAAGAAACTAGAAACCTTATGCACTGTTGGTAGGAATGCAATATGTGGTGCAGCTACTATGGAAAGGACTATGGAAGTTCCTGAAAAAATAATTAGAACTACTGTTCAGCAATATATATGCCTATAGATTATAATAAAAGTCTTGTACACTTTAAAATCTGTTAAGTGTTTTTACCTCAATAAAAATAAACAAGAAAACAATTGAGGCATGGAGCAATTAGGAGACTTATAAAAGGTCACACAGCCAGCTACCACATGGTAAACAGAGATTAGAATTGAGAATTTTACTGTTCTAAGTCTCAGGCATATTTCACCACAGCTTATGCTATAGACTGAAAGTGTCCTCTCAAATTCATGTTTTAACCTAATCCTTAATACGATGGCATTTGGAGGTAGGCTTTTGAGAGGTGATTAAGTCACAAGGGTGGAGGCTTCATGAGTGGATTTGTGTCCTTATAAAAGAGACCCCAGAGTGTTTCCCCCTCTCTTTTACCATGTGGGAATCCAGCAGGAAAACTGCAATCTATGAGCAAGGAAACAGATCCTCATCAGACACCAGTTCTGCTTTTGCCTTTGTCATGGACTCCTTAGTCCTTTTTGGCCTCCAGAACTGTTTCTGTTGTTTATAAATCACCAATCTTTGGTATTCTGTTATAGCAGCTCAAACTGAACAAGAGCATAGGTCCAAAATGTTGCCTAGAACAGCTCATTAGTGGACTGCATTAGACTAGAGTAACATGGAGTGAAGCAGGCACATCAATTATGTGCACGTGAGAGGTTGGTTCTGAGATATAGTACATATAAACCTGTTCTCTTGGACATTTAAACAGTATATTCTTTACTTATTTACATACTTAATCTGTTCTTTCTTTGAAGAACATTCTTTTTTGAAGAAAGGTTTCAGTTTATTCTCCATCAAACTGTTACTACTTTAGCATCTGTGGACTCTGAACAAGACAAGTGGCCGCAGGGCACTTCCCAGACCCTGCTTGAGTTCCTCCTCCTAAAAGCTACTGCTCAGAAACAAGAAGGGGGAAAAGTCATGTGTGGGCTTAATTAGCAGTGATCAGAAGCACTCTCTTCTTTTCCTGAACAACCTCAAAAACTACCCCAATTTTATATTTAACTTTGTTAGAAAAATTAAACAATAAATTCTTATATAATTGTATGTATTCTTAACTCAGAGTAATCTGATAATTATCAACTAGGATTTATTTGTCAGGATTCTTTGGGTCTGTCATTTCAGAGAGTGGTTAACCATAATTGGGACTTGGGTACAAAGAAAAGCATAGGGCACACAGGGCAGGGAGAGACTGAAGGGTTTCACCAGTTGCTTTGTAAACAAAGGATGGACAGCACTCTCACTCAGCCATTGGTTCAACAGGAAAGCAGCAAATAAAAATAAAACAATAGGATAGAAATGTACTTTCGAAGCAGGTCCTAAAGCAGGGGTGCCCACACTTTTTCAGCTTGCGAGCTACTTATAAGATGACCAAGTCAAAATGATCTACCTACAATAAAAATGGAAAACATAAATTTATTTCTTCTATATCATCATTATTTAAGTTACTATTATTACTATTTAATATTGTATATTCTTCTTTCACCTTTCTCTTTCTCAGCTCTCTTTTCAGAGGAAAGTCAATGTCATAGTTTTTATGAACAGTCTGAAAAAGCCGCTCCACATTTCCCTTCTTTGGAATAGCAATGGCACACAGACAGATGAGGCAAACGCACTTAGAATATGACATGGTGAAAAAAATTCCCTCCCATTCTGTATGAAAGTGGTAGGTTTTAGGCTTCTTACTTGGACCAGCTATGGCACTCAATTTTATACCCTTTGTTGTATTTAGTTTAAATAAATTGAAGGCTAACTATGCAGTAATGTAACTGAACAAGTTAGTGTGGTTTAACGCGCATGCGTAGGGTATCAAAAGTTCAGATGTCAGATTGGCTACCCTGCATGCCAATCAAAAGACAAATGTCTTTTTAATGTCATGAGATCTACCCACACTTCCTTCGCGATTGACCAGTAGATCACGTATTGAACACCCCTGTCCTAAAGTATTTCTCCTGCTTTGGTAATCTTTTTCCTTTACTGAATCCCTTCTGCCTTTATGACCCCAAACTAGGAGGACAACAAGAGAGGAAGGGAGCTGGGACCTTTGAGCTGCTGCAGTCGGACATGAAGCGGGGAGAGAGCGGGGTGTCCTGGAGTCAGTGATGATTGTCCTCTCAGTAGAAAAAGTTCTTTGAGGAATAAAAAACAAAACCCAATAGATTATCAGGACTCTGAAGAAAAGGCAGCCAATCCCTACTTCCCCAGCACCACCTGAAAAGGTCAAAAGTCCCTCAGAGAAGTCTCACTTGGCATGTAGAACAAAGTGGCTTTGGTACATTTGGGTGGAAAGCTAACTAGCCCCAGGCATCCAGGGCCGGGATATTCCATGTTGGAGGCACAGACGTGTGGACATAGCCCGTGGAAGAGTCAGAGGAGCTGAAGGAACTAATAGCCTACAGGTTGACTGAGCTCAGAGCAGCAAGGCTGCAGAAACCTGAGGACCACTTGGGCAGCAATCATGAACTCCAACACTGGTGACCAACATGATGTCCCTAAACTTTAGGCATGCCATCATACCTCAGCAGACACCAGTGCAAGATAGCTGGTGACCTGGTTACATTCCACAGAAGACATTGAATTTCCAGGGGAAGTATGAGGTCCATGGGTCCTTTTCCCACAGACATGGACAAGGCAAGCCCCTGGAACCCAGATAGTTTCTGGGAAGGAAGAGGGAGGGAAACCAACCCTGACTGGGAGTTTAATTTTGAACTGAAGAGATTGCTTTCAACTGCAAAAAACTTGCTTACCTTTAATTGGCAAGGTTAAATCTCTACCCAGCCCATGTCCCGCCCTCAAAATAAGAACAGAAGACTAAAGAGCAAGAATAGATCAGTTGGAAGAATGAAGTGTATTCTCGTACCTGACTAAATTAAACTGTGTATTACAAGCAGAAGACAGCCTACTTTCAAAGAGAAGGAACTTAAAGAAAACCACCTTCTTATCATTTGTCCTAGACATGAGCAGAATCTCTCATACAATCAGAGAGACAAGTGCTCACCTAAAGATGTGCCAGTGGCAGCACAACTGAGCTTGGATACCTAGGTGACCTGCTGGCAGGACCGTGTAGAAACCCTGATAGAAATGGGAGAGCCGGTGTGCAGGCACAGCTGGCCACCTGGCAGAGCTGGGGCAGTCTGAGCAGACTGTTCTGTACACATCATGAGCAAAAGACTAGGAGTTGAGCGGCTTGAGGGCTTTTCAGGCATATTGTGTTCACTTTGGCTGCCTATACAATTTTCTGCTAAATTCCTTTTCCATTAAAGCTTTAATGAAAGTATGCATGCACAACATGCATCTGTGGGTGGAGGTGAGAAGCCAGGTGAGTTGCTGTTCTTAATCTCCATAGGCAGCCATAATTCCCAAAAGCCTCCATCCACAGAATAGCATTTAACTAGTGTTCAAAGTACTCTTCTGTCATCTGCCAGGCTTACTTTAACCTGATATCAGACTTACCTTGATTCGTCCTTCACCAACTCTGTTTGCTGTGAGCCTTTAGCATCTCTTAACTATAATAAAATAAAATAAGGGGGGGGGATACAAGGCAAGCGAAATCAAACTTGCTGAGACCACTGGCAAGTCCCAAAACTTCTTTACTACATATTGGCTTTTCTATTCTGATCTCTAGAATCCTGTAAGGCCAGGCCAACATTGCTTGACTTTACCAGCTCCAGATCCCCAATAATATTGTATGATTCCACCTTGAAACTTTCCTCTGTGCCCCACAGCTCAGTTAATTCAAATTCTGAGCATTTTGTTATATATTCCAAGGAATTTTCTTTATCATACTTGTGCTTTCCACTCTACTTTTGGAGAAAAATCAAACCTTTTTTTTTTAAATCCAGTGTTCCAAATCTTCTGAATAAGAAGGTGATATTCAATAGCTTTGGTGACAGTCTAACCCTTTGATTTTATGCAATTATTCCATATGCAGAATACTACCTCTCACTGCCTTCTTCAAAAAAACAGCATAATTAGTACCCAACAGATTTTGTGCGTGTCTGATATAAGTAGCAAATTCAAGAGAAAAGATAATTTTGGAATCAAACTACTCCACTATTTAACCTTCAGCATTGTTATAACTATAAAATTAATATTGTTACAATTTGCCTTTATGTTCGGCTAATAGTGTATACAGATAATGTCAATTGAGTTCCCCAGTATGTATAGTGAGAAAAAAAACAGCACCACAAAAATAAATAAATAAGCAATCCTATCACTGTGTTCTCAGTGGGCAGTCCGACGGACTTGCAAGTGATTTACTGAGAAAGAATCTGTGGGATTGTAGACCCAGCAGTGACCATGAATACCATTTTACTAAGCAAACAAGTCAGTACTATATAGAATACTAAGTAGAATAAATTGACAAGGGGGAGGCAAGTCATTTAGATTAGTCACATTTTAGATTATTTTTATATTTTTATCATCAGTTCTTTTAAAAACAAAAAATCACATAAACTAAAGCTTTGGAACATATTTCTGCTAACCGGTATCAGCAATGCTTTAATCATTTATTTCTCACTCAGTGTAACAATCAGATGTTTCAATTTTAAGGACATTCCACCCACTTTCAATATACTCCCAGTCCAATCCTAATTACCCACTTTCAGCTACTTGTTTCTTTGCTTGTGGCTGCAAACCCTGTAAAACTGGCAAACTTGTGCCTAATAAGCAGCTATCCTAAAGAAGCAATGTGAAATCCCAGAGCCAACATTGAACATAAAAACTTCCTCTATGACATCCAAAATGATTCCTTCTTAGAGGTGAGTTGTGATTTACTAAAAACAAAATTGTTCTTGTAATTAGAACACCTATGTTCAAGCCCCAGTTTAGCTACTTATTCAATGTGAAACCCCAAGTCACCCACTTACTTCTCTGCATAAGATGGATTTTATTTCCCCAATAGCCCTTTCAGAAGCAGGAGACAAAAATTAGTCAATATATGAGCAGTGCTCAGTAATGAAAACAGTCACAGTAAAGTTACAGATTGTATATAGAAACTAAGAAAGTATTGTTGATTTTGAATCCTAGGTAGAAAAGTGTATTTAAACGATGCTTAAGGTATAAACATAAAGAAAATGGAAGTGTGATCTCAACAAACTATATACCAAGTAAAATCTACCAGGTCTGTTATGTAATTTACAGGCCCAGGGGAAAATGAAAATGTGAAGCCACTTATTCAAAAAACAAGAGAGAAAAGAGACATTTCTTTGGTGCTTTCTCCTTACTTATCATGGTGGGGTTTTATTTTTGCTATTTAATATCATGTTGATTGGGCAGGGGCAACTACAAGGTGGGTATAGACCTTCATAGGTGAAGGTCCTACCCCATGACTCAGAGGACAGGGTCTGATCCCTTTTTCCATGTGTCTGCTTCTCCCCCACCTGAAGAGGGCAGCAGTCCTCATGGGGCAGACCCAGGGGAGCAGGTATAGGGAGAACCCATCCTGAGGTGGCAGAGAAGCAGGCTGCATCATTCTATCACCTTCACTTAAAAAATACAAATCCAAAGATAAAATTACAAAGAATTTCAAAATGATAACAGCACAGCATTAAACCTCAAGAAGGGCTCCCTTCTGAGCACTAGGTCCTTGGTGACTGCACTGGTGGCATGCCCATAAATTCCTTCCTGTTATCTACCATGTTTGGGGCCCTAAATGTTTTCAGAGGCAGCATGACATACGGAATGTAAGACAACAGACTCTGAAGTTAGCTAGATTGCTGGTATCGCTTCCGGTTCTGCTTCTCGCCGGCTGCATAATCTTGAGCAAATTAATTTTTTCTTTGACTATCAATTTCTCCATTTGTAAACCAAGGGTGATAATAATAATCATTGATTTCATATGGTCAAATTGAAAGGTCTGATATACCAAGAGTTAGCAAAGATAAGGAGCAAAGGGAACTCTAGTTCCCTGCTGCAGAGAGCATAAATTGCTCCACCACCATTGAAAACGCATGGCATCATCTTTAAGATTTAAACAGAAATGTAACTTGTAATCTGGCGATCTCTGTTACCTAAGTACACACCCAACAAAAATTTGCCCACATGTCCATTAAGAGACATGTATAAAAATGTTTATGGCATCATATTCACAATAGCTAATAAGTAATAAAATGTGCCACATCATTGTAATGCATTTGTAAATAGAAGGCTATATATTCCTAAAGTGGAAAAGCTCTTGTTACACAAAACAGCATGGCTAAATCTCAGAAATATAATACTGAATGACAAAAACTGGATCCAAATGAGTACATATATGATTCCAATTATGAAATCATAAGACGGGAAAAACTAACTATAGTGTTAGAAATCCAGGTTGGTGTTTATTTTTAGGAAGAAAAGGAACCATATTACACTGGGGAACAAAATCTTTGTTGCATCCACAAAAACATGTGTTCTTACCTAATTCGAGTGTGCTGATCTCAAATCTGACATTAGTTTTTCCCTATAAGCTACACTTATTTTGTAATTCAAGATTTTATGTTTTCATCTTATTGTAAAATTTTTAACATTTAGTTGAACATAATGAAATAGAATGTCTTCTTGGGCATCATCTTTGTGAAAATATAATAATTTATATAATGCAGTAATACACTAATACACAAAAAGATATAATTGCATCAGAATTTGTCTACAATTTTGAAATAGAATATATTAAAACTTATTTTAATCATAAAATTTGTGCAAAAATTATTTAAATTCTATTCAGGCAAAATCTGCGTTTGTAGCTCTTGCATTTGTGTACTTGTTGAGGAAAATCTTGTTTGATGATCTAGAAGTAGTCTGCTCATCACTAACAGATCCAAGATTTTTGGGAAACTTATTAAGGTGACTATTCAGGAAGTAAATCTTAACACTCATGTTACATCCAATATTGCAGAAAAAAAAGCCAGTAGAGTCCTTTGAACCAGAAGTTCATAGTTTTCTGCTTTTTTGTTGCCAAGGAAGTTCTTTGTAATTACCACAAAAAACTGCATGCTGCTTTCTTCTCCTTATTCATCTTCTGGGCAAATTCTTTGTCACGTATGAGGGTTCGAAGTTGAGGTCCATTGAATACACCTCCTTTTATCTTCTCAAAAGACAAGGCAAGAAAAACAGAAATGATATGTTGAAAACATTCACTTTCCTATTCAAAGCCTGAACAAACTGCTTCATTAAGCCAAGTTTGATGTAAATTGGGAAAAAATGATCCTGTCTTGATCAACTACAAGTTCATTCACAATATTTTGCATCCCTACTTCCAGCGCTTCACGTTTTGGCCACTCCTTGTGTAACCAGTGTTTCTCCTGAGCTCACTGTTCCACAAACACAGAAAGCAAGATTACTTTGTGAAACCTCTTTGTTGTCCTAACAGGAAATTTACCATTTTAAGATAGACACAAATGATCTAGTTATGTTCCTCATACTTCAGAAAGTCAAGGACAATTTTATGTCATTCTAATCTTCTCGCAGATGAGTTGAAGAACCAATTGGAATCGCTGCATAAACATTACCGTTGTGTCGGAGAAAACATTTCAGACTCAGTTTAGAGCTGTCAAGAAATAGCTGCCATTCTGTTAGAATGTAAGTGGTAACACCTAGCTGGCAGAGAAGACTACTAAAATCATGACAGTAAACAAAGTTTTTGTCTTTGGAAGAAAAGTCCACAAATATTTGTTCACGCTTCCTGAAATGGGATACTTTAGCTGACTGGTGAGGTACATTCTTTTCTTGAAACCTGGAGGCTAATAACTCAGCTGCTTTCTTTCATAGGCCCAAATCTCTTACTAAGTCAATCAATTCAGGTTGGCTAAACTGCTGATGGGTTAATGACTGCTTGGCATCAGAATAACACCCTTCAGATTCTACAATGATTTCCTCATGCATCTTATCAAAATACACTTGATCACCATGTTCACTTTCTTTGTCCTTAGAAGAAATCAAACTATTGAAAACTGGAACTGGGAGTGTCTCAGAGTATGGGATAGGTCGTATTGCTGAAGAAATCTTATGCAATCATATGCCGTTTTTTCTTGCCGATGCCCTTTGTATGGATCAGACAGAAATAACAGTCACTGCTGTGGTCCTTAGGTTCACGTCAAACCATGGGAATACCAAA
Source organism: Rhynchonycteris naso (assembly GCA_037038555.1). Classification (NCBI taxonomy): domain Eukaryota; kingdom Metazoa; phylum Chordata; class Mammalia; order Chiroptera; family Emballonuridae; genus Rhynchonycteris; species Rhynchonycteris naso. Next base: position 235,365,653 of record CM072998.1, read on the forward strand.
AGGCATTCCTTTGCATTTTCCTTTTTACCAGTCACAAAGCATTTCCTCACAATTATGACACACAACATGAGGAGCCCAATTCTTGTTTTGATATCCAAGGGGAGCTTGAAAATAGGCAATATATGCTCATGTCACAAATGATGAAATATTGTGCCTTTGACGTTGAAGTGTGTAACAGCCACATATATAACAGAAGGTTTCAGGACTATTCTTAATATTTATGCCTACTTTAAAACAAAATAAGAGGGTGTTTTTATCAGATAATAATTTTTTACATTTAAAAACAACTATAATTATGTCAAAGTGATGTTTGTAAAACATTAATTGCCTTGTGGTTATGTTCAATCCAAGAGTTGTTGCCCTTTAACTCCAATGGAAAAACCAATGTTACCATTAACTGTAACAAAAAGAAATTAAAATTGCATAAAAACTACAGCATGCACACAAAAAAACAGACTTCAGATTTGGAATCAGCGATGCAGAAGTATATAGAAAACGTTCTAAAACCTCATGCAACAGAAAATGAAAAAAAAATTGTTCCCCAGTGTTATGTATCAGGGAACCAAAGATGTACAACATATGATCTCTTTTCTCAAGAATCTCGCCTCTAATGAGATCATGTACATAAAAATGCGTTATGAGTTGGAAACATATAAACCATTTTAATGTTACAATTTTGAGTAATAATATCCAGATAAGCTTATATCTAAAGTTAAATAAGCTGATATGTAACAGTTTCTTCTCATGTTTAGTCAATAAGACAAATAATATCTCATTAGCTGAAACCCATTTTGCAGGCCAAGGCTGTGTTTCCATCAAGAGTCTATGGCTGATGGAATGGAATAAATCTTCATTTCCTCTCCTCTCTCCTCAACCCATATGAATGCAGCCTAAGTGCCTCCTGTCAGCAGGAGAGGATTATAGAGTAACTCAGATAATGTGACTTAGATGTGATTACTTAATCATGTTCTCTCTCCTTGTCTGGATAAAAATTCAAGCAGAGTACAGTCACCACTTTCTCTCTGAGACCAAAGAAAAACATAATTTGTCATTAAAAAGCAAGTAATAATAATGAAAATCAGCAGCAGGAGCAACAACAACACTAATAATGTCCTTACAATAAGCTTCCCAACTCATGTTTGATTAGTAAAATATTTATATAAAATTATAATCACAGCAATAGGAAATTGGGCTTATTTATGGAAATTTGAAATGTTATGACCTTGGCAAATACTGAGAAATTACTAATAAGTGCAAAATGTTTTTCCTTCATATTTTACTCTCCTTTTAAATTATGTGATTTCTTTTTAATGGGACACTACCTCTCTTTATTTTTAATAGAGTATTTGTTACATATCTTATTTCTGCTACATTCCCATAAAGGTATTCTAGATTATAATCATACTGAGAGAGAATCTAAATATCATGCATCTTTAGGTCTAAACATGACCTTTGTAGCAACAAAGAAATAAAAGAATAAAAAAAGCATATTACTTAAACAAATAACTTGGAGTTCAAATGCTTGAAGATTAAAAAGAGTATGAAATACAAAAGATAACAAAACTAAACAACAGTTTTTTTTCCTTGATGTTGACTACTGTGTCACAGAATAGAAACTGAATTCCAGCTTTATTCTCCTTGTTTTGGGGCAAATAACATTCATCTTGAAGGATAGAGTAATAAACACTACTAATTTTCACATATCTTCACATATCTTAACCCAACTACCCAACTTTTTAAGATTTTAAGTCAATTGTATATGAATGAGAATGCATTTTTTCTGACTCTGGTACGTACAGTCTAGGAAAAATTTTGTTGGAGTTCACAAGTCTGTTATAAATAGCAATACAATTTACATTCTTCTGCACATTCGCTATGGGCTATTTATACAGAGGTAGATTTCTGGATCTAAAGGACGTTATGTGAACCTTAGGAGATAGCACCAAACAGTCCTCCAGCTTGTTAGATCAATTTACTCTCTCACTAGATTTATCTCAAGTATTTTCATTTTTATATTACTACAAACAGTATATATTAAATTTTTATCTTCTAATTGTTATTATAATGAAATACTATTTATTGTTGTGTATTGAGCTAATAGTAGTCATTATATGTTAATTTACTTATTAATTATATCAATTATCTGTAGATTTTCAATGTATTTTCTATGTATATAATCATGCCTTCCAAGAAAAATAACACTTTTATTTCTTTCTTTACAATCTTAATAACTTTTAACTTTTTCCCACTTTTATTGCATTGACTAAAACCTTAGTCCTGATCTTGAAGGAAAAGCTCTAAATCTAAAACTGTTAAATATAAAAATTTTAATATGTATTTTTATAAATACCTTTTTATCACATTAAGGCAGTTGTTGTCTAGTGGCTGACTGCTGAGAGTATTCATTATGAACAGATGTTAAATTTTATTAAATGCACTCATGAATTAACTGAAATGTAACTGGAATAATTCCAACTTGCTTCTGATGAATTATCTTCTGTATATATAGTTAAATTTGATAATATTTTGATTACAATTATTATATCTATGTTTGTGAAAGAGATTGATCTATAATTTTATTGTCTTATAATGTCCTTAGGTTCTGTGTCAAAATAAGACTGGCTTCATAAGGCAAATTGCAAAGCACTTTCTATGTTTCTGGTTTCCCAAAATGTATAAAATGATGTTATTTCATTCTTAAATGTTGAAAATATTTTACTGTAGAGCTATTTGGGCCTATTATATATTTTTTTCTTTATTAATTTTAACGGGGTGACATTAATAAATCAGGGTACATATGTTCAAAAAAAACATCTCCAGGTTATCTTATCATTCTATTATGTTGCATACCCATCACCCAAAGTCAAATTGTCCTCTGTCACCTTCTATCTGGTTTTCTCTGTGCCCCTCCCCTCCTCCCTATCCCACCCTCCTCCCTCCCCCACCCCGTAACCACCACACTCTTGTCCATGTCTCATAGTCTCATTTTTATGTCCCACCTATGTATGAAATCATGCTGTTCTCAGTTTTTTTCTGATTTACTTAAAAAGCTTTGGTACATATATACTGTGGAATACTACTCAGCCATAAGAAATGATGACATCGGATTATTTACAACAAAATGGATGGACCTTGATAACATTATACAGCCTAGTATATTTTTGTTGTTATTGTTGTTTGGGTTTTTAGTGGGGAGACTTTAACTTACTAATTAAATTCTTTTGTAAATATAGTATGTTTAGATTTTAAACTTCTCTTGATGTTATTTTAACAAGTTTGTTTCAATAATTTTTTTTATTTCTTTTAAATTAAATGTATTGGCACAGAGTTGTTCATAGGTTTCTTCTCTACTTATTTTTAATTTCTGTAGGCTCCATAGTTATATTTATTTTTTTCTAACATTAATAATGTGTATCTTAGCACTTTTTTATCAGTCATACCAGGAATTTATTAATTTTGTTCATATTTTTAAAAAGCAGCTTTTAGCTTAGTTGAATACCTATTATACATTATTTTTGGTTTTATTGTTTCCCATATTTGTAAATTTTTTTGTTATTTTTCAAAACCAATTTCCTGGTTTCCTGAATTCTTAAAATAAATGCTTATATCATCTTCAGTCTTTCTTTTAATATAAGAATTAAGGACTACAATAAATCTTTAACTACAGCTGTGTCTGAATCTCACAGGATTTGATATGCCATATTTTTATTAAAGGTTAGTTCAAACTATGTTTAAATTTCTATTAAATTACTATTTGAAGTCATGGGTTATTTATAGGAATATTACTTGATACATAAGTATTTAAAAATTTCCTAGATATCTTTGTATTATTCCAGCTTATATTTAATGTGGCTAGAGAACACAAATTCTAATTCTATGAAGTTTGTTAAAACTTGCTTTTGGTGCTTTATTGGTAAGTGTTATATATTTAGTTGGAAATATAAGGTATTTAGAAATTTGAGGCACAAAATTCTATACATGTTATTTGAATCAGATTTAATAATTGTTCAAATTCTCCATATTCTTAACAATTCTACCTACTATTTTATTTGTAATGAGACAGATGAGTTAAAGCCTTCCAATATGACAGTAGATGTTGTTTACTTTTCCTTTTAGCTCTGTTGGATTCTTCTTTGTATATACTTAGACTGTGCTTTAAGAACCCTATTTAGAAAAGCTATATACATTTCAAATAGATTTGCCCTTTTATCATTATGGAATGCCCTTACTAATTCTAGTAATATTTCTTCATTAAAGTCTACTTTGCCTATTAGTATAGTAATGACAGCTTTCTGTTGGATAGTATTTTCATTATCTATCCTTTTACTTTCAACTGTTCTTATATTTATGTTATAAGCAGTATATATCTGGGTTTTTTTTTATCTAATCAGTGATATTTATCTTCAATCAGAGTATTAATCCATTTAAATTTTAATTACTGTTATTTCAAACATATCTGGGATTCTTCTTTCTATTTTATTTACATATGTCCCATCAATTATTTTTTCTCCCCACCCCCTTTTCTTACCTGAGTTAATCAAGTAAAATTTGTCCATTTTTCTCTTTATTTATGTGTACACACACTCACACACACTCCACATAGCACTTTTACTTCTCAGACAGTACAAATACAAATATTACACTTCAATTCTATTTATTTCACTTACTGTATTTTTGCTGTTGATATGTATTTTAATAATAAATATTTTTAAGCCTCACAAAACATTATCATTGTTTTGTATAGTAAATATTCAGATTTATGATATATTTATATTTCTTTTTAAATGTATTTTTATATCTGCATAAAGAATGTTTTTGTATTTCTCATCATGAAGGATAATTTAGAATTACCATTTATTTTATTTTTTTTACAGAGACAGAGAGTCAGAGAGAGGGATAGATAGGAACAGACAGACAGGAACAGAGAGAGATGAGAGGCATCAATCATTAGTTGTTTGTTGCGACATCTTAGTTGTTCATTGATTGTTTTCTCATATGTGCCTACCATGGAACTTCAGCAGACAGAGTAACCCCTTGCTCAACCCAGTGACCTTGGGTCCAAGCTGGTGAGCTTTGCTCAAACCAGATGAGCCCGCCCTCAAGCTGGCGACCTCGGAGTCTCAAACCTGGGTCTTCTGCATCCCAGTCCAACACTCTATCCACTGCACCGCCGCCTGGTCAGGCCCATTTAATTTTTTTTATAAAGATCCATATTCTCTAGCTAAATTCATTTTTTCTTCTTGTATTTTTCTAGAGTGAGAAGCGGGGAAGCAGAGAGACTCCTGCATGTGCCCGACCAGGATCCACGGGACATGCCCACTAGGGGGCGATGTTCTTCCCATCTGGCATGTTGCTCCATTGCAACCAGAGCCATTCTAGCACCTGAGGCAGAGGCGGTGGAGCCATCCTCAGTGCCTGGGCCAATGGTGCTTTGGTTGTGGGAGGGGAAGAGAGAGATAGAAAGGAGAGAGGGAAGGGTGGAGAAGCAGAGGGGTGCTTCTGTGTGCCCTGACCGGGAATCAAACCCAGGACATTCACACACAGGCTGACGCTCTACCACTGATCCAACCGGCCAGGGCCCCTGGCTAAAGTCTTCATCATGTCACTTATATTTTGAACATTTTTGTTATCATTATTATCAGTTCTAGCTTCTAAAAGTTCAATATCTAGAATACTCATAAGTCTGGTTTTTGTGGCTTTTTTCTCTTATTTTGTGGTCGTTTAAACATCTCCTGACACAAATCATTTTTGCTTGAATGCTAAACAGATTTGTCTTTTGTTAGGCAGTTGGGAGGAAGAGGGCATGAACTGATCTATAGATTAAGTTGACTCAAGATAGATTCCATTTTTTTGTTTGTTTGGTTGGTTCATTTTGATTAAACTCTGAGTATATCTTCCAAAGGGTATCTAATGAAAGCCTCAAGTCATTATTAGGAAGCCTCCTTCACAACAACACATAAACTCAGACTTTTGGGTTTTAGCCCCATGAGACTACTGAAAGTTCTAAATTTTTCCCTTACTTTTGCCCTTCTGCCTTATGCAGTGTAGAAACTGATAAATTGTTCAAGGCAAAAACAGCTTCCCTGTAATTCAATTTTGTTCAGGATCTTGGCGCTGTAAGTTCTGGCTGCCTTTATAAACTCTCAATTCCCATTATTTTCCTCCAAGGCCTCTGAATTTGCTAAAATATAGCCACTTTCTGCTCAGTCACTGTGATCTATGCTGCTTAGGAATCAGTAATTTTCTTAAAAGAAAAAAAAAGAATAAAGTATCCTCTCTGTGTACTTTCTCAACTTTGCCCCACAAAGCCTGATTTCCTTGATTGCCCTATGATGACTTCAAACAACTGTGTTTTTTTAATTTATATTTTATTCATAATTTATAGTTTTTGTTTTTTTGGTGATGAGGTTCCCAAGGTTGTTTGATATGACAGATAACAAGCTACTCTATCATAGCTGGTAGAAGGCCTAGTCATTCTTTTCTGAAAGATATTACAATAATTGACCTTCAGAGATAAATGATATAGAAACATTAGCTGACAGCCTGGTTGTCTTTCCTTGTTAGGTACAATCTTCTCAACTATAGCAGCTCATAGCAGAGATCTAGTAGAGAAAGGAAGAGAAACTGTATATAATATTTCTGTGAATGTTATATAAGAGAGTAATGACTCTTATAAATCTTTACATTTTAATTAAACTACTGGTGTCTTCTTGCATTAGATTAATGGGGCCACTAGGACTGAGTGAGATATTTAGGCTAAATCAAAGAAACTGCCTTGAAATGTAGGACTTTCTATATAGTACCATTTTATACTCCTGCTTTTCTTTCCTTTAAAGATACATTGAGTTATTCTTTGCATTTAAACTGCATAGATTTAGGAAATGGAATATATATAATTCAAAATGGTTCTTAAAGCTGCAATTTTATGCTGTGCATAGGATAGGTGATGCTAAATTAGTTGGCTAATGTTTATTTTTTTAAACTTTGTTGATATAAAGATTCAGATTATAGCGATTATTTTAGAGAAAGCAATAAACCGAATATGACATCTTTTCCCTCTCATTTGAAATAAAAATAATTTCCCCTGAATTAAGTTTTAGGATATGACACCTTAGCTGCTTCTTAGACAATCTGTGATCAAAGTATTTCCCTTGATCTTTCTCTCAAATGTCCCTCATGTATCTAGGAGCCAGGCAATTGCCACACTCAGACATTAAGGATAAGAGTCACCCAGATTCTCCTTTAGAGTTGTCTAAGTTGTTCAGCTCGTTTTGTGGCAATATAGAAGAGACAGTTAATGCAAACCTGAAATTTTCAGAAAAATGAAACTGACATGTGAGTATACAAACCTTTCTTATTAAAGCCAAAGCCAAAATAATCTTGAGATTTTAGGGCAAAATAAAAAGACAAACAAAAAAGTTCTCAAGAGTGAATTAACAGAGTCAAGTAGCTGTGGTGCTATTTATTCATTAAACCCTTACCCTGGAATGATGACCCTGAAGATGTTTCTGCAGCTGGTGGTATATGAAGCAGTGTGCTAAGTAAAAGCAGACAACCTTTCTTTAAGTGCCTACTGAAGACAAATCCAAATTGTTGGAATATGGACACCACAAATGCCACTGCTTCAGAGAGGCTTAAGAAACAAGAGATATCATGCAGCAAAGAGTCACTGACTTAGCCAAAATTGGAAGTATTCTAAATTTTAGATAATATGATGTGATTTAAACAGCTAGATTTTTTTGCACTTAGTTACTGACCCATATAATAAGACACATGAAGTGAAAATTATAGCCTTTTCTGTGAAAGAAGATGGAGGAAAATTAACCCTAATTTCAGAGATTTTGCAGTCTATATACGAGCTGATTAGTAGAAACACATGCCTAGCTCCCTTCCCTTTATTTCATTCGCTAAGCCCCAGCAAGGAAGATCATATGTAAATTAACTTTGTTGGCCAGACACAGGAAGTAAAAAGGTTTCCATTATGATGAGGCTAAAATGCCCTGAACAGAGCTGGCTGTAAAGTAAGATCACTTGCAAGAGAATGCAGTGGGAAAGATATACTTAGAGACACATGACTATAGGCAGACTCATAAAAACAACAATATAGGATGAAAGACAGCAGAAACTTTTTTTTACACAAATACAATAATTTTTCCAGGCTACAAAATTGCGTTTCCAGCACCCAGCTGTGTTAGTCATTTGCAAGTTCTACTTTATAAATAGTTTTTCATGTATTTTTTTCTCTTTACTTTTCATCAACTTTGTATTAAGGATAACAATATTTTGCTATGCTATCTATAGATACTTTCTTTTGATAATGTGTATGATGTTTATTGTCATTAAATTTTTAAGTGTGTGTTCAAAATTTGACAATTATTTCTGTAGTTTTAAACTTTTTCAATTAAGAAGATTATCTCTATATTCAAACTATGCAAATATTTTCATAAACTTTATTCTAATACTTACTAGTTTAATTATTTTATATTGAAAATTTAGTGGACTTTATCTATACATTGAAAAGTAGGATTCCAACCTTATTTCTTTCCAAATAAAAAGTCACCTCTTTGAACATAAGTTATTGAAGAATTTTCTTTCTCTATAATTTGTAATGTACCTTTTAAAAAAGGTATCTTTCTGGTATGATCTATTATTTATTGTTCTGTTGGTTCCATACATTTTCAAACTTTATCAGCATTATTTTTTCCTCTTTTAAAATTGAGATGTAATTTATATTTCATAAATTTTCATCTTTTAAAGTACAATTTATTGTTTTTAGTAGACTCACAAAGTTGTGTAACTGTAAACACTAATTCCAGAATATATTCATCACCCCAAAAAAGAAACCATACATCTACTGGTGGTCATTTCTAATTTCTACTTTTGCCCATCCCTGAAAGCCAATATTCTATTTTTGTCTCTGTGAATATTCCTATTGTAGATGTTTTATGAAAATTAAATCACACAATATGTGTGGCCTTTGTATCTGACTTTATTCATGTAACAAAATATTTTCAAGATCCATCCATTTTATAGGGTGTATCAGTACTTCATTATTCTTTATGGATGAATAAATAGCACTTGGGAAAAAAAATTTTGTTGCATCCACAAAAACACTTGTTCTTACCTAATTTGAGTGTGCTGATCTCAAATCTGACATAAGTTTTTATCTGTAAGCTACAGTTTCTTTGCAATTCAAGATTTTAGATTTGCATCTAATAGTAAAATTTTCAACATTTAGTTTAACACAATGAAGTAGAATGTCTTCTTGGGCATCATCTTTGTGAAAATATTATAATTTATATAATGCAATAAATACAATAATACACTAAAATTATGATTGCATCAGAATTTGTCTATAATTTTGAAATAGATCATATAAAAACACTTATTTTGATTATAAAATTTGTGCAAAATTTATTTACATTATATTCAGTAAAAATTTGCGATTGTAGCTCTTGCGTTTGTGTACTTGTTGAGGACAATCTTGTTTAATGCTCCAGCAGTAGTTTGCCATCATATTTCTGTCCTATCGCCCTTGATAACACTCTTCCATTGTCTTCAGATCTTTATGAAAGCATTCTCCCTGCTTATCACTAACAGCTTTAAGATTTTCAGGAAACTTATCAACCTGACTGTTCAGGAAGTGAATCTTAATGCTCATGTTACATCCAATGTCATGGAGAGCCAACAGCATCCTTTGAACCAGAAGTTCATAGTTTTCTGCTTTTTTGTTGCCAAGGAAGTTCTTTGTAACTGCCACAGAAGACTGCCATGCTGCTTTCTCCTCCTCATTCATCTTCCTGGCAAATTCTTTTACACATATGAGGTTTCGAATTTGAGGTCCATCAAATACACCTGCTTTTATCTTCTCAAAAGACAAGGCAGGAAAAACATAAATAATATGTTGAAAGCATTCACTTTCTCTATTCAAAGACTGAACAAACTGCTTTATTAAGTCAAGTTTGATGTGAAGTGGGGGGAAACGATCCTGTCTTGATTAACTACAGGCTCATTCACAATATTTTGCACCCCTACTTCCAGAGCTTCAAGTTTCAACCACTCCTTCTGTTTCCAGTGTTTCTCCGGAGCTCAGCTGTCCCACAAATGCAGAAAGCAAGGATACTTTGTAAAACCTCTCTGTTGTCCTAGCAGTAAATTTACCATTTTAAGATCCACACAAATGATCCAGTTATTGTCCTCATACTTCAGAAAGTCAAGGATAATTTTTATGTCATTATAATTATCTCGCAGATGAGTTGAATAACCCAATTGGAACCGCTGCATAAACGTTACCATTGTTTAGGAGAACACATTTCAGACTCCATTTAGATCTGTCAAGAAATAGCCGTCATTTTCTGGACTGTCAGTGATAACACCTAGCTGGCTGAGAAGACTACTAATATCATGACAGTAAACAAAGTGTTTGTCTTCAGAAAAAGGTCCACAAATATTTGTACATGCTTCCTGAAATGGGATACTTTATCTGACCAGAGAGGTATATTTTTTTCTTGAAGCCTGGAGGTTAATAACTCAGCTGCTTTCTTTGATAGGCCCAAATCTCTTACTAAGTCATTCAATTTGGGTTGGCTAAACTGCTGAGGGGTTAATGACTGCTTTGCATCAGAAGAAGACCCTTCAGATTCTACAACCATTTCCTCATGCATCTTATCAAAATACATTTGATCACCATGTTCACTTTCTTCTTTCGTTCTTAGAAGAAATAAAACAATTGAAAACCTTAACCAGGAGTATCTGAGTGCGGGATTGGTTGTATTGCTGAAGGAATCTTAGAATATGTGATCATATGCCATTTTTCTTGCCGATGCCCTTTGTATGGATCAGACAGAAATAACAGTCACCACTGTGTCCGTAGGTTCATGCCAAATCATGGGAATACCAAAAGGCATTTCCATGAGTTTTCCTTTTGTCCAGACATGAAGCATTTTCTCAAAATCATGACACACAATATGAGGAGCCCAATTCTTGTCTTGATTCACAAGGGGAACTTGAAAATAGGCAATATATGCACATGTCAAAAATGATGAAATATTGCTCCTTTGACATTGAAGTGTGTAACAGCCATGTATAGAACAGAAGGTGCCAGGACTATTCTTACATTTATGTCTACTTGAAGAAGCCATGATTCAATCTTAAAACAAAATAAGAAGATGTTTTTTATCAGATAATCAGTTTTTACATTTAAAAACAACTACAATTATGTAAAAGTGGTGTCATAAAACATTAATTGCCTTGTGGTTATGTTCAATCCAAGAGTCGTTGCCCTTTAACTCCAATTTAAAAACCAGTGCATGTCACTAACTGTAACAAAAAGGAATTAAAATTGCATAAAAACTAGAGCATGCATCAAATAACAGATTTCATATTTGGAATCAGCGATATAGAAATATATAGAAAAAGTTCTAAAACCTCCACCCTTTTCGCTTCCTGACACACATAAACCTAATTACTAAAATTCTTTAGCAGAATTTGTATGAGAAAATGTATTTTTTGCTAATCTGACCAAAATAACAGAAATAATTTTGATTCATTATTTAGTCTTATTGGGGATTCTGAGGCTTCCTTGGATCTTTTCTGTGGATATACCTGCTCCATATGTTCCCTCTTGTGTGGTGACTCTAATATTGTGTGCCTTTTCTCAATCTTACAAGGTCATACTGGGTACTGAGAGTCTCCTGTTTTCTCTTTTTACCTAGGCTTGTGCAGAAAGCTCAGATTTGTGTCTTTTCTCCCAGCCCTAAAGAGTCAGGGGAAATTTTTTGTGTGTGCTTATTAAACATCTGCAAAGTCTCATTCTCATCATCATTAGGTCATTGCACAGGGAGCCAGGCATAAAGTGAAAGGGTGTGTGGGTGAGGCACAATAGCATTGGGGGAGTTCATAAGCCAGTCCAAGGGATCTGTAGTCCATGCTTCTCCAATAACGTGTGAAGAGCCTCCTAATGGAGTCTGCAAAGTAGTTAGTAAGATCCATGTCTATTTAATGCATTCTATTCTGAACCCTGTTTGCTGTTTTCATAGCTGCTCATTGCCCCCTCCCTCCAGTTATGCAGTTCACATCTGAGTATTCTAGATGGGGCATAAATAAAGTGGCTTTCTTTTGCAGCATCCTACACAGCTTGGGAAGACAGCTGATCACATATACTTTCACACTTTGGGCCATGGGAAAAATTATTGGTCAAGAAGGGTTCTCTTGGCACTGAGCTATGCTACCTTGGGAGAGAGGTGATGATTGTAAAAGAAAACTGTTCTTCTTACTCTCTTCAGTGCATCCAATCTCAGATATATTTTACTACAAGTGTGTGTTGGGCTTTCAAACTTCCACAGACTCTTGTCTGTGGGTGATTATGAAAATCAGTGTTCTTTGAGGGGAATATTATAGAAAACTTTTATTCCACTATGATCATAATGCCACTTCTCTCCAGCAATGATGTTTTACAGTTTCAACTGTACAAGGCTTGCACTTGTCTTAAATTTATTCTTAACTATTTTTATGCCATTGAAAATGGAATTTTCTTAATTTATTTTTGTATTTTTAAAAAAGTATTTAGAAATACAGTTGATTTTTGTATGGTGATCATGTAGTCTGAAACCTTGCTAAAGTGTGTGTGTGTGTGTGTGTGTGTGTGTGTGTGTGTGTGTGTGTGAAGTCCTTAGGATATTCTATATTCAAAGTGTGGCAAAAGTTGATTTACAGCTATGAGTATGCAAAACATTGCTTATCCTAACTATTTTTTTATTGTATTATTTTCCACATGAACAACTGTAAACCTGCTTTTACCTGACCCTGTAGATGTACATATTATCTGTGAATAAAAACAATATTATGCCTTTCTTTCAAATATGGATGCCTATTATTTTTCTTGTATAGTTGATCTTACAAGAACATCTAATACAATTCTTAATTAGAGTGACAGAAGTAAACATTCTTGTATTGTTTCTGAACTTAGGTAGATAATCTTTGTCTTTCATCATTAGACATGATGTTAGCTGGGTGTAATATACTGTTTTGACAATAAACTTTTTAATAATTGGTAAGATAAATCCATCAACTTTGTTCTTCAGATTTTTAATATATATATATGACATTAAGGATGGCCATGCAGAAACATGGTATGTACTCTGGCTTTATGCCCTTAATTAGCAATTTTATACTTTTCATTATATAACCTTACACCTTCATTAAAATTATTCACACACTAATCTATATATTGTTGTATTGAGAATATAAGATATTTAAAATTTATATCTAATATATGATCAAGTTCACAATTACCCATTTATCACCCTCTTTTTTATCTTTCTCATATTTTAGTCAGGCTTCTCTCTCTCTCTCTCCTATAGGACCCTGAACTTTTTTTATACTTAAACTAAATCAAGCACAAAAAAAGTTGAACATGACCATTTATCAGCTTTACCTTGGGAAGCAGATGGCTACAGCCAGACCCTCTTCTTGACCCCACAGATCATTTTCCTTGCTTGTCCTGCTTTTCCTCCAAAGATTCTTCTTTGCTCTACCTTCTCCTTCTATACTCTGTAAAATAAAATTCATTTTCTTGATTTTGAAAGGTTCACAAAATTCTGAGATTGGAGCATTATTCTTATTATAAGTTTATTTTTTAATTAAAGTTTATTTAAGCTATTTGACATTTATATAACACCATATAGAATAAATATATATGTATATACATATAGTTATATGTGTATATATTTCTTATAAATAACTTCTTTATCCATCTATCATACTAAAACTCTAATCAAGACTAATATATTTTTAAATTGAGTTTCTTCTTTCTCAGTGTTCAATCAACTTACTTCAAATAATTAAAAATTATCTTTTCCAATATTTAAACCACTTATTTTTCTTTCTTGTCTTGTCATATTAGTGATAACTGCCAAAACATTGTTGAATAATCATATTATTAGTAGGAGTCCTTTTCATTTCTCACTATGATGGAGAAGTCTATGATGTTACTCAGTTTAATATGTTAGTTAAGGTTAGGTTTAAGTCATACTGGGTTTAGTTAGGTTTAAAAAATCTTTTCCTTTTCTATTTTACTTTAGAAAATTATCCTTCTTAATCATAAATGATTCTGAAATTCTATCAAAAGCTGTTACAATGAAATGTTTTAATAATTATATATTTTCCAATAATTTGTTAATATAAGGATTTTACTGTTAGAATCTTAATGGTAAAACTTTCTTGAATAACTAAAATGTTTTATAATAGATTCTAGTAGACTGCTGGATTTTGTTTGAAAATATATTATTTAGAATATTTTCATATTATAAGTAAAATTAGCCTATAGTTTTAATTTTTTAATATTTTATCTCTATCAGATTTTGGAATAGGAATTATTTGTACCTTGAGAAGTAGATAACCTACCACAAACCATGTTTTCAAATCTTTTTAAATCCTTTTTTATTTATTGGCATACTCTAAGAAGAACATCTTAAGAGACCATGATAGCAGTATTCAAATAATTTAAGGTCTAATATCTGGAGATAAATGAGCTCCTGAGAGTCTATTTTCTTAATTTACTTTAAACAGCATCATTTTAATGCAAAGCCTAGTTTACCAACTAATTCCTGATTGAACTACCCACACTTATTCTTCTATATTAATTTTTTTAATATTATATTTCTATATTATACTAGATTGATTTTCACATGTGTATCATCTTCCAAAAGAGATTATTATCAGTAAAGGTATATTTGCAAGGCACAATTGATTCCAAAATATTGTTACCATATATTTCTAAATGCTTTGTTGAATTAAAAAAATGAAATTATACAAAAAATATTTGTGGTTGATATTCTATTAATATCAAACCACATTTCCAAGCAGTAATTTATTTGCATCTTAGTTCTTTCAAAATCATTTATTACATTGTTTTCTTTTTTTAAGATTTTATTTGTTGATTTTAGATAGAGGAGAGTGAGAGAGAGAGAGAGTGAGAGAGAGAGAGAAGGGAGTAAGGAGCAGGAAACATTAACTGGTAGTAGTTGCTTCTTATATGTGCCTTGATTGAGTAAAGCTAGGGCATTTTGTACTGGCAACCTCAGCATTCCAGGTCAATGCTTTATTCAGTGCACCACCACAGGTCAGGCCATTGTTTCCTAGTTAAAAGAATTTGTGTTTGTCTCCCAGATTCAAGGGTGAATTCTTACGTTCATTTATATTTGTATCGTCTCTATGCAATGCAGCATGTAAATTAATAAACTGTGTCTACATACTTCTGTAGTCAATTCACTCATCAACATTTGTTTAAAAATGAAAAGAGTCATGTTGGCCTTGACCCAGTTTTCTTAGTGACCAAGTGTGTGGGAGTCCCAGGTTCAATTCCCAGTTCAGGCACACAGGAGAAGCAATCATCTGCTTCTCCACCCTTCTCCCTCTCCTTCCTCTCTCTTTTTCTCTTTCTCTTCTCCTCCCACAGCCATGTCTCATTCAAGCAAGTTGGCCCTGGGCACTGAGGATGGCATCATGACCTCACCTGAGGTTTTAAAATAGCCCAGTTGCCCAAAAATAGAGCAAAGGTCCCAGATGGGTAGAGCATTGCTTCATAGGGGGCTTGCTGATGGATCCCAGTCAGGTGCATGCAGGAGTCTGCCTCTCACTTAATAGTAATAATAAAAAAATGAAAAGAGTCATGTGTTTCAATAAAATGAAAGACATTTACTTGAAATAATGACTCAATAACTGATATCATAAATCCAGCATTCCAGACTCATCCAGAACATTGTTTAATTTTAGCACCAAATTCCTCCCTTAATAAAATAAACATTAGACAACTCAAAATAACATTCATGTAAACATTATTATAAAAGTAAGTTTGTTGACTCATAAAAAATTGTTAATTTTTAAAAAAATATAAAAATAAAGAAGTTAAGAATAAGTTTGATTTTGTTTTAGAACCTCCATTTGTTTTACTTTTATAAATGGATATGTCAACTATAATTTGAAATATGCTTTACTGGCAAAATAAAACAAGTTTTAAAGACATGTAGTAATGCAGACTCACTAGCTTTTTCCAACTTGAAAGTTTTATTATCCAGTCTTCAAATACTGATAGAGTCCCCATAGCTTTGTCATAACAAATGTTAATTCTAATGACAATGCTGAAGCCTCTGTTATTTTTAGAAAGTATACTCATATCATACTAAATAATATTAACAATATTGTAACTCAATTTTAAGGAGAAGTTAAATCTCTCCTAAGAATAAAGCTAAAGAAAAAAATATCAGCCACAGGAGTAAAAAAGCAATATTCCTTGCTCATAAAAAAGACAAAAGAAGTTGTATGGATTTTTCTGTTTCACCACATAGAGCTAAATACTTACAATAAGAGGCTATGAAGTCTCTTTCCTTTTGAAATAGCCTCAAAGAGGATCAATTCTTATACTTCTCTGGTGTCTTAGCAGCAATTATGCCCAGCCTTACAAGGTAGGCTAAGGAAATCTGGATACCCTATCAGTTAATTATATATAAAAATACACAAAAAGTCTAACTGTATTAAGACTGATAAGATACTAGCATTACATAGAGGACACAAGATTTTGATATCAGAAAGTATAATCATCTTCCCCCTGTCCCCCTCTCTGTAAAGCTCTCCTTACCCACCTAAAAATCCATCTATGGTCAAATAACAAAATCATTTCCTGGCAAATCCCTTCATCTCCCAGCCCTTCTCCCATTTAGTCATATTCTCTATACTAAGCTATGATCTGTCAACTCAATAGATCCAACCTCCCCGCAGTTTGATGTGACTAGAGATAAAACACAGGCATGCTGTGGGTTTCATTTCCAACTCAGGACCACTAATCATTGTCTTTATGTGACTGCCTGGCAAATATAGTTAGCCATTTTAGTTCACCCTTTTCTTATTTTATTTCATATTTTCTTCTCTTTGCAAGAGGTTCTGTCTCTCAACTAATGACTTTTGCTTCTTGTCTCACAGAGGTAATTTCTTCCATAATGCTCCACCCCCCTCCTGCTTCAGTGCTCACATATTCTGCCTTCTCTCTTGTTGCATAGGGCACCTGCTTGTGCTCCAGTCTGAGGCCATTTCCCCATCCCTTTGCTACACATGGACATGGCTCTAGCAGATCTCCTTTCTGCTGCATCAGCAATTTCCCTCTCTTCTTATGTTCTACTTCCCACCTCTCTACAAATATGCTATTTCTTCCAGCTGAAAAATGAATCTTTTTCATCCTTTTTCACTCTCCTGGTGAAACTCCAATTCTCTGCTCCCTTTTACAGAAAAACTCAGAAGAGTTAACCATGCTTGCTTTCTTTGATTAATGCTCTCCTATATTCTTTTAACCTACTCTGGTAAGGTTTCACTCCTACCACCTAAGCTAAACAACTCTGGTTAAGATCACTGATGGTTAATTTTCAGCCCTTCTTAGACCTCAGAGTATTTGACACAGTTGATAACTTCTTTCTTAACACTTTGTCGTTCTTTTGGATGTTCTCTTACTTACTGTACTGGCCACTTCTCAGTGTTTTGTTGGCCTCTCACTGTCTTTTGAACCCTTAAACACTGAGAAGCATTAGGCTATCTCCTTGAACATCTTCTGTTTTCTGTCCATGCTCATGGATCTCATTCTAGTCCTATGACTTTAAATACCACCATATGCTGAGCTTCCTAATTTTTATGATTGTCCCAAAGGTCTTCCTTGAACCGCAGACCCTTATAACCAATTGTTTTCACAACTTTACTTGGGTACTTTTTGAACCTCTCAGACTTAAATTCTTAATTCTACCCCCAAATCTGTTCTCCTATAATTGTCCCAATCATATCAGTTGTCCAGATCAAACACCATTGAATCAATTATTGAATTCTTTGTTTTCTTTCATAACCCTTCATTTAATTCTTGAAATTCTGTTAGCTGTATTTTTGAATATATATAAAATTCAATCACTTTTCACCACCTTTTCTTTTTTTTTTTTTTTTTTACAGGGACAGAGAGAGAGAGTGAGAGAGAGGGATAGTCAGAGATAGGGACAGACAGACAGGAACGGAGAGAGATGAGAAGCATCAATCATTAGTTTTTTGTTGCTATTGTGACACCTTAGTTGTTCATTGATTGCTTTCTCACATGTGCCTTGACCGCGGGCCTTTAGCAGACCAAGCAACCCCTTGCTGGAGCGAGCAACCTTGGGTCCAAGCTGGCGAGCTTTTGCTCAAGCCAGATGGACCCTCATTGAAGCTGGCGACCTCAGGGTCTCGAACCTGGGTCTTCCGAATCCCAGTTCGACGCTCTATCCACTGCGCCACTGCCTGGTCAGGCTCACCACCTTTTCTTCCATTACCCTGAACCAAGCCAAGAGATGATGGCTTATCATCTCTTTTGAATGATTGCTTAAATGACACAAAGAATCAAATTATCAAAAAGGCCTACAAATCGAAAGTATCACTCAGTACCAAGCCATATTAATAATAATAATTTCAAGAGTATGGTTAATCATGAGATGAAACAGGAAAACCCAGTACTCTCATTTGAATTCTTCAGCCCTTCTTTGTTGCTTAAAAGCACTTGATGCCACTGTAACTGATGAGGTTTTAAGTGGGGACCACAGTAACCTGATTTACACAAATGGAATCATATTGATCATGAAAAAGGTCATACATGACTTACTCCAGGGAGGGTTATACCTCATAAATCTATGAATCCCAAGTCTGTTTATCACAAGGCATGCCAGAAATAGAATGTATCCTGGTTAAAGCTCTCCAAAGATAAGGCCAATCAGTCCTTAGCACAAATGTCTTAGCTTTTTGCCAAGAGGTCAGTAATTATCCCTTTTGTAGGAGAAATAGTCTGGGTCATTTCTTCTTTCTTTCTCTGGCTTGCAGCTCCTCCAATCTTCACTTTATATAAAAGGAGTGAGTGAATTGCAGATTTCTTGTTTTGTATACATAAAACCTATTTATTTGGTAATAATATTTTTCAATAAACTGATTTTTTTATGTTCTCATTTTTTTCCAATTTTTAGTCTATTCTGAACCAGCAACCAAATTGATCATCTAAAAGAGCAAGTCTGATAATGTCCCTTCTCTGTGTAAAGCCTTCAAATGGTCAACATGCTCCTGCCTCAAGATTCTGTACTTGCTTTTTCCCAGGTTGTATCACTTCCTCCAGACAGACTCTGACTTTACTCTCTCACAAAACTCAAGTAATTTCTCAAATGTGACTTCCCAAGCTACCCTACCAAATATTGCTGTTTCCCCAAATATAACCACACTGCATTGCTCACTTCCCTTTGTAATTTCTATATTATAACATCACTTTAATATGCTATACATTTTACTTTTTGTCATAATTATTTTTTGTCATGAGAATGCAGATTTCATGAGGTCAGTATATTTTATTTTTGCTTGTCTTATTAACTGTCATATATTCAGAACCTACCTGGAAATGTGTCTGGTATATAATAGGAATTCAATAAATATTTGTTGAATAATTCTTTTGAAATTTTTCATTCTCCTTTTTAATTTCTTTTAAATGTGTATTTTTATTTTTGATAGAACAAGCTAGTAGTTTCATTATCTTATTACTCATTTCCTTAGAGAACTAACTCTTGATTTTATTCTTTAATTCATTTTGTTTGTTTTCTAATTCATTTCTTTCTATTCTTTTCTTTCTTTAGGTCTGTCTGTGTTTCCTTAATCTTGAGATTAAAAATTAATTTATTTATTGTCATCCTTTTTTTAGGCCACGTGTTTCATAATATACATATTATGTTTATCTAATATAATATACTTACTCCTCTGAACTCAGTGTTAGATCTATCCTCTTCGGTTTTTATATATGTGTTTAACTATCTAATAATCTGTGGTTGTAGTTTTTAAAAGTTTTTCTTTTAATTAGAGTTATGAGAGAATGGTAACATTTCAGCTTTTAAAATAATGTTTTCCTGTCATTACTGCCATACAAATTAGGGCAAGTAGGCAGAAAACACAAAAATCACCCAGCAGGGATAAATTTATTAGAAAGAGCACACAGAGATAGGTGTGCAGGGATCCCTTGCTCACTGAAACCCAGAACATCACACTGGGATTGAGAATGGCTGAATTTTGACTCTGGGCACATGACCCCAACACTTGGCTTTAGAGTGTTCAACTTGCATGGGTAGGGAAGTACAGGCCTCTCTGTTAGTGTGCCAAGTGCCAGGGCACATTAGCAATACAAAATTGCAGAATCTTGGATCCAGCTTTGCCTACCAGCTCAGCATTTTTTCTGGAGGAATCATTAACCTTGTTCGTGGCATGATTACCGGTTGGAGTCTAAGTCTCCGCTTTGCAGCTGGATGTGCAAGAATCAGTACCTCAGCATTCATATTAGGAAAACAGCAGCCTCTCTCCAAACATGCTTGAAGACACGGATCCAAATTCGTACTGTCCAGAATTGATTGTCTAGGAACTGGGCTAAAACCTGTTTTCAAATATGTGCAGAAGACCAATTCTGCAATGGAATGTTATATCATAGGTAATCAGCCTTGTATTAGCATCTCAATTTTAAATTCTTATCAGTGATTCAAAATACTTGCCTGGATGTTTTCTTTTTCCACTTTGTAATTTACTTAGCTTCTTCTGAGGCCTATATGTCTTTGTTTTTCTAAAATTAAATAGCACTTGAAAAGGAAATTAATTCTCTAATTTTAGTGCACAAAGTTGAATGTACTGTATGTGTGTGTGGTCCACCTTATAAATTATACTATTCCAATTCATAACCTTATTTATTTTTCCATTACTTGAGTTTTATGGAATAAAATAAGAAAATTAAATATTCTAACTACTATATTTTCTACATTAAGCCCTTTGTATATTTTCTGCCATTTTCACTTTTAAATGCTTTGTTATTTAGTAGGAAGAAAATAAATACTAGTTTCTTATTTGGGTTTGCATATGTTATTTTAAGCATTCTTGTTTAGAAGAATTTTATTTTAACTTTATCTAAATGTCTGCTTATGATCCCTGCTCTTTATTTTATTTGCTTCTGTGTGTCATATTTTTACCCTTTTAACCTTTCTGTGACATTTTGTTTCAAGTATATCTCATTAGATAGCTTGTAGTTAATAACTCTATTGATTTGAGAGTGAGAGAGAGAGAGAGGGAGGGAGGGAGAGAGAAAGAAAAGAAGGCAGAGAGAGGGAGAAAGAGAGAAGCAGTAACTGGTTATTTCACTCATTGGCTGCCTCTTACATGAGCCCTCACTGTAGATTGAACCTGTGACCTCAGTGCATGGGGTCAACTCTCTATTCATTTAACCACCCAGCTAGAGTCGGTAGTTTGTATCTTTTAAAGCCATCCTGAGAGTCAAGTCTATTTTTATAGGTGTTTTATTTACATTTATAGTATAATAGTTTGACTGTAACTCTAAAAATTTTATAATATAAACTCTTGATTGTATTATTTTTTCCCACTGTACCTATAGTATATTTAGTGTGTTCTTTTGTTTTGCTTTGTGTATTTCTGTGTGAAATATTTCATTATTATAATTTGGAAGGTTTATAATTATGTTTGGTTTTATTTGTATTTCCTTCTTTTTTTAATAGTGGCCCTATATGAATACATTGTCCTTTTATTAATTGAAACATAATTTTAAGTATTTTACTTAAATCTCTCTGTGATAATTTATCTTAGCATTTACTTGCTCTCAACTATAAAACTGAGGATGTGAGGGCACTTTAATTTTTTATTGTAAGCAAAAAGTATTTCTAATGCCCCTAATAATTATTTTTTCATATTCCATAACATTATGTAATATTAACTTACATTATGTAATGTAAGCCCCACAATTCTTTGGCTTCATTTCTGTTAATGCTGTACTATCTTCTGGAAAGGACTGCTTATGTAAAATTTAGTGGTTGTCAAGGTTTAGCCCATTGGAGGCGACTTTTTTCTAACAGTACATTCCCAGGAATTTCTTTGTTGTGGTGCTGTTGCTGAAGTTCACTAACATTACAAGAATTTTTCCCACACAGGTTTTTTCAGGAATAGCTTTCAATGAACAGATTTAGTTTTTTTTATTTTAGAATGTTTTCCTCAATTCTATTGCTGAATGTTTTCTACTCACATTATCGCTTCTCATTTCCAGGAATGTGAATCTCTTTATGGAGATTCCTTTGTTTTCTATGTTTCATCTTCTCCCTGAAAACTCTTATTGTTTTTGCCTTTTCCACCTTATTTTGTGTAGTATTTTGAAGTGTCCTCTGCATCCCAATTCTGCTTTGAGCAACTCCCTATTTTTCTCTTTCCCTTTCGGATTGCAACTGTTATTTCTGTGGTGGTTTTTATTACTACATCGCAGTTCTTTCTTAAAGTCTGCCAGCTTACATTTCAACTCTTTTACATGGGCTTTTCTCATTTTAGTTTATCTCATATATTAACTTTAACTAGTTGTTTTTGCAGTTATTATTTCTTTAAAAAATTTTGCTAGTATTCAGAAAGTCTTTTTCCTGAATTTGTGTTTTTCTTTTTCCTGAATTAATTCTTCTAATGTGCATAATTTTTGATTAATAGATGCCTTTCCAATTATTTTTTATACACAGTATCCAAGCAGAGCTTCCATGTGATCCTTTGTACTTCTCATTTTTAAACTAGACCATTCTATCTAGACTTGCTCTTCAGGCAAGCCTGAGAAGGTGGGAGGAGGAGGAATGGCGAGGAGTATTAATTGGAGGGGAGATGGAGTGAGCAGAGGATCTGAAAATTTTTAATTTGCATGTGTGTGCATGTGTTTACCTAAATGGACCATACCTGTTCCATCCTCTCACTAGGTATTCTGTCTTCAAGAGTGTTATGTTGCCCATTTGGGGGTAAGTATATCACCTAAAGAAGTCTATGTGGCTCCCAGTGATGATCTATATAGAAAGAGAAGGCAAATTTTAGGATTTTTTTCTCCGTCCTCCACACTACTTTATCTCCAAACTTCTTATAAGGAAGTTAATTTTCAGAAAGCTCCAAAAATATGCCATTTCTCCTTCAGACTGCCTCCTCTGCTTTTTTGCAGTGCAGAGCTCTGCCTCCCGCACCCCACTCCCCAAGGACTTTCCTAGCCTCTCCTGTGGCCTGCCTGCCCTTTCCAAATGGTAGTTGCTGCAATCTAGTGAAAATCTGGAAGTGTGCATACTGGCTCTCAGTGTTTTCTCTCCATTTGGCCCAAGGTTTCCCCAAATTTGGCTCTATTCTTCAAAAGCTGTACTTTACAGTTTTAGCCAATACTTGATTTCACTGAAGATGTAAGTTTTTAGTTCTCTTCTCTTTGATGATAACTGTGTGTTTCTGAGAAGAAAATAGAGGAAAGAACATGCTATTTCTTACCAAAAGCATTATAGTTGTTTTGTTGGGTAATAAATCATTGTCATTATGTTTAGCTACATTTTTAGCCTTTATTCATATGTTACACGGGGATGGCATCTGAGAACTCTAAGCATGCTGTGGTTGCTTAGCAACCAGAACACTTTTCTTCCTTCAACAGCCTGCCCCAGCCCTATCCATACATGGCCCAACCCACCCTACCTTAAAATAGAATGTGTGGTACCATGAGTCACTTGGAAATGGGTCTCTAACTACAGAGAAACATTCATGTCTTCCAGAGGGCAGTGAAAATACAGAATTCAGAGGAGGGGACAATTGATTAGGTGGAGGAAAAGATATTAATATATACAGCAAAAATAAAATGAATTGTTAATAACTTAATGAAATGCATAAATATCAACAAGACTTTGGGAAAAAGGCAAAGTTAGAAGGTAAAGGTGAATGAATATTTATATGTTTTCTGTCACAAAAGTGTCCAAGTATACATTTGGAGTTTCACCAGATAACTAATTTGTGATAAAAATATTAAAAAGAGAAATATAAGTGACATGTAAATGAGGTAAACAGCAAAGTGATGGTAGGACACCAAGTCTCTTTGGGGTAAGGCCTGGAGAGAAATATGTGCCCACAAGGAAAAAATCTGACCCACATTTAAATAAATCTAATTGAGTCTGTGCACAGTGGGACTTCTGGGACAGTGACTGTATAGGTCATTCTAGATTAGAAAAATGACAAGGCTATGCTCTAGGCTGTTTGGTCTGATCTTTCTGAACATACAGACATGCTTTCTAGGCACAGTGAGAGTATAATAATGAATCACCAGAAACTTTATGCCCTCAAAGTGGCTATTACTAGACAAAAGCAGAAATAAGTACATTTAGATGAAAAAATTATATTCCTTTATTTTAATTAATTAATGAAATATTATTTTATTTTATTATTAATTTTAATGAGGTACATTGAATTAATCAATCAGGGTATATAGATTCAGAGAAAATATCCCTAGGTTATTTTGACATTTGATTATGTTGCATACCTATCACCCAAAGTCAAATTGTCTTCTGTCACCTTTTATCTGATT
This sequence comes from Rhynchonycteris naso, assembly GCA_037038555.1. Taxonomy (NCBI): domain Eukaryota; kingdom Metazoa; phylum Chordata; class Mammalia; order Chiroptera; family Emballonuridae; genus Rhynchonycteris; species Rhynchonycteris naso. Next base: position 235,390,077 of record CM072998.1, read on the forward strand.
TCCTTTGTGCCCCTCCCCCCCTCATCCCCATAACCACCACACTCTTGTTCATGTCCCTGAGTTTCATTTTTATGTTCCACCTATGTATGGAATCATATAGTTCTTAGTTTATTTTTATTTACTTATTTCACTCAGTATAATGTTCTCACGGTCCATCCATGTTGTTGTAAATGATCCAATGTCATCATTTCTTATAGCTGAGTAGTATTTCATAGTATATATGTACCACATCTTCTTTATTCAATCATCTGTAAAAGGGCTTTTGGTTGTTTCTATGTTTTGGCCACTGTGAACAACGCTGCTATGAATATGGAGCTCATGTGTCTATCCATACCAGTGTTTTTGACTATTGGGGGTATATACCATGCAGAGGGATTGCTGGATCATATGGTAGTTCTATTTTTAATTCTTTGAAGAACCACCATACTTTTGTTATCAAAATTCCAGTGTTGTTTTTAAAGAAATGGAACAAGCCTGACCAGGCTGTGGCTCAGTGGATAGAGCGTCGAACTGGGATGCGGAAGACCCGGGTTCGAGACCCTCAGCTCGCCAGCTTGAGCCCGGGCCCATCTAGCTTGAGCAAAAGCTCGCCAGCTTGGACCCAAGGTCGCTGGCTCCAGCAGGGGGTGGCTCGGTCTGCTGAAGGCCCGCGGTCAAGGCACATGTGAGAATGCAATCAATGAACAACTATGGTGTCACAACGGCAATGAAAAACTAATGATTGATGCTTCTCACCTCTCTCCATTCCTGTCTGTCTGTCCCTATCTATCCCTCTCTCTGACTCTCTCTCTCTGTCCCTGGGGAAAAAAATAAATAAATGGAACAAAAAATCATCAGGTTTATATGGAACTATAAAAAATCCTGAATAGCCAAAGCAATCCTAAGGAAAAAGAACAAAGCTGGGGTATTACAATACCTGACTTCAAATTATATTATAGGGCCATGATAATCAAAACAGCATGGTATTGGCAGAGAAATATGCACTCGGACCAATGGAACAGAATAGAAATCCCAGAAATAAAACCACATTTATATGGTCAAATAATTTTGGATAAAGGGGCCAACAACACACAATGAGAAAGAAACACCTCTTCAACAAATAGTGTTGGGAAAACTGGAAGCCACTTGTAAAAGAATGAAACTCGAGTACAGTTTGCCCCCTTGTACTAAAATTAATTCAAAATGGATCAAAGACCTAATTATAAGATCTGAAACAATAAATTACATAGAAGAAAACAAGGTACTAAACTCATGGACCTTGGTTATAAAGAGCACTTTATGAATTTGACCCCAAAGGTAAGGGAAGTGAAGGCAAAGATAAATGAATGGGACTACATCAGACTAAGAAGTTTTTGCAAAGCAAAAGAAACTGACAACAAACAAACAGCCAACTAAATGGGAGATGATATTTTCAAACAACAGCACAGATAAGGATCTAATATCCAAAATATACAAAGAACTCACAAATCTCAAAAAACAAACAAACAATCCAATAAAAAAATGAGAAGAGGACATGAACAGACACTTCTCCCATGAGAAAATACAAATGGCCAACAGATATAGGAAAAGATGCTCATCTTCATTAGCTATTAGAGAAATGCAACTCAAGACTACAATGAGATACCACTTCACATCTGTTAGATTAGCTATTATCAACAAGACAGGTAATAACAAGTGTTGGAGAAGCAGTGGAGGAAAAGGAACCCTCAATCACTGTTGGTGGGAATGTAAAGTAGTACAACCACTAAATAATTAATTTTTAAGGAGAGGAGGGAAGATAATGAGACAGACTCCCACATGATCTCTGACTGGAATCCACTGAACAACCTTGCCTGGGGCAGATGCTTAGACCAACTGAGCTATTCTCAGCATCCAGGGTTGGTGCTCGAGCCAATCAAGCCATTGGCTGTGGGATGAGAAGAGGAAGAGAATGGGGGAAAAGCAGATGGTTGCTTCTCTTGTGTACCCTAACCAGGAATCGAACTCAGGATATCCGTACACTGGGCCTATGCTCTTTCCACTGAGCCTATGCTCTTTCCACTGAGCCACCGACCAGGGCCAAATATTCATTTTTTGAATGAAAAATTATTTTTTTATTTTATTGAATGCAGTAAGTGACATTTTAACAAATAAAAATGGCTTGATTCTGAGACATCAGATAATTTTTATATGGACTAACCCAAGATTAAGTAATGTCATTTTTACCAAATTATTAGAATTTTAGAGACTTAAAACCTATAAATAAAAATTAATTAATAATGTAAATGGGAGGTAACAAAACATGAATAGTGATATTCAAGTAGAAATTTTGATATTTACTAAAAATAAACAAATAAATAATAAAAGTACCTGTAATACAATTGTTTAAAAACTACTTTCTATGTGTGGAATTTTAATATTAGCAGTTTCCTAGTAGTTTTCAATAATACTGATGATTCATTATGTATGAAATGAAATTATCAACATCTGGCAATTTAGGCAGAATAAGTCAAATTTTAATTAAATTATTGTTACCTTTTACAGAAAATGTTTACACTTTTATTACAAAGTACTCCTCAGTGATAAGCCAAAGCTCAAGACAGAAATCTCGCTCATTCTGTCAGTGAGCATCATATCCAACCAAATGAAAATTCTGTGCATTCTGTCTACCAGTCACAAGGACTTCCCTCAACTTTTTGACCCATGGACTTTATTTATTTATTTATTTATTTTTACAGAGTCAGGAAGAAAGTCACAGAGAGGGATAGATAGGGACAGACAGACAGGAACAGAGAGAGATGAGAAGCATCAATCATCAGTTTTTCATTTTGACACCTTAGCTGTTCATTGATTGCTTTCTCATATGTACCTTGACCGCGGGTCTTCAACAGACTGAATAACCCCTTGCTCGAGTCAGTGACCTTGGGCTCAAGCTGGTGAGCTTTTGCTCAAACCAGATGAGCCCGCGCTCAAGCTGGTGACCTCGGGGTCTCGAACCTGGGTCCTTCTGCATCTCAGTCCGACACTTTATCCACTGTACCACTGCCTGGTCAGGCCTGACCCATAGACTTTAATTTCTTGAATTTCAATTTATTTTAGAAGAAAATATTATTGATATTTACAAGCAGACACTATAGTTGCCTGTTTTCTAAGTGAATAAGAATGCTAAATGCCGAATAGTTAGGTGGGAAAATATAGGTGATTTATAAAGCATGTCCAAGTGATAATTCTATTATCACCTCCTTGTACGAAGAAGCCACAAAGGTTGGAAATTTATGCTGCATAGGTTGTATCCTCCAACTAATGATTCTGCAATCACAAACTCCACTCAAATATGAAAAAGATTTACATGATTTTTTTACTCCACCATAAAATCATCATAACATGTGCTAGATAGAAATAAATGCCATTGATATTTGCCATCTGCAAGGATAAATTACTTTTAAGCTATACTCACATGGTGATGTTATCTAAAGGTAACATCTTAATCAACAGAAGTGTATAACAGTAAAAATAATAATACCATCAAACACAGTTTCTTACATTTTACATTATTGCACCCATATTGTCTCAGATAACTATTCTTTAAATTTCTGTAAAAGAACCTTTTTAGCCTCTCTTAAAACTAATATGTTCAAGTCACATTTTATTATTGTTACGTTCTATGAGGTTTCTCTGTGGAACCTCTGAAACAATTATCTGTACTATCTTCAGGCTCTGTACTGAGTCTTACACATGGGTCAAAATTGTACACTGAAAAATATATCCCCAAGTGTTTGTGTCTTTAATAATTTTGAAAAAGTGCTGCCTTACCTGGGAGCTTGAGCATGGAATTTCTGTATGATTATTATATGCTCATTGTTCTTCACTATCAATTAAAATAATGCTATGATCAACATGTTAAAGGGTGGATAAAGTGTCCTCTTTTTGTGTTTAATCCTTCCAATTTTTTTTTATTTCTATTATTATAAGCTGTTTTCCTTTAGGGGAGCACATTAGAGAAAAGTGGATTTATGTAGGTAATCATTGCTCAAATTTCCTCTAGGGAAAATACTTTACTTTGAACATCTATTTCCATGTATAAATTCTAGAATCCCAAAATACTGACAAATGTCTATTTCCTAAATTCTTTGGGCAAATAGGACAGTAAAAGACAGCTCTCTTTTAAAATTATTTTCAAAAAAATTGAATAAACTTGACCTTAAAAAAAAACTTCCTCATTCACTTTTAAAAGAATTCAATCTGAGTTATATAGAATACACAAATGGAGAGAAATATAGCCATTGTCAAAATTTTGAAGGCAGCTGAAATTAATTATATAGTGACAAATGATAAAGTGTAAGTATTTCTTAAAGGAAAAAAATTTGAATTTAGCTCTCAGAGTAAAGCTATCAATTATATAGCTGCTAATCGTTCCCCCAAAATGAACTGAAACGTTGTACAAGGAAAATGACCAGAGTGCAAAAGGGTTTCTTTAAAAGCTATAGTTATTTTAATTACTGACCACTCTGCAGAATTCTCATATCACATGAACATGAAACAAGTAAATATAAGTACTTAGTAACTTGTTCAGAGACACATGAAGTGTTTTGAAGATAGTAGGGAGAAGAACATTGGGTTCTAGTTCTGTCTGCATTCTCCTGGCTAAGTTTTCTGCAGAAAAGCATTGATGTTTTGGATATCTTTAGCTATGCATGTTAAAGTGAGAATGTGTGTTACAAGTAATCACAAATGTGACTTGCACATCTCCTAGGCTGTGATTAGATCTCTAGACAGCACTTAAATTTTTTTAAAAGACTGATGAAGTGAGGGATGTGCATTTGTCAAATGCCAGTGGTATGCCAAACTCTGAGCCAAGCAAGTAGCAACTCATTTAATCCTTACAAAAAGCCAGTGACTAGAGTATTATTCTTACCCTTCTATTTCTGAGGGGCAAACATTTCTGAAAGAACACACTCCTAGAAAGTGACAAAGTCAAAATCCAAAAGCCTCTTTATCCAGAGAATAAAGTCGTAGAAAATGGCAAACAGGTGAATGAATTTTATATGTTCCGGTATCAAATAATAAGCAACAAATATTTCTACAAATGGAAAATCTTAGGAAAGAACTCTTAGAACAAGGGACCAGTTTCAAGCCTAGAAAAATCTCTCTCTTCGTTTTGCTCTCTCCTCCTCCTCCCTTTTTATTATCTGTCATACATGCTCACATGTACTTCTCTACTCTTCCACATGCTGTTTGCCATTACCATTGTCCATTCACAGAAAAATATTTTAACATTAGCGGGGATGGAAGCATTTTTTCTATTTATATTTTTATTGAATTTATTGGGGTAACATTAGCTCACAAAACCATACAGGTTTCAAGTGTACAACTCAGGAAAACATCACCTGCACACTGCATCCTGCACCCATCACCCAAAGCAAAGTCTCTTTCTGTCCCCATTTATCCCGACTTTGTCCACCTCCACCTACTCCTCACCTCCATTTCCCTCTATTGCAGCTTTCCTTACAATAGCCAATACTTGGAGGCAGCCCAAGTGCCCATCAGTAAATGAGTGAATAAAAGGGCCATGGTGCATTTACACAGTGGAATACTACTGTGCTGTAAAAAAAAGAAGGAAATCTTACCTTTTGCTATAGCAAGGAGGCATTTTCAGTTTCTGTTGTGGGTGTGATAAAATGCTCCAGGTTCCATTATCTGAGTCAAGAAATTCCCTTTTTCTCAAAAAGAAAAAAATTTATTTAAATGGTATGTCTGTTACTTGCCAGTGAATATCTTGACAAAAAACAAAATTGTTACGAGGGCTAGAGTATTTTAAGAGACAGCCTCCATCATGTGAAATTAACTAAGTCAAAATAGGATGCACCCCAAGCTGTTGGCTCAATGGATAGAATGCTGGCCAGTGTGCAGATGTCCTAGTTCAATCCCAGTCAGGGCACACATGAGAAGCGCCCATCAGCTTCTCTCTTCCTCTCTCTCCCTCTTCTCTCCTTCTTCCCCTCTCGCATTGCAGCCAGTGGCTCAATTAGCTCAAGAGTGGGCCGGAGCAATGAGGATAGCTCAGTTGTTTGGAGCATCAGCCCAGACGAAGGTTGCTGGGTGAACCCTAGTCAGGGCTCCTGTGGAAGTCTCTCTCTATTTCTCATCCTCTCATTTTTTAAAAAAAATAGGATATACATTAGCTTGCAGCTCAGCCATACAACTTTGCTAACTTCAGTTGCTTTCCAATCAATTGTGTGATAGAAACAAAATTTGTTTTAATTTTCAGATATGGTCTCATTTATCAGCCACAGACCTACAGGAAAAGGCTGGCTTTAAATAATGAATCTCTTAACAATTCCTCAAGCTTCTCTTTGGATATACTTTACTATACTGCTAACCATTCAAGCTATTAGAATTGGCCTCCTGGTGTTAATCTAAATAAAAAGGGCCTTTCAAAATGAGAGGCAAGAAGCATTTATTTGAGATCAATAAGAATAGCTATTCAAGATGTATTGATTCAGGCAGAAACCCAAATAATGCTCCAATTAAGAAACAAAGGTAGGGCAAGATGGTGATGGAGTAGGCAGACATACCAACTTCCACCTTCAAGAACCGAGTGGATTACAACTTAATTTTAAGAAAAATCACCTGGAAAAACCAACCTTGGACTAAACTAAGAAGACTCTTTAACCAAGAATCACTGAAGAAGCCACAGTGAGACTAGTAGGAAAAGCAGAAATGCAGAGAGGACTGCCCAGCTCCCAGGATCGAGCGGCAGCCCGGAGAGGAGACTCGCATGATGGGAGAGAAGTTTAGCGGGGGGGGGGGTGTTTTGGGCCCCAGGAACAAAGCCCCAGCCTGCAGCCCCAGAGCCTAGAAGAGGTGTATGGGCAGTATTTAGCTGTGAAACAATCCAGGATACTATTTGCAAGAAAGAGACAGATTTCTCAGACCCAGGATGCATCTTAAGGGGTCCACACAGAAAACCTCTTTCACAACCACTCTCCCAGTGCTTCAGGGGGTGGAGAGAGCTGAGAGTACCAGAGTAGCAGGAAGAGAGTGTAATCTAGGAGGCACAAGAAGAAACACTTTGAGGGACAGCCACCCTAACCCCTGGGTTGAGTCACTCCCAAAATCTAAAGTGAATATTTTTCCTGAAACCAACAATACTAGCAAAGGGAAGCAGGTCACCAGCCAAACAGAAGCTCTCCTGCTGCAGTCAGAGCAAAGAATCACTTAGAAGCAGGGAGCCATCAGGGATACAGTGTTGAGTGCTAAGGTCTGAGCTGCATCGCCACCCCCACACTGCTGAGTGCTCTCCAGAGGGCAGGTAGCAGCAGGACATGGGAACACGGTCCTGTCAGTGGGTGTGGAAGCCAGGGGCTGGTAGCAGATGTGACCGGGCGCAAGCACAGTCCCACCCAGGGGGGCAAGAACCAGGCGACCGCAACTGAGGCCTGGGCGTAAGTGCAGTCCCACCCGATAGGGGCAGAGGCCAGTGGCCAGACACAGCTACAGAAGTGGCACACAAAAGTAGTCCAACCCACAGCTGCAGGCTGGGAGCGTGAGAGTGCTGCTGCCTGCAGCCCCACCAGCAGGGGCAAAGCGAAGCTGGGGAACCAGCTGAGAGTTGTGGTTGGGCACAGGAGTGCAGCCCCACCACCCAGGAAACAGGCTGAAACTTGCACCCTTGGCATGTGACTGCAGTCTCGCCCCCTGGGGTGGGGCAAAGGCCAGCCAAGACTTGCAGCCTGGATGCAGGAACGCAATCCTACAGGGGTGGGGAGAAGACTGGGGACAAGCCAGGGCTTGCAGCCTGGGTACACAAATGTAGTCCTGCCCAAGGAGGGGAGGCAGAAGCTGCAGTGACAGCTGCAGCGGGCTGGTGCTGTCAATGCCCATGCCCAAACGCCCAAGGTAGTGTCAGAGGGGGTGGTTGGACTGCAGACAGACCACACCTAGGAAACACAAAGGCCACATCCATTGGACTCCTGTGGCCAGACCCTTCCTATACACAGACAAAATAGAAAGGCAGAGAAATGTAACCCAAATGAACCAACAAGAGAAATTCCCAGAAAAATATCTGAATGAGATGGAAATAACCTAATTCCCAAATGCAGAGTTTAAAATAATGATTATTACAATGCTCAAAGATCTTATAGCAACAATGGATGGATATACTGAGCACCTAAATAAAGACATAGCAAGTATAAAAAAGGACATTGAAATCATAAAGAAAAATGAGTCAGAAATACAATATTAGAAATTAAGACTACACTAGAAGGAATTAAAAGCAGGGTGGATGAAGAAGAGATTGAATCAGCAAGTTAGAGGACAAGATAAATGAAAGCACGAAAGCAGAGAAGCAAAAAGAAAAGAGGCTCAAAAAGTCTGAGGAAACTCTAAGAGAGCTTTGTGACAACATGAAGAGAAATAATATCTGCATCATATGGGTTTCTGAAGGAGAAGAGAAAGAACAAGGGATAAAGAATCTGATTGAAGAAATCATAGCAGCAAACTTTCCTAAATAGATGAAGAAAAAAGTCACATGAGTTCAAGAAGCACCTCATAATTAAAATACCAAAGCTAAGAGATAAAGAGAAAATATTAAAAACTGCTAGAGAAAAAAAGGCTATCACCAACAAAGGAGCCTCCATAAGGAAATCTGACTTCTCAACAGAAACATTAGAGGCCAGAAGAAAATGGCAAGAAATATTCAAAGTAATGCAAAACAAGAGCCTACAACCAAGACTTCTCTATTCAGCAAGGCTATCATTTAAAATTGAAAGAGAAATAAAAGCTTCCCAGACAAAAAGAAAGAAAGAAAAATTCAAGGAATTCATTACAACCAAACCAATGCTACAAGAAATATTAAGAGGTCTGCTGTAAACAGAACAAAGGGGGGAAAACAGAGTAAAAGAGGAATGTAAATTTAAAGAATAAGATGGCAATAAACAACCACATATCAATAATAACCTTAAATGTAAATGGACTAAATGCTCCAATCAAAAGACAGGGTAGCTGCATGGATAAGAAAACAGAACCCGCCAGGCATGGTGGCACACGCCTACAGTCCCAGCTACTCGGGAGGCTTAGGAGGGAGGATAGCTTGACCCCAGGAGTTCTGGGCTGTATGTAATGTGCTATGCCGATCGTGTCTCTGCACTGTTTGTCATCAATATGGTGACCTTCCGGGAACGAGAGGTTGCCTAAGAAGGGATGAACCGGCCCAGGTTGGAAGAAAACAGGACCCATACATATGCTGTCTATAAGAGAAACACATCAAAACAGAAGATACACATAGCCTGAAAGTGAAGGGATGGAAAAAAAATATTTCATGCAAAAGAAAATTAAAAAAAGGCTGATGTACCAATACTTATACCAGACAAAATAGACTTTAAAACAAAGGCTATAGCCTGACCAAGTGGTGGCGCAGTGGGTAGAGCATTGAACTGGGATATGGAAGACCCAGGTTCGAGACCCCGAGGTCACCAGCTTGAGCGCAGGCCCATCTGGCTTGAGCAAAAGCTCGCCAGCTTGGACCCAAGGTTGCTGACTCCAGCAAGGGGCTGATCGGTCTGCTGAAGGCCCACAATCAAGGCACATGTGAGAAAGCAATCAATGAACAACTATGGTGTCACAATGGCAATGAAAAACTAATGATTGATGCTTCTCACCTCTCTCCGTTCCTGCCTGTCTGTCCCTATCTATCCCTCTCTCTGACTCTCTCTCTGTCCCTGAAAAAAAAAACAAACAAAAAACAGAAAAAACAAAGGCTATAGTAAGGGATAAAGAAGGTCACTACATAATGATAAAGGGAGCAATCCAACAGGAAGATATAACCATTATAAATATCTATGTGCCTAATATAGGAGCACCTAAATATATAAAGCAGATTTTGATGGGCATAAAGAATGAGATCAACAGCAATACTATAATAGTAGGAGATTTTAATGCCCCACTAACATCACTGGATAGATCCTCAAGAAAGAAAATTAGCAAAGACACAGCAGACTTAAGGATACACTAGATCAAAAAGATTTAATAAATATCTTCAAAACCTTTCAACCTAAAGCAGCAGAATATACATTCTTTTCAAGTACTCATGGTACATTTTCTAGGATAGGCCATATGCTACGACACAAAATGACTCTCTAATAATTTAAGAAGACTGAAATCATATCAAGCATCTTCTTGGATCACAACGGCATTAAACTAGAAATCAACTACAATAGAAAAACTGAAAAACACTCAAACACTTGGAAACTAAATGGCATTCTATTAAATAAGAAATAAATTAAAAATGAGATCAAGGAAGAAATAAAAATGTCCTTGAAATAATTAAAAACAAACATACAGCAACTCAAAATTTATGGGACACAGCAAAATCAATTCTGAGAGGAAATTTCATAGCATCACAGGCATACCTTAAGAAGCTAGAAAAAGCTCTAATAAACAACTTAACCCTGCCTCTAAAAGGACTAGAAAAAGAACAGCAAGTAAAACCCAGAAAAAGTAGAAGAAAGGAAATAATAAAGATTAGAGCAGAAATAAATGACATAGAGGCTAAAGAAACAATACAGAGGATCAATGAAACCAAGAGCTGGTTCTTTGAAAAGGTAAAAAAGAAAGATAAACTTTTAACCAGATTCACCAAGAAAAAAAGAGAGAGGACTCAAATACAGAAAATTAGAAATGAGAGAGGAGAACTAACAACTGCCACAGCAGAAATACAAACAATTGTAAGGAAATACTATGAAGAACTGTGTGCCATAAAATTAGACAACAAAGGTGAAATGGACAAATTCCTTGGAACATAAAATCTTTCAAAAATGAATATAGAAGATTTACTTATTTCACTCCGTATAATGTTATCAAGGTACATCCATTTTGTTATAAATGATCTGATGTCATCGTTTCTTATGGCTGAGTAGTATTCCATAGTATATATGTACCATAGCTTTTTAATCCACTCGTCTTCTGACGGACACTTGACATTAGAATTAATAATAATAAAATATTTAAAAAAAATTTTTTGACAGTAAAAAAAAAAAAAAGATAAGTCATGGGGTGGGGGGACTCCCAATTCTTGTATAAACAATCATTAAATGGAATTTTTGTCCCTGAAAAAAAAAAAAAAAAAAGACTGAATAAACAGCAGAGAGTGAGCGAGTCAGGTGCCAGAAAAAAAAAAAAAAAGAATATAGAAGAATCAAAAAACCTAAAAAGACTGATTTTATTAAATGAGATTGAAACAGTTATCAAAAAATTCCCAACAAGCAAAAGCCCGAGGCCAGATGGCTTCACAGGTGAATTTTACCAAATATTCAAAGAAGAACTAACTCTTATTCTACTCAAGCTATTTCAAAATATTCAAGAGGAGGGAAGACTTTCAAACTCCTTTTATGAGGCGAGCATAATTCTGATCCCAAAACTGGGCAAAGACACTACAAAAAAGAAAACTATAGTCCAATATCCCTGATGAACTTAGATGCTAAAATTCTCAACAAAATATTAGCATATCCAATCCAGCCTTACATGAGAAAAATCATACATCATGATCAGGTGGGATTTATTCTAGGGAGACAAGGCTGGTACAATATCTGCAAATCAATCAATGTGATTCAACACATAAACAAAAAAAGGATAAAAATCACATGATAATATCAATAGATGCAGAAAAAGCATTTGGTAAAATCCAGCACCCATTTATGATCAACACTTTCAGCCAAGTGGAAATACAGAGATTATACATCAACATGATAAAGGCCATCTATGACAAACCCAAAGCAAACATCATAATCAATGAGCAAAAATTAAAAGAAATCCCCTTAAGATCAGGAACAAGGCAGGGGTGCCCCCTATCACCACTTTTATTCAACATAGTTCTGGAAGTCCTAGCCATGGCAATCAGACAAGAAGAAGATATAAAAGGCATCCAAATTGGGGGAAAAAAGTAGAACTATCACTATTTGCTGATGATATTATACTGTATATAGAAAACCCTAAAGTCTCAGTCAAAAAACTACTGGACCTGGTAAATGAATTCAGCAAGGTGGCAGGATATAAAATCAATGGTCAGAAATCAGTGGCATTTATATACACCAACAGTAAACTGTCTGAAAGAGAAATTAAGGAAACAATCTCCTTCACTATTGCAACAACAACAAAACAGTACCTATGAGTCAATTTAACCAAACAGGTTAAAGACTTGTACTCCAAAAATTATAAAACATTGATAAAGGAAATCAAGTAAGATACAAACAGGTAGAAGCATATACCGTGTTCATGGATAGGAAGAATAAACATCATTAAAATGTCTATATTACCCAAAGCAATTTATAAATTCAATGCAGTTCCTATTAAAATACCAATGACATACTTCAAAGATATAGAACAAATATTCCAAAAATTTATATGGAACAAAAAAGAACACAAATAGCCACAGCAATCCTGAAAAAGAACAATAAAGTGGGTGGTATTACACTTTCTGATATCAAGTTTTATTACAAGGCCATCGTACTCAAAACAGGTTGGTACTGGCATATGAACAGGCCTACAGATCAATGGAACAGAACAGAGAACCCAGAAATAAATCCACACCTATATGGAAAATTGATATTTGACAAAGGAGGAAAGAGCATACAATGGAGTATAGACAGCCTCTTTAATAAATGGTGTTGGGAAAATTGGACAGGTACTTGCAAAAAAAATGAAACTGGATCACCAACTTACACCATTCACAAAAATAAACTCAAAATATATAAAAGACTTAAATGTAAGTCATGAAACCATAAACATCTGGGAAGGAAACGTAGGCAGTAAACTCTCTGATATCTCTCATAGCAATATTTTTGTTGATTTATGTCCACAGGCAAGTAAAATAAAGGACAGGATTAACAAATGGTACTATATGAAACTAAAAAGATTTTTCACAGAAAAGGATACCATTAACAAAATAAAAAGACAACCCACACAATGGGAGAATATATTCGCTAATATGTCTGATAAGGGGTTAAGAACAAAAAATTATAAAGAACTTGTAAAACTCAACATCAGGAAGGAAAACAATCCAATCAAAAAAATGGGCAAAATAAATGAATAGACGCTTCTCCAAAGAGAACACACAGATGGCCAATAGGCATATGAAAAAATGCTCAACATCACTAATTATTAGAGAAATGCAAATTAAAACCACAATGAGATATCACCTCACACCAGTCAGAATGGCGCTTATTAATAAATCAACACACAATAAGTGCTGGTGAGGGTGTGAGAAAAGGTAACCTTCCTGCACTGCTGGTGGGAATGCAAACTGGTGCAGCCACTGTGAAAAACAGTATGGAGATTCCTCAAAAAATTAAAAACCCAACTGCCCTTTGACCCAGCTATCCCACTTTTAGGAATATATCCTATGAATACCAAATCACTGATTCAAAAGAAGAAATGCACCCTTATGTTTACTGCAGCATTGTTTACAATAGCCAAGATCTGGAAACAGCCCAAGTGTCTATGGATGAGTGGATTAAAAAGCAGTAGTACATATACACAATGGAATACTATGCAGCCACGAATAGTAAGGAAAATCTTACTTTTCACAACAACATGAATAAACCTGGAAACTATTATGCTAAGTGAAATGAGCCAGGCAGAGAAAGAAAAATATCATATGACCTCACTAATTTGAGGAATCCAATGAACAATGTGAACTGAGCAACAGAACAAAGGCAGAAGTGGGATCAAAGGAACCCGAGGGAAAGCAGTCAGAGGGAAAGTAGAAGAGATGATGGGATCAGAAAAGGGAAAGAGATTAATGAAATTACATATACATAACACAGCATTACAGAGAACAGGACAGCAAATCCTGGAAGGAAGGGGGGAAGGCATTGGGGGAGGGGGCATGGCAGGGCTGATGGAAATAAGGGGGTAGGGGGAGATATATTCAGAGGGACACTTGAATCTTTGTAAACACAACTTAAAATTTTAAATAAAAACAAAGAAACAAAGGTAAAGGTAATAATGAGAAAAGGAAGGCAAACATTATATCAATAAATGGAAGGCATTACTATTGGTGCAGATAACATAGTAATGTGTATTGCCAATAATGCTTTTAATCATCAGGCTGGTAGTCATAATATCTCATTTCTTTCACCCTTAAAAACAGTTTTTGGGGCACAAGGGTGTTTTATGCTCTGTCAAAAGTCTATTTTCCCTTGTTTTAACTAGTAGTAGTAGTAGCAGTAGTAGTAGTAGTAGTAGTAGTAGTAGTAGTAGTAGTAGTAGTAGTAGTAGTAAGAGGAGGAGGAGGAGGAGGAGGAAAAAGAGGAGGAGTATGCCAGAGGAAAAGCATAATCAGATCCTCAGACTTACTTTAGAAATCATTCATTTCCTTTCCCCTTTTTGCCAAATTAGTCTCAAGCTGGAGATTTTATGAGTTGAGCAATACTTTATCAACTGCTATGCCTTTTCTCTGAAACAGAGAGCCATACTGGGTTTGCAAACTCATAATTTTTTTTAATTTCTTTTTATTTTATTCATTTTAGAGAGGAGACACAGAGTGTGAGAGAGAGAGAGAGAGAAAGAGAGAAAGAGGGGAGAAGCTGGAAGCATCAACTCCCATATGTGCCTTGACCTGATCAGTGCAGGGTTTTGAACTGGCGACCTCAGTGTTCCCAGGTCAACACTTTTATCCACTGCGCCACCACAGGTCAGGCGCAAACTCATAATTTTAATTAGTTACTTTAAAAATTATTAGCACTGGTGCGTTGGCTCAGCGGTAGAGCATTGACCCGGCATATGAAAGTTCCAGATTTGATTCCTGGTCAGGACACACAGAAGTGACCGTCTGCTTCTCCATTTCTCTCACTCTCTTCCCTTTCTCTCTCTCTCTATCTATCTATCTATCTATCTATCTATCTATCTATCTATCTATATCTATCATCTATCTCTTTCTTTCTTCTACTCCCACAACCATGGCTTGAATGGTTTGAGCAAGTTGGCCCCAGGTGCTGAGGATGACTCCATGGTCTCACTTCAGGTGCTGAAATAACTAGGTTACGAAGCAACCAGAGCAACCAACCAGCTTCCCATGATGGACATTCCCCAGATGGACAGAGCATTGTCTGATGGGGGGCTTGCTGGGTGGATCCTGATTGGGGCGCATGCAGAAATCGTCTTTCTGCCTCCCCGCCTCTCATATAAATATAAATAATATAATATTTATAAATATTTATATTATTTATTAATATAAATAAATAAATAAATAAAATATGATATATACAAAACTATTTCTAATATATTCATCAACTATTGAACATAATAATAAACATCCATGACCCCACATCTCAGTTTATAAACTAGAATATTTCAAACACTGTACTTCTACTGATGTTCTTTCCCATCTAATCCCCTTGCTTACTGCCAAGAAAGATACCCACTATCTTAGTTTCAGTGTTAATAATGCCCTGTTTTTTATTTAATATTTTTTTAGGCACCTTTGCACACCTAAAGAATGCTAAATAGTGCTTGTTTAATATTTAGCTTTATTAAAAAGATCTCACACTGTATGTGTATTCCTGCAACATTTTATTTCATCATGTTTCTAGAAATCATCAAAGTTTTTATAAGGAGCAATAGGTCATCCATTTTAATTTTGGTAGATTGTTACATTTTGTAAATATATAACAATTTGTTCTTTC
Organism: Rhynchonycteris naso; assembly: GCA_037038555.1. Lineage (NCBI taxonomy): Eukaryota > Metazoa > Chordata > Mammalia > Chiroptera > Emballonuridae > Rhynchonycteris > Rhynchonycteris naso. The sequence goes on from CM072998.1 coordinate 235,405,736, forward strand.
TCCTGGCTATAGTTATTTTGGATTGTTTTCAGGTTTTTGTTAATGTGAACAATGCTCCTATATTCATTCTTTTTGAGTTTCCTGCCATGCATAAGTGCGAGACTTTCCGTATAGTAGTAATTTAGGAGTGGAATGGCTTGATTGCATAGGATATGAATGTTTATCTCGACAAGATAGTGTCAAACTGTTTTACAAAGTGGTGTACCAATTTGCACTCCCACTAATACTACATAAGACTCCCTGTTGATGTATATTATTAACAACTCATGATTTATCGAAATTCTTTATTTTAAGGAATCCATTAGTGTATAAAAATATCTCATTGTTACTTGCATTTTATTTTTCAAATTACTAACAAGTCAAGGCATTTCTTCCTGTGCTTTTGACCACTAATATTTTCCTTTCCATAAAATGCCTGTTCATGTGTTCTGCCCTTTTATTCTATAGGATTATTTGTGTTTTTAATTATTGATTTGTGCTTGTTCTTTATATATTCTCTACTCATTTTATGTTGATAATGTCTTCCAATGTGTGTAGCTTATTTTTTACTTTTGACAAACAAAAGTTCTTAATTATAATGAAATCAGATATGGACATCTTTTCTTTTATGGTCAGCAAACCTCGTCTTACTTTAAAAATATTTTCTACACTATGTTATAAAGATCTTTCTCTTTAAATTCTAAAAATTTTTAAAGTTTTGCTTTGTAAGCTTAAGTCATTAAAACAGGGTGTGAGGCATCACCAAATTAATTTTTCCCATATGAATTGGCAGTAACACCCACCTGAGACATACTGTATTTTTCCATGTATAAGATGTTCCCATGTATAATATGCACCTTAATTTTGGGGCCTGAAATTTGAAAAAAAACAATGTATTACATAAAGTTATTGAACTCAAGTTTTATTAATCATAAAATCCATACAGCTTCTCATACACACACACACACACACACACACACACACACACACACACACACACACGCAGGAAATGCAAGTAAAAAGATCTACAACCACTATATAAAATGCACCCAGTTTTTAGATCCAAAATTTTTTGTAAAGGGGTACTTCTTATAAATGGGGAAATACAATAAATCAAGTTTCCATATATACATGGGTGTGTTGGTAGGTCATCTATTCTGTTACATTTTCAGTCTGTTGATCCTGGTGCCAGTATATGTTTTCCTCACTGTGGTAATTTTGTAACAATTTTTTTAACTTATTAAAATTATAGTTTCCATTCAATATTATTTTGTATTTTGTTAACTGACAGGAAAACTGCCCCACCTTTTTCTTGAGCAAATGCATCATGGCTCTTTATAGGCCATTTACTCTTTCTTGTAGGTTTAAAATCAATTCTATTGAGATTGTAATAGGAATTGCTTTAAATGTATAAAATTTGGGAAGATTTGATATCTTGATAACATTGTGTCTTCATAGTCGTAACATGGTATATCTAATTATGACATTGTTAATATCTTCTAATAAACTTTGATAATTTTCTTTAGGTGGGTCAAACACAATTTTAGTTACATTATTTCAGTTTTATTTACATTTTCTGCTGCTATCTTTTACTATTAACCTATCACCTAATTGATTTTTTACTGATATATACAAATGTAATAATTTATGTAATTTTATTTTGTAACCAGAGAGTTAACTCATCTTATTATTTCTAATATTTTATTTACAGATTATTCTGGGGTTACCGGTAGATAGTTAAGTGGTCTGCAAATAGTGACAGTTATTCTTTTCTGTATAAATATATTGTATTTCTTTTTTGATGCTTTTACTCTGCAGACTAAAATCTCTAGTACATTAATAAATAGCGGTGAAAGTAGTGAGCATGGTTTTCTGGTGTTCATTCTTGAAGACACTATTTTTAACATTTTATTATCAAGAATGAAGTTTACTCTTAAGTTTTTAATAGATGCCTTTTGCTGGTTAAGAAAAAAATCCCTTCTCTATATTTTGTTTACAATTCATGAATGTTATTAAACTTTTTAAACAACTATTGAGTAATCAAATGACATTTTTCTTACTATCTGTTTGGTCATGGGAAAAATGGCATATAGAATATATAATGCTAAATAGTTTTTGAAATCCTAGAATAAACTAAATTTGTTCAAAATGCATTATGTTAATGAACCGATTTGATTTGCTAATAATTAAAGTTGGGGTTTTTTTTAGTGAGAGGAGAGAAAGCAGAGACAGATTCCCACATGCTACCCAACCAGAATCCACCTGAAAAGCCCATTAGAGGGTGGTGCTCTGCCCATCCAGTATCCTTGCTCCATTGCAACTGGAGCCATTTTTTAGCACCTGAGGCAGAGGCCATGGAGCCATCCTCAGGGCTCAAGGTCACCTCACTCCAATTGAGCAATGACTATAGGAGGAGAAGAGAAGAGAGAGAGAGAGAGAGAAGCAAGAGGGGAAGGGGTGGAGAAGGAGATGGGCACTTCTCCTATGTGCCCTGAGGGGAATTGAACCCAGGACATTCACACCCCATGCTGACTCTCTACAACTGAGCCAACCAACCAGGGCCTAATTAAATATTTTAAAATTATTATTTATGAGAATAATTCACTTATAATTTTTCTGTCTTAAACTATTTTTCTCAGGGTTATACTAGCTTCATAGTAATAGTAGGAAAATATTTGTTCTTTATCTGTAGTCTGAAATGGTTTCTATATTTAAAAAAAATTAAAACCCAGTTCTGGCATTTTCTTCCTGAAAAGATTTCTAACTACTGACTCAGATTCTATAATAGCCATTGGAGTGTGATGTTCAGATTTTTTATTTTGTTTATTTCTATTTTTCTGATAATTTTTTCATTTTGCCTAAGTCAGTGGTTTATGGGCAGATTTGTCCCCCAGAAAACATTTGAAAATATATGTAGACAATTTCAGCTGTCACAATTGTGTGTGGGGTCAGGCTGCTACTAGCTTAAAGGCCAATGATGCTGCTTAACCAGACCTTGCAATGCAAAGTGCACCTCCTCTCTCTATCACTCACATACACATCAAACAATTATTTAACTCAAATTTCAACAGGACTAAACACTGGTATAAGTTTTCAAATTGATTATCGATGTTCATTTTTAATTTTAAAAAATTAAAAATTGGCTATATATTTGTATATTCTTTCCCCTTTTTATTCCAAATGTTATTTACATCTCCTTTCTTCTTATTTTCTTAATTAACATCACCAGTATTTGTTTGTTTTATTTAAAATTACAAAGTACCAACTTGTGGTCGGTCCTGTTAGTTCTATTAAATGCTTATTTGTTCCTTCTACTATTTTTGCATTTATTAGATCTTTGTTTTCCATTCTTTTATTCTAATATTAAATTCAAGCTTACAGATTTCCCTTTAAGTATATATTTGCTGCATTCCACACCTTTATAAAGTATTGTCTTTGTGGGTTAGTCCTAAGTATTTTTTAACATTAATTAGAATTTCTTTTTTTCAATTACAGTTATATAGGTGAGTAATTTTAATTTTGAAATGCATATATTTTCCACTTATCTTTTGGTTTGTAATTAATAATTTAAATTTTTATAACAAAACAATAAATGAGCGGCACTGATTTTTTAAAATATTTGTTGTAATTTATTTTGTGGACTTAAGTTGTTTGTTTTAATAAATATTTGTGTGTTCTTCAGAAGAGTATATATTCTTCTATTGTTAAGTGTAATGTCTTGTATATGTGCCACAAGTTAAGTTTGTGTATTGTATTGGTCAAATGGACTGTGTCTCTAGCAATTTTAAAAAATATTTGGCATATCAAGACCCATGACTGAGCAGTCCATTCTAATCTATTATTTTGTGAAATAGTTATCTCAGACCTGAAATTATTTTCCCTTCACAACAAAAAATAATTTTAAGATATGGGTGGGAAACTCAGAATCCACAAATTCAATTTAGTCAATGTTTCTATAACATTAAAGACATAAGATCTAGGTGTAATGATGATAATCATCATAATTATCACCAAATTATGCTTATCAAAAATCCTAAGTCTAAGGGAAATAGAATAGAACTGGAGTAGGGGGTTATGGGGGCAATGGCAGAGCTGGCCATTCAAGTCTAGAACACTTTTCTTTTAACTGGTGTTATAGATAGATGATTGAGAAATAGGAAGTAAGTGTTCTCTGCTTCTTTGGGTTACAAAAATACTGATATGTAAGGAATACCCCCTAGTACAGTGATATAAAATTATTAACTTGAGGTGTAAAAAAAATCTCTCTACTAATTAGGAAAATTTATTATTTTCCCTCTTTACCAGTAGGTAAAGAATGAATTACATAGGCAAGTAGCTATCTGTCTTAGGAGGAGTACAAAGGAACATTATGCCCTTTTTAGTGAGATTACTTTTCTGGGCTTTTTGTAAAAGAAAAGAAAAGAAAAGAAAAGAATTTGTAATAGAGCCTCTCTGTCTATCATTAAATAAAACCTTGAGCCTGACCTGTGGTGGCACAGTAGATAAGCACCAACCTGGAATGCTGAGGTCACCAGTTTGAAACTGCATCTTGTCCTGTCAAGGCACATACAAGAAGCTCTCCCCCGTCCCCCCTCCCTTCTCTCTCTCATCTCTCTAAAATCTATAAGTAAAATTAAAAAAATTTTTTGAGTAAAAGAAAATCTCTTAATTAACATGCTATTTGTTTAACTTGTCTAACTTTGGGTTACGTGTTCTCTCTTCTCTTTGGAGTTTTTGTACATAGTGCTATATTATATGTAATATCTTTTTTATCTTCACTAGAAGGGACTTAGTGACAATTAATATTTATTAACCCTGCATATTAGATGTGCAAGTTGATGAAAAGAAACATTAAACTTTGAGCAAGAAATATTGTAAATCTGAGCCTAAACACCCTGGCTTCCTAACTCTGACCCAGAATCCCTTCTGTTAACTTCTCACAACTTATTTTAAGCTTCAATGACTTCATTGACTATCTTTGAATGATATAGGGAATTACCCATCTAACCTTGAACCCTCTATGACTTGGATTGCGGAACTTTAGTTAAAAGCCCTGCATGTGTCTTGGATACAAACACCAAGAAGCTACGTGAATGAGTGACCTTTGTGTACACACAAAGGAATGCATGTGAACAGGCCTTAGAAAATTAGCCTAGAGGTTCTAGATTGCCTCTTCCTTAGTGCTTGTTAATTAGCAAAAGAAAAACAATGTACTGACCCAAATTAGCCCTTTCTCGATGTCATTAAAATGTCCATTAGTCATTATTTCCCTTTACTACCTGGTCTCCCTCCCTTGTAATCTTGTTACCTCTGTTCTGCTTCTGGTCAATAAAAGCTAAGGGAGAAGGAAATTCAGGAAGTCTTCTTTGCCTCCCTTGGCAGGCCTCCCCCTCTTCCTCTTGACATAAATTTGTGTCTTGAGTAGGTTTACTCCATGCAACACTGGTAGTTCCCAGCGGGCTGGAGTACTACAGAATGACCCTATGATTTTTATTAGATATCTTAAGGATGTCCAGCAGTTTTATCTTAGTATATTTCTAATTCTAATCTCACACTGCCAGCAGGGATTAAAGTATTTCAGAAATGTCTATAAATAATTGCAATTTTCCTTTTTTTATTTAGAAAATAAAATTTAATAGGATAACATTGATCAATAAGAGTACATAGGTTTCAGGTAAACATTTCTATAGCATTTGAACTGTTGATTGTGTTGTGTGCCCATCACCCAAAGTCAAAATCATTTTCCATCACTGTATATTTGTCCCTCCTTACTTCTCCTCCCCTGGCCCCCCTCTTCCTGGTAACCACTTCACTTTGGGGATCTAACCATAATTCAAACATAGATTAAATTTCAAGTTTTGCATTTCAAAAAAGATAAATTACTATAATAATTGTCTTTCTAACATTTAAAATATCCTCCTTATTTGTTGTTTGTTTTTAAATAAATATTTTGCTAGAGAAATATGCCTGAGAATTAAATTATCAGGCTGGGAAACTTGGTCATTATAATTAAAATGCCTAAAACATAAACTGCATTCTCTCAAAGACTATAGAAGAGAAACATAAGCCTTCAAGATAAGTTCCTGCTTATGCCCTTTCTACTCAGCTCCAAGTTTTCTGAAATCTCTAGAAGCCATACCTAATGCTGGTAGAGAATGGCATGTATAGAGCAGAAAGTGGAAATTAGGCAATTAATTGGTAATATGGAAAAATAATACTTATAAATGAACCCTAGCTTTTAAAAAAGCAATGCTTTTATTAATATAATATGTGTATAAACTGATCAAATTTACCACATGACTGCCTAATGTATGTTTTATATTGTATTGGAATAAATACATACATTTATAAAAATGAATAAATTAATTTGATTTTAGAAGCTCTAAATTGAAAAAAAAGAGTGCTGATAAAAACAGGACTAACTAGTATGTGGGCTGACATCTTATCATATGTTTCTTTTCATCACAGTTTTTTGTTGATGTTGTTGATCATCTGCATAAAAGCAAAAATCCCATTTGAGTTCTCCAGAGTACAAAATGATAAGCTTGTAAATATTTCTGAAAATATGCTTATGGACTTTTTATCATGGTACTCTGTAGAGTAAATGGTTTCTTTTTCTGTACTTCCTTTCTTTTTTATTTATTTACTTATTTTAGAGAGAGGGTGGCAAGGAAAGGGAGACAGAGAGACAGAAATATTGAGCTATTCCTGTAGGTGCCCTGACCTAGCATCAAACCAGCGATCTTTGCACTTCAGGACGACGCTCAAACCAACCTAGTTATCTGGCTAGAATTTAAATTTTTTATTAATTTATTGATTTATTGATTTTTAGAGACACAGAGAAAGGAAGGAAGAGAAGGGAAGCAATCATTTTTTGTTCCATTCAGTTGTGTGTTCATTGGTTGATTCTTATGTGTGCCCGGACTGGGGATTGAACCCACAACCTTGTTGTTTCAGGATGATGCTCTACCCTGCTAGCCAGGGCCTAGTAGAGGAAATTTTGCTGGCCCTTTTCCCCAACATCTTTTCTTTCTTCTTCTGGGAATAAAATTTTGTATTCTTTTAAAAGCTAACTCATATTTGTTTTTGGTTTAAGCAATCTTATTTAAACTGACAACATCCACATGCAGTTTGCCAGTAGTAACTGAATCAGATGTAGTTCTGTTACCTAAGCTAGAATTATTGGAGTCACCAGATCTTGACTAGAGCCATCAGGAAAAAGATGCACACATTTATCTGGGGTTTATTTAACACATAGCAAATACTAATACTGTAGCTATTGATGGCTGGCTTCCTAAAACACCTAGCCTGATGGTTGTAGGAACAAAAGATAGAAAAACTGTTGTCTTGACAAGATTCAGTTAAGCTTCTGATTCAAATCCTACCTGAAACCATAAAATCCCTTTTGTTTCCATTATCTGAGTCAAGATATTCACTTTTTCTTAAAGAAATTACATATGAGTGATATTTCTGTCATGTGCCACTGAATGTCTTGAGAAAAAGCAGAGTTGGTACTAGGGCGAAGGTATTTCAAGAGACAGTCAATTGTGTGGAATTGACTGAGTCAAAATGGGATTTGCATGAGCAACAATCCTCTAGCCCTCGAATCAAAAAGGAGAATTTCTTAATATCTTTTAGCTCATTTTGGAATAATAGGTTTCCAAAATGTATTGTTTTGTAGGCACTGACTCCCTGGCATGTTTTTGACTATAAGGAATTATTCTGCTCCTTATTTATTTATTTTTGATTTTGTATAGGAAATTTTCTGTTGATCATTTTTATGTGAAATTAGTTTTCCTTGAAATTTTCTGTTGATCATTTTTATGTGAAATTAGTTTTCCTGAACATTTAAAATGTGCCAAGATGCACACATGTGTGCCTGTAAAACGAAACAGAGCCTTTTGGTAGTTGACAAGATCTGAAGCTACTTGATTATTTGCATTAACACTTCTTGGCATTCTTCTCTCACACAGAAAGGCTACTTTTGGGGAGAAAGGTAGCGAATTCATTCATCTTCCTTGGTAGACCCTGATCTTTTGCCAGATTAGGAATGCTCCCATAACCACAGAATGCTCTCTGATAGTCATATTACAAACAAGGATGATTTGTTTCACTACACAGTGTAGCCACCTACTTCAGAGGGCTCTGCTTGCTACCAGTCCTGCCTCTCAGTCACTCCTTCCTGCTTTAACTTCCTCTGCACTTGGTAGTAATTCTCACTAACCTAGCTTTGCTTTCATGGATAATAGGTGCAGAGATCTTCATTCCATCATCGTCAATAGAATAGCTGCTTATATCCTTGGGAAGAAAAGATGTCTGGAGCTATCCTTAAACTTTATTTGAAAATGATGCATAATTTAACATTTATTAAGTTCATAAAAAATTTCCTTCTAATTATTGTTTGAAAATTCACATCAGGAACAAAATCTTTTTTTCTAAAATTATATAATTTGATAATGAATATAATTTGATAAACAGTGTTCCACAATCTTATTTAGAAACCATTTATAGGAATACATCAAATTAAGATTTCCTGAAGCAATTTATGCACATCTGGCCAATGTTTATTAAGTTAATTTAATAATATGCTAGAATAATTTATATGACATTTATCTAAAAGTAATGATTAAATGTTTAAAATTCACTACATAGAAATATATAGGTTTACAGATTATTTGAAACCATAAACTCGACTTTCAAAATCAACTGCTATTTTCACTCCATTTAGCAGTTATATAATAGCCCTCGTTTTATTTTAAAATCTTTAAAACTTATTTTGCATTAAGATTCAACATTTATGCACAGATGCTTTTATTTCAAAATCCTCAAAAAATATAAGTATAAAAACTAATTAAACATGCCTCGATTATTGAGAACTTTTATGTATAAAAAAGTGTACTAATCATATACATAGCATTAGATATTATAAATATGTAAGCTATATCTGTTGAGAAAATGAAGGAACAAACTACTTTTCCATAACCCTTAGTCTACTTTGGACTTTCAAATCATCAAAATACAATGTCCTATACTTTATGCAACAAAATATCAATTAGTTAGTAAGCACATATTTTCATAGCTGAGTATTTGGTTTAATCAGATTTTACAAGGAAATTTTTTGTTTCAAATGTGGTCTAAAAAATATTTTTACACTAGGTATATTGATCTTTATTTCTGCATTATTTAAGAGAATATGAAGTAACATAGTATGGTAATATACTTTTATAAATGATAGATTATAGATATAGACATAGATGTAGATATCCCTGAAGTGCCTAATATAGTGGGGAAACATAGCCATTGCTTTCTAGTCCTTCCGACTGTTAATCTTGACCTCTGGTTAAATCTGACATACAAGTCAAAGAAGGATCAGCCTGGTACAAAGATTCTAGGAAGAGTATTCTAGGCAAAGAAACAACAAATGCAGAGACCTCAAGGGTACAAAAGGTTGTTTATTTGGGAAGCTAATTAGAGGGCAGCATGAGCAAGGGGTGAAAGAGTGTGAGAGAAAATGAACAGATAAGTAAGAGCCAAATTTTAAGAGCCACGTAAGTAAAAGCCAACACATTACAGACCAGTAAAATGATTGGATATTTTCCAAGAGCAATGAAAATCCACTAAAAAGTTTTAAATGGAGGAACAACATGATCTGGTTTACTTTTAAAAAAGTGGTTGCAATTTGAGACAAAATAAAAATAAAAGATGGTGTCAGGGAAGTAAGAAAGGGAGTAGCAGGCATCAGTAAGCAACCAGTTGAACAGCCATGAAAGCTGGGATTAGGAGGGGGCCATGCAGCCAAGTTCTTGGTGGGGGTGGTACAGCAAGGAGGATGGCAAGCGGAATCAAAGGTGACACTGAGATTTCTGGCTGGGCAAACATAACAGGTGATGTTGCCATTTGCTGATAAGAAAGCGGCCAACTTCAGAGGAATGGATAAAGGTGATAAAGAACTTTAAAGTCACACTTAGTCTAATATGTTTGTAAAACAGTAAATATCAAATAGTCAATTGGCCATGAGTGTCTAAAACAGGTATACCTGTATTGGGAAAGGGTATTAATGCAACTTAGAAAATCTGTTTTAGTCCTGATTGATTGCATATATAGTATATACTTTAATTACTTATATTGTAGTTGTGATATTTCAGCTTTCCTTTATAAAGGTTTGAGTCCTCTGATAAATTGTCACATGTATTTTATATAAAGAGTACAACATCATAAAGTCTAATCCAGGATTGCAAAATAATTTTGAGAAGCAAAATCCTTCATACAATCATAATCAGACAAAGGAATCACTAAAGTAATTTGAGGTGACAGAAGCTTTTTTAGATGCAGGTAAAAAAGAAAATAGTGCCTTTCATTGGAGTTAACCAGCTGGAACAGGTTAGGATTTTAATTGCATTCTTTGTCACTTTGTCTGTTATCTATCATTCCTGGTATTTTGAAATAACTCAAAAAAGAAATGAGACAACTTTCTTTGGCTTTTAAAAATAACAACTGTTTTGTAAGACACATTCATTTTTGACAGCTATTAGATGTTTTCTTTTTAGAAGATCCTTTGACTTCAAAAAAGCTACTAAGTATTTTTGTTTTGGGAAGAATATAGTATGATAATAGCCATTAAAATTCTCATGACTGGACTTTTAATTTGAATAGTTAAATAAATAATTCATTCTGAAATATCATTTAACAGGTCAAGAACCAAAGACAAATGAATTAGATCTACCTTTGTTTAATCATTTCATTCGATTATGACTCCAAGATTGTCAATGTCTTCTGATTTCATGACAGTTCAAGTTTATGCTAATGTCAAAGTATCAGAAAAATATAAGGACAAAAAATTGCTCTGCTATCCTTGAAGGAGGGGGAAGAACAGTCCATAAAAAATTTCAAGCTTATTCAAATAAGCATTGGAGATATACACTACAGAAATAAGAAGATTAATTTTCTCTTGAAAAAGGATCCTACAAAAATTAATTACCTTTACTAATAAATAGTAAAATTAGCATCTTCAGTAAGAAAAAAAAGCATATTACATAAAGATAAAACAGTCTCACAGAAACAGTTACATAAAACAATAAAAATTTAAATAAGATATATATTATATATCACATCTATATAAATATAATAGATATGTGTGTGTTTATACATGTATTTGTATCTACGTATATATACACATATATGTAAAACTAATCATTCATTTATTCAAGAAACTTACTGAGAGTTTCCTATGTGCCAGGAACACAGGTTGACAATATATATAGTTCTTTTTAAGACCCAATTCCTGCTCTCAAGGAGATTAAACTCTAGTGGATGAAGGAAGACACTGAACAAATAATCATCATACTGTATGATAAGCAAGTGAGAAATAAAGAAGTAGAAGGGGATAAGATAATGGCAAAGGCTATTTGTTTCAGTTTGAAGACTGATCTGTAAATATCATTAGAGTGGAAACCTCAAGCAAGTCTGATACATGTATAAGAATCACATTAAGGGTGTCTCCTGTCAACAACTTTTTTCCTGGAAGACATTACCTCTCACCCCTATTTCAGACACCCAGAATGCAGTCATCAGAAAACACTGGGTCTTTTGCTAACTCATCCATAGATATAGTTTTGGGGTTTTGTTTTGTTTTATTTGTACTACAGGGACAGTTTTAGTAGACTGTGTATTATAGTTGTAAGAACAGCATTAATTGACATGGCTCCTATAGGAGGTTTAAATAAACTCTATTAAAATAAATGGGAAAATGTTTCAAATGAGCATCTAATAACAAAAATGCTCTAGGTGTTACTATTTAATATATCTAATTATATTTTCCACTTATTTTCAATTATTCTTCACTGAAGTAAAAGAAAATTCTTAAAGTCTTGAGTTTATTTTTTAAAGGAAAAGAACAATGGAATGTGTCTTTATGTGAACAAGAAAAGGATGTGAACATATGCAATATATCACCAACATAAATTGCTTTATATACCTTTATATTTCCTAGGGAAGCTCATGTGGTTCCCATACACCTGCTGTGGGTATGTCTTCTTGGCCAACCTTCTCCTCACTACTCCCACCTCCATTCCACAGAATCTTCATCTGTCAAGGATACTAATTTTCAAATCCTTTTTAAACCTCCCCATTCTAAATGTTTTACTATTTATCACTGCTAACTTCTCAAAATAGTTAAACCTCAGATTCCAGGATTCAGAGTTGCATGAGTCACTTTCCTCTCTCTGAAACTTCTTTATTCTCTCCTGTGGAAAATTCCCACCAGCCTATCTCCCCAAATCACCACTTGGGGCCCCAGGTACAATCTGTTCAAGTGTTTTGTTTGGGGATTGATGTCATCCATATCCAAGGGTCAACTACCTTCAGCATTGGAATAGCACACTATGTCTCTCTAGCCCTAAATTTTTTCTCCTTGGCCTTATTTTACCTACCATTCTGTTATTTCAAATAAAATATTAGCACTTACTTCAATGCTGTTTGGAAGACCTGCCATGAACAGTTTCTAGCATTTAACATACTTATAGTTTATCAAGAGGGTCACACATGTACTTATGAAAGGGCTTTCAAACTAACAAAATACAAATGTTTAAATATTTTTTATAAAAAGTAATTTTTATACTGCTACTACACTGATTTCTTTTCTACTCTGCCAATGCTTTTTGTTCGTCCCACTTTGTCAAAATCAAAACCAGCTCACAATTTCCAAAATATTTTTGCTTTTTTAGGGGATTTTGTGTCCTAAGCTCTCTGACAGTTTACTTCATATTTTTACTTTGCCAACATTTTGCCTACTCCCCAAAATCTTGCCAGTCTCAAATAAATTTATGAGGTTAGAAGTCAAAAGAGTGCTTATGGAGACAGGGGTATGGAGAACAGTGACAGGAACAGGGCCCAAGGGTACAGTTCGAGGATACTGGTTATGTTCAGTTTATTATATGGGTGGTAATTGGATGGGTATTCTCTTTCTGTGAAAATTTATCAAGATGTTTTACCATATTTATTAACTTTATTTACTTAAAACACTTAAACATGTTTAAAAGAAAATCAGCCTACTAAAATCATACCAAAATCTGCATTTACTCTATTTCTCCCTTCAGCCTACATTTACATGCTATTCACAAATTTAACAAATAAAACATAGTGATTTCATTATAAAAGATCTAAGAGAATGATTACTTTTATCATTGATTCTATCTCTACCATGACATTTATGTTTCTAGATGAGTGAATAATATTAATATACGTTGAATAAAAGTAAATTATCTTAGAGCTCTTCTCAGTAATCAACTTCCCAACATTCTGCCATGTCACATGGTCTAATTAGATGGTTCTGCAAAAGCATCGGATGAGGTTGCATTTGCATTTGTGTTGTAGACGAGATAGCAGAGTTCTCAAGCACTGTGTTGTAACACTGTAGTGACTCCTATATTTAATACAATTTGAAAAACTCATATTGGTAGTATCATGGTCTCCCTAATGAATGTGATTAATAGACCTCAACCACGAATGCTTTCTTATATCAGAAAGAAATGGAAAGGTCATTAAAGATGGAATTTTGTTAAGAGGCCTTTTATGAATTCAAATGTATTTGCTGTACCTCTTTTGTGCAAACACAAACTCTGTGTGCACATACCAGATACACACACACACCCATATGTACACATAAACTCATGTGCACACCCAACACGCACATACACACACATACACACTGTTGTCTTCTTTTTGAAAAGAGTTACAAGGGTCAGGAACCTTTGGCTTGCAAGCCAGATGTGGCTCTTTTGATGGCTGCATCTGACTCGCAGACAAATCTTTAATAAAAAAATAATAATGTTAAAAATATAAAACATTCTCATGTATTACAATCCATTTATTTCCTACTGCTCATGTTCATGATTGCGGGTGGCTGGGGTCAATCACAGCTGTCCTCCGGGAAAACACCAAATTTTTATTGGATAAATGCATAACATACACAGGTCATTGTGAGGTCAGGAAGTAAACTTCCCTCCTTTTAATCAAGTAGTCAACTAGTTAGTTGCAGAAACACTTTTGACAAAGAAGATGGCTAAAAGAAAAAAAGATGAAGAGTATTGTACCTTTCAACAGGAATGGACAGAGTAATTCGCCTTTGTGGAGAGAGCAGGTTCAGCAGTGTGTCTAATATGCAATGATAAAATTGAATCAATGAAACGGTCAAATATAAAGGGGCACTTTTACACACACCATACTACATTTGCATCAAAATACCCAGCGGGGGACAGCAGGAAGAAAGCATGTCAAGAGCTACTGTGCAGAGTGCAAGCTAGTCAGCAGCAACTCTATGTTTGGATCCAACAAGGTAACTGGAATTCAGCTAGCTTTGCTGATGCTTTAGCAATTGTGAGAAACAGAAATCCATTCACAGATGGAGAGTATGCCAAAACATTCATGCTTGATGTTGCCAATGAACTTTTTGATGACTTCTTAGATAAAGACAAGATAATCAAATGAATAAAAGACATGCCTCTGTCAAACTGTTCATGATTGTACCATCATGATAGCAAATCAAATTAAGGCAACACAAGTGAAGAACATAAATGCAGCACCATTCTTTTCTTGCACTTTGGATAGTAAACTGACATAAGTCATTTATTCTGGTTCAGCGTGATTGCAAGGTATGCTGTCGGTGACACACTACATAAGGAAAATTTTGCTGTTTTGCCTATGAAAGAGACAACAAGAGGGGAGGATTTTTTCAAGTCTTTCACTGAGTTTGCTAAAGAAAAAAATCTACTGATTGATAAACTTATTTCGGTTTGTCCTGATGGTGCTCCGTTCTTGGTGGGGAAAAACAGAGGATTCGTAGCACTTCTTCATGAACATGAAAAACGACCCATCCTAAGTTTTCACTGCATCCTAAATCAGGAGGTGCTTTGTGCTCAAATGTGTGGCGAGCAGCTTGGTGAGGTGATGTCGCTGGTCTTTTGGGGTGTCAACTTCATTGTTGCCCGAGCTTTAAATGATCGTCAGTTTAAAACATTGCTGGATGAAGTTGGGAGTAATTATTCTGGTCTCCTTCTGCATAGCAATGTGCATTGGTTGTCAAGAGGGAATGTGTTCAGCCATTCTGCGGTTTGTCTGAGTGAAATCCGGACTTTTCTTGAAATGAAAAGCATCCTGAGTTAGCTAACACTGAGTGGCTCCTGAAGTTCTACTATCTCATGGACATGACTGAACATCTGAACCAGCTCAATGTGAAAATGCAAGGCATTGGAAATACAGTCTTATCCTTTCAATAAGCAGTGTTTGCATTTGAAAACAAGCTGGAACTCTTCATCGGCGACATTGAAACAGGTCGTTTACTACACTTTGCAAAACTGGGAGAGTTTAAAGATGCATGCACAGAAAGTGACCCTGCTCAACATCTTGATCTCCAGCAGCTAGCGAGCTTCACATTTAATCTCCTGCAGTTATTCGAAGTGCGCTTTGGAGAATTTCGTGAGCGCACTCATCTTTTTAAGTTCATCACCCATCCACACAAGTGTGCAGTGAACAGTGTCGACCTAAGTTACATCCTTGATGTCTCCATCAGAGATTTTGAGCTACAAGCTGCTGACCTGAAGGCCTCAGAAATGTAGGTGAATAAGTCAAGTCACTGAATGAAGATTTGGAAAGACTTTCATGACAGCAAGCTGACTTGGCAAGCAAACACAAGTGGGGAAAAATGAAAAATCTTCAACCCGTGGACCAGCTGATTGTCAAAACTTGGAATGCGCTTCTCGTCACATACCACACACTGCAGCGTGTGAGTATTGCTGTACTGACAATATTTGGCTCTACGTATGCATGTGAGCAGTCTTTATCACATCTAAAGAACGTTAAGCCCAACCTACAATCACATTTAACAGATGGAAGTCTCAACGCCTGCATGAAGCTTAACCTCACCACGTATCAACCAGACTACAAAGCTATCAGCAAAACCATGCAGCACCAGAAGTCACATTAATGGTAAGAAGTACTTTATTCATCATTGGTTAGCAACAGCATAACAACGTTATTAAAAATAATTCAGAGACTTATTGTACTTTAAAAGTGTTGGTCTTACATGAAATGCACACATTTACTTGTATTTAGTGTTAAACACATTGTATGGCTCTGACAGAATTACATTTTAAGATATGTAACATTCATGGCTCTCTCAACCAAAAAGGTTCCCGACCCCTGAGTTACAATATAGCAATTAGCTGGGGCATCCCATATTAAAAGCAAAGAACAACAGATCAAAGAATTAGAATAATAAACTATTCAGTCCTAAATAACTAGTTTTGCACAGCATGTTCTTCAGTAATATTCAGATTAAGAGGAAATATCCGGGTGAACAATAGCATTTCCCACAGAATTGGTTTAAACGGAATACATCCCATCATGTTTCTCCTCACAGTAAAGATGGATTCAACTTGACAAAGATTAACATTTAGGGAGTGTTTACTGGGGGCCACCCCTGGTGCTAGACCCACACAAGAAAAACCAACAAGCTTATCCTTAAGGATGTCATTAAGACAAGGATATAAGAGGAGGAGGGGAACCATGATTATCCAGGTGGGCTCCAAATGCAATCACATGCATCTTGAAAAGACAGACATGGAGACAAAGAAGGCAATATGTAGATGGAACAGAGAGACACAGCTGCAAGCCAGGGAACCCTGACTGTCACCAGAACTAGAAGAGACAAAGAAGGCATTCTCCCTAGAGTCCAGAAAGGGAGTATGGTCCTGTTTACACTTTCATTCTGGCTCAGTGGAACTGACTTTAGACTCAGGTTTCCAGAACTGTCAGAGAATAAATTTCTGTTTTTTAAGCCACCCAGCTGGGGTAATTTGTTACCATAGTGACAGCAAACTAAGAGTGGATTAGGTTACAATCGAAAGAATGAATATCTAGCTACTTTGCTGAAATCTACTGATTCAAAAAAAAATAATGAAACAGTATTCCAAGTACTAGTCACACAATAGAATCTTAACTCTAAAACCGTGGGTCATCATGCCTTCTATGGACATCTAATGGACATCCAGACAAGCAGTTCAGAGCCAACAGGTTTTTTCACCAACAAGCAGTAGTTAGAACAACTTATTTAACGTTTCCAAGCTGCAGTCTCTGTATAATAAAGGTAATAACAATTTCTATTGTGAGAATGAAACAAATTGATGAATATAAAACAGTACTGTAGCAATCAATCATTCTGTATCAGTTAGATGCTCTTCTTATTAATATTGCTATTATTAATCTTTACTCTTGTAGCTTTTGTAGCAAATATCTTCAAGGGAACAGCTACCACTTCACAGGAGCTATTGATAAGTTTGTATTGATAAATAATTAATAAGAAAATTTTATTTTTGATATCTTACAAAAGGCAGTTAGTAATATAGTATGGATTATCACTGAGAGCAGATGGATGACAGATGTTAGATGGGCCCCTGAAACTGCACGACTGTTACATTCAATTCCAGTTTAGTCACTGTAACCCTTTCTTCCCCAGCCAGCATGAAAAACAGAAATTGACGTTATGCCTCTCACAAAACTGTTGTTTAGTTCTTTTGGTGACAAGTAGAAAGATGTATATGAGAGTAATTAGAAAAGTATAAAAATTACATATGGCAAAATGGCATGTACAAAAATATAGTAAGATGCAAATTGTTTTTCATTTGATGAAGATCTCTTTATAAGTATTTGTGAGGAAGCATTAGTTTCGCAGGCATTATTGTAATCTGTTAGGTTTGGAGACAGCAACTTCATAGCAATTGGTAAATCAGTCATGAGGTGTGTAAAGTAAAAAGTAAAGTATTTGATCATATATTTAAAGGGAAAAGAAAAACAGTTTGATTGAAAAATAGTCCAATTCTGAATTTTGTTATAATTTTATGGGGAGAAAAGAAGTGATTCAAAGTAGAATACACTGAAGAAATATTTTCTTCTGATTCTTTAATTGGGAGTTTAGAGGTCAATTATCTGATGTGGCTCCTTTCTCCACGTCCACTAGTTCCTCTGCTCATTGCATTAACAAAATTCCTGACCAGAATGAGGACTCTATAGGGGAAGACCAACTAGTTCTCTAAATTTGTTTTACTCATGTAATGGGAACAGACTTAAAGTACCTTGAATTAGTTTCCTAGGGCTGTTGTCACAAAATATTTCAATCTGGGTGGCTTAAAATAACAGAATTCTTTTCTCCAACAGTTCTTAAGGCTAAAAATATGAAACCCAGGTGTCAGCAGACCACACTCCCTCTAAAATCATAGGGGAGACTCCTTCTTTACTTCTTCGAGCTTTTGATGTTTGTCGGTAGTCCTGAGCATCACTTGGCTTGTAGATATATCACTCTGGGCTCTGCTTCTGCCATCATGTGGCCATCTTCTCCTTGTGTATCTGTCTTCTTTTCTTATTAGAAGGACACCAGTCATATTGGCTTTAGACTAACCCTAATGACCTCATCTTATCTGAATTATATCTACAAGACTAAGTATTTTGTAAAAGGGCAAAATTCAACACATAACATGTCAAACTACTCCACATTTCCCAACTAGCTCCTCCCAAGAACCAAGTACATAAAGAATACTAGAGAAAATGTTTCTCTAGCCTGTGAAATTTTATTCCTCAAGGATCCTTTCTCTTGAATTCCAGTCAAAGCACTGTGTCAATATGCAGTGAGAGCAACATATCCCTGGCACTCTACCAATCCTATAGTGATGGATGTTCACCCAGATGCTCAGGGTTCTTTTATGCCTTATTTTCCATGGTGAAGAGCACTCTCTCACTTAGCTGAAGGCTAGGAACTGCAGGCTCTGGAGACTGAGTTGTACTAGGAACAGTCTTTGTGAGATTTTTGCACCAGTAACTGCCCCTTAACCATTTCCCCGAAGATTCTGCCCAATGCTCCCCAAAGAGCTCCATCACTGCCTTGGGAAACCAGTATAGTTCCATGAAAATCAATCTCCTGGCCAAAGGGGTTGCTAAACACTACATAACAGCTTTAAATCCAGAATCACCCACAGAACTTTTAAAAATGCAGAGATCCTAGATCCATTTCAAATGTTTCATTTCAGAATCTCTGGCACATATGTATTTTTGAAAAGTTCCCTCAGTGATGTCCATGAATACTTAAGGCTCAATACGTCCATAACAATCTGCTGGTTGATCGCAATGGAAGTGTGGGTAGATCTCATGACATTAAAAAGACATTTGTCTTTTGACTGGCATACAGAGTAGCCAATCTGACGCCTGAACTTTTGACACCCTACGCATGCGCGTTAAACCACGCTAACTTGTTCAGGAAATGAATGGATTGCCTTCAATTTATTTCAACTAAATACAACAAAGGGTATAAAAATGGATGCTGTAGCTGGCCTGAGTAAGAAGGCTAAAACCTACCACTTTCATACAGAATGGAAAGGTTTTTTTTTTTTTTTCACTATTTCATATTCTAAGTGAGTTTGCCTCATCTGTCTGTGTGCCATTGCTATTCCAAAGAAGGGAAATGTGGAGCGGCTTTTTCAGACTATTCATAAAAACTATGACCTTGACTTTACTCTGAAAAGAGAGCTGAGAAGGAGAAAGGTGAAAGAAGAATACACAATATTAAATAGTAATACTAGTAACTTAAGTAATGATAATATAGAAGAAATAAATTTATGTTTTGCATTTTTATTGTAGGTAGATCATTTTAACTTGGTCATCTTATAAGTAGCTTGCAAGCTGAAAAAGTGTGGCACCCATGCTCTAGACTCCAGCAGAGGTTTTTCTCAGCAAATGAGCCCAACAAGCAGCCAGCAGACAGGTTACAGAAGGGGAGACTCATTTAAACTTGGCCATTTGAGCAAACTTTCCCCCAGTAACAGAGTAAGAAAAAGCCAGTCTAGAATACTGCTTGGTATTTTCATGTACACTTGGGCCCAGCAGAGGCAGCCATAAACCCTGAATTGCTTGTAGCTCCAAAAAGGTTGCTGAGAGCCAATTATGGGCAGTGTCCC
This sequence comes from Rhynchonycteris naso, assembly GCA_037038555.1. Taxonomy (NCBI): domain Eukaryota; kingdom Metazoa; phylum Chordata; class Mammalia; order Chiroptera; family Emballonuridae; genus Rhynchonycteris; species Rhynchonycteris naso. The sequence goes on from CM072998.1 coordinate 235,425,712, forward strand.
CCACTGGTCTGCACCAGGTACTTGCCAGGGAGGCCCAGAGGTCGAGGGGCCAGCTGTGGAAAGCATTGGTTTAGGACTTAACAACCCTTACTAGAGTGGTATCAGGGAAAACTCCTCACACAGGGACCCACTGAGGCAAGTTCCACTCTCTCTGATCAGTATCTTCACAACAGCTTATGTGCATTTGATAGGGTGGGGCTTCATAGTCAGCCACCGTGGGTGGTGGATATTCTGTCTTACTAGGCTAGATTCCACAGGGGGGAGGAAGAGAGGCTTGGAGCATGGACATTTAAAGTGTAGCTCCCTGTGAGTGTATTGTTGGATCTGGTTGAGGGGCTTAGCCACCTTCGGGAGGAGCACCGTCAGCCCCAGGAGAGGACTCTCTCAGTCTTCTTCCCTGAGACTGGAGTCTCAACAGCTGAAAGAACTTCTACAGAGGGGACTGTTGGCCACACTCAATCTGAACCTGCTACTCACCTTGTTGGGGAGAAATAAAATTTGAGGATCCAGCAGTGGCTGAGGGATCAAGCTCTGGAGTGGAGCCACATTCCCTGTACTGAGTCTCTGACCAAGAAACTCCTGAAATGGAGTTTCTTGTATTACATTGTATTAACAACCTCAGCTGCTCTAACCCACCAACCATGCAACCTGTAGAAGAGTTGTTTGGTGAGGCCAATCTGAGCCCACACTACAGTCTTACTACAGAAGACTCAGTAGGAAGAGCAGGCAGCTTCAAGAGGAGGTGGAACAGCTGAAAAGTAGAGACAAATCTTACAGACCTTGGAGCTTTTATGGAGCTCTTGTCATCTCTAAGCAGGAGGAACCTGATCCTTATACAAGGATTAGCCCCTCTGACACTACCCAGGCACAGGAAATGCAGATACAAACAGCAAAAAGTACAGTAGCTGCAAACTGGTAACCAACAGTGGGTTACAAACAACAGCTGATGCCAACCCAAGAAGAACTAGAGCCAACACTACTGGTAGTGGGTGGCAGACAGACAGCGTCAACCCTAGACTGAACTACCTACACAAGCAGCACACCCAAAGGTGAAGTCTACCAGGCACCAGGCACTATGGAGAATAAATAGACTCAAAAGGAAAGACAGTGTACAGTCTATAATACAGATAATCAAGGTAGACCCTTAGAGCCAGCCATCCTGAAGGGATAAATGTACCCACAAAAAGACCAGCTGCATCTATTACTCACATATAACAAGAGGGAAAATAGTACCCTCAAAAAGCATTGCTAGAATAAGAAAAACAAGTGGCCTGGAGGACAATACCACCTAGCTCATCTTCTTCAGAAAGACCACACAAAAATTTCAAAGTCAGACAGTGTTACCTAATACACAGACAAAATGGGCAGACAGAGAAATGCTATCTAAATAAATAAACAAGAAAAATCCCCAGAAAAAGAACTGAATGGGATGAAAATAACCAAAATATCAGATGCAGAGTTTAAAACAATGATTTTTAGGATACTCAAGGATCTTAGAGCAACATTGGATGGACATAATGAGCCCCTAAATAAGGAGATAGCAAGCATTAAAAAGGACATTGAAATCATAAGAAAGAACCAGTCAAAAAATGACGAATACAATATCAGAAATAAAGACTGCACTAGAAGGAAATAATAACAGGCTGGATAAAGTAGAGGATTGAATAAGGGAATTGGAAGACAAGATAAACAAAAGCACAGAAGCAGAGCAGCAAAAAGAGAAAAGGTTCAAAAAGTCTGAGGAAACTCTAAAAGAGCTCTGTGACAACATGAAAAGAAACAACAACCACATCATAAGGGTTCCTGAAGGAGAAAAGAATGAACAAGAAATAGAGAATCTGTTTGAAGATATCATAGCTGATAATTTTCTTACATTGATAAAGCAAAAAGTCACACAAGTTCAAGAAGCACAGATAGTTTCATTAAAGGGAACCCAAGGAGGCCTACAGCAAGACACATCATAATTAAAGTGCCAAAATTAAGAGACAAAGAAAGAATACTAAAAGCTGCAAGAGAAAAGCAGTTAATTACCTACAGAGGAGCCCCATAAAAACGACATCTGACTTCTCAGCAGAAATACTCAAAGTGATGCAAAGCAAGAACCTACAACCAAGACATTTTTACCCACAACACAAATCATTTAAAATTAAAGGAGAAATTAAAAGCTTTTCAAACAACAACTAAAAGAAAACCTCAAAGAATTCATTACAACCAAAACAGTACTGCAAGAAATGTTAAGGGACCTGCTGTAAAAAGAGAAAAGGAAAAGAAATCGAAAAAATGAGGATTTTAGATTTAAAGAATAAGATGGCAATAAACAACTACATATCAATAATAAACTTAAATGTAAATGGATTAAATGCTCTAATCAAAAGACATAAGGTAGCTGCATAGATAAGAAAACAGGACCCATACATATGCCTTCTACAAGAGACACACCTCAGAAAAAAGTATACACAGAGATTGAGAGTGAAGACATAGAAAATAGTATTTTACACAAATGTAAATTTTAAAAAAGCTGGGGTAGAAATACTTATATCTGACAAAATGGACTTTAAAACAAAAGTTATAGTAAGGGTTAAATAAGGTCACTACCTAGTGATAAAGGGAACAATGCAACAGGAGGATATAACCATTGTAAATATCTATGTATCTAATATAGGAGCACCTAAGTATATAAAGCAGATTTTGATGGACATAAAGGGCAAGATCAGCAGAAATACTATAATAGTAGAAGATTTTAATACCCCACTAACATCAATGGACAGATCCTCCAGACAAAAAATTAACAAAGGAACAGCAGCCTTAAATGACACACTAGATCAACTGGATTTAATAGATACCTTCAGAACCTTTCACCCCAAAGCAGCAAAATATATATATTTTTCAAGTGCTCATGGTACATTCTCTAAAATAGACCACATGTAAGGACACAAAATGAGTCCCAATAAACTTAAGAAGGTTGAAATCATATCAAGCGTCTTCTCTGATCACAATGGCATGAAACTAGAAATCAACCACAATAGAAAAACTAAAAACACTCAAACACTTGAAGGCTAAATAGCATGTTTTATTAAATAACAAATGGGTTAACAATGAGATCAAGGAGGAAATAAAGAAATTTCTTGTAACAAATGAAAATGAACATAGAACAACTCAAAATTTATGGGACACAGCAGAAGCAGTCCTGAGAGGGAAGTTCATAGCATTGCAGGCATACCTTACAAAGCTAGAAAAAGCTCAAATAAAAAACTTAACCCTGCATCTAAAAGAGCTAGAAAAAGATCAATATATAAAGCCCAGAGGAAGTAGAAGAAAGGAAATAATAAAGATCAAAGTGGAAATAAATGACATAGAGGCTAAAAAAAAAACACAAAAAAATACAGAAGATCAATGTAACCAAGAGCTGGTTTTTTGGAAAAGTAAACAAGATTGAGGAATCTTTAACCAGCCTCATCAAGAAAAAAGAGAGGACTCAAATAAATAAAATTTAAAAAGAAAGTGGAGAAGTAAAAACTGACACCACAGAAATACAAAAGATTGTAATAAAATACTATGAAGATCTATATGCAAAAAAATTGGACAACCTAGGCAAAATGGATAGATTTCTAGAAACATATAATCTTCCAAAACTCAATTTAAGAGAATCAGAAAACCTAAACAGACCGATTACAACAAATGAAATTGAAACATTTATTTAAAAACTCCCAGAAAACAAAAGTCCTGGACCAGATGGCTTCACAGGCAAATTTTACCAAATATTCTAAGAACTAACACCTATCCTTCTCAAGCTATTTCAAAAAATTTAAAAGGAGGGAAGACTTCCAAGCTCCTTTTATGAGGCAAGCATAATCCTCGTTCTAAAACCAGGTAAAGACACTACAAAGAAAGAAAACTATAGGTCAATATCTCTGATGAACTTAGATGCTAAAATTCTCAACAAAATATTAGCCAACTGGATCCAGCAATATATGAAAAAAATTATACATCATGATCAAGTGGGATTTATTCTGGGGAGGCAAGGCTGGTACAATATTTTTGAATCAATCAATATGATTTATCACATAAACAAAAGCAAGGATGAAAATCATATGATAATATCAATAGATGCAGAAAAAGCATTTGATAACATCTGGCACCCATTTATGGTTAAAACACTCAGCAAAGTGGACATACAGGGAACATACCCCAATATGATCAAGTCCATCTATGACAAACCCACGGCCAACATCATACTCAATGGGCAAAAATTAAAAGCAATACCCTTAAGATCAGTAACCAGGCAGGGGGGCCCCTTTCACCACTCTTATTCAACATTGTTCTGGAAGTCCCAGCCACAGCAATAAGACAAGAAGAAGAAATAAAAGGTATCCAAATTGGAAAAGAAGAGATAAAACAATCATTATTGGCTGATGACATAATACTGTACATAGAAAACCCTAAAGTCTCAGTCAAAAAACTACTAGACCTGATAAATGAATTCAGCAAGGTGGCAAGATATAAAATTAACATTCAGAAATCAGTGGCAATTTTATAGGCCAACAATAAACCATCTGAAAGAGAAATTAAGGAAACAATCCCCTTCACTATTGCAACAAAAAAAATAAATAAGGTACTAAGAGTAAATTTAACCAAGGAGGTAAAAGACTTGTACTTGGAATATTATAAAGTGCTGGTAAAAAGAAAGCAAGAAAGATTCAAAAAGTGGAAGCATATACAATGTTCATGGATAGGAAGAATATACATCATTAAAATGTCTATATTAACCACAGCAATCTATAAATTCAACGCAATTTTTATTAAAATACCAATGGCATACTTCAAAGACATAAAACAAATATTCTAAAAATTTATATGGAACCAAAAGAAAAGAACATAAATAACCTCAGTAATCTCGAAAATGAAGAATAAAGTGGAAGGTATCACACTTCCTGATATCAAGTTATACTACAAGGTCATTGAACTCAAAACTGCTTTGTACTGGCATAAGAATAGGTATACAGTTCAGTGGAACAGAACAGAGAACCTAGAAATAAACCCACAACTTTATGGCCAATTGATATTTGACAATGAAGGTAAAAGCATACAATGGAGTAGAGACAGTCTCTTTAACAAATGGTGTTGGGAAAACTGGACAGGTAAATGAAAAAAAGAATAAAACTAGACCACCAACATACACCATACACAAAAATAAACTCAAAATGGATAAAAGACTTAAATGTAAGTTGTGAAACCATAAACATCTTGGAAGAAAACATAAGAAGTAAACTCTCTGATATCTCTTGTAGCAGTATCTTTGCTTATTTATTTCCACGGGTAAGTGAAATAAAGGACAGGATGAACAAATCAGGCTATATGAAACTAAAATGCTTTTGCACAGCAAAAGACAATATGAACAAAGTAAAAAGACAACCCACACAATGGGAGAACATATTCATCAATACGTCAGATAAGGGGTTAATAACAAAAATTTATAAAGAACTTCTAAAATTCAACACCAGGGAGGTAAACAATCCCATTAAAAAATGGGAAAAAGAACTGACAGATACTTCTCCAAAGAGGACATACAGATGTCCAATAAGCATATGAAAAAAATATTCAACATCACTAATCATTAGAGAAATGCAAATTAAAACCACAATGAGATACCACCTCACAGTCCAAATGGCACTCATTAACAAAACAACACACAATAAGTGCTGGTGAGGTTGTGGAGAAAAGGGAACCCGCCTACACTGCTGGTTGGGAATGCAGACTTGTCCAGCCACTGTGGAGAAGTATATGGGGTTTCCTCAAAAAATTAAATATGGAAATACCTTTTGACCCACTATTAGAAATATATCCTAAGAACACCAAATCACTGATTCAAAAGAAGATATGCACTCCCATGTTTATTGCAGCACTGTTCACAATAACCAAGATCTGAAAACAGCCTAAGTGTCGGTCAATGGATGACAGATTTAAAAAGCAATGGTACATACACACAATGGAATACTATGCAGCCATGAAAAGAAGAAAATACCTTTAGCGACAACATGGATGGACCTGGAGACTATTATGCTAAGTGAAATAAGCCAGACAGAGAAAGACAAACATCATATGATTTCACTTATATGTGAAATCTAATAAATAAAGTGAACTGAAGAAGAGAATAGAGCAGTGGCTCTTAACCTGGGTTCTATAGAACCCTAAGGGTTTGATGAGTCGGTCTCAGTGGTTCGGAGAAGCCTCTGCCGCAGAGGCCAGAATAAAGTAATACTGTAATTTGTTGTGAGTTCATGCACTTTGTTGGTTTTGTTCTTTGAGCGAGGTGATGTTCATGCACGGCTCATTTTGTGCACCAGTAAAAAAAAAACATATACCTATGTCTTGAATTTGGAAAAAGAATCATATTTTATTTATCATTAAAGGGTTCAGTGAATGCGCATATGAAACTAGTGGGTTCGGTGTCTCAAAAAAGGTTAAGAACCACTGGAATAGAGGCAGAGGCAGGATTACAGGGATCAGAGGAACAGCATTCAGAGGGAAGGGGGATGAGAGGATGGGATTGTAGAAGGGAAAGAGATTCATGAAATTATATATATATGTAACACAGAGGTATAGATATCAGGACAGCAAATTTTAGAGGGAAGAGAGGAGGGTGTTGCGAGTAGGAAGGCAAAGGGGGTATAAAGAGGAATATGAGAGGTGAGGGGTAAGGGAGTTATATTTGGTGGGACACTTGAATCCATGTAAACACAATAAATTAAAATTAATAACAAATTTTAAAAATGATATATTTTGACTAGTAGTTTGTAGATAAAAAGAATTTTTTCAAACAGTAACACTGCGTCATTCACTGTTATTCTATCAAATATATTAATTGAGTTTACACTATTTAAATCCAATTCTAAATTTTGTAGAGCTCCAAGAATATATAGTCTTATGTTTCTTCTTTGAACATGTTTTAATCTAAAATGTCTACCTCCCCAAGTACAGTTTATTCTAGCCCAGTCAATGTGATTTTTTTTACATGGACAGAGAGAGAGAATCAGAGAGAGGGATAGATAGGGACAGACAGACAGGAACAGAAAGAGATGAGAAGCATCAATCATTAGTGTTTTATTGCCATTGCGACACCTTAGTTTTTCATTGATTGCTTTCTCACATGTGCCTTGACCACAGGCATTCAGCAGACCGAGCAACCCCTTGCTGGAGCCCGCGACCTTGGGTCCAAGCTGGTGAGCTTTTGCTCAAGCCAGATGGGCCCACGCTCAAGCTGGCAATCTCGGGGTCTCAAACTTGGGTCTTCCGCATCCCAGTCCAACGCTCTATCCACTGCACCACCACCTGGTCAGGCTCAATATGATCTTTATGTTATTTTCTTTAAGGTTACCTGATGGCCACAATCATGATCATAGTAGTAATTCTAATCATAATTTTATCAAGAAAAATTAAGAATATAAATGTTAAGAAGGCTACCAAGAATTTACCAGATATTCTGCTACTTCAAGATGATATCTGAGTGGAGTTTTCTAGTACTGCTTTATTTTTTCTTTGCTAGCTATATATATCTAGTATTAAGAAAGCACAAGCACCCTGCTGTGAGAAAAAGAATTACAGTGTTCTTTCTAAGCCCCTCTCAATAACACTGTTTCTTCTGTAAGGCTTATTTAAATGCCAGACACTATGATTTCATCTTGAGAAGCACAGATTTTCCTTCTGGATTCTTATATGGGAACAGATCAAGGCTATTAGATTCTGAAACTTACCAGTTGTGTGACCTTTAAAAACTTAAACTCCTCTCATCTTCACTTCTCTTGTTTTTTATGATGGTTTTTTAATGATGTTTTTTGATTTCCTCCAACAACTATTGAATATGAAATGTGATAATAATATATGTAAACAATATTTAATATAGAGAGTTTTATCAGCATAACCTACCACTGTTTTTTCCATATTATGTATTTCTAGAGTCTACTCAAATATCATAGCTAAGTGTCAATAACAACTAACTTAAGTTTGAATTATATATGTTTAGTGCCTGCCTGTACTTCGTACATTTGTCTATAGGTATCTGAGCTCATTGATTAGTCTGCTTAACCTTCTTTCATGTTATTCCACTTTAAATTTACTAGAACTTCTTTATTATGTTTGTTTCATCTGTATCATATATTTATGTTAATTCACAAGACACAGATTTCTGGACATTTTTTACTCTGACCAACTTAATAGTTATCTTTATCCAATGCACATTCTTGCCATGAAGATTCTGTTGAGGTGTATAAGTCCAATGCACATTGTAAATATAAGGAATGATCTGTGCCCTCAAGAAATATTCAGCCAAATGAAAAAGAAACAATAACACCCTGAAAATATGTTTTCTTTTCTTAGAACTAAAGTTTAAAAGGATATTCTGTTTCTTACCTTTCCCAATGTATGATTATCAAATTCTATTAATGATGTTAGAGTGCCATCAATACAAGGAAAACCTCAAATGTTACACCTGCAAGCATTCTACAACAGTCCAGAGCAGCACCAAAACCTAGGATGTTAGTCTTATTTATTTTAGTATATTTCATATTTTAGAGCTATTTTAGGTTTACAACAAAAGTAAATGAAATGGACCTGACCTGTGGTGGTACAGTGGATTAAGTGTTGACCTAGATAGAATGCTGATGTTGCTGGTTTGAAACCACAGGCTTATCTAGGTACATATGGATGTTGATGCTTCCTGCTCCTCCGTTCTTCTCTCTCTCTCTCTCTCTCTCTCTCTCTCTCTATATATATATATATATATATATATGATTGAATATATATATGATTGAATATATATACTTGAATATATATGATTGAATATATATTCTTGATATATATACGAATATATATATTCTTTCTAAAATAAATAAAGTATTTTTAAAAGTTAAATGAAATGTAGAAATTTTGCATATATTCCCTGCCCCCAAACACATACAACCACCACTATTATCAACATTCCCCACCAGAATGGTATATTTCTTACAACTGATGAACTTAACCTAAGTCAATAGTTTATCTAAGGGTTCATTTTTGGTGTTATACATGCAATGGGTTTGGATAAAGATATTAATAAAAAGCAGGGAATGGAGAAATTCAAATATCAATTCTCAATTAATCTTTTCTTGAATGCCTCCAAATTTTACTTTTCTATCTAGACCATTAGAAACTTTGAAAGTGGAAACAAAATCATTGTTCACATTTATTTCTCAGTTATGTAAAAATGTTTAATTGGAAGCACATAAAACTCTAAAAAGATTGTTTTCAATTACATACAGGTGGCCCTTATATAAGTTCACTTTAAATTGGAGGAATGATTCTTGCAATAAAAGGAAAACTTGCATGACAAAAATAAGAGTGATACTCATTTTACTAATGTGGATTTTCATTTTGTTCTTTTGCAAAAGTTTAAAGCTATGATTTAAGTGATACAAATTAAAAGCTTGTCATTTGTAATTTATTCATATGCAATTCAGCTACAAACTTACTTACTATGCTAATAACTTCCAACTTGAGGAAAGCATGGCAATTTCAGTCAAATGATTACAGCTAATTACTACAATGCTTTTAAAATAAATTTTTACTATTTATCTCAGATTATTTTTGCTATTTAAATTTTATTAGTTTATTGGGAAGATGTATCTCATGAAATTATATTACTTGAATGTTATTTACCCAACAGTCATAACTGATCATTTCTTGTGGTAGAATGAATTCATTTTGAAAATGAATGCTTGCACAATGTGTGTACACTATATTTTCTAACTTTCTGTATTGGTAAATATATATCAAGGATTCTATTAAATTATAATTTTAATAAGTAAAGAAACTACACTTATTTTTCCAATAAAATAATAAAGGGATTTTGGTCATTTGTGTTGAGAATTCAGATGCATTTGAAGAATGGAAGGAAATAATTTTCTATTTGTTTTACAAACAAAGCAACACATGTTTTCTCATTATGTTTTCTAAGGACATTGCTTTTCCATAGAGAAAACTGGAAATAAACTTTGCTGAAATTACTTGAATTCTTTATGATCCCCCAAATCCTATAATTAATGTTGAATTAGAAATTCAGAGGAACTATCCTAAGAATGAGAACAGCTAATGTAGCTGAGATAATGTATTTTATTAATATTTATAGTCCTTCTACTCTCTTCCATCCTGTGAAATTGTTTATTCTAAAACTGGGTTATTTCTGGATTTCGTGTTAAACAAAATATATTTGGTCAATATTGAAAAACAATTTCCAATGCACAAGTAATGAAAATCTAAATGGAAGATAATTCTGCCAGATTAGCTCAGATTACAACTAGAGTCAGAAAGGCATATAAATGAATATCACTAAGCCACATCAAAGTTATAGTTTACAGAGTTAGGGAGATTCATGCATCTGTAGCCCAGGATCATGGTCATTTTAAGAATGGTAGCCAAGCATCCCAAGGCTGCAGGTGATCTACTTCAACCTAGAAGCAATCAAAAATTTAGTCTGGTTTGTAGAATCTTGGGAAAAGAAAATTTAGTCTCTTCTATAATGAACTATGGTAAAGACATGGATGTGGGAAATAGTGTATGAAAAGTGACTCTGTTTCAATTGAAACCAACTGGAACCAAAAACATACTCATTGGGGCCAGCTATCATCATGCCCCTTAGAAACTACTAATATTTACGCCCATAAACATTGGGTTTGCCCCAGAACCAAGGTCCAGAGTTATAAGGAAAAAAAGAGATGGACAAAGAGGGAATTCAGAATGATCTCTAGATGATCTACCAGAGAAATTTATATTTTAATTAGATCAACAGCTTATTTGACTGGCCTTATTTCATGGAATATGTATAATGACTTAACACACATAGAGATATGTTAAATTTTTATTTTGCTAGAAAGTAGAGAAATCTCTCACTTTTTACTTTATTAAACTATGTATTTTATCAAGCATATTTCTTACATTTCTAGCATAATACATCTCTAGAAAAAAAGAAGACATTTTTCATAAGTGTATAATTTGATAACAAAAATAGAGAGGTAATGTTAGAAGCATTGTTTTAATGGACCTCTTCAACCCATGTTATGGGACAATGGAAATACTCACTGGGACATTAAACAAGTGATAGGTTTGGAGAGAGGCTTTTGTTCATAGTTTAGGTCAGAGGATTTGGCCATCTCATCAATCATCTATATATCTGTGTATTTTTAAGCACCTTCCACTATAAAAACCTTAGAAATTTCATTGAGTTCAACCTCATGATCTATGAAAGGAGAAAGCTGAAAACAGGCAGTCTCATGAAGAGAGAGAAAATAATATCTCTTATTTTCCATTAGACTTGGAGTAATCTGAGAAAGTCTATCCATATAATCAACAGAAGGGTATGAGTATTCATATCATGTTACCAACTATATATTAAAATGAAGGACATAATGATTAAGGATCAAAGAGTATTTCTCAGCTATATAGAATTATGTAGGAAATCTAATAAAAAGCCAATCAGATTTTATACTGTCAAGAAAACTGTATACTAAAGAAAGAAACAGTAATATGACCAAATTTTTTAAAAAATATTTCTTTGTGAGAATATTTTTTAAAATACATGCTAAACCTCTCCCAGGTCTAGACATAAATTCAAAATTCTGTTTCTGTTTTAACTCTAATTGTTTATTTGTTGGTTCATTTGCTTTATTTTTTCACATTAACTTTAGAGGGAACTGACAAATTCTAACATTCATTCAGCTAAAGATTCAAACACTCTCAAAAAATAACATAATAGCCCCAAAAGTTTGCAGACAATAGGTATTCTGGGTTTTTTTTGTTTTGTTTTTTTAAATCAGTAGCAGTTGGCCTGCCATCTGAAATCACTTTTTGAGTATACCGAAAAATACTAGAATTACTAATATGTAGCTTTTTACTAAAAAGTTAAGGAAAAACATAAGTGAACTCTAGGATAAAAAAGGACTTTCCCATAATGAGTGTATAGTTTGATGATAATAAAAATATAGGGATGATGTTAGAAGCATTGTTTTAATGGACCTCTTCAACACACATTTTGGGACTTCAATAATTGTTCCAACTTCATATTAATCTTGATTTTCTAAAAATTTACCCAGATTCTGTGCTCTCCTCTACTACAGCGTATCCATAAAGTCATGGTACACTTTTGAGCAGTCACCAGTCAAAACTGCACCATGACTTTACGGACACACTGTATATAGAATGTTAGAGCCCAGTTATATAGGTCATGCTTATGCCATCCTGAGATGTTTCAATCTATCCAATGAAACAGTGGAAGGTTTTTCAGAGGACAATGATATAACCAGATATTTTTAAAAGATAGCTGAAAATTGTGTGAAGAATAAATTTATGTAAAAAAACTTAGGCAAATCTTTTCATATTCTTTCAAAAGAACTTTTAAAAATATTATAAATTGATTTCTTAACTCAACAAACATTTGTGGGCTATCTGTTCAAATATATCACAAAGTGGTTTTTCTTTTTAAAAAGATTAAAGATAAAATTGTTATTTTTGGAAGCAAATCAACACAATTTTTATTGTGTTCTTGCTATAGAGTCACATAATATAAAGAACTAAATAACTAAATACAAACTATATCCAAAATCAAATGACAAAGACTTAAAGAGGACAGAGGCAAGTGAGAAGAAGGGAAATGTGCATAGGTTACTCTCTTCAGCATTCATGGAGTATAGACATAATAAAAAAAAAGTTGAGATTTGCTTCTGCTTGCTGAAATTCGAGTCTACCAGGGATTCCTTGGATGAGCCCTAACCCCTGATTTTGTTCCTCAAAATGAGAGGATAGAAAAATATTCTAATTTCTCCATTAGTTCTAGAGATTCGGTGAATCTGTGGCTTTATCTTAGTTAAAAATGTGTTGTCATATAGAAAATTCAAAGAGTTAGAGAACTAACCTTAGTTTATATTAGAGGAAAAAATCATCACTTTCCTAATATTCAGTTACAATTTTCAAATATCCTTGTGACCTCACTTAAAACAAGGCATTAAAATAAGCTAGTGATGCTGCATATAGTTTATGTAAAACTTTGCTCATATTTTAAATAAATCAGGTATAATTTTCCAACATAATTTGTAGTCTTAAAGAGGCAATTTTATTCATAACATTTCCTTTAACAGTTGTTATAACCTATGCAAATCATTGAGAATATATGCATAACATTTGCTATTTATGGTACTTTTTTGCATCAGCCACTCACTGAAGTCCCATTCTTTTTTCAAATCCAAAAAGACAATCTGTGTGGAAAAGGCTATTGTTTCTTGATAATTACTCAGCTGCTCAGTATAGTATTGCCTCTGTGTCATGTGGTTTTGCAATTTAAAAAATTCTTCAAATAGGAACAGCAAATAAACACAGGTGGAAAATTTCTAAATATAAAATCTGTTGATTTGTAACTTAGAAGTACAGTTGTATAGCATGTTAATATTTCTATTTAACATGTATGTCAAATTAACACTTAATTATTTTAAAATGTTGTTTTCCTAAGAAAATAATGTTTTTCCCTTTAGAAGCGGTAAGACTATCATCACCCTGTAGTAGTACTAAGGAATGCACTAGTTAATGTTTCTCTATCTTGCCTGACCAGGCGGTGGCGCAGTGGATAAAGCATCAGACTGGGATGCGGAACACCCAGGTTTGAGACCCCTAGGTCGCCAGCTTGAGCGTGGGTTCATCTGGCTTGAGCAAAAAAAAAAGCTCGTCAGCTTGGACCCAAGGTCGCTGGCTCGAGCAAGTAGTTACTGGGTCTGCTGAAGGCCCACGGTCAAGGCACATGTGAGAAAGCAATCAATGAACAACTAAGGTGTCGCAACAAAAAGCTTATGATTGATGCTTCTCAGTAAAGCCGAAACCACATTATGAAGGGTAAAATGATCCCTTACTAATTAGTATAGAGAAGATGTTGCTTATAATAATGGATATGGTTTTCCTCCCTATAAAACTAGTACGTGTTCCTTTTGTGATAGTATGTAAGCTAATTTGTCCAAGAACCTTGTTTCAGATAGGAAAAATAAAAAACAGCCTTTGTTTTTAATTTATTTACAAATTTATGAAACAAATAAGATAAACTTTACATAAAGAGCAGATGATGGCAGAGATCTACTAGCACTTTCAATTTTGGGTCATAATCATTTACAAGCTAAATAAATCTAAATATGATTTACATTGAAAATAACTTGAGCCTATAAGTACTTTCTACATATGAAAGTAACTAGCTTCACAATGTCTACATACTAACTTATAGTTTTTAATATTCTCTTTCTCTCAGATATAGTTCCAAAATAGTTCAGGATAGTCCATTCTGGATCTTTAAGCCCAAACCCCTTCAGGAAGAATGAAGACAATGTGAAGGGACTACTTATTGGTGAAGCTCCCTGTGACTGATGCGGCAGAGCACACAGAAATTTACACACTACGGAACAAAGACGGAAGGTGAGCAAGCGGAAGGAATGCCCAAGCACTAAGGAAATGTTGGCAGATGGCATCAGGCACCATGGATAAAATTGCACTTAATTTTTCACAAAATTTTAAATGGAACAAAGAAAGGTGGGCCCTGTCCACCACTAGGTATGAGTTAGTAGTCTTCATGGTTACCTTGCATGGGGAGGAGGGTCACCTATTAGTACTAAACAAAGGTTGCCCTGCACAAAATGACCCATGGAGAGCACAATGATACCTCAATGTCTCTGAATGCAGTGGTCACTGAGAGAAGAGATGGAAGCTACCATTTCTCGTCAACTGCTGCAGCTTTATCCAAGTGTCTGGAGAGGTAGGAGGTCTTCCCATGTAGACACTTCATCATCTGAGAAAAGGTCGTACAAATCTTCAGGAAGTACAGACTGATTTGAAAAGTTAGAAAGCAAGATACACACACATAAAAGTGCTGTCAATCATGGCAGTTTCCCAAACTTTAATTTACTAACCCCTGGACTTCCCTCATTTTCACCCAGTATAGTAGAAATACCATGAACTTTGGTGTCAAATGGATCATGGTTTAGATCCCAGCTACAGTATTTATTGGGCATGCAGTTCAAGATAAGTCACCCTCATGGTTTTGTTTTTCTCACCCATGACAATGGCACAATTTTGGACCATATTAGTTCACCTATAATACTATCTAGCATGAAGCCTAGTATATGGAAGCCAGTACCACAGTGCTGGGCTTCTACCTTCTAACTATAATTCCTATCTTAATTATTGGTCCCTGGCACCAAGATTTTGTTATTTAGATATGATATCTCCTGTATTTAAAACTAAGCTTTCTTGAATGAACTTTGATTAAATGCAATTCTACTCTGTATTTAAAAAAATTTTTTCCCAATGAACTTTAAATCAGCAGGATTTTTTGGTGTGGTAAGTAATCTTTGCTATAATCCCAAGAAACAAGACCCTGACCCTAGCCATGTGGCTAGTAAAAAGTATCTTTGATAAGAATAAAGAAACTTAACGGTAAATTTAAAAGTGAAATTAAGGCACCCTGGGTAGCTCAACTTTATTGAAATTTCAAATCTCTGCATGCTTTTGACAGGTTGTCTCTCAGCTCCATACAACTTCTGAGAACTTCAACACAAAAACAAGGTTTCACTTAGTGATTTAACTGAGATTCTGTTGCATTTGCTATCTTTCTCCCTGTGGTTTTATTCTCATTTTATACGATTAGGTTTACACTTCACAGCGCTCATGGGGTTGTACCTTTTGAACACTTCACTAAACTCTTTAGTGTCCTGCTAGCAGAGGGAGGCAGTTTAGTGTTTTAGACTAAAACACTACGCTGTGGGAGTGTTTTCCAGGACTCTGATAAGTTTTGCATTCATTAAAGTAATTAAGTGTAATATACATAAAGCATATTATTAAATGTGATTTTGAAAAGATAATACATAGTTAAAATCTAGTATCCTTTTCAGGAATGCTTAATTGTCTAATTTTCATTCCAACCCTATATTTATGTTAAAAAGTTACTAGACTTTTTAAATATATATATAATTCTCCCTGAGAGGTAAGAAAAATAAAAGCACAAACTAATGAAAATAAGCATGCTCTCATCAGGCTAAATTGTCCAGTGTCTTCTGCTTTGCCAGTCTAGCAAGGGAATAACCAAGGAGCAAGATAAAAAAACAACTCTTCACAGGTGAATGCGCACACCTGACAGGACTCTAACCCTGGTCAAGTGCCTCTTACCAGCCTTTTCCTCTTTGTCCCACAGTCCCACATGTCCACACACCCCAGCTGTGTGGGGTGCTACCTTGTGCTCCACTCACCCCTCCATTGGCTTCAACACAAAATGTTTCCTCTTGACCTTTGGCAGACATTTTTCCTTTGTAGGAGCTCAGTGACAGGTGCTGGATACAAGTGTCCCCTTACCTCTGGTTTCACTTGGCTCATTTTCAGTTATTTGCAGTCAGCTGCAGTCTGAAAATATTAAATAGAAAATTTTAGAAATAAACAATTCAGAAGGTTTAAATTGTGAGCCATTCTAAGTAGTGTGATGAAAACCTTTGCCAAACCTCTCCATTCCACCTTGGACGTGGATCCACATTGTATACACTACCAACCCATTAGTAACTTAGTAGTGATCGTGGTTATTGGATTGGCTATCACATTATCACACTGCCTGTATTCAAGAAACCCTTATTTTACTTTATGCCACATTCACATAACTTTTATTACAATATATTGTCATGATTTTTCTATTGTATTATTAGTTATTGTTGTTAATCCCTTACTGTGCCTAATTTATAAATTCAACCTTATCATGTATGTCTGTATAAGATCATAGGGTTCGGTGCTGTCCATGGTTTCAGGTATCCCCTGGGGGCCTTGGATCATATCCCCTGTGGGATAAGGTGTGACAACTGTGCTTAACTTCAAAGTACAGTTTTCTCCTGCCTCCCCTTTGCTTATTTAGTGCCAAATCCAACAACATTTTCTTCCTGATGCTAAATGCACTGTTCACATGAGATTTCCATTTGGGACCTGTGCTTGGGGCCATTATAGCTCCTGCGGAGAAATAATATAGAGAGGAAATACCAGACTCTGAATTCTTTCATCAATTCGCACTTTCTGAGATCTTAGTACTAAACATGGGAAATGACCTAAGGCCAAGATGTCAAACTGAGTTCCTTAGAATCCAGGAGCTCAGCAAGGAAAAGGGAGAAAGTAGGGCACCTCCGGGGTTGGGTATCTATCACCAAGTGGAAAGTGCAGCTAGCACTTAGCAGGGGGATGAAAAGGGAAATGGATTTTCTTTTTTTCAGTATTTGTTCATGTTGTTCAATTTGGGGCTGGGTGGGGGACATTCATTCCTAGCTACCAAAGTGTTAGGGGCACTGTGATAAGAATTAAATCTCACAAGATTCTGTGAACCAGCAGGAATTTGGTTTTTAGTACTGCAGAACCTCTAAGCCCCATAGCTGCTACAAGGGTCAAACTGAGGAATAGAGTCAAAGGTTGGCCTAGCACAGACCTCAGTGTGTTCCATCTCAGCTTTGGACCCTGGCTGGGTCCTCAATGCTGACAGAACCACTTCCCATTACCAGAAAATGGTTTATGGTCTGTTCTTCCTTCTCATGCTTCTTCCCCTGGAATTTCTGTGAAGTCTCTCCCGCCAGCCTCTCCTCATATCTGCTTTCTCATGGGTCACTTGTTCAGAGCACAAGCAGTTACCTCAGTTGTCACAGTTTTCATCACAGTTTCAAAAAGTCCACACACAGTGTGGAGGTTTTCATTTTTATTTTGAAACGACAAGTTGACTCTACTAGAACACACTGGGCTGTGGTCAGGCCGTTTGACTCCCCTGAACTCACGGTACCCTCTGATGTAGTCAGACACTGTGTGACACCTCTTCTCCTGTCCATGTCTCATCATTTAACTCTCATCATCTTAATAGCCACCATAACACATGGTGCTCTTCTTAAAGCTACATAAACAAGCAGATCCTATTATCACAGAAAATTTTTAGTAACAAAATGCACAATAAAAATTAGTGAACTGCTTCTTTTGTGGGGCTACTTAACAATTTAGTGGCTGCATATGGCAGAATGTGGTATGGTTATTCATCTACTATTCTCTTGATTGCAACTCAACTTAAGCAACGTACCTTGTCATAAAGAATTCTGCTCTATGTTTTCATATCCCAAGACCTATCATTAAACCAGGAGGGTCACACTGTTGCTGTAAAATCCTTCACCTATGCTCTTATTTATATTTATTTTGAAACTTTCCTTTTGACTTACTAGCACTGACAGAGAAGTGGAAGATGTTCACTTCTCATGATGCAAGTTCCTCCGTGACACACTGTGAAATATGTGATGAGATTTGTTCTTTCCCTTGCCCACTGCGTATCCTCCCATTTCCGCAGGCAGTTGCAAATTCAGGTTGTGATTACACGCTCTTTGCTTGTCCAGCTCTGTGCCACCTGGACTGCAGCTTGGCTCTCTAACACTGTCCTTCTTTCCACAAAATTGTATTCACTCTTTCCTGGCCTATAAAATAGCACTTACTTTATGCACTTAGTAGTCAATGAATAGTAACTCATGATATTGGGCCTATATCTGAGCAGGCTGTATTTCTTTATATATGTGATAATGTTTCACTGTTATGTTTAAATATTACAGAAAGTCATTTAAAATGCTACTGAATATTCAAATAAACCATTACACCATTTTTTTTAAGTCTGATAAAAATCCCTCTGGTTCTAGTAATAATGGTCCATATCCTTATTGATGTTTGTTAAGGAGAAAGGGGGGGGGAGGATAAGGAGGGAGAATGGGAAGAGATTATTAGGTAATAGAGATGAATAGGGGATAATTGAGGAAATATCCTAAAGAGCACTGTCTAATAAGATAAGAATAATTTAGAAGTCATAAATATTAAGAATTGATTTCCTTTAGAACAAGAAAAAAACACAACAGACCAATTTGCATACAGCTAGGTTTGGCTTCCTTTGGACACAGACCCTGAGATAAAGACTTGGTTCTAGCAGTTTATTTAAAAGGAGATCAGGGCACTGGGAACAGAGTTAGGGAAGCAAGGAGGAAAAGCCAGGAGAGGATGCAGAAGCAGGCTGTGCCTTGAGCACCAAGGGTTCAGCCTTCCTGGAGAACCTCAGAAACCTGAAATGCACCTTACAAATGTCTCTTCTAAAGAAGGAAGACTTTTTTATTCAAGAGAATAAACAAACACACTGCATACCCTGTTGGGCTGGGTTCCCACAGCTGTCAGGAAAAACCCGTGGAGAAAAGAAAAGAGATGCTTCTGGTCTAAAGATGAGACTGCCAGGTTCTGGGGGCTTCCCCCCACAGCTACTGAGGAAGCCAGGGAGAGGAGAGGTAGAGCCCAGTGCCCATTGCTCCAGCAGGGGCAGCGTCTGCTCCTCACTGGGTTCAGGTTCCTGGGCAACATGCCCTCCTCAGAGTCCTCTCCTGCCCACCTCTCACCCTGCTATAATCTTCTTCATGCACATATCTTCTTTTTTACATTAGTATTATAGTTTATAAATACTGGGAAGAATTTATGTAATTGTTTGTTTCTAGGTATATTTTATCCCTTCATTCGTCTTTTTTTTAAATTAAAAATTGCACTAATTTTTTCT
The DNA here is from genome assembly GCA_037038555.1 of Rhynchonycteris naso. NCBI lineage: Eukaryota > Metazoa > Chordata > Mammalia > Chiroptera > Emballonuridae > Rhynchonycteris > Rhynchonycteris naso. Next base: position 235,445,342 of record CM072998.1, read on the forward strand.
CTCCTAGACATTGTTTTATAAGATTCTTTTTACTTGTCATTTTCCAACTCAGAAGGCCACGGCTTCTCCATCATGTTCAGCGCTGCATCCCAGGCCCGGCGGCCGTGCCTGACACACAGAGGGTTCCCTGTATATTGGTTGAGTTAGGGAATTAATATCAATGGGACCCATATACCAGATTAAAAATGTAATGCCCTTGATTTCTGCTTCTAAGAAAATATGTCAGGACTCTCTGAGCCCCAAAGACAAAATGACCCTTTTGTTGAAAAAAATCTATCATAAGGACATAGAAATAGTATATAGATATATAAATTATATTATGTAGGTATAAAAATGTCTCTTCTGCAGAGCACGATGTAAGTGGATAGGTTGTAGAAAAGATAGCATGAGACCCCCAGCCAGACAGTGTGCACCTGCAGGCCCCAGGTGGAGTCACGAGGCTGAACATCTGAGAAGCTAAGTTTTCCATGTTAATCAGTTGATAAAAAGCAAGTCAGTGAAAAACAGTTGCTCTGTTTGCTTACCACAGTGGTAGTCAACCTGGTCCCTACTGCCCACTAGTGAGCATTCCAGCTTTCATGGTGGGCAGTAGCAGAGCAACCAAACAGCGCCGCTATTACATACTAATCGACTAACTGTTGACCAGTCAAGATCGGGACAGTGGTCAGACTCTGTTACAGGGCATTTGTATTGGGACTGCACCAGGACTCTTTTGCAACCACCTGGCCCACATCCGCGAGCAGCCAAGTACCTGAACCCGGGTCCACACCCACCACCCGATCTGGTGGGCAGTTTATGACCATTATTGTCGCCCCAAAACTGGCGGTTTGTCATTTTATTACCCCGTAGACAAAGAACTCTATGGTTTGACGCTTCTTTCTATGACAGAAACTGCTGGACAAAGAAGACACCAATTAACTCATATTTTCATCTCGATTCCCGGATTTTAGGGTAATAGGGTGACATTCTAGAAACCCCCCTTGGACTGCCAAAACTAGCCAAAGTCTCGCTACTTCACCCTGATCATGAAGAAGTGATGCCATTGGCCAACACCCGCTACATAAAATTTTAAAAAACGCACAACCACGGATACTCACTAACTTAGTCTCATCTCGACAAACTCTCGCTCAACCCCGACACTTGTAACATCGCGACCACACAACAGACTTCAAGCACATAAGTTTTGTTCACGTTACGTAAGTGAAGCTAAATTGTTAAATAATCGAAACTAAAGTCAGTATGTAGTTAGATTTCTGAGAGCAAGCATGTGCTTACAGCTTTAAACAAAATATTGTAAAATATCGTGAGCCCATGTCTCAAAAAAAAAAAAAAAAATACACATGCAGCTATTTGCCAGAGAATCTGAAGATGGGTTTCATAGAATCTGTTGCAAATGAACAACATCCAGTGTGTTTATTGTGCCATAAAACATTACCCAATGAGGCAATGAAGCCAAGTCAATTGTGAGAACATCTTTCTACAAAACATTCAAATGACAAGGACAACCCCATTGAATATTTTCAGAAAATATATAAAAAATTTCAAAATCATTCAACTATCATTGCATCATTTAAGAAACAACATACAATGAATGAAGATGGATTAATTGCCACTTACCGCATTTCACAAATAATTGCAAAAAGTGGTAAAAGCTATAATATTAGAGAAACTATAATAATACCCTGTATAAAAGAATTTATCTCAACAGTAATGCATCAGGATATACCTCAAATTTTAAAAACATTGCCCTAAGTGATAGCACAGTAAAGCAACAAATTGATGAAATGGCAGTTAATGTTGAAAACAAACTTATAAGTATACTCCAAAACTCTTTATTTTCCATGCAATTGGACAAATCTACCATTGCAGATAATGATGCTTTATTAATGGCATATGTACGCTATTTTGATAAAAACAATATGTTACAAGAAGAAATGCTATTCACAATAAATCTCATCACAGATACAAAAGAATTATCTATATTTAATATTGTGAGAACATACTCTACAAAAAATAATATTCCTTTGAATAATATTGTTGCATGTGCTACTGATGGAGCACCATCAATAGTAGGTTACTATCATGGATTTGTTGCTTATTTGAAGCAGGAAGTGCCAAATGTTTTATGTATTCATTGTGTGGTACACAGACAACATCTTGTAGGAAAACATTTAAGTAAAAGTCTCCATTCATCATTAAATATAATAATTTGAGCCATAAACAAGATTAAATCCAATACAAAGAATGATAAAAATGTTTCGGCAGCTTTGCCAGGACAATAATGAAGATTTTATTAAGTTACTTTTGCACACAGAAGTTCGGTGGCTGTCCAAGGGTACATCTTGGGCTAGGGTTGTAGTATTATATGATAGTGTCATGCAATTTTTTGAAAGTAATAATGAGACCAATCTGTGTCAACAATTAAAAATATTAAAGAATGATGCCTTTTACTTGGCAGATATTTTCAAGAGATTTAACAGTGTCCACTTGCACCTTCAAGGATCTAATAAAACTCATAGGTTGCCAAAGTATTGTGCTATTATTTATTGACAAACTTGAACTACTTCGTCATAATCTATTAAAGAGAGAATTTTATCAGTTTCCTCAATTATCACTTAAAGAAGATGATGTAACTCCAGAGGATATTGACAGATTCAGTAGCCACCTCAAAGAACTTAAATTGGACATGGAAAAACTATTTAAAGATATTTTGAAATTGAAGGTATATGACTGGATGAAAAATTCTTTTACCACAAATATTGAAGAGGCTGATACAACTTGCCAAGAAGAACTGTTAGAAATTAGATATGATGAAGAAAGTAACATAAATTTGACAGTAGTGGATATGAAAACCTATGGCAAAATAAAAAAAAATGCCAGTCTAATATTCAAATATGTGGAAAATGGTATTCAGTTTATTGATACCTTTTCCTACCTCATATCTTGTGGAATCAGGATTTAGTACTGTTAATCATACTATGACGAAAGAAACTGCCTGAATATTTCCGAAAGGGGAGACCTTCGTTTGTTCCTCACAAAAATTGAACCGGATATTCAATATTTAGTTTCCCAGCATCAACCTCAGGGATCCCACTAATAATTCAATTAACTAATGTAATTTCTATGTATGCAAAGTATAAATAAAAGGATAGATTTAACTATAGTGAGTTGTTTTATAAAGATTTATTCTGCCAAACTTACCGAAAATCCAACATAAAGTACTTGGTAAGTAATTATTATTATATGCTCTAACTTGTTGTAACTCTGCTTTACAAATTTTATAAAGTAAAGTTACTTCCCTACTTTATAAATCACCATTACTGTGAGACCGGTGGGCGGTTAGAAAATTTTACTACTAACAGATACAAAAATGGGCGGTAGGTATAAAAAGGGTGACTACCCTTGGCTTACCACAGAAGGGGCTTTCTGGAGCCCAAGGGCCCCGACAAAACAAGGCCGTAGGAGACCATGACATAGAACAGGGAAGGTGGAGAGAGAGAGGAAGGATCCCGGGGCCTGAAATGAGCAGTCATATCAGCATGGGGCCATCAGAAATTTCATTCAAGACATTATTTTTTCTCAAAAGAGACAAAACAAAACAAATAACCCTCATAAAACAACCGAATCAGAAAAATCTTATAATAAAGATATAAAAAGTAATGTGATTAAATACAAAACAGCACACAAAAATAAATTCTGACCTTGACTGTTTGGCTCAGTGGTAGAGTGTCAGCCTGTCATATGGATGTCCCAGGTTCGATTCCCAGTCAGGGCACAAAGGAGAGGTAAACATCTGCTTCTCCACCCCTCACCCTCTACCTTTCCTCTAGCTCTCTCTTCTTCCGCAGTCATGGCCCTGTTGGAGTAAGTTGGAACCAGGCACTGAGGATGTATCCATGGCCTTTCCCCAGGCACTAAAATAGCTCAGTTGCCAAGAAATGGAGCAACAGCCCCAAATGGGCATAGCATCGCCATGTACGGGGCTTGCCGGGTTGATCCTGGTTGAGGCACATTTGACAGTTTGTCTTTCTGCCCCCCTGCTTCTGACTTAAGAAAAAGAAATCAGTTCTATTTCTACAAATAATACACAATTGGAAACAGAAACGAAAATACATAATGTCTATAATTTCTTTAAAGGAAATGAAATACTTAAGCATAAGTCTAACAAAACATGTATAGGATCTATATGCTGAAAATCATAAAATGCTAACTAAAAAAATTAAAGAAGCCCTACATATTTGGAAAGAGGTGCCATACTTTTGGATTGTAAAGCTCAACATTATAAAAATGGTGTCTCCTCAAATTGATCTATAGGTTTAATGCAATTCCTATTAAAAATCACAAAGAGCCTGACCAGATGGTGGCGCAGTGGATAGAGCATCGAACTGGGATGCGGAAGACCCAGGTTCAAGACCCCGAGCTTGCCAGATTGAGCGCGGGCCTATCTGGCTTGAGGAAAAGCTCACCAGCTTGGACCCAAGGTCACTGGTTCCAGCAAAAGGTTGCTCGGTCTGCTGAAGGCTCGTGGTCAAGGCACATGTGAGAAAGCAATCAATGAACAACTAAGGTGTCGTAACGGCAATGAAAAACTAATGATTGATGCTTCTCACCTCTCTCCGTTCCTGTCTGTCTATCCCTATCTATCCCTCTCTCTGACTCTCTCTGTCCCTGTAAGAAAAAAAAAAAATCTAATAAAGTATACCTTTAAAAAAATCACAAAGATATTTTACAGACATAGACAAGCTTATTCTAAATTTATATGGGAAGGATGAGGCCTTATATCAACCAAAATGTTGTTTAGAAAAGATGAATAAAGTGAAAGGACTAACTGCTCCTGGTGTTAAGACTCATTATGTAGCTGCAGTAATCAAACCAGTGTAATATTGGTGAAGAGTCAGACACAAAAGTCAGTAGAACAGAATGAAAAACCCAGAAATAGATCCATGCGATTATACCCAAGTAATTTATATATATATATATTTTTTATTATTATTATTATTATTATTATTAATTCTAATGGGGTGACACCAATAAATCAGGGTACATATGTACAATGAAAACATCTCCAGGTTATCTTATCATTCAATTGTGTTGCATACCTGTCACCAAAAGTCAAATTGTCCTCTGTCACCTTCTATCTGGTTTTCCCTGTCTCCCTCCCCTCCTCCCTAACCCACTCTTCCCTCCTTCCCCCCATCCCGTAACCACCACTCTCTTGACCATGTCTCATTCTCACTTTTATGTCCCACCTATGTATGAAATCATGCTGTTCTCAGTTTTTCTTTTTTTCTGATTTACTTATTTCACTCCATATAATGTTATCAAGGTACATCCATTTTGTTATAAATGATACGATGTCATCATTTCTTATGGCTGAGTAGTATTCCATAGTATATATGTACCATAGCTTTTTCATCCAATTGTCTTCTGACGGACACTTGGGCTGGTTCCAGATCTTCGCTAATGTGAACAATGCTGCCACGAACATGGGGGCGCATTTCTTCTTTTCGAACAGTGTTATGGTGTTCTTAGGGTATATTCCTATAAGTGGGATAGCTGGGTCAAAAGGCAGTTCGATATTTAATTTTCTGAGGAATATCCAAACTGTTTTCCACAGTGGCTGCACCAGTCTGCATTCCCACCAGCAGTGCAGAAGGGTTCCCTTTTCTCCTAAACCCCGCCAGCACTTATTCTGTGTTGTTTTGCTGATGAGTGCCATTCTGACTGGTGTGAGGTGATATCTCATTGTGGTTTTAATTTGCATTTCTCTAATAATTAGTGATGTTGAGCATTTTTTCATATGCCTATTGGCCATGTGTATGTCCTCTTTGGAGAAATTTCTATTCATTTCTTTTGCCCATTTTTTGATTGGATTGTTTGTCTTCCTGGTGTTGAGTTTTATAAGTTCTTTATATATTTTAGTTATTAACCCCTTATCAGATGTGCTGTCGAATATGTTCTCCCATTGTGTGGTTTGTCTTTTTATGCTGATCTTATTGTCTTTAGCTGTGCAAAAACTTTTTAGTTTGATATTGTCCCATTTGTTTATCTTGCCTTTTATTTCATTTGCCCGTTGAGATAAATCGGCAAATATACGGCTGCTACAGATTTCTACTTGTCTTGGGTTTTATTTGTTGTTGTTTTTCTAGTTCTTTTAGATGCAGGGTCAGGTTGCTTATTTGAGCTTTTTCTAGCTTCTTATGATATTCCTGTAGTGCAATGAACTTCCCTCTCAGAACTGCTTTTGCTGTGTCCCATAAATTTTGAGTTGATGTATGCTCATTATCATTTGTTTCTAGAAACTTTTTTATTTCTTCTTTGATCTCATTGTTAATCCATTCATTACTTAATAACATGCTATTTAGTTTCCAAGTGTTTGAGTATTTTTCAGTTTTTCTTTTGTGTTTAATTTCTAGTTTCATGGCATTGTGATCAGAGAAAATGCTTGATATGATTTCAATCTTCTTAAATTTACTGAGACCATTTTTGTGTCCTAACATGTGGTCTATCCTAGAAAACGTACCATGAGCGCTTGAGAAGAATGTATATTCTACAGCTTTAGGGTGAAAAGTTCTGAAGATATCTATTAAATCAAGTTGATCTAGTGTCTCCTTTAAGTCTGCTGTTTCTTTATTAATTTTCTTTCTTGAGGATCTATCCAGTGTTGTTAGAGGGGTATTGAAATCTCCTACTATGATAGTATTGCTGTTAATCTCGCCCTTTATATCCATCAAAGTCTGCTTTATGTATGTCGGGACTCCTATATTTGTTACATAGATATATATAATAGTTATATCTTCCTGTTGAATTGTTCCCTTTATCATTATGTAGTGTCCTTCTTTATCTCTTACTACAGCCTTTGTTTTAAAGTCCATTTTGTCAGATATAAGTATTGTTACCCCTGCTTTTTTTTCATTTCCATTTCCATAAAATATTTTTTTCCATCCTTTTACCTTCAGTCTATGTGCATCTTTTGTTTTAAGGTGTGTCTCTTGTAGACAACATATGTATGGGTCCTGTTTCTTTATCCATGCAGCTACCCTATGTCTTTTGATTGGATCATGTAATCCATTTACATTTAAGGTTATTATTGGTATGTAGTTGTTTATTATCATTTTATTCTTTAAAGCTGTATTCTTCTTTTGCTCTATCCTTTCCTCCATTACACTGTTCACAACAGGCCCCTTAGTATCTCTTGCAGAATTGGTTTGGTTTTTATGAACTTCTTCAGGCTTTCTTTGTCTGGAAAGCTCTTTATTTCTCCTCAATTTTAAACGTTAGCCTTGCTGGATAAAGTAGTCTTGGTTGTAGGTTCTTGTTCTGCATTACTTTGATTATATCTTGCCATTCCCTTCTGGCCTCAAGTGTTTCTGTTGAGAAGTCCGATGTCATTTTTATGGGGGCTCCGTTGTAGGTGATAGCCTTTTTTTCCTATTAGCTTTTAAAATTTTTTCTTTGTCCATTAGCTTTGGTATTTTAACTATGATGTGTCTTGGTGTTGATCTTTTTGGGTTTCTCTTGAATGGAGTTCTGTGTGCTTCTTGAACGTGTGGAGTGTTTCCCAGCCTTAATTTAGAATACTTTTCTGCTATGATTTGATTGAACAAAGTTTCCATTTCCTGTCCTCTCTCCTCTTCTTCAGGCACCCCTGTGATGCGAATGTTGTTTCTCTTCAGGTTGTCACAGAGCTCCCTTAGAGTTTCCTCACATTTTTGAGTCTCTTTTCCTTTTTCTTCTCTGCTTCTGTGCCTTTGTTTATTGTGTCCTCTAACTCGCTGATTCGATCCTCAGCGTGATTCATCCTGCTTTTAATTCCTTCCATTGTGGTCTTCAGTTCTGATACTGTATTTGTCAGTTCTGTCTGATTCTTTTTTATTATTTCAATTTCCTTTTCTATACTTGTTATCTCTTTATTTAGGTGTTCATAATGACTATCCATTGTTGCTCTAATTTCTTTGAACATCCTAACTATCATTATTCCAAATTCTGCTTCTTGTAATTTGGTTATATCTTGTTCATTCAGGTCCTTCTCTGGGGATTTCTCTTAATTCATTTTGTTTGCATTCCTCTGCCTGCCCATTTTGTCTGTGTATAAGCAAGTTGTGGGCACTGGAGTCCAGTAGGTGTTTCCTTTGTGTTCTCTAGGTTTGGTTTGTCTGCAGGCCTTCTACTCCCTCTGCTGCTGCCTAGGGTGGTTGGGTATGGGCATTGCCAGCGCCGGCCCACTGTGGCTTTTGCTGTGATTTCTGCATCTCCTCCGCGGGAGGGGCTGTCACTCAAGCCACAAGCCTCAGCACCAAGGGTAGAGGTGAGCACCTTTGCTCAGCTGCGGACCCAGCCTGTTTCCCGACTTCCGCCCAGACCCCACAGTCAGAGCCTGCTTGCCACAGTTTTGTGGGTTGGGTGGGGCTTTTGATGTGCTCTCAGCTGTGAGCCTTTGCCTGTCCGTAGGTTTAGCCCCACCCTCGAGGACAGGGCCCTTCTGCGCAGGGTCGCAAACCAAGGTTTATTGGGCCGGGCGTGTTTGCTGGCTTCCACTCAGCTGCGTACATCCGCTTGTCCCGGACTCTACCCCGCCCCCGTGTTTGGAGCCCGCTCATGCACATAGTATGGCAAATCATGGTTTCTCCGGCCAGGCAGGTATAGTAGTGTGGGTTCAGCTGCGATCTTTCACTTGTCTTGGGGTCTACCCCGTCCCTGCGCTCGGAGCCCGCTCGCACACGTAGAGTGGCAAACCGAGGTTTCTCCGACCGGGCAGGGCTGGTAGTGTGAGCTCAGCCACTAGCCCATGCCCGTCCCTTGTCCTAGCCCCATCCCCGCAGTCAGGGCCGGCTTGCGCTGGGTCGCAGAGCAGATTTCTGCCCATTCCTGGCCTCCCGCTTTGTCCCCATAGGTGGGATTACAGGCAGGCCCGCAGCTTCCGGACCGCTTTCGCTCGTCCCCTCCGACCCTGCTGGGCTCGACCGAGCTCACTCCAGCTTGGCCTCCGCCCATGCCGACAGAACCGCGTTTCAGCGTCCTGCCGCCAACAAACCCTTCAGCAACCCTCAGCAGAGTAGGAAGGGACTTAATACTCCACACTGTAGGCCTGGGAGCTCCCTCACTTGTTTCACAGCTCAAAACTGTCCAAATGCCTCTTCTAGGCTCTGGGACTGTAGGCTGGGGTTTGGTTCCTGGGACCCAGGTCCCTCCCTTTCCGCCAAACTCTCCTCCCGCCATGCAGGTCTTTCCGGGCTGCCGTTTGCTCCAGGGAGCTGGGCAGCCCTCTTTGCGTTTTCGCTATTCCTACCAGTCTCAATGTGGCTTCTTCTGTGTTCCTTGGTTGAAGAGTCCACTTAGTTTAGTTCAAAGTTGGTTTATCCAGATGATGGTTCTAAAATTGAGTTATAATCCACTTTGGTTCTGGGAGTTGGAAGTTGGTACGTCCACCTACTCTGTCGCCATCTTGCTCCGGACCGTGATTTGTATTTGACATGACAGTTCATCAAGCTACCCAAGTAATTTTTAACAATGGAGCAAAAGCAATTCATTGGAAGAAGCATAGTCTTTACAATAAATGGTACTAAGCAATAGTACATTCATAGGCATAAATAAATAATTAAATAATAAATAAATTTACCTAAATCACACATCTTAAAAACAAAATAACTCAAATGGATTATAGATTCAAATATAAAAGATAAGACTATAAATCTTCTAAAATATATAAGAGAAAATTTTTAAGACCTAGAACTTAGGGAAATAATTTTGTACCTTGACACTAAATATACAATTCATGAAAGGAAAATTTAGTAAATTGGATCTCACCAAAATTAAAAACATTTCCTCTATAAAAAACCATATTAAGACAATAAACACATGTACAGAGTGGGAGATAGTATTTGCAAATCATATTTTCAACAAAAGGTTAGTACCTAAAAGATATAAAAAACTTGAAAAGCTCAAAATTAGGAAAACAAACAATCCAATATGAAAATGGGGACCTGGCCAGTTGGCTCAGTGGTAGAGCATTGGCCCAACATGTGGATGTCCAGGTTCGATTCCCAGTCAGGGTACACAGGATGACTATCTGCTTCTCCTCCCTTCCCTTTTCTCTCTCTTCCCCTCCCTCAGCCATGGCTCAGCTGGTTTGAGCACTTTGGCCCAGGCACTGAGGATGGCTCCGTGGAACCTCTGCCTCAGGTGCTGAAAATAGCTCAGTTGCAGCATGGCCCCAGATGGGCAAAGCATCAGCCCCATGAGGGTTGCTGGGTGGATCTCTGTTGGGGTGCATCTGGGAGACTGTCTCTCTATATCCCTTCTTCTAATTTGGAAAAGAAGGAAAAAAATGGGCAAAAGACATGAAGAGATTTCACTAAAAACGATCTGCAGATGGCAAATAAACACCTGAAAAGATGTTTAAAATCATTAGCCATTAGTAAAACACAAAATAAAACCAAACTGAGATATCACTAAATATCTATCAAAATTACTAACCTAATAAAAAAAAAGTGTTAAAATGCTGGCAAGGATATGGATAAACTGGATCACTCCTAAGAGTATAGTTACTCTGGAATATCTAAGTTTTTTTAAAAAACTAAAATTAAACTCATATAACCTAACAATTGCACTGTTGGACCTATATCCCAGAGAAATATAATTTATTTTTATACAGAAATGTATAATGTATACAGGACTATCAATAGCAGACATGCTTCAATGAATGATGATTAAACAAAACATGGTATAGTCATAGCACAGAATGCTACTCAGCCATAAAAATGAACAAACTATTGATGGAGACCAACAATGTAGATCAACCTCTAAGAAGTTATACTGACTAAAGAAATACAGTCTCATATACATACTGCATAATTCCACCTACATAAACTCACAAAATAACATAATGATAAAGATGGAAAATACATCGGTGGTTGCCAGAATTTGGGGCCAAGTATGACTATAAAGGATAGAATCAGTAGCGTTTGTGGTGATGATACAGTTATGTATCCTGCATGTGGGGGTAGTTATCCAAAGCTACACAAGTGATAAAATTGCATAGAGCTACACACCCATTCCCACAGACACACACACATAGACATGCATGTACACTGTAGAGATCTGAAGAAAAATATGGATTATACCAATATCAATTTCCTTGTTTTGATGGTTTGCTACAGTTGTGTAAGAAGCTACCATGGGGAAGGCTGGATAATGGGTGCATTGGACCGTCCAGTATCTTCCTATAAATCTATAGTTTTTAAAGTGAAACTGCAGGCCTTCATAGATGTGAGAGCTAGCAGTGTTAATATATTTAAATTCTAAATAATGTAGCTGAAATCAAGTATTCCTTAGCATTATTACTTATTGGAAAATATTGGAATAAAAGAGAACTACACTTTAAAAAATATTTTAGAAAGATTTGACAGGGGATGTAAAGAGACAGGTTTTTATTTTTTAAGTTAAATGAGTATGCATCCAGGTGTTAAGGAAATATGCTAATTATCTAATGTTATCTAATTGACATTGGTCTGTATAGGCTAACCTTAAAGAAACTCTAAGTATTAATTATTGTCCAAAAACTATGAGTCACTTTTTATTTCTTTTGAACCTATAATTATCAAATGCTGAATGGTTTCACACAACAACCAAGTTGTTATTATACGTTTGAATTGCACATTTGAATGGACAGAGATCCATCCATCCTAGATACTGACTATAAAGTAATTTTGTTTCCCTATTGTCCTTACATGGTTTCATTTCCAGAAAGTACGTCAATATTTTGCCTCTGGGAGTATTAATCACAAATTATTCTTAGTAGAAGGTTTTTGATTTAAAAAAAAAACAAACAGTATCTTGCATCTTAAAGAAAATTGTAACAAAACTGCCTTTTTTCCATAGTAAGTGCTTAATAAGGAAAGGAAGAGAAGAGTTAAATCTTTAACAGTTCAGAATTTATTTATTCAACGAAGACTTCTTAAGAAAATAATTGGATATTGGGGGTTCATAGATGAATAAAGTATAATCTCTGCCCTTAAAAATATTTTTACATTTTACCTATTTACTTTTACTATGTAGGTGCAAACAACCCCTAGGCATAAAAGATAGGATTTGTTCTGCAGCTAAGTCAAAACATACAGATAGATGCTAAAGAATTCAATACAAACTCCAGCTACCCAGTTATGGTAATTGGAGAAAGTATATACTCAAAGAATTGCTCAGTGTATTCAGCCATCAATGAACCATTGAGAAAAATAATCTTTTATTTGGTCATACCACTTCTGATCTATTACAACATTTCCTCTGAAAAACAAAACTTGAGATTTTTGGAAGAAAAATAATTTCACAGTTTCCCCCTTTTATTCTGTGAGGAGAAACTACTACAAGGACCAGAGAACCTGGGCTCCAACCACTTCACAGTTGTAACTAATAACAGTGGGTGATGGCTTACCAGAGGACAACAAACAACAGATGAGAGAATTGAGCTCACCAGGAATCTAGGAATGGCTATGGTATTCTCTCCTCCTGAGGGCAGAAGCAGGTCTGTGACATATTGGTGACCTCTTTAAGAGAAACTGGAGTGACCTACTAAAATAGAAAATCACCCCTGTATTCTGGGGGGTTATTTGTGTCTTCCTTTTTAACCAGCAGAAAACCTTTGTCTTTTTCTCTTTAATTTACCTCGAATAAAATTTCCATTTTCACAAAAGAACAAAATTGGGGAAAATAATGTCTAAATACTAAATATCCTCCTTTGATTGGGGCAGGGGTAATAATAGGGGGATATCCCAGTCTGTAAATGCTAGGCACTAAATTTTGTCTCCCCCAAAAAAAATCCATATGTTGAAACTTTAACTCCCAATATGACTGTATTTGGAAACTGGGTGTTTTTTTTGTATTAACTATAATGGGGTGACACCAATAAATCAGGGTACATATGTACAATGAAAACATCTCCAGATTATCTTATCATTCAATTGTGCAGCATACCCATCACCCAAAGTCAAATTGTCCTCTGTCACCTCCTATCTGGTTTTCCCTGTACCCCTCCCCTTCTCCTTATTCCACCACACTCTTCTCCATGTCTCATAGTCTCAATTTTATGTCCCACCTATGTATGAAAACATGCTGTTCTCAGATTTTTTTTTCTGATTCACTTATTTACTCCGTATAATGTTATCAAGGTACATCCATTTTGTTGTAAATGATCCGATGTCATCATTTCTTATGGCTAAATAGTGTTCCATAGTATATATGTACCAAAGCTTTTTAATCCACTCGTCTTCTGACAGACACTTGGGCTGTTTCCAGATCTTCGCTATTGTGAACAATGCTGCCACGAACATGGGGGCACATTTCTTCTTTTCGAACAGTGTTATGGTGTTCTTAGGGTATATTCCTAAAAGTGGGATAGCCGGGTCAAAAGGCAGTTTGACTTTTAATTTTTTAAGGAATCTCCAAACTGTTTTCCACAGTGTCTGCACCAGTCTGCATTCCCACCAGCAGTGCAGAAGGGTTCCGTTTTCTCCACATCCTCGCCAGCACTTGTTCTGTGTTGTTTTGCTGATGAGTGCCACTCTGACTGGTGTGAGGTGATATCTCATTGTGGTTTTGATTTGCATTTCTCTAATGATTAGTGATGTTGAGTATTTTTTCATATGTCTTTTGGCCATCTGTATGTCCTCTTTGGAGAAATTTCTATTCATTTCTTTTGCCCATTTTTTGATTGGATTGTTTGTCTTCCTGGTGTTGAGTTTTATAAGTTCTTTATAAATTTTATTTATTAACCCCTTATCAGACATGCTGTCGAATATGTTCTCCCATTGTGTGGTTTGTCTTTTTATTCTGTTCTTATTGTCTTTAGCTGTGCAAAAACTTTTTAGTTTAATACAGGGACCAGGCAGTTTTGCCCACTTTCACCACTTTTATTCAACATAGTTCTGGAAGTCCTAGCTACAGCAATCAGACAAGAAGAAGAAATAAAAGGCATCCAAATTGGAAAAGAAGAAGTAAAACTGTCACTATTTGCAGGTGATATGATATTGTATATAGAAAACCCTAAAGTCTCAGTAAAAAACTACTGGACCTTATAAATGAATTCAGCAAGGTGGCAGGATACAAAATTAATACTCAGAAATCAGAGGCATTTCTATATACAAACAATGAACTGTCAGCAAAAGAAATTAAGGAAACAATCCCCTTCACTATTGCAGCCAACAAAATAAAATACCTAGGAGTAAATTTAACCAAGGAGGTTAAGGACTTGTACTCGGAAAATTATAGAACATTGATAAAAGAAATCAAGGAAGATACAAATAAGTGGAAGCATATACCGTGCTCATGGCTAGGAAGAATGAACATCATTAAAATGTCTATATTATCCAAAGCAATTTATAAATTCAATGCAATACCAATTAAAATACCAATGACATATTCCAAAAATTTATATGAAACCAAAATAGAACACGAATAGCCTCAGCAATCTTAAAAAGAAAAAATAAAGCAGGAGGTATCACTCTTCCGGATATCAAGGTTTACTACAAGGCCATTATACTCAAGACAGCCTGGTACTGGCATAAGAACAGGCACATTGATCAATGGAACAGAACAGAGAACCCAGAAATAAACCCACACCTTTATGAACAACTGATATTTGACAAAGGAGGAAAGAACATACAATGGAGTAAAGACAGCCTCTTTAACAAATGGTGCTGGGAAAATTGGACATCTACCTGCAAAAAAATGAAACTAGACCATCAACTTACACCATGCACAAAAACAAATTCAAAATGGATAAAAGACTTAAACATAAGCCGTGAAACTATAAGCATCTTAGAAGAAAACATAGGCAGCAAGCTCTCTGACATCTGTAGCAGCAATATATTTGCCGATTTATCTCCACTGGCAAATGAAATAAAAGGCAAGATAAACAAATGGAAACTGGGTCTTTATAATAATAAAGATTAAATAACGTCAAGTGTTGGCCCTTAATCCTACAGGATTGGTGGCCCTAAGGAAAAGAGATAACTCTCTCTCTCTCTCTCTCTCTCTCTCTCTCTCTCTCTCTCTTTCTCTCTCTCTCCAAGCATCTACACAGAAGAATTTATGTGAATATACATAGAAGGCAGCTGCCTATGAGCCAAGAGTCATCAGAATAAAATCTATCTTGCTGGCACCTTGAGCTTGGATTTCTCAACTTCCAGACTGCAAGATATAAATGTCTGTGTTTTAAGCCACTCAGCCAATGGTATTTTGTTGCGGCAGCACAAGAGGACTAACACAGTAAAGTTCCATGGTGTCAAGGTTTGAGAAAAGAGTCCCTCTCTGGAGATGGCATAGATATTTAGAATGCCACAATGTTAGTGTTGAAATGAGCCAAGAAAGAAAATGATGCCTGTCAAGTAAAAAATGATTACCGCAGGGCCAACAACAGCTATTAAATGCGAGGGTATGGTATAAAGCATATGGGGAGATAATAACTAGGGGTGGCTCAAGCCTTAGAGATTTACTGAGTGTAAAGGGCTAGGACTAGGATCAGCAACTTCCTCATGCATACAGACTCAAGAGATTCTTGGGTCACATGGTAGAAAACTATTGTGGATATTGGATTTGTTTTACTTTGGGAGGTAGGTTCTAGTCCTTCTTTATTATCTCTAACCTTTCTCAGGAACCAACTCCTAGAACTGATCTAGATGATTATAGGATTTCAACATTTCTTATTATTTCTCAAGTCTTTCATTTTATGTGCTGAGGACTGGGCAGACGTGAAGAGTGAGGTTTGGTTTGCCCAAGCACAGCTAGAAATGGTCAAATATGGATGAATTTGTAGAAACTTTTATAAGACCCATATGTGACAAATCTCACTAGAAATAGTAGACAAGTAGATGTGAATACAGAGAAATTACTTTGAAACATTCTTTCTAGAACCAGAATATAAAATGGAGACTCCAATCAGAAGCCTCATGACTAGAAAAGCAGTGAATAGAGCTTTTTCTTGATAGAGAGAATGGTTGTAGCTGAAACAAATGAAGAATGATATAAGGTATGAAACTGGCCATCTTGGCAAGAGTATTTTCTCCACAAAAATTATGTTGTGGATTCCTGTTCTGATGTAATCCCAAAGCATTTTAGGTCGGAAGTAGGTGCGGGTTTTCAAGCCTGTTATGTCCATCCTTAGACCAAGTCAAATATATCACCTCACAAATGGGTGTCATGCCTCTTCAGACTATGCTTAAATGTCTGTCTGGACTTGGTAATGTTAAGGCACTAAAAGTGAACTTGATGACAGGCTTTCCTATTATGAAAAACACAGAGCTGCTCTAAGTGGGACTTCAAGCCCAAGAAGTGTCTCACTCCATGGTTCATAATGTGGATGCTGGAATCACAGAGTTCAATTTTAATGTATCTGTTCTGCCATGTACTTGTTAAATAACCTTGAGCGAGTGAACTAAACTGTCTGAGTCTTGGTTTTCTCACCTGTAGCATGCCAGTAATAATAGGACATATCTCAGAATTTAAACAGGATTAATAAGAATAATGCTTTTAAAGTTTATATTACAATGTCAGGCACAGAAGTAAGCACTCAAAAATATTTTATAACCAGAGTCTAGCTGAATTAATGGGGGTGGCCGGTCAACATTTAACTTATTTCTTCATCTTGTAAAGATACTTCATCCTCTTTTTATTTTAATAAACCTATTCAGTTTTGCCTAGCATTATCTAATTTTGATTATGAATATAATATGTAAATATAATATATGGCTATAAAGGTTGACTTTCAAAATGATTTTTTTAATATATAACAACATATGCTCTTTTTTAATTCAGTGTGTTGTCCAGGTATTCTACCAATCACCTTTCCCTTCTTTCTTCCCTCTCTTACTACCCCCCTGGAAAATGATGCTCTAAGCCATTTTTCTTTAAACTTTACTGGTTTTTATAACTATTTTTTTAGAGCACTTAGGACATTTAGAGAGACATCTATGGTTCATATTCACTTTCATCTATTTTGATTAAAAATTTTATTGTTTTATTTTTACTGTACATTTCAAAAGCATAAATCTCTTTGTCTACATGAACACAGAATTAAATACCATATGATTTAACTTACATGTGGAATCTAAAAAGTAAAATAAATAAACAACAAAATAGAAACAGACTTATACATGCAGAGAACAGATTGATGGTTGCTAGAGGGGAGGAAGGTTTAGGGGTGGGTGAAAAAAGTGAAGAGATTAAAAAATAAAAATTGGTAATCACTAAATAGTCCCAGGGATTTAAATTACAGCATAGGGAATATAGTCAATAATATTTTAATAACTATGTATGGTGACAGGTAGGTACTTGAAATATTGGGGGTACCATTTTGTAAAATATACGATTGTTTAACCACTCTGCTGTCCATCTGAGACTAATACACACCAATATCGAATATTCACTATGATTGAAAAATAAATTCTTTTAAAAGAATTAAGTCTCCATGTTATATGACAGTTCCCTTGCTCTTTTAATTATAGGGAGAGGAACTAACAGCATTTTCTCATCAGTCCCTGCGGTAACAATCTGTTTTAAGTATTCCATCTTCAAAGTGCTTGGTTTGTTTTTCTAGCTGGATCCAGCAGATTTTGTGATTTTGTGGACTTTAAATTGTTTCCATGAGTGGGTCATGAATGAGAGGCTTAAGTAGGTAAGAAATGCTCAGTTATAACAACCAATCCAGGACCAATCCCTTGTCAAATAAAAAACAAGGACATTCAAAAACAAAAGGCCTTTTCTTAAAGAGAAAATATTTTATATCAAATAACTAAAAAATAGTGTGAAAATAAACAGGAAACAAAATTATACATGTACAATTTATAAATAAAAAATCTTTCTACCAGAAAACTGCCCTCCAGAATGATACTGCTAGACCAGAATGAGCAGAAACTGAATGCAGCAATGCAGTCTCACATCCTCCATGAAACTGGTACCTGGCTACTGGGATGTCTACTAATATAAAAAGTACAAATATCTCCAAGACCATACTTGCCAGCCAAAGAGAAGATGCAGCAAAGACACAGCATGGATTTACTCCAGCCTCCCAGTACTCAGTGATGACCTATGATTACTAGATCTCTAAAGCTTTAGATGCAAGAGAGTCCAAAAGATGTAAGAGGTACAGGATGATTCACAGAGAGAAAGACCCACAGGCTACTGAGGACCAGTCCTCTATGTCTATTACACTTGCCGTCATATCCCCAGCAGATCTAACCAATACCTCTCACATAAATGGTGTCCATAATTGTTGATGAAATGAACAAAGGACAATTGAATAAGATTTTCCCAGTGTCCTTCTGAAAGGACTCAGTCATGAAATTTCATGGGACACAGTACCATTTCAGAGGTTTAAATAATCTAGTTTTTGTTGCTACACTTACTGTGGACTAAGTTCTTTCACTCAATAAAGCCAACTCATAAATACAATGTTTATTGGCCTGTTTATATAACAAGGAAACAGACTGCAGTGGCCCAGTCTGGAACAGGGCCAGTGATGACAGAGATGATACAAAGTTGACCATCTGACTCAGTGCAAAAAAGAATGACCTTCTGGATCAGTAGGATTGTTTTTTACTTGTGCTCTGCCTTCCTTTGAATGGATTAATTCAGTATTAACTTTCTATGACACTTCCCAGGGGCAGATCACACAAGGGGTCCACATCAGAGCTTCCCTCTGGTAAGAAACTAGATTGCATTTTGCTGAAAATCTCAGCACTGAGGGTCTAAATCAATCATGCTAGATATATGGTATCTCCTCTTGTCCACAAAGATCTTCTAGCAAAGCAATTTCAAAACTTCCATTGATAACTGAAACTATACTTTATCTCCTGCTGCCAGAGATGCCCTGGTTACACCCAGCTAAATAGATTTGTCAACAGATGGTAAAATCAAAACATTTTGTTAATCCGAAATACACTAAATTCACTGACTTTAAAAACCCTGATTTTGAGAAGAAAGTCTAACAAAACAATTTTTCTCTAGAAAAAGAACTTAGTATTTAATTAACATACTTAATGACTTGATTCCTAGACAAAAATGTAAGATATAAACCAAAAAGAGGAAAAAACTAGTAGCCTTAAATTTTCGTCAGATAATTGATGTACTCTTTAAATTCATCTTTTTTCTTGTATGGCTCGTAACAAAGATTTTTAAAGGTGTTGTGAGAATTAGGCCCTGGCCAGTTGGCTCAGTAAATAAAGCATTGGCCCAGCATATGGGTGTCCTGGGTTCAATTCTCTGTCAGGGCTCCCATGAGAAGCAGCCATCTGCTTCTGTCCCCTTTCCTTTCCCACTTCTCTCCCTCTTCCCGTCCCATAGCCAGTGGCTTGATTAGTTCAAGGGTTGCCAGGCACTGAGGATAGATTAGTTGGTCCCAGCATCAGCCTCAGGCATTAAAAATATTTTGGTTAATTCAAGCATCAGCCCCAGATGGTAGTTGCTGGGTGGATTCTGGTCAGGCACATGCGGGAGTCTATTTCACTATCTCCCATCTTCAAAAAAGGAAAAAAAAATAAATAAAAATAAAAGCTGTTGTGAAAATTAAATAAGAGTATATTTAAAGCACTTTGAGACAACAATGTAAATGTACTTAATGCACTGAAGTGTACACTCAAAAATGATTAAAGTGGTAAATTTTATATATGTATATTTTATCAAAAATTTTAAAAAATGAATTGGGAACACTAGACAAAAGTGTTTTAGCACGAGTCTGGCATGGGCACTGACACAAAGACTTAATGCCAGCCTTTGCCCATGGTCCAGGACCTCTCCCCTCATGGCAGTCACATTCCTTGTTACATGTGGGGACATGAAGGTGGGCCCTATGCAAGAGCCTGGGAAACAGATACTTAAACAACTTAGACAGAGGTCAATTGCCCACAGCTAGAATATAGTATTTGGACATTTTACCATACAGTGCACCTATACTGGTTGAATGTCAGTACTGATGCACTCATTATTCCTATCATACTTGCAAAATGAGGTATCATCTACGAAAAAGTTTAAAATTTATCTAAATTTAACATTCTCTAAAGGGTTAAACTACCACAGAATTCAACCAGGTGTCTTCTTCATACCCTGTGGATTAGCTTGTTCTTTTCCCAGGTCTAGAAAACTGGCCAAGGCTCTACATCAGTAATTTCCTAATTCTGTATTCAAACTCAAGGGAATATATTTAAATATTCTTTGGCAGTAGAATTTGCAGGGTCATGAGTCACCCAAAATGGATACTGTCACCTTCTTTGAAGTCAGTTCAGTCTTTCAGCCATCTGACACCTGGGAATGACCGCTACTCCCATAGAGGAAACCACAAAAGGGATAGCTGATGGCTTACACACAGCTGACATCAACTTAAGGACTGGAGGAGAAATCTTAAAGGACTCATTCCTGTATATCTTTAGGACAATAGGATTTCCAGAAAAAGAGATGAGCTGAAGATCTATGCCAGTAGGACTTGGGGACAAACTAGCAAATAGATTATTAATATTATTGTGACCTCATTGTTGCCTACAGGCTGGAGATATCTGGGGAAATACTGATTCACACACACACTGTCAAAAAACACATATTCTTCTCTTTCCTCCCAGTGCTAGAAAGGCCCTCTCAGGGCCTCTCCACCTATATCAATATTATACATTCTATCAGACCCAACCCAAATCCTATTGTCTCCAGAAATCTCTGATTACCTGAGACAACATGGCTGTCTCCCACACCTGACATCCAGTAGCAATTATCTTCTGGCCCGTGCATGTTAGTATTTGATTCTATACTAAGCTGTTTTTCATACTCATGTGTAGTCTCACATGAACAGAAGGAGGACAGAGACCATTCCCCACTGTGTCCATCGACAGAGGAAGTTTTTTAAGAACACTATCCATTTTAATTGATATCTAATAGCCTCAAAATATCAACATCATTGTTGTCCTGAAAAAAAAAAGAAGCAAATATCATTATAGACCTAAGGCTGTACTAATTTTCTGAAAGTATTACTATTGAATATTATTATGAAAGCTACGTGCAGGATTTTAAGTTCCCTGCCTTAGGAAAACAGTAAAGGCAAGCCACCAACTTGTTACAAATAACAAGCACAATGATCACCATAAAATACCTTCTATTATGTGATTGGAAAATCTTTAAAAGTCATCTATGGTGATAGTAACTCTAATGAGAATTTTCAAAAACTTATTCTACAGTGCCAAGAATTCACCCCAAGGAAGTTATGTACTTCAAATTCAATTACATTGTATGCACAAATTAGCAGCAATGTTTTAATAATTTTTAATAATTAAATGCTAAGTAAACTAGTCCTATAATTAGCATTAGCACACATTCTTGGGGGTGCTAAATAAGGAAAGCTACAGGTAGCGTATCTTAGAGTAATTCAATGAACATTAATAATGATTTAAATTAATAGATGAATATATGGTCCAATAGTAATCCCAGGATACTTAATTTTATCCCTTGCTTTCAAGGTCACAGATTTTTCTTTGTGTTGTTTAATACACACATTTTAAAGCTAGGGATTGACTATTCCTGGGGATTGAAATAGATATAAGCAATTTAGATCAAATATGGATATTGTGACCCAATCTAGAGATTTGAACACATTGTGGGCTGCAGTTGTTTGTGCTGGAATTTGATTTTGAAATTCCCTTTTCCCTGCAAGAACCAGTTTAGTGTTCTACTGATTTTTTTAACAGAGGCATAACACCCTTGACTTCAGGGATATACTAACTGGCAGTCTGGGGATGATCCTGAGAAATCTGTTCAATAAACAAAGCCTTCCAAAATTTTGGAATGAGTCATATTCTCCCAACTTAAAGAACATCAAGTCTCTAATTGTGTCAACCCAACCCATAAAGGTGACTAAAATAAGGATTCTTCTTGAACATTAGGAAGGAAAATTGCTTAATCATTGTACTCAGTATCCACTTTATTTTATTTTATTAATAACCTTATTTTTAAAATTTGTTTTGTAATGGAGAATCTCAAAAATATACAAAAATAAAAAAGTAGTATAATAACCATATACCTATCATTGCTGGAGAAGGAGATGGGAAACAAAGGTGAATACGTCTGGTGAGCTGGAAACCTTTGATTCTAGGAAACTCGGATAAGTCAGTAGCTTTGTGAGCACTGAATGAGTGGGTTTGGGAGCCTACTAATGCGAACCTGCATGGGTGTAAAGCCTGTGGCCGAGGCCACCATCAGCCTTAGGCAAACTAAGCCTTAGGTTATAACCACCCGGCCTGTCCCAGAACACACATTAATATCAACGAACTTCCATATGGGCAGCGCCATCCTCAACAAAGTGAGCACAATATATTTTATCTGCCCAACAATGGGTCAGGCTGCTGTGATGGTGGCCTTGGCTATTGGCTTTACAGATGGGTGTGGGAGAAAGGCTGTAATGTAAGCAGGCTGGGTCGTTATAGCCTAAGGCTTAGTTTTAAGAGTAAGCTTTTCCCCACACCCTTGACTGATTGGATGATGTAGGGTGGTGCACTCTCATGAGAAATCCTCCTATTATGCCTCAGATAAGTGACTTTGTATCAGAGGCTTCCTTGTTTGTAGATTGGATTAAAGGTTTGGATTTCTACATTATAAAGTGGGGCAGAGTGGGAGCTTGCTCTCTCAATTTCTAAGGTATTAGAGAGGAAAGCAGATTAAGGCCATGTGGAGGACAGGAGAAGCAGCCAAGATGGCAGAGTGCTGAGGGAGAAGCCAGTTTGTGCAGAGTTTGTGTAGAGAGAAGGAAATGGAAAACAGAGGTGAATAAGTCTGGTGAACTAGAAACCTTTGATTCTAGGAAATTCAGATAAGTCAGTGGCTTTGTGAGCACTGAATGACTGGGTTTTGGAGCCCAGTGTGTGTTTTTACTTACCCATTGGGTGCAAGCTAGAATTAAAGATGATGGCTCACCAGTTTTTGGCTCCATTGTTTCATTACCATCTGTTCAAATCTAATACGAGCCTGCACAGGCCAGGCGGCTCTGATAATGGCCTTGGCTACTGGCTTTACACTGACTGTCCGAATCAAATGTGAACCTGCACTGGCCAGGTGTCCATGATGGTGGCTGCAACCACTGGCTTTACATCTTCCCTCCAGAGCATTCATGCCACCCTTCCCCAGGTTAGCATCCCAGCTACCAGAGAGACAACTACTTCCTGCATTTAGTTTATTAAGCCAGAAAAAGGTTCCTGAGAGAAGGCTGGGAGACCAATTGCCCACAGCTGAAGAGCCGAAGGCTCCTGGAGCCACTTAAAATTTTGCATTGCCAACAGCCCTGAGGAAAACCAAGAAGTTCTTCTTTCTTAAAGGACACAAGGACACTGTAAAGCTAGTGCTCGCGGCCACCAACATGGCCGCTTGGCTCATGCAGGTTCACATTTGATTTGGACAGTTGGTAATGAAACAACGGAGCCAAAAGCTGGTGGGCCATCATCTTTAATTCTAGCTTGCACCCAGAGGGCAAGCAAAAATACACACTGGGCTCCCAAACCCACTAATTCAGTGCTCACAAAGCTACTAAGTTATCCAAATTTCCTAGAATCAAAGGTTGCTAGCTCACCAGCCTTATTCACCTCTGTTTTCCATCTCCTTCTCTCTGCACAAACTGGCTTCTCCCTCAGCACTCCACCATCTTGTATGTTTCTCCTCTCCTCCAAGTGGCCTTAATCTGCTCTCTTCTCTAATGCTAACCTCAGGAACCAAGAGCGAGCAAGCTCCCAGTCTGCCCCACTTTATAGTGTAGAAATCCAAATCTTTAATCCAATATACAAACAAGGAAGGCTCTTATACAAAGTCACTTATCTGAGGCATAATGAGAGGATTCCTCATGAGAGTGCACCACTCCACATCATCCAATCAGTCAATGCTGTGGGGAAAAGCTTACTTCTACAACTAAGCCCTAGGTTATACCAACCTGGCCTGCCCACAGTCTGTCCCCCAACACACATTAATATCAACGGACCTGCACGTGGGCAGCGCCATCCTTAAGAAAGTGAGCATAGGTGGACGGAAGATGGCGATGGAGTAGGCGGACATACCAACTTCCAACTCTCAGAACCAAAGTGGATTATAACTCAATTTTTAGAACCATCATCTGGATAAACCAACTTTGAACTAAACTAAGTGGACTCTTTAACCAAGGAGCACTGCAGAAGCCACATTGAG
The DNA here is from genome assembly GCA_037038555.1 of Rhynchonycteris naso. Lineage (NCBI taxonomy): Eukaryota > Metazoa > Chordata > Mammalia > Chiroptera > Emballonuridae > Rhynchonycteris > Rhynchonycteris naso. Next base: position 235,469,531 of record CM072998.1, read on the forward strand.
ACTGGTAGGAATAGCGAAAACGCGAAGAGGGCTGCCCAACTCCCCAGAGCAAATGGCAGCCCAGAGAGACCCACGTGGCGGGAGGAGAGTTTGGCGGAGAGGGAGGGACCTGGGTCCCAGGAACCAAGCCCCAGCCTACAGTCCCAGAGCCTAGAAGAGGCGTTTGGACAGTATTGAGCTGTGAAGCAAGTGAGGATACTCTTTGTAAAAAAGAGATAGTTTTCTCAGACCCAAGAATCTTTTTAAAGGGATAGCGCAGAAAACCTCTCTCACAACCACGCACTGGGGACTCTGGGGAATGGGGACAGAGGAAAGGAACAGAGCAGTGGGAAAAGAGTGTGGACTGAAAGCACGGGGACACTCAGAGACACAGCCACCCTGACCCCTGGACTAAGTCATTTCCCTAATCGAAAACGAATATTTACCCTGGAATTAGCAATACCAGCAAAGGGAGACAGAACACTAGCCAAACAAACTCTCCCACGGCAATTAGAGCAGAGCTGCTTAGAGGGAGGGAGCTCCCAGGCCTACAGTGTGGAGACTTAGGGAACTTCCATCTCTCTGAGGGTTGCTGAAGGGATGGTGGCGACAGGACACTGAAACGTGGTCCTGTTGGCATGGGCAGAGGCACAACCGATGTGAGCTCGATCTAGCCCAGCAGGGAAAGAGGGGACGCGCGAAAGCGGTCCGGCAGCTACGGGCCAGGCTGTGACCCCACCTGCGGGGCAAAAAACGAGTAGAGATCTGCTCTGCAACCCTACGCAAGCCGGCCCTGACCGCGGGAACGGGGATACGACCAGGGACGGCCGAGGGGCTCACGGCTGAGCTCACGCTGCCAACCCTGCCTGGGCGGAGAAACCGCGGTATGCCATTCTGTGTGCACGAGCAGGGGGCTCCTCACGCGGGAACGGGGTACACCCCGGGAAGAGCGGAAGTTCGCGGCTGAGCTCACGCAGGCAAACATGCCGGACCCAATAAACCGCAGTTTGCGACCCTGCGCAGGAGGGCCCTGGCCTCGAGGGCAGAGCTAAATTCTGGACGGGCAAAGGCTCACAGCTGAGAGCACGTCAAAACCCCGCCCAACCCGCAAAACTGTGGCAAGCAGGCTCTGACTGTGGGGTCTGGGCGTAAGCCTTCCAGAAACAGGCTGGGTCAGCAGCTGAGCAAAGGTGCTCACCTCTGCCTTTGGTCTTGAGGCTTGTGGCTTGAGTGACAGTCCCTCCCGCGGAGGAGAGGCAGAAATCACAGCAACAGCCGCAATAGGCTGAAGCTGGCAACGCCCATACTCAACCACACTAGGCGGCGGCAGAGGGGGTGGCAGGCCTGCAGACAGACCACACCTAGAGAACACAAAGGCAACACCTACTGGACTCCAGTGCCCACAACTTGCTTATACACAGATAAAATGGGCAGGCAGAGGAATGCAAACCAAATGAATCAAGAGGAACCCCCAGAGAAGGACCTGAAAGAACCAGATAGAACCAAACTACAAGAAGCAGAATTTATAATAATGATAGTTAGGATGTTCAAAGAAATTAGAGCAACAATGGATAGTCACTATGAACACCTAAATAAAGAGATAACAAGTATAAAAAACAAAATTGAAATAATAAAAAAGAATCAGACAGAAATGACAAATACAGTATCAAAACTAAAGACCACAATGGAAGGAATTAAAAGCAGGATGAATCACACTGAGGATCGAATCAGCGAGTTAGAGGACACAATAAACAAAGTTACAGAAACAGAGAAGAAAAGGAAAAGAGACTCAAAAAATGTGAGGAAACTCTAAGGGAGCTCTGTGACAACATGAAGAGAAACAACATTTGCATCATAAGGGTTCCTGAAGAAGAGGAGAGAGGACAGGAAATGGAAACTTTGTTCAATCAAATCATAGCAGAAAACTTCCCTAAATTAAGGCTGCGAACATTCCACACATTCAAGAAGCACACAGAACTCCATTAAACAGGAACCCAAATAAAATCTACACCAAGACACATCATAGTTAAAATACCAAAGCTAATGGATAAAGAAAAAATCTTAAAAGCTGCTAGAGAAAAAAAGGCTATCACCTACAAAGGAGCCCCCATAAGAATGACATCGGATTTCTCAACAGAAACACTTGAGGCCAGAAGGGAATGGCAAGATATAATCAAAGTAATGCAGAACAAGAACCTACAACCAAGACTACTTTATCCAGCAAGGCTAACATTTAAAATTGAAGGAGAAATAAAGAGCTTTCCAGACAAAGAAAGTCTGAAGGAATTCATAAAAACCAAACCAATTCTGCAAGAGATACTAAGGGGCCTGGTGTGAACAGTTCAAAGGGAGGAAAGAATATAGCAAAAAAAAAAAAAAAAAAATACAGCTTTAAAGAACAAAATGGCAATAAACAACTACATATCAATAATAACCTTAAATGGAAATGGATTAAATGATCCAATCAAAAGACATAGGGTATCTGCGTGGATAAAGAAACAGGACCCATACATATGCTGTCTACAAGAGACACACCTTAAAACAAAAGATGCACATAAACTAAAAGTAAAAGGATGAAAAAAAAATATTTCATGCAAATGGAAATGAAAAGAAAGCTGGGGTAGCAGTACTTATAGCTGACAAAATGGACTTTAAAACAAAGGCTGTAGTAAGAGATAAAGAAGGACACTACATAATGATAAAGGGAACAATTCAACAGGAAGATATAACTATTATAAATATCTACGCAACAAATATAGGAGCCCTGACATACATAAAGCAGACTTTGATGGATACAAAGGGAGAGATTAACAGCAATACTATCATAGTAGGGGATTTCAATACCCCATTAACAACACTGGATAGATCCACAAGAAAGAAAATTAATAAAGAAATAGCAGACTTAAAGGATATACTAGATCAACTTGATTTAATAGATATCTTCAGAATTTTTCACCCTAAAGAAGTAGAATATACATTCTTTTCAAGCACTCATGGTATGTTTTCTAGGATAGACCACATGTTAGGAAACAAAAATGGTCTCAATAAATTTAAGAAGATTGAAATCATATCAAGCATTTTCTCTGATCACAATGCCATGAAACTAGAAATTAACGACAAAAGAAAAACTGAAAAATACTCAAACACTTGGAAACTAAATAGCATGATATTAAATAATGAATGGATTAACAATGAGATCAAAGAAGAAATAAAAAAGTTTCTAGAAACAAATGATAATGAGCATACATCAACTCAAAATTTATGGGACACAGCAAAAGCAGTTCTAAGAGGGAAGTTCATTGCACTACAGGCATATCATAAGAAGCTAGAAAAACCTCAAATAAGCAACCTGACCCTGCAGCTAAAAGAACTAGAAAAACAACAACAAATAAAACCCTGGACAAGTAGAAGGAAAGAAATAATAAAGGTCAGAGCAGAAATAAATGACATAGAGGCGAAGGAAACAATACAGAGGATCAATGAAACCAGAAGCTGGTTCTTTGAAAAGGTAAACAAGATTGATGAACCTTTAACTAGACTCACCAAGAAAAAAAGAGAGAGGTCTCAAATAAATAAAATTAAAAGTGACAATGGAGAAATAACAACTGATACAACAGAAATACAAAGGATTGTAAGAAAATACTATGAAGAACTCTATGCCAAAAAATTAGACAATCTAGGTGAAATGGACAAATTCCCGAATCATATAACCTTCCAAAAATCAATCTGGAAGAATCAGAACACCTGATCAGACCAATTACAACAAATGAGATCAAAACAGTTATCAAAAAACTTCCAAAAAAGAACTGTCCTGGGCCTGATGGCTTCACAAGTGAATGCTATCAAAAATTCAAAGAAGAACTAACTCCTATCCTCATAAAGCTATTGCAAAAAATTCAAGAGGAAGAAAGACTACCAAACTCCTTTTATGAGGCGAGCATAATTCTGATCCCAAAACTAGGCAAAGACAACACAAAGAAAGAAAATTATAGGCCTATATCCCTGATGTATTTAGATGCTAAAATTGTCAACCAAATATTAGCCAACCAGATCCAGCAATATATGAAAAAAATCATACATCATGATCAAGTGGGATTTATTCTGGAGAGGCAAGGCTGGTTCAATATTCGCAAATCAATCAATGTGATTCATCACATAAACAAAAGGAAGGACAAAAATCACATGATAATTTCAATAGATGCAGAAAAGGCATTTGATAAAATCCAGCACCCATTCATGCTGAAAACTCTCAGTAAAGTGGAAATACAGGGAACATTCCTTAACATGATAAAGACCATCTATTACAAACCCATAGCAAACATCATACTAAATGGACAAAGATTAAAAGCAATCCCCTTAAGATCAGGAACCAGGCAGGATTGCCCACTTTCACCACTCTTATTCAACATAATTCTGGAAGTCCTAGCTATAGCAATCAGACAAGAAGAAGAAATAAAAGGCATCCAAATTGGAAAAGAAGAAGTAAAACTGTCACTATTTTCAGATGATATAATATTGTATATAGAAAACCCTAAAGTCTCAGTCAAAAAACTACTGTACCTTATAAATGAATTCAGCAAGGTGGCAGGATATAAAATTAATACTCAGATAGCAGAGGCATTTCTATATACAAACAATGAGCTGTCAGCAAAAGAAATTAAGGAAACAATCCCCTTCACTATTGCAGCCAACAAAATAAAATACCTAGGAGTAAATTTAACCAAGGAGGTTAAGGACTTGTACTTGGAAAATTATAGAACATTGATAAAAGAAATCAAGGAAGATACAAACAAGTGGAAGCATATACCATGCACATGCCTAGGAAGAATAAACATCATTAAAATGTCTATATTACCCAAAGCAATTTATAATTCAATGCAATACCAATTAAAATACCAATGACATACTTCAAAGATATAGAAAACATAATCCAATAATTTATATGGAACCAAAAAAGAACACGAATAGCCTCAGCAATCTTAAAAAGAAAAAATAAAGCAGTAGGTATCTCTCCTCCAGATATCAAGGTATACTACAAGGACATCATACTCAAGACAGTCTGGTACTGGCGTAAGAACAGGCACATTGATCAATGGAACAGAACAGAGAACCCAGAAATAAACCCACAGCTTTATGGACAACTGATATTTAACAAAGGAGGAAAGAACATACAATGGAGTAAAGACAGCCTCTTTAACAAATGGTGCTGGGAAAATTGGACATCTACCTGCAAAAAAATGAAACTAGACCATCAACTTACACCATGCACAAAAACAAATTCAAAATGGATAAAAGACTTAAACATAAGCCATGAAACTATAAGCATATTAGAAGAAAACATAGGCAGCAAGCTTTCCGACATCTGTAGCAGCAATATATTTGCCGATTTATCTCCACCGGCAAATGAAATAAAAGGCAAGATAAACAAATGGAACTATATCAAACTAAAAAGTTTTTGCACAGCCAAAGACAATAGGAACAGAACAAAAAGACAAACCACACAATGGGAGAACATATTCGACAGCATGTCTGATAAGGGGTTAATAACTAAAATTTATAAAGAACTTATAAAACTCAACACCAGGAAGACAAACAATCCAATCACAAAATGGGCAAAAGAAATGAATAGAAATTTCTCCAAAGAGGACATACAGATGGCCAAAAGACATATGAAAAAATGCTCAACATCACTAATTATTAGAGAAATGCAAATCAAAACCACAATGAGATATCACCTCACACCAGTCAGAGTGGCACTCATCAGCAAAACAACACAGAACAAGTGCTGGCGAGGATGTGGAGAAAAGGGAACCCTTCTGCACTACTGGTGGGAATGCAGACTGGTGCAGACACTGTGGGAAACAGTTTGGAGATTCCTCAAAAAATTAAAAGTCAAACTGCCTTTTGACCCGGCTATCCCACTTTTAGGAATATACCCTAAGAACACCATAACACTGTTCGAAAATAAGAAATGCGCCCCCATTTTCGTGGCAGCATTGTTCACAATAGCGAAGATCTGGAAACAGCCCAAGTGTCCGTCAGAAGACGAGTGGATTAAAAAGCTTTGGTATATATATACTATGGAATACTATTCAGCCATAAGAAATGATGACATCGGATCATTTATAACAAAATGGATGTACCTTGATAACATTATACGGAGTGAAATAAGTAAATCAGAAAAAAAAACTGAGAACAGCATGATTTCATACATAGGTGGGACATAAAAGTGAGACTATGAGACATGGACAAGAGTGTGGTAGTTACGGGGTGGGGGGAGGGAGAGGAGGGTGGGATAAGGAGAAGGTTAGGGGCACAGGGAAAACCAGATAGAAGGTGACAGAGGACAATTTGACTTTGGGTGATAGGTATGCAATACAATTGAATGATAAGATAACCTGGAGATGTTTTCGTTGTACATATGTACCCTGATTTATTGGTGTCACCCCATTAAAGTTAATAAAAAAATAAAAGAAAGTGAGCATAATATATTTTATCTGCCCAACAGACACATAAAAATTTCGGGAGGAAAGCTAACCACAGTGTATGCACATGTTTTAAATATGTCAGATTCAACTTCATCTCCTCATGTCTTAACCAGAGTCCAAGGGCACCTGTGCTAGGAGATAGCTGATGAAAACTCAAGGACACTCTGCTTCCTGGGAGCAAGTGCACATTTAAGTCACCCACTGTATGCTATGCACCGAGCATTGAAAATCAATATCTGATAAAGGATGTTTTTTCCAACTTGTGGAAAGATATATGAATGAATTACATTTATTAATTGTTGGTAAAACAGCTGTGTTAGGCTTGCTCACTTGTACTATGCCTGATTAGTGTGTGAGCACAAGGCCGCACTACATATGTATAACCTATGTAAGTCTACGAGTGCTTGCCCTTAGCGCAGATTGCAGATTGCCTGCCTGCCATTGCGAAAGGCTGTTCTTTGCTGTTTGTTCACCTGCTGCCATGAGAAGCAGTTTTCCTCTACCAGTTTGCATGTCCACCATTGCAGGACTTTATTAAACAGAAATGGCCGAGTGCTTTTCAGCTCCGCAGTTCTCTACCATCTGCCAAAATTCAATGCCTCAGCCACCGGCATTACATCTGGCATAATGGGCAGGATTCAGATCAGGTAGGTATGAAGCTGCCAACACCCTTGAAGGGTGCGATAAAGGATCGGTTGTTGTTCTCCAGCATATGGTTCCCTGTGGCTGTTCTGTTGGGTTGGGTGATTTTACAGCCCTGTGAGAAGAAACCTAAAGCTCTGTGTGAGAGGCTGCCCAAGTTTGAGACCTCCAGGATGAGCTGCACATTTAGTGCTGACAGCAGCATGAACTGCAACAGTTGCTAGAGAAGGAGGCTGACCACTTTCGAGAGTTTCAGTTTGACATGCAGGCTGAACATCAGTAACGCCTGGAACTGAACTGGTTGCTTGAGAAGGAATTGCAGTTTCATGAGCTCCAGTTGGCTCTAGAAGCAGAACGCTGGCAGCAACAGAGAAAAAACTGTGGGTTCAATAGCTTGAGTTTCAGCTTCAGGTCAAGAGCTGGAAGCCACAGGAGCCAAAGTGGTCTCTGAAGAAGGAGCTGCATTCATGCTAGTGAGTGACTCTGAGTCTATGGGAGGAGGTGTTTCCAACTCCTCCACTTCTGAGGAGGAGGTTCAGGCTGAAACTGCCATTTGCAGACTTAAAGCCCAGCCAGTGATCACTCAGAAGTTAAAAACTCAGCAGCCAAGAATGCCTCAGGGGCAGGCACCCACTCCACAAGAAGTGGGGCATGTTGTGTTGTTCAGTCCTATACCCTGACAGAGTTGATGAAGTTAGGGGTGAAATTTAGGAAGAAACCCACTGACTACCGGCAGTTTGGTTGCTGTGGTTGTGAGGAATAGGGGTGGATGGCAACATGCTCTCCAGAACGGAGATGGAGAATTAGCCACCATTACCATGCAATTCTCCTTGAGGCAGCATCTTCAGGACTGCCATAACAACCCAGTAAAACATACCCTATTAGAATAGGTGATTGTGCCATTCATACAGTGTGTCAGAATGCTGGAAACTTGTCAGGGGCAGTAAGTCAGTGGCGGTCATATACTGAACTGCAGCAGGTCCTCTGAAAACTATTTAGGAAGAATGCTGCTTTCACTCTGAGGTCCCATGGGCCAGATGAAGAAGTGTTTACAGGAGGGATGAGGAACATTTTTTGTAGCACCCTGTCAACACTTTTTGGGTCACTAGTAGCATCTTGAGCTCTTGTGTGGGGCATCCCATCGAAGTGATTACACAGATGGTAAGAGTTTGGGGGAGGTGAAGACAGCCCAGAACCATAAGGCTGTGTGGGTTGGTGCTCATGCTGCCTGACAAATAACAAGAGAAACAGGTCTGTAAGAGTTACCTGAACTCAGATGTGGGTATATTTCATTGAGGCTGGGGCAGATAGGAAGAAACTAGATGGCAGGTTGTTGGGCAGATGAAATATATTATGCTCACTTTGTTAAAGATGGTGCTGCCCACGTGCAAGTTTTAAGAGTACGCTTTTCCCCACACCATTGACTGATTGGATGATGTGGAGTGGTGCACTCTCCTGAGGAATCTTCCCAGTATGTCTCAGATAAGTGACTTTGTATCAGAGACTTTCTTGTTTGTAGATTGGATTAAAGGTTGGGATTTCTACACTATAAAGTGGGGCAGACCGGGAGCTTGCTCTCTTGGTTCCTGAGGTTAGTATTAGAGAGGAGAGCAGATTAAGGCTACGTGGAGGCCAGGAGAAGCAGCCAAGATGGTGGAGTGCTGAGGAAGAAGCCAGTTTGTGCAGGGAGAAGGAGATGGGAAACAGAGCTGAATAAGTCTGGTGAGCTAGAAACCTTTGATTCTAGGAAATTCGGATAAGTCAGTAGCTTTGTGAGCACTGATGAGTGGGTTTGGGAGCCCAGTGTGTGTTTTTGCTTGCCCACCAGGTGCAAGCTAGAATTAAAGCTGATGGCTCACCAGTTCTTGGCTCTGTTGTTTCATTACCTACTGTCCGAATCCAATGCGAACCTGCATGAGCCAGGCTGCTGTGATGGTGGCCTTGAGCATTGGCTTTACACAGGTCTCATAGATCTTGTTAGAGCTTTGGCAGCAGCTTAAGCCAGAACAGAGGCTCCAGCCACTGAAAAAGCATGGGCAGCAAGAAGTCCCTGCAGCTGTCAAGAAAATATCTGGTGTTTGGGTTGCCGGGCTGCAAAATTACCTGTTGGAGACAGCTGTTGGAGAGGAGGATTCCCAAGACCTCTTCTTCCAGTGTGAATATGGGGGGAGGCTGAAAGACCCATTTAACTGGGATAAGTAGTGGGTCATGAAATTGGGAATCCACTGGTCCCTTCTAATGTGCAGCAGGTATTGACCTTACAAGATAATAGGTGATTCTGCGGCAGAGAAATGTCAAAACAGCACAAGTTTGTGTTTGAACCAGCCAAGCCCTGTGAGCTTCCTGAGGGTTTTGAATGGGGCTTATGGCAATGGACAGAGTTTTTTTTAAAGGCTCTGAGGTCTGTTAATAAAGAGCTGTATGTCTCATTGCCTGTAATGGACCTTCACCTTGGTTGATTTGCCCAGACATCTGGGCTATCTACTGTGGACTAATAATTGAGTGGGATAATGGACACTTGAAGCAGGGACTGCAACAAAAGGGGACACTGTATCCCTTGCTGGACGGACAAGCCACTTGTGGACAGTATTACAGGAGACCTTTGAGGAGGGCTCCTGTGGAGGCCCTTCTGCACCAGGGAGCTGCTCTCATCCAATTGCAGAGATGCACCAAGGATATTCTCAATAAACAGGGCCCTGAACATTACAGGCTCCTCACTTATAATGGGTGGCCTTGTTGGCAACATGGGGTTGGTGCTAGAGGTAAACCTCTAGTTAACTCTCTGGGCAGAGTATTCACAGAGATACTGTGAAGGGCACCTTTGTTATTGTCATTTTTGGTATAGCTTGTGCCTTTGTAATTCTGTTGCTATTGTCTGTCCTGTCTCTGTGATGTAATGTACCTCACTCCTGGCACAGGGATCATCACAGAAGATACTTGTCACATAGATTGTGAGGCAAGCAACCCTAAAGAGGTGGATTGTTAGGAAAACAGCTGTGTTAGGCTTGTTTGCTTATACTTTGCCTGATTATTGCATGAGCGTTGGGAAATGCCATGTGTATAGTTATGGGGCATCTGTGTTAGGCTTGCTCACTGGTTTACCAGGTATAGGCACTTGCCTGATGGGTGCATAAGCACGTGGCAGCACCACCTGTGTGCAGCCTATATAAGGCTATGGGTTCTTGAGCTTGAGAGAGATGAGGGATTGCAGATGTACAGATCTCCTGCCTTCAACTGTGAGGGGCCATTTTGCTGTTTGTTTGCCTGAGAGGTTGCCTGTGTGCTTGTCCGCCATTGTGAGATTTTATTAAATGGAATGGCCTGACCCTCTCAAGCTCCACAGTTTTTCTATTGTCTGCCCAAATCCAGTGTGAACCTACCTGACCTCGGCCACCCACATTACAATAGTCTATGTAAGGCTACGGGTGCTTGTCCTCAGCACAGATTGCAGATTGCCTGCCCACCACTACAAGAGTCTGTTTTTTGCTGTTTGTTCACCTGCTGTCATGAGAAGCAGTTTGTTCACTGTTGCAAGAATCTATTAAACAGGAACGGCCCAATGCTTTCTGGCTTCGCAGTCTCTTTACTGTCTGCACAAACCCAGTGTGAACCTGCCTGGCCTTGACCAATGGCATTACGTTAATTTAATTACTTAATTATCTTCATCAATAAAAAGAGTTAATAAATAAGAATGACAAATTCAGGAAACAAGAAGATTTAAATGACAGGCACGCATTCAGGTACCTTTGTCACTGTTGCTGTGGGCAGACAATCCCGTCAACTCCTAATCAGTATGGCCCATCTCTCTGTGATAGGACTCTCTTCTCACTTATTTATAGACCATCTCAAGAGTTAATTAGAAGGTATCTTATCCATAAAGCATCTTATTCTTAGGCATGGTCTTATTTTTAATAATTCTTCTTGTCACTGGCCACTGAATGCTAATTTCCTTCTGGTCTCCAACATCCTCCCTGATCTCTACCAATCCTGGTGTGAACAGGTTAAGGCTCCCTGCCATGCCATATAAGTCACCTCACAGCACCAGGTCATGGGCCTTATCACCAAAGGCAAGAAGAGCTTCCACATCTTACATATGCATCTCATTTCAAGAAAATTCTTAACAATTTTGTCACCTTAGATTACTAAATTCAAAGAATCAAAAATGTGTTGACATGTAGAATGCCTTGCCCACATTCAGAAAGGCCTGGGTATTATTTAGCTGAAAGATATGGCTCACCTAGTCAACCTGTTAGCAGCAGAAAAACAGCACCAGGTGTTAAACTTTGGTTCAGCAACCTCAATTCTTGAGTTCTGAATTCAGAATCAAGACTTAAATTGTAAGAATAAGTTTATTTAGAAAATTACAGAGTTGAAAGAGGAGCTGTAGAAGATATGAGATATGAGCTTGGGAAACAAGTAACAGGAGAGAGAGAGAGAGAGAGACCCCTTGAGAGATAAAAGAGAAAGAAGAGGTGTGAGAGTGTTGGTAAGGGAGAAAGGAGGGGGAGAAGGTGAGGGAGAGGAAGGGGTAAGGGAAAGAGAAAGAGAGAGAGAGAGCACCCTGGAGAAAGCGGGGCAGGGAGAGTTATGGGCATGCTCCATAGGGAGAGCCCATACGGTCCTCTGTCTGGAGGGTTTTTACTTGGAGGTCATAGGGGAGAATCCCAATAAAACATTCATCACCTTTCCAGGTGTGCTCCCTCGTACTCTCCACTGATTGGTTGGCACCAGGGGGTGATTACTCAATGCAGCTGGTCCTAATGGCAGCTATGGCCTCACTCCATCTGATTTTACTGCTTCTCTGGGCCTGGAGCCAAGATACAGCTGAAACCTAGATGTCATCTTTCAAGGGTTAATGGTTAGGGGAATGGCTATGCAAGGTCTTATGGTTTTGCCCATTTATAGGCAATAGGGGCTCTAGTCCCTGGAAACCCTCTGCACCCAACCTATTGTTCCCACTCTGCTCATGTTTGTCTTAATGCCTACTACAAATTCCCCTCGTTTTTATAAGGGAATTCTGGGGCATGATGGTAAGTACCATTTACCTGGGCAATCAAATCTATCATCTCAAGACTGGTCAACTGTAAATTATTATCCCTATTTCTTTGAGTGATACTCAGCATTTATAAAAGAACAGATCAGCTATTACCCTCTCATACCTTATATGTTTATATTTTTATTTAAGACCATAAAATATAATTTTTTTAAGTGTGGGCTCTGGAGTTAAATTGTTCAGCTTCTGATATTGGCCTTACTACTTGATACTTCTGAGACAATGAATAAATTATTTAGTATTTTTAAGCCTCTGGTTACCCATCTGTCAATTGGGAAAAATAAAATTTTTTATCTTAAAGGTATACAGAAAGAGAAACTAATACATTAGAAGTACGTAACGCAAGCCATAAAAAGTTTGAGTATTGTTATCATCTTTCATCTGCACAAGAAATGATTCTGCTTTCTGCAGAAACAAGAGACAAAATGTTGCTTGAAAAGTAAACCATCACCCTTGGAGAGCAACACAGAAGAATATAGTCTGGACATGCCGTGCCCGGGCAATTTCCTCCAGAGGTGGTGGTCCTCCGAGACAGGGTTAGTCCACTCTTGGACCCAGGAGGAGAACATTCCAAGAAAAGGAGGGTCTTCGCTAGTCTAGTCTTCCCCGAGTGGAACAACTTCTCTATGAAATCTTGGGATATTATTTCTAGAGTATTCTCTCTACTTTCTACCTTCCACAAATCATTGCCATCAGCAAGAATCTTTCTGAACTCACAAGACAACCAGTATAAGCCTGGGGAGCTCACCAGGACATGCTATAGTTGCTTTTAACTTCTCCATCTCAGGCACTTCTAATCTAGAAGATTTTGAAAGCCATCAGCTGTAACTCTCTTACCTAATGTTTACAGTAATGCAGCAGATACAAGATACTCATAAATATTTGTTTAAAAAAAAAGGAATGGAGAGAGAGAAGGGAGGAATGAGAGACTGGACATTTAGACCCCAGTGTACAGGGCTACTCAGATGGAATTGCAGCATGACCAAATCTCCGTCACATTCCAAGTCAGCGGAGCAGGAAAGGGGAGTAAAATAAGAGATCTCTGTGTGATCAAGGGGGATTATTTCTGTAGACAGTCCACCACTGACTACAGTGATGCAGTGGGAGGATCTTACACTGAGCATACCAAAGCCTAGAAAGATAAATGGACAAGGCCCAAGCAGTAAGAAGCTAGCAAAATAATTGGTTACAAAAAAAAAAAAAAATCCCTCCCTTCTTTATCCCTAAAAGAATCATGGGCTTGAGCAAAGAAAGTACATGGTCTTTGAGATGGAGTCCACCATTTTTCCTGGTCACAGCATCTGAATAAATATCTTTTCTTTTGCACCATCACTTGTCTCATTAGTTTGTTTTTCGTTGCGACAGGCAGCCAAAACCAATTTGTTCAGTTACAGGAACACAGTGAGAAAGCTTAAGATAACTGTAGTCATCTATGCTAGATAGATATTTTTAAAAAACTGAAAAATCATGTTGTTAAGATCTCTCTTCATTACAAACCTATGGTGAAAACATTGAGAATTTCCTCCCAGATAGTCCTTATCTACTTTTGCAATCAGTGTCTGTTGCACCCACTTGTCTAGTAGTAAAAAAACAAACAGAATAAACAAAGAGCCATCTTTTTCTTCACTCTGGCCAGTTTTCACCCTTGTAGCAAATAAATCATTTTCCACATAATATCACATCTATTTTTGTCAGTGCATGTAACATAATAATCAAAGAAATAGATTTTGTAACACACTCTGCTTTATTGATTTCCCAGTACTCAGATAGTTTTGAAGAAAATTAGTATTTTTATTATTATTCAGTTAGATTCAACTCCATTCCCTCATGTCTTAGCCAGAGTCTCAGGGCACCTGTGCTAAGAGATACCCCATGAAAAACTCAAGGCCAAAGATGTTTACTGAAAAAACTTTTGAATATTTTAATACAAAACACCCTACCTTCATGTTGTTTCCTTGTTAAATGTCATTTTTAAAAAACTAAGCATTTTTATTATCATCTAATCCAAACTACTATTTCAGCTTGACTTCATTAATGAACTACTAAATGCTGTTGCTTGTTGCTCTAGGAGGGCAAAGAATAGAACGGTTAACATGTTTTATAGATCGATTGTTGTTATCTTAGTAATTATTGCCTCAGTAAGGAATAAAGGTAAGGAGAGATAGAGGAAAGAATTAAAAAGGGAAGAGAGGGAAGTAGAGAAGGAGGAATGAAAAAATAGGAAAGAAAAAGAAAGCAAGAAAGAAAGGAAAAAATACAGTAGAGTTTAATAAACATTATGTTTAAAAATAAAGAATAGGCATTTCTTGTTGCTGTAAATCAATAGCCACATAAATCACAGTAACCATAACATTCTTATTGTACTCTCTCAGTTTGTCCTCCTTCACAAAAATTAATTCAAAATGAATCACCAACCTAGATATAAGATCTGAAACAATAAATTACATAGAAGAAAGCATAGCATAAGTACTAAACTCATGGACCTTGGCCATAGAGAACAATTTATATATTTGACCCTAAAAGCAAGGGAAGTAAAGGCAACAATAAATAAATGGGACTAAAAAAAAACTAAAATGCTTTTGCACAGCAAAAGAAACCAACAAAACAAAAAGGCAGCCAACCAAATGGGAGATGATATTTATAAAACAACAGCTCCAATAAGAGGTTAATATACAAATATATAAATAACTCACAAAGTTTAGTAACAAATAAACAAAATAACTCAATTAAAAAACAGGGAGATGACCTGAAAAGACACTTCTACTAAGAAAGCATACAAATGGCCAACTGATATGAAAAGATGCTCATCTTTGCTACCTATTAGAGAAAAGCAAATCAAAACTGCAACAAGATATCACCTCACACCTATTAGGCTGTTTATTATCAATAAGACAGATAATAACAAGTGTTGGAGAGGCTGTAGAGAAAAAGAAACACTCATTCACTGCTAGTGAGAATGAAAATTAATACAACCATTATGGAAGAAACTTTGATGGTTCCTCAAAGTATTAAGACTAGAACTACCATATGACCCAGCAATCCCTCTACTTGCTATCTACCAAAAAAACTTGAAAACATTGGTATATAAAGACACATGCACCCCCATGTTTATTGCAGCATTATTCACAGTGACCAAGACTTGGAAAAAACCAAAGTGTCTTTTATAGAGGATTAGACAAAGATGTGGAACATTTATACAATGGAATACTACTCAGCCATAAGAAATGATGACATATTGCCATTTACAATATGAATAGACCTTGAAAACCTTATATGGAGTAAAATAAGTCAATCAGAAAAAGCTAATAACTGTATGATTTCACACATAGGTGGGGTATAAAACTAAGACTCATGAACATAAATAAAAATGAAGTGATTACAGGGGAAGGGGGTTGTGGGGAGGTATAAAGAAGGACAAATATACATTGACAGAAAATGATTTGACTTTGACTGATGGGTACACAGCATAGTCAACAGTTCAAATGCTATAGATATGTTTACCTGAAACCTATGTACTCTTATTGACCAATGTCTCCTCAATAAATTTAATTTTCTAAATAAAAAAAAGATAAAAAGTTCTACCCACTGTTGGAAATGTTAATACATGTCATTAAGCACATTGAAATGGAGATGATAAACTCTCTCTTTAACCTTGCGATGATCACTGTCTAATATTTTTTACTCTAATAATAACATTTTTTTTTAATATATAAGTGAAAAATTGTGAATTCTGTTCATGGTACAGCAGCTTGTGCTTTTCCATTTCCACACCCCTGATACCATCATTCATAAATCCTTGGATACTGACCCAGTATCTAATGCTGTGCAGAAGGAACCAAATTAATAACATAGGTTGGAGATCTTATCTAAAAAAAAGTTTCAGAGCTGGGACAAATGCCAAGAAAGAATAAGCCATTTGCTCTATTTTCTAGACTTCTGAACAGAAGGCAGAGTTAACAAAATGTCATTGCACTTAAAATAAAACACCAGAAATGATAACATGAGATAGGAATATATACAAGCTAATAAAACTGCATATTTATATCATATGTTCCCATTAAATGTAAAGCCAGAAATTACTTCTTTTTTTATGTATGACCTTGAGACCAGGTAGAAATAATATTTCAACCAAATAAAGTCACATGTAAGTATAAAGAGGAAGGTATCCGATAAGTCACAATTGGCATCACAAATTCTGAGTCATCGCAAGGATGTTCGGAAACTTGACCAGATGATTTGAAAAAACATTTTAAATCTTTTAAAATAGGCCTGACCTGTGGTGGCACAGTGGATAAAGCATCGACCTGGAACACTGAGGTTACCAGTTCAAAATCCTGGGCTTGCCTGGTCAAGGCACAAATGGGATTTCATGCTTCCTGCTCCTTCCCCCTTCTCTCTGTTTCTCTTCTTTAAAATGAATAAATAAATAAAAATAATTTAAATATTCTAAAATAACCATTTCTCAGAGAAACAAGGTTATGTTTTTTATTTAATGAGAGAAATGAATGAAAAGACACAAATTACTCAGACTTAGCAAAAAATTTAACAAGTATTCAAAGTTTTCAATAGTGCTCTTGAAAATTAAGCCAAATAAACTTCATCTTTAACCTTAATTTTATTTTTTACACTGACTTCTTTTGCCTCCTGCTGTTAAGTATTATTTTTAAGTGCACTCAAAATTGTGACTAACAATAGTCATAATCACCTAAATACATAAAGCAAAAAGTAATGGTGCTAAATAGAAAAATAAACAGTATAACAACAATTGTTGGGGACACTGATACCCATTTTTAATAATGGATAGATTATTTAGACCAAAAAATAAATAAATAAGAAAATAGAAGATTTAAAGAACACTATAGTCTAAATGGACTATACAGGCTTATACAGAACATTGTATTTGACAACAGCAGATTACATATTCTGCTTAAGTGTACATGGGAAAACTTCTAGAATAGACCATATGTATTCCCCAAAACAAGTCTTAGCAAATTTAAGTAGATTGAAATTATATCAAGTATCTTCTTTGACCACAATGCTATAAAACTAGAAATCAGGAACAGGAGGAAAACTAAAAAATTTATGAACATGTAAAAACTACATAACACTTTTCTGAAAACTAATGGATCAAATAAAAAATAAGGGTTAAAAAAAAAAAAAAAGAAAAAAAAATAAGGGTTAAATGTCATTTGGGGTGCAACAAAAGCAGTTTTAAGAGGAAAATTTATAGCAATACATGCCTATATTAAAAAACAAAAAGTATTCTATATAAACAACTTAACTATGATTTATATAACCATAAAAAACTAAACTTATAGTTAGCAGAAGAAAGAATATAATTAAGAGTAGAAGAGAAATGAACATAGAAACATAAATTAAAATAGAAAACAATAATAACAAAAAAATAGAAAAGATTAACCAAACTAAAAGTTGGTTCTTAGAAAAGGGTAAACAAAATTGACAAAACTTTAGCCAGACTAATCAAGGAAAAAAAGGAGGGGGAGGACCTAAATCAATAAAATTCTGAATAAAAAAGAGAAATTACAGCTAACACCACAAAAATTCAAAAAATTGTAAGAGGCTACTATGAACTCTATATACCAACAATCTTAACTTCTTAAAGGTGAAAAAATGTTTAGAAACATACAGAACAATTATTAATAAAGAGATTGAATTAGTAATAAAAAATCTCCCAGTGAAGAAACCCCCAGGACCAGATCAGATGGCTTCACTGGAGAATTTTATCAGACATTTAAAAAAATAATAACAATCCTTCTCAAACTCTTTCTAAAAAATCAAACAGGAAGAAACACTCCAAAACTCATTTTATGAGGCCAGCATTATTCTGATACCAAAACCAGCAAAGGACTCTACTAGAAAAGAAAGCTACAGTAAAATATTCCTAATATATAGAGATAAAAATTTCTCAGTAAAGTACTAGAAAACTGAATTCAGCAGCACATTAAAAGGGTCATTTACTATGATCAAATACGATTTATCCTTGGATGCAAGGATGATTCAACATATACAAATCAATCAATTTGATACATTACATTAATAGAATAATAAAAAGAAAACATATGATCATGTCAATAGACACAAAAAAATTGACAAAATTCAACATACATTCATCATAAAAACACTTAAATTAGACATGGAAGGAACATATTTCAATATAATAAAGGTCATCATAGTCAATGGTAAAAGGTTGAAAGCTTTTCTCCTAAGATCAGGAGTGAGACAAGGCTGCCCACTCTTACCACTTGTATTCAAACAGTACTGGAAGTCTTAGCTAGAGCAATCTGGCGAAAGAAAGAAAGAAGAAAAAAAGAAAGAAAGAAAGAAAGAAAGAAAGAAAGAAAGAAAGAAAGAAAGAAAGAAAGAAAGGAAGGAAGGAAGAAAGAAAGAGAAAGAAAGAAAGAAAGAAGTAAAATGTATAAGAATTGAAAAGGAAGAGGAAAAATTGTCTCCATTTTCAACTGACATAATTTTATATATAAAAATGCTAAACAATCAACCCAAAATTGTTAGATCTAATAAATAAATTCAGCAAACTTGCAGGATACAAAATTAAGTAGAATTTCTATATACTAATAATAAAATTTGTGAAAAATAAGTAAATCCCATTTACAATCACATCAGAAGCAATAACATATTAAGAACATATTTAACTAGCAAAGTGAAATATCCCTATACCAAAAGCTACAAAACACTGATAAGTCAAAGAAAATTCATATAAATGGTAAGGTGGTTCATGTTCATAGATTGGAAGAGATAGTATTGTCAAAATGTCAATACTACCAAATACCATCTATAGATTCAATGTAACACCTATCAAAATTCCAATAGCATTTTTGCAGAAGTAGAAAAGCAATCTTAAAATGTATATGTAGCCACAAAAGACTCCAAATAGCCAAATGAATCCTCAGAAAGGAAAACAAAACAGGAGATAACATACTTCCTTATTTCAAGCTATACTATAAGCTATATTTATCATAATAGTATGGTATTGCATAAAAATAGCCAAATAGACCAGTGGAACAGAATTGAGGATCCAGAAATAACCCAAGCATATATGCTCAACTATATTTGGCAAAAAAACCCTAAAAATATTCAATGGAGAATAAATGGTATGTTAATAAAAGGAGGTGGGATGATTGGATATTCATGGATAAATGGATGAAACTAGACTCATATAGTACCCCACTTAAAAAACAATTTAAAATGTACTAAAAATTTAATGTAAGACCTAAAACCATGAAACTTCTGGCAGACAACATAGAAATAAAGTTTCTATTGGACTTGGCCATGGTATTTTGGATATGACACCTAAAACAAAAACAACAGAATAAAAAATACAAGTGAAATACATGAAACTAAACACATTCTGCACAGTAGAAGATATCATCACCAAAGTAAAGAGACAACCTACAGAATGGGAAAAATATATTGCAGAACCAAACATTTGAGAAGGGGTTAATATCCAAAAATATATAAAGAACTCATACAACTTAATAGCAATAGAAATAGTAACCAATTTAAAAATGAATAAAAGGCCTGAATAGACATTTCTCTAAAGACTATCTATGAAAAGTCAATAAGTACTTGAATATATGCACAACATAACTGGTAATTAGGAAAATGCAATTTAAAACCCCAATAAGCTATCACCTCATACCTGTTAGAATGGCCCCAAAAGACAAGAAATATATACTTGTGTGAATGTAGAGTAAAGGAAACCCTTGTGTAATGTTGGTAGAAACATAAATTAGTGCAGTCACTATGGACTGACTGGTTTGTCTTTATGCAAAGGAGGAATCCAAACCTTCATTTTGATTGGTCCAAATTGTGCTCTCCTGATTAGTCAAATGGAGTTGCTGTGATTCATCAATGAAGACACTGATTGGAATATAGCTGTGCAGCTCCTATTGGACAGGGAAAGCCTCAGTCCTATTGGTTGAAATATAATTCCCAGAATTCCTTTATAAGAGCTGGCTTAGATGTCAGGAACACAGTGCAAGCAGACAATTTAGGGCAGGCTTCTCCCCAAAGTGCAGTTTATTTAAGAAGTCCTTGTGTAGAAATGGATGCTAGGCTCTGACTTTTACATTTGAGCTCAGTTAGCCACCAGGAGTCATCCTTGGTAAGTATCTTCTTTTTCAGGGTTCACACAATAGCCAAGACATGAAAACAATCTAATTTATTCAGCCATAAAATATAAAAAAATCCTACCATTTGTGACAACATAGATAAAGCTTAGAGGCATTATGTTAAATGAAATACGTCAGACAGGCAAAAACACTGTATGCTATCACTTATATCTGGAATCTTTAAAAAATATATATAGTAAAAGAGAATCAGAGTGTGGTTACCACAGGCAGAAAGTGAGGGTGGGGGATTGGAGGGATGTAACCAAAGATAAAAATTTCTAGTTATAAGATAAATAACTATTAAAGATAATGTACAGCATAATGATTATAGCTAACAGTACTGTATTAAGATGGTAAATTCTAAGAATTCCCATCACAAGAAATTTTTTTCCTTTTTTTATTTTCTTTTTGTGTCTACATGATAAGATGTATGTTATTTAAATCTTCTGTAAGCATTTCACAATATATGTATATCAAGCCATCTTGTTCTGCACACATTAAACTTACACAGTGATATATATCAGTCATTTTTCAATAAAACTGAAGGATAAAAGGGAAAAAACCCCTAGTTATTTAAAGAGTGTAGCAATAACCAAGAAAAGGTGAGATCAACATAATCTTTACATTTCTAGTTCAATTTTGTCAAGATTTAGCCCTGGGTCCCAGATAAAACTGGCTTGCACTTGGCAGTGTAGATTCTGTTAAGAAAGATACAAAGTAAAGCAGAGCGAGTTCCAGTTTAGCTACTTTGCTTACTGCCTCTGAGTCCATCATGATGGAGCCCCACAGAGCACCTTTGAGTCCACAGTCCTAATTTGGATAAGTCTGGAAATAGCAGAAAAGCAAAGACACAGCTCATTCCCCTGATAAACTAAGTGACCTCAGCAAGTCAGTTTTCTCTCATGTGCATTTATGCTCCCCATCTATCTCTAGCTCCATCTCCATCTCTAAATCTCTCTCTCTAACTCTGTTTCTATATATTTTGAATAAAGATCTCTGCAAAAACTTTGGAATTCAA
Source organism: Rhynchonycteris naso (assembly GCA_037038555.1). Taxonomy (NCBI): domain Eukaryota; kingdom Metazoa; phylum Chordata; class Mammalia; order Chiroptera; family Emballonuridae; genus Rhynchonycteris; species Rhynchonycteris naso. The sequence goes on from CM072998.1 coordinate 235,490,861, forward strand.
TAAACATGTCTATATTTGTTTCTTTAATCCAAGCTTTTAAGCAAATTGAAAATAATTGAAACAAAGCATCCACTGCCTGTGTCTAGATCACCACTGAAAGCCAAGACATATGGCCTCAGGGCCAGAACATTTGTCTCTAATGACAAGAAAGAGCACACTGTGACGTTCTGGTGCTCTGAGAGCCTGGCCCAGCACAGAGGCACTACTTGACACATGGCTCTTCCAGCAGCACCAAAAGCATGGAGAATCATGCACAGAGTTTGTTTATGCCTTTCAACATGAGCTGTAGAAATCTTGGTCTTTTCTCTGCTTTTTTGGTTTTGTTCTTCTTCTTTTTTTCTAAATCACATTTGGGGAACGTATGTGTGACTACTTGTAATTGGTATTTTTAATAATGGTAGCTGGAGATTTTTCACATAAAGAGAAATCATTCCTGAGATTGTCACTGAAAGTAAAGTTGCCACCAAAATGATCAAAGGCACATAAATAACAAAGCTAAAGCCAATTTGTTTTTGCATACTTAAACTGGGCAAGAGAGATTTCCAAAGTTTCAACTCTCATAAAAATTCAAAGGAAACTTTAGGGGTGCATAGGGCACACACACACTCCTGTGCATGACCAACACACACGGGAAATGCTAGATGCGATGAGCTACCTGGTTGGCAGTGTTTGAGGCAGAACACGGTAAACTTGAAGGAACACATATATCTCTCTAGAGAGCATAATTTCAGTCACATCAACTCGAACTTGGGAAAGTTATTTTTATAATATATGATAATTGTGTTTGTTTTGAAATAAAACTAACATTAAAACAACTGCATGTTTCTCTTTCTAAGGTTTCAATAGAGTTACAAAGTTAAGATTAGAGCTACATGTCTTATACTTGGCTATTACTTGTCGGCCAGCTGTAGAGGAAGAAATTGAAGTTAGAACAAGAACTTCTGGCTAGCAAACACAAGTGGCAAAAATAAAAAAGGAATATGTGGGACATTTTGTAATTATAAAAAAAAATGAAAGAAAGAAAGAGAAAGAAAGAAAGAAAGAAAGAAAGAAAGAAAGAAAGAAAGAAAGAAAGAAAGAAAGAAGAAAGAAAGAAAGAAAGAAAGAAAGAAAGAAAGAAAGAAAGAAAGAAAGAAAGAAAGAAAGAAAGAAAGAAAGAAAGAAAGAAAGATAGGGGAAGAGGAAAAACACATTTGAGTTCCTCTTAAACAAAAGCAAAGACAAACAGAACTTTGTCTGGGCCTGTGGTGGCACAGTGGGTAGAGCGCTGACCTAGAATGCTGAGATCGTCGGTTCAAAGCTCTGGGCATGCCCTGTCAAGGCACATATGACAACCAACCAATGAAAAGCTAAAGTGAAGCAACTATTTCTTGTCCCTTCCCCCTGTAAAATCAATAAATAAAATCTTTTAAAAAAGATAGAAACTGGACTTGGAGAATAGCTATAGAAAAGTACTTTCATAATAAAGATAGAATCTTAAGCAAGTGATTTGTATGAGGTAGCTGGAGTATGTTGGCTTGCTCAGGATGTAGACTATCTAAATCAAATAAAAAAGAAGAAAACGTTCAACATACCATGACATTTCCAAGATGACAAAGCTTATATTTTTCTATTTATAAATGAACACATTTTACCCTATTGTGACAATATGAATCTTCCTTGATATATACTGTGTAATATAAACAAAAAAGTAAATAAACATCAATTGGCAATTTTTACTAAAAAAATGACTAGTAATTACTACAAAAACCCAGGAAGTTAATTTGGTTTTCTAGCTTCTGTGCCCAAAGCCACTACTTCTATTTCATCAGTAACCAGAGGCTGTATCTTTAACCTCTTCTTCTGACAAAGTTACTGTTCACTAAATAGTATTCAACTTTGTAATGGGAAGGAGGGTAATAAAAGTGAATTTGACTATTAATAATATAAATTATTTCATTTCTTTTCTTTTTTGAGAAAGAGAGAGAAAGGGAGAAAGACAAGAAAGGAAAGAGATGAGTTGCATCACTTTAGTTGTTTATTGTTTGCTTCTCATGCATGCTTTGACTGAGGAGTTTCTAGCCAGGGACCTTGGGCTCAGGTTGATGATCTCACATGCAAGCCAGCAACCTCAAAGTTTCAGTGTCCCAGGTCAATGTTTTATCCACTGCATCAGCACTAATCGGGCAATAATGTGAATCATTTCTATGTGGCAAATACTGTATAGTTTTCCAGTAATTCTCTCAACAACTCTACAAGTCTCAGAAAGGTTACGTAATTTGTGCAAGTTTGTGCAGCTGTTAAGTGTTCCATGCACTTTCTCCTTCATCACACTGCCATTATCTAACTGTAGAAATAAGACTGGCCCGCCTGACCAGGCAGTGGCGCAGTGGATAGAGAGTCAGACTGGGATGCGGAAGACCCAGGTTCAAGACCCCGAGCTCGACAGCTTGAGTGCGGGCTCATCTGGCTTGAGCAAAAACTCGTCAGCTTTGACCCAAGGCTCCAGCAAGGGGTTGCTTGGTCTGCTGAAGGCCCGTGGTCAAGGCACATGTGAGAGAGCAATCGATGAACAACTAAGGAGTTGCGACGGCAACGAAAAACTAATGATTGATGCTTCTCACCTCTCTCCGTTCCTGTCTGTCTGTCCCTATCTATCCCTCTCTCTGACTCTCTCTCCATCCCTGTAAAAAAAAAAAAGAAATAAGACTGTCCCATGAAATGATTAAAAAACATATAAAGAAAATACCATGTTTAAGCAAAGAAATAAATATATGGGAGGAATTTAGAAGAAGAATGCAGAGATGCCCAAAAGATAAAAGTGGTAGAAATAAATGCTTTTCAGAAGAGGTTTGCCTTGATGTAGCTCTCTGATTGAGGGAGTGGAGCTTGGAAGGTGAGAATGAGTGAGAGCAGCATTGCTGGTAAAGAACCACTTTGAACAAAGGCACTGAGGTTCTGAAGTGAGCCTATGTATCCCCAGAAGGTCCATGTGAAGTTAGAAGGCAGACGAGCCCTTGATTAATATTATAATTTATCATCCAAATAGAAACAGTTTTAAGAATGAAAGGGAGGGTTGACTGGACATAGCACCACAGTTCCAAGTGCAAGGCAGGATGGCCCAGGAGAAACTTGATTCAACACCCACAAGCCCACTAAACAAAAGTGAATTAAGCTCACTTCTGAGCCCATTGTTATTGTAAGTAAAATTTGTGTGTATTTTTATATGTGCATTTTCAGGGCAAAAAGCTTCATAGTTTTCATGATATTTAAAACGTCTGAGTTAAGGAAAAAAGAAATTTCAGGTTGCAGACTACAGGTTATATGGACACATAAGAATGAAGAGGAGGTGGTAAGTGTGATGGAGGCATTGAGTCTGAGGGACTAGACAACAAGTAATAACAGAAAGATGGAATTTTGAAAAACTATGAAGAATAAGTGTGTGGCTTTTATTTTGAATATGTTCAGTTTGAGAAAACATTCATAAGTCCAAGTTCAACTAGTAATGAAATTCCTGAACCAAAGCTTGGGAAAGAAACATTTAAGAATCCACAGAACAAATAGTCAGTAGACATTATAGAAACATCTGAAACGATCAGAAAGAATATACAAAAAAGAGACTAGGGGCATTAAACTTTCCTCTACAGTCCAAGCTTAAACAACAACAAAATATCCTACATCGCTTAAGATTTTTTATCATGTATGTTTACACTCATAACTGCAGTACCTGGTGAAATATTGTGATAAGGGCAGAGAGGAAATCTATAATTCAGTGCATTTTGTCTTCCTTACATGAATGGAAATCTGATGAGTCCACACCCTAGAAGGGAAAGGGCTGGCCACGTTTATGCCTGGTTCAACTATTTGCCAGAGCCCTTTCTGGTCTGGAATCCCTCAGAGCGGCAGGTCACAAGCTCCTTGTCCCTTTAATTAATAAGCAAGATCACAATGTTCCAGGCCTGTGTTGTTTGTGAGAGAGCTGAGGTTAGACAGTTGCTGAATGTACTCCAAGAAAGGAATTCATGAGAGCAGATGCCTAGTCCAGATATCCAATTACACAGGGAATCTTACAGAAAGGAGTGGAGAATGGTATTTATCTGGAAACTGATGAAGTGCTGCTGTCCTCTGGAACCCTGTCCAAATCCAGGAATGGGTCATAAATGACAGGTTGGTAAACACTTAGTAGCCAAAATATATTGAAAGTGAGCTCCTAAACAAATATACTACACAAAGATCAACTTCTAATTAACTGCAGTGTTGTTTTGTTATTAGAATGAGTTCAGGGAGACTTAAATTATTTATTTCCCAGCAATAATTATAGAGGAACTTTCTTTGTTTTAAGGTTGTTTGATGAAGAACAGTAATATGTTTATATTCAGTTGTGCTACTCAGGGATCACACATAGACTTTTAATATAAAATATATGATAAGTAAAACATTTATTTAAATCAATACTATGCAGGGGGAAACTGCGAACCTGGGAACACAGTGAATTTAAATAAAATACTCTGATAGTGTTAACTGCCAACAGATTTAGTAAACAGAAATATAAAAGTAAAGAGTCAAAATATTTTTAATACATCATATAAATCAACATCACGGAATGCTATTACAAAATGCCAGTGGACATGATGGTCCCATTCCAACCCTAACCTAGTCAGGATGCATGGACTTGGTCAGTTTTGAGTGCCCATTAAAATCTGCTCAAGGAAAAGCAACCATAACAACAAACAAATCAAAAGCTATGCAACAGGAGAAAATTTTTAGAAGACTTTGATGTTTATCTTAGGAAAAATAATATTTAAGGAAAGTATGGTATTTTAGAGGTATTCTATATAACTATGGACAGAAAATAAGAATCAATTTATTCATCTGAAAAATATTTCTTGAGAATCTGCTACATACTAGATATTTTGTATACAACATAAATAAAAATACATGTAACCCCTGCCCTCATAAAGTTTACAGTCTAATTAGGAATAGATACTAACAAAACACCCACAGAAACAGAGGTGACAAATTTTACACAGTTGAGCTGCAGGTCATAGGGAAGCATATAATAGAGGAATTTGACCAAGGTAGGCAGTTGAGAATGACTTTCTTATAGAAATGATGGATCAGATACAGATGTGGGCTTGATACAATGAAAATCATTTCAAGATTCATTTGAGAAATGGGCAGAAGTAACCAAACAGGGTTTTATGACTGGTTGCTGAATAATTTATAGAGGAAGTCACACAATAGAAAGAGCTATAGTAGATAATCTGAGAATTCATCCAGTCCTGATATTCCTGGAGTCTAATAGTGACATAAGAAAATCCCCAAGAAAGTCTTTCTACTGAGCTTTTAACACAACCAGATTAAATATTGCCCTATAGTTAAAAAACTAGTTAGCATCCTACCAAGCAACCCAAAACATTTATGTATATAAAGAAAATCTCTATGTTATGTACATGCCTATATACATATAGATATACACATAAATAGTATATAAAACATATTTAAATATGCTTTAACTACAATAAAGTTAGCATTATTATCTCATCAAAGCAATTCCATTGTCTCCTACTATTCAGTCTAACTCTGCTTTGCCATACCTGCTTCTTTTCTTTTTCAGACTATTAGAAAAAAAAATATTTTGGTAGGGTGAAGAGATCGAGAGAGCAAGGATTAAACATACGTAGAGAGTCCACAGTGTCCTGTGGGCATGATTTTTATAAACAAAGAATGTAGCCACCCTTATGCATTTACATACAGTCTATGATGATTGCAACAGAGATTTTATGGCTTGCTAAGCCTAAAATAGTTACTTCCTGGACAAAATAAAAAACAAGGAAGCTATCATATATTCCTAGGGTTGTATCAAAAGCATTCACTATGCATAAATAAGTTGATTTAAATATCAATGAGTCAATAATTTCAATGGACTAAAACAATATAGTAAAATTAAACTCATAAATTCATATTTACACTTAAAAATGCACTGATTATTTTTGGAAAATTAGAAGAAACCACTCAATATTGTGAAAACTGATAAGTCTAAGAAAAAATATTTATCCTGTATTTTCTATACAATTCATAATTTGGGGCAACTTAAGAATCAACAAGGGGAAGCTTTTCTATATTGAAGTTCTCTAGATAAGAAATGAAGAGCAAATAAAAAATTATCATTTTACTATTTTGCATTTTCAAAGAAAGTAGTAGATCTAAGCAGTAGTCATCAATGGCTGGTAGCCTGACAAGCAAAGAAACTACCCAGTTGTTGCATATCTCCTGATGAGGATGAACACAACCACTGAGGAAGAGTTCTCCTTTTAAAAATTAATAGATAAAATCTGAGTTTGATCAAGCTTCCAGACATAACTACCAATATACAGAAAATACAAGAGGCCAAGGAGCATGTTCCCTACCACCAAAGTATGTAATCCACAAACAAAAGTCTTGAAGGAACTCTTCAAGACAAATGAACTCATTACCTCAATTTAATAAACAATTGCAAGTAAACGCACTAAGAGGAAACCTAGAGATTATTAAAAAAATATAGAGAAATTAAGAGACATATAACCAATATTTAATGTATAGATCTTACTAATATCCTGTTCAAAAATATCTTAAAAACTCCATTGGAAAAAGGTGAATATTAAGTAGATATTTGAAAATGTATATGAATTATTATTTTTAGATGTATTAATGATAGTATAGTTTTATAATAGAGTGCCCCTCTTCTGGGAAATGTACCAAAATATGTAGAGATGAAACATGATACATCAGATATACTTAAAAATAATCCTTGTCATGGGGGAGTGGATGGACCTACAGATGGACCATAGGTTGACAGTTGTAGACACTGAAAGCTGGCACTTCAAATTCATTGTACTACTTTCTTTATTTGTTTATACAATGAGAATTTTTCAAAATAGAAAGCTATTGTTTTAGTCTAGAATCACACAGATATGTAGTGATTAGAATTACAATTAGATGCAGGTATATTTCAGAATTTTATGAATAGAAATCAATTCTTTAGCTTGGAAAGAGGTCCTGAAGGATCTGTTCTGTAAAATATCTGGAAAGCCATAAAAACAAGCCAAGGATTTATTCTCCTTTATTGCTAGATAGAGTAAGACTCCTAGAATTCTATTTTGAGCCCTTTTCTCCACAGTTATTTGACTTGGTAGTGAGCAAGGAGTAGGAGGGAAAATCCTAAGGAGGGGATACTGACATAGATTAAAGCACACTTGTTTTATGCCCATTGATGCTCCCAAGAATCAGTGTGAGCCAGCCAGTTTAAAGAGAAAGGAACCAGGCCACGGAGCAACTAAGTAGTTTTTCCTTTTTTTTTTTTTTTTAAGGCAAAAACTGTTTCTTAATTCCTAAAAGTTTATCATTCTGATTCCACTAATTTTGTAATAAATAAGTAAAGGAGCCTGACCAGGCGGTGGCACAGTGGAGAGAGCGTCGGACTGGGATGCAGAGGGGCCCAGGTTCGAGACCCTGAGGTCCAGCTTGAGCATGGGCTCATCTGGTTTGAGCAAAAGCTCACTAACTTGGATCCAGGGTCGCTGGCTCCAGGAAGGGGTTACTCGGTCTGTTGAAGGCCTGCGGTCAAGGCACATATGAGAAAGCAATCAATGAACAACTAAGGTGTCGCAACAAAAAACTGATGATTGATGCTTTTCATCTCTCTCTGTTCCTGTCTGTCTGTCCCTATCTATCCCTCTCTCTGCTCTCTCTCTGTCTCTGTGAAAGAAAGAAAGAAAGAAAGAAAGAAAGAAAGAAAGAAAGAAAGAAAGAAAGAAAGAAAGAAAGAAAGAAAGAAAGAAGGAAAGAAAGAAAGAAGAAAGAAAGTTTTCCTTTTTCTTCTTCTATATTATTTACCAAAGTGACTGGTAATAGAGGAACTTTGTACTTATTAAATCAGTGAATATTTGTTAATCACCTACTAGATGACACACCCTATACCAGAAAGGAAAAACATTTTCTGAATTGAAGTAGTAAATAATTCTGTGTAGACCCATCTCTTCAAATGCTCAGGAGTTTCCAGTCATGAGTGCCTACATATGGTTCAGGGTATAGAAATTCTATGATTTTATTCATTAGCTGTCTGTTTCCTTTATGCTTCTTCAAGGCAGATGGTAGAGGTTTCTTTGAACAGAAATCCACAAGCCAAGACCTTGCTCTCCTGTAATCCTTGAAGAGCTACTCAGGTGGCTCCCATGGGTAATCATGTTCGTGTTCACTTAGACCAGTGGTTCTTAACCTGGGTTCTATCAAACCCTAGGGGTTCAATGAGTCGGTCGCAGGGGTTCAGAGAAGCCTCTGCCATGGAGGTAAAGACACACTTGTGTAAAGTCGTGATGACACGCCCCGCTTGGCCAACCAGTGCTCCAGAGAATTTAGTGTGTGCAGTAGTCAATGGCTGTCATAGTTGTACATCGTGTGGTTTCCTTCTTAATATTTTAATCAATACTAAATATGTCAAGCAAAAAAAGAAAGTGGTTGGACAAATATGTACAACATGGATTCACATGTATCACTGAACGGGATGGGAGTCAGCATCCTATCTGCATGATATGCAATGCCAAGTTGAGCAACTCTAGTCTCACACCGGCAAAACTAAAGGAACATCTTGAAGCTGCATGGAGATGGTGAATACAAGAACACAATGCCTGCTGAATTCAAGGTGAAACGAGCCAGATTCGATGAAACGGCCACTCTGCCTGCTCTTGGATTTGTGCCCGTTAACAAATCGATCCTCACAGCATCATAAGAAGTTGCTTGATCGCAAAACAGGATAAGCCACACACCATTGGTGAAACACTCATAAAACCAGCTGTATTAAAGATGGTGAATCTGATACTAGGAACAGTGACCGAAGGTAAATTATCCCAAATTCCTCTTTCAAGTGACACCATCAGTGACAGAATAGAGAACTAAGTGCGTGGCAATTGATTGCTTCAGTTTCATGGATACAGAACCATGAAACTGAATGAGTAAAGACATCTTGGCTCAAATAGTTGCAAATCTAATTTCAAGTCTGGTAAAATTCAGTCTTCAAATTGACGAGACCACAGACATTTCTAATCTAAGCCAGCTTGCTGTTTTTGTGCTCTGTGTGAAAGAAGACATGATAAAATAAGATTTTTTATTTTGTAAGCCTTTTACAACAACTAAGGCAGCCGATGTGAAGAAGCTTGTGGATGACTTCTTCAGAGACAACAATCTTTCATGGGATATGGTTTCTGCAGTTTGTATGGACGGAGCTCCAGTCATGCTGGGAAAAAAGTCTGGTTTTGGTGCGCTGGTAAAAGCTGATGCACCACACATCATTGTTACGCATTGTATTCTTCACAGGCATGCATTGGCAACTAAAACCTTGCTTCCAAAAATGGCAGATGTATTAAAAACTATTGTAGAATGTGTGAACTATGTGCGAAATAGTGCTCTTCAGTGAGCTGCTTAAAGAAATGGGCTCTGAATTCGAGGTACTCCTGTACCATTCTAATGTTCGGTGGTTATCCCAGGGACAGGTGCTGAATTGTGTTTTTGTCTTGCGTGTAGAATTAGCCATGTTTTTGCAAGAGCAGCAACATTGTCATGCAGATTGCTTCAAAAATCCTGAATTCATTGTGATTTTAGCATACATGGCTGATATATTCGCAGCTTTCAATCATCTCAATCAGCAGATGCAGGGTGGTGGAGTCAACATCATGGAAGCGGAAGAAAACCTAAAGGCTTTTCATAAAAAACTACCGTTATGGAAACAACGAATAGAGAACAATAACTTCACAAGCTTTCCCCTTCTGGACGACTGTGTATGTAAGATCGAAGATGTGTCAGGAATCGGAGATGGTTCTGTATCCATGAAACTGAAGGAATCAATTGCCACGCACTTAGATGAGCTTGCAAAGTCTCTCGATAGATATTATCCTACAAGAGAGTCATATCCAGCATGGGTGAGACAGCCATTTATGTTTACTATTGAGACAGTGGATGTCAATGATGAATACCTCGATGAAATCATTGAAATTCAGCAGAGCGAGGTTCAACTGCAGCTCTTCAGAACAACAACACTCTCAACTTTTTGGTGTCGACAAATGGAAAAGTACCCAGTTATTGCTAAGAAAACCCTAGAATTTTTTATACCATTTGTTACAACATATCTTTGCGAGCAATCCTTTTTGAGGATGCTGGACATAAAAATGAAGAAAATGACTTTGCTGTGAAGATGATGTGAGAGTAGCACTTGCCAAGGTGAAACTACGCATATCTGAACTAGTCCCCCAAAAACAACAGTAGAAGTCACACTGATTTGCAGGTATGTAATTTGGGCAATGCTTTATTCTGGCCCCAAAATGTATTTTGTGGATTCAAAATTACAAAAAACAATTAAATTTAAAATTTAAAAAAAAATAAGTTATTAAAAAAATGTTAAATTCTTAAAAAAAAATCCGAATTTATTTTTAATTAGTAAAATAGTAAAAAAATATTTTGGGGGGCTGAAATTCTTTTATGGGGCCGAAATATTTTGGGGGGCCAGAATAAAGTAATACTGTAATTTGTTATGAGTTCATGCACTTTGTTGGTTTTGTTCTTTGAGCAAGGTGATGTTCATTCACGGCTCATTTTGTGCACCAGTTAAAAACATTCCTATGTCTTGAATTTGGGAAAAAAATCATATTTTATTTATCACTAAAGAAGGGTTTGGTGAATGCGGATATGAAACTGGTGGGTTCAGTACCTCAAGAAAGGTTAAGAACCACTGCCTTAGACTCAGGAGACAGATTAGGAGCCAGTACCCTGCCCCTTTCTTTGTTTCTCATGTGAGAAGGTGTTTCTTATTCCCTAAATGTTGAGCAACATCTCTTACAAAATGAAATTAAAGTCTTGATTTTTTTCCTATAGTTCTATAACTATAGAAATGGCCATATGTGTGCAGAATTCAAGAGGACTGTCTTATATCTTAAAAACAAGTAACAAATCTCTTGTCCTCTGCCTCAGATGACAACGGTAAATTTCTCAGTGCCCTCCACTCCCCACCCCACCTGTCCCTGGGGTGCTTGCGTTTTTTCATCAAGGTGTTCCCAGTGCCTAACATAATGCTTGACACATAAAAGGCAGTCAAGGAGTCTTTGTGGAATGTACTTAATGAATAAGAAGCCCGTGAGTTCACCGAATCAGAGGTGAGCTCAGTTTACAATCTGCCCTTCTGTAGGTACAGAGTGAATAGAAACAAATACCCCTGTATTATCACAATTGCAACTGGGCTTATAGGCATGCACTATTTCACTATAGTCATTTGGAAGAATATGTAAAATTTAAATACATTAAGTAATTATATCATTTAATCTAGTGTCAAATATACATTATGCTACATATCAAGATGCCATGAATTTAAATGAAAAAACTATTAAATTTTTAAGTACAATTCAGGGTTGAGTTCTGTGTTTCTGCAAAATTAGAAAGAAAAGACTTTAGGTGCACCCAAAATGTTGGCTGCTTTCTAAAATTGATTTCACTATATAGAAAATAAAGTAATTTACAGTGGCAATCTCTCCTTAAGTAAAAAACATGAGAATTTTGAAACTAAATATTTTCTTTGATTTTATTTATTTATTTATTTGTATTTGGGAAGCTAAGTTTTTAAAAAGAACATAACTTTTTCCTTTTTATTTGAAAAAATAACTTCAGGCCCTGGCCGTTGGCTCAGTGGTAGAGCGTCGGCCTGGCATGTGTACATCTTGAGTTCGATTCCCAGCCAGAGCACACAAGAGAAGCACTCATCTGCTTTTCCACCCTTCCCCCTCTCTTTTCTCTCTATCTCTTTCTTTCCCTCCTGCAGCCAGGGCTCCATTGGAGCAAAGTTGGCCTGGGCACTGAGAATAACTCCATGGCTTCAGCCTCTGCCTCAGGCACTAGAATGGCTCCTGTTGCTACAAAGCAGTGCAACAGATGGGCAGAGCATCATCCCCTAGTGGGCTTGCCAGGTGGATCCTGGTCAGGTGTATGCAGGACTCTGTCTCTCGGCCTCTCCACTTCTTACTTCAGAAAAAAAGAGAAAAGATAAAATAACTTTGAATATTTTATAGAGGATAGTCTGATTTTTCTCTCTGGAAGCAGTATACTTCAGCTCCCAGGATATAAATGAGCCCAAGAGAATAAAAAGGAACAGCAAAAGTTAGAGAATCTAATGATTCTACTATCATACTTAGCAGACAGTGTCCTGGACACATTCTGGACAGTTTTTTCTTTTGAAGTATTAGCTACCCTTGTGACTTTTATCCAAGTTAACACGAAGCAACATTGAGGAATCTAATTAACACATTTCAATTATAAAATTGTGAACTTAAAATAATTAAATTCACTTAATAAGACCTATATGGCACTTCAAAGAAATCCTCCATGAATCATGAGACAATAAACTTAAAATTATTTTCTTGCCTAATTTAAAATCTTTTAACAACCAAAACAGAGTCTGAGTGTAATTGACTGTGTATCAATTTAATCCAACTAAAGTATCGTATTTTCTAACCAAAGACTACTTATATAAACTAAATTGGGAATAAAACTACAATTTATATTGTTGAAACAAATTTACTTTTCTGATTAAATATCTTTCCTTGTGTCCTACAAAGAGAAGCTTAAGCTTTTGTTTGTAATTCCTAAGTAGTCATTTTTAACTTTAAAAGCCTCTCACTTTTATTTAAAACTCAAGTTATGTTAAGCAGATGCTGCTGAAAAAGAATATTTGGGTCAGGATTTTTTCAATGTCTATGAGTTAAAATAAAAACACTAGTAAAACAGTGTCTGAGATCCAAAATTATTCCATCTGTTTAGGAAAATATATTTGTCAGACTGAGCTTTCAGTTTTCCACTTAACTTTGTTTCACTGATTTAAAACTAAAAGAGAGTTGTTACTATCATAATTAAAAGATTTTAAGCAACTGCATGACTGTTCTTTCAGTGCTTGGACTGGTTTGTTCCACTATAAATATGTAAACCTATCAAAGGAAATAAATCAACTTTATGTGCATCCAAGATCTATTAGCTCATTAGAGACAGAAATTTAGCAAATACAACCAATAAGCAAAATAAACAAACTGGCTCCCTGTGCCCTGGATGCCACAGTTGCTCCAAGAGGTTGTTTTCACCAAGGAAAAGAGATAAATTGCTCATCCTCAGGGATGTATTAATTTCTTCACAATGAAGCATTCACTTCCTATTCATTGTTGAGTTTAGGAACAGAGAAAAGCATTCTTATGGTATTTAAAGAATCCTAGAAAGTCTGGTGTAAATAAGAACTTGCTTCTGGAACAGTGAAGGAAAGCAGGCATTCTATAATTCACATGATAAATATGTATAAAGAAAGTAAGCATAAACAAAACCCTGGTCTATGCTCACTGTCCTCTCAGAGTCCCCTTTTCTTTTCTCCTGTGTCATCGGCATCATTATTTCTACCTTCTGGGTTTCAGGTTTTCTCATCTGTTAAGTAAATATGTAGTCAAAAGTCTCCAAGTTGCTTTCAGCTCAAATATGATCTTAATTCATACTAAATTTATAATGGCTAAGAGCTTGTCATGCCCCCACTCAAACCCTAGGGATTTTTTATTTAAAACGTTTCTTAAAGCTTTTATATCTTCCCTCAAAACAATAAATATTATCTATAAAAATACAAAGGGGGGGAGCAAGATGGCGATGGAGTAGGCAGACGTACCAACTTCCAACTCCCAGAATCAAAGTGGATTATAACTTAATTTTAAGAATCATCATCTGGATAAACCAACATTGAACTAAACTAAGAGGACTCTTCAACCAAGGAACATTGAAGAAGCCACATTGAGACTGGTAGAAAAAGTGAAAACACGGAAAGGGCTGCCCAGCTCCCCCAAGTGAAAGGCAACCTGGAGAGATTCGCGGGGTGGGAAGAGAGTATATCGGAAGGGTAGGGACCTGGGTCCCAGGAACAAAGCCCCAGCCTGCAACCCTAGAGCATAGAAGAGGTCTATGGACAGTATTTAGCTGTGAAATAAGTTAGGATACTGTTTGTAAGAAAGAGACAGTTGTCTCAGACCCAGGATTCTTCTTACAGGGACAGCACAAAAATTGTCACTCTCAACAACTCACCGGGGGCTCTGGGGTATGGGGAGAGAGGGAAGACCAAAGCAGCTGGAAGAGAGTGCGGTCTGGAAGGCACAGGGAGAAACACTCTGAGGGACAGCCACCCTAAACCCTGGGCTGAGTCACCCCCCAAATCTGAAACAATATTTTCCCTGGAACCAGCAAAAGGAAGCAGGACATCAGCCAAACATGCTCTCCCATGGCACTTAGAGTACTGCCGCATAGAAGGAGGGAGCTTTCAGGACTACAGTGTGGAGTGTTAGGGTCTGAGCTGCAGTGTCCCGACCCATACTGCTGAGGCCATGCCGGAGGGCAGGAGGTGGCAGGATGCGGAAGTGCAGTTTGGGTTCCGTCAGCGGAGGCAGAGGTAGACTCGGCTGGCGTGAGATAGGTCTAGCCAAGCGGGGGAGAAGGGGATGCACGAAAGTCACCCGGTGGCTATGGCCAGACTGGGGCTTCACCTGTGGAGGAAAAGTGGGAGATCTGTCACTGGGCAGGAACGCGCAGGCATGCAGCCTTACCTGGCCTTTGAGGCTTGCAGCCCTACACAAACCTGCTTTCCCATGGGGGCAGGGAGAAAGCCCGGGCTCACAGCTGAGTGTACACTAGCAGCCCCTCCTGGCCAAGGAGCAGAGGCTTTCAGCCCTGGGTGAGCTGGCTCTGACAGCGGGGGTGGGGCAGAAGTTTGGAAATGGAGGGAGGCTCACAGATGAGTGTGGGCCTGCAGCCCAGCCAAGCCAAGTCAGAGAAGCTAGCTGACAGAAACCCACAGGTGAGCAAAGGTGCTCACCCCTGTCCTCAGTGCCCAGGCTTGTGGCTCAGTGTGGTGCACAATCCCACCTGTGGGGGCGTAGTGAAGGCCGAGACAGGCTGAGGCATGTGAAGTCAGGCAGGAGAACACAGCCGCTCCTATGGAGGAGAGGCAGAAACCCCAGCAACAACCGCAGGAGGCTGGCACTGGCAACTCCCATACCCAACCGCCCCAGGCAATGGGAGAAGGGGTGGTGGGCTGGCTGACAGACCACACCTAGGGAACACGGAGGCAACACTCAGTGGAGTTCAGTGGCCAACTCTTTCTATACACAGACAAAATGGGCAGGCAGAGAAATGTAACCCAAATGAATCAAGAGAAATCCCCAGAGAAAGACCTAAATGAATCAGATATAACCAAACTACATGATGCAGAGTTTAAAATCATGATAATTAGGATGTTCAAAGAGCTTAGAGCAACAATGGAGAGTCATTACAAACACCTAAATAGATAGCAAGTATAAAAAAGGAAATTGAAATAATGAAAAAGAGTCAGACAGAAATGACAAATACAGTATTAGAACTGAAGACCACAATCTAAGAAATTAAAAGCAGGATGCATGAAGCTGAGGATCAAATCAGTGAGTTAGAGAACAAAATAAACAAAGGCACAGAAGCAGAGCAAAAAAAAGAAGAGACTCAAAAAATCTGAGGAAACTCTAAGGGAGCTCTGTGACAACATGAAGAGAAATAACATCCACATCATAGGGGTTCCTGAAATAGAAGAGAAAGAACAAGGGACAGAAACTTTGTTCAATCAAATCATAGCTGAAAACTTTCATAAATGAAGGCTGGAAAATGTCTCACATGTTCAAGAAGCACAGAGAACTCCATTAAAGAGAAACCCAAAGAAATCTACACCAAGACACATAGTTAAAATACCAAAGCTAAATGATAAAGAGAACATTTTAAAGGCTGCTAGAGAAAAAAAAGGCTATCACCTACAAAGGAGCCCTTATAAGGATGACACCCGACTTCTCAACAGAAACACTTGAGGCCAGAAGGGAATGGCAAGATATATTCAAAGTAATGCAGAACAAGAACCTACAACCAAGACTACTTTATTCAGCAAAGCTAAAGTTTAAAATTGAAGGAGAAATAAGGAGGTTCCCAGAAAAACAAAGCCTCAAGGAATTCATTAAAACCAAACCAATTCTGCAAGAGATGCTAAAGGGCCTGTTGTGAATAGATCAACAGGGGGAAAGAATATAGCAAAAGTGAAATATGCTTTAAAGAATAAAATGGCAATAAACAACTACATATCAATAATAACCTTAAATGTAAATAGATTAAATGATCAAATCAAAAGACATAGAGTAGCTGTGTGAATAAGAAAACAGGACCCATACATATGCTGTCTACAAGAGACACACCTTAAAAGAAAAGATGCACATAGACTGAAGGTAAAAGGATGGAGAAAAATATTTCATGCATATGAAAATAAAAAAAAAGCCAGGGTAGCAATACTTATAATTGACAAAATGGACTTTAAAACAAAGGTGATAGCAAGAGATAAAGAAGTACACTACATAATAATAAAGGGAGCAATTCAACAGGAAGATATAACCATTATAAATATCTACGCACTAAACATAAAGGCACTGAAATACATAAAGCAGACTTTGATGGATATAAAGGATAAGATCAACAGCAATACTATAATAGTAAGGTATTTCAATACCCCACTAACATCACTAGATAGATCCTCAAGAAAGAAAATAAACAATGAAACAGCAGACTTAAAGAATATACTAGTTCAACTCAATTATTAGATATCTTCAAAACTTTTCACCATAAAGCAGAAGAATATACATTTTTTTCAAATACTCATGATACATTCTCTAGGATAGACTGCATGTTAAGACACAAAAGTGGTCTCAACAAATTTAAGAAATTGAAATCATATCAAACATTTTCTCTGATCACAATAGCATAAAACTAGAAATTAACCACAAAAGATAACCTGAAAAATACTCAAACACTTGGAAACTAAGCAGCATGTTATTAAATAATAAATAGATTAACAATGAGATCAAAGAAGAAATAAAAAAGGTTCTAGAAACCAATAATAATGAGCATACATCAACTCAAAATTTATGGGACACAGCAAAAGCAGTACTGAGAGGGAAGTTCATAGCACTACAGGCATACCATGAGAAACTAGAAAAAGCTCAAATAAGCAACCTGACCCTGCATCTAAATGAATTAAAGAAACAACAGCAAATAAAGCCCAGGACTAGTAGAAGGAAGGAAATAATAAAGATCAGAGCAGAAATAAATGACATAGAGGCTAAAGAAACAATACAGAAGATAAATGAAACCAGGAGCTGGTTCTTTGAAAAGGTAAACAAGATCGACGACCCTTTAACTAGACTCACCAAGAAAAAAAGAGAGAGGACTCAAATAAATAAAATTAGAAATAAGAATGGAGAAATAACAACTGACACAACAGAAATAAAAGATATTGTAAGAAGATACTATGAAGAACTCTATGCCTGACCAGGCGGTGGCGCAGTGGATAGAGCGTCGGACTGGGATGCAGAAGTCCCAAGTTCAAGATCCCAAACTCGCCAGCTTGAGCGCGGGACCATCTAGATTGAGCACGGGCCCATCTGGTTTGAGCAGAAGACTGTCAGCTTGGACCCAGCATCGCTGGCTCCAGCAAGGGGTTGCTCAGTCTGCTTAAGGGTCAGGATCAAGGCACATGTGAGAAAGCAATCAATGAACAACTATGGTGTCGCAAAGGCAAAGAGAAACTAATGATTGGTGCTTCTCACCTCTCTCCATTTCTGTCTGTCTGTCCCTATCTATCCTTCTCTCTGACTCTCTCTCTGTCCTTGGGGGAAAAAAAAAAAGATCTCTATGCCAAAAAACTAGACAACCTAGATGAAATGGACAAATTCCTTGAAACATAATCTTCCAATAATCAATCTGGAAGAATCAGAAAACCTGAACAAACCACTTACAACAAAAGAGATCAAAACAGTTATAAATAAACTCCCAACAAACAAAAGTCCTGGGCCTGATGGCTTCACAAGTGAATTCTACCAAAAATTCAAAGAAGAAATAACTTCTATCCTCCTCAAGCTATTTCAAAAAATTCAAGAGGAAGGAAGACTTCATAGCTCTTTTTATGAGGCAAGCATAATTCTGATTCCAAAAGCAGGCAAAGACAACACAAAGAAAAAAAATTATAGACCAATATCCCTGATGAATTTAGATGCTAAAAATCTCAACAAAATATTAGCCAACTGGATCCAGCAATATATGAAAAAAATCATACACCATGAGCAAGTGGGATTTATCCTGGGGAGCCAAGGCTGGTTCAATATTTGCAAATCAATCAATGTGATTCATCACATAAACAAAAGGAAGGACAAAAATCACATGATAATTTCAATAGATGCAGAAAAGGCATTTGATAAATCCAGCATCCATTCATGATCAAAACTCTCAGTAAAGTATGGATACAGATAACATTCCTGAACATGATAAAGGCCATCTATGACAAACTCACAGCAAACATCATACTAAATGGACAAAAATTAAAAGCAATCCCCTTAAGATCAGGAACCGGGCAGGGGAGCCCACTTTCACCACTATTGTTCAACATAGTTCTGGAAGTCTTAGCCACAGCATTCAGACAAGAAGAAGAAATAAAAGGCATCCAAATTGGAAAAGAAGAAGTAAAACTGTCATTATTTGCAGATGATATAATATTATATATAGAAAACCCTAAAGTCTCATCAACTGGACCTGATAAATGAATTCAGCAAAGTTGCTGAATATAAAATTAATACTCAGAAATCAGAGGCATTTTTATATACCAACAATTAACTGTCAGCAAAAAAAATTAAGGAAACAATCCCCTTCACTATTGCAACCAAAAATATAAGGTACCTAGGAGTAAATTTAACCAAGGAGGTTAAAGACTTGTACTCGGAAATTTATAAAACATTGATAAAAAAAAATCAAGGAAGATACAAACAAGTGGAAGCGTATACCGTGCTCATGGTTAGGAAGAATAAACATCATTAAAATGTCTATATTTCCCAAAGCAATTTATAAATTCAATGCAATACCAATTAAAATACCAATGACATACTTCAAAGATATAGAACACATATTCCAAAAATTTATATGGAACCAAAAAAGAACACAAATAGCCTCAGCAATCTTGAAAAGGAAGAATAAAGTGGGAGGTGTCACTCTTCCTGATATCAAGTTATACTACAAGGCCATTGTACTCAAGACAAATTGGTACTGGCATAAGAACAGGCATATAGATCAATGGAACAGAACAGAGAACCCAAAAATAAACCCACACCTTTATGGACAACTGATATTTGACAAAGTAGGAAAGAGCATACAATGGAGTAAAGACAGCCTCTTTAACAAATGGTGATGGGAAAATGGGACATCTACCTGCAAAAAAATGAAACTAGACCATCAACTTACACAATTCACAAAAACAAACTCAAAATGGATAAAAGACTTAAATGTAAGCCGTAAAACCATGAGCATTTTAAAAGAAAACATATGCAGTAAGCTTTCCGACATCTGTAGCAGCAATATATTTGCTGATTTATCTCCACCGACAAATGAAATAAAAGGCAGGATAAACAAATGGGACTATATCAAACTAAAAAGCTTTTACACAGCTAAAAACAATAAGAACAGAATAAAAAGACAAACTACACAATGGGAGAACATATTCGACAATACATCTGATAAGAGGTTAATAACCAAAATTTATAAAGAACTTATAAAACTCAACACCAGGAAGACAAACAATCCAATCAAAAAAATGGGCAAAAGAAATTAATAGATACTTCTCCAAAAAGGACATACAGATGGCCAATATGCGTATAAAAAAAATGCTCAACATCACTAATCATTAGAGAAGTGCAAATTAAAACCACAATGAGATATCACCTCACACCAGTCAGAATGGCACTCATCAGCAAAACAACACAGAATAAGTGCTGGCGAGGATGTGGAGAAAAGGGAACCCTCCTACACTGCTGGTGGGAATGCAGACTGGTGCAGACACTGTGGAAAACAGTATGGAGATTCCTCAAAAAATTTAAAATCAAACTGCCTTTTGACCCAGCTATCCCACTTTTAGGAATATACCCTAAGAACACCATAGCACTGTTCGAAAAGAAGAAATGCACCCCCATGTTCGTGGCAGCATTGTTCACAATAGCGAAGATCTGGAAACAGCCCAAGTGTTAGCCAGAGGACAAGTGGATTAAAAAGCTTTGGTACATATATACTATGGAATACTACTCAGCCATAAGAAATTATGACATTGGATCATTTGTAACAACATGGATGGACCTTGATAACATTATACTTTGTGAAATAAGTAAGTCAGAAAAACTAAGGACTATATGATTTTATACATAGATGGGACATAAAAATGAGACTCAGAGACATGGACAAGAGGGTGTTGGCTACCCAGGGAGGGTATCGTGGGGGGTTGAGATGAGGGAATGGGTAGGGGGAGGAGAGGGTCACAAATAAAACCAGATAGAAGGTGACGGAGGACAATGTGACTTTGGGTGATGGGTATACTATATAATCAAATGTTAAAATATCCTGGAGATGTTTTCTATGAACATATGTACCCTGATTTATCAATGTCACTCCATTAAAATTAATAATAAAAAAAACGAAGGAATAAAAAGGAGTACTCTAAAAACACCCCACAAATTTTACCTTTCCCCAGTTATGTATTTTTTTAAGAATGAAATCTCCCTCTGTAAAAGCAAAGGATGTGTGTGTAACCTCTGTCCTGATTAGTTACCCAAAGATTCATTGTTTAATGATGGTTAACTACATGTGTATTAAGTTTTTTGACAGTAGATATTTTAGAAAGTTGTAAAAATCCCTGGGAAGAATTCTTAGCCTGTGACTACCAAGTAGAGAGGAATAGAAATAAATTTGTATGGGACGTTTGTCAAAATGCAACATTATATCAGTTTGTAACAGACAAATCATTCCAGTAAAAAGCTAATACAATTAAGAATTCTCTAAAACACATCCAACATCTTGGAAAGTTCCAGTGGTGAAATTTTATAAAGCTATATTTGCAAAAACAAAATGTGGTTTTTAATGTCTATTTTTCTTGGCATTTTGTAAAGCAGAGATGACTATTATCACATGAACTCACTTTATGTATTCTATAAACTAATCACAATCTATCTGTAACTTTAAAGTGATTAACTCCGTCAAAATTGGATCTAGTCATGTTCATTGAAAAAGACAACCAACCACAATTCAATAGTTGGAAGAGAAAATAAACATTTTAAATCACCAAGAAATTGTTTATATTTTCTTCATGATTGACTCACGTCTTCTTTTGTCTCTTTCTCCAATTCTATTCAAGTTTCCTGGGGATAAGGACTATATAAGTTCTGTTTCATTCACATCCTCTGTGATAGAAAAGGCAAAGGATCCCAATAGACAAGGAGTCCTGAAAGACCTTAGAAAATGCAGGCAGATGACCTTGTCAGGGAGTCCACAGATGATATGATGAGGTCAAATACAGGGTGACTAATTAGAAGTCATAATATAAAGCGGAAGGCATGCATGTACCAAGAAGCCATCCTTGTTTCCCAGTGTCATATGGAAAATGGCAGGATAATCTTCAGGTTTTCTCTGGAACCTCACAGGAAAGGAAAGAGATGACTGGATTGTTCACATGGAGAGCTCTGCTGAAGGGTTTTCTCGTGGCCCCTCTGAGTCTTCCTGAACCAAATGGAGAAGGAGAAAGTGTCTGCGAAAGTGCACTGCGATTTTGAGGTGCTCTCTAAGCTACAATCAGATTGTTCTTACCTACCAGAAATAATAAGGCATGGGGATATAATATAAAGGGGAGGTGGGGGGATAAAATTACGAAAAAGAAAGGAGACTCAAATTCAATATGAGTTAAGCGTGAAAGGGTAATCAGAACCCAGACAACACCATCTGCCTTCATATAATGCATCTTCCAAAAAAGTGTTTTCTAATGAGTCCCCTTTTTATTATTTATGTAGGAAACATTCACATGCACGTGCATGTGTGCACATACATACACACATACACATACTGGTCAACAGCGCATCTGCCATTGCTGTGGCCATATAGCAAAAGCCTTATTCTGTTAGTCTCAGCTGTATCTTAGTTTATATTCTTCAACATACACTCTCTGCCTTTCTCTTCTTTACCTATTCTTAATGAAACCACCACTATCATCCCTGGTGTCAGAGTAACTTATCTTTTCTTGTCTGGTGGACACAGACAAGGTCATGGGAGAATTTACTCCTCTTCAAGTGTTAAAAAAACAGTCCTCATGTTGCCGTGTCTCATCAAGCCAAAGACTTGCCACTCCTCCCTCCCGGCATCTCCCAGCCAACCTCCTTCCACTTCTGTAGGTCTAGTCACATGCATCGTCCTTAAAAGACTTACACAAATTTATCTTCCCTATAGCTATAAGGACAGCCTTCCTTTCTTCCTGTGCAGAGATTTAAAGGCACTGAGGGTGAGAGGTGCAAGTACCCTCGCTCCCTGTGTCGCAGTTGTCATCAACTCTGTGTGCTTCGTGGTCTCCCTGGAAATGGAAGCGCCAGTAGTGGTGGTCTCTTCCTCTGTGTGCTGATGTCTTCTTCTGGCCAAATAACATTTGGAAAACTCACAGCTTCTCTTACAACTCGTAAGTCAAGTTCAGAGTTCATGAAGCCTCCACAGCCTCCCTCTCTTTCTGAGATGGCAAACACAAACACAAAACATCTTGTATAGGTGCTGTCCTCTGAGGTCATTGTGACCAAACCTGGTCTTCTCTTCACAGAGCTTTCTCAGCATGGGCTGTCCAGGACCTTTCATACCAGGTGGTCAACCATGAAGCTTCTAGAAGAATGTGAGAACCTTCAGAAAGAAAATGTCCAAGCCCCCTCCCCAAATTATTTAGGCATCTCCATCACAGATTTCAGGCAAATTTGCCATAATTAGCATCTTACTAGAATGGGAAGGCAGGGCCTGGGGAAGCTGAGCTTATAAATATTTCTTTTCCCTCTCTCAAGATAACATTGTACCTTTCAGAGGAGGGTAATAAAATTGAATGAGAGCAGTATTCTATTTCCAATTTTGGGCAATGTCACCAGTTTTCATGGGTGAGCTACTTTAAGTTTTCAAGTCTCAATCTCTCTGACCTATCCATATAATAATAACAATAATAGCAATAATAGTAATAATTATAAAAACAAAATTATGTAACACTAATTATGTCTAAGCTCAAGTCCTCACAGTAACCCTGAGAATTACTTTCCCTACTGTACAGATGGGCAGGTGAAGCACAGAGATGTTAAGTAACATGTCCAAGATCATACAGCTAAAAAGTAGTTAGGTGTGAGCTAAGCCCAGCTTCCAGCCCCAGGGCCTATGATCTTAGACACTCCCTGAAGCACTACTGAGACCTGAGTGCTTTTGTGTCCCAAACTGAAAAGTGTAAGGATTTGTTGAGAGATAAGTAAGTGATAAAAATTAAGCCAACAGTCACAGAAGCCTCTGTCCCTCCCTTGAAATCCTTTTAGTTGTATTTTATAACCCAGATGTCAGCTCATTCTCCCTTCTTTCTCAGGATCCTAAGATCTTGGCTTGGACCAGCAAATTACTTAGCACATGGTATTAGAAGCAGTAGTCAACATTTTTAGAAATTTCTAGTTGTTTATAACATTACGAAGTATTTTGCCTTTTGGTTTCTTGTTTCTGTAATGACAGAAAATTAAACTGATTTCCTAAAAATGGGATTTGGATACTCTCCACTCTGATATCTCTTTGATTTGTCTTAGCCTCTGCTTTTCTGGATCTCCCATCTGCCCCTCTTTCTCCTCCTCTTCTTCCTGTCCCCAACCTAAAATATAACATATCTTCTCCCACTAGTCTTCGCAAAAATTTTTTTGCTACCTGAGCCTGCGTTTGAAAGTCTCACCCTCAAGTGGCATATCAAACAAAAAAAATTTGGAGCCAGCTGCTAAGATAATAACATTTGTTATACCTCATTACAATTTGATAATTATACTGAAAAACAAAATTTTTGTTGCATCCACAAAAACACTTGTTCTTAACTAACTTGAGCATGCTGATCTCAAATCTGACATTAGTTTTTCTCTGTAAATTTCAGTTTCTTTGCAATTCAACATTTTAGGTTTTCATCTAATTGTAAAATTTTAAACATTTAGTTTAACATAATGAAGTAGAATGTCTTCTTGGGCATCATCTTTGTGAAAATATAATAATTTATATAATGCAGTAAATACACTAATACAATAAAAGATATGATTGCATCAGAATTCGTCTACAATTATAAAATAGAACATATTTAAAGACTTCTTTTAATCATAAAATTTGTGTAAAACTTATTTAAATTCTATTCAGGCAAAAATTCGCATTCATAGCTCTTGCATTTATGTACTTATTGAGGACAATCTTGTTTGATGCTCCAGCAGTAGTCTGCCAACATATTTCTGTCCCATCGTCCCTGATAATGCTCTCCCATTGTATCAGATATTGATGAAAGCATTCTCCCTGCTCATCACTAACAGCTCCAAGATCTTCAAGAAACTTATCAAGGTGACTGTTCAGGAAGTGAATCTTAATGCTCATGTTACATCCAATGTCTCAGAAAGCCAACAGCATCCTTTGAACGAGAAGTTCATAGTTTTCTGCTTCTTTGTTGCTAAGTTCTTTGTAACTGCCACAAAAGACTGCCATGCTGCTTTTTCCTCCTTATTCATCTTCCTCACAAATGAGGGTTCAGGCAAATTCTTCATCACATATGAGGGTTCAAATTTGAGGTCCATTGAATACACCTGCTTTTCTCTTCTCAAAAGACAAGGCAGGAAAAGCAGAAATAATATGTTGAAAGCATTCACTTTACCTATTCAAAGCCTGAACAAACTGCTTCATTAAGCCAAGTTTGATGTGAAGTGGGGAAAAAATGATCCTGTCTTGATTAACTACAGATTCATTCACAATATTTTTCATCCCTACTTTCAGAGCTTCACGTTTCAGCCACTCTTTCTGTATCCAGTGTTTCTCCCAAGCTCAATTGTTCCACAAACACAGAAAGCAAGGATACTTTGTAAAATCTCTCTGTTGTCCTATCAGGTAATTGACCGTTTTAAGAACCACACAAATGATCCAGTTATGCTCCTCATACTTCAGAAAGTTCAGGACAATTTTTATGTCATTATGATCTTCTCACAGATAAGTTGAATAATCAGTTGGAACCACTGCATAAACATTACCGTTGTGTAGGAGAATACATTTCAGACTCTGTTTAGAGCTGTCAAGAAATAGTCACCATTCTGTTGGACTGTAAGTGGTAACACCTAGCTGGCTGAGAAGACTACTGATATCATGACAGTAAACAAAGTGTTTGTCTTTGGAAAAGAAGTTTACAAAAATTTGTTCACGCTTCCTGAAATGGGATACTTTAGCTGACTGGTGAAGTACATTCTTTTCTTGAAACCCGGAGGCTAATAACTCAGTTGCTTTCTTTGAGAGGCCCAAATCTCTTACTAAGTCATTCAATTCAGGTTGGCTAAACTGCTGAGGGGTTAATGACTGCTTGGCATCAGAAGAAGACCCTTCAGATTCTACAACCATTTCCTCATGGGTCTTATCAAAATACACTTGATCACCATGTTCACTTTCTTTGTCCTTAGAAGAAATAAAACCATTGCAAACTGGAACCGGGAGTGTCTCAGAGTGTGAGATAGGTCATATTGCTGAAGTAATATTAGAATATGCTATCATATGCCATTTTTTCTTGCCTATGCCCTTTGTATGGATCAGACAGAAATAACAGTCACTGCTGTGGTCCTTAGGTTCATGCCAAACCATGAGAATACCAAAAGACATTCCTTTGTTTTTTCCTTTTGTTCAGTCACAAAGCATTTCCTCACAATTATGACACACAATATGAAGAACCCTATTCTTTTCTTGATCACCAAGGGAAACTTGATAATAGGCAATATATGCACATGTCACAAATGATGAAATATTGCGTCTTTGACACTGAAGTGTGTTTAACAGCCACATATGGAACTGAAGGTGTCAGGACTATTCTTACATTTACACCTACTCAAAGAAGCCACGTTTCAATCTTAATACAAAATTAGAGGGTGTTTTTATCAGATAATAATTTTTTACATTTAAAAACACCTACAATTATGTAAAGGTAAGGTTTGTAAAACATTAATTGCCTTGTGGTTATGTTCAACCCAAGAGTCATTGCCCTTTAACTCCAATTTAAACACCAATGTATGCCATTAACTGTAACAAAGAGAAATTAAAATTGCATAAAAACTAGAGCATGCACCACTAAACAGATTTCAGTTTGGAATCAGCGATGCAGAGATATATAGAAAAAGTGCTAAAACCTCATGCAACTAAAAATGAAAAAAAAATTGTTCCCCAGTGTTAAGTAAGTGTGATAAAAGGTGTAGTTGCATAGAACAGACAAATTCTTATGATGCAAGGAAATATGTAGGTCTAAGCAACTCAGTATTTGATGTTTAATCCTCTCCATATGATCCCAGTAAAGAACCTAGATTGAAGCCCTTTGGAAGCACGATGTGGAGCTGAATTCAACTGACCAAATGACCCTCATAAAGACTACCTTCTGCAAGCAGAATGGACAACAAATCAGCAAGTGAGCTTAGAGAGCAGTGTCAGATAGGGACAGTGGCATGCAGCAACCTAACAGATGGAAAGTGAAAGTATAAGATGCAGTGTTCTGAACAAAGGGATCAAAGTAGATGCTTCTGAGAGGTTATATGGTCAGAGAACAAAATAAATAAGGGAGTGATCCACATGTGTATCTAAAGAAGAAGTCTGGAGGCAGCTGTTTCAGAGGGAACAGCAATCACAAAGCCCCACAGGAAAATGAAAGTTGACAAATGTGGCAGAAGATGGGAGCTGTAGCTGAGTGAGCACAAGCATTTAGGGGGTTGTACCCTGTTCTGTGCCGACAGGAACCAGCAGATTTTTTACCTCCATGCACGCGATTTTTTTGTGTCTAATCAGCTAAATACCTTGAACAGAAGATTTTATAAAGCTATATCTTTTCTTCTTAGAACTTTATATTTTTTATTTATATTTATTTTTTATACTTTTATATTTATATAAGTTTTTGACAGAATAATCCCAAAATAAAAATTTTCAAAAACAATGGTTTAAATAATGACTCTGTTATTTCCTCAAATTATTCTGTAACATGAGAATTTGATCATCCAGCTTCCCATGCCTTCCATCTACAATGTGGCTGAAATTTTGCAGGCTGAGGATTTACTTTGTGCCATGTAGTGAGAAATGTCCTTCAGGATTGAACACAAATTATTATTAGAGTTCTTAATGGTCATGTAGCAGGATATAATGTATTAGCCAAACCCTGTTGGTGCACTTATAGCTTCCTTCTTGAAATCCTTTCCTGTGTGGGGGCTTTGTGCAGTCCAGCTCTTCCTCCTTCCCCAGGGCTCTCTTTTTCTTATTTTTACAGGGTTTTGTATTTCCCTCCCCTGGATTTGGTGCATGATACTGTACTTGCTCAATGTAATATCTGAAAGGCTCTAAAAAACTATTCAGAGTGTTCAATCAGGGATCTGATTCAATTTGCATTTTAGGAAGATTAATCTTGGTTAATGCAGAAACCCTAAGTTTGACCATCACCTATGACGAAGGTGTTCTAGAGAAAAAAAAACTGTTAGTCCCTGGTTCCCAACATTTGACTCTGACAGTTTTCCTTTAAAGTTCTTGTCCACGTTGTCCTGTTCTTTTCAGTTCATGCATATTTGAATAAATACAGTGTGTCCGTAAAGTCATGGTGCACTTTTGACTGGTTGACTGGTCAAAAGTGTACCATGACTTTATGGACACACTGTTATATGAAACTACCTGTTATTTACAGATCTATAGAATATATCAACAAGTGGAACAGGAACCTTAGAAATGAAAAGGAAAAACAAGGGGAATGTTATAAGTAGTAAAAGAGAAGCAGCCTTATAACATGTAAATGGAAGAGAAATAAATTATATGAAATTGTTCAGTAACTAGTAACTAGTAATATTACCTTAAAAGAAATTTTAAAAAAAGAAATAAAAATTAGGTGAGTCAAATTTTACATAATTTTATATACAAATAATCATGTGTGATTAATTCTGTGGATATAAATACACCACTTTATCTCTAAGAATGGTTAGTGTTCTGTGAGGGGACAGAATGGAATAGCAAAGTGGTGATTTATTTTTGCCTAATGTATTCACATTTTGCAGCAAAAGCCATGGTTAGTTTTGAAGCATTTCAGCAGATACTGGAACTCCTTTATTCAATAAACCTAAAATAACTGGACAGGGTGAAGGGGAAGCTGCAGAGATAAATGGCTACCCATAAGAAAGGGCAAAATTCAACATTATGATAATTATCTTTCCATAAAAATGCATGAAGAAATTAAGTAAATTGCTATATTTTTGTTCATAGCTCAACTCTGCTCTTCAAGAAATGTAAAAAAGAACTAGGAAGTCTGATTGTTAACCACTCTATTACCAGAATGGAGCATTTCAAGAGCTAGCCACTGGCTTTGCAAGTAGAATTTTTGTTGGGTTGGTTTGGTCTGGTTTTACAAGAACAGGACTAAGAAACAATTGTTCCTATTTTCTTCTTTCCCTATAAATGGAAACCTGGACCCTGTCTTCTTATTTAAATATGATCTTCTGAACATAAAACCAAACAAAAACAGGTAATTAATTAACAAAACCACCCCACCTAATTAAACACAGTTCTTTTTGTCTCTACAACTGAGCAGAGTTTGATACAGCTCAGATTTTAGATTTTCAAAGCAACAAAAGGTCAAATAAGGGAACTATTTCACTGAACCAGCTTTTTCAGGACTATACAAAATGTCAAAATAATCAAGAGAAAAATCATCAAGTATGACATCAAAAGAAAAACGTGACACAAAATTCCATGGTGTCTTTACAGACAGGACTGGCTATATCATCTGCACTGCTCAGTGCAAGATGAAAATGTCAAGCCTCATGTTCAAAACACAGCACAAAAAGTGCCATTAAAATGTACTAAAATAGCCTGACCTGTAGTGACGCAGTGGATAAAAGTGTCGACCTGGGAACACTGAGGTCGCCAGTTCAAAACCCTGCACTGGTCTGGTCAAGACACATATGGGAGTTGATGCTTCCAGCTCCTCCCCTCTTCCTCTCTTTCTCTCTCTCTCTCTCTCTCTCTCTCTCTCTCTCTCTCTCTCTCTCACACACACACACACACACACACACACACACACACACTCTGTGTCTCCTCTCTAAAATGAATAAAATAAAAAGAAATTTAAAAAAAAAATGTACTAAAATAAAAGGTTTTTTTTTTCCTCTTCCTTTCATGGTTTATTTTGTGACTTATGGGGTTTTTTTTATTTGCTTAGTTGTAATCTAATAAAGATAAAAATTTTAATTGTTAGCACAAATTCTACTAGCCTTTATACTGTGAGGTGTTAGTTTTAAATGCAAATATAAAAGCATTTAAGTCATAAGCAGAATCACTAAACTACACAATTTGCATTTTGTAGTTCCTACTTATTTATGTATGTACTATTTTTCAGTAGAACCGTGGGAGCCTTGCATAAAACTAACTCAACTAATTTTATGTCGCTTCTTGATATGCACAAACTCCAGTAGCATTTTACCTTAGGCTCATGAATGAGGAGAAAGGACTGAAAAGAAAAAGACCTGTGTCATCATCTGATACCATCATTTTCAGCGGAAGTGTTTGGCTGATATGAGGCAGTAAAAGGACGTGACAGGTTTCCTTAGTCATTCATGTTTCTTAAAACACCATTGCCTTCCTTCTGTGCTCAAATGGGATTTGTGGCTCTCCTGGCTATCAGTGCCCCTGATCACTCAGTCATGTTTCAGTGAACTCCCACATGGTTGTGAGTCCACTAGATTTCTGTGCTCATGATGTGTCACTAATGCTTTATCCAAATGGGGTAGCAAGGAACCCAAGAAACATTTCTCCTCTTTGCATGTGTGATTTGCATTGTCCCATTGGACTTTGTTTACAAAACACAAGTTCCACGATAAAATTACTGAGAATTTCAAAATGGTGGTACCAAAACATTAAACCAAGAACAAGTTGCACATCCAAGAAGCCAATCTGATTACAGAGTTTTGCACATGTCAGTGAAAGCCATGTATGACAGCTTCTGAAGACTTGTGGGGGCCAGCAACACAGTGTTAATGATGCATCACTGTGGAATGACCATTTTCAACAACACAATCATTCACTAAGGGATGCCTTAGGATATCATCTGCTCTGGTATCCCAATATTGCCAAATTGTGGTGTGTCCATTCCAAATAAAAAGGACATTAATTTTTTAAAAAAGCAAACAAATGCATAAATATAATACATAACCAGGATACAAATAAAACTTAAGAAAAAGTCAGCAGGAATGAATGAACAGGACCAACTCATCTAACAATGGGAGCACGTTTCTCTGATAACTCAGATGCTGAATTATGTTTCAGATGTTCTTTAGTGTGCAACTCAGAGACACTGAATTGTTAAAGGGTATTGGCATGCATGCTTTTATTGTGCTTACAATTCTACTTATTTTGAAGTTATCCAGATTCAAAGTAAAGAGAAAATTCTAGAAAAAGTGCTTTTGCAACATTTCTTCCTCGTTCATTATAATTCAAACATAATAAATAATGTAAAAAATATAAATACTGTAGATGGACTACAACTTAATGGTGCAACAGAGCACTAAAAAAAAGGAAGACCATTGATTTTAGCAGAAATGAAAGGAGCAGACATGGTATAACATTTGTAAAGAGGAATGACAGTTTTTCAGATCACTCAGTATTGTTCATTTTACACATTGGACTTTGAACCCAATCATCTAGGTTAAATCTTGGTAAAATTTACCATCTACTTTGAATTAGCATACTGCCATTTTACGGCCCATAAAAAGGATTTAGACAATAATGATCAGTGCTTAGTAAAACCATGAGGTGAAAAGCTGATGTGAAGATTACAATGAAATGGATCAGGTCAATAATAACCTATGAACTCATTCATCGATCTTATTATTCCCAAAAAAAGATACGTCTCCTCATTGATATACACACCATTACCTTGAAAGTATTAATGGCTAAAGAAATAAAATGAACTGGAATCTGATTAGACATCTAGATCAAATCAGAGTTTAGAAGACTATATTAATTAACATCATGGGTATATTATCATCGAAGTCTCCAATGTTAAAAATGCTACAGGATAAGCAATGTAGCGTCTTTCACAAATAAATTTCAGAAAATCAATAATATCCAAAAATAAAAACCTACAGGTAAAAGGGGAGTTAAGACACATATCAACCAAATGCAGTGCTTGTTTGTGGTACCTTATAAGTCTGTAGAGTTCATACCTTAACCAAGTTGAATAATGTTATATATATGTATCTATATATAACATGTTTTCACAAATTCTTCAACCCAGAAGAAGACAAGAGCTATGAAAAATACACATATATGATGAAAATATTAGAACTTAGTATCCCAGTTCTTTCTGTAATGCTACCCTCTGTAGATCTAGATGTGAGGAAAAGCGGGCACATAGGTACATACACCATGGCCCCTCTGCAAAGAACTTTGTGAACAAAGGGTGAATAAAAGGTGATTAAAACATGAATAGGGCATCTTACCTATTCAGATGGCCCCACAGAGTCCAGACTATCATTGATCCCAAAGCAGTGTTAAAATTCATTCTTTGTACACAAACTTATTAACTACAGTTTCCCTCACTGGGTTCTGAGGTTCTGACAGTAATAAAAAGAGTAAAACACAGTCCTTATTTTGCAGAATCTCACAGTATGGTGAAAATTCTGTTTTGATGTGAAAGTTGGGACTCTGAATGGGGGAGAGAATGAAAAACTGAAACTTTTAAATGGTCTTTCTAATACATGTACAGCCATATGAATGCACTTTCACATTTTAGCTGAAAGTCATTCATTCATTCAGGTGGTATTTATTTCAAACTTACCATATGCCTGGCCCTGTTCCAGGCACAAGGAAGAGAGCCATGGATGCAAGAGACAACAAGAAGCATCTTCCAGGTCTAGACATCAACTCTATTTCAGGTACAGTGCTGACACCACTCTTTCTCAAATTAATGCACTTAAACTGTTATTGGAGATTCTATAGTTGATAAATGATTGAATTACATAAAATGGAAATAAAATAAAAATACTCCCATGTAAGATTAATAACTTGATTTTTATTTTCTTGAATACACCACCACGTAAACAAGCTATTTATATTCCTTCTCAGACCCTGCCATTTGAGCTTTTCCTTCTCTTCTTGATTCTTCCAGGGATACTATTGGATCCTCCCTTACTAAGTTATTTTAGGTAGCTATCTTTAAGCCTCCCTGTAATTTCACTTATTCTCCTCCCACCCCCATCTGAACATCACACCAGCTCTCCATCAGAGATGAATCATCTGAACATAATACACTCAAGATTGAATTTTGAATTATCGAGGGGAAAATCCATCAGAAAAAAGTAACATTGGTACATATAATATATTCTGTTTTTTAGATTTCATTTCAAACTTCATTGCTCTTCAAAACATCAGAATCTACATACTGCTCCTTCAAAAGCACTTATAATAAAATCTCATAATTTTAATTGTATATCTATTTGTGTGATTATTTGATATATGTCTTTCTCCCCACTACAGTGCATAGAGTAGGCAGTTCATAAATATATGAAGAATAAATAATTTGTGTAAATGATTCTTAATGCCTGAATAAGTACTATATTAAAGAAAAATCCTTAAGTACAAGGTTAATTATACAAGGTTAGGATTTTATAAAAAATTAAAAAATAAAATTATTTAAAAGGCAAATTCTTTTTTTAATAATAAAGTAAAAATAATTTTCAAAGAATTAAATTTTCTTTCAAAGAAACAAGAAACAATTATATATAATTTCAAACTTTATCAAAACAACCATTATTTAAAAAAAATTTAGTTTGTAAAATTCTAGATCTTAAGTTGTTTTAATTCTGTGTGTTCATGTTCTGGCCAGTAACTCAGTGGATAGAGCATTGTACCGGCGTATGATGTCTCCAGGTTAGATTCCTGGTCAGGGCACACAAGAGAAGTAACCATATGGTTCTCCCCACAACACACATACTTCTCTCCCTCTTCCCCTGCCCCAGACAGTGGCTGAATTGGTTTAAGCATCAGTCAGGGCACTGAGGATAGCTCGAATGGTAAGAGCACCTCAACCTTAGGCACTAAAAATAGCTGTATACTCGATTGACCCCAGACAAGGTTGCAGGGTAGATCCTGGTCTGGACCATGTAGGTATCTATCTCTGTATCTCCTCTCCTCTTAAGTAAGAAATAAATAAACAAACAAACAAACAAATAAATCTGTGTGCTCAAAAGTAGTGAAATGTATAATTTCTGAAACACAGTAACCAAATATGCTTTATTTAACCATCATTCCACATGTCTTCTACCTGTTAAAAATAGATTGTTTTTATCGGGTCCTGTCTGTTTTAAGTCAACAACACTCTATTCATCAAATTGACAATCTTAAATGAAAGTCAGTGTGTTTTATTTGATTTTCTGCCATCACAATGTGCCTTCAGCCACAAGAACCTTCAAATTGCTTTTTCCTGGGAATGATTGCAATATGATAAGCTCACAGCCAGAAAGCCTTAATAAATCAACTGGCATAAAGAATAAAAGTGATAAATGTACTAAAAGCAGATATCAAATCCCACTTATTTTTAATTTTAGTCTTTTAATACATATATATCTTTTTGTTTTATTATATCTAAATCAATCATTCAAGAGGGGGCTTTTAAATTAATTTAATTTTCATATCATGTGCAAGCAAACACAATAAACAAAACAATCTTTCAATGGCTAAACAAGGTTATCTTTCTTGGGTGGACTCCACAGGCTGCATTAACTTCTGGAGGGGTGAAGGGTATGGCTAATACCCTATTTCAGAATTTAAAGATTTGAATAGCCAAAATAAATTATTCTGGGGACTGTCAAAAATTAGTAATACCTCTGCATCAGTTAAGACCTATTTGGCAGTAAGTAGCAAGTGCATGAAACCGTGGTTTAAAGCATCATTTACTTAATAGCAGTTTGGAGGCAGGCAAGCACATCACCATCCTACCAAGCACTCAGCACTCCTCACCCTTTCACTCTATGTTCCTCAGCACGTGTGCTCTTGTCCATGGGCTTGTTGCCTTATAAACATCAGGTCTCACACAACAGTGTCCAAAGGGAGGAAGAGAAGAAGCAAAAAAGAGCTGCCCCTTGACCCAAAATCTCTTCTAACAAGAACAGAAATATTTCCTTGAATTCCCATTTGAGCTTATTGACCAGAACTGGGCCCCATGCACATGCATAAGTCAATCATTGACCAAAAAACGGGGTTACTATGATTAGCCTGTGTCATTTACAGTTCAATCCCTGACATCTCATATTACCTAAACAAGAGGAGACTTTATGTTTGCTAAATGAATGAAGGACTGCAACCAACCAAAAAGGATGTATTTATCTCTCAGGGATACCCATAATTGCATTTTTGGCAATTTACTTCATTAACCAGAAACATTCAGTGAAATAGAATGTGATCAAAGTGTAAAAGATTGATAAAATATTAGCCTTGAATAGTTGAAGCTTTGATAACAGTCTGAAAGAGTTTCATGCTCACTTTTAACATAATTCTGTGTTATAGTTACAATAAAAGCTTCATTACTAAATATTAGAGATCTATCATTTCTTTTCATTTAGTGATTTTTAACATTTATTAAATGACTTCTGCTAAATTAAACAAATAGTCTTCTTCCCCCAAAATAACATGGGACTGTAGAGGTGTATAAATGTTCATTTTGAAAGTCTATGAATAATCTTTATGTCATCTCTGTAAAGTTCTTTCATTATTAAATATGACCAGTTCACAACCACTGAAGAAAGATACCTTCTTACTATACTCTCATCAACCATTATTCAACATTTTATACAAATATTTTTCAACCTCCTACTTATGATTTTATCTGACTGCATCATCAACCCATCGCTATTTCATTTTACCCACAAAGATATCAAAGGGGACTTTTCATGCCTTCTCTTCAACGCAGCTCGACCATTTTAGTATATACAATTATGTACCAACAAGTTTATTCTGGATAGATTTTTGCTGAGTAATCATGTGCTGAATTTTTGAAATCAGCTCTTCCTCTTCCAGGTTCTTCTCCACAGTTCATTTGGGAACTGACCCACAGCATTGCCTGGGGTATCTCTTCAATCACTAGTTGGAGGGCTTCCGTTGGAACAGCAGCCCATTCACCCTCTTTTGTTTCTCCCTACTTCCTCAGAGATCCTATGGACAGTGATTCCCCAAGGGAACCTTGCTTGTTTCTGCCTGCAGACAAAATACTGCTGGATGAGGACTTCAGATTCTCTAATGTTATCACATTCTGAAATATATTTCTACTTGCCAGAAAAGCAATGGAAACCAAATGAAGGTACAGAGGTGAAGTTCTCTCCCTCTGATCTTTCAGCCTATGCTTCTTTCCCAGAAAATGAACTCTACATTCCTTGTACATAAAATTGAAAGGCATAATTTATTTATTCTCTTCTATTCAGAAAACAAAGCCACTCTGACAAATTTGTTGTAATCCTCGATTCTGGAAAGTGGAAATATATACCATTCTCTTCTCTCCTGTGCCTTTACAAACTTTCAATATAAGGAAGGTCTTTTGAATCTGTAACCTTTTTTTCAGTAACTTAATGTTAGAATTCATTGGAGTCTGAAAAAGTCAGAGTAACAGGCTTTAATGAAAGGAAACCTGCCAGGCTGTCTCGAAAGGGAGAGTTGCGCCAGGCACAGCCTAGGATGTGCTTTAAGGGTTTAGGGGAGGGAGAGTGGGAAGGGTTGTGTGGCATTTGCCGATTGGCTGCTGGACAAAGGATTGTCTTTTATGAAAGTTTGAGTCTGTTTAACTTCTAGCAGTTTTCAATCATCCAGGACTTCTCGGATTGTGACATCAGACATTTCTTTGTTGTTGGTCATCTGCCACAAGCCCTGAAATAAAACTCATGCAGACAGGATTAAAGAAATGAAACCTAAGATTCCCAACTATTTGATATATTAGAAAAGAAAATGAGTGGTTCCTAGAGAGGCCTCAAGGGAAAAGGGACGGAGGTCATTATCTTCTGTAACTTCTTCCTGCTGAGTAGAGGGGCAGTGAGGGGTTTTATGGCCTCTCTAAGGATCAATCTCAGTGAGGGGTAGAGAGGTGCAGTGATGGCTTCTTGTTGGGTAGGGGTGTATTTATAGGGTTCCAGATTTTTAACCTAGAGACCAGAGAGTCTTAGTTTTGAGGGAGTAAGGAATTTGCACAATCAGAAGTGAGAAAAATAGTTTAGTGAAAATCTAAAAGGAATAAACTCTCATTTCCTCATCACCACATAAAGAATTTGTTAGAGTCAATCAGGATGTAAATGAAACACAAGTACTCACAAATTACAAGAGGGCCTGTTGCTGTTGCCGCGTATGTCCACGAAGGTCTTCAGCTAGGGGACAGCACCTCACCCTCTCCATCTTCCCTCAGGGACATCGTGGGGAGCCCTCACTCCTGAGGTGACCTCTGTACTTGACTTGCGATCCCGTGACAGGCTCTGTTCCTGGAATGACTAACAACTTTAGAAACAGAATTTGTTCATAGAGAAATAATGAATGTTCCCTTTGACCCATGCACAAACCCCTTCCTCCCATCTGGCTTTGCTAAATCAGAAAGCTGGGGTTTTTTATCTTGACCTCTCTAGCTCCTATATTTCTCTTAATTGGGTCTGAAACTTGAAATAGAAAAGGTGGCTGTTAACAATGACAACAACAACTAATACATAATTTATGATAAATTGAGCCCTTGAATTTGGCTTATTAAAACATGCATATTGATTTAGGCTTATGTTAGCAAAGTGAATTTTATCACCCATGTTAAATACAAAATGGAATACGAGCTGTCACTTTTTGATTCCTTGAACAATCCTAAGAAATATTTTGAAACTGTCTGAAACTTAAACTGCTGTTCATCAACATCAGTAGTCATCTCACCACTTAGTACGAATGAGGGTCTAGGTTAAAGTGTCCAGATTTTAAATTGGTAAAGCGGGACACCACTGACCACCGGGGCAGGGGGGGGTGATTAAAAATTTGGTCTATATGGAGCAAAAAAAAATTTTATATATTTTTTTAAATTTCAATATAAGTACAATTTACAAATATAATA
Organism: Rhynchonycteris naso; assembly: GCA_037038555.1. Lineage (NCBI taxonomy): Eukaryota > Metazoa > Chordata > Mammalia > Chiroptera > Emballonuridae > Rhynchonycteris > Rhynchonycteris naso. Next base: position 235,528,143 of record CM072998.1, read on the forward strand.
CATTAAAAAATTATGTATAGTATTATTTTATTCTTTGGCATATTTCTCATTTGAGTGAATTTATTTTAGTAGATTGCTGTCATTGTTTAAAAGGTCATGAAATTTTTCACAAGAATTTGTTAAATGATATTTCACACATAAAATGGCTTTCAAAGTCTCAACACTTAATTGTGATTTTTCTGATGTCCACACTTGATTTAGCATAGAAAAAACCAGTTCAGTCACAACATTAGTTCCTGGTAAAGACAGCACGTATTCCCCAATTTTTAGTGCATTATTGTATGGAATATGGTTTGTTTCAAAATGATGAACTATTTCTAACCATTTGTTCTCTATTGTGATTTTTGCTGATGCCCAAGATTTAACCTCTTCCTTATCAATCTATTTTTTGTAATAATGATACCTCATTAAAAAGATCACTTTCGGAAACATTACTATATGGGAAATTGAGTGAGTCAGAGGGATCGGGTTACATGGTACCGAAACCGATGCCGGAGCTGCACTAGCAGGCCGGAGCAGGCAGGGTAGCGCCACCGGTGTGCTCTGTGGCCGTGCTTCCCGCATCCAGCCCCGCCGCATGCTGGAGACCGAGGGTCTTGCGCCTCGCTGAGCCCAGAGCCACACGCCAGTGTCCAGAACACGGGCCTATGGGTAGTTAGGGGACTTGACAGCCGCCGCTCCAGCAGGTACATCCCGCCCAAAGTTCTTAGTTTTGGGGCCCTGCATGGGGCAGCCAGCTCTTGCGGCAGTGTGGGCACTTCCTGGTCGAGGTGGGGTCTCCCCGCCGAAACCGTATATTCCCTTCCCGTTCTCCTGCCGTTCCCTAGTTTTTTGTGCATTCTTTCCAAAAATCGGGACTTTTTTAAAACGCTGCAGGATGTGGGACAAATTGTTAAAAATCAGGACTGTCCCGTCAAAAGCAGGACGTCTGGTCACCTTAGTCTAGGTCTCTGTGCTAACCTTTACTTCTATGAATTTTAGAAATCAGTGTCCTATCTTTCCTCCAGCAGTGGGTAGGTATTGTACCTATGTTTAATTATCTTTCCAGCCTTTTCCTTTGAGACAAACAATGCTCCTTTAGTTTTTTTAACAGGTCATTTAAATGATCATTTCTCTTAGAATTAATTGACATTTTTTATTAGTTTCTTGATTTAAGTACATGTATTTGAATATACATTCAGAAAAAGTCATACCAGGCACTGAAGGCTGGTATGCCTACTGAGGTTGATCATAATTCTCAGAATAAGAATGCGTGATAGAACCTCAACACTGCTTTGAGAATGGTTATGCTACTAAACTATTTTGAGGGTTCTCAGTCTGACTAATTAGAAATTTATATTTATTTGAAAGATACTGGCTCCAATTGTTCTCAAGTGTCCTTCCTACAAATTCCTTGGACAAGAAACTTTATCCAGATCCCATGAGTAAGGGAATGTAGGACTGAGCCACTGAAGCATCTAGAAAAATATTTTTTGGCTTATGTTGTACATTTTTTTAATAAAAGGAATATATTTGTTTAATATCTGACAAAAATAATCAGAAAGATCAAATAAAAAGCAAAGGTGTTACTGCAAATGTGACAAACGCTACAATTCTAAATTGCTTACCACAGTGAAGTAGTAAGTAGCTACTGAATCATATATTGTATTAGTTACTCTACGAGATTCTTTGACATGAACAAGATATCGCCATACTAAGCTTTCTTGTTAGCTCTCCCTGCTATCTACATAGTAAGTACAGCTTATTAAAGCTACTTTTGCAAGGTGTTTTTATTTTAAGCAGTGAATACATAGTTCCTGCCCACAAAAAAATAACTAAATAAAATGCAAATATGAAATACCAGAGAAACATCAAACAATGCACCTACAAGCTCAATGTCAGTTCAATGTCTATGTTTGTCTCCTTCATCAGACTTCAACATCTTAAACAAACATAAGCACAAAGATAGTCTTTTTTTTTTATTTCTCCTCTCTATCAATGAAAATTCTTGCCTTCTATGATAGGTACAATTTATTCAGTATGATATAATTACCTAGATATGTAATAACATTTTTAACTAAGTAATCAATTATTAGACATAAAGAAAAAAATAGAGAAAAGAATAAAGCCTAAGTGACTTTAGAAATTTTAATCTCTTTTGAAGTTTCTCATACTAAATTCATACAGATTGTCCCTGTGCAGATACAGTCCTGAACAAGCAACCCAGGCACTGGTTCCCAGTTAATTCAACTTAGCTAATAACTGCAATTGTTTTCAATTGGTCAATCAAACACAAATTAATTCACGAGGCTACTGGAAAGAAAGCTTAGGGCAAATTTGATGTCCCATCAGGAGAAGTATTGATGTTTGTATTCATATTATTGATGTTTGTATTCATCTCTTTGTGTTTCCTTTCTAAATATCCATCCTTGGTAAATTTCTTCTTTCAAACCTCCTCCATATCTCATCAGTTGCACAAGTCAATTTCCTGTCATGATGTGTACCCAGCACTAATGGTGGGGTGGGTATCACTTCTTCAGGGAAACACCATCTGCCACTCAAGAGAAGTGCAAATAGAAAGTTCTACACAGACTACTTATTTGAATACCCTATGTAGCATGATGAATGACTTGACAGTATATTTGTAGCCACCATGCAAATTCCACAGAGTTGTTTCTCATCATGTCCCTCCATCCAAGCTTCACCTCCCAAGTCCCTTGAAGGGAAAACAAATACACAAGATGGTGAACACCAGGCAGTCTGGGGGCTCTGTGATGAGAGAAGTAAGCTCACATGCACTGTGTGTCATTAGATTCCATCATGTCATAAGTCCTATAGTGTATGTTTCATCTGTGTTTCTGGTGCCCTGCCCTCAGCTCCAAACTCACCCTTTTGGCATTCTCTGTGCACATGCTTCTGAGCCACTTCAGCATGCTTTGTCAGCTGGTCTGATGTTAAGCTTTCTCAGTAAGGCCTCTGGAGGAAGGTGTCAGGAGTGCTTTGCTTCCTACTTCTAGCAGGCTCCTGATTGGGGACCGGCAGCGCCCAGGAGCTTCCCTGAGCAGGGCCCCCATGTTTAAAAGTGAAAAAAATAAGAATTTTTGATTTTGTAGGTAAAGAGACTCATTTTTTTTTCTGTAGGGGCTGCTGTGGGTCTGTGTCAGGGTTTGCACCTTAGGAGTTAATGCAGTTGTGCAGTAATCATCTCTGAGGCTGCAAGGCCACCACATGTCAGAAACCAGGGTGTGGGTGCTGCGTAATTTATCTCATTTGATTCTCTCAAAAAGATCTTCAAAGTACATATTGTTAGAGCCCATTTTATAGATGAGGTAACTGACCTCAAAGAAATTAAGTAACTTGCTCAGGTTGATATACTGTGCACTTAGTTGAGCCTAGATTAAAGGTGAGATTCTTTCAGACTGCAGACAGTTTTCTCTTCTCTTGATATGATTCAAGGAATCAGGACAGCTTCTGTTGAAAGTCTAGAACCACAGTCATTATTGCACCAACACAATAGCAGCTATGTCACAATCCCATTCCCACTTCCAATGTTCACTTTTTCATTTGTTAATTAAGTCTAATTTTCTGTGTTGTATATGCAAAATAATAGAATCTCAAGCCTACAAATATGTATCTTGGATGACTCTAATTTCTTTTTTTGTGAGTAAGTGGCAACTTTTATAATTAGAAATAATTCTTCACATTTTTTCATGTTAAATACACATCTTTATACCAACATATTACCTAGTGATTCCTTCCTAGTTGATATGCAAAATAGATTTTATATTCTACCCATACTGTCCATGGGAATGGGAGGAACAGAGTCTTCTGAGCTGCTAAACTCTTTCACATGCTTTATCATCTCTTACTGAGAAGATAGGTTCTGAAATGTTGCTTCTTTAAAAATTGCAAAATCCATAAAAATCAAAGAAAAATGTCTATAACTTGAATTTCAAATAATAATTCTGTCTCAGTGAACTTGATGTTATCAACTTGGTTCCTGATAATTGCAAATGCTTACTAACGTGCATAATGGCACTGTCACTTAAAGCTCAATACAAAACACAAAAATGCAACAAAATATTACTTTAGGATGGAAAAAATATTAAGGGTAGATATTATTGATGAGCTTTCTCTCTCCTGACAAAGACAATCATCACAAAACATAGGATGATTCAAAGAATGTAAAAATCTTTATACAGAAGGGATAAAAGAAGCAAACAAACCTATTTGTTACGTCCACCTGATGAAAACAATATAAGACATTTAAAAGCATAAATCTATTCAAAGAACACTCTCTGGAGCATCAGGCAGCTGTGAGGAGGCAGGAGCCTGCTAACTTGGTTTGCCCTCCTCCACAGAGCCTGTTCAATACCACAGAAACATCTCCATCATTTTAGATACAGAAATCACATTATCCTCATGAGGGATGGCTGCAGCTTCAAAATGCAAGGCTAACTGGCTTGACCAACTGCACTGGTGACCGAAATTGAGCCCAACTCCTGTTTGAAACTTACTGCTAACACTCAGACCTAAATAATTCTTTCTACCAAGTGAAGCCAGATAGAAATAAAAAAAGTGATTTGTATCATTTGCTCATCTACTTTTTAATGACTCTGAGCCATTGAATTTGAATTGCAAACCACAGAAAACTTTGCCATGCTTTTTTAAAGCCAGATCATATCTTATGCTCTAGCATAATAATTATAACAATAATTAGTGATTTGAAATCAAGCACATAGTCTAGTTGTTTAAGGAGAATTTTATTCAATGTTCATTTACATAATGTTAGAGACAAAACTACAATGATTATGGAGTATAAAGTAGTTTAATTCAAGCCTCTTCTATGATGTAGACATTAAAAATGCTTTCAAAACCTGGTATTCAAAATCTATTCAGAAAATTGTAATCATATGTTTGACCCCTTACAGTGCCTCACAATATTTTATTAAAAGTAGCTTGTCTCTACAAAATGGATTCCACATTTTTGGTGACGCACATGACAAAAGAAAGAAAAAGTTTACAGAGAATATTAAGATGAAACCAGTTGAGAAGATAATTGAAGGACGTGTGAGTGCAGGGTCTTGTGACTGATTAGCTTAGTTTGGTTCTGTGTTCCTCAAACTTGAACTCTACACCGACTGTGCAGCAATAAACCTTGACGTAACTTGAAAATTATTAATTCTGCATGTTTTATATGAAGCATTTAAAAGAATTTTCCACTCTACCTTTTTACAAATCTAAGAAAATCCTTAAATCTTCAAGTAAAATGGACTTGGTACAGAGATGTTCCCTGTTGTGCTGTGGCTTCCCATTCAGGCTGGGAAAGCACAGCACACTAGTGGGAAGAAGACAGCTAATCATGTCAGGAGGTTGCTGGCTGTCTTTGGAAGAATTGTTCTTTGCTCTGACAAGCTTTCTTTTTTGGTAAAATATTATATACCACTAACTCCTGAGGAAAGCTGTTCATAAGAGCAGTAATCCACAGGGAAAGAATCTTAAAGAAAGCTTAATGCACATGTCCATCCAGAGCATTTGGGTATGGGGCTCAGCAGTGCACCACTTTCCTGCGTGGGTCTCACCTCTGAAGGTTTGACCTGGCTGTGACCTTGGGTTCTGCCAGGGCCTGCCCCACAAGCAATCCAGATGGTAAGTGGAGCCTCAGTCATACGAAGTTCCCTTACATGTGAGAGTGGAATCAACCATGAGGGCTGTGTTATAAGTGGGGTCTAACTCTTCTCGTCCTGACCACACACACACACAACCCACAGTAGCACAGTGCCTCTGAGCTGCTTTAAAGTCCGCAAACTCAGAAAGAGATTAAAGTTCAAGGTTTTGCATTTAAAGAAATTCGATCCAAAGACTAAGAAGAAATCACTACACATCTTTCTGTTTCTGGTGGTGGAAGCCTGGTCTGTCTCATGACCACTCTAATCCCAGGGCCTGGAGGAGTGGCTGTTGCATGACAGATGCTGAAGTTCAGAGCTGAGAAGAGCTCCACCCCCACCAACCAGAAAAGCTTGGGGTGCCGCCCAAACCCTCTGAGCCGCCAAGGGCCTTTTTGAGGACTAGATGAAGGTAAGTCCAATACTTGACATCTAGTGATCATAGTTATGTTTAAATTTATTAATGAAGCTATAACAGTGCAGGGGATATAAGAAGGACACCAAGCTAGAGACCTAGAACTTGACCTCCCAGCAGAGTGAACAACCACCCTAGCTTTCCTTAGACAGAAGGGTTTTTTTGGATGTGGCCTTTAAGGACAAAAACTAAGGCTGTCTCAGGCAAATCAGTTGGTTGGCCATCCTCCCATCCACATAATAGTAATAGTAAGATGACAAAGATGCTTTAGAATAACATTCAACCATATGAAACAGCTATTTGACATATTTAAACTATCAAAGTGGCAAATTTGCACAACTCCAGAAATGGCTGCTCCAGGGCCTGACTTATAGGATGTTGGTTTCTCCTCAGTGACAACATTGACAGCCATCCATTTCTTGTACACTGTACATGCCATTGTCTGAATTCTCTGGAAGATCTTGAGGATGCACATACCTGACTCAGTAGTCTATGGTGGAGAAAATTGTAAGATTTTTGCAAAAGATTCTTTGTCCAGACTCTGCAGGCCTCAGACGTGCTTTTAGGAAGGAAAGATTTCCTCTGGAATTCTCAAGTAAACAAAAGCTAAAGTAGGATTTCCTGAAACAAGAAGCATTTAATCAGTGCAACAGGCAAACCCAACTCATTCCAGAAGTTTGGGTCAAATGGCCCTTAGCCAAGGTCACTTTTGTAGAAGCTGCCATGTGATTTTAACCATCAACTCACACTGGATTTGGAGACACTAACGCTTCCTGTCTTGGGGTATCTTTTGAAGTACGGAAATTTGCTCATATAGATTCAGAAACCCTTGGCTGTCTACACCACACATATTAATCAGGCTGAAGTCAATTGGTTTTAAATTACAAGGAATCTAGCCAAAAAGCAAATGCACCACCTATTGCAAAGTTCTCTTCGAGCAAAATGAAAAAGCAGGGAGGTAGGGGGCAGCGACTGAGCTTGAATTTTCAACTCCTTGTTTTGACATGATTTATACAAAGCTGAAGTTTTTGGAGTTCGCTTTTAGTGAAACTTATTTCTTGGCTTCCTTAAGAAGAGGAAGGTATTAGAGTTTACTTTCAACTGTATAATGGATTTGGGATTTTCACAACTCACTCCCTGGAGCTTTTAAGCAATAGAAGTGGAGCAAGACAATGAGAAACTTGCTCAGGGAAGGCCTTGCTGTGATTCAATACTTCCAGTTATCCCCTGAGATGTTTGAGGTGTGAGAACAAGAGTCTGAAATCAGCAAGGATTTGTGAAAGTGTGGCCCTGTCTTCGGTTGATAAGCAAAAGACTTTTGACGAGAGTGCAGCCAATTCATCAGTTTTCATTACAATTTATTAAAAACCAGGGGCAGAGATCTTTATTGTGCAAGAACTAGATGGCTTATCTGTAGAAACTGCATAAAAATGCTACAGTGGTTTCCAATTCTTATAAACAGAAAAATCTTTGCTTTGAAGTCAGCACACAGCCGTTTTCACCACACTCCTTCCTTTCAGAAAATGGGTACCATCTTCCCCCTCCTCTTCCACTCCCTGGAGGTGTAACCTTGGGAACTTATTTAACTTCTCTGGTCCCAGTTCTTTTCCTCATTTGAAAAATGTATCTATGAACATAGAAGTTGTGTGAAGTTTGCATGAACTAATACATGTGAAATGCTCACAGCAGTGCCTGGCATACAGAGAGGTTCCAGAGAGGTAGCCGGATTATTATCTTTTCATTCTAAGTTTTCTTCCTGGTTCAGGAATTCTAAACTGTTTTAAAATACAAGTTTTATTATTTAGATATAGCAAGGCCAACAGATCAGGATTTGACTGCCATTGAGATGACAGCTTGTTATACTTATAATAGATCTAAAGAGAAGGGATATGCTTCCCCAAAGAGGTCACCTGGGGAAGAATCAGGTCAGCAGGAGGCAGCTATATCAAGGACAAAGCCTTGTTTCTGAGGCCGAGAAAGCCGGCTTAAGGTTGTCTGGTTTAAATAATTTCAATGGTCTCTGAGGCTAGGGGTGTCTCTAGTTGTCTTATACTTGACCCTGGGGTGATAGGATGGACGGATAGTGGCCCTAGGGTGAAAGGCTAATAGAAGATATGGTGGGAATGTGGGATCTGGATTGATAGTTTGCTTATGAAAGGAAAACCTGTAGGGGAGTTTGTTATCTTTGCAGATTAGGTAACCCTGGAAAAGGCAGTCTCTCCAAGTCCACCAGATCCTGTGATGTCAAAGCATGATAGTATAAAAATAAAAGACATGGTTAATACATAAGCTTTCCTTCCCAAACTCTAGATACCCGTATATATATAAATAAATAAAAGTTCATAGTACACTCTTTCTGACCTACCTTTACCCGAACTCTCAAATGGTTACTTAGGATTCTTTGCAAATATACAGCCTCTGAGAAACTGGAGGCCAGCTCAGGCAAAACGAGATGCTCAGGAAAGCTTGTTGCTTTCTTTTTCTATCTGAAGTCCAGACGCATCAGCCCTTACACTTCTGCCTGGCTGCTGCAGCCCTAAGTCTCCTTGAGGTAATGTGAAAATCTCAGACCGACCTGGGAGGGTACACATACAAGAAAGCAGTGAGAAGGAAAGAACAGCAATTGAATTACTTTTTAAGCTATTACCTCCTTAACCTAATGAGATGTTGAGAGTGGTTATTCATAATGGCTCCTTTTTCTGCTCAGAGTTCAGAACTCACTGAGAAAAACTCAGAGGCAGACAAGGAGAGAAAAACATATCAAGTTTGTAGTGAATGAAGCCGAACTGGAAAAAATGCAGTCTGCATCTTGGACAAAATAGAGCATCTACATCTTCCCCTGGAATTAAATTGTCTCACACCTACCTTGTCAAATGCAGCTGGACCATGGCAGACCTTTTTATAGGGAAGAAAAACCTGTGTGGCCCAGGACAAGCTGCTCTGAAAGAGAGACCACCCTGACGACAAGAGCCACACAGTTCCAGGTGCTTCAACTGGTCTCCCAATGAGATAACTTGCTGCCCCACTTGAGGACAGCAAGCGCAGAGCAAGGAAAGGAGGTAACTTCTTTCCTCTAAAACTCCAGAAGGGTTGGGACTTCCTATTATTCTGGGCCAAGGAATGATGGGAAGGGGAGAAAATGATATTTCCTACAAATGTATCCATTTCATTCTGATTAGGATTTACCTGATACTTTCTGTGTGCTTGCTTTGAGCTGGGTCCTAGGGATGCAGAGTTAATTGAATAATGTTCCCGTCCTTGCACCCACAGTTCAGTAGGAGAAAGATAGGGGCATATGAAACATGCCACTTTAGGCCACTGTGGTCCATATTAAAGTCAACACTGTAGATACTCCAGGACATTTTCCTAAACACAGTTGTCTAAACCTATATTCTGAGACTTGAAACAGGAAGGGGCTGTCACCACTCATACACACACAAAAGCATATATGCAAGCAAACACATGAAGTGTACACACACAGATACACACAAAGACTCACATATAACACACACACAAAGACACACAAAAGACATATGCATACACACAGACACAAAGATACAGACATAATCACAGAGACCCACACAGGCACATAAAGATAATGCATTGTAAGTCAGGTTCCTTCCAAATCTCAGAAAGGCCATTTTACAAAGCAACCAACATTGAGCCCCTTCCAGATGCTTGTCTGGGGCATCCAACAAAGTGCAAAGCACAATGATTGCACTTGAAACAGAAAAATGGAAAACAAGATAAAAGTCATTCTAAGGTAACCATGGCAAAAGCACGTTGGTGGTAAATTGGTACAAAACATATAGACAATCTAGAGGAGAAAAGTTATCATAGACTGAAATTACCAACAAGGGCTTCCTGGAGAAGCTGGGTCTCAGTTTAGACTTTGAAGAATGTGTCTAGACAGGGAAGGAAGAAATTTTCCATGTGAGAGAAACAGCTACTTAGAAATCCCTGATGCGGGAGAGTACAGGGGAAGGCCACGGATTTGGATAAATATTTTATCAAAGTATGAACACGAGGGCATGTTTACTGCTCCATTTGTGGGGGGCAGTTCACCAGCTGAGCAAGCTAGGAAGTGACTTCCAACCTGCCAGTTAATGGCCTGGTTGCCTCTTATCTCTGCACAGCCACCATGGGTAACAGTGGAGGAATGCTTAGCACACCTAAAATTAAATGGGGAAACCATGCAGAATAATCCATAAATGACCCCATCAAGCCTGGAAAACACTTTGCAGTTAGGTCTATCTACCCACTGCATTTGCCACCCCAGTTGCTCCCTGTCACAGAGCACAAGAATAGTCCCATTGAGGCTTTCCTGTCTCCCTTTGAGGATAAAAATGAAAATGGCACTAAGCTTGCTGGTAATTTCAAAAACACTTTTTAAAAGAGCACCTACAACGTCACCTTCCCCAGGAGACCAGGAACTTGATTGGCCACATGTCTTCTGTTCCTAGTCACCCACAACAGGTCTAAGCTGAACGTGGGTTGTTGTTTTTTTTTTTTTCTGCATAGATACACTTCTATCTTTTGTGCACGTCTCTCTGTTCTCATTTTGCATTCTTATTACTCAGCTGCATTTGTGTATAGAGGGTTGGATAGCCTCAGGTTTATCCATTCTATAATAAACTGCCCTCAGAACACTCCAAGTCAATTTCCATGACAGTTACCTGGCTTAATCTCTTTGTTGTGCTAGATGCCATACACAGGGTATAAAAGGCTTGGTTTCTCTATTCGGCACATCCCTGAAGTATTGCAGTGTGTCAGCCTTTCTTATGAGAGGAATGAAGCTCAGAGATGAGTCATTACAACAATGGAAATATGGGCTCTGTGTGTGGAGTGCATGAATGTTTCAACATCTGAAAAATAGTTCCCTCCACAGTTAATACCTTTGCGGACTCGTGCTATGATCTCTAAGTTTCCTGGGAATTTTCTTTTCTTTTTTTTTTTTTTTTTTTTTTTTTGTTAATTGAGGTTTAACCTGACAGTCTAGAAACCAAACACATCCTGGCAGGTGATGCTATCTGAAGCATGTGTTCCTGCTGGGATGTACAGAGCTATGAGGCATGCCCCCAACAGATTCACCTCCCCTGGCCTCAGGAAAAGGTTCTGAACTTTGTGGAGCTCACATGCCTAATGTTCATGGCTTTCATGTTTCCTCTCTCCAGTGGCCTGAAAGACACATTCTGCTGCTGTGGATCCCAGCAAACTTTCGCTTAGTGTGTCCTGTGTGGCTAGTACTGCACGAAGCCCTTGACACCCATTGTTTGTTTCATCTTCACTACAATCCTGTTTTTTTCATATTGCAGAGATGGGGAAACTGAGTAACTGAAAGGTTAAATACTTGTCTAAGAAGATTTTGCTCATCAGGGGACATTTGTTCATGTCTAAAGACAAGATCCAGTGGAGCGAGTGAGGAAGGTGTTATTGGCATCTGGGGGTAAAGGATTGGGATACTTCTAAACAACCTGCATTGCACAGGATAGCCTTCACAACAAGGAATTACTCAACTCCTCATATTACTAGTGCTGAGGTTGAGAAATCTTATTCTAGCAGCATGCAGTTATGTAGTTGACTTCAATGCAGGGAGACAACAATGGTGTTTTCTGGACCAGGTCTCCTATCATGGTTCTGGCTTACCTGAAAAGAAAAGAAGTCTTTTCCCCTGTGCTGGGGACTATTTTTCAGTCCTTATAATTTTGTCCATATCCACCTAGGACTTTCTTGGAAGCATTTAGATGTCCTGGGAGTCAGCATTACCCCATTCGTTAAGCACCTTCCAACCCTCATGCTATCCTCAGAAAAACAGGTCCTCAGAGATGGGGGTCTCCTCCAGCCTGACACTTTCTTGACTCCAAACCCTAGGAGATTGCATACCTTCTCCCCTGTCCTTATATCCAAGATCTATGCACTGCTCTCTCATTACAGTACTCTTGCTGAACTAAATAGCACTGAGAGATCTGTCAAACCAGATCTTCAACTTCTTAGTGTGAATTTCTAATCCCCAGTAAAAGGAGAAGTCTTTATTTAATACTGGTGTGCTTGGAATGAAGGGGGAAATGGGAAAGTGACTGTACAAAGGAAAGCTGACAGCAGTTAAGACACCATTCCCTATTTCATACATGGAGCCAACCCTGCTTTCAAAGGGGAAGAACAGATTTCCAGGGACCAGCTGTACTTGGGTAGTTGAGTAATACTTGTGCCGTGTTGATTTTCTTTTCTTTTACTGATATTCATTCTCCATGGAAGGAAGAATGAATTAGTAATGTTAGGTGGAAATCTTTTAAGATAAAAAATGCTCATAACACATAGAACAATACATAAGTCAGTGGAAAACAGTTCATTATCACAAGAATGTTAGCCCTCTTGGCCCCTGGTTTTTGGTCCACTTACATCTGAATTCTTTGAAATCTACCTTCTTACGTGAAATACGACTGGACCTCAGAAAGCAAAAGGGAGAAGGAGAGCTGATGTGCTTTTTCTCTGTTACAGAGAAAGCATTGCTATGAACATAACTTCAGATAAGTCTTCAGTTGTAGATAATCAGGCAAAAAAAAAAAATGTACTGGTCAAACATTTGCCTGGACTTTGCAAAAAAATAGACTGTTTTACACCATCATCCACTTTCCCCAGAAGTCTTATGCTTCAATTTTCATAAAACTTGGCTAAAGGACAGTGTTTGGAGTGTTCAAACAGTGGCTGCTGTCTAGAGAGGGAGAAACACACATTGACCTCATTCCATCTACCCCATGTCTCCTAGGTTTCCACTCAGGCCCAGGATTATGTATTCTACAAGGTTGCTATTGAGTCATACTCCCTGGATTTATGTTGTAAACAACAGCATAATGTAGTAGAAATATTTGGAGATAGCAGGCTTGAGTTAAATTCCATCTTTGCCATATACAGGTGGAATAAGTGGGCAAATTAGTTGACTCTAAGATTCTCCATTTTCTCTTTAATACTAGGAGGATAATAACACCTGTCTGAGCAACACTGCAGGATGAGTAAAAGTAACAAATACAGTAGAACACAAGGAAAGGCTATGTGAGCTCAAAAGCACTATTTAGATGTCATCCTCTTACCTACCAGTATGTTAAGGTCCTGAAATTGGAAAACCTATCCTGTCCTTTGGAAGTTTGTGAGCATGACTGATAGGCTTGTATATTCCCGGGTCATAGGCAGCCTCTGGTACCTCAGCAGGAATGGCTGAGAGAGGATTGACACATTTTTTTCTTTTATCCAATTTGTCCTTTTATGACTGAAGGTGGCCAGACCCTCTTCTTCATTCTCAGTCAAGAACACAAGGCTAAGTCTACATTCTAAATGCCCTCATCTTCTTTACTGTTGCATAAAAGGTCAGTTTATGGGGGGAGGATAATCAGTCTCTTTTTCTCTTTTTCCCCCTCTCTTTCTCTCTTCTCCTACCTTCTCCAAGCACACTTCTGCCCTAACTGCTGCTGCTCAGAAGCCAGCACAACCTTCACCTGCCCCAGGCTGCAATCTCTCCAGCACAGAGGAAAATCGAGCCAAGGAACTAGTTTGCTATTGAGATGTTTGGCTGTATAATTGGCTGCTCAGCTGAACAGTGAGTGCCTCATCATAGAGACAGAATCTGTTTTGCCTCATGAGGAAAAGGGAATGATAGTTATCCTTTTTATTATGAGAACACTAGGCTATGACGAGTAAATTATCCCAGTGCAGAGTAATTTTTAAAGCCACATTTTTTTCCCTCTTCACCTCTCTTTTGTCCTTACTCAGTACCCCACCTCTCATTGTAGCTGTCTTTTCTCAGCATGAGATTACCAATGCTATTTCTTGGCATAGTAGATATAACAAGGAATGAAAAGACACTTTCTGTTTTATTATATTTGGTGATTTAAAACAAAACAAAGTGAATTTATCTCAATTTAAGAGGTTTTAGCATCACATTCATCATACAAAATTTCTACTATCAGATCAGTTCCTTAGTAAATGAATTATGTATCTATCTCCCTTTCCCATTTCCACCCAGGAAAAGCTAAGTGTGAATATTAGTGATCCTCTGTTTGTCCAAAAGACAATGCCGTAGTATGTGTCACAGCTAGTTCTCATTCTATATGCAACCATTTAACAACTTCTGTAGACAAGGTGCCTTAACTAGACCTATAACAGTGAAGACAGCATCATTGCCTGACTCATCACCCCCCATCCCGTCTATGCACTGGTGGCCATAGGGGAAACATGGCACCGGGGATCCTCTGGTCATGACACAGTTTTGTTCCTGTGACAGTGATGTAGCCCAAATTTTGATGTAAGTCAAACCAAACCGTAGCTTAGCTTAAGTCACTTACCTATCCTTAAACAGTTGTAAAATCATAATTTATAACATAAAAAAACACAAATAAGACATAGAAAAAAGAAAAGGACATAAACATACCATACTGTAGTAATAGAAAAAAATGACAAAAATATGAGTGTAAAAAATATTCCTTACCTTTATTCCTGTGGTTGGCTAGCACACTAGAAGGGGCATTGCAAGGTGGAAGAGAGTGACCTATTTGGAGGAGGAAGCTGGAGAGGAAGGAGAACCTGCAGAAGGTGCTGGAGATACTGGGACAGGTGAACCAGGATTGCCTAAGGAACATGCAGGAGATGCTGAAGATGATGCAACCTGTACTGCAGGTGTTTCATCTTAAGAAGCAGCTGATGGAGAGGGTACAGGATCTGTTGCAAGCGTCTCTACCTTCCTAAAGAATTGTTCCAGGCCAGTCTGGAAGGTTGATGACTTTCTCTCTTTCAAACTAATTTTCCCATGTAGTCCATAAGTACAATGCTAACGGCGTAAGCCAAAACACTCACATCTCAATTTTTAAAAGTTTTTACTGGAGTGATCATCATACACTTGAAATGTCACATGTTGAGACTGTCATATGCCAAGGACCCCCTGTATTTCTCTCTTCTTCTTGACCAAGATGGGACTCTGGTCACCTGCCAGAGGATGTTGCAGAGAAAGATGGGCAGCGGATGCACCTACTGTTTGGGAAACGTAAGGGCAAGCCCTTCCGTGACTGTTTGGAGCTGTACTTACTGCCACTGAGTGAACAAAGGACATCTGTCTTGCTATTCTACTGTTGTTCTTTCTTCCCTTGGTCTCTCCCTCTGGATAGTGAGCAGGGAAGAGGCCTTTTAAAATTGCCTGTTCACATGACAGCAGTGTTATAAGGCTTCCAACTACTTCCTTTCTTGTTGTAGTAATTTCAGGAGCATGCCCCAGGCCCCATTTGTTCTGCCATGATGGTACCTGGTTGGAGGGAGAGGCATGGCTTACCATGTCCCTGGTAACACAGACCCCATGAGCCTGAGGCCTGAGAGACAGCGGGTGTGAAGCTGCTATGTGGGCCCTGCTGTCTTCCCTAGACAGGAGCAGAAATAAGGTGTTGGGTCTGGTTCTTGCTCATGTTGCTCATGTCTGCTCCTGGGCATCTCAAGATTGGAGTTGTCTCTATCAAATATGACATCCTTCTCAGCTGTTGACATGGCCCTTAACTGGCTCTGACAAGCATTGGGCATTCTATTTCACTTGTCCCACACAGCCCTCTACTGCAAGCCTCCTGGGTGCTTACCTGGTGGTTCCAACATTAACCACCCTGTTTCTCCTGTGGGCACATGAGAACTGTGAGACCCTTCCAGGCCACCTATGGTGAAAACAAATACATAGTCTCTAAAACCAGGCCTAAATATGCTCAACTGCCATTTTATTGACCTCATTGTGACTGCAGGATGCTTTTGGTGTCCTCCAGATCCCAATGGGCAAATGGGACAAAAACCTGCTTTTATTTATCTCATCCACCCAGTACTTCTCCTTGTTTTTAAAATGTGAGTTTAGTATGGGATTGATGCTATGTACTGATTTAGTGGCTGACTTACTTCTCCATCTCACAATCTACTGGCCAGAAGGAGACTATCAAGAAGATACCCTGTGTCATAATGTCATCCATCACAAAGAAGCATCTGTCCTACCCCCTTTCCTGGAATCATCATGATTGATAAAAGGGAATAAAAAACCAGATTGAAGATAAGATAATATCCAGAATATTATCCTCACGATACTCCCTTCAAGCTTTCTAACAAATAACATGCCATAAAGTCATTAGTCATTGTCAAAGCAAAAAAGAAACATGACATTCATCTCAATGTCACTGAACTTAAATAATCAAACACTATGATGGGACAGAATAATTTAGAGGAAATTCTTATAATGACAAGATGTTAGAACTAGAAGTTCCATAATCCTAGAGAACATCAGAGACATTTCTATTTTGTCAAAGAGGAAGTTGAAATGCTGCAAGCTTAAATGACTTATCTTTGGTCCTAGGTCCCAATGAGAGAGTAAGGACAAAAACCACATATGTCAGACCACTAGTAAAGTCAAATATAATCAGCTACACTGCTTCCAGTGGTAAACTATAGATAGGAAAACCAAAACAAACAGACAAAAAGAGTGTCAGACCAAGGCCAGGTACAGGTATATACTTAGCATAACACAACAGCCAAGAACATAAACAGCCTGGGGAGCATTGAGGCAGCCTCAGGTCTCCAGACAATTAAGCACGTCAAGAAAACATCAATGTGATACTGATCCATTTGTTCAACAAATCCTTTAAAAAATCCTCATTATGTACTAGACACTATGGTGTAAATCAGAGCAGAGAAGTAGTGAAGAGTAAAATAGCGATCTGGGAACTAGAAAGCACAAATTCCAAGAACAAAATAAGGGAGGAGGTCATAAAATGAGCAAGAAGTTGGATAATAGAAAGGCAGAAACAGATGGGAGAGTCTGGATTCCAAGCAAGATGTTTAGTCAAACTCCACACTATTTAGAAGACTGCATACTGAATCAACCATCTGCCCCAGGCAAGAAGCTTCTGTTTGTGCTAAAACAGAAATCTCTCCCAAGAAAGCATCTGTAGGAATGCACAACGGGCACCAGCTGTACTCATCCAGCCCATTCCATGCACTCTGCCTCCCAGATCTTAGCTCTTATAACACCCATTTTCAACTTTGCTGCTTTTTCCCTCCAAACAATAATTATGCCTACTCATTAAAGCAAAGGCATTGGGTTTACTAACTGTTCACTCCTTCATTATCATTACTTAGGATAAAATGCTCCTCTTCCTTTTCTGCTCCCTATAATTCTTACACCTGCAAAGGAAACTAGGAAAATGAGAATAAAAATAACTTTCAACCAGAATGATTCCAGCAAAAAAGGGGTCTCTAATTACAAGATATCATTTTATGGTGACACAAGTTCACCCATTAAAGATTTTCGCTAGCTTTCTTTGCATCTATCTGCAGTGCTGTCCTGTTTTACTTTTTATAATCCTTAAAGAAGAAAATAGACACATCTATAGAATTTGTATGTAATAATTTAAGTTTTTTCTTCATTTGCTCTTTTATTTATTTGGTAATGTTTTAATATTTCCATCCTCTGGGAAAAAAATTATCAATTATGAATATTCTGTTCACCTACAACACACGCCAAACACTCTGTAGAACTTACTCATATATTCTCTGCAGTTTCAAATCTATTCTGATAAGATGGAGTGAGTCTGCTCGGAGTCCTCCACTGAAATTCAAGCCCTCCTCATTCTTGTCTCAATACTTTTCTAGCTTCTCCACACACTGCATGCTCTGGAGACATTAGGCTCTTCTTTGGTGTCTTCTTTGTCTACTGTGATATATTTATTCTTTATTTCCTCTCCACCTTGAGATGTTTTCCCCCAAACCATGCTTTGAAATCTCTTTCCATCTCCACCTCTCTCCATAAATACTTTCCTGATGTCCAGTTTTCCAACAATCCTCCACTGTGGTTATTGTTTGTACCATGTTTACACATCTATGTGCAAGAATCAGATTTCTCACTCGTTTTCCTGCTATGTTTCCTATCATTCTTGAATTCGGCACAATGCATCCTATTATCATAATCAATACCTTGAAAAGTATATTTCTCAGGTGATCATTCTCCACACATCCATTCATTCATCCAACAACTATTTCTTGGGAACCAGATAAATTAAGGGATTCATTATGTTGGAGTGAATTCCAAAATATCCTACCCTTCTGATCAACTTCTTGTTTGATTTCTACTTGAATCTGAATCTGTGGCCCTGCACCTTAAGCCCTGTGTATTTAACTCATCATCTTATGACTGCAAAGTTTAAAAAGGCCTTAAAAGTAGGTATACAACTTATTCACTGTGTTTTTTTATGTGTAATTTGTATAGCACAAGTTTTATTCCTAATTTATTTCAGTTATATTGTATGAAGATATTTCCTGGTTGTGATTTTGATTTATTTCTGAGCCACTGTGGCTTAGAAGATGATTAGGCTTGAACCAAACTATAGCATCTCAGAAAGTAATGAGGCTTCTTACAATGGGGTACCTCTGAAGTTACTAAGCTTGTTCGCTTTCCAGCTAATGTATAATCAAGAAATACTGAGATGGAGATAAGGGAGGGAAAATTGCCTAGTCCCTTTTAAAATCCACTGTCATAATTCAGCCTGTGGTGACATTGCTGGTGACAGAGATTATTTATTTCACAAAGAAATATTCTGTTGAAAGAAAAATACTTTTCAAACTTTCTACTGATGGTGGGTTAAACTGGACAGCAAGCAAGGGACAAATGCCACTGGATGTTTTTGACTGAGCAGTCCTCCTCTTTCCTGGTGTCATTGATCACTGATAGAGGACAGAGCTTCGAGTGAGAGAGCACAAAGAGGGGGCAATGATCTAGGTGGTCCCACCAGCAGCCTAACCCTGGAGAGCTGTGAGGAAGAGATGGTGCATCTGGATCATCCCTTGTTTCTTATGGAGAATAAAATTATAAAATTTCATCCAATAATCTTACTACTGCTTCCTGAAGTAGTAAAAATAGTCAATTCTCTCTCATTGAAAATTTTCTTTCAGTTTGAGAATCATAACTGTTACAGTATGGGCCAAATAAGACAATACCTGTAAAGAGCCTGGCACAGAATGGGTATTTGCTACATATTGGCTTTTCAACAAACATTTCAAAAGAGTTAGGCTTTCTGCTTTTGATTTTCTCTTCTCTGGTCATCCAAACCAAATATATGGTTCCCTTACGGCACGGATCCATAAATAATTCTTCTACAAACTTTAGCACAGACTATCATCCACCTCCTCAAGCATACACTTTGTATGAAATAGCACTATAAAGTGGAGAGATTAAGGCCTGACCAGGCGGTGGCGCAGTGGATAGAGCGTCGGACTGGGATGCAGAAGACCCAGGTTGAAGTCCCCGAGCTCACCAACTTGAGCGCAGGGCCATCTGGCTTGAGCAAAAGCTCGCCAGCTTGGACCCAAGGTCGCTGGCTACAGCAAGGGATTGCTCGGTCTGCTGAAGGCCCGTGGTCAAGGCACATGTGAGAAGCAATCAATGAACAACTAAGGTGTTGCAACGGCAATGAAAAACTAATGATTGATGCTTCTCACCTCTCTCTGTTCCTGTCTGTCCCTATCTATCCCTCTCTCTGACTCTCTGTCCCTGTAAAAAAAAAAAAAAGTGGAGAGATTAAGTTTTATTTGTGACTTGTAAAATGTATATCCTCTTTCATATCCTTGTATTAAAAAATAGCTCTTCTAAAGTTTTTATTTATTTCTCTAGATTTTAAAGAAATAACAAATGCTTTATTTGTATTATAGCAGAAAGTTAGTGTTTTTTGTTTTTTACTCTTTGTGAAATAGTCCAGTGAAAATAGCTTGACTAAGATCATATCTTCAAAGATGATCATAGGGTGATCTGACTGTTGCCTGCTTGTCTCTAAATGACCACAATGTCCAAAAGTTGTCAAACAAATAAGAATGAAGAGCTTGTAAGATAGTATATGAAGTATAAGAAAGGAAACATTGAAATGATTGTGTTTATACTTTTTTTTCTTTTCCAAGTGATTGGAGGGGAGATCTAGAGGTGAACTCTGTTAAGTAATGTACAGAAAAAGATGCAATTATGCTGCTCACAAAAATTAGGTGATATTTAATAGCTTCATATTCATTTTGAAATATCTCCTAATTTTTGTGAGCAGTATACATTTCCAAAACCCAACAGTTAAAATGTTTTTCTCAAGGATTACAAAAAGGATAAATTCCTTTTTCAGAATTTTTGTGGGCCAATTTTTTTCATAGAAGATCACATTTTAATCTTTGTCTTTCTTAACGATTATCTTTTAGTTAGTACATATTTTGCAATATTCAAAGATCCAACCACACACCCTCAAGTCTGCTAGCAATCTTACACGTCAGTACATTCAATTACCAGCCTGACCTCTGAGTCTTTGTTGCAAGTCTCTCAGCTTCTCAAGGCGTTTATTTTCCACTAAGGCGACTCATTCCACATTTATGGCTTTGCATCTCAGAGACCTATTATAGATATTTATCCTACAACACACTGTAAACTGTATGGCTATAAGAATTACAAGGCCATGCTTGACCAGGCGGTGGCGCAGTAGATAGAGCATCAGATAGAAACACAGAAGACCCAGGTTTGAAACCTCAAGGTTGCTGGTTTAAGGACAGAATCATCTGGCATGAGCAGAGGCTCAACAGCTTGAGCATAGGGTCGCTGGCTTGAGCTTGGGATGACTGGCATGACCCCATGGTCGCTAGCTTGAGTCCAAAAGTTGCTGGCTTAAAGCTCAAGGTTGCTGGCTTGAGCAAGGGGTCACTCATTCTACTGTAGCACCATGGTTAAGGCACATATGAGAAAGCAATCAAAAAACAACTAAGATGCTGCAAGTAAGAATTGATGCTTCACATCACTCTCTCTTCCTGTTGTCTGTCTCTCTTTGTGTTTCTGTCTCTGTAACACACAAAAAAAGAATTATAAGACCAGTTGATATATAAAAACACACATATTTGGTTTCAACATGCACCATTTAAAAATAATAATAAATGTCATTCCTTTCTAAGACAACGTGCACATCAAATGAAAAGACTGCCTTATAACCAGTGTATTCTTTTCTCCTATTGATTTGACTGGAAATTTTTACTATAAACAAAGCCTAAATTTTAGCATATTGTCTCTGAGAAAAATCAAATTTAAAAATTTAACTAACACCTAACCAGGTGGTGGTGCAGTGGATAGAGCATCGGACTGGAATGCAGAGGACCCAGGTTCAAAACCTGGAGGTCTCCGGCTTGAGCGCAGGCTCATCCATCTTGAGCATGGGCTCACCAGCTTGAGCACAAGTCGCTGGCTTGAGCATGAAATCATAGACATGACCCCACAGTAACTGGCTTGAAGCCCAAGGTCACTGGCTTGAGCCCAAGGTTGCTGACTTGAGCAAGGGCTCACTTTCTCTGCTGTAGCCCGCCTGGTCAAGGCACATATGAGAAAGCAATCAATGAACAACTAAGGAGGTGCAACAAAGAATTGTTGCTTCTCATCTCTGTCCCTTCTTATCTGTCTGATCCTATTTGTTCCTCTCTCTGTCTCTCTCACAAAAAAAAAAAAAAGAAAAGAAAAGAAAAAGAAAAAAGATTAACTATCATTTTGACTGACCTATGGTAGTGCAGTGAATAAAGCATTGACCTGAAACACTGAGGTCACGGGTTCAAAATGCTGTGCTTGCCTTGTCAAAGGAGTTGATGCTTCCTGCTCCTCCCCCTTCTCTTATCTCTCTCTTTATTTCTCTCCCTCTCTCTCCTTCCCCATCTTTCTAAAATGAATT
The DNA here is from genome assembly GCA_037038555.1 of Rhynchonycteris naso. NCBI lineage: Eukaryota > Metazoa > Chordata > Mammalia > Chiroptera > Emballonuridae > Rhynchonycteris > Rhynchonycteris naso. Next base: position 235,549,934 of record CM072998.1, read on the forward strand.
TTTAAAAAAATTAACAATCATTTTGATAAAACAAGGCAATATACTCAGCTGGTTCAAAATTTAGTATGTCATCCGCTGTTTTTGTTTTTTGTTTGTTTGTTTCTTTATTTGTTTTGCTTGTTTTCTCATCAAAATAAATTACAGGAATGCCATAGATATGATACCCGCTTCACAGAGGAACTGGGAAAGAGGGCCTCCAAAGTCTTGCTGATTACTGGAGTTTCTGATTTCATTAGTTTGTTTTTATCTTAATGACTATAGTGGACATATAAGCTGCATTTGGTTCTCCAAGATTTCAGTCTATAGAACTAGGTACTGTTGCTTTAATTATTGCATTAGGTACTTCAACCTATATGTCTACTGCATTAGTCTCTTTGAGTTATAAACATCCTTCAAGTAAAGCTATGAATAAAAGTTTAACAATTCCCAAGTTGTACTTCATTTTGCCCACAATGACTATAGAAATTTTCTCCCTAAGCCCTTTCATTTATCACTAATTATCAAATTATTTTAAATTGGCATTATTTATAAAGACTGTACTTTATTCTGTGTCTCATATATCAGCAGGTACTCACATTACTCAGAGTTTTGGAGTCAGAGGGAAACCAATTACAATAACCTTGACTATTTCTCTGAAACAATAAAAATGGGCCCTTAAAAATACCATTGGGAGTTAATGCTTGACACATGGATAAAAATGAGCAGTAATTTTTTTACCCTGTTGTGTTAAATTCCATAGTTGGACACAAAGATTCAGGTGCAATTTGTTTTTATAATGGTTTTCTAAGTGGTATGGTTTTTAATTATACACAGAGTTCAATGTTCATTTCTGGAAATTTTAAGGTACAATATTTCTCTTCTATCTGCAGCTCCTCCTTTATTCAGGCTTGCCTCTCTTTAGGCATGGATAATTTGAATTCCCAACTCAACAATAAATTCATAGCTTAGTCATTTTTTTCCAGTACAGTGGTGAGATAAAAAGTATATGGCTTAGAAACCACAGCATAACCCTAGAGATAAAAGTGGCAATGTTTTCTCTAATGAGAAAAGTGTCTTGAAAATTGTCTATAATAATTTTTTTCTCTCTTTTATTCTTCAGGGAAAAAGTATCTGCTTTTGGCACTTGACACAGTTCCCTGTGTATAGTGTCACAGTCACCAACTTTGTACTTTCCCAAAAGGTAGATCTATACTTCGTTACCTTCTCCCAACTTTAATACCATAGGAAGTCTTCGACCATGCAGTAGGAGGCTGAATTTGTGCCCATCTTCTCTGTGGACCGCAATGTTTGATTCGCCAGCATGATTCATCTGGAAATGTGTCAGGGCCTAATGAAAAGTTTGTTAACAGAACCCAACTCACAATAAACTAATTTGGATGAAAAATATTAAAACTTACAATGCAAAATAGTAATTTCTGGTAGAAATTTTGCTACAACATCAACATTAAGATCTGAAGATATCTTGAGGAAAGGGGTTGTTGTAATAGTAATAATATAATAAGAACAGCAATAGTTAATAACTAACACAAGGGAAAGAAAAAAGGCCCTGGCCAATTGACTCAGTAGTAAAGCATCACCTGGCATATGGACATCCCAGGTTTGATTCCAGGTCAAGGCACACAGGAGAAGTGACAATATGCTTCTCCACTCCTTCCCCTCCCCCTTTTCTCTCTCACTGTCTCTCTTCTCCTCTCACAGCCATGGCTCAATTGATTAGAGCAGGCGTCCCCAAACTGTGGCCGCCTGAGGCCATTTTTCTGGCCCCCGCCGCACTTCCTGAAGGGGCACCTCTTTCGTTGGTGGTCATTGAGAGGAGCACATATGCATCTGCATCCTGTGCTCCTGGAGTACCGTATGTGACAGCGCTGAAAAGCACGGTGTTGCTCACATACAGTACTACTTCCAGTGACGCGTCATGGCTCCAGAAGTGCGTTTTGTTCCCATTTTGTTTTTTTACTTTAAAATAAGATATGTGCAGTATGAATAGGGATTTGTTCATAGTTTTTTTTATAGTCCGGCCCTCCAATGGTCTGAGGGACAGTGAACTGGCCCCCTGTGTAAAACATTTGGGAACCCCTGGATTAGACAGAGTTGGACTGGGCACTGAGGATGGCTAGGTGCAGCCTCCGCCTCAGGTGCTAAAAATAGTTCTGTTTCTGAGCAACAGCCCATGATGGGTACAGCATTACTGGGTTGGGAGCTTGCCAGGTGGATTCTGTCAGGGCACATGCAGAAGTGTGTCTCTTTGTCTCCCTTCTTCTCACTTATAAAAAAGAAAAAAGAGAGAGAGAACATTTTTTGGACATACAAATTAGAATTGGATCCATATTTCCATAGTGAACCTAAAAATACATTGTGATAAATAAAATTGCTACTTAGCCACCATCTTTCTTAGGACAATGCAAGCCTGAAGGAGAAAGAAGGACTTGCCTACTCAGTAATCTGGCTCAGACCTCCCTTGTAGCTGGATGCTGAAAAGAGACAATTGACTTAGAGTGCAGACAATTTTGAGGAGTTGTGGCACCACTCCTGACCACAAACAGAAGAAGTTATCTTGCAGCTGCCTTTGCCCAAGGACCTTTGATGAATTCATATAGGCCATTTCATCCCTCCCTCGGGGTTGACACCTTTGCTGCTCTCAACCCGCCCGCACCCAGGCATTTTTAAAATAAACTTTTCTTTTTGAACACACTAACCTTGTGTTTTGGTTTGACCCACAGTTTCTGCCTTTTACATTGATCCTCAGTTTTCTCTGTGTCCCCTTTTTTTAAAGCTTAAGTTGCGTCACCTTTTTTTCTGATTATATTATGTTGCTTTAAAAAGACCTACCAAAATAATCTTAAAAAAGAAAAAAACTTTAGAAGAGTTATAAAATTCTTAATACAAAAATGTACTTTATCGTGTTATTTCAAGTAGTAAAAACTGGAAGGACACTGCATAGTGGGAGGACAAGCCTCACAATCAAATGCCCTGTTCAGAATCACACTTCCTTGTTTAGCCACAGCTCTGGCAAGCTGTGCAGTGTCAGGTCCATCCCTTAAGCAGGTATTGTCAACTTTAGTAAATTGGAAGTAAAAAACTTCCAAACCTGTAAGAATTTTTATGAAGTTTATTTGAGCCAAACTGTCTACTATTGCTGGAAAGAAAAGTCTCAACAGATTGAGAATATGCTCTGGAAAATGACCATTTTACCACTTAAATTTTATACATTAGAATAGAAAAGGAAAACATTAGGTAGGGTTGCATGAAACTGGTAATAGATTAGGGAGGCCAGAGAATGCAAAGTGGGGAGATGTCTGGGATTGGATAAAAAATAAAAATGTATATACTGAAACTTCTTTAACATGAGCAGGCATAAAATAGTTGAGTTAATTAACATGATCACAATAACAATGAGGGGGTTTGTTGGTTTCTACTCTGGTAGGATGCTTGCTCTGAGGGGGGCAGGAAAAGAATATGACCCTTTATGGAGGAATGGTGTATTAAGAAAATATGACTTTGAACTCAATTGAGCATGAACAATAAGGGTCTCAAAAAATGGTTACAACTGACTGAGCCATTTACTCAGGGTGGGATACAACATCCTGCTGCAGTTTCCCTTGAAGCCAGGGGGGATATTATCACTTGACTGCTGGCCTACTTAGTGATTATGAAATGTGGTGGCTCTTCTTTGTTCCTAGAGGTTATGCACTTGAAGGGCCTTTTGTAATAGCCTGCAGTCAAAATTTCCCCATGAAATAGGTAGGGTCCCAGACTGCCCCTGAAGCTCTAGAGAATTTCCTCTTTGATGGGCAAGGCAGGTGGTTGACTTTGGATCCCCAGCTGATGCTTCTCAGTCTGGTGATGTGTTCTATCACGATTTGGTGAGATTTGTACATATTCTTAATTCTCTTTTTCATCTGGTGATGTTGTATAGACCTATTACTCTAGAACCCAGGCTGTTGTTTCTCCATCTGGTGATCTTGTAAAGTTATTACTCTAGAATTCAGGCTGATGTTTCTTATTCTGGTGAAGTTGTGTAGCTTATTGTTGTGTTGATTATACTAAGCTTTTTCTTTATTCTACTTTAGGTTACATAAGTTCTAACCTGTTATAGTAAACTTGTTATTGAACAAGTTCCAAAAAGAGATATAAACATGTTTTGAACAGGGTTGAAAACGTAAACATACTTTGATTAGGAGTTGATAAGTGTGGCTGTTGAAAATGATAAAAGCAAAACCAAAAATGTATGTAAACATGTTATTGAACTTGTAACTTGTTATTGAACTAGACTTAAATGGGCATGGCAGCCAGCTCATATAAATATCTAAGGGCATGAAGCTTTGATACCCTCTTTCTCCTTCTTCTATTGCTGTTCTCTGCCAACATCTGAAGATCACAGAAGCTTGAAGACCTTATCCCACTGAGCAAGCTCATTCAGGGCCCCATCTAAGCTGAACTTAGGCTGAGCCAACCACTCATCTGCGCTGTGAGAGAATTAAAGCCTACGTGCCTTTGACCTTGCATTTTGTCTCTGTCTCTAAGTTGAACTGAGTTCTCCTAACACATCATAAACCCTTGTTTACCAGCTGGGAACATATTCTTCTGGAGGGTTACTATGATAAAATCCCTTTTGATTTTGTGTCCCAGTAGAGCCTGAACTATGCATCAATCAGATGTCCCCAATTCAACCTCCCTGTGCAGTGGGTCTCCTGCTTAACAGCAGGGTTGGCAGCCTCTTTGAGACTACTCTTGAGAAAGCTATAAGGATTCTACTTATTGGTATTGAGACCAACTGTCACCAGAAGAAAGACACAACTGATACACAAGTTAGTTGCAAGAATCACACAGGCAGTTTATTACTCACAAACCCTGTGGTGTGCCTGGGTACAGCTTAATGAGGTCCTGTCATCGTGCTCCTCTCAGCTGTCCTTGGTCAGAGCTGTCCTTGGTCAGAGTGGTGTAGAGACAGTCCATGTTCAATACTGGAGTCTGGAAGACTAATTACAGCTGGAGGTCCCTTGGTTTTAGTATCCTTTTAAGGTATAGGCCTTCTAACAGGTATTAATCTACAGGATTATCACATCAAGCCACTTTTAGGGAGTTTCTCCCAGGGAGCACTTTTTTATCTGTACAATTTCACACACACACTATCTGGGCTCTGCACAAAAGACATATTCTTTCCTATCATATCTGTACACACTAGATTAGTTCCTACCCAGAGGTCATAGCCTTATTCACTTGTTTTAATGGCTTTTAATATTAGATCATAATTTATTTCTATATACCTTCTATATTTTCTATCTTTCTATATATTTAATTACTATAACATTATATTACTGTAACATTTTGTCTTGATTATTTTTTATTATTAAGCATAATAAATTTCCCCCTAAAATCCATTGTAAGTAATTGCATTCTCTGTACGGTGCCTCCTGCACAGCACATCTTTACATTTCAAAGGCATGTTATCAAGTATGTTATTGTAAATGCAAAAGATGACAGGCTAGATTGAAGTAAGCATTGACGTTTGTTAGAGAAAAATATTACCCTAGGACACGACTACCCACCATGAACTGCTTTTAGCTAGAAAATGTTCATTTCAGACCATCCTGTGTGGTTACTTTAGGTCTCTGAGTTTGCAAGGCCACCTTGCAAGCTTCCCCTGAGCTTGTCAGGATTAGCATGTGGCCTCTTTTTTGTCCACAGTACCACAGGAAAAATGTTCAAGATTTTTCAAATATTTGTAGAAAAGCCTATGAAATACCGAGAGCCTGATATTTAAATGGCACTCAAGTATAATGATAGCTATCATTATTAATGTTATTACAGATAAAATATGTTTTAATTTACTCAGTAGAACCTCATGTGGCTATGATGATAAGGCTCATAACAGATATAAAAGGTAAAAACTTAATGTTCCATTGATGAATGAAAAATCATAAAATGAAATTATTCTAGCTAGGTAAAATAATGCAGAGAAACAAAAATCAGAAAAAATGTGCTCAGTCACTAAATTTGCTTATTTTGGAAGGTGCAACTTTAAGTAACATTTCTTGTTCTAGTCATAGTCTTTTGAAATTGCCATATTTTTTTCATTTATAGATATGCATTTTCTAATAAGAGAAAACTTAGGTTTCCTTCAGTTTAAGAGGTTCCTTGCTAGGTCGGCATCATAAACACTAATGTTCACTGACTGTTCCTTATGGTGCTAGCCATTGTTAGAAGCACTTTACATGAATTACTCCATAGAATCCTTATAAAAGCACTGTGAAGTGTGTATTATTATACCATTTTACAGAGAAAATAATTGAGGCACAGAAAGGTGAAGAAGATCGCACATCTTCTAAGTAGTGAAAATTACCCAAGATCATGCAGCTCAAAACACTGAAACTGTTAACAGCAGGCAGTTAATTATTAACAAAAGAGAAGGAAGCAGACATCTGGTTAAGCCTGATTAAGGTGGGAAAACAGCAGTTTTCTAGTCGCCCCTAGAAATAACCAACATCCTGCCTAGTCGACTAGGCAGGAAAGATAGTTTTAGAGCCACCCCAGGGGTCACTGTTCCACAGGATGAATAAGGAAAGGGAGAAAATTGGGGGAAATTCCTTTCACTGAATGCATGCACAGTAGAAGCCAAATGAGGAAGCAGAACTATGAGGCAATGTGCAGTAGAGGACTGTTGGGCAAATGAGTTTGTAAAATTTGTGTATTTTGAGTTTGTTCACTTTTATTGTTAAAAATGGCACTGGGCAGTATGTGATCTGTGAAATTGCTAATTACCTTTCTGCTTGGGAAGGGCCATTGTTATGTTAATGTGTGCTGGAGGAGAGGTTTTGGTACCAGAAAAGTTTTAAAAGGAGAGACATAGAAGGAGGAAGAAGCCAAGATGGCAGGGAAAGAAAGAGAAGCCAGTTTTGCAGAGTAAAAAGCCATGTTGGCAGATGGTGCAGGGCTTTGGGACCAGTGAGGCCTTTGATTCTAGGAGGAACTGGAGAAGATTCTTCTGGTTGTGGAACAGATAATGTGTCAGTGGCTTTATGAGCCCTGTGTGTTTGTTTGCTCATCAGCCAGTGCGAGTCTTGAATAAAGGAATGGCCCACCATTTTTTAAATCCACTGTTTCTTTACGGTCTGTCCAAATCTAATGGGAACCTGCATGTGCATGGCCATGATGGCGGAGACTGCTGGCCATACAAGGACAAAATGACAACCATGTAAAGGGAAAGAGACTAGTCTTACTAATCTTAAAATATTTATAATTTTATCCTTTGCCAGGTAATGGAAATCTAAAGAAACTGACCCAGTTACAGAAGTCTGAGGCAATTTTCTTAAGTCATTCTAAAATGATAGCCTCCTTACCATTTCCAAATGGTGCGAAATGCTGATAGCTGAAAAGAACTTTCTTTTTATTTCTCTGTACCAATATATACAGGGCTACTTGTGGTTGTATTTTTCCATCTCCAGTTTATTTCAGTCAATTCAGGGGAATCGTTATATAATTTAATTCAGGATTACAGCATAACAGAGAATATATCTATCTGGCCTTTATCCCCTGGTTCTTGGTACAGAGTCAAACCACCTTGGAATTTCCTGAGTGATAACAGTGTCTTTGTTATGCTATAGAGGGAGGCCTGGTGGGCCCCTTCATGACGGAGGCTGGTCACCAGAGATCAAACATTGGGCTGTCAGCCCCCTACCTCCAAGAAACGGAGCTGTAATTTGATACCTGTCTAATGGTTTAATCAATTTTACCTATCTGCTAAAACTCCAAGAAACATTCTGTACACCAAGGCTCAGGAAAGCTCTCTGATTGGTGACCCATGGATATGGCCATAAAGTAACACACCCTGCTTCCATGAGATGAAGGCATGAAAGTTTAACATTCCCTCCTAGACCTCACCCTTGTTTATATATATTTAATACTTAAACTATAACCATGGATATGGTGTCTTCCTGAGTTCTGAGAAGCTCTGTACTGGATTTTGAAACCTGAGGCTCTGAGGACCATGGAACTTCCAGCTGGCATCTGAAGAGAAGACTCTTTGTGGGGTCTAAGGCTAATTCCAGGTAGTTGGTGTCAAAATTGAATAGCAAGCAGTACACATAGATGGGGTGGGGATAGAGCTACAGTGTTCATATTTAACTTGATTTCTAGGCCCTGTTCAAACCCAAGTTTAGACGATTTCTGTCTCCCCTCATTGCCACTGAAGATTTCTTTGGATTCAGATTACAGGCTAAAGTATAAGTCAGGGACATCCAACAAAAATAACTGAGAAAGGCATCCTGAATTGGCCAGAGGATCCGTGTACAAGACAAATGTGAACCCCAAATATTTCATAGTACAATAGAAAGTGACAAGAGTGGCTTTTGAAATATTGACATGCTAAAAAACTACTGTTAGGACATGGGTTGTCCAGTCCCTCATGCATGACCCCAGAGGACAGTCCGAGCGGCACAAAATGACTATAAGATGCAGCCTTCCTTGCAGAAACCCAGGAGCACAGCTGTGGATATGCAGAAACCCAGGGGCACAGCTGTGGATATGCAGAAACCCAGAAGCACAGCTATGGATATGCAGAAACCCAGGAGCACAGCTGTGGATATGCAGAAACCCAGGAGCACAGCTGTGGATATGCAGAAACCCAGGGGCACAGCTGTGGATATGCAGAAACCCAGGAGCACAGCTGTGGATATGCAGAAACCCAGGAGCACAGCTGTGGATATTTGGTTTTGCACAGGGAGGTTCTGCACAGGGCACCAAACATGGGTTCCAACCTCTTCCAATGTTCAAAACTCTTAGAAGTGCCTTTTGAAAAGTGCAAAAAAAGCAGACTTCTGAATTTCCAATAATGGGGACTCAGGTAAGTCAGTTATAAGATATTTATCTACAGAATACTGTGTAGCCATTATAAATCATGTTGTAGAAATGTAATCCTAAGGAAAGGTATTCAGCATCAATGATGTGGGAAACTCGGTGATGGAGCAGCACACCTGGAGATGAGCTTCTGCTTCTCTTGGGGATGGGGCTGCCCTGCCTCAGTTCACAATCTCGTCCTTCCTTGCTTCCAGCACTTTTCTTCGGGCATCTTCTAGCCACCAACTCTAGCCCCTATATACTATAGTGTTTTCCAGGTCCTCCTCTCTCTACTGGAAGAATGAAATAAGGAGTCAAGAAAGGGAGAGGAGAAGAGAGAAAAGGACTTTTCTTCAGTCTTGCTTTCTAAATATTCATCTAGGTAACCTGTTACCTCAGTGTGCTCATGACTAAGTCCCTCTAAGGAGTTGGGATGTTTACCCCTGAAGGCAGAATACTTGGATCTAAGGGAAATATTGATCAAGATGAAGGACTCATTTATTCACTGAACAAACATTGGCATCTACAAGTAACAGGCACAAGAAGGCAAAGAATAAAGAGAAAAAAAAAGACAATCTAACCCTGAGGTGAGCAAGATCAGGGCAGCATGGTACCCATACACTCAGGGCCTAGAAACAAAGAAGCAAACCTGGGATAAGGAAAGAAAGTTTCACCCAGGAGACTCTGGGCTCCTAACAGCTAAACAGCAATTTGTAATGTAGAAAAGGATGACAAGAAATTCCAGAAAGAAAAAGTCAATATAAGACAGAAGTCAGTCTGCTTTGGAAACCAAAGTTCAATGTAACTGGAATATGAAAAGTGGTGTCTGTCTTCACAGGACTTGATATTTTTGAATCACTAGTTTAGCTGTCCAGATACCCTCCAGACTGCAAGCTTCCTGAGAGTGTCTTATTCATCTTTATTTTCTTTGTGCCTGGCACACACTAGGTTCACAATAAATATTTGTTGACTCAAACTCAGGTAAGCAGTAATTGGGGTCAGCTGTAGAGGACTCTATGGCATACCAAGTTTAGACTTTATCCTATACACAACTAGGAAACTCTGTTGAAGGCTTTCAACAATAGGATAAAGGAACCACAGCTGTCTTATGGGAAAGAAAATCTGATGTTTCTCCGTGTTGGGAGTGGCAAGGAACAGCTACAGAAGTGAGGAACTGGAGGCAGAAGGGAAGGCTGAGATTCAATGATGTAATAGATTTAGAATATTTATTCCACAGCATCAGTAGGGTTTGGTAACTCAGTGAGAATTAAGAAGTTGTAGTCAAAGCTAATTACACAAATTAAAAAAAAAAAAAGGGCAACTGGCAGGCATCCACCATGACTGGGAACAGAGAAAGCAGGTAATTTTTAAGCTGATGGAAAAAAAAAAATTTTAATTTTGGACAAGTTAATTTTGATGTCTGAAAATCTTCCAGAGGAACCAATTTGTAGACAATGGAAAGCATATCCTGAGACCTGAGAGAAAAGGGAATTGGTACAAATTTAGTAGATGTCTTAATAGGACTTTAAAAGATGGTTGAGGATGTGATTCAAAATAACGTACATTAAAGGTCAGTGAAAGCAAGGTGGGATAGCTTCCCAAAGTTAACAGGGGAAGAGAGGATGACTGATACAGTGTGCACAAGTAGGTAAACTCTGAATGGCCTTAGGGCATTGGTAACCTCAGCAGAAGGGGCTTCTGAATTGTGGATTATTGTAACCAGTTACCAAGTGAATGAGGCTTGGAGACTATAGACAGTCATGAACAAATTTGCAGGGACCCCTTGCTGCAGGATGTTGGTGCTGACAGTCCACAATCCAGGCTTCCTGCTCCTAACTCTCCTGCCTACTGCTTCCCTTCTTCTACAAGTTTGGGCTTTGAAGCAGAATCACAAAGAAATTACTGCAATTTCCTAGTACTGAAGTGCAAAAGTAAGTCGCATCTCCAGAAAGCAGAATAAAAAGCACAACTGCTTCAGCTCTTTACATCGGTTGTGGTCTGCATCCAGACACTTTTATTTAGCTGTTCCAGTGTCTGTCGCCTTGAGCTAAAACAACTTAAACAAACTCATTCTGATGAACATTTCTTCTTGCACATTTCCTTTTGCTTGTGCACTGAGAGAATAGACCCTTTGGACCTAAACAAAGGAAAGCTGCTTCTGACAGAGCAGCATTTTGAAGATGAAATACCTGATCTATCATCCTTATTTCACAATCAGGAATCTGCATTCCATCTTGTTGTTATTTATTATGACAGCTAATAATAGTAGTGTTTTGAAAAGTACAATCCCTATATCCCCAAAATTTTAAATATCCATTACAAATAATAGTAACACTCTGTAATAAGTTTAGCACAGACTGATTGTTCTAACTTAAATGCAAATTTCCCTTTAACATATTAGGTAACATTTTTTAAAACTTTAATATTTTTAACTGTTACTGTCAAAGTAATTCCATATTTTAATCAGAATAGTTTAGAAAAAGAACTATGTTATTTCAGAAGATAATGAAGTCTGAGTAATGATACAGTCATACTTTGAAACTCAAAGCAATACATTCCTGTCTTTATCAAAAAGAATAAAATGCCACCTTATTTTGAAAATTATTCAGAACTTACTGAAAAACAACAAAGTAGAGGAAAACGGCTTCTCTATTATACAATGAAGTTATTTGTTAGGTTTCTTCAAGTGAAGGATTATAGCCCTTCAAAAGTGCATGTTTTTCAGTGACATACATATTTATATTTCACGCCTACTTTTAAAATAAGCCTATATTCGTGATCTTGGGTAGAACAAAGAGAAAATAAAATGCACATGTATGTTTTTCTTATTCACCAAATTTTAGAGTTAAAATTATATTTTGTTTCTGATTGAATAGCAGCTCCATGAGTAAAAACAACAGACAACAAAACACAACAGAAAACTTAACACTCTTTTTATCCAGTTTGGGATATAATATTTGAAAATGAACCCTTCTACTTATCTATTCTTAATGTCAAAATCAAGAGCAGATAAGATTAATTATTACCCATAAGAGCAAGCCTCTTAAGAAAAAATAATTACCTAAAATATAAGTACTCATTTGAAGAGTGAATGAACTGAACTAGTTTACTTTCAGAGTGAAAAGGGCCTTGGCATCTTTGTAGCTCCTCTTCCCTCTATGTGAATGCTTGCCCTCTGGTTCTACCCACTGCCAGGCCTTCTCATGCATTGCAGTGAGATCCACCTCCTCAGAGAAGCCTTCCCAAAGCACTTGACCTACCACGAGTCTGAAATAAGATTCTTCTCTCCTGGAATCCTGTTTACTGTCTCCATTGCTATAATAACTCTCTGTAATTACCTTGTTATTCCATTGTTTCCTTGCATTTTGTCATCTCCCTCAATAAATTGTGAGGTTGGCCAGGATCTTTTGCTGTTAAGTATTTGCAAGAACTGGCGCATAGTGGGCAAACATTCAATGAAGTCTTGGACCCTGACCTGTGGTGGTGCAGTGGATAAAACATTAACCTGGAACACTGAGGTTGCTGGTTCGAAATGCCAAGATTGTCTGGTCAAGGCACATATGGGAGTTGATGCTTTCTGCTCCTCCCCCCTTCTTTCTCTCTAAAAATGAATAAATAAAAAAATAAAGTTTTAGGCACTACTAAAGGTTGTAGTCACCCCAGAAAAGAACATCTCTGTGCCTTTCTCCAAGAAGGTGGGTCTGCTGTGCTCAGTTTCAGACGCTGCATGTGCATACGCCCATACCATGTTCACTTTCTGTAGGCAGAACCCACTCAGCAGTGTTTCTCTAGCCTAGTCTCTCTTCCTCTTCTTAGAAGGATGGCTAATCCCATTCTTATTAGCCTCCTGACCATATCGAAACCTAATTACTTCCAAACGTGCTTAACATTGGGAGTTAAAGCTTCAACCTGTGCTTCATCTGTCACTTAAGGTCTCCCACAAAGTGACCAGTGTTTAGAAGAAGAAGAGGAAGTCGTTCCCAGAAAGAGATAGAACCATCACCCTGTCCACAGCATATTCCCACCATGTCATTGGAAAAGAAAGAGAGCTGCTCAGAGAATGGGTTTCCCCTAGAGGCCTCCCCTCACAGCTGCATTCACCCCTCCCAGCCAATGACATTCCAGCCTTTTATGTTTCCAAGTCTCATGAATTTTAGAACCAATACTGGGTGTATATGAAATAAATACTACTTCAAGCACTCTGCAAGTAGATTATCATTTCTTCTAAATGCACGTTTAAATGTCAATACAAGGCAATACAATGCACCTCATCTGAGCCCCACAGAGGTCAGACCTTTGGAACTCACAACATCCCAACACACTGACAGACCATTTCTTCCAGTGAAGTTTTATTCTATTTCAGGTATTTTGCACTTCTGGTGAATGTTTTCTAAAAGAAAAGAAACAAAATTAGACCATAAATTCAAGATGAATATTGTTATCCTTTCCCTGAAGAAAAAGGAAGAATTAGCTGAACATGGTAGTAAAAGAACAGCTTTTCTAAACTCTGTCTTCACAAGTACTAAAACTGACAACAATAGTGTCCTTGTAGTATGACAAGGATATGGAGAAGAGGTGGTAAGCAACGCTGAAATTCCTTCAGGTATTTGCAGAACTTCTGAGCTAAAATGAAAAGCTAAAATTATTATTAAAAATAAAAAGTAGGCTGGCCAGTCAGTGGCACAATGGATAGAGCATCAGCCCAGGACGCTGAGGACCCAGATTCAAAACTCCAAGGTCACTGGTTTGAGTGCAGACTTACCAGCATGAGGCAGGGTCGCCAGCTTGGGTGTGGGATCATACACATGCTCCCATAGTCACTGACTAGAGACCGAACACTGCTGGCTTGAAGCACAAGGTTGTTAGTTTGAGCCCAAGGTCACTGGCTTGAGCAAGGGGTCACTGGCTCAGCTGGAGAATCCTGGTCAAGGCACATATCAGAAAGCAATCACTGAACAACTAAGGTGCAACAACTATGAGTTGATGCTTTTCATCTCTCTCCCTTCCTGTCTGTCTATCTGTCTGTCTCTCTGTCTAAAAATAAATAAATACATAAACAAACAAACAAATAAATAAATAAAATACAAAGTATTTTAACCCCACATCAATTAGCAGTGTGCCTATTTCAAATCTGCTGCTTTTAGGATGCCAATTCCTTTGGAAAAAAATTTTTTAAGTAACTGAGATTTCCACCATGTATATATTATTTCAGAAATTGGTTGTTTTGGTTATTGTTTTCTTAACTGTGAGATATCTTTTTATTTCACCACGATTATTGTTACCAGCAACTGCCAAAACAAAACCTGATTAAAGTTCCTGTTGTTATATTATAAATAAGTGGACATTTGGTGTTAATTGTATCTATAATCTACTAATTGATCCATTTCCATAGGTCAGTTTTCAAAATAACTTAATAAAAAATAATGTAAGCAAAATGTGGTTGTCGAATCATGAGACAAACCGATACTGTATGGTTCAAAAATGTTGACTTAAAAATCTCTAAAATTTGGCTGATTTGCAAGCACAATTCTTACAATAGTCCTTTTCCATTCATAAATTTAAAAAAAGGTAATATAAAAATACAAGCCATTTCAGAAAATTTTTCATTACTTTCTTAAATAAACAAGAATAGTAAAGAAAAAAAGAGGGGTTCAGGCTGAAGAAATTGGAATGGCGGCATGGTGCACTGAACGTTTGTGCCCTTCCAATATTTATGCTGAAGCTTTAACTTCCAGTGTTAGGAGCCTTTGAAAGGGAATTAGGTTTAGATGAGGTCACGATGGTTTTATAAATCATGAGATTTGTGTCCTTATAAGAAGAGGAAAAAAGACCAGAACTCTCTCTGTCTTCCAGCGCACAAAAGAGAGGTCACATAAGCACACAGCAAGATGGCCGCCTTTTGCAAGCCAGAGAGACCTCACTAAGAACTGAATCTTCTGACACCTTGATTTAGGATGTCCCAACCTCCAGAACTACGAGCAATAATTGTCTGTGTTGTTTTGTTACAGAACAAGAACTGACTAAGACAGGGTGCCTACTGGGAAAAGCAATAAGGTGCTAGAGGAAAATTTAAAATGCCCTCTAAAAGCAACAAACAGCTTCAGCATTGCCACCACTACAACAGAATAACCACAATAAAACTGTCACATGTCTTGCCTTCCAGACATTTAACGTCTCTTTAGGTTAAGTAAAGAGAAACCTGTGCTACTTTGGAACAAAGTGCTGCCTCATCCCAAGGCTACAGAGGGGCTCAAACCAAGCACCAGCCCTGGAATACAATTATCTCCCACCCTCGGCAGACTTCAGAGTATATTGGAAGGTTCTAGAAAATAAGTGGTCAAAACTTATAGGGCTAACGAGATTTAATGTAGCTTAGATTCTAGCAACATATAGACATCTCTGATAGTTCTAGGTCTTAAAGTATTAAAAACTTAACTAAAATATTCATTTATTTAGTTTAAAGGGAAATAAACTAATACAAACATCTGCCTCAATTATGCCTTAATAGTTAATACACTGCACTTATGTGTCATTATAAAGAAGACATCTATGGGTGATGTTTCCTATGTACTGTAATACCAGGGTCTACAGTCTGGACTTCACAGACAACATATTTGCAAAAAAAGAAAATGGGTATCACTTATCATCTAAAAAGGTAGAATGATAGATTAGATAGTCATTGGTATCTGTGCATAAACATTTCATTATAGTCATATGACATTGACTTTAATTTCAAGTTTAGTTTTCTGGTCTCAGTATCCTTTTTCAATGGTTACATTGTCACACATGCTACGGTGAAGCTGACAAAATCTCAGAAAGGTGAATTTCTATATTAAATAAGCCTCTTAAACAAAAAAAATAAATCAAATCAAGTTATCTCTTTTATTAAAGTCAGATACCTTTGAACTGCTTTGTTAACAGGGCTATCACTATACCTGAAAGAGGCTGTGTCTAAATATTAAGCATAAGGTATTCAGCATTACCAAAGTAGCCTGCCAAACAACTGTGTCATGCATAATTTCAAATCACCAAAGATTTTTCTAATGCTCTACTTCTATCCTCTATGTAATATGCTTATCTACCTTTATCAAATCTTGAGAACTAGTAACACTTAGAAAGCAAAGTTGCTAAAAGTGCATTGAGGTCAGGTGCAAATTTCTTTTCCATTTATTCCAAGAACACCTGTCTTGGTGTAATTACCTGCCTAAAGTTTCTAGCAAAGAAATTTTATATCCAAAAAGGTGCTGATTGTGGCTAGCATTTGAGGTTTACAGTCTCAGAAATAGCATATTGGTAAAAGTGATCCCCTAGAAAGTAATCTAATCTGGTTTTGATTAAGTCTATTTTCTTTTAAACTAGAGTGAAACCTAGCACCAGATAATTTTCCCAAGAGCACAGCATATCATCTTCCTCCTACAGGACATGCAATGGCTTCCTACTAACAAGTGGCTCTAGTTACTGGATTAAATTCATGGCCCTTCATCATCTCTCTCTGTTTTTTCTGCCTACTCATATATTCTTGTACTTCTCAAAATGAATTCCAAACTGCAGCCAGACTAAGCTTCTTATTGTTTTTCTTATTTATACTTATTCTTGTCGATATTGCCCTTACCTCAAATGCCCACACACATCGCAGGCTTGGAAGTTATTGAGACCTCAGGATGAACTCCAGCTCTCCCATGTAGTGGCTGTGGGAATGATACCAACTCTAATTTGATTGACCTCATTAAAAGAAATAACATTTGAAGTGTGTCTGGCACAGAGAGACCCTCTGCAAATGTCAGCTCTTCCCTTTGCCTCCATTTATCAAAATGTTAACCATCCTATATTCAAACAGATAAAAGCAACACTTAGTCAATAATTACTGTATGGTTCAAGACATGTCTGAATTCATCTTACGCTATTGTCTTCAGTGCTTTGTTAAGAATTCATTCCTCTCGAAGTCATGGATAACCAGATGAGCAGACATTTTATAATCAAAGATATTTTGCATGGGACAGGACATCCAGAGACACAAAAACCAGTGCTGGGATGGCCAGCCCAGGATACTGTCAGGATTCCATTTCTTCCTATTGTTCTGCCCAACCATCATTAGAATTTGACTTTTGTCCTCAAGATGTCTTCATGTTTATAACTTGTTGATACTTGCCTTAGTATCCTGGGAGGACACACAGGCATGAAAGAAGACTAAGGGGCCAAAAACTGTCTCCTTTCAAATCTTTTCCTTTTCAATAAAGAAGAGAACACTTCTCAAGAACTTCTACCTATAAATTATTGGCAGGGACATAATTGCTGTCCTCCCCTTGCCCTGAGTTACACACAAAACCAGAAGATAGAAGAGCGCAGCTTTCCAGCCTCTGTAATAAAGGAAGGTAAGGGGAAGGGGCTGTATGAGTATGGGAGTAGTCAACCTAAACCATCTGCCACATCTTTAAAGTCTGTGTATAAGCCTCTAAGTTTACCAAAGAATTAGCCCTAATCCACCCTCAGGGGGAAAAAATGTGTTAAGTGTGGATATTCAAAAGAATTTGTCATGGATTCTTAATTTCTAAAAAGAAAATGCAAATGCCATTGGGACAATAGCAGCCACACTGAAATAATTATACAGTTCCCAAAAGTAATTAGAGTAGACAGCATTCATCTAGATAGATGACTTCCCATATGTTTGGGTTTTAAACAAAGTCAATACATCACTGTTGAGGAGTACGCTTACTCTTTTCTTCCCAAAGAATGTCATTTGTGCACATGTGTCCTCCCAAAAAGTTAGGAAGCTCTTTGAGGTGCCCTATGTTCGGTGCCTCTTCTTTCCCCATATTGCACCCAGTAGGGTACCCAATAGAATACATTGAGTGTGACTAGAGGCTGCAAATTCACTCTGGACACTTTATAATGTTATAATAGCATTTAGCAGAATACTTATATGGAGTAACCACTCAGTAAATCTTTGACAAATTGAATATGGACCATTTATTTGTTATAAAATTTAACATGCTGACACTTTTTCTATAGATCTGAGAGGAAGAGACTGATTTGGTGGACAGTTCTGGCATCTCTGATTTAATAGCTATTTGGTTGCCAACTTCTCCCAGGTAGAGTAGGGAATATGTATGAGTAAAATAGAAAGGGCAGCAGTATTACACAACTCCAGGGGGCATCATTCACATTGCAGCCAATGAAACCATGCTATGCACAAATCATGGGACCTTCTGTTACAGACCTGTGAAGACAGAACCAAGACACATACATCTATTGCTGGCACTGTCCTTTTTCATTTCGTTAGCTGACTGCTGACTTAGAAAAAAAAATTCTTCTACAGGAATAGACCAAAATTCCAAGGCACCTGTTGCTATTATAGATAATTAGATCCTCTATACATGTAATATGAAAAACAAGTGCTTTCTTTTTAATGAAATGGTCAACTTTTAAAGCAGGTGAATTTTGACATTTCTCATTGTGACATCCAGATTCATGGTGGGAAAGACAACAATATAGCCCAGAGTGATGTTGTATAATTTGGAGGGTGAATTTAAAATGTGAATCTGGATTTCACTCAAGGTGTCAAAAAAGGTAAATGGCAAATGGGACACCAGTGCAGCCCAGTGGATTCTGACATCAGAGTTATGTCCCAAATTTTAGAGAGGTTGAACTGCTACATGTCAAGTAGCTTCAGAGAGTCAATTACCAACCTTTCAGAACTTTTGTGAGCAAGTTCATGTCATGGTGGCAGCTCAAAATTGGCCATAGTGACACTATTTACACCACAAAAATCCACAAATTATTCAAATTAGAGATTTTAAAGAGTTGTTTGGTAAACATTTACAAACACACCACTGCTTATGTATAAAATGAGCAAGAGGCTGCAGCCTTGGAGTTTCATGGCCAGACCCCACACAGGCACGATCATAAAGGCTGAGGATCTCCCAGAGAAATTGCTGATAGAGTATCACCAAAATCTAGAAAAAAGAGTCAAATAACAAGTCAACATTGAACTTCAACAGATGTTCTACACTGCACTGAGTCCTACAGTGATAAAATAGGAAACTTGAAGCCAGTTCCCTGACTTAGGAAGAGCTTCCAACTGACTTTCAAACTCTAATAATATGAATAATAGTAAACACTCAATCCTGACAGTGTGTCAGATAGATATCACTTTATTCCTTAAGACCTTATAGCATTGGTCTTATTAGCCTCAATTTATAGATAAAAAAAATAGAAGCTCAAAGAGGCTGAGCAAATCATTCAAGCCATACAAACAGTGTGTAAAGCTGAGAATGAGCACTGAGATGGCGGAGCCCCTGATAATGACACCCACAAAACGAGAATAAGATGCAGTGAAGACAAGCAGGGAGCAGACTGCCATGCCAGAGCCACCTACAGGAGATCAGGGAGGGAAGATGATCTAGGGATTCAGGAGTTGGTGGGAGAGATGTAGGTGGGGGCGGGGGAGGCAGGGCAAACAGCCATGGACAGAAAGCAGAAGAAAAGTCCACGCTCTTGTGGGGTATACCGGGCCTATGACTCAAGCTTGACTCAAGCAAAAAATGACTTCCACTCCAAGGCCATGACAAAGATTTCAAAATAAGCTCTCTGAGGCATCTATCTCTCCAAGATGAGCTACCAAGAGACAACAACGCTTGAATACCTAGCTCATCTGCATAACATCACTACTGAATTTCCTTTTTCAAAGAAACTCTAAGTCATTACTTCAAATTCTCATTCCCCAACATTAACATGGAACTAAACTTATGCTTTCTTACTGTGCCAAAACAAATTTTATTTGATTCATTATTAAAAATCTGGTGGTGGAAATTATACTTTGCATTTCATGGCATGGTTTAACTAAGGCTGATGTTGCTGGAAATTTTAAAACTCTAGTCTATCACATCTAAAACCAGATTGAATATTAATGATTTCATCTCTTCAGTGACTAATATCTCATTAATCAATTTTATTAATCTCTCTTTCAAAGCATGAGATGCAATGAGGTTCTATGAATTATTTTTTTAATACCATAATGTGTTTCTCTATCTGAGCTCCAGCACAGCAAAGTTTTACTATATGGAATCAAATACTTTGAGAGCTAAGTTTTAGCCTCTGAGATATATGAATGCAACACAGAAAAGCTTTATTGAAATAGCTGCTGTGATAGCTACAGTGCTGCTCTTACTCCAAATGCTAGACTTAGCAAGGGCTTCCACTGAATTGTGGATACATAATGAACACAGAGAGAAGAGTTATTTTCATGGAGGGTGAGGGTGGGGATGGGGACCACTTTCCCAGACTTGTTTCCTTCCTGTGAGAGCAAGAGGTTTGTAAAGTGATTCAATGAGTTCATTTTGGAAATGTTTCTTGACTCAATTCCAGTTAGACACTAAGAACACAGTCCTTCCTGGTTTTGACTTACTGACAAAAATATAAGTTCAAGATTGTTCTTTGGTTCATTTTAAAAATAAAAATAAATATGTAAAAACAATGACCAGAAATAATTTCATTTTGATCATAGTATTATGATTATCATAATTAAAATTGTGTATTTGAAGAATATTGAATTTCATGGGAAAAATGTCACAATATAATGTTAGATGAAAAGAGCAAAATGGAAACTTTATTATTCCAAATTTTAAAAATAATTCATGCATATGCTTTTCTGTGTATATATGTAAACATATATATTGCATATAAATATCTTTAGCAATATTTTGTGTATATTTTTCCAGAATTAAATATACATATTAATATATAAATATTATTTAATCTGTATATGAAATATTATGAAACACATAAATAGTATGATAGATATTTGTAATAACATATATATTTTATTTTGGAAGAATATACACAAAACATAAAATGTTGTTAAGACTATCTCTGGGTTAAAGGGATTTTTATTTTATTTTTTCTATTTTAACATTTTCTAATTCTCTACATAAGCATGCATAATTTTATAGTTAGAAAGACAGTTAAAAAGCCTCTAGTTAGTTGATAACCAGAATCACACTGTATCTAGTTATGAATCTCATAACTCTCCACTCATTGTTTTACTGATAAACTCACTAACCCTCTGGCTATACTGCCATGATTATGAGAGCTAGCTGATTTTCAGTGCAAGGTAATGTGCATCAGTCTCAGTGCACAGAGTCAGACCTCCCACATCTTCACACACTCACGTGCTGCTCCCACTTAGGGATGGAGTGGAGACAAATGATGTGACAAGCAGATGTGAGGCTAAAATGTCTCTGGATATTAGGGAAAAAATGTGTGCATCCTCCTTGGCTAGAAAACAGAAACAGTTTTCATCTCCAAAACACGTAGCAAAAATGAAAAAATACCAACAGAGAAATACTAGCAATAGAGAACAGGAATCCTCTCCAAAAACTTATATGGAACCACAAAAGACCCAAAATAGCCACAGCAATCTTGAAAAAGGTAAACAAACTTGGAAGTATCACACTATCTGGTATCAAACTATATTCCAAGGTTACCATAATTAAAATAGCATAAAAACAGACACATACATCATTGGAACAATAAAAAGCTAAGAAAGAAACAAATCCATGCCTATATAGTCAATTAATATATGACAAGAGACAAGAAGATACAATGGGGTAAAAACAGTCAATTCAATAAATGGTGTTGGAAAAATTGGACAGATACATGCAAAAAGAAAAAGAAGGAAACTTGACTTCTTTCTTACACCATATACAAGAATACACTTAAAATAAATTAAACACTTAAATGTAAACAATTAAATGTAAATTTTAAAACCATAAAACTCCTACAACAAATGATAAGTGGTAAATTCTCTTGTATTTCTCATAGTATTTTTTTCTGCTATATGGAGCAAGAGGAACAAAAGAAAAAATAAACAAATGGGACTACATCAAACTAAAACGATTTTGCATAGCAAAGAAACCAACCAACAAAATAAAAAGACAAACTACCGAATGGAAGAAGATATTTGCCAATGATACATGCAATAAATAGTTAATATTCAAAATTAATTTTAAAAGCTCATACAACTCAATACAAAAAAAAAGTACAATTAAAAAATGAAGAGAGGACTTGAACAGACACTTCTTTAAAGAGACTATACAAATGACTAATAGACATTAGCATCACCCCAGCGGAAGATTTTAGCAGTTTTGACTAGAATAAGATTCATGAAGAATTCCTACTATTTATCAGTCCCTATGAAATCTTCTGGAAATGATTCTCTTATTTAAATGGCTCATATTTTATATCCTTGAAAAAATTCCAAGGTAACTATGCCCACTTAATTTATTAAATTCCTAGAATTAGATGTCTAGAAATAATGAGACCTTATTAGAATATCTTGCATAATAATCATATTGAATAGCCCCAAATAGATGGATTTAAAAGCATGGAATCTATGGAATTTTTAAATTTACCTTATAATTAATGAATATTTCATTCACTTTGGTATTCATTTAAAAAGTACATATGTGGCACCTTCACAGACCAGGTATATGAGGATATGCAGTGAACAAAAATAAACGTGGTTTCTGTTCTCAAGGAGCTATGTTCAAAAGAGGAGATAGGAATGGAAAAAATAATCATACATGATCATGTAAAATTGCATGCTGACATGAACTGTGAAGGAGAGGTTCAGTGCTGAGAGAGTCAAGAATAAGGGCTCAGGACAGGAAATCCAGGGAAAGCTTTTCGGAGGAAAGAACACTTGAACTAGAGGCAAAATGGTGGGTAGAAGTTGACCAGGCAAAGAGGCGGTATCAGTGGTGTATCAGAAAGAAGCTAGTGTGATTAGAGAGGAGGGACAAAGTACAGTAAGTAGGGTGAAGAGGCAGGTAGGTCAGACCAGGACAATCTTGAAGGCCTAAGAAAGGGGTTTGTCTTTATCCTGGAGACAATTGGAAGACACTGACATGGCCATTGAAAAAGGCTGACCTGTGATGTAGGAATAGATGTGGAGGGAGGAGGGTTAGTGAGGCAGCAAAATTAGACAAATCAATTAGGATTTGCTACACTCCAAGCAAGAGAGAGATCACTTAGACCAGGGTGGACGTGAGTAGCAGAGGGATCATTGAATTGCTTTGGGAGACCTACTGTCAACTCCCCAATGGGAAAATGAAAACAAATGTCTAGGAGTACAACTCTCCTCCTCCAAGTCCTACATATAGATAAAGCACTGCTGGTGTTGGAGCCGTGTCCCATGACCTTAGAACTGAAGAGAAGGCAGGGTAAAGGAGGGAACTGTGTCTTTCACATGATGCATTTAAAATAAGTCTTCTTATGACACTGATACAGTCAAGTTAATTACCAATATTAGACACAAGGGGAACACTGTAAAATGCAAACCATGATGTTCAAGTAGCCTCTGTTGATATAGCTTTCACCACAACTCCCCCTGATCCTTAATCTTCATAACAACAACAAAAAAAATCCATTATATTTGCATATAATATTTTTATTTAAAAAATAATTCAATATGTATTATTCCATTTGGTTCAGTTAATGAGGAACCTAGATTCCTGCTTCTGGGTTCCATTTTTTCATGAAAATCTGCTGGTTTTTATGTTTACCCTCATAGTTTTTGCATAATCACAATTCTACTTTTCCAAAATGATGCCAAAAATCCTAATAGACTTCAAGATAATTAAACAGACTATGATGATGATAGTAGCTACATGTATGTAATATGCTCAGTACTTTACATAGAGTGTCTTACTTTATTTTCACAACAATCTTATTAAGTAGGTGGTATCATTAGCCAATTATACAGATGAAAACATTGAGACTCAAAGATGTTAACTAACTCAAGGCCACCAGGTTAATAAGTTTATGAGGCATAGAATAAATTCAAACCCAGGCTGGATGCCAAAGCCTGACTTCAACCACCAACCCATACTTCCCTACATTTAGGTTGTCTGAGGTTTGCAGCCACATCCTATTCAGTCCATACCATTGGTCAAATACCAAACAAGTTTAGTGAGCACTAGTAGATTTCAATGACTCCTTTGCGATCTCCTTATTGCTAACCCATCACAGATCTAGAAGTTTAGACTGAGACCATATTTATGTGAATCATTTTGTCAAGGTATATGTCAGGTAGTCCATGAACATTCACCTCAGACCATGAACATTCACCTCCAAAATGAACAAACAATTACATTTTTTCTTTCCAAAGTGTATATTGTCTCCATATGCAGAATCACCTAGCTTGGGTAGTTATAGTTATGTGATAATACATAGGAAAGGTTATGAAGAAGGTCAGTTTTGAGGTTCAAGGAAATGTTTGGTGTATTGAGGCAGAACAACATTTATGTGGATGAGTGTTCAAGTTCTGCACTGCTGGCTTCACAGTAAGTTTGGATCCTTTGCTCAAGTTGCCGGAAGTGCCAGCAGATAAAGCATTTGATCCCAGGTCCAGATTAGTTCTAACTCACTTACTAACTGCATTTGAGGAGGACGGTGTAGAACCAAAATTAAGTTAGGAGGAAAACAAATATGGCCATAAATGAAGCCATTTCATATGAGAAGTATGTAATATAATAACAAAGTATAATAATAAAGTTACTAAAAGAAATAAGGAAGTGACAAACCTTTTTCAAACTGGACCATTTTTGATAGTGAAAAAGGCCTTATTAATGGCAATGTCACAATCAACTAAACTGAGCTGTCCCAACATATCAGTCATAGGATAACCTAACAATAAAGAGGGTAGAAAGTGGAGGAAGCCACATCAAAATATGTATAAGTAAGAAAAAGTTATGGAAGAGAAAAGAGATCACATGACAGGAGAGGTAAGATCATGAAATGAGTTGCTGCAAAAATCCCAATGGGGAAAGAGAGCAGATTGAGCTGCCTACAGATGGAAGTGGATTTGACCAGAACTTATGATGCTTAAGCATCAGGACCCTTTCAAAGATCCAGTATTGGGTTCACATGATCCCACATTTTGTAAAATAAGAAAAAGTAAAAAACTTGTATACTCTTCTACTTCAAGAAGTTCTATCCAGTTGTATGAGCATCTAGCCTCACAATACCTACACATATTTATGCTTACAAAGCTGATTCTTCAACAAGGCTGCCTCTAGGCTCCGAGGTATGTATGCTAGGACTAGACCACGGAGAAACAAAAGCTTTTTCAAAATGCCAACATTACTCCTCTAAAGTTCCCATTTTTCTCAGGCCACAATTATCAAGATATATGGCTTGAGCACTCAGCAGCCTGACCACCACAATGGTGGGACACAACTTAGACAAGTAAATTGGAGAGGCCACCAACTGGGTGTGCTTCACCTAGCCCTCGCTACTGATTCAGTAGTCTATAGAAAAAGTTATAGCCTCAGCTTTAAAGTGAAGGCTATAGGAGCTTTAGGTAAATGTGGAAAAGGCCCAATGTCAAAGTGAGTTTGCTGGTCTGCTCTGTGGAGATAGCCTAACCCTGTCTGTTGGTTTTGAAAGTTCTCACTTAACTACATGAGCTAGAATAGGTGTCCCCAGTAGCTAAGTGTCAACTCATGAGCTTCCTTTTGTTGGGGCACAGATAACTCACCCTATGTCCCCTCCCTCTTTACCACAAAGAAGTGATGAGGACTGAAGAGCAGGTAGGGGGAGCTTTTTAGAATAGGGCTCAAGATACTAGATGATGAAATGTCAGCTTGTGCTGAAGAACATATAAAAGATCCATAATTTGCCTCACTTTCTTAAACTGAACTACTGGAGGAGAGAGGGGAAGTGACAACTTCTTCCCCAGAACAATGAAACTCTGAAAGCTGAGTGGGAAAAATCAGTGACAATAACATGATGTCTGTCAACTTCAGAAAAATTAGAATCAGAAAACCAAAAGTAAAGTTGAAAGGAGACAAATTAGGTTATATCAGGGTTTGACACATTGCTGAATACTTGCTAATGGAAAAAAATTTATTTAAACTTTCTCATTGTCTCTATGCATAACACTTTTAAAAAATCACATAACATTTTTATAAGAGTATTAAAAATAACCTTGATTTAATAAGAAAGAGAGTATGACAGGCACATCGGGTTTATTCTCTAAAAATGGCAGCAGCTCATTCTTTATACCTTTTTTATTTTTATTTTCTAAGCTTTACTCTAAATAATTTAAGTGGAAGCAGAAACAGAAGCCTTAAAACATCCAATTGTTGCTGTTTCATTGGAAACTTTAAGAAACAAATTGCAGGAAAGCCAGAGATGTAACATGAGAATGTAAGTGAGGACTTGGATTATATCAAAGTTAAAAGCTTCCGCACAGCAAAAGAAACCAACAACAAAATGAAAAGGCAGCCAACCAAATGAGAGATGATATTTACAAACAAGAGCTCCAATCAGGGGTTAATACAAAATTATATATATTTAAAACTTAAAAAGCTCTGCAACAAACAAGCAAACAATCCAATTAAAAAATGGGGAGAGAACATGAACAGACACTTCTCCCAAGAGGACATACAAATGGCCAACAGATATATGAAAAGATGTTCATCTTCACTAGCTATTAGAGAAATGCTAATCAAAGCTGCAACAAGATACCATTTCACACCTGTTAGACTAGGTTTTAACAACAAGACAGGTAATAAGTGTTGGAGAGGCTGTGGAGAAAAAAGGAACCTTCATTCACTGCTGGTGAGAATGTAAATTGGAATAGCCATTATGGAAGAAAGTATGGTGTTTCCTTTAAATATTAAGAATAGAACTACTGTATGATCCAGTAATCCCTCTACTGGGTATATACGAAAAAACTTGAAGATATTGGTAAGACATTTGCAACCCCATGTTTATTGCAGCACTTTTCACAGTGGTAAAGACATGTAAATCACCAAAGTGTTCTTCAATAGAGGATTGGATTAAGAAGATGTGGCACATACATACAATGGAATACTACTCAGCCATTAGAAATGATGTTATATTGCCATTTATGACAATATGGAAGGAACTTAAGAACATTCTACTAAATGAAACAAGTAAATCAGAAAAAGCTAAAAACTATATGATTCCACACATAGGTGGGCTATAAAAATGGTACTCATATGGACATAGATAAAAGTGAAGTGGTTAGTAGGGGAAGGGGATTAGGGGGAAAGGAGGAGAGGAGGAGAGGAGTAAAGAACACCAAATATATGGTGACAGAAAATGATTTGACTTTGGGTGATGGGCAGACAACATAATCAACAGTTCAAATAGTATAGAAATATTTGCCTGGACCGATATACTCTTATTGATCAATGTCACTTCATTTAATTTAATTTTCTAAATAAATTTTTTTTAAGTGAGGATTTACAGCCAGTGCTTTGTTGGAGAAAGTTTGATGACAGACACTCCCAGGCTCTGCAACTTCCTAGCTAAATAACCTTGAACATGTTATTCAAATCTTCACTTTATCTTCTGAATAATGAGGGTAGTATTTGTGTTTTATATGTCAAAGAGTTAATGAGGATAAATAAAATGATATTTCTGAGGAATTTAGCATATCACTAGCACACACTGAGTACTCAGTGAATATTTATTTGCTGCTGTCATGACAATTCTTAACTGGTAGCATGACAAAAGCTTAAGGGATCATCTCTATCCCAGAGTTGATAGAAAATGTTGGTTGATAAGGTATGCCCTCTCAAAGCTTACCATGTAGGTGTGTTCAAATAAAAAACAAACATTTATTATGTGTTCCTTTTTGCCAAGGCACTGGGCTGGGCATCAGAAAGTAAAATATTATATTGTGATTTTTTTTTTTAAGTGAGGACAATTTTCTCATTTGAATATCTTCCTCAGGGGATTGAAATGCAATTTGTTGGGTAATAAGCTGAGTCATTTTCTATGGTTAGCAGATGTGACAAAGCCACATAGCCACATGGCTACTTAAACTTGATCAAACATTTAATAATGCTAATGTCAATGATCACTTGGAGATAATTGGCAATTATTTTCAGAGCAGCCATGAAACCTACACATCCTAGACGACCTCACTCAAAAATACTCTTTTTCAATGAATTGTTTTATTCAAACCAGGAGTCATTTTGGAGTACTTGGGCCTCCCAGGAGACAGTCTGAGTCCAACAGTTCTGGATTTCAATCCCACCTTCACTTCTCATGAGTTGTATAACTTTAATCAAGTTACAACAACAGTTTGATGTGTTATAAGTATCCTAATGGAAAAAAGAAACACTTAATAATGGGCCTGGCACCTTATAAGCCCTAAGTAAATGTTAGGAAAATTTTTTAAAATGGCTCTCTAACTTACACACAGGTAGCAGAAGGTTCTCTTCTCCAAGTTAAGTCCTTTACTAATCCTTTCTCTCATGCTGGCAAAAGAAGTAACTCAAGTTAAATATCATTATAAGATTGGTATGTAACATTATATGAATTTCAGGTGTACAACATTATAATTTGACATCTTTATACTACAAAGTGATCTCCTCCAAAGGTTATTACCATCCATCACCATACAACTGTTATCTTTTACCCATTTGTCCACATTACAACCCCTTTATTCTCTGGTAACCACCAATATGTTCTCTGTATCTATAAGGTTGTTTTGTGTTGTTTGTTGGTTCACTTGCTTTATTTTTTTTAGATTCCACATATGAGTAAAATTATACAGTATTTATCTTTCTCCATTTGACTTACTTCACTTAATTTAATTCCCTCAAGTTTCGTCCATATTGTTGCAAAGGATAATATTTCATTCTTCATTCTTTTTGTATGCCTTCTGTATGAGTAATATTCCATATCTAACATATCTTCTTTATCCATTATATATTGCTAGACACTTAGAGTGCTTCCATTTCTTGGCTATTGTAAATAATGTTGAAATGAACATAAGGGTGCACATATTTTTTTAATTAGCACTTTTATATTCCTTGAATAATTACCCAGAAGTGGAAAAACTGGATCATATCGTAGTTCTTGTCTTAGTTTTTTGAGAAATCTTCAAACTGTTCTTGTCTTAGTTTTTTGAGAAATCTTCAAACTGTTTTCCATGAGGAAAATACCAATTTTATCCCAATTTTAAAAAAATCAATAAAATGAGTGTCAGGAGGAGAACACTGAATAAAAGATACATTAGAGATATAAATTGTAAATTAGAAAAAACACACAATAAAATAAACTATCTTCTTTTGTGCTTAAATAATGAATGAAACTTATGGTAACCATAACGGATGTTTTTGATGTCTTGAGTTACTTCAACAACTTGACCTTGGGTTTATTTCTCTGGAGCATAATGTTGAGCCCATGTGAAATCTTATTACTTGAGCAAATTTGTTTTCAGAGGAGAAAAACAATTAAAAATTGATTCTGTACAATTTCATAAATGATAATGCTAAAATGAAAAGAGCAAAAAAAATTTTTGTTAAGTATGCAGGTTCTTGATAATTAAGGGAGCTTTTATCTCAGAAGCTCCCAAATAAATGAAACATTTAAATGTTGGCAATTAAATGATACCTCTCATGTGATGCATAGATATTCAGAGGTCTGAATTTCTAACTGTAAATTTTCCAGCTTCCTAAATTCCCTTTGTGTTGTTCATGCTCGCTATTGGGAATTCTACTATTCCCTACTACATCTACTAGAAGGAGAGCAAAAGTGAAACAAAGAATAAAGGGTCACCAAACAATTAAATTTATTTTTTGTGAATAGCTTTCTACATAGCAATGTAGCTACTATTGAACATTAGTAGTTTGGGCCAAACTAATGAAATAAGTAAAAGCAGATTGTAGCATAAGAATTAGAATATAAGAAGCATATGCATGTGGTAGAATCATACTTCTTAAACCCCCTAAAAAATAAATCAATGGAAACCCCTGCAAACAGTAAGATAAATTAGTACAATAGTTTTAAGTTGATAATTTTGAAACATAGCCCTCACATGAAACACAGTGCAAAAATATAATGGAAAAGATTATCTTATTTACATTTTTTTAAATTGCAAATAAACTAAAGATTAAGAAATATATAAAAAACTATATGAGGAAAAACAAAACACTCCTATAAACTACAAAGTTTACTGAAAAGTGTAAAGACAGGCAGTAAGCCTTGGTAGCAAAATTCAATGCTATAAAGATGTCAATCTTCCCTCAACTGATTTATAAGCTTAATGTCATCTCAATAAAATAAGGTATTTTTTTTTCTGGAGATAAACAGAGTGGGTATAAAGTTTATTTGAAAAAAAAAACAACCCTGACCTGTGGTGGCACAGCGGATAAAGCATTGACCTAGAATGCTGAGGTCGCTGGTTCTAAACCCCTGCTTGCCAGAGGCAAGGCCATGTGAGAAGCAAATATGAGTTTATGCTTCCCGCTCCTCACCTCCTCCTTTATAAAATCAATAAATAAAATCTTCAAAAGAAAGAAAGATAAAACAAGCAAGAATAACTACAAAAACTCTGAAAAAGTAGTACAGTGGTTCAGGTAGAGTGGGAAAACAATTTCTACTATATAAAAAATATTTAAAATTATTGTTATAGCATAAATGATAAGACCTATATAATTAAAATTGCATGATATTGATTCATGAATACATAGGCAATCTAATAAAATAGGAAATTCAGAAATAGACATAGTTGCATGTGGAAATTTAGTACTGTATATGGGAAAATCAGAATCTCAAATCAGTGGAAATGGGATGGATTTCTTAATAAAGTGTTATTAGAATAGTTGAATGGTATTATGGAAAATAATAAAATAGGATCAATTTCTTAAAATAGACCCAAAGAAAATTCAAAATAGGTTAGAAATTAAAAGTAGAAAATAAAAACACACAAGTATGAGAAGAGGAGTGAGTTATTTAATTACCTGAAAATGCACAAAACCTTCTTAATTATGAATCAAAATAAATAGAAGATATTAATCATTTTAAGTATATAAAATCAAAACACATTAGCTATAGCATAGTACAAGATAAATGACAAACCGAGGAAATACATTTGTAACATATATCATGAACACAGACAAAAACATAAAATTGCTAATCTAAAACAAGCTTGTATGCCTGACCAGGCAGTGGTGCCGTGGATAGAGCGTTGGACTGGGATGCGAAAGACCCAGGTTCGAGACCCCAAGCTCGCCAGGTTGAGCGCGGGCCCATCTGGCTTGAGCAAAGAGCTCACCAGCTTGGACCCAAGGTCGCTGGCTCCAGCAAGGGGCGGCTTGGTCTACTGAAGGCACACGGTCAAGGCCTTCATGTGAGAAAGCAATCAATGAACAACTATGGTGTCGCAATGGCAACAAAAAACTAATGATTGATGCTTCTCACCTCTCTTAATTCCTGTCTGTCTGTCCCTATCTATCCCTCTCTCTGACTCTCTCTCTGTCCCCGTAAAAAAAAATAAAAATAAAATAAATAAAATTAAAAAAATAAAACAAGCTTGTAAAAATGGAGAAAAAGATGGACAAGAGGTAAGAATAAAATAATCTTAAGAAAAGAGATGCAAATGGACCTTACATATATAAGAAGATGCTCATGCTTGCTCATAGAAAATAAATGTGAACTAAAATCTACTCTTCAGTCAGATGGACAAATATCCAAATATTTAACTGTATACCTACCACCACCTTGCCCCCTCAACATTCCACCAGTAGCAACAACAGGTACAAGGAGAAATAAAGAGGTACAAAGATCTATGTAAATAATTTAAAATTTTTTATATCCCAGAACAATTCCTAAATCAGATCAATTCAGAAACTGGCCATTCACAGGGTGAACTAGTTGCCTTACCTCCTACCCACTGGCTGATCAGCAGATGTTCCTAAAGTTGGTTTAAAAGCTAAAAAAAAATCCTTATTAAAATTTTTGAATGCTTATTTTTTCCTTCAGCTTACACAACTAAAATTATTACTATATTTTCTTTTTATTTTGTACTAGTCTTACAGTTTCCAGTCTTCTTATGAAAACATCCAGCTCTGCTGATCATCACACTGCTTAAGTCTCTATCAAGGATGGGGCAAAACCCCACCACCACCACCAAAATGAATCACTGTTTGTAGCGAAATAATTTTGACATTAGGTCTTGTCTACATTCCAGTGGCACTTTACAATCAAACAGAAAGCAAAAAGGTGTCATTTTGCTGTGTGGTAAAGACATTGGGATGATGTTGCTTATTTCCAAATTAGAGGTTGAATGCCAAAATAGGATCCCTACTCTCCACTGCTGAGGGCAACAGACATTGCAAAGTAGGTACTCTAAAATGGGACAAAGTACAAAAAGCCAAAAAGAAATGTTTTCACCATGAACATCTCATCTCAATTGGGCAGATCTGGAACCAAGAGGACATTCCTAAAATATCGACTTCAATTTAATCTGGCACACTTAATTGGAGATTTTCAGGATAATTGGCTCTTCTGGACATTTAAAAGCAAAAATAGCCAGGTCTGTTAATAGAAGATCAGGTGTTAGGTATTTCAAAATATTATTCACAGCCATTAAGGCAGTTCCAGACAAAGCATACTGGACAACGTGGTGCTCATTAGCCAGAGCATGAGATTAAACAGACAGGCATAGCGCCATGGGCACACCAGCTGCCTCCACCACATTGGGGAGCTCCTGAAGTCTCTACAGGCTTTTACAGAATTCCTGTCCAGAGCTCCGTCCTTTAGCCAATAAAGAAAAAGAGGAAATGGGGCTTTTATGTGAACCAAAGGAGAACCTGAAAATAAAATCTCCTGAAACATGGATACTCTGATATTTCCCAGCTACACATGTTTTTAACTTTAGATTCTTCTTCTGTTCTCAAGTATGAAGTCTTTCAACTGTTTATGCCTTGGGTGTTAGGTGTACTTAGACTCACCCAAACAATGAAACGAAGAACAGCTTGCGGGATGGCATCATTCTCAGCAGCCAAGAATAAAGACTTTATTTTCTTCACTGATCATTACCCAAGTTTGCGTTTGATAGATCCCACTAGGCAGACTTTGCCATCTTGGCCTATTACAAGAGTTGTTTATTCTCTTCCAAATACCATCATATGCTTTAACCCCACAGCGGCAGTAACAAAGAAACCAGTGATTGCAAACTGTGGGCATATTGCAGACTTGGAAGGATGACTGCAGCGGAGGTAAAGGAGGGGGTGAGAGAAAACAGCAGGGCTTTTCCCCTCGGGAGGAAAAACCCAGACAGACCTGTGGCATGGAAAGCCCAAACAAACCTTTCGTCTAAAGCACATTTTCAAAGATGTATTATGAGAACTATTCATATCATATTTTGACCATTTTTTTTCATTTCCTCATAGGGGTCATTGTGAACCATAAAAATTTCATTTCCAAGGCTTTCGTGCAGCAAGAGACAAAACATTAAAAATCTTGTCACACTTGGTGGAAAATGCAGCAAAGTAGTTCACAAAGCTACACGGCACCATCAACCATATAATTTCTCCATTCCCTATTACTTCACTGATGAAAGGTAAAATTACCCCTCATTCCTCCTTTGCCACCTAGAATGGCATATATGAGACACACTCCTTTGTCAGCCATCATCAGGTGCCCATAGGAATTTGTTGCCTATAAGGAACTGGGTTAGTTGCCATAAAAGTGAAATGGGGTTTTTCTTTATGATAATGTACATTTTTAAGCAGTAACTGTGACTTTTATTTTCTGTTTTTAGCTACTTATTATTCTAGGCTTAACTGAGATGTACTTTAGGGGGCTGCTATGCAAAAGTTGATATGGTACTATTCGGATCTGAATAGAGAGTACACAAATATGCAATTTAACAGTTCTATAAAGAGGTGCCTGGCCTGACTAGGTGGTGGCGCAGTGGATAGAGCATCAGACTGGGACACAGAGGAACCAGGTTCAAAATCCTGAGATCACCAGTTTAAGTGCCGGCTCATCTGGTTTGAGCACAGGTCACCATCTTAAGCCCAAGGTCGTTGGCTTAAGGGAGGGGTCACTCGGTTTGCTGTATCCCCTGGGTCAAGGCACATATGAGAAAGCAATCAATGAACAACTAAGGTGCAACAATGAAGAACTGATGCTTCTCATCTCTTTCCCTTCCTGTCTGTCTGTCCCTATCTGTTCCTTTCTCTGTCTCTGTCACACACACACACACACACACACACACACACACACACACACACACACACACATGCCTGGATTTGGACTGTGTTACTGATACAGGATGAAGTAGCACCATCTAGGTGGATATTCCATCACATCCAGGCATTGGGGAAGCAGGCTCCAAGGAAAGAAAAGTCCAACTGTCTTTGGGCGTATTTTTAGCTTTATCTCCAACTTGATTTTTTTTTAAATGATCTGCATGGAGATCGTATTTAGAGATGTCAAACTCATTCCTTTCTATATATGGTTTAGTAGTTTCCTTATAGAGATGTTTTCTTAATTTATAAAAAGTTAGTACTTTATCTTTGTGTTAAAAGATACACAGTACAAAGGAAAAGTGGCATTAATTCCACACATGTTCATTGGAAACATGGTCAGGTTATTATTTCTAAGACAAAGCTGAAATCCAAGCAAATGTTTTACAGACTGCCATTTGCCAAGATATGTTGCAGATCCCCAGAAAATTATTTAAGACTGAAGTAGCAATGCCTGTGATTGTCCAAAAGATAGAAGTATATCAAGGTGCATTTTTATCAGATCATTTCCTAAATACAGATAGTCAAATTATTCTTGCGGCACATTAGATATACTCCTGACCATATTTGTTTATTTGCAGATTAAAATTCTTATTAACTGCTTACCACAGAACATTTATGGCATTATAATCATCTTACAGATGGATAGGCAATAAATATTTGTTGAGTTATATTAAGCTTAATTAATTATAATTCCAAGGAGAAATGCTTAGATGCAAGCAGTAATGCTTCACTAAATATTATATTGCTTTCTAAAGAACAAAAGCAAAGAAGTGTATAGCCAGATGTCTACAAAGTTTTTCCTTAAATATTATAGTTTTCAGTCAACAGAGGAGGATCAGTTACTAGAAATAAATGAACTGAAACTTTTGGACTTGTGAGTATATAAGAAATACGTGCCACTCATTCAGATGTGTACCTGAATGGCAGCTTTCCAGATAATCATTGGAGACTTGTAGGACATAGAAAACAAACTCTCCCTGCCTTCACTCCCACCTTCTCCTTCTCTGATCCAACCTGAGCAGTCTGCTTTCAGTACTTAGAGAAGTGAAGAGCTAAGCTGTCTCAAGGCAAAGACGATCTGCAGGCACTTCACCTGTCAACATCTGAGCATCCACTTCCCTCCTTCCACCAACCCCTTACCCTCTCACCTCTGCTATGGGTAGAGAAAGCTGCCTCATAAACAAACTACTGTACTTTCTTTTCCCTCTCTTCCTCTTCCCTATGAGACATAAAAGAGATAGCTCTTAACGGAGTTGAATACAGCTATCTCTTGGCATTCATATTTGTAGAGCCCTAGAGTCATTTATTGGGTGGATGTGCTTTAGGCTTTGATTCCATATTTTTCTTTCTATTGGTCCTATTCACAATTCTTCAACAACTTGACCTTGGTCTTTTCAGTGGTGATACACTGGGATTCCTGTACTTTGTGCCCTCTATCTTCCTGGACCTCAAAAATCAGTGGCCTTCAAAAAAATACTTGGACTTCAATTCAGCAAAGAATTGAGTACCTATTGTGTGTACAATATAAAATTAAGCACTCAGAATAGGAGATGCATGTGTCACGGTTACCCAGGAGTCTTAGAGAGTTCCTAATCTCCACTGTTGGAAGTGCTGTATGGGACTGTGAATGAACCATACAATCTTTGGATACCCAGATTGTCAGTGTATAAAGCAGAGAGAGATACAAACGTAAACTCATAAGTGTTAAGTGAAAAAATGTAATCTATTATATAAATTAATAATAGCATATAATTCATGTTTATTAAAAAGTCTAGAGGCAAAAATGACTTTTATTTCCAAATAATAATTTTTGAGTAATATTTATTACTAAAATTAATTATGACTCCTTGGAGAAATGGCCAACTTCAGGTTTAGGGTGGGATATGCACAACATGAGTTTGAGACATCTTATGCCAGAAGGCAAGGAAGCTATAGCTGGTTGTGTTAAACACAGGACTTAACTTAAAGATTCTGCTTGCCATTGACATTTGAATACCAAAAATATTAATACATATTTCAAAACACAACAAATATGGAAAATCCCTGAGTTCTTATAATTCCAAAATGATAATACCTTATTGGAGACTGTTACTAAGGTACTGATTTATTATTCTGAAAATTAATAATAAAGGCATCTATCTTGCCTTTCTTATATACATTATATTTTAGAGTAGACAAATAGTTGAGGAGAAAAAGCTTTTATATATGAGTTCTAATTAATTAATGTAAAAAAATGACAGAATTGGAAATACCAACTTTAAATCTAATAAAATAATTAATTTAAGCAATGCTTGTTAAAACCCTTAGGTGAACAGCTGATTAGAAGATTTATAACAGATGAATCAGACTTACAATATCCAAATTCATCAGTCAGTTTGAACGTCATAAGGAGTAGATTAACTAGGTGTTAGTGTCACCTGATGTAATGCTTTTGAAAATATACAACACCATATTGACAACATATTCTCCTTCAAAAAAACAGTTATATCAAATAGAACCTATAGATACATCTACCAGTTTACAGAAAATATGTGGAATAAAGAGATTAGAGAAAAAAATACATCAAAGATGCAATTGGCTGAGTTCACAATATAACAAATTTTACAGAAAAATTACTTGTTTTTTTTAAACTCATAAATAGCAAGAAAAAATAATGATAGAGATTATTAAAGGTAAAAAATAATTTTTACACTACATAGTCCACCAAAAGGAATGCAGTTTCCTTATTTTGATTTTAATTTGAAAAATGAAATATGTTAAAATTAATTTTTGAGAAAACTGAGAAAAATTTAATATAGCTGAGTATTGGGTAATAATTGAAAAATTATTATTAATTTTATTAAGTATAATAATGCCATCATAAATATTAGAAGTACAGAAGTATTTGTAGGAGAAATTACATGGTCTGGAATTTGTTTGAAAATACTTAGCAATTTAAAAAGGAGAATAGATTAAACAAACAAGTAAACAAAGCCAAAATACTTAAATGTTGGTAATGGTTCAACCTGACATTCTGCAGATGAGGACTCATTTTTTTATTCACTTTACTTTTATATGATGACAGTTTTCACATAAAAATATTGCACCTGAGTAAGGGATGCAACATATAATCATTTCTGTTGTTAGGGCTGCATGCTTCCAAAATGATTTCAAGTCACAGAAAAGATGCAATGTGAAAAAATATCAGGTTGGAAGTCGGGCCACTAAGTTCCCATCCTTGACTGGCCATTAAACATCTGAACCTAAACAAGTCATTGTTCTTCTCTGCATCTCAATATCCTCATCTGTATAATAGAGAGGTTGAACTAAAATGATTTCTAGCAATGCTGGCCACAGAGTGTACTAAGATTATAGTGGACAATATATGGCATGGCTCACAGGGGTCAGCCTGCCCTGAATCCAAGCTCATTCTGTTGCAGCTGTTTCAAATGTTTAAGAGAGTAAATCCTTCATGAAGATGCCCCATATGGTATCTAGCTTATTGACATATGATAAGTGGATGAGTGAATGAATGAATGAATAAAAAAATAAAATTAAGGACATCAACCTTTTATATCTATCTTTCCTTTCCAATATGTGGTATAGAAAGTGGGGATAGTGATGGTGGCATGCACAGAGGTTAGGAGGAAAAACCCCTTATTCTTTTATCTTGCCTTGGAGTTAAAAATAAGTTGTCAAGTTGGAGAAAAAGAAATTGTGACTTCTTTCTGATAATGGTTCAGTGTTCTGCCATACTCCTTTCCAAATGACTGTGTAGAGATTGCCTCACTATATAGGTTATTTTTCCAATACTACACTGTGAATCAAAGAACAAACTAATAAGAAAGAGTTTTGTTTTACTATAAATCTTAATTGGGAGATTAAAATAGATTTATTTAGTTTATAATATTGAGTATAGAAAAAATAGCAACAAAACAGGTCAGGCAAAAATATAATTAAGAAAAAGATTTTTGGATGATAACTAGGAAGATTCTTAGCTTTATGACAAAGAATGGTCAATCTGTCTACTCGCTGATGATGAGAGCCAAAATTGCTTTCTATTTTTTATTTATGACAATGGCATCAACTTCAGTGTCCTGATTATTTTTGACCTCATTAAAACTCAAGTGACTTCAGAGAAACTCTTCTGGAGACTTATTATCCCAATTACAGAGCAAAACCAGCTATTCCAGTGAGGCCTTAATTTTTTCTCAATCTCTACAACTTCCCGGAATTAGTTTAGTCATTTTTCCTTTCCATTTCTTTTTCTTTTTTTTTTCCCATTGTTTTCAGATGACAGGGAGACCTAGATGACAACACTGGAAAAACTACTTCTCCATGCTAAATAATTTATTAAGAAAAGGCAAAAAGAAAACCAATACCAAATAAATTAATTACATGTTAATTTCTCCATGCTTCACAGTGGACAGTAAAGAACAGCCCACCAACAAGTTATAAAAATAAAATTAGAAGGAGAATGAATATGTGGAAGAACAAATTTGGCAATCAACACAGAAGATGGTGATGGGTATGTCTCAGTTATAATAAGAAAGTTCATAAGAGATGTTGTGTTCATAGGGCCAAGTCCTGGTTGGTGAGATGGACAGTTGTGAGAAGAGCAGTCTCCAAAAAGTAGTGATGGATGTGTGGTCCAGACAGGAAGAGTGTGCAGGGAGAAAGAAAAATGAAAAAGAAGAGCCCAGAGATGTGAACAGAAATGTTAATTTAAAAATGAGGTACTTGGAGACAAGAAGGATACACTAAAAGAGAGATAGGAAAGTTGAGCCCACTTGTGGAAGTTTGCTTAAAGCTAATCATGCATA
Organism: Rhynchonycteris naso; assembly: GCA_037038555.1. NCBI lineage: Eukaryota > Metazoa > Chordata > Mammalia > Chiroptera > Emballonuridae > Rhynchonycteris > Rhynchonycteris naso. The sequence goes on from CM072998.1 coordinate 235,588,653, forward strand.
AGCAGGAAAGGCCATTAGTTTTGCATATAATTGCTAGTTGGTTGCCCTAGCTCCTGGTTCCCCATATTTGTGATAAAGTATTCTTTGATTCTCATGCAAAAAAAAGTACATTCTATTCATTAAATAGGTCTAATTACAAGGACACAGAAAAAAATATAGTAGCAGTATCTTGCTGGGTTTTCTTAAGTCTGACAGATGGCTTCTTCCTAGATCTCTGACTATTAGTGACTCTAGGATAGCCAAGTATGGAACACAGCCCAAACAATAGGCTGCTTTTGTTTGGTGTCAGTTCAGATTCTTACAAACAAAATGAAAGCAGCATTCAGTTAGCAGCTGGAAACTCATATCAAAGAGAGGACGCTTGACTCAAAACAGATTTTTCCAACCATACTCAATATATATGTTTAGGAAGAATGCATCTTTCAGTTGTAGCGATGCAAATGTCAGTGAATATAAACATGTGTATTGTAGCTTGCCAGCAATTTTGCTCTTGAATGATGAGACCCATACAAAGTCCAGAGAAAAATGTGGAACTCCCATTGGCTTCAGCATGAAATACAAATATGAATGGTGGTCACAGGAAGGAGTAGTAAAATCATGGGAATAATCCTTTGTGGGAAAGCATGTTTGTTTTTTGATCAACATGCCTGAAAAGAGTAAATGTATGTCCTCTTGCCAACATAAGACTGCTTTAAAAATGCAAATATAACTAACTTTATTTGAGAGGAAATTAATTTCCAAAGACTGGTAGAAGAGGAGCCATTTTTGAAAGAGAAACTCAGAGAAAGAGAGACGCTAGGATGCCAGAGAACTCAGATGAATACAGTCCTCATATCCCTTCTTCGGTTTCAGGAACCTGGATGCGTCTCACATTTTGTTTCCCAAACAAATACTAGATTTTATTCTAGAGGGAGAAGAGTTGCTAGTGTGCATTCTATAATCCTTTGTGAAGAAAAAATCCACTTCATTGTGTGTTAGAATGTGTATAGAAAAATAAAAATGTCACGGTTGAAGTTGTTCCTTAGTTAATATCAGTAAATAAAATGCCTGTTGGTTTTTGTTTTACCAAAGAAGAGTTGCCAATTCATTCTTCTGTAAAAGTACATAAGGAGTTATGTACCCCTCAAGAGAATTACTGGATTATTTTGTTAGCAAAGTTATTTTCTTGCATATTGTTTACTTCCTGTGGCTACAGGGAGAACATTTTGGTCCCTTTACTGAGTCCTTATATTCTGTGCACATGCTGTATTTTTCTGAGGCTATTTCCCTGTTAGGACAGCTGCTCCCTTTTTTGTCAATCCAAATTTTCAGTGTCTTTAGGGTCTAACTCAGGCTCCTGAAAGGTCTTTCACCACCTCATATGCTCTAAAAAGTTGTCCCCTTTCTCTGTGTACTTATAGTTCAAAGATATAGTACTGGGTTACATTTTGTCTCACATTATTATTAAATTATTTCTTTTAAAATTCTATATTCTTCAACCAGGTGGTAAGATCCTCATAGGAGAAGGCATGATACATATTTCCAATATAACATGTCAGACCTAAAATTGAACCAGATACAACTTCTTGTACTCAAATAAAAATGTTTTCTTCTCCACTAATCTCCAAATGTATAATGGGATGAATATACAGATTATTTCAGCGTTTTCACACTGATTATATGATGAGGGAAGAAGAGAAAATAAGCAACAATAAGGGAAAACCTGTGCTAATTTAGTGATTGCGATAATTCAGGGGAATGCTTCCAAAAGAAGGAAAAGGTAGAGTTAATCAGTAAACCGAAAATGCACAAACTACTTAACTGAAAAATAAATTGAAATTGAAATACAGAGTGGATTTCTAGCAATGTGGTAGACAACTACTGTAAAGAAATTCTTTTCTTGCCAAAAACACAAAATACTGGGTAAAGTAAGTATTAAAAATATTTTTAAGTAGGTAATAAAATTTAAAATATAAGGAACTCTTCAGTAGTCAGATATTGAAAATGAAATCAGAGTGGAAACAGTAAGGGGAATCTGCTGCTTCTGGTGAGGCTGGGGAGAGAATACAGGGTTTAAAGTCAGATATAGTAGCTCTGACACTCACAGAGGGAGGAATATTGCCTTATGCCTGCCTGCACTATGTGAAAAGAGAAGCTGTAATGAGCTCCTTGTCTTCATAGACAAAACAACAAAAATAAGCCAATAAGAATATAAGCACTGCTCCAGGACAGCTCCAAGACCCATCAACAAGCTACCATAAAGCTGCTGTGTAATGTCACTGTCCCAGCCTGGAGTACTCCCACAGCATATACATACAAATATGCATACACAAAAACAATAATGTAAAACCTCTTTAAAACTATCAACTCACAATAAAAAGCTGCAGACCACATGAGAAAATCAGTAAAAAAAGGAAGGTCATTTCATGAAGTACAAATTTGCTCCCAAAAGGACTCAAATTCTTTGAAAACCTAAAGAGATTTCAAAACAATTATGTTCTAAATGACTAGAGATAAAATTGAATGACCAGAATCATTAAAAAAGAATGGCAGGATAGTTTTAAAATATAAATAGGGGTACTTTAAAAAGTTTTCCAAATTAAAATAATTTATAACCTTTAATATGAAAAAAATCCAGTGGATAGAATACAACAGATAAGCAACAGACAAAGAGAGAATGAGCATACAAACAGATGACTTTAAGAAAACAATCCAAGTGCTAACACAAAGAGATAAAATGAGATAAAGTATAAAACGGAACAACAGATTCTCAAAACCATTATATATTTTAGGATTGTTTTGTTATCACACTAATGAGATGCCATAGGTACTTAATTCTTGTTTATTTCAATTTGCCTATAACAAGATTGATTTCAATATACAGTACATTATTTTGCTTAAAGTTGCAGGACCTATCAATGACATTAATTAAAGACATGCTGTACTTATGAACCTTGGAGAACATATATTTATGTGAAGCATCTCTAAAGTAGTATGTCCAATTGCTTATCTGGAAAAAATACATTATAGACTACTCCAAAATCTGGAAACACAGAGAAAATGGTGTGTATGTTGCACTTTTTTCTGATTAGTGACAAGACCCATATGTCTTAAATTTAGAGATATTTCTATCTTGAAAATGTGTCTGGACAAGTTTAAGAAAAACATATTAATCATATAATTTTAAAGATGTAATTAATATACTGTTTAAAAATAAATTTGGGTTAAGCAAAGATTTCTTAAGAAACAAAAACAAAACATAAAAGAAAAACAATAAATTATACTTTGTAAAATAAAAAGTTATGTTCCCCAGAAGATACTGTGAAGGAAAGTAAAAGACAAGTCACAGACTGAGAGAAAATATTTGCAAAATGTTTAGTAAAGGACAGATATATAAATTATATAAAGAATGCCTTCAAGTCAATAATAAAAATACAAATCACTTATTTTTAAAATGGGCTAAAGATTTGAGCAGCCACTTTACCAAAAAAATTTTTTTATTTTTTTTTAACTGCCTATACAAAGTGTTATCAAGGATGCACAGGAAATAAAACTCTTGGGCATTGTTGATAGGAATATAGAATGGTGTAACTACTTTGGAAAATAGCTTATCAGTTTCTTATAACGTCCATTAGCAATCCCACACTTAAGGTGTTACTGTAACATTCCAGCAACTGTACTGCTAGATATTTACCCAAGAGAAATACAAACACCTGTATATAAATACTTGTAGCAGATTTACTCAATATTCATGCTTGCCAAAAACCAGGAACAACTGAAATGTCCCTGGTGAATGAATAAACAAACTGTGATACACAATTACAAAGGAATATGAGTCATCAATAAAAATAAATTAACTATGGATGCATACCACAATTTGTATGAATTTTAGAAGCATTATACTAAGTAAAAGAGCCAAATACAAAAGTCTATATCTTCTATGATTTAATTTATATGAGCTTCTGGGGAAGGCAAAAGTATAAGAACAGAGATCAGATTAGTCATTTCCAGGGGCTGAAAGTCAGGAAAGAAGGTTCAATGCAAAGTGACATAGGAAAACTTATTGGAGTGATAGAAATTTTCTACATCTTTATTGTGGTAGCAGTTAAATGATTGCATACATACCAAAACTCATCAGAAAGAACATCAAAAGAAGGTGAACTTTATTATATGCAAATTACTCATAAATTAATATAATACTTTTTTTAAAAAATGAGTGTCCACTGTTTTCTGACTTTGTAAACACTCTATAGAATTAAAAGTTCCAACACACACTAACTAAAATTCCAGAAGTAAAAAACAGAGTGGGTGTGAAGGGCTCATATTCAAAGATGTAATAGCTGATTTTTTTTTAAATTAAAGAAATACATTTCTTCAGGTTAAAGAAGCACATCAAGTCCAGAACAAGATAAATAAAACAAACTTCAGAATATAAAGTTAAAGAAAATTCAAACAGCTACTAGAGAAAAAAGATTAAAAGTAATGACAATTTTTTCAATGGCTACAGTTTTCATATTTACTATTTTATCTGCTTCCTATATGCCTGCTAAGTACTATGTTAATATAAATCTTGCTCTCATATTTTTTCTTCATAATAGCAGAAAATCGCTTTGCTACAGTTTGAGAATTACTCAAACTCTAATTAATCATCGTACTTTCTGCTTTGACAATGTCCAATTGATGAAAATCTTATATTTAAAGATGTCTCCTATCTTAAGAATAATTAAGGTATTCTTCAAACCTATATGTTGTAACTTACAAATATTTTCTTATGAAATATTGTGCTGTAACTCTACTCATATAACTTTGTCTCCCTTCTTGTCCATAAATAAGTAAATAAAGAAATAAAATACAGTAAGTTGTTTGCTGTAAAATTAATAGCTTTCCTGGAAACTTGAATCAACTAGCAAAAAATATTATTTTTAAAAATTCTATATTATTCAGATTAGCAACAAAATAATTAACAATAAAAATAAATTAAACAAAAAGGCTCAAGATCTATATGAAGTGATTTTCAGCTCTGGCAGGATAGCTCCGTTCATTAGAGCATCATCCTGATACAAATAAATGTTCAATCCCTGGTCAGGACACATACAAAAGCAGGTCAATGTTTCTGTCTCTCTCTCTCCTTTCCTCTATCTCTAAAATCAAAAAATAAATTTAAACAACAAAAAAATTTCAAAACTTAACAGAGATCATTAAATAAATCTTAAGTAAAAGGAGAGCTAAATCATGTCCATGGATGGATAAGAAACTCAGTACCATAAGCACTTAAATTTACTCCAGTTAAATGGAATACCAATCTAAATCTAAAGAAGATCTTTTGTTAAAACTAATAAGCTCTTTCTAAAATTCTCCTAGAAGATATCATCAAGATCTTTTTCTATAAAAAATGAACGATGAGAAAGAATTTGCCTTATCAAAAATCAGGATTATAAGGTTATAGCAATTAAGAAGGTGTGACCCTGGCACAGAACTCACAAAGTAATTAGGAAGTAAAAAGACTAGAAACAGACCCAGAAATAACTGAAAAAGTATGTACTGTTCAACAAATTGGATTGAAACAAGTATGCCACATTCAAAAAGAAACTACCTAGATTAGAGCTGTAGGTACAAAAGTCAAAAATTAAAATTACAAGACAATATAGGAAAACATCTTTATGATCTCAATTTGGGAAAGTTGCTCAAGTTTTTTTAAAGGTTCTCTGAGTTTTTTATTTTAAATTGTGATTTAAAAAAAAACACATAACATAAAATTAGAATCTTAGCCATTTTAAAGTATATAGTTCAATAGTGTTAAATACATTCACATTGTTGTGCAATAGATCTCCAGAATTTTTTCTTCTTGCAAAACTTAAAATTCTATACCAATAAAACAACCACCGCCCCATTCCTCTCTTTCCCTGGCCCATAGCAAAAACCATTCTACTTTCTGTCTCTCTGAATTTAACTATTTTAGATACCTTCTATAAATGGAATAATATAGCATTTGTTGTTTTGCATCTGGTATATTTCATACAGCATAAAATGTTCAATGTTCATCCATGTTATAGAGTATTATGACAGAATTTCCTTTCTTTGTAAGGCTGAATAATATTCCATTGTATGTATTTCCTACATTCTGTTTATCCATTCACCCATGGATGGATATTTGGCTTGCTTCTACCTCTTGGTTATTGTAAATAATGTGCTATGAGCATGGATATAAAAAATACCTCTGAGATTTTACTTTCAGTGTTTTTAAATATATACCAAGAAATGGTATTTCTGGGTCATAAATTAGTCCCATTTTAAATTTTTTTAAGAACCTCATATTGTTTTCAATAGTGGCTGCATAATTTTATATTCCTACTAACAGTGTGCAAGAGTTCCAGTTTCTCTACATCCTCACACTTGTGATTCTGTTTACTCTTTCTCTTTTTTTTTTTTTTACATCACAATGTGTAAAGTGTTGGCAGGATTTCTTACAATACAAAAAGAAAAAACTCTAAGGAAAGGCTCGATAAATTTGACATTCTCATAACTTGAAAATTAACTTAATAAAAATTTTCCTAAACAACTGAGAGAAATTATTTGCCACATAATTAACCAACAAAGAATTAAGATCTGCAATGTGTGCATAAGTCCTACAAATAAAAAGTTAAACCACTCAATAGAAAATAGCCAGAAGATATGAATAAGTAGTTGAGAGAAATGAAGACCCAAATGCTCAATGAATACAAGAAAAACATCTTCATCTCACCTACTGCCAGGCAGGGTAAAGTAAAACAACAAATAAGATGCTATTTCACATACATTGCATTGAAAAAAATTAATATCTAACAAGTTTGGGAGGAAATGTAGACCAAAAGGAATTTATAATACTGCTTTTAGGGGATTAAATTGGTATATCTGCTTCACAGAGCAATTTGCCAATAACTGATATAGTGAAGGGGCACATCCCGTAAGGCCTTGGTAATCCAATGCAGGTGTATTTCTTGAAAGACTCAGGAACATGTGAGCAACAATTACATTCAGAGGCATTTACTACAGCATTGTTTGTAATTAAATTAATGTTCATAATAAGGTAATGAATCATAAATTGTAGCTTAATTATTCCACAAAGCAAATAAGATGATTAAACTGGAAATACATGTATTAATATGGATAAATCTCAAAAACATAATGAATAATGTCAGAAGTATACATGAAGTTGATAATCTTAAATGCAATCTTATAAACACACGACTCAATCCTATCTATTTTATTAACCCAAAAAGATGAAATAAAAGTATAAAAAACATGGTTGAAAATATGCACACACTTCAAAAGTGAATTGCTCTGGAAGCAGAGATAAGAAGCAATATAGAAGAGAAATAGAAAAAAATTATTTACTTCTTAGTAATTTATTACCTTAAAATTAAAAACATGGCATTAGTCATTATGGACATTGCATCAAGGGACGCAATATATCTGGATATGAGAGAATGAAAGAGGCAGTGAAATCTACCACTATCCTGTGAGCCAATGTGTGGGGTCAGGTTTCTATCTCTTTTCCATACCTTTTAAATAACCTATTCATTTCATAAGGAAACAGCTACAATATTTAAAAATTAAAATCACTTTCTTATTATAGCTATATTTCCATTGTCACTTACATATTTTAAATTTTTTATTTGCACCAAACATAAACTACTAAAATAGAATTTACTCTGAGCATCACGTAAGAGAGTGATGCTTAACTGTAGTTGACAATGGTAAACTACAATTTCTCACTTATTTTGGCAATTCAGTTTAATGGGAAGCAGTCTCATCTGGGCTTGTTCATTACACTTCCCTAAGTATTTGGCATAAAATGGTTTTGTTTTGTTTTGTTTTAGTGTGTGAAAAGAATCTCATCTTTAGGATTGCAGTTTCTCACTCCCTGAAATGCCCTGGCAAGTCAGAATGCCAGTCTTGCAACCAATTCACCTATTTACTCGACAAATGCTTATGGAGGGCCCACTCTCTCCCAAGTGCAAAACTGTACTTTAGTACTACAACCCAAATACGATGAAGTATGCTAGAAGTGGAGGCTACAGTTGGAATTCAACTAGGGGCTTCTCATAAACTTACTGGCTCTGAACAGCCAAGGTATGAGCAATGTCAAAGATAAAAAAAAAAGCCAGACGCTAGTAAAGTGCTAAGGACAGATATTGCTCAGCAATACACTATTACGAAAGGGGGAACGTCCAACATGAACTGACCTCAATTTCAATTTGTTACAGTGGTGACTGGCCTTAAACGGAGAATGAGGAAGCAGGAGGGGTGAGCAGGAGCTCTGTGGAATCAGAGAAATCAAAAGGTACATAAAGTGGGAAGGGAAGCAGGGGTTGGTCCATGTGGAAGCAACTGGGTTTGCTAACTGGCATTTATCAAACTTCAGCTCCGCCCCGTCCACCGAGACTGGGACACAGGGGCACTCTCTTCGGGTGTCAGCTGGGACAAACAGTAAACTCTTTGGCAACCTTGAGTTTTCTCAGGTAGATGCTTGAAAGGTGGCTATGGTCATCCCAGAGATGTAGCCTTGAGCTGTTCGAAACTGTTAGTTTTATTCAACCAAGGCTGAGACTTAGTTGAGAAGATGGCTCAGAGGAGCCTGACTGGGGTCTGGTCAAAGAGGGAATGTTTATCCATAGCACAGCCCTTACAGATAAGGCAGGGAAAGAGAAAACAAGGACTGACAAATAAGGCCCGACATGGACATCTCCACCTATGTCAAATGCAGGGTTCATACCATGAGGAATCAGTTTTAGAACTGGAAGTATCTTAGCTTATTTTACAAATGAGTAAAGTGAGGCCAAAGAGATTAGGTCCTTTCCAGACTTTCAGGTCAGGCTCTAAGGAAGCTTGTCAAGCCAGCAATGGAATTCAAAACTCCAGGAAGATTAGAATGTATACAGCTAGCCCAGCAGGGCCCCAAAACCTGCAGGACCCATGTCCTGCCCAGGACAGCTACACTCAGCTCTGACCTGGAAGTCCAAATGTGAATGGGAGTCTGGATGAGAACCAGATCTGATTTTGAAACTAGGCTGGATATTCATACTTTTATGTAAGCTTTCTTATTCTGAAACGCCAGACACCAATTCCAAATTTTAAAACATACCATATGAGCCAAACAAAACACATCTGCAGGCCAAGTTCCAACTGCTGGTCACTATTTTGTAACATCTGCCATAAAGAACTAGGTTTGAGGACCTCCTCCTGGCTGGTATTTATGGCTTCTGAATTCAGGAAAAGAAAAGAAGTTATGCTCAAAGCTACTTCTAATATTTGATGGATCTGAAATTAAATGTTCACTGCCGAGGTCTATTTGGATGAAAAGCAGAAGTTGTAAATCTGATCAGTTTGTATCTTTAGAAAGTATAAAGAATAAAGCCAGCCTCCCGGCCCATCCAATAGGAAGATGATTGTTGAGGTCTATTAGTAAGTGATATGGTGGGAAGAGGGGAGGACAAGCCACACCAAGTGATTCTAATATGCCCCCCATGACTCTTTTCCTTTCTTTCTGCCCCCCATTCTCTCCTATAGCCTTATTCTTTCAGCTCTCTTCTCTCTTCTTCTAGTCACTAAGAAGTAGTTAGAGTTGAAGACTGACAGGGACAGGGGATGCAGAGAAAGTCATGGGTCAGTCTGCTTATTCATAAAAATTAACATTTGTCTACTTTGAAATGTGTTTTGCGCCTTCCTGTATGCATTTTTTCATTTTATTTCTTATAATAATATTATGAGTGAGGTACCACAATTATGGCCTTCTACAGATGGGGCATGAAGAGGTTATGAGCTTAGTCAAGGCCACAAAGTAGCAGAACTTGGACTAACTAAAATCCAGTTAACTAGAATTAGACTAGAATCCAGAATTAACTAGACTCCAGATGATTCTGACCCCAACTTCCAAAACTGTGCTCTCAACAACCAACTCTCCTATCTCCTGGTTACATGACTTTACCCTGTTTCTTTTACTCACTCGCTACATAGTATCATTTAGTTTCCTCAACCCAAAACAGATTAAATATGAAATAATATTGTGCATTTGTTTGAGATATTTTTTAAAAGAAACATTTTAAACAGAGCTTTTGAGTCTGCCTTCTCCTCTCATTGTAATATCAATAGAGTCCGTCTTGCGGCAGCAACTAAGTTCTGAGAAGGATATAGATTTAGTTCATTTCTGTGACTTGAATTTTCTCTTTAAGGACTTCAGGGGACTTAAGGAAAAGACTTTGTTCTTGATGATGAACGGTGCTTTCCTTATATTTTAAATAAAAAAACAAAATGCAGACACATGTATGTGCTTGTGTAATTGTGGTGTATGTGTATCTGTGTGGTGTATGTGTGTAGTGTGTGTACTTGTATGTGTTGTATATGTATGTGGCATGTGTGTTTCTATGTAATGCAGTGGTTCTCAAACTTTTTGAAGTTAGACACATTTTAAATCCTACAAATAATTGTAGGCACACTATATACAAATTTCTGAGAAATATGTTATAATTAAGTCAAATATTAAAGAAAAATATGTAAAGTCCAAGCGTGCTTTTATAGTAATTAAACCAGTGGTTCTTAACCTTTTTTGAGGTACCGAACCCACCAGTTTCATATGCGCATTCACCAAACCCTTCTTTACTGATAAATAAAATGATTCTTTTTTCCAAATTTAGTTTTACCGTTGCGAGACTAGAGTTGCTCAACTTGGCATTGCATATCATGCAGATAGGACACTGATTCCCATCCCATTCCGTGATACATGTGAATCCACTTTGTACATATTCGTCCGACCACTTTCTTTTTTTGCTCGACATATTTAGTATGGATTAAAATATTAAGAAAGAAACACAACGTACAACTATGACAGCCGTTGACTATGGCGCGCACTAAATTTCCCACAGCACTGGTTGGCCAAGCAATGTAACGTGGTCCTCTGCAGGAAGTGATGGCTAAGCGGGGCATGTCATCACGACGTTATTATTAATTTTAATGGGGTGACAGCAATAAATCAGGGTACATATGTACAACGAAATCATCTTATGGTTATATTATGATTCAATTATGTTCATACCCATCACCCAAAGTCAAATTGTCCTCTGTCACCTTCTGTCTGGTTTTCCCTGTGCCCCTCCCCTCCTCCCTATCCTACCCTCTCCTCCCTGCCCCCACCAAGTAACCACCACTCTCTTGTCCATGTCTCATAGTCTCACTTTTATGTCCCACCTATATATGAAATCATGCTGTTCTCAGTTTTCTTCTGATTTACTTATTTCACTTCGTATAATGTTATCAAGGTCCATCCATTTTGTTGTAATTGATCCGATGTCATCATTTCTTATGGCTGAGTAGTATTCCATAGTATATATGTACCAAAGCTTTTTAATCCACTCGTCTTATGACGGACACTTGGGCTGTTTCCAGATCTTCGCTATTGTGAACAATGCTGCCACGAACATGGGGCGAATTTCTTCTTTTCGAACAGTGCTATGGTGTTCTTAGGGTATATTCCTATAAGTGGGATAGCTGGGTCAAAAGGCAGTTCGATTTTTAATTTTTTGAGAAATCTCCATACTGTTTTCCACAGCGGATACACCAGTCTGCATTCCGACCAGCAGTGCAGAAGGGTTCCCTTTTCTCCACATCCTTGACAGCACTTATTCTGTGTTGTTTTGCTGATGAGCACCATTCTGACTGGTGTGAGGTGATATCTCATTATGGTTTTAATTTGCATTTCTCTAATGATTAGTGATGTTGAGCATTTTTTCATATGCCTATTGGCCATCTGTATGTCCTCTTTGGAAAAAATTCTATTCATTTTTTATGCCCATTTTTTGATTGGATAGTTTGTCTTCCTGGTGTTGAGTTTTATAAGTTCTTTATAAATTTTCGTTATTAACCCCTTATCAGATGTGCTGTCGAATATGATCTCCCATTGTGTGGTTTGTCTTTTTATTCTGTTCTTATTGTCTTTAGCTGTGCAAAAACTTTTTAGTTTGATATAGTCCCATTTGTTTATCTTGCCTTTTATTTCATTTGCCTGTGGAGATAAATCGGCAAATATACTGCTGCTACAGATGTCAGAGAGCTTGCTGCCTATGTTTTCTTCTAAGATGCTTATGGTTTCACGGCTTACATTTAAGTCTTCTATCCATTTTGAGTTTGTTTTTGTGAATGGTGTAAGTTGATGGTCTAGTTTCATTTTTTTGCAGGTAGATGTCCAATTTTCCCAACACCATTTGTTAAAGAGGCTGTCTTTACTCCATTGTATATTCTTTCCTCCTTTGTCAAATATCAGTTGTCCATAAAGCTGTGGGTTTAATTCAGGGTTCTCTGTTCTGTTCCATTGATCTATGTGCCTCTTCTTATGCCAGGACCAAGCTGTCTTGAGTATAATGGCCTTATAGTAAACCTTGATATCTGGAAGAGTGATACCTCCTGCTTTATTTTTTCTTTTTAAGATTGCTGAGGCTATTTGTGTTCTTTTTTGTTTCCATATAAATTTTTGGAATATGTGTTCTATATCTTTAAAGTATGTCATTGGTTTCTTAATTGGTATTGCATTTCATTTATAAATTGCTTTGGGTAATATAGACATTTTAATGATGTTTATTCTTCCTAGCCATAGCATGGTATATGCTTCCACTTGTTTGTATCTTTCTTGATTTTTTTTATCAATGTTTTATAATTTTCCAAGTAAAGTCCTTAACCTCCTTGGTTAAATTTACTCCTAGGTACTTTATTTTTTAACTGCAATAGTGAAGGGGATTGTTTTCTTAATTCCTTTTGCTGACAGTTCATTGTTGGTATATAGAAATGCCTCTGATTTCTGACTCTTAATTTTATATCCTGCCACCTTGCTGAATTCATTTATAAGATCCAGTAGTTTTTTTGACTGAGACTTTAGGGTTTTCTATATACAATATCATATCATCTGCAAATAATGACAGTTTTACTTCTTTTCCAATTTGATTGCCTTTAATTACTTCTTCTTGTCTGATTGCTGTAGCTAGGACTTCCAGAACTATGTTGAATAAAAGCGGTAAAAGGGGGCACCCCTGCCTGGTTTCTGATCTTAAAGGGATTGCTTTTAATTTTTGTCCATTTAGTATGATGTTTGCTGTGGGTTTGTCGTAGATGGCCTTTATCATGTTAAGGAATGTTCCCTGTATTCCCACTTTACTGAGAATTTTGAGCATGAATGGTGCTGGATTTTATCAAATGCCTTTTCTGCATCTATTGAAATTATCATGTGATTTTTGTCCTTCCGTTTGTTTATGTGATGAATTAAATTGATTGATTTGCGAATATTGAACCAACCTTGCCTCTCCAAAATAAATCCCACTTGATCATGGTGTATGATTTTTTTCATATATTGCTGAATCCGGTTGGCTAATATTTTGTTGAGAATTTTAGCATCCAAATTCACCAGGGATATAGGCCTATAATTTTCTTTCTTTGTGTTGTCTTTGCCCGGGTTTGGGATCAGAATTATGCTCATAAAAGAAGTTTGGAAGTCTTCCTTCTGCTTGAATTTTTTGAAATAGTTTGAGAAGGATAGGAGTTAGTTCTTCTTTAGAATTCACTTGTTAAGCCATAAGGCCCAGGACTTTTCTTTGTTGGAAGTTTTTTGATAACTGTTTCTATCTCATTTGATGTAATTGGTCTGTTTAGCTGTTCTGACTCTTCCAGATTGATTTTTGGAAGTTTATATGATTCAAGAAATTTGTCCATTTCACCTACGTTGTCAGATTTTTTGGCATAGAGTTCTTCATAGTATTTTCTTACAATGCTTTGTATTTCTGTTGTGTCAGTTGTTTTTTCTCCAATCTCATTTCTAATTTTATCTTTTTGAGTCCTCTGTCTTTTTTTCTTGGTGAGTCTAGTTAAAGGTTCATCGATCTTGTTTACCTTTTCAAAGAACCAGCTTCTGGTTTCATTGATCCTCTGTATTGTTTCCTTCGCCTCTATATCATTTATTTCTGCTCTGATCTTTATTATTTTCTTCCTTTTACTAGTCCTGGGCTTTAATAGCTGTTGTTTTTCTAGTTCTTTTAGATACAGGGTCAAGTTGCTTATTTGAGCTTCTACTAGCTTCTTATAGTAAGCCTGTAGTGCTATGAACTTCCCTCTAAGTACTGCTTTTGCTCTGTCCCATAAATTTTGAGTTGATATATGCTCATTATCATTTGTTTTTAGAAACTTTTTTATTTCTTCTTTGATCTCATTGTTAATCCATTCTTTATTTAATAACATGCTGTTTAGTTTCCAAGTGTTTAAGTATTTTTCAGTTTTTCTTTTGTTGTTAATTTCTAGTTTCATGCCATTGTGATTAGAGAAAATGCTTGATATGATTTCAATCTTCTTAAATTTATTGAGACCATTTTTGTGTCCTAACATGTGGTCTATGCTAGAAAACATACCATGAGCACTTGAGAAGAATGTATATTCTACTGCTTTAGGATGAAGGGTTCTGAAGTTATTTATTAAATTGAGTTTGATCTAGTGTATCCTTTAAGTCTGCTGTTTCTTTGTTTATTTTCTCTCTTGAGGATCTATCCAGTGTTTTTAGTGGGGTATTGAAATCCCCTACTATTATAGTATTCCTGTTAATCTCGCCCTTTATATCTATCAAAGTCTGCTTTATGTATGTCAGGGCTCCAATATTTGGTGTGTAGATATTAATAATAGTTATATCTTCCTGTTGAATTGTTCCCTTTAACATTATGTAGTGTCCTTCTTTATCTCTTACTACAGCCTTTGTTTTAAAGATCATTTTCTCAGATATAAGTACTGCTACCACGGCTTTTTGTTCATTTCCATTTGCATGAAATATTTTTTTTCATCATTTTACTTCAGTCTATGTGCATCTTTTGTTTTAAGGTGCATCTCTTGTAGACAGCATATGTATGGGTCCTGTTTCTTTATCCATGCAGCTACCCTATGTCTTTTGATTGGATCATTTATTCCATTTACACTTAAGGTTATTATTGATGTGTAGTTGTTTATTGCCATTTTATTCTTTAAAGCTGTAGTCTTCTTTTGCTATATTCTTTCCTCCCTTTAAACTGTTCACAACAGGCCCCTTAGTATCTCTTGCAGAATTGGTTTGGTTTTAATGAATTCCTTGAGGCTTTCTTTTTCTGGGAAGCTTTTATTTCTCCTTCAATTTTAAACGTTAGCCTTGCTGGATAGAGTAATCTTGGTTGTAGGTTCTTGTTCTGCATTACTTTGAATATATCATGCCATTCCCTTATGGCCTCAAGTATTTCTGTTGAGAAGTCAGATGTCATCCTTATGGGGCTCCTTTGTAGGTGATAGCCTTTTTTT
Source organism: Rhynchonycteris naso (assembly GCA_037038555.1). Taxonomy (NCBI): domain Eukaryota; kingdom Metazoa; phylum Chordata; class Mammalia; order Chiroptera; family Emballonuridae; genus Rhynchonycteris; species Rhynchonycteris naso. The sequence goes on from CM072998.1 coordinate 235,603,959, forward strand.
CTCTAACAGCTTTTAAAATTTTCTCTTTATCTCTTAGTTTTGGCATTTTAACTATGATGTGTCTTGGTGTAGATTTTTGGGGGTTTCCCTTTAATGGAGTTCTGTATGCTTCTTGACATGTGGAATGTTTCCTAGCCTTAATTTAGGAAAGCTTTCTGCTATAATTTGATTGAACAAAGTTTCTATTTCCTGTTCTCTCTCTTCTTCAGAAACCCCTATAATGCAAATGTTGTTTCTCCTCATGTTGTCACAGAACTGCTTTAGAGTTTTCTCACATTTTTTGAGTCTCTTTTCCTTTTTCTTCTCTGCTTCTGTGCCTTTGTTTATTGTGCCCTCTAACTCGCTGATTCGATCCTCAGCGTCATTCATCCTGCTTTTAATTCCTCCCATTGTGGTCTTCATTTCTGATACTTTATTTGTCATTTCTGACTGATTATTTTTTATTATTTCAATTTCGTTCTTTATACTTGTTATCTCTTTATTTAGGTGTTCATGGGGACTATACATTGTTGCTCTAATTTCTTTGAACATCCTATCATTATTCTAAATTCTGCTTCTGGTAATTTGGTTATATCTGGTTCATTCAGGTTCTTCTCTGGAGATTTCTCTTGATTCATTTGGTTTGCATTCCTCTGCCTGCCCATTTTGTCTGTGTATATACAAGTTGTGGCCACTGGAGTCCAGTAGGTGTTGCCTTTGTATTCTCTAAGTGTGGTCTGTATACAGGCCTGCCACCCCCTCTGCTGCTGCCTAAGGCGGTTGGGTATGGGTGTTGCCAGCGCCGGCCCACTGTGGCTTTTGCTGTGATTTCCGCCTCTCCTTCAAGGGAGGGGCTGTCACTCAAGCCACAAGCCTCAGCACCAAGGGTAGAAGTGAGCACCTCCAGACCCAGCCTGTTTCCGGGCTTCTGCCCAGCACCCGTGGTTAGAGCCTTCACACCAGTTTTATGGGTTGGACGAGGTTTCTGACATGCTCTCGGCTCTGAGCCTTTGCCTGTCTGGAGCTTTAGCCCCGCCCTCAAGGCCAGGGCCCTCCGGCGCAGGGTCGCAAGCCAAGGTTTATTGGGCCAGGCGTGGCTGCTGGCATGTGCTCAGCTGCCAACTTCCGCTCGTCCTGGGCTCGTTCAGAGCCAACTCACATACGCAGGATGGCAAACCGCAGTTTCTCCGTCCAGGCAGGGTTGCTGGCGGGAGCTCAGCCATGAGCCCCTGCCCATCCCTGGTCCTAGCCCCATCCCCACGCTCAGGGCCGGCTTGTGCAGGGTCCCAGAGCAGATCTCTGCGTGTCCCTGGCCTCCCACTTTTTCCCTGCCAGTGGTTACAGGCGGGCCCACAGCTGCCAGACCGCTTTTGCGCATCCCCTCCACCCCTGCTGGTCTAGACTGAGCTCACAGTGGCTGGGCCTCCACCCCCACCGCTGACACCATCCCTCCAGCAACCCTCAGCAGAGTAGGAAGGGCCCTAACACTCCATACTGTAGATCTGGGAGCTCCCTCCTAAGAAGCTCTGCCCTAATTGCCCCAGAAGAGCTTGTTTGGCTGGTGTCCTGTCTTCCTTTGCTGGTATTGCTAGTTCCAAAGGAAATATTCATTTTTGATTAGAGAAGTGACTTAGCCCAGGGGTTAGGGTGGCTGTCCCTCAGAGTGTTTGTCCCTGTGCCTTCAGTCCAGACTCTCTTTCTGTTGCTCTGGTCCTCTCTTCTGTCCCCATTCCTCGAAGCCCCAGGTGCATGGTTTTGAGAGAGGTTTTCTGTGCTGTCCCTTTAAAAAGAATCTTGGGTCTGAGAAAACTGTCTCTCACAAACAGTATCCTCACTTTTTTCACAGCTCAATACTGTCCAAACGCCTCTTCTAGGCTCTGGGACTGCAGGCTGAGACTTGATTCCTGGGACCCGGGTCCCTCCTTCTCCGCCAAACTCTCCTCCCGCCATGTTGCATGTGGGTCTCTCTGGGCTGCCGTTTGCTCTGGGGAGCTGGGCAGCCCTCTTCACGTTTTCGCTATTCCTACCACTCTCAGTATGGCTACTTCTGTGTTCCTTGGTTGAAGAGTCCACTTAGTTTAGTTCAAAGTTGGTTTCTCCAGATGATGGTTCTTAAAATTGAGTTATAATCCCCTTTGGTTCTGGGAGTTGGAAGTTGGTACGTCCGCCTACTCCATCGCCATCTTGCTCCTCACTCATCACGACTTTACACAAGTGTGTCTTTAACTCCACAGCAAAGGCTTCTGCGAACCCCTGAGACTGACTCATCAAACCCCTAGGGTTTGATAGAACCCAGGTTAAGAACCACTGAATTAAACAAAATAAATATGACAAAATTAAATTTATTCTGACATTAAAAAATATTTTTGTTACATTTTTAGTTACGCTTTTTAGAATTCATAAGAGAACAAGCGGTTAAAAAATTAAAAAATGACAAGAGCAGGGGGTGGCTGGGGCAAGAGGGTGATGGAGTAGGTGGATATACCAACTTCCAACTCCCAGAACCAAAGTGGATTATAACTTGATTTTAAGAACCATCATCTGGATAAACTAATGCTGAACTGGACTGAGAGGACTCTTCAACCGGGGAACACTGAAGAAGCTACATTGAGACTGGTAGGAAAAGCAAAAACGCAGAAAGGGCTGCCCAGCTCCCCAGAGCAAAAGGAAGCCTGGAGAGACTCGTGTGGTAGGAAGAGAGGACAGCGGAAGGGTAGGGACCTGGGTCCCAAGAACAAAGTCCCAGCCTGCAATCCCAGAGCCTAGAAGAGGCATATAGACAGTATTTATCTGTGAAACAGGTTAGGATATTGTTTGTGAGAAAGACACAGTTGGCTCAGACCCAGGATTCTTCTTAAAGGGACGGCGCAGAAAACCTCTCGCACAACCACTCACCTTGGACTCCAGAGACAGGAAAAGAGGAGAGGACTGAAGCAGCAGGAAGAGAGTGCGGTCTGGAAGACACAGGAAGAAAGGCTTTGAGGGACAGCCATCCAAAACCCTGGGCTGAGTCACTACACAAATCTGAAACAATATTTCCCCTGGAACCAGCAAGGGGAAGCAGGACACCAGCCAAACAGGTGTCCCTGCAGCAATTAGAGCACAGTTGCTTAGAAGGAGGGAGCTTTAAGGACTACAGTATAGAGTTTTAGGGTCTGAGCTGCAGCGCCCCCACCCACAATGCTGAGGACTTGCTGAAGGGCTGCGGTGGCGGGACGTGGAAACGCAGTTCCTTCAGCGGAGACAGAGGCCAAGCTGGCTGAGTGTGAGCTTGGTCTAGCTCAGTGGGGGCGAAGGGGATGTGTGAAAATGTTCCAGCAACTGCGTTCCCACTGGCGACCCCACCTGTGAGGAAAAGCGGGAACCCGGAATGGGCAAAGATCCACCGCTGGGCAGGGGTGTGCTGGCACGCAGCCTTACCCGGTCTCTGAGGCTTGAAGCCCTACACAATCTAGCTTTGCCCGCAGAGGTTGGGTGGAAACCTGTGGCTCACAACTGAGCGTGAACCAGCAGCCCGACTCAGGAGCTGAGGTTAGCAGGGGTGGGGCGGAAGCCAGGCTAGCAGCTGAGCACACATCAGCAGTCCCACCTGGCTGGAGGAACAGGCTGACTGGGACCAGCAGTTGAGCAAAAGTGCTCACCCTTGCCCTTAGAGCCCAGGCTTGTGGCCAAAGTGTGGTGTGCAATCCCACCCGTGGGAGAGAGATTAAGGCCAAGACCGGCTAAGGCTTATAGAGCCTGGCATGAGAACACAGCCCCACCCAGGGAGGCAAGGAAGCAGCCGCAGTGGCCAGCACTGGAAACACCCATACCCAACCACCCCAGACAGCAGCGGAAGGGGTGGCAGGCCTGCTGACAGACCATACCTAGGGAACACAGAGGGAACACCCATTGGACTTCAGTAGCCACACCCTTCTTACACACAGACAAAATGGGAAAGCAGAGAAAAGCAACCCAAATGAATCAAGAGAAATCCCCAGAGAAGGACCTGAATGAATCAAATATAAACAAACTACCGGATGCAGATTTAAAATAATAATAGGTTGTTCAAAGAGCTTAGAGCAACAATGGATAGTCATTACGAACACCTAAATAAAGAGATAGCAAGTATAATAAAGAAAATTGAAATAATAAGAAAGAATCAGACAGAAATGACAAATACAGTATCAGAACTGAAGACCACAATTGAAGGAATTAAAAGCAGGATGAATGAAGCTGAGAACTGAATCAGCGAGTAAGAGGACAAAATAAACAAAGGCATAGAAGCAGAGCAGAAAAAAAAAAGAGACTCAAAAAATGTGAGGAAACTCTAAGGGAGCTCTGTGACAACATGAAGAGAAATAACATCCACATCATAGGGGTTCCTAAAGAAGAAGAGATAGAAACTTTGTTCTATCAAATCATAGCTGAAAACATCCCTAAATTAAGGCTGGAAAACATTCCACATGTGCAAGAAGCACAGAGAACTCCATTAAAAAGAAACCCAAAGAAATCTACACCAAGACACATCATAGTTAAAATACCAAAACTAAGAGATAAAGAGAAAATTTTAAAAGCTGCTAGAGAAAAAAAGGCTATCACCTACAAAGGAGCCCCATAAGGATGACATCTGACTTCTCAACAGAAACAGTTGAGGCCAGAGGGAATGGCAGGATATATTCAAAGTAAAACAAGTTATCCAGCAAGACTAATGTTTAAAATTGAAGGAGAAATAAAGAGCTTCCCTGACAAAAAAAACCTCAAGGAATTCATTAAAACCAAACCAATTCTGCAAGAGATGCTAAGGGGCCTGTTGTGAACAGTTCAAAGGGGGAAAAGGATATAGCAAAAGAAGACTACAGCTTTAAAGAACAAAATGGCAATAAACAACTACATATCAATAATAACCTTAAGTGTAAATGGATTAAATGATCCAATCAAAAGACATAGGGTAGCTGTGTAGATAAAAAAACAGGATTCATACATATGCTATCTATGAGAGACAAACCTTAAAACAAAAGATGCACATAGACTGAAGGTAAAAGGATGGAAAAAAATATCTCATGCAAATGGAAATGAACAAAAAGCCAGGGTAGCAATACTTATATCTGACAAAATAGACTTTAAAACAAAGGCTGTAGTAAGAGATAAAGAAGGACACTACAGAATTATAAAGGGAACAATTCAAAAGGAAGATATTACTATTATAAATATCTATCCACTGAACATAGGAGCCCCGACATACATAAAGCAGATTTTGATGGATATAAAGGGTGAGATTAACAGGAATACTATAATAGTAGGGGATTTCAATACCCCACTAAAAACACTGGATAGATCCTCAAGAGAGAAAATAAACAAAGAAACAGCAGACTTAAAGGATACACTAGATCAAACTCAATTTAATAAATAACTTCAGAACCCTTCACCCTAAAGCAATAGAATATACATTATTTTCAAGCACTCCTGGTACATTCTCTAGGATAGACCACATGTTAGGACACAAGAGTGGTCTCAACAAACATAAGAAGATTAAAATCATATCAAGCATTTTCTCTAATCACAATGGCATGAAACTAGAAATTAACAACAAAAGAAAAACTGAAAAATACTTAAACACTTGGAAACTAAACAGCATGTTATTAAATAAAGAATGGATTAACAATGAGATCAAAGAAGAAATAAAAAAGTTTCTAAAAACAAATGATAATGAGCATATATCAACTCAAAATTTATGGGACAGAGCAAAAGCAGTACTTAGAGGGAAGTTCATAGCACTACAGGCTTACTATAAGAAGCTAGTAGAAGCTCAAATAAGCAACTTGACCCTGTATCTAAAAGAACTAGAAAAACAACAGCTATTAAAGCCCAGGACTAGTAAAAGGAAGAAAATAATAAAGATCAGAGCAGAAATAAATGACATAGAGGCGAAGGAAACAATACAGAGGATCAATGAAACCAGAAGCTGGTTCTTTGAAAAGGTAAACAAGATCGATGAACCTTTAACTAGACTCACCAAGAAAAAAAGACAGAGGACTCAAAAAGATAAAATTAGAAATGAGATTGGAGAAAAAACAACTGACACAACAGAAATACAAAGCATTGTAAGAAAATACTATGAAGAACTCTATGCCAAAAAATCTGACAACGTAGGTGAAATGGACAAATTTCTTGAATCATATAAACTTCCAAAAATCAATCTGGAAGAGTCAGAACAGCTAAACAGACCAATTACATCAAATGAGATAGAAACAGTTATCAAAAAACTTCCAACAAAGAAAAGTCCTGGGCCTGATGACTTCACAAGTGAATTCTACCAAAAATTCAAAGAAAAACTAACTCCTATCCTTCTCAAGCTATTTCAAAAAATTCAAGAGGAAAAAGACTTTCAAACTCCTTTTATGAGGCAAGCATAATTCTGATCCCGAAACCAGGCAAAGACAACAGAAAGAAAGAAAATTATAAGCCAATATCCCTGATGAATTTAGAAGCTAAAATTCTCAACAAAATATTAGCCAATCGGATCCAGCAATATATGAAAAAAAATCATACACCATAATCAAGTGGGATTTATTCTGGAGAGGCAAGGTTGGTTCAATATTTGCAAATCAATAAATGTGATTCATCACATAAACAAAAGGAAGGACAAAAATCACATGATAATTTCAATAAATGCAGAAAAAAGCATTTGATATAATCCAGTACCCATTAATGATCAAAACTCTCAGTAAAGTGGGAATACAGAGAACATTCCTTAACATGATAAAGGTCATCTATGACAAACCCACAGCAAAAATCATACTAAATAGGCAAAAATTAAAAGCAATCCCCTTAAGATCAGGAACCAGGCAGCGGTGACCCTTTCACCACTCTTATTCAACATAGTTCTGGAAGTCTTAGCCACAGCAATCAGACAAGAAGAAGAAACAGAAGGCATCCAAATTAGAAAAGAAGAAGTAAAACTGTCATTATTTGCAGATGATATAATATTGTATATAGAGAACCCTAAAGTCTCAGTCAAAACACTACTGGACCAGATAAATGAAGTCAGCAAGGTGACAGGATATAAAATTAATTCTCATATATCAGAGGCATTTTTATGTACCAACAATGAACTGTCAGTAAAAGAAATTAAGGAAACAATCCCCTTCACTACTGCAACCAAAATAATAAAGTACCTAAGAGTAAATTTAACCAAGGATGTTAAGGACTTGTACTTGGAAAATTATAAAACATTGATAAAAAAAATCAAGAAAGATACAAACAAGTGGAAGCATATATCGTGCTCATGGTTAAGTAGAATAAACATCATTAAAATGTCTATATTACTCAAAGCAAATTATAAATTCAATGCAATACCAACTAAAATACCAATGACATACTTCAAAGATATAGAACCCATATTCCAAAAATTTATATGGAACCAAAAAAGAACACGAATAGCCTCAGCAATCTTAAAAAGAAAAAATAAAGCAGTAGGTATCACTCTTCTGGATATCAAGGTATACTATAAGGCCATTGTACTCAAGACAGCCTGGAACTGACATAAGAATGGGCACATAGATCAATGGAACAGAACAGAGAGCCCAGAAATAAACCCACACCTTTATGGACAACTGATATTTGACAAAGGAGGAAAGAGCATACAATGGAGTAAAGACAGACTCTTTGACAAATGATGCTGGGAAAATTGAATATCTACCTGCAAAAAGATGAAACTACACCATCAACTTACACCATTCACAAAAACAAACTCATAATGGTTAAAAGACTTAAACGTAAGCTGTGAAACCATAAGCATCTTAGAAGAAAACACAGGCAGTAAGCTCTCCAACATCTGTCGCAGCAATATATTTGCCGATTTATCTCCATGGGCAAATGAAATAAAAGGCAAGATAAACAAATGGGAGTATATCAAACTAAAAAGTTTTTGCACAGCTAACGACGATAAGAACAGAATAAAAAGACAAACCATGCCTGACCAGGAGGTGGCGCAGTGGATAGAGCGTTGGACTGGGATGCGGAGGACCCGGGTTCCAGACCCCGAGTTCGCCAGCTTGAGCGCAGGCCTATCTGGCTTCAGCGAAGGCTCGCCGGCTTGGACCCAAGGTCGCTGGCTCCAGCAAGAGGTTGCTTTGGTCCGCTGAAGGCCCGCGGTCAAGGCACATGTGAGAAAGCAATCAATGAACAACTAAGGTGTTGCAATGGCAACGAAAAACTAATGATTGATGCTTCTCACCTCTCTACATTCCTGTCTGTCTGTCCCTATCTGTCCCTCTCTCTTACTCTCTCTCTGTCCCTATTAAAAAAAAAAAAAAGACAAAGCACAAAATGGGAGAACATATTCGACAGCACGTCTGATAAGGGGTTAATAACCAAAATTTATTAAGAACTTATAAAACTCAACACCAGGAAGACAAATAATCCAATTAAAAAATGAGCAAAAGAAATGAATAGAATTTTCTCCAAAAAGGACATACAGATGGCCAATAGGCATATGAAAAAATGCTCAACATCACTAATCATTAGAGAAATGCAGATAAAAACCACAATGAGATATCACCTCACACCAGTCAGAATGGCACTCATCAGCAAAACAACACAGAATAAGTGCTGGCGAGGTTGTGGAGAAAAGGGAACCCTCCTGCACTGCTGGTGGGAATGCAGACTGGTGCAGCCACTGTGTAAAACAGTATGGAGATTCTTCAAAAAATTAATAATCGGACTGCCTTTTGACCCAGCTATTCTACTTTTAGGAATATACCCCAAGAACACCATAGCACTGTTCGAAAAGAAGAAATGCGCCCCATGTTCGTGGCAGCATTGTTCACAATAGCGAAGATCTGGAAACAGCCCATGTGTCCGTCAGAGGACACGTGGATTACAAAGCTTTGATACATATATACTATGGAATACTACTCAGCCATAAGAAATGATGACATCGGATCATTTATAACAACATGGATGGACCTTGATAACATTATACTGAGTGAACTAAGTAAATCAGAAAAAACTAAGAACTATATGAATTCATACATAGATGGGACATAAAAATGAGACTCAGAGATATGGACAAGAGTGTGCTGGCTACCCGGGGGGGTGGGGAGGTGAGGGAGGGGGTGGGACACAAATAAAACCAAATAGAAGGTGATGAAGGACAATTTGACTTTGGTTGATGGGTACACAATATAATCAAATGTCAAAATAACCTGGAAATATTTTCTCTGAACATATGTGCCCTGATTTATCAATGTCACCCCATTAAAATTAATATTAAAAAAAAACGCCAAAAAATTATCTCTTTATATATATATATAGATACACTCTTAGTAAGATTTAGTAAATTTGGCAGGTCCCCGGCACAAATATGTTACGTTTTTTCATTCTTGTGTTTATGAGAAACATGGGCCTGATGTGTCCTAGCAATTTCTTCAATATTTGGGCCTATATTTAAAATGCAAACTCTCATTTTCTCGTCAGTACATTGAAGAATTCCTTTCTTTTTACTCTTAATTGTGTTGAGTGAAGAAAACCCCTACCATACATATCACCTTAACTTGACACCAAGCAGAGGATAGAAGAAACTTACCTCCAGTCTTTCTGGGGAACATGGGGGGTAGTGTATATATACAATCCAGCATCACAGCTTAACAGCCTTTTGCAACCTAATCAGGCAAGTGAGGTGGGGGTTGGCAGACTGTCAGCTTACTGCCAATTTGCCACACCTCTGTCCCCCAAAATTCTAAACTCCAAAAACCCTGTTGGGATTTTGGACCCCAACAGGCAAATATTTCTCTGGAATATAGGGTGCACCTGGAAATCTTCTAGGGTGTACCAGTGTGCCCTGGCACACACATTGAGAACCACTGATGTAGTATATAGTACATATATCTGTGTCATCTGTAGGGGGTTGTATATGTGTATGTGGTATGTGCTAAGTGTGGTATATGTAGTGTGTGAATGTGTTATATTTATACCTGTGTGTGACGTATGTTTGGTGTCAGTGTAGTGTGTATATATGTATGGGGTATATTAGTGTGTGACTTTCAACATGTCTTTCAGGACAATCAATGCAGCTACATGATCTAAGGTCCAGAGCAGGGTCCCCAAATTACGGCCCGCAACCGCATGTGGCCCCTGAGGCCATTTATCCGGCCCCTGCCGCACTTCCTGGAGGGGCACCTCTTTCATTGGTGGTCAGTGAGAGGAGCACAGGATGCATCCGCACCCATAGTTCCCATTGAAATACTGGTCAGTTTGTTGATTTAAATTTACTTGTTCTTTATTTTAAATATTGTATTTGTTCCCGTTTCGTTTTTTACTTTAAAATAAAATATGTGCAGTGTGCATAGGGATTTGTTCATAGTTTTTTTTATAGTCCGTCCCTCCAACGGTCTGAGGGACAGTGAACTGGCCCCCTGTGTAAAAAGTTTGGGGACCCTGGTCCAGAGGTTAGAGCATTAGCCCAGTCCACATCCATTTGTGGTTTCTCGTGGACACTTTCTCTAAGTATGTATGATCTGATGGTCAGTCACAGGAGGGTCGGCTGGGGCTGTTGTTACAGAGTGCATGCCTGGAGACATCCAGCATCAGAATGTCTGGCCATGGGCCTAGGAATCTGCACTTTTACTTAATAGTTGTTTCACTTAGGATTAATGCACTCCTGCTATAAGCTATGGTTATACGTATGCATGTTCAAGTTTTTCAATTATCTATACTCAAGATATAAGAGGGGAAAGAATTCAGGCAGAGCCAAAGTTTCTCTTACTTTTCTGCATTCACTAAATAAACGGGGGCGGGAGTATTACCACACACACGCGCGCGTTTGCACACGCACGTACGCGCACAGGACACCTTTATGTTCTCAGCTTCCAAACTTATCTCCAGTTTGACAACACTGAAGCCTTTCTGGACGGAGACCTTGCTTCTTTAGTTGAGGTTTCTCACCCCGCAGCACCGCTCTGGGTGTTCCAGTTCACGTAAGCTGCTGCGTGCTGCCAATAGCCAGGGAGTGTCTTCTCACAAATTAAAGACAAACTCTGTCTCTTCAAATATTTACAATTAATACAGTTGAGATCCCTTTATTTTACATCAAGCCACCTTGACTCACGAATTTTAAGAGAATTATCAGCAGTGTTGCCAATAAAGACTTTCCGAGTATGGATGCTTTTGATCTGACAGTATTTCCAGCAGGTGGTTGGTAGAGGTCTCAGACGGAAAGTTTTGATGCTCATCTCTCAAATACATTCATTTAACTGATTTGAAAAGTTACACTTTCTAAATCCTAACTTTAAACAGCATACAGGAATGATAGAAATAAACTAGTGAAAGGGAATCAAAGTGGAAACCCAGAAAAGAGGATTAAAAATAAGTACAAACCTCTCCAAGGACCTTCATTTTCTTTGGCTTCCAGTAATGACCCACTTCCCAGATGAGGTGAAGTTCCAGGGATAGAAGACTGGAGTTCAGGAAACTGTACCTTGTCCCCATGTTGCTGCAGAAATATTGCTGTTTCCTTTGTGACAGAAAGACTTCTTCCTCCCCACCTCTTCCATCTTCCATTGCTTCTTTTCTCACGATTGCTACCACAACATGGAATACAGTAAGCTTGTGGGAATAATGGACCTGAGAAGAAGGGTGGAAAAAGGCATTGAGGAAAGGGAAAGAGAAGAGATGACACGTTTGGGAGGCATTGAAAAGGTAGAATCACTAGGGCATAGTGATGGATAAGAAGATTCAAGAAGGTGGCAGGGTCACAAGTAACAAGCAAGTTTTTTATCTTGCAAAGCCATATGCTTCTAGGGCTAAGCATATAAAATATATTAATATTAGTAAAGAGGGTCAGGGGTCAGGATGGTGTAAACTGTGGAGAACTAAAGAGGGCACTAAAACTAGAGAGAAACTAAAGAGCAGCCCCTCCTCATTCTAACCAGTTGCTGCCATTGTGAAACTAAGACCAAGGCCTTCTATAGCTTTCTGTTTTCAAAACAACCCAGAAATCTTGTTTTTATATAAAAAGTCTGAGTTTAATATGAGGATAATTACTTGTTCATTTTAATTAGTTGTTACTTTTTAATTTAAAATACAATTTTTTTAAAATTTAGAAACACTAACAATCAAATAGAACTTGGGAGAAGAAGACACATGACGATGTCTGGAGCCTCCAATTTTGAACCTTCAAAATAAGATTGTGGTGCTACTTACCAAAATAACAAACTTCTTTTCTCTCTAGATTGCAGATTTTTTAAAAAAGTAAGATAAATTTTTAATCTAGTCCAATGACCATGAAAACTCAAGGTTAGAGAGGAAACTACTTCCATCTGATTCTCTAATTCCTGGATCCCCTCTACCTCTACGGTCCCTGAGTGGCAACAGCTCCCTATAAGATACATCTGAATGTAATATTGTTACTTTAGAATCAATCATTACTTCTCCTTTTTCTTTCCTTTTTTTTTTTTTTAGGCCTCTCTCTTGAGATAGCACAAGTAAGGATGTGATTTGACATTTATCTTGTTAAGAGAACAATGGATAATTTGGATATCAGTCAAGTGTAGAAAAAAAAGTCCCCATTTTTTGAATCAGTCAAGTAATTGTCAAATCACTTCACTCTGCCTGTCAGATTTAGCACGAGATATGAGCATCTCCAGATTTTAAAATTCTGAGTACTTTGTAATGGTCTTTTGAGAATTAATCCAAAACGAACTTGATCTTGAAAGTGATACCTCCATTCAAAAACTTTCTGAATGCCTATTATGTGCAAGTACTTGTGCCTGCATGTGGGCAATGAAGACTACAGGAAGCCATCTACAGGCTAAGAGAGGCTGATTAATATGCATTACTGATTAATAATCTAAAGTAGAATAAATGCATTACTGATTAATAATGCATTAATAATTAATAATACATTACTAATTAATAATCTAAAGTAGAATAACAAACATTTGTACCTATAAGAATTTGTCCATCTGTATTAGAAACAGAACTAATAACAAATAATTGAAAAAAAATTTAATTTATACCATTTGAAAGAGATCAAAATGTATGAAATACTTAGGAATAAAATTAATAAAATATGTGCAATAGCTATACACTTAAACCTATAAAATAATGCTGAGAAAGGTTAAAGACGACTGAACAAATAGATATACAATACTCATGAATTGGAAGACACAATTATTAAGATGTTAATTCTCCCAAGATTGATCTACAAACTTAGTTCAGTCCAATCAGAATCCCAGCAGGGTTTTCTGAATAAATTTGCACACTGATTGTAAAATTTATATGGAAACGCTAAAAAATTGTAATCGCCAAAACAATTACAAAAAAGGACAAAGTAGGAGACTTTCAAGATTTATTCTTTAAATCTTTTATCCATTTTGAGTTTGTTTTTGTGAATGGTGTAAGTTGATGGTCTAGTTTCATTTTTTTGCAGGTAGATGTCCAATTTTCCCAACACCATTTGTTAAAGAGGCTGCCTTTACTCCATTGTATGTTCTTTCCTCCTTTGTCAAATATCAGTTGTCCATAAAACTGTGGGTTTATTTCCGGGTTCTCTGTTCTGTTCCATTGATCTATGTGCCTTTTCTTATGCCAGTACCAGGCTGTCTTGAGTACAATGACCTTGTAGTATACCTTGATATACGGAAGAGTGATACCTCCTGCTTTATTTTTTCTTTTTAAGATTGCTGAGGCTATTCATGTTCTTTTTTGGTTCCATATAAATTTTTGGAATATGTGTTCTATATCTTTGAAGTATGTCATTGGTATTTTAATTGGTATTGCATTGAATTTATAAATTGCTTTGGGTAATATAGACATTTTAATGATGTTTATTCTTCCTAGCCATAAGCACGGTATATGCTTCCACTTGTTTGTATCTTCCTTGATTTTTTTTATCAATGTTTTATAATTTTCCGAGTACAAGTCCTTAACCTCCTTGGTTAAATTTACTCCTAGGTACTTTATTTTATTGTCTGCAATAGTGAAGGGGATTGTTTCCTTAATTTCTTTTGCTGACAGTTCATTGTTGGTATATAGAAATGAGATATCACCTCACAGCAGTCAGAATGGCGCTCATCTGCAAAACAACACAGAACAAGTTCTGGCAAGGATGTGGAGAAAAGGGAACCCTCCTGCACTGCTGGTGGGAATGCAGACTGGTGCAGCCACTGTGTAAAACAGTATGGAGATTCCTCAAAATATTAAAAATTGAACTGCCTTTTGACCCAGCTATCCCACTTACAGGAATATACCCTAAGAACACCATAGCACTGTTCGAAAAGAAGAAATGCGCCCCCATGTTCGTGGCAGCATTGTTCACAATAGCGAAGATCTGGAAACAGCCCTAGTGTCCGTCAGAGGACAGTGGATTAAAAAGCTTTGATACATATATACTATGGAATACTACTCAGCCATAAGAAATGATGACATCAGGTCATTTACAACAAAACGGATGGACCTTGATAACATTATACGGTGTGAAATAAGTAAAACAGAAAAAAAACTGAGAACAGCATGATTTCATACATAGGTGGGACATAAAAGTGAGACTATAAGACATGGACAAGAGTATGGTGGTTATGGGGTGGGGGGATGGAGGAGAAGGGGATAGGGAGGAGGGGAGGGGCACAGGGAAAACCGATAGAAGGTGACAGAGGACAATTTGACTTTGGGTGATGGGTATGCAACATAATTGAATGATAAGATAACCTGGAAATGTTTTCTTTGAACATATGTACCGTGATTTATTGGTGTCACTCCATTAAAATTAAATTTAATAAAATATTTATTTTTTAATTGAGTTTATTGGGGTGACATTGGCTAATAAAATTATGTAGATTTCAGGTGTACAAATCTATAATACATCATCTGTATATTGTATTGTGTGTTTACCATCCTAAATTGAGTCTCCTTCTATCACAATTTATCCCCCCTTTGCCTTATTCTACCTCCCTCCCTATCCCTCTTATAATCACCATACCATTGTCTGTGTCTATGAGTTTCGGGTTTTTTGCTTAATCCAGTGGTTCTTAACCTTTTTTGAGGTACCGAACCCACCAGTTTCATATGCGCATTCGCCGAACCCTTCTTTAGTGTAAATAAAATATGATTTTTTTTCCAAATTCAAGACATAGGTATATGTGTTTTTACTGGTGCACAAAATGAGCCGTGCATGAACATCACCTTGCTCAAAGAACAAAACCAACAAAATACATGAACTACAACAAATTGCGGTATTATTTTATTCTGGCCTCCACGGCAGAGGCTTCTCCGAACCCCTGAGACCGACTCATCGAGCCCCTAGGGTTCGATAGAACCCAGGTTAAGAACCACTGGCTTAATCCCTTCAACTTTTTCACCAGGCCCCAAAACCTCCTTACCTTCTGACAGCTGTCAGTCTGTTCTCTGTATCTATGAGTTTGTTGCTATTTTGTTTGTTAACTTATTTTGTTCATTAGATACCACATATAAGTGAAATCACGTGGCACTTATCTGTATCTGACTGGTTTATTTCACTCAGCATAATACTCTCCAAGTCCAACATACTGTCAAAAAAATATAAGATTTCCTTCTTTCTACAGCCAAGTGGAATTGCATTGTGTAAATGTACCACAGTTTTTTTATCCACTCATCAACCACTGGACCCGTGGGCTGCTTCCAACTTTTGGCTATTGTAAATAACACTGCAATAAACAAAGGGGTGCATATATTCTTTCAAATCAGCATTTCAGGTTTCTTCAGATATATGATCAGATATGGAATCATTGGGTCATGAGCAGTTCCATTTTTAATTTTTTGAAGTAACTCCATACTGCTTTTCACAGTGGCTATACCAATGTGCATTCCCACCAGCAGTGCACAGGGTTTCTTTTTACCCACATCCTCACCAACACTTGTCTGTTGATTTATTGATGATAACCATTCTGAGAGGTGTGACGTAAGACTTCATTGTGGTTTTAATTTGCATTTCTCTGATGATTAGTTACATTGTGCGTCTTTTCATATCTGTTGGTCATCCGTATGTCTTTTTTAGAGAAGTGTTTATTCAAAATATTTGCCCATTTCCTAATTGGATTATTTGGGAGGAGTTTGGCATTGAGTTTTATAAGTTCTTCATAAATTTTGAATAATAACCACTTAATACATGTATCATTAGCAATTTGTGTGTTAGTTCTAGTGTTTGGGGGGAGTGGAATGTTTAGGGTTTTCTTGGATGCCTTTTATTTCTACTTCTTGTCTGATTGCTGTGGCTAGGACTTCTAGTTCTATGTTGAATAAAAGTGGTGAAAGTGGACACCTCTGTCTTATTCCTGTTTAAGGGGAGCACTTTTAGTTTTAGCCCATTGAGTATGATGTTGGCTGTAGGTTTGTCATATATGACCTTTATTACATTGAAATATGCTCCCTCTATTGCCACTTTGCTGAAAGTTTTATCATAAATGAGTGCTGGGTTTTATTAAATGCTGTTTCTGTATCTATTGACAAAATCATGTGATTTGTACCCTTTATTTTGTTTCTGTAGTGTATCACATTTATTGACTTGCAGATATTGTAGCAACCTTTCATCTCTGGAATAAATCCCACTTGGTCATGATGTATGACTTTTTTAATGTATTGCTAAATCCAGCTTTTAATAATTTGTTGAGGATTTTAGCATCTATGTTCATCGCAGATATTGGCCTATAGTTTTCTTCCTTTGTACTGTCTTTATCTGGTTTCAGAATTAGGATAATGCTGGCTTTACAAACTGATGTTGAGAGTCTTCCTTCTTAAATTTTTTTAAATAGTTTGAGAAGGATATATGTTAGTTCTTCTTTGAATGTTTGGTAAAATTCACCTGTAAAGCCATCTGGTTCAGGACTTTTGTTTGTCAGGAGCTTTTTTTTTTATTGAATGTATTAGGGTGACACTGATTAACAAAGTTTTATAGATTTCATTTGTACCTATTGAGAGTTTTTTGATTACTGCTTTGATGTCATTAGTTATAATCTGTTTGTTCAGATTCTCTGATTCTTTCTGATTCAGTTTTAGAAAATCGTATGTTTCTAGAAATTTATCTATTTCTTCCAGTTTGTCCAGTTTGTTAGCATATATTAGTTCATAATATTTTCTTACAATTCTTTATATCTTGCTAATGTCTGATGTTGCATGTGAATAACCCTGGGCAACCTATTTAGAGCTAAAATGCAGATTTCCTGCTGAGTCTGGGTGTGCATGAAAAGGAACAAGCTGCACACCAAAGTCAGCTTTTACCTGCCCCAGGTGTAGGGACAGTTTAGCTAAAGTCCAAAGGCACCTCAAGATCAGCCTTTACCTGCTGCCTACCTATTAGGTTTAGTCACTGAAAGAACCTCTAAAGAAATTCGAGTTTCATGAAGTGGGTTCTCAGTAAATGACTACATAAGGCTGAATGGTGTTCACCAGATTGATGTGAGTTCATACTTGGTACCAGTGCTGAGTCTGAGACCACTCAGCAAATGTCTCAGGGTATACCAAGTCTAGCTGCTCCCTCCCAGGTGCTCACACATCCTTGTGATGGGGCAGGATCTCAGGGAGTAATCAGGGTGAGGCAAGAGAGTTTATCAGGCCCAAACAGATTAAGATTTAGCCTTGTGAATGGAGTGATCTGCACCACTCAGGAATGCAAGGGAAAAGTGACCTCTATCTTAGAGCCACACAACTCAGTCTGTCCCAGATTCTGCCAGAAGCATGATCTCAACACTGTTGGGCCACCAGGAGTTGGGAGGGTGGGACTAGTTGATGTCCTATGAGGGGTAGGTGTTGGTCAGGTTTTCAGGAAGATGAAAGGAGTGGCTCCCAACATAGTGCAACACAACTCAGTTTGTCCCATATTTTGCCCAGACCTTGGCAGGGTGGATCCACCAGAAGTCAGAAGGGTCGGGCTACTGGGGACCAAGAGAGTGGAGCTAGCAGATCTCCAGTAATGGGGAGGCACCAGTTAGGCTTTCAGAAAAATGGGAAGAATGGCCTCAATTCAAAAGTCACACAATTTAGTCACTGACACCGCCTGAGTCTTCCCAGACCTCTACACACAAACCCAGGCAGGAAACTCCTCTGTAGGGCACAAGCTCCTCATGTGGGGAAACCTCTCTCCCCTAGGCCCCTGGTCAGCAAACTGTGGTTCACAAGCCATATGTGGCTCTTTGGCCCCTTGAGTGTGGTTCTTCCACAAAATACCACGTTCAGGTGCTACCTCGATAAGGAATGTACCTACCTATATAGTTTAAGTTTTTAAAAAATTGGCTCTCAAAAGAAATTTCAATCATTGTACTGTTGATATTTGGCTCTGTTGACTAATGAGTTTGCCGACCACTACCCTAGGCTGATGCCACAAGGAGGGGCTAGTGGAACTCAAGAAAGATAGCATCTGCAGTGTGGGAGAGTGACTCAGCTGAGGTACTGTGACAGCTCTCTCCTCAGAGCCACAAACCCTAATTTCTCCTTGCATAACTCAGTCCACCCCACCTGCCCTCTGCTCAATCCCAGGGAGAGTGGCTGGAAATGATATTTTGAGCATTAGCCCTTTAGGAAGGTGCCTGTGTCTCTAGCAGACTTCTGTCTCTCCCTGGAGGACAGATTCCCTGCCAATTTTCACATTCAGATATTATGTGAGTGCCTTTTCTCAGCTCTGTGCTCAGGACAGGGGAGCCTGGCATGGGGTTAAGACTTTAGGTCTTTAGGAGGAGCCTTTGCACCTGAGATATCCCTCAGGAACCTCAGCTAGCACCTGTGGGAGCAGGGCCAGCCATTTTCATGTCTCCACCGTTCCTGTCTCAATGTGGCTTCTTCTGTAAATACTTGATTATAAGACTTGTCTTCAGTTGGTTATTCAGGTTGATAGCTCTATATTTCAGTTGTCATTCCAGTTTGGTCCTGGGAAAAAGTGAGTGTAACATCCACTTACTCCTTTGCCATCTTGGATCGACCATCTCAAGATTTAATGTAAAGCTACAATAATCAAGGTAATGTGGAATGTTAGCATTAGTATATAAATATTGAGCAGTGGGACAGAGAATCTAATAAAAATTTTAAAGGTAGATCCACACATGGATCTTCAATTGATTTTTGACCAAGTTTCCAGGATAATTCTATGTGAAAAGGATAGTCTTTTAAATAAATAAAATATAAAATAAAAAATAGTGCTGGAACTTTGGATATTTGTCCTGACAAAAACAAAAACAAAAATGAAAAAACAAGAACTTTGACCACTATCACAAATACAGATATTACCTTGACATATAATAAAGACCTAAACATAACAATCAAAAATATAAAACTTTTAGAAGAAAACAGGAGAGAGTCTTCACAAACTTGGGGTAGGCAAAGATTTCTTAGATAAGACAGTGGTAAGCTTGCCACTGGATGATAATATTTACTATTTCTATTTATGACGGAAAACATGTAACCAGAATATATGAAGATCTCTGATGATAACTCAATCATAAAAAGATAACCCAATAAAAATGGGAAAAATATTTGAATTGATACATCATAAAAGATAGGTATGATTTAAAAGCACATGAAAAAAATGCCCAATATCATTTGGCATCAGGGAAATACAAACTAAAATATTAAGATGTCACTAACCTATTAGAATGGCAAAGTTTATATTAAAAAAAGAATGATTCCCAAACATTAGTGAGATTAAATACAGGAACTAGGACAGATTTTTTAAAGATGATTAAAGTAGTTCAAAACAAAAGTTTGAGATGCCTAGAACAGATACACATTGAATTACTCATGGAGCACAGAGGAAGATATTGAGCTGAAAATAGAGATTTAGGGATAAGTGATTTGTAAATGAGAGGTGAAGTCCTGGAGTGGGTAAGTTTTTCCAAGCAGTGTGTACCTTGACATGAGGTGCAGGAAACAACCATAGGGAACATCACCATTTAAGGGACACATGGAGAAAGAAAAAGTCAGGAAATAAGAGTAAGAAGAAACAACCAAAAGATAAAAGAAAAAGTTTTGAAAACTCCTTGAAACAGACAATGGACAATGGTGTCCAACAAGTATACTGCTCACAAAAATTAGAGTTTTTAAAAATGAATCTGAAGTGATAAAAAAAAGAAGCATTTGAATTTTTTTATTAAACAAGAACATCAGAAAAGCAAATGATAAGTCAAAGAAAGTTGTTCAATTATGCAAATGAGATCCAAAACCAACTTTTATTTCATTGGTAAAAATGCACTGTACAAAAGGTTGAAAGTACTGGAGTATCTGCACATTCCCTGATCCCCTAATTTTTGTGAGCAGTGTAATATAAAGACTGAAAATAGCTTCTTGGATTCTCTATCAAAAAAGATTATTTATCTGCAGCGTCCGCGCCAACTGGAGCTACACCGCGTTCCTCAGCAATCACAGACCACTTCTAAGGATTAAAGAGATAATCAATGATCAAAATATGTAATGGTTGTGTAACTACATAGAAGAGGACACAAGCAATGTGTGATCTTGCACATGCCTTCCTTGTAAACAACAATATAAAGCAGGCTCTGATAAAGCCAAAATGAACAGTAGGAACAAGTGATATAATCACTGGGAGGGAGGAGACATCATTTCAAAGAAAGGCTCAAGGAAGGACAACTAGACATGATGGTTCATTGACTGTAAATGATAAGATACAGAGGCAGTATCAAAAGTCTCCAGCATAGGGGAAGGAAGATGGCGACGGAGTAGGCGGACGTACCAACTTCCAACTCCCAGAAGCAAAGTGGATTATAACTCAATTTAAAGAACCATCATCTGGATAAACCAACTATGAACTAAACTAAGTGAACTCTTCAACCAAGGAACACAGAAGAAGCCACATTGAGACTGGTAGGAATAGCGAAAACACGAAGAGGGCTGCCCAGCTCCCATGAGCAAATGGCAGCCGGGAGAGACCCGTGTGGCGGGAGGAGAGTTTGGCGGAGATGGAGGGACATGGGTCCCAGGAACCAAGCCCCAGCCTGCAGTCCTAGAGCCTAGAAGAGGCGTTTGAACAGTTTTGAGCTGTGAAACAAGTGAGGGAGCTCCCAGGCCTACAGTGTGGAGTGTTGGGTCCCTTCCTACTCTGCTGAGGGCTGCTTGAGGGTTAGTGGCGACAGGACGCTGAGGCGCGGTTCTGTCGGCGTGGGCAGAGGCCAAGCTGGTGGGAGATCGGTCTAGCCCAAAGGGTCGGAGGGGACGCGCGAAAGCGGTCCAGGAGCTGCGGCCCGCCTTTAATCCCACTTACGGGGACAGAGCGGGAGGCCAGGAATGGGCAGGCCCTGCGCAAGCCGGCCCTGACCGCGGGGACCGGGCTGGGACCAGGGACGGGCAGGGGCTAGCGGCTGAGCTGACACTACCAGCCCCCCACCCCCCGGGCCGGAGAAACCGCGGTTGGACAGTATACGTGCTCGAGCGGGCTCCGAGTGCGGGACGGGGTAGACCCTGAGACAAGTGGAAGCTCGCAACAGAGCTCACGCTACTATCCCCGCCCGGCCGGAGAAACCGCGGATTGCATTCATACGTGCACGAGCGGGCTCCGAACGCGGGGGCGGGGTAGAGTCCGGGACGAGCGGAAGTACGCAGCTGAGCGGAAGCCAGCAAACACGCCCGCCCCAATAAACCTTGGTTTCCGACCCTGCACAGAAGGGCCCTGGCCTCGAGGGCGGGGCTAAATCTCCGGACAGGCGAAAGCTTACAGCTGAGAGAACGTCAAAAGCCCCGCCTAACCCGCGGAACTGTAGCCAGCAGGCTCCAACTGCTGATTCTGGGCGGAAGTCCGGAAATAGGCTGGGTCCGCAGCTGAGCAAAGGTGCTCACCTCTACCCTTGGTGCTAAGTCTTATGGCTTCAGTGACAGCCCCTCCCACGGAGGAGAGGCAGAAATCACAGCAAAAGCCACAGTGGGCCGGCGTTGGCAACGCTCATACCCAACCACCCTAGGCACCGGCAGAGGGGGTGGCAAGCCTGCAGACAGACCACACCTAGAGAACACAAAGACAACACCTACTGTACTCCAGTGGCCACAACTTTCTTATACACAGACAAAATGGGCAGGCAGAGGAATGCAAACCAAATGAATCAAGAGAAATCCCCAGAGAAGGACCTGAATGAACCAGATATAACCAAATTACCAGAAGCAGAATTTAAAATAATGATAGGATGTTCAAAGATATTAGAGCAACAATGGACAGTCATTATGAACACCTAAATAAATAGATAAAAAGTATAAAAAACGAAATTGAAATAATAAAAAAGAATCAGACAGAAATGACAAATACAGTATCAGAACTGAAGACCACAATGGAAGGAATTAAAAGCAGGATGAATCACGCTGAGGATCGAATAAGCGAGTTAGAGGACACAATAAACAAAGGCACAGAAGCAGAGAAGAAAAAGGAATAGAGACTTAAAAAATGTGAGGAAACTCTAAGGGAGCTTTGTGAAAACATGAAGAGAAACAACATTCGCATAATAGGGGTGCCTGAAGAAGAGGAGAGAGGACAGGAAATGGAAACTGTGTTCAATCAAATCATAGCAGAAAACTTTCCTAAATTAAGGCTGGGAAACACTCCACACATTCAAGAAGCACACAGAACTCCATTAAAGAGAAACCCAAAAAGATCTACACCAAGACACATCATAGTTAAAACACCAAAGCTAATGGATAAAGAAAAAATTTTAAAAGCTGCTAGAGAAAAAAAGGCTATCACCTACAAAGGAGCCCCCATAAGGATGACATCGGACTTCTCAACAGAAACACTTGAGGCCAGAAGGGAATGGCAAGATATAATCAAAGTAATGCAGAACAAGAACCTACAACCAAGACTACTTTATCCAGCAAGGCTAACGTTTAAAATTGAAGGAGAAATAAAGAGCTTCCCAGAAAAAAAAAGCCTGAAGGAATTTATAAAAACCAAACCAATTCTGCAAGAGATACCAAGGGGCCTCTTGTGAACAGTTTAAAGGGAGGAATGAATAGAGCAAAAGAAGAATACAGCTTTAAAGAATAAAATGGTAATAAAAAACTACATATCAATAATAACCATAAATGTAAATGGATTAAATAATCCAATCAAAAGACATAGGGTAGCTGCATGGATAAAGAAACAGGACCCATACATATGCTGTCTACAAGAGACACACCTTAAAACAAAAGATGCTCATAGACTGAAGGTAAAAGGATGGAAAAAAATATTTCATGCAAATGGAAATGAAAAAAAAGCAGGGGTAGCAATACTTATATCAGACAAAATGGACTTTAAAACAAAGGCTATAGTAAGAGATAAAGGAGGACACTACATAATGATAAAGGGAACAATTCAACAGGAAGATATAACTATTGTAAATATCTATGCACCAAATATAGGAGCCTCGACATACATAAAGCAGACTTTGATGGATATAAAGGGCGAGATTAACAGCAATACTATCATAGTAGGAGATTTCAATACCCCTCTAACAACACTGGATAGATCCTCAAGAAAGAAAATTAATAAAGAAACAGCAGACTTAAAGGAGACATTAGATCAACTTGATTTAATAGATATCTTCAGAACTTTTTACCCTAAAGCAGAAGAATATACATTCTTCTCAAGCGCTCATGGTACGTTTTCTACGATAGACCACATGTTAGGACACAAAAATGGTCTCAATAAATTTAAGAAGATTGAAATAATATCAAGCATTTTCTCTGATCACAATGCCATGAAACTAGAAATTAACTACAAAAGAAAAACTGAAAAATACTCAAACACTTGGAAACTAAATAGCATGTTATTAAATAATGAATGGATTAACAATGAGATCAAAGAAGAAATAAAAATGTTTTTAGAAACAAATGATAATGAGCATACATCAACTCAAAATTTATGGGACACAGCAAAAGCAGTTCTGAGAGGGAAGTTTGTTGCACTACAGGCATATCATAAGAAGCTAGAAAAAGCTCAAATAAGCAACCTGACCCTGCATCTAAAAGAACTAGAAAAACAACAACAAATAAAACCCAAGACAAGTAGAAGGAAGGAAATAATAAAGGTCAGAGCAGAAATAAATGGCATAGAGGCTAAAGAAACAATACAGAGGATCAATGAAACCAGAAGCTGGTTCTTTGAAAAGGTAAACAAGATTGATGAACCATTAACTAGACTCACCAAGAAAAAAAGAGAGAGGACTCAAATAAATAAAATTAGAAAGGACAGTGGAGAAATAACAACTGACACAACAGAAATACAAAGCATTGTAAGAAAATACTATGAAGAACTACATGCCAAAAAATTAGACAATCTTGGTGAAATGGAAAAATTTCTTGAATCGTATAACCTTCCAAAAATCAATCTGGAAGAATCAGAACACCTAAACAGACCAATTACAGCAAATGAGATCGAAACAGTTATCAAAAAACTCCCAAAAAAGAAAAGTCCTGGGTCTGATGGCTTCACAAGTGAATTCTATCAAAAATTCAAAGAAGAACTAACTCCTATCCTTCTCAAGCTATTTCAAAAAATTCAAGAGGAAGGAAGACTTCCAAACTCCTTTTATGAGGTGAGCATAATTCTGATCCCAAAACCGGGCAAAGACAACACAAAGAAAGAAAATTATAGGCCTATATCCCTGATGAACTTAGACGCTAAAATTCTAAACAAACTATTAGCCAACCGGATCCAGCAATATATGAAAAAAATCATACACCATGATCAAGTGGGATTTATTCTTGAGAGGCAAGGCTGGTTTAATATTCGCAAATCAATCAATGTGATTCATCACATAAACAAAAGGAAGGACAAAAATCACATGATAATTTCAATAGATGCAGAAAAGGCATTTGATAAAATCCAGCACCCATTCATGCTCAAAACTCTCAGTAAAGTGGGAATAGAGGGATCATTCCTTAACATGATAAAGGCCATCTACGATAAACCGACAGCAAACATCATACTAAATGGACAAAGATTAAAAGCAATCCCCTTAAGATCAGGAACCAGGCAGGGTTACCCACTTTCACCACTCTTATTCAACATAGTTCTGGAAGTCCTAGCTACAGCAATAAGACAAGAAGAAGAAATAAAAGGCTTCCAAATTGAAAAAAAAGAAGTAAAACTGTCAGTATTTGCAGATGATATGATATTGTATATTGAAAACCCTAAAGTCTCAGTCAAAAAACTACTGGACCTTATAAATAAATTCAGCAAGGTGGCAGGATATAAAATTAATACTCAGAAATCAGAGGCATTTCTATACACCAACAATGAAATATCAGCAAAAGAAATTAAGGAAACAATCCCCTTCACTATTGCAGACAAAAAAATAAAGTACCTAGGAGTAAATTTAACCAAGGAAGTTAAGGACTTATACTCGGAAAATTATAGAACACTGATAAAAGAAATCAAGGAAGATACAAACAAGTGGAAGCATATACCGTGTTCATGGCTAGGAAGAATAAACATCATTAAAATGTCTATATTACCCAAAGCAATTTATAAATTCAATGCAATACCAATTAAAATACCAATGACATACTTCAAAGATATAGAACACATATTCCAAAAATTTATATGGAACCAAAAAAGAACACAAATATCCTCAGCAATCTTAAAAAGAAAAAATAAAGCAGGAGGTATCACTCTTCCAGATATCAAGGTTTACTATAAGGCCATTATACTCAAGACAACCTGGTACTGGCATAAGAACAGGCACATAGATCAATGGAACAGAACAGAGGACCCAGAAATAAACCCACAGCTTTATGGACAACTGATATTTGACAAAGGAGGAAAGAGCATACAGTGGAGTAAAGACAGCCTCTTTATCAAATGGTGTTGGGAAAATTGGACATCTACCTGCAAAAAAATGAAACTAGACCATCAACTTACACCATTCACAAAAACAAACTCAAAACGGAAAAAAGACTTAAATGTAAGCCATGAAACCATAAGCATCTTAGAAGAAAACATAGGCAGCAAGCTCTCTGACATCTGTAGCAGCAGTATATTTGCCGATTTATCTCCACGGGCAACTGAAATAAAAGGCAAGATAAACAAGTGGGACTATATCAAACTAAAAAGTTTTTGCACAGCTAAAGACAATAGGAACAGAATAAAAAGACAAACCACACAATGGGAGATCATATTCGACAGCACATCTGATAAGGGGTTAATAACTAAAATTTATAAAGAACTTATAAAACTCAACACCAGGAAGACAAACAACCCAATCAAAAAATGGGCAAAAGAAATGAATAGAAATTTCTCCAAAGAAGACATACAGATGGCCAATAGGCATATGAAAAAATGCTCAACATCACTAATCATTAGAGAAATGCAAATTAAAACCACAATGAGATATCACCTCACACCAGTCAGAATGGCACTTATCAGCAAAACAACACAGAATAAGTGCTGGCGAGGATGTGGAGAAAAGGGAACCCTTCTGCACTGCTGGTGGGAATGCAGACTGGTGCAGCCACTGTGGAAAACAGTTTGGAGATTCCTCAGAAAATTAAAAATCAAACTGCCTTTTGACCCAGCTATCCCACTTATAGGAATATACCCTAAGAACACCCTAACTCTGTTTGAAAAGAACAAATGCGCCCCCATGTTCATGCCAGCATTGTTCACAATAGCGAAGATCTGGAACCAGCCCAAGTGTCCGTCAGAAGACGAGTGGATTAAAAAGCTATGGTACATATATACTATGGAATACTACTCAGCCATAAGAAACGATGACATCGGATCATTTATAACAAAATGGATGTACCTTGATAACATTATACGGAGTGAAATAAGTAAATCAGAAAAAAAGAAAAACTGAGAACAGCATGATTTCACACATAGGTGGGACATAAAAGTGAGAATATGAGACATGGACAAGAGAGTGGTGGTTATGGGATGGGGGGAGGGAGGGGAGAGTGGGATAGGGAGGAGGGGAGGGGCACAGGGAAAACCAGATAGAAGGTGACAGAGGACAATTTGACTTTTGGTGATGGGTATGCAACACAATTGAATGATAAGATAACCTGGAGATGTTTTCATTGTACATATGTACCCTGATTTATTGGTGTCACCCCATTAGAATTAATAATAATAAAAATTATATATAATAAAAAAAAGATTATTTATCGCTGACTTACAAGCATGATTTCACTGGAGTGGTAAGAGCAAAAGCAATATGGCAATAGAGGGGGGAATCCACAGGAGACAAAGAACAGCCAATAGAATACTATCCTTCAGCAGTCAGAACTCTGAAAATACAACTCAGAAGATGGGCATGGAGGAGAATAATTAAAGAGTTAAGAAAGTGCTCTTTTTTAAAATAAAAGGAAAATAAACAGTTTGTACTTATGAAGGTGTATGAGGACTAAAAACCAACGAAGGCAACAACTAGCAATACAAGTGAGAAAGGAGTAAGTCAAGTGCAAAATCAAAGACGATGAAACTGGAAAAAGCAAATTCATTTGGGGGTCCTATGGCAAGAAACTGAAGGAGAACTTGCCTCAGTGAATGTTAATTAACATATAAAAGTGTGTGTATCTCCTCTAGGGGAGGATGAGGGACTGAGCAGGTGATAAGAGATGATCCCAATATATTCACATTCTGCTTTATTCCTCCATCTTCTCTGAAGAATATGAAGTTAAAAATACAAACACATTATACATGAAGAACAAAAAAATTTCTCATCCCAACTCTGAACAAATCTTTTTTTTTAAGTGAGAGGAGGTGAGATAGAGAGACAGATTCCCACATGTGTCTGACAGTATCCACCCAGCCACCCCCATCTAGGGCAAATGCTTCAATCAACAGAGCTATCCTCAGAGCCCATGGTCCAGGCTCCAAACAACTGAGCCACTGGCTGCAGAGGGGAAGAGAGAGGGAGGGGAAGAGAGAGGGCGGGGAAGAGAGAGGGAGGGGAAGAGAGAGGGAGGGGAAGAGAGAGGGAGGGGAAGAGAGAGGGAGGGGAAGAAGTAGATGGTTGCTTCTCTTGTGTCCCCTGACCAGGATTCAAACTTAGGACATCCATACTCCAGGCCAACACTCTATCCATTGAGCCAAGTGGCCAGGGATTGATGAATATTTTATTCATTCAATTAATATTTTATCCTTTCTGCAAGTCCTATAAGTGCAATCCGGAATTTGATTGTGGTAACACACGTGTGCGTGCACACACACACACACACACACACACACACACACACACACACAAGTCAAGTTATTATATAAGGCTCAGGTCCAAAGAGGCAATACAATTTTTAACATGACTGGTTAATGTGTGGCTATTAAATTCTTTCAAGGCAATTCCAGACATCATTTTTAAAAGTCAAGCAGTTGTCTGTGCCTGACCTGTGGTGGCACAGTAGGTAAAACATGTACCTGGAACACTGAGGTCGCCGGTTCAAAACCCTGGGTTTGCCTTGTCAAGGTACATATGGGAGTTGATACTTCCTGCTCCTCTATCTTCTGTCTCTCTCTTTCTATCTCTCTCACCCCCTCTCTAAAATGAATAAATAAAATATTTAAATTTTTTTAAAAAACTCAAGCAGCTGAACAATCCACATATTGGTTGGATCCACAGTTTTATCTTTTTTCAATCTAATGTGTCAGAATGTAACTTCTTTTATTCATAGCCTGATTACTTATGCTTAATACTAAAATTGATTGTTCCCTGAGAGCTGAAGGCCACACTGAGAAACCCTATTCAACTCTAAGTATGTAGTGTATAAACACTATCTTTGATATGCTTTGTGTGGTTTCCCATCCTTGCTCCTGTTGCTTTTGTTGCTGTTCTCTCTCTCTCTCTCTCTCTCTCTCTCTCTCTCTCACACACACACACACACACACACACACACACACACACATTGACACATATTATTTAAACTTAGTTTCAGGAAATTTTGTATCGGGTTACTTTTTATTCCCAAAGGGTTTATATTGTTGCCTAGATTTTGAGAGTGAAAAGGCAGCAGCTCTCATTTTTCTTAAAAGGGGATTTATCATACTATAAAGACCTCCTTCCAACCAACTTCTGGTCTTTGCTAGGCTGCTCTAAGCCAGTCAGATGAAGAATCACGTGGTACTTCATGGTAACATCCCCAGCTCACAGAATCTTAACTTGCAAAGTGGGTACTTTAGATTGTAACTAAAAACAGGCAAGTTTGCCCTGCCTCTGGCGTGACTCCAACATTGGAAATTTTAGAACATGGTGCGTTTATGCTGAAACATTACACAATTCCCAGACAGAAAGGAGTGTTCTCACAACTGCTATGTTAGAGAGAGAGGGGCAGAGGGAAATCGACTTCCATAATAAAGTGTGCATATTTGGGTGGTAGGAAGAGGAGGGAGGAAAGTAATGGACACCTTAAAAACATTATTTAATTTAGGCATCTTCTAACCTAGAGATGAAGAAAGACAACACTGAAAGGAATTTTAAATCTCTCCTACCAGCTCATAGAAAATCTAAAAACTGAGTGAAACACCACTCATTATTGGGGCTTTAAAAGTCACATTTCTTGGTCTCTGGAATACATCCCTTTTGTCTAATGTTTGAGACCAAAGGACCAGAAGAAGGTGAGCTCTTGACCTGAGAATCAAAATTCTTTGGGTTAATTGCTTTAATAAAAGGTTTCCTTCCCTTTTTTGAATCTCATTTCTAGAGCAGCTTTTCTTCCAGAAGGTAATTGCAAAATCTATTTGTTCTTGGCAAATATTTATAGGATCATAAAGAGGTAAATTCCTTGCAACCCTTTGCCACCATTCAAGTGTAAAGAAATGAACACAGAAATGTACACTCATTAGCCTTTAGGGTGGCTGGGGGCAGGTGATGGGAAGACGTCCTTACTGGTTAGGTATGCAGACAAGATCGAGCTCTCCCTCGTTCTTTCTTTCAGCCAGTAGTCAACACATATTTATTCAGCACCCACCATGTCCCAATTATCTGAGCAGGTGCTGGGGCATTAAGCACCTTGAACTACTCCTGGAGGACAGCTTTCCCTTTCTGTCTTGACATTTAAAAAGCCTCAGAGGAAGATGCAGCTTCACCAAGAGAAACTCACTCAGAGCAAGCACTATTTTAATTGTTCCAACAAAAATAAACCAAGCTGAGGTGGGTACCAGAAAAGAGGTAAGGGGGACCCTTGGTTC
Source organism: Rhynchonycteris naso (assembly GCA_037038555.1). Taxonomy (NCBI): domain Eukaryota; kingdom Metazoa; phylum Chordata; class Mammalia; order Chiroptera; family Emballonuridae; genus Rhynchonycteris; species Rhynchonycteris naso. The sequence goes on from CM072998.1 coordinate 235,634,038, forward strand.
TGCCACCATCTGGGCAGGTCACTTGGATGTCACTTTGGATGCTCTGAGCTTTGGCTTTGCCCATACACAGAAATAGAATAGAAATAAATTATCCCTGGCCCCTTTCAGCGTTAAATTTCTACTTTTCCAAGATTCTAAGGAGCCTTTCTGTGTTCAGCACTGTGTGCCCTAAAGAAGCAGTCATCACACACATCTCAGCCTCTTGCCCCTAAGTACTGACCGTGCTTAAATTCCTCTGGTGATCCCGGGTGTACCAGTGCTCAGATAGATAGAGAAACTTTTCTTTCATTTTAAGCAGGATGTACAGTATTTGTACACTCCTTTCTACTGAGTACTTTTAGGTTAGCTCCCTTTACAAAATCCGGGCAACAGGGGGAAATCTCATGTATAGATGTCAGTTCTCCCTTCCTTTGGGGACAGGGGTTAAAGAGCTGGAGAAAACACCCTAATGTTAAGAGCTTAAAATGTCGTCCTAGGGATATGCCAGGCGTTCTGTCCCTGCGTCTCTGTGCTCTGCTTTCCCAGCTAGGCTGCCAGGTTGCCCCTACCAGGAAGGCAGGCCGTGTGCCAGCGGGGCTCTGCGGCCACCCTGGGTGCGTTTCCGAAGCCGGTACTTTGAGACCCCACCTTCCCAGACGAAACCCAAATCTACATAGGAGAGCGCTGCCCTCTAGCGACCGAAATTGGAGATGCAATGCGACCCGAGTTTGGGGGAGACCCTATGACTGCTGGTCCCCGCGACCGTTGAAGTCGTGGTCAGTCCTTTGCAGAGGGCGCTTACCTCTGGGAAAGTCCCGAGATCCTTTCTCTATGTGTGGCTCTGGGACTGTCTGTGGTTTCCCTCTAAAGCTGGGAGAGAGCGATAGATACAAAGATACATACATAAACGGATAAATGATAGACAAACTGGAAAATAGTTGGATGACAGATTATTTGAAACACGTTTTTCGGGCTTGTTATGCACCAGGCACAAGGCTAAACGTGTTCGCCCATTATTTTATTTGCGTATTTCCGGGACTTTATGAACGGCACATTACTTCTGTCCTTATTTTTCAAATGGGAGAACCAAGAACTTGCCTCTTGGCAATCTTCCGTCGAGCTAGGAAGAGGCCAAGCTGGTCTCAACCGACAGCCCCCGCCGCCTCCTCCATTGGCTCTCGGCCCCTCCCTGCCAAGAGGATGTGCGCGCTCCAAACCCCGGACGCCCTGGGTATCGAGTCGCTCATCGCTCCCTGGACAGTACAGTCCTGGCGTGCTGACATCACGCCCGCCCTGGCACCCCGTTACTCGTCAAACACCCCCAGGGACACCTTAGGAGCGCGCTTGAGGCAACAGTCTCAGCCTTGGAAGACTGCCTGGGAAGCTGGGTAAATGCGGGTACCCTCCCGCAGTGGTGAAACCGCACTCAGTTCCCTGAGGAACACCGTTCCAGAAGCTTAGGCTTTACTGCGTCCACGCTTGGCAAGCGGTCTCACTAACGGGAAAAGGAAAGGCTCAGTTCCTAGATTTTAAGATTCTCGTAAAGTTTCAGTCATTGCTTCCTTTAACCATTGAGCGCCTACTATGCGCCTGAGCTGTTAGACGTTACAGTAGGAAACTCAGAGTCTAGTGCTGGGACAAACAGGTAGATAAATAACGACTTTGGGGACGGCTGCGCTTAGTGGCCACCGTGCCCACCAGGGCGTCCCAAGAGGCGGCGAAGAAGGGGTCGGTTCACCAGCCCTGAGGGTGTCCAGTACACCCCAGAAATCTAAATCAGTCCATCTGCCCCTTCTAATGCCAACCTTGACTCTCTCCCTATAGCCCATATCCCAGGGAGTGCTATTTCGGTGCCTTTACTGTGGGGACTTGGTCTCATCCCTATCTCTCCCCAAATTTTATAATTACCTTGGTTTGTCACTCGACTATGAAGAGAACAACAAGCGCCCCCCCCCATACACACACACCTCCTCCTCCCCCGGGGGTTGGGAGCCACACGAGCACCTGCGGGGACCGACCCCTCGCGTGACGGCGTCGGCGGGGGTGGCGTAAGGCCTGCGTCAGCTGCAGCCCGCCGGTGATTGGGGCGCGATCACCTCCTTCGGTTGCGGGCTAATTATAAAGTGGCTCGAACCTCAGCCAACCCCGGGGACAGCCAAGCGAGGCAAGACAGACGCTCTGAGACCTGCAGTCCAGCCTGCGGCCCCGCGGCGACACTGACAACCGCGACGGTGAGGCCGGCGCCTCCGCGAGCCCCTGGCCGCTTCTCCCCGACGTCCCCTACCCCTGACACCTGCCTTCTTCTCCTCTGCCTTCTAGTGGCGTGGCTAGGACTCGGCTTCTCCGACCAAGCTGCGCCATCCAAACAGCGACAGTGAGTGCACCTGCCCAGAGCCCGCCTTGGCTGCGTGCCTTTGGGGCTGTCCGCCTGTTCTATTTCACTCCGCATTTCATTGCATGGGGTTCCCAACTTTCTTCCCGTTTGTGACCCGGGTCAAGGTAGCGCCTCTCCAGGCTCCCACTTTCAAGTATTTGGTCTTGGCTGTTCCCTCTAGAATTCTTCCGGAATCAGCGGACGCCCAGTAAGAGAGCCGAGTGTCCCGAGCAGTCCCGGCTTCGGGGCGACAGTGTCAACCTGAGAACCGTGAGGAGATCTGAACTGTCCTCGGGTCTCTTAAAACCGCGTCGGCCCGGCGGGCGGTGTCCCGGGCAGGCGCGTCCCTAGGAGCTCTGGCTCTCCTTGTCTCACAAACTCCCTGCTGGGACTGTGCTGGCGAGAATCCCTCCGAGGGACCCGCTGGCGTCCGGGCAGGTTCGGAGTTCGCGTCCCTCTCTCCCTGCAGCTCATGGCGCGGTTCCTGAGACTCTGCACCTGGCTGCTGGTGCTTGGCCCCGGCCTCCTGGCGACCGTGCGAGCGGAATGCAGCCAGGATTGCGCGACGTGCAGCTACCGACTGGCGCGCCCGACCGACATCAACCTGCTGGTGAGTGTTAGCACGGTGGGTGAGCCAGCAGTGGCCACGGGTCACTATCGGTTCGCACCGCCACGGTGCGAAACTCTGGTGACTCAGTTGCCCCGAGTTTTCCCCAAACGGCGACCCAGGTCCCGCTCTAGCTCTCAGCTTCGGGGACCCGGACTACCTAGGGACCCGTAAGGATGTCCATGTCCCCACACAAACCAAGTTTATTTTAACCTCGGGGATACAGATCCCCTGCGACGTGCTCTCTTTAGCACCTTGGAGAGCACTGGATTGTCGCCTCCCGTGTCCTAAGTCACCCTAACTCCCAACATCCCACTAAGAACCTTTCCACACACAACCATCCGCACGCCGTGCCCGCAGTAATGGTGTCACTTTTTTAGTTCCATTCCGTCGCCTTTTTTAGGATTTCATTTCTCGAGCCCTTTTAATCTCGCGTCCCTCAAGCTCTTATCCTCACTTGAGAGAGCTAAGTGATGAAGGAGGGAGGGGTGCAGGGAGAGCAAAGGGAGAGCGCAGTAGACAGGGCAGAATGAGATCAGCAACCGTCTTGAGCGCAGGTGACGCTGCAATTCAACTTCTGTCATGTCTTGAATGTGCTTTTGTAAAACCTACTAAGACAACAGTTTGATTTGCCTATGAAAAAGGCACAGGAGAGATAGATGGCCAGTATCCAAAGAGATACCAGCAATGCAAGGATAAACTATTCCACTGGCTCCTGGGGGGGGGGGGGCGGGGGGGGGGGGGGGGTAAGGGGACCTGAAGAGCTCTTATTCTAATCGCAGTGTATGTGATCTTGAATCAGCACTGCTACTCTACTGATCAAAATCTCTGAATTTGGAACCTGGGAAGCTTCATTTTAACTAGCTCCCTTGTGATTCACTTGAACTTTTCTCAATTTGTTGAAATTCTGTGATAACTTCAGTAGCTCAGTAGAGAATAGTGTTATTTATCTGAGGAGTTAAGCGCCTCACTGAAGCCTTTGAAGAAACTTTGTTATGCAGATTCATAAAATAGGAACAAATATTAAGGATTCTACAAAATCCAAGGCAGTATATCAAGTTAAAGGTTTGTTTGTTTCATTTGAATCACCTGATTCACTTCATTTGATATGTGCATGTGCTAACATGGCCTAACAGGGAAGTCACATAGTGGAGCTTTATGTTTAAACTATAGTACAAGAAAAATGTGCTTCATAAATACGGGTAATAATGCCTTCATCCATCTTTTTCCTTTCTAACGTGTTTTTTGTTTAGCTGATTTGTTTTGTATGGGAGCTTACATTTGGGGTTGTTATTTTCTCTGTGACAAAAGACTTTGTTAATGACTATATTGTTAGAATTACAGCAGTTCTGGAATTTTAGCTTGGATGAAAAAACATATATGAGAAATGAGGTAGCCTAGCCAAAACTATATAGTAAAAGTGGTATAGCAAATACTTATTGACCTTCTACCACGGGAAAGACAGTTGTGCTTGGTTTGTGGCTGATGCAAAGATCTGTAGGCATGCTCTGAATGATGTCCAAATTGAATTTACCATTTAATATGACCTTGACCGTAATACAACAAAAAATGCTTAAACATATATAAGAGCATATAAATTCACATCACTTTTTTAGTAGGAATGTGTTGTTTGATTACTTCTCATTATCTGTTTCGGACAAAATCCTAACATTAAAAAGCATTTTGGTAATAGTATACAAAATATTCAACATCTATGTTTGGTAAAGAAGTCATTCAAATTATATTTTAGAATGAAAATACTGTTGAAACCTGAACACCTTAAGTTTTCAATAACATTTTGATTTTTTAATCAGATGTCAAAACTAAACAGTATTGCTTTAATTAGATCATCTTTAGGTTCTATATATGCATATATTTAATTTTCTTAAAGACAAAACTTAAATAATAATTGAGTTGATGAAATGTGTACCCTAAAGAATTCTGTTGCATAACTAAAATGCTTTCTTAGCTTGTGAAAATAATATGTGTATTTTATATCTTTTAATATACTAATATATTTTAAAGTACAAAGAAAGAACTCAGTTTTTCTAAATCAAGGGTCAAGGGTCACTAACCTGAGTTCTACAAGTATATTTTAGGGGACAATAAAAACCCTTCAAATTCTTAAAAATATCACATGGATTGCATGCTCAGAAATATTATATCTTCATGTAATATTAATACTCTTTTTAGCATAGCCAAGTGATTTGTTGAATAGAAGAAAATCTTAACAAGATTATTAGACTATATAGCCTAAATATTACAATGCTTAGAATTTAATTATATAATAAAAATGAAGAAATTGTATATAGATCATTTCTATTTTGTCAGATAACATTTTTCCACTGACAAAGACTTTATCTGTACACCAGTAACTTAATTTTAAGAAAAGTAACATGAATAATCTAAATATTAGCATATGTATAATTTCATATTGGATATCATAATTATAAACATTAGGTTCAAGATGATTAAATGTTTTAATCAATTAAGGAAAGAAAAGCAAAACATCTTTTTTCACTAAATCAATGTCATAATTTAAATAATTCATAGGATTTAAATTAAATTTTAGAATGTCTTTTTAAAAACTTATTTAGATTTTTTTATTTAAGATTGAAAATGTTTGCAGGAATATTAGATGTTATTGAAGGTAAAATATTAACACAATCATAGTATTAATATTTATTTTTATCCATAAGACAAGAAAATAAAAGGAATTTGGGAGTAAGGTGCATAATTAGGTAAAGAGAAATTTCTTGCTTTTGATTATAAAAAGCTCAAACAAAATAAAATCTACAGTGGAAAATTATCCAGTGAAATTAGACTGTGCAGCCAATCTAGGTTAGAATAGGGCAGAAGAAATTTTTTGCAGGATTGAAATGGCACAAATATACAAATCTGTTAAAATTCAAAGAAAAATTCTAATTTGCCTCAATTAATTCTCCACAATTTTTCTAAATCAGTTTTCCTTTGATTTGCCTATTCAGTATGACAAAAGTTATAATAAGAAAATGGAGATTATTATATGGGAGTTTTCATATCAAAGCAAGTATATTGTGGTCCACACAAATTAGTTTACTTAATAAAGTGAAGAAAAAGATTCTTTTTATCCTTAAATTGAATTCTTTTCCCAGGCTTGCACATTGGAATGTGAAGGGAAACTGCCTTCTCTCAAAATCTGGGATGCCTGCAAGGAGCTACTGCAGCTGCCCAAACTGGAGCTTCCTCAAGATGGCACCAATGCCCTCAGAGAAAGCAACGGACCGGAGGAGAGCTATTTGCTGGCCAAGAAGTATGGGGGTTTCATGAAAAGGTATGGAGGCTTCATGAAGAAAATGGATGAGCTTTATCCTCTGGAGCTAGAAGAAGAGGCAAATGGAGGTGAAATCCTTGCCAAGAGATACGGGGGCTTCATGAAGAAGGATGCAGATGAGGATGACACCCTGGGCAATTCCTCAAACCCACTGAAAAAGCTTCTGGGAACAGGGGACCCTCTAGAGAGCAGCCACCACCAAGAGGGCAGTGATGAAGAAGTGAGCAAGAGATACGGGGGCTTCATGAGAGGCTTAAAGAGAAGCCCTCAACTGGAAGATGAAGCCAAAGAGCTGCAGAAGCGATATGGGGGCTTCATGAGACGAGTGGGTCGCCCAGAATGGTGGATGGACTACCAGAAAAGGTATGGAGGCTTCTTGAAGCGTTTTGCCGATTCTCTGCCCTCCAATGAAGATGGTGAAAGCTACTCAAAAGAAGTTCCCGAAATGGAGAAAAGATATGGAGGATTTATGAGGTTTTAATACTTTCCCAGCAGTGATCCCAGGCCCCAGCAAGCCTTCCTCTATCCCCCAGTGAGAGACTGCCTCGCCAATCGTGGGGTCTTTTTGGTTTGGTTATTTTGTTTTCGTTTTTTTGGCCATATATTGCTTGCATTGTATAGTTGACTTTATTGTCTAAATAACTAACTATACAACCTGAAAGTTCTCACTTCAGGTTCTGTGATCTTTTGAGAGTCTGTAAGCTAAGTAGTGGTCTATTGCAACTGTCTTGTTTTCATGCTAAAATAGCTTTTGTCACCTTGTCCTTCATGTTTGACAAAATACCAATAAATGCTTACTTGTTTATGGCTCTAATAAACTCATTACCCCAACTGCATAACATTTTTGCAAATTTCTTCTTCTCCAAGACCCTTATTGACCTCTGGGTTTCAACAATAAATCCTGAATGCAGAGATAGTGAAACCATCTGCTTTTGACACAGTCACCACTGGCCTCATTCCCTCCTGTGAGTGTGGCTGCAAAAACAGTTTTCATTTCATTTCTTACACATAAAATCTTAGGTTTGTAAACACATTAGAGCAAAATAAAATGTATTTCCACTCATTTCTGGAAATCAAACACAGGGAAGAAGTTAAAGCCTAATAAAAAAAAACTAGTTATGCCCTCACATATAAGAAAATGTACATTTATATCCAGATGTGTATGTCTCTTTTCTTCAGCAATGTATTATAGAAGTTAATAAAAAAATTAAAGAGACTTTAGCTTTATTTGAATGAAGGTGAAGCCCAAAAAGGTTAAGTAGTTGGCCCAAGCTTGCTCAGCAGTTGAAGGATAGAAAAAGAATTAAGACCCAAACTGCTTGCTCCCCAGCAATGTTTCTCATACTGTAATTCCCTCTCATTCATGTCACTGCCAAGAATTGAGAAAACTTATATTGTTCACTATTATACACCCTTACACCACAACCACAGTGGGTGTTCTAATATCTAATTATTGAATATATGAATGAGCAAAGTAATGAATGATGAGATTTAGTAACCAGGTCAATGGGAAAGGTATTATGGATGTTTATAAGTCAAAATCCCTTCACATAAAAATTAAATCATAGAAAACATTCAGGTACAAATAATTATTGTCTTTCCTTTTTTTAATTGAAAGTACCTGCAGCTAAACTAACCACTAAATCTTTTATCCAGGACCCTCACCCATCTTCTCCTTTGTGTTCTTTTGTAAGAAAATCAGAAGTTAGCAGCTCAGAAAAACAGAGTAAGAGTCTCTGATCTACAATCCAGGACTGCAAGCCCACGGACTCCATTCTGAAGAGGCAGCTCCACTGTCATGGGCAGTCCAACCCTGACAGAGCTCTCAGGACTCCATATAGACATGTGCTATTAAAAGACCCAACTCTTCCTAATCGGTGCAAGGGTCCCCACCTTCACAGAGCCTCAGCTCCACCTATCCTCCTGATCCATAGCAAACTAACTTTTCTTCCAGGCCAAAGCCCTCTTCCTTTTAAATTATAGGTTCATACAGTGTAGGTGTTTGAAGCAGACCAGGAAGAAGGTGATAACCAGCAGCCAGCCCTTGAAAATCAGCGTCAGGAGCTTGAGGAGATGGGGCTGGAATCAGAGATATGAGGTCTCTATTCATCCTCAGCCAATTGTTTCTCTTGCAAATGCCAGCCCCATGTTCCAAGACTCTTCCAAAGAAACCTGAAACCCAAATATTCATGAGAATACCCAAGTTTTTTTTTAATTTATTTTATTTTTATTTTATTCATTTTAGAGAGGAGACACAGAGTGAGAGAGAGAGAGAGAAAGAGAGAAAGGGGGGAGGAGCTGGAAGCATCAACTCCCATATGTGCCTTGACCAGACCAGTGCAGGGTTTTGAACTGGCGACCTCAGTGTTCCCAGGTCGACGCTTTATCCACTGCGCCACCACAGGTCAGGCTAGAATACCCAAGTTTTTAATCTTGGTCATTGATTCCCTTTAAAAAAAAAGTGTATGATTAAAAATGTGAAAGAGATTGAGAAGAACAAATATCCATTTATGAAAGACAGTCATGGGTATGTAAAGTACAGCATAGGGAATATAGTCAATGATATTGTGATAACTATGTACGGTGTCAGATGGGTACTACACTTATTGGGGTGATCACTTCATCAGGTATATAAATGTCAAATCATAATGTTGTAAACCCTAAAATTAATATGGTATTGTATATCAATTGTAATTAAAAATAATTGAATAATAAATAAGTAAAATGCTAAAAAGAAAACCATATAGACCAAACAAAACCCATCTGCAGGTCAGATTTGAGAGATATGGGGCTAATCTTTGAGAAAAACTGTTACTTAATTCTCTCCCCTAGAACAAAGGGTTTTTAAACCTTGGAAATAGGAATCCAGCCTACATCTGGAGACAGTAAGAGCAAATTGTCCTGTCCCTCCCTGATAAGTTAATAATAAAGTTATTTTACAATAATAAAATACCTGTACATATGTAGCATCATACAATATGTGTGAGAAAACACAATTTTACAATCAAATTAACACATTATTTTTTAAATCAAGCACAGTTCTTTATGTAGGAGCCCTTTTTTTTTTCTATTTTGAGTTAGCTGTGTAGACCTGACTAAAACACAAACGATTATCTGTCCCTCTATTTGACTATCTGTCACCTCTGCTAAGAACCCAGATGCCCCTCAAATCCCTGGTGGAGGAAAGAAGGTCAAAGGATGTGCCACAAATATTTAGGGAGGGAAGGAAAAGCGAAGAGGGACAGGGAAACAGACACGAAGAGGGGAAGGGAGGGTTGGACCAGATGGCTCTTTCATGTGATTATGAGGCTACCTGCTCTTGCTGGAAACAGCAAGCAAAGCAAATCCTCAGTGTCAGGCAGACCTTAGCAATAGTGTCAGTGGTTGTCCACAAAATGTGACTCTTACGGGACTGTATAGGTCTTCGTGTTTCCCCAAATGTCGCCCATGTTACCCACCCTTCCGTATAAAATTCTATCATTAAAATGTTTACACCTTTCACTCTAAAGACTTTGATTTTCAAGAATTTCTTATTTAAATTCTGAGGGGCGTTCGCTTAAGAGTCACCTGGGATACTATTTTAAACGCAGATAACTGAGCTCTATGATACTCAGGGCGTGCTTGGCACAAGTGCTCTGGGTTCCACAAACATGGGAGGACTAGGGTTAGAATTAGGCTGAGATTAGGATTTAGGGTTCGATGGGCTACCGTCTAAGGTAAAATGAATTCAAAGCCCATGCTAACTTGAAAGTGTCTCCAGAAAACTGTATGCTGATTGGAATTCAGATCAACCTAACTGCAGGGGGCACTGCTCCTCTATTCTGGACCGGTTTTAGTACTTGGGCTTCCTCCTCACTTCAATTCCATTCACTTGGGCCTCCCCAATTTCACCTCCAAGCTTTAGTCCTGGTCTGAGTTTCTTCTGAGAGTTGATATTTCGTGAACTCTGTGTATGAACTCTGGGGCCAGGTTGCCTGGGTTAAAAACCCAGCTAGCTATGTGATTTGAAACTCTCCTTGCCAGACTTTCCTCATCTGTGCCTCATTAGGTTGTTGTACCATGATGGCGAACCTATGACACATGTGTCAGCACTGACACGCATAGCCATTTTTGATGACACAGGGCCGCATACCAGAGAAGTATGGGGTCGCATGCCGAGAAGGAGGTTTCATCCTCAGGCTCCTGCATGCCCAGGTGCAGGAGCCGAGGATTAGACATTTGCTCTAGTGTAGACACTCTGTACTGGAGGTCTGTAGGCCAAAACAACAGAACTCCAGCACAGAGCGTCTAGTTCTGGGACTTCCAGTAAGGCCATTTTTCTTGAAGTGACACACCACCCGAGTTATGCTTGGCTTTTTGGTGAATTTTGACACACCAAGCTCAAAAGATTGCCCATCACTGTAGTAAATAAATGTGATCACATATACAGGATGCTTCAGCCTGGGCTAGCATACAATCAGCACTTAACAGAGTTAGCTACAGCTATTGCTCAGTGTCCTAGTTTGTACATGTAGGTCTTGATCTTTTCCCAATCCACCGTGCTTCGCCCTGGACCTCTCCAGGACCAGATGCTATCTTACTCTAGGTCTTATGAGGTTGAGATACAATCTGGGGGCCTCAGTCCTGGTCAGAGCCTGATAAGATCCAAGAAGAAGCTTTCCTCTTCTACTGAATGTGTCCCATGAGGCAGAAATTATTTGCAGTTTTCTATTAATACTCATCTTCACTTTCTCAGCTTTCTACTATAAATATGTAAAACCCATGTAATAGAAACATCATCAAAAAAATGGCATGAAAAATCTAAGCCTTGAACTACAAAAGTTTCTTCTTAGAAGATGGAGAATTGCACAATTTTAAGTACTATGAATATTTGTGGGTTTTTTCTTGAAATGTACATAAGTGCCTCACATGAATCAATTCATTCATTCAACAAATAATGGAGCCAGCTACATGAATATCTGGTGGAAAAGCATTCCAGACTGAGGGAATAGTGAGTGCAGTGCCCCACATGGGGAACTTGTGGGTAACTGGAGGAACAAGTTATAACCTTGTATAGGTATGGAAAGAGTTTGGGCTTTGATCTAAACGTGATAGAAAATGATTCGAGATTGAGAGCAGGTCAGTGACAAGATAGGCTTCCATGTGTAAACCTCAGTTTCTGCCATATAGAACGAGTTTCCTCTCTCCTCATTCTTCTGAGAGAAGAATGTATTAAGTATCTGTCATCATTTTGCATCCTTCAACACATCTCCGTTTACCTGCAAATAAAAAATAAAAATTTACATAAAATTCTCATGTTTTATAATAAAAATGCAATGAATAAATAGTTTTATCAATTTCTACAGCAAAAATTAGAACTTAAAATGCTCACTCATTGCTTAGAAAATGAAAAAAATAAACATGTAATTATATTATTGACTGAGAACACGTGGCTCTGCAGGGAGCGGAAATGCAAAAATCACATCAGCAGAGAGCTCGGCCATAGCTTAAACATAGCTTAAACATACCCATCCATGTCGTGTGCTTATACTTTTTCTCTTAGTTTTTTTCTTTTTAATCAAGTATAACATAACTACAGAGATGTCCACAAATAACTAGTATACAACTCACTGAATTGCTGTGAAGCAAACATACCCAGGAACCATCATCCAAGTCAAGAAATAGAATATCACCAGCACCCACTCATGACTCCTCCAAATAACTAACTCTCCCTTCTCCCCAAAGGTAACCACTCTCCTGACTTTTGGCTCTTCTAAAATATTTTATAAAAGTATAGAAATTATTATAATATTAATTTGGCTCTTCTAAAATTTTCTATAAAAGTAGACATACTTTTTTCTACTGATGTGGTTCAACATTATACATATGAGATCTATCCATGCTGTTGCATGTAGCTGTGGGCTATTATTGTTATTGCCATATACTGTTCCATTGCATAAAAATATGGCAAGTTCCATTCTATTATTGATGGAGGTTCAGATTGTTTTCAGTATTGGGTTATTGCAAATACTAGTGCTATAAGCAGTCTTGACCATGTGTCTTATCACATGTGATGCATTTCCTTTGAGTTCATAACTAAGAGTAGATTTGCCAGGTTACAGAGTACACATATGTTCAACTTGTTTGTAATGCCAAACAGCTTTTAAGCGTTTTTGTATAATTTGAACTCCTAACCACATTGCATGCCCCACCAATATTTTGGATTGTCAATCTTTTTTAATTATGGCCATTCTGTTTTAATTTACATTTCTCCAATTGCTAATGTGATGGAGCATCATTTTATATGCTAATTATCATTTGAATATCTTTACTTACTCTTTTGTTTTTCAAATGTGCTTTTTCAAATTATGGATCTGAACTATCTTCTGCTCTGTGGTAAATGGTCTTAAACAATAAAATAAATGCACACTTTTTTTAAATTACAAAAATCCTCAGGAGTCATTTTTTAAATCTCTATTATAATCCATACAAAACTGTCTGTGACCGTGCCCATAGATTGACTCCATGACATTTTTAGCCAAATACCAGATAGGTTTTATATTGTTCCTGCTATGTTCATATATGTTTTGAACATCTAGGTATAGTGTTTCTTAGTGCAGCCCTATCCAACTGGTGCCTTTTACTCTACTGGGTCTTCTTGCAAGCTCCCTGAGTGTTGTTGAACTGGCAGGTCGTCCGAGGACTATCCTCACTCAGCAAGGAGAGGGGAACAGAACATTTCTAAGGTAAGTCAGAGATTTTTAAATGTTATCTTTGGCCCTAGACAGATAGCTCAGTTGGTTAAAGCATTTTCCCCCAGTCAGGGCATATACAGGAATAGATGGATGTTTTTGTCTCTCGCTCTCTCTTTCATCCTTTTTCTCTCTCTAAAATCAATAATATTTTTTATTTTTGTTACAGTTTATATTCAATATTACTTTGTATTAGTTTCAGGTGTACAGCATAGTGGTCAAGACAACTGTACACTTTACAAAGTGCTCTCCCTGATATTTCCAGTACTCCCCTGGCACCATACATATTAAAATTTCATTTGCTACATTCCCTATGCTGTACTTTACATCCCCATGACTATTTTGTACCAATTTTTACTTCTTAATTCCTTCACCTTTCTCATCCAGCCCTCCAAGTGCCCACCCACCTGGCAAACTGCAGTCTTTTCTCTGTATCTATGAGTCTGTTTCAATTTTGTTTGTTCCTTTAATTTGTTCTTCAGAGTCCACATATAAGTGAAATCATATGGTACTTGTCTTTCTTTGACTGACTTATTTCACTTAGCATAACACCCTCTATGTCCACCCATGTTATCGCAAATGGTAAGATTTCATTCTTTTTTGTGGTCATATAATATTCCATTGTATATATGTACCACAATTCTTTTATCTACTTGTTATAAGTTTTGGTGATCAGGTTATTTCAAGGAACTACTTGATGCAGATAGGCACCATTTCCCTCAGCTACTCAGTACTTGTCTCTTACTTCTTCCCTAGGGGAATGAGGGCCCTCGTTGCTCTCTTCCCTGAAGAACCCTGAAGAACTGGAATCTCTGGCTTATTCTCTATGGCCAGTTTGCATGACCCATTTTGGTATCAATCTAGAAAAGAGATTGAAGTGGAGAGGTGGTGGCAGCCATGAACTGAAAGAGCCAACCTTCTGAAATTTCTCCTTTATCAATCAAGTAGAGCAGGGGCTTGATAATGTTGTTTTGTTCAATGTTTCATTCTAATGATGATGAGATGCTATAGGTATTTAATTCTTGTTTATATCAATTGGCCTATAGGAAAATTGCATTCATTACACGTTGTTTCACTCTAAGTCAAAGAACTTATCAATGACATCAGGTGAGGACTTACTGGAGAGGACCAGATTGTCTGTGGGTAAAAAAGAGCTAAGAAAGGAGGAGAGGCCATAAGGAAGTTATGCAATTAATTCCAAGACTGAGGTGATAGGAAACTGAGCCAACCAGCCAGGGCCTAAACATTCTTATAAATATGTATGCATTCTATTAATATATCCTATACTATGTAAAAAGCATGTGTGTGTGTATGTGAGAGTTTGTGTTTAGTTATTGTTGTCAAGCTATGTACCATCTGTCCCAGGTGAGGACTCTAAGCAAGCAATTTTCAAAGTTTTTCATCTTGTGGCACACAGAAACTACTAAAATTCTGTGTGCACACTACAAAATATATCTTTTGCTGATCTGACAAAAAATAGGTATAATTTTGATTCATTCATACCAAATAGCTATTGTTGTGCTGGCTGTTGTTATTTTTTTATTTGACAATCTAGAGAAAAGAGGTCAATGCCCCTGACTAAATAGTCAAGTAGTGCATGTTTTCAAAATTCTTACAACACACTAGTGTGCCTCTTTCGGTACTCCATTTGAAAATCGCTGCTCTAAACCCTTCCAACTATTGCATCTTGGTATGAGTCACCAAGGAAAACACAGTGCAGTCAATCACTGGATGGAGAAATGGTTTATTTACATAAAGAGACTGGACAGAATCAGCTTCAATAGCAGTCATCAGTCCCTTGTAGCTAGCAGTTTGCACCACTAGGCCAGCATAGGGCAATTCACCTACCCTCACCCCTCTTGTGTGGCAACGAAAGGAACTCTGTCCCGTCCCATGGCAAGTAGGAGTGGGGTTGGCCAGGTGTCATATCACACACACCACACTTTAGGCAGAAACAAAAGAGCCTTCATTGGGCATGGGACAAAGAGAGATATTCCCACTCAAGGTGAAAAGCCCAGCATAGGCTGTGTGGGTTCTTTATCTCTTATTAAGAAAATGTTCCAGGCTTAAGGCCCATTCTTACACAGCTGAGTGGAAGGGTCCCAAGAACACAGTGAGACTGCTTTTTCTCACAGTACTGAATATGACAACAATTCCATGGGAGTAACTCCTAAAAGTGGAGTTGTTAGCTCAAAAAATATACATATTTAATATTTTATTGTTATTACCACATAGCTTTCAAAAGTATCATACAATTTATATTTCCAACTACAATGTATATGTATAATCTGTTTGGTTGTCTATTTCTTATTGATTCATAGGTAACCTTTTAACATATTATGCTAAAAAATTCTTTTTTCTGTATATATTGAATATGTAATTAAAAAGTTGAAGCTTTTTATCATTGTATATTTTAAGCTGTAAATATAATGCTTCAGATTATAAATCTCTCAAAAAAGCTTTGGAATTAAACTTTTCTAGGACCCATACAATTGTCTTCTATGTGGGAAGTTACTTCAAGTAGGAAACAAGTCTAAATGTCTCCTAGTGGTAGCTTTAATGTTAAGTCATTCCTTTGTACAATAAAGTGCAAAAAACATGGAAGCATTTGAGAATTGGAATACATCACATGAAAATTCATTTATGCACAAATAATCTCACAAAACAAGCTGTCAGTAACTAATCAGTGAATTCAATAATTAACCCAACTAGCTTTCCAGAGCTGTATATGGTCTAGTAACAGCTGCCACAGCTAACAGATTGCTTGAGCCTTTGAATGGAAGAATACTGAGCCACAAAGAGAGTGCCAGGAGAGATGGTTTGATATGATCCAGGATGTCTAAATTGAAGCCTGTAATCCATCTTGAAGCAGCATGGGAAGATCTGTATAGTTAAGCATCTTCTATACCAGAAAATCTTCAAATCACGGTCTTAGAAGATAGTCTAGCAAATTCGAAAACCTTATAGATTTTTATCAGGATTTGAACATTCCTAAAACAAAACCTTTTATGTCAGATCAATCAAACACTGTCAGTCAATTGCACTAGAGAGCTAGTTGCCGGTTTATCCTACTCTAATGACTTCAGAGCATCCACTTCTACACTCATCCCTGCTTGTACTTGACTTTTTCCCATTTAGCTTCCCCCAGCTAGTCAGTTTCTTTCTTTAATTATAGCTCTCATAGAACATTCTTTTTTCCTTCATTGTTTGGGTTTTTCCCTTCACAGCACTTGTTTCATTTTATAATTTTGTTAATCTGTGTGATTGATTTCTGTCTCTGTAAATAGGAAGTAGAAGCTGTCTCTGTTTTGTATGCCATGGTCATTCAAAATTTTTTCATTCTGAGTTCATGCTCCCATCTAAACTAATAGCATAGGTATGTATATTTTTTTAATTTAAAAGACACAATTAAGTTCAGAAAAAGATGAAATTATGTGTAGCCTAGAATTAGAATAGAATCATACTGTACTAAGCAGGAGCTGAAATGGTGGGCTCTTTGGCTGTGAGTCTAGGGCCGAGTGAAGGTAGCTTCTTTCTTTACTTCATGATAACTGGGACCCAGTAGCAAGGTCCAAGAATGAGATACATTATCTTACCATCTGGTCAGCATTCTTGATATTTTTTGCAGCCTTTTTCAATAGATGAATAAAATAAATTCTAGACTAGACATAGTTCAAGATTGGATTAGTTAATAGAAAGTTAATAATAAGGAACTCACCCACAATTAAACAACAAAAAAAGATTACAAAGAAAATGACAAGAATAAATTGAATAGCTTCAAGAAATATATTTTAAAAGTTCCAAAATATGAGACTACAAAGAATGAATGGGAGGCCCTGGCTGATGGCCCCCTGGCAGAGCATCAGCCTGGAATATGGACATCCTGGGTTCAATTCTCACTCAGGGCACACAAGAGAAGTGACCATCAGCTTCTCTCTTCTCTCCCCTTCTCTCTTGTCCTTCTCTCCTTCTTCCCCTCCCACAGTCAGTAGCTTTATTAGTTTGAATGTGGCCCCAGGTGCTGAGGATAGCTGGGCTGGTCTGAGATCATCAGACTGGGCTCATCAGCCTCAGGTGCTAAAACTAGCTCAGTACTCAAAAATGGGCCTCAGACAGCAGTTGCTGGGTGAATCCTGGTCAAAGAATATACAGAAATCTGTTTCACTATCACCCCTCTCTCACTGAATAACAAAAAAATGAAATGGAGAAAAATAGTAGCCCTTCCACCCACCAGAATGCCTATAATATAAATGATAGCAGCCCCTGACCATGTATCTCAGTTGGTTAGAGCATTGTCCTAATATGTCAAGGTTGCGTGTTCAATCCCCAGTCAGGGTATATACAAAGATCAGCCAGTGAATGCATGACTTACTGGAACAACAAATTGATGTTTCTCTCACTCTCTCTCTCTCTCTAAAATCAACTTTAAAAACATTTTTTTTAAATGATGGCAATAACAAATATTTTCAAGGATGTGAAAAAGTTGGAACCCCCATATTTTCTGAAAAACTCTTCGGCAATTCCTCAAAAAGTTAAATGTATAATTACGATATGACTCAGCATTTCTATTCCAAAAACTGAAAACAATTCAAATATGCATCAGTTGATGAATGAATAAATAAAATTTGTTATATTTATATTTGTACAATGGAATATTATTCAATCACAAGGAATGGGATAGAGATACATGCTGCAACATGGAAGAACCTAGAAAACCTTAAGCAGAGTGAAAGAAGTAACACACAAAAGGGCACATATTGTAAAATTGTATTTATATCAATTACCCAGAATAAATCAATCCATAGAGACAGAAAGCAGATTAGTTTTTGCCAGGGCTTGGGGAGAGGGAGAATGGGGGAGTGACTGCTAGTGTTTCTGAGATTTCTTTTGGAGGTGATAAGAGTGTTTGGAATTAGATAGCAGTGATGGTTGCACAACTTCACATACTAACCACAATCAAACTGTACACTTTTTAAAAGTGAATATTATGGCATGTCAATTTTATCCCAATAAACCTGTTATTTTTACAATTTTAAAAGCTGAAAATTTAATGGCATTGAAAAAAGACTTTTAACCCAAAGTCAGAAATCATGAAAAGGGTGCCAAGAAGCTTAGATAAAAGTAAATCCCTATCTAGCCACATCTTAGGGAAATGGAAAACATTAAAATCTGTGAAAGATAAAAAACAAACTACCTACAAAAAAGCAATACAGCTAGTGCTCGACTTACGACCACGATTGGTTCCAACAGACAGGTTGTAACACAATGTGGTTGTAAATTGAGTAGGCTATATGTACAGTACTGTGAAATGATGTTATAAAAATCTTTACGTTATATTTTATCATAATTTTCTTTTATTATTGTTATATATCATAATTTTCTTTGTTCATTTTATGCCATTTGTATCATCTCTACACCATTTTGTTTCTTATTTTTACATTTGTCAGGTTTAAGTAAACACTACATTACAGTACAACTAGTTTAATATTTGCAAAACATACAAAATTACAAAATACAGGTGCATAGGTCGTAAATCGATCAATACCTGTAGACAGATTGAAAATTTTAATCAGACATAATATATGCTAGAAACATTGGAAAATATCTTTTAAAAACTAAGGACAGTGGGGAGGTGTGGGAGATTTAAACCAAATTTTTGTAACTAGTATTTGACTATAAAACTGAGACATTTTGAACAGTACAAATATTAGGAACATTAATAACTCTCTGGAAGATATATTAAGGACATACTTTGGCAAGAATAGCAAATTTAAAAAGAAGCATGAAAGAAAAAAAGAAGATAAATACAGAAACAGGTAAACAAAATGTTTTAAGTATAATTAACATTGAGACTTTTAGAACTTATCTCTCCCTTGCTCCTAAAATGTTAATATTAATTAGCATGGACTATTGTAAAAAGTAAATTAAATCTTTTTTAAAGTGATATAAAATTTTCAGATAAAAGTTACTAGGACAAAGAGAAGCAGGAAATTCAGTGGGTAAATAGTATTATGTTTCTGTTTTCAAAATTAGCAAGAAGAAAACAAGCTACTCAATTTCTTTATAGAGCTAGTAAATCTATATTAGCTTTATTAGTGTATAATCAATATACAATAAACTGTGCATATGAAAGGTGGAAATTTTGATGATTTTTGACATATGTATACAGCTGTGAAATTATTACCATAATCAAAACAATAAACTTTATCATACCCCTAAAAAGCTTTCTAGTGCCACTTTGTAATTAATTCTTTTCTTTACAATCTTTTCTATCCCCATCCATTATCTGTTTCTTTTAGTAGATATTAGTTTAAATTTTCTAGAATTTTATGTGAGTAAAATAATACAGAATATACTTTTCTTTTTAATTGAGAGGACTAGAGGTAGTGAGACAGACTACTGCATGTGCCCCAACCCAGATATACTCAGCAACCCCATCTGGCAAAGATACTCAAATCAATGGAACTATTTTTAGCACCTGAGGCTGATGAGCTCAGGCTGATGAGCTCAGACAAGCCCAGCTATCCTCAGCACCTGGGGCTACACTCAAACCAATAGAGTCACTGACTATAGGAGGGGAAGAGGGAGAGAAGGGGGATAGGAAGGGGGAGAGAATCAGATGTCGCTTCTTTTGTGTGCCTTGATCAGGAATCAAACCCAGGATATCCATACACTGGGCCAGTGTTCTACCCACTGAGCAAATTGGCCAGGGCCCAGAATATACATAATGTAATTTTTGTCTAGCTCCTTTCACTTAACATAAATTTTACTTTTATTATAGTGTGAGGCTATTGCAAATAAAGCTAACATTCATATATAAGTCTTTGTATAAACATTGATTTTATCTCTCTAGGATAAATACCTCGGACACGAATGGCTAAGTGGTATAAATGATGTATATTTAACTTTCTAATAATCTTATAAAACATTTCTGAAAACTATTTTCCAAAGTTTTCATATTATTTTACATCTTTCAATTCTAATAGGTTCTTTTTTGTACAGTTTTTGGATTTTTAACATGAACAATGATGTTATCTGTGAATAAAGATATTTGGGGCTCTTTTCAAATCTCTATGTGTTATTTTATTTTCTTGCTTTATTGCAAAGACTAAAACCTCCAAAACTGGTAATGGATATCCTTGCCTTAATCCATATCTTAGAGAGAAAATATTTAGTCTCTTATCATTAAGTATGATGTTAGCTCTAGATTTTACATAATTGTACTTAATCATATTGAAAGGGTTTCCTTAAGTCTTAATTTGCTGAAAGCTTTTAAGTGGGATGGATGTTTCATTTTGCCAAAATCATTTATATTCCCTTCTAAGCACTGTTTTATCTGCATCTCAAACTTTGATATTATGTTGTTATTTTTATTCAGTTTAAAATTATTTCTATTTCCCTTCTGGTTTTTTCTTTGACCTGCTTTTTTTTTAGGTATGTTATTTAGTTTGCAGATACTTAGAAATTTTCTAGATATCATTTTGTTACTGGCTGCTAAAATAATTCTATTGTGATCAGAGAACATATTTTATATGACTTGAAAATTTTATATTATTGAAGATTTATTTTATGGCCCAAAATATTTTCTACCTTGGTAAATATTCTGTGTATTGTGCACTTGAATACAGGATCTCTAAATGTAGTTTAGATCAAATCTGTTGATACTGTTGTCAAGTCTTCTTTGATTGTACTTATTTTATGTTCCTTTGTTCTATCAATTAGTGAGAGTAGGGTATTGAATTTCTGATATCATTGTGGCTTTGTCTATTCCTCCTTGCAATTCCTTTGGGTCTTATATCATTTATTTTTGAAGAGCTGTTACTAGATATATAGCATTTAGAGTTGTTAAATCCTCCTGATTAACTGATTACTCTTTATTTTGAAATAACCCTCTTTATTCCTTGCTCTGACATCCTTTGTTTGATATTAAAATAGCCATTATAGCTTTTTTAAAAACTAGTATCAAAATAGTATATCTTTGCCTGTCCTTTTTCTTTTAATCTATTTATATCTTTATATGTAAAGTGTTTTTCTTATAGGCCCAACAGATAGTTGGACCTTGCTTTTCTTTATTTAATGTGACATTTTCTGTTTTTAACTGGATGTTTAGATCATTACATTTAATATTATTATTTATATAAATGAGTTTACATTTGTCATATTGCTAGTTGTTATATAGTTATTTTATTTGTTTTTTATTCTTTTTATTTCTCTGCTCACTTTTGTATTAACAATATTTATAATTATTTTATTGCCTTTGTCAGCTTATTAGCTAATTTTTGTTTTAGGTTTAGTGGTTGCTTTATGGTTTATTGGTGTTTCTTTAACATGTCACAGTCTATTTTCAAGTAATACTATACATTTCACTTTAGAATTTATACCTTACAACACTGTGTGTTCATTACTCCTCTTCTAACCTTTAATGTTATTATAGTCATACATTTCATTTTTACCTATGATATAAATCCCACAATATATTGTTTTTGGTTTTGGTTTACATGAAAATTATCTTTTAAAGATGGTTACGAAAAAGAAAGAAAAGTATTTATTTCCATAGTAATCAATCCACGGATCTTAATTTGGTATCATTTTCTTCTTGCATGCCAGACTTTCCTAAGAATTTACATTTCTTGTAGTGCAGGTCTGGTGGTGATGAATATTTTTTTTACCTTTTGTATGTCTGAAAAGGTATTTTGCTGCCTTTGTTTCTAAAAGATATTTTAACTTGGTTTTGATTATACTTTGCTGGAGTGTTTTTCTTTCTGTGGTTTGCAGATACTGCATCATTGTCTGCAAAACTACATGCTTCTTACAATAAGTATGCTGTCATCCTTACCTTTGTTCCTCTTTTATGTGAGAGGCCTTTTTCCTTTATTTGTTTTTAAGAATTAGGTTTTACTATTTGCTTTCAGCAATTTAAATATTATGTGCCTTGGTGTGTGTTTCTTTATTTTTCTTGTGTTTGTGGCTTGTTGTATTCATTGAGAACATAGATTTATAGTTTTCACCAAATATGGACAATTTGGCCAATATATATTCAAATAATATATTTTTTCCTCCCCAATTCCTTTTGAGACTTCAAATATACAGATATTTGTCCCCTTGAAGTTGTCTACAGCTCACTGATGCTCTGTTAATTCCTTTTTTCAGGACTTCACAGTAAACATATAAGTTATGTAATATTTTGAGCACTAGAAGTTAGGTAGTTTGCCCAAGATTACGTAACTAGTAACTGGAATGCCAGCTTTCTAACTTAGGCAGTCCACTTCCAGGGCTCTTATCTACAGTAAAAGAGAATGCCAGTTACATCTAGGGACAGTTGTGGAAACCTCCCCTTCTCTGATTTGCCTTGAGGATATGTCACTCAACATTTGCGAAAGTGATATGTGGCCATAATTCATAAGCATACTATCCAAGTTCTTGCATTGCTCTTCCTAAAACAGCAGTCAAGATATCTAATGCTGGATGGCAGCAACTCTGAGCTCTAAATCTCCCTTTGTACCCATCTTCAGGTGACATCCCACATTCCAACATGAGCTGAAAGAAAACTGAAACTTAGTTCAGTCCATGAATCAATCTATCAATCAACCCTAGACCTTTCATTTAGTTTATTAAAACTAGAAATTCAGTATGAAAACATGTTAAATTTACATATTACAATTCATATCCTAGCCTCTGGTTTCTTAAGAGATGTTCTGAAACTTGTCTAACTTTAAAAGTTCAGAAAGGAGTTGCTGGCCAGAACAAGAAAGTAGTAAGTACTAAAATGATCCCAAAATGTGTAGAAGAGTACAATATGAGCCACACCATCTGCCACATAAAGACTCATTAACATACTAGCTACACTGAAAACATGTTTCAAAGTAGGAATCTGGGGGAGGAGGTAAAATTCCTTAAAAGAATAGGAAAAAAAAAGGTAGAAAAGTCCATAATTCTAGGACTTTGGTCTTGGGTGCTTCTCACACAAAAGTTGTCTTCCCACCAAGTCAGGATAGGGTTAGATTAAAACATTTAACTCAAAAAAAAGCATTGAAAGCCATCAACCAATGAAGAATCTGGGTTATGGGAACCAAGATTGCTGACCAAACCAGAGTGACAAGTTGAACAGAAGATTCATGAAGACAGGACGAAACTAGTTACGCCCACAAGTTTCTTTAACAAATAGTATTTATTGGCCATTCTTCTAAGTCACACTTATTTAAAAAGGTATTCAAAGTGGTAATACTAGGTCACAAGACCAAAATCAAGCTTGCTTAACAAACATTGGGGGAGAGAGGGCAACAGAGCTCCAGGTGTTAGGAATTGAGACAAAGTAAAGTGTATCAGAGTCCAGAAGCCATTTTGAGGAAACAGTCAAGCTTCCCCTGATCAGATAGCTACAACTTGCCTCTTAATGGCCAGTTTTGTACAAGTTTGTGCGTGACTGTCTGACAGATAATCTCTGTCCCATTTTCCCCTCTATCTTCTCCATTTTGCTCTCTGCCCCACTAGGCTACCTAAATGAATTATATCAATGGGATGCACTGCTCTCTGGCTTCCTGTTTGGTTTCACTAAGCAGAAGCACAAATGATGAGAGTACCTCCAGCTTCTTCCCTGCAGAGTTCACAGGCTAACTGGACCCCTACACTAAAGGTCTCATATTCCAGCCGTCTGCATGCTGCCACTCTGACTTCAGTTCTAGTCATTCTTCCTCCTTTACTTCCTTAGACCTGGCTGGCAAAACTGCCTGCTGTTTCCAGCCACTGAATACTGCATTCTCCCATATGGATTCCTCTAACCTTGCCCGTGCCTCTGTAAATAGTCTCTGTAAATCCACTTGAATTATCTTAATTTGAGTGATTTCTGCTGGGTCCCTAACCATTCAGTTGCTGGTACCCAACATGCAATCATGAGAAAATAGAAATCCCTAATATACAAAAATAAATAAAATAAAAATGAAGTGATATATTGGGAGAAGGAAGAAAGAAAGAAAAGAAACCCTTAAGATTCAAGAAGAAAAGACAGCAGAGAAGCAGTGCCCAGATTCTTCTGGATGGTTAGCCATCTGCATAGTCACTCTTATCAGAGACCTAGAAAAATGAGACTGGTGAGATCACTGTGGGGTCAGAGGGGATTGGAAATTCCTGAGACACCCAGAATTGTGACTATTTCAAAATACATTGTGATTAGAGTGAACTAGGCTACTCATCAGACATCCACGCTGGGTCTACCTTTCTGTTCGTAGAGGCATCCAAATGCACTATACCAACATTTGAATCTGCTCACAGGGAGGAATACTCCACTACAGGGAAAAAGATAATATTTTCTAAATAAAAACACATATGCTATAATTTTAGTGGATTACTTTAATAAAAAATTACTCTCCAGTGCCTTAAGCCTTTGAAATTGATCAGATCTGAATTGCTATAGAATATTACATTTCACAACCCCTGTTTTCTCTTTAAAAGCTTTTGCTCTAAAGCTGTTTTTAACCCATAGGTATGTTTTTAATTTTATAAATATTTAGTTGCCTAAAATTTTCCAATATGTTGTGATGTAAAGAGTACTAGGCTGTAAGTGAGGGAATGGGGTCCAGCTTTCAGTCACCTATGTCACCTATGCATAACCTCCCAAGCTCAGGATTATTGATTGGTCAACTAGGGAGCACTGGCAGCAATCATTCTCATTTTGAGCATTCTTACAATCAATGACTTCAGTTTTACAAGTTCTTTGTGCTCTGCATAAAATAGACTACTATGTAAACACAAAGCTTAGTATTCTGACAAGGGAAAGACTTTGTAAATTTTATTAAAGAGGGTCAGATGTACATTTCTACTGTCAATTAAAAATATTTCTTGAAAATGAGTTTTATATAATTCTCTTCTACCACTATTAGTTTAGTCCAACTAGTTCAAGCAAAATACATTTGTTACAATTAACCTTATGCCTATTTTGTTGTAGAAATTTCAAAAACCATTTGACCTATTACAAAAATTTCACAACAGCCAAAATATGAATCATTCTATCAAGTCTCCTATGTCACCATAACAGTGAATGCTATTTCTTCATGTTTGGCTTTATATATCTATTGAACTTTAATCTGATTGACACACTTATTAAAATAAAACAAATAACTTCAAAAGATTCATCACTGTTCTAAAATTCTATTTCAGGATCATGGAACATATTTCAGTATATTCCAGAAGATAAAAGAAAACCACATTGCTACATATAGTAAACTTTAAGCAGAGGAAACTTTCCAAGCGTTTATTTTTAAATCTATTGTCAAATTTCCTTCGTTTGAAAATAAGAATTTGGTTTTATGTGCTTTACAGATTACAGAAATCCTAGTTTTCTCATTAATCAATTAATGAATAGTTATTCCATTAGCTTTTGAAAAATGCTACAGACTAACAAAGTACATGCATCTTATTAAATAACATCTATTTTAGATTCTCCTATTATACTGAATTTTTTCTTCATCTCAGAAAATTTAAATTAAATATTTCTTCTCCATTAGTTGTCTTCTATTTGTCTTTCACTAAACTTCTAAGAAACAAATTCTTTATGCTTTGTCATAGTTATATGCTAGGAGCCTAAGTCCCAATAAAATAGGTATTTGAAAACTATTCGTTGAACAAATTAGTAGTTTACAAATTAGTTGGGAGAACAATGCACATTTTTTTTAGAGTTATTTGCCAATACAAGGGGAAAATCATGAAGTCAGACCATAATTCAGATAAAGTAGTGCTGAGGCAGGACAGTGAGAAACTAGGTCAATTCCTTGGCAGGTGGAATGGGGAAACTGAGACAGATAGCTGAACAAACTGGCAGAGCAAATTGCAGCCTGATATAGAAGTTCACCTCCCTAAAGATAACATCTAAGCCTCAGTTATATTTCAGATCCAGGCCCTGAAAAGCAGCAAAATCGATGGGGGACAATAGGAAAACCTGCAATGACTAATGACCTCCTGCCGGCAGGGACCAATCAGGGAGACCACAACCCTGAAAAGGCACACATCAAAAAGCTGGTGAATATTGTATTGAGATCTCTCCTAAGACCTCCCCTACCTTCTTAGCCTTTAAAATCCCTCAAGACAAAAGACCCAGCTTGTGCTCTCCCTCCCAGGAGCATGCCCGTATCTTTCCCTTCCCTCTCTTCTTCTCCCATAAGCATGCATCTTCTAAACTCTAAAGGACCCCCACCGACTTGCAGCCAGGGGAGCAATGGGCAGTGATAGCTCAATCATGGATTAAGCCCCTGAACCTCGCTCCAAGGCCCCCTTTTCTCTGACTCTTAAAAGAGGTAACAGCATCCCCATCTAGGTTAATTTCTTCCCTATAACATTTCTAAAGGGCCAAAGCAGCCCGGCCTAGGCTCTCTCCAGTTGCTTCTTCTATGCTAAGCCCTTCCTTGTTTCATTGTCCCCAGCTATAATAAATGTACTCTCAAAATCACATGGACTTATGTTGTGAAGTCTTTCCTACATAAAGTCAAGAACTCACATACTACTTGGGAGCCCAAGGCAGACCCATTCTGGACCCAGTTTCCTTTCCAGTAACAGTGTTGTGTGCACTGTACAGAGGAGATGGAATCTGAGCTGTGACTGAACAGAGGAGACCAGGATGTGGGGTGGGGCAGGGTGGAAGTGGTTATTAGGGAGAGAATCTGGCCTGGGTCTCATATAATTGAGTCTTGTACATATTCAGTCATAAAAATCCACCAAGAAGATTATGCTTATTACAGAACACATCACCTGAATGGCACCATGGATTAATACGTTTTGAATAAATCTAGTAGATGTGACATACTCAAAATTATACTTCAGTGTGTCTTCCTGTAGGTTAAAAATATGACTTATTAATGCAATTTTTAAAGATACATTTTGGCTCAGGTATTGGATGGCACATAGACTTCACGCCAGTTGCCAAGAGTGATTAGTGTTGACAGGCCATATCAGGGTTTAGTAGATTCTGGATAGCAATATCCATCATGGTGTGGGATGAAGAATGGCTGCAAGTGATCCCTGATTAAATCAAAGACACATCTTCACAGTTAAGTGTTACCATAGTCAGGGAACACCGGGAGTCTCCCCCATTAACCAGGAGGGCTGCAGGGGGGAGGTTCTTACACTGAATGAGCCAAAAGCTAGAAAGATAAATGGAGAGGGTCTCCCCTCCCTATCCCTTAAGAACCCCAGGCTTGAGTAAGAAGGGGGATATGGTCCTTAGAAGGGGAAGTCATCAGCCTGACCAGACGGTGGCACAGTGGATAGAGTGCCAGACTGGGATGCAGAAGACCCAGGTTCGAGACCCAGAGGTCGCCAGCTTGAGCATGGGCCCATCTGGCTTGAGCAAAAGCTCGCCAGCACCCAAGGTCGCTGGCTCCAGCAAGTGGTGGCTCAGTTGAAGGCCCGTGGTCAAGGCACATGTGAGAAAGCAATCAATGAACAACTAGTGTCGCAACGAAAAACTAATGATTGATGCTTCTCATTTCTCTCTGTTCCTGACTGTCTGTCCCTATCTATATCTCTCTGTATCCCTGTAAAAAATAAATAAAACATTTAAAATAAATAAATAAATAAAAATAACATTTAAAAAAAAGGGAAGTCATCATTCTCCTAGGTCATGGCGCCTGACTAAACCTCTTTTCTTTTGCATCAGCACCAGACTTGCAGCCAAACCTGTGTTCTGTTCCATAAGGACTATTGGTAAAGCACTCAGTCTGATAGGAAAGCACAAAAGGCAGGAACAAGGCAGGAATACTCACTATTACCACCACTGTTTAACACCATCCTGGAGGCATTAGTCAGTGCATTTGACAAGAGAAATTAGAAGTGTGAGTAATGAAAAGGAGGAGATAAAATTTTGCTTATTTACAGGTAATATAAATGCAAGAATATCAACTGAAAAACTACAGTCAGAAAATTCACTAATAATGTATAAATCAACTAGTTAGGAGAGAATAGAGTACTCACCTATATCTGTTGCTCACCTCCTTGTTATGGCACACAGCAAAACTAAAAGGCTGGCAAGTTCATGTGAATAATTGTAGTGGAGGTCATAGAAAGGGCCATAGAAAGGGTCTGAACTGCTGAGTCAAGTCTGAGATTTCTCTGACCTGCTCTGGTCTCTGCATAAGTGAGAGACAAGCCTTCCTATTTTGTGACTGAGCTTTAGGGCCTTACTTTTTACTATAGCACACTCTAACTTTTTACATTAGTGGTTCAAAAAAGGATTAAAATGTGAGAAATCCATACTAGAAAACTTAAAAAAAATGCTGAGGGACACAAAATTAAACCTAAACATCAAAAAAGAAATAGATGTACTAGGTTTCTAGATAAAATGGTCTAACACAGTGATTCTTAACCTTTTTTGAGGTACCAAACCCACCAGTTTCATATGCGCATTCACTGAACCCTTCTTTAGTGATAAATAAAATATGATTTTTTTTCCAAATTCAAGACATAGGTATATGTTTTTTTACTGGTGCACAAAATGAGCCGTGCATGAACATCACCTTGCTCAAAGAACAAAACCAACAAAGTGCATGAACTCACAACAAATTACAGTATTACTTTATTCTGGCCTCCACGGCAGAGGCTTCTCAGAATCCCTGAGACCAACTCATCGAACCACTAAGGTTGGATAGAACCCAGGTTAAGAACCACTGGTCTAACATGAAGGTGTCAGTCCTTCCTATGTTCAAGTATACATTTGATCCCAATAAAAACACCAACCAGTTATCTTTCTGGAACTAACTAAGTTGATTCTAAATTTCATAAGAAAATATCAATAACAAAATAGTGGGGAAAAGTCAAATATTGAAGAGTGAGCCTATAAGACTAAACTAGAATATAAATCCTCAATATTCAAAACAGTATGGATGAACCAAGAAATATAATAAAAAACTAGAAACAGACACAAATAATCATGAGAATTGATAAACATAATTTTGACTCAGTATGTTAGAAATGGACTTTTAAAGTATATATATTAAACTTATTGAGTTAACATCAGTTAAATTATATAGGTTTCAGATATATAATTCTGTAATACATCATCTGTATATTGTATTATGTGTTCACCACCCTGAGTCAAGTCTCCTTTCATTACCATTTGTACCCCCCTTACTCTCTACAACTTCCCCTACCCCCCTTTCTATCTGGTAATCACCACACTATTGTCTGTGTCTATGAAATTTTTGTTCTCTGCTTAATCCTATCACATTTTTCCCCCAGCCTCCCAACTCTCCCTCCCCTCTGACAGCTATAAGTCTGTTTTCTGTATCTATAACTCTGTTTCTGTTTTGTTAGTTTAGTTTATTCCTTAGCTTCCACATATAAGTGAAATCACATGCTATTTTTTCTTTCTTTGTCTGACTTATTTCACTTAGCATAACACCCTCTAGGTCCATCTATGTTGTCACGAATGGTAAGATTTCATCCTTTTTTATGGACAAGTAATATTTCATTGTATATATGTACCATCACTTTTTTATGGACTTGTCTATTAATGGGTACTTGGGTTGCTTCCATATCTTGGCTATTGCAAATAATGCTGCAATGAACATAGGGGTGCATATATTCAAATTTATGTTTTAGGTTTCCTCCAACATAGTCTCAGAAGTAGAATTGCTGGGTTACAAGGCAGTTTCATTTTTAATTTTTTGAGGTAACTCCATACTGCTTTTCATAGTGGCTGCACCAGTCTGCATTTCCACCAATAGTGCACAAGGGTTCCCTTTTCTCCACATCCTCACCAACACTTGTTTGTATCGATTTGTTGATGATAGTCATTCCAATGGGTTTGAGGTGATATCTCATTGTGGATTGAATTTGTATTTCTTTGATGATTAGTGATGTTGAGCATTCTTTTATATGCCTACAGGCCATCCATATGTCCTCTTTCAAGAAGTCTATTCAGGTCCTTTGCCATTTTTTAATTGCATTGTTTGTTCTTTTGATGTTGAGTTGTGTTAAGTTCTTTATCAATTTTGAATATTAACCCCTTATCAGGCATTTCATTGGCAAATATATTCTTCCATTCAGTAGGTTCTCTTTTCATTTTGTTGAGGATTTCCTTTGCTGTGCAAAAGTTTTTTAATTTAGTGTAGTCCGATTTGTTTATTTTTTGTTTGTTCTACTTGCCAAGATATATGTCAGAAAAAATATTGTTATGAAAACTGTTTTAGGTTTTACTGCCTATGTTTACTTCTAGGATATTTATGGTTTTGAGTCTAACATTTAGGTAGTTAACCCCCCAAAATGGACTTTTGAAAGAAATAATGTTGGTATAACTCATAATCATTTAAAAAGGTTAAACTGAACCCGCACTTGACACCACAGACATATGAATTATAGACTGTTGGACCAAAGGACAAGTACATCTCCATATGATTCAGTATCTCTGAGATCTCTGATATATGGTCTATTTCACTTGATTTAAATGATCAAAGATCTAAAAGTAAAAAATAATAAATCTATACAATTATCAGAAGAAAACTTATGTGAATTCCTTTACTTTTAAAGTTGCCTTTCTAGTTGTGATTTAAAATTCAGAACCCATGAAAGAACACCTTGAAATTAAAATACTTTAAAATATTTTATGCATGGTCAAAAAAATCATAAACAAAGGACAAACAGAAAACTGAGAAAAAAATATTTACTATACTTGTCACAGTTAAAATGCTAGTAGACATCCAGAAATAAAATCAATATAAAATAAGTAAAGAGCCTAAATAACAATTTATAGCCTGACCTGTGGTAGCGCAGTGGATAAAGCGTCAACCTGGGAACACTGAGGTCGCCAGTTCAAAACCCTGCACTGGTCTGGTCAAGGCACATATGGGAGTTGATGCTTCCAGCTCCTCCCCCCTTCTCTCTCTCTCTCTCTCTCTCTCTCTCTCTCTCTCTCTCTCTCTCTCTCTCTCTGTGTGTGTCTCCTCTGTAAAATAAATAAAAATAAAATAAAAATAAATAACAATTTTCCAAAAGAGAATTATAAATAGCCCTTAAACATTTGAAATGGTACCTAATTCATAATTAGAGAAAGGAAAATTAAAACTACTCTTGGACCCTGGTTTTTAATCTTCAGACTGTTAAAAATCTAAAAAGTTAACAACACAGACTGTTGGTCAAACTGAGAAAGCAGCCCCTGCACACATGAAAATGGAAAGAATACCAACCCCAGAGGCAGGCATTTGCTGATAAAAAATGTGTTTGTGTTTATCTTTCAACCATCAAGCCTAAGCCTATTAATCTATCCAATAAGAATGCCTGCAAAAGGACAGACTGAAATTTATTTAAAGGTATTGACTTCAGCATTGCTTACAGCAAGAGTTCAGAATCCTTCCACACAATAGAATACTGTGCAGATGTATAAACAGAGCATGATCTCTATGTACTAATATGTAAAAGTCACCAGCCTATATTTTTATGGGAATAAAATCAAAGCATTAAACAATATACACAGTGTTATCTCTGTATGTGGACCAAGTGGGAACTAAGAATATGAATATATAAATACACTCATAAAAACACAAATGTTCGTGTTTATAAAAACAAGCACAAGAATAAGAAATAACAAAATACTAAAAATTACTTGTGTAGGTATACAGTCACTCCTCTGTACTGACCGAGGACTTGTTCCAAGACACCCCATGGATACCAGACTCTTCAGATACTTAAGTCCTTAGTTTCCTAGGGATACCATGCCAATTATCACAGACTGAGTGGTATTTATTACAGACACAACAGAAGTATATTCTCTCAGTCTGTAGGCCAGAATTCTGAAATCATGGTGCCAGCAGGCCCACACTCCCTGCCGAGGCTCTAGAGGAGAATTCATTCCTTGCCTTTTCCAGCATCTGTTGGCCTTCACTTGGTCCTTGGCTTGTGGCCACATTACACCAGGTTCTACCTCTAAGGTCTCATTTCTTCATCCTTTTCTCAGCCTGTTCTCTGTGTATCTGTCCTCCTCTGGGTGTCTGTCTCAAATCTTCTCCCTGTCTCTTACAGGAAAACGAACAAACTTTATTTTGTTGCCCTTCACTTTATGGCACTTTACTGATACTGCCATTTTTACAAGTTGAAGGTTAGTGACAATCCTGCATTAAGCAAGTCTATTGGTGCCATTTTTCAGATGATGGTTAGCAGTGTTTAGCAATAAAGTATTTTTTCGTTAATGTGTGTTTATTGTTTATATATGTAATGTTATTGTATACTTAATGTACTATATGTATATTGTAAACATAAGTTTATGTACACTGGTAAACCAAAAAATTTGTGTGACACACTTTATTGCAATATTGGCTTCAGTGCTGTGGTCTGGAACTGACCCCGCAATATCTCTGAGATATGCCTATACATTGTGATTGCGCATAGAGCCCATCCATTTTCATATAAATTAATCCCCTCCTCTCAGCAGCCTTTTTTTTTTTTTTTTTTTTTTTTGGTGACAGAGACAGAGAGAGGGACAGATAAGGACAGACAGGAAGAGAGATGAGAAGTATCAATTCTTTGTTGCAGCACTTTAGTTGTTCATTGACTGCTTTCTCGTATGTGTCTTGACCAGGGGGCTACAGCAGAGCAAGTGACCCCTTGCTCAAGCCAGCAACCTTGGGTTCAAGCCAGCAACCATGGGGTCATGTCTATGATCCCACAATCAAGCCAGCAACAACGCGCTCAAGCCCGTGAGCCCGCAATCAAGCTGATGACCTAGGGTTTTCCAGCATCCCAGTCTGAGGCTCTACACATTGCGCCACCACCTGGTCAAGCAGTGTCCTCTTCTTAATCACATCCTTTGCCATAGTAATATTCAAAGATTATAGGTGTTTGGACATAAATATATTTTGGGGTACCACCTTTCACCTCACTACACCTTCAAAAAAAGACTTGCCTGATCAGCGATAAATATGTGATGATCATCATTACCACCTGCCTGAACTCACCCTTAGAATCCAGGTACAAATTCACAGCAGCTTCTTATTTGTACTAGCACGGTCACCAGATTACCTCATATTTATTAATTCATGTCAGCTGCTGAAATGATGAAACCAGACCATACTGGCATCCAGAGTTCTTCAGTCCCCTGCAATTACTATTATCTCCAATGTGGCCACTTCAAGACTTTGGCTCACATGCTAGCTAAACTGGCTGAGGTTATTTTTAGTCTGCATTTCAAGTTAGCAGTAAACAATCCATTTCAACTATAAGTAGCTTTCTATTCATGGTGCAATTTAAAGTAAAAGACGTTAAAGCATTTTTGTCTTGTTTTTATGCTCATAAACTATTTCAATATGGTTTATATCAAGCTCCAAGGATGCCAAGGTCTCATCCTCTCTTCACTTTATTATCATCATTTTCAAATATTTTAATCATATCTAATTTACTTTCAATGTTAATGGTTTTTATTTCTTTGCTGCACTTTTATCTTTTCTGGCCAAATTCCTCTTTCAATTATGTATTTATATGAAATGTCCCATAAGTTTATCAGTGGGAGACAAGGTGGTAACGTAACTACACACATTGCTGTTTGTGTATGAACTGAATAATAGACACATGGTGACCCATCACCAACAGACTAGAAAGAGGTGGCGTGATAGGTCACAGATCGTGATGCACATCTGCTATTTATGTAATGATTTTCAGGTTGAAGAGCTAGCAGGAAAGTTTGTATTTTATGCAATTACACTTAATACTATAGTAACTAAAATTGAAACAGTGCTTTTCTTGTGTGACTTAACTAAAGTGTGGTAGCTAAAATTCACACATATAAGACTGACTATATACACCAGATGTCTAATATTTAAGACAGACAATACCAAGTGTTAGTCAGGATGTGAGGCAATTGGAACTCTGACACACTGCTGGCACATGTATATTGTGGTATAATTTCTTTGTAAAACTCTTCAGCGATATTTACTAAGTGCAATATACATACATTCTTTGATTCAGCAATTCCAGTCTTATGTTTTGACCCAATATAAGTTTGTATTTATGTGCCCCAAAAGACATGTATAAAATGTTTATACCATTATTGATAGTATCCAAACCTGATAATAACTCAAATGTCCATCTATAGCAGAGTGGTACATTGATACAACTAAATGTTATACAGCAATTAATAAACCATTATTTCATACAACAACATGAATCTCAAAAACATAATGTTGAGTCAAAGAAGACAGAAACAAAAACTACATGTTGTAAAACTCCACTTACATACAGTTCAAAAACAGCCAAAACTATGGTGTTAGGCTAGTGAAGTGTAGCATAGTGACTGGAAGAGAGCATACAAAGGCTTTCAAAATGCTGGCAATTTCTTTTACTTGATATTTGTGGGATGTTTTTGCAAAATCCTTTGAGCTATGTGCTTATAATTTGTATACTTTTTCATAATAACCTTAATAAGTAAATTTATTGTTTTAAAATGACGGGGATATATAGAAAGTATTCAGACACCAGCTGAAAGGTATCCAACATGTCAAAGTTGTGACAATTTCAGCATCACCATAATAATGAGTTTTGCTGATTTAAGTGTACTTATTCAATGAAAAGTTATAAGTTCATCATAACCATAAAAAAGAATAATTTGAAGTATTGATACACATGACAATTTAGATGAATTGCTACTAAATTGTGCTGTGTAAAAAAAACAATCTCAAAAGGTTACATATTATATGATTCCATTTATATAACATTTTTGAAATGACAGAATTCTAGAAATAGAAAACAGATTAGTGGTTGTGAGGGTTTGGAGATAATGGAGGAGGTGATGGGGTGTGGAGTTATGGGGGCAATTCAAGGGACTCTAGTAGTAATGGAACTATTTAGTATTTTTTTTAGCAAGAGAGAGAAAGAGGGACAGAGGGGGAGGGACAGACAGGAATAGAGAGCAATGAGAAGCATCAACTCATAGCTGCCATATCTTAATTGTTTATTGATTGCTTTTTCATCTGTGTCTTGACCAGTCAAGACCCAATATAAGCTGAGCCAGTGACCCCTTGCTCAAGCCAGCAATCTTGGGCTCAAACCAGTGACTCTGGGCTTCAAGCCAGCGACATTTGGTTTTTAGTCAGTAACCATGGGATTATGCTTATGATCCCATGCTCAAGCCATAGAACCAACCCTCATGTTGGTGAGCCCCCACTCAAGCCGACGACCTCGGGATTTGAACCTGGGTCCTTTGCATCCCAAGTCGATGTTCTATCCACTGTGCCACAGCCTGGTCAGGCAGAACTATTCAGTATTCTTGACTGTGGTAATAGATACATAAGTCTACACATGTGAGAAAATTATATAGAACTAGGTAAATACACACACAAAATGAGTACAAGTAACATCGGGGGAATCTGAATAAGATGAAGTAGACTGTATCGATGCCAATATCTCAGTTATGATACTGTACCATAGTTTTGTAAAATGTTACCAGTATTAGAAGCTGGGTAAAGGGTACCCAGGACTTGCTCTATATTATTTATTCTAACTGAATGTAAATCTACCATTACCTCTATAAAAAGTTTAACTATAAAAAAAGAGAGAGAACTTAAAAACAGCTACTATTTGAGTCATCTGTGAAACCAAATCCTTATTTTAAAGAATCAGTAGTTAAAGAGAAAAACCTAAGCATTTCCAGTAGATACTTGAAGGGAAGCAAAGTTTGCCACCCTAAAATATGCCTTTTGGGATATTGATTTTATGCTGGTGTTAAGGAATAAAAGGAGAAAAAACCTTTGATCTCCTTGTTGACTGCCTGAAATGAATTTAGATAGAATATCTGCTCCAGGAAGGGAGATATCACGACAGATAACTAGAGTTTAAATAAATTAGTATGTGATAGATGGGGAGGAACCTAGCAAGACCCATCTATCCAAAGTCCTCTCTTGTGTCCCATTGTTAAAGATGGCCCAGAAAACATTTATTTTCAAAACATTTGTTTTTTTCATCTTCATGTGAATTGCTTTCCTGTACTTTGAAGTCCCAAACTACAACCCTCCTTTCTCCTCAGCTCCAGAATGACATATATGCCTTGACTGTTCAATCTGTCTTTAGGTCTCATTTTCTATTGCACCCTGAATGTGCAATTGTATAATAAACTTTGTAAATTTTTTCCTGTTAATCTGTCTCTGTTAATTTGATTATTAGACCAGCTAGAAGAACTAACAAGGTAGGAAGAAAATTATTTCTTAAGCTCCCACACACTGTATATCAAGAAAACCAAATGAAGACAGATCTTTACAGAAGAGAGTTAACTACAAATGTAGAAGGAATGATCAAATTAGAAAATCATCATGCAGTGAGACCTAATAAGATTTTTGACTCATACAAAGATTATGTCTTAGATGTATTAGGTGTATGTTTACTACTCATAAATGGGAAAGTGTAACTGTCTAATGAAGTAACCAGATGCTCATTACACTAATCCAGCAATCTCGGTATTACAATCTAAGTTAATCAGATACTTAAATTTCCTGATTTGATACAATATAATTGCACATTAATGAACATTTGTCTAAATACATATGTTGACCATGTACACTTAAGTTTTTATATCTAACTTCTAGTTTATAAGAAATATAGGACTTTAAAAAACAAACTAAATTGCACCATGAAGAAGCAACTAGAAAAATTCAAGGATGTCAAAGATGTGACAACCTACAAAATATCACCTGAGCCACTTTAACGTGCCAGTGTCAGGAGCTTAAAAAGTAAAGGAGTTTATGGCCAGGGACATGATCACACAATCTCAAGTGCTCCCCTATATTTCCAAATTCCCTTGCAGCCATGCAGCCTGTTCTGGCCAAAGGGCTATGGGTTTGCATCAATGCTAGGCCAAGGCATGGGCCCTCCTCCATTTCTCTCTCACAGGCCACCATGCAGATCCAGAGAGATGGCTAAATGCAAGGTGGGAGAAGGTCAGCCAACCTTTGTTTACTTAAGCAAGAGAAATGGCAGACTTTGTCAGTTGCAATATCTAGCATTAATGATTGCTCACCAATACAGAACCTGTGCTAATTAACCCTTTGAGTGGTGAGTGTTTTGTTAACCCTTTGAGGACGTACATGAATGTTCGTACTACTCAAAGGGTTAAAATGGACTCAAGCACTAAGCAACAGATGTGCTTCATGCATTTGGATTGGCTCTCAATCTTGATAAACTGCTGAAAAGATATTTGGGAGTCAACCAGAAAAATTCAATTATGGATTGTGAGTAAAATTTTGACATGCAAAGTTAGAGACTGTTAACTGGAAAAACAAGTTACAAAACATTTAATGGCATGATATCTATGTGTGTATTGTGTGTGTGTCAGATGGAAAAGGAGAGTTAATACACACATCTACACTCATAATATTGATACACTGAAGTGTTAATAGTGGTAAATGTTGGGTGTTGGGCATATAGTTGTTTTATTTTCTTATTTTTGCTAATTCAAAATGAATAAATAACTGCTTTCTTAAAAGTAGTTTACATAAAAAGTTTATTTTTTTAATTGAAAAGAAGATTACTGGCAAGACTGAGGCATTGTACTTGGTCACAAATAGAGATAGGGTCCAAATAAACTAAGTTCAGTCAAAGAGCAAATCTGGGGACAGAACAAAACTAAAACCTGAAAACAATGCCAAGAAAATAATCCCAAGAAGCCTCGTTGTTGCTAAAATTGCTTAATTTCAGAAGCAGCCTTTTCTGAAGGCAATTATAGTCTTCCCCAACAGCTGGCCCTATTCCCATTAGGCAGGTCATCCAAGGTTTTAAAGGGCCCTCCACCCGTTCTATCTCTGTTACCCATGTTGTGCCATGAGCACGTGCAGTGAATGAACATTTTCAATGTGGCTGCTACAACTGAGAACTCAACTTTTAATTTTTTATTTATTTGATGTCAATTACAATTTAAATTTAAATAGCTATAGATACAGATTCTAACCTCTCCCTGATCAAGGACACTGGACTCTAACTCAGCCACTGAAAACCCCACTGTATGGGGTGGAAAGACAGCAGCAGTTCTCAGGGATGCAGGCTCCTCTTATACAGAGGACAGGCTCAGCTGGGTTTGGACTTATCCCCTCTCAGAACTTTTCTGCCCTTTGGTGTTTAGTCCTGCATCCCTAATCCAGGACTAGTACAAGAATGCTCATAATGAGGCTTTGATCATTTTGCTCCTGGGGTTTTCTTCGTACATAATCTATCTTCCTAAGAAATTGCTTCTGTAACATCACTTTCCAGTAACAACTAAAAGGTAAAAGTTAACTCTAAGAGACATTTTCTCTGCTGCTGTCAGTGTCACCTGCCTTGGTCCACTACAACTGCCTGATCCCAGCAGCCAGAACTGACACATTGCCCAGAGTACAATCCCAGTTGAAAGGTTCCATGGCCTCCAGGTTTGTTGCCCAAGCAAAGGAGGAGAAAAATTACTTCACCAGAACAAATAGTTTATCCAATTCAGGGCTTTCAAGTTGCAAAATAGGCCTTTGATGGCTGTGATTGAGACATGAATTTAGGGGATAAAACTTTTTTTGAGCTTCCCAAAAATTGAGCCAGGAGGACTTGGCATAGGAAAAGCAGCTTGGGATGATGCAAAGGTGATGGGCCCATGACCAGGGAGAACATGGCAGCTACCTTTTAAAAGAAAGGCCTACAGCAACTCCGAGAGGAAAGTAAGCCAGACAAGCCTGACCTGGCAACCTGGGAGGCAGGACCTAGTGGAACAACTAGCAGCAGAACAAGGTGGGTGAAGCTCACAAGAATAAAAAGAGGAGTTGCATCAACAGCAAAAACTGTCAAGAAATTCACCCACGAGAGGACCCACACCCCTGCAGTACTCTGATGCCCCCCAAAGACGTGGGACGGGCTGCAGTATCTGAATTGACTATCCTGTTGATCAAAACTTCTATAGCTGAAAGCTGTTCTAAAAGAAAGGGTTTATGGAGCCATATGCTATCCAGACAAAGAACCAGGTCCTGGGGCACACAGTCTGAACCACCAGCAGCTGGGCTAGATGGGATAGACCAACATGTCCACCCTCCTGGGGCTATCTGCTTTCTCATACAGTGCGTTTGGGGAAGAAAAATGTAGTTGTTTCATAAGAATTTATATTGGCTGTAGGTAATGGGGATGAGAAAAGGTGAAGAGGAGAAAGTTCTGGAGTAGATGTAGACTCTATAAAGAAGAAATGTTTAGTCTTTAGGATTGGTTGTGGCCAATAATTCAGTAAGTTCACGGGTAAGCAGAAAGTGGAGGCACCTGGTGGCCTGTGGCATCTGGCAATTGACTATTCAACTATACAGTCTAGATAATCTTAGAAGTGACCACCGGGAACTTAGTCCAAAATTTCAATATACACTCGGGAATCTAAGCAGTCTTTTGTTGGTTGTGCTCTGTGGTTGTTAACTGATTAGCCTCTCTGTCTCTTCCTTCCACCCTCTTGCCTGCTGTAATTTAATTTAAGACACTTCAGAACCTTTTTTTTTTTTTTTTTGTCAACCGAGAAAGACTAGGCTTTAACCTAGAAGAAACAGGGAATCACTTTGAGTTGGTAAGATTAATTATCAGCCATCAGTGAAAGAGAAACTTGAGAGCTAAAATAACAAATTATGGACTTGTGGTAATCATGATGTGTCAATGTGGGCTCATCAATTGTAACAAATGTACTGTCTAGGGCAGATGTTGAAAGTGGGTCAGACTATGGATGTGATAGGGGAGGAAGTACATAGGATCTTTCTGTGATTTCCCTCCTTTTGCTGTGAACCTAAAACTGCTTTAAGAAATAAAGACTATATAATTTTTTAAATCCTTAGTGTCACTAATCCAGCTGTAGTGTTTTGGGATTCTTGGTTCTCATCCCTCAAATGAACGATTTTAGATGAGAGGTGCAGTTAGCAAGGCAGGAAATGGTTTACTAGCAAGTAGAAAGTACACTTGGAAGATTTCCAAGCATGCAGCTCAGACCAAATTGAGTGCCACTTTTGGTTACATAGTCAGATGTTTATGTTTATTTGGGCTTTCTCCCCCACCTCCTGGCTTATCCTCTCTGGCCAGTTTGTTACTGCCCACTGCACGTGCACATTTCTGCCAATAGTGGGTGGTCCTATTCCTGTGCTGTTTACCTTTTGAGGCCACACAATGCTTTTTTTCATTATTTTGCCCTTTTATATCTATCATCCCCTAGTGGAAGGTCAAATAGTGATTATTACCCTGTTTGTTAGTACCTCTGCCCATGCTCCTAAAGGGTGTGTATCTGCCCTATCCCATATCTGGAACTTGACATCTTCATTTGGTTATCAGCTGATGATATGTTTAAGGTTGATCATCCCTGTCCCTTTCTGTCCCCACACCAGCTTATGTGTGATTAGCTATTTACCCTACCCCCCCTCCTCAAGAAATGGAGACGCAATTCTTTGGGAATAAGGGTGTTATCATTCTTCTGTAGTTATTTCCTGCTAGGTTGGGGTAATATAACGTTTTAAGTTACTTTCTCTTGTTTTCTGT
This sequence comes from Rhynchonycteris naso, assembly GCA_037038555.1. Lineage (NCBI taxonomy): Eukaryota > Metazoa > Chordata > Mammalia > Chiroptera > Emballonuridae > Rhynchonycteris > Rhynchonycteris naso. The sequence goes on from CM072998.1 coordinate 235,674,507, forward strand.
TGGGATCAGATAGGTGGGAAGTATTGTTTCGTTTAGTCCAAAGAATTAAATTGTATTTTGACCAAGGGAATTGGTTGGAATACCTGCATGACCATTTTTTATAGTTGTATAGCCTGAATCCTTAAGAAGATGGAAATAAAAAGGCAATTAAATGTCCAAGGACCAAATAATAACAACAGAAGAATGGTGATTAAGGGATCCAGTAGGGGAAGAAAACAGGTTAACCTAGGCAAGATATTTTTAATGGATTGTCAGATAGTGGATTCAATGTTTGGTTTTTTAAATTTATGTAATCAAGAGGCCTGGTCTAACAATTCTTTTTGCGTTTTTTTCAAATTTGGCCAGTAAAATTTTTGTAAAAATCAATAAAAGGTATTAGCTATGGTATATACTTCTCCTTGTGAAACAAGCAAATAATTTAATGTTATGTGGTTATCTAACGTCATTTTAGCAAGTGAGTCAAGCAACTGTGAGAGGTGTCTGAGGTCCTTTCCTGTCTCATGTGTTATCGTGGCCATAGAAGCTGTGATGTTTTTAGTTATTAATGTATTATATGTGATTCCTCCCACAAGTCCCGCAATGCTGCCTACTTGGGCCACAATTTCTGCAACCATAAGTCCTAGTGTGTGTGTGTGTTTGTCCATTATGGGCATGGGAATAAAAAAATTTCAATAGATTTTGATGAGGAATAACATATCCTATTGTCCAAGTCCCAGAAACCTTTTGGGGATTTAGGCATTTTAGGGCAATACCTCCCTGAGAGGCACTACCTGAAAACACAAATTGCTTGGGAAAACATAGATGTTTTGTTTTATTTTGCAGTTTGGTGGAGTTTAGACTGGTGTGAAATAACCATTGTTGCATTTTGGGTAATTTGGAGGCATGGCATTTAGGATAAGTATTTTTTAAGAATTTTTAAAAATGTGTAAAGATTTTATTATTTGGTGTTATTGTTTTATTACCCTTTATTGTGTGGTATTATTATATATGATGAAAATGGGTTCCATGGCAGAAATAGTACAGTTATTTGTTTTTTATTTGGCATTAATAAGGCTGCTATTACAAATTTTGGGAAATAATGTTCCACTTCGCTTATAGAATGTGGCCTTGTTGACATTTGTAATAAGTCATATGGCCTTTGCAAGTAACAAATATGTGGCTTCTTAGGCAGTCAAAATCTTCATCAGAGGTGAAATCTACATGTAGGTTGGTATAGAGAAGGGCTGTTTTGACCTCAAAACACCAGCATGGCTTTGGTTTACTGTGATAGGTGAGACTTGGATAACTGAGTTTGGAGTATACAGAGAGGCCCAATAAGGGAAATTTAGGCTTATATTGTTGGGGTTGGTAGGTTGTCCTAATATGGAATTCCTGGACCCTGGAGTATATGGATAATGGCACATTCAGTAATTGGTGTTCTGCATCTGCACTATTATTCCTTGAGTTACTAGAAAAAGAGAGTTGTTTTGCCAATTTAAAGGTATCATTAAGTGAAAGTGGGCAAAAAGATAAAGTATGCATTTTCTTAATGAATTGAGTAATCTATAGGGTCAGATTTAATAAGGACAGAAGCCCTTGCCTGGGGAAGCAGGTTGAATAAACTTGTAAAATAATAAGACTATTAGGAATATTAATAAAATAATTATATTGAAGTCTATTTACCACATTATTTCTTTGTGTTATGCTTTTTCTTCTTCAAGAGGAGATTGAGATTTTCTAGGGGCTACTAGTCCATTTGGTTTCTTCTTTTTTTCTTTATGGTCATCCCTTTCCAAGTGGTATTGTTACCACAGACAGGTAGCACTGAGGAGTTTCCACTATTGACCAAGATGATGCAGAGGGAGTTTCTTATACTGAGCATGGTGAAGCTAGAAACATGACTGACAATAAATTAATAACGCAGAGAAGGGATTTAGCTTCAAAACCCCTCCCTGATAGCAAAACATAGAAAGAAAAGGAAAATGAGATGGTTTTCTTTAATGCCCTGAACTGGGGGAAGGGGGAGGGGATGCAGGATTGGCAGCAAGAGGACTTCCCCCTACCACCACCCCTGCTGATAGATACCCCTGAAATAGTCCCAGAGGGTCAACAGCCTCATCCCTTAATGAGGAAGGAATAGTCCTCTCCATGGAAACCCAGTAGGACAGCCTATTTGTCCAGGAACCATCCTTATCCAGAGCAGGACAATTCCCTTTAAGTCAATACCCTATAGGTAGAATAAACCAGAAAGGCCAGCCCTCTAAACACTACTGGGTTCATATTTCATTTTCCACTTCAGATTTACTGAATTGGAAAAGTTCCACCCCTCATATAGGGAGGATCCTCAGAAAATGGCAGATCTTATCACCTCCATTTTTGTCATTTACCAACCAAACTGGGCAGACATACAGGCTCTCCTTAATATCCTGCTAATGGCAAATAGAAAGCGGCTAGTTCTAGGTAAGGCTAATAAAGAGGCTCGTCACTTTACTCAAGAGAATCCCAATGGGACCCCAACCCAGCCTGGGAAATTCCCTTAAGAGCCCAACTGAATGGACAAGAGTGTGCTGGCTATGGAGGGGGGGGGGGTAAAGGGGAGGAGAAGGAAAGGGTAGGGGATGGGGAGGGGCACAAATAAAACCAGAGAGAAGGTGACAGAAGACAATTTGACTTTGGGTGATGGGTATGCATTATAATCAAATGTCAAAATAACCTGCAGATGTTTTCTCTGAACATATGTACCCTGATTTATCAATATCACCCCATTAAAATTATAAATTAATAAAATCAATAAATTTTAAAAAAAAAGAGCCCAACTGAAACCTGAATAGCAGGAACTTAGCCTTCCTGGAACACTACAAAAGGTGCATATTGGAAGGGCGTAAGAAAGGGGTGTCTAAACAGAAGATTCTGAATAGGATACAGGCCATTCGACAGAAACCAAATAAAGAACCTTCTGAACTTTTAGAAAGAATCCGTCAGCCCTATTGAAAGCACACTGATGCTGATCCACAGGCACCAGGAAATGTCTGGATTGTACACATGACTTTTACTGAGCAAGGTGCCCCAGAGATCAGAAGGAAGCCCCGATGTTTAGATGGGGCATTGGGAATAAATCCCTCCCAGTTGCGGGACATGGCCTTTAAAGTTTATCATGCCCAGGAATCAAGGAAATTAAAGCAGTCCACCATTTTCTGAGAAACCGTGTGGGGAAATCAGAAGGAGAGACAGGACCCAAAAAGAAAAGGGAAAAACCTACTAGGAACCAATCAATGCACCTATTAAAAAAGAGGAGGGCCATTGGAGAAAGGATTGCCCAGAACTCAAAAAGAAAAATAAAAAGGATAGAACCCCTCACTAAAACATGCTAGAAAGAAATGACAAACATTCATCTGACGATGAATGAGGAGGCCAAGGGGCACCTCTAGATACCTCCTGATCTATAAACTATTTTCTCACAGAAACCCTAGGTAAAATTGACAGTAGGGAACAAGCTAATTGACTTTATAGATATGGGAACTCATATTTAGTGCTATATACAAAACTAAACAGAAAAAGTTTAACTGTGGTGCCTGTTACTGAAGTGACTAGAAACATATAAAAACAGGTATTTCTTCAACCTCTGGAATGCCAGCCTGATGTACCAAACTTTCTACTCAAAGAAATAATCCCTAGATTTAGACTTTCTTGCAGGATTTAATGTGGCAATGGACCGTCACGCACTTCAGAAATCTCCTGGAAGATAGGACAGGCACTACAGATTCAATGAAAAGTATATGCACCTTGGAGACCCCAATCTGCAGGAAAGACCGAGAAAATGAACCATTCAATAAAGAAAAGCCTAGCGAACATATGCCAGGAAACACATTTGAAAAACTTGCTCCGGATTAGGGTAGCACCCCGAAGAAGATTTACATTAAGCCCTTTTGAAATAACTTATGAGAGACCCTTCCAAGTTTCTGTTTCAGAAACATTCCTTTAGATTTAGAACATGAAACAAAAATCAAGCAATATGTACAACATTTATGGCAAATGCTAACAACTTTTTACAAGTTTGCTCATTGCATGTCCATCTACCCGTCTGATGAGCCCTTACATCTGTTCCAGCCAGGTGACTGAGTCTTACTGAAGACCTGGAAAACTCAAGATCCTGAATTACAGTTAGCCAAGCAATAGATGGGTCCCTATGATGTCCTGCTGGCAACACACTCTTCCCTAAAGCTCACAGGAATCAGGCCGTGAATCTACTACACACAGAAAAGTGGGTGCCACCTGAGGAAGACCCGGATCTTGCTGCTGCTGCTGCTGCTGCTGTTGATGCTGCACAGGAAAGCTGGATCTGCACTCCTGAATGAGATTTAAAATTCCGGTTTCAGAAAAGGATCATGTCTCCCAAAACTAAGTGACAATATTACTTTTTATTTTATTCTGCATTTCCCAGACAGTGGCCTCCTTGGCAAACTTATCCCATTGTTGGTTGTGCCACCAAAAGCCTTGCTCAGGATTAGATCATGGGGATCCTTTAGTCTCTTCAGTCTCTGATTTCACTATAATTCTCCCTGCACTACTAGGCATACTCTTCACTAAACATTTGATTGTCTGTCTGCACAATAGGTCTTACTTTGGAAGCCCATCTGCCACACCATCTCTTGAAATATGAGGCAGTCTACCAGCTTTGTTTGTTCAGCAGTGTCATCTTCTAAACACCACATATGCTGCCTTCTGAACACACCATTTTTTATCCTTTGTATAAAAGCTTCCCTCCATTCTTGATTCCCCTCTTCTTTAGTAATAGCAAGAATTTCTGGGCCCAAAGACAGGTAACACTATGTCCCTTTGCAGCATGAAGAAACTACAGAAAATGAGACCTCCATCCATTTACCCTTGTAGGATTACAAGGATCTAGAGTTTTGAAGGAGGTAATTGTCACCATAGTCAGTTCAGGCAGCACTGAGAAGTCCCCACCATTGACCAAGATGGTACAGGGGAGGTACTTACATTAAGTGGGCTGAAAGCTAGAAACATAAATGGACAGGGCCTGAGCATGGCAGAAAGCTAGCAAGATAATTGAATAGGAAAAAAAGCCCTCCGCTCTCTATTCCTATAAGAAGAGTAGACTTAAGCAGGATGGGGAGATGGTCTTTGATGTAGGAGTCTACCATTCTCTCAGGTCATGGCACCTGAATAAACCTCTTTCCTTTTTGCACCATCACCTGTCATGACTTTGACTTTTGCTGCAGCAAGCAGCCAAACCTGGTGTTTGTAATTGTTTGTTTACAGCATGGCTTCACCCTGAAATAGTGTAATTATTTAGCTATTTTGAGGACCTAATAGCTGTAGAGATAGAGAGTATGACAGTGTATGGTCCCTTTCAATTGGGTATAAGCTGAGAAGCAGGGACCCATCTTTTTATGTTTTGATTAAGACCTGTGTATGTGGGTCTGACCAGGCAGTGGAGCAGTGAATAGAGCATCAGATTGGGACACAGAGGACCCGGGTTTAAAACCCCGAGGTCACTGGTTTGAGCATGGGCTCATCTGGCTTGAGCATGGGCTCACCAGGTTGAGTGCAGGGTTCCTGGCTTGAGTGTGGGATCATAAACATGACCCCATGGTCGCTGGCTTGAGCACAAAGGTCACTGGCTTGAGCCCAAGGTTGCTGGCTTGAGCAAAGGGTCACTCACTCTGCTGTAGCCCCCCAGTCAAGGCACATATGAGAAAGGAATCAATGAACAACTAAGGTGCTGCAACAAAAAATTCCTTTCCCTTCCTGTCTGTCTGATCCTATCTGACTTTCTCCTGTCTCTGTCAAAAAAAATAAAGGACCTGTGAGTTTGGTTTGGTTTATATAACAGGGTTATCATAGTTGACAGGGCATTTTTTTTAATCCAAGTTTTTGCATTGTTTGATAGAAGTTATCTAAAGAAGTTACAAAATGAGTACCATTATTAATTTCTTTATTAAATATATTTGTGTAAAAGAAAAAACTTTTATATAAAGTCTCAAATGGGTTTAATTTTAACATTGGAGTTGGGTTTACCCAAATTTGTAAAAGTCTAAAGGTAGAATTTGTAGTCAGTTTTAATTAGTTTCCTGACAGTTTTGTTACAATTCCCTTAAAGGTTTGATTAGTTGTTTTTTTTTTTTTGGGGGGGGGGGTTGTTTGTTTGTTGTTGTTGTTGTTGTTGTTGTTGTTTTGTGTGTGTGTGTGTGTGTGTGTGTGTGTGTGACAGAGACAGAGAGAGGGACAGACAGACAGGAAGGGAGAGAGATGAGAAGCCTCCGTTCTTCATTACGGTACCTTAGTTGTTCATTGATTGCTTTCTCATATGTGCCTTGACTGCGGGGCTACAGCAGACCAAGTGACCCCTTGCTCAAGCCAGTGACCGTGGGTTCAAGCTTATGAGCTGTGTTCAAACCAGATGAGCCCGCACTCAAACTGTAGACCTCGGGGTTTTGAACCTGGGTCCTCTGCATCTCAGTCTGATGCCCTATCCACTGCGTACCACCTGGTCAGACTTTTCCTAGTTTTTCTGATGACTGAGGTCTTCAAGTTAAATAAAGGTGCCAGTTTATTCCTAAAGGTTTGTTAATTTGATGAGTAATGTGAGAAGTGAATGATGGCCCATTTTCATTTTGTAGGGATTCTGAAAACCCAAATATTGGAATAATTTTCTTTAGTAGTAATTTTACTTCTTCTGGGCTTGTTCTATTCTGGTGGGAAATGCTTCTACCCATCCATTCAAGGTATCTGTCAACCCTAGTAGTAGGTATTTGTATTCCTGGTATGTGGATATTTGGGTGAAGTCTAATTGCCAGTTCTTATTTGGGTAGAGCCTAATCTCTGGACCAGCTCAACCAATAGAGAAGGTGGTTTTGGTCCCCATGGGATGTTGACTTCACAGAGGGAATGGCTTTTGCTGACCTGTCTGATTGTCTTTGTTAACCACTTACTAGTAAATAGGCACTGACAATGTTGGGCTAAATTATCTCTACCAAAGTGACAGGAGTCATGAGGACCTTTGATAACCTTCGATTAGATGGCCTGGGAAGATGTATAAAGTTGTTTTGTTGATGCCATTCTTTTTTATTTTTAATGAATCCGTGTGTGTTTTCCAGTCTATTTCTTTCTTGGTATATTGGGGTGTTAATTAGCATATGTCTGTTGAGGGAATTAGTGTTCCATATAGCAATTGTTTTAGCAGTTTGGTCTGCAAATTTGTTTTCCAGGGTAATTTTACCTGTTCCCTTTAGGTGTCCCCTAGAGTTATTCATTGTTACATTTTTTTTAGGTAGGTAGACTGTTCAGAGGAGTTATAAGATGTGTGGATTATATTTTATTGGGGTTTCTTTGGCATTTAGGTATCCTCTTTCCTTTTATATAACTGTATGAGTATGTATTACTAGAAATGCTTATTTAAAGTTTCTGTAGACATTTAATCTCTTGCCCTTGCCGACCTTTAGGGCCTTGGTTAAAACAATTAATTAAAAGACTTGCTTCCACTACTTGGTGCCGGGAAACTATGGCGTATACAGCATATCTGATCCCTTCTCTAGCATAGTTGCTACCATCAGAGAACCAAAACTCATCTGGGTTGGGAAAAGGTTGATCTTTTAAAGAAGTAGGTACCTGATAATGGGTTCTGCCCAAGGTCCCTACCAGCAGTGGAACAACAGGCAAGCCAGGGGATGATTTGATTCATTATCATAATCACAAGTGAACAACATCTCAGGTAGGGCATACCTGGTATGTCTTTCCCAGCAGAAGAGCAGACACAACAAAACCCAAGGTAACAAGGAAGGAGTGGAGAAAGGACATGACACCAAACACATAAGAAATTCTGAGGGGTTGAGAGTAAGAATAGGTCTGGAGTTAACAAAGAGAAAAGGCTCTAAGTTTAGAAGATCATATTCTCTCTCTCTCTCCCTCAACTGTTAACCTTATGGGGAGATGCTGCAAGAAAGGGGAATTGATGAATTTTACAGTGTGCCTTATTGCTTGGATGTTGTAAAGCCAGTAGCCACGGCCACCATCACAGCCGCCTGGCCCATGCATGTTTGCATTTGATTTGGACAGACAGTAATGAAACAATGGAGCCAATAACTGGTGGGCCGTTAGCTTTAATCCTAGCTTGCACCCAGTGGGCAAGAAAAACACACAGTGGGAGAACACTTCTCTTTCCATTCAGGGCTCCCAAAGCCACTGACATATCCGAGTTTCCTAGAATCAAAGGATTCTACCTCACCAGCCTTATTCACCTCTGTTCCCCATATCCTTCTTTCTGCACAAACTGGCTTCTCCTTCAGCACTCCGCCATCATGGATGCCTCTCTTCTGCAATGCTAATTTCAGGAACTGAGAGAGCAAGCCCCCTGGTCTGCCCCATTTTATAGTGTAGAAATCCAAACCTTTAAGCCAATATATAAAGAAGGAAGTCTCTGATACAAAGTCACTTATCTGAGGCATAAATGTGATTCCTCATAAGAGTGCACCACCCCACATCATGTAACAGTCAATGGTGTGGGGAAAAGCTTAGTTTTGGAAAGATCTTAGTATTAAAAGGGCGGGAAAGGCTTAGTCTTCAAACTAAGCCTTAGGCTATAATGACTTTGCCAGCTTATAGCCTGTCTCCCACACCCAATGCAAACTATAAGCGAGCAAATATATATATTATATTTACAAACTTATTTGACCAACAGATGTCTTTTTGTGGCTGGTGGGGTACCTAATGTTTTCTTCCCCAGCCCATGACCAGCTTATCACTTCATGGGAGTCTTCTAGAAGCGAGCATCCTAGTGACTTTTTAATGTTCTACTCATGCCCATGGAGTACCTCAATGTCAAGAGAGAGAGAGATAAAGAAAGTCCCCCAGAAAAACCAATATGCATATGAGTTGGATTTGCAGATTGCCATTGTGTAAAGCCAGTAGCCATGGCCACCATCACAGCCGCCTGGCCCATGCAGGTTCGAATTTGATTTGGACAGACGGTAATGAAACAACAGAGCCAAGGACTGATGGGCCATTACATTTAATCCTAGCTTGCACCAGGCGGGAAAGAAATACACACAGTGGGAAAACACTTCCCTTTCCATTCAGGGCTCCCAAAGCCACAGACTTATCCAAATTTCCTAGAATCAAAGGTTTCTAACTCACCAGCCTTATTCACCTCTGTTCCCCATCTCCTTCACTCTGATGAACTCTACACAAACTGGATTCTCCTTCAGCACTCCACCATCTTGGCTGCTTCTCCTCTCCTCCACGTGGCCTTTCTCTGTTCTCCTCTGGCATGGGCTCCTCTGCCCCATTTTATAGTGTAGAAATCAAAACCTTTAATACAATATACAAACAAAGAAGTCTAATACAAATCACTTATCTGAGGCATAATGGGATTCCTCAAAAGGGTGGGAAAGGTTTAGTCTTAAAACTAAGCCTTAGGCTATAATGACCCTGCCTGCTTTCAGCCAGTTCCCCCCACCCAATGCAAACTATAAGTGAGCAAACATATATATCATTTTACAAACTAATTTGGCCAACACATTGTCAACAATTTGACCATGAGAGGCACCTACTAATTTCTCCTGAGTATCCATAGGGCCTCAATCTCACCTGCAGAAATGTAGTAGTCTGAAGACACATCTCTGCTAGATAACAGTGAAGAATCCATAACAACACAAGGGAAAGTGCTATATAGACAGAAGGCATCCTGCTAGCAAAAGGAAAAGGAGAGTGCAGCCACTGTCTCAGAGTAGTTATCTGAGTTATGGCACCAAAAGATGTCACGAGTTCTGCAGTAGTGTTTTGGGATCTCCTGTTCTTGAAAGAATTTTAGGAGAGATGCAGATAGCAAAACAGGCAGTGGTTTGTTGGCAGAGGGAAAGTACACCTGGAAGATTTCCAAGCAGGCAACTACAATCAAATTGAGTACCCCCCCCCCTTACATAGTCAGACTCTTATGTTTGCTTGGGCTTCTTCCCTGTCTCCTAGCAACCCCACTCCCTCACCCCATCTGATTTGCTACTGTTCATCCCAAAGGCACAATACTGTAGGCAATGGGTGGTAAGCCTGCACTGTTTATATTTTAAGGCCATGCGCTTGCTTTATTTCATCATTTTGCCATTTTATGTCTAGCATCCCCTATGAAAGGTCATATAGCGGCTCATGGTTTTGTTTAAGGTTGATATTTCCCTTTCCTCTCTGTTCTCTCACCCAACTCACTTCTGATTAGCTACCTACTCTAACAATTAGTTGAAAGATTATGGGAAGCAGTATAGTCAAATGGTGCCCACATGCTATCCCACAAACTACTAGTAACTTTATAAAGATAATGTGACTTCATCTTTAAAGGAAAAAGCTTGTGGTTGCTGCCTTCTTCTAGGGAATAAATTTAGCATTTTTATAGTGCAACATCCTGACACCAGACCTTGTGACAGTATAAAGCTAGTGGCCAAGGCCATAATCACAGCCGCCTGGCTCATGCAGGTTCGCATTAGATTCGGACAGTCGGTAATGAAACAACAAAGCCAAGAACTGGTGAGCCATCAGCTTTAATCCTAGGTTGCACACAGCGGGCAAGTAAAAACACACACTGGGCTCCAAAACCCACTCATTCAGTGCTCACAAAGCTACTGACTTATCCAAGTTTCCTAGAATCAAAGGTTTCTAGCTCACCAGACTTATTCACCTCTGTTTCCCATCTCCTTCTCTCTGCACAAACTCTGTACAAAATGGCTTCTTCCTAAGCACTCTGCCATCTTGGCTGCTTCTCCTCTTCTCCACATAGCCTTAATATGCTCTCCTCTCTAATGCTAACCTCAGGAACCCAGAGGGAGCAAGCTCCCGGCCTGCCCCCCTTTATAGTGTAGAGATCCAAACCTTTAATCCAATCTACAAACAGGGAAGTCTCTGATACAAAGTCACTGAGGCATAATGGGAGGATTCTTTATGAGAGTGCACCACCCCACATCATGCAATCAGTCAAGTGTGTGCAGAAAAGCTTACTCTTAAAACTAAGCCTTAAGCTATAACGATCTGGCCCGTCACAGCCACAGCCTGTCCCCCCACACACATTAACATCAACGGACTTGCACATTGGTAGTGCCATCTTTAACAAAGTGAGCATAATATATTTTATCTTCCCAAAAGACAGGTTGCAATATGAAGTGTTCAACAGTATATATGATATTTTATTGCTAAAAAAATGTTTAATTAAACTATAATCAAGGTTCTGAATCTAACTTGAAGTTTGCAGAAGATACAGGGAGGGAGGTTCATTTAAATGACACCATGAGAAAAGTCAGTCAGACAAATAGAGAATATAAGACACATGGCCTGGGTTTTTCAGAAAGTCAGTGAGATGTGTAGAAATTTTTAATGGTGTGAGATAAACACAGCTATTTTAGGCAGAAAATTACTAAAGAAATATAACAGCCAAATGTAATACTTGAAACTTGACTGGAACTTTCAGACAAATGGGGAATTTAAATATGAATTAATACTAGATGGTATTATAGAACAAATAGTAATTTTATTAGATATCGTACTTTTCTTTTGGTTATTGTTGGGCAGATAAAATATATTATGCTCACTTTGTTAAAGATGGCACTGCCCACGTGGAAGCCCGTCGCCCAGGTGGTAATGTTAGTTGCTCTTCTTGCTTGGAATGGGCGTGATTATATCAATGTGTGTTGTGTGGGCTGTGGGCAGGCAGGATCCTTGTAGCCTGGGGCTTGGTTTTAGGACCAAGCCTTTCCCACACTTTTTGATGTGGGGTGGTGAACTCTCATGAAGAATCCTTTTATGCCTCAGATAAGTGACTTTATATCAGAGACTTCCTTGTTTGTATATTGGATTAAAGGTTTTGATTTCTACACTATAAAGTGGAGCAGACCGGGAGCTTGCTCTCTCTCGGTTCCTAAGATTAGCATTAGAGAGGAGAGAAGAGAAAGGCCATGTGGAGGAGGCCAGGAGAAGCAGCCAAGTTGGTGGAGTGCTGAGGGAGAAGCCAGTTTGTGCAGAGTTTGTGCAGGGAGAAGGAGATGAGGAACAGAGGTGAATAAGTCTGGTGAGTTAGAAACCTTTAATTCTAGGAAACTTGGATAGGTCAGTAGCTTTGTGAGCCCTGAATGGAAAGGGAAGTGTTTTCCCATTGAGTGCATTTCTTGCCTGCTGGGTGCAAGCTAGGATTAAAGATGATGGCCCACCAGTTCTTGGCTCCATTGTTTCATTACTGTCAGTCTGAATCTAATGTGAACCTGCATGAGCCAGGCAGCTGTGATGGTGGCCATGGCTACTGGTTTACAGTTATGTATCTCTTCCTTTCTCAGAGATGAGTACTAGGTGCTTGCAGTGTGACAGTTCTGCAAACTTACTTATAAATGGTTCTTCAAAGAAAAAGAGGAGATAGAAATCAATTATGGTAAAATGTAAATGATTATTTTTGGTCTAAGCATAGGTTCCTGGAACACCTGTGTACTATTTCTTCATGCTCTGTTGTGTTGGAAATTTTTCATAATAAAACTTTGAGGAAATAATGTATCCTGATTAGCATATTTAGGTGAGTAAGTAACTGAGTTTCACATTTTCCTAACTAAGCTTAAAAAAAAAGTATTTCTGTTCTCTTAATGTAGAAGTATAGATTTCAGTATACCCACAAGAGGACTGATATAATGGCAGCATTACACCTGTAAGTTACTTTTAAAATGTGTTTCACAGGTCATACCTTTGCTCCAGACCACTGTGGGAGTTGAAATTATAGGATTTATGTCACATGTTGCAGTAATGTAAGCATGGTTGAAACCCAGGTAAGTTCTCACGGTTGACAACTTTTCAGCTGGCACCCACAGAGATGATAAAGAGGTGTGGGAGGATATGTCAAACAGAAGTCATTTAAGAGGCAGGTTCTAGCAGCTGACATGAGCTCTTTTTGCTCCATCCCCTATGAGGACTCTTGTGTCTCTGGAGTACAACATTTCTGCAGGTAAGATTGAGGTCCTATGGCTACTCTGGAGAAATTAGTAGATACCTGTTCCTAACAGTCAGTTTCTCTGGGCACATTTAGCACCGTTCTCAAATAGGGGCATGAGGTAATTATATTTTATCACCAGTGTCTCTTTATTATTCTTTTCTAATTCCTCTTGCCCACTTTGCTGACTTTTAGTAGGTGAGGGAAGAGGTGGTGCAAAGACAAGGGCGAAAGGCAAGAAGAGGTGGAGAAATGCTTGTGGGCCCAGCTGAGTGCAGACAGATACGTGGATTTGGCCTTGCAACAGGGATCTATGTTTACCAACAGCTCAGGAAAGAATGGAACCCAGACAAACTCCTTTGACAACCCCATCTCCCAAGCCCCCCCTCTGCAATTTCACAATTCAGTTGAGGCAAACTCTAAAATGTAGAAAAAAAGCCTTCTAGGACACCGTGATGGTTATCTTTCTGGATGATTGGCTGCAAACTCAGTGTAATTATCAGTTTCTTATGCCAATGATAGAAATCAATATTTGCATACTATTTTGCAATTTACAAAATGCTTTATCATATTTGTTGTTTTGATATTTTAAACATTCTTGAAAGTCAGGTATTTTTTAAAACATTCTCCCAGTCACTTGTTAACCTGAAGTGCTCAGGACATGCTTGATAAATGAAAGAAGGTCCTTGTGATTTAAAATCCAGTTTATTTAGGGCTCTTAATGTGTAGCATCAAAGGAGCAGGCATTCTGGAATCCTAGTGTGGGCTTTCATTCCACTTCTACGTTAAGTACTGTGCATCCCTTGGCGAGTTATATACCTACCTGTATTTCATATGTATCCCATCAAGCTATTTTGAGGATTAAATAAAACAAGGCATGGAAAGCACATAACACAGTTGAGTATTTAATAAATGTTTGCCTGTCCTAATGCTTAATGATTGTTTTCTAACTGCTTGGTTGCCATGACTGCCTAAGGACCCACCTGGGATCAATTGTCTTTCTGGCTAGCCCTTCCTACATCCAGGGCTTATAAGTCTCTTTCTTCTTTGTTCCAAACTTGAATGCTTTCAGCAGCCTGAGAGTGAGGACTCTGAATTCAGGGGCCATTTAAACAATGAATGGTTGAAGACAGGTCAAAATTCTTGTTCTCAGAATGGCCACAAAGTATAATAATATATTGTTAAAATTTAATAGTTTTTATGGAAAGCTACTTGAATTGCTTTTAAGATAAATCATCTATTTTGGGAATAAACTTTCTCTTAAAAAAAAAAAAGCTATGAGAAAAATCACAATCTTCTCTTGTGCTCTACCTAAAAATCCTGTGTCCCAGAATGCCTTCTCTATCACACTTGTGTTTATTTTTAATTGATAATACGATATGTTTTTTTCATAATCACAATACACCACATGTTGCCAGGAGTGTGCTTGAGCCAGAAAAGTTTATATAAGCTTAGAAAAGAAAGTGAATTTTCTCTATCTTGATGTCTTCCCTGATTATAAACTTGAAATGTACATTAATTCTTAGTGAACATTAAGATAAGTGGAAGTCCCTAAACTTTTCCAAGAAAAATAACATTAGGGGTATAGTTAATACTCTTAATAAACCCAAATAGATCGATGAAATAGATCTGTAATGCTCTTTTCTTTGCTTTGTCATGAAGTCAGTCTTCTCCAGGATTTTTCTTCCCTCCTGAAATCCAGATAAATATTTACAGTGGTGTTCTGGCAATGACGCTCTTTTTCTACCTTATCTCAGTGGGGATTTCTGGCAGGGCAAAGCTAACAGCAAGAGGAAGGCAGCCATGGTCCTTTGATATCCTCACTTGGGTCTTCAGCCCACCTCAGAATTAACTCCTGACTTAAATAAATGGAATGCAAAGATCATTCTTTTCTTTACCAAACTCAGCATTTGACCCTTTTTTATTTTTTTTTTAATTTTTGCTATATCTCTTAGCATTTGAAAGTTTGGAGAGTAAAGTCATCATAGAGGTTAAAATTCCATCCTCACTATAATTAACTGTGTGACCGTGGGCTAGTTTGGTTAACCTCTTAGTAACTCTGTTTTTAACTATAAGACAGGGCAACACTTGCAAGAGTTAGATGCATGCAGAACACTTTGAACTTGCTTGATTTGTAGCAAGATTCCATACGTATTGCTGCATCATTGTTATTATTACAATTATATATTATACTAGTGGTTATTTCCTCAAGCAGTTGTAGTCTGTTTTAATGTTAGTTCTATAGATGCCCACATCTAATTTCTACATGAAATGATTATGTAAGAATGTTCAAGTTTAACAGAATATGATTATCAAAAATCAAGACTGTGTCACCAAAAACAAAACATGCTGTATTGTTTTTTGTTAGAGATGGATCTGAGAAAAGTAAAAATTAGCTCCAAGAAAAACCTACTCTAGAGGTAAAAGCTTGAACTACAATTCAAGAGACCTCTGTCCTTGATCCTAATGTTGCCTATTTTATTAGCTAGCTATATAACCTTAAATAAAACTACTCTATCTTTTTTTGTCTCATATTCTCACTATAAGACAGTAATAACTATACCTTGTTTTTTACTCTCTCAGAGAAATAGTGTAAGGAATTAGTAAAAACATATAAAGGCTTTTGTTGAGTTCTGATGTTACGTTACATTATTAAACAACTGCCTGATGAAAATCAAGTTTCTTTTAGATTTAAGATCAAGTGAATTCATATCATAAAAAATGACTACACTGAGAATACAAAATCTTGGGTTACTAGTCACATAATGTTGGGTAAGTCAAGACTTAAAGACTTTATATCTTTAAATATATAGCTGTCCTAGTAATCTGTGATCTCTCTAAAGGTCAGATTAGATTATATTTAAGAAAGTGCCCTGTAAATTGGAAAGATTCTTGTTAACATAAAATATTTTTGTGCTCATTAATTATATAATTTTAAAATTTAATAATTTGTTGCTAAAATGCATATTTTGTATAATTAATGTCTTAAGGATAAATCCTCTTGTATTAAATACTTCATGTATATTGTAATTGTTGTGATAATATAATGAAATTTATAATTTATCTTGTTTATTATTAGGAAATTCCTGTCTTCACTGAATCAACATGGATGTGATTTTGGACACCTCAATATTTTTGGGAAAATTTTTTTATTATTTTTTAGAATGTTTAGTTTGCAAAATAATTCCCAAGAGAAAAAAAAATGTTGCTGGAGAGATTGTACTAATAACAGGAGCTGGAAGTGGACTTGGGAGACTAATGGCCATAAAATTTGCCAGCCTCGGAGCCATTTTAGTTCTATGGGACATTAATGAAGAAGGCAATATGGAAACATGTAGACTGGCCAAAGAAAAGGGTGGTGAGAAAGTATTTGCCTATAAGTGTGACTGTAGCAACAGGCAAGAGGTCTACAGAGTTGCTGATCAGGTAAGCTGATTGGTGTCCTTAGCTTCTATACCCAAGAAAAATACTGCCTTTAGTATCTCCTTTTACAAAGAAAGGAGGAGAAAAGATTGTCATAGGCTTCTCTCCAAGATATCTACATGCATCCTGCTTGAGTCTGCATGTCAGGAATCTGACTTTTTAGCCTCCACAAAGAAACACAGAATAAAACAATGCAAGTGGGAATTTAATGAGACTGCTAAGTTATTGCTCAACTGCTTTTCTTGGCAGCTCATTTACCATCAGGAGTTAGCAGAAACTAGGACTAGTCCTACACGTGTTGTTCATTGGTTGTGCAATTTTTACTAAGTTACCTGACTTCTCTAGGTCTTAGACAGGATGACAGTGACCATTCAGTTTTTATTAAATATCTTAAAATGTCTTACATCAAAGATTCCATCATCTCAGGCCCATATTCCTCCCCAACAATTGGTCTAAAATGGAGCATTGTTCAAACTGATCCCTTAGTCAAATCAAGGGGATATTCTTTTCTAAAAGTTAGGCTCTTCTGGATGTCTTCCTCTGTCTTCTCTCTCCCCAAAATAGAGGAGTCTATCCTTCGGCCCAACCTCAGTTAGGCAATATTAACCCCTTCTTTCAAAACTTGTTCAATTTGACTAAATCAGGAGCAATATTTGCCTACCATTTCCCAATCATATTATCTGGAATGCTCAACAAAAAGCAGTGCATGGACCAAGAATTAGAAAAATCAAGTCAAGGCAGGCAAGGCTTCCTGTTCAAAAGCAATGAAAGCAGATTACTGTATCGGTGCAAAAGATTCAGTTCAGGCAAAAAGAAACTCTTCAAGTGGTTGTTTAAACATGCATCATGCTTTGCCCCTGGATCAGCTTGATTGATGTCACCTACAAAACCATAATTTGAGACAAAACTGTGAACGTGAGAAAAACAGTCCCTGTGTGGTTTCTGGAGCATGCTTGCCTCTGAGTAGGGTGTGTGGTATATTGTGGATTATGCAAGCAGGCCCAGTGGGCAATGCAGAGGTGAAGGGTGAAGAAAAATGCTATAGCACAGCTGTGGACCCCAGGGAAACATCAGCCACAAGCAGGAATTAGACATGGGGAAGTCCTCTGGACAGAAGTGCAAATGCTCACACAAGTGTCTGGGCTGTGGGTCAAACACATCGATGTTTATGATGTCCTTGTGCCAAACACTGGCCAGACTCTAGGGGGATGGGATGTGTTCCTGCCACCCAACTCACAGAAGAGTCAGAAAGAAGACATGTACAGAAGTAACTCTCAGACTCTCAGACACATCATGCTCAGGGGAAATCTAACTGCCACCTGAAGGAAGACATTTGGAAGCACGCAGGGAAATAGAATCAGATGGTACCCATACAATAGCCTCGGCATTAGCAATCGGCAGGAAAGGCATAGCAGTACAACAAAAATAGAAGGTAGAGAAAAAATGTCATATTAAGTCATCTCTACACAAACAAATCAAGATTCTTTAAGCAAAACTGACAAATGACAGTGATTTTTTAAAATATAACTGATGGTAAGCTTACTTTAAAATTGCTGATGTTCTATATGCAAGATCAAATACTTAGTTTTAAAAAAAATACCTGAATAAAATTTTAAAAAAAAATGATGACCTGGAAAAATAAATATGAAAATATAACATCTCAAATGAATTAATTTTTGCCTTACTTCTGTCCAGGTTAAAAAAGAAGTTGGTGATGTGACTCTCCTCATAAACAATGCTGGTGTTGTGTCAGGAAAGCTATTTCTCAATACTCCAGATCACATGGTAGAAAAATCATTTCTTGTAAATGTCTTATCTCATTTCTGGGTAAGTCTTCATTTATTTTCATTTTCTTTTGGTGATAAGAACAAAAATTTCATGTATTTCTGTAAACAACTTCATCCATTTATCTGGAAATATACCCTTTGTGAATTTCCCATTGATAGACTACCTCTCATCCAGGTTTCAGCCTGCCACACAATCAGCTTAGTGTTTCCTGTTCTTGCCCTATTCCAAACACTGGAGTAGGGCCTTTCCTTCTTTCCTCTCCAGTATAATCCTGATTTACTAGGATATTCAGAAATCTTCCCTATCAAAATACAAACAGAATATGTGCCATTATACAAAAGAGATTTGATTTCTTCATGAATGAAAGAGGAGCTTGTGCAAAAAGAAAGTGGTATATATATATATATATATATATATATATATATATATATATATATATATATATATATATATATATATATATATGTATCACTGGGTATCATAACAAAGAAAACAAGCTAAGCTCAAAGGGTTTAAAATAGTTATCAAGGTCCTGCAACTGCTAAGTGATGGCCCAAACTTACAGAAGAAAGAAGCAAGAAAGGAGAGAAAGACTCTTTACTGAAGGAGAATTAGTAAATTTATAACTCATAACTTTCTTGAGGCCTAGAGTGTCTAGACCAGTGCTATTCAGGAGACTTATCCATGATAATGGAAATGTTCTTTTGCTGTGCTTTCCAATAAGGTAGCCACTAGTCACTCACAGCTATTGATCACTTGAAATATGGTTGATGGGACTGAAAAACTAAACTCTTCACTTTATATCTTTTAATTCATTTAAATGCATATTTAAATAGCCACATATATCTATAGGCTACCATCTTGGACAACACAACTCTGGAAATTGGGCAGGAGGCTAAAGAAGACCTGTGTTTTCACAAAAAGGGCTTATTACACTTGAATCTGTGAGGAAATGACAGATACCAACAGGATTGGGACATGCAGGAAGAACAGGTGGCTGGATCCGGGCCTTAGGAGTCATGGGGAAGGGAGGGAGAGGCAGGGCCTCAATCCTCGGGATAAGGCCTTAGAATAGGTTTGCTTCAGGTGTCTCACGCTACTCTTTCTTTCCACACAATGCTTCTATACCCACTCTCTAAGGTCCTCAGAACTATCTCCTTGATTTATATTTTGGTCACTGGAAAGCCCACTGAAGGCCAACAAACCTCTTTCAACCAATATTTAGTGAACACTTAACACGGTGCTTGACATACAACTGGCATTCCATAAATATCTGTGAAATCTCTGATTTTTTTCCCTTTCCCACCCTACCTATAATTTATTTGGGAAGGGGAAATATGATCTTGGCAAATGGAACTAGGGGGCATCCATATCTAATCATATTACAAATGTAGAAGCCATCTTCGATTCCTCCATTGCCCTAATGCCAGCATCCTTAGCTCTCTCCACAAAACATACTCAAGTACACACATTTCTCTCTTATGCTTCTTGCCCTGGTCTAAGGCATTGTTATTTCTCACTGGCAGCTCAACAGGGCCTTCTGTCCTCAACACTGGTGCTTTCTAATCTATCTTGATACTGAATAAAAGTGATCTCTAACCAAATCATTTTATTCCCCTGCTCAAAAATGTTCAGAGCATTTCAAATGCACTTGCAATAACACAGAGTTACCTATCATATCCTGTAGGCCTCACCATCATGTGGCGATGTCCTCCTAGAGCTGTCAGCCACCTCTCGCTTTCTCTACTTTCTGCTCACTTTCTATACTCCAAGTTCTTACCTATATGAGAGTCTTTGCCAAGCTATTCTCTCTGACAAGAATATTCTTTCTCCTGACTCTCACATTGTGGCTCCTTCTCATCCTTTAGGCCTCATGTTGTCTCTGAACTTGTACCTTTATATTGTGTGTTCTAGTCTGCTTGGCTTAATCCATTTACATTAAAGATATTAATAAATACATACATTTGTTTAGCTTATTAAATTTAATATGCATTTATATATGATCTTAAACATAAAAATATATACAGAGCTATATAACAATATCATTTAAGCCTTATAAAAAGTTCAAAGTGTGCTAGCTGACTGCATAGTTTGCACTATGAATTTTAATATTTTTTAAAATTTTATGGATAACCAAAGATTTCTCATAAATTTACCCAACTTGCTATTATCCTAAAGTTTTCGAGTCATTTAAGTTGATACTACAGAGTAGCAGTCATTGGAAATACTGAAATGTTGCCAAAGATATTAAATGGAAAAATTGTAAAAGGTAGCACAAGAAGAATAAATAAACCCAAACAATTGGCAGGAAAGTCTGAAGTTCAAAAACACCAATCCTTTTTTTTACAATAAAATTATCACTTTCTGTAATTATATTTAACTGAACACATATTTGCATTCATCATAACTTGAAATATTTTGTGGAAGCAATTACCAGTATGGGAAAAAATTAGGCAATTCATTAATTGTGCTTTTAAATGAGAAAACCTAGGTCTTACATCCAATTCAATAAAATAAAATAAAAGTAATCTGATGCTTGTTTGCATTACATCCCACATGTGATAAAATCAGGGAAAATAGATATAGTTGTTTATTTAATAAGTCTCATTAGTTCACAGATTTATCTTGATTATGAATAATGTGTAAACTTGGGTTGATATATAATTCTTTGTTAAAGTCCCTGGTTAAAAAGGCATTTTATGAGCTTCATTAATTGCTCACTAAACACATGAATTCCTTTTTCTTCCCATTAATGGTGGATATCTATGCAGTGAAAATAAATGATGGTTTTTATAATAAATTCATCTTCTAGAATGTCCTAAAATGCCCTCACTTACACATAGGGCTATAAAATAAACAGACCCTTGAAATACTTAGTCACTTTTTCTTTGTGAAGTAAACTTTTCTCAGCTGGACACAAAAACTGATAGCAACTTCAGCCTTAGCTGAAAAGCAAATAAACGTACAGATACATTTGAAGGAGGAAAAAATCTTGTAGAGAAAAACAAACAAAGCCGAATGCCTGCAAGCGATTGGACCCCTTGAGGACATAAGTGCTTACCCTGATCTTTTAAAACAGTGGTTCTTAACCTGGGTTCTATCGAACCGTAGGGGTCCGATGAGTTGGTCTCAGGCATACGGAGAAACCTCTGCTGCAGAGGCCAGAATAAAGTAATACCATAATTTGTTGTGAGTTCATGCACTTTGTTGGTTTTGTTCTTTGAGCAAGGTGATGTTCATGCACAGCTCATTTTGTGCACCAGTAAAAAAACATATACCTATGTCTTGAATTTGGAAAAAAAAAATCATATTTTATTTATCACTAAAGAAGGGTTCGGTGAATGCGCATATGAAACTGGTGGGTTCAGTACCTCAAAAAAGGTTAAGAACCACTGCTTTAAAATATCACCAGTGTTCAGCCATATATACAACAGATTGCCATAGACCACTACTTTCTATCCCTTTTATCTAGGGAGTGTCATTGCCTGAACCCATGAAACTCCATGCCAAAAGTAACCTTGACACACATCTTCAACACTATTACTCAGCTTCACCTTATTGAAAGTTTAAGAATGTTCAGACACCCATAATGGTGCCGCAGCTGGACCTCCAGTACCTAAATCCTGTGAAGACTACTGGGTAATCATTCTGGAGGTAGCTTCTGGGACCCAGGATGAATTTTTCATACACTTGTGCTGAAAGACAATAACCAGCTCTTGTCACTTCCAATTAGCCTACACTGACGACTGATGCAATAATATTTTTGAATTTTGAATTTTGAATTTTTGAAAAACAAAGGGGTGGTCACCACAAGAGACAGACATATAAAATGCTACTGCACTTGAACATGAAATGTCAAAAGAGGCCAACTGTCTGTATCTAAACAGAAACTCACCAATCAATTTAATAGTTCTGGAATAAGATTAACAAGACCTATAGACCTTGAAAGCAAAGGTGATATTCTTTGAGTCAGTAGCTGCTACCTTCTCTACTGTGTCCTTGCAGGTAAGCACATCTCAGCAGACTACAAAACTCTTAAACGCAAAATTATGACATTAAAATCATATATCTTATAGAAATACATGATAAGCATTGTCTATCAAGGTTTTACTTAATTCATTTATGGGAGAAACAGCAGAATAATACAGTTGATAAACTGATGATATGAGGAATTTGGATTTGTCTAGTCAATGAAAAGAATGCTGAAATGAGATCACTAAACTCTTACCTCTGAGATTATCTTTTCTATTAGACAAAAAAAAATTACACCTATTAGTTTTCTATATGTTAACCTCTAATTTGACAGTATTATGAAACAATTCTAATAATTAGTCCAAGTTACACTGCCAAGAGAATAAACCTCAAGCAAGATTATTAGAAAATGTTCTAGTATATTGAAAGTCACACAGTCATCCTTTTGCCTTACTTCCAAGTTTTTGTATTATTATTTCTGAACAAAAGTTACATTTTTTAAATCCCAATATCAGAAGAAAAGAGAATCAAGAAGTTTCTTGAGAGAACCTAAGAGCAGAGGGGTAACAGAACTGGAAGCTTTTCATGGCAAGGGATCTTAGGACACTGAATTAATATCTTAGTTGAGGATGAATCAGTGAATTTTAGCAAAATATACAAAAATATATCTAAGTCATGGTAGACAATTGCAAAGAACTTTATTTGCCAGAATATGTTTTCCTTAAAATTCACCTTTTTTTAAGCAGTTTTTCCCATTCTGTCAGTCCATTGGTATGAGGATGAATCTTGGTTATTATAAAGCCAGGAAGGTGACTGTGACTGAATTTTAATACAAATTGCTGAAAACTACATGGCAGAGCTCAGCATATCATAAAAACTAAGTTTTAAGGGTTTGTTTTTTTTTTTTTTTAGAAAACTATAAATTGAAAATGTTGATTTAATTTAAAGGGTATAATTAACTTAAAAACAAAAACAAGTTAAATAGTATTTCTTACAGAAAACATACAATAAATTTTAAGATCCTTAAGAACAGTGACTACATGGTACCACTGACTATTTTGTACTGCCATGGGATTTAGTACAACGTAAGTGTTAAATAAATATTTATTAAATGAATCTGTAAATTCATCAAATACTTATTGAGCAAATAAAATAATAAATGAGTGAAATAGTGAAATAATGTACTTATAACTTCCAGACTTGTAAGGCCTTCCTTCCTGCCATGATAAAAGCCAACCATGGTCATTTGGTCTGTATTTCAAGTGCAGCAGGAGTAGTCGGTATTAATGGTCTATCAGGTGAGTACTTCACTTAACCATATATCTTTATGTTACCCAGTCCATGGCACCCAGAAATTAGGACTCTTTCAAGGTATAGAAACTATTCTTGCACCAAGGGGAAATCTCTGGTATTTATAACACCAGCATTGCTTTCCACTCTCCTATTGAAAATGGCAGTGGTAAATGGAGATATTTTCTTCTTTGAAGAAAACAAAGAGAAGAATGTGCCTCTTCGCTTATTAGTCTTCATGGAATAAGAGAAACAGAAATAACTTCCTTCTTGTTTTGAAGTATATAGTGTAGACACACAGGAGTAGAGTGGCCACAAAAAACTGCTTTAACAATAATGCTTTGTTCTCAAGTATAAACCATAAGAAAGAGAGTTTCAATTATTAAAATAATTCTAAAAATTCACTTGTCAAATTTTATTACTAAGAGCTCTTCACTTTGTTTTAGATTATTCTTCAAGCAAATTTGCAGCTCTTGGCTTGGCAGAGTCTCTCTTCTTTGAATTAAAACTAATAAAGAAAAGTAAAATTAAAACCACCATGATTTGCCCATATTTCATCAAAACTGGAATGTTCGATGGTGCTACAACCAAGTAAGTGAACACTTAAAGTAATCTTTGCTTTTTTCTTTTTTTTAATTTATTTAATTAATTGTGTTAACATAGATTCTAGGGTGACCCCGACTGCATCCCCCTCCCCGTATTCCCCCCAACATCTCCCCTACCCCCCTCCATACAGCACCCTCCCCCCTTACCTCCAGGTCCACCCCATCCTCTCATCCCCCTTCCCTCTGTGCTTCCTTCCTCTGGTCCCTTTGATCTCTCCTCTGTCTCAATTCCTTTCCTCAGTTCTCAATGTTCCTTGGATTCCTCAAATGAGTGAGATCATATATTTTTCTTTTTCTGCCTGGCTTATTTCACTCAACATAATAGTTTCCAGGTCCCTCCATATTGTTGCAAAAGGTAATATTTCCTTCTTTTTCATGGCGCCATAGTATTACATTGTATACATGTATCAGAGCTTTTTAATCCACTCATCCACTGATGGACACTTGGGCTGTTTCCAGCTCTTCACTATTGTAAACAATGCTGCCATAAACATGGGGGTGCATTTCTTTTTTTTAGTTGGTGATATGGTGTCCTTAAGATATATTCCTATAAGCGGGATAGCTGGGTCAAAGGACAGTTCCATTTCTAATTTTTTGAGGAATCTCCATACTGTTTTCCACAGTGACTGCACCAGTTTGCATTCCCACCAGCAGTGCAGGAGGGTTTCCCTTTCTCCACCTATATCCTCGCCAGCACTTATTCTGTGTTGTTTTGTTAATGAGCACCATTCTGACTGGTGTGAGGTGGTATCTCACTGTGGGTTCACTAACGATTAGTGATGTTGAGCATTTTTTCATATGCATATTGGCCATCTGTAGGTCCTTTTTGGAGAAGTGTCTATTCATTTCTTGTGCCTATTTTTTGATTGGATTGTTTGTCTTCCTGGTGTTGAGTTTTACAAGTTCATTATAAATTTTGGTTATTAACGCTTTATCAGATGTGTTGTCTAATATGTTCCCCCATTGTATGGTTTGTCTTTTTATTCTGTTCATATTGTCTTTAGCTGTGCAAACGCTTTTTAGTTTGATATAGTCCCATTTGTTTATCCTGTCTTTTATTTCATTTACCTGTGGCGATAAATCAGCAAATATATTGCTTCAATAGATGTCGGAGAGTTTATTGCCTATGTTTTCTTCTAGAATGCTTATGGTTTCACGGCTTACATTTAAGTCTTTTATCCATTTTGAGTTTATTTTTGTGAATGGTGTAAGTTGATGGTCTAGTTTCATTTTTCTGCAGGTAGCTGTCCAGTTTTCCCAACACCATTTGTTAAAGAGACTGTCTTTACTCTACTGTATGCTCTTACCTCCTTTGTCAAATATCAATTGTCCATAAAGTTGTGGGTTTATTTCTGGGTTCTCCGTTCTGTTCAATTGATATTTGCCTGTTCTTATGCCAGTACCAGGCTGTTTTGAGTACAATGGCCTTGTAGTATAACTTGATATCAGGAAGTGTGATACCTCCCACTTTATTCTTCATTTTCAAGGTTGCTGAGGCTATTCATGTTCTTTATTGGTTTCATATAAATTTTTGGAATATTTGTTCTATATCTTTGAAGTATATCATTGGTATTGCATTAAATTTATAAATTTCTTTGGGTAATATTGACATTTTAATGATGTTTATTCTTCCTAACCATGAGCACGGTATATGCTTCCACTTGTTTGTGTCTTCCTTGATTTCTTTTATCAATGTTTTATAATTTTCTGAGTACAAGTTCTTAACCTCCTTGGTTAAATTTACTTCTAGGTACTTTATTTTTTTTTGTTACAATAGTGAAGGGGATTGTTTCCTTAATTTCTCTTTCTGACATTTCATTGTTCGTGTATAGAAATGCCTGTGATTTCTGTGTGTTAATTTTGTATCCTGCCACCATGCTGAATTCATTTATTAGGTCCAGTAGTTTTTTGACTGAGCCTTTAGGGTTTTCTATATACAGTATCATATCATCTGCAAATAATGGTAGTTTTACTTCTTCTTTTCCAATTTGGATGCCTTTTATTTCTTCTTCTTGCCTGATTGCTGTAGCTGGGACTTCCAGTACTATGTTGAATAAGAGTGGTGAAAGGGGACACCCCTGCCTTGTTCCTGATTTTAAAGGAATTGCTTTTAATTTTTGTCCATTGATTATGATGTTGGCTGTGGGTTTGTCATAAATGGCCATTATCATGTTGAGGTATGTTCCCTGTATTCCCATTTTGCTAAGAGTTTTGATCATAAATGAGTGCTGGATTTTGTCAAGTGCTTTTTCTGCATCTATTGAAATTATCATGTAGTTTTTCTCCTTCCTTTTGTTTATGTGGTGAATCACATTAATTAATTTATGAATGTTGTACCATCCTTGCCTCCCCAGAATAAATCCCACTTGATCATGATGTATGATTTTTTTTCATGTATTGCTGGATCCAGTTTGCTAATATTTTGTTGAGGATTGTAGCATCTAAATTCATCAGGGATTCTGGCCTATAATTTTCTTTCTTTGTGTTGTCTTTGCCTGGTTTTGGAATCAGAATTATGCTAGCCTCATAAAAGGAACTTGGTAGTGTTCCTTCTTCTTGAATTTTTTGAAATAGCTTGAGAAGGATAGGAGTTAGTTCTTTTTTGAAGATTTGGTAGAATTCACCAGTGAATCCATCGGGCTCAGGGGTTTTGTTTTTTGGGAGCATTTTAATAACTGTTTCAATCTCTTTTGTTGTAATCTGTCTGTTTAGGTATTCTGATTCTTCCAGGTTGATTTTTGGAAGATTGTATGTTTCAAGGAATTTGTCCATTTCACCTACGTTGTTTAATCTTTTGGCATACAGTTCTTCACAGTGTTTTCTTACAATATTTTGTATTTCTGTTGTGTCGGTTGTTATTTCTCCACTCTCATTTCTAATTTTATTTATTTGAGTCCTCTCTCTTCTTTTTTTGGTGAGTCTCATTAAAGGTTCATCTATCTTGTTTACCCTTTCAAAGAACCAGCTCTTGGTTTCATTGATCCTCTGTATTGTTTCTTTAGCCTCTATGTCATTTATTTCTGCTCTAATTTATTATTTCCTTTTTTCTACTACTTCTGACCTTACTTGCTGTTCTTTTTCAAGTTCTTTTAGATGAAGAATTAGGTTGTTTATTTGAGCTTTTTCAAGCTTCTTAATGAATGCCTGTAGTGCTATAAACTTCCCTCTCAGGACTGCTTTAGATATGTCCCATAAATTTTGAGTTGTTGTATGTTCATTATCATTCGTTTCTAGGAATATTTTTATTTCTTCTTTCATTTCATTGTTAACCCGTTCATTATTTAATAACATGCTATTTAGTTTCCATGTGTTTGAGTATTTTTCAGTATTTCCGTTGTGATTGATTTCTAGTTTCATGCTATTGTGATCAGAGAAAATGCTTGATATAATTTCAATCTTCTTAAATTTGTTGAGATTGCTTTTGTGTCCTAACATGAGATCTATCCTGGAGAATGTACCATGAGCACTTGAAAAGAATGTATATTTTGCTGCTTTAGGGTGAAAGGTTCTGAAGATATCTATTAAATCCAGTTGATCTAGTGTGTCCTTTAATTCTGCTGTTTCTTTGTTAATTTTCTTCCTTGAGGATCTATCTAGTGACGTAAGTGAGGTATTGAAATCTCCTACTATCATAGTATTGCTGTTGATCTTGCCCTTTAAATCCATCAAAGTCTGCTTCATATATTTAGGAGCTCCTATATTAGGTACATAGATATTTATGATGGTTATATCTTCATGATGGATTGCTCCCTTTATCATTATGTAGTGACCTTCTTTATCTCTGACTATAGCCTTTGTTTTAAAGTCCATTTTGTCAGATATAAGTATTGCTACCCCAGCTTTTTTTTCATTCCATTTGCATCAAATATTTTTTTCCATCCTTTTACCTTCAGTCTATGTGCATCTTTTTTGTTTTAAGGTGTGTCTCTTGTAGACAGCATATGTACAGGTCCTGTTTTCTTATCCATGCAGCTACCCTATGTCTTTTGATTGGATCATTTAATCCATTTACATTTAAGGTTATTATTAATATGTAGTTGTTTATTGCCATTTTATATTTTAAAGGTGTATTCCTCTTTTGCTATAGTCTTTTCCCACTTTGATCTGTTTACAACAGGCCCCTTAACATTTCCTGCAGCATTGGTTTCATTGTAATGAATTCCTTGAATTTTTTTTTTTGTCTGGGAAGCTTTTTATTTCTCCTTCAATTTTAAATGATAGCCTTGCTGGATAAGTAGTCTTAATTGTAGGCTCTTGTTCTGCATTACTTTAAATATTTCTTGCTATTCCATTCTAGCCTCAAGTGTTTCTGTTAAGAAGTCGGATGTCATCCTTATGGGTGCTCCTTTGTAGGTGATAGCTTTTTTTTCTCTAGCAGCTTTTAATGTTTTCTCTTTTTCACTTAGCTTTAGTATTTTAATTATGATGTGTCTTGGTGTAGGTTTCTTTAGGTTTCTCTTTAATGGAGATCTCTGTGCTTCTTGAATTTGTGAGACCCTTCCTTGCATCAATTTAGGGAAGTTTTCAGCTATGATTTGATTGAATAAAGTTTCTATCCCTTGTTCTTTCTCTTCTTCTTCAGGAACCCCTATATGTTGATGTTATTTATTTCTCTTCATGTTGTCACAGAGCTCTCTTAGAGTTTCCCCAGACTTTTTGAGTGTCTTTTCCTTTTTCTGCTCTGCTTCCATGCCTTTGTTCATCTTGTCTTCCAACTGGCTGATTCGATCCTCAGCTTCATCCATCCTGCTTTTAATTCCTTCCATTGTGGTCTTCATTTCTGATATTGTATTTGTCATCTCTGACTGATTCTTTTTTAATATTTCAATGTCCTTTTTTATACTTGCTATCTATTTAGGTGTTCATAATGACCATCCATTGTTGTTCTAAGATCCGTAAGCATCCTAACAATCATTATTCAAAATTCTGCATCTGGGAGTTTGGTTATTTCCATATCACTCAGTTCATTTCCTAGATGATTCTCTTGTGGTTTCATTTTGATTGCACTTTTCTGTCTTCCCATTATGTCTGTGTGTTTGGGTATGTTGTTTGTAGAGCTGTTTGAGTCTAGGTCTGGTGTTGTCTGCCTCCAATATTCATTTGTGTTATTTCTAGGTCTTCTTGGGTTGGCTTCAGCTGTTGTTTGTAATCCACTGTGGAATTGGCTTTACTAATAGAGCCCCTTTGAAGTCTTGATTTGTTTGTTTTCTTCTCAGTTTTCTTAACTTGGTGGTAGTCTTGTTTACTGATCCCAGCAGGGGGTTTATTTTAAACTGTATCCAGGAATGTGGTGGGTGTAACCTGAGACTCTGAAGACCTCATCTGCCAGTTACTCTCTCTGGGGGCAGGGTGCTTTCTCCACTTCAGTAGGGGGAAGTATATCTCAGATCTCCATGGAGACCTGAGCTACTGCCCCTACTCCCCACTTCTTGTTTTCAGCTGTGTCTTTTTTTGTGCTGATTGGAGCTGGAGAGATATCTTGAGAAGACTGACCCAGAACCACTTTAGTCTTATATTCTGTGGAAGGGTCAATCCCTCCTCTTACAATGACCGCCTCCAGTACCTCCCCCAGGTATGGCTGCTTCCACACTGGATTAGTCCTGCTGCTCAGGTCCTCCCATGCATTCCACTGTTTGTTGCCAGCTGTCTCTCTCTCTCCCCCTTTCTTTTGGAAAACAAGCCAGCTCTTTCAATACACCTCATTCTCAGGTCCCCAGGCATGTGGCTGTGAGTGATATTTTTTACTGTTTTCCTTAAATTGAGAGCGTTTCTGGGTTCTCAGACTCAACCCAACCCCTTTGTTCTTGTAAGCAGGGGAGGCTCACTGCTCCTCGGCACTCTCCACCAGGCTCGGTTTGGCTTCTTCTTTGCTTCTTGGATTTTGAGAGCAGTTCTTATACTCCAGAGTTGGTTTTTTTTCACGCTGGATGTTCCTAAATTAATCTGTAATCCAGTTTGGTGGTGTGAGCTGGGAGTCTGTGTGTCTGCCTACTCCACTGCCATCTTGTGTCCCCTCAATCTTTGCTCTTATAATAACCTATGTTAATTATCATTTTTTCCATTTTGAAATTTTGAAATATGAGCAATAAAACAAAAGAAATACTTTCAATACCTAATTTAGTAAAAGAAAAAAATCAAGCCTTACCAGGCAATGGCACAATGAATAAAGTGTCGGACTGGGATGTGAAGAACCCAGGTTCAAAACCCCAAGGTCATCAGTTTGAGTGAGCTCATCCAGTTTGAGCAGGGGGTCACAAGCTTAAACTCAGGGTCACTGACTTGAGCATGGAATTATAGACATGACCCCATGGTCACTGGCTTGAGCCCAAAGGTCACTGGCTTGAGCCCAAGGTTGCTGGCTTGAGCAAGGGGTCATTCACTCTGCTGTAGCCCCCAGTCAAGGCACATTTGAGAAAGCAATCAATGAATAACTAAAGCACTGCAAAAAAGAATTGATGCTTCTCATCTATCTCCCTTCCTGTCTGTCTGTCCCTCTCTATGACTTTCTGTCTATGTCAAACCAAAAAAAAGAAGAAAGTAAAGAAAAAATTCAGTATGTATTAAGTTAATGAATCTATTCAATTTAAAGATAGTGATATGGTCATAAAGTTTATGGTATGGTAAAAGCTTAAACCTAAATTGCTAATTAGAATTATACAATATAACAGAAAAATTGGTAGTGAGAAGTTATTAAAATATTTAGCACTATAGTGCTAAAAGGATAAGTTCTTTTCTAACAAGTATATTAAAATAAAAACAAACCAAAAGTTAAATTATTTTGTAAAATTAATTAATATATGTGGGAAGGTATTGGAGGGCATATTTTGATATAAAAATTACATTTGGTAGAACATTCCAAACAAGAATGCAAATGAAATATGAGGGCTTTTCTACAAAGAAGCCAATCAGTAGAATATGTTGAAATGTATAAGCATAATTAAAGGAAAGGATAGCCATTACAATTGCTAAAAAGGAGACAGACATTATCTAAATGAAATGAATCAGGTATAATTATAGAAAAAGAGATAGCCAACAAAAAAGCCTGGCTAGAAAGCAATTAGGCTATTTATAGTCTAGTATAACTATAAAATTAAATAGAAAATGCCAAAACAAGAGGTGAAGAGTAGATAGAATATAGACAGGGGACATCTCTCACAAAGCCATGCCTATTTAGCTGGTCAAGGTTAGCAGAGACATTTAAAATCTTTGGAGGTTGTTAGAAGGGTATGCAACAAATAAAGAAGTATTTATTGAAGAAAATCCACTCGGAGGCCATAGCATTGGGGCCAGGGACTACACCTACCCACCCAGTTTTGCCTTGGAGAATAATTATTTAAATGGACTTGGCAAGCAAGTGGAAGTTTCTAATTCTTCCATCTCCCTGGGGTAGAACAGCTATTCTGATTAGTTTCGCAGCAAGGGAACATCTAAAGGTCCCATTTTCTGTGGGACGCCTATAATGAGTATATAGAATCAGAAATATAATATTTGTTTCTTTTTCCTCAATTCCCACTAGGGGCAGGAAAGATCAGGGGAGAGACTATTGGTGAAGAGAGTAACTCCTCTTCATAGAACAGCTTTTTGTGGTTGGAGAACCACACTAGTAATCTTAGCACCCAAGTAGCAAGTCCCATTTCTCTCATCTTATTTTTTTATTGACTTTAGAGAGAAAAATGAGAGAGAAAGAGAGGGGGGGGAGAGAGAGAGAGAGAGAGAGAGAGGGTGTAACACCAATTTGTTGTTCCACTTATTTATGTATTCATTGATTGATTCTTGTATGTGCCTTGATCTGGGATCGAACCCACAACTTTGGTGTATCAGGACAATGCTCTAACCAACTGAAATACTGAGCCAGGGCTCTTCCATCTTCCTATGTTAGCTGAAAGAAGAAAGAACAAATGAATTTAAAGATAGGTACATAGAGAATATGCAATGGGATGAAAAAAAAGAAAATGGAGAAACATGAACAGAGCCTCAGAAAAATCTGAAACACTATTAATCATATCACATCACCAGAACAGTAAGTAAAAGAAATGAGCCTGACCAGGCAGTGGCACAGTGAATAGAACGTCAGACTGGGATGTGGAGGACCCAGGTTTGAGACCCTGAGGTCGCCAGCTTGAGCATGGGCTCATCATGTTTGAGCAAGGCTCACCAGCTTGAGCCCAAGGTCACTGGCTCAAGCAAGGTGTCACTCAGTCTACTAAAGCCCCATGGTCAAGGCACATATGAGAAATCAATCAATGAACAACTAAGGAATCGAAATGAAAGATTGATGTTTCTCATCTCTCTCCCTTCCTGTCTGTCTGTCCCTATCTGTCCCTCTCTCTGACTCTCTCTGTCTCTTCAACAAAAAAAAGAAAGAAAGAAAGAAAAGAAATAAAAGGACCGGAGAAAAATATTCAAAGAAATAATGGCTGAAAACTTCCCAAATTTAATTTAAAAATAAATTATTTCATAAATAAATCCCAAGTAGGATAAATATAAGAAGTTATACAGTCAGATATATCATATACTCAAAGTGTTGTAAAACAAAACAAAAGAAAATTTTGAAAAGAGCAAAAAGAAAAAATGACTCATCATGCACAAGGGAACCCAAATACAATAAACAGCTGATTTCTCAATAGAAACAACTCAAGCCAGAAGGCAGTAGATGATATAGTCTAAGTGCTAAAATAAACAAATTGTTAGCCAAGAATCTTGTATCCAGCAAAACTATGTTTCAAAACATGAAGGTAAAACTGAAGTAAAATATTAAGGCAAAACAAAAACTAAAGAATTTGTTGCTAAAACTTCAGCTGACAAAAAATAGTAAAGGAAGTTGTTTAGGCTAAAGGTGACACCAAAGAATCTTTTGAATTGACATGAAGCAAAAGAAATAATGCTAGTAAAAGTAATAGAGTAGGTAATTTTTAAAAGGCTATACATCAATACCTCTTGATTGACTTTAAAATAAAATGTGTAAACAATGTGAACATAATAGTATTGTCAGGCCTATATCATATCAAGTTGTAATATTTGTTACAGTAAGATTACAAAGAAGGTGGGAGGGGACAAAGCTGTAGAGGATTAAGGAAATGACATGAGATGGTAACTCAAATCCACAGAAAGAAATGAAAAAAATAAAAAATGGAGAAGATTGATATAACAAACTCTCTCTATATATACTTTCTCTCCTCCCAGCTTCTTTAACATAAAAATTTACAATTACAATAATGTATTACATTACTCAGTTTATAACATATTGGCTTAATATGTATAACAGCAGCATAAAATGGGAGAGATAATATAGCTAGTAGTAAAGAAAATATAGTAAAGTTTCTGAATCTCCACCAAGAAAAAAAGAGAGAGGAC
Source organism: Rhynchonycteris naso (assembly GCA_037038555.1). Lineage (NCBI taxonomy): Eukaryota > Metazoa > Chordata > Mammalia > Chiroptera > Emballonuridae > Rhynchonycteris > Rhynchonycteris naso. The sequence goes on from CM072998.1 coordinate 235,707,879, forward strand.
TGAAATAAATAAAATTAGAAAGGACAGTGGAGAAATAACAACTGACACAACAGAAATACAAAGCATTGTAAGAAAATACTATGAAGAACTATATGCCAAAAAATTAGACAATCTTGGTGAAATGGACAAATTTCTTGAATCATATAACCTTCCAAAAATCAATCTGGAAGAATCAGAACACCTAAACAGACCAATTACAGCAAATGAGATCGAAACAGTTATCAAAAAACTCCCAAAAAAGAAAAGTCCTGGGCCTGATGGCTTCACAAGTGAATTCTATCAAAAATTCAAAGAAGAACTAACTCCTATTCTCCTCAAGCTATTTCAAAAAATTCAAGAGGAAGGAAGACTTCCAAACTCCTTTTATGAGGCAAGCATAATTCTGATCCCAAAACCGGGCAAAGACAACACAAAGAAAGAAAATTATAGGCCTATATCCCTGATGAATTTAGACGCTAAAATTCTCAACAAAATATTAGCCAACCGGATCCAGCAATATATGAAAAAAATCATACACCACGATCAAGTGGGATTTATTCTGGAGAGGCAAGGCTGGTTCAATATTCGCAAATCAATCAATGTGATTCACCACATAAACAAAAGGAAGGACAAAAATCACATGATAATTTCAATAGATGCAGAAAAGGCATTTGATAAAATCCAACACCCATTCATGCTCAAAACTCTCAGTAAAGTGGGAATACAGGGATCATTCCTTAACATGATAAAGGCCATCTACGATAAACCGACAGCAAACATCATACTAAATGGACAAAGATTAAAAGCAATCCCCTTAAGATCAGGAACCAGGCAGGGTTGCCCACTTTCACCACTCTTATTCAACATAGTTCTGGAAGTACTAGCTACAGCAATCAGACAAGAAGAAGAAATAAAAGGCATACAAATTGGAAAAGAAGAAGTAAAACTGTCATTATTTGCAGATGATATGATATTGTATATTGAAAACCCTAAAGTCTCAGTCAAAAAACTACTGGACCTTATAAATGATTTCAGCAAGGTGGCAGGATATAAAATTAATACTCAGAAATCAGAGGCATTTCTATACACCAACAATGAAATATCAGCAAAAGAAATTAAGGAAACAATCCCCTTCACTATTGCAGCCAAAAAAATAAAGTACCTAGGAGTAAATTTAACCAAGGACGTTAAGGACTTGTACTCGGAAAATTATAGAACATTGATAAAAGAAATCAAGGAAGATACAAACAAGTGGAAGCACATACCGTGCTCATGGCTAGGAAGAATAAACATCATTAAAATGTCTATATTACCCAAAGCAATTTATAAATTCAATGCAATACCAATTAAAATACCAATGACATACTTCAAAGATATAGAACACATATTCCAAAAATTTATATGGAACCAAAAAAGAACACGAATAGCCTCAGCAATCTTAAAAAGAAAAAATAAAGCAGGAGGTATCACTCTTCCTGATATCAAGGTTTACTACAAGGCCATTGTACTCAAGACAGCCTGGTACTGGCATAAGAACAGGCACATAGATCAATGGAACAGAACAGAGGACCCAGAAATAAACCCACAGCTTTATGGACAACTGATATTTGACAAAGGAGGAAAAAACATACAATGGAGTAAAGACAGCCTCTTTAACAAATGGTGTTGGGAAAATTGGACATCTACCTGCAAAAAAATGAAACTAGACCATCAACTTACACCATTCACAAAAACAAACTCAAAATGGATAAAAGACTTAAATGTAAGCCGTGAAACCATAAGCATCTTAGAAGAAAACATAGGCAGCAAGCTCTCCGACATCTGTAGCAGCGGTATATTTGCCGATTTATCTTCATGGGCAACTGAAATAAAAGGCAAGATAAACAAATGGGACTATATCAAACTAAAAAGTTTTTGCACAGCTAAAGACAATAGGAACAGAATAAAAAGACAAACCACACAATGGGAGAACATATTCGACAGCACATCTGATAAGGGGTTAATAACTAAAATTTATAAAGAACTTATAAAACGCAACACCAGGAAGACAAACAACCCAATCAAAAAATGGGCAAAAGAAATGAATAGAAATTTCTCCAAAGAGGACATACAGATGGCCAATAGGCATATGAAAAAATGCTCAACATCACTAATCATTAGAGAAATGCAAATTAAAACCATAATGAGATATCACCTTACACCAGTCAGAATGGCACTTATCAGCAAAACAACACAGAATAAGTGCTGGCGAGGATGTGGAGAAAAGGGAACCCTTCTGCACTGCTGGTGGGAATGCAGACTGGTGCAGCCACTGTGGAAAACAGTTTGGAGATTCCTCAGAAAATTAAAAATCGAACTGCCTTTTGACCCAGCTATCCCACTTTTAGGAATATACCCTAAGAACACCATAGCACTGTTCGAAAAGAAGAAATGCGCCCCCATGTTCGTGGCAGCATTGTTCACAATAGCGAAGATCTGGAAACAGCCCAAGTGTCCCTCAGAAGACGAGTGGATTAAAAAGCTATGGTACATATATACTATGGAATACTACTCAGCCATAAGAAACGATGACATCGGATCATTTATAACAAAATGGATGTACCTTGATAACATTATACGGAGTGAAATAAGTAAATCAGAAAAAAAGAAAAACTGAGAACAGCATGATTTCATACATAGGTGGGACATGAAATGAGACTATGAGACATGGACAAGAGAGTGGTGGTTACGGGGTGGGAGGAGGGAGGGGAGGGTGGGATAGGGAGGAGGGGAGGGACGCAGGGAAAACCAGATTGAAGGTGACAGAGGACAATTTGACTTTTGGTGATGGGTATGCAACACAATTGAATGATAGGATAACCTGGAGATGTTTTCATTGTACATATGTACCCTGATTTATTGATGTCACCCCATTAGAATTAATAATAATAAAATATATATATATTTAAAAAAAAAAAAAAAAAAAAAAAAAAAAAAAAAAAGTTTCTGAATCTCTCTGGAATTAAAATAGTATAAATCCGAAGTAGATTCTGATAGGTTAATGTGCACACTGTAGGTCCTATAAAAACTTCTAAGAAAATAACTAAAATTATATAATTAAAAAATTATTAAAGATGCCCTATGATCAAAATGGCATGGAACACCAAACCATTATACATTAAGTAGACTTAATATACCTCTATAGAACACTCCACCTAACAATAGCAGAATTTACCTTCTCATGTAAACACATAACATTCTACAGAATAGACAATATGCCAGGCCTTGAAACAACTATCAATAAACCCAAAAGGTATTAAATTATACAAAACATGTTTTCTGACCAAAATGGGGTAAAATTAGAAATCAATCCCAAAAGAAATTTCTATTTATAAATATGTGGACATACAAGACACCAAAAACTTATGGGATGCAGCCAAAGCTGTGCTTAAAGGGAAATTTATAGCTGTAAATGACTACATTTAAAAAATAAGAAATATCTTAAATAAATAATCTTTCATCTTAATAAACTATAAAAAATAAGAGCACATCAAATCCAAAGCAAGCAGAAATAATAATGATTTTGCCTTTCCCTGATGATTAGTGGTGTTGAGCATCTATTTAGATACCTGTTAGCCATTTGTATGTCTTCTTTGGGAAAATGTCTATTCAATTTCTCCGTCCATTTTTTAATAATACTCTTTGTTGACTTTTTGCTATTGAGTTGTATTAATTCTTTATCTTTTTGTATATTAAACCATTATCAAATATATGATTTGCAAAGATTTTTCTCCTATTCCATAGGTTACTTTTTCATTTTATTCATGGTTTTTCTTTATTGTGCAGAGCTTTTTAAGTTGATGTAGTTCCACTTGTTGATTTTTGCTCTTGTTGCCTTTGCTTTTAATGTCAAATCAAAAAAAAAAAAAAAAGAATCATTGACAAGAAGCCTGCCTTGTATTTGTTGTTCTGGGAGTTTTATGGTTTCAGGTCTTACAGGCAAATTTTTTATCTATTTTGAGTTAATTTTTGTGTATGATATAGGATAGGGGCTCCGTTTTATTCTCTTACATAGAAGTGTCTATTTTCCCAGCACCATTTATTGAAAAGATTGTCTTTTACTCATTGTATATTTTTGGCAATTTTGTTGTAAATTAATTGACCATATATTTATGCGTTTATTTGTGGGTCTTTAATTTTGTCCCACTCCTTTCTGTGTCTATTTTTATGCTCAGTACTATACTGTATTTTATTTTGTTTTGTTTTGTGACAGAGACAGACAGAGCAGAGAGAGGGACAGATAGGGACAGGCAGACAGGAAGGGAGAGAGATGAGAAACATCAATTCTTTGTTGCAGCTCCTTAGTTGTTCATTGATTGATTTCTCATATGTGCCTTGACCATGGGGCTACAGCAGATCAAGTGATCCCTTGCTCAAGCAAGCGACCTTGGGCTCAAGCTGGCGAGCCTTGCTCAAACCAGATCAGCCCATGCTCAAGCTGGCGACCTCAGGGTCTCAAACCTGGGTCCTCCACATCCCAGTCCGACGCTCTATCCACTGTGCTACCACCTGGTCAGGGAGCACTATACTGTTTTGATTACTATAGCTTTGTAATATAGTTTGAAATCAGGAAATGTGGTGCTTTCAGCTTTCCTCTTTTTTCTCAAGATAGCTTTGGCTATTCAAGGTCTTTAGGATTGTTTGTTCTATTTTTGTGAAAAGTGCCAATGCAATTTTGATAGGGATTTCACTGAATTGGTAACTGACTTTGGGTAATATGGACTTCTAACAATATTAACTTTTCCAATCCATAAGCACAGAACATCTTCCATTTATGTCTTCAGTTTCTTTCACCACTGTTTTAAAGGTTTCAGTGTATAGATCTTTCACTATCTTGGATAAATTTATTCCTGGATATTTTTTATTCTTTTTGATGCAATTGTAAATAGAATGTTTGTCTTAATGTGTGAAAGTTTGTTGTTAGAATAAAATTAGAATATAACCAAATTTAGTACATAGATTTTGTATTCTGCAACTTTACTGAATTTATTAGTTGTTTTTTTATGGAGTGTTTAGGGTTCTCTCTACATAATATGTCATCTGAAAATAGAGACAGTTTTATTTACTTTCTTTCCAATTTGGATGCCTTTTATTTCTTTTTCTTCCTGATAGCTCTGGCTAGGAGTTCTATCACTATGTTGAATAAATGGTGTAAGAGTAGGCATCCTTATCTGTTCCTGCTCTTAGAAGAAAAGCTTTCAGCTTCCTACCATTAAGTATGATGTTAGCTGTGGGCTTGTTACATATGTCCTTTATTATATTGAATTAAATTCCCTGTTTAAAATTTATTTTTTTACTTCTTTGTTTCTAATATTATTATTAACATAATAATATTTATAAGACTTGATAATACATGATTAAGTTCTACAAAATAAAAAAGCTTGCCCTGTCCTGTTGGCTCAGCGGCAGGGCATTGGCCCAGCGTATGGAAGTCCCGGGCTTGATTCCTGACCAGGGCACACAGGAGAAGCACCCATCTGCTTCTACACCCTTCCCCCGCCCTTCCCCCTCTCCTTCCTCTCTCTCTCTCTTCCCCTCCCACAGCCAGGCCTCCATTGGAGCAAAGTTGGCCGAGGCGCTGAGGTCAGCTCCATGGCCTCAGCCTCAGGTGCTAGAATGAGTCCAGCCTTAACAGAGAAACACCCCAGAGGGGCAGAGTGTCACCGGGTGGATCCCAATCGGGAGCTTGTGGGAGTCTATCTGACTGCCTCCCTGTTTCTAACTTTGGAAAAATACAAATAATAATAATAATAAATTTTTTAAAAAGGAAAGGTCTTCTAAGGGAGATAAGGTGCTTATAATTTAGATTTGGGTGGGATGGTCAGTGATAGTCTCCTAGAGAAAGTTATATGAAACTGAGAGACAAAGGCTAAGTAGGAATTAACCAGGCAAAGAGCAAATAGGATGAGCAAAGGATCAAAAAGAGCCCGAGATACTGAAAAAAACTGAAAGAAAACCACTGCGTCTGAGTAGAATTGTTACCAAATCACCTCCCAAAATTCAGGTTTGTGAACCTCATACACAAAACATCAAGATGCCCGTTCTTGAAGACAGAGACAGGTTCATTCCAACTGGCCAAAGTTCGAGGATGGAAGAGCAGGATATCTCAAATTCATCTCTCTTAGAAAACAAAAGTATGTACCTCTTAGATGACTAGGGAGTAAGGGACGGGGAGTTTCAGGGATCTGAGAGAAAAGTGTGTGTTTCTTCAGTCACAGATAACACTTTTTCACATCAGACTCATGGTGTCAGCAGCTGTGAAAGCTGCCCTGAAGACATTCTTTATTCCTGCAAAACAAACTCATTAATTCTACTGCGGACCTTGCAGATGTCCTCCTGCTTGAAAAGAGATACCACATTAGCAACAAAAGGAGTTGAGCAGAAAAATAGGTTAACACATGAACAAAGGTCTAATTAGTAATTAAATTATTTAAATCTAGCTGCCAAAAATACTAGGGGCATTAAAATCACTAGGGGCTTGTCTACAAGTGAGCAAACTAGAGAGTCAAGTCAGATGAAGTTGGAAACTAGATGTGTTTTCTTTTCCAGAGGAACCATTTAATCTAAAAATAAAAGGGCCTTTCAAAGTGAGAGGCAACAAGCATTTACTTTGAAATCAGTGTTCCCAAAAATACAAGTTCTGGCTGACCAAGAACCTCACTGTTCTGAGGTATTAATGATTAAAAGACTGGACATGCAAGGGAGAGAGATGTAAATGAGTCAGAATGCTGGATAAGGCGAGTTTTAATAAAAAAGAAAGAAAGGAGGAAAGATCATATTAAAGAAATGAAGTTTCTGCATAGTTACATTTGATAAGAAACATTATCTGATATCACATAACATTAGCCTCTGCTGAACAGTAAAGATTGTCAAGACTGCAGGATGAATGTGACCAGCCAAGAGCAAGCAGCATGGTAGCCAAGGAAGGCAGTGATGTTAAATGATGTCTTTTGTAAATCTGGAGTCTCTTTGTACATACACACTAAAAGCAAAATCTCAGGAAAAGAAATTTAGTGATTCTAAAATGGAAGGGGATATAAGAAATGATGTATAGATCATATTTTTTCCAGCTTTATTGAGATTTGATATATAACATGTAACTTTAAGGTATACAAATGTGTTGATTTGATACATTTATATATTACAAAGTGATCACCACCATAGCTTTGGCTGACACCTAATTACCATTTCTTTTTTGTGGTGAGACCATTGAAGATCTACTTTCTTGGCAACATTCAAGTATATAAATAGAGTATTATTAGTGATAATCACCATGCTATACATTAGATCCCCAGAACTTGATGATAACTGAAAATTTATATCCATTAGTCAATATTTTCTTATTTCCCAAACACCCCAGCTTGTTTCTCTGACTTTGGTTTGTTTAGATTCCACATATAAGTGATATCACAAAGCATCGGTCTTATTATTTCACTTTGCATAATTCCATCAAGGTTCATCCAATCACAAACAGCAGTATTTCCTTTTTTCTCATGGCTGAAATATATTCCACTATATTAAATATATTTTAATTATATTTATTTCATTATATTCTATATATTCCATTATATTATATATTTTTTCTATTCATTAGTTGATAGACTGTTGGTTATTTCCATATCTTGACTAGTGTAAATATTATGGCAACAAACATGGAGAGCAGATATCTCTAAAGAATCCTTATTTCTATTCTTTTGGATATATACCCAGAAACTGGATTGCTGGATCATATTGTAGTTCTATTTTTAAAGTTTTAAGGAACCTATGTATGGTTTTCCCTAGCAGGTGAATTAATTTACAATCTCACCAGCAATGTACAAGGATTCTATTTTTTCCACATCCTTGCCAATACTTGTTATCTCGTCTTTTTTATAAAAGCTATTCTAACAGAAATGAGTTGATATCCTCTTGTGGTTTTGATTTGTATTTTCCTAATGACTAGTGATGAGCACCTTTTCATGTACATGTTTTCCATTTGTATGTTTTCTTTGGAAAGCAGTCTTTTAATAAGCAGTGAAGCCCGTTAGGGTATGGTTCTAGGGAACTTTATAGAGTACAAAATATAAAGACTAATTACCAACATTCAATGATGGGGAATCCATCAGATTTCAAGAATCAGCTGAGATAAACAGAATGTCTTAAGGAGATGTGGTTCAAGTAATAGAGAAACATAATTTAAAAGTATAAAATGTCAAAGTAATGCCTTTGGGAGCTTTATTTATATCCTCATCCCATTTCAACTCTAATTGATTTCACCAACATCTAATTCCACTTAATGCTTATAAAAAATGGTCTGCCTAAAATATAGACATCTTATATGTGCTCAAGATATTTTAATAAAATAACTTTTCTGTAATTTTACTTCTTAACACTTTAGATAGTGAGTTTTTTTGTGCTTGCTGCCCCCCGGGAGTGAGGTTTTGTTTTGTTTCTTTTTCAAAAAATGAAATTAGTTCCAGCTACAGTTCTATTAACTTAAAATCATGTTTGTTTGATAACCAATTTACGGAAACAAGAACATACAGTTGCCTTCTTTAAATGTTGCCTTACACATTTTTAAAATAAATAGATCTTAGTCTGGATGATCAAGAGGCATGAGGACATACGTGAACAGTCATACTACTCAAAGGGTTAATAGGAAATTACTTGTTTGGTGTGAAGAAGAGGTACTACAAATACAAAAAACAATGATAATAATCTAAAAATAATTCCTTTTGTAAGTGCAGACCACCACATGGCAGAAAAATTAATAAAGGCAGTGATTTCACTCTAGGAAATCAAATTTATTAGCACTGGTCCAAATATTGGTAATAAGAGAAAGCTATTGTTATAACTCCATTTTTGAAATGTAATAATTAGTGCTCATGAAAAGGACAACAAAATAACACTCTGATTATATAACTCTTTATTTTTATTCCAGGTACCCATTTCTGTTGCCTATCCTGGAGCTGGAGTATGTGGCCCAAAAAGTTGTAAATGCTATTTTAGAGGACCAACTTTATTTAATTATACCCAGATTTCTGTATATTGCATTACTCCTCAAACAGTAAGTTAATAATGACCTGTCTATCATTTGTTTGTTTGTTTGGGGGAGTTGTTTGCTGTTCGTTTGTGAGAGAGGCAGGGAGAGAGAGAGACAGAAACATGGAGCTGCCCCTATATGTGCCTTGACCAGGCATAGAACTAGCAACCTCTTCACACTGGGATGATGCTCCAACCATCTGAGCTATCTAGTCAGGACCTAATTTTTATTGATTTTTTAGAGAGATAGAGAGAGGAAATGAGAGAGAGAGTGACAGAGGAAGGGAAGCATTTGTTGTTCCACTCAGTCATGCATTTTTTTGTTTGCTTCCCATGTGTTCCCTGACCAGGGATCAAACCTACAACCTTGTCATTTCGTGATAATGCCCTTTACTGACTGAGCTAACTCACCAGCACCCATTTTGATTATTTATGAATAGTGTCATCATTGCCACCTCTTTTGCCAGAAAGCAATTTTATATTTTTTTAAATGGTAAAAGGAAGAATTTCCCTCACAAGGACTATTTATTGGACTATTGTTAACTATGTTTTGGTTTTTCCAGACAATGAGAAACTTTAGCAACTATTAAGCCTTTTAGAGTACAAATTATTTACTTCAAGAGAAACAAACAGCACCCAAATCATTATTATTGTTGTTGTTGTTGTTATTGGTTAATTCCTTTGGTTCAACTAATATAGAATTCTATTTTGAAAACAAAGAGCAACAACAACAAAAACCTGAGTATATTGCCAGAAAAAAATTAAGGATGTCTGGCAAGCTTATTATTTCCTTTAACAAAAGAGCACCTACAACTTCATGTAAGGCAATGTCATGAGTTCCAGAGTATCAGTGGATGAATTTGGTCCAGATCCACTGTCTTCTCTAGTGAGAAGAGAGAACAACATCTAACATTCATCAGGTGCCTACATATACCAGACTATGTGACAGCTTTTCATGCATTTTATCACACTTAGGGAATTTGGGGCTTAAGGAAAATAATTTGTGCAGGGTAAAGCACTTAAGTGCTGGAACAAAGTTGCAAACCAAAATTTCAAATCAGTTACAGATCTTAAACTCTGTCCATCAGGATATACTCCTCTCCTGCTGCCCTGACTAAGCAGCTATGTAAAAGTCCCTGGTATCCCATCACATCACACCTGTCCCTGCCTTTTGTAGGCAACCATCATGGTTGCTTGGATAACATCTATCCTCCCTAGGTTGCATGCTCCATGAGAACAGGACACATTTTCTGAAGTGTAGCCAGTTCCATACTCTAGGCTTAGTGCAGTGCCTAATACAGAATATGCACACAATAAATATTTGCTAAATTGCGTCGAGCAGAACTGAGTTGATCTAAAAAGAACTAAGCTGAAAGTACAGCTCTTCTGTCTTCAAAGAACTAAAGCAATCAATAGTTCTCAAACTCAGGTGTATGTGTAATCACCTGGGGAATATTAAAAACTGATGCCTGGGCCCTATTTGGTGAAATTCTGCTATAATTGGTCTGGTTTTCTTTCATGTTTTTGTTAGTCAAGTAAATAAGGAGATACATATTTACCTAAAAAAACTTAGTGAGCATAATATAAGGATAAACTGTGGCCTAAGCATTGGAATTTTCCCAAGCTCCCACAATGTAGGACAGCACTCAGCACAGGTGACACAGCATTTGCTCATCCCTTTTACTTAGGGACTCGTGCACAGCATGAATCAGGATGCCATACTTTGTGCAATTCGAAAGTAATCATTGGGAAGAAGTCTCTTTGACTCAAAATGGATTAAGATTTTTTTTTTCTCTGCCTTTCCCTAGAGTACTCTCTCTAAAGATGATTATTGCCCTCGCTAAGTATGTTGGTGTGGATAGTTGCATGGCCTCTTTCAGAGGGAGAGAGAAAGCAAATGAAGTTCAGACTGAAACTGAGAAGGAACACCAAAGATGAAGCCTCAGATATGGTAATAAAATGAAGTTTTATGAGGATAAACTGTGTGGAACTCCTCCTAATGCTTAAATCATTCCAGCGTGCCAAGGATTACTAAGGCGTGTAAAAGTACCAACCTTACACCCAGGACATGGTTTACACATTGACAATATTTCCAGCCATTCAAATGATTTATGCAGTTTTTCCTATCATTTTTTAGTGTAGTAAATAAGGACATCACAGCCATTTCAATGAATTTAGTAAATATAATGTATTTATAAAAACATAATGCAAATTGACCCTAATTTAATTTTTAAAGACAATATAATACTTTTAGAAAAGGGGTGATTGTAAATAATGATCTTGTAAATCAATGTTTTAGGTTGATAATATTTCAACATCAGATTTAAAGAAACACGTTAGTTTTGTAATTAAGAAAAATAATGTTTTCCTCACAAAGTGATGGTTTATTTGTGTTGCTTGTTATTTCCACCAGGGTTGGACAATCATATCAAGTCCCTTAGAAGGATTGAATCTGCTTAGTCAGTAATCTAAATCCTTGGTTAATCATGTTTGTTTGCATCTTAATTTATCCCCAAAATGTATAATTTCTTTACTCCTTAAGACAAAATAGTACACATTCGACTTCTATATACTATAGGTATGAGAAGAATACTTATTTTCAAAAGTTAATTAAATGTTCCTAATATTGATGTACTTAAATCCATGATATAAACTCCTTCTTTTAAAAAGGTATATACTCATTTGGCCTAACCAGTGGTGGCACAATGGATAGAGCCTCAACCTAAGATGCTAAGTTCCCAGGTTCAAAACCTGAGGTTGCCAACTTGAGCATGAGCTCATTCAGCTTGAGCAGAGGGTCTCTGGCTTGAGCATGGGATCATAGACATGACCCCGTGGTCACTGGCTTGAGCCCAAAGGTCACTGGCTTGGCTGTAGCCCCTCCCTCCACTACTCCAGTCTAGGCTTATATAAGAAGCAATCAATGAAAAACTAAAGTGACAAAACTACTAGTTGATGCTTCTCATCTCTCTCCCTTTCTGTCTGTCTCTCTCTCTATCTAAAACATAAAATAAAAAGGTGTATGCTCATTTGAATATGCACCACACATTGCCATCCATTTGGCAGGCATTCCTAACAATGATTCATTGGGTTTGGAATAGTCTTAAGTTATAATCACTAAACATCACTCTAGCTTTGCCTCTACCAGGCTTAAGGGCTAGTGAGTAATTGTAAAACCAAAAAATGAAATTTCAAGTAAATTGAAGTATATATTTTGTTAACCAAAGACTACATACTCAATATATAATATCTACCCTGCTATTTGGGACATGATATTTTTAAGTTTTGCAAAGAAACCATAGTTTTACTTGAGATGAACAAACTAGAGAAAACTTTCTGAATAAAGGAAAACAACATTCCCAAATGAAATATATATTTTAGGACATGACTTCTTCTAATATGTTTGTTAGTACAGACTTTATAAAATGTTGACACTGTTTTGCCTTCTTAAACCAATATTCAAAGAACTATTTAAATTTTTCTTAATGTCTCAGAGGCATTAGCATATTTTGCTCTAACTGGGTTAAAAACCAGCAGTGGCTTTTGAGGGGTCATTTATAAGTAAACTGGTCCACACCCCTTCACCAGGGTATCAGACCTGTCGGCATTGCACTCAGCCAAGAACATATCCTGTTACCAGCAGGGTGAGCCTGTCTCATTTGTCCTTGTGATTTTTCTTTACTGATTGATTTTAGAGAGAGGGGAAAGGGAGAGAGAGGGAGAGACAGACAGACAGACATCAATTTGTTGTTCCACTTATTTATACCTTCATCGGCTGATTCTTATATGTGCCCTGACTACAGATGGAACCTGCAACCTTGTTGTGTCAGAACAACGCTCTAATCAACTCAGCTATCTGAGGGCAAACCTGTTTTATTTTTCCATTGTCTAATCTAAGGAGAGTCTTTTTTTCATTCACTATTTCTCCTGAGTGCCTTCTATGTATGGCACTAAAAATATAGTAGTGAATAAAGTGGTAACTAAATAAGGTCCAAAATTTTGGGGACAGTTATGAGCAACATAAGGGCTTTGATTTGTTGTTGCCTATTGCCTGATTAATGTTGTTGGGAGTCTGGTTTTTCATCTATTAGGTTTACAATATTTAGAGACCACATAGTCAGCTCCTCTGTCATCTTTCCATTTGTATGCACATTGTGGATAAAGGGCTAACAAAACTTTTTGCTTTTCTAAAAATGAGTTTTGTCGTAAGTTAACTTCCTAGTTCTTCTGTTCCCTTGGTAACCTGGCGAGAGTCAAATGTCAAATATGTTTCTAGGCAACATTGCTTATGAGAAAAAGAATCACTGAGTGGTAACTTGCATCAGACTGAGAGGAGTTTTGAATAAATTATAAATACTTGATGGGGAGGAATACCATACTTTGGGCTCTCCTGAGCTAGGGAATCCTGGTAACTGGGATCTTGGAGGCTATGCCCATGGGGTTGTGAGCACTATAGGGTATGAGGATTTTAAGCATAGGCAGGTCCTTCACTTGTCCCATGTGCATTTCCTTGCTCCAGAGCTGGCACCTGCAAAGTTTGCTATATGTCTTGTTGAGTGCTGTATGGACGCAGGTCGGAGGAATGCCTGCACTGCCTCCGGCACCTGCGGCTCCTCACACTCTCTGAGTGGACTCCTGCCCATGACTGTCTTCTAAGTCTGAATGTTGAGTTACATCTACATAGAATTCCTGGCAGGCATTGCTCTTTTTCTTCCTATTTGGGTATCTTTGAATATATAATAGCTGTCCGTGTAACTCGGTTCCAAATCTTCACATATAGTTGTGAAATCTGTCTAATAAAAGGAACAAAATTAAATTTTTGTGTTCAAAATTTGGTCATGTCAATTATTTTTTTTTCCGTCAGGTTTTCAAAAAGCATCCCAGTTACATACCACTTCACATGTGAAGTCTCACTCCATCTCTTCACTGTACTTAAAACACTTCATGACCGTGTTAGTTTGGTGAAGTAAAGATTCATTTTTGCAACAGAATAATATTGTAAGTAGTACTCTCACCCTACAAAACATTTCCTAATCTAATGCAATCACAAATAGTCAAAAGGAGACTTTGCCTCAAGAGATGGGTATACAACACAGTGTACAGATGATGGTTTGTTAGGTTGTAACATCTGAAACCTGTGTGGTTTTGTGAAACAATGTCACCCCAATAAATTTAATAAAAAAATAAAAATAAATAAAAGTTTTACAAATTAATAACTATTTATTATAAAATTTATTACTAAAATACTAAGGTGGTAATTGTTAAAGCGATAAAAAGGCAATACAAAAATATTAAAGACAGGCCCTGGCTGGTTGGCTCAGTGATAGAGCATCTGCCCGGCATGTGTATGTCCCGGGTTCAATTCCCAGCCAGGGCACACAGGAGAAGCACCCATTTGCTTCTCCACCCTTCTCCCCTCTCCTCCCTCTCTATCTCTCTCTTCCCCTCCCTCAGCCAAGGCTCCATTGAAGCAAAATTGGCCCCAGGCACTGAGGATGGCTCCAATTGCAGCAGAGCAACACCCCAGATGGGCAGAGCATCACCTCTGGTGGGCAAGCCTGGTGGATCCCTTTCGGGCACATGCTGGAGTCTGTCTGACTGCCTCTCCACTTCTAACTTTGGAAAAACACACACACAAAAAAAATTAAAGACAGAAAAATTGATATATGTCAATGGTCTTAAAATTCATTTAAGTAACAACTAAAACAACTTTCAAAATTATATGTCTCCTCATGTTTTCAATTTAAAAAATTATAAATATAAGTAATTAAAATGCAATTTCCTGTATATTGTGTATTTCATGTATTTTAAGTACATTTTTCAGCATAACCTTGCAGCTATATGTTGAGCTCACTCAATTAAGAGGTCTGCCATGTAAAAGATAGAGCCAGTCCTCAATGTCAAACTAGTGAGCCAAAGCAAAGTTGCACTTTTTTAATATTACAAAAATATCTGACTTTGATTTGAAAATGAAAGTGTTAATATACACACCTGTGCAAAAATCTCATTTCTAAATTCTAGTTCTAATCTAGATAGAGACAGCATAAAGCCTGGTCTTGAGCTTACCACCCAGACAAAAAAGGAGTGGCCTGTTCCCACCGTTTACTCTGGCTAACTCCAATTGGCCCATGGGGTCTATCTTTTCCTTAGGAGCTAGCCATTTTTGAATAATCCCGATGTTATCCAGAAGGTTTGCATCCCAGAGCAAAACATAAGTAAGGTTCAGAAAGGATCAGAAATACTCCCATTATATGTACAATAGGACAAGGTTGATTATGAGGAATAATGAAAAAGAACCAGCAGACCATAGGCTGCTTTCAAGCAGTTTTAGGGAAAAATACATGTGGGGTTTAAAAACTTGGAAATTAATTCACTTACTGTACTTCCCCATGTAAGACGCACCTTTTTTGGGGAAATTTGGGGTCTAAAACTGGATGCGTCTTCTATAGTGGTTGTTGTTTTTTACTTGCACTTCCTGCTTTCTCATGCTTGTTTTTGCACTCATTGTTGAAGACAGTGATTCGTCATCAGACACAGATGAGGACAAGCTAATGGACAGGAGTTTTTGACTGTGATGGGGAATTGTATGAATTTTATGATGAATAAAACTTGAGTTCAGTAAACTTTATGTAATAACTTTTATTTTCCAATTTCAGGCCCCAAAATTAAGGTGTATCTTATACATGGGAAAATATGGTCATATTGTCCTACTCTGCATACTTACTCAAAGGTCTTTCTATACATCCAGTTTTTAAAACTCCTATAATATTCTGAATATACTAGTCCCCCCTTACCCATGGGGCATCTGTTCAAGACCCTCAGTGGATGCCTGAACATGCAAATACTAACAAACCCTAGATCAGTGGTTCTTAACCTTTTTTGAGGTACCGAACCCACCAGTTTCATATGCGCATTCACCGAACCCTTCTTTAGTGATAAATAAAATAGGATTTTTTTTCCAAATTCAATACATAGGTATAAGTTTTTTTACTGGTGCACAAAATGAGCCGTGCATGAGCATCACCTTGCTCAAAGAACAAAACCAACAAAGTGCATGAACTCACAACAAATTATGGTATTACTTTATTCTGGCTTCCGTGGCAGAGACTTCTCTGAACCCCTGAGACTGACTCATCGAACCCCTAGGGTTCGATAGAACCCAGGTTAAGAACCACTGCCCTAGATATACTATGTTTTCTTCCTATATATACAGTCCTATGATAAAGTTTAAATTATAAATTAGTC
The DNA here is from genome assembly GCA_037038555.1 of Rhynchonycteris naso. Classification (NCBI taxonomy): domain Eukaryota; kingdom Metazoa; phylum Chordata; class Mammalia; order Chiroptera; family Emballonuridae; genus Rhynchonycteris; species Rhynchonycteris naso. The sequence goes on from CM072998.1 coordinate 235,724,163, forward strand.
ATGGTAAGATATTTATAACTTATAATAAAATATAACAATATAATATACTATAATGAAAGTTATATGAGTGTGGTATCAAAATCTTTTTTTATTAATTTAAGAGAGAGAGGATGAGGAATAGAGAGAGACAGAGAGAAACATGATCTGTTTCTGTATGCTCTGAATGGGGATCCAAACAGCAGCATTAGTATATCAGGCTGTCAACCCTTGCATATCAGACGACTCTCTAACCAACCTAGACACCTGGCCAGGGCTCAAAATCTAATTGTACTGTAGTCATCCTTCTTGTGATGATGTGAGATGATATAATGCTTTACTAAGTTGAGAACTTTCAACTTTCCCTCTCTGGCATATGCAAATTGCCAGCATCACTACTCTTATACTTTGGAGCCATTATTAAGTATAATAAGGGTGACTTGAACACAAGACTGCAATACCCCACAGTGTACCTGATAACTGAGAGGAATACTAAGTGACTAGTGGGTGAGGATCATATTCAGCATGGAGATGCTAGACAAAAGGATGATTTCCACCCGGCAGAATGGAGCAAGGTAACTCACGGTTTCATCATCCTGCTCAGAATGGCAGGCAATTTGAAACTTATAAATTATTTATTTCTAGAATATTTCATTTGATGTTTTTGAAGTGCAGTTGACCACAGGTAACTGAAAGAATGGGAAACAAAATCATGGATAAAGTGGGACTACAGAATTATTCCAAAACTTAAAAAAGAAATGCTTTTAAGAATGAATATGATGACTTCTATTGCTGATTATATGAGGGACGAGATGCCCAGAGAAAGTTTTTCAGTGTGGATCTAAAAATAATGGATAAAGAACATTTTTAATATTTTAAAATAACTAGCAGAACTGTTAAGAAAAGGAGGTAGGTAACAAGAAAGTAAAAGCTATCTTGTGCTGGTGTTCCTCAGAAGGCGGGGAAAGAGATGAATCTGGCTCTCCTGGGTGTTTATATACTAAGCAGGATAAACAAAACCACGAGGCCTATAAAGCCAAGAGGATGGACTGGGAAACATCCACATGAACCCAAAATCCAAGAAAGGTTACACTGCCTGGGTTCAACTAGGGAGAGAGGAGTGTGCCCTAGAGAGAGTGTGTTTGGGACAGAAGTTTGTGTCTTCTCTGTTACCTCTACTTCCCAATAAATTCAAGCCAAATAGTTGGTTTAAAAGTCTTTTAGCAGAACTTATTGAGATAATGGCATATACCCCAATAATGCATAACTAATGGCACAACTATGTAAATGTATTAAATAAACCCAAACTGTACATTTAAAATGGGTGAATTTTATAGCATGTAAATTACACCTCAATAAAGTTTCCTAGGATGGGGATGAGCAGATTGGCTGTCTTGTTCCTTACCCTCCTCACATATCCACCAAAAACTTTTTCTCTAGGTACTACAGACAGTTAATGCCCTTCAGTAGTAGGATTTCCACTGATCAAAGATAGACTCAAAGGAGAAAAGAGATCCACAGAGAGAAAGGCAAAATAAAAAGAGAAAACTTAATCTGTGCTATGAGACACTGGCTGTGTTTGAATTGTTTTCCAACATGATTTAAGCAACCTTGGCATAATAAACCAGGTCAAATCTACACAATCTCATTACCATGCTACTCACACTATGATTACACAGAAAAAAAAAAAAGTTTGTTGTAGATGATAATAATCTTGGAATCAAGTGTGGAGCAAAAGCAAACTTAACACACCCTTTGGTTTTGTTCCACAAGAGGGTGAATGAGGAGGCTTTGGCTCTGAAACAGGCCCTCTGAGAAACGCAGTACACCGGAATTCCGGTCATGTGCCTAGCACTATCGCTGTCTCCCCTGGGTCTTCGCTTTCTGAAACTTCTGAGTTTCTTTTGTATATGGTTACTTTCCCAACAAGGTGGCAGCACAAATGTAGTCTGCCTCCTTTAACTCTTGCATTATTTATTCTTGTGTATTGTGCTTCCTGTCGTCACAGGAGGCAGGTGTATTTGTGTTCTTCCGTGGCAGCTAACACTGCTTTCCTCTCATCATGGAATAAACTAATCTAGCTTTAAACTGATTCTGTTCTTCTCTTAGAATTTTATAATCTCCTACCAAAATCAAGATAATAGTCCAAAATAATACATTTCAGTAAAACTAATATATATTGGGTGTGTCATCTGGCAACAAGACTTTTACTGTTTTGCAAAGTAATATCCAAAGACAATATGTTCTTAAAATAAGTATTTTTAAACAGAAAGTATGTACATTTCAATCATTATTTTGGTTTTTTAATATTATAAAGTAATGCATGACATCTGTAAAAAATCTAATGATACAGAAACATCTATTTTAACACAGGAAACCTCCCTTCACATGCCTCACTCAATTCTGTTCGCCTCCAGGAGTAACCACTGTGGACAGTGTGGTGTGCATGCATCAGATCCATTCCTATATGCACTTCTTTATTTCACACACACACATGAACAATATAAACATAAATTTAACTTCAGTGAAGTAATTCTGTACTTCTTTTTCACTTAACACACCCTGGAGATCTTTCCCTGCCAGTAAATATAACTCTAAATTCATTCTTTTTGTCAGCTTCATAGAATTCTATTATATGACTACACCATGATTAATGAAATATATGTGCATTGAAGTAGTTTCTATTTCTTTTTCTTCTTCTTCTTCTTTTTTGGCATTGCAATAAAGCTCCAATGAGAATTCTTTCTGTACAAAATGTCAATGTTCCTATGATGAAACCCTGGACGTGAAAGAGCAGAGTCAAAAGGCATGAGAACTATAGCCCAGCTGCCTTCCATGAAGGATACGCCAGCTTACACTCCCACTCACAATGCTTGAGAATGCTATGTTCCCACACCCTCACCACTCCTGGATTTCTATCTAACTTTTTAGTATGTCAATATCAATGGATAAAATAAGATAGATGCCTTTCAATTTGTATTTTCCTGAACACCAGTGAACTTTAGCATCTTTTCAGTATTTTGTATTTATTTGCTTGTGAATTGCCTATACATTTCTTTACAAATTCTTCCTACTGCCTTAGTCAAACTGATTTCTAGCAATGCCATAAATTATGGCTTTGTGGCTATTAATTTCAATTCTTTATGTGAAAATATTTTTTCCTGGTCTGTTGCTTGTCGTTTTACTTTGGGTTTTTTTTGTTGTTGTTTTTCTGTACAGAGGTTGACATTTTTTATGTAGTCAAATGAATAATTGCTGGTGTGTGGGACGGGGTGTTCCTTGCCTAGCCTCAAACTTCAAATTACAAAATAACTTTCCCACATTTTATTTCAATACTTTCATTATTTTGTCTTTTTATGTCAAGACCCTTATTCCACCTGGATGCCCCATGTCCTATTTCCACTCTTTTTGTTTGTTTACTGAATTAGAGTTACTCCAGGTTTTTGTTGGGAAGAATGACTCATTTCTTTAGTGCCTTCCTGGGTGTGTTTTGAGTTAAGGTATCTTTTGCTCTGGTTTCTAAAAATGGGATCCATCTGCTTACCAACTTCTAGTCAGTACTCACTGGTAGTCTGTTGGGAAAACAGCTGTGTTATACTTGCTCCTTTGCACTTTGCATGTTTAGTGCATGAGCACATGGCAGAGCCACGTGTGCACAGCCCATGTAAGGATACGGGGTAGTTTCACTCAGGGAGGATTTGCAGATTGCTGCTCGCCACTGTGAGGGGCCGTTTTGCTGCTTGTTCGCCTGCTGCCTGAGAAGCAGTTTTCCCTGCTGGTTTGCTCGTATGCCGTTGTGAGAATCTATTAAACCGGAATGGCCCAAAGCTTTCTTTCTGGCTCCACAGTTTCTCTGCCATCTGCTGGAATCCAGTGTGAACCTGCCTGGTCTCAGCCACCGCCATTACATAGTCCCTTTTTTTTTCTAGCACTATTATTTTTTATTCACATTTTTATATCTTCCCTTCCATTTCAGTGGAATTTTGGAAGAAATAGGATATAAATGCATATGCTTACTCTTCCATCTTAAATAGAAATTTCTTTGTATGTTCCAAGAAATATTTTTATTATAAAATATAAATATGCACATAATAGAAAATTTGGAAAATACATAAAGACAAAGAAAACAATCAACCAAAATTCCACTATTCAAGAATAAAAAATATTAAGATGTTAATTTTATTTTTTTAGCATTTCTAGTGCATATAAATAATATTGTAAAGGAAATGTAGGATCATATTAGTTTTGTACTATGCTTTTTAAACTCACATTTTGTGCAGAGTATTTTCCTATATCCTTAAAAAAATGGTTTTATTTTCAAAATGCTTGTAGAGTACTCCACATGTACATATTTCTTAGAAATTAAAAATCAATTTATTTTTATTAATACACTTATTTCCAAAAACTGTAATACATTTCCAATATAGCCAAAAGTCTCCTTTTCAACTTCTGACTCCAGGTGAACAAATGATCCCTAATTACATTGTAAAGATAAAAGTCCCACAGGTAGAATTGGGTGAGTGGGCATATATCTTTTTAGCTTCTGATAAATACTTGCTCTCTAGAAATGTATAATTTATGCCACCCCCATATGAAGCCATTCTTTCTTTTAACATTTATTAGTTTGGAAGGCAAAAAATGTTTTCTCTAAGAATGAAGTTTGAGCATATTTTTCATACATTAATTAGCCCATTCTGCATCTTCCATCATAAATTGCATGTTCCTATCCTTGGCCACAAAGGACATTTTAAAAATACTACCTTAGCTTTCAGGATTATGATCAATCCACTTAATTTTCCCCATGTTAAGTGAAAGAGAAGCCTTCTCCAAACAGCAGGGCTCTAGTTCCCTGAAATACATCATCAGTGAAACCCCACTGCTTTTCATCCATATTGTGTTTTAATGAGATTTCTGATTATGCTCGAGATTTCTTTCTTGAGGTCTGCTCTAAACTTCTGACAAGGAAGTAAAGTGATAGCCCAGGATTTTGCTCAGGAAACCTATGAAGATAAGTCTGGGGTTCTCCAATGTCCACCCATCCAAACTCTTGCAGGCAGGCTGGACAGCCCAAGAGTCCACTACTCAATTTTTCTGTTCCTTGGTCAATCGCACTCCCAGGTGTTGCTCACCTCCACACTTTGGCCCTTTCTGTCTCCAAAGTCTGGAAGGCCCTTCCAGCCTGGCCACATCTCCTCATCCAGATTGGTTAGGCACCCTCTTCCATGCACAGGGGCATGGAATCATCTGCACAAGTGCAGTTCATGAATGTGTCACCCCACCACCACCAAAAAAAAGAAAAAAGCAGTGTAGTTCCCCAGAGCCAGGCACAGAGCTCTGCACAGCACATACCCCAAATAATGATCTGACTTGCATTCAGCAGACACACATCTGCTCCATTCACCTTCCAACAGCACAGCCACTCAAACGCTTTCCACAGCCCATCACTGCTCACCACTGCCTACAGAATACAAGTAAATCCCTAAACACTGAAATGACATTCAAGGTTCTCCTCTGCATCTACTTTTCCAGGTTTAGAAAATCTACCTGTTTCTTCTCACAGCCAAATAAATAACAAACATTCCGTCCTCACACACCCACGCCTGGCCCAGGTACGGGCTGGCTAACACAGCTCTCCTCTGAGCTGTCACCACTTTTCACTTGTGTGCACCCCATCCAGCCCTGGGTGAATTCCAAAGGCAATCTTGTCCTGATTCCCCCTGTTTTTCCCTCAATACCCAATAATGTATTGACATTTCAGCTCCTTTCGCCACTCATCAAACTTCACCCTCTATTACAAGCATTCGGTGGTGAATTATGCTTATATCAGATGATTAACTAATGTTAAGTGATTTTTATATCTTTTTTTTTTTCTTGGCAGATGTGGCACTGCTGTGTTTTCTGGAACTTTGTACACAGAGATGTTCAATAAATACTGACTGGATCAGAGTGCTCTATTGACTTCTACCCTTTTTTCTCAAACTCACCTTGTTAGACCAAACTTTTCCTTCGCCCTCCTGTCCTCCGCCTCCTGCTGGGGCCGCACTCACTCCCGCCCACATCTCACCCTTTGCGGGGAGGTTCTCCCACGCCACAAGACTTACCACTTCGGGGCCAAGGAAGCTGTTAACCTTGGTCCCACGTTAAAGAGTCAGATGCTGCCTGAGAGCTCGGCTTCCGTGCCCAGAGCGCAGGCTGCACCGGACGATCGGCTCTCTCCCGCATGGGTTCCCGCACCTGACTCCTCTTTGTTCTCTAACACAGGGGTTCCCAGCCTCGGGGCTGTGCTTGGAAACACCTGGGGAGATTTTAAGTGATACTCCTTCCAATTTAGAAATTCTGATTATTTAATAATCCAGGGAGCAGCCTGGTTGTGGAAATTGATAATCGTCCCGGGGTGCTTCTCATGTTTGAAATCCTGGAGCGCGCACCTGGTCTTCCGGACCTAACTTTCGGCTTCTAAATCTGACCGCCGGGGGCGCGGGGGGAGCGCTGCCCACGTGGCGCATCGGACCCCAGGGTCGCCCCACCTTCTGACGCGGTCTCCGGCGGTGCATGGATAAATCCCTGAGCCTCGTCCCGCTGCGAGCCAGTGACGTGGAGCCGGAGGAGGAAAGAGGAGGCTGGCTTCTCGGGACAGCGAGGACAGCGTGTCCCAGGTCAGTTGGTGAAGTCCGGGCCCAGGGGCTGAGTACAACCTCTGGGAGGAGTGGCGCCCGCGGCCCGGCAGCCTGTAACGGCCCACATCTTGCGAGACCCGAGTGCCGGGAATGTTAGCGCGGGCTGGGGACACCGAGGGAGCGCGAGGAGAGCCTGGAAGAGCGCCGCACATCGGAAAGAGCGTCAGGAGGCAGAGTCTGGGGGGGCCCAAGATGCTGCGGAGGCTGCCAAGCCGGCAGAGGTGACCTGCTAGCCAGCTTCCTTCTCCAACCCGGATGACCCTGGTCTCCTCTTTGTTTCATTCTGCCTAGGCGCCCTGCTCCCTGCTGCTGAATGCATCTACCTCTCCCTCCCCGACGCCCCCAAACCCCCAAATCCCCTAAATCCCTTCTGCCCCTTGCCTGACTCCCTTACCAGGGCCAAGTGGCCGCTGCTCCCTGGATTGAGAAGCATAAGTCACCTGTATACATTGCACAAGACTAGTTCGGCTTTTGGACGAGGAGGCTAGAGGACATGGGATAGAAACACCAAAGAAGTTTTTAGCCTAATTAAATGTAATAGGCAGTCACTCCCTAAGTAAGAAGAAGCTTTACTCTAAAATGAAACTTTACATTTATTTTTGTTTGTAAGTAAGTATACTTACTATTACCACCGTTAATTGATATAGCCACGGATCGTTAATTTATGTGCTAACAGTAACACTAATCATAGCCCTAGCTGATTTATTCTTGCTGTCATTCTGTGTCTAGCACTGTTCTAGCAAGATCTAGTAACCTGGCCGGCCTTGAAATCCAGCGCCACCCCACCTCTACCCTGTGCGTGCTAGAAAAGGCTGGGCAAGCAGCCAATGGAGACCGTTTTTCTTGGGGTATTTTTTTTTTCCGTTTGCTCAGAAGTTTTATATGTGGTAGCATTGACTGTATAATCATATAACAGACACTCGTTAATATTTTACCTGCATTAACTCATGTAATTCCCACAGCTTCCTTATTTCAAAAGTATTGGTATATACTGGTGGCATCCCCCTATTTAGAGGAGGAAACTGGGACAAAAGAGATAAAATAATTTTTACCAAGGTCCAGAGGTGAGTGACAGATCCAGAATTCTAACCCAAACTTTAATCTCCACACCTCATTACCTGTGCACATCCGCAGCAGACACCCTAACACCCAAATGAGGGAGACCTCAGCGTGCCATGCCCTTAAGAAACTAGAAAGTATCTGCCAGGACAGGGATAGACAATGGACCTGTTCTAGGTTTTGCATCCGGCCTGAATTGATACTGTGGAGCACTGGAACCTAAAACCCCTGGCATTGAGAACTTTGATGTCACCCCAGTCAATGGTAAGACTCCTAGCCACCTGCATCATGAGGAGAGAAGTAGACCTTTGTCCTGACTTGGACTTACATAGTGGTTTGCCTGAAAGAGGCATGGATGGCCGGGTGTGAGCTTTCTCATGGAAGGTATGTTGCCAGTGCCTGGGATGACTCACCCTCATCCTTGCAGGTCTGCAGATACCCCATGACTCTTTAAAATAATAGTATGAATACGATTGTTCACCCTTCAAGGCACCTTCTTTCCAAGTCCTCCAAGGTCTGGGATGCCCAAGCATTTATCCAAACTACTCTCTGAACATAAATTAATTCAAACAAAGATGCCAATGAGTTTAAAGGACATTTCAACCAAAGTACGGTGAAACCCAGTGCTCCAAAGCAGAAAGCATTCCTTGTTTAACCAGAATATCTATACCCCTCCACTGCCAGCATTTTTATTTCCTGGACATACAAGTCAAACCTACCTGGAGACTCAAAGTCTTCTGTCCCTCTGCCAGGCAAGCTACTCCCAGCTCTGTCTACCTCTCCCAATTGATCATGTAGATATCCACTCAAATGTCAGTTCCCAACAGATCTCTCCTGTTGCTTCCTACCTTGACCACAATCTAATTTAGATCTCCTTTTGAAACTCTATAGTTCCCTGCACTTTATAATACTATGGCTTGTGATAATCATTTAATGTCTATCTCACCCAGCCAGAGAATATAGGAAGCTGCCCATCTCCTCAGCCCCAGTGCCTAGCATCAGTGCTCAATAAACATTAAAAAAATGAAACCTGGCCCTGTACTAGCTAGCACAGGGACCTTGGATAAATCACATACATATTCTCTCTGATCCTCAGCCTCAGCTGTAGAATTAGCCAAGAAACAACAGTTTAGATCACAATATCTGAAGGGTCTAACCACGCTCCAAGCCCTCCTATAGATGAATCTATCCGCCCATAGTCATTAATATAGAAGTAACATTTCTGTTCTCAACCAAACTGCAAAGTGAGGACCTGCTGTTCTTTAATGAACTTCACCTTCCCTATTCTATGCTTCTCAATTGGACACCCCACTCAGGGAAACCTCCCACCCCTGCACAATCTGTGCCCTGCTAAACATGTCTTTTCATCCTGGAGGAATTAAGACCTTCCCTTTTTATCTCATCTCGTTATTAGTAAAGCATCGTATAAACTCATTCTTACTGAAGTATGAGTAACTGATAATAGGATGTAAACATGGAGCCCAGAATGAGCTTGTCAAGGGGAGATTTGTTATTCTTCAACAAACCTATAGGGTGCCTTGTTAATGAGCAGCACCATGCATCTGAGACACATGGTAACATATGTAAAGCACTTACTGTAGGCGGTCAGTAAGTGAAGATGAGGAGGGGTCAGTAACTAAACATAAGGAGGGGCCCTAGGCCCAGGCAAGCCATGGAGCCTGCCCCAGTTTTCACAGCTTGGCAGGGACAGCACAGGAATCCAGATCTGTCTCTCACTAGTGTCCTAAAATCATAAGTCTGAGAGGTAAGTTATATGGCACAGGAATTCAGGCCTGGGGAAGGGGTATCTGGAGTTGACAGAGACTTCATCAAAAAAGGTTTAGGACATCTAATTTCTTAAAGTACATGATATAAATGGGAGCTTACATTTTTCTCTTGAATCTCAGATTTTAAATAGTGATACATCATTAAAGAACAATAGTGCAAATGAGAGCACAAAACTAAAGGGACACAGAAATAAAACCAAAGACATAGCAGTTATGTCATAAACACTATGATCTTGTCAGGACTTTGAACATAAATCAGCCAAGAGGACTCATGATTATTAGAAAGAAAGATTAACTCTGAGAAATAATGACCGTCCCCTTTGGGTTAAATTTGGGCATAGTTACAGTTCCTCGTTAATGAATATGTGTCACCTGCAGTGCTTACCAGGCACATAGATATGTGCCACGCTTGAGCTGGGTACTATGAATGAAATTTGGCGGAGACACAGTCCCAGTGGGTCTTCTCCTCTTTCTAAGTTCAGATTCTGCTACCAGGAGAGATGTTTAAATCACTTCTTGGTTTCTTTCACTATTTCAGAAAGTATGAGCTTCATGTAATAAGCAAACTCAGAGGGAATGACACCTACATCTTTATATTGAGTCTGTCTTTTCATGTAGGTGTCAGTCAGAATATGGTTCCCAACATGAATTCCACAAAGGAATTATTATTTTTCTTCAGAAAATCATTGTCTACCATTCTGGAGACCATGATTTTTACCAACCTGACTGTTGGTCAAATAAGTTTTTAAATAATGATATATATGTTTGCTCACTTATAGTTTGCATTGGATGTGGGGGGACAGGCTGTAAACAGGCAGGATCCTTATAGCCTAAGGCTTAGTTTTAAGGCTAAGCCTTTTCTACCGTTTTTGATGTAGGGTGGTGCACTCTCATGAGGAATCCCATTATCCCTCAGATAAGTGACTTTGTATCAGAGACTTCATTGTTTGTATATTGGATTAAAGGTTTTGATTTCTATACTATAAAGTGGGGCAGACCGGGAGCTTGCACTCTCTCAGTTCCTGAGATTAGCATTAGAGAGAAGAGCAGAGAAAGGCCACATGGAGGAGAGGGGAAGCAGCCAAAAATGGCAGAGGGCTGAAGGAGAAGCCAGTTTGTGTAGAGTTTGTGCAAAGAGAAGGAGATGAAGAACAGAGGTGAATAAGGCTGGTGAGGTAAATACCATTGATTCTAGGAAACTCGGATAAGTCAGTGGCTTTGGGACCCCTGATTGGAAAGGGAAGTGTTTTCCCACTGTGTGTATTTCTTGCCCGCAGGGTGCAAGCTAGGATTAAAGCTAATGGCCCACCAGCTCTTGGCTTTGTTGTTTCATTACCATCCGAATCAAATGTGAACCTGCATGGGCCAGGCGACTGTGATGGTGGCCATGGATACTGGCTTTACACTGACAAGCTATTTTGGGACCATACTGCAAAGTACAATTGACTTTGCCAGAGCCAACCTTACAAATTCAGCTTTTCATACCAATCACCTGGCACATTGACTTACACTGTGTAAAGCCAATACCCATGGCCACCATCACAGCCGCCTGGACAATGCAGGTTCGCATTAGATTCAGTCGGTAATGAAACAATGGAGCCAAGAACTGGTGAGCCATCAGCTTTAATCTTAGCTTGCAACCGGCGGGCAAGTAAAAACACACACTGGGCTCCAAAACCTACTCATTCGGTGCTCACAAAGCTACTGACTTAACCGAGTTTCCTAGAATCAAAGGCTTACAGATCACCATTCTTATTTACCTCTGTTCCCCATCTCCTTTTTTCTGCACAAACTGGCTTCTCCCTCAGCACTCCACCATCTTGGCTGCTTCTCCTGGCCTCTTCCATGTGGCCTGTCTTTGCTCTCCTCTCTAATGCTAATCTCAGGAACCAAGAGCGAGCAAGCTCCCAGTCTGCCCCACTTTATAGTGTAAAAATCCAAACCTTTAAGCCAATCTACAAATAAAAAAGTCTCTGATACAAAGCCACTTATCTGAGGCATAACGGAATTCCTCATGAGAGTGCACCATCCTACATCAAAAAGGGTGGGAAAGGCTTAGTCTTAAAACTAAGCCTTGGTCTATAATGACTCTGCCTGCTTACAGACTTTTCCCCACACACATTAATATAATCACGCCCATCCCAAGCAAGAAGGGCAACTAATATCATCACCATGGAGAAGGGCTTCTATGTGGGCAGTGCCATCTATAACAAAGTGAGCATAATATATTTTATCTGCCCGACACACTGACTACAAACAACTACTCTGGTCACTCTTAAGTGAAAACTGGCTTATGTTCAAACACTTAACACCTTCAGATATGGAGCAAGCTAATATGAGGTGTTCCATAAATACTTTCCTCTTCTCCATATCTATAATTTAGTTCTGCCCAAGAAGCTCAGCTTCAGAAATAGGCAAGTATGACATACTACCAACCCAGTGGTCAGCAAACCACAGCTCTCCTGGCAGCCAGTAGGGTAGTGCTGTTGAATCTCCTGTGACGGGAAATGCCAGTCAGATTCATGGGAAACTAGGAGGGATGGCTCCTGCCTCGAAACGAGGCAGCTAAGACACTGTCACTGAGTCTGTCTGTACCTCTACTTCCTGGCTAAGACAGCTGACTTCTAAACCTGGCCTGATCTCCGAAGGGTGGGGTAAATTTCTTTCCCCCAAGCTGATGCCGCACAGAGGGAAGTGCTCTGCCCAAGAATGATTATGACTGCATTAGTGGAGAATGACTCACTCAGCACAGAGATTTTGGTAGCTGTCTTACTGTGTCTCTCCTCAGAGCCACAAGCCATAGATTCTCCTCATGTGACTCTAGTCCCCTCAGCCTTCCCTCCACCAGAGCCCAGGGTTAATGGTTGCTGTTGAGATTTTTGTGTTGGCCCTTTAGGAGAATGACTGAGTCTCTGCAGACTCTCGCCCCTTTCCAGCAGATGGCAACCTTGCTGCTTTTCACAGCCCAATGCTAATGTGGGCACCTCTTTCCAGTTTTGGTTCTCTGGGCATGAGAGCCTGGCTAAGGGTTAGGCCACACACCTCAGGGGGAATTCCCTCCACAGCTGAGATATCCTTCTTGAATCTCAGCTGTGATTCATGGAAGTGGGACCAGCCCTTTTTGCATCTTCATTCTTCCTACCAGTCTTGATGTGGCTTTTTTTGTGAATCCTTGGTTCTAAGACTCCTTTTTATTTAGTCTTGAGTTGGTTTTTTAGGATGATTTTTTTAAATTTAGTTGTAATTCCAGTTTGGTACTGGGAGGAGGTGAGTGTAGCTTTCACTTACTCTGCTGCCTGCTTGGATCTCCCTGTACACTTTTTCTAGGCATGTCTGTATATGTTCGTTGAGCACATGCACAGAGTAGGCACTTATTTGCTAGAGGGTCAGAGTGCATGGTGTCAAGGCTCCCAAGTAGAGTGTCCCCAGGGAGAAGTGAAGGGACTCATAGCAGAAACCAGGGTATCTTATTCTGCTGTTTGTTTTGATTTTTCATCTCTCTCTCAAGTGTTAGGTTCTCTCTGAAACCCATTGTGATATAGACAAACAAAGGTTGGTTGACTTATTATAAGAGATTTCTTTTCTTATATTTATATTAGGAAGCAAATATAAAATATAAATTTATGAAATAATATGCACTTACTTGGTTAATTACCCCTTTGTTGCAGACTATGTCTTCTCCCAAAGTTCAGTGTCCTCTCCTTTATCTTTTTTCTCCAGAACCCCTATGTAAAGCCAGTAGCCGCAGCCACCATCACAGCTGCCTGGCCCGTGCAGGTTCACATTTGATTCAAACAGACAGTAATAAAACAATGGAGCCAAGAACTGGTGGGCCATACCTTTAATCCTAGCTCGCACCCGGCAGGCAAGAAATACACACAATGGGAAAACACTTCCCTTTCCATTAAGGGCTAACAAAGCCACTGACTCATTCAAGTTTCCTAGAATCTAAGACTCCTACCTCACCAGTCTTATTCACCTCTGTTCCCCATCTCCTTCTCTCTGCACAAACTGGCTTCTCCTTCAGCACTCTGCCATCTTGGCTGCCTCTCTTCTGCAATACTGATGGCAGAATCTGAGCGAGTAAGAGCCCCTGGTCTGCTTCATTTCATAGTGTAGGAAATTAAAGCCAATATACAAATAAAAAAGTCTTTAATACAAAGCCACTTATCTGAGGCATGAATGGGATTCCTCATAAGAGTGCACCACCCCACATCATGCAACAGTCAAGGGTGTGGGAAAAAGCTTAGTATTGAGAAGATCTTAGTATTAAAAGAATGTTGAAAAGATCTTAATATTAAAATGGTGGGAAAGGCTTAGTCTTAAAATTAAGCCTTAGGCTATAAGGACTTTGCCAGCTTACAGCCTCTCTCAAACCCAATGCAAACTGTAAGCGAGCAAACATAAACATCGTATTTGCAAACTTATTTGACCTATACTTCATCAAGGTGAAAGTGTTCTATGCAGACACAGTGTAAAACCTCTGTTTCTAGCAGATATTCCTTTTTATGACATGAAATAAAATTAAACTATGATTCAAAGAAGTAGATATAAATTTTAAGACAAAGTGATATTTTAAACTAAAAACAGCATGTCCTGTAGACAAAGTTCAGAAAAATTTGAAATTCAAATATGACCCCAGGGAGGAAAAAAGGCAATATAAATCTAAATAATCTTATGCTTGATTATAACCTAAATAATCATATCTTCTCCTTTCTGGTTGTGACTGTCCTAACTAAGACTCTCCTGTACTGTGTCAACTATTGTCTTAATATCATGTTTTTAAAATTCAAATATGAGCAAAATATAGGTCTGAATAAATTGTTTGTAATAATACTGGAGTGCTGTAAAGCCAGTAGCCACGGCCACCATCACAGCCGCCTGGCCCGTGCAGGTTCACATTTGATTTGGACGGTAATAAAACAACAAAGCCAAGAACTGGTAGGCCATTAGCTTTAATCCTAGCTCACACTCTGCGGGCAAGAAATACACACAGTGGGAAAACACTTCCCTTTCCATTCAGGGCTCCCAAAGCCACTGACTTATCCGAGTTTTCCTAGAATCAAAGGTTTCGACCTCACCAGCCTTATTCATCTTTGTTCCCCATCTCCTTCTCTCTGCACAAACTGGCTTCTCCTTCAGCACTCTGCCAATTTTGGTTTCTTTTCCTCTCCTCCACGTGTCCTTTCTCTGCTTTCCTACAGCATGGGTTTCTCTGCCCCATTTTATAGTGTAGAAATCAAAACCTTTAATCCAATCTATAAACAAGGAAGTCTCTGATACAAAGCCACTTATCTGAGGCATAATGGGAGGATTCCTCATGAGAGTGCACTACCCCACATCATGCAACAGTCAAGGGTTTGTGGAAAAGCTTAGTCTTAAAACTAAGCCTTAAGCTATTAGGATGCTGCCTGCTTACAGCCTGTCCCTCACATCTAATGCAAACTATAAGTGAGCAAACATATATATCATATTTACAAACTTATTTGACCAACAAATGCCATGAGGAAATATTCACTTAATAGGTTAAACAAATTAAGATGATTATTTTCCAGATGTTTAATTTTTTATATCCCATGCCTTCAGTTATTTTTATGAGCTTAAAAAATATTTTAACCACAATGATCATATAAATATCTGAAAACATATGATATAAAATATTAAAATTTTTACTTTGCTCTTCTTAGGCTTATAAAGCCTTTCTACCCGCTATGATTGCTAACAACCATGGTGTTGGGCAGATAATATATATTATGCTCACTTTCTTAAAGATGGTGCTGCCCACGGGGAAGCCCGTTGCCCAGGTGATAACATTAGTTGCCCTTCCTCCTTGGGATGGGCGTGATTGTATTAATGTGTGTTGTGGGAGGGCTTTCACACCAAAAGGTTTTAAAAGGAAGAGAGATCACGTTGTTCAAGAGAAGAGGGATTATGTTCTAGGAGGAGAGCAGATAAAGGCCACGTGAAGGCCAGGAGAAGCAGCCAAGATGGCAGAGTGCTAAGGGAGAAGCCAGTTTGTGCAGTTTGTGCTGGAGAAGGAGATAGGGAACAGAGGTGGATAAGGCTGTTGAGCTAGAAACCTTTGATTCTAGGAAACTCGAATAAGTCAGTAGCTTTGTGAGCACTGAATGAGTGGGTTTTGGAGCCCAGTGTGTGTTTTTACTTGCCTGCCAAGTGCAAGCTAGGATTAAAGCTAATGGCCCACCAGTCCTTGGCTCCATTGTTTCATTACCATCTGTCCGAATCCAATGCAAACCTGCATGAGCCAGGCTGCTGTGATGGTAGCCGTGGCTACTGGCTTTACACATGGACATTTAGCTTGCATTTCAAGTGCAATTGGATTATTTGGAGGAAAATGGCTGACAGAGAAGAAACATGTAATATTTTACATTTGCACATTTTTTCTAATTTTAACTTACTTAATAGCTCTGAGTAATCAGCATTGACTTGATGCACCAATAATAAAGATAATAAATTGTAGGGAATCACCCATCTAACCTTGAACCCCCTATGACTTGGATTGAGGAACTTTAGTTATCAGCCAAGAACTGGTGGGCCATCCTTTATTCCAGCTCATAAAAAAAGCCCTGAGTGAGTGTCTCTTGGACAAGAAAGTGTAAGTGGGTGACCTTTGTGCGGACACAAAAAAATGCATGTGAATGGGCTTTAGAAAGTTAGCCTAGAGGTCCTAGGTTTCCCCTTCCTTTGTGCTTGTAATTAGCAAAAGAAAAAGAATGTTCTGACCAAATTAGCCCTTTCTTCATGTCAGCAAAAAATCCATTAATCATTTCTCCCCTTGCCACCTGATCTCCCTCCTTTGTAATTCTGTTACCTCTGTTCTGTTTCTGATCAATAAAAGCTAAGGAAGAAGGAGATTCAGGAGGTCTTTCTTTGCCTCCCTTGGCAGACCTCCCCCTCTTCCTCTTGACATAAGTTTGTGTCTTGAGTAGGTTTTTTCCACATGACACCGATAGTTTCCAGTGGGCTGGAGTACTACAATAAATTAAGAAGTATATTCAATAAGGGAAGTGGTCAAGAACTACACAGTGCCTGAAAACTGCTTGTCAGATGTACTTAGCCGAAGTTGAAGTATGCATTTTGGAAACATTATGTCTTATGCAATCCCCTGAGTTTTAAAAAAATAGAAAGAGACTTTACTGATGAAGATTTTACTCAAGTGATTAGCATAATCACTGTCCCCCAAAATTCACCTGGCACTATCATCTGGATGGTAAGGATGGCCACTGTAAGGCCAGTAACTATGGCCACCATCACAGCTGCCTGGCTCATGTGGGTTTTCATTTAATTTG
This sequence comes from Rhynchonycteris naso, assembly GCA_037038555.1. Classification (NCBI taxonomy): domain Eukaryota; kingdom Metazoa; phylum Chordata; class Mammalia; order Chiroptera; family Emballonuridae; genus Rhynchonycteris; species Rhynchonycteris naso. The sequence goes on from CM072998.1 coordinate 235,740,972, forward strand.
GATAAATCATAATGAAACAACAGAGCCAAGAACTGGTGGGTCATCCTTTATTCCAGCTCATAACCAGCAGGCGAGAAAATACACACAGCAGGAAAACACTTCCCTTTCTGTGAGATCAGTTGGCAATGGGAGAAAGTCACATGGAGAACCAGGTCTGGGGACTTTGGCCGGGACCACCCACACCCATGACAGCCAAAAGAAATGGCCCAGGAGCATTTTGAAACTGTCAGCCAATGAAATTTCACCACAACCTATAACACCACCACCACCCTACCAACACTATAAATTACCACTGGATAGGAGAGCCTGCGCAACCTCCCTGGCCCGTGTCTTGCAGGCCAATGAACCTCGCCTCAGACCACTCTAAATAAAGCTTTTTCTTGTCCACACTTGGTGGCTATGTCCTTCTTTCTTCCTCAGCGGAAAATACCTTACATTTGGTGCTGAAACCCAGGAGGAGCTTGAGTCTGCAAGGACTGCTCCTCTCCCCTTCCAAGGAAGACCAGGACCTCCTACCTCCCACCCACTTTGGCACATGGTGTGGTAGGTCCCCTGCCTCCAGCCTCCCCTCAGTTCTTTCTGAATCTGAGACTCCCTGTCCATAATTGCTACTATGTCAGGACCTCCTACCCTTTCTGAGTGTGTGTGTGCCTGTGGAGACAACACGGACACTCCCACTCTGCCTGACTGTCCGGTGGCCAGAGATTGAGTTGCAGGACACCAATTCTCATCTCTGGTCACCCCAAGGCTGAGGGTGGCCATGGGGGCACAGGAATCAAAACCTGGCTCAAAAACACCCCTAGGGTACCTTATCCAGAATCTCTCAAACATAGATCCCTCCCTAAAGAAGAAGAAACTGATTTTCTACACTGTGGCCTGACCATGATACCGACCGGATAACCAGACAAGGTGGCCTCCTGAAGGGCTTTAGACTTTAACACCCTTACCGATTTACAGAACTATTGCCAGAGAACTGGGAAATGGTCAGAGATCCCTTACATTCAGGGCTTCTGGTATTTGCACTCCCATCCTAATCTCTGTGCCACCTGCTCTATGGCACAGATTCTTTTAGCCAGAGAAACCTCAGCTAAACCCTCTGCTCCTGATCTTTCCTCCTTCGTCAACACCCTTGAGAAACTCTCTTCCCTTCCTGTGTGACCCCCTCCGCCCTATCAGAATCCTCCTCTCCCTTGTCAGATCCTGTTTCTCATTTGCCTGCAGATACCCATCCCTCTCTCTCCTCCCCTGTCAGTGCTCACACCAGATCTCACTCCAAGCCACAAGAGGGAGACAACCTTCTCTGTCCTCTCCATGAGGTGGCCAGAGCAGAAACAGTTGTTTGAGATCATGCTCCTTTTTCCCTCTCTGATCTGTCTGCAATCAAAAAGCATTTAGGAGCCTGATCAGGCGGTGGCACAGTAGATAGAGCGTCGGACTGGGATGTGGAAGACCCAGGTTCAAGGCCCTGAACTCGCCAGCTTGAGCGCGGGCCCATCTGGCTTGAGCAAAAGCTCGCCAGCTTGGACCCAAGGTCGCTGGCTCCAGCAAGGGCTGGCTCAGTCTGCTGAAGGCCTGTGGTCAAGGCACATGTGAGAAAGCAATCAATGAACAACTAAGGTGTTGCGACGGTGATGAAAAACTAATGATTGATGCTTCTCACCTCTCTCCGTTCCTGTCTGTCTGTCCCTATCTATCCCTCTCTCTGACTCTCTCTCTGTCCCGGGGAGGGGGGGGATAACATTTAGGCTCCTACTCTTCTCTTCCCACTGCCTATACCAAGGACCCCCAAAGCCCTATCTGAGACCTGATGAACATGGCATTTAAAGTTTTTAATGGTCAGGAGGAAAAGGCCGAGGCTGCTCGCCAGGCCCACATGCAACAAAAGGTAACACTCCAAACCCAGGCTCTTGTGGCAGCCCTGAGGCTGGCAGATCAACAGGGACAAGGAATAGGAGGTGCCTAACCCAAGTCCTGGCTGCAAAGAGAAACCCCACCAGGAGTTTGCTTTAAATGTGGCAAATAGAGTCACTAGGCTTAGCAGTGCCCCTTCCCGAGGCCACCCACTAATCCCTGCCCTGACTGCAAGCAGCCAGGTCACTGGCAGAGCGATTGCCCCCTTTGGGTAACAGGCTCTTCCTCGGCACCTCCAAGTGAAGGACAAGCCACCCAAATGGGAGGCCAAGCCCACCAGGTGGGCCCATCGCTTGAACTTCTCGGTCTCATGGACGACTGACATGGCCCAGACTCAAAGACCCTCATCACCCTCGCCAAGCCCAGGGTAATGCTGCAAATAGTGGGTAAGTTCATCTCATTTCTTGTGGACATGAGGGCTGCCTTATCTGTTTTACCATCACACTCTGGACCTTTATTTCCCTCACAGGTCTCTGTTATGGGAGTGGATGGGATCCCTTTTTGTCTCCTTCACATGCCACCCCTGACATGTAGTTTGGACAAATTTCCCTTTTTGCACTCCTTCTTAATTATGCCATCATGCCCAGTACCCCTTCTGGGCCGAGACATTCTACAAAGTCTCGGAGCCACTATCCAGCTGACAACATCTTCCCACTTACTCCTACCACTCCTTACTGAAGGCTCTCCCACTACCACAAATTACCCTAACATGGTCACACCACCTATTTCACCAGATATTGTCTACCCTCAAGTCTGGGACACTTCTACCTCTGTAGTAGCTACCCACCACCCACCTTGAAGGATCCCTCCCAATTCCCACCTAGGCCCCAATTCCCTATTTCAGCAAGTCACTGCCAGGGCCTTAAACCAATAACCTTCCTCTTGAACCAAGGCTTACTCATCCCCAAAGACTCTCCCTGCAATACCCCCATCCTTCCTGTTCAAAAACCTTCAGGAGCTTATCACCTCATACAAGACTTACGCCTAATCAACCAGGTGGTAGTTCCCCTCCATCCTGTAGTCCCTAATTCCTACACATTACTTTCACACATTTCCTCAGACACCATTCACTTCACGATCTTAGACCTCAAGGATTCTTTCTTTACCATTCCTCTACACCCTGGCTCTTACTTTCTGTTTGCCTTCACCTGGACAGACCCAGACACTAACGCAGCCCAACAACTTATGTGGACCATCCTGCCCCAGGGATTTAGGGACATCCCACACCTGTTTGGGCAGGTGCTAGCTTGAAATCTGGCTGCATGCAATCTTGAAACTAGTACTCACTTACAATATGTAGATGACCTACTCCTCTGCAACCCTTCGCTGTCTGCCTCCAGAGAACACACTGCCACTCTTCTCAACTTCCTTGCTTCAAAGGGGAATCGGGTCTCCTCTACAAAGGTTCAACTTCACTCTCAGTTCGTAATCTATCTAGAGCAGTGGTTCTTAACCTGGGTTCTATCAAACTCTAGGGGTTCGATGAGTCAGTCTCAGGGGTTCAGAGAAGCCTCTGCCGAGGAGGCCAGAATAAAGTAATACCATAATTTGTTGTGAGTTCATGCACTTTGTTGGTTTTGTTCTTTGAGCAAGGTGATGTTCATGCACGGCTCATTTTGTGCACCAGTAAAATAACATATACCTATGTCTTGAATTTGGAAAAAAAAAATCCTATTTTATTTATCACTAAAGAAGGGTTCGGTGAATGTGCATATGAAACTGGTGGGTTCGGTACCTCAAAAAAGGTTAAGAACCACTGATCTAGGCATTGCCTTAACCCCCACCACCTGAGGTCTCACCCTAGATCGTACTCAGACCCTCCACAGTCTCCAACCACCTACCATCACTGATCAGATTCTTTCTTTCTTCGGTCTGATGAGCTTCTTTAGACACTGGATTCCTAATTTTGCTCTTTTGGCTAAACCCCTCATGAGGCTGCAAAAGAGACTCCCAAGGAACCTCTCACATCCCCCAACACCATCAGAAGGGCTTTCTCTACCCTTCTAAATGCCCTCATCTCTTCCCCGCCTCTCGCTTTACCTGACCCCAGACACCCTTTCCACCTTTTCACTAATGAAAAGCACGGTAATGCAACTGGAGTACTAACTTACCCTGTGGGGCCTACATACTGCCCTGTGGCATATCTCTCTAAACAATTAGACACCACCATCAAAAGTTGGCAGCCCTGCCTCCGGGCACTGGGCGCAGCAGCTGAACTCATCAAGGAGGCTAGTAAACTCACCCTTTCCCAATCTATCACTGTCTTTTCCTCCCACAAGCTCACCAACCTCCTTTTGCACAAATCTCTTTCTCTATTGGGTTCTTCCTGCCTACAAGAATTTCAACTCCTGTTCATCGAAAACCCTTAAGTCACTCTTTTGCCCTCTCCCCAACTCACCTGAGCCACTCTACTGTCAGCTCCAATGACACTTCTGGAACCCACCCACTCTTGTACAGAGCTAATAGATTTCCTTAACAGACCCCAAGATGGATTATCATATTCTCTTTTAAAAGATTCAGATTTAATACTCTTTGTAGATGGGAGCTCTGTACAGGGACCCGATGGATGACGACGGGCAACCTACGCAGTAGTCACTACCTCCTCCACCCTAGAAGCCCAACAACTGCCAAAGGGCATCACCTCCCAGAAAGCAGAGCTAATTGCCCTCACGCAGGCACTCACTCTGGCCCAGGGAAAACGCGTGACCATATATTCTGACTCTAAATATGCTTTTCTTATCACCCACAGCAACTCTGTCCTCTGGAAGAAAAGGGGCTTCCTCACTACCAAGGGCTTCCCCATAATCAATGCTACCCTCATTTCTAAATTTTTGCAGGCATTACAGCTTCCCGCTGAGGTAGCCATGGTACATTGTAAGGGCCATCAAACCTCTCAGGACCCGGTGGCCTTAGGAAATGCTCGGGCTGACAATGTGGCTCAAAACCTCACCATGGGGACCTCCCCCACTCCTCTCATGTTTCTCTCCACCTCTTTGATACCTTCCTACACTCCTGAAAAAGAACAGGTCCTCCTCAGGAAAGGTGGAGACATGTGCAATCAGGGATGGATATTTCTCGGAGATAATATTGCCTTACCAAAAGGACAGGCTGAAATTCTCCTCTCTGATATCCACTGTTTCTTACATATAAGTCCAAAAGCTCTCTATCGGGTCTTGCAATCACTCTTTTGCTTCTCTGGCCTACAGCAAACTATTGAAAGGGTATGTGCAGCATGTACAATCTGTTCCAAAACCTCTACACAAGGGGGTCTTCGCCCCTGCTTCCCTACTCATCAGCTGAGGGCGAACTTACCGGGCCAAGGTTGGCAAATCAACTTCACTTACATGCCCCCTCACAAAAAACTTTGCTATCTCCTAACTTTTGTTGATACCTTTTCAGGGTGGATAGAAGCCTTTCTCACCTCTTGAGTTCATGCACTTTGTTCGTTTTGTTCTTTAAGCAAGGTGATGTTCATGCACGGCTCATTTTGTGCACCAGTAAAATAACATATACCTATGTCTTGAATTTGGAAAAAAAATTCTATTTTATTTATCAGCCAATGACATTTTGCCATGACCTATCACAACACCATCACCCTACCAATGCTATAAATTACCCCCGGGCGGGAAAAATAGCGCAACTTCACTGGCCCCTGTCTTGCGGACCAGTGAACCTCACCAGGGAGCGCTCTAAATAAAGCTTTTGCTTGTCCACACTGGGTGGCTATGTCCTTCTTTCTTTCTCGGTGGAAAATATCTTACACTTTTTATTCAGGTCTCCCAAAGCCACTGACTTTCTCTGGTTTTTCCTAAAATCAAAGGCCTCACCAGCCTTATTCACCTCTGTTCCCCGTCTCCTTCTCTCTGCATGCCTCCATCTTGCCTCCCTGCCTCCTCTCCAACCACATGGCCTCTCTCTCCTGCAACAACATGGTTTCTCCTCCAAAACGGCCTCCTAGCTGCTCATTTTAAAACTTCTCCCGGGACAACCCCTCCTCCAGCACACATTAATAACTAAGTTCCTTCCCAAACAGGAAGAAAGCCAGCTCAGAAACTGGCTCTAAAAGAAGCAGACATCTTGTCCTTCCCTACCAGGGCATGCCCTGGAGCAACATTTTATGCACCGGCTGACACAGATCCATGAAACTCATGCATCAGGGACCCTAACTGCAACACTTGGATGACTTAGGCCAGCTTGCCCATTGGACACTTTCTTATACTTTTTAGCTGAGCAGCCTGGTTCAAGATTCACAATATCAGTCTAAAAGTTCATCTCAGTTAGGTAAATATGTTTTTCAGAATGACCAGTTACCCAAAAAATTACCGGTCTATGCATATTTCTCTATACCCTAGACTTCCCTCCTTCTCTCATTCTTAGAAATCATCACATATTAGTATTACCTCTCTCATATAATAAATGATGAAACTTTGAAGTGATGCAGATATATTTATAGCTTCTACAATATTAACCCTTTTCCTAACACAGTACGTATCTCTCTGTCTTCAGATGGACATTTCCACCCCCATCTGACCTTAGAAACAGATGTAAGCTTTTTGTAATTCCCACAGTGAGGGGCTGGCCTCCACTGCCTCAGACCACCAAAGTTGTTGTTTAGAATGTAGATTCCCTGGTCCTGGGTCATATCTGCTTACCCTGATTTGGGGATTTGAGGGACTCAGTGAGCTGCATTTATACCAAATGACACAGATGACCCTAGAAGCTAGTCAGGACTTTTCCCTCCTCCCTCCTTTGGTCTTACCCACCATCTTGGGCAGCATTGGAGCTGACAGCCCCACACCTGGCACTTATAACCTCGTTCTTGCCAGTTGTAGCTCCTTCTCAACAGAGCAAATATGCATACCTTGTTTGACTGGAGAGGCAAAAGGAAGGAAAAGTACACCTACTTTTCTACTCCAAACTTTTCTATTCAGTAAATTAAATATTCAGGTGTTCACTTAAACTGAGAGTGATTAAAGACAGTGTTGGGCAGATAAAATATATTATGCTCACTTTGTTAAAGATGGCGCTGCCCACATGGAAGTTCGTTGATATTAATGTGTGTTCTGGAACAAGCTGTGGGCAGGCCGGGTCATTGTAGCCTAAGGCTAAGTTTAAGAGTAAGCTCTTCCCACACCCTTGACTGATTGGATGATGTAGGGTGGTGCACTCTCTTGAGGAATCCCATTATGCCTCAGATGGGTGGCTTTGTATCAGAGACTTTCTTGAATGTATAATTGGATTAAAGGTTTGGATTTTCTAGGCTATAAACTGGGGCAGTCTAGGAGCTTGATCGCTCTCTTCGGTTCCTGGGTTCCTGAGATTAGTATTAGAGAGGAGAGCAGAGTAAGGCCACATGGAGGAGTGGAAGCAGCCAAGATGGCAGAGTGCTGAGAAAGAAGCCAGTTTGTTAAGAGTTTGTGCTGGAGGAGATGGGAAACAGAGGTGAATAAGTCTGGTGAGCTAGAAACCTTTGATTGTAGGAAACTCGGATAAGTCAGTAGCTTTGTGAGCACTGAATGTGTGGGTTTTGGAGCCCAGTGTGTGTTTTTGCTTGCCCGCTGGGTGCAAGCTAGAATTAAAGCTGATGGCTCACCAGTTTTTGGCTCCGGTGTTTCATTGCCATCTGTCCGAATCTAATGTGAACCTGCGTGGGTCGGGCTGCTGTGATGGCGGCCTCGACTACTGGCTTTACAGACAGCAAGCTCAAAATTGACATAGATGTCACTTTCTACTCTCCTTGCATTTTCAAGTTATTTAAGAGGTGGAAGATTAAGCTACCGAGTCCTTTATTTTTATTCTGGAAGTAGGAGAAATAGAAGAACTTTTGATCTGGGTATGATGACCCATGCTCCCCTGTTGGGCAGATAAAATATATTATGCTCACTTTGTTAAAGATGGCTCTGCCCACATGGAAGTTCGTTGATATTAATATGTGTTCTGGAACAGGCTGTGGGCAGGCCGGGTCGTTATAGCCTAAGGTTTAGTTTAAGAGTAAGCTCTTCCCCACACCCTTGACTGATTGGATGATGTAGGGTGGTGCACTCTCTTGAGGAATCCCATTATGCCTCAGATGGGTGGCTTTGTATCAGAGACTTTCTTGAATGTATAATTGGATTAAAAGTTTGGATTTTCTAGGCTATACACTGGGGCAGTCTGGGAGCTTGAGCTCTCTCTCTCTTGGTTCCTGAGTTCCTGAGGTTGGTATTAGAGAGCAGAGCAGATTAAGGCCATGTGGAGGAGAAGTAGCCAAGATGGCTGAGTGCTGAGGAAGAAGCCAGTTTGTTAAGAGTTTGTGCTGGAGGAGATGGGGAACAGAGGTGAATAAGTCTGGTGAGCTAGAAAGCTTTGATGCTAGGAAACTCGGATAAGTCAGTAGCTTTGTGAGCACTGAATGTGTGGGTTTTGGAGCCCAGTATGTGTTTTTGCTTGCCCGCCGGGTGCAAGCTAGAACTAAAGCTGATGGCTCACCAGTTTGTGGCTCCTGTGTTTCATTACCGACTGTCCGAATCCAATGCGAACCTGCACGGGTCGGGCTGCTGTGATAGAGGCCTCGGCCACAGGCTTTACATCCCCTCTCTTACCTATCCTCCTCCATCACTTATTATATTTCTTCTTTTGTGTGTCTTCCTGCCCCAGTTGGGTTGAAGTTCTCTGGCACAGAAACTGGACGTACAAACCGTGTGCCCCATATAACAGCTGGCAGACTATTCATTGATGTGGAAGTCTAGCAGTGTGACCACAGGAGGCTCCCCACAGCATGCACTCGGTTGTTATCAACTGAACTTTATATGACCGTGTCCCTTCCCACTCACTCCACTCTTCTTCCAGTGGGAGACCAAGATCACACAAAATAAGAACTCTGAAATTGTTGTCCAAGTCTCTGTTGGTTAGTCTTATGAAGAGACCTTAACATAATGATATTTTTAAACTTTAAAATATATATCACTATTGTTTGTCTTTTTCACATTATTGTGCAAGTAAATTTGCAGCCTTTTGATTTGCTAAATCTGTATTTATAAAACTATTTTCCCAGAAAATTAAGGGAATCAAAACCACTATTGTGTGCCCACTTTTTATAAAAACTGGAATGTTTGAAGGTTGTACTACTGGGTAAGTATGTCCTGAAATTTCAAAGAAACTACATTTTAAAAAAGGATCGACCATCTTTTATTATTTTCTATCTTTTTTTAATTATTTAAAAGGATATATATTTTTTAAGATTTAGCCTGATTTATAAATGGTTTTGGAATTTTTTTATTCAAATGTATTTGTATTTAAGATATTGAGTTTAATGCAAATGGTTTAGCAAAGCTGTGTTCCAATTGTCACCTGGATCTGCTCATTCATCCCCCAGCACTTGGTCACATTCCCTATCTGCCACCCAACTCCCATCTACCCTCTTCCCTGATTCCACAGAAGGACTAGACATCAGTAAGGGGACACAAATGCAACTTTCTACATCTAATGGAGATGACAGTAAATTAGTTTTCAAAGACTTGCTTTAAACTATTTAGACCTTTTGTTTAATATGGTTTTACATGTGTGCATATTGTACATCGGTGTATTAATTAGTCATCATTTTCCACTTCAAATTCTAGTTATTACCATGTTGATAATAAGGGAATAAACATAAAAGTAGATCAAATCGGAAAGGGAAAGAAGCAAATGGACAATAATGTCTTACAACCTCTTTATCCTTAATTTGTAAATCTTGTTTGTATTAATTTGTTAATTTTAGATTTTTTTGTTTTTGTTTTTGCTTTTGTTTCTTTTATCCCTTACCTGCCCTTCTGTGTTACCAGTTGCGGAACCAGACTATGCAGTCAGAAAGATAGTAGATGCTATCCTGCAAAAAACAAACAAACAACAACAAAAAAAACCATACTTGTATATACCAAGGTTTTTATACTTTTTAGTGTTTTTAAAAAGGTAACAATATCCACTTTTATGACTTTTCTAATGTACCATTACCAACTTATTCCAAATTCTACCAGGAGAAGCCACTTAAAAAATATCTGTAGAATGAATGAACTCTGATACCTTTCTTGTGCCCGTTTGCTAACATCATCTCAAATTTGCGTAGCTTCATTGTCTCCCTGGGATCTAGAAAGTGGAGCTGGATCCTGCCAGCCATCTTAGCATTACTGGCAAAAAGAAGTGGATTCATGCATGAGGAGTGATAGGTGGGAGGCCATAAAGCTGGAAGTCAGGAGAACTGAGACATTGTTCTGGTTTGGCTATTAACTTCTCTTTGACCTTGAAGGAATGATTAATATCTTTGTTCCTCATTTTCCTCAAACTATCACTGAAAGGATCAAATAAGATATTATGGAAACACTTTAGATATCAGCAAATTTATTTGGGAGGCAATTAATTTGGGAATGTATCACAGGATTCTAACATCACACATTCCTTACTGCAAAAAAAAAAAAAAAAGTGTTCAAATCAGAAAAACTTCTGTGATCTGTGGGTGCTTCATGGGAACTTTTTTTTTTTAAGTGAGAGAGAGTGAGAGGGACAGACAGACAGGAAGGGAAAGAGATAAGCAGCAATTTTTCATTGAGGCATCTTAGTTGTTCATTGATTGCTATCTCATTTGTGCTTTGACCGAGTGGCTTTAGCAGAGCAAGTGACCCCTTGTGCAAGCCAGCAACCTTGGGCTTCATGCCAGTGACATTTGGGCTCAAGCCAGCAACCATGAGTGCATGTCTATGATCCCAAGCGCAAGCTGGTGACCTCCGGGCTTCAAACCTGGGTCCTCAGCATCCCAGACCAATGCTCTATCCACTGTGCCACAGCCTGGTCAGGCTATGGAAACATTTTTTAAAAAATAAAGAAGCTAGATGAGTATAAGTTTTTTGTTTTAAAGGAAGAAACACCCATGATTTAGGGTGAGAGATTTCTGAGGAAAAATAGTGAATTCTTTGAATACTTGGAATTTAAATTGGCACTACTCTATTTGAATTTGAATTTCTAATGCCCGAGATTCTATTTTAATGAATATCTAAGTATCATTAGAAAAAAACACACATCTGTTGTTGCCTCGACCTTTTCATCTTAAAAAAAAAAAAAGAAAAGAAAAACGTCATTTTTATAAAGTTGAAAGCTATGTAGAAACATTTTTTGAAGGCTTTCTTTTTTCTTCACTGGGTATGTATGTATGTGCAGGCATCCTAGCCACACAAGATATATATCTGACCCTGAAACAATTGTGTACTTTCCCATAGCCTTTAGATCAGTGGTTCTTAACCTTTTATGAGGTACCGAACCCACCAGTTTCATATGCGTATTCACCGAACCCTTCTTTAGTGATAAATAAAATATGATTTTTTTTCCAAATTCAAGACATAGGTATATGTTTTTTTACTGGTGCACAAAATGAGCCGTGCATGAACATCACCTTGCTCAAAGTACAAAATCAACAAAGTGCATGAACTCACAACAAATTACGGTATTACTTTATTCTGGCCTCCGCAGCAGAGGCTTCTCCGAACCCCTGAGACCGACTCATCAAACCCCTAGGGTTTGATAGAACCCAGGTTAAGAACCACTGCTTTAGATTAAGGTTCAAATAACCAAGGCTAATGATTCTCAACCCTGGCTGCTTTACCTGGGAGACTTTTTAAAGATACCTATGCCTAGTTCGTCCTCTAATTGAATCAGAATCTTTGTGGATGAGGCCTGGGTTCTAATTTTAGAAAAAACATGTGATCTGACTCTGGCCTCTCCAGTCACGACTGCTACCACCACCACCACCGCCACCACCACCACCACCACCACCCGCCTCTGCTCAGCCATGCTGGCGAAGTTCTTGGTTCTTGAAACAGTCCAGGGCATTTGCACATGCTGTGCCCCTTCTTGGCTTAAGCAATATTTCAGTGTCATCCCAAAATATCCCAAATGACTCCAATGCACATTCTCCTAGCACCTGACCCTGGCCTCCTTGGAATATCCCACAGCTGCATTGTGCATTTATTTGTGAGATCCTTGGATTATCACCCACCTCCCCACTGGGCCGTGAGTTCCTTGAGATCAGAGGCCAGTTGGTTTCCGCTGAGTGTCGTGTATTTTCAGTTCCAAGAAAGGGCCTAACAAAGAAGAGGTGCTCAATACTCATAGCAGATGTGGGAAATGAACGACAGGATGGAAGAGAAGCCAATATTTTGTGGCACAGGTGTTAAGAAATCAAAAACTACTTATTTTAAAAAATTCATGTGTAAAGTATTGTCACAAAACATTGAGCTCCGTTTTCTTATCTACAGCTCTGCCAGCCACAAGTCAGACACAAGCATCATTTGGAAAATGAAACTATAGAACTAACATAAAAAATGGACTCACTAAATGATCTGTGAACAATTTGAAATGTTCTGTTTGTGGGAGAGATGCTTTTTCTTATGCTAGTCATAGAATAATCGTGACAGGACAGCTATTCTGTCCATGTTTGAGTACAGGGCCCAAAGTCAAGACCAGACAGTAAGCCAAATATTTCAGAAGTTTGTGGTTTGGGTAAAACTGGCAATAAAGGATAAATTTGTGCTGTAAGGTGGTTAAAGAACTTAGGGGGATAAAATACAACCACCTTTAGCTCTATCCTCCTGACTCCTCCAGAGGCTCTTTCAGGAATCGAGCCTGAAGTTGGGGAGGGCAGGAACCACCTGGACACCTTGGGGTGCTCCAGGAGTGTCAGCAAGCACAGGTCCTTCACTTGGCCCCACCCTTAGTACAGTCTCAGGCTTACTGTGCCTCTCCTTTCTCTGCAGAGTGAACATCAGAATCCACGGGGTCAGAGTGCTCGGCAGGAGGGGGGTGCATGGGGATAGAGAATATGAACAGTCTTAGTTGGGTCTTGCAAAAGATCTGAGGAACTATTGCATCTAATCCTTACAGTAGGCCCAGAAAGAAAGATTGATGCCTGATTTTACACTGGAAGAAACTGAGGTTCACAAGGAAATTAACTTGCCTGAGATGACATTGTAAATACCAGAGCTAGGTTTCAAGTCAGTCTCATCGGAATCCACAGACTTCACTGCTTCCTGTCAATCATTACATAGTGTAGGCAAGCTCTGGAAATGGACATGAGAAGTGAGTTGAATAATGTAAATAAAGCAAGGAGAGATATAGAGACCCTGGGCTAGTGTCTTTCCACATGGTAGACAAGCCAGGTGACCCTGAGGCATGCATATTAATGAATGTGTGTATGTGTGAATTCACCTGCAACAGATCAGTGGCACTGCTTTTCAGCTCCACTGGTAAAGATGCTTTTATGAATCATAATGAGAAAGTTTACTCTTTTGTTCACTTCAGAATCCTGCACATCAAGATGGCACTGCTTGTGACTGAATATATAGGAAGCCCCAATGTCATGGATGGCTTCCTTCCAAAGAAGAGCAAAAGACCCACTCTATGGTTGATGCCATCTGATACCCAATGTTACATATTGCTTATTTCAATGAAGAAAAATATTTTTGTCTGATAGAATATATCTGGGGACTTTAAGTATCATTCTTATTCTTCTATCTGAACTAGTATTTTCAACCAATACTTTTGAAAATAATGCTGTCTGCTTTTTTGTTGAGTATTTTTTAAATTAATAAAAAATAGCTCATTTTGTCATTTCTGCTTGCAACATATGTTAGAAAGTTTAGCTTGCAAAATGATGAGTGTTTTGTGCCATTTCCAGAGGACACAGAACTCTGGATTTCCTATCACTTGCCATCAGCCTTGGCCTTTTTGAACCTCTGTCGGCCCCCTGATTAAAAAAATAAAAATAAAAACACCCTCCCATGTCAGTCTTTCCAAAGCAACCACACAAATGCTTACTTTTACAGGCCCTCAATGCTCACAGAGTAAGTGCCAGTCCTGATGAAAGTACATCAGGTATCTCTGTGACGGAGCCTTACTGTCCAGTCCCTGAAATCCCTAGTAGTCAGTTACGCTAGATCGAACTCTGAATGGGATCACTTTATTTTTCCTAAAACAGATTAAAGAATGGTTGCTTCTTACACTGAAAATGACCTTCTACTGAATTAGATGAACTGCCACTTATTAATTCAGAAAACACATTCGTGGGGTTAATTTCAAGTGTTTAACTTCATGTTTCATGTTGGACTTCGTGCTGAGGTGCTTTTCCACAGTATGGACAATTTTATGCAGTTGTATTCTCCGGAGCTGCCTTCATCTCAGATCGATTGTATTCTCACAGTTTAATCAGCTGGCCAACTGCTTTCATGTTTTGCAGATTCGCCATCAAAGTAAGATTAAGAAAAATATGTTAATTACCATACCCTGGAACTCCTTCCCAGGCTAGACGGGGTACTTGCCTTGCAAGAAAAATAGCAGCCTTTGTCTCTCACCTTCTTTTGTGCAGGGAGAAGACAAGGATGAAAAGTACCTTGGAAGAAAGACCCTGTGAGAGTCAAAGAGTTTAAATATCTTGGGGGTAAGTTGCTCTTAGAGGAGCAACAGGAATGTGGAGTCTAGAGTTGACTGTGGACTGATCCACTCCAGCTGTCTATAATTCTGACAACTCTGCTCCTGTATTTCTTTTCCATTCAGAAAGTCTTTTTTTAAAAAACTTGTTTTATGATAACAAAAACGATAGCTAATATTTATTGTGCCTGGAAAAAAGCTAAGCCCTTTCATACACATTATTTCATTAAACAAGCATTTTATGTCATTACTCAAAGAATAATAAAGCTATTTGGTGTATGCCAAAGAATAAAAGGCATCTTATTTCACAAGAGTGACGTCCTACTCAACTGTAGATGTGTACTGAGACGATCAAAAGGCCCTCTTAGACTCACCAACTGATGTTCCAAATCCTTGGTTAACAAGGTTAATTAACAGAGGGCATAATATCGCTCCTATATTACAATTCCAAAAGCATATATTCTAGGGGCTTGTCTATTTAGTTGAAGAATAAAGAAAAGACTCTTAAGGGATTTAGTAGAACAAAGGTCTGGGGAGTGGTGGGCATACACCACTAATAACAGCATTAACAGCAATTATTTCTAATCGGAGAGCATCTTGGCTGGACTACTACAAAGGCCTGAAATTCAATTGTGGTTTTACAGTACCCATAATATTGTCTAAACAAATTTAGATTTACTTGAAGTACTGATATGAGAAGAGATCACATGTATATTAGGGGATTCTAGAGGGTTATAAATAACAAGGTGATTTACTACCACTTGGAGCAAGTGTTCCAGCATGTGCATCATACTAATTTCTACCTGAAATTTAACCCTAATAATGCTCTGGTCAAGAGCCTAAATAAACTTTAAGAAATGGAAGTCTAAAGAACAAGGGCTGTATGCCAGGATTGGGCACTCTACCCTTCAGGATGACATATATAGCATCCTGCAGTCACCATGCTGCACAAGAACTAAGAAAAAGTATTGGGAGTCTGGCTGGGTAAAAATGTGTGACCATGCTCTTCCTTTAACGTTTGGTTGGTTGGTTTTTACATTGTGCTGCTGTATTAGTCAACTCCAGCTGCCATTACAAGTTACCAAGACTGAGTAACTTAAATAACAGAAGTTTAGTTCTGGAGGCTGGAAGTCCAACATCAAGGTGCCAATTGATTCAGTTTCTGGCAAGAGCTCTCCTCCTAGATTGTAGATGACCTTCGTCCCACTGTGTCTTCACGTGGCCTTTCCTTATTGTATGGGCATGGAGAGAGAGAGATCTGACTCTTCCTTTTCCTATAGGCCACTAATCCCATCATGAGGGCCCCACCCTTATGATATAATCTAACCCTAATTACCTCCTGTAAAGCCAGGAGACAGGGCCACTATCACAGCCGCCTGGCCAGTGCAGGTTCGCATTAGATTCGAACAGTCGGTAATGAAACAACGAAGCCAAGAACTGGTGAGCCATCAGCTTTAATTCTAGCTTGCACCCGGCGGGCAAGCAAAAACACACACTGGGCTCCAAAACCCACACATTCAGTGCTCACAAAGCTACTGACTTATCCGAGTTTCCTAGAATCAAAGGTTTCTAGCTCACCAGACTTATTCACCTCTGTTCCCCATCTCCTCCAGCACAAACTCTTAACAAACTGGCTTCTCCCTCAGCATTCTGCCATCTTGACTGCTTCCTCTCCTCCATGTGGCCTTAATCTGCTCTCCTCTCTACACCTCAGGAACCCAGAGAGAGATCAAGCTACTGGTCTCTCCCACTTTATATCGTAGAATCAAAACCTTTAATCCAATTATACAAACAAGGAAGTCTCTGTATAATGGGATTCCTCAGGAGAGTGCACCACCCTACATCATCCAATCAGTCAAGGGTGTGGGGAAGAGCTTACTCTTAAACTAAGCCTCAGGCTATAATGACCCGGCCTGCCCACAGCCTGTTCCAGAACACACATTAATATCAATAAACTTCCATGTGGGCAGAGCCATCTTTAACAAAGTGAGCATAATATATTTTATCTGCCCAACACCTCCCTAAGGCTCTAGCTACAAATACCATCACACTGGAGGTCAGGGCTTTAAGATGAATGTGGGGGGAGGGGCACAAACACTCCATCCAAAACAATGCCAAATTAGAGAAGAAAATCCAGGTTACAGATGATCCGTATACTCACTCCTCAGTGTCCAAATGCTAAGGTGGTCACAGTTTGTCAAATAAAATCATTTAGAATCTTGAAAGTAGGGTGAATCAGAGATGCTTGGTGGGGGGGAGGACTACCTCTAAGAGTCAGCACTTGATAGAAACATGACAGCATTTGGCCCACCAAACAAAATCTGATGTAAAGCAATACACCTGTTGGGCAGATAAAATATAATATGCTCACTTTGTTAAAGATGGCGCTGCCCACATGGAAGCCCGTCACCCAGGTGATATTATTTGCCCTTATGCTTGGGATGGGTGTGGGGGAAAGGCTGTAATGTAAGCAGGCCAGGTCGTTATGGCCTAAGGCTTGGTTTTAAAAGTAAGCTTTTCCCCATACCCTTGACTGATTGGATAATGTAGGGTGGTGCATTCTCCTGAGGAATCTCATTATGCCTCAGATGGGTGATTTTGTATCAGAGACTTCTTTGTCTGTAGATTGGATTAAGGGTTTGGATTTCTACATTATAAAGTGGGACAGGCCAGGAGCTTGCTCCCTCTTGGTTCCTGAGGTATTAGAGAGGAGAGCAGATTAAGGCCACATGGAGGAGGAGAGGCAGCCAAGATGGCAGAGTGCTGAGGAAGAAGCCAGTTTGTGCAGAGTTTGTTCTAGAGAAAGAGATGGGGAACAGAAGTGAGTAAGTCTGGTGAACTAGAAACCTTTGATTCTAGGAAAGTCGGATAAGTCAGTAGCTTTGTGAGCACTGATGAGTGGGTTTTGGAGCCCAGTGTGTGTTTTTGCTTGCCCGCCGGGTGCAAGCTAGAATTAAAGCTGATGGCTCACCAGTTTTTGGCTCCGTTGTTTCATTACTGTCTGTTCGAATCCAGTGTGAACCTGCATTGGCCAGGTGGTTATGATGGTGGCCGCAACTACTGGCTTTACAACGCCCTATGCAAAATGCTTGTGTGAAGAGATATAGTGGTAATCTAGGCACCTTCAACATTTCCAGGCAGTAACCTATTTTGGGTTTCTCCAAGTACCCCCAGCTCACTTTTCTTCCAAGTTACTGACGTTTCCCTTTGTTGTCATTGAATAAGCCACAGCTGGGCCACTGAGAGAGCCTGTAGAGCCTGTGGCCTGGATTCCTCTCTCCCCAACCCCCATAAGCTTCTCTATCAAATTGGGAGGCAAAGCAGTAACAAGTGCACCAGTCATTGGTGCTCACCCCTGGGGGTGCCGCTGGCAAGGTGTTACTGGGGATGGCTCTGTCACCTGAGCCCGTGCAGTACGCGTGCACCAACATATCTATACTGTGCCTCAGCACTAATGAAGCAGTGATAGAGGTGAGAAAGCTCAGCACCGTTGTTATTTGCTTCAAGGCCAGAATTTTGTTGGTTTGCCTCACGTTGGTCTCCTTGCATTTTACAAAGGCTTCCACTGAAATCACACTGACCCTCCACACAAAGCCAGGTAGACCTGTCACCCCTTGGCTACTTCTCCTCTTCCCCACGATGGCCTTTCAGACCTCAATCCCAACACAACCCCATTTTTCCCAAAGGTAACCTCCTCACCTTCCACACCAAGAAAATTGAAGGTGAAAAATATAAACTCCCTCAGTTCCCCAAACCATTATCTTCAAAGACACTTACTTCTGCCTCCTCCTCCCTTTTTGTTCTCAGCCGCAAAAGACGCAGTAAACCTGCACTGACTGATCCTGCACCTGTGCCCTCCACTCCGGGCCTTCCAGGGCCTCCTCACAGGCTTTCTGTCCCACATCTCACCCTCTCCACCTTCTGCTGCTCACTGCTTCCTATCAGCATCCTACTGACCATGTGAAACTTAAAAATAATAAAAATAAATAAACTTTACCAAAAAACCCATCCCACTCTGGTAACAACTCTCCTCTCCATGAGTACCATCATTTAAAATGAAGCCTAGAGTAATTTGTCAATTTCCTCACCTCACATTGTCCCTACACTGGCCATCTTCTACACGCATCACATTAGGGTGATTTTTATGAAAAGATCCCTGGGAATTTCATTTTTCATCTTAATTCACTTCTCATTACTGATTTAATTAACCTTTCTGCCCTTGGCCTTGGTGTCATCTTCCTGCCAGCCTCTTCCACTACTCACTCCTTAAAGGTTCTCTCCTTGCCTGACCTGTGGTGGTGCAGTGGAGAAAGCATCAACATGGAATGTTGAGGTCGCTGGTTCAAAACCCTGGTCTTGCCAGGTCAAGGCACATATGGAAGCTAATGCTTTCTGCTCCTCCCTCCTTTTCTCTCTCTCTCTAAAAATGAATAAGTCTAAAAAAAATTAATTAAGTAAAGATTTTCTCCTTGGATTCATCACTTTTTAGATTTCCTGGGAAGCTCCTAACCATGTTCATGGCCCCTCCTATAGGTTCCCTCTAAGGTGTCCAAGCCAGAAACCCAAGTATGCATCTCTTGCTTCTGCTGTCAGTTCCTCTCTTGCCTCCCCACCCATTAGTAATCAAATCCAGTGCACCCAGCCTCTCAACCATCACGAGCAAGCTTTCCTCACTGTCCCCACTGTTACTGCCTTAGTTCAGGCTCTTGTCTGTCCCCTGTCATTGAAATAGTATCCTCGCTGGCCTTTCCGCATCAAGGTTTGCTCACTCTGTGAGAATGACATCAGCTGGGGTGCCTGTAAACCCCAATGTAACAAGGGCTTAAAGAAAGAAGTGAATTTCTCTTTGAGTTTTAAAAAAGCTATGGTAGGCGCTGGCCAGTTGGTTCAGTGCTAGAGCATCAGCCCAGCGTGTGGAAGTTCCAGGTTTAATTCTCGGCCAGGGCACACAGGAGAAGCACCCATCTGCTTCTCCACCTTTCCCACCTCCTTTCTCTCTACCTTTCTCTTTCCCTTCGGTAGCCAAGGCTCCACTGGAGTAAAGTTGGCCTGGACACTTAGGACAGCTCCATGGCCTCCACCTCAGGTGCTAGAATGGCTCTGGTTGCAACTGAGCAATGCCCCAGAGGGGCCGAGCATCACGCCCTGGTGGTCATGCCAGGTAGATCCTGGTCAGGTGCATGCAGGAATCTGTCTGTCTGTCCCCCGCCCCTGCTTCTCACTTAGGAAAAATACAATAAATAAATAAATAAATAAATAAATAAATAAATAAATAAATAAATAAAAATAAAAAGCTGTGGTACATGCAGGAGTGGCAAAAACAGGTTTGTAGTACACAAAACAGAGACTTTATTTATATGAACAACTATAAAACTACTTTTGCTCACTCCCTTATATACAATAGAATATTACTCACCATAAAAAAGTATGAAGTTTTATCATTTACAACAGCATGGATGGACATGGAGAACATCATGCTAAGTGAAATAACTCAGAGAAAGACAAGTGCCATTAGATTTCACTTATATATGAAAGCTAAAGAACAATATTGATGAACAAACAAAACAGAAACAAACTCTTAAATACATAGAACAGAGTGAGGGTTGCCAGAGGGGAGGGGGTTTGGGAGACTGGGTGAAAAGGGTGAAGAGATTAAGAGGTATAGACTGGTAGTTATAAAATACCCACTGGGATATAAAGGACAGCATAGGAAATATAGTCAATAATACTGTAATAGCTATGCATGGTGCCAAATGGGTACTGGAAACACCAGAGGGAACACTTTATAAAATATATGATTGTCTAACCACTATGTCATACACCTGAAACTAACACAAGATAATACTGAATGTAAAGTATAATTGAAAATTTTTAATTAACAAAATTTAAAATAAGTTTTAATAAGAAACCTGTGGGGAGTTGTGCAGGCTACTAAGGCATGCCAGTGTCAGGGACCCAAGCTCCTCTATGCATTTGCCATGTGTGGCTTACAGCCCAAACATCACTAAGTAAGGAGCACAGTCCAATAAGCACTTAAACTTCTGCCATTATGCCCACATTCCAGCTGCAAGAATCCAGAGGGCAAAAGGCACCTCTACATTCTTTAAGACAGTCCAAGAACACTGCCCACCTCATGAACACTACATGCTATTAGCCAGAATTAATCACATGACTAAACCAACCTGCAAAGGATGCTGGTATAGTCTACATTTTGTACTGTCACAAGTCAGCTAAAGATCAGGGGTTCTTTTACTATGGCAAAAGATAAAAGCGAATGTTGGGTGTCAACTTACAGTTTCTGCTGCAGTCTATTTTTCCATATATCTATGTATCCTCTCCTTAACAGATAGAACCCACAGACCCTCTCCACTTACAGCCCTGCACAGTCACTGCATACTTTACAAAACCCAATATCTCTAGTGTTGACAGCACTCTCCATCAGACCCAGGTGTGTTTCTTCATGGCCTGATGACCAGGAAGGTAAAAGATAGCTGATCTACCCCTATCACACTCAATAAACAATGGTGCATGGAAGCAGGGTAGCCATGATGAAAGAAGGAAAGAAAAAGAGAGAAGAGAAAAAAAGAAAGAAAAAGAGAGAGAGGGAAGGAAGGAAGGAAGGAAGGAAGGAAGGAAGGAAGGAAGGAAGGAAGGAAGGAAGGAAGGAAGGAAGGATATGAAAAGAAATAAAAAGAACTTCCCATTCAAAAGCAAGAGGGGCGCAGAGGAAGCACAGTTAACAGTGCATGGAGGTGGAATCCTGAACAGGAATCATAAGACTCCCTTTCTCAGGTGGTCCCGCCTGGTTCTCCACTGTGCAGTGGTCTCCTTGACTTTGCCCTCCAAAGCCTTGGAGGGCTCTTTCTTGTTTAATTTTTTCCAAAAGCACATCTGAGGTAAACTTTGCAGATTACATCCTTCCTCAAGACTACATAGAGTGTATAGTCTCAAATTAGAGGTGTGAAGAATTACCAACTCTTTTGACCCTTATTTCCTCCTTGCTTTGGCAATACAGCTCCCTCAAAAATTCAGTCAGTAGGCATCAAGTACATTTATTTCATCCAACTCACTGGCTATTTAAGCTACTGCCAAACATCTTGTCTAGACAAAGCTTTAAGCCTGAAGTATGTACTCTGTTACTGGCATCTGTGTCCTGCCATCACCTGCCTCACCTCCCCCCTCCATGTAGTGAAGACTCTCTTGGGACTATCAGAAGCAAAGATTTAGGGCAACAATTTTCAACCTTTTCATCTGTTGGCACATATAAACTAATTATTAAAATTGGGCAGCAAAAAAACAAAACTTTTTTTGCCAATATAACAAAAAGAATAAGTATTATTTTGATTTATTCATACCAGATGGCTGTTATTATGTTGACTGTTGTCATTGTTTTTTACAGTATTTGACAATCTAAGAGGAAAGAAGTCAGTGCCCCAGACTAAATAGTCAGGTATTGCATGTTTTTAAAATTCTTGCAGCACACCAGTTGAAAATCTCTGGTTTAGGAGAAGGCCACACCCATTATTTAAGGTTTGCCCCTGTGCTGGATTTCACGTCTGACGGATAATCTTTAATAGAAGGTGCTGGAAAAAGGCTTGGGACCACACTCTTCTGCTAAGTTCTGCTAAGGCCATTTTCTGGAATCCACATTTCCAAGGGCTTTCCACTGGGCACAGAAGGTTGGCTGCTTCAACCATTCAAGGGTCCAGATTGCCACCTCTCAGTCTATCAAGCTGGCAGGTAGACAGGGCCCCTGCGCCAGCTGTACTCTTTCACACTTCTGCTTATACTTGGGTGTTCTCCAGCCCGAGTTCATATCTGGGGGACACTGCTTAAAGCTGCGGAAATATCTACACCAGAGCAAAATTCTGAATTTCTCGTAACCTTTTCCTCTCATGCTACAATCTTACTTGGTAGGTAATTACCTTTCAAGGTAGAGTAGGGTCAATTTGAGCCAAATGTTTCTACTGCCAAACAAGTACTATCAGATTTCTCATCTAAGATTCTGAGCACTTTGCCACCTACTAGCTAAGAACTTGAACTTAGTTATACCAACATTTTCATTTCTGCTATATGCAGTACTCCTGTACAATATACTATGGAGTTCTATATTAGCTTAAAAATAAGCTTTCACTGTAACAATGTTCCCCAATAACAGTCATTTAGAACTATAATGTGTACTCTGAGTCATGTGAAAGTCCAGAGGTAGCTGGACCACATCTTCTATGTTGGTTCTTCTCGGTGAAGTTCCAGGGACCTGGGAACTGAAGCTCCTCATTCAGCCATCCTGAGAGTGTGGCCACCGTCACTATTATCAGGGTGAATTCCATTACAGCCTCCTTCTAGGCAACAGATGTGGGAAGAATAAAGGCACCTTTTATGAATATTTCTAGAAGCAGTCACAAAATACTATCACATTAGATGCAAGTGAGACTGAGAATTGTAGTTTTTATTACAGCAGCTGTGACTCCAGCTAATAACTGCACAGGTTTCCAAGAGTGGGAAAATGGGTATTAGTACTTTAGACCTCAAGGACTCTCTCTCAAGTCACAGAGAGATACTGAAATCAGTTGATCTATCCAAGTTAGGTCAAGTGATTAAAGTCTCGGGAATCTTTTTCTATTTATTTGTTTTTGTTTTTCTTAGATTTTATTTGTTCATTTGAAAGAGGAGAGAGAGAGAGAGATAAGGGAGACACAATGGGCGAGGAGCAGGAAGATTCAACTCCCATATGTGCCTTGACAGGGTAAGCTCAGGGTTTTGAACCTGCAACCTCAGCTTTCCAGGTTGACAGTTTATCCACTGCACCACCACAGGTCAGGTCTCTTTTCCTATTTTGCAAATCACTGTCATCCTTTATCTGATTGTTGCAAGAATTAACTGGGTTGCCAGTTACAAAATGCTTAATGTATGGTTTGGTGCATACAAATGTTCAGTAAACATCAGTCTGTATTATGTTCCCTATCTGTACTTCGACCTTGAACTTGTACTTTGTGTCAATTGGTCTGGTACAACTTGAAATCTCTTTATATCACATTTTTGTTGAATTTTTTAACCTGTATGTTAAGGATATTTTTATATTTCACTATAGCAAGTAGAGTTATTTGGAGCTATAGTGTTGGGCAGATAAAATATATTATGCTCACTTTGTTAAAGATGGCACTGCCCACATGGAAGTTCGTTGATATTAATGTGTGTTCTAGAACAGGCTGTGGGCAGGCCGGGTCGTCATAGCCTAAGGCTTAGTTTAAGAGTAAGCACTTCCCCACACCCTTGACTGATTGGATGATGTAGGGTGGTGCACTCTCTTGAGGAATCTCATTATGCCTCAGATGGGTGGCTTTGTATCAGAGACTTTCTTTACGTATAATTGGATTAAAGGTTTGGATTTTCTATGCTATAAACTGGGGCAGTCCGGGAGCTTGCTCTCTCTCTCTCTTGGTTCCTGAGGTATTAGGGAGGAGAGCAGATTAAGGCCATGTGGATGAGAAGTAGCCAAGATGGCAGAGTGCTGAGGAAGAAGCCAGTTTGTTAAGAGTTTGTGCAGGAGGAGATGGGAAACAGAGGTGAATAAGTCTGGTGAGCTAGAAACCTTTGATTCTAGGAAACTCGGATAAGTCAGTAGCTTTGTGAGCACTGATGAGTGGGTTTTGGAGCCCAGTGTGTGTTTTTGCTTGCCCGCTGGGTGCAAGCTAGAATTAAAGCTGATGGCTCACCAGTTCGTGGCTCCTGTGTTTCATTACCGACTGTTCGAATCCAATGCGAACCTGTGTGGGCCAGGTGGCTGTGATAGTAGCCCCGGCTATTGGCTTTACATATAGATTTGTAGAGAATAAATTTTCTTTCAATTCTTTGTAATCTAAAAACATTTGCCTTTGAGAGTATAGCAAGAAAATGAAAATAAAATGCTCTACTTTGAGTTTCTACCTATGTTAATATTCAGTATATGTAGGCCATTCATGTTCATATGATTTTGGATAAATTTTGGATGCTGTCTTTCTTGTTCTTTATTATTTCTATTTGTTTTCTCTTTCCTTCTCACTTTCCCCTTTCTAACTTCTCTATTTCTTTCTTTCACAAAAAAAAAAAAAATTATAATGAATGCCCATTATGTTTTAGTCACTTTGTAAAGTACTACATCCTAACAATACAAACATATGTTATAGGCTGTTAAATTGAACATTTTCTTGATGTCTTGAAATGTTGGCTGAGTCTACAAAGCTGAGAACTTAGGTGGCAATTATTTTTAAGTTTTTTTGTTTGTTTTTAAAGAATGCTAGACTTATACATGCAGGACTAGTTAATAGAGAGCAAATTCAGGTTTCAAGTTTCATCTTCTAGACTTCAGTCTTCCTATCAGACATGGAAGTCATCATTCCAACCTTTAACAACAAAAATCTGGATAAACTGAAAGGACAGGGTAGGGAATATAGTAAACAATATTGTAGCTGACCTGTGGTGGCACAGTGGATAAAACATTGACCTGGAATGCTGAGGTTATCAGTTTGAAACCCCAGGCTTGCCTAGTTGTTGGGCAGATAAAATATAATATGCTCACTTTGTTAAAGATGGCGCTGCCCACATGGAAGCCCGTCACCCAGGTGGTATTATTTGCCCTTGTGCTTGGGATGGGTGTGGGGGAAAGGCTGTAATGTAAGCAGGCCGGGTTGTTATGACCTAAGGCTTGGCTTTAAGAGTAAGCTCTTCCCCACACCCTTGACTGATTGGATAATGTAGGGTGGTGCACTCTCCTGAGTAATCCCATTATACAGAGATTTCCTTGTTTGTATAATTGGATTAAAGGTTTGGATTATCTATGCTATAAAATGGGAGAGACCAGTAGCTTGAGCTCTCTCGGTTCCTGCTATTGCCATTGCAGGGGCCTCCCTGATCCCTTGACCTCCATGGGAAAAACTGTTTTTCTGCTTCTCCCTTGTCTTCTCTTGTGGCTTGCCTGTATTGGTGAGACACCAATAAACAGAATGGCCTACCATCCTCCGACTCTGCCATTTCTTCACCGTCAGCCCGAATCCAATGGGAACCTGCATGTGAATGGCCATGATGGCGGCTCCTGGCCTTACACTAGTCAAGGCACATGTGGGAGTTGATGCTTCCTTCCTGCTCCTCCCCACTTCTCTATCTATCTATCTATCTATCTATCTATCTATCTATCTATCTCTCTCTCTTCTCTTTAAAATGAATAAATAAAAGATAAATAATATTGTAAAAACTACATACAGTGCCAGATGGGTACTAGACTTATTGAGGTGATAACTTCATAATTTATATAAATGTCTTATCACTATGTTGTATACCTGAAACTAATTATTGTATATTAACGGTAATTGAAAAAAAATAAATTATTAAATATATAAATTACTTTTCATTCACCCATCGGAGAACTGAGGCCAAACTGCCATCTCACAACCTGGAGATATGAGATCATTTGGAGAGACACAGTCAAGATCGGCTCACCTGGAGTAGAAGTCACTGGAGCTATGAACTGGTAAAAACATTTAAATGGAAGTTTTGACACATTGCTAGAGTCTGAGTATGAGCCTGAGGTGAGACACCCTTGGGATCAAAGTCCAGGAAGGGCCCACACACTTCCAGGAATCCCAGCAGTCTCTCACAGTGGAGCTCTGACAAAGATTCCCCTGCAGGCTCTGGCAAAAATGAATCATTGTGAAATAAGCTCAGAACCTTCCCTATTTCCAAGGCCTACTCTCCCGGGGAAAGGATTTTGCCAGAGCCTTACGCCAACTGGGGGGAAGGCAATCCTCCTCTCCACCCAGTTCCCTCCAACCCTACTGTCTCTCATAAGGAGAAAAAAAGGCCCATCAACATGGAACAAGGCTTCAAGAAAATAAATTAAGAACACTGCAACCAGGTGAGAAAGAAGGGGCAGAAGAAAAGCTATACCCCTGGATAAACCTTTCTGGAGGCTACAGTTCTAAGAAGTAGGTTTACTAGAATCTGTGGTTTAATCAGAAGTTTATAGCATGTGACCCTTCTCACCACACTTTATCACACACCAACAGAACTCCAGTAGAATAACAGTGGAATACAGTTGCCAGACACAGGTTCGCTCTCTCTGAAAAGAAATACTTAGGGAAACCTAAAGACAATAGAGAAGCCGGAAACAAGGGTCATAGTGGGATACAGAGCCTCTGACACTTAGAGCTACAGCAACCATTAAATATAGCCCAGCTCTTAGACAGATTCACACACCAAAACCTTTATTCCAGTTCCTACATCTCAGTGAAACACATTCAGCTTTCAACAAAAGATTGAAAAGCATAGCAATAAGAAGAATAAACGCAGTCTGAAAAGACAAAGTAATCATTGGAACCAGACTCAGATATGTGAACAAAAAAGGAACTATGTAATAAACCTAACAAAATTTAGTGACCAAAAGTAACCTCACAGGGTAATCCAATCATAAATTTCTAACTGGGCAGGTGATGAAACCCACCTATCACCTCTTTAGTTAAAGGTTTATCTTTGTCTTAGCAGATCCTGTTCATTGTTCTTGTGAATTTAAGTTACTTAATACACCTTTGAAAAACCTCTTTCCCAGACCCTTGGGAAGGATAGCCATCCTTAATGGAGCACATAATGTTAATAACTATCTTACCACACAACCATAAGATTTCCCTGCCCTCCTTTCTCCTACTTTCACACAACTACGTTAAGTTCCCTTTCTCATTCAAAATCTATTAAAAAGAACTGCAAAACTGTTATTTGCTAGAGCCTTTTCTCCCTTATGTCATCAGTTTGGCCCAAATAAACTCAAACTCTTATAAAAATTCTCTATTTTCTGGACATTCTTACATCTACAGATATGACATAGATGTTCAAATTATGAGACAGAGAATTAAAAATAACTGTGATTAATATATTAAGAGTTCTAATGGAAATAATTAGGAACTTGCATAGACCAGTAGGTAATTGTGATATTGTGATTTATATTAAGAAGTATATGTTAATGAGAGAAGACTTTTGGAAAACCTCTAAGGAAGGGTGTTGGTTGCCAGGGGAACCAAACCTAATTAGAGGTTGGAACTTTAAGCTCCACCCCCAACCTTCAGGAAGGCTGAAGGAGAATCCGTTTCTAATAGCCAATGATGTGATCAATTATGCCTTTATGATGAAGCCTCCATAAAATGCAAAATAGGCTTCAGAGAGTTTCCACGGTGGTAAATGAATCCACATGTCTGGAGGATTGGTGTACCTCAGTTCCATGGGGGCAAAAGCTCCTGCAGTCAGAGCCGTTCTGTATTCTACCCTGTGTGTCTCTTCATTTGGACATTCACCTGTATCTTTTATGATACCCTTTATAATACACTGGTAAACTTATTTATTTATTTTTAATTTATTGATTGATTTTAAAGGGAGAAGAAGGGAGATAGAAAGAGATAGAAACATCAGTCTGCTTCTGTATGTGCCCTACCCAGGGACTGAATCGGCAAGTTCTGTTCAACCAACCTAGCTAGGGCTATGTGGTAAACTTAACTAATTATTTTTCTGACTTTTGTGAGCCATTCTAGCAAACTAATCAAACTGGAAGAAAGGATTACTGGGAATCTTTAATTTATAGCTAGTTGGTCAAAACAGATAAAACAACCTGGATTTGTAATTGGCTTCTGAAGTGGGGAAAGTCTTGTGGAGCTAAACCCTTAAGGGTGGAATCTGATGCCAACTCCAGGTAGATAGTGCCAGAATTAAGAGAAATTGTAGGACATCCAGTCAGTGTCTGCTGAGAATTGAAAAATAGCTTGATGTAGAAAAAGAAGAGCTCATACATCTGGTGTGAGAAGTGCTATATGACAGTAGTCTGAGAGTAAGGGAGAAACAGAGAGGACTGCTTCCAACTCAGTTGGTGGTATTGGAAAGCAGACATCAGAGTAAATAGAAGATGAAAACTCCAAGAAATAATCAAAAGAAATGCTACAAAATAAAACATACCCTAATGGAAATAAAAAATGCCTTTGATGAGATCATCAGTAGAGTAGAAAGAACCAATGAAGTTGAAAATGGATTGATAGAAACTTCTTAAATTGAAATGCAAAGAGAGAAAAAGATTGGGGGAAAAATCCAGAACTGCCTAGGGTGGGGCAATTTCAAAAGGTATATCACATGCTTAATTTTAATACCAGAAGGTAAAGAAAAACAGTAGAAAGAAGAAAATATTTGAAGTAATAATAGCTTAGAACTTTTCAAAATTAATGACAAACACCTAACCACAGATTCAGGAAGCTCAGAGTACATCAGGCAGGATAAATTCCAAGAGCATACACACACACACACACACACACACACACACACACACACACACACACACACACATTATATTCAAGTTGAAAATATTAAAGACAAGAGAAAAATTATTAAAGAAGCCAGAAAATAAAAATACCTTACATAAAGAGGAACAAAAATAAGAATTTCAGGGAAACTTTCATCAAAAACTATGTGAGAAAAAAAAAATAGAAATTAAATATTTACAGTGTTGAAGGAAGAAAAAAACGAACCTTGAACTCTACCTAGCAGAATTATTCCTCAGAAGTAAAGGAGAAATAAAGATCATCTCAAAAAAAAAAATTGAAGGAATTCATCACCAGTAGACCTACCCTGTAAGCAAGAAATGTTAAAAAGGTTTCCAAAGAGAAACAAAATTATACATAGTTCTGAAATGTGTATCTACATAAAGAAAAAGTGTTAAAAATAAACAAAGGTAAAGTAAAATTTTTTATTGCTCTAATTCTTAACTGATCTAAAAGGTAACTGTTTAAAAGATAATTGTATTAATAACAACAATATATTACATAATTACAACATATAAATAAGCTAAATGAATAACAGCAATGTTACAAAGAGTAGGAATTGATAATACTGTTGTAAGTTATCTGCATGGCACATGAAACTCTAGTGTTATTTAAGAATAGACTTACATTATTTAAAACTATATATTGTGAACTCTAGAAGAATACCCATTAAAAAATTTTAAATATAATTGACATGGTAAAAGAGGAGATAAAATATAATTAGATAAAATGTTTGATTAAAACTGGATAGGGCAAGAAAAGACAAATAAAGAAACAAAGAAAAATTGCAAGCAAAAGAAATGCTTAATTCATCCATATAAATAATCACTTTAAATGTGAATGGTTAAATATACCAATTTAAAAAAAGAGATTATCAAAGTGGATTTAAAAAACAAGACTCAATTATATAAAACAAGAAACCAAATTTAAATATAAAGACTCAGGTTAAAAAGGTACACTATACTAACACTAATCCAAAAACTGGAGTAGCTACATTGATTTCAGAAAAAGCAGACTTGAGAATGAGATTTTTGATTTTTGATTGCTTAATGATACTAGAGTCAACTTTCTTTGAAGACATAACAAGCTTAAAAATGTATGTCTCTAACAATAAAGTCAAAACAAATAAGGCAAAAACTAATAGAACTGAAAGGAGAAATAGATAATCCACTATTATAGTTACAAGTTTTAATAGCCCTCCATCAGTAATGTATACATAAGACAAGTAGAAAATCAGTAAGGATACGGATCATCTGGACCCCGCTATTACTTGATCTAATTGACATTTATAAAATACACCATCAAACAACAACAGGATATATATTCTTCTCAAAATCATCTGGACCATGCACCAAGATATGCCACAATCTGGGCCATAAAACACACCATAACAAATTTACAAGAATGGAAATTATACAAAGTATGCACTCTGACCAAAACAGTATAAATTAGAAATTATTAACAGAAAAACACCTGAAACCCCTCAAATATTCAGAAATTAAACAACACATTTCTAAATAATTTATAAGTCAAAGAAGAGGTCCCAAGAGTAACTTAAAAATATTTTGAACTAGGGGGTTCAAGATGGCGATGGAGTAGGCGGACGTACCAACTTCCAAGTCCCAGAACCAAAGTGGATTATAGCTCAATTTTAAGAACCACCATCTGGATAAACCAACTTTGAACTAAAATAAGTGGACTCTTCAACCAAGGAACACTGCAGAAGCCACATTGAGACTGGTAGGAATAGCGAAAACGCGAAGAGGGCTGCCCAGCTCCCCGGAGCAAACGGCAGCCCGGAGAGTCCCGCGGGGCGGGAGGAGAGTTTGGCGGAGAGGGAGGGACCTTGGTCCCAGGAACCAAGCCCCAGCCTGCAGTCCCAGAGCCTAGAAGAGGCGTATGGACAGTGTTGAGATGTGAAGAAAGAGAGGATACTGTTTGTGAAAAAGAGAGAGTTTTCTCGGACCCAAGAATCTTTTCAAAGGGTCAGCGCAGAAACCTTCTCTCACAACCACACACCCGGGGCTCCGGGGAACAGGGACAGAGGAGAGGAACAGAGCAGCGGGAACAGAGATTGGACTGAAGGCACGAGAACACTCTGAGGGGCAGCCATCCTGACCCCTGGGCTAAGTCATTTCCCTAATCGAAAACAAATATTTCCCCTGGAACTAGCAACACCAGCAAGGGGAGGAGGGACACTAGCCA
Source organism: Rhynchonycteris naso (assembly GCA_037038555.1). Classification (NCBI taxonomy): domain Eukaryota; kingdom Metazoa; phylum Chordata; class Mammalia; order Chiroptera; family Emballonuridae; genus Rhynchonycteris; species Rhynchonycteris naso. The sequence continues at coordinate 235,771,841 of CM072998.1, forward strand.
GGCAGGCTCTCCCGCGGCAATTGGAGCGGAGCTGCTTGGAGGGAGGGAGCTCCCAAGCCTACAGTGTGGAGACTTAAGACACTGCTATCTCTCTAAACGCTGCTGAGGGGCGGTTGGCGGCAGGACGCTGAAAAGCGGTCCTGTCGGTGTGGGCGGAAGGCTGTGCGCTCAGTCTAGCCCAGCAAGGCCGGAGTAGACGCGCGAAAGCGGTCCGACAGCTGCGGGCCGCCTGTGACCCCACTTGTGGGGGAAAAATAGGGGCAGAGATCAGCTCTAAGACTCTGCGTAAGCCAACCCTGACCACGGGGACAGGGCTAAGACCAGGGACGGGCGAGGGGACCGGGGCTGAGCTCATGCTGCCAACCCCGCCCAAAAGGAGAAACCGTGGTGGGTTGAAATCCTTTGTGTGCGCGAGCGGCTTCCGCGGCTGAGCTCACGCCACTGGCCCCGCCCAGCGCGCCAGCGGCTTCCGCGGCTGGGCCCACGCGACCGACACCGCCTGGCGCCTGGCTTCCACGGCTGGGCTCGCATTACTGGCCCCGCCTGGCGCGCGAGCGGCCTCCGCGGCCCCACCCCGCAAGTGAGCTCTTTTGCAGCTGAGCTCACCCTACTAGCCCCGTCCAGCTAAAGAAACCCCGGCTGTTGGCCACCCTATGTGCGCGAGCTGGCGCCAAACGTGGGGGAGTGGCAGAGTCCTGATCGGATCGGAAGCTAGCAGCTGAGCTAACGCCAGCAAACACGCCCAGCCCAATAAACCACAGTGTGCGACCCTACGCAGGAGGGCCCCAGCCTCGAGGGCGGGACTAAATTCTGGACGGGCAAAGGCTCATAGCTGAGAGCACGTCAAAAGCCCCGCCCAACCCGCAAAACTGTGGCGAGCAGGCTCTGACTGCGGGGGCTGGGCGTAAATCTTCTGGAAACGGGCTGGTCCGGCAGCTGAGCAAAGGTGCTCACCTCTGCCCTTGGTTCTAAGGCTTGTGGCTTGAGTGAAAGCCCCTCCTGCGGAGGAGAGGTGGAAATCACAGCAACAGCCGAAGTAGGCTGTCATTGGCAACGCCCACACCCAACCACCCTAGGCAGCAGCAGAGGGGGTGGCAGGCCTGCAGACAGACCACACCTAGAGAACACAAAGGGAACACCTACTGGACTCCAGTGCCCACAACTTGCCTATACACAGATAAAATGGGCAGGCAGAGGAATGCAAACCAAATGAATTAAGAGAAATCCCCAGAGAAGGACCTGAATGAACCAGATATAACCAAACTACCAGAAGCAGAATTTAGAATAATGATAGTTAGGATGTTCAAAGAAATTAGAGCAACATTGGATAGTCACTATGAACACCTAAATAAAGAGATAACAAGTATAAAAAACGAAATTGAAATAATAAAAAAGAATCAGACAGAATTGACAAATACAGTATCAGAACTGAAGACCACAATGGAAGGAATTAAAAGCAGGATGAATCACGCTGAGGATCGAATAAGCGAGTTAGAAGACACAATAAACAAAGGCACAGAAGCAGACAAGAAAAAGGAAAAGAGACTCAAAAAAGGTGAGGAAACTCTAAGGGAGTTCTGTAACAACATGAAGAGAAACAACATTCGCATCATAGGGGTGCCTGAAGAAGAGGAAAGAGGACAGGAAATGGAAACTGTGTTCAATCAAATCATAGCAGAAAACTTCCCTAAATTAAGGCTGGGAAAAATTCCACACGTTCAAGAAGCACACAGAACTCCATTAAAGAGAAACCCAAAAAGATCTACACCAAGACACATCATAGTTAAAATAACAAAGCTAATGGATAAAGAAAAAATCTTAAGCTCCTAGAGAAAAAAAGGCTATCACCTACAAAGGAGCCCCCATAAGGATGACATCAGACTTCTCAACAGAAACACTTGAGGCCAGAAGGGAATGGCAAGATATAATCAAAGTAATGTAGAACAAGAACCTACAACCAAGACTACTCTATCCAGCAAGGCTAACATTTAAAATTGAAGGAGAAATAAAGAGCTTTCCAGACAAAGAAAGCCTCAAGGAATACATTAAAACCAAACCAATTCTGCAAGAGATACTACGGGGCCTGTTGTGAACAGTTCAAAAGGAGGAAAAAATATAGCAAAAGAAGAATACAGCTTTAAAGAATAAAATGGCAATAAACAACTACATATCAATAATAACCTTAAATGTAAATGTATTAAATGATCCAATCAAAAGACATAGGGTAGCTGCGTGGATAAAGAAACAGGACCCATACATATGCTGTCTACAAGAGACACACCTTAAAACAAAAGATGCACATAGACTGAAGGTAAAAGGATGGAAAAAAATATTTCATGCAAATGGAAATGAAAAAAAAGCCGGGATAGCAGTACTTATATCTGACAAAATGGACTTTAAACCAAAGGCTGTAGTAAGAGATAAAGAAGGACACTACATAATGATAAAGGGAACAATTCAACATGAATATATAACTATTATAAATATCAACACACCAAATATAGGTGCACCAACATACATAAAGCAGACTTAGATGGACATTAAGGGCGAGATTAACAGCAATACTATCATAGTAGGGGATTTCAATACCCCACTAACAACACTGGATAGATCCTCAAGAAAGAAAATCAATAAAGAAACAGCAGACTTAAAGGAGACACTAGATCAACTTGATTTAATAGATATCTTCAGAACTTTTCATCCTAAAGCAGTAGAATATACATTCTTCTCAAGCGCTCACGGTACGTTTTCTAGGATAGACCACATGTTAGGACACAAAAATGATCTCAATAAATTCAAGAATATTGAAATCATATTAAGCATTTTCTCTGATCACAATGCCATGAAACTAGAAATTAACCACAAAAGAAAAAATGAAAAATACTCAAACACTTGGAAACTAAATAGCATGATATTAAATAATGAATGGATTAACAATGAGATCAAAGACGAAATAAAAAAGTTTCTAGAAACAAATGATAATGAGCATACATCAACTCAAAATTTATGGGACACAGCAAAAGCAGTTCTGAGAGGGAAGTTCATTGCACTACAGGCATATCATAGGAAGCTAGAAAAAGCTCAAATAAGCAACCTGACCCTGCAGCTAAAAGAACTAGAAAAACAACAACAAATAAAACCCAGGACAAGTAGAAGGAAGGAAATAATAAAGATCAGAGCAGAAATAAATGACATAGAGGCTAAGGAAACAATACAGAGGATCAATGAAACCAGGAGCTGGTTCTTTGAAAAGGTAAACAAGATTGATGAACCTTTAACTAGACTCACCAAGAAAAAAAGAGAGAGGACTCAAATAAATAAAATTAGAAAGGACAGTGGGGAAATAACAACTGATACAACAGAAATACAAAGCATTGTAAGAAAATCTTATGAAGAACTCTATGCCAAAAAATTAGATAATCTAGATGAAATGGACAAATTTCTTGAATCATATAAACTTCCAAAAATCAATCTGGAAGAATCAGAACACCTAAACAGACCAATTACAACAAATGAGATCGAAACAGTTATCAAAAAACTCCCAAAAAAGAAAAGTCCTGGGCCTGATGGCTTCACAAGTGAATTCTATCAAAAATTCAAAGAAGAACTAACTCCTATCCTCCTCAAGCTATTTCAAAAAATTCAAGAAGAAGGAAGACTTCCAAACTCCTTTTACGAGGCGAGCATAATTCTGATCCCAAAACCGGGCAAAGACAACGTAAAGAAAGAAAATTATAGGCCTATATCCCTGATGAATTTAGATGCTAAAATTTTCAACAAAATATTAGCCAACCGGATCCAGCAATATATGAAAAAAATCATACACCATGATCAAGTGGGATTTATTCTGGAGAGGCAAGGCTGGTTCAATATTCGCAAATCAATCAATGTGATTCATCACATAAACAAAAGGAAGGACAAAAATCACATGATAATTTCAATAGATGCAGAAAAGGCATTTAATAAAATCCAGCACCCATTCATGCTCAAAACTCTCAGTAAAGTGGGAATACAAGCAACATTCCTTAACATGATAAAGGCCATCTACAAGAAACCCACAGCAAACATCATACTAAATGGACAAAAATTAAAAGCAATCCCCTTAAGATCAGGAACCAGGCAAGGTTGCCCACTTTCAACATAGTTCTGGAAGTCCTAGCTATAGCAATCAGACAAGAAGAAGAAATAAAAGGCATCCAAATTGGAAAAGAAGAAGTAAAACTGTCACTATTTGCAGATGATATGATATTGTATATTGAAAACCCTAAAGTCTCAGTCAAAAAACTACTGGACCTTATAAATGAATTCAGCAAGGTGGCAGGATATAAAATTAATACGCAGAAAACAGAGGCATTTCTATATACAAACAATGAACTGTCAGCAAAAGAACTTAAGGAAACAATCCCCTTCACTATTGCAGCCAAAAAAATAAAATACCTAGGAGTAAATTTAACCAAGGAGGTTAAGGACTTGTACTCAGAAAATTATAAAACATTGATAAAGGAAATCAAGGAAGATACAAACAAGTGGAAGCATATACCGTGCTCATGGCTAGGAAGAATAAACATCATTAAAATGTCTATATTACCCAAAGCAATTTATAAATTCAATGCAATACCAATTAAAATACCAATTACATACTTCAAAGATATAGAACACATATTCCAAAAATTTATATGGAACCAAAAAAGAACACGAATAGCCTCAGCAATCTTAAAAAGAAAAACCAAAGCAGGAGGTATCACTCTTCCAGATATCAAGGTATATTATAAGGCCATTATACTCAAGACAGCCTGGTACTGGCATAAGAACAGGCACATAGATCAATGGAACAGAACAGAGGACCCAGAAATAAACCTACAGCTTTATGGACAACTGATATTTGACAAAGGAGGAAAGAACATACAATGGAGTAAAGACAGCCTCTTTAACAAATGGTGTTGGGAAAATTGGACATCTACCTGCAAAAAAATGAAACTAGACCATCAACTTACACCATTCACAAAAACAAACTCAAAATGGATAAAAGACTTAAATGTAAGCCGAGAAACCATAAGCATCTTAGAAGAAAACATAGGCAGCAAGCTCTCCGACATCTGTCGCAGCAATATATTTGCCGATTTATCTCCACGGTCAAATGAAATAAAAGACAAGATGAACAAATGGGACTATATCAAACTAAAAAGTTTTTGCACAGCTAAAGACAATAAGAACAGAATAAAAAGACAAACCACACAATGGGAGAACATATTCGACAGCACATCTGATAAGGGGTTAATAACTAAAATTTATAAAGAACTTATAAAACTCAACACCAGGAAGACAAACAACCCAATCAAAATATTGGCAAAAGAAATGAATAGAAATTTCTCCAAAGAAGACATACAGATGGCCAATAGGCATATGAAAAAATGCTCAACATCACTAATCATTAGAGAAATGCAAATTAAAACCACAATGAGATATCACCTCACACCAGTCAGAATGGCGCTCATCAGCAAAACAACACAGAATAAGTGCTGGCGAGGAGGTGGAGAAAAGGGAACCCTTCTGCACTGCTGGTGGGAATGCAGACTGGTGCAGCCACTGTGGAAAACAATTTGGAGATTCCTCAGAAAATTAAAAATCGAACTGCCTTTTGACCCAGCTATCCCACTTTTAGGAATATACCCTAAGAACACCATAGCACTGTTCGAAAAGAAGAAATGCGCCCCCATGTTCGTGGCAGCATTGTTCACAATAGCGAAGATCTGGAACCAGCCCAAGTGTCCGTCAGAAGACAAGTGGATTAAAAAGCTATGGTACATATATACTATGGAATACTACTCAGCCATAAGAAACGATGACATCGGATCATATATAACAAAATGCATGTACCTTGATAACATTATACGGAGTGAAATAAGTAAATCAGAAAAAAAGAAAAACTGAGAACAGCATGATTTCATACATAGGTGGGACATAAAAGTGAGAATATGAGACATGGACAAGAGAGTGGTGGTTACGGGGTGGGGGGAGAGAGGAGAGGGTGGGATAGGGAGGAGGGGAGGGACACAGGGTAAACCAGATGGAAGGTGACAGAGGACAATTTGACTTTTGGTGACGGGTATGCAACACGGTTGAATGATAAGATAACCTGGAGATGTTTTCATTGTACATATGTACCCTGATTTATTGGTGTGACCCCATTAGAATTAATAAAAAAATAAAATAAATATTTTGAACTAAATGGAAATGGGAATATAATTTATCAAAATGTATGAAATGTAAGAAAAGCAAAGCTTAGAGAAAAATTTGTGTCATTAAATGTATCTATCAGAAAAGAAGAAAACTACCTGACCAGGTGGTGGTATAATGGATAGAGCATCAACCTCCGACACTAAGGTCCCAAGTTTGAAACCCCAAGGTTGCTGGCTGAGCATGAGCTCATCTGTTTTGAGCACAAGGTTGCCAGCATGAGCATGGGGTCATAGTCATGACCTAAAGGACTTGGCTGAAGCCCCCTGGTATGAGAAGCAATCAATGAACAACTAAAGTGTCTTAACTATGAGTCGATACTTCTCATCTCTCTCCCTTCCTGTCTGTCTCTGTCTCCTCTATTGCGCTCTCTCTCTCTCTCTCTCTCGTGCGCATGTACTAAAAATGAAGAAGAGGAAGAAAAGATAAAAGCTCTCAAAGGTAATAACCTAAGCTTCCATGTTAGGAAACCTAAAAAGAGAAGATCGACTTAAGCCTAAGCAAACAGAAGAAAAGGAATAGTACCCTGTCCAGGTGTTGGCACAGTATATAGAGTGTCGGACTGGGACCCAAAGGACCCAGGTTCAAAACCCTAAGGTCATAGACTTGAGTGTGGGCTCACCAGCTTAAGTGTGGGGTCATAGACATGACCCCATGGTCACTGGCTTGAACCCAAAGGTCAATGGCTTGAAGCCCAAGGTCGCTGGCTTGAGCCCAATGTCACTGGCTTGAGCAAAGGGTCACTTGCTCTGCTGGAGCCCCCTGAGTCAAGGCACATATGCAAAAGCAAATCAATGAACAACTAAGACGAAGGAACCACAACAAAGAATTCATGCTTTTCATCTCTCTCCCTTCCTGCCTGTCTTTCTCTCTGTCTCTATCACAAAAAGAAAAAGAAAAAAAAAAAAAAAGAAAAGCCATAGTAAAAATTAGAGTAGAAGTCAATAAAATTGAGCCTGACCAGGCAGTGGCGAAGTGGATAGAGCAGGAGTCCCCAAACTACGGCCCACAGGCTACATGCAGCCCCCTGAGGCCATTTATCCGGCCCCCGCCACACTTCTGGAAGGGACACCTCTTTCATTAGTGGTCAGTGAGAGGAACAACACAGGAAGCATCCACACCCATATTTCCCATTGAAATATTGGTCAGTTTGTTGATTTAAATTTACTTGTTCTTTATTTTAAAAATTGTATTTGTTCCCGTTTTGTTTTTTTACTTTGAAATAAGATATGTGCAGTGTGCATAGGGATTTGTTCATAGTATTTTTATAGTCTGGCCCTCCAACGGTCTGAGGGACAGTGAACTGGCCCCCTGTGTAAAAAGTTTGGGGACTCCTGAGATAGAGCATTGGACTGGGATGCGGAGGACCCAGGTTCGAGACCCCAAGGTCGCCAGCTTGAGCACAGACTCATCTGGTTTGAGTAAGGCTCACCAGCTTGAGCACAAGGTTGCTGGCTTGAGCAAGGGGTTACTAGGTGTGCTGTAGCCCCCCCCCCCAGTCAAAGAACATATGAGAAAGCAATCAATGAACAACTAAAGTGTCACAACAAAAAACTGATGATTGATGCTTCTTATCTCTCTTCATTCCTGTCTGTCTGTCCCTATCTATCCCTCTCTCTGACTCTCTCTTTGTCTCTGTAAAAATAAATAAATAAATAAATAAAATTGAGAACAGAAAAGCAAAAGAGAAAATAAGTGATATGGTAAGAGAGGAGATAAAATGGAATCATATACAATGCTCAAAACCAGAGAAGGCAATAAAGGAGATCAACAAAATTGATTAACCTCTAGCTTTCTTAATGTCTAATAGAAAAGTCCTTGATGCATTATTTTTAAGTTCCACTTAGATTTTCATAAGCCTTAGGTATGTTAATTACTCCACAAAATTTTTAAATCAAGTGTATAAAGCAGAGGTTGGGAAATTTTTTGGCTGAAAGAGCCATGAATGCCACATATTTTAAAGTGTAATTCCGTGAGAGCCATATAATATGTTTAACACTAAATACAAGTAAATGTGTGTATTTTATGTAAGACCAACATTTTTAAAGAACAATAAGTCTCTGAATTCTTTTTAATAACATTGTTATGCTGTTGCTAACCAATAATGAATAAAATACTTCTTACCATAAATGTTACTTCTGGTGCTGCATGGTTTTACTGATGGCTTTGTCATCTGGTTGATACATGGTGAAGTTAAGCTTCGTGCAGGCATTGAGACTTCCATCCATTAAACGTGATTGTAGGTTGGTCTTAACATTTTTTAGATGTGAGAAAGACTGCTCACATGCATACATAGAGCCAAACATTGTCAGTACAGCAATACTCACACACTGTAGTGTGTGGTATGTGACAGGAAGCACGTTCCAAGTTTTGACAATCAGCTGGTCCACGGGTTGAAGTTTTTTCATTTCTCCCCACTTGTGTTTGCTCCCCAACTCTGCTTGCTGTCATGCAAGTCTTTCCAAATCTATATTCAGTGATTTGAACTTATTCACCCACATGTCTGAGGCCTTCAGATCGCAGCTCATAGCTCAAAATCTCTGACAGAGACACCGGGGATGTAACTCAGGTTGGCACTGTCCACTGCACACACGTGTGGATGGGTGATGAACTTAAAAAGACGAGTGCGTTCACAAAATTCTCCAAAGCATGCTTTGAATGACTGTAGGAGATTGGATGTGAAGCTCGCTAGCTGCTGGAAATCAAGATGTTGAGCAGCATCACTTGCTGTGCATGCATCTTTAAACTCTCCCAGTTTTTTAAAGTGTAGTAAATGACCTGTTTTAATGTCAGCAATGAAGAGTTCCAGCTTGTTTTTAAATGCAAACACTGCTTCTTGAAGAAATAAGACAGTATTTCCAATGCCTTGCATTTTTACATTGAGCTAGTTCAGATGTTCAGTCATGTCCATGAGATAGTAGAACTTCAGGAGCCACTCAGTGTTAGCTAACTAAGGATGCTTGACGTTTTCATTTCAAGAAAAGTCCGAAATTCGCTCAGACAAGCCACGAAACAGCTGAGCACCTTCCGTCTTGACAACCAATGCACATTGCTGTGCAGAAGCAGACCAGGATAATTATTCCCAACTCCATCCAGCAGTGTTTTAAACTGGCGATCATTTAAAGATCGGGCAACAATAAAGTTGACCAGCGACATCACCTCACCAAGCTGCTTGCCACACATCTGAGCACAAAGCACCTCCTGATGTAGGATGCAGTGAAAATTTAGGATGGGTCTCTTTTCATGTTCACAAAGAAGCGCTATGAATCCTCTGTTTTTCCCCACCTTGCACGGAGCACCATCAGTACACACCGAAATAAGTTTATCCATCAGCAGATATTTTTCTTTAGCAAACTCAGTGAAAGACTTGAATAAATCCTCACCTCTTATTGTCTCTTTCATAGGCAAGACTTTCCTCACATAGTGTGTCACCAACAGCATACCTTGCAATCACGCTGAACTGAGATAAATGGCTTACGTCTGTTGACTCATCCAAAGTGAGAGAAAAGAATAGTGCTGCATTTATGTCCTTCACTTGTGTTGCCTCAATTTGATTTGCCATCATTATGGTACGATTGTGAACAGTTCTTGCCAACAGAGGCATGTCTTTCATTCGTTTGATTATCTTGTCTTTATCTGAAAAGTCGTCAAAAAGTTCATTGGCAACATCAAGCAAAAATGTTTTGGCATACTCCCCATCTGTGAATGGTTTTCCATTTTTCACAATTGCTAAAGCATCAGCAAAGCTAGCTGAATTTCAGTCACCTTGTTGGGTCCAAACACTGAGTTGCTCCTGACTAGTTTGCACTCTGCACAGTAGCTCTTGACATGCTTTCTTCCTGCTGTCCCCTGCTGGATATTTTGATGCAAATGTAGTATGGCGTGTGTTGAAGTGCCACTTTATATTTGACCGTTTCATTGATGCAATTTTATTATTGCATGTTAGACACACTGCAGAACCTGCTCTCTCCACAAAGGCAAATTCTTCTGTCCATTCCTGCTGAAAGGTACAATACTCCTCATCCTTTTTTCCTTTAGCCATCTTCTTCGTCAAAAGGGTTTCTGCAATTAGCTAGCTGACTACTTGATTAAAAGAAGGGAAGTTTACTTCCTGACCTCACAATGACCCATGTATATTACGCATTCTCCAATAACAATTTGGTGTTGTCCCAGAGGACAGCTGTGATTGGCTCCAGCCACCCGCAATCATAAGCATGAGCGGTAGGAAATGAATGGATTGTAATACATGAGAATGTTTTATATTGTTAATGTTATTATTATTTTTATTAAAGATTTGCCTGCGAGCCAGATGCAGCCATCAAAAGAGCCACATCTGGTTCGCAGGCCATAGGCTCCCGAACCCTGGTATAAAGGTGCATTTAAAAATCTAACTGGATTATATTTTGGTATTGAGTGATCTACCCATTTATTGAATGGTGTGGAATGCTGGAAGTTTTAAATGGCCAAGGATAAGGAATAGCTCTGCAGCAAAATAGCGGGGCAACACACTTTTTAACTAACAGTGTTGAAACAATAGAAAACAAATTGGATAACTTACACCAGGGGTGCTCAATACGTCGATCGCAATCTACTGGTTGATCGCGAAGGAAGTGTGGGTAGATTGCATGACATTAAAAAGACATTTGTCTTTTGATTGGCATACAGGGTAGCCAATCTGACGTCTAAACTTTTGACACTCTACGCATGCGCGTTAAACCGCGCTAACTTGTCCATTTACATTGCTGTGTAGTTAGCCTTCAATTTATTTAAACTAAATACAACAAAGGGTATAAAAATGAGTGCCATAGCTGGTACAAGTAAGAAGCCTAAAACCTACCACTTTCATACAGAATGGGAGGGGATTTTTTTCACTATGTCATATTCTAAGTGCATTTGCCTCATCTGTCTGTGTGCCATTGCTATTCCAAAGAAGGGAAATGTGGAGCGGCTTTATCGGACTGTTCATAAAAACTATGACATTGACTTTCTTCTGAAAAGAGAGCTGAGAAGGAGAAAGGTGAAAGAAGAATACACAATATTAAATAGTAATAATAGTAACTTAAATAATAATATAGAAGAAATAAATTTATGTTTTGCATTTTTATTGTAGGTAGATCATTTTGACTTGGTCATCTTATAAGTAGCTTGCAAGCTGAAAGAGTGTGGGCACCTCTGCCTTACACTATAGTAGAATAAAACCCAAATAAATAAAAGATTTAAATGTATTAGAAGAAAAACATGAGAAAATTCAAATAGAACCTTAGAGTAGGAATGACCAAATGACTCAAAAGGAGGTCTAGTAAGTTTAAATACATAAATATAAAAATCTTTCTTATAGTAAAAAATAATTAAAATTAAAAAATCTTCATATTCTTTTTAAAAGGAATAAGTATAAAGTTTTTTAAACAAGTATAAAATTTATACGGATATCCACCACTTTTTAAAAGTTTGCTTTATCCTACTTTGTTTCACAAAACACCTACATTAGTACTTATTTTCACTAACCCAAAGAAATCTTAAGAAAATTTTTGCTTTTGCAGAAAAAGGCAAAAATCAAAAATTGTGTTTACCATAGTGACTGCGCCAATTTACGGTCCTTACCAACAGTGTATGTGGATTACCTTTTCTCAAGGTAAACAGTATAGAGGTTTCTCAAAAAATTAAAAATAGAGCCCTGGCTTGTTGGCTTAGTGGTAGAACATCAGCCAGGCATGTGGAAGTCCTGGGTTTGATTCCCGGCAAGGGCACACAGAAGACGCACCTATCAGCTTCTCCACCCTTCCCCCTCTCTATCTCTCTCTTCCCTTCCCTCAGCCAAGGCTCCATTGGAGCAAGGTTCGCCCGGGCCCTGAGGATGGCTCCATGGCCTCCGCCTCAGGCACTAGAATGACTCCAGCCACAACGGAGCAGCACCCCAGATGGGCAGATATTGTCCCCTGATGGGTATGCCGGGTGGATCTTGATTGGGCACATGCGGGAGTCTGACTCCTTCCCCGCTTCTAACTTTAGAAAAATACAAAAAAATAAAATAAATTAGAGCTTCTATATGATTCAGCAATCTCTCTTCTGGGTAGCTATCCAAAAATTTTGAAAACACTTTTTTGTAAACGTATATGTACCCCTATGTTCCTTGCAGCATTATTCACAATAGCCAAGAGTTGGAAACAGTCTAAGTGTCCTTCCACTGAGGATTGGGTAAAAAGATGTGATACATACATATATACAATGCATTACTACTCAGCCATAAACAAGATGAAATATTGCCATTTGTGACAACATGGATGGATTTTTGAGAATATTACACTAAGCACATAAGGCAGAAGAGGACAAAACGGTATGATTTCATTCATTTGTGATATATAAACAAAAAGTAACAAATAAACAAGTAAAACAACAAGTTCATAGATACAGACAACAGAATGGTGGTTACGAGAGGGGAAAGGGAGTTTGGAAAGGTCAAAGAGGATTAAAGGGGTCAGAAGGATTAATGGTGACAGAAGGAGACCAGACTTCATGTGGTGAGTACACAATAGAGCACAGAGTTGTCATATTATAAAGTTGTACATCTAAATTTATAAAATGTAATTAATAAATATTATTCCAATAAAATTAAGAAATGAAGGAAATAAAGAAAGGCAGGAAAAAAGGAAGGAAAGGAGGGAGGGAAGGAAAGAGAGAAAGAAAGACATGTAGGGTTTGTTTTGCAGTGAGCACTGGTTAGTGAAACTGTATTGTATATACATTATTTCTATTTTATATAGGCCATGTATTTATTATATAATTCCTGCTTTTTTTATATGTCAGTGTTATTTTATGTTTTATGTGTTATTTGATATAATTTGTTAAGTTATTTTGGGGGTTTGGGAACACTCAAAAAATTTTCCCATATAAGTTGATGGTAATTACCTCTCAGTTTTATGCCATTTTAGTTTACAAAAGTTTTCATAGGAACTATCTACTTTTGGATAGTGGGGAAACCTGCATACTCACATACTTACAGCTCAATAAGAATAAAGTTTTTTGGTATGTAAATTGTATTAAGTGAAGAAAGTTCCTTTATATTTTTAATTTTCCAAAAGTTTTTTATTACTAAGATTATAAATAAGTGTGAATTCTTTCAATTTTCTGATATAATTTGTGTAAAACTGAAATTAGTTTTTCCTTGAAAATTTGATAAAAGGTACTCATAAGACTTCATAGGTTTGCAGGTTTTGAGAGGATCATTTTCATATATTGAGTTCTTATTGCTTGATTCAAGTTTTCTATTTCCTCTTACATCAATTTTGAAAATGAATCTCTTTCTTGGAATATAGCCACTTCATTCAGATTTTCTGTTATCAGTTATTTATAATACTCTTGTATTAATTATAAATCCTTTTTTCTGTAATTGTTTCCCCTTCTGCATTATAAATAATACCAAATTCAGCACTTCTCTTCTGCACCATATTGCCTTTCTTAGAATTGGAGATCTCTGTATTTATTTTAACATCTACATTTCTTTTTCCAGAAAGAAAAATAAATAGAGCTTGGGATTTGGCAACAAGTTCACCTTTTAAATAGCAATGTTCACTGTTGAGCTTCCCCCCGGCAAGTAGCTTGGTCAGACCTGGAGGCCTATCTGAAACTGGTTTGAGGGTAAAAACTGAAGTGAGAAATATTTGAAATTCAGAAAGGAGGGGTGACATTAAGGGATTTGGGAGCTAGAGGCTGTTATTGTACAATTTTATTTCTTAACGTGTCAACAACAGCACATGAGGCCTCTCTACATGAGGACAGCATTCTGACTCTGATAGCTAGTACAGTGTCACAAATGGAAGCCATCACTCACTGCTGACTTTGACCTAAACTCTGTCTGAAGAAAGTGAGCCAGCCTTTAAAATTCAGATTTTACACGTGCACGTGTGTGTGTGTGTGCGTGCACACACACACACACACACTTCTGCTTTCTAGCTAGAGTAATAAGAAGGTATTGCATGGCCATGTGCTCTAGCAATTACCCCCTTTGGGCAGGCACATTTTTCCTTCACCTGATGCTCATCTATTTGTGTTTCTGCTTTTCATGTCGACATTCAAATTTTTGGTCCAGGTATAACATTTTCTGTAAATATGGTCCTTTCACAGTCATTATGAACTCATCACCCAAGAATGTAATGTTCACTGTGCACAGATGCTTCGTATCCTGAAGTTTATGAGCCTGTCAGTCCAGCACCCATGACATCTGCTCATATTTGACCAGTAAGAGTTATCACCCTTGATGCACATGCAAGCCTTATCCGAACCCTTATATTTTAAAATGTCTTATGAGATTGGAGGTTGCTGTTGCTCTTAAACTTAACTGCAAAATTATAAGAAGTGTTTAAATATTTGTATTGTATTAAAAATTATATTTCTAAAACTCTTGTGATGATTGAGAAGTGCTCTGACAATTGAAACAAAACTTTAAAATAGAATAATAAATTATTTTTTTTATAAATAATAAAAATGAAACTTAAAACCACTTAAAGTCATTTGGGGAAAACCTTATGGACATGCACCAAAAATGTTAGGTATTGCCTCAGTGGGTATTTTTTACTTCTTTTTCTTATATCTTTCCAATTGTGATGATAATATCATAGATGCGTTGGTACTCCATCCAGGTCTCCTCACTCCCTGATATACCCACCTCAGCTGGTGTGACTGCCAACTGCTTGCCCTTTGACCCTCTTCCCAGACTCCTCCTTGCCTAACTGGAGCCAATCATCCACCAAAGGCCTGTGTTTGTTGGTTCAGAATACGAAGGAAGCCTGACCTGTGGTGGTGCAGTGGATAGAGAGTCGGACTGGGATGTGGAGGACCCAGGGTCGAGACCCCGAGGTCGCCAGCCTGAGCGTGAGCTCATCTGGTTTGAGCAAGGCTCACCAGCTTGAGCCTAAGGTTGCTGGCTCGAGCAAGGGGTCACTTGGTCTGCTGTAACCCGCCAGTCAAGGCACATATGAGAAAGTAATCAGTGAACAACTAAGGAACCACAACGAAGAATTGCTGTTTCTCATCTCTCTCCCTTCCTATCTGTATGTCTCTCTCTCTCTCTGACTCACTCTGTCTCTGCCACAAAGAAAAAGAAAAAGAATATGAGGGAAACTACTCAGTAATATAAATTAAATTGCAGAGTGCCCCCCTCCACCTCTGTAGTTTCAGTCAAAGCAAGATTTTACTTGCCTATACCCTAGCTGAGCTCTTTTTTTCTTCTCTATAAAGCTTCTTTCATGCCTGACCAGTTTGTAGCAACTGCCCCATTTAGTGAGTGTAAAGCCAGGAGACAGTCAGGATCACAGCCACCTGGCCAATGTAGGTTCGCATTAGATTCGAACAGTCGGTAATGAAACAATGGAGCCAAAAACTGGTAAGCCATCAGCTTTAATTCTAGCTTGCACCCGGCGGGCAAGCAAAAACACACACTGGGCTCCAAAACCCACACATTCAGTGCTCACAAAGCTACTGACTTATTCGAGTTTCCTAGAATCAAAGGTTTCTAGCTCACCAGACTTATTCACCTCTGTTTCCCATTTCCTCCTGCACAAACTCTTAACAAACTGGCTTCTTCCTCAGCACTCGGCCATCTTGGCTACTTCTCCTCCACATGGCCTTAATCTGCTCTGCTCTCTAATACCAACCTCAGGAACTCAGGAACCAAGAGAGAGAGAGAGCTCAAGCTACTGGTCTCTCCCACTTTATAGCATAGACTCAAAACCCTTAATCCAATTATACAAACAAGAAAGTCTCTGTAAATGGGATTCCTCAGGAGAGTGTACCACCCTATATCATCCAATCAGTCAAGGGTGTGGGGAAGAGCTTACTCTTAAACTAAGCCTTAGGCTATAATGACCCGGCCTGCCGACAGCCTGTCCCAGAACATACATTAATATCAACGAACTTCCATGTGGGCAGCGCCATCTTTAACAAAGTGAGCATAATATATTTTATCTGCCCAACAGTGAGTAATGTGGAAGGTTAGGAGTTTTAAGTGGCCCAAAATGAGAAAGGTTTCTGCAGCAGAGCTGTATAAGCTGAGGTATAATCAGTCCAACTACGTGGGCCACATGATCCAGAAGATCCCATGATCCAGAGTTCAATAAGAAAGATGCAGGCATACTTCTAGGTTTCTGGAGCAAGATCACACTATCCACAATAAAAAATCTGCTCCTGGCATCTGTCTGGGCCCTGGTAGATAGCATCTGGCTATAGAGCACCAAATAATTAGGTTGTTAGAATGTCCCTATGAGATGAGGACTGTCAGATTCACCAATACATAATAAGATCTGGCAAATCCAACTTCCATCTATCAAAAGATGGATGTGTTATATCCAGGATCAACTTTTAGCAGGCCCAGAAAGCACAAGAAAGGTTCACACACAGATCGCTCAGGCTCCCATGTCATCCTCCATTGTTGTAGTGGCTCCTCTCCATTAGTTCACGCTTATGGCACTATCCTTTAAAGAAACCAATCAGATACTTGATGGCAAATTGATATACTAGATTCCCTTCATCTTGACAAGGTCAGTGGTACATCATGACCAGCCTAGATGGTAAGAAAGCAATACCAATATATCATAAATCATGCAAATAAAAAAATTATTTTTGTATTGTTACAGATGTCACTAGTCATGGTAACTGTATTATTGCGAAATTGCATGAGTAGAATTTTGATAAATTAGATTACGTTTTTATTTGGTTGGGTTTTTCTTTTTTCCCAGTAGTTTTCTCATTTTATTAGATGTGAAAAGTAAGAAATAACATATTCACTTTTTTAAAAATAACTATTTGAGATTTCTCAGGGGTCTTCATTAGAGTTGAAACAAGTTTAAAGGACAAATTTTGGTAAATTTCAAACGTTAAAAAAGGTCCCTCATCTGAGCACCGGCAATGTTAAAGATTAAATTACTCTTTAATCAGAAATTAATTCAGAAGGATTAATTTATATTGGCTTCCCTTCTCTCCCCTCTTGGGGCAGAGTACACATAAATAATCTTCTGACCTTAAGCTTGGCCTGTATCTTGTTTTGGACAGAGAAATGATGTTATCAGTAGATCTGAGCAGATGCCTAAGAGGCGTGGCATTGGGCTGCCTCACAGCCTGAAGCAAAGGTTCCTCACTTACCTACAGAGCTTTATATGCAAAATGTATATATGAACAAAATAAATGTTTGTCTTTGTAAGCTGCTGAAGTTTGGGGCAGTTTGTTGTACAACATTATTGGGCAATAGCTGACAACTATTATCACCAACATTATCTAATCAGAATTACAGATAAAAGACATTCACCTGAGTGAGCTGTCAAACCCAAACATGTAGAATCCCATTGGAGGACGTGAACAAGATTATTCACCTAGAGAACAATCTGTTTTATGAATCTAAAATTTTATAGGTTACATTGACTCTTCTTAAACTAAAGCTCCATAGATTATCATTTGTTTAGTCTGATATTTACCATGTGCCATGTGCAGAACACCTGGACAACCTAAAGAATGGATTAGCCCTCACTCAGAGCCTTATAGGGTATCTATAGCAACATTCCAGCCCAACACCAGCCAATTCCATCTGTAAGGGTTCCACATCCACATTCTTCTCCTAACACAACCCAAGTGATGAACACAATGTCAATCTGCATGTGACACTAGTTGTGAGACAATTAGGAAAGAATAGTTTAGTCCAAAGAAGATCAATTTAAAATATATAAATAAAATCAGCCCCAGGAAGATGCAGGAAGTGGCCTATTACTCCCCAAAAGAGAAGAGTGAGCTAAGGTTGCTGCTTCCAAAAGCAAAGGTATAATTCTTGAGAGAAGAAAGAGCCGAGGTAAACTGTGCAATATTCTGTAATATTCCTCATGGCCTAGGATCACACTTAGTAACCATCTATGATACAGTAAGAGAGGATACATTAGAATGATACATTTCTATATCCCTAGGATACAGAAATCTGAAGCATGTAAAGTGCTCCTTCCCTCAAAAAACAAACAAAACAACAAAAAAACTTTCTGGAAATGATAGATTGATGAGTCATGTAGAAACACAACCAACATAGAGTTTAAAACAATTTTTTTTTAAGTGTAGCTTGTTTTTTGATAGTTCCCATGTTCCTGCTTTACCTCAGATTCTCTTTTGCTAGGTGAAGCACATTTCTTCTGCAACCTGCTTGAGTGCTGAATTCTCTACTGTTAAGCACTTATCTCTTCTTCATATCCCTTTAGGACATCACCCTTACGTTCTCATCTTTCTGACAGCCTCCCCTGTCTTCTATGCCAGTTTACTTCTTCACCCTGTTTCTTAGTCAGTTCTGGATGTTGTAACAAAAATACCATAGACTAGGTGACTTAACCCTTTAAGTCGTGAGTTCTTTCCTGCTCACTGGCCCCTGGGAGTGAGGTGTTTTTTTTTTCAAAAAATGAAATTAGTTCCAGTTCCAGTTTTATTAATGTAAAATCATGTTTGTTTGATAACCAATTTATGGAAACAAGAAAAACATACATTTGCCATTTTTTAATGTTGTTTTACACATGTACAATCAATCTCTGGATGGTCAAGGAGTCACAAGACATACATGAACACTCATACTATTGAAAGAGTTAAAAAACAAACATGTATTTCCCCCAGTTTTGAAGGTTCAGAAGTTCAAGATCAAAGTGCAAGTAAATTGGCAGATCTGGTGTCTGATGAAGACCTGCTTCCTGGCTTACAGATAGCCACTTTCCTGCTGTGTCCTTACAAGGAACAGAGAAAGGGAAAGAAAGGGGGGAGGGGCTAGTGTGTTTCTTCTTATAAGGACACTAATCCCATTTATGAGGGCTCCACTCTCATGACCTAATTACTTTCTAATGCCCTACCCTTAAACACCATCACATTGATGGTTAGAATTTCAACATAAAAATGGGGGGAGAGGTGACACAAACATCCAGTCCATATCAGTCTGTCTATTACATGTTGTTTCCAGTGTCTCATCTTCAACTCCTTTCTTGTACCACTATAACACATTGTCCCTGGGTGGTCTCATTGCTGCAATTATGATTTAATTCATAATGGCCCAAGATAAAAACATTTAACTTCAAATCCACATATTCAATTGCTGTCTTAAAGTGTCACCATTTCTACACACCTCAGTCTCAATATCTTTATAATTTCTTCTCCTATATTGACTGTATCACTTTTCCCACTCCCTAGCCACATGGTAACACACAACCACAAAGGGGACCAAGCTATCAAATTGCGATTCATCACTGATAGCTCTCTTTCCTTCAACCCTCCAGAATTAATAGAAGTCTTTAGTTAAACTTTCTAACTGGAAACAGGAGGTAAGGTATTCAGTAACCTGAAGAAGGATGGTATCATTAATGAAAACAAAAAATCAGAAAAAGGAACTGACCTGCCACAGAAGCAGAGACATTTACTAATACAATATCCATGTTGGGACATTTAAAAGTCAGCAGGAAATTAAATGTGTCAACTTGAGGTATCTGGGTGAACGTATTAGTTGAGATGATATAAGTAAAAAAGAAATACCCACAGAAAGACAAAAAATAGAAAACAAGAGTATGAAAAATGTCTAAATTTTTATACTAAAGAGAACAAAAAAAATTGAATGAGAAAGTTGTTAAAAGAAAAAAGAAAACAGACCTATTAAAGGGTCCAAAGCATAAAATATGTTGAAAAGGAAAGTGGCACAAGAATGACAAAATTTGAATGAGATTCCTATTTTTACCTCTCAGTAAAAGTCTTACTCCATGTTAATAAGGGCATAGGGAAAGAGGTGCTTCCATCCTTTTTTAGTGGAACACAACTTGGGATAATATCCTTGGAGGATAATTTGTCAATGACAGTTATTATAAAAATTTGTAATAGTCATTTAACCCAGTAATGTCTTCACAGGAAAAACTTAGACTGCTGACATATTTACATGATCAGGCAATTACTATAGAAGATCATTTACTATAGAATTATGGTTATGGTTAAAGGCAAGAAACAAATAACCTTTAATAAGGAATAAGTTACATAAATTAAAGTATATCTACACAAAGAAATAATGTGCAATTATTAAAAAGAATGACATATCATGCATGGGTTTGGATTTATTATGGCCCATTCCCCTGGGTCACTCATAGTGCCCATGCCAGAGCAAACCAGGGCCCTGAACCATTGCCCGGCCTCTGCCCATAGGCTGCTGGCACTGAAGCGGGCTACACAGTGGAAAATAAAAAAGAATGAAAAAAAAGTATCTGTGTGTACTGCTGTGTGCAATTGTCAGCATGGATTCTAAATTTAAAAATCAGGTATACACAATACACTAGCACTTCTAAGAATATGTGTGAGGGAGTGGGGTAGGTTTGGGTAGATTTGCATATCTATATAGAGAATACCTCTAGAAATTTTCACATGCAAAAAATGATAACAGAAGGATTTAGGAGATTGGGGGGAAAGATTTACTTTTATATTATTTGATATTTTTAATATAATATTAGCAAATTTTTAAAGAATGAGAAAATATTCTTTGTTTAGTGTGCTGGTTTCCTTGTCTGACCTAACCAATGAAAATCACTAAAAATAATCTAAAACTTTTTAAAAATATATTTTGAAATGTATAGAAAAGCTGACCAAAACAGATTCCTAATTATCCAAAAACTAAATAAAAATAGAAATCCAAAGATATAAGTTGACATTTGCTTGATAGCACTTGCTGAACTCAATGGCAGCGCACTTCAGTTTTCATGAATAATGTCCTTAGGGTCTTCACAAGTTGGATAGTCAAATGGCAGGCAGCTCTCATAAGCTATGCTCTCAGCTTAAGGGTGACTTTCAAACCACTCATGGTCCTCCTCCCCATACTTGGTCCTGCCTATATATTTTCCCAAAATATAGAAAGGATATTATTGTATTAGGAATCTTGGTTTATGGAAAAGAAAAAATTACCCCTGAGAACTAGTAACTACAAACTAACCCTCATACAATTTTGTTGTCCAACTGTATCCAATATGAGACCTTCTAAAATATTAAGCCAAGAGTTTAGCTGAAAATAATGCAAGTCCTAAGTAATCCCAGTGCAACTGCAAAACTTTTTTGGAGGGTTGGGGGATGGAGGGAAGAAATCTACCTTTGAATCAAGCTTCAGTTAAGTTTCACAGATAAAGTTCCAAGAAGCTGGACCTCACAGTTAGAAATCATAAGCAAAGAAACAAAGCATTATAAATGAGAAATAAACAGAAGAAATAGACCTATAAATACATGAGATATTTGGAATTTTCAGATATAAAATATAAAAAAGAATAAATTAAAAATATTCCTGCAAGGAATAAGAGACATTAAAACATAATAACAAGTTTTTAAAAGCAAGCTTATGGTACTTAAAAATAACTTAATAGAATTTATGGACATTTTTAAAGAAACAATAAAAATTAAGATATAAATGAATGGATTTAACTGAATAAAGTTTCAGTGACATATAAAATAGAATTTAAGAAATCTTCCAGAATGTAGCTCAAAGTAAAGCAAAACAGGACTGAGAGGAATGGAGGACAGAGGAATGACTTTTAATATAAATGTCATGTTAGAATTCCAAAAGAATGAGAGAAAATGGATGAAATGCAATATTTGAACATATAACTGAACATATTCCAGAACTTGTGGGACTGGTGAAAGAGCACCAATCCTTGGATTCAGGAGGTTCAGAGAATCTCAAGCATAACTAAAAATAAATCCACACTTAGATTAGGGTTCTGCTGAACTCTCAAAAGCAATAAATAAAGTCAGACGAGAGGGCGGTAATATCTCCAACAAGAGAAAAAATAGCTCTCAGCATAAAACTCTACACAGTATCTTTGTACAAAAGTACTTTTAGAAATATCTTCTAGAAGATTTTTTAAAATAAGAGTGAACTAAATTATCTTTATATTATATTAGTTAAAGTACCTTTTTAACTGCTTATCTTTTAGAAATGAAAATGAAATAAAACAGTTTCAGACAAAAAACAAGGAAGTTGCCACCAGCAAACCCTCACTATGATAAACTCTAAAGCACAGTGTCCTAGACATGAGAGAAAATCATCCCAGAGAGGGTCATGATCAAAGAAAGAAGTAAATTATGAGTAAACCTAAACAAATATTAACTATATAAAACATTAATAAATATATTATTTATTTTTAATTTATTGGGGTGACATTGATTAATAAAATTATATTGGTTTTAGGTTTACAATTCTATAATAGATCATCTGCCCATTAGTAGATGTTGGGCAGATGAAATATATTATGCTCATTTTGTTAAAGATGGCGCTGCCCACATGGAAGCCCGTCGCCCAGGTGATAATATTAGTCGCTCTTCTTGCTTGGGATGGGTGTGATTATATTAATGTGTGTTGGGGGAGGGCTTTCGCGTCAAAATGTTTTAAAAGGAAGAGAGATTACGTTGTTCAGGGAAGAGGGATTACGTTCTAGGAGGAGCCCATGCTGAGGAGAACAGAGAAAGGCCACGTGGAGATGGCCAGGAGAAGCAGCCAAAATGGCAGAGTGCTGAGGGAGAAGCCAATTTGTGCAGAGTTTGTGCAGAGTGAAGAAGATGGGGAACAGAGGTGAATAAGGCTGGTGAGGTAGAAACCATTGATTCTAGGAAATTTGGATAAGTCAGTGGCTTTTGGGAGCCCTGAATGGAAAGGGAACTGTTTTTCCCTCTGTGTGTATTTCTTGCCCGCCGGGTGCAAGCTAGGATTAAAGCTAATGGCCCACCAGTTCTTGGCCCTGTTGTTTCATTGCCGTCTGTCCAAATCAAACGGGAACCTGCATGGGCCAGGCAGCTATGATGGTGGCCGCAGCTACTGGCTTTATAGTAGATGAGTGGATAAACAATAGAATACTACTCAGCCGTGAATAAAGGAAATCTGAACCTTTTGTGACAGCATGGATGAAACTGGAGAGTTTTAGGCTAAGTGAAATATACCAGTCAAAGAAAGATAAGTACCAGATGATTTCATGTATATGTGAAAGCTAATGAACAAAATAAACTAACAAACAAAATGGAAACAGACTCATAGATCCAAAGAATAGTCTGACAGCTGTCAAAGGGAAAGGGTTGGAGAACTGGGTGGAAAAGGTGAAGGGATTAAGTAAAGAAAAAAAACCTCATAGACACAAACAACAGTATGTTGGTTATAAGAGAAAAGGGGATAGATAGTGATAGAAGGAGACTTGGGATGGTGAATGTATTCTTTTAAAAGGTTGAATAAAAGATTAACACATCCAAAACCATGACAAATAAATCAGGAGAGGGATGATCAGATTTAAAGTGTTCTGAGGTCTTTGTACTATTTGAAAGGAGATGTTCATTTTAGGTTTTAAAGAACTAAATGTATATGCTAACATAGCTCGAGTTGTTAAATAAAAGTAGAATATAGTATATAACTTTCAAACTAATCGAAGGGAAAAATTTGAAATGAAAAAAGATATTCTATAATTCTAAAAGAGAAAAGTCCTAGGAATGAAAAAAAAATTAGAAAATACAGAGTCAAAGGATTGTGGAAAGATGGCAGTCTGTGACTTAGCTTTTCAATTTATCGAAATCCTTACAAGGAAAAAAAAAAGCCTCAATAACAAAAGCAAAACTGATAGATAACATTTTCCACAAAATTGGAATAGAAATAAAGGAGCAGAAGCCATCAAGACCTGCATGGTACCCAGCTCCTATAAGGGAGATTGCCCAGGGAAACAAAGGCATGTTGACAGATCTTAGAGCAGGAAGACCCCAAAGAGCCAGCATGTAGCATGCAAAAGTGTGTCAGGTCATATTAAGAACAGCAAGAGCAGCAGATGTAGAAGGGGTTTCCCCTTTTATGGAAGGTGAGTTCAATGTATACATGGTGAGGACTGAAGGGGAGGCAGTAACCTAGCTCTTAACAATGCTAAAAGCTACCCCACCAGGGCTGTCTTCCAAGACAGGACACAACCCTTCAGAGAAATTTCTGGGAGTGAAATCAAAATTGTACAGCATAAGAACAATAGAAAAGAAGAAAAGAGAGGAGAGGGAAAAGAGCCAGGAAGAAAGGAGATTTATGAAGTTAGGAAAGCTACCCTAAACAAAATCACCTTCTAATTTTCAAAATAAAAACTAAAAGCTAATTTCTTATTTAAAAAATACAACAGAAACTGTAAGGTCAAACCTTATGCAAACTTATTTTAAGAAAAAAGAAAAGGAAGGAAAATAACAGCCTTTAAGATAATGACTGGAGACAGACCAGGCGGTGGCGCAGTGGATACAGTGTTGGACTGGGATGCAGAAGGACCCAGATTCAAGACTCTGAGCTCGCCAGCTTGAGCACGGGCTCATCTGGTTTGAGCAAAGCTCACCAGCTTGACCCAAGGTTGCTGGCCCAAGCAAGGGGTTACTTCAGTCTTCTGAAGGCCCGCGGTCAAGGCACATGTGAGAAAGCAATCAATGAACAACTAAGGTGTTGTGATGAAAAATTGATTATTGATGCTTCTCATCTCTCTCTGTTCCTGTTGGTCCATCCCTCTTTCTGACTCTCTCTGTCTCTGCAAAGTAGAAAAAAAAAAAGATAATGACTGGAAGCATGACAGAATAGATGCCAATAGAATGGGTCAAAACAATAGCTTTCTGTTTTACAATGAGCCAAAAACATGATGAAACAGTAGAATACAAAAAGAAACAACATAACTCAGAACTAGAAAAACTCAAAATACCCATATGATATCTACCTAATAATGTGTTCTCAAAGTAGCATGTAAAGCTAATATTTAAAGTTATAATTGGCAGAACTAACATAAATTATATACAAATTTGTAATTATATACAAATTCATGAAACCCTGAACATTAACAACAGTAGGAGATTTTGATGCACCCCATTCAATAATTGATTTGGTTGATAGTAGTTCTGAATAGCAAATAAATAAACAATCTAATAGATGTTTCTAGAACATTGCAACCAACAAGTGGTATATTAGTTATCTATTGCTGTACTAAAAATTACTCCAGAATTTAGCAGCTTAAAATAACAACATTTACCATCTCACCGTTTCCATGATTGAAGAATCCAGAAGCATCTTAGGTTGGTGGTCGTCCTAACTCAGGTTTCACCGAAAGCTACAGTCAAATTGTTTTCTCAGTTAAGGGAGAATCTACTCACTCACATGGTTCTTGGAAGAACTTGGTTTCTTATTGTCTATAAGCCAGAGACAAGTACTTGGTTTCTCACCATCTGTAAGCCAGAGACTAGTTCACATTATATGGGCCTCTTTAACCCCTCAGCTTGCTTCCCTTACAGCATGGGAACTGACAGAGAGAGAACAAGTGAGAGAACCCAGGTTGAAAGGCACAGCCTTTATTTTCTCCTTCTCTCTTTTTTTCTAATAGCTTTATTGATATAAAATTTACATACCATATAATTCACCTATTTAAGTATATAATTTAAGTGGTTTTAGTAATATTCACTATTCCCAGAATTGTAAACCATCTCTACAATGTCAAAACATTTTCATTACCCCAAAAAGGTATCCCGTTCCTTTTAGTTATTACTCCCAGTTAGCCCATCCCCCAGCCCCAGCCTTAGGCAATAAATAATCTTCATTCAGTTGCTATAAATTTTCCTATTTCAGACATTTCATATAAATGAAATCATGCAATATGGGGTCATTTGTAACTGACTTGTTTCACTTACTATAATGTTTTCAAGATCCATACATACTATAGAGTTTTCTTTATTCATTTTTAAGGTCAGATGATATTTCTCATTTTGTTCAACCATTTATTAGTTGATGGTTGCTTGGGTTCTTTTCACTTTTTGTCTGTTATGAATAAAAATGCTATGAAAATCCACATACAAATTTTTGTATGGAGCTATGTTTTTATTTCTCTTGGATGTATACCTAGAGTTGTGTTTCAGGGTCAAATGGTAATTCTATGATTAACCATTTGGGGAACCGCCAGACTTTACCAAAGCAGCTACACAACCTTCAGCAAACATTCGTGTTACAATTTCTCAACATCTCAGCCAACAGTATTTACCTGACTTTTTTATTATAGTTACCCTAGTGAGTGTAAAGGGGTATCTCATTGTGCTTTTGATTTGCATTTCTATGATGACTGATGATGTTGAGCATATTTTTATGTGCATATGAAGGACATTATTTGTATAGTCTACTTTGAAAAAATAATCCTTTGCCCATGTTTTAATTAGATTAAGATTTTCCTTTTTATTATTGAGTTGTAAGAGTTATTTACATATGTTAAGTGCAAGTCTCTAATCAGATATGTGATCTGCAAATATTTTATTTTATTCTTTGAGTTGTCTTTTCACTTAATAAGAGTGTCCTATCACTATGACTAATTAGCACAGATGCAAAAATTTTTAGCAAAAATAGCAGCAAACTGCCTCAACCATGTATTTTTAAAAATCAAGACCAACTTGAAGTTATTCCAGGAAAGCAAATATGAAGCAGAAAAATATTATATGGTTATCACAATATATGCAGAAAAAGTATTTGATAATGATCAAATTTAAAAATGAATGCAGTAAACTGAGAAAAGAGACTATCTTCTTAACCAAATAAGAGTAATCTACAAAAAAAGTAAACATCAAAGAAAAAGGAATGTGAAGATCCAGAAGTGTCAAAGTAGAGAAAAAGATAAAACAGACACTCAGAGTGACACCATTTGTGCACAGGAAGGTGGGTGGAAGTATGGGCACAATAGTCAGAGGGTTAGAACTCAAACCTAGGCTTCACCAATTAAATGATTTGTGACCATGAGAAATTATTTTTGTATTTCATCTGTAATATGTAGGTAATGGTAGTATCTACCCTATAAAGTTGCTATCAAATAAGTTAACATACCTAAAGCATTTTGGAAGAACTGAACAAATATTAGTTTACAAGTTTCTAGACTATTACTCCTTCATATTTAAATATTTTTAAATGTTTTTCTCCAAGTTAAGTCTTCTGTGTAAACCATCCTCTATTTTTCTGATATTGACCAATGGCCACAACTTTTCCCTCATTCACAGAAAAATTTGAACCTGGTTTTCTGGTTCATGGCTTCATCCCTGCCCACCTTCCTCATCTTATCCCCCGTTAAGTGGCTTGTTCATGAGGTCATTATACTTCATGACTAATACTATACTCCAGCATCACTGTTCCTTGTTCATGAGGTCATTATACTTCATGACTAATCCAATACTCCAGCATCACTGTTCCTTGTTCATGAGGTCATTATACTTCATGACTAATCCAATACTCCAGCATCACTGTTCCCCAGTCTGTGGATTTCCTGTAGCTTTCTGTTATGGACTGAAAGTTTGTGTTCCTCCAAAATTTGTATAAGGAAACCTTAACCCCCACAAAGCAATGATATTCTAAGATGGGGCCTTTGGAAGGTAATTAAGTTGTAAGAATAGAACCCACGTGATAGTAGGATTCGTGTCCTCAGAAAAAGTGGAAGAGAACACCCCCCCTCTCTCCATCTTTACCATGTGAAGATAAAACAAGAAGATGATCATTTACAAAATAGGAAGAAGGTTCTCACTGGACATGGGATCTGCTGATGCCTTGGTCTTAGATTTCCTAGACTCCAGAGCTATGAGAAATAAATTTCTGTTGTTTAAGCCTCTTGCCTGTGGTGTATGATTTTTTAAGTGAGAGGAGGAGGGGAGATAGAAAGACAGATTCCCACATGCGCCCCAGCCGGAATCTACCTGGCAACCCCAATCTGAGGCCAATGCTCAAATCAACCAAGCTTTCCTCAGCATCCAGGGCCAATTCTCAAACTAATCAAGCCATTGGTTGCAGGAGAAGAGGGGGAGAAGGGGCAGAGGGAGAGAAGCAGATGATCACTTCTCTGTGTGCCCTAACCAGGAACCAAAACCAGGATATCTGCACACTGGGTAGATGCTCTATCCACTGAGCCAACTGGCCAGGGCCTGGGTATATATTTTTTATAGCAGCCCAAGCTAAGATATTCAGCCGCCAGCTTCCCTCATCCCTGATGTCCTAAATGTCAGTGTCCCATTCTAACTACAAACTCTTGTCCCTCTAACTCACTCACATTTCCATGTTGGTCTCCTACTTTATTTAGCAGGTTCCTTCCATCCTATCGTCACCATCCTATCGTCACCATCCTATCATGATAATACTATCATCAGTGAACATTTTTTAAAGTCTGTTACTTAGCAAAATTATCTTCTTTATCACTTTTTCTAACACCTGGCCTCCTGTTAAAAATCTTTACTTTCACCTCTCTGATATTTCTTTGTTCTTCTTCACATCTTCTTCACCACTTCAGAAGTGTGAGTGACCCCCAAAGTTTCCACCTTATGTCACTGTGGTTTTCATTCTTGCCACCTTCCTTGGTTCGATAGACAATCCAGTCTATTTCAGAAAACAAAGAACAAAAAATATCATCCCCTCTTATTCTTTAGCAACCATAAAGATGCCCACAGTTCCCAAATAAGCATCTGAGGTACAGCTCTTGCCCATAAGCTTGGATATTCAAAAGCCCAATGGGCTCTGCACTAATGCATCCCTGCAAAGGAAACAGAACCTTTCTCCCCTTGTATTCTCTGCGGCAGTTGCTGGAACCACCAGCCACCCAATTAATCTTTGATTCTCCCTCAGTAGTACAGAATTTCCCAATCGTCAGATCCAGTTGGTGTTCAAGGCACCAGCAACTGAGTGGCACCAAAAAAAAAAAAAAGTAATATTTGTAATTGCACAAAACAAACATAAAACTTACTACAGGAAAAAAAATTTTAATAGAACTTTGCTTAATTTTTTTATATTCATTATATGGTCCATTATAGCTTTTTTAAAAAATGTATAATGAGTCAATATAATTATTTTTAATACTTAGGGTCCCCAAAGAGCTTAATCTAGTCCTGTCCTTCTCTTTTGCCCCATTAGTCACCATGTTCTGACAATTTGACACTCTAAATACCTCTGGCATTCCCACTGTCCCACAGCCCACCCCCTCATTCTTAACCGTCACCCCCCAGGTCAGCCTCCTCTCCTTTCACCTGGAATTTTACAAAGGTTTTTTTTAACTCCTTGTCTCCTGGCAATACCATCCTTCCCACAGGACCCTGGAGTAGCTTCTCTCAAAAGCAATTCCAAAACCATCACTGTCCCTTGGAAACAAACAAACAAATAAATAAATAAAATCTCTTAGATGGTAACACACTGACAACAGGCCCAAGCACCTAGGCATGACTCTTAAAAGTTTCCCTGATGTATTCTGGTGTTTCTCAAATGTGGCTTTCTGACCACTTTACCAGATTCACTTGGAAATCCCTAAATTTTCTGGGAGAGGACCGAGCAGCTACATGTTTAACAAGCATCTCAAATGTAAAATGTGGAGACGGAGCTCTATCTCCCCAAGCTCACTTGCCATCACTCCCTCACTCACCAACAAAAGCAGAGTTTCCTACCCCTGTGAAATCACCCAGAAAAAAAAATGTTTTTAAACACCAGTGCCCAGGCATCTTCAGACAAATTAAAGACTATCTAGGAATGAAGCCTAGGAATTGGCACTTTCTAGAAAATACCCAGGTGAATCTAATGTGCAGCCAGAATTGAGAACTTCTGGCAGCGTGAAGGCTGAGGTGCTCCGACAAGCACCCACACACCTATGATGTGTCTCATCTCCATTCCTTTGCTCTTAACACTCTCCACCTGGAATGAAGCTCCGCCCTGATATTTGCTAACTGATTGCTATTTATTCCTTAAGACTTAAGTAATATTGATAATTCTGGGGAGCTCTCCCATACTCCCTTCCATAGACTAGGTGTGGTTCACTTTCCCTGGACTTCCATAGCACCAAGTACATGTCTCTAGCATTTTAAGAAGCCTAATTGTGTACACAATATAATCGTTTCTCTGTTTCCTCCCAATACATTTTGAGCTCTTTAAAGGCAAAAACCATAATTCATGCACCTTTTGCATCCTGTGAGTTTAGCAACATCTGGCATAGAGTAGGTACTAAGAAATAATTGTTGATTGAATAAAGGAATAAATAAAAAGTGAATGATTTGATGTTTTTGATAAAATAGTAGATGGGTCGCCTATGTAGAGTAAGAGGCCTAAGGTGAAGTTAGAATATAGTAAAGAGAACAATATTCGAGATCATGGTTGTGAATCAGCCAGAAATGACGAGTGAAAGAATTGTATTTTGCAAATATATTGAAGTAAAATACAGGGGTAAATTTCTTTACTGTTGTTAAAATATTGGCTTAAACATAAAATCCATTCTATGTGTAAGGTACCATAGGTGTCATAGGCTATATGTATGTAATTAGCCAAGACCCAAACAGGATTTAGTAACTGTTGTGATGGATTATCAGCCCTTTACACCTTAGTGTAAATAAAAGCTTTGAAGGTAGGAGAAGAGTGCCATCTACTGAGAAAATGAAGCATAACAGAGAAGTGAAAGTATTGGAGATTTTTCAGTTTTAAATTGTTCCTAGAAATTGTCCTATCTACTTTCTTGTTTTGTCAATTACATATTTTATCAAGTATTTTTCTAGATTATTTTAAACATTAATATTTAAGGAAACTTTACATATCCTCAATAAATATTTCATGCCCATTTTAAAATACATCACACACTTTGTTCAACTTTTTCTTAAAATTTATAGTGTTTTTTCTAAATGTCTTTAATTAAAAGTTTAAAAGTAAAAATGAGGGGTAACACACCTCCAAAGACCATCCTGCTTTTTATTCACACACACACAAAAAAAAACCTACCACTTGCTTCATTAATAAATTCAGGGGATAAAAATTTTTGACACAAGGTAAGGGCCAGATGTGTTGTTCACATTATTTAATACAAAATGCAAACAATGTTCACTTAAATGCATTTTTGGAGCCTTGGCAGGAACTGATCTCTGGCATTGCAGTTTACAGGGTAGAGTTCACACGGTAGAGCCAGTAAAATCACCCTGATGACAAGGAGAGGACTACCTGCTCTTTAGTTCCAGTGGGTACCAGATGGATAACGCTCTGTTAATAGCTTAGGATACTTTCTTAAGATCTTTCCTCATACACAAGAGGCACTGTTACTATACAAATGAGATGCTCAGCCAAACAGAGTTGATTCCATATGGCATTCCTGCAGAGATCCCATGAAAGTTCAAATAGCAATAGCAATAGCATTTATTGAGCAGTTTCTTTATGCTGATCACTAGTTGTTTACCTTATAGTGTAGATGGTGTATAATTTAATCAAAACATTCATATGAGGTAGGTTTTATACCAAGTTTAATGATGAAGAAAAAGACACTCAGAGAAACTGAAAAACCTAACCTGAGCTGATACACCTATAATAGTTAGTAAGTAGTTGAAATTCTGAGGCCAATCTTTTTGACAAGCCTAATTTTTCTCCACATACCCAAGGAAAAAGTAGACAGTCCAGCCCAGAAAAATAGTGGAGGCAGCATCAAAAGAGGAGCTAATTCTTAGATTGGTAATATGAAGTGAAATGCATTCCCCATGAATTTGAATCTTAGGCAATATCCACAGAGGAATGTTTCTCAAAAGGTTTGATTGGAATAGAAGCGGCTCCCAGTGTCCACATAAATAAAGGGTACTGTGTGTTTGGTTGGATTTTGGAAGTGCTGCGTTCTGTATTTCCTCTTAAAGAGTCAAAGTGTTCATTTGTATATTAAGGACCCTCAGAAGTAAAAAACTCTGTTTAAACTGGTTTGTCCAACGTTTCATGCAGCATTTTCCTGAAGCATGTCTAACAGACCAGTGAATACCAGTTAGAAAATGCTGCCCTGGCCAGTGAGGAGGCGGCGATGGGTTTTAAGCAGGATGGTGACATGGTCAGATTTACACTTTTAAAATTTATTTATTTGTTTTAGCAAGAGAGGAAGGGGAAGAGAGAGAGGGACAGAGACATCAATCTGTTCCTGTACATGCCCTGATCGGGGATCGAATCGGCAACCTCTGTGCTTCAGGAGAAGGCTCTAACCAGCAGAGCTGTCCAGCCAAGGCGAGACTTGCATTTCTGATCCAGGATTCTGCAGGTAGGGTTCGGGACTGGGAGAGAGCCAATATGAAGGGCAGGCAGAACCTAAATTAGAATATTTGGGATAAAAGGGTGGGAGAGAGGGGGACAAAAATGGAAAATATTTAGGAGTAAAACTGGTGACTTGGAGATGCATTTGATGTGGGGGAGAGTAAATGATAATAACCCACAGGCTTCTGGTTGGGGTGACTGGATCGGTGTGTACCATGAGAAAGAGAAATTGGTTTAACTTTTTAAACTCAATGCTTTTCACATTTATTTATCCCTAACCCATATATATATATATATATATATATATATATATATATATATATATATATATATATATTCAGTGAAACTGACATCAGTTCTACTAGGGTCTTATGCAGCAGAAAGTATTGGCAGACTATGGCTTTCAGTTCAAATCCTGCCTACTGCCTGTTTTTGTAAATTAAGTTTTATTGAAACATAGCTATACTCATCTATTCAGATATTATTAATTGCTGCTTTCATGCAACAGTGGCACCACCATTAATAGTAATTGCAACAGAGATTGAATGGCCTGAAGAGCCTAAAATATTTACTATCTGCCCCTTTACAAAAAAAAAAATTTGCAAAGCATTGACCCAATGAACCATTAAGCACATGGTAGATGCTTGAAATATCAGCGAAATGATACCTTGAAATCCATGAATATGAACACCAATATATTTGCCACCTACATTTCCTCAAGCTACATCAGCTGATGAGTACAAAGGAATCACAAGAAAAAAATTCAAAGTGTAGTTCTCTGGTTCAGCCTCCCACCCCATTTACAGAAATTTCAGAACTCTAACCCCAGCACACACCTACCACAGTCTGTGTACACTTGGCACCTGTCATTTTAGCCACTGCCACTCCTGACACTGCCTCCCATAGTGCTTGCTGGCTGCCACTCCCCCGAGTAGGCTGCTAGCACTTGTGCTGCACAGAGCCCTTATCAGTTAGGAATGCATGCAGTAGCAAAGAGCAGAGATTCCTACTATAAAGAGGGATATTTTTAATGGCATTTATTTATCCATTCAAAAAGAAATCTAGCCGTTAGTGTCCAGGGCTGTTTTCAAGCAAGAAGGATAAAGGAGGAGGAAGGGTAACAGGCTGTGCAAGTATTCCAAGCAAAATGTCTTTTTCAGCAACATTCCTGGTTGCCCAATCTAATGACTTTGCACTTACATCTCATTACCCTGAACTAGCCCACCTGGCACCCTCATTCTGCAAGAGAATCTGGGAAGGTGTGTGAGATTTCCAGCCTATTTGGTAGAGGAGAGGAAAGGACATTGGGAAAAGCTTTTGAAGCAGCCAAACTACAGTGTGTGCCTTCACTTTGTTCCATTCTCCAATAAACTCCCCCCATTGTTTGTTTGAGTGAAGACAATGCCCGCTCTCTTGATGCCCCACATCGAGGCTGGCTGTGCTCAGCAAGTCAGAGATGTGGTGGCAGTGGCCTGAGTGGATGTCACACCTCCTTTCCTCATAACAGTGGGCACGGGGAATAGCGTGCTATGGAACAATCTGAGCAATATCACCTTACTATACTGACTTTACCATGACCTCCCCTCCTTTCTTATTCTCAAGCTTGAAAGAAACTTGTAAGTGTATGACCTCTTCAAGAAAATTCTTTCTCATGACCTCCTTGGCATCTTGTAGGGAAAACAGCTGTGGTAGGCTTGCTTGCTCGCAGTTTGCACTTTGCATGAGCGCAAGGCAGAGCCACATGTGTGTAGCCTATATAAGGCTACCGGGGCTTTCCTTTGGAGTGGACCCTGCCACGGCGAGGGGCAGTTTTTCTGTTTTCTTGTTTGTTCGCCCACCACTGTGTGAAAAGGTTTTCCCCTGCCTATTTGCTCACCCAGGGTTGAAAGACTCTTATCAGAAAGGCCTAACACCTTCTGGCTCCGCAGTTCCTCTACCATCTGCCCAAATCCAATGTCAACTTGCATGGCCTCGGCCACCAGCATTACACATCTCATGTTAGTTAGTCTCTGAGAAGTCTTCCAGACATTGCCACATGTGACTAAATCCAAAGGTTGTACACAATTCGAGATCCCACTGTGGGATCCTCACAAGTCAAAAAGGCAGAGGGAGAGTACATAAAAATAAATTATCAGGAACACCAGTGCTCAGGATTTAAGTAGGGCTACAAAAGGGAGTATTTATGGAATAACTACCACTTGCCACAAGTTTAAAGTCTATATTTTATTTATAAATTATTAAATTTATTTCTTATCCAGATTGGCTCCGCCTCCTCAGAAACATGGCTGCCTTAATTATAGGTAAATTCTAGAAGCATTAGTTAAGCACTTTCCCACACTAAATATTTTTGCATCCTGCTCCCTACTACTTCATATTTTTTATAAGAGGTAAATGTTTCTCTCCACAATTAGAAATAAGACCAAACAAAATGTCCATTTGACGGGCAATGTGTTACTGACTTTTACACAGAGGTGCAAAGGCAATGTAGTGATAAAGAGTTCGGGCTCTAGATAGGACATGGATCCAACATGGGTTCGGCTGTTATTAAATATGTTTCCTCATCTGAAAAATAGAATAATAATTATCTTTACACCATGTGGGGGTTTTTTTCCAGGTTTAAATAAAACAATCCTTACAAAACAGAGAGCCTTGTATCTAGGTGGGACTCAATATTAGTTGCTCTTGCTTTTTTTTTGCTCCTGGGCTGACGGAAAAAGAAGAGACAGTATAAAGGGTACCAATTTATGTAAGGGAAGGAGAGATGTATTTCATAGAGGAAAAAAGAACAAGAAATAACAGAGAAGTTCCTGTGATATGTAATGGACAAAACAGGCCAAACTTCCCGATTTTGCACAGCCGCAGATGATCCACTCCAGCTAATGACCCAAGATCAGCGGAGCGCATGACTCATTGTGGGAGGCAATACAGCATTCGGCCACGAGATGGCAGCATAGAGCCACTGCCATTTCACCCTTGAAAATGCATTGCGGCTTCGCCACACTGAACTATATATATATACACAATGCTCCCAAGAATTGGGTTCACAGTAATGGATTTAGTAATTATTCCAGGCAGACTCTATCTGCAACTAAGCCTTGGGCACTGATGTTCCTGAAATCCCATTTTCATCCACTTTTCCTCACTGCACTTTTCTTCTTGCCATTATTTGGAAAAAGGAATAACCAGTAGATCTAATTTACTTCAAAAGACAATCATTCTACACCCAAAATAATGAATTGCGTGGTCCACTCTGCAGCAAGCATTAACTGTTCTTTCTAAACCTAGAGTGGTGCAGCTATGGCTAAAACTTTCCTTAAAACAGAACACATTTTGCCATGCTTAACAGCACCACCAGACAGGTAAATCACATTCTGAGAAGAGTAGCTTAAAAACAAAGATGCCACGGAAATTCAATTGCTTTTTGAAGAAAAGTCAAGCATTATTCTGACAACATCGTTGCTTTTTTTTTAATGCAGTAACATGGGTTGATGACATTATTTAAGTTTCAGGTGTACATCACAATTCCATATCTGTGTACATTCCAACATGCTCACCACCAAAAGTCTGCTTTCCATCCCTCATCATACATTCCACACACTTTACTCCTTCACCTGGTAACCTCTTCCTTCTGGTAACCACCATCCTGTTGTCTGTATCTATGAGTCTGTTTTTGTTTTGTTTTGCTTGTTTCTTGTGTCTTTTGTCTGTTTTGTAGTCCACATGTAAGTGAAATCATACGGTTTTTGTCCTTCCCCGTTTGATTTATTACCCTTAGCTAATACCCTTAATAACTATCCATATTGTTGCAAATGGTAAAATTTCACTTTTTATGGCTGAGTAGTATTCGTGTGGTGTGTGTGTGTGTGTGTGTGTGTGTGTGTGTGTGTGTGTGTTTCTATATATGCATATTCACATTCTCTTTATCCATTTATCTCTTGATGGACACTTAGGCTGTTTCTATATCTTAACTAACGTAAATAATGTTGCAATAAACATACAGTTGTGTATATCTTTTCAAACTAGTGTTTTCTTATTTTCTTTATAAATACCCAGAAGAGGGATGGCTGGATTCTGTAGGAATTCCATTCTTAATTTATTTGAGAGATCTCCATACTGGTTTCCATAGTGGCTTCTCCAATTTACAATTCCACCAACAGTATACGAGGGTCCCCTTTACCTCAAATCCCCTCCAACACTTACTTCTTTTTTTAATAGCAGTTCTAACAACTATCAAGTGATATCTCATTGTGATTTTAAATTGCATTTCCTTAATAATTAGTGATGTTGAACATTTTTTCATGTGCCTTTTGGCCATCTATTTTTCTTCCTTGGAAAAAAAATCTATTCAGATCCTTGGCCCATTTTCAGTCAGATTGTTTGTTTACTTTGTTGTTTAGTTGTATGAGTTCTTTGTGTGTGTGT
This sequence comes from Rhynchonycteris naso, assembly GCA_037038555.1. Taxonomy (NCBI): domain Eukaryota; kingdom Metazoa; phylum Chordata; class Mammalia; order Chiroptera; family Emballonuridae; genus Rhynchonycteris; species Rhynchonycteris naso. Next base: position 235,808,535 of record CM072998.1, read on the forward strand.
GTGTGTGTGTGTGTGTGTGTGTGTGTGTGTGTGTGTGGCACAGACAGAGAGAGTCAAAGAGAGGGACAGATAGGGACAGACAGACAGGAAAGGAGAGAGTTGGAAAACATCAATTCTTCGTTGAGGCTCCTTAGTTGTTCATTGATTGATTTCTCATATGTGCCTTGACCGGGGGGCTACAGCAGACCAAGGTACCCCTTGCTCGAGCCAGAGACCTTGGGATCAAGCTGGTGAGCCTTGCTCAAACCAGATGAGCCTGCGCTCAGGCTGGCAATCTCGGGGTCTCGAACCTGGGTCCTCCACATCCCAGTCTGATGCTCTATCCACTGTGCCACCACGTGGTCAGGCTGTATGAGTTCTTTATATATTTTGGATGTTAACCACTTAATGGAAATATTATTTTTAAATATCTTCTCGCGTTCAGTTTACCTTTTCATCACATTTTTGAGACCAATTTTCAAATGCTGAATAGCTTTTAAATGAATTCATATAAATAGAGTATATTTCATCACAAAATCCAAAGCCTTTATGAATTTTATTATTGATCTAAAGAAAAGGTTATTTTCTTTATACCCACAAGTTGAAATAACATTACAGTGATCCATCATAGATTAAAATACTATAGAACCATCAGTCTGAACAGATTCATTTTTAATTGAAACCAAGTAAGTCATTCAAGGGAAGGTCACAAATATGCACAATGTCTCCCAAATGCTATAATCTATATTTGCCTTAAATTTAGTCAACAGGTCAAAATATATATGTATCCAAATGATTCCTTTAGGAACTATACATATACAGAAGCTGAAAACAAGTTATTTCTGCTTACATCAATGTTAACTTATACCTGAAATTTTATCATAATCTACATTTTTATTGTGCTGGATGCTGGCCTGGTGTTGCAGTTTGGTTCACATTCCTTATTTCTGTAGGTATGCCTAACTTCACTATGAATTAAATGTGAGCCCATGTTAATTTTTTCAATATTTCCAAAATTATTTTTTTAACAATGACACTACATTGAGCTGAAAACAACAAAAATATCCACGATTTGAAATATGTAGTCCTACCCTAAAGTGAACAATTACCAGTAATTAACTTTACCAGTGATATTAACAAGCCACATGTATCCCCTAATACAATGCACTGAGAAAGCTACAAAAACTTTTAGAGAACTCTTTCCAAAAAGTACAACCTTGGCCCTGCCCAGTTAGTTCAGTCAGTTAAGAGCATCATCTAGAAACAACTAGGTTGTTGGTTCAATCCCTAGCCAGGACACACACGGAAAGTAGCCAATGGTTGTGCATTTTACCATCGGAGTGGAAAACAGATAAATGCTTCCTTTCCCCCTCCCCTCTCTCCCTTTCTCTGTCTCTCTAAAAATAAAAATTAATCCCTGGCCACTTGGTTGTAGCATCATCCAATTGCTGGTTCAATTCCCCAGTCAGAGCACATACAGGAGCAGCTGGATGTCCCTCTCTCTCTCCTTTCCTACCTCAAAAAAATAGAAAAAAGAAAAAGCAGAACCTGAATCCAATCACAAGAAAATCACAGATCAACCCAAATTAAAGATTTATTCTACAAATAAATGACTGTACTATTAAAAAATTACAGTCATGAAAGGCAAAAGAGAAGGAGAAACTGATCCAGACCTAAGGAAAATAAAGATGTGCAAACTAAATGCAACATGTAATCCTGGGTTTGATCTTGAACCAGACAAAAAATTGCTATATAGGACATTACTGAGACAATTGGTAAAATGTGCGTAATGTCTGTATATAGTAATACTGTATTATTGTAAAGTTTCCTGGTTTTGTTAACTATACATGGTTGTATAAGTAAATGTCCTTGTTTTTAGGAAATGAATAGAAAGTATTTAGGCATCAAAGGCAATGTACTCTCAAGTGATTCAGAAAGAATGTATGATTTTTATGTATGGGGAAAGAGAAAGAGAATGTGCAAAGATAGCAAATGTTAAAAACTGGTGGATCTGAGTGAAGAGTATATCAGTCTTTTTCACTATTGCAACTTTCCTATAAATCTGAAATTATTTCAAAATAAAAGTAATCCTTTTTTAAACTTGGTTCCAGGCTAAGATCTAGTAAAGCAATTTTTATTTTATTCTTTTCTTAATAAAAGTTAACATTTTATTAAAATATCAACTCCCTTCCCCCGGAAAAGAAACATATAAAAAGAGAAGAAAATCACCCACATACCACCTCCCTACCCTGCAGGTGTTCCTGTATCTATGGGTATCCTCTCCAGTCTTTGTTGTCATGCATCTTTTGTACCCTCTGTGTGGTTACTGCCTTCTGTTCCAACCCTTCATCATCTCTTGACTACAGATTGGACTCCCCACCTCTGCTTGTCCAACCTGCACCCCACCACCGACCATCAATCTTCACCAGAGCTGCTAACATGTTTCTTTTGATTTTGGCACTTTCAATGAAGTTTTACACATTCACACACACACACACACACACACACAAAATCTCACAGAAGTAGAAATTTTGAAGCAATACATATTGAAGTGTCTGGCTAAATAATTTAGCATTTAAAGACATTCAATTTTGTTCAATCCCAATAAACTCCTTCTACTCTCACTCATCCCTACAGTTCACCTTCTATTAAATTGAAAAGGAGACCAAATGCCTCCAATTCTTCTATTCTCCCCTTCTCTACCCCTAATTTTAATGGGCTGCACAAATTCTATCTTACCACTATGGCTCTCTACCTGGGCATTTCTGAGGCCAGGAGGCTATCTCCAAATCTCAATCAGATTGGATTAGACTGCCCTCTGGTGAGCCAGAGTTTGCTGGATTCACTGAAATCTGCCGGTTAAGCGTTAGGCACCTAATACTGATCACAATTCTGCCACTAACCAGCTGTAGGTCTTTAGCAAATTATATAGTCTTTCCTGATACCAATTTTCAATTAAGTAAAATAGAGGCAGAGTTAAATCATTTCTAAAATCACCTTTAATTCTGAAAGATTATGATTCCATTGCCAGTATAAATAATAAAGTACAAAATCAGGAGCGGGAAAAAATTTGAAATGCAGCAGTATGAGTATGAATGATGATCATAAACATCATAGTTTATTTTAGGGCTTAGATTCCAGAAGACAGAAGAACAAGGTTCTCCTCTGGTGGAATAGAACTAGGTAATTAGAGACTGGTAATTGTAGAATAAGATAATAAATGACTTAATAAAACACTTGACCATGACTCTTACCAGCTATGAATGAATGACACATCTCCAAATGCCATAATTAAGTATCTCTGAAATCCAATTCTAGCAGTGAGTAAGATTTCTTTCCTTTATACTTTGAATAGCTTGGGAAGTAAAGTACTGTAGTCAGTTTTTTTAGGTTACTAGATCAATGGCTCTCAAAGCCTAATTTAAAAGTCTAGACTAGAGATCAGAGCATTTTAGAGTGAGAAGGAAGTTTGGATGAACAACAGGTCCAACTTTTTATTTGGTACACAAGGGTAGTAAAAACAAGGCCGGATGAGAAACTTGTCAAAATCAGACAGAACTGTGGCTCTCTCCCAAAACATCTGACTGGGCATCTCACAGCTATGCTTCCTCATCTGTGAAACACTTTTAACATCGGTGTTGGGCTGGTCTCTGGGTGCTCTTATGGAAGCCATGGGCATACTTCACTTTTGGCAATTATTCACATACTTGATCCCTGTTCATGCCTCTGGGGCTGCCTGTTAGCTTAGGTAGGTCATGTACAAGGAGCATTTTTTTGGTATTGGAGTCACTTCACCTCCCTGATGTGGGTCCCTCTCTGAAGTGAATACAGTCACAGGAAACTCTTTAGACACAACCACTCAGGCGTTTTCTTTTTGAAATGGCAGTAGGAAAGCCAGCAACATATTTCTTCAAGGGCTTGTATCTCTACCTAAGTGTCCTGTAGGAATTTGGAAATTTAAAAAGTCATTGCATTATAGCACCTCATATATGTTCTGAATCAAATTAACATGTCAAAGAAAAAAGTCAACCCACTTATGAGAACACTCAATAGCATATCTCTTTTCTGAGTTTGCCTTTAGAGAAAAGATAGAGTTAAGGGGAACCCCATGATAGAAGACAATTTCTCCATTATAGCTATTGGTAATACTAAAGATGGACTCTGCTACCTGATATCTGATGATGGTTTCTATTTACCATGTGACTGAGCAGAACAAACAAGCATCATGTCTTGCGTTAACCTTGCTGCAAGGCTACTACAACACCTCTGGGGTAACTTCTAGATCTGCCAATGCTAGATGAGAGCTATGCTATTTTTTCCCTTCTTTTCCAAGCATAAAGAGGAGAGACAAAGAAACAGACTCCTGCATGCGCCCCCACCAGGATCCACCCAGCAACCCCCTACCGCCCGTCTGGGGTCAATTCTCTGCCCATCTGGGGCCATGCTCGCAACCAAGCTATTTTTTAGCACCTGAGGCAGAGGCTCCATAGAGCCATCCTCAGTGCCTGGGGCCAATGCACTCAAACCAATTGAGCCATGGCTGTGGGAGGGGGAAAGAGAGAGGGTGAGAAGGTGGAGGGGGAAAGAAAGAGAGTGAGAAGGAGGGGGGGGTAGAGAAGCAGATGGTCACTTCTTCTGTGTGCTCTGACTTCCCTACATGCTGAGCAGACACTCTACCACTGAGCCAACTGGCCAGGGCAAGAGCTATGCTTTTACAGCTCACCCTCACCTTCCCCAAAGCCTTGGGATCCAGAAAAAGAGCAGCAGAACCTGCTATCACACATCCTCTTGCAATATTTTCTTATTAAAACAGAATGGTTTTTATCAGATAGAAAGCATCTTCAGGACAAACAAGAATGTACTGTAATTCCTTGAATCTCGAGGTCTTAGTCCTCTACTGTCCATAAAAACCTCCCATATCACCTAGAAGTTATTTGCTTTAAATGTGACTCTCCATCTGGACAGGTCTCTCAATCTCTTTTGTAATCCACAATATGCCAGAAGAATAAAAGTGATCCCTCATCAGTTTGAGAATTCCTAACCTGAAAACTTGGATTTAAAAGCCATAAGGTCTATGGCCCTCAGTCTAGAGAATTTACATCTACAATTTAATTTGGGAGATGGATCACAAAAAAGGAAATGATGGAATCGTGCAGTTCATTCCAGTTATGAGATTCAAATCATTTAACAACCAGTTCTCAGCCCTAATGACCATTTTAAGTATTAAAAAACTATATACCAAAAGGTAGTTTATTATTTTATACATTTCATACTTAAATAAGAACAAAAAAAGAGATACACAAAACTAAGTTATAAGAGTTTTGAAATATTAATGACAAAATATTCAATAATACCTGACAAAAAAACAATAAAGCTGTTAAGATATTTCCATATTGTTTCTTTTTTGGGTTTTTTTTTTTTCTGTATTTTTCTGAAGTGCGAAGTAGGGAGGTGGAGGCCGACAGACAGACTCCCGCATGTGCCCAGCCAGGATCCACCTGGCAAGCCTACTAGGGGGCGATGCTCTGCCCATCTGGGGTGTTGCTCCATTTGAACTGGAGCCATTCTAGCACCTGAGGTAGGGGTCATGGAGCCATCCTCAGCGCCCAGGCCAACTTTGCTCCAATGGAGCTTTGGCTGTGGGAGGGGAAGAGAGAGATAAAGAGAAAAAAGAGGGGGAAGGGTGGAGAAGCAGATGGGTGCTTCTCCTGTGCGCCCTGGTCAGGAATCGAACTCAGGACTTCAACATACCAGGCCAACGCTCTACCACTGAGTGACCAGGCCATGGCCTTCCATATTGCTTCTTGATTGGTGTTCTCATTTGCAATTTTTTTTCTTCTATGGACAGAATGAACATTACTACGGGCACTTAGAATACACTGTTGTGCAGATGAACATTAAAAAAGAGTAAGAAATATAAATTTGTGATTTCCACATTGGGCAGCTACCCAGGTGCTCACCTTAGAGAGAACCCTGATTACAAGTGCCATTTTAACAACCTGTATGCTGAACTCAACAAAAATTAGGTATCGGTTCTGCCGAACCTGAGTGAATCGGCTGAATCCCACTACTGCAATTCAGTGAAATCCCACCAATTGATTGATGAAATCCCATCAATTTCCCTTTTGGGGGAGGGCACTTGGGAGAGTCACTTCACCTTTTCAAATTTCATAAATCCCTTATAAAAATAAATTTGATAACAACTTTAATAATTAGCAGTCAACACATTTCAGCTGTCATTATCATCAGCATCATCAGCATTATTCACAGGCAATGTCACATGACTTGTAGGCGCATGGGTTCTGAAATTATACCACCTAAGTTTAAATCCTGGCTCCATTTTATATAAATTGTGTGACTATGGGCAAATTACTTAACTTCAAGTCACAAGTTTTTCTTCTTTAGTATGAGGATGAAGCTTGTCATCAGAAAGAAAAGCAACATACCCACAGAAAATGCATGGCACAGTGTTCCGTTAGTAGTAAGCATTTAAAAAATATTAGTTATTGTTATTATTAATGAAAATATAGCAACAGCAGTGGTACTAATATTGCTTTATTTGGGAGACAACTTTTAATTATTAACATTGGGATATCTCTAAAAATGTTCTTGGCAGAATTAATGCTTCCATCTTTGGAGCTACATTACAAATACACATCTCTGAACAGTACAAGGACCTTCGAAAGAATGTTCTGAATAAACTGAAAATGCATGGCATCCAGTAATATTCTAGATGGGGAAAATATTTTTCCCTCCTGAGCTTTGATTTATTAAAAATCTTCCTTGTGCTACTTTAATAGTTGATATACTAATAGCAGCAATAATTCCTGCCGATATTTCTAAAAATATAAAAGTGTTCACTCATCTAATAATATAAGTATTTTAAACATTTACCTGAAATCAATTTATTATCAAGAAGTACTATAGATATGCACTGGATTTTAAGTTGAAACAAAAACAAACATTTGCATGTTAAATGCTCCTCCACCTACTTGCTTCAGGAGAATATTGTGGTCATGGACCATCGCTGAATATTTTTCATCTGTCTCCTCATCTATGAAAATAGAAACCTTAGTAGCTGCCCCGCCTGTCTTCCAAGGTTGTTGTTGGAGATCGGATGAGAAAAAACTTGGATCGAATTATAATTGAACTCGTTGTACAAATTTAAGTTCTTATTTCAAAATCTGAGCTCACTCACCCACACAAACACTAGTTCTTGGATTTTGTTTGTACTAACTGAAAAACAACTTATTTGGTTGGTACATTTACCCCATTGGCCTGAATTGGGCTCTCACAAAGGAGGGGCAGGCAATTTCAGAATCAGCTTTAAGGTTGTTGGGCACAGAGCTATCTTCTCTGGAAACAGGGAGTCTGTGCCTTCGCTGCAGAAGCCTTTCACACACTCCTTTAAGGAATTTTACCAGGCCTTCTCAAGCCGTGCACATGCCAAAATATATATTGACATGATAAACCACAATGGATTTAAGTGTATAAAGTCAAAAACACACTTTTAAAAATAAGTACTTAAGTTGGCTGATTGAGCAATAATAATACCTGGATGCTGAACTAAATTTGTTTAGAATAAACCACAGAGTAAACTTTTCCTTAACATTTTGCACTGAAGCAAGGAAAAATCAAAGAGGAAAAACACAATTCTGTGGAATGTTTTTTCATTTCTACATTATGGAACAATTGCAACTGGTAGCAGAGTTATAGAGCTATGCCAACAAACTCTGACAGTCTGTAAAAATGTTTAGGTTCCAATCAAAATTAAATATGTTCCCTGTGCCCCTGACTTTGTCTGCTTCTTTCTTACACTTGTCCTTATAACTCCTGTAATTCTCTTCTGATATCCAGAAAATCGGCTGCACAAGAACCCTCCAAACTCGAAAAAAATTGCAAAAAATCAGGTGCCTATTTTTCACATACGTGTTCTGCATTTGCCTGTCAGTGTTAAGAATAGAAGACTCTTCTCCCTTCCTTCGATTATGTACAGTTAGTTTCTAATTACACTTTCCAGTTGGTTCATTATTTTAATTTGGGTAAAATGCTGTGAATTATTTTGACTTGAACAACTTCTCCTGAGGGTGAGACAGCTAGAGTAGAGAGGTGATTTTGTCTCAGTCATTCCGGTCATTTGGGGAAACATCACAGCATAGTATGAGAAGTGATATATTGCTATTTTGTAAGATTTCAAGCACACTTGAAGCATCAGAGAGGAGAAGCCCTGTGTTAACTGGATGGTGGCTCAAAGAATTTTTGTTCATACCATGTCCTTCAATATGAAGACAGTACAATCACACGGGAGAAAGGAGGGATGGCTGGGAAGGTCTCAGAATTTGCCACAATAGCCTTTGCTCCTTCACTCCTCATGAACCAACTCTCTAGTTCAGGGATGGGAATTGGAGTATAGGATCCCAGTATAGCATAAATGTATAACAGTAGTTCAGAGGTTGATGAATTCTCGCTGTAGTTTAAAGGGACCCTCACATATTGAGACGTGTATGTGTTTATTAGGGTTGCTTGCCTTTGTCAGAGAAGAAGGTCCAATGAACAATGTGTTTAGCATAGCATTGTCTCTGGCAGTCAGGAAAATAGACGACATGTTTCCTAAAAGGGAGAAAAGTGTTTCCTCCTTTTACCTGAGATTACATTGGTCCAATCTCAAATTAGTATCTTGATCATTTTATCCCAGCCTTCTGATCACAGCCCTGAGCTTGACCATGAGTACACAGAGCAATGCCCTGGAGGAAAGTGAGAAATTTAGGCACTATCTAGGGGCTCGACCTCATGTCAGCGAACAATTAATTGAATTTTTCACTAAGGATCTTAGAATTCCCTGTGGGAAGGGATATTTCCTTAAAGTTGTTTAGAATTCTATCGATTCAAAATTGAAACTGTTTTTGCATTCCAAAACTTCATGCATAGCCTTTGTTCATTTTAGGTATTACAAGAGCACTTATTCCTTCCTTGTGGCTTTAAACTTCATTGAACTTACCTGTTGTCTTGCCTTACTCACTGTCCTTTGCTGACTGAACCCTGGTAAACTGACACTACTTTTTACTGGTGCATTCTCATTAACTCAACGAATATGATTTCTAAGTTTTTTAAAGGCTCTCACAGTGGCACTCATATGACTTCTTTTAATTCCTCATTGTTTTGTTTTTGTTTTTTGTGGTTTTTTTTGACAGAGAAAGAGAGACAGACAAACAGGCAGGCAGGAAGGAAGAGAAATGAAAAGCATCAACTCATAGTTGCAGCACTTTAGTTGCTCATTGATTGCTTCTCATACATGTCTTGACCAGGGGACTCTAGCCAAACCAGTGATGCCTTGCTCAAGCCAGCAACCTTGGGCTTCAATTCACTGACCTCTGAGCTCAAGCCAGTGACCATGGGATCAAATTGATGATCCCATGCTCAAGCTGGCGGCTCCTCATTCTCCCCACCCCTACTCCCCACTGAAACTGGTGAGCCTGTGTTCAAGCCGGAAACCTCAGGGTTTCGAACCTCAGCATCCCAGGTCGATGTGCTAGACGCTGTGCCACCACCAGTCAAGCTAATTCCTCCTTTTAAATCCCAGAAGACATTAGAAAAGCAAAGTCAGACAGGACAGCAAGAAGAAAAGTCACTCATGTGGTAGCCACAATTAATGCCAGGAAGGGATATTTAATTGCCCCTGACCTTTGCCATACTCAATATATCCATAAATCCTTCCTTCCCCTATCTGATGTCACATTACTCCTGATCCTCAGCCCCTCTTTTCTTGCCTTAAGTGTCTTTTTGTTCACAGTACTATAACTTTCTAATATACTATCTAGTTCAATTATTGTGCTTGTTGCAAACTGTTTCTCTATATAATTGTATAAGTTCTATGAAGTCAGAGATCTTTCCCTGTTTTGTTCAATAATGAATCTCAAGTTCCAAAGACAGTGTAGCACATAGTATTTGCTACAATAAATATTTGCTACAAATGATTCATGCTGAAAGATAGGTAGTTCCCTAATGTTCAGATCATAATGCATACTCTACTGACTGCGAAATCTTTTCCTTCCTTACTTTTTCATCATCTCTAGGAGCAGAACTTTGGCAAAAATTTAAACTTTTCTATGTCTTTTTAAAATTCTCTTTCTTCAACACTCTCCCATATTCCCCATCGCAAAGCTTTTATTTAATCTAAACATTTGTTTCTTTTGTCTACTCTGACCCATATAGTCTTTAAAGTGACCCACGATGCAATATTCAATATGTTTTTTTCTCTTGGTTATTAATCACTTTTTAGTAAATACATTTCATCATTTGTTTTATTGTTTAGAGACATATTCAGAACATCAGAGCCATAAACATTTCAGGAGCAAGGTCTCTATTCAAATTAGCATAATGTTTTGGCTGTCTTTGTAGAGATGCTACTGTTTTCTTGAAAATTACTGAGTTGCCAAACCATACAATCTGATGCAGCTGGTCCTCTCTCTTTGCAATACACAGATAGTAAAATTACTCTAATTAGTCTTATAATTACTCAGCATTAAAAAATTCTTAAAAATATATAATTCTTACCCACGACTAGGATGCTAATTTTAGAATATGAGAAGTTCAACAATATAAAAGTAAGTAGTATTGCTCTATTGTTTCAAAAAATAAAAAACAAAGTATAAGAATGTTGATTTGGAAAATTATTTAAATGAATACTTTATGAGTATCTTTTTAGTTTTTCCTATCCTCAAGATGTAGGAAAAGAGAATAAAAATAGCTAATATATTTTGCTGCTTCCTATGGTCCAGTCACTGTGTTAAGCTTCTTATAGACACTGTCTTACTCAATGACCACAACCACTCTCGGAGGCTGGCATTTTAGTTGCAGAACTTGAAACATTCACATCTAAGTAATTTATCCAAAGCCCAGCGTGAGAAAGAAGTGGGGATATAAATCTAGCCAGTACAAAGCAGAACTCATACCATCAACCACCAAACTGCATACCTCCCATACTACCCCTTATTTTCTCAGCTTTTCTTATCTTCTCTCCCATGCCCCCATACCAAAATTATAAATAATAAAGGGTTTTTAAAAAAGAGATATAGGCAACTGACACAAATGCTTTTTTAAATATTCTTATGCTTGATGTGGGAGGGGGTTCTAAGGCTCTGAAGGGCTGGAGACGTGCACCCTGTAGTAATAGGGCTGTGGAGCAATTAACCAGTCTGGGCTTGGCAGTTGTTATCATTGTTTGGTTTGGTTTTTCCCAAGAGGCAGAGAAATGTAGTCTATTGGGGTTGTGAAAGACATTCTTTAAAAGTGGGAATTATATACAGAAGCTGTCAAAGGTTTGGAATGTTGTTCTACAAGATGACATATACATTTCAAGTGAAAGAAACAGGGAGACAAAATGACACTCTAGTTGCCAACTATATGAAGTATAAATTGAAAACACCCCCCAATTCAATCCACAATCCCCCAAGTGTTTAAGGAACTCATGTATGTGTCAAGAAACACTTCAGTACAACAAAATGGCAATACCAACCTTTTAATACAAGAAAAAATCCACTGTGTAGATCACCCAAGCCTTTTGCTTTATTCTCCCTTATTATTTTTTATGACAAAGAGATGTTATCTCTCGCCAATGTCATATCTCACTATTAATTCAAGAGCAGAAGACAGAGACAGGGTTGACAGGGTGCAGAGAATCAAACATCTTGAAAGGCTTGTTAGAGTCCATGTTGTTAGTAGACAACCAGTCAAAGATGTAGGTTATCTGCAAATTTCCTCCTCAAGTATAAATTCTCTTACTCACTTTTACATCCCCTACAGAAGCCTTTCATTTGTCTACAGGCTTAATAAGTACTGTATGGTGAAATGAATGATAATTTAAATAACACCCACAATTAGGAGCTGGAAAGGTAATGAAAGACCCCCAAGAGGCACAGGGAAACAGGAGTGGGGTGGAGAGGTAACGCGGCAACTGCATTCAGTTTCAGGTTCCTGAGACTGCATGAGTCTCCATTTTGCTTCTGGGAGCCAAGAGGAATACCGATGTCGGCACAGGGTTGGAGTGAGTTTTAAATATGATCATGTTTTTGACAATACCTTGTAAACTTCAAGGTGCTGTGCAGACCTGAAGTATCACAATGGTCTCTGTATTTGCCAGTTAGTGGGGGACATGAGAGGAACAGCCTACATGTATACAATGCAGGAACATGTATTTATGTATGTCATGCCCTGAACATTCACGGATAATATTGTTTCTTCTGTGTGACTTGGAAATATTTTCAGTTTTTATTCTCTACCCCCCCCCACACACACACACCAAAATAAATGTTGTTTTGGTACATGTCCTTGCTATTTGGAGATTTCAGGTATACATGAAGGAACTAGCAGAGTAGTAGGATACAAGTGAGAATCAGATTATCAGGAGAGAACATTCTGAACGAAATTATACACTAAAACTGTAAAAGTGAAGGAGTGAAATAAGTAGCAATCAATTTGGCTTTTTTTGTTACCTCTTTTAGCAGAGGTGTGGATTGGGGGGATTTTCAGCAGGGATTTTAAGAAAGGCAGGTCAAGTGAGAAAGAAGGTTGTAGTTGTTCATACAGCCTTACCAGAATAGACCAAGAATTAGCTGAGGCTTTCACTTATCACAATAAGTTCAATACCTATTTATACAGATGCATATCAAATACTAATAAAATCTACTTACACAGCATGTGAAAACTTACTTGGGTTTCACAGCCATCTGTAGGATAAGTTCGGGCATTTTAAAAAGTACATATTTTACCTTAGAAAAGCCTCTAAAAAATTAAGCATTTACACAAGACCATACAGGCAATAAGTAGAAGAGTCAGAACTCAACCCCAGATATTTTGACTCCAAATGCAATGCTATTTCCACATCATGTCATGTTTTACTTCTGTGTGTTAGGCGGGATATTTGGTTTAGGTCCTGGCATTGTAACCTGTATTTTCATGGTGAATGATCTTTTATTCTTCAGTGCTCACTGCAATCCATAGCCAACCCCCAGCCCCCATTGAATTACTTTCTCTTCTTTTCTCTCTCATCATTCTCTATGAGTTCCTCTCTCTTACATTTGCCTAAACATTTTTGCAACTTCTCCCTTTTTCCCCCTTCCTGCCAATACTGAAATACAACACTCTGAAATGACCCTTTCTTTTAGTTTCTTTGAGAGGATTATCAGAATTGGTGGAGGAATCCAATTGGTCCCTAGCCTATTTATTTGTGGTCTGTAAACATAGTGAAAAAAGAAACAGAAAAACTGAGCATAGACACCCAGATCTGTTTTGTAGACTGGTGAAAGTTTTTTTAGGCAAACAGATTTTTAAATGTATTTTAAGAGTTTTCTAGGAAGCAAGTTAAATGTTCAGAAACAGATTTTGCATTTTGTTGTGCAATGGCTCCATCCAGTTGTCAAAGGAAGAGCCCAGCAGCCCTGGGAGACAGCTAACCGGCTTCCAGAGTCTGAAGGCTGCAGGGAGCCTGGCTTCATTCAGATCACTGACCGCTCCACATTCTCAAGGCTGTCAGGCACTGTCTGACACATCCAACGACAATCGAAACCATTCATAATAGCAAACCTGTCAATGAAAATTATTATTGTGTTTATAGCCAAAAAGCAAAACAAATCTACCTTTTTAAATTTCCTTTGCAGAATAAAGCATGTGACATTAAGCAGTATTTCTCTTCTTCTACAAAATTAAAACAGAAGGTGAAAACTTAAAAGAATGGTTAAGTGACTTGATTTGCCTAATTTTACCACATCCAATTATGTACCCAGCTGTGCCACAGTAGAACCAGAAGGAAATGAGGAGGAGGTGAGATTAATTCTGACTGGAGATACTAGAAAGGCTTCAGAGACTTTACATGTGAGCTGAGCCTGAAAGGGTATGTGTGATTTTAACTGCAGCACTTGAGGGAGAGCCATTCAGATTGAGAAGACAGGGTAAACACAATTGGATTTGACCCTATCCATCTCAAAATCCTTCAAAGCTTCCCTTTATGTTTAAAATAAAGTTTAAAGGCCCCTCATAATGTGAACCTATTCTACCTGCCTAGATTTTCTTCCTCCTTAGACCTCCCTTCACATACTCTGGTTTCAATCAGTAAGGACTAGTCCTCAAAACGCCTCTAGTATGTGGCCCTTTGTGTTAATTGAGGCTATTAATCCACTTAGCAGTTTTCTCTTGGTCTCACTGTGGTGCTCATTTCATTCTCCCAAGCAGCATAGGGGAAGTTCTTTAAGAGCCAGATGGTGACTTATTTATCTATGCCCCTCCACACCAGTTAGCCTGTGTTTTGCATATTATAGGCACTTGGCAAAGAAGCAACCAATGAGTGCACAACTATATGGAATGACTAAGTGGAACAATGAGTTGATGCTTCTCTCCCTCTCTCTCTCTCTCTTCTATACCCTCACCCTCAAATCAATGAAAAATTAAAAAACAAAATAAAAAGAACACAAACCATAAAATATAAATAATATATTCAGCAAAGAGATCATTTTGTTAATATACTAAGAGTTCCCCAAATTATTCACATCAACAATCTAAAAAGAAAGAAAAATGGGCAAATTAAAACACCCGCTCCTTTTTTCACTTGTACATTGTAAGGATAAAAGAGTTTTAAAGTACTCCAGTGGAACTGAGGGTGTGAAAAGACACAATCACTGACCTTGTTGAAGGGAGTAAAAATTAGTGTTATCCTCATTGCGGTTGTGTGGTGGGGTGATTTTTCAAAATCTACAGTTTCAAATGCTGAAAACTTTAACCAAAAGAAATTCACTTTTAGAAATTGATCATATAGGTAAAAATAGGAGTAAAGAGCCAGACACAAAGATGCTTGTGGCCAATTTGGTTCCAGTAGCAAACCCATCAGGGGGAGACTGGTTCAATGATGGTGTATCTAAGCAATGAGGAACTGCAGGTGTTGAAAGAATGCAATCTGTCTATAATCATTAATAGAGAATTATTGCAAACTATAACACTAAGTGAAAGTAGCAAGGTTCCTCCAGCTAATGTACTATGATGGTCCTTTTGTGCAAAACCAGTGAATAAGTATACAGATGTTTGTATAATCATGGAAAACCTTAAAAACTCAACATTGGCTGCTTCTGGGCAGATTTATTTACATTGTATACCCTTTTGCACTGTTTGAACCTGCATGTTTCTCAATGTGTCTAATTTTAAAAGCCATCCCTCCCCAAACACAAACACATTTGTTGAACATTTATTACCCAGTAAAAGCATACCGGAGATTATGGATATAACCATAAATGATATTGTTTATATTCTCCAGCTTTCAAATGGGTACAACAATTCTCAAAAGGATTGCTCCTCCATACTACACAGTGTGCCACCCTCCCCCACCACATGGAGAATCTATGAGATACCTTCTATAAGAGTGAGATGCACAGGAACATGGTAAAATGCCTACTACTTATTCTGTTAGTTTATAGTTGATATCAAAGGCTTGCCTAACTCCAAAATTTCTCAGGCACTCACTAACATCCTGACACAATTAATTTATCAGGTTAATTAGCCTCACCTCTCCCCAAGTGGAATCTTGAAGAGAATATTATAATATTGGCAAATTTGATAGGGTGATAGGGAAAATCCCTGGGACTCTGCCCCTACAAAGTAATAAAATGAGATCTTGAACAGCCTGATTACAAGAAGAATACACTGAAGTTACCAGGGTATGTATAAACATGCAAACAAGGAACTAGAGAATTACTGAAGACCAATTTAGAATTTAACAGCTCTGCCTGGGTGGAGCCTTATTATGATTAAAAGTTAAGGATTTGCTGATCAAAAATACCCAAACAATTAGTTTGTCATTAAAAGCACTTCATAGAAAACACATTTATAGAAACCGATCATCAAAGACTTTTGTATTACTACAAAGCTACAGTAATCAAGACAGCATAGTGCTGGCATAAAGATAAGCATAGCTATCAGTGGAATAGAACTGAAAGTCCACAAACTCTCACATATACAATCGATTGATTTGCATCTAGAGTGACCAAGACAGTTCAATAAGAAAAAGCAGTGTTTTCAACAAAAGGTGCTAGGACAACTGGATAGCCACATACAAAAGAATGTCATTACACCCCTATTTTATACCACATGCAAAAATTAATTCAAAATGGATCAAAGACCTAAATGTAAGAGCTGAAACCACAAAACTTTTAGAAGAAAACATAGGTGTCTTTGTAACTTTGAATTAGGCAATGCTTTCCTAGATGTGACACCAAAAGCAACAAAAGAAAAAAATAAATGGGAATTCATTAACATTAAAAACTATTGCTTCAAAGGACATCATAAAGTGAAGATGCAACCCACAGAATGGGAGAAAAAAACTTCAAACCATATATGTGATAACTGTATCTACTATACAGAAGAAATTTCTACAACTCAGTATTGAAGATACACAACCTGATTTAAAAATGGGAAAAGGTGGCCCTGGCCAGTTGGCTCAGTGGTAGAGCAAAGGCCCAGCGTGTGGATGTCCTGGGTTCAATTCCCAGTCAGGCAATAAGAAGCAACCATTTGCTTCTCCATGCCCCCCCCCCTTCCCTTTCTCTTTCTCTTCCCTTCCCACAGCCATAGCTCAATTGGTTCAAGCAAGTTGGCCTCCCAGCGCTGAAGATGATTCCCTGGCTTTCACCTTAGGCGCTAAAAGTAGCTTGGTTGCCAAGCAACCAAGCAATGGCCCTAGATGGGCAGAACATCGGGGCTTGCTGGGTGGATCTCAGTTGGGGTGTATGCTGGAATCTGTCTCTCTGCCTCCCCTCCTTTCACTTAATACAAAAATAAATAAATAAATGAAAATGGGCAAAGGATCTGAATGAATATTTCTCCAAAAATATGTACAAGTGGCCAATACACACATAAAATGATGTTCAGTATCATTAGCCATCAGGAAAATGCAAATCAAAACTACAGTGAGATTCCAGTTCACACCCACTAAGATGGCTATAATCAAAGATAGATAGTGTTAATGAGGATGTGGAGAAATTAGAACTCTCATAAATCATAAAATGGCACTGCCACTTTGAAAAATATTTTGTCAGTTCTTCAAAAGGTCAAATATACTTACCATATGACCCAGCAATTCAACTCCAAGGTATATATCCAAAAAGATATGAATGCCCACACAAAAACTGGTACACAAATGTTCAAAAAACATTATGACCTATATTAACTAAACAGTGAAAACTCAAATACCCATCATCTGATGAATCAATAAATAAAATGTGGTATATCCAAGCAATGGAATGTTACTCAGTATTAAAAAGGAATTTAGCACTGATGCAACAACATGAATGAAACTTGAAAACATGAGGCTAAGTAAAGGAAGTCAGTCACAAAAGACACATATTGTATAATTCCATTTATATAAATATCCAGAACAGGCAATTCTAGAGAAAGTAGATGAGTAGTTGCCTAAGTTTCGGGAAGGTGGGGAGAAAAGGTGGTATTAGTAGGAAATAGAGAGAATGTGTACAAATGGGTACAGGGTTTCTTTCTGGGTGTTGTGTTCTAAAACCAATTGTGATGGCTGTATAACATTGTCAATATATTTAAAAACATACATTGTACACTTTAAATAGGCGATTCATATGAGATATGAGTTGTATCTCAGTGCAGTTGCTATTCAAAAAAATAATGGTATCCTGGGTAGCAAGCTCAATTGGTGCGAGTATTGACCTGATATAATAAGGTTGCAGGTTCGATCCTCGGTCTGGGCACATACAAGAATCAATCAATGAATGCATAAATAAGTGGGACAACAAATTGATGTTTCTCTCTTCCTTTCTCTCTAAAATCAATACATATAATTTTTAAAAAAGAGGTATGCCAGGACAAATAGTTAATAGGACGAATGCTGATCTTGGTATGTACAGTTAAAAAGGTGACATTAAAATGTCAAACCCTTAGGACAGGATCACAGGTGAAGGGATTAGCCAAATTATATATACATGACATACTGATACAGGTAACAGGGTAGCAAGTCCTACAGCCGTGATGGTGAAACTGTGACATATGTGTCAACACTGACAGTCATAGCCATTTTCGATGACACGCGGCTGCATGCAGCCGCATACCAGAGAAGTATGGGGCACCATGCCGAGGACGTTTCATCCTCGGCTCCTGCATGGCCAAGTGCAGTGGCCGAGGATAAAACATTTGCTATAGTGTAGACACCCTGTGCCGGAGGGCTGTAGGCCAAAACAACATAACTCCGGCACAGAGCATCTAGTTCTGGGGTTTCCGGTTAGGCCATTTTTCTCGAAGTCACACACCACCCGAGTTATGCTGGGTTTTTTGGCAAATTTTGACACACCAAGCTCAAAAGATTGCCCATCACTGTCCTAGAGGGAAAAGGTGATGAAGGTAGAGGGAGGTGGGCAAAGGGGGTGAGATGAGAATGGAAAGAGACTTTGCATGGGGCATGGGGGACATGATGTGTGGGGCTGAGGGTATTATACTGAGTGGGACACTTGAAACCATGTCAACACAATACATTTAAAAAAAAATTTTAAATAAAACACCGAACCCTTAAACAAGTATGCTTAAAAGTACTGAAATACTTCTTACACAAGTATGTTAATTTCTTGTAAAATTCTATTTTAACTCATTTTTAGATCAATACAAACCAAAGAATTTCTGAACAACCCAGAAATTCAAATAGAATTTTACTCAAAATGAAATCCTATTTTATTCAAGTAGAATCATATTTAACAATCAAGGTCCTATGGCTTAAAACATGAGTTCTGGAGTAAGACCAATGAGAAAAATAGTTTGTCAGCAGCCATTAAAATTATATTTTTGGCCCTCGCTGTTTAGCTCAGTCAACTAGAGCTTTAGCCCAAAACACCAAGGTTGTGGGTTTGATCCCCAGTCAGGGCACACAAATGGGAAGTGTCCAATGAGCCCGCAGCTAAGTAAAACATATGAATGCCTCCTTCTCTCCCCCTTTCTGTCTCCCTAAAATCAATATATGTAATTTTAATTATAATCTCGATGATCATGGACCAGATGAAGAAAAGGGATACAAACGATTTAATTTTCTTTTATTAAATCTTTTATGAAACTATTCAAATAAAACTGGATTTTAAAAGGTGGTTGGTATGAGAGCTACTATATAATCCATCTCAGTCACCATACTGAATATTACTTTTATATCATAAAGTTAAGCTCTAGTTTCATCCCCGTGTTGCATTCACCTGAATCCAGTACTCTTCCCTGCCTATTTCATCCAGAAAATAGAAATACTACTTCTCAGAAAATCATTTTCCCCCATTATCATAGTTCTAGAATACTCGCCTTCAGAAGCTTATCCAATATTTAAGGCTTTAGTTACAGAATCCTTTAACCATGTTTTTCCTTCAAGAAAGAAAACCAGTTCTTTTGCATGCCATTTACTTAAGCAACTTTCCTCCACCCTGCTTCCTGCCTAGTGTATAAACTAACCTAATCTAAACAAAGTGAGTGAAGGAAGGATAGAGATCTTAGGAAGAGCCTTGGACCCGAGGCCCACCACACATCTACGCTCAACTTCCCCATCTTCTGTACTACGCCTCCATCCACCTTAAACTCCAGGTGGAAGAGTTGACAGACGTTTCTGTCTCGAGCTTTCCTCCCATCATGTTGTTGCTCACATAAAATACTGCCTTTCTTTCACCCTCATTAAGTCTGTACTTGTTCATACCTTACTTTTCCTTCAAGACCCAGAGGAAAAGCCCAACTCCTGTCGCCTTTCCTAACACTCCCTTAACTCCAGGAAGTGATGTGAACTCAGACACGGCAGGGTCAGCAGTGGCATACTACCATAGCATGAGAATACACAGAAAGGGCGCGGGGTTAACTTAATTTTGTCTCCCCTTGTAGGATAAAAGATCTGTGTAGCTAAGGCTTGGGAGGTCTTAAAAGATTACAGTAATCATTTATTTAAAGTATTTATCTGTTTTTAAATTAAATAAACAATTTTAATGCAAACATTCAATAGGGCATCTTTCCCATTGCTCCCAAGATTTCATCTCTTTCTACTGCTGTAGGCATAGGTGGCGTCACTCCATTTTGTCTTCTCTGCACCATGATAGAATTCTGCATGTAGATTATTAAAAAAAGAAGAAAAAAAGAAATCAGTCATCCATGTATTAAATGATAATCACTTTCCAATAATTTGCTATTACTTCCTCAAAAGGAAATTTAAAAAAATACAAAAATGTAATTGTAAGATTTCAGATAGTTTTCAAACTATTAACAAATAAGTAGAAGTGACTATTCCCACAGGGCTGGTGAAATGCTATTTAACTAAAAGAGCACAAGAGTATATAGTCCATCAGTGAAACAATCAGTTAATTTAGCAGAGAGCAATAAAGTAGCTAGACCCAGTGCTCAGAGAAACAGATAGTATATACCAGTCTCTAGAAAAATGGAACAATTTAAACTACTTTCAGAGGTGGTGGGAGAGGAAGCAGCATAACAAGTTACCCATTCCACTCACCTCCAAGAGAAATAAAATTATAACAAGGGTATTATTTTAGGGTTGCAGATACTTACACACCTAGGAACACCCCGCTGTTGTAGAACTGCATTCTTATACCTCAGAGTAGAATGAGGCAACGAAGAGCTTCCAAGAATATGTTTAGGGTTAAAATAACACACTGACAATAAAGTTAAAAAGTTAAGTTTGCCTACAGCCATCCCAAAGAAAGGACTGTGGGTACTGATTGATTTCAGGCTTTGGTTTCAAGCCTAAGAGATGAGTTAGACTATCTCATCTAACTAAGTTAGACTTACCCAGAACTTCCGGCAGTTTTTGTACTTCAAGAAGTAAGTGGAACACCTTTCCCTGTCATAGTTATTTTCATCCATGCATCTGGTAGAAGCATCAGATTCCTTAAATATGTAAGATAGGTATCATTTAAGAGATGGAATGGGAATCTAAAACTAAAAAATGGAGACTCCAAAAAAATTCTGAAGTTGCTTCTTCTCCAAAGTAGCTAATATGAAATAGTTCCTTTTTGTTCATTTTAATGTACATTTAATGGACAAAAAAACTGAATTACCTTTCCAACCATCCCAAGCATTCATTCTGCTCAGGACAGACATTTTCCTTTTTACAGTCTGGGTCAGTTTTCAAAATACCTAATCACAGGAATGTGAATCGAAGCACTAAGTGAGATCATTTAACATAGGACCACTTAATAAAGAAGCTGAGACAAGATGCAATGCGCTCAAAGTCACTGCTGCACAGCTAGAATCAAAACCATCCCCCGACTCCGAGTGCAGCTCTCCTGCTTTTCCAAGTTCTGTGACTTGAATGTTTGATGTTAATGCTAGATTTGAGATCCTAAGTAAATTACTAATAACTGATCTACATCAAGGAAACTTAACACCATTCACCTCAATGTCTTTTTGGCTGTCATTCACTTCATTACTGTGTAAGCAATTTTAATAGATACCATTAACATCACTTCAAACTAAAGTGAGCAACATAAGGTTGTGAGTTCAAAGGAGGGTATTAAATTTGGGGATTAAATTTAAGCTGTCTTTACTGGAACTAGATCGGATAATAAACTTCAAAATGAAAGGTATGATTCTGAAAGGTAACCACCTAAAACAAAACTTTAACTAAAGGGGTTGGTAATTTACTTCACAGATCTAAGAAACTATCTAAAGGCATTCAATAAAGCAGTTGAAAACATGTAATATACAGAACAAATCTAAACTATGCCAAATAATTAATGAATGTGTCTATTTGGAAAACCCATATAGGGTCAGGGAATATCATTTCCATAGCAGCAGTCCGATGATTACATTATTCAGGTGTGACACAGCCAGAAGTATCGCTAGTCATACCAAATAAATGCCAACAGAGCTTCTTATTCAACAGAATATTTCGTTTCTATATCTTTGTGAAAAACTTTAGACTTTACATTTGTTTGTTTATTGACTTTTTTCTTCTTTTTTTGTGAGAGAGTCAGAGAGGGACAGATAGGGACAGACAGACAGGAAGGGAGAGACGAGAAGTGTCAACTCTTTGTTGCGGCACCTTAGTTGTTCAATGATTGCTTTCTCATATGTGCCTTGGCCGGGGGTCTACAGCAGACCGAGTGACCCCTTGGTCAAGCCAGTGACCTTGAGCTAAAGCTGGTGAGCTTTGCTCAAACCAGACCAGTGCACATCAAGCTGGCGACCTCAAGGTCTTGAACATGGGTCCTCCACGTCCCAGTCCAAACAAAGCTCCATCCACTGCGCTAACATCTGGTCAGGTTATTTATTGACTTTTTAAGAGAGAGAAGGAGGAAGAGAGGGGAATAGAGAGGGAGAGGGAAAGAGAAAAGGGGGGAGGGGAGAGAGGGAGAGAGGAAGAGTAAGAAGGAGACAGAGGGAAAGACAGCGAGGGAGGGAAGGAGGAAGAGAGGAAGGGAGGGAAAGGAAGGGAGGGAGATGAAGGGAGAAAGGGAGGTAGGGAGGAGGGAAAAGGAGGGAGGAAGGGAGGGAGAGGAAGGAAGAGGGAGGGAGAGAAACATCTATTTGTTGTTCCATTCATTTATGCATTCTTTGGTTGATCCTTGTATGTGCACTGACTGGGGCAGAACCTGAAAGCTTGGTGTATTGGAATGACACTCTAACCAACTGAGCTAACCAACATTATACTTTTGACTAATTCTATATCAGCTCCTTACTATCAGCCAGGTGGTTGCAAGGACTTGATGAAATTATTGCCATTAAAACATAAATTTCAGTGACAATTTAAAAATATCAGACTTTCCAATTACCCATGTTTGAACTAAAAATTTTCCTCAAGTGTTACATATGCCTGTTTAACATTATAGTGACAACTAAATGTTTGCCTATTATATAAATTAAAAAATTTTAAACGAGATAAATCTTTGTCAGATAAAAATGCTCTAGTAAAATAAGAATAAGCTGGTTAGGAATATTTCTGTACAGAAATAATTTTACAAAGAATGGCAAGTCTGGCCAGTTGGCTCAGTGGCTGAGTGTCAGCCAGCATGTGGAAGTCCCATGTTTGATTCCTGTCAAGGCACACAGGAGAAGCAACCATCTGCTTCTACACGCCCCTCTTCCCACCCCCCTCTGGCAGCCCCAACTTGATGGGCTCCTGGCAGGTACTGAGGATGGCTTCATGGAGCCTCCCCCTTAGGTGCTGAAAATAGCTCAGTTGCAAACATGGCCCCAGGTAGGCCGAGCATTGGTCCCAGGCAGAGGTTGCTAGGTGGATCCTGGTCAGGACACATGCAGGAGTCTGTTTCTCTATCTCCCCTCCTCTCACTTGGAAAAGAAGAAAAAGATATTTTTTTTAAAGAATGGCAGAAAACAGAAACAGATTGCTAGATACAGAAAACAAACTGATGGTTGCCAGAAGGGACGGGGTTCAGGGGGATGGGTGAAAAAGGTGAAGATACAAACTTCCAGTTATAAAGTAAATGACAGAGATATAATATACAGCACAGGGAATATAAGCAATAATACCTTAGGGCAGCAGATGGTTATATTAGGCTTGTTGTGGTGATCACATTAGGTATATATATAACTGCCGAATATTATACATTCAAAACTAACACGTCAATTATACTTTAATAAAAAATAACTAAGTTAATTAAAAATAATAATAAATGAAAATAGTAAAAGAATATCTAAGTGAATATATACTGGATTTCTAGGTAAGAAATGTTAAACTTCTATATTTTTTAAAATTCCATCAAAATTAAAAAAAGCAAATAAACTAAGAAAAGCATTTAGAAAAAAAACTGCAGAAAACAGATGCCCACAAAATTAGAAGCCTGTTTTTCCAACTTAACTCTCATGAAAATTAAAAGCAAACCACCTTACCGACAAACAAGGATTTATGTCAGGATCTCTCAGTCTCCGTGCTACCATTGGCATTCTAACAGTCTTCTCACTGAAGGTACTAGATGTTGGGGAAAAGAGTTGTACAGTGGATGTATAAAATAAATCAATAAATCTCATTAGCCCCATTAGAACTTAAAAATTAATTCTGGCATAATCATCTAGTGAGGAACTTCATGTAGCCTCTGTATTTTGAGACTAAGACTTGGGTATGTTTTCCCTTTGCGTTGCCAGGGTGCCTCAGCACGAAGGCCGTATTCAAATGCATCTCCTGAAATTTGACTATGACGTCCACAAAAAAAGATAGCTCAACTCTAATTCAGTTTTAATTTCTTATTTCTAAAGATTAAGCAATTATTTATACTAACAAAAGTCTAAAAATATAACATGAGCTCTAACAGTTACTTTCTTATAATACACTAACATACAAAATAAGTATGTGGAATAATTTAGTACAAACCAACTTTAACAAAAACATATGTTAACTAAAGAACATGACTGTCTACTCTGTGGCCAGTACTAGGGTGGCCAATATACCAAAACACAAAGTTACTGCTTAGTTGACATAAAACTTTACTTCTAGTGACATCTTCTATTTAATTGATACTTCTGTGTTGAAGGATTCAGGGAATGCTACTGTGATTCATTAATCTTTCAACTCAAGCCTTACAGATAGTCTGCAGAAGTCTTTTTGACTTAAGGTGATAACAGTTTCCTAAGAGCCAATTAGTGATTCCAAGTCAAATCAAATATTCATATAAAAGGTATGTCTACTATATCCCAGGACAATTGCTCTCTATAATTGAGTTCAACTAAAATTGGTACGCCTATTATCTTCAAAGGCATCATAGAAACTAAAAGAAAAAAAATTTTTTACATAATTTAAATATTTCAAAGTGCATTTTTTGCTGTTTCAATATATTATATACCAGTAGCATGAATGAGCCACCACATACCTTCTATGATTTTCACTGAATGCTACATGAATATACTTAGCTAACATGAACATCCTAGCAAAAAGGATCTTCAAGATGCGGTTCAAATATATTTAGGCACATCTTCCTCTTCTGAACACACACACCTCTTTTGCAGGCTTCACTTTCCAGGGAAATGATGGTACTAAGTAAATGCACAACCTTGCTTTTAACATCTATCCTATGATGTGAGAACACAGAACTCTTAGCTGTTCATATTCCCCGGATACAATCTCATCAACAAACAGACCCAGACACAACTCAGGTGGCATGCCTTACATAAATCATCCTACTTTGGATTTTATTATCATTAGTCAAGAATTCTTTAAAGATAACATCACATATTCCCAAATTAGGTTTGCAGCATGAGTTTATACACATTTCATTTTCTTTCCCTTCCGAATTCTAAATACAGGTCTAAGTTTGGACTTCCGAATGTCACCTTCTTTGAATAAATTCCTCACGTAGAAACTGGAAATGTCTATTTATAGTGAGAGGTGGGGCCGCAGGGCAAGATCCGAGAGTCCTGCTAGAGAGGCCTCATCTGCTTACCTTTTGAAGGTACTAAAGAATGCAGCAAGGCTCTATTTTCCAGAATTAAAATCAAAGTGTTGAAGGAGAGGCTGCACCAGCATACTTGAGGAACAACTCTAAAATCTTCTCTAAAGGGCAAAGTGCTTTATTTTAAAAGTATCTAATTTCCCTTCCCATCCCCAGTCTCCAAGTAGCTCTGAAACGGAAGGCAAGCTCTCTGGTTCTGACAAAACGCAGATGCAACTATTGAAAGGCTGAAAAATGAGAACCTAAAGTTCTTCGCCCACTGCTGGGTGCAGAGACAGGGTCAGGAAGTAAGGGTGGCGTGGCATACCAGGGGGAGGCGGGGAAATCGAATTGAGAAACCGGTGAGATGCAACTCCGAGACCACACTGCCTTCCACGATGCTGCCTGTCCGTCTAACGGTGGACAGCGGGCACAGGTGAACACACCTTGCTTTAACCTTCGACGGTGTCCGTAGCGGCAGGAGGCGAGGAAAACGCCGGAAACTGGGTGTACGTGCGGGCAGTTACGCTTCAAAGCCTGGGAAGGAAGATAAAGACAGGGTTTCCTGGGCACAAGTCACCTTCCTCGCCCCCCGGTCCCAACAGCCTCGTACCACAGAGAGAAGTGAAGGGGCCCGCGCTGCAGTGAGGCCTGGCAGAAGCGACTACTCACGGAAGTGTATTTGGGTCCCGTCGCTGCTCTGGTGCAGCCCCCTCGCCCCCTCCCTGCAGCCGCCACGCAAGGAGCGACGCGGGACCACTCGCCTCACGGTGCCGCTCCGCCAAGGACCCGGCAGTCTCCAGCTCCAAACACGTCAATAGCTCACGCAGCCGGACCTTAAGTAGCGCGCATCCCAACTTGCTGCCCCCGCTCCCCGGCGGCCGCCAAACCAATCGTCGCGCGCCATTGCCAGACGGACAGCCGATCCGGGTCCTGCGCGGCGGGGGCGGGTGGGTAATGGCCCGCCCCCAACTGATGGGAGGAGGGCCGAGGCAGGAGGAGTGGGCGGGGGCAGCACGAGGCCACGCCCGTCCCCGCCCCGCTGCGTCCCCCGTGCCATGGCCTGCCTCTTAACACTTCTGCTTGATCGGCGGCTCCTTAGACCAATCGGTGAGCCGATTCCTGGCGGCGGCAGCGTCTAGTGGCCAGACCTAGGGAGGAGCGCGCGCGAGAGGGCGGGAACAGCGGCGGGTGGGGACTAGAGGCGGGCCGGCGGGAGGCGGGGGCGGTGGCTGAGCAGCCGGGGGAGGTGGCGGTGGGCGCGACGTCGGCGGCGGCGGCGGCGGCGGTGGCGGCGGCAGCTGCAAGTTGGGCTGCAGGGGCAGCGCATACACTACAATGGCTGCTGGAAAGAGGCGTAAGGAAACAATTTCCAGGCCCGCCGCGTCCAGCCCGAAATATGAGAAAAAAATTATTAGAAATTCCGCGGGCGGTGTAAAGGCGGCGGACGGGCCGGAGGGAGGATGTTAAAGCCCCGCGGTGAGTTCTCCCGGGGTCCGGGGCGGCGGAAAGGCGTTTAGCGGGAGAAATATCAGGGTTATTTAAATTATGGGACTAGCCGAGGGGGCAGAGGAGCAGCGGCGGCGGCAGGAGGAGGAAAAGTTTGTGCTACTCTCAGCCCCTGCTCAGGACCCCAGAGAGAAAAATAATAATAAAAAATAAAATAAAATAATTAATTGAGGGTGCGAGGACTCCCGAAGTCACTTCTGACAGGGCAGGGGGCGATGCGGCTGGAGACCCAAAGGTGAGGTCGGTGGGAAAAAAAAAAAAAAATCTTTATTCAGGGTCTGGAAAGTTTGAAAAGTTTTCCTCCTCCTCCTCCTCCTCCTCCTCTCTGGTGCTGTGAATATTGTGACAGCGGCAGCGGCAGCAGCGAGAGCGGAAGACATTAGAGACCCGAAAAATAAGGGAAAAATTAATATAAATTCACTTTTGAGAGTAAACTCTCCGCATTTTCCACCAAAACATCCCGAGGGAAGGTCGCTTCCCAAAGGGCCTGGCGGAAACCCGCAGTCGTCAATATTTGGGGGGCACTTTGAGTGACTTGGGGTAACTTTGCCCCTTTTTCAAAAGAGGTTTTTCTTTTTTGGAGAAATGAATTTGTTTTTGCCCTTTCCTCAGGTGGGCGAGTCGGGGTCCGGGTGCGGGGTCTTCGGGGGAGGTGTGAACCCTGGATGTGTTGCTGTGAGGGGGGGGTAGGGGGAGGGGGTGCTAAATGAAAGCAGGAGATCTGCACAGAGCAGGGACAGCTTGTTGTCAGTATCATAAACAACCAAAATGGAGGGAGAACTCAGGCATATAACCAAATAAAAATTTTTAAAAAATCGCAAAAAATCCCTAAAAATCCGGGATGCTCCCCCTTTTCTCGCTAAAGGTAAAAGTATGTACCGCCTTTCCCCTGAAGTCCATTTTGACTTTGCAGGGACCAAGGAGTTAATATTTATTTATTTTTTAAAACTTTCGAAGGGCAAAAGCCTTTTATAACTCAACCGACAATGAGAAAACGTGAAAATCCGATGCAAGAGAAGGAGGGGGAGGGAGGGGGGAGGTGGTAGTGCAGAAACTGCTGAACTTATTGGTAATGTGGACTGATCTGAGATAAGATAAACACTGTATTTGCTATTTTATAACTCTCTTTTAATGATCTTTGCGGTTTGGGGGGGTTTTGGTGGAAAAAAAAAGTGATGCCATTTTTCTTAATAGAGTTAATATGTGTGATTGGAAGAATAAACCTTTCCGGCTTTAGATTGCATTTTCGTTGCATTTATGCTTCTGGTTTTGTTAGTGGCTCCCTCCTTTCTTTAAACTAGACCCTACAGAGGAGGGGTAGAGAGGTGATGTTGTACTGAGAGACTGGAGTGCGAGACTGGAGCACCTTTTGGGGAGGGGTGGGGAGTTGCTTGGCTTCTCCCTTCCTGACACGTTTGCTTCACCTGTTCATCCTCAGTAAAGAATGTTAAGCTGAGGTTTTCTTGTTTTATGTATAGAAAAGTATGGTGCCTCTTGCATCACATTGAAGTTAATGGGAAAGTGCTGCTGGTGTTGGTTCCACGTGGGATATGGGACATAGCAGGGCATTTTAAAGGGACAGCTTCTCTTTTCCTATGATTTTCATCACCTATACAGAATTACTGTCTAAGGACCAAAAGCAGAGGTAATGGGAGGGTGTGTGATGATGGAAGAGCTTTCTTTCCATTACTCAAGTGCGCCCACCTTTAGAAGTGATGGAGGGAAAAGAGGGATAAACAAGCTCAACAGAAGGTGGATATTGTGTGGATTAGTTTGTTTCCAAATTGTTCTTTTGTGTAACAAGCCCTCCCAGGAACTTTTCATGTTACATTGCTTTGCTTTGGAAGCTGATTTTGGAAGGAATTGTGGAAAAATGGAAATAGTTTAAGGTGTGTGGTGTAATGGTATAGTATTATTGAACAGTTATGAATTCTGTGCAGTGAGATCAAAGAGCTGTGTTTGCCCATAATATGATTTTACAGCCATTTTGTAAAAAGCTGTAAAATACCTAATTTTCAATTTGGCTGAAGGTACAATGAGGACTTCTGGTTGAAAACAGTAGACAGAGTGATGGAGATTCTTTAGCACTGTAAGCAGTAAGCATTTCTTTAAGGGGAAAAAAAAGCACACACACCAACACCATGGAAAAGTTTACGTATACCCATTTTTAAAGCCCATCCTATACATGTGCTCTAACTCTGTGCCTTTCAAATTACAAGATTTTTAAATCCTGAGACCTGTCAGTTTGCATCTTTTAAGTTCATTTATTTGTGATTAATTGAAAATGTTTACTGAGCACAAACTACTGTGACCTATAATGGTTTCGATTTCTACAGTATTTTCAAATTTTAAAATATGTAAATTATTAGCTATATTCTATTTGGGATTAAGGTTAACCTTGAATAAAAATTACTTGCTCGTTTTCCACAGGTGTATGGAGTTTCTAGAATAAATGTTATTTATCTTTGTTTTTATGATTTACAGAACGGATTAAAAATAGAGCTGAATTTTTAGACTTCTTATTCAGAGTATTTTTTCTTGCCATGCTGTACAAACAAATTATTATTTTGGAGTTTGTTGTATGTTAATTTGTGTTCACAACTGAGTTCTTATCTGCACCTTTCTGTAAATACCTTCATAACAGCATTACATCACTATAGTGTTTGAGTACATCATCTTGTGGTTTCTGATTTTGGAAGCAATTACAACTTTATAAGAACTCATTAAAAATTAATCCCATCCCATGAACCACTGTTAAATCAAAATTGATAGAAAAATGATTAAACTATCAGTGCAGAAGAGAAACTTTCCTCTCCAAAATAGTTCTCTGCCCAGAGATTTTAGAATGCTACTAATACTTTATAAAACCTTTGAAGTTTATCTCACAGTTTTATTGTGTTTTGGCTCAAGACAGTTACATTGACTATAAGTAGTCAGAATTAGGCTATGTGTTTAAAATAAATGACTTTTAGATCTTGAATAATTGCCTCTTTGACAAACCAGATACTAGTATCAGTAAGTTTAGTTTCTGTGAAAGTGAAGGGAAAGTATTTCTTCCAATTATTTTAGACCATTAAGTTAATCAGGTTGTTTGGACACTTCAAGTTATGGTTATGGTCAACCTAAATAAAAGTGCTGGTGTGGTGGGACTTTTTCTTGAAGAAAGGGTGACATACTACTTTCTTCAGGTTTGGGTTTGACAGAATTAGTTACTTGTCTAAATTAGGAAATGTACTCTCAGTGCACAAGTATAAAATCTGTAATTCCTTAGAGAGTCTTTACATAGGGCACAACACAATGTCTAACTTGAATTGGTTGTATTGAGCTTTTTTAATGCCTTAGAAATACAGTCTGTTGAACATCCTTTTTCTGAAGGAACAATTAAATTATACCAAATTACAGAAATAATCTAAGGATATTATATACTCAAAATCTTGATATCAGTTAGAATTAGAGAAACTTCATAGACTGAGATTCTTATTTAAAATTTATATGCCTGATTTTGTTATTTGAAATTCTATAAAGAATTTAGCTGTTGTGGAAAATTATAAGTGTAGACTAATACTGATAAAATTCTGTATCTGTATATTTATTATAACCAGAATAAGTAATAAGAAGGTATCTTACAGCTAAATAAGTGAATTTGCTTTTATCAATATAGTTTAAAATTTTTAAAGATGCTCTGTGGTTTAAAGTTATACAAAGGTGGGGAGTTTTTTCTTCATTTTTTAAACAGAATCCTGGTTGTTACTATATGCATTTTGTTTTGCTGTTCTGGAAATTTTTTTTCCTCAGGATTAAATTGTTATTTGGTAAATTAAATGTAGTATACCTTTCTTGGAGATTTGAAAAGCCAGATAACTGAAACATATCTATAATTGTCTTTGAAGTTTTGTTTCAATTTCATTTGCCTCTTAGCTGTGTAATCAAAATATCGATTCCTTCTAGGAATGTATTAATCTTTTTATTTATAATACTATTCTTTGGAAAACAGATAGATAAAAAATTACCTTTTAACACATATACACATACATACATACACGCACTCAAGAAAAAGAAAAAAGTTTTACTGAATACAAGTTTACTTCCACTACCTGGAAACTTGTTCTTTTTAATGTCTTTTCAAATGTGTAAGAAACCAATATAATTTTTTCCTCTTTTTATCAATAATATCTTAGATTCTTCAGTTAAGTTATTTGAATAAGGGAAGAGTTTCAAAAGAAGAAAAGAACAACTAAATCTGTTCAACAAACTCCAAGATAGTGAATATGTTAAAAATTGTCCCTTGAGCCATTTCTTAAAAATGTTTTAAGAACCTAACACTTTTTCTGAAACATCAAACACTCTGAAAATATGTCATACAGAAAAAAATAAAAGTGGACCTTTAGTTTCTTTAATTTTAAGAGGAATTAATGTAGGAAGCATATTTAACCAATTAGTAAGTGTTTAGGTAGTCTTGGAAAAGTATTTACAAATAGGTTAAATGTGAGGGCAGGGTACATCAGATTAATGACCTGTAAAGTTAACTATGATTTTAGACTTAATGCATGGGAATTCTTTTCCATTTTATGATAAGACCACTTTGGAGGTAACTAATTTTTACCTTTTGTATTTATTTCATTGCCTTGTTTCTTTTGAAATGCCTGAACTTGACATCTATTGTGTTACTACTTTTCATTTATAGCTTATTGACAAATTTAATTTTTAAATATAATTTGAGAAATTAAATGCAAATTTGTAGATCATATTTTATAAAAGTATTGGTGTATAGTTATTAACATTTGAAGTTATAAGAAATATAGATGAATAAAAGCCCAGTAGAAGTTATTACAGAGATATAATTTGATTTTTGCATTTGAATCTCTTGGCCTGCTGCCCATGGTTTGCATTCTACTCAATGTGTACACCTGTCCCTGCCTCCTCTTTCCAGGGTGGTATTGACAAGGATCTGGTGATGTGGAACTACCAAGAGTGCTTTGGTATTTTTGTTCTCTGATTTTGTATGTGTTGTTATTAAGGTGTGCAGGTTTTTGCTCTTTTGTATTAGTGCTTAAGAGAAAAAAAACCCATTTTCATGAAACAAATATTTCATTTTTAAAAAGTGAAATGGTATGATATTGCATGAAAATTGTTAGTATTTAAAAGTCCCTGAATGTCTTGTAAACAGAATTCCTGCAGGATCACAGTACTAAGCTAACCACAGTGTATGTTGGGAATTTGAGATGACTACCTAAGAAGTGTGTGTGTGTTTGTGTGTGTGTAGAATGAGTGAACTTAAGCAATTATATCCTAGGGTTAATAGGATAAGCAATTTGCTTGAAATGTTTCCTTGCATTTTTAAAGTAAAAACTATTTCTAAAAACATAGAAAACCTAGAAATGTGAAGGTGTTAGAAAGCAAAAATGTTCTTTTTTGATGCCTTTTAAAAATAAGAGTTTTATGTAATGAAAATGTATTTAAGTATGAACTAAAATGCCCAAAATTGATGGGAAAGAACTAGCTGGGTGAGAATTTAGAATCAAATAATAATCATGTTAAATTTAAAAATGTGACTTTTTTTGGATAAAGAGTAACTAACTAAAAAGCAAAAATAATAAATGTAGCCCCCCAAATGGAAGTGATAATTGTGGAAATCTATAAGAGATGTACTTTGATACAAATTGCTCATTTTATGATCACCTTTTAAAAATCGATTCCCCTAAAACCTTTCCTCTATATTTTCTTAGATTTGAATGTAAATTAATTTTTAAAAATAATTTGTAGTAGTTATTTGGAATTATTAAATTTTAAAGAAAAATTATTTTCTGCTATTTTAAAAAAGATTTTTAAAACTATTTTAAATGTGTACCTAAGTGAAGTATTCGGAAAAAACTTAGGAACTGTTGAAAGTTATTTTCTTCATTCTTACTCAGAAAGTTTAAAACTTTTTGTTAAAATGATGAAATAAATTTTAAAACCTTAGTCTAAGAGCAGTGTACTTTATGGACATTTTTAAGGCAAATTAAAGTGATTTCTTTCAGACTTAATAACATTTAAAAAGCTTTTCACAAGGTAGAGATAAAAACATTCACCAGTAAAGTTCTTAGTTTTTGGAATGTTTTTAAGTGTATGCTGATGATAAAAGAAATTTTTCTTCTCATTTATTAATTAACAATTGATTTTCTGAAGGGGAATCTACCATTATGTTCAGGAATAGATTAGAAAATATTTTGAGGGCAGAGGAGACATCTTTCTCAAAGGGAGACTGAATCTTCTACAGATGTGCATGATTTGCCATTGCAGATTCTTGAACTACTTTTTGAGAGTAATACTCGTTTTAGACTTTCAGTTATTAGATTTTAGAATTATTTTCTCAAACCAATATTGGAATTGCGCATGTGCATATTGATTATTTATGATATTCTATCTTTCAGTTTCTGGGTATGGGAACATTAATTCTCAGGTTAAATGCTACAATGAAAAGGCTGCCATTTGACTTTTTAAAAAATTATATCTTTTTAATCAACAGACTTTAGAGCCTTTACTTTTGAGATGTATTTTTGGAGATTGTTAAACTAGAAATTAATTAGAGAATGAAGAATTTATCCCCTTTGTCTAAAAGACAGAATTTGGAAATGTTTTTTATCAATTTTGTTCACTTGAAAATACATTAGTAAAAAGTTGATTCAGTTGTACTTGATCAGAAGAATTTTAAGAACTCGAACCTGAGAGCTTAAGGTAGTTCAAATGTGCAGGTTCAAAATAGCTTCGTTTGAATTTTAGTGTGCTATATTTTCTCAATAACTTGATTTTATTTCCTTGTATTATTTTAATGCTGGAATTACATAAAGCCCACATCACTTTTTATTATATTGCACAAGGCTTATAATAAATATGTTTATCAACATTAGGTAATGAAATGAAAATACTATTCTATAGAAGAGTCCATTCCCTTTTTAAGTTACGTTTTGTATTTTCTAACTAATTTCTCTTAAGTGTTTCATTCCAAAGAAGAGAAATTAGTTTCTTTACTTTAAATTTGTTCTAAGTTATAGTTTATAGGAAAGTTGTCACTTTATATATTTGGATAAGGTCTATTATAGCCTTAAAAATAAATATTAATATGACTAGCATATCTGATTATAAGCAACATCTCAGACATGAATTTGCTTTGCTTGTACTTCTAAAATTCTTTTCTAAATAAATTTGAAAAAAATGTTTCTCATGTGTTTTTCTAATTTGTTATTGTCTGAGGTAATTTAATTGAGTAACATTTCAATCTCATATTTCTTTTCTAATATTAATAGTATTTTATTTGAAAATTACTATTCAGATACATAGGATTTTAGCACTAAAATTGAATTAGACATACAGTGAAATGGGTAGGTTAATTCGACTAGGAGAGGTGGGAGCAGCCCCAGTAGTTCTTATTTGTAAAAGTTTAAACTAATTCAAAGAAGGAAAGCGCCTGAGAGTCTACAGCACACCTCTGACAGCAGTTAGTGATATTTTATGCTTTTCTTTTCTGCTTTGTAAAACTTGAACATCCTCAGTGCTACTGTCATGCAAACAAATAACTGATTTAACCATGCCCTGTGAAAGTACACATATATCAGGTTTAGCTTTTAATGTAATTTGCTTTAGTTTATTTTAAGACAAAAGATATGACACTTCTTAGCAATAATTTGGTATATGTACATTTTAAAAGGTATTACATATAAAATATATTATCATAATTATTTACCCAAATCAAAATGAAAATAAACTGTCAGGTAATAGGCATAGAAAGGAAGTTTTAAATATTTAACTGGATAACGTGATATACTGTTAAAATATAGGGAATTTTAGTTGAAAGTTGTCTTTATACATGAATCTATTTTTTTATGCCTAGAAGTTTGTAAACATAGTGGATACATATAAAAAGTCTGGCTGTTTGTAGAAGTTCCTAAACATCTGTCCTTTGACAGTCAATGAAAATATATTATTCAAATATATAGGCAAAGTTACTTCAAAAATAATAATGCACTCAATTATTTTAGTTAGTTTTCAAAGAAAAATGGGGGTGAATGGATTAGCACTGTTTTATAAACATCAATTGAATATCCATTGTATTTGAAAATTTTAATCATTAAATATTTAATACTCTTAGGGATATTTTAGTTTGTTTAATGTAGTTTTACAGATGTTTTCCTTAAAAACCGTTGTTTTTAGACAATTATAATCTAATTAAGATAGTTATAAAATTTTAACTGCTTTTATTTAATAAGTATTTGTTATCCCAAGATCATGTTATTCTTTAAAAATTCCTATCTTGAAGCACTTTTAATCATAGCTCTCGAAATCTTTTTAAACATACTGTAGATCCAATTGCTCTACTTAAACATTGGATTTAGTATAGTGCTTAAATTGAATTATGCTCAGTTCACCTTTTATCAGTCAGTTCAGGAAGAGGAAGAAGAAAAGCAATTGGGTTTGAGAGAAGTGCAATTGATCACATTCAGAGGCTGACTCATAGGAGCTTTTCTAAAGTACATGTTACTTCTGCCAGAATTTAAAAGAATTTCTTAATTAAAACCAAAATACCCGTGTGTCTAAGAAGTGTTTTCATAATCAGTTTTCAGGCACACTTGTATGCCTGCATTGGCCATTCCAAGTGTTCTGCTGATTTTGTTCTCAGTGCTGCCACCCTGTGTATGGCAGGCAGTGCCTGAGTACTGAGTGCACTCATTTCTGTGCTATTTATCAAGCGATTACGTCCAAAACCCTTTCTGGAAAAAAGCATGCATATTACAATAAATTTTAAAAATATTTTGTTATACTCTGCTTCTGTGGCTAATGCTGTACTAAATCTAGATTTTTAAAAGTTAGAAAGTTCAAAGGTATGGTATTCAACAGCCCCAAATGAAATTTGAGACTTTTAAAAGGTAAAATACCTCTATCTGTTACATCTGTCCCTTCACTAAAATAAGGTGGAACTGGACTAGTATTTTAAATATAGCTTGACATTGATCAAATAAGAAAAGTGGGGACTTGTGTCCTTTAAAGATATGAGAGATGATATAAGATTTTTTATTTTAGCCAAGTTTTAGTTAAAAGTTCTCTCTATAAAAGCAAAACCAAAAATAAGCACAAAAAAGAGACTGTTTCTATTTAAAAGAAAAAGAAACTTAACTTGATTGGTTAAGTTATTTTCTGAATCATTAGCCAGCGTGACTTTCAAATTATATCACCCAAAATATTTTGAGTATTAATACTTAGTGTTAGCGATAAAACACTTTAGCTGGATAGCAATCTTTGTTTTTTACCTAAATTATTTTATTAAATTTTCACAGCAATCTTATGATATAGGAAGTGGAGGCATAATGTGTATGCAAGGAGTAATTTTAGAAACTGGAGTTCTTTCATTTGTATACTAAGTCTTTAGAATGGATAGGCCATAGAAGCTTGCTATTATACATAATCTGCTACTAGATCTAAATTTTATCCATATTGAAGTTATCATTTATTTTAAAAATCAATTTGTTGTGAAAATAAAAATTTCAGTCATAAAGTTGATACTGAATAAGTCAAGTTAAAAATGCTGCATGTCTACTTATTTTTCAGATTTACATAGGAATTGGGGGGAAATTTATAAACTAAGTTAAAGGAGATTTTTAAAGCTACAAACCTAAACTTTGTTTTATAGGATTTAATAATCTTAAATAGGCCAGCTTATCAAGTTTTGCTTTAACACAAATTTATAGCAGAGTCATCTGATTTCAGAATAATAAGCATCTCTTAATTTTTGTATGGTTTTAGTTGAATAATCTATAATTCTATATTGTGACAATGGAAAATATTATTTAGTTTCATTTTAGATGTTAAGTTTTCAATACAAAAATGTCACTAATGATCTTACCACTTAGGAGAAGTGAAAGAATTTCATGCAGTAAATGATACCATCCCAGTTACTCCAGAATTCCAAATTAAGTACAGAATCTCTATTTTGTTATTCATGTACTTATTTAGGGGACTTAGAGATACCCCACATTTGACTGTGACCATCCCTTTGACTTTGTCCAGTCTCCCTGCATGCTCTTCTCACATTCCTGTCCACTTCTTAGTTGTTTTCAAGTCATATCTTAAACCGTCTTCTTTTTGACATTTCTTTATTCTCACACAATATTGGAGCCAGAAATGAGGAGAGAACCTTCTGCCCGCTAAGGGTACTTATATTTGGTTTCTACTTTTTCCTTGCCTTTTTTGTTTTTTCTTTTTTGACGATGGGTTGATGATGTATGAAAGAAATCATAAAGATGTGTATTTTAAAATGCCAGATGAATTTATTTCAGACAATAAAAACTTACAGGTATTCAAGGGAAGGAGAGGTAGAACTTGAAGTGGACTTTGAAAGACTTGTGTTAGGACTAGGCAGAAAGAAGGGAGGATATTCAGGTGAAATGAATGGTTTCAGCAGAGGTAGAAATGGGCTTATTGTGCATTGCCACCAAGAAGACCAGTCTGACAGGAGAGGATGGTTTGTTAGGGAGCAGTCAAGGTAAGACTAGAAAGGTATGCTATTGCCTGATTGTGAACAACCTTGATTGGCAGCCTGAGGAGTTTATACTCTATGCTGTGGAGGCATTGCAGCTTTTGAACAGTAGAGGGTGAGTTAAGAAAATTAAGTTGGTTCAGAATCCAGAATACTGTAAATTGAGCCCATGGGTATGAGACTAGATTTACAGAAATGTTCATATAATCCAGATTTGACTGGTGGTTCACTGCTATACAGATTACTTGGATTTTATCACCAGGCCCATTTTCTACACTAGCCAGTTCAAGACCTGTAATACAGCAGGTCCTGGAAAAACATTGTTTTGTTCAATGTCATTTTGTTACAACCTTGATGAGTTGCCATAGGAACTTAATTCTTTTTTATATCAATTAGTATGTGGTAAAATTGGTTTTCAAAGTCACAGAACCTGTCACCAACGTTAAATGAGGACTTACTGTACATTTTCAAGATCCTCTTTGACATAGCCACCTAGACCGACAATTGTCGTTTTAAACTCTCAGGATCCTAAAATTAGCAATTCAGACTTCCAGAACTTCTAGTAATGGCCTTACCCTTCTTCAGGACCATGGTCACGCAACTGCCTTTTCTACATTCAGTGGAACTTGGCTTGTAGGTTATGCTTCTATTGTGGAGACCTAAACGAAGTGGATATGTAGAAGAAGGAGCAGCTGATATCAACAGATGAATCTGATTCACAGAGAAAGGTGGCCCCAGAGCAGGGAATTGGAGGGGAAAACTAAGAATAAGAGAAGGATGGCTGATCTTGCCATGCAACATGTGCTGGGTCCTCTTCTGTAGCTGAAGATAGGGTATCAGGAGTGAGCAGAATCATGGTGATGAGGCTAGAAAAGGAGGCTGGGGCTGAGATGTATTGGACCTTGATTACCACACTGAAAGGTTTTCATACTTTTGAGAGATGAAAAGTCAAAGCTGGATCTTCAGTAATATAAAGCCACTGTTTTAGCTGTGTCTTCCACTCGATCCCTTTGTTCAGTCCTCTCATCACTGATCCTTAACTCTTGGTTGAGTTTCAAGGAAAGTTGGTCTAGTTGGGGAGGCTGGGTCCCATGGCCTTGAGAGGCATGCCTCATCGGGGTTGTTGGAGCCAACCAGCTTACTCCGTCCCCCCACCCCACCCCTCCCATCCTGACATCACCCATCTCTTTTGCTCCACCTGCAAATATGCTTAAATCCTCTTCCCCTATTAAAAATAGAATATTATAAAGACCTTTGCCTTCATCCCATCCCTCCTCAAGTATCTTCCTTCCTGTCGGTGCCAAACTCTATAAAAGGGTAATCTGTGTCGGGTCTCTGTTGCCTTCATCTCCTTACTAACCCCTCCTGCCCTCCCATATTCTGTTTGAAGAGAACACCCATCAGTAGCCCTCAGATACCAAACCTGGTGGCATCTATTCCATTTTATTTCTACTTGGCCTTTCTGCAGGACTTGATGCATTGCTGAAAACTCCCTCCTTTCCTACTCTTCTGGCCTTCCTGTCCTTTCCAGCATTTACTTTGATGGCACCTGTTCTTCTGCCTGTCCCTAATGACCAGCATTTTGGCATTTTCCAGGGCCCACAGGGTCCCTGGTCTACCACTTCTCCTCTCTCAGTGTACACTTCCTGGGCACTCCTGTCTCTCCTGCAGTCTCTTCACCTTGCGGCTTTGTTTTCAGAAAGTTTCAGTCCTTACCCCTCTCTTGGGCCCCCGTGCCTGTTTTCTTGTGTACACAAGCATCTTCACATCTGTGTACAGGGCACCTTTCCTGCCATCTCTTATTCGGAGTGCCTGTCAGGGGTCAGGTACTATACCAGACACAAAGCCAGATCTCACCATCAGTGAGCAAAAGAGACAGACAGTAAACAGAGTTCTCTCTTCTTCATAGGTTTGAAGGAGATAAGAAATACAAGGATGAAGAGATTTGGAAGCCTCTGGGAGAAGGGACCCTTACCATGGTCAGGGAAGACCTTTTTTTTAAAAGAATTGTTGTGTAGAGCCCTAAATGATGAGAAGGAGCAAGCCAAAACAACTGGGGGGTAGGGTACTTCTAGGCAGAAGACTGTCTTAGGAAGAGCCTAGCCAAGCATAGGGAGCAAAGTGGGGCACAAAGCCAGAGAGCCATCCTTCTGAACCATCTTATGCCCTCTTTGGGGACAACCAGCCCAGACTATGGTTAGAACTCCTGAGCACAGCATGGGTCGCTCTTTGCAGGCTGTCAACCTCAGGCCTCGTCCTCTTCCATGACTTCCCTTTTCGTGTGGTTAAAGGGTAAAGTCATCTCCTTCAGATATGGCACCTGGAGAGTGCAGCTCCCTAGTACTGATGGCCTCCCTGCTCACACCTTTCTTACCCTCTCCCAGCCCTGCTTATTTTGTAGTTCTGTGGCTGATGTGTCCCAGGTGGATCCTGACCCTTCCTGTCTTCTAGGTTGGGGTGACACCTTTGTGCTTGCAGAGCTATCTTCATTCACTGCTCTGGGCACTGTTCCCATCCTGTGCCTGGTCAGCTTTCTCACTGGGCTGAGCCCCGGTCTCCTCCTTTCTCTCTGGAACCAGGCCCCCAGTATATATCTGAGGAGGAGTGCTCTGTTCTTACAGGCAGACTAGAGGGTCACCTGTCGTAGAGGGAAGCTGGTAGAAGCCTGAAGCAGCAGGTAGGAGCTGTGTGATTAGTTGTCCAAGAAGGTGTCCCTGCAGAGCCAAGCAGAGGAATGACAGGCAGTCCCCATAGAGAGGTCAATAAGAAGAGGCTTGGGATGGGCACTCAGGAGTTGTAGCCAGTCTCTTGGTAACTGTGAAGTGCAAGACAATAAGATTGAGAGGTAAGGAGATGGCTTGTCTTGTCCTGATGACCCCCACCCACCCTGTATCCTCTTCCCTTCATGGCCTGAGCCCCCTCAGCACCACCAGGCAGGCCAACCCTCATCCATAGCAAGCCTTGCAGGGCTGCTGTGGAGATAATACGCATACCCCAAAGAAAGACAGACACAGATATGTAT
The DNA here is from genome assembly GCA_037038555.1 of Rhynchonycteris naso. Lineage (NCBI taxonomy): Eukaryota > Metazoa > Chordata > Mammalia > Chiroptera > Emballonuridae > Rhynchonycteris > Rhynchonycteris naso. The sequence continues at coordinate 235,848,961 of CM072998.1, forward strand.
ATGTGGGGAGAGGATGTACACACACCCAGAGCACCCACGCCAAGGGATACCCAGAACTTCAGAGAGAAACACAGACACAGACCTAAACACAGAGGGGATGGGAGACATGTATACCAGGGGACAGCTATGTATGTATGTATGTATGTATGTATAAATGAGGGTTTCTATTTCAGGAGAGGGAGAGAGCAGAAGAAAGACATTCAGAGGGAGGAGAGAGAGAAGTACACCCATCTCATACCCAAAGAGGGAAAAAAGATACACTGACAGCTCTATGTTTGTTTCTCCCTTTAGAGGAAAACATGGAAGTGGGGAGGTATACTTATTTGCTCCCACAGGTAGGCTGGGGGTGGCAGGAGTAATACACATCTAGGAGGCAGAAGAAAGTGAGAAGTGGAAGAGAGAGAATCCAGATGGGGAGGGGGAAGAACACACACCTGGAAGGCAGGGGGAGAGTCACACTCACACCAGAACATGAAGGGAGACACACTCACTTGCACTGGAGGTTAGAGAAAAAGACTGATTGACACTAAGCATGCTAGGATGGGAAGGGAGAGGCACACTCATTCCCAGAATGAGCTAGAAACACAGACATCCAAAAGTGGGAGAGAGACGCCCCAGAATAGGGGAGACACCACACACACACACACACACACACACACACACACACACTGCTGAGGAGACGCACATACACACCAGATGATCTGAAAACACAAGTACCCAGAGGGAGAGAGGGGAGGATGCACTCACCCCAAGAGAAGGGAGAAAGATGTACACACCCCCAACCGAGAAAGCGAGACAAGCCAGAGAGATTCAGAAGGGAGCTGGCACACATGCACGCACACGCACACACAGCCAGGTTGGGTGTGAGGAGAGACACACAGATCTCTGCAGAGAGGGAGGCCCACACAGAAGAGAGACAAGGCTAAGCAAAGGACAGCACGGAGGGCAGTGAGAATAGGCACACTGCTCAGCCATACCAGGTGTTTGCGTGGCCAGACCAGGGAATCAGTCCCCGGAGTAACGTTTTTAATGGAGATTATGGCCTGACAACTGAAGGTTCCTTATACTCTAGGCCAGTGGTTCTTAACCTTTTTTGAGGTACCGATCCCACCAGTTTCATATGCGCATTCACCGAACCCTTCTTTAGTGATAAATAAAATTTTTTTTTTCCAAATTCAAGACATAGGTATGTTTTTTACTGGTGCACAAAATGATCTGTGCATGAACATCACCTTGCTCAAAGAACAAAACCAACAAGTGCATGGACTCACAACATATTACGGTATTACTTTATTATGGCCTCCGCGGCAGAGGCTTCTCCAAACCCCTGAGACCAATTCATCGAACCCCTAGGGTTCGATAGAACCCAGGTTAAGAACCACTGCTCTAGGCTCTCCTCAAGTCATACATCCCAGACAAAAGGTCACACCTTATTCCTTTTGCCCTAACTAAAATACTAAAAGTTATCATACATTCACATAAGAATTTTTTTTCTGAATATAATGTCCGTTAATCACAATTATCTTAAAAGTAGATGTAAGAATACTTTGGTTGACTGGCATCACAGGTTCTTAACGAAAACACTAATATTTGAACCTAAACTGTCCTTGGCTGCTGAGCTTGGGATTCTCTTTTTCCATTTCTCACCACACAGTGTCCTTTCACACCTGCCTCAGTGGTTCTTCTGTTCCCCAGTGTCCAGTTTTAGTGCCTGTCTTCTAGTCCTGAGCACACCGCCTGCTTTGACTTAAAGTTGGGGATGTTGTCTCCCCTACTCACAGAATGAGGTCTTACTTATCTTGGTATCACCCTTTACTTTCACTCAGCAAGCGCTGGGGAAGTTTTGTGAGACTTAAGTCTCCTGCGCTGTAATATGTAATAGTTCAGTGAGAGTCGAGTGCTGTCTTCTCACCTGCACAGAGCTGCGTGCGAAGGGGCGGGCTGCCTCCACCCGGCACTGACTCCTGTGCCCCAATAAGAAGCCATGCTCTCTGAGCACCAGGACCTCTTACTTCCTTGGAGTTGGGCTGAGAAAGCTTTAGGCTGGAGGACCTGCCCACACTTTCTCCAGCTGCTGGGAACGAACTTCCAGACACCTTGAGCCATTCCCAAACCCTGAAGCTGATGCCTGCCTCTCTGACCACCTGTTTGCTGCATGTTCTTTCTTACCCTTGTGCTTTTCTCAACACTGGGGAGCCAAGGAGGCTGGCTAGCTTCTCTGGGGCACTGTTACCAGCCCTGTGAATTGGGAAGTCATCTCATATCTTTGGAATCACCTGACAGCGTGAAGGGCTTACTCTATGACTTCTTTTATCCTCGTGACATCTAACTCCATCAGGTAGGTACTTTGATTATGCCCTATTCACAGAGGAAGAAAATGAGGCTCAGAGAAGTTAGGTTACTTAGGTGTTAAGTGAGATGATGCAAGAAAAAAATCTTCAGCGGAGAACTTCGTTTATATAAGTGCTCTTATGGTTTTTGTTTATTTAACAACCCTGTCCACACAATGCAATTCTAGCTAATACTAACAATGATAATAGTTTTCTCATAGAACTAGAATCTCTTAAGAGTCTAATAGTCTAATAATAGATTAATCTTAATCTAATATTATTTATATTCTGTAATTTAATAGAATAAAAATGTGTAATATTTATGTTCTAATAATCAATACTAATCTATTAATAGCTAATAGTCTAATAGGGATTCTGCTAAGGATTTCTTTGCCCCAAGTTCCCTGAGAAAGTTGAGTTTGTCAGATATGCCATGACCACTTACTGTACTTTATTTGCTCCCTAATCCCTTCTTTTCTTAGCTGCTGAGAAGGTCTATGCTCCTGTCCAAGGTGCACTCTCTTTTTCTGTCCCTTTAATTTGGAAATGTGTTCACCCCATTGGTTGCTTTTCTTCCGCCAGTGGAGATATTCAAGATGCTCCAAGCCAAAATGGTTCACAGCCTTTTAGACTCTGCCACCTCCATCCAGCTATCCTTTTTCTTATAGACTTTCTTTTCCTCTTTGCCTAAATCTTGCTACTTTGGGCAAAAGCGTGCGCGCGCACACACACACACACACACACACACACACACACACACACACACACACACACCAGTACACTCACTCCATCTCTCTATCTCTATCACCAAGTCTAGCAAATGCTTTTCCCTGGCTCCTGCTCTGTCTGCTCCATGACCCGAAGCTCTTCCATCTGCCACCGTCGTGTGCCCATTGCCTCCATGAGGACCACATTCACCCACTTTGTCACAGCCTGATTTTATTATCTTCCACTAACTTATTATTATCCACTAGTTATCCTCCACTCTGATTGGAGGTAAAAATTACTCAGTAATTGTATACTAAATGATTGCTTGAAAGTCTGTTAAAAGCCATCTCCCAGAATATTTATTTCTAAAACATAGTTTATGTAATTATAAGGCCATGATTACTCAAGATATTTGTTACTGTGTTACTTTTACATCTCTCATACCCTGAGAAGTAACTAGTTGGCTTTAGTAGAGTAGTAGCATAGATCAGTTGATTGACTGTGACCTTTGTGGTAGGGTCAAAGTTTCAGAAATGATCATGTACATCTTTAGTTCACAGAAGTTATAACCATTATAAATTGCATGTAAATAATTTGACTTCGCTATCAACCAGTTTTTATTAAGCACCCACACAGTTTATAGTGTATCACATAGGTTTATTGTGTAGGTAAAGTGTAGTGCTGCCTTTTGAGATGTGTTTTTAAATAAAAAGAAGATATTTGTTATAGAATATTTCAAAGAAGTACAAAACTAGGAAGAATAATAGACTGAAGGCTCATTTACCCATAGCCAATTTCAACAGTTACCACCTCTGCAGCCAGTCTTATTTGTCTGTCTGCCTACCTACATCCATTTCTTCTCCTGCAGACCATTCTGATGCAAATCATTTCATGTCATTTGTATATTTTTGGTGTATATTTTCAAAATGTACAAAATATTTTTTTTAAATATAATCGTAATACAATTACTATGCCCCCCCAATAATAGTTCCTTAATATCATCAAATATTTAGTATTTAGATCTCCACAATTGCTTCTTTTTTTTTTTTAACAATTTGCATGATCCAAATACTGTATGACCATATCTACAGTTAGTTGATATATCTTTTTTTTTTTAAGTTCTTTATTTATTTATTTATTTTAGAGAGGAGACACAGAGTGAGAGAGAGAGAGAAAGAGAGAAAGGGGGGAGAAGCTGGAAGCATCAACTCCCATATGTGCCTTGACCAGACCAGTGCAGGGTTTTGAACTGGCGACCTCAGTGTTCCCAGGTCGACGCTTTATCCACTGCGCCACCACAGGTCAGGCAATATATCTTTTTGACCTTCAAGTGACCCCTTCCTTTTTCACCCCTTAAAATTTTCTTATTGAAGAAATGGGTTTTGTTTTTATTTTTGTTTGGTCCTATAGAGTTCCCCCAAGTTTGAATCTGGCTGTTTGACATGCTCCTGTGGCTCCTCATTTAGGTTCTACTTTTTGCCTCTAAATATATTATAATGCCCTAAAAAGAAAAGCTGGAAAGATCGAATATGGAAGAAATAACTATTCAATCAAATGTTATTAGCAATAGAATAACATAAAGATAAACATAGTAAATATATCTCTTATTTCTGGTGTAATATTAATGTTCACATTATTAAAAATATGTTGAATACTAATAGGTATTTCCTCTGGCATTCTTTTCTTGAAACATATGTAATAGGTAATACTTTGTAAACTGAATTGGGATCTTTCTTTGTTTTGTACCCTACTTTTGGAAGAGTTTATATTGTGTGAAAGTTGTTTCTCATGTGTTTAGGTGTTACTTCTATGTATTCTTCAAAAGCCAGAGTACTGGAGGATGAGAACCATGGTTTATTTAGCCTTCCCCCAGTTGTTGTCTGTGTAGTTTGTTTCCAGTCTTTAAATAATGAATAATGCCGTGATGAATGGCCTTGTGCAAAAATTTTTATGTGCATCTCAGGTTTTTCTTCAGATAAATTTTTAGGTGTGAAATGAGTGAACAAAATGTTAACAGCCTTCTTTACTTGGCAGTTGCAAGACCGATTTGTTCTCTGGTAGTCCACGAGAGTACCCATTTCCTTAATCTTCCCCAGCAGGGACCATCGCCACTCACACCTTGGTACTGTTTGTGCTTTTTGATTTCTCTTATATGTGTTTATCTTTCTGTGTTTTCCCTTCCGATCAGTCACCTCCTGCTGCCAGCATTACATTTACCTTGGACACCTGAGGCTGCTTGTGCCCAAACTCTCAGTAACCAGCTTGTTACCATTTTGCCTGTGAGATTGGCGCTGAGGGAGGGTGTGTGTGTGGTCCTCACCTCCACAATAAACTGTGTGATGTGTGTTGATCTGTGACACCTACCTTGGCTGTTTAGAACCTATGTGCCTCCTTTTTGTTATTTCCCCCTGTTTTAGATCATTGACATTGCAAAATAAGTGCAACATCACTTTATATCAATGCTGCATGTACACGTTAAGGTGAAAGGAAAAATTCTGAATTAACTAGAATTTACAAAACAAGTAATTTAAGGGAATAATTATACATATTACCTGATAATTCCTTTTTAAAAATATAAGGATTCAAACTGGCACCTTTTTTGGTACCTTTGAGTATTACTTGTCAGAGAGATGTCAGTTGAGAAATTTTAAGTGTTAGAAAACTCAAACGTCATAATCAAGATTATCTTATATCACAATACATAATAAAAACACTTCACATTTGCGTAACGTTTTGCAACATGTCATTGTGGCTTGGAGCTGCTTGCTTCTGAATTTGAACTCTTCCATGGGCCTTGCTGGCCAGATTTATGTTCTTTGACTCCACTTACTCCTTGCTCTTTCTGAACCTGTTTTCATGATTGATGCTTTCAGCTCCTTTTCTCTTGGGCTGTCCGTTCCCTTCTGGTTTCTCTTGGTCCTTGCCACTACAGCTTGCTAGTGCTCTAGAACATCCACTCCATCAACTGCCCTCTGTGCCTACCTTACTACTCCCAACCTTGAAACAATTCTCTCCCCTACTTTTTCTTTTCTTGAGTTTACAAATGACTGGGGACAATCATTACTGTGTAATTTAGAAGAAGAAGGGAGTATAACATCCTGGCCAGTTGGTTCAGTGGTAGAGCATCGACCAGGCGTATGGAAGTCCTGGGTTTGATTCCCAGCCAGGGCACACAGGAGAAGCCCCCATCTGCTTCTCCACCCTTCTTTCTCTTTCTTTCTTCTCCTCCTGCAGTCAAGGCTGCACTGGAGCAAAGTTGGTCCGTGCGCTGAGGATGGCTCCATGGCCACCGCCTCAGACGCTAGAATGGCTCTACTTGCAACGGAGCAGCACCCCAGACAGGCAGAGCATTGCCCCCTAGTGGGCTTGCCGGGTGGATCCCTGTTGGGCTCATGTGGGAGTCTGTCTCTGCCTCCTCGCTTCTCACTTCAGTAAAAAAAAAAATATATATATATATATAAAGAAAAAAGAAGAAGAAGAAAGAAGTATAAAACAGGCCAGAAATGGCAGCTTGAGGCCAAGGTGAATTGTGATTTGGTTCCCAGTTACTCTCCAACTCTGCCTCGAGAATATTCTCTCCCCATAATACCAAACTACTTAAGTTCCTTTAGACGTGACAGTCTAGGATTGGATTCATATGCTTACTCTGGCTCATACTATTTCCTGTGCTAGAATGTTTTTGTTTTCCAAGTGAGAGTAGGGAAGATAGAGAGACAGACTTCTGCATGCATCCCAGCCAGGATCTACTCGGTAACCCCTGTCTGGAGACGATGCTTGAATCAACTGGGCTATCCTCAGGGCCTGGGGCTGACACTCGAACCAGTTGAGCCACTGGCTGTGGGAGGGGAAGAAAGAAAAAGGGTAGAGGGAACGATTGTCCAAAGAAGCAGATGGTCGCTTCTCAAGTGTGCCCTGACCAGGAATCAAACTTGGGATGTCTGCACACCAGGCCAACACTATCTATCCACTGAGCCAACTGCCCAGGATGTCTGTTAGAATGTTTTTACATCCTTTGTCCACTTGACCAATACCTATTCATCCTTGAAAACTGCGCTCAGGTGTCACATCTTCTGTGAAGCAGTGTTAATTACTGTCTTCCCTCTCCTCCATCTGTGCCTTGCATGGTCTTCAGTTCAGGTGTGCACACACCCTGTCCTCCTATATCTATCTTTTCTTGTGCTCAGGGACTCCTCCCTTCTAAACCATTATCCTTTCTCAGCTATTTCTTCTCCACCTTGTCCTTCCTACCGGCAAGTAAACACGTCAAACCTCTGCCATCTTAAAAACAAACAGACAACGAACTGACAGGAAGCTCTCTATTTTCTATACCTTTCTCTCCAGCTGATACAGTTTCTCCGAAGAGTGATGTGTACTTAGAATCTCAGGTTTCTCGCATGGCACTCCTTCTTTAACTTCATCATCTCACTCTGGTTCCTCCATCCCTGAAATATTTTTTTCCAAGACTATGGAAAACCTACAGGTAGCTATATCAAAAGGGAGTGCTATCTCCATGAAACAGTCTCTTCCTTGCGATGCTATGACAGTATAGCTTCCTGGTTTTTTCTCCTATTCAGTGGTGTTCTCTGCCCTTCTGCTGTCCTCTTCTGCCTATTGTGTTAGTGGCAGAGTTCCTCCGTTTGCCCCTCACCACACTCCTCCCCTAAAACACCTCTGTGTTGTGAGTTGTCTGTCACATGTCTCTGCCACAAACTGTTTTTCCCTCTGGTGCTTACCCTGCTCTTTAAACCGTGTGCTGGCTCTCCCTTGCCATTCCAGGTCTTCACATTATTGGCTGTAACTTAACATTTGTGTTGATCACTGTGGTATGTGCTTTATATACAGTAACAGTTGTTCCTCACAACAATCCTATAAAGTTTAATTATCTCACTTTTCAACTAAGAAAATACCCAAGGCCACATAGCTAGTCCATGTGACCCCTGTAGTTACCGGCAAGATTGCTTCCACAAACAAAAGTGCCCTTTCCCTCTGCTGTTCAGCTTCCTAAAAGCAGAGACACTTTCCCACTGTCCTACTCTGCTCCCAGCCTTGCTTCCTACAACCTCCTTTCCCACTCCTTCCCTTAAGACAACGTGCTCCAGTCAAGGAAGTGATCAGGGCTCCTCCTGCAGTCTGCACAGACACAGGCTCGCTGCAGACCCTGCCCTTTCTGGGCTGCACTGCCCGCCTTCCAGCCCAGTGACTGGTCCAGTCTTCTCTCTCTTTACTCGGTTCAGCTGCCTCCTCTTCCCTATATTTTCATCTCCAAATCTTGAATCTTTTCTTTCTGTGAATCCCATTGCTTCTAATCTGTATTTATTTTATCGCATTTTCTACCTTCTATTTTGAGAATAATTATGAATTATAAGTATCCTTTTGGAATACCTCCTATACTAGATTGCACACTCTTTGATGGTACCACTAGTGACTGATTAACCTTTTGTTTTACTTGATAGTTAAATAATAGAAATTTAGCCGAAAACTTATATTTACAGCCCATTCCAAGATCCTCTGTGCAAGTTAGGATTACACTGGTACATTGAGGAAGACGAACTTTCTAGATACGACCACAAGATGGCACAGTGACTGCAGCGTCCTGCTGCCTGTGAGGGTAGACCAAGAAAGAACAAGGTGTTCTTAATTGCGGCATACTCAAGTAAAATCTAAGAGAGTTTTCAAATTTAAAATATTCAAATCAATTCCTAATCATTCACAAAAGTAACCAAGTAGGTTATGCAGCTGTTTGCTTTCACAGACCCATTTGGCCAACAGAATGGAAAGCTTCCTTCCCTCTTCTCTCTTCCTCCTTCTGTTCATTCAACAAATAAGTATTTGAGAATTTCTTCTGTTTGTCCACTGTTCTAGATATTAGGGATACAGACATGGATAATAAAAGGCAGTACTGTGCTCTGATGAGCTTATTCTACAGCCTTCACTGCAACCCAGTTGGAGATACTAGAGACAGGCCCAAGAGTTTCTTTGCTGTTTTTGTTAACTCCTGAAGTCACTTTTTCCCCTTCTCTTCTGGCATGGGTTGATCCATATTATTTTTATTATTTGAAAGGGTTTCTATATAAAAAGCAGAACCACCAGTGTATTGCTGTGACTAATTTTGTTTCAGCCATGATTTTTTGTGGCCTTCGGTCTTATTTAGTTATCCCACTTAATCAAGAATCACTCTGTTCTCTTTCAGTTGAAGATGTTGAGGTTCTCTGTATCATTTCTTACCTTATGATAAGGTCAATGTCAGTAAAAATTTTTAAAACAAGCAAGTCCAGTGTTGTGGCAGGTATCTATGGATGAGTTTGGTAGACATTGTGTCGTTGCTAATGGTAACTGTTTGACTTTGTGGATCTAGTGTAAATTTACTTAGTTAAAATTACATATAGTGTCCAGAAACATTTCTTCTGCAAGGGGTAAGCAAGTTTGTAAAAATAGTATATATATGATTATTTAGAAACGTCAAAAATCACACATTGCTTGTTTTAAAACTATGAGAAGTTACTGTTTATTGGAACCCATTTGTGCCTGACTGGTGGTGGCTCAGTGGATAAAGCATTGACCTGAGATACTGATGACCCAGGTTTGAAACCCCAAGGCTGGCAAGTGCAGGCTCACCGGCTTGAGCCCAGGGTAACCAGCTTGAGCATGAGATCATAGACGTGATCCTGTGTTCAGGGGCTTGAGCAAGCGGTCATGGCTCAGCTGGAGCTCTGTGGTCAAGGCACATATGAGAAGCAATCAGTGGACAATGAAATGCTACAACTATGAAGTGATGCTTCTCATCTCTCTCCCTTTCTTTCTATCCCTGTATGTCTGTCTGTCTGTATCTCTTGTTCACTAATAAAATAATAAAAGAACAACCCTTTTGTGGTCTGAGTCTTAGTTGAATGCTCATCTCTGTGCCTCTAGATCAGTCCTTCCCCCTGCAAGACAGGATTCAGTTCCTCATGCCTCTTGTCACCCGTTGCTTCAGTTTCAGGATTGAGGGTGAGGGAGTAATTTGAGAGGCTATGTGCAAGAGAGATTCCCACGTTGTAGAATTCACAGTGTGGAATTTTAGTATACTATGTACTTGAGTAGAATATGTTTTTTAAAGGAAAATTTTATCTGTTTTCTCTGATTTTTAGTAATCATAATATTTTTCCAGGTGCATTATAATCTTTTGCCACAGTTAAGTCACAAGCAGAGGTCAGTCCATCCCTGGATGGTCAATAATCACATATTTCCCAAATTACCATTCAATTCAGCGTGCAAAAATGACTTCTGGCTCCACATGGATCGATTTATTTTAGCTGTGAATTGGGCTTATCTGTGATGGTGATCACTATAAAATTTCACAGATACTCCATTTAAGTCACAGCGATAAGAACATCAGAGGTGCCTGACCTGTGGTGGCGCAGTGGATAAAGCTTCGACCTGGAATGCTGAGGTTACCGGTTCAAAACCCTAGGCTTGCCCGGTCAAGGCACATATGAGAGTTGAAGCTTCCTGCTCCTCCCCCCCCTTCTCTCTCTCTCTCTCTCTCTTTCTCTCTCTCTCTCTCTCTCTCTACCCCTTTCCTCTAAAATGAATAAATAAATAAATAAAGAACATCAGAGGTATACTGCTTCACCAAATGTCACTTTTAATATGAAGCACACATTACATACAACTGCATAGTCTTCTTCATACAGAGTTGTCTGTCATTGTTTGTCCTTCAAAGGTTCTGTTTGCTATAATTTTATATTAAAGCTTGTGCCAAGAAAAAAACCTTTTTATTTTTAAGTACACATTAGGCCATTTGGGGGCAGCACTTATTTCTGATTAGCATACTAACAGTGATTTATATACATCACTTTGTTTATTCTTGCAGTAATACGAGGTAGGTATTCCCATTCTGCAGAAGATAATGAGGAAGAAAAGTCAAATCCTTCAAAGTTACGCTGATAGTGAGGATCAGACAGGATTCAAACTGTTTTAATTCCTAAAAGCACATCCTCTGCCTGTGCACCAGTGTTTCCTTGCACCGCTCTCAGTTCTGTTCATCAATCTAAGGAGTTCTAAGGCCTTCTCCAAGTCAGAGTTTGTTTTTGTTTTTTTTACAGACAGAGAGAGTGTCAGAGAGAGGGATAGATAGGGACAGACAGACAGGAACGGAGAGAGATGAGAAGCATCAGTCATCAATTTTTTGTTGCGACACCTTAGTTGTTCATTGATTGCTTTCTCACATGTGCCTTGACTGCGGGCCTTCAGCAACCCCTTGCTCGAGCCAGCGACCTTGGGTCCAAGCTGATAAGCTTTTGCTCAAGCCTGATAAGCCTGCGCTCAAGCTGGTGACCTCGGGGTCTCAAACCTGGGTCCTCCTCATTCCAGTCTGACGCTCTGTCCACTGCACCACCGCCGGGTCAGGCCCAAATCAGAGTTTTAAAGGAGCAGCATAAAGACAATTGCCAGAACTGTACTCGTTAAAATTATGGAATAACCTCTTTGTGACACATCTCCTTACCAAAGGTGGGGTGGGGGAAGCAAACCAGAGAGTGTGCCTTGCAATAGAGAATGAGCTGCCCCAGATATGGGCCGAAGTTTCAAGGAAGGAGGACCCTGAGGCCTCACATTGATAGATTTAAACCTCTTTATCTTAGTTACCTGTCAGCAAACATTGCAAAGGCCTAACCAAGTTTATAATTGAGGAAGGTCAAATTTCTTTTAAAAATGCTGACTAACCTAAATAAAAATTGAAATGGAGATCACTACTTAGTTCTTCTGAAATCAACAAAGGCACACAAATATTGGTTTTCTGAATAATCTAAAAACATGGCTGAGGATTGGAGTGGGTGCAGCAAATGGTACGGGCACCTACATTTAGGGTAATTTGTAAATTATCAGAATTATTTTAAATTTGTCAGCCCTTGGTAACATGACTCATATACGGCTCCTCCACCTTTCTCTAATCTCATAGCTCCACTGTTTCTCACTTTGGACTCCAAAAATAAGATTGGCTGAAGTTACCCAAATCCACACAGTTTCTGACTCCCACTACCTAGATTACCTGGCCATACTTGGTTAACACTTACTTGTTCTGTTGTCTTGGCTGGAGTGTTACTTTGGTTATTTTTTTAATTAAAGTCAAGTCTACCAATTAGCATGACACTTATAATTCTTTTTAAGGCTACCACTTACTAACATATTTAAAAGGTCTCTATAGATAGATGTTGAATTGAGACACTTCGGTGGGTACTTATTTCCACTTCAGTGGGTACTTATTTCCTTTGGTATTTGATAAATGGAATTTATTCCAGAACTATTTATTATTTGTAGGTCTCAGTTCCAGTTAGAGTATATTCCTGGAACCTTTAAATCATGTAGTGTGATGTGCCAGTCTGTGGAGCAACAGGTGAACTGCGCTGGCTTCCTCCAAGGGCAACAGCTGAGAATGTGGCTTTAAAATCTGCCTAGATGTATATCCTCTCTAATAAGGATTGGATGTGATTCTTACATTTAAGACAATATTCCTATCTTTTTTTTCCTCCTCTGAATGGGAAGGAAAGATTTTAGTTATTTTGAATCATTGCCCTTATAAAGGATTTTAGTTTATTCACAGAAAATAGTTTTGGGATTTTTTTCTCTCACATTTAAGTAAATTCATATGAAGATTTGTTTCTCAATCTTATTAATTTTTTCTAAATATGGAAATTTTGCCTTTATAATATTGAGTTATAACTGATATTTAATAAGCTGCACACATTTAAATAAAGTATACAATTTACAGGTTGTGACATGTCCACATTCCTAAAACCATCACCATAACAAGCACAGAAAATGTATCTATCCATCATTCCCAGAAGTTTCCTCATGTGTTTTGTGAGTGATCCCTCCCCCTGTTGCCAGATAACCACTGAGCTTCTTGTCACTACAAATAAGTTTGCATTTCCTAGAATTTTGTATAAATGGAATTGTACAATATATAACTCTTTTGTCTGACTTCTTCTACTCAGTATAATTATTTTGAGGTTCATCTATGTTACTGTCTATACCAAAAGTTCATTCCTTTTTTTTTTCTTTTTTGCTGATTTGTAGTTTATTATCTGACTATAGTACAATTTGTTTATCCATTCCTACATTGATGGACATTTGGGTTGTATATAGTTTCTTACTATTGCAAATCTGCTATAAATATTCATGTACAAGTCTGTGTATATAGGTTTTCATATCTCTTGCATAAGGACTGGGTGTGAAATAGCTGTCGTACGATAGGCACATGTTTAACTCGTTAAGAAACTGACATACTGTTTTCTAAAGTGACTGTACCATTTTACCTTCTCAGCAGCAGTGCATCTTCAGCACTTGATACGCTCAGATTGTTAATGTAGAACCACACTTCCACTGGCATCAGTGTGGTTGGTTTTTTCATTTTAGTCATTCTAGTGGGTAGATAGTGATATCTTTTTGTGGTATTAATTTGCATTTCCCTAATGACCAGTGATGTTGAGCATCTTTTTGATGCTGGTGGAAATGTGGTTGTTGTGCGGTTTTGAGGGAAAGGAATCAAAAGACCTTCATTTGGAGAGGTTTAGGCTGTGGCAGTAAGATTTATTCAGGATTGAAATAGAAGGTTACTCACAGGTTCCCAATGTCTTATCTCTGCCTGACTCGCCAAGGAAAAAACCCAGTCTTGTCTTCATTAAGCCCTGTGTAAAGATTGAAGCCCACAAATACTCTGCACCATGGTTCAGCCCGTATCAAAGCTTAATCCAGTCCAGGCCACAGGCGGCTGCCAGCCCACACAGCATGGCTGCTCCCTATGGAGTGAGCACGTTCCTAAACTGTAACTCAGAGGGTGGAAAGGTGAGAAAGGCCGGAGCTCTGTTAAGTCTGTGTTCGTATTTTTGGGCTGGAAGGGCTAGCTTTCCATTAAGCCAACCAATCAGTTTCTTTAAAATTTTACGCGTTTGTTTTCATTCTTCCCACTAAGCAATCAGATCCTTCTAGACTAGACTGACAGGCCTCTATGGTCACCATCCTGGTTCCCACTGCTGCACATGCCTTAAAATGGAAGCACAGAAGTACTTCCCCCCATAGTTTGTGTATGAATTGGTTTTACCCTGGGGTAGGGGTGGGGGTGAGGGTGGGGTTGTTGGAAAAAAATAATTTTTCTTAGTGAGGAATTGAGTCCCTAGGGCTGAGGGCACAGTGAGCTCCTGGACTGTGCAATGAGCTTATGAATTCTGTATCCTCCTAGCAAATTAAGATAAATGGGATGCTGAAGCTTCTTACAGAAGCAGGCTTTCCAAGTTTTATAAAATATAATGTCCCAACTGCCTTTGCTCTGTTTCCCCATCAGTATCTAGCTACCTACCTACCTTAACATATTCATGCCCTTATTTTCCATCTATTTTTCTTAAGATGTCCTTTCAACTAATTTACCCGTTTTTTAATTGGTTTTTTTCTTATTGTTGAGTTTTGGAAGATCTTTATATATGTATTCTGGATACAGGTTCTATGTCAGATAAATGCTTTGCAAATATTTTCTTCTAGTGACTTTTTTTTTTCATTCTCAACATTGTCTCTTGAAGAGCAGTTTTAAATTTTAATGAAGTTCAGTTTATCAATTTATTGTTTTATGGATTGTGCTTTTAGTGTTGTGGCCAAGGAATTTTTCACTAACTCAATGTCACAAGGTTTTTGCCTATGTTTCTTCCAGAGTTTTTATAGTTTTAGGTTTTATATTTGTGTCTGTGATTTACTTAATGTTAAGTTTGTTTATGTTGTAAAGTATGGATCTAGGTGTTTCTTTTTGTTTTTTGTTTGTTTGTTTTTATGGTCAGACTTTTCTAGCTGTTTATTTGAGAAACCATTCTTTTTGGTAAAATGGTTTTCTTTTTCCTAATTATAGGAGTAAGACATTTGTAAATACAGAGTATAAAGCCTATATGTCGCTAATATTTTCTTTTCTGAAGTGAGAAGCAAGGAGGCAGACAGACAGACTCCCGCATGTGCCCAACCGGGATCCACCCGGCATGCCCACTCAGTGGATGATGCTCTGCCCATCTGGGCCATTGTTCTGATGTGACTGGAGCCATTCTAGCACCTGAGGCAGAAGCCATGGAGCCATCCTCAGTGCCCGGGCAAACTTTGCTCCAGTGGAGCCTTGGCTGCAGGATGGGAAGAGAGAGAAAGGAGAGGGGGAGGGTGGAGATGGGTGCTTCTCCTGTGTGCCCTGACCAGGAATCAAACTCAGGACTTCCACACGCTGGGCCAACGCTTTACTGCTGAGCCAACCGGCCAAGGCCACTAATTTTTTTTTTATCACTTATCCATGTACATTTAAGTGTAATGTTGGGGAAAAGTAGTTCTTTGTAAGTATTTTAACAAAAGTGGGATCATGGTACGTTCTCTGTTGTACATTTTAAAAATTTAAAATTATATCTCTTTTCCTGTGTGATTTAATTAAATGCATTATTTTTAATGGCTGCATAGTTATTCTGTCATATAGACATATACTTTACCCCTTTTATTAGACATTATCAATTTTTATTAAAATATACTTTGAACCAACTTATACTTAAATCTTTGTGTCTCGTCCTTTTTTTTGGCTTAAGTTTATAGTAATGAATTATTAGTTCAACATACATGAGCCTTTAAAGCTTTGATTACATCTTTCTAAAGTGAATTCCAGAAAAGTTTCAACAGTTTATACTCCCACCAGAAATAACTAAGAAATTTAATTCTTTATGGCAAATTTTGTTTTTATAAAACCCTCAAGGATGCTCGTGGACACCCCTCTCTTGTTCTCCACATGACCTTCTAATCTTCCCTCCTGTGCCCAGGCCAAGCACCTTGCTCCTCCCTCATTCTTACCTGACATTACCCTTTTACTTGGCACTGGTGAAGTTAAGCAAACTCCTTGCATCCCTTGTGTCTTTTACAAGAAAGTTACCTGGATGACTATACATCCCTCTTATGTCATAAAGAAGCCCATTTTCTTATCTAAAACAAAAGCCTCTCCCTTTTCTCCCATTTTGCCTATGCTCAGTGAGTGCTCCGTTTTCTTTCCTGCCTCTTTATCCTCAGCACAGAAGCATTCATATGTCATTCCCACCTGTCATCTTGAGTTCCCCTTTAGCCACCACCCTACCTTTTCTCTTCTCTTTCAGTGCAGAGTTCTTTGAAAGAAAGCATCCTTTTGCTGTAAGTTATTTCATTGTCATTCAACTAGCTGTTCTCATTTAGGTGTTTCTCCCTCTCTTCTCCCATTCTCTCACTCCCACCTACCATGCTTTTTCTTGCTGAAGTTTGGTTTATTCATGCCTAACTGGTGAATTCTATGCAAGAATTGCAGGGTGGTCTATAAACCTTAGCAGAGTTTATTTTTTTGTGGATTTTGCCACCTTTTTCTTTCTTTTCCTTGAAGCTCTGTCTCCCCCCACACACTTCCCGTTAATTACCTGCTTTCTTTTTATAATGAGAATCATTAGGCTCCAATACAAGTTAGCCAGTAATTTGGTTTGAATCTGTTTGTAGAGTAAGCTATACAACTATCTTTGTCTACCTTTTATCTTCCTTTACTAATGCTGTAAGGACCCTGGCTGGTTGCTCCATGGATAAAGCATCAGCCTCGTGTATGGATGTTCTGGGTTCAGTGCCCTATCAGGGCACACAGGAGAGATGACCATCTGCTTCTCTCCCCCTCCCTCTCCTCCTTCTCTCCCTCTTCCCTTCCCGCAGCCAGTGGCTCGATTGGTTCCAGCATGGCTTCAGGCGCTGAGGATAGTTTAGTTGTCCAACTGTAGGCCACAAGTGCAGAAAATAGCTCTGTGCTCAGCCCCAGATGGGAGTCGCTGGGTGGATCCTAGTCGGGGCACATGTGGGTACCCCTCCTCTCACTTAAAAAAAAAAAATGCTGTCAGGTGTGTAAGTAGCCTTTTCTTCTAGGGCATGCTAGTTTTTGCTGGGTTTTGGCTCTGTGTATTGGACTACTCCAGCACCCATCTGCTGTATCTTACTGACCAAACACTCCCTGAATTCTCCTCCCCTCCACTTTTTTCTCTCTCCTTTCCCCTCCGCAAGTACTTGTTCTTAGTGCTTTTGACCCATTCAGTGTTTTACAATTGTCCAACTTTCATCATTAGCATCCGAGTGCACAATATTCTGAACATTTGGGCTTCAGTGCATCTTTCTCATTTGAATCCTTACAGTGGCCACAATCTGAGCTATACTCCAGCCAGAGGTCATCTTAGACTCATTAGTAATATGCAATTTTAACTTAGGAGGGTTGTGGGGGTTTTTGTTGGTTTTGTGTTTTGTTTGTTTGTTTTTGTATTTTTCCGAAGTTTGAAGCGGGAGAAACAGGCAGAGTCCCACATGTGCCCGACCAGGATCCACCAGCATGCCTACCAGGGGGCGATGTTCTGCCCATCTGGGCTTTTGCTCTGTTGCGCCCGGAGCCATTCTAGTGCCTGAGGTGGAGGCCATGGAGCCATCCCCAGTGCCCAGGCCAACTTTGCTCCAGTGGGTCCTTGGCTGCGGGAGGGGAAGAGAGAGATAGAGAGGAAGGAGAGAGGGAAGGGTGGAGAAGCAGATGGGCGCTTCTCCTGTGTGCCCTGACCAGGAATCAAACCTGGGACTTCCACACGCCAGGCCGACCGGCCAGGGCCTTAACTTAGGAGTTTTGATGACTGTTATGTCCCCCACACTCCTTCTCCTCTCTTCTTTATTGTTATGTTCTTCAAGGCAAAAAACCATAATGTCCTTTTTCTCTTCTGACATTCCTTTTATACCATATAATACTGTTTTTGCTATCGATATGTCACTCTACTTCTGCCTTATGGCAGCTTCTGTTTTATTTAACAGTCATATTACTTAACTTGACATTAGGTATCCATCCTGCAGCCACAACTAGCTTATATGTTTCCAGAAAACGGGCTGTGTCCATTTGTATCCCCTGTAATTTAGATTGGTGCTATATATTATAGAGGTGGTAATATTTATTATATCACCATCAGCTGTTTATCTTAATGAAGTAGCAGCCATGTATAATTGAGCATTGACTCTGGCCTCGGGAAATGAAGCAGGTGATTTTTGTATAGAATGCCTAGCATCTCTTTTCTTTCTTGGTCGTTGCCTGTAGAAGTAAGTAGGTCTTCACCACCTGCACCTACAAAACGAAGCTGAGGATAATTCAGACCTTTGAGTAGTTCAGAATACATTTTGGTTTTTCTTTGTGTGTTATTGAAGATGGATTTGCCACCTATGAATTCACTTTAAAACGGGTAATAGACATCATAAAGAGTAACTTGGGAGCTGAGCAATTGTCCATGTCCTTATCTGCCTCTACTTTAGGGCATTCATGGTTTGCACCCTTCCTTAGGAGCAGATGGCCTGAGGGACACACTCCCAACGCAGGATTTCTCTGTCAGCTATTCATAACGAGAATCTATACTTCAAAAGGTTTTTCAAAAAACTGTGTTACAGAGAAAATGTTTAGGATATAAATTAAGAAAATAGCAGAAATTTTGAGAAATGGCAGTAAATTTGGATTACTTTACCAAATTAAATATAAACAATTTAGATAACTTAATTGTGGTTCAGGGGGAAATATATTAATCTAGGGATATTGATTTGCTTACTTTTTATTTTTCAATGTAATGTAAATATTTTGTGTCACCTTTGTTTCTAATAAGATTTTAGATAGATTTTCCAATAAGATAAAATATGAAAAATATGAATCAGTCGTAATGAGTATAAAAAACAATTTGGTTCATAAGCCATTGACCAAATTGGGTCTGATTTTGGAATTTCAAACTAACTCTTCTTTTCTTTTTAGGTTGCCTCTTGGTGCTGCATTGGCCGTATTTGGCACCCAGAATGCTTCATTGTATCATGCTCTTTTAATAAGGTTACCTTGCTAGAGTTTGGAGCAGGGGCTCAGGTAGGTGGCTTTTATCATTATATGGCATGGCTTTCAAAGTGATCGATAACTCCAGTTTCTAAACAATATACGATAAAATAATAAAAGCTTTGAAAAGCATGCCACATAATAAGCATGCCACTTACTATTTTAAGGTTTGTCAATATGTATTGTGTTCAGTAGGACTTCAATAATAGTTATGATCTAATTGAATGGTTGGAATACTGACAAGGATCAGCCTTACTCTACACAAAATGAATAGCTGTTCTAAGAGCTTATTTATTCACGTCTCCAAATAGTCCACAGATGAACTCTTAAGCTCGTCTTTCTTGGAATCCTGCTTAGAGTAATAGACTATCCCATGTTACCTCTATTTATCTTTCTGTCTGCTGGGAAAGATCTGATTAACTATAAGCAGGTTGGGAAAGAGGCTAGTTCTCCTTGCTGGGTTAGGGTAGGTGCTAGAACAAGGAACTCTGTGGATCAACAACAATTTGTTAGGCCTTGTTGGAGAGAGCACACACACACCAGGGATATAGACTTCTCAACCTGTTGTAGATGTAGTTTAGTGGCACAGAATCTGGGTGTAATACTTGGAAATCAGGTACATGTGGATTTCGCTTCAGGTAAGTCTGTCAGCAGGACCTTAGCCACAGGATTGAGGTTTTAGAGTTCAGGACCCTCAGCCCTAGAATGGGAAGTCTGGTAAAAACAAAGATGACTATGCCAAGTGCCAGCCCTATGGCAAGGAGGATGTAGGCTGAGAGCCAGGCAGGGCCTCACAGTCTACATGAACAGAACTTTATAATCAAATAAGAGGCACATTAATTAATCTGGCCAAACCTCTCTAATGACAGCATTCTGTGGAGATTAAGCATTAAAATCAAGTTAGCATAAAATTTTTGGTTATTTGTATATTATAAAATTTTTTAATACATGAAAAGATGTTAATGGATTTTTAGTGTTACACATTATAGTTTTTTTTCTTCTACCTAATTGTAGTTTTTTAAACTTGTTTTTAACAAAACTGTTTTTTGGCAGCTAGGGAAAGAAAAAAATTTTCATTACTTTTATGTAGATTTTCTCCTTTGATCTCTCTTGTAGCTGTAATCAGTGAAAGATTTTCTCTGATACTTTCAACATCCTCCTCACATTTTAATTTCATATGAGGAACATCCTCTTCAAAGATTTTGAATTCCACTTTGTTCCTTTTTCCTTCCCATAAAACTTCATTGGCTATTTCCAAGTGGTAAATCTTTATCAGTACAAGTGATATGTGCTTAAGGAGCTATGGAACAGAACATTTGCAAACAGAAATGTTCTGAAAAATGCCAGCCAACTGAGTGCTGCCCAGTTGTGTGTCTGTGCCCAGCAGGATGCCTGCAGGCCTCTGAGTAGCACCTACTTGTCTCCCTAGTTTTCAACACCCACTGGCAGAAGCAAGATAGACTCCCAGCGGGTTGTGAGGCTCCCCTGAGCTTTCACCCTCTGTCAAAGCAAACTATCTGTTTCATTTCTGTGAGGTTTGTCTTCGGAGTTTGCATTAAACCAATTAAAGATTCTAGGAACCCCAAAACATGTTTATCTGCTTGTTTTGACTCCTGAAATTCTTTTAAGGGACTATAGTTATGTTCAACAGATATTTATCAAATGTGCCAGAGCCCTGACCAAGTGCTTGGGATATAAGGATGAATAATAATGTCCCTGTAGATGAATTTACTGTCCTGCAGGAGAGGCAGGAAATTTCAAAAAAGAGCTTTGCAGTTTATATTTTAGGGGTAAAAAGCACTGAGCTGTAAAGGTCTGAAATTCATTCTTGCTCAAATAAAACTGGTCAGGAAATAAAATTATCAAGTCTCTTCTACTTGTGACAGCTGGAGGAATACATGGGTCCTGTGCAGGTGGAGGAAGGAGTAGCCACCACCCACTTGACAATTTTGCCTAGAACTGACCTTGTTTACATTCAGTTATGTGGGAATATATCAAAGTAGTTATTTCCACAGTGATTTTGTCCTGGCCAGACACATGGGCATAACTTAGGGAGGGCAGAGTCATGCATGTGTGGAGCCTTGCCTGGATGTGGATTCTGTTTTCTTCAGCTTGTTTAGTGCTACTCGTGCTACTCAAGATTTTGCACACGCACTTAACAAAATTTATACCTTGTTGTATACCATAGCACAAGCCTATATTTAAAGTGCACTTTACTTTGAGATGGCTTATAACTAATTCTCTGCATGAGCTTTTATAATTAAGGAAAACCTTTCATCATCGCTTTTGTCTTAATATGTATTATACCTGCCTTTCCATTTGAATTTATAGGCAGATTCAGTATGACTGCTTAGAGAGTTCAGACATGAAACCTGGATTATGCTGTATTTGAAATTTAACAGCATTAAACAGTTAACCATAATCGAATGGAGACCTGGCCTCCGAATGTTTGGGGTCCCTCAGTGTGAACATGTTTATGGTTGGTGTCAAGCATTTTTATTGTAGCCCCAGGAATTTAAGGGGTCAGTGGTACTAAAAATAAAAACAACTCTTTGCAATTTGGAAGCTATGCAGTTTTCAAATTGAGCTGATTTGTGAACTACCTACTTTATAATCCTAGCCAGAGCACTAATATTTTAGGAATGCTTTATACCAAAAAAGCAGACAACATCAGGAAAACCTCTATAATGGTTTTAAGTTTCCATTAAGCAATCTTACTTTGTATTTGGATATAATTGCAATTTATTGCTTTCTCAGGCATCATTGCTTCCCTTTTGCACAATTCCTCTTTTATTTCCTGTTTGCAGATACTAATTGCCCTACATGTAGAAAATGAAAACACCTCCAGTGTACTACTCATCTGTAGTTTTTAGTTTTTTATTTTGATAAGAATATGCAACCCAAGGGGGAAAAATCCCCCATGTTGTAGTTAAAATGAAATGCTAACTCCTAAGTTATGGATCATAAAAAGAGAGTTTCTAAAAGAGAAGAAAACTTTTAAACCTGAACACTTTTGCTCCATAAGATAATTACCCAAGGAGAATATTTCTGAATTGGAAGATAACATTTATTTGAATATTCCATCATCATCAGAGTGTCTGTTCATTTTCTCTGGGTACTCTAGAAAACAAAATAAACAGCCATACCCAGGTGTAAGATGGCCTAAAAAGGAACATTCTAATTGTACAGATACGAGAAGTGATGTTGGATTTTTTTGGTCCTGTTTCGAAATTCATTTTTTTCCTATTGGTTCTTAAAGTCAATTAGTCCTGCTATTTTTCTTCACTTTTCTGTTTGATTTTTATTTGTTAACTAGATATAAGACTTTCTAAATACTAGTTAAGGCTACATTTTAATGGTAGATTTCAAAAGGGTTGTCCTAGATCTGCATTTTAATGAATTGCTCAAAAGTGGGAAATACCAAATACAGTGATTCAAAGAAGGCATCTTTGTTTTTTTTTTTTTTTTTAATTTTAGTTAACTATGACATCTACTTTAGGAAACTAAGTGCTGAATTTTCAGTATTCTAGATATAAGGTGAGTTATTTGGGTACCCACTTACAACTTAGGCTGGTCAGTCGTAGACCCAGCTCTTTGCCACTGCTTTGCAGTGGGCACTCTTGCTCCTTTCTCTTCTATTGAGGCATCAGCAGCCCTGTCTAACCATCTAACCATCCAACCATCCAGCAATCGTTCATGCTCCATGCCAGGCATGGATGCAGGTACCAGACATGTTTTCACTTTAGAAATTTATATTAAGAATGGTAACCGAATTGGTATTATATACTTGTACTAATTGATTCCTTAGCAATAAGATCAATTAGAGAACGTTTATTTCCTGAAACAAAACAAGTATTTTAGACAGCTTTTATTATAATTGCTGTTGTTTTAATCTGTAAGACTTTACAAAGCTGTTTCAAAACTACTTTTGTAGTGGCATTTAGTTTTTTGAACTAAATTGCATCCATATGGTATTATTTTTTTTACTTGAACATAGATATGTCTGTTGTGTCGTATGTCTCTAGTCATTGAGCAAGGCTGTAGTTTTCAGTTTGTTGCTGGAAAGCACTTGCCCTCCTTTCATTATTTGTATTCATTCACCAAAAATTTTACTTTTATGGAAAACAGCAGTGAATAAAGCTGACACAGCTCCTGTCCCAATGCTGTCTAGAGTCTATTTTTAATTTTGTCATGGATTTTTTATAGTTGCAAGATATTTTTCCTTTTATTATTCTTTAATAAGTGATTTTTACAGTCCTACAGAAATTGAATGCTGTGAAAGTTTTCACATTATCATACAGGATCAAAAAAATTTTCTAACTATGATGTTGCCCTTCAAAATTGACTGTCTTTAATTATGTTTATCTTGTTAATAATTTCTCTCACATTATTCAAAGCTCTATTGTGTCTTACATATGTAAATTAAAGTATTAACTACTGGTAAGTTTCCTTTTGCAATCTACCTATTTACTCTATATGAAAAGTATGTTTCAAGCAAATGTTGACATTTTCTGAATTGTTTACTAATGCTATTTTATGACTAGCATAAAGGAGAATAAAGCTTTGATTATGGAAGACATTTGCCCTTAATTAGCAAAGTGTGTGTTTGACTTTTACCTTAAATATGAAAGAATTATTGATACAGGTAAGTGTTATAAAAATTTACAGCTGGTAGAGAAATGACTATCAGAAATGTGGTATTTTAAGTATAAAAACAATTTCAATACAGGTCTGTTCCTTTGCCAGCATCCTCATAGGAATTTGTTTCAGTGGACCCTTAATGTATGATTCATTTTTGCTTGTTATTTTGCTGTGAGTCACTTTTTAAAATGTAAAACATAGTAGTAGATAAACCTGTGCACACACAATACGCCCTTTAATTATTATTTTTATGTATGCAAAGTTGCCCTAGGAAAAATATGACTGTCTTGCTAACAGCAAAAGATAGAAGGGTATTCTGAAATAGTTTCATCTTAGTGTGATTTCTAAGAAATGGTTTTATGTACAGTTTCCACCATGTTTCACAATTCTTCAGATTAAAGCAAAGAACTTTAATCATTTCAAAACCGTAGTAACCAATGTTTGATATGTAAAAAAAAAAGAAAAACAGTAGTACAGATATTTTGTTTCAGACTTTTCAAAAATAATTGTTGATATTTCAGAATAGTAGTCACTGTTTGCCTTTTAAAAGTTTTTTTAATCCTATAAAAGAGAAAACAAGTAATTTTAGTTGACGTTTAGTCATAGTATTACATAACTGCAAACTGTATTTTATATGCTTATTATACCAGGCCAAATAATAATGAATTCTAACCAGCTCCTGATTCTTTTGTTTGGGGAAATAATTACCAGTCCTCTGAAATTATTTGGCCACTCATAAGAACTCAAAATATGTGGGTCAAATTTCAGAAAATTACCATGATATTGGAATTATGTTTTGTGATAAAATGAATGAAAATGATGGCTTTATTCATGATTTCATTTCAGACTGTAAGATATGTAACAGGCGTAATTCAGATTTGTATTACTTCAAATCGATATGCATAATTTTAAACTGCATTGAAATACTTCAATTCTAAAGGATTTTTATAAATGCCAATGAAGAGTAAGCATAAATAAAGTTTTTATGAATGTATTTGAGATATAATAAAATTTATATTGGCCCAGAAAAGAAGAAAAATATATATAATTTGTTGTTCACTAGTCAACTTTGGTTTTAGATTTTTCCCTATGCTAATCACTGTCCATTAGACACTTAAAATAATTATCATTTTAACTGTTATTTAAGTTACTTAAAATTTACTTTGCAAACTGTCTTTATGAAAAGAAACTTTTTAAATCTTAAATTTATTTTACTTTGGAGATTATATTGGCAGCTCTGATTGAGAAAATAGGAACTACTCCCTATTCTTATTTTTTAAGTGTAAAGACAGGATTTATCTGCTTGCAAAATGCTTTGCCAACTTGCCCTTCTAGAGTGCAGTAGAAAAAGAGTGAAATAGGAAATAGAAGTTTTAGGGCATACGCCCTTTCTTGACCTCATATGCTGGGCCACATATATGTTGTTAAGATATTCACCTTCTCTGGGCCTTTCACCTTAAAATAGCAGTGATGATAAATGTGTCCTCCTCTCAAATCCATTGAATTCCAGGGAGGTAATAGCGATGGAAACGCTCTACACTTGTAAGGTATTTATATTATTTAAATATCAGAATACTCAAAACAGACTCATATTCTTAATTACCCAATCCAAAACTCAGTATGTGCCCTGGGCAAGTAAGTATGTACAAAGTTAAATTTATTATTTTGCAGTTTTGATGTGCAGAATTCAGCTCTTCCATTTATGCATGTCTTGTGCTTTACAAAAGAATGAAGCTTTGCTTTAACTTTTTAAATATCTTTTATTAGTCTAAATGTTTATTTTTCTTGTCTTTTAAACTATGAGAATAATGCTGCTTTAAATATTCCCTTAGTATTTTTTAATGATGCTTGGATGTCCTCTATTAAATATGTATTTTATTTATACCTCATCAAATTCTTAATACGTGTGAAAATTTGATTTCAGGGAAAATTAATTATATTTGTGTTTAGAACGTTTAAGTAAAATTATTTTCATTTATTATGTCATTGGTGAATCCTTTTCTTATTGTATTTAACTGTTTGACTTATATTATTCCTTTCAAGTTCTTATAATCATGATTCTGAATGTTCATCTCCAAAATACATAGTTTACTAAGCTCTCTGTGCCCTGTGCTCTCTATAATAGATAATTCTAGCTTTTTCTGCCTTTGATCTTTATTTGTTTCACATTTATTTGTACAATAAAAAATTATTAAGTTTTTTTCTATACATGGTTCTAGTATCCTGAAGATCATGTTACTAATAGGCATTTTTAAGATATTTTAAGATTTTTCAGCAATGGTCTCTTAAAACCAAATGATGCTTTTTTCCTGACACTTCCTTCTCCTGTAGCAAAAATATATTTAACTTCCCTTGCATGCTTTTGAAATCTAAAGAGCGCAGAGTTATTGCTACATTTCAACAATCCTTGCAGCATTCTGAGAGATAAACTGGCAGGTATTGCAGGTAACAAGCCCAAGTTGCACAAGTGTGTGCAGTGTGGGCATGTGAGATGCTGTCCTCAGGAGGCTGCTGTTCTTTGGTGACGTTCCACGTGCACTCTCCAAGAAAGAACTGAGTTTGTCTCTTCCACACTGTGAAGCTTAATGAAATTTTGATCCATCTGATTTACAAATAGTAACTCTAATATCCATTTCTCTCAGTAGGCAAGTTAGATTTCAAAAGTTAAATTAAATTTGGGAAAGAAGTGGGGAGTCATTCAGCATCACAAAATGCCATATATATAGGTAATACTATTTTATACTTTTGTTTCTGCATTTATTTGGTCATGTAAATGTGCTTAGAACTAATAAATTTGCAATTGGTGAAAATTAATGCATGTCTTTCAGCAGAGTATGGAATGTAAGCATGTGCCATGAAATTGCAATTCTTTATCCTTTATTTTCCATCCTTTACTTTTTGCTTCCATTTAGAGTGTAGTCCATTCTTATTTTTTGTTTCATAGATTGGCCAAAATGGGAAGGACTGGATTTCGCTCTCTTCCACGAAGAGTCAGTGGGACTGGCTAAGATCAAGGTCTGAGGCTTTTTCCATCAGTCATCAGGTATGCATTGAACAAAAATCGCTATAGTTCTATGCATGTATCTTTAAAGTATGTGATTGACATGCATATTATGAATGTGGACTTTTATTCGATGTTGAGCTTACAGCCTTATATTTATCCTATCGTTTTAAATGCACTAATAACTAATTTGAGTTTTGTAATACATTGAGATAAAAAGATAATAGCCATGAAAAAATTTCAGCTGGTCTTAGAAAAGTGTAATATTTGAAATCTGCAATTCTTCATTGCTCAGTATGTACATCCAAAGATAACAGAATTCATTTGTTACTCCATATTGAGTATCACCAATTTTTATATAATCAAATGTTTGTATATTGTTTCATGGTATACTTTTTATAATTTTTCAATAAGTTAAAAATAATCATTTTCCTCAACTGAATTTTCTGCACATTATGGTTGGATCTCATAACACAATGACAAATATGACCAGTCTTTGAAATATTTTCAGATATTAGTTATATAAGGATTTAGATTCTTTGCATTCTGTGTTGATTTTGCAGTTGAAAAATGTATTAGCTTGTTTCCTACAATGCTCTAAATAGTTGCATAAAATGTCATGTTAGGAAATCAAATAATCAAAATCGCTCTTTTTTCCTGCCTTGGGAGAGTGCTTTATACCAATTTATAGTGTCATTACTGGTTATAGCAGAATAATTGTTTAGATATTTCTGAGAGGTGGAGAAAGCATCTTCTGAATGAGTATATAACATGAAAAGGGCAAGGCCTTGAGATTCCAAACCCAATTTTCCATCAAAGGGCACATACTGGGTTAGCATTAGTAATGTCAGTTGCATTATTGTGTTCATGTCACTTTTAAACTGCAGTGCAGGCTTAAACAGTCTGAACAGCATGAAGGAAGGCCTTGTGTGTCTGCTTACTGATGAAGAAGGGATACATGAAGCAAACACTGATTAACTTACTTATGTGCTTTACGTTTTAATCACATGAGTGGATCATTACTCGTTTTGCCTGTTTAGTGACACCTCTGCATTAACATACAGTAAGCCCTGTTGTAGTATACACTTAATTTTACAAAAATGTAGAATAAATTTAGAGACCCTGCAAATATATAATTGGAATCTGTGAAAGTCAGTGTCATACTTCTCTCTAGGTTGTAAAGACAAGAATTAGTCTCATGCCACAGACAGTGATGTAAAGAAATTGATTTTTTTTTTCTGAATATATAATAAGATTTTTTTTTAAACCCAGTTGATTAGTAATTGATAACACTTATTTAGCCACATTCAGTTTTCAGTTTAAAAATCAGATCTTTTTAAAAGAGGCTGTAGGTATTATCATTTCTGTGTCTCTTAAAAGTACATTGCTAGACAAGCATTCATGAACCTTGGGTTGAAATCTTTGGGGGTAATATTTTTACTTTGAGAAATACAGTTGATAATATTTACTTTCTCTTGTCCACAAATTTTCAAAAGTTTCAGTCAGTTTAAAATTTTTTGTTTAAGTAGACATACTCCTCGTCATACCATATGTTCATTTCATTCTTTCTCAAAGCACCAATAATGAATTGAAACTCCTAACACATTTTTACAACCTGAAACGCCTCCATACTGATGTATCCTTGCACAGGTATTGTGCTCTAAGCCATGAGTTCCACTGGTGTGCTGCACACAGGTTACAGGTGTATCAAAGACTGACCCTTCAGCTCTTGGGGAGGCCTGATGACTCTGGCTCATCCAGTAATCTCTCCGCTCAATAAACAGAATCATTTTCTATGATGCGAAAAACGGTGAGGGAAATTACTTCAACCAATTCCTTCTTTGTTCCAAATGGCAAGGAGCTATGATCTTTACCTAATATAACATCAAAAGGCTTTATCATTTCAAGAATGTATATTGGTTATGGAGATAAGTCATTTCCACTCTTGAGTCAGAAATCCCTGTGTGTGTGATGACACTGACATAAAAAATAAATAATCATTTAAGGTGATGACTTAAAACTCTTTCAGGCCTTGGGTGTCTATGCATTAAGTACATCTTTCATGGACTAAATGGTTCACAAGATGCCTAAAAGAGTTTTCCGTTACTTATTTATATTTTATTTCCTGTAATAAAGAGTGTGACTAGAGCCAACTTGAGTAAATCAAAATGATTTTAGACATTAAAATATTTGTGGAAACATTTTTATGTTCTTTAGTTCTTTGTAAAATTTGAAGCTTAATAATGCCACTTTTAGTGTCATGTTTCTTTTCATAATTCACAGTTCTGTTTATTCTGTGATGACATAGAAGTCACAAACAAGACACTAAAAACAAAGAAAAACTAAGTACCACCAATGGAGGGATCTGTTAGAACCACGTCTCATTGGGAAAATAGTTAAGTGCCTTATTTTGATGCTTCCTGCGAGCTTCTGAAATCGCTACCGCTTTCCCTAAGTACAGCATTTGTCAAGGGGAATTTCAAGGGATGTGTGAACTGTTCATTCTGAGCAATGCATTAATATGGATTTTGACAAATATAAAGAAACCTACAGATATTACATTAGACCAGCTGAATCCATTTTATGGTTTCTTTTTTAATTCAAAAGCATCACATAGCAAATAATTTTTTTAATTAAATTTAGTTACAAACTAGTTGTTTCTTATTTTTTTTTCCAGTCCCTTTTTGCTTTCTTTTACGACCACATGAAACTTGAGAAGCCACCTAAAGCTAAATCATTTAGTGGAGTTGGGCAGTTCCCAAGTGTCCAACAAGAAGGCCTGGTTTAGGCTGCGATGGCCACTGTCATTCCTGGTGATTTGTCAGAAGTAAGAGATAACCAGAAAGTCCCTTCAGGGAAACGTAAGCGTGGTGAAACCAAACCAAGAAAAAACTTTCCTTGCCAACTGTGTGACAAGGCCTTTAACAGTGTTGAGAAATTAAAGGTTCACTCCTACTCTCACACAGGAGAGAGGCCCTACAAGTGCATACAACAAGACTGCACCAAGGCCTTTGTTTCTAAGTACAAATTACAAAGGTATTAAACTCTATTTGTCTTTCAGATTTTATTTGCTATGATGTTGGCCATGTGAAGCCATTGTAAACGTATATATTTGTATACACACTTTTTAGCTGATTTACAGAGAGGAAATAAATGTTAAGTAGATTTAGACATTGGCTAGTTTTAATATTCTAAATCACATACCTTTATGTGTTAGTGTCTTTGGATTTTTTTTTAATGAAATGCTTAATGAGAGTAGAATTTCCATTTGTACAAAGAGATTACAAGAAAAGGTATGGACGTTTACGTGAGTATATTCAGTCTTACTCATTTGCTTTTGTATTAGTACAAAAACCTATTATTAGTTAAAAACCAGCCAGTCAAAACTAAAGTGGCAACTTAAGTGACTCAAGTTCTACAGTATTTAGGTATATTAACTATCCTTGTTGTATATATTAAGTTTAAAAGTGACCATTATTAGGGAAATTCTGTTTTAGCATAGTAGTTTAGCTTCCATTTGAAAAGTGAATACATACCATTTTTGTCATGATACTTACAGAATATGTCTGTGTTTAAAGGCACATGGCTACTCATTCTCCTGAGAAAACCCACAAGTGTAATTATTGTGAGAAAATGTTTCACCGGAAAGATCACCTGAAGAATCACCTACATACACATGACCCTAACAAAGAGACGTTTAAGTGTGAAGAATGTGGCAAGAACTACAACACCAAGCTTGGGTTCAAACGTCACTTGGCCTTGCACGCTGCAACAAGTGGTGACCTCACTTGCAAGGTCTGTTTGCAGACTTTTGAAAGCACAGGAGTGCTGCTGGAGCACCTTAAATCTCACGCAGGCAAGTCGTCTGGTGGGATTAAAGAAAAAAAGCACCAGTGCGAGCATTGTGATCGCCGGTTCTACACCCGGAAGGATGTCCGGAGACATATGGTGGTGCACACTGGAAGAAAGGACTTCCTTTGTCAGTATTGTGCACAGAGATTTGGCCGAAAGGATCACCTGACTCGACATATGAAGAAGAGTCACAATCAAGAACTTCTGAAGGTCAAAACAGAACCAGTGGATTTTCTGGATCCATTTACCTGTAACGTTTCTGTGCCTATAAAAGATGAGCTCCTTCCAGTGATGTCCTTACCTTCCAGTGAACTGTTATCAAAGCCATTCACAAACACTTTGCAGTTAAATCTCTATAACACTCCATTTCAGTCCATGCAGAGCTCGGGATCTGCCCACCAAATGATCACAACTTTACCTTTGGGAATGACATGCCCAATAGATATGGATGCTGTTCATCCTTCTCATCACCTTTCCTTCAAATACCCATTCAGTTCTACCTCATATGCAATTTCTATTCCCGAAAAAGAACAGCCATTAAAGGGGGAAATTGAGAGTTACCTGATGGAGTTACAAGGTGGCGTGCCCTCTTCATCCCAGGATTCTCAAGCATCGTCATCTAAACTAGGGTTAGATTCTCAGATCGGGTCCCTGGATGATGGTGCAGGAGACCTCTCCCTGTCAAAAAGCTCTATTTCTATCAGTGACCCCCTAAACACACCAGCATTGGATTTTTCTCAGTTGTTTAATTTCATACCATTGAATGGTCCTCCCTATAATCCTATATCAGTGGGGAGCCTTGGAATGAGCTATTCCCAAGAAGAAGCACATTCTTCTGTGTCTCAGCTCCCCCAGCAGGCACAGGATCATCAGGATCCTGCAAACACTATAGGTCTTGGATCTCTGCACTCCCTGTCAGCAGCTTTCACCAGTAGTTTAAGCACAAGCACCACCCTACCACGTTTCCATCAAGCTTTTCAGTAGGATTCCAAGACATGGCTTTATTACAGAAATGTATATGTAGGCCTGCCTTAGATGACCTTTTTTTATTTTAGTGCCTACTTTTAGACAGTATAAAAGTTTCTCTTTTTGTATAATACCAATTTTCATTAAGCCAGTATAAAATAGAAACTAGCTTTGGAACCATTGGTGTTCAGTTACGTTTACCTGGGTATTTCATCCTAATTCACTGCCAATTGTTATATTTTAAGGTTATTTTTTATATAGGAAAGCCATTATTAGTAAAGTCTTACAAATCCCACATTTAAATTACTTTTTGATCTTAGTATTTTTATTTTTGTCCATTACTAATGGCTGTCTGCCTGTTGACATTTGGCTCATGAATATATTTTGCAATAGAAATGTAAATTTTCCAAAATGTATATTGAATAACCCACAAGTTTTTAAAATTCTTACTAGCCTCTAAATGGAGTCATCATCAGATGTTTCAAATGAATTCATCTCAGTTGGGGAGATAAAAATGTTTTTTAGAAATACAATCATTTCAGGTCAGTATATTTTGAAGACTTGCTATTGTCTGGCTCAAACATTTGCTGTCTTTATTGTGCACATATAAGGAAAACAAAACTTAAAGCACCATATGTTTAGAGCAAAAAGGGGACTCCTAATAAGGTGACACAGCATTCTATGCTACTTACAGTTCTCCTTAAGTTAGTACACAGGATATTTTGCCACATTTCAAACTTCTTTAACTTGCTCTCTTTCTATTTACTAATACTAATGTGTATGGCATTGGAGTCTTCAGACTCAGTATTTAGATAGCTCTTTTTAATCTTTTCCAACTTTCAAGGCCAAAGGGAAGGTCAGATTTTATTTTCAGCCAGCAATTTTATTTTCATTTTAGTCCACAGTCCAGAATCTAGAGCCATTGTGGAACACAGGTGTTAAGTGTATTTACCCCTGATTGGATGGTCTCAGCTTAGATGATGTGATAAACACCCTAAATAGGAAGATAGATAGTAAGCATACAGTTCAACTTGGGGACTTGTCTAGGAGTCATGACCCCTGTTGCCAGAGTTGGGAAGTAGACTCTAGACATAAAGTAAAAGTCTATTGCTTATATCACTTGTAGCTAAATTTGGTAACATTTTTGTTCCCTTAAGAGCCAAAAGCAGAAACAACAGTTCTACCCCATGGTATCTTTCTTATTCAGTATTAGTTCGTCTTTCCTTGGTATTTACAGATGGAGAATTTAAAGTGAAATGCATTAGGAAACTATTTGAGGAATGACTACAAAGTTTTAAGCAACTAAAAATATATACAGTAACACCCACTTTTACAAATCTCTGGAAAATGCAGGGAATGTTGCAAATAAACAAGTTGAATTTGTAGAGGGGGGAAAAAGTAAAGTAAAGCAAGCACTATCTTAGTTAATGTGAAAATAATCAAGAACATTCTGTTCACTGAATAAAATACTTATGGGCTTTCCTCGTGTTAGACCATAATCTTCTGAAAGGTCAGATTATTATATTTTTATAATTATCAGTAGGGACATCAACCTAAAAAACATATCTATTAAGCACTTGCTAACACCTTATTTGGGAACCTGTCTGTTGGGACAGGTGTGGGGATGGGGTGGGGTGGGTATAGAAGAGTCTATATCTCTTAAAAAAGAAAAAAAAATTTGAGCACTCAGCCCTATATGAAAGCTTTTTTTTTTCTTTCATAGGGCCAGTTATCACTGCAGAATGCAATGTTTACCAAGAATTTCTAAAAATGAGTGCAGATTACTGAATATAATGCATTATTTAAAATATTTGGGAGTAGTATAATTTGTGGAGAATGTAAATTGTAATAATGTAAATGGGGATTTCACTATATATTATATCTATACACACACATATATCGCACTTCATAGAATCAAAGTTGCTCTCTTAAGGAACTTTGGCTCCTTATATTTTATCATGCTCCTATATATTTTTTTAAGTCCTGGGAGCAGTAGTTTTTATACTTATGTATTTAAATTTTATTATTAAAAATTACATTTTATAAGTGTTCCAAAGGCATTAAAATGATATATGTTAATAAGGAAATACATTTAAATTTTTTTCAAACTGCTCCTAAGCTTTTGATTAGGAGAATATTTGCTCTGAAAGTAGGCTTTTAGCTCTGCTTTATTACTGCTTCCTTTAGTTTCTATGAAACAGATTGCTTACCGAAATCATTAGTTGAATGATTAGTGTTCAATATTGCTTTAATGACCATTTTAAAAAATGGATAAAAGAAATTTGGTGACAGAGCACATATAAATAGAAAACCTATTTTTGAACAAATCACAAACAAGTGTGGAAACACTACTTCATCTAAAATTTGCTAAAGAAGTCAAATTACTGAACTGAGATGTTGGCCTTACTAGGCTGTATTTCACTTCTAATAAAAAATAAAAAAGGGAGTACCAGGATTTATTAAACAAAGCATTTTAAAAATGGGGAATGGGAATGACACCTTATATTTTTATATACTTTTAGCCTAATTCTCACCCTGCATGGAATTCAGATACACCAAGACACATCTGTAAGGGCATCAGTGTTAAAATTGTGGAGTCTTAACTTCCATACATACACCTCTACCTGTTGCTGCCTCACAGACTTAAAAATAACGCTTCAAAGTAAGAGGGAATTCAGCTAATTTGTTTTTAAAATTGACTGTAGTAGTCACTAAACCTTTTTGGAGAGAATTTTCTAATAAGATGAGGCAGACTCATGTATTTTAATTACACAATGGTCTAACAAGTATGTAACACAGAATTGGCTCTTCTTATTTTCCTAGAAAAAAAATTGACATCTCTTTTTTCTGTCAATTGGATATCATTAAAAATAATCATTGCCAATACTTGTTCTTATTCTTCAGTGGCCAGAATCATCATCCTTGAAATTTATAGTAGTGCCTTTGCTTGGTTTAAAAAAAAAAGGAATTATTACTAAGTAAAGATATTTCAGTTTAGAATTTGGACCTCAGACAAGATATTGAACATCATTCAATTTTAACTTCCACATGTGCGTAGAAATTAGACATGGAAGCGTAACTGTGGAAGGATCTTGGCACAGTAAGCAATTATTATCTGTTGATATATGCAAATGTCTTTACAGTTAGTTATTGGTCACTGTTAAAATTTGCATTTTTAAGTCCTATCACCAAGTTCAGTTTTTCAAAACTTCAGTTGTCCTGGCTGGTCATGCACCACCGTGTAGCTTTTCAACTTCATTTAGTGTTTCTTCCAAACAGTGTATTTTTGCCTATTTGTTGCTTGTGCTTTATTATTCTTAGTCATTTGTGGAATATAGTGATACATTGTTAATTTGGACAGTAGCGGTTTTTAATAACCATATACTGACTGAAACATGAGCCAGAGCTGATTGCTTTATTAAGCTAATAATGAATGTTGAAGAGTACATATTTTCAGGATCATTCATCTAGTTAGCAATACAATATATATAGGCCAATATTTTTTTAAAAAATAGAGCTTGGTCAACCTCTATACTACACATATTACAAGATATAGCACTTTCAAACAATCTAAGCCTTTACAGAAACTTTCTTATAGGTTATGCCTTTTATTGTAAGACTTATTATGATTTGTTTCAAGTGCCATTAGATGATATATATGTAGGCCTTTGATATATAATGCTTTGTGTTCAACGTGGTAGACGGTATTTTAAACAGGTACATTTTTTACAGTGTTTTCTTATCAATTTGCTATATTGCACAGAATCAGTGTGTGTCTTTTCTTAAGGTTTTACAATGGTTTATTTTTTTACAAGGTTTACGTGTTTCAAAACACACTGTCTTCCCAGTATGTAAATTTAAAAATACCAGTTCACCCAAGTTGCTTCTAGCCTACTGAGATCCATGTAGCATTGGAGGAGAGCTTTTCAATGTTGAGTATTCTTCATTAGTAATGGCGGACTGTTACCTCTGACAAGCGAGCGGCTAAGTAGACTTTGTCTTATTTTTCTCAGTGTCAGCAATCATGTCAACAACACAGATAGCTTGTGATTACATAGATCCACAGAAGTTGTATTGTGTAGTCTTGTACTAAAAACCCATAAGAGCTCCTTTTGGATCATATAAAGTAAAATGATACTACCAACAAAAAGGCATGCTTACGTCACCACAACATTATCAACACTGAGGGTGGAAGGCAGTGTCTTTTGATAAGTATGTAGCTCTAGAAGTGACAGAACTATTGCTAATGTATAAAACACTTCTTTATGTAAGTTGCAGTGGTACAGATGAACCAGAATGAATGTTTATCTCCTCAGAAACACTCCTTCAATTTTATGTTGGATCATGCTGCTAAATGTAACTTGGGATTCAACTCTTCATGGTGCTACAAAAGTCTCTGTCTCATTCCGTCGTATTTTTTTATCCATAGGAAAAAGGACTTCATTAGGTGTAAAGGTGTACAATATATTTTTATACTGTGACTTAATTTGTCATTAACAAACTTTTACACCAACCCACCACAATGTATTCATGTGCACTTGCAAAAGGAAATCTTGGACATGCATACGTTACCAGAACAAACCCAGCTTTTGTCCACAACGTGACTGTAACTCAGAAAAGTGGGCTTTATAATACAGTGTAGAGTGAAGAACATGCTGTATGTTGCTAACGGCCCTTTGAATTTAACAAAAACTGGGAATCCATTATAAAATGGATTGCATCGTGCCTGAACGTAAGCTGGACTGCTGAAATTGCATTTTTAGCTGATGAAAAAGTGTTTGGACTAGTATTCTAAAAATGTTCTAGTGATAAAATTTTGAGTCAAAATAGAAAAGAAAAATCTGCATTCCAGGCTGAATTTTGTATATTTTTATTGCATTTTAAATTGCTATTCTGTGATATTGAGAAATCCAGTGGCTTATCATGTATATCATGTACTTAAAATGTATTCACAAACTACTGTTGTATTTGTATAAAATATAGACAAAGATCATATTTTTGTGTGTGTATAAGCTCTGTAAAATAGCAGTCACATTATGAAGCTGCAGTGATACTACATTTTAAACATCCACATCCAAAGAAGCAGGCTATTTATTGTCCAGTTACCCAGATATAAAATACTATTTGCTGCTAATTAAACAATAGTACTGCAGCTTCTTGTGGCCTACAGTGTTATGTTTGCTGTAAGAAAAAGATATGTGAACTCCACAAAATATATGAATAAAATTATAGAATGGCTTTAGATAATGTAGATCTTCCTGAAATTTTAATAGATGAAAATTTCTATTTGGTATAACTTCATTTTCTTCACTTTGAATTTTAAATATTTTCTCATTTGATAAATACAAGTTTTAATAGCTGGCTCTAAGACAACAGTTTGTTATTGAAATGTAAAGTTATAGGGTTTCTTTTTGTTTTTCTAAAAACTTTTGTACGCTTAAAGGAAGGATAGAAATTGTAAATAAAATGTCAAAACATGATGCATCCAAACGTTAATCCAGGTGAGAATGCAAAAGAAGAATTACAGAAAAGGTTATCAGAAAGTATAAGTTGATAATGTGTCTTGTTGGTGTGAGATAAAAGTGGCATTAGGCGTTTCTTTAAGACTTATTGTCTGTCAGTACTTTAAATTATCTTTTTAAAAGTTCCCCTTGGCTGTTTGTCTAAAATTTTGTTGAAAACCCTCCCTTGACAATTCATCTCTAGACCAAAACAACAAACCCACACATATCTTTTTATCTAAAACTCCTATAAGTTGAAGTCAGTAATGCAGCTTCAAAAAGATTAATTCTGAAAATTCAATTAATAATATATCCAGGAACCAACTATAGGAATAACTTTTTATGTATCTCATAACACCACCTTCACTATGATAAGGACAATGCCTCCACTACCTTTGTCTTTAATCCTGTTTTAAGGCTCTTCAACTTTCAGAGACGTAAGGAAAATGAACAATAATTCTAATATTGACAGTTCTTCTTTTCACATGCTTCATTCCTGCAAATCTAAAAGTATTTCTTTGTTAATTCTTAGCATTAACACTAATTCATGCATATGAAATATGTCAAGGACTGTTTGCAGAAGGAAAATTTTGCTATTGCTTTTTATAATTATAATACTCTGAAAGTATAAGATTAATTCACTTAAGGTGTTGTCTCCTTTATGGAAACATAATTAGAAATGCAGTTTGCTTATTGCACCATAGACCCAGTGGGGCTAAAAGACTTTCATTCATGTATTGTTAAAAAAAAAACTTTGTACTGATGGTTTACCATTAAGGGGAGGAGAAAGTTCAGTCTGGCTATGGACAGCTTGAGTTTTGCTATCATTTTTCCTTAAACACTTGTTCAACAAACATTTCTTAAGCAAAGGGACCACTTTAAGTCCCAGAGCTGTTCCAAAGAAGTCAGCTTTATAGAAAGAAGGTTGTTTACTGGTTAAGCATAGCAGCATCAATACAACTGTGGAAAAATCTCAATATTATATTGAGCTGTACCCAGTTTCCCTTTTTTGTAAATCGAAAGGGGTCAAATATTGTCAATTTCAGCCTAGAACTTAAACAAAGCCCAGAATATCTTGACTTCATCATTTTATTCAACAAAGAGGCTAATAATAAGTCAACTCTGAGGATGTTTGACTCTTGGCTAGCGTGATGGTTGATTTTATTAGTCAATTTGGCTAGGCCACAGTACCCAGACTAGATGTCTAGTTAAACACCAATCTAGATGTTGTTGTGAAAATTTTTTTTAGATGTGATTAACATTTACAGTTAGCTGATTTAAAATAAAACATTACCCTTCATAATGTGGGTGGGCCTCA
Source organism: Rhynchonycteris naso (assembly GCA_037038555.1). Taxonomy (NCBI): domain Eukaryota; kingdom Metazoa; phylum Chordata; class Mammalia; order Chiroptera; family Emballonuridae; genus Rhynchonycteris; species Rhynchonycteris naso. Next base: position 235,887,152 of record CM072998.1, read on the forward strand.
TCCAATCAGTTGAATGTCTTAAGAGAAAAGATTAAGTTCTCCCAAGCAAGAGGGAATTCTGCCTCCACACTGACTTTGGACTCAAGCTGCAACGACAGCTCTACCCCAGGTCTTCAGCCTGCTGGCCTGCCCTGCAGATTGTCACCACCACCATCATATGAGCCAATTTTTTAAAATAAATCTCTTTATAAAAGGTTGGGCAAAAGTAGTTTTATTTGTATGGAAAGTAATACAAAAATTAATAATACAAGAAAGTATACTTGTGTGCTCACAACTGTAAACCTACTTTTGCCCTACCCTTTTATATTTATATACACATCGTATTTGGTTTCTCTGAAGAACTCTAATACAGCTAGTTTCAACTGTCATTCTCTAGGGGGCTGGTTCTACCAGGAAGGGAATAATTTTCTCTCTGATACATTTATGGCAGAGAACACAAATTCCCAGGTTCTGACTGCTATAGAGAAGAAAGGGAAAAACAGATCACAGTGCTTAATGGAGATTGTATCCATAAAGGAGTTCTCAGAATCTCTTTCTATACTGTTGCTGGCTGCCGTTATTGCAGATGGAATTGGTTTTTTTCTAATGAACAAGTTTTCTTTTAAAATGTAAACAGGATAATCTTGCTTCACATAATTGAGGCATGCTTGAAGTATAAGCCAATGTTATTTATAAATGCACAAGTGGAAACATTTCTAAATTGAATTTTTTGAAGTTGTTTTTAAATTTGTTGTGTTTTTAGAGAGGGAAGGGGGAGTGAGAAACATCAATTTGTTCCACTTTTTTATGCATTCATTGCTTGATTCTTGTATAGGTCGGAGATTGAACCTGCAACCTTGGCACATTGGGATAAGGGTCTAACCAACTGAGCTACCCAGCCACGGCAAATTGAAGCACATAGTCTATTTATACTTATACCTCAGTGAAGACCTTGGGGTTCCCAGGGGATGAAGGTCAGAAGCATAATTAATTGTTCCTCACATAAGCTATGGAAGTTTTCTGTTTTATGATATTAGAATTTTTGGAAAGGTTTATTATTCTACAGTGTGTCCGTAAAGTCATGGTGCATTTTTGACCGTGTGACAGGTCAAAAGTGCACCATGACTTTACGGACACACTATTGTAATTTTAAAACTTCAACCATTTTCTCAGAGCCTCTTTCGAAGTGTGTCAGTGCAGTTAGTAGTCCCATTGGAATGATATTGGTGAACTGTTTCTAGAAATAAACAACTAATCTGTTATTAGTATTCATACATACCTGATGACATTTCTAAGGCTCCTGTAACTAGATTTTCATGCATTAGGAATGTTTATTGTGTAAGTAGGTTAATAGCTGAAGCCATGCCCTATTCAAGATTTTAAGATATGTCAGCTTTTCCCATCCCAGAAAGAATGGTAATTAATATACACCCTTCTAAGCGTCTTGTAGACCCTTTTGTTTAAAGACGTGAGGCAGAATAGTTCAACTCATCCCAACTTCTAAGTTAAATTATCTTTTGCTGTAGTAAAGTGTTACTACTTGTTAAATTTTGGGTCATAAATTCTTTTATATAATACTCAGTATTTATTCTTAAATTGTACCTTTACTGAGAGCTTCAAGTTAGTACTACTCGGTAATTTGAATGACCCTGAAATTCTCTTCCATTCTTAACTGTGTCTACTCATTTTCTCTTCCTCTATAATTTCATATGAAGTTACTCACTCTACCTTATGCTTACCCATCCCTTTGTCTTCAGTTGTCCTGTTCTCCATCCCTGAATTTTTTTCTTTCTTTGTTCCTGCCCTTGAGTTCCACATACCAAAATCTTACCCATTTTCCAGCCCTTTTTTAATAATAGCTCTTCCTTCTCTGGTCTCACCCACTAAAAGATAACTTATTTTGTCTATGAACATTTATTACAGCTTATTAGAGCTTATCAGGGATATATATTAATACATTTTATATGTGTTAATATATATTTAATATAAATATATTCATTAATATACTTTATACATTTTATGGATATTTATAAGAGTTTATTTACCAGATGGATATTACTGTCACCAGACTACAGTTGGTTCGGCGTTTGGGTCACCTGCTGCTGCAAAAACCAATAAGCATACACTGGGTCTAAGAGGGAAACAAGCGTCTTGGATCAAGATTGCCAGAAACTTGAGAAGACGCGGCATATTTTAGCCCAAAGCGTGCCTTTCAATCTCAGTTGTGAGGGCTGATTATATACCTTTTCAGGTGAGTTTAGTACAGTGGGGGCATGCAGTTAATCATAAAGCAGGATAGCTGGTTCCCGGAACTGTAATTTCTTCTACATGGTGTTCCCATCTAATCACGGTCTTTATTGCTTCTTGGGCATCAGTCATCTCTTTAGGGGGAATGGGAACATCCTGCTTCAGTAATCTTCCAGCATTCTGGTGGCGGGGGAGGGGGGGTTCTAAAGACAATCTAGGAAATAGGTTACATATGGTGCACTAGCAATGAAATATATATGTTTGATTGTATACTATATTGGTGCCCTATCATTACTATCATATTGTCACTTATTCATTATTAGTATCTTGAAATATCCAAGAAATTTTGTAGACATAAGAGGAAATGCACATCATTATTGGTACAAGTTAGCTAAATACGTAATTTATAAAGTGTAGGAAGCAATATTTTTTAAACAAATATTACTAACAACTCATAACTTATTAATTATATCTAATATATTAACATTAATCGTTGATTAAATACATTTAAATGTATTTGCTTAAACATTTAATAATGCTAGGCCCTGGCTAGTTGGCTCAGTGGTAGAGTGTCAGCCTGGTGTGTGGAAGTCCCGAGTTTGATTCCCAGTAAGGGCACACAGGAGAAGCAACCATCTGCTTCTCCAACCCTCACCCTCCCTTCCTCTCTCTCTCTCTCTCTCTTTCTCTCTCTCTCTCCTATCTTTCTCTCTGCCCCTCCCAGCCATGGCTCAAATAGTTGGAACAATTTGGCCCAATTTGGACCTGGGTGCTGATGCTGGCTTCATGGCTTGCCTCATGTGCTGAAATAGCTCAATTGCCAAGCAACAGAGCAGTGGCCCCAGATGGTCAGAGCACCCCCCTGTAGGGGGTTTGCTTGCTGGGTGGATCCCGGTTAGGGAGCTTGCAGGAGTCTGTCTCTCTGCATCCCTGCCTCTCCACCTCTCAATAATAAAAATAAATAAATAACTAAATGAATGATAGGCATTACATTTCTTTTCAGTTTTGCTTGTCAGGGGGGAATAAAGAGATATATCAATTGTGACTTTAATTGTTATTTCCCTAACTTACTACATAGTAAACTTGAACATGTTTTCATTTATTTGCTGGCCATATGCATTTTTTTTCTCTTCCATGACTTGCTTTTTTATGTATCCTTTGCTCATTTTCATTAGATATTTGTTTGGGTCAATCTGTAAGTTTTCAAGTTTTAAATGTGTATATATCCTGACCAGGCAGTGGCACAATGGATAGAGCATCGGACTGGGACACAGAGAACCCAGGTTCAAAACCCTGAGATCGCTGGCTTGAACCCAAAGGTCTCTGGTTTGAAGCCCAAGGTCGCTGGCTTGAGCAAGGGGTCACTTGCTCTGCTGTATTCCTCCCACCCCCATCAAGGCACATATGAGAAAGTAATCAATGAACAACTAAGGTGCCTCAATGAAGAATTGGTTCTTCTCATCTCTCTCCCTTCCTGTCTGTCCATATCTGTCCCTCTCTCTCTCTCTCCTCTCTGTCATAAAAAAAAGAAATTTGTATATAGTTATACATAAATAAATTATTTTCTGGGGCTCTAGATTTTCAGGCTTTATTATATGGGATAGAGTCTTAGGAATAGAATTACTGGTTTCAAGACTATCTGTATCACTCTTCCTAGATTCTCTCATAAGATTTTTATTATTTTAATTTTTATGTTTTAACTTAGGTCTATTTATTTTTACAGCAGGTATAAGATGCTGATAATGTTTTAATTTCTTTCAGAAAAGTAAATAGTTGAGCTGGAATCACACCAAAAACTATTGTCAATGAACTTCCACCCTTGTCATATGAATTCTCATGTTTACTGGGATCTAATTCTAGGTTCTCTATTCCACTGATCTATTTATTCATTAGTATATGGATACTGTTTTGATTTGCTTACAGTGACTTTAGAATGGATTCTGATAACAAATATAGTAAATCTCCCCTCCAGTGTTCATTTTCATGGTTTTCTTAATTATTCTTCTAGGCATTTGCTCAACATAATTTTTATTTTTAAGTGAGAGGAGGAGAGATAGACTTTCTGCATACGCCTTAACCAAGATCAACCCAGCAATCCCCCATCTGGGGTTGATGCTCGAATCAACCGAATTATCCTCAGCACCTGAGAGGCTGACACTCAGACCAACCAAGCCACTAACTGAATGAAAGAGAACGGGAAGGGGGAGAAAAAGGAAAAGAGAAGCAGATGGTCGCTTCTCATGTGTGCCCTGAGCAGGGATCAAATCCAGGATTCCAGCATGCTGGGCTGACACTCCTTCCACTGAGCCAGTTGGCCAGGGTCGCTCAACATAAATTTAAGAATATTTTATTCAATTGTGGAAAAGAATTTGAACACTTTTTTTCTAATTCAATTTTCATTGGAAATTGCATTACATTTAGATGTTAATTTTGAGAGAAGTAACATAATATAAATTATTGCATCCAAGAACATGGAAAACATTTCCATTTTTTAGGGTTTAATGTCTTAATATTGCAGATTGTTAATATTGACCCTCAGTCTTTCCTGTTAAAATACTTCCTATGTAATATAAAGGTTGTCTTCCCACCCTGGCCAGATAGCTTGGTTGGTTAGAGCATCATTAGGAAGCACAGAGGTTGCCCGCTTGATCCCCAGTCAGGGCACATACAGGAACAAATTGATGTTTCTGTCTCTATCTCCCTCTTTCACTAAAATCAAATACATAATTTCTTTTCTTTTTACAGGAACAGAGAGAGAGAGAGTCAGAGAGAGGGATATATAGGGACAGACAGACAAGAACGGAGAGAGATGAGAAGCATCAATCATCAGTTTTTTGTTGCGACACCTTAGTTGTTCATTGATTGCTTTCTCATATGTGCCTTGACCGCAGGCCTTCAGCAGACCGAGTAACACCTTGCTTGAGCCAGCGACCTTGGGTCCAAGCTGGTGAGCTTTTTGCTCAACCCAGATGAGCCCACGCTCAAGCTGGTGACCTCAGGTCTTGAACCTGGGTCCTCCACATCCCAGACCAATGCTCTATGCACTGTGTCACCACCTGATCAGGCAATACATAAAAATTTTTAAAAAATAAAATAAAGTTTGTCTTCCCATTTCATATCTAGATTTTTACTGCTAGAACATAAGAAAACTGTCTATTTATTTTAACATTTATTTTCTATTTACTTAACCAAAATTGCAGGGTTATTCTAATTGGTTGTTTTTATTTTCCTTCATTCTAGTGGGATTACCAAAGTATATACAGTATTCATGTCATAAACCAATATATATATATATATATATATATATATATACACACACACACACACACACACACACACACACACACACTCATATTATCGAATGTCCATGCCAGTTATTTCATGTTCTCACATTATTAAAATCCCAAGAAACTTAAATAATAATGGTGACATGCACTGATTTCTCATTCCTGGTGTTAACAGCAATGGCTTTAGTGTTTTGATATTTAAAATATTTGCTGATAGTCTAGGGGAATTCAAGGCATTTCTCCTATAAACTAATCTACTCCTTGAGAAATTTAGTCTGTAAACACGAAGTATGAAAAAATGGGGTTTGCCAACAGGAAGAGCGAAGAGGCACCCCACATGGCCTAACTGCTCAGAAGTGATGAAGAACATGGCCATGGGGCAGGGCAGGGCAGTCTCCATCTGCCCCCCAACTTCCTCCCTCCAGCCTCCACCCCCAAGATCCTCCCTGTAATGGATCTGAGGACTTGAAGGTGCACCATGGACTTTGCAGGAGCATAGACTGGAAGCTAGCTCAGTCTGAAAGTGTTCATGCATTCCTTCTGCACCTGGCGGTAGACTCCCAGCACATGGCTGCCTCCTCTACCAGGGAATTCATGCTCTCCTCCCTCAGGCCTTTAGGAGAGACTGTCCCCACTAACGTTTTTAGACATCTGTGTGCTTCCCTGGTCATGCAGGTCTTGGTTGCACCTCACTGCAGGCAGATGACAGGGTGGGGTTATATGCAAAGTTCCCCAGTCCGGGAGTGGACTTCACGGAACTAGGGGGCAGCCCCGTGTTGGCACCTACCTCAGATCAGTTCCCTCCTGTTACAGAAACTACTTCCAAGCAGAACAGATGGATTTCTTTATTCCATTTAAGAATTAACAAGTTTACCGAATTCCAGGATATGCCTTTTAAACATGTTATGTCACATGTGTTTTCTCCTTTAGTGTACTGGTACATTTTCATTTTATATTGAAATACCTTTGAATTCCTGGAATAATCCCTGCTTACTCATTCACACATTACTGGATTCCATTTGCTAATATTTTGTTAAACTTTTGACTCCATATTAATATGTGAGTTTGGTGCATATTTTTCTTTTCACTGAATTTATTAGCTGGCTTCAGAAAGATTGGTAAGAGTGTCATCAGCGATGTGGGCTCTTAGATCTTGAATTCTGCAAAGAAAGAATTCAGAGCCAAGAATTCTAATGCAAGAATGAGTTTATTTAGCATGTAAAATGAAAACTCCTGAAGAGAAGATTCAAGCAGGCTGCACAGAGAGCTGCCTTGGCCTTTTAGAGAGAAAGTCACAGAGGGAGGAGAAGTGAGCCAACTGGGCTGCGTGGACTCAGGAAACAAATTACAGAGTCGAAAGAAGAGTCCTAAGAGCTTAGGAGAAAAAAAGCAAAAATATACACCTGAATGAAGAAAGCACAAGTGTACTCTAGAGCAGTGGTTTTCAATCTTTCCACAGTTTGGACTATTAGAAAGAGGAGAATTATTTCAGGGACCTCTAAGGCAGAAATCACCCTGAGTGTAAGCAAATTCTACTAAGATCACTGGGTCTATAATCTTCATAAAGCATCTGCGCTGTTAACTCTTTTGCCAACTGGTACAGGATTTCTGGTGGACCAGTGGTTGACAAACCACTGCTCTAGAGATCCTGCACTGAGTCTTTTGTCTTAAGGGTTTTTATCTGTTTTCTAAAAGCAGGAATTTTAGGGGAGGTTTCTGGGGAAACCTGAATATCAACATTAATAGAATATCAATAGAATATTCATCAGCTTTCCATGTGTGTCCTTTAATATGCTGATTAATCAAAATGAGTGTATAGGGTCAGGGTCTCTACTGATTGGGTGAAATTGGTCATTGCATCTTCTGATTCCAGCCATGTTGTCACTTCATCTGGTTTTGCTGCCTTTCTGGACCTGGATGGAGCTGAAACAAAACTGAGGCCTAGATGTTATCTCTAGTTTGACCAAAACTTTGTCTCTTGTCAGCAGACCCAAGACTTTTTCCCTAAGAGTATTTGATGCTGATCAGACCTCATTGTTCTGAGGGGCAGGAGTCCCCAAACATTTTACACAGGCGGCCAGTTCACTGTCCCTCAGACTGTTGGAGGGCCGGACTATAAAAAAAACTATGAACAAATCCCTATGCACACTGCACATATCTTATTTTAAAGTAAAAAAATGAAACGGAAACAAATACAATATTTAAAATAAAGAACAAGTAAATTTAAATCAACAAACTGACCAGTATTTCAATGGGAACTATGGGTGTGGATGCATCCTGTGCTCCTCTCACTGACCACCAATGAAAGAGGTGCCCCTTCTGGAAGTGCGGCAGGCCAGACGGGCCGCATGCGGTTCGCGGGCTGTAGTTTGGGGACCCCTGGTTTAATGCTTAAGGGAGTGGTTGTGCAAGAGAGAAGGGGGCAGGTGAGTCAGGATGCTAGATAAGACCAATTTGAATCAGCTATTTGCCTCAGTTTCCCCATTCTTCTTGCCAAAGAATTTTCCTGGCTTCTCACTATCCTGCCTCAGGAAGAGAATGGAGACTTATCTCTAGTCTAGAGCAGTGTAACTATCAGAAATTCAGTGCTGCTCTCAGAAGAGTGGGTACTGCTTGAGTTAATCTCTTCTCTGATCAGTTTCTGCTGGCCTTTCCATAATCACTTGGGCAATTGCTCACTTCGAGTGCTACAGTCATTTTTGGATCAGTTTGGTAGTTGGAATTGGCAGAAAATCATCCATTTTACATTTGTTGCCAAAAGATTTGCATGTTGTGTTTTTTTTATGATGCTCATTATCTCTCTGGAAGCTCCTTTAAGCAGGCAACCCTCCCTTCCATCCGCTTACTCTAGCCTCACTAACTTGATATATCAAAAACCATAAATTCCGTTTGTGGTGTTGTCAACCTTTACTCACTTGCTTTAACGTTGTGTGTATGTGATAGTTTATAGTTGGCTTTAATATTTTAGCTAATCTACCTTTATCTTTTAATGGATTGATTCAGTTCATTCATATTTAAACTGTTTTATTTTATCTTATCCATTAGATCTAACTCTATTACTTACTTTAAGGGATGTTTGTCTTTTTTATTCACCTATTTTTGTGTGTCTGTTAGGGTTGTATACTAATTCCACTTCTTCCCCTTATTAATTTCAACATTCCTTTGTATGTTTCCATCCCATTAATCCTGACCATCTTATTTTCTTTGCTTTATGAATCAATCACACATAACTCTTTTTATTTGTAGACAAAAATAACAATTTTCAATCACTGAGACACTTCCACAACACATTAATTCTTCCCTACTAATCTTTTTCTTCCCTATTCCTCACAAAAGGGTCTTTTTCCCTCTCCCCACACATCTCCCACCATACTGCCCAGACAACTCTAATATTTTGCAAGCATAGTTTAGAATTTATTATTTTTTATAACTCTGTATGACCATCTACTAGTGAAATGTTTTGTTTCAATACTGTATTTTTAATTTCTATAATTTTCATTTGTCTCTTTTTTATATCTCTGTATTTGCTGAAATTTCCTATATGATTGTTCAGTGAGCAAAATTTATGTCTTTGAGCATAGTTTTTCAATCTTTTTCTTCTATTCTAATGACTGTTTCTTCACAGCCTCCCTCAATCACCTTTTCTCTTGTCTATGGCACTCACATGTTCCTGTTTCTTTGTAATTTTAGTGATATTGTTCTGTTTCTCTAAACATTGAGTTATGTCTCTGCTTTGGTGGGTTGTAGGTGATACAGAGGTCCTTTAGACTAAATTGGGCTACTTGAAGTATACCAATAGGTGAGTATTTCAGGAGCTAGATATTTGGGGAAAGTTTATAGAGAATTTGGCTCCTGTTCTCTGGCTGCCTCATTTCTGAGATTCTTCCCCTTCACTTTCCAGCTTCTGTTTTCCCTCCAAACTTTGCCATCTGGTTTTTCAAATTAGTAAGACTGCAGAATTTTATCTGAGACTTTGTTGCCCTTGGGAGTGTATAAAGCCAGTAGCCATGGTGTAAAGCCAGTAGTCGCGGCCACTATCAGAGCCGCCTGGCCCGTGCAGGTTCCCATTAGATTCGTACAGTCGGTAATGAAACACAGGAGCCAAGAACTGGCAGCCATCAGCTTTAATTCTAGCTTGCACCCAGCGGGCAAGCAAAAACACACATTCAGTGCTCACAAAGCTACTGACTTATCCGAGTTTCCTAGAATCAAAGGTTTCTAGCTCACCAGACTTATTCACCTCTGTTTCCCATCTCCTCCTGCACAAACTCTTAACAAACTGGCTTCTCCCTCAGCACTCTGCATCTTGGCTACTTCTCCTCCACATGGCCTTAATCTGCTCTCCTCTCCAATACTAACCTCAGGAACTCAGGAACCAAGAGAGAGATCAAGCTACTGCTCTCTCCCATTTTATAGCATAGACTCAAAACCTTTAATCCAATTATACAAACAAGAAAGTCTCTGATACAAAGTCACCCATCTGAGGCATAATGGGATTCCTCCCTACATCACCACCCTACATCATCCAATCAGTCAAGGGTGTGGAGAAGAGCTTACTCTTAAAACAAAGCCTTAAGCTATAATGACCCGGCCTGCTCACAGCCTGTTCCAGAACACACATTAATATCAACGAACTTCCATGTGGGCAGCACCATCTTTAACAAAGTGAGCATAATATATTTTATCTGCCCAACACATGGCCATCATCACAGCCACCTGGCACCTGCAGGTTCTCATTTGATTCGGACAGACAGTAATGAACCAATGGAGCCAAGAACAGGTGGGCCATTATCTTTATCCTAGCTTACACCCAGCAGGCAAGAAATACACACAGTGGGAAAACGTTTCCCTTTCTATTCAGGGTTCCCAAAGACACTGACTTATCTGAGTTTTCCTAGAATTAAAGGTTTGTACCTCACCAGCCTTGTTCACCTCTGTTCCCATCTCCTTCTCTCTGCACAAACTGGCTTCTCCTTCAGCACTCTGCCATCTTGGCTGCTTCTCCTATTCTCCACATGGCATTTCTCTGCTCTCCTCCAGTTTGGGCTCCTCTGCCCCATTTTATAGTGTAGAAATCAAAACCTTTAATCCACTATACAAACAAGGAAGTCTCTGATACAAAGTCACTTATCTGAGGCATAATGGGATTCCTCATGAGAGTGTACTACCCCACATCATGCAACAGTCAAGGGTGTGGGGAAAAGCTTAGTTTTGAAAAGATCTTAGTCTTAAAAGGGTGGGAAAAGCTTAGTCTTAAAACTAAGCCTTAGGCTATAACGACGCAGCCTGTCCGCCACATCCAATGCAAACTATAAGCAAGCAAACATATATATCATATTTACAAACTTATTTGACCAACAGAGTGTAATAAATTTGGCAAGTGAATTTTATTTGCCTTGTTTTATAGTATCTGCATCGGAAGAGGATCCGAAATCTGTAAAATCTTAGGAAAGTTTCCACTGTTTTATAGGTGTATTTCCTTGGTTTATATAGTTTATGGCCTTCCCCTGCATTATAAAGGATTTATTCTTTTTTTTTCCTGTGTAATCTATCTAGATAGAAAAGATGCTGTGCAATAACTAGATTGTGTCATAAATCTATGATTAATTTTACAATAAACTTTCACCCTCTCTTCCGAATTGGCTGTGCCTTATTTTTCATTTCCATGTTTCATGAACAAGAGTTCATGTGAGCCCACAGCCTGTCAGTGTTTTGGTTTTAGCTGGCATCTTATCATCCTAATTTGCATTTCCCAATGACAATGATGTTGAGAATTGTGGATGAAAAAGGGGTCATGTACCAAACCTCACAAGCTCAGGGGAGGCCTGTATAGGGAGCCTTACAAACTCAGAGACCTAAAGTAACTACATTGGATGGTCTGAAATTTAAATTTTCTAACCAAAAACATGCCACGGCAGGTAGTCTATCCTGACAAAGCTCAATATTTACTTTGAGTCTATTCTCTTTTTTCATTGACAGTAACATATCTTTGGAATGTCAGGGTAACTTCCTTTCTCCAGGACCCTCAAGGCACAATCACTGCGCCAGAGCACTGACCACAGAACCCCTCACTGTTATTGTTATCCTGCTAATTGTTAACTGTAAACTATCCTGTACCCACTGATATAAGAGAAGTGTCTATTTGTTTTACTTTTTACCCAATATCAGCAATTCTCTGCTTTGCTTTCTCCCACCTCCCTAATCTATCACCAGTAGATTTCATGTAACCCCCTTAGTTTTTCTTCTTTGATTCTGATGTATAAAATCAGTAGTAAAACTTTCATTTTCAAGAGCATTTTCTCAACCTACTGAGATTTTGCTTCTTGGCAACTGTTGTCAGTTTGTCTCAAATAAACTCATAGAAATTCTCTACAGGTTTGGATGTTTTTCACATGAACTCAAGTTTTTCATAAGCTCATATGCCAACTATGTATCATCTTTAGTCAATGTGAGTTCAAATCATTTGCCTATTTTTAAAATTGAGCTTTTTATTTTTTATTAGTTTTATTGTTTTCTTATTGTTGAATTTTAAAAGTTCTTCATATGTTCTGGATATGAATTCTTTATAAAATATGTGATTTGCATATATTTTCCTCAAGTCTGTGACTTGTCTTTTAATTATTTTAACAGTGTCTTTCAAAGAGTAAAAGTTTTCAATATTTGTAAAGTTCAGTTTATATTGTATGTGTGAGGTTGTAGTTAAAAACTCATCAAACATAAAGTCATACATTTTTTCTCCCAGATTTTTTTCTCAACATTGTATAGTACAGTATGATGTTCTACCTTTAGGTCTACAGCCCATTTTAATTTAATTTTTGTATAAGGTGTGAGGTATGTGTTGAGATCCTCTTGTTTTGTTTTGTTTTGTTTTGCATATGAACATTCAGTTTTTCCAATACAAGTTATTTATTTCTGGCCTCTCTACTTTGTGCTGTGGGTGATCTTTTCATCAGTATCACACTCATAATTACTATCATAGTCTTAAAATCAGGAAATGTGAGTCTTCCAAGTATAAATTTCTTTTTCAGATGGGTTAGCTATTCCTTTAGGTTTTGCATACATTGTATATATAGATTGTATACATTTTAGAATCAACTTGTTAATACTTAATAAAAAGTTTGCTTGGGGTTTGATTAAGATTGTGTTTAATATACAAATGAAATTGAAAAGAACTGACATCTTGCAAAGAAAGAAAGGACAAAGTTTTTGAGTCTATAATTTTACCTTTTATAACTGCATGCAGATCAGTGGAACTTGTGCTCACAGGTGTTTTGTATGTGGTTTCTAATGATTATAACTTTATTTTGGATTTAAGGACAATTTTAAAATCCTGGCTTCCTGCAGTTAATCCTCTTCTTGAGTATTCCTTATTTTGTTTCACAGTTGCTGGTTTTCTTGAAACTCTCTTCATTTTTAGATAACAATAGTAGGAAAATAAATATAAAGTGAACACATTTTTTTCAATAATGGATAGGTTCCAAAATAGTAATGGCATAAATAATGTTTCTTGTATTGGCAATAAAAATTGGCAGATGCATATTACAGTTATCTATATATATTGGAATACTAAAAATAGTTCATCCACTAGCTAATGATTAGATTGGTGAGAATGATTAATCAAGATGGTTAGAAAAATAAAAAGATAGATAAATAAGGTAGATCTGATCCTTCCAGTAATATACAATCAAAGTCAAATAGCAACAACTTAGATTAGTAGATACAGTAACAGATGGAATAATACCACTCAGATATATAGTTCTTTATGGTTTAGAAACACTCCCCCAGCCATTATCTTCTTTCATCCTCACAAAAGGAAAGGCATGTTTTACCTTCATTTCATAGATTAGAGAAGTAAGGCTTAGCAGGGAAATGCCTGAATGAGAAAGAGATAATAAATATAAGCAAAAAAGATATGACAATTGGCATTCTTAATATCAGGATACAAAGTTAAGATTAAAACATTGAAAAAGAAAAAAGGACACAAAATAAATTTAAATGCACAATATTTAAAATAAGATATAATAGTGCCTGACTGGTGATGGCACAGTGGATAGACCATCAACCTGGGACACTGAGGTCCCAGGTTCAAACCCTGAGGTTGCAGGTTTGAGTGCAGGATCACCAGCTTGAGCACAAGGTTGGGACATGGCTTGAGTATATAATCATCAATATGATCCCAAGGTCACTGGCTTGAGCCCAAGGGTCAGTTGCTTGAGGCCCAAGGTCACTAATTTGAACCTATGGTCGCTGTCTGGAACAAGGGGTCACTGGCTCTACTGGAGACCCCTAGTCAGGGCACATATGAGAAGCAATCAATGAATAACTGAAGGGACGCAATGAAGAATTGATGCTTCTCATATCTTTCCCTTCCTGTCTGTCTCTTTCTCTCTCAAAAAATAACATAAAATAAGATATAATGATTATAAACTTGTTGCATCAAAAAAAGGTAGCTAAATATATAAATGGAAACTATTAGAAATACAAGAACTTATTCTAAAAATTCTATTAGAATGAGAGTTTAATAATTTTTTCAGAATTAGATATAACAGATAAAAATAAAGGACACGGGTTGGCCGGCTAGATCAGCGGTAGAGCGTTGGCTCAGCGTGTGAAGGTCAGGGATCGATTTCCAGCTAGGGCACGCAGGGGAAGTTCCCATCTGCTTCTCCAACCTCCCCCTTCTCCTTTCTCTCTATCTCTCTCTTCCCCTCCCACAGCCAAGGCTCCATTGGAGCAAAGTTGGCCTGGGCACTGAGGATGGCTCCATGGCCTTCGCCTCAGGTGCTAGAATGACTCTGGTTGCAACAGAGCAACGCCCCAGATGGGCAGAGCATGGACCCCTAGCAGACATGCCAGGTAGATCTCGGTTGGGCACATGTGGGAAAGTCTCTCTCTGCCTCCCCGCTTCTCACTTCAGAAAAAATAAAAAATAAAAAAATATAAAGGACACAAAATCAAATAATATGGTTGTACTTGATGTATATATTAAATAAAACTGTCATTTGAAAAAGGAATATATATATATATACACATATATGTTCAGGTGCTACAAAATCTTTTATGCATTTGATCATAAAGTATAAACCCATTTTTTTAAATATAAAATTTAAAGCTACATTCTTTTCATTAATTATAAATAAATAATATAAATATGACTTTACAAAATATCTAACTACTTTAAAACTAAGAAACAACAGCTTAAATATTCATCAGACTGATGAAGGAATCCAAGCTGACATTACAAAAGACCCCCAAAAAAGGCCATGAAAAGGAAAATGTTATATCAAAACCTCTGATTTAAAGTTTAAGTTGTACTGGAAAAAAATTATTACTTGAAAATTTTTCATTATTAAATGAGAAAGAAAATAAAGAAACTTTGTGTTTATTTATGGAGAAAACTGTAACTGTCCTTCAAAATCCATTCTTTCTTTTTATCTCAGTTAACTAGTAGTGGGCGCATGGCATGTTTAGCTGGTGCCCACCTACAATGCATTCCCCAGGTTCCTTTTCAGTTTGATGTAGCCACATCACTGAGTTCTCAGCAAATATAAATGGGTAGTGTTATGTGCCACATCTGGGCAAGGTGGACATGCATTCTACCCATTTTCTCTCCCTCCCCCAATCTGGAACAAGAGCACAATGGTGACCCAGTTTTGATAATGCACTGAAGACATAGTCTTAGAGTAGTGTCAACAACTTTTTCTGAAAAAGGCCAGAGAGAAAATAATTTAGGTTTTGTGGGCATCTGGTCTCTGTCATATCTATTCAATCCTGCTGTTGTAACTCAAAAGCAGTCATAGGCAGATGTAAATAAATGAGTTTGGTTACGTTGCAATAAAACTTTCTTTACAAAAACAGCAACAGACAGCATTGCCCCTATGTCATGGTATGCTTACCCCACCCTAGGGAATGGCAGTTTTCCCACTTGCTTATGTTCCCAAACGACTATATGGAACAGACTGCCTACCCACCCAGGACTGTCCCACGGAAGAGAAATAACAAAGAAGTTTTGAGATCCTCTTGCTACAGTACTTTATAGCCTTCGTCCTAACTAGTATATCAATGTAAGAAATTCTAAAAAAAAAATAATAAATTAGAAGACAGTAAATAGATAAAATAAGTTAAAGGTGGATTTGGTGAGGTAAATATTAGAAAAATTAACACAAAATTAATGTTTTGCAACAAAAAAATAAGTTTTATAAACTCTTGATAATCCTTGCTAAATAAAAAGAGATAAAGAAAAGAGTAAAAGAATTGTAAGAGACAACTACGTCTATATCAAAATTATTTTGAAAGTTTAGAGGAAATAGATGGTTTTCTAACAAAATATTAATTACCCTGACTTATGAAGAAGTAGAAAATTGGGCTAAATGAGATGCCATAGAAAAAAATGGAAAAGTGATAAAAATTCTGTTATTTGACAAAAGACCAGCACCCATGGATAAAAGTCATAGTTAAATTCCATTTAAACTTTCAAGAGCATATATTCATTCATTCTATAAATATTTACTGAGTACTTACCACCTGTAGGTAATATTATGGCCAGGGTGAAAAAGCAGTGAACAAAATGCTCACATGGAGATTACATTTTACTGGAGGGAGACAGACAATAAATAAACACATAAATAAGTACATGATGCATATCATGATGATGAATGTTGTGGAAAACAAGCAAAATGGGGTGTGGGAAATAGTGAATACTCCTAATGAAAGTGAATTTCTCTAATGGCAGATTTTTGTATGTGATTATTTATAATCTGTATATTCTCATAGGGGAAATGTACCTTCTTCACTTTTGCCCATTTTTAAATTAGATTGTTTGGGTTTTTAACTGCTGGGTTTGAGAGTTCTTGATAAATTTCAGATATTAGTCCTTTGTTGGATATGAGTGTTACAAAAGTTTTCTCCCAGTCTGTGGCTTGTATTTTCATCTTGTTGGCAGGGGCTTTGGCAAAGCAGAAGTTCTAAATTTTTATGAAGTCTAATTTACCAAATTTTCCCTTTATGGATCATGCTTTTGGTGTTTGGTTAAAGAATTTTGGCAAAACCTTAGATCTTGAAGATTTCTCATGTCTTTTCCTAAAAGTTGTATAGCTTGATGTTTTGAACTTAAGTCCTTGATGCATTTTTAATTAATTTTTATATAAACTGTGAGACTTAGGAAAGGGTTTTATGTTTGATTGTTTTTTTTCTCATAAAAGTTTGATTGCTCCAGCAAGCATTTATTGAAAAGGTTATCTTTCCTCTTTTGAACTGATTTTAAATCTCTGTCAAAAATCAGTTTGGTCCAGCAGTTCAAATGCTATAGAAATGTTCACCTAAAATCTATGTACTCTTATTGATCAATGTAACTCATTAAATTTAGAAAATCAGTTTGGTATATCTGTGTGTTTCTACTTCTACATTCTCTATTCTGTTCCAATGACCTATGTACTTATCCCTCCACCATGACTTCACAGTGTTAATTACTATAGTTCTATACCAGTGGTTCTTAACCTGGGTTCTATCGAACCCTAGGGGTTCGATGAGTTGGTCTCAGGGGTTCGGAGAAGCCTCTGCCGCGGAGGTAAAGACACACTTGTGTAAAGTCGTGATGACACGCCCTGCTTGGCCATCACTTGCTGCAGAGGATCACGTTACATTGCTTGGCCAACCAGTGCTGCGGGGAATTTAGTGCGCGCAGTAGTCAATGGCTGTCATAGTTGTATGTTGTGTGGTTTCTTTCTTAATATTTTAATCCATACTAAATATGTCGAGCAAAAAAAGAAAGTAGTCGGACGAATATGTACAATATGGATTCACATGTATCATGGAGCAGGATGGGAGTCAGCGTCCTATCTGCATGATATGCAATGCCAAGTTGAGCAACTCTAGTCTCGCACCGGCAAAACTAAATTTGGAAAAATAAATCATATTTTATTTATCACTAAAGAAGGGTTTGGTGAATGCACATATGAAACTGGTGGGTTTGGTACCTCAAAAAAGGTGAAGAACACTGTTCTATACTGAGTCATAAAATGGAGTAAACCAGCCTGACCATATGGTAGCGCAGTGAATAGAGCATTGATCTGGGACACTGAGGACCCACGTTTGAAACCCCGAGGTCACCAGCATGAGTGCAGACTCATCCGGCTGGAGCGTGGGATTGTAGACATAGTCCCATGGTCACTGGCTTGAAGCCTAAGGTCACTGACTTGAACCCAAGTTTGCTGACTTGAGCAAGGGGTCACTGGCTCAGCTGGAGCTTCCCTGGTCAAGGCATGTATGAAAAACAATCAAAGAACAACTAAAGTGCCACAACTATGAGTTGATGCTTCTCATCTCTCTTCCTTCCTGTGTCTCTCTGTCTCTGTCTCAAAAAATAAAAATGAAAAAATGGAGTAGACCAACTCCTCTCATTTCATTTTTCTTTTTCAAAACTGTTCTTACTCTTCTGGTTTCTTTGCATTTTCATATAAATTTTAGAACATTCTATACCTATAAATACTGCTGCAAATGTGATAAGAATTGAGTTAAACCTGATTATCAATTTCGGGAGGATTGACATCTTTGCAATGTTATCTTCCAGTCAACGATAAGTTGACTTATTTATTTAAGTCTTTTTTCATTTCTTTAATCAATGTTTTAAAGTTTTTGACATTCAAGTCCTGTAAATGTTTTGTTAGATTTACACATTTTTTTTCTTTCTTTTTCTCTTTCTTTTTCTTCCTATCTCTTGCTCTCTCTCTCTCCCCTTCTCTCCCTTCTGAGTGGTTGTAAATAGAGTGGTAGGTTTAGTTTTGGTGTGCACATGTTCATTGCTAGTATATAAAAGTACAATTGATTTTTATATGTTTATCTTGTATCTTGTGACCTTGCTAAACTCACTTATTAGTTCAGGGTTTATTTTATTTTACTGTATAATTTGGGAGGATTTTTATCATAGATAATAAGCATGTCATCAGCAAATAGAAACAATTTTATTTTTTCCTTTCTGACCTCTAAGACTTTTTCTTTTCTTGCTTTATTACAATGGCTAGAACTTCTAGCACTATGTTGAATAAAAGCATTGAGAACAGACATCCTTGCCTTGTTCCCAATTTTATGTTAACTACATTTAGCCTTCCATCATTAAGAATACTGTTGTCCTGGCTGGGTAGTTCAGTTGGTTGGAGTGTCATCCTGCGATGCCAGGTTGAGGGTTCAATCCCTGGTCAGGGCATATACAAGAATCAACCAATGAAGGGCTAGATAGGTGAAATAATAAATCACTCTCTCTTGCTTTTCCTCTTCCTTCCTCTTTCTCTAAAATCAATAAAAAATTTAAGAATACTGTTAAGTATAGGCTTTTATTGATGTACTTTATTAAGTTGAGAAAGTTTCCCTTTATATTTAGTTCACAAAGAGTTTTATCATGGATGAATGTTGAACTTTTTCAAATGTTTTTTTCTGAATCAATTGATACTGACTTCTTAATCAACCTGTTACTATAGTGGATTACATTCCTTAATTTACAAATACTGACTATCTTTGGATTCCTTGAATAAACATCACATGTACAATTTTTTATATGTTGCTGAACAGTATTTGTTAAACTTGTTAATGATTTTTTGCATCATGGTTCTTGAGGAATATTAGTCTGTGGTTTGCCTTTCTTGTACTGTCTGATTTTTTGTATCAAAGCAATACTAGCTTCATAAAATGAATTGGAAAGTGTTCCCTCATCTTCTATTTTCTGAAATAGATTATGTAAAATTTATGCTAATTCTTCTTTAAATCTTTGGAAAATTTCACCAGTGAAGCCATCTGGGCCATGAGCTTTATCTTGGGAGAGTTCTGAAAATAAGAATTTCCACCCTAGCCAGATAGCTCAGTTGGTTGGAACATTGTCCTGAAGCACAAAGGTAGCCAGTTCAGTCCCCAATCAGGGCACATACAGGAACATATTAATGTTCCTGTCTCTCTATGTTTATCTCTCTCTTCCCCCTTTCTTTAAAAATCAATAAAAAAAACACTTCTTTAAAAATTAAAGAATACAATTTCATATTGGATGAATTATAGTAATTTGTGCTTTTTGAGAAATTGATTTATTTCATCTAATTTTTCAAACTTATTTGAAAGAATGTTGTTTGTAGTATCTCTTTTATCTTATGTTTTTAGGGTCTACAGTAATATTAATGTTTCAATCTTGATATTGTGATTTGTCTTCTCTTCTATAGGTTAGTCTGGCTAGAGGTTTGTCAATTTTGTTGATCTTTTCAAAGAGCTAGATTTTATTTCATTGATTTCTTTTCCTACTGCTTTTCTGTTCTAATTTTATTGCTCTCTGAGCTCTGTTACTGCATTCTCTTTCTTAAGCTTCTTTTGAATTTATTTTCCTCTTCTTTTTCTACGTTCTTGAGGTGGGAGTATAGAATGTTGATCAGAAATATTTCTTTTTTCCTAATGTAAGCATTTAGTGTTACACATTTTCTTTTTAAGCACTGCTTTAGCTGTGTCCCATAAATTTTGATATGCTATATGTGTATCAGTTCAATACTGTTTTAACTTCCTTTGAGATTTCCTCTTTGACATATGTATTATTTCAGAGTGTGTTATTTGGTTACCAGGTGTTTGGAGATTTTCCTGTTGTTATCCTTTTGTTACTTTTTCTTGTTTAATTCTTTTGTGATTAGAGAAAACACCCACTTTGGCTTCCATTTCCTACATTTGTTGATAGCTGTTTTATAGTTGTTGTCTTACTATATTTCACAGACATTTGAAAAGAATATATATGTTGCTGTTGTTAGAAGGAATATTCTAGCAATACCAATTTAATTCAGTAAATAATGAAGTTCAAAGAAACTTGTTGAACTTAATCATTACTTAATAAGTGAAATCCAAACTGAGGAAAGCTTATAGATAGCATGACTCATATGCTTAGACAGATACTTTTTTTTTTTAAGATTTTATTTATTGGCCCTGGCTGGTGGTTCAATGGATAAAGCATTGGCCTATTGTATGGGTGTTCCAGGTTCGATCCCCGGTCAGGGCATACAGGAGAAGTGACCATCTGCTCTACCCACCCTCTCCCCCCTTTTCTCCCTCTTTCCCTCATATAGCCAGTGGCTCAATTGGTTCAAGTGTGGCCCCAGGAATTGAGGATAGCTTGGTTAGTATGAGAGGTCAGCCTCAGGTGCTAAAAATAGCTCAGTACTCAAGTATTGGCTCCAGACAAGGGTTCAGGTGGATGCTGGTGGGGGCACATGTGGGAGTCTGCCTCACTATCTTCCCTCCTCTCATCTAAAAAAAATTTTTTTATTTAAATTTAAAAAATTTTTAAAGGTTTTATATATTGATTATATATTGATTTTACAGAGAGAGGAGAGAGAAGAGCAGAGAAGCAAGATATATCAACTCATAGCTGCTTCACTTTAGTTGTTTATTAGTTGTTTTCCATGTATGCCTTCAATGGGCAAGCCCAGAGCTTCAAACTGACACCCTCAGAATTCCAAGTCAGTGCTTTACCCACTACATACATCACCACAGGCCTACTTAAACAGAAAAATTGTTTTTAAAAAATCAAGCATAGAGAGGGAGTCTGTAGATTAAAGGCCTTAAAAATACACCTCAGGGTAAAAATAATGTATAGTAATAACCATAGTGTCTAAGGATGGACACAGAGGTGATAAAAAACCATTAAAAAAACACAAGGAAGTGATTAGTATAAAAGTCAAGATGGGGTTACTTTGGTGAGAGAGGGTTGTGTTGGAATACATGGAACAGTTATTGGGGCGGCTGACAAAGTTCAATTTTTAGCTGGTGGTTTTATTTCTTGATTTGGATGATGGTTACAAGTAGTGGTTTGTTGGTATTTAGCAACTGGATCTCCAGGGGGAAAAGAAAGCCCTGACTTGTAGCATTTTCTGATTTCCATTATGTAAATACTACCAGCATGACCAATTTCATGCTACCAACATGATGTCATTGTGTGTGAAGTTGAAAAGAGGTTGAACAAACAACTCTTAAGAGACTATGTGAACCAGCTCGAGCATAACACTGGAAGGGTGTGTTCCTTATAATAATTCACTAAACGGTACATTTATCTTTGAAATATTTTTAAGTTAATAAAAATAAATTAAAAATGAATAGCACTGGCTAAATGGCTGATACTAAGACTGGAGCAGGAAATATATAAAATGAGCCTAGAATATCTTTTAGTGTCAGGAAATGAGGAACTGCTTTAAAAAATAGCAATAAAATAAACCCGCATAGCCTGACCAGGCAGTGGTACAGTGGATAGAGCGTTGGACTGGGACGTGGAGGACCCAGGTTTGAAACCCCGAGGTCACTGGCTTCAGTGTGGGCTCATCCAGCTTGAGCATTGGCTCACCAGCTTGAGTGCGGGGTCGTTGGCTTGAGTGTGGGATCATAGACATGACCGCATGGTTTGTGACTTGAGCCCAAAGTTGGTGGCTTAAGCAAAGGGTCACTTACTCTGCTGTAAAGCAATCAATGAATAACTAAGGTACCACAATGAAGAATGGATGCTTCTCATCTCTCTCCCTTCCTGCCTGTCCATCCCTATTTGTCCCTCTCTCTGTCTCTCTCTCTCTCTGTGTCAAAAAGAAACCAACCAAACAAACAAACAAAAAACAATGACATCAACTATCTGTTTATTCTATATATCTTACTTGTGAAAACAACACAGCCAGGCTAACTCATGTCACCTAAAATTTATGACACTGAACCTCAAATGGGCCCTTGGAGTTGCCTGGCAATCTGATTACCTCATCCTAATCAACTTGCTTTCTCATTCTCCAAGTCACATCTCCTGTCTCCTCACATCTCGTACATCCTCCTCCCAGTCTCAGTTGATGGTCTTGCTTCTTATTTTACCAAGAAAATAGAAGCGAACGGAAGAGAATTTTCACCTATTTTGATAACCAGCTATAAGAATCTACCTGCACCCTGCACTCTGCCTTTCTTCCTGTTAAAATAAATTAACTATTCACACACCTTTCTGAGACCAGCTACTTAATTTCTGTACTGGTTTCCATCCCCCTCCCCCAATCATTACTTTCCCCCCTTTTATAAGATCATTACCATCAGTATTTAAACATATGGTCATATCTTGATCTCCTATTCCAGTGAGGGGATTCAAATAATTTAATAATCGGTTCTCTGCCCCAATTAACATTTTAAGTACAAAAAAACAATATACTGAAAAGTAGTTTATTATTTCATGTATTTAATATTTATATAAGAACAATATATAAGAACAATAAAAGAGGTACACAAAACAAAATTATAAGAGTTTTAAAATATTAATGAAAAATATTAAATAATACCTGACAAAAAACAATAAAACTGTTATTGAAGATATTTCCATATTGCTTCTTGATTGGCATTCTTGATTTTTTTTCACCTATGGACGGAATGAACTTTACTACAGGTGCTCAGAATACACTGTTGCACAAATGAACATTAAAAAAGAGTAAGGAATGTAAATTTGTGATTTCCACATTGGGCAGCTGCCCATGTGCCCACCTTAAAGAGGACCCTGATTACAGGTGCCATTTTAACAACAGGTTCGCCAAACTCAACAAAAAATTAGGTATTGGTTCTGCCAAACTGGTAAGAACCAGCTGAATCCCACCACTGCCATATTCCCCTCTAGTTTTCTTTTAGTTTTCCCATTTTTCTATTTCTCTTTACAACAAAATGCCCTAAAAGAGTATCACCACTCATCATCACTCACTAACACCATTGTTTACAATATAGTGTATTTAGCCTGACCTGTGGTGGCGCAGTGGATCAAGTTTCAACCTGGAATGCTGAGGTCACTGGTTCAAAACCACAGGTTTGCACAGTTAAGGCACATACAAGAAGCAGCTAATATAAATTGATGCTTCCTGCTCCTCCCACACCCACTTTCTCTCTCTCTCTCCTCTCTCTCTAAAAAAATGTAAATAAATAAAATAAAATATAATATATTTAGAAAATTTCAGGTATGGTAAGCCAACAGATCAGAAAATGACTGCTAACTGAAAAGATAGGTTGCTACTCAGAGCCCTCAAGAGGTGGGAGGATCTATTATGGGGGCCACACAGGGAAACACCAGGCTCAGTAAGGGTGCAAAGGGAGAAGGAGCAACCATGAGCAAGAGCCTGTGGTTTCCATGGGAAGGAAAAGGTGAGGCTGGTTAAACAGGCTGAGACTGATTGTTTTGAATCGTTTCAGTAGGCTCTGCTATAGGAGCTGTCTGTAGTTGTCTGGTCTCTGACCCTGGTAGTTTAGAAAAGGTGGATAGTGGCTCAGAGTGTGAGAGTTGCGGGGATGGGCCATGCTTAGTTGGTTTGTATTTGCTCAAGAACGTGTTATTGCTCTGGCTGGGTAGCATAGTTTGTTAGAGCATCATCCTAGGTGCTCTACACCAAGGTTGCAGGTTGATCCCCTGTCAAGGCACAGACTAGAATCAACCAATGAATGCATGAATGAGTGCAACAACAAATCAACTTCTGTCTGTCTCTAAAGAAATAAATCTACATAAATTCCCTCCCCTTAAAAATAAAAGTGAGTTATTTACTAGCTCTAGGAATAGGCTGTCCTGGGAAAGGCAGACCCTGCAGAGTCAGCAAAGCCCCAGATGTCAAAGCATCAGAATATGGAAAATAAAAGACATGGTCCATACAACCATTTCTTCACCTGCTTTGAATACCCAGATCAGGCTTTCTTCATCGTCACTTTTGGATTCTCATTCTTGTCATGACATCCTAACTTCTCCTGGTTCTCTTCTCACTCTCCTTTAATGGATCCTCCTCCTCAGCCCAACCTCTTTAAGTTAAAATACCCCTAGACTTAAATCTTCCCTTTTCTGTCTTTACCAGCAACTCATAAAGTGATCCACAGGACCCCTGTGGTCTCTGAGAGTTCCTCTCAAGAACTTCATGAGTCGGACCAGTGGTGGTGCAGTGAGGAGAGCATTGACTTGGGACGCTAAGGTAACCAGGTTCAAGACCTTGAGGTTGCTGGCTTGAGCATGGGCTCATCTTACTTGAACACAGTGTCACCAGCTTAAGCATGGGATCATCAACATGATCCAATGATCACTGGCTTGAGCCCAGAGGTCTCTGGCTGAAAGCCCAAGGTTGCTGGCTTGAGCCCACGGTCACTGGCATGAGCAAGGGGTCATGGCTCTGCTGGAATTCTCAGTCAAGGCACATATGAGAAAGCAATCAGTGAACATCTAAAGTGTCACAACTACTAGTTGATGCTTCTCATCTCTCTCCCTTCTTCTCTCTCTCTCTCTCTCTCTCTCTCACACACACACACACACACACACACACACACACACCTCATGAGATCAGACTGTATTTGCCCTTTTACGCCACTGACAGTTGCATTTATGATGCGAAAGCAAAAGCAGGGAAGACGGCCGGTGCCTTAGCACCATGAAACAGTGCTTGCAGTCATTGTTTTCTTCATCACCTCACACTCACATGGGAAAAAAAGGAAAAGAGACAGTTTCACTTATAAATGTTGCAGATAAAGTGCTAGAAAAGTTTTCCTTTTAGGAAACCTCAACCCTGAGTACATATTATTTTAACATTCTGTGTGAATAGCATGCATGCTTTAGGCACTTCTGCTGTACGCCAGAGTAAAATTGTTTTCCTAAGGGCAAGCACACATGACTGTTCAAGTTGCAAGCTGAGCCAGCCTCTTTCTTCATGTAACACCATTTTACTGGAAAGAGCAATCTTTGGTTACTTGGTAGTGGGTATTTGCTAGACATTTTCTCAAAAACTGAATGAAGTTAGCCTGACCACGTGGTTGCACAGTGGATGGTGTCAACCTACAACCCTAAGGACCTAGGTTCGAAACTCTAAGGTCACCAGCTTGAGTGCGGGCTCATCCGGTTTGAACACGAGCTCACCAGCTTGAGCATGGAGTCTCTGGCTTCAGTGTGGGATCATAGACATGATCCCATGGTTGCTGGCTTAAGCCCAAAGGTCTCTGCCTTGAAGCCCATGGTTGCTGGCTTGAGCCCAAGGTCACTGGCTTGAGCAAGGGGTCACTGGCTTGGCTGGAGCCCCCTGTTCAAGGCACATATGGAAAAACAGTCAATGAACAATAAAACTGCTGCAACTACAGGTTGACACTTCTCATCTCTCCTTTCCTGTCTGTCACTGTCTGCCTTTCTCTCTTTCTCTCTCAATAAAAAAAAAGCAAATCAAATGAAGTGAACCTACCACTTCTAGAATAACTAACAACAGACTATTTTTAGCTTATCATAAAATTTGTTTCCAAGATAAAATTAAAAATTTGGAAAACTTTTATCCACCACTTTAGTTTGTGGCTAGTACTTTTAGGATGAGATAAGTGGTAATATTAACAAATATAACTTTTTGGTACCAAATAAGAAATTGTGTCAACATTTGGAGGTTCGCAAATGTTGAACTAATATTTTTCAAATGATCAGTGTTACAAAATCATGCCTAGATAAAAGATCCATTCAAGGTTCAAGAGAGACCAATGGATTTAAATGTAATAAAATACAAAAAATACATTGATACAGTTTTAAATTCCACATAGAAAATAATATTTAAGAAATTACCACTTGCCAAGTTTGGGTATAGTATCAAAATAGAATATCCATAATTATTTGAAAACACCAATAAAAATGCAACAGCACATATCTCTGTGAGACTGTTGTCCTTCATATAGTTCAATGAGAAAAATATATCACACCAAATTGAATCCAGAATCAAGTATGAGAGTTCTTTTTCTTTTCTTTTTAATTTTTTAGCAAGAGAGAGAAAGAGAGACAAAAAAAATATATGAGAAATATCAACTCAGAGTTGCATCACTTTAATTGTTTATTGATTGCTTCTAATATGTGCCTTGACTGTGGGGGCTTCAGCCGAGCCAGTGACCCCTTGCTCAAGCCAGTGACCTTGGGTTTCAAGCCAGCAACCATGGGATCATGTCAATGATGCACTCAAGGTGGTGACCTCAGGGTTTTGAATCTGGGTCCTCAGTGTCCTCAATGCTATATCCACTGTGCCACCACCTGGTCAGGCAAGAGTTAGTTTTCTTATAAGCCAGAACTTTAACTAAATTTATTTGCAAAAAGTGTAAAACAGTGCCACTCTTCTCACACTTTTTTTAAGTGAGAAGAGGGGAGAAAAAGAGACAGACTCCCACATGTGCCCTCAACAGGATCTAACTGGCAACCTGGGGCCAATGCTCAAATCAACAGAGCTATTTTTAGCACCTGAGGCCAATGCTCAGGCAAACTGAGCTATATCCTCAGTGCCTGGGCCAATGCTCAAACCAATTGAGCTACTGGCTGCAGAGGGGAAGAGAGAGAAAAGGGAGAGAAGCAGATGGTCACTTCTCTTGTGTGCTCTGACTGGGAATCGAACCCAGGATGTCCATACACTGATCTGATGCTCTAACCACTGAGCAAACCAGCCAGGGCCATTCTCACACATATTTTGACTTTGCAAAATAATTACTTTTATTAGAATGCATTAATATGTAATGAATGTATTACTCTTTTAAAATAAACACATTTTTAGTGTTTCAATTTAAATTTTAAATAGAGAAAATATCAGTAGAAATAACCCATTTAATCAAAATTCTTTAAAGACTGTGATCATTAGTTTTTAAGAATGTAAAGAGATCCTGAACCCAAAACGTTTGAGAATTGCTGGACTCACTTCTTCAAATCCCCTATGAACCAGGTGATGGTACAACAGAATCTTCAATAAACTCTCATAACAAAAGCAAAAGAATTCTATTTATATTAAGATGAGAAAACTCTCAGGATGATATAATCAAAGAAATAAACAGTGTGTTAGGTGCACATACAAGCTATTGAGCTTAAACAAATAGACACGCCAGGCATTTCTCCAAAAGAATGTGCTTGGGAACAACAAAAATTGCAATTTGGGACATGGGGCCTCATGGTGAAGTATACCCAGAAGAACCTTCTTTTGGAGAGCAAAGGTGGGGTCCAGAAGAACTATTGTAAACAAAGAGCCATTGGAGGAAACAGGAGTTCGAAGTGTAGTGGCTGTTCATTGGCTGAGTTGTAAACAGTCTTTCATTGACAACGTAGTTACCTGGCAACGAGATGATCCTTGCTGTCGGAGTAGTAGAGTAGACAAACAGCTTCCTGCTGGAGATAGAAAGCATCTCTCTTCCTGTTTGGGGATAATTGATGATGATTGGTAGGGTGTGAGAGCTACTCCTATAAGCCCTCCTAACTACAATTTTACGATCTTTCTGTTTTTTAATTTTCACAAAGCTAACAAAAAAATTAACAAATAAACAAAAAATGGGGCCATTATGACAGACCATTATAACAACTTTTGTAACCCCTAAACCAGTGGTTCTTAACCTGGGTTCTATCAAACCCTAGAGGTTCGATGAGTTGGTCTCAGGGGTTCGGAGAAGCCTCTGCCGCGGAGGTAAAGACACACTTGTGTAAAGTCGTGATGGCACGCCCCGCTTGGCCATCACTTGCTGCAGAGGATCACGTTACATTGCTTGGCCAACCAGTGCTGCGGTGAATTTAGTGTGCGCAGTAGTCAATGGCTGTCATAGTTGTACGTTGTGTGGTTTCTTTCTTAATATTTTAATCCATACTAAATATGTCGAGCAAAAAAAGAAACTGGTCGGACGAATATGTACAACATGGATTCACATGTATCATGGAGCGGGATGGGAGTCAGGGTCCTATCTGCATGATATGCAATGCCAAGCTGAGCAATTCTAAAACTAAATTTGGAAAAAAAAATCATATTTTATTTATCACTAAAGAAGGGTTCTGTGAATGCGCATATGAAACTGGTGGGTTCAGTACCTCAAAAAAGGTTAAGAACCACTGCCCTAAACAATACAAAGGATGCAGAAATAATGTTCCACTTTTTCCTTTCTAAACTTCATTCTCCCTTCCTCTCTTTTCTCAGAATGTTTTTTTTTTTGTTTTTTTTGTTTTTGCCCCATCTGGCACAAATCAGCCAAAAAAATCTTTTGCCCTGACTCTATCGTGCACATGACGGGAAAACTCCCAATCAGCTGGGTCTGGGAACTCAGACATGTTAAAAATTGTGAAACCTCATCCACTCTTCTGACTGGTGGGGCCACGTGCTTAGGAGACCTCTCCCGATCTCCTTGCTTAGGCCAGTTGCCTCCTCCACATTGTCAGGGCTCTGTGCACTTACTTCATCATCTTTTGTGTGTCCTGTCTGCTTCTGTACTTAGTGAATAGGAAGCCTGGCTCTGCTTTGTTTCTTAAGCTCTGTGAAGTCAAGGTCAACATCTTTTCTTTATTCCAACTCTTTTCCAGCTGGATCTAGAACAAAGTTCTAAAATGGTTCTAAATCTCTGTGAGTGACTGAGGGCCCTGCTGCCCTGGGCCAGGGCCTTCTCTGGTTCAGAGTCAGTTTGGGTTTACTAAAATGCCTTTCCGGTTAGCCCCCTTCCTCCAGGCTTGGTTGCATCTAACCCATTCTCCAATCCCTACCAAAAGAAAGTTGCTGAAAATGCAAATCTAATCATGCCCTAACACCCTTCAGTGGCTTCACACTTTCCTTCAGGTAAATGGTGACGAGCCCAGGCCTGGCCCCATGTAATGATAGGGAGCAGAGCATGGGGGGAGGAGGGCAGCCCTAACTGGGCAGCCGGCTTCCATTCTGACTTGTCCTG
The DNA here is from genome assembly GCA_037038555.1 of Rhynchonycteris naso. Lineage (NCBI taxonomy): Eukaryota > Metazoa > Chordata > Mammalia > Chiroptera > Emballonuridae > Rhynchonycteris > Rhynchonycteris naso. The sequence continues at coordinate 235,916,341 of CM072998.1, forward strand.
AGGCAACTGAATGTTGTGCTCCCAAATCTGCACCCCAAAGTCATTGCAGACACCTCCTGCAAATCTAATGCTAACCCAACAGGATGCCAGCTGCCACCAGCCAATAAATACCACTCTCAGACTGCTTTCCTACTCTGGGACAATCACTTTATGGTCTTCCAGCTGAAAAAGACCTATCCCATTTGCCTCCTGAAACTTCATTCTGAGAGCTTTTCTAGATTCTATAACTGATAGGATTCCCTGCTTGGCAGTAAAACCTTTCATTCAGGTTTTAATCTTGATTTCTAGTAGTCTCTATTTCTTATTTAATAATTTCAAATTCCTTCAAATGGCTTTAAAAGGTTCTCCATGATCCTACCTCTACTTCTAATCTCAATTCTAAAAATTCTCCTAAGCACTCAGGATTTTCTCCAGCGGAATAATACTCAGTTCTGGAGCCAACATATCCTTTCTCTTTTAATCACAAATGGCACTGATCAGCCCCAACACTAGTACAATCTTCCCCGTTTACCCTCAAATATTGTGGTTAAACATCATTTCTTCTGGGATGTTTTCCCAGATACCGCATCTAGGTCCAGGACCCTATCCTTGTCTGTGACACTAATGAGCACAGATCTGAAAGACAACTATTGTGGAACCATGCTTGAAAAGGCACCTAAAGGCATGCATACCCACTCCCAACTCTCATGCCTGCCTCTACTCCAGGAGGTAAAAAAAGACAGGTACTTTTATTTTTGGTTTAGGGGGCTTCGTCTGTTTTTGCAGTCAACCCGGCAGCTAATGGTAGTCAGGTGACTCAGTTGCGGCCAATGAGAGGGAGGTAAGGGTTAATTACTGGGCTGCTTCTGGGAAGTCTCTTGCTTCCCTAGTAAAACAGACCTGGCAAGTTCCCACACCCTCCAACCTCCTACCCTAGATGTAGACTTGATGCCTGAGGTTGCAGAGACATCTCCCAACCATGATGGGAGGTGGCACGTTAACATTACATTAAGTCCACCAATAGCTCTGACTGCCTCCTTCTATATTCCTGGTTTTGTGAAATAATTGCCTTCATTACTTAAACCGATGTTAGTTTGCTATTCTGTTACTTGTAATAGAAAGCATTCCATGCTGATACATGACCTCATTGTCTGGGAACAAGTAAGTAATGATCCTCAAAGGGCGGGAATTCTAATTTGGGAGACACACAATTCTGACTGGGTGAATGTGATTTCTCTTCAGTCTCCTTCCTCATCTTAGTTCAAAACTGCCTCTACAGCACCCCTCAAAGGCAATATCCATGTGTACAATAAGGACGTATAGAGTTTGGGAATCTAAATTTGAGATTTGTACTTAAAAGTGCCCTGAGTGTCCTGCATGGTTCTCTCCCCATTTTACCCCAAAGGACTATGAGGCCATTGTGCTGAGCAGAAGTGTCCCCAAGAGTGTGCTGCTGTTTGTAGTGTCACAACCTTCAGATGATGAATGTGAGTGAAGTTATGAGTAGTTTAAAAATTGGGGAATAATTCTTTTTAATCCTCTTAAATTGCAATTGAATCATAAATTTCCTGTAATTAATAGAAGTAAGGACCAGTTGGTGGTGGCGGCATTTTTCAGGCCAGTCAGTGGAGTAGCACTAACACTGGATACATCTATAGATGTCTGACAGAATCAGTGTTTCTCCAAGGACAATTGTATACCTGTTCCATCCACCCCCAGGGATCAAGCTCCTCAGGCATTTTGTGCTTCTTGTGCCAAACCAACAATTGCAGATAATGAATAGCCCCAATTACTTTTCCACTAACTGCTGGAATTTGGCAGTTGCCCCAGAAATATCTTGGGACATTCATTCAAAATTTAAAACCACAGATGACACATGAAGGCAGCTTTGGCTTTGCCCCCCTCAGCCCTATGTAAATGTTAATACCTACCAATTAAGTACAGTACTGAGAACTAACAAACAGCACAAAGGAGTAATCTAAAGGCTAATACTCTGAGTGCAAGAGTCTATGCACATTCATCATTATTCATCATGTCTTGATTTCTTCCTCATTACTACAGTACAGAGGGAGGGGGCTTACTAAGTTTTGTTTTACATGTCAGATCATTCATTGATCACTCTGTAATAAGATTTTATGAGTCCTTGATTTACTATACTTTTCTATACCTCTCAAAAAGTCTACAGAAATTCAATTAAAACAATTGTTGAGCAACAGGGAGAAAACATGGGTTCTATTTGCGAGGGAGAAGGCAGTTCTGGCTTAAGAATTTTATTTAGTCTCACATTCCTGAAAACCAGAGATTTTCTCAAATTGAAGCTCCTGGATTTGGGCTTCTGCTCCGCCTCTAACTTCCCAGACACTTGTTTTCAGAACAGAAAGATACTGGATCGCCAGGTATTTGGCACCTGCCTGCCGGCCACATTATTAAGCTATCACTACTGCAAGGTTGAATATTGTTCCTGTTGGTGTCAACACTGTTCAAATGTCTCCTCAGCTGGAAGAGCAATTTTGGCATTATCTCCTTACTAATCCATATTATCCTTTTGGGAAATTCCAATCTAATCACATAATCTAGCAGTTAAGCCACTGAGTCCCAGCATTTCCAATCGCTATAAAGAGAGGTGTTGAGATGCTTATTAAGTGAACACTGGTCTCTTAAGAACACCCTCTATAACCACTGAATTTCGAACTTCTTCTGTTTTCCCAGCCACTTCAATCAAGAACCCCAGCAGCCACCATGAATGGGCACCCGCCTAATCATCTGGCCTAAGCCTACTATGTCAACTCCAGGAGAAAAATTGGCTCTTAGGCACCTGAGTCATTTCCCCACCTGTTCCTAATGGCTTCAGCCTTCTAAGGTGTAAGTACATCCTCTGTTTCAAAAAGAAAAGTAAAGGTGCAGCCCTACTCTACTAGTAGAGTCCTGAGAACTCCGTGCAATTGGCTCTTATTGGGGACAAAGACACTCTACCTTCTGAAGGTTTGTAGATCTACTGTCACATGACAGTGGAAGAACTCACTCTGAAATTACTAATGCATAAACTCTGTGTTTAATATCTACAGATAAATACAGTGTAGATATAGTTAAACACCAGTTTTCTTCTTAGGTACAGTTACATTTTGGAGTATCTAATAAGGGACTCACATTCCAGAGATAGAAAAGGAGCATATCAAAATTATGATGGAAATATACAGTAAAAGGTTTGTTAAGGGATATAAAAAAGAAGTCATTAGTGAAATGGATGTCTTCAAGACATGTGCCTAATTATAGTTTCTGTGGTCCCATTGATGCTTTGAATGAATGAATGAATAGAATTTGGGTAACCCAGCTCGCAGTTATTTGCAGTGTTCAGGAATCCCTCAACTTCCAGAAGTCTTGGTGGAATGTCCTGACAACGAGGGTGGAAGAACATATGTCTTACAGAGAGTGAATCTGTTATGCAAAGTGTCTAGGGGACACTGTGAGGCACTGCCTACAGTACTCTTCAGAACTTTTTTCTAGGTATTGCAGTAAGGCCGGCAGAACCCTCAACATCAGTCTTCTTTTAAAGTAGCCTCAGAGGAAGAGTACTACCTTGCCCATAGTCTCATCTTCTTCCAAGGGACAGTCCTCATTCAATAATTGGTAAATGTTTTCTTCATATTGTTGATGGTTTTCTTTGCTGTACAAAAATATTTTAGTTTGATGTAGTCCTGTTTATTTTTTCTTTTCCTTGCCCGAGGTGATATATCGAAAAAAATATTGTTATGAAAAGTGTCTGAGATTTTATTGCCTATGTTTTCTTCTAGGATTTTATGGTTTCAATTCTAATATTTAAGTCTTTAATCAATTTTGAGCTTATTCTTGTGTATAGTGTAAGAAAGTGATCTAGTTTTATTTATTTATTTTTTGCATGTATCTGTCCAATTTACCCAACACCATTTATTAAATAGACAATTGTTACTCCATTGTAATTTTTTGGCCTCCTCTGTCAAATATTAATGGACTATAAAAGTATGAATTTATTTCTGGCTCTCTATTTTGTTCCATTGATCTTTAAGTCTGTTTTTATGCCAGTACCATGTTGTTTTGATTACTATAGACTTATAGTTTGATACCAGGTAATGTGATTCCTCCAACTTTATTCTTCTTTCTCAAGATTGCTGTGGCTATTCAGGATCATTTGTGACACCCACTGAATAGGAGAATATATTTGAAAATATATCTGATAAGAGCTAATATCCAACATTTATAAAGAATTTATAATACTCAACACCAAAATACCAAACAATCCAATCAAAAAATGTCAAAGGACCTGAATAAACATTTCTCCAAAGAGGACACACAGATGGCCAATAAACATACGAAAAGATGTTCAATGTCACTAATCATCAGAAAAATGCAAATTAAAACCCCAATGAGATATCACCTCACACATTTAAGAATGGCTGTCATTAATAAATACACAGCCTGACCTGTGGTGGCGCAGTGGATAAAGTGCCGACCTGGGAACACTGAGGTTGCCAGTTCAAAGCCCTGCACTGGTCTGGTCAAGGCACATATGGGAGTTGATGCTTCCAGCTCCTCCCCCCTTTCTCTCTCTCTTTCTCTCTCACTCTGTGTCTCCTCTCTAAAAATGAATAATAATAATAAAAAAGATTCATTTAATAAATACACAAATAACAAGTGTTGGATGCGACCCCATGTTCGTGGCAGCATTGTTCACAATAGCGAAGATCTGGAAACAGCCCAAGTGTCCGTCAGAAGACAAGTGGATTAAAAAGCTTTGGTACATATATACTATGGAATCCTACTCAGCCATAAGAAATGATGACATCGGATCATTTACAACAAAATGGATGTACCTTGATAACATTATACGGAGTGAAATAAGTAAATCAGAAAAAAAAACTGAGAACAGCATGATTTCATACATAGGTGGGACATAAAAGTGAGACTATAAGACATGGACAAGAGTGTGGTGGTTACAGGGTGGGGGGAGGGAGGGTGGGATAGGGAGGAGGGGAGGGACACAGGGAAAACCAGATAGAAGGTGACAGAGGACAATTTGACTTTGGGTGATGGGTACGCAACACAATTGAATGATACGATAATCTGGAGATGTTTTCATTGTACATATGTACCCTGATTTATTGGTGTCACCCCATTAAAGTTAATAAAAAAAAATAACAAGTGTTGGTGAAGATGTGTAGAAAAAGGAACCCTTGTGCATTGTTGGTGGCAATGCAGACTGGTGCAGACACTATGGAAAGTAGTATGGAGTTATCTCAAAAAATTACAAATGGAACTGCCTATGACTCAGCAATTCATCTTCTGCAACTATATCTAAAGAAACCCAAAACACTAATTTGAAAGAACATATGAACACCTATGTTCATTGTGGCATTATTTACAATAGCCAAGATATGGAAGCAGTTCAAGTGCCCATCCATAGATGAGTCGATTAAAAAACAACAACAACAAAAAAATTCCCTGTGATACATTTACATAATGGAATACCACTCAGACATAAAAAAGAAAAAGGAAATCTTACCTTTTGCAACAGCATGGATGGATCTGGAGAGCATTATGTTAAGTGAAATAAGCCAGTCAGAGAAAGACAAGTACCATATGATTTCACTTATATGTAGAATCTGATGAACACAATAGACTAACAAACAAAATATAAAGAGACTCGCAGATATAGAAAACAGACTGAAAGCTGTTAGAGGGAAATGAGGTTGGGGGGGTGGGTAAAAATGGTGAATGGATTAAACCAAAAAAATAACTCAGATACAGTCAATAATATGATGATTACTAGAGGGACAGGGGTTGAGGGGAGGTAGAAGAGGATAATGGGGGAATAAATAGTGATGGAAGGAGACCTGACTTGGATGGTGAACACACAATATACAGAGAATGTATTATAGAATTATACACCTGAAATCTATATAATTTTGTTAACCAATATAATTCCAATAAATCCAAATAAATAAATAAATAAATCTTGTAAATGTTGGTGTACAAATTCCTGGCTCCTTCATCTCAACTTGGGATGCTGAAGAACTATCCCAGCTCTGGAGCAACTATGTGACTGCCTTATAACCCAACTTATCTCTCTGCCTAATCCTGCTTTCATTGGTCCCAAGAAGACTCCCCAATGAACACCCTACATGATAATATCCATATCAGACTCTGTTTCCCAGGGAACCTCACCTGCTAAAGTTGAGTCAGTAATGGACTACCCAACATGACAATCAGGACCCCTGCTAAGAGACAAAGACAGATGGACTCTGGTATAAGGTACCAGAGCAGTTGTCAAAACTTTCACTTGAAATGGGATGGTACTTTGTATCCTGCCATGTACCCTGTCAGGAATATAAGGGAAATAGTAACTATACTCCTCACAAAAATTAGGGGGTATTCTATTGCTTCATATTCATTTTGAAATATCCCCTGATTTTTGTGAGCAGTATATAAGAACAGTAGAATCAAAAGGTAACTGCTAAATACAATGGACTCTTTATCAACAGATAAAGAACTTCTGGGGGTGATTAATCAGCAATTAAATACTAAGTATGAAAGCCAGAGGGCTCCATAAAAAGACACACATCTCCTAGAGCCAGAACAATAAATTTATTGCAAATATCTTTTATTCCACTCTATGGCATGCCTTTTTTTTCCTTAATGGAATATTTTGAATTGATTCATGATTTTCCTGCCCTAAGAAATATTTGCTTAGCCTAAGATTGTGATGACTTTATCCTACATACATTCTCCTAATACTTTAAAGTTGTACTGTTTAAATTGAGGTCTGTGAGTCATTTTCATTTAATTTTTGTGAATGGTATAAAATAAGCATCAAAGATAAATTTTTCTATGTGGATATCCATTTGCTCTAATACCATTTTCCAAGACTGCATTTTTCACCTTTGAATTTATTTTCCCCTTCTCTCTTCTGTGCCTTGTTGTCATGCTCTCTACTTCTATATTCTAAACCAGTGATTTTCAGTATTTTTTTCTCTCATGGCACACATAAACTAATTACTAAAATTCTGTGGCATGCCAAAAACTATATTTTTTGCCCACCTGATAAAAAAAAATAGGTATGGTTTTGATTCATTAACACCAGACTGCTATTGCTGTGTTGGCCGTTGTCATTTATTGACATTCTAAGGGGAAAGATGTCAGTGCTCCTGACTACTCAGGTATTGCATGTTTTAAAAATTCTTGTGGCACACCGGTTGAAAGTCGCTGTTCTAAACTAAATGATACATTATCATCACTTTATTATTTTCAACTGTCTTTTAAAGAAAAAAATTAAATGATAAAAATATTTTATATCTAGCCATATAGTTACCGTTTTCAATAATCTTTATTCCTTTGTATATATCCAGGTTTCCATTTTTTATCATTTTATTTTTGCTTAATGTACTTCCTTTAACATCTCTGATAGTGCAGTTCTACAGGAAACTAATTCTTTCAGTTTTTGTTTGCATGAAAAAGTCTACAGGGGCTCCTTAGATTACAACACAGTTCCATTTCTACTGCAGTGACGTAACCCAAATTTTGGTGTAGTCGAAACACAACCTAGCCTAAGTCACTTACCTATCCTAACACAGTTATAATCTAGAACATAAAAACACAAACATACCATGTTACTGCATATTCTTCCACCACATGCAACCAAACTAGTTTGTCCATGTAGTCTGTAAGTACGATGCTAATGTCGTAAGTCGAAAAACTCATGTCTCAATTTTTTTAGAGCTTTTATGGGAGTGAGCGTTAAAAACTCGAAATGTCATATGTCAAGACTGTCATAACCCGAGGACCCCCTGTATTTTGTCTTCATTTTTCAGCCAAATATATGGTGACAGAGTATGATTTGACCTTGAGTGGTTCACACACAATGCAATATATAGATCATGTATCATAGAAATCTACCCTTGAAACCTATATGATATTATTAACCATTGTCACCCCAATAAGTGTAATCACTATTATAAATAAATACCATAAAGAGGTCACTAATGTTAACAACACTGAGTCCCTCTGAAAACTAAGCACCTGCAAAAAATAAATAAATAAAACAAAATAGCTTGATGCCTATTTTTCCCTTTCTCAGCAGTTTAAAGAATATTCTGTTATCTTTTGAGATTGTATAACTCTTGATGGGCAGTCTGTGAAAGCAGAAGACAATTTTATTTAATAACAAACCTTGACTATAACCCTAGTTGCAACCTTAATTGCAGTGTTGTGAGAGCCTTGAGCCAGAGGGCCCCACTATACAGCATGCACATTCCTAACCACACAGAAAGTGTGTGATAACATGTAGGAAACATAAACTCCACTAAGTGTGGGGATAGTTTGTTATGCAACAATAGATATTTAATCCAGAGAATATCCTAAAAACTGCCACATATCAAAAATTAGTTACATGCAAAGCACCAGGAAAGCATTATACATCTTAATAGCTACTTCAAAATTGTGAAAGTTAATTTCAATATACAATTTGGACCAACCAAATTATTAATCAAATATTATGGAAAAATACATTATCAGACATATAGTAAATGAAAAAAATTATATTTCATGTACCCCTTCTCAGGAAGTTACTGAAAGATGTGTTCCACCAAGACAAGAAAATAAACCGGGCAAGAGAAAGGCATGGAATTCAAGAAAAAGTGGATATAAACTACGAGAGGCAAAGAGAATTCCAAAAATAGAAGTAAAGAAATAACCCAACATGCTAGCTATGTAGTAGGCTTGAATAACAATCCACTTCGAAATAGGAGAGCTGCAAAAGTGTATGCCAGAACAGGAGACAAATACCCAAATACTTAGTTTAAAAAGTTGAAAATAGTTGCCTCTGAATAACAGAACTAGGTGAGAAAGGGGGATGGCAGTGGGCAAGGGTGGCCCATATCTCACCAACCTTCAGGAAATTCTCAGGTCTACCATTTTTGGAGAGGTAATTTATTTACTAGATCACATAATTGATGTGTCCATGAGAAAATCTTGCTTATGTGGAATTAGTCCTAAGAGTTCAAACATTGTTAAATAGGTATCCATCTTTCTTCTACCAAATCTTTACTCTGTTTTATTCTGCACTCTCTCCAGTAAGCACTCTCTTAAAGGTACTCATTCTTCATTACTCTGGACAATTCCTGCAAATGAAACACACTAAGCCAATCATTGTGGCCAAGGAAAAGAGAATATAACAGCTAGCCTGGAGACCCTAAAAAATGAAAAGAACATCCTTAACTACTGGAATTTATGGAGAAGTAAGTGTTCAGAATGATGGGACTGTATTCACACTCTAACTGGGCCAGAGAGGCCTGCTAAGTTTAAATTTATGGCCAAAAGTAGATTTAAATATTATAATTACCTATGACATTGACACTATATTTATTGGGGGGATATAAACATGGAAGACAGGATGTAGGTTAATTACACCAGAAACAAACCAAAGAGTAGTATAATTTAAAAAACACTGGAAACATAATTGAACAAGAAACAATACAACCTAAAACCCAAAGCCATTCAAAATGGAGACGCATAAAGACTCATAGTAATTTCTTGTCTTCTAGTAATGTTTCCCTGACCCTGCTTCTTATGACTCTAGCTGTTGTTCAAAGCTAGAATCATGATTCCACTTCACCTGGATCAACACTTTTGCTAATGTGTTAACATTTCCTTTGGGTGGAAAAATGACACAAGTTACAGAATGTCTGCTATCTTCTATGGGGTCATCTGGGACAAATTATTGTGTAGCCACCCCTCCTCCTTGGGTTGAGCTTAATGTGGGGACCAATATGGACTCAAGTTATTAATAACATCTGGTCATATAATTGGACATTGTCTGTAGGCGACATCTGGGTCATATGGGGTTACAGTCAATTGTGGATGGGACCAAGCTGTTCTGTTTTGGTAATTGGTAACTTAATATTTTTAAAAATGTGTCAGTGATAATTGGGATATATAAATCCCAAATCAGCCTCCAGTTGTTTGGTCCATGGACATAAAAATTATGCAGTAGTGAGCTAATAAATACAAAAGCCTGAATCAAATGTTTCCATGAATAAAAGAACATAGAAGTTTTCACTGGTATCCTGAGTTGAAGATCTAGGAAATTCCTACATAAAGATTTTACTCATCCATCCCAAAGCACCAGCAGCTGCCATATTATACAGGTAGCTCTTCCCACACACTTCATTGTTTCACAGAAGACCCTTGCACAAACACAGAAATGATTCTCAGAAATGTTCTGGGATACCCAAGAAATGGGTTGCTGAAGTTGCTAAATTGAATTCGTTATAGTTCCACAAAAAGGTGATTAAAAGAACAAGGAAAACTTGATGATACTAAGAAGACCAGAGAGCTAAGCTCCTGGTGTGTGTTTGCTTCTCTACCTCTTCTTTCTGTACACAGATTACAAGTAAATGACAATCTTAAAGTTGGAGACCATGATCTTTATAATTTGGCACAATCAGCAAAATTTGTTGCAATCAGGAACCTGAATTCAGCAAAGGGGGCTATAGAATGAGTCACTAGACATTTGTAAGCCTCTTATCTTCCTTTCCTCACTTGCCCTTTGCTGTCCTGTGTCGCCATATTTGAATTCTAGTGCCCAACTCTGTTGAGTTCGGCATCTAGTGTAAGGTAGGCATCAAACATTAAATCTTTTCATCTAGCCTCTGTTATACACATGCGCACATCTTATGTTTTTCCTGTAAATAAATTTTTCTCCCCAGGCTATATTAACATAGCATGGACACCACCATGTTTAAATGTTAGGAAGGCATTTCCAGCTTTCCTCAATCATTACAGTGAATGATTGCTGAATCATTATAGTGAATGGTCTGTAAAATCTGCAATAGCTATACTAGAAATGACTCCAAATTTTTAATTTTCCTTTTATGGATTCTGGGACTATGATATCCTAAAACATCTAAAGAAAAAACAGGACACTGCAGCCAATTAAGCCGACCGTGCTCTTTTACAGTGGGGGCCCGGTGTGCAATGGCTGCAAACAGTAGCATCCTTGGTAGTGTATGCAACCTGTTGCTGGTATGGGTTGCTTTAAGGGACCTTGGATACAGCCCTTTCTGGTAGACACATATATGACCTCATGCTGTCCCCAATCTAGGCTCCAGACAGGTATGAGGGGTACTTTTGGAAAGCCCCAGGGCACAGTGGCCAGGGTCCACATTGGCCAAGTCATTATGTCCACCCGCACTAAGCTGCAGAACAAGGAGCACATGATTGAAGCCCTACGCAGAGCCAAGTTCAAGTTCCCTGGCCGCCAGAAGATCCACATCTCTAAACAGTGGGGCTTTACTAAATTTAATGCAGATGAGTTTGAAGACATGGTGGCTGAAAAGCGACTCATCCCAGATGGCTGTGGGGTCAAGTACATCCCTAATCGTGGTCCTCTGGACAAATGGCGGGCCCTGCACTCATAAGAGTCTTTGGTGCTGCCCCACCTTATGTGCACTAATAAATCTTACTTCCTGTCAAAAAAAAAAAAAGAAAGAAAAAACAGGAAAGTCATCATGCCAATCAGATCAATTCATGGTAAGCATGGAAAATGAGCTGAGGCTCTGACATAGTGGCTAAGAAAGGGGTCAAAACATCATGAAAGACATGGATAGAAGCAATGAAGGAAGCCATCTAGAAGATTTTCTCTCAATTTCCTGCCCAAGTATGACCCACTGAGACTGTACCTTGGTCTCCCATCTAAACAAGTGCTAGAGACCTAATAATTGGGTTCCTTCTCTTCTAGAGTCACCTAAAATCATCTTGTGTGAAGTTCCAACAAGTTTCCTGATGTTTCACTTTTAACAATGCAAATCTCTCTTCAGGTAAGCCTAGGAGGCTCTCTCTACAGAGCTCATTCTTACCTTCCCCCACCCCCACCCCTTCCCTACCTATATTTTCTTTGCCTCTCTTTCTCCTAAGGTCCAATGCTCTTTTGCTTCTGTAACTGAGCCCACTTCATCTATGGCTCATTTCTACCTCTCTGACTTTCTAAATAAACTTCCTCTTATAGTTCAGAGGAAATAAAAAAGTAAGCCTGAACTTCAGAAGGCCAGGTAAGAAAGGAATTCTTTGTACTTAAAAATTTAAAAGTGTTAGTCTAATAAGAGGCTTGAGAAGATACATCATATAATTTATATAACTATACATGTATATATGGATAGATATATTAAAAGGTGTTACAGGAATATTTTAGAAGTCTATTAAGAGGCATTAAGACATTTTTTTTTAATTTTGGAAATTTTTAATAAAAAGAGAATTGCTGGCCTGACCTGTGGTGGTGCAGTGGATAAAGCGTCGACCTGGAAGTGCTGAGGTCACTGGTTCAAAACCCTGGGCTTGCCTGGTCAAGGCACATATGAGAGTTGATGCTTCTTGCTCCTCCCCCTTTCTCTCTCTCTCTCTCTACCTCTCTCTCTCCTCTCTAAAATAAATAAATAAATAAATAAATAAATAAATAAATAATCCTTAAAAAAAAGAAAAATCTTAAAAAAAATAAAAAGAGAACTGCTTACAGATATATATGTATATATAGCCTACCTATCATCTATCTATCATCTATTTATCTACCTACCAATTTTTCCATTCCAACAAGACATACACATACATACACACAAACACATCTGTAAGAAATTATTTTTTTTACAAATAAAATTTTCTTAGTTCCATAAAAAGTACTTGGTTGCTATGTCAAGAATGATCTGCGTAGGAGCTTCTATGAGTTCTGTTGCTTTTATTATATATATAACTGTACTTACTCCTTTGGTTGAATGCACAGATGTATAGTGGACCCTTGAATAACATGGATTTGTACTGCATGGGTCCACTTATATGTGGATTTTTTCAATAAGTACCTATATTGTTTTCAACCTAAAGTTGGGAGTCTGCAGATGCCAAAGGCTGACTGTATGCATTGATTTACACCATTTTATATAGAGGACTTGAGCATCCACAGATTTTGCTATCCACAGGGGTGGATACTTGTTCTGGAAACTTCCCCTGTGGATACCCAAGGACAACTAAGTTTTCTTTTTTTTTCCCCAAGGACAGAGAGAGAGAGTCAGAGAGAGGGATAGATAGGGACAGACAGATAGGAACGGAGAGAGGTGAGAAGCATCAATCATTAGTTACTCGTTGCCTTTGCGACAACATAGTTGTTCATTGATTGCTTTCTCACATGTGCCTTGACCGCGGGCCTGCAGCAGACCGAGCCACCCCTTGCTGGAGCCAGCGACCTTGGGTTCCAAGCTGACGAGCTTTTTGCTCAAGCCAGATGGGCCCACGCTCAAGCTGGCGACCTCCGGGTCTCGAACCTGGGTCTTCCGCATCCCAGTCCGACGCTCTATCCACTGCGCCACCACCTGGTCAGGTTAACTAAGTTTTGAGGGAGTTAAAAGGTATCCACAAATATTCAACTGTATGGAAGTGGGTCTATATAACCTCCATGTTGTTCAAGGGTCAACTGTATTTGCATAAAGCTAAAATTATGTCTAAAAGCAAATATGTCTATTTTCAGTTTTGGGGTGTTTTTTCACATTTATTGATTGATTTTTTTTTTTAAGAGAGAGAGGAAGAGAGAGAGAAGCAGGAACTTCAACCCGTTCCTGTATGTGCCCTGACCAGGGATCAAACCAGCAACCTCTGAGCTTCAGAGGATGCTCTAACCAACTGAGCATCTGGCCAGGGCTAAAAACATAGTCTTGAGATAAAAAAATAAATAGAATTTAACACCTTCTTAAAAACTGGAATTCTACACTGTAATTATCAATTAATATAATAATAATTATTATGTACAAAGTGACACCAGAATTTTGACTCTCAGATAAAACCTTTAAAGCTTTATATTTGTATCTGGTTGAGCAAGAAACTGTGCCTCTCAGATCACTTAATCCAAAAAGTATTATTTGCTGATGGCCCCAGAGTTGTACTCTGAAATTTATCATGATACTTGCACTGAAGCTATACTTCCCAGGGATTCTCCAGGCCAGTGATTGTGTCTAGCATGATCATTAAACCCAGCCCATTCCTAGGAGACACTTGAGTCCTCTACCTTTGATTTGAGGACTCCTCACCAGCCATACTGAACCTTTTTAGAACTATACTACAGGTTAAGACTCTTCTACTCAATCTTCCTTCCTTCCCTCTGTCTTTCAAAAGGGTCGAACCTGTATCATTGCACTTCTAATCCTGTCTTGCTATCTTCTTCTCAGAAGACTTGAACTAGCATAGTATCTTACCTTAATAATACAGAATTCTAAGATACTGCATACCTCCTTAAAATCTTCCTGGAGAAAAAATTAAAGATTTGGGCACTAAATTGTGATAAAACCAACATAGAGAATCATTTTGGATTTTTACATTCTAAACTTTTAGTATAACACAATGTTAATTTGGTAGAAGAAATGTTATACAGTATAAAAGGAAGCTAAAAATAATTTTAAAGGTTTTAATAAATAATTAAATTTTAATGGAATTAACAGCAATGGAATAGAAAACAGCATTGGGTTGCCCAGGCAGAACTGTGGGTATGGCTCTTATGCATGTAATACTTCATTTGGTCATTAAATATGGACTGGATGGTGGCTAAGTGAAACTTCCATACATAAGTTGAAATATTCATATATGTACACCTCCTTTCCCCAACTCTTAAGGTAGACTCAAGTAACTGTTTTTTCTACCATCTTCCAGGGTTTTAATATCACACAAGTAAAATAACCTCTTGACTGAAAGCCATTACCTTCTAAGAAAACTGCCAGTTATTTTATGCTGATAACCTCCCAGAAGTAAAAACAAATTAAACTAATCATATGTAATATAACAAAGTCTCAAAGCTCATTAGCAATTATGACTAACTACAAGAAAATAATTTGATGTATCCTTAGTGGAATTTGGTTTAAGAATAAAGTTGCAAAACATTTTCAACATTTAAAAATAAGTTTGTCAGATAAAAGAAGTAATTATATTAATTTTGTTTGGAATCAGGATTTTAAGTATAGGAGAGAAGGGAGTGAAATCATAAAAATGAACTGTTTGAATCAGGAGCTGTAATGTTAGATCTGAATCAAAAATATCAATATGAACCCATGCTTTTGAAAGAAAAAGAGCATGTTTACCAATGATGCATGTCAGATTGAATGAGCTAGGGACGAGGGCTTCAATAAGCATCCTAATGTGTAAACTTCACTATTATTATTTCTAATGCCATTTTCCCAGGAGACCCTAAAGAAATCGTTGATTCCATGTCTGGGTAAGGTGGGTTACGAGCCTGGGAGCAACTTGCTTTAGCAGGAGACAAGAAATAATTCAGATTAATGGGACTGCGTCAAAAGAACACAAGTGTTGTAAAAGACAATAATTATTGCCCTTTGTTAAATCACACTGAATTTCTGGAAAGCCAAGAGTCTATAATGGTACACAGAAAAAAAATTACCAGAAAGTCAAGTAAAGATGATGAATTGAATAGCCTGTATTACTTATGAATCCTTTTTCAAATATGTTCTTATTTTGATTCATTTACTTTATCAGTGAAAAATACAATATTTAGTAAATATTAAATATATAACTAAAAAGCATTTTCTGGCAGTAGAATGATTCCACAAATTGTGACCATAAGTTAGACAAAATTATTCAAGAGTGCCAAATTTCAATCAGATACAATTTCAAATATCCATGAGCATATTATAGTCTTAACAATATGGGGAAAAAAGCAAAATATTATTTAGCTCAGAGGTCTTTAAAACCAGTTTGAATGGCATTTCCATGTCTTAAAGTCCTGTCAAGGTAAAAGGTATGGAACTTAGAAGTTAAATATTACTGAAGCAAACAAATACAGCACTTACGTATTTAAGAGTCAAACCAGACCTGTGCTGGCGCAGTGGATAGAGCTTCTACCTGGAATGCTGAGGCTGCTGGTTTGAAACCCTGGGCTTGCCTGTTCAAGGTGCATAGGAGAAGCAACTACTATGAGTTCATGCTTCCCACTTCTCTCCTCCCTACCCCTTCTCTCTAAAATCAATTAATAAAATCTCACCTGACCAGGCAGTGGCACAGTAGTAGATAGAGTGTCAGACCCAAGTTTGAAACCCCAAGGTTGCTGGCTTGAGCGTGGGCTCATCTGGTCATCTGGCTTGAACACAGTCAGGATCAGGGTTGCTGGCTTCAGGATGGCATCATAGACTTGATTTGACCCCATGGTTGCTGGCTTGAGCCCAAAGGTCACTGGCTTGCACAAGGAGTCACTGGCTCAGCTGGAATCCCCTGGTCAAGGCACATATGAGAAAGCAATCAATGAACAACTAAAGTGCTTCAACTTAGCCCTGGCCAAATAGCTCAGCTGGGTTGGTTTGAGCAGTGGTCGGCAAACTCATTAGTCAACAGAGCCAAATATCAACAGTACAACAATTTAAATTTCTTTTGAGAGCCAATTTTTTTAACTTAAGTTATATAGGTAGGTACATTGTTACTAACTTAATTAGGGTACTCCTAAACTGGCCTTTGCTAAAAACGTCCTCAATCTAATTGAGGCACGTTTGCTGAGGTCGACCCCTTCCAACTCTCCCAACCACACTTATCTTGTAAGATTGCATCCAGTAATTAAATACAGAACTTGATTTTTCTTGACTCTTCTGAAGTTCCTCAACTGCTTTCTTCCTTGTATCACCGACGGGATACTTAGTACTAAATGACACGTGTTTAGTTGTAAAGTGTCTCTCCAAATTTGATTTCTTGTTATGCGCCATTATTTCCTGACAAATAAGACAGGTCTAAAGGCCATTTAAGCTTTGAATAGACGTGAAAGTCTCGGTCCATTCAACTTTAAATTCACGGTTTTTGTCTTCCATTTTTCTTTGCTTCTTCTTTGTAGCCATGTCAGATAAGGCACCTAAAAAAATGTTTCATTTTATAATAATACAGCCACTAACACAAAATAATTACAATTCTTAAATTGATGACAAAAATGCCTGTTGGATTTGCAGCTGGTTGGAAAAATACAGGTAACTTTATGCTTCCAGTAAGTAATTTTGTAACCTGCGCGTGATTTGCAGATACAACTGGCACTAACCACTGCACAATGAGACTGCTGACTGACTGGCTCACTCAACTCGTGCATGAATCATGTGCACCTCCCCTGGGCTGCGTATCCCGAGGCCCGTCTGCATCGTGTCTCCCCTTGCGGAAGCCACAGACACCTCTGCGTGTACCTGCGCGCCCACACGCGGTATTTTGTGGAAGAGCCACACTCAAGGAGCCAAAGAGCCCCCTGTGGCTCCGGAGCTGCGGTTTGCCGACCCCTGGGTTAGAGCATCGTCCTGAAGCGCAGAGGCTGCTGGTTCATCTCAGGTCAGGGCACAGACAGAAACAGATCGGTGTTCCTGTCTCTCTCTCACCCTCTCCCTTCCTCTTTAAAATCAATAAAATAAACTTTAAAAAATAACAAAAAAATAAAGTGTCGCAACTACTAATTGATGCTTCTCATCTCCTCATCTCTCTCTCTCCTCCTGTCTATCCCTGTCTGTCTCTCTCACACAGTAAATAAATAAATAAATCTTTAAAAAAGTCAAACTATAAAATCCAAGTCATCAACCCAGATAATAGCAACCTACCTCCATGAATGGACAAGAATTAGAAAAGCAACTTTCAAATATGTAGTACAATATTATTAACTGCAGTTGCCATGCCGTGCATTATATACCTGTGACTTATTTAATGTTTGTATCTTATTTATTTTATAAATTTGTACCTTTTGACCCCCTTTAACCGTTATTTTGTTCACCTCCAAGCTCCTGCTTCTGAGAACCATCAGTCAGTTCTCTGTATCTATGAGCTTGGTTTTGTTTCTTGTCTTTCTCTGCCTGACTTATTTCAAGTAGCATAATGCCTTCAAGGTCCAACCATGTTGTTGCAAATGGCTAGATTTCATTCTTTTTCATGGCTGGATGATATTCCATTGCATATTTATACCACCTCTTCTTTTGTAATTTGTTGTGATTTCTGATCTAAAAAATATTCACTTATATACCTAATTTTTAAATCTTCTTAAAGAAGGTCCCTCAATTTGTAAAACTTTAGGACCCACAAAACTTGGATCTGTCACAAACCATATGTGTTAACTAAAGTAGCTGCACTGACATGGAAACAGGTATATTATATATTTTGTTCGTATAAAATTCAAATTTCAGAATAATATCAACAATATGATTCTACTTAAGTAAAAAAAAAAAGTTTTTCAAGTTTGACTCTATGATTTTTGTATTTTAGTTAAGCATTTGTATTAGCTTTTCAGTTCTACAAAGAGCACATGTGAATTTTCTACCTTAATTCATGTTTGTAAGTGGTAATAAAACATTTCAAAGACTCCAATTCTTGTATTCCCTCAAATTTTCACATTATGAAATTATATTATAACCTCGGACTACTCCTGGGAAACAATGCCGGTGGTGACGTAGGGGTCACTCACTGCGCATGTGCTGAGGTGGGTTAGCTGTCCAATCCGAGGTGGTCCTCACAAGCAAGGTTCTGTGTATTGTTGTAATAACATTGACTTTGAAGGCATTTTGAAAACTTCTTTCAAAAGGTTAAGTGATGATTCTGGCCTGGCCTGTGGTGGCGCAGTGGATAAACTGTCGACCTGGAACACTGACATCTCCAGTTCGAAATCCTGGGCTTGCCTGGTTGCAAGGCACATACAACAAGTGACCAATGAACAGATAAAGTGAAGCAACTACTTCTCATTCCCACGATCCTCTCTCTGTAAAATCAATAAATAAAATCTTTAAAAAAAAAAAGAGGTTAAGTGATGATTCTGAATTGAAGGGAAAATAAAGTTCTGTGTATGCAAAAGAGCAAGGAAAAACCAACTTGGTAGACATTTGACCTTAAGCAGTACATCACCTTGGGGTGACAGCCTCCTCCACATGCTTCTCTGCACTTGGCCCAAACAACTGGCCCAAGGCCCAAACCACCTGCTACCATTCCTGATGAGATGTGTACAAACTCCAAGGCCAAAGAACCCCCAGGAACCGTGCTTTCGGCAGGAGAGAGGCAAAGTCGTTGGTCCAGCTGCCTGAACAGAAGCCGCTCATTCCAGTGACTCAGGGATTCACTAAGGAAAACCCCTCCAGAGCCCTAGCCGGGGAGGTGCCACGCTCTGGCCAGAAGCACAGCTCTGGATGCTGGGTGCAGGGCCCTGTTAGTGGCACTAACGCCTTTTACTAGACCGCAAGCCCTCTGCGCCCACCAAGAGAGCCCATCCCACATGAAACTCCTGAACATCCCACATCAAACTCCTAATTTGTTTGAAATTAGATTGTATGAGTTGTTAATTCTGATACCTGTTGTCACATCTTGTGATAAATATGTTGTTGGTTACCTGATACTGAAGTATATCTCCCAATAGTCATGCTGCCAATGAAAGAGCAGAAAGAAAATGTAAAGCCTTTACTCTTAAGAACCAGGGAGCCATTTGCTTCTCAGTAGGTGCACTTTCTCTTTCTCTCATTTGTTTCACTTGCAGTTCTAGGGTATACAGCCTACTTTTTTATCATCAAATTTTATTCTTTGCCATTCTGGGCATCACAAGCTATAATTCTGGTAATAGAAGCCTGGCAGGTTCACATTGGATTCAGGCAGACTGTAGAGCAAGGTTCTATCGAACCCTAGGGGTTCGATGAGTCGGTCTCAGGGGTTCAGAGAAGCCTCTGCTGCGGAGGCCAGAATAAAGTAATACCATAATTTGTTGTGAGTTCATGCACTTTGTTGGTTTTGTTCTTTGAGCAAGGTGATGTTCATGCACGGCTCATTTTGTGCACCAGTAAAAAAACATATACCTATGTCTTGAATTTAGAAAAAAAAATTATATTTTATTTATCACTAAAGAAGGGTTCGGTGAATGCGCATATGAAACTGGTGGGTTTGGTACCTCAAAAAAAGGTTAAGAACCACTGCTGTAGAGGAACTGCAGGGCTGGAAAGCATTGGGCCACTACTGTTTAATAGATTTTCACAATGGCGGAAAGCAGACAGGCAGGGAAAACCTCTTCTCACAGCAGCAGGTGCAGGAACAGCAAATGAGTCCCTCACAGTGGCGGGCAAGTGATCTGCAATCCACCCTAAGGGCAAGCACCCGTAGCCTTATATAGGCTATACACATGGGCCTATATAAGGCTCTTCCATGTGCTCATGCACTAATCATGCAAAGTGCAAGTGAGCAAGCCTAACACAGTTGTTTTCCCTACACAAGGTTATTGCAGTTGATCAGAGATTAGTGTTAGACCTCTGCATTTTTAAATAACAATAAGGCAATGTGCTCTTATATCTTTAACCCCAAGTAAAATTTAAGTGCAGGAAGAAAATACTCAAAATTGCCTCAGCCCTGGTAGAATACATTTTAAACCAGTGTTTTTCAACCTCCGGTCTGAGAACTGGTACCAGTCTGCCAACTGGCTGTGAAAGAGTCAACCACTCTGATGTATGAAAATTGTAAACCCAATGATCTTAGTCAAATTCTCTATGCTCAAAGTGGTTGCCACTTAGCAGCCTGTATCATCAATAAAACTACTATTGAAGTTGTTTTAGGTATCTTTGGAACTAATAGATGCACAATAGACAAAAAACGTTTGGACTAACTTATGTAGTATTCAATACATTATACATGTGGAGTTTGGAAATCAAGCACCAGCTGGTACTGTGTTGCACTGTTATACACGGTAAGACAAAACTTTATTTGTTGTGTGTTTCTGTTTCCAGCCAGCTAGGTCGTACACAGGCTCTAATCCTACACCTTCTCTTTGTATTTCTTTTTTTTCACTCTTGTGCAGATTGTGTTCATACATACTTATGTGGTGTTCAATGCACTGTACATGTGGCATTTGGAAACCAAGTACCAGTTTGCACCATAGTGCGCTGTTGTGCACAGTATGATGAAATTTGATCTGTTATGTGTTTCTGTTTCCAGCCCCCTCCCTCTCTCAGCAGTACATTTTTTTCATGCTTGCACAAAGAATCATCAGGTACTCGCCTGTTCAGAATGCATCTATATTGTTTGCAAATAAATTACTGTTTTAGTGTCATTGTGCTATAAATTTTAAACTGTCCAAAATGGAAAGAAAACAACAACAAAACATTTTAATCTTCAAAAGCACAAACAATAGTCAAAAGAAAAATAGCAATGACACCAAAAGTAAACCAAGCACTAGTGCTTCTAGCTTAAAAGAAACAGTGAAAAGTAATTGTGTTGACAATTTGGAAGGTGCCACAGGAACCAGAAAAAGAAAAAGAAAATGAGTTTTGTTAAGCAGTATGATAAGGAGTATTTAAAACTTGGTTTCACTGTTTAACTTGGCAGTGAATTATCGACACAGCCCTTATGTGTAGTATGTTCTGAAATTCTGTTAAATGATACAATACAACCTTCCAAACTTACTCATCATTTGCATTTGAAGCATAGTAATCTTAATGAGAAGTCACTGGATTTTTTTTTTAATTACACAACCAAATGAAAAGTCAGAAACTCAAATGAAGAAAATGATGACTAGTGAAAAATCACTGCTTTGAGCATCTTATTTAGCTGTCCTTAAAAGATAAAATAATAAAAATTCACTATTGGTGAAGAAATTAGTAAAGCCTTGCATCTTAGATGTCACTTGGGAAATGTACGGTCCTCAAGCAACACAAAAACTTGAGGCTATACCACTTTCAGACAATACCATTCAGAGAATTGTTAATATAGTCAATGAAATTGAAGAGTAAATTGTAGAGGACATAAAGAAATCAAAATGTTTTTCCATTCAACCTGATGAATCAACTGACACGAGTAACCATGCTATTCTACTTTGCTTTGTGAAGTATATCGATGATAAAGACTTTAAGAAAGAACTACCCTGTTGTCTTGATCGACCTTGTCAGACCACTAGTTCAGAGATATTTAATGCTCTTAATGAGTAATTTCAAGTGGAGGGCTTACACTGGGGCAAGTGCATCGGAGTGTATAAACAGTGCTCTGAACATGATTGGACAACACTCAGTGGTTATTATAAAAATAAAGGACATTGCACATCCAGAAATATTGTCCACACAATGTATGATTCACTGGCAGCATTTAGTTGCAAAGAAACTTTCCTCTGAATTGAACACAGTGATGAATGATGCAGTAAAGATCATTAATGATATTTGTAGTCAAGGTTTAACCTCTCACCTCTTCATGATACTATGTGAGAGCATGGGTTCACAACACCAACATCTCTTTTTCGATATGGAAGTGAGGAGACTCTCAAGAGGAAGGGTTCTTTAACACCTTTTTGAGCTGAGAGAGAAAGTGAAATGGTTTCTGTGAGAGTAAAACTCGATAGAGCTTCGTTGGATAAAGAACAAATGACTAAGCTTGCATATATGATGGATATGTTTAGCTTCTTCAATGAACTAAATAGTTCTCTTCAGGGGTTTAACACAAACATTTTTACATTGAGAAATAAGATAAATGCATTCAAAAAGACACTTGTTCTTTGGGAAAGCTGCATACAGGAAGAAGATGTAGAAATATTTCTGCTTTTTCAAGATGTTTTGATTGCTGCTGACGTCAACTGGTAATTCGTATTTAATAAAATAAGACAATATTTAATAGCGTTAGTTCAAAACTTTGACCGTTATTACCCTGAAAATGAGGATCCCCGTAAAAGTTACCTTTAGATCCATAACCTGTTCATGAAAGAGATATCAACTCCTGCTCTGTAAATCATTGTGAAAAAGAAAAACTAATAGATTTGTCTTCTGATGTAACTCTGGTGTCCACACTTAAAATGCAGTCATTGTCACAGTGTTGGTATATCACTGAAAGAAGAATATCCATCTCTTAGTAATAAAGATATTACATATTTAATCATATTTTATACTACCGACTTGTGTGAGAAAACTTTTTTGGGCCTATCACTAATAAAAACTAAACAGAGAAACTGAATGAATGTCACTACAGTGCTTTGTTTCTCAGAAACAAAACTGCAGCCTTAGTTAGAAAGTATTCTTGCAAAGAAGAAACAGCAGATTTTGCACTGACTTTACTTGAATTAAGTACTACTCTCTAGAAATTTCAGTTATAGTCTATTTAAAATATTCTTTTACTGTTCATCTGGTTATTTTAGAGAGTTTTTACTTATAGTATTATAATTAAAACACAATGCACCAAACACTAAGAATGGTTCTTAGTTCTCGTTAGCAGTCCCTGGAATAGTTCTATTTTCACTAGTCCACAAGTGTAAACAAATGGAAAACCACTGCTTTAAACCAATACTTTCTGTTTCTTATTGTCATAAACCCATACACATCGTTTTTTATGGAGTTTTATAATAAGCATTTAGGTATTACTTATCAGGCCCTGATCTAATTATTTGGAACTCTGTAAATCCTGACAATCCTGAAGTAGGCATATTTTCCTCACTTAGCAGATGAGGAAACTGAAGAACAGTAAGAAACTCAGGCCATCTGGCCTAGAAGCTGTTTTAAAATGGATATTTAATTAAATACTCTTGTGCAGATTAGCAGATGATGGTTCTAATGAACTTGGCGTATGTGAATGTACAGATACTACATTTTCAATACCACCTTATATTTTATGTAAATAAAATCAAACTCTAAAAAATAAATTATTTATGCTATTAATCTTAAAACTAGATTATATGATAACGATCACATCATTTCGCCTGATGTGTAATACCAAGGAAGTTAACTAAGGCTCTTTATTGGTCTTAGTCAGCTAATATTTACAGCATTCCTAATACCACAGAACAGTTTCAGAGCCCTAAATTATAATCCTAACAAAATTATGACTATTGAATAAACTTTGCAATATATACTTATCATAGAATATAATTTTACTGTGTTCTTATTTTATTCTATTTACTGTCATCCCTTTATACAGTGTGTCCGTAAAGTCATGGTGCACTTTTGACTTTTGACTGGTCAAAATTGCACCATGACTTTACGGACACACTGTATTTTAGGTTTGATACTTCATATAAAACATTTCTACTAAAATATTTCATAGATATTTTTAGATTTTTGCTGTTATGAATCTGGACAGGATTCCCTAACTTTTATTCCAAAATCAAAGTTTGCTTTAACAATTATCCTAATTTTAAGTGAAAAGATTGGGGCTTAAACAAGTTACATACTAAGGCAGATTGGAGTATAGAATAGAAATCCTATCCTAGGGCTCAACAGACTTCAAAAGGGCTTGAGTTTACAGTATTAATATATCTTTTTAGAACCAATATATTTCAGAAGCACAGACCTATGGTCATAAAAAAAAATGTGGTTACTTATCATCCATATGCTCTAAGTATAATAATTCAAAATAAAATTTAACATTTGATTTTTTTAAATGTCCATCATAACATTATCCTGTGCTTTTTAATGAAAAGGGTAATATTGTTAGTTTTTTTCCCAAAGATTTGTAATGGAAATTAGTTTTTTATTATAAAAATTAGAAACAAAAAAACTTATGGTTGGACAGCAAGACCCTGAATTCAATTTCAACATCTGGCTTTCCACATTAGATATAGGCACGAGTGATTCTGTGTCAGTTTTATTCCTTCAATTTTTTTCCTTTTAGGATTCTCTCATATTTTGTTATTATTTGAAGCTCAGATCATGGCTCTGAATCATTTTTGTTCTCTTTTCCTCCCCCAACAGCTGTTTCAAAACTTCTGCAACTCATTTGCAGTGGAGTCTAGAATCTCTCTTGCAAGTAAGCTTACTGGGTGGGCTGAACTGCCATGGAATGGAAGGATTGTTAGGAAGTCGGTATGTTGCTGAGAAGTTCTGCTGATTTGCTCTGTAAGCTGAATGGAGTGTCAGAGAATTCTCCTTTTCTTTGATGAACAAAGGAGTATATGTTTTGACCTATATCAATGATTCTATTTGGATCGATTACTTTAAGGTTACATTTTTTAATCTGTATATGAAGGTTGCACCTAATTATCCCTGTAATCAGATAAACAAGTGTCAGCTGTTCATATTTCAACTCTTTCTGCCAATAACTGCTGGAAGTGATTTAATGCAGCTGGAGAAGAACACTGACAATCATTATATCCTGCAAAGTGTGAAATAATTTCATTGCACTGCTGTGGTCTTTTTAGTCTGATAAGTAACAATGTTCAGTAGATGAGACTGTAAAAATAAAAGGAAGCCTGTTTTAATATTTTAATATAATTAAGAAATAGTGAAAAAGAGGGGTGAGTCCTTGGGCACCTCTGTGCTGTGTGTCTGAGAGCTTGTTATAAGAATGCACTGTTAAGTGTCCAAGGGAAATGCTTTCATCTGAAAGATACTGTGCTTTATTCTGATTGTTTTCCCCCATCTGACAGAAACCCTTGCTGAGTAAAAGCACAGATGTGGCTCATTTGGAGACAATGAAGGAAGACGAGAAAAACGCTGCAGTCGAGCAAAGGAGCAGGTAGTAAGTCATGCTCGCAAACTTGGGTTATTTTCTTTTCTTTTCACTTACCTCAGCCACTCTGGATCTTCTTTGAAGAGGCCATGCCCTCACCTCTCCCTTGGCGCAGTTACCTCCCCGGCGAGTTTTCTGCCTCTGTGGACACTAGGCCCTGCAGTAGCCCCTTGGAACTCCCAGGCAAAGCAGGGAAGCTCTTCTCTGGGGACACTCCTCCCAGGGCCCCTCGGCTGCCTCGCCGGCTGGCCTGGTGCTCCATTGACTGGGAACAGGTGTGCTTCCTACAGAGGTTGGGAACTGGGGGCTTCGGATCAGTGTACAAGGCAACTTACCACGGTGTGCTAGTGGCCATAAAGCAAGTGAACAGGTGCACCAAGAACCGACTGGCATCCCAGCGCAGTTTCTGGGCTGAGCTCAACATAGCAAGGCTACGCCATGACAACATCGTAGGTGTTGTAGCTGCCAGCACATGCACGCCTGTGGGCTTTAATAGTTTAGGCACCATAATCATGGAGTTTGGTGGCAATGTCACTTTACACCAAGTCATTTACGGTGCTACCAGCTGCCCTGAGGAGGAGGAGGACGTGAAGCCTCAGTGTTGGCCTGGAGAGCAATTAAATTTGGCTAAGTGTCTGAAGTATGCCCTGGATGTTATAAATGGACTGCTTTTCCTTCACTCACAAAACATTGTGCACTTGGACCTGAAGCCAGCTAACATTCTGATCAATGAACTGGATGTCTGCAAAATTGGTGACTTCGGTTGTTCAGAGAAGCTGGAAGATCTCCTGTGCTTCACGACTCCTTCTTATCATCTAGGCGGCACATATACCCACCGAGCCCCAGAGCTCCTCAAAGGAGAGACTGTAACACCCAAAGCTGACATCTATTCTTTTGCCATTACACTCTGGCAAATGACTACCAAGGAGGTGCCTTACTTGGGGGAGCGTCAGTACGTGCTCTATGCTGTAGTGGCCTATAACCTTCGACCGTCTCTCTCAGCAGCTGTCTTCAGTGAGTCCATCCCTGGGAAAAGACTTGAGAAGATTATCCAGGACTGCTGGAGGGCCAGCGCTTTGCAGAGGCCAAGTACAGAACGTCTTCTCGCTGACCTTAACTCTTTGAAAGCTGAATTTGGCTGACTCTAAACCTGTATCAAGATAAGCTTTTGTCTCTGTTTCTATTTATTTTTAAAGAAGTGAAGATGTAGGGGGAGAAACATATTTGTAGGCCATATTTTTAGAAAATAAAGTTACTAAAACCTCCTTTAGTCTCAAAAGCGTTTTCTAAGACCTACAAATCTAGTAGTCATATCAGTACTTAGTAACTAAGCTTATTACTTTATAGTTATATGCTTTCCTTTCTCAGCTAGTGGGCTTATTTTAATGGTTCCATAGTATTGCATTTATTCAAATTTCTAGTTAATAAACCTATTTGTCCAAAACAGAACTGAACCATAAAATGCCAAAATTTTCTATAAATTCTCCATATCCACCACCTAAATTAAACTGTTAACAGTTACTTATTCCCATACCAAATAAACATTTTTTGAAACAAATAATGTTTTCCTGCCCCCCTAAAGTTTCTTGTTTGTAATGACCTTCATAAACAAAATTCACAAGTTGAGGTAAATCTGCTTTTAAAGGAATAATATCTTAAATGATTTTTTGTGATATTTTGAAGTTGTGCATGTCATGAGTAGAAAATTTTGTTATACTTCCAAACTGTCTCTTTTACCTGTTATTTGGACTCAGAAGTAGATGACAAAACAAATGAAGACTGTGTAAGATGAGAAAAAATTATAACCTTGAGGAATAGTAAAATTTAACACATGGATGAAAGAGGTCAGACAAGCAGAACAGATTGTCCACTCTAGAAATCAAGGTCATGGCTGCTGCTACAAAAAATTTAATAGAATGAGGTGACTGGATCTTGTCATTAGGACAACCCCGACTTCCATTTAACAACAGCAGTTTCAATGGGTAATGGAGGACAAGGCCACTACAATGTACCACAGAGTTTTGGCAAGGGCTTGATATAGAAGCTGTGTTTGGACTGTTAGGAAAGAAGGAAGAAACAGGCACTATAAATGGGATAAGAGACATAAAAATGTTTATTAATTTTTGGTTTGCTTTAGTTTAGTTTTTGGATGAAGGAAATGAGTTTATTTGCGAAAGGAGCAAGAGAAGACAAAGATAACTGATAAAATTTTAAATATGTGTAGAAGAAATGAAAAGTGGTAGTTAGGGAAAGAGATGGTAGCCTTGGAGAGAGAGAGCATCTCTTCCCAGAAGTGAGGAAAGGCATGTGGGACAAGTGCCATTATATGTAAGTTTTTTTTTTTTTAAACATTTAATTTTTTTTTAATTTATTTTATTTTTATTTTATTCATTTTAGAGAGGAGACACAGAGTGAGAGAGAGAGAGAGAGAGAGAGAGAGAGAGAGAGAGAAAGAGAGAAAGAGGGGAGGAGCTGGAAGCATCAACTTCCATATGTGCCTTGACCAGACCGGTGCAGGGTTTTGAACTGGCGACCTCAGTGTTCCCAGGTCGACACTTTATCCACTGTGCCATTATATGTAAGTTTTTAAGTAAGAAAAAGAGAGGTTGGGGAAGTTCATGTCTTCATGTCTGTGAACTTCTTTTTCCTGTTAAGAATGATTAAGGAGCTATGGCCTAATAGTTCTGTTGATTAGAGCATTGGCCGGAAGCACAGAGGTTGCTGGTTCAATCCCCAGTCAGGGCACACAAGGAACAAATCAGTGTTCTTGTCTCTCTCCCTTTTTTCTCTGGCTAAATAAATAAATAAATAAAAAGAACAATTGAGGAGCCTGATCGGTGGTGGCGCAGTGGATAGAGTGTAGACCTGGAACACTGAAGTCCAGGTTTGAAGCCCCAAGGTCACTGGCTAGAGTGCAGGCTCGCTGGCCTGAACATGGGATCATCCACATAATCCCATGGTTGCTGGCTTGAGCAAGGGGTCATTGGCTTGGCTAGAACACCGTGGTCAAGACACATATAAGAAGCAATCAATGAACAATTGAAGTGATGCAACTATGAGTTGATGCTTTTCATCTCTCTATCTCTGTCTCCCTCACTAAAAAAAAAAAAAGAATAATTGAGGGTAGGTGGTTCATAGAGTGATATAATGGTTTAGAGATAATCTTGAGATAAGCTAAATGGAACTATCCAAGACTATGTAAAATATTGGAACAGTGTTGCTAGCTCTGTCCACGTAGTTTAGAGAACAAACCAACCGTATACCAATAAATAATTCCCTCCTCTGTTTATTGTAGCAACAGTAGTTCATGTTGGCAAGTTTAAGATATAATGGATTAGCCTGACCTGTGGATAAAGCATTGACCTGGAATGCTGGGGTTTCCAGTTTGGAACCCCAGACTTGCCCAGTCAAGGCACAGATGAGAAGCAACTATAACATGTTGATGCTTCTCACTCCACCACCACCCTTTTTCTCTCTCTCTCTGTCCACCACCCTCTTTAAAATCAATAAATAAAATCTTTTAAAAAAGATATAATAGATTAATGGATCAGTTTGTTCCACCAAGTCTGTACAAATGAGCTTCTAACTATGCTGAATACCTCATTAACAGACTATCGGTGAACTATATATATGAGGACCCCCCATTAAGCAGTAAGGTCCAGAATTTGCTCCCAGAATGAACATGGCTACAGCTTAGAGTCAAATATCTTCCCTTATCCTGGAAACCACAGAGTGACAAAGAGAAGAAAGGGCTTTCCCAGTTGTAAACCTCATAATCAATGATGGTAGGAGACATAGAAAATGTACAAACTCCAATATATGTGCAGTGACAATAACTGGACACAGCCGGTAGGAAAAGAGTACAGGGAGAGAAGTAGGGAGATAGGGAAGGGCAGAGGGACCTATCAGGGGCAGATCTCAGAAAGACTTGGCAAAAATAGATACCCTGAAGAACAGGTGCTCTCTGTGAAGTGCAAATGTTGAGGAAGAAACTCATGAGAACTGGGCTGAGTTCAAACTGAGGTGAGCCCACAAGAGTTGGTAGAGTAAAGTAAAGGGAAGAGACAGTGCTCAGGAGGATCTAGCCACCTCTGAGCTCGGAGAGTGGCAGCAAAATATCCCTCATGAACATGAGAGGGTCCCCCTAGAAGGTGGGACCAGGGAACGCAAGACAGGACACAGAAGCCTCCTGTGCCGGAGAGAGACAAGTGTGGTTGCATGGAGGAACTCACAGTAATGCCATGTTTACAGGAAACAAATATGGCCTTTGCGGTCACAGAGAAAGGAAATCTTGAGTTGTAGGAAGAGTACCCTGATGGGAGGTAGAATAAGCCCCTGGATGGCTTCATCTGGATAGGATATCATTTATCAAATTAAGTCAGAGGTACAAGCATATTTAGCAGTTCAAAAACAAATATTAAGGATAATTGAGTTAAATTGGGGCACAGGAGAGGAGAGGAAAAGGATACAAGCTGTCAATGTTATTGTTTGTATAAGTAAGCTCACAGACATTGTCTAAGATTAAGGAAATTATATACATGTAAATAATAAAAATACAACAAATACTTCCTCAAAATCATAACTATCAAAATAAAACAAAATGGCAAGAGAACTAAATACAAAAACAATATAAACTATCAACACAAAAATAATAAAAATCTCAGAGTTAAGATCAAATATATCTTTCATATCAACAAATGTAAATGGGTTGATATACCTATTAAAAGAAAGTCTCTGTGTTGTAAGATGTACTCCTTTTTTTAAAGCATGGACAAAGTTATAACAGATAGATGCAAACCAAGATAGGAGTCACAATTTTGTCATAAGATAAAACAGAATTGAAGGCAAGTAAGGATTTTTAATAATGTTAAAGAATACAATTCATAACAAAAAAAAGTTAGAAATTACTGTGACCCAAATACTGTACCATTGTAACAATTTTCACAGATCAAAAATAACAAGCAGCATAAGGACAAATAGAAACACTGCTCTTAGGATAATTTACTTCTTTCCCAAATTGATTAGATGGGCACAAAATGAGGGTTGATGTACAAGACTTTCGCAAAATTAATAGGATATATCTGATTGTTTCCGACCCTTAAAAATAGATATACCTTCTTTTAAGAGCCTGTGGAAAATTGATCTATACTTTGAATAAAATCTCAAATTCTAAAACCTGAAATCAGTAGAGACATACAAAACTGAAATTTTAACTAAACTAGAAAAGAAGAGTACTTCCCTGGAAAATTTAAAACTGTTAAGCAACTAACTCTAAGTCAAAAGAAAATGCTAATCAAAAATAAAAAAAAATGCACAAAATTTTGAGAGCAACAAAAATGTAAAACACTTATATTGGAACCTACAATAAAGTAAAAGAAAATTCTTAGACGAAAGTAGTACTATGACTAAAAAAGAAAGAATAAAAGCAAGTGAATTAACATGGAAGTCCTACCAAGGTCACGGCCAGAGCTCCTGCTCATGTGCAAAAGGTGTTCTGTTTTCTTCTCTGAGACATACCAAAGTGTATCCAGTGACAAATTTCCAAGCCCAGCAGGCCTGTGATGAGACAGGAAAGGAAAATCATAGCCCCCTCCCTCACTGTTTAATACCATAGAGCCAGGTGCTTCCCCTTTTCTGTGTGGTTTGATGAAGCTTCTGGACCATCTCTCAGAATAAATGCATAAAATAAAATACTGAGGCTTACAGAGAAAACCAAAAAAAGAGAGAGAGAATTAAATGTATAAATTAAAGCTAGGAAAGGACCAAAAAGTACAATGGGGGAACTTATACAAAAGCAAAACAAGCAAACAAACAAACAAAAACACCCAGGAATTAAAGCATACTTCTGAGTTAAAAAAAGGTAAATAGATAAACATGTAAATAGTTTGTTCACTAAAAAGCAACAAAACAGATAAACCACAAGCTGACTTAAAAGAAATAAAAGCAAATATGCACAAAATTATAAATAAAGGGAGAATAATGATAAAACATGACATTAAAAAAAGTTTAATAAGAGTGGTGAAAGAGGACACCCCTGCCTTGTCCCTGATTTTAGGGTAATTGCTTTTAATTTTTGTCCATTAATTATGATGTTGGCTGTGGGTTTGTCATAGATGGCCTTTATAATGTTGAGGTATGTTCCCTGTATTCCCACTTTGCTAAGAGTTTTGATCATAAATGGGTGCTGGATTTTATCAAATGCTTTTTCTGCATCTATTGAAATTATCATGTGATTTTTCTCCTTCCTTTTGTTTATGTGATGAATCACATTGATTGATTTGCGAATGTTGTACCAGCCTTGCCTCCCCAGAATAAATCCCACTTGATCATGGTGTATGATTTTTTTCATGTATTGCTGGATCCGGTTTGCTAATATTTTGTTGAGGATTTTAGCATCTAAATCAGAGGTCCCAAAACTTTTTACACAGGGGGCCAGTTCACTGTCCCTCAGACTGTTGGAGGGCTGGACTATAAAAAAAAACTATGAACAAATCCCCATGCACACTGCACATATCTTATTTTAAAGTAAAAAAAAAAAAAAAAGGGAACAAATATAATATTTAAAAGAAAGAACAAGTAAATTTAAATCAACAAACTGACCAGTATTTCAATGGGAACTATGGGTGTGGATGCATCCTGTGCTCCTCTCACTGACCACCAATGAAAGAGGTGCCTGCCCCTTCCGGAAGTGCGGCAGGGGCCGGATAAATGGCCCCAGGGGGCCGCATGTGGCCCACGGGGGCCATAGTTTGGGGACCCCTGATCTAAATTCAGGGGTATTGGCCTATAATTTTCTTTCTTTGTGTTGTCTTTGCCTAGTTTTGGAATCAGAATTATGCTCGCCTCATAAAAGGAACTTAGAAGTGTTCCTTCCTCTTGAATTTTTTTAAATAGCTTGAGAAGGATAGGAGTTAGTTCTTCTTTGAATATTTGGTAGAATTCACCAGTGAAGCCATCGGGCCCAGGGGTTTTGTAAATGCACCCCCATGTTTATGGCAGCATTGTTCGCAATAGCGAAGATATGGAAATAGCCCAAGTGTCCGTCAGTGGACGAGTGGGTTAAAAAACTGTGGTGCATATATACAATAGAATACTATGAAAAAGAAGGAAATATTACCTTTTGCAACAATATGGAGGGACTTGAAAACTATTATGTTGAGTGAAATAAGCCAGGCAGAGAAAGAAAAATATCATATGACCTCACTCATCAGAAATTCCAGAAACAATGAGAACTGAGGAACGGAATTGAGACAGAGGAGGTATCAAAGGGACCAGAGGAAAAGAGGACAGAGGAAAAGGGGATGATAAGATGGGATGAGCCTGTAGGGAAGGGGGGAAGGTACGGTAGGGAGGGGGGCCAGAGAGATAGATGTTGAGGGGAATATGGGGTAGGGGGGATGCACTTGCGGTGACCCTAGAATCTATGTAAACACAAATAAATAAAATAAATTTAAAAAGAAAAACGTTTAACTCCCACTTCCTACCCCATAAGACAATAAACCCAAAGTCCCACTACCTTTTACAAAACATTAGAGACCAAGAAATCTTTATGCTACTTAAATTAGAAGAAAAACTTCCAAATTATTTTTAAGAATAACCTTTATACAGAAGCCTGATAAAAATTGCTTTAGGAAAGAAACTACAGACCAATCTTACTTATAATTATCAGTGTAAAGGTTCTAAATAAAATATTAGCAAACAGAATCCAACAGCTAATTTAAAAGTTAAGTTTTCTAATCATGTGGGTTTCTTCCAATATGCAAAGATGGTTCAATATTAGGAAATCTATTAACTTAATTCATCATATTAATTGGTCAAAAGAAAAAATAAAGATATGTACTGAGAAGACATTTAACAAAATTGAACAGTTGTTCTTAATTTAAAAAAAAATTATTTTTTAGAGAGAGACATACAGAGAGAAACGTGCATGTGCCCTGACCTGGGATTGAACTAGCAACCTCTGCACTTAGGGATGATGCTCCAACCAACTAAGCTATCTGGCTAGGGCTTGATTTTTAGAGAGACAGAGAGAGGAGGGGTAAGGGAAGTATTCATTTGCTGTTCCACCTGACTGGGAATCAAACCCGCAACCTTGTTGTTTCAGGATGACACTCTGACTGACTGAACTAACTGGTCAGGGCCTCATTATAATAGAGAGTGACTGGAGACATTCCCACTGAGTCAGGAATAACATAAGAATGTCCATACTGTCGCTACTATTAAACATTTTATTGGCCAATGAAATTAGAAAAGAAAAGGAAATTTGAGTTTTAAAAATTGTAAAGAGAGAGAAAATTAATTTTGTTTGCAGATTCTATTTTCAAGATGTATAACTAAAATGAAGAGAATTAATTTTAAAAACTAAAAAATGAGATTATATACGATAGCAGGATATAAAACACAAAATCAATAGATTTCAAATATGTAAACAAAGACCAGTTAGAATTTATAAAAGAAGAGGTTCCTTTTATGATAGAAATGAAAAGGAAAATATATTCTCTCTGACACAGCAAGCGCCCGAATGGTTAGTGATATCTGAGCCAGAAGATGGGACAAGGATACTTGACCAGTGTGGAAAGGATATTGGCTGTATACAGGAGAATTGAATAAATAAATATGGTGAGGATAAGATCCAAGTTTTGTAAATGTTGAAGAAGGAGGCTATAAATACAGAAAAGAGGAAGTATAGAACAAAACCTATTATGCTGAAATGAAATAGGAGGTGTGTGAATTCATTTAAAAAATTTTAAATTTATTGATTTTTAGAAAGACAGAGAAATAAACTCAATCTGTTCCTGTAAGTGCTCTGACCAGGGATTAAACAAGCAATCTCTGTGCTATAGGACAACACTCTAACCAACTGAGCTATCTGGCCGGGCTCAATTCAGTTTTTAATAGAGACAAATGGATAAAGAGATATAAATATAGACAGAAAAGTATGTGTGTATGTATGTATGTGTGTGTGTATATATATATATATATATATATATATATATATATATATATATATACACATATATGTAGCAGTTCTATCCTTTAAGAGGGTTTAAAACAATGACATTCTGGAGCAGACTTAGCATTAGATTTTAGTTTCTGAATTCTGAAATTTTAATCTCAGAATTCATTATCCACAATGTAAGGAAACTTCCTGGAGAAAGGCTGATTTCAGAGCAGGGAAAACACAAAATGAACCCAGAACATCTTATTCCCCAAATAAGGAAGTGCTCCAGGAATAAGAGGGAAATGACAAAGGAACATGAGAAGTAACTTGCTAGCTCTCCCACTGGCTATACCTAAGACCGTTTGAGCATTAAAATAATGAACAATGGCAAATAAAATAGGAATAGTCATAGTGAATGAATTAGGAATCTATACTGATATAAATAAATCAATAAATAGCTAAGAGAGAAAAGAAAGCTCTACCTTGCAATAGAATGCCAACTAACATTAATTGCTAATAAGTACAAAATATTAATTAATTAATCCTTACAATGGACAAGTCCTGCTGACATATCTAAAAAGTGATGAAACTAGCTATAACCTATCTTAAGTTAACATCACCAGTAGTGAGGCAAACGATGCCAGTTTGCCTCTGATATGATGCACTAAGGACATAGTCCCACTTTTGTGGTGTCTGACTCAAAGCATGAGGAAATAACACACAAACCCCAAACTAGCCTGTACTTCAAGGTCACGAAAACCAAGGAAAGACTGAAGAACAATTCCATACAGAAGGACATAACAAGCAAGTGCAACACATAATCCTGAATTAGATCCTATAATAAACACCACTAAAACAACTGGCAAAATTTGAATGGGGGTCTCTGGATTAGATGACAGTATTACATAAACTTCCTGCTCTTAATTTATAGTTATACGGCAGTTATTTTGAAGTGTGTCCTTAATTTTTTTAAAGGAAATAAATACTCACTGAAAGACAAAAAGGATAATGAGATGTCCATGTCTGTAACTTATTTTCGATTGGTTGAATTAAATAATAAATGTTTATACAATATATAGATATATTAATAACATGAATTTAACAATTTTAACAACTGGTCAATTTAACAATTGGGGAATCTTTATATTAATAAAGAGAAGTTGGGACCTCTCTATCATTTCTATAACTTTTTAGTAAGTGAAATTATTTCAAAGTAAAACATTTAAAATAAAATAAAAATCAGTATAAATTTAATAAAAAATGTGCAAAATTTTTATTAAAAGGGAAAACTTTAAAACACTCTCTAAAATGTATAAAAGAAGCCTCAAGCAAATAAAAAGACACAAAAAGATGGGCATTCTTCCTAAATTAACTTATCAATTAAAAACAATTTCAATTAAATATATATTAATTACTATCTTCACTGTTCAAAAAAATCATCGTTATCATAGATAAAATTTATTGAGTTTTATATACCAGAAACTATAAAATATTTTGCACAGATATCAAATTAAATCCTCACAACTACTCTAACATATTTACTATTATTTGAAAGATTAAGAATTTACCCATAGTCACATAAATAAGTGATAGGGCCAGACCTATATCCTTAACCATTCTACTCTACCTCCTGGAATAATAGTGGTGGCAGGGAATACCCTACTCCTACCTTCATTATTTCAAATATTTAAACAATATTTTATCTAGTTCATAAAAATCAATTAAGAGCCTGACCTGTGGTGGCGCAGTGGATAAAGCATCGACCTGGGAACGCTGAGGTCGCCAGTTCAAAACCCTGCACTGGTCTGGTCAAGGCACATATGGGAGTTGATGCTTCTAGCTCCTCCCCCTTTCTCTCTCTCTCTCTCGTCTCCTCTCTAAAAATGAATAAAATAAAAATAAAAATAAATTAAAAAAATCAATTAAGAAAATGACTATTGAAGGTGTAGTGTAATTAAGGATTATTTTTAAAAGAGAAACAGAAAAGGTATCTGAGAAATATAATGTGGTACCCAATTATAAAAAAAAGGAAATGATTAGAGTGTATACTTATTCCTTTCCTTCACATAAATCTAATCATAAAATAATCCTTATCCATGTATTCACATATTCAGCAAGCATCTATTTCATCACCTAATGTGTCCTCAGCACCATGTCAGATACAGTAGGAGAAAGCAAAAGCACAGACCCAGACCCAATATGTGATATTACATTCTAGTTGAAGAGGTCATACAATACTAAATTTGATTTTGTGAATACTGATTGCATTATTAGTATGTTAAACACATTTCCAAAATTTAAAATTGCCTGACAGTGTTGGAAATTGTTGGAACTTCTTTTAAATAATGAAGGGCAAAACACACTCCCTAATCCCCATATATGACAGTAGATAAATTTTTTCAAAGCATTAATTCACAAGGACAAAGAGAAGCTGAGAGAAAATTAGAGGAACAATATTTTGGAAGCTGGGAAGTTCAGTATGCTCTATAAAGCTTAAGCCAGCAGTAGCGGAATCTGAGATGTAACATGAGTTTTACCACAGAATGCCTCAAAGTCTTAGCCCCATTAATCACAGACTATGGCAACCAAACTAATATCCTCGAGGCAGAAAAATATAAATAAATAGTGCAAGGAAATAGACCTCACGATACTGATGATAATAGAGGGAGTAAAATAATCAGAATAACTACAATGAGGCTTTCATTCTTGAAGGTCCATCCACGTGTGCAGAGTTACCAATTAGCCTTTTATTGCCCTACTATTAAAGAGGAGCATACAGCGTTATTTCTAAAGAAAGCCTTTACTATGAAAGAAAAGATTAAAAAAAATCTTAACTATCCTCAGAACCATATAAAAGGATCAAGTGGCTACATAAAAAATAAAGGGGGTTCTTTTCTTTTAGAATACCTAGAAAATACTAAAGAGCTTTTGGAAGTTAAAACCATAAGAATATACTGAAAAATTCATCAGAAAAAAAAAGAAAGATAAAAGTAGGAAAGAAAAGGAAAAGAGATGGAAAAAAAGCAAGACAATTGGAGCATCAGTCTGGGAAGTCTAATATTCAAATAATAGAAGTTCCAGAAAGAGAAGATATAGAAAACTGAAGAAAATTATCAATAAACAATTTAGGAAACAAGAGTTTCCAGATTGGTAAGATGTAATATTGATTGTCTCGGGTAACAAATAAAAACAAACCAAGGGAAGGTACATTACCAAAATGTTTTAGAACATTAGGGGCAATGAGAAAAATCCAAAAGCTTCCAAAAATTAAAAAACCAAAAACAAGCAAACAAAAGAAAGATCACATACAAAAGATAAGTATCATTCCTAAAAGATAGTAAAGACTACTACCAAAATTCTGAGAAAAAATAATCTATTCCAACTATTGTATGCTCTAGCAAATTGTCAATTAAATGTACTAGCTGGCTAAAGGCCTTTCAAGACAGGCAAGGTCTCAAAAATTTACTCCTATGCACCCTTTATCAGGGAACTATTTGCAGGGGTATTCTACCAAAGCAAGTGTATAAACCAAAAAGGAAGAAAGCCGAGTGTCGAAGAAATAGACAACACTCAATAGAGAGGCAATAGGAGTCTATGAGGACTGTGTTTTAATAGATTCAAATAATATCCCACAATTTGAGGAGAGTATGGGATTAACTAAATGATGACTAAAGAAAAAGTAACTTTAGGGGACAAAGAAAGTTGGACAACACAAGAAAAGCAAATATTGTATAACAAGGGGTTCAGTTCAAAATAGCCTTGTACAGGTATAATAAGACAACATTGTATGTTTATCTAACCAAAGATACCACATAACAATGATGGACGGTTGAATGAAGAGGAATTGTGATTATAGGTATGTACTGGTGATAGGAATGAAATAAAACTAAATCTTTATCTTCTAAAGAGTAAAGTCAAGCCTGACCAGACAGTGCCACAGTGGATAGAGCATCAGACTGGGATGTGGAGGACCCAAGTCCGAGACCCCCGAGCTCTCGCCAGCTTGAGCGCGGGCTCATCTGGCTTGAGCAAAAACTCACCAGCTTGAGCCCAAGGTCGCTGGCTCCAGCATAGGGGTTGCTCGGTCAGCTGAAGGTCCGCGGTCAAGGCACATGTGAGAAAGCAGTCAATGAACAACTGAGGTGTTGCAATGAAAAACTGATGATTGATGCTTCTCACCTCTCTCTGTCCCTGTCTATCCCTCTCTCTGTCCCTGTAAAAAATAAAAATGAATGTTTAAAAAAATAAAATAAAATAAAGAGTAAAGTCAATAGATAACACCTAAAATTTAAAAAATCAGGAAGTGTTCACATAAGTATGTTATTTAGAAGCGCAGATTTAGGTACCAAAATTAACAGCAAAAGGGAATTGAAAGTGGTTATAAGACTCCAAGGGTTGGTATGGCATCCTGGAGACTTTAGAGGGCAATAATTCTAGAGGAACTATTTGACAATTTAACTGCTGTTCATATGTAACTTATAAAAATTAAAACTAAATTAAGAAATATAAAAAGATGAAAATAAGTGTGTAGGGTGGGTCTCAGAAGAAGGTGAATGATAGGGATATATTTTAATGTGCTTTTTCTATGAAATAAACTAAGAAATAATATCAAAGTGATTAAACTCTCCTTTTTTTATTACTTTGATACATGTGAGTCAACTTACTATGTGAAATCTAAACTTTCTTTAAAATAGAGTAATAAAACAGTCCAGGCTCCCTCAAAAGAGAAAAAGCCTTAAAAAAGGAAACAAGCTACCCATTCAGCTAAGAAAAGCAGAAGCAGCCGAGAAGAACTAAACTAAAGCAAGACAGCTTCCTGAACACTGCTGAATAGGGCATCAAATTACAAAGAGGGAAAACCTAAAGGTCTGTGGAATAATAGAGCACAGCTAGAAGAAATTTAAAGGGAAAGGAGAAAAAAATTGAAAGAATAAAGCAGCCAATGCCAGAAGCTAGTCCCCTTACAGAGGAATCAAGTTACAGAATTTTTCTGACTTCAGAACTAGAAGTAGATTTTCCCGCTTTAAGCAATGGTGAATCATATTAGAATATATAGTACAGTTAGTCCGACCAAACATTTGTCAAACACTGAGTAAACCTAAGTTCTTAAGAAATTTAGGTTTCTGACCAGGCGGTGGCGCAGTGGATAGACC
The DNA here is from genome assembly GCA_037038555.1 of Rhynchonycteris naso. NCBI lineage: Eukaryota > Metazoa > Chordata > Mammalia > Chiroptera > Emballonuridae > Rhynchonycteris > Rhynchonycteris naso. Next base: position 235,955,872 of record CM072998.1, read on the forward strand.
TTCGAACTGGGATGTGAAAGACCCAGGTTTGAGACCCTGAGGTCGCCAGCTTGTGCGTGGTCCCATCTGGCTTGAGCAAAAGCTCACCAGCTTGGACCCAAGGTCACTGGCTTGAGCAAGGGGTTGCTCGGTCTGCTGAAGGCCTGTGGTCAAGGTACATATGAGAAAACAATCAATGAACAACTAAGGTGTCGCAACAAAAAACTGATGATTGATGTTTCTCATCTCTCTCCGTTCTTGTTTGTCTCTATCTATCCCTCTCTCTGACTCTCTCTCTGTCCCTGTAAAAAAAAAAAAAAGAAAGAAAAAGAAAAAAGAAATTTAGGTTCTGACACAATGTGAAGAATAAGCTCCTTTTTTAAAGGCAGAAAACAACCTGTTTTCTCTTCTATTCCTCAAATGAATGATGTGACGAGGGTCACGCTGGTCTACTATGGGTAGATCAAACAACTATCATCGTCTACTAGAGTGCATCTTTCCATTATCATTTCAAAATTTCCTGCTATTATAACATGAGCTAGAATACCCATCACTAGGAAAATTCTGTTTCTGTGATATAGTCAACTTAATTCAGGTTTGAGTGGGCAACTGTTTCAGGATCTTTTTTTCTGGCTTTCTTGCTGTCCATGTTTTGGCCATTCTGGTACTTATCAGTATCTCCACTAGGGTGTTAGGAGAGAAAATGATGAAAAGACATTCAGTAGTTTACTTTTCTATTTTCTAACAGATCTGCTATCTAATATTGGCTTTCATTAGATTTGAAGACTACTTTTAATTTATTTGTATTCTCCCTACCCTTCATACATTATGAATTCCTCCTCAGGCACTAAAAATTCAATTTTAAACAGCTGGGGGTTTTGTATGCCAACAAGCCCAATGTGCTGATCACAGAGCTAATCTATGAGAATGGGAAGTTAATCACTGAGAACACAACCAAGTGATGGCCAATTCTATTCAGAGGGTCTTCATTGTTGAGGTGCCCATAATAATCACTGACTGGGTTCAAACCGATGCCACTTTCTCAGTTCTTCACAAGGAGTCATCGCTCACAGGCTTGGATTAATCTCCATCACTAGTGATAACTATGAACAAACTGCAATGCTCCCAGAACTGCAGGTGTGAAGAGTTCCGCCCTGCATGCTCGGTGGAGTTCACTCACCATGTGCGGGGCAACAAAGACCATACTCCTAGTGTCACATTTCCAGACTTCACCTCCAAGTGCCCTTGGGTCTTCCCAGTGACATCCTGGAACCAAGATAATGACCCCAATGACTATGTGGAGCAGGACAACATCCTAAAACTGAAAAAGGACCAGGAGCTGAGACTCCGTGCCTATGTCAAAAAGGGCTTTGGCAAGGCTGAGTGGAGCCTGACTGCAAGGGTGGCTTTTGAATATGATCCCAACAATGCCCTGAAGCACACAGTGTACCCCAAGCCAGAAAAGAATGGCCAAAGAATGAATACTCAGAACTGGATGATTGACAGGCTCCCTTTGACCCCAAAGGCATGCTGGAGAGGTTTTTCCTACAATATGGGAGTCCTGTGGTTCTCTGTGCTTTGGAACTTTTGTCCTCTCAGCCCTCTCTGGCCTGAAGAAGATGCTGAGTGATTTACAGATTCAGTTCAGCTTGAGATCCTGAATGACATCCTAATCATAAATTGGCTGCAACTCACCTGCTTCAGCGAAAAGAGATCCGAACCAGCTGCTATGTTTCAAGTCTCTCCCAAGACTCTTCTAGCTTCTGGGGTCTGGACAGCTGTTACTTACAGCTGTTGCTGGCAAGCCATCAGTACCAACTAAACAGGTAACAGTGGAGAAGTGTAGACTCATCCTAGCCTCGCTTGCTCACAGACAAATTACCAGGGGTGCCACTGGTATTTGGGGCAGGACAGTTTTCTACCAGATATTCAGCATCTCCTAATTGCCAGTAGTACTCACCAGAACCCATACATCACTTCCTCCAGTTCCTAATCTGCCTGTAGGAGTACTACTGCTTCCCTGTTGACAACCACTGAGCTAGAACCGTTCCTTTTGGTCATTCCAGCTTTTTACTTTCAGTTCAAAAATTAAAATTTTCAGTTGTACCTTAGGTTTCTGGTGTTAGGGTTGAGTGCTAGAAATCTCATTTAGGCTACCTACAAAACCAGTCCCTGCCTAGGGCCAGTCTACTGATCTTGACTCAAATTCTCAAGTGTCCCTAATGTGAGATTCCTTTGAGAATAGTGTTAGACCCTTACTGCCCCAACCCAATAAACCCCGTATTTCATTCTCTAAAAATAAATACATGAAGAGTTGGGTATTTTTTTAACTCTTTAATGAGGGTCCAAGAGTTAGACCTGTAGTAGGAATTCACAACTTCAGGCATCAGTGGGGGTACTGGGAATGCATGATTGGGATCTCATTTAAACCAAGCCTCAAAGACTTTATGGAAAGGATTGCTAAGAAGTTGGGCTAATAGCTGGCCCCTACCCACAATCCCTCTACCTTCCTAATCTAAAAGATAAAAAGCAGAAAACAATGGCTTCTCCTTAACTGAAGAGGAGCTGTTCCAATGGAAAAGAAATTTATTCTGAAGAGAACGTCAGGGCAAAGTAGCTTAGGCAACCCTAGGAATAAAGGATCTTTTGAGGTGCCTTCCAGGAAAAAATTATCAGTGGGAGGGTGGAGGTTTTTATGAACAATTGAAATCAGAACAACTAAAATGAAAGAGGCACAGGGAGCTAACAGCTTGGGTAGCCTTTTCCCTGGTTTTGCAGATGTGTAACATGTTCCAATGGACAACAGGGGCAACAGGAGATGTCATGACACTAGCAAGGGGACAAGCAGCTAGTGTCTCTGAGCAGAGAGAAGGAGAAGGGAACACATCTTTCCTGATTGCAGCTTGGGGTGCTGTGTGCTGAGGAAAGAGAGGCTGTGTTCAATGATTCTTCTGTCTGGGAAAGACAAGGAAACCAGAGTGAATATGTCATGCTTCCTGTTTTCAAGGAATTTTTAGCCTATCACCAACAGTTCTACTAAAACTATATGTTTCTTAAAAATAAATACCTTACATACCACATACCAAAATCATTTCCAGATGGATTAAAGAGCGTCTATAAAACTGGAAGAAAACTGATTTGAATAGTTAATACAAATTAGAAGGAGGAAGGAATTTCTAAGCTTTTATAAAAGCAGTGAAAAAACTAAGGAAATTCCCATATTTTGTTATATAAAAAGTATAACTTCTGAAAATTAAAATATAAATCAGTATAATACAGACAATGGGCTAAGAAAAAATTTGTTCAAAATGAGCAAATTTGTTCTGTAAAGAAACACATACAAATAAAAATAAAAATTATGCCCTTAATAGAGAAATGGACAAAAATCTTAAAAGTTAATTCATGATACAGAAAATGTGATAGGAAACAATAAGAAAAATAGGAAAATGTTAGCTCATGAGTACTTGAAGAATTGCATATTAAAAATAGGGTGTTGCCCTGGCTGGATAGCTCGGTAGTTTAGAACATCATCCCAAAGTGCCTTAGGTTGCCAGTTCGATTCCTGATCAGGGCACATACAGGAATAACTTGATGTTTCTCTCTCTTTCTCTCCTCACCTTCCTCTCTCACTGAAATCAATTTAAAAATATAGGATATCTTAAAAATACAGACATTCACAAGATTCTTAATGCTAATGAAGCTGTGGTAAATATGTATCTTTCACATATTGCTGGTGACAATATAGATTACTACCACTTTTTGAAAAGCAATTGTAATTTGGAAATGTATATGAAGAACCTCAAAAATAATTGTATTCACTGACTCAGTACTTATGCTTTTGGAACTCTGTCCTAGGAAATAATACAAAATAAGCATTTTAACAAACAGAATGTTCACTAAGAGCCATTAATTCTAGAGAAAAATTTAAAACAAGTAAATATCCTAAAAGGGTAAATTATATTACAACAGTTTATTCAAAACCATATGATGATTTTCACAACATAGAAATACTTACCCTACACTGTTAAGTGAATGGGGAAGAATACAAAATTATATATGTTTGATTATAATGTTTTTAAAGTGAACAAAATTTTCTTAAAACACACAGAAAAACCTACTGAAAACCAAGTTTTATTTTTCTGGAACTGGCTGTCTGGAGGGGACTGTAGATGTCTCTTTTCCTTATTTTTTTTAAACTTGTCTTATTTTGTAATTTCTATTCTTTATAATATAAATACTTATTTAAAAATAAATGGTCATACCCTGGCAGGTTGGCTCAGTGATAAAGCATCTTCCCGGCATGTGTATGTCCCAGGTTCGATTTCCAGTCAGGGCACACAGAAGTGCCCATTTGCTTCTTTACTCCTCCCCCTCCTGCTTCTTTCTCCCTCTTTCTCTTCTCTTCCTGCAGCCATGGCTTGATTAGAGTGACTTGGCCCTGGGGGCCAAGGATGGCTTCATGCCCTCCACTTCAGGCACTAAGAAGAGCTCTGTTGAGCAATGAAGCAACAGCCCTAAATGGGCAGAGCATCGCCCTCTAGTGGGCTTGCCAGGTGGATCCCAGTTGGGGCGCATGCGGAAGTCTGTCTCTGCCTCCCCTCCTCTCACTGAATAAAAAAGAAATGGTTACTAAAATCACTTGCATTTCTACACATTAACAATAATCTGAAAATGAAATTAAGAAAACAATTCCATTTATAATAACATCAAAAAGAATAAAATACTTAGGAATAAATCTAACCAAGGGGGTGAAAAACTTGTACTGAAAACTATAAAACATTGCCAAAATATATAAAAGAAAGCAAAAATAAATAGAAAATCTTCTCATGGTCACAGATTTAAAAACTTTAATATTGTTAAGAACATTCGTACTATTCAAAGCAATCTACAAATTCAACACAATCCTATCAAAATCCCAATGGCAATTTTTCAGAAATAGAGCCAAACCTATAATTATGATTTGAATTGCTGTTACATTCTCCACCATTTGAAACCCACTTAAAGTTTAGTGATTGTCTTTTCTTCTACTTCTTTTATTAAGGCTAGTCATTACACAAATATTATGGATGAATCCCACTATACCTGGGTAATACAATGGAAGACAAGACATTTCATTCCTGCCCTATGGAACATGCTACAGCCAACAAAAGTGAAAAATGGACAGTGGAACTCTCAAATTTAAGAACATCTGTACATCAAAGGAAGCAAAGTGAAAGGGCAACCTGGGAGGAAGGGGAAGGCATCTCTAGGAAAGGAAGAAAATATTTTCAAATCATATATGTGGTAATGGATTAGTATCCAGAATATATAACCTACTCAACCAAGTAGAGACGCACTTCCAAAATTACATGGGGACTGGTAGAATTTCAATTCTTTTGGGGCTATTGGACCAAGAACCTCAGTTTCTCGCTGCCTGTTAGCCACAAACTGCCCACATTACTTTGCCATGTGAGTCTCTCCATACAGCAGCTTCCAACATGGCTGTTTGCTTCATCAAAACTAGTAAGGGAGAGAGTCTGCTAGCAAGACATAAATCAGAATATTTAATCTATTCAGGGAAGTGACATCCTAGCACTTTTGCCAAATTCCAGTGTTTAGAAGCAAGTCACAGGTTCCTACACTCAAGAGAAGGGCACTCCATAACAGTGTGCATAAAAAGTGCTAGGGAATCATAAGGGGGCCATATTTCAGGCTGCTACCACACAAAAACAACACAGCAGAATTACTGTGTGGTTAAGGCCACAGGTTCCAAACTTCTCATAAAAGGAGGCAAAGGGTAGAAATATTTTCTTCAAAGTTCTATTAAAACTCTATACAACATGAAAAACACAAGCCCAGGACAAAGTGGCTGATAGATAAATGTATCTCTGGCTCCTCTACATATTATGAGGATAACAAACGTGTGGCGGTGGAAATACACTGCTACAGCCCAGAAATGGCACTATGGGACAAAAGTAGATCAGTAACTTTTCAGATTGTATTTTAAGACACTTAAGAAGTTCTAGGCCAGCAAGCCAGAGAACAGGAGAAGGACAGGGGGTAGGGAAGGGTACTATGAGGCCTAGTGGATAGGACATTATTCTCCCAGCCCCACAGAGAATTCTATGAACTCTGCAGTTTCCATTGCCCACTTGAGTGAAACAATTTTAATGAGAAAATAGAGTTAACTGGCCTGGATAGCTATGAAACTTCAAACTCAAAAGGAAGAGTTAAAAAACGGGATTTGACTTTGTAACACATATTAGTAGCTCAATAAAATGTCTGACATCAACTAAAGTACAATATATAGTAAAGCCCATCTATGTCATTCTATTTAACATTACAGGACTTTATAACCTCTGAGCTGTAGGACTGCTACTAATGATAAACATAAGAGCTAACCTATAACATTAATGGTAAAGATAAGAGTATAGCATAGCTTAGTGGCTAAGAGTGCAGATTCTAGACGTAGACTGCATGGGTTCATACACTGGCTTTTCCTGTGACCTTGAGCAGGTCCTAACCTCAGCTTTTTCATATACAATGTGAACGAATAACAGTACTGATCTTCCAGGGTTGATGTACAGATTAAGCTAATGGATACTAATGCATGCAACGCACTTCCAATAGTGCTGGCTATTATCATATGCCCAGTACTGCCCTAAGTCCTCACATGTAACCCTAGTAACATACAAAGAATTGCCTCCACATTTCACTCTCCTACCAATAACTACAAGAGAAAGTTTTAAAATCTGTTTTTTCTTAAATTTCAGACTTCAATATTTTAACATAAATTTATTTAGATAAAAAATTCAGCAAATAAAAGTGTCTAAACAGACTCATCCAAATTCATTTGACATTTTGACTTTATAATTTTATAGTATTCATAAATAGACACATGTGTACCCTTAATTAGTTTTTCCGGGCTACTAATTTCCTTTTGGTGGTATGGTGACAGTGTCATTGCAGCAAAAGACCAGTAGATGGCTGAACATAGAAGGACACATATAACTGCAGTAAGCATCTTTACAAGATAATTTTCAAAGAACTACAAACACTGGTAAAGGAAGGTTACAGCCAGAGATATTTAAAACAGAGTTTATAGTGGTCTCAATAATTATTTTTAATATTAAAAAGAAATAAATGTTTAATTCTATTTTTCACACTAAAATTTTATTATGCTGTTGAAGAAGTATCTCTTTGGGTATAACCTTCCCAAAGGGTAATTTACCTAACACCAAAGTATTTAAAATATGCTTATTCTTTGACTATTAAAGAATAAGTGTTATCTACCAGTTGACCTAAGACATTAAAAATAAGAAGATTCATCTACAGCAATGGTTCACATGGTGGAGGGACCCAGGAGGAGTAAATTTTGGATACTTGTTGGATTCTCACAACTGGAAGAGAGTGGTTGCTATAGACATCTAGTGGGTGAAGGCCAGAAACACGATTAAACACTCTACAATTCATAGGAGAGACCCCCCATGACAAAGAATCATCTAGCCCAAAATGTCAACGCTAGACGAAGAAACCCTGGTCTAGAAGCATATACCTCGTGGTACTGTTTCCAAGAGTAAAATAAATGGGGAAACACCTAAATTTCTAAAAATAGAGGACTAGTTTAATAAATTATGAATAAAAAATTCATACAATTCAGTCATTAAAGGGAATGTTGCAGAAGCATATTTATATGACAAAATATTCTGTGAATAAAGCAGCTTACCAAACTGTGTATAGAATATAAGCCCATTTTTAAAAGAAATATTTACACAACTGAAGGTGTAACCAGAGGTTTATCTCTGAATGGTGTCATTATGTATTTTCATCTTCTTTTGTGCTTATTGTTAAATTCTACTTTTTCTTCAGTGAATATCTTACATCTAATATTAAAGCATTACATATTATATTAAAATGTGGGGACTGTAGCAGCTGTCAATTTTCAAGAGAAAACTAAAATAATGTTTGACATTAAACCTTATCGTCTTAAAAATAGTGAAGTTTTTCATTACAGTTGTCTCATATTATCTTAACTAGCTTTTCCTTAGTTCCAGTCACATCAACGAGTTTTTCCATGCATGCCTGACCATTTTTTGCCTTGGTCTCTACTGAAATCTTTTTCTCTGATCAAGGAAGTTAGTATGTTCATGACTTCCTCGAGTATTTGAAGGAGAATACAAGCCTAAGAATAGATGTACCAGATTGGTTATTGAAACAAATCACTAATGTACTTCTCAAGCACTTCATCATTGAATTTCTGGTTGTCCTTTGAACATTAGTAAACATGAATGCTACTGTAAACTGTCTAAAAATGCACATTCACCTTTGATACTAATGCAATGGTGGTTGATCACATCTCTGGGAAATTAGTTGAACTTTTGTTTGCTGATAATCATACTGCTAAGCTAAAACCCTAAGTTATGAAGTCTCATTTTGGTTACAGATAATAAAGCAAGAATGCAGGTTTTTAGAATTTCTGCTGAAAGTCTACTAATACAGTATTTATAGCCAATAAATGACACTTTAAAATAACTCAACTGGAGGATATCCAAATTTTCACGTTGTAAATGAATCATTAAATGGCAGCAAATTGTGGTATATAAATCTAATATATATTCTTTGTAAGCCAAAGAAAGCCAGTTATCACCAAATAAGTAAGTCAATACTATTATTCGATAAGTTTCAAATATAATTTTCCTCCAAGGAACAGAAGAAAAAGGTTCAAGAAAGAGTCCTAATTTGAGGGGTCAGAGGCCTGTCATTCACCAATACCTTATGTCTGAACAAGTAATTCTTCTGCACTCATAAGTTCATGTAAAATAATGAGGTTATTTACTCTTCCTTCTGTCCTGTATTTAGTTCTATTTAATCAGCCCTTCATGTTCATGTGTCCCCACTACACTATCGCTTCTGGTTACCTAGGTCACTTGAGTACTCTTGGTTTTTCTACTTGGAGGGACCCAGGAGGAGTAAATTTTGTCCCATATTTGATTATGAATAGATGCACTGTATTAGGGAGATTGGGAAGGGTCCTATCCAACATTACCTTATGTGAAAAGAGGGGAACTAACAAGTTTTAGAACTGGGTAGATTGTCTGGGTCTCCAGGTTGGGCCTCCAGTTGTACAACATGCTCCAGGATAATCCCAGCAGCCTGACATTTTTTTCCCTCACTTTCCTGGATGAGAACCCAAAATCAAATGCTTTCTAGAAAGATATAGCTGCTTTAACAGGTCTGGCAAGCCAGAGCTGAATATCACAAAAGGATATTTCAGGCTATAAAAAATAAATTCTCATTAATTAAAAATAACAATAACATGTCCAGCTTGTCAGAATCATTTTTCCTAACACCCATATGAATTAAACTCAGAAAACTTAACCACTTGCTCAAAGAACGAGTGACTCCTTTTGCCTGAAAGCATATTTCGCACTGTAAAAACCACAGGAGTCGTTTTGACTCTTAGGAAGCCGGAGGTAAGATCACCAGAAAGAGGAGTTTCTCAAGTTTTAAACCAGGTTGTATACTCCCTGTCTTCCTTGACTAATGACCAACCAGAGGACCCCGGCGACTGTGCCGGCGGGCCCCCATCTTAAGGGGCTCTGACTCCACCGGCCCGATAGGGGGCGCCCAAATCCCTGCCTTTCCCGCCAACTGGGCGGTGCTCCGGCCCCGGCTCGCGCAGCCTCCTCGAGCCTGCTGCAGAGCCTCTTCCGGGTCAGCGCGGTGGGACGTGCGGAACCCGGATGCAGACGCGAGCGCGGCTATATAAGCGCCTCACAGGCCGTGTGCCTTTCTCTTTCAGGAAGACGCTGCTGCTATTGTAGCGAGCTGCGTCCCGGCCGCTCCTGCTCCTGACTCACCGCTGTTCGCTCTCGCTGAGGAACAAGTCGGTCAGGAAGCCGCGCCGCAGCCATGGTGAGGCGGAGGGCGGCGCCGCGCGGTTGCGGCGGTGGCGGGACTCTGTCCCGGGTCTCGCGCTCCTCTGGGGACGGATGCCGGGATGGGGGGAGGCGGTGAGTAGACGTGACTCACTAGTCGGGGAGCTCGTGATGAAATGGAGGAGGGACCCGGGAAGGTTTTTTTTAAAAGTTTTTGGTGCTCTCCCTTATACAATAGGCTTTTAAAGATACTGGAAAGACACCCGTGGAACCAGAGGTGGCGATTCACCGAATCAGAATTACTCTAACCAGCCGCAACGTCAAGTCTCTGGAGAAGGGTCAGTACAGTGGTTTCTGGGTGGGACCTTTGGGCCAAAAGAGCAATGAGTGTGACTTGTTCTGTACGGGATTGACCCAAAGGAGAAGTAAAGTGACACGTTGCTTCCCCTGAAATGACAAAAGAGTGGTCACGTTTAATTTTTACTGTTTTTAACACCACAGTTGGCGATGAGGAGATAATCACTTGTTGAATTAAAATGATGGTTATATACGCTATTCTGAGCCAGCAGCAGTTAAAATTTCTTAAGCCACCTTCGGTTGTTTGCAGTGAACTGAAAGATCTTTTTCTTTCTCTCTAGTGTGTGCTGACCTGATCAGAGGTGCAAAGGAAAAGAATCTCAAAGTGAAAGGACCCGTTCGGATGCCTACCAAGGTGAAGTAGATCCCAGGGGCCGGAAGTGGGAGCTTCTGGACGGTTGTCCTACAAGTCCAAGTTTTTATCCTTTAGTATAAGAAGGGGTTTAGCCTCCAAAAGTTTTATATACTGGTGCTAACAAATACAAACCCAAATAAAAATTGTTGGTAGAGATTGGTTCACAGTAAGTACCTAACTTTTAAGAGGTAGCAGTTGAAGCCTTTTTGTTGCTGTACGGTTGTTGTGTTACTGTGCTTTACAGTCAAAAAAGCACCCAGGGTGGCTGAGTGAAGGTGGCCTGTTGTAAATTGATAGTATCTGAAAACCTATTTATGTGAAGAGGAATGATGCCTTGCGAAAATTTTACGTGGAATGCTTCAAAGTAATAGAGATGATGAGCATAAAACCATAAATGCTTGATTTCCTTTGTCTTTTGTTGCAGACTCTGAGAATCACTACAAGAAAAACTCCCTGTGGGGAGGGTTCTAAGACTTGGGATCGGTTTCAGATGAGGATCCACAAACGTCTCATTGACTTGCACAGCCCTTCTGAGATTGTTAAACAGATTACTTCCATCAGTATTGAGCCAGGAGTTGAGGTTGAAGTCACCATTGCAGATGCTTAAATCAGCCTTTTTAATAAATTGATTATCAGTTGTTACACTTTGTTGGCTTTTATTCACGATAACGGCAAAGCTGAGAGAATGTAGAGTTGAACTATGAATTCTACTTTTCAAGAAGAATAATCAAAATCCAATGGATATGTTTGTTATGGTGGTCTACCCTGTTTTCATTATATTTTTTAGAAGCTGCTAAACCAGTTTACACTTAGAATCATGGGACAACCGAATTCTATTTAAACAGTACTTGAGACCTGATCGCTGAACATGGTGTGATTGTTCATAATTGGCTGCATATTGGAGCTTTTCCAAAGAATGTGTTTGGGTGCTATCAGTCTTATAAAAAAGGTTTCTGGGGTGATTCTGAAGTATACAGCCCTGGTGCACAAGAGGGCAAGAAACTTACTGAAAATTATGTGGATCATTCACAGTGAAGCTATATTAGGATCGGGGAGAGAGAGGAACATCCATTTTTGTGCCGTGACCAGGAATTGAATGGGCAACCTGAGTGTGCCAGCAGAATGATGCTCTAACCAACCATAGGATCCTGGCCAGGGCACGTGCTTTAACCTTTTGTATTTGATTCTCATTGTGTAGTTCCAGAAACTGGCTTTGAGGTTTAAGATGCCTACTACCTTAGACCTTGGTAGCATAGCAGAGATTGAAATTTTTTTTCATATTTTTGCTATTAGAAGTTACAGTCTATAAGTGTGTCTAGAGGAAATTTCCAGAAGTATTTCTGACAGTATATAAACATTTTTGCAAATTATTATTCCCTTGAGAAAATGCTCTCATATTTGTCCTAATTGAATCAGTCTTGAAATTTATATCTACTCCCTGGGTTTGTGTGTAACCCTAGGCCTTCACTAGATTATCTTGTCCACTGGCTTAGTTACCAAATAGTTTCAATTCAGTTTTCTCTACAGTCAGTTAAGCTAGACCAGGGTACCTCACACAGTTCCAAAAATTAACATGTAGAGTCATCTTCCCCCAAACCCTGTGGTCTACCGTGTAGTCAAGAACACTGGAATCCTCATCCCTATCCCTTCCTCTACTAGTTCTTACTACAGCCTCCAAATCCTTTTGAGTCTACCTTTTATTCTCAGACCTCCAAAATATTTTTAAACATCTGGGATTTTTAATGAAACCATGTTTCTGAACTCAATTGGGAGAAATTTTTTAAATGCAAATTTGAACTATACAGAAAAAAGCGAGGGTAATTTTAACAGCAATATACTTTTTTAAATTAGCTTGGGAAACCAATAAAAATTTTGTTAATACTGTTCAATAAACCGAATCTAGTTACGTCCCTGAGGCCAGCAGTGATCCATTCTTTCATAATGAATCAGTGTTTTGGGTATAACTAGAGGTAGTGAAGGAATTAGTTTAAAGTGCAGGACAGCTATTAACTTGTCGAGCCTGATTTTAAGCATATTCTGCACTAGTGCTAAGGGTGCTGCTTAAGTGGCATTTAAGATTTTAATACTAGTCCCTGGTCGTGTGTGGCCCCCAGGCAGAAGTACCTACATAATAATTTCCTGGCAGTTAATAAAACATCTTAATTTTGTGGAAACATTAAAGCCACTTACAATTAAAAAATAAATTGTGAAATGCTTTAGTAAGTCAAGATTTTGAAAGGACAGCTTCATGGCTTTCATACAGTTCTGAATTTTAACTGATGTGTGCCACAGTGACATCAGTGATTGTGGTAAGCTCATTGTTGGGGTTGTATGTAAGGACAGCACTTAGCCTATAATAATACAGCACTTGAAATTTTGGTAACTGCAGTATCTTCAATTACTTAAATATTAAAATACCTACTTGGAAATAAAACCCATGCGGGGCCTTCAAATATTGTTAGTAACTAAAGATAAGTTAAATAGAGCTACAATAATGGAAGTGATTCTCTGAGTGTTAGGCCAGCTTGCCTGGATTAGGGAGGAACAAGGTTGAAATGGGAGGTATCTCTGTCCTTACCTCATTCCTTTTGGACTGAGTACTGCTTTTGTTTTAGAAGTGAGCTAAACACAAAGCAACAGAAATGATCATGGCTGTGCGTTGCTGGATCAGATTTCTTCGCCTGACATCCCTAAGTGAATACAGACTATGGATATGAAGTGGGTGTAGAAGTAGAAATTCCTAGCCATGCAGTCAGGTCTCCAAACTTAGTTACTTGGATATGTGGGCTTGACAAGATACTTAACTTCCCTGAGTCCCAGTTCTCATACAAAATGATACTTAACAATATCTTAAGGGTATATAAAGTTATTTCGTTGTCTTGGGACTCTAGGTGTACAGTGTTGATCAAGTTTAGAAAGTTTCTAGTAGTGTATATAGTACCGTCCTAGACCTTCACATTTACCTCTCACTGACTCAACCCAGAGCAACTTGCACTGCTGCGGACTCCATTCATGCTAAATGCCCTATATAGTTGTACAATTTTTATCTCTTGCATCATATTTTTACCTCTTCTATGTTTAGATACACAAATATCATTGTATTAAAATAGGCTACAATATTCAGTACAGTAACAGGCTCTATCGGTCTGTATAGCTAGGAGAAATAGGCTACATTATATAGGTTAAGTGTATAGTAGACTGTATTGTCTAGGTTTGTGTAAGTGCACTCTGATGTTTGCACTATAATGAAATTGCCTAATGGCACATTTCCCAGAATGCATCCCTGTCCTTATATGATGTATTACTATCTTTTTTAGCCTTTCTTTTTTAGCCTTTATGTGTCCTTACATGCAAAGGGAGTATCTGATAATTGGATCTTGGTTTAATCAATTCAATTTGTGTCTTTTGATTGGGGACTTTCATTCATTTACAGATACCACTGAAACAAACAGCAGCTACTATTCCCTGACACCATCACTATTTTTTAATAACCTATAACATACAGGTTTAACATCTTAACTTTTAAGTGTGTAGTTCAGTAGTGTTATATATATTCACATTCTTGTGAAGCAGATCTCCAGAAACTTTTCATCTTGCAAAACTAAAACTATACCTATTAAATAACTCTTTCCCCCTCCCCCTAGCTTTGCACCACCATTCTACTTCCTAAGAGTTTGTGTAAGCTACTTTAAGTGGAATCACACAGTATTTATCTTTTGTGATTGACTTATTTCACTTAACATAATATCCTGAGATTTCATCCATTTTGTAGCATTTGAGAGGATTTCCTTCCATTTTAAGGCTGAATAATATTTTAGTGTGTGTGTGTATATATATATATATATATATATATATACACACACACACACACATATATAACTTTTTTTTTTATTGACCTATTCCTGGACAATTAGGTTATTGCCACCTCTTGGCTATTGTGAATAGTGCGTATTGGGGGAAAGACCTAAAAGTGTAATTTCAGGATCAATTCTGAAGAACTGACATGCAGCCTAATACAAATTCATAACAGCTTTTCTTTTTTTTTTTTTTTTTTGCAAAAACAGAGAGAGGGACAGGGAAAGACAGACAGGAAGGGAGAGATATGAGAAGCATCAATTCTTTGTTGTGGCTCCTGAATTGTTCAATGATTGCTTTCTCATATGTACCTGACCGGGGCTGGGGGGGCGGGTGGCTCCAGCCAAGCCAGTGACCATGGGCTTCAAGCCAGCAACCTTTGGGCTCAAACCAGTGACCATGGGGTCTTGTCTATGATCCCAGGCGCAAGCCAGTGATCCTGTGCCCAAGCTGGCAACCTCAAGGTTTCAAACCTGGGTCCTCCATGTCACAGTCTGACACTCTATCCACTGCACCACCACCTGGTCAGGCTAAGAGCTTTTTAAAAAAATTTATTTAAATTAAATTTAATGGGGTGATACTGGCCCATAGAAACACATAGGTTTCAGGTGTACATCTCCATAGCATGTGAACTACTCATTGCGTTGTGTGCCCATCAACCAAAACCACTTCCATCACCATATTTTTGGCCCCCAGTACTTAGGGGAACTTAACATACACGGGCACAGCAGCTGTTCTGTTGGCAGCAGGCTGGATCAAATCCAAATCCCCTTCTTATAGGTGGTTAATAGCAAACCCCTATGGTGGGTAGTCAAATAGACTACCAGAAAAAAACAATGCATTTCTAAGTTAAAAGAACATCAGTCATTTGTTACACTCTATACATTCATTAACCTCCCTCCTGGCACATGTTTGCCTTTGGGTGGCGGCCTTCCGGCTTCAGGAGTAGTGGGCCCAGAGTGAGGTTGCAGAGTCACAGAGAGCACAGCACTGATGGCACAGCAGTTGCCAGACTCCTCTGCTACGGCAGCAATATTGCATCTCTATAGTGGTTCCCCTACCCAGCGGTATGCAAGTATCTCTCTTCATGAGCCTACCTTCAATTCTTTGTGATAAGTTTCCAGGAGTGGGATTGCTGGATCGTAGGGTCCATCATCACTTCTTACCTATGCTATGCAATAACCTTGCTGGTTTCCCTGCTTTCATTCTTGCCTCCATCTTGAGCTCATTCTCTTTTTTCATGGATGCTAAGATTATCTTTCAAATATTTAAATCAGATCATGTCATTTTTCTTTTTAAACTTCTTTAATAATGACTTCTAGTTTCTTCTTGGGATGGATAGAACTAGAAAGGAAGTCACTCCTAACAAGAATAACTAAAGTTGAACAAACCTCAAGTTTATGATTTTTCTTGAACTCATCAGGGAGCATAGATCTTAAAGCAGCCAAATAGCCTACAATCTAAGGAGAGACAGGCACCTTCTGAAAGAAACAAGACTCAAATGCTTGCTAAACAGATGCACCTGCTAAGGAAAATCAAACATTTTTCATCCTTTGTCATTTCTAAGTTTCAGAAACACCCCAATGAAGGAATGTTGCAGTCTATAAATTAATTTTACAGGTAACTAAAGTTTAATCCTTTCATTTCTAAAACTTTTTATCCATTCTCAATGGGACTGTTTTAAAATGTGCTATACTAACTCCTGCTTTATTAAATAGAGTATACCACTTGTTAGGATTGTATAGGCTGGAGGATCACTTTGAACCTCAATTGCTATACTGTGCTAGAAGACCATCATGTTCTCAAGGGCCATTGCTCCAGAAGAGGCCCTTAAATTCACTTAAAGAGATTCTGCTTTAACCATTCTCATTGGGAAAGCCCCTAACAGATGTCTTCCCCAGTAGCATAATTCCCAGTAGAAAAGCTACTTTTTGTAAAGAGCAAGGCAAAAATCCAATTACCCCAGCCTGAGATGGAAGGTACCAGACTAAGAAGTAGTGAAATAAACAGAAACCCACATAGGTCTCTGGTCAGTCTTATACCCATGTGATTGTAGTGGGAATTAGAATGGAAGAAGTTCTATTGCCACAAGGAGTTTTCAGAAGGCAGAATCTAAATACTCTCTATGTACTTGGAATTGGTTGAATAGGAAGAAGTTAGTAAATGAAGAGCAATGCAAAAATCTTGAGCATTGATAGCTGACAGGATATTTATGGAGAATACTAGAGAACATTTAGAGGGATGGTTTGACACACTTGAAGGGGCCATGTGAAATTCTCATAAAGACACTTAATAGGTTGCTGGATTAAACAAATATAAAGATTAGGAGAAGAATCTGAGCTGGAGCTGCAGATGTGGGAGCCTAATATATGAGTGTAGTCATAGACATAGGCAAGATGGTCCAGGGAGCATGTGTTCAGTTTAATAAAAGGAGCTAGTTGGAACCCAAAGAACACAAATCCTGAAAGGAAGGGGATCCATAAGTGCGATCAAGAAGACCAAGAGAGGCCCTGGACGGATAGCTCAGTTGGTTAGAGTGGCTCCTGGCATGCCAAGGTTACAGGTTCAATCCCTGGTCAGGGCACATACAGGAATCAACCAATGATGGTATGGAAGAACATGTTGATGTTTCTCTCTGTCTTTGTGTCTCTCCCCTTCCCTCTCTCTAAAAATCAATAAATAAAAACTTAAAGAACAACAACAAAAAAGAAAACCAAGAGACTGTAATGAGGGAAGTCAGGGAAAATATTTCAAGAACAAAAAAGGTATCAACTGGGTTAATGTCACAAATCATGTGGGAAACGCAAGTTAAAATCACAGTGAAATATAATCTCATACCTGTTAAGGTGGCTATTATAAAAAAAAATCAAAAGACAAGTGTTGTGAGGATATGGAAAAACTGGAACCCTTGTAAACTTCAAGTTAACGGGAATGTAAAATGGTTTAGAGACTACAGAAAACAGTATGTTGGTTCCTCAAAAAATTAAAAATAGAAATGCCACGTGATCCAGCAATCCCACTTGTGGAACTTCATCCAAAAGACTTGAAATCAGGATCTCAAAGCAATATCATCACTCCTGTGTTCATTATAACACTATTTGCAATTGCCAAGATGTGGAAACATTCTAAATATTTGTGATAGATAAATGGATTTTTAAAATGTAGTGTACAGATACAATGAGTGTGATTCAGCCTTTAAAAAAAAAAGGAAATCTTGTAATATGTGACAACATGGATGAACCTTGGAGACATTGTACTAAATGAAATTAGCCAGTCACAGGACAAACAGTGCATGATTCCACTTATATGAGGTAAATAAAATAGTAAAACTTGCCAACAAGCATCTGAAAAGGTGTTCAACATCAGGCAAATGCAAATCAAAACCACAATCAAATATCATCTCACACTTGTTAGAAATCTACTATCAAAAAGACAAGAAATAACAAGTGTTGGCAAGGATGTGAAGTAAAAGGAACACTTGTGTGCTGTTGGTGGGAATGAAAATTGGTACAGCCACTGTAAAAAATAGTATGGAGTTTCATCAGCAAACTAAAATGAAAGCTACCATTAGGTCCAGCAATTCCACTTTTTGGTATTTATCTAAGGGAAATGAAAATTAAAATGCAAATATGTATCTGCACCCGTATGTTCATTGCAGCATTATTTACAATAGACAAGACATGAAAACAACCTAAGTGTCCACTGATGGATGAATGGATAAAGAAAATGTAGGTATATACATATGTGTATAACTATTATTCAGCCATAGAAAGAAGGAAATAAACCATTTGTGACAACATAGATGGATCTTGAGGGCATTATGGTAACTAAAATAAATCAAATAGAGAAAGACAAATACAGTATGATTTAAAAACAAAAACAAAAAGCTGTCATAGATACAGAGAACAGATTGGTGGTTGCCAGAGTGGGAGTGGGTAGAGGTTGTCAATAGGTGTAAACTTCAAATTATAAAATAATTAAGTTATGGGCATGTAATGTACAGCATGATGACTATAGTTAACAATACGGTATTGTATATTTCAAAGTTGCTAAGAGAGTAGATCTTAAAAGTTCTCATCACAGGAAAAAAATGTGTAACTATGTAAGGTTATAGAGTGTGGTGATCATTATCTTTGTCATGATGATTATTTATATTATATCAAGTAATTGAAGTGTACACTTGAAATTAATGTATGTTTTAATTATATCTCAAAAGGTAAAATATTCTGGCAAAAAAATCAATAAATTCAATTAAACCTTATGCTTTATCTATAGAAAGTCTTTTAAAATCTGTCTTCATAAAGTACATGCCTCTTCTTTATACAGAAATATATATATATATATATATATATAGTCACAAACATCCATGTGAAGAAATAATTATTGAAAAATTCTATTAGGAGAATAAATGGGCTTTAAAATGTACAGAAATGACAAAAAAATATATCTGAAGAATACAATGATTTAAAACAGAAAGCTATTCACTTTGCTGAGCAAGCAAAATGGCTGACTCACTCTCCCAGACTCTGCCCCTCAGATCTCCTGGAAAACGGGTCCCTAACCACTGCCCCTACTCCATAAGCCTCAGTCTCTAGATACACAAACACACACAGACTTCACTGTGGAAGCAAGGTCTCATCTAGGATTCAAAGAGGTGTGGCCCTTCCAGTAGTTTATTTTCATCAACTACTAAAATGTACTGCTAAAGGGAAAAGAGAACTCTGTTAATTTTTTTCAACTCCAAGAAGCTAGTGGCAGAGAAAAATTTATTTTCAAATAGAGCACAGAACTAGTCGCTAAGTTTGTCAACTGCCTAGCTCTCAAAAACACCTGAATCATAGTGAAAAGAGAAGCTGCAATAAAAATCAGAAGAAAATTTTCTGTAAGACATTAAGACCCAAGGGAAATTTTGTTTCCTAAACCAGACAACAGAAGTGTTGAGTGTATGTCTTGAGGATACAGCCAACCTAGCAGCAAGTGGGTCCCACCCATGCTGGCACCTCTGATTGGCATCAGCAGAGGTAGATTTCATGTTAAGTGTTTTTGCTACAAATTTTTTACCAAAGAATATTACCAAGTGATGGACCATGAAATCCATGAATGAAAAGGAAGGTGTGCAACAGAAAGATTATTTTTAAAAAATTTTTTATTGATTGATTGGAAAGAGAAAGAAAAAGGGAGAGAGAGAAAAAGCACATGACTTTTTTCCCACTTATTTATGCATGTATTGGTTGTTTCTTGTATGTACTCTGTCTGGGGATTAAACCCACAATCTTGGCATATCAGGATGACGCTCTAACCAACTGAGTTACCCAGCCAGGACCAACAAAGATTTTGATCATTATATTCTGGCAGAATGAAAGTCAAAATATTTGTTGACAATCTCATAGTAGCATTCAAATTGCTATATATACATCCACACACAACATGGAGTTGAAAAGGACAAAGGACTTGGTTCTGGAAGATGTGGGTTCCTGTTCCTATTTTTCTCTCTTGTTTGTACTTAAGCTAGTAATCTGACCTTTCTGGAACTTTGTTACCTGCTGTGTAAAGGTTTAGACTAAATGATCTCAGAAGCCCCTTTCAGCTTTAAAATTCTAGAATTCTATGGTAACATAGAAGAGAAATAGTTTTTCCTTGATCCTAAATGGATGATGCTAACTTCATTTTATGACTATTAAACGTAATTAGTAGAAATGATGTTATACTCCAGAATTACAAGAGGACTTCCTCTTGTTTTAATTCTGGCTAGAGAGCTGAGAATATTGGCATACACAACTTTGGAGAAGTATTAGGATTTTTATTTTAAAATGGCTACAGCAGAGAGTCTAGTAACAATAAAACAAAGTATTTTGTTGGAAAGGAATTCTAGTGAATAACAGATACTAACTTATTTTTTATTTTTAAATAAATGCATACAGTACTTAAAATCCAAGGAGATGCATAAAACTATAGAGGTAATAAAAAAATGATGTGAAGAGAAAAAGGAGTTACTTTAAACTGATCTCCTAGCCTTTATTGCCTTTTATGATATGACTGGCTATTACATAGTAGCTGCTCCCTATATATCCCAATTTGCCTGGGAGAGTCCTGGCTTATATGTTTCCCCCATGAAAATAATGAAATCTCTTCCTTTTACTCTCAAAAATGCCTTAGTTTAGATGCTAAATAATAAGATCACCTTACTCTTTTTTTTTTTTAAGATCACCCTACTCTTAATAGATTCCTTTCTGCTTCGCTTAATTCCTAAACCCACTTCAAAGATATTCTTCATCTTGTTCTCAAACATTTTACTCTTTCAGATGGGACTTATGAAAATCAATTGCAGCCTGACCAAGCAGTGGTGCAGTGGATAGAGCATGAGACTGGGATGCAGAGGACGCAGATTTGAAACCCCAAGGTTTCTGGCTTGAGCATGAGCTCATCCGGCTTGAACCTGGGCTCACCGCTTGACTGCAGGGTTGCTGGCTTGAGCATGGGATCACAGACATGACCCCGTGGTCGCTGACTTAAGCCCAGATGTCACTGGCTTGAAGCTCAAGGTTGCTGGCTTGAGCAAGGGCTCACTTGGTCTGCTGTAGCCCCCTGGTCAAGGCACATATGAGAAAGCAATCAATGAACAACTAAGGTGCTGCAAAAAAGAATTGATGTTTCTCATATATCTCCCTTCCTGTCTGTCTATCCCTATTTGTCCCTCTCTCTGGCTCTCTCTTTGTCTCTGTCAAAAAATTAAAAAGAAAAGAAAAGAAAATCAATTGCAGCCAGAGTAGATTTTCCTCTCTCCTTTTCATTTTCTAGCTGAAACATTATTAAGAGCCAGTGGTGAGCCAAATTGCTGGTGTTAGAGTGGTTTCTGCTCTGACATGTAAGGAGCTTGAACATTGTTATTCCTTGTGACAAGAAAAGGCTGGATGAACTGAAGATCACAAACTTTTCTTGTACCTATCAGAGAATTGAGGTCACAGAGCAAGCCACCACCCCCAGATCTAAAGAACTGGTCACAACCATAAAGACACTTGGAGCAGAGGCTGCTAAATGTCAAGCTGGTTGGAATATTGAAACAATAATTTTGACAAATTGCTGGAGGCTGCTTGCAGAGGAGCATAAGAGTGAAAAATTCCCAGGAGCTACAGTCATGGTATAAGGCTCACACTTTCACAGATTCTTCCTCAAGAGACCACACCAGGTTCTTAGAAGGATTCCCAAAAGCTCCCTGAGTAAACTGTTGGGGGATTGTCAAAAAGTACATTCTGAAACACTCAGAGACTCTCATCCTTGACAAAGGCCTGGCCTCCAAGAGAAAGGACTGAGGACACAATTCTGAAACATTATCCCATCTGAGGACGAGAACTCTGCCCCATTCAGCCTACTGCATTCTTTCTGTCTCACAGAAGAAAAACTAAATATATAAATTTATAGTCAACAGGGGCAGGGGTATTGAGGGGAAATTCTGGGGATGCTGAAGCCAGGAAAGGGACTGGGAGCAAAAACAATGAAAAGCTATAGTGGAGAGCAGGAACAGAAATGCTTCTGACCCACCCTCGTGGATGGAAGAACTAAAATACTGAGACTAGATTAGAAAATTAAAGAATTCCCTCTCCTGCATGATCTAGCATTTCATTAACAGTAATAACTGTAATAATAATGGATTAGAGCTGAGAGAGCTATAAGACACAACAAACGGTTCAAAGAGAAGCCCCAAAATCAGGAGAGGAGGAAAAGATAAATCCACTAGAGGAATTTAAAGACTGTAATGCTTATAGCTGCAACAGACACTAAACACAGTCCAACTCCTAGCCAGAGTAACATAAATCCTCACATAAATGACCTATTTACCTCAGTTTTTATTACCTGATAAAACATATCCATAATTCAAATAAAAAAATTTTCAAGGTGTGCCAAAAGGCAAGAGAAACACAGACATAGAGACAAAACAATCAATCATCAAAGCTAGAGTCACATATGACACTGATAATGAAATTATCAGAAAGGTAATTAGAAATAACTATGCTGAATATGGGAAAGGATCCCATGGAAATAGTAGATAACATCCATGAACATATGGATAATGTAAACAAAGAGGTGGAAACTCTAAAAAAGAATAAAAATATACTGCTAGAAGTCAACAGCACGGAAACATAAAGAACAGTGGACTAGACACAACATAGGAAAGAATCAGGGAGCTTGCTGACAGGCCAATAAAAATCTCTTAAAACTAAAATTTAAAGAGGGAAAAACCAGAGCAGAATATCTAAGAACTATGGGCAATTATAAAAGTTGTAACATGTGCATAATTGGAATGCCAGAAAGAAAATAGAGAACGGAGAAGAGATATTTGAAGTAATAATATCTGGTAATTTTCTAAAATTATTGACAGACACCAAATTACAAATCTAAGAATCTCAGGGAACACCATGTCAGCTAAATACCTAAAAATCTACAGCTAGGCATATCATATTTAAACTAGAAAAGCAATGACAAGAGAATATGGAAAGAATCCAGAGTGAGGAAAAATGACTTACCTATAGAGGATCAAGGATAAGACTTATGGCAGCCTTCTCCTCAGAAACCATAAAAACAGGAAGAGTTGAGTAAAATATTTACAATATTGAAAGAAAAACTGCATCCAGCAAAATTATCCTTCAAAAATAAAGGAAAGCCCTGGCTCAATAGCTCTGTTGGTTAGAACATTGTCCTGATACACAGAGGTTGCTGGTTCAATCCCCTTGTTAGGACACATAAAGAAAGTTTCTCTGTCTCTCTCTCTCTCTTTCTCTATCCCCTCCTCTCTCTAAAATCAATAAATAATTTTTTAAAAAATAAAGAAGAAATACAGACTATTTTCTGACAAACTAATACTGAGGGAAGTCATTGTCAACAGACATATCCTGGAAGATTAGAAGAAAGTCTTCAGGCAGAAGGAAACTAATATAGGTCAGAAACTCAGAACTACATAAAGAAAGGAAGACTGTAGAAAAAGGAATACGGTAAATGAAAGTAAAAAGAAATAATTTTTTTTTTTTTTTAGCGATAGAGACAGACATACAGGAAGGGAGAGAGATGAGGAGCATCAACTCATAGTTGCAGCACTTTAGTTGTTCATTGATTGCTTTCTCATATGTGCCTTGACTGGGAAGCTCCAGCTGAGTCAGTGGCCCCTTGCTCAAGCCAGCGGGCATGGGCTTCAAGCCAGCAACCTTTGGGCTCAAGCTAGTGACCCAGCCTTCAAGCTGGTGAACCTGAGCTCAAATCAGTTGAGCCTGCACTCAAGCAGGCGTCCTCATGGTTTTGAAACTGGGATCCCAGCATTCAAACTCATACATACAGAAATTGACAGTTCCTACAGGGGAAAGGTTTTAGGGAGATGGGTGAAAAAGGTGAAGGGATTAAGGAGTATAATTGGTAGTCACAAAATAGCCATGGGATATAAGGTACAGCATAGGGAATATAATCAATAATATTGTAATAAGTATGTATGGTGTCAAGTGAGTATTAACTTATCAGGTGCTTGATGGGAAGTAAGTATTTACTTTCACATTGAAATAGCTTCACTATTTATATGAGCAATGATTCAGATACATAAACAAGATAGAGCTCAGTGCTCTTTTTTTTGTGATTCACTAATTGTACTGAAACGTTATTTGACATCGTTCAGGGATCTGAATCATGTTAAGAAATTAGGAAAGAAGAAATGTCCTCTTTTTTTGTGGAAGCTAAATACAGAGAAAAGTTTTCTGTCTTAGAATTCAGAGGTTCCCCAAGTCTGTACAATGGTCCATATCCTGTGGACGTCTCCATAAACAAACATATAATCATTATTGTATTCAGGTGAAGTCAAAGAGGCTAAACATTTATATTCTGTGTTATAGTAAATGACATTATTTAATCTATGTACAAAGACACTAACCTTTGCAATTAATTATACTTGCCATAAAATATTAGCATTATCAAAAGTCTTGACTTTTTCTCTTTTCCACCTCATATACAAAGCCCTTAATTTTTCCAGATAATTTTTTTTTTTAAACAGGGACAAAGAAAGAGTCAGAGAGAGGGATAGACAGACAGGAACGAAGAGAGATGAGAAGCATCAATCATCAGTTTTTCATTGCGACACCTTAGTTGTTCATTGATTGCTTTCTCATATGTGCCTTGACCGCAGGCCTTCAGCAGACCAAGCAACCCCTTGCTGGAGCCAGCAACCTTGGGTCCAAGCTGGTGAGCTTTTTTGCTCAAGCCAGATGAGCCCTCACTCAAGCTGGCGACCTCGGGGTCTCAAACCTGGGTCCTCCGCATCCCAGTCTGACGCTTTATCCACTGCGCCACCGCCTGGTCAGGGCCAGAAAACTCTTATCTTGACTTAGTTGGCTTACCATGACTCTCTCTTTCGTGATTCTGAGAGTGACTTGGTCAAGCTAATCTTAAACATCCTTATTTCTATAATTTCCCAGAAAAAAAGGTCAACCTTCTTAACTGGATCTAAAAATTCTATCATTCATTGGTGGATGCTATTGAATTGATTTGGCCAACACATTGTAGTGCATCAGAGCATTCCTGTTCAACTGTTAGCTTTTTTCATTCTTTTCTTACTCTTCTACTTTCACTTTTTTTTAGTGGCTCCTTTTCTTTTCATCCTCATACAGCTCCTTCCTTCTCAAAAAACAAAAAACAAAACAAAAGTTTATAACTATTTTTATGAGAAGATGAGCATAAAGCACTTAACGTAGTAACTGACATAGCATAGACAAGAAATATTGATATCTATCCTCTTTCCTAGGGGTTATTAAAACAAATAAAAACAAAAATCAAATCCTTGCTTTCTGACTCTCTCTATTCACTCTCTACTGGGAGGAGGTACACCTGTAAGAATTTGAATAATCTTATTTTATCGAGAGCCATTCTCTTTCCATCTCTCTGGGCCTTCATGCAGTTCCTTGTCCCCAGGTTGCATTCGTGTCAGTCCAGGGGGTGTTCTACTCTTTGTAAAGGACTGGGCTGAGAGCCCTGATTTTGGGGCCTGTCATTGGTTGAGCCCAGCTTCTGGTCTGTCTGCCAAAGTGCTCTACTTCAGATGACATCACTCTTCTCTTCAACTCCCAAAGAAACCTCATGGATTTAGTCTTAAGGAAAAACTTTCCTCCCACTTTTTAAATCCAGAATGTCTTAAAAAGCTACTTTTTTAAAAAAGAGAATTTAAGGTGATGTGATATTAGAAAAACATCAAATAAATAAACCCATCTTGTGTGCTTGGATTTTATTCTGACCCCCACCAAAAACACACTGCAATCTAAAACTTTATTATGGCTTTCTGTGCCTCTTTCCACCATTGAGAGCTATCTGTGTCAGGACAAGGTTTCCTGTGCCCACAGACCATTCTTTTTCTCTCTCTCCTCGTACTGGATGTGAAAGAAGATCTTTGAAGCACAGAGTGAAGAGTTGTCCAAGTTAAGCTCTGATAGTCCTATAAGGTCTTCGAGTTGTTCCCTTCTGATGAATATACAAGACACCCCAGTCCCTGTCTACTCTGTGGTACACAGTAAGGGTATAGCCTTGACCTTGCAAGATAGTCAGTTGTCAACATGACTGTAGAGATTTTGCAGCCACACAGGTGGAGTTGCTAGAACTGTGATGACTGCTGAAGGCAGCAGGGACCCTGAGAGGGACAGGTTAGCTCAAAAGGTAATTTGTCCTCTAAAAACACAGCAAAAACATTTTATGCCATATTATTCTATTTATGTGAGATTTTAGAAAAAAGAAAACTATGGTTTGTTTTGATCAGCAGTTTCCTGGGGACAGAAGTGGGTGCAGAGGTGCAAAGGAACAGGAAGGAGCATTTTAGGATGATGAAATGTTCTACATTTTGATTGTGATGGTGGTTAGACAACGGCATAGACATGTCAAAACTCACTGAATAGTACATTTAAAATTATACCTTTATCATGAGCTGATTTTTTAATAAGCAATGTAAGATACTGTCACTTAAAATGAGTTGGAAAGTTAAGGGTGTAAAGTGCTCCAGCCCCCTCTGTCCCTTTCCTCCTGATCCCTCTGGGTGGTCTTTAGTGAAGATCTGTGTCAGGATGTCCTGGACATTGATTGACAGAAGAGAAAGAGCCCCACCGAGTGGGACCGATTGCTTTGCTTATTTTCTCACTCTTTCTTACTTCCCTCAAAGATCCATGGGTGCTGTAGAGGTTGAGAACAATACTTTGGAATTATGAAATAAATCTGGAATCATGTTTAGCTCTTCTCCTCCTACCTGGGCCTCCTTGAGAAACAAGGGGCATTATATCAAACCCCCAGATTCCATTTCACCATGTTCTTCTGCACACAGGTGCTATGGCATTCCTTCTCTTTGCAATTTTCCTGGAACTAGAGAACATGACACCCTACCCTGGCACTGCCTGGCCCCTTGTAGGGAGGGAGTGGTGGCACTGGACCAGTGCTCAGGAACTTCTTTGCCCTCTCCACCTACCCTGTCAGTGTCTTTGAGAATGTTTCTTTAGTTCTTCCGGAGGCCCCAGAACTTATTTATAGCACAATATATCTTTGTGTGTTTTCATTAGTCCCAGGGACTCAGAATTGGTATAAAATTTATTACAACAAATTTAAATCATTGCATAATTTAACTGCAGCCTTAAAGAGAGTCCTAAGGGAGATTTTTTTAAACTTGAAAATATAATAAAATAGCCCCTTGGTCTTTAATCTGCCTGGGTAGTCGGTGGGAAATGTGTTCACACCTGCAGTGACGTATATTCCAGACCTCATTCAATTATATATCTCTGTTCCCTCAGCTCACCTACCAATGGCACTGAAAGTCATTATATTGTTTTAAATCTATTCAACCATAAAGGATATCTTTCTAATGAAAGTTACGTATAAAACTTTGCAAAATCAATGAATAATTCCTGAAGTTACTATATAATAAACCAACATGGTGAAGAGTCACATCAAAATAGAACTCCTACTTCATCTAATAAACTAAGAAATGCTTTTATTGTCTATACTTTTAATTTATTTTTAAGTCAACTTATAACCATGATAAAAGGACATTTCTCAAATGAAATTCTACTAAGTTGCCATCCCTTCAATATTGGCAGTGATGAGAAGGGGTCTCTACTGAAGACTCGCTCTCCCAGAGCAGAGCAGGAGAGAGCGGAAGCGCACAGAGCCTTCTGCTTGTTGACTCAGGTCTTGGACACTAGAGGACTGGGACTTTGTGAGTTCTTATTTCATAATGCCTATTTATGTACAATAAGAAATCCTTTAAGTAGAGAAGTGCTTATATTCATCTTTTGAGAGAGCAAGAAACTGGGAGTTGAAGAGAACCCTGTTTTGGAGAATCAAAAGCCCAAAGGAGAGACCCAGCCATTGAGAGGAAAACATCCCCTAAGACCCTCAGCATAGAAGAAAGGAGAGTTCATGCCTGACTGGTGGTGGCACAATGGATAGAGTGTTGACCTGAGATGCTGAGGTCCCAGGTTTGAAACCCCGAGGTCACGGCTTGATGGAGGACTCATCAAGTCTGAGCATAGGCTCAATCACTTGAGTGTGCGGTCATTGGTTTGAGTAAGAAGTCACTGGCTCTGTTTGAGCTCCCTGGTGAAGGCACATTTGATAAGCAATCATTAAACAACTAAAGTGATGCAACTGAATTGATGCTTCTTGTCTCTCTCCCTTCTTCTCTCTCTCTCAAAAAAAAAAAGTAATGGAGAGTTTAGGGAGTTGACATTGATCCGAGGTACAGGAGAGGAGACAGTGTCCCCTGTGTCATGGCCCAAGGGTTCTTGGTTTTCTGGTAGGAGAGGGAACCTGATACCTGGAATATGCCTATTGGATGCCCAGCATTTCTTACTGGTAGTTATCCTTAATGTCATTTTCTGAGATATGAAATATAAAATCTCTCTGACAGGCTGTTCTGTGTCAGAGCCTGAACTGAACATCTTCACACACAGTAATTCACTTACTCCTCAACACAGCCTTGTGGGATGGTGGTGTCCTTAATCTATAGATGAGGTTTAACTAATGAAATACAGTAACAACTGTTCCTCATCTTAGCACAGCAAAAGACCATTCCTTCCTAGCACCACAGAGATTCCCTCCCTCTTCTCTCAAAGTCCCAACCAATGTTTTGGTTTTTCTATTTTTTGTGGAGGATGGTGGGGGAGGCTGCCCCTCCCATTGCACTTTCTCCCTGGCAAAGCTGCCTCTATTGGCATGGCTTGGAGGCTTGTTCCTCATTCTCTCAAAATATGAAGTGAAGCCCTTTGATGCCAAGAGATCTTAAACCCTCGACTCTGAAAACCATATCAGTACAGAGCATTTATGATACAGACTGAAAAATAAATGTGCCATATTTTGCCTGATCAGGCGGTGGTGCAGTGGATAGAGCATCAGACTGGAATGCAGAGGACCCAGGTTCAAGACCCCGAGGTCGTCAGCTTGAGCACGGTCTCATCTGGCTTGAGCAAAAAGCTCACCAGCTTGGGCCCAAGGTCGCTGGTTCGAGCAAGGGGTTACTCAGTCTGCTGAAGGCCGGCGGGCAAGTCACATATGAGAAAGCAATCAATGAACAACTAAGGTGTCAAAATGAAAAACTGATGATTGATGCTTCCCATCTCTCTTTGTTCCTGTCTGTCTGTTTCTATCTCTCCCTCTCTCTGACTCTCTCTGTCTCCGTAAAAATAAATAAATACATAAATAAATAAGCCATATCCTAAGCTTTTAGCTACTACTGATAATAGTCATTCCAGTCTTTTCTTTATGATATTCTAAAATTTGAGAAGAAAATGTTTAATCTTCAGAATCATAAAACCTGCATTGCTATAACATAAAAGTCTGCTTGTTTTTGGTCATGGTTAAACCCAGACTCTATTTTTGTTCTGGGTCCTGCTGTGTCATGAAGTGCCTTCCTGTAACACAGGCCAGTTTCTGTCTCTCAAACATTTGCTCTGACTTATCACCTGGCCTGCTTCAACTCAGGAAGGCAGGTAATGCAATTGAACAGTGATAGTGGTTTTGAGAAGTTCACGTGAGAGAAAAATGTCTGGAAAGACTTAAAATAATTATGCACCAGCATAAGTTAGCAGGATAAAGACCCTTGTCCCTGGGACTTCTCAATCTCTGTCGAACCTTCCTGTCGTGAGTCACCTGTTTCTTGTGTGCATTGTCTCCAGTTGTGCCTCGTCCTCATGTTGTTGAGAGACTCACAGATAGAGGTTTGTGAATTGCTGCTTCTTGTTTCCATGTAGAATCCCAGAATAGACCAGATTCATTGTCAAATCAGACCTTTGACTCCATCCCGAACTTTTACTTTCTGCTTTAGGGTCACCTTCACTTTCTGTTGATTTCTATCACTAGGAAAAGTACTTTGTTTACCAGGGGCAAACCAACTTTGTCTGTTTCATCTTGTGTCACTATGGATAAAGGAAGCCTGGAGAACAACGAACCATAGCTGGCTTGAGACTGCTGAACAGTGCAAAGGCACCTGGCTTGCACCTCTTTGCAGCTGTGAGCCCAGGTGAGAGCTGCAAAGGGCAGCAGTTGCTTTGAGTGGAAGGAGGGAGGGAGGTGCTTCCAGGTAAGAAGGAGAGACAATTCCCAGTTATCACCACGCTTATCTGTCAGAATCAATGTCCAAATTCTTGCACTGTGGTGTACTACCAAATAGTTCTCTAAGGTTAGGCCTTTAGGAAAAAACATTCTACAACTTTCTGCTATGTATTTGACATTTCAAAACATTTTCTATGCTCTGCTGTCACTGGTGTTCTGCTTTGTTTTGTTTTTAGTAGCTGGATAGTTTTAATATTTTGGGGGCAAAGACATCAACTAATAAAATAGGGCAAATTGTCAGCAGACACCTCAGACCTTATATCACCATTTAAGTTGAACAGTAAGTTGCTGGATTTCAGAACAACTTTTAAGCCCCAAACCTAAGAAATGTTTTTACATACAAAAAACAAAGACAAATTGTTATCAGAGCCTTTTAAGTTCTGTAGCAACTAAATCTTAATAAAATCTGAAAAACAAAACAAAGCCATCTTACCTGGAAGATGATTTATTTTATTTTTCCCCCCTTCTTTTCCAAGTGAGAGGAGGGGAGATAGACAGACTCCTGCATGTGCTGGACCAGGATCCACCCAGTGATCTGTCTGGGGCCAATGCTCTGCCAACCTGGGGCCATGTTCTCAACTGAGCTATTTTTAGCACCTGAGGTGGAGGCTTCACAGAGCCATCTTCAGTGCCCCGGGTGATGTGCTGGAAACAATGAAGTTAAAGCTGTGGGAGGGGAGAGAGATAGATGGTTGCTTCTCCTGTGTGCCTTGACAGGCAATTGAACCTAGTACATCCACATGCCAGGCCAACGCTCTACCACTGAACTAACTAGCCAGGGCTGAAAAATGACTTCTCAATATATAAGGCTGTACCTCTTAATCCAAGGTGTGATAAAAATTATTACTTCAAAGGCCTATCTTAATGTGTTCTTGTGGTCAGAAAAGGGAAAAGGGTCATTCAAATTGCAATATTGAAGTTATATTCTAAGCCTCCCCCCACCAGTAGATACCTAAAATTATGGCTTGCACTGAATACTATATATATATTTTTTCCTGTACATGCATACCTATGATAAAGTTTAATTTATAAATTAGACAAAATATAACATGAACAACAATAATAAAATAGAACAAATATAACAATATACTAAAACTATTATGTGAATATGCTACTTCTCTCTCTCTCTCTTCCATTAATTTTTATATTTTTCAGTCCAAACCTAGTCCTGAGTCCTCACTTGAAGTAAATGGATTGGTGTCACTCATTTTAGGGACACGATGAAGTATTTGTATAGGCTCTACCCTATCTGGCCCAACACATTGCCAGCAATCAGAATACGTTTACTACTCATGTTTTCCACCCACAAACTTAATGCCTTTTGCATCTTAACTAAGCACTTATCATGCACCACAGACATAGCATTTGCAGTCTGAGGTGTGACAGCAGAAGTAGCATGGACTTCTTTTTCCTTTTTCACAATTTTATGAATAGGAAATTCATTCTTACTGTAGTTTTTAGTGACCTCAACATACGATATTTTCCTTTCTTTATTAAGCTGAGGACTTTCACTTTTTTATTTAAAGGAAGCACTTTCTTTGCAGCTTCTCTTTGGCAAAGCCAAATTGTCAGTATCACTACTCTTGAGCTTTAAGGGCATTATTAAGTCAAATAGGTGACTAGAACACAAGAACTGTCATTCCTGGATAGTCAATCTGGTAACTAAGATGGCTATTAAGTCACCATTGGGCAGGAAGCATATGTAGTGTGGAGACCCTGGACAAAGGGATGATTCACATTCAGTGTTGGACAAAGCAAGATAATGCAAGATTCATCATGCCGTTCAGAATCACATGCAATTTAAAACTTATGAATTATTTCTGGAATTCTTCATATTATATATTCAGACTGCAGTTGACCATGGATAGCAAAAACCAAGGAAAGCAAAACCACAGATAAGAGGACACTGTTATAATAATTGGAGTGGGATTTTCCTCCACCCATTCTACAATATATACCAATTATAGAGAGGAAATTTGGGAAAAGTAACGTTTTGCCTTTTATATTTTAGGCAAATGGCTCCTTTGGTTATTTGCGATTGGAAAGTGCCAGCTATTTCAGCTGTGTTTCTTTCTTTTTATGACATATTTCAAAAAGCTGTGTTGGTTCAAAAACAATATATATTAACTAATCATTTGATTTTTTTTCTCTTGAGTCATTTTAGACCTTATGTGAGCTCATACTTTCTTCTTTTACTGTTAATTCTTAATAAAGGTATAAGTTTATGAATAACAATATCATATTAAAATAAGCATAAAATCATTAAGCAAGGGAACTTGATATAAGTGTTGGTTTAAAGATAAATAACACAATATTAACTTACAGTTTTATAGTTTCTGGAACTGACAGTTGGAATTCAGATCTGCTGTTTTATATGGTTTCTTTTGTAACTTTTGAAAATGACCATATTATTACACTTTTTTGTAACTTTGCATATCTGATAAAATTCCTTTCATGCACATTAGTTTTGGACTATATTTTTAAACATAAAGTAGGCATTTTATAAACAAAGATTCTAAGCTGAAATTGTAAATGAAATCAGGGTATTTCCACTTGATTAATTGAATCATCTGAATTAAAAGTAAGGTATTTTTTGCTCAATAAGATGCACTCCCCCCCCCCCCGCAAAAGTGGAGGGGAAAATGTCCCTGCATCTTATGGAGCAAATGTTCATTTTTTTTAGCTGCTGCGGGGTGCTGTGCGGGTAAACATATGTAGAATGAGTGCCAGTGGGAGTGTTATCATATCCACCACCATGGTGTGCGAAACCTTTGCATATGCTGAGTAATCTCCTGGTTCCGGTTTCCACAGTTGCATGCAGTGCAGGAGGGAAGGTGAGCGACGTTGTATGGGCGCATTCATCTGGCATCATCCAGGACAGACGTGAGAGGCGTGCTGCAGCGGTGGAGGGCTGCGCTGCAGCTGCTGGAGCTCTGTGTAAAGTGCTAACGCCACTTGTTGCCAGCCTAATAGCATTTCATTGGCTGGCTGGCTGGCAGATAGGAGAGGAGTCATGGGTGCGAGGCATGCAGTGAGCTGGGAAGCCACTGTGAGCACAGGCAAAGCAGCGGCAGATGAAGCAGGCTGTGCTGCTCATCTCCATCAGTTTATTCCAGCTGTAATCCTGGTAGTTTACCTATGTAGTGACATGAGAGTAAAAAATAACTGGACTTTCCCTAGCGCACCAGCAGGAGGGTTCATGAGAAAGGATGGATGAATAGAAATGGAATGAGAGTGTGGATTGAAAAAGTTTGGTCTAAACATCTTAGAGGGCTTCTGAAAAAATCTGCCCTATTAGTGCTTGACCAGTTTAGAGCACATATTAGTGAAACCACACACACACAAAAAAAGGAAAAGAAAAAAACCTTTAAAGAAGTGAAGACTCATTCAGCCATAATGTAATTCCCGAGGGTCTTACCAGCCAGTTGCAACCTCTCGATGTTTCCATCAACAAACCATTTAAAGTCTTTACATGAGAATAGTGGAACAAATAGATGGCTGCTGGTAATCATGATCTGACACCAACTAACGAATGAAGAGACCCACTATCACTCACGCTTGTGAATGGGTGAAAACATCATGGCAGTCAGTAAAGAACAAAACCGTGGTACAGTTAAAAAAATATGGCTTTAGCAATGCCTTAGATGGTACTGAAGATGGTATCATATATGAAAATAGCGAAGAAAGTGATACCAGTGATTATGAGGAACTGAGCTTCTTAAATTCTGACACTAGTGATGATGAGTTCCTGGGTTCCTAGACAACTAGAAGAGCAGTTGAACATTAAAGTCTCTTCTCATTTGTTAATAACAGTGCTAATGGTTGTTAATACTGCTGTTGAGTTTATATTGTTGAAATATTATTGTGGTATATTTTATTAATTTTTTTTTTTTTACAGGGACAGAGAAAGAGTCAGAGAGAGGGATAGATAGGGACAGACAGACAGGAATGGAGAGAGGTGAGAAGCATCAATCATCAGTTTTTTGTTGCCGTTGTGACACCATAGTTGTTCATTGATTGCTTTCTCACATGTACCTTAACCGTGGGCCTTCAGCAGACCGAGCAACTCCTTGCTGGAGCCAGCGACCTTGGGTCCAAGCTGACAAGCTTTTGCTCAAGCCAGATGGGCCCGCGCTCAAGCTGGTGACCTCGGGGGTCTCGAACCTGGGTCTTCCGCATCCCAGTCCGACACTCTATCCACTGCGCCACCGCCTGGTCAGGCTATTTTATTAAATATTTTAACGCACCATTTGGTTCAGAATTTTTTTTTTTCTTATTTTCCTCCTTAAAACCCTTGGTGCGTCTTATGGACAGGTGCGTCTTATGGAGCGAAAAACACAGTACTTGCTTGAGGGGAGGGGTGAATACATATTTCCGTTTCATTTTTTTTTTTTCAGTTTTGAAATAAAATTTAAGGGTAAAAGAGAAGTAACCAAAACAAATATTGGTTCCTTTACACAAGGAACACTAGATGGCGCTGTTCCCTGAGGGATTTTACCAGAATTGACTACCAAGCGTCTTTTTAAGTCTACTGTCAAGAGTTGTTTGGTATTTTCTGTTCTTTAGAAGTCAAATTAAAAAAAATCTGTTCACTTTTCGTTCTTAATGAAGTTTTAACTTTATGAATAAGGATTTACAATACAAACAAACATGGGCTTTTTAAATAATGTAACTCTGAGATATTGGATAAAGGTAAAGGACAAGATGGTAATTATAGCTTCATGGTACCAAGAACAAACTTGTTTACCTTTTGTTGTTGTTAATAAACTTTACTTTTAGAAAAGTTTTAGATTTACAGAAAAATTTCAAAGATTGTACAGCAAATTCTCATTTGTATGTTTCCTTTGTCACAACTAATGTCACAACGAATGAACTGATATTGATATATTATTATTTGAAGTCCACATTTTATTATGTCCATTTA
Organism: Rhynchonycteris naso; assembly: GCA_037038555.1. Taxonomy (NCBI): domain Eukaryota; kingdom Metazoa; phylum Chordata; class Mammalia; order Chiroptera; family Emballonuridae; genus Rhynchonycteris; species Rhynchonycteris naso. The sequence goes on from CM072998.1 coordinate 235,990,808, forward strand.
GTCCAGTGTGTCATTTAAGGCGATATTTCTTTATTGATTTTTCTGTTTGGATGAGCTATCTAAAGCTGTCAATGGTGTGTTGAAATCTCCAAGAATGATAGTGTTTTAGTCTGCTTCTATATTTAGATCAGTTAGTAGATGTCTTATATATTTTTGTGCTCCCTGGTTTGTTGCGTATATATTAAGAAGTGTTATGTCTTCTTCCTTTTTTTTTTTACATAAAATACCTTTTATTTATTTTTATTAATTTTAATTTATTGTGTTAACATGAATTCAAGTGTCACACTCAATATAACTCCCTCACCTCTGCCCCCTTGTCCCCTATTACCTCCATCCCCACTTCCCTTTGGGACTTGATGTCCTGTTATCTGTATCTCTGTGTTATGTATATATAGTTTTACTAATCCCTTCACCTTCTCTGATGTCATCCCCTCATCCCCCTTCCCTCTGACAGCTGTCCCTCTGCTTCCTGTGACCCCTCCTCTGCCTCTATTTCATTCCTCAGTTCACTTTGTTCATTAGATTCCACATATAAGTGAGATCATGTGATATTTGTCTTTCTCTGCCTGGCTTATTTCACATAATAATCTTCAAATCTATCCATGCCATTGCAAAAGGTAAGATTTTCTTCTTTTTCATGGCTGCATAGTATTTCATTTTTTGTGTGTGTATAACAGTTTTTTAATCCACTCATCCACTGATGGACACCTGGGCTGTTGCCAGATCTTGGCTATTGTAAACAATGCTGCCATAAACATGGAAATGCATATCTTCTTTTGAATCAGTGGTTTGGTGTTCTTAGGATATATTCCTAAAAGTAGGATAGCTGGGTCAAAAGGCAGTTCCATTTTTTATTTTTTGAGGAAACCCCATACAGTTTTCCACAGTGGCTGCACCAGTCTGCATTCCCACCAGCAGTGCAGGAGGGTTTCCTTGTCTCCACATCCCCGCCAGCACTTATTCTGTGTTGTTTTGTTAATGAGCACCATTCTGACAGGTGTGAGGCGGTGTCTCGTTGTGGTTTTAATTTGCATTTCTCTGATAATTAATGATGGACATTTTTTCATATGCCTGTTAGCCATCTGTATGTCCTGTTTGGAGAAGTTTTTACTTTGCCCAGTTTTTAATTGAATTGTTTACCTTTCTAATGTTGAGTTTAAGAAGTTCTTTATCAATTTTGGTTATTAACCCTTTATCAGACGTATTGGCAAACATGTTCTTGCATTGTGTGGGTTGTCTTTTACTTTTATTCATGGTGTCTTTTGTTGTGCAAAACTTTTCAGTTTGATATAGTTCCATTTGTTTATATTGTCCTTAATTTCACTTGCCCATGGAGATAAATTGGCAAAAATATTGCTACAAGAGATAGCAGAGAGTTTACTACCTAGATTTACTTCCAAGATGTTTATAGATTCATGACTTACATTTACATCTTTTATCTATTTTGAGTGTATTTTGGTGAATGTTGTAAATTGGTGGTTTAGTTTAATTGTTTGTCCAATTTTCCCAACATCATTTATTGAAGAGACTGTCTTTACTCCACTATATGCTCTTACCTCCTTTGTCAAATATCAATTGATCAAAAAGGTGTGGGTTTATTTCTGGGTTCTCTGTTCTGTTCCATTGAGCTGTAAGCCTGTTCTTATGCCAGCACCAAGCTGTTTTGATTACTATGGCCTTGTTGTGTAACTTGATATTAGGAAGTGTGATACCTCTAACTTTATTCTTTATTTTCAAGATTGTTGAGGCTATTTGGGTTCTTTTTTGGTTCCATATGAATTTTTTTTTTTAACAGGGACAGAGAGAAAGTCAGAGAGAGGGACAGATAGGGACAGGTAGACAGGAATGGAGAGAGGTGAGAAGCGTCAATCATTAGTTTTTCGTTGCCATTGCGAAACCTTAGTTGTTCATTTATTGCTTTCTCATATGTGCCTTGACCGCGGGCCTTCAGCGGACCAAAGCAACCCCTTGCTGCAGCCAGTGACCTTGGGTCCAAGCTGGCGAGCCTTCGCTCAAGCCAGATGGGCCCGCGCTTAAGCTGATGAGCTTGGGGTCTCGAACCGGGGTCCTCCGCATCCCAGTCCGACGCTCTATCCACTGCGCCACTGCCTGGTCAGGCTCCATATAAATTTTTGGAATATTTGTTCTATATCTTTGAAGTATGCCATTGGTATTTTAATAGGAATTGCATTGAATTTATAGATTGCTTTGGGTAGTATAGACATTTTAATGTTTATTCTTCCTATTCATAACCAATATATGCTTCCACTAGTTTATATCTTTCTTGATTTCTTTTATCAATGTTTTATAATTTTTCAAGTACAAGTCTTTTACCTTCTTTAAATTTACTCCTAGGTACTTAATTTTTTTGTTGCTGCAAAAGTGAAGGGGATTGTTTCCTTAATTTCTTTTTCAGACAGTTTATTGTTGGTGTATAAAAATGCCACTGACTACTGAATATTAATCTTATATCCTGCCACCTTGCAGAATTTATTTATCAGGTCTAGTAGTTTTTTGACTGAGATTTTAATGTTTTCTATGTACAGTATCATGTCATCAGCAACTAATGATAGTTTTACTTTCTCTTTTCCAATTTGGATGCCTTTTATTTTATTTTATTTTTGTCTGATTGCTGTAGCTAGGACTTCCAGAACTATGTTGAATAAGAGTGGAGAAATGGGGTACCCCTGCCCTGTTCTAATCTTAAGGGGATTTCTTTTAATTTTTGTCCTTTGAGTATGATGTTGGTTGTCAGTTTGTTATAGATGGCCTTCATTATGTTGAGGTATGTCCCCTGTATTCCCACTTTGCTGAGAGTATTGATCATAAATGGGTGCTGAATTTTATCAAATGCTTTTTCTGCATTTATTGATATAATCATGTGATTTTTATCCTTTCTTTTGTTTATGTGATGAATCACATTGATTGATTTGCAAATGTTTTACCAGCCTTGCCTCCCCAGAATAAATCTCATTTGATCATGATGTATGACATTTTTAATGTATTGTTGGATCTGGTTTGCTAATATTTTGTTGAGAATTTTAGCATCTATGTTCATCAAGGATATTAGTCCATTGTTTTCTTTCTTTTTAGTGTCTTTAACTGATTTTGGAATAAGGGCAATTATTGCCTCATAAAAGGAGCTTGGAAGTCTTCCCTCCTCTTGAAATTTTTTGAAATAGCTTGAGAAGGATAGGTGTTAGTTCTTTGAATATTTGGTAAAATTCAACTATGAATCCATCTGGTCCATGACTTTTGTTTGTTGGGAGTTTTTTTATAACTGTTTCAATTTCATTTGTTGTAATTGGTCTGTTCAGATTCTCTGATTCTTCCAGAATGACTCTTGGAAGATTGTGTGTTTCTAGGAATTTATCCATTTCACCTAGGTTGTCCAATTTTTGTCATATAAATCTTCATTGTATTTTCTTACAATTCTCTGTATTTCTGCGATGTCAGATGTGACTTTCCTTTTTCATTTCTAATTTTATTTATTTGAGTCCTCTCTCTTTTTTTCTTCATGAGTCTTGTTAAAGGTTTGTCAATCTTGTTCACTTTTTCAAATGACCAGCTATTGGTTTCATTGGTCTTTTTTTTTTTTTTTAGCCTCTGAATTTATTTCCACTCTGATCTTTATTATTTCTTTCCTTCTGCTTCCTCTGAGCTTTATTTGTTGTTCTTTTCCTAGTTCTTTTAGATGCAGGATTAAGTTGTTTATTTGAGTTTTTATTTGCTTCTTAAGGTATGCCTGTTATGTTATGAACTTCCCTCTCAGGACTGCTTTTGCTGTGTCCCATATATTTTGAATCATTGTACGTTCATTTTATTTGTTTAAAATTTTTTTTATTCCTTTCTGGATCTCACTATTACCCATTCATTATTTAATAACATGCTAGTTAGCCTCCAAGTGTTTGATTTCTAGTTTCATGCCATTGTGATCAGAGAAGATGCTTGATCTGATTTCAATCTTCTTAAATTTATTGTGACTTGTTTTATATCTTAACATGTGATTTATCCTTGAGAATGTACCATGAACACTTGAAAAAAATGTATATTCTGCTGCTTTGGGATGAAAGGTTCTGAAGACATCTATTAAATCCAGTTGATCTAGTGTGTCATTTAAGGTGGCTGTTTCTTTGTTAATTTTCTGTCTGGAGGATCTATCCTTGAATGTTAGTAGGGTATTAAAATCCCCTACTATCATAGTATTGTTGTTGATGTTGCCCTTTATGTCTATCAAAATTGCTTTATATATTTAGGTGATCCTATATTAGGTGCATAAATATTCACAATGGTTATATCTTCCAGTTAGATTGCTCCCTTTATCATTATGTAGTGTCCTTCTTTATCCCTTGCTATACCCTTTGTTTTAAAGTCTATTTTGTCAGATATAAGTATTGCTACCCCAGCTTTTTTTTTCATTTCCATTTGCATAAAATATTTTTTCCATCACTTCACCTTCAGTCTATGTGTATCTTTTGTTTTGAGGTACATCTCTTGTAGACAGAATATGTATGTGTCCTGTTTACTTATTCATGCAGCTACCTTATGTCTTTTGATTGGAGCATTTAATCCATTTACATTTAAGGTTGTTATTGACATGTACTTATTTATTGCCATTTTATTCTTTAAATCTACAATCATCTTTTTCTAGATTTTTTTTTCCTTTGCTCTTTTTACAGCAGGCCTCTTAACATTTCTTGCAGTACTGGTTTGGTTGTAATGAATTTCTTGAGGTTTTCTTTTTGTTTGTTTTGGGATTTTTTTTTTGTTTTTTGTTTTTTTTTTGTATTTTTCTGAAGTGAGAAGCAGGGAGGCAGAGACAGACTTGCTCATGTCCCTGACTGAGATGCACCCAGCATGCCTACCAAGGGGTAATGCTCTGCCTATTTGGGCCGTTGCTCCGTTGCTACCGGAACCATTCAAGCACCTAAGGTGGAGGCAATAGAGGCATCTTCAGCACTTGGGCCAACTTTGCTCCAATGGATTCTTGGCTGTGGGAGGGGAAGAGAGAGATAGAGAGAGAGAAAGGAGAAGGGTAAGGGTGGAAAAGAAAATGGGTGCTTCTCCTATGTGGCTTGACCGGGAATCAAACCTGGGACTTCCACAAGCCAGGCCAACACTTTTCCACTGAGCCAGCTGCCCAGGGCTTTTGAGTTTTTTGGTTTTTTTTTTTTCTGTGAAGCTTTTTATTTCTCCTTCAATTTTAAATGATAGCCTTGCTGGATAAATAAGTCTTGGTTATAGGTTCTTTTTTTTTTTTTTTTTTTTGCATCACTTTGAATATTTCTTGCCAATTCCTTCTGGCCTCAAGTGTCTCTGTTTAGAAGTCAAATGTTATCCTTACGGGGGCTCCTCTGTAGGTAATTAACTGCTTTTCTCTTGCAGCTTTCAGCATTCTTTCTTTGTCTCTTAACTGTGGCACTTTAATGATGTGTCTTGATATAGGCCTCCTTAGGTTTCTCTTTAATGGAACTCTCTGTGCTTCTTAACTGTGCTTGTGTGACTTTTTGCTTTATCAATTTAGGAAAGTTTTCAGCTATGATTTCTTCAAATAGGGTCTCTATCCATTGTTCATTCCCTTCTCCTTCTGGAACTCCTATGACAGTGATGGGCAATCTTTTGAGCTTGGTGTGTCAAAATTCACCAAAAAAACTGAGCATAACTCGGGTGTTGTGTTGCTTTGAGAAAAAGGGCCTAACTGGAAGTCCCAGAACTAGATGCTTTGTGCTGGAGTTCTGTTGTTCTGGCCTACAGACCTCTGGCACAGAGTGTCTACACTATAGCAAGTGTTTTATCCTCGGCTACTGCTCCTGGCCGTGCAGGAGCCGAAGATGAAACGTCCTTCTTGGCATGCAGCCCCATACTTCTCTGGTATGTGGCTGCATGCGGCCACATGTCATTGAAAATGGCTACATGTGTCAGTGCTGACATGCGTGTCATAGGTTTGCCATCACGGCGCTATGATGAGGATGTTGTTTCTTGTCACATTTTCACAGAGCTCTCCTAGAGTTTCCTTGCTCCTTTTCAGCCTCTTTTCTTTTTGCTACTCTGCTTCTGTGCTTTTATCTTGTCCTCTAAATTGCTGATTTGATCCTCTGCTTCATCCAGCCTGCTATTGATTCCTTCTAGTGCAGTCTTCATTTCTGATATTGTATTTATCATTTCTGCTGGTTCTTTCTTATTATTTTAATGTCCTTTCTGATGTTTGCTATCTCTTTATTTAGCTGGTCATTATGTTCATCCATTGTTGCTCTAAGATCCTTGAACATACAAAAAATCATTATTTTAAACTCTTCATCTGATAGTTTGGTTACTTCTATCTCATTCCGTTCTTTTTCTGAAGATTTCTCTTCTTGATTCATTTGGGTCACATTTCTCTGTCTGCACACTTTGTGCATTAGGTAACGCTGTCTAACTTTGTAAATTTTGTGGTGTATTTATGAAGAAGATGGGCTCAGTGGTACTCCAGGCCACCTATTTTTTTTTTGTTCTCAACATTCCTTGTCTTCAAGGAATGTTTCTTGAGGGTACTATTTTCTCTCTTATTGTATGTGAATATTAAATGCAATTGGTCTTTTTGTGGGTATGGTTATTCTTTCAGGCTAGCTGGCTCTAAGGGTCAACCTTGATCGTGTGTATTACACACTGTGCAATGTCTGTCCTACAGTGTCTGGTGCCTGCTAGACTCCACTTTTGGACATGCTGCTTGTGTAGGTAGCTGAGTCTAGGGTTGGTGCTGTCTGCCACCCACTACCAGTTGTGTTGACTCTAGACATTCTTGGTTTGGCATCAGATGTTGCTTGTAACCTGCTTTGGGCTGCCTGTCTGAAGCTACTGCACTTTTGCTGTTTGTGTCTTCATTTTCTGTGCCTGGGTAGTGTGGAAAGGGCCAACCTTTGTATAAGGATCAGTTTCCTCCTGCTTAGAGATGATAGCAGCTCCACAGACCTCCAAGCTCTGTAAGATATGTCTCCACTTTTCAGCTGCTCTTTCTCCTCTTGCAGCTTCCTGGTCTTCCCACAGAATCTTCTGTAGTAAGACTGTAGTGTGGGCTCAGACTGGCCTCACCCAACCAATCCCTCTACAAGTTGCTTGCTTGGTGTGTTAGGGCAGCTGAGGTTGTGAATACAATGTTTGTGGGACCCCCTACATCAGGGGTCTCTTGGTCAGGAACTTAGTACTGGAATTATGGCCCCTACTCCAGAGTTAATCCCTCATCACTGCTGGATACTCAAATTTTATTTCTCCCCAACAAAGTGAGTGGCAAGTTCAGACCGAGTGTGGCTGACAGTCAATTCTGCAGAAGTTCTTTCAGCTGGTGAGAACCTGGTCTCAGGGAAGAAGACTGAGAGAGTCCTCTCCTGGGCCTATTATGCCCTGCCTCAAGGTGGCAAAGCCCCTAGACCAGATCCAACAATAAACTCATAGGGACCCACATGTTCAATGTCCATGCTCCAAGCTTCTCTCCCTTCCCCCTGTGGAATCTAGCCTAGCAGAACAGAATATCCAGCAACCAGGCTGACTGATAGTGAAGCTTTATCCTATCCAATGTACATAAGTCACTGTGCTGGTGCTGATCACAGAGAGTGGAACTCACTTCAGCTGGGCCAGGTGTGAGGAGACTTTCCCTAGGATACCACTCTAGCAAGGGATGTGAGGTCCTGAGCCAATGCTTTCCACAGCTGGCCCCTTGATGTACCAGTGCTGGGCTTCTCTGGCAGGAACCTGGCACAGACCAGTGGGAGACACTGCCTGTGACTACCCCCAGCAACCTTCTTGGAGCTCAAGCAATCTAGAGTTTGTGACTGCCTCTGCTGGGCCCAGATGCACATGGAAATACCAAGGTGCACTCCTAGGCTGGCTTTTACCCATACTGGGCCTGGAGCAAGGTCTGCTTAAAAGGCCAAGTTTCCCTGAGTCTTGCCTCCTGCAGCCTCTGTCTGCTGGCTACTCTTTGGGCTCATCCCCTGTAAAAACCTGTGATAGAGTCTAAAACCTGCTGCAATTCAGGGCTTAGGAAGAGTGGTTGAGTGTGGCTCTGCCCCTCAGCCCCAGGTGTCAGTTTGTCCAGACATTTTTTTACAGATCTCAATAGGGTGTGGCCACAGGAGTCTGGTGGGTGTGGCATCTGAGACCCAGAGGTATGGTCTGTCTGCTCTCTGGAAAGTTTCTACTAAGTCTCCCATGAGGTGGAAGCACCAGTCCTAGAATTGGGAGCATGTGGGGGAATGCTCTGGTCTCAACACCAGAAAATTGAGCCACTGACGTGCCCCCTGCTTCCTGGCCTCTCAGAATGACCCGTTGCCATGACTGGTGTAGGAGAGACTCCTGAGGATAGAGCAGTTGCTTTTCCCCAGGCTGATGCCACACAGAGGGGATGCTCTGCCCAAGAAAAATGGCGACTGCAGTGTTGGAGAATAACTCAACACAGGCATTCTGGTGGCCATCTCCCACAGTGTCTCTCTTTGGACCTCCAACTTTACACCCTCCTCATGCAATTTCAGTCCTTTCAGCTTTCCCTCCTCCAGAGCCCAGGGTAGGTGGCTATATACAAGACTCTGTGTGAGCCATTTAAGACGAAGTCTGCATCTCTGAAAGCTCAGTCCCTTTCGCACAGACAAAAACCCTGCTCTTTTCATGGCCAAATGCTGTCTGGGCACCTCTTCTAGGCTCTGGGCCTCTAGACTGGGGCTCTGTATCAGGGCTGAGGACCCACACCTCTCAGGGTGACCCTGCCCGCAGAGAGATTTCCTCTGGATGCTCAGCCATCCTCTCCTTTTTTATGTTATTGTTGTCACAGATTATCCTTGTTTTTATTGTGACCTTGTTGGAGCTTTTACTTGTAGTTTCAATTTGTTTTATTCTTTGTATCTGGTAAATAACTGCCTTGAGTATTTCCTGCAGTGGGGTTGTCTGGTGATAAATTTCCTCAGCTTTTGTATGTCTGTAAATGTTTTTTTCTCCATATTTGATGGATAACTTTAATGGGTATAGTATTCTTGGCTGGTAATTCCTTTCTTTCAGTATTTTAAATGTTTGGGTCCACTCTCTTTTGGCCTGTAAAGTTTCTGCTGAGAAGTCTCTGATGATAACATAATGGGCTTTCCTTTAAATATTATGTTCTTTTTTTCCCTAGCTGTCATGAGGATTCTTTCTTTGTCATTAATTTTGACAATTTTATTATGATGTACCTTGAAGTAGGTCTGTTTGGGTTGAGGTAACTTGGCATTCTGTTTGCTTCTTAGATTCAATGTTCAAGCTCTTTCCATAGGCTTGGAAAGTTCTCTTCAATTATTTGTTTGAATAGGTTCTCCATTCCCTTTATTTTTCTTCTGATATACCCATTATTCTTATTTGCCCTTTCTGATGGAGTCAGACAATTCTTGTAGAGCTCTCTTGGTTGTTTAAATTTTTGAGTCTCTCTCCTTTCCTCTCTTTAGCATCTCTAGTTGCCCGTCTTCAATGTCACTGATTCTTTCTTCTATCTGGCTTGTTTTGTTAGCCAAACTTGCTACCTCAATTTTTAATTCATGTATTAAGTTCTTCATCTGTGTTTTTAATGTTTCAATCTCTCTGGTGAGCTGTTCATTTTGTTCATTAATTTGTTTTCTGAGCTCTTCAAGTTGCCTATTGGTGCCTTCTAACATCTCATTGAGTATTTTTAGGATTTCAATTTTTAATTCTCTATCATTTGACTCCAAGGTTTCCATGTGATTGAATTTTTTTAGAGATTTTTAATTTTCTTTATGAACTATATCTCTGTCTTGTTTAGCAATGGTATTCAATTTCTTTTTCTTTGATGTCATTTGAGAGAGGTGTTTTTTGTTAAGAACAGTAACAAAAAAACTAAAAAAATGAGAAATAAAAAAACAATAAAAACTTAAAACATTATGTCAAGTAAAAGAGTAAAACCACAGAAAAAAGAGGGAAAGCAAAAAAATATATATCAGAAATAAAACACCCAGAATAAAATAAGAATAAAATATATAATAATTAAAGAAAATAAAATTCAAAAGTGAGAAAGAGAAAAAAAGGATAAGAGGGGAAAAAAGAAAAAAGGAAAAAATGAAGATAAAAAGAAAAAAAAATAAATTGTGGTTTTGAGAGGTTTCCCCCAGTAGGTGTTGCTGTAATACAAGTTTTAGCTCTGTGAAATTTTCTGGCTATCCTCTGCTTAAATCAGTGGTTCTTAACCTTTTTTGAGGTACCAAACCCACCAGTTTCATATGGGCATTCACCGAACCCTTCTTTAGTGATAAATAAAATATGATTTTCCCCCCCAAATTCAAGACATAGGTATATGTTTTTTTACTGGTGCACAAAATGAGCTGTGCATGAACATCACCTTGCTCAAAGAACAAAACCAACAAAATGCATGAACTCACAATAAATTACGGTATTACTTTATTCTGGCCTCCGTGGCAGAGGCTTCTCTGAACCCCTGAGACCAACTCATCAAACCCTTAGGGTTCGAAAGAGCCCAGGTTAAGAATCACTGGCTTCGATGTTACTGTCACAATGATGTAGGTGAGGCCACAGTTGCATTGGTTGGGGTGTTTTGTTTTGTGAGGGCCTTATAGCTTCAGCTTTTTGGATTTAAGTCTCTAATAATGGTGATATCAGGCTTCTAGGGACTGCTTTCCACATCTCAACAGACCTGGGGACCAGATCCAAAGCACTTCTGTTCTTCTGGGTAAAGAGTGACTCTGGAGAGCTAACTGTGGGATTTGTCTCTGCTACTGTCTGTACTGTGAGGTGAGGGAGGCAGGATATGGGAGGCTGGGGACCCCACTTTAGCTTTTTCTGTCTCTGCCAAGTGCAGACTGCAGGCAGACTGTGGGAACATTGGCTATGACCCCACACTCTGGCCGCTTTGGTTTATCTCCCCACTGCCCGTCTATCTCACCACTCCTCCCAGCAGAAGGAAACCCACTCACTCTGGGTTTCCCTCTCCGTACACCTCAGACAAAATCCAAACATCCTGAGCTTCCCTCCTTCCTGCAGTCTAGCGAGGAAAAAAACTTTGTCTCCTCCCCAGAGCCTACTGCAAGTGTATTTTGTTTTCTGCCCCCCTTTCACCCTGTCCCACTTTTAGTTCATTTGATGCGTGGATCTTTCAGATGCACCTGTGAGCCCAGCTGGGGTTCCTTAGCTGCATTATAGTTGTTCAATTTGTTGAGACAACAAATTGGAGAGATCAAGACTCTATCTCACATTGCCATTACTCTAACATCATCCCCAACACTCTGATATTTTTCTAATGAGTGAAATGGAGTTATAAATTTTGGCGAGGGAGACCACAGAAGCATAGTGTCATTTCACTGTGTCATATAAAGGGTACACACTATTGCTAGACCTGTGGTGGCACAGTGGAAAAGCATCAACTTGGAATGCTGAGGTCACTGGTTCAAAACCCCGGGTTTGCCCAGTCAAAGCACATATGAAAAACAACTATCAGTTGATGATTCCTGCTCCTTTTTCCCTTGCTTTCTCTCTCTGTCTCTCTCCTCTCTCTAAAAATCAATACATAAAATTTTAAAAAAGGTACAATCTAGTGATAAGACTAATATCACTGTAGATAACAACTTTGGTCACCTGGCTGAGGTAGTGCTTGTCAGGAGTCTCCCTGTGATGTAACCTTTCCCTCTTTCCATACTGTACTCTTTAGGAGAAAGTCATTGTACAGTGAACACTTAAGCAGTGGATGTTATGATTCTCTTATTTTGAGGCAAAGCAGAAAAATTATTTGGAATTCCTTTGCATGGGAAAATTTTCTCCTCCATTTATTTATTTATTGAACTATTTATACAGTGGGGATTCATAATTATTTTTCATACTTGGGGTTATAATTCAAAGCTATTTTATTTATTTTGTTACTCAAAATTTCCAACTTTGGCCTTTAATAACACTTTCAGTTGGCTCTTGCATTACTTTTACATATCCCCATTAATGTGCTGTTTTTTCTTAAGAAACTTGTTTACTTTTTAATGGATATGTGCAGCCTATAAATAAAATTTAACTCCACTATTCTGTGAACATTCTTCTTTTCCATTATTAAAGTAATATGTAATAATAAAAGTTGAGAGATAGATGAAAGAGAAAGAAGGAATAAAAAGACCAATTCAATATTTGTTAAGATTTGAGTATGTTCTTTTAAAGTGTTTTTTTTTCTTTTTTTATCTTTATTTATTTCATACTTGACATTTAACAAAATAGCTTTCATAATTCTTTGTAAATAATTTCATATTTTAATTGTTTCTCTTTAGCAATACATCATGGATATTTTCTCACTTTATTACATATACATCACTTAAAATGTTTAACATAGTTCAGTTAACCTTTGTTTTATAATTGACTGAAACTGGCCCATAAATATCTTTATTGTATCATGTAATATCACAGGTATTTAACACATAGTGTCTGAATAACTTAGCTATTTAAATATTTTTAAATTTATTCATTTTAGAGAGAAGAGAGAGAGAGAGAGAGAGAAGAATGAGAGGAGCAGGAAGCATCATCTCCCATATGTGCCTTGACAAGGCAAGCCAAGGGTTTTGAACCAGAGACTTCAGCATTCCAGGATGATGCTTTATCCACTGTGCCACCACAGATCAAGAATAACTTAGCTGGATGGAAAGATGGTAATGGAGTAGGCAGACATACCAACTTCCAACTCCTGGAACCAAAGTGGATTATAACTTAATTTTAAGAACCATCATCTGGATAAACCAACTTTAAACTAAACTAAGTGGACTCTTCAACCAAGGAACACTGAAGAAGCCACATTGAGACTGGTAGAAAAGGAGAAAACGTGGAAAGGGCTGCCCAGCTCCCTGGAGCAAACGGCAGACTCGCTTGGTGGGAATAGAGTTTAGCAGAAAGGGAGCAACCTGGGTCCCAGGAACAAAGCCTCACCCTGCAGCCCCAGAGCCTAGAAGAGGCGTTTGGACAGTATTGAGCTGTGAAACAAGTGAGGATACTGTTTGTAAGAAAGAAACAGTTTTCTCAGACTCAGGATTCTTCTTAAAGGGACAGCGCAGAAAACCACACTCACAACCACTCACCTGGAGCTCCAGGGGACGGGGACAGAGGAGCGTACCAGAGCAGCGGGAAGAGAGTGTGGACTGGAAGGCACAGGAGAAACACTCTGAGGGACAGTCACCCTTACCCCTGGGCTGAGTCACTTCCTAAATCAAAAACAAATATTTCCCCTGGAAATAGCAATACCAGCAAAGGGAGACAGGATGCCAGCCAAAGAAGCTCTCCCATGGCACTTAGAGCAGAGCTGCTTAGATGGAGGGAGCTTCCAGGACTACAGTATGGAGTGTTAGGGTCTGAGCTACAGTGCCCCTACCCACACTGCTGAGGGCTTGCTGGAGGGACGGTGGCGGCGGCGGAGGCCCAACCGGTGTGAGCTCAGTCTAGCCCAGCAGGGGTGGAGGGGACGCATGAAAGCGGTCCGGAAACTGCAGGCCCGCCTGCAGCCCCACCTTCAGGGGAAAAGTGGGAGGCCAGGAACGGAAAGAGATCTGCTGCTGAGCAGGGTCCCGTAGACGCACAGCATCACCTGGCCGCCGAGGTTTGCAACCCTGTGCGAGCTGGCCCTGATCGTGGGGGAAGGGCTAAAGCCAAGGACAGGTGGAGGCTCAAGCTCAGCACATGCCAGCAGCCCCGCCTGGCCTGAGAAACCGCGGTTTGCGATCCTGCGCAAGCCAGCCCTGACAGCTGGGACATGGCTAAAGCCTGGGAAAAGGCAGGGTCCTCAGCTGAGCAAAGGTTCTCATTCCTACCCTTGTTGCCAAGGCTTATGGCCTGAGTGCGGTGCGCAACCCCACCTGTGGGGATGAGACGAAGACCCAAACAGGCTGAGGCTTGTAGAGCCGGGCCAAGAACACAACTCCTCCTGCGGAGGAGTGGCAAAAACCACAGCAACAGCCACAGTGGGCTAGCGCCGGCAATGCCCATTCCAACTGCCCTAGGCAGCGTCAGAGGAGGTGGTGGGCCTGCAGACAAACCACACCTAGGGAACACAGAGGCAACACCCATTGGACTCCAGTGACCACACCCTTCTTATACACAGACAAAATAGGCAGGCAGAGAAATGCAAACCAAATGAATCACAAGAAATCCCCAGAGAAGGACCTGAATGAACCAGATATAACCAAATTACTGGATGTAGAGTTTAAAATAATAATAATTAGGATGTCCAAAGAGCTTAGAACAACAATGAGAGTCATTATGAACACCTAAATAAAGAGATAACAAGTATAAAAAAGAAAATTGAATAATAAAAAAGAATCAGACAGAAATGACAAATACAGTATCAGAACTGAAGACCACAATGGAAGGAATTAAAAGCAGGATGAATGAAGCTGAGGATCAAATAAGTGAGTTAGAGGAAAAAATAAACAAAGACACAGAAGAAGAGCAGAAAATGGAAAAAGACTCAGAAAATATGAGAAAACTCTAAGGGAGCTCTGTGACAATATGAAGAGAAATAATATCTGCCTCATAGGGGTTCCCCAAGATGAAGAGAAATAACAAAGGATAGAAACTTAGTTCAATCAAATCATAGGTGAAAACTTTCCTAAATTAAGGCTGGAAAATGTTCAAGAAGCACAGAGAACTCCATTAAAGAGAAACCCAAAGAAATCTACACCAAGACACATCATAGTTAAAATACCAAAGCTAAGAGATAAAGAAAAAATTTTTAAAGCTGCTAGAGAAAAAAAGGCTATTACCTATAAAAGAGTCCCCATAAGGATGACATCTGACTTCTCAGCAGAAACACTTGAGGCCAGAAGGCAATGGCAAGATATATTCAAAGTAATGCAGAACAAGAACCTACAACCAAGACTACTCTATCCAGCAAGGCTAACATTTAAAATTGAAGGAGAAATAAAGAGCTTCCCAGACATACAAAAACCCTCAAGGAATTCATTAAAACCAAACCAATTCTGAAAGAGATACTAAGGGGCCTGTTGTGAACAGTTCAAAGGGAGGAAAGAATATAGCAAAAGAAGAATACAGCTTTAAAGAATAAAATGGCAATAACTACGTATCAATAATAACCTTAAATGTGAATGGATTAAATGATCCAATCAAAAGACATAAGGTAGCTGCGTGGATAAAGAAACAGGACCCATACATATGCTGTCTGCAAGAGACACACCTTAAAACAAAAGATGCACATAGACTGAAGGTAAAAGGATGGAAAAAAATATTTCATGCAAATGGAAATATAAAAGAAGCCAGGGTAGCAATACTTATATCTGACAAAATGGACTTTAAAACAAAGACTGTAGTAAGAGATGAAAAAAAAACATTACATAATGATAAAGAGAACAATTCAACAGAAAGATATAACCATTATAAATATCTACGCACCAACCATAGGATCCCTGACATACATAGAGCAGACTTTGATGGATATAATTGGTGAGATTAACAGCAATACTATAATAGTAGGGGATTTCAATACTCCACTAACATCACTGGATAGATCTTCAAGAAAGAAAATTAATAAAGAAACAGCAGACTTAAAGGATACACTAGATCAACTCGATTTAATAGATATCTTCAGAACTTTTCACCCTAAAGCAGTAGAATATACATTCTATTCGAGTGCTCATGGTACATTGTCTAGGATAGACCACATGTTAGGACACAAAAGTGGTCTCAACAAATTTAAGAAGATTGAAATCATATCAAGCATTTTCTTTGATCACAATGCCATGAAACTAGAAATTA
Source organism: Rhynchonycteris naso (assembly GCA_037038555.1). Classification (NCBI taxonomy): domain Eukaryota; kingdom Metazoa; phylum Chordata; class Mammalia; order Chiroptera; family Emballonuridae; genus Rhynchonycteris; species Rhynchonycteris naso. The sequence continues at coordinate 236,006,558 of CM072998.1, forward strand.
ACCACAAAAGAAAAACTGAAAAATACTTAAACACTTGAAAACTAAATAGCATGTTATTAAATAATGAATGGATTAACAATGAGATCAAAGAAGAAATAAAATAGTTTCTAGAAACGAATGATAATGAGCATACATCAACTTAAAATTTATGGACACAGCATAAGCAGTACTGAGAGGGAAGTTCATAACACTACAGGCATACCATCAGAAGCTAGAAAAAGCTCAAATAAGCAACCTGACCCTGCATCTAAAAGAACTAGAGAAAAAACAGCAAATAAAGCCCAGGACCAGTAAAAGGAAGGAAATAATAAAGATCAGAGTGGAAATAAATGACATAGAAGCTAAGGAAACAATACAGAGGCTCAATGAAACCAGGAGCTGGTTCTTAGAAAAGGTAAACAAGATTGATGAATCTTTAACTAGACTCACCAAGAAAAATAGAGAGAGGACTCAAATAAATAAAATTAGAAATGAGAGTGGAGAAATAACAACTGACACAACAGAAACACAAAGTATTGTAAGAAAATATTATGAAGAACTCTATGCCAAAAAATTAGACAACCTAGATGAAATGGACAAATTTTTTGAATCATATAATTTTCCAAAAATCAATCTGGAAGAATCAGAAAACCTAAACAAACCAATTACAACAAATGAGATCGAAATAGTTATCATAAAACTCCCAACAAAGAAAAGTCCTGGGCCTGATTGCTTCACAAGTGAATTCTACCAAAGATTCAAAGAAGAACTAACTCCTATTCTCCTCAAGCTATTTCAAAAAATTCAAGAGGAAGGAAGACTTCCAAACTTCTTTTATGAGGCAAGCATAATTCTGATCCTGAAATCAGGCTAAGACAACACAAAGAAAAAAATTATAGGCCAATATCCCTGAAAATTTAGATGCTAAAATTTTCAACAAAATATTAGCCAACCGGAACCAGCAATATATGTAAAAAATCATACACCGTGATCAAGTGGGATTTATTCTGGAGAGGCAAGGCTGGTTCAATATTTGTAAATCAATCAATGTGATTCATCACATAAACAAAAGGAAGGACAAAAATCACATGATAATTTCAATAAATGCAGAAAAGGCATTTGATAAAATCCAGCACCCATTCATGCTCAAAACTCTCAGTAAAGTGGGAATATAGGGAACATTCCTTTACATGATAAAGTCCATCTACAACAAACCCACAGCAAACATCATACCAAATGGGCAAAAATTAAAAGCAATCCCCTTAAGATTAGAAACCAGGCATGGGTGCCTCCTTTCACCACTCTTATTCAACATCATTCTGGAAGTCCTAGCTACAGCAATCAGATAAGAAGAAGAAATAAAAGGCATACAAATTGGAAAAGAAGAAGTAAAACTGTCATTATTTGCAAATGATATGATATTGTATATAGAAAACCCTAAAGTCTCAGTCAAAAAACTACTGGACCTGATAAATGAATTCAGCAAGGTGGCAGGATATAAAATTAATACTCAGAAATCAGAGGCATTTCTATATACCAACAATGAACTGTCAGCAAAAGAAATTAAGGAAACAATCCCCTTCACTATTGCAGCCAAAAAAATAAAGTACCTAGGAGTAAATTTAACCAAGGAGGTTAAGGACTTGTACTCGGAAAATTATAAAACATTGATAAAAGAAATCAAGGAAGATACAAACAAGTGGAAGCATATACCGTGCTCATGATTAGGAAGAATAAACATCATTAAAATGTCTATATTACCCAAAGCAATTTATAAATTCAATGCAATACCAATTAAAATACCAATGACATACTTCAAAGATATAGAATACATATTCCAAAAATTTATTTGGAACCAATAGCCTCAGCAATCTTAAAAAGAAAAAATAAAGCAGGAGGTATCACTCTTCCAGATTTCAAGGTATACTACAGGGCCACTGTACTCAAGAGAGCCTGGTACTGGCATATGAATAGGCACATAGATCAATGGAACAGAACAGAGAATCCAGGAATAAACCCACCTTATGGACAACTGATTTTTGACAAAGGAGGAAAGAGCATACAATGGAGTAAAGACAACCTTTTCAACAAATGATGTTGGGAAAATTGGACATCTACCTGCAAAAAAATGAAACTAGACCATCAACTTACACCAGGGGTGCCCACACTTTTTCAGCTTGCGAGCTACTTATAAGGTGACTGAGTCAAAATGATCTACCTACAATAAAAATACAAAACAAATTTATTTCTTCTATATTATCATTATTTAAGTTACTATTATTACATTTTAATATTGTGTATTCTTCTTTCAGCTTTCTCTTTCTCAGCTCTCTTTTCGGAGGAAAGTCAATGTCATAGTTTTTATGAACAGTCTGAAAAAGCCGCTCCACATTTCCCTTCTTTGGAATAGCAATGGCACAAAGACAGATGAGGCAAACGCACTTAGAATATGAGATAGTGAAAAAAATACCCTCCCATTCTGTATGAAAGTGGAAGGTTTTAGGTTTCTTACTTGGACCAGCTACAGCACTCATTTTTATACCCTTTGTTGTATTTAGTTTAAATAAATTGAAGGCTAACTACACAGTAATGTAACTGAATAAGTTAGAGCGGTTTAACGCACATGCGTAGGGTGTCAAAAGTTCAGATGTCAGATTGGTTACCCTGCATGCCAATCAAAAGACAAATGTCTTTTTAATGTCATACGATCTACCCACACTTCCTTTGCGATCGACCAGTAGATCGCGATTGACGTATTGAGCACCCCTGACTTACACCATACACAAAAACAAACTCAAAATGAATAAAAGACTTAAATGTAAGTTGTGAAACCATAAGCATCTTAGAAGAAAACATAGGCAGTAAGCTCTCCGACATCTGTAGCAGCAATATATTTGCCAATTTACCTCCATGGGCAAATGAAATAAAAGGCAGGATAAACAAATGGGACTATATCAAACTAAAATGTTTTTGCACGGCTAAAGACAATAAGAACAGAATAAAAAGACAAACCACACAATGGGAGAACATATTCGACAATATGTCTGATAAGGGGTTAATAGCCAAAATTTATAAAGAAATTATAAAACTCAGCACCAGGAAGACAAACAATCCAATCAAAAAATGGGCAAAAGAAATAATAGAAATTTCTCCAAAGAGGACATACAGATGGCCAATAGGCATATGAAAAAATGCTCAACATCACTAATCATTAGAGAAATGCAAATTAAAACCACAATGAGATATCACCTCACACCTGTCAGAATGGCGCTCATCAGCAAAACAACACAGAATAAGTGCTGGCGAGGATGTGGAGAAAAGGGAACCCTTCTGCACTGCTGGTGGGAATGCAGACTGGTGCAGCCACTGTGGAAAACAGTATGGAGATTCCTCAAAAAATTAAAAATCGAACTGCCTTTTGACCCAGCTATCCCACTTTTAGGAATATAGCCTAAGAACACCATAGCACTGTCCAAAAAGAAGAAATGCACCCCATGTTTATGGCAGCATTGTTCACAATATCAAAGATCTGGAAACAGCCCAGGAGTCCATCAGAGGACGAGTGGATTAAAAAGCTTTGGTACATATATACTATGGAATACTACTCAGCCATAAGAAATGATGACATCGGATCATTTACAACAAAATGGATGGACCTTGATAACATTATATGGAGTGAAATAAGTAAAACAGAAAAAAACTGAGTTCTGCATGATTTCATACATAGGTGGGACGTAAAAGTGAGACTATGAGACATGAACAAGAGTGTGGTGGTTACGGGGTGGGGGAAGGGAGGAGAGGGAGGTAGAAGGAGGAGGGGAGGGGCTCTAAGAAAACCAGATAGAAGGTGACAGAGGACAATTTGACTTTGGGTGATGGGTATGCAACATAAATGAATGACAAGATAACTTGGAGATATTTTCTTTGAACATATGTACCCTGATTTATTAATGTCACCCCATTAAAATTAATAAAAAAAGAATAACTTAGCTATCTGAAGTTTTAATATTTTCAAATTAAAAAATAGTTAAGAAATAAGTACATTTGAGTCTATAAGTAATTTAAGCACTTTAATATTATTTCATATATTTAAGATTTCTAGAAGTTGCCTGGGTCCAATAATAGCATCAATATTTTAAAAAGTTTTGATTTATAATGAGTTTTTATAAAACTGGGCAATTTGTATGAGTTTAACCTATGGAAAGAAAGGGAAAGGTATTGTCCAGGCTCTGCAAATAAGCAAGTTGTTTCTAGTTGAGAATCTAAACAAAATGAGATGATTAATGACAAGGAAAGCTTTTCATAGAAATGATTTCTCATTCAGAGCGTGGATGCTACCCTTCTCAACACAACTTCTTACTGCTATGCTGAGGCTGGCATAATTCACTTTAGTTCAGGAAGGACAGGAGGATATCATGGGGAACACTATAACCTAACCCTCTCAAGAGCTCTTCTAGTGAGCAGAACAGTGAGAATTAGTTTTCTAAGATCTCTGCTTAATTACACTACCATTATATCCCAAATATTCATTACAACATTAACAGATTCCTAAAAACACCAAAAACCAGACTCCTGCATTTGCTAGGAACTAGTATATTAAAAGAATAAAAAAAGATTTATTTCTGTCATTAAAAAAGTTTTAAAATAATTTTTATCTCAAAAGAGAAAGTCTAGTTTTACATTACTTGGTGCAATAATATGGGAGCTTCTTTTTTTTTTGAATTTATCCATTTTGCCCTTATTGTCCAGTATATTGCCATACAGTTCTTTATTGTATTTTCTCAAAACCCTTTATATTTCAATGATGTCAGTTGTTACTTCTCTTTCATTTCTAATTTTACTTATTTGGGTCTTCTCTTTTTTTTCTTGATGAGTCTGGTTAAAGGTTCATCAGCATTGTTTATCCCTTATAAGAACCAGCTCTTGGTTTCACTGACAGAGAATTTTTTAAAAGTTTGTAATTTATTTCTGTTCTAATATTTGTTATTTCCTTCCTTATACTTCCTCTGGGCTTTGTTTGTTGTTCTTTTCCTAGTTCCTTAATGTTCAGGATGAGATCATTTGAGAATTTTATTGCTTCTAGATGTCAGCTTATAATGCTGTGAACTTCTCTCTCAGGATTACTTTTGCTGTGTTCTGTAGATTTTGAGTTTTTGTATGTCCATTTTCATTTGTTTCAAGGAAATTATTGATTTCTTCTTTGATCTCATTGTTAACCCATTCATTGTTTTATAACAGCTATTTAGTCTCCAAGTGTTTGAATGTTTTTCAGTTTTTCTGTGGCAGTTGATTTCTAGTCACAGAAGCAGCTTGATAGAATTTCAATCTTCTTAAATTTATGAGACTTGTTTTGTATCCTAACATATGGTCTATCCTAGAAAATGTGCCATGGGCACTTGAAAAGAATGTATATTCTGCTGCTTTGAGGTGAAAGGTTCTAAAGATATCAATTAAATACGGCTGATCACTAGATCATTTAAGGCCATTGTTTCTTTGTTGATTTTCTCTCTAGAGGTTCTATCGTGGATTTCAGTGGGGTGCTAAAATTTCCCACTAGGATTGTATTGCTATCATTCTCTCCCTTTATATCAAAATCTGCTTTATATATTTATATGCTCCTATATTGGGTGCGTAAATATTTACAATGGTTATATCCTCCTGATAGATTATTTCCTTTATCATTATTTAGTGACCTTTTTTGTCCCTTACTATATAGCCTTTGTTTTTTTGTTTTGTTTTTTTACAGAGAGAGAGAGAGTTAGAGAGAGGGATATATAGGGACAGACAGACAGGAATGGAGAAAGATGAGAAGCATCAATCATTAGTTTTTTGTTGTCGTTGCCACACCATAGCTGTTCATTGATTGCTTTCACACATGTGGCTTGACCATGGGCTTTCAGCAGACCGAGTAACCCCTTGCTGGAACCAGCGACCTTGCATCCAAGCAGTGAGCTTTTGCTCAAGCCAGATGGGCCTGTGCTCATGCTGGCGACCTTGGGGTCTCGAACCTGGGTCCTTAGCATCCCAGTCTGATGCTCTATCTACTGCGCCACGGCCTGGTCAGGCAGCCTTTGTTTTAAAGGGTATTTTGTCAATTATAAGTATGCCTACCCCAGCTTTCTTTTAATTTCCAGTTGCATAAAATATTTTTTTAAATTCCTTCACTTTCAGTCTTTGTGTATCTTTTGTTCTGAGTTGGGTCTCTTGTTGACAGCAGATATATGGGTCATTTTTTTCTTTTTTCTTTTTGCCTGTGCAAGAGAGACAGACAGGAGCAGACAGATAGCAAGGGAGAGAGATGAGAAGCTCAACTCATAGTTGCAGCACCTTAGTTGTTCATTGATTTCTTTCTCATATGAACCTTAGCCAGGGGCCTCCATTCAAGCTAGTGACCACTTGCTCCAGCCAGAGACCTCGCACTTCAAGCTGGATGAGCCCTTGATCAAGCCAGCAACCTCAGAATTTCGAACCTGGGTCCTTAGCATCCCAGTCTGATGCTCTATCCACTGTGCCACCGTCTATTCAGACTGGGTCATGTTTTCTTATCCATTCAGCTACCTATGTCTTTTGATTGGAGCACTGAATCCATTTACAGTTAAGTTTATTATTGATATGTGCTTATTTATTAACATTTTATTTTTTAAACCTGTAGTTCTCTTTTTAGCAATTTCTTTTTTTTCTTTCCTCTTCTTATAGCAGGGCTATAACATTTCTTGCAATACTGGTGTGGTGATAATGAACTCCTTTAGCCTTTTCTTCCCCCCTGGGAACCTTTTTATTTATCCTATTTTATTTTATTTATTTATTTTAGTATTTTTCTGAAGTGAGAAGTGGGAAGGGAGGGAGACAGACTCCCACATATGCCCGACTGGGATCCACCTGGCAAGTGCACTGCCCATCCGGGGCGTTTCTCTCTTGCAGGGGTCGGGTACCTTTTTGGCTGAGTGAGCCATGAATGCTACATATTTTAAAATGCAATTCCGTGAGAGCCATACAATATTTTTAACACTAAATACAAGTAAATGTGTGCATTTTATGTAAGACCAACACTTTTAAAGTCTCTGAATTCTTTTTAATAATGTTGTTATGCTGTTGCTAACCAATGATGAATAAAGTACTTCTTACCATTAATATGACTTCTGGTGCTGCATGGTTTTGCTGATGGCTTTGTAGTCTGGTTGATACGTGGTGAGGTTAAGCTTCATGCAGGCGTTGAGACTTCCATCCGTTAAACGTGATCATAGGTTGGTCTTAATGTTCTTTAGATGTGAGAAAGATTGCTCACATGCATACGTAGAGCCAAACATTGTCAGTACAGCAATACTTACACACTGCAGTGTGTGGTATGTGACAGGAAGCGCATTCCAAGTTTTGACAATCAGCTGGTCAGCAGGTTGAAGTTTTTCCATTTCTCCCCACTTGTGTTTGCTCGCCAACTCTGCTTGCTGTCATGCAAGTCTTTCTGAATCTTCATTCAGTGACTTGAACTTATTTACCCATATGTCTGAGGCCTTCAGGTCAGCAGCTTGTAGCTCAAAATCTCTGATGGAGACACCGGGGATGGAACTCAGTTCGGCGCTGTTCAATGCACATGTGTGTGGATGGGTGATGAACTTAAAAAGACGAGTGCGCTCACAAAATTTTCCAAAGCGTGCTTTGAATGACTGCAGGAGATTAGATGTGAAGCCCGCTAGCTGCTGGAGATCAGGATGTTGTGGAGGGTCACTTGTTGTGCATGCATCTTTAAACTCTCCCAGTTTTTCAAAGTGTAGTAAATGACCTGTTTCAATGTCTGTGATGAAGAGTTCCAGCTTGTTTTCAAATGCAAACACTGCTTGTTGAAGGGATAAGATTGTATTTCTAATGCCTTGCATTTTCACAATGAGCTGGTTCAGATGTTCAGTCATGTCCACAAGATAGTAGAACTTCAGGAGCCACTCAGTGTTAGTTAACTCAAAATGCTTGACATTTTTTATTTCAAGTAAAGTCCGGATTTCACTCAGACAAGCTGCGAAACTGCTGAGCACCTTCCCTCTTGACAACCAATACACATTGCTGTGCAGAAGCAGACCAGGATAATTATTCCCAACTTCATCCAGCAGTGTTTTAACCTGGCAATCATTTAAAGCTTGGGCTACAATAAAGTTGACCACCAGAATGACCAGCGACATCACCTCACCAAGCTGCTTGCCACACATCTGAGCACAAAGCGCCTCCTGATGTAGAATACAGTGAAAACTTAGGATGGGGCTCTTTTCATGTTCACAAATCCTCTGTTTTTTCCCACCATGCACAGAGCACCATCAGAACACACTAAAATAAGTTTATCCATCGGTAGATTTTTTTCTTTAGTGAACTCAGTGAAAGACTGGAATAAATCCTCCCCTCTTGTTGTCTCTTTCATAGGTAAAACAGCAAGACTTTCCTCACATAGTGTGTCACTGACAGCATACCTTGCAATCACGCTGAACTGGGATAAATGTCTTATGTCTGTTGACTCATCCAAAGCGAGAGAAAAGAATGGTGCTGCATCTATGTCCTTCACTTGTGTTGCCTCAATTTGATTTGCCATCATAATGGTACAATCATGAACAGTTCTTGCCGACAGAGGCATATCTTTTATTCGTTTGATTATCTTGTCTTTATCCAAAAAGTTGCCAAAAAGTTCATTGGCACCCGATCAGGTAGTGGCGTAGTGAGTGGATAGAGCATCGGACTGGGATGCAAAGGGCCCAGGTTCGAGACCCTTTAGCCATCTTCTTTGTCAAAAGGGTTTCTGCAATTAGCTAGCTGACTACTTGATTAAAGGGAGGGAAGTTTACTTCCTGTCCTCACAATGACCCATGTACATTATGCATTATCCAATAAAAATTTGGTGTTGTCCCAGAGGACAGCTGTGATTGGCTCCAGCCACCCGTAACCATGAACATGAGCTGTAGGAAATAAATGGATTGTAATATGTGAGAATGTTTTATATTTTTAATGTTATTATTTTTTTATTAAAGATTTGTCTATGAGCCAGATGCAGCCATCAAAAGAGCCATATCTGCTCACGAGCCATAAATTCCCAACCCTTGCTCTTTGCAACCAGAGCCATTCTAGCACCTGAGGCAGAGGCCATGGAGCCATCCTCAGCACCTGGGCCAACTTTGCTCCAATGGAGCCTTGGATGTGGGAGGGAAGAGAGAGAGAGAAAGGAGAAAGGGAAAGGTGGAGAAGCAGATGGGCGCTCTCCTGTGTGCCCTGGCTGGGAATTGATCTTGGGATTTCCACATGCCAGGTCTATGCTCTACCACTGAGCCAACCAGCCAGGGCCTCGGGAGTTTTTATGTGAAGGTTTACATTCAGATTTTAAATTGTATGCACATTGTTAAATTTTGGGTTGTGGATGTGTTTGCGGGGAAGTCATCACTCAAATTTTCTGTGAGGAGCCTGAGGAGTTATTACTTCTTCCTCTGTCTCAAGCTTATGTCATCTCCTAGAGGGAGGGCTCTAATTTTTTAACCCACAAAACTTTTCCCAGAAGTTTGTATATATGTGAATTTATTCCTTAAACCTATTCTTTGTTTCATTATTAATCAATAAGGATAATAATATTTATTCTATTTAACTCTTGGAACTAAAAGTTTTAATTTGATTTTTAAGAATTTCATACTCTCTATTTATTGAACTAAACCATTATTTGTAATATGGTTTGGGCTTCATTTAGACAGCTAAATGATACCATAAGTCATTGTGGGATGTGTGTGCATGGTGGGGTGGTGTCTAAGTATCCTTTAGTGTGAAAGACATTCCAAATAGTCCAGCACCAGCACCGTGCCTAGCATACAGCAGGTGATAAATAGCAACAAAATAGCACAATCTGTGAGGAGTGTTGCAAGAAATGCTGGCAAAATGTTCTGTCTCCTGAAGTAATTTTATGTTAATCAAATAACCAAACATGGCTTACTTACATGTCTCTTAGAATAGTAATATATATATCCTTTGGAGTAGGATGACCACTGCTGGTGATAATTACCACTGGTGCCTGTGTACCTGTATGTGCCTAAAAACATGTGCTTATCATGGTATTTTATCGCAAGAATCACAGATCGTTATTGCCGGGTCAGTAGAGTTTCACCCAATGTTGTTTCTGGGTGCCCACTGGTTGCCTTAGGAAGATGACTGCAGCCCAGCAGGGTAGTTTCAGCCAGGTACTTGCCCAGGGTGCCTGCTCAGGGTGCCTACAGAGTATGGGAGGCAAAGCTGCTTCTGATTTCTGATGTTCCTCCCCTCTTGCCCTCTCCCTTCTCCTCTGGTCCCATCCTCTGTTCTCCTCTCTGATTTAAAACAGTTTTTGTTTTAATCTTCTTTCCAGCATCCAGTTGGAGGCCACACCCTGCATGTACCTTCACATGCTGTATTTCTGTCTCATTGAACTTGCCTTCATAACACTTAGTCTGTTGGGGCAATGATTTTGGTGACAGCATTTCTCACTTACTATGCCAACATAATCCACTATAGACTGGGATGCACTTTTTTTTTTTTTGTATTTTTCTGAAGGGAGAAGCGAGGAGGCAGAGAGACAGACTCCCGCATGTGCCTGACCAGGATCCACCCAGTATGCCCACCAGGGGGTGATGCTCTGCCCATCTGGGGCATTGCTCCATTGCAACCGGAACCATTCTAGCACTTGAGGCGACAGCCATGGAGCCATCCTCAGTGTCCTGGTCAACTTTGCTCTCATGGAGCCTTGGCTGTGGGAGGGGAAGAGAGAGAGAGAAAAGAGAGGGGAAAGGGTGGAGAAGCAGATTGGAGCTTCTCCTGTGTGCCCTGGCCAGGAGTCAACCCAGGACTTCTACATGCTGGGCTGAGGCCCTACCACTGAGCCAACCGGCCAGGGCCTGGGACGCACTTTTAAAAATCATTTTCTCAGTTGATACTCAATAGCCCCAGCCACTCAACAAAGTAGGTCTTGAGCAAACTAGGGCTCTGAGCAGTTCCAATAGCCTCCAGCTGGGCAGGCAGGTGCAGAGCCCAGCCATAGCAAGACCAGGAAGTGAGCTGGCTTTGACATTTTTTATAAGAAACAGGGACATCATACCTATATTCTACACAGTAGGTGCAGTCTGATAGTTGTCTGGTTGCATCTTAGTTCATAATCTCTATTTTCCAAGAGATGCAAAGTTATGGCTGAATTGCATATCCCCCTCCCCCCAAATCCACACATTGAAGTTCTAAGTCCTATTAACTCAGAATGTGAGTTAAGGTCTTTATAGAGAGTAATTAAGGTAAAATGAGGTCATAAGGGCAGGTCCTAATTTGATATGACTGGTGTCCTTATAAGAGAAACGTTGGACATAGACAAGCACAGAGGAAGACCATGTGAAAACCCAAGGGGAATGCAGCCATCTGTGAGCCGAGGAAAGGCCTTGAAGGAACCAACACTGCAAACACCTTGATCTCAGGTTTTTAGCCTCCAGAACTATGAGAAATGCAATTCTGTAGTTTTTTTAAGCCACCAGTCTTTTTTACTATTTGCAAACCTCTTTCTCCCCCACCCCACTTTCCAGAAATAGCGGGGTTTAGAGAGGCTCTTCTAGATGCTGGGAATGAAACTTCAACAAAGTGAGACTCCTGCCCTGGTGTAGAAAGGTCATGGCAAAACTCTTCCTTGCTCTCCCCTGTTATCTCCTTCCACATTATTGTTACTTTGACACTCCATCTTTATTTTGGTGTTTTTGTTTTGTTTTATTTTGTTTCTGTATTCTTATGTGTGTATATATGGGGCCTTGCTGACCCTGGAGGGCTGGTCCCTCCCAAGGTTAGCCAATTGTTAGAGACAGTAAATGCACCTTTCATATGCAAACCAACTGGTCCCAAACCCACAGTCCCACCACGTCCTGCATTTGCCCCCATACACAGGACCATTGGTCCCCTGCACTAATCACCCCAAGGCCAGGTACCAAACAGCTGGGGTTACCTATTGGGTACCTGCTGACATTATTCACATTATCTTAAGTGTGTTTTTTTTATTTTATTGTTTTTTTATTTTTATTTTTTTTACAGGGACAGAGAGAGAGTCAGAGAGAGGGATAGATAGGGACAGACAGACAGGAACGAAGAGAGGTGAGAAGTATCAATCATTAGTTTTTCATTGCCGTCGCAACACCTTAGTTGTTCATTGATTGCTTTCTCACATGTGCCTTGACCACGGGCCTTCAGCAGACCGAGCAACCCCTTGCTGGAGCCAGCGACCTTGGGTCCAAGCTGATGAGCTTTTGCTCAAGCCAGATGGGCCTGCGCTCAAGCTGGCTAGCTCGGGGTCTCGAACCTGGGTCTTCCGCATCCCAGTCCAACACTCTTATTCACTGCGCCACCACCTGGTCAGGCTCCTAAGTGTGTTTAACCTGCTTTGTTTCCCCTGCAGAAACCATAATAGACCCTCTTATCCATGTTTTCCCTGCGTTCCTTCTGTATCTTAACCGGCGTGTTGCTTCCCACATGACCCTGCCTAGCATGGGATGCTGTCATCCCTAGAGACTGTAACAATCTATTCTATGGCAGTGTTCTGCTTATCTGTTGGTGTCACTATACCTGAGGAACAATAGAGACTACATTTTAAAATACTGCCAAAAGCCTGACCAGGCAGTGGCACAGTGCATAGAGCATTGTACTGGGACACAGAGGACCCAGGTTCGAAACCCCGAGTTGCTGGCTTGAGCGTAGACTCATCTGGTTTGAGCACAGCTCATTAGCTTGAGCCCAAGGTTGCTGGCTTGAGCAAGGGGTCACTTGGTCTGCTGTAGCCTCCCAGTCAAGGCACATATGAGAAAGCAATCAATGAACAACTAAGGTGCTGCAACGAGGAATTGATGCTTCTCATCTCTCTCCCTTCCTGTCTGTCATATTTCTCTGTCTGTCGTAGTCCCTATCACACATACACAAAAAAAATACTGCTACGAGCCTCATCCTCTGGACCCTGTATGACATATCATTTTAGCTTCTATGTTCTGCTTCAGAAACCCTCCTTTGTCTTTTCTGCTGGCTCAACTCTCCTCTTTATGACTGCAGTCTCCGTATTTTATTGTTTCCACAGTTTCTCTCATCAGCCACTCCTTTAATTTCACCAGTCTGCTGTGTTAATTTGCTATGGATGCTGTAACAAAATACCACAATGCAGGTGTTCAACCAACAGAATTTATTGTTTCACAATTCTGGAGGCTAGAAGTCCAAGATGTCAGCAAAGTCAGTTTCTTCTGGGGGCTGTGAGGGAAAGACTGTCCCATGCCTCACCTCATGGCTTGTGGATGGTTGTCTTCTCCCATGGTCATCTGACAAGTCTTCCTTTTATGTGTGCTCTATCTCTTTTCATACTATTCTTTTTATAAGGGTGCTTGTTATATTGGGTAAAGGCCTACCCATGAAATCTTTGCTTAACTACTATCTGTAACAACAATCCTGTTTACAAATAAGGCCACATTCTGAGACACTGGAAGTTAGGCCTTCAAACATATCATATTGGGAGTACATAATTCAACCCATAACAACAGCTAACTCCAAAATCCAATATCCTAGTTGAGTTTCTCAGAGTGAAAATTTGAAAACTTAAATCAAAATCATGGATAAGGGAAATTGTTTAAAAAGCAAACACAGCCTGACCAGGCGGTGGCACAGTGCATAGAACATCGGACTGGGATGTGGAGGACCTAGGTTTGAGACCCCAAGGTCGCTAGCTTGAGTGTGGGCTCATCTGGTTTGAGCAAGGCTCACCAATGTGAGCCCAAGGTCGCTGGCTCAAGCAAGGGGTCACTCTGTCTCCTGTAGCCCCCCGGTTAAGGCACATATGAGAAAACAATCAATGAACAACTAAGGAACTGCAACGAAGAATTGATGTTTCTCATCTTTCTTTATCTCTCTTCCTGTCTGTCTGTCCCTCTCTCTGTCTCTGCCACAGGAAAAAAAAAAAAAAAAGCAAACACACAAGCAGATTTCTGCACCCTAGCTCAAATCTAGAGAAACCCAGACTCTAAGTGTCAGGCAAGTCCCTCTGACTATCTGTGGCTACAGTCTCCCATAGAAGGCCCAAGTGTAGTTTGCGTGCTATCTTTCTTCTGCTGGGATGGCCATAATGGCCTCCTGATGGTTTTCCTGTCCATTCATCCTCACACTGCTCACTGATTGGACTTGATAATGTGTTTTTCTAACCTTGCATTTCATTTAACATCTTGATTGACAAATGTTTTTATTTCATGTCTTTATTTCACAAACACAGACTTAACTATGGGTGTGGCTTATAACAAAATATAATGGCGTTTGTCCTTCATAACAACCCTGTGAGACTGGTACCGTTCTCACCCTCACTTTGTAGATAAGCACAGTAAGCAAGAGCCAGGCAGGAAGCCAGGCAAAGGGGGCGGGGCTCTGCACTGTGCTCCCTAGGGTGAGACTCTCTCAGATGTGTGCAGCACGGTCCAGGAAAGTTCACATTTCACACCTGGGACTCACATTTTTCTCCAGAAGGTGCCTTCCTCCTGATTCACTGGGTTCCCCTGCTGTTGAGCTCCTGTAGGTTCAATGGGTCTCAAAGGGTGGCCCAGAGCCAAGAAGGCCAGCTCCCATTCCCTGTCCTCCCCAGTCCTTCACCCCAGAACCAGTCTCTCTGGGGTGGTGTGGGCTGTGATGTTATAACAAGCCACCCAGGTGATGCTGGCACACACTCAGTTCGAGAAGCACAGCGCTAATCTCAGTCCAGGGGGTTCCGTCCTTCGAGGCTTCCACATGTCTCTGCCTCTGACTCCTGCTAACCTTCTCCCTGCAGCCTCCTTGTCAGATGCCCGTGCCCTGTCCCGCTTCAAAGCCAATTCTTAATTGGTGAAGCCCTTTCTTATAATCAGCTCTGGGATCTGTCCTCAGAGTAATCTTTACACTCATACCTATTTTTCCTTTATAACACTTTCCTTGCTCTGCTTATATCATCACTATACCTGTTTCCTGAAAGCAGGCAATTTGAGACTAGGTGCCCATGTCCCTCACACATTCAGATCCACTGTTCCTATACTTAGGAAAATGTTCAATGAACCTATGGAACACCTTTTTAAGGTTAAGTACATTAACAAAAAAGAGATTAGGAGTGATGAACTACTTTGAAAAAATAACACAAAGTTGGATACAAAATATAATTTTTGACAGAGCAAATGTTTTTAAAAGATTTCATTTATCTTTCTCATCCAAACAAAGTGCTGTGGTCCCCCAGACTGCCCAGAGACTTCCTCTTCTGGTGAGCTCCCGAGCCTTTCATGCACACCACACTACCCACATCAAAGTGACTTTTCCAGCGTAGTTAAGATGCGAGAATCTGCCATCAAGCACTCAGAATTGGATGTAAAGCTCCCACGAGGTCTAACTTTCATGCTATGAAAGAGCATCTTTTTTGTTTGTGGCCTTCTTTGAGCTCTGAGTGAGCCTCCGTCTGCACTCCTTAACTATCTTAACCACAGAACACTAGGAACTCTTATGGTCAACTAAACCCGCTATTTTTCCCTGACTTAAACTGCTATTAGACCTCCCTGATGTGAATGTCATCTGAGATTATATTAATGACTATGTTGTTTTAATGAGACACATAACTATTTTGCATCTTGGAAGATGCCTGCATAAAATGGGTTAGGGTAACCATACTCCTAATGACCTCTATTTGAATCAGATACCACTGACACTAAAAGGTCTTGCACATTTTTCAAGTTCTCAGGGTACAGGTCTGTCCCCTTAGCCACAATTCCAAAGTCCAAAAACCTCTGAAAACCATTTTAGAACTCATTTGGTGGCAAAATCTGACTGGAAGCAATTTATAGGCTATATTCATCTCACTCAGTATGAGTTCAGGCATTTTTCTACAGAAATGTGTTATATGACTAAAGATCTTTGTCCAGGGTTCACTGAGGTGTTACCACTAAATTTTCAGTATATTCCTGTATTAACCTTTTAAGTTGAAAACAAACAAACGATAACAAACCTGAAGTCAAAAACACATCTGACCCTAACAGTAGCAGATCAGGGATTAAGGATTTGGTTCAAGCCCAGCCAAAGTGTAGTAAAAGTAAAACAAACAAACTCAGATTGTTTTCTAGTTCTGTGACAGGCATCTACTTTTGGTGCAGGAAATAAAGCCACCTAGAAATTCTGTGTTAACATTGCACATTGGTCAGCTCAGATTATTTCTAATAGCTTTCCAAGGACCTAGTGGTGAAGGCCACCAAGACAACCCCTATTATTCCCACATTTAAAAGATGTACCCAAAAGATGTACCTGTGGCCATCTTGGGAACCTTATGAAATTTTTGTCACTGACTCACTCCTATGTTGTTCGTAAACTCAAAATAACACAAAAATATTAAACTGGAAGACTGTTCTCCTATACATCTATCAGATTAAAACTTTCTTGGATAAAATTTTATCAGTTTATACATCTTCATGTTATGAAATGGAGCATAAATGTTATCAAAACATTTTATTTAAAAGTGTATTTCGTATAAAAAATTTTAAGTGTAAATGGTGAGTTGAATTCTTGCATGACTTTCTAAAAATAAAATTGCTTAGAAGAAATTTCCCCTCATGTCTATGTGGACTACAGTGGAGAACTGTATAAGTAATTCCTTATCCTACTTAAGAATACCCAAATGAAGTCAGAGAGATTCCACTACAAAGGCATTAAATTAATTTGTTTCATTTTACAAGGAAATAATTTGAAACAAATCTATTTCTTTTGTGTCTTTAAATGCACCTGATTTTTCAGCTGTGAAATAGGTAGAGTCCCTGCCATAACTTCAAGGGTTGTTATGTGTGTTAAAGGTAATTTAATAAAGAGTCAAAGCACAAAAGGGAGCACTAAGAAAATGGTGGGTTTGTACCTTTGTGTATTTCAAATCATCATTACCATCAAGAACAGCTAGGCTCATCTTCACTTAATCTAAAAACCAGGTAGTAAAAATGTAGGAGACAGAAGTGGAGTCTCTAGTTCACTAAGCAGAAGTAGAAAATGACGTTTGTAAAAAAGATGGCTTGTGAGAGGTACTTTTGGCGGAGAATGAAAGAAATGAACCCGTTGTGGAACGTGGTAGTTAAGTCTGAGAGGCAGGGGAGATGAGCTGCAGGATGAGCGTTAGTTGGAACTCAGTTGACTATATCTGATTCTGGTGTTTCATAATTGAGTATTTTTTAGCAGCTACTGCCCTGATGTAGTTTCTTTGAGCAAGGGAAAAGATAAAAAGAAAGCCATTACCACAGGCAAAATCGGAAATGAGTTTATATTTACATCTCAGCACCCTTGACTTATCCTGCTGTGTAAGTAATAAACATGGTCCCTCTGTCTATTCATTTTTTATGCACTCTTGGACCAGGGGTCAAGGCTTACGGGGTGTAGAGCCTCCCTTCAAAGAAGGCCTGGGCAATTAGCTTCTCTAGTGAGATTCTTGCAGAGTCCAGGGAGAGAAGCTTGGGAGGCTACTTTGTACCAAGTGACCCTTTCTGCTACAGACTCCAGAGTTAAGCCTCTAAGTTTTACTTTAGGTTCAGTAAGTCTCATGCTCATAGGAAAGGAAAAAGGCAAAACATTTTTCTCCCTTTCTTCTCTATTCCTTCCATGGGAAATCAAACCATCTGAGGAAAGAGAAGGCTGGTCTTCTTTCAAGAAGACAACTTTGCAAAAGTGGTCTAAGCAGAGAGAGCCTTGGCTCTCAAGCCTGAGTATACATTTCATTCTCTGGGGAAGCTTTCAAGTACAGTGACATCCACCTCTCTCGCTGCAGAACAGCAGAGTCAGGATCTCGGGGAGTGGGCATTCTATTTTCAAGTACTTGATTCTGGGGGTCCTCGGGTTACGACAGTTCTGTTTCTATGACAGTAATATAATCGAATTTTGGTGTAAGTCAAGGTACAACCTATCCTAAGTCATTTACTTATCCTAACAGTTGTAAAATCATAATCTAGAAGATAAAATCACAACTAAACCACAGAAAAAAGAACATAAATATACTGTACTATAATACAGTAAAAGAAAAAATGACAAAAATGAGTGTAAAGAAAGGCACGTCTCAATTTTTTAGTTTTTTATGGGAGTGAGAGTAGTAAACTCGAAGTGTTGTGGGTCAAGACTGTTGTAATCCGAGGACCCCTTGTAACGACCTGAGATGTGATGAAGCAAACCATTCTACATATCATAAGAGACCCTAAGATTATACAAAAACCTACTCAGCCCTCCTTTTGCTTGTCAGCCATGCGGATTGTGTATGTTGCCCACCGAGTGCTTTGTGGCTGGAGCACGGCTGAAAGGGAGTGATATGGCCCGAGCTGCCGGAGATGCATGCAGGAAGGTACCACACACTTGGCCGACAGGCCAAGTTGAATATAAAATGGCGAAAGGAAGCAGAATTGAGAAAAGAAAAAACAGGTGAAGACACATTTAGTCATATTCTAGACTTCTTTTCTTTCGGAATTCTCTACACCTTCTCTCCATGTAATATGTTGGGTCTATGGTGTGATTCTGAAAGAAAATGTGAACAGGTGGGTGTATGTAGAAAACTTACCACTGTCAATCAAGTGACTAGCTATGCAGACATTATGACGATAATCTAGCTTTGTGAATATGACACTTGTGAATAAAAATTTTTTAAATACTTTAAAAGGAATGTTAAAAGAAATCCCACACGAAAAGAAAATAAACTTTATGGAAAAGTAGACTATTTTATCCCTTTTCCCATGCACCCAATGCCTAGCCAGCATATACAAAGTGAGATTTTAAAGGTGCCGGCTAAACCTACTTGAAAACAAATCCTATGTGGCCCACACACAGATGTTCGGGCATTCAGCCCATCAATTCCTCAGTTCTTCAAAGGATGGAGGCAGAACTTGTACAAGTCCTTTTAACAATGTAACCATAAGGAATCACCTCTCAATTCCCCCCAATTGGTACTCATTTTTACATTGACAATAGCTGAAAATGTTAAACACAAGTAAAAAGCTTGAGACGTTATTGGGCCAGGTATATTAAAATAAAATCAAAAAATAGAAATATTAGGTATATACATGACAGCACAAGTGAAAGGTGATACAGCATTTTCCTTTCAAAGCTTACAGTAGTAAGAAAAATTTAGTAAACAAAACCTCCCGTGTCCCTTTCTACAGTGGCTCCTCAGAGCCTCCTCCATTGCTTATTTTCCTTCATATCTTGTATAAATAGACTTGCACACATTTTACACTACTTAGAAAAGATTGCTAAATCATAAAATAGCTCCAAAATATGGCATTTTTACTTTGAGTATTACTAAAATTGATATCTGATCCTTAAAATAATGTCCAAATCATTTGAAGCAATAAAGAAAACTTTTATGTCTTATAAGGTCCTACAAGGTTCTGCAGAAATGAGAGTCTTATTGTTCTTCCAAACTATGTTGTTAACAAAAGTCTGTATATAAGAATTTGTGAAATTGAAAAGCTGGACCATTTAAAAATAGTCCTTCTTAAGGTAGAGCTGTTTCTGAGGCTCCTTTCCCTCCTGGGAGGTCTGGGCAAGGCCCAGCAATCGATGAGATCCACGGCACTTAACACAGCAGCTCTCCATGGCTTACGGATGACACTTCTGCAGGAAAGAGGCCAGGAAAGCGTGGCTGCTTCATATCTGGAGGTTCTGGGCAGTCTCCATAGATGGAACTGTTTAACGGTCTCAGATTTTAGAGGGAGGGCAATCAATGAAATCTGGGAAAGACATTTTTAAGCTTCTGACGTCACCTGCAAAATCTAACAGGTTGAATCAATAATTTTTAAACAAATAAGCCAAAGCATAGCAAAAGTACAAAGAAGTGCCATGACAGGCATCCAGTTATTTGATTTTTATAAATGAGTTTAGTTTTGCAACTATTTGGGATTTATTGAAATGGCCTCTAAACTTTTGAGTCGCATACCCAATTGTAAACAAGAGGTTAAACTGGGTACATCTGGGGTAGAACAAGTGTTTTCTTCTCAGAGGGCAGTATTCAGATGTTGTTCTAGCAAAGCAAGGGGACCAGATGGGAGCAGGCCACGGCACAGAGCTGTGGGCATCATCCTGTGAAAAGAGGACACTTTTCCATGTAGAGTCTTTCTTCCTGAGTAATTCAGCCTCATTCCAGGAAGTAGGGATGGTAGGTGATCTTAGCACATGAAAACCAGTGCAACCAGTGATTGCTATTGTTTCTTATATAATGAGGCAGCTGTCCCTGCGAATGGCGACAGGTCTTGCTATGCTTGCTCTATGGCTGCTGCTGATACTGGCCTTCTGTAGCAGTGTAGAAATCATCCAGGACGCTCTGCAAGTAGTCAAACGTTGGCCTCTCTTCTGCCTTTTCTTTCCAGCACATTTTCATGATGTCATAGAGCTCATCTGGGCAGTTATCCATGCGGGGCATCCTGTAGCCCTGTGACAGTGCGGTCATCACATCGGCATTAGTTCTTCCTAAAGGAAAAAAAATGCCATATCATTTAGAAACCTGACCAAGGAGCCAGCATTGCAGTGGTCTTGCTACCCACATCCCGCATCCATTACTGAAGCAATCTCTGGAGGTTGTTGTAGGCTGAATGATGGTTCCTGCAAATTCATATGTTGAAGTCCTACATCCCCCAATACCTCAGAATGCGACTTATTTAAAGATAAGGCCTTTAAAGATGTCATCGAATTAAAATGAGGCCTTTAGGATGGGCCCAACCTAATCTGACTGGTGTCCTTACAAGAAGAGATCAAGATACAGAGGGCCGCTGGGATGCATTCACAGAGGGAGGGCCATGTGAGGACACGGTGAGGAGATGGCCATCTGCGAGCCAAGGAGAAGCCTCAGGAGAAACCAGGCTTGCCAACACTTTGACCTCAGACTTCTGGCCTCTAGAAGTCTGTGGCATTTTGTTATGGATGCCCTAAAAAACTATTATTAAGGCTGAAAAAACTTCTGTAAGCAACTAAATAATATACATTTTAGTACACAAGGAAACAAGGCGGTACTCAGTTCGTCACACAGAAAACAGGCAAATATGGTAAACAGAAGACAAAGCAAGTTCTCTTTCATGACAAAAGGATACTGGGCTTGACTGACCTTTTGAAAGAACTACTCAAACCCAGTCCTAACCTTCAATCTCAATTTCTTTTGTAGTAGCATTCCTTTTCAGTTTTTACCTATAATACATCATTAAAATCATATGCACATGTATTATCTTAAACTAATATTTTTTAACATCAGCTTTTCACTGTAAGTTTACTTAAGAAGTCAGGATCCTTAAATCAACTAATCTAGCTGATTATATCTCAATCATAAAACTGTCCATCTTCAGCACAGGCCAGATGAGTCAATGCTCTCACTGACCCCGGAATGTGTGTCTTCTCAGTATCCTGCAAGGGAATGAGGTGTTCATTGTTCCAGCTGAGCTCCGTGGGAGGACTGACAACAGCACATGGCATTTAAAAGGGTCAAATGCCTCAGGATAGTTCAGAAGCTGAACTTCCAGTCTTCATTACTGAAAATAGTTTTATGAGAAAAGATGATTGTGATACTATTTTCCTCCATTGTTAAAATAGGACAGAGAAGCAAGCTAATGTAGTGGTTTCCTATCTATTTTGTGAATACCTTCTTCTGCAGAATCTGAACTCCAGAGAGGAGCTGTATTCCATGCAGAGTATTTTCATGCAGAACATGCACACTATCTGGCATATGTGGAACTCCATTCATCACAACCAACTTCCTTTCAATAGCTGTCTCTTCGCCATAACCATAGATTTTACCACTAGTGGTCACTGGAAAGATACTAAAAGATACCTAGTAGCTTAGGAAATGGCTTTTACTAGACTTGGAAGAGAACTTTCTTTTGAATTTACTCTCTAAGAAGTGTTTTTCAAATTATGGGTTACCACTCATTTGGAATCAACAAATTCAGTTTTAGGGAGCTACCAGTATTTTAAAAAAACAACAGAATAAACAAAGATCAAAAGGCACTATACATAAGAAAGTTGGTGTGGCTTATGAAATTGGTTTTACATATGGAGTGGGTTGCTGGTATATTTCTTACCATGGGTCATGATCAGTGACCTTTGAACTCTGGCTTTAACTAACCTTTCTTCTTCGAAGGACACAGTGACTGAAAGGTCCTGTTTGGATTTAAATTCCTGAAAGAAGACTAATTGTTTCTGTCTTGGAAGCACTCTTGGTTTTGAAATGGAAAGATCCAGGTGAGCTTTATAATTGTTAAGATGTCTTGAAAGTTGTTTAGATGGTGAATTATTTTTTCTCATGTCAATTTCTGAAATACCATCTTCAAATACAGTATTTGTGTAACTGGAAGTTCTAACTGGAAGATTCATTTGATTCTCATTGCTTGAAACCAAAAGGCTGATTTTCATTAATATCATTTTTTTCTCCTTCTCTTTCCAAGTGAGAGGAGGGGAGACAGAGAGACAGATTCCCACATGCATCCCAACTGGGATCCACCTGCAACCCGCAATGGGGCCAATGCTCTGACCATCTGGGGCCATGCTCGCAACCCGGAAGCCATCCTCAGCTCCAGAGCTGATGCGCCGGAACCAATTGAGCCAGAGAAGGGGTGGGGAGGGGTGGAGAAGCAGATGGTCACTTCTACTGTGTGCCCTGACCAGGAATCAAACCTGAGACATCCATATGCCAGGCCGATGCTCTATCACTGAGCCAAGAGGTCAGGGCCACATCAATATCTTTATTTAGGGTTCTGGTCTTCATAAATCTTATGGCTTAGGCATTGCCTTGGTTCTTGAAACTAGCCAAGCTCACTTGAATAATTTTCAGAAGAAATCTCTGTGTATACTTCTACATGGGGGGTTGGGTGTTGGTCTGGGATCCTGGTGGGAGGACTATTATGCAAGAGGATAGAAACAGCAGCTGGACCTGTAAATTTAGTTGGGAATATCTTCACTTCTTTCCTGGAGAAGCCCCAATGAAATAAAAGGTCAAAATGTGCCCACAGAAGATAAACCTTTTTAGGGCCCCTTGACCCCACTGCAGAGATTTCTTCCTTGTTCTCCTATATTCTCCTGATGCTGAAGAACTTTCATGCTCCATCCTGCCTGAGGAATTTGATTTGGTAAGAGGAATTAAAAAAGAGGTAATCTAGAGTCTATTTTTTAATGTAAAAGTAGTTAAATAAATAAAATAAGGCTATTAAATAACAAGTGTTTTGGAAGAAAGAGAGAGCTAGAAGCAGATCTCAACCAGACCCTAAGATTAAAGCTGATACTTGGTAACTGCTCTTTTGTTAGGCCAAAGAGAGCAAACACCCATTGGCTAGTGATCTTAAAAGCTAACCACTTTCCTATTCTACCCTTCACTCTTTCAATAAGCATTTATTGAGCACATAATATAGGTCATGAATTAACACTAAGCTCTGAGAGAAACAAAGATGATGATGACAGAGACTTATCATCAAATGTTACATAGCCCAGTGGGGAAGATGTTCCCAAGATAGGGAGAGGAATGAGAGCTGAAATGACATCTGGAGTGGATAGGAATTGGCAAAGACTAAAGGTTGATGAAGGAGTACAGGACGGAGAAACACGCAGTACGACAGAGATTAGAAAGGAAAAGGGAGTTAGAGACAGGAGATGGAAGCCCATAAGCTCTAGGAACCATGACAGTCTTTAAAGACAAAGGGGCCCTCTATGAGTGTGAGAGGAAAGAAGTGCCAGCTAATGGGACCACTGCCTCCGACCCAATATACTTCCAAAAGAGTAAATTAGTTTTTTTGAGCACTGCTGAGCTTTTGTAGCAGAATGACTTTCCTGGCTCCGGTTCACATATGGCACTGAGATTTATCTGGTAAGAAACAGCTAGAAAAGACAGGATGCTTCAGAAAATTGTCATTTTTAAACCTCCTGTCTAAGGGCAAAACAACACAAACCTCCCAAAAGATCCCCTCTAGTTTCTATATAAAATTTATATATAAATATTATAGTTTTGCTTTTTTTCTTTTAGGGAGAGGAGGGGAGGTAGAGAGACAGACTCCTGCATTTGCTCCCACTGGGATCCACCTGGCAACCCCTGTCTAGGGCCAATGCTGAATCAATTGAACCATTCTCAGAACCCATGGCTGATGCTCGAACCCATTGAGCCACTGGTTGCAAGAGGTGAACAGAGAGAGAAGGGAAAGAGGGAGGGGGAGAGAAGCATATGGTCACTTTTCATGTGTGCCCTAACCAGGGATGAAATCCAGGATGTCTGTATACCAGGCCAGTGCTCTATCCACTGAGCCAACCATCCAGGGCCACAGTTTTGTTTTTAGGAAAGTGAAGTAAGGACTTTTGGCTCCATCTCCTTTTTTGCTCTTTAATTTATCTCAAGAAGAGAACAAGAAACAGAAACTTAAAATCTATCTTTGATAAAACCAGGAGACATCTGTCAGCCAGAGGCAGAAGTGGTCAGAGCCAAGAGGAGGAACATGAAACTACAGTGTCTACAAGAAAGAAATAGGCAATATGTGTCATCCCATCACCTGCACCTGGGGAGGCTATAGCTACCACACATGCAGAGGTGAGGTGGGTGGCCACAGACAGGGCTGTACCCACAACCTGCCTGGCAGGTGCCCCACATTATGCTGGAGAAACTGAAGAAATGCCAGGCTCAGTGGAAGTGGTGGTAGAGTGTAGGATGGAAGACTCAGAGTGAGGAGAAAGGGTGAACATAAAAAAATGAGACCCTTCTGACACATGTTATAACATGAATGAATCCTGAGGACATTATGCTCAGTGAAGCAAGCCAGACACAAAAGGACAAATACAGTATGATTTTACTTATGGGAAGTACCTAGAGTAGTCAAATTCACAGAGACAGAAAGTAAAATACAGGTTACCAGGGACTGAGGGGTTGGGCTAATGGAGGGTTCCAGTTCAGGAAGATGAAAAAGTTCTGGACATGGATGGTGGCGATGTCTGCACAACATTGTGAATGTACTCATGCTACTGAACTGTACACTTAAAAGTGGTTAAGACGGGCCTAACTGGCAGTGGATAGAGCGTTGACCTGGGATGCTGAGGTCCCACATTTGAAACCCTGGGGTCACAGGTTTGAATGCGGGCTCATCCAGCTTGAGTGCAGTGTTGTCAACTTGAGTGCAGGATCATCAACATGATTCCAAGGTTTCTGGCTTGAGCCCAAAGGTCACTGGCTTGAAGCCCAAGGTCAATGGCTTGAGCAAAGGATCATTGGCTTGAACAAGGGGTCATTGGTTTGGCTGGAGCCCTCCCAGTCAAGGCACATATGAGAAAGCAACCAATGAACAACTAAAGTTACACAACTACGAGTTGATGCTTCTTATCTCTCATCTCTTTCCTTTCCTCTCTTTCCCAAATAAATGGTTAAGATAGTAAATTTTATTCTATGTATAGTTTACCATAATAAATACCAAGAAAGAGAGAAAGAAAGAAAGGAAGAAAGAAAGAAAGAAAGAAAGAAGGAAAGAAAGAAAGAAAAGAAAGAGAGACAGCACTGTCCCCTCCCCTGTGAGCCTCCAAAATGCTGACAGCTAGGCTTACAGCTCATAGGCAGGTCCTAGGATATTCTCTCCTGGAGGAACTAAATGCTCCGGACAACAGTCCTGAAAACACTGACCTGTGAGGTTACTGAGAAGTAAGCCTGGTGGTTTAGAGACCCTTGTTCCCATGAGATATTTCATCAAAGGAAGAGAAGGTAAGCCTAGGAGCACCAGGGAAAGACAGAATGACAGGGACAAAAGAGCAGACATGAAACTCAGAGAATCACTCCAGCAGGTCTACCGTCTGACCAGCAAGTGATTCAGAAAGAGAACAAAAAGTGGAGAGGAGGAAATTTTCAAAGAAGCAATCCATGAAAATTTCCCAGAATTTATGGCTATACGTTTCCACACAGAAAGGACAAAACAAGCACCCAGCGTAACACAAAAATGACAAAGCACCACACCGAAATACATGAAATGTTGGGGACAATGGGGGATCCTGAGCTCCATCACAGAGGAAATGAGGTCCTAGACAGAGAACAGATTCATTTTTTTTTTTTTTTTTTTTTTTTTTTACAGAGACAGAGAGAGGGATAGATAGGGACAGACAGACAGGAATGGAGAGAGATGAGAAGCATCAATCATCAGTTTTTTGTTGCGACATCCTAGTTGTTCATTGATTGCTTTCTCATATGTGCCATTACCTCGGGCCATCAGTAGACCAAGTAACCCCTTGCTGGGGCCAGCGACCTTGGGTCCAAGCTGATGAGCTTTTACTTAAACCAGATGAGCCCGCGCTCAAGTTAGCGACCTCAGGGTCTCAAACCTGGGTCTTCCGCATCCCAGTCTGACGCTCTATCCACTGCGTCACCGCCTGGTCAGGCAATAGAGGACAGATTCAGAAGTCATCACCTGCCCAGCCATTTCAGGTGGATTCAGTGGAAAACTTTGCTTAAAGTTCTAGGTGGAAGGGTTTTGTCGTGTTTTAGCATTCATGGCATAAGCAAATTTGATAATTGTACTTATTTAAGTCATGAGTCTCTCAAGAAAAAGTCCTACTTGGGAATGTATATTATATTTTAAGTAGGAATTAGAAGCACACTAATAACTTGGATGCCTCAAATTTTCATGAAGACAAACTCCAAAATCATGTAAAGTACCCAGCAACTGTGATAAACGACCTTGGCTCCTTCATTGCTCAATCATCAAGGAGAACACGGAAATGACTGAAGAAAACAATTCTTCATGGCTTAAAGTCTAAGGGGGCTAAACACTTAAAAACACAAAAACCTGTTGAAATGGACTGACAATAATTGGAGATAAAGAATTTTTGAGCTTTGCCCAAAATATAATTAATAGGTGCAAAGCCTTTTTCTAAAAGGCATGTTACAAAAGTCTTTTCTGGATTGTATTTCAATGCTCACAGAAGTTTGTATGCTCAAAGTATCTATTTCAATAAATAGGACTGCAAATCGGCAATTACGCTCCTGAACTATACTCTCACACATTTAGTATTTGACTACTAGAATTTGTATAAATAACTTTTATTGACACAATTGTATAATTTATTCTCGTGTTCTTTGATGATTAGAGAATAGAGGTGAAAGATACGCCTTTTACACACTCACATCTTTCTGTATCTCTTGAATTTAGAACTGCATGACCACATTCTTATTTAATAACAAGTAAAATTAGGAAAAGCACTTTACTTAAGAAATAATAGTATAATATTTAAAACTTTGAACAGCAAATATTAGAAAACACCTGTGAGTAGCATCAACAAGCAGGGCGCCAAGGAGGCAATTTTTATCAGAAGCCTTTTTGCACTACCTGACTTTTTCATGTGCAGATAATACTTAGATAAGTATTAAAATACTTAATAAAAACAATTATAAATTATGAGAAACTTCAAAAATTTATGAAGATAATTTATACGACCTATTATCTCATTGCCCAAGAATAATAGCATTTTGATATATTACACTTTTTAGCCTTTGTTTTTCTCTAAAAGTATGTGTTTACTTTTTATGAACCGTATCTCCCCATGTATAAGACACATTTTTTAATTTTAATTTTTGTTTTTTGTATTTTTCTGAATTGAGAAGCAGGGAGGCAGAGAGACTCCTGCATGCGCCCGACTGGGATCCACCAGCAAGCCCACCAGGGGGCAATGCTCTGCCCATCTGGGGCATTGCTCCATTGCAACCTGAGCCATTCTAGTGCCTGAGGCGGTGGCCATGGAGCCATCCTCAGTGCTCAGGCCAATTCTGTTCCAATGAAGCCTTGGCTTTGGGAGTGGAAAAGAGAGACAGAGATAAAAAAGAAGGGGGAGGGTGGAGAAGCATATGGGCACTTCTCCTCTGTGTCCTGGCTGGGAATCAAACCTAGAACTTCACACGCTGGGCTGAGGCTCTACCACTGAGCCAACTGGCCAGGGCTAGGATGCATTTTTTTTTTTTTTTGAAAAATTTGGGGTCTACACACTGGTGCATCTTATACAGTGGTTGTAGGTGTGTGGTTTTTTGTTTGTTTGTTTTTTGCATTTCCTGCTTTTTCACGTTTGTTTTTGTGCTTATTGTTGAAGCCAATGATTTGTCATTAGACACAGATGAGGACAAGCTAATGGATAGGAGTTTTGACACTGATGAGGAATTGTATGAATTTTATGATGAATAAAACTTGAGTTCAATAACTTTATGTAATACATTCTTTTTCAAATTTTGGGCCTCATAATTAAGGGGCATCTTACACATGGAAGTGTCTTATACATGGGGAAATACGGTAGCTTTCTTAATTTCTTTTTCCGCTCCTTTCTTGTATTCTCTTTTTATTTTGCAAAGCCAGACATATAACTTCTAAACGATTTTTTAAAAAGTTAACATATCCAGCACTTTTTCAGGTAAACAAAATATTCTCAAACATTTTTTAACAGTGATGGAAATGACACATTCTGGCAATTTGGATTGTTGATCTCTTCATATTTCTTAATGTTAGAGGCTCTCATAACATACAACTGAAAACCTCTTCAATCCAAAACTCCCAAAGGTGTGTCATATCACCAGTCTTTACAAAGGTCAAGCTAACTGGGGATAGACTAGTCAATACTTTCTGGTTGGTTCTAGTGTGTGTGTGTGTGTGTGTGTGTGTGTGTGTGTGTGTGTGTGTTTGTGTGTCACCATTTTTCTACTAGTTCTCTTATATTTTTTATGATATTTTACCCCAAATATTTTAAAATCCTGAGCATGGAGCACAGTGGGCAAAAGGTCTTGGGAAGCACACAGGCCTGGGCTCTAGAGGCCACTCTGCTAGGAGCTAGCAACACAGTCCTAGGCAAGAGTCTCCCCTGGGCCTCAGGGTCTTGTCTGTACATCACTGTGGAGCATGTCACATAACATCATTTTATGAGTTGATATGTTTATTTTATCACGCATCAGGTTATATATATAAGCTAAATATATAATCTTTCTCTGTTGATACATACAGATATAGACTATTAATATAGATATATCATGTCAGATATCAGCATTGATCAAATAATTTTCCTTTTTTACAGTAGTGTCATTCATAAATTTCAGTGTCTAGAGCAGAATGTCAGTCAGAGTAGAAGATGCTGGCACAAAGGAGATTTCAAGGGAGGGTCAGCTTCACTGTGCAAGCACCTAAGGGCTCTTCCCCTCCCAGCTGGGGCCCCACTCCTGGCTTTCTGTGGCTTACCCCCAAACACCCAATGAGGATGATCAAAAGCAGGAAAACTACATCTCTGCTTCCTCCAAAAGCCTGCATGGCTTCCCTCTCACAAAGAGTGAAATAGAAGCTCTTCTGTGGCCTCTAAGGCCCTTCCTTCTATCCCATCCCCAGCACCATGGCCTCCTCTACCTCTTGCACCTCCAACTTTCTCAGAGCATGAAGACGATTAAATGGCCCACGAGTGTCATTCATTCATTCAACCATTGAGGCTCAAACCACGTGGCCTCCTGATTCTGTTTGGGATCCCATGCACTGGCTGTTTCTTCTGTGGGACACTCGGCCTCGAACAGCCCCACTGCTTCCTCACTTATGTCAGGTCACAGAGTCCCTGTAGGATCACTGTACAAAACCAGTAGTCCTCCACCTGCTCCCGCTAATCCCTAAACCACTTCACACACTCTCCACAGTCCACTTCAGCCAGAAGACTGTCTATCTGACCATAAGTATGTCTCTCCTTACCAGATATCAGCTCTGAAGGTGGGAGCTGACTGCTGCATCGGGCACCTTGAGAGTGCCTGGCACCCTCAGATATATTTTTGAATGAGGGAATGACTTAAACATTAAATATTTAATTTTGAATTCACCTTATTGATCAACTATGTTAAAATCCAAACATTAAAAGAACGTGAAGGGGCATGGGGTGAGGTAGAAGAGGGCAAAGGGGGTGTAAGTAGTGATGGAGAGAGAACGGACTAGGGGTGGTTAACACACAATACAATATACAGATGATGGATTACAGAATTGTAGAGCTGAAACCTATAAAATTTTGTTAATGTCACCCCAATAAATTCAATAAAAATAATAAAAAGAATGTGAAGGGTTTGGGAGAAATCCCTTTCTTGCACTTTCCAGCACAGATCCTGACTTTCCAGCACAGATCCTGGAACAGGGAGGGCTGGCAGAATCTGGCTCCTCAGGCTTTAGCTGTTAGGAATCTGGAAATACTGAATGCTGACCTCACTTCCAGTCGGTTAATGATCTAAAGCACCTTTCACTGATAAGCAGAGGTGGAGAGGTGGTTACTTCTTGAAGAGCAGGGGACCCCAAAATACTTTATACAAACCTCTGTTTCAGAATGAACCCAAACTCACTGTAAAGCCCAATTTCTACATTCTCCTGTATCAGGTGTGCGGTTTAGCAGGAGCTCTGTTGAATCCTCTAATCCACAACATCCATAATAGTGCCAGGCACATTCTAGGCATGAAGTGGTAGAATTAATCAGACAGAAAAAAAAAAAGGCACTCAATCAAATAAGAGGGCAAAGAAGTATCTAACTGTATTTGAGAACACTTCTCACTGAAGACATTCAAAATCGAATTCTAGCACAAAGGATTTGTTCTTAGCTATTAGATATGGGCTTATTTATTTTTTTAAAGCCTCATGCTTTTGCCACTTATCTCATAGCACCATGTAAATGGAAATAGGTAAATAAAGGATACCTGGGTAGGGAATTTTCCCATAGGTGACAATTTCATACAGGAGAATTCCGAAGGACCACACATCAGACTTTATAGTGAAACATCCAAAATTGATTGCTTCTGGAGCTGTCCACTTGATGGGAAATTTAGCACCTAAGGGAGAAGACATAGGAGTCTTACTTGGGCCTCTGGGCTGACACAAGGAAGTCATGGCCATGTGACTCTCATAATTTCCTTCTTTCTGAGAAAATTATAATTACTTATCTTGAATAGGTAACACACACACTACAAAATAGAGATGATACAAAATGTTCTACTTAACATGTTTGCCTCCTTGCTCTGTCTCCCATTGGGCACTTCCTTGTTAAGAAGCAAAGTTTCTTGTGTTTCCTCCCAGAGATATCCTAACTAGCCCACCTTAAACATAAATGCACATGACACAGAATGTAGTGGCATTTATTCTAGCCTGTCCATTTTGTCCCTTAACATCAGCATCCAAAGCATATACAGAATGGATGGGAAAAAGTCGGTTGACAGTTGTTCACACGGAAAATAATACAATTAATCAAAAGTAATACAAGAATATACTGTTTCACATACAACTGTAAAGCTATTCTTGCCCCACCCTGTATACATCTTTAGTGTTCACATTTTCTCTAATTAACCCATACTATGTTAATCTGGAATATAAATATCTTTTGGTTTATATGTTCTTGTGGATGAAGCTCTTAAGTCTGTACCAAAAGGAACTTCAGATGCCACTCCAAATTTAACGTCTCATGCTTTCATTTGATGGAACCAAACATTATTACACTTTTAGGAACTGGGCCGGATGATGAGATCCCCAGAGTGAGATAGTGGTGATACGAGCTTTCTCATTAAAAGCTGGTGAGGCTAAGGGACACTGAGCCACCAGGTCACAGGAGAGGCAAACCCGGCCCGAGGAACTACAGGACCACCTTGATGAACGAAGAAACTCTGGCACAGACTGTTACTCCTATACCCTGGAAAGGTTAGGGGTTCCCACCAACAACTTTAAACAATTTTTTTTAAATGTATTTATCTTTATTATGCCCTCACTTTAGAATTTTTTTGTGGTGTCAGACCAAAACTGGAAATTGGAATGAGGACAAAAAGGACAGAGAAAGCCTCATGGTGTTGCTACTGTACAGAGTGCACTCATTGTAGCATTCTCCAGCATTAAACCCCTTGCCCTGGGGCAGTAGTGCAGGGGGGCGCAGGGCGAGCCACGGTTGGGGTCTGAATCAGGCTCTTCTGATTCAAGCTTGGTGTGACCCTGGAAAATCACTTACAGTCTTTGTACCTTCTTAGCTCCTCCATCTGTAAAGTGAGAAAACAACTGAACCTGCCGTGCTTGCTGTCAGGGTTAAGTGGGTTGACCTGTATGCTTGGCACAGGCAAATACGAATGAAAGGAAAACTGCATTCCTGTCTAATTCTAGAACCTGAGCTCTTTGAGCTAAGCCACCTGTCTTATTTATGAGAACAGTTATTTTTGTGAGACTCTAGGCTTGTCAAGTTCAACCAAACCAGTGGAATAAATTCTAGCTAATGTATGTTGAAGCTAGATCTCTTGGGTTTGAATTCTGGCTTTACCACTTACGTGGGATCTCAGAAGCTGCTGAACTGTTTCCTTCTATATAAAGTGGGACTAATCATCATCACTGCCATTATCATCACAAAGGACTATTGTAAAGGTAAACAAGATAATGTATGGAAAGCACTTAGAATAGTGCCTGCCATGCTATAAATGCTCACTACGTTTTCACTAAATTCTTTTATCTTCTTTTCCTCAAACTGTTCTCCTGAACCTGTCTTTTTGTTGAAGATAATTAAGGTCAAGGATAAGTAATAATCCACCTATGTGATTGAGGAAGGATTGAGGCAGGAGGAGAACCACCTTAAACATGGTGGAGGCAAGAGATCCTACACAAATGAAAATGACATTTTCTTTTTTCTTTTTTTCTTTTTCTTTATTGATTTTAGAAGGAGGGAGAAGGAAACATCGATCTGTTGTCCCATGAATTTATGCATTCATTTATTGATTCTTATATGTGCCCTGACTGGGGACTGAACCCGCCCGCAACCTTGGTGTATTGGGACAACTCTCTAACCGAATGGGTTACCCTGCCAGGGTTCAAAATGATGTTTTCAATATGTTTGTCACTTCTGTAAGTCCTGTGGATCCCTTCCAGAAATAACACACATGTAGTTCAAAGGAAAATAATCCTTGTTTAATAACTCTTAGAAATGAATGTCACGGCAGCGCTTAGCTCTTAGCGAAGAGAGAAAGCACTGCAAAAATATGTATTTCCTCAATTTCTGTGAGGGAGCCCTGGCAGGGTAGCTGGGTTGGTTGATGTCACCTAGCTACACTAAGGTTGTGGGTATGATCCCCATTCAGAGCACATATAAGAATCAACCAATGAATTCATGGATGAGTGAAACAGCATGTTGATGTTTCTCTCTTTCTGAAGAGAGAGAGAATTTATTTATTTATTTATTTTTCTGGAAATCAATAAATAAAAAAAGAAAGAAAAAGATTTTTGTGAGGGAGAGCTTTAGAATCCTCAAATTGTAAGCAACATGGATGAGTCTTAAACAAGAAAGGCCAGTGAAGTCCCAGAACTGGCTGGCCACAGAGCGACCCATCAGAACTGGGAGATTTACACCTCTTTGTGCATTTTTGATTCAGGTTTTTAATATGAAATGTGGGAAAGTAAAGGAGTATATTTTTGTAACATTATAATTACTTCTATGTGTGTAATAATTTCCATGTTTTAATTTGTAATTAAAAGGCCAGAATGCAGAATATAAATTACTGTTACAAGTATTTTCTCGATACAGTTAAAAAAGTATACTTTATTATTTGGGCGAAAAGCTTTAATATATAATATAAACAAAGAATCTTGACCTTACTAAATCTCTTTTTGTTTTGCTTTGCTTACTTGAAATACAAATGATAACATTTGTAAATGTTATAAAAGTAATCAAGAAAGTAATTTTTTAAAACAAATATTAGAATAGAACCATAAACAGCAATTGTGGTACATTTAGAATATTTTACCAAATGAGTTCTTTTTTATTAGTGATGACTATTGTAATTGTTTTGTTAAAAACAGACAAAAATAAAACTAGATAATAATAGAACACATAATGATCTTTAGGGAAACGTACCTTCCCTTGCTGTGTATTCATTATCTTCAATTATCCGAGCAAGGCCAAAATCAGCAATTTTGCACATGAGTGACTCAGAGACTAGGACATTAGCTGCTCGCAGGTCTCGGTGAATGTAGTTCTTCCTCTCGATATATGCCATTCCCTCCGCAATCTGAAAATACAAAACTTTTGTTTTAAATTTAGAGTAGACTATCTATTATGGAGGGCTATTGAGGAAACCCAAAACTCCGATGAGTCCCTGTATCCTTTCATGTATATTATTCTGATCATTCAAGTTTTAAAAACAGTGGGTAAATGTGAGTCCTTTCTAAGATAACTGCCCTCAAATCTCCAATGATGGTAATCAAGTCTCAACATGATCTTTTAAATAGCTACATGTCTCAACATTTTCTAATGTGTGGAGAATCTTTCAAGACCCTGGTAAATTCTTGCAGGTAGATACACAAATGTCATTTTCACAGTTTTTCATGTGAGAAAACTGAGCTGGAGAAAGGGACGTGTTAATACAAGTAAGTTACTAGGGTATCACGGACATGATGTCCTTGGTCAGAAGCACCCTCACTGTCAGGTTAATCAGCAGCTCATGGAACCAGTTTTCCCAGTTCTCTTTGCAGTCTCTCTGGGATGGCCAGAAAGATTCACCCTGACAGCAAAGCATGATGGCAGGAAAAAATCCAATATTTCAACAAAACAATAAAATAAGGGAGGTGAAACTACTATTTATTGCTTACTAGAAAATCAAGTTTTTAAGAAAAACAGTACCAAAATATAAAAATGAGTATCTAAAAGAAAGGCAGGGAGGGAGGGAGGAAGGGAAGGAGGGAGGGAGGGAAGGAAAGGAGGAAGAGAGGGAGGGAAAGAAAGGAGGGAGCAAGGGAGGAGGAAAAGAGGGAGGGAGCGGGGAGGGAGGGAGGGAGGGAGAGAGGGAGGGAGGGAGGAAGGAAGGAAGGAAGAAAAAAGAAAAGAAAAAAGAAAAGGGTAGGACCAAGTAGCTGTATCTGGTGAGCAGTTATGACGGTAGTAATCAGGAACCTGTGTTGAACACTTTTCTGAGGATGCTGACTGCCTCACACAGATGTGTGCTATAGTCCTGAAGGAACCTCTAACACATGGCGCCAAGAACCCATTTCTTTTGTTCTTGGTGACAGATTTGAATGATTAGCTTTTTAAGTAAAGCATTCAGGGGCCCTAGCCAGGTTGCTCAGTGGATAAAGTGTTGAGGTGGTGCACCAGAGATCATGGGTTCCACCCCTGGTCAGGGTACATACAGAAGCGCAGTCAATGGATGCACAACTAAAAAATGGAACTAGGTGAAACAAGTTAATGATTCTCTCTCTCTCTCTCTCATCAATAGAAAAATCTTACAAAAGGGAAAAAAGAAAAGCATTAGGGAACTTGTGGGTAAGGTTTCAATCACACCTACCCCAGTTCTGCATTTACACATATGTAATTCATTTTAAAAAATGATACTCTGAAACAATCACAGACTTGCAACAAGCCCAGTTTATTTTGGCTTTCTTTTCCATGGCAGGATGCTTTAGGGAGCTCATATTCCAAAAAACAATAATAGTATTCACCAAGACCAAGATTCAAAACAGTAGCATTCACAAAATTGAATAAATAATAGATGTGGGAACAAAATCAAAGTTTTCAGATATGACTTGCTTGTAAGGCCATATATTACTATAGCTCTCTTCTTATACAGAAATTATTCTTTCCCTAATATATGTGTATTGTTCTTTCTGGGTTTCTTTCTTTCTTTTAGTTAAAAAAAGAACCTTAATCTTTTTTTTTTTTTTTTTTTTTTTGCTGTTGTATTTACTTTGGCTAAAGTATATGAGGCTCTATTTCGTAACAACAGGAAGAAATCAGAGACCATGCTGGTGAATGACATCCAAGACCAACTTTTGTGTTTTTTTCATAAAATACCTTCTTCTCCCCTCAGGACACTTCGTCTAACAATTGTCAGCTCTACAGACAGAGCTGTCCCATAAAGGCATCACACTAAAGCTCAGCTGTCCATAAGGACCCCAGAGACAAAAGAACTGCCTTCTACTTTCTATTGATCAATAGCTCAGAGAGGGTGAGTCACGAAATAGATATATGGAGTCACGCAGGTCTGGTGAGGAAAGGATCTGAGATTCAGGATATTGTGTACCCACAAATAGTTTACTATGATGATGATAGGTAGGCAGATGGTTTAAAGGTAAGGAGATATAGATGATAGATAGATAGATGATAGATAGACAGACATACTTTAACAACCACTATGTCTTCCATTACTAATTGAGCACTTACTATGTACCAGCCACTGTATTGAATCCTTTACACTCAACTCACATTTTATCTTAATAACAAATCGAATACGTTAAGTTTTATTTCCATTGTACAGACGCAAACGAGGCTTAGAGAGTTATAAAAACATGCTGAAAGCCACAGATGAAGGAGAGAGCCAGTTATACCAGGTGTGTCTGACCTCAGTATCCATGCTCTCAACACCACATTCCAGAATGTCACATCAGCAAGGAGCTCATTATTAGATAGATAGATAGATGCTCCAAGAACTCTAATTTTTTAATCAAGAGAATAATACCATTTTTACTGATGAGAGAAAAGTCCCTTTGAAGTTTCCTCCAATAATTCATTGTTGTTAAGCTCAAATTTTACCCCTTAGAAAGGGTGTCACAAACTCTATCCAAGAAGAGGTCAGGATATCCATTTTGGGAAGTACATACAAGAATGGTTTGGGTTGTCTCTCTAGAACAGTGTTTCTCAATCTTTTCTTTTTTTTATTATCATCCCCCAAGGAAAAAAGTTTAATTTTTAAACCTCTGAGTAGTGAGTTTTTTTTCATGTTTACTGAACCCCGGGAGTGAGTTTTCTCTTCAAAAAATAATATTAGTTCCAGTTATAGTTTTATTAACTTAAAATCATGTTTGATAACCTATTTATGGAAACAAGAAAAACATACATTTGCCTTTTTTTAATGTTGCGTTACACATGTACAATCGTACCCTGGCTGGTCAGGAGGCAAGAGGAAGTACATGAATGTTTGTACTATTCAAAGGGTTCGTTAAAGTTTTTTTGTTTGTTTTAAGAGAGGGAAAGAGAGAGAGGGAGGAGAGAGATGAGAAACATCAGCTTGTAGTTGCTTTCACCTTAGTTGTGCATTGGTTGCTTTACATATGTGCCTTGATGTGGGGTGGGGGGTTCAAGAAAGCTAATGACCCTTTGCTCAAGCCAGCGACCTTGGGAATCATGTCGATGATTCCACATTCAAACTGGCTACCTTTGCTCAAGCTGGCAACCTCAGAATTTTGAACCCAGGACCTCAGTATTCTGGATCAATGCTTTACATCAACTTATTGTTCCACTTAGTTGTGCCATTGATTGTTTCTCAGATGCGCTCTGAGTGGGGCTTGAACTGTTGGCCTTGGTGCTCAAGCCTGGTGCCCTTGGGGTTGTTGGGATTGAGCTGGCGATACTGGGATCCAGCTGGTGACTTTGGGATTGGTAACCCTGGGCTTAAGATGGTGACTTCGGTTCTCCAGGGCAATGCTCCACCCACTATGTTACTGGCCAGGGCTCCTTGCCCCATTTTAAAAGCTTGTTCTAGAATAATGGTTTTCAATCTTTTTTACATTTGGGGACCATTTTGAAAATAGGAGAATTAATTATTCTAGGGACCGTTAGGATGGAGATCATTCTGAGCATAAGCAAATTTGACTAAGATCACTGGGTCTATAATCTTCATCAACATCAGGTAGTTAACTCTTTCACAGCCTTGCATGAAATTTCTGGACGACTGGTTTGAAAAACACTGGTCTAAAAGATGCTAAATCGAACAAGGAATATTTAAAGTCAGTTTTGCTTCAAAAAGAGGAAAATAAGGTGGATGATGATAAATACTTGGGTTGCATACAGTTAACACTCTTTCAGACTAAAAAAAAGCAGGCTAAAATTAAGGAGAAAGATATTCTTTCATCCAAATGTCCCTATATGGTGTTAAAAAGGCAGTAACTGTCATTCCCTTGGAACCTTGATGGGGCTAAAAGGAAGTTACTTTCCCAGAGTCACATTACAGGTTAGTTCAATGATTTAGAAATGAATTTAATTTTCCTTTTGTGCATTTAGTGGTAGAAATAAGTTTTAACACTTATGCCAGCATTTCTTAATTCTGGTTGTATACTTGAGGAGTGTTGGGCAGATAAAATATATTATGCTCACTTTGTTAAAGATGGCGTTGCCACGTGCAAGTTTTAAGAGTAAGTTTTACCCCACATCCTTGACTGATTGGATGATGTAAGGTGGTGCAATCTCATGAGGAATCCTCCCAGTATGCCTCAGATAAGTGACTTTATATCAGAGACTTCCTTGTTTGTAGATTGGATTAAGGGTTTTGAATCTACACTATAAAGTAGGGCAGGCCGGGAGCTTGCTCTCTCTCGGTTCCTGAGGTTAGCATTAGAAAGGAGAGCAGATTAAGGCCACATGGAGGCCAGGAGAAGCAGCCAAGATGGCAGAGTGCTGAGGAAGAAGCCAGTTTGTGCAGAGTTTGTGCAGAGAGAAGGAGATGGGAAACAGAGGTGAATAAGTCTGGTGAGCTAGAAACCTTTGATTCTAGGAAACTCGGATAAGTCAGTAGCTTTGTGAGCAATGAATGAGTGGGTTTTGGAGCCCTGTGTGTGTTTTTGCTTGCCCACCGGGTGCAAGCTAGAATTAAAGGTGATGGCTCACCAGTTCTTGGCTCCGTTGTTTCATTACCAACTGTCCGAATCCAATGCGAACCTGCATGGGCCAGACGGCTGTGATGGTGGCCTTGTCCACTGGCTTTACAAGAAGCTTTATTTATTTTAATTTTTTATTCAATTTTTAGAGAGGAGAGAAAGAGAGAGAGAGAGAGAGAGAAGGGGGGAGGAGCAGGAAGCATCAACTCCATAAAAACCTTAACGAGACAAGCCCACGGTTTCAAACTGGTGACCTAGCATTTTAGGTTGACGCTTTATCCACTGAGCCAGCACAGGTCAGGCACTCAAGGGGCTTTTAAACAATACCATTGCCAGGGCCTCACTCTAAACCAATTAAACCTGAATCTATAGGAGAGGGGCCTCCCCAGATGATTCTCACAGGTAGCCTTGATGGAGACGTACTCTAGGCCCTTGTAACACTGAGTGTGGTCCTCAGACCAGGAGCAGCCTTGGCAACATCTGGAAGCTTGTGAGAAGCGTAGCATTTGGGACTTTGACCCTGACTTAAGCTATCAGAATTTCACTTTTAACAAGGTCTCTGGGTAATTTGTATACACATTAGAGTTTGAGAAGCACTACGCTAGATCATGTGCTTTACCACTTGAGCTATTCTGCATTTAAAGTTTTAGAGATATTGAAAAAAATCTTGATCTCAACATGTTACCTACAAACCACGTCACCAGCAGACTGTTGTCCTCAGAATGCTTGGGAAGTAAAGGTCCAGACAACAGAGGTGCTGGGAATTCCTTGGCCAAAGTCCAAGTCCATCCACAGCTCAGAGCACGTGTCCCTTGAGCTTCTGTCTTTCCTATAACTTAGTGAGTAGCATTCTTTGGCCTCACAGCTTGGAGGCAGGGGCCATGATTCCTCTCCCTCTCTATTATAGCCCTAGGGCCTAGATAATACTTAGAGCAGTGGTGTTCAATATCTCGATCGCGATCTACTGGTCGATCGCGAAGGAAGTGTGGGTAGATCGCATGACATTAAAGACACTTGTCTTTTGATTGGCATACAGGGTAGCCAATCTGACGTCTGAACTTTTGACACCCTACGCATGCGCGTTAAACTGCGCTAACTTGTTCAGTTACATTGCTGCGTAGTTAGCCTTCAATTTATTTAAACCAGTGTTCTTAACTTTTTTGAGGTACCGAACCCACCAGTTTCATATGCGCATTCACCAAATCCTTCTTTAGTGATAAATAAAGTATGATTCTTTTTTTCCAAATTCAAGACATAGGTATATGTTTTTTTACTGGTGCACAAAATGAGCCATGCATGAACATCACCTTGCTCAAAGAACAACAAAGTTCACGAACTAACAACAAATTACGGTATTACTTTATTCTGGCCTCCGCGGCAGAGGCTTTTCTGAACCCGAGACCGACTCATCGAACCCCTAGGGTTCGATAGAATCCAGGTTAAGAACCACTGATTTAAACTAAATACAACAAAGGGTATAAAAATGAGTGCCATAGCTGGTCCGAGTAAGAAGCCTAAAACCTACCACTTTCATACAGAATGGGAGGGTATTTTTTTCACTATGTCATATTCTAAGCGCGTTTGCCTCATCTTTCTGTGTGCCATTGCTATTCCAAAGGAGGGAAATGTGGAGCGGCTTTTTCAGACTGTTCATAAAAACTATGACATTGACTTTCCTCCGAAAAGAGACCTGAGAAGGAGAAAGGTGAAAGAAGAATACACAATATTACATAGTAATAATAGTAACTTAAATAATGATAATATAGAAGAAATAAATTTATGTTTTGCATTTTTATTGTAGGTAGATCATTTTGACTTGGTCATCTTATAAGTAGCTTGCAAGCTGAAAAAGTGTGGGCACCCCTGACTTAAGAGTGTTTGGGAAATTGATTTAATCTTTAGGTTTTAAGTCACCTGAGGGAATTTTCTTCATCATGGACCATGCCAGCATTACGATGTTAATCAAGGCTACTGATGCACGGACACGAGAAAATCTTGATTTAGTTTCTAAAGCACTTGCTCATGCAAAAGAAGTAACTAAAAAATGTCTATTCTTCAGGTGCTAATGTCTAACTCTGTATTAGAGAGTCTGTGTTTGAAGCCACTGGAAATTTGAAGAAAAAAGCACCCTCATTACCTAAAATGATAATAATCACGTAAGGAGATAATGTGAGTGATGTTTTGTACTCTTGGTGTAAAGTGAATTGATTAACGTTAGGTGTGTCTTGCATTTTTTGTGCCCCTCAGCTCCAACAGCATGGTGAATGTAGTTTTCTTAGTTCCTCTTTTTGTATCTTCAGTGGAAGTATATGACGACAACATTTTCTCCCTTTAACGTTCACAAGTACATGTGTGTGTGTTGTTGCCTTGGGAAGACAGAGAGGAACCACTATGTAAGAGACTGAGTCATGGGGAACCCAGCCTAAGTCAGTAACCCAGAAGTGTTCTGGTGAAATTCCAGACATCTAGTACCCAGTGAAAGTTACAAGCACAGAGAAGATATAAAAACTAATGTTTCCTGAGTTAAAGGGCAATCTAATCTTGTCACAGATAAATAAACACACTCCTCGTCTCAGGCCATGCAAATCATCCAGTGAGGCCTTTCAAGAACATGTGAGAAGAAAAGGAGCTGGTCATTAGCGGTCTGCCAGCAACTTCTGCAAGTCTGAGAACCGAGGGGCTAGAAACACACGTGTGACCAAAGAGAAAAGTAAGGTATTACCGAACGTCTGACCACAAATGTGCAGGCCTGCCTCTCTCGTTGCTGGTGGGAAACAGAAATTATCAACCCTCCCAATAGATGGGCTCATTAGGGCTCACAGCAAATTAGAAAAAGGTACCACTTCTTCCAGGGGGAGGTAACCCAGCTGTCCTGGCTGGCGAGTGAGCTGATTGGGGATGGATTTCAGTTCGTCATCAGCACCTCAGAGGGCCACTCTACATGGTAGTGTCACCAGTGTGTGTCTATTTTTCAGTATATGCATGATTTATACTCATACACAAATACAAACACATATGTACAATTATAAAGATACAATCTGTGAAGAGTTTTCAAAACCCCAACATTTTTTAAAGCATCACTGCTTCTGCTCCCTCCACTCATTATTTTTTCTCTCTCTCTCCCTCTCTCCCTCTCTCT
Organism: Rhynchonycteris naso; assembly: GCA_037038555.1. Classification (NCBI taxonomy): domain Eukaryota; kingdom Metazoa; phylum Chordata; class Mammalia; order Chiroptera; family Emballonuridae; genus Rhynchonycteris; species Rhynchonycteris naso. The sequence goes on from CM072998.1 coordinate 236,048,258, forward strand.
CTCTCTCACACACACACACACTCACGCTTAAAATGGGGACAGGGTGTAGAAAGAACACAAAATCTAGAGTTCCATTTACTTTGCAAATAAATTTTTTGCTGATGTACAAGGTCAAAATGTTACGTCAGACTGAAGTTTTCAGAAGCATTTGAGTTGAATGTAAGTTATTTAAATTCCCTCTCCAATAGCAATGTTTAAACAAAAACTCTGTGTTCCTGTTCCCAAAATGAGTAGTAAATGTCGTGAGCAGTCTCAGCAGACTGTCTTCTTACACCCCTGCCTGGACTGCTCACAGGAAGGCAACACAGGTCCCTCTCTCTCATGAACTACAGCTTTGCTTATATACATTAATTGAGAAGTGAGTTTCCAGTGACCCACAGGGCTCGCAGTATAGTTATGTTTGGGTCAGGAAATAACTAACAATAAATGGCCTCTGGGTATACATACGATAAACTTATTTTATAATAATACAACTCTAGAGAAAAAAAATCTTAATTATGTTTTACATACCAAGGCAGAGTTCAGATAACACCCCTTGAAAATGACTTTTGTTGCTAGTGATGACCACAGAGGTCACATATTGTTGCTGGTTCTTCTCAGAAGCCCAACCAGAAGCATGTGACCCTAGCAGCCCACGCAGGGCCCTCAGCTTCCAGCAGGCTCCCTTCTGTTCAGAGCATCTCTTCCCAGGCATGTGTGCTCTAAAGGTTTGCTCGCACACAGAGGGATGGTTTTACTGGAGAACCTGTGTGATGCTTTGGACAAATAACAAAGAGTTTGTGTGGCTGGCCTTGCTCTGCAAGTCTTGTTTTAGCGTTCTTGTGTTCATCCTAACGACAATCACTTTTCTAAGAATCTGGCAAGTAACAGACTATCTTGCTTAGTGAGTTACTTTTTATGTTAACAAGAATTAACCCACACTTGAGTCAGATGATGGAGGGACTGAAGAAATGAAAGGAACCTGAGAGGCCTCAATGTGATCTCTCAAGCAAAGCTAAAATCTACCCCAGGTAATTCCAGCTTAAATGAGAATGGAACTGAAAACTCAACCTGTTTTAGAGCTGGCTGGTTGGAAAACATTTGTCATCTAGACAAGCAGTGAGAGAAAGTTAACAAGAAGCCTGCCAAAAGGCAGGAAAGAATAAAAATCTGTCTTTCTTGTTGCTTTACCTGTCCTGTTAGGCATTGTTTGTCTCATTCTCTAGATACATATTCCCTTCCTATACTTGGGAAAAGAAGAATTCAAATAATTAATTATTTTTAAAAGCCCTAAGAACCCTATGGAATAGTGATATAATGATATTAAGAAGTTGGAACTGTATAAACGAGTAGCAATTTGGTGAAACCTAGAGTCTCTCCGAAGGGTCCTTCATAACAGGGGGCCCCTGGGCTCAATCCCAAACTGACCTAAAAAGGCCCCTTAATGACAGCAAAAAAAAACCCAGAATGCAAACAAAATAAGAAGTTTAAAAGAAAGTGTAAGAAAGAACACATCTGCTCTGTACTCCAAATACGACAGCATCTGTTTTATAGCACTTGATGGTTTTTATAGAAGCACTTTCCTATCTATTAATATTCACTGATATTCATACTTCATCCCTACAATCTTTAATCCATAATTTGGACGGAGATAGAGATGGAAGAAAGAACTTATTTCTTGCTATGTTTAGGGGTTCAAATTTCTTAGAAATTTTGTTTGAGCTTTTTGGGGTTATTATATTATTCTTCTTTATCCTGCTTTCCAAGCAAAACTGCTAAGAAAAATGAAGTCTATTACTTTGATGATGGTGGAGATGATAGCTACCATGTATTGGTTGCTTACTTTGCCCAGGTAGCTTGCCTGGCATTTATGATCCTTAAAACAAGCCTACAAAGTAATCAATATTAATAGTTTTTGGAGAAGTTAAAATTTTCCCTAGACAGACTTGGATTTAAATCCAGCTCTGGCTGGCCCTATCGCTAATGTTTTTAACCATTCATCCATACTGGCTTCTTCCTTTAAAAAGAGGAACAAACAGTAGAGAGCTCACAACTTGATAGCAGAAAAAAAGAGAAAGAAAAGAAGAAAACTAGATAATTTAAAAAGTAGCATGCAGTCTCTCATGATTTCATAGCTCAAAATTGAGAGCAGAGTTTGGCATATATAAACTTAAGGCTGGTGAGGTCTCTGTGACTGGCCAAAATTTAGTCCAACAGCATGCAAGGACTCCACAGTGCCTCCGTGAGACATGATTTCCATAGAGACAACTTATTGAATAATCATATTTCAATCAGTAAGTTTCCATGAAATAGATTCACCTTCTTCAGCAGAAAAGGAAGAAAAAGTTGTCAATTAATTCCCATAGACTTTCTCTCATAGAAACCTACTGTACCATTTCACATCCACTATAATGGCTATTATAAACACACACACACACACACACACACAAAACAAAAACAAAACAGAGAATAGCAAGTGTTGGTGAGGATGTGGAGAAATAGAAATCCTTGTGCACTGCTGATGAGAATGCAAAACTATGCAACTGCTATGGAAAACAAAGTGGGCATTACTTTAAGAACTTAAGTGTAGATTTACCGTTCGATCCATCAATTCCACTTCTCGGTATATATCCAGAAGAATTGAAAGCAGACACTTACATAATATCAAACAAATATTTGTCCACGCCTGTTCATAGAAGTATTATTCTTAAGAGCCAAAAGGTGGAAACAACCCAAGTGTCCATCGATCGGTGGTTAGATAAATAAAATGTGCTATATTTTATTTATACAATAGAACATTATTTAGCTATAAATAGAAATGAAATTTTGACACATGTGACAACACGTATAAAACTTGAGGACAATATATTAAGTGAAATAAGCAAGTCTCAAAAGGACAAATAATGTATGAGTCCACCTATACGAGTACTTAGAATAGTTAAATTCATAGAGACAGAAAGTAGAATGGTGGTTGCACAGGGGTGGTGGGAGGGAGAAGGAGGAGTGGTTGCTTAAGAGTACAGAGTTTCAGTTTGCAAGGTGAAGAGTTCTGGAGATGGACGGTGGTGGTGACTGTATAAAAATGCAAATATTCTTAGTGCCATCTTGTGTCATCACTGACACAAGATGGCCTACCCCTTTGTCTGTGGCTAATAAACCCTGCTTATCACTGTGAAAAGAAAAGAAAAAAGTTCTCAACTTATCCTACTGATGGAGGAGACAAGAAAACACTCATTGGCTATTATTCTCATGCTTTGCGGGAGGACAAGGGGTGACTGGTAGAATACTGACTGCTTCTGAGGTGGAATGTGAACTGACCCAATATACCCCCAAACACCTCAAACTAAGAAACAATCATTCTATTCAAATGCTAAGGTTTGTTCAGTGAAAATAAGCTGTGAATGTCATTCGCACTCTGATCTTGCTATCTGGCAATATTTTATATATATTTGTAAGAGTTGCCTTTAGAATCATAGGATCAGAGTGCTATTTTTCCAATAATTCTATAATAAACATATTGATTCTAGTAAGAAAAAAAGAAACCTTATTTAAAAAAGTGAAATCTGATACAAATTCATATTTTTCCGGAATTTCCTAGAGCATAAATACTTGTTTTATGCATATAGATTTGAACTTTGAAAGATTTCTAGGATTATTCACTAAGCACATATTCACATTTAAAGAATCATATCAATACATATATATGCTATATGAGTTAAAAGGAAAACAGCTGGGTTATAATTTAGGGTTCTGGTTATTTGTAGCGTCACTAGGATGCTACACTTGGAGGACACTCATATGTTAAAAGACTGAAGGTCAATGTACTGAGGCAGTCTTTCATTAGCCTGTGAGGACTGTCATTCACTTGTCCACCCATTTACACATTTTGCCTGCCTGCTAGATGCCCAGCCATTCCAGGTGCAGCAGGCAACCAGAGTTCTGCTCTGTAAAGTTTACTTACTAATAGGGCAGACAGAAAACAACACATTGCAAATAGATACACACATCAGAGAGCTAAGTTGTGAATAAAATACACAGAAGGCACATGCACTATGTTTCAACTTCAACAAAACACATTAAAGAACCTGAGTTTAGTTAGGTGAAAAGAATTCCTTTGCAATGCCTGACCTCTGTCTAGCTCTAAAAATAATACCTGATTTATTTGTCCCGTGATAAATTTAAAGGAAGTCTGTAACAAGATCAAATAAATTTCAGATATAACTGAAACAGATTTGCTGTAATCTTTTTTATATTTCAACCTTTTTCATTTTATTTATTTTTTTTTATTTTATTTTATTTTTTTAAGTGAAAGGCAGGGAGGCAGAGACAGACTCCCGCATGTGCCCTAACCGGGATCCACACACCAAGTCCCCTACCAGGCAATGCTTTGCCTGTTTGAGCTGCTGCTCTGTTGTTCAGCAACCAAGCTATTTTAGCACCTGAGGCAGGCCATGAAGCCATCCTTAGTGCCCAGGGCAAACTTTGCTTGAACCATTCGAGCCATGGCTGCAGAAGGGGAGAAGAGAGAGAGGGAGAGAGAGATAGAGCAAGAAGAGGGAGAGGGGTGGAGAAGCAGATGGTCGCTTCTCCTGTGTGCCCTGACTGGGAATCAAACCGGGACATTCACATGCCAGGCTGACTCTCTACTGCTGAGCCAACTGGCCAAGGCTTATTTTTTATTTTTTAAAAATACTTTTAACGAGAGAGAGACAGACAGGGACAGACAGATAGGAAGGGAGAGAGGTGAGAAGCATCAATTCATACTTGCAGCACTTTAGTTGTTTCATTGATTGCTTTTTCATATGTGCCTTGACTGAGGGGTTCCAGCTGAGCCAGTGACCCCTTGCTCAAGCCAGCAACCTTGCGCTCAAGCCAGCGACCTTGGGCTTCAAGCCAGCAACCTTTGGGCTCAAGTCAGAGAAAATGGGGTCATGTCTATGATCCTATGCTCAAGCCAGCAACCTGCACTCAAGCTGGTGAGCCTGAGCTTAAGCTGGGGACCTCAGGGTTCCGGATCTGAGTCCTCAGTGTCCCAGGCCGAGGTTTTATCTACTGTGCCACTGCTGGTCAGGCTTGACCTTTTTAAAATGAGTTTTCAGAATAACGTGTGTTTGTGAATGGAGCCTGTGAAAGTTTGCTGTCTTGTGTATTTTCCTTTTCCTAAGGATATGGAGATTGGAGGGGGATGGGAGGGGTGCTGGTAATGGCTGAATGGAAAAACAAGCACCATCAAGCCTTTTGCTTACCAGATAGAATTCTTTCATGCCTACTGATATGGATAACAATTATTGGGTTTCACCCACTTAATGCACTGGAAGAGTGCACTCCTCCCTAGCCACTAAAGCTTTAGGATAAAGAATGGCAGCATTCCTTTTGAAAATTATGACCTAGAAAAATGATCACTCACTTATATCCCCACATTCTCAATGGCGGTGCTTCCTAGACTCATCTAAGCTCTCAGGACACCTGCAGCTTGTCTTGGGCCCCACTCCTTAATTGCTGATGTCTAGAAGAGGGACCCACACATCTATACACTTTGAACAAGAGCCCAGGGTGGACCTCATGATAAGACAACTGCATGAAACTCTACAATACAACACAGACTTCTATTTAAATAAGAGAATAAAAATTTTATGAAAAGATGGAACTTTGAAAGATAATCTATGATGAGACCAAACTTTGCAGGCGACTAAGCATTATGGAGCCTTCAGGTCGGATTTGTTTGTTCATTGATTGTTTCTCATATGTGCTTTGACCAGAGGATCTCTAGCTGAGCCAGTGACCCCTTGCTCAAGCCAGCAACTTTGGTCTCAAGCCAGTGACTATGGGGTCATGTCTGTGATCCCATAGTGATGCTGGCAACTCTGAGCTCAAGTCGGTGAACCTGTGCTCAAGCCAGTGATGTTGGGGTTTTGAACCTGAGTTCTCAGCATCTTGAGGTTTGAAGCGTGGCAACTAGGCAAATGGAGTTAACGTCAATGAAACGGGCTCCAGACCTGAAGGCAGGGTTCTGGGAAGCTGTGCCCACAGGCATCAGGAGGTTTTTTGCAAGTGTGATGAAATCTACTGAACGTGCTTAGCTGGGATGCAAAATAATCTAATTCATGAGGAAACTCAGCAGTTCAGTTCACAGAGGCAGAGAATAGAACAGTCGTTGTCAGAAGTAGGCGCAAGGAGCAATGGGGAGTCTGTGTTTAATGGGTGGGGACTTTCAGTTTGGGGAGATGAAAAAGTTCTGGAGATGGATGGTGGTGATGGCTGCACAGCAACGTGAATGTACTAATGCCTCTGAACTGCACACTGAAAAATGGTTAAAATGATAAATTCTATGCCATGTACACTTGACCATAATAAAAAATGCAAAGGTAAATGTATCCAGTTGGCTCTTTTGACTCCATGGAACATGGAATAAGGAAGCCAAAGAGAAGGGAGAGTGCGCCGTAAGAGCAGGGGTGCCAGGCAAAGTACAACGGGAATACTTCTACTAAAATACTGTTCATCGTAAAGTATACCCAAAATTCAAACATAACCGGGTGCCCCGAATTTCTACCAGCCCAATGAGACCATACCAGGTAAGAGGAATTGCAACTGTCCAGATGGGTGACGATGGGCTGGAGATTATTAATTTTGGAAGAAAGAAGGCAAAAGTCTGCTTATAAGCTGTGGGGCAGAGTGAAAACAAGGGGGAACCCAGGACGCTTCTGGAGTGGAAGGCTGGGGGTTGGGGGGCGAAGTGATCTTCCAGGAAGCCTGGCTTGGAAGAACCTGTGGGCCTGCAGCATGGGTGCCTGGACCTCCTGAGCAGAGGACTGCCCCTGCACGTGTTGTTCAGGTGGCCACCTGTGCCAAAGGCTCTGGGGGCTGGAGGTGAGGTCAGCACCTTTCAGAAAGGAGGTCTCGGTGTAGGGAAGGCGTGAGGCCGAGTGGTGGAACCTGTGGCAGGGGCTCCTCTGGGGCCCTCTGGCAGCCCTGTGGTCTCTCTGGCCTCTGGGGCCCTTGGTCCCTTGGACAGGACCTCATCATGAGTAGGCGGAGATGAAGTGCCTTGGACAGGGCACTAAGGAGGCCAGAAAGGCAGTCTCCCACCAGGCACACCGAGTCAGGGCTCTGCTCTGCTGGGTGCAGGCTGGGAACCTACCACAATAACACCTGGGAAAATGCATTCCCGGTGCCAACTGCCCTCAGAATAAACTGAGGACAATAAACTATTCTGAAGTTGGGGATGGGGGATATTTTGGTGACTCAATCTAAAAGTTATTATACTGTATTTTACTGAACCCCATAAGCAAAGTAACACAAATGTCTTAAAGTATGTGTTCCAAGTATGGGGGCTGAAATTTGTTTTCTATAGAAGACTACATAGTCATATTTTTAAAAAGACATTTAGCCTGACCAGGCGGTAGCGCAATGGATAGAGCATCGGACTGGGATGCGGAAGGACCCAGGTTCGAGACCCCGAGGTCGCCAGCTTGAGCACGGGCTCATCTGGTTCGAACAAAAGCTCACCAGCTTGGACCCAAGGTCGCTGGCCCCAGCAAGGGGTTACTCAGTCTGCTGAAGGCCCTCGATCAGGGCACATATGAGAAAGCAATCGATGAACAATTAAGATGTCGCAACAGCAACAAAATACTGATGATTGATGCTTCTCATCTCTCTCTGTTCCTGTCTGTCCCTATCTATCCCTCTCTCTCTCTGTCTCCGTAAAAAAAAAAAAAAAAAAAAGACATTTATAAGTCAGTCTTTAAGTAATTCTATTTCACCGTTTTCTTTCATAGAAAAAAAAAATCATTATGAACCTCCTTTTAAAAATGACCATACATTTCATTGAAGTAATAAAAGAAATAAGTTGTCTCAAGAGTGTGCCTAGCAGTGGCTGGGAAGGACTGAGGATAGGAAGCAGGAGGAAGGAGGAAGAGGAAGAAGACGGTGCAGGGCCTCCAGGCTTAGAAGGCAGTCATGGAGACAAAAAGCAGGATTCAGGAATAGGAAGCCAGGGAGACCAGGAACAGGGAAGGGAAACAAGTCGAGTTTGGCTTCTATCTAAACAACTACCCTGAGCATGAGCCAGCCAAGTTCTCCAAGGCCCTTCTTATTGCAAAATTTCATGGCAGTTTCTCCATCTAAACAGGCCCTGCCTCTTCATTCAAGTGCTATTTTCCAGGACCATGTTCTGGTGTGCTCTGTCAGCCTTGTCTCTCTGCCGCTCCCCAGGGTTCTGTCCTGGGCTGTCCTCTGCCCTCTTCATCCATTCTCTGGAACCACAGAGCTAGCCTCCCAGAATTCTCTTTAGCTAACATCCCTCTTTTAAGCCCAGGTGCCCATATTAAAACTTCTGATGAATTAAGACAGCTCGACCCAATGTCCATACCATCTAAAATCCAGTGCAATAAAATTAACTTCATCAGCCAACATCCCCCTTTCAAACCCAATGCTGTGGTGTCAATCACTCCATTACTCAATCGAAACACCCCAGCAAGCATCTTTCTTCACTCTTGGTTTCTACACACTTGCAGTGAGGAGCCCTAATTTCCCTTGGCCCCATACTCTTTCCCCAGGACACCTAGCCTCGCACTAGCCTCCCTTTTTGTCATGTTTGTACACTGTGGCCAGGGTAATCTTTACAGAACAGACCTCATCATATCATATTCCTGCTTAGCTCTTCAATTGCTCTCCATTATCCTCAGGAATGAGGAACAAACCTTCCGCCCAACAACTTGTCATCATTCACAGCTTAAGCCACATACCTGCTTTGTGGGCAATACTAGGAAGCCACTTGGTTGAGAGATTTAATTCTCTCCATACTCACTGTGAACTCCTTCAGATTTTGGTCTCACATACCAAGGAGCTCTTGAGCTTTGAGATGGTGTGGTGGGGGTGGTGGGGACAGGGACTGGACTGGGTACTGAAAAATCTAACTCTGAATCAAAAAAATTTTAGAAAGAGTCTTGTCCGTTTCAGGATACATCCTCTAAAGATGAGCTCTGGACTGGAACACAGACTGACTGTTCCTTTTCCATCCCACCTTTCCTAGTCTCAGGTTTTGAAAACAAAACAAGGAGGAAAAGCCAGCAACAAAATGAAATCATAGGAGCAGAGAAGCAGAGGGCCCTGTGGTTCTCCAAGAGTCAAAACCGACCAGTTTCTATAACGAGCATCTTGGTGTATGTGTGAGAGGGGTGGGCAGACATAAATATATATCACAGTAAATACAAACAGCAGAGACTATAACTCCTGTGAGACTATTTGCTGAGTATAACCTTTTTTGTTTGTTTTTCTCAAATACATTTTTCCCATTATACCAAACAGTGAACTGCTCCTCCTACACAACTTAACAATACTGCCAGTTTCCTTAATGTCCATGTTTACCTCTCTGAGTCTCCAGTCCCATTCTTTCTACATATCCATACGTATTTGTACCCCTTTGTACCCCTTTTCTGTGCCCTTACGCACCAAGTTCCTTCAAATACTCTTTCCTATATCCAGCTCCTTCTCAGGCATGCGGGGCTAACTACTCCTGGCTCTTAAGGCTATCTCCTCCAGGAAGCCTACTCTCTTGCTGCTCTACTAGGTTCCATCTTGCTCTGAAAACAGCCTGCAATAGCCACACCAGAGAGCCCTTGCCTGTTACTTACTGGCTTCCCACACCAAGCCTTGAGGCACATCTGTATCTGCTCATCCCATTCTTGGTACAAGCCTGGCTGTGCTCAGTTCATATTTGTGGATGAAAAAGAGGGAGGTGTGCCAAGAAGGTGAGGGGAAAAGAGGGAAAGCCAGCTAAGTGCTTAAGAGAAAGCTGGACGGAAATTACATTCTTCTGCTTCCTTCAACGTACTTTCATTTCCACTTTTAAATTATAACCGCTTTAACAGCTAAAATTAAATTGAAGTCATTCAGAATTGGGTAACTAACTGCACAATCTTGAATGACTTCAATTTAATTTTAGCTGTTAAGGTTTTCCATGATGAGTACCTCGAGAGGAAATTATCTTGCGACCTATAGCAGTGCTGACCAGATATTGCCACCCCTAGAAAAATAAAACCCAGGTAAGAGGCATCGTAGGCACACAGACCAAAAGTACCACTGCTCCCCTCTTATATTAGCTTAAACCTTCTAATTGGTGCCAGAAAGTTTTCCAATGAAGATTGAAACAAGAATAAGTTCTGCCTTATTTACTATTTTAAACAACCAGTCATGGTTCGTTTGCTTAAATACACTAAACACTCCCTACCACTACCTACCAAAGAAAACAAAACAAAGCACAAGTTCCTGTTTTATACAAATTTTAAATGACAGTTTCCTATTTTTTCACCTTTTTCACAAAGTGGTTACATATGATCCAATATTGAAATTCTGACAGCAACTCTAGTTTCATTAGTCTGTTTTGTCAGTTTTCATGACCAAGTTAAAGCCTTAGACATAAAACTCATCATTTGAAAAATATAAATAGAGTACTTATGTGTCTGATGCCTGCATACAACATTCATGTGATACATTTTATATTTATTTAGAGAAATGTCAAAATCTTATTTCAATGTCATCTGAATATACTCAAAATCATTAATTACAGCTTTTGGATGATGATCCACATAGATATTCTAAGTAGGAGTAAAGTTTCCTAGTCACATTAGAGCTTAGGCAGTGGGAGACCTAACCCATGCCTCTCATTTCATAGATGAGGACACTGGACCCACGTAATGCTTTTCCCCAAGCAGAAGCAGACTTTCTGACTCTTGGCTCAATGCTTTCTCCACCATCAACATCAATAGCTCCACACAAATTGACAGTGATATTTCTCATGCTATAGAAAGAGAAAATCACTATGTCTATATTTCATATTGAGAATGGTTTACAAACAATGACTCTTTAATGCATATTGGGGGTCATCATATCTTAATGGCCACATGGTCTTTTCAGGCAAAGTGGTGTCTGGCTCAGATTATTTTATGGAATTAGCGATCTCTTCAGTGCTGGTCATCTCCTTTTGAGGATACTCTCGTGCGTGAAAGAGTTGGGAATACAGGGCCTCAGTACAGATCCAGGCATGAGAATTCCCATTTAAAGAGGTGAGACTGAACATGAAGTGGGGAGGGAATCTGCCCTGGCTTTGCTGGATGAAATGCAAACCAAGCCTGCCACCTGAGGCTTCCACTTGTCACTTAAATGGTGGCTTAAAATATAATACTAGGGGGTAAAATGTATCTTGAGTATAATCACTATGTGATATGTCTCGGCAATAGAGACTTTTGGGGGGGGGGGAAGAAAGCTCAAGATATCATTAATTCTGCTAAGCAAAATTCATAAAGGGAAAAATGCTTGTCAGCACAGTGTCAAATGCAAACTGATCATAGGAATGATTCTGTTCATGGAATGATGGTGGGGTGCAGAGGAAAGAACCAGTTACCTAAGATCAGAAGACCCAGGATTGAGTCCAGCAATTCTACCTACCAGCTAGCTCTATAACCTTGGACAAGTCCAAGATCACCTCCTCATTTATAAAATGCATTAAGTAACAATATAAATGCTTTCAAGGTTGTGGAGCTCAAATTTGATGTTGGAAGTAGAAGTGTTTTACCAACTAGAAGGAGTTGCCATGATTATAACAACAACTTTGGCTTTTGGTTCAGTTTTTATTGCAGTTTTACTCATATATAATTGTCCATTTCATTTTTGGTAACGTTTGCATTTCAGGGATGTCGCCGCCAAAGAACAAAAAAAATTCACTTGGCCTGAATTACAAGGCAAAAGCTGGAAGGAAATTATGCAGTTTCTCTGCTCTCAAAGTATCAAACTTGCTTTGCAAAGGGGTAACTTTCCTATGTCAGCAAAAAAAGCACAAAATTACTTCATTTAACACAAGAAAAGCATTGGGTAAAGCTGCTTTAGTTGGGATTTCCTAACTTCCATCCATTGGAGAGAAAGGTGAATGGGCTGAAGGGTTGGAGAGTCTGGATTAGAGTTGGGCTCAGAACTCCGCCTGAGACAGGATGTGATGAAATCAGCTCTCACATGAACTGCGAGGCTACTGTGTGCACCCACTGCACTTCCTGTCTCGCCTGTCATACAGGGAGAATGCTAAGGGGAACGTAGAGTGTGGGGAAGTGGACCATAGGGACAGGGAAGAAGAGGCCAGATGAGGGACTGTGGGAAAAGCCCCAGTACTGCACCTTACCCTTGTTCCCCTTATTCTTCTGGTGCTGGTTCTGGGTTTAAGTAAACTGGTTTGTTTCTACTCTCCCTCTCCCATTGTGGAAAAGCACCGAATTGAACTATGTCCTATGTGAACACTCAATTTTCTAACTCTTTGATGCGACTGACAATGCTAATGGAAGAAAGTATAAACGTAATATAAAACCTACTAATTGTTTAGAGTTCAAATACCAAATGGGATTATATAATACTTCTGCTTTACCGTATTTCCACTTTAAATAGTCAGTTCAAGAGAAGGTATTAGAAAGGCTGTATTGTCCAGGGCTGGGCACCAGGCATCTTCTTTTCACCTTGGGCCAGCTTTATTAATATTTCTTATTCTCTCATTATTCATCATGGAAAAGTGACAAAGTTAATTAGTGGCACATAATGGAGATGAAAAGGAAACAATTCAGAAATAACTTTCTTTGTATAGATTCTTTCAGAAAGGTACATGAAGAAAGAGGAGGGGTGTTGGGTGGTACCAGTCATAAAGGGAATTGATGGTATGTATCACAGCGGACTGGTCACTGGGTGTGGTGAACAGAAAGCAGATATGTAAAGTGTTTGCTTTCAGACTGAGGTCCAAGCCTCCTCCTTAAGTTATTGATATTACAGTAAGAAAAGCCACAAGCTAATGAAGCTAATGATAATTAAGGGTGAGGCAATAGATGGTCCCATGAGCCCTGCCTTGAGGGAAGAACTGGGTGAGGTTTGCTATAGTGAATGAAGATGAATTCAAAAGGAGATGGTATTTGGTTCTAAAGAAAATGCATTTAGTGCTGAACCCACCTGCTTAGGGACTTCCTGGGCATTGCTGACTGCTGACTCTTTTACTGACACCTAATATGTCATGCACCATGCACATAAACTAGATGTTCCACCAGCTCTACCCAGTCTCATTGCTGGCAAACCACGAGGAAGATAAACAAGAGCTCATCTAGCATGAGATGGACTCTGTACATTGGCTTACATGGAGATCAGTGGTAGTGGCCTTGACTGTGTCTGGCCTTTCCTGATGACTACCTTTTGAAAGTCACAATCAATCCCAGTCTCTGTGATAATTTACTTTGCATACTACAAAGACTTAGAAAACATTTCCCCCCCAATTATTTTCTCAGAAAAAGTTACCATTTGTAACACTAGTAGTAATTTACAAAATTAAAGAATAGATACAGGGGCCTTGACTTAAAACTTTAATTATGTCAAGATGTGTTTTGAGATAAGGTATGCAAAATCAAATACAAAATAAAGTCCTATTCTGGGTATAGTATACACTCTGATATGCATGATTTCTACCCTACAGAACTGTAGGCACAGATCAGACCCTTGGGCATACTGGAATGGCTATGACCACTCAGGACTTCAGGCCATGTGTCCCACTTTCTACATCACTGCCATCCTCTTTCCCTTTCTGAGGAGCAGGTGTGACAAACCTTTACTCTCTCATCCAATAGGAGGCACTAAAGTCACCATTCTGTGTAGAGGGCCTTATTTAGCTCTGTCAAGTGTGACACGAGTTTATCAGACTTCTATTTTCTCCATTTTCTGACTCTCTGTCTACATAGGATCTAGAGCTACATCCATCCAAGTCATCTTTCTTCTTATGGCAGAACAATGACTTTCAAACTGTGGTCCTGAGACCTTTGGAGGCCTACAGAGCCCCTGAGGGCCAGCTTAGAGAGTTAGAGAGAATTAAGAAATCAGGGCTGTTGGAACCTCCTCTTCCTCCAGTTCTACCACAGCAATTTGTTTCTTTCTATATTAGACACGGGAGTTCCAGACGACATTTGAATTTCCCCCTCAGATAAGGAACCTACTAAACTCCTCAAGTTCTGGTCAATAAGAGATGAAGGCTGAGCAAAATAACTTCATCATATATCTTTACTGGAATGACAGGGACTGTGACCCCCCAAGGTGTCCTCAGCTTTTACCAACAGACTCTGGTGCACATGTATCCATATCGGTCATTTGATTTGACCACTGACAACATCTACTTAAATTAGGCATTACCATTTTCATTTGATAGATGAATAAACTAACCCAAAGATGAAAAGTGCTTTCTGAAAACGGTGTGGCTATTGAGTGGTAGAGCCACGACAGACTGCTCAGATGTGGAACTCCAGCTCTGCCCACAACTCTACCTTGCAGAGTATGTGTTGACCCACCTTATTTGAATGTGCTCATTCATTCCTTTGATCTCATCTCCCAAGGAGGTCTCATCAATTTCCCAACTAAAAGAAGGTCTGAGGGAAGAAATGGGAGCAAGAAAAGACTGCCCTTTCTTACAACTTCTAGAAACCTCTGTGCTAGTTTGGGTTTTAAGGTACATGGCCTTCCCGACATAAACCACCTGTGGCCAATACTGAGAAACAAGCAAATTACTGTACATGACTAATGAACACAATGAAACGATTAAAAGTCAGAAACTGGCATCATTCAAATGTGCATTTCCCTGGTATTCCAGGGACATTTCTGGGTTTCTGGGTAACCTCCCTCTGCTCTTAAGTACACTTCAGGAAACATGTAATTCCAATGTAAACAAATTTGCAACTTCCAGGTTAGTTCTAGAAATAGTATAAAGAAATATTTTTCAGAATCCTGAAGGCACATCCACAAAGAAGTATTGAAAGAAGGTATAGTAGGAAAGGAATAATTTTCCTCTGTTTTCACAAACACTGAGGACTTAAAAGTATTAGGACATCAGATTAGTAAATTTAGATATGACATATGCATTAATTAGAAGGTGTGGCACTTATATTGCATGGGATTGCTTCCCCAAAATGCAGCACAAAGTGATCAATTCAGCTGCAGTGTTTCTATCACTTATGCAGAAATAAATAAAATTATAAAGAGATTGCTGTGTATTAAAGAAGATGACATCCAAAGTCAAAACACATGCATACACATTGTATGTAAAACACCCAGTATTGTCTCTAAGGAAGTGTACATATAACCACACTGGAAAACATTCAACAAAATGCCTTTTCCTGGAACAACAATTTCATCATGGATCTGAAGCCAGGTAGGTGTTTGCAATTTACACATATACTGGTCTTTTCATACTTCACCTGAGCAGAAAAGTCAATT
Source organism: Rhynchonycteris naso (assembly GCA_037038555.1). NCBI lineage: Eukaryota > Metazoa > Chordata > Mammalia > Chiroptera > Emballonuridae > Rhynchonycteris > Rhynchonycteris naso. The sequence continues at coordinate 236,063,513 of CM072998.1, forward strand.
AGCTTTGGAAGCAGCACTTTGCCCCCTTCATCACTCTTCAGGAAATCCAGCAAACTGCCTGTCAATAGAGGAAGAACAAGTCAGTATAGTTCAAACATAAAATAAAATAAAATAAAAACAAATTAAATTCAAACAATCGTTACTGTTGGGGAGGAACCCCACAACATGGCTGGCTTTTCAATTCTGCATGGTTGTAGTTCCTTTTCCTGAAGTTGGTCGAACCCAGTCCCCTCTAACCTGTTACCTTTGACCCGATTTGAAATGTACATGTGTTCCAGGTAAGAAAGAGTGATGGTGTATGAGAGTAATGCATTTCAGAGAACTTTGTACCTGCCACCAACATACGCCTTCTGTAGCCACCCGATCTTCAGAGCTTTGCTGAGACAGAGACCAGTGAGCCCTCACAGTGAACTTGCCCTTCGCAACTACTCAGCCAGGCTGGATCCTATCTGTGTCCAGCAAAAGCACAGAACGTGGCACATGCCAAAAGTGTTCACTGAGTATCTGATGAACAAACTGTGCTTGGAAAAAAGTTAGACCTACCTAAAAGGGAGTGTGCCCACAGGAATATCGTCCTGCTTCCTCTGGCTTCACCTCTAAAACAACACCTGCCTTCTTCCCCGGAACTTAAAGTGCCAGCCTGAGGGTGACCTTGAGTCAGCTACTTACTCTTGCTCAAGTCTAAGTCCCTTAAAGTGGGCAAGTCCTAGTAGCTCTATGAGAGTCTTTGTGAGGTGTGTGCCGTGGCGCCTGGCAGGTAATGAGTGCTCAAGAAATGTTCTGCTACCTCACAACACAGAACAATGGTATTTAGCCCTCAGATTGCTAAAAAGATTGACATCACCCCGAAAAAGCATTGAGACCAGTGTTGTATAGTAAGTGCTCAATAAAAGTTAGGCATTATCATCTGGAGAAACTCATATTTATATTTACGATTAATAATGCTGTAAGTTGGTTAATTAAACTAGTACTTACTGAACTCCTACAAAATGAATAATCCTGAGACTAGTTTCTGGGCTATAGCAACCAAAGCCATAGGGGCTAGATTTTTTTTTTTTTTTTTTAAAAAGAAGTTCTTTTTTGGAAGGACTCTGAGTGACTAATATTCTGAAGTATTAACATATATTAAGAAAATGTAATGTTCTTCTTTCTAACCTATTCAGCTCTGATAACACATTATAATTATTATATATAAGAAGACAGTTAATTCTGATTGTTGCTAATGTTTTTCTTTTTCTTTCTTCATTTCCTCTGATTTTTAAAAAATAATTTGGCAGTTTACTAATATCTACACTGAATTGGAGGAAGAAGGATAGTGATTCTAACCCCTTTATCTGACAGTGAAAACCATTGAGGAAAAAATGGTTGTTTGAACCTCTTTTTCAGTGATTCTGTGATTACATAGGACTTCTATCTCAACAAGTTTTAAAAGTGTTCACATTTTAAAGTGACACCCTAAACATTTAGACAATGCTAAAGAGGAAAACAAACTATTTGTAGGAATTTGAGAACTCACATTTTAAACATATAATAATAAATATACTCTTATTTAAAATATATATTTACTTATCTGATAAATATTTATTGCAGTCACAGTAGCTATTGGGTATTGTTTTTGGAGCTAACATAAATGGGGACATGAATGCAGAAAAATAGGAAGACTATATCTTAGTTTTATAACACAGATTACTTACAAGGGTTTAGTTTCTGAAAATGCTTTCTTTTCCTAATATTTTCTAACTTTTTGTTGGTGAGCATGCTGTTTTACGATTAAAATTACTTCAGTATTTTCCAAATATTTAAATATTTTAGTTTTATAAGGGTTAAGGCTATTTATTTTTTACTTATTTGAGAGCAGGGGAGGTAGAGGGACAGACTCCTGCATATGCCCCGACCAGGATACCCTCCAGGCAAGGCCCCTATGAGGTTATGCTCTACACATCTGGGGCACTGCTCCATTACTTGGCAACTGCGCTATTTTTAGCACCTGAGGCAGAGGCCAGGGAGCCATCCTCAGTGCCTGGGGCCAATTAATTTAAATCAACCAAGTCATGGCTGCAGGAGGTGAGGGGAGAGAGAGATAGAGAGAGAAAAAAGGTGGGGGTAAGGGTGGAGAAGCAGATGGTTGCTTCTTCTGTGTGCCCTGACTTGAAATTGAACTGGGACATCCACATGCTGGGCCAATGTTCTACCACTGAGCAAACCAACCAAGACCAAGGGTTAAGTCGTTCTTTTTCCCCCCAAAGTTAGAAGCAGGGAGGCAGTCGGACAGACTCCCGCATGTGCCTGACCTGGATCCACCTGGCATGCGCACCAGAGGGCAATGGTGCGCATGCCAGAGCCATTCTAGTGCCTGAGCCATTCTAGTGCCTGAGGTGGGGCCACGGAGCCATCCTCAGCACTCAGGCCAACTTTGCTCCAATGGAGCTTTGGCTGTGGGAGGGGAAGAGAGAGACAGAGGAAAGAGAGGGGAAAGGGTGGAGAAGCAGATGGGTGCTTCTCCTGTGTGCCCTGACTGGGAATCGAACCTAGGACATCCACATGCCATGCCGATGCTCTACTGCTGAGCCAACTGGCCAGGTCCAAGGGTTAAGTCTTTTAAAAGCCCTAGGCTTTGGGGCACCTCACCCTTGGCCATGTACTCCGTGATGATGTAGATGGGCTCCTCCTTGGTGACCACTGCATAGAGCCTCACCAGCTTGTCATGCTGAAGGGTCTTCATTAGATTTGCTTCTTCCAGGAAGGCTTGCACAGACATAGTGCCTGGTTTCAGCGTTTTTACAGCCACTTTGGTACTATTGTGATAGTAACCTAGAAAGAAAGAAGGGAGGGCATGTTTTATCAAACTGAAGACCCAAAGCCTTCATGCAGAATTAGAAGAAAATTTAGTTACAGAAAGAAGAAACTTACATAAAACTCTGTATAGGGGAGGCTGAATGAAGGATATATGGAAATTAAATAGTACCATCTTTATAAAATTATCTCAAATTATTCTACAATCTAAAGGTTTTCACAAAGCAATTAAAATATTCTATATGTACTCCATCATAGGAACTAAGATTTTCCTCTAATTAATAAAATGTTCTTTATCCAAGATAAAAAAAACCCACCAAAGCTCTGTATTTTTATACACACATGCACATACACACGCACACATACAGACTCTGGTCTAGGAGAAAATACACTAAAATACACCAAATACTGGCTATCTCCAATAGTGCAATTATGGGTGATTTTTATTTTGTTCACCCAACTTTAACTATTTAACTAATATTCTTGGTGAATATGCCTTATTTTTATAATCAGAAAACAAGCTGTGCATTTAAATTCATATCATTTATATATATTAATTTTAGAGTACAATATACTAGAGTCAGATAAGTACTTCCCAAAGTTGACAAGGAGAACTGGATTTGGGAGATTCTCCATGAACAAGGGCTCTGTGCTGAGTGTCTGGGACCACTGCCGGCCACACCCCTCCCCATCCCAACAGCTGCTGCAGAAGCATTGCGAGCCCCACCAGTCTGATTTGGCTAAGCTCAGCATTGCCCACACTCTCCTGACCAAAGAACACTTTTCATGTATCTATTCACACACCATGAAACACACTTTAGGAAATGCTGTTTCCTTAATATAGTTCCCTCAAGGCATCACTTTTCTGGCACCTGCCTCAATTATGTGCTTAATTCTGGGCATGATATTCCTCTAGGAAAGCCTGTTCTCAGAGGTTTGGCAAAGTGGAAACAGCTAATCACAATCTCCTTCCCTTTCTTCTGTTTCCATATTTCTCTAGAAAGTGAAAAACAAGATGAGGAGGGAGTGGCAGCTGCTTACCATGAGCAAGCTCCCTGTAGGGCACCTCCACCTGGTGTGTTACAGTCTTAGAGTACCTGGCCTAAGAACACCACAACTGAAAGAAATGGTGATGTATCACATCCAGTCCCCCCTTTTTGAGGTCGTATAATTATCTGTATATGTACAGCAAAGAGAGGTGACTGGGGCACGCTCAGCGAAACATCAATAATGATGATCTTTGGGTGGTGAAATTTGGGGTGACTTTCATTTTCTTTTGTTTATTTTCTATTTTGACTAAGTGTGTGAATGAATACAGTAGTCTCCCCCTACCTACGGCTTGCTTACTGTGGTTTTAGTCACCCATGCTCAGCCAAGGTCCAGATATGTTAAATGGAAAATTCCAGAAATAAACAATTTATAACTTTTATTTACTTTTTTATTTTTTATATTAAATAAGAGGCACAGATAGAGAGAGACAGACCCCCACATGCACCCTGACTGAGATCCACCCAGCAAGCCCCCTACCAGGGGATGCTCTGCCCATCTGGGGCTGCTTCTCCATTGCTTGGCAACCAAGCCATCTCAGCACCTGAGGCAAGGCCATGGAGCCATCCTCAGCGCCCAGGGCCAATGTTCCTAACCATTTGAGCCATGGTTGCAGAAGGGGAAGAGAGAGAGAGAAAGGGAAAGAGAAAGAGAGAAGGAGGAGGGAGAAGGGTGAAGAAGCAGACTGTATGCCATGACTGGAAATTGAACCCAGGATTTCCACAGGCCAAGCCAATGCTTTACTGCTGAACCAACCAGCCAGGGCCACAATTTATAACTTTTAAATTGTGTGTTGTTTTAGTAGTCTGGTGAAATCCTGCAACATCCCCTCAATTCCCTCCAATTGTCCCTTTGTTCTGTATATCCACACTGTAGATGCTTCGTGCCCGTTAGTCTTTTAGTAACCACCTTGGCTATCAGATGGACTGTCCCCATATGGCAGTGCTTATGTTCAAGTTATCCTTATTTTACTTAATGGCACCAAAGCCCAAGGGGAGTAATGGTAGCAATTTAGATGTGCCAAAAGGAGGCTATCAAGTGCTTCCTTTAAATGAAAAGGTAAGCACGTATAGGAAAAAACATAGCATATGTAAGGTTTGGTACTATGCGAGGTTTCAGGCATCCACTGAGGGTCTCGGAACGTATCCCCTGTGGATGAGGGGACCACTGTCTGTGTCCTTTTATTTAACAGAAGAAATTATTTTTAAAAAGAAAGAAGATATTTTTCTATTTTCATATCTTCAAATGAGCATAAATGTATTCGTTTATAAGTAACAGTCAAACCTGGTTAATAATATTTCTTCTGGTCTTTAAAACTGATTTCTCTGTTAAAACTTTTCCTTTTATATTTCACTTTGATTTGTTCTTAGAAGCAGCTTGTAGTGCGCTACAGAAAAATGAAGACTGCAGTACATAAGACAAAATCAATGTTAGAACGTACAGATAAGACAGTAACAGAAAGCTGACGAAATCCTGTGTTAGGTCATTTTCAAAGCCACAACCTACACAAAATAATGAAATCATGAAAATATAGATTGACTTTCTATCTAAATGCATAATTAAAAACATACTTTTTCTTATGACTCTTCAGAGCACACTTAAAGTAAATTCTACCAACAAGCCTTTAATATTATATTTGAATCAGGAAGATTCCATTATAAATTTGTCTAGAAGTATATAAATAGGTCCTCAGTTACATGAATATATCTGTGGCAAAGCATACCAAGAAAATGCACTCTCTTTGATACATGTCACTAATAAAGGACTAGTGTCCAGGATATATAAAGAAGTCCTGCAAAAAATAAGCTAAGGCTTGGATGAGCATTTCAAAGAGAAATAATCCAAATGACTAAAAAATACATAAAAAGAACTCAATCTTATTAGTAATCACAAAAATAGAAATAAACTCACTGGGAGAAACCATCACCCAACTTGACAAAAATTCCAGGTGCTGGATATACCAAAGTATATCCTTTGGTAAGGAAGCCGGGGAAGCTCCCGTAAGCCCTTGTCTGCACTCTTTTTGAGTATCACTGAAATTCAGTTGTAAAACTTCTGTCTTTAACAATCCCCGCAAAAGGTTCCATAAATAATGTTGACAAATCAGCCTCCTTTCAAGTGCAATTATCTTGAACAAACCCATCTACCCTTCCACCACACACAGGCTATGCCAACCTGGGGCTCTTGTACTTTGTTGGTGTCTAAACTGGGAGAAGTGCTTGGGGAATTAAGTTGGCAGTATGTAAAAGACTTGAAGATTCAGAGTCCTATGACCCAGCAAGTCCACTCCTGGTCACCCTAGAGAAACACATCTTCCCATGTAGCAGCACAAAGATGTCCACAACGGCATTGTTCATAGCATCCAAAACCTGAGAACAACTCCATCTCACCAATAAATAGTGAGATCAATGGATAAACGATTGTACATCCTGAATATAAATTCAACACAATACTATATAGAAATGAGAATGAATGAATTGTAGCCACACCCAAAAATATAAATGAATCTCACAAATATAATAAATAAAAGAGGCAAGACATAATAAAAGGGTACATTTGGTATAATTCATTTATATAAAGTTCAAAAACCAGCAACACTGAACTCCATTGTTCGAGGATGCGTACTGCCATATACAAAAGTAGCAGAACTATAAAGAAGAGCAGGAAATCAAAAAACTCAGAAGATCAGCAACCTTTGGGGTGCAGGTATGATTGTGATGTAAAGGGATAAGTGGGGACTTCTGGATGCTGGCATGTTTCCACTATGTGATCTCACTGGTCACCACATAGGTTTTCATTTTGTAATGGTTTGTGATACTGAATATTTGTGTTGTATGCATTTTTCTGTCTGCTTATTATATTACACAGCAATAAAAGCAAAAGGAACAAAATTATTCTTCTTTGGTTATTATAAAAGCCATGAAACTCACTGAGACCTTTACATAACATAAAATTACGGGTAAGGAATGAAGAAAAATTGCTTTCCAAGGGTAGGAAGGAAGCAATCAGGAAATACTGCAGCTGCTAAATATATTTTAAATGCTGATAAGGAGTTTGACATCAACAGAGAATAAACCAGCTGTGTCAAACAGTCCTAGAACAGCAGCCACTTCCACTTAATGTTACGTTAGCGCTGTGACATTTAAACAACAGGGCATGATTTTTATTCAGCACTAAGGGTCAAATTGTACTTTACTTAGATAGTCCCCAGTCAGCTCATCCAGTCATGGAGATCTGGGTTGACATAACAGATGAAAAGTGGTTTTAAAAAGATTTTTTGAAGGCAGTAAAGATTTTCTTGTGGAGTGTCACTTTACCACAGTTAAGAAAACACAGGTGTGACCATCTAAAAAAGCTCACATTGTGCGTGTGACTAAAGTGGTAGAAAGCATCTAAGGAGGGTGGTTTCAAAAAAGATATGGTTGATTTTGGAAGCTGGCTGGTGATTAATTTCAATGCAATTGGCTCAAATGAAAATTTATCAAGCAAAATTCAATTCAAAACAAGTTTGCTTTCTTCCAAAGTCTTTTCATAGACCCAGTGGCAACAGGAAACATCACCCATAGCTTCACAGATCAGTCAGTTCCCTCAGAATCCCACAGCCCATGAACGTCACTAGGCCAGATGTCAAGAGGATCACAGCAACAAGAGGAAACAGCTTGGGGGAGAAACTCTTCTTCCTTTTATCTCCAACCCCTCCTCCCTCACACCCCACAGGCCAGGTCACTTCCTAGTATTTGTTCACTGTATTTCAGACCAAAAATATTCAGACCGTAAAATGTCTATTCTTCATGTTTCACAAGTATCCACTTACTTAGTTAACAGTGATAAAAAATTTAATTTGTTCTTTTTCTGTCAATGAAAAAAAACTAGCCTGCTTGTAAAGTAAATTCTGGCAGCTCTAACTTGCACAGACCTCACTATTATATCAGTCCTTGGACAGAAAGCAACTCACAAACACACAGGGGGAAAAGGGGGCATTCTTTCACCTCTGATTTATAAGCAGAAGTTGCAGTTTTATTTCCAGTATTGCTCCACTAATGAATTCAACATATTGACGTTCTTGCAATAGCTAAGGAGAAGATCCCAAACTGAGAGCCAAATTCACAGAACCATATTCTGCAAAAGATCCCAGATCACAATTTTCTATTTTTTCTTTTGTTGTTTTTCTTTCTCTTCCTTTTCTTTCCTTTCTTCCTCCCTCCCTTCCTCTTTTTTTTTTTTTAAATACAAGACTAGAAGGAAGAAAGCATAATTAAAAAGCAAACAATTATCAACATCAATATCCTGGCAGTGATATTGTACTATAGTTTTGCAAGATGTTATTATTGGGAGAAACTGGGTAAAAGTTAAGATATCTCTTTGTATTATTTCTTTTATATGAAATAGCTTTTTTGAAATATAATTCATATTCCATTTAAAATATATAATTCATTGGTTTTTGTACATTGAGAGTTGTGGGACCAAACCACAATCGATCATTGAAAATTTTTCATTACCTCCAAAAGAAACCCATACCCATTAAGAGCCACTTCCCCTGCCCTCCCATCCCCTTACCTAAGGCAACCACTCATGTACTTTGTCTCTATAGATTTGCCCTTTCCAGACATTTCATATAAATGGAATCATAAAATATGGGGTCTTTTTTTTTTTTTTTGCATCTGGCTTCTTTCATTTAACAAGTTTTTTCAAGGTTCCTCCATGTTGTAGCATGTGCCAATATTTTATTTCTTTTTACTGCCAAATAATATTCTGTTACATGGCTACACCTTATTTTGTTCATCAGCTTATCAATTGATAGACATTTGGGTTATTTAAACTCTTCAGCTATTATGACTAATGCTATTATGAACATTTGTGTAAAAGTGTTCATGTGGGCATATGTTTTTATTTCTTACAAATGCAGATCTATAATTATCTCAAAATAAAAAGCTTAATTTAAAAACCCAAGGAACAATTTGTGTTGAGTGGGAAAATCCTGGGTAATTTCTCCCCTTTATTTCATAGCCTTTATTCTTATGTCACAATACTGTATAATAAAATTAAATATGGAATAATAACAAGAGTTCTTTGAATGCTGTTGCCTGGATTAAGTACTTGCCTGAATCACCTTATTTAATGCTTATACCATTCCTACAAGTTAGGTTCTCTTATAACCCTGTTTCAGATGGGCCTCTGCTGCCTCTCTTTTAAAACATTATTAGCAAATCAAACAATTACCCAATTAAAAATGGGCAAAGGGCTTGAATAGAGATTTCTCCAAGACGATACACAGTGGCCAATAAACACATGAAAAAATGTTTAACATCACTAATTATTAGTAAATGCAAATCAAAATCAGAAAAGACACTCGGATCCATTAGGATGGCTACTATACAACAGAAACAGAAACAAAAGCAAAACAATACAAAACTAAAAACACCAGAAAACAACAAGTGAGAATGTGGAGAAACTGAAACTCTTGTGCACCGCTGGTGGGAATGTAAAGTGGTGCAGCCACTGTGGAAAACAGTATGGCAATTCTCAAAAACTGTAAACATAGAATTGCTAAATGACCTAGCAATCCCACTTTTGTGTATACATACCCAAAAGATTTAAAAAAGCACATTCTCAAAGATAAAAGTATTTGTGCACTCGTGTGCATAACAGTATTATTCACAAATGTCAAAAGGTAGAAGAAACCCAAGTGTTCATTGGTGCATGAACTGACAAACAAAATATGTTGTTTACACACAATGGAATATTACCCAACCCTAAAAAGGAAGGAAATTCTGACACATGCTACAACATAGATGAAACTGGAAGACATTATACTAAATAAAATAAGCCAATCACACACAAAAAAAGAACACACCCTATAGGAGTCCACTTCTGTGAGTTACTTAGAGTGGTCACATTTACAGAGACAGAAAGTAGAACAGCGGTTGACAGGGGCTAAGAGGGGACTTAGAAGCATTGTTTTTTAAAGAGCACAGAGTGTATTTTGCAAGACAGGAAGAGTTCTGGAAATTTGTTATACAGCATGAATGCCCACGACAGAATTAAATGGTACACTGAATTATATTCAGTGTATTTACTACAAGAAAACATTAACAAATCTATGCAAATGATAATTTTTCACAAGGTTTTTACCCTCTTTCAAACAGTTTAAATAATAAGTACCACTCTGGAGAAAACAATTACATATTTTCCAATGCCCATACTCTTCTCTTCTAAACCTGTTTCTCCTAGGAATCAATTAAGTACATGCTAAATTAAAGTTCTATGTAATCAGTGTGAATATTTATCACAAGGCCCAGACAAAGCCCACGAACTCCAAAAGGTGAGAAATGGGCAGGAGGGTTGTGTGTACTTGGAATTTGAAGCAAAGAGGTTTTCTCAATCCCAGAAAGGACTCCTGTGCACTCTTCCCCCAAGAGGGGAGAGAGCTGGAGATGAAGGTGACAATTTCAGCTCCAGCTTGAGCTACTCATGATGGAACTGTGCTGCGAACAGGTCTATTCAGGCACATGCCCTCTGCTGTTACCTTGCTCTTGACTTAATGCCAAATCACACTCTCATCAGTGTCTTTGGAATGGACAAGCTGGGCTGGCAAGTGGCACCTGTGAGTAAGCACCACCACCATGCAGCTGGTAAAGAGGTCACCATTCTACTTGTTAGGGGCCTTCGAGAAAATTTTAAGAAAATTTTCTTCCTCTCGAAGTGATAACTTCGAAACCAGCAGATCCTATCTCTTATCTCTTGGATGCAAATAGCATGCAATTCAGTGCCTTTATCATGGCTTCACAGCTGAACAAAAGGAGGTTGGAACAAAACTCCAAACCATCACTTCATATACAGGGCTGCTGTGTGGAAAGCATGAGCACATACAGTTAGGCTCCCCTACTTATCCCTTCATGACAGATATGCAATTCCTTTGGTGACCAATATCCATGAGAAGGTCTAGCTGAATTATTTATAATTTAAATTCATAATTAAAATGGGAGAAAATCCATTGAAATACAGCTTCCAGAGGCTATAGTCAAATGTGGTAAATAAAAATAATAATAAAAATAGAGTGCACAGAGCTGACTTGAGAGGAAACCCTTTAGCTACATAATCTCATTCTTCCTTTCAACAAGAGATGAGAGCTGTTTGCCAATTTTACCAATGAGGAAACTGATGCTGGAGGTCAAATTAACTTGTAGATAGTTTAGCAAGCGATGACAGAGCATCGAGCTGGCTTCTTCACTGCCTTGAATGATGGGCAAGTTGCTTCTCTGGTTCTAAGTGTTCTCACTTATCCAATGACAACAGTCATTTTTATCTTATAGTGTTATTGTGATGAGTACATGAGATAATCAATGATAATGTCCTTAGAAATGGGCCTGTGGACACCATATAGCTGGGACATGCTTTTCTGTCCTCCCATCTTCTCCCTCTGCCTCAACACCTTTGTCATCTCCTCCCTTCTCAAATACAGAGAGGAAAGCACATGCGGATGGACTCAGAGACCTAGAGGACAATTAAGTATAATTGGAAACACAAATTTTCCTTCCAATAAGGAGACAAAGGGAGGCCAGAGATAAAAGGCAGAGTTCCTGGTCACTGAAGAGAGCCAGCAGCGGAGGGCACGTGGCCTGGGCAGTGTGGGAAGATGACAGGGACAAGCGCAGCTTTTTAGAGAAGTTAAGGTTTCCAAGAGGGAAGAGAATTCAAAATGAGCAGATAATGCTGAAGACATTTTTTTTGGAGCACAGGATATTTATATAATCTTAATCTCCCCACAGATTATTACTTAATTACAAAAGGGAATTAAAAAGTAACACTTACAATGAAGAAATCTAGTAGACCTCCTCCAAATTAAAAAGGTATCGAGAATAATAGGACCAACTAATATTCTGTGCCTCCTGCCAGATGCACTGAGGACACAGCATCACTTGGTGCCTTCATGCGCAAAGGGATAACCTGAGCCAAATCACAGAACGCATCAGAAAATCCAAATGAAGGACATTCTACAAAACAAGTGACCTGTGTTCCATAAAATATAGGTGTCATAAAATATAAAGATAGGTTAAGGGACTGAGTGTTCCAGATTAAAGTAGACTAAAGACATGTTAATTAAATGCAAATATATGATCTTAGCTACAAGGACATTACTGGGACAATTAGGGAAATTCGAATATATACTCTATATTAAATAATAGAGTGCATCAGTGTTAAATTTCCTGACTGTGATCACTATATTGTGTAAGATAATGGCCCTGCTATTAGGAAACACATGCTTAAGTGTTTAGGAAAGAAGTGTCAGCCCGCCTCCAACTTACTCACAAGTGATTCAACAACAACAATAAAATAAGTCTGTGTAGCCTGACCCAGTAGTGGCGCAGTGGATAGAGCGTTGGCCTGGAATGCAGAAGACCCAGGTTTGAAATCCCAAGGTTTCCGGCTTGAGCATGGGCTCACCAAATTGAGTGTGGGGTCACTTGCTTGAATGTGGAATCATAAGCATGACCCCGTGGTCGCTGACTTGGAGCCTGAGGTCACTGGCTTGAGCAAGGGGTCAGTCACTGGCTTGGCGGTAGCCCCCTTGCCCCATCAAGGCACATATGAGAAAGCAATCAATGAACAACAAAGGTGCCACAACACAGAATTGATGGTTCTCATTTCTCTCCCTTCCTGTCTGTCTGTCCCTATCTTGCCCTCTCTCTGTCTCTCTTGCCAAAAAAATAAAAGTATGTGCATATATGTTTAAAAAAGAAAATACAAATATATCAAAACATTAACTGGTGAATCTAGGTGAAAGATATGCAATGTTTATTATACTATTCTTGCCCTTATGCTGTGGATTTGAAAAAAAAAAACATATATTAAGAAATAAGTACAAATATCTAGGGAAAAAAGAGAAGGTGGCATTTTTAAAAAATGAACAGACAGTCCCTAGCCCAGTGGTTCTTAACCTGGGTTCTATCGAACCCTAGGGGTTCGATGAGTCGGTCTTAGGGGTTCGGAGAAGCCTCTGCCACGGAGGCCAGAATAAAGTAATACTGTAATTTGTTGTGAGTTCATGCACTTTGTTGGTTTTGTTCTTTGAGCAAGGTGATATTCATGCACGGCTCATTTTGTGCACCAGTAAAAGAACATATACCTATGTCTTGAATTTGAAAAAAATAATAATATTTTATTTATCACTAAAGAAGGGTTCGGTGAATGTGCATATGAAACTGGTGGGTTCGGTACCTCAAAAAGGTTAAGAACCACTGCCCTAGCTGGATAGCTCAGTTGGTTAGAGCATCATTCTAGTATGACAAAGTTGTGAATTTGATTCCCGGTCAGGGTACATACAAGAATCAACCAACAAATATATCAGTAAAGTGGAACAGTAAGTTGATGTTTCTCTTTCTCCTTTCTTTTCTCTCTTTAAAAATCAGTAAGTTGAAATAAATAAAAATGAGCAGATGGTTCTTCAAAAAGTTAAATGTAGAATTACCATATGACCCAGCAATTCCACTCCTAAAAGAATGTATACACCTAAGAAAATGAAAACATTTGTCTACATAATAATTTGTATATAAATATTCATAGCTGCATTCTTCATAATAGTCAAAAGGTAAAAACAACCCAATGGAATATTATCAGCCTTAAATCAGAATGAAATTCTGAGACATGGTACAACATGGATAAACCTTGAGGACATAATATTAAGTGAAATAAGCCAGTCATAAAAGGATAAATACTACATGATTCTACTTATATGAGGTACTTAGAGAAGTCAAATCTATAGACACAGAAAGTAAAATGGTGGTTGCCAAGGGCTAGGGGGAGAGGGACACAGGGAATGACTGCTTAATAGATACAGTGTGTCCTCTGGGAGTGATGAAAACATTTTGGAACTAGATAGAGATGGTGGTTGCACAACAATGTGAATGTGGTAAATGTCACGAAATTGTTCACTGACTGATTTTGTGTTACATGAATTATACTTCAAAAAACAAAAACAGAGCAGACAGAGGAAGGAGGAAGATAATATTATGACTTAAGCAACACAGTGTGAATGAGAAGAGACCACACTTTGAGCGAGCACTCTCGCCCAAGATCTGCTGACTGGAATGGAAAGAGAGTGTCTGATATGCACTGCCAACTGATTCTGAAGTATGCCAACCAAATGAATGTGAGGTGTGTAATTTTAATTTACCTGAATTCTGTAAAACTGTTCACAAATACAGTGCAGTGCGAATTAATTATTCTGGGTTAGTAACTGCCATATTAAAAAAACTTGACTAAAGCAGTGCCTACAGGAGAAAGTGGACAAAGCTGGGGTCCCCAGGAACAAGATTTTAGAGGAAACACTTCTCCCTCATGATGCTTGGATGGAAAAGTGAAATGCCCACGTAGCTGCAGAAGGCTGGATGAGTCTAGTTTCTGCTCATCAGGTGATGGACAATTTCAAAAGTTGTCCATTCCTTTTCTTTAAAAATCATGTTTGTTTCCTCACAAACAAAGCTGGGACAGAAAGAGTGATGTAGCAAGACGTGCATAACCTAACATTTTATCCTTTCCAGAAGTAACTGTATTTTCAAATTAGAACCATGAAGAACATATGACAGTTTAAAATAGGGGTGGGGGGATATTCTTATACCAAAAGAAATTCACTGTCACTATAAAAACTTAAGAAAAGCCTGGGCAGGTGGTAGCACAATGGATAGAGCATTGGCCTGGGATGCAGGGGATCCAGGTTCAAGGCCATGAAGTCACTGGCTTGAGCACAGGGTAGCTGGCTTGAGTGTGGAATCATAGACACATAGATATGACCCCATGGTTGCTGGTTTAAGCAAGGGATCACTGGTTTGGCTGAAATCCCCCGATCAGGGCACATAAGAGAAAGTAATCAATGAACAACTAAGGTGCTGCAACTATGAGTTGTTGCTACTCATCTCTTTCTGTCCTTGTCTGTCTGTCCCTATCTGTCCCTCTCTGTGTCTCTCTCTTCCTAAAAAAACAAAACAAAACAAAAAACTTGAGAAAAGACAGATGGGCAAAGGAATCTTCTGGAAAAGAGCCACTACTAAGATTTGCCAGGCTAAGAAGGCTGTACTTAACTGTAAGGAATAATTCTTTAACGATGGCACTTTGAGCCTCTTGAGAAACTTTCTTGGTGAGAAATTGAAATAAATGTGAAGTTTCCTTAAGTCCAATAGCAAAAATGATCCTAAACAAAGTGTACCATCCCTGTAGAAGCAGACTTCCTGTAGTTAAAATGTGTGTGTGTCCAGAGTCTCTGGTGATGAGCCATGAAAGAGTAGACAAAACAATCAGAAATGCCCACTGCCTTCTTCCTTGTAAATGTTCATTCTAAAAGAGAATTATTAAGTCACAAGGAAGAGGAAATGTCTAATCACATAATTTTGCAGGCTAGTTCTTGGTGCCAGGTGGACATAGAAAAATAAAAGAAGTGATGTTTCTGACACAGTTTAGTGTTTGGCTGAGAAAAATGAAATTGGCTCAAGTTCTTATTTGTCCTGTCGCCGCATCCAGAGTGATCTCTGGCTCCAGGACCACACACTCACCCATCCAGACTTCCCCGAATTGCCCGGCACCGAGCCTCTTCACCAGCTTAATGGACTCCCGTGGAATCTCCCAGGCATCTTTATCCCATGGCTTCTGTGGTTTGGGACTAATACAAGCCTTCTCCAATCTTCTGCACAAGCCATCTGACTGCTCTAATTTGAAAGAGAAAAAAAATATTAAAAAACAATCATACTTGTATTTTACCAGTATCTATGGGAACTTTTCAACTATTAGTCTTAAGATTTCCAACTTGCCATAATTATGAACCAAAAATGCTTATAGGGGACTTTTTATAATCATGACTTTTGAAATTCTTAAATGAAAGACAATTTAAAACACACTTAATTTTATTCCTTAATACTCTTAATCTCTTTAAATAATAAAAACATAACAAACTGATAAACAAGGGCAATCACATGTAATAAAATGTAATTTCAAATTGTTGAGCCCATGTAAACTTGTCATGGCAAAATGACAGGGCTTGGTCATGACATCAGGGGACACCCAACCCCTTATCAGGGTCAGAGCATGGCAAGCACTCCACACACATACTAGACAAATAAGTGAACAGGATCACAAAGAGAGAAAAAAATTCCCCAAAATCTGGGGTACCTTGCTCTCGCCATCTCTTAGGATCTAAGCAATCTTATACTGTGAGTTCCCCTCAAACAAGCTGTAGAAATAAACAGTAACAACAGGTTCCCACCACAACCAACTTTAATCACAGAGGAAATGAATCTAAACATTGGTCACAGGTTCAGCTTAACAGGGCTGGAGAGTGCCACTGACAGAGTATTTTGGTATTGCTGTTATTTCTGTGTTCTTTACCAAGAGCGTGTATTACTTTTACAGACATACATGTGCAAGTCTGCATTCCTTTTCCAGATAGATAAAGATGTGTTGTAGAAAATAATTACTATGTGAAAATAGTATTCATTTTTCTCTCCATAATTCTGAAATATCAACTGTCAAACATCAGGGATTAGGTAGGAAAAACTGAAATAATTATTCACAAAAATCAAATCTGACTTTGAATGTATACCAGTATGTCCATAAAGTCATGGTGCACTTTTGACCAGTGACAGGTCAAAAGTGCACCATGACTTTACGGGCACACTGTATTTAATTATAAATGAATTTAGAACATGCTCCTCCAATTTATGCAAAAGAAATGTAATGCATAAAAGTTTTTCATATAGGAAAGTGACACCATATATCTACCAGAATAAACATATTTGTCTTGTGCAACCTTCAGTTTTTACTTACTTTGATAATGCTTAATCATGTCACTGATACAAGGAAAAGTGATTCTTGGAGAGATGTAATAACCTCCATTGTCCAGACTTCGAATTTTGTAGTGCTTAATAATGTCACCATGCACAGGGTCATAATCTCTGACAGACAGCGAGTAGCTTCCTGTGAGGGAAAAAAGTACTGGTAAAGATTATATCTATATTTTATAAATAGGATCTGCAATATACAATACTATAGTACCCATTTTGCCATAAAATGGGTAAATTATAAATTAAGTATATATAGAATATAATGTGAAAATTCCTGTAAAGATCTACTTGAAAAATAAAGCTAGCATTTTGTTGCTCCAAAGTTTACCAACATGTCATTATCTTCTTCATGATAATTTTTAAAATTATTTCGCTGAATTGAAAAGTTGTTTTGATTTTCTTTCTCTTAACATTTTAAGATTTACTTTAAATAATAATGTACTCAGCAAACATAAAGCGTGGTGAGAGATGGTATATTTTTTCTATTTTACTCTTAGTAGCAAAACTAATAATTTGAGTTTGTTATTTGCTATCAGACTATAAAATTCCACTACCAGAACATAATATATTCTTTTTAAAAAAGAATTCTAGAATAGTTTCTAAGAATGATTGCCTAAATAGTGTTTTATAAGAAGCTTTATGCCATATCTTACCTTTTAACGTTTCACTTTCTCTGATGAGAAAAGCCCCCGCACTGTTCCCTGGTGCCAGCAGCTGCCTTTCTGCATCTTTCCTGGTTATGTCCTTGAAAAACCACCTGAGAAGGCATTTTAACAGTTCTTAGATGTTGTGCTCCAGTGTAACAGGGACATAAAAAGATTAAAAATAAACAAGAAATCCAATGGAGCAAACAAAACCATCAAACGACAACATGAAAGGACTCACTCTTCTGTTTCCAAGGTGTTGACTTTGGCTACGTAGTTGCTGGGGATGAAGCCTTCTCTCTTTGTTGAAAGGGATTTCGCTTTCCACCATTCTCCATGCCTGAAATAGAAACACACATCAAGAGTGTGTCCAATTACCCAAGAACTACAACAGCAATTGTCTCAAGGTGTTTTAAGAGGTGAGGGAGGGTGGGAAAGACTCCAGGAACTTCAGAAGCCAGTGGAAAAATTCACTCTTCTTGCTGAAATAAAAAAATATGTTTAGAGACTGAAGCAAAGAAAAACAACCTCACAGCTGAAGTACGGGCCACTGTGTCAGTGCTGCACAAACAGGAGCTGGTGAAAACGCTTCCCATCCTGCAGAGGCAAAAGTTTGTCACTTTCCCTAAGGATATCTGAGAAATGCTTCAGGATCCATATAGGAATGGGGACGAGGGAATGATAAACCATAGTTTCTATGTTATAAATTTCTTTGTCTAAGCATATAGTTTCCATAATGGATGCCACAGGAAAAAAAAGGTAAAAAAGAAAAAGAAAACAAACAAAAATTTCAAGCAGGCAGGCATCGCCACTTGCGCTTGTTCTCAGCATGGAGCTGGAGGGGAGGGGAGAGGAGGAGTGGACTATGAAGGAGAGAGAAAGGGATGGATCCCATGAGCCTCAGTTATGTTGCTCTTCAAATTCCCTCATGCAGACAGACCCTAATCAGGAAGACATGGAGGACTACAGCTGATCCTAATTTATGCCTACATATACAGTGTGTCCGGTCACACGGTCAAAAGTGCACCGTGACTTTAAGGACACACTGTATTTATTTTATGAACACACCTATGGAATCCACACTGCAACCCACGACAGAGGCACTGTCGTTTCCATTTCATAAGGGAAGAAACTAAGGTATAGAGTTGAAGTGACCTGTGAAGTTCACACAGCAGCAAATGGCAGGGTCAGGATTGGGCCCAAGTTCATGCTTGACCAGTAAGTGATAACAGCTTTCAACCACTTAACACCTTATTCTTAGTAAAGGGTCCCCCTCCTCTAACCTTGGTTGGCAGGCCAGGGTGACAAGGTATGCGGAAGAGAAGGAAAAGCAAGCTAGAACTAAGATACTTGCAGTTCCTCATTCTTAGTACTGTTCTGAACTACCACAGTCTGACTGGGTCACAGGTCTGAGTCAGCATGGATGGGAGTAAGCAAACGATGATGTCCAAGTGTCCTCAAAGAAGTGCTATATGCTGAGTAGGGCTTTTTCGAGATAACCACTGCTTCAGCACGGAGCCCTTATAAAACAAACCAAGTTGGCCTGACCTGTGGTGGCACAGTGGATAAAGCGTCGACCTGGAAACACTGAGGTTGTCAGTTCAAAACCCTGTACTGGTCTGGTCAAGGCACATATGGGAGTTGATGCTTCTAGCTCCTCCCCCCATTCTCTCTCTCTCTCTCTCTCTCTCTCTCTCTCTCTCTCTCTCTCTCTCTCTCTCACTGTGTGTCTCCTCTCTAAAATAAATAAATAAAGAAATTAAAAACACAGATAAAACAAACCAAGTTGCACCCATAAACCCAGTCTGAATTTAAGTAATGTAACTAGATAAAAATGGCATTATAATAACATGCACATTCTATATACATCCAAACTTTTTAAGGTGGCGCAGATGGAAAAAAAATAAACCAGTGTCTGCGTGCAAAGGAAAACCTGGAGAAAGCGCACAGGCGAACCTCAAGGAAAACTTTCTTCAGTGCTGATCCTTCCACTCCCGACCTTACTGGCCGCAGTAAGCAGGCTGAGGCATCTCATGCCCAAAGCGGGGGTCTGGCTCTTGCTATGCGTCTGGAAGCAAAATGAGGGGACAGTGTGTAGGACTTGGTGGCCTGGATACAGGGGCAATGGGCACAGTATGCCTGGGTATACTTACTCCTCCAAGACTTTCATCTTCTCTCCTTTCTTGAAAGACAAGTCATCTGGGTGGATGCCATCATAGGGGTACAAGGCTACCACAATGTCTCCTTGCTCCTCTGGATCTAAAAAGGAAGAACGTGAATGAAGACCTTTGAAAACCCATCAGCAGATACATTCTGACAAATCCTCATGGGGCATGATGGATGAAATGATGTGCTGATGAGAGGGGCAGCTGGGATAGTGGCGTATGTTCCTTCCTAGCGGGGCTCAGGGCCTATGTGGCTACAGTAAGTAACAGGCTGCACACACCGTGTGCACTGTTTCTTATCTCACATCAGACAGACCTACAGCTAAACTCATTCCAACTCTACTGTTAAGAAATGCTACACACATCTTCATAGCAACATTGCTCATAATAGCTAAAGGAGGGAAACAACCGTGACAGATGAACAGGTAAACAAAATGTGATCTATACATACAACAGCATTTTATTCAGCCTTATAAATGGAAGGAAATCCTGCACCAACTACAACATGAATGAGTTCTGAGGATCTTATGCTAAGTGAAACAAGCCAGTTACAAAAGTACAAATACTCTATGATTCTACATATGAGACTCCTAGAGTATCAAACTCATAGAGACAGAAAATAGAATGGTGGGTGCCACGGGCTAGGAGGAAGAGGAATGGACTTGGTGTTTAATGGGTATGATTTCAGTTTGGGAAGATGAAAAAATTCTGGTGGTGATGGCTGCACAACTACGTGCACATCCCTAATGCCACTGTCCTGAACACTTCAAAAAAATGGTTAAAATGATAAATTTCATGTTATATGTATTTTTCCACAATAAAAAAATTAAAACACCCCGGAAAATTACTTCAAATAGTTTCTAACAGTAAAGAAAAGAAACCAAGAAACCACCATGTTGCTATGAAAACATACCTTTATTTTGAAACCTCTGTCCTGGTAAAAGCTGAGATTCTGTAACCTAGGAGAGAATATTGGTTAGAAAAAAATATTTAGGTTTTTACTTTGCTTATTTGCATTCATGTTCTATGTTATATCGTTTTTCTAACAGTAACAAATTAGGTTTAGATTTTTTAATTTATTAAGCCAGAAAGAAGAGGAGTACAGAGAAAATTTTCAGAGTTCTGTCCTGATCTACGTGGCTCTTCCTTCTAAAAACAGTCATTTACCTATAGTAAAAGGAAATGAACTGGGCTCTGGGCAGGAGCTGCTAGATGCTTACTTAATCAGCATTCTCCCTCTTATTTGGTATGAGAACTCTAATATTATTTGGGAAGCAGTTTGCCCAGCTAAATGGCTATGCTTCTAAATTCTCTAGCCCTCTATGCAGATGGAAGGAGGCAATGTATCTATAAACAAAATGGTTGTGGGGGGCCTTTGGGACCTGACTCCTTTTAGCCCTGATCCCTGGGTGAAGGATGGAGTCTCAGCAGCCAGGGAACCAGGCACCAGGAACCGCAGAGCAAAGATGGAAGTGGCCTGGGGCTCCGGGGATCTTGTGGAATAGCCATCCAAGCCCAGGACTGCTTATCTCCATGTTTCCTAGACTTGTTTAAAAATACTGCAGTCAGGGCTGTGTCACTAGAGGCTGAGGACAATCCTAACCAATCTAGGTTTTCTATGGCCAACCCGGCTCCATCCTAGGATTGATGGCATCCCGTAATTTTAGTTAGAGGGGAATTATAAGGAAAAATATGGTGACACAGAAGTCCACTTCAATTTTCTTTTAAATCAAATTCTTTTTTTTCTCAGTGATCATGAGGAGGATGTAAGATCTCTTCGATCTTTTTAAGAAAGGTACTGTCAGAGACCTTTACCCACAAATCATGTCACTTTTCTCTTTGATTACAAAGTAATTTAATGACATGAAACCAAAACAGTTTGTACTGAAATTTAAATTTCTGATGAAACTTAGCTCATAAAATCTCCAATTGTGGTGGTGGTAGTGGAGGGGAATTACCATGTTTTCTGGTTTCATAAAATGATGAGTCCATATTATCCTTTATACTGATTTATCAATCATTTAAATTTGCAGAATTAGGATGGATAATCCATTTTAAATGACTCACAGGAATAATTATAAGATGAGAAGCAAATTAAATAATTTTAAAAGCAGCAAGCTGATTTTCAAATATCAGTATTCTTAATTTGCAAATGTTTTAGTACATTTTTTATAAGACTAAAACACTATATATAACTCATTTACTTTTTTTCTTTAAAATGTCTTTTCCTTAGAGTGTTGTAGAATTGTTTCGCCGTCCCATCAGAGCCTCTAATCAAGCCTAGGCGCCATTGTTGGCACACCTGGCTGAACCAAGTGTTATTATCTTTGGCCATGGAGTAAGGCCAGCCTAGCCGCTCAGGAAACACGGGCATCGGTGACCACAGAAGGCAGACTAAAATACAGGAATTAAAAGATGTCAAACATGTTTACTACTTTGGCTTTCTAACTTAATTTTTAACCTCTTTTACTTCCAATAAGAGGAAAAATGGTGTGTAAGTTTGTATTATTTTCCTTAATGAAAAAATACCTTTGTTCATCATTAGAGAAAAAAATCTCTAAGGTTTTAAAGCATGTAAAATGTGGAATATGCGATACCAGAAAAAAACAGATTCTTTTCATGAGCTATTTGAAGCCTATAATAATAATAAAAAAACTCATTATGACTCCAATTCCCTATATCATTTTATTTTCTACCAATCATGTTTATGTAATATATAGTTATACTGTTTTTAAATAGAGTGGTGGGAAAAAGTAGGTTTACAGTTGTTTGGAAAATATATAATACAAGAATAAATAATAATGCAGAATAAATTGTTTCATGTACTCACAACTGTAAACCTACTTTTGCCCACCACTGTACATTATACATATTTATAACTAAATTAAAGCTGTTAATAATATTATACATTTTGAGTTTCTATTTAAAATTACAAACGTTAATATATCTATCCAAAAACATTATGTACAATATATTCACTCTTCATCTATACTTTTTTTGTGTGTGTATTTTTCTGAAGTGAGAAGCAGGGAGACAGAGAGACAGACTCCTGCATGCACCTGATCAGGATCCACCCAACATCCCCACCAGGGGCGATGCTCTGCCCATTTGGGACATTACTCTGTTTCAACCAGAGCCATTCTAGCGTCTGAGGTGGAAACCATGGAGCCACCCTCAGCGCCTGGGTCAACTTTGATTCAATGGAGCCTTGGCTGGTGTGGGGGGGGGGGCGGAGAGGTAGAGAAAAAGGAGAGAGGGAAGGGTGGAGAAGCAAATAGGCGCTTCTCCTGTGTGTCCTGGCCAGGAATCAAACCTGAGACTTCCACATGCCAGACCGATGCTCTACCACTGAGCCAACTGGCTGGGGATTTTTCATCTATACTTCTTATTAAGATCAAGAGTGAATTATCAATTCCAACAATGATATGCAACTTTGACATACGTCTAACCTATAGAATAATGAGGATCAGTGGGGGAGAGGATGGCTGAAAGACATGATAACAAATACACTTCCAGAATACCAAAGCATTTAAAAACATGTCAGACAAGAGAAATTATAAAAACACTTATTAAAGGCATTCTGGCTAACCTGGAATAAACTGCTTTCAGCTTACATGCTGAAGAATTCCATAAAAACTAACCTACAGAACATGTTATACATATGTTATGTATATTATTATATATAAAGAAGGAGAATCAATGGAAAGGACAGATCTGAGATAAAGTACATTTAAGGCTGCAATTATCCAAAGCTTTGTTTTTTCTATAAAATGTGACATTAGTTCTTCCTTTGCCAAGCATCCCCAAATTCATCAAATAGCAACGTCATTCCTAAAACATTTCTGGTACAGATATTTGTCCAGTGTGTGGGGGCAGAATTATCTGTGTTTATTTTTTAATCCTTTAGTTAAGGTAAGTCATGACAACCTCAGTAGCTGTGCTATTAACAATTAACTGAAGAATGACAAGATGAGGTCAAGGTATTTCAGCTTCTGATTTGAATGCAGCGTTGCCTTCTGCTTCCAGACTATTGCACTAATCTCACTACCTAACCTAAGTCACACAATTTCAGATAGGTATGTATATCTCTCTCTATAAAAAGTGGGTATTCACATCAGTGATATGAAAGATGATTTTCTCTACATATAAGGTGGCCAAAGGCCACTTTATTACAGAATGAATGACCTGGTTATCTCTCAAATGTTTACAGGCTCTTTAAAGAATTATTTTGCGAAGCATATCATATATTGAGGCCCAAGTTATTGATATGAGTTTTTGCATGCACATGTTACAAATTTGGTGTTTAAATTACGCAGCCATGCTTTGATCCTGCTGTGGGAATTCTCCCCTGAGACTATCTACTTACTGGCCTTTGCTGTTTATTGGACGTTGGATCTCTCACATAAATAGTTCGGTCAGTATTACGTACTGGTTGAGTCTTCAAATCTACTCCATCGTCATTCAGATGGTCTTTCCTTTTTGATTTTATACATCCCATATTTCCTGTTGGAATATAAGAGCAATGACATTGTTTTACCATTATAGAACTGGCTTCAAGCCATGAAAATCTCTCCATGAATAAAGAGTAAAAAGAATATACTTTAATTCATTTTTTTAAAATGTCAATAATGGGAGTGAAAATAATTTTTTTATTGACTGATTTTAGAGAAAGAGGAAAAAAAGGGAGAGACAAAAAGAAAAAGAGAGAGAAAAAAAGAAACATTGATTTGTTGTTCCACTTATGCAATCATTGGTTGAATCTTGTATGTGCCCTGACCAGGGATTGAACCTGCAACCTTGGTGTATTGGGACAATGCTCTAACCAAACTGAGCTATCTTTTATTTTTTATCATAACAAATTCAAATGTGGATATTGTTCACAAACCACTTTGCTTGTATAATCCTTTGTTCAACAACCATTTATTGTTCATCAATTTTATGTCAGCAAGATATAATTCCTGCTCTAAAGAGGCTCATATTTTGTGGCAAACATGTGGGAATTAAACTTACAGTACACTGGTGAATCGATGATAGAGGATGCACCAGATCTAGGAAAGGACATCAAATTTATGCAAGAGGAAAAGGCGGTGGTCAAGGGAAGCATCCTGAAGGAAATACTCTGTGAGTCAAAATGGAAGTGATGTAAACCAGGTGGCAAAGTCAGTAAAGGGATTTTGGAAGAAGGAACTTCACATGCAAAGTATTGACCCTGAAATAGCATGGCCCCTTCATATGGGATTAGTTCAATCTCACCCTTTCAGAGAACTAGTTCTATGATATGAAACCCCTTGTCAAGGGGCAGGTAGGGATGGCCAGGAGTTGGGTTGGAGAGGAGAGGGATGCACACCTTGGGTGCAATGCTCAGGAGTTTGTTTGCCTTCTCATCCCACAAGATGGATGACATAATGTGCAGAGTGAAGTGAAGGGGCTCAAGGCCTCAAAGGCAAACATGATTAAGAACTAGAATGCATAGAACCTGGCCCCAACCTACTGTGATTTGGGAAGATGGTGGAGGCCTTCACCAAGACTGGAAATAAAAGAGGAGACATAGTTACAGGAGAAAAAATGCTTGTAGGAACATCCAAGTGATCAGATCCAGTAGGCTTCCCAGGAAGTGAGTATAGAAACCAGGAGAGATGGCAGTGCTGTAAGAACAAATGATGGCATCAGCAAGCCATGTTTGTGCATAAGACTTCAGAGGAAGAGCCATGGCCAGAGGGGGCTTGTGCGTGACCAGTGCAGAGTGACTTAACCATGCTCCTAAATGCTGAAGTCTTTTATTAATTCATTCAGTTGCTACTAGGATATATATAACACCACACAAAGCACTCAGGAGACTAAAAAAATATTTTAAAACTTGAAATCAGATACGAATTTTGCCTTATAATATAGTCTCATGGTCAAATCTATACGCTGAGAATAAAATAAAATCTGTTAGGAACGTCATTCGAATGTCCCTTAGGGCTGTGGTTTCCAAATCTGAAGGAACAACAGAATCACCTACACCCAACAGAACGAATGCCCTGGACACTTTCAATGAATCCTCTGGGGGCTCAGTGATGGCAGGGTTTGCCCATGTGACTTGTGTAATTCTGAAGTACCACCATTTGGGGAGCACTGCCAAGAACTTTAAATGAGGGAGGGACGATTTAGAGTTAGGGGAAGGCAAAGTGGAGCTACTTAGGGAATACCTCTTCAGGAGGAACTGTTTTAAGAACTCTCAAAAGCACCTCTGTAAACTGTCACCCCCTTGCACTGTTGCCACAGCTCAGGGTATTTTGTCCTGCAGGCTCCCGGTTGGACCTTCATCTTGTTTATCATTTCACTAGCGAGGTGGATAGTCACGCCTCTTTCTGAAACTAGTGAGCTGTAGTTCCCAAAATAAAGGGGAAGCAAGCATTTCTTTGATTCAAAACAGCACATATTTTTCATATGTGCTAAAGTTTCTGAAATGAAGATAGGGTTTGAAGTTGATTTGGAAATAAGTGAGATGGCTTTTAGGGTGGATCCATAAATAAGCAGGCAAGTTCTTCTTCTACCAGTTCCAACCTCTTTTTCAGCAACCCCCAAAAGCAGAGTTTAACTCATCAGCCATTAAAATGGTGCTCTATAAATGAGGGAATAGAGCACATCATGGGAAAGGCCTCCCAGTGCAGACCCCACACAGTGAGCTACAAGGGAGGAGCCCCCCGGGGTAGACTGGGCCACCAGACACAGACACCTCACCAAGCAGGGGCTGTCCCACTGCTTTCCCGGCAGGCGCCTCCCCTCCCTTCCTTCTCCCTTTCTTTAGTCTTTTCTCTCTCTAGTTCCCTCTTTTGTCCAGCTCCATACAAATGTTACCTCCATCCCCAGACAAATCTTCACTAACCACCTAATTGAAAGTCTCACCCCTCTTCTTGTGATTTACACTCTTATCTTCCTTACTGACCTACATCCCATTATATACTGTTTTATTTCTGGTCAGCTCCCCAGAAAAATGAAAGATGATGCCCATTTCTCCATAGCAGGACTCCTAGCACCTAGAACAATGCCTAATCAGAGCAGAGGCTCTGAGAGTATTTATTGAATGAAGGATTGAGCAGCTCTGGGTGCTGTACCTGGGGCTTCCTACATTCCCGTCTGGACCCCCCTTGCTAAAAGTGGGCAAGGTAAGG
The DNA here is from genome assembly GCA_037038555.1 of Rhynchonycteris naso. Lineage (NCBI taxonomy): Eukaryota > Metazoa > Chordata > Mammalia > Chiroptera > Emballonuridae > Rhynchonycteris > Rhynchonycteris naso. The sequence goes on from CM072998.1 coordinate 236,090,149, forward strand.
TAAAGGAGGCAAAGCCTCCCACTCCTGACCAGTTGTTTTAAAAGACACAGACAGACTAGAACTTCTAGTTTATAGAAAATAGTTAGAGGAACAAAATGAAAGATCCTTAATGTGCGCTAAAGACAATTAGCTTGGATACTTCAGAACATACAGGGGAGGTGCGAGGTGGAACTATTTCCTATTAAGAGAGACTAAAGAGACACAATGTGGCCTGACCAGTGATGGCACAGTGGATAGAGTATTGACCAGGGATGCTGACCTGAGGTCCTAGGTTCAAAACCCAGAGGTCTCTAGCTTGAGGGCAGGCTCATCTGGCTTGAGCACAAGCTCACAGCTCAAGGTCACTGGCTTGAATGTGAGATCATCATCATGACCCCATGGTCGCTAGTTTTAAACCAAAGGTCAGTGGCTCGGCTGGAGCCCCTAGATAGAGGCACATATGTGAAGCAATCAATGAACAACTAACGTGTCACAACTATGAGTTCATGCTTCTCATATTTCTCCCTTCCTTATGGCTTTGCTTTCTCTCTCTCTTAGCATGAGAGAGAGAGAGAGAGATAAAGAGAGGCATACACACAATGTGTAAAATTTGAGTGAATCTTGGATGTGGAGGGGAGGAGGGGATAACACATGCTGTGATAATTGGGGAAATTTGAAAATGTTTGAACATGCCATTAGGGAATTGCTTGCTTTATCGGCACGAAAATAGCATTGTGGTTGTGCTGAGAATGTCCCTATTTTAGATGATGAATGCCGGTTGTGTGAGCATGAAGGCTCACAGTGTCTGCTACTTTCAACACTTCAGTCAAAATGAAAAAAAGAAGGGGGGAAGGGAGAGGAGTGGACCAATGTGGCAAAAGGAGAATGAATATGAAAATTTAGGTGAGGATATTCTTTTATTTGTTCTGTAGATTTAAAATGTTAGATGGGGTGCAATAAGAGGATTTTATAAACAACTTTATACAGAAAGCTTTAAAAAAATATTAGATACCCCTGTAGCATGTTTGTGTGAAGGCAGGAGATGAGATTAGAAGAGTACTTTATGAGGTGTTCTTTATACATCGTACCAAGCAATGTAGACTCTATATATGGTCCTGGAAAGATTTTTAACCAGGGAAAAGACCTGAGGAGATCTCTACTTTGGAGAGAGAGCTCTGTAGTAAGAAGGAGGTGGAGAGCTGGAGAGAGGAACTCCATGACAAAGGCCTCTGAGGGGTCCAGACAGAGAGATGATGGGGCTTCCCAGAGTCTTGGTCCTGGGAAGAAAGATGAACAGTGAAAATAATAAGTGGTGGACAGGCCTGACCAGGCAGTGGCACAATGGGTAGAGCAACGGACTGGGATGCGGAAGACCCAGGTTTGAGACCCAGAGCTCGCCAGCTTGAGCGCGGGCCCATTTGACTTGAGCAAAATCTCACCAGCTTGGACCCAAGGTCGCTGGCTCCAGCAAGGGGTTGCTTGGTCTGCTGAAGGCCCGCGGTCAAGGCACATGTGAGAAAGCAATCAATGAACAACTGAGGTGTCATAATGGCAATGAAAAACTAATGATTGATGCTTCTCATTTCTCTCTGTTCCTGTCTATCTGTCCCTACCTATCCCTCTCTCTGACTCTCTCTCTGTCCCTGTAGAAAAAAAAAAAAGCAGTGGACAGGACAGGGAGTGATGCTAGTCTGTAGATTATCATTTACTTATGCTTAGTTCATGTTTCCCGTCTCTCCATCACCACGGACAGCTGAGAACCAAACGTATGTTCTGTAGACAAAAACAATGACAATACTACTCTACAGGGGCCTCTGCTAACTGCCAAGCAGGTCTTGTGATTGCAGTTCCATATGCTGTGGGAAGGTACCAGAAAAGTACAAAATGCAATGTAGTTTGGACAAAAATTGAGAAAGTGGTTACATGTGTGCAAGTGATATAAATTACACTTTATAATAATTTATACCATAGTATTTTCTAATTAAACATTTACAATTTTCTCAGCATTTCAATTAATCCTCAAAAATCATATGAGCCACTTTACAGAGGAGTAAACTGAGTTTTAAAGAGATGGAAAGACTGGCCCAAAGTCACAGCACTAGTGAGGGGTGGCATTGGGACTCACATACAACTTTAGCCAAAAATTGAAACTAAAGTCTATTTTTTCTCTTTTCTTTTTCTCTCATACAATGGCTCTTTTGAAACTGGTGTTTTATCCACTTATTAATGATGCTAAATTAAGAAATTACATTTACATTCTGCTTCTTTCTCAAAAATATTTGAAATGCTTTAAAAAAAACAATGATGAATTTAATAAAATGAGAACAGAAAACCCAAACCAAGGAAGAGAGGAGAATGCAAATGTGGAAGCATGGTGGGTACCAGATAGCCTGTGGTGAGTTTCCTGGCAGGAAGGGTCAGAGGGCAGCGTGAGTCACCCACCAGCTCTCAGGAGGCTTCACGAGGGGAGAGGAAGCAGACGGGGAAGTGAGGCCCTGCTGAATAATTCTAATGATGGACTTCACATAAAGTGCCATGGGTGATGCAGTTGGCAATGCCTGCAACTTTTTAAACAGTAAATACAGGCACATTTTATATGTAGAAACTTTGGGTTAATAATGATAACAATAACTGAAGATTTGACATGCAAATATGATTATGGAATGCTCAACTAGATGGTCTGAAGAGACACAGTAAGCTGGGCAATGCTTTAGACACAAAGGAACATCCACAAACATGTCCAGAAAATGGGAGGTGGGTGACTTTTTCCAAAAATTTCTTTCACTGGGACAGATATCCACTAGGGGTGGCTTATCCTCATTTAAGGGACTTAATAATATGAAAAACTATTTTAAAAATATCAGAACAGACTCTCGGATAAAAGGCTAATTATGACTCCTTGTTTATCATCCTACATCTCTGATAAAATCTAATAATGCCTTATCCACTCTTGCAACACAGAAACAACTTGTTCACTTGGAATTCCACTACTGGGGATGTTTTCCCTCCAGTTGTTTTGAGATCTAATTGACATATAACACTGTGTAAGTTTGAGGCATTCAGTGTGATGATTTGATATCGTATAGATTGTGAACTGCAGGGGTTTGGAATGAGTCACCCTAAGATGTGCCTCTGTGGTATGTGGACTGTTTTGAGCTAAAGCCAATTAAAACTGCAGGCTCAAGATAAACTTTTATTTTAAAAGAACAAATGAGTATTTTATTTATTCAACAACAGGCTATAAAAGTGTCCAAGATCAAGGATTGAGGTCCCCCATATTTCTTTACCCAAAGATGATTTGGCCAACCTTCTGGCCACAGCATTCATAGTTGCTCACACCCACGTGTCTTACTTAATACCAGAACTGGATTTCAAACCAGACTTGGGAGACCAGCTGAAAACAAACACCACCACAAAACAAAAGAAAGATAAAAAGAGAGAGAGGTTACTGCCCCCCCCCCATTAACTACCTGGAAGACTTTAAATTATGGGCCCTGCCCATAATAAGAGATTATCAGAGTTAACCTTTTGACTTTTTCTTCTTTTTATTTTATTCATTTTAGAGAGGAGAGAGAGAGAGAGAGAGAGAGAGAGAGAGAGAGAGAGAAAGAGAGAAAGAGGGGAGGAGGTGGAAGCATCAACTCCCATATGTGCCTTGACCAGACCAGTGCAGGTTTTGAACTGGTGACCTCAGTGTTCCCAGGTCGACGCTTTATCCACTGCGCCACCACAGGTCAGGCCCCTTTTGACTTTTTATATAGCAAGGCAAACTATTAAGTACTGAACACCTGCTCTTATAGTCCTACAATGACCTTTCTTCCCTCTGAAGCCCAACGCACCTTACCTCATTCTCGGAAGGCCATACACACCTCATTTTTAGTATCTGTCCCTGAACCTCTCATGTATGTGCGGTTCCCATACATATGTATCTAATTAAATTTGATTATTTCCTCTTGTTAATCTGTCCCATGTAGATTTACTTAAATATCAGACTAGCTGAAAGAAGCTGGTAACACACCCATCACTTCATATAGTTATCAGGTTTTAGTTTGTTTGTTTTTATGGTGAGAACTTTTAGAGGACTTGTTCTTTAGATATACTTGCACAAGAGCACATAGATGTTCATACTAGCCTTATGTTACAGAGACAATCTAGATATCCGTCAATAGGGAAGAGTTCATTAAATTAGGTCAAAATGCTAAATTATGACAGTGGGTTGGATTAAGAAGAGAGATTTGTATAATTAAGACATCTTGACCACCAATTATTATTGATCTAAAATTATATATATATATATACACAATCAATAATATGCACACATATATACATACACATACAGCATATACAATATATACTATACACTTAATATCCACACAAAAAAGTCTGAAACAATACTCACCACCACATTTGTTAGGTTCTAAAGTCTACTTGTAAGGAGTAAGAACCTATGTAGAAATTTTCCCCTAAAAATTCCTAAAGAAGACACTACAATCTGTAAAGACTGGAGTTGGATTGTTAAACTCAAATCCCAGGTCCATTGATTATTATTAACTGTGATCTTGGGCAAGTTGCCTGACCTCTCTGTGCCTCAGTTTCCTTCTGAAAAAAAGAAAATAACTATCTAGCTCATCAGGCTGTTATGAAGAATAACATTAGTTAATTATATTAAGAATTATATTAGTTAATCTTTGTAAAGTGCTTAGAAGCATACTTAAAATAGCATACAGTAAGGGGTGTAGACATGTTTGTTAACTGCATAAATAAATGCGATCCAAATGCCAATTCTTCCTCCAATACTGGGAGAGAAACAGTCCCCCAATGAGATGCACAAGGAATACCTTTGTCTCACCTCAGAGAGGACACAGATGCACATTTCCCATCTCGGCCTCAGGCTGGCATACAGGCCAATTGTACCACCTAAATGGACATTTTCTCCCGCTCTCTCTCCCCTCCCTTCTTATGGACAAGGTACCTTATATGCCACATCACTCTACTGTATACTTTTGTACTGCATGATACCTGAACGTAAATGTATGTATTACGCTGTAATTAAGGAGGTAAATATTGCACAATGAAAGAGGTTTCTGATTTTGGGTATAATATGTATTGAGTAATATTTTGTTTTCCATCATAGGTTTCACAAGTTTAAAAGGTATTCTATCATATATATTTTATTACAACCTGAAATCTATACAAATTCACCTCTGCTATATAAATATTTTATAATCACAAATTTCTCATATTATCAGAGCTTAAAGAAATAAAGCATAAGAAGTTGGATGCCACTTCCCCTATGAAATCTGAACCCATTTGTTTTAAATAGCTATGTCACACAATCTTAGATCTTACAATTTAAGAACAGAGTTACTAGAATAAAACCCCTCGGAACCTAAATTTCTTGCCTTGACAAAGTGCTACAGAAGGAATAATCTGTTGGTACCATATTTTGTTTTTATTATGACTTAAAATTTTTCTGTCTTATTTCCAGCAGCCATCAAAAAGAAATTAAAAACATTACTTTTTTTTTACTTCACCACAACATCCCAAACTGAATGCTTTAATTTGCATTGAGTTTTCCCAGCAACAAGTGAATTTTTCATCCAAAGGCAATTCATTGGAGATGAAGTCTTCCTCCTAATACTTCCTCCTATTACTGTTTTACTTGATCTTGCAATACCAGCGATCACTCTGGAGTAACCAGAAAAGTCTATGAGGGTAGGAGACAAAGAGGGTGAGGGAAGAAAAGGAAGAGGCATGTAATTGCCAACTTTTTGCCTGGCACAGACAAGGAAAACAAAACCTAGAGATAGACCTGTGCCAGGTCATCAAAGGTCTTAGGTGAACTTGGTCCATTGGCTTCAAAGCTGCATTCTTTACTCACCCACAGCCTTGCTTCCTCTCTGTGGAGTAAGCATCATCACCAAAACAGGTGTTTGAATTAAGAGCTTAGAAAGAGGAGAAAGAGAAAGGAAGCCCCAAGGACAGACAGTTGGGTGGTAATGAGATTGGGTGATCTGAGATTCATGACTTGGGATGCAGATTGATGTATTACAAAATGTGCACCTAAAACCTATATAATTTTATTAATCAATATCACCCCAATAAATTCAATAAAAAATGAAAACAAAGAAACAACAACAAAAAAGTAGGTTTAAATTAGTTTAAAGGTCATTCCTAGGAATTCATCCTTAAAATAATGCCTTCAGTTCCATACTTGCATTCTAGAATCAGCTGTTTGTTAGCTCAAGAGATTTACTTTATTCACCCAAACAGAAACCTTTTAGAAACCCCCTATCAGGGGGTTCTTTCTTAGTTTGCTTTCAAGAATGATGCTCTAGAGACATTTTTAGAGAAGTGAAGTCTATAGAAGATTTACAATGTTTTCTCCAAACTTCCTATCACAGAAAAGGGGGTCAAGAAAACTTTACTAGTGTCCTCAGGCGGGCAGAAGAGAAAAGAGTGCCCAAACTCATATCCACAACCAACTCCATCAATTTCTAGCTGTATTTTTTTTTTTTGTCGATTTTCCTTAATTCCTTTGAAAAAGGTGTGTAGCCCTATTCTCTTTATTTAGACAACTATTAATTCTTCTCCTTACCTACTATGGTAATCATTTTCAAACATTCTCAATATAAATGCCCCCAGAGAGCTATTTTTGATATAGTTGGTAAGCTGGTGACCCAGGTCTGTCTGACTCTGGAGCCTGGCTTTCTTATTTGACCAGCTTCTAAGGTAAGGTTCTCCCTAAAATGAAATACCATATGTAACAGGAACAGTGTCTCCGGGTTATTTAATCAATGTCATTTTGGTATTTGATAATCCCTAGCTCCCAGTTTTCCTTTGGGTTCCGTATATAAAATATGTCCCCAAAGACTTGGATCACACAGCTGCTCCTGTGGTAGGACATCATCTCCAGTCTGTGACTAAAGTTGAGCCACCGAGGTCCCCCTAGAAGAAAGAGGGATGTGATCTACAAGGACTGGGAGGAACCTGAAGGAGTATAGGAAAGGTAAGACTGGGATAGAACCTGTGTCCAAGGGGCCTCCCATCTACCATTCACTTTTCCTATTAAAGGTCAATTGGACAAGGGGTGTGGGGGCGGGAAAGGGCTCTGAGAAAATCTAGAGTGACAGGTCCACAATGCTATGCCCAAACTGGAGGAGGTTCTCGGTCTGAAGGAGGAGCTGTTTCCCTTTTTGCTTCTTATCCCACACATGGTAAAGCAACAAGGTAAAGGGGTGTCAAGAAAAACCAGCCTAAGTTCTGTCTTGAGGCTGACTTCACACAGCCTGTTGAAGGTTTTATTAAGGGGTTCTAGATATTTCTGAGTATCCTGACCTGGTCCACTGGCTCTTGGTGTGGGTGTCAGTATGATATTCCCACAAATTGGCAGTGCCTAGTCATCTCTCAGCAGGCGTACCAAGAACATGGAAGGACTCTGTGCCTTCTTCCCGCCAATGAGCACAAGAGAAACCCTGAACCAATCTGGATACCATCTTGGAAAGGAGCAGGAGAACAGGAACATGAAGGATTAAGTGTTTAGAAATAAAGTCACAATGAAAAAGAGGCTCTTTAAACTGAAAAATATTTGAACCCTACTGGCAAGCATCGGGCTGTTTTCCTACCTGTACTCTTCAGAGAACTGAAGAGTGAATATGTTAGAGGATGTGAAGCCTTTTTTTCCCTCTTTCTCTCTCTCCCTCTCTCCCTTCCTCCCTCCTTCCCTTCTTCCCTCCTTCCTTTCTTCCTTCCCCTTCCTTCCTCCCTCCCTCCCTCCCTCCCTCCCTCCCTCCCTCCCTCCTTCCTTACATCCTTCCTTCCTTCCCTCTCTGTTTCTCTCTCTCTTTCTTTCCACAGCTGAATTCCAGCATGTAAATTCTGTAAGCCTGCTACACACAAGATGCAATGAGTTCAGGAATTAGACAGTGGTGATGGTTTTCTAGCCTTATGAATATATTACAAACCACTGAATTGAATACTTTAAAAGGGTGAATTTAGAGTACGCCAATTATATCAATAAAATTTTATTTTAAAAAATGTCCCCAACAAGAAAATGTAGAGCAGTGTAATTGATTTCTTTATTAACTTTTCTTTCTGCCTTTGCAATAAAAATTGGATACATTTTAATTAACATTATGTTTACTGATGTCTTTACCTGCTTTGAAACTACTGTTCAGTATATACTATAACATAGCAAAGCCACAGGAAAACCCAGGGGTTACACAGTTAACTGTAATGTGAATGAGTAGGGTAAAAATGGAAGGATAATCTGATACTAAGATATTCTGAAATGATGGTGCACAGAAATAGCAAATTGACTGCATTTATAGAAAACTTAATAAATATGTACAGTTTTAATCACAGCATTCATTAGAATGAGTCCAGAAAAGAAGCATAATACAATTAAAAAGGTACCTGAGGGTTTCAGATACCTGGCTCTTGCCTGGAAGAGCGAGCAGAGAGGGTAATGAGAGGTGCGGGAAGTGGCATCAGGAAGCCTGGCTCCTGGGTCCAGCTTGACAAGTTCTATTATTATGGACAAAACCACTGTTTTTCTGGACTCTGAGATCCTCACCATAAAATGAAATTGTTGGACTTGGCACAGAGGGTAAATGATACAATGTAACTTAACAATACACATCAATGTCTTTAATATGTATGCACTTCTTAACACAACATTCCCACTTCTCGCAATAAATTATTTCTAAGAAAATAACTGGGCAGTTACACAGAGTTCTGTATAAGATTATACTTATTGTGGGACTGTTTGTAATACTATACAATCAGAAATATATGTGTTTACCAAGTAATAAAATAGTTCACTAGTTAAATAAAAGTGAACCAGCTCTCAAAATTCATTTTACCCAAAGCCAGATATCTGAGGATTTTCAATTTATAAAATAATCAATTTACCAAAATTTGTATCTTTTAACTATTTGTGAGGTTGATATAATTTTGTATTACGCGGGTAACAGCTTTAGTTAAGCAGTTTGAATTAGTTGTAGTAGTTTTAACAGCCTATGGATATAACAATTCTTATCAAATGCAATTGTGTTAAAAGCATTTGAAGATTTATATGCCTTTTTTTTACAATCTTTTAAAAAATGTTATTTTTTTTAGAAAGAGTGAAGAGAGAGAGAGAGAAAAAGGGGAGAAAAGCGAGAAGCATCAACCCACAGTAGTTACTTCCCGTATGTTTCTTGACCAGGCAAGCCAAGGGTTTTGAACCAGCAACCCAGCATTCCAGGTCAACGCTTTATCCACTGTGCCACCACAGGCAAGGCTATGATGCTTTCAGAGGAATTGTTGAGTCCTCTCAGGACAAGAATAACAGTAGTTAATAGTAATTTAGTGACTTAATTATTAAAAATAATTATGAGCCCTGGCCGGTTGGCTCAGCGGTAGAGCATCGGCCTGGAGTATGGAAGTCTTGGGTTTGATTCCCAGTCAGAGTACACAGGAGAAGTGCCCACCTGCTTCTCCATCCTTCCCCCTCTCCTTCCTCTCTATCTCTCTCTTCCCCTCCCGCAGGCAAGGCTCCATTGGAGCAAAGTTGGCCTGGGCACTGAGGATGGCTCCATGGTCTCTGCCTCAGGCACTAGAATGGCTCTGGCTGCGGCGAAGCAACGCCCCAGAAGGGCAGAGCATTGCCTCCTGGTGGGCATGCCGGGTGGATCCCAGTCAGGCGCATGCAGGACTCTGACTGCCTCCCCTCTTCTAACTTAGGAAAAATACAAAATAATAATAATAATAATAATAATTAAGAGACAATTGGAGAAACTTGATCATTTATTGAATATTTGATGAGGAATTAGGTTTAATAATGATATTAAATTCATTTTGAAAACATAAGTGATCTTTAAAATATTTATGGATAATATAAAAAATAGTAATTTATAGCTTAAGTGTAATATGAGGTATGGTTGTTTCTATAGTTTCCTAGTTCATTTCTTAATTTACCCATCCTTACATTTTTAGAATTTTAAACTAATGTCGAAAAATTCCTCAGTCCTGGTGGCATGTTTTTGTTATGTCTGAGACTCAAGTCTTCTGCCTCTTTCTACAAATTTCTCTACACAACCCCACTTCCTTTAACATTTCAGGATGGCTCTATCCTTTCATATCAAATGGTTTTGCAAACAGCAATCATATCAACACATTCTAATTTTTTCTTAGAATCCAGAGTTTTAGAATGCCATATGTGCTGGGAATGTTTGGTCATTTCCAATTTCTTTCTGATGCTTCTAAATTTTAATTTTTTAATTGCACAAACCTCAGGGTTGATATGCCGCTTAAATAACTATCAAGAAAATATTAAACTGCATAAATTATTTTCAAAAAGAGAAATAATATTCAAGTGGTTAAAAGAAACAAGTCTTCTGCTAAACTGGATAATTTGATAAATTTATCAAATTGGCTTTCAGGCAATTGACTTCTAGAAAATTGATCTAAGTGAAATAAGCCAGTCAGAGAAAGACAAGTACATATGACTTCACTCATATGTGGATCTAAGGAACAAAATAGACTAACAAGCAAAATGGAGACAGACTCAGAGAGCAGCCTGACAGCTGTAAGAGGGTAGAGTTGGGGGAGGGAGGGGCTGGTGGGTGGGGAGTGGAGAGAAAAAGAGGAAACAGAAAAAGTGAAGAAAACTCATGGACACAGACAACAATGTGGTAATAAGCCAGGGCAGGGAGGGCTGGAAGGAGGTGGAGGAGGGTATGGGAGGAAAAATGATGATGGACAGAGACTTGACTTGGGGTGCTGGACACACAATGCACTATACACATGATGTTTTGTGGAACTGTGCCCTGAAACCTAATTTTGATAACCAGTGTCACCCAAATATATTCAGGAAAAAGTAAACAGGAAAAAGAGTAAAACGTTTCACTGTTATAAAAGGAAACTGATAGCCTGACCAGGCGGTGGCACAGTGGATAGTGCGTCAGACTGGGATGTGGAGGACCCAGTTTCGAAACCCAGAAGTCACCAGCTTGAGCGTGGGTTCATGTGGTTTGAGCAAGGCTCACCAGCTTGGGCCTAAGGTCACTGGCTTGAGCAAGGGGTCACTTGGTCTGCTGTAGCCCCCCCAGTCAAGGCATATATGAGAAAGCAATCAATGAACAACTAAGGTGCCGCAGTGAGGAACTGATGCTTCTCATCTCTCTCCCTTCCTGTCCGTCTATGCTTCTCTCTGTCTCTCTCTGTCCATCACAAAAAAAGGGAAACTGATTCATAACATGATACCTCAACATGAAAGAATACTATATAGTCATTAAAATATCATATATGTATATAATCACTGACATAAAAAGATATTTACAATACATTTAAGTAGAATAAAAGTTAAAAACCCAGAACATATAGCACACAGTGGCATTTTTGTGAAGGGAAAAGATATAAGTGTGTTTAAAACGTGTCTAGGAAAAAACACCTAAAATTCAATATAATGTTTATCTGTAGGAGATAGAATTACAGGTATTTCTGATTTTGCCTTTCCAAAATTTTCCTATCATTTATATACTATATCAGAGTTCGAAGGACCTCAGGTCATGTTTTCCAGTTACGCTAAAATTTTAAAAGGTATTTTTCATTTAGTATAAATTATATATACACAAGTGCCATACAATGAATTTTTATTATGTACTGTTAACATGTAATATATACACAAATATATGTGTATGTGTATATATATAAACCTGTGCAAAAATAAAAATCATTTTTGAGAATATTATTTTATTTTTGAAAAAATTAAAACAAACTAAAATAATCTGAATGTATGACCCAAAATCCTTCAATCTGATAATCTGTGGAAGTAAAGAAATTGGAGAAATGCAGATGGAGCCAAAGTTTTCACTAAGAATTTAAAAAGAAACAAAACAGATGTTGAAAAATCTTGGAGATATTTATCAGACATAAGGGAAAATGATCAACGTCCAAGAGATTCAGTGTGTTCTGGAACAAAAGCAAGGACTTTGTCTGCTGTCTCAGGAGGCGACAACCTCTCAAGCCGCCGCATGAACACAAGAGCCAGGCCCAGTAAATACCTCCAAGCCCACTTCTCTCTGAGCCCTAGCGCATTTGGGAGGTGTAGGGGTGGCAGTTAGAGGTAGAAGAAACTGGTAGAGGAAATGGGCTGTGCAAAGGGTCCATAACTGGAATGAGGTGAGGGGCAGATAAGGAACTGGTAATGACTGGAGTGAAGTGAGAAAGGGCTCAAGAAGAGAAGGTGGGCCCTGGACTTCTTTTGACAAGTGCTCACTGACAGCAAATACACCAAAGATATGGTGAGATTTCCCTGGATCAATGTGCAGTAAGAAGCCTCTCCCACATCGCTGAACCCATTTGCATAACTTAGTTGAGCAATTTCACACAGAGGAAAACACGGGGGATTGCTGAAACCGTGGTGTTTTTTTTTTTTTTCTCTTAACAATAATAGGGAACTCTATGAAAACAAGATGAGCTCATGGAAACTTATGTGTCATAGGGTAATGTGTCATCTGAAGGACCAGAGAGGAAATTAGTAGCCGAGTCTTATTATGTATGTGCAACCAGTCTAGAAGTGCATTAAACATCAACATTTTTCTGGCCTCGTCTTTTTATGATCAAAGATCCAGCCACCTATATTAAGAAATATATATAATTATGTATTGATATCCCACTTTCAGAGTTAAGTCAGCTTTACATAACTGCATAGAACATAATAGAAACTATTATGAAATCAAGAAAAAGTGATACTAAGCCCGACAGCTAAAAGAAGCCTACTGTTATATCATATCCCACGTTTCTGCACGATTGTTAGAGGTGGACTGCAAATCTATCAAAAGTCTAGGCTGTCTAGAGGCTAAGCAAAGAGGAAATCGTGCCTATGGATATAAATAAAACTGCTTCTCTACAACAGGGGTTCTCAATCTCAGCACTAGTGACACTTTTAGCCATGGTTGTGCAGGGCTGTCCTGAGCATTGTGGGGTAGCTAGCAGCACCCTTGGCCTCTACCCACTAGATGCAGTAACAACCCACTCTTCCTCCTCATCTCTACTGTAACAACCAAAAATGTTCCCAAACATTGTAATACGTACCTTGATGAACGTTGCAAGGCAGGAAAGCTGATGTTTTAATTATTGGTAATGACCCTAAGTATTTATACTTTCTCTTACATATTGGGGCCAAACAATACATTTTGTTAGTCATCAGTGAAAGACAGGTTTAATATCCCATTATAAAATTTAAGGGGCATAGACAGAAATCTTGTCCAACAGATGTATACCACTCTGCCTGTACACACATAGACCTGATATCTGTTGGAACAGACCCAGAAACTTTTCATAAAAATATCATGACCTTGGCTATAGACTAAAATATAAACTAGTCTCATAAGATAAAGTTAGAAGAAATAGTAAGAGTAATCTCTCCTACCTATTCCCCCCCTTATTAGGAAACAAAGGCTCAAAGATGTCAAAGCAAGATCAGTTACTAACAGATTTTATTTTCACTGAAGGTAACAATAACAACAGCTCATTTAAAAGTATATTGTGAGGCCTGAACTGTGGTGGCACAGTGGATAAAAGTGTCAACCTGGGAACACTGAGGTCGCCAGTTCAAAACCCTGCACTGGTCTGGTCAAGGCACATATGGGAGTTGATGCTTCCAGCTCCTCCCCTCTTTCTCTCTCTCTCTCTCTCTCTCTCTCTCTCTGTGTGTGTGTGTGTGTGTCTCCTCTCTAAAATGAATAAAATAAAAAGAAATTAAAAGTATATTGTGAACAAAACAGAGAGCCTAGGTAGAGACCCAGAGAAATAGAGTCAATTTCATTTTTGGCAAAAAGTTTAGGCAATTAAACAGAAAAAGGACAGTTTTTCCTGCAAATGGTGCTGGGAAAACTGGACATCCACAAAAATTAATCTAGACCCAGATTTCACACTTCTTTTTAATGAAAATGAATTAAAATAAATAACAGAAGTAAATATAAACTGCAAAACGATAAAACTCCTAAAAAATAACAAGAGAAAATTTAGATGACTATTTAGATACAACACCAAAAGGATGATTCAAGAACAAGAAATTGTTTTTAGATTTCATCAAAATTAAAAAGCTTTTGCTCTGTGAAAGACCGTGTTAAGAAAATGAAAAAAGCCACAAACTGGGAGAAAATTTTTGCAGAACTCAAGTAAAAGACGGGATCCAAAACATAGAAAAAATCCTTAAAAATTAATTACCTAATTTATATGCGCAAAAGATCTGAACAGACACCGCACCAGAACATGTCCAGATGGGAGATAGCATACGGAAGATGCTCCCCATCATCTGTTATTGAAGAATTGCAAATAAAACAAGGTATACCTTCACAAGCCTAGCAGAATGACAAAAATCTAGAACAATGACACCACCAAATACCGGTGAAGACATGGAACAATAGGAATTCCCTTTCATTGCCAGGGGAATGTAAAATGATTCAGCCACTTTGGAAAATGGCTTGGCAGTTTATGAGAAGAGTAAATATACTCTTAACATATGATTCAGTAATCACACTCTTTATATTTACCCAAATGAATAAAAAACTTAAGTTCATTCAAAAACCTGTATGTGCATGTGTGCATGTGTATACATACTATTTTGTTCACAAATATATATATATTTCAGTGGTTCTTAACCTTTTTTGAGGTACGGAACCCACCAGTTTCATATGCGCATTCACAGAACCCGTCTTTAGTGATAAATAAAATATGATTTTATTTCCAAATTTAGTTTTGCCAGTGCGAGACTAGAGTTGCTCAACTTGGCATTGCATATTATGCAGATAGGATGCTGACTCCCATCCCGTTCCGTGATACATGTGAATCCATGTTGTACATATTCGTCCAACCACTTTTTTTTTTGCTTGACATATTTAGTATGGATTAAAATATTAAGAAACCACACGACGTACAACTACAACAGCCATTGACTACTGCACGCACTAAATTCCCCGCAGCACTGGTTGGCCAAGTAATGTAACGTGATCCTCTGCAGCAAGTGATGGCCAAGCGGGGGCGTGTCATCACGACTTTACACAAGTGTGTCTTTACCTACGCGGCAGAGGCTTCTCTGAACCCCTGAGACCGACCCATCGAACTCCTAGGGTTCGATAGAACCCAGGTTAAAAACCACTAATATATATATATATATATATATATATATATATATTTCTAGCAACTTTAGTCAAGCCGAAACTTGGAAACAACCAAGATGTCTTTCAGTAGGTGAATGCATAAACTGCGTACATCCAGACAATGAAATATTATTCATCAATATAAAAGAAATGAGCTAGCAAACTACAGAAAGACATAGTAGAAACTTAAATGCATACCGGCAAGTAAAAGAAGCCCATTTAAAAAAGCTACATGTGATTCCAACTATATGACATTCCGAAAAAAGCAAAACTTAGGATATGGCCAAAAGATCAGTGGTTGCCAGCAGTTCAAGAGGAGGGAGGGAGGCAGGGATGATTTGCTGGAGTACAGGGAATTTTCAGGGCAGTGAGCTATTCTGTAAGACACTGTAATAGTGAATATATGTCATTATACATTTATCAAAACTCATAGGATGTACAACACAAATTGTGAACCCTAATGAAAACTGTGAACTTTAGTTAATAATAATGCATGTATATTGACTCATCAATTGTAACAGAAGTACCACACTAATATTGCAAAATATTAATAATTAGGGGAAACTGGGGAGAGGGTGGTGAATGCCATATGGGAAACTTTCTGTACTTTCCACTCAATTTTTCTGTAAATCTAACACTGATCTAAAAAATAATGTCTATTAATTCTTTAAAAAATATATTGTGACAGAAAAGGCATTGTCAACATACTTTTGAATCAGTATTTCAGAAAACAAATATGCTCAGGTTTCTCTTCAAATCTTTCACCTTTCAGTAAAACAGATTCTCAATTTTGAATAGACTATTGCCTTAAAATATTATTTCTGCTGAGAAAAGCTGCATACAATGTATTCCTTCTTAACAACCAATATTCTTTACAATTATCAGAGGCAGTCTGTTGCCTGCTCTGTCTTAATAATTATGATGCGAAACACAATAGAATTTCATTAAATCTTGGCTTAATTCCCAAACTTACACAATTTTAGCTTAGGAAAATAACTGGTAAGAGCAGAGCAATCTTTTAATGTTTAACCATAAAGTCATTATTCCTAACAATATGCCTATAGCCATTTATGATAAATGCAAGATAAAATTACATTAGGCTTATAAAAATGGCAAGGCAAAGGATATCTGATAATGTAGCCCAGAGGTTATACATAGGTATTTGTTTAATGAACTGGATTTTATCATCACTTAGTAACCCTGAAGAATCAACACTGTCAAACAATAGTTCCAAAAGTCACTTAGCTAAAAAATCATACGGTAACAGGTACAGAAACTATACGGTACCACTCAAGCAACCACTGTAGAGCTGTTGAAATTGAGGATAAGAAAGTGGTTGGAACTGGTGAGTAAAACTGGGTCAGGGCAGTGAGGAAGGTGGGGCTGGAACCTTCTGTTTTATGTTAAAGGATTTTAGTTGTTTTGGTTTTAAATTATGCATGAGTATCACCTTGAAAGTGGTAAGAATAATATTTTCAAGATGGTTAAAAGAACTATGTAAATAAATAAAAAATGTTTAGAATGTAATTTTTTAAAAGTTAAGATAAAAAGCTTTATATACATTATGATTATATTTGTAGAAAAAGTTTGGAAAAGAAGACTAAACTCAAATTAAATCAAAATTAAAATAAAATACTATATAGTATGCTTCCATGGTGAGTCAGTTTTTATTTTTCTCTTTTCCATTGCCAAAATATCTACAACATGCTACAATTTTTATTTTTACAAAAATACAGTTGAAAAATTAAAAACCAAACAACAATGAGCCACTTATACCAGTCGCCTCATCTGGAGTGGCCTCTTCCATATTTCCATTAACTGGGAGACAGACAGCCCCTAAATGTTTCTGTCCTGCTGAGATGCCATGATGTTATAACAAGTTGCAGTAACCTCAGACATAAACGGGGTAATAACAGCACCCATCCCCATGGGGTGTTAGTGGAGTTTAAGTGTATTCAGGGGAGGTGAAGACACAGAAAGCCCTTCTTCCCCAGTCTGGCACCCACATGAGCTTATACTAAAAAGTACAATGGTTAAAAGCCAGGCAGTGATTCTCAGCTGGAAGACCAGAGGTCATAGGACCAAGATTTTAAACACAAAAGACATAAGAAAGAATTAGAGTTGGAAACAATTTTTTGGACTAAGATTGAAGACAAAGTTGTGATTGAAATCAAATTAGTATAAGATAGAAAAAGTGGACTGGAGCGGATCACTTTAAACTTACTCCAGGAGTTTAAAAGTGAAATAAAGAAAACTGGAGGTCATGGCTGGGCCCAAAGTTACTTTCTTAAAATGGGTATGGCTAGGAAGTGTCATAAGACTGAGAAGAAGAGACATAGGAGAGAAGAGACCTATACTATGGTTCCCAACTGGGTGCCAATGCTCCTAAAGGCATCGCAGCAAATACACAGAGGTGCCTGGGATATTTCCAAATTTCAAGGGAAACACAACAACATTTATAAGACATCATGACAACTACTGTCTCAAGGTTTAGTATTACATCATGTTGTATTCCTTTCAACAACCTCATACCTGTATGAAACCAAGTTTTCTATAGTTGCTGTGCAAAAAAAGCAAGCACAGTATCAAGAAAAGATAGATATGGAATAGAAAGGAAGGGGACTGGGGTCCAAAATGAATCCAAGATTTGAGAAGCTGTGTGGTACAGTTTGCCCAGCTCATCAGTGCATCACATCAGTAGCGGTCATTTAAGAATAACATAATTTTATTTTATTTTTTTGCTTTCAACATATGTGCATTATCTTTTCAAAGTTGTTATAACACATACATATTAAGTGGTTTGGGCCTAAATACCTAATGAATAGAACTCCTTAGTGTTTCCTCTGCTCTAAGATGGCCATTGAAAAAGTCACTGAGATGCCCGGGGTGCTGAGAATCAAGCATGTTTGGGAGCCTGGGAGCCTATAATTTTGAAAGTGAGCAGCAACAGGCAGCAGGACAGAACAGGTGTGTGCTGTCAGCTGAAGCAGTGAGGCAGAAAGACAGCAGGGGGCCGGATGGGGGGTGGTCACTGGCCATGTGCACCTGGGAGAAGAGAGACGAGGTCGTCTGGCCCAGGAACCCACCATCTTTACATTTCATTTCGCCTACACTGTCGTAAAGAGAAACCACTGGTTCTGGATAAATAAGTATTAATACTGTAGAGCAGTGATTCTTAGCCTTTTTTGAGGTACCGAACCCACCAGTTTCATATGCGCATTCACCGAACCCTTTTTAGTGATAAATAAAATATGATTCTTTTTCCAAATTCAAGACATAAGGTATACGTTTTTTTACTGGTGCACAAAATGAGCTGTGCATGAACATCACATTGCTCAAAGAACAAAACCAACAAAGTGCATGAACTCACAACAAATTATGGTATTACTTTATTCTGGCCTCCGCGGCAGAGGCTTCTCCGAACCCCTGAGACCGACTCATCCTCATCGAACCCCTAGGGTTCGATAGAACCCAGGTTAAGAACCACTGCTATAGAGGATGCCCCCAATTTGTTTTAGAAACTTTTAAGTCACTTAACCAGCATGACGGATATTCTATTGAATTTCCATTTCTCTTCGTGAAATTTTCTCACTTTTCTCATCATCCTAGTCAACCCAGGCTCAAACCCAGGCCACCTTTGTGACCCCTGCATCACATTTCATTCTTTAGAATCAACTCTCCATCACATCCTTTTCAGTTTCACAATTCTTTGCTTCTAAGCTTAGGAAGAGACATAAACTAGATAAACAGTGAATTCTGATGTTCTTTCCCCCTGAATAAGGCTTATTTCTCTACCAAACCCTACCTGACAGTAATTACTAAGAGACCCACTTTACATGTAACTATTCTGGGTTACAGCAGTTGCCTCCTAGCTCTTCCCTGCAGCATCAGTCTTTCCCCTCTTCTTTGCTCAATTTTGTGAATTATATTTTCCTCATGTCGCTTTATATTCAAAATTCCTTCAAAGACTGCTATTATTTACCTGATTAAATGAGCTAGTACCTAACTATATAAAGAACAAGCTCTAAAACAGTGAGGTCCCCTCATTCATTCCCTCCCCGCTCGCTTCTCTATATAGATTTTTCCACAGCATTATTACAAGGATTTCGATTGCAACATGGTACAAGATCTATTTTCTCTCTTCTCACATGGATATAAACCCTGCGAGAGCAGACTGTTGTCAGTTCTGTACACTGTTGTAGTGCAGCACAGAGAACATGTTTGGCATTTATAAATGCTCTATAAGTACTCATTTGTTGAATAAAGAGTACCCAGTAGAATAAATGTTCAAAAACTGTTAGGTGGTATTATTATTATTATTATACCATTGCCTCTAATACCGCTACCAGTACCAATACCAGATGTTGTCAATAGGTAACAACCTCAAATATTCAACTTGCCACTCACAGCGCCTCACAGCCTGGCCCCAACATACCTCGCCATCTCACCTATGTTACTCAAAACAGATGCCTCCTGTCCTGGACAGACATTTGTATTTATTGACATGGCAGCGTCAGCCTTCCTTCATATCTTGTCTCTTAACCATTCAGGCAAATCTGACCCATCCTCCATAGCCTCACTCACATCCAATCTTGCCTGGTACCCCAGCCTACAACCTTCTTTTTTCTCCCTCTGGTTTCTTCCCTCTACAATAAATTTGGAACTTAGCCACAAACCTTAGAACATTTCTCACAGTTCTGTTTTATGTCAATATAAAACTCTCTTGAATTGTCTGTCTGTTAATGTGTATACAGCTCTTTCCTCAACTAGACTGTAAACTCCTAGAGGGCGGCACTTTCTATTCTACCTCTTTGTAGAACACTCTGATCCACACCAAAGCATACATACAGCAACCATCCAGTTACCAACTCAAGAATAAAACATTGGTTAAAATAAAGTTGAACTTAGAAATCCATGGACTATATACCTTACAGCCAGAAGCAATTCTATAAGTAGAACCCATTGTTTTATTAGCCAGATCTATTTGGTTTATAATAGATGATCTGTAAATGTTACTTCCCAAAGGTGTTTTAGTTTCAGACATATCTAGAACATGACAACAGCCAGAACTGAGAATCGGTGATCATTAAAAGAATTTGGCCTAAAAATACTTTTTTAAAAATAATTTTCCCAAAATGAAGTAGCGAAGGGCTTCAGGAAGTGAAAATGTGAGTGCAATCTGGTTCCTTTGTTTATTAATAGCCATTTAGACATCAGCAAATTACTTAATTAAACTTCATTTTACCTCTCTGTCATATGTAGATAATACTCCTCCTTCAAGGGTTACTGTGGAGATTAAATGAAATAGCATGTGTTAAATGCTTCACTCACAAGTGAACAATGTTACTTCCTGTTTTCCCTCCCTGTCCCCCAAAACAAGGAGAGCCAGATTACAGTGACATTATCATACTTAAGTGAAGAAAGGTTCATGTGACCTTTTGCACAAATAAAATTGTTAAATAAAAAATGCTTGTCCTGGCCAGTCAGCTCAGTTGGTTAGAACATCATCCCCATAACGCAAAGCTTGAGATTTGATTCCCGGTCATAGCACATACAGAAACAGACTTATGTTTCTGTATGTCTCTCCCTGTTCCCCTTCCCTTCTCTCTCTCTCACATTAATTAATTAATTAAAATATATATTTTAATTGCTAAGGAGGCTTTATGAATATGGATTCCACTAACAACTAAAGCATCCCAGATAATTCCTGATCTCAATTCTAGCCCTCCCTTTGCTTTACTGAAAGTTAAGTTGTCCAGATTTCAGATGTTTCCCCATCTCACACTGGGATCCCCTCAATTAATCCGCTAAATCCTTTCTGTTTGGCAGGAAAATCAGTTCTGTATTTGCAGTTATTTCTTTTTCAACTGGCTTTGATGTTTTCCCTGATGGTGTCACCAAGAGAATGAAAAATGAATTCTATTTTTTGGCCTTAAGCTATTAGAGACTGGAGGACAAAGGAGACAAAGGAGCAGAGTCTGGACACAACAGTCACCAGGTCCTTTTCTTTCCCAGGTGCACACAGAATTTTACAGCTGCCTCTAACTGGCTGCTTTGCCTTCAGAGTCATGCCCCAAACCCCACACCTCAGACAGTGTGTATCGCTACTTGTCCAAACTGGCACATTCTGTCTCCCCATTGCCCCTTTGCCTCCTGGACACCCCTCCAGCCTCAGCCTCACTGACAGAAAGGGGACTCTGGACAGGCAGATTAGGGTAGTCAAGCAGCCCAAGGAGGAGGAAGTTACTTGTTCCCACAGGCCTGGGTTTTTCTTTTTGTGGGTGTGCTTTCTCTTTCTGAAACAAGGAAGCTAAATTTGCCTAATGGTTAAACCCAAAAGGACTATAGCTTCTTTCTTCACAACTTTGCAGACAGGCCCCCGTGTTAGGGGCAATTTGGTTCCAAATCACCCTGACAGAGGGGACGCTTTCTAGTCTCCTCGGTGGAGCTTATTCTATTCTATTATTCGTATGAAAAGTACTTTATTAACAGAACATTCAAAGTTATGTTTCCTATTTTTCTCAACAAAACTCTAAAAGTGCAAATACTAAATTATGTCTCCATTTCCTAAAAAGAAAAAAATCAAAATTTCATATTCCCCTCCTCTATTCTTTCTACTCTGTTAACTAAATCACTTTTAGGTTCAGAATCTCACACACTTACATTCTTCACATTTCCCATAATTAGCCCTAAAAATTCTGCTTTTCTTAGAATAATTGAGATCTTTGTTCTCTTATCATTTTTGCTAAAAATGTGTTCTCCCATGGTAATTTGTCCCAACATTCACAGTCCTTTCTGTCAGGCAGGGATGTCTTACTAGTGTCATCTGTTACCATTAAAGTCACATCCCCTGGTTTTAACCTCGAGATAAGAGAGGAATCCTCTCCGCAGCCCCTCCGAGGCCCACAAGGGCACCTGCAAGAGTGCTGCTCAGAACCTTGGGGCATTCAGCCCAGTAGAGGTGTTTGTCAGAGAACTGAGCGCATGGGTTTGGTTTGAATCCCAAGCTACTGATTGAACTTGGGAAGTCATTTCATCCCTCAAACAGAGTTGATTCCTTTGGAAAATGAGGATATTGCTACCTACCACACTGTAAGGATTGATAACTGAGATAATACGCCCATGGTACAGAGTAGGCACTCAATCTGGGAGGGCTGTCGATGTCACTTTTGTGTGGCTACCTATAAATGCCTTATTATTCCTTAATAATCCTGTCTTAGATTTGTCATTCTTAATTCTTTTAAACACCTTTTTGGCTGCCCTGGTTATAGGCACACATTCTGTATTTGTTCCAGCAACCTATAATGCCATGATTCTTAACCCTGGCTGCACATCAGAACAACCTGAGGACTTTTCAGAAAAATACACGTACCCTAGTTCTGCCACAAATCAGTCAAATCCGAATCTCTGGGGGGTTAAGCCAGGACATTAGTGTTTTTATATCCCACAGGGAAAGAGTACCTAGAAGACATTAAGATGGAGGTAAAGCAGTGAAGAAAACACAGGGTGACAGGAGAGAGAGACAAAGGAAATGGCCATGCATACTCACATTTGGATCAGAGACAGACTGGTGAGCGGGCTGAGCTGAGACAGTCTGTGAGCTGCTGCTGTCGCCAGACCACCCTGGTTCCTTCCCACTGCAATTTTGCTTGCTCAGCAATTCATTCAATTCTGGGCAATTCTGAGCAATACCTTAGCTTCCTTCCTATAATTCCCCATTTTTGCTTAAGCTAGCCAGAGGAGGTTTCCATGGAAACCAAAGAACTTCTACTAATACAACAGGTTATTTAATTTAATTTAAATTTAGTTTTGTTTATGTAGTCATATTTGGCACATATGAAACTATATTCAAGTCAGGAAATCTGGAGGACTCTATTATAGCTTCTTCCACTGAACATCCCAAATATATTCCTTATCTTTTTCTGAGCCTACGTCTTCTCATCCCTTGTAAAACTGATGGGTCAAACAAAATATCTGTCTTCCAGCTCAAATTTTACACATCTGTGAATCTGAGATCTTGTCCACTTGTTGAACACTGGAGGTGTCTTCATAAAATGTGGCCCTTTGTTCAAGAGCTGAGTACATCATGTCTTTTTTCTAATGAAAGATAATTATCCAGTGTGTGCATATTTAGAGAACATTTTTTCTTTCCTTCTTGGAGTTTATACCACCAGCTTGTTAGCCCCGTCTTTTTCTTCTTCATTCCCTCAACTTCAAGTTTGACAAAATGTTATTAGAGTATCAATATATAAAAACTTTTCAAGAGTAGTTTTAAAATCACAAGTCTCCCTAACCTCAGTCATATTCCAAATAAACAGAAACCTGATTTAAATTTTTTCTGTCTGATCTCTCTCACACACACAGAGAGAAACACACACACACTGCCTAAGGCTGCATTTATTCAGCACAGTCTAAAGAGCAGTGTTAGCATTCCCGCATTTCCGGAAGAGAGCCAGCTGGAGGTCAGTCCGCACTCTTCTCTCGTGGGTGGAGGCACTGTGACATTCAGTACATGATGAGGGATTTATATCTTCCTTTACATCTGGTGCTCAGGAATCCTCATCCAAGACAGAATACCCACCTAGAACAATTGTTCCAGTATAACAGCCTACAGCCGCTGCCCAAAGATGTAAATCTTTGTCTCCATTGCTCTGTGGTCTACATTGTACACATGCCCTGCAGAGTGGGATTATGTTTAAAAATCAGGCCTAAATCCTTTGAGGTCGCCCAAAGGATTCTGACGAAGTCCAGAAGTAGAAAGTTGAGCCTTAGAAACACGATTTTTAAATGAGAAAATAGGACTGTTTATTTGTGTAAAATGGGAAACAACCTCACCAATTCCAATTTACTAATATTAAAAGCTCACTGCCTGACCAGGAGGTGGCACAGTAGATAGAGCGTCAAACTGGGATGCGGAGGACACAGGTTCGAGACCCCGAGGTCATCAGCTTGAGCGCGGGCTCAACTAGCTTGAGCTAAAAGCTCACCAGCTTGAACCCAAGGTCAGTGGTTCGAGCAAGGGGTTACTCGGTCTGCTGAAGGCCTGCGGTCAAGGTACATATGAGAAAGCAATCAATGAACAACTAAGGTGTCGCAATGAAAAACTGATGATTGATGCTTCTTATCTCTCTCCATTCCTGTCTGTCTGTCCCTATCTATCCCTCTCTCTGACTCTCTCTCTGTCCCTGTAAAAAAAAAAAAGCACATTAATGTTGAACACATCCAATATTTCTCCTGATATTCTCTTTCTCCCCTCAGAAAATAAAATAAACTATTTTTTAAAAAGCAGTACTTCTGTAACCAATGATCAACTTAATATTTTATTTTCTGAAGACATAGTTAACAAATTGAACTATTACAAAAATAATTTACCATATAATAGAATTACCAAATTGACTTAACTCAAGTTCTATGTTTTCCTGAACCTGAGATACACTGATTTTTTATACCATTACTTTATGTACTGTTAAAAAGAAAAAGAACGGTTACCCTTCAAAGTATTAAAGTAGTATTAACTGTGGTTTCAGAGGTATTAAAATGTAAAAATATCTAAGTCTTAGAGCTTATGAAATACACTGAGTGCATGCTTATTTAATATCCATTCCTTTCTGTCAGAAATAATAATTTCTGTTCTGTTTTGTCTAAATATTTTCTTTTTTTTAAAGTGCTACTTCACATTCTTTTTAAGTAAGGAGAACTTAATTTTTAGTAAAGTAAGTTTTAATGAACTTGAGTAAGAAGCATCATCATCATCTATGATTCATGCTTCACTTGTTTTCCAATTAAAACATTGCCCTGATAGTAGCTGATGAAAACTAACATCTATTTAACACTTACTATGTACCTGGTACTGTGCCAAGCACTTTACATAGACCAGGAGCCCTTTTGGCTGAGAGAGCCATGAATGCCACATATTTTAAAATGTAATTCCATGAGAGACATACAACATCCCGTGTATGTTACGCATTATCCAATAAAAATATGGTGGTGTCCCGGAGGACAGCTGTGATTGGCTCCAGCCACCCCCAACCATGAACATGAGCTGTAGGAAATGAATGGATTGTAATACATGAGAATGTTTTATATTTTTAATGTTATTATTATTTTTATTAAAGATTTGTCTGTGAGCCAGATGCAGCCATCAAAAGAGCCACATCTGGCTCGCGAGCCATGGGTTCCCAACCCCTGACATAGACTGTTTCATTTAATCCTTACAATAGTTTGTCAGCTACTATTGTATTACCCCATTTAACAGATGCAAAAGTTGAGGCTTAGAGAGGTAAAGCAACTTCTCCAAGGTGACAGAGGCAGTAAATAATGGAACCCGAATTGGGATGCTCTTGGGTAAGCACCATTTGCTGTTCAGGGGTATTGCGGTGGGAGGAAGAGTCCGCACTTGAGGTTGCCCAGCGAAAGTGAGGACCACTGTCCACCATAGCCCACTAAAAAATGGCTCCACACTGTGCTGACAAGAAGAGGATTTCTTGGTGGCATGAGTTGTTGGAATGGAGAAACAGGACCACAGGGGCAAGACTGGATTGCAGGAGCAAGGAGTGATTACAGAATACACCGGAGAGAGTTGAGGGTACCACAAGCAGATACAAACATCTGTGTGGGAAATGTTATCAGTCTTCTCTTGATGCTTTACTGAAGAACATAGAATCAAAACTTTTAAGCTGAAGAAGACTTCAGAGGTCATCTAGACCAGCCACCTCAACATCTCCGGGGCACAGGTTAAAGATGCAAAGTCTCAGGCTCTACCCCAGACTTGCAGAATCACTGTGTGCAGGTGGCACCAGCAATTCTGGCTTTCAGAAATCTCTCCAGGGATTCTTATGCCTCCAAAAGTTCCAGAACCACTGAATAACAAATTCAGGATCCTCATTTTACAGAGTAGACAGTGATGCCCATGTCCAGCAACAGGGGTATGGAGAAGTGAGAAAACCAAATTCCAGCCGTTAGGATCTTAGTCCAGAACCTCAAATACTTTAATGCTGGGTTCTCTTTACACAGATGTATCAATTTTCAAAGGATTTGAATTTAATAATATATATTTAAATAAACTATAGTTAACATAAATAAAACTGGATATCAGAGGCTTGAGGATATCTGCAATTGCATTGCATAAGTTCACAAAAGATCAGGCAAAGAACAGTAAGGGTTGCAATATGGACAGCAGGTAGCACCCAATTCTGAAATGCCAGGAGACAGCAGCTGTAACACAGCATGATGGAAGCTGCAATCAGAAGACATATTTCAAAGGGAAGAACAGATAACAGATAGGCTTTAAAACAGAGTACGGCCTCAGTCATCAACCCATGGTTAATATGATAAGCATTATAAAATGTAACTTTCTCATCTAATTAAAAATCCCCATTTGTACTGTTCCAGTCTAATTGGAAATTATTAAATGATCTTAATTAAAAGCAGGTGAAACCTCAGCCAATTTCAAGTTTAGCTGTCCCCGAGTCCCACTTGATACCAATCCATTAGCATGGTCCACCATTTTTGCATTTGAAACTTGGCTCCAATATTACAAACAAAATGAACAGGGACAGGGAGTTAAAAGAACAGTAACTTCCTTAATCTTTCTTATTTTATCAAGTAGGTAAATCTATTCAATTTTGTTCTGTATAGAATTTTCTCAAGTGTAGAAGGGGAGAGTTAGGCTGGTGGTGGGAAGGAGGCACAAAAAATACAACCACCCTGTTGAAGCTGCTGTCTGGTTTCCAACTGGAATATTGAAACTGGAGGTCCCTGGGCAGGTCACAGAGTGCATAAAGATGGCCTGAAGGGCTGTAGTCTCACCTGGGCCCTGGTCATGGCAGCTGATTGGGCCTGTACCAACCACAGAATCACACCTGAGCACCCAAGGAACTGAACACTTCTCACACTAACAAGTCAGAACATTTCACTTTTTTCTTCTTCACTCTTACTTTAAGAAAGTATCTGCACCCTAAATTATGGGGTCATCTCAGCTTAGTTCATGTGAAATAGAAAACATGCCCGACCAGGTGGTGGTGCAGTGGATAGAATATCGCCCTGGGATGCTGAGGACCCAGGCTTGAGAACCTGAGGTTGCCAGCTTGAGCATGGGATCATAGATATTTTGATCCTATGGTCGCTGGCCTGATCGCAAAGGTTTCTGGCTTCAGCCAAAAGGTTACTGGCTTGAAGCCCAGAGTCGCTGGCTTGAGCAAGGGGTCACTAGCTCTGCTGGAGTCCCTGGTCAAGGCACATATGAGAAAGCAATCAATGAACAACTAAGGTGCCGCAATGAAGAATTGATGCTTCTCATCTCTCTCCCTCCCTGTCTGTCTGTCCCTGTCTGTTCATATCTCTCTCTCTCTCTCTCTCTCTCTCTCTCTCTCTCTCACACACACACACACACACACACACACACACTAAAAAGAGTAAAAGAAAAAGGAAAACATACTTTTAGGGAGCAGCAGGTTGCCCACTCAGTGTCCCGCCATTCCCCTCTGAATTCATGCCTGAATAACTCCAATCTTCTCCATCCCAGGGACCCTATACCTCACCTGGTTGTACTAAAATCTCTCCAATCTGACCTTTTTTTCTCTTGATTTGTCATTACCATTCTCTCTCTCTCTCTCTCTCTCTTTCTCACACACACACACACACAAACACAAACACACAACTACATACGTGTACACACACACACACCACCACCCACTCTCAACCCTGTACTCTGCTGTTCCAGTGATCTTTCCAAAAACAATTACTATTTTCTCTTCCCTCGTTTCCTCATTCCTCACACAATAGAGCTTGGCAAGCAACTCCCTTCACAATAACTTATTTTCCTGATTTCATAAGCTGCTCACCTCATTCCAACCCATCCTACAGACAAGCCACATGGAAACTCAATACCCTCAGACCTTTCATACCTTCTCCACGCCTTTGCACTTGCTTCCTTCCTGGAATATCCCACCCAAATGACCTCCTCTTTGTTTCAAATATCCCATTTCAAATACCATGTCCTGTGTGAAAAATTGTCCTGACACTCCAGGCAGAACTGCACACTCCTCCTTCCACACCCCTCTCTCAGGCATAGCCCTGCTTATTTCTAAGTGACTCGGGGCCATCAGGGCCCAGGACACTGCCAAGCCTATTAGTAGACAGACACTCAAAAAACTTTACTGAATTACTTAACTAATAAAATAATTTATGTGCAATGATTTCTCCTCCAGCCTCCCAAAAGCTATCTTTGCTCTTACTTTCAATGTAGTTAGAATTCAACAATTACATCTTTAACCCTTTCCAGTGTTTTTGAGGTTTGCTAGTTTATAAAAATGACCAAGGTATTTGTTAAAAATACAGATTACTGGTCCCTACATGAGGCAGACCCAGAATTAGAATCCAGATGGGAGTTGCAAGCATGTGGAATGAACAATATAGGTAATTCTTACATTGATTTGACTTAGGCAATACTTTGTCCCCTACTAAAATGCAAGTATCTTTAGAAAGAGAGCAACACAGTAAAATTTACTGTTTATACCTTAATGTGAATTTTTGGTAAAATCCTTTATTAAAAGATTTTAATAGGAGGGCGTGGAGAAAAAGATAAAAAGCTCATAAAATCCATGTTGCTTTGATTTTTGTAAAACATTCTCTGGCTATGACATCCAAACCCTCTGTAATCGAGTGAATTATCTAATAAAGAGGTTTCAGGCAAGTCTCCCACTAAGTATATAACATACATGATTTACAACTTTTTATATGTAGCATCATCAGTTCTTCTCCTAATGGTTAAATGCTGATAATACCAGATATAGATCTATTTACAGAATGTTAGTACTATATAAGAATGAAGTAAAAATGAATAAACTTTTTACACAAAGGCTTATGTGTTTATGTTCCCTTGCTTTTTTCTCATAATGAAAGAATTTCTTATCCTGCCTAAAATTTGAGAAAATACTTAAGTGCAGCCATGGCAGGGTCTAATTGTAATATTGCATCTTATAAATATTTGGATTGCAATAGTTTCGAGCCTGATAGATATTGTCCATCCTTGACTGATACATAATTACCTCATTGCACAAATTGTTATGTTTCATTATGCCTGCCAATGTATCCTTAAGGATTTGTTACAAAAGAGCCACATTCTGTTACACAATGAAATAGAAATATTCTTTAGTTCAAGTTCTAGGAAATAGATGTATTTTTCCCACCATTTTTCTTAACAGAAGTCAGGCTGGGGTTTAAATGTTCATTCAGGAAGTAGCTCATCCCAGTCTCAATTGCTTCTGTTTGAGCAGAGAAACACCAGGGGAGGTAGGGCTACATTGGGGGACAAGAGTAGAAGAATGGGGATAGGTGGTGAACAAACCATGATTTTTAGCCCACTTAGAATCCAATGTCCCCATCTCCATGTCATCTACCACAGCCTTACATAGGGCTTGTCCACATCACAGCACACTGGACCCACCCTCCCATCTTCTCCATTTCAGTAAAGGCATCCTCAGGCATTGAGGATGGAAACCTAGAAGTCATCCTTGACTCCTATTTTTCCTCATTCCCCAAATCCAATTCATTTTCAAGGTCTTGCACTTGACATTCTCAACTTGTCCGCAATCGGATCCTTCCTCAGTTCCACCGGAAAAGTCTCCTGCAGGGTCTCCTCAACGGCCAGATAAAATCCAGGATATCTAGTTACTCTGGAATTTCACAGAAATAACAAACCACTTTTTTAATATAAGTATGTTCCAAATATTTCATAAAACATACTTATACTAAGAAATAATTTCTCACTTACCTGAACTTTATGTTTAACTTGCTGGCATTCTACATTTTTATCTGCTGACTCAGACACCCCTATCGGCCCTCATGTTCCCCACACACAACTGAATCTTCATTTATTGATTAAAAGCCTCCCCCACACACACACACACTTTCTTTAGAATTTGGAGTGAAAATTAATTTCTTTAGGAAGTTCTTCAGGTCTTTGATTGGAGAAGGCTGAAGAGGGCCCTCTACTTGCCTATCCAACCTCTCTCGCCCTCTGGCTGCAACCCAGGAGCTTTCTTTGCAGACACCTATGCTCATTGTCACCTTCGTACCTTTGTACCTGCTGCCTCCTATGCCTGGACTCCTTTCCCTGTTTTTGTCTTCCCCATCAGTCAGATCACAGCTAAAACACCTCCCCACCCCAACCTAGCTAAAGCAGCATCCCCCATTACTCACACACGGCTATCCCATTACTGTCTTACTTTCCCCAGGATCCTTCATCCAACCAGAGCTATTTATTACTATATTGTCTTATTGTCCCCACTGGCAATGCACGCACTATTAGAGCAAAGACTTGTCCCTTGTTCACTGTCTCCGGAGCACCTAAAACTAAATCTGGCATTTAACAATCCTTCCATGTCTATTTGCTCATGAACAAATAAATGAGTTTCCCATCTGTAAAATGAGATTTCCTTTAATTATAAGCAATCTTGCCTGGCTTGTGGTGGTGCAGTGTATAGAGTGTCAACCTGGAATGCTGAGATTCTAGGTTCAAAACCCCAAGGTCGCCAGCTTGAGTGCAGGCTCATCCAACTTGAGCACAGGGCTGCTGGCTTGAGTGTGGGA
This sequence comes from Rhynchonycteris naso, assembly GCA_037038555.1. Classification (NCBI taxonomy): domain Eukaryota; kingdom Metazoa; phylum Chordata; class Mammalia; order Chiroptera; family Emballonuridae; genus Rhynchonycteris; species Rhynchonycteris naso. The sequence continues at coordinate 236,120,868 of CM072998.1, forward strand.
TCATAGACATGACCCGATGGTCGCTGGCCTGAACCTAAAGGTTGCTGCCTTGAAGCGCAAGGTCACTGGCTTGAGTCTAAGGTTGCTGGCTTGAACAAGGGGTAACTGGCTCTGCTGGAGTGCCCTAGTCAAGGCACGTAAGAGAAGCAATCAATGAACAACTAAAGTGACGCAACTATCAGTTGATGTTTCTCATTTCCCCCTTTCCCTCTAAAAAAAAATAATTCTAAGCAGTCTTCTTCATTTTTGTATGTTCAACCTTTAGAAGAATATGTTGATTTTCTTAAACAATCTTTCCTGTGTGCAATTCAGAATTTTCCCCATCAAGCAGCAAATTCACACTTCCATCTGTTGCATGGTATTGCTGACTGCCCCTCCAAATTCAGAGTGGTGTGCTAATCAGTACAAGGGGAAAGTTAATGAGCATTTCATTGTATTTTAAACTTGTGATTTTAGACACTTAATAGAGGCACTGACCAGGTTGCTCAGTTGGTTGGAGTGTCAACCTGATGCACCAAGGTCACAAGTTCAATCCCTGGTCAGGGCACTTGTAAGAAGCAACCAATAAGCGTACAACTAAGTGAAACAACAAATATTTCTTTCTCTCTCTCTTCCTTCTTCTTTTTCTAAAATCAATTTTTTAAAAGTTAACACTTAGTAGAAAGCCAAAGACCAAGGTGTTGAGATAAATGGTATGAAAAGCAGAGATGCCATACGCTGAATTCAACTGAACAAGGTGAAAATCCAAGGGAAATTGAAAGCAGGGACTCTTGAGCTGTTAGCAAAACATTCTTTTTGATGTAAGCTGATAGCCTTACTGTGAAGAAAATGCATAAAATTGGAGACCAATGATGAAATGCTAAACATATATTAAAAGCTATGTTTAAATAAGAATGTGCAATTAAAAATGGTATAAATTGTTTAGCTGTCTGGAAATGGAAGCCCTTATCTCAGATAGCTCTATTTTTGGCTTGCAGGCTTAAGAGAAGAAGAAAGGGTTGACCTTGGAACATCCATGGGCCAGCTAAGAAGCAATATGGTCATGACCATAAACAGCAACGTATGATAATCCCTCCTGCTCTTTCACCTCCTTAGTCTCAGAATTGTGGGATTTCTGAAGAAGAAAAGAATGAAGTTTTAGTTTCAACTCTTCTGAGCTGCTAGGAGAATGTAATATCTGCAGTGGTCATTCAGGCCCTCTGGTGTCCTTTAGATAGACCATTTGAAGGCAGGGCAGGAAACCACAGGCCACAGGAGGAAGGGAAGTGCCTAAGTCACAGTGCAGGAAATGGGAATCCATCAGCTGACACCAGCAGGAAGGAAGAAAAGTGACAAAGAGCACACATGTTCAATAGAAACAAATGGTTCTAGAAAGTCATAGCAACGGCTCCCCCTTTCAGGGTCCGATATTCTCACACAGTTTCTTTAACCATTTTACAGATACAGTTCTGAAAAATATGGGCACATAGTTCTTTAAGAATACCTTGGAAATATACAAAGCCAAGTTCTGACATGAGGACCACTCGGCTTTCAGCACACTTTCATGAAAGTTTTACATGGAGGCCCAAGAAACAAAGATGAGCAAGGCAATTTTTGCCCTCGGAGATCAGGGCTCAATGAGGGAACCAAATAAGTAAATGTTCACTCTGATCAGAGCAGTGGTGGGATTCAGCTGGTTTGCCCCAGGTTCGGCAGAACTGATACTTCATTTTTTTCTTAGTTCAGCGAACCAGTTGTTAAAATGGCACTTGTAATCAGGGTTCTCTCTAAGGTGGGGTTTTTCAAAGATGAACACAATATGTTCAAAGAAGGGAAGTCGCCTAACTATTTCCAATACATCAAACCCAATGACTATTTCTCTAATTGGCCCACCTCTAAAGGAATGGGATCCTACTCCTACAATTAAGGATAAATTACACAGCCAATGATGCTCAGATAAAAACAAAAAATATCGCAAGTGAGGACGCCGATCAAGAAGCAATATGGAAATATCTTATATAACAGTTTTATTTTTTTTGTCAAGTATTATTTAATAGTTTTTCATTACTATCTTAAAACTCTTTCTTATAATCTAGCTTTGTGTACCTCTTTTCTTGTTCTTATTTAAGTATTAAATGCATAAAATAATAAACTACCCTTTGGTAATACTGTTCTTTTATACTTATAAGGGTCATTAGGGCAGAGAACTGATTATTAAATTATTTGAATCCCACCACTGGATGAGATGTGACAGGTGACACACAGAGGTATGTTAGACAAGCTTCAGAGCCATGGGAGAAGAGCAGATATGTCAGGGCTGACCACGAATACACCAGGTTGCTAGCTCAGTCACAGCTTAATCAAACCTTACCATATGACATCATTTTTACTTTTCTTATTGAGGCAAAATTTCCGTGCAGTGTTCTGGAGATGGTTAGTGATGGTTACAGAACAATGTGAATGTACTTAAAGCCGCAGTACACTTAAAAATGGTCAAGATGGTAAATGTCATGTTATGTGTATTTTACTATACAAATTGGAAAAAATAAAAAATATAATTTTGATTAACCGTCACAAAAAGAATGTATATACAGTGAAATATACATCTCTTAAATGCTCTGAGAGATCAGTTTTGATATGTCTACACCCACATCTCCACCTTCCAAAACAAGATACAGAACAAACACTCTAATCACCTCAACAGTCCCTTTGTGTCCCTTTCCAAGTCACACACCTCCCCCACCTTGCACACTGTTCTTGAACTTCATACAAATAAAATCATACAGTAGGTATTTTTACTGTCTGACTTATTTCACTTAATATAATGTTTTGGGATTCAATCAGCTGTTGCATGTATCAGTATCCTTTTTGTCTGGCTAGTATCTCATTTGATGAATATATCATCCAAATTTATTGAACCACTTTTCTAATAATGAATATTTGAGACATTTTCAGGGTTTTAAATATATATGTATATATACTATTTTAAAAGCTGGCATGTACATCACTGTACACATCTTTTTGTGTATCTATGATTTTTTTTCATAAATCCCTAGGAGAGTAACTGCCTGGTGGTGAGGTAGATGCATGAATTAAATAAGGAACTGCTAAAGGGTTCCTGAAGTGACCGTCTCCCCACATCCTCACCAGCACGTCAGTATTTTTTTTTAAATGGACAATGATGGCACATTGAATCACCATGAATGATGCAGAAAGAGGAAAATACGACAAAGTGCCTGGTTTCCTCAGGGCTGCTCCTTCTCCCGCAGACAGAAGAGCTCACACCACTGGGTCAGCTGGAGTTTGAATGGGGGTTCAATTCACGTCTTTTCTTTTTTAACAAAGCACCCTCCCATACTCATTCACAGCCAATACTGATAAGAAATTCTAACAGATGGATAAAGAGCAGCTCAGAGATGGGGTCATTTGCCCAAAGTTCACAGGACAAACATCACCATCGCAGCCCTCTGATGAAACAGATGCCCCATTTCTGAGTTTATCAGTCAACCTATTGTATGTACAAGAAAAAAAAATCTGATGATGAGTTATGATAAAACTATGCTACTTCAGCATTTCCTACTGCAAACTACTTTTTCTCTCGTGGGTCACTCTGCAGAAGGCAAGGTGAGTGGGAACCCTAGGAACTGCTGGAGCCATGTCCAGGACCCATGTCACATGTGAGATACTCTTGGCCAGCACAAGAAGCTCTGTGTACCCCGACACAGCTTACAACACAGTCAAGACAATGCTGTTTTTGGTGACTGAGGCTGTCTCAATATGTACGTCCCTGTCCCATTCCCGAAGTTTCTCTCAAGTGCATGGGGGAGAGTGGGTAGAGCAAGCACTCGAACCCCAAGAAACGATCTACTCTCCTAACTTGTCCCCATGTGATGCTTTTCTGCAGAGGGGATAGGGAGTAGCTTGCGGTAACTTTTCTAGCTAGGTAGCTATTCTGGGCAAATCTCAGCCTAGTTAATTGATCTGATGTAAACAAGACCATCCTAATTCTGAAGGTTTTCTTATAATAGCCCAAAGATTCTGTGTTGGCTGGATCTAGTGAAGTGGTTCTCAACATTGGTACACAAGCAGAATCTCAGGGAGAGCTCTAAAAAGTACTGATGCTTGGATCTCCCATTTAAGTGGTTGGGTGCATGTTGGTAATGTGGTGGTTTATACATTCCTCCACTAATTCCGATGAGAAGCCAGGGTTGAGAACCGCTAGAAAATACTTAAACTACAACCTCAACCACTTTTGAAAAAGAAAGTCCAAGTCTAAAAGTGTTGGGAACCTTATCAAACACTGAAATCCACACCAAAATTTAAATCACAGCAACAGAAATGCTTCAGGCTCACTGCTGATTAACTGCTACTGTAATTATTCCATATGGCATTACAATTCCATGCCCTGGTTCAAGAGTGGGGATTAAGATTATCCACTGCCAACCTAACCCCATACCTGAACTCAGAACAGAAAAAAAATGCTCAGGGGGAAAAAAAAACTCTGATTGATAAACAGAGCCCATAATTGCAAATGCATTTCCTGGTATGCAGTAAACTCAACTTTCATATCATATGTTTGCTTCTGTGAACTTTATTTATTTTCTAAAACCTAGTAGAAAAAATTGGAAATTATTTAGTCCTAAATTTTGTTACACTATATCCATAAAGAAAACAGTAACATTTATTAACTATAAGCTTTGGGGTGTATTTTATAAAAAATATAATTCACTCATACTTATCTCAGATTTATCAATCATAACACTATCATTTTCCTTTATTTCAAGAATCACTCTACCTTATTGTTTATAACCACATCTAAGAGACCAAAAAAATTTTTTTTAGATGAGAGGAGGGGAGATAGCGAGGCAGACTTCCACATGTGCCCCAACTGGGATCCACCTGGCAACCCCATCTGGGGCCGCTCGAGTACCGAGTTATTTTTAGCTTCTGAGGCTGATGTTCTCAGGCCCCCAGAGCTATCCTCAGTGCGCAGGGCCACACTCGAACCAATAGAACCACCTGCTACAGGACCGGAAGAGGGTGAGGAGGAAGAGAGGGAGGGGGAGAGAAGCAGATGGTCTCCTCTCCTGTGTGCCCAGACCAGGAATCAAACCCAAGATATCCATATGCTGGGCCAAAGCTCTATCCACTAAGCCATCAGCCAGGGCCCACAAATAATTTTATGATTGATAAAACAATACTACTTCATGTTTAAAATCTCAAGATTTACATAAATGATAAAACACTTTAAATTCTAGATAAACAATTGTTAGAAATAGAAACCAAATCACTTTCAAATGGGAGGGTCTCAATGAACCCCAATGTATTCAGATTAGAATTTCTATTAACATAGAAATAAAAACAACTTACAGCGAAGAACAGCTTCCCAGGAAAAATTATTCCCTGATCTTAAAGGTAAAACTTGGAACAGCAAAAAATTTCCAACCTGTCCATTTCATGACATGGATAGTCAAACACAGAAATAATTCAGTTCATTATTCTTCTCTTAGTGAGATTTAGTTCATCTTTTTCTTTTCTTTTTTTTTTTCTGAAGTGAGAAGCAGGGAGGAAAAAAACCAGACTCCCAGATATGCCTGACCTGGATCCATCCAGCTGGCCCACCAGGGGGCGATGCTCTGCCCATCTGGAGTGTTGCTCTGCTGCAACCAGAGCCATTTTAGCACCTGAGGTGGAGGCGATGGAGCCATCCTCAGCGCCCAGGCCAACTTTGCTCCAATGGAGCCTTAGCTGTGGGAGGGGAAGAGAGAGATAGAGAGAAAGGAGAAGGAGAAGCAGATGGGTGCTTCTCCTGGCTGGGAATCAAACCCAGGACTTCCACACACCGGCTGATACTTTACCACTGAGCCAACTGGCCAGGACCAAGTTCATCTTTTTCAGCTTTACTCTGCAAGTCTTACATACAGAAGTCTTAATAATTTTTACTGTTCCCCACTAGCTCACTTTGTTCTTGAAGACTTTAAATAAATACCTCTAAAAGGGGCTCCTCTCTTCTATCTGCTCTACTGTGAAAACACCTTCCCATTCGTATAAATACAGTAAGTCCTCACTTAACATCATTGATAGGTCTTAGAAACTGTTACTTTAAGTGAGATGACATATAATGAAACCAATTTTACCCTAGGCTAATTGATATAAACTAGAGTTAAGTTCCTACTGCTTATTTCTGGTCACAAAAACACCACAAACTTCTCAATAAAGACCTCAAACACAACTAATGTTAAATATTAAAACAAACATGAACTCACATACATTTAAGAAAGATGAATAAAAGCAAGTAATGATATTTCCAATCCACTGATTCTGATCCAGGGTTGCAGTGCCAGTGACTGATCCTAGTCACTCAGGGCACAAGGCGGGACCCGCCTTGGACTGGATCCCCTTCCATTGCTGGGCCTCTCCCCCCGCACACACTCACTCACTCAGATGGGGACAGCGGAGACACATATGCATCTCACGAGCACATCTTTGGAATGTGGGAGGAAACCGAGGTACAAGGAGAAAGGCCATGTGGACATGAGGAGAATGTGCAAACTCCACACAGACAGTGGCTCTGAACCAGAATTAATTTTTTTAAAATCAATGTTATAATGAAAAGACGTTACTCAAGGACCTGCAATATGAGACATTTTTTTAAACGATACATCATCACTGACTCAGTTGGCTCACTAACTGCCCGATTCTTCCCTGTATCTGTCCAGTAATGAATCCTACACTCGTTACTACACTCTAGGGCAGTACACAAACCCAAATCACAGTCTTAATGCCCTCTTTGGCACTGCCTGTTTATCTTTGGGGGAGCCAGAAGTGCAAATGGGTAATGACTTGGCACAAGCATTCAGCTAGGAGGTCTCCCCTTGCTGTGTCCAGCTTATCCTTGGAAAGATCTCAGAATGGAGTGATAATTCTGTGGCCTGAAGGTTCTTACAGACCCAGCAACAGGCCTAGCCTATCAGTCAACAGGATGGATGTAAGTGTATCCCCCATGTTCCTTCTGAATCGACATGAAAAATATTGATACAAGGCTCCCTAACTCCACCCTCAACCCCCAGACAGCAATAGTGACACACCACCTCTGCCTGAAGCCAAACCTCCAGCTACCATATTTGGAAACTATTAGTCCAGGGAAATCACCAGAACTGGATCTAGTTAGGCCACAAGGTGACCCAAAAAAGGACCCTACATGAGCCCAAGGCTGAGCACAAGGACTCAGATTAGACACTAAGATTAGACAGCTCCTTTTTATGTTAAAGTCAATGTCAAAACACTTCCACTTCCACTGACTTCTTCAAGACCACTGGGGTTTTGCGTAAAGAGTCACCTGACACTCCAGTAAGAAAAAGAAGTAGAGGTAATCCTAACATATTTTTATTTTTAAAAGAAAAATTGAAATCTTATCCATTTGTCTTTTCACCTCTTTTTAGAAAGCTCTCATTCAGCAAAAGGCACTGACCACAGAGTTGACACTGCTCCTTGGGGAGTATATTGGTTTTACCACGGTAAAAACAAAAGGGACTGAGCTGAAGATGGCTGCAAGACTCCCTTGCTGTTTTTCTTTGCCTCTTATACTACCCTTTGCCATTGGTTATCTGGTATTTGCAATCTTAACAACTTTTCAAAGTCCAAGGTTTTGTAACATCATTTTAAGGCACAGAAATAGGAGAATATAAGATATCAAAGAATTACTATTTAATAGGAAGAAAACACAAGCTAGATATGTATTTAGCAAGAGAAAAATGTGAGATGAATACTGAAGAAAAGGCTCAATCATGATTCTATTTTAGCTATAAAACAAATCCCTCTGGTCTGCCCGGAAAGGAAAATGATTCTTTCCCAGCAAATGGTCACAACTGTAACTGGCGTAAACTGAGTTGCCAGCTGAAGTGAATGCAGATAAATTCAACTGGCCTAATGCCCTTTTTAAAGCTCTTGGTTTAATGCTTAAATTTGCAGTGCAATTTCTTTCCTTTTTTTTATTTTTTATTTACTGACTTCAGCAAGAGGGGAAGGGAGAGAGAGAGAGAGAGGAATATCGAGATGTTCCTGTATGTGCCCTGACCATGGAACTCGCAAACTGAGCTTTGGAAAGATGCTCTAATCAACCACTTCCCAGCCAGGGATGCTCTGCAATTTCAATGAATTTTTCTTTTCTCTTCACCTCTTCTAGCTGCAATCACAGTAAAAATGACACCAAATTGTCAGAATTGTGGGTTCTGCAATGATTTGGCTACCATGACTGGCTTTTTGCATCTGGCTTTTGTGTCCCTTAAGTCAGAGCAAGAGCACTTGAATTTCACATACAGGTAGAGTTGGGCTTGAGAGACAGACCTCCTGGGTTCGAGTTCCAACTCCACTTTGCGAGTGGCATGACATTGCGCAAGTTAATTAACCTTTATTTATCTGCAAAACAAGGATAATAATTGTACCAATTTTATAGGGTTGTTGTGAGGATTAAATGAATAAAAACTTAGCAAATGTTTAGAATAATGAATGGCACATGTATGCGCAGTAAATGTTGGCTGCATCACATTTATTACTAGTCTCTCGGGAGCAATCATATTTTCTTGTGTTTGTATTTAAGTTAATGGGTAAAGTCAAGGACCTTACCTTTCATATATTATAGTCATGATTTTTTAAAAAAATATCCTTTTTAAGTTAAATAAAACACCTCAGCTTGGTGGTCAAACTAGTTCAGATTCCATTTACTTAGCTAAATGAGCAAATTATTTACTGTCTGAGCCCTAGTTTTCTTTATTAATAACCAGAATATCAATAACACACCCTGTATGAATTGGTCACCTAACAGAGGACACACAATAAATGATTTCTATTTTTAATATATTTTCTGTGAAATGTAATTATTGCCTGATATAAAAGTGAAACAAGTAATAACTGTGGTGGCATCATTATGAAATTCTTCCAATTAGCAAAGAAATTAGCTTTCCCTTTTGTGCCAAAACTAATTATTCCCTGCTCCTTTTTCTTCTTGGTCTTCATATATCAGTCTTTCATCTAAAGAAAACAATTTCAGACTGGATCCTGTGGCTCATCATTAGTTAGTCTTCAGTAAAACCGTCTGGATTTGAGGCCCTAAGGAGTCAGAAAATTCCATTAGCTCCCTGCAGGAACCAAGCAGTGCACAGAAAACTAAGTCATCCTGGTGTGGGTTTCTCCTCTGTCCATCGTTCATCCAAACATTCTTTCCTTTTTAGCAACACACTGTGCTTCTGAGCTTAAACAAGAATTTCAAAATGTAGTGCTGGATCAAGTCCAAGAATGCATTTAAATTCAGACTACTATAGCCTTTGTAAAATCTTTCAGTAATTTCCCTAAAGTTGCACAGAATAAACTCCCTGAAGACTACAGTGGCCAAAAAATTATTGCTTTACCAAAAAGAAAAGCAAATATTAAATATTTGTTAAGCCTCTATTATGTTTCAAGTACATCCACATAAATAATTACAGCTAAACTTCAAAAGACATTCTATTATTCGTTGTCACATAATAGATGGCCATAGTGCGACTACAGAAAGTTAAGTGACCTGCCCAAGATTATATCTCCAACATTGGAATTTCATACCTCCAAAGGTGGAGCCATGTCATGTGACGAAGTCCTCCATCTATACATGACATTACCTCTCACAAAGAAAAGATTTACTAAGAAGCACTGGCTCAAATGATCACATTTCACATGATGCTTGAGAGAACCCATGAGAAACGATGATCATGTTTGTTCTCCAGTGGGTGGAGCTGGGGTTTACAGAAAATACTTCGCAAAGTAAATGGGGGAGTCAAGAGCACCACCATCACCTCTGGGTGGCAGGGAGGCTGAGCAGCAGAATGCAGCAGGATAGGATGCCCTTCCTTTACCCTCAAAATTTACAACTTTCTAGGATTCCCTCCCAAATAACTTTGATTCCAGTGTGACTAACTCTACTGTTTACCATCTTGGAGGATTCTAATGGAGAGAACCTTTATTATTTTTTTTAAGTATAGGACCCAAATGAAAAATTACTTTGAGTATCCTTCTTGATAAAAGACACAGTAAAGCCCTCCCACACACAGTATTAGGCTTTATAACAATTGCATTATACACCTCGTCTGCAAAGTAGAATTAATAAAATTGGAAACAGTTCCGTCTGTGAAACATCAAAATCCATACACAGAATATTGTTAAAAACAGCTGCCTGGAATCCACAGACAAAAGATTAGTGACTGCCTAGAAGGCAAGGGGGATGCGGAGGTTGGGAGAGAGTAACAGGGACTGACTGCTAATGCACATAGGATTTCTTTTTGGAATGATGAAAATGTTCTCAAATTGACTGTGGTGGTGGTTGCACAACTCGGTGACTGAACTAAAAATCCTTACTTGCACACTTTAAATAAGTGAACTATATGGTATGCGAATTATATTTCAATAAAGCGATATTGCGTGATTTTATTTATAATGCATACTGGAAAAGGCAAAAATAGAGGGACAGATAACAGATTTGTGGTTAGCAGAGGCTAGGAAGTTATTTTTGGGGGGAGGACGATAAAATTGTTCTGTATCATTATTATGATGGTGGTTAAATAAATCTACATATCTATTTAAAATGATAGAATTATACAGTAAAATTTTAAGTTAATAGAAAACAAAACTCAGTTGTTTATTAAAATCAAATCTACTTTCATTTAAATTCTTCTTACTTGTTTTTATAAGAAAAAATTGTTTACTAATTTTAAAAAGTTATTCTGATGGTTTAGAGTGCTATATCCATATATTAAAGGGCTTTTGAAATAGTTTGGGATACATGTTAAGCAATAGGTTTGGCATTAAACTGGGAGAAACCGAGGTAGAAAAAGCAAATATAAGAGTGAATCAGAGAGGACTACCAGTTGGACTGTTGTTAGAACTCCGGGTGCAGTCAACCTCCTCCAAAACACCACAGGTGAAGTTAGAGGTCTGCTTAGCATCTGAAAAGTTAGTTCTTGATCTCAAGGTGTTTCTAGTTTAATAAGATTTTAAGCACCATGTAACTTGTTGGGAAGGGGGAAGAGCTCCTTTTAAGACACAAGAGAGACTTTACTTTCCTAAATCTAAAACCCAAACTGTCATTTATATGGCAAGGTAAGTCTCATGAATCAAAACCTGAATGTACTAATGTTGCTCCTCATCTCCTCATTAGGAGAAAATAGGCCAGGATTGCTATGAGGTCAGTCAGGAAGCAAGTGCACATGGAACCTGCAGAAAGTCAGCTCTCTAGTCAGAGCAAGGTTCCCCACACACCTATTCAGATTGCAAGTATTTCACTGTGGGTGAGGGCACACCTCTACCTAATTAAAGAAAGTTTTCATTCACTGTTTCTTTTTCTATAAAACTAGTGCTGGGTGTTGTTTTGTTTTTTTTTTTTTTAAGATTTTATTTATTGATTCTACAGAGGTAGGGAGGGAACCAGAAGTATCAACTCATAGTTGCTTCACTTGAGTTGTTCATTGATTACCTGTCGTATGAGCCTTGGTTAGGCAAGCTCAGTGTTTTGAACGGGTGATCTCAGCATTCCAGGTAGACACTCTACTTACTGTGTCACCACAGGTCTGGCTAAAACTAGGTGTTTATTTTTAATTGCTTTATTTCTCATGCTTAAAGACTGCCTACTAGTAAAAGAAAATATTTTCCTTTGCCTTCTGCAACATTTTAATAAGAATGAATTTGCATCTGTTGTGTATACCAAGGCTCAGTGTCACCCAGGACTTGGGGTGAGGTAAGAATGAATCCAGTCAAAACAGTCCGGCGATACCATGAATACAGAAGGGGGAAGGAACCCTCCAATATCAAGAGAAGTTTGGAGTACTAAAGTTGAATCCAAAACAATAGTCCAAAGTGTGTGTTATGAGTTAAATTTCTCCAAGAGCTCTCAGGAATATTATCTCACTTAATCCTTGCAAAAACTGGATGAGATATGAGACAAACACACTATTATTACTGTTTTAGGGATTAGGAAAATGAGGCCTGCTGAGCTTAAGGAACTTCATCTAATGCCCAACCTCAAGACCAGTGCGTGACAGAGCATGGCTTAGAGCCACATTCCTGACTCTTCATTAGTAACTATGACATCACGCTGCTCTGCAGATGCCCAAAAGCTCAACCCCGAGCCACATGCTTTTCACAAGCTACTCTATTGTTAGTGATGCATACCATAGTTCTTCAGCAGGACAAGTAAGAAGTCCAGCTAAGCTGTTTCCCATATTTTTCTTTTTTTATTCTCAACTGAGGAATGCACACCTTCATCTGAAAATTACTCCGCTCTGGTCAGTGTCCTTGGTTTAATCCTCCCCTCCATCCATCCTCTGTAGCCCAGCCAGGGGATGCCAAAAGGTAAGCGGTGAAGACGCAGAGAGGCCAGCCATCAGAAACTGTGGCCAGAGGGAAATGCACCTGGGGCCGCAGGCTGCAGGCAGTCAAACTGTGAGTTCCCTATTGCCTCCTGGTTACTCCTGACCTTGACCTGAGTCACAGCTGTGACGTTTTCATAGAAAGACAGCACCTCAGTACTCTGCTGCTTGTGTGTGTTCTCTGTATTTCATATGAAATAAATTTATACTCCTCATTTTAGTTTTCTAAATATTTTAACTTGCTGAGTATATATGGAACAATTCTGCTATTGAAAGCTAATGAATGTGACTGCAAGTCCTATTCATGCATATTCATGATGAGTGAAGATCCAAGAAATGTTTTCTGAATGAATAAATGAAGCATGACATCACTGATTAATAAATTTCACAGGTCAAACCATGGCCCTCTCTCGCCCCCAACTAAAATAAATGTCAAAACTACATGAGGCAGAACAAGCAGCAATAAGGATGTTGTGTTTCTTCACATCAGAAAAATGAGTCCTCCTTTACTGAGGAGTATCACAGTTGAATGCACAAAACCAGTCAGTACTTTCAAATGTCTGTGCACAGACTGGCTCTGTGTTCTATAACAGGATGTTTGATTACATGTGGGTCACTGGAAACCACCCTTATCACACCCACATTTATAAATTTGCATTTATAAATATACTCAGCTACACAGAGAAGGGTAAAAAAACAAGCTATATATGGCTGATGCCATCTAATTTTATTAACTAATGGTTGAATAAAAAGGTACTTGAATAAGGCTCTGATCAAGTTCACCTGTGAGAATCTGAGCAACTGAATAGCAGGATAAAAACAGGACAAGGACCTGCTCTGACTGCATTGCAGTAATTTAGCACACAGAGGTGCCTGTGCCAGGCAAGCCCACAGCTTGAAAACCTGTTCATCTGCCAGGCCAAATGGCTTTGTGCTGCTTTTCAATCTCTTACTCTGTATTGTTACAAAGCCAACGCTGGAAACTAAACTAAAACGAGAAGAGGGATGGTGGAAGCCTTTGAGGAGAGAGTATTGTTTGGGGGGTGCCCAGGGACACAGTGGGTGTGAGCTCCACTCTGCTTTTTGATCTGGGGGTGGATACACGACAGTTCGCTTTGAGCTAGACTTGTCTGTTTTCTCTGGTTGGCTATGGGTATGTTATACTTAAGTTAAAAGGAAAAAAAACAACTCTACAGTACTGGGAAGACATTTAAAAACTCTCCTTTAATTCAATTGAAAATATTTTTCCTGTTCTGTAATTTAGAATTGGTGAGTACATGGCTAGAAATAACAGAATTATCAAGTCAGAAAGATCTCTTAGAGCCATTTAGTTCAACTTTCTCTAAAATATCCTGTAAAAGATTAACATAATGCTTACAAACTTCTAACGACCCCTTCATAGTCCAGGCAGTTTCCCGTAAGCAGCTTTGATAGTTAGAAAACTCCCCTTATTCTCTAACCCACAATCTCTACCTTTAAAATTCTCTATTATCATATAGTCTCTCTCGCTCACACACACAACAGTCATTTCAATATCTTGTCAGCCATCAATACACACAGCCCTGTATTAAATGAGACAGAGTTAAAGAAAGACCCTGTTCCCTCCCCTTGAAGAAAAAGAAATACCACCCAGCATTGTGGGCAAATCCCAGTCAAAATAAGGGAAATGTATCAAACAAAATGAAATAAACCACCCTCATCTATTTGTACATATTTCTGCTTATCAAGAAACTTTTTAAATATCATTTTTAAAATTGTGATAAAAGCATATAAAATTTACATTTAAACCATTTTTAAGTGCAATAAAATGGCAATGAGTGCATTCATATTCTTGTGCAACTATTAGCATCATCCACACCCAGAACAATTTTCCACCTTGCAAAACTAAACTCTACACCCATTAAACAAGAATTCCATTTCTCTTCCCCCAGTCCCTGACAACCACCATTCTACTTGCTGTCCCTATGAGTTTGACTTCTCTGTGAATATCTCATGTAAATAGAACCACACAGTATTTGCCCTTTTGTGACTGGCTTATTTCTCTTAACATACTGTTCTGAAAGTTCCTTATGTTTTAGCACAGGTCAGAATTCCCTTCCTTTTAAAGGCGGAATACTATTCCATTGTATGGATACATAACATTTGTTTATCCGGTCATCCACTGATAGATACTCGAGTTGATTATATCATATCCCTTTGCTAATGTGAATGAGACTCTGCTTTTAATTCTTTGGGGTGTACACCCAGGAATGGAATTGTTGGATCAAAAAATAATTCTATGTTTAGTGTTTTCTGAGAAACTGTCCTACTTTATTCAATAATAGCTGCACCAATTTACATTCCCCCTAGCAGTGCACAGGGGTTCTCTTTTCTCCACATCCTCACCAGCACTTGTTATTATTATTATTTTTTCCAGGGACAGAGAGAGAGTCAGAGAGAGGGACAAATAGGGACAGACAGACAGGAACAAAGAGAGGTGAGAAGCATCAATCATTAGTTTTTCATTGCCATTGCGACACCTTAGTTGTTCATTGATTGCTTTCTCACATGTGCCTTGACCATGGGCCTTCAGCAGACCGAGCAACCCCCTGCTGGAACCAGCGACCTTGGGTCCAAGCTGACGAGCTTTTTGCTCAAGCCAGATGGGCCCGCACTCAAGCTGGCGACCTGGGGTTCTCGAACCTGGGTCTTCCGCATCCCTGTCGGACGCTCTATCCACTGCGCCACCGCCTTGTCAGGCGCACTTGTTATTTTCTGATTTTGTTTTGGTTGTTGTTTGTTTTTGTTTTGATAGTAGCTATCCTAAGTAACTTTCTTTTGATAGTAACAATAACAATGATTACCACTTGTGTGTCACATGTGGCTAGCTCTGAATCTACTGCAACCTGAAATACTTATAACCAAACTTTGATGTTTAAATATAAGACCCTGAGGTACCTTGTCCTGTTGCTAGGGTGGGACAGATCTGGAATTTGAGCCCAAATGTGATTAACTTCATTTCCTATGTCCTAACCATCTCACACACTGCCTTCCTTCTTACCAGAAATCGTTTCTGTACACTAATTCAGGTGCTCATGATTCTCCTAAGCAGGAAGGTTATTGTTCCACCCTCAACCACAGCAAATTAATTTGTCAGAATTCAGTCTGAGAACAGCACAGAGAGATTAGAGTACTATTAAACTCTTCTAGGGAAGAAACCTCACACTTCACAATGTCTATGTTTCTCCCCAAGTACACACTACAATGCCAAACACCCAATACTCAATAAGTATACATTTAAAAAATAAACTATGGTTATAGAAGCCCAATTATCAGCATTAATGCCACACAAGTCTGTGTGACTAGAAGAAACACAGGGTGGCCAGCCACATACTATGTACATTACACATTAGTGATCAGGAACACTTACAGTATTTTCCTTCTAATTTTTTTACTCTTACCTAAGGTTTTCTTTTGGGGGGGGGCGGTTGTTTATCCTTCATTGACCCCTAATTTTCATTCTCTCTTCCCTCCCCCATTCTTTTTCAACTCATATCTTAGAACCATCTTTGGAGCATTGCTTTACTGATTACTGTTCAAGCCAAAGTATACCCACCCACTCATGAAGTAACTACAGACAAGAACAGGAGCCTTCAACCAGTCAGGGCCATCTATACATGGGGTGAGAAAACTTAAACTGAAACTTCAAGGAGACAATGGATTCTGAAATAATCTGTTCTGTTAGGAAGAGAGATATATTAATAATGTTGGGTGGACAGGTGTTCACCAATGTTCCTATATGTACCATACTTACAGCCACAGTCAGTAGTTAGTCAATCCATTAGTGGTTGGCTTCAAATGTGTGGAAACAGTAACAGAGGGCAGAACTAGAACCAACAGGCAGAAACTATAGAAATAAAATATTGTAGCATGAGAGAAAAAGCTTTCTAATACCCATATCTATCCAAAAATGAAATGAGTCATTTTAGGCAACAGGAATATCCCTGTCACAGTGCTTCTCATGTGACTCCCATCACCTGAATCAGAATCATGGGGGCAGACACTAACATTTCAAACCCATTGTTCAAAGGAAAGTGACTACCTGCTAAAGACAATGTGTAAGACATACCACCAAACTCTTCCTTCTGTAAGATTCTAAGATACTTATGTTGTCTACCAAGACAGACAGGTGATGTCAAGAGCCCAGCAGTCTACACTTGACACCAGAGTGGCAAGTCATTTGTTCAACTGGATTGTAGAGTATTACCTTAGTTGAAGATTTACGACTACAGCAACAATGTAACATTTGAGAGTCATTCACCAAAGCAGACAGAAATACTTTTTCTACTAGATTCCTGAAAGATTATCTACTTGGAAAGGAATTTTTTAAAAATTACACTTAAATCCTCATTTTGTGATTATCTTAATCAATTTAAATCTTTAAAAAAACTTAAAACCAAGAAGCAGGCAGTTATAAAATCTGAATTGGTAAAATTTCATATATATATATATGTATGTATGTTTCATATATACATACATACTCATATATATGTACATATCTATATATACATATATGTGTGTGTATGTGTGTGTGTGTGTGTGTGTGTGTGTATATATATATATATTTGACATCCATTGAATTTGAAACAATTCAAAAAGCCAGTGTGGTCCAGAGACAAAAACCAACTCTTATGGTGTGTATATGATTATATCGATTACCATAAGTCAATATTAAACATTCATTTGAAGCCAGGGATTGTACTGATTACTGTCTGTGTCTGTCACTCTCCAAATTACCACGCCTCTCATTATTTAAAGATACAATCATCCCTGTAGCCCAGGCCAAGGGTACTCTCACCTTTCTGGAATCCCTAGGCCCTTTCACACCTTTGCACTTCCCATAAGCCCTCCAACTAGAGAATTCCTTCTCCCCAACCGGACCCTGCTCCAGCATCTTGTCCTCACTATGACCAACTGCCCTTCCTCCTGCTGGCAGACAACTTTGTACTCCAGGACAGCATTGATCACACTGTGAAAACCACATTTATGTCCCCATGCCCTCACTACTTACAGCATCTTTGGATGCAGAGACCATCCTGCTGACCTCTGTAGGCGCTGGCAATTCCTGGTACCTCGTAGGCAAATAAGAAGTTCAACTGACCAAACACCTGAGCCTCGACTGTGCAAAGTAGGATGGTTTATGATTGACTCATCCACTAGACTCTGAACTTTTCCCAGACTGCAACAGTATATAAACTTTTTACATTGACCTACTGACCCTTGAACAATGCAGGGGAGTGAGGGTACTGACCTCCATGCAGTCAAATGCACATATAACGTTTTACTCCCTCAAAACTTAACAATAGGCATCCCTCAGTATCTGCGGGGGACCAGTTCCAGTCCCTTATATAAAAAGGCAAAGAACAATGCATATTCTTGGTCCTCCCTATCCTCAGAATCCTAACTTCAGATCAAAAATACTGTTACTCCACGAATAGGTGAAACTGTGCAGCTCAAACCCATGTTGTTCAAAGGTCAACTGTATATGTTTGATGATGGAAGGAATGAACAGAGTTTCTCCCCTCTAAATTATATGTTAGCTGTTAATTACCACCACAAACCTAAGGAGAAGGCATTACTATCATCATTTTATAAATAAGTGACTGCCTAAAGTCACAAGCATGGAACCTAGACAGAAACCCAGAACTGTCTAACTTGGAAGCCCATTCACTTTCTTTACTTTCTAACATATTATACTATTCCCTCTTAAATTTAAAATTAATAATCAAGACTATTATTAATTTTGTTAATAATATTAGTGATTTATTGATATTGTTAAACATTAATAACTGTAGATTAAATACAGTAGATATTCAATATGCCAAATCTGATTATGCAAGATAATTACCTGCATAATTGGTAAATTATGTCATTTTGACCAAATATTGCCACTCCTAATTATGGTGATGCTTTTAATAAAATAATTTACATAGCATAAGCCCAATTCCAATACCAGGCTGTGACTTTACAACATATTCCCTTTTTAATCAAGTGGAAAATTCTAACCCCACAGAAACTTAGTCCTCAGCTCCAAATTGCTTATTTTTTCAATAGTGTTGCCATTATCAAGAACATGTAGATAAATGTTTGGGCAAGATTATCACTATGTATGGCACTTAAGTACCTATTCACTAGTGACTGCAAGCTTAAGCCTTCAGCTGTCATATAAAGCAGTAATAAATGTTACCTTCTAGTCCCAAATTAATCTCTGTGGAAGTCCCTGTAGGTCCCTCAGCTAATCATCCACCTATTCAAAGCAGTAAGTGATGCTCCACCTCTTTTCTAGGCAAGAAGCTGATTATGATAGAAAAAAATCAGCTTCCCACTAAAGGGTTCCAATGATTCTCCTTTGTTTACATGATAAAATCCAACATTTAGTTCCTTACAAGGATGTTCCTCGCCTTCAGACCACCTCTCCAAACAGAGTACTCGGGCCTCCAAATGGTCCCTGCACCAACTTGATCTGTTCCTTTCCAGCGTGGCTCCTTCCCGGGTTCATGTGCTCCCTGTTGCCTTCAGGATTTCAATATGGTGCACACATTTGTGCCCCAGCTTCTGACACTGTGTCTGATTCACAAGGGGTACTCAAGAAAGGTTTGCTCAACTCGATGCTAAATATAACTAAATATGAGAAGAGGATGCTTTCTTAAGAAAATACCTCTATTTACAATACCCATAGCACATTATGTAGTCCACGGGCAAGTCCGCTTACAGTTATAGCCACACAAATGTCTTATTAGCTCCTTTGGCCGAAAGTTTTTTGATGGCTCCTACATTCCTTCTGCAGTCATATAGGCTCCATGTCATTGCTAATTACACTGCTGTTTTAAAGTCATATCACTGATGCTCTTTAAAAGAAAATGCACATAAAAAATCAGCATTCACTCATCCCTCAGAAATAATCACTATTAAAACTTAGTATAAAAATTACTGATATGCACAGCTTACAGACTGTGTCCCACATATGTATCTTCTAATTCAGAAATAATATCATATAGTACTTACATTTGTATTCAGCTTTTAAGAAACTCTTTCATATAAGTGTAATTTAATATAATTTTAAAAGATATCTACAAGGTATCCCATTGTATAGATGTATGGTATTTTGCATTTGTTTAATAAACTTTCCTTTTGAACTAGAGTTTATGGAATTGCTGCACCTACCTCTGAGTGTGTCAAGCTGGTCTCAGGACTGCTCTGATCATTCCCTAACAACGTGGAAAGAGGCTCTCTTCCACCAATGTTTTTTGGGTTTTTTGTTTGTTTGCTTTTGCATACAGAAAAATGTACATTTGGGCACAAGGTCAAATAAGTTTAAAAGACACTGCTCAATCCCAAAAATTTAACCAGAGGCTATAGTTTAATGTTAAAAACACAACCAACCCATTGTAGTTAGGATTAAGAAATCATTAGGTTGCCTAAACATTAAAGGATTTCAAAATATCTACTTAAGAGTTTCATAATGGTTTCCATTATGGAAAATTTCAAAACATACATCTTTTTGTTGGTGAAAACACAAGCATGGCCACTAAGAGCTTTGCAGGGGAAGGCTCTGCACCATGACTAGCTTCATGCTTTTTTTCTCTCCTCCTGCCCCCCTGCCCCTTTCTCAAGAGCAAACTGAAAATGGACAGAGCAGGAGGTGGTATAAAGAACCCTAAGGGAACTGTGGGTAAGAAAGGTGGGGCTGCAGGCAAATGACAGGCCTGGTGCCTTCGAAGCAGGAGGAAGTATCACTTCCTCGCCAGCCTCCTCCCTCCAGCCTTCTCTCTCAGCCCTCCTGCTACAGTTCTGCTCTCCGTGACACAGCTTCCCAGTGGAAAGCAGAAGTGGTCCTCCTTCTCCCCGTGTTGCTCTCAAATAAGCTTCTCCATTCCCCTCACCTCTTTGGGGGATTAACATTTACAGGAAGAGTCGAGGCACCCAAAGGCCCAAACACTAAGACAACATCATTGCTCTAGTTAGTATGAATCCAGACCCATCTCTCCAATCCCACTGTGTGCTCTCACTCGCACCTAAATGTGGGCCCAAAGAAGTCATTATAGTTCCCAACCACATGGTGTACACATAAAGAGAGGAAGGAGTATTGGGGAAGAGTTTCCAATTGACAAAGAGCTTCCTATCAGCACAGATTACAGTCAAGAAGAAGTAAAAAGTGGCAGCCCAGCAATATTTGACTTTGAAGTATGAACTGTAAAAAGGAAAAAAAACCCAGGGCTACACGAATGAAGCCTTCTACCCAGGGTCCTACAGCTCAACAAAAGCAGAGCCTAGAGCACTAAGAAACATCTTCTCAAATGGATTCGGTAAATGCATACCATATGTGTAACTTTATGGAACATCATTTATATATCTTAGCATTTTTTAAAATGAACAGAGTTACAGTGTGATTAACTAAAAACCTTTTCCCTTAAATGGTCCGCTCCTATCATTTCAATTCATGGCTGGAAGCTCTGTAAAATGAGGGGATTGGAGTTGAAGGTGGGAGCTAGAAAAGGGAAACTGGAAATAAGCTGAGAGTTATCAAGCACAATTAAATAACCAACAGATTTGGAATTCTATACAAATGAAATCTCCATCCCAATCGTAAATATAACTTTCAAGAAATATTGTAGCTTTGTGGCAAAGTAAGAAAGTTGATAGTTTGTTCATGATTGGGGGAAAATGAAGTACAGAATAAGAAAAAGCCCAAGAATGAAGAGCAAAGGGCATTGTAGGCCCTTGGAACATCTCAGCATGGATGAGCCTTTTTAATACATTATCCCAAGTAATTACTGTGTAAATTTTGTGTTCTAAATTACAAGAAAGCCTTTCCAGCTAATTTAAGCCAAAGATATCTAAAAGAAGATCCCAGTCTCTCAGCTGGCCTGTTGCAAAAATTTTAATTCCTAAATTGGCAGATTTCCATACAATTTTCTACACTTGGTCTTCTCCACCAAATAGGAACTTACTCAAAATAAATTACAGAAATGATGATAGCGTGAACTCAACATTTCACAATTTAAGTATCAGGAAGCTAGGCAGCTGTAAGAAATCTTTCGATATTTCTGACTGGAAAAAGAAAAAAGAGAGAAAAAGAAACCCAAACCAACTTCCTCTTCCATGGTCTAGTCTTCATTACCAATCTTAAAAGATGGAGGCAATGTCAATCTCTTATAGGAATGTGGGCTTAGGAAAGCACCTTGCTCACTGCAGGAGCTCAGTAAATGGGGTTCTTGTTTTAATGTGTATCCTATGGACCCCATCTCCTTTATTAGCTTCACCCTGAATGATGTACTCACTGATACAGGAGTGGACAAAAGTAGGTTGACAGTTGTGAGTACGAGAAACAGAGGTCATTCTTGAGTTATTATTTATTAATTATTGCATTATTTTCCATATGAACACCTCTTACCCACTCCTGAATAACAACCACATACAGAGGCTCATTGAGTAGAAACTGGAGAGAATTCCTTTGCAAAATACTACTTGGGCACTTTTGTATTAACCAATAAGCACCTGATCGCAGTCCCTAGAGCTACCCTGACTGCAGCCAGTACACGTGCACCTTGGCAGTTATCAGTGACCCCCTCCTCAGACAGGAAGCAATGCAGAAAGGCAGAGAAGTTCATCTCCCCAGTTCAGCTTAAGAACCCTAGTTGGTGCATCTGCTCACTTGTCTTGAGCAGTTAGCCACTTAGTTCAAGTAATTACCAAGTGATGGAAGAAAATATCCATGATATTGTTTTTAAAATGTGTATTAAGTGATAAAATAATTTCTTTGCTTTTAAGTAAATGAGTAGCTACTACAGGTCCAAAGGCGGAAAAGGGGAAGAAGCCCCAAACTTACAGCCATAAAATATACTTATTCAGCCCAACAGTGCCACTTAACCAGGTCTGTAAACTTGAACATGCCACCAAACTTCTTTTTCTACATCTGTTTTTGCCTACTCTGAGGGGAGTGGCCGGGGGAAGAGGGGCTCAAATGAAATCAGAGTTTAGGAAGGTTTTAGAGTCCCTGGTAAGCAAAAGGTGTTGGCACCATCATTGCCACAAAGTGCCCAAGAGAGGTCTGACATGTCATTGATCAATGCTCTCACTAATGATTGCAGTCACCTTTCAATATTAATACTATATATGTCTAAGGACATGAAGGTCACTGACATCAACAGTGTAAGTTGTAACAATGTTTCACGCTCTGTATGTTTACATATTGTATTTTTATTTATACACCTTTGAAATTAGTATAGGTCTGTTTATGGATAATATGGTTTAATATTTATAAATGCCAACTCCATATATTCATTTGAACCAACTGGCATCTCAGATGTCTTGTTGATTTATTTCTGAATACAAAAATAACGGAACTAAAAGGTTTCAAAAATCCTTGATTTGCAGAATTGCTAAAAGAATAATACCATTAGAGAAAGGGGCTGGGGGTGAAGGATATCACAAATACTCTACATTCCTTTGCGACACCATGCCTCTAAGATAGTGTGTTTTGGTGGATTTTGCAGGCTATGTCTTATACAGCAAATCAAGCCCCCTCTCCAGGTAATACAGCAGAATCACCAGTTCTGAGTGGAGCTTCCCACTTAAAGCACTAGCTAGCACTGGGATAACTTGATAGTCCCAACAGTCTCTTAAATTCTCATTTTAAAAACCAGGACAGAAGGCCAGTTGGCTTCAAATGCCTTAGGACTCCCAGCTCTGTTCCTTCTGCTTTGCACAGGGCCAGACTTCGTTTCCTTCTTCCAAGTAATCTCAACTATGCAACAGGCTCTGGGGTTAGCATTTTGGACAAAACAGATAAAGCTATTGTCATGGAGCTTTCTTGTAGTTGTTAATATAGACTATATACATGGGGAAGTCCTACCACAATGCTGGTTTCTGTCATAAAGGAAATGCTGGCTGAATTAATGGCCAAGTAACTTATTCCAAATCACAGCTCTGGTAAATGGTGGCTGGGACCCAAACTCAGGTTTCCTGGCTGCTGTTTTCCCTTATATCAGGCTCTCTACCCTTCTCTCAGGAAGAGGTTTGCCCATTCCACATCCAAAAAGGCCCAGTCACCAAAAGCCTCTTATGATCAAATGACATTTCTTCCAGCCTTAAGACCTCTTTACCTCCAAAGAAAATCAGGGACAACCTGAATCAAACCCTTCTCCAGCCCTTTACATTATTACTCAGAAAGGGCTATGAGTGTTTTATAAGCACCCCTGCTGTCAGAGCCTACTCCCCTCCTCACTACTTGAGCTGTTTCCAGAACAGAGGGAGCACCCCTGCCCTCCCAGACCCTTCAACCCGTTGGGGCAGCCAACAAGTCAAAAATAAGTAGAACATCCTTAATGGCTAGCTCTTAGGGTGAGCTGGACTCCTGGGCGCTGCTTTGGGGCAGCAAACCGCTGGTATATTAAGCAAATTTACTAGTAAGGCCAGGTAGTTCAATCGTACATATTTAAAATCACCAAATTGCAAAGAACAGGGGAGCCTCATTTTTGTGGTCAGAATTATTTTCAATAAATAATAGTGCCATTCATAAAATGTCTACTACATGTTTGGGGCTTTAAATGTAATAAATAGGTCAGGAGGTAGATATGTTTTCCCAAAGATGAGGAAACCCAAACCAAGAATTTGTCATATGCCCAAGTTCACACTCAGGAACTTGCAAGGCCCGCATTCAAATCAGGCTTCTGAGATGATTTGAAAAAGTTGAGTAGGGTTCGGGGTAAGACACACACACATACACACACAAACTGGATACACTACCATAAGACCACAGGACGCCGTTTATTAGAAGGCACATTACAAATGCACAGCATCTAGAAGCTGACACGGTCGGTTCAAGATAACGCAGGAAAGTGGGAACTGACGCTTACACCCTTCCCCCAAGGCGAAGAAAAGGCAACCCCTGAATTCTTAAAATAACTCTCGCTTCCTCTCCAAGGCTGAGGCACGGGACTGCTGCTCCGCAAGCCAAGAGGCGCCTGGCTCAGCGGGAGAGTGCATAGCAGTCACCGCCGCAGCCCCTCGACGTCACATTTCTGCCGCGGTTCCCCAAGAAGAAAGCTACCCACTGGCTTGGGAAAGGGCCCGGGCCGAGGCCCACGCCTCGCCTCTGGGGACCCAGGGCCAGTGGGAAGCCCAGACTGTGCAACCCAAAGAGTCTCCGCAAGGGTCCAGGCTGCGCCCCTGCTCCGCGCGGAGAGTGGCTTCCCCGCAGCGCTCCAGAGCAGCTGGCGCGAGGACTGCATCCGGCCCTCGGGTGCGCCCGCGCCCGCCCCTCCCACCACGCCCCTGCGCGGCTCCGGGGAGAAGACACCTGCAGAGCTGCCCGCCCCCTCCTCCCTACCCCACCCTCCGGCCAGTCACCCACAGGCTGAAGTCGTCTGGGTGCCCTCACCGCCGGGCCGGGCGCCAGGGCGGCCAGAAAGCAGCGCGCGTCCCTCGCTCCCGCGGTCCGAGCCCTCTCCCGGCCCTGGTCCAGGTCCGACCCCACGTCTAGGTCCGACCCCACGTCCAGGGCCGATTCCACGCCCCGGACTCCAGCCAGTGCCACAGCCGCGGTCCCCACCCACCCTTCCCCTGCTCAAGCCTGGGACTCACCAGTTCCCGGTGAAAGTTGCGGATCGGCGGGGGCGGTGACTGCGGCGCTCCACGGTGACTTGAGTTCAGAGCGGGGGACGCGACGGGGCGGCCCAACGCGACCCGGGTGGAGACGGGCTGCTGGCCAAACACCGAGAACGGGAGGCAAGGAGTTGTGGGCTCAGGGCCCGGGGTGGCGCGGCCGCCCCGCCTGCCACACTGGCTGGAGGCTGCAGTGCGTTGGGCCCGGAGGCGCCACTGCCGGGAGCGAGCGGCGAGCGGCCCAATGCGGCGGGAGAGGAACTGGCTGTCGCTAAGCCTGGTCGAGAGGTCCCAGCTACTTCCTGGTGCTCGGATTTGCATACTGCGCCTGGGGGGCGGGGAAGTGACCGTTTGGCCTTTACCCAAGGCTTGGATCTTCGGTGTGGCCGTCGCGCTGAGCTATGAAGTCAAAGAAACCTGGTGTCCCAGTGTGCAGGTTTGGAGAGTGGAGCCGACTCAGGCCCACCATTCTCCTGTAGAGAGGACGGAAGGGTCTTCCAAGGAGACCCTCTGGAGTGTTGGGGTCGGCGAAACCTCTTTCCTTCTCTTCCAACCTGCTCTCCAAGGTGTTGAATAGTAGGATGGCCCTGGCAGCAGAGGGGGCGCACTCTGATCTTCCCACACTTGGAGTTCTGTAGAGAAAGGATGAGATACACCGTGTTGAAGCTCAAGGTCTCATTGAGTTCTTAATCAGTACAGAGTAAGCTCCTTAAGAGTGTACACCAGGGTTGTTCAAGTTATTGGTAGGAGGGGGCAAGGAGCTGT
Organism: Rhynchonycteris naso; assembly: GCA_037038555.1. NCBI lineage: Eukaryota > Metazoa > Chordata > Mammalia > Chiroptera > Emballonuridae > Rhynchonycteris > Rhynchonycteris naso. Next base: position 236,146,649 of record CM072998.1, read on the forward strand.
GGAGTTAAATGGCTGGACAATTATTCAGTTCCTCAAAACTTCAATTTCCTCCCAGGAAAATGGAGATAAGGATTGCTACCTCACAGGGTTATTGGGAGGATGGAATGCCTTCTATAAAGAGCTCTCACACTGTGCCTAGCACACAGTAATGGTCCTTATCATTCTTTCATTTTTACTAACTTTGTATCCCACATGTAAACATTGTGTTTGACACATGTCAGGTGTGCCCAAGAATGACTACCTTTCCAAGCTCATGTTCCAAATTAGTAAATACCACTTACAAATCTAAGGTGTAATATTAGTCTCAGTCACTGTGGATGTCTGCTTATAAGCAAGATTCTGCTCACTGGGATCCCAGCTGTGCACTACACGGTAGAACTTAGAAATAACCCCCACCCCCTTGTGGAAAACTTGGTCTTCGTGTTAATCATAGCAAATTCTTACATAGGGACTATTGGGTACCAGATTCAGTTTGTTTTTTGATAAAATGTCTCTTGGAGTAAGGAACACAGTATCATCAGGCAGAACTGGGGTTATACTCAGCTCCACCGCTTCTAACTCCTCACTCACAAGCATCCTGGTTCATCACATGACTCATCTAGAGCACTTACAGTGGACAACATTTATTTAAAACTAGATTTAAGTACTTTTCAGCACTGTCTGCCTTTGTTTCACATGTTAACCTTTCTTTCAAGTACTGGTAAATAGTAAAGCCCTCTTTGGAAGGTATTACCCTTTCTCATTGTTCCTCTCAAAAATTCTGTTAGGTGCTTTAAAATATCTCCTTAGTACTCATAGACTGGTTCATTGATTGGAGGACTGAATGGTCTCAACAGCATTTTTTGTTGAGAATTGAGCACAGAACAGAATGATTAGGGACAGGCCGCGAATCAACAGAGACCCCTTCACTGAGTAAGCAGGCTTTACAGAAGGTGAAGAACGGGACTAAAGAGGACAGAAGGAGCAAGGAGTGGAAAAGGAACCAGCGATGGATAGTCCATCTGCATTTTTCAGATTCCACATTTGCAAATTCACTTTCTCACCAAAATGTGTTTGTCACCCCAAAATCAATACTTAGAGCACTTTCACCATCATTCATGGACATGAACACAGTGATGAAAATGTGAATTTTTCCACGCTCACATTCCCAGCTGAGGTCAAACAAGGCAATGCCCTCTCTGCCTTTTTGTTTTAGCTCCTGTGCTATATAAACGTTAAACACATGTTCTTTTTCTGATTACTATACTGCCATGTTTTATTTTGCATTTTTGTAGTTTTTGTTGGTGATTTCACTATTTCTAGTGTTGAAGTGCTGTCTGGTGTCCCCAGCACACAAGGCTGTGATGTGTTTTATGGAGGAAATACGTATGTTTGTGGAGCTTGGTTCAGGCATGAGTTACATTGCTGTTAGCTGTAATTTCAGTGTTAGTGAGTCGACAATAGATATGAAATTAGGTATCTTTAAACAGATTCAAATGTAAAACAAGGTCACCTATATAAATCAACTGATGAAAATGTGGTGGCCATAGGCTCACAGTAACCTAACCCTATATTGTTCCTAGGAATGATGAGACAGTATTAGCTAATAGTTGTTTTTAGCAACTTTGTAGATTATAACTACTGCAAATAATGAAAATTGACTGCATAAGCACATACCATCACTCATTGATAGGAAAATGAAATGCCTGACTTCAAAGAAATTCTCCTTTATCACAGACGTTCATCATCACATGTCTGACCATGGCCCTGAGAGCCAAGATTAGTCACTCCTGAAGCATACTTTCACTACCTGCCTTGCCATCTGATCTGAAGCTCCTCCCCCTGCTATGGTGTCCCTTGTGCCCCTTCCACTCTTCTGGGAGCTGCCCTCCAGGGGTTCAGACACTTTAGCCCAGCTTGGGGACTCTTATAGATTGTCTGCACAAGCCTTCTGGTTGTTCTTGTGGGAAGGGGAAGTGTGTAAACCAAGACTCTCCATCTGACTCTTACAAACATGTTTACAGACCTGATTTCTGAAGACCATGTAGCAAGTAATACAGAACACTGGCACTCGACCTTGGTGGTTCATGAGACTCCCCATCCAGGCCCTATGCAGATAACCAAATTACAGTTGGGGGGTAAGGGGAGACCTGATCCTCAGAAGCTTTAGAGCTCCCCAGGTGGTTCCAATGAGCAGCTGACATTCAGAACCACTGTGACAGGGTGCCAAGAAAATATCCTGGGTGAATATGGGATGTGTCTGCCAGAAAAATGGGTATTTAACTATCACCACCTTCCCAATGAAACACACGAGAAGGACTCCCGTCTCACATATTTTGGACTATGATTTTAAAAAGTTGTTTAAACTAGGGAAATTGTAAAAATGGTGTAAATGTGCCTTATACGTTTTTTCTAGAAATTCACCCAAAGTATATTAATTCACTGCCAATCTCTTGTGTAATGCCAGGGTGTTTCCTCTGAGCACAAATCCCCTGCTTGGCATTCTGTGTCATCTTTCTTACCTAAATAATACCCATGAAACCTCATCTCTGATTTCTAATTACACCTTTGTGGAAGCAGAAGAAGGGCCTGCAAAGCTGTCTCACCCACAATCTCTTACCTCCTACAGCTGCTTCACCAACACCTCACTCAGCAGAATTATTTGCTTTTATTATTTACCTGTACGTGTTACCAAATATTTGACTTAGTTTACATTGAAACATTTGCACTTGCGCTGGCTAGATAGCTTGGTTGGTTAGAGCATCATCCCAAAGCACAGAGGTTGCTGGTTTGATCCCTCATCAGGGCCCATATAGGAGCAGATGAATGTTCCTGTCTTTCTCATTCTCTCTCTTACTTTCTCTAAAATCAATAAAATATTTTTAAAAAGATGTTATTATAGAAATATTTGCACTCATATTATGAAGTTGCTATTTAATTAAATTGCCTGTTTATTTAGCAGGCACAAATCGACATAAAAACCACTGGTTTCTGAAAAAGAGTTGCAGAGAGGAGAGGGTTCACTTTGCTGGAGGGATGGAGCACTTTCACAGAGGGAAGCGATAGTTGGTTCATCCAGAGTTCATTGGGAAGAGGTTGATTCCTGAGGCTTTCTGCTGCGACTACCACCCAGCAACTGGGCAGGTCGTGTTATGCTAAAGCCTGCAGCCAATCCTCATGCCAACCACGTTTTATTTTCTATACTTGACAGATAATAAGAGAGCCTCCAAGTGGTAGATGATTTATGTAAATTCCCATTCCTGAAGTGGCAGACTCTGTATTTGAACCCCGTTCTTGACATCAAAGCCTGAATTTGTACCCTTAGTTTACAATACTTTCTACAAAGTTGGGGTTTCTCAGCCCGACATACTCCAGAAACAGCACAATGTGCCTGAGAGCAAACAGAATTAAATCTAGGGTGAGTCCTTCTCAATTCTCTTATATCATAAAGACAAACCAAGCTACCTGAACAATAAATTGTTGAATCTGAGCTAAATAATACTACTGATAACACCAATAACATAATTAGGGTTGGAATCTTATCAAATTTACAACAAACTTAATTTGTAACTCGATGATACACAAGGTTGTGTTACCTGGTAATTAAGCCAACATGGTCAACTCTGCATTAAAACAATTGTCTCCTGTAGTGAGAGGGGGGGTTTCTGCGGTCTACTGGGAGAATTGCTTATGACTTTGTTTCTGTGTTCTCTCTGAGGGAGATGGCCTGGTGCCGCGTCCCCCTCCTTCTACTTTCTGATAGTTGGTGAGGATGCCCAGTGCCTGCAATCAGGCTGGTCTCAGGACCCTAATATCTCCTCTGTCCCCAGTTTTAATTCTAGAGGTGTCAAATCTGTTTTCTAGACCAATGCTATGGTATCTAGGACCTCATATATTTAGCTTTTAATTTTGACATAATTTCAGACTTAGAGAAAAGTTTCAAAAATAGTACAAAGATTCACCAGATATCCTCCAGCCAGATTCTCCAAACTGTTAACATTTAAGCACATTTGTGTCCTATCTATGACTTGTTTTGAGAGTAAATTGCAGACATGATAGTCCTTTTTCCATAAATATTGCATGTATCTTCCTAAAAACAGAGACATTCTCTTGTCAGGAAATAACACTGATATACACAATTAATCTGCAGACCAAATTCAAGTACTGGCAATTGTCCCAAATATATACTTCATAGCAAAAGAAAGTCCAGGGTAATGCTTCACATTTATTTTTATGTCTCCATAGTTTTCCCTTTGTTTAGTACAGTTCCTCAGTATTTTTTGTGCTTATATTGACATTTAAAAAAGGTATAGACCAGATATTTTGTATAATTCCTCATTTGGGGTTTATGTGATATTTCCTCATAGATTCAGGCCGTGAATCTTTGGCATGGGCATTACTAAAGTGAAGCTCATTGAAACTGTGGCAGTTTGGATGAAGGCAGAGGAGCAAGTGGTCATGAGGTACATCGTGAAGGGAGGTGGCCTTTGGGGGAGGTAAGTCAGTGCACTCTGGAGGGAGGTGCTGGGTAGGAAAGGACTGCAGAAAGAAACCTATACCTCACCCCACACCCGGCCCTAGGGCAAACTTGGCCTGCCACTGGGGATTCCAGGGTGCCTCTTACCGACATTGATCTTGAAAGCTGCCTACATAACTTAATTCCTTCTGGACAATGCAGCTCCACTAATCACCTCCAAGGGTGAGTAGAGGCCATCAACTCTATTCTAAAGAACTGGACAGGCGTCCTTCTCAAGTGAGCTGGGCCGAGGACACAGGCGACTGTGAACCAGTGAATGCTCAGCTGTGGTATTTCCAGGCTCCCTGGCTGTGTTTTCTGCTTTATTTTTTTAAAGCTCTCTTCCTCCTCACCTTCCAGGAAGCAAAAGCTGCCTAGGGCAGTTAGGTACCACAGGAATCTGGAAGGAGAGCAGGCCCAATGGACTGGATTCTAGTTCCAGAGCTGTAAGTGGAGGCCTACAGTCAGGCTCACCTCTTTCTTCCAGCTCAGGGCCAGGAGTCTGATCTCAGTAGAGGTTTTCCCACTTTTGAGAGACAGGACAGTCCCCACTCCATCTGTTCTCCCTCCATCTCTTCTCTACTGTACATGCCAGCAGTCCTCTGCTACTCTCACAGTGGGCTCTGCAGTCCCCCAGCCTGGCAGCCTCACCCAGGGCCCCCACCACCCAGGAACTCCATGGTTAAGAGTCTCATGTATATATGCACGTGTGGGTAAAGTGGTAACATCTAACAAAAATCAAAGCTGTGTTGCCAACAAAATGGGGTGATTTTAGCACAAATCATTATAGGTACTAGGGAATTAATAAACAAAAAAGGAAAATCATAAAAACCCTTTCAGCTTATAGAAAAGAAAATGTTAATAGTTTTCATAAAGTATTGTTTATGTACAAATTACCAGAGAGCATAATTTCTCAAGATGTTTATCATTTATCAAATATTAATAGCTGTTACATGAGAAAAATATTTGTGCTCAAATTGGTTTGGGGTTTTTGAGTTGAACCCAGTCCCTGAGACTCCCTGTAGCACAGGAAGGAACTAAAGTGTGTGTGTGTGTGTGTGTGTGTGTGTGTGTGTGTGTGTGTGTGTGTGTGTCCTAAGTCATGGACACAGGTGGTGAGAGATGCACTGGGGACCAGCTTTCAAAGAGAAAGCACAGCTTCTCATGTTAATGAGGACCTCTGCTGCTGTGTGGTGCTAGCAGGTACGAGGTCCCTGGAACTACGGCTGCCGTGGCCACTGTGATAGATATAACAGCAAAATATTTAAAATCGTGAGCCTGAAGGGGATGCGTATTGGATGCCTACACTGCTTACCACCTTGTATGTAAGCAAACCCAGCCTCTTTCCCAAAACTTTATTTCAGTCTATATTGACAGAATTGGCCATCATAACCTTCCATGATGAACTGTCAGGGGTCCTTTGAGGTCTGGCTGATGCTATCGCTTCTCTCTCAGTGAACCCATGTTTTCATTCACTGGGCCAGAAGCGATCCAATTCCAAAAAAGCACTTTGGTAACAGCTGGGGGATGAAGTCATAACCAGGTGAGGATGTGTATGTAAAGTTGATAATGCTTTTATATTCTGATAACATTCTTTATCTACATTAGTTTGATGGCCATCTTGGATGTTATTTTCAGTCTGTACTGCCTTTAAATAAATTTAGTTTCAAAGATCATCCACGTTTTTTGCCCTGGCAGGAGTCATCATCACCTGAATTCCTCCAGTTCTCTGTAGAGCCAGTCTGATTACACGACTAATTATTACTAATTCTTGCACATACATGGCCACCATTGCTATAAGATGAGAAGTATTTTATAAGAATCTGTAGATGATGTGTGAAGAGGTGTTGTTGTGCTTTAATATGAACCCTATTGGTTTGTTTTCACAGAGCATGTCAGAACAACAAGCTAGTGATATCTTGTACCCAACCAAGGTGTTAAGGGAGCCCTCAACAGCTACGTTTAGTCATTTCCACTCACCTCCACCTCTAGAAAAGTCCAGGAAATGCAGAGGATTCTCACAAGTCATTCAGTAAACTCTCAATCACAATCTAAAGGTAGAGTTCATTCCAGGGTAGGTTTCTGGTTTTCTCTGACTCTGGGTGGGTCTTTCTGTTGATTGAGTTTATGTGTGTTTGTCCCTCGGAAGTCCTGTTTATTTTGATAAGTTATTGTTAAGCTCTAAGAATACTGCTATCTTAAAAATACAACTATGTCATGAAATATAATATTTGGTTCTTACTTAGGGATTCCTCAGATCTGTCTAGAGGAAGGATTCACAATTACAAGAGGAAAAATGCCTGTTAATAAAGTTCAAATTTAAGACTATATATATTTCTTTACCTTACTACCCAGCAGGAGAGTTTTGACTGAACTCATGATTTTGAACCTGAGTTGCTCATTTACATGATCCAAGGATATGAGAAGAAACTCTTCTGGGATTACTATGTCAACTACACTCCATTTGACTGTTTGCTTATCTATGAAGTGAGTCACATTGAGCTCACACAGTTCTAAAAAGGCAATAAAGTGAACCCATTTTCCTAATCTATGCATAAAGTAGTGATGGGATGGGGTGGGGAAGATGTGGAAGGAGGAACAGAAGTCCAACTAATGCTTTGAGTACACAGGCTATTGAGGATACTTTCATGTAGCCTTGGCCACACTGACAGATTACTTTATGTCTTTTTTTCACAAGCTTCCTTTCCCTCCGTTTTTATGTGGCCAATTCTTACCCAACCTTCAAGTGCCAATTCAAATGTCACCTCTTCAAAGAAGCCTTCTTTTGATGCATTGCCTCTTCTGCTCCCTTGAACTCCTATGGAAAGCTACCTCTAGTTCTAATTAATGATTGTCACTTTAGAGTGGTATTCTAATATTGTTATTTATCTACACAGAGGTCCTACATCAGATGGTGAGCTCCTGAAGGAGGATCCAGGCAAGCTTCCTTTGTTCTGCTTTAGTTTTATTTTTTTGTTGTTACTCTAAGCACTAAGCACGGTGCATACAAGCAGCAGGTACTGAGTGAGCTGAGTGAGTCTGCCAAATGAAGACTTAGAATGATATATGAGGTTACTACTACTGTGTTGGAACCCAGAGAGGCAACATTTTGCTTTGGTGCATGGGGAAATCTATTATTAGTCATTGGTATGGGTTGAATCGCATCCTCCCAAAATATACAGAAGTGCTCATCTCCAGTAGCTGTGAATGAGACCCTATATGAAAACCAGGTCTTTGTGGATGATCCACTTAAGAGGTCATTAAAGGTGGGCCCCAATTCAATACGACCTTGTCCTTATTTTTTTAAAAAGTAAGGCAAATTAGGATATAAATAGATTTTCTTGCACACAGCAAGAATGCCATGTAAGGTTGAAGGCAGACATCAGAGTGATGCACCTACAATTTAAGGAATATCAACCCAATATTGTTAGAAAACCACCAGAAGCCAGGAGAGAGGCAGGAACAGATTTTTTTCTCACAGGAGGAAGCATCCCTGCCCACACTTTAATCTTGTATTTCTGGCCTTTAAAATTGAGACAGATTTTTGTTGTTGAGGCCACCAGTTTGTGGTACAGCAGCCCTAGCACCAATATATGTGTGTGTGTGTGTGTGTGTGTGTGTGTGTGTGTGTGTATACTGTTACACAGTAACTATATCCTACCTCTTACTTTCTCTGATCTTCTAGTTTTTCAAAGGGTGGTTGGGGCCACAGAGATGGATTTTAAGTGGTTGGATGCTTCAACTGGAAAGAAACAAGGAGTAAGATGGTTGCTTTGGTAATATATTGTGGTAAAAGAAATATAATAATAATATTTAAATTTTCTTAGAATGAATTATTTCATTCAATCTTCTAAGAAGTCTACCCTTGCAAGAGGTAGAAAGGGTAGATGTGATTTCCACCCTAGCTTTTCAAAGGTGGAAACTAACATTTATTGAGTGCTAGGCATTGTTCAAAGTACATGACTTATATTTTGCCATCTAGCCCTGAAAACCACACTGATATAGCTAGTCTGACCCTCATTCTACAAACAAGAAAAGTTACAAAGAGAAATTAAGATACTTGCTCATAGTCACATCAGTGAATAGGGAGCTGGGATTCAACTCAGATCTTCTGAGGCAGAACCAAAGTGGATCCCATTGGTCTTCGTGCCATTGTTTAATGACAAATCACTTCATCTGTTTATCCTCTGCCTCAAATGGAGACGATACATGGTTATATGCCAAATTAGTCTTCCACTGGCAGGTCCGGGAGGACCTTGAGTTTATTTAGGTTGAGGACAGTGTCTTACTCGCCTTTACATTCCTGTGCCTAGCATAGTGCCAGGCACATGGAAGTCCTCAATGAATGTTTGGCAGATGAATTCGTTTCTCAATGCATTACAATTAATTTCATAAACAAAATAACTTTATGTTTTCATGTGTGAACAAAGTCCAAATTCTCTGGGATGCCATCTGGTAATAAAAATAAACTTTCTTTGATAGAATGAACATTATATAGGAATTACAAGGTTTTAGATTCAGCCCTAGCTTCATCATTTACTAACTGTGAAACTTTGGTTTCCTCATTGTAAACTTAGAAGTTGGTCTACATGACATCTGCAGTACCTTCCAGGTTTCAGATTCTATGCTTTCGACAATAAGACTCACTCTGAGGACTTTCGTTATCAGTTTAGGGCATTTTATTTAAGAAAATAATTCATTGTGACCTGGAGCAATTAACTGGGCAGTATAAAGCAACATTTTTGCTTAGAATGTTCAGAAGCAGCTTTTCATTACACTTGGGACACTTATTTAAGGTGCATCTGCATACAAAATAATAAGAAAATTGTGAATATTAAGGAGCTTAAAACCAGCTATTATAAACTTTTATAAACCAGTTCAACTGGATGCTTCTGTTAAATGGGCAGAAAGGATACCTTACAGTGACTAGCACCCATCGTTAAATCTTCTAAAGTTCCTTTACGTGTGAACACTTTGTGATCTGGACCTGCAAGTTTGGAATACTGCTAAAGTACATGGCCAGATAAGGCACCTTCCTGATAGAGTGCAGATAGTCATGAGAGGTTATTTGTCAATTTTTACTTCTTCCTTTGGCAGGTATTGGTTTAACTCCAAGAAAAAGGTGTCCTGAAGAAATGAACTCAGGAAGTTTTTGAGAGTGAATGAAGTAATCACATATCTTAAACTGAAGACAAATTGAGGGAGGAAAATCCAATTTTAGGGCAGTTTCTTAAATGAAGTTGAAAAGGCCCTATATCTATATCTATCTATCTGTATCTATATCATCTACATCTATATCTATTTGTCTGTCTATTCTGTCTATCTATCATCTATCTATCTATCTATCTATCTATCTATCTATCTATCTATCTGTCTGTCTATCATCTATCTATAATCTATCTGGCTTGTGTTATGACATATGTGTAAATAAATCTGGAAATGGGAATAAGAAATGCCTCCTCTACCCCAAGGCTCTGTTGGAAGCAGCTGCAAGATTAAGCCTTGATTTGCCCACACCCAGGTTATAAGTCCAAGATAATAATTGGCAGAGCTCTGTTGAAAAGTAGGGAAATTTGAAAATGTGGTGAACTTTCTGAAACCTGGACTGTTTCCAGCTTCTCCATGAATTTATATATCTTGCATGATTGTACTGCACTAATCAAGAAAGAGTTGTCTAGCTAACATGAGTGATGTTATTGAGTTGGTCAATATACTAGCTATAGGTTTGATGATAAAATGGAAATGAAAGTGATAACTATCACTGACCTTTTGTACACATGATTGTACCACATGTGCCACAAAACTTCTTAGACATAAGAAGTTTCTTTTTTTATATCAAGTGAGGGGTGGGGAGGCAGAGAGACAGATTTCCACATGCACCCTGACCAGAATCCGCTGGTCAAGTCCTCTATGGGGCAATGCTCTGCCAATCTGGGGCCGTAGCTAGGTTGCTCAGCACCCATGCTATTTTAGTGCCTAAGGCAAGGCCATGGTGCCATCTTCAGCACCCAGGGCCAACTTGCTCCAATCAAGCCATGGCTGTGGGAGGTGAAGAGAGACAGAGAAAGTGAAGGGAGAGGAGGAAGGGTGGAGAAGCAGATGATCGCTTCTCCTGTGTGCCCTAACTGGGAATCAAACCTGGGACATCCATACCTAGGGCCGACACTCTACCACCGAGCCAACTGGCCTGGGCCTTATCTGTTCTTTATATATATATATATTGTCATCTATATATAGTAATAACACTATTATTTTTCTCCAATAGAAATCCATTAAGTTTTGCTATGGATTAATTTCATAGATAAAGATTCAGAGAGTCAGGCAGGAGCAGGAGAGTTTCACATGCTTACTTTAGATTCATCTCACTGTGACAAAATTGAGGAGCAGAAAAAGAAGTCCTTATCTGATATTAAGTTAGTAAATGCTTGGCCCCAGGATTGCACACACATTTTTTGACTGCAGAACTTGTGCTCATTCCACTCCCTCCTCCCACTCCTTCCCCTCACATTTACTTCATCTTTATTATGTGCTAAGCAAGACAATTGCTGTAGGATGTTTTATTTACTTCTCTCAACAATGACTTGCTATTGGTATTTTTTGTCTGTAAATTGCAGATGAAGAAAGTAGGCTCAGAGAGGCTAATTTGCTTAATATCACTCAGCCATAAATGGCAAGAAAGAATAATTATCAAAGTCATGTATTACCTTTGTATAAGTATATTAACATCTACAATTAAATGTTTGATCAAATTCAACTAATTACATATTTTTCCTTTTGATTATAACTAAAGTTCTGCTTTAACTTGGGTTAGACGATAACTTCCTGGCAAGAAATATAGTGCTTAAGAACTCTGAGGACGTTTGTGAAAACCAGATACAACTTGTTCATGTTTACTAAGGGTCATTGTCATCATTATTAGCTAAAGAAACCACGAGTTGTATTCTTTAAGTAAGACCTCAATAATAACTGATTAATGTAATTATTCACTTTCTTAGGCACGTTCACTGAATTTTGTTATAATTTTGTGAAACTTCACCCATTTAACAGGAAACCCAGTATGTTGGCTGTCTGCTTGACCTGATGCTTCTTTCACCTTCCTGTTGGGAAAAGGTATAAAATCATTTCAAAGCAGATATGGGAACTCAGGATGAGACAGCATGTCACCTGAATAAAATTGTATATTCTTTAGCCTTTTCCAGTAAAAGTAAAAAATAATAACCAAAACCTAGCACCTAGTAAAAGTAAGAGTGAGGAGAGAGGAGCGTATGCGTGAAAAAGAATAAACGGAAAGGGGATATGCACTCTAAAATAGAAATCTGTTTGTCAGGGATGTTATTGGATACCGCACTTCTCCAGAAGTCTCTTTTTATACACAATTGCAAACGGAATTATAATATGTTTTAGTATTTGGTTAAAATTTGGTTGTCTTTGCATCTCCTGCAGAATCCAGAAAAGAAAAAAAGAAAAAATGAGAAGCATTGAAAAAAACTGCACAGCGACTACAGGATGTCCTGTTAACATTTATCTGGTAAGGCAGACCCATGACTCACTATAAAATTTGACACATCGGAAATGGTTTTATTGTGCTTAGTATTTTTCTCCTCATAAATATTAAAAACATAGATTTGAGGATAACAACCTATATTTGTCCTGATATAATGGTATTCTTTTATAATTTTTTCTGAAGTGAAATTTAACCTAGATGTGTAGATAATGATAACCCAGATGGTATAAGCAGCAGAGAGTCAAGCCTGATATCTGAACTCTCAAAATTCAAGTACTTCCCCCTTTTTAAGTTGATAATAAATGGTATGAAGAAGCTATCTCTTGATTGAATCTCTATATTTTGTCATTAGTTTTGCAAAGCCAGGATACACTTGCTCAACTAAAATCCTCCTTAGCCTTTGAGCTATACAAAACCAATATGTTGAAAAACAATTATGGGTAATCAGATAATAATAATGAAAAGAATAACAATTTCACATTAAAAAAAAAGGATTTCAACTTTCTCATTGTGATTAAGAAAAGCAAATTTTATGCTTTCAGCTCCAGGATCCTTTAAGTGGCAAAACAAAGATACAAAATGAAGACACAAAGGTGTCTCTTCCTCCACTGTTTTAAATTGCAATTACACTGTCTTGTTTCAGTTGCCTAAAATGTCTCCTCCACACAAAATCTTCTTGATTACATTACCTCAAATGGTCTTTTTCCTCTCAGTATACATTTATTGCCAAAGCACATTATTTAACAATATATATTTAGCAAAGACAGAAAATGTCCCTCAGTGTCTTCTTTGAGATTTTAAAGTGATAAACTGTAGCTCTAGTTTCTTGCACTTTTCATTCATATTCAGATATTGGCCTGGTTGTGCAAGTGTGGGTAGGGTTTGTGTGTGCATGCAGGTATGTGTGTGTATGTAGAGTATGTTTTTAGAGATGTGCATATAGAAATGGAATTTGTATGTGTAGGGGTGTGTGTATGTACAGGTGTATGTATGTTTGGAGATGTGTGTGCAGGGTGTGAATGTGTGTAAAGACATTTCTGTGTATAGAATGTGTGCTTGTGCTCTGAGGAGTGTGTGAGTAAGGATGTGTATGGAGGGGTGTGTTGTGTGTAAAGATGTGTGTTTATTTATGTGTGGCTATGCATGGATGTGTGTGTGTGTGTGTTTGTGTGTATAAGAGAGAGAGGGAGAGAACAATATCTGAGGGAAATTTTTTGAAAAGTGGGTCAGCCATGAGGAGGATTTAAGTAAGTTTAGAAAATAAAGAAGGAGGGGTGAGTTGAAGACATTGTGTGGTCTTAAATACCCAGGTAAATAAATTGCAGTTTCATTTAATGACCAGTAGAGAATCACTGTCCTTTGTTAGTAGGCACAGGGAAGGAAACAACGTAAAGATGCTTTATGAGATTCCTGCATTGTGCTGGACCTTATGATTGAGGAATTGGAATTTGATGGTAAGGGTTGGGAAGTGAAGGTGAAGAAGGGTAGAAACTAATGATTAATGTCTGAGTGGTCACGACTGGTAGGGTCAGGGGCTCAGTTATCCCTCAGCTAGAGCTCAAGATTCAGATAGTTAAACTCACTAACCTTGGTTCCTGGTTTTTAAAAGAGCAAAACTTTGTAGGACTGGTGTGAGGATTAAATGAGACACTACACATAAAGGATTGAGTCCGTGGGAAATTCTCAATAGATAAAATAAAAGAAGAAGATATAGAAGAGAAAGAAGAAATTTCAGGAAAGTGAAAGGAACACATCTTTTGGGTTAAAATAAAGAACTATTTTGATTTTTGATCTTTCTTTTTTTTTATTTCCCCAGGGACAGAGAGAGAGTCAGAGAGAGGGATAGATAGGGACAGACAGACAGGAATGGAGAGAGGTGAGAAGCATCAATCATGAGTTTTTCATTGTTGTCGCAACACCTAAGTTGTTCATTGATAGCCCTCTCACATGTGCCTTGACCGTGGGCCTTCAGCAGACCGAGCAACCCCTTGCTGGAGCCAGGGACCTTGGGTCCCAGCTGACGAGCTTTTTGCTTAAGCCAAATGGGCCTGCACTTAAGCTGGCAAGCTCGGGGTCTCGAACCTGGGTCTTCTGCATCCCAGTCCAACGCTCTATCCACTGCACCACCGCCTGGTCAGGCGATTTTTGACCTTTCAAAGTTTTTCTACTGTATCTAATTCAGAGTCACAGTAGGAATGTCTCCAGACTCCATGGGGTAAAACTTTCAACATAACTCAGATTCAGGAAGCTATTGGGAAAGAAAACAATCCCCAGGGAGAAAATATAGTGCATTTTTATTCATTAGAAAAGGCACATGTTGGCCGTCTCAGGTGAGTGTGATTCCTCAAACTATTTCTTACTGTGATGGCAAAGTAGGGATGACTGGCTCACTGAGAACAGGAGGAATTGCAAATGCTGGGTATGAAGACTGGATGTCAGTCCAGTGTGCAAAATAATATAAAAGAATAATGTGTTGATGTATGTTATCTACCATTTCAATACAAAGCTATGGGATGGCTTGTCCAAATAATAGGGGTTGCAATTCCTCTAATTTTTAACTTAAAGTCATACATCAATTACTTAATCTTTCACCCCATAGATCTGTAAATAGGAATCATAAGACTTGCCATTTATTTCTTTTTCCCTACAGCCCCTTTTATTGGTTCTTCTCTTTGGCTAATAAGTATTGTTACAGAAGGTTTTGCATCCCTTATGCAATGTGCTAAAGTATATATTTGTACTCATCAAAAAAAAATCCTCACATTTATTCAACACTAAGTTATTGTTGACCATGTACTTTGTGCTAGGTGCACTGACAGTGACAATTATTCCCATTTAATAGCAGAGAACACTGAATTTCAATGAGATCAAGAGTATTGCCCCACATGGCAAAGCTGGAAGCCTGAGTCCCTACACTGTACACCCCCATTCCCTGAGTTTGTTCAACCCAGCCTCTGCTAAGAAACAGTGTGAAAATCCCTCATGACAAACATAAATTATCCTCGGCCAAGATCAAATAACATCTTTGTGTTATCCAGCATAAAATTCAAGTGAGAATTTACCAAAAAATCTGCAAATGTAGTTTTACTTCTAAAATAAAAACAATAAAATAAAATGCAAGTGAGCGTGTTGACTTCTCAAGACAATAAGCTTCTTCAGTGACCTTATGTAACATTATGTACCCCAAGTGCTGCGTTATTAGAAAATTGAAACAAAAGTAGGAGGGAATATTTTCTGGTCTTTTTCAAACATTGTGCCATATAAAGGTGAAAAGAGACTAGGAAGAAAAAGAAGAAAATATCTGGTTAACCATGAAGTCAAGTGTAAAATTCATTATAAGATAAAATTACTTTTTTTCCTAAAAATAACATTCTGGTTAACTTTGATGTTGTGGACAAGTTTGAGCCTAATGAATACTAATTTGGAAAAAAAAAAGTGAAATGAAAATAGAGAAGAAATTTTTTTCTTTTTTTTTAAATTTCTTTTTATTTATTTATTTTAGAGAGGAGACACAAAGTGAGAGAGAGAGGGAGAGAAAACAGGGAGGAGCTAGAAGCATCAACTCCCATATGTGCTTTGACCAGACCAGTGCAGGGTTTTGAACTAGCGACCTCAGTGTTCCCAGGTCAACGCTTTATCCACTGCGCCACCACAGGTCAGGCGAAATTTTTTTCTTTTATGATCCAATTTAGACATTAAGAAATAACAATACTATGAAAGAAAGAATAAATTTTTTCTGAGAAATGGAAACCTTTCAATATTGTTTTTGTTTATGTTGAGGGTCAATCTTAAATAATAAATTTTTAATAAGTTAATAACTTCTAAAAAGACATTTTTCAAAACATTAAAAATAAAAGTAAAATGATGAATTTAATATAACTGCATTACAATATTATGGAGAATAAATCTCAACAGACCTATGGGGATGGTCTAGGAGAGAAAGAGGTCAGGAACAGAGAGCAGACGCGGCCTGTTGCACAGCTCAGACTGGGCTTCCCTACTAGATTCCCCACTAAAGGTAGGGAAATATGGTCTTGCTTGTTTCTTTCAAAAATCTTTATTATTATTTGTTTGTTTTGTTGTGTCTTCCTTTAGAACATAGAGACTTCTGAAAAATTGCAAGCCGATTTTTCTGGCAAATCAACTGTTATGCACTGAGTTGTATTTCTCTCCACCCCAACTCATATGTTAAAACTGTAATGTTGAGAGCACCAGAGAATGTGACTGTATTTGGAAATAGGGTCTTTAAATAGGTACTTAAGTTAAAGTGAAGTAATATTGATAGGCCCTATTCTGATATGTCTGGTATCCTTATAAGAAGAGGAGTTTAGGGCATAAGACATAATCTTGTCCTCATGTGAGAATATAGGGAGAAGAAAGCCCATCTACAATCCAAGGAGAGAAGTATCAGAAGAAACCAACCCTACTGACACCTTGATCTTGGACTTCTAGCCTCTGCAATTGTGAGAAAATAAATTTCTGTTGTTTAAGTCACCCAGTCTGGGGTATTTAGTTATGATAGCCCTAGTAGACTAATATATCAACCAAACAACCAATAAACAAAAATCAGAAAAGAACCAAACCCTCAGGATTTCAAACCTAATGGCAGTCTCTCCATTATCATCTCCTTCTTCAATGACAGAATCACATGTTAGGGACAAATAGAGAAATAAATATAAATGCTCTCTCTCTCTCTCTCTCTCTCTCTGTGTGTGTGTGTGTGTGTGTGTGTGTGTGTTGCAAGAGCATACTTCAGTTCCCTCATTCTGCTCACCAAGAGATCCTGGATGCCACATTACCAATAAAAATGAATGTACCCAGTGCTTAGATCTTGACTTCTGACTACCATTCTCCTCTAAAAAAATACACGGTTCTTTGGAGAAATGTTCAATTTCATGGCTAGAACAAGGAAAGCACAAGATAAGTTTGGAACATCTTGTTGAAATAAAAAACAAGTAAGTACTCAAAAAATGATGGCACCTGTCAAAAAGCACTGAAACCACTTTTAAGAAACTCTTGCATGCCAAATCTGGGTCAATTTAGAGTAAATTAAATAATAAGAGTAACAAGTTAAAATAGATTATAGGTAACAGATTATATTGATTGAATAAAATAGAAACCAGGAGTTTATGCTGATATATAAATTGAAGGATAAATGAGAATCAGGATATTTACATAGTTTCAACATTTCTCCCAAAGACAGATTGGTTTTCTGTCAGACAAACTTTAAAACACAGACTGTAATAAGATACAAAGAAAGATGTTAATTACATAATAATAAGTTAATTTAATAAAAAATTATAACATTTTAAAATATCTACCCACTCAGCATAGAGAACCTGAATATATAAAACAAATATTAATAGACTAAAGTGAGAAATAAGTGGTACAGAACTTAAATATCCAACTTACATCAATGGGTAGGTCATACAGACAGAACACCAACAATGAAACATTGGTCTTAAATTAATGACACATAATACCAGACAGGCTTAGATATTTACATAGCATTCTACCCAAAAGCAACAGAATATACATTCTTCTCAAGTGCACATGGAATATTTTTCAAGATAGGTTACAGGTTAAGCTACAAACACATCATAATAAATTTAAGAGAACTAATACCATATCAAGCAACTTTTCAAACCACAATGGTATGAAACTAGAAATGAATTATAAATAAAACTGAAAAATTAAAAATATGTGGAGAATAAATAGCATGCTACTGAACAAACAGTGGGTCAAAGAAGAAATAAAAAATAAAATGAAAATATACCTTGAGACAAGGGAAAACTGAAATGTAACATACCAAACTTTAAGAGATAGAGGAAAAGCAGTTTAAAGAGGGAAGTTTATAGCAATAAAAGCCTACCTCAAGAAACAAGAAAATTCTCAAATAAACCACTGATTTTATACATCAAGAAACTAGAAAAAGAAGAACAACTGAAAATGAAAGTTAATAGAAGGAAAGAAATAACAAAGTTTAGAGCAGAAATAAATAAAATACAAACTAAAATAAATTGAAAATATCAATGAAACCAAGACCTTTTTTTTAAAGAAAGATATACTATATTGACATAATTTCATCTAGACTCACCAAGAAAAAAAGAGTAGGCTCAAGTAAATAAAATGAAAAAACGACAAGTTACAACTGTCACAACAGAAATACAAAGGATCTGATGCCAAAAATAAAAGCAAAAAAAGCAAAAGTAAACAAGTGGGATTACATCAAACTAATAAGCTTCTGCACAACCAAGAAAACCATACAAAAAATTCAAAGGCAGCCTACTCAAAGAGAGAAAATATTTGCTAATTGTATAACTGAGAAGGGGTTTATCTCCAAAATATGTAAAGAAATCATACAACTCAATAGCAAAAAACAAACAAACATCCAAACAATCTCATTAAAAAATGGGCAATAGATCTGAATAGACATCTTTTTTTCCAAAGAAGACATACAAATTATCAACAAGTACATGATGCTCAACATCATTAATCATCAGAGAAATGCAAATCAAAACTACAATAAGATATTACCTCACAGTTTTTGGAATGGCTATTATAAAAATCCTATGTATAACAACTATTGGTGAGGATGTAGAGAAAAGAAAAGAAAACCCTTGAGCGCTATTGGTGGGAACAAAATTGGTGCAACCACTGTGGAAAACAGTATGAAGTTTCTTTCAAAAATTAAATATAGAACTAGCATGTAATCTAACAATTCCACTTCTGGACATTTATCTAAAGAAAATAAAAACACTAACTTAGAATTTATCTGCAGTCCCATGTTTATTGAAGCATTGTTTACAACAGCCAAGACATGGAAACAGCCTAGGCATCCATTGAGGAATGAATGGAAAAAGAAACTGATATATTTATAAAAAAGATATTATTCAGCCATAAAAAGAATAAAATCTTGCCATTTTTGACCATATGGGTGGACCTTAAGTGCATTATGCAAAGTGAAATAAGTCAGACAGAGAAAGACAAATACCATTGGATCTCACTTATCTGTTAAATTTAAAAATAAGTAAATATATAAAACAAATTCACAGATATAAAACAACAGAATAGGTGGTTGTGGGAGGTGGGAGATGGGAGAAATAAGTGAGCTTATTTTTTAGTTTAAATAAACTTAATAACAAAACAAAGTTTTCCCCCACATAATACTTATTAATTATAAAGGGAAGAAGAGTTACTATTCAGTGGAAATACCTGGCAAACACCAACTTCAACAAGTGATTAAAGTAGTGAGTTGATGTTGACTTGGCCTGCTAGCATGCATTGAGTTAACAAGACCTGTGATGTCAAAGCATCAGAAATAAACTACATGGTAATCACAGATGGAACAATAGGTCAGCAACTTAGCATAGACTGATTGAAGTCTGCAACTGTTCTGTATGTTTATTTTTGCAACTTAAAAACAATAAGAGAGAGAATGATCTGTAGATGTGCCCACCTTCACTACATTAAACTTCTGGAGGGCAAGGAAAATGTCTTAGTCACTTAACAGTCCTCTAAGTGCCCAGAATATTTAGCACGTGTTGAGGGAAAGAGTAAATATTAATGACTCAAACAAAAAGGTTCTGCATTTCTCTTTGTGCAGTTACCTCCTCTGAGGCTGTTGATTAACATTTTGTTTTCCCTGTTGATTGGAGGACTATTTAGTGTTACAGCTTGTGTTTTCTTCCTAAGTCAAAGTCTACTACTTTTTCAAGATTCTCTGAAAAATATGAGAAGTCAAATCAAAGCTCCTTAACTTTTTGCTATTCTCTCCTTCCTTTGCTGCTTGACATCATCTTAGACCCTAAAAAAGTAAGAAATAATTATTTTTACATATGCCAATAGCAGCCTTCCATTATTTTCTGTGTTGACCAAGTGGTCATTTTTTCTCAAATGGGAGTTAGGATCTGGCAAACTGAAAATTAAAATTAGGACTCTCCGGAACATCTTGTCATTGTGTTCACACGAGATGGAGTGAAGCTTCTGGCATGAATCACAGAATGTTTGCTATGGACAAGAGGGAGAAAGGCAAGGGCTGCAGTGGTGGGCCATCTTTGAGTCTGAGAGAAGTAGAAGGAAGGGGAGTAGTAGGTAGAGGGCCATGCATCTTCCCTTCCCACTGACATACCCTCTACTTGCCCTGAGGATGGCCATAGTCTGAGAGAGAGCAGAAGGAGGAAGAGACACCTCAAGTTGTTGAGCAGGAAAATGGAAAGAACCACCTGACTGGGGTCCCATTCTGTGGTCTGTTACTGTTTGAAGATGATGATGGTCAGGGACACAACTCAGGGCCCACCAGAGCTAATGAGGGACCATAATGCCACCCCTAGAGATACTAGGAATGACAGAAACCAATGAATGGAGGATCCTTGTCTGTGATGTGAGGAGTGTGCAGAGATGACTTTCTCACTGTAGATACATTAATGGAAGATAAAACTGTAATGAGATAAGATATTTAGGAAGTTGAAGAGTTTTGAGGTCCTGATTCTTTGAAGGTGACATCAAAGCTAAATTATTCAGTAGGTGTACTAAGCTATTTAGTTTTAGCATGCACATGTTTTTGTATTGCATGGCTGACTCATCTATGGTTTCTGTTTTATATGCCATGTGAAGTGTGAGCTAACTTTTCAGTTCTGAGGGACATATTGAAAACAAGGGGAGGTGACTGGCAAAGCCCTTAGTGGCATGGACAGTGATGGGAAAGGCCTGATATCCCACTGGTCTGACCTAGCAAGGCATGGTTTATGTTTACAAAGATAACTCTGGCCTTTTATTCATTAAAAAACAAAACAGAAACAAAAAAAACCCTTTAGTCCTGGGATAAAAGTTTGAAAAGCTTCACGTTCTTCAATCCTTTAAAAAATGAAATAGTAACTTTCTGTGTGTTGTGATCCTTGCCCCTGGGGCATATCTGCTTGGATACTATTAATAAGATAGACTATATTTTAAAAGTCTTTTTGGGGAAAGCTATAGCCTTTTGGTGACTGGAAACAGACAGCAAGAAAACATGTCTCAGTTTCCAAGACCCAGGGACAGCAGACACCTGGCAGAAGCTCGGTAGCACCTGTTGTTGAAACACGCTTTTGTGTCCCTTGCAGTTAACATTGGGTATTGGGTGACCTGGGCATGTTCCATGGCCATGCTCGAGTTCTGCCTAATTTGTTGTGTTTTCCGTATATAACCTACTGAAACCTCTCCCAGGACCTTAGTTGTGCTTTGGAAATAAGATTTTCGGCCACTCGGAAAAGAGATGGTTGATTAGCAGAAGCCATTAGTATTTGGGTGTTGCTGTCCATTTTCCTCATGCTCCTATAGTGTCAACCTGGAATGCTGAGGTTGCCGGTTTGAAACCCTGGGCTTGCCAAGTTAAGGCACATATGAGAAGCAATTACTATAAGTTGATGCTTCCCCTCCCCTTCTCTTCTCTCTAGACTGTGCTGTACAATCAGTGCTTGGTATAAATCCAGTGTCAGCGTTTCCCATAACGACACCATTTTTATACATCTACAGCTGTCTTTACACAAGGCCCAAACATTTAAATGAAAAGTTAAAAAATTTTCATCTGTTCTTCAGATTTTTTGACATAGATAAAACTGACCATTTGGATGTTCCCAGGTTCTAGCTACTCAGTGTGATGTGGGCAACTCCTCTGATATTATTATTTCTCTCCCTGTCTTTCATCACTTTTAGGGTTGTCTCCCCTAAATGGCAGGAAAAGTCTAATCCCACGGACAAATGTAGTAAAAGGACTGATTTTTATAAGCACTGAGAAAATATAAAGTTAATTTTCCTTTTTTATAGGCACCAAAGAAATGCAAATTGGAAAGAAATGTAGACCAGATTAGGGCTGAGATGCCTGGTCCTTAGAGTCAGCACTGCTTTCCCTCAGTTCTCTGGTGTGTGGCAAGTCATAGCGTCCGTTAATAAAAGAGCAGGTGGTGCCAGGTGACCTGTGCAGATGCAGCCAGATGCTAGAATATTTAATAGGATGGGGCTCTTAATTGTTTAGCAATAAATATTCATCTTTAATGCTGCATTTTTTGGGGGGGAAAAGACCTGAAATGGATGTGGGGTACAGTGAGAGGAGATGCTATAATGCTCGTGATAGGCCTGGGGATTACTGAATGGTCAAGTTGGCTTGTAAGGGCAAGCTATTTCCCCAGTATTTAGAGATGATCCTATCCCAAGAAGGCCAATTTTCAATGGTCTGTTCGGTTATATGTGGATGAGGTGACTGTCTCAGACAGAAGAGGAGAATTGAGTGAGATTGTGTGGAAGGTAAGGGACCAAACCGCTGAAGCTTTGTTCTGGATGGTTGCAAAGAAGTAGGCAGGCCCCTGGAGAAAGCTTCTGCAAAGCAGGAGAGAATATCATTGTTTGAGCAGCAATGTCCAATGGAAATATAATGCCAGCCACATGTCATGGTTAATTTTTTTTTGAAGATTTTATTTATTAATTTTAGAGAGAGGAGAAAGAAAGAGAAAGGGAGGTGGATGAAGAACAAGAAGCATTAACTCTTAGTAGTTGCTTTTTGTCTGTGCCTTGACCAAGCAAGCCCGGGGGTTTTGATCCAGAGACCTCAACATTCCAGGTCAATGCTTTCTTCACTGCACCACCATCATCAGGCTCACGGTTAATATTTTAATACTTACATTAAGAAGGTAAAATAAAAAAGAGCAGATGAAATTCATTTTAACCATATATTGTGTTTACCCCCAGATACCCAAAATATAATTAAACATTTTATTGATATAAAAATTATTAATATATTTTCCATTTATTCAAGTACTAGGTCTTTGAAATCACGTGTGTGTTTTCCACTTAGAGCACATCTTGGTTTGGACCAGCCACATTTCTAGTTCTCCACAGCCATGTGTGACTGCAGCTGCAGACTTGCAAAAGGCTGGGTGGGACCTGAGCACATATTATCAGCATTATCAAAAACCTGGTTTTGTTTGTTTGTTTTGTTTTTTACTGTGACTGTAGTTATTCTCTAAGTAGTTCCTTCTTTGGTAACCTGGTAACCCTTGCCTTTGTTTTATAAATGCCAGCATTCTGTGCCATGCTAAGTAGAATCCTGGGATCTCATTTGCTTGAACTCTTCATGGAAATACTTAAGAGTAATATAATGAGAAGTGGTGTTAATGGAATCCCAATGTTTTTCCTTGAGTCCACCTGCCTACAGGCACTGGATTAAAGAAATGCATGAGCAGGAATTTGCAGTATGGAAAGCAAAATAGTTTAATATTAAATTGGCCAGTCCAGAGATAGGGAACTAAGGCTAAAAATCCAAGTCTCTGATATTGTGTAGGTCACAGATTATACAGAGCAAAATCACAAGACACCATGGGTTAGGAGGATTGTGTCTGTGTGGGAGCTAATAGGTTGGAGGGGAGGTAAGGGTGATGAATTATTTCTACGGTTCTTGAGGACAGCTCTGAGGTCTGTTCGGGCTCCCTCTTCCAGTCTCATGGCCAGGGAGTTGTTCTAACTTAGGGCTTAGGAACAAACACATAACTTTGGTAAAGATGTTATCGTTAGCCTGCCAGAGGTCCAGATGTGTGACTATTGTCAGGTCCCCACTACTGTCTTCTGCTCCTGAGAGAGAGATGTCGAGAGAGAGAGAGATGCCGAGAGAGAGAGAGAGACACACATATATATGATTTCTAGAGCTAAGATTTAAAACTAAATTAAAGTCATAAGGACACTCAACTTTAATTCCACCCTTTCTTTGATCATTCCTCAGTATTGAGAGAGAAGGAGCTATGACCATTCCAGCTGCTTCCTGATGAGAAGGGATGGATTTGGGGGGTTAGAAGAATAAAACTGTTTGACATGTAATTCAAAATATTCTTGAGGTCCTAGGCTGAGGGTCTGCATTTGAATCATCATCAGGTTGTTAGTTTTAGCTGCCTTCAGGCAGCAATTGTAAAGGCAGCAGCACCCAATAAGTATCTTAGTACCACACGAAACAAAACTAATATGGGCATTTCCCAGTGGCTGGGAAGAGAAGTGAGCCAGTGGGTACTGCATCAGTATGAGAAAGGTTATCAAACTGGTCTGTGGTTGTCCTCATGTGGTTTAACAGATCAGTAATGTTGGCTTCATGAGCAGGAATATACGTACAACACTTTTGTCAGATTAGGTTACATGTTCCCCCTTGGGTTGCCATCAGAAAGACTAGGGCCATTTGGTTCTGTAGAGCCACTTTCTCATTTGGGCTCTTACTTGGTTTAAAAGAAAAATGCTTTGTCTGGAATCATTGAGGGCAGAAGCTCTGAATTTTGCTAAGGTCCATATTTCTAGTTTTGCTGAAATTCCTGCTTAAGAGAGGAGAAAGAGACAGGCCATTCCCACCAGGTCGTGTTCCTTGGCCATCTGGACCTTAGTGATGACAATTATGGGGTTTTTCAGGGAGGGTCATATAGACCCATCCTAGCAAAAGTAGGAACCCCAAAGTATATTGCTCAGTCCAGCTATAGGGGAGATAAGGTCAAAGATTAGTACCACAAATCCAAATTCTTTCTTTGGATGCAGAAAAGGCCCCAGGTAAGAAGAACTTATTTACTCTTCCTATCCATTTAATGTCCAGAACTTTATGTATAAGGTGACAGGAATTCAGGGATACTCATTCCATCTTATGAGGGGCTGTTCTGGACAGGCTGGTCACTTCTATGCAAAAAAGAACCATTACATTAAATAGGCTATGCTTTGTACAAAACCATGCCAGGTCATCCCAGAAGGACAACGGAGGATTTAGTCCATATCTGAACTAAGTAAAAAATGTAGGCCTTAGTAATGGCCCAGTTGAACAGGGTTTCCTCTAAATGTGGAGGGGGGGGGGAGTTAGGGACTCCAACTTTCTTTGGTAACTTGCTCTATCCATCATTCCAAGTCTGAGATATTGAATGGTGTATAATTCAAAACATTCTATTTGCACTATACGTAGGCAGTAGTCCACAGACCCAGCAGTCAGACTGATTATCTATTTCTGCATAAGTGGCAGCCTACACAGGAAGGCATTACCTGTAACAGGTGAAAACTGAAACAAGAGAAAGTTAGAGATTAGAAAACAAACAATTATCTTGCATCTCAACCAGAGAGTGTTCTTCATTATGGTGAAGTCTAGTTTAGGTTTTCAGATGTTTTCCTTCCAAAGAATACTCCACAGTCTGAGATGAGCTTGCAAGAATACTCTAGTAGTTGAGTGACAGTTTCTGATGGTATCATTGTTTGGATGAGAGGTTGTAAATCTGGAGCCAATTTAACTAGGGAGTGGTGAGTCCAGGGCTTGACTCCTTCTAATTAAACAGAAGAATGAATGGTTAGTAAAATCTGATAAGGTTCTACCTACTTAGGCTCAAGTTGGTCATCAGGATGTTTATTTTTCCAGGATTTAAAAAGTACTCAATCTCGGGTTGAAATGATGTAACAGTACTTACTTACATCTGTGGGGTACTTCATCCTGATAAACGTAAATTTATATATAGCCGTAAAAGTTAATCCCAAAGATTTTACATACCTTATTGTGTCTAATTCTTTAATCTTTAAGTCCTCAACATATCAAAAATTTTCTCTAAGACATAGAATGTGTCTCCCATTAACAACTCATAAGGACCCAACTGAATTCTGCTTCTGGGAGCTACTCAAATATTAAGCAGGGCAATAGACAATACCATATCCCATTTCAGATTAGTCTCTTGACAAAGTTTAGCAGTGATTTTCTTTAAAATATGGTTCAATTTCTTCATTTTCTCAGTAGATTGTGGCCTCCATAAGCATGAAGTTTTCATTGTATCCCTGTCAGTAGGGCCTCAGCTTCCAAGGTTTTCCAGAGAGTTACATGGCATATTCTGCCTTCCAATGGCCCTCTTGTTTACAGTTGGTAAACTGTCTGGGGCCTACCTTCAGGTGTCTGCTAGATGTTAAGCCCTTGTTCCCTGCAGGTCTTACCTTGTTCGTTGCCTTCTTAGGCCCTCCAGAGGTCAGCACAGAAGCCTAGCAGCTTGGCCTGCTGTCTCATTTCCCTTCTTCCTGTTTTTATGAGCCTTCGTCTTGTCTAGTAAAGACATTATTGACATTCCATGCATTGGTAGTGGGGATGGTAATTGAGGCATCTGCCAGTACTGGGTCTGGGGTATCTCATTGTGAAAGCGATTAGCCTCTTCTCAGGCCTCTCTAGGACTACCTTTCAGTCCTCAGCCATGTGGAGGGTGCTCAACAAATGTTGGATGTCAATGTAATAAGGTTATGGGAAGTCAAGATGCAATAAAAAAGACTCTTCATCTTTCTTGGATCCTCCCTATAAGCAGGCATATTATTCTTCAATTGAAAAGGTTCAAAGTCATAAAGGGAGTGTATATCCACACCATCCCTGCAGGTTGTCTATGAACATCAAGCCTTCCTATTGACACTTATCTCAATGAGAATTGCTCATCTGGATTGGAGGAACCTCCCAACAAAATTTAGTACCTATTTAGGTGAGGGAGGGGCAGACCATCCCCAGGTTTGGTAGAGCCCCCTGCACTGGAGGTTGTGGAGAAGGAGCTATGGCCACATTTGTGCCATAAGGTGGTGGAGTGGTGGCAACCGCAGGGGTATTAAGCTGAGGCAAGAATGAGTCATCCTCATTCTCCGGAGACTCCTGCAGAACTGGACTGATTGTCTTACCTGTCTTCTGTGTCATGATCTTGCATTTCATTTAAACATACTTATTCTGAAATAAAAGCATGAATGCTTCTACATAGGGATTTCATCCCATTTTCCCTCTCTTTTACAAAATAATTCAGATTGCATGATGGTAGTGTAACTTAAGGACCCATTTACTTGCCAGTGTTCACTTGATCCTAAATTACTTTGTGGCCTGGTAATAGAAGAATATTCTTTACTCTTTATTGTTTCATAGCTGAACATGACCAAGTTTTGTAAGAGGCACCCCAGGGAGCTGTGTTGGAAGACTGAGTTGACAGTGTCTTTTCTCATGATTACTTCCCACGGACCTTCTACCACTTCTTCAGTCTCTCCTTGTTTTATCCCTTATAAGGACAAAACTACTATCCTTGATTCTTTCAAAAAATGTACTTTTAAAGCTAATATTCTTCTAAAGTCTGGTGAGGTCAGACACAACAGACAAGATAATAGGGTTGGGTGGTCCAAACTTCTTGCTTTGCCTCGGGCCCTGAGTATTATCCCTCAAAGGGGACAAATGGGAGGTTCACTCAGTACAGTCGAGATAAGTCTAACAGCTTACCTTGAGTTAGGCCAGGTGGAGCTTCTGCTGCCTACTTTTTCAAGATCTTCTGAAATGAGGTAAAAATTGTTCCATGCCCACTAGATGAGACACAGACTCGACAAGTAGCATATATAATTTAGTAATCAATTTTGGTTGCAAATTGTAACCTCTCAGGGTCCCTTCTCTAATACAACCAATGGGGAAAACCTAAACTGAGTTAAATGAGTCCTTCAAGGACCCAATAAAAAAAATAGGGGGTTTCCCTGGAGTCATCACCCAGGAGGTTACTCACCAGTAGACTTCTCCAACACAAAACTAAAGAGGTATCTTGACCTTTTTCATTTCTCTCACTGCAAACTAGAAGTGCTGTAGGTTGACAGCCTCAGTCACAGGGAGTTTTCCCAGCAACTGCCTCCAGACCAAATGTTTCCTGGACGATGCTAGGCAGGGACATAGAGACTACACCTGAGCCAGGTGCTGACGAATCCACAAACAGAGAACACCCTCGTTGGATGTTAAAGATTGTTACTTGAACTCTACTGTCTTTCCTTCAGTGTGCCTGACTGCATGAACTAGCCTCAAAAAATACATGAGCAGGAGTTTGCTGTATAGAAAAAAAAAGATTAATATTGAATTGGCAAATCCCAAGACAGGCGGCTATTGCATAAGCTCCAACTTTCATAAGGCAGGTTGGTTGCAGAATATACAGGATAAAATCACAAGACACCATGGGTTAGGCAGTTTGTGTTTGTGCTGGAAGCTAATTGGCTGGTGGTGAAGTAAGGGTGATGAATCACTTCCACAGGTCTTGAGGATGGTTCTGAGGTCTGGTCTGTCATACCTCTGTCCAGTTTCGTGGGAAAGTAGCCAGGGAGTTGTTCCACCCTGGGCACAGGAGCTAAAATGTAACTTAGGTCAAGATGTTATCTTTAGCCCTGGATCGTTAGCTCAGTCAGGAAACACCAAAGTTGTGGGTTTGCTCCTTGGTCAGGGCACACATGAGAAGTGACCAATGAGTACACAACTGAATGGCACAACAAATGAATGTCTCTCTTCTCCTCTGCCTCTAAAATCAATCAATTTTAAGAAGATGTTATCTTTAGCCTGCCAGAGGTTAAGGCTGTGTGACCATTGTCAAGTCCTCATTACTGTCTTCTGCTGTCTCAGGTTGGGTGGGTGGGGGTTTTGTTGCTTGTTTGGGGGGGAAAGGTAGGTCTATGAGGAGTGGAAAGAGAGAGATGAATTCTTAGATTTAATCAAAGTCATAAGTACCCTGTTTCAGTGGCCTTGTACTGTGGACTATGGTGATGGGGAACTCACAGAGAGATGCACAATAAGAACCCTGTCTAGAGGGTGGCTGTTCCTGTCCACTCAGAGCTTTTCTTCCTAGCTCTTTCTGTGGATGTGGCCAGGAGAACCAGTGCCCTGCTAGGAACTCAAATAAATACAGCCTGGAAATAGATGCGGATAGAAAGAATGAAATAAATAGTAATAGATGGAAGATACAGACACAGAAACATCAAGCTGCTGTTGTTACCTTAAAGCCTATAGAAGCTGCATGCCAGCTCTGCTTTCCATGTGGCACAAATAACACAGAGCGTGTTGCAAAGTTTTGGAAAGAAAAGAAAAACGTAGATCAACAATAGAAGAACTATCCCGACCTCTTACAGCAGTGCAGGCAGGAGCAACCACCATGTGTTTCACCAGCTGTTCAGCAGGAGTGGATCTCAGGTGGCCTGGAAATTAAAACGTTCAAAATTATCATCGTCCATAATAACAGCAGTAATTACACTCTTCTGGTAATCAAAAATAGTATAATAGGTAATTTAATGTAAAAAGAAAAACAAGGACAACATATAATTCTGTTGAGAAAAAAAATGTTTTGTCCAAACTTCATTGCAAACCAGACATTGCAGAAAAGGCTTAAACTGCGCGATGCTCCTGGGGAACAGGCACTGGGACCAGAGTGCTGCTTAGAAAGCCAGCAAGTTAAAACGGTGGCAACTTGCTGTGAACCTCCAATGCAGCCAAGAGCCCTCAGCGCTCGCTTGTGAGTGTGCGCTGTGCGCGTGCTTCCTGCAAAGCCAGAGAAGGTCACACACAGATGTGACACCTGCCTGTCCTGCGCCCGGAGAAGCTCCCCGCAGCGTGTGGAATTCTCTCTTCTCTGGGTCCAGCAGAACCCAGAGAGTTCACATTCATAGGGTGCAACGGAGCCTTGTTCAGCAAGTCACAATGGGGAGCTCGGAGGGAAACCACGACACCCTTCTGGGGTTTCCCTTTGAAATTGTTGTAGTGTTTGAGACAGAAAACAGGCAGCAGGGAGGTCTCTGGGAGCAGGGGTTTGCCACACAAAAGGCGCTCAGAGACCTACGCTTATCTTTGCTGGCCTCCACCCACTCCCTTTGTGCCATCAGAGGCTTCTCTCCCCTCTTTGTTTCTCCATCCTTGCCCTGAATTTCTCTGGACTGAGCCTGAAGACATGACATTAACAGTACAGACTGTACCATTACCCCTTCCTTTAAAGCACATTTCTGCACATTACAGATGTATGCTCAGATAGTTTTCTTTATGCAAAATATCCACTTCTCTGTATGTAAGAAATTTTGCATCTACTCAAGCAGGCCTTGAGTGTGCCTGGATGGGAGACAGTACGCTGGATAGGAAAGGACAAGTATCATTTTTTTACAACTCCCAGCCACACTTCACACAGACATCTCGCTCAGAAGACAGCATTCATTCAGCCTCCTTTCATGAGACCGCCTTTGTTGGAGATACTGTGCTAGGCACTGGGGACACAAAGACACCTGCCAACTCTAACTGGAGGGAAGCCAGCCCTTCATCAAAATAAGGTCCTGGTGAGTTGTGGGGTTAAATATGACCATTAATGTAGGGTCACTGAACTGCCTGCCGCATTGCAGACATACCTAGATTGGTGTGCAACATATTTTGGGGGAGTGGCTGGCTTAGGGAAATACGTATAGAACACTAAGTATGGAAGAGAATGGAAGCTTTTAGCTAGAAGTTGAAAAGCAGTTTTGGATTATTGTTTCTAGGAAACTTACAAAATACAATTAGATCCTAGAAACTGAAGCTTGAAATCTAAAATGTAGCCCTGGCTGCACAGCTTGGTTGGTTAGAGCATCATCCCCATATGCAAAGGTTGTGGGTTCGATTCCTGGTCAGGACACATACAGGAACAGATCAATGTTTCTGTCTCTCTCCTTTTCTATCTAAAATCAATTTTTTAAAAAAGGAAATCTAATTTACTGGTAAGCTAAATGGCTTCATCCAAATTAGGAACAAAATAAAACCAAATAAAATTGTAAGAGGGGCAACAAATTTGATATTCGTTAAAAGCCTGAGAGTTATCCGCACCAAAGCCAGAACATTTTCAGTCCTGCGCTGACTACTCTTCAGCTTTACTTTTATTTTGCATTATCCATGAGCAGGGAGGGGTGTGGTGTCAGGTCTTCTCAGGAGCCTTGGGAGGCTGCTGGGGTATTATTCCCGGACCCAAGGCAGAGATCTAATTTTAAGACATTTTCCCAATTAGTTAACTTATTGGAGAAAAATATCTGTTCCATGAAAATCTAAACCCTTCCTTGTTCCATGTGTTGAGCAGCTATGAACAATCTGTGTTACTGAGTTTATGGTGAAGGGAAAGAGGCTTTGCAGCCTCAGAGAAAGACTTGGCAGACCCAGAAGAGCTGAGTTCACCCATAGATAGAGCAGGAGTCCTGTAACAACACCTCCCTGTAGGGCTTCATCAGGTCTACAGGGACTTGGTCAGCTGTCAGCCAGCTGGTCACCCAGGAGGAAGCCCAGGGAATAGAGAAGTGAGAACGTTCAGCAATGCAACTAACTGCACAGCCACCCTGACCGTGGCCGGAAAACCACAAGTGGAAAAAGAAAAAACTGCCCTGAGAAACCTTTGAGAACTTGCAGTAAAGTGCAGTGTCGGTACCAGGGCTTGATTTCTTTACCGGCCTGCAAAAGGACACACTTTTCTTTTTAATGGTGGAGGCTGCTCTCCCTTGCTAGTCCAGGTTCTGACAGAGGGCTCAGCTGACAAAGGCAAGGCTTATAGTCTGCTTCAGTTTGGTCTTCAGGGAGGGTGTGGATAAATGTGGTCAGCTCAGCTGAGAGGACTGGAGTTCCTCAGTTCCCTCAGCCTGTGCCCTAGAACTGCTGCATTTCCAGATAGTTTCTCTGGTTCTGTGAGAACTGCCACGTGTGGGGTGGCACTGATCTTCGTTTCCTCATTTACAAAGTGTAACCAATGGTGGTGCTTTTTTCTTCCAGACACTGTGAAAAGTAAATGAGATTAGGTCAAGGAAAATCACTTTGTCAAGCCTTAAAGCACTAGTTTGTTATTTGGTTAGTTAGTAACTAAAAAAAAACACTCAGAAACACTACTGTCTACCCCAAACTAACTTTCCCCCTCTCTTTTCTCACTTCTTCTTTTTCACAGTATCAAGTCATATATTTTGTTATTCAAGTAGCTCAATAAAAGTTCTACAAGGACAATGAGCTTACTATC
This sequence comes from Rhynchonycteris naso, assembly GCA_037038555.1. Classification (NCBI taxonomy): domain Eukaryota; kingdom Metazoa; phylum Chordata; class Mammalia; order Chiroptera; family Emballonuridae; genus Rhynchonycteris; species Rhynchonycteris naso. The sequence continues at coordinate 236,178,426 of CM072998.1, forward strand.
TAGCTGGAAAAAACCCACATAAACACATTAAAACACATTAGAGATTTTAAAATGGTAGTCAAGTTATAAAAGAGCAATGGAAGAGCCTCCCCCCCAACCCCCCCAGTGACGGAGTAATTACTTCATTAGTTTGCTAGGGCTGTCATAGCAAAGTACCACTGACTAGGGGGCTTTTAAACAACAGGAATTCATTTACTCACATTCTTTTCTTTCTTTTTTTTTTCTTCTTCTTTTCCAAGTGAGAGGAGGAGAGATAGAGAGACAGAGTCCCACATGAGCCCAGACCAGGTTCCACCCATCAACCTTCTTCTGGGGCTGATGCTCTGCCCATCTGGGGCCATGCTCCCAACTGAGTTATTTTTAACTCCTGAGGCAGGGACTCCATGGAACCATTCACAGTGTCCAGGGCCAATGCTCTCGAATCAATTAAGCTATGGCTGCTGGAGGAGAAGAGAGGGAGAGAGAGAGAGAGAGAGAGAGAGAGAGAGAGAACAAGGAAGGGGAGGGGTGGAGAAGCAGATGATCACTTCTCCTGTGTGCCCTGACTGTGAATCAAATGTGGACATCTACATGCCGGGCAGACATTATACCACTGAGCAGTCTGGCCAGGGCCAATTCACTCACATTTCTGGAGATTTTAAGTCCCAAAATCAAGATGCTGGCAGTTTTTTTCTGAGTTCTCGCTCCTTGTCTAGTAAATGACCTTTTCCTCATGTCTTCACATGAACTTGTCTCAGTGTGAAGCTCTGCTCCATTTATTTATTTATTTATTTATTTATTTATGAGAGAAAATAAGGAACAGACAGACAAGAAAGGAGAGAGATGAGAAGCATCAACTCATAGTTATGGCACCTTGTTCACTGATTGCTTTCTCATATGTGCCTTGACCAGGGGGCTCCAGCTGAGCCAGTGACCCCTTGATCAAGCCAGCGACCTTGGTTTTCTAGCCAGTGACCTTTGGGCTAAAGTCAGTGACCATGGGGTCATGTTTATGATCCCATGGTCAAGCCAGTGACCCCGAGCTCAAGCTGGATAAGCCTGGGCTCAAGCTTGGTGTTTTGAACCTGGGTGATCACATGGTTTTTGAACCTGAGTCTTCAGTGTCCCAGGCTGATGCTCTATCCACTGCACAACTGCCTGGTCAGGCTGTGTTTTAATTTTTACTTAGAAGGACACTAGTCCTTTCGGAGTGGGGCCCACTCTAATAACCTTATTTTAACTTAATTACCTCTTTAAAGATCTTGTCTCCGCCTGACCAGGCAGTGGTGCAGTAGATAGAGCGTTGGATTGGGATGCAGAAGGACCCAGGTTCGAGATCCGGAGGTCGCCAGTTTGAGCGCGGGCTCATCTGGTTTGAGCAAAAAGCTCACCAGCTTGGACCTAGGGTCATTGGCTCGAGCAAGGGGTTACTCGGTCTGCTGAAGTCCCGCGGTCAAGGCACATGTGAGAAAGCAATCAATGAACAACTAAGGTGTCAAAATGAAAAACTGATGATTGATGCTTCTCATCTCTCCATGCCTGTCTATCTATCTCTATCCCTCTCTCTGAATCTGTCTCTGTAAAAAAAAAAAAAAATATCTTGTCTCCAAATACAGTCCTATTCTCAGGTGCTGGGGAGTAGGACTTCAAATGACTTTTGGAGGACACAGTTTAGACCATGACATTTACCAAATAAATGGTGTAGATTAAGGGTCCAGATATGTCAGGGAGTCCTTGATTACTCATAAAGGGACTTCTTACTGAAGGCACAAACAGATCCAACATGCAAATTCCTCTCTTGTTCTTTTGCTGATAGGCAGCTTGCAAAATTAGTGCTATTTATCTATATTCGAGCTCGATAAATTTAACTATGGGGTATTCCTCATTTATTTTTATGTCTATAGGATATTGTATAAAATATTCAAATGAGCCTGACCTGTGGTGGCGCAGTGGATAAAGCGTCGACCTGGGAACACTGAGGTCGCCAGTTCAAAACCCTGCACTGGTCCGGTCAAGGCACATATGGGAGTTGATGCTTCCAGCTCCTCCCCCCTTTCTCTCTTTCTCTCTCTCTCTCTCACTCTGTGTCTCCTCTCTAAAATGAATAAAATAAAAAAAATAAAATAAGTTTTAAAAAAATCAATAAATAAAATCTTTAAAAAATATTCAAATGAACTGAAAAAGTTCAAGTAATCATTTGAATAATGACTTCACTTATGAAAAGCAGTAAATAAGTTTGTTTAATTAAATTAGTTTAATCTTTCTCTTCTCTTCTTTCCTTATTACTTTGGAATGGGGAGGGTCCACAGGCTGTGGAGAGTTTTGATTATAAGCCCACGATGATAACACGAGAGATAGATAATAAATGCTAAACTGTGGGGCAGGAGAGATCGCAGGAAACTTCCTGGTGTGGAGCCTCTTTTTAGAGGAGGTGGCTCTTAAACTGGGGACTTGAGTGGAACCAATAAGTGCAGTTGTATCAGATTGTCCTACTGACTGGACAGAACTTCTATGATGAGTTTTATATAATGTTGTTTTTATAATAGTTGTACATAGCTTTAAATAGTATTTCTCTACATGTATGTACCACATTTTTTTTAAATCCACTGTTTTTTTTGGATACCCAGGCTGTTTTTAGCTCTTTACTCAAAAGGGCTCTGCAATAAACATTTTAATTCTTACCGTCTTGCAGCCTGACATTTTCTATTACACATAAGGTATTTTTGCTTTCTGGACCTGTGATAACAACATGAGTTGCTTCTGGTGCTTAGTCATCAAGACGACAGTTGGCTACTGAGCTGGTGTGGCTATTACACACATTCTACACACATACACCAACATACACCCAAAGGACTGGTTTCCGCTGGAAGGGGATACAAGCAAAAGGAAGGAGCAGCAAAATCAAAACTAATGAATGCAACTCCAAGGTTCAGTAAGCATGGAGAGTCTTGTAAAGAAAAGCCTTTGGAATTCTAGGTAGGGTTTAAACTAGTCAGTGTAATCTAGCCTGCCTTGCTACAAAAATAAAATAGGGAATTATTTTAACACCAGCTAAAATATTGACTAGTTTAGCTGAAGACTCTGTAACTTCATTTTCTATAGCAGTGGTTCTTAACCTGGGTTCTATCGAACCCTAGGGGATTGATGAGTCGGTCTCAGGGGTTCGGAGAAGCCTCTGCCACGGAGGTAAAGACACACTTGTGTAAAGTCGTGATGACACGCCCCACTTGGCCATCACTTGCTGCAGAGGATCACGTTACATTGCTTGGCCAACCAGTGCTGCGGGGAATTTAGTGCGTGCAGTAGTCAATGGTTGTCGTAGTTTTACATCGTGTGGTTTCTTTCTTAATATTTTAATTCATACGAAATATGTCGAGCAAAAAATGAAAGTGGTCAGACGAATATGTACAACATGGATTCACATGTATCACGAAACAGGATGTAAGTCAGCATCCTATCTGCATGATATGCAATGCCAAGTTGAGCAACTCTAGTCTCGCACCGGCAAAACTAAAGGAACACTTCTTGAAGCTGCATGGAGATGGTGAATACAAGAACACAATGGCTGCTTAACTCAAGGTGAAATGAGCCAGATTTGATGAAAGGGCCACTCTGCCTGCTCTTGGATTTGTACCCATTAACAAACCGATCCTCACAGCATCGTACAAAGTTGCTTACTTAATCACAAAGCAGGGTAAGCAACACAACATCGGTGAAACACTCATAAAACCAGCTGCGTTAAAGATGGCGAATCTGAAAAAAAAAAAAAGAAAAAATAAAAGATGGCAAATCTGATACTCGGAACAGTGGCCGAAGGTAAATTATCCCAAATTCCTCTTTCAAATGACACCATCAGCGACAGAATAGAGAACATGAGTAAAGATATCTTGGCTCAAATAGTTGCAGAGCTAATTTCAAGTCCGGCCAAATTCAGTCTTCAACTTGACGAGACCACAGACGTTTCTAATCTAAGCCCGCTTGCTGTTTCTGTGCGCTATGTGAAAGAAGATATGATAAAAGAAGACTTTTTATTTTGTAAGCCTCTTACAACAACAAAGGCAGCCGATGTGAAGAAGCTTGTGGATGACTTCTTCAGAGACAACAATCTTTCATGGGATATGATTTCTGCAGTTTGTACGGACAGAGCTCCAGTCATGCTGGGAAGAAAGTCTTGTTTTGGTGCGCTGGTAAAAGCCGATGCACCACACATCATTGTCACGCATTGTATTCTGCACAGGCATGCATTGGCAACTAAAACCTTGCCTCCAAACATGGCAGATGTATTAAAAACTGTGGTGGAATGTGTGAACTATGTGCGTAATAGTGCTCTGAGGCACCGCATCTTCAGTGAACTGTGTAAAGAAATGGGCTCTAACTTTGAGGTGCTCCTGTACCATTCTGATGTTCGGTGGTTATCCCGGGGACAGGTGCTGAATCGTGTTTTTGCCATGCGTGTGGAATTAGCCATATTTTTGCAAGAGCAGCAACACTGTCATGCAGATTGCTTCAAAAATCATGAATTCATTGTGATTTTAGCGTACATGGCTGATATATTCACAGGTCTCAATCATCTCAATCAGCAGATGCAGGGTGGTGGAGTCAATATCATGGAAGCAGAAGAAAACCTGAGGACTTTTCAAAAAAAAACTACCATTATGGAAACGACGAATAGAGAACAATAACTTCGCAAACTTTCCTCTTCTGGACGACTGTGTAAGTAAGATCAAAGATGTGCCTGGAATCGGAGATAGTTCTGTACCCATGAAACTGAAGCAAACAATTGCCACGCACTTAGATGAGCTTGCAAAGTCTCTCAATGGATATTTCCCTACAAGAGAGTCATATCCAGTATGGGTGAGACAGCCATTTACGTTTACTGTTGAGACAGCAGATGTCAATGATGAATACCTCGACAAAATCATTGCAATTCAGCAGAGCGAGGTTCAACTGCAGCTCTTCAGAACAACAACACTCTCAACTTTTTGGTGTCAACAAATGGAAAAGTACCCTGTTATTGCTAAGAAAGCCCTGGAATATTTTATACCATTTGTTACAACATATCTTTGCGAGCAATCCTTTTCAAGAATGCTGGACATAAAAACGAAGAAAAGGAAGACTTTGCTGTGAAGATGACATGAGAGTAGCACTTGCCAAGGTGAAACCACACATATCTGAACTGGTTTCCCAAAAACAACAGCAGAAGTCACACTGATTTGCAGGTATATAATTTGGGCAATGCTTTATTCTGGCCCCAAAAAAGTATTTTGTGGATTCAAAACGACAAAAAACAAATTAAATTTAAAATTAAGTTATTAAAAAAATGTTAAATTCTTAAAAAAATCCGAATTCATTTTTAATTAGTAAAATAGTAAAAAAAATATTTTGGGGGGCTGAAATTCTTTTATGGGGCCGAAATATTTTTTGGGGCCAGAATAAAGTAATACTGTAATTTGTTGTGAGTTCATGCACTTTGTTGGTTTTGTTCTTTGAGCAAGGTGATGTTCATGCACGGCTCATTTTGTGCACCAGTAAAAAAACATATACCTATGTCTTGAATTTGGAAAAAAAAATCATATTTTATTTATCACTAAAGAAAGGGTTCAGTGAATGCGCATATGAAACTGGTGGGTTCGGTACCTCAAAAAAGGTTAAGAACCACTGTTCTATAGTATCAATTTCAGCTGAATATCTATTCTAAAACACTTGTTTCTTTTCTTTTTGAATAAATATTTCAAAGACAATCATAATAGGCCATAGAGCCATCCTCAGTGCCCAGGGCCAATGTGCTCGAGCCATTCAAGCCATGGCTGCAGGACAGGGAGAGCAGGAGAGAGCGAAGGAGGAGGGTGAGGGCTGGTTGCTTTTCTTGTGTGCCCTGACCAGGAATTGAACCCGGGATTTTCACATGCTGGGACTATGCTTCACTGCTGAGTTAACCGGCCAGAGCTCAGATTAAATTCTGAAATTAATTTTTGACTTATTGCATTGCTAAAAATCAGAATTTGCCACATTAAATTGGAAGGATTTCTTGTTTTATTTTTTAGCTATTTTTGTTAAACTGAATGGAATGGTAACTTCACATGAGTGGTAAAGCTCTGCCTTTGTAGCTCAAAACAGTCATAGATCATATGTAAATAAATGTGCCATGTTCCAATTAAATTTTATTTATGGACATGGAAATTTGAATTTTACTTTATTTTCATGTGTAATAAAATAAAATCTTCCTTCTTCTGAAATGTAAAAGCCATTCTTATCTGACAGGCCTTACAAAAATGGTAATGGGCCAGATTTGGCTCATGGGCCATAGTTTGCTGACCCCTGACCTAGCAGAACTGAAAAAATTTAAATAGTCAGCATTCTTCTATGGTTAGCTATAGGAAATTAAAGGACAGTTGGTTCACAGAAGTAAGATGAGGAATAAATACCAGGCAGGGAGTGAAGTTTTCTCGCTTTAATGATTTCTAGAGACTGGCTATGGCCCTGTAAGTCTAAATTGTTGTGTTTTCTTATCGCTCCTGGCTGCACTGGGTGCTTATTGCATGATGGCTTTCAGCAAGGGCCCACAACGTGTTTTGAATGAAAAAACACCTGCTCACAATGCTAACCAGACGCAAAGGCAAAAAGCATATCTAATGAAATCTTTCCATCCAGGCAGGCTTTTCTGGTAGTGAAACTGAAGAAGCAACATGTACTGATGAATCTGTTCACATTTATACTTAAGGGGATGACACAGTGACCACATCTGGAAACTCTCCCACTCTGAGTTGCTCTACAGTAGAAACCAGCACATTTCCCATGTAAGGAAGCTGTCTCATGAATATTTCATGGCATGGGGCCATAACTACCATTGATGTTAAATAGTAGTTAGGAAGTAACAGAAACAATAACTTGTGTTATTTTAGGACTTTCACAATACCTACAGCATCGTTATCACCAACATCCTCATGATTGCTCTTATGTTTTGAGGCAGTGCAGTGTCTGCAACTGTGCTAAGTACTTTAAGTCCTACAACAACCCTATGAGATCTGCTCATCTCCATTTTATAGTTAAAGTAGGTTCAGAGACACTGGACTCTAAGACCTTTAACTACTGTACTGCACTGTCTTAATTTATCCTCCCAAATATTTTGTGAAGCCAGAATTATTTTTATTTGCATGAGCAAAGTTTCTGAGATACTGAATGACTTGCCCAAATGGGATATTACTGTCTTATGACTCATAAGCCTAATATTGACAATTCTTTATGACGTAAACAATATAACCAGGAAGATGAGCGTTTTAGAGTTAGAAACAAGAAGACATAATAACTCTAATATCTATGCCTCTAAGTTGACTCATTTGTAAAAAGATAAAAATTCACAAAATTCTTTAAAAGGTAGTTTTTATGTAAGAAAATGAACTAGCTGTCATGGTGTAAGCTTCCCTGTGGAGAGGCTCATTTGGTGAGGAACTGAAGGCAGCCTTTGGCTAAAAGTCAGAGAGTAGCTGAAGTCCTAAGTCCAACAGTCCACAAAGAACTGAATCCTGTCAATAAACACACAAAAGATGTTGGAGGTAGGTTCTTTCCTAGTCAGGTCTTTGACCAGCCCTATTGATAGCTTGTGAGGCGAACGTGATAACCACTACACTACGGAAACCACCCCTATTGACATCTTGAATGCAGCCAGTGAGACCCACAGTCAAAAGACCCAGCTAAGTCACACTCAGATTTCTAACCCATAGAAACCATTAAATAATAAACATTGTTTTAAGTTACTAAGGTTGGGAATACGTTGCTATATAGCAACAGATAACTAATATAGACTGCCTGTGTCTAAATTTCACCCCACATTAGTTATGCAACCTTAGGCAATTAACTTGAATGCCTCAGCTAACTCATCTGTAAAATGTAGACAGTAATAATAACACTAACTGCATCAGGCTACTATAGAACTAAATTATTTAATGTATATAAAGAAATCAAATAGTGCCTGGCACACAGTGAATATACAGAAAAAAACTTTTTCTCATTATTACCCTAACAACCATCTTTCTTTAAATTGAGATATAATTGACATATAACATGGTATTAGTTTTCAGTGCACAACACGATGATTTGATATATGAATATATTTCAAAATGATTACCACAATAAGTTCCATCACCATACATAGATTCAAATTCTTTTTTTTTCTTGTGATGAGAACTTTTAAGATCTACTCTCAGCCTGACCTGTGGTGGCGCAGTGGATAAAGTGTCGACCTGGGAACACTGAGGTCGCCAGTTCAAAACCCTGCATTAGTCTGGTCAAGGCACATATGGGAGTTGATGCTTCCAGCTCCTCCCCCCTTTCTCTCTTTCTCTCTCTCTCACTCTGTGTCTCCTCTATAAAATGAATAAAATAAAAATTAAAAAAAAGATCTACTCTCTTAGTGTTTTTAGATTCCACATATAAGTGAGATTACACAGCACTTACCTTTCTCTTATTTAGTTCACTTAGGATAATACCTTAAATGAGGTCCATCCATATCGTCACAGCTGGCAAGATTTCCTTTTTTTATTACAGCTAAATATTCCAGTGTGTGTGTGTGTGTGTGTGTGTGTGTGTGTGTGTGTGTGTGTGTGTGTGTGTGTTTCATTTTTCTTCATCCATGCATCTGTCATTGGAAAGGCAGGTTACCTACATGCCTTGGCTATTGTGAATAATGCTGCAACAAACATGTGGGTGCTGATGTTTTTAAGATAGTGATTTTATTTGCTTCAGATAAATACCCAGAAGTGAAACTGTTGGATCATATTTTAAGTTTTGAGGAGCCTCCATACTGTTTTCCATAGTGGCTGCACCAATTTGTATTCCCAACAGTGCACAAGAGTTCCCTTTTCTCCCCATCTTCGCCTACACTTGGCAGCTCTTGTCTTTTTGATAATAGCCATTCTTACAGGTGTGAGGTAGTGGTTCATTGTGACTTGTTTCCATGCTGATTAGTGATGTTGAGTACCTTTTCATGTATTATTTGAATATTTTCTTTAGAAAAATGTCTATTCAGATCCTGTGTCCAGTTTTGAGTAGATCTTTTTCTATTGAGTGTGTGAGTTCTTTATAGACTTTGGATATTAACTCATCAGATATGTGAATTATAAATATTTTCTCCCATTCAGTAGGGTGCCTTTTCATTTTGTTGATGGTTTTCATTGTTTTACAGAAACTTTTTAGTTTGATACAGTCTCACTTGTTTATTTTTGCTTTTGGTATAAAATCCAAAAAAAATCATCACCAAGACTGAGGTCAAGGAGCTAGCCTCCTATGTATTCTTATCGGGAGTTTTATGATTTCAGGTCTTATATTTAGGTCTTTAATCCATTTTGAGTTTTTTTTTTTTTTGTATAGTTTAAGATAGTGGTCCAGTTTCATTCTTTTGCATGTGGCTGTTCAGTTTTACCACCAGCATTTATTTAAAAAATGGTCCTTTCCCCTCATATACTGTTGGCTTCTTTGCCATAATTGACCATTTGTGTGTGGTTTTATTTATGAGCTTTTATTCAGTTCTTTTTATTTACGTTTCAGCTTTTGTGTGAATACCATAATGTTTTTTATTGCTTGTAATAGTTTAAAATCAGGAAGAGTGATATCTACAACTCTGATTTTCTTTCTGAGGATTTCCCCCTATGTGGGGCCTTTTGTGGTTACATACAGATTTTAGAATTGTTGGTTCTATTTCTCTGAAGAATGCCATTGGAATTATGATAAGGATTGCATTGAATCTGTATATTGCTTTGTGTAGTACTGTCACTTTAAAAATATTCTTTAAATCCATAGTATGGACTATCTTTTCCACTTATTGGTGTCAATTCTACTTTTCAGGGGACAGGTCTTTAACCTCTGGTTAAATTTAGTCCCAGGTATTGTATTCCTTTTTATGCAATTGTTAATGGGATTGTTTTCTTAACTTGTCCTGACAGTTTATTAGTGTTTAGAAATTCAACTGATTTTTGTGTATTGATTTTGTATACTACAACTTTACTCAATTAGTTTAGTAGTTCTAAAATTTTTTTTTGATGGAGCCTTTAGGATTTTCTATATATAATATTATGGCACCTGCAAATAGATAGTTTCACTTCCTTCTTTCTGATTTGAATGTCTTTTATTTCTTCTTGCCTAATTGCCCTGGCTAGAACTTCCAGTACTCTGTTGAATAAAAATGGTGAAAGCAGGCATTCTTGTTTTGTTTGTGATCATAAGAGGAAAAGATTTCAGCTTTTCACTGTTGAGTATGTTAGTGGTGGACATGTCATATATGGCTTTAATCATGTTGCATTACATTCTTTCTATATCAATTTGTTTTTATCATGAAAACCTTCTCTTATCCATATTTTTCTCTTTAAGAATAATAACACTATCTAGACCTTACCACATTAAAGTACTTTACAAACATTAACCTATATAATTCTCATGATCATCCTTTGAAATAGGTATTATTAGTATCTCTGTTTTTCAGATGGAGAAACTAAGGCAGAGCAAGGGAGGCTTTAATTGTAGACTCATAGGTCTAAGGTATAGAGGGTCCCCAGTTTGTTAAATCTCATTTGGGCAGAAGAGCACCGTAATTCTGGAGACAGAGTACTTGGGTTCCATTCCTCACTTTCTAGCTCTTTGAACTTGGACAAATAACCTAGTCTTCCAGTACTTCAGTTTCTTGATCTTCAAAAATGAGCAAAATACTATCTACATCATGAAGCTCTCCTATATGTTAAAAGAGTTAATACACACTGAGCATATAGAGCAGTCTTCGAGCACTGCATTATTTCATTTTAGTGTATTTGAAGTCAGGCCCATTGAACTGTTTCCCAACTCTGCTGATGACTTGTGCTGATGTCAACCATTTTCTATAGTCTGCTCTCTGTATGATCAAAGGCTGGGCTGGCAAGTGGCTTCATAAGGAAGCGATATGGGTAAGGCCACATTGAAAATTATAGTTATATAATATGTAATAAACACTACAGATTGATGTGTTCAATTTACATTTATATATATTATTGTACTTTATTGTGGTAAAATATACATCAAATTTAACATTTTAAACTGTATAATTTAGTGACACTAGTAGATTCATATTGCTGCACAATCAATAGAACTATCCATCTTCTTTTTCTGAACAAGTAAATGCTGTACTCACTAAACAATGCCCCATTTCTTCCTTCCTCCACCTCTGGGTAGCCATGATTCTACGTTCAGTCACTAAAAATCTGACTATTCTAGGTACCTGACAAAAATGGACCCAGCATTTAGATATATAGATTGAGCATCAAAAACTATGTACAATTAGAAGTTTAACCTTTGTTCATCTCCATTTTTTCCTTCTATTTTTCCTCTTCTTCATTAAAATAATCTTTCTTTTTCATATAAATAAAAGACCTCCTAAATCTGGGGTGGGGGAAGAGATACATGGACTTTGAGGCAGGGGAATAATGGCAAAGGAGAAAGATCAGTCTCATAAAAGAAGAGGGTCATTCAGACATAAAAATCATTGTAAGAGTAAGTTGGAGAAGGTAGAAATACCTCCTCCCATTGGTGAGCCCCTCTGCCGGTCTTCTCACGTATTTTATTTTTATCCATGTTTTTCTGGATTCTTTCCATATCAGTGGAAGTAATTAAAGCCATCCCTGATAGCTATTTGTAGGTCTTTCCTAATGATAGTCACAGTCTTTTGGATAGAGACTTGATGGCCACTGTATGTATTTAACTTGCTTTATTAGGATGCCTTCCATTGCATAAACCAAAAACTCTGACACCATTGGTTTTGATAATAAAGGGAATTCATTACTAATGTAGAGGTCACCAGCCGTGTGGTTTCAGGTTTAAATACACCTAGAATATATGTTCTGTGAATAGAAATATGTTCTGTGGTTTATTCATGGGGGCAAGATGACTGCTTTACCCCAGGGGCTACAGCTTCTTATTTACCATGTATAACCAGCCTTACCTTCTGCTCATAGAAGTAACTTAGATTGTGGGTCTAGTATTGAGGCAGTCATTATGGCACAGCAGACAGTATTACACTGATTGGCATTGGCTACTGAGGGCCTTAGAATAGAAGCTGGAGTCCATGTACTCTAAATCACATAGCTGGGAAATTCAGGATACTTTAAGAATGACTGATAGATTGGCAACCATTAATAATAGCCACTTGATAGCACTTGGGTTATTAACACAAAAACATGTCTATTGTACTTACAGGGCAATTTAGGGAATGTTGTCTGAAATTAAAATACTCCAAGAACCACTTGCCATCATTATTGACTTGGGGTATTTTACTTCAATTGCTGATTTGAGAGCCTTGCCCCTGCCTATGATGTGACTTTGCCTCAGTGACTAAGTATTGGATCCCAAATTGTAGTTGTGGCTCTAGCCCTTAACATATCTGCCCTTTGGGCTGGACTCTGGACCCCATGCTTTGGAGAGTGCCATATACGACCAACACTGATATACTAAAAAGCACACAGTATGTGGGCCTCCATTGGTTCTCTTGTCCTGGCTCCTGCAAATGGTGGGGTTCATTGAAATACTCTCAATCTCTGCTTATGTGTAAGGTATGACTACAGCTGCCAAACATCCTTCTGCAACTGGCTGGCCAACTGAGATAGTTAGCTATATTGAGGTATATGCTGAACTATAAAAGCACCACACACAAAGATTAATTGCTACAACATATAGTTGCTGCTACAAATATTCTCTGGGGCGATACAGATTGCTTTACAGATTTTGTTTTTTTCTAAGTGCCAAATATTTAGTTTTGATAACAGATTATTCTTCAATGATTTATGGCTCCCTTATTTCTGGCATAGATTCCTTTCCTCAAGAATGAGTGAGAGAGAAGCAAGTTTTTTACCATTGCAGGCATCCATAATTCAAAACTAAAAAAATATTTTAGAGAATTCAAATAAAAAATTTTCATGTAAACTTTATAATTATTTAATAAGTAGTAAACAGGAAAATTTGATCTTTAAAATTCTTTCATTTATTAATAGTAAAAATCTGTCAGAGCCAGGTTACAAAGTAAGCTCAAAATTGGCCTTTAATATCAATCACATGGTGATACAAATCTCACTAATTATGGCACAACTACAATAAGAGTGTACATACAACCCACAAAAGGGACACACCTGGAACATCTGGCTCATGAGACTTGGGAGAGTGTGCCAATGGCCTCACAGGAAATCCACTACATAAGAACACTCTACCAAGATGGGGAGCTGCAGTAGATCTACCTAATACATAGAAACAAACACAGGGAGGCAACCAAAATGAGACAAAAAACATGTCCCAAATGGAAGAACAAAACTCCAGAAAAAGAACTAATCAAAATGGAGACAAGCAATCTACCACATGCAGAGTTCAAAAGACTACTTATATGGATGCTCAATGAATTTAGGGGAAGAGTAGATGAATTCAGTAAGAACTTTAATGATGAGATAGGAAATATTAAAATGGAGATAGGAAACAAAAAAGAACCAGTCAGAATTAAAAAATACAGTAACTGATATGAAGAATACATTACAGGGAATCAATAGTGGATTAGATGAAGCAGAGGATCAAATCAGTGATTTAGAAGACAAGGTAGCTGAAAACATCCAATCGGAACAGCAAAAAGAAAAAAAGTGCCCCCTAAATGAGGATAGTTTAAGGGGCCTCTGTTCTGGGACAACATCAAGCATACCAACATTTGCATCATAGGGCTACCAGAAGAAAGACAGCAAGGAATTAAAAACCTATTTGAAGAAATAATAACTGAAAACTTGCCTAACCTGGTAAAGAAAAGAGACATACAAGTCTAGGAAAAGTAGAGTTCCAAACAAGATGAACCCAAAGAAATCCACAACATGACACATCATAATTAAAATGCAAAAGGTTAAAGACAAAGAAAGACTCTTAAAAGCAGCAAGAGAAAAGCAGTTAGTTACCTATAAGGGAGCTCCCATGAGACTGTCGGCTGATTTTTCTACAGAAATGTTTCAGACCTGAAGGGATTGGTATGAAATATTCCAAGTGATAAAAAGCAAGGACTTACAACCCAGATTATTCTACACAGCAAAGCTATAATTTAGAATTGAAGGACAAATAAAAAGCTCCCCAAACAAGACAAAGCTAAAGGAGTTCATCACCACTAAACCAACATTACAAGATATCTTAAAGAGATTCGTTTTAAAAAAAAAAGTTATAAAATATAAATAATAAATTGCCAATACCTATAATTACTTTAAATGTAAGTGGATTAAATACTCCAATCAAAAGACACAGGATGGCTGAATGAATAAGAAAACAAGACCCATATATGTGCTATTTACTAGAGCACCATTTCAGATCATAAGATATACACAGATTGAAAGTAAAGGGATGGAAAAAGATATTTCATGAAAATAGAAATGAAAACAAAAAGCTGGAGTAGCAACAAAATTAGACTTTAAAACAAAGGGTATAACAAGAGACAAAGAAGGACCCATCAATTCTACTTCTGGGTATTTATCCGAAGAAACCCATAACACTAACTTGAAAAGATATATGCATCCCTATGTTCATTGCAGCATTATTTACAATAGCCAAGATATAGAAGCAACCTAAGTGTCCATCAATAGACAAATGGAAAAAGATGATGTGGTACATCTACATAATATTACTCAGACATTTAAGAATGAAATTTCGTCATTTATAACAACATCAATGGACCTAGAGGGTATTTATTATACTAAATGAAATGTCATACAGAGAAAAACAAATACCATATAGTTTCATTTATATTTGTAAACTAAAAAGCAAAGCAAAACAAACAATCCCACAGAGAACATTTTGATGACTGCCAGATGGGAGTGGAGTTGGGTGAAAAAGGGGAAAGGATTAGAACCTGCAAATTGCCAGTTATTAAAACACCCTTGGGGATGTACAGCATAGGGAATATAGTCAATAATATTGTGAAAACTATGGGTGAGGTCAGATGGGTACTAGACTTATCTAAGTGACCACTTCATAATTACATAAATGTCTAAACGCTATGTTGTACACTTGAAACTAATATAATATTGTATTTCTACTGTAACTGAAAAATAAAAATATATTAAAAAATAAATTAAAAATGCTATAATTAAAATGGCTGGCTTTAAAAGGTATCAGGCCTAATTTTAGTCGAGTTCTACCACAGGTTCAATGAACAGATAACACTAAAGTTATTTAGGACACAGAAAAAAATGAAAGACTTTCCAAAGCATTCTCCAGAAAGAATAGTCTCTGATACCAATACTAAGCAAGATGTACAAAAAGACATAAACAAAAAGTAAACTTATTAAATAAAATACAGTAGTGAACTAAAATGATAAATTATGATAAAGTACAATAATAAAATGCAGATATGGTTGAATAATTTAAAAGTAATTTAGTACTTTTATATTAAATAAGAACAAAGAAACTAGGAATTTCTAAACAAATAATGTCATTAATTTTAATGCAAGTCACATTAAATTTAATAGAAATGCTTCTCACTTTTCTTTTTTTTACAGGGACAGAGAGACAGAGAGAGGGATAGATAGGGACAGAAAGACAGGAACAGAGAGAAATGAGAAGCATCAATCATTACTTTTTTGTTGCTGTTGTGACACCATAGTTGTTCATTGATTGCTTTCTCACATGTGCCTTGACCGCGGGCCTTCAGCAGACTGAGTGACCCCTTGCTGGAGCCAGCGACCTTGGGTCTAAGTTGGCGAGCTTTTGCTCAAGCCAGATGAGCCCGCGCTCAAGCTGGCGACCTCGGGGGTCTCGAACCTGGGTCTTCTGCATCCCAGTCCAATGCTCTATCCACTGCGCCACTGCCTGGTCAGGCTGCTCCTCACTTTTCATTGCAAAATAAAAAGCAAGAAATAAGTGCTATTATCATAATAACATTCCTGGCAGTCCTAATTAATGCAAAAGAATAAGAATTAAGAAGTATACATATTGGCAAAGAGAAAAACTCATATATGGATGTCAGGACTGTATATTGAGAAATCAAAGTAAATCAGCTGAAAAACTATTATAACTATTAAAAAGAGTTCATTAAGGTGATTGGATATAAAAAAGCATTGTTATATACAAATAATACATCTGTTAGAAAATATAATAAAAGAATCTCATTCAAAATCAAGTATGTGAAATAGCAAGCAATAAACTTGGTGAAAAATATGTAAGATTTATCCAGTAGTATCTTCTTATTCACAAGAAATGTTTTTATTTTAATTTTTATTAATTTTAATGGGGTGACATTAATAAATCAGGGTACATATGTTCAAAGAAAACATCTCCAGGTTATCTTATCAACTATGTTGCATACCCATCACCCAAAGTCAAATTGTCCTCTGTCACCTTCTATCTGGTTTTCTTGGTGCCCCTCTCCTCCCTCCTCTTCCCTTCCCCCACCCCGTAACCACCACACTCTTGTCCATGTCTCATAGTCTCGCTTTTATAACCCACCTATGTATAAAATCATGCTGTTCTCAGTTTTTTTCTGTTTTACTTATTTCACTCCGTATAATGTTATCAAGGTCCATCCATTTTGTTGTAAATGATCTGATGTCATCATTTCTTATGGCTGAGTAGTATTCCATAGTATATATGTACCAAAGCTTTTTTATCCACTCGTCCTCTGACGGACACTTGGGCTGTTTCCAGATCTTCGCTATTGTGAACAAAGCTGCCACGAACATGGGGGGCGGAAATATGTTTTAAGGCCCCCAGTAGATTCTTGAAACCTCGGATAGTATTGAACCCTACATATGTATGTTTCCTATTGATATATTCCACCCACAAATATGTCTTTTCATCTTAAGCACTTACCAGAACTTCTGTAGTTTGAGGTGCAACAGCAAAACCAGCACGAATGTTTTTTCCCTTCTTCACAATTTCATGACTAAGAAATTCGTTATCATAGATCATAGCAACTTCAGCATACAATTTGTTTCCTCTCCTTATTAAGTCAAGAACTTTCACCTTTTGACCTAAGGGAAGCACTTTGCTATATCTGAATTGCTAACTTGAACACAAGCACTGAGATGCCGCAAGAGTTCATCTGATAACTGAGATGGCTAAGTGATAAGGGGAGGGGACTTACACAGTGAGGACGCTGGACAAAGGGATGATTCACATCCCCGGTGGGATGAAGGGGGCTGGCCTGAGATTT
Organism: Rhynchonycteris naso; assembly: GCA_037038555.1. NCBI lineage: Eukaryota > Metazoa > Chordata > Mammalia > Chiroptera > Emballonuridae > Rhynchonycteris > Rhynchonycteris naso. The sequence continues at coordinate 236,195,581 of CM072998.1, forward strand.
CACCATGCTACTCAAAATGGCGAGCAACTGTAACTTATTATTTCTGGAATTTTCTATTTAATATTTTCAAACTACTGAAGCACATAAGGGAGAACTACTGTACAACTAAAATGATGAAGTTTGATTGAAAGACATAAAAGATCAGACTAATTGGAGGAACATATCAAGTCTTTGGATAGAAAGAGTCAATGCTGTGAAGATAATTATTTTCTAAATTAAAAAATTTAAATCCCAAAGTATTTTAAAATAGAACTTGATAAATTCAAGTTCATCTAAAAAAGTAAAAACCACGCAAGAGCCAAGAAAATTTTGAAGGACAAATCATGGGGGAATTTACAACTATCCACACATGTAATAAAAACTACAGTAATCAAAAACAAAAGATACAGGAATGGACAAGTGATCGATAGAAAGAAAAAATCACAGAAATGGACTTACCCCCCCCCCCTTCCCATGTTACATTTCAAATTAATGGAAAGGTTAGTTTATTTAATAGAATATGATGTAGCAATTAGCTATTTGGTAAAAAAAATTAGAGGACTAACATATGCATTTGGGTGATAAATACATGAAAAATTGCTCATACATCAACAGTAATCAGAACATGCAAATTAAAATAACTATTGCTGATCAGATTGATAACAATAAGAAGTGAAATTATACAGTATTTTTGAGGATGTGGGGAAAACTGGTTCCTTTCATGCACAATTGGTGAGAATATATATTTTGGATGGTAACTTGACATGATATACTATTTAAAATATAAGCATGACCTTAAAAAATTGTTTTTTAAAGATTTTATTTATTGATTTGAGAGAAAGAAGAGGGGAGGGAATTATCAACTGGTGGTAGTTGCTCCTAAGGCCCCGGGTTTTGAACCAGTGACCTCAGTGTTCCAGGTTGATGCTTTATCCACTGAGCCACCACAGGCCAAATTTACACTTCTAGAAGCCCACCCCACTTAGGTACAATACACGGCAATACTACCTGCAATTGCAAAATCTGGGCAATGGTTAAAAAATTCTCATTTTTTTTTAGACTCATACATATATATGTACTAGTGTGCAAAATTTGAAAGACATTAAATTAAAAACAAAATCAAATGTCAAAACAATATAATCCCATCCCATTTCACTGTGTGCTTACAAGCTTAAGTGTCTTAAAGGACACATACCAAACTTAACTGTTGGTTGCCTTTGGGGAGGGGAATGGAAACGTGGAGGTGGGGAAGCAAAGGCTCAAGGCAGGGCTGGAGATGAGGGTGCTTATTTACTCTTTGAGTTGTTCACTTTGAATTAAGTTGTTCAAATAAATATTCATTTTATAAAAATGTCTTTAAGAAGTTTTGAAGTTTAACAACAATTAACAAAATAATTGGACTAGAGCAAGGGCTGAAATCTTCTTCACTTGTTTTATCCTAAGCAGCACCAGGGGTTTTATTTTCTATTCATTTTACATATTTGGCTTCTCGGAAAGATTTTAAACACAGGGTTGCATAATAGACAAAAGATTTTTTGAGTACTAATAACCTATAAACAGGGCTATAAGTCAGTTATATCTGCGTGTGATTAGTGGGCAGGAATATTTAAATCTTGGTCAGGCTTCCTGTTCTACTCATATAAGGTCGTGTATGTTTAAAAAGACAAAATAATTTTAATGTTAACAAATACAAGAATGAAAATGCATTGTGGCAAAGGGTGTATGCATAAAATATTAAGTGACAAAAACTAAAAAATAATTGATTTTGGAAATCTGCCTTAACCCCTCTACTTCCCAGTAAGTCACATTCTAGTTCTAGGGGCCACAGATGGAATTGCTGATGACCAATGCTGCCATTATTTAAAAAATGGTGACAAGCATGTGATATATATACTAATGCTACATGATGAAAAAGTATAAAAATTGAGAACACTGACAAATATTGATGTTGCAAATAAAAATTCAATTTAATCCTGAATGACCAGCATAATTGCTACAGTATTGCAGGGCAATCAGGTCTACTTTGTACAATTTCAAGAGATTAACATTAGCATTGCTTCTTTATTCTCCAACAAAGGTGCTTTTTACTTACTAGTTATTTTTTACCAGTACTTACTGGAAATTCCCCAATTTATTCAAATTCTCCTACCTTTATCCCAGCCCAAACCATATTTTGTTTAATGTTTAACAATGTTCACATTATTAAAAGATAAAGGTCCCAGATCCACAATAGCCAGAAAGTACCATCTCTATCTTTTTACCTACTTGTAAAAAAATGATTGAGCCCTGGCTGTATAGCTTGGTTGGTTAGAGAAACCAAAGTGCAAGAGGTTGTTGGTTCGATCCCTGGTCAGGGAACATACAACAACAGATCGATGTTCCTTTCTCTCCCTTCTTCTCTCTCTAAAGGAACATACAACAACAGATCAATGTTCCTTTCTCTCCCTTCTTCTCTCTCTAAATGTTTAATGTAAAATAAACATTAAAAAAAATGAATACAATTTTTAGATGAATAACGAAGCAACACATATTCTCACTACTTTTATTTCATTTTAATAGAAAAAAATATAAACAGTATTACAAAATATATTTCATGTGGGTTTTGTAAAGGGGATTTTAAACACATTAAATTTATAAAATAAAGGCAAATTAGGCCCTGAATGATTGGCTTAGTGGTAGAGTGTCGGCCCAGCATGTGGATGTCCTGGGTTCGATTCATGGTTAGGGAACACAGAGAAGTGCCCATCTGCTTCTCTACCCCTCCCCATCTCTCTTCTCACTCTTCCTCTCTTCATCTCCTGCAGCCATGGCTCGATAAGAGCAAGTTGGCTTTACGCACTGAGGATGGCTCTATGGCCTCCACCTCAGGTGTTAAGAAGAGCTTGGTTGCTGAGCAATGGAACAATGCCCAGATAGGCAGAGCATTGCCTTCTAGTGGGCTTGCCAGCTGGATCCCGGTCGATCGGGATGCTTGTGGAAGTCTGTCCCTCCTCCTCCCCTCCTCTCACTGAATATTAAAGAAAAAAAGAAAAGGCAAATTCCAAATAGAGCAAAGACAAAAACAAGAAAATTCCTAAAAAAAAAGCTTGGAAAAATGTCTTTATATTTTGGGAATGAAAAAAAGCATTCCAAAGGATATAAACCAAGATGCTGAAAAAAAAAAAAAAAAAAGAAAGAAAAAAAAGAGAAAAGAAAAGAAAAGGGAGACTGGTAAGCCTGAGTACATAAAAATTAAAAATGTATGTATGGGGGAAAATCACATAATAAATCTAAAGGGCAACAATAAACGGGAAAGATATCTGCAATACCTACAAAAACAAAGGGGTCTTGAGTTTACAAAGAACTCACACATACAAATAAGAAAAAGAACAATTCAACAGAAAAACTGATGAAAGAGAGGAGGAGTCAGCTTTAAAGGGGAAAATATTTTAAAAAGACCAAAATGTACGTAAATATTGTCAAATCTCATTCATAATTAAGGAAACACAAACAATAAGATACCATTTTTTCTCATACAGAAAATGGCAAAAACTAAATCTCTTGATGAGGCCCAGAGCTGAAGAGGTGGAGGACAACACACACTTTAATCACAGCACAAAATACTTGGTAAGCGCAAGAAACGCCAAACAGGCCAAGTATATATCAACAGGAAACTGGTTAAATGACGGCGTATCTAGGAGATGAAACACAAATGGCCACTAAAAGGAACAAGGCAGATCTGTATGTTATACTGATATGAAAAGGTCTCCAGGATATACCACTAAAAATAAAGTAAAAGAAAAAGGGGAGGAGCGAGTACTGAACAGTGCATTCATGAAGGGGAAAAAGTGAATTATAGTCTATGGCAATTTCTTTTGTCCTCCAAAGAAATTAAAAAAATATGCAATTGTTTACACACACACACACACACACACAATTTTAACCAAAACACATAAAAAAGGATACAGACATAGGCATATATATACACATATATGCTGACTGACATTAAGCACAGGACAAAACCTGTCTTTTCCATATCAGACAATTACTATCTTAATGTATAATACACATAGTTAATATTACTCAAAGATCTCTAAGTACTTCATTAATATGCACTAATCAATGTTTCTATTTTATATGGTGACATAAAACTATGGATATATCAGTGAATACAGAAAGAAATCTCAAGTTTCTCATCTGAATCATGTTCTGACCACTACATGATCTTTTTGTTCTTGTACCATCTTACAGTTATGATTCAGAGACTGGTCTTCGGATCAGGTTCCCAAAATAAGCAGTGATTGTCTTCAATTTATTATTAAGGAAGTTTTGTTCTATTTCTACTTGCCCTCCAGGCCCAGCTAAGGATGCCACCTAGAGAAAGGAAGAGAAAAAAGTCATATATACAAGCATGAATTCAAAATAAATCTTTCATACATGTCAAATAACATGACTCAGCTTTTTATCCAAGTCCCTCAAATAATTAGACATTTCAAATGTTCACTCTTACTTTCCAGGTACCAATCAATGCATGTACTTGTTGGCAGAAATACTTGTTGCACACACTTTTGATATGGGAAAGACCACAGTTCTATGTTATTGTACAGGACCCAATCTCTCCAATGCTAGAAGCTAAAGAACTCAGAGGAAGAGAAAATAAACACATCCTCCTGTATCAAGTTTATTAAGACAGTCATTAAAGAATAACTCACTTTTGTCCTATTCACCTCATCTTGGGCATCTTACTCTCTTATGCATTCAAAATTTACTGAGTACTTGCTACATGATACTAGGAATAATAATATATCACAGAGCAAGACAGATATGATCCCACTTTCATAAGTTCTAGTCTCTGCTACCTACTTTTTCCTTCTCTCACTAGTCTCTTTTGCTGTTCTCCCAACCTGGGCCATTTCCTCCACCTTTTGCTCTTTTGTGTGTGCGTTTTTACTCCTATCCTCCTGTTAAAAGATTTTATTTATTTATTTTAGAGAGAGGAGAGAGAGAGAGAGAATGGTGGTCGAGGAGAAGAAGTGGGAAGCATCAACTCATAGTAGTTGCTTCTCCTATGTGCCTTGATTGGGCAAGCCCAAGGTTTCAAACTGGCGACCTTAGCATACCGGTCAACAACTTTATCAACTGCACCCCCACAGGTCAAGCTCCCCTTCCCTTTTTATTGGGGTAAAATATATAGTACTTTTTGATGTCTACCAGAATATAGTGACCAACCTCTTTTTTAGGAAGCTAAAAGAACTATTCCTTCTTCACCTCTACAGTTAACATCAAAAGAAATGCTTCAGTCTGACCAGGCGGTGGCACAGCGGATAGAGTGTTGGAGTGGGACACAGAGGACTCAGGTACGAAACTCCGAGGTCTCCAGCTTGAGCACAGGCTCATCCGGCTTGAGCATGGGCTCACCAGTTTGAGTGTGAGATTGCTGGCTTGAGCATGGGATCACAGATATGACCCAATGGTCGTTGGCTTGAGCCCAAAGGTCACTGGCTTGAGCAAGGGGTCGCTCACTCTGCTGGAGTCCCCCAGTCAAGGCACATATGAGAAAGCAATCAATGAACAACAAAGTAGCCTCAACAAAGAATTGATGCTTTTCATCTCTCTCCCTTCCTCCCTATCTGTTCCTATCTGTCCCTCTGTCTCTGTCACAAAAAAACAAAACAAAACAATAAATGAATGCTTCAAACTAGCAATGCTTTACCTTAAGTTCTTACGCAGATAAAGTTTAGTACATTTTTTCAACCAACCTCTTGGGTCTATTAACTAGCAAATATACTGCTCACAAAAATTAGGAGATATTTCAAAATGAATATGAAGCGATTAAAAAAGCATTTTTTAAATTAAACATGAACATCAGAAAAGCAAACAAGTCAAAGAAAATTGTTTCATTATACAAATGAGATGCAAAACCAATTTTTATTTCACTGGTGAAAATGCACTATACCAAAGGCTGAAAGCACTGGAGTGCCTGCACGTTCCCTGATCCCCGTGTTTTTGTGAGCAGTGTATATTACCTTCTAACCCATCATTACAGCACCAGAGAGCAGTTTACTGAGTTAACAGTGAGGAATAAGGGAGAGGAGAATGCAGTAGGAAGCCTTGGGAGTCACTGGACAGAACAAAGAGTGTTGGAGAAAGGGAACCCGAAGTACTATCAGGGACAGGTCCAAACAACAGGAGTCCTATTTTTCTGTAATCAACTGTGTAATTAAATTTTTAAATTGGCAAAACTGTAGTGTATTTTACAAAGAAAAAAGAGTGAATCTATGTCAAAATGTAATGAGATGTATCATTTTATACTGTTTAAAAATAAACTTACTAGTGAACACACAATACAATGCACAGATGATGTATTTTAGAACTGAACACCTGAAACCTACATCATTTTATTAATCAATGTCACTCCAATAAATGCAACAAAAAATTAAAATCAAAGAATGACAAAAAGATAAACTTACAAAACATTAAATGTTATTTTCAGGTGTCCCAATTAAAAATAATTTCTAACTTTGGCCTTTTTGTACTTTTGCACATTTTACAAAATTAGGTATTTTAAAGGTTAGAATTCTGGCATTGTAAAGACTGTAAAGATAATGTAATTCGAGTCAATAAATACTTTTCTTTTACACAAAATACATCAATTTCCAGTTGCCTTCATTTTTCACTAGCTTGTTTAACTGACAAAATGTTGTTTTGTTCCTTCCCCTTTCATAAAGTTTAATAGCAGGAGAGAGAAAGAGAAAGGAGAGGAGAGAAAGAGGAAAAGGGAAGGGAGAAGGGAAAAGAACAGGCAGGTAAGCAGATAAAGATGAGCAGTTCTGGATTACATGCTGTTTTTGGGACATTATCCAAATATGCCAGATTTATCAAAATAAATCCCAGTTTGTTTGGACTTGAACTAGAACTAAGGACTGAGGGCTCATCAGCTAGATTTCCTGTGAGGCAATAAAGTTGTTCTTTGGGGACGGGGAAAGGAGAAATGGGTAAAGATCACAATGAAGGTGAAAACTTTAGTAACAGGTAAGGCATAAAAGATTTAAAAGTCAAATAAACATTCAAAACTGCATTATTCTTCAGAAACAAACAGATTTAAAGTAAAAAAATGTAAGGTAACTGAACAAATGAGAGAAAATAACTTCCAAACTGGATCCCGAATGGCAAAATTTACAATAAATACAAAGGACAGAACACTTGATAAGAAAGAGACAGAAAAATCAGAGCACTGGAAAAATGTCCTTTCGTTACAAGCAAATTATACCAGGTGAAAAGAAAAAGTATTTCTTATGGGGCCCAGAAGTCTGTCAATTACAGAGACAAGAACAGCAACCATCTGAAATATTGGCTGTGATTTGAAGCCTAATTAATGTCAAACAGGCAAGTGCTTTACCCACAATTCCTATTTGCCCTCATGTTGCTTTCGTTATATCCAACTAATAACTATACAAAAATATTAAGTCGGGCAAAAATATTTCTAATAAACAGATCTCTAGGAGATTAAAGAAAATATTTTTTATCAGTAGAAAATCAGTCAATACTCAAACACAAACAGATATTTATTAAAATGAGTTCCATTTCTCTGCACAGGGTAAACAGAAATGAGATTTCTTTGCTTACAATTTCTTTCTTTAATTAATAAATCTTAATTTCTTTGCTGACAGTTTTTCATATAACTTGAGTGATACCCCAAGCTCTCACAGATGATTTCCTGTTTCTCTTTTCAATTATTTACTTGCTGATTAAAGCAAATAGGATTTTTAAAAGCCAACATCTCAATAGGAGCACAATGGTGACAGGTCCAAAAATTCTCCTGGTCAACAAAAGTCACATAACTCTCTTAGGAGAGATATCAATAACGTGTTTACTGAGTCTTGTTGCTTATTTGTTTTCAGAACCAGACACTGGAAACATGGAGACTTCTTATATTCAACAAGTTACATAAGCACTATAGAACAGAGAGTTGGGTAGCCCTTGGTTAAGAGCAAAGGTCTTGTATGTAGCACTATGTGTGGCATCCTATTTCTTATCTACATCATTTACTGAAGAAGTTTACTCAGAGGTGTGAAAGAAATACATACAAGCTTATGTTCAGAAGCATTTGTACCTTTCCAATTCTGCCGACAAGGCCAGTTTCACAGCCCCTCTGGAGAATTATAATACATGCAGTACAAGAATAAATACTGTTGTAACTGTTCAGCAGAAAACTTTCCAAGGGAAAAGCTGGCTAATATACTTTAGAAGCTAATCAACTGTATCTTTACTTGCAAAGTATAATTAAGCAGTAGGTTTCACTAAGATTCAGAGATGGTCTAAAAACCAGGGTACCAGTTACTAGAAGATAAAGCTCAGCAGCTGGTCTTTCATTTTGTGATAAACTTTTAGCCCTTTGTTGTCTTTCTCACCAATAAGGAAAGTAAAAGAACTAGTTCAACTCAAACTCTATATAAAGCTCTTTACTTCTCTTATCACAATTTCTATTCAATACTCCCAACCTTGTGGTGGTCTAACTCTGATGAGATGGATCTATTTCTTTTCAGTAAACGAATACCTGCTTAGTGGGAGACAGCAAGGTACTCTAACTGTGCAATTGTTAGTCGGAATGAGTAGGCAGATCGCTAAACTTCCCTAGTTTTCACTCATCAGTACAATCAGACTCATTAACATGACTTGCTTACTCCCAAATTGTTAGGATGATCAATGAGAATGTTCAGGGGAAACCTGTAAACTCTAAGTATGTCATTAAAACAAGAAACATTTATTAAAATCTTATGGTTGTTTACAAATCCAAGGTATTGATCCGTTCCAGGATGAATGTACTTTTTTGAGTTATTCTGAGTTTTACAGGCCGTGTATTTTCAGGTTAAGCAGTTTTAGAATTTACTATTCTTGCATGCACCATAAACTCAATCCAGTTCTTAGCCCTCTTTTTAATCTCTCCTGCTTCTGGAGGAGACTAAGGGCCCTCCACTGGATGGGATGACTTTATCATACTGAACACACAGATACAGTTTTGCCTATGGGAGTGCCGCCAGTAGAACAGATTTCCAACATAGAAACTGCATTTGGAACAAGCTGACACAACAATTACTTTATTATTATTTTTTACCAATCCTAATATTCAGAAACCAATAAGGCCCTGATTTTTTAAATTAAATAAACAAATTCTATAATAGCTTAGACTAACATGTGCCAAGAAATTATGTAGTGGTACATTTTTATCACATTATGCCAGAACAAACACTGACAATTCTAATGAACTGAAGTAGTTGTATTTAAAATGTATTTCCAAATAATATGACCTAATCCACATTTCTAGTTTCCACTACTCAAATGCAGATAATTGTATTCTTTCATATGGTAAATTTAAGAAATGTTACCTATAAATAAGCCCTTCCTTCCTCCCTGCTTCCTTAATAGACTATTAGAAATGTGACAACTGCTACAATTAGGAACTTTTCCCTCCCTAGACACTATGTATTTCTCCTAATAGGAACCACAAGAACTCTACAACTAGAGAGAAGTTATCTCTTGATTAAATCTAACATCAGTTTCTATATTTAAAGATACAACTTAATCACAGGATAAGTTTTACCTACGATATTAGGTTAATTTGTAAATATTTTCCTGCTTTATCAGAAAATAAAATAGGTGGGATTTGGCCTTATTATGATACCTAGCTGGGGGTGGTCATGGAAGTGCCAGAAATTACATGATGGAGGGCTTCCTACTTAATTTTTCAACACAATTCTTAGAGGTGATGCTCAGTGTTGCCCTGCTTTCTGTACTGGTATAAACAAATCTTAAAAAGGCACTTTAAGTTAATTTGACCTGAAAAGTACAAATGTTACCAGTTTTGTGGGAATAGACAGTTTAGTTATGAATTCAAACAAAGAAAAGGAGGTACTATATCAAACCAACCAGGAGTCACCATCCCTCTCACCATTCCCATGTCTACCTAGGAGACAGACTCCTTCCTCCTGGTAGATTCCACCCTCATGGATTTCATAAAAATAGGGTGTCTGACAGCCATGGCTGTGTAGCTTCCTAGCAGAGACTAAATCATTCTACTCAGCTCAGAGACCTCTATTCTTATTACATATGTCTATTACTTAAGTTTTCATAGTTGGAAAGCATGATAGATACAAAGCTAGTACTGGCTTCAATTTTATGGCTGTCAAAGAAAAGAAATGAAGAAAAACATTAAGATACAGTAAGATACAGGCATCAAGTAGATAAAACACATTTACCCTGGGTTCTCTGAATTGAATCTAGTAAGTTCCCAAATTTCTATAGTGACTTCCGGGGCATATAACTTCATCCAAAGAGCCTACCACAAAAAGATTTCTAAATCATTCAATTCTTGAGTTTGATAGTGAAAGTTTAGATCACAAGAGATACATGTCCTGGAATAACCCTCAAATAGAAAAAGGAACCGAGATAAAGGTAATAGGGGACCTAGATACAGGAAACAATTAGACTCATCTCCTATATGGAGACAGACAAGTTGTATTTATAGCATCCATACTCAGTGTAACCTCCCTATATATAAATGTTATCCAGAGTGCAAATCTCCCTGGATGGGAAATTAATGGTCCCTATAAACATTTCTATGGGGAAAATGCAGCCTGCACTTTAAACAGCAGAACCATAAACTTTGGGAACCTGACCCCTCCCCCTTTTTTTGTATTTTTCCGAAGTTAGAAGTGGGGAGGCAGTCAGACAGACTCCAGCATGTGCCCGACTGGAATCCACCCAGCATGCCCACTAGGGGGCGATGCTCTGCCCATCTGGGGTGTAGCTCTGTTGTGGCCAGAGCCATTCTAGCATCTGAGGTGGAGGCCATGGAGCCATCCTCAGCGCCTGGGGCCAACTTTTGTTCCAATGGAGCCTTGGCTGCAGAAGGGGAAGAGAGAGATGGAGAGGAAGGAGAGGGGAAGGAAGGTTGGAGAAGCAGATGGGCGCTTCTCCTGTGTGCCCTGACTGGGAATCGAACCTGGGGTTTCCACACAGGGGGCCGATGCTCTACTGCTGAGCCAACCTGACCCATTTTTAAGTTTAGGTTGTTGTGAAATTCTAAATATTCATTAAGAAAATGTTAACTTCTCTGTACCTCTGTTGTCTCTCAATCTTGTGGTTATGTCTTTTCTCTCACTTAAAAACTACTACATATAGATTTTCTTCATTTTAAAAAGAAAAGTTGATTTCCTACTGTGATTTGATCCAAATTCAATACCAAACAATATAACGTCCTTGAAATTTCAAGTTTCCTTTTATATTGTTCTTTAGTGTCATAACTCCCTCTAGAGGTAGGAAATGTGAATGAACTACTAACATAATTCTGACAGGCTTTTGAAGTAAATAAGAAACACCGGTTAAATAAAATAAAATAAAATAAGTTAACTTTTTCTTTGGGCTAGTATTAATTTAGAAAAAAAATTACTTACAGTAACTTCTACAGTAAATAGTAAATTTCCTATTGTCAATCAGGTACCCAAATCAGACCACTTAACATCTAATGTAAAGATCACATAGCCTCTTACAAGACTACTTATGGAGCATAATATTTACATATGAGAAAAATAAGAATTATGGAACCAATAAGCTCAACCTTTTCTGGGAATCTAGAATGTAGTTCTGAGTCACTGATATGAGTAGCAGATATTAGGTTTAATATCAGCTTTGTGATAAAAGTGCATGAGGCAAAGGATAGTGTTTTTTCTTGTAACTGGTACAGCACATAGTATTTGAGAGGCCTAATGTTTAGACTCAATGGCTCATAAACAGATGACAGGCAGCAAGATCTAATTTCATGTTCTCACTCACAGAGTAAGAGCTCTCAAGCTTGTTAACTTTTATTTACTCTTCTCTTAACCCAGAGAATCTCAACTCTGGGTGCACATTACAATCACTTGGGGAGTTTTTAAAAATGTATGCTTGGTCCTTATCCCAGAAAATAAATTAGAGAATCGTTCCCAGTGGACCAGGGTATCAGTAGTTTTAAAAAGCTACTTAGCTAAAACTATAAAACTCTTAGAAGAACACATAGGGGGAAATAACAATGAATTTGGCAATAATTTCTTGGATATGACATCAAAAGCACAGGCAATATACACAGAAAAAAATGGATTAGTTGTACTTCCCCAAAATAAAAAACTTTTGTGAGGTAAAGAACACCATCAAGAGAGTAAAAAGGCAACCCATGGAAAAGAAGAAAATGCTGGCAAGGCATATATCTGATAAGGGATTAATATCCAGAATACATGTACATGAAAACATGGTAAACACCAATAGTCACTTGAGAAATGCAAATCAAAACCACAATGAGAAAACATTTCATACACATTAGGATGGCTATTATCAACAACCAGAAAATAACAAGTGTTAGCAAGAATGTGGAGAAATTGGACCCCTTATAAATTGCTGGAGGAAATGTAAAATGATTCAACTGTTGAGAACAGTGTGGTGATTCCTCAGAAAAGTAAGCATAGAATTACCTTATGATCTAGCAGCAATTCCACTTCTGAGTACATATGCAAAAGAACTGAAAGCAGGGCCTAGAATTGATATTTCTATACCCATTTACACAGCAGCATTATTACTGATAAACAACCCAAAATGACCACTGATGAATGAATGAATAAATAAAATGTAGTACCTACTACAGACAACGGAATATTATCCACCCTTAAAAGAAAGGAAACTCTAATACATGCTATAACAAAGATGAAACTTTAGATTACGCTAACTGAAACAAGCTAGACACAAAAGGACAAATACTGTATGATTCCACTTATATGAGGGACCTACAGTGGTCAAAACTTTTATACAAACAGAAGTAGAATGTTGGTTGCTAGAGGCAGGTTGGTGAGGTGTAATGGAGTGCTGGTGTTTAATGGGCAGAGCTTCAGTTTGAGATGAGAATAAGTTCTGAGATGGCGGTGATGGTTGCAGAACAATGTGAATGTATTTAATGATACTCAACTGTATGCTTAAAAACAATTTAGGGTAAATTTTATGTATTTTATCTTTATTAAAAAAACAAAACCACTCAGGTAACTCTAACTTGCAGCCAGAGCTGAGAACCAGTGTTCCAAAGACTAAGCAAATAAGCCAAGGATGAGAAAGTATAACAAATTAACATGAAAATATGTCCAGTAAAAGTATAATTAATTTCTGATAAAGGAGAAAACTATATATTCTGGGATGTATGTTTATAAATTAAATTCTGTAATTTCACAAATATTAAAGCTATTGTTTTGTTTTTTTTGGCGACAGAGACAGAGAGAGACAGAGGAAGGGACAGATAGGGACAGACAGACAGGAAAGGAGAGAGATGAGAAGCATCAATCATCAGTTTTTTGTTGCCATTGCGACACCTTAGTTGTTCATTGATTGCTTTCTCATATGTGCCTTGACCAGGGGGCTACAGCAGACCAAGTGACCCCTTGCTGAAGCCAGCGACCTTGGGCTCAAGCTGGTGACCTTGGGGTTTCAAACCTGGGTCGTCTGCTTCTCAGTCTGATGCTCTATCCACTGAGCCACTGCCTGGTCAGGCTATCTATTCTTTCCTTTAAAGAAAACATGTCATTTTTTCATATTGGTCCTCTTCAAAAATCTTGGTAACATTTACATTCTTTCCATAATTTTATAATAGGATCTTCAAAGTAACAGACTAAGACTTTATTGAGGATTTATGAGCTAGGGGTACCGTGATAAATATTTTACCCACTTACTGCATCTATTCCTCAAAACTGCCACCAGAAAGCTAGAAAATGCAGGGCTGAGACTGAACTCCAGTTTGGCTGACTTCTAATCTCTCTTTTTTATTAGCCCATTAACTGAACAGCACCCACATATTCCCACTTCCATGTCACTGATATTCTTGCCACCTTCTCCTCAACTCCTACAATCTGATTTTTAACTTTAAAGTCCAGTTTACATGCTGTATCACCCAGGGCCTTTCCTGACATCACCCACCAGAAAGCCAGAGTATTTAGTATCTAAGACCCTTCTTAGGAGATATTACTATTTATGCTCCTATCTTATGATCCCTGGAAGATGCTGAACTAGCATGACTACTGACTCCCATAGAGCTCTGGAGACACGAGGGGAAAACCACCGAACAAAAAAACTTATAAAAACCTGAGATGGTTTGAATGTGTGTACATGTGTAGGATAGAGTCATGCCTCTGCGAAGATAAAACAGGAAGAAGGAAAACTAGAAACTTAAAATTCTGCTTTTGCTCCTCTCTATCTGCTACCTCTGCCTGTATAAGCACTGTGTGCTGCTCTGCTTGCCGAGGTTGTGAACTCTGCTCCGTGTTCAGGAGTAAAGTTAGGGCAATGTTAAAAGATATCCTGCCGTGAGAAGCTGACAGAAACAGGTGGGAACTAACCCTGGCAGCTGCTTTCATCGCTCCTTGCCCGAATCCGTACAGCTGATGACTTACACTCTATGACTAAAAGTAGAGCCTTTAATGCTGCTTGTGTCCAGCCCCTCCACAAAGGGGAGGGAGGGAAGCTATGTCTTGATATGGTGTTCTGAGATAAGTTACTGTAGTCTACGGTGCCTGGGTCAGCACCCCAGAGCTTACCCACTTTCAAATCCTGAAGTTACCATTGGGGCTTCCACAGTGGTTTAATACATTACGATGACCCGGGCAGGGAGCTTTAAAAAATGGTTAGATCAACTGCTAGGTGGGGCTTGCATAGTCAGTTTTTACAAGCATCCCCAGCAATTCTAAAGTACAACCAGTTCAACACTCACTGGATTCTGGCCTGGCCTTTATCCTTTTGCATTACTCGAGAATCACCAATACCCAGAAAGACATTTAAGGATCACAAGAATTTCATGAAAGAAAAACAAACTGTATTACAAGTTGTATCAAACTGTACGCAGAAAGGATTAAACAGATTAAGAATTTCAACTTCTTATAAGAATGCAAAAGAAAGCAAAAAAATGAAAAAGTACAAACAATGAGTACAAAGAATATAACCATTGGACTAACAAACACAATAGAAGAGATAGATAATATATTTACCGGAGGAATAAACTAACTGGAAGACCAGGTTGAGGTAATCTCTTAGAAGAAAAAAGGAGACAACACCAGAAAATAGCTGAGCAAGACTAACATCCCCATAATAGATTTCCCAGAAAAAGGGTAAAGAGAATATAGTTGAACAAATAATGGAGATAATTTCTCCAGAATATGATGAAAAGGCTCAGAACAACAGGGTCAGTTCTCAGAGTATCAATGGAAGAGAATGGAAAAACCCAAGCCTTACAACATTGTAGTAAAATTTAGAATATGAAAGACAAAAAAAGATTTAACAGACACAAAGGACAAGACGGTATATGGTAAGTGTTTATTAAAAACTCAACAAAAGCATGAAATAAAGACATCATCAGATCGTTATGAGACAGTTATTATACTAGATCCAATTCTATTAGGGAAAAAGAACATGATTAAAATAAATGTCTATGGTAAGAACCAAATAATGAGATTTTAATATTAGTCAAGTGTCCTATACCCTAAAACTACAGCTGAAATCGATCCTGGCCAAATTAAAATTTTATCTGTCTAGCCTGACCAGGTGGTGGCACAGTGGACAGAACGTTGATCTGGATTGCTGAGTCTCTGGTTCAAAACCCTGGGCTTGCCTGGTTAAGGCACATAAAACAAGCAAGCAATGAATAACTAATGTGAAGCAACTATGAGTCAATACTTCTTACTTTCCTCCTGCCCTCATCTGTAAAATCAATAAATAAAATTTTTAAAAAAGAATAAATAAATAAAAGATTTTATCTGTCTATACATTTCCATTTAGGTGACTATTTTCAGGAATACCTGAAACTTATATTCTCAAGGTAGGTTTCAGGAGAGATGGCTCTTGGCTAACACAGGTGTACACATATGAATGCAACACATTTAATCATTCTTACTGGATATGTAATTAAAAGCCCAGCGTGCTGCTCATGTTTACGTACACCAGGAACGGTGGAGATAAAGAGAATGATACAGGTATATATTGAACTGGCATATACTTCCAGTTTTCTAATAGTCCAACAGCCAGGGGCTTCTCATAAATGCATTCTCAATTAAAGCTACCTTATATCTTTTTTTTAAACCCATTTTTGTAACAGTTATGCCAAAGGTGTACAACACTTTTTTAGTAATGGCTTACTTACCTGGTCAATATCAGCATTTCTTGGAAGAAAATAAACAATATTATTAGTGACCTTCTGGGAAAGTCTGAAAATTTCAAAGGTGGACAACAGTTAAGGAAAAGTGTCAAAACCAGCTGTTAATTTCTGATCAAAGCTTAGAGAATTCTTTATTTATATCATAACCCCATATATTTTGGTATGTATTAAAAAGGCACACACTGAAACTCTCCAGTGGAACCTGAGAGACGTAAGTAGCTGATGTTAGCAGCACACTGTCCCTGGCTGCTCAGAGGTCAGAGGTTAAAGCTATTTTTCATTTATCCTAGTGCTGGCAACCAACAGTCAGGAAATACACACACTTTGTTTTCCTGCCACTTCCTAGTTACTGTACAAACAGAACAGGAAAGTACCATAGCACCTCTTTCTAGTAAGGAAGAAAGACAAATAACCGTTCAATGTAGTCTACATTCTATATTTTAGTTAGCAATTTAGAAACATTTCCTGTTAAAGTCAAAGAGATGATTCCTCTAGGGGGATAATATAGATAACTATGTTTATGAAATAAGGTCGTATTTCGTACCTTGGAAAGTAACAGGAAAAATGTGAAGATACAGAGAATTAGCACAAGTATGAGTAGAAGAATAGTTAAGGGAATAGTTACCCAGACTTTAGGGATAGGTCTCTAAGAAATTCACAATTTCCAGACAATAATTCCAAACACCCAATGTTTTTTGAGTTACTGATTTGTAATAGTAAAAGTGGAGAGTGACCAAAGGAAATATACCACATCTCTGCTGTAATTTTGAAGATCTATCACCAGTTAACCTTTTATACCTGCTGTTTTAGTAAAACAAACTAGGATCTATCAAATGCCATTAGCTTCTCTCCTCTTCATTAATTTCTCTCTCAAATACACACACAATCCTTCCTCTCCACAACTACTATTTGAGTAAACTCTAAGGACTTTCAAAGGATATCCATCAGGAGACATCATTGTCCTGATGTCAAAGGTCTCTGCAGTAGCATAGTCTGGTCCTCCCCAAGGGGGGCTGAGGAACACAACATCGGCCTTTAAATGAGGAGCCAGCAGCAAGAAATCTCCACAGATGAACTCTACCTTGTCTGCTACCCCATAAACTTCTGTATTATTGCGAGCAAGATCAATCTTAACAGGATCAATGTCAATGGCAATCACTAAAAATGGGAACAGGAAAGATGAGTCAAATACACTGATTAGTACTTACATAGAATGGTTCATCTTCCGATCAGTGTTTTTATTTAGTGCAAGAATCTATTTTTAAAGACTTAGTGAGATTTGACCTCACAACACCAGACACAATTGCCACTATCTACTGAGAGCCAAATAGATGGTCAGCACTGTGCTCTGTGCGGTACAGGCTGAGCAGCAAACACCTGGAAATGTCTCTGACTGCATGTAAAGCATACAAATATTAAGACTTTTTAAAGATGAATCTCTTCAAAATGAACTAACCCCCAAAGAAGACAAATTTGACAACTTCTACAGAAAAGCAAAATAAAACAAATTTTGACAAACCTCTTTAGCCAACGTATGAAGAAATCTAAAAGTCTGCTGATGATGTATGAGACATTTTAGGTTGAGAGAACAGACAACCTATGTTTCCACCAAGTGGGCTTTCATTTAATTTGCTGCGATTTCATAATTAGCAATGTAATCATAAGTTAAATTTAGCTCACTTATGTCTTACAGTAAGTGTACCTGTTATGTGCAACAGTGTTAGCGGCAATATTTTATATCTGGAAAGACTAAGTGGGACCCTGGTATCATGGTTGTCAAGGAAACAGCTATTTTCTAGGAAATGGTGGTTTCAAAATTTAACACTTTTGAGAAGTAATGCACAAAATAAATCACTTTGAACAATGAATATAAGCACCAATTATATGCTACAAAATCATGCTATTTTTTTCTGTTCTAAATAAACACTAATACATATATGAAAAAAGATGAAAATGTCCTTTTCAGCCACTCAATCTGCTACACTGATAGTAGAGACAGATTGAAAGATATGCTGACAAAACTAAAATTCAATAGAAAGAATGACTCAACATCAAATATACTCAGTTAATCCTAATGTTTTTACGACTTGCCTTGGAGGCAGACTTTGTCTTTAGGCCTAACAGAATGCAAGCACTCAGTATGCTCACATAACTGAAATGCTGACAAATGTTGGATGATATTGCATAATGGTAGCTGCCAGCTACATGTGACTATTACGTACATATTAAGCATTTACACTTGCATGATAAAAAGTGAACACTTAATATATTCTAGCTATTATTTTAAATATTTGGCATTATTTAACTCTATATATTAAATGTCAGCAAAAATTAGCTGAAGAAAAATGAAACACAGAATAAATTGAATATACCATATTTTTCGCTCCATAAGACGCACCTTTCCCCCCCAAAAGTAGAAGGGAAAATGCCCATGTGTCTTTTTGAAAGAAAAATATGGTATTTTATTAAATATTTTAGCACATCATTTGGCTCAGAATATTATTTTTCTTATTTTCCTCCTTAAAACCCTATAGGTGTGTGTTGTGGTCAGGTGCGTTTTATGGAGCAAAAAATATGGTAATTTACTTTTATTCCATGGACAGCTAATTACCTCTCTTTCCAGTTAAGGCAAATTGAATGGTATTTCCTCCAACTCCACAAAATGCATCCACTACAGTGTCACACTTGAAGGACTGACTGACCCGGCCAGCAATGTGTTCAGCGATCTTCTCAGGTGTAACTGAAAACCAGCCCTCTGTGAAAGAAACGTATTTCTGTTAAAATGTTCAATTTCAAGAAGCCGAGGCAAGCATTAACATAGCAAACATTACTATATAACATGTATTTAAAGACACCAAAACCAAAAATAGCCCCACCAACTTTTGTTTCTCGTTTCAAAAAACTATAAATAACCTATTTATTGATTGATTCATTGATTAAGTGAGAGACACAGAAAGAGGAACAGATAGGTACAGAGAGAGAGAGATGAGAAGCATCAATTCTTCCTGTGGCACCTTAGTTGTTCATTGATTGCTTTCTCATATGTCTTGACCAGAGGGCTCCAGCCGAGCCAGTGACCCCTTGCTCAAACCAGTGAACTTGGGCTTCAGCCAGCTACCTTTGGGCTCAAGTCAGTGACCATGGGGTCAGGTCTATGATCCCATGCTCAAGCTGGATGAGCCTGCTCAAGCCGATGACCTCGAGATTTCAAACCTGGGTCCTCTGCATCTCAGGACGATGCTCTATCCACTGTGCCACCGCCTGGTCAGGCATATAAAACCTAGTTTTAAAGAAAAATTCTACAAAGCTTGTTATAAAAAGGAGCAGTACCATTCCCATTCCCAATTTCCACAAAAAGCAACCACCTTAATCAGGCCTGATTCTTCTGCAATATGTCTCCAACAACTGAATGCAATTCCGATTTTTATGCCTGAAGTATTAACTCTGACTGTCTACTAAGGAAAATGGAAAGTTAGGCATTCTAATTGGCCAACTCCCCAAACTCCACTGAGTTTTCCAATTATTTCATTTCTAATGGGGAAGTAATGAACCAGACTTGTACTGGACACTTCGGAAAAATTCAAACATTTCTAAATGGCCAGGAAAAGCAAGAAGCTGCCAGCAGAAGGCTGCAAAGCTGTAGGAATAGCAGAGCCCTCACCATTTTCAGAAACGAGGCCCCATGTCCCGTGACCACGCTAAAGTAAAAAAGACATTGCCCTTTTTCCTTACCAACAGAATAAATCCACATATTTAAGAAAGATATTTTCATGAACAAAATGATGCATCTATTGTCCTGTTTCTTTTCCTTATCAAAACTTTAAATGACTCTTTAATGCTGGAAAAATAAAAATATTAACTCCTTCTACAGAATTAAAAGCTTTTATCTGGTCTTATTTCTCCTAACAAACTCTTCTGCAGTTTTTTTAATATATAACATTTTGTAAATAATTATAAGTTCACAGACCTCTGCAATTTGACCAGTGATCAAGGCTTCCTGATTTTGACAGTTAATAAACACCTAATTTAAGTAGTTCCAATATGAAAATAAGCATCATTTGGAGAATTGAGTTAAGCAAGCTGTTCAAGGTCAGAGCAGGAAAATTTGAAAAAGAATTCAAAGCTTCCAGTGCTAATTCATTAAATTACATGTTTCTGCACTATATATTTCTTTATCAGATGTTCTGTTTAATAATCTACCAATTCCTTTTGCTTTCTATCTTAAGGTATTACAAATCCAGATTAAATCTGAGTCTAAAGTTTTATCCAAATTGAGAGATGATATAGATATCAAATAGCTGTTATTGTTTGAAAAATGTCAAAGTTATGAAGATAAAAAAGGCTGAGGAACTATTCCAGATCAAAGTAAAGCAAAGCACGAAATTAAATGCAATACATGATCCTATACTGGAAGGGAAAAAATGCTATAAAGGAGCATGATTAGGATAACTGACAAGACTGGAGTGTGGACTGTAGATTATAATGTTGTATTTATAAATTTACCACTGTTAGATAAAAATATCCTTGTTCTTAGAAAATAAACACTAAATATTAATGGGTAGGAGTATCTGGATCAGAAACACACACACACACACACACACACACACACACACACACACACACACACAGAATGCTAAAGCAAATGTGGGAAAATGTTAAGAAATAGCTGAATCTGGGTAAAGGGGATGAAAACTTTCCTACTACTCCTGCAACTTTTCCATAAGTTTGAAATTATTTTAAAATAAGGTTAAAAATTATACATATACTTTACCTTTGTCCAATTTAATCCCATGATCAAAACGGGAGAAGAGCCTGTACCTCTGGGCCCAGTATTTTGCCAGCTCAGGAACAGCAGCTATCTCAGGAGGTGGACCAATTACCTTTTGGTTCTTGTTTTTCTTGTTTTTCTTCTTCTTCTTTCTAATGTCAGCTACAATAGAGGAATATAAAGAATGCAGATGCACACTACGAAAAAGGGAAATCACAGGTAAATTTATCTAAAGGTTAGTCACACCAAATAACTGTAGCTAGGGACTGACCTCCAGACATGTATGTAATGACACACTTGGAGGATCCAATGGATATGTCACTGACTTTAGAATACAACCTTTAGTTTGCTACTTACTGGTTCCCAAAGCTTGGAAAAGTAATCCAGGCTCCCTGAGCTTCCAATTTTTAACTTCTCAAAAGAAATAAATGGCTGAGTAGTATTTTACCTATTTACTTTACAGGATTGTTAGGAGATACATACTATTACAAGTATAAAAGTTATTACTTCAGGTAGTAAGACACTGCTTTAGTTGTTGAATTACAGAAATCCAAACATTTCCATTCCCTTATTTAACATAAAATTTCCTAAGGACCAATTAAGCTCTAAGTCTCAGCTACCTCCACCCTCTGAACCTGGCCGATGACGTAGAAGTCGTAGTGCACTCTGAGATATTACTGCAGGGATCACTAGCTCCATTCAATAGAAAATTATTTCATTCATTCAGAGACTGACTTTTTCTTAAACAATTTTTATCAATGTGGTTATGTGGTTTCCGTTCTGAGGAAATTAGAAGATGAAAATAATGTCATAGTTAAATATAGTGACAAAAAGTGATGTTAACAAATAAAGCTCTATCACATTTAAATGGTCCTCAAAGCAGCATGTCTTAATACGGTCATCTGATCACTGCAAACAGCTAAAGGAATCATCAATAGCAAAATGCTGCAAGTTTTTCAAGGGAGGGAACACTAATATTTTGAGTGAACAATCCTTATTGTGCAAGACCATCTGGTAAACAACTGAACATTAAGTAATCCAAAGTACTAGTCATCAAAATTCCCCAGGTCATTCTAACAACCAACAACTTCTAAATGCACCCAAGATGGTGGTATCATCCTGGATGAGAACTACCAACATGGTGACAAGTGGTGACTGGAGAATCAGTGCTGGGTATGAAAATGGGGTTCAGGAAGCAGAAAACTTGGTACTGAATCTTAGCTATGCCATTTACTGGCTGTACGACCTCAGACAAATTTCTTAATTTCTCTGAGCTTCAGTTTTAATTCTGTATTTATAGAATGGAGCTAATTCCATTTACTTCACTGGGTTATTTTATAGATTAAATGAGAATAAGGCACACAAAAGCATTTCAGAAATCTGCAAGTGCCACATGAATACCAGTGGTACACAGAAAAATTGTACAGTAAAAAATAGTGACTTTCACAGTGGATAAAGCATCAGTCTGGCAAGCAGAAGTCCTAGGTTTAATCCCCAGTCAAGGCATACATGAGAAATGGCCATCAGCTTCTCTTCCCCTCCCTCTCCTCTTTTTCTCTCTTCCCCTCTCGCAACCAGTGGCTTGACTGGTTTGTGCGTTGGCCTCAGGTGCTGAGAATGGCTTGGTTGATTCAAGTAGCAGCCCCAGATAAGAATTGCCAGATGGATCCCGGTTAAATGCATGTTGGAGTCTGTCTCACTACCTCCCCTTCTCTCACTTAAAAAAAATAGAGACTTAATAAAAATATTTAACTACCTTAAGTATGCTGTTTAGAAAGTCAAGGAAGTCTAGATATCACAGGTCTATATACACACACATGGGGAAAAAAAATCAAAATTCAAATGAGGTATTTTCCTTAATATGAAATTAAGGAATATTGAATCTAGGATCACTAGCCCCATTCAATAGGAAAAGATCCCATTCGTTACTAAGAAGAAATGATCACAATAAATATAGTTGTTTCATTAGGCAAGTCTGAAATAACTCATCTATAAAACTGAATATTATTTCTAAAAAGAACTTTTACCTTATAAAAGTCTCAATGTTGCACTGAATACAATTATTATTTTTTAACTTAAAAATAACAGTTGCTTAAAATAAATTCAAATAGTATAAAAGAGCATAAAGTGAAAATACTACTATTTTCTCCACTCAGTATAGGTAACTACTGTAGATACTTTTGTTATGCCAATGTACCATCCAAAACGAAACTACCACTACCCATAACTACTGCAAAAACAAATAAATAAGGATGATCAAAACTAAAACCAGAGCAATACTAAGTTTCAATAGGGGTAAAACAGTCTGCCCATGGTTAGCCCATGGAGCACAGCGGAGTGGCAGAAACCAACATTAACACCATAGACAGAGGTACTCAATTAGCTCTGCCATATGCTTTACCTTTGATTTTCTCATGCTTGTTCAGCCAAGAGGGAAGTACGTGCTGGGTGCCAAACCATACCCATTAGCACATTTACTTGATATGCCTTCTCTGAACTTAAAAATAAATGGCAGTGAATCCTCGGGTATAGATGAGTCATAAGTGAAAATCAGGAAAAACATTAAAAAAAAATGTCTTTATCTGAATCCATTAGCAAGTTGGAGCATTTTTAGTCTTACCTTCAGTTTCCACCTGAACAGAGTCTGGTATATCCTGAGCAACACAGTCCTCCTTATCTGTAATAGCTGCTATAGTGCTGTCTGTTTTCTTTTCTGTTTCAAGTTCACCAGCTGAAGAAATAGCAGGACACTCTCCAGGTTCTGAATTGCTTGTCTCCAGTGGCTCATCCCCTTTGGTAACAGTCATTTCTTGTTCTTCCGAATCACTGCTTGTGCAAGTGTCTTGCCCATTATCATTGTCATGAGAAACTGACTCCTGTGATGCTTCCTCATCCATTGGTTTATTAACCCATTTGAGGAATTTTTCCACCTGAAATTGTAAGATGTTACAAGTATGAACCAATTCCAATTACACAGAACATTCCTACCTGCTTTACCATTTGTGACCTGAATGACAAGCTATATCACATTAGATTTAATAAGTACACTGTAAGTAACTTCAAGTTAATTGTACTTTCTTGTCAGGAAATACCATGATCTTATTAAAGACTTTTTTAAAAGGAAGAAAATATAAAATTACACATGAGAATAGACCTTCCTGTTATTAACACTAAAAGGATAAAGCAGCTTTCCATAAAGGTTTTTAACACCATAACTGTACGATGTGATTACCATTTCAAATATGCCTACCTATTGAGTCAACAATCTTAGTTTTTCAAATTATATATAGTTTTCTGCAAGGCCCAAGCTATTATCTACGTTAAATGGTGCTCTGTACCAAAGATGAACTCTAAAAAGATTTTGGGCCAATATATCTAGAAGAATAAAAGCAGTGCTATCTTGGAAAGAATGCAAGCTGCCTTCTAATAATACAGTAGATTCAGTAAAATGAATTCTAAAAACTAGGCTTCTATGAAATGTTAACAAGGCTCAAGGTCAGATGATTATATATATATATATATACTTCTTTGCTATCTTCTCTAACAAAAATATTCTTCACAACAGATCCTTATGACCTCTTTTAGAATTAAGAAATTAGCCTGACCAGGCAGTGGTGCAGTGGAGAGCATCAGCCAGATTTAAAACCCCAAGGTTCTGGCTTGAGTGTGGGCTCATCCTGCTTGAGTGCGGGCTCACCAGCCTGAGCATGGGATCAGAGATATGACCCCATAGTTGCTGGTTTGTGCCCAAAGGCCGCTGGCTGGAAGCCCAAGGTCACTGACTTGAGCAAGTGGTCACTAGCTCAGCTGGAGCCCCCCAGTCAAGGCACATATGAGAAGCAATACGTGAATAAGGTGCTGCAACGAGAACTGATACTTCTCATCTATCTCCCTTCTTGTCCCTCTCTCTGTCTCTCTCGCTTAAAGAAAGGGGGGTTTAGGCAATTAGAACGACTGGTAGACAGAAACAGGCATGGCCAGTAACTCAGAATCTTCTCTGAGGGGATTGTGCCTACACATCAATTCGATAGTTAAAGACACAATAGCCACATTTCCCCCCTCAGTGACACTTTGCAGTTATACTTCTGCTCTTCCTCAACCGAGAAATGTATTGGGACAATCTCATCTAACACATAAAAAGTCCTATAGGATTGATTGAACTGGAAATCTGTTCCAGATGTAACTAGGGCCACTAAAATATTAAAATGTAACCAGCAACCAAACAGTCTGAAGTATAATGAAAATGAATGCAACTATAAATTTGCAGTATGTTTTAGAAG
Organism: Rhynchonycteris naso; assembly: GCA_037038555.1. Lineage (NCBI taxonomy): Eukaryota > Metazoa > Chordata > Mammalia > Chiroptera > Emballonuridae > Rhynchonycteris > Rhynchonycteris naso. The sequence goes on from CM072998.1 coordinate 236,220,800, forward strand.
AATACTGAAATTAAGAAGGGTAATATACGCTAAACAAAGTCATTATGGGGTCTGAAATTTTGTTCCGTTGACTTAAAAGAGCTGCTGATAACAAAGGTTCTGCTCACTAGAAGTGCTTTTTCTATAATGGATAAGAATCACGCATCAAAATTAAGCAAAAGCAATTTTAATTACTTTTGTTTTCCAGGTAGTTGGACGACAAGTACGGAAAAGTCCAAGAGCAGGGATATGAATATTCTAGTTAACAATGTGGACCACCAAATTAGCCTCAGTCTCGTCATTAGGATGAATTTGTTAGTGTTTAGGTATAATCAATCATCTTTAGGTGACCTCAAAATTAAGGATTACAATAAAAGCAGAATCATACATTGGACTACTAGGATTCTACTTAGCCTAAAACAGACGAACAATATCCACTGTCTGTTACTACATATGCAAAGCGATTTTATCTATTTATCTTCTCAGACTCTACAACTTTGTAGCTTTCAAAACATCCCCTTTTCATATTACCCAAAAATAAAATCTTTTTCAGATTTAGCTCACACAATATGTAACTTTAAGAAAAGAATCTTAGGTATCCCTCTAATCTAGTAGAAACAGGATTCTTATTTGAGAACAAGAACTTTAAGGAGCCAAGTTCATAAAATGAAATTCTATCTGTGCCTAGAAAACAAAATGTAGGTCCTGGTCAGTGGCTCATTGTATAGTGTTGGCCTGGCATATGGACATCCCAGTTTCAATTCCTGATGAGGGCACACAGGAGAAGCAACCATCTGTTTGTCCTTCCCTCTCTTTCCCCTTCAAATAGCCAGTGGCTCGATTCATCCGAGTATGGCCCCAGATGCCGAGGATAGCTCTGTTGGAGTGCATAGGCCTCAGGTTCTAAAAATAGCTTGGTACTTGAGCATTGGCCCCTGGTGGGGTTGCCAGGTGGATCCTGGTCAAGGTGCATGTGGGAGTCTGCCTCACTGTCTCCCCTCTTTTCACCTAAAAAACCCCCCCAAAAAACAAAACCACAAAATTTATACTTACCTTACTCAAAGCTTTGCTTTTCTTGAAACATGTTTTTTCTGTCTCTTCAGTAAAGAAAATGTGTTTGTTTTTCATATGTATTTGTCTTCTCATGTCCAAGAACTTTGACTTATACTTCACATTCTTCTGTAGATACCTGACCCGCCTATGACTGAAATTTGAAATTCCACCATATCTGTGACCAAATCAAAAGAAGTTGACTCAAATCTTAAGTTCTATGACTTTGTTGACTTATATGAAATGAAAATAAAACGATTTTCACTATTTTTCTATTAGCAGCCACTATTTTCATTGCATTTTTCTTTATTATAAAATAAAATTCAAGATGCATTTTAAACTCTAGCTTGTATGTTAATTCTCAAGTAAATGTGAAACATCAAAGTTGGAAATATTAACATATATATACAGGAAAGCAGAAATTACATAGTATAAGGTAGCAGGAAAATATAACCCCATTATAGTTGGAAAAATGTAATTTTTTTCTCATGGTGATATGATGGCCAAAGCTCTTTTAACACATATCTGGACATGTTCTAATTACCTTAAACATGCTCACCAAATTCCTAACCTAAATCAATCTGAACTCACCAAAGAAGCAAACCCCTATTACTAAAATAATTAGAGGATGTCTTTTGATCTAACTATCCACATTTTCCTAACCCTAAAAGATATATATCTGCTACAAAACCTTCTTTGACTATATCAATTCTCATTAATGACTTCTACAGACTATCAGACAGTTAAGAGTGTAATATGCAATTTAGCACTTATGAATTCCTATATAGTTTGGTCTTAAATGTCAAGTATTATCTTCTTTAAATGTCAGGTATTAACAGCTTTTTTTTTCCTGGGGTTGACACTTGAACTAATCGAGCTACTGGCTATGAGAAGAGAAGGAGGAGAGGAAGGAAAAGAGAAGCAGATAGTGACTTCTCAAGTGTCTCAACTGAAAATTGAACTTGGGATGTCTGCATGCTGGGCCGACGCTCTATCCACTGACCCAACCAGCCAGAGCCTTAACAACTTCTTTATAAAAAGTATATCGTATCCTTCCCTTTTAGGTAGAATTTGGTGCTCTAAACAGAGGGAAAATAATTAAATTCCAGGCAGCAGAATAAATCTCTATGAGTGTATACTAGCAAGAGCTATACAAGTAATTTCTCAGTAGAACTACATGGGTAAAAATAAATTTTGCCAAAAATTTAAACATGGCAATACCAGGAAAACTCTTTATATTACTAATCTTTATGATCTTTTTAGTCTTAAATTATTATATGAACTAAAATTACCTTGAAATACCATATGGGAGAGATAACTGATAGTCTTCTAAAAAAGTCACATATCCTAATTACTTCTGAACTAACTGACTTCATAATGTGTGGATATCCATTAAAATTTCACAACTAACAAACTATACCTCAGTCCTTAGAAACATCAAAGACCAAAAGCAATCTTGGTTTAAATCACTAGTGCAAGTTGACATAAATGGTAGTCTTTAGTGTGCCTTAACCACTCAGTTCAGTCTTCATGTCATTGCAATAAACTCTTTAGTTTCCTTATATTTAATGTTTGGACATTTTATCCCAGAGAACACTAATACTTTTTTTACATAGATGTTCATAGCAACTTCATTTGTAAGAGCAAAATATTACACACAATCCAAATGTCCTTCAATAGATAATGGTTGAAGAACCTATGGTACATCCATCCATACAATGGCATACTATTCAGCAATAAGCAGGAATGAGCTATTAGTACATGCAACAACCTCGGGATACCTCAAAGGCATAAGCTTAGATCTTAGGAAACTACCGAGCTGTACATACAGGATAATCAATTAAACACAGGGCCCCACTGAAAGGATTAGGTAAAGGTACTGATAAGGCAGGCTGTGGATGGTACATGTTGAAGGGGAAAAAGCAAGCTGCAGACTATGTAAAGTATGATTCCATTTATGTGTTTTATGAAAAGGGAGTAATGTCTGTGTGTGTGTATGTATATATATATATATATATATATATATATATATATATATATATACAGTCATAAAAACACACATGAAAAATTAGGATATAAGCAAATATTGCTTTTCTCTGGGGGATGATCTGAAGAAAATATTTTTACTACTTTCATAGTAAAAGAGAAAAATGGTTACGGCTGATTTGAACTTTTCGTGGCATGTTTACTATATACTTCAAATGTATACAGACTTATGTGAGACACTAAGTGAAGACAGAAACATACTTAGACTCTCAAGAGCTGAGCCCTGGTTGGTTGGCTCAGTGATAGACCATTGGCCTGGCATGTGGATGTCCCTGGTTTGTTCCCATTTGGGGCACACAGGAGAAGCGCCCATCTGCTTCTCCACTCTTCCCCTTCCCCTCTTTCTCCTGGACTGGTTCAAGTGCATCGGCCCCAGGCACTGAGGATGGCTGCATGGAGCCTCCACCTTAGGTGTTAAAAATAACGGTTGCGAGCATGGGCCCAGGTGGGCAGAGCATTGGCTCCAGACGGGGGTTGCTGGGTGGGTCCTGGTCGGGCACATGTGGACCTCTGTCTACCTCCCCTCTTCTCACTTGAAAAGAAGAAAAAAGAAAAGAAGCTCAAGAACTGGGCTTGAGCCCATTCTCTTCATGAATTGATGTGATCATGTGATCGTGACTAAGTCAAAACCTGTAAGCTGAAGTTGCTTTACTTATAAACTGAAATAACATCATTGGATTGCTACGAAGTACAACTGAGTTTAACACATGAAATGTATGGTGATATCCCTATAATTCTTACTAACAAGAGGCTAGTGTTTTAACTACAACATCTCAAATGCCGTAAAATTTATACTCATTATTAGCTATCTGAATATCAAAAGAGCATTAAGACAGCTGAAGTTGTTAAGATTTAAAGACAATAGCATTTATTTATAATTACTTTTGCCCTGAGCCATGCTTGAATCCTAGAAGGGAACCACTGTCATCAAGGTGTGAATCTGGAGTTTCATCGATGTCCAGTTCATGGCTAAACAAAAAAACAAAAGGTGATAAGCCGTTATCTCCATAGCCCACCTGTTCAAGCAAATATCAAAAGTATATACAGTCAAGCTATGCAAATTTTCCCATCACAACAATCAACCACAGTTCACAAAACCCAGGAAGATAGGAAAAACAGTACTTTAATCAGGACTTTCCAAATAAGATAAAGTAAAAAGCATTGTTTGAAAAACACTCAATATCTTAAGCCCTGTAAGTAATTACCTATTCCTGAACATGATACAAATATGAATCTCTCCATTTTCCTTTGAAAAAACACCAGTTAAAAGCTGCACCCTTAAACTAATTTCCTAGAATGGTATCTCTAGGGCTTTTTCTGAAAAGCAAACAAGGGAACATTTGAGAAATATCAACCCAAGCAAAAAACTTACAAAAGAAAAAAAATATTGAGAATAAGGCTGTGATACAAGTGATATTAAGTAACCCAGGAGCGTCCTCCTATTGCTGATAATTCTAGTGCTCCTTATTACCTCAGCAACAGTAACAAGTAAATGGTGGGAGATTATTCTTACAAAAAAATTATGCTCACTTAGTATTTATGAAGGATCTACTAGGTTCCAGCAATATAAGTATACATACAGTCCGCCTTCAGGAACTAGTAAGAATTAACAGAGTAGGTAACATGCAATGCCCACCATGTAGAAGGAACACAGCAGAGACATGCTTTTAGGTATTAAGTTCCTGAGCCTTCAAAGCTTGTTTACTGTTTTTCTAGAAGCTGTGTGGAATATTAAAGTCTTACATGGAGTACTTCATACCCTGTTATAGCAATGAAAGCTGTCCAAATAACATCCAAATTCTATAATGTCCATTCTTTTCTTGTATTTTACAGACTTACCATATGATCACACCTTAGCTTACATTATTGTCCACTTGTTAGTGACATGTATCAGTAGTACACTTGAAAGAGTGCTGTCTCCAAAAGAGTTGGACTGGGCTCTAGATTGAGAGTTGCCATTACTGTTACATAACTCTGGAAGGTTCCTATTCTTGTTTTGTTGTAGCATTCCCATCAACAGAATGAGAGCATTAGAGTTGATGTATCTGAGGTGAATTTTAGCAATGAAATCCTGTAATTATTCCCAGATTTTTGAAAAAAAAAATAGAACTTCCTTGAGAAAGACAGACTGTATCTTCTTACGTATTACCAGTCAATAGTTAGCACTCATTGATAGCTACTGTCAGATATATTATATGCTAGTTCCAATCTTCCCAATGATCTCACAAAAAAGGTATCAGTTCCACTTTATAGATAAGAAACTGTGGCAGAACTGAAGAGGCAGTGTTGGGATTTGACTATGCTCCAAAGCCCAGGGTCTTGTCTTTTCTCCTCACAGGATTAGCAATGTTGTAATGTAACAAGCACTCACTCATGGACAGTGTTCATGCTCACACAGTCTGGACAGAAGGGTAACAATCAACTTGCCTCCTCTTGAGTTTGCTTGGCTTCTGTTCAGGTGGATCCTCTTCACTCTCATCTCCATCAGTACTGTTAGCATGTGGTCTTCCTTTGATTGTATTTGCTTCTGAAGACTCCTGTGAATCTAAAGAGGCAGCGATTACTGTGGATCCCCCCCCCTAGGTTTGACAACTCTTCCTGCCATTTGCAAAGGCAAACGAAATAATTGAGTGCCTTTGTGTGTGTACCTAGACAAAGTGACAGACCACATTTACATATTCTGTGTATATACATGCAGAGTCTGAGCATAAAATAACTGGAACTATCTATTAATGTTTAAAAGTTTCCATGATTTAGCCTGATTAGGCTGTGATGCAGTGGGCAGAGAATCGAACTAGGATGCAGAGGACCCAGGTTTGAAATGCTGAGGTCGCTGGCTTGAGCACTAGCTCATCCAGCTTGAGCACGGACTCACTGGCTTGAGCGCAGGGTTGTTGGCTTGAGCATGGGATCATAGACATGACTGTATGTTTACTGGCTTGAGCCCAAAGGTTGCTGGCTTGAAGACCAAAGTCATTGGCTTGAGTAAGGGATCACTTGCTCTATTGTAGCCCCTCATCAAGGCACATATGCAAAGTTACCTTTGTCACAGTGGTTAGTTATCACATTTTCATGAAATTTTAATCTAAAGATGGCATGATCACACTGATTAAAAAGATCTCTTGTCTGACTGGTGGTGGCGCAGTGGATAGAGAACTGATCCAGAATGCTGAGGTCCCCGGTTTGGAACCCCGAGGTTGCCATCTTGAGCATGGACTGGCCAGCTTGAGCATGGGATCATCAACATGATGCCAAGGTTGCTGGCTTGAGTTTAACGGTAGCTGGCTTGAAGCCAAGGTCACTGACTTGAGCATGGGGTCCCTGGCTTGGCATGAGTCACCCGGTCAAGGCAATCAGTGACCAACTAAAGTGGAAAGACGAGTTGATGCTTCTCATCTATCCTCGCTTTATCACTTCCTCTTTCTCTCTCTAAAAAAGTTCTCTTTATTATGAAGCAAATACATTTAACTGTCCCTAACATAGCTCTTAAAGTAAAAATGGCAGTAACAAAGATAAACACCATTTAAAAAGAATATTTTTAACTTGTGGCTCCCATGAGATACATGTCTGTTCTTGTTCACTATTTCTTCAGACTGGAACAAACTGGCTGGGTGAGACTAGAAGTGGAGAGGTGTCTGCAATGTAGACAGTGGGAAGCTTTAAATGTGAGAGCAGACTCTTTCAGGAGAACACCTAAACACAAATAGTAGAAAACACACTTATAGAAAAATGCAATATATAACTTACATTTTGATCTCAAGGGAGTATTTAAAACAAATCAAAATCTAGAATTCTTAAGCTGATCCTGATGGTAGTCACACTGAAGCCAATTACAGAAATGGACAGTTGTACACATAGGGGAACAGGCAATAGAAATGGTCAATCTATACACATAGCTTAAGAAAGAGGCAAGAGAAGGCAGAAACTATGAGGTGTACTAGACTTGACAAAGGAAAAAAGTAAAAAGATAAGGGAGGATCATCAAAGGGAGTAACACAAAGCAGTAAGATAGAGGTCAACACACTGACCAATATACATACAGTGTGTCCATAAAGTCATGGTGTACTTTTGACCCGTCACATGGTCAAAAGTGTACCATGACTTTACGGACACACTGTATTTCAAGTTTCATTGTCAAAAATAGTAACTCTCTAAAGGAAACTCTCCCAGGTGAAAATAAGCAACTTGAGATGAACAAAAGGTAGTCATACAGGAATAAGGATAAGAATCAAGTCCCTATGAACCAGACTTTTCTAGCACCATATATCTTGGTGGGCTTGAGAAAAACCCAAAAGTTATAAAAATTTCCTCCTCTCTCATTTTCCTGGTCCCACCAGAGGGGAGTATCCTTCTCCCTAGCAAGAACATTCTTATTCACCCTTGTCTAACTTTTCTGAGCACACTTCTTACTGGTTTTCTTTTGTCCTGACAGTGGCACCAGTCTGCATGATACCATGTACCTATTAATCACGTAGGCAGGAGTCAACCAAGTTCCTTATCCTGGATATTTTATGAGAATCCTGAAATTAAAACTTCCAGTTACAGATAATAATCATGCCCTGTTTAGATTCCATTGTAGTAAGAATTCACTTGTCTCATCTGAATTCCAAAATGATTCCCATTCAATCTGCCTATGTCAAACATGTACTCTTAACTACTCTCTACCACGCCTCCTATAAACTTATTGGTTCTAGAGCAACTTGGACGTTCCAAGCTCACTCCAAAATAGATTTCTTATTTAAATTAGCAAGGGACCTTTTAATTCACTGGCCACCAAGTACAAAAGGGAGGAATGATACTTTTGAGAACTGTGTACAAATATTCTTTCATTATGTAAGAGGGTAATAAACTTGTGATATAAAAAAAAGATGGATTAAATAATTTCATTATACTATAAAATGTAGTTGGTATTATTTAACTTGACCATAAAGGATTAGTGTTACATATTTTGATAAGTATATAGTTTCATGTATTTAGCCATTACTCAGCAGGATAAATGTTGGTCAATCTTACCCTGAGCTGGTTGGTTTGTGTTTTTGTTCCCAGACAAGTTGCTTTCCTTGGTGTCTCCATTACATGGTTCACTTTGGCCAGAAGCAGGGCATTCTCTTCTGTTGTTAACTTCACTCAGCAACTGATGTCCATCAGAAATTACAGACAAATCCAACTGGCTCTCTTCTACTTTTCCTGAATTCAGACGTATATTACTAATTCCATCAAGTATTTCATTATGATCTTTATCACCTGAACTAGAACTTTTGCTACTAGTTGATGAAGATGGAAAAGAAAGTAAGTCTGCTTTCATGCAATTTTCATCTTTCTTGTCAACTTCTGTATTAGACCCACAAATATATGTATCACAGCTTTGTGAAGCAGCAAAAGTCCAACCCTGAGTTTCCCAATACTGAAATTGTTCCAAATAATACCAGTAAAGTTGACTATAATGTTGTTCCCATTCTTCCTTGGTATCAGGAATGTTCCAAGGTTCAGAACATAGTGTTTGATCTGAATGTTTTTCTTGCCAGCTTTGCCATAATAGTCCTCCACCATATTCATTCCAGTACTTTTCCCAGTTCTCTGTAATTTCTAACTTGGGAGATAATGTATTTTCAACAGAAAGATGTTCAGTTTCAAGGTCTGTTTTGGACTGAAGTTTACATGTTCTGGTGTTCTCATACTGTTCAAGTGAAGATGGATCATCTGAGGCCAAAATGTCATCTTCCTCATAGTCTTGTCTCCAAGATTCTCTCATAATCTCATCTAAGTACTTCTTTTGATGTTTTTTCTTTTTCTTTTTTATTTTAACTTTATTTCTAGTATTCATAGACACCTGCATAAGAAAAACAACTTGACTATAAAATCCACTTCATTAACTATAAGAGAAAGTAGAACACAAATCTATTTTGGCATTAAATTAAACAAAACACCCTCAATGCCCCCCCCCCCCCAACCTGGGGCTTTTAGTTAAACAAACAAGTAAATCTTACTACCTAAGTTTCCAAGAGAAGAAAAAGTCACATGTGGGACACATCACAACTTATAGTTTTGATTAATTTAGAAATGTGTACATTAAAGAGGTGGAGTACTCTAATTCATAAATTTGGGGTAAAAAAAATCCCATAAGATTATAAAGAAAACTAATAAATACAAATAATAAAAGTAAATTAATACTTACCTCAAAATTCTTATGTGTGGACATCCCCCCAAATTGAAGCGGCAGTCCCATACTTCTCATGAGTTCAGACTCAGAGTCAAGTTCGCTCTCATCTAGGCCTATGCCTTTGCTATCACATGATTCTTTAGTGCCATGGGAATTACCACCTTCCTCCTCTTCTGTATCTTGGTCTCCTACAGACAGTATTTGTTAGCTTAGTTTTAGAAAAAATTTAGATGCAGGCTTTATCATCATTTTAATGAAGAAAAACCAGAGACCACAGTTATTACAGTTATTGCTCAAAGTAAAGGTGTACAAATGTTAAAATTTTTAAGGGGAAAAATAAAAAAAGGGAAAAAATAGGAAATTGATGGTAATATGGACTAGTAAAAAAAAATGGCCAACTAAGAATCAAGAGACAATTTCTAATCTGATTCTGCCTGCCACTATCATCCAGCTGCCAATTCAACTTACAGTTCCTGAGTATCTCCTCTGTGCTGGGCACTGTACAAAGTAAGGAGGGTATAAGAAGGAACCCAGTAGAGTAACCATATAAAGCAAATATTCACATTTTCAAATTCCTTATCAGTAATACTGAAGAAGATCAGTGGATTTAAAGTGATGATTTGTGGAATTATTTTAGGAGCTGATAGAAAAAGAAGTGAGAGGTATGCCTTCAGGTCCCTCATGGGTACTTCAATCACAACTGGATGTACACCCTAGAAATCCATAGGAGAGTTGATTTAATAAAAGTGTTCTGCTATTAAGAGTCTGAAATCTTCCTGACCAGGCAGTGGCATAGTGGATAGAGCTTTAGCCTGAGACACCGAGGAGGACCCAGGTTCGAAACCCCGAGGTTGCTGGCTAAAGCACGGGGTTGCTGGCTTGAGTTTGGGATCACAGACATAACTCGATGGTCAATGGCTTGAGCCAAGGTCACTGACCTGAACAAGGGGTCACTAGCTTGGCTGTATCCCCCACCTCCACCCTCACCCCCGTCAAGGGACATATGAGTGAGAAAGCAATCTATGAACAACTAAGGTGCCACAACAAAATATTGATGCTTCTCATCTATTTCCCTTTCTGCTTGTGCATATCTGTCCCTCTCTCTGTCTCTCTTTTAAAAAAAAATGTCTGAAATCCACTGAACAGGAAGATCCTTTCAAGTGCCTGAATTCAAGTTCTTACAGAAAACCTGTTTTATTGTAACAAAACAAGTTTTACTTTTTCCTAATATGGTTATTTAAATAGATCATATACTAAATTGGACAAATGCCATTCAAATGCATGATTACCTACTATATGTGAGAAAAAAATCACTTTATATATTAGCATACTCAATTATTGCCCAGCTGCATTCCAGCTAAATGATCTTACCAAAAGAATAATGAATCTTATACAGAAATAAAATGGAGACTAAAAAACAGAAATCTTATGTTTTGCATATTCTACTCAAAGAGAAAAAGGAAAGAAATATATCTAAATAATGAAGGGGATTCCATTTACCATTCCATTCAACGATCTTACGAAAGCTCAGGAGAGAGCAAAATAGAAAAAAATGAATCAATTAAATTTTATGGTCCTCTCATGGTATGCATATTTTATATTTAGTGGGAGTCTAGTGTCTAAAAGAAATCTTATTTGTACTACATATTGAAAAATAAACCAAACATTTCATCACTGCGCACCTAAGAAAACAATGATTTTTTTCAACTACTGTGAAAGTTAAAGGATTTTCAAGGGTAATATTATAGACTACTTGTACTGGTTTGAGACTATAACCAGCAGTTTATAGAGACTATAAAATTGCAGCTTTCTCTGTGTCTAAAGAAACATAAAAGATCTGTATGGAAAGGACAAATGGCGTCTAGAAAGAGAAATGTGGGAGAGACCAAAATGACTTTTAGGTAACGAGGCCAGGCTCAAATCCTATTTGTTATTTGGGAAAGTTAACACAGATTGTGGCTCCTTTACTTCAGGCAAAGGACTGTGGATTTTCATTTAGAATTTATCCTTAATCATATTAATACAATTGTTAACGTATTTAAACAAGGAGGCCATTAAACTGAGATGGTTCTAATGCTTTGGTAGCTCACCCAGACAAATTCAAACTAAGTCAGAGTCAATGCACTCAAACCCAAGAAAATAAAATGTAAGAACCATCAATCACAAAGAGCCAACTAAGCTATCCCTATTAAGACAACTGCATAATATATGCCCAATCAAATAATTTCCTTGTTTTGCTTCAGCATCTTCTCTATAAAAACACCTTTCCTTGTTTTTGTCAGCAGTGTTCCGAAATGCTCTTGGCTTTGGTGCTGTCCAATTTGAATCAATGTATATTTTGTTCAAATTCTTAAAATTATTTTTAGTGTACCTCAGTTTACCTTTTAACATAATAAAATTTTGCTAAACAAACTATCTGTTCTCTATTTTTCAAAGTTTCACATTTCAGGTGGCTTTTCTCTAATGGTGACACTCAGGAAGGAACGCTACATGGGGCACAAGAGGCTACCTCAAGTCCACATAGGAGCTTGCTCTAGAAAAGGAAAGATCTGCTTTGATGGGAATTCTAGAACCATGTTATGATAAAAGAAAAAGGATTGTCTATAATTATAGAATCTTTGGCCCCATAATATTTTATGCTAATAAATTAATACAGTATTATAACAAATTATAATTAATATAATGTTATGGTTAATTTTAGCAAAAAAGAGTTATATGGTTTTATACTGTATTACCTGCATGGCTGTCATTGCCTTTAACATAGTAGCCTTTTAATCCCAAATTGTACAATTTTCGATCTCTGTGAAGCAAATTAAATAGTCAATATTGAAAAAAATTAAATTATAAATCTAGAGAAAAAACAAGTTCAAGACATCATGAATTAATTAACAAAGATTAAGGAACACAAAAGCAATCTGATAATATTTTCCTCATCTGTAACACAGAAGTAATGATACACACATCTCATGGGGTTGTTGTAAGGATTGACAATTTCTGCAAAACATTTAGTATATACCCTGTAGTAAGCATTTATAATTATAACTAATTATTAAAATTAAGAGGTATTCTGGATGTTGGGGGAAGAATCCAACCCTTCTTATGATACACAATGAAATGCTCTCTAGAGAAGCAGTGAATGACCGACTTAAGTGAAGCAACTATGAATGATGCTTCTCCTCTCACTCTCTTCCTGTCTCTCTCCAAAGAAAGAAGAAAAAAAAGAAGAAAAAGAAATGCTTTTTAAATTTTGCTGTAAAGGGGAAGCATAAAATGGAAAGATTTAACTAACACAGATATAAAACCCACATGCAAACTCTAGTCCATCTGTAAATAGGCCAAATTGTTCACTGCCTATTAGACAAGATATTCATGGTCTGAGCAAAGGCTGTCCTGGAGACTAACATAAAATGAAATTGTTATTTAAATATTTTCAAACTGAAACATAAATCAAGATAAAACAATTCAGTCTCGGTGACTTTTAAAAACAGAGAATGGTTAGTTAAATTGTCCTTTAACCAATTACTTCTAAATTTTTCTTTATCTACTAAGGCCAAAATAAACCTAACAGAATACTTCAAAAAGGGATGGGGGTATTTTGTTATTATTATCATTCTAGCAGTAAATTCTGCTGTAATAAACTCCATAACTGCCATCTACTAAAACCATATGCAAGTAATGGCTAATACTACTTTCTAATGAAGCTATAATAAATTCAACAAAATAAAATTCTTGTGTACCTATTTATTTCATATCCATCCTGTTTATTTTCTGATACTCTATGCACATAAAACAGGCAGTGACTCAGAGTGGGACAGTGAACAGAAGGGAGGGAATGAAGTACAAATGTGCTTTGTTAGCATGCCCACTGGTCCCCCAGAACATGGAACACTGGCAGGGTGGGTGAAGTGGCACCCACCAAGAGGGCATCAATGGTGTGTTTCCCAGCACCAAAGGATATGGGGCACCAACGTGTCCAGTGGAGGAGAGGGCCAACATGGTCACGGAACTGGTTACATTGAGGGAGCAAGTAGATGTGCTGAGGATAATGATAGGCAAGATTCTCCTACACACATCTATGTACGTATGTGTGCATCAGGTCTTCAATAACATTCAAAGTAATTTTATTATAATGTTGATCAGATATTGGAGGAACTTAAATCTTGTTTACATCAATTAGTCTAAGAGAAAATTGGTTCCATTATACATCTTTCCCCTAATGCTGCACCTATCGGTGTTAAGTGAGGACTTCTACATGTATTGCCTAACTCTGCTAACAGGGCATGGAAGCATTGACAACCAAGGAACAATGAGCACAACAGGCAACCAGGTCTTGGTTTGTAAATACTATTCTCCACTGAAAGGAACCAGGGTAGCCTGGAGAAAAGGCAATTCCAAGTTGGAGCACAGACTATAAAAGATATGCCTAAGTCATTTTATTATGCCCGAAGGTTAGGAGGAGCTCAGAAAATGCCAGGTACCATAAAAAAAATACAAGAACCATCTCAAGAGGCCCCCACCAGTCAAATCGGAGACAATAGTGACAGCAACAGAATAAAACCTGTTAAGAGATTAATAATAGAGTCCATGTTAATATAAATAAAGGAGTAAATGAATACATGGAGAGAGAATAAAAAGTGCTCCATAATAAATGGTATAAGGCATGGAAACAAAGAATCACTCTTTGGCAACTCTCAGAGGCAGTGGAACAGGAACAGGGCACTAGGTAACACTGGAATAGCTCCCTACAAAATACTAATTCATGTAAAGGGAACCTTCACTGCGACTTAATAGTGGAGAAGCCTGGGGGACAGAAACATGATAAGGGAATGAGGTTGACATCACTGGTGGTGGGTGGGTCCACAGAAAGTGCCTCATGAAGTGAAGCCGAGTCCAGCACAGAATCATTTTGGGGCATTCCTGCCAAGAAGAGATTGGCCCAGGTCTGTTCTTACCGAAACATCAGGCAGACCCAGGTGAAGTAAGATCATCCTATAGAAGGTAAGGTCTGAACTTTTTTTAAAAAGTGAGGAATTTTTCCAGATTGGAGGAGATTGATAAAATGTAAGCAAATACAACAGGTACCTATGTAGAATGCTGGATCACAAAAAAAAGAGAAACACTGTTAGGAAAGTTGGGAAATTTACATTTGAATCCACTACCGTAGTTATATAGGAAAATATACTTGTTTGGGGGAAATGCACAATAAATTACTTGGTAGTGATGGGAAACATGTCTGCAGTTTGTTCTCAGTGGTTCAGAAAAAAACAATAATAATGGCGTGTGTGTGTGCAGGTGTGTGTGTGTAGCTGTGTTATGGAGACAGAGAGATGGAATAAATGCAGTTAAGTGTAAACAGCTGGTGAACTTGGGGGAAGGGGATACAGGAGTTCTTCGAACTATTTTAGTAAGTTTGAAATTATTTCAAAATTAATGATTTAAAAAATAAATAATACTGGCTATTTGTAGCACAAGCAATTTTCTAACACTATATCATTTCAGTATTTTCTATTCCAGGTTTTGTACATAAGCATATACAATTTTTACATAGTGATAAATATAGTATAGCTATTTTGTATTCTGATATGTTATCCACAAAAGTTTTTTTTTCATGTTTCTACAGAGCCACTGTAATGATTGCTTTAAGGGCCTCATACACTAATTATATCTTTTTCAAATAATGTATAGAAAATTGAATGTGTAGATGAAATAGAATGATTACAACAATAATAAAATTCATAAGACAGTATGTTAATATAGTGTCCACAGAAAATAAGAATTAATCCCATTTCCTGTCTTTGAGGGGAGGTATACAAATAATATTATTTAGTATGAGAATAAACTTTTAATTACTGAAAAGTTACTTCGTATCCACACTAATGATTATTTTCTGTTTTCTGCTACATGGTACTGATCTTTTAGTTTATTAATATATGTTAGAATTTTACTAACAATCAAATCTGTCATTTCTAGATTTGAAACAGATCTTTTCCCTACATGAAAAGTCAAGGTTACATTTATAAGCCTCTGACCTTCCAGCATGTCTCTCACTCCCAATGACTTCTCAGTGACTATGGGCAAGCAATTTCAAGATCATATCTCCAAGTTTTTTTTGTTCTAAATGATTATAATTTATCGAAGCATAAACTGGTCTAAATGAAAAAGCCATTTTTTTCCTCTTTATTTATTTTGAATTTAAAATGTAGTTTCTAAAAGTGAAGTAGAGCCTCTAGGTTTTAAGTAGATGAAAATAGGCCCTGGCAGGTTGCTCAGTGGATAGAGCATTAGCCCCATGTGGGGACATCCCAGGTACCCTGTCAGGGCACACGTGAGAAGCAACCATCTGCTTCTCTCACCTTCCACTCCTCTTCTCTCCTTCTTCCCCTCTTACAGCCAGTGGCTCAATTGATCTGAACAATGGCCTTAAGAGAGATGAGAAGCATCAGTTCATTGTTGTGGCACCTTAGCTGTTCATTGATCACTTTCTCATACGTGCCTTGGCCAGGGAGCTCCAGCTGAGACAGCAACCACTTGCTCAAGCCAGTGACCTTTGGGCTCAGGTGGTGACCCCTTGCTCAAGCTGCTGAGCCCACGCTCAAGCTGGCAACCTCACGGTTTGGAACCTGGGACCTCAGCATCTCAGTTTGACACTCTATCCACTGCACCACCACCTGGTCAGCCTACCCAGGTACTCTTTTTTAGTGAGCTCATTGGCCCTGTGAATAGTCGTAGCCTGCATGTTTTCTGGGGAATGGGCCAGCCTATCAGGTCAGGCCAGGTTCAGAGAAAGGAGCAAAAAGATACTTCTTCATGGCTGAGAGGTAAAAAAGGTGTTCAAGGTTTTTATGAGCATATCCTTAAGCTACCTATAATCTGAGGCAAGGCAGAGAATGCTAGCTTTTACATTTTTATAAAAACTGTTTCCCACTTAGAGCAACTTATAATTTCTAAGAGAACTCAATCTTGGGAAAGGTGTCTGAGGCCTGATACTCAAAAAAATTTCAGTTATACTTGCTAAGTGTTCTTTATAAAGAAGTTTTTTTAGTTTAATCGTATAACACAGAGCATAATGATTCTGGATGAATATCTGGACCTGGCACATGTAAGGACTAAACAAACCTTAACTGCTGAATTGACTTGTAAAGCTGGAGCTGGGATTTGCATTGTAGTGACCCCACTAAGATACTGCTCCCTTAAGAGTCCTAAGCATCATCATACCTTTGAAAACAACAATCATCATTACCACACCTATGTCATCCTTTTACCACAGTACTTGACATTTACCTGGCTGAAATACATGCTAAAATAAATGATTATTGGAAATTTCTGATGTACAAATAGCAATTTCTCTACTGCAGAGCGACTGTAGATTAGTTTCAAGTTGTAAAGGGAAAAATTAGTCCTTTCTGAAAGTACTGAAATGGAATCATATAAATGTGATGCGACTTCCTTAAGGTCACATAGCTAATGATTGGTGGAGTTGAGATGTAAAATCAGATAGATATTCTGCCTCTAAGAACAGTAGTACCTTCAATTCTGGCTCAGGACCTGGCCAGATAGCTCAGTTGGTTAGAGAATCGTCCTGAAGCACAGAAGTTGCTCGTTTTATCCCCAGCCAGGACACATAAAGGAACAGATCGATATTCCTGTCTCTGTCTCCCTCTCTCTTCCATCCTCTCTCACTAAAATCAATATAAAAATTTAGAAAAAAAAAATTCTGGCTCAGGACCAGATTGTGGGTGGGAGGGGGGGAAGACCTATCAAATAATTTTGTTGTTCTGTATATAAAAAATGAGAGGTCACCTATGGACACTGTCACATAGGTATGATCAGAGATAATAGAGACTTTTCAGTTTTCAGAATAGTTCTCTATCTCCACTAAAATACATTATCCTAAAGTATTTTAATAAGTCACCAGTGTCCTAGTGACTTTAGACCACATATATCTTAATCAGAAAGATTCAACAAAATCATGTGCTCTAGACTAATTAGTGGGATAGTGGAAAGGCTATGGATGACGACACAGGACTGCAGGGCTGCCACTTAAGTGGCTGTGTAATTTCTTTTTTTAGGACATTTCTGAAACTCAGTTTTCTACTCTATTAATAAAGTAAGGATAATAAGACATACCTCAGGAGGTTGCTAGAATACCAAAGGGGGAGGGAGTGTGAAGTGTCAAACCAGTTAGTGCCTGGGAACTTAGTAGATCATCAATTTGGTAGATTAAAAAAAATTTTTTTCCCAATTCTAGTGGATATATTTTAGTCCTCATTTTGCCTGATGTTGTAGCAGCTTTTCAATGTACTCCTTCCTTCAAAAGTTTGGTGACAGACATTATTCTTGAACTTGTCTTCTACCTCTTTCTCCATTAATACCTCTGTTGGGCAGATATAATATATTATGCTTACTTTGTTAAAGATGGCGCTGCCCACATGCAAGTCCATTGATATTAATGTGTTTTGGGGTACAGGCTGTGGGCAGGCCGGGTTGTTATAGGCTAAGGCTTAGTTTTAAGAGTAAGCTTTTCTCCACACCCTTGACTGACTGGATAATGAGGAATCCCATTGTGCCTCAGATGAGTGACTGTATCAGAGACTTTCTTGTTTGTAGATTGGATTAAGGGTTTGGATTTCTAAAGTATAAAGTGGGGCAGGCTGGGAGCTTGCTCTCCCTCGGTTCTTGAGGTTAGCATTAGAAAGGAGAGCAGATTAAGGCCACATGGAGGAGAGGAGGCAGCCAAGATGTCGGAATGCTGAGGAAGAAGCTGGTTTGTGCAGAGTTTGTGTAGAAAGAAGGAGATGGGAAACAGAGGTGAATAAGTCTGGTGAGCTAGAAACCTTTGATTCTAGGAAACTCGGATAAGGCAGTAGCTTTGTGAGCACTGAATGAGTGGGTTTTGGAGACCAGTGTGTGTTTTTGCTTGCCTGCCGGGTGCAAGCTAGAATTAAAGCTGATGGCTCACCAGTTCTTGGCTCTGTTGTTTCATTACCTACTGTCCGAATCTAATGTGAACCTGCACGGGCCAGGCGGCTGTGATGGTGGCCGCGGCTATTGGCTTTACAACTCTTTTTGCTTATAATCTTTAAAAAAATGTTGGAATTCTTCAAAGATGGATCCTACTCTCTACCCACTCCCCAAGCTCTAAATCAATGGCTTCACTTATTATCTATACTAGAATGGCTCAAGTTTTTAAGATCAGCCCAGACATCTACAGAGCTTCAAACCAACACATCTAACAACTTATAACATCTACCCTTGAATATCTCATAGGTACTCCAAAATCAAAACTACGAAATTGATTATCTTCTCATTGCTGTCACAAAATATAAATCCATGACTCTCTAGGGATCCCTATCTCAGTGAAAGGCATCAATACAAGCCAAAAACTGGGGAGTTACCCTTGACCTATTCTCCTCTTTCCCATCCTTTATTTTTCCTTCACTCTATCACATCCAATCTAATAATCCCTTAAACTCAACAGTTTCTCTCCTATACTTCCTCCTTTCTTCATTTCCACTGTCAACAATCCTTATGCAAGCCATCAGAATCACCTGCCTAAAAAAATGGTTGTGGTTCTCTTCCGAACCATCCCCCACACTGCAGCTAGAGTAATCTTCAAAAATGCAAAACTGAGGTTTCCAAATATATTTAGCTTCTGTTTGGATTTTGAAAAAATGAAAACCTACATAAAATAGGTGAAAGTTCCCTGGCTATTTAGGTGAATAAACACACACCAAACCAAAAAGAATGCAATTCTGATCCTGTCTTCCACAAAGCCCTCCACGTTTTTGTTCTGCTTGCAAGGATGTTTCTTCCCACTCAAACATACCCCACCCAGTTTATGTCCTTTTTTCAAATGCTACTTCCTGAAAAAAGAAATCTGTGATCTGTGGAGGAAGATTAGGTTTCTGGCTGGTCATAGCATCCTGTACTTTGCTCCCATAGCACTTATAATTAACCAAAGAATTATGTAACATTTGTATTAATATTGATCTCCTTTGCCAGTTAGTAAACTCCAAAAGTGTAAGGATGGGCTGTGTCTTGTACCACAGTTCCTAATACAAAGGAGCATAAAAAGCATTCGTTGAATGAATATATAGGCATATATGAATGCAAAAACGAGAACACTTTTCTCATTAAGTTTAACAGTTTTCCATTTCTTTTCATATTAATTTTCAGATTACTCCATAAAACAGATTAGTAAGAATTCCTTCAAACTTCAGCCTCACTACATTAACTATATTAAAAGCATCTCACATAAAACTCACTTCCACAAGTTATGAGATGTATATGATAAATATATGTTTTAGAGATAAACTCACATATCTAATATAAAGAAAACCATACCTATAATACAATTCTTTGCTCTCCCACCCCGGCTGCTAGCCCTCTTACAGTGATGGCAATTTTTACCCCAAATATTTTCCAAACATAAAGACAGCTCAAAAACAGGTGTAATAATACACTGCTCACAAAAATTAAGGGATATTTTATTGCTTCATATTCATTTTGAAATATCCCCTAATTTTTGTGAGCGGTATAGTTAAATTTTTTAACTATACCAGCAGAAGGCCACCACTTCTTAAAGTCTGAGGGCATTTACCCCCTTTTTCCTTGGTTAAATTTTTTTATTGATTTTAGAGCAGTGGTTCTTAACCTTTTTTGAGGTACCGAACCCACCAGTTTCATATGCGCATTCACCGAATCCTTCTTTAGTGATAAATAAAATACGATTTTTTTTTCCAAATTTAGTTTTGCTGGTGCGAGACTAGAGTTGCTCAACTTGGCATTGCATATCATGCACATAGGACGCTGACTCCTATCCCGTGATACATGTGAATCCATGTTGTACATATTCCTCCGACCACTTTCCTTTTTTGCTCAACATATTTAGTATGGATTAAAATATTAAGAAAGAAACCACACGACGTACAACTACGACAGTCGTTGACTACTGCGCGCACTAAATTCCCTGCAGCACTGGTTGGCCAAGCAATGTAACGTGATCCTCTGCAGCAAGTGATGGCCAAGCGGGGCGTGTCATCACGACTTTACACAAGTGTGTCTTTACCTCTGCCGCAGAGGCTTCTCCGAATTTGAGACCTACTCATCGAACCCCTAGGGTTCGCTAGAACCCAGGTTAAGAACCACTGTTTTAGAGAGAAAGAAACTGGGGGGGGGGGGGAGAGAAACATGGATCTGTTTCTATATGTGCCCTGACGCCCTGGATCAAACCCACAACCTTTGGGCGTAGGGATGACGCTCTAACCTACCGAGTAATTCGGCCAGGGCTCCCTCTTCTGCTTAACATCACCTTGCTCAAGGGTCAAATATACCCTGGCTGTGGTTCCAGGGATCCATTACAATTAGTCTGCACTACCTACATTTCAGAGAAATGATTTGCTAGAAAGTAAGAGCAAGTTTTTACTTACTCCACAAATGCCCTGGAGCAGAGGCAAAGGATCTTATACTCCTCCTCTAGGTCCTCAATGAAGAAAAACATTTCGGCCACGTGGTTCCACTTTCCGCAGCACATTTTACCACCTCAGAGGAGGCAGCCCTGCCGTCAACGGAGCGGGACGGCCTCTGCGGATCACCGGAGACCAACGGGAGGCCTCTCTGGCTCGCCCGTGGGGTGAGGTATTAGCAGTCGGCCCTAAACACTGAACAAGGACCGCACTGAGGAGAGCGAAGCAAGCTAGGAAGTCGCCACCGGAAGTGGCTCCGGGAAGCCACAGGAAAAGGCGGGGCGACGGGCAGTGTCACACTCAACGGGGCTCGGATTGTCGCTACTTTTTGGCTCTTTCTTCACAGGGTTGGTCCCGGGAAATCGGCCGCTCAAAGTTCTCCGCTTCGCTCGGCTGCTGAGCCACCGAAGATCTGCCGCCACTGTTAGAGGGTGAGGGCGAGCCGCCTCTCCCCTCTTCCGCACGAGGTGCGTCGGTCCCCGCCTTGGTCTCCTGGTGCCCCGCCCCACCCGGCGCCCGGGGACGCGTCAGTCTCGCCGGGCTGCGAGCGCCAAGGCCGCACGTCTAGTCTGTCCGGAGCGCCACGAGTTCCCAGCTGGGGCGCTCTGGCGGTTCGGCTCCGGCATCGGAGTGGCCAGGAGAGGAGGCCCTACCTGGTCACAAGGAACCCATTCATCTCGCTCCGCATCTCCCCTAGCGTTCAAAAAAGTCAACTGGGCGTGTTTCGGTTCTTAGTGGTGAGGCGAGGTGTCTCCTACCTTGTTAGAGGCCTCTGGGTTTGCCCAGGGACTTCCCTGATTCTGGGATCTGAATTGACTCTACTGTGTAATAAAAGCATAAGACAGTTTTGTGGTGATCACTAGAGTGCACCTGAGAGGCCCCCAGGGTAGTGGTAAAGAGTGCTCGCCTTCGGACAAATCAGGCTTGGAATCCTGGTTTTATGCCCCTTGTACTACCTCTGGAACCCGGGCAAGCAACTTAACCTTTTGAGTTTCATTGTGATCATTTGTAAAATAGGGATGCTTAATAGTACCTGCTTCATAGAGCTGCTGAAAGAACTAAATCAGACCTCTCATAGGTGCTATTAATAGTTTGAATGAGTATATACTTTGTACAGCGTGGGCCACTGTCTGCTTGCCAGGGATTACAGCCTGTAAAACATGCTGCTGATTATTAACAAAAGTGCATGTGCGCATGATCAGCACGTCAAAAACTGGAACACCGTTGCTGATTTGTAAAAAGCAGTCAGTGTTTGGTGTGGGGTAATTGTTGAGACTGCCCAGGAAGCTTCTTCAAAGAACCATGCCCGGACTTGAAGGTTGTTGGAGCCTTTAAGACTTGGTCTCTGCTATTAATGCTGAGAGAGCATTGAAATTTCTTTAGAATACATGAAAACCGAAGTAAAATTAGACAGTTGGAAGATCTCTGATATGGTTGCACTTACTAGTGAGTAGAAAGAGAAGATTAATATTCAAATGAAATGTTTATACCCCGATCCTTACTGCTGCCTTGCTTTGATGTCAGAGATATGCTTATTTTAGTGACTCAGGGAGGTAAGTTACAGATACAGCTACACTAGCTTAGATGTGCAACATTTTTGGGATGAAGATAGATTAAAAAAGTAAGGGTAGAACAGTAATCCTCAAACAGAATGGAAGATTTTAGCTAGAAGTGGAAGACTATTCTAGGATTAATGAAACAAAACAACCTTGAAAGTTAATTCATAGGCCCTAGTGGGTTTGCTCAGTGGACAGAGCATGGGCCCTGGCCTATGGATGTCAGGGGTTGATCCTTCATTAGGGCACACATGAGAATTGATCATCTGCTTCTCTTCCCCTACTCTCCTCCTTCTCTCTCTCTTCCCTTCTTGCAGCCCTCATTGGTTCCAGCGTCTGCCTCGGGCTCTGAAGATAGCTTGGTTGATTTGAGTGTTGGCCACGGGTAGGGTTGCTGGGTAGATCCTGGTTGGGGCTCACGCAGGAGTCTGTCTCACTATTTCCCCTACTCTCACTTAAAAAAAAAATTCATATCAGAACATATAGTTTGAGCTTGAAATCTAAAAAGTATTATTTTAATGATAAAATTATTGGGTTTGCTGGAAATCTTAACTGAAATATTAGCTATACTTCAGCTTGAATAATTGTTTGAAGTAGAATTCTTTTTCAGTAAAACTGAGTACTGAACCCCTGTTAAACCATTGTTAAATATGCCAAGCTGGAAAGGGAAAATTAATTTATGTTTCAGTGATTGTTTCTTTTACCTGGTGTTTTCATCATATCTTCAGCATGGTTCATATGCTGAAGTGGATTTGCTACCATCCATGGTGGTAAAAGTACTGGTAATGGGTGTTTTAAAATAGATATATTTCTTTAAGTTTTTGTAGAAAACAAAGTCTTTTGTTCTGGTTTATTACTTTTTGAAATATTATGATTTTTAAACATCTGTAAAGTCAGTTATACTAAATGTTCATCACCATCACTATCAATACTTGTTATAGTTCAGCTTGTCAGCTTTTTCTTAAAAATTACATTAATTCCAGATGAGAAAAATAAGGTACTATATATGTAATGCATAGGTCTGTATTTTTTTTTTATTGTAGATTAAAAACATTTTTATTGATTTTTTTTTTTTTTTTTTTAGAGAGAGACAAATAGGAGGGGGAGGAAGGAGAGAGAAAGAAAGATGGAGAGAGAAGCTAAATATATTTGGAAACCTTGACTTGTTATTTCACTTATTCATACCTTCATTGGTTGATTTTTGTATGTGCCCCAACCAGGGATCAAACCTGCAACCTTGGCATAAGGGTTTGATGCTCTAACCAATTGAACTACCCAGATAGAGTTAATAGATTTTTTCTCATAGGAAATAACCTGGAATTTTGGCAACTAAAAAAATTATATCTCCCTGAAAACATCTTTTAACAACTATTTTTTTTTATTTATAACAGTATTTATTGGATTAACATAAAATGGTAAAGAGTCATGTAAATTGGAGGAAGTCATGTAGAAGAGCCAGGCAGAAGTAAAGGGAAGACAGAAATTGCAGACTTAATATTTTTAGTCGTTCTGTTAGAGGGATAATTTTTTTTTTAATTTAAAAGATTTTATTTACTGATTTTAGAAGAGAGAAAGGTGGGAAGGAGCAGAAAACATCAACTTAGAGTAGTTGCTTCTCATATTTGCCTTGACCAGGCAAGCCCAGGATTTTAAACCAGTGACCTTAGTATTCCAGGTGGACACTTTATCCACTGCATCACAGATTAGGCTGAGAGAGAGAAACTAAAGAAAGTGTAATGAAAACCAGAGTAGACCTGGGTTTTAATTTTGGCACTTGGTTCTCCACTGAATTAATTTAATAACTTTGGACAAGTCAATTTGACATTCTGTTTTGAACTTTTGTTTCCTGCAAAATTAAGAGGTTGCATTCATTGAATTTTAAATCCATTTTCTTATATTATCAAATGTAAAGTCTTCTCTGGGCCATCCCCTTTCTTGTAGACTATATTCTATCCCCACTGGCCTGGCCAAGTACTGGACCCAACAGTTATTTTCTCTTCCATATTATCCACTTCTCATTCTCTCATTGATGCATTATTATTGGTATTTAAAATTACTGTATTTTCTTTAACCTTAAAACAACAAATGACCTACATTACACTCTAAATACCCACCTGATTTCTCAGTCCCTGTCTGTAACAGTATTCCTCTGAAAGTTGTCCATAGTTGTTGTTTCCAATTCATTTACTCTCATTTTTTTCTTGAACTTATTCCAAACTTTCATCTCTACTGAATCAAAACATTTCTTATCAGGGATTTCCAATGCCTCTTTGTTATAAAGTCTATTGATTAGTTATTCCTAGAATTCTCTGCATTGTTTGAAACAGCTGAATATTCCTTTCTTCTTGAAATACTTTCTTACTTTGACATCAAGGATGCCACTCCTGGAAGGATGTTGGTTTCTCATTGTCTTCCCAACTTCTAAAATGTTGAGTGCTCCATAGCTCAGTCCTGGAAATTCTTTTTTATTTTACATTCACTCACTAGAGGGCTTTTTAGTTTCATGGTTTTCAATACTGTCTATATGTTGCCAATTCCTAGATGTATTTTTCTAGTTTTGTTCTCTCTGCCACACTCTGCTGATATCCAGCTTCCCATTTAATGTCTTCACTTTCATGTCCAGTACAATCTTAACATGTTCAAAACTGAATTTCTGCTCTTCATCTCACCCCCAAACCTCTTCTTTCTGAAACTCAATCTTTCCACAAGCAAGCTGATGATGATAATAACAATACTTAATGCTGGTGTAGTAGAAGGCACTCTTCTAAGCTTTTTTGGGGGGAGGGAGAGAAACAGAGAGAGAGAGAGAGAGACAGGGACAGACAGACAGGAAGGGAGAGATGACAAGCATCAGTTCTTTGTTACAGCATCTTAGTTGTTCATTGATTGCTTTCTCATATGTGCTTTGACCAGAGGGCTCCAGTAGAGCTAGTGACCCTTTGCTCAAGCCAGCAACCTTGGACTTGAGCCAGCTACCTTGGGATTTCATACCAGCGACCATGGGATCATATCTATGATCCCACACTCAAGCCAGCGACCCCATGCTGAAGCTGGTGAGCCACACTTAAGCCAAATGAGCCCACGCTCAAGCGGGTGACCTCAGGGTTTCGAACCTGAGCTCTCAGCATCCCAGGCCGACACTCTATCCACTGCACCACCACCTGGTCAGGCAGTAAGGTTTCTTTTTATAGTCTTCACAACAGTTTTATTAGTTAGGCACTATTATTACCATCATTTTACAAATGAAGAAACTGAGGGAGAGATATTAAGTTATTTATGTATGTCACACAGTAAGTGGCAGCGCCTCCTAGGATACAAGCCCATGTTGTTAAAAGCTGTGTTGTTGTCTCAAACTTCTCTCTCTCACTTATATTCTATATCCATTCATCAGCAAATCTTGGCTGTATCTTAAAGATATTATATATATTCAGAAACTGATGATCTCTTATGACCTTTACTCTGCCATACTTTCTTAGTTTATAATTCACTCTTCAATTTTATTTATTCACTTTTAGAGAGAGAAACCAAGAAAGAGAGAGAGAGAGAGAGAGAAAAGGGGGGAGGAGCAGGAAGCATCAACTCCTATATGTGCCTTAACCAGGCAAACCCAGGGCTTTGAACTGGCGACCTCAGCATTCCAGATAAACACTTTATCCACTGCGCCACCACAGGTCAAGCTCTCTGCCATGCTTTCTAAGGCACTTTTATCGCCCATCTCAATTATTACAATAACTTCTTATTTTCTCCTTGCACAGTATATTCTCAACTCAATAATCATTTAAAACCCATCAAGCAATCTCACTCCTCTTATCTTCATCTCCCTTAGATGAAACCTTGCCTTACAAAGTTCTACAATGCTACCTCTCTCTGTCCATTTCTAACAGCTCTCCCTGTCACTCTTCTGTAGCCTACCTTGCTGCTCATCAGACCACGCCAGTGTGCATCCTTTGTACTTACTATTTGTTTAGTCAGGAATTCTCTTTCAAATACCCACATGGTTTGCTTCCTTACTTTCTGAGTTCTCTGCTTAAATGTACTTGTAGAGAGGCCTTCCCAGACAACCCTATATAACAGTGCATTCCTCCCCACCTTGTGCCTCCTTGCCTTCTATAGCTCTCCATATTCTTAACCTGCTATCCATTTTTCTCTCTGGCACAGGCGGGTTACTGTACATGCTCTTCTCAGTATTAGATAACTGGACTTAATCACAGGAAGTGACCTGAGTGGTGAAATGTTCTGAAACCAAGGTCTGAGACATACTTAAAAGAATTAAAGATTCTGACTAGAAAAGGGGATGTCACTGCTCATGATAGCCATCTAAATAGGTTGTCGAATGGAAGAGGTTATACAGTACAGAAAGAACTAGGTCAGTTGTTCTTAACCTGGGTTCTATCTAACCCTAGGGGTTCGATGAGTCGGTCTCAGGGGTTCGGAGAAGCCTCTGCCGCAGAGGCCAGAATAAAGTAATACCGTAATTTGTTGTGAGTTCATGCACTTTGTTGGTTTTGTTCTTTGAGCAAGGTGATGTTCATGCACGGCTCATTTTGTGCACCAGTAAAAAAGCATATGCCTATGTCTTGAATTTGGAAAAAAAGTCATATTTTATTTATCACTAAAGAAGGGTTCAGTGAATGCGCATATGAAACTGGTGGGTTCGGTACCTCAAAAAAGGTTAAGAACCACTGAACTAGGTCCAGTAGGGACAAGTTACAGTGAGGAAAGTATAAGAAAGATTATTTTACTACTTTGAAGGTTGGTTTTGAAGATGGAATAAGTCACCTTTTGAGCTTCCTGTTCTGGAAGGGTTTAAATCAAAATTAAGGATAACCATTGTGGAGGACGTTCTTGCACGCAGCCCTGGGTGCTGTTAAGGGACTGCTAGATCTTATGCAGTTTTCCCTGTAAACTCTCACGGATGTCTGCCTATCTGATGCGCTGTCCCTCTCTCCTTTACTGTGTGGGTTAAGCATGTATAATCACAGTGTGATTGAGCACAAGAGGTGTAGTTCCATTACCAGTTTGGTTGGGGGAGGTTTTAAAATCACAAGATTTACAATCCTATTAAAAATATGAAATGAGACTAGATTATTGGAGGCAATTGCATTTAGCAGTAAGGGTCAGATCATCAAAATGATTGGTTTTTAGGCCTAGGACAAGCCCCTTTTAACATATTCAATAGGTTTTCATAAATTTTAATTTATTAACAATATTTAAAAGTTCACCATTTTAAAATGTAGACGTTAGTGGTTTTCAGTATATTCACAAAGTTGTGCAAACATCACTACTACCTAATTTGGAACATTTTCATTATCTATAAGACCCCTCTGTTTCCATTAGCAGTCATTTCTCATTGTTCCCTCCACTTGCACCTGGCAACCAGTAATTTTTCTGTCTCTATGGATTACCTTATTCTGGATATTTCATATAAATGGAATCATACAAAATGTGGCCTTTAAGGTCTTTCCTTTTTTTACTTAGTATAATGTTGTCAGGGTGCCTGCATGTTGTAGCATGAACCAGTACTTTGTTCCTTTTTGTGACTAATATTGTTATATGACAGCACATTTTGTTTATCTATTCATTAGTGGATAGACATTTGGTTTGTTTCCACTTTTTGGCTCTTATAAATAATACTGTTGTCATGTTTCATATATAAATTTTTGTGTGAATATATGTTTTCAGCCTTGGATATATACCCAGCAGTAGAATTGCTAGGTCATATGGTAACTATGGTAACTCAGCCTTTTGAGGAGCTGCCAAACTGATTTCCACAGTGGCTGCACCATTTTACATTCCCACCTGCAATGTATGAAGGTTCTAATTTCTCCACATCATCATCAACATTTTTTTTTATTGTATAGTCATTTAACTGGGGAAAGCTTTAATTTGAAAATACAGTAAATTTTTCTTTGTTTCATTCTTAATGATCGAATGCTGGTAAATTATAGTGACTTGACTCTTTAGATGGGTTGATTAGAATGTGATATAAAATAAAGGCCAGTCTTAATGTGTGCTGTGTTTACTTCTGTACCAGAACAGGGCCAAAGTTCTCACAAGTAAGTTAGTCTTACAAGGAACTTAAACTGAGTCCTCCATCTCAGGAAGAACAAGTCAAAGAGCATGCCCTGCCAATAAGCCAGTTAGCAAGATAATTGGCATAAAGACAACATATAATTGCTTTGTATTTCTGCCTCCTAACTCTTTGGTTTATTTCCTGCCTCATCTACAAAGAATTTGAGATCATTTTCATTATGATTATGTGGTATGCAATAATGATAAAATTTACCTAAGAATAGAGTCAGAATAAAAAAAATAAGAATGAGAAAAGGCAATCTTATATAGGTGAACATGATCATAAAGGCTAATACAAATGTATAATCAAATATCAGGTTTAACCATCAGCTTATTTTCTGGCAAAGTTTTTAAAAGGAGACATAGTCAGTTACACATCCAAACTTCAAACTTTTTCTCCAAAGAAGCAAAGTTTTTCATAGCTCTGAATTTAAAAAAATGTCTCGGGTAGAACTTTGTAGAGTGGAACTGAGCAGTGTATAGAGATGTCCTCACTAAAGCATTGGGAGAGTGAGTATAATTTTTAATTGAGATGCACTAGTGTGGACTATATCTATATTTGTTACACATTTGTGCATGTCTCTTGATATTTTATGGAAATTCTAACTCTAGGTATTAATAATTATTTTTTTAATCATATTTTTCTTCCATTTGTATAATGTGTTTTCCAGAATACATTCTTAGAAGCTTGGGACAAGATATTAATCTAATTTCTGGTAAGTTAAGTGACTGGTTTAGAGAGTGACATAAAATAATTATATGGCTATATTTTCAGTCATTGAAAATTTAAGAGAAGTTTTAATAACTATAAGATAAAAATGATACTGATAAATTTTTATTTATGCATAATGCCAAAGGAACAGAGAGGTTTCTATAAACTTGCTTATGAAATATAATATTCAGAAATTTATCTCATTATTTTCTGAAGATTTGGGTTACTTTTATTGAATCAGATGTTAATGTTATCTTTTGTGAAGAACAGTTATCTCAACATAACTTGGTTTAAAATACAGGCGTTCAATATGATTCACTTAATATAAAAGTCAAATTATTAAGCTCAATCTGAAATTTTCATTTTTTATGAATCTTTTCTCAATTATAACTTGTGAGTTATTTCAAAAGTTAAGACAAGACACTTCGTGAATTGACAAATGAAACCTTATAATTTTCACATTTAAATCAGCAACAAAGTTAACCATTAACAATCTACTTGTTTTTGGTATTAAGAAATGACTCTTGTGGGGGAAGCAGTACATTAAGAGGGAAAAATATAAGGTGACAGAAGATCTCACTTTGGGTGATGGGTATATACAACATAATCAACTGTGCAAATGATGTAGAGATATTTGCCCAGAATCTATGTATTCTAATTGGAGTTGACCAGTGTCACCCTGTTAAATTTAATCATCTAAATAAAAATTTTAAAAGAAGAAAGAAAAATGACTCTATATAGTATTTATGTAGACTAAAACATTTAACTTTTTAGCTGTGAAAAGAATAACATTGGATTGTTTTTCTCTTCTAGTGGCAAAATTAAAGACCTGTCATGGCAATGAATAAAGAGACTGAATTTGTCATTTTCATCTAAAGAAAAATGATAGACAAAAATCAAACCTGTGGTATGGGACAGGATTCTATGCCCTATATGAGTTGTCTGATTCACATATTTGAAGAATGGTTTGGCGTGGAGCAATTGGAGGACTATTTGAATTTTGCAAACTATCTCTTATGGGTTTTTACACCACTAATACTTTTAGTACTTCCTTACTTTACTATTTTTCTTCTCTACCTTACTATTATTTTCTTACACATTTATAAGAGGAAGAATGTATTAAAAGAAGCCTATTCTCATAATTTATGGGATGGTGCAAGGAAGACAGTAGCAACTCTTTGGGATGGACATGCAGCAGTTTGGCATGGTAAGCAAGATTACTTTGATCTCTATGTGTTGTTATTTGTGTTTGTGGCACAGAAACAATCATTCCATTTTACTGATTGAGAAGATACCGAAGAATACAATGGAAGGGATATTTACTATTTCTTGTTGCATATTTGCATATATTGTGCATCTATATATCTTTCTTAAAAGGATTTTTTCCCCAAACACATTAGTGTCCATTGAAGAAAGAAGTGCACAGCAGTTAGGCTATTACTATAAGCAAGAATATAAAATTTTATATTTAAGACATCAAAAAGATTAAGAGAATATTTAAAACTGTAGAACACTTTTGAAAATTATTTAGCATTTACTTCCATTTTGTTTAAAATAAGTTGGACTTTCTCAGTGTAGAGATTTAAAATATGTATATTAAATATAATTTGAATCAAAATTTACCTTTTTTTGGTATGATTCATTTTAGAGGTCATTATATATTTCTCAGTAAATGAGACAGCAGTAAGTTTCTCTCCACATATATACCCTCCCCCATATTCAGGATAACATGCATTGTAAGGAATTATGATTTATTTATATATATTTCAGGAGACATGGTTTAATTTGGATAAGTTCAAGAACTGAATTTTTTTTGTAGCACAATATATTATTTTGAGGTATTTATTGAGGTATTTTTAAATATGTATTTATTTTTTAAAAATTTTTTTAGGATATTTTAAATTTCTTTTTATTTTATTCATTTTAGAGAGGAGACACAGAGTGAGAGAGAGAGAGAGAAAGGGGGGAGGAGCTGGAAGCATCAACTCCTATATGTGCCTTGACCAGACCAGTGCAGGGTTTTGAACTGGCGACCTCAGTGTTCCCAGGTCGACGCTTTATCCACTGCGCCACCACAGGTCAGGCTAAATATGCATTTATGATTGAGAGGAGGTAATATATACATAGTTCTTACTTTGCTCTAATAATTTATTATATTTTATTAGGTAAATGATACTTTAAAAAATTATTTTCTTTACCCTGTTCTTTAGTGACATATATAAAAGGCATTTGTATTCATATTTGGATTTTGTATTGCTGTCAAGTAAGTTTTAGTGATGCTTTTTAAAAGAATCTTCAAAGGATTTGTGTGTGTGTGTGTATGTGTGTGTGTGACAGAGACAGAAAGAAGGAGGGACAGATAGGGACAGACAGGAAAGGAAAGAGATGAGAAGCATCAATTCTTCATTGCAGCACATTAGTTGTTCACTGATTGCTCTCTCATATGTGCTTTGACGGTGGGCTACCGCAGAGCAAGTGACCCCTTGCTTAAGCCACCGACCCCGTGCTCAAGCTGGTGAGCTGCGCTTAAGCCAAATGAGCCCATGCTCAAGCCAGTGACCTCTGAGTTTCGAACCTGGGTCCTCCGTGTCCCAGTTTGACAGTCTATCCACTGTGCCACTTCCTGGTCAGGCTCAAAGGACTTTTTTAAACTATTATAAATTCATTATAAAAAAATGTATCAAATAGCCTGACCTGTGGTGGCGCAGTGGATAAAGCGTCGACCTGGGAACACTGAGGTCGCCAGTTCAAAACCCTGCACTGGTCTGGTCAAGGCACATATGGGAGTTGAGCTTCCAGCTCCTCCCCCCTTTCTCTCTTTCTCTCTCTCTCTCTCTCACTCTGTGTCTCCTCTCTAAAATGAATAAAATAAAAATTAAAAAAAATTTTTTAAAAATGTATCAAATAAAAAAAATAAAGAAGAAAATAATAGTCACCTAAAATTTACCATGCAAAAGTGACTTTCTTATTATACTCAAGTTGCTTAAAACCTTTAAACTATAAAATCATGACTTATTATTTTT
The DNA here is from genome assembly GCA_037038555.1 of Rhynchonycteris naso. Classification (NCBI taxonomy): domain Eukaryota; kingdom Metazoa; phylum Chordata; class Mammalia; order Chiroptera; family Emballonuridae; genus Rhynchonycteris; species Rhynchonycteris naso. The sequence continues at coordinate 236,252,863 of CM072998.1, forward strand.
AAATATTATTCTTAGTAAATATGAATGATATTTTAAAAAGCTGGTCTTTTAATGATTAATGATTTCTTATATAACCATATCAAATTAACAATGGTACACTATTAACTAAACTACAGATCTTATTCAAATCTTATCAGTTTTCCCTGGTATCCTTTTACTGAGAACAGAATACTAGAACAGAATACTACATTTAGTTATCCTGTCTCCTCCAGTCTATAATGGTTATTTAGTTTTTTCCTTTTTTCTTCCATGACCTTTGCCTTTTTAGAGAGTGTTGCTCAGTTATTTTGTAGATCATCTCTTCATTTAGATATGTTTTCCATAACTGGATTGAATTTATGCATTTTTGATAAGAATACCACAAAAATGATGATGTTGTTCTTCTCAGTGCATTATATCAGAGGTTCATGATGTTAATATGTTTTATTATTGGTGACATTAACTTTGATCATCATGTCCTTAATGGGATATCTGCCAGGTTTCTCCACCATAAAGTTGCTATTTCTTTATTTGTAATTGATAAATATCCTGGAACTACTTTAAAACTATGTAAACAACCCTTCTCAAATGAGATACTTAATTTTTCTGAACCTCCTTTTCCTCTTCTGCAAAATGAATTGCTGTAAAGATTTAGTGAAATTTCATGTATTAAGCATAATTTCTGTTACATTCAATACAATCATGTGCTGCTTAACATTTTGAGAATTGCAACAGGCAATTTCATCTTTGCGCAAACATTGTAGCATACTTATATAGACCTAGGTGCAGTGACTGATTAAGGTCAGTTGAGGCCCTAGGCGCAGAAGAAAACATTGGGCCCCTTACATTAGAAAAAAGTGTAAAGTTGGGGTATTGCGGGGCCCTTCAGAAGTCGGGGCCCAGGGTACACGCCTGGTGCGCCTGCTGTTAAATTTGCCTCTGCTTAGATAGTATGACCTAATACACCCTTAGGATATATCTATATGGTATAACCTATGGGCTGCAAACTTGTACAGTCTGCTACTTTACCAAACAACACAAGATTAAGCACAAGAGAAAATGATGCTGTCAACATACACAGTAAACATGAGGTATGTTAGGTTGCTGCCAGTGTAATATGGCATATTGTTTTATAACAAAGTTATTTTTTTAATAAGTAGAGGGCACTAAAATAATGATAAAAAGTATAGTATAGTCAATACATAAACTAGTAACATAGCTATCTGTTGTCAGTATAAAGTATTATGCACTCTACATAATTATATGTGCTATACTTTTATATAACTGGCAGCGCAGTATGTTTGTTAAACCGGCATCACCACAAACATGCGAGTAATGCATTGTGCTATGACATTATGATGGTACAAAGTCACTAGGCATTTTTCAGCTACATTATAATATGGGGCCTTCATTGTATATGTCAGAGGTCCCCAAACTATGGCCCATGGGCCAAATTGCGGCCACCTGAGGCCATTTATCCGGCCCGCGCTGCTCTTCCAGAAGGGGCACCTCTTTCATTGGTGGTCAGTGTATAGAGTACTATATGTGGCGGCCCTCCAATGGTCTGAGGGACAGTGAACCGGCCCCCTGTGTAAAAAGTATGGGGACCCCTGCATTTGTGGTCCATTGTTAGCTGAAATGATGTTATGTGGCACATGACTGTAAATTTAGCTATCATAATTATAGATAATCTTTCTCTAATAATTTGGAAGGCGCTAAAATACATTGCATCCTGATCATTGTTAAGTTCAGTTTAACATACCTGTTATGTTCAAGGTTCTTAGTATTTTAAGATACAGTTTTAGACTATCAAATTTTTTTACTACTATTCCTAGTAAGAAATGCATTTTGCTCTCTAGTACACACACACGCACACATACACACACACACACATACACACACACACACACACAGTTTTATGGAACGTAAATATACATGTTATCTCAATTTTCTAGTGTACTCTTTATTTAAAAAGAAAAATGTTGATTATAACTCACTAAAGTGATTATACAACTCACTAATAGATTGCGATCAGCATTTGAAAATCACAGGTGTAGGCTAGCATAGACATACCTGGAATAGGAGGTATGCTAGGGGTAAAACACAGATTCTGGAATTAGACAAATAGGAGTTTGCATCCTGGCTCTACCACTCTGTGACCTTCCTTAAGTTTTATCGGCTTTTCCCACTTAGGTTTCCTCATCAGTTTAGGGGTTCTGTGAGGACTAAATGAGAACAATTGTTATGTACCCAATAACATGCAAGTATCTGACATGTAAAATGCTCAGTAAATGTCCATTGTTTTTTGTACAGGGTACAATCAAAGCACTATTCAGAGAAGAGTTAGCTTTTGAACAAGGCTTTGAAGAATGAGTAGAGAAGATATTGAATGAATATTTCACACCACTGTATTTAAAAAATAAATGAATTAAACCGTTTTGCAGGAAAATAGAAATGGGCAAAATTGGTTCAAGAAGAAGAGAGAAACAGATCAGACCAATAATCATAAATTAATTGGAACTATAGTTGAAAGTCTATATTCTCCTTCCACAAAGGGCTTAGAGTCTGCAAGTTATATCCAACTTTTCTTTTTATTAACTTTAATGGGGTGACACCAATAAATCAGGGTACATATGTACAATGAAAACATCTCCAGATTATCTTATCATTCAATTGTGCTGCATACCCATTACCCAAAGTCAAATTGTCCTCTGTCACCTTCTATCTGGTTTTCTCTGTACTCCTCCCCTTCTCCTTATTCCACCCTCCCTTCCCTCCCCCCATCCCGTTTAAGGAACAAATAATGCACATCTTAAACTATTTTAGCATGTAGGAAAAAAATCTGGCGCTACATAGTTTATTTTGCAAGGCTGGCATACTTTGCTATCAAAACTAAGAAGAACACACCCAAAAGGAGATTTTTAGGTCAATCTCAGTCTCATAAACTAATTTTACAAAATTAATAGTATGATGAAATATCTTAGCAAGTAAGAACTAATAAAAGTACTACTTTGATTAAGAAAGAGAATATACTAGAAGTCTTCAACAAACATGATCTATAATGTAGAAGTGGAGAAATATTAAAGCAATTCTTACAAGTAGGAAATAGGATAAGGATGCTTTAAAAATATTAACATTATTTGTAATGATAAAACTATGGTATTGGCTTAGGGAAAGGATTATTGCAAATAGATTAAACAGATTTTAAAAATCCAGAAATGTGAATTTAGTAAATGATTAAAATTTCCCAGATAGTAGGAAAATATTTGATGATCTCCAAGTTTCTTAAAGAAAATTTAGAAAAACAAAAACTATTCAGAAAAAAGCATAACTAAAAGACATGTCAAAAGATGGGGGAGATTAACAGTTCATTTATGATGTATCTTAGAAAATAATAAATTAGTAAGAAAACCATATGATCAGGAAACAAAGGACTAATAATTATAACAGATGCACAGGCCTACTAATAATTAGAAAAATGCAAACTAAAACTACATTGAGATACATTCTTACCAAAAGATTGGCAAAAATTATAGTTTGATAACATTAAAGAATGGGAATGGAGAAATGGGAACTTTCATTCAATACATGTGAGAAAGTATTGTAGTACAGCCAATCAGGAGGACAATTTGGTAGTTTCTGTTATAATCTAAAACGGTCATATTCCATGGCCAACAGTTACCCCATCTTAGTATCTATTTTAGTTATATAATCACACCTAAAGTACACGAGAATACATATAAGGGATATTCACTGCAGTGGTATCTTTGAAAAACTGGAAACAATTCAGTGATCTCTAGAAAGGGAAATGGTTAAATGTACTGTGATAGGAATTTATAGTGGAATGCTTTATAGCCATTAATATTATGATCACAACACTGCCTAACAAGGGAAGATATCCAAGATACATTTGGTGTTGAACAGAAAACATAAGATTCATTAGCTATAGTAGTCATAGTAGGATATTATTTATGTTCAAATGCATATATGCAGATAAACCAGTACTAAATAAAGTGCAGAGTGTATTCAGGACTAGAAGATGAATCATTCATGGGTGAGAAGCATGATGAATGATGAACCTGGAAAAGTAGATTGAAGCTACGTTTTGAAAGATCTTGAATGTTATACTCAGGAATTTGGACTTTCATTTTATAGGTAGTTTAGTTCTATTTGATTTCCTAAGGAAGACCCAAAAAGGTAAATTGTTGATTTACCATAGTGTGTAGGATTTTTGATGATAGATTTAGAAGGGATCTATCTCAGGAGGAGATTATCTTTATCTGAATTCATTCTGCAGATGTCTAAAGCCAGTAGGCAGTTCACTTGTTTACATAATAAATACTGCTGTGGAGATGAGACTACTTAAGCTCCAATATAACCATCAAATCTTTTCTCTGTGGGCTAAGCTACATGGAAAGCCAAAATATCAGAAGAGCACTTAGTGAGCATGGGGTCAGAGCAGGAAAGGTAATTACATTTGTATATAATGGCATCAAACGAGAGCCATATTCATCACAGAATAGGAATTTTCTTATTAATGGAACCCAAACTATTCAAAATTGAGGCTCCTTCTTCCTGGACAGTGATTGGATGGACAGTGTCAGTAATTCCCTTTGTGATTGCTTTCTCTGAGCTTCTGTTGCTCATCAGATCCCCTTAGGATTGGTGTAGTATAGTCAGGAAATGATGGGGCTATATTTTGAAACTAACATTGAGAAAAGATGTGATAGATTTGAGTTTTATAATCTGCAAATACAATAATAGTTTTATTCCTTTATAATTTGAATAACTTATTTCTTGTCTTATTGTTGTGGCAAGGACTTTAGTACTATGTTGAATAAAAGTGGTGAGAGGGCATCCTTTTTTGTTCCTGATTTTAGAGGAAAAGCTTTCAGTTTTTCACCATTAAGTATGTATGCTTGCCATATATAGTCTTTATTGTGTTGAGGTACATTCCATACTCACTTTGTTGAGAGTCTTTGTCATAAATGGATGTTGAATTTTGTCAAGTGCCTTTTCAGTGTCTTTAGAGATGATCATATGAATTTACTCTTAATTTTGGTAATGTGGTTCAACATGTTGATTGTGAGTGTGGAACCACCTTTGCATCTCTGGAATAAATCCCACTTGATCATGATGTATGACGCTTTTATATTGTTGAATAAGATTTGCTAATATTTTGTTGAGAATTTTTTCACTTATGTTCCTCAAGGATACTGGCCTGCAATTTTCTTTTTTTGTGGTGTTCTTGCTTGATTTTGTTATCAGGGTAATGTTTGCCTTGTAAAATGAGTTTTGAAGTGTTTCATCTTCTTTTTTTCTGGAAATATTTGAAAAGACTTGGCATTAATCCCTATCTGGTCCTGGACTTTTATTCGTTGGGAATTTTTCCATTGATTGAGAGAGAAAGAAAGAGAGAAGAAGGGAGAGAGAGGGGTGGGACTGAAAGGAGAGAGAAAGAGAAAGAAGCATCAACCCGTTGTTCCACTTAGTTGTACCATTTAGTTGTGTACTTATTGATTGCTTCTCATACGTGCCCTGACTGGGGATCAAACCTGCGACCTTAGTCACCCAAACTACGCTTTATCCACTGAACCACCTGACCAGGGCCTGTTGGGAGGTTTTTGATTACAGATTCTATATCCTTATGAGTAATCAGTCTGTTCAGATTTTCTATTTCTCCATGATAGTCTTAGAAGCTTATATGTTTCTTGGAATTTTTCATTTCTTCTAGGTTGTCCAGTCTGTTGACATATAATTGTTCATAGTAGTCTTTAATAATCATTTGTATTTCTGTGGTATTAGTTATGAGTGTTCTTTTATTTCTAATTTTATTTATTTAATCCCTTTTTTCTTGGTGAGTCTAGCTAATCTTTGTTAATTTTGTTTTATCTTTTCAAAGAAACATCTCAGTTTCATTGATCTTTTCTATTTTCTTCTCTTTAGAAAATTAAATTTAACAGGGTGACGTTGATCAATAAGAGTACATAGGTTTCAGGTAAACATTTCCATAGCGTTTGAACTGTTGATTATGTTGTATACCTATCATCCAAAGTCAAATCATTTTTTGTCACAGTATATTTGTTTCCCTTTACTCCCTTCCTCTGACCCCCTACCCCTGGTAACCACTTCACTTTCATCTATGTCCATGAATCTCAGTTTTATAAACCATTATACAGTTCTTAGTGTTTCTGATTTACTTGTTTCACTTAGTATAATGTTCTCAAGGTCCATCCATGTTGTCCTAAGTGGCAATATGTCATCATTTGTTATGGCTGAGTAGTAAGATTTGAAACAATAAATTACATAGAAGAAAACAAATACTAAACTCATGGACCTTGACCATAGAGAACAATTTATGAATTTGACCCCAAAGGCAAGGGAAGTAAAAGCAAAAATGAATGGGACAATATCAAACTAAAAATCTTCTGCACAGCAAAAGTAACTGACAAAACAAATAGGCAGCCAACTAAATGGGAGATATTTGCAAGCAACAGTTCCGATAATGGTTTAATATCCAAAATATATAAAGAACTCACAAAACTAGGCAACAAACAAGCAAACAATCCAATTAAAAAATGAGGAGAGGACCTGAACAGACACTTCTCCCAAGAGGACATACAAATGGCCAAGAAATATATGGAAAGATGCTCATCCTCACTAGCTATTTGCGGAATGCAAATCAAAACTACAATGAGGTACCACCTCACACCTGTTAGATTGGTTGTTATCAACAAGACAGGTAATAACAAGTGTTGGAGAGGCTGTGGAGAAAAAGGAACCCTCATTCACTGCTGGTGGGAATGCAAATTAGTATAACCAGTATGGAGGAAAGTATGGTGGTTCCAAACAAAACAGAATAGAACTGCTATATGACCCAGCAATCCCTCTACTGGGTATCTACCCACCCTCAAAACTCGAAAAGATTGGTATATAAAGATACCTGCACCTCCTATGTTCATTTTTTTCTTATTAGTGTCTATTTCAATTACAAGTATTGATCAACTTATGACCATTCAACTCTACGACCACAGTTGCTAGCCACGACTGCTCCACGTCTAGAGCAGTTTTTGTATGCACCTGTATTTTGTAATTTTGTATGTTCTGCACATATTAAACCAGTTGTACTGGTAATGCAGTGTTTTACTTAAACCTAACGAATGTAAAAATAGAAACAAAATGGTGTAGAGATGATACAAATGGCATAAAATGAGCAAAGAAAATTATGATATATAACAATAATGAAAGAAAATTATGATAAAATATGACTTAAAGATTTTCATAACATCATTTCACAGTACTGTACATATAGCCTACTCAACTTACGACCAAATCGTGTTACGACCCGTCTATTGGAACCAGTCGTGGTCGTAAGTCAAGCACTAGCTGTACTAAATTTGGGCTTCATTCTGTTTTTTTTTTTTTTTCTAGTTCACTGAGATATAAAGTTAGGTTTTTTGTTTTGTTTTTTAAGTGAGAGACAGGAGGTAGAGAGACAGACTCCCACATGCACATGAACTGGGATCTACCTGGCAAGCCCCCTGCTCAGGAATACTCTGCCCATCTGGGGCCATTGCTTCATTGCTTGGCAGCTGAGCTATTTTAGTACCTGAGGTGAGGCCATGGAGCCATCCTCAGCACCCAGGGCCAACTTGCTCAAAACAGTTGAGCCATGGCTGTGTGAGCAGAAAAAGAGAGAGAGAGAGAAGTGGGAGGGGTGGAGAAGCAGATGGTCACTTCTTCTGTGTGCCCTGATTGAGAATCAAACCTGGGACATATACACACTGGGCCGACATGCTACCACTGAACCAACTGGTTAGAGCCAAGTTAGGTTGTTAATTTATTTAAAGTTTGTTTTTTGTTTGTTTCTTGAGGTAGGCATTTATTGCAATGAACTGCCTTAGAACTGCTTTTGCTGCATCCTGTTAAATTTTAGTATGTTGCATTTCCATTTTCATTTGTCTCAAGGTTTTTTTTTTTATTCTCTTTTGACTTCTTCATTGACCCATTGGTTATTCAGTAGGTTTTTTCTTTTTGCCAGGACCAGCTGAGGCTGTGACCTGACTGATGAGATGAGAAGGAAAAGCAGATCTTATGACTAGAGCCATGATCACATTTCATCTGCTTCTTGGAGTATCAGTTCCTAACTTCTGTGATAAAGTAGTCAGAGTATTTTCCTCTGAAATATAAGTGGAGCTTACTTTAATCTTTTATATTCTTTACAATTCACTGACAGGTCAGGATCTCTGTAAAAAATGTGTTGGTGTTTGGTAGCCATGTGTAGGATAATAGGCAGATTAATTTCTTCAGATGGTGGAGGAGAAAAAAGGTACTGCCAGAAAGCCAGCCTTAAACTGAGGTTAAGTTAGAAGGACTCAATCTCTCCTTTCCATCCTGTCATTTTCTTCCCTTGCTGAAACCCTTGTTCCTGTTGACAGTGACTTGGAATAGTGTTTACAGTGTGGCAGAAAGAAGGGAAAGAATGGCAAGTCTCTTATATTACTGGAGGGATGTTTTCTTGACATCCAGTTCAAATCTCTCGTAACAGTATTTTTTCCCCTAATGTAGTAGTTAGAGTCAATAACCTTATTTTTGTTTTTAAGAATGAAGTGGGGGAGAGGGATTTCTACAGAATAATTTATGTTTGTGAATGAAATAAACATTTAAAAATTTAGAGCATTAATACGTTCTCTATATGTAGGGAACAGTTTAGTGGTATTTTATTTTGCATTGGGTTACTAGTTAAGAGCTTTCCTACTTTTATTAATGAATTATTTATGACTCTGTTAAATTTTGCTGCAGGTTGTGTTATTTCATAGGGAAGTTTTAACTTACTTGAGGTCTCCTTCCCTGCCCTTTTCACCCACTCCTCCTCATCTCCTCCTTTCTTTACCCTTTCCACAACCTGCTTGTAACTAGTAGAATCTTGTACACTTTTATTAACTACTCTATATCAAGCTTACACAGAAAGGTCCAGATTGATTTTTAGAAGCTAGCAGATTCAATAAAGCGTACTTTATGTTTCAGAGATGTGTGACTCCTTGGATAACCTTGATTTACTATAAAAAATAGTCTTAAATTCTGATACTGTTTGTCAGGTTGGAACGAAGGTTCTTTTTACCTTATAGATTCTCTGATCTTACATGATTTTTCCATAAGACTATGATTAATTTCTTTATTTGTAGACTTTTTAAAAATTATTTCAAGTATTGTACAAAGGACTTATTTCCCTTAATTATTTGACTGTAATTGCCTATACTACCCCCTCTTTAACACTTTTAGTGCATATTTCCTACAAACAAAGATGTTCTATTTAATATCAATCAACAAATCCCTTAAAATCAGGAAATTAACTTTTTTTTTTTAACAGATAGTGTTTATTTTATTTATTTATTTTTTTACAGGGACAGAGAGAGAGTCAGAGAGAGGGATAGATAGGGATAGATAGGAACGGAGAGAGGTGAGAAACATCAATCATCAGTTTTTCATTGCCATTGCAACACCATAGTTATTCATTGATTGCTTTCTCACATGTCCCTTGACTGCGGGCCTTCAGCAGACCAAGCAACCCTTTGCTGGAGCCAGCGACCTTGGGTCCAAGCTGGTGAGCTTTTGCTCAAGCCAGATGGGCCCGCGCTCAAGCTGGTGACCTCGGGGTCTCGAACCTGGGTCTTCTGCATCCCAGTCCGACGCTCTATCCACTGCGCCACCGCCTGGTCAGGCAGGAAATTAACATTGATATGTTACTGACATCTAATCTTTAGGTCTCATTCAATATATAGCCTTTTTATTTGACTCACTGTTTTTATGTAATTTCCTTCTATCTGCTGAAATTTCTAATCTGATCATGTGTTCACTTTTTCTGCTAGATCTTTTACTATGTTAACCATATTCATTTTAAAGTTGCTATATGATAATTTAAATATTTGGGTCTGGTTCTCTTGATTGAACATCTCTTGACAATGAATTTTTTTTCTTACTGTTTGTATGTCCCACAATTTTTGAAATGAATTTTGGGCATTGTTTTTTTTTTAAACAAAAACTAGTAAATGAGGTAAATAGTATTTATCACTGAGAATTGTCTTTTTATCATCAGGCCACTAGTGAGTTGGGGTGGGGGTTAATTTTGTTTAGTCAGCAGTTGAACTGAGGTTGGGGTTTGTTATAGGTATGGTTACCTTCAGTTAAGCACAGATTTCAACATCCGACTGTTACTTGTGCCTCTGTAGAGCCTAGAGTGCCAGAGGGTTTTTCTCAGTGTTCCTACTCTCTCTGTCTTGTATGCCTGTGCCACAGAAGGGCTCCTCTTCGTGCTCTCCCCCAGGAAAAAGTGGCCTTTGCTTCTAACTCCATGTGAGGCTGTGGTGCACATGGGATGGTGGGGGCACTTTTTGATATTCATGCTTTAGCCAAAGTCTTTCACAGGCCGTGTTTGCCTGGGGCTCAAGTGTGATTCTTTCTCAATATTCTTTACTCTTCTCTGTGGCAGGCAAACTTGGTCTTATGTAGGTAGGGGTCTGAGCTTGGTAGCAAGTTTCCTGCCCTTCCTACCAGTGGTAGCAGGTCTCTGCTTTATGTCATTTCAGGACCCTGAGCCTACCCTATACCTCCCAGTGGCAGATACTTTGGCTTCTACACTTCCCTAGTCTTCGTGAATTTTTACCTGAGACTAGTATAGTGGGACAAGGCAAGAGAGAATAGGAGGGAGGATGAAGCTCTGTCCTTTTAAGTAACAGGTGGTTGTTGCATATACCTTTTCCTTAGAAGGGGTGGAAGGGTTTTTCTGCACCTCTTCTAATATCAGGTTTTCTTTTTACAAGAGAAGTTTCCAGGAAGTGACTGGGGTTTTGGCCTCTGTACCATTAGCAGGGACTCTCTTAAGTCTCTTGCCTACCTTGCCCCTAACTTTTCTTGAGAGCACCCACTGAGGCCTGTGAAGGAATGCTGATGAGTGGGTGTGGACCCTTGTCAGTATCTAGGGTGCCCAGGGATTCTATAGTCAGTGCTCGACCACACTTGGCCTTTAAGTGTTTAACATTTTACTTGTTTTTTTCTTTCCCACTTTTATAGCTCCTACTACTTCCTCTTATGCTCATTGTTTTGTTTGTTTGTTTGTTTTTAAATCTCAATAGCGGGGCTTGTCATCCTTTGGAGCTCAGTTCACCTGATTGAAAGAGCAACCTGTTTTCTTACATGCTTCTTTTTCTCGTTCGTAGGGTGGAAGTGAAGTTCTCTTACAACTACACAATTTATTCTACTTTTCTCCTGTTCTGTATTTGCAACCACTTTCTCCAAAAGTGAGAAATCTGGCTCACATTTTTCTTAATATGTAAACTTATTTGATCAATTCCCCTTTGTAACCAATCTCTCATCACTGCCACCATCCTCTCCTACTCATGGGTACCATCTTTCCAGCATGGCACCCTGAACCAACTCATGTATGTGTCTGGATGCCATTCTTATTTAGCATAGTATCTGACCCCATACTTGCTGCATGCCTCGTTCCCCTTCTTTTCCCACAAAGGCACCAGCACCTTGTTCTAGGCTCTTTTCCTGTATGGGTGTTCTCATGACTGGGATTGGTCTTTGACTCCCCATTCAGGGCTACCCCATGTGGATGCCATCCTCACCCTGTCTGGGCGCCAACATTCACTCAAGTTCACCCCTCCACACAGGTGCCTACTTCACTCTAGCCCACTTTAATGGCTGTAGGACTGATATGTCCAAGAGGGAAGAAAGATGAAATAGGAAGGCTCATGCACTTTTGTAAGACTGAGTTTCTGAATTAATAACCATTCTTTTAATAACTAATAAATAGATTTTAAGTATTTGTATTTTATCTTTCTAACAGGTTATGAAGTTCATGGAATGGAAAAAATACCAGAAGGACCAGCACTTATAATTTTTTATCATGGAGCTATTCCCATAGATTTTTACTACTTCATGGCTAAAATTTTTATCCATAAAGGCAGAACGTGCCGAGTAGTAGCTGATCACTTTCTCTTTAAAATTCCAGGTAAACTTTTACTGTAGATAGTGATATAAAAATGTAATGAATACAATCAAATTATATGATTGTCTATATTTTTGAGCTCTCTAGTATTATTTGAAGATGCTTTTTGCCTTATTTAGGTAACACATTTGGAACCCCAACTTGGGAACATCTAATGTATCTAAATATAGAAACATAGTGGTTGAAAGGTTATTCAATCTCTCTCTCTCTTTTTTTTTATAGGGACAGAGAGTTAGAGAGAGGGAGAGATTGATACAGACAGACAGGAATGGAGAGATGAGAAGCATCAATCATCAGTTTTTCATTGCGACACCATAGTTGTTCATTGATTGCTTTCTCATATATGTCTTGACCGCGGGCCTTCAGCAGACCGAGTAACTAACCCCTTGCTCAAGCCAGCAACCTTGAGTCCAAGCTGGTGAGCTTTTAGCTCAAGCCAGATGAGTCCGCACTCAAATTGGTGACCTCGGGGTCTCGAACCTGGGTCCTCTGCATCCCAGTCTGATGCTCTATCCACTTTATCCCACCTCATCAGACTTCAATCTCTTCATTAATGTATTTAGTCATTATTTTTCAGAGTTAAATCCTGAACTTTCACTTTTGAAAAATAAATTTTGGTCCTGGCTTATTGGCTCCGTGGTAGAGCATCAGCCTGGCCTATGGAAGGCCCAGGTTCAATTTTGGTCAGGGCACACAGAAGAAGCTACTGCCTGCTTTTCTACCCCTTCCCCTCTTTCTTTCTGTATCTATCTCTTCTCCTTTCACAGCCATAGTTCAGTTGGAGCAAGTTGACTCAGGGCGCTGAGGATGGCTCCATGGCCTTGCCTTAGGTGCTAAATTAGCTCGGTGGCTAAGCAACGGACCAATGGCCCCAAACAGGCAGAGCGTAACTGGTTGGTGACTTGCCGGGTGGATCCTGGTGGGGGCGCATGTGGGAGTCTGTCTCTCTGCCTCCCCACTTCTCACTTAGAAAATATAAATTAATAAATTTAAACTATTGCCAAAATAATATATATTTTGCTATACTCTGTTCTGTTTTTTTAATCATACTTCTAGACTTTCCTAGTAGACTTATAACTCTTAAGATTGAGAACCACATTTCTTTTAATTTGTTTATAAAGGCTTTCTACCTTTGTAAAAAGATTAATTAGCCATATGGTTTGAAACACAATAGAGATTTAATCTTATTTTCTTCTGTCATTGAATCACCAAAAACAAGCCAAAAAGTGTATAGCTTGTGGTCTGGAATAGTAAAACAGAAGCCACCCATCAACCACACTTATAAACACCAAGAAGTGAATTAAATAACAATTTACTCAGTGCCTTTTATAGACATGGTTAATGTTTTGGGTATCTTTATATCACTAAAAAGTCATTTGTACTTTGTATATAAACTAAATAGGCTATAATCTTTAGAAAATAATAGAATCAGTTTATAATAAAATTTGAAAACTAGAGTAAAGGAGAACATTATAATCTTGCCACCCTAACATATCCAGTGAGCCTTTTGATTTATTTCATTTTTAATTCACATAGTTACATATTATGCAAATAACGTTTTAAAACTTTAGTGTTGGCATTAACATTTTGTTATGCTTTATAAAGAATAGTTAAAATTTTTCTTTTAAGTAAAATAAAGAATAGTTTTAATGGATGGCTAAAGTATTTACTTACCTGGATTTTTCTTTTATGGAACTTTAGGTTGCTTTCATTTTTTTTTAAGGCAAAATAGAATGTGAATAGTTTTATTTACTCTTTGGCTTAAAAAACTTTCCCCTTTTATGATCTTATGATTCAGAAAACCTCTCCTGTTTGTTCATTCATTGTGAGAATGCCTCTAATTAAATCAGTGGGCTTTTAATGTAATGTAGGATGAAAATTATTTTAATCTTAATATTTGTAATCTTGCTTCAGATCTATAAACCTATGAGAATGTTGGTTTGTCTGCATAATTTTCACTACCTATTCCCATTTCCGAGGCTCAAGGAACAATGTATACTATCATCAGTCCTCTTAACTTTCAATTAGAATTTGCTTAAAATATTTAATTACTTGATAGGATTGTGTGTTTTTTTTCCATAAATAGTTATAATTTGAAAAACTGTATAATGTTAAGACCTGGAATTAGCTATTCCTGAGTCAAACACTCACTTTATTAAAAATTCTAAATGATTTTGCTATTATTATTCACATACAAATTTTAATTGTGGAATTAGCATCACAACTTTTTCAGTAGCTTTGATTATGGCTTGCAAATTTTGGCAGGGCTAAGCTTAGTCAGATTCACATTCTCTTGAGGGAGTCTCTTTCTTACAGGATTAATGAAAGTTAGATTTATGGTTGCTGATGAGATACTGTTTCTGATTGCTCTAATAAATACTGTAGACTGTGTTTAGCCATGAGATGCAGTGGAAGGAACTTTGGTTTAGATATACCTGGACCAGAATCTCTGCCTTGCCTTTTGCTTGATGTGTGACTTTGAGCAATCTGCTTACTCTCTGTGCCAACTTTTTCTCATCTGTAAAATGAGGATAAAAATCCCTTTTTACCAAGGTTTTTGTTTTAATGAAGAATTTGAATATGTACAGTGGCCAGATTAGTAAGCAGTCACTAGGGAGGTGATCAGTACTAGGTGATCGATAAGACATAGCTATATTACTTTACCAACAATATTAATCTTATGTTAACCTTGAGAGTTCTTGTTGGCTATTTATTTATTTATTTATTTATTTACTTATATTTTTTTGTGGCAGAGATAGAGTCAGAGAGAGGGACAGATAGGGATAGACAGACAGGAAGACAGAGAGATGAGAAACATCAATTCTTTGTTGTGGCTCCTTAGTTGTTCATTGATTGATTTCTCATATATGCCTTGGCTGGGGGGCTACAGCAGACCAAGTGACCCCTTGCGTGAGCCAGTCACCTTGGGCTCAAGCTTGTGAGCCTTGCTCAAACCAGATGAGCCCGCACTCAAGCTGGCGACCTTGGGATCTCGAACCTGGGTCCTCCACATCCCAGTCCGTCGCTCTATCACTGCGCCACCGCCTGGTCAGGCTCTTGTTATTTAAAAAATAAAAAAGAATTTACTGATTTAAGTACAGATAGTAAATTTTGTAGGTTGTGAAGATGTTTGCCATTGAAGAATTGAACAAGAAATACTTAAGATATATATTCCTGCTAATGTTTCTTACAGGGTTTAGTTTATTACTTGATGTATTTTGTGCTCTACATGGACCAAGAGAAAAATGTGTTGAAATTCTGAGGAGTGGTCACTTGTTAGCTATTTCACCAGGTGGAGTTCGAGAAGCCCTAATTAGTGATGAAACCTACAACATCATATGGGGTAATCGTAAAGGCTTTGCTCACGTTGCAATTGATGCACAAGTGGTGAGTTGTATGAAACTAAATATTAAAGTAAAGCTAGGTTGAATTTATACTAAGTTCTTAAATTGTGAGCCACAGTATATAAGAATATAGATACTGTCATTGTAGTACCTTAACAATAGAGAAATGTTCCTGTGGATGGAAAACCATCTAACAAACTCAATCTGGAAATTTGGCAAATATCCAGCAAAATTTTATTTTACATTTCAAAATCCAACATTTTAAAATCAGACTTATAAAATTATTTTTATTTCTTCAGTTATACTTGTTTTTATAAGTAATAATCAGTCTACTTATATGTATTTTAATCCTTTTGTACACTTGAGTTGGTATATTTCAGTGATGGTTGTTGGTTGATTTAATTCTTTTATCTGTGACCCATTTATGTAACAGTAAGGCTCAAATATTATATGACTCACTTTTTTTTTATCAATAAAGGTGATCACTATCTGAAGATAGGAATAAAAAATGAGAAATAGGTATTTGTGTAATTTAGATTTTTCTAAAAGACTTTACAAATGAATTTGTCAATAAAGTTAAATGTTCCTTTGGGATTCATTGTAATTATTCTACTTAGACTGAAGAATGTGAAAACCATTTTATCCTTTTCTTGGAAAGTATTTCTAAGTTTTTTGATCTCCACATTGTACTTTATATTATTTTACACCTATGAAACATGTAGTTCTTATGGAATGTTTCTTTGTTTTCTGTTTGTTTTAATTTTAGATTGTCTTTCAGAAAAGAAATCAGTACCTTTGACAAGGTGTGTTCTTCTAGGCCAATCAGTTAGTTAGAGACAGCTGCTGGTACTTTCACATTCCAGTTCTTTTGTGTATCCATTGCTGCCACGTAAAAAGACCAGTTTACACCCTTAGTTTGCCTGTTCATCTCACAAATATATATATGACTCTATAAATAAGTTATTGCTATATAGTTAGTTAATAATGTGGACCCAGTATAAGAATTAACATAGTTGCCCAAGTGTTTAATAATATATGACATAAAAGTTTAAATACTACTGTCCTATAGTATATTATAAATTCACTGAGGACAAGGACACCGTTTTATATTCTGAGTTCTTAGTACAGTGACTGGCACTGAGTAGGCTATTTGTATTTGTTAAATTAAATTGACTTTTAAACACAATGTTAAACAATACTAGAATGGAGCCTTTTGAATTTAATTTTATGTTTAATAGTATTAGTGATATACAAAATTAATTTAAACTACATTTACTTTCCAAAAACTCTTAAATACTGATGCAGAAAATAAAATCTTAGACTATATGAATAATAGAATACAAAAAGATATATGCACAGCTGTACAAAAGTTAAAGATACATAATGTATATTTAAATGATGATAAAAAATAAAATCTATCAAAGATAGTTCAATTTTCAAGGTTTATGTATTGAAAGCATTATTTGTTCTAAGGTTTAAGAAAAAAGTGATTTTTTCCTTAACATTCTTTGGGTTACATATCATCCTTTAAATAGCTAACTCTCCAGAACTAGACATTCCTAGAACCAATTAAACAGGAGAAAGCTTACCCTGGCAAGCTTAGTATTCTAGGCTGTAGTTTGGACACATTGTTCCTAAATTTGCATTCAAGCTACAACCTTAAAGTTACAAAAGTTAGTACCTTATTACAACTTGATGTTGTAATATAATTATGCATTTCTCTCCTTGTGCACACTTTGAATGCAAAGTAGCCACATAAGTAACTTAGCATTGCAAAGTATCAATTTGGAATTATACAAATTGATCAGGGGATTCTCATTTTTTATCCTTAAGTTTATGGTTGTCAAGAACATTGCCTGGAAGAAGGCCTGAGATAAATTATTCAACACATAGAAAAAGGAAGTCCTGCCTGACCTGTGGTGGCGCAGTGGATGGAGCGTCGACCTGGGAACACTGAGGTCGCCGGTTCGGAACCCTGCACTGGTCTGGTCAAGGCACATATGGGAGTTGAGCTTCCAGCTCCTCCCCCCTTTCTCTCTCTCTCTCTCTCTCACTCTGTGTCTCCTCTCTAAAATGAATAAAATAAAAAAATTAAAAAAAAAAAATTTTAAAAAAGAAAAAGGAAGTCCTATTCCATTCTTTAAAGAGTTTCTAGATAATTAATTAATATAATCTAGATAATTTAGTTAAGGTTTTTGTATGAAACTTAAGAAAATTTAATAAACAGCTTCTTATATACAAAAATCGTTAACATTGCTGATTTACAAAAGAGCATTGAGTTTGATAAATCTTGTACCACTCCAGCAGTCTGTAGTGCTTTGAAAGGTTTTATGTTGGTACTCCTGTATAGTAAGTAAGTAGGTGACATATGTAATTATTCCAATGTTGCAGATGAGGAAACTCAGACACAGAGAGATGAAGGGATGGGGGGATCGGGTCATACAGCAAGGCAGAAGCAGAGCAGAGCACACAGTTCAGGACTGCAGGCAACCGGTACTGTTGCTGTCACTGACTGCATCTCACAGTGAGTCTGCTGGCCTGAAGATTAAAGCGGCCTCCCTGATACATGAGGAAAATCTTTCAATTATATATGGATGTAGCTGTAAATGTCACAAGTATCCCATCTGGAACACCCCTTCAGAGTCCTCACAGAATTATCATAAACTTGTACCAAAAATTTAGGACTATTGTTGTAGGAAGTTTATATCACCAATGCAAGCTCACAAAATATTGATAGAAAATATTTAATGTTAATTTGAAAGGTACAGTTCTTTAGTATACTATAAATCTCTCTTATTTTGTGATTTCTTGAGCATTATGACTTTCATAAGAATTTTTAGGTAACTTTATACCTGAAAAAATTAACCCGTTTAGTTGGAAAACAAATAACAGATATAAAAGAAAATATTATTTATTCCAATAAAATTGTTTATATATATTATTTCAACCTATAAAAACAGCCTTTGAGACACAATAATAGTTGTTAGCCCCATTTTAATATGAAGAAACAGACCTAGACATGGTAAGTAACTTGTCCAGTG
Organism: Rhynchonycteris naso; assembly: GCA_037038555.1. NCBI lineage: Eukaryota > Metazoa > Chordata > Mammalia > Chiroptera > Emballonuridae > Rhynchonycteris > Rhynchonycteris naso. The sequence goes on from CM072998.1 coordinate 236,271,240, forward strand.
GTTACCACTTTTCAAAGACTCCAAGATCACATGCAGCTGATTCTCCAAGGATAGTTTTAACAAAAGACACATTCTTTCTCTCCCCAGTACAAATGTGCATACATATACATACAGAGACACATAAATGCATGTAGACAGAATGCAATGCTAAGTTACTTATGTGGCTACTTTGCATACAAAGTGTGTCCAAGGAAAGAAATGCATAATTATATTACAACATCAAGTTGTAATAAGGTACTAACTTTTGTAACTTTAAGGCTGTTGCTTGAATGCAAATTTAGGAACAATGTGCCCAAACTACAGCCTAGAATACTAAGCTTGCCAGGGTAAGCTTTCTCCTGTTTAATTGGTTCTAGGAATGTCTAGTTCTGGAGAGTTAGCTATTTAAAGGATGATATGTAATGCAAACAATGTTTAAATAGTGCATATATCAATACAAACTATTGATTTGTGTCAGTAGACATAAATTCAGCAGAGCAAGTGAGAGAAGGCACAATGGCGTATGTGTGAGCTGAAAGGTTTCTGTTCCTTGGGTATTTAAGTTCTTAATTCTAAAGCAGTGGTTCTTAACCTGGGTTCTATCGAACCCTAGGGGTTCGATGAGTCCGTCTCAGGGGTTTGGAGAAGCCTCTGCCGCGGAGGCCAGAATAAAGTAATACTGTAATTTGTTGTGAGTTCATGCACTTTGTTGGTTTTGTTCTTTGAGCAAGGTGATGTTCATGCACGGCTCATTTTGTGCACCAGTAAAAAAACACATACCTATGTCTTGAATTTGGAAAAAAAATCATATTTTACTTATCACTAAAGAAGGGTTTGGTGAATGCGCATATGAAACTGGTGGGTTCGGTACCTCAAAAAAGGTTAAGAACCACTGTTCTAAAGTTATAACTGTTTAAAACATTAAGATTTCAGAATTTTATACAAAAGTGTCAATATACTTTTATATACTTGTATTGTGAATTAACACCATCAAATATTAGATCCTTCATCTGACTTTTCTTTACCTGACTTCTCTTCTTCCTAACTGGTTTTAAAATTGCTGCTGCCTATATATGACCTTTTGTATTCACAGAATTAACTAATATATTAGGAAGCATTGTCTCTCTGTTCTGATTATTCCTTCCTTCCTTAATTCCTCCATTACACTTTCTTTTAGCACCTTCTCTATTCCAGTCAGTGTTCTAGGTGCTGGGGACACAGCAGTGAACAAAACAAAGTCAGTGCTATTAGGAGTCCTTCTGGGGTAGAGGAGAGATACAATAAATAAAAGATCAGTTTGCTATTTGTGAGGTAATAAGTTTTATGAAGAAAGCTATACCTATTGTTTCTTTCCTTCTGTCCACTGTATTTTACTGTTTTCCGAAGCTGAATAGGAATGGCTCTTTAAATGTCAGCTTATTTAAATATCTCGAGCCCTGCTTACCAAAGCAGATATTTCTGTATTAAGCAAATACTGGTGGTAGACTGTAAGTTAAGAAACACTTGCTTCCTCCCCCACTTTTATCTATTCTAAACCATTTAACTTGGTATATTTTCTACATATTTTAAACTGTTTAATTTTTTAGCTACTTCAGTTTTACTGTGGCATAAACTCCTAACATAATCCTTTGCTATTTCACTCATTTTTATGACATGTAGTTAAGGTCTTTATTTTAAAAATTATACTTGATGTTCATAGAAAAATGAAAACCATGAACTTGTGAGGAGAAATCCTCTAAAATTAATGTTGTAAAGAATTCTTATATATATATGCTTTTCTTTTTTTGTGGTGAGTCTTATACTTACTTTTTATTGATTTTGAACATTTTAAAGTTTAATCAGCTCACAAAAATTAATGGTGTTTTACTAGTTCTGTGACAGCTGCTTGCCAAACCTGTCATTTAAATTTACATAAATTTCCTGGTAAAGAGAGTCTCTGTCTTGTAACATTTTCTTCAGTGAGCATACTAAAACCAATTTAATTCTCCACATTCATTTTATTTAATGAAATTAATGATTATTATAATCTTTGATTATCTAGGGTTTATGTGGGATGAATAGAAAGTTGGTAAATGAAATATTAGATATTACCACTAGAGGGTAGTATTTACAATTTATATTTCTACAAATGACCAAGTTTAGTCTGATAAATCACACTAGAGATAAAATTGTACCTTTATTTTAACAATACCTTATTTTCATAATCTTAAAAAGGCCCTCAGTAGTTTACATTAGTGTCTCAATGGAGGCATTGACTGGATTAATATATTTACTTTTTAATTCAAATTTTCTCTCTAGCCCATTATTCCTATGTTTACACAAAATATTCGAGAAGGATTTAGATCACTTGGAGGAACAAGTAAGTTCTGAGTTCATATGGTTTTTCTAATTATAATGTAATTTCTTTTAATTTTTATTTTTATAATGTAGTATTTAAAATTTTGGGCTTTTGAACCCTATATGAATTCAAAATTTAGATGTTTTTCTATTTAAAGGCTAAACTGGTTCTAAGTAGTAGCAGTTCTTAGATATTAGGTTTTTGTCTCATATAAGTACTGAAGCTTATTGTCATGAACTTTTTAAAATTGTGGAGTAAATGATCTCATTTACCTGTATTAAAACATGTTAACAAAATGAGCTCTAAATCTAGTTATAAGAGGGATAACAATTAGATGTGCTTTTTCTTTGCAATGTTTCTATTTTTTTGTTTAGAAATTTTTAGTTTGTTTTTATACTCTATGCTTTATATATTGATTGATTGTATTTTGTATTCCTAGCACTATATTATTAGTTTTTATATCTACACATAAATTCCCTTCTGAAGAACTTTAAACTTTTGTTGTTTCTTTTATGTCCAACATTGATTATTGTTGATATTCCATTATGTTTTATAGGCCTTACTTATTTTTTTATTTTTATTTAAAGTAGAAAGTCAGTTTGATGAGAAGTTTAACTTTTGTTGTGGAACATTTTCTTCTAATTTTTTCTCAAATCATTTGTTCAGAATTTAAGTTGTGGACCAGAAATTATTTCTAATTTTCCTTCTATAATTGCAAAATGGTTTTAAATTTCTTTTGGCCAAGGCTTTCACCGCTTTTTAACATTTTTTACTTTAATAGTTGAATATCTCAGAAATCAGTGTCTAGTAATTTTTTAAAAAATATTACTTTGGGTCTTATGGTGTGTTCTGTGTTTACATATATAAACAGTATTTAAAATTTCTAGTACAATTCATGGTTATGTATGCCATGTTGCTTGCCTTTCTTGGATTATATTTTTTTCAAACCTAGTCTTATAGTCTATCAGTTTATTTTGCATTATTACTGCTTTTGATCTTGATACGTTTTGTGCTTAATTATTAGCATTAGTAACTCTGTAATTAAACTCTTTGTTGCATTTTTCCTAACTTGCAATAATGTTTTTAGTTTTTACCTAGTTTATTTATGATTTTGGTCTCATGCTTCTGAGAATTTATTTTATGCTTCCATTTGTTTCTTTTATTCATGTAAATCATGTGTTTTTAAGTCTGTAGACATTTTAGCTTCTAGTTTTCGGTTTCAGTCTTTACCCTTGTTTTGCATTAGTAGTATTCGGTTTACCTTTAAAATTCTCATATTTTTAAAAATTCATTTAAAAAGTTAATAGACTTTATGAGAATTTTTAGGTTTATAGAAAAATTGAACAGAAAGACAATGAGTACTCATAAACTCTCTCATCACCCTCCATTTTCTTTTATTAACATCTTGCACATTTGTTACAACTGATGAAAAGTTCATCATTAAAAAAAATACTGACTGCCAAGAGGTGATACTGTTTGCTACCTTCCTCTAAACCTTACATAACACTGGGGAACAATTTATTTTCATCTTCTGTTACATGAGGTTTTAGAACTGTTTCTATATATTTCTGCATCGCTGATTCCAAATCTGAAATCAGTTTTTTGGTGGATGCTCTAGTTTTTATGCAATTTTAATTTCTTTTTGTTACAGTTAATGGCATGCATTGGTTTTTAAATTGGTGTTAAAGGGCAACGACTCTTGGATTGAACATAACCACAAGGCAATTAATATTTTACGAACATCACTTTGACATAATTGTAGTTGTTTTTAAATGGAAAAAATTATCTGATAAAAACACCCTCTTATTTTGTTTTAAGATTGAATTATGGCTTCTTCGAGTAGGCATAAATGTAAAAATAGTCCTGACACCTTCTGTTATACATGTGACTGTTACCCACTTCAACATCAAAGGATCAGTATTTCATCATTTGTGATACGTGCATATATTGCCTATTTTCAAGTTCCTCTGGTGATCAAGACAGGAATTGGGCTCCTCATCTTGTGTGTCATAATTGTGAGGAAATGCTTTGTGACTGGAGAAAAGGAAAATGCAAAGGAATGCCTTTTGGTATTCCCATGGTTTGGCATGAACCTAAGGACCACAGCAGTGACTGTTATTTCTGTCTGATCCATACAAAGGACATCGGTAAGAAAAAATGGCGTATGATCGCATATCCTAATATTTCTTCAGCAATATGACCTATCCTACACTCTGAGACATTCCCAGTTCCAGTTTTCAATGGTTTTATTTCTTCTAAGGACAAAGAAAGTAAACATGGTGATCAAATGTATTTTGATAAGATGCATGAGGAAATGGTTGTAGAATCTGAAGGGTGTTCTTCTGATGCCAAGCAGTCATTAACCCCTCAGCAGTTTAGCCAACCTGAATTAAATGAGGTAGTAAGAGATTTGGGACTATCAAAGAAAGCAGCTGAGTTATTAGCCTCTCGGCTTCAAGAAAAGAACGTACTTTACCGGTCAGCTAAAGTATCCCATTTCAGGAAGCATGAACAAATTTTTGTGGACTTTTTTTCCGAAGATAAACACTTTGTTTACTGTCATAATATCAGTATTCTTCTCAGCCAGCTAGGTGTTACCACATACAGTCCAACAGAATGGCGGCTATTTCTTGACAGCTCTAAACAGAGTCTGAAATGTGTTCTCCTACACAATGGTAATGTTTATGCAGCGGTTCCAATTGGTTATTCAACTCATCTGTGAGAAGATTATAATGACATAAAAATTGTCCTCGACTTTCTGAAGTATGAGGAGCATAACTGGATCATTTGTGTGAATCTTAAAATGGTAAATTTCCTGCTAGAGAGGTTTCACAAAGTATCCTTGCTTTTTGTGTTTGTGGGACAGCCGAGCTTGGGAGAAACACTGGACACAGAAGGAGTGGCCAAAACATGAAGCTCTGGAAGTAGGGATGCAAAACATTGTGAATGACCCTGAAATTAATTGAGACAGGATCATTTTCCCCACACTTCACATCAAACTTGACTTAATGAAGCAGTTTGTTCAAGTTTTAAATAGAGAAAGTGAATGCTTTCAACATATTATTTCTACTTTTCCTGCTTTGTCTTTTGAGAAGATAAAAGTAAATGTATTCAATGGATCTCCAATTTGAACCCTCATACGTGACGAACCATTTGCCAGGAAGATAAATAAGGAGGAGAAAGCAGCATGGCAGTCTTTTGTGGCAGTTACAAAGAACTTCCTTGGCAACAAAAAAGCAGAAAACTATGAACTTCTAGTTCAAAGGATGCTGTTGGCTTTTCACGACATTGGATATAACATGAGCGTTAAGATTCACTTCCTGAACAGTCACCTTGATAAGTTTCCCGAAAATCTTGGTGCTGTTAATCATGAGCTGACTACTACTGGAGGATCAAACGAGATTGTCCTCAACAAGTACACAAACACAAAAGCTACAAAAGCAAATTTTTGCCTGAATAGAACTTAAATAAGTTTTGTGCAAATTTTATGATTAAAATAAGTGTTTTAATGTTTTATTTAGAAATTGTAGACAAATTTTGATGCAATCATATCTTTTAGTGTATTAGTATATTTACTGCATTATATAAAATACTATATTTTCACAAAGATGATGCCCAAGAAGACATTCTACTTCATTATGTTAAACTAAATGTTGAAAATTTTACAATAAGATGAAAACCTAAAATCTTGAATTGCAAAAAAACTGTAGCTTACAGAGAGTAACTAATGTCAGATTTGAGATCAGCACACTCGAATTAGGTAAGAACAAGTGTTTTTGTGGATGCAACAAAAATTTTGTTCCCCAGTGCAATTTATTCAAGAGTTTACAACAACACGCTCAGAATATGTAACCAATTAAAATGATTTTATTTACTTTAAAACAGGGTTATTTAGGTGGCTGTATGAAAAATTCCGCTATCCATTTGCTCCAATGTACGGAGGCTTTCCAGTGAAGTTACGCACCTATTTAGGCGATCCCATTCCATACGATCCAAAGATAACAGCAGAAGAATTAGCTGAAAAGGTAAATTATTTTTTCTTCTCTAGTCCTTGGATAGATATTTTACTTTCAATTATTATATTAAAAATTAAGTCATTAATTTATTAAGTTATTTTACAGGCACTCCCCAGCGGACATTTGCTAGTCTGGTGCTACTGGCATCTAGTGACTAGAGGCTGGGGATGGTGATAAACATCCTACAGTGTACAGGACAGCCTTCTACAACAAAAAGCTATCTTCTAAAATGTGACAACTAAAAACATATCTGTAGACATTACCATATGTCTCTTGAGGCACAAAATCAGCCCTGATTGGAAACTGCTATATTTGGGTATTATAGAAGCACAAAGGAAAGGTATCTAAATTAGATCAGGGACACCACAAAGGAGGTGATGCTTGAATTAAATTTTGAAAGAAAAGAAGGGATTAACTGACAAAGAGTAATGAGGTAGAGGAAACAATGTATAGAAGGATAACAACATGAAATAGCCTGAAAGCTCTGGGGAGTGGAGGTTGGTCTGGTATAGCTAGAAGGTATATGGTAGAAGAGGAGGCTGGAAGTTTAAGAAGGTTCTGGGCTATGATGGTTTACCATTGGTTTGTTTACTGAAAGCCAGGGAGCTGTTGAAAGCAGATGAATGATGTGACATGTTTGCATTTTGAAAGATTACTAGAAGCATTATAGAGGCTGAAGTTGAGTAAGACCAGTAGAAGCTCAAGGGTGAAAGCAGACTGCTTTGAAGGGAAAAAAATAGGAAAGCTTTCTAGAATGAGGGAATTTGAGGTAGGTCTTAAAAGGTGGGCATGTTTTGGGCATGTGTTCTTGGGGCAGGAATCAGAGTGTGAGCGAAGAAATAGTGGTAGGAACTACGTTTTTGCATATACCAACAATGTTGAGCAGTCTGATATGATTAGAACAGCAAGGTTGAAAAGATAGACCAATAAATTCTCCTCTGGGAATTTTGCAAAGCATGTTAATGTAATAAAAGATTCTAAGAAGCCCTGCAATACAGAGGTCTGTTTAACTTTGTTTCAAAGAACATTTTCCAGTCTCATCCAAACAAAACCCTCCTGTTTTTCCTTGAATAGCAAGCAGTTAATAACAGCTGTAGAATAAACTTGGGATCACTAGTTTAGTGGGTACAGTTTGGTTGATGAAACTGGAAAAGAAGCTACATTATTATGCCCTTAAATATCAGACTAAGGAATTTGTCTATCAATGGTCGGCAAACTGGCTCATGAGCCACATGCGGCTCTTTGGTCCCTTGAGTGCGGCTCTTCCATCTTTAAATACCACGTGCGGGTGTTACCTTGATACAGAATGTACCTACTTATATAGTTTAAGTTTAAAAAATTTGCCTCTCTAAAGAAATTTCAATCATTGTACTGTTGATATTTGGCTCTGTTGACTAATGAGTTTGCCAACCACTGGATCAGATACATTTCAATTAGTATAGGCCTCTGTTTGGAAGTAGTTCATATCAGTTCTACTCAAAGTTTTTTGACCTGACCAGGTGGTGGTGCAGTGGATAGAGCATCCACCTGGGATGCTGAGGTCTCAGGTTTGAAACTCCATGGTTGCTGGCTTTTAGCCCAAAGGTTGCTGACTTAGGCCCATGGTCACTGGCTTGAGCAAGGGGTCACTGGCTCTGCTGGAGTCCCCCTGTCAAGACATGTATCAGAAGCAATCAGTGAACAACTAAAGTACTGCAACTATGAGTTGATAATTCTCATCTCTTTTCCTTCCCATCTATCTGTCTGTCTCTCACTAATATACACACACACACACACACACACACACACACACACACACACACATATATAGTAGAAGCAAGCAGATGTATCTCTTTTGGAGAAATGTCTGATTAAGTCATTTGCTCAATTTTATAATTTGGGGTCTTTGGTGTTGAATTATAGAAGTTCTTTATACATTCTGGATATTAATACCTTATTAGATATATACTGTATTCCCCATGTATAAGATGCTCCCATGTATAAGATGCACCTTAATTTTGGGGCCCAAAATTTGAAAAAAAAAATGTATTACATAAAGTTATTGAACTCAAGTTTTATTCATCATAAAATTCATACAACTCCTCAACAAGTGCAAAAACGTGGGAAATGCAAGTAAAAAAAAATTACAGCCACTGTATAAGATGCACCCAGTTTTTAGACCCCAAATTTTTCACAGAACACAGAAAGGTGTGTCTTATACATAGGGAAATATGGTATGATTTGCAGATATTTTCTTTCATTTCATAGATTCCTTTTCAGCTTGTTGATTGTTTCTTTTGATGTGCAGAAGTTTTTTAGTTTGATATAGTCCTATTAGTCTATTTTTGCTTTTCATGCTTGTGCTTTTAATGTCATATTCAAGAAATCATTGCCAAATCTAATATCATAAGTTTTTCTCCTATGTTTTCTTCAGTGAGTTTTATAGTTTTAGGTCTTATGTTTAGGTTCTTAATTCATTTTCAGTTAATTTTTATATATGGTGTAAGATGAGGTCCAACTTCATTCCTTTGATTGTGGATATCCAGTTTTCATGCTACCAGTTGTTGAAGAGACTGTTCTTTCCTCATTGTGTGGTCTCGGTACCCTTGTCAAAGATCATTTGACTGTCATGAAAAGGTTTATTTCTGGCATATTTTGTTCCAGTGGTCTATATGTCTGTTTTATGCCAGGTCTGATTTCTGTAGACTTATAATATGTTTTGAAATCAGAAAGTGTGAGGCCTGCAACTTTGTTTTTCTTTTCCCAATTCAGGATCATTTGGCTATTCAGTGTCCTTTGAAATTCTATATGAATTTTAAGATTATTTTTCCCATTTCCTTAAAAAATGGTATTGGGATTTTGATAGGTATTGTGTTGAATATGTAAATTTCTTTGGATAGTATAGTCATCTTAACAATATTAAATCTTCCAAATCCATGAACACACTTTGTCTTTTCATTTATTTATGTATTCATTAATGTCAGCAATGTTTTATAGTTTTCAGTGTATAAGACTTTCTCTTCTTTGGTTTATTCCTAAACACTGGTATTTTACTCTTTTTGATGCTATTGTAGCTGGGGTTGTTTTTTCAGTTTCTTTTTCAGATTGTTAATTGTTAGTGTATAGAAATACAACTAATTTTTATGTGTTGATTTTATATCCTGCTACTTTACTGAATTTATTAGTGCTAATTGTTCTTTGTGAAATCGTTGGGCTTTTCTTATAAAATCATATAACCTGTGAGCAAAGATAATTTCACTTTTTTTCCCATGTATAGTCTGGTTTAATCCTCACCCTAACCCTCTAGGTAGCCCTTATTATCACTATTTTACACATGAGAACTCTGGCTGGTTTTAACAGCTTTGCTAGGTTATGCTGCAGTAACAACCATTGAATTTCAGAAAGTTACACAATAAAGCTTACTTCTTTTCTTTTTTTTTTTTACAGAGACAGAGATAGAGAGAGAGAGTTAGAGAGAGGGATAGATAGGGACAGACAGACAGGAACGGAGAGAAATGAGAAACATTAATCATTAGTTTTTCGCTGCGACACCTTAGTTGTTCATTTATTGCTTTCTCATATGTGCCTTGACCATGGGGCTACAGCAGACTGAGTAACCCCTTGCTCAAGCCAGCAACCTTGGGTCCAAGCTGGTGAGCTTTGCTCAAACCATATGAGCCCACACTCAAGCTGGCGACCTCAGGGTCTTGAACCTGGGTCCTCCGCATCCCAGTCTGACGCTCTATCCCAGGGTTCCCCAAACTACGGCCCACGGGCCGCATGCAGCCCCCTGAGGCCATTTATCCAGCCCCCACCGCAGTTCCGGAAGGGGCACCTCTTTCATTGGTGGTCAGTGAGAGGAGCACAGGATGCATCTGCACCCATAGTTCCGATTGAAATACTGGTCAGTTTGTTGATTTAAATTTACTTGTTCTTTATTTTAAATATTGTATTTGTTCCCGTTTTGTTTTTTTACTTTAAAATAAGATATGTGCAGTGTGCATAGGGATTTGTTCATAGTTTTTTTATAGTCTAGCCCTCCAACAATCTGAGGGACAGTGAACTGGCCCCCTGTGTAAAAAGTTTGGGGACCCCTGCTATCCACTGCACCACTGCCTGGTCAGACAATAAAGCTTACTTCTTGTTCATGTTTTCTTTCCCCTGAGGTCCATAGCTTCTTTATCTAGGGGTTCAGGCTGAAAGAACCACATGTGGGATGTTGCTATTTGCATGGCAAATGGAAAAGGTCAGGAATGGTACCATGAGATAGTCCTTAAAGCTTCTGTTTGGAAGTGATTCCCACATTCTTACTGACACTTTATTAGCTGAAGCAGTCATGTTGCCACACTCGACTCTAGTGGAGCAGGACCTGGTCCACAGGTGTGGCCCAGAAGAGAGGGAAGAAATGAATGATTATAATACACTCTAGTATACTGGACCCAGCAAGGTCAGACACTTAGAAAAGGATGTGCAGCTGGACCAGTTATAATATTATATTAGATGAGACTATTCAAATCAAGTAGCTACTACATAGGAGGTCTCACAAAGGTAACATTAATAATTTTGGACCTTGTCTATGAACTTCATTTTTAGAAAACTTACCTTACATTTTCTACTGGTTCATTAAGTATACTCCCAGTTTCTTGCTCTTTTTTATCCTGAAAATAAAACCCCATGACACTGATTTTTAGGATCAGTACATGTTCTCTGCAAAGCATGACTATTCTGTCATCCTGAAGCTGTGCCTTTCTGAGATGGCTGCAGGAGTCCTACACCAGGCTGAGACCTCTGACGTCGTTTCTTTTGTTAACATAGCACATTTCTTTGCTGCCCCCTAACAAAGGCATTCTCCTTCAGGATATAACTGAATTCAGTTTTGTTCTTTTTAAATTTTTCTTCTGCCTATCTACAATATTAGGATTTAAGTGGGTCAGAGTTAGTTGGGGACACTTTTTTACAGATACATTTTCTTTCTTCTTTTTATAGTCATAATAGGTGGTCATGGAGAGAGAGCAGGAAAAAAACAACAACACCTGGCCTTATCTCAGAGATTTCTTCCAGGTTTAATATTGAAAGAATCCTACTCCCTTTTCTCAGTTAAGGAAAAATATGTTACTGACAGTTAAATCCAGTGACTTGAGTTTTTATATGAGCGTTTTTATATGAGAAAAATTTACTCTCTCTATATAACTATATATATAGTAAAACCTCACCAATTCAAACTAAGTAAGAAAAGAAAGGCCTTTCTGGAGCACTGAAATATTTCGGTTATTATCTCCAGTTACTTCATGTACTTTATTATCAGCATTTCACATAGCAGAAATAGTTTACTAAAGCATAGTTTAGCAGAATTTCTTGAGGGAATTTACTTAAATATCTAGTTGCCATATATTTATATTTTTTACTGTAAGTTGTCATTATTGAACTAAAGTACACCTAAAATAAAGAATACTTGAATTTTTCTTTTGTGAATATATTATGATTTTCCAGTCTTTACTGTTAATATTATAATCTTCAACTAGAGCATAGTGATCCATGGATTATCACAAATTCAAAGTGACTAGCATCTAAATTAATATAGAAATGAAACCTCATTTTAAAAATGGGTTCTAGACTGTTTAGGCATTTGATTGTGGAGAATCATTTTGTAAACACTACATCTAAATGAAAATACATGTAAAGCTGAAGAAGACACTTGGGATATTTCCTTCAAATTTTCTCAGTCTTAGTTTCTCTGTTTTGTTTTTCATGCTTACAGTGTCTGTGTTCCTCTCTTTCTCTCTCTCTCTCTCTCTCCATTCTCATACATCCACATATCCATATAAATACAGATGTTTTTACACATACATGTATGTTCTGTATACATGTATTATTTAGGTGGAAAGAAGATGGACAGAAGTGGATAGACTTGAGTGGTATTGGGGAGGTAATACTAAAGGACGCCGTGGATGGATTGGCTATTGTGAATGAGAAGAAGTTGTTAGGATGACTCCTTGGTTTTAGCTTACTTGGCTAGATTCACGGCAGTGTCATTTGCTGTAATAAGGAAAGGACAAAATGGGAAGGGGTAGAATGTTAGTTTAGTCTTAAAATAAGCAGGTTGAGGTTGAGGTAGCCTTTAAAGCATTCAGTGGAAGTCATGTTGAACATTCATTCCTATTTGAAACTCAGTGGGCTAGAGATATAAATTTGGGAGTCATCAACAAATGGATGATAATTATGGATGTGGAAGTAGATAAGATTATGGAACCTTTGAAGAATAAGTCTGTGCCTGATTCGGGTTGGGGTTATAAATCTAAAAAATGAGATTGAAAGTGAGCATCTTGAAAACTAGATGAAAACCTAGCTTTTCCTCAAATATAAGTTACAGAAGCAAGATCAATGGTGATTGAGAGGTCAAGTCAGAGTAAAAGAATGTTTATTAGATTTAGTGACATAAAAGATCATCAGTGACCTTTGCAACAGTGTGTTTTCTTAATACCTAACGCTGATATTTCTTTACCCCCAAATCCTTCCTTGACCTCTAAATTCATATTAAACAACATCTGTACTTTTTCACTTGGTATTTAACTATACCACCCAGCTTATATGATCACATACCTGAAACACCAGCCAAACGCTAACTCACCATTCCTTAGACAATTAGTTGTCTTCCTTCAATCTTTTTCCTTATGCTTCTCCCTTCATTGTAATTAAAATCTCACTGGTTCTTGTAGACTCTGACCAAACAATACTATGTTTATGTGTCCTTCCCTGGTCGTTTCCCTTACCCTCACAAGTAAGTCTGAACTTCCAAATACTTTCTTTTCACATTGCAGATGATACATATCACAAATGATCTTACATTTTAATCACTTTCTATTTGATTATGCTTATTAAGTTATAAGCTTCTTGAGATTTGAGTCTTGTTTCATTGATATTATAGCTCCCAAAGCACCTAATATTCTTTGAATTAGTGAATACAGTTTTGAAAATATACTTCACAGAACACAACCTGTGTTAGTGAAGACATGCTTTCAATTTCATTTAATCCTTATAGTAACTGTGTGAAATTGTTTTCATTTTATAGATATTAAAATTTGTAGTTTAGGAAGGCAAAGTTTGAAATGTATTTAGATTATATTTAAAAATAGAGGAAGTTCCAAGATTTGTAAAAAGAAGGTTGGTAGAAATGTTAGCATCTAAAAGGAAGCATGACGTGTGTGTGCATGTACTATGTACGTGCATAAAACATTTGTTTAGATAGCCACAACTAATTTCAAAGTAAAAATTTTTGAAATTTTTTGTGAATTGAATGGGAAACAAATAGTTAGATTTCTTGGTATATCCTAATTGATTTTTTCACTTTTATGACTTAGTTTAAATTCCTGTTAAACTGTCTAGAAATTTAGGTAAGAAACCAAAACTTATCAGCTCATTCATTCATGGTTATTTTCCACTTTTCCTTTTTCATTGCCTGATAGAATGTTTTGGTGTGGATGGTAATGAAGGAAAAATATACAGCAGTTAATTAATGGATGGAAAGGAGTGAAACTTCCATTTGTCTATAAGAAAATTTCTTGCTACTTTTTTTCTTTTAATTTTTTTTCTTTAGTTCTTCAAAAAGTATTTATTGTACGCAAGGCATTGCTGTGCTCAGTGCTGGAGAAATACTAAGATGTATCGTTGGGGTAGAATACCCATGTGGATGATACTTTAATTAATAAATATAAGAAATATACTATAGGTGTACTGAGTAGGAAACTATTAATTTGAAAGAGAGGTAGGTGCTAAATTAAAGAGGATTTCTTGGAAGTAGTAGTAGTACATTAAAATCTTTGCAAATCTATATAGAGAACTAAAAAAGTAATGGCTTTTCTTTTGTTTTCTTAACAGACAAAGAATGCTGTTCAAGCTTTGATTGATAAGCACCAAAGAATACCGGGAAATATTATGAGTGCTTTGTTAGAACGTTTTCATAAAAATCAAAAGATCCACTAGAACAATGTGTTCAACTGCATGTCTGTGGACCAGTCTACCAGAAATATCATGCCAGTCTGCAAAAAAGTAACCACCCTGATATTATATGAAGATCATAGAATTTATTCTCAGGGTGATTTCTGCCTTAGCGGTCTCTGGAATAATTCTCATGTTTTCACCCATTCCCAAGTATAAAAAGATTGAAAACCACTGCACTAAAAGACAGCTTAAAATATTCATATTAGTTTGTCTATAGTGCTGTCGTCTAAATTTTGTAGGATCTATAATTAGTAACATTTTGTAAAAATGTTAATAAGTATCTTTTGCTGAACTTGGTTAAAATTGTATTGTAAATTGTTTTATTCAGTTGTGTCAAATTTAAACAAGAACTCATTACATGCCTAATAATTCAGAAAATGATCATGTTTCTTTTTATAAATTCTTAGTAATATATGATAAACATATAGACTTACAGTTAAGTTTATTAGTAACAGCAATTTAGGTTAAACAGACATTCTTAAATAATGTATCTACTGCTGTATCTGTTACACTGAGCTAATTTTGCGAGATGGTATAACCTAAGGTTAGTATAGACACTTCAGTTAGAAAATAAATGCTTTTTTTTGTCTTTCATTCCTTTCATGACCTTGGGCAAATCACATCATGTTTTAGTGCCACAATTCACTTTTTGAAAAACATGTTAATACTATGGTTAGGGATATTATTATAAATTCTTTATATTTGCTGTAGTTGATAACTATAGAATTGAAAATATAACTGAATTAATTAAACAATACCAAGATCTTCAGAAGTTTAATGTATATATTTTGTCCATAGGATGTTTAAATTATTCCTTCAGGTATGATATCAAGTTGCCAAGCACAAAGAAAAAGATGTACTGTTTTTCAAAAGAATGAAAAAGAAATTAGAAAAAGTAAAATTTCTAATTATTATTTTCATGAGAATCTGTGAACAAACAATATAACAGGTACTGTGCATTGTCAGCCCCCAAATTTGGCATTAGTAGTGTAAAGTTAAAAGTTACGGTAAGGTTAAAAGTCACTGGTATGTGCTACATTTCATATGTTAGAAGATGATTCTAGGCTGATGAAAGCAGAGTTGAAGAAAGCTCTCCTTTTGCTTAATATTATGGCTTATTCAGTTTGACTCTGCAGATTGTCAGATGGTTATTATTTTAATAAAAATATACTTGAATGATGAATTTATTCGAACACAATGCTTTCTGAAAAATTAGTGGCTTTTGATTTGTTGTCTCCTTGAAATCTGAATTTCAAAAGTATTTAAACTGAATGGTACCAGAAATCAATGCAATATCTCCCTCTCCATTTTTAAGATATTAAATTACTTGGATTTTTGTATATATTTTTGTATAACAAGTGTGTATGTATGTGTGATATGTGTAATGTATAAAACATTAAGAAAAATAAAAGTAATGCTAAATTGCAATTCATTTTCTTGTGAAATTACATATGTGACATTTTCTTATTTCATTTTTAATTGAATTTTATTGGGGTGACACTGGTTAACATAATTATACAAGTTTCAGGTGCCCAATTCTACAACACATCTCTGTATACCATATTGTGTGTTCACCACCACCCCCCACCCCAAAGTTAAGTCTTCATCCATCACCATTTATTCCCTCAGATCCTCCTCAAACAGCCCTCCCCTTCTCCTGGGCAATCACCACACTCTTGTCTGTGTGCGTGAGTTTTTTCTCTTTGTCCATTTTTTGTTCTGTCCCACCTCCCTTATCCAACACGCATCCCCACTACCTGACAGCTGTCCGCCTGCTCTCTATGTATGAATCTGTTTTTATTTTGCTTGTTCATTAGATTCCACATATGAGTAAAATCTTATGATATTGTCTTTCTCTGACTGGCTTATTTCACTTAGCATAATGACCTCCAGGTCCATCCATGCTATCACAAAAGGTAAGATCTTTTTTTATGGCCATGTAGTATTCCGTTGAATAAATGTACCACTGATTTTTTAATCTACACCTCTACTGATGGTCACTGGGCTATTTCCAAATCTTGGGTATTATAAATAAAGCTGCAGTGAATATAGGGGTGCATATATTTTTTCAAATTAGTGCTTTGAATTTCTTAGTATAAATTCCTAGAAGTGGAATCAATGTGTCAAAAGGCAGTTTCATTTTTCATTTTTTGAGATAACTCCATACTGCTTTCCACAGTGGCTGCACCAGTCTGCATTCCCACCAGCAGTGCATGAGGGTTCGTTTTCTCCACACCCTTGCCAGCACTAGTTTGAATTGATTTATTGATGATAGTCATCTGATAGGTATGAGGTGATGTCTCATTGTGGTTTTAACTCGCATTTCTTTGATGATTAGTGATGTTGAGCATCTTTTCATATGTCTTTTGGCCATCTGTATGTCCTCTTTAGAAAAGTATCTATTCAATCATTTGCCCATATTTTTAATGGAATTGTTTATTTTTTGTGTTGAGTTTATTAAAAATTTTGCATATTAGTTCCTTATCAGATGTCCCCATCTGATATTCTCCCATTCAGTGGGTTGTCTTTTCTTCCATTCAGTGAGTTGTCTTTTCATTTTGTTGATGGTTTCCTTTGCTATGCAGAAACTTAAGTTTGATGTAGTCCCATTTGTTTATCTTTTCTCTTGTTTCCCTTGCCTGAGGAGATATATCTCAAAAACTACAGCTACAAGAAATGTCTGAGATTTTACTGCCTATGTTCTTTGTTTTATTTTGCTTTTTGAGAGAGATGAGAAGGTTCAACTTGTGATTGTTTAACATTAATTGTTCATTGATTGCTTCTCATATGTGCCTTGACCTGGGGGCTCAAGTAGAGCCAGTGAACCCTTGCTCAAGCCAGAGACCTTGGGCTTCAATCCAGCAACCTTTGAGTTCAAGCCAGTGACTTTACGATTGTGTCAATGACACCCCATTCAACCTGATAATCTCAAGTTTTCAAACCTGGGACTTCAGCGTCCCAGGTTGACATTTCATCTACTGTGCCACAGTGGGTCAGGAGCTGCCTGTGTTTGCTTCTAGGATTTTTATAGTTTCATGTCTAATATTTGAGTCTTCAATTTATTTTGAGTTAATTATTGTGTATGGTGTAAGAAGGTGGTCTAGTTTTATGTATTTATTTTTGCACACATCTGTCCCATTTTCCCATCACAATTTATTGAATAGCCTGCCTTTACCCCACTGTACATTTTTGGCTCCTTTTTCAAATACTAATTGACCATGTAGGAATTGGTTGGTTTCTGGGCTCTCTATTCTGTTACATTGATCTGTATGTCTATTTTTATGCCTTTACCATGCTGTTTTGGTTACTGTGGCCTTGTAGTATAGTTTGATATAAGGTGGCATGATTCCTTCAACTTTGTTTTTCTTTCTCAACATTGCTATATCTATTTGGGGATCTTTTGTGATTACATATAAATTTTTGGAATATTTCTTCTGGTTCTGTAAAATATACCATTGGTATCTTGATAGTAATTACATTGAATCTATAGCTTTGTGTAATATGGACATTTTCATTTTCTTATTTTAAACTGATTTATTTCTCACCTACAGTCATATCGTAGATCTCAGCCACTTTATTTTTTTAGCAAGAAAAAGAAAGAGGGAGGGACAGACAGGGACACACAGACAAGAAGGGAGAGAGATGAGAAACATCAACTCTTCATTGTGGCACCTTAGTTGTCTCATTTGTGCCTTGACTGGAAGGCTTCAGCCAAGCCCGTGACACCTTACTCAAGCCAGCAACTTTAGGCTCAAGCCAGTGACGTTGGGCTTCAATCCAGTAACCTTTGGGCTCAAGCTAGTGAACATGGGGTCATGGCTATGAACCCACACTCAAGCCAGTGACCCTGTGCTCATGCTGGTGAGTCTGCTCTTGAGCCGGGTCAGCCTGCACTCAAGCTGGTGACCTCAGGGTTACGTACCCAGGTCTTCAAGTGTCCCAGAGCAGCGTTCTAGCCACTGTGCCACTGCCTGGTTATAAATGTATTTTAATTTCAATGAAGAGTCAGTTAATGATTATTTTTAGCTTTTGCCCCCTTTTATCAGTGTGCAGTATTCATTTAAAATCCATACATATTTCTACAATGAATAAATAAATCATAAAATGAATGAGATAATGTTTTTGAGTAAATTATTGTGTTTGTTTGTTTGTTTGTTTGTTTTTTTACAGGGACAGAGAGTCAGAGAGACGGATAGATAGGGACAGACAGGAATGAAGAGAGATGAGAAGCATCAATAATCAGTTTTTCATTGCGACACCTTAGTTGTTCCTTGATTGCTTTCTAATATGTGCCTTGACCGCAGGTCGTCAGCAGACTGAGCAACCCCTTGCTCGAGTCAGCGACGTTGGGTCTAAGCTGGCAAGCTTTAGCTCAAGTCAGATGGGCCCGCACTCAAGCTGGCGACCTCGGGGTCTCGAACCTGCGTCTTCCACGTCCCAGTCCAATGCTCTATCCATTGCGCCACCGCCTGGGCAGGCAAATTATTGGGTTTTAAAAACAAGAAAACAGCATTCACTGATAATGCAGCCAAAGTGTTTTTATTATTTTTGTTATAACAGTTAAGTTTTACTGCTTTATTTAATATCTTTTTCATTCTCTGATACTCGAACTAATAGGAAAGCTCTCTGTCCTGTTTAATATAAGATCTTTATCATGGCTCTTTCCATCTAAACCCTATTTAGAAGAATGAGGGAATATGACTAAATATAGAAATAGAAGTAATAATGGAAAAGGGATGTTCTTGACCTTTTTTGAAGGCAGTGTTCACAAGTTAGAATCTGATGAAAGCTAGGACTCTCTTCAGAAGCATGAACATGGCACACTTTTATGGGAAATCTGTCATACTTTTAAAAAAATCTCTAATTTTGACACAATTTTAGATTAATAAAAGAGCAGTAACAGTGCATAGTACTCCCAAATACTCTGTACACAATTTTTATGACACATTTGTTTTATTCTCTTTGAACACCCCTTGTCCTATCTTTCTCCACATCCCTCTAACCTTTTTCTTCTGAATCACCTATTAGTAAACTGTAGATAACATGACCATTACCTTTACCCTAAACTCTAAGACCATTCATTAATAGTACCACAAAAAAGTAAATCAAAATCAGGAAATCTGTCATTCATATAATAGTATCATCTGATCTAAAGACTGGATTCAAATTTCAGTTATTTCAATAAAATCCTGTATATCAATTTCTCTTCTTGACTCATGATTGATAGCAATATCACACATTGCATTTAGTTTTCCTATCTCTGTAGTCACCTTTAATCTGGAATGATTTCTTAACCCTTCTTTGTCTTTAATGATACTGACATTTCTGAAGAGACAGACTATTTGTTTTGTAGATAACCCTTCAATTTACCCTGATATTTTATAATGCTTTGGTTCAGATTATGAATTATTTCAGAAACACTACATAAACAATACTGTGCTCTTCCTAGTGTGTTACATCAGGAGGTCCATAATCTTGGTTTGTATTGTTAGTAATGGTAGTAACTGATTACTTGATTGAAATGGCACCCACCAGGTTTCTGCCCTGTTATTTATTCTCTTTGTAATAGACAAGTTTATTGAGAGATACTTTGATACCATGTAAATATTTGTTTCTAAACAAATCCATTGCTTTAGAATCTTTTGACTTGACTATTGCCTGAATAAATTAATACTATGAGTGTTTCAAAAGTATGACTCTTTTTTTAAAAAAAATCCATTGATTTGAGAGAGAGAGAGAGAGGAAGGAGAAAGAATGGAAGAGAGAGAGAGAGAAAACATCAACTCATTATTTCATTTAGTTGTTCCATTTAGTTGTGCATTCATTGATTGCTTCTCTCATTTCCCTGACTGGGATTGAACTTGTGACCTTGGTGCAACAGGACATTTATCTACTGAGCTACTTGACCAGGGCCAAAAGTGTGATAGAAAACTATTCTACATTTATTAGTTGACATTCTGCTATAGGAAAAAATTTTCCAATCACCCCTCATTTATTAGCAGTTTTGACTCTAAAATTCATGTTTTATTCAAAGGATTATGCATACACTTCTAAGTAATTTAAATATAAAACCCTCTGAAATTTAACATTTATGAATTACTGATATAATAGCTGTTTACAAAGTTAGGTGGGTGAGCTTTTGTATTTGTGTGTATGATTACTATTTTTTTTTCTTTGTGGCAGAGACAGAGTCAGAGAGAGGGACAGATAGTGATAGAAAGGAAGGGAGAGAGATGAGAAGCATCAATTCTTCATCGCAGCTCCTTAGTTGTTCATTGATTGATTTCTCATATGTGCCTTGACCAGGGGGCTACAGCAGACCGAGTGGCCCCTTGCTCGAACCAGCGACCTTGGGCTCAAACTGGTGAGCCTTGTTCAAACCAGATGAGCCCGTGCACAAACTGGTGACCTCGGGTTCTCGAACCTGGGTCCTCGGCATACAGTCCTCAGCTCTATCCACTGCTCCACAGCCTAGTCAGGCTGATTACTGTTTTTAAAATGTAGTTTTGTTATTTTTTATTGTGGTGAAATAACATAACAATGTTAGCTCTTTTTAAGTCTACAACTACCGGCATTACATACATTTGCAATATTGTAGAGACATGACCCCTATCCATTTCCAGAACTTTTTCATTCCAAATAGAAACTATTCAACAACTCTCATTCACCACCCACCAGCCCCTGGCAACCACTATTCTACTTTCTGTCTGAATTTACCTGTTCTAAGCAGAATCGTACAAGTATTTGTCCTTTTGTGTCTCCCTTGTTTCACTTAGCATGATTATTTGATGTCTTTTCTGGCACCAAATGACATAGTTCCAATGACAATTCTTTAATTCTCTGATAGCAACTGGTGTCTTACAATTCTTTTCAATTCTGACACTAAGTACTGGAGTTATTACAGGCCCTGCAGGGTAAGGAGGATCAATGCCTACAAGACAGCCCCATTCAGATGCTAGTTGCCTACGGGACCCCCAGGTTATCCCCACCTCTGCCTGGTCTACTACAAATTTGGAAATTCCCATGACATCTCCCCACCCAACCCCTACTGGATAATTCAGTAGAACAACTCATAAAACTGAGGAAAGTGCTATACTTAGAGTTTTGTTATAAATATTACAACTCAGGAACAGGGAAATGAAAGAGGGTAAAGTATGGGGGTATGTAGAGCACAGCTTCCACATCCTTTCTAGGTGCACATCAAGGTGTTCAACATAGAAGCTCCTCCGAACCTCCTTGTAGCATGACTTATTGAATCATTGGCCACTGGTGATCACACTTAATCTCTAGTTCCCCATACCCCATTGAGTCATCTCATTAGCATACAGGAGACACTCAGGTAAATTTAAAGCTTTAGGAGCTCAGTGCTAGAAATTGGTAACAAAGACCAAATATATGCAGGAGTGGGCAAAAGTAGGTTTACAGTTGTAACATTCTTTTGAGTTAATAAAGCTCTTGTTATAATCATAACCTGCATGTCTTTTTCCATATGAATAACTGTAAACCTAGGTTTGTCCACCTCTGCACATATAATTTACCATAATAATGTCTTCAAGTTTATGTGTTAAAATTTCATTCCTTCTTAAGACTGAAAAATATTCCATTACATGTATACATCACATTTCCTTTCAAGTATTCATGTATTATAGATATTTGGATTTTTTCTATTCTCTATGGCTATTGTAAATAATGTTGTGAACACTAGTATAAAAGTATTTGTTTGAGCCTGACCAGGTGGTATCGCAATGGATAGAGCTTCAACCTGGAAACACAGAGGACCCAGGTTTGAAACCTGAGGTCACTGGCTTGAGCACGGGCTCATCTGGCTTGAGTATGGTCTCACCAGCTTGAGCTCAGGGTCACTGTCTTGAGCGTGGGATCATACACATGGCCCCACAGTCACTGGTTTGAGCAAGGGGTCCCTCGCTCTGCTGTAGCCCCCTGGTCAAGGCACATATAAGAAAGAAATCAATGAACAACTAAGGAGCCACAACAAGAATTGATGCTTTTCATCTCTCTCTTTCTGTCTGTTCTTATCTCTCTTTCTCTCTCTGTTTCTGTCACAAAAAAAAATAATAAAAGTATTTGTTTGAATCCTTGCTTTCAGTTCTTTTGAGTATATGTCTATGAGTGAAATTGCCAAACTGTTTCCCACCATTTTACATTCCCACTTTTAATTTACCAGGGTTCCAATTCCTCAAATTTTGGTGAGATCTAATATATCAATTTTTAATTTTCTTAGAATGTTTTTTTTTTTTAGATTTTGCTTATTCATTTTTATAGAGAGAGAAGAGAGAGAAAAAAGAGAAAGAGAGAGAAAGGGAGGAGGAGCAGGAAGCATCAATCCCATATGTGCCTTGACCAGGTAAGCCCAGGGTTTTGAGCTGGTGATCTCAGTGTCCAGATCGATGTTTTATCCACAACACCACCACAGGTCAGCCAATTATTTCCTTTTGTTGTTTGTGCTTTCAGTAGCAAGAAATCATTGCCAAACCAATATCATGTAATATGTTTTCTATTAAAAGTTTGAAAAATTTAGTTTTTAAGTCTGATCCATTTTGAATTATTTTTTGTGTCTAGTTTAAAGTAAGGGTTCAATTTCATTCTTTTGCCTGTGTATGTCCAGTTTTCCCAGAACTATTTGCTGAAAAGACTGCCCTTTCCATTGTACGGTTTTGGCACTCTCATCAGAAATCAAATGGCCATAAACATAAAAGTTTATTTCTGGCCCACTTTGTTCCACTGGTCTACATATCTGTCAGTTTGCCAGTATCACATCATTTTGATTACTGTAACTTTGAAATAAGTTTGAAATACTGAAGTGTGAGTTCTCTGGCTTAGTTCTTCTCTTTAAAGAAATCTTTAAGCCATTTGGAGTCCTTTTGAGATCCTATATGAAATTCAAGATGGGTTTTCCTATTTATGAGAAAAAAAACAACCTAGGGATTTTGACAGAGATTGCATGGAATCTGTTGCTTGTTTGTGAAATATTGTCATCTTAATATTAAGTATATGATCCATGTATTACTAACATCCTAGATTTCTTTGAGCAATGTTTTATAGTTTTAAATGTATATACATCTTTGGCTAAATTTAACCTTAAGTATTTTATCGTTTAAGTGAAATTATTTCTTTAATTTCCTTTTCAATTGTTCATTATTAGTGTACAGAAAAAGAAAACGTTTTCTGTGTTAATTTTGTATTGGTAACTAATGAATTTATATATTAGCTCTGTTAAGTTTTTTGGAGAAATCTTAGGGTTTTATGTATATAACATGTCATCTGTGAACAGAGGTAGTTTTACTTTCTTCTTTCCAATTTGGATATCTTTTATTTCTTTTTTTTAAATTTATTTATTTTTTTTGCCTAATTGCTCTGGGTAGATCTCTTGACATTATGTTGAATAGCTGTGGAAAGTGTGCATTGATGTCTTTGTATTATTTTTCATGTTTAGAGATGTTGCATATTTGTGTTAATGTAACCAAGGAATAGATGTGAATTTCCATATCTCTTCCATGTTACACATGTTGACTTCTACACGTCAGAATGATTTGTGGTATTAGGGTTTTTTGTCACTCTTGGTAGTTTTATGGTATTATTTTAGATTATAAATCAACATCTATGAAACATCTCTCTGTCTTGTTCATCTCATTTAATTTACCCAACAACAGCTATTTACTTATCCTATTCTTACTTCTTTATTATGTGCCATTCAGCAGTGTTGAAAGTCAAATAATTTTCAGTTAGATGAACCTGGAGATGGTTTTGGAAGTAATATTGCTATGGCTGTCCAAAGAGAACCCCAAGTTAAGTTCAAACTTATATTGGTTAGTGATCGTGGGACTGGGAAAAATACATTCATGAACTGTCATCTAACTGGTGAATTTGAGAAGTATATAGCCTGTTGAAGTCCATCCTCTTGGGTTCCACAGCAACAGAAAGCCTATTAAATTCAATGTGTGGGACAAAGTGGGCTAGAAGAAGTTCGGTGGACTGAGCAAACTACTATGAGTGATGCTTCCCCCTTCTTTCCACTCCTTCTCTCTCTCTAAATTAAAATAAAATAAGATATATAAATTGTTAAATTTTCAGTCTTTTTTATTTTCTAACATATGCATTTATATATGAATGTTGATAGAAATAAATCTTAAAAGTTCTCATCAAAAGAAAAGAATTGTAATTATGTATGGTTATGAATAGTAACTAGATGTCTTATGGTGATTATTTTGTATTGTATACAAATAGTAAATCATTATGTTGTACAACTGAAACTAATATAATGTCACATGCCAATTATACCTCAATAAAAAAATAAAGTCATAAATTTCTTTCTAAGCACTACTTTAATTGCATCTCATATTTTCATGTCATTCTTTATCATTCAATTAAAAACATATCTAATTTTATATGCTTCTTTTTTGTTTTTTATTTTCTTCTTTGATACTAGGGTAATTTAGAAGTATATTGTTTTGTAACTTAAAAATGTTTTGCTTAATTTTCCAAACATTTAAGGATTTTTTTCTTTTTTTGTTATTTTTAGTTGATTTATAGCTTAGTTTCTCTGTGGTCAGTGAACACACTTAAATGATTTCAATCACTTGAAATTTGATTTATGGTCCAGCAGATGGTCAGTGTTGGCTAAATGTTCCAAGGGCACTCACAAAGAATTTTCACCCATTCAGTCTTACATAAAGCATTATATATGTCAACTGTTAACCATTTTAAGTGTACAGTTCAGTATTGTTAAGGACAGTCACATTCTTATACAACGCACTTCCAGAATTCTTTTCATCGTCCCAAACTGAAGCTCTATAGCCATTAAATGTTGCCCTCTCCCCAACCCCTGGCAACCACCGTTTTACCTTCTGTCTCTATGAATTTGACTACTCCAGGTGCTGCACATACATGGAGTCATACAGTACTTGTTCTCTCTGTGACTGGCTCATTTTACTTAGCATAATGTCCTCAACATTCATCCACATTTTAGCAAGTGTTAGAATTTTTTTCATATCTAAAGCTGAATAGTATTTCACTGTATGTATATACCACATATTGTTTGTCCACTCATCTGTTGTTAGTTGTTGGGTTGTTTTTACATTTTGATGATCATGAATAATGCTGCTATGAGCATAGGTATACAAATATTTCTTCAAGATTCTGCTTCCAACTCTTTGGAGTATATATCCAGAAGTGAGATTGCTGGACCATATAGTAGTTCTGTGTTTTAGTTGGTTTTTTTTTTAAGGAAACTACCACTCTTTTTCCTGCCCTTCTGCTTTTACAAATAGTTTGATCAAGAAAAAGTGTTTTAGAATGTAACAAGAAATATGTTTTGATTTCTTCCAGAGTACTGAAAGTAAAGTTGGTAATGGGAAGGGGCAAGTGAATGAAAAGTAAAGGCAACTATTAAGGAGAATGACACATGAACAAATAGAAAAACTAAGACAGCAGATAGCAAAGGAACTCAAGGTGAAGAAAAACATGCACTTAGAATGGAAGGACAACTGAAAGAGAATTCCTTTAAGATTCCTGTGCTTTGGGGGATCAGGAGCAGAGTTTAAAAATGAGACTTTAAATAAATGTACTGTCATTCATCACCACACTCATAAACCCTAAAATAGACATTGCAAAAGTTACAGAATTAAAAATTTCGAATTTTGGAATCTGAGGAGGTTCTTCTCATTTCACAATCCAAATCCCGTCCTTGGCTGGGATTTTTTGTTTCTCAAAAGGTTAATGAGAGAATGGGGTGTGATCTATGAGACAACTGAGAGATACAAAGTAGGGGAAAAGGAGGTAAATAATGTAAAGTTACGGGGCTGGCTCTAGACAAAAATTGTGACACAATACATGTTCAATAATGTTTGTCAAACAAGGGACAAAAGCATCACATTTCAGTCTTTAAGGCATTTTAAAATACATGTTTAAATAAAACAAGTGATTGTTATATTGTGGAAATAAAAAGTAAAGGTATTCTAGTATGGGAAACTGATGTCAGTTTAAATTATTTACTGGTCTTTAGACACAAATCCTTGTATTTCAAGCAAATGATTTAGTCTAGCCAACTTCCAGTTCACTCTCAAACTGTTCTCAAATTTTCAGTAACATTGCTCTGCCTTTACCCCCTAGTGCAGGGACCTTGACCTGTGCACTTTCACCCATTAGTGACAACAAGATCTTCAACTGTCAGGGTTACTCAGAATACCGATTTCAGTGCCAATCATTCCAAGGCAGAGACTTCTATGAAGAGACCATCTGCAGAGCTGTGGATCAGGTTATAGAAACAAACAGGATGGTGATGGTTGAAACTACCACTAGCAGGCGCTGTCATTCCCCTTAGGACTGAATGCATGGAGGTGGAGGGTTGTGATCCATGGTATATCTAAACCCAGGGCCAGAGGACCTTGGAGAATGGGGCTGCTGGGTGGGCTAAT
Source organism: Rhynchonycteris naso (assembly GCA_037038555.1). Lineage (NCBI taxonomy): Eukaryota > Metazoa > Chordata > Mammalia > Chiroptera > Emballonuridae > Rhynchonycteris > Rhynchonycteris naso. The sequence continues at coordinate 236,297,984 of CM072998.1, forward strand.
AAGATATAGAAGCAGGGAGTGAGCAAAGAAATAAAAAACTATTCTGCTCTTTGTGTTCCAATTTTCTACTCATTCCTGTTGCTGACCCAACCCAATGGTAGCCAGTGGAAGGGAATCTGCACTCCCTAAACTTGCAAATGTTGGTACACTTGACATTTTCCAGAGTCTTCTTACACTATCTTCATTTTTTTTGGATTCTCTTTGCTGTTCTGATTGGGTGTTTTTGCTTCCTTATATTACAAATTGTTGATTTGATTCTTGGCTTCATCTACTCTACTATTCAATCCCTATAAATTATTCTTATTTCAGTTACTGTATTCTTCATTTCTGACTAGTTCTCTTTTATAGTTTCTGTGTTCTTTTTTATGCTGTTGAAGTTCTCACTTACTTGAGCATCCTTATAATCATTGTTTTGAAGTCTGTATCTGGTAGTTTGCTTGCCTCCATTTCATTTAGTTCTTTTTCTGGAGATTTTTCCGGTCTTTCATTTGGGACATGTTTCTTTGTTTCTGCATTTTAGATGTTTCCTTATGATTGTTTCTATATATTAGGTAGAGCTGCTATATCACCTGGACTTTGAAGAGTGGCCTTGTATAGTATGTGTCCTATAGGGTCCAATAACACAGCCTCCTCAGTCACACCAAGCTGGGTATTCCAGGTGCTCCTCTGTGTGGGCTGTGTACATTGTCTTATTGTAGGCGAACCTGAATGCTGTTGGTGTCACCGGGAGGGATTGATCCTCAGGCTGATCAGCTGTGAGGACTGGCAGCAGTTACAGGGAAGGAACTGCTATGCAGGAGTTGACCCTATACAGCAGGACTTGCTTCAGTGGGACTTTGGTGCTCACTGAATCTGCCCTTTGAGTATGTCACTTATGGAGGTGGTAGGGTTGTAATATGATGTGATCTAAAGCTGTCCACTGGGTTCACTGGCTTGAGGCCTCCCAGGAGGTGCAAGGTCAGCCACATCCTGTTCCCTCTCTGGGGCCACCTGGTACAGCTACAGAGTGATGTGCAGATGACTGCTACTTGTGCTGGGCTTAGAGGTGCCCCAGAGAGGTCAAGCTATGAACCAAGCCTGGCAGTCACTAGTGCCAGGTTTGGGGCAACCTTAGCAAGAGGAATGGGGGATGCAGAGGCAGATGCTGCTTGTTTGAGAGATTTTAGAAAAGTCAGAAACATGAGGTTAGAAAGGTCATTTTTATGGAAAATCCGCTGGAAACAACTTGGGTGGACCAGCAAGTTGGGTGGGGTGGAGTCAAGGAATCATCTGGGCAGAGCAAACAGTGTAAACCAGGTTAATGGAAACCCGGAGATGGCACTTACCTGCTGACTCTGTTGGCGGGCAGGGTCTCAGAAAAAGAGCAACGTCCTCTGCCAACACTTCTGTCAGGAGGAAGCTGACCACCCAGCTCTCAACCTGATATGAGATACTTCAATTCTACACTTCAGTTTTACACTGTTATCTTCCTGATTCCTTTCAAGCTGCTGCCCCAGTGCTGGAGCTCAGAGGGAGTGAATCCAAGTAAGTTCATGCACGGGCTATTTAAGAGGAACACCTGGGACTCCCTCAGGCCTGATCTCGTTGGTTTTTATAGCAAGAAGTTACAAACACTTTTCTTTTTGGCTTTGAAACCCTGGGCTGGGAAACCTGGTGTGGGGCTGGTACCCTCACTCCTCAGGGGAACATTCATTAACTGAGATACTGATTTTATACCACCACATCTATTCTGCATCACCACCCCACCTTCCAATCTCAATGTGGCTTCTTCTTTAAATTCCTAGTTGTTGGACTTCCATTCAGTTAGATTTCAGGTGGTGCTAAATGCTGGTTGTTCCGTAGTTTAGTTGTAGTTTTGATGCGGTTGTGGGAGGATGCAAGTACCCATGTCAGTATCATGACTTGAAGTCACCTATATTTTATGCTTTTTAATCCTCACCTTAAGTGTTCTACAAACAGAGAGGGAACTGGAAGCTCAAAGAAGTTACATATGTATTTGCTAGCAAAGAGCTTATCTGCCTGCATAAGTCCTTGACTTTCCCAGAGCTACACTGCTGTCTCTCATTTCATTCATGCTTGTGGTCTAGGAGAGCAGTGGGGAATCTTCCTTGATATGTGGAGACCCAGACACAGACCAGGTAGTGAGTACTGTACACACCACCCATCCTCCTTCAGGACAGAGGTGCTTTTGCCCCAATTGCTGAAGATTCAGAGCTGAGCATCTTTATCCTTTGTGGATATTGTAAGGACTTATACTTCAGATCCCACATTCTTCTCAAGTGATCCTTTGTTAGAATCTCCAGATAGAGAAATGTACATATTTTTTATCTAAAGTTAAAAGTGTCTAGCTCAGAATTCCTTTGCTTAGCTTTGAAGATACCATCAATTTTCACCTTTTCAACCAGTTCTTATTATTCACAATTGAGTTGGAATAACAATTTCATTCTCTACTAAATGTGAGATATAATTAATTTCCAAGCAAGTCGGGATTTATAAACTGTCTTTTTGTTTGTTTCTTCTTGGTCAGATGAGATTCTTAGCAGTTTTCATATTGTACCAACTCCTATCCATTTGGGGAGGAAGTTGTTTATTTCTCCTTTAGTTAAATCTCTCAGCTTTATAAACTATCCTCTTTCATTATTTATTCTGTTACTTTTGTGCTCTTTGTTTCTTCAGAACCACAAAATGCATCCTTTTGTTAAAGAAAGAATAGTTATTATACACACAGAGGAAGTGAAAAATAAATCTAGAGCTAATTTTGATGCCGCATTTCCTTCAGCTTATCAGAATGACATATTTGTATTCCACTTAATATTAATTTTCTTTAGGTCTTAGTGCTTTAAAAGTAAGAACTATTTCACATGACCAGGTGGTGGCACAGTAGATAGAGTGTAGACTTGGGTGTGGACCTTCTTTAGTTTATCTTTAATGGGACTCTCTGTGCTGCTTGAACTTATGTGACTTTTCCCTTCAATAATTTAGGATGTTTTAGAAGTTTTCAGCTATTATTTCTTCAAACAAGTTCTCTATCCCTTGTTTGTTCTCTTCTCTTCTTGTTTGTTTCTCTTCCCCTATAATGTGAATATTGTTTCTCTTCATGTTGTTGCAGAGGTCTCTTAGAGTTTCCTCAATCTTTCTGAGACTTTTCTTTTTGCTGCTCTGCTTCTGTGCTTACGTTTATCTTGTCTTCTAAATCACTGATTTGATCATTTGCTTTATCCAGCCTCCTGTTGATTCCTTTTAGTGCATTCTTCATATTAACATATTGTATTTGCCATTTCTGACTGGTTATTTTTATTATTTGTTTGTTTGTTTGTTTATTTTTAGGAGAAGAGGAGGCAGAGAGATAGACTCCTGAATGCACCCTGACCAGGATCTACCAGAAATCCCACTAGGGAGCTATGCTTTGTCCATCTGGGGTCATTGCTCTGTTACTCAGCAACCGAGTTATTTTTTTAGTGCCTGACAGAAAAGCCATGGAAGCCATCTTCAGCACCCAAGGCCAACTTGCTCCAATTGAGCCATAGCTGCAGGAGGGGAAGAGCCAGAGAGAGAGAGAGAGAGAGAGAGAAAGAAAGGGGAAGGGAAGGGGTGGTGAAGCAGACAGTAACTTCTCCTATGTGCCATCATTGGGAATAAAACCCTGGACATCCACATGCTTGGCCAACACTACCACTGAGCCAACAGCCCAGGGCTCTGTTTTTTTTTTTTAAAATGGTTTCAATGTCCTTTTTTAATGCTTACTATGTTCTTACTTTGATCACCCATTTTTATTCTAAGATACTTGAGCACCCTAATAACCATCATTTTAAACTCTGCATCTGGTAGTTTGGTTACTTCTATTTCATTTAGTTCTTCTTCTGGAGATTTCTCTTATTGATTCATTTGGATCATATTCTTTCATCTGCCCATTTTGTCTCTGAGTTAGGTAGCTCTGCTCTGACCTTCAAATTTGTTATGGTATCTTAATATGGAAGATGGGCTCAGTAGTACTAACCTTCAGGTCACCTGAATTCCTTGCTCTAGAAATGCTTCTTGAGGGTATATTTACTCTCCTGTTGTATGTGAGTTTTGAATGCAGTTGGCCCTTTTATGTCTGGAGTTTTCCCTTCAAGCTCACTGGTTCTAAGGGTCAACCTTGATCATATATATTTGATGCTGTATTGTGTCTGTCCTATGGGGCATATCTATTCTGTGTCTGGTGCCTGTTGGACTTCTCCATTTGGTGTGCTGCTTATGTAGCCAGCTGAATCTATGTTGGTGTGGTCTGCCACTCACTACTGGTTGTGTTGGTTTCGGGTCCTCTTGGGTGGAGTTTGGGTATGGGTTGGTGTCAACCATTGTTTGTAACCCGCTACTGGCTACCTGTTTGAAGCTACCACTCTGTTTGCTATTTGTGTGTGCATTTTCTGTGCCTAGATGTGTGTGGGAGGGGCCAACCTGTGTATAACCATTAGCTTCCTCCTGCTTAGAGCTGACAGCAGCTCCATATAAGGACTAGAGTTCCACAAGATTTGCCTCCACTTTTCAGCTGTTCCACCTTCTCTTGCAGTTGTCTGGTCTTCCTGTAGAGTCTTCTGTAGAAAGACTGTGGTATGGGCTCAGACTGGCCTCACCTCATCAAGTCCTCTACAGGTTGCAAGCTTGGTGGGTTAGGGCAACTAAGGTTGGGAATAAACATTAATGGCATCCCCTACTTCAGGGGTCTCATGGTCAGGAGCTCAGTATGGGGAAAGTGGCCCCTAATCCAGAACTTAATCCCTCAGACACTGCTGGCTGCTCCAATTCTATTTCTCCCCAGTAAATTGAGCAGCAGTATCAGATTGTGTGGGGCCGACAGTCCCCTATGCAGTAGTTCTTCCAGCTGGAGAACACCTTGTCTTAGAAAAGAAGACCAAGAAAGTCCTTTACTGGACTGACTGTGATCCCCAGAAAGTGGCTAAGCCCCCAAACTGATCCCAACAATAGGTTCCAGGGGACTCACACCTGGAATGTCCATGCTCTAATCTCTCTCCCTTCTCCCTGTGAAACCTAGCCCAGCAGGGCAGAATATCCAGAATTCGGCTGGCTGTGAAGCTCTACGCTGTCCAATGTGCATGAACTGCTGTGCTGGTACTGACCACAGACAGTGGAGCTTGCCTCAGCTGGGCCTGATGTCTGACAAGCCCTCTTTAAGGATTCACTGCCAGCAAGGGTCATTAGGTCTTGAACCAATGCTCTCCACAGCTGGCCCCTGGATGTACCAGCTCTGTGGTTCCCCTGGAGGGAACCCAGAGCAGAACAGTGCAGGACATTGCTTGTGACTGGCCCTCAGCAACCTCCTTGGAGCAGTGTCAATGTCATTTCTTCTGTAATCCTTGGTTATTTACTCCTCTTTATTTAGTCCAAAGATGGTTTTTCAAGATGATTGTTCTTTCTTTCTTTATTTATTACAGGGAAAGAGAGAGAGAGAGAGAGAGAGAGAGAGAGGGATAGATAGGGACAAACAGACAGGAACAGAAGCATCAATCATTAGTTTTTTGTTGCCGTTGCGACACCTTAGTTGTTCATTGATTGCTTTCTCACATGTGCCTTGACTGTGGGTCTTCAGCAAACCAAGCAACCCCTCGCTGGAGTCAGCAACTTTGGGTCCAAGCTGGTGAGCTTTTGCTCAAGCCAGATGGGCCCGCACTCAAGCTGGCGACCTCAGGGTCTCAAACCTGGGTCTTCCATATCCCAGTCTGACGCTCTATCCACTGTGCCACCACCTGGTCAGGCAAGATGATTGTTCTTAAATTTAGTTGTTACCCAATTTGGTCCTGGGAGGCAGCAGTTAGAACACTCACCTACTCTATCACCATCTTGGAATCCTATAATAATGCAGGCCACTGAATCTGTTTGCTCTTTGATTCCTGAGTCTTGCTAGGGTCATTCCTTCTAGTCCAGATTAAGTTGTATTCAGAACAAGAAGTCTGGAAAATCTTCATAAACTCTAACTTATTGTGATTTGTCCCATTCAAGATCATCAAATTCAATGTACACTATATTTCTCATATCCTTCAAGGTTCTTGATATAATAGGCCCTCTGTCTTTGAGAAACTCACAGTCTATCCTAGTCCACATTGCTCTGAGGCTCCCTTTGGTGGGCAAGCGTCTGGCGGCTGCGGCCTGACTGCATGCAGCTCAGCAACCCTGCTCCTGTGGCGCTGGGTGAGAAAGTGCACAGGGCAGATGGCATGTGCTCCCCCCATTTGTTTATTTTTTTCTTTGTTTCATCTGTCCAAGGAAATATATCAGCAAAAATATTGCTATGAGAGATATCTGAGAGTCTACTGCCTATGTTACCTTCTAGAATTTTTATGGTTTCATAACTTACATTTAAGTATTTTATCTATTTTGGTTTATTTTTGTGTATGGTGTAAGTTGGTAGTCTAGTTTAATTTTTTGCTTGTCTCTGTCCAATTTTCCCAACACTATTTATTAAAGAGACTGTCTTTATTACACTGTATACTCTTGCCTCCTTTGTCAAACATTTATTGACTATAAAGGTGTGGGTTTATTTCCGGGTACAGCCAGAAGTACTAGAGACTTCTCTTTCAGGCACTGGAACCCTGGGCTGGGAGTTTTGGTGCGGAGCTGGTACCCCTGGTCCTAAAGAGAGACTTCCACAGCTCTACTATCCCTCCTGATTCTTAACCACCATGCATGGGTGTAGGACTAGCATACTCACCTCTCCTACCATTCTTGATATGGCTTCTTCTGTATATTTTTAGTTATAGGACTCATGTTCATCTAGACTTCAGGTAATTCTAAATAATGGTTGTTCTGTAGTTTAGTTTTTAATTTTATGTATTTATGGGAGGAGGTAAACACAGCATTTACCTACTCTATCATCTTAATAGAAAGCTAATCTTATCCTCAGAATATGTCCTTTTCTTTTTTTAAATGGTTTTATTCATTCATTTTAGAGAGGGGAGAGAGAGAGACAGAAGGAAGGAGGACCAGGAAGCATCAACACCATATGTACCTTGACCAGGCAAGCCCAGGGTTTTGAACCGGTGATCTCAGCATTCCAGGTTGACACATTATCTGCGCCACCCCAGATCAGGACCTCGGAATATGCTCTTGTCCAGAACTTCTCACACTGAGTAGATTTGTTAGCTAATATCTATCACTTGGGAACCCTGTTTACTCTATCAAAAGCGTCATAATAAAAATTACTTTATACTTTTTAAAAACAATAAGAAAAGCAGACCAGTAGTAAAGATAATTTAAGCCTATAAAGTTGGCACGTGGCTCTATAACAGGATAGAAATGTTGCCCTACTCCTGAGACTCCCTCAACAGATTCCCTTTCTTCCTTTTCTTCATTGGAATGCTGCCTGCACCATGTTGCCCACCCATTTTTGTACTCTGTTAAAGCTATACACAGAAGAGTGCAGTACAGCCTGACTGGTGGTGTTACAGTGGATAGAGCTTCAATCTGGAACACGGAGGTACCAGTTTCAAAACCCCAAGGTTTCCAGCTTGAGTGTGGGGTCACTAGCTTGAGGGTGGGCTCATTAATATGATCCCAAGGTCAAGTAACATATGAGAAGCAATCAATGAACAACTAAAAAGTGTTGGGCAAATAAAATATATTATGCTCATTTTGTTAAAGATGGCACTGCCCACGTGGAAACCCCTCACCCAAGTGATGATATTGGTTACCCTTTCTGCTTGAGAATGGGTGTGATTATATTAATGTGTGTGTGTGGGACAGGCTGTAAGCAGGCAGAGTCATTATAGCCCAACACTTAGTTTTAAGATTAAGCTTTTCCCACCCTTTTTGATGTAGGCTGGTGTACTCTCATGAGGAATCCTTCCATTATGCCTCAGATAAGTGACTTTGTATCAGAGACTTCCTTGTTTGTAGATTGGATTAAAGGTTTCAATTTTTACACTATAAAGTGGGGCAGATCAGGAGCTTGCTCTCTTGGTTCCTGAGGTTAGCATTAGAGAGGAGAACAGATTAAGGCCATCTGGAGGGAAGGAGAAGCGGCCAAGATGGCAGAGTGCTGAGGGAGAAGCCAGTTTGAGCAGAGTTTGTGCTGGAGAAGGAGATGGGGAACAGGGGTAAATAAGTCTTGTGAGCTAGAAATCTTTGATTCTAGGAAAATCGGATAAGTCAGTAGCTTTGTGAGCACTGAATGAGTGGGTTTTGGAGCCCAGTGTGTGTTTTTACTTGCCTGCTAGGTGCAAGCTAGGATTAAAGTTGATAGCTCACCAGTTCTTGGCTCCGTTGTTTCATTACTGACTGTCCGAATCTAATGCAAACCTGCATGAGCCAGGCAGCTCTGATGGTGGCTGCAGGCACTGCCTTTACAGTGACCCAACTACAAGTTGATTTTTCTCATCTTTCTCTCTTCCTGTTTCTCTCTCTTTCTAAAACAACAACAACAACAAAAGAAAACCAGTGCAGTACTTACCTTATTGAGTAGCCTCCAATGGGTTGGATAATACTACCTGGGCATGCGAGCAAGTTATCTCCCCTTGAGATGAATCCTGGCAAGGTGAAACAGAGAGATAAGTGCAAGCTAGACACATGCATTCCTTTCCCCTTGCTCTGCTCTGGGCTACTCTGAGATGCAGTTCTATGCAACCCTCTGGAAGGTCATGTGTAATTGGTAAACATACTGCCAGCAACCTGCTGTGTTTTGTCATTACTGAGTGACCACAGTAGCTCAAAGAGTAAGCTCATATATCCTGTCACACTGCATCACAACTCTGCTTGCCTTGCTTCTCTTTTTATTTCTCCCTCACTGGCCTTGCATTTCCCACATAAAGTGTTAGTATCTTAATCTTTACCTCAGGTTCAGCTTTCTAGAGGATCTGGGCTAAAAGAAAAGCATAGATCTTAAGATAACAAGTTTTGGTGGACTTACTTTCTCCACAACTATTAAATGTGATTGATGTAAGGGTCATTTCCATATCCATCCATTCTGGAAATCCAGGGAAGAGGAAGGGGTGTTTGTTTTTCTCCTAACAGAGATTCAAAACAAATCTTATCTTCAGAGCATGGCATTTTGATGCTATAAATGTATAAATCTGGGCAATAATGGAATACAAAACTATACTTCTGGTATAAAGGTCAGATCAAAGAGAAAAAGGGGATTTAGTAATATCAACTAGATCAAGAATAATATAAATGACTATTACCTGGCTGGAATAAGGACAGACAGTCCAATGTGGGCACCAGCAACTGGGGAGTCCAAGAGGACTTGTGCTTAAAAATGAGCTAAAGTATTTAAAACCCAAGCAACATGTTCTACTAGCTTGAAAATTAGCATCATTTCCAAAATGTTTTTCTTTATTTATAAGTCAAAAGAACTTGATTCTCCTAAAAATTAATCCTCAGAACTATACTGAGTCTTGAATGTAGATATAACAAAGAGATTTTCTCTGTAAAATTTATTGTATTGAATATTCTGCAAATCGAATCTAGGAATTGTTCATTATTATTGATTGGTACTGCTATTATAAAATGTTATAAAGAGGTATCTGTTAAGTGTTCCAGGATACAATTAAATAGATTTTGTAAAATCTTTGTGGAAATGAACAATTGTATTTCTGTGTGTTTAAGACTGAAAAAAGAGTAACTGGCCTTAAATCTGGGCAAGCATAGTATTGATTAATTTTCTTGAGCCTCAAGGTGACAAAACACTGTAGTAGGCTAAAGAGGGACATTGTGAATCCCAGACAGTGTTTTGAGAAAGATAAAAGACACACTCTGTTCATTTTCTCCTGGAGAAACTTTATTTGCTTTATCCACCTGAGTTACATTTGAACATGTATTCTCTCATCTCCCTTTCCTACAAACATGGAAAATGTTGTTAGTTTTTATGAAAAAAATGGGTTACAAGAGTCTTTATGGACTTCACAGTGCCATGCTTGTTACCACCTTGAGACCATTATCTGCCCATTTTAACCGAGGAAATACAAAAGCCTCTTTTCAGGTTCCTTTCTTGTGCTTATATCACCATTCATGGGTCTTTGCTGATGCTGTCTACTGATCTCCAGATGCAGTTTACAATATCATCCTTCAAACCTTTCCCCATTGTGATCTTAGTTTCCCTACAATGTCCTTTGAATGAATCATCTAACATTCCAAGTTGTAGCTGGCGTTGATCCTGAAGGCCCACCCGAACATCCTGAAACAGCCATTTCTGTTTCTTCCTTGCAGAAAGGCCACACTTTGGTTTGGGCGACGACATGGCACCCACAGAGTTGCTGAATAGTCTAGGAACCTCCTTCTCCTTGCCAGAGATTTGTTTAAGGGTTGGCATGTGACCAAGTTTGGGCCAACGATCCTGGAAAGTAACATTATTGAGGCCTTGTAGTGAATGCTTTCCTCACTGATTGAGAGTGATAAATATCGGAAGAAATAGCTCCTCATCTTCCTTGCCCATTGTTATGCCTGGAACACAACACAACCACCACAAGCCACTGTCTTACAATAACAAAGGAGCTAAACTGACAGGCTAAGGGTGGCAGAGAGAAAAATGTACAGAAACAAAAACACATGATAGAATGGTAAATTAGATAAAGCTAAAGCTGCCCAACTTCATGGTTAAAGAAGGGATCTATCTTGTTGAGAGCCTGTTGAATTGAAAATTTCTTTTTTATTCTTAAAATGTGGTTTGTTTTATCCTGATTATTCCTCATAATTCAGGCCACACTTTTTTGGCAGGACTACTACTGAAATGAAGTGCTGTTTTGCTTTTCTCGGTGCAGCTATTCAGAGGCACAGAGGTCCCTTTCTTCTACTACTGGTGAGGTCAACTTGATCACCTGGTCCAGGTGATCTGCCTGCTTTCTCCAGGTCTCTGTTTTCCTTCTATACTTAATAAGTATCCCACAGGCAGTACTTTGATACTCCTGTTCTTCATTTAACTTTTGCCCAAATCACTTATAACTGTGATGGTTGCCAAATGGTGTATCCTATAATTTTTAAAAAGTTTTTTTTTTAATTGTGGCAAAATATACATTACATAAAATGTACTATTTTAACCTTTCTTGATTGTGTGGCTGAGTGGCATTGAGCAAATTTACCTTATTGTGAAACCATCACCATCAACTTCTAGAGTTTTTTCATCATCCCAAACTGAAACTCTGTACCCATTATACAATAACTACCCATTCCTCTTCTCCTCAGCCTCTACTACTGTTCTAACTTTCTGTAAGTTTGACTATGATATATGATGCATATAAGTTAAAACATGCAATATCTATCTCTTTGTGTCTAGCTTATTTCATTTAACATAATATCTTTAAGATTTATATTTCACCATGTATCAGAATTTTATTCCTTTTTAAGACTGTATAAATACTCCATTGTGTGTACATACCCCATGTTTTTATCCATTCATTTGTCTGTGGACATTTGGGTTGTTTTCATCTTTTGGTTACTGTGAATAATGCTGCTATGAACACTGATGTACAAATATCTATTCAAGTCCCTGCTTTCACTTCTTTGAGTATATATCTAGAATTGAAATTGCTGAATCATATGATAATTCTAGGTTTAATTATTTTGGGGAACCAACATAATTTTTACCAAAGTGTCTGTACCATTCTCCTTTCCCATCAGCAATGCACAAAGGGTTCCAATTTCTCTATGTCTTGTCTATTAATTATTTCCTTTTTTTATAGTAACCATCCCAATGAGTGTGAAGTGGTTTCTCATTGTAGTTTTGATTTGCATTTCCCAAATGAGTAATGAGAAACACCTTTTTATGTGCTTATTTATCATTTGCATATCTTTGAAAAAATGTCTAGCAAATCCTTTGCCCATTTTTAAATTGTGTTGTTTATTTTTGTTGTTGTTGAGTTTTAGGAGTTTTCTATATATTCTAGACAGTAATCTTTTTTTCAGATATATGGTTTGCAAATATTTTCTCTCTTTCTATGGGTTTTCTTTTCATTCTCTTGATAGTGTCCTTTAATGCACAAGAGTTTTTAACATTAAAGTTCAATGTAAGTTACTTTTTATTTTATTGCTTGTGCTTTTGGTGTTATATCCAAGAAATCATTGCCAAATCCAATGTCTAGATGTTTTCCCTTATGTTTCTTCTAAACATTTTACAGTTCTAGATTTTACCTTTAGGTTTTTAATCCATTTGGTGTTAGTTTTCGCATATGGGGTAAGGTAAAGGTCCAGCTTCTTCTTTTGCGTATGGATCCAGTTTTCCCAGCACCATTGGTTGATAGGAATAAGATTTTCTTTTAGATGTACTGGAAACATGTTAACTCTGAGGTTCCCAAACTTTATCAGGTCACAGCACCCTTATCATCTCAATAGTTTTTTTATGGGCCACCTAGATGAAAAAAATACCTACCAATTTTATTCATCAAATAGGACTAAACAACTTAATATGTATTCATACCTAAACAACTTAGCCATTAAAAAAAAAATACCATGCATAACCTAAAAGAAAACAATACTATTTTATTTTATTCTTTATTTTTACAACAGGATTTTTAAAAATTAATTTAAATGGGGTGACATTAATAAATCAGGGTACATATGTTCAAAGAAAACATCTCCAGGTTATCTTATCATTCAATTATGTTGCATACCCATCACCCAAAGTCAAATTGTCCTCTGTCACCTTCTATCTGGTTTTCTTTGTGCTCCTCCCCTCCCCCCCTCCCCCTCCCTCTACTCCCTCTCCCCACCCCATAACCACCACACTCTTGTCCATGTCTCATAGTCCCGTTTTTATGTCCCACCTATGTATGAAATCATGCAGTTCTCAGTATTTTTCTGTTTTACTTATTTCACTCTGTATAATGTTATCAAGGTCCATCCATTTTGTTGTAAATGATCCGATGTCATCATTTCTTATGGCTGAGTAGTATTCCATAGTATAAATGTACCAAAGTTTTTTAATCCACTCATTCTCTGATAGACACTTGGGCTGTTTCCAGATCTTCGCTATTGTGAATAATGCTGTCACAAACATCGAGGCTCATTTCTTCTTTTCGAACAGAGCTATGGTGTTCTTAGGGTATATTCCTAAAAGTGGGATAGCTGGGTCAAAAGGCAGTTCGATTTTTAATTTTTTGAGGAATCTCCATACTGTTTTTCACAGTGGCTGCACCAGTCTGCATACCCACCAGCAGTGCAGGAGGGTTCCCTTTTCTCCACATCCTTGCCAGCACTTATTCTGTGTTGTTTTGCTGATGAGCGCCATTCTGACTGGTGTGAGGTGATATCTCATTGTGGTTTTAATTCGACGTATTGTCGAATATGTTCTCCCATTGTGTGGTTTGTCTTTTTATTCTGTTCTTATTGTCTTTAGCTGTGCAAAACCTTTTTAGTTTGATACAGTCCCATTTGTTTATCTTGCCTTTTATTTCATTTGCCCGTGGAGATAAATCGGCAAATATATTGCTGCTACAGATGTCAGAGATCTTGCTGCCTATGTTTTTTCTAAGATGCTTATGGTTTCACGGCTTATGTTTAAGTCTTTTATCCATTTTGAGTATGCTTTTGTGAATGGTGTAAGTTGATGATCTAGTTTCATTTTTTTGCAGGTAGATGTCCAATTTTCCCAACACCATTTGTTAAAGAGTCTGTCTTTACTCCATTGTATGTTCTTTCCTCCTTTGTCAAATATCAGTTGTCCATAAAGATGTGGGTTTATTTCTGGGTTCTCTGTTCTGTTCCATTGATCTATGTGCCTGTTCTTATGCCAGTACCGGGCTGTCTTGAGTACAATGGCCTTGTAGTATACCTTGATATTGGAAGAGTGATACCTCCTGCTTTATTTTTTCTTTTTAAGATTGCTGAGGCTACTTGTGTTCTTTTTTGGTTCCATATAAATTTTTGGAATATGTATTCTATATCTTTGTAGTATGTCATTGGTGTTTTAATTGGTATTGCATTGAATTTATAATTTGCTTTGGGTAATATAGACATTTTAATGATGTTTATTCTTCCTAACCATGAGCACGGTATATGCTTCCACTTGTTTGTATCTTCCTTGATTTCTTTTATCAATATTTTATAATTTTCTGAGTACAAGTTCTTAACCCCCTTGGTTAAATTTACTCCTAGGTACTTTATATTATTGGTTGCAATAGTGAAGGGGATAGTTTCCTTAACTTCTTTTGCTGACAGTTCATTGTTGTTATATAAAAATGCCTCTGATTTCTGAGTATTAATTTTATATCCTGCCGCCTTGCTGAATTCATTTATTAGGTGCAATAGTTTTTTGACTGAGACTAGGGTTTTCTATATACAATATCATATCATCTGCAAATAACGACAGTTTTACTTCTTCTTTTCCAATTTGGATGCCTTTTATTTCTTCTTCTTGTCTGATTGCTGTAGCTAGGACTTCCAGAACTATGTTGAATAAGAGTGGTGAAAGGGGGCACCCATGCCTGGTTCCTGATCTTAATGGGATTGCTTTTAATTTTTGCTCATTTAGTATGATGTTTGCTGTGGGTTTGTTGTAAATGACCTTTATCATGTTAAGGAATGTTCTCTGTATTCCCACTTTACTGAGAGTTTTGAGCATGAATGGGTGCTGGATTTTATCAAATGCCTTTTCTGCATCTATTGAAATTATCATGTGATTTTTGTCCTTCCTTTTGTTTATGTGATGAATCACATTGATTGATTTGCGAATATTGAACCAGCCTTGCCTCTCCAGAATAAATCCCACTTGATCATGCTGTATGATTTTTTTCATATATTGCTGGATCCGGTTGGCTAATATTTTGTTGAGAATTCTAGCATTTGAATTCAGCAGGGATATTGGCCTATAATTTTCTTTCTCTGTGTTGTCTTTGTCCGGTTTTGGGATCAGAATTCTGCTTGCCTCATAAAAAGAGTTTGGAAGTCTTCCTTCCTCTTGAAGTTTTGAAATAGCGTGAGGTGGATAGGAGTTAGTTCTTCTTTAAATGTTTGGTAGAATTCACTTGGGAGGCCATCAGGCCCAGGACTTTTCTTTTTTGGGAGTTTTTTGATAACTATTTTGATCTCATTTGTTGTAATTGGTCTGTCTAGGTGTTCTGATTCTTCTAGATTGATTTTTGGAAGATTATATGATTCAAGAAATTTATCCATTTCACCTAGGTTGACTAATTTTTTGGCATAGAGTTCTTCATAGTATTTTCTTACAATACTTTGTATTTCTGTTGTGTTAGCTGTTATTTCTCCACTCTCATTTCTAATCTTGTTTATTTGAATCCTCTCTCCTTTTTTCTTGGTGAGTCGAGTTAAAGGTTCATCGATCTTATTTACCTTTACAAAGAATCAGCTCCTGGTTTCATTGATCCTCTGTATTGTTTCCTTAGCCTCTATGTCATTTATTTCCACTCTGATCTTTATTATTTCCTTCCTTTTACTAGTTCTGGGCTTTATTTGCTTTTATATTTTTAGTTCTTTTAGATGCAGGGTCAAGTTGCTTATTTGAGATTTTTCTAGCTTCTCATGGTATGCCTATAGTGTTATGAACTTCCCTCTCATGACTGCTTTTCCTGTGTCCCATAAATTTTGAGTTGATGTATGCTCATTATCATTGGTTTCTAGAGACTTTTATTTCTTCTTTGATTTCATTGTTAATCCATTCATTATTTAATAACATGCTATTTAGTTTCCAAGTGTTTGAGTATTTTTCAGTTTTTCTTTTGTCGTTAATTTCTAGTTTCATGCCATTTTGTTCAAAGAAAATGCTTGATATGATTTCAATCCTCTTACATTTGTTGAGACCACTTTTGTGTCCTAACATGTGGTCTATCCTAGAGAATGTACCATGAGTGCTTGAAAAGAATGTATATTCTACTGCTTTAGGGTGAAAAGTTCTGAAGATATATATTAAATTGAGTTGATCTAGTGTATTCTTTAAGTCTACTGTTTCTTTGTTAATTTTCTTTCTTGGGGATCTATACAGTGATGTTAGTGGGGTATTGAAATCCCTACTATTATAGTATTGCTGTTAATCTCACCCTTTATATCCATCAAAGTCTGCTTTATGTATATTGGGGCTCCTATGTTCAGCGCGTAGATATTTATAATGGTTATATCTTCCTGTTGAATTGTTCCCTTTATCATTAGGTAGTGTCCTTCTTTATCTCTTACTACAGCCTTTGTTTTAAACTCCATTATATCAGATGTAAGTATTGCTACCCCGGCTTTTTTTTTCATTTCCATTTGCATGAAATATTTTTTTCCATCCTTTTACCGTCATTCTATGTGCATCTTTTGTTTTAAGGTGTGTCTCTTGTAGATAGCATAAGTATGGGTCCTGTTTCTTTATCCATGCAGCTACCCTATGTTTTTTGATTGGATCATTTAATCCATTTACATTTAAAGTTATTATTGATATGTAGTTGTTTTGTGCCATTTTATTCTTTAAAGCTGTATTCTTCTTTTGCTATATTCTTTCCCCCCTTTGAACTGTTCACAACAGGCCCCTTAGTATCTCTTGCAGAATTGGTTTGGTTTTAATGAATTCCCTGAGGTTTTCTTTGTCTGGGAAACTCTTTATTTCTCCTTCAGTTTTAAATGTTAGCCTTGCTGGATAAAGTAGTCTTGGTTGTGGGTTCTTGATCTGCATTACTTTGAATATATCTTGTCATTCTCTTCTGGCCTCAAGTGTTTCTGTTGAGAAGTCAGATGTCATCTTTAGGGGGGCTCCTTTGTAGGTGATATTCTTTTTTTCTCTAACAGCTTTTAAAATTTTCTCTTTGTCATTTAGCTTTGGTATTTTAACTATGATGTGTCTTGGTGTAGATTTCTTTGGGTTTCTCTTTAATGGAGTTATCTGTGCTTCTTGCACGTGTGAAACGTTTTCCAGTCTTAATTTAGGGAAGTTTCCAGCTATGATTTGATTGAACAAAGTTTCTATCCCTTGATCTTTCTCTTCTTCTTCAGCAACCCCTATGATGAGGATGTTATTTCTCTTCATGTTGTCACAGAGCTCTCTTAGAGTTTCCTCAGATTTTTTGAGTCTCTTTTCTTTTTTCTGCTCTGTCTGTGCCTTTGTTTATTTTGTCTTCTAACTCGCTGATTCCATCCTCAGCTTCATCCATTCTGCTTTTAATTTCTTCCATTGTGGTCTTCAGTTCTGAACATGTATTTGTCATTTCTATCTGATTCTTTTTTATTATTTCCATTTCCTTTTTTATACTTGCTATCTCTTTATTTAGGTTTTTGTAATGACTATCCATTGTTCCTCTAAGCTCTTTGAACATTTTAGCTATCATTATTTTAAACTCTGCATCAGTTAGTTTGGTTATATCTGATTCATTCAGGTCCGTCTCTGGTGATTTCTCTTGATTCATTTGGGCTGCATTTCTCTGCCTGCTCATTTTGTCTGTGTGTAAGAAGAATTTTGCTACTGGAGTCCAATGGGTGTTGCCTCTATGTTCCCTAGGTGCAGTCTGTCTTCAGGCCGGCCACCCCTCTGCAGTTGCCTAGGGCAGATGGTTGTGGGTGTTGCCGGCACCAGCCTTCACTGCTGAGGTCTCAGCCTGCTTGCCCCTGTCCAGCGGCGGATCTCCACCTGTGTCGGGCTCTCGCTTTTCCCCCACAGATGGTATCACAGGCAGGCCCGCAGCCGCCGGACCACTTTTGCGCATTCCCTTTGCCCCGGCTGGGCTAGACCGAGCTCATGCTAGCTGGCTTGGCCACTGTCCTGGCCAACAGAACCGCGCTTCTGCATCCCGCAGCCGCCCGCCCTCCAGCAAGCCCTCAGCAGTGTGGGTGAGGGCACTTCAGCTCAGACCCTAACAGTCCATATAGTAGTCCTGAAAGCTTCCTCCTTCTAAGTGACTGTGCTTTAATTGCCACAGGGGAACCTGTTTAGCTGGTGTCGTGCTTCCCCTTGCTGGTTCCAGGGAAAATATTGTTTCAGATTTGTGGAGTGACTCATCCCAGGGTTTAGGGTGGCTGTTTCTCAAAGCTTTTCTCCCTGTGCCTTCTAGACCATACACTCTACCTGTTGCTTCAGTCCTGTCTTCTCTCCCTGTCTCCTGGAGTCCTGGGTGAGTGGTTGTGAGAGAGGTTTTCTGTGCCGTCCCTTTAAGAAGAATCCTGGGTCTGAGACAACTGTTTCTTTCTCACAAACAGTATTCTAACCTGTTTCCCAGCTAAATACTGTCTATATGCCTCTTCCAGGCTCTGGGGCTGTATGCTGGGGCTTTGTTCCTGGGACCCAGATCCCTACCCTTCCACTGGCCTCTCTTCCCACCACACGAGTCTCTCCTGGCTGCCTTTCACTCCGGGGAGCTGGGCAACCCTTTCTGCGTTTTTGCTTTTCCTACCAGTCTCAATGTTCCTTCTTCAGTGTTCCCTGGTTGAAGAGTCCTCTCAGTCCAATTCAGCATTGGTTTATCCAGATGATGGTTCTTAAAATCAAGTTATAATCGACTTTGGTTCTGGGAGTTGGAAGTTGGTACGTCCGCTTACTCCATCGTCATCTTGCCCCCTTTATTTTATTCTTAAATAACACAATTACTTAGTAATAAAATACATATTTCTGTTGGATGATGCACAATATCATAGACCTTGGAATCAGACTACACAGTACTACCTTCATTTCCAGTCACTTTGGTTTTTGTGTGGTGTTTGCTTTCTTTATAAACAACTAGTAACAATGGCAAAGACTTAATGCCATTGAAGGTAAGTAGTGTGGTCTAATGTTGAAACTATGAAGTATTTTAAGCTAGTAATTCACACACTGTCTGAAAGATGGCCAGTGTCTCTGTGCTGGTCTTGAGCATGGCACCATCGGAGTTTACTGTGACATCTTAGTACTTGCTGCAGTTTGAGGATGCTGTCTTAGCTGATACTTCTTCTTTGACTTTTATAATTTTCACTTCCATTCCATGGTGGGATTCGTTTAACAACTGGTTCTCTGTCCTAATGACTGTTTTAAGTATAAACAAAACAATATATGGAAAGGTAGTTTATTACTTCATGTATTTAATACTTTAATAAGAACAATAAAAGAGGTACACAAAACTAGATTATGATATAAAAAAGAGTTTTAAAATATTAATGAAAAAATATTAAATAAATCCTGGCAAAAAACAATAAAACTGTTATTTAAGATATTTCCATATTGCTGAAACAAACGACAGCTTGTCACTCCCTGGTTGGTTGGCACTTTTTCTCTTTACATTATATATTTGATTACTGAAGGAACAAATGCAAGGGAATTAAAATGTAGTATTTCATTGAAGGTATAATGAGTTTTATGAAATGAATAAATAAATATTACAAGCATAGCTCTGTCAAATTAGTTTCACCTATGGAGAGAATGAACATTTTATAGGCACTTAATACGCTATTGCACAGATGAACATTAAAAAAGAGTAAGAAATATAAATTTGTGATTTCCACATTGGGTGGCTGCCCAGGTACCAAACTGAGAGAGAACCTTGGTTACAAGAGCCATTTTAACAACTAGTTTGCTGAACTCAACAAACAATTAGCTATTGGTTCTGGCGAACATGTGTGAAGTGGCTGAATCCCACCACTGCCTCCACTCTTCCTCAGCCACCTGCTCCAATGACCACATTTGTCCTTGCCTGAACCTGGACTATTTAGCTTTTATATTTCACTCTCTCATAGCCTAATCACATTCTGCTATTCATCACATACTCTTTTTCTTAATTCTTATTTTTACTTCATGAAGATCTCAAAATTCTTCATTTTTCTATTTTCTACCAACAAGCTTCTTTCTGTGTAAGTATTTTTCTATCTAGCTAATCATTTGACTTCTCTGCATACATCCTCAACTTGTTGAACATTGAAAACACAATGCAAATTAAAATTCATAGTCTCCAATATTATCAAGATCCTAAATCAGAGTTCGGAAACCTTTCTGTCTGAGAGAGCCATGAACGCCACATATTTTAAAATGCAATTTCGTGAGATCTATACAATATGTTTAACACTAAATACAAGTAAATGTGTGCATTTTATGTAAGACCAACACTTTTAAAGTACAATAAGTCTCTGAATTCCTTTTAATAACATTGTTATGCTGTTGCTAACCAATGATGAATAAAGTACTCCTTATCATTAATGCGACTTCTGGTGCTGCATGGTTTTGCTGATGGCTTTGTAGTCTGGTTGATATGTGGTGAGTTTAAGCTTCATGCAGGCTGTGAGACTTCCATGAGTTAAACATGATTGTCAGTTGGTCTCAACGTTCTTTAGATGTGAGAAAGACTGCTCACATGCATACATAGAGCAAAACATTGTCAGTACAGCAATACTCACATGCTGCAGTGTGTGGTATGTGACAGGAAGCGCGTTCCAAGTTTTGACAATCAGCTGGTCTGCAGGTTGAAGTTTTTTTATTTCTCCCCACTTGTGTTTGCTCACCAACTCTGTTTGCTGTCGTGCAAGTCTTTCCAAATCTTCATTCAGTGACTTGAACTTATTCACTCACATGTCTAGGCCTTCAGATCAGCAGCTTGTAGCTCAAAATCTCTGACAGGAACACCACAGATGTAACTCAGGTTGGCGCTGTCCACTGCACACTCGTGTGGATGGGTGATGAACTTAAAAAGACAAGTGTGCTCATGAAATTCTCCAAAGCATGTTTTGAAAGACTGCAGGAGATTAGATGTGAAGCCCACTAGCTGCTGGAGATCAAGATGTTGAGCAGGATCACTTGCTGTGCATGCATCTTTAAACTCCCAGTTTCTCAAAGTGTAGTAAATGACCTGTTTCAATGTCGCTGATGAAGAGTTCTATCTTGTTTTCAAATGCAAACACTGCTTGTTGAAGGGATAAGACTGTATTTCCAACACCTTGCATTTTCACATTGAGCTGGTTCAGATGTTCAGTCATGTCCATGAGATAGTAAAACTTCAGGAGCCACTCACTGTTAGTTAACTCAGGATGCTTGATGTTTTTCATTTAAGAAACGTCTGGATTTCACTCAGACAAGCCACGAAATGCCTGAGCACTTTCCCTCTTGACAACCAACGCATGCTGCTGTGCAGAAGCAGAGCAGGATAATTATTCCCAACTTCATCCAGCAGTGTTTTAACCTGGCAGTCATTTAAAGCTCGGGCAACAATAAAGTTGACCACCTGAATGACCAGTGACATCACCTCACCAAGCTGCTTGCCACACATCTGAGCACAAAGCGCCTCCTGATGTACGATGCAGTGAAAACTTAGGATGGGTCTCTTTTCATGTTCATGAAGAAGCTCTACAAATCCTCTGTTTTTTCCCACCATGCACGGAGCACCATCAGTACACACCGAAATAAGTTTATCCATCAGTAGGTTTTTTTCTTTAGCGAACAGTAAAAGACTTGAATAAATCCTCCCCTCTTGTTGTCTCTTTCATAGGCAAAACAGCAAGACTTTCCTCAAGTAGTGTGTCACCAGCAGCATACCTTGCAATCATGCTGAACTGGAATAAATGGTTTGTGTCTGTTGACTCATTCAAAGCGAGAGAAAAGAATAGTGCTGCATTTATGTCCTCCACTTGTGTTGCCTCAATTTGATTTGCCATCATGATGGTACGATCTTGAACAGTTCTTGCTGAGAGAGGCATGTCTTTTATTCATTTGATTATCTTGTCTTTATCCGAAAAGTCGTCAAAAATTTCATTGGCAACCTCAAGCATGAGTGTTCTGGCATATTCCTCATCTGTGAATGGCTTTCCATTTCTCACAATTTCTAAAGCACCAGCAAAGTTAGCCTAATTCCAGTCACCTTGTTGGGTCCAAACACGGAGTTGCTGCTGACTAGCTTGCACTCTGCACAGTAGCTCTTGACATGCTTTCTTCCTGCTGTCCCCCGCTGGATATTTCAATGCAAATGTAGTATGGTGTGTGTCAAAGTGCCGCTTTATATTTGATCATTTCTTGGATGCAATTTTATCATTGCATATTAGACACACTGCAGAAGCTGCTCTCTCCACAAAGGCGAATTACTCTGTCCATTCCTGCTGAAAAGTATGATACTCCTCATCTTTTTTTTCTTTTAGCCATCTTCTTTGTCAAAAGGGTTTCTGCAATTAGCTAGCTAACTACTTGGTTAAAAGGAGGGAAGTTTACTTCCTGACCTCACAATGACCTGTATACCTTTCGTATTATCCAATAAAAATTTGGTGTTGTCCTGAAGGACAGGTGTGATTGGCTCCAGCCACCTGCAACCATGAACATGAGCGGTAGTAAATGAATGGATTGTAATACATGAGAATGTTTTATATTTTTAACGTTATTATTTTTTTTATTAAAGATTTGTCTGCGAGCCAGATGCAGCCAGATGCAGCCATCAAAAGAACCACATCTGGCTCGTGAGCCATAGGTTCCTGATCTTTGTCCTAAATGTTGCCTGGTAAGTCTTTACAAAAATTCTTAGCAGCTACCCCCAAATGATCCCCAAATGAATCCAAACATCATGTCATTTTTCAAAATTCCCACTATACTGCCTCATGCCTCACAATTAGCAACACTATAAACTTTACCAAAAAAGTAAACATCGTAATCTTCATGCTAGAATTCACTCAGCTTCCTACCCCATCACCCACAAACATCTCCATCTCTACTAAGACAGCTTATTCTCATGGTTCAGTGAAGGAGGGTCCCTTCCTTCTGCCAAGGCAAATCCCCTACCTCCATAAGATCCTTTCCTTGTGTTTACATGCAGTTTGCTCTGGGAAGCCCCTGGCTTCTGGTAGAGTTTTGGCCACTAGATTGCTTCAGCAGGAGATTGGGTAGTTGGGAGGAGAGGAAGATCAGCTGGTTCAGTCCTCTGACCCTCTATGCCCAATCTTTAGTTGACAGTGGCTGAGTGTCTTTGTAGGGAAAATAGCTGTGGTTAGGCTTGCTTGTTTGTTTTCTGGCTGCATCCCTTTGCACCCTTAGTGTGAGAGCATGTGGCAGAAAGCCACATGTGTGTGTGTAGCCTATATAAGGCAACAGGTACTATTCCCCAGGAGCAGTTTTCCTGGTCGCTGGCCTGTCCCAGTGAGGGGCAGTTTTTCTGATCACTTGCCTGAGGCTGCAACAAGCAGTTTTCCCTACCTGTTTACTTGCTTGTCTCTGCGGGAGTCTAGTAAACAGGAATGCCTCTAGCTCTACAGTTCTTCTGTGGTCTGCCCACATCCAATGTGAACCTTCCTGGCCTTGGCCTCCAGCATTACAGTTTTTCAAGCCAAGCTCCTGTTGGGTAGCCCCTTCTTAGAGCTTAGACAGTTTCTCCTCTGGCCCCCTCAGGCCACAGATGGGTAGTGGCTTTTGCTACTAGCCCAGGAATGCTTTACTCCTTTGGTTACCCTCATCTCAGTCCACATCATGGTAAAAAGGCCATTGATTTGTTTCTCTTCAATTATTTTAATTGTGTCATGCGTTTCCCATTAGGACCCTATTCTATCAGTCCAGATGGGCTAATCATGACCTCCTTGAAGCAAAAAGGAGACCAGGACAAGGTCCAACTTAGTTGTGGTGTTGCACTGATGATTTCTATATAATATTCTTGGGTTTTAAATTTGGTGCTTGAGTTTCTTGTTTTGTGAGAAATTCAAAGCAGCCAGCTAGGGAGTGGTTTCTGATTTCTAGCAAATTTCTTCTGCTCAGCTGGAATGCATTCTGGCTTCCTTTCCTCTTGTCCTCATCTGCCCTCTGGTGGGCATATTAAAGGTGCCTCTTGAGCAAAAGGCAACTGGCTGAAGAGGACGGTCTTCTCTAAGCCTCCAGCCCAGAATTCCATTAAGCGTAAGAGCTGCATGGCTTCTTATCCTACTTTTGTTAGGTCTTCACTTTATTTCTGCCATCCCAACTCTTTGACTTTGTTATATTCTTATACCTAAGGGTGAGGAAAGAAAGAGGTAATACCAGTCTACATTGTGGCCTTCTGTTCCATTTATTGATAAGTCAATATGTGTAGTTTGCTGTCTTCACCAATTCAAAATCTTCTGGATATTTTGCATGCTTTGCAGAGGCAGATTAAGGTCAGTTGAAGCCTGGGCACAGAAGAAAATATTGGGCCCCTTAAAAAAAAGAGAGACAGAGAAAATAAAAATACGTGTTAACCATATTTTTAAATAAATAAAAAAAATTATGTACTATTAATGTTAAAATTGCACAGATGAAACCAAACTTGGTATCATTAGAAAAAAGTATGAAGTTGGGGTTTTGCAGGGCCCTTCAGAAGTCAGGGCCCAGGGTGCACGCCCAGAGCACTCCCCGTTAAATCTGCCTCTGATGCTTTGCAGAATCCCAAATTCTTTCACCATATCTTTATTCATTCCTTCTGTAATGCTGGTGGCTAAGGTCAGACAGGCTCATATTGGATTCAGGCAAACTGTAGAGAAACTGTGGAGCCAGAAAGCACTGGGCCATTTCCGTTTAATAGTTTCACAAAGGCAGACAAACAAACTGGCCGTGGAAAACCTATTCTGATGGCAGCACACAAACAAATAGCAAAACAACCCCTCACGGTGGTGGGCAGGCTATTCAAACTGGAAATGGTTCTTGGGGATCCTCCTCTCCCTCAGCTGTCTCCAACAAGTAATCCTGCAACCATGCAACCTGAATGCCTGCCATTTTCTTGGCAGCTACTGGAACCTGTTGCGGCTTAAGCTGTTGCCAAAGCCCTAACAGGACTCTATCATACCTGCCATCTAATTTCTCCCTATCTGCCCCAGCCACAATCAAATCTACTCACATCTGTAGTCCAGTAACCTTTACAGACCTGTTTCTCTTGTTAGTTGTGGGGGTTGGGGGCAGCATAAGCAGCAGCCAGCATAGCTTTAGATTTTGTGCTGCCTCCCTTCCCCAAACTACATTGATGGGCTGCCCCACACAGGGGCTCAAGATAGTCACTAGTGACTGAAAAAAGGGTTGACGGGGCACTACAGAGAATAAGGTCCCTCATCCCTGCCATAAACACTTCCTCATCTGGCCCACGGGACCTCAGGTTGAGAGCAGCATTCTTCATATCTAGTTCTCGGACGACCTACTGTAGATCAGTATATGACTGCCACTGATTCACTGCCCCTGACAAGTCCCCATTATTCTGTCAGACTGTACAAATGGCAGCCATCACCCAATCTAATAGATGTTGTGTCCTGGGTTGTCATGGCAGTTCTGCAGATGCTGCCTCAAGGAGGAGTGCATGGTAATGGCGGCTGATTTCTCCATCTCTGTTCTGGAGAGCATGATGCCATCCGCCCCTATTCCTCACAACCGCAGCAACCAAACTGCCAGAGACTCAGTGGGTTTTTGTCTGAATTTTGCCCTTAACTACATCAACTCTGTCTGGGTGCAGAGCCGGACCACAGAGTGCTCAACTACTTGCAGAGGGGGATGTGTCTGCCCCTGAGGTGCTCTTGGCTGCTGGGCTTTTACCTTCTGGGTGATCATGATTCAGGTTTTGAGTTTGCAGACAGCAGTTTCGGCCTGAACCTCCTCCTCCTCAGAAGAGTCAGAAATGACTATAATCGCTGACTCAGAGTCAACCCACTGGCACATATGCAGCTCCTTCTTCAGCAACTTCTTCGGATCCTGCAGCTGGCAGCTCTCGGCCTGATGCTGAAGCTTGAGCTCTTGAACCCACAGTTGGCAGCTTATCCTGGAGTTTTTGACTCCATGTAGCCTCTTCCACAGAGCTTTCAGTTTCTTCTCTTAGGGCTGTAAAAATACCCAGCCCACAACTCCCAACAGGAGAACCACCGGCAACAGCCACTCCTCTATTCTATCCTTCAAGGGTGTCGGTGGCTCCATACCAATCTGATTCAAATCTTGTCCCACTATGCCAGATGTAATGCCAGGCCGAGGCCAGGCAGGTTCACATTGGATTCGGGCAGACAGTAGAGAAATTGTGGAGCTAAAAATTGTTTGGCCATTTCTGTTTAATAGAGTCTCCCAATGGTGGATGAGCAAATAGGCAGGGAAAACCGCTTCTCACAGCAGCAAGCGAATAAACAGCAAAACGGCCCCTCACAATGGTGGCCGGCAATCTACAATCCGCCCTGAGTCAAAGCACCCCTAGCCTTACACAGCTATGCACACGTGGCTCTGCCACGTGCTCATGCACTACTTGTGCAAAGTGCAAGCAAGCAAGCCTAACACAGCTGTTTTCCCAACACCTTCCCTGAGTACTCTTGAATCCCATAATTTTCTCTTAATTTTATTTTTTCCTTAAAAGGACTCCCTGAGAATTGAGAAAGTCTAAAAGAAGACTTTCTTAAGAAATAAATTTCTAACTTATTCCTCATTTATTTCATGGCATTTTTTTGATTTTCCCATCAGATCTCAGAACTATTGATTCCTTTCTTAGCTTCTTCTTAAGATAAAAGAGAATCAGAAAGGGGTAGTACTCTAATTTGAATAGCAGCACGAGGAAGCCTACTCCACAGTGCAGAACTCTTGTGAGTACAACTCTTTTCCTCTCACACAGGCACTGGGGGTCATCTCATTTAAGTTGTTATGTAAAATGTTGATGAGAGAAAAGAACCTATTCTTGGTGTGGTCACTGTCTTATGGAGTTTGTGTGTTTTTTCCTCATATCTGACATTTTCTCCAGGTCCTTTTATTTCCTCTCACCCCTTAAAGATGTGCATGTGAGGTGAATGGCGTGACTAAATTTTCTCAGTCTGAATATGGGTGGCCCGGCAATGAAAGAGCATCCTTGTGCAGGTTGGGTTCCACCTTTTGCCCCAAGCTACTGGGAGAGGCTCCTGTCACCAGAGACCCTGAACTGAAATAAATGGATTGAAAAATGATCTTACTTGTTTTCATTCATCTTTTTAAATGTGTGTATGGGTCACATTTATTTCAATATTTAATACTAGAACTGTTTGGGGCCTTTATTTAGAAGTTTAGGATTGTTTTCATTTTTGAAATACACTGTAGGAACTTAACTCTTGTTTATATATATCTGTGGTAAAACTGATTTTGTTATACTTCATTTCACTTAAAGTTATAGTCTCCAAGAACCTATCAATGATGATGTGCAAACTTAACATATTTTTTGCTTCATAAGACGAATGAGCATTTTCCCCTCCACTTTTTTTTTGGGGGGGGGGAAATTCCATCTTATAAAGTGAAAAATACTATAAGTGTATTCTGGGGACAACCTGGTCTAGGAATCATAACTTATGCACTTGTTTAATAAATAAAATAAATTTCCATCCTACATCACTATATGGCCAGTGTTCTTATCATTTCTATTGGAGTAGCTTCTTGATTTCTAAATACTTTTCAGTATTATGTTTCTTGAT
This sequence comes from Rhynchonycteris naso, assembly GCA_037038555.1. Classification (NCBI taxonomy): domain Eukaryota; kingdom Metazoa; phylum Chordata; class Mammalia; order Chiroptera; family Emballonuridae; genus Rhynchonycteris; species Rhynchonycteris naso. The sequence goes on from CM072998.1 coordinate 236,325,215, forward strand.
ACTAATACTTCTTTTTTTTTTTTTTAATATATATTTTATTATTATTAATTCTAATGGGGTGACATCAATAAATCAGGGTACATATGTACAATGAAAACATCTCCAGGTTATCCTATCATTCAATTGTGTTGCACACCCATCACCAAAAGTCAAATTGTCCTCTGTCACCTTCAATCTGGTTTTCCCTGCGTCCCTCCTCTCCTCCCTATCCCATTCTTCCCTCCCTCCCCCCATCCCATAACCACCACTCTCTTGTCCATGTCTCATACCCTCACTTTCATGTCCCACCTATGTATGTAATCGTGCTGTTCTCAGTTTTTCTTTTTTTTCTGATTTACTTATTTCACTCCGTATAATGTTATCAAGGTACATCCATTTTGTTATAAATGATCCGATGTCATCGTTTCTTATGGCTGAGTAGTATTCCATAGTATATATGTGCCAAAGCTTTTTAATCCACTCGTCTTCTGACGGACACTTGGGCTGGTTCCAGATCTTCGCTATTGTGAACAATGCTGCCACGAACATGGGGGCGCATTTCTTCTTTTTGAACAGTGCTATGGTGTTCTTAGGGTATATTCCTAAAAGTGGGATAGCTGGGTCAAAAGGCAGTTCGATTTTTAATTTTCTGAGGAATCTCCAAACTGTTTTCCACAGTGGCTGCACCAGTCTGCATTCCCACCAGCAGTGCAGAAGGGTTCCCTTTTCTCCACATCCTCGCCAGCACTTATTCTGTGTTGTTTTGCTGATAAGTGCCATTCTGACTGGTGTGAGGTGATATCTCATTGTGGTTTTAATTTGCATTTCTCTAATGATTAGTGATGTTGAGCATTTTTTCATATGCCTATTGGCCATCTGTATGTCCTCTTTGGAGAAATTTCTATTCATTTCTTTTGCCCATTTTTTGATTGGGTTGTTTGTCTTCCTGGTGTTGCTTTTTATAAGTTCTTTATAAATTTTAGTTATTAACCCCTTATCAGATGTGCTGTCAAATATGTTCTCCCATTGTGTGGTTTGTCTTTTTATTCTGTTCCTATTGTCTTTAGCTGTGCAAAAACTTTTTAGTTTGATATAGTCCCATTTGTTTATCTTGCCTTTTATTTCAGTTGCCCATGAAGATAAATCGGCAAATATACCGCTGCTACAGATGTCGGAGAGCTTGCTGCCTATGTTTTCTTATAAGATGTTTATGGTTTCACGGCTTACATTTAAGTCTTTTATCCATTTTGAGTTTGTTTTTGTGAATGGTGTAAGTTGATGGTCTAGTTTCATTTTTTTGCAGGTAGATGTCCAATTTTCCCAACACCATTTGTTAAAGAGGCTGTCTTTACTCCATTGTATGTTCTTTCCTCCTTTGTCAAATATCAGTTGTCCATAAAGCTGTGGGTTTATTTCTGGGTTCTCTGTTCTGTTCCATTGATCTATGTGCCTGTTCTTATGCCAGTACCAGGCTGTCTTGAGTATAATGGCCTTGTAGTAAACCTTGATATCAGGAAGAGTGATACCTCCTGCTTTATTTTTTCTTTTTAAGATTGCTGAGGCTATTCGTGTTCTTTTTTGGTTCCATATAAATTTTTGGAATATGTGTTCTATATCTTTGAAGTATGTCATTGGTATTTTAATTGGTATTGCATTGAATTTATAAATTGCTTTGGGTAATATAGACATTTTAATGATGTTTATTCTTCCTAGCCATGAGCACGGTATGTGCTTCCACTTGTTTGTATCTTCCTTGATTTCTTTTATCAATGTTCTATAATTTTCTGAGTACAAGTCCTTAACCTCCTTGGTTAAATTTACTCCTAGGTACTTAATTTTTTTGGCTGCAATAGTGAAGGGGATTGTTTCCTTAATTTCTTTTGCTGATATTTCATTGTTGGTGTATAGAAATGCCTCTGATTTCTGAGTATTCATTTTATATCCTGCCACCTTGCTGAATTCATTTATCAGGTCCAGTAGTTTTTTGACTGAGACTTTAGGGTTTTCAATATACAATATCATATCATCTTCAAATAATGACAGTTTTACTTCTTCTTTTCCAATTTGTATGCCTTTTATTTCTTCTTCTTTTCTGATTGCTGTAGCTAGGACTTCCAGAACTATGTTGAATAAGAGTGGTGAAAGTGGGCAACCCTGCCTGGTTCCTGATCTTAAGGGGATTGCTTTTAATCTTTGTCCATTTAGTATGATGTTTGCTGTCGGTTTATCATAGATGGCCTTTATCATGTTAAGGAATGATCCCTGTATTCCCACTTTACTGAGAGTTTTGAGCATGAATGGGTGCTGGATTTTATCAAATGCCTTTTCTGCATCTATTGAAATTATCATGTGATTTTTGTCCTTCCTTTTGTTTATATGGTGAATCACATTGATTGATTTGCGAATATTGAACCAGCCTTGCCTCTCCAGGATAAATCCCACTTGATCGTGGTGTATGATTTTTTTCATATATTGCTGGATCCGGTTGGCTAATATTTTGTTGAGAATTTTAGCGTCTAAATTCATCAGGGATATAGGCCTATAATTTTCTTTCTTTGTGTTGTCTTTGCCCGGTTTTGGGATCAGAATTATGCTCGCCTCATAAAAGGAGTTTGGAATTCTTCCTTCCTCTTGAATTTTTTGAAATAGCCTCAGGAGAATAGGAGTTAGTTCTTCTTTGAATTTTTGATAGAATTCACTTGTGAAGCCATCAGGCCCAGGACTTTTCTTTTTTGGGAGTTTTTTGATAACTGTTTCGATCTCATTTGCTGTAATTGGTCTGTTTAGGTGTTCTGATTCTTCCAGATTGATTTTTGGAAGGTTATATGATTCAAGAAATTTGTCCATTTCACCAAGATTGTCTAATTTTTTGGCATATAGTTCTTCATAGTATTTTCTTACAATGCTTTGTATTTCTGTTGTATCAGTTGTTATTTCTCCACTGTCCTTTCTAATTTTATTTATTTGAGTCCTCTCTCTTTTTTTCTTGGTGAGTCTAGTTAAAGGTTCATCAATCTTGTTTACCTTTTCAAAGAACCAGCTTCTTGTTTCATTGATCCTCTGTATTGTTTCCTTAGCCTCTATGTCATTTATTTCTGCTCTGACCTTTATTATTTCCTTTCTTCTACTTGTCTTGGGTTTTATTTGTTGTTGTTTTTCTAGTTCTTTTAGATGCAGGGTCAAGTTGCTTATTTGAGCTTTTTCTAGCTTCTTATGATATGCCTGTAGTGCAATAAACTTCCCTCTCAGAACTGCTTTTGCTGTGTCCCATAAATTTTGAGTTGATGTATGCTCATTATCATTTGTTTCTAGGAACTTTTTTATTTCTTCTTTGATCTCATTGTTAATCCATTCATTATTTAATAACAAGCTATTTAGTTTCCAGGTGTTTGAGTATTTTTCAGTTTTTCTTTTGTGGTTAATTTCTAGTTTCATGGCATTGTGATCAGAGAAAATGCTTGATATGATTTCAATCTTCTTAAATTTATTGAGACCATTTTTGTGTCCTAACATGTGGTCTATCCTAGAAAACGTACCATGAGCGCTTGAGAAGAATGTATATTCTACTGCTTTAGGGTGAAAAGTTCTGAAGATATCTATTAAATCAAGTTGATCTAGTGTCTCCTTTAAGTCTGCTGTTTCTTTATTAATTTTCTTTCTTGAGGATCTATCCAGTGTTGTTAGAGGGGTATTGAAATCCCCTACTATGATAGTATTGCTGTTAATCTCACCCTTTATATCCATCAAAGTCTGCTTTATGTATGTCGGGGCTCCTATATTTGGTGCATAGATATTTACAATAGTTATATCTTCCTGTTGAATTGTTCCCTTTATCATTATGTAGTGTCCTCTTTTATCTCTTACTACAGCCTTTGTTTTAAAGTCCATTTTGTCTGATATAAGTATTGCTACCCCTGCTTTTTTTTCATTTCCATTTGCATGAAATATTTTTTTCCATCCTTTTACCTTCAGTCTATGAACATCTTTTATTTTAAGGTGTGTCTCTTGTAGACAGCATATGTATGGGTCCTGTTTCTTTATCCATGCAGCTACCCTAAGTCTTTTGATTGGATCATTTAATCCATTTACATTTAAGGTTATTATTGATATGTAGTTGTTTATTGCCATTTTATTCTTTAAAGCTGTATTCTTCTTTTGCTCTATTCTTTCCTCCCTTTAAACTGTTCACAAGAGGCCCCTTAGTATCTCTTGCAGAATTGGTTTGGTTTTTATGAATTCCTTGAGGCTTTCTTTTTCTGGGAAGCTCTTTATTTCTCCTTCAATTTTAAACGTTAGCCTTGCTGGATAAAGTAGTCTTGGTTGTAGGTTCTTGTTCTGCATTACTTTGATTATTTCTTGCCATTCCCTTCTGGCCTCAAGTGTTTCTGTTGAGAAGTCCGATGTCATCCTTATGGGGGCTCCTTTGTAGGTGATAGTCTTTTTTTCTCTAGCAGCTTTTAAAATTTTTTCTTTATCCATTAGCTTTGGTATTTTAACTATGATGTGTCTTGGTGTAGATTTTTTTGGGTTTCTCCTTAATGGAGTTCTGTGTGCTTCTTGAATGTGTGGAGTGTTTCCCAGCCTTAATTTAGGAAAGTTTTCTGCTATAATTTGATTGAACAAAGTTTCCATTTCCTGTCCTCTCTCCTCTTCTTCAGGCACCCCTATGATGCGAATGTTGTTTCTCTTCATGTTGTCACAAAACTCCCTTAGAGTTTCCTCACATTTTTTAAGTCTCTTTTCCTTTTTCTTCTCTGCTTCTGTGCCTTTGTTTATTGTGTCCTCTAACTCGCTTATTCGATCCTCAGCGTCATCCATCCTGCTTTTAATTCCTTCCATTGTGGTCTTCAGTTCTGATACTGTATTTGTCATTTCTGTCTGATTCTTTTTTATTATTTCAATTTCATTTTTTATACTTGTTATCTCTTTATTTAGGTGTTCATAATGACTATCCATTGTTGCTCTAATTTCTTTGAACATCCTAACTATCATTATTCTAAATTCTGCTTCTGGCAATTTGGTTATATCTGGTTTATTCAGGTCCTTCTCTGGGGATTTCTCTTGATTCATTTGGTTTGCATTCCTCTGCCTGCCCATTTTTTCTGTGTATAAGCAAGTTGTGGCCACTGGAGTCCAGTATGTGTTGCCTTTGTGTTCTCTAGGTGTGGTCTATCTGCAGGCCCCCCACCCCCTCTGCCGGCGCCTAGGGTGGTTGGGTATGAGCGTTGCCAGCGCCGGCCCACTGTGGCTTTTGCTGTGATTTCTGCCTCTCCTCCGTGGGAGGGGCTGTCACTGAAGCCACAAGATTAGCACCAAGGGTAGAGGCGAGCACCTTTCCTCAGCTGCGGACCCAGCCTATTTCCGGACTTCCGCCCAGAACCAGCAGTCGGAGCCTGCTCGCTACAGTTCCGCGGGTTAGGCGGGGCTTTTGACGTGCTCTCAGCTGTAAGCTTTTGCCCGTCAGGAGCTTTAGCCCCGCCCTCGAGGCCAGGGCCCTTTGCGCAGGGTCGGAAACCAAGATTTATTGGGGCGGGCGTGTTTGCTGCCTTCCGCCGAGCTGCGTACTTCCGCTCGTCCCGGACTCTACCCCGCCCCCGCGTTCGGAGCCCGCTCGTGCACGTATTAACGCTATCCGGGGTTTCTCCGGCCGGATGGGGATAGCAGCCGTGGGCTCAGCTGCGAGCCTCCGCCTGTCTCGGGGTCCACCCCGTTCCCGCGCTCGGAGCCCGCTCGCGCACGTATACTGGCCAACCGCGGTTTCTCCGGCGGGCGGCGGGGGGGGGGGGGGCGGACTGGTAGCGTCAGCTCAGCCACGAGCCCCTGCCCGTCCCTGGTCCTAGCCCGGTCCCCGCGGTCCGGGCCGGCTTGCGCAGGGCCTGCCTGTTCCTGGCCTCCCGCTTTGTCCCCGTAAGTGGGATTAAAGGCGGGCCCGCAGCTTCTGGACCGCTCTCGCGCTTACCCTCCGACCCTCTGGGCTAGACCGATCTCCCACCGGCTTGGCCTCTGCCCACGCCGACAGAACCGCCTTTCAGCGTCCTGCCGCCCCAAAACCTTAAGCAGCCCTCAGCAGAGTAGGAAGGGACCTAATACTCCACACTGTAGGCCTGGGAGCTCCCTCACTTGTTTCACAGCTCAATACTGTCCAAACGCCTCTTTTTGGCTCTGGGACTGCAGGCTGGGGCTTGGTTCCTGGGACCCAGGTCCCTCCCTCTCCGCCAAAATCTCCTCCCGCCCCGCGGGTCTCTCCGGGCTGCCGTTTGCTCCGGGGAGCTGGGCAGCCCTCTTCGCGTTTTTGCTATTCCTACCAGTCTCAATGTGGCTTCTTCTGTGTTCCTTGGTTGAAGAGTCCACTTAGTTTTGTTCAAAGTTGGTTTATCCAGGTGATGGTTCTTAAAATTGAGTTGTAATCCACTTTGGTTCTGGGAGTTGGAAGTTGGTACGTCCGCCTACTCCGTCGCCATCTTGCTCCCCTTGATACTAATACTTCTGATGGCCTCATCCTTTTTTAGAGACTGTCAATCTTGAGGCTCACCAAACTCTCATATCTTATAAAATATGTAATTCTTTTTCAGAAGGTCTTTTCTTTGTAGACTAGTAGGTCTTCTATCACGTTTATTAGAAGCACCTGGATTGTGCTAATAAAAAACTCAAATTCCTGGACCCCACCCCAAACCTACTAAGTCAGAATATCTGGATTGATGCTAAGGAATTTGCATTTCTAACTTTCCCCCATGTTTGAGAACCTCTGTTCTAGATTATAGGGAGGTTAATGCCTGAGCAATAATTTCTCACTCTCGGTCTAAACCATTATTTTTCAATGTGGGTTGCATATTAGAATCACCTGGAGTGCTTAAAATATTAAATGCCTGGGCCTTACCCCCAGCTAATTAAATCAGAATCTTGGTGGGGGGCATGGTGGTGGTAAGATTTATTTATTTATTTTAGCTCCTAGGTGTTTGCTCCAATTAGAGCTCCTATCTAAATATAAAGGCCTAAGAATTGCCTTCAAGGTGTTGATAAACTTGCTGAAGTTGCATAATATTAAAAAATTGGGGTGGCTGCCTGGCTCATGATGAATAATCCTCCTCTGACAGTAGTCTTGATTAACAGTGTAGAACTCCAGTGGCCAGAACCCATTGGTTCAGCTTGGATATCCAACTCAAGCCAAATCCATCAGCATCTTTGTACTGGAAGGTTTTTTTTTGTTGTTGTTGCTTAAAAATTTTCTCCTTGACTAAACTGCTTCTCAAAATAAACATAACTCTATTTTTTCTTGTAATAACAATAACACATTAATAGAAATAAATCCAGACAATATAAAAAGGTATAAAGTAAGAATGAAAATTACCACCACCCAGAGAGAAATCTTACTAACATTTTGCTGTGTACCTTGCTATATTTTTTCATGCATATATAAAAGTGATCATGTTGTTCTGTATGCTGTTTTCTACTTTTTTTTATTAAATGTAACATATGACCATTTTTCTTTACAATAAGTATCAATCTTCATGATTATTTTAAAATCTGCATAGCAACATTCTATTTCAATGAGTTCTCTATTGGAAATTGAGAAAATATGCTTTCCACTTTTTCACTATTACAAATAACATCATAATGAACATATTTGTACATATAACTTTGTATGCCTTTCCAGGTATTTCCTTAGGATAAATTCGCAGATGTCAGATTGCTAGGTAAATAGGCACGCATATTAAAAACCTGATTTCATACTGCCAGATGACCCCCTAGAGAAGCTGATCTTATTTGAACTGCTACCATCACAGCAGGAGAGTATTCTGTTGCCTTTACTCATTTCCAATACCAGCTATTAATCTGAACATTTTGCCAATCTGTTAGGCAAATATGATACTTATTATTGTTTAATTTGATTCCTTATTAGGGAAAGTACTGATCAAATTCTGAGAGAGGAAACTGCATGTTTGCTATGAAAACCACTGGGTTCAGGCCCATAGTAGAGAGAAAACAAGTGACCTGGACCTGATAAAGGCTAAGATGACATCCTGCTGATTATTATTATTAACAGTTTGATTTTGAATATACTATTAAATTACTAGTTGTTTTGATTTTTAGTTCCCCTTTTGGTCCCAAATATCTAAAATTCAATTGAGAGAAATTTGGAAAGATCTTGAAGAAGTTATTTATGACCTTTATATCCCTCTCCCCTCAGTGTGAAATAAAAGGAAACAGGTTTGACACTTCAGTTTACGACTGCAACTCTCTTTTCTTCCTGTCCTCACACTTCTGGCTTGAGATACTTTTTTCTCAAAAGCTCTCTTTTCCATCTAGCAGTGACTTATTCCATTTTCCCCATTCCACAGATTTTTTTTTCTTTTAACTGAAGTATATATACATAACACAATTATAACAATTAGCTATTTTAAAGTATACCTGATGTGACTTTTAGTGCCTTTATAGTGTTGTGCAGGCGCCATCTCTATCTACTTCTAACACCTTTTCTTCCTCATGAAAGAAAACCCCACATCCATGAATCAGTCACCTGCAACTCTCTTATATGTGGTCCCTTATCCAGCCTGACAGATGAGCTTACAAATGGACAGTCAAAAGAAATGATTGACCATCAAACATGTTTCTTGTGGGGCATAAATCTCAACCAGAATGCAAAAATTACTTTTCAGAATGGTTATTATTTGGGAAAAGAAAACACCCTAAAAATAACAAGTGTTGGTGAGGATGTGGAGAAATCAGAACCCTTGTGCACTTGTAGAAATGTGAAATGGTGTAGCTGCTATGGAAAACAGTATTGTGGTTCCTTGAAAAATTAAACAGAATTACCATGTGATTCAACAATTTCACTTCTGGATTCATACTTAAAAGATTGGATATTGGCACTTGAATTTGGTATTTTTTGTTTTTTATTTTTGTGTGTGACTAAGAGAGACAGAGAGAGGGAGAGATAGGAACAGACAGACAGGAAGGGAGAGAGATGAGAAGCATCAATTCTTTATTGTGGCACCTAGGTTGTTCATTGATTGCTTTCTCATATGTGCCTTGACAAGGGTTGGGGGAGCAGGCTAAGGCAGAGCAAGTGACCCCTTGCTCAAGCCAGAAACCTTGGGCTCAAGCCAGAGACCTTGGGCTTTAAGCCAGCAACCTCTGGGCTCAAGCCAGAGACCAGGGGGTTATGTCTATGATCCTATGCTCAAGACAGTGACCCTCTGCTCAAGCTGGTGAGCCTGCACTCAAAGCCAGATGAGCTGATGCTCAAGCTGGTGACCTCAGGGTTTTAAACCTGGGTCCTCTGCATCCCAGTCTGACACTATCCGCTGCGCCATTGCCTGGTCAGGCTTTTTTCTTTTTGACAGTAGATATATTTTATATTATTTTCAGGTATAAAGCATAATGGTTAGACATTTATATAAATTACAAAGTGATCACTCCTGATAAGTCTAGTACACAGATATTTGTACATTCATGTTCATAACAATGACAGGGGAACTCAGGAGTTAGAAATTTAGCTTTTGTAATAGTAGCTTTAAGTTACACTCAATAGGATTAATAATTTATTTATGTAAGTAAAAGTTTTATTCCAGGGGCTGGATACAGGAGTAGGCCTCGATGACTTCATGAGGCTTCAGGTAATTCACCATTGTGCCCCAGGCCAAGGAGCTCCACAGACAAGATGGTACCTGTGGGGCAGCTATGTTAGGCTTGCCAGGTAAAATAAACCAGTTCCCCTCAAAACAAATACTGTATAATTCTACTTATATGAGATGAGGGTAGTCTAATTCAGAGACAGAATGTAAAATGGTGATTGCAAGGTGTTGGGATGGAGAGGTGTGGAGGTAGAGAGTTGGGAATTAGTGTTTAGTGGGTATATAGAGTATCAATTTGTGAAAATGAAAGTTCTAGAGCCAGACGGTGGTGATGGCTGCACAATAATGTGGATGTACTAAATACCTCTGAACTGTATACTTAAAAAAGAAAAAATTTCATGCTCTGTATATGTTACCACAATTTAAAAGACTATTACAGTCATCCCCCAAAGACACAGAAGGCATCTACAGAGGGCAAAATAACTATCAAAAAGAATAATGATTCCAGTAAATTAATATATGTAAAAAAATGATCTAAATATTTTTAAGTTTCTGATGCTAAAATTTTCCTCACTTATTAGTCACTTCTGGATACTGCTAGGGCCCCAATTAATTAATTATAATGTTCTGGAAGAAGAAAAGTAAGGGTAAAAGAATTATGAAAAAAAGTGATATATGTGAGGAGAAATAACATTTGCAGATAGTTTCAAGGATCTGTCTTTTGGATCCTCTTGTTTTGGTATCTATTTTCACTGAAACCTGGTTATTACCTTGTGTGTGGGCCCCTTGCTAGTCTGACAGATGAGCTTAGATATGGATATTCAAAAGAAAAATGATTGAATATCAAACATGTTTCTTATAGAGCATGAATCTCAGTCAGCAATGCAAAAATGATCTTTTTTCTTGATCTGTGTAGCTCTAGTTGTTGAGACAATATATTATTCCCTTGTCAGAACTAGATTAAATCAGATCTTTTGAAAGTGGAAGTTAGAATACTAAAGTTAGAAATCTCTTATGTTGTAATTTGAGTAATATACACTGTGGTATTATAAAAAATCATGTAAGATATCTATTTCTTTCTATTGTCCACATTTGCTATAAAAATTTATAAAAAAATTGCCTGACCAGGCGGTGGCACAGTGGATAGAGTGTTGGACTGGGATGCGGAAGACCCAGGTTCGAGACCCTGAGCTCGCCAGCTTGAGCGGGAGCCCATTTGGCTTAAGAAAAAAGCTCGTCAGCTTGGACCCAAGGTCGCTGGCTCCAGCAAGGGGTTGCTCGGTCTGCTGAAGGCCCGCCGTCAAGGCACATGTGAGAAAGCAATCAATGAACAACTAAGGTGTTGCAACAGCAACGAAAAACTAATGATTGATGCTTCTCATCTCTCTCCGTTCCTGTCTGTCTGTATCTATCCCTCTCTCTGACTCTCTCTCTGTCCCTGTAAAAAAAAAAAATTATAAAAAATTGTTGACTGAATTATTCTCTATGAATAAAAGTGCCTCACACAATAAATAAAACTAGCAACTATTTGTTTTATTTACTGTTCATTTTGTTAATGTTGTAATTTATGTAAATGATTAACATTCCTACAAACATTAAACACAAATGAATAGTATTCCTTTAAGTATTTACATGCTACTTAAGATGAATAAATCAAAACTTACACATTTAACAAATTAAATTAGCCCAATGCTTAAGTATTATTTGAAAACTTATTTAATCAAACTCTTTTAAAAATTAAATGAAATCACAAATTTCATCTACTGTTTCAAATACCTTAAAAAAGCAGAAAAAGGCACAGAAGTATAGCAATAACTTCAGGACTGATTACACTTATTAATGCTCGTTACAAATGTGCCAATGCTATAGACTGATTAATTTCTTATATTTTTTCTAGGATTGTCTTTCCAGAGTTGCAGAGAGTATTACAAGACCTAACAGGAAAAGAATACCAGCTCAGACTAGCTGAGGGGCCGAATCCAGTGGTTGATCAACTCATTCTTGATCAGGACCCCACCTCCATTGTGCCATCCAAGGTTTTAAAGATGAGCATCTATAAAAAGCCTGAGTCACTCTTAATAGTTCAGTTTTTCTTCTACATCAATGAGACTTTTAGGTCCATGTCTTTCAGGGAAATATTTTCTTGAAGTTCAGTGGGTTTTTAGTTCTTGAAGCTTCATGTATTTCCAAGAAATACTGTACTTTTTACTTTGACATGGTCCGTATTATTAAGCTCATTTTGCTATTTTGACCCGATTTCTTAGTGTTACTGAAAATTTTTGAGTTAAATGCATTATATTTAATAGGTCATTCAGAGCTTTATTCTAAAGTGAATGAGGGTTAACTACATCTTTGGGACATTTGGCTAATAGATCATCTTGGAACAATTATGTATAATCATTTGTATTGAGGTGCTTTCAACTGGAAATCTCATAGTTCCCCGAGGTTCTGTTGACTTTATTTATTTATATTTTTTTGAGGAAAAGAGAGTCAGAGAGAGAGAGAGATAGGGACAGACAGACAAAAAGGGAGAGAGATGAGAAGCATCAATTATTTGTTGCACCTTACTTGTTCATTGATTGCTTTCTCATATGTGCCTTGACTGGGGGCTACAGCAGAGTGAGTGACCCCTTGCTTAAGCCAGTGACCTTGGACTCAGGTCAGTGATTTTGGGTTTCAAGCCAGTGACCATGGGGTCATGTCTATGACCCTATGCTCAGGCCGGCAAACCCACACTTAAGCTGGTGAGCTGATGCTTAAGCCTACGACCTTGGTATTTCAACCTGGGTTCTCTTTGTCCCACTCTGATGCTCTATGCACTGTGCCACTACCAGTTCAGGCCTCTGTTGACTTTTTAAAATATTTTTTTCTCTTTTTCATATTGGATAATTTCTATTTTTATCTTTTATTTTTACTCTGACATCCTTAATCTGCCCTTATGCTTATTCAATGAATTTTTAATTTCAAGTATGATCTTTTTCAGTCACAGCATTTCTATTTGATTCATTTTGAATGGTTTCTATTTCTCTGACAAGATTTTCCCTCTTTGCATTATTAATGTATTTTCTTTTATTTACTAGAGCATAGTCATCATAGTTGTTTTTTTAACATTAATTAATTAATTAAAGATTTTATTTATTCATTTTAGAGAGGGGGGAGAGCAAGAGAGAAGGGGGGAAAGATCAGAAAGCATCAACTCCCATATGTGTCTTGACCAGGCTAGCCCAGAGTTTTGATCTTCAGCATTCGAGGTCAATGCTTTATCTATTATGCCACCATAGGTCAGGTATCATCACAGTTGCTTTAAAGTCTTTGTCTGCAAAGTCTAACCTCTGGATCACCTCAGAATGAGTATCTGCTGATGGTCTTTTTAAGTGTGTAACATATTTTAAAGTTTAAAAGTTTTCTTATTTCTTTTTTTGTATATCAAATAATTTTGGAATATACCAGATATTGTGAGTGAGATATTATACAGGCTATGGATTCCTCTATGTCACTACATAAAGCATTGATGTTTGTTTTGGCAAGCTTCTAACTTACTGAACCGCAATTGTAGTCTTTTTCCCTGTTTCACTCCAGCCTGGAGTTGGTTGTGATTCAGAGGTTGACAGGGGCTGGGTCAAGTTTATACAGAAATTGGTTCTCTGGCTCTCTCTGTTTTGAGGTGTTTCTCCTCAGTTTCTTGCTGCTAGTTCTGCCCAATGTCAGTTCTCTTATTCTTTGAGTCAATAAGACTTGAAAACAAAAACAAGAAAATACCCCAAGAACTTTTTAAATCCTAGGTTTATCCACCTGAGTATAGACTGGCTCCTCTCCTGAGTTTAAAAGCCATAAGAATGGGAAACTCACCTAGTGTCTTCCTTTCTCCCTTGTTTCCATACCTTTCTAGAATCTATTTTCCTGCTTTTGATTGTTCTTAAGTGTCTGCAGGTAGTTGTATTTATATTTCATCCAGAGCTTATAGTTGTTATTTGTGGGAATAACAAATTGATTGGTTCAGTAAGAACTGCTCAGCCATTGCCAGAACATCTTTTTAAGTTCAAGGGTTCAGTCTAATTTTTCCAATTTACCATCATATATGTTGCTCCCCCTACTCTTTTCTACAATATAAAGCCCCATTGGCCATTAAAACATTTTAATGAATTATTAAAAATGATTGCAAAGAAAAGATTTCCTCAAAAAAAGGGAGTATTAAAGAAGTTGGCTAAGTCTTATATATGAATGTAATCCTGTTTTGTTTTGCAAGATGTTCTAGTGGAATGATCTATATAAATTCTGACTCCATCTGATAACACCTATACAATTTGGGGCAATAATTTTATTTATTTATATTAAAGTTATAATTGAAATATAACATTATACTAGTTTTATGTGTTTGATGATATTTGTATATGTTGCAAAATGATCACCGTGATAAATCTAGTTTACATCAACCACCATAAATAGTTACAATTTTCTTCCTTGTGATGATAACTGTTAAGATCTAATCCCTTAGCAATACCATTTTTTGAGAGAGGAAGGAAGTGGGGAAAGAGAGAGATGAGAGGCATCAGCTGATTCACTTTAGTTGTTATCTATTGCTTCTCATATGTGCCTGACCAGGGTTCAAACCGAGCTAATGACCCCTTGCTCAAGCCAGCAACCTTGGTCTCAAGCCAGCAACTTTAATCTCAAGCCAGCAACATTTGGATAATGTCGATGATCATGTGCTCAAGCTGGTGACCCTGTGCTTAACCTGGCAACCTTTGTTTTTTAACTACAGTCCTCAGCATCCAGGGCCAATGCTCAATCTACTGCACTACCACTGGCCAGGCTGCAATACAGTATTATTAACTATAGTCAGCATGCTGTCTGTACATTATACCTTCATAACTTATTTATAACTGGAAGCTCATATGTTTTGGGGCAAGACATTTAAAGTCTCAAAATTTTAGCTTTTTTTAAATAAAAAAACACAATAATTCACTTTCCTGTCTATATCTACAAAGTTCATATTAGAATCAAATGATATGCTACACTTAAAAGTATTTTAAAATGAAAGCAATAATAACAATTTCTTTTTCCTGGTCTCACCAAATATTATGAGCATGAAAATAAAATGGTTTTACCTCAAACCCTTGACTTTTCATCTTTCATGTTGCAATTTGAGGACTGAGATAGGCCAGGACTATCAGTGCAGCTTGGTGGCCAGCCTTAGAAAGACAGCAGTGCCATATAATGATGTTCTAGAGTCTGAGCCTCAATTTCACATATATCTAAATTTAGTTTCACTAGTGTTCCAGAACTGATCAGACTGACTGACTCAACCAAACTCATAAAAGTCTAGTATACACATTAGAAAGCTAATTTATTAATTTATAACAGCAACCAAAATATTTGTGTCTGATGGACAGAGTGCTCTGTGTCATGGTATCGGTGTTTCTTTAAACTAATCTAATAATCCACAAATTGTTTCCTGATATGGAAACAGCACAAAGAAAGATGAATAATTACAATAACAATAAGAATATGTGCCATTGCTGAGAGGTTACTATATTTGTTAATTTTCACTACCTTGCAAAGAAGATATTATTATTTTTGTTTTATAGTTGAAAAATTGAAATACAGAAAATTTAAATATCATTTTGAAGATTATAAATCCCAGAAACACTGGAGCCACTTTTCCTGCTGGAGTGAGATCAGATGAAAATATTTTGGCAGAGCTCTCTAATGATAAGGAGACTTATGTCCACGGAGTCAATGTCTGCACATTTGATGATGGTGGATAAAGAGCTACAGATTCTCTTTTTCAAAAGCCTTATTGTCTAGGCTCCATGCTAATTCCCCCCCCCCCAATCTCCATCTCATTGTTTTCATAATTATGTCCAGTATCTTTAATTTGTTAGTTACATATGCATTCTAGTCCAGCCTCCTTGATATTATGACAAACAGCTTGCTTGGTTGGATTACTGAATTTCCCAAGGCTTTTGGGTAAAACAATCACATCCATTTCTTGAGGTGAGACTGAGACCCTGCTAAGGGCTAATAATGTTGTTCTCTTCAACCTGATATTCTTTACATGTTGTTCAGCATTTATTAAATGAATGCAAGACAAACTGATTTTCATGCCTTAAAATTGTACCTTTCTTTGTGTTCAAAATGAGAATGTATTTCTGATATGAACTGACAGATCAGCTTGTTTGGAATTCTATTTCATTTCACAGTGTTGCTTTCTCTCGGCTGCACAGTGCCAGTGATCCAACTCACTGAAGGCAGAGCAAATTCCCCTGACACAATACTTCTTGTATGATAGTAACATCACCTGAGTTGAACAAGTGCCTGTCACTGCTCTGCATGCCTTTTTTATCCTCATAAACATCTTTACCAAGTAGATTCTATTATCTCCATTTTTACAGAGGAGGACAACAAGACACTGAGATCATAAGAAATTTACCAAAAGGTCACTCAGCTTGGAAATGACTGAAGTTAGAATCGAACCCAGGCCTTCTGCCAATATATTGACCTGCCTAGTGGTTCAAGTTACTAATTGTTATGGGTTGAATTGTGTTCCTTCAAAATTCATGTCTTGAAGCCCTAACCCCCAGTACATCAGCATGTTACCATATTTAGAGTCATCTTTAAAGAAGTGATTTTGTTAAAGTGAGCCATTAAGGTGGGCCTTAATTCAACTTAACTGTGTCCTTAAAAGAAGAGGAGATTTGGATGCACAAATATCCTCTTCTTATAAGAGGATCACCAGGGATGTGCTTACACAGAGAGAAGACCATGTGAAGACACAGAGAATGAAGCCATCTGCAAGTCAAGGGAAGCCTCAGGAGAAAAAATAAAGAAGAAGAGAAAAATTCATGGACATGGACAACAGGGTGGTGATTGTGGGTTGGGGGGTGCGGGGAAGTAGAAGAGGTTGTTGGGGGTATAAATGCTGATACATGGAGACTCGACTTGAGGCAGTGATTACACAATACAGTGTACAGATGATGTGTTATGGTATTGTGCACCTAAGACCTCTATAATTTTGTTAACCAGTGCATAACCAATAAATTCAATAAAAAAGGAGAAAAGAGATACCTTCATCTTGAATTTCTAGCCTCTAGGATTGCAAGAAAATTTCATTTCTGTTGTTTAAGCCAAAAGTTTGTGGTATTTTTTTATGGTAGCCCTACCAAATAACACATTAATTTTGTTCAAAGTAAACTTTAAAGATTCTTGCCCCTCAATTTCATTTTATCAAACTATATTCTACTCAGGGTCTCCTCACAACCAGGGTGCCTTGTGTGCTGAGCCTGCACACATGGCAGTGAGCCTCAGTGGGTGTGGACCAACTCTTATCTCCACTTTAGGATTTTGCAATTTTGGAGGAAGTGGGGCTAGCTTGCATTCTGCCAGGCAGGGAATCCTGAGATGACTCACAGTATACCTGAGAGTTATTCTATGTAACAAAGGAGGTCCAGATCCAGAAAATCAGTCTGATGTTTTTGTGGGATCCCAAAGAACCACAAAGAGGACCAGAGGGTGTAACCTTTATTACTTACTACATACGGGGGCAGCATCAATAGTGGCTGGTTGGTGAAATCTCCATGCCTCACTGAGGGGGGCTGCAATTTTTATAGCTAAGCCCTTGGCAATTTCTTAAGCAGAAGTCTTTGTCTATGGGGAAGTGAGCAGGCGAGCTGGTGAGCAGGGGTTAGATGGGGAAGTGTACGTTCCATTTTGTGCTGTTTCTCCTTGATAATATAGGCTGACTCAATTCCTTTGTCCTTAGTAAAACCTTTCTTCCATAGCTCACAGCCAGGATCCATGACCACGGCATCAGGGACTAGAGAGGGAAAGGTCATATCTAGCAATGACCCTGCAGTCTACTAATGCTGTTGCACCTGCTGGAAACCACTCAGGGTAGCTGACTAGCTGGCTGGGTACTTACTGTCCCAAGGAGCTGTCCTTTTCTCATTTAAATTCTCAGTGCCCAGCTGTTTTAATATAGGTTTTATTATTATTTAGGTATGGTGAAGCCAACAGCTAAGGACATGATCACCACTGAAAAGACAGTCTGTTACTCACAGTTCCCAAGAGGAGGGGCACACAGGGAGCATAAGAAATGGCTGGCTCAGTCAGGAGGCAGAGTGGGAAGGAAACAGCCTTTATTGTGGTTTTCATGGGGAGGAAGAGGCTAGTCAGGGTCAACAGGCCAGGACTGACTGGTTTGTATCATTTCAGTGTGCTTGGAGATCTAGGGGCTGTTCTTGGTTGTGTGGTACTTGGCCCTGGGGTGATTAGGACACATGAAGAGTGACTCAGCAAGGATATGTACTTAGGCTCTTGTTAACAAACATAACCTTAAACACAACCTACTTATCTCTATAGCTCTGTTTCCCTGAAGAATGCATAGCGTATCTATCCTTACTAGATTTGTGTTTCACAAAGTATGGTCCATGGGTCATCAATAAGGAATCAATGAGAAATTTTTAAATTTTATTTATTTATTTTAGCAAGTGAGAGAGAAACAGACAGTTGGTCACTGATTACTTCTCATATATGCCTTGACTAGGGAATTCCAGCCAAGCCAGTGACCCTTTGCTCAAGCCAGCAACTTTTGGACTAAAGCCAGTGACCTGATCCCATGCTCAAGCAGAAGATTCCCCTGCTCAAGCTGGTGAGCCCATGCATCAATCATTAGTTTTTCATTGCTGTTGCGACACCGTAGTTGTTCATTGATTGCTTTCTCACATGTGCCTTGACCACGGGCCTTCAGCAGACTGAGCAACACCCTGCTGGAGCCAGCGACCTGGGGTCCAAGCTGACGAGCTTTTGCTCAAGCCAGATGGGCCCGCGCTCAAGCTGGTGAGCTCGGGGTCTCGAACCCGGGTCTTCCGCATCCCAGTTGGATGCTCTATTCACTGCACCACCGCCTGGTCAGGCGAGGAGAGGAATTTCTTATAAATGCTAAGGCCCTGGTCTGAAATCTGAATCTCTGGACTTGGGGCAAGAAGCCTGCATTAATGAGCATTGTTACACTCTGAATTGAGATCTCATGCTCTCCACATTCTGACTTGACCTGGGGCCAAGCCAGATCACAGAATCATTTTTACTAAATTGTGTTCATGTGCTAAGCCTTCAGAGATCTTGGAAGAAGCAGATGTGTAGAGAAAGCATCCAATTTTCTGAGGAGCCATGGCCATTGTACAGCCCCCATCTGCTCTCTGTTGTCAGTGTGGATATGGTGGATGTTGCAGTGTGATTACTCTCTGCCATCACTGGTTGCTCCCTACCTGGAGTGGGAATTCTTAACTCCCCTCTTTGGCCAGGACTGATCCCCTGTTTATTCCCCATTGGATCTCAGAAGAAGTTTTCAGTTTCCTTTTTTGTACTTTAACATTTTATTTTATTCTTTAAATATAAATGTAATATTATTGCAGCTATAGTAGAAATATTCTTTGGGGTGTCATCCACTGTGTCACTCAATTCATAGCACATTATTCAGTGTCACCTAGGATACTTTTTCTTAGGTCTGCTTGCTGCTACGGACAGCTGTAACCTTTCAAGTAACATTTGTTTGGTGTAGGCAATGTGATGGATCATGATTTTGGCTTTGCTTTGGTAACTTGGAAACTCAGCATTAAATGTGTGGCCCACTTTTAATAACTACCTGTGCAGGTCATATGCATATAGTTTTTACATGTTACCTTTCCTTGTCTTTATCTCATCGTGTAACACCAATTTTCCCTTTGCCATGGTTTTTTAATCCATGGGGTAAAATAAATTTTTTTCTTAGGGTGATTTTTATTCTTTAAATTCTTTAGGAATGGATTTGTAAATTTAACAATGAATAAATAAAAACAATAATACATAAGAATTATTATTTTTATTGTGCTCTGCATGAAAAATATTACTAAATATTTGCTAAATAAATGCGTGGTCAATTCTAGGAGGTATATAAAGAAAATCTGGAAGTTAGTAATAATAGCTGTCAGCAGTCATGAGCAATGTGCTGCAGACATGATCTTACCTGATTTTCACAAGGAATGAATAAGTTAAGTTAACTAATATAGTTAGGGACACTGAACCATGGAAACGGCAATGACCTCCGTGGGTCATCAGAGGTTAAGTGGCAGAGTAGGAAGTTGTGAGTGTACATCTTCTATCCAAAACCCTGGTTCAGGTATTTGTAAGATCCCAGTGGCTGTGGCACTTTGGTTGGCTTCTGCACTCTGTTCTTGGTGTTAACTTACCCTGACTAACTCCGCTTTTAGTTGAAGTTGTCCTGTTCTCTGAGATGAAGACAAGATTAATGCAAATTCTTGTTTCACATCCTGGGCAAAAGTCAACATCTTCCCCAAGGTCTCTGCAGATTCTTAGGGGCTTTTGCTCCAACAGTCCAATTTTGGCTCAAAATTTTCTCCTTCGTGGGATTATTGAACTTCTCCCTGTGTGTCTTCTTCAGCTTTTCTCTTCTCTCTGCTATTTGCTGACCCAAAATGGAGGTTGAGACTTACCAAGTGCTGGCACAGTGGATAGAGCATTGGCCTGGTACACTGAGGACCCAGGTTCAAAACCCCAAAGTCGCTGGCTTGAGTGTAGGCTCATCTGGTTTGAGTGCAGATTCACCAGCTTGAGCGCAGGGTCGCTGGCTTGAGAATGAGATCATAGACATGACCCCATGGTCTCTGGCTTGAGGACAAAGGTCGCTAGCTTGAAGCCCAAAGTCGTTGGCTTGAGCAAGCGATGACTGGCTTGGCTGGGTCCCCAGGTCAAGCTACATATGAGAAAGCAATTAATGAACAACTAAATTGCCGCAATTACGAGTTGATACTTCTCATCTCTCTCCCTGTTTGCCTGTCTGTCTCTCTCACCAAAACAAAACAAAACACCCTAACAAAACAAAACAACAACAGCTTGGTTTATTTAGCTGATACCTACAACTTCTCTCTTATGATGCACTGTGTGTGGCAGATTTTAGGAAAGGTTGGGGTGACAGAGATTATTTACAGGCAGAATCCCAAGCCACTTAACAGTGATCATTAGACACTCCTGTTCTTAAGTGTCCTTTGGCTACCTTGCCACAGGAGATTGTTCATTGGCCTCTTTCCCCAACAGGCGCCAGGTTGGGGCTGAGCACCTCTCCCTTTTCCTCAACCCAGAGATTGTGGAGAGTTGAAAGTAAGGGAGTACAGAAGGCATTCCATGTTACATGAGCATGAAGAGTTTAAGTTTTAAGGGAATCCTAAACTTGCAGACCAATCAACCTGCCTGGAAAGGCTCCTGTAGTGTAGGCTATTTTCTGCTTCTTTTTTCCCACTTTCATTTTATAATGAACCTGCTTTCCTGGAAATATAATGTACCAAATTTTACTATGGTGCATTGCTTAGATGTGTTAAAACCTTCATGCAAAGGGATTGTTTGAAATCCTCATGTGGGTCTAAGAAAGTGATGGACTCTAGTGATTATAGTTATTGCTTTTTAAATTGGGTAGTTTCCAATTCTTGGGTTGCAGCAAAATGGAAGAAGAATATGATTGAGTTACCATTTCAAATTAAATTTTGAGAATAGATAACTATGCTCTATTTTGGTAAATATAATACAGAGAGAATCCAGGAGTTGAAGGATGATGCTATAATAAAATGCCTTTATTTCCATCTACTTGTTTAGGTGAGTAAGGGTTTCATCATATTTGTCTATTAAAAAAGAAAGAATAGATTTGATGCTGTATCTTGAGTCTTTTTTTGATAAGTTGTAAAAAATCTTTTAAAGATAAACATTTCTAATTTTTCTTTTACTTCTTTTTTCTTTTCTTCTACTTTCTATGTAATATATTTCATCATTTTTCTCAGTGGTGTGCTTCTAACAATTGTAATTATAATTCAATTTACACAATTAAAAAAATTTAGGCCTTTTAATTCATAAGAAATGAACAACAAAATTGAAATTTTAAGTTTTACTCATTTAGGATAATCAATAAAAAGACTTTCAAACATAAAAATATATTAACTTTGAATAAAATTTGATTGCAGAAATAGAATGGAAATCCAAGTTTAAGGATAAAATATAAACATTAACAAAGGATAAGATAAACATAAGTATCAAAAGAAAGAAATAAAGTTCTAGTATTTTCCTGCTGTACCTCAACAAACCACCATGCACTCTAGTGAAAATGTACCCAAACCTCATTGAAGGGTTTTAATTCAAGGGGCAAGATTGTTTCCCCATTGTGCTAGAAGAAGGGATGCAATTGAGGATGATATGTGATCAGATGCCTGCACAAGTCATGCTATAGGATGAGTGTGTCCCATGTACATTGACCTTGTAGTTATTATTTAGTTTTTTTTATAAATTTTTTTATAAATTTCTTTTTATTTTATTCATTTTAGAGAAGAGACAGAGAGTGAGAGAGAGAGAGAGAAAGAGAGAAAGGGGGAGGAGCTGGAAGCATCAACTCCCATATGTGCCTTGACCAGACCAGTGCAGGGTTTTGAACTGGCGACCTCAGTGTTCCCAGGTTGTCGCTTTATCCACTGCGCCACCACAGGTCAGGCTATTTAGTTTTTTTTAAAGTATAGTTATACCTCTCTGAAAATTGAAAATGCTTTATGAATACTAACCACAACATCCCCCCCCCCACACACAAAATCTTATCTCTTCTCCCAGATGGTGCAATAAAGGCCTAAATATTTCAAGAAAATTTTCTGAAATATTACAAGTAATTGGAAGAAAAAAGAATAACATCCTCGAGTCCTCATTATTAGATTGTAATTTGTGACTTTAAGTGTGAGGTGAGGTACATAACTTGAAGATTTTAGCATTATGGTTTAATGTGACTTGTTAAAACAGCTCTGCTAAATAAAATGTTTTTTGTTTGACATTTCTTAGAATTGCCTTTAAAATTTTTTAAAAATTATTATTATTTTTATTATCAAGTGAGAGGTTGGAAGTAGACAGACAGAATCCTGCATCCACCGGGCAAGCCCCTATGGGGTGATGCCACTGCTCCATTGCTTGGCAACAGAGCTATTTTAGTGCCTGAAGCCAAGGAGCCATCCTCAGTGCCTGGGGCCAACTGCTTGAACCATTTGAGTCATGGCTGCAGGAGAGAACGAGAGAGAGAGAGAGAGAGAGAGAGAGAGAGAGGAGGGGAAGGGGAGGGGTGGAGAAGCAGATGGTTACTTTTCCTGTGTTCCCTGACCAGGAATTGAACATGGGACTTTTATATGCTGGGCTGATACTCTACTGCTGAGCCAACTGGCCAAGGCTTAGAATTGCCTTTTGAAACAGGCGTGATCAAGTTTACCCTTGCTAGGTCTCACGTACCCTTCACACAGTTCTCTCAATGGTAACAATGTACAGAACTATAGAACAATATTAAAGAAAGGATTATGACAGGGGTACTTGCCTGAAAAATAAAAAATTTCATCAGTTATATTGGCTACTCCCTACTGCATGGAGCTAAAGTGAGGTGAGCATATGGCCACTGCAGAGGAAGTAAGAGAGACTGCAGGGAGTGCAGCAGAAAAAGGGAACAATGTGATGGTGGACATAGTTTACTTATTCAGATAGGGCCTTAATCCTGTCTAAGTACCTTTTGATGTCCCAGACTATAATCATATGTAAATTTAGGGGTTAGTAGCTGTCTTGTCCAAGATGGATAGTTAACATCACCACCATTTTGACCCAGTAGAGACAGGAGTGAATCCTTGACATTATGAAGGTTGAAGTAGAGAATGACAGTTGGAACTGATGCCACTCTGTTTTCTCCCTTTTGAGATATAATCCACACACCATAAAGTTGACTCTTTTGAAGTCTACAATTCAGAGATTTTTGATATGTTCTCAGAGTCATAAAACCATTAGCACTGTATAATTCCAGAATATTTTCATCACCTCAAAAATAAACCCTATTCACATTAGCAGTCATTGACCATTCCTCCTTCCTTCCAGTCCCTGACAACCATTTCTGTCTCAACGGATTTGTCTGTTTGTCTATTTACAGGCATTTCATGTGAATAGAATCATACAACATGTAACCTTTGTGTCTGGATTCTTTTGCTCAACATAATGTTTTTGAGGTTCTTCCATGTTTAACATGCATTTAATTTCTTTTAATTTGCTAAACAATATTCCACTGTATGTCTATATTTTATTTTATTTATCTATTCATCAGTTGAGACATTTGGGTTGTTTTCACTTTTTGGCTATTATGAATAATGCTGCTAGTGAACAAGTTAGCTATTTTTTTAAAGTGTATGCTATTGAGATCTCATTTTAGTTGACTGATGCTGATTGGCATGCTAGTCAAGATCCACTTATGCCAAACTTCACATTTGTTTGGCTAGTCCAGGAACCATTGAGGATGGGGAGTACGAAATAAAAGAATTTCTGTTTATTTTATCAGGACGTGAACAAAAAAAATTTATTTATTTGCTTGTCTCATATACATGTTTTCAAATCACCTTTAAAAATTTATATCAAAATTGCATTTCAGAAATATTTCCTAATATATAAGGTCATTTATGGTCTGACTTAACCTAATCACTAACCCAGTGGTTCCCAAAGTGAGTGCCAAGGTGCTGTTGGGTATGGCAAGAAAATCATAGGGCGCTGCAAAAATATTTTATAATTCAAGTATAAGGCATTCAGAACTAGGTACTACTAGTTAAGGATAGGTTACAGTTTCAGCACTAGGTAGTGAAACATTCTGTTAAAGTAGTATCTCTGTGAAGCTGAGACTTTGGCAATAGCTCTGATGAGAAGCAAGTCAATGTGGAACAGGAAATAGGAGTGGCCATGTCCAATCTGACTTAAGGACTTGAGAAGTTGTGTACTGCCCAACTGATACACATTTCCCCAAATAGATAATTATAGTTGTTTAAAAACAAAATAACATTTTTGAGGGGATGCAACTTAATGGGATTTGAACTTATGTACTTAATAAATGAAACTTTTAGGTTGTTTCCTTTGGGCTCAAGAGTGCCATGAAAAAAATTACTGAGATACAGAGGTTTGAGAAAACAAAAAGTTTGGAAACCTTTGTTCTAGCCTCTTTTTCCTTCTTAATTTTTAATCATTTCTACTTTAACTCATTCTCTCTGAACAAGTCCTGCCCTTTCATAGGGCAGTGCCCTTGAATGTGTCTCTTTAACTAGGAGTTCCCCCTTTCTCTCCATTCTTTTCCCTGAAGAACTTTATTTTACCCTTCAAAACTCTGACCAGATATACCTTCCCCTGGGAAGTCTTCCTGGAGCATAACTGGTTGCTAAATCTTCAGTGCTCTCTCAATATCTAGTCCCTTCTTTCAGTCTAAGGTCCACCGAGGAGCACTGTGCTGTACTCTGTCTGGATTACTCTACTTCCTCTTCCATTCTAAGTTTCACAATCACAGAAACCACATACATTTTAGAACCTCTATTTCCAGCACTGTGCCCAGTGCACTGTGAGTGATTGGTTAACTGTGTGAATGGGATGAATGATAATACACAATACTTATCAAGCTAGCTACCACTTCTCCATTAGGACTCACATTTTTTATGAAAAATTTCACAGAGAAACCATCTGACTACAAATCATGGCCATTTCTGTTTCCTGACTACTACCTCAAAGCACATGTGAAACACATAAGTGCCAATCTAAGAACTACATTTTAAATGATAGAGTTCACTTCAAGTTCAGCCTGAATTGGGTGTAAATGAAATAGAATTGATAGCAGATGAAAGCTCAACAGGTTTCAGAATAATTATATACTTGTTATGATGTTCTCACTAATTGGAGCACTAGCCCAATGAACATCAGCTTCTGGAACTTCTACTGGGGTAAATGGCAGGCACATCTGTTTGGGATGAATCTGCATATTTGCTCGTTTGCCAAAAATGTAAAGTAGAACCCTAAATTAGTTTCAGTTCACTTAATCACTTACAAGCTGAGGAATCAGCTGAATATATTATAATGCTTCCTCCACCTCTAAACATGCCAAATTTCATCCATAAGTGAACATTCAAAAAAGATAATGTCAAAGCAGGCTGTCTGGAATGGTAATGCACAGAGACAAATACATCCTTTGGATGAATGTACGTTACTCTCATTTATGTAAAACAGAGCTGAGTGCTCATACCAGAGAGGAGACTGATAAAAGGAAACCTGTTAGAAGCTATTCTTTTCAGGAGTAAGGTGAAACTTGTATTTTCGTAAAGAAAGGCCTCTTTAACTCATATTTCATTACGTTTAGCCATATGTGCATTAATAGATAAGTATTTATTTCAGGGTTTCAAAAGTTGTGCTCTACCAGAATTGAAGTTTAACTTTCATTAATCCCAATGGTGTTCTCTTCAAACTAACGTCTGCCACAGTACTTTAATTCTATGTTCATGTTACATTATCATGGTTCTTAAAGTACAGTAATTTTCCCAACCCTTAGATTCAGTGTAAAGCAAATTCATATTATATTGTACTTGGCAGACTCAGGTCATCTTCAAATGTTCTACAAAAATAAAACTATCAGTCCACAGAGGAGTAACCATCCTGCAGAGATGAAATGTGTTAGAAAGAAAGGGATTCAATTCCTCTTCAAAAACACCAGTTGGAACAATGTCTCCAATTACTCCTCTTGGTTAATATTTATGTAACATTTATTTCAGAGCGTAAGAAACGATGAGTCACTTTGGGGATAGAAATTCATTTGTAGGAACTTCCCTCATCTGCAAGGCCAGTTCTACCATGCTTGGCAGGGGTCCTGAAGTTTCTCTGTCCCAGGCTCCTGCCTGTTTTGTTGAATTACACCATGGATCAACTAACTGTACTCCTACTATGTACCAGATACTTCCTTAGAAACTGCATGTTTAGCAGTGAAAAAGACATATGATATTTCTGCCCCTAGGAATAAAGTGAGAGACACAGACTGAAAGTAAATTAATATATGAAAATCAAGATCATTATTTCTTTGTTTTCCATTCATCTTTCTTATATGTAAATTGACCAAAGATTCCATCTAGTAGAAACCCTCAGTGAACCAGAGTCTGAGTGATCTACTGAATACCCAGAAAACAGAGGTCTTAAAAAATTATGTGAAATAACATTTGGATCCATGGAAACTAAAGACAATATATAACTTTTCTAGAAGAATCTTCATGGGGTAGGGTTTGTGTTTTATTGGTGAATCATGCAAAACTTGCTGACCTCTAAGACATGCTAACATTTTTGAAGTCTACATAAAAAGCCATGTTATGTACAAAGATGAGAAGTTGTTATTTTTCCTGTTTCATGCCCTGTGGGGTGGTCTCTGAAAAGTTGTTAGTTTCTTGGATTCTTTTTAGGTTTCTGGGGTCTGAACAAAAGACTAAACACTGATGACTGTGTTCTCAGTCTGTGGCCTGCAAGGCATCCTCATAGCTGTGGGGACCCACAGTCACCTCACAGTAGTTGTCATCTTCACCCTTCCTATTCCAAAAGGATACTTCCATTAAAAAGAGATAAAGTGAGCATCAAGGTGACAATGCATGAGAACAGCCTTTCACCATCTTTCCAAGAGAAAAAGAACACAAAGATGGGAGCACATCTCCTGTAGGGAATGGGCTAGTGATTCTTTCTAATAAAACTGAAGAAATTTCATTGTTGTTCAAGACCAACCCAAATAACTTGCTACAAAATTTTGTCTCATGACACCTCGTTCCTATTGCCAAGGGCACTGTTAGTTTGCAGTCTCTTTGCACACACAGATTTGTGTACTTGCCCATCTCAGTGAATTGAAGTGTATCTGACTGTAAACCTAGATCCTCATTTGGACCTGTTTTGCTCATCTAGCTGTCTCCAGGGTGCCTGCTCAAAAGATGTTTGTTGTAAATGAATAAATAAATTCATGATATATAGTAAATACAACTCTACCAAAGTAATATTAAAAATGTTGGCTACAAATCAGTAATACTAGCAGAGCCCAATTCACTATGACATCTGAAGGAGGAGAGAGGCACCCTTCTTACCAGAAGCCTGTCCTCAACAAAATAAAAACCATCACCGTATTAACAATTAGGACTGTTAATTTTTCATTCATGTGACATTTTACTTTCCTTTGCTTTAGACAATAATTGGCAGAAGGTGGAAGAACTGAGGTGTGCTGATGAATATATCTCATTAGATACTAGGTTATCTTGTACATTCCTTTTGTGGCTGTAAAATCTGTCCAAAATGTATGTTTCACCTCTGCATTTTAGTAACTTACTAAGTGAAGTATTCTGAACAAAATTGAATATTTCTTTAAAAGCTGAAGCTACTGTGGTGCCTCTGGCTATCAAAACATCCAGACCCCCCTGCCCTGATTTCTTCTGGAAATTATATAGGAAATATAGCCATGTCTGCATTGAGCCCAGGGTATGACCAACTCAGTACTTTTTTGAATAAATCTTAAAATAATCTGGTTTATTTATGATCCATCCCCCTCACCCCCAAAGTCATAAGCTATAAAAAATTCAGATGGGTTTATGTTTCTGGTTAATCAAGGTTTACTGTCTGCTTTAAACTTAGAGCCAAGTGACACACAATAATCATTCTTTGTTTGGAGCATTCCAGCAGCAGAGAAATCATATTCATCACCAAGTGGCAGTTGTATTCACATTCCAAAAGTGAGACAATTCACAAACCTCACATCTTTATTTATTTTTCTTTTACCCCCATCAGAAAATCTTCTAGGCTGATGCTATTAGTAGACAGAACATGACCTTCCACAATACTGTAATATTTCTTTAGGCAGCGTGCTTAGTAAGAAGGCTGTGGAAAAATGAATGTGGAGAGAGCAGGATGTATAATCCTTGCTTCCCTAGAATATGTCACAGTGATAAGTGAATGATGAATGCTGATGAGCTCTGACTGCTTCTTCAGTCAAGCCCTGGAATCAGTCTGGTGTGTGTGTGTGTGTGTGTGTGTGTGTGTGTGTGTGTGTGTGTGAGTGTATGTCTGTGGCTGTGTTTTGCAGCTGCTGTCTAGACTATATTTTCTATTACTAAAACATAGAATGATCACAAATAATCAAGAAAATATTGAAATGCCACCATGTGCATTACTTTATTTATGTAAAATATTTACAATATGGTTAAACAAAACACTCTTGGAACACATTTTGCCTTAATAATGTATTAGCGCCAATAGTTAGTTGCGAAGAGATTCTGAAATCTCACTCCAGTCACAGGTGTGGACATGTTTTTATGAACTGAATTGAAACAGAATAACTATTTTGACTAGAGACTATCTAGTGGAAGTGGGCATCATTTGATAATTATTCTGCTTGATATTCATATTGTAAGACAAAAGGGCCTGGATCAGACACTTCCTGCCTAGACAGCTTGGTCAAGTTGTTAACCTCTCCAACTTGAAAACCTGCCTTGAATTGTAGTGGGAAGAAGAAAGCTGGCCCTATAGTCTGACAACCAAGCTTTATTCTCACTGGCTGAATAACATTGGACAAACAATTAACTTCTCTTAGTCCCACTTCCTTATTTTTTTTTAAATTTATTTATTTATTCATTTTAGAGAGGAGACACAGAGTGAGAGAGAGAGATAGAGAAAGAGAGAAAGGGGGGAGGAGCCGGAAGCATCAACTCCCATATGTGCCTTGACCAGACCAGTGCAGGATTTTGAACTGGTGACCTCAGTATTCCCAGGTCGACGCTTTATCCACTGCGCCACCACAGGTCAGGCTCCCACTTCCTTATTTAATGCATTTGGATAATAGTCCTCACAGAATTGTTATGAGGAATTAGAGATCCTGCAGGTAAAATGATCAGAATATAGTATGTGCTCTTGGGTGTAAAGGCTGTTCACACTCTCTAAATAAGTCAAAGAACCTCTATTTCCCGTATAGGACTCAGATTGAATGACTCAAGTCAAATTGTTTAGTTCAACCAATAAAAACTAAGTAATAAAAATGATGTGAAAGTATTTTTTTAATATTCTGTTACTAACGGCAAATTTAAACAACAGAGCTTTGCTCTCCCAGTGTAAATACCTCTCAAACTGGATACAACATAAAATGCAAGTCTTTTGGGGTGTTGAGCAATAGGCAGCACTGGTGTGCAACATCTTAAAACTTGTTTCATATATTTTGTTTGCTTTTTAGTTGTTTCAGGTGGGAAGATAAAATTTAGTCCATATTACTCTATTGTGGCTAGAAGTTTAAGACTGCCAGCGGTGTGTGATGAATTAAAAATACATCTATATTTTTTTAAAAAAAATATTAGAAGTATAGCCAAGAAATCACAACAAGAAATAAAATGACATTTAAAAATCATTTAGGAAGTCCTTGCCTGACTGGTGGTGGAGCAGTGCATAGAGTGTCAACCTGGGATGCTGAGGTCCCTGGTTTAAAACTACCAGGTCACTGGTGTGAGCATGAGCCCACTGGCTTGAGTACTGGGTTGCTGGCTTCAGCATGAAAACAGTGATATGTTCATATGGTTGCTGGCTTGAGCCCAAAGGTTGCTGGTTTGAAGTCCACAGATGCTGGCTTGAGCAGGAGGTCACTGGCTCTTTTTGAGCCTTCAGTTCTAAGCACACATAAGAAACAATCAATGAACAACTAAAGTGAAACAACCACAGGTTGATGCTTCTCATTTCTGTCCTCTCTCTCCTTCTAAAAATCAAAATAAAAGAATTATTTAGAACGTCCTAACCACAGGAGTCAGACAAGAAGAAAAAATAAAAGGCATCCAAATAACTAAAATAAGAAATAAATCTATCATTTGCAGATGGCACAATACTATGAGATGCTACAATGAAACCAAGTTTTAAGTTTTTCTTATCATATTGCTTAACAAAATTTCCTTTTCATTCTTTTGTTTCTTTTGCACCTTCCAAATTATGGACATATTTCTTTTACTGTTTCTTTTAAACTTGAAATACTTGTTACTTTCAGGGCCACCACTACTTGTATTTTGACTATTGTTTGTGCTTTGAAGAAAGTTAAAATGTTTTGTTTCTTTCTCTTTCTATTTTGTTGTGTTTAAAATTTACAGCACAATGAAACTAAAACACACAATCATTTATTTGCATACAAAATGAACACATTCTGAACAGGTGAGTGCATGGACCACTATTTGCGCAAGCTTGAAAGAAAATGTTCTACAGAGATGTGGGGAGGGGCTGGAAATAGAAGCACAACAGATAAAATTTTATACACTGTGTGTGATAGTGCATTATTATGCAAACTGGTACTTGATTTTTGAAAGCCATATGTACGAGTTATTGAACACTACATAAGTTTGTCCAAAAGCTCTTTGTACAATTGTGAAGAAAATGAACTACCTAGAGAGGGGTGTAAGTTACAGCCTGTGCATAATCTGGCCAGAAACAGAAGCATGCAATAAATACAGTTCTATCTTACTGCACATAACATTGCAACATGGTATAAGCTGGTGTTTGAGTTCTAAATTCCACATGTACAATATACTGAATATTACATTGCTTGTCCGAATGCTTTTTCCCTATTGGGCATAATTTATAAGTGCTCTGCATGGTGCAAAAGGTTGCTCAAACAAGCTTAGAAGTTCCAAATATATCTAACACACCCAAATTGTGTTTTTATTTAAAATACAGGCAGATAAGTGTCAACAACTTGAGCATGAGTGAATTCAACCAAGATCATTGGGTCTATAATCTTTACACAACATCAGAGTGGTTAACTCTTTCATGGAGCAGCATGAACTTTCTGGAGGACTGGAACTGATTCATGCAGCAACAGTTCAAAAACACTGTTCTAGTCAATAAATGGTGTTGGGAAAATTGAACATAAATGTACAAAAAAAAAAAAAAAAGAGAAACTAAGAAACTAGACTACCTTCTTGCACCATACACACAAACTCAAAATGGATGAAAGACTTAAATGTAAGACTTGAAATCATAAAAATTTTAGAAAAAACATAGGCAATAAAATCTCAGACTATTTTTGTTTGTTTGTTTTTTATTTTTATTTTTTTTATTTTATTCATTTTAGAGAGGAGACACAGAGTGAGAGAGAGAGTGAGAGAGAGAGAGAGAGAGAGAGAGAAAGGGGGGAGGAGCTGGAAGCTCAACTCCCATATGTGCCTTGACCAGACCAGTGCAGGGTTTTTCTTTTTAATTTGTTTTTTTTTATTTTATTCATTTTTTTTTAGAGAGGAGACACAGAGTGAGAGAGAGAGAGAGAGAAAGAGAGAAGGGGGGAGGAGCTGGAAGCATCAACTCCCATATGTGCCTTGACCAGACCAGTGCAGGGTTTTGAACTGGCGACCTCAGTGTTCCCAGGTCGACGCTTTATCCACTGCGCCACCACATGTCAGGCATAAAATCTCAGACTATTTTTGTAGCAATAATTTTTTCTGATCATCTTGGGCAAAGGAAACAAAAGAAAAAAACTAAACAAATGGGACTTCATGAAACTAGAAAGTTTTGCACTGCAAAGGAAATGATAAAAAAAAAAACAAACAACCCACTGAATTGGAAAACATATCAAAGAACATCTGATAAGGGGTTAATACAAAAAATTTATAAAGAACTTATAGAACTCAGTACCAAAAAATCAAAAATCAAATAAAGAAATAAGCAAAGAACCTGAATAAACACTTCTCCAAAGAGGACATATTGATGGCTGATAGACATATGAAAAGACTCTCAACATCACTAATCATCAGAAAAAATGCAAACTAAAACCACAATGAAATGTCACCTCACACCTGTCAGAATGTCTACACCAATAAATCAACAAACAACAAGTGTTGGTGAGGATGTGAAGAAAAGGAAACTTTGTGCACTGTTGGTAGGAATGCAGATTGGTGCAGCCGCTGTAGAAAGCAGTACAAAGTTATCTCAAGAAATTTAAAATGGAACTGCCTTATGATAAAGCAATTCCTCTTCTAGAAATATATCCAAAAAAAATCCCAAAATGCTAATTTGAAAGAATGTATGCACCCCTATGCTCATTACAGTATTATTTACAATAATCAAGATACGGAAGCAGCTGACGTACCCATCAATAGATGAGTGGATAAAAAAGCTGTGATACATTTACACATTGGAATACTACTCATCCATAAAAAGAAGGAAATCTTACCTTTTGTGACAGTATGGATGGACTTGGGGATTATTATGCCAATTGAAATAAGCCAGTCAGAGAAAGACAAATATCATATGTTGAATGTAATGAAAAAAAAAAAACAAACAAAACAAAAATGAACTCATAGATATGGAGAACAGACTGACAGCTGTTAGAGGAAAAGGAGTGGGGGAGAGCTGGGTAAAAAAGATGAAGTGATTAAGCAAAGAAAAATAAAGGACCATAGACAACTGACTACAGTATGATGATTACGGGAGGTAAAGGGGAGTGGGGTTAGGAAGAAGAAGGTAAAGGGGGGATAAATGGTGATGGAAGAAAACTTGACTTCGTGTGGTCAATGTGCCATGGAGTGTGTAGATGATGTATTATAGAATGGTACACTATATAGGATGTATTTAACCAATGTTACCCCAATAAAGTCAATTTAAATTAAAAAAGTGTTATAAAAAGAAGTACAAATTGGCAGTTACAAAATAGTCCCAGGGATATAAAGTTCAGCATAGAAAATATAATCAATAATATTATAATAACCATGTATGGTGTCAAATGGGTACTTGAATTATTAGAGGGATCACTTTGTAAATTACATAATTATCTAATCACTATATTGTAGACCTGAAACTAATAGATAATAATATTGAATGTTAATTTTAATTGAAAAATTAAATTAAAAAAATAAAAATTATTTAATTAACCCAAATAAAAGTAGGCGAAGAGAAACAGGTACAACAAAATTATATGAATCATTAGAAAATAAATAAAAACAGAGTAGATTAAAACCCAGCCATATCAGTCTGACCTGTGGTGATGCAGTGGGTGAAGCATTGAACTGGAATACTGAGCCTACCTGTTTAAAACCCCAGACTTGCTTGGTCAAGGCACATACAAGAAGCAACTACTACGAGCTGATGCTTCCTACTACTGACAACCATCTCTCCTCTCTAAAAAACAAAAACAAAAACCCTTAACCATATCAATAATTCCATTAAATGTAAATGGACCAAATATCCCACTTAAAAACAGACTGGATAAAAGTTAAGACTATGGTAGATATGGAGTTGCTCTACCACACTCACCTCAAGAAAGAACTTGTTGCACAGGCTGTCAGAAGTGGGCCTTTATTTGTTAACTCCTTCAGGTTTGCCATACCTGGTGAGAAATGCCTCACTGAAAGCATGCATCTATTATTGATTAAAGCAGGGGCATAAAAACCTGGACATTTCAACCTAATGTGGGGTAACTCTGACAAGCCACATATGCACCAGAGCTCCCTGTGGGGTAGACTGGAGGCAGTGTCAAGGCTTCAGTGTAATCTGACTTTTTCCTCTACCCTATCCTACTTATCTAATCCCTCTTCTCTACGGTTGCTGATTTCAATAAATACTTTGTAAAGTAAACTCCAGCTCAGTAACTGCTTTTGGACAATCTAAACTATGACAAAGTCTCAATTATATGATGTCTATAAGAGATGAACTTTAAAATAAGACAGATAAACTAAATGAAAGCATAAGAAAAGATATAGGTTTGAACAAATATTAATTAATTTAATAATTACATTAAATGGACAAATTCCCTGAAAAACAAACCATTAAAGCTCACTCAAGAATTGGAAAATCTAACTAGCTTTGTAGTTATTACATAGATTAAATTTATAATCACAGACCTTCCCAGAAAGAAAATTGCAGGTCTAGTGCCTTATCTGATGAAGTCTATCAATTAATAAAGAAGGAAAAAGAAATATAAATTTTACACAATAAAATATTAATCAATGCTAAAAAGAAATGAGCTATCAAGTCTTAAAAAGACATGGAAGAATCTTAAAAGTATATCATTGCATTAAAGAAGCCAATCTGGAAACACTACATATAGAGACGGATTAAGGTTAGTTGAGGCCTTGGGTGCAGAAGAAACTATTGGGCCCCTTACACTAGAAAAAATGTAAAGTTGGGGTTTTGCCGGGCCCTTCAGTAGTCAGGATCTAGGGTGCATGCCTGACATGCCCACTGTTATATCCGCCTCTGGCTACATACTACAGTGTGTCCATAAAGTCATGGTGCACTTTTGACCCATGACCAGTCAAAAGTGCACCATGACTTTACGGACACATTGTTATTACAACTCTATGACATTCTGCAAAAGACAAGACTATCAAGACAGTTTAAAAAAATCAGTGGTTGCTGTAGGTTGGGAGGGAGGGATGAACAGATGGTGCATAAGCAAGTTTCTAGGGCAATAAAAATACTTTGTTTAATAACATAATGAGGGATACATGTCATTACCTATTTGTTCAAACCTATAGAAAATACAACACCAAGAATGGACTGTAGTGTTAACTATGGACTTTTGGTGATGATGATGTGTCAGTGTTGATTTATAGATTGTAACAAAGATACTACTCTGGTGGAGGATGTTAACCATAGGGGAGGCTATGCACGTGTTGGTGTCGGTGGTAGATAAGAAGTCTCTGTACCTTCCCCTAAATTTTGCTATAAACCTAAAATTGCTCTAAAAATTAATAAAAAAGAAAAGAAACCCCACAAGTCACATATTTTTTTAAAATCAATTATCAGCACAAAGCAGAATAAACAAGAAAAAAGACACAGCGATTTTAACATTCTTAGGAGAGTGGAGGCAGGTGAAAAGACCACATTCTCTGAGTCTGACGCTTTGATATGTGCAGTTGGCCCACCTCCCTCTGTCTCACTGGGTTTTTTCACTGATGGTTACAAAGAAAAAAACTGAGGTTTGAGCAAGAGGACTCACAGACAGAAGGTGTCCTGGGCCAGTGACACAGCCTTACTCTATCAAAGAGATGTGGGCACAATCAAACCCAGCTATGACTGTAGCTTGCCATTACATTGTTGATTGGCCATTGGTTTTATTTTCCGTGAGGCCAGAATGTATGTCATTAAAGGATGGCAAACTAATCCTTCTTAAATATTAAGTTCCCATGAATATTTAGCGTATTCTGAATACTGAGCATCTTGTATACTTAGTGCAGTTTATTACTCATACCTGTATAATATATCATGAATATTTAGTACCTCCAGTGTATTTAATGTATCATGAATATTTAGTACCCAGGTGCTGAGTGACTAAGTATTTTTTGCCTCTTCTAGGCTCTGGGGCTGTAGATGGGGCTTTGTTCCTGGGACCCAGGTTCCTATCCTTCCGCTAGCTTCTCTTCCTGCCACAGGAGTCTCTCCGAGCTGCCTTTTGCTCTGGGGAGCTGGGCAGCCCTTTCCACTTTTCCTACCAGTCTCAATGTGGCTTCTTCAGTGTTCCTTGGTTGAAGAATCCTCTTAGTTTAGTTCAACATTGGTTTATCCAGATGATGGTTCTTAAAATTAAGTTATCATCCATTTTGATCCTGGGAATTGGAAGTTGGTATGTCCACCTACTCCATTGCCATATTGCCCCCTGCAATAAATTTCTTAATTTTTTTTTTTTTTTTGTCTGGGAAACTTTTTATTTCTCCTTCAATTTTAAATGTTAACTTTGTTGGATAAAGTAGTCTTGGTTTTAGGCTCTTGTTCTGCATTACTTTGAATATTTCTTGCCATTCCCTTCTGGCCTCAAGTGTTCCTGTTGAGAAGTCGGATGTCATCCTTATGGGAGCTCCTTTGTGTGTGATAGGCATTTTTTCTCTAGCAGCTATTAACATTTTCTCCTTATTGCTTAGCTTTGCTATTTTAATTGTGCTGTGTCTTGGTGTAGGTTTCTTTGGGTTTCTCTTTAATGGAGTTCTTTGTGCTTCTTGAACTTGTGAGAGCCTTCCCTGCATCAATTTAGGGAATTTTTCAGCTATGGTTTGATTGAATAAAGTATCTATTCCTTGTTCTTTCTCTTCTTCTTTCGGGACTCCTATGATGCAGATTTTATTTCTCCTCATGTTGTCACGGAGCTCTCTTAGAGTTTCCTCAGACTTTTTGAGTCTCTTTTCTTTTTTCTGCTCTGCTTTCATGCCTTTGTTCATCTTGTCCTCCAACTCACTGATTCGATCCTCTGCTTCATCCATCCTGCTTTTAATTCCTTCCATGGTGTTCTTCATTTCTGATATTGTATTTGTTATCTCCAACGGATTCTTTTTTAATATTTCAATGTCCTTTTTATATTTGCTCTCTCTTTAGGTGTTTGTAATGACCATCCATTATTGTTCTAAGATCCCTAAGCATCCTAACAATCATTATTTTAAACTCTGCATCCAGTAGTTTGGTTATTTTTATATCACTCATTTTCTGGCGGTTTCTCTTGTGGTTTCATTTGGATTGCACTTCTCTGTCTTCTCATTATGTCTGTGTGTTTGGGTGTGTTGTTTATAGAGCTGGTTGAGATTAGGCTTTGTGTTGTCTGCCTCCAAGTTTTAGTTGTGTATTTTCTAGGTCTTCTTGGGTTGGCATCAGCTGTTGTTTGTAATTCCCTGTTGGATTTGGCTTTTCTAGTAGAGCCGCTTTGAAGTCTTTTTTTTTTTTTTCTTTCAGTTTTCTTAACTCAGTGGTAGTCTTGTTTACTGATCTCAGCAGGGGGCTTATTTGAAATTGTATCCAGTAATGCAGTGGGTGGAACCGGAGACTTCAAGGACCTGATCTGGCAGTTACTCTCTCCTGGGGGTAGGGTGCTTTCTCCACTTCAGTAGTGGAATGTGTATCTTAGATCTCCATGGAGACCTGAGTTACTGCCCCTCCTCTCCATTTCTTGTTTTCAGCTGTGTCTTGATGTGCTGATTGAAGCTGGAGAGATATCTTGAGATGGGTGACTCGGAACCACTTTAGTCTTGTGTGATGTGGAAGGATAAACCCCTCCCCCAGCTATGGCTGCCTCCAGCACTGGATGGGTCAGCTTCTCGGGTCATCCCATGCATTCCTCTGACCATCACCATCTTTCTTTCTTTTTCCTCCTTCCCTTTTGGAAGACAAGCCAGCTCTTTCAACACACCTCATTCCTAGGTCCCCAAGCAAGTGGCTGTGAGCCTTGGAATGAGAGCCATTCTGGGCTTTCAGCTTCATCCCCCCTATGTTCCTGTAAGCAGGAGAGACCCCCCCACCCCCGCTCCTCGGCGCTCCCTACCAGGTGTGGAGTGGCTTCTTCTTTGCTCCTTGGTTTTTCAGAGCTGTTCTTGTAGTCCAGAGTTGTTTTATCATGCTGATTGTTTCAAAATTATTTTCTAATCCAGTTCGTGGTGTGACCTGGGAGTCTGTGCATCTGGCTATTTCGCTGCCATCTTCAGGTTTCTCAGGAGTTTAATACTTCCCACTATGCTCTGCATTGCCACCGCCACTGCCCTGCTGCTGCTGCCCCAACAAATATTTCTTAGATACAAAACACTAGCAATAAAAAATTATATTGGAGTTGACCAAAATTATAAATTTCTGCTCTTCAAAGGACATCATGAAGACAATGAAAAGGCAAGCCACCGATTGGGAGAAATATTCAAAATATGTATATCTGACAAATAAATGTCTTGCATCCATGTAAAGCCAGTATTCACGGCCACCAACAGGGCTGCCTGGCCCATGCAGGTTTGCATTAGATTCTGACAGTCGGTAATAAAACAACAGAGCCAAGAACTGGTGGGCCATCATCTTTCATCCTAGCTTGCTCCCAGAGGGCAAGTAAAAACACACACTGAGCTCCAAAACCCACTCATTCAGTGCTCACAAAGCTACTGACTTATCCGAGTTTCCTAGCATCAAAGGTTTCTAGCTCGCCAGACTTACATACCTCTGTTCCCCATCTCCTTCTCTCTGCACAAACTCTGCACAAATTGGCTTCTTCCTCAGCACTCTGCCATCTTGGCTGCTTCTCCTGTCCTCCATGTGGCCTTAATCTGCTCTCCTCTCTAATGCTAACCTCAGGAACCAAGAGAGAAAGCTCCCAGTCTGACCCACTTTATAGTGTAGAAATCCAAACCTTTAAGCCAATCTACAAACAAGGAAGTCTCTGATACAAATCACTTATCTGAGGCATAATGGGAGGATTCCTCATAAGAGTGCACCACCCCACATCATCCAATAAGTCAAGGGTGTGGGGAAAAGCTTACTTTTAAAACTAAGCCTTGGGCTATACTGACCTGACTTGCCCACAGCCTGTCCTTCAACACACATTAATATTAACGGACTTGCACGTGGGCACCATATTTAACAAAGTGAGCATAATATATTTTATCTGCCCAACAATCCAGCACTCAACAATAAGAAAATAAACAATTATTTTAAAAAATGGTGAAAGATTTGAAGAGATACAAAAACAAAAAGTCTAATAGCATACAAAAAGGTGCTCAACATCCCTAGTTATCAGGAAAATGCAAAGTAAAATCACAACAAGATTCTATTTTACTAAAATGGAAAACTTGACAGTAACAAGTGTTAATAAAGAGGTGTTTACTGTGGGAAAATATAATCACTCAACCACTTTGGAAAACCTCGTGGCAATTTTTTACAAAATTAAGTGTACTACTATCTATGATCCAACAATTCTTCTCTTTTGTATTTACTCAAAGGAAATAATAATGTATGTTCATGAAAAGATTTATATGTGAATTTTAATGGCAGTTTTTTTCATAATAACTCTACATTAGAAGCAAACTAAAAATCTATCAACCAAGATAATGAACAATATATAATAAAACATAAACAATATAAGTGTGTACACAATATATGTGTTCTCAAAGTCACTGAATCCTCTTAAGGCTTTGTATCTTTGTTACTTATGTGATTGGTGATAAACACAACTTTGTGGACCCCACTTTAACAGGTAGTGGAAAACAGAGCTTCCTGTGACAGGTAGCTAAAATATAATGCATTGAAGAGCAAGACACCTCCTTACTTCTCTCTTTTCTACCCACCTGAAGAGTTTTCACATCTTTTTGTTTCCTTAAAGAAATAGAGAAAATTGACAAATTAAAATTAATTCTTTGAAAGATTAATATAATTGATAAACTCTAACACTGGGTAACAATTTTTTTTATTTTCTGCTGCATGAGGTTTTAGAACTGTTTCTATATATTTCTGCATCACTGATTCCAAATCTTAAATCCGTATTTTGGTGTATGCTCTAAATTTTATGCATTTTTAATTTCTTTTTGTTACAGTTAATGGCATGCATTGGTTTTTAAATTGGAGGTAAAGGGCAACAACTCTTGCATTGAACATAACCACAAGGCAATTAATGTTTTACAAACATCACTTTGACGTAACTGTAGTTGTTTTTAAATGTAAAAAATTATTATCTGATAAAAACACCCACTTATTTTGTTTTAAGATTGAATCATGGCTTCTTCAAGTAGGCATAAATCAAAGAATAGTCCTGACACCTTCTGTTATATACGTGGCTGTTACATACTTCCACCTCAAAGGCGCAATATTTCATAATTTGTGACATGTGCATATATCGCCTATTTTCAAGGTCCCCTTGGCCATCAAGACAAGAAATGGGCTCTTCACATTGTGTGCCATAATTGCGAGGAAATGCTTCATGACTGGACAAAAGGAAAACACAAAGGAATGCCTTTTAGTATTCCCATGGTTTGGCGTGAACCTAAGGACCACAGCAGTGACTGTTATTTCTGTCTGATCCATACAAAGGGCATCGGCAAGGAAAAACAGCATGTGATCACATATCCTAATATTTCTTCAGCAATACAATCTATTCCACACTCTGAGACACTCCCAGTTCCAGTTTTCAATGATTTTATTTCTTCTAAGGATGAAGTAAGTGAACATGGTGATCAAGTGTATTTTGATAAAATGCATGAGGAAATGGTTGTAGAATCTGAAGGGTGTTCTTCTGATGCCAAGCAGTCATTAACCCCTCAGCAGTTTAACCAACCCGAATTGAATGACTTAGTGTAAAGCCAGTGGCTAAGGCCACCATCACAGACTCCTGGCCAGTGCAGGTTCTCATTAAATTCAGACAGTCAGAAATGAAACAACGGAGCCAAAAACTGGTAGGCCATCAGCTTTAATCCTAGCTTGCACTTGGTGGGCAAGTAAAAACACACACTGGGCTCCAAAACCCACTCATTCAGTGCTCAAAAAGCTACTGACTTATCTGAGTTTCCTAGCATCAAAGGCTTCTAACTCACCAGACTTATTCACCTCTGTTCCCCTTCTCCTTCTCCAGCACAAACTCTGCTCAAACTGGCTTCTCACTCAGCACTCCACCATCTTGGCTGCTTCTCCTGGCCTCCTCCACGTGGCCTTTCTCTGCTTTCCTCTCTAATGCATATCTCAGTAACCGAGAGCAAGTAAGCTCCCAGTCTGCCCCACTTTATAGTGTAGACTCAAAACTTTTAAGCCAATCTACAAATAATAAAGTCTCTGATACAAAGTCACTTATCTGAGACATAATGGGAGGATTTCTCATGAGAGTGCATCACCCTACATCATTCAATCAGTCAAGGGTGTGGGGAAAAGCTTATTCTTAAAACTAAGCCTTAGGCTATAATGACCCAGCCTTCCCACAGCCTGTCCCCCAACACACATTAATATCAACGAGCTTCACACAGGGGCAGCACCATCTTTAACAAAGTGAGCATAATATATCTTATCTGCCCAACACTTAGTAAGAGATTTTGGACTATCAAAGAAAGCAGCTGAGTTATTAGCCTCCAGTCTTCAAGAAAAAAATGTACTTCACCGGTCAGCTGAAGTATCTTATTTCAGGAAGCGTGAACAAATTTTTGTGGACTTTTTTTTCCGAAGACAAACACTTTGTCTACTGTCATGATATCAGTAGTCTTCTCAGACAGCTAGGTGTTACCATTTACAGTCCAACAGAATGGCGGCTATTTCTTGACAGCTCTAAACAAAGTCTGACATGTGTTCTCCTGCACAGTGGTAATGTTTATGCAGCGGTTTACATTGGTTATTCAACACATCCGTGAGAAGATTATAATGACATAAAAACTGTCCTCGACTTTCCAAAGTATGAGGAGCATAACTGGATCATTTGTGTGAATCTTAAAATGGTAAATTTTCTACTAGTGCAACAGAGAGGTTTCATGAAGTATCCTTGCTTTCTGTGTTTGTGGGACAGCAGAGCTTGGGAGAAACGCTGGACTCAGAAGGAGTTGCCGAAATGTGAAACTCTGAAAGTAGGGATGCAAAATATTGTGAAAAAACCTGTAGTTAATGGAGACAGGATCATTTTCCCCCACTTCACATCAAACTTGGCTTAATGAAGCAGTTTGTTCAGGCTTTGAATAGAGAAAGTGAATGCTCTCAACATATTATTTTCTGCTTTTCCTGCCTTGTCTTTTGAGAAGATAAAAGCAGGTGTATTCAATGGACCTCAAATTCGAACCCTCATACGTGATGAAGAATTTGCCAGGAAGATGAATAAGGAGGATAAACAGCATGGCAGTCTTTTGTGGCAGTTACAAAGAACTTCCTTGGCAACAAAAAAAAGCAGAAAATTATGAACTTCTGGTTTAAAGGATGCTGTTGGCTTTCCATGACATTGGATGTAACATGAGCGTTAAGATTCATTTTCTGAACAGTCATCTTTATAAGTTTCCCAAAAATCTTGGAGCTGTTAGTGATGAGCAGAGAGAATGCTTTCATCAAGATCAGAAGACAATGGAAAAGTGTTATCAGGGGCAATAAGACAGAAATATGGTGACAGACTACTGCTGGAGTATCAAACGTGATTGTCCTCAACAAGTACACAAACTCAAGAGCTACAAATGCAAATTTTTGCCTGAATTGAAATTAAATAAGTTTTGCCCTAATTTTATGATTAAAGTAAATGTTTTAATATGTTCTATTTCAAAATTATAAACAAATTCTGATGCAATCATATCTTTTAGTGTATTAGTGTATTCACTGCAATATATAAATTATTATACAAGTGTCCGTAAAGTCATGGTTCACTTTTGACCGGTAGACCAGTCAAAAGTGCACCATGACTTTACGGACACACTGTATTTTCACAAAGATGATGCCCAAGAAGACTTTCAATTTTATTATGTTAAACTAAATGTTGAAAATTTTACAATAAGATAAAAACCTAAAATCTTGAATTGCAAAATTAACTATAGCTTACAGAGAAAAACTAATGTCAGATTTGAGATCAGGACACTTGAATTAGGTAAGAACAAGTGTTTTTGTGGATGCAACAAAATTTGTTCCCCAGTGTAATCAATGCTTATAAAGAAAAGATAGAAGGAACATAATTCAACAATGTATAAAAGTAAAAGCAGGGATATTTCCTATAGATCCTATAGACATTAATTGGATTTAAGAGAGTATT
Organism: Rhynchonycteris naso; assembly: GCA_037038555.1. Lineage (NCBI taxonomy): Eukaryota > Metazoa > Chordata > Mammalia > Chiroptera > Emballonuridae > Rhynchonycteris > Rhynchonycteris naso. The sequence continues at coordinate 236,368,073 of CM072998.1, forward strand.
AGAAAAAGTGATTTCAGAAGAGGAGAGAAAGAGAGAGAGAAAGGGGGAGTAGCAGGAAGCATAAAGTTGCTTCTCATACGTGCCTTGACCAGGCAAGCCCTGGGTTTTGAACCAGTGACCTCAGTATTCCAGGTCAACACTATCCACAGTGCCACTACAGGTAAGGTGATACCAATTAATTTAAAATTATATGAAATGAAAAAATTTCTTGAAAAATCAAATTATTAAAGCTCACTCAAGAAGAATTGGAAAATCTAACTAACATGGTACCTGGCCAGGGCTACAGTGCTCTCTATCTTAATTCACTTTCTTCTTTTTTTCTCTATGATAGCACATTCTTCTAATTTTACCTCTATTTTTCAGATTGTTTCTTCTTGAATTCCATTGGAATATTGATAGCCTTCAGAGGACTTTCATAGGTCTCCTCTCTCTCTGAGCACTTTTCCTTTAGTCCCAGTCATTCTGTGTCATAATCGATTGGTATTCTATATGTCCCTCCCACATCTCTATCCTGAGCTTCACACCTTATGTTCAATTTCCCACACTTGGCTACCCCACAAGCTCTCAAACTCAGTATATGCCAAACAGTTTATACGCTTTTGCTTCAAATAAAACTTGCTAGTTTTGTTGTTTTTCCTTACCTTAAAAAATTAGGGACTACTCTTGACAGGTCCACTACTCTCAGGATGATCTTTCAGAGAAGTTGTTTGTCTCCAACTAAACTCCATGGACTCTGAATATGGCCCTTACAACATTCAGTCCTGGGAGAGAGCTCAGGTAGCAGAGGGAAGTGGAAACCAATGATCTACCACCATGTTATGCAGTTGCAGCCACAAGGCTTGGACCTCACCACTTGTTTATTTCCAGAAGGATCCTGAGGACTCAAAACAAAATAATTAAATGAAAAAGAATCTGGTATAAACAGGAAAATAATTTAGCTTTTTCAGTAAAAGGTAAATACCTCATTTTTAGATTTTTGAAGATCAAAATAGATACATTTAAAACTTTTTACTTATTGATTTTAGAGAGAGAGGATAGGAGAGAGAGAGAAACACTGATTTGTTGTTCTACTCATTTATGCATTCATTGATTGATTCTTGTATGTGCTCTGATTGAGATCAAATTGATGTTCTTGGCATATCCAGACAATGCTTTAACTAACTGAGCTACCTGGTCAAGGCAAAGATGAGAATAAATATGAAGAAGGGGAAAAATTGCCCAAACAGTGAAACTGTTTAACTTAATTACTCTCTTATTGTTTCATAGACATGGTTCATGGATTTTCAAACTGATCCCAGAAAAAAGAATAAGTTGTCTTGTTAAGGAAATATCATCTCATCTAGGCCTATTCATCATTTCAGGTGACAGAGCAAAATCACACCTGTATAAACATAAAAGAAGTTAGACAGACTGACTACAGAAATAAAACTAGCATTTTATAACAGTGGCATAAAGAACTGTAGAAACCCATCTGGTGGCAATGAAAAATAAAAAATAACTTAGGACACATACAGATGCTTACAAAGTCCAAAAGAACTGTGAGGCCTGAGACATTTTTATCAGGAGCAGAGGAGGAAATAAGCTAGAGCTTAAAGAAATAAAAAATGAATATTGCATAAAACTATTTTCATAAGGAGCTTTCAAACCACTGAATAAAATACAGATAAAAGACAGCATGTGTTCACCAAAGCGTTTTTCAAGAGCTTATTTCAGATTGTATAAGAAATACTAGAGAAAGGAAATGGTTACTTGCATTTGTTTTAGAAAAGTGAGAGAATTAAGATCTACTTCAGATTACAAAGTCAATATTCTCCAGGAGCGATGGAAACAACTAAACAGTGCTTAGAGATAATAAAGCAATTGATGCTAAAGTAAATGCTTCATCCCATTTCCATTTTTCTCTGACTGTGGGTTTTAGAGCCAAGAATTGATGAGCTAGTTAGAGACAGGACTAAATATCAAACTAAATATTAGATCATGAATTTCAGTCCTGGTCTTGTTACTGAAGAGGTCTTTGATCTTGGCTAAATCATTTCATTTCTCTTGTGTCTCACTGATTTAAATCTACACACTGACACGTTTGCTTATTCCATAAGCATTTATGAAGACTGCATTATGTGCCAGCGCTGTATGACCTGGCATATATCTTTTGCCGGACACCCTGCACTGCTGCAGGCTACAAAGGCGAGACTAAATTGGTTAGACTTTATGAGAAGTGGAACATTCTAGTTAATGGGGACCTAATGTGGAATGAAAGTTCCTTTGGTAGAAAAAGAATATCAGCATTAAGAAGTTATTTCTGTTTTTAAAATGCATAATAAAACCTCCCTGTCTTCTGTTTTGAAATACAAACCTCTTAAAGGAGATTAGATCCACTAATAAGACTAGTTAAGGTTTGTGAAATACACATTAGGTGTGGAAAACAGCCTCAGCAGTTCTGTGTTTAATGCTTGGCACCATTGTAGGAGATCATTATAAGCCCCATTTGCAGATGGGTAAATAGAGGCCTAAAGAATGTAGAAACTTGACGAGGTCATGGGACTGCCCACTTTTCTTGTCTTTGAAGCCCACTGCTTAATCTCTCCTGTGAGGAGAGATATGAAAGACCAGATCAGAGTTTCTATAGTCCCAGAAGTTGGTGCCACTGGGAAGTGGCAAGACTCGGTAGGCATCCATCCATAGGGTAACTTTCTGATGGGTGGATTTGGGAAGAACAGTGAATGGTGAGGCCTGGGAGGTGGGAACAGAGGCTAAAGAGGTACTGGAAGGTCATAGCCTGAAGAGCTACTAGAGCTCAACACCAAACCTCAGCCTCTCTACCCACTATACCACTGCCAGGGGAAGGACAGGGGGGCATACCTCTTCCTTTCAGGCTCTTTGTGACTACTTTTTTCCTCCCAAAGCTGTCAATATATCATAATTAATACAAGTCATAATGCATGTAATAATACAAAATGATCAAATGTAAATATTTAATTTACATGTATTTAAATGTATATTAATCCATAGGATAGATTAATAAATCATAGCCACCATGTATTAATGGTTGTTATGTGAGAAGCACTATGAGACATTTAACAAAAAGCATATAAAATCTTAACTTCATTTTAGGAACTTGCTTAATTTTAAGAACTTGCCCTAACTAAGATCACTTAGTTAGGGATGGTGAAACCAGGAATTGAGCCTCATCTGTTCTATTCCAAAGCTTCTAGCTCAGGGGTGCCCACACTTTTTCAGCTTGTGAGCTACTTATAAGATGACCACGTCAAAATGATCTACCTACAATAAAAATGCAAAACATAAATTTATTTCTTCTATATTATCATTATTTAAGTTACTATTATTACTATTTAATATTGTGTATTCTTCTTTCACCTTTCTCTTTCTCAGCTCTCTTTTCAGAGGAAAGTCAATGTCATAGTTTTTATGAACAGTCCGAAAAAGCCGCTCCACATTTCCCTTCTTTGGAATAGCAATGGCACACAGACAGATGAGGCAAACACACTTAGAATATGACATAGTGAAAAAAATCCCCTCCCATGCTGTATGAAAGTGATAGGTTTTAGGCTTCTTACTCGGACCAGCTATGGCACTCAATTTTATACTCTTTGTTGTATTTAGTTTAAATAAATTGAAGGCTAACTATGCAGCAATGTAACTGAATGAGTTAGCGCGGTTTAAAGCGCATGCGTATGGTGTCAAAAGTTCAGATGTCATATTGGCTACCCTGTATGCCAATCAAAAGACAAATGTCTTTTTAATGTCATGCGATCTACCCACACTTCCTTCGCGATCGACCAGTAGATCGCGACTGACGTATTGAGCACCCCTGTTCTAGCTCTTAAATTGCACCCCTCCTCATGATCAAGAGTAAGTGGAAAGGTGGATGTAATTTGCCTCAGCTTGAGAGAGACTGTGTTTCAGACCTGTGGTTTAGCTGTTATCATGGTGGAGCAGAGAAGCAAATTCAGAGGAAACCTGGTAGGATTAACTGTGTCCTGGGCCATCTGCTGTCAGAAAACTGGAATCAACACCAGGCATTTAATAGAGAAATAAGAAGTATATCTTGGTGAATTATTGAGTATTTGAATATGAGTGAGCCTAGAGAGAAGAGTGGTCGGGGAATCCTGACATCCCCTAAACTGCACCTCTAACCACGACCCCTTCCAGGGAATCAGAGACGGATTAAGGTCGGTTGAGGCCCCTGGCACAGAAGAAAATATTGGGCCCCTTAAAAATATGTAAAAAGAGACAGGGAAAATAAAAATACATGCTAACTATATTTTACAATAAATAAAAATATTATGTATTAATTATTTTAAAATTGCATATATGAAACCAAACTTGGTGTCATTAGAAAAAAATGTAAAGTTGGGGTTTTGCGGGGCCCTTCAGAAGCTGGGGCCCAGGGCATGCACCAGGTGTGCCCGCCATTAAATCCGCCTCTGCAGGGAATGCCATTGGCTCTCCAGGCTGCCCATGGCTGCTCCCTCACTTCTGTTACAGAGGAAAGCTCCAGTGATAAACGGTATCTGAAAGAGACTATGGTCCTTCTTGGAGCTAGGAAACTCAGGCTCCTGAAAAGGTCTACTCTCCAGTAGCTTAATGCAAACTTGGATGAGTCATATGCCCTCCTAAAGCCCCCAGAACCTCCCAGTCAGAGGAAGAGGTTGAGCTAGAAAGCCTAGAATGGAATTTTCAGCTTGGTGCAGCAGAGAGAATGTTAACTCTGTCTGTACACTGTGTGATCTTGAACTTTTCACTTGACCTCTCTGAACCTTGAATTTTTCATGGATAAAACGGGAATAACTATCTTTACTTCATAATGTTATGGTAAGGATTAACAAACTCTTTGCCCATTTGGTATTTCTTGTCCTGTCACCCACCCAATTGTTCAAGCTGGAGGCTGGGGTATTACTTATTCCTGGCTGTCCCCTCATCCTCACAGATCTCATTCCTAATTTATTCCTACCTGTCTAATGACTCTCACTTCTCTCCAGCCTTGGAACTACTCTTGCCCCAGCTCCCTTCACTGTTTATTCTTAAAAATGGAGCCAGACGTCACAGGCCTTCGTTCTCTCACCAGCCTCCTTTCACCCCTCCCCACCCTGAACTGGCTGCTCCTGCCAGACAAAGCCTCTCTGATTTCTTAGTCCTCCTGGGCTCCTTTTCAGCTGCAGTCTTGCTCTGTGAGGTCACTTTTAAACCCTCCTTGTGCTCTTTTTCTGTCAGCCCTCAGCATGGAGCACTTCCTCTTGCTAATGAAGATGAGCATCTTTTCATATAAATGTTGGCCATTTGTATGTCTTGGGAGAATTGTGTGTTCAAGTTCTCTCCCCATTTTTTAATTTAGATTGTTTGCTAGTTTGTTGCTGAGGTTTGTGAGTATTTTACATATTTTGAATACTAACCCCTTATTGGAGCTATTACTTAGAAATATCATCTCCCATTTGTTTGACTGTCTGTTTGTTTTGTTGTCAGTTTCTTTTGCTGTGTAGAAACTTTTTAGTTTGATATAATCTCATTCATTTCTTTTTGTTTTACTTCCCTTGCCCTTGGGGTCAAATTCATAAATTGTTCTCTATGGCCAAGATCATGAGTTTAGTACCTGTGTTTTCTTCTATATAATTTAACTGTTTCAGAGCTTATATTTAGGTCTTTGATTTTTTTTTTTGTGTGTGTGTGTGTGTGAAACAGAAAGAGAAAGAGACAAAGTCAAAAAGAGTGACTGACAGATAGGGACAGATAGACAGGAAGGAAGAGAGATGAGAAACATCCATTCTTTGTTGCGGCACGTTAGTTGTTCATTGGCTGCTTTCTCATATGTGCCTTAATGGGGAGCTAAAGCAGAGCAAGTGACCCCTTGCTCAAGCCAGCAACCTTAGGTTTAAGCCAGTAACCTTTGATCTCAAGCTAATGACCATAGGGTCATATCTATGATCCCAAGCTCAAGCCAGCGACACCATGCTCAAGCTTGTGAGCCCGTGCTCAAGCCAGATGAACCTGCACTCAAGCTGGTGACCTCAAGGTTTCAAACCTGATCTGTCATCCTCCACATCCCTATTTGACACTCTATCCACTGTCCCACCACCTCATCAGGCTTTTGATCCATGTTGAATTAGCTTTTGTGCTTGGGGATAAACTATATTCAAGTTTCATTTTTTTTGCATGTGACTTTCCAATGTTCCCAGCACTATGTATTAAAAATGGTTTCTTTACTCCATTGTATGTTTTTCACTTCTTTTAAAAGATAATTTGTCCATATATATGTGGTTTTATTTCTGGGCTTCAATTCTGTTCCATTGACCTGGATGTCTGTTTCTCTGCCAATACCATGTTATTTTAATTATCATGGCTCTATAGTATAATTTGAAGTCAGGTAGTGTGACACATCCGGCTTCATTCTTTTTTCTCAGGGTTGGCTATTTGGGGTCTTTAATGATTTCATATAAACCTGGTGATTTTTTGTTCTATTTCTTTAAAAATGACAATGGGATTTTTGTTAGATTGCATTAAATTATATATTGCTTTGGATAATGTGGCCATTTTAATTATGTTGATTCTTCTGATCCATGAACATGGTATATTTTTCCATTTCATTGTGTCTTTTTCAATTTCTTTCAATAATGCTTTGTATTTTTTAGTATAAAGTTCTTTCACATTCTTTATTAAGTTTGTTTCTAGGTATTTCATTTTTTGTTGTTGTAATTATAAATGGAATTGTTTTTCTGAGATCACTTTATGAAGTTTAATCTTTGGCATATAGGAAAGCAATAGACTTTTGAATATTGATTTTGTATCCTGTGACTTTACTCTATTGGTTTATTGTTTCTAATAGTTTTTTCTTAGTGGATTCTTTGGGGTTTTCTATATATAGGGTTGTGTCATCTGCAAAACGTGATACCTTTATTAGTTCTTCTCTGATGTGGATGCCTTTTATTTCTTTCTCTTGCCTGATCACTCAAGTTAAAACGTTCAGAACTATGTTGAATAAGAGTGGAGAGGATTCAAAAATACTGATAAAGTAGGCAGACATTCTAACTGCCACCTCCCAGAACCAAATTTGATTATAACTTAATTTAAGAACAATCATTTTGAAAAACAAACTTTGGACTAAACGAAGAGGAGTCTATAACCAAGGGTCAGAGAAGAAGCCACATCGAGACTGGTAGGAAAGGCAGAGACGTGGCAAGGTCTGCCCGCTCCCAGGATTAAGCAGTGGTTGATGGTCTGGAGGGACACTCACTGTATGGAGGATAGTCCTGAGAAGTGTGGGTCCTAAACCCCAGGCCCAGAGACCCAGCCTAGATCCCTAGAGCTTAGAAGAGTCATCCAAACATTTAGCTGTAAAAAGAGCTGGGTTTCTGTCTATGAGAGATGGAATTCTTGGAAACGCAAGTTTCGTCTTAAAGCATCTGCATAGAAAATCTCATTCACATCCACTTACCCGGGGCTCCAGTGGAGGAGAGCTGAGAAACCTTGAATTGTGTGAGGAGAGTGTAAAGTTGGAGGCCCAGGGAGAGACACTGTGGTGGACAGACACCAGGACCCCTGTCTGAGTCATTCTTCAGTACTGCAGTCACCATCTTTCTTGAGTAGAGCAGTCCCCTCTGAGTGGCACCAGCCTGGGGAAAAGAAACTGTTGGGATACACCCTTGGGAGTATCTCCTGCTCCAGTCATGCTGACTGCATTGTGCTGAGAAGCCAGGAGGCAGGGGCACATCAGTGATTGTTTTCCAGTGTTGAGGCCAGAGCTTTCCCCCAGACTCATGCTCCAGAGTCTAAGACTGATAATTTCACTTCATGGGAAACTCAGTGGAAACTGTCCAGGGTGCAGGCAGACCAGACCTCTGGGTTTCAGAGTCCACACCCACCAGACTCTTGAGCCCACACCCTACTGAGGTCTGTGGAAAAACTCTGGACAGACTGACACCTGGGGCCAGGGGCAGAGCCACGCCCACTACCCTTCCTAATCCCTAAATTGCCTCAGGCTCCAGACTCTAGCAGAGTTTTTTTTCAGTGGCCACACCCAAGAAGTAGCCAGCAAGCAGACTGAGGCTACAGGAGATGGGACTTAGGGAACCTTTTCTCAGATCAGTGTGGGTAAAAGCCAGCTTAGGTGTTCAGTTTGGTATTTCCATGTGTACCTGGGCTCAGCAGAGGCAGCCACAAAGTCTGAATTGCTTGTAGCTCCAAGAAAATTTCTGAGGGCCAGTCATGAGCAGTGTTTCCCAGTGCTCATGGCTAGTCTTTGCTGGCTTTCTTCCAGAGAGGCCCAGGACTGGAACATCCAGTGGCCAGCTGTGGAGAGCATTGATTCAGGACCTAAAAACCCTTGTTAGTGTGGTGTCCAAAGTAAGGGCTCATCACACCTGAACCAGCTGAGAAGAATTTTGCTCTCTGTGATCAGTACCAGCACAACAGCTTATGTGTATTGGAGAGGGTGGAGCTTCACAATCAGCTGGCTTGGGTGAGAGATATTCTGCCTTGCTGGGCTAGACTCCAATGGGAGAAGAGAGAGAGGTTTGGAGCATGGACATTTAAAGTGTGAGTCCCTGTGAGCCTAGTGTTGGATCTGGTTGAGGGGCTTAGCTACTTTCTGTGGGGGCACAGTCAGCTCCAGGAGAGGACTTTCAGTCTTTATTCCAGAGACTAGGGTCTCACTAGCTGTAAGAACTTCTGCAGAGGAGACTGTTGGCTCCACTTTGATCTGAACCTGCTGCTCACCTTGTTGGGGAGAAATAACATTTGAGTGTCCATCAGTGGCTAAGGGATTAGGCTCTGTAGTATGGGCCACATTTTCCATACTGAGCTACTAACCAAGAGACCCCAGAAATAGCGGGTCTCACTAATGTTGGATTCCCAACCTTAGCTACCCTAACCCAACAAGCTTGCAACCTGAAGAGGGGTTGGTTGGGTGAGATCAGTCTGGGCCCACACTACAGTATTTCTACAGAAGAATCTGTGGGAAGACCAGGCAGCTGCAAGAGGAAGTGGAGCTGCTGGAAAGTGGAAGCAAATCTTACAGAACTTGGGGCTTTTATAGAGATGCTGTCATCTCTAAGCAGGAGAAAGCTGATCCAATTATACACAGGTTGGTTCCTCCCACACTACCCACACACAGAAAACGAAGATACAAACAGCAGAAAGAGCAGTAGCTGCAGACAGGTAGCCCACATCAGACGAGATGCCCACCCCAAAAAATTTAGAACCAACACAATTGGTAGTGGGTGGCAGACAGCACCAACCCTAGACTCAGATAGCTACACAAGAAGCGCACCCAAAGGAGTAGTCTAGCTGGTACCAGACACTGGAGAATAAATATACCCAACAAGACAAACATTGCACAGTATGTAATACACACACTCAAGCTTGACCCGTAGAGCTAGCCAGTCTAAAGTAACAACGGTACCCACAAAATGTCCAACTGCATTCAATACTCAAAGAAAACAGGAGGGAAAATAGTACCCTCAAGAAGCATTCCTAGAACAAGGAAAACAGGTGGCATGGAGGTCAGTACCATTGAGCCCATCTTCCTTATAGAGAAACTTTAAAAAGTTCAAAGTCAGACAGTGCTACCTAATACACAGAAAAAATGAGCAGACAGAGAAATGCAACACAAATGGGTCAACAAGAGAAATCCCCAGAAAAAGAACCAAATGAAATGAAAGAAACCAAACTACCAGATGCAGAGTTTAAAATAATGATTTTTAGGATGCTCAAGGATCTTAGAGCAACAATGGATAGTCATAATGAACACCTAAAAAAAGAGATAGCAAGCATCAAAAGGACATTCAAATAATAAAAAAGAACCAGTCAGAAATGACAAATACAATATCAGAAATGAAAACTGCGCTAGAAGGAATCAACAGCAAGCTGGATAAAGCAGAGGATCAAATCAGCAATTTATAAGATAAGATAAACATACGCACAAAAGTAGAGCAGCAAAATAAAAAAAAGCTCAGAAAGACCGAGGAAACTCTAAGAGACCCCTGTGAAAACATGAAGAGAAACAACATCTTCATCATCATGAAGAAGAGAATGAACAAAGGATAGAGAACCTGTTCAAAGAAATTGTAGCTGAAAATTTTCCTAAATTGAAGGAAAAAGTCACACAAGTTCAAGAAGTACAGAGGGTTCCATTAAAGAGGAACCCAAGGAGGCTTACACCAGGACATCAAAATTAAAATGCCAAAGTTAAGAGACAAAGGAAGAATCCTAAAAGCTGCAAGAGAAAAGCAGTTAATTACTGACAGAGAAGCCCCCATGAAAATGACATCTGACTTCTCAACAGAAACACTTGAGGCCAGAAGGAAATGACTAGAAATATTCAAAATGATGCAAAACAAGAACCTGCAACCAAGACTACTTTATCCAACAAAGCTATTATTTAAAATTGAAAGAGAAATAAAAAGCTTCCAGGACAAAAAACAAACAAACAAACAAACAAACTCAAGGAATTCATTACAATCAAACCAGAACTGCAGGAAATGTTATTGGGCCTGCTATATAATGAGAAAAGAAAAAAAAAAAGAAATCAAGAAAAAGAGGAATGTAGATTTAAAGAATAAAATAGCAACAAATAAGTACATTTAAGTAATTACTCTGAATGTAAATGGATTAAATGCTCAAATCAAAAGACAAAGGATATAGCAATGTCAGAGAAATGGCAGCATGAAAGATATTGCTGATCTTTCCCCTTGAAATTTTAACAAATTCTACAACTATATGCGGAGAATAAACCCCAGATGAACCTGAAATATACACACACCAGATAAATAAATGTATGATTGCATAAGAAGGTGCGCTAAAGGTAGAATCTGCTCACAGAAGAATAAAAATGCTAGAGGACTGAGTCTTTCTCTTTCCTTATAGACCTGAGGTAGAGGGAGGCACTGTTAGCACAGGCTTTATCTTGGAGACAGAGCTAGGAGAAAAGAAGAGTCTGGGGAAAGGAGCTGAGATAAGGGCAACAACCAAGAATGGGGAATAAGGCCGTTTTTGGCATCTGCTGCACACATGATTACAACCACTGGACAATTGCAGGCGCTGGGCACAAACAAAGCATGTGGCATGTTCCCAAGAACTGCATGTGAATAGCTTGTAGAGATCAGCTCATGGGGCACTGGGGAACGTTTGATCTTCCTGTGCAACTGGCAGAGTTTAACCTTGTGGTGCCAGTTGCGCTTGATCTGGCATCTGTGCCCCACTCGCTAGGCAACTTGGGCACTGACTAGCTTGGCAAAGTTTATCATGTGTTGGCAGACGCCCCTGATCTACAATCTCTGCCACAAATGCTCTTTTTTTTTTTTTTTTTTTTAAATACTTGTAAAGCCAGTAGTCGAGGCTACCATCACAGCCGCCTGGCCAATGCAGATTCGCATTAGATTCGAACAGATCATAATGAAACACAGGAGCCAAAAACTGGTGAGCCATCAGCTTTAATTCCAGCTTGCACCCGGCAGGCAAGCAAAAACACACACTGGGCTCCAAAACCCACACATTCAGTACTCACAAAGCTACTGACTTATCCGAGTTTCCTAGAATCAAAGGTTTCTAGCTCACCAGACTTATTCACCTCCGTTTCCCATCTCCTCCTGCACAAACTCTTAACAAACTGGCTTCTTCCTCAGCACTCTGCCATCTTGGTTACTTCTCCTCCACATGGCCTTAATCTGCTCTCCTCTCCAATACTAACCTCAGGAACTCAGGAACCAAGAGAGAGAGCAAGCTCCCGGACTGCCCCAGTTTATAGCATAGAAAATCCAAACTCTTAATCCAATCTACCGACAAGAAAGTCTCTGATACAAAGCCACCCATCTGAGGCATAATGGGATTCCTCCCTACATCACCACCCTACATCATCCAATCAGTTAAGGGTATGGAGAAGAGCTTACTCTTAAAACAAAACCTTAAGCTATAATGACCTGGCCTGCTTACATTACATCTTTTCCCCCACAGCCATCACAAGCATAAGGGCAAATAATATCACCCGGGTGACTGGCTTCCATGTGGGCAGCACCATCTTTAACAAAGTGAGCATATTATATTTTATCTGCCCAACAATACTACTGACTGGTCTCATTTTTTTAAAAATTTATTTTATTTTTATTTTATTTATTTTAGAGAGGAGACACAGAGTGTGAGAGAGAGAGAGAGAGAGAAAGGGGGGGGAGGAGCTGGAAGCATCAGACTCCCATATGTGCCTTGACTGAACCAGTGCAGGGTTTTGAACTGGCGACCTCAGTGTTCCCAGGTCGACGCTTTATCCACTGCGCCACCACAGGTCATGCGCCACAAATGCTCTTAAAGCTCGGACACCGGCTTGTGGTGCGCAGCCCCTGCCCTGCCCAGGGCTGTGCTTTGAGTGCTTAAAGTGGTATTGGAGGAGTGACTAGATTGTGTCACCCAGCCTTCTGGTCCCACATTGCTTCCCTTGTTGTACAAACAGTGGCGGTGGCGGACCCCCCTCAGCTGGGTCTCCAGTCTGCTCTCTTGTGAGATGTAAGAATGCCAGGGCACTTGATCCTTTGCTCTGTTAAAATGTGAGGAGGACCCCCAAAGGACCCGTTGTTGGTCATTGCTAGAGCCATAAAATTGCAAAGCACTAATAACAAGCCACTTCTACCACAGGACAGCCCTGCCTGCATCATTAGGACAGTAATGCCTCAGCATAGCTCCACCCACAAATCTCCTAGAGGCCTTCTACCAGAAAGAGAAATGTTACCTCTCAAAACAGAAAATAAATACTTTTTTCCCTTTTTTCTTTTTTCTGCTTTATCCCATTTTTTCTTCTTTCCTTTATTTCTTTCTCCTTTTCCCATGTGAACTTTATTATCCTTAGTTGTTATATTTTCTATTCTTGATTTATGCAAGGATTTCATTTCTGACACATTCTCTTCCTTTTTTTCTCTCCTCCCTTCTCTCTTCAATCACCTCTTTATTCTTTTCCTTTTTTCTCTTTTTTTCCTCTCTCACGTGAATATCATTTTTCATCAAATTATTATATTTTAGACTCATACTTCATATCAAGCACTGAAAGAGAGAAACTACCAGCCAAGAATATCATATCCATCAAAGCTATCATTCAAATATAAAGGGGAAATGAAGACATTTACAGATGTACAGAAGCTGAGGGAATTTATTACTAGAAAACCTCTACTACAGAAAATACTAAAGGGTGCTATCCGACCAGATACAAAGAACAAAACAAAACTTCAAGTAAAAATTTTAACAAAACCATAATAAAAACAAGGATAATCTGTGACAACAATAACATATAAAGAGAGTGGATAAAGATCAGCAGTAGCAAAGGAGTATGGAGTGCAGAAGCACTCATGAGAAATGGACTTTAATAAATATGATAATTTGTTTTTTAATAACGTAATGGTAACTCCCCCTGAAAATGCAAACACATAGCTTAAAAAACACATAGCTTAAAAAAAAGAAGAAACAGAAGATAGAAGTATAGAATACCACCAAAGAAAAAACAAATGACAGAAAAACAAAAAAGAACCAAACAAGACACAAAGCTATCAGAAAGCAGTATATAAAATAGCAATAGGAAATTCTCATGTGTCAATAACTACCCTAAATGTAAATGGATTGAACTCACCAATAAAGAGGTACAGAGTAGCAGATTGGATCAAGAAGCAAAACCCAATAGAATGCTGCTTTCAAGAAACACATATATAAGCTAAAAGGATAAAAATAGATTCAAAGTGAAAGGTTGGAAAATGATTCTCCAAGGAAATAATATCCAAAGAAAAGCAGATGTGGCCATACTCATACCTGACAATGCTGACTACAAGACAACAAAGGTAACCAGAGATAAAGATAGACATATCATAATGATAAAAGGGAAATTGTATCAAGAAGACATAACACTTAATATATATGCATCAAACCAGGGAGCACCAAAATATATAAGACATCTACTAACTGATCTAAAAGTACAAACTAAAATAAATATAATCATATTTTGAGATCTCAATATACCATTGATGGCTTTAGATCGTTCATCCAAACAAAAAATTAATAAAGAAATATTGGCCTTTGCCTGACCAGGCAGTGGCATAGCGGATAGAGCATCGGACTGGAATGCGGAAGACCCAGGTTCGAGACCCCGAGTTCGCCAGCTTGAGTGCAGGCCCATCTGGCTTGAGCAAAAGCTCGCCAGCTTGGACCCAAGGTTGCTGGCTCCAGCAAGGGGTTGCTCGGTCTGCTGAAGGCCCATGGTCAAGGCACATGTGAGAAAGCAATCAATGAACAACTAAGGTGTTGCGATGGCAGCGAAACGAAAAACTAATGATTGATGCTTCTCGCCTTTCTCTGTTCCTGTCTGTCTGTCCCTATATATCCTTGTCTCTGACTCTCTCTCTGTCTCTGTAATAAAAAAAAAAAGAAAAAAGAAATATTGGCCTTAAATTAAACACTAGAACAAATGAACATAGACATCTACAGGACATTTCGTCCCAAAACATCAGAGTATACATTTTTCTCCAGTGTATATGGCACATTCTCAAGAATAGACCATATGCTGGGCCAAAAAATTAACATTAACAAATTCAGAAAGATTGAAATTATACTAAGCCTATTCTCTGACCATAAGGCTTTGAAATTAGAATTCAGCTTCAAAAAACAAAGTAAACACACTCACAAAAATGTGGAAATTAAACAACATACTTCTAAAAAATGACTAGGTCAAAGAACAAATAAAAGAAGAGATAAAAAGATATATACAGACAAATGAAAATTACAACATGACATATCAGAATCTCTGGGATGCAGAGAATGCAGTAATCAAAGGGAAATTCATATCACTACAGGCTTATATGAAAAAACAGGAGAGAGCCAAAGTAAACAACCCAACTTCACATCTTAAGAAACTAGAAAAAGAAAAACAAAGGCAACCCAAAATCAGCAAAAGAAAGAGAATAATAAAAATTAGAGCATAAATAAATGAAATAGAGAACAGAAAACTATAGAAAAAATTAGTAAAACAAAAAGTTGGTTCTTTAAAAAGATCAACAAAATTGACAAATCCCTGGCAAAGGACACCATTAACAAAATAAAAAGACAATCCACACAATGGGAGAACATATTCGACAATATGACTGATAAGGGGTTTTAATTTTTTTTTTTTTTTTTTACAGGGACAGAGAGAGAGTCAGAGAGAAGGATAGATAGGGACAGACAGACAGGAGTGGAGAGAGGTGAGAAGCATCAATTATTAGTTTATCATTGCTGTCGCAACACCTTAGTTGTTCATTGATTGCTTTCTCACATGTGCCTTGACCGCGGGCCTTCAGCAGACCGAGCACCCCGTTGCTGGAGCCAGTGACCTTGGTTCCAAGCTGACAAGCTTTTGCTCAAGCCAGATGGGCCCGCGCTCAAGCTGGCAAGCTCAGGGTCTCGAACCTAGGTCTTCCACATCCCAGTCCGATGCTTTATCCACTGCGCCACCGCCTGGTCAGGCATAAGGGGTTTTAATAATCAAAATTTATAAAGAACTTCTAAAACTCAATGGCAGGAAGGTAAAGAATCCAATTTAAAAATTTGTAAAAGAGCCCTGGTCAGTTGGCCCAGCGGTAGAGCGTTGGCCTGGCATGTGGAAGTTCCGAGTTTGATTCCTGGCCAGGGTATACAGGAGAAGCGTCCATCTGCTTCTCTACCCTACTGCCTCTCCTTTCTTTCTTTTTTTAAGACAAATGTCTTTTTAAATTTATTTTTATTTATTCATTTTAGAGAGGAGACACAGAGTGAGAGAGAGAGAGAGAGAGAGAGAGAGAAAGGGGGAGGAGCTAGAAGCATCAACTCCCATATGTGCCTTGACCAGACCAGTGCAGGGTTTTGAACTGGCGACCTCAGTGTTCCCAGGTCGACGCTTTATCCACTGCGCCACCACAGGTCAGGCTCTCCTTTCTTTCTATCTCTCTGTTCTTCTCCTGCAGCCAAGGCTCCATTGGAGCAAAGTTGGCTCAGGCACTGAGGATGGCTCCTTGGCCTCCGCCTCAGGTGCTAGAATGGCTCTGGTTGCAGCAGAGCAACACCCCAGAGGGTCCAAGCATCGCCCTGTGGTGGGCATGCTCGGTGGATCCCTTGTTGGGTGCATGCGGGAGTCTGTCTGTCTGCCTCCCCCCACTTCTCACTTCAGAGAAAAAATGTGCAATTGAACTGAATAGATACTTCTCCACAGAGGACATACAGATAGATGGCTAATAGACATATGATCTCACTTATACGTGTATTCTAATGAACACAGTGAACTGGGGAACAGATAGAGGCAGAGATGGGGTCACAGGAACCAGAGGGACAGCTGTCAGAGGGACGGGGGGTGAGGGGATAGGATCAGAGAAGATGAAGGGTTTAGTGAAATTATATATACATAACACAGAGATACAGATAATAAGACAGCAAATCCTAGAGAGATAGGGGGAGGGAGTTAGAGGGAGGAGGGCAAAGAGGGTATAAAAAGGGGCACAGGTGTGGGTGGTGAGGGTGTTATATTCAGTGGAACACTTGAATCCATGTAAACAAAATAAATTAAAATTAATAAAAAATTTTTAAAAAGGAATAAAATTTTTATATGTTAAAAGAAAACAGAGTAAGGAGAGTGGGCATCCTTGACATGTTCCTGAATTTAGAGGAAAAGCCTTCATTTTTTCACCATTTTTTATATTAGCTGATGATTTGTCATATATGGCCTTTATAATGAGGTAATTTCCCTCTATTTTGATTTGAGTGTTTTAAACATAAAGGGATGTTGTATCTTATCTAATGCCTTTTTTGCATGTATTGATAGGATTATACAATTTGTCCTCTTTGTTTTGCTGATGTGGTGTATTACGCTGATTGATTTCCATATGTTGAACCCCTCCCCTGGAATGAATTCCACTTGATCATGATGTATTATTTTTTAAATGTGTTTTTGTATTTGATTTGCTAGTATTTTGTTTAGGAGTTTTGCTTGTGGGAGACTGCAAGTGGCAAAAAGCCTTTTTAAGTTCGAGGCTTATCAAAAGGCTAAGTTCTCCCCCCCACATCTCCATATTGGCTATGAAGCTGAGTATTTTGCACTCATCCCATACCCACCCCCACTTCACTTGCTTGCTTAAGTTGCTAGAAACAATTTAAATGCCCTTTTTTCTCACACTTTGTTTGTTCAGATGTTGGCTGATTTCAGTTATGCATGGTAGGGGGATTCCTGTTTATGTCTTACATGGGTTCCTGTTTATGCCTTAAGAAAATTCCTGTTTTTGCCTCAGATGTGTGACTTTGAATTGAAAACTTTATTATTTGCATATAGCTATAGAATAAAGCAAACTGGGGTCTATTTTGCTCTGTCTTGCCATCAGCGAGCAGAGGTCTCCCGATCCCATTCTATTTTTCTCTAAGTCTATTTTCTTCATTCTGCACCATTCTCCCTCAGGACCTGGAATTTTACAGGCATATGTTTATTAGAGATATTGGTCTGTAGTTTTTTTTTATATGTGTGTGTGTTGTCTTTGTCAGGTTTTGGTATGAAGGTTGTTGGCCTTGTAAAATGTGTTAGGGAGTATTGCTTTTCCTTGTATTTTTGTAAGACTTTGAGAAGGATACGTACCAAATCTTTGAATGTGTGTTTGGTAGAATTCACTAGTGTAGCCAACCAGTCCTGGACATTTTTTGGGGGGGATGTTTTTGATAGTTGTTTCTATTTCCTCCCTGTTTATAGGTCTATTTAGGTTTTTCACTTATTCATGACTCAGTCTAGAGAGATTGTTTAGTTCTAGAAATTTATCTATTTTCTCTAGGATGTTGAATTTGTTGGCATATAATCTTTCACAGTATTCTACAATGATCCTTTGTATACTTATAATATATGTGGTAATTTCTCCTCTTTTATTTCAGATTTTGTTTATATGAGTCTTTCCTCTTTTTTCCTTAGTGAGTTTAGCCAGGGGTTTGTCAATTTTATTGATCTTTTCAAAGAACCAGCTCTTTGTTGTGTTATTGTTTTCTATAGTATTTTTGTTCTCTATTTCATTTAGTTCTGCTCTAATTTTTACTATTTTCTTTCTTCTGCTCACTTTGGGTTGTCTTTGTTCTTCTTTTTCTAGTTCCTTAAGATGTAATATTAGGTTATTTCTTGATATAAGCCTATAACAATATAAACTTTCGTCTTATTACTTCTTTTGCTGAATCCCAGAAATTTTAATATGTCATGTTGTCATTTTCATTTGTCTATATATATCTTTTGATATCTGCTTTTATTTCTTCTTTAACTCAGTCATTTTGAAGAAGGACATTTTGGTGTTTAATTTTTACATTTTTTGTGGGTTTCTTTACTTCCTTTTTATAGTTGAATTCTAATTTAAAAGCTTTATGGTCAGAAAGTATTCTTGGTATAATTTTAATCTTCCTGAATATGTTGGTGTTAGTTTTGTGGCCCAACATATGAGTTATTCTTGAGAATGTTTTGTGCACCTTGGAGAATGTATAATATGATGTTTTTGAATGAAATGTCCTGTAAATGTCTATTATATCCATTTGGTCTAGTGTGTTGCTTTAGGCTGATATTTCTTTATTGAGTTTCTGTTTGGATGATCTATCTAAAGTTGTCAATGGTGTGTTGAGTACGTTAAGCATGATTATGTTTCTGTCTGCTTCTATTTTTTTAGATTAGATTGTAGGTGTCTTATACATTTTGATGCCCTTGGTTCCATGCATCTATATTAAGAAGTTTTATGTCTTCTTGATACAATGTCCTCTTTATTGTTATGAAATGTTCATCTTTGTTTCTGGTTACCTTTGTTTTCTTGAATTCAGCATTGTAAGATATGAGTATGGCTACACCTGCTTTTCTTTGGATATTATTTTCTTGAAGAATCATTTTTCAACCTTTCATTTTGAGTCTACTTTTGCTCTTGCAACTCACAAGTGTCTCTTAAAGGCAGCATATCTTCGGGTTTTGCTTTTTGATCCTATCTGCTACTCTGTGCCTCTTTAGAGATGAGTTCCATCAATTTACATTTAGGGTAATTATTGACACGTAATAATTTCTTATAGCCATTTTATGTTTTATTTTATGGTAGCTCTATGTCTTGTTTGGTTCTTCTCTTTTGTGTTTTTGTCTGTTGTGTTTACTTGGTGATAGTCCATATTTCTTTCCCCAGTTTCTTCTTTTTTTAAGCTGTGTATTTCTGTAGTGACTTTTTTGTGGGTGTTCACCGTTATGTTATTAAGAGAAAAATGTTCATATGTACAAGATTCCTTTGTCTTATGAGTGTTTTTGCACTTAATCCTCCTTTGTTACTGTAGATCTTTCTTCTCTTTCTTTTTATGTTATCGTTGTCACTGATTATCTTTGTGTTTATTATGACCTTGTTGGAGCTTTCATTTGTAATTTCGAATTGTTTTGTTTTCTGTGTCTGGTCAAATAACTCCCTTGATTATTTCCTGCAATAGGGGTTCCTGGTGATAAATTTCCTTAGCTTCTATGTGTCTGCAAAAGTTTTTATTTCTTCGTCATATCTGAAGAATAACTTTGATCGATATAACATTCTTGGTTAGTAATTCCTCTCTTTCAGTAATTTGAATGTTTGGGTCCACTCTTTTCTCTCATGTAGAGTTTCTGCTGAGAAGTCTGATGATAACATAATGGGCTTTCCTTTATATTTTATGTTCTTTTCCCTAGCTACTTTGAGGATTCCTTCTTTGTCATTGATTCTTGACAGTTTCATTCTGATGTACCTTCGAGGTCTGTTTTGGTTGAGGTAATTTGGTGTTCTATTTGATTCTTGGATTCGAGGCTCTAACTCGTTCCATAAGCTTGGAAAATTCTCATCTATTATTTGTTTGAATAGGCTCTCTATTCCCTTCTCCTTCTCTTCTTTTGATATGCCCATTGCTCTTATATTGCTCTTTTTGATGGAGTCAGACAATTTTTATAGAGCTCTCTCATTCTTTTTAAATTTATGAATCTCTTTCCTCTTCTCTCTATAACATCTCTAGTTGTCTGCTTTGATGTCACTGATTCTTTCCTCTATCTGGCTTGTCCTGTTAGCTAAACTTGCTACCTCAGTTTTCAATTTATATATTGAGTTCTTCATCTCTCTCTTTAATATTTAAATCTCCTTGAGCTCATTAAGTTGCCTCTTGGTGTTTTTTCACATCTCATTGAGTATTTTCAGAATTTTTTTACTCTCTATCATTTAACTACAAAGTTTCCATGTGATTGAGATACTATTTCCAGAGATTTTTCACTTTCTTTCTGAAATATATGTCTGTCTCATGTAGCCATGGTATTCAATTTCTTTTATTTTGATGGCATTGGAGAGTGATATTGTTAAAAACCCTAACAAAAATAACTAAAAAGATTAAAAATACCATAAGAATTATGAAAATTTAAAAAACAATAATGAGTTAAAAAGAGAAACCACAGAAAACAATGATTGAAAATCAAGAAAAGAAAAAAGTCACAAACAAAATGTACACAAAAATAAGAATAAGAATATATTAAATTAAAGAAAATAAAATTCAAAAGAGAAAAAGAATCAGAAGATAAAAGGGAAAATAAAAAAAAGGAAGAACAAAGTTTTGTTTTGAGAGTCTACTATTTTCTTTCAGCAACTTCACTGTATTACAAGTTTTATCTCTGTAAAATTCTTGGGCTGTCCTCTGCTGAGATGTTGCTGTTGCAATGATGTAGGCAGGCCTGCAGTTGTGTTGGTGGAGATGTTCTGAGGGCTTTACAGTTTCAGCTTTATGGCTTTGGCTTTTAGGCTTTATAGCTCCAACATTGGTGATCTTAGGTCTTCGGCTGATACTCTGCACATCTCAACAGACAGGGGACCAGATGTGGAGCACCTCTGTTTTTCAGGAGAGAGTGTAGCTCTGAAGAACTAATTGTGGGGTTTGTCTCTGTCACTATACATACCGCAATGTGAGGGAGGTGAGATATGGTAGGCTGAGGGCTGCACTTTACTTTTCTCTGTCTCTGTCGAGTGCTGACTGCAGGCAGACAGTGTGAACACTGGCTGAGACCCCACATTATGGCTGCTTTGCTTTATCTCTCCCTCTGCCCCTCTATCTCACCATTCCTTCTGGCAGAAGGAGGCCCAGTCACTCCTGGTTTCCCTCTCTATACTCCTCAGAAAAAACCTAGACAGCTTGAGCTTCCTTCCCCTTGTAGTCTGGTAGAGAAAAAGGAAACCATAATTTTGGCATTGTCTCCTCTCCAGAGCTGATTGCATATGTGTTTTATCTTATGCTGCCCTTTTCAACCTGACCTACCTTTAGTCAATTTGGTGCATAGATCTTTCAGGCATGCTTGTGAACTAGCTGGAGTTCCTGTGCTGCATTATAGTTATTTGATTTGTCAAATTTTCAAGGGGATAGATCAGGAGCATAGCCATTTCTCTGATGTCAGAAATATATATTTTTAACATTAGTTATTTTTTCAATTTAGACATTTGAAAAGAATTTAATGTAGTCAAATCTCCTTTTCCTTTTTCAAATGGCTCTGGATTTGAGTCTCTATTTCAAAGGCCTTTTCCACTTTGGAATAATGAAATGGTCTCTCAAGATTTTCTCTAATCCTCTTATAAAAGTTTAATATTTTTTTAAAAAATGTTGAAATCTGTTGGACATCTGGAGTTTATTTTGGCTTAAAGGGAGAGTTAGAGATCTGAATCATTTCTTCCCCAATAGCTTCCTATTGATGGAGATGTCCATCTTGTTCCTCCTACTGATAACAAAGCCACCCTTGTTCCTAACTAAATCTTCATCTGTGCATGGATTTATTTCTGGACACTCTCTCCTATGTCAATCTCCCTACTTATTCATACATCTGTATGGTACTGTTAATTACTGTAACTTTGTAATACAACTAACTCTTTGGAGGGCTAGATTGCCCTATTTTTTTTGTTTTTAAAATTTTTCTCTATGAGGGTTGGGGCTCTGGTGAGGGTGGAAGAATTGATGAAAAAAGAAAAAAATTATGGACATGGAAAACAGTGTAATGATTACCAAGGGGAGGGGAAGATACAAGAAGGAATAGGGAGAATAAATGGTGATGGACTTGACTTGAGGTGGTAACACAGAACACTGTATACAGGTACTTGACTTGGACTTGTGAACACACAATAAAGTAAGCAGACAATTGACTTGGGATGGTGAATACACAATATAATGTACAGATTATGTGTTTTACACCTGAAACCTATATAATTTTGTTAACCAGTGTCACCTCAAAAATTTAATAAAAAGGAAAAATTATTTTATCATTATATTTTCACATTTATTCTGCAATTCTTTCTTAAAACTTAACTTTACACAGATGACATACATCTGAGCACATTAAACACATTGATGACTTCACTGGGGTTTCTGGACACAAGGACTTGTGAGCTGTCTTTTGGCTATAACCTGCTTGTAGGTAGAAAAGATGCTGTGCTTTGCACCGTCTTGTGCATAGCTCAGGGTACCTGGATAACTATGCACTTGATTAAGTTTCCAGGGAAAAAGTTAGAAGAACATGAATAGAGTTAGAAAGCAATATGCAGTTGTCTGAGAATTAAGAATATTTAAGTCAGAAAGGTTCTTAGAAACTAACTTGTCACTTGATAGTTGAAGAAACTGATTTTTTTTTTTTTTAGAATTTAAATGACTCAGCTGAGATCATAAATCAGGATGAAACCTTCAGTCTTCTGTTTCTCAGTTGAATCTTTTTCTACTACACAGTATGTCACCCCTTATAGAATCATTGGAAAGGGTGTTTCTTTGTTTTAAAAATAAAAGTGGAAAGACATAGGTTCCTTCTTGTTTCTCCCCTTTAAACTTTCCACATAAAGTCCATATTAAAAGAAGGAAATATACCAGATCTGCAATTCTGCTGGATTTCTTCTTCGTTTAAAGTCTGCTTAGTAAATTAGGAAGAGTTGAAGCACAAAAGTGGGACTCCAGAGTATTATTCTTTACCCAAATTAGTAAGGGTAGCTTATACATTTTATATGAGTTACACACATTCTTATTTCTGCTTTTCATTTTTTCACTGATAAACTACCCTAAACCATCTGGAGAGAGCTGGAGCTTGGCTTCATTTCCATGTAGTAGCAATTATGCTCTGGGCAGTAAGGGAGGGAGAATGAAATATCTCTGGAGCAATCAATTCCCTAGTTAATGATTGGTAGGCCTAGAGATAGTGTTATATTTTTCTGGACAGTTATGGAGAAGTTTGCAAGTGGACCCCTCTGAGGGTTTGGAGAGCAAGATTTTCCAAATGTATACTCACAGTACAGAAAAAAACTGGAATAATATTTTCAAATAGCTAAGAGGAGACAGATAACTTCTAAATTAAAATTGATGAAAAATAACTAAGTGTTCAGTTCCAGGCTTAAATTTTAATAAAAAAATTTAGTCTCTGCATATTATACTCATTACTTGGGTGATATATATCTGTTAATTATTTTTTATTTATGTGAAAGGCGTTTAAAAAGGTGCTAAAATGTAAACCAAATGCATGCAGCTTTTCTTCATTTGAGCCAATTTTTATGTCCTATTTTCCGATAATACATCTTATTCCATGAATAAGTCAAGATATGTGGCAAGAGTTAAGTATATTGGATATTAAGTCCTTGTGTTGTATACATCATGGCTATTTATAAAATGCTGTTTTTCTCATCTGTCCTCCACATTTTCTTGTATTTGTTTTTTAAATGTGAGTGGAAGGGAGATAGACAGACACCCCCACATGCTGTGACCAATATTCACCAGGCAACCACCGTCTGGGGCCAATGCTTGAATCAGCTGAGCTATTCTTAGTGCTTGAGGCTGATGTTCAAACCAACCCAGCCACTGGCTTTGAGAGGGGAATCAGTGGGAGAAGTGGGAGAAGAAGGGAAAGAGAAGCAGATGGTTGCTTCTCATGTGTGCCCTGACCAGGGATTGAACCAGGAACTTCCACATATCAGGGTGAATGAAGCTCTAATGCTGAACCAACCGGCTAGGGTCTCTCTTGTTCCTAAAATCTTAGCTATGACTTTTAAATTAATTTCATCTATCTATCTATCTATCTATCTATCTATCTATCTATCTATCATCTGTTTGTTTATTTAATTTAAACTATGGTTTCTTTTTGATATTTAATGTCATTTAGGGATTGTCTAATGAAATGTCATCCACTCTGCTCAACCTAAAATTGTTTTTGTTCCTTCTTTGATGGAGTAGAACATGTTGTACAGCCTCTTTCCTTTTTCTCCCTTAGACCTAGGGGCTGCAGGCTCTGAAGGGGTGCTTGAGGCTTCTCCCTAGGCTGGCAAGTTAGTGGGACATCATTCTTTTAGCTTCTCTTCTTAGCTCAGGTCTAACTGCTTGTTGTGGGGACCAAACCTTACTTCTTAGGGTAGCTTCTTTCATCAAACCTGAATCCATTTAAACCACTAATTTTGGATGAATATGATTTTCTTAGAAAACATAGAATACAGTCTCCTCATCTTATGAATGTAGAAATAAACTCAGGGATGATAAATGGCTTGTATGAGTATTGATAGAGTGGAATGGTTTCATTAGTAGAATTTTACCTTATGTTTATGACAGATTTAAAACAAATAAGTGAGAACTAACATTAACAAATCTTATAAACCAAATAATAGTGAATCTTATGAACCCTTATTAGCCCTCATGATACCTTATATATTAGTTCACTAGAGCTGTCATAACAGGGTGACTTAAATAACAGATATTTATTTTCTCACAGTACTAGAGGCTGGAGGTGAAGATCAGTGGTACCAAGTTTGGTTCCTTCGAGGCCTTCCTCCCTGGCTTGCAGACAGTTGACTTCCTGCTATATTCTCACATGGCCTTTCCTTTGTGTACACATCCTTGTGTACTCAGTGTATGCACATTTCCTTTTCTTATAAGGGTACCAGTCAGATTGGATTAGGGCCCACACTAATGGCTGCATTTAAAATTTTCACCTCTTTAATGACCTATCTCCAGAGAGTCACAATATGAAGCACTGGGGGCTATGACTTCAAAATATAAATTTTGGAGGACACCATTCAGCCCCAAACACCCTGTGAGGCCAGAATTATTAATATATCAATTAACTGATGAAAGAATGTCACAGAGATGTTAGATAACTTACTGAAAGTTGCATGGAGAATAAATAATAGAGCCAGATTTGAACACAGATAACCTGGCCTCAGAAGATCTGCTGAGACTATTATTTTTCAGTGCTCAGAGTTCTCTTGGTCATGGACTAGGATGATCAACACCACCTGCAAGCAGTTCAAAAGGGGGTTTAAACAGGTGGACTGTGGAAGACCCTGGTTTCCTCCAAGTTTCTGTCAATGTTTTTCTAAAAAGCTTTGTGTGGCAATGTGGAACATCTAACCCATTTTGCCTCCTTTTACACTAGGTCTTGGCCAGAGAAAGGGGGCTGGGACCTAATCCTGTGACCCCCTATTGGGCGGTGCATAGGGAATTGATGCCTGGTGTAGTGCTGCTCTTTTACAGGGGATTCATTGTTTTCCCATATTGGCATTTGGCTCTCTAAGCCCACTTGTTTTGTTTCCCTGTTGCTTGAGGAACGGAATGATTAAATGTTTGTTATGGCAGAAAAAAAATAAAAAGAAAGAATAAAATGTAAAGCTATGCTATGGGAAAGCTGTCAATGACCAGTAAAACAGACGTTTAAGATCCTTGTTAATAATTTTATAAAATAAAAGAAATTTATAAGATACACTTCTAAAATAAAGCAGAGTATATGTAAATGCAATATGTATCTCAATTTCAATGAATAAAGTCTAGAAAAATAAGTTGTCATCTCTCTTTCACTGCTTTCAATGGTTGGCTTTCTGATCTTTGAATGAAACCACCATACCTCCCCATAGACGCCATCACATAAACATATGTATTGTAGAGTCAAATTCTTATTTAGTTTAGGTGGAATTTTCGACCCAAATGAGTCTCATCTGTTTAAATCATGCAGCTCCTGCTATATGCTAGTAATATAGGTTTCTGCCTCCCTTTTCAACCTTCTGTTCACACTTCTCTTTATAAAAAGATGATACTGGAAAGTGATACAGAAAAACCTTCCCTGGAACAGAGAAATTTATAGCATCTTTTAACATTAGAGAAATTATGATTGCTTTACTAAGGACAGTTTTATCGAAGGTAATGATATTATCTAGATACCTCTGTTAACCCCAAATATATTTTCTCCTTGTTTCTAAAATCACATTTACTAAGATATTTTCGATTCTAAAACCAGATTCAATTTTTCTATCTTGCACAATAATTAAGTATGGGAAGCAATCTAAAAACCCCAAAGCATGCAGGTTTTACTGCAGCTGCAAGTTTGTAAATATAGTGGCAAATACTTAAGAAAAATTGCAGCTGATCAGTGAGAAATGCCAGCATACTTTTTTCTAAAAACATTTGAAGAGCAAACAAATACCTGTAGAAACTTCTACAGATAATGAGATATTTATTACGTCATTAAAATGGTGCTTTCAGTGATAAAATAAGCACAGGTGGATTATGTCTCTGCACAAAACAGGATATGTAGTTTAGAAAAAATAAAATAAGGGAAGGGAGGAGAGGGAGAGGGTAACGGTCAGGGAAGGGCACAAAGAAAACCAAATACAAGGTGACGAAAGACAATTTGACTTTGGGTGAGGGGTATACAACATAATCAAATGTCAAAATAACCTGGAGATGTTTTCTCTGAATCTATGTACCCTAATTAATCAATGTCACCCTGTTAAAACTAATTGTCTAAATAAAAAAGAAATGTTAATTTAAAAAAATTAAAAATAAATTATAAATAAAGCACTGCAGAATACTAGTGATCTGAGTTGATGGTTAGCTGAAAATGAGAGACCAGAACTAGCCCTTGAAATGTCCCCTAACGCCTGTGCAGAGTGAGATGTTTAGTAAGAATGGATAAATCTTATCTGCTTGTTCAGTTCACTTCAAATATTGGTGAGTTTCTGCAGGTTATCTGGTGAGGTGGAGCTATGTGCAATTATATGCCATCCTCCAAGTTAATAATTATTTGGAACAGCAATTCTGAATGGTGGGGCTGGGAAAGTATCTACACAGGTGCACTTTCAGAGATTGCCATGAAGGATACGTCTGAAAGTGTCCCACCAGACAAAGTTCTGAGATGTTGAAAGAAGAGGGGAGAGCACAACTGGAGCATGGACATGTCAAAGTGCAGATCCTAGTCAGTGATGAGAAGAGTCCTGTGGAGGAGATACAAATACAAGGAGCAGAGAATAAAGCCGTGACTGTTCTTAAACTTCCAAAGTGCATCCCGTGGGGAGGAATTGGAAATGATGCCATTATAGGTGTTTTAAATCTGGTTTGTAGCTTTTTTGCCTTTTGGTTAAGTGTCTGTCTCTTCTAGTATGTAGGTCTGGATGCCAATGGTCGTTTCACCAAGGGATGCGTGGACTCTACAATAATGAAATCTCATATTTTAAACCAAAACTATATTCAAAGTAGAAAATTAGTTACCAATGTGATTTCTGTTTGATTAGACTCTGTAGTCAGACTTCTAAAGAATGTACTTCCTTTCCAGTTAGATATGAGTCTAAGAGATGAAATTATTGTCTTCTAGGTCTTGAGTCCTTCTTCCATTTCACTCTCTGGTCCTGTATCTGAGGATCACAGAGAACACTGTGACAGGACCTTTGTGGTTCACATGGAGAAGCACAGTTCACTAAAAAAAGTTAGGTAGTCTTTACAACAGTGTATCAATATTCCATATAATATAAACAGATTGGATCCTAATTTTTTTTCCTACAAATATTGAAGAAGTGGTTCCTAATGTCAGTGAAGAGGTGGGGAAATGAGAATGATACTTTAAATGTTCTTCTGGTAAGCCAAGGGCATAAGATCTACAGGTTTGGGGACTGTATATACCATCCCTGCAATGTGTCCAGTGGGCTGTGGACCCCAAGACAAAACATACTACAGCTATCTCTGAGCCCCAGATACTACTGGACTCACATGCTTGTGAGTTCTATAGTAAGAAAAGAAGTTTCAAGTTCTATACGAGAGATAGATTTTTAAGCCTTTTTCTAGACATTCTAAGTCTGGTTATGGGTTAAGTGTATCTGCCTCTTCTGACACCCTTGTAAAAAAAGGAAAAAATAAAAGCATACATTGATGTTCTAATCTTGGGAGGGCTAATTTTATATGTCAACTTGACTGTACTGAGAAATGCCCAGTTAGCTTGAAAACAGTATTTCTGAGTGTGGCTATTATGATGTCTCAGGAAGAGATTTGATTCAGTAAGTAGAATGACTAAAGAGACTTACCCTCGCCGATGTGTGAGGACAATATCCAATTCATTGAGAATCCAAATGGAATAAAAAGCCAAATTCTTTATTTTTTCCTGAGATGGGAAGTCACTATTTTTTTTTCCCTGAGGTATCAGAGGTCCTAATTCTCAAACCTTTGATTTTGAACTGGGGATTACTCTATGGGCCCTTCTGGTTGCTGAGCTTTCGGACTCGCACTGAATTACATCAGCTTTCTGGGTTCTTCAGCTTGCAGATGGCAGATTGTGGGACTTTCTGGGTTTCATAATTACATAGTCAATTCCTATAATAAATCATCACATATATAATTGGTTCTGTTTCTCTGGAGAACCCTGATTAATACACTCTCAGTACCTCAGAATGTGACCTTATTTGGCAATAAGGTGATTATAGATGTAGCAATTAGTTTAGATGATACTAGAGAAAGGTGGACCCTAATCCAATATGACTGGTGTCCTTATAAGAAGAGAAAATTTGGAGACAGATGTGCACACATACAGAGATGAGAATGATGCTTCTATAAGCCTTAAAATGCCAAATATTTCCAGCAACCCTCAGAAGTTGGGAGAGAGCCATGGAATAGATTCTTCCTCAGAGCATTCAGAAGAAATTAACCCTACTGGCAATTTGATTTAAAACATTTAGACTCCAGAACTGTGAGACGATGCATTTCTGTTATTTAAACCACTTGGTTTTTGGTTCTTTATTATGACTGCCCTAGCAAACTAATCCAGGTTTCAACAATTGAGGAGGAGACCCAGCCCAGAGGAAGCAGCCTCTACAGCAAAGGGTGTGTATTGAAAGGAGGTTGGTGAGAAGTGTTGGTTCTTGGTCCAAAGTCTTCAAGGTTTTTTTCCATAATCACTAATAGGATCACTGCCTTCTCTCTGTGGAATTTCTGTCAGTTACATTTTATTCAAATGCCAAAGGTCTCCATCTTATGTAGAGATTGGCTAACAATCAAAGTCTAAACTAAGATGAAATTTTTGGTTTTAGCTATTTAATTTTCTGCTGCTGTTGAAAATCTGAAATTTCCCTCAAGTTTTTAAAAATATTTATTGATTTTAATTTATTGTGTTTACATAGATTCAAGTGTCCCACTGAATACATCTCCCTCCCCCTCAACTCCCTTGTTCCCCTTCCCTTCAGGATTTGCTGTCTTGCTTTCTATAATGCTGTGTTATGTATATATAATTTCACTAATCCCTTTCTCTTCTCTGATTCCATCCTCTCCTCCCCTTTCCATCTGATCACTTTTCCTTTGGTCCCTTTGATCCCACCTCTACCTCTATTCTGTTCCTCAGTTCACATTGTTCATAAATTCCTCATATGAGTGAGGTCATATGATATTTTTTCTTTCTATGCTTGGCTTTTTTCACTTAGCAAAATAGTCTCCAGGTTCATCAATGCTGTCGCAAAAGGTAAGATTTCTTCTTTTTCACCACCGTGTAGTATTCCATTGTGTATATGTACCACAGCTTTTTAATCCAATTATCCATTGAAGGACACTTGGACTGTTTCCAGATCTTGGCTATTGAAAAAAATTCTGTAATAAACATTGGGGGGCATTTCTTCTTTTAAATCAGTAATTTTGTATTCTTAGAATATATTCCTAAAAGTGGAATAGCTGGGTTAAAAGGCAGCTCCATTTTTAATTTTTTGAGGAATCTCCATACTGTTTTCCACAGTGACTGCACCAGTCTGCATTCTCACCAGCAGTGCAGGAGGGTTCCCTTTTCTCCACACCATCGTCAGCTCTTATTATGTGTTGTTTTGTTAATGAGCACCATTCTGACAGGTGTGAGGTGGTATCTCATTGTGGTTTTAATTTGCATTTCTCTAATGATTAATGATGTTGAACATTTTTTCATCTGCCTGTTGGCCATCTGTATGTCCTCTCTGGAGAAGTGTCTATTCATTTCTTTTGCCTATTTTTTGATTGGATTGTTTACTTTCCTGGTGTTGAGTTTAAGAAGTTCTTTATAAATTTTGGTTATTAACCCCTTATTAGATGTATTATCAAATATGTTCTCCCATTGTGTAGTTTGTCTTTTTATTTTGTTCATATTGTCTTTAGCTGTGCAAAAGCTATTTAGCTTGATATTGTCACCTTTGTTCATCCTTTCCTTTATTTCACTTGCCTGTGGAGATCAATCAGCAAATACATTGCTGTGAGAGATGTCGGAGAGCTTACTGCCTATGTTTTTTCCCATGATAATTATGGTTTCACGAGTTACATTTAAATCTTTCATTTTGAGTTTATTTTGTGTATGGTATAAGTTAGTGGTCTAGTTTCATTTTCTTGCAAGTACCTGTTCAATTTTCCCAATACCATTTGTTAGAGAGATTGTCTTTATTCCATTGTATGCTTTTACCTCATTTGTCAAATATCAATTGTCCATAAAGGTCTGGGTTTATTTCTGGGTTCTCTGTTCTGTTCCATTGATATGTATGCCTGTTCTTATGCCAGTACCAATCTGTTTTGAGTACGATGGTTTTGTAGTATAACTTGATATTAGGAAGTGTGATACCCCTCACTTTATTCTTTTTTTTTTCAGGATTGCCGAGGCTATTCATGTTTGTTTTGGGTTCCATATGAATTTTTGGAATATTTGTTCTATATCTTTGAAGTATGACATTGGTATTTTAATACGAACTACATTGAATTTATAGATTGCTTTTAGTAATATAGACATTTTAATGATGTTTATTCTTCCTACCCATGAACACAGTATATGCTTTCACTTGTTGGTATCTTCCTTGATTTCTTTTATCAATGTTTTATATTTTTCTGAGTACAAGTCCTTAACCTCTTTGGTTAAATTTACTCTAGGTACTTTATTTTTGTTGTTGTTGTTGCAATAGTGAAGGGAATTGTTTTCTTATTTTCTCTTTCTGACAGTTCATTGTTGGTGTATAAAAATGCCAGTGACTGAATATTGATTTTATATCCTGCCACCTTGCTGAATTCATTTATCAGGTTCAGTAGTTTTTTGACTGAGACTTTAGGGTTTTCTATATACAATATCATATCATCCGCAAATAATGATAGTTTTGCTTCTTCTTTTCCAATTTGGATGTCTTTTATTTCTTCTTCTTGTCTTATTGTTGTGGCTAGGACTCCAGAACTATGTTAAATAAGAGTGGTGAAAGGGGGCACCCCTGCCTTGTTCCTGATCTTAAGGGAATTTCTTATAATTTTGCCCATTGATTATGATGTTGGCTTTGGGTTTGTCATAGATGGCTTTAATCATGTTTGGGTATGATCCCTGATCCCTGTATCCCCACTTTGCTGAGAGTTTGATCATAAATGGGTTCTGGATTTTATCAATTGCTTTTTCAGTATCTATTGATATTATCATGTGATTTTTATTTTTTCTTTTGTTTATGTTTTAAATCACATTGATTTATTTGCATATAATGTAGCAGCTGTGTCTCCCTAGAATAAATCCCACCTGATCATGATGTATGATTTTTTTCATGTATTGCTGGATCCAGTTTGCTATTATTTTGTTGAGAATTTTAACATCTAAGTTTATCTGGGATATTGGCCTACAGTGTTATTTGTTGTTCTTTTTCTAATTCTTTTAGATGCAGGGTTAAGTTGTTTACTGGAGCTTTCTCTAGCTCTTAAGGTATACTTGTAGTGCTATGAACTTCCCTCTCAGGACTGCTTTGTCGCATAAATTTTGAGTTGTATCTTCATTTTCATTTGTTTCCAGGAATTATTTTATTTCTTCATTGATCTCATTGTCAATCCATTTGTTATTTAATAACATGCTATTTAGTTTCCAAGTGTTTGAATGTTTTTTAGTTTTTCTATTGTAGTTGATTTCTAGTTTCATGCCATTGTGATTCGAGAAAATGCTTGATATGATTTCAATCTTCTTAAATATGTTGTGACTCATTTTGTGTCCTAACATGTGGTCTGTCCTAGAAAATGTACCACGAGCACTTGAAAATAATGTATATTCTGCTGCTTTAGGGTGAAAGGTTCTGAAGATATCTATTAAATCAAGTTGATCTAGTGTGTCCTTTAAGAATGCACTTTCTTTATTAATTTTCTTTCTTGAGGATGTATGCAGTGATGTTAGTGGTATATTAAGATCACCTACTATTATAGTATTGCTGTTGATCTCGCTCTTTATGTCCATCAATGTCTGCTTTATCTATTTATGTGCTCCTATATTAGATGCATAAATATTTATAATGGTTATATCTTCCTGTTGGATTGCTCCCTTAATCATTACGTAGTGACCTTCTTTATCCTTTACTATAGCCTTTTTTTAAAATATATTTTATTATTATTAATTTTAATGGGGTGACACCAATAAATCAGGGTACATATGTACAATGAAAACATCTCCAGGTTATCTTATCATTCAATTGTGTTGCATACCCGTCACCCAAAGTCAAATTGTCCTCTATCACCTTCTATCTGGATTTCCCTGTGTCCCTCCCCTCCTCCCTATCTCACCCTTCCCTCCCTTCTCCCACCCCATAACCACCACTCTATTGTCCATGTCTCATAGTCTCACTTTTATGTCCCACCTATGTATGAAATCATGCTGTTCTCAGTATTTCTTTTTTTCTGATTTACTTATTTCACTCCGTATAATGTTATCAAGGTACATCCATTTTGTTATAAAGGATTCGATGTCATCATTTCTTATGGCTGAGTAGTATCCCATAGTATATATGTACCATAGCTTTTTAATCCACTCTTCTTCTGACGGACACTTGGGCTGTTTCCAGATCTTCACTATTGTGAACAATGCTGCCATGAACATGGGAGCGCATCTCTTCTTTTCGAACAGTGCTATGGTGTTCTTAGGGTATATTTCTATAAGTGGGATAGCTGGGTCAAAAGGCAGTTCGATTTTTAATTTTTTGAGGAATCTCCAAACTGTTTTCCACAGTGGCTGCACCAGTCTGCATTCCCACCAGCAGTGCAGAAGGGTTCCCTTTTCTCCACATCCTCGCCAGCACTTGTTCTGTGTTGTTTTGCTGATGAATGCCATTCTGACTGGTGTGAGGTGATACCTCATTGTGGTTTTAATTTGCATTTCTCTAATAATTAGTGATGTTGAGCATTTTTTCATATGCCTGTTGGCCATCTGTATGTCCTCTTTGGAGAAATTTCTATTCATTTCTTTTGCCCATTTTTTGATTGGATTGTTTGTCTTCCTGTTGTTGAGTTTTATAAGTTCTTTATAAATTTTAGTTATTAACCCCTTATCAGACGTGCTGTCGAATATGTTTGCCCATTGTGTGGTTTGTCTTTTTATTCTGTTCTTATTGTCTCTAGCTGTGCAAAACCTTTTTATTTTGATATAGTCCCATTTCTTTATCTTGCCTTTTATTTCATTTGCGCGTGGAGATAAATTGGCAAATATATTGCTGCTACAGATATCAGAGAGCTTGCTGCCTATGTTTTCTTCTAAGATGCTTATGGTTTCACGGCTTACATTTAAGTATTTTATCGATTTTGAGTTTGTTTCTGTGAATGGTGTAAGTTGATGGTCTAGTTTCATTTTTCTGCAGGTAGATGTCCAATTTTCCCAACACCATTTGTTAAAGAGTCTGTCTTTACTCCATTGTATGTTCTTTCCTCCTTTGTCAAATATCAGTTTTCCATAAAGCTGTGGGTTTATTTCTGGATCCTCTGTTCTGTTCCGTTGATCTATGTGCCTGTTCTTATGCCAGTACCAGGCTGTCTTGAGTATAATGGCCTTATAGTAAACCTTGATATCTGGAAGAGTGATACCTCCTGTTTATTTTTTCTTTTTAAGATTGCTGAGGCTATTCGTGTTCTTTATTGGTTCCATATAAATTTTTGGGATATGTGTTCTATATCTTTGAAGTATGTCATTGGTATTTTAATTGGTATTGCATTGAATTTATAAATTGCTTTGGGTAATATAGACATTTTAATGATGTTTATTCTTCCTAGCCTTGAGCACGGTATATGCTTCCACTTGTTTGTATCTTCCTTGATTTCGTTTATCAATGTTTTATAATTTTCCGAGTACAAGTCCTTAACCTCCTAGGTTAAATGTACTCCTAGGTACTTTATTTTTTTGGCTGCAATAGTGAAGGGGATCGTTTCCTTAATTTCTTTTGCTGACAGTTCATTGTTGGTATATAGAAATGCTTCTGATTTCTGAGTATTAATTTTATATCCTGCCACCTTATTCAATTCATTTATAAGGTCCAGTAGTTTTTTGACTGAGACTTTAGGGTTTTCAATATACAATATCATATCATCTGCAAATACTGACAGTTTTACTTCTTCTTTTCCAATTTGGATGCCTTTATTTCTTCTTCTTGTCTGATTGCTGTAGGAAGGACTTCCAGAACTATGTTGAATAAGAGTGGTGAAAGTAGGCAACCCTGCCTGGTTCCTGATCTTAAGGGGATTGCTTTTAATCTTTGTCCATTTAGTATGATGTTTGCTGTCGGTTTATCGTAGATGGCCTTTATCATGTTAAGGAATAATCCCTGTATTCCCACTTTACTGAGAGTTTTGAGCATGAATGGGTGCTGGATTTTATCAAATGCCTTTTCTGCATCTATTGAAATTGTCATGTGATTTTTGTCCTTCCTTTTGTTTATGTTATGAATCACATTGATTGATTTGCGAATATTGAACCAGCCTTGCCTCTCCAGAATAAATCCCACTTGATCATGGTGTATGATTTTTTTCATATATTGCTGGATCCGGTTGGCTAATATTTTGTTGAGAATTTTAGCATCTAAATTCATCAGGAATATAGGCCTATAATTTTCTTTCTTAGTTTTGTCTTTGCCCAGTTTTGGGATCAGAATTATGCTCGCCTCATAAAAGGAGTTTGGAAGTCTTCCTTCCTCTTGAATTTTTTGAAATAGCTTGAGGAGGATAGGAGTTAGTTCTTCTTTGAATTTTTGATAGAATTCACTTGTGAAGCCATCAGGTCCAGGACTTTTCTTTATTGGAAGTTTTTTGATAACTGTTTTGATCGCATTTGTTGTAATTGGTCTGTTTAGGTGTTCTGATAATTCCAGATTGATTTTTGGAAGTTTATATGATTCAAGAAACTTGTCCATTTCACCGAATTGTCTAATTTTTTGGCATATAGTTCTTCATAGTATTTTGTTACAATGCTTTGTATTTCTGTTGTGTCAGTTGTTATTTCTCCACTGTCCTTTCTAATTATATTTATTTGAGTCCTCTCTCCTTTTTCCTTGGTTAGTCTAGTTAAAGGTTCATCAATCTTGTTTACCTTTTCAAAGAACCACCTTCTGGTTTCATTGATCCTCTGTATTGGTTCTTTAGCCTCTATGTCATTTATTTCTGCTCTAATCTTTATTATTTCCTTCCTTCTACTTGTCCTGGGTTTATTTGCTGTTTTTTTTTTTTAGTTCTTTTAGATGCAGGGTCAGGTTGCTTATTTGAGCTTTTTCTAGCTTCTAATGATATGCCTGTAGTGCAATAAACTTCCCTCTCAGAACTGCTTTTGCTGTGTCCCATAAATTTTGAGTTGATGTATACTCATTATCATTTGTTTCTAGAAACTTTTTATTTCTTCTTTGATCTCATTGTTAATCCATTCATTATTTAATATCATGCTATTTAGTTTCCAAGTGTTTGAATATTTTTCAGTTTTTCTTTTGTGGTTAATTTCTAGTTTCATGGCATTGTGATCAGAGAAAATGCTTGATATGATTTCAATCTTCTTAAATTTATTGAGACCATTTTTGTGTCCTAACATGTGGTCTATCCTAGAAAAGGTACCATGAGCACTTGAGAAGAATGTATATTCTACTGCTTTAGAGTGAAAAGTTCTGAAGATATCTATTAAATCAAGTTGATCTAGTGTGTCCTTTAAGTCTGCTGTTTCTTTATTAATTTTCTTTCTTGAGGATCTATCCAGTGTTGTTAGAGGGGTATTGAAATCCCCTACTATGATAGTATTGCTGTTAATCTCGCCCTTTATATCCATCAAAGTCTGCTTTATGTATGTCGGGGCTCCTATATTTGGTGCATAGATATTTATAATCGTTATATCTTCCTGTTGAATTGTTCCCTTTATCATTAGGTAGTGTCCTTCTTTATCTATTACTACAGCCTTTGTTTTAAAGTCCATTTTGTCAGCTATAAGTACTGCTACCCGGGCTTTTTTTTTCATTTCCATTTTCATGAAATATTTTTTTCCATCCTTTTACCTTCAGTCTATGTGCATCTTTTGTTTTAAGGTGTGTCTCTTGTAGACAGTATATATATGGGTCCTGTTTCTTGATCCATGCAGCTACCCTAGGTCTTTTGATTGGATCATTTAATCCATTTACATTTAAGGTTATTATTGATATGTAGTTGTTTATTGCCATTTTATTCTTTAAAGTTGTATTCTTCTTTTGCTATATTTTTTTCTCCCTTTATAC
The DNA here is from genome assembly GCA_037038555.1 of Rhynchonycteris naso. Lineage (NCBI taxonomy): Eukaryota > Metazoa > Chordata > Mammalia > Chiroptera > Emballonuridae > Rhynchonycteris > Rhynchonycteris naso. Next base: position 236,404,810 of record CM072998.1, read on the forward strand.
TGTTCACAACAGGCCCCTTAGTATCTCTTGCAGAATTGGTTTGGTTTTTATGAATTCCTACAGGCTTTCTTTTTCTGGGAAGCTCTTTATTTCTCCTTTAATTTTAAACGTTAGCCTTGCTGGATAAAGTAGTCTTGGTTGTAGGTTCTTGTTCTGCGTTACTTTGATTATTTCTTGCCATTCCCTTCTGGCCTCAAGTGTTTCTGTTGAGAAGTCCGATGTCATCCTAATGGGGGCTCCTTTGTAGGTGATAGCCTTTTTTTCCCTACCGTCCTTTAAAATTTTTTCTTTATTCATTAGTTTTGGTTTTTTAACTATGATGTGTCATGGTGTAGATCTTTTTGGGTTTCTCTTTAATAGAGTTCTGTGTGCTTCTTGAATGTGTGGAATGTTTCCCAGCCTTAATTTAGGGAAGTTTTCTGCTATGATTTGATTGAACAAGGTTTCCATTTCCTGTCCTCTCTCCTCTTCTTCAGGTACCCCTATGATGCGAATGTTGTTTCTCTTCAGGTTGTCACAGAGCTCCCTTAGAGTTTCCTCACATTTTTGAATCTCTTTTCCTTTTTCTTCTCTGCTTCTGTGCCTTTGTTTATTGTGTCCTCTAACTCGCTTATTCGATCCTCAGCGTCATCCATCCTGCTTTTAATTCCTTCCATTGTGGTCTTCAGTTCTGATACTGTATTTGTCATTTCTGTCTGATTCTTTTTTATTTCAATTTCGTTTTTTATACTTGTTATCTCTTTATTTAGGTGTTCATAATGACTATCCATTGTTGCTCTAATTTCTTTGAACATTCTAATTATCATTATTCTAAATTCTGCATCTGGTAATTTGGTTATATCTGGTTCATTCAGGTCCTTCTCTGGGGATTTCTCTTGATTCATTTGGTTTGCATTCCTCTGCCTGCCCATTTTTTCTGTGTATAAGCAAGTTGTGGGCACTGGAGTCCAGTAGGTGTTGCCTTTGTGTTCTCTAGGTGTGGTCTGTCTGCAGGACCCCCACCCCCTCTGCCGCTGCCTAGGGCGGTTGGGTATGGACGTTGCCAGCACCTGCCCACTGTGGCTTTTGCTGTGATTTCTGCCTCTCCTCCGCTGGAGGGGCTGTCACTCAAGCCACAAGCCTCAGGACCAAGGATAGAGGTGAGCACCTTTACTCAGCTGCGGACCAGCCTATTTCCGGACTTCCGCCCAGAACCAGCAGTCAGAGCCTGCTCGCTACATTTTCGCGGGTTGGGCGGGGCTTTTGACGTGCTCTCAGCTGTAAGCCTTTGCCCGTCCGGAGCTTTAGCCCCACCCTCGAGGCCAGGGCCCTTCTGCGCAGGGTCGGAAACCAAGGTTTATTTGGGCGGGCGTGTTTGCTGCCTTCCGCTCAGCTGCGGACTTCTGCTCGTCCCGGACTCTACCCTGCCCCTACGTTCCGAGCCCGCTCGAACACGTGGGATGGCAAATGGCGGTTTCTCCGGCCGGGCGGGGATATTAGCGTGGGCTCAGCTGCAAGCTTCCACTTGTCTTGGGGTCTACCCCATCCCCATGCTCAGAGCCCGCTCGTGCACACAGAATGGCAAACCTTGGTTTCTCCAGCCGGGCGGGGCTGGTAGCGTGAGCTCTGCAGCAAGCCCCCCGCGCGTCCCTGGTCCTAGCCCGGTCCCCGCAGTCAGGGCCGGCTTGCGCAGGGTCACAGAGCAGATTTCTGCTCGTTCCTGGCCTCCTGCTTTGTCCCCACAGGTCGAACTACAGTCGGCCCGCAGCTTTTGGACCGCTTTCGCGTGTCCCCTCCGACCCTGCTGGTCTAGACCGAGCTCACACTGGCTTGGCCTCCGCCCACGCTGACAGAACCGCGTTTCAGCGTCCTGCCACCACCATACCCTTCAGAAACCCTCAACAGAGTAGGAAGGGCCCTAATACTCCACACTGTAGGTCTGGGAGCTCCCTCACTTGTTTCACAGCTCAAAACTTCCCAAATGCCTCTTTTAGGCTCTGGGACTGCAGACTGGGGCTTGGTTCCTGGGACCCAGGTCCCTCCCCCTCTGCCAAAGTCTCCTCCCGCCAAGTGGGTCTCTCCGGGATGCCGTTAGCTCTGGGGAGCTGGGCAGCCCTCTTCGAGTTTTTGCTATTCCTACCAGTCTCAATGTGGCTTCTTTTGTGTTCCTTGGTTGAAGAGTCCACTTTAGTTCAAAGTTGGTTTATCCAAATGATGGTTCTTAAAATTGAGTTATAATCCACTTTGGTTCAGGGAGTTGGAAGTTGGTACATCCGCCTACTCCGTTGCCATCTTGCTCCTACTATAGCCTTTGTTTTAAAGTCTATTTTGTCTGATATATGTATTGCTACCCCAGCTTTTTTTTCATTTTCATTTGCATGAAATATATTTTTTATCCCATTACTTTCAGTCTATGTGTATCTTTTGTTTTGCCATGTGTTTCTTGTAGACAGCATATGTATAGGTCCTGTTTTCTTATCCACGCAGCTACTTTATGTCTTTTGATTGGAGCATTTAATCCATTTACATTTAAAATTATTATTGATATGTAGTTGTTTATTGCCACTTTATTTTTTAAAACTACTTTTCTCTTTTACTAGATTTATTTTCCCCTTTGTTCTGTTTATAACAGGCCCCTTATCATTTCTTGCAACATTGGTTTGGTTGTAATAAATTCTTTGAGTTTTTTTTCTTTTCTTTTTTTTGTCTGGGAAGCTTTATTTCTCCTTCAATTTTAAATAATATCCTTGCTGGATTGAAAAGTCTTGGTTGTAGGCTCTTGTTTTACATTACTTTGAATATTTCTTGCCATTCACTTCTGGCCTCTAATGTTTCTGTTGAGAAATCTGATGTCATCCTTATGGGGCTCCTCTGTAGGTAATAGACTGTTTTTCTCTTATAGCTTTTAGTATTCTTTCTTTATCTCTTAAGTTTTACATTTTATGTTGTGCCTTGGTGTTGGCCTTTTTGGGTTCATCCTTAATGGAACTCTCTGTGCTTCTTAAACTTGTGTGACTTTTCCTTCATTAATATAGGAAAGTTTTTAAGTATGATTTCTTCAATCAGATTTTCTATCTCTTGTTCTTTCTCTTCTCCTTCAGGAACCCCTATGATGCAGATGTTATTTCTCTTCATGTTGTCACAGAGCTCTTTAAGTGTTTCCTCATACTTTTTGAGCCTCTCTTTTTTTCTTTACTACTCTGCTTTTGTGCTTTCATTTATTTTGTCCTCTAACTTGCTTATTCAATCCTCAGCTTCATCTATCCTGCTTTTAATTTTTTCCAGTATGGTCTTCTTTTCTGATTTGTATTTGTCATTTCTGACTGATTCTTTTTTATTATTTCAATGTCCTTTTTATTCTTGCTATCTCTTTATTTAGGTGCTCATTATGTCCATCCACTGTTCCTCTAAACTCTTTGAGCTTCCTAACAATCATTATTTTAAACTTTGCATCTGGTAATTTGGTTATTTCCATCTCAATTAGTTTATTTTCTGGGGATTTCTCTTGTTGATTCATTTGGATTGCATTTCTTTGTCTTTTGTCTGTCCTCTGTTGACCGGAATGCCAGTGGGACTACTCTCGCATGCCCAGCCTGCAGCCACAGGTCAGACCACTTTCTTGTACCTCTTCCACCACCATGGTCGCCATCGGCCCTTGCCTCTACCAGACAGGACTGCGCTGGCACCAGGTCTCAGTTGTGGCCAGCCCGTCTCTTACCCTTGTGGGCAGGACTGCGCTTGTACCCTGGTCGCAGCCACGGCCAGCCCTCGGCTTCTGCCCCTGCTGACAGAACAACATTTCTACATCCTGCTGCCCGTCCTCCACCCTGCACTCAGCAGTGTGTTTGTGGGGGGGGGGCAATGCAGCTCAGACTTTAGCACTCAATACTGTATTCCTGATGGCTCTCTATTTCTAAGTGATTCTTTGCTCTGACTGCAGCTTCAGTTTGGCTGGTGACTTGGTTCTCTTTCTGGTATTGCTGTACTTGGGGAAATATTCTCTTTAGATTAGGGGAGTGACTCAGACCAGGGGTTAGGGTGGCTGTCTCTCAAAGTATTTCTCCTTGTGCCTTCTATATTATACTCTCTTTTTGCTATTGTGTTCCTCTCATCTTTCTCCGCCCCCCAGATCCCTGAGTGAGTGGTTGTGAAAGAAGTTTTCTACACGGACCCTTTAAGATGAATCCTGGGTCTGAGAAATCTGTCTCTTTCTCACAAACAGTATCCTGACTTGTTTTGCAGCTAAATACTGTCCGTATGCCTCTTCTAGGCTCTGGGGCTGCAGGTTGGGACTTTGTTCCCGGGGCCCAGTACCTTCCTCTCTCTGCTAAGCTCACTTCCCACCATGCAAGTCCCTTCGGGCTGCCTTTTGTTCCCGGGAGCTGGGCAGCCCTCTCTGCTTTTTTGCTTTTCCTACCAGTCTCAGTGTGGCTTCTTCAGTGATACTTGGTTAAAGAGTCCTCTTAGTTTAGTCCAAAGTTGGTTTTTCCAGATGATGGTTTTTAAAATTAAGTTGTAATCCACTTTTGGTTCTGGGAGGTGGAAGTTGGTACATCCACCTACTCCATTGCCATCTTGCCACCTCGATTATTCAAAACTTTATTAACTATTCTAAAAAACAGTATTATTTATTGATTTTAGAAAGAGGAGAGAGAGAATAAAAAGAGAAGTGTGGATGAAGTATGAAGTTGTAGTAGTTGCCTCTCGGGTTTTGAACCAGTGACCTCAGTATTCTAGGTTGATGTTTTCTCCACTGCACCACCACTGGTCAGGACTTTATTACTTCTTAGTTGTGCTAAAATTTTTTTCTTGTTAGAGACAAGTTTAACAACTGAAGTCTCTGTTTCAGAAATTAACAAAGATAAGGTCATTAGTGTGGAATTCTCAAGATGAGGTTAGTAAAGTGCCCTTATAAGAAGAGACAAGAGAACTTTGTTTCTGCTATGACTATGGAAAAGCCATGTGAGCACACACTGAGAAAGCAGCATCTACAATCCAGGAGGTGGGTTCCAACTACGAACTAAGTCTGTCAGCAGATTGTTCTTGGACTTTCCATCTTCTAGAACTTTGAAAAGTAAACATCTGTTATATCAACCTGAGTTAATGATACAAATATTCACATATGATGGTTATATTTGAGGACATTCCCTAGTTCCAAGCTTTCTGAATTTCAGTGTAGGGAAAAAATTTAGTCCATGTAAGAAACAGACTTTATTTCTTATTATCTAAATCTAAACACAAATCTAAACACAGATTAGTCTGTCTATACTTTCATGTTTCTTGAAACTATTATTAAAATAGTAACATAAATCTGCAGCTTGGTGTTAAAATTTCTCTGTGATCTATGTATCTGTCTCCCTGTGAGACACCAGGCATGTAATGGTTAACAAAAAACATATGGTCCCTGATGTCATTGCACTAATATGCTTGTTGGGGAGATAACAATAAACCCGGCAATTATTAAGACAGGTTTCTGAAGGCAGAAGGACAGGATGTAGTAGGAGATCAAAGAGCCCCTGGAAGGAGCGTGCAACAAAGCTGAAATTAAAGATGGTCATGAGGAGGAAAGGTTAAAGTGGCAGGAAGAGCCCAGGCAAATAACTGCTTGAGAAACTGGAAAAATTTCTTTGCAGCTAGAACACACAGAACCAAGAATGTTGTGAAAAACGAGCTAGAAAGAGTTGCCCACATCTAGACTAAGGAGGTCCTCTTAGTCATTGGAGCTTTAAATTTATTTTAAGGGCACTGATGAACCACTGATATTTACTAACAACTTGACCATATTTGCATTTTAAAACAATTCTTCTTGTTTATATGAGAAATAAATTAGATTTAGACTCACTTTGGTAATTGACTAGATATTGGATGGGAGTGAGGAGAAGGAAGAGTCAAGGAACATATCTGCGTTTCTGGCTATCACATGCTGATGGGATAAAGTATAGGGGCAAGGTATATTGGACTTTGTCATAAAACTGTCTGTTAAGACCTTGGTGAGAGCCATCTCAATGACATGGTGGCAAGACTGAAATGACATGAAAATAAATAGAAGATAAAGAAATGGCATTAATTAAGAATGGTCATTCTTTATATTTTTATTTTATTTTATTTTAAGTGAGAGGAGGGGAGATAGTGAGGCAGGTTCCTTCATGTGCTTCAACTGGGATCCACCTGGCAACCCCATATGAGGCTGTTGCTTCAGTATCAAGCTATTTTTAGTGCCTGATGCTGATTTGCTCAAATGGAGCTATCCTCAGTTCCTAGGGCCATGCTCAAACCAATAAAGCCACTGGCTGCAGGAGAGGAAGAAGTAGAGAAGGGGAAGAAGGAATGTGGGAGAACCAGATGGTTGTTTCTCCTGTGTGCCCTAACTGGGAATTGACTCTGGGACATCGTACACTGGACCAACACTCTATCTACTGAGCCACTGGCCAGAGCCAAGGATGGACATTCTTTATTGAAATATTATTTGTTAAAACACACCATTGTCCATTTCCATATAGTATTTACTTGGGAAAGAATGATGTGCTAAAATACCAAAATATAATGTTTCTATGCTGCTGGAAAGATAGACCTCTAGAATGGGGATTGTGTGGATTAGTGATATTTCTCCCAGTATTTATATAGATTGAGGTGATGTTCGGCTTTTCTTTCCTTTCCTTCTTTCCTTTTTTTTATTTTTTAAGTGAGAGGAAGAGAGAAAGTGAGACAGACTCTTGCATGTGCTCCTACCAGCAACCACCAAGGAAAGCCTGTCTGGGGCTGATGCTTGAATTAACTGAGCTATCCCCAGTTCTTGAGGCTGACACCCAAACCAATTGAGCCACTGACTGTGAAAGGAGAAGAGAGAGAGAAGAGGGGGAGGGAGGGGTAAAGAAGCAAATGGTTACTTCTTTTGTGTGCCCTGACCAGGAATTGAACCCAGGAAGACCATAAACTGGGCCTACACTCTATCCAGTGAACCAACTGGCCAGGGATGACATTGGCCTTATTTATGATAGGTTTTCACTTGTGTCATTCCAGCACCATTGCTCAAGATCAGGAGAATAGCACAGCTAAGCAAATGCTAACATACCGTAAGTCCCAAATCACTGCTTATTGCCTCAAATTGGATTGAAAATAAAGAGATAGGTCCTTGGTGATTGCTGAGGGGTAGAGTTGGAGGGGGCTATGGGGACAATAATGGTGATGTACAATGACTTGACTTGGACCGAGTGAACATGGTGAATATGGTGAAGAGAAATATATTGTAGAATTGGGCACCTGAAACCTGTATAATTATGTTAACCAGTGTAACCCCAATACATTCAATTAAAAAATATAATGAAATAGGTCCTGGTAGAACATCTGGTCCACCAATTCTCCTGGCCTGACTTAAAAGTATTTTGGCTTCACCAAAGAAGTAACACTATTTGCTCAGAGAAATCTGAGGAAGCCTTCAACCAACAAAGAGTCATTTCTGCACATAACAGTCTCTGTGTTGTTTTTTTTTTTTTTAAAGACTGGAATGGGTGTTTCTGAAGGAAGTTACCAAGGGAATCAGACTTTGGTAAATTCCTTGGGAAGAACTAAAGTTATTGCTTCCAACATAGCCACTTTTTTTGCCGCACCTACTTTCTTTGCCTGCTCAGTCCTGAACTTGGTGGACAATCTGCACCCTCCACCAACTCATCAATCTTGATAAAGTTCTTTTATGGCACAAGTATTTCTCCTCTGGCCTGTCAGGAGGCCTCTCTTGTTAACTGGCTCACTAATTCAGTGATTGATGTTACCCTACTGAGCGTGGCCTTGCTCTCTGTTCTTGATGTCTTAATGTTGGCTTGTCTTTTTCTGACCTAGTTTTAATTCTACTCCTCTGGAAATGTTGTGAACTTTTCCGGACCCTGTCTTTCCCAGATTTGCTCTCAATGGGTAGTCTGTATACCCTGCTGCATAGACTGTGGGGTTTCAAAGAGCTTAATGACTGGAATGATTCAAGTCTGATTATATAAGAAGATGGAAAACGACTTAATTCACCTCTTTTTTGTTTACTTATTTATTTACTCACTCTATAATTATATTGGAAAATACCAGATTTGATTTGAATGTATTTTTGAAAGGTCTCTACAAAATATTTTAAAACCACCCAGGAAGGCTTGTGGGGGTAGGGAGAGATAGACCAGTGGACACAAATAAAAGTCAGTTTAATAGAGATATGAGTCAATTTAGTAGTTTAAGGTAAGGAATAATTAAGATGTGAAATACAACAGATGGGAAAGATTTGAGATATTTCAACACTATAATCAATAAGACTGGTGACAGATTGGATTTTTGGAGAAATAGGTGGAAATTGTTGACAATAACAAAGATTTTTAACTTGATGTTCTATTTGGTATAATGTTTAATGAGTTAAGAGAAACTATGAACAATAATTACTTTAATTTTTTATATTGACTGCCTGGTTCTTGTGGAATATTTGACTAGTGAAGTCTGGTAAGCAATCAAAATTATGTCCATGGAGTTATGTAAACACTTAAAGGTTAAGGATGAGCACTATCAACCAATTTAGTTTTCCTTATTTGTTTTCTCTATGCTTCCAAATTTTAAAACAAACCAATCTGAGATAGTTTTCATAGATTGGAATATTATAATATTTTTTATATTACTATATTATATAATTTTTTATTTGGGTGGCATTGGTTCACAAAACTGTACAGGTTCCAAGTGTACAACTCAACAAAACATCACTTGCACCCCGCATCGTGTGCCCACCGACCAAAGGAAAGTCTCTTTCTGTCCCCATTTCCCAGCCTTCATCCCCCTTCCTGAACCTCCACCCCCACTTTCCTTCAGGCTGTTGCTGCCCTATTGTCTGTAAATATGTATTATGTCTGTGTGTTTTTTAGCTAATCCTTTCACCTTTTTTCATCCACTCCCCTCTTCTCCACCCCCCTGACAGCTGTCAGTCTGTTCCACGTGTCCATACCTCTGTTTCTATATTGTTCATCAGTCTATTTTGTTCATTAGATTCCACATATAAGTGAAATCGTATTCGTCTTTCTTTGGCTTATTTTTCTTAGCATAATAATCTCTAGATCTACCCATGCTGTCACAAAAGGTAAATTTTCTTTTTTCACAGCCATATAGTATTCCATTGTGTAAATGTACCACCGGTTTTTTATCCACTCATTTACTGGGGGGCACTTGGGCTGCTTCCAAATCTTGGTTATTATAAATAATGCAGCAGTGAACATAGAGGTGCATATATTTTTTTGAATTAGCGTTTTGAAGTGGAATTGCTACGTCGAAAGGCAGTTCTACTTTTAATTTTTCTGTGAACCCTACATACTGTTTTCCATAGTGGCTACACCAACCTGAATTTAGTGCACGAAGGTTTTCTTTTCTCCATATCCTCACCCAAACTTGTTGCTTGTTGATTTTTTGATAATAGCCATTCTGACAGGTGTGATGTAATATTTCATTGTGGTTTTTTTATTTTTTTATTTTTATTAATTTTAATGGGGTGACATTAATAAATCAGGGTACATATGTTCAAGGAAAACATTTCCAGGTTATCTTATCATTCAATTATGTTACATACCCATCACCCAAAGTCAAATTGTCCTCTGTCACCTTCTATCTGGTTTTCTTTGTGCCCCTTCCCTCCCCCCTCTCCCTCCCTCTCCTCCTTCTCCTAACCCGGTAACCACCACACTCTTGTCCATGTCTCATAGTCTCGCTTTTATGTCCCACCTATGTATGAAATCATGCTGTTCTCAGTTTTTTTCTGTTTTACTTATTTCACTCTGTATAACGTTATCAAGGTCCATCCATTTTGTTGTAAATGATCCGATGTCATCATTTCTTATGGCTGAGTAGTATTCCTTAGTATATATGTACCAAAGGTCTTTAATCCACTCATCCTCTGATGGCCACTGGGCTGTTTCCAGGTCTTCACTATTGTGAACAATGCTGCCATGAACATGGGAGCGCATTTCTTCTTTAAGAACAGAGCTATGGTGTTCTTAGGGTATATTCCTATAAGTGGGATAGCTGGGTCAAAAGGCAGTTCGATTTTTAATTTTTTGAGGAATCTCCATACTGTTTTCCACAGTGGCTGCACCAGTCTGCATTCCCATCAGCAGTGCAGAAGGGTTCCCTTTTCTCCACATCCTCGCCAGCACTTATTCTGTGTTGTTTTGCTGATGAGTGCCATTCTGACTGGTGTGAGGTGATATCTCATTGTGGTTTTAATTTGCATTTCTCTAATGATTAGTGATGTTGAGCATTTTTTCATATGCCTATTGGCCACCTGTATGCCCTCTTTGGAGAAATTTCTATTAATTTCTTTAGCCCATTTTTTGATTGGATTGTTTGTCGAATATGTTCTCCCATTGTGTGGTTTGTCTTTTTATTCTGTTCTTATTTTCTTTAGCTGTGCAAAAACTTTTTAGTTTGATATAGTCGCATTTGTTTATCTTGTCTTTTATTTCATTTGTCCGTGGAGATAAATTGGCAAATATATTGCTGCCACAGATGTTGGAGAGCTTGCTGCCTATGTTTTCTTCTAAGATGCTTATGGTTTCACGGCTTACATTTAAGTCTTTTATCCATTTTGAGTTTGTTTTTGTGAATGGTGTAGTTGATGGTCTAGCTTCATTTTTTTTCCAACACCATTTGTTAAAGAGGCTGTCTTTACTCCATTGTATGTTCTTTCCTCCTTTGTCAAATATCAGTTGTCCATAAAGGTGTGGGTTTATTTCTGGGTTCTCTGTTCTGTTCCATTGATCTATGTGCCTGTTCTTATGCCAGTACCAGGCTGTCTTGAGTATAATGGCCTTGTACTATAGATATTTTAATGATGTTTATTCTTCCTAACCATGAGCATAGTATATGCTTCCATTTGTTTATATCTTCCTTGATTTCTTTTATCAATGTTTTTCAATTTTCCGAGTACAAGTCCTTAACCTCTTTAGTTAAATTTACTCCTAGGTACTTTATTTTTTTGGTTGCAATAGTGAAGGAGATTGTTTCCTTAATTTCTTTTGCTGACAGTTCATTGTTTGTATATAAAAATGCCTCTGAATTCTGAGTATTAATTATATATCCTGACACCTTGCTGAATTAATTTATCAGGTTCAGTAGTTTTTTGACTGAGACTTTAGGGTTTTCTATATACAATATCATATCATCTCCATATAATGACAGTTTTACTTCTTCTTTTCCAATTTGGATGCCTTTTATTTCTTCTTATTGTCTGATTGCTGAAGCTAGGACTTCCAGAACTATGTTGAATAAGAGTGGTGAAAGGGGGCACCCCTGCCTGGTTCCTGATCTTTAGGGGATTGCTTTTAATTTTTGCCCATTTACTATGATGTTTGCTGTGGGTTTGTTATAGATGGCCTTTATCAAGTTAAGGAATGTTCCCTGTATTCCCACTTTACTGAGAGTTTTGATCATGAACGGGTGCTGGATTTTATCAAATGCTTTTTCTGCATCTATTGAAATTGTCATGTGATTTTTGTCCTTCCTTTTGTTTATGTGATGAATCACATTGATTGATTTGCGAATTTTGAACCACCCTTGCCTCTCCAGATTAAATCCCACTTGATCATGGTATATGATTTTTTTCATATATTGCTGGATCTGATTGTCTAATATTTTGTTGAGAATTTTAGCATCTAAATTTATCAGGTATATTGGCCTATAATTTTCTTTCTTTGTGTTGTCTTTGCCCGGTTTTGGGATCAGAATTATGCTCGCCTCATAAAAGGAGTTTGGAAGTCTTCCTTCCTCTTGAATTTTTTGAAATAGCTTGAGGAGCATAGGAGTTAGTTCTTTGAATTTTTGGTAGAATTCACTTGTGAATCCATCAGGCCCAGGTCTTTTCTTTGTTGGGAATTTTTTGATAACTGTTTTTATCTCATTTGTTGTAATTGGTCTGTTTAGGTGTTCTGATTCTTCCAGATTAATTTTTGGAAGATTATATGATTCAAGAAATTTGTCTATTTCACCTAGGGTGTCTAATTTTTTTGGCATAGAGTTTTTCATAGTATTTTTTTTTACAATATTTAGTATTTCTGTTGTATCATTTGTTATTTCTCCACTGTCATTTCTAATTTTATTTCTTTGAGTCCTCTTTCTTTTTTTCTTGGTGAGTCTTGTTAAAGGTTCTTATTTACCTTTTTAAAGAACCAGCTCCTGGTTTTATTGATCCTTTGTATTGTTTCTTTAGCCTCTATGTCTTTTTTTTTTGCTCTGTTCTTTATTATTTCCTTCATGTTACTACCCCTGGGCTTTACTTGTATTTGTTTTTCTAGTTCTTTTATATGCATGGTCTAGTATTTTATTTGAGCTTTTTCTGGCTTCTTATGGTATGCCTGTAATGCTATGAACTTCCTTCTCAGTGCTGCTTTTGCTGTGTCCCATAGATTTTAAGTTGATAATGCTCCTTATCATTAGTTTTTAAGAATTTTTTTTATTTCTTCTTAGATCTCATTGTTAACTCATTTGTTATTTAATAACATGCTATTTAGTTTTCAAGTGTTTGAGTGTTTTTCAGGTTTTCTGTTGCTGTTGATTTCTAGTTTCATGCCATTGTAATCAGAGAAAATACTTGATATGATTGCAATCTTATTAAATTTGTTGAGACCACTTTTGTGTCCTAACATGTGGTCTATCATAGAAAATGTACCATGAACACTTGAAAATAATGTATATTCTACTCCTTTAGGGTGAAAGTTTCTGAAGATATCTATTAAATCAAGTTGATCTAGTGTATAGTTTAAGTCTGCTGTTTCTTTGTTAATTTTCTCCTTGAGGATCTATCTAGTGATGTTAGTGGGATATTGAAATCCCCTACTATTATAGTATTGCTATTGTTCTCACCCTTTTTATCCATCAAAGTCTGTTTTATATATTTAGGTGCTCCTATATTAGGTGCATAGATATTTATAATGGTTATATCTTTCTGTTGAATTGTTCCCTTTATCACTTTGTAGTGTCCTTCTTTATCTCTTACTACAGCCTTTGTTTTAAAGTCCATTTTGTCAGATATAAGTATTGCTACCCCTGCTTTTTTTTCATTTCCATTTTCATGAAATATTTTTTTCCATCCTTTTACCTTCAGTCTATGTGCATCTTTTGTTTAAGGTGTGTCTCTTGTAGACAGCATATTAATGGGTCCTTTTTTCTTATCCATGCAGTTACTCTATATCTTTTGAATGGGTCATTTAATCCATTTACACTTAAGGTTATTATTGATATGTATTTGTTTATTGCCATTTTATTCTTTAAAGCCGTATTCTTCTTTTGCTATATTCTTTTCCCCCTTTGATCTTTTTACAATAGACCCCTTAGCATTTCTTGCAGCATTGGTTTGGTTGTAATGAATTCCTTGAGTTTTTTTGTTTGGGAAACTTTTTATTTCTCCTTCAATTTTAAACGATAGCTTTGCTGGATAAAGTAGTCTTGGTTTAGGTTTTTGTTCTGCATTACTTTGAATATTTCTTGACATTCTCTTCTGGCCTCAAGTGTATCTGTTGAGAAGTCAGATGTCATTTTCATGGGGACTCCTTTATAGATGATAGCCTTTTTTCTCTAGCAGCTTTTAATATTTTCTCTTTATCACTTAGCTTTGGTATTTTAACTGTGATGTGTCTTGGTGTAGATTTCTTTGAGTTTCTCTTTAATGGAGTTCTCTGTGCTTCTTGAGCATGTGAGGCACTTTCCTGCCTCAATTTAGGGAAGTTTTCTGCTATTATTTGATTGAACAACGTTTCTATCCTTTGTTCTTTTTATTCTTCTTCAGGAACACCTAAGATGTGGATGTTATTTCTCTTCATGTTGTCACAGAGCTCTCTTAGATTTTCCTCAGACTTTTTTGAGTCTCTTTTGTTTTTTCTTCTCTTCTTCTGTGCCTATGTTTATTTTGTCCTCTAACTCACTGATTTGATCCTCAGCTTAATCCATTTTGCTTTGAATTCCTTCCATTGTGGTCTTCAATTCTAATATTGCATTTGTCATTTCTGTCTGATTTTTTTTTTATTATTTCAATTTTCTTTCTTTATATTTGCTATCTCTTTATTTAGGTGTTTGTATGACCATCAATTGTTGTTCTAAGCTCTTTGAACATCCTAACAATTATTATTTTAAATTCTGCATCTGGTGATTTGGTTATATCTAACTCATTCAGGACCTTCTCTGGGATTTCTCTTGATTCATTTATATTGCATTTCTCTACATGCCCCTTTTGTCTGTGTATAAGAAGGGTTTGGCCACAGGAGTCCAATGGGTGTTGCCTACTGATCTGGCTTCTGCCTTTGGTGATGGAACTGTGCTTCTGCGTCCTACTGCTGCCACCCTCCAGGAAGCCCTCATCAGTGTGGGTGGGGATGCTGCACCTCAGACCTTAACACTCAATACTGTAGTCCTCAAAGCTACCTCCTTCTAAGCAGCTGCGCTCTGAGTGCCACAGAAGAGCTTGTTTGGCTGCTGTCCTGCTTCCCTTTGCTAGTATTGCTGATTCCAGGGGAAATATTCACTTCAGATTTGGGGAGTGATTCAGCCCAGGGGTTAGGGTGGCTGTCCCTCAAAGTGTTTCTCTCTGTGCCTCCTAGATTACACTCTGTTCCTGCTGCTCTGGTCCTCTCCTCTTTCCCCATCCCCCGGACCCCTGGGTGAGTGGTTGTGAGAGAGGTTTTCTGCCCCATCTCTTTAAGAAGAATCCTGGGTCTGAAAAAACTGTCTCTTTCTCACAAACAGTATCCTCACTTGTTTCACAGCTAAATACTCTCCGTATACCTCTTCTAGGTTCTGGGGCTGCAGGCTGTGGCTTTGTTCCTGGGGCCCAGGTCCCTCCCCTCCCTGCTAAACTCTCTTCTGGCCACACAAGTCTCTCTGGGCTACCATTGACTCCGTGGAGCTGGGCAACCCTTTCTGAGTTTCCACTTTTCCTACCAATCTCAGTGTGCCTTCTTCAGTGTTTCTTGGTTGAATAGCCCTCTTAGTTTAGTTCAAAGTTGGTTTTTCCAGATGATGGTTCTTAAAATTAAGTTGTAATTCTCTTTGGTTCTGGGAGTTGGAAGTTGGTATGTCTGCCTACTCCATCACCATCTTGGCGCCCTCTAAAAGTATTTTCTTTTGATTTAAAATGATCATAAACTAAATTCACTTATCTAATGTGCAGATTCTATTTCTGGACTTGTTAATATATTCTTGTGCTGGTAGTACATGCTTCTGTAACTAATAATAGGTGGGCAGGTAAAGTTTCATAAATACATTTTTTAAAAATATACTTGGTTATCCTAATAATTTTATTCTTCCTATAAACCTTGTAATCATTTTGCTAAATTTCATAGAATATCTTTGTGACTTTGTTTAAAGTTGTATTATGTCTCTATATTAATTAGGATAAATTGCATTTCTTACCAAATTAAGTTTTGTAGTTCAGGAATATGGTGAGTTTTCCTTTTTAAAATATTTCCTCTCAAATATAATTTTATTTATTTGCAGATTACAGTAATAGCACTTCCTCATTGTAGAGAGCATGAAATGTATAGACAAATAGCCATTTCTTTTCTTTCTCATTTTTGGACTTTAAGTAGAAAGAGATGAGATAATCACACTCCTTCTTGAGCTAATTATACATCATTCATCCCTGGAATGCTCTTTTGAAAGTCAGAAAAGGTTACCTGCTGCAACAAACACCCTCAAATATCAGTACTCACCCAGTAGAAATTTATATTTTGTTCCTGTCTATGTTGGTTCAGCTAGGGAGGAGTGGGGACTCTGTTCCACCCACTTCTTCTAGAACTCAGGCTCCTCCCATGGTGTGTGTCTCCCCACCTACCTTGCCACACCCTTACAAGCTATGTTAGATGCACCCAGAATAGTCTGTACAGATTTCTGCTTTTGTTTTTACTACCAAATAAAATAATAACTAGTGTATTTCATTTCCCTACTTGAATGTTCTTATTCAAAAAAAGTTTTGTTAATATTTATAACTCCAATATTATATATGTTAAATGATTGTAATTAAATAAATTGTTAAAGCCACAATTAAAAAAAAATACAAATGCCTATAAGAAGACTGGAAAGAAGTACATCAAAATGGTGAGCTTCAATTATTTTTATATAGCAAGTGTTACTTTAAAAGTCAGTAAGCCTGACCATGTGGTGGCATAGTGGATAGAGCATCAGACTGGGATGCGGAGGATTCAGGTTCGAAACCCCGAAGTCGCCAGCTTGAAAGTGGGCCCATCTGGTTTGAGCAAAACTTCACCAGCTTGGACCCAAGGTTGCTGGCTCGAGCAAGAGGTTACTCAGTCTGCTGAAGGCCCGTGGTCAAGGCACATATGAGAAAGCAATAAATGAACACCTAGTCAGTGAAAAAACCAAAAACTATAATAAATTACTGTAAAAAGTAAATAAGTAGCCTGTCCGGTGGTGGCACAGTAAATAGAATGCTGACCTGACCACACTGAATGGGATGCTGAAGTACCAAGTTTGAAAGCCTGAGGATGACAGCTTGAGCATGTGCTGGCTCATCCATCTGTTATATCTTTATATGTTCTGATTTTGGCTTAAGAGATATGAGTTGTCCCTAGTGTTCAGCTGGTTATCCTACGAGTATTTTCTAAGAGTATTTCTTTCAATAAAAATATATTTTTTTAATGTGAGGAAGAAAGACAGAGAAACAGACTCCTTTATCTGCCCCAACTGGCATCAACCAGCAAGCCCCTACTGGGCAATGCTTTGCACATCCAGGGCCATGCTCACACTGAGCTATTTTTAGCTCCTGCAGCTGAGGGTCCACACAGAGCCATCCTCAATTACTGGGCTAATATGTTTGAACCGGGGATGGCTGGAGAAGCAGATGGTCACTTCTCCTATATGCCCTGACTGAAGATTGAACCTGGGACATCCACATGCTGGGTTGACACTCTACCACTGAGCCAACTGGCCAGGGCCAAAAATTTTATTTTCATTTCTTTGTTCCAATAGTATTCTTTATCTGTTCTTATTTGTTATCCATACATACTAGTTTCTGCATATATAGTCAGAGTTCATGCTGTGGTTTCCTTTTAATAATAAAAAGAAAAATTAGAACATTATAAGAAAAATCATTACATAAAGCATAAACCCCAATTTTGTAGAAAAATCAGGCACTTACACACATCATATTTTTAAAATGTTCTTGTGTTCATTGACATTTTTTCATTTCATTAATGTTTATACAAATTTGCATTTTTAAGTCTCTGTGATCTGAAATATCTCTTTGCTTTTGTAGTGGTCCAAGAGAGACATTCTTAGCACCTTTCAGATATATAATAAAAAAGTGAAAGTTTTTCTAGAAATCTATGTAATTTAAATTTATTTCAGATTTGACAGGTCTCAGTTCTGTTAGTTTTAGGGTTTCAAACACATTGCCTTGAAACTATGTGTGTGGATATGGCTTTCTCCTCCCATTTTTCTATCTTAGACCCACAATGTCTGGCTCTTTTTTAAAAAACTTAGAAAGAATCAGGAACTTAGACTTTTGTTAAAATGACCACAGTGTACTTTATTTAATGATTTTGGTACCTTGTGTTGCAATAAAATAAAAAAAAAATCTACAAAATCCAAATATATAAAATTTCAAGTTTTCTTTCTTTTTTTAAAAGTTTTACAAGAAAAATCATGGAACCAAGGAAATTTGTTCATTATGGAGCACTACTTTCCACTTCATTTAATCACAAATTGCAACTAACTTAACAGACCCAATTAACTATGGTACTGCAGTACACCAAATACTCCACACACTGTGCTTTCAACGAGAGCACATGGGACCGCGGCCTAGGGACAGTGGCCTCCAGCCAACGAAGACACTCTTACAATCTGAATGCTAAAGGAATATTTGGATACATGAAATTTGAATATATATATTTACAAGAAAAAATATTAATAAGTAGTTTAATTCTTCATTTTAAATAAAATTCCAAATACATTTGTACAATGTTCACAAAGTAAAAGCACAAGAACTGCCAAGGTGATCATTTGGGTGCAGGCACTGTGTTCGTCCTGGGGGAATGTCACACAGGTCCCTAACACACACACAGGCTCTCTCAGACCTGATTTTTGTACTGGTCACAGGGGAAGAAGCACAGGAATGGTGATCAGAACATCATGCAGAGAGCTGGTGACAGGGAACTGAGAAATGATCTGTCCATTCTCTTCAGTGTGCAGTTCATCTGCCACCTGCTAACATTTTCTTTTTCAGAGATAGGTTTCCAGCAAACAAACAAACAAACAAACAAAAAAGGAATTGACCAGGGAAAGGAGCACAAAATTTTTAAGGCAAATTAAGCAAATATAGAGCAGCTTCTCCTGGTGTTGAGTGGAAATAAGGATTTTACCCCAAATCCAACTTAGAAACAAACAAAATAAAGTACAACCTCCTGAGGTTGAGTTGCTTATGTCATATACAAAGTTTTGAAAATTGATTTGCACCAAGTATCCTTTTGGAATTTTAAATGAAAAACTTGTCGGTTACAAAGTGCATGATTTCATGTTTTTAAATTAAACAACAGTTGCTGAGGTAGTTAGATGTGAAACTTATTTACTTAAAATAACTGGAGAATGAAGGACATATGTCAGTAGCAAAAATCCTTGTCATTTGAAAACAGATTTACATTGTGCAATGGCATAATGCTGAGCAAAATGCTTCTATTTTCCTATAAGGTGTTATTAATTAAACCAGAACATTAGTGATAGTAAATAATTGTTTCCCATTGCTTGGTAAGATGTCAGTACAAACAAAGCCTGCATCCCCAGTAAGTTTGTTTGTAATTCATGCTTTCACCATTTCTGTATTGAAGCTATAACATAAAGTGATATTAACTGTCATTATTAGAAATTTCTGATCTCAATACTAGAAATTCTAAGAAGAATTAAGAAAAACTGAAAAAAGTATCCATAAGAAGGACAATTTTGCTCTTACTTTTACAATATTTTTATCTTAGCCCTAAATTTGATATACTATTTGTTTCCAATTTGCTTGGTAAGATGTCAGTACAAACAAAGCTTGCATCCCCAGTAATTTTTTCTGTAATTCATACTTTCACCATTTCTGCATTGAAGCTATAACATAAAGTGACATTAGCTGTCATTATTAGAAATTTCTGATCTCAATACTAGAATTTGTAAGAAGAATTTAAGAAAAACTGAGAAAAGTGTCCATAGGAAGGACGATTTTGCTCTTATTTTTACAATATTTTTGTCTTAGCCCTAAACTTGATATACTATTTGGTTTCAAAATGGGAGAAACACTCTGGCTCATTGGTTACCTTCCTTGTTCCATGACAGGAAAAAACCTTTTGCATATCCTTCATCATTTTTCTCTCCAGGCTACTGAGCTGTCTGGTCACTGAGAAGAAAAGCAGAAACAATTTAGCAGAGGCAAAGTTCTTCCCCAATGCCCTCTCTCTTCTGCCTGCCTTTACTAAAGAGAGGCTTTAGGTGGGACCCTCAATAAGCAATTGACCAAAAACTTCATTTTTTTAGCTATCTCATACCATCCAGAAATGAAAGGAGTTTTGTGCTAACAATATGGATATAGGGAAGTTGGGATACATTCTTTTTGAGCAAAAGAGAATTTTGCATGCATTTTTATCACTTGTTTATGGGACAGAATGTTAACTGGAAATAGCTATGAAAGTTGATGGCAACAGTCATAAAAAAGCATCACACACGTTAGTAATTACATAATGACTCGTCCATAGTGATATAATCACTTTTATTCTGGCTGGAAAATAGTTTTCTAAGAGTCTCTGGTTTTCATGGAAAACTCTGGAGACTTTCATGTGGACTGGAAAACCTTAAAAAGAGTAAAATGTATGGGGCATTCAAATTTCCTTTTCCCTAGCAATTAGATGTATAGCTTATATCTAGTGTCATGTTGTTTCCCCATGCTTTTTTATCCTATAGAATTTAAAGTCTACTATTTCAAAGAATTGTCCAGTTCTATTAGATTCTACTTTGCACTATTAGATTCTGTTTTGCACCTTTGTGGTAACATCTCCCAGTGACACATTCTCCCCATTGCCCTCCTTTCCTCCGAGCTTGTCCACCTGAAATCCTGCCACACCTGTTCTTATTTCCCAGCTCTCATATCTAGTCAATTTCAATTTTCTGGTGTAAAAACAAAGACAATATACTTCCCTTCATAGTAACAAGGATATCCTGCTGCACTTTTTGTTGAAAAACTAGTAATGATAATAACTATCTAGGGAAGTCCACATTATTTTGATTTACTTCTCTATAGTCATATTCAGAGTCTAAAGAAAGAATATATATATCTAAGTCTGGTGCGGTGACACAAAGTTTTGTTAATGGATCAAATAATGCCTAGGTTAAATTCATGCTTCAGAAAGCATGGTACCATGCATTAGAAAAATTTAACCAATCTGAAATTTTAAGCTTTTGATATGCCACTGGCAACTAAATTTTGGAATACAGAAGAGATTATGTTGAATGTGTACATTGTGTCAGCTCCAGGCACAATGTGATCTTTCAACCCTCTTATCAAGATAAACTTTCTAAAAATTTTTTTGTAGTTTTAAGAGCATGCAAATTTGTTTTTTTTTTAATTCTTTTCATTTTATTCATTTTAGAGAGGAGACACAGAGTGAGTGAGAGAGAGAGAGAGAGAGAGAGAGAGAGAGAGAAAGGGGGGAGGAGCTGGAAGCATCAACTCCCATATGTGCCTTGACCAGACCAGTGCAGGGTTTTGAACTGGTGACCTCAGTGTTCCCAGGTCGACGCTTTATCCACTGCGCCACCACAGGTCAGGCTGAGCATGCAAATTTGTTTTGGAAAGGAATTTAATTATTGCATAAGGGCACAATGCTAATATTTATGTACAACAACTTTGCTTCATGAAGTCACGTCATTACAACATTATCTGTGTTGTTATTACTGTTCATGAGTCTATTCTTACTTTATAATATTGCCTCTATGGCTCCAAAATGACAAATCATCTTATTCTGCACTAACTCTTATAAGGACTAAGTGTTTAAGTAAAAGAAAACATGTTTCTGTGAAAGGAAGTTGTCCAGGACGGTCTCTGTGGTGGTTTCCCCACCCTTTGTTCTTTAGCTGTACTCCTAGCTATGTCCATGCACGTAAGTCATGTGTATCTCAATGTGCAGCTGAGGCACACAGTGTAAACACTTCTCTAAAATGTTTGAAATATTAATAATCTGGAAAATGAATTAACTCAGAAGTTCCAGGCAGAAATAAGGCTTTACATTCTTTTAAAGGGTTGTAATGGGAAAGATGTGTCATCTTAGGGGATGAAAGAGAATCTTACCATAAACAACACAAAAATAGAATTTGAGTAATATCTATTAAAAATTTTCCCTCCTGATAGTGGGTTCCAGACCACTACTTGACAATTAATAGTATTGAACCAGGATATTATTCTAAAAAAATGTAGTGAGGCACCAAGCATGCAAACTGCATAGGCATCAGAAAGAGCCAAATTTTTTGAACACATTTAATTAAATATTTTGTAAAATTCAGTTTAAGTTAAGAGGAAAATTGTTATTCTATATGGAACATCTCAATGTTTGCATTATAGTTGATTTTCTCATTAAAAAGCTGATAATTAAAGAATTCTACATAGACCTTATAAGAAAAAGCTTCACTTTCATTAAATGATCAAGAATAATCCTATTCTTTGCTTGGTGAATTATTGCTGTTGTGCTCCTAAGCTGCTTCCATCTCCTCTACCATATCCAGTTCCTGGGCATGCAGGTTCTCCTTCTTGCTAATGTTAGTAGTGATCAAATGTTAAAACACTTTGAGAACTGTAAGTACTCTTCACAACACCTTTATGAGGTAGGTAGATAAGTATTCTCTCTCTTTTACGTATGGGAAAAATGAGGTGGAATATAAGTTTCTGAGGCTCAAATGACTGACCAAGGAGGAGGACTCAAATGCTCAGACCTAAGACCCTGTGCTGCTATCACTAGACCATGTTCTTCCATGCCTGGGGCCCCAGAAAGGAATCTCTTCCAGAGTGGAGAAGTATACTGTGTCATAAATATGTTTAAGTATATTTAAAACAGTTGTTGTATTCAACTCAGGGACTTTGGGTTTTCTGTTAAACCAAAAATTTCATTCAATTATCATCTTATAAATGATAATTAGAAAAAAAGCGCCTAATGTTTTATAGTTGTCAATTGATTATCTCTTTGTTACATTGACTACACATCAAATCAATAACATGAAGACATAAGTGATTTGATTTTAATGAAAATCTCAAGGCAAAAGTAAAACTAAGCTAAATTGGATTTGGGAATAGCAGCTTTGTTGTCCTGGCAGCTTTCACGAGTGTGAGACTAGCAAATTAGGCCTGCCTTCCAAAAGATATTTTACAAAACACAATTAGCATGGAGCCATGACACCCAGTAGGTGGAGCCCTTTGGTACGCAAAGTGGAATATCCATTTGATTTCTGGGAAACGACTGCATCTGATGGCAGCAAGGACTCAGTGAGGAAGGGGACTACCTAACACATGAAGTCATTCTAAGCTGGCACTAAATGTAAAATTTGACACAGTTAAAACACTTCTTAAGAACCTACAAACATTTTGATTTTCTCTGGCAATCATCTCATGTTTTCTACCTTACAGTGTTCCGTGTGCCTGCTTGTTGTCAATGCTGCAGGACGAGTAAGTTTTGCAACATAAACACACTTAAAAAGAACTGGATTGAATAACTTGCCAGTTTTTCTGTCCAGCTTCAGAGCAGTAAGTGAGGTGAGCACACAATTTGAAGAAATATACATGCTTATCAATTTAGAGCCAAATCAGATGAAATATGGAAGAAATGTCCACAAATAACTATGAATACAAGAGTTGTAAGAATATCTCAAACATTCTTTTTGAAAAGTGAATTTTCCTTTCATATCATCTTTTTCGTTTTTCCTGTGACTATAAATGAAACACCAATCTTCCACTATGTGATAAGCCATTTGTCTTTGGCAATCAGAATGACATTAACAAACAAACAAACAAAAATGCATCCTTTTTAATTTGGAAGAAAAGGCTTTTACTTATATGAACATTATAAAATTCACCATGAACTTGTATCAAGCAGTTTACACTATTTTTATGCTTAACAGTATAAGAAATCCTTAAAATCAAGACTCCCATTTGAAGAATAGAAAGTTAACAAATTTGTATTTCCTTTGAACAATTCTGTTAAACTTTGTGAATGATTAATAATATGAAAAGAGCAGAGGGGTAATTATAAAATTACGAAAGATGGAAAAATGCTAAATGGAAAGGTTCCTTGCCAGGAAGGGGCAGAATAGCAGGCCTCCAGAACTTTTCATTCTGAAGGAGTTCTGTGGTAAAATCACGTCTAAATATACCAAGGACAGCTTCTCAAACATTTTCCATTCATGTGTTTGTTGAAAGTAAATAAAAATCAAAAGCATTTATTCTGCATTATTTATTTCTCTTTGCACAACAAAGAGACTTTATTTAGCAGTAGAATATCACCAGCAATAGATTCCTGCACAAGAAAGTGAAATTACATTACCTATAACACCTGAGCATTGTCTGTCTCTCTAGACAACACCAGACAGCCAAATAAAAAACTATGTGGTTCAAATGCCTAGCTTCTCCCAAATATCCAGACGTTTGACATCACAAAAACCAAATTTACTCCTTGAGTGACCTACTTCTTTATTTTTCATTGGGATATTTGCATTCATGTGGACAATCTTTATTTTTTAATAACACCATGGTGTCCACTTCAGTTTGGTGAAGATGGTTTAGCAATCATCTGGAAAATTCAGATGTTCAATGCCCCCAATGAAAAAAAAATTAGCCATGAGGAATAATCAAAGCCTTAGGGCTATCACTGATCTAGTAGTTCAGTCTACATTGAAAAATTGCTTTCCTGTCCACCCTTTTTTTTTTAACTTCCATTATTTTGAAAATCATTCTCACAAGAATTATTTTTCTAATTTAGAGATAGATGCACAGACTAGGTGATGGCAGAATCAAGATTCAAAATATGTTTAAACACTTCAGTTAATACTTATAAACCTAGTTTAGTGAAAGTGAACACAGAAGTTCTCGTGAATGTTATGGTATATTTATAATGGGGTCATGAGCAAGGCCACAGTAACTCTGAATCTCACTGTTGCTAAAATAAAGCATAATTCAATGGTTCATGTTCTACAAGCATGGGTCCTTAGAATACCTTAAAATATCTCATCTTATAATCCATCAGAAGCTGTTGGCATGCAGAGCCATTTGGCAGCTGAGGGGCCAGTGACCAAGGAGAATTTTCATGGGTAAAATTCCATTTAGTCTTAGACATGAAACCATTGAAATCTGTCCTATCTTGTGACTTCAGTCGTGCTTTTGGCCTTGTATCAGTGGACACATCTATTGTTATAGTTATGAAACGGTAGGGGCTATCTTTAACTTCTGCTCTATGAAAAGACAAATATTCCTGATGACCTAACAAGTTTCTTCTTCAGTCACCACACCCAGACTGTTACATTAATAGAAACCTTTTGTCCCAATACCACTTAGAGCCACTCTTATTCATAAATCTTGTAGAAGACAGCTGTTTATTGCTCCTGTGTCTCCACCAACCAACTCGCGGTATGACAGACTATCTTTGTTCCTGTTTCGGTCTTGGAGTTCAGGAATTTAACATTTTCTTGAACTTGTTAGTTTTAATTGCCTTGCAATTGAAAATGAGTCACATGATAGTGGGCCACCTTTTTCGATTAAATTTCCATGACTGTGCCAAAAGCTAATTCTGTAAATGACTTGCCAGAGGAGACGATACAGCATTAAATGGTGCCTAAACCTCGGGCTACCACTCAGTAGCTCTTGGTTCATCCTGGAGATAGTCACCAAGATGATTGCTTAAGAATGAGAAACATCTTTGAAACACAAGGAAAATTATCCTTGTTTCTTATTATTTTTCTGTTAGATTGCTTGTTGGATTAATCTGATGATTTTTTTACTCATTCATCTACAGTTAACTTCTAAAATTGTTACATCGAAACAATTAGACAGACAACTTTATAACAACATATAGATACCTGACTTCGTGGCAAACTCTAAAACCATAATGCAAGATCAATTCAATCTTATCTTGCAGCTCATAGGCTTCTTTAAAAACAGCAAAGCAAGTGGAAAAGAAGCATGATTTTTTAAATTATGGAACTATATGTCTACTTGTAAGTGAATTAAGAATGTGAGATTGGTAATTTTAGAGCTCGCAACCAAGATTTTGCAAGGGTCTAAGAACCAACAGGAGAGCCAATTTCACATACAAATGCATCTCAGTTTGAAACTGGCATTGTCACTGCCTAGGAAGGCAGGAATCAAATTAATCAATAGCTACATCCATGCAGATTTTATCTCTAAAATTGAATTATAAATTTGATTTTTATAAATTTGTTTTTACAATGCTGACAGTGGTACTTTCAAAAAATGAAGTAAGGGGAGTAGCTATACTCACACAGATCAATCATTAAACAGATGGCAATACCATTTTTTTTTTCATTTTCAAACACAAATAGATTTGTATTCAATTAAATTGAGTCCCTATGACCCAGCACCCATTTCCTGAGCTATGCAACTTGTCAGAAATCCATTGATTCTTTTTTCCTTTTTTTCCCCCAAAGCAGTGCTTATTGGCAAAAGCAAATGAAGTGGATGAATATTCATAACATGGATGATGAGGAAGCAGGTAGCACGAATTCATGAGTGCTCTACTTCACAGGGGTCTCTTTCTCCAGGCCCGGCCACATCACCGCACCACACGCAACGAAGTGCTCCTTTCCACTAACTGATTAATTTCCCCTTGCAGTAGCTTGGCTACAATATTATAAGTCAAGAATTTGCAAGATTCAAGGGTCTGTTGAATTAATTAATGCAAATCACCTTCAGTAAAACTTGACAAGTTCCAAGACGGTTCTGTAAAAAAAAGAAGGGAATTGATGGCATCAGCAAAATGCAGCTTGTGACAGTCAAGGTAGCTGTCTGAGTGTGGCTTCCCTTCCCTTTCTCAAGGTAGGAGAGGTTTCTTTATTTTCACAAGGCACAAAGCCTCTGGTTCTGACCAAGGAAAATGTTTCACCCCAGGCTTTTATAACGTACTTCAAAGATCCATTTTCTTTTTTATGTACAATACATTAGAAGGGTTAATAAGGGAGTTGGCTATTTTAGTTCTTTGAAAGAAGGATATAAAATGACAATTCTTTGACTAGCTGACAGACCTTTTTTGGTTACAAAATGATGTACTTACTATTGCTCCCAACTTGAATAGAATAAGAATTCAAAGGTTAATTGTTAAGTTAATGCTACAGCACGTAACACACCCAAACACAGATGTTCATTTTTCAGAATCACATTAGATTGAAATGCCTATGTTCATTAAAATATGTTCTACTGGTTTATAATCAAATAGGAATTTTTTAAAATAATGGAAACCTGAAATATATTTTTTAGCACACTTAGGGGTGTTTTAGAATCTACTGGTATGAATTAATTTGAAATAATTAAGTGTTGATTTGATGCAACTTAACACCAAAATGCCACCTGAACAGTTAGATTAAATTAGTTTAAACTCAACATCTCCATTTGTTAGTATTTGTAGCAGTTAAATAAAATAAGGATTTGATTAGTTCCATTTTAATGCAAATGAAGCAATAGTGAGAGAAGGGGCTATCTATCAGCCTAATTTTGTAAATGAGTGTATAATGAAAACATGAAACCTTACTTTTTCTAAAATTCTAATAACAGATTTGGTGACAGACTTCATTATAACACAAGAGAAAATTTGTGTTGGTACACTGTGGTGGTAATAATTGCTTATCAACTTAGTTAATTAGTTTTGATGTTAACCTTTTTTTGTTAAACATGATCTTTGTTCTGCAAACACCCTATCAGTAATTATGTTCTTCTTGTTGACGCAATGGCTAAAACAGCAGTAATCAGGGTAATGGGGGCATAAACCTAGAAATCGTCTTAGACTCCATATCATTATTAGGTCAACTGTTTTATTGATGCCTAATGAGACTCACCAAGGAGTTCTTTAAATTATTCGGAACATGTAAAAATTAAAAATTAATATGCTTTTCTTTTCTTGCTCCTTTTACTCCGTACATAGTATGGAGTACATAGGGTTTATATGTTTCTGGCTAGAATTATTTTACCTAGAGAATATTAGTTATATGAGTTAATATTTATCTTTAAGCATTAAACTTCTGAGCTATGT
Source organism: Rhynchonycteris naso (assembly GCA_037038555.1). Classification (NCBI taxonomy): domain Eukaryota; kingdom Metazoa; phylum Chordata; class Mammalia; order Chiroptera; family Emballonuridae; genus Rhynchonycteris; species Rhynchonycteris naso. The sequence continues at coordinate 236,432,064 of CM072998.1, forward strand.
GGAAAGCCGGTCACTGTGGGCCACATTGCAGAGACTTGGATTGGGTGTGATGCCAGTATGAGTACCCACACAGGATGGGTCTGCTTGTTCTGACTCTTGATGGTAAGGCAACACAAGGTTACTTTCCTGGGCATCCAAAGTATGGCTTTAACACAACCTTTTAAGTTGAAATAACTGAGGTTCATAACTGGAAAATCGTTATTCCTAAATAGCTAGTATGTCGGAGACATATTGTATGTGCTAATGAAGGATGTTTCCTGAGGAACAGACAAGTAGCCTGTTCAAAAAGTCTTCAGGCATTATAAAAGCATCTAAATTCATATCTCTTCTCAAAAAAAAAATTCTCAGGAATATTCCCAAAGTTTATCCAGAGATGATTGTTTTGAGCCCAATATTACATGCCAAAGTATTTCTTTTAACTTTTTCTGTTGCTTTGTGACCTTGATTTAAAAATATCTAGTGTTGGAGCAGCATAAGAAGAAATTATAAAATTACTATTCTCTCTCTTTTTTTTGCCTCATCATTCATTGATCTTTGATTTATTTATGTCATTGTCTCATGTTTATCGTTGTGTGTAGCAATTGTTTATTGTGAAGCTTACACAATATCATCTTGGAAATGCTTATGTTTCTTTATTTCCCTAATACAGAAGTTAAATGCAGATATTAAAAGGACAAGCAGTGTGGGAGAGCAGAAAAGAAGTAGAATGGAAGTCAGAAGACTCTTATTCTGCCACTAATAACCAAGTGTGAGGTGCTGGAATGTGAGATGCCTTTTGTACGTGCCCAGGTAGTGCCAGCAACAGGAATCATATACATCATGCTTTTTGAATGAATGACTGAAGGAATTCTGGTTACAAATATTCCCTGATCTCTTTGAAACTCAGTTGTTTCATCTATAAAATAAGTGTGCTGAAATAACACTTGAATCTCTTTTAGATGTTATTTTCTAAAGAAATTAGTGACTTCTAATTTAATATAACTTCATAAAGATCTGCTTCAATCATATCAAAGTAGGAAGATAGATAAATAGTTACTTATATTTTTAATACATTAAGTTCAGATAGATCACCATCAGGGTTGAGAAAATTTTTGATTTATTATTGGCTATCTTTTTAGCATCACTTCAAACAGCAATACACACCACTTACTATATACAACATCATTAAATAAGTTATAACTGTCTTCCTATAAAATGCATATATGTTACATCTAAAGTGAGGAGGGAAATGAAACAATATTTTTAATCAATTCAACAAGTATTTGCCAAACATTTGCTATATTCTTTACATCTATCCTTTCAATGTAAGATAAAGTTCTTAGATTTATACGATGGGTCAAGCTAGTGGTATATTAATCCTCTTAAATGTTAAATTTTGTGAACTGCATAATGTTAAATAAATAAAATTTAGGGAAAAATTATGGCAATGGGATAAAATAATGACACTTCAAATATTTGTTGATCTGTCTTTTCTTCTTTTTCTCTTTGTTGCTCTCTTTTTGGTCAGGGTATCAAAATAAGTAGTTTAGTATTTTATAGTTTGCCTCACTGGATGACAGTAGCATGCATGTATAAAATGCAAGAAAAAAAAACTATCAAGTTAATTTATATTATTACTTTCTTTAGTGTATAGTAGGGTCATGAAGGGGGACACTTTTCTGAGGTAGAGAAGTAGCATTGATCAGCTTACTAAGAATTAGGGAGTTGAAGTAAAATTCAGTTACAAGTGATAGAAATCTTCATTTCTCATTATTGACTTTTTAATTTTTATCATTTTATTTTGCAAGGCATCTTTAACTTTTTTTTAACTTTTTTTTCCTTTTATTCATTATAGAGAGGAGACACAGAGTGAGAGAGAGAGAGAGAGAGAAAGAGAGAAAGGGGGGAGGAGCTGGAAGCATCAACTCCCATATGTGCCTTGACCAGACCAGTGCAGGTTTTTGAACTGGCGACCTCAGTGTTCCCAGGTCTATGCTTTATCCACTGCACCACTACAGGCCAGGCTAGGCATCTTTAACTTTTAAGTTAATTTTTATTTTAAAAATTTCATTGTCAGACCATGGTTTTGTTTCCAGTGAAACTTGCCAAATCAGAAATAGATCTGGTGGAAATATATTCATTGATGGATTTGTGGTTGTTAAAAGTTGTTACAAGTTGTGTTCAACTCTCAGTTCCCTTGCTTCCTAGTTGTGGAACCTTTGAACCATTTGTTTACATCTCTGAGTTTAAGTTTTGTCATCTGCAAATTATGCTTAACTCACAGATGGTTATGAGGATTGCATGTGACAACCTACATAAAGGTCTTTAACTCAGTACTAGGCATACAATAAGTTCTTGATGGTGATACTGGCAATATGGGGAACTGAACTGCAAGAAAATCTAAGAGAAAAAAAAAAATAACCAAAGCAAAAATTTGAGTTAGCCAGTGTTTCTCATATATTATGTCAGTAAAATATTTATAGTAAAACAAGTAAACATTTCAGGGACATTAAACCATCCCTTATTTAGCAGACATAAGCCAGTGAAAGTTGACTGAAGCTTTTCACATTTCTGTGCTAGATCATTGCATACAATATAACCAAAGTTTATTTATTTGCTTGTGGAATCTAGAGAAAGAGCTTCAGATGGATAGTGAAATAATGTGATGCCTCAAACACTCAAGGGGGAGTTTCTGAACTCCTCATTTCTGTGGGCAAATAAATGGCTGTTTGTCACTTCTTCTGTTTGGCTTTCTGTTATGAGAGCAGTTTGTGTGTGAGCTAACCTTACTGTTACAATTGGCAAATTAAATAGCTCACATTATACAATTCCACTCACGTTCACAGAGTTTTACTTTTGAATGAGTAATTTTACTGTTGAGGCTGTTGATACAGGCACATATTGAGACTTTCCATGTATCCATGTTTAGATGGCTTCTGGGCAAGACCTCTATCCTTAGAGAGCTCTGCTGTGGACAATGCTGTCTGCCTGAGTGAGGAGAGGAGATGCAGCCCGACCGAATCATTTCATACAGCCTAAAACAACAGATAAGGGCTAGAGATTTGGAAACTGGGATGGGGGTGGGGTTGGAGCTGGTCCTTAGTCATTTTAAAATGCTCCAGCTTTAGATGGGGGAAGAAGTGTGATGAGTCACAAGCTTGCAAAAGCAATCATTTTGATTGTCTTCAAAATGACATTGGATTGCTGAAGATAAGTGAACATGAGTTGATCTGCATCCATCACTCAAGTTATAGAAACAACCACTTCAGTTCTGCTGTGTTTTCACCATGCCCTTACACCGTGCTCTGAGCTATATGCCTGAAACGCAATCGGAGCTATTTTTAAAAAGGTTCTAAGGAACTGTCCTCAAAAACGTAAAAATGCAAGCATTTCATCCTAGCTTTCTATAGAAAGAGTACTGGCTAATGGAAACGATGTGTGAGAATGCAGAAGAGTACATATTTAGTCTAGAAAATGATTCATTAGAAAAAAGTATCTCCGGATTCTTGTTTAGACATTTGTGTCAGAACTTCTTTCTACTCAATGGCATTTGGTTCATTTAAATACAAATGTGTAACCTTACACAATTCTGGTAAGGACACCAGAAGTTTGTTTGCTTAAATCAATCAGTTCAGAGAAAGAAACTTTGAAATGACTAGAAATTATTCTTTTCAACTGCTTAAAAGATGAGATCCTTAAGAAGTGATAAAGCTCATTAGAGCTAAAAGTGTTAGATTATATCAGTATTTCCATCTGAACAGTTCACAAGTGTTTTTCTATCTTATAGACAGGTACTGTAAACTTGGGCTGATATTTAAAAATAAGAAGAAAAAAGTTTTCATATCTAAAAGTTCATGTGTCAGTAACACCAATTTATATGCATAAAAGGAGAATGTATACTTTACCCTTTTTATCTGGTACTTTATTGTGTATGCATATGATACATAGCATATAAACATATATTTGATTCCTCTAAGGGAATCCAGTAAACTCATCCCCACCGAGAAAAAAATCCAACATTTCCAGTTTCTGTGCTAACCACAGTTTCTGTCTTTTGGATTCCCCAGTTACACTCTGTCAAGGATTTAATGACAGATTGAAAATTATGTGTTAGAAAGAACTAAAATATAAACACAAATATCAAACTTTATTTCTTTATTTAATGTTTTTTAAAATCTTAATACTTTAAACTCTCTGTTATCTATCTAGAACAGTGGTTACTAACCTGGGTTCTATCGAATCCTAGGGGTTCGATGAGTCGGTCTCAGGGGTTCAGAGAAGCCTCTGCCGCAGAGGCCAGAATAAAGTAATACCGTAATTTGTTGTGAGTTCATGCACTTTGTTGGTTTTGTTCTTTGAGCAAGGTGATGTTCATGCACGGCTCATTTTGTGCACCAGTAAAAAAACATATACCTATGTCTTGAATTTGGAAAAAAAAATTATATTTATCACTAAAGAAGGGTTCAATGAATGCGCATATGAAACTGGTGGGTTCGGTACCTCAAAAAAGGTTAAGAACCACTGATCTAGAAACTAATGAGCTGTCATCACCACGCAGTCTAATGGCAGTGCTTTCTAAGTCATGGAAGTAAGGTTAAATCATGATTTGCTTTGGAAGTAAATTATTTTTTGTTCTTATAATCTTGAAATTTTTTTTAATTTATCACAGGTAGAAGATGTCATTTCCTTACCAAGAATTATTGACTAGCATAATCTTCAAGAATGTTGGATAACAGAGTATTTAGAGTATTGGGGAGATCATTGAAAAATTCAAATTTCTTACATCCTTCTGACTGTATTCTCATCTCCAAGACAAAGCACAATACATTATTTTTTATTATTATTCACATAGCACTTGTTTTGACTCTTAACATGTTAAATAAGTGGTGAAGTAGAGAAATAATTTAGGACTTACATGACTGAGGAGTGATGGGGCGTTTGAGTTGATTGACACCATTATACTGTTATCTGTTATTTTACTCATGGAATCAAAGGTGCAGTTCAACTCAGCAATTCAATTTTCAAGGATCATTAATTAAAAGTTGTCTTGGAAATAATAAAGCTAATAACTCATGGTTCTGTAGAAGAGTGAAGAATTTGTCAATATAATCATTTTTTCCTTCTACAGTGGGGGTAGAATATTTTCACCAACTGCTGACAAGAGGAGTGTCTTCCTGGGCCTTTACTGGTGACTAGGTAATCTTTGCACATCCGAACAAAAGATTATTGTCTTTTAGTGAAAATCTTGCTTGGAGGATCAAATCATGGTGTAATAGGAAAGTATGTCTACTGATAAAAATTGTCTATTTTTTAAATATTGTTTTGGGTCTTTGTACCAAAAGAAGTCCTAAGTTGAGTGCTCTGTCATTTCCTGTGGATGTCATCATGGAGAGAGCAGTCTCTGTATGACAGACCCATTAGAGCTGGTGACTATAGACCTTGACTATTTTAACTTAATTTGACAGTCCCAATAACTAGATAATTAAGTTAAACTGACTTTTTTTCTTTCTTTCCTTCCTTCCTTCCTTGTTTGTTTGTTTCTTTTTTTTTTTTGAGTTTGACTAATAGTTAATATATCAGTTGGGTTAATATAAAACCAGGGAAGAAAATTTAAGACATCTTCCACTGTGGTCAGGTTTGTACTAATGGAAGGATGAAAGCAACCATTTACATTTTTGACTCCTTGGGAAACAATGGCCAGTCTTGACAAGCCCTTTCTAGTTAAGCTGATTCTCTTATCACCGGATATTCTGATAGCACCCCTGGCCAGGTTCCTGGGGGCACCGACATGACAAAGTAGGGTGATCTTGTAAGCGACTGTGTTCTCAATCTGTGGAGGCAGTCTGATGGAATTTGTGAACCAGTTTCTAACATCCCAAGTAAGTATGATGCTTAGAGTATTTTAAACAATTCCAGGTCTATAAAAAAAGTGATGATGCCTATATGTATACCCTATATTTTTTATTACAAAAATATTGAAATAATCCATGAGTTATTCCACTTTGCACCAACTATAAAAAAATACTATCAAAGTTTGACTGGCACTTTTAATGCAACAAAAAGCACCATGACCGAGGACACTGGAAACAGAAAGCAGGGAACGCTTACTTGCTGTACGGAGGTATTTAAAACCAGAAGCTTGTTGTAAGAGTACAACTTTACAAGTGATTCAAATACAAATCTTAGCTGCATCTAGTGATAGCCCTCAATCAGTTCAGAAGGGTTTTCTCATACCATATTGACTGCATTTGTCTGCTCATACTTACTAAAAAGTGTCCCAAAGCCTCTAAAAGACACATCACTTTGACCTTGAATTGGTGGTGGTGGTGGTGGGAACCTGTACACAGTGGAGAACTTGATTGTTCATTCTAGCTTCTGCTTTAGTGGGGCTCATGCCACTCATTCTCATGGCTTCCATGTCAGTCCTGCGGTTGGATGGTATTTGGCACTACAAAGATGGAGCATGGTGTGTTCTGAAATTGTGCCTGCCTGAGATCACACAGAGTCATGCATTCTGTGACCTGAAACATCTAGTACAGCCCGGTCCTCTTCCTCTGTTCTCCTTTTTTGTTCCAATGTGAGGGCGCAGACTGGAAATCAGATGCTCGTTTTGCTTTCTCCCACATCCTCTTCCTGTATTGTATTTTGCAATTGAATACTGAATCATGATTACCATTTAACTTACATCGCTAAGTTATCAAGCTCCTTGGTCTTGCCAAAAGCCATACATGTGCTGCATAGGATTTCTGTCATAAAAGATATTGTCCACTAAAAATTTAAAATAAAAAAAAAGAAATCCTGAAATGTGTTGAAAATGAACCATTCCTTCAATTCTAATACACATGTAAACACACTTGAGTTTGCTGTCTGTTGGACAGGTTTCTCACACATGGTGTTCGTTTCCAAGCGAGAATGGTTTATGAATTCTTTTCTAAGCAGTACTACTTTTTATCTGGAGTCTTGAGGAATATATTTTCTCTCTCTTTGTTTTTATATTCCTGTGGGAATCCAAGCTTTGCATAAAGAAAAATTACCTAAGCTATTTTGACAGAGGACTGGTGTGTGTGTGTTACTGTATGTGTGTGCGTGTGTGTATGTGTCTATGACTGACTATATTTTTATGCAAAGATCAGTTAATTTCATCAAAAAGTCCAATTGATCAGAGGCAACATTTTTTACACTTATAGTACTCTTGGGTAGATGGGCTGAAAGACAGGGTAGGAGAAGTTGGTAGCAACAAAGAGTCCTGCTAAGCTGGCATGTTCCTTCTCAGAGGAGCAGGAGGCTGTTGGGGCTGCTGTTTTGAAAGAAGACCAGCAGCAGGCAGTCAGCTGACAAAGGGTCAGACAGTAATCATGATGACAGACAGACTACAAAAATGACAGCTCATTTCCCTCCTCTAAGGTAGAGTTTCATTATTGCCACAGCCCTGCTGTCATCCCTTTTCTGGCAGTTGTGGCTCCTCCAAGTCTTCCTGTTTTATAAAGTGGTTTCATACTCCAACCGCTCCTGAATAAGGGCATCATCTTTGTACTGCAGCCTCGGAGGAGACGGGGAACATTCAAAGGCTAAAATGGCCTTTCGGAGGCTTCGGTCCAAAACATGTCTCTCCCACGCTGGGTACCTATTCCTGAACAGGTCAATTTTAATGACAGATTCTTCAATCCGTGGTGGGCGAGATGACGGAGTAGATGGAGCTGTGGGTCTTACCTGAAAAACAGGTACACTCCCATCCCGCTCTGCAAACTTCTGGTCGCGGTCACTGACAACACTGCGGTTGTTAGAGATGGACCGCAGAGTGCTTGTGGCCACTTCTGGAGGCAGAGTGAAGGCAGCGACTGGGTCCTCACAAGCACAACTTGGTGACTGCCCAAATCTGGGTCCATTGGGATGAAAGAAGGCATAATACATCAGCATAAAAACAACTCCAGTTAAAAAGCTGCTGAACACCACACACAACGCTGGGATGGCAAATGCATCTGCAATCTGAGGAGCCTTGTAGAGGTACCAAAGGGCACTCAAGGCTGTGTTTTCCAAAAGGATCACAAAGTAGTAAATGAAGAGCCTGCAGCGTGTCCTGCCTTCTTTGACATTGAACCAGCTGAAGATGTAGATGATCCCCACCACCATGTCAAACACGATCTCTTCCCATTTGGTGATGCAGAATTCTGTCTCACAGTGGACGATCCAGAAGGTCATGATGCACCAGTGAAGGACGATGAAGATCCCAAAGTACAGCTGGAAAACCGAGGCAAAGAGGGCAAAGGTGATGACTCTGGCAGCAATGGTGAAGAAGTGCCAGCAGAACTGGATGACAACAGCCATGTAGCTGATGGGCTTCTTGTCATCTCGAGAGTCCCGGAGGGCCTTTTGGTATGAGGCCAAGGCCCAGGCCAAAGACACGAGGGAGGCTGCTGCTGTGAAACCTATAAAGGCAAACAGGAAGACATTCTGTCAAAAGTGAGGTGCAGTATTGTCTCCTGAAAATAAGTCATCTGAGCTGGGGCCTTAAGACAGGCTAGCTTTGACCTCAGTAAAGCTTGCAATGGCTTTGAGTTTTAGCTGGACTAACCACTCAGATGGGGCTCCTAGTATCTGTCCTCTATCGACCAACCATGTGGAGAAGTCATGAAATGGGCATGCTATTCAACACAATCATGGAATGTGGGATCTGGAAATGGTGGGGGGTTTAACTTTTTGTGTATTTGGGTAAATAGACTCAGGAGGTAGTTTTGTGTAGTGGAAATATAATCATGGATTGAAGGTTAACTGAACTTTGTGGCTGTTTCAACATTGCCACTTATTAACTGCATCTCTTTGGACAATTGTTTAAACTGGTGTTCTCATTTATAAAGTAGATGATCTCCAAGGCTCCCTGTCAGTTGTGAGAGTCTGTGATCAAAAGTAATGAATAATCCCAGGAAACTTGAAAGGCTAGATGGTTCACTTTTCTGCTTTTAAATGAGAAAATTGCATCTTAAACATAAGAAGAGAAGTTCATAGAACCTCCTTGGCAGTGTTTCTTGTGATACCTGGTGTGCAGTTTGTACTACTATAATCTGATACTCTTCTTACAGTTTTTTTTGTTTTTGTTTTTGTTTTTGTTTTTTGTTTGTATTTTTCCGAATTGAGAAGTCTGAGGCCGCAGACAGGTAGACAGACAGACTCCCGCATGAGCCCGACCAGGATTCACGTGGCACATGCCCACTAGAGGGCGATGCTCCTCCGCTCTGGGGTGTTGCTTTGCTGAAACAGGAGCCATTCTAGAGCCTGAGGCGGAGGCTGCGGAGCCATCCTCAGTGCCCATGCCAACTTTGCTCTTATCTCATGGAGCCTTGGCTGCCGGGAGGGGAAGAGAGAGACAGAGAGGAAGGAGAGGGGAAAGGGTGGAGAAGCAGACGGGCGCCCCTCCTGTCTGCCCTGACCGGTAATTGAACAGGGGACTTCCACACGCTGGGCAGACTCTCTACTGCGGAGCCAACCCGCCAGGGCTCTTTCTAAAGTTTTTGATTATTCCTTACTGACTTTCCCTTGGAAGAAGAAATGTGTGCTCACTCTCATCTCTTATTCTTTTATAAATTAAAGATTGTACAGAAGTCACTTTGTAAGCACTTCTTTTATCATTTGACAATCTCCAATTAGTTAACATTGCTCCTCCAAGTATGTTTACAAAATTAAAAAAAAAGTCATTTGTATTGCTTTCCTCCATTCTTATTCCATTTGCCTTGTCTGAAACATCACCTCTATAATTCAGACTTTCACAGGGCTTGCTAACAACACACTGGCCTCTTTGAGGAGGTAGCTTGTTTGGAGACTTCCACTTTGTCACTGAAATATTATATCAACTTACATTGTAGCTGTTTACTTAACAAGTTGTACCAAGATTTACAGACCAACACAAAAGGTTTTGTGTGTTCTAAAGTCCTGCTGGATTTTCTTCACCAGACTTGTGACTAATCATAATCAGTTCACCTTATAGTCTTTCTCCTCCTATGGAAATAATAGAAGGGGATGGCCAAGAACTTATAAAGGGATGTGTACTATTCATTTTCAATTATGATAGAGAAAAGCTTTTGTCTATGGTTCTTAAAAAATAAATTTAAAAAATGACTCATATGGGAAAGAGCTATAATAATTTTAAAAAATCAACTTTGATAATCATTTCTTACATATTCTCTTTGAGTAAGATGAACTCCAAAGAATAATCACCAATAAAAAAATTTTACAACATCCACTTCTCATATCTATTCCCAATAGAGCCAGTAGAACACCTACATCTTATACCAGACTTTCACTTTTTTTTCTGGCCAGTACAAAAATCTTTTATTACTATAACTCTCGGGCAATATGGCAATGTTTCTTGGTCAGTTAGAGACCAGTGCACAAAGGAGTTTACATTAATGTAATTCCTATGCAGCGGAAACATCTGTGTCAATTATAAAGCAAATTCATGAGTGAAAAGAGAGGAGAGGAGGAAACGTTTACAAAAGAAGAAAGCAGGCGAGAGGATGGGAAATAGAAAGTGATGGAATAATGACTGTGACAATATACTTATTAGTTTAAGAGAGAAGAACAAAAGTGCCATTTTAATTTCAACACCTTTGTGTTGCATAGAAGCTGCTCATGACTTCGCTTCTTATCAATACTAGTAACTATGGTATGGATTGCTTCTTGAATAGATTGTGTTCTCCTTATACGTTTAAGCTGTGCACGGATTGCTGCTTCTCCACCGGCATAGCCTGCTTTTTTACACACACCCACATCTTTTAGAAAAGAGCTATATGTATAGCGCCACCTTCAGAAAATTATGGCATTGTTGGTCAGGCTTGATCATGGAGTAGACATGATGGGGTTTGTCAGATCTGGGTACCAATTTGCCCAGGAAAATGTTATTAAAGGCTGTTTGTCAAAGGGTAAAAAACAGCAAAATAATTTAACATACACCGTATCATAAAATTATCTCTTGTCATATTAAATAGAATTTGAAAATTAGCTTAGTTCAAATTCCACTATATTTTCATACCTCATGTCTTTTATCAATTCAGCCTGCATTTGACACTCCAGGAATTTGTTAAGACACTTTCAGGCAGTAGAAAAATGAAGACTTTTCTATCAGCTTTGCTTTCTATGTTTCTACCAACTTAAGAAGTCTAAATCAAGGGCAGATTTCATGCCCAACATGATCACTTTCTTTAAGAATTCTGTGCTTTTGCAACAATTAGAATTTCCCTTGTTCATTTGATTATGATTTTATTCTTCATCTATTTAGCAATTAGTTTTTAAAGGACAAATATATGCTTGAACAGAAAATATGGGACCATTTTAGAGTTACTCCTTATTACAGATTTATACCTGCCATGAAATGCTTACTTTTTTTGTTTGTTCTTTTGCTTTTTTAAGAAATAATATCAGCTCACTTGTTTCAAATGCCAACAAAGATTTTCTTGGCAAAGCATTGCATTATTAGAGTAGAGTTCTCTAGAACTTCTGATGCAAAGTGGCATAGTGCTGAAACATAGAACTCCAAGCACTCTTTTAGCTAATAGTGTATATTTCAACTTTTTATTTGAAAATAATTTCAAACTTACAGAAAAATTGTATAGATAAAAATAGTAAACTGAACACTTGTATACTTTTTACCCAGATTGTCATTTGGTCCCATTTGCTTCATTCACCGTATTGTTCTCTCTCCTGCTTCTCCAACTACAGTGTGTCCGTAAAGTCATGGTGCACTTTGGGTCAGTCACAGGAAAGCAACAAAAGATGATAGAAATGTGAAATCTGCACCAAATAAAAAGAAAACTCTCCCAGTTTCATGCCTATTCAGTGCAGTTCGATGCGGGCTCCATTTGTTGCCCTACACACATCCAAACAATAATGAAGTTCTTGCCACACACGGGTAAGGACGTCTGGTGTAACAGAGTGAATAACGTCTGCGATTCTGTTTTAAGTGATTAATGTCATTGATACGTTCAATGTACACATGTTGCTTCACATAACCCCAAAAGTAAAAGTCTAAGGGTGTTAGATCCGGGGATCGTGGTGGCCATGGCTTGACAGAACCCCTGCCTATCCAACACCAGGGAAATGTTCTATCCAGAAACTCACAAACAATGGTGGCGTAGTGAGGAGGAGCGCCATCTGGAAATTGTGGCCTCTACAGACTCGTCACTGACTGATGGCCTACCAGAACGGGGTTTGTCCACCAAACTGCTGGTTTCCTTCAACTGCTTATCCCATCGAGTAATGTTATTCCTATGTGGTGGTGCTTCGTTATAAATGTGCCGATATTCACGTTGCACTTTGGTTATGGATTCAAATTTAGCCAGCCACAGAACACACTGAACTTTCCTCTGTACCGTCCACATCTCGACTGGCATGGCCGTGGGCTGCTCCACTGTATACACAGTGTTACATCATCATCTGCACATGCACACATGCTGCCCCATCATCCTACAGAAACTGGGAGGGTTTTCCTTTTATTTGGTGCAGATTTCACATTTCTATCATCTTTTGTTTCTTTCCTGTGACCGGTCAAGTGTGCACCACGACTTTACGGACACACTGTAATTGAAAGTAAATTGCATAAATCATAGCTTTTATGATATGAATGTCTGTATACCCTCAAAATTTATAGGTTGAAACCCTATTCTCTACAGGTGATGGTACTAGAAGGTGGGGCCTTTGGGAGTTGTTTAGATTATGAGTGCAGAGTCCTCATGAATGGGATCAGTGCCTCATACAGAAAGGGTCCAAGAGATTTTTCAGCCTTTGCCACCATGTGAGGAAAGAGCAAGAAGGCTTCGCTGTGAACTAGGAAATGGGTGCTCACTAGAATGTGACCATGCAAGTGCCTCCAGAAACGTGAGAAATAAATTTCTGTTTTTCATAAGCCACTCAATCTGTAGTATTTTGTTATAGCAGCCTGAATGGACTAAAACAGTGGCCCTTTTCTTTAAAAAACATCAATGTCTATTTCCTATATATAGGATTACTCTTGGTAACTGCTGTAAATTTATCAACTTTGGTCAATTTAACATTGATAAGATACTTTTTTTTCTAATACACCATCAATGTTCTAATTTATCAATTGACCCTAACAATGTCATTATAGAATTTTTTCTTCTGGTACAGAATTAAGTCTAGAATCAGCTATTGCATTTAGCTATTATATTAATTTAATTTTCTTTAATCTGGAATATTTCTACAGACTTTATTTGCTTTTTATGACACTGAAATTTTTTGAAAAAAATAATACCTCGAAAAAGTGTTCTTCTTTTTGGATTTGTCTGTTGTTGCCTCATGGTCAGATTCAAGTTATGCATTCTAAGTTGGAATACATAAGTGACAGTGAACAATACCTTCTTCTCTATGTCATTAAAATATAAAAATATTAGAATTCTTTCAGTAGTCCCAAGAAGTATAGAAAGTATGTGTTAGCTCTTTCTTTCAAAAAAATGAAAACCATATCACTTGTGAAAACTTCACTCTAAAATCAAACTACAAAAACAGCTACAGAAGACTCAGTGGGATTCTATTATTTATTAAAATGTTTAAATAGGTAATAAGACCTCAATCCAGTGCAATGATTTTATTTTATAGAATTAGAAACTGAATTCTTAATGGTATATCAGCAATTATACTAATACCTTCTTAAATTTCCAACATATAATAAGTATGCTATTTGTGTGATTCACTTACTCATTAATACATTTATGAGACTTTCATAGGTTGTAATGGATAAAGATGATTCTTGACCTAAATTTAAGGAAAAGAAAATGCAGTAGTAGGCAAAAAAACCAATGCTCATTTGTAATTTCCCTACCGAGGAAAAGAAACACTGAAACGTGTCCATCTGGTACAGAATTTATGAATTAGATGTTATTGTGCATGAGTCTTAAAATACTGATAAACTTGGTAAATGAATGATGATTATTCCAAGACAAATATTACTCAGAACAGAAAAACTGATTTTAAAATAATGGCAATTTTTTTTCTAATCTCTTGCAAAGAAATATTAAATCAGTAGCTCCTAAAATATTTTCTGTGTTATATACATTACCTAGCACGTCACAATGCTTTATACTATTTGAACATTGTGTCAACTCAAGAGGGTGTTATGTTGAAACCATGTCAACACAATAAATAAAAAGTTAAAATTAAAAAGAGAAAAGGTAAAAAAGAAAAAAATTCTGTTCTTAAATAAGTATGTGAAATGTTATAAATTTTTATCTTTGGAATTCAAAATGACTTCTGCAAATTAAAGCGTTGAGAAATTCTGTAGTTAAATAAGTAAAGCTAGTAGGAAAAAAGAAACTGAATCTTACTTTGAGAGGTTAGATGATTTATCTTCCCTCCTTCCCCACCACCTATCTCTAATGAAAATTGTCCTTCCACACCAAAACTAAATCTCCGGCTTCTTGGAGAAAGAACCCTTGTCAGCTATCTCCTCTATCTGGGTATTCCAGGTCATTCCCTCCAAGAGTTCCCTTCTGATGCTTACAAACCTGTAACAAGCCTCCTTTTATTTCAAAAAACACCTTTTACTAGGTTTATCTTTTCTCTTTTTCAGACTCATCTCTTTCCTGTTTTCCTCCCATTTTTATTTCTTTCTCCCCATTTTTATGTGCTTCTCCTTGAGATATTGGCATTGCTGGTGACGCTACCTCTGGTCCCTTTCCCTTCTCAGCCCTTGTTTGAGCGTCTCCCTGCAGTCCCATGCCTTCAACCATTTCTTCCAACTCAGCACATGCCCATTCCCACCACCAGCCATGTCCAACTCCAGAGCGGTGTCTAACTAACAGTGTGTCCGTAAAGTCACGGTGCACTTTTGACCAGTCACTGGTCAAAAGTGCACCGTGACTTTACGGACACACTGTATTTACTTGAGACCCTACAGACCTATACTTTATGTGTGCCTAATATTGATAATATTGATATTGTGCATGCTTCAATATTTGGAGTCAGTCTGGCTCTAGATGACATTTGCTTTCTTTTAAAAGAAGACAGTTCTTTTCTTATGCCTTCTGTTGTAGTCTAATAACCTTCTCAAAAAGAGAGGAAAAATGAATTCCCAGATAGTTTGACACAGTTCTAAGAGAATGGTTTTATGTGAAACTTGTCTAAAACACCATTTTGCAAAGCCATCGAAATCCAACTCTTCATAAAATGTGCCATTTTGGTGCATTGCATCTGGAGGAGTCCAGAATAAACCACTGTGACATAAAAATCATTTTCACTTCGAGTTCTTGAAATTCTTTCTCTGCTTAAAAGTAGAGCCTCCCAAAAGAACTCAACTGCCACGAATTCTCTCCCTCGGAGAAACCCTAATCTTTTCTGGGAGAGGAGTTGGTACCATACCCAGTCATTGTCACAAAAGGATCACGTCTTCAATCTATTTTCCTAAAGCTCTTAATACTTCCAAAAATCATTTGTTTGTCCATAAATGCCTTACTTTCTTACTTCTAAAAAGTTATTTGTTTTTCTTAAAGCCCTTTGTCTTATCTCTCATCCCTTGTTAAGAGGGTATATAAACTCCCGATTCTAACCATATCTTTGAGTCATGTTTGTGACCTGGGCAGTTCATATATAATTGCATATGTAATTTATATATTTGTATATGCAATTTCATTTGTTTTTTTGCCTGGCTAACCTAACTTGTCTATTGCCAATGTAATTTGTACCCCTCAAGTACTGAACCTATGTTTAGAGGAAAAGTCTCCCTGTCAGAAAACTTCTGCCACTGAGTTCAGTCCAGATGTTCCAGATATTTTTGCTTTCTCACTGAGCTGCAGCTCAAACAATCTAATTTTGAATAAAAATATTTAATCACCATAAAGTTTTTATAACAGTTTATTCTATCACTTTGAGCTATTTTATATATGTATACATTTTCAGATAAAGATTAGTAAGGGATATAACAACCTTGGAAATACTATTATTGAATAATTTTTTATTTAAAAAATTTTAAACTAGAAAAGGGCTACTTTTAGCTTCTGACATCTGTGCATTTGAATTGTTATAAACACTGCTTAGTAACTCACAAACTAGTTTTTTGGAGGAAAACTAAAATATTTATCCATTTTGAATAAAGTTTTCTTTCCCAGAATTAAGGTTACAAGACTAATATTGGATAGTGGGGGATGGACAGAAATTGATACAATAAGTTCAAGTGAACATTTGTTCTTAAAAACTCAAATAAACTTAAAAAAGAAAGTGAATGTATGCACCCCTGTGTTCATTGCAACATTATTTACAATAGCTAATACTTATAAGCAGTCTTAGTGTCTGTCAGTAGATGGGTGGATAAAAAAGCTGTTGTACACTTACCCAATTGAATACTACTTGGCCATAATAAATAAGAAAATCTTACTTTTTGTGATAGTATGCATGGACCTGGAGGGCATTATGCTAAGTGAAACAAACCAGTCAGAGTCATATGTGGAATCTAATGAACAAAATAAACTAACAAGCAAAATAGAGAAAGAGTCATAGACAGAAAGTGGGCTTACAGGTGGCGGGCACAAATTGGGTGAGGCGGTGAGAGGAATTAAGTAAAAGAAAAAAAAAGAACAAAAGTTACTTTAAATGTCAATAGTCTGCTGTGACTACTGTTCACCTCTTCTGCTCTGAATCTTTGTTCCAAATCTGGATTTGCTTTCCAGACTTCCCACAGTTCCCATTAAAAGGACCCATCACAATTCACCTCTGTTTCTCATAATAAGTAACTTTTTTGTTGTTGTTGGGAAAAAGTATCTCATTTCAGTTTAAACACTTCCTCGTGAAAATAATTAGTAAGGAGTTAATATGGGCTATTAGACCCTTGGAAATATAATCCAAGAGACATTTTGATTTTGAAACCTTTAGACTAGGAGGGGGCTACTTCTGGCCTCTGAATATAAATTAATTTTCTCCCCAAACTTGTTTTCCTATCATATCTCTCTTTCTTCAGAGCAGTTATGCCAGTAAATAATTATGCTTTATTGTGTGTGTTTATTTATTGTGTTTCTCAGTAGAGTGGACCTTTAGGTATGTATAAATATCTTTGCTTACCTTTCTGTCCTCAGTGCTTTGCACAGTGTCTGGTATATGTTAAGATTTGGCACTTAGAAAATAAAAGGGAAAGAAGGAAAATAAATAAAGAAAGAAAAATGCAAGAGTATTTTAAATATAGAATCAGAACCACAAAAAATTCAAAAAGTTTGCACACTTCCCCACTGCTCTCCTATTTTACTTCTTTGCAATTTCAGTCAAGTCGCAAATGCCAAAACACTGAAACAAAATCTGTTCTGTCATGTTGTTTGTGGTCTGGATGTAAATAAGAATTCCGAAAATCTCCAGAGAATGTTTTACAGGATTTATAGCCTACTTCCCTACGTGTATAAAGTTCAGGGCATTGAACCAAGTACTCTAATTCTTTGATCCTTCAACAAACAGAATGAGCTTGTCTCTTTTCTTTTTCTGGTGAAGGGCATAACCACAATGCTTTCCCAGTAACAGGCCAGCTAAAGGTTACAGTCTCAAGAAACTGGTCTCTGTTCACAACCAAACTGCTGCTGGTGAGAAAGAGCATTTATTTTAACTCAAAAATTTATGATCATGTAGAATTTCAGACACATACAAAAGCAAAGGGAATGATATAATTGATGTAGCCTTCATGCAGACAACTGGAAGCTCTGAGTTTTAAAATCCATCACAAGGAAAACATGACTTTTGGCCAGCAGGGGAACACTTCTCAATAGAGACTGGAATCCACTCCTTACTGAATCTTCCTGCATCTACCCTTCCATGAATGCTCCTTCCTCTCTACTGACAGACAGAAGACCTGTGTTGAAAGCTGCCGAATCACTAATATCTGATTTTTTTTTTTAAATCAGGAAATTTAAACTCTCTGGGTTGCCTGAACACACCCATGGCTCACTTTGTTGAGCTATCTCTCCATTCCTAACTTGCTTAATAGACCACATTTTCTTCCCAGAGTTAAGAAATGCTATGTTCTCCCTTGAAAAGTCACCTCTTTGCAGTTTGTCCCTACTCATCTGCATCCTTCAGTTTCAGTTTAAACATCATTCCTTTCCTTAGGGAAACCTGTCATAACCCCTAACCTAAATCCAGTCACCTCATTGTGAGTGCCACAACACCCTGTGCATGCTTGTTCTTGACAGCATACTTTAGCGCACTCACTTATCTACTTGTGTGGGTGATGATGGACATGTCTCCCATCTTTGGTTGACCACTGTGTACCTTGAGTCTATCACTCTACTTGTGTATCGAATGGTGAGTACATTTGTCATCCAGTTGCTAAATCTCGTATTGTTTCCCTATTTGACCACTATCTTGATTGCAAACATTTTTAAAATATTTATTTTATTGATTTTAGAAAGAGGAAGAGAGCAAAGAAGAGAGACAGGAGCATTAATCTTTCTCTGTATGTGCCCTGACCAGGGATGGAACTGGCAACCTCTGAACTTTAGGACGATGCTCCAACTAACTGAGCTATCAGGCTGGGGCTTGACTGCAAGCATCTTGACTTTCCTTTATTTCACCTTGTTTCTCTGTTCTGTCTGTAAGTTTCAAGATTTTTTTGAGAAAATTTAAAGTATATTCTCACCAATAGTTTGGGAACAGGTGATTTACCATATAACCTTCTTGAGCTGTAGAGGTGAAATTATGATATGATCATTCATAACATACTGTCTGTTTGTCACAAAGATGATAATTATTTTTCCTAAAGGTGTGGTTCCTAAACAAACAAACAAACCACAGAACTTTAGGTGACAATATAATATTGATTTCTTATAGGCAAAAACTTTATGGTTTCCTTAGTGAATTTGAAGTTCACAATCATAAACAAAAAAAGAGACAAGCATTTCTTTTTATTGTGTAGTGATGTTCTAGGTACCTACATCCTTTGTCCAATTTGAATTTTATGATAACATTTGTAGGCAAATACTGTTTTGCCTTCAGAGAAATAGAGACCCAAAGAGAGGTTAAATAACTTGCCAAAGCTCATTTAATTAGCAAGAAAGTCAGGCATCAGATTGCATAGATTCACAATTCTGTATACCATGATGATAGACTGGTGTGGTTATTTGTACCAACAACTGGGGAGGTGAGTTTTCAAATCTCCCACAATCTAACCACATGAGATACCAACATGATGTGTTATAGATGACCTAAAATAGTGCTATCTCTTCACCATCAATGACCTCCAATTCTTTAGGCAACGAACCCCCAGGAAGTCCCCATCACACCTGCTCCTTCAGGTTCAGAGCTACCATATTTGTTCCCAGACCAGAGGGTCCCACTTTGGATTATTTATACAAAATGATCAGAAGCACAAGAACTTAGGAGGAAAGCCATGCTCTTCATGTCTTCATATTTTCTGAACTGAAGCAACCCTATTAATTGTTCTGGATTATTGACCAATTAGAGATGATTATATGATCTAAGAATAGCAGTCATAAAATGAACATTGAGAACTGGAAAGGTTTTCTATTTCTGCAGTATGTTTAGAGTTGTCTCTTAGTTATAGATATAAAAGCAGTAGTTCCACTTGGCTGGACTCATGTTAAATTCACTCAGTTGACTGAAAGAATGTAATAATAGAGAAAAATGTAAAGTCCTCTATGCTCTTAGTAAAGGTAAGGAGAATAAGACAAGTTCTCCTAGGTCTAAAATATTCTAAATCTTCTTGTATTGAAATTGCTTCATCTTTGTTTTAAACCTTGTAATAGTTCTCACTAAAAATATTTAAACGCTTTAATATGTATAGTTTGGGCAGAGAAATGCATTCATTATGTAAGCCATTCTGAGGATTTTACCTTCTTTGCAAGGGGAATTGTAAAGCTGCTAAATTGTTGATAAGGTAACCACTGAATTAAATAAAAAAAATTTAATATGAAAGTAGTTGAAAAAAATTTTTAGAAGAGACAAAGTGTCACTCTTTCTTCTTAACAAACATGAAAAGTTATTTCTTTCTGATTTGAAATAATAAGCTCAGGTGATCTCACAGAGCTTCATCCTATTTTTTAATTTTATTTTTTTAGATCTTTAATAAGATTATTCAAGAAAACAAATATTTTGTGTGTGGGATTTTAAAAACATCTAATGCTTTTATTTTTTAGAAAAAATTCTGTTTATAGGGAACAGCAAAAAAAGTCACCATTTTTTGCAAAGTATTACACATTGCATGGTTAGATTTATATTGAAAATAAAATTATAGAAATTACTACTCCGAAGACATATGATTAGTAACCTGAGATTCCCAATAGAATAAAACTTTCCTATAGAATAAGTTTATTTTCTATACCAAATTTTTTTAGCATCACACTGTTTTTTCTTAAAAATTTCCTTATTTGGATGAGTGGGCCAAATTGAGGAGAAATAAAGCGGGAAACTGAGACAAACAGACAGAAGTCATGTCCTTCTCTGGCCTGTCAAAGAAGAACCTGGCTGGACAACAGCAAGATTAAAGTAAGTTAAAACATTCAAGCTTGTATCAAACATTGTTATGTGATTGAATTGTGTTTTTAATTTTTATTTATTGATTCTAGTGAGAGAGGAAGGAAGGGAGGAAGTGGGGGGGAGAGAGAGAGAGAGAGAGGGAGAGACAGGAACATTGATCTGTTCCTGTATGTGCCCTGACTGGAGATCAAACCTATAACATCTGTACTTCAGGACAATGCTTTAACCAATTGAGGTATATGACCAGGATATATGACTGAATTTTTCACACTTATCATTTCTTTTATTTCTCATATCATCACTACTTTAATGCAAATATTTGTTCATTGTATAGATGAGGAAAATGAGGCTTAGAGAAGTGAAATAATCTTACCAGGTGATGAAAAACATTTTCTATAAAGAGTCAGATAGTAGATAGTTCAGACTTTGCAGTCTGACCATGCAAAGGTCTCTGTCACAAGCTTGTAACTTTGCTATTGTAGCAAGAAAGCAGCCATTGGACCACATGTAAATGGATGAAAAAATAAGCCGGGGATGAATTTGACCGACTGGCCTTAGTTTCCTGACTCCTCAGCTAACCTGATGGCACATTTTAAACAAGTAGCAGAGGGAGGTTTTATATCCACATTTTTCTGACTTCAAGTCCTTACACTTTTCCCTAAACTCATTCAAACATTTCAGGCCAATGATAAAACCTGGTAGCTTTGGGAACACTTTGTTAGGCTGTGTAGTGTGATGACTGTCTGTACTAAAACCTAAAGGCTCTGACACCATACCAACCATCCAAACAAACAAACAAAACTAGAGGAAACTTCTTGAGTTCAGTGTATTCTACACCCAGAATGAAGTATAGGCAGGAAGAAAAGAATGACAAAGAAATAGGTTGACTCTTTATATCCATAGTTTTCTAATACGGAAACAAATGCCACACCTTAAAATCTTAATGGTTATTTCAAGGAAAGCAGGTCAGCATTTGCAAAGTGGTGGGCAAGAGGGCTCATGGGCACAAGCTATCCTCCTGCAAGTTTTATTCTGTTTCTGCGTGTGGAAGGGTCAGCTCCTGCACCTAGCTTAACCCCCATCATACCAATAGAGTATCTGAGACAGAGTCTTCAGTTGTTTCTCTTTTCTTTTTTTTTAAAAAAAATTTTTATTTTATTCATTTTAGAGAGGAGACACAGAGTGAGAGAGAGAGAGAGAAAGAGAGAAAGGAGGGAGGAGCTGGAAGCTCAACTCCCATATGTGCCTTGACCAGACCAGTGCAGGGTTTTGAACTGGCGACCTCAGTGTTCCCAGGTCGATGCTTTATCCACTGCACCACCACAGGTCAGGCTGTTTCTCTTTTCTTAAGTTCCCAAGGTGCCTTTGCAGTTTGCTATGCATATGAATTTGAGAGCCTACATGACACAAATCACCTGCTGGTGTCACCAGTATTGACAGTTACTAACTTATTTAGGGGAATATGTAATTCAGGGCATCTACGGGAAAGTGACAAAGTTTGGGTCTCCAGGGTTTATAATCAAGTGTTGACTCTAATGGGAACACTTCTAGTCACCCACATTCAGAGTTATTCATGTTTAGAGGATTTAGAAGTTACCCCAGAAGATGGAAAATGGGGACAACTTTGGCTTGGGGTAGATAAAACTAAGGCAAGTGAGGCATGTTTGGGGTGTAAGGGTGGGTAGCAGGGGGTGGAAGCAGAGCTAAGGATCTGTGGGAGGTGCTGGTGTGTGATGCTCATGATGATACAAAGTGGCACAAATATTTGTTCGTGAACAGGGACAGCCAGAGCTCTTTTCTAGTAAAAGAGTTGAGGGTCTGCTTAAATGAGGCTGTGCCTACCTTGGAGAGAGAAAGACAAAAAGAACACCCATGATGGGGACGTTTCCAAAAGAGAGACCATGGAGGGAAAGCGCAGCCATGCCTGTCTGTGCAGATGTGAAATTGGTGGGTCTTCCAGTGAGGAGAGGTTTGCATCTAGAAGGTCAAACTCGGGTCCTTCCCTCTTCCCCTCTGTTCCTGCCTCAGTTCCTTTCTTTAACAACATTTCCTGAACACTTATCAAGTGCCAGGCACTGAGGACACCAATATAGTTCCCTAGAGGAACTGGAAGTCTGTATGGGAGGCAGACACCTATTTGTAGCATGCAGATTTCCAACCTGCTATGCAGAGTTTAAATGAGAGAGAAACAGGCTTTGTGCTGAGCCAGTGTAGGAGAAGAAGGCAGCCCGGGAAGAGACAGCATGTACCAGAGTTTGCAGGTATGGCTGAGATGGAGTGGGTGTTTGAGGAAGAACAGGAAGCTTGCCAGAGGGCACAGACATGATACGCCAGAACAGGACTAGGACTTGGGCTTCATCATAGAGGCAATGGCATCTACAATAACCCCAGGACAAGGTGTGTAAAGCCTGAGGTGGCAGGGTAAATGAGGATGGGGTGATCCAGGCAGATATGTGAGGGTTTTCAGTACATTCAGGGACATAGCAGTGAGGAGGGGGAAACTTCAGACCTACGAGCTGTGTGACTCTGGGCAAGTCACTTGACTTTACTGATTTGTCACAGGTTTAAGAGGGAATTAGTGAAATAAGTGTTTTATCTTTAATATATATTTTTAATTTTTATTTACTAATTTTTAGAGAAAGGTGAAGAGAGAGAGAAAGAAAGAGAGAAAGAGAGGAGGAGGAGAAGGGGTGAAGTAGGAAGCATTAATTCATAGTAGCTGCTTCCTGTATGTACCTTGACCAGGCAAGCACAGGGTTTCAAACTAGCAACCTCAGCATTCCAAATCAATGCTTTATCCATTGTACCATCACGTCAGTTTTTTTTTTTAAATAATTTTTGTGTTTTTTCTGCCTCATTTAAGATTTTTATTTATTCATTTAAGAGAAAAAAAAGAGAGAGAGAGAGAGTGAGAGGGAGAGAAAGGGGGAGGAGCAGGAGGCATTAACTCCCATATGTGCTTTGACCAGGCAAGCCCAGGTTTTCAAACTGGTGACCTCAGCATTCCAGGTCAATGCTTTATCCACTGTTCTACCACAGGTCAGGCTGTGTTTATTAAATTATTTTGTATCACTTCTTGGCCTTTTGCTAAGATTAAGTGTAAAGTATTTTATGAGGAGAAAACTTTCTATATAAATATTAGTCACTTCAAACCCTAGTTTTTTTCTTAATTTTGTCCCCTTTTGCCCCACCCCCAGCTCTTTTATGCCTGGATTTAAAAGAAGTTTTACTGGAGGAGATTGGCTTTAATCGAATAAGGGCAGAGAAAGAATAGAATAAGAGCTACAGATATTAAAGAAATTCTCTTTATAGGTATTAAAGAAATTCTTTTGGCAGGATACTATTTCTAAAACTCACTTAAAAGGAGGGAAAAATAGTGGCATTATTTACATACATGGACTATATATTTCATTTTATCTGAATTAAAGGCTGATAAAAAAGAGGCCACTTGGTTAGATGTAAGGGAATGGTTTCCGAGTTTGCAGAAAAGGATGCAGCAGGTACAGGCTTTGGTGGTCTGGTTTTAGGAAATTCCAGGTGACAGGACAGTGTTAGTCCACAGGATTTTCCCAAATTGGACTTCCAGGCTCCAGAACTCAAGGTTCTAGATGGGTTCCTCTCCGGGCTGGAAAGAAGAAAGTGGGGACGAGGAAGGGTGAAGGCAAAAGAGAGTTGGTTGGAGAAAGACAGAGAAGGAAAGGGAATGGCTGCCCTCAAACCATGTTGAGGCCCTTGGGAAGGGCAAGGGACACTCATGTACGTATTTTGGATTGCTTACTTTTCCTGAGTTCATTCCACAAACAACCTCTGGCAGAAATGAATGACCTTTAAAATTATCTTGCTTTTTACAAGATGTAGTTTTCCTTTACCATCTTAAATGTCCAGTTGTTTGCCTGGCCTGTGGGGTTCAAGAAGAGCCATAAGAGGCCTATTTTGGGGGTTGGGGCCAGAATCTCCAGCTTCTGCCTGATTTTCCCCACATCTTGCTTTTTAGGTTGCCTCATTTTTACTCTGTCAGTAAAAAGAATGTAGCTTGCTGCTGGGACCATTTAATAATGCAGCAATAAATTGTACTTTTAAGCCCAGCAATGCCTTTTAAGGTGATTTTCAAAACATGACTCAGGCTCTAAGGACATGGATTTGTAGCATTATCTGTTCTTAGAGTTGGACCGGTTCAGAGAAAGCTCACCTTGGAAGGAGGACCCCAAGGGCTCACATCCCAAAGCCACAGAGCCAGGTGCAGCCGTCTCAGCCCCTCTGCCCTCACTCTCTCTGCCTCTGCAGAGACCAGTCCCTTCCCTTCTCCTCTTTAGGGGGTCCTTTGGCATACACATCCTACAGGGCTGTCTCTGTGCTTTTGAGGAAGGAAAGATGCAGTATTTCCCAGAGAAGAAAGGCTATGAAAGCATCTAATAACATGATGAAGATCTTTTTACAGAGAAGAGTAACTAGCTGCTTTTATTCTGGGAGCTGATGTCCCCAGTGTTTAGAATCAGAAGGTGAAGGGTGGGAGCAGATTCACAGGACTGCACAATTTGACTCCGCTGTATTCCTCCTTGCTCCCGCCATTAGGACCCCGCCAGGCACAGGAACTTGGCCTTCAGGTCTCTATCTCCCCTTTCCCATCGGCTCTTCACTTTGTGCTTAACTTAAACTGGCAGCAGAGCACATTTGACTAAATCTCTCCCCAGTTGATCACCCTTCAGGGTTTCCTGTTGCCCTGCAGGATAAAGTTACCAAATGCTTCCAGACTGGCCCTGTATAACCCCCCGGGTTCTCCCTCACTGCCTGCCTCGTCCTCTGATCCTCTTCTCTCCCGCTTTGGCTTCTGTGGGCCCTTTCTCAAGCCCACGTAGAGGACTCCAGCGTATCTGCACCCAGAGCCCCAGCCCACAGGCTCCAGGCTCCTCTGATCTTGCTGACCCCTCCCACAGCCTCCCGTGGCCATCAAGGCCATCACCCACCACAGCTTTTTCACAGCATCTGTCACTGCTGGAAACCAGCAGCGCCCTCTCCAAGCCCGCTGTACTCTCCCCTCCTTCCACCCAAGGAAAGAGCCATTCTTCAATTTAATGACAAGGTGAGTAGGCCTGACTGAAGTCAGAAGTAGAAGAGTGGCTGTGAATTTTTTTGTAAACTCTGAGTTCTTACAAATAGGTATTAGGTATTGTCTCCATTGTTCAAAAAATAAGACCCAAAGTAAGAAACTCAGCCTGGATTACTGAGGAACAGTGTGAAATTTCTTTTAGCAAATCTCTGGGTATGAGTAGATGCCTTCCTTTCCAATGGGACCATCAAACCTACCAAGGGTCCTCTTGGTCCAGGAATAATAGATAACAAAATGGCACTTTAGGAGTCCTCAAATGCCTGTGAGTGATAATCAGCTTCCAGGTCCTCTGTCCAGGACACTAATACCAATCCAACCAACCTTTCTACTATGACCTTATTTCTGAAATAAAAATACCCTTCACCAGCTCAGGTCAACTAGTCTTATATGTTCTATATGTGACTATGCAAGGTTTCTCCCCACCCTTTCTAACTGTCATGCTTTTGGGTGCTCTCTCAGTTACTAAATATTTGAGCCACAAAATTCTGTTTGGGAAGATATATACTTGAAATGATCTATATCACTACTAGTTTGGAATGATTATAAAGATTTATTAACAAAATCAATTAATTCAATTTAGAAATTATTCTTGGAAGTCTGAGTTGACAATTAAATTTGGGCTCTGACAGGGTCCAGGATATGCTATTCTGAAATATGACACATTGGCATATGAATATTTCAAGCTGAAAGAGTTTGAGAAACAACAAGTATAGAACGGATTTTCCAACCTTCTCCTGAAGTAGGTCATAGACCCTCCTCTGAGATGTGCCCTCCCTACACCTGGAGGAAAGGGACATTCTTATCTCTGAAGATGGAGGCTCTCCAAGAGAAATCTGAGTTGAACAGATCTTGTCAAGTTCCCCCCAGTTTGTTACACTTACATAACTTGGTCCTTTCCTTTCCCATCTTCATCAAATCTAGTATAAAAACACTTCTTTGGGTCTTCATTTCCTTATGAAAGCTCATAGGTTATATAAAATTTATATGAAATTAGTTTGTATGCTTTTCTCTTGTTAATGTGTCTACTTTTATAGGGGTCCCAGCCAAAATTTTAGAAAAGTAAAGGAAAAATATATTTTTTCTTTCTTATAGCTGTGACAAATCATCTTTTCAAAGCAACGTAGTGAATGGTTAGGAAGATCACTAATAGCGAATGAGAGCCTGTATCAGGTGACATGGTATCTAGTGGGAGCCTCAGAGACCTGTTCCCAATCTGCAGTGTCTCACTCAGGAAGAGGAGGGAGGAAGTGCTTCTGAAACTATCCAAATGACTAAAAATGGTGACAAAGGAAAAAGATAAATTGTCTTTATATATAATTTAATATGTATGTGTGACTAAATTGAGTTAAATAGTATGAATAAACATTCAGCTATTTTTTCTTCATTCCCCAAAGTTTAAAATATTTAAGTTGGCTTCAAAACAATTTTATATCTCCTCCTT
Source organism: Rhynchonycteris naso (assembly GCA_037038555.1). Taxonomy (NCBI): domain Eukaryota; kingdom Metazoa; phylum Chordata; class Mammalia; order Chiroptera; family Emballonuridae; genus Rhynchonycteris; species Rhynchonycteris naso. The sequence goes on from CM072998.1 coordinate 236,459,057, forward strand.
TCATTGAAACAATAGAAGTTTGCTTTATTCTAAGAATCACCTCTAAATCAGTTAAATACACTAATCCCCAGTTCCAACTGGTCAATAGTATAAATTTGCAACACCTTTAGAGACCCTGGAAAATAAGTAGTAATCATCCCTTCACAATTCCTTCACATTTATTGTGCTTTTTTCGTTTCCCTTATACTCACTTGCTCAATTCCATAAACACTTACTGGGTGCCTTCTTAGACTTCCTGGGGTCTACCACTGGACTATGTTGGGAACACTGAAGGAGATCCTAGTCCTCCAATTCTCTTGAAACTTTTGGATCTTTCAACCCATATCTGGGCCTAGAATATCATCTTGAATCATGTTCTTTGGAAAACTTATCCTGCCTTTTTCCCATTGCTGGCAGAATCTCTTCTTCTGTGCTCCCTTAGTAACTCATATAAACCCTAATATTAACTTTCGAACTACTTTGTCTTTCTGTGGAATCCATGAAAGTAGAGACTGGGCTTTGTTCTTGCTATACTCCCAGAGACTCAAAAAATACCTAGTATACTTGATAATTACTCGATCAATTGCACTGAAATGATCTGAACTGAATTTGGAGATGTTTTAAATTGAATTATTGCTTAGATGCCATTCTTGCTTATAATAAAGAGATACAAATGACCTGGTTCTGGGACTATTTACTAGTGCCACGGGGCTGAGCCAGCCCTCAGGGACAGAGAACATAATGCACAACACACCAGGATTCCAGTGTTCATTCCTTCCCTGACCAAGACATGCTCCTAATAGAAAAGAAGTAAATTAAATGCATGCAATCACCAGGTATAAAGGTTTTTTCAATTAAGATCTTGTACCTTAGCAAAGTAAAAGAACAGTAATTTCCTAAGACAGAGATCTCTAAATGAAAATGACCAACTCTAGATCCAATGCTTTCTCCAAATCTTCTAAAATTGACCAGAATCAATTATTTTAAACATTTTAAATGCAAAGAGAGGTGATTTTGATTGTGTTAAGAAAAATTTAAGTTCAACTTTTCAAGAAAAGTCCTGTGATTATACATCTCAAAATTTTTTTATTAGTACAATACAAGGAACAGTACAATTCAGAGACTGATATACAGTAGTCCAAAATCTATGACAGTTACATAATTATTCTAAAGCAGATTGTCACCATTTAGTTTATTCTGAATGATAAATTTATGAAAGAATACTTGAAGTAGATAATTATAAAATAAATATATCTAAGTAAGTGATGAATAAAGAATAAGAAAAAGAGTACAACATAGCCCTAGGCTAATATTATTATTTGAACTGAATGTTGAAATCATGTCTAAGCTCACAAGATGCTAAAGTTAAATAAATAAAATAACTCCCACTGTGCGATAAAAGCAAGTATTACTTGTCTCGGTAGACTATAGTAAAAATAGTGAACCAGCACAGTCATTGCACTTTCCAGGGGATAAGTGCTCAGTTTCTGTTTTAAACTTTACCAAACATCTAAGCCAGTTTATATACACACAGTGGGTCTGTTGAACATGTAGTTTCTTTCTCAGGAATAAGGCATAATAAGAACAGAATGGATCTAAAATCAGAATCAAGCATAGCGCGAAACCAGCTGTTATCAATAATTAATAGGAAAATCAATTGTGAACAGATAGAGACAGATTTTCATGTAAAATGTTTTTTACATTGAAAAAAGATAAGATTTTAAACAAAATCAGTGTTCTCTGCAAGGCGGAAGATTGAAAGTTGGCCTTCCTGGGATTCACTGCTCCTGGATAGCGATTGAACAAGGCATTGAAAGACAGGTCTGTTGTGCGTATGTGCCATGCAGTGGTTCCTTGTCTCTGTGGTCTAAGTGTGGGCACTTGGGACTAATGTGTGATTTCTACTGTGAGCCCTTTAGCTCCATCTATTTAATCTTCAGGTCGTAGAGACCTCAAACTGATGCAGGAATCCTTTCTCTACATTATTCCCTTTTCTAAGCCCTGCTCGAATGCCCCATGGACTGGTATAAATCACCAATTGAAATGCATCTACATTTTATTCATTCATGGGAGTAAGGACACACCAAAAACTATCAGAATACAGGTTCTTTCTTGGGAAAAGAATTGCATTCTGCTATGCTATCTCCACAGGACTATCAAATGGTAGGTACCGGTTTGTTGAAAGCAAAAGCTATTGCACAAATATATATTGAATAGTGCATATCGGTATGAACAAATATGGCAATCTTGAAAGAAAGGCCCTTCAAATGTTCAAATATATATAGTTTGGAAGAAGAAGACTTTTATATTTGACGGACATGACCTGATCTGAAATAGTGTCTAAAATACTTTGGTATCTTGTTTAGATCACTAAAATTAAAAAAAAAATCAAGTGCTGAGCAATTAGAAAGAAGACAAGTAAGGAAATGGACTTAAACAACACTGTATAACAATTAGACCTAAAAGACATATATGGATTATTCTACTCAACAATATCAGAATATATATATTTTTCTCAAGTGCATGTGAAACATTTTTCCAGGGTAAACCACAAAACAAATATAAATAAATTTAAAAAGATTAAAGTTATACAGAGTATCTTTTATGCTACAATGAAATAAAGGTAGGAATCAATAGTAAAGAAAAACTGAAAAGTTTAAATATGTGAAAGTTAAACAATACGCTCTTCACAAACCAATGTGTAAAAGAGGAAATCAAAAGAAAATATTTTGAAACAAATGAAAACAGAAACACAACATACCAAAATTTATGGACTACAGTAAAGCAGTGCAAAGAGGAACACTTATAGCTGTAAAAACTTAAAATAAAAGAAACACATCAAATAAAAAATCTAATATTACAACTTAAAAAAACTAGAAAAAGAACAAACTAAACTCAAAGCTCGCAAAAGGAAATAAAGAATTAGAGCTGAGATGGATAAAACAGAAAATAAAAAACAATCAAGAAAATCGATGAAACCAGTCCTGGCTGGATAGCTCAATTGATTGGAGCATCATCCAGATATGCCAAAGTTGTAGATTTGACCCCCAACTGGGGCACATACAGGAACAAATTAATGTTTCTCTCTATCTGTCTCTTTCTCTCTTCCTTTCTTTCTAACATCAATAAATAAAATAAAAAAAGGTTTTTCAAAAAAGAAAATGAACGAAACCAAAAACTGATCCTTCGAAAATAAATCAACAAAATTGACAAGCCTTTAGCTAGATTGACTAAGAAAGAATAAAAACTTAAATGATTAAATTTAGAAATGCAAGTGGAAAGGTTATTAACAATTTTGTGGAAATTAAAAAGATTGAAGAGTCTAATGTGAACAATTGTATGCCAACAAATTGGATAATGTACATGAAATAGACAAATTCCTGGACCTATCAACACTGAATCATAAAGAAACAGAAAATCTGAACAGACCAGTACAACTAGTAAGAAATTAAATCAGTATTAAAAAACCTTTCAGTAAAGATAAGTACTGGACCAAATGAATTCACTGGTGAATTCCACAAAATATTTAAAGAAATATTAACACCAATCTTTTTTAAAGGCTGCCAAAGGGAAAAAAAATGGAAGAGGAGGGAATATTTCCTAATGTATTGTATGAGACCAGCATTACTCTGATACCAAAGCCAGGCAAAGATATGGCAAGAAAATAATATTGCAGGCTAATATACCTGATGAATATCAATGTATGTAAAAACTCTAAAAAAATACCAGCAAACTTAATTCAGCAGCATATTAAAGAATTATACACTGTAACCAAGTGGCATTTATTTCTATAATGCAAGTATGGTTTAAAATATGAAAAACCATCAATATAACACTTCATATTAATAGAATAAAGGCCAAAAATCACATGATCATCACAACTGATTCAGAGAAATATTTAATAAAACATAGCAAACTTTCATGCTAAAAGCAGTCAATAAAATAGGAAGAGAATGGCTCTGGCCGGTTGGTTTAGTAGATAGAACATCAGCCTCCTGTGCAGATGTCTCCAGGTGGAATTGTAGGTCAGGGCACACATGGAAAGCAATCATCTTTCTTCCCCTCCTCTTCCCACTTCTCTCTCTCTCTTCCTCTTCTACAGTCAGTGGCTTGATTGGTTTGAGCATCGGGCCAGGTGCTGACAATAACTTAGTTCAGGGGTCCCCAAACTACAGCTGGCTGGCTGCATGCCGACCCCTGAGGCCATTTATCCTGCTCCCTGAGGCCATTTATCCACCCATGCCGCACTTCTGGGAGGGGCACCTCTTTCATTGGTGGTCAGTGAGAGGAGCACAGGATGCATCCTCACCCATAGTTTCCATTGAAATACTGGTCAGTTTATTGATTTAAATTTACTTGTTCTTTATTTTAAATATTGTATTTGTTCCAGGGTTTTTTTTGTTGTTTTTTTTTTTACAGGGACAGAGAGAGAGTCAGAGAGAGGAATAGATAGGGACAGACAGACAGGAACGGAGTCCAGTTTTGTTTTTTTACTTTAAAATAAGATATGTGCAGTATGTATAGGGATTTGTTCATAGTTATTTTTTTATAGTATGGCCCTCCAGCAGTCTGAGGGACAGTGAACTGGCCCCCTGTGTAAAAAGTTTGGGGACCCCTGACTTAGTTGGTCCAAGCTTCAACCTCAGGTATTGAGCATAGCTCAGTTGATTCCAGCATCTGCCACTGACCAGGTTTGCCAGATAAATACCAGTGTGAGTGAGGAGGTGCATGCGGGAGTCAGTCTTTCTATCTCACCTCCTTCCACTTAAAAAGGAAATTAGGAAGAGAAGGAAACTACGTCAGCATGATAAAGGTCACATAGGAAAAGCCCATAGCTAACACCATACTCAGTGGTAAAAGACTGCAAACTTTTCCTTTAAGATCAAGAATAAGGTATGGATGCCTGCTTTGATGATTTCACTGCTTCTGTTCAGCATAAATTTGGAATTCCAAACAGTCAATAAAAAAGAAAAAGAAAGAAAAGGCAGATAAATTAGAAAGGAAGAAGTAAAATGATCTCTTTTCACAGATGACATAATATTATATATAGAAAACACTAGAGATTACAGACACACACACACACACACACACACACACACACACACACACACACACACACAAGAAAAAACCCTGTTAGAGCTAATAAACAAATTAAGCAAAGTTGAAAGATACAAAATTAACACACAAAAATCAGTTGCCTTTTTATACACTAACAATAAATGATCCAGAAAGGAAATTAAGAAAACAATTTCTTTATAATAGCTTGATAATAATAAAATACTTAGGAATAAACTAACCATAAAGGTAAAAGACTTGTACTCAAAAAACTACAAAGAAATTAATTTAAAGATGCAAATAAATGGAAACACTTGTATATTTATCGACAGGAAAACTTAAAATTATTAAGATGTTAGTACTACCCAAAGTGATCTACAGAGTCAATGCAATCCTTATCAAAATCCCAATGAAGTTTTTGCAAAAATATAAAAATCTACCTTAAAATTCATATGGAATCAAAGGATTCTGAATAGCCAAAGCAGTTTTGAAAAAGAATAAAAATTGAAGGATTCACACTTCTGGCTTTCAACACTTACCATAAAGCTACAGTAATCAAGAGTGCAATATTGGCATAAAGAGAGATAAACCAATGAAATAATGAGTCCAGAATTCAACCCTCAAATATATATTTAAATGAATTTGAAAGGGGTACCAAGACTATTCCATTAAGAAAGATAGTCTTCTCAACAAATGGTGCTGAGAAAATCTGGATATTCACATGCAAAGGAATAAAGTTAGACTTTACCTCATACCATATAAAAACAAATTAGCTAAAAATGATTAATGATATATGTAAGAGCTTAAAAATACATAAAATAAAACTTTCAGAAATAAAAACATGAGAGGAAAGCTTTATGACATTGAATTTAACAACATTTCTTGGATATGATACCAAAGTATAGACCATAAAAACCAAATAATAAAATTATAAAAAATAAAAAAGAAAGAAAAAAATAAATTGGACTTGATCAAAATTTAAAACTTTTGTACATCAAAGGACTATCTACAGAGTGAAAGGCAAAACACAGAATGGGGGAAAATATTTGCAAATCACATATTTGAATATACAAAGAACTCCTACAATTCAATGACACAAAATCAAATAACCCAATTCAAATATGGGCAAAGGACATGAACCCATTTTTCTACAGAAAATGTACAGATGGTCTGTAAGCACATAAAGAGCTACTCAATATTACTAATTATTAGAGAAATGTAAGTCAAAACCATAGTGAGATACCATTTTACATATATTAGAATGCCTATTAACACACACACACACACACACATACACACCACAAAACAGAAAATAACAAGTGTTAGCAAGAATGTTGTATACTGTTGGTGGAAATGTTAAATGGTATAGCCACTATGGAAAATAGTATGGCAATTCTTCAAAATATTCAACATAGAATTACCATATGATCCAGCAATTTCACTTTTGGTTGTATACCCATAAGTATTAAAAGCAGATTCTCATACAGACATCTGCACAGCAATGTTCATAGCAGTATTATTTATAACAGTCAAAAGTAAAAGCAACCCAAATGTCCATCAATGGTCTTAAAAAGGGAGAAAAATCTGACATATATACTACAACATGGATGAACCTTGAGGACATTGTGTTAAAAGAAATAAACCAGTCACAAAAGGGTAAATACTGTGTGATTCTACTTATATTAGGTACCTAGATTAGTCAAATTTATAGAGACAGAAATTAGACGGGTAGTTTCCAGGGGATGGGGGATGGGGAATGGAAATAATCGTTTAATGGGTACAGAGTTTCAGTTTGGGAAGATAAAGAAGTTCTGGTGATTGATAATCATGTTGGTTGCATAAGAAGGTGAATATACTTAACACCACTGAACTAACCATACACTTAAAAATGATAAGGTAGTAAATTTTGCTTTGTGTATTTTATCAGAATAGAAATAGTCAAGTGTTTTTTTCCAGTTAAACTTAATAGTGAAGAAGATGCATATTAATATTACATATCAAATTTGGCATCAGATATATTTAGGTTTCCACACAGCTTTTTAAATACTTAAATTTGTTGCTTTAAATTGACAGGCCCAGGCCTGACCTGTGGTGGCGCAGTGGATAAAGTGTCGACCTGGAATGCTGAGGTCGCTGGTTCAAAACCCTGTACTTGTCTGGTCAAGGCACATATGGGAGTTGATGCTTCCCGCTCCTCCCCCCTTTCTCTCTCTCTCTCCTCTCTAAAATGAATAAATAAATTAATTAAAAAAATTGACAGGCCCTTCCAATCATTCATAAGCTCCACAATTCTCTATTGAATTACACATTGTTTCACTTAACTGCCAGGGCCTCAAAATTATCTAGATTTGAAATCTTTGTAATTCCACCTTGCACCTCTTCTTTTTCTGCCATCTCGCCAGCACATACCCGTTGGGTGAATAGTTATTCTTTATTATCTGTGGAAATGTTGAATGGCAAGAGTTTGGATGTGTGACCACAGTTTAGACCCAGAATTGAATGCTAGTTCTGTCATCATCACCCTATGGCAAGTGGAGCTTCAGTTTTGTTATTCATAAAATCAAGTTAAAACATTAAATTTGTAGGGTTTTTAAGAGAGTTAGATAGGATTGTAAATATAAAAACACATAGCATGTGGCATCAGGGGTTCAGCAAATGTTGGTTTCCTTTTCCTCTTTGTCTCCACAAGTAATCAGTCTTTCTTTGAAAGGGAATGATGACTGCGTCATGAACTTTTCATAGATTAGTGGTGGGAGAGGATAGGGAGAGTGGTAGTGTTAGTTTTCATAAGGGTCTCCTGTGAAAAGCTAATATATAATATCTTAGTGGACAAGGACAAGTCATCTGTCTTTTATGTATAGGTCCAACATGATGCTTAATAAATGTGTAAAGAATAATGGTTGACTTTTGTCAACATGATAAAATAAGCATCAAAATGAAATTCACCTTGCTTTGAAGATAATCTGTAATGTGACATTTAATACTGGTAAAGATAATACTTTATGCTTGTAGGAAACTGGAGAAATATTAAAAGTAGGAGAAGGGAAATTCAAGAATTATGAGCTTACTTAAGTTCATTTTTTTCCTTCTTATACAATATTTTCACTTACTTAAGTTTTTTTGGCCCAATTTACAAGAGCAGTTGCTTTTCCCAGAACTTCTGACCAACTTGTTCCTAAACCTTCCCCTCTTCCCTGTAGCACAGAGTGTCCCAGGGGACACATTTTGGGTAGTAACAGCCTTACCTCTCACCTTTACTCTCAAACTCTAAATAAGTAGGATGTAAGAAATGAAAGATGAAAACGAATGTTTTAAATTGTTGACACTGGCTATTATTTTCTTCCCTCTTACTTTCAAGAGATATGTGTGCTCTGTTTCATGCAGAGGAGGAAGGCACACCTAAAGATTGATAAATTCATAAAATGAAGGAAAATCTCTACACTCCTTCCCGAATTCCAGCTGTAGCTCAAACAAAACAAAACAAAATCAGAGAATTGTCAGCTTAAGAGAAAGCAACAGCTGGCCTGGATGCTTAGCCGACCACTGTGAAAATAAATAACCAGAAACCAAATTAGTATTGTCGGAGCATGATGGCTTTTCCTGCCAAACTGCTGCAATAAGTTGTTTGAATTTACCCCATCATCCTTGCAAGTTTCAGCTCCATGACCTGCTGAGTCCCAGGGGCCATCTCATGATAGGTCACTGTAAATGTTGAGAGAAAGTTCTCTCTGGTTTGTTAACTGACCACACTTATGGAACACTTTTCAAGTTCTTAACTTGTAAATTTGCAAAAATAACACCAGAAAAGTTATTTTACCAGTCATTAGCTTTTTCAATGATGGAGCCCTCTGGAGCTGAGAAACTTTGTTTTTAGGGTTCCAAGACTAAACGATGTGTGTCACATGGTAACTGGGAAATGCTTTTCAAAATGCAGGAAGAATGATATTAAGAGAAAGTTTTTTAATTTAAGGAACATGTTGACTCATTTATTTAATGGACTTCTATATTAATGAAATTTAAAATAGCAGTAATGACTCCTTGATCTCAAGTAATTTACTAGTATTTTCAAAGTACTTCTTTATATTAATACATTATCTTAATACAGACTACAGTCTGATGTTTTTCACATTTAATGTTTAACTTTTGTGCATATAGTTTCTATAAAATCTAGATTTCAGTCAACACATCTTCTGTATTCTGAAGGTATTTGTTAAAATTTCCTTATCTAAGCAGGAAATGACCAAATTAAAAAAAAAAGATGGCATTTTATCTTACATTTGATTTAAACACTAGCAGATATATTTGTGGAAGCTTATTTATGGTCAGTAAAGACATCTTTCTCACACTCTAAGCTTTGCCATCTAAAGAGGCTCTAAATAGTTCTGTGTTTATTTTCAAAGCACGGTCTTCAAAGCACGTTTCATGGGTGTGAGTCCTGTTGCTGTTATATTAGGCAAGTCACTTCACATCTCTGAGACTCAATTTTCTCATCTATAAAATGGAGATTCAGTTATTCAACTAATTTTCATGAACTCCCACTTGTAAGTATGCAATGGTAGGAATGTAGCAGTGAGCAAAACCCCAAATGTCTTTGCTCTCCTAGAATTGACATTTTATGGAGGGAGGAAAATAATAAACAAATGCCTGAGGGTGAACATACTCTGAGGAAAATTAAGTAGCAGGGTGGGAGGGGGGGCCCAGAGAGAAACAGTAGTTGGGCATGCCCCATTAGGATGGCACTTGACAGAGTCCCTGGAGAAATCGGAAATGAGCCCTGTGGAACCACTGTGGCAGACAGAGGAAGGGTTCATTGCAAAGTACTGGGGTGGGGCCAGTCAGTCTACGTGTTGGAGGAACTGGATGAGACCAGCAGGGAGGCTACATAAAGAGTGGAGCACAGCAAAATGAAAATGTGGGGTCCTGACTGAGGGCAACCCGCAGTCACCCCATCTCCTAAGAGGCAGGAGACTCTGAGAGTATGCTACCTCTGCTTCAGGGCACATTCCGGACCTGGAAGGGGGCTGGTGGCAGGGCCTGCGAGATGTCACCCCAGCGCTCCACTTAACCTGCCCAGGTTTCCACCAGGAGCGGGTAGGCGATGGGACCTGATTGGTCTAATTGTCCACTTCCACGGGGCACAGAGGCGTTGGCCCGGGGGCTCACCCTAGCAGACCGGACACAGCAGGCAGCAGTATCCAGCCCCCAGGCACAGGCTTTTTAGGTCTTTGCTAACCAAACGCACATCCAGAGATAAAATTATTAATCATATCAGACAGCAACAAAAAATAGGCTCTTCAGAGCGAGGCTGTGCGCCTCTGCACCGAGATAACTTGGACAGGGTTCCCGGTTAGGGGCTGCAGGGACTTTCGGGCCTTAGTGGGGTTTCGGGCTTCACTCAGGTGGGTGGGAAGGCATTGGAAGGTTTTGAGCAATAGGTGACAAGACCGAGCTGTCAAGTGGTCACGAGACCACTGTTAAAATCATCTAGGCGGTTTGGAATAAAAAGCAACAGAAACATGCACTTTTCAGATTTGCAGTTTGTAGTGATTGGATGTAGGGTAGGAGTGAATGAGAAGGATCAAGGAAGAGCCAAAGTTTCTGGCCTGAATACCTAGGAGAATGGAGCTCACTTCTCTGAGATGGGATCTTCCTGGGATGAAAATAAAAATAACAAGAAGACCTATTTGAGAATAAAGAAGTCAATAAAGCAGAAATTTAAAGCTATAGCACATTTAAAAAAATCCAATGGAGTAAATACACTGTATGTATCTGTTAAAATGATCCATTTAAAACATTAAAATATTATAAACAAACAAAAACCTACCCATAGTAGTTTTGTAGATCTCTCATCACAGCCTTTTTATTTAAATAGAAACATAATTATATTTTGATTAAGACATATAAGTTTATAGTCAATCTCTTATTTGACTTTCATTGTTCAGATTAATTACTCAATAGGAAAATGGAAATGTGATGAATAGGCATCTTGAGAAATACTGCTCCAAATTGTGATTTTAGAGCTCAAAAATATTTTACACTGATCATTGAAGAGAAAAGAGACACTTTCACGGAGGAACTATATCGAATAATCAATCTCCCTATATTGATTTTTTTTTGTATTTTTCCAAAGTGAGAAGCTGAGGAGAGGCAGACAGACAGACCTGTTCCTGCATGCACCCCACCGGGATTCACCCAGTATGCCTACCAGGGGGCGATGCTTGGCCCTTCTGGCATGTTGCTCTGCTGCAATCGGAGCCATTCTACTGCCTGCGGTGGAGGCCATGGAGCCATCCTCAGTGCCTAGGCCAACTTGCTCCAATGGATCCTTGGATGTGGGAAGGGAAGAGAGAGAGAAAAAAAAAGGAGAGGAAGAAGGGTGGAGAAGCAGATGGGTGCTTCTCCTGTGTGTCCTGGCCAGGAATCGAACCCGGGACTTTCACATACCAGGCCGATTCTCTGCCACTGAGCCAACTGGCCAGGGCTCCTATCTTGATTTTTTTTCAAAAAACATTATTTATCTTAGGGAAAAGAAAGAGAGTGAGAGGGAAAGAGGAGGGGTGGGAAGAAACAGGAGGGAGGGGAGAGTAACTCCCACATATGCCTTGACCAGGAAAGCCTGAAGTTTCAAACCCAGGGCCTCAGCTTTTCAGGTTGATGCTTTATCCACTGCGTCACCACAGATCAGTCTCCTTATCTTGATTCTTGTAGGTTGAAAAGTGCATACGTTGTTGGAGAAATTTCTGTGCAAGCTCTTACACATTCAATTTTTTGGGATGGAGATCACTACTGAAGAAAGAGCAGATTTGGTAGAATGGCTTACAAATTTGACTGAATTTTTCTCCTGAATGCTATTTTATTATAATGAGATTATAATTTATGAAAATACTCCAAGCATTTCAGAAATAGTATGCTAAGAAAATTAATTTCCCACTTTATTCAGAATTAGATATTTGATGTTTTTTTTTTTTTTAAGGTGCACTCATAATATAGATGACACATAGACAGTCACATAAAAAATCACATTCAAATAAATGCCAGACTGCTTTCTGGGATATAGCTTTCTGCTTTAGTTTTTAAGGAGAATAATTGATTCAGAACTGTCTTTTATTATAGGTTGGTTTTATAATAAAAATATGCATTACTCTGCAACCTTGAAACCTTAAGTTTTAGATGAATGGTCTGAGGTTCAAGAAGCTGACTGTCTTACGTCTACTGACTACCTATATCCTTTGGATAGGACAGAGTCAGAATTTGTGCCCAGGTCTCTGCCTGGCTCAAAGTCTGGTGCTTTTTAAAAACTATAATATGAGGGGGTATTTTTGGTTGCTGTTTAAAGAGATATTTATGTTATCATTTCCTGGTCCAGGAACTGGCTAAAGTGCTGAATAAGAGATGGTGATTCTCTTGGATGTGGAAAGGTTTCCAGAGTCTTAATCTTTTATTCATTAAGTACTAGAGCCTAAAAAGGTCCTTTTTAATCTAAACAACTCCATTCACCTATGGCCTTTAGTACTATTACTTGCCATATACCAATTGTCTGCTATTGCTCTGCATTTCTTACGAAAGATATTATCAAAGCCCTTTCAGCAAGAGTCAAGTTTTCAGAGGGCCAGCAGAAAAGCCTTGTTGAGTGACTAAATTAATTTATAAGCAAATTTTTTTGAGTTTGTATTTTCAAGGTACTTTGACCTCAATGTTCGGCCTGAGATAATATTTCTGAAACAGTTCTCATATGAGAGAACTATGCATTTGATTAAAAACCTTGTTTTATTGTGAATGGGTTAATACAAAGGTTGGTAACTTACATAAATATTTGGGACCACAAGAAATGAATATCAAGGTGAGCAGGAAATCAATACGGTCTTTGTTTTGTACTTCCCTTAATGAAAAAATGAGAACTGTGTGAATAAGTTATATTATTAGGTAAAGGGCACAGTCACCCTTATAGTTTGTTTTCTGTAAGCTGAGCCCAATTATAAGTTCGCTTTTCATTCTATTGTTTCTTAACTAATAATAACAAAAATCCACATAATTTATTGTGAGTTTGTTATGTACTAGACTTTTCTAAGAGCTTTATAAATGATAGATCGTTTAATTCTTGAAATAAACCTATGAGGTAGTTACTATTATTTTCTATTTTGTGGCTAGAGACTGAATCTTAGGAGGTAGAGTAGCTGTCCCAAATAAACTGTTTTATTGACACACTCCCATACTTAGCATTTTATAAGCTTTGCTTCACCAGTGTGGCTGGGAACCTGCAAGCTTTGTTTCCCTGCTTAGCAGGGAGGCAATGGGAGGTACTTGTAACTAATGGGAAGACAATAGAAACTACCTCTTTTCTGGCAATGGCAAGTGACTGCACACTATTGCAGTAGTTGCTAGCAGTTCTGGTATCACTGGGAGATGACCATGAAGTCCTACAGAGGCACTGCTAGCAAAATCCCTGATCTCCTGGAGCCTACATGCTATAGTAGGGAAGAGAAATGTGGGCATTGCCTCTTTCCAGGATGATATGGCAGTGTGCATTTTCTGATCTCTGGAGACCACCAACCTTCTCATTTTTCGCTCCTTTAACTTTCATATTTTATCTCTTAATTCCCCAATTTAAACAACTTTCTGTTTGAGATACCTAGAGGGGTTTGTGTTTTCCTAAATGATCCAATATCATATTCATTTAACCTTGTTATGTTCCCAAGTTCACCTCTCAGAGTCTGAGAGTGGATAGGTATTGTCCTTTTGCTAGTGTCACAGAGCTGTTGTTGGCATAATCAACAGTGATTGCTCCACTGCTGAAGATCCCATCTGGCACAGTACTTATATTCATAAGGCCACTATGTCAACGGAATGACTGCAGATGTATAGCTACAAGTTTGACAAAGCCATTTGAAATAGCTAAAATCCAACCGAATATCAGTATATCATCAGTAAGTCCTGGGACTGAAAAAAATTCAGAATTCCATAGAATTTAAAGCTCTTTATATATAGAGAGAGAGAGAAAGAGAGAGAAAGAGAAACACACAGACAGAGACAGAGAGACAGAGAAACAGAGAGAGAAAGAGATCTGAAGAATGGAAAAATGCAGAATCTGATTAATTGATCAACCTTAGTGGGAGCTGAAGACTTCTGTGAATAGACTAAAGAATTAGGTAATGTTTATCTTGAACTCATGGACTTGGGGTAAGTGGTATTTTTTTTTGAGTTATGGCACAATTGATTTAGCAATTTTAAGTAGGACTCAGTGAGTCCTTCAGCACTGCCAAGAAGAACATAGTGTCCAGTTAAGATCTGTTCAGTTGCCTGACCTGTGGTGGCACAGTGGATAAAGCACTGACTTGGAATGCTGAGGTCGTCAGTTCAAAACCTTGGTCTTGCCTGGTCAAGGCACATATGGGAGTTGATGTTTCCTGCTCCTCTCCTTTCTCTCTTCTCTCTCTCCTCTCTAAAATGAATAAATAAATAAATAAATGAATAAATAAATAAAGATTCTGAAAACTTAAAAAAAAGATCTATTCAGTTCACTGGAATGGCAATTATCTTACTTAATGAATAAGACTCTTTCAAGCAGGATTAAATAAAACAATGGTTAAGAGAAGTACAACTGTGGAATTAGTATTTTGTGGTTAAGAGGAACTATGAAGATATTTATTGTTTAATGGATTTGCAATTTTTAAGCAAATGACCTATTAGAAAGACAATATAATAGAAGATAATAATTACTAAACTTAAATACATAACAATAGAAACCACCTAACTGAAATCAGAGAGAAAAACAGCTGAAAAACAAAGAAACCTAATTTAATTAAACTGTAAACCAAAAATTTTAATGAACCATAGGCAAGACAAATACAGATACACACATACCATACACATTCCCAAAAGTGCTTCATAGTAAAAAAACAATGATAAAGAAAAAAGTTTTAAAAGTGGATAGAGTCAAAAGACATGTTATATAAACAGAAACAGAGATTAGAAAGACTGCTGACATTGGAAACAACACAAGTCAAAGGACAATGAAACAGCATTTTTAACATACTAAAAGAAAAAGAAAAAAAAAGAACACCTAAGAAACTACAATTTTGTATCTAGAGAAAATGTCCTTCCAAAAATAAAGACATTTCAAACAAATAAAAGCTGAGAGAATTTGTTACTACTAGACCGGCAATAAGATCAAAAGCAAACCTAAATCTATACAGAGTAATGAAGAATGACAGATGGTAAATGTTTGGGTAAATGTAAAGTACTTCTCTTCATTTAAAATTTATTTAAAGATAACTGGCCCTTTGAGCAAAAATGATTATAATATATTGTGTGGTTTATAGCACACGTAGAAGGAAATGATGAAAACTGTACAAAGACTGGGAAGGGGTAAATAGAAGCACACTATTGTAAGGTTTTTATCCATTGAATGACATATGTGATTTAAAGGTATATGGTGATAAGTTAACAATGTATGTGTAACCAATTTAATGTGTAATTGATTTTGAAATGGAATTTTATGTTGAAAATTTATTGTTTATGGAATTTAAATTAACTGATGATTATATTTATAAGTAATATGTTGCTAGATCATTTGAAAAATTTTGAATATGTTGGTAACTGAGGCTCTACCTCTCACAGGCAGGGTTGTTGTATAAAGAGAAGAACGGAATTCAAAAGAAAGAACCAAGCAGCCTTAGCTAGCAGGCTCATGCTTAGTGAGAACTGTGGTCAGTTAGTCTTGAAGAAAAAGAATATGACAAGGTGAGTGGGTGGTCACCTGAAAACGCATTTTCTCTGTGCTCAGACCAGCTTCACACAGATCTCCCTAGCCAGATAGGTTTGTGTACAATTAGAAAATAGGCATGTCCCTCTTTTATCTGAGCAGCATCTCACAAGTTCTGACTGGTTTGCTCAGTTTGAACACTTTAAGGTGAAATGGTCCCATCAAGACCAAGACCATGGTTTATTTTCCCCACTTCTGCCATTCCTTCTGCTTAGCTCCTGAGGCCCACAGAAGCTGTCAGTCCCTTCCCTGTGTTCCAGGGACTGACTGACCATCCAAATGGAGAGAAATCACAGGGAACACAGCAGCCAGTTCTTAACCAGTGGGAGAAGAAACAGTTTTCACAACTTTAACTAATAAATTGTAAGCATCCTAGCTGTCTTGTTTCACTCCACAATGGCAAAAATAGTCACGGGGTAAATGGGTGCAGATATACCTTCTAATTCTGTTATGATAGTAAGGCTTCTCAGCTTTGCTCACATTCTCTTGTTGGCTGGTAAGCATCATCAAGCTCTGCACACCAGGAAGGATATTCCAAGGTTGCACAGTAGAGGACAGCCTGTGAGGTGTTTCTCTGCACCTCTCCTCCCTGACTTATTTTCTATTCTTGAACACCCTTTCAGCTGGTGATCCTTCTTAACCCACCTATTAAGGCTAAGTAAACCATTTGTTTGCTTATGCTAATCCTTGTGTGCACATTATTATTTTTGTTTAATGAACTAGAAAGGTACTTGTTTTCTGCAGAATTCTTATTCTGTTTCTTACTCCACACAGTCATCTCCACATTCTTCCTGATTTTCCAGTTCTGTATCAACTCTTCTCTCCATCTCTCCTCCCCTATTCACTGCAGTGGGGGAGGGTCTCTTTGTTCATTACCTTATACAGCATTTCCCTTCATTTATTGATTCATTTGTTTCTAAAACAAGCACTGAATTTCTGCTTTCTGCAAAGCAGTATGTTAGTTGCTAACGGCAGATAAGGCTGATGTCAGCTCTGCCCTCTCAGGGCTTTCTAGCTAGTGTGGAGAACTGAAGGGGTGAACTAATGAGAATAATAAAAAGTGCTAATTGTTTCTGTGGGCAGAAGTAGTGCTTTAAGGACATAGAAAGCACTAGTCCTTTCTATGTCCTTAAACAGTTCCAAACTGGAACTGGAGATCATCTAGGAAAGGTTTTCTGGAGAGAAAAATGACTAGGTTGCTAACCAAAAGATAAAGCAGGACAGGTAGGCAGAACGGGGAGTCCTGGGATAATGTAGCAGGAAAAGGGAACTGCTTGTAGGGAAGGCAGGAAACAAGAGTGGTGAACATCTATCTGACTGCAGAAGAGTCCTGAGTACAGCGATATGGGACCCCGGGTGTAGAGTATAGTAAACAAGCCTACTTGGGCTTTACCTTGAGAGGTATGGGAAGCCAATGGAGGACTTTAAGTATGGCTGTGACGTGATTGCGTTTATGTTTTGGAAAGAGTTACAATGGAGAGTAGATTTAAGTGAAACAAAAACATTTATGAAGATGGCTCAGTATTCCAGGGAAGAGAAGTACAAACTAGAAAAATGCAGAAGGTGATAGATTCCAGAGCTGCTGAAAATGAACTGGTACCTGTAGTGATTCATTTGCTGTCAGGAGAGAAAGAGGAATCAAGTATATTGCCTGTGGTTTTACTTGCACAACTGAGTTGGCAATGGTGTGTTCAGGTGATAATTGAGAATGGTAGATCTTTAAGAATGTTAATAAACTTAATTTTTTAGAGCAGTTTTAGGTCCACTGCCAAACAGAGAGGAAGCTACAGAGATTTCCCATATAAGCCCTCTTTCCACACAGGCACAACCTCCCCCACTATCCACATGCCTTACCACAGTGGAACATTTGTTAAAGTTGATGAACCTAAATCGACAGATCATTATCACCCCAAGCCCACAGTTTACATTAGGTTCACTCTTGGTGTTGTATCTATTTGAGTTTGGACAAATGATAATGACCAAGTTAACCACCCTTGCAATATCATACAGAATAGCTTCACTGTCTTAAAAATCTTTTGTGTTCCACCTGCCAGTCTCTCTTTCTCCCCAATCATTGATTTTTTTTTAACTGTCTCCATAGTTCTGCTTTTTCCAGAATGTCATATAGTTGGAATTGTGACTTTTTCAGATGACTTAGTTAATAATGTGCATTTAAAGTTCCTCTATGTCTTTCATGACTTGATAACTTACTTCTTTTTAGTTCTAAACAAAATTCTGTTGTCTGGATATACCCCAGTTTGTTTATCCATTCACTTAATTGAAAGACATCTTGGTTGTTTCCAAGTTCTGGCAGTTAGGAATAAAGCTCCTATAAAAATTGGTGTGCCAGTTTTTCTGCGGACATAAGTTTTTCAGCTCATTTGGGTAAATATCTAAGAGTGCGATTACTGGGTTATATGCTAAGAGAGTTTAGTTTTGTGAGGAATGGAAAAACTATCTCCCAAATAGGTTGCACCATTTTGCATTTTCACCAGCAATGAATGAGAGTTACTATTACTCCATATCCTCTTTAGCTGTCAGTGTTCTGGGTTTTGACCATTTTAATAGGTATGTGGTGGTATCTCATTATAATTTTAATTTGCATTTCCTAATGACATATTATGTGGGCTGTCTTTTTGTATGCTTATCTGTATCTTTTCTTTGGTGAGGCAACTGTTAAGTTCTTTTACCTATTTTTTATCAGGTTGTTTATTTTTCTATTGTTGAGTTTTGAGTATTTATGTATTTTGGATAATAGTCCTTTATCATATGTGTCTTTTTAGATTTTTCTTCAATCTGCTGCTTGTCTTCTTATGTTTTTACTTTTTTTTTTCATAGAACAGACACTAAATTTTAGTGAAGTCAACTAAAATTATCAATTATTTTATTTTGTTTTTGACAGAGAGAAGTCAGAGAGGAACAGATAGGGACAAACATTGGGAAAGGAGAGAGATGAGAAACATCAATTCTTTGTTGTGGCACCTTAGTTGTTCAATGATTGCTTTCTGATATGTGCCTTGATGGGTGGGGTGGGGGTGGCTACAGCACAGCTAGTGACCCTTGCTCATGCCAGCGACCTTGGGCTCAAGCCAGTGACTTTGGGCTCAAGCCAGCGATCATGGGGTAATGTTTATGATCCCATGCTCAAGACAGTGACCACGCGCTCAAACCTAATGAGTTCATGCTCAGGCCGGGGACCTCGGGGTTTTGAACCTGGATCCTCCACGTCCCAGTCCGATGCTTTATTCACTGCACCACCTCCTGGTCAGACAACTTATCGACTATTTCTTTCATAGGTCATGCATTTGGTATTGGAGAGTTTTGAGAGAAAGAGGAGTTCAGTTATGTACCTGTTATAGTTGAGTCCCATTTGGACACTCATGAGGAGAGGGCCCCTTTGGGCATTTGGCTGGATACAGTGCACTCAGTTCAGCAGAAAGGATTTGATTAGTTCACCAAGGCCTCTCCTTGTCCTTGCCTTCTTCCTCAGAACTCATACACCTGGATAGAAGCTTAGTTCTTCCTAAAGGCATAGCAATAATTGTTGCTGTCTCTGCTGGAGGACCCCTCATGCTGCCATTAATGGCCTTTTCTTCAAAAGTAGTGGACAATATTTAGAGAAAGGGAAAGCTTCTGTTTCTTGGCACTCTGGGACCCTAATTCAGTCTTTAACTTACAGTAGTTATTACTATTATTATTATTAAAGTGAGAGGAGGGGAGGCAGAGAGAGACTCTAGCATGCATCCTAACTGAGGTCCACCAGCAAGCCCCCTATGGGGTGATGCTCTGCACATCTGGGGCCATTGTTCCATTGCTCATCAACACAGCTATTTTTAGCACCTAAGGCAGAGTCTAGGGAGCCATCTCACTGGGCAAACTCACTCGAACCAATTGAGCCATGGCTGTGGGAGAGGAAGAAGCAGTTGATCACTTCTTTTGTGTACCCTGGCCAGGAATCAAACAGGGATATGCACATGCTGGGCTGATGCTCTACCACTGAGTCAACCAGCCAGGGTAAGTTGAGAAAAAAATGAAATCATTATTCTGATCTCATTTATTTCTCCATTCTATTTAGATACTGTGGTCAGATATTTTAAATTTTCTTTATTAATATTAAAAGACTTCTTATCATCTTACTGTGCCCAATATGCTATTGTTTTATATCACTCATTTTCACTTCTCCTCCTGGGCTACAGATAGTTGCTAAAGAAAATGCTGGAATTTCACCAACCTAATTTGCTACTAATCATGTTAACTTTAAATGGACACACATTTATGCTCATGAATTTCATCACTCATGTCTTTGTTTCCTCAGAAGATCACAGTGATCTTTTTAAAAGCTTTTTATTATTTTTTTATTTTTAAGAGAGAGGAGTGAGGATAGTGAGACAGATTCCCTCATGTGTCCAGAGAAGGATCCACCTGGCAACCTCTTTGCCATCTAAGTCCAATGCTCAAATCAACTGAGCTAGTTTTAGCACCTGAGGCTGATGTGCACTGACCACCCCAGCCATCCTCAGTGACTGGGGGGACACTCGAACCAATAAAGCTACTGATTGTAGGAGGGGAAAAGGGAGAGAAGAGGGAGAGAAGCAGATAGTCGCTTCTCTTGTGTGCCCTGACCAGGAATCAAACCCAGAATGTTCATAGGCTTGGCTGATGCTCTATTCACTGAGCCAACTGGCCAGGGCTACACAATGATCTTTTAAACTGGGGTACATCCTAAATAATTTTGAAAATCTGTGTTCATATAGTTTTAAATGAACATAGAAAAGTTTTCATCAAAAGTTTAAATAGTTAAAATATGTACTTTCTGGAATATCTTTATATTGGCGTTTAACAATAAAAAAAGTGTTGCATCACTCTTATATATAAACCCCTTGTAATAGAAATACCATGTTAATTGACACCTGGCTTTATTCTTTTAACGTGAATAAGGTATACATTTAAATCACACCACCAAAGACTATTTTATTAACAGATATTTCACATTATTCTTTTTATTTCTTGAATATTTACGACTCTGCTTCTTCCAAATTTTATTCTAATGTACTTTCACTTTTAATGTCTTTTATTTATCACTACTGAAATTTTATATAACAAAAGGCTTATGTACTTTACATGTTCATTTTTATTTACTGTGACTGCAGGACTCTATGCATTAACACATTGTTTTCTGGACTGGGTTATCATGAAAATAATTATGACTATAGATTTGATCAAAACATAAATATATGACAGACAGAATTTGATAAATATTTAGTTAGCAAATATCTTAATCTCTTAATTAAGCATTTCTTAATTAGACCAATAGAAATGGGTATCTGGTTACTTAATGAAAGGAACTGTTAAATGTTTATTTTGTGCACTTGAACCTTTATACCTGGGCAAGTATGGATGGATGAGAGATCGACCTCCTTTTGAGGAAGTGAAAGAAGGGAGACTGTGAGGGGGAGCAAAAAGAGAGCAGCAAGATGTGCCAAACCATAGACGCTTTCTCTACGAAACCATGAAGTAGATGATACAGAAATCAACTCCCTTCGAGCATTCCATGCCTTGTCCTCGCAGGGTTCCTGGAATCCCAATTGGAAGACCAGTGTCCTGAACTTTCTCCTCTCCCCAAGCCTTAGTTCCCAGGCAGTGAGGAAAGTGAACAGATCAGATCTTCATTTTCTATCCCTGCTACTGCAGCAGAGCTAATTTTCCTCATATCTTTTGGATGATACATCCTTGCTTGTAAGGTTAATTTATTCCTTCTCACAAATGCTGCTTTTTCATATTTTTAATTGTATCCTCTCTCCCAATACCATCTTTAATTTCTTTCTTTCCAGATGATTTTTATTGTCAATAAACTTGCCAGTCTTTCCTGTTTGTGTGTTTTTATAAACTTTTTATTTATTTTATTCATTTTAAAGAGGAGACACAGAGTGAGAGAGAGAGAGAGAGAGAGAGAGAGAGAGAAAGAGAGAAAGGGGGAGGAGCTGGAAGCATCAACTCCCATATGTGCCTTGACCAGACCAGTGCAGGGTTTTGAACTGGCGACCTCAGTGTTCCCAGGTCGACGCTTTATCCACCGCACCACCACAGGTCAGGCTCCTGTTTGTGTGTTTTTAAAAAATATTTAACTAAAAAAAAATCTTGATTTTGCTACCTCATCAACATATAGGCTATTTCTATCCTATTTGTGGCTACATATCTAGAATTATGTATTCAACTCCAATATGTTTAATTTCTCTCAATATTTTATATTACACACTTAATCTTTTTTTTTTTTTTTTTTTTTTTTTACAGGTACTGAGAGTCAGAGACAGGGACAGACAGACAAGAACGGAGAGAGATGAGAAGCATCAATCATTAGTTCCTTGTTGCCGTTGCGACACCATAGTTTTTCATTGATTGCTTTCTCACATGTGCCTTGACCACGGGCCTTCAGCAGACCGAGCAACCCCTTGCTGGAGTCAGCGACCTTGGGTCCAAGCTGGCGAGCTTTTTGCTCAAGCCAGATGGGCCCACACTCAAGCTGGCGAGCTCGAGGTCTCGAACCTGGGTCTTCCGCATCCCAGTCCTACGCTCTATCTACTGCGCCACCGCCTGGTCAGGCTATACCCTTAACCTTTAATGATTAACACACTCTTTCCTAGAATTTTTCTCACTGTTGTCCCCTCCCCAAAATACATTGATTTATATTCTCTAGATTTTCTACCTCTCAAATGCCAACTAGTCGGTCTCACTTTCCTGTTTCTCTATTTGCTGTGCTCCAAATGTACCGAGGCAACTTCTCTTTCCAAGAGGGTTAACAAACTCTGCTCAGTACTGAGGTTCTCCTCTGACTTGAGGTTTCTAACTTGCTCTGAAAATCTACCTTTTGCTCTGAAGTTCAGTTAATGTATTTTTTAAAATTTCCCTTGAGACTTCATCTTTGACTCATTTTTAAGTGCATTGTATAGCTTCTAGATGTTTCCATTTAACCATCACTGACAATGCAAAGTGAGCGGGACCAGCTTAGCTATTAAATCCTTCACAATTTGGCTCAATCTTTTTTAGAACCCCATTTTCCATTACTGCTTGCCGCAGAAACTTTATTTCCAAACCACTCTCTGAATATTACTTTGGGCATTCCTGGCTTTGCATTTTTGCTGATATTTAGGATTCTTTTATAATTAGGTTTCTTTTAGTTTCCCAAATAATGCTTGCAAAGTTATTTAAGGCTATTCTATTTCTTAGTTTAGAAAAACATTGTAGTTGAAATTAGGGAAATGTAGTAAGGAGTGATGATTCTAGGGAAAAAAAAGATATAGCCTAAAAAGTGAGCAGATTAGTGTCCAGAGTTTGGGTCCCTAATCATATACCCAATTTGTTCTCAAATAATACAGAATACCATGACTTGAGAATGTATGATGAATGTCTTTTGCCATTTGAATGAATGATTCTATTGTCAATTCCCACTCATATTCATTTGCTCTGATAATTTGAGTAAATTCTTTATGTTTTTAAAGTTTTGTTTGAAGAAGGCTAATATTGATTCATTTGTAAAATGCCTGGGGTAAGAATATCTCATATCTGCACAGGCTTTTAAGAAATATATAATTAATAATAGCATAGCATGAGGTTTTATAAAATATTATTACAGTATTCAATCTCAGACAACAAGTATATCTAATTGAGGCATTTTAAATAGTAAAGAATTAAAAATTATTTTTGGAAGCCCAAGATATATTCAATGAAAATTATTAGGCAGCAAATTTTATTCAAACAATTCTATTTTATTGTAACACTTTGAATTTGTATTGTACTTCTCTCTCAGTTCAAAGAATTAATTAAATACTTTTTTACAAAATCAACATATAATCATCAAATAAAATCTACTGGTTAGTAAATAATCATAGAATAATATTTTCATATGTTGTTTTGTACAAATGTTGATAATTTCTTTCTTTTTTTGTATATTTCAGAAGTTAGAAGCAGGAAGGCAGTTAGACTGACTCTTGCATGCACCTGACCAACTGGGATCCACCTGGCATGCCCACCAGGGGTGATGCTCTGCCCATCTGGGGTGTTGCTCCATTGTGGCTGGAACCATTCTAGCAACTGAGGGAGAGGCCATGGAGCCATCCTCAGCACCCAGGCCAACTTTGCTCCAATGGAGCACTGGCTGCAGGAGGGGAAGAGAAAGACAGAGAGGAAGGAGAGGGGGAAGGGTGGAGGAGAAGATGGGTGCTTCTTCTGTATTCCCTGGCTGGGAAACAAACCCTGGACTTCAACATGCCAGGCTGATGCTTTACTGCTGAGCCAACCAGCCATGGCCAAGTGTTGATAATTTCTAACTTGAGATTACACCAGTTAAAATGCTGTGCATTTCTTACTTTGACTGGCATTTTGACCTTGGAGAGATCATGCTAGAATCTTATTCCTTCTTTTACTGCTGATCAACGGTGGTTGAGAACACTATGAATCCTGTTAGTGACTTCCCCCTTATGTCAGTCTGGTCTTGAGTGAGTGCCATTGGCAGTGGGCTTCATACTAGAATTTTTGAACTCATTCTCTCCTTGGGAGACTTGTGAAATTGTAGTTTTCTAGGCCCTATGCTTAGCCACAGAGCCAGAATATATAAAAGTGAACCTGAAATCTGAATTATTTGAAAAAAGAAAGCACTCTAAGTTAGAGCTCATTAAAATTTATAAATCACTGGCTGAAACAAGATAATACATATTCTCAGGTATGGAATTTCTCTGTACATAGCAGAATTTTACTCACTTGCCCACATCCCTGGGCTTTTACATATAGTATGATTTGTTTAATATTGCTCTTTGTGTGTGACTGACAGTTTACATTACTTTTGTTTCAGCTGATAGGAACAGAGGTTGGTACTTTACTCTTTATTCTATCACTAGTCATTATCTTTATTTTACTGCCTTGGGATCTGCATGTTGTTGAGTACCATTGATTATGTACTATACTCTCTTTCACATGTGTTTAATGTGTTTATAGGTTCTTAAGATATTGTTTTTAGTAGAGTAAATTGTGTACATATTTTGTCTCCCTGACCAGATTTTAGTTCCCTGAAGACAGAGAGAATGACTTACTTTTCTAATATTCTGTATTAGTGTGTTGTTTAGAACTCTGAGGCCAACATTTGTTTATTAAATGTATTTTAATGTTTTTCTGCATACACATATACAATTTTAGAAGAACGAGTATGCCCTGGGAGCTCTATGGTAATGCTGAGACTTGATATTTATGTAAAAGTTACCTAACGGGACAGGTGGATACAACATTAGATGCATGACTAATTTGGTACTTCATGAGAGAAAAGGCGCCATTTTGGTATAGCCTCATTAGCATCCATGAGGGATCTGTGATTAATTAAAAATTTTAGCGATTATCGGTGCCTGAGAGTAAGCATCTGCTATAATTATAACTTAAGTACTAAAAATATTGCTTATATTCTAGTCACCTCAAAGTATAGTTATTTCAAGAAAATCCTAGAATAATAGATAACATTTCACTTAAGCCAATTAGCATTTAGTTTTTTCTTCTAAAAAGAACTTTATATATATTTTAAATATTAAGATGATAGTGTGTGTATGTATATTTGTGTGTAGTGTGTACGCAAGTGTGTGAACACTTTGTAAGGCTACCTGATTTTTAGCTCTATAGAAGAGAGAGCATATATCACTACTATGTGCTGATCAGTGGGTGACATTTATCTATTACAATGAAAATGTAGATACAACCTGATGTAAGGTTTTATATTTTTATAGTAGTTGCTCATCAATGATCAGAAAATTAGTATTTGTGTTTGTGTTGAAAAGTCAGTTTTTAGCTTAATAGTTGAGTTTTACTGAAGGAAATTATTAGAATCTGCCACATGAAATGTTTCACTACCATTGTGCATAGAAAGTGCCCTCTATGTGAAGTGCATCTGAAGTTTCTTTTAGAACTTAGGCAAAGAGGTACTTTGGTTTCTTGGAGGAACTGGCACACTTATTTCTTTATGAAAATAGAAACTGCATATTACCAGTGCCTGCTTTTTTATTTGTTTGCCAAAAACTTAGAGCTGAATTTAAAGCTGAGCTGTGCCAATTATGTAGATTTAACAGATGAATATCTATGTTCTTTTATCATGTAGTCTTGACATTCTACTCTTATTATTTTTCAGATGCCTCAACATGGAATTCATCATGAAAAGATGTGGAATTAATACATTAATAAAATAAATAAAATAGGATTGTTACTTAGTGATTTAGAAGGGGGAGACATTGGACAAGTGGTATAACCTCAGTTTTTATCTGCAAAATAAGCACAATAATACTCTCCTGTCTACTTCTCTGGATGGCTGTGAGGATTAATTTAGGTCAGGTCAATTGTAAGGAACAATACAAATGGTGTGTGTGTGTGTGTGTGTGTGTGTGTGTGTGTGTGTGTGTATGTGTGTGTGTGTGTGTATGTATATAAATGTTTTTTGTTTGTTTGTTTTTTTAGAGCTGGTCCTGTTTTAAAGTCTAAGCTATATTTACTCTGAGGATATAGACATGTCACTAGGATATGTGGGTCAGGACAAGCAAAAAACTGTGAAGGATAAAAAGAATCTTAGAAAGGAACCCATCCTAGGTGAAGAGCAGATTAATTTGAGCTCAATCATTGTTTAGGATCAATGAATCAATATTAGTAGGTAGAATGATTTTATTTATAATATGCTATCCTTTCATGCTTTACTTATGCCAGGGCCCTGTGGAAAGAAAGCATAAAACTTAGAAGAGCTGTTTCACTGAAATATGAAATATCTGAGAATGTAATGTGACTCTTTTATGACCAAAGAACAGTGCAAAGCATAAATCTACCCCTGTGACCTCCATTTCACCATCACCTATTTTTGTTTCAACCACTTTAGTCTTCTTATGTTGATAGATCAAATTGAACCCAGCTGTTCTAAAGAAATGTCTTTAATAAAGTTCAACAATGACTGCCTACAAGCACAGTCTAAAGTCTCTCTTACTGGTCGCTCAGGAATATGGCAGTGTTCATTACTTCTTTTTGGAAATGCTCTTCTCTTGACTTGTGAGGCAGTATCCTATTACCTCCTGACCATTTCTCGTCCTTGCTTCCAAGTCCCTCTGCTGCAGCCCACACCCCAGGACTAGAAAGCAAGGGAGTCAGTCCCTAAACCTGTCTTTTTTTCCCCACAATATATAATTTAAGATTCTGTGTATCCAGTTTGACAAGTTGTATGTACTAATAATATTCAGAATAACAATGTAGGTTAATTATTTTTTAAAAATAGAACATGTTCACATCCAATAAATCACATTTGCATTTTGAAATGACTCCTTGAATAGGAGAAAAAAGAAACATGTAAAGAATTGCATCTAAATCTAGATAGACCCCTTGGCATTTACAGAAACATATGTAAATATCATTTTTGTAGAGGAAAAGTCATTGAGAACCATCCATCCTATCCATTCCTGGCTAGTCTAGCACCTAAAATGTGATGACTCTAAATCTGTATTACCATTCCAGAAGATTTCTCTGATTTCTAGACTAAGATTTCCAACAGAATTACAGCACATGAATGTTCCTTACGAATGCAAATTTAAATTTACTATTTCTTTTTTTGCCCTGGAATGTTTCTCTTTCTAGATTTATCAATTTACCTGGAATTATCCTAGATTTATTCTTCCCTTGTACAAAGCTGCTTGTATTTCTGTGCCGTTCTTTACAAATCTTTCCTTTTCCTTCAATCAATGACCTTCACACTTTTGTGAATATCATAATCCCCTGCAGGGCTTATTACAACATGGATGGCTTGGTTCTATTCTCAGAGAATTTTGATTCAGAGTATCTGGGGTAGAGCCAATAATTTATCTTTCTCTAGAAGGTTCCCAAGTGATATAATCCTACTGATTGGGGAGGGACAAAGCAGGAGTTGGCAAATCACACTCTGAGAAATACTGGTTTAAGTCTCTACTACTAGTAGAGACATTTTTTTTCCTCTAATTTTTTCTCATTTATCTTAAATAATGTTTTAGTTACTCTCCCTTTCCCCATCTCACAAAACTCCAGTGCATCCCCTATACTAATGTTATCCAAAAGAACTTTCTGTGGTGATAGAAATATTTATTCTTTGCTGTCCAATACAGTAGCTATTAGTTACATGTAGCTATTTAACACTTGAAGTGTGGCTACGGCAACTGAAAAACTGAATTCTTATTTATTAAATTATTATTTAATTTTCAATGTAGGTAGTGGCTAAACTATTGGATAGAAGACCTCCATACTATTTCAAGATAAGAATCCATTTATATTTCTATATTTTTTCTCTGTTTAGAATGTTCTGATGGATCCACATGGTTCATGGATTATAGTGTAGTCCACATTCAGCTTTCAAATCAGGTAAATTTTATTCAAATATTGGCTTCACTACTTAATAGTTATATTGTTTTAGGCAAATGACTTAATCTTTGATTCTCAGTTTCCGTATCTGTTAATGATCAATAAGTGGAACTCATTATTATAATGAGAAACTAATAATGGCTAATAAACATGGTAGTAACAATAATAATTATTATTCTAAACTCCTTGTAAGATTTACAAATCCCTTTGCAAAATGGAGCTTTCATGCTTTCTAATTTTAATTTTGATAAGTTTTGTCTTGTACTTTAACTTTCAGACTTTCTAAATTACCTGTGTTTTTCCCAAATACTGTCACTTAATTTGTGCTCTTAAGTTTGTTTCTTGCTGATCTACCCTGGTGAACACAACTTTTCTTTTTATATTAAACCCAACGGGTTACCTCTTTTATGAAATCCTTCCACTTTTCCCCGTCACATCAGTTAGTTAGGGCTAATTACTTCTTCTTTTCTGTCTGAAAAATGCACAATTTTTATCACAGCCTCTATCACCTTTTATTACATTGTTCTGTCCACATGTATCTCCTCCTGCTAGACTGTGTTTCTGGAAAGCAAGACCATTTTTTTCATTTTTGTATTTTTAGGACCTAGCATATCACACATTCTAGGCATTAAATTCCTATTTGTTGAGAGAATGATGAGCCAGGTCCCACGAAAATGTAGGTTTGATAGCTCTTTTTGCTATGGAAAACTGTTCAAATCTTTATTCCAAGATTTGTTCCTTAGTAGCTACATAACCTGAGTAAACTGACGTACTTCTCTGACTTTTTCCAGAGAGGCACTGGAATAGAAGATTTAAAGGTGCCATCCAGCTCTAACACACTGAACACTCAGTATTTTTTGGACAGAGTTTTTATTTTAACGTTATGCTGTATTTCACTGATATGTAATATATTCTTTGGTTCCAAGTAAAAAGAAATATTAAATTTTTTAAATGAAAATTTTTGAATAAAAATTTAAAATTATTACTTATATCTCAAACTTTATAGAAACTTTAAACACTGAAAACAAGAATTCAAAATTAAACCAAAAAGGTAAAGAAACAGTAAAATATAAGATATATGTATTCAGGAAATAACAAGTATGCTGGGTGGCTCAGATGGTGGGCATAAACAGGAGAGGAAGACAAAGAAAAGTTTGAAAAACTAGGCTGGGCATATTGTAAAGGGACTGCATTGTCAACAGACAATAGGAACCTATAGAAACATCAACTCAGCAACAGTGTTTTGGATTAATTATAGCAGGAAAGATAAAGATGACAAAGAATTTTCAACATTGAGTCCTGGAGTGACATACTAGAAACTTGAACTAACATGCAGGTAAAGATTGAAAGTAAGTTAAGAAGACAAACATTGCAGTGAACAAACATTCTAGCTGTGGGTACTTATTAAATATGAGGAGAGATAAAATGATGAAAAATAATCCCTTATTTCAATGTCTGCATACTGAGAAGGAGAGAGATACAAATCCCAGGAATTCTGAAATCCAGAAGTTTGAGAGGGATAGCAAGAGTTTGGTTTTGGATATATTGACTTTAAAATGATAATGGGTTATTTTACCAGAATGCCTAGTAGTAATCTGAAAATTAAAAGAAGGACAACCTAAAAATGAGATTTAGGACTGAGAGTATGAAAAGGTCAGTGAAAGAATTTAAGCAGAAAACCTTGAGTTGAACATCAAGCAGAATCAGCATAGATTAGATTTGAGTAGGATCTCAGAGATCAGCTAATTTCACTTTTGCATTTTATATATGAAGAAATTTGATGTTGGAGCCTTCAAGGAAGGCTTAATGACTTACTTATATCCTTATGTTATGATTTACTCACTTAAAAATGAAGAAGAGATTTGAGGCTACTTTTTAATAGATAAATCATAAAGTGATTTTGTTTCTGCCAAGGAAATATTTCATCATTATTATAATTTAGCAGGAATAATCTTGCCTGAAAGGCATACTTTCTTGTTTACCTAAAGTATTTTACTTTATTTTTAAAAATAAGACTGATTATAGGTCCCAGATGAAATATAATATGAAATTAATGCTTAGAGATGGGGATAAAACTCAAGACAAAAATTAAATGCTCTAGAACCGTGAAGGTGAATCTATGACACGCGTGTCAGCACTGACATGCGTAGCCATTTTCGTTGATACGTGGTCGCATGCAGCCGCATACCAGAGAAGTATGGGGCCGCATGCAGAGAAGGACGTTTCATCCTCGGCTCCTGCACAGGCAGGTGCAGTAGCCGAGGATAAAACATTTGTTGTAGTGTAGACACTCTGTGCGGAGGTCTGTAGGCCAAAACAACAGAAATCCCGCACAGAGCATCTAGTTCTGGGACTTCCGGTTAGGCTGTTTTTCTCAAAGTGACACACCACACGAGTTATGCTCGGTTTTTTGGCGAGTTTTTGACACACCAAGCTCAAAAGATTGCCCATCACTGCTCTAGAAAAAAGATGATCTGATCCTTCCATTTGTTTTCAAATAGTCAGGGCTATAATTTGATAGCCCAAAGATAAGAAAAGAAAAAAAAGATTGAGCTGATACCCAGTAAATCATAAACTGTTAACAGAAAAATGTGATAATGTATTTATTTGGTTGCATACTTTAGATTAAGAATTGATTTACATAACAATTAGACTAATGGGTACTGCATTATTAGAAATTTCATATTTGTATACTCTTGCCCTAGCCTAGAGTCCCTGTGAGATATTATTCTATAGTTTTCTTGTGATGGCTTTGTCTTAATATTGGGTAATACTGTCCTGGGAAAATGAGTTCAGAGTAGTACCTCTGCCTCTTGTTTCTTGAAAGTGTTTGCATAGTGTTGGTATTATTTTTTTTTTTCTCAAATGTCACCAGAGAATCCATCAGGATCTGTCCTGTTATTTGTGGGAAGACTAAAATACTAACATTTTTAAATTGAGGTAAAATTGTATATAACATTATATAAATTTCAGGTGTACAACATTATAATTCAATAATTGTATACACCTATGTTGATTTTTTATGTGATGTTATAGAAAGAATTAGAAAACGGCTCTCCTGCTTCATAATGTACATGCCCAGCCCTTGGGTGCTGAGGAGGAACCTGTGAATCTGAGGGGATGCCATTTCAGTGACCAGGTCATAGTATAATAAATGCAAACGTAAAGGGATACTGGAATATCCTTTAGGATGTCCCAACTCAGTTGATTTAGAGTTGAGGTCTCTAGTTAATTGACTTAGAGTTTTAAAAGGGTAAACATGAACTAATCAGGGGAAAGCCCTTAAAAAAGGGACTACGTAAACCCTTACTAAAGAAAAATTCTTCTGCTGGCCCTTTTTAAAGAATTGAGCTGCTCTGTTGTGAGAGAAGTTGTGATGGAACTACCTGGCGGGGGACTTTAGGCTGCCTCTAGGACGTTTAAGGCAAATTCTAGCTGATAGACAGCAAGAAACTGGGGGCCTCAGTTATACAGTAGCAAGAAAACAAATTCTTTCAACAGCCTTAATGAGTTGGAAGCATATTTTCCACAGTCAAGACACCAGATGAAAACACAGCCTAGCTGCTACCTTGATTGCAGCTTTGTGGGACTGAGCCTAGAATCCAACTAAACTGTATGCAGACTCTTGACTTACAAAAACTGAGGTAAGAGATGTATATTGTTAAAGATGCCAATTTTGTGGTAATTTATTACACAGCAATATAAAATGAATATACTTGATATATAAATACATTCAGGCTTGCTATTTCTTCTTGTGGTTTATTAATTTGTGACTGAAAAGCAATTTTTCTATTTCATCTAAGTTGTCTAATTTTTCTTTTGTTATGACCTGGTCAGAATACTTCCTAATGTCTGGTATGGCCAGTATCAATGTCCTCTCTCTTTTATTCCTGATTTTGGCAATTCGTATCATCTCTTTTTGTTATGAGTCTTCGCTTATCAATTTTGATGGTATTTCAAAAAACCAACATTTGGGTTAATTAATTTTTTGTGTGTGCTTCTGTTTTTTATTTCATTGATTTCTCCTTTGCTTTATATTATTTACTTCCTTCTGCTTAATTTAGCTTCCATTTCATTTTCTTCTAACTTCTAAAAGCAGAAGCTTAGATTAAAAAATTTAAATATTTTTTCTAATATAAATATTTAAAGCTGCACATTTTTCTCTAAGAAATGCTTTAGATGCATCTCATAAATTTTGATATGTTGTGTTTTGATTTTCATTCAAGATATTTTCTGAGGTTTTCTTTGTAATTTTTTCTTTAATTCACAGGTTATGGGAAAGTGTGCTACTAAATTTCCAAATATTTTGAGATTTTGCACATATTTTTTATTTTAATTTTTAATTTTATTAAACTATAATTGAACATATTTTATTTGTTTTCAACCAACTTAAATTTTATTAACATTTGTTTCACGATCTATCATATAGTCTATTATAGAAAACGTTCCACAGGTACTTGAAAAGAAGGTAGATTCTGCTGTTTTGGGTATCATATTTTATACATTGAGCTAGGTTAAGTCCAAGTTCAAGTCCTGTATATCATTATTACTTTGCTATCTATTTTTTTCTACCCTATCAGTTATTTCTATAAGAAGAGTGTTGTAATTTTCAACTCTAATTTTTAAATTTTATTTCTCCTTTCAATTTGGTTTATCTTGCTTATTTTTTTGTCTCTGTTGTTAGTTGCAAATACATTAATAATTGTTATATTTTATTCTTTTTTTAAGTGAGAGAGAGAGACTAAGATAGAGAGGAAGGGAGAGAGATGAGAAACATCAACTCATAGTTGCAGCACTTTTCGTTGTTCATTGATTGCTTACTCATATGTGCCTTGAGTTGGGGTGGTGGTACTCCAGCTGAGCCAGTGACCCCCTTGCTCAGGCCAGTGAACTTGGGCTCAAGCCAGTGACCTTGGGCTTCAAGCCAGTAGCCTTTGAGCTCAAGCCAACGACCATAGGGCTATGTCTAAGATCCCACGCTTAAGCTGGCAATCCTGTCCTTAAACTGGTGAGCCTGCGCTCAAGCCGGTAGGTAACCTTGGGATTTCAAACCTGGATCTTCAGTGTCCCAGGCCTATGCTCTATCCATTGTGCCACTGCCTGGTCAGGCTCATATATCTTCTTGATTAATTAATTCTTTTTCATTTTGAAGTATTCCTCTTGATGTCTGGAATATTTCTATGCCTTAAAGACTATTTTGTCTGATTTTAATATAGCCATTCTTATTTCTAATGATCTGAAAGACATATTCTAGCTGGAGCTTGCTCGTTTATCTGACTTAACAATCTCTTCCTTATGAATAAAGCAACTACTCCATTAAGGTTTAATGTATTTATTGGTGTGATTGAATTATCATCTGCCATTTTAGTATTTGTTTTCTATTTCTTATATATTTTGTTTTTCTGTTTCTTCTATATTACCCTTTTGTGTTAAACAAATACTTTTTTAGTTTTATGTTAATTTATGTATCAACATTTTGAATATATTTTTA
This sequence comes from Rhynchonycteris naso, assembly GCA_037038555.1. Classification (NCBI taxonomy): domain Eukaryota; kingdom Metazoa; phylum Chordata; class Mammalia; order Chiroptera; family Emballonuridae; genus Rhynchonycteris; species Rhynchonycteris naso. Next base: position 236,492,734 of record CM072998.1, read on the forward strand.
GTTATTTTTTTTACTCTGAGGAATGAAATATTTATGTTTAACTTATTACAGTTTATTTTAGGTTTATGATGATTTAATTTCAGTAAAATGTAATAACATTGCTCACAATATAGCTTCTCTTCTCTCCTTTTTTATGCTATTATATTTTTATATATGAAATATATGTGTATATATACATATAATTTGTATATGTATTTATATATTTTGTCTCTATATGTCATATACTCAACAATAAAGTTTTACAATAACTAAAAAGTATATTTGTAAGAAAGTTGAGAAAAGAGTTTTAATTTACCTACATGGTCACCATTCTCAGTGCTCTTCATTTTTCCATTGGATTTTGGTTTCTTCTGGAAACATTGCATTAAGCCTAAGGGCTTCCTTTAGTAAGGTCTGCTAGTAATGCATTCTCTTGTTTGTTTGTTTTTTTAAATTATAGTTTACATTGAATATTATCTCATATTATGTCAAGTGTACAGTACAGTGTATAAACAGTTGTATACTTCCCAACGTGTTCCTCCTGATATTTCCAGTACCCACCTGGCACCATACACAGTTATTACAGTATTATTGACTATATTCTCTATGCTGTATTTTACACCCCCCATGACTATCTTATGACTACCTATTTGTACTTTTTGATCCTTTCACCTTTTTCACTTAGCATTCCAACCCCTCTCCCTTCTGACAGCCATCAGTTTTTTCTCTGTATCTATGAGTCTGTTTCAATTTTGTTTGTTTATTTTATTTTTTAGATTCCACATATAAAGTGAAATTATATGGTATTTTCACTCTCTAACCTACTTATTTTACTTTGCAAAATAACCTTTGGGTTTATCCATGCTGTTGTAAATGGTAAGATCATTATTTTGTTATCATCAAATAATATTCCTTATACCTATGTACCACAACTTGCATTCTCTTGGTTTCTATATACCTGGGAATGTATTTATTTTGCTTCATTTTCTTGAATAATAGTTATTATTATTTGTATTTGTATACAGAATTCTTGATTGGTAGTTTGTTTTTTTAAATCAGCTCTTGAATATACCATCCTACTGCCTCTGGCCTCCATTGTTTCTAGTGCTGTTAGTCATCAGTTACATAGTTTCACTGTACATGAGTCATTTTCTCTTGCTGCTTTCAAGATTTTCTTTTTGTCTCTAAGTTTCAATGGCTTTATTATGATAAGTCTAGATGGAAATTCTGTTGTTTATCCTATTTCTGATATGTAAAACTACTAAGATTTATAGATTATTTTTCATATACTATGGAAAGATTTTTAGCTATTATTTTTCCACATATGTGATTTTCCTTCCCCATAGTCTCATTGCATGTATGTTGGTGTGCTTAACATTGACCAACATATCTCTACGGCCCTTTTTATTTTATTCACTCATATCTTTTTCAAAAACTTTCTTTAATCTATCTTTTAGTTCACTGATTCCATTCAATGTTTCTGTTAAATGTAAAAAAAATAAACTTTTCATATTGATTACTGAATTTTTTTTAAGTGAGAGGAGGGGAAATAGAGAGACAGACTCCCACATGCACCTCAACAGGGATCCACTGAACAGCCCCTGTCTGGGGCCAATGCTCGAATCAACTGAACTATTTTTAGTGCCTGAGGCTGACACTTTTGGACCAACCAAACTATTCTCAGTGCCCATACTGATGCTTGAACTAATCGAGCCACTGTCTGTGAGAGTGGAAGAGAGAGAGAAGTGGTAGAGGGAGAGAGAAGTGGTAGAGGGAGAAGTGGTCATGTGTGCCCTGACCTGTGATTAAGTTCAGGACTTACGGATGTTGGACTGACTCTTTATCAGCCAGAGGCGATTACTGAACATTTCAACTATTGAATTTCCATTTGGTTCTTTTTCATAGGTTTTAATTCCTCTATTAGGATTCTCTATTGAGATATTTTCATAATATTTTTCTCTAACTCTTTAAACATAGTTTCCTGTAATTCCTTGAACATTCTTATAACAGCTGCCTTAAAGTATAAGTTTGCTAACTATAATCATTTGGATCTACTCAGAGTCAGTTTTTATTAACTATTTTTCTCCTGCAAATAAGTTGCATTTTCTAGATTCTTTGTATAATTTAGTGATTATTTTGTTTGGAAATTGAAATTTTAGATAACAGATAATTTAGCTATAGCAATTCTGAATTCTGATTTATTTTTCTGAGAATTTTATTGTTTTGTTTAAGAATCTTTCATGGATTTAATCTGTATAATATTACTTCCCCCTGACATGAAGTTATTATGGTTGATCTTGTGTCTGCATAGCTTAGTGGTTGGTCAGGCAAGATTTGAGCAGACATTTTTCTCAAACACTTCAAACTTCTAAGGTTTCTACCCTGAGCCACCCAATCTGTGGCTCAGGAAGCAAAGTCAAAATTCTATCATTCTCAATTCTGCTTTGGCCTTAACTTCCCACCAGGCTTTCTTGAGTCTCTGCTGCATACAAGCATAGATTCCCAGTAAGCCAGGCATATGTGGATAGCTTATCTAATCCTTCCATGCATCTCTTATATCCAAGGTTTCTTCTGTTCAATTTTTCATTGGTAACTGGGATTGCAAAGTCAGGCTGGCAAAGCAACAGGTTTTCTATTTTGTTTCTACCTGAGTATGTCATTTTTAGTGGACAAAACCATGAGATTTTGACACTGCCCCTTCAGTTGAATCAGCCCTCTCTGATACCAAGGTTGATTGTTTCCATGTTCAGCTGAAGGCTAGTAAAACTACTGTTCTCCCTGACTGAACTTGCAGGAAGGATAGAAACACTTCCTGTGAAGGACACAGACACCCATTGGACTTACTTAAGCTCTACAAAATTTAAGGATAAATCCACCTTAGTTTGTTGTCTGTCTGTAGCCAATTTCTGGAGTCTTAAAATGTTGTTTTATAAATTTTTTACAGTTTTATAATTTTTTTTCTTTTGTCCTGTAGGATTTCCTGACTGCTTAACACCACCATGGTTGGAAATGCAAGTCATCAATTGTTTATATAATAGATAAACCATAACAATGGGTTTTAGAGCTACTGAAAAAGTCCAATGAAAATAATTGTTTCAGGTTTATAAGCCCTTTTGTCACAGAACCACAAGCAGTAGCATATCCTTCTGTTGCTGTTCTCAGATTTTTCCAATTTGTATACATGGCTGTCATGGCTGGTTCACCACAGTTCTTTATAATGGTACGAGCAAGACACAATGTGCATGTTTGGTCTCTAGCCTCTTTCTTTTCCATAAGCAAAGTTTCAACAAACTAGTTTGACTACTTACATTTTAGTTGTCTATTGTTATATAAGCCATATATAGCTCTTTAGTGGTGGAGATAAATGGTGGGCAAAAACCCCAAAAATCAAGACTTATAATCATCTTATTAAAGAGCTGAGTCCAAGTAAGAGAAAAATAAATAAAAGAGCTAGTTAGCAGCTCCCCTAAGCCTGTTCCCCAAATCACAATTTCTTCACTGATTAAAAGCATCTCATTTATGAGGAGAGGTTACATAGATGAATAAATTTTGGCTTAATTAACTAAATTCTGGTACCATGGGCTTGCCTGTATTAATTTTGACTACAAAGATTTTTCCAATCAGTGACTTGTAAAAAGAAATGCTTAGATTTTCAAGACTAAGTTTTATTTTGCACAAAATGGTTTTCAGCTCATTGATTGTTCATTGGATACACTGAATCTCATTCTCTGGCTAAAAGTCCGGGTGTATGGGAAAATGAGCACTTTATTGTCTCACTCTTTTTCCAGGGAAATGACTATTTTATACCAATAAAAAGAAGTTTCCTAAATTGTCAGGCCATACCAGACATATGAATAGGAACATATAAAGCACAGAAAAGGAAACAATTTCTTCCAAACTGAAAATACATTGAGAAAAGAAACTGCATAATTGTACAAGATTGACTGTTCTTACTTTTACTGTTCTTTTTAGCAAAATGACAGGCAGCTTGCCTGCCAAGGAGCTTTGAAACCACAGCTGACTCAATCTCAGGAGTGAGAGTGACTGCTTGGTGTCATTCACTTGCTGATTAATATCTTACCAAGAATATTTGACAGACAGGCACCATTTACTGTGAGAAGTTAATGTTACCCTCCTTCAAAATGAATAGTTTAATAAACCAAGCATCAAAACAGAGTTAAGAATGTCTCAAAGTCCCCAGTCTTAGACTCCTTATTCATCCACTAGAAAGAAAACACAGATGGAAATGTAAGGAATATATTGTCTGTCACTTAAAATCCCATGGATTTGAAAAAAATCTCAGGGAAAAATATATCTTGTCTGAATTTTACTGCAAGCCACAAAATGTCTGCTAGTGATGAGCAGCTTCTTTTCTGTAAAGGGAGGTCAGTGTGGTTGTCTTTTAGATAGTAGAGGATGAAGGCTATTTCGAGACACTCAACAAACTCTCAATGAAAGAATAATGATAATGACAGCTAGTAAGACTAATATAGCAGTAAAAATAGTGTCAAAAACTTGTCCAGTGAAGTCTTTACCTCCATCACCTGCTTTTACCCTTGTCCTTTGCTTTATTTCTTGGCCAACTTTCTTGGAAAATTAGGCTGCATTTGGTCATTATACGTCCTTCCCTCTCCACCCATGACAAGAGCACTGGGAGTAAGAGAAAATCATTTATCTTCCATTATTTCAAACCTGGAATGATGCACTGATTTGGTTTTCACTGTGAATCTGATTTAGGTCATATCTTCTTTCCTGTCTTGCCACATAAAATGGTTTCTAATATTATCCTATGTTCTCTGGCTTTTAAACTATTAGTATATTCTTAGATTTCATTTTTATTGTCTCATAACTGGTAGTATGTACAGATCATGTTCGGAAAAATGGACCAGACGTCAGAGTAATGGTGTGAGAGCTACCCTTGATCTTTCCCCTTGAGGTTTCAAAAATTGTCAAGCTATAACTCAGCCAGGGAAACCCATCTGGGCTCACAGGCTTGCCTCAGAAGATCCCATCAAATCGTCTCAAGGTGGAGAGGGTAAAAACAGGGGGGTGGAAGATATGATGCACTAGTGGTGGGACTCTGGAGAGAAGAAAAACCTGGACTATCTGGGTTTTCATTTGCTGGGGCTCGAGAGAAGGGAGAAACCTGAAGTTATGGGTTTTCCTTTTCCTGGAGGAGCAGAGAGATACTGTGCCTCAGCGCAATGTGAGATCACTGCCAGTACAGGTTGGCTGGCAGCCTGTACTTGGGACAGAGACAAAGAAAGAACAAAGTGCACCCCAACATCCCAGATACCACATTCTTCCCATTGCAGGGTATGGAGAGTGGCAGAGACATACCTCCCAGCTAGTTCTACAGGATTACTTTTTTCCCTGAAAGAACAGAGGTGCTCTGGACCCAGTTACCTGGTCTGTAGACATGTGGGAAGGATTGCCCAGAGGCCTGAGATTGTCATTGCTAAAGCCATAAAGCAATAAAGCCTTCACAACATGTTCCACCCATCATTGCAAATGCAACCCTGCCTCTATCATCAGGACAGCAGCATCTTAGTATAAGTCAGCCTGGAAATTTCACAGCACTAAAATTTATAATCCAATGCCACCTCCTGGAAAAAAAATACCAGAAGAAACCTCCTAAAAATGCAACACAGCAGCCTTTTTGATTTGCTTGGGATTTTTTAGGATGTATGTGTGTGTGTGTGTGTGTGTGTGTGTGTGGTGTTTTCTTTGTATTTTATTATTGTTTTTTGGTTTCTGTTCTTTTAGTGTTTTTTCTCTTTTATTTTTACTTATTTTTAATTTAGTATTTTTTTGTTTGATTTCTTAATATTCTTAAATGCCATCAAGGTAGAAAAACATAATACTATGGCTATTAAAGAATAAGACACAGTTCATAAAGAAAATGAAATATCTCCATTTAGCAATCTCAACTACATGGAAACTTTGGAGTTAAATAATAGAGAATTCAAAATTGAAGTTTTGAAAATATCCAATGATATGTGAGAAAATACCAATAAGCAATTTAATGAACTCAGAAAACAAATTAATGGAAAAAAAAGTACTTCACCAAGGAGAATGACATTTTAAAAACAGATGAAGAACTCAGTACATGAACTGGAAAATGAGCTAGCAAGTGTAGATAATAGAGCAGGCCAAATAGAGGAGAAAATCAGTGAAGTCAAAGACAAGCAACTAGAGATGATACACAGGGAAAAAGAGAGAGATCAAATTAAAATAAATGAGAGAGTTCTATGAGAATTGTCTGACTACATGAGAAAGCAAAATAAAAATAATGAGTATATAAGAAGAATAAGAGAAAGAGAAAGGAATAGAGAGCCTATTCAAACAAATAATTGATGATAATTTCCAATCCTATGGAAAGAGTTATATCTTTCAATCCAAGAAGCAAACAGAATGCCTAGTTACCTCACCCAAACAGGTCTTCTGCAAAAGCACATTGTAATAAAAATGTAAAATATTATTGCCAAGAAAAAGAATCCTCAAGGCAGCAAGGGAAAAGAAAACATAATATAGAAAGAGAGACTGATCAGGTCATCATCAGACTACTCAGCAGAAACTATAAGCCAGAAGAAAAGTGGACCCAAAGTACTGAAAGAGAGGAACTATCAGCCAAACATACTATATTTATTAAAGTAATTTTTTAAGTGTGCAGAAAAACTAAAAACTTTTGCAGACATACAGAATCTGAGGGATTTATTACCAGACAACCCCAATTCACTGTATGAATTACTAAGGAGGTCATTCTACCAGATACAAAGAACAAAACAATACATAATTACAAGTAAACCTCCAACAAAGTTAAAATATAAACAAAGATAATCTGTAACAACAATAACATAAAAAAGGGAGAGGATAAAGATCTGCAGTAGCAAAAAAAAAAAAAATTGGATTGCAGAAGCACTCATAAGACAAAGGACATTTGTATATATGAAATTTTTTTTCAAACTAACCTAATGGCAACCTCCCACAAAAAAGTAATACTGAAACACATAGTTCAAAAAAGGAGGAAAAAAGAATGGAATATTACTAAAACAAACACACACAAAAAAACATCTAACCAAAACAAAGATGAGAAGAACCAAAGGGTATCAGAACTACCAGAAAATAAAACACAAAGTGGCTATAGGAATTCCCCAAGCATCAGTAATTACTCTACATGTAAATAAACAGAACTCACCAACAAAGAGACACAGAGTAGAAGATTGGATCAAAAAGTGAAACCCAACTATCTGCTGCTTTTAGGACACATCTATGCTGCAAGTATAAAAGTAGATTCAAAGTGAAAGTAGGAAAACAATTTTCCAAACACATAATACCCAAGGAAAATCAGGTTTAGTCATACTCATACTTGACAATGTTGACTTTAAGACAACCAAGGTAACAAGTGACAAAGATGAACATTTCATTATGATAAAGTAGACACTATATCATAAAGTTATAACACTTCTTAATATATAGAACAATATCAGGGACACCAAAATATATAATACTTCTTATATCAGAACAACAGCAAAAAGAAACAGACAAAAACACAACCATAGTTGGAGAACTCAACCCACCATTAACATATTAGATAGATCATCCAAACAGAAAATTAATAAAGATTTATCAGCCTTAAACAACACCCTAGATCATGTAGACATGATAGACATTTATAGAATATTTAAACATAAGATTATACATTCTTTTTAAGTGTGCATGGAACATTCTCAAGGATAGATCATATGTTGGGCCAGAAAACTAACCAACCTCTACAAATGTAAGAAGATTAAAATTATACAAAGCATATTCTCTGACCATAAGGTTTTGAATTTAAAATTCAACTGCAAAATAGAAGCAAAGAAACCCACAAAAATGTGGTAATTAAACAACATACTTCTAAAAAATGACTGGGTCAAAGAAAAAATAAAAGCAGAGATCAAAAGTTATATACAGACAAAGGAGAATGACAACATGACATCTCAAAACTTCTGGTATGCAGTGAAAGCAGTAATAATAGGGAAATTTATATTATTACAGGCTTATATAAAAAATAAGAGCTATCCCAAGTAAACAACATAACATTACATCTTAAAGAACTAGATAAAGAAAAACAAAGGTGACCCAAAGTTAATAGAAGAAAGGAAATAGTTAAAATGAGAGCAAGACTAAATGAAATAGAGAACAAGAACCAAAAAAGCTAAGCAAAAGATTATGACAAGAGCTGGTTCTTTGAAAAATAATCTACAACACTGACAAACCTCTGAGTAGGCTCACTAAGGAAAAAAGAGAAATGACTCATATAAACAAAATCTAAAATGAAAGACGTAGAATTACAGCTAGTGCTCAACTTACAACCATGATTGGTTCCGACAGACCAGTTGTAACACAATTTTGTCGTAAGTTGAGTAGGTTATATGTACAGTATTGTGAAATGATGTTATAAAAATCTTTAAGTCATACTTTATCATGATTTTTTTTCATTATTGTTATATATCATAATTTTCTTTGCTTATTTTATGCTATTTGTATAATCCCTACACCATTTTGTTTCTTATTTTTACATTCGTCAGGTTTAAGTAAAACACTGCATTACCAGTGCAACTGGTTTAACATTTGCAAAACATATAGAATTACAAAATACAGGTGCATACAAAAACTGCTCCAGACGCGGAGCAGTCGTGGCTAGCAATTGTGGTCGTAAAGTTGAATGGTCATAAGTTACATAGGTCATAAGTCGATCAATACCTGTACCACAGACATCATAGATATACAAAGGATCATAGTAGAATACTATGAAAAATTATATATCATCAAATTTAACAATCCAGAAGAAATGGATAAATTCTTAGAACTATATAATATTCCTAGACTGAGTCACAAAGTGGAAAACCTAAATAGACTCACAAGCAGAAAGAAAATAGAAACATCTGTCAAAAAACTCCCCCAAAATAAAAGTGCAGTACCAGATGGCTACACCAGTAAATTCTACCAAGCATTCAAAGAAGATTTAGTACCTATTCTTTTCAAAGTCTTCCAATAAATAGAGGAAGAAACAATACTTCCTAACATGTTTTATGAGGCCAACATTACCCTCATACCAAAACCTGGCAAGGACAACACAGAAAAAGAAAACTACAGACCAATATCTCTAATGAATACAGATGCAAAAACTCTAAACAAAATAGTAGTAAATTGAATATAACAATACCCTTAAAAATAGTACATTATGATCAAGTGTGATTCATTCCAGGAGCACAAGATTGGTTCAATATACATAAATTGATCAATGTAATACATCACATCAACAAAACAAAAGAAAAATATTATATGATTCTATCAAAAGATGCATAAAAATTTTATTTTTTTCATTCCCAATATGGATGCTTTTTATTTATTTATTTATTTATTTATTTATTTATTTATTTATTGGTCTAATTGCTCTGATCAGGCCTGACCTGTGGTGGCGCAGTGGATAAAGTGTCGACCTGGGAACACTGAGGTCGCCAGTTCAAAACCCTGCACTGGTCTGGTCAAGGCACATATGGGAGTTGATGCTTCCAGCTCCTCCCCCCTTTCTCTCTTTCTCTCTCTCTCTCTAACTCTGTGTCTCCTCTCTAAAATGAATAAAATAAAAATAAATTTAATTGCTCTGATCTGTATTTTCAGTACTATGTTGAATGACAATGGTGAAAGTGTGTTTCCTTGTCTTATTCTCGATTTTAAAGGAAGAGCTTCCAGTTTTTCACCATTGAGTATGATATTAGCTGAGGGTTTATCATATATAATCTTAATTATGTTGAGATACTTTCCTTCTATATCTATATACTGACATCATAATATCAGAAAGAGAAATAAAAACAATCTCACCTTGCAACAAAAAGGATAAAATACCTAGAAATAAACTTAAAGAAGGTGAAATACTTGTACAGAAAAAACTGTATTTTTTAATGTATTGAAAAAACTTAACATTGTTAAAATGCCATATTACCAAAAGCAATATACAGACTTAATGCAATCCCTATCAAAATCTCAATGGAAGTTCTCACAGAAATAGAACAAAAAGCCCTGAATAGCAAAATTAATCTTGAGAAAAATGAACAAAGCTGGAGATATCACACACTCTGACTTCAAATTATGCTAGAAAGCTACAGTGAGCAAAACAGTATAGTATTGGCAGAAAAAAAAGATACACAGAAATATAGAACAGAATTAAGAATCAAGAAATAAACCCATACATATATTGGCAATTAATTTTTGACAGTGTAGCCAAAAGCATGCGATGGAGAATGGAAAGTTCCTTCAATAATTAGTATTGGTTAAATTGGAAAGCCATATGCAAAAAAATAAAACCAGAATGCTGTCTGACACTATACACAAAAATTAACTCAAAATAAATTAAAGACTTGAATATAAGACTTGAGACAGTAAAATATATAAAAGAAAAACATAGCCACCAACTAATGGACTTTGGTCTCAGCGGAGATTTATGAACTTGATCCCAAATTCAACGGAAGTAAAACCAAAAATAAATAAATAGGATTATATCAAATTATGAGTTTCTGCATAGCAAAATAAACAAACAATGAAACACAAATGAAAACAACCTAACAGGAGAAGATTTTGCAAATGATACTCTGATAGGGGGCTAATATCCAAAATATATAAGAAACTCATACAGCTAAACAACAATCACAAAAAAAAATCTGATTAAAATATGAGCAGAGGACCTGAACAGACACTTTTCCAAAAAGGACATACAGATGGCCAACAGCTATATCACAGATGCTCAATATCATTAGCTATAAGGGAAATATAAATCAAAACAATAAAATATCACCTCACTCTCAACAAAATAAATAATAACAAGTGCTGGAAAGCATGTGGAGACAAGGGAGCCCTCATATCCTAGGGTAAGAATGTAAATTAGTGCAGCCACTTTGAAAAACAGTATGAAGTTTTTTCAAGAAATTAACATATGCTACACCAATCCCAGTGGTGGGATTCAGCTGGTTCACACTGGCTGACAGAACCAATACCTAATATTTTTGTGAGTTTGGCAAACCAGATGTTAAAATGGCACCTGTAATCAGGGTTCTCTCTAAGGTGGGTGCCTGGGTAGCTACCTAATGTGGAAATTACAAATTTACATTTCTTAGTCTTTTTTAACGTTCATCTGGGCAACAGTGCATTCTAAGTGCCCATAGTAATATTCATTCTGTACACACACACACACACACACACACACACACACACACACAGACAGAACTATGTTTGTCTTATTTATTTATTCATTTCATAAAAGTCATTATACCTTTGATGAAATATTACATTTTAAATACCTCACATTTGTGCTTTAGTAAACAAATATATCACGTAAAGAGAAAAAGTGCTAAACAACCAGGGGGTGACGAGCTGTCATTGGAAATATTTTACATAACAGTATTATTTCTTTTGTCAGATATCATTTAATATTTTTTCATTAATATTTTAAAAATCATAACATAATCTAGTTTTGTGTACCTTTTTTATTGTTATTATTTAAATATTAAATGCATGAAATAATAAACTACCTTTTGGTATATATATATACTTAAAACAGTCATTAGGCAGAGAAATGGTTGTTAAATTATTTGAATCCCACCACTGACCAATCCCTTTTCTGGGTATCTACCTATAAAGTTTGAAAACAATTATTCATAAAGATATATGTACACCTGCTTAACTGGTGGTGGTTCAGTGGATAGACAGTTGATTTGGGATGCTGAAGTCCCAGGTTTGAAACCCTGAGTTCTCCTGTTTGAGCGTGGACCCACCTGGCTTGAGTGTGAAATCTTCCCATGGTCTCTGGCTTGGAGCCCCAGGTCACTGGCTTGAATAAGGGGTTACAGGCTCAGCTCCTTGGGCAAGGCACGTGTGAGAAGCAATGACACTTTTCATTTCTCTCCTTTTCTGTCCTTTTCTCTCTCTCTCTCTCTCTCTCTTTTTTTACAGGGACAGAGAGAGAGTCAAGAGAGAGGGATAAACAGGGACAGACAGACAGGAACAGAGAGAGGTGAGAAACATCAATCATCAGTTTTTCATTGCCATTGAGACACCATAGTTGTTCATTGATTGCTTTCTCACATGTGCCTTGACTGCGGGCCTTCAGCAGACCAAGCCAGCCCTAGCTGGAGCCAGCGACCTTGGGTCCAAGCTGGCGAGATTTTTGCTCAAGCCAGATGGGCCCGCGCTCAAGCTGGCAAGCTCGGGGTCTCGAACCTGGGTCCTCTGCATCCCAGTCTGACGCTCCATCCACTGAGCCACCGCCTGGTCAGGCTCTTTCTCTCTTGCTCACAAGAAAAAAAGATGATATATATGTGTGTGTATACACACACACACACACACACACACATGTATATATATATACATGTATACACACACACACACTTATGTTCATTGCAGCATTATTCCCAATAGCCAAAGCATGGAAACAACTTAAGTGGCCTTTGATAGATGACTGGATATAGAAGATGTGGTACATGTATACAATGGAATATTACTCAGCCATAGAAAAAAAGTGAAATATTGCCATCTACAACAACATAGATGGATATTGAAAGTATTATGGTAAATGAAATAAGTAGAATGGGGAGCTAAGAGGGACAAGTATGTGGTGACAGAGACTGATTTGACTTTGGGTGATGGGTATACAGCACAATCAACAGTTCAAATGCTATAGAAATGTTTACCTGAAACCTCTGTACTCTTACTGATCAATGTCACCCTGTTAAATTAAATTTTCTAAATAAAAGAAAGAAACAAGAAAAAGGACAAAAACTATATGATTTCACTCATAGATATAAAACAAAAAGCAAAAAACAAACAAACAAATACAGGCAACAGAATGGCAATAACTGCAGAGGTCCCTAAACTACGGCCGCGGGCCAAATTGCAGCCACCTGAGGCCATTTATCCGCCCCCGCGCACTTCCGGATGGGGCACCTCTTTCATTGGTGGTCAGTGTATGGAGTATTGTATGTAGCGGCCCTCAAACAGGCTGAGTGACAATGAACTGACCCCCTGTGTAAAAAGTTTGGGGATCCCTGAACTAAAGGGAAAGGAAGGAAGGGAGAAGAAAAAGAGAATAAAAGGAGGTCAAATTTATGATGACAGAGCAGACTAGAATTCAGGTGGTGAGTATCAAATAGAGTATACGGATGTCATATAATAAAGTTGTATAGCTGAAGTTTGTGTAATATTAACCAGTTGCTCCATTAAATTTAATTAAAAATTAAATTACATTTTTCCAATTTCTATGTACTTCCTCATTTTTATCTAATTAATACATTATTTTTGGAACTGTGTTAAAATCTGCTTTGATGCTGGATTAATTTGTCAATTTCTCCTGATATTTTTGAAAATCTTTTGTTTTTTATATATTTTTTGTATATTATTAAATAGCTATTACTTTACACCTCTTATGTTTAATTGGTTATTTATTTTTAATTGTTATTACCTTCTATTGCTATGTGTTTTTCTTTAAATCTTCTATTTTTTTCTGATAATTGAATAATTGCACCAGTGATATATATTTTTATGATATTTTTTACCTTTTATTACCTTTGTGTCCTTAGATTTCAAGATTATATTTTATAGTCTTTTAAAATTGATTTATTTTATTTTATTTTAGTTTTTTAGAGAGAGAGAGCAATCAGGAGAGAAAGACACATAGGAATATTCATCTGTTCCATTATGTGGCCTGATTGGGGATCAAACCCACAACCTTTGCTATCAGGACACCCTAACCATCGAAGTTATCCAGCCAAAGCTATAGAGTCTTAAAATTATGTTTTAAGTGGATGATTATAGGCTTTTTACAGTCATTGTTATTTTTAGTATATTTTTCTCTACCATAATTTATGCTTTATATTTGCCCCGCTCTTTTAGTCTCTTTTATTTCCTCCTGTTCTTGTCATTATTTTGATTGGTTAGTATCGCTCACATAATTCCATTTTTCTTCTTGCTAGTTTGGAAGGTATTTGTATTATTTTAGAGGCGGTTGCCTTAGAAATCTTAACATACATATTTCAACTGAAGTCTAAATCAGAATGTTGGCATCCTCCCAAATAATCTTCAGACCATAACTTTTAATTTTGATTACCCTGTTCAGATTTATATGCTATTATTTCTTCCAGGATTTAAATTCTATTTCAAAATCTAAAATCCCCTAAATTAGACATTATATTTTATTGTTTAATACCAGCACTGTTTGCTTAGATTTACCTACACAGTAATCTCTCTTTTCACATCCCTGTCAGCATTCCTTTGTGCATCTTACTTTTTCTTTGTGAAATAATTCTGTCTTACCTTAAGTTCTGCCTTTAGTGAAGTTCTATTACTATTACATTTTGTTTTGTTGTTATAAAAATGATTCATTAAGTCTTTATGTTGAAACATACTTTCACTGAATTTCCTACTTCTAGGTTGACCATTGTTTTTTTTCTTTTCTCTTCACTCTTTTTTTTTTTTTTGGCTGTATCTAATCTGTACCTTAAACCATCAATTGAGATTTTAATTTTTTAATGTTCACTTTTATGCATTCTATTTGGTCTTGCTGTACCTGATTGTCCCTTGTTTCTCTGCACATTGCTTTCATTTCTTTGAAACTGTTAAAACTACTTATTTTGTATTTTGACCCAGATAATTCCAACAGCTTTCCACTTTGCAGGTCTTTTTCTGAGGACTTCTGGCTGTCACTCATGGTGGCTTATTTCTTTGTATGTTTAGAGAGTTTTAGTGAGGAGAGAGTTTATGTTCCTCGGTACTTTATAAGTGGGAGTTATTTGAGGCATGGATCTAAAGTGCACTTGTGTTTCTTTATAAGTACTTGGAAGAAAAAGAGCAATCCATCCTACTTTTAATTAAAGTTTTGGTTTGAGGAATTTTACATCCCATGTGTAATATGAATTTAAGACACACATCCATATCAGTGTGAACAAGTGGTTGGAAGTTCTGATAGGAGACATTCTAATCTTACTTGTTTCTCTGCTCAGAGTTTAGGGTGGGCCATGCAAGTTTCCCTATGCAAGTTCATTTCCTCCATTTCCCACCTCCTCTCTGCTCTGATTTCCCCACACTTTGCAGCTCTGGCTTTTTACATGGCTCTGATTGGCCCTCCTCACTACTTGGGCTCATTAAAAGTCAGGTTCTCTGCAATTGAAATGAGCAGATGTTCTCAGACTAAAACTAGCTTCATACTCACTGCTTTAGATTATGCTTTCTTGTTTGTAGCATCTTTTGTCTTTACATTCCTGCCAACTCAGATATGCCTCAATATTTTAAAATATAGTTTATCCAACATTCTATGAGTTTTTGACCAGAGGATTTTCTTTATCTACAATATATAATAGGACTTATTACTTGGCATGAGAGATCACTGATTCTTTCTATAAATTGATTTGGGCATCTTGGCACCTTCTTTGATAAATTTCTCTATTCTTTTTTATCTTCCCTTTGTGTTTTACTTCCTATTTCTTTATTTTATTCACCCTCATGCCAGTAAGGAGCCTGTTCTGAGTCACTACTCACTGAAGATGCAAGGCTATTTTGGTGTATTGCCTTAGGGGTTCCCCTTTGAATTGAGTTCATACTTAAGTTAACTTTTTAAATCTGGTAATATGTCCCTAGTGTCCCACTCAGAGTTATTCTGCATCTAACTTCTCCCACTCTTCAGTTGCTTTAGCTATCACATTTTTATAACCATAACACCCAAGACCTCTTTGGTTTTAATCTATTCATCTTGTTTCTGCTCTTAGTCTCTTTAAAGGAGATCCTTTGCTTCTTTGCTTTTTGTAACTCACTTAACATTTCCTTTTAAAATTTTCTCATTTTTATTGTTGACGGATCTAAAGCACTAGTAGATCCTATCAGTAAGCCACATGCAAAACAATTCTTAATCATAAATTTTAATAAAAATAGATCTATTATTTGTTAACTTTACTTGGATATTTTCTATTGCTTTAATTGTTGTATAGCATTATCTCATTTAAAATTCCCAACTATCCCAAGAGGCAGGTAATTTTTAAAATCCCCATTTTATAGTTGAGGAAGTCGGAGCATTTCAGATTAACTAACATGCCTGCATGTTATTGTTATTAAACAATTTAGATGGATTTGACCTAGGCAGCCTCCCAATAAATAGAACAATGTATGTATAGTAACTAGCATTGTCTATGTCACATAGTAGGCACTCAATTAGTGTTTGTTCCTTCTTCTCATGAGGTTCACATTCTCAGATTTAAGAGGATAGGAGTATTTCTTTAAAATAAGGCTCTAAAATGACCATAAAGGTAGCTGGGAACCTAATTACAATAAGGGAACCTTTGAACTCATATTATAAACCTTTGAGATTAGATAGAATCCCTTGGACCGTCAGCTGTATTGCTACTTAACCCTGATTCAAAAATCACATGTAAATGTATAAATCTGATTTGGGCTAGAAACCTCCCTCCTTAATATAGAAGATTGAATAAGCTGCTTGCTAAAACTATTTCTTGATTCAAGTTGGACATTAGAATTCTGGTATCCGTAGCTTCATGCATAACTTACTTCCTTTACTAATTCATTTTTATTATGAAGAACACATAGTCAATCTTCAATCTTTGTTTTGAATTCTAAGCAGATACAGCAAATCCCATTAACTTTTGTATCACAAATTTCTTTTCCTTGTTTAGGAAACTAGACATGGCAGGATTAGAAATGAGAGTAATGAAAAATCTGAGCACTGAAGTATGTGTCTGAGAGCCCTTTTGTAGTGTACAGACCCTGAGCCAGACCTATAGTGTCTAGATCAATCAACTCTTGAAGCTTGGAAAATGCATGGAGATACTCAAGTCTAGCATTTTTACTTCACAGAGGGGGAAATGGAGGTTCAGAGAAGAGAAGTAATTTGTATGGTGGTTACCCCTGAACCTTGTGCCTGTTGTAACAGAAACAGAAGACTGAGCCATACCTTTCTTTTGTGTGTTTGTTGTTTAGAATAAAAAACATGTATTTGACTTAATTGTTTTTATAAATAGCTTTGCAGCTGAATGTGATAGCATAATACACTGTGTATTATTTGTTGCGTGAAGCCTGTGCTATTCATATTTTCAAATTTGTTCTGCAGGGTGAAGCTTTACAAGAGATAAAGGATTGAGCCCCCCAAATGGAGACTCAGTTTGACAACATGCAAGATGCATGTGCTCAGTTGTCTGCAGTTCAGACAGCTTAGAAGGAGCCTCAGTGGGAGCCAGAAATGTGAACTTTTTCTGGTGCTTTCTCAACCAGGCCTCCTGCTTAATGCTGTAGTTTAAACAAGTACTTCCCACTACAGAGATCTGTAGTACCTGCTATGATCTAAAAGAGCAGTATTTGACCCATTATAATGTATGCGAATTTAAAAGGGCTGCAGTTTATTATATAATCTTATTTGAAAAAAGTATTTTATAAAGTTGATTTTATAAAGTTGTTTATTTGGCTTTTAGGGAAAAATGTTTTTCTTTATCATATACAACAGTGGTAAAATATGAGCAGTATAAGGGACCAAGATATTTTGATGCTATGAACTTGGCAATAAATTGTGAATGTGTGAAGTTGGAGGTCAAAAAGCCATGGGGACAAAAGTCCTCTCTGAATTAGAAGAAGATGTGTGGCACAAGGATACCAAAATGTCTTTCCCAAGTAATGGAAAAAGACTTCTGAGGTCAAATTTGAGCACAGCTCAGGAATTTTCCAGGATAAACGTCAACTTTTGTTCAACACCATTCTAATTTGGTTATGGTAAATATAGCTTATGATCAGCAACTTGTCAAATAGATTTATTTTAAAATTCCTCTTTGCTTAAAAGCACAGCCGCAGACTATTCTTAGCAGAGTTGTAAGATCAGCGACACACTCATTTCTTGACTGTGGCAATAAAGGGCTGTCAAGAGTTAAATTTTGGCTGGTTAAATATTGTTATTAAAAATAGAAGCACTGTAAAGCAAAGCACCTAGGCATTCTGTGGGAATGAAGAACCTGTCAATTTATCTTAACGAGAAAATGTTTTTGATTGAATATATTACATGGTTCATTAAAAACCCAATCCATAAAATGGCTTGTACATTAAAATTAACATAGAGATAATAGATTTGCATATATAAGAAAAATTGTGTACTTGATAAATATGTAGCACTTGACAGAAAGATGCTGCAGTGAAAAGTGATTTGTAATAGGCAGCCTGTTTGGGGCAGCTCAGTGTACAGATAATTTTGCAGAATGTTACTTTTTTTGTCCTCAAACAGAACACTAACAGCCCTTTGAGGGTGAGCTGGAAGCCTTCAGGGTCATCTAACTTACCTCTAAGTATATATTTTTACTGGATTAAAATGTTAAGACATTTGCTAGGTGTATCCATGGGTAAAACTATGAAATGAGCAAAATTTGCCTCGGAAGTTCCTTTCCTTCTGCTCCAGTCACATGCCAGAATCTTTCTGCTGTTTTGTGCCCCACCCTTCGGGGATTCACGAGGTTCAAGAAATGCCCTAAACTTCAAATTTGTCCTTTCTTCTCATTGTGATGCTTTCCTCTGTTGTACTCCATTCTAAGAAAGGAGCCACTCTTCTGTATAAGACACAATAGGTAATAATGAGTTGGTAATTTAAACTAATCCTAGTTAATGTGTCATCAAACCAATATATTAACCCCATAAGTGGACTAAATGTTTTAGTCCAGATAAAACTCATGCATTTTTTGAAAGTCCTGAGCAAATATTTTCTAATGCTAGGGTTGGTCCTCACTCAAGTAGACTGATGAGGGCATATTTTGACCAGCTAAGATTTCTGTTACTATTGTGTGTGAGTAAATTGCCCCATGCTCAAAAGCATGAACATTCCTTAGACTTTCACAAGTGCCTGTAAGGATGCTTATGTGTGTATGTAGTGAATTCTTATTGATATTTATGGTATAAGCAGTAATAATATGGGTTGCAGGGTAAACTCCACTTTGCAAGTCAGGAAGGGGAAATATGGCCATGTAGTCTTGCTCTCATACTGTCTTTGAAGCCAGGCAAGGACAGTGCTAGGCTCATATAAGCAAGCACAGTGTAACTGCAAAAAATATTTTCAAATTAAACTGTCCTTCTACAGAACAAATTAAAAAAAAGCAGTTAAGTAGAAAACAGTAAGGTTAATCTTCACCACACTGAGTGGGTGGATATCCCACTACCATGAACAGATTTACACATGTAAGTGCAATACATTCACACAAAACTGTTTGCAAACATTGTATGGTAAATAATGATAAAACTAAAATCTTAGAACTGTTTATTCTGTGCAAATAATAAGGTGTAGCTTTTGACTTCACATCACCAATCCCATGATGAATCTCATTTTCAATCTGGCTTGTATGCTATGATTGAATTTTATCCAGTTAACTGATATCTAAACAGTCTTGAATACCATTTGCTTATAAATGTGTGTATGTATATACATATGTAAAATTACAGACAAAAATTTAGAATCAAGCACAAACAACCAAAATAAATATTTTCACGTTAATATTAAATTCTTTCATTAAATATTTTTAAAGTTGCATTTAATTCTTTTACAGTAGTAAGATTATTCAAATCAACAAAAAGTTAAATTAGCAAGACTCCCTTCACAGCTGATTCAATTATGTTACAAGTTTTAGAGTACAGAGAAAAAATATACTTCAGATTTACACTGTATTTCACTGTTAAATTTATTTAATGTCTATGTGTTTTGTATGTTTTAGTTATATATATTTAAAAATAAGTTAGCTATTTAAAAGGAAAAATAACATTATCTTGAATTAGATTTATCAATGTGATTATTAATTATTTAAAACATTACACTCTTATTTTCTATCACTCTCTTATTAGTGCCCTTTTCTCCTTTTTCTTCCTTTTTGAGAGAGTGAAAAAGAGGCAGGAAGATGGAGAGACAGGAATATCAAGTTGCTCCTGTATGTGCCCTGACCAAGGAATCAATCCAGCAACCTCAGTGCTCCAGGACAATGCTCCAACCAACTGAGCTATCTAGTCAGGGCTTAATTTTTATTGATTTTTAGAGAGACAGAAAGAGGAACGGAGACAGAGGGGAGGGGCAAGGGGAATGTTTAATACATATTTGTTTTTTACTCAGTTGTGCATTACTTGGTTGCTTCCCATGTGTGCCCTGACCGGAGATCAAACCCACAAACTGGTTGCTTGGGGATGACATTCTTAACTGACTGTGTTAACCAGCTAGGGCTTTTCTCCTTTTCAATCCTCTCGATAGTGCTTGCCTTTCCAAAGGATTTTATTTTTCAAGAATGGTTTTCTTTTTGGAGGCATGACAATACTTTTTTTCTCTGGGGCAAAATACAGACTCATAGAAACTCAAAGTTCTCTTCAGTTACAAATGACTATAAATGGAATCATGATAGGAGAGACTTCACTTAAATCAGAATTCTTAAAAATAAGAGTAATTAAAACTAAATAAGCTCAAGTTAATAATTTGCTATTATTGTCTGTTCCTATTTTAACCATTGTTTAATCACAGCTATATTAAAGATTGGATTCTATAAGCAGATGATGGTGAAATTATTTCATTTAGTCAATTCTGTATAGATTCATTATTACTGTATGACATTAATAAAAAAAATTTGTGGTGTGACATAATTCCAAGGCAAAGCTTATTATTAACTAATACTTAAGAAATTATAAAAAATATTGCTTTATAGATATTTAGCCCTTTTCCTCTGTGATATATTTTTTATCTCAATATTTTAAATGAGAAAAAAATTCTTGGGATGGGAAAAATAGCACTGCTGCTCTGAGAAAAGTTTCATATATAATTACAAAGGTAAATATGTATTGTAAATTTAAATTTTAAAATATTTTGTTAACTAAACAGCAATGCTTCTGTAAGAGCTGGTTTGTCTCCTTGAAGATTGCATGCAGAAAGAAGGGAGTAAACAAGGATTTCTTTTTAATGTTCATGAAAAAGGAGGCATGACAATTCCATTTTGCTGTGAGAGGTCTTGGGTGAATCACAGAAAGACCCATTATGAAATATATGTTCCATGATTGTCTTTTCCTTTGCCCTTCTTTACTATCAAGAAAGAGATAGAATCAAAGAAGAATGGAATTTAGATAAATAAGGTAAGATGAGAGAGCTTTTATTAGAAAACTTTTATTTCTGGAGGGTAATGACAACACAAGAGATAATCCTGGTCTCTCCCCTTGAAATTTTAACAAATTGAACAACTACAACACAGCAAAAAAGAAAAATTAAAACAAACATAAAAAACCCCAGCTGGGTTTGTAAGATCTGTACTTTCAATAGACTAAAGGTGGGAAGGGTTGAAAAAGGGGAAAGAAAATAAAATGCATTCACAGTCAGCTTTAACTGCTGGCTTCTGGAGTGACTGGTTATTTTTTTTTCTCTGCTAAACCTACAGGGAGGAGGGAAGCTCAGGCTGTCTAGGTTTCATCTCCTGGGTTATGAAAGGGAAGCCTGGAGTGACTGGGTATACTTTTGCCAGGAGGAGTGGAGAGATTGAGAAGCAGAGGGAAGATACTGAACTAAAATAGCGGCAAAGCAAGGGGTTATGGCCAGTGTTCCAGTGGTCTGCCCACAGCATGCACTAGGGGCAGAGAAAGAGAAAGCCAAAGTGCGGCCCTCTAGCATCCCAGATCCTGCCCCCCCCACTTCACCACAGGTACAGAGAGTACTGGAGGCAGATCCCATGACTGTGGGTCATTCTCCAGAGACATTGGAATGTTTCAAGAGACATTCTCTCACTTGAAGAACAGAGGTGCCCCACAACTGGTACCCTGGTCTGTTGAGAAGTGGGGAGTGGTACCCAGAGGCCTGAGATTGATATTAATATAGGCATTAAGCTGTAAAGCCCTCACCCACCAACATGACTACATCCTCTCCTACCTCACTGCGACAGCAACATCTTAGTATAGGTCTGCCCAGGAATTTCACAGAGCTAAAACTTGTTATACAACAACACCTAATGGAAAAGAGTAATAACCTCTCTAAACTTAAAATTTTCTTTCCCCCCCTTTTTTCTTTCTTTTATTAATTTATTTCTCTTTTGAATTTTATTTTATTTTTATATATTTTTTATTTTATTGTGGGTGTTTTGTTTGTTTCTGATATTTTTGGGTTTTGTTTCTTTGTTTTCGGAGGTTTTCATTTTTACTTGACATTATTTTTGAAATTTTTCTATTTTTCATTGTACTTTTTCAATATTTATATTTTATCCTTTAGTTCTTATGTTTTTGTTAGAGTGCTTAACAATACCACTCTCAAATACCATAAGGAAAAAAAATTAAATATCATGACTACACAAGACAAGTAGTTAAGAAAAAAAAAATCTCCAGAAAGCAGTCTCTATCACATAGAATCCTTGGAGTTAAATGACAGAGAATTAAAAATTGAAGTTCTTAAAATACTAAATGAGATGCAAGAAAACACAATTTAATGAGCTCAAAAAACAAATTAATGAAAAAAATGAGTATTTCACCAAGGAAACTGAAACTTTAAAAACAAACAAAACAGAGATGAAGAACCCAATACATGAACTGAAAAATAAGTTAGCAATTTCAGCTAGATAGAACAGGCCAGATAGAGAAAAGAATCAGTGACATTGAAGACAGGCAACTAGAGATGCTACAGAGAAAAGAAGAGAGAGACTTATGAATAAAAAAAAGTGATAGAGCTCTACAAGAATTGTCTAACTCCATCAGAAAGAGCAATATAAAAATAATGGGCATATAAGAAGAAGAAGAGAGGGAGAAGAGAATAGAGAGACTATTCAAAGAAATAATTGATGAGAATTTTCCAAGCCTATGGAGAAAGAACCTTGAATCCAAGAAGCAAACAACACTCAGTTACTTTAACCCAAAATGATGTACTCCAAGGCACATCATAATCAAATTGTCAAGAGCCAATGACAAAGAAAAAATCCTGAAGGCAGCTAGGGAAAAGAAAAACATAACATATCAAAAAAAGCCCATTAGGTTATCATTAGAATTCTCAGCAGGAACTCTACAAGCCTTAAGAGAAAACCCAAACATTCAAAGTACTCAAAGAAAAGAATTACCAGTCAAGAAGCTATATCCTTCAAAACTATCTTTCAAATATGAAAGATAAATAAAACTTTTGCCAACAGACATACAGAAACTAAAGAAATTAATCACCAGAAAACCCACAGTACAGGAAATATTCAAGGGATCATTTGACCAGATGCAAAGAACAAAGCAAATCAGAACTACAAGTGATAGCTCCAACAAGCTCACAATAAAAGGAAGATATTCTGTGATGACAATGGCATAAAAGGGGAGAGGATAAAGATCTACAGTAGCAAAAGAGGATAGAGTACAAAAACACTCATAAGACAAAGAACTCTTATACATATAAACATTTTTCTCTTAATAACCTAATGGTAACCACCCACAAAAAGCTACTTCTGAAATATGAAATTTAAAAAAAGAAGAAACAGGGAAATGAAGTATGTAATACCACCCAAAACCCCCAACAAACAAACAAACAAATAAACAAACAAAAACTGACAGAAAAACAAAAGAGAAAAACCAAAGAAGACACTGAGCTAGTAGAAAACAAAACATAAAATGGCTATAGGAAATTGTTAAGTGTCAATAGTAACCCTAATTGTAAATAGACTGAACTCACTGATAAAGAGGCACAGATTAGCACTGAATCAAAAAACAAAACCCAAATACATGTTGCCTTCAAGAGACACATCTATGCTGCAAGGACAAAAGTAGACTTAGAGTGAAAGTTTGGAAAACAATTCTCTAAGAAATTAATAACCCCCCCCCCAAAAAAAAGGTATAACTATACTCAAATCTGACAATGCTGACTTCAAGGTAACAGAGGTAACCAGAGACAAAGATGGACATTTCATAATGATAAAGGGGACATTGTATCAAGAAGACAACACACTTCTTAATATATATGCACTGAACCAAGGAGCACCAAAATATGTAAGACACTTACTAACCAATCTATAAATAGAAGCAGACAAAAACACAGCATACTTGGAGGACTCTACACACCATTGATGGGTTTAGATAGAGCATCCAGACAGAAAATCAATAAGAAAATATAGGTCTTAAATAACACACTAGACCAAATGAACATAATAGGTACTTACATGTCATTTCATCCCAGAACATCAGATTATACATTCTTATCACATGTGCATGAAACACTCTAAAGGATAGACCACATGCTAGACCACAAAACTAATATCAACAAATTCAGGAAGATTGAAATTATTCCAAGCATAGTTTTTATGATAAGACTTTGAAATTAGAATTCTACTGCAAAAAAGGAAGTAAAGAAACCCACAAACATATGGAAATTAAACAACATACTTTTAAAAAATGACTGAATCAAAGAAGAAATAAAAGTAGCAATCAAAAGATACATACAGACAAACAAAAAGGACAACACGACATATCAAAATTTCTGGGATGCAGCAAAAACAGTAATAAGAGGGAAATTTATATCATTACAGGCTTATATCAAGAAATAAAAGATACCCCAAAAAATAACCTAAAATCACATTTTAAAGAATTAGAATAAAGAAGAAGAAAGGCAACCCAAAGTCAGTGGAAGAAAGGAAATAGTAACAATTAGCAGAACTAAATGAAATAGAGAACAACAACAAACCTCCCTCCCCAAAACTATAGAAAACAATACAACAAAGAGCTGGCTCTTGAAAAGGATCAATGAAACTGATGATTACCTGGCTAATCTCACTAAGGATAAAAGAGAAAGGGCTCATATAAACAAAATCTGAAATAAAAAAGGAGAAATTACCACAGATATACAAAAGAATCATAGTAGAATATTATGAAAGATTATACACCACCAAATTCAATAACCTAGAAGAAATGGATAAAATGCTAGAACTATACAATCTTCCTAGACTGAGTCACAAAAAAATGTGGAAAATCTAAATAGACCTATAAGCAGGGAGGAAATAGAAATAACTATCAAAAAGTTTCCCCCAAATAAAAGTCTGGAACCAGATGGCTATACTAATGAATTTTACCAGTCAAAAAGTTTTGTTATCTATTATTCTCAAAGTCTTCCAAAAAATAAAAGATGAAGCAATACTTTCTAACACATTTTATGAGGCTAATATAACCTTGATACCAAAACCTTGTAAGGACAACACAGGAAAAAACAAAACAACTATAAAACAATTTCTAACTATAGAGATGCAAAAATTCTAAACAAAACACTAGCAAATAGTATACAACAATACATTAAAAAAATAATACATCATTATCAAGTGGGATTCATTCCAGGAGCACAAGGATGGTTAAACATATGTAAATTGATGAATGTAATACACATCAACAAAACAAAAAACAAAAATCATATGATCCTGTCAATAAATGCAGAAAGACATTCAGTAAAATAAAACATTTCTTTATGTCTAAAACACTCAATAAAATGAAAATAGAAGGAAAGTACATCAACATAATAAAGGCCATATATGACAAGCCATCAGCTAATATTATACTAAACGGTAAAAAAAATGAAGACTCTTTCTCTAAAATTAAGAATGAGACAAGGCTGCCCAATCTCCATTCTTATTCAACGTAGTTCTACAAGTTTTAGCCAGAGCAATCAGGCAAGAGAAAGAAATAAAAGGCAACCATATTGAGAAAGAAGAAGTAGAGGTATCACTTTTTTGCAGATGACATGATCCTGTATATAGAAAACCCCAAAGACTCCACCAAAAAATTATTAGATATAATAAACAAATAATAAGCCAATAAAATGGAAGGATACAAAATCAACATACAAAAGTCTATGGCTTTCTTACATGCCAACGATAAAACTTTGGAAAATGAACTAAATAAAAAGAATTCTTTTTACAACTGCAACAAAAAAATAAAATACCTAAGTATAAACTTAACAAAGGATGTGAAGGACCTATATATTGCATTCAAAATGGATCAAAGACCTAAATATAAGATCTGAAAGAATAAAGTACATAGAAGAAAACATAGGTAGCAAACTCATGGACCTTGAAATCAGAAAACAGTTTATAAATTTGACCCCAAAGGCAAGGGAAGTAAAATAAAGGCAAATATAAATGAATGGGACTATATAAAAATAAAATGCTTCTGCACAGCAAAAAAATAAAATAAAATAAAATAATAAAAAAGCATATAATTGAAAAAATGAATAGGAAGCCAACTAAATGGATGATGATATTTGCAAACAACAGCTCCAATAAGGGGTTAATATCTAACTCTTATAAAAACTCACGATGCTCAACAATTAACAAGCAAACAATCCAATAAAAAATTGGGGAGAGGACTTGAACAGATACTTCTCCCAAGTAGACATATAAGTAGCCAACAATGTATGAAAAAAATGCTCATCCTCACTAGCTATTAGAGAAAGGCAAATCAAAAATACAATAAGATATCACACCTGTCAGATTGGCTATTATCAACAAGGCAGGTAATAACAAACATTAGAGAGGCTGTGGAGAAAAAGGCACCCTTACTCACTGCTGGTGGGAATGCAAATTGGTACAACCTTTATGGAAGAAAGTTCCACTCAAACAATTAAGAATAAAACTACCCTATAACCCAACAATCCTACTGAATATCCACCCTCAAAACTCGAAGACACTGTTACATAAAGGTACATGCACCCCCATGTTCATTGCAGTACTATTCACAGTGGCCAAGACATGTCAACAACCAAAGTGTCCTTCAATAGAGGATTGTATAAAAAATATGTGGTATATATATAAAATAGAATACTACTTAGCCATAAGAAATGGTGACATATTGCCATTTAAAGCAATATGGATGAAGCTTGATAACATTATACTGATTAAATAAGAAAATCAGAATAAGCTAAGAACTGTATGATTTCACACATAGGTTGGATATAAAATTGAGACTCATGGACATAGGTAAAGTGAAGTGATTACCTGGGGGAGGGGGTGTGTGGGAGAAGGGTGGGGTAAAAGGAGTAACGAGGAACAAATATATGGCAACAAAAAATAATTTGACTTTGGTGATGGGTAAATAACATAATTAGCTGCTCAAATGCTATAAAAATGTTTACTTGAAATCTATGTACTTATTGATTAATGACTCCCTATTAAATTTAATTTTCAAAATTAAAAATAAAAAAAGAACTTAAAAAAAGAGAATTTTTATTTTTCTGGAATAAGAGAGAATAATAAGGCTATAGTTAACAATTTCTCTGATAAATGGATTTTCTGAGAACTTCACATTTCTCTCCACCAATGTTTTCATATTCACAAAAAGAATGTATAAATGCATGAGTGTTGAACTAAGCACCACATAGTTTACCCTAAGCATCAGTGCCAATACCAAAGCAGCTTCCCCATACTGACCTTCAACCCTATACCCCAACATCCTGTGCCTTTTTTCTTTTTACAGGGACAGAGAGAGAGTCAGAGAGAGGGATACATAGGGGCAGACAGACAGGAACGGAGAGAGATGAGAAGCATCAATCATTAGTTTTTTGTTGTCGTTGCGACACCATACTTGTTCATTGATTGCTTTCTCATATGTGCCTTGTCCGCGGGCCTTCAGCAGACCGAGCAACCCCTTGCTGGAGCCAGCGACCTTGGGTCCAAGCTGGCAAGCTTTTGCTCAAGCCAGATGGGCCCGCGCTCAAGCTGGCGAGCTCGGGGTCTCGAACCTGGGTCTTCCGCATCCCAGTCCGACGCTTTATCCACTGCACCACCGCCTGGTCAGGCACCTTTTTTTTTTAATTGAAGACGAAGCCAGACTGGATACCAGAATAATATAAGGCATATATGGTTTACAACAGTTCCAGGAAAAAAAAATTTTTAATAAAAAAATGCACATATAGAGTACTTATTTTATATGCATTGTGTGTGTTTACAAATGTTAAATTTTCACCAAAGACCTAAGAGGTATGTATTATAATTGTTCTCATTTTACAGATGAGGAAACTGAGGCACAGTAAGATTAAAATAGCTGTCCTATGTCACATAGCAAACAAATGACAGAGGTAAGATCCCAAACAATGGAGGGAGGCTCCAGAGCTATTGTTATTTAACACTATACTTTGCAAAGCAGCCTTTCTTCTGTACTCACCATCCACTGCAAACACAAGTCAATGCTTAGATTGTAGTTAGCCTCCCCCTGAATAAAATTTAGCCCTATAACCATAAAGAGGTGGCATTTTTAAACTGTATAAATAGCTAAATGCTGCAATGCGTACTATTATGTGAGCATGGTTAGATTAACCATCATTAATAGGTTTGCTCTTTCAGTCCATGAAGATAGAATCAGACGCCAGAATAGTTCAGTTGGGCAATCCCAAGGAATACATCTTATCTGATAATAATGACTTTTCCGTTAGTAGTTCGTTAGAGTCTCCAGTAATCCATTGAAGAAAAATATCAAAGGGAGTATATAATGATAAAGAAAGTTTAATACAAAAAGTGTTTATGCCAGGAACTAAAATGTAAAATTTCAGGTTATTATTTGTGGCAATAGTACTAAAAAGTGTTCACTGGGTCGAGAATACATATACTATCTATACATCAGATATTTTTGATAAATGCCAACAAAGGATTCACTTGGACATTATAGACACAGGTATGCGCACTATATGCTCAAAATAATAGATTAAATGTGAGGAATCCTCCAGCTAAAAATTAACCTACATTCCTGAAATCTCAGCTGGCCAAGATAATTGATTTTCAGTTGTGGCTACTGATATGATTAAATGCTGGCATTTAAGAGCATTTTGAGCTTTGATTCTGGATTCTTTTTAAATTGAAGTGAATTTGCATTCAATCTATGTATAAAATTATGAAGCTTAATGATGTTTTGGTGATTAAAAAAATTCTGTCAGTTAAACTCACTCAAAATCATACACACACACACACATAGAAAGCAAACAGAGGCACTTAGATGTTCTTTCTCTTCTAATAACGTTTTTCTTTATCTCAGGAAGAAGACAAAACTTCATTGTTAACAATTCTAATTACTTCTCCACTTATACAATGTCTAGTCACTTTCACTACATTTGTTTTTTTCTTAATAAAATACCTTTATGAATACTTTCTAAATTAAACATTTTATTTTGAGATAATTGTAAATTCAGATGCAGTTGTAAGAAATAATACACAGAGGTCCCGTATGCCCTCTACTCAGTTTTCCCAGTGCTAATTGCTTAAAAACTATAATTCAGAATCATGACACTGATTCTATCAAGATGCACAACAATTTTATTAACATTAGTTTCCATCACCTTTTTCTTTATGTTATACTGTCTTGCCTCTAGCTTTCCCCTCTTCTTGACAAGAGGTCACCACTACTTTTTCCTTCAGTTGGATGATCATGGCATTTCAAGGACATTATGTAAATGGAATTATGTGGTTTGTTTAGCCAATTGTCTGCTGAAAGAAATCTGGGTTGTCTCCAGTTTTTGAGTATTATGAAGAAAGATATTATAAACATGTGTATATATTTAGCTTTTTATGTTAACATAGGTTTTTCTTTCTCTAGGGTAAATATCCAGGAGTGTGATTAAGGGGTATGGAACTAACATAATTAGTATAATGCATCTTAAAACCTCATAGGCTGACTCCTCCTACTTTATTCTTAATTTTCAAAAATTGTTTGAATTATTTTGGTTTCTTTGCTTTTCTGCATAAACTGTATAATAATCTAGTCTATATCTGAAAACAATCTTGCTGCAATTTTAATAGGAATTGAATTAAGCCCATATAGCATCTTGGAAAGAACTGACATTTTTACAATAATAGTCTTAAAATTGAAGAACATGATAGATGTCTTCATTTATTAAGATCTTCTTTGCTTTCATTAGTATTTTGTGATTTCCAGTACTAAAGTCTTCTTTTGTTAGATTTTCACTGACGGTGGAAGGCTGCTTTGTTACTGCTGGTGGAAGTGGAAGTACAGGCTCCCTAATGTGGGAGAAACTAATGTGGTTTCTACTGACATGAAGAGGATGAAAGAAATTACTGCTTAGTGGGGAAGAAAGTCCAGGTTCATTACTCATCTTCTCTAATACCACCATGATGGGGTTGGGGGTGATTTGTTACAGACTGATGAGGAAGGAAGTCTAGTTTTCCCATTTAGCCTTGCTGGTGTGAGTAGGGTTGGGATGGGAGCCTTACCTGTGGTGTTCGGCTGAGTAGAGCAGTTATTGTCTAAAAGTTTTCTGTCTTGCTAGGATACCCCAATCTTGGTATTTTAGCTGGAGATAGCATTTTCAGGTTGCCAGGCTTAAGTTCTGGGACATATGGGGCACAAAGAAAACTCAGGAAACTCACTACTGTGTTGTTCATTGTATACCATGTTCACTACTGAGTCTCACTTATTCACTTATTCTCTATACCTTTCAGAGTTTTCTGATGTTTTATTTCATTTATAATATACAGGGTAGTTGTACTTAGACTGTACTTAGGTATATATCTATATATATATTCTATCTTCCAGAAGCAGAAGTTCTACAAATATTTTTAAAGCATAGTGTTATATGAACCATTTCCAGTTTTCATAGGCTGAAAGAAATTACACAATATTCTGTTTGTCTCAATAAAATTCAGTTCATACAAATGATAATCTGTACTTAGAGACTGCCTATAGCAGCCCCATTATGAGAATATGAGTATTGGTCTTTCAATTAGTTCATCTGCAGAATTGGTATAATGATTCTAAGCTACAAGAAAAGGGACTATGACTTTTTTTTTCACCATTACTTGGAACACATACTAAGGGCTTAATAAACATTTATTGGAAGAGTAAACAAATGACATTTCTGGGATGTCATTGGAGGTAAGACATTTGTTGAACTTTTGTTTAAGAAAGCCTGTTATTTAGTTAGGAATAACTAGTCCTTCTAAAATTAAATACAGACTATTCCAAAGAGCTTATTATACAGAGTGTGTATAACATAAATTTTTATATCATTCTAATTTATAAAAAAATGAAGAGAATTTTCTCCCTTGTGTTATTTATTTGCCTATAACCAAAATTTTAACTTTTAGTGAAGAACAGATTTTAATTAATAACATAAAAATATATAAACTTTTATATACTTGCTCATATCCAACCATATGTCCTTTAGAGTTAACACATTCTTTTACTTTTTAACCATATTGGTAATAATCCTCATATACTTTTGAACATAGCTCTTCTAGTAATTGGATATTTATTCCATATACAGAGGAGCACTGTTCATAGCTGTTTTAAGTTAAGTGCTGTACATCAAATATAATAATATTACTATTATCTAAGAATATATTTATGTGACTGAAAAATGTAGTATTACAGCAATAATCTAAAAGACTGTTACTAACAATTACCATATTTTATATGTAGCACTGACCTAATTTGCTTTTACTACCTGGAAATTCTCATAAATAATTTGTTGTGAATGGCAATTGTAGGCAGTGGTAGGAAATTATTAACCCACAAATGTTATTACATCATCTATGAATTTACAGGAAACCAGTCAATATTTAAAAAAATCACTTGATCTGCATCATAGAGGGACACTATTCTTTTGTTTACATATACTTTACATATACTAAGACTTTTGGACAAAAAGAAAGTTTATCCAATTGCTCAACAGTTGATTTCATGGTCAAGATGTGGTAAAAATATCATCTGGATATAAGACTCTTTTTCAGTTTCTGATCCATATATATGTTTTCCGGTGTTAATGTTTGTTTGCTCATTTCACTCATTCATTCATTCATTCATTCAGTAGATTTGGTTGCTTCTGGGGAATTAAGGAAGAATAATACACAGTTTTGTCTTTAAGTATGTACAGGTTTAGTAAGGGAGATATAAATGTAGCAATTACAATATAATTTATTAAGGTCCATAGTAAATGTAAGAATAAGCTCTTGACTTAAGGGAACGTACATTAACAGTACCAAACTCAGCCTCTGTGTGAATTTGTATATGTTTGTATGGGAGGGAGAAAGAGATAGAGGGAGGGAGACATGGGGTGGGGAAGGGATGTGATGCTACAGGTTTAGAAAAGGCTTTTGGGAGAAGTTACCTGAGCAGGCAAAGACAAAAGGGAAGAAAAAGATTGAATTAGCATTACTGAAACAAAATAAACTCTGCAGTTTTCCCTACTTGTATGTAACTTTGAAAAGTTATATGTTTTTTGACCAAATAACAGCCTTCTACTGCTATGTTTATGAACAAATGTCTTACTTATAAAAGTCTCTACCTATTTATAAATGTCTATATCACCCAGAGATAACTTCAATTATTTATCTGTTATTTACCCAGGAACTCAAAGCAGCTTTTTGTTGCCGAGAAACCAAGAGGGACATAAACTGTGATGGGACTTAGCTTGGAGGGTGGTGGGAGTGAAGAGCACTGGACACTGAGAGCCTCTATATTAGATTGAAAGAGAAAAGAAAATGATTATTGGTTTTAAGTAGCTGAGGGTGCCCAAGAGGATGGCACCGACACATAAAAACTAGAAGGAAGATGCTGAATTGGAGGTGTGTCCAAAACATAGGGGTAGAGATGTTAAAGGAAATAGAGGCTCGGGACTGGAGGTCTCCATCTGATCATCATCAGCCTTAAGGTAGTAGTTATAATCAAGATAGTGAGAGAGGCTAGTAGAGAGTGAACAGAATACAATGAACAGTTTGGGGAGGCACAGATTATAAGAAAGATTAAATTTCCAAACGGTGAGAAATCAACATTTAGGTAAGCATATGAATTCCAGAATTGCCATTGATGCTGTTGTCACTCTGAAATCATGGATGCACTAACTTTAGGCTGGAATCTTAGTTACTATAGATCTGAGTTTAAAGTATGCCTCCAGGAACCAGGCAAGCAACATTAACCAAAGGCTGCTTGATTGTTAGACAGTAAATGGTTAGCTACTGAGGGCTCTGTGCTGATTCAGTGACAATGGGGCACCTTATCTGTCTTCATTACAGAATCCAGGTGGAGGTTGCCAGCTCTTTCAGTTTTCAAGAGAATTAAGAAGTCCAGATTTTTTTGTATAAAATATTCCACTTTTTCAATCTTGGCAGGTAATTAAAATTTAAAACACTATGCAGGGACCAAGAAGAAAGTAAAAATGTCCATAGTCTATACTTTGTGCTCTTTGTAATCGAAACCTTGAGCTGAAATGACTGGGAAGAATGCTAACTAAGTAAGGGTGAGGAAGTTGTGATGGCTCATCCACAAGGCCCATTTCATCTACAAGCACTTAATTTGTGCCTAAAAATGACAAGTTTAAGGGATTTAGTGGTGAATGAAAGTAAAAAATCCTGAAAAATGAATTACATATTAGAGGTTTTTCCCCTCTGGGGTTATTTTCTTTGTGATATTGACATGTGCTTGAAATAAACTTCAGTCTTTGTGGTAGAAGAGCGGGTCAGTGCTTGGCTGCTGGTGTCAGATGGGTTCATATTTAGCTCTACCACTTATTTGATGACGCACATTTACCTCTGTAGTATTAGAAGCAGATCTTAGATTCTTAAATTTTCTGTGTTCTGTTTTCTTGCCTATAAAATGTACATAATGATAATACCAACTTACAAAATTGTGAGAATGACGTGAGATGATGACTATAAAGTATTAAACTCATGTCCTGACTTATATTATCTACAAAAGAGGTTACCTATAATAAAGATTATGATGTCTGACTTTGACACCCTGCTCATGTGTCTAAAACAAATGATTTAACAATGCTTACACTAGGTAAATGTGACTTTTGCTCAAGGAAGAATGAGCAGCCACTTAAGAGGCATCTTTCTATTTTTCAAAGTTGAACTTTAAAGAAATTGATTCCTAGATACAAGACAATGCACTGAAGTGATTCTAAGTAGGTGCAAAATCAAATTAATTGCCAATTAGTTGCATATGCTAATACAAATACAATCCCCTTTGTTCATGGGAGGGCACAGGTATGTATTTTGGATCCTGTAGGGATGGGGGGATGGAGGTTGCTCTCAACAATGGAGTTACTGGAGGGAAGAGGTTTGCTCCCAATACTACAAACTGACTTCTTTTTCTTTTTTCTTTCTCTTTTTTAGCATGAGAGAGAGAAACAGACAGACAGGGACAGACAGACAGGAAGGGAGAAAGATGAGAAGCAACAATTCTTTGTTACAGCACCTTAGCTGTTCATTGATTGCTTTCTCATATGTGCCTTGATGGGGGAGGGGGGTTACAGTAGACCGAGTGACCCCTTGCTCAAGCCAGCAGCCTTGGGCTTAAGCCAGTGACCTGTAGGCTCAAACTAGCAACGATGGGGTCATATATATGATTCCACGCTCAAGACAGTGACCCCACCCTCAAGTCAATGAACCCACAATGAAGCTGGAGGAGCCTGTGCAAAAGCTGCCAACTTTGGGGTCTTGAACTTGTGTCATCTGCATCCCAGGCTGATGCTTTATCCACCGAGTCAACATCTGGTCAGGCTGACATCTTTTTTCTTTCAAATGAACTAAATAACAAAATCTTTTCTGACACTGTGGTGATGGGTACAGCTGACCTCATGAGACAGAAATTGTGGTTTTGATTGGACTGACAAGAACTATGCATAACAGAAGGTTTTCCTTGCAATATAAAGCATCCTTTTTTTTTTTTTACTTTAGTGAATATTAATTAATCACTTCCTATGCACCAGACACTGAGCCAGGTGCTAGGTACAAGAACATAATGGAAAAATTCCCAGTCTTCATGTAGTTTATACTCTAGTGAAGAAATCAGGCTATTAAGCAAGAAATAGTTTAAGTTCAGGATCCTAGGATAGTACATAAAAGGAGCACTTAACTTGATCTGAAGAATAAGCAATGGCTTCCCAAAGAAAGTGATATAAAAACTGATATTTGAACTTCAATAACAGACAAGGAAAGGTGATGAAACTCCAAGATGAGCAGGAACAAGTGTTTATTATATTACAAAGTTAAATAAAGCATCTTTAACTCTGCTGGTCACTCTTTCTTAATTATGTTTCAAAATTTGGTTCAAGGATAATTTTTAAGGTGTATGTTGTTATTGATTTAATCAATTATATTATTAAAGTACACACTAACCTTGAGCATCATCTTGAACTTACTGTCATTTTGAATTAGCAATTATCTATCAATTTCATAGATCTCAGAGACACTTGTATGTGCACCTCTTATTCATCCCTCTCCCTCCCATTGCCACTTCTCATTTAGCTCTTGCTACCTCATACTGAACTACTGTGATACGGTTTTCACTGACTTCCTTATATCAAGTTTTATTTTTGCCTACTTTAATTCTTTTCATGTTTGTGCAAAATTAAATTTTCTGAGATACAAAGGATTCTATCATTTCTTTGCTTACAGTTTCTCATGGAATCCCCACAGCCCGAGATGTTAGTAATGAACCATTCAACTGGTATTCAAAGGCTTTCATGTGATTATAGCCTTCCTTCTCAGCTGCTCTTGCACAATTTTGCTCAATGTAGACTTCTTGTTGTACTGCTTTTCTCTTTCATTAGCTCTTGTTCATAAGCTTTCAGTTTTGAATAAATTTTGCCAATGTGTACAGGTTAAAATATCCACTCATGGACCAGCTCATGCTCCATTAACTGTGAAGTCCTTATGCAGGCTTTGTCATTTCCATTACTATATATTTTCCCAGTACTATAGCTGCATATACAGTACCATGTATATATCTCTTATATTGCATTTGGAAAATTATGTTTTCTTCTTTTTGGCAGAGACAGAGAGAGAGCCAGATAGGGACAGACAGACAGGAAGGGAGAGAGATGAGAAGCATCAATTCTTCATTGCAGCTCCTTAGTTGTTCAGTGATTGCTTTCTCATATGTGACTTGACTGGAGGGGAGGAGACTATAGCAGAGTGAGTGACTCCTTGCTCAAGCCAGCAATGTTAGGCTCAAGCCAGCGACCTTGGGCTTCAAGTTAGTGACCATGGGGTCACGTCTATGATCCCATGCTCAAGCCAGCAACCCCTCACTCAAAGCTGGTGAACCCATGCTCAAGCCGGATGAGCCCACACTCAAGTGGGCGACCTCACGGTTTCCAAACTGGGTCCTCCGCATCCCAATCTGATGTTCTATCCACTGTGCCTCTGCCTGGTCAGGATAAAAATTACGCTTTATTGGTAGAAGATGTGTATATACTTTGATGTATTTGAGGTATGTATTATATATTCCTCAATTTTTTATTTTTATACCTTTTAGGATAAGATCCTTCAAATTGTAGGTGATGATTAATTATTATTATTATTTATTTTATTTTTTTACAGGGACAGAGAGCGAGTCAGAGAGAGGGATAGACAGGGGAAGACAGACAGAAATGGAAAGAGATGAGAAGCATCAATCATCAGTTTTTTGTTGCGACACCTTAGTTGTTCATTGACTGCTTTCTCATATGTGCCTTGACCATGGGCCTTCAACAGACTGAGTAACCCCTTGCTTGAGCCAGCGACCTTGGGTCCAAGCTGCTGAGCTTTTTGCTCAAGCCAGGTGAGCTTGTGCTCAAGTTGGCGACCTCCGGGTCTCGAACCTGGGTCTACCGCATCCCACTGTGCCACTGCCTGGTCAGACTGATCATTAATCATTAAAGTCTATCAATTCTACCAGCTAGTAAATTTTTTTCACTGTTAACTTTATTTGAGTTGAAAGAGATTTGATTTCATGTACTTGTATTTGGTATGTTCTCAATTTATAGAAACATTAAAATATATACAAAACATACATTTTTGAAATGATTCCATGTTTATGATTTTATTTTATGCCCTAAGGCTCATAAGACACTAATATATGCATCAATATTACATATTTCTTGGTAAAAGCCCAGAAAGGCTTTCTGGGGCTCACTGAGTTAGCAAGGAACAGAGTGGGATTGGAAGCAAGGCCCTTTCTTCTCTGGGTCCTCCTTTTTACAATCTGTAACTACTTTCCTAGTGTGTCTGTTTTTACCTTCTGAAAACCCAGTTGAATGTTTATACTGTCACTGAAATCAGTATTTTTCCACTATATGCAGATGTCAGTTATGATTGAACATGGTTCCTGCAGCAAATTGAGAGGAGGAACTTCCTTTTACCTACTGTGTAGGTAGTCAAGTGCCAATCTAAAACCCAGATGATTAGCTCAAATTATTGTATCTATTTTTCAGTCTAAATTTGTTAAATAAGTACATTACTTTATGTTCAATTGCTGTTTTTGCACATAGACCTCTTGTCTGTTGACTGGGAGAGAATGGTGCATGTGCAGATGGTCTTGGAGTTCTCTCTTGGTGGCATTATTTTTTGTTGTTATGTCATTAGGCTTTGGAAAGAAGTAATGAGAAGCCCTAATATTTGTAGGCTATCATTGAGGCCCACTGGTTGGATCTAACATTTATTTCTTTTCTTTTTTTAATGAACTTGCCTCCTTTAAGCATGCTATATGGTAAGGTAGAAAGATCCCTGGACTTAAATTTCAAAGATAAATTTTAATTTTTTGTCATTTATTGCTTTGTGACCTTGAGTAATGGCTTAAGCTACCAGAGGTTTGGCTACCTAATCTCTAAACAAAGTTATTGTGAGAAGCATATAGGATACTTTATGAGAAATCACTTTACAAACTTTAAAACACTTCTCTCAAGTGAGGTATTAATATTATTAAAGCAAAGGTTTAATTAAATTTCATTAAAAAGTTTGAATTAAAAATTTAATTAACTTATCAGCTAATTCTTTTGGAGAGCTCTGGGGAGGAGCATTTTATAAAGCTAAAATAGCATAGAGCTTGCTAGATTATTTTAAAGCATTATTTATAAATACTTTATTTTTAAACTTTGTTAAGCAGCTTTAAGAATTAATCTATAAGAAATGATGAGTGGTAACCTCACAATCAATAAAGATAATCAAATATAAAAGAAAAATGTATCTTAACATGCTATCTGAACAACAATAGCAAAAAGATAAACACCCTTCTATACAAACTTGTTCTAGACTAGAAAGATAGCATGGCTTACTTTTATACAAAGTGTTTTAAAATTGTAAGAATGTGACTCAGTTTATTGTGTGTATGTGTATGTGTTTTGTATTCTTAGTAAAATCTAATCTGAAAAACAATAACAACAACATATCTAAAACAAAAACCAAACTACACCAAAATAAATCCAAAAAAGGGCTTTTGATATTTGTGGTAGTTCTTGACTAAAACTAAAAGAGTTTTTTATTTAACTTATTGGAGGATTACTTATTTCAGAAATCAATTAGCAAGAATTTAACTCCCAAAGGACTTTATGTTGTTATTATTGTGTTATTGCAGGGGTCAGGAAACTATGACTAGCCACAAGCCAGATGTAGCTCTTTTGATTGCTGCATCTGGCTCGCAGACAAATCTTTAATAAAAAATAATAATAACGTTAAAAATAGAAAACATTATCATGTATTACAATCCATTCATTTTCTACCGCTCATGTTCATGTTGCGGGTGGCTGGAGCCAATCACAGCTGTCCTCCAGGATGGCACCAAATTTTTATTGGATAATGCAAAATGTATTTGGGTCGTTGTGAGGTCAGGAAGTAAACTTCCCTCCTTTTAATCAGGTAGTCAGCTAGCTAATTGCAGAAACGTTTTTGATGAAGAAGATGGCTAAAAGAAAAAAAGATGAGGAGTATCATACTTTTCAGCAGGAATAAACAGAGGAATTCGCCTTTGTGGAGAAAGCAGTTCTGCAGTGTGTCTGTCTAATATGCAATGATAAAATGGCATCGATGAAATGGTCAAATATAAAGTGGCATTTCGACACACACCATACTACATTTGCATTGAAATATCCAGCAGGGGACAGAGGAAGAAAGCATTGTCAAGATCTACTGTGCAGAGTGCAAGATAGTCAACAGCAACTCCGTGTTTGGACCCAACAAGGTGACTGAAATTCGGCTAGCTTTGCTGGTGCTTTAGCAATTGTGAGAACCGGAAAGCCATTCACAGATGGGAGTATGCCAAAACATTCATGCTTGATGTTGCCAATGAACTTTTTGACGACATTTTGAAAAAGACAAGATAATCAAACAAATAAAAGACATGCCTCTGTCAGCAAGAACTGTTCACGATCATACCATCATGATGGCAAATCAAATTGAGGCAACACAAGTAAAGGACGTAAATGCAGCACCATTCTTTTCTCTTGCTTTGAATGAGTCAACAGACATGAGCCCGGTTCAGTGTGATTGCAAGGTATGCTGTCAGTGACAGACTACATGAGGAAAGTTTTGCTATTTTGCCTATGAAAGAGACAAGAGGGAAGGATTTATTCAAGTCTTTCACTGAGTTCACTAAAGAAAACAACCTATTGATGGATAAATTTATTTCAAAGTGTACTGATGGTGCTCCGTGCATGGTGGGGAAAAACAGAGGATTTGTAGCACTTCCTCATATACATGAAAAGAGACCCATCCTAAGTTTTCACTGCATCCTACATCAAGAGGCACTTTGTGCTCAGATGTGTGGCAAGCAGCTTGGTGAGGTGATGTCACTGATCATTCAGGTGGTCAACTTTATTGTTGCCCGAGCTTTAAATGATTGACAGTTTAAAACACTGCTGGATGAAGTTGGGAATAATTATCCTGGTCTGCTTCTGCACAGCAATGTGTGTTGGTTGTCAAGAGGGAAGGTGCTCAGCCATTTCATGGCTTGTCGCAGCAAAATTCGGACTTTTCTTGAAATAATAATCATCGAGCATCCCGAGTTAGCGAACACTGAGTGCCTCCTGAAGTTCTACTATCTCATGGACAAAACTGCACATCTGAACCAGCTCAATGTGAAAATGCAAGGCACTGGAAATACAGTCTTATCCCTTCAACAAGCAGTGTTTGCATTTGAAAACAAGCTGGAACTCTTCATCAGTGACATTGAAACAGGTTGTTTACTACACTTTGAAAAACTGGGAGAGTTTAAAGATGCATGCACAGCAAGAGACCCTGTTCAACATCTTGATCTCCAGCAGCTAGTGGGTTTCACATCTAATCTCCTGCAGTCAATCAAAGTATGCTTTGGAGAATTTTGTGATCGTACTTGTCTTTTTAAGTTCATCACCCATCCACACGATTGTGCAGTGGATAGCGCTGACCTGAATTACATCCCTGGTGTCTCTGTCAGAGATTTTGAGCTACAAGCTGCTGACCTGAAGGCCTCAGACATGTGGGTGAATAAGTTCAAGTCACTGAATGAAGATTTGGAAACACCTGCACGACAGCAAGCAGAATTGGTGAGCAAACACAAGTGGGGAGAAATGAAAAGATTTCAACCCACAGACCAGCTGATCGTCAAAACTAGGAACGTGCTTCCAGTCACATACCACAGACTGCAGTATGTGAGTATTGCTTTATTGACAATCTTTGGCTCTATGTATGCATGTGAGCAGTCTTTCTCACATCTAAAGAACGTTAAGACCAACCTACAATCATGTTTAACGCATGGAAGTCTCATTGCCTGCAGGAAGCTTAACCTCACCACGTATCAACTAGACTACAAAGCGATCAGCAAAACCATGCAGCACCAGAAGTTGCATTAATGGTAAGAAGTACTTTATTCATCATTGGTTAGCAACAGCATAACAATGTTATTAGAAAAAATTCAGAGACTTATTGTACTTTAAATGTGGTCTTACATAAAATGCACACATTTACTTGTATTTAGTGATAAACATAGTGTATGGCTCTCATGGCAACACATTTTAAAATATGTAGCGTTCATGGCTCTTTCAGCCAAAAAGGTTTCCTACACCTGTGTTATTGTAAGAGTTGGAATTAGGAGGAAGAAATTGGAACAAGAAACTTATAAAAAACAGAGAGGAAGAGTTTCAAAATCTTCTTCATTTTATCCTTCCAATTCTCTTAATTATCCTGTGTAAGAAATAATAACAAATCCAATTTCAAACAAAAAACTTTCTTTAAGCTTTATTTAATAAAAAGAAGAGTCAGTTACAAAGGAAGCTGGACATTTTTGAAGAACAAATCAATCCATTATTAATGTGTTAAGTAGTAGGCCCCTAACTAGGACTCAGAAGATCATTTTATTGATTCAATATCTACTTAAGAATGCATCATTCCCTTTAGAAGCCTCAGGGAGCTAAACTAAATTACATCATGCATCAAAAATATTAGAATACAAGAGCAGCAATAGTGAAATGCTACAATGAAAATTATTGGAACTAGTATTAAATCATGGAGTCTAGAATGGTCAATTTTACAAGGTAAGTCCAATACATTAGAACAGCATTGAGATGTTCTCTAAGTTTTGCAATTCAATATTTCTTTCTTGATTTTGTACTGGTTAATAGAGCTTGGGCTCTATGCCAACTGCTGCTCTAGGTGCTTATAGATACTTAGTAAAAACAACAGACAAAATTCCTGCCCGTGTTAATGTAATTTATATTCTAATGAGAAAGTCAATAAAGATATCTAAAAGGAAAAAAATATGTGATGTTTGATGGAACTAAGTAGTAATAAGAAAAAAGGAAGACAAGGATTGGAGGAACAAAACATCAGCTGAAAAGCCATGTTGAAGATGTGACATTTGGGTGAAGTAAAGGAGCTGGCCAAGGGGTGTCAGGAAGGACAGTACAGGCAGAAGGAACAGCTGCTGTTATGACCCTATGGAGGCTGGGAATAGCAAGGGTGGGGAGAAGTGGGTGACTAGTGCCAGGATATCTTTCACCAAAGTTGGAGCAGTGACTTTGTTTTGGTCAGTGAGGACCTGAGAAAGACCTGGGAAGATGATAATGGATTTTGAAGAGAAGAGTGAGATTATCTGGGTTTCCATTTACAGGATAAATCTGCTTGTGTTGCTGAACATAGTCTAAGGAGACAAGGATAGTATAAGAGTGAAAAGTTAGACCAGTTTCTCAGGCTATTGTCAGAATCCAGACAAAGCTTTCAGATCAGAATGATGGCAGTGGAGGGAGTAGGACACACTTGAGTTCTGAATCTATTTTTAAGTTAAAACCCACAAGAATTGCTGATGAAAGAGATTTGGGCTGTAAAAAAATACAGTGGAATAGAGGATAGCAGCAAGGTTTTTAGTTTGAACAACTGGAAAAATAAGTTTGCCTTAATTAAGATGGGAAGTGTGAAATTAACAGGTTTGAGGAAAACAATCAGGAGTTAATTTTAGGTTTGAAATGCTTTTACTACTGATGGCTCTTAGCTGAATTCATCTCCGTGTATTGCACTCCAAAGGCCACTGCCTTTACCACAAGAGTGCAGCCTAGATACAACCCAATGGGTACTTGAGGTGGAGACAGTAGACCTTCTTCACTTACCTTAATGAGAGACCACTGAAAGGCTCTTGGGATTGACTTAGGTCTCTATGGCAACTACATCACCATTCAGCTCCTCCCTCAGCCCAGTCATGCTTCCTCACCCTTCACATTGTCATTCCTAAGAGTACCCCTGATAAACTTTCAACATCCCAAATCTGTCTGTTTTCAGGGGACCCACATTAAGATACCTTCTATATGCCTCCAAAATAAAAACTATAAACCATGTCTTTCTTTTTGGGGTAGCTGATCCCATTTAGTTTTGTTCAGTATCTGCTCTACAAATAATCATATGATTATCCCCTCAAGTAGATTACAATAGGTCCAGCAGCACATTATAACTATTTATTTACTTTGCTTATAAATGATACTGAATATTGAATGTTTGTTATGTGGTTAACATACCTGTGATGTCCCTAAACAGAAACTAAAACAAGAAATTTAAGATGAAAAGCAATTACTTTAAATTAAATTCAGATATGTCTGTTTTTATTTATGACTCATATATATTGGCAATATCATAATACCCTATAGTTTTTGCTTTCTTGAAATTTTGAGTGCTATAAATCTGTTAGCATTATGAGCAGTTTGCAATTAATTGGTTTTTCTCCTTAAACCGCTGTATTTAGATCTGCGTTCTACTAAAAAATTGAAAATAAAAAAATTTTCAACTCTAAGCAATTGTTTTTTTCTACATTGTGCCTGAGAATATTAGATTTGACTGAACTTCATTGAATGGGCTGACCTGTGAACTGAATTAATGGATTTATGAAAGGTTTGGCCATTTACACAGCTGGTGAAGAAAATAAAAGAGAAACATTCCTCATAAAGCCACGTGCTGAGAGCATAATAGACTGCGAGGCACTAACCAGTCCATTCTCAAAAAACCCATGTGACTCCTGAAAGCTGCACTTAAAGAAAAAGGAAACCAGAGTTCACTAAGTGTTTACTAAGCACCGGTAACATTGTGAGGCCTTTTGTTTGTCTTACTACAACCCTCCACAGCAATGGTTCTCAACCTTAGCTGCTCATTAAATCACCTGGGGAGCTTTAAAATATCTGATGCCAGGGTCTCACCCTCAGAGATTCTGATGGGGGGTTGGTCTGAGCATGGCCTGGGCATCAGTGTATTTTAAAATTTAAACTCTCCATAGATACAGAGAACAGACTGATGGTTAACAGGGGTGATGGTGGGGATTGGGGGACTGAGTGGGAAAGGGAAAGGAATTAAGAAGTACAAATTGGTAGTTACAAAACAGTCATGGGTACAAGTACAGCAGAGGAAGTATTGTCAATAACACTGTAGTTACCGTGTGTGATGCCAGTGGGTACTGGAAGTATCGGGGGAACACTTTGTAAATATGACAGTCTAACCACTATGCTGTACACATGAAACTAATATAAGGTAATATTAAATGTAAACTATAATAAAAAAAAAATAAAACCCTCCCCAGGTGATTCTGAAACAGGATAGTGAGAAGCTAGGACAATTCCTTGGCAAGTAGAATGCAGAAACTGAAACAGCTGAACAAACTGGCAATTTACAGCCCGACACACAGGTCACCTCCTTATAGATATTATATAGGCCTCAGTTGTGTAGTTGTGTTTTAGCTCAAGGCCCAGAAAAGCAGCGAAACCAAGTGGGCATCGCCATGACCAGCTACAATGGCTAATGACCCCCTGCCCTGGGGCTGTCCATCAGTGAAGACCACGCTCTAAAAGGGCACACCTGTAAAAGCTGATGGATATTCTATTGCAATCCTCCCCTAAATTTCAGTCTTTAAAAACCCTCAAAACAAAAACCTCAACCTGCTTTCCCTCCTTGGATCATACCCATGCCTGTCCCTTCCCCATCCTTGTCTTTTTCCTCCACAGGCATACATCTCTTAAACTTGAGGGGTCTCCATGAGACTTGTAAGTGGGGGAGCAATGGTACTTTGTCCTGGGATAACCCCCTGAATCTGTTTCCAAGGCCCCCTCTTCTCTGATTTCCTAGTGTAGGCTCATTTCTTTCCCATAACGGTTCTCAAAAGCCAAGGCAGCCCTGCCTAGGCTCTCTCTTGTTGCTTCTTCCATTGTAGGCCCTTCCTTGTTTCACTGTCCCCAGCCTTAATGAACTTATTCTCAAAATCACCTGGACTCGTGTTGTGAAGTTTTTCCTGCACCAAGTCAAAAACCCACATACTACCGACTGGCTCTCAGCAAACCCAAAGGGCCCAGTCTGCTTTTTGCTAACATTTCCAATGTGCAGACTGTGTTGAGAATCACACCTCTGTCAGGTAAAATATATTCTGGGCTAAAAACAATTGCATGGAAAGCTGCTG
Organism: Rhynchonycteris naso; assembly: GCA_037038555.1. Classification (NCBI taxonomy): domain Eukaryota; kingdom Metazoa; phylum Chordata; class Mammalia; order Chiroptera; family Emballonuridae; genus Rhynchonycteris; species Rhynchonycteris naso. The sequence continues at coordinate 236,537,392 of CM072998.1, forward strand.
GCGAGATACAATATAACAAAAATTAATTGATGGAAGAAATTGCCTGATATGATCTGGCCTCTGTGCCCTGACATCATCCGCTTCCTGTCATCCCCTTGTTCATGATATTCCAGCCGTGATCACAAGCCAGCCATAAATAAAACAAGCTCTTCCCCCTGTTCAGTAGAATTTGCCTCAGATCACTTTAAGCATATTAATGTCAACCAACTCTCTATCGATAAAATTGATTGCAGCCAAATAATTTCCACTCAGACCCTTGAGTGCTCTGCAGTTACCATAATCTTAGCAAGTGAGTTTGTGGAGTGAGCAATGGTTCATACAGTTTAAGAAATTAGTAGAATATCAAAGAGGGGAACCATGTAATTAAAACCCACCACCAAAATATCTTTGAAAGAGATTCTAGAACTTTCTACATTAGCCCAGAAGCTTCTTCTATAAAAATCTAAGTGAAATAATAACCATACTTTACACAGTCTTAAGTAAGAAGCCTTCATAGCTTTCTCTTTTCATACTCAGTTTCAATTCTGTGGGTTTTTCTCATTGGCCTGATTTTCCAGCCCCTTAATCACTCTCATTGCATTCCTCTAGAGAGGTCTCCTAATTCTACACATTCATTTAACTTGCAGGGTTCCAGACCAGCCCTTTAATTACAAATTTAAAAATGATGGCAGGAGTGAAATCATAATAACCTCATATTACTTAGTGCTATGCTTGCTCTGAAGGAAAACATTACTTTGTTTCTATTGTGCTAAATTTAGGTCCATATTACTCTAAGCCATGAGTCTGTAATCATTTTTATCCATGTGATTAATATTAATAATAATAATGGCTTTCATTTACTATATGGTTATTCTATGCCAAGTACTGCACTAGAGGATTTTCAAGGGGTATAACATTTAATTCTCATAACTCTATGAATTTACCCATTATGTCCTAGGTCACAGTTTTAACTTGCAGGGCCATATCAAAGCTGTGTTTTAACTGCATAACCACTGTCCTTAAAACAATTTTTAATGAGGTTTTGTTTGAAAATTAGAAAATAAAAATATTATAGACCAGGAATTCTTCTATAATAGTGCCCATTGAAGGAGTCTAGTGGTTTCCAAATACAAAAGAGGATACTTCTTTCCCATAGCAATACATTGTTGATGGATACTTAAATTTGCTTTCTCTTCTTCATCTACAGATTTAGCACCTGGCCCACAATAGAAACTCAATAAATGCTTGCTGTATGCAAGGTAAGACCTAAGAATCTATTTCTTTTCTCACATAATATGAAGGTAACTCAGCTGTTAAGCATGTAGCTTCTGGTGTAATCATGACTTGTGACAACCGTGCTTTTAGGGATTTTCCACTCTTCCCCTCCCTGTGTGTAGACTTGGTCTTCTCCTGTCTCAATATAGTGACTCCTGACCTCCTTGCATCACACAAAGGTAAAAAGACAATCAGAAATTCTGAAGGGTAAACTTTTCTTTTATACCTTATCTAAATAATCTGAGCTAAAATTGTGACTCGGAGAGGCTGTGCATTTTGTTTTCTGGTAGTTCTTTGTTAAGCTGTCTTTCAGATTTCAGTTCTGTCTTCTGTATGATCACAGACAAAACTTAGGTATGCAAGACGAGTTCTGCTTATTTTGACACAACTAAATATTCTGAACAAGAAACAAGTGAAGAGATGTGTGAAGCTATCCTTCACATCTAGGCTCCTGTCCTGGAAGCACTTACACATCACTTTCTAGAACCTATTTTGACATGACTGGGAAAAAAATGATTCTTTAATATTATGAAAGGCCGAGGAAGAGACACACTGCACATTTATCCCCTTCCCAGCATTCTTATTAGATCTCTGATTCAAGATAGGTTTGGAAAATTAATCAGGCAACTCCAGACCATACAGTGAATCTTATTGTCCTGTGTTAGCATTTAAACAAGAAACACAGTGCCTGACCTGTGGTGGCACAGTGGATAAAGTGTAGACCTGGAATGGTAAGGTCTCTAGTTTGAAATCCCAGGCTTGCCTGGTCAATACACATATGAAAAGCAACTATGAGTTGATGCTTTCCACCTCTCCTATTCTCTCTCACTCTCCTCTCCCTAAAATCAATAAATAAAATCTTTAAAAAAAGAAATACAATATATCTGTGCCAGCCTCTAAAATGACCCCCATTGATTCCCTCCTCCTCGTCTTTATGTACTTAATTAAATACATCCCGATTCTTGGGTGTGGGCTAGACTTAATGAATGGAATACAGCACATCTGAGATTAAGTTATAAAAAAACTGTGACTTCCATTTGGGTGCTCTCTTCAGTCATACTCTGATTCCTGTACTGCAGTAGCTATGAGATTATGAATATTTGTTGTTTTAAGCCTCTAAGTTTTGGGATAATTTATTGAACAGCAATAAACAATTAATATAATATTAAAGATGCAAAAGCTTTCCCACTACTAAACTCCAATTGTGTTTTTTGTTCCTTGTCCTTTGTGGCAAAATTCTCTTGTGGCATTCATCAGATTTTAACCTATATTATAGGTATGTGTTATTTCTCCTGCTTGTCTATAAACTTTTGGAGAACAGATACTCACTGCTATTGATATTTGAATTTTTCTATGTCCCAGGAATAAGCCTCACATTTGCAATTACTGAAAAAATATCTGATTAGTAAATATGTGCATCAATCTTGCCTTTAAGGACCAAGCTGCAGTTGGGTAACTTGACATTAGATAAGGCTTCTATTTGATCTGCTAATCATTTCCTCGATTCCCTATGCATCTTAATGTATTAATAACTGACTTTCAAGCATAATCTCTGCTGAGAATTCTACTATAGAAGACACAATTAAAGCTTGACTAAATGACGTGGCTTTGTTACTTCTTTATGATATGGGAAATTTATAATATGCAAATCTAAGCATAGTCTGTATTTTTACTATCCAAAGGACATGGTTAATGTAAAAATGAGTAATCACTTGAATGTACATAGAAAACGAGTTTGTCTTCATCAACAGTACATAGAACTGTTACTAATAAGTAGCAAAGCAATATTTTCATGTAACAGTGTATGCTTATATTCTTGTGCCATATTAGTTTGTTATTATCTTTATTTTGTGTGTGTGTGACAGAGACAGAGAGAAAGATAAAGAGAGGGACAGATAGAAATAAACAGGAAGGAATGGAGAGAAATGAGAATCAATTATTCATTGCGGCTCCTTAGTTGTTCATTGATTCCTTTTCTCATATTTGCCTTGACTGGGGGACTACAGCAGACCAAGTGACCTCTTGATCAAGCCAGCAACTTTGGGTTCAAGCTGGTGAGCTGTGCTCAAACCAAATGAGCCCGCACTCAAGTTGGCGATCTCAGGGTTTTGAACCTGGGTCCTCTGCGTCCCAGTCCGACGCTCTATCCACTGTGCCACTGCCTAATCAGGCTATTGTTATCTTTTAAAATAAACATAACTGTTAGGGGAAGAAGAAGAAGGTCACCAAGATCAGCTTGGGAAAGTGGTATCTGTGAGCCTGAGATATAATGGTGTTGCTTGTGTAACAGAATATGCCACTCTGGTTTATTATGCAAGTTGTTAGGAATTAGACTGAGTTTTGAAGGGTTTTAAAAGTTATTTATATTGAAGGACATTTAAATGGTGCCCCTTTGCTGCCATCACAAAAGAAAGTAATAAGGGAAAGAATCTTTAATGAAGCCTATCAAAGGAGAGTGAAGATATGTCATTGATGTAAGTTCCATATAGCAACTGACTGACTGCTTTATTTTCATTTCTTGTCACATTAAGTAGAAACAATCAATAAAGCACTGATATAGCCTGACCTGTGGTGGCGCAGTGAATAGAGTGTTGACCTGGAATGCTGAGGTTGCAGGTTCAAAGCCCCGGGTTTACCTGGTCAAGGCACATATGGGAGTTGATGCTTCCTGCTCCTCCCCATCTTCTCTCTCTCTCTCTCTCTCCCCCTTTCTCTAAAACAAATAAAATTTTTTAAAAAGCACTAATATATATATATATGTGTGTGTGTGTGTGCATATATATATATATGTATATATATATATATATATATAATGTTTTTGTACTAAATGTTACTAACTAAAGGAGCTGAAAATGTCAATAAAATTATTGAAGGTAAATCTGGTTTTATTTGTCTTCTGACCCACGCCCTTCAACATAGACCATCATTGTCAATAACTTTGTTATCTGACTCAAACACTTCTGGTGGCTTTAATTACTTTCTCATCAAAGCCACATTGGACAGTTTCAGAAATTTATTCTTTGTCTCCTAGGACACCTTAAAGGACAAATTATTCTTCTCCCTCAGTTGTTCATCAGAAATGGCAGAAAATCATTTGGTTTAGCCAACTTCAGTTAAGTTCCTCAAAAGCTGTGTGTGCATGCTGGGAACAGAAGTTTGGGGGCACTTCCCCAGTTTTCTCATGTCCTTAACAGGATTCATCCTTCCTGAGCCAAGCTTCTCCAATTCAAATCAGGCTGACTAACAAGAAGGCACTGAATGACTCTTTGGTTTCAATTGTTTCAAATATTGTTTTATAAATAATTTTTTTTGAGTGCTTAAAATGTCTCAGTTTTATCTGTGTCATATGGCCCCTTGTGACTGAAGGAAGGGGACAGAGTATATTGGACAAGCAAAAGGTACCTAGTACAAATGTTGTAAATAAATGAATGTTAGACGAGGTGTTAGGGGCCTGAGTCTTGTATCTGTCATTATAACTTCATGGTTTTTGCATTTTTTATAGTAAAAGAGGTTATTATATCCTCTTTTCTTATCTGAGAACTACGGACTGAGATCACAGTTTATAGGGTGACAACTTAGGAACTGAAAAGGACTTTGGAAATCATATATTTGCCCCCTTGCCTCAAATTTGTAGACAATTGAATTCTCATTTTACAGGATCAGTGGAAGGCAGAGCTTGATAGAGACAGCTTGTTCAGGACTAAGTCCATAAACCACCAACACTTTCTTCTGTTTATTTAGCATTCTTCCTTAGTGACTAGTCAAGAGATGCACCTACAACTTCACCTGAATCAGCATGTACCCTTTTGCCCCTTTAAAATTGCCAGCCACAGATTTTAGAGTTTCCTACAGTCTGAAGCCATACAAAACTTTTCAACTGCTTTAAAGATGTCAGAATGTGATCCACTGTTTCCTTGAGTAGTCTCCCTGCGATTTGGGGGAGGTTAAATATGAATCTCCTTAGACATGCATCTTCCAGGGAAGTGGGCTCTTCATGGAAGCCATTTCTGTGTCCATGAGCATGTCTTGTCACTGTCCTTCATGAATGAGTGCAGCCTAAGAGTTGTCAGACGTGTCTGGGCCTGGGGGCCTGAGGCACCGACTGTGATCGATCATTACTGCACCTGGGTCATTTCTCTACACTAGTGATGAAATGGCAATGTCAAATTCCATTTCATTTGGCTTAAAGACATACACTGATTGTCAGGGAAAGGGAGGTATATGTTGACCTACTTTACAAGGTTGACTTCATTTCCCCAGATCCAAGGGGTTTGGGTCTTCAGCTTCTAGCCCAATTTTCCACTTTTTTGGAGGGGGCATCAGTTTCAAACAGGCAAGTGGTCTACTGACAAAGAAATAGCAGAAATATTCCAACTTCACATCCTTCTTGGATTGTCTGCATGTGATCTGAGTCCCTAGATTTAACAATTTTTTTCTTGGAAGAATTCTATTTTGAAAACTCACTGACTGCTTTTTTCCTATTCTGGGTACAAACCTGAGGTTAAAGCAATAATAAAATATCAAAGCTCACACTTATGGAGCATGAACTATGTATGTACCAGGCTCTATACTAAACACTTTAGATATTATGATAAATAGTCCTCAAATGAATTTGATGAAGTGGGATCAGTTATAATCTTCATATTACACATCAGGAAAGTGAAGGGAGAGTAATCATGTCACTTGCCCAACAATCCAGAGCTCATTAGCAGAGGACTCAGGTTTCAGGCCCCAGTGGTCCTTCTCCAGAGCCTAGCCCCTTAACCAGGATCCAAGAAACTCATAGCCTCCTTGGAGATCATACTCATGAAACTTCTAGTGTTAGTAGGCATGCAAAGAACTAACATTAGCCTGACCAGGCAGTGGCGCAGTGGATAGAGCGTCGGACTGGGATGCTGAAGACCCAAGTTCGAGATCCCGAGGTTGCCAGCTTGAGCGCGGGCCCATCTGGCTTGAGCAAAAGCTCGTCAGCTTGGACCCACGGTCGCTGGCTTCAGTAAAGGGTGGCTCGGTCTGCTGAAGGCCTGCGGACAAGGCACATGTGAGAAAGCAATCAATGAACAACTATGGTGTCGCAATGGCAACGAAAAACTAATGATTGATGCTTCTCATTTCTCTCCATTCTTGTCTGTCTATCCCTATTTATCCCTCTCTCTGACTCTCTCTCTGTCCCTGTAAGAAAAAAAAATAACTAACATTAATATGAGATAAAATTAAGTAATTGTTAATTAGTGGTGAAAGCACTATTGATGCAGAAGTACAAGGGAGGAAAGGCTAGTCTAACTCGGGGCGCTGCTGGCTGAGGCATGAGCAGAGGACTAACCAAGACAAGGGCGTGCTGTGTCTCAGCAAGGGCAGTGCTCGGAAGACCAGGAATATGTGCTCCATGGAGTCCTAACATGGGAGAAAGCCTGGAATTCAATTGGGAACAAAGTAATGAGTGAGTTTGAATACAAACCAATTATGCGGATTTTATCCATTGTTTATCGACAACTGGCCCATGAACTGGTCCATCAGAAATGTCATGCTGGTCTTTGAAAGAGTTAACCACCCTGATGTTGTCTGCAGATTATAGCACCAATGACCTTAGTTCATTCACTTATGCATGGGGTGATTTCTGCCATAGTGGTCCCCAAAATAATTCTTTTATTTTCAGCATCCCCAAGTGTAAGAAGATTGAAACAACTGCAGTATAGCCAATAAGTACCAACTATAAATTAGAGCAGAGTGTTGTGAGCTGCCCTGTGTTTTAGGGAAGTAACTTTGATGTCAGTGGGTAGATTGACGTCAGAGACATGGGAGCTGAGAAGCCTATCAGGGCCCAGGTGAGAAGTGGGAGAGGTTGAAGCAGATCAGGGACAGGGGGAGTGGTTTGTGAGGGGAAGCAGAGACATGGAAATGACAGGCCTGGTGACACATAGGGGAAAGGCATCAGTGACTAGCACAGGACTTAGAGAGACAACAGAAGCCTCTGGGGAGGGCAGCGTGGCCCAGGAAAGGACAGGCTGTGGGACGTGTTTCAGAGCTGGGGATTGCAACCATAGAGACATGTGCATGTCTGAGGGTCCTGCCGCTCACCTACTTGAAAATTCCCTAGGGGCTTGGGGCCCAGGGGAGACCAAGCTGAAGTCATTAGTGTAGAAATGCTGGAAAACCCTCCACAGTGGGAGGATGGTTGAAGAAGGTAGTGGAGAAGCAGAAAAGAGGACTAGGACAGGAACAAGTACCTTCCCCAGGGAGCAACAGAGGAAGACTCTGGGTCAGGGGTGTCTGAAAGATGAGATGAGAAGGAGAGTGAGTCAGGAGGTGGCAGAAGAGGTCTTTAAGCAACAAAGAGAACTTTTCATGTCTTCCTTTCAAAGGCTATATATATATATATATTTTAAAAGCAAATAGTAGAGAGAAATCAACTAGCCATGGCAAACAAAAATAAACCAATTCTCCAGCATCTCCCAGCCATAGTCATACTGTTCAACACAATTTATTTCAAACAGATGAAGATGTGTTTTAGGGTGACTGGGAGCAGTCAGTTAAAGAGATTAAAGGCAGAACACCACTGCAGCAAAAGTAAGTTTTAGTTTCTTCTGCAGCTGTGCTTTTTCCACGTCTCAGCAATCAAAAGTTCCTTCCCTCTGTTCTTTCTGGCTGCTGGAAATGAAGGGAAGCTATTTCTTTTCCTTCTATTTTTTAAAAAATATCCTAGGGTCATAGATTTCCATTATTTTTAGTATTTATATTATGTATATCATCCAAACATAAGAGTACCTTAGTTTAAATTATTTTAGCATGTCTAAAGAATTCATTCTTTTATCTCCAATTTATAGCTGAGCAAATCGAAGTCAAAGGTTTTTCTAAAATTAAATACTGCAGGTTAGGCAGCTTCCAAAAAATCAAACCTTCATTTTATATTCCATTGACCTTTCTATAAAAATCTCATTTCAATATCTGTTCTTGTTTATTCATGACTTATAAACCCAGAGACTTAAAACTAGAAGGTATTATTCAAATCACCACATTCCACTTCTTCTTTTTACTGACTGAAGCTTACTTTATGCCTTACTTTTGGGTAATGACTTACCCAAAGCCCTGTGGTTAGAAATTTCTGGGCATCATCAGTAAAAAGCCCACAGTTCCCATAGCTGAATTATCTTTTCTTTCTGCCCACAGGCTCAGACCCACTCCCTAGGGTGAACTTCATTTGGGCAGGAGGATTTAAAAAACTCTAGCAGACAGGTCAGTTGCATTGGCTGCCAGGTCTGAAATGTCTTTCTTCTTTCTTTCTTCCTTCCTTCCTTCCTTCCTTCCTTCCTTCCTTCCTTCCTTCCTTCCTTCCTTCCTTCCTTCTTTCCTTCCTTCCTTCCTTCCTTCCTTCCTTCCTTCCTTCCTTCCTTCCTTCCTTCCTTCCTTCCTTAATTCAATAAGAGGAGGGCAGGCAGAGACAGATTCTCACATGTGCCCCGACTGAGATCCATTGGGCAAGCCTATTAGGGGGCAATGCTCTACCCATCTAGGGTGTTGCTCCATTGCTCAGCAACCAAACTCTTCTTGGTGCCTGAGGCAGGGACCATGGAGCCATCCTCAGCTCCTAGGGTCAACTCACTCCAATTGAGCCATGGCTACAGGAGGGGAGAAGAGAGAGAGTGAGAGAGAATCAAGAGGGGTAGGGTGGAAAAGCAGATGGACACTTCTCCTATGTCCCCTGACCAGGAATCAAACCTGGAACATCCACATGCCAGGCAATGCTCTTCCACTGAGCCAACTGACCAGGGCCAGAGATATTTTTCTGACATGGCTTTGATACAGAGCTTTAGCCTTATTCCTGAAAGCAGGTCCCTAGCAACCCGAATATGGTAATTGAATGTCTGCATTGTTTCTGTGCCTTCTGTCTTGGTCCTAGATCTATATCTTAAGCTCTCCTGGTCACCAGGACCTGATTTAGATTCCCTCCTGACTCTACAGCTCTCTGAGTGAGAGCCAGTGCCTGGGGCCCCGTCATCTTCCTTTGGGCCATCAGTTTGCACTGCTTGTTTCCTGGCTGCCAAACTTTGCCCACCTGTCAGGAGACCTCTGGGTTCTCTTAAGACCATTGTGTCTGGAAGCACTTTTTCCTGAGGCTCTGTACTTCCTGTTCATTTGTTTCTTCAGGGCCTACAGTACCCCAGTCAAAGGGGCTGTTCCTGGGTCCCGCCCCATACCTACTCTTCCCTATCCTGAGATTTTATACAGTTAGTGAGTAGCAAAAAGCCAAGACCCTTCTGAGCCAACATTTTTGGATTGAATCATGCTTTCTCTTTTATTTTCTGTATAACCTGAATCTACCACTTAATAGATTGTGAATTTAGGTAAAATGATCTACTCCTTTGGTATCACTTTCATTAGGTAAAATATTGAAATGATAATATTAACTTTCAAGGGTTGTTAGAAGGTTTAAATAAGATATAAAAATGTGTGGTATATACTTATCCTTAAAAAAATATTTGATTTTAACATAAGTCTATGGTTTTTTACCACTCACCTTTTTACTACTAATTTCCTGCATTCTTCCTGTGATAAATTTGACAGGGAGTTTACAGCAAACCTGAACACTACATTGGTGGATATGCTTTGGTATAGCAATATTGATGTAGCTCTAATTAGGCTTGTTACTGATTCATACCTTCACTCACTACATCACTAGTCTGGGTAAGTATGAACATGGTTTTGAATGTTGGCATCATGTCCTCAGGTTAGCTGCACATGAGCACTGAAAAAATACATTATGAAATGGGATCAGTTGGCCATATTTTTAAGGTCTCACCAAAGCCTTTCTTGGCTTATGTTTTGTCTTTTATGAAACAGTGGGCATGATAATACTGCTTTATGAAAGTATAAAAGCAAAAATCCCATTTGGAGTGAAATCAAAGGATACCTTTTAACTGAAATATTTAGTAGAAAAAAGCAACCTATGTAGCACCTGATCTCCTTAGGAAGCTCTCTAACACCTGGTACTCTATGTATGTTATCTGACTTAACGCAAACCAAACTTAACATTTCTGTTAAACTCCTGATGTCTTTATTATAGTATCAATTAAATAAATTTAAAAAATGTTATTCCTGTCAAATCACTTTTATTGAAAGTTTATGACTCCAGTCAGATGTTCTACACCAAAGGCTGAGGAGAAAAAGAAACATCTCACTGCTAAGCCTAGGGTTAGTCGATCAATTGCAAATTAGCTAATTGTGAAACCTAGGTGTTTTTTAATGATAGTTCAGAGCCACCAGGCCTTGATGATGTTCACTGGTGTGTGGTTCAGATCTGGTTGGTCCTGCATGCAAGCAGAAAGCCTCACTTAGACAGAAGAATGTCTGCCACAAATTCATGAAATCTATTTCTACTGTTTCTGTTGCCTTCTTAGCAAAGGCCCTCAGAACATGCCACTTAACTGGCAGTAGTAAAATCATTATTGTAACTACTTAATTTTGAGTATGTTATACTGTACTTGGACTAACAGTATGCTTCTGACTCCACCTCCTTGTCCAGATGCCCTGGAAGTAACTGTACTCCAAAATTAAAGAAATTTGGGAACTAAAAAGCATCAAGACTGTGTCACCAGTAGACTGTAGACACCTCACTAGCTAATCAGGGCCTATTGAGTGTTTCTCAGAGTCAAATGCCATACAAATCATGAGTTATAATGTCTTTCTTTCTTAACTTGTTATATATAACTCACAAAATCTGGAAAGCAAAGAGGTGATGACATGCTGGCATCTCTCAGTTATCTTTACCATAAAAAAGGTGGTGGGATTTTTGAAGTTTTAGGAAGCAAATAATAAAGCCAGCTAGGCATGCTCTCCATCATAACTATAGTTTAAGCTTTTTCAGGGAGCAAAAACCAATGTGGGTGGCGGGCCTCGCTGTCTACTGCTATTAGATTTCCTTGTTCTTTCTCTTGCCTCTCCCTCGGCCTGCCCATTCAGGCTGTCAGACCTAATTCTTTGCTACATGTGTCTAATCTGACCATTACAATACTGATAGTTTGACTTCAAAAGAAGAGAAGAGGGTCTCTCTTCTGGTCCAAATAGTGTTAGGAGAACTGGGAGATATTACCAGTATTCAGGCAAATTGCTCTTTATTTTCACCAAGCAGAGAAATACTTAAAAAAAAAACATGTCTAAATCACCAAGTACATAAGGCATCATTTTCTTGCACAAATTGTAACAGACATTTTTTCTTGTCGTGGAGAATCAGAGATTTGGGGAAACTGTCAAATCACATAAAGCTGCAGCAACACAGCATCAAAGATGTAATCTGTGTTTGTCTCTCTGTGAGGCAGCAAGGCGAATAGGCATTAATATACCTCTTGAGTGAAGTGAATGCAAACACAGTTTGTGCCTCTGCTGTGATGGGCAAGTGAATGCTTTGCAAAAATAATCCTCCTTCTCTCTGCCATCAAGATATCCACTTTTTTTTTTTTTTTCATCTACAAAGCAGCCAGCAAGACAGGCAGGAACCAAGAGCTGTATGTATTAAGAACTTTGGTCAAAGTCTTACTATTGAGAAAGAAGATGTGCTTGGATTGAGCAGTTCAGCTTGTGAAATGCAGATCATGTTATTTATTAGTTACAAAAGCTAAAATAATAGCAACAGGATTAGGAAGATAAATGGACACAAAGGCATTTATGTAGTTAGCATAGTATGTTTGTTTACTTGATGTTTCTTCAGGCTGAAAGCTCTTGGCAATGATGCTACCCCTGCCTCCAAACACACAAGACACAAGGCAACACAGGGTGCTGCTCGTCATGGCTGCTAAATGAGCTCAGGTTAATTAACCATGTAACAAAAGGATTGTGCTCTAAATATCTATCTATCTATCATCTATCTATCTATCTATCATCTATCTATCTATCTATCTATCTATCTATCTATCTATCTATCTATCATCTCTCTATCTATCTATCATCTATCTATCTTCTATTTCTAAACACACACATATATTGTTTAACCTTCTTTTTTTTATTCTTTTTATTTTATTCATTTTAGAGAGGGGACACAGAGAGAGAGTGAGAGAGAGAGAGAGAGAGAAATTGGGGAGGAGCTGGAAGCATCAACTCCCATATGTGCCTTGACCAGACCAGTGCAGGGTTTTGAACTGGCGACCTCAGTGTTTCCAGGTTGATGCTTTATCCACTGCGCCACCACAGGTCAGGCTGTTTAACCTTCTTAATGCTAACAAATACCAATTAGAAAAAGAGTATTAATATTTTGAAACAAAATAATGATAAAACAGAGTTTAAGGTATTATTTATATACACATCATACATAGATACATACTTTTGTACACACATATATTCACATACATCCTCTTTCAGAAACTATTCCTGGCACTGCTTTCTGCTTTCCTCTTCCTCTAAGGCTATATAGCTGGCTGGTCAAGGTCATTAAGGGGACCCAGAAGAGAGACTGCTAAAGGGCAATGTTGACATCAAGCTGGAAGGGGTGTAGTTGGGTGTGTCCTGGGCATGCTATGGACTTCTAAGATGTGCTACTTGCCAGGTCTCAGCAGTGACACCATAAAGCTTTTCACGGGGTAAAAACCAGAGTTTTTTACTACATGGAGATGCTTACTAAATGTTTATTGAATGAATGAGGGAGAGAGGAGGGAGAGAAAAATAGAGAGAGAAGAAGGTGGGGATCAGCTGGGTAGAAACTCTGTCTGTTTTGATCCTTCAGGTAATTGATAATAATCTTAAACTGTCTCAAAAAGCAACTCACTTTCCCTGGTTTTGCTTATAGAGAATTGCCAGGTTAATAGCGGTGATGAGACAAATGGAAATGCAACCTTTTAATTACTTAATTGCCCGCGGTGGAGTGATGGCTGCCTGCCAATATGCTAAGGCTTGTCTTCAACAGAATGACATTGGCTAAAGGAAAGGCTATTTTCTACTTGTCCTTCAAGTTTGAACAAGTTACCTGTAATTTACTTATGTTAAATTATAAATTTTTCTTGCATAAGTGGCCTAGCTGTAAGGTGAGAAATTGTTAAAAATTTAGGAAAACTATTTAAAAGCCCAAGAATTAGGCCATTTTTAACCTAAAGCCAACATTTGCAAAGTTAATGAAAATTGTAGGTCAAAAGTGTACATAAAAATCTTCAAATACTCAAAGCTTACATGAAATATTCTTTTTTTTTTTTTTTTTTTTTTTTTTTTTTTTAATATATATTTTATTATTATTAATTCTAATGGGGTGACATCAATAAATCAGGGTACATATGTACAATGAAAACATCTCCAGGTTATCTTATCATTCAATTGTGTTGCATACCCATCACCAAAAGTCAAATTGTCCTCTGTCACCTTCAATCTGGTTTTCCCTGCGTCCCTCCCCTCCTCCCTATCCCATTCTTCCCTCCCTCCCCCCATCCCATAACCACCACTCTCTTCCATGTCTCATACCCACACTTTCATGTCCCACCTATGTATGTAATCGTGCTGTTCTCAGTTTTTCTTTTTTTCTGATTTACTTATTTCACTCCGTATAATGTTATCAAGGTACATCCATTTTGTTATAAATGATCCGATGTCATCGTTTCTTATGGCTGAGTAGTATTCCATAGTATATATGTACCATAGCTTTTTAATCCACTCGTCTTCTGACGGACACTTGGGCTGTTTCCAGATCTTCGCTATTGTGAACAATGCTGCCACGAACATGGGGGCGCATTTCTTCTTTTCGAACAGTGCTATGGTGTTCTTAGGGTATATTCCTAAAAGTGGGATAGCTGGGTCAAAAGGCAGTTCGATTTTTAATTTTCTGAGGAATCTCCAAACTGTTTTCCACAGTGGCTGCACCAGTCTGCATTCCCACCAGCAGTGCAGAAGGGTTCCCTTTTCTCCACATCCTCGCCAGCACTTATTCTGTGTTGTTTTGCTGATAAGTGCCATTCTGACTGGTGTGAGGTGATATCTCATTGTGGTTTTAATTTGCATTTCTCTAATGATTAGTGATGTTGAGCATTTTTTCATATGCCTATTGGCCATCTGTATGTCCTCTTTGGAGAAATTTCTATTCATTTCTTTTGCCCATTTTTTGATTGGGTTGTTTGTCTTCCTGGTGTTGCTTTTTATAAGTTCTTTATAAATTTTAGTTATTAACCCCTTATCAGATGTGCTGTCAAATATGTTCTCCCATTGTGTGGTTTGTCTTTTTATTCTGTTCCTATTGTCTTTAGCTGTGCAAAAACTTTTTAGTTTGATATAGTCCCATTTGTTTATCTTGCCTTTTATTTCAGTTGCCCATGAAGATAAATCGGCAAATATACCGCTGCTACAGATGTCGGATAGCTTGCTGCCTATGTTTTCTTCTAAGATGTTTATGGTTTCACGGCTTACATTTAAGTCTTTTATCCATTTTGAGTTTGTTTTTGTGAATGGTGTAAGTTGATGGTCTAGTTTCATTTTTTTGCAGGTAGATGTCCAATTTTCCCAACACCATTTGTTAAAGAGGCTGTCTTTACTCCATTGTATGTTCTTTCCTCCTTTGTCAAATATCAGTTGTCCATAAAGCTGTGGGTTTATTTCTGGGTTCTCTGTTCTGTTCCATTGATCTATGTGCCTGTTCTTATGCCAGTACCAGGCTGTCTTGAGTATAATGGCCTTGTAGTAAACCTTGATATCAGGAAGAGTGATACCTCCTGCTTTATTTTTTCTTTTTAAGATTGCTGAGGCTATTCGTGTTCTTTTTTGGTTCCATATAAATTTTTGGAATATGTGTTCTATATCTTTGAAGTATGTCATTGGTATTTTAATTGGTATTGCATTGAATTTATAGATTGCTTTGGGTAATATAGACATTTTAATGATGTTTATTCTTCCTAGCCATGAGCACGGTATGTGCTTCCACTTGTTTGTATCTTCCTTGATTTCTTTTATCAATGTTCTATAATTTTCTGAGTACAAGTCCTTAACCTCCTTGGTTAAATTTACTCCTAGGTACTTAATTTTTTTGGCTGCAATAGTGAAGGGGATTGTTTCCTTAATTTCTTTTGCTGATATTTCATTGTTGGTGTATAGAAATGCCTCTGATTTCTGAGTATTAATTTTATATCCTGCCACCTTGCTGAATTCATTTATCAGGTCCAGTAGTTTTTTGACTGAGACTTTAGGGTTTTCAATATACAATATCATATCATCTGCAAATAATGACAGTTTTACTTCTTCTTTTCCAATTTGTATGCCTTTTATTTCTTCTTCTTGTCTGATTGCTGTAGCTAGGACTTCCAGAACTATGTTGAATAAGAGTGGTGAAAGTGGGCAACCCTGCCTGGTTCCTGATCTTAAGGGGATTGCTTTTAATCTTTGTCCATTTAGTATGATGTTTGCTGTCGGTTTATCATAGATGGCCTTTATCATGTTAAGGAATGATCCCTGTATTCCCACTTTACTGAGAGTTTTGAGCATGAATGGGTGCTGGATTTTATCAAATGCCTTTTCTGCATCTATTGAAATTATCATGTGATTTTTGTCCTTCCTTTTGTTTATGTGGTGAATCACATTGATTGATTTGCGAATATTGAACCAGCCTTGCCTCTCCAGGATAAATCCCACTTGATCGTGGTGTATGATTTTTTTCATATATTGCTGGATCCGGTTGGCTAATATTTTGTTGAGAATTTTAGCGTCTAAATTCATCAAGGATATAGGCCTATAATTTTCTTTCTTTGTGTTGTCTTTGCCCGGTTTTGGGATCAGAATTATGCTCGCCTCATAAAAGGAGTTTGGAAGTCTTCCTTCCTCTTGAATTTTTTGAAATAGCTTCAGGAGAATAGGAGTTAGTTCTTCTTTGAATTTTTGATAGAATTCACTTGTGAAGCCATCAGGCCCAGGACTTTTCTTTTTTGGGAGTTTTTTGATAACTGTTTCGATCTCATTTGCTGTAATTGGTCTGTTTAGGTGTTCTGATTCTTCCAGATTGATTTTTGGAAGGTTATATGATTCAAGAAATTTGTCCATTTCACCAAGATTGTCTAATTTTTTGGCATATAGTTCTTCATAGCACTTTCTTACAATGCTTTGTATTTCTGTTGTGTCAGTTGTTATTTCTCCACTGTCCTTTCTAATTTTATTTATTTGAGCCCTCTCTCTTTTTTTCTTGGTGAGTCTAGTTAAAGGTTCATCAATCTTGTTTACCTTTTCAAAGAACCAGCTTCTTGTTTCATTGATCCTCTGTATTGTTTCCTTAGCCTCTATGTCATTTATTTCTGCTCTGACCTTTATTATTTCCTTTCTTCTACTTGTCTTGGGTTTTATTTGTTGTTGTTTTTCTAGTTCTTTTAGATGCAGGGTCAAGTTGCTTATTTGAGCTTTTTCTAGCTTCTTATGATATGCCTGTAGTGCAATAAACTTCCCTCTCAGAACTGCTTTTGCTGTGTCCCATAAATTTTGAGTTGATGTGTGCTCATTATCATTTGTTTCTAGAAACTTTTTTATTTCTTCTTTGATCTCATTGTTAATCCATTCATTATTTAATAACAAGCTATTTAGTTTCCAACTGTTTGAGTATTTTTCAGTTTTTCTTTTGTGGTTAATTTCTAGTTTCATGGCATTGTGATCAGAGAAAATGCTTGATATGATTTCAATCTTCTTAAATTTATTGAGACCATTTTTGTGTCCTAACATGTGGTCTATCCTAGAAAACGTACCATGAGCGCTTGAGAAGAATGTATATTCTACTGCTTTAGGGTGAAAAGTTCTGAAGATATCTATTAAATCAAGTTGATCTAGTGTCTCCTTTAAGTCTGCTGTTTCTTTATTAATTTTCTTTCTTGAGGATCTATCCAGTGTTGTTAGAGGGGTATTGAAATCCCCTACTATGATAGTATTGCTGTTAATCTCGCCCTTTATATCCATCAAAGTCTGCTTTATGTATGTCGGGGCTCCTATATTTGGTGCATAGATATTTACAATAGTTATATCTTCCTGTTGAATTGTTCCCTTTATCATTATGTAGTGTCCTCTTTTATCTCTTACTACAGCCTTTGTTTTAAAGTCCATTTTGTCTGATATAAGTATTGCTACACCTGCTTTTTTTTCATTTCCATTTGCATGAAATATTTTTTTCCATCCTTTTACCTTCAGTCTATGAATATCTTTTATTTTAAGGTGTGTCTCTTGTAGACAGCATATGTATGGGTCCTGTTTCTTTATCCATGCAGCTACCCTATGTCTTTTGATTGGATCATTTAATCCATTTACATTTAAGGTTATTATTGATATGTAGTTGTTTATTGCCATTTTATTCTTTAAAGCTGTATTCTTCTTTTGCTCTATTCTTTCCTCCCTTTAAACTGTTCACAAGAGGCCCCTTAGTATCTCTTGCAGAATTGGTTTGGTTTTTATGAATTCCTTGAGGCTTTCTTTTTCTGGGAAGCTCTTTATTTCTCCTTCAATTTTAAACGTTAGCCTTGCTGGATAAAGTAGTCTTGGTTGTAGGTTCTTGTTCTGCATTACTTTGATTATTTCTTGCCATTCCCTTCTGGCCTCAAGTGTTTCTGTTGAGAAGTCCGATGTCATCCTTATGGGGGCTCCTTTGTAGGTGATAGTCTTTTTTTCTCTAGCAGCTTTTAAAATTTTTTCTTTATCCATTAGCTTTGGTATTTTAACTATGATGTGTCTTGGTGTAGATTTTTTTGGGTTTCTCCTTAGTGGAGTTCTGTGTGCTTCTTGAATGTGTGGAGTGTTTCCCAGCCTTAATTTAGGAAAGTTTTCTGCTATAATTTGATTGAACAAAGTTTCCATTTCCTGTCCTCTCTCCTCTTCTTCAGGCACCCCTATGATGCGAATGTTGTTTCTCTTCATGTTGTCACAAAGCTCCCTTAGAGTTTCCTCACATTTTTTAAGTCTCTTTTCCTTTTTCTTCTCTGCTTCTGTGCCTTTGTTTATTGTGTCCTCTAACTCGCTTATTCGATCCTCAGCGTCATCCATCCTGCTTTTAATTCCTTCCATTGTGGTCTTCAGTTCTGATACTGTATTTGTCATTTCTGTCTGATTCTTTTTTATTATTTCAATTTCATTTTTTATACTTGTTATCTCTTTATTTAGGTGTTCATAGTGACTATCCATTGTTGCTCTAATTTCTTTGAACATCTTAACTATCATTATTCTAAATTCTGCTTCTGGTAATTTGGTTATATCTGGTTCATTCAGGTCCTTCTCTGGGGATTTCTCTTGATTCATTTGGTTTGCATTCCTCTGCCTACCCATTTTTTCTGTGTATAAGCAAGTTGTGGCCACTGGAGTCCAGTATGTGTTGCCTTTGTGTTCTCTAGGTGTGGTCTATCTGCAGGCCCCCCACCCCCTCTGCCGGCGCCTAGGGTGGTTGGGTATGAGCGTTGCCAGCGCCGGCCCACTGTGGCTTTTGCTGTGATTTCTGCCTCTCCTCCGTGGGAGGGGCTGTCACTGAAGCCACAAGATTAGCACCAAGGGTAGAGGCGAGCACCTTTCCTCAGCTGCGGACCCAGCCTATTTCCGGACTTCCGCCCAGAACCAGCAGTCGGAGCCTGCTCGCTACAGTTCCGCGGGTTAGGCGGGGCTTTTGACGTGCTCTCAGCTGTAAGCTTTTGCCCGTCAGGAGCTTTAGCCCCGCCCTCGAGGCCAGGGCCCTTTGCGCAGGGTCGGAAACCAAGATTTATTGGGGCGGGCGTGTTTGCTGGCTTCCGCCGAGCTGCGTACTTCCGCTCGTCCCGGACTCTACCCCGCCCCCGCGTTCGGAGCCCGCTCGTGCACGTATTAACGCTATCCGGGGTTTCTCCGGCCGGCTGGGGATAGCAGCCGTGGGCTCAGCTGCGAGCCTCCGCCTGTCTCGGGGTCCACCCCGTTCCCGCGCTCGGAGCCCGCTCGCGCACGTATACTGGCCAACCGCGGTTTCTCCGGCGGGGGGGGGGGGGGGCGGACTGTTATCGTCAGCTCAGCCAGGAGCCCCTGCCCGTCCCTGGTCCTATCCCGGTCCCCGCGTTCAGGGCCGGCTTGCGCAGGGCCTGCCTATTCCTGGCCTCCCGCTTTGTCCCCGTAAGTGGGATTAAAGGCGGGCCCGCAGCTTCCGGACCGCTCTCGCGTTTACCCTCCGACCCTCTGGGCTAGCCCGATCTCCCACCGGCTTGGCCTCTGCCCACGCCGACAGAACCGCTTTTCAGCGTCCTGCCGCCCCAAAACCTTAAGCAGCCCTCAGCAGAGTAGGAAGGGACCTAATACTCCACACTGTAGGCCTGGGAGCTCCCTCACTTGTTTCACAGCTCAAAACTGTCCAAACGCCTCTTTTTGACTCTGGGACTGCAGGCTGGGGCTTGGTTCCTGGGACCCAGGTCCCTCCCTCTCCGCCAAAATCTCCTCCCGCCACACGGGTCTCTCCGGGCTGCCGTTTGCTCCGGGGAGCTGGGCAGCCCTCTTCGCGTTTTCGCTATTCCTACCAGTCTCAATGTGGCTTCTTCTGTGTTCCTTGGTTGAAGAGTCCACTTAGTTTTGTTCAAAGTTGGTTTATCCAGGTGATGGTTCTTAAAATTGAGTTGTAATCCACTTTGGTTCTGGGAGTTGGAAGTTGGTACGTCCGCCTACTCCGTCGCCATCTTGCTCCCCCCCACATGAAATATTCTTTAAAAAAATATTTAACTAAGGTTAAAGTTGGTTGTAAGGACATAATGTCCTGTTATTAAGATGATGTTAGACAGATTCTGTAAGGACCTGTGGCATCAGGTGGCCCAACTGGTAAACCAGGACCTTGCTATTTGGGAAGCCTCCTGCTGGCAATACAGTGTGTTTGGATGAATGCCAAGCCCAGCCTGCCTTGTCCTTTTTGATTCTGATTTGATGCACCTTGAGCTGAAATGGCAAGGGTCTATCTTCTTGACTCAGGCAGACTGCCTCTGGCGGGCAGGTCAGGTTTCCCCTCTTGTTTATTGCATTTCTTTGCTGAGTCACCTCCAGTCATTCAGCTCCGGCTTATTAACCTGTTGCTGAACCCTTTTTGCTTCCCTTGCTTGAAACTTCAGTTTGATGGTCATTATCTTGAACGCAACCCTGACTCTGCTTAACCCACTGAAGGAGGAAAGCAGGACGCGCCTGCTGTCTTGACCCATGACGTATCAAGGTCCATATTTTCAAAATGAAAATTAAAGGTAGCACTTTGTAATGAATGTCTTGAATCATTTTGAACATGAGCTATGAAAACTGATACTCAAGACTGAGCTTATGGTTGAGTCAGTAGGTTAGGGGAGGAGCTGTGCCTGGCTTCCTAGGGTGTGGCAATCTCACATTTTAAGAAGAACTACCTTGCCTGACCAATTGTGGCACAGTGGATAGAGTGTCAACCTGGGACGCTGAGGATCCAGGTTTGAAACCCCAAGGTCACCGGCTTGAGTGTGGGTAAGCTTGAGCACAAGCTCACCAATTTGAGGGCAGGTTTGCTGGCTTTAGCGTGAGATCATAGATATGAGCCCATTGTCGTTGGCTTAAGCCTGAAGATTACTGATTTGAAGCTCAAGGTTGCTGACCTTGGCTGGAGCACTGCCTCTCCCCCTTCCCCGCCCCCCCCCATCAAGGCACGTATAAGAAGCAATCAATGAACAACTAACGCAATGCAACTATGAGTTGATGCTTCTCATCTCTCTTTTGGGCCCACATTGGCCAATGAGCAACCATCCTCTCCTTAGAGTAAACTTCAACCCTATGATTCTTGAAATAATGTTTCTAAGACCTACTTGCATAGCGGTTCATAGTGTAAGTGGCTGGCCACAACTGGTCAAGAGATTCCAGAGCAAACACAGTCAGGGGACCTGCATAGGACTGACCCAACCTCGACGCAACCTCTACATACAGGGTGTGTGCCATGGTGCAGCAGTTCTCGAACTGTGGTCTGGAGACGCCTGGGGTCCCTCACACTCTTGCAAGGGATCTTTGAGGTAAAAATTATTTCAAAATACTGCTTAGATATTTTTTACTCTTTTCATGGTATATTCTAGAGGCTATCTGATGATATTGCAACAGATTGATTACAGAACAAGATACAAGAAACTTCTCTTTATCAGACATTAAAGAGATTTGCAAAAAATGTAAAACAATGTCATTCATTATTTTTCATTTTGAATAGTGAATTCATTTTTCATAAGACAGACTATTTTTGTTAACATGTAACATTAATTTAAAATGAATACATGAATATTTAAAATTTTTCTCAGCTTTAATTTTTAAGATGATAAATATTGCTATATATAACCAACACAAACAAAGGCTCCTCAATAATTCAAAGACTATGAAGGGGTTCTGATCACAAAAAGCCTGAGGACTGATGCCCTAGTGAGACATACATAGACTTTGGAGTGAAACAGACCCAGGTTTGAATTCTGACTTGTCCCTAAGTGCCTAGGACTTCGGCAAGTTTTCCCGCACCTCAGTTTGGTCATCTTTGGAAGGACGATAGTACTAATTCCCATGGAGAGTGCAGGTTAGCTGAGATGCAGCATGGAAAGCAGTGGTAGCTATCAGGCACTCCACTGCTGTTCCCACAGCCATCCCTCAGGTTCCTGAGTCACTGGGGGACAAGACTGACCTCATCTGCTCTTTTGTCCTTAGCCTGACTATGCAGGAGTGTGGCTGGTTCAAATAACTTCAAAGACCTAATTCACTCCCGTGGGCTCCATTCCTTTTTCTCTTTATCTGTCCTCTCCTGAAGATTCGTGATAATTAAAATGCCTCCTGCTCACTTTGTGCTCTGGGATACCAGATGGTAGGAGATGGACCATTTCTTTCTCAAAGGGAGGTGCCTGAGGACAGTCATAATAACTGCCAGCTCAGATGGTACATCCTCTCCGGTAACAGGTGGAACATGAAGAACACTCAGGGTCTGACCAATATCTACAATTAGTGGGAGTCCACACAAATCATGCTCCCTGTGTCTCTCCAGTTGGTGGCTGGCCCTTGGCTGCTCCCTGCGATCTGGGCTTTCCCTGGGGCAGGTACCGGGATTGACCTAATCTAGTACTACATGTGTATGGAAAGGTGCGGGCAGCCATACCTGGCCACCTGGGTGCTAGGTGTGTGGGGCTAAGTCAATGTCTCACCCACTTGTTTCTCCCACTGTCTTTCTTTGGGTGATTCCATGTGGTGGTATTCAGGCTTTCGCTAGTCATTTAGGAGACAGTGTTACAACACTCTCACAAACTGGCACAGCATACAGGCAGGCAAACATGGGAACACAATGTTGAACAGGAAAAGCAAAGCATAATTACTACATATTTTGATAGCAATATGTAAGTATGCCCAAATCTATGTCCATCAGGAAACCAGTGCTCATTGACCTTGTAGTATTCTACATCTCCCTGTTCACTGTTGGAACAGAAGCCTGTCAGGATTTGAATTAGACTATGCCTTTGGCAACATGGCAAGAATCTGACTGGGCTGTGGATGCTCACGCTGTTTTATTTCCATCCTTCTGCCTCACCCCTACTCTGCCTCAGTTGTACTCAGAGGTGTTTCTTCCAGTTCCCTGGTCCTATGAGCTCAAAGAGACAATGATCCCACAGGGACTGTGTGTGCCTCATGGTTCTTCTTTCATTAAGACAGCATTTCTTTGAGTGGGTTTGAGTGATTGCATTCCTTCTCACTTCAGACAGGTTGCATCAGACTGATCAGGTTAGGGAGACAGAAGGTGGAGCGATATTTATAAGGCCCCAAGGTGGTTTTTACATTGCCCAAACTTAAGAATCTTTGCATAATGATCATTACATATTTCAATATTGTGAGCTTGATTTAGAGGAAGTTTTAAGAGCACACTTGCCTGTGCTTATGGTTGGGGTTTTATTTGAGTGTTTTCACTGAAGATCCCAGAAGAGCATATAATTAATAACCAGGGCTGGGAAAGGACTAATAGTTTGGGGGGTACAGTGAGTTGACAACTCAGTCATGAACAGGACACTGGAAACTGAAATTGGGGGAGGGTGGAGAGTTTAGGTCTGATCTAGATTCTTTAGGTATTTCTTAGAGAGAGGCAATATTTAGGAAGATGACATCGAAGGAAAGGGAAATAAGATGGAGATGGGTAAATCTAAGAAGCAGGAGAAAAATTTGAGAAAGGCTGTCACAGGCTAAAGAATTCTAGGTCTAGTGAAATTCTTTGCAACTACACTTGGTTTAGCATCTGAAACACGTCATTTGCAAAGCTGAATTATCTGTGGGTTGTGTTCTCTGAAATGATGTTTTCTTCATTGTTTATAGATACGTGAGACTTCTAATCTTTCTAAACTGTGCCATGAAGGGTAAAGGTACAGATGGAACCCTGTCTGTCTTACTAGAGTGTGAGTTTTTATGATAGCAGCAGATACTTGGCATGCTAGGGACTGTGGAGAAAACACAACAAGGTAGCAGCAAACTGGAGATCCCGAAGCTTCTCACTGCCCTCCCCAGAGTCCCTGGTGTGCTGGGCTACCCTGTCTTGGTAGCTTGTGCTCAGCATACTCTTTGCGTCTTTCTCTGTGGGGCTCTCCCTCCCTCTCTCTTCTGTTCTTGTATTCACTCTGCTCACACAGCCCTTCTGCCCAGGATGAAGAAACTATTCTCTGTCTGAACTCCAACTGGTAACCAGTAAGCTCTGCCCTCCCCAGTGGCTCGACTGGCAAGAATACCCATGTGAACACATTCTTTTTTTAAGGACAACTGTGATTACATAGTCAGATTTTTGTCTGTGCTTTTATTTAAAATCTACAGGTCTCTTGTACATTTTTACACATTTTGTGGGTGGGGATGGGATGAGGGACATGTATTTTAAGTGACAGAAATAGCAAGAGAGGTTTAATAAAATCAGGTAAAAAATCAAGATTACACAGACTATTCTGCTGACATAGTGATCATGTAACTTCTGAGCTGTCATTTGGAGGAAGTTAACTCACAAATCTATTGTTTAGCTGCTGGCTTGTTCCAAAACCATGGCTATAAATGCCACTTTTACTTTAAGCTGAATTATACCTTTTTTCTTTTGGTTCTTTCTGCATCCTTCCATGTCAGACACCTATCTTTTGTACATGTAGATTATAATGGCTATAGAAAGTGCTAGATCTGAAGAGTTTGAAGTAGCTATACCATATAGTCTCATCAAGACATATGTTGTAAGAAATCCAAACTCCCTCCTATGAGTGGTTAGAATGAAGCCTCCTCAGGGGCAGAAGACAGACTCCAATCCCATTTGGAATAATCTCTTTCTTTGAAGTAAAACAAGACAATGCAATAACTTACTCATTATAGAAATTTTTTGTCGTTGGTCAACAGAAAACGAGAAATACAATGCTTTTGTACATGAAAATGTCACCATGATGAATAATAAAAATTTGAATTTGAAATATTATAAAGCTTACCAGGCAAGTAAACTTTTGTAGAAAGCTGTTATCATTTCTATAAAGCCTCTAGTACATCAAACCTTTATTTTTTCAGATCATAATATTTGAAGACAGAAGTATCTTTAAAAACTCTCTTGTATAAGGGTTACCCTGACTGACCTTGCAATAAATTTGCCAAATGTTTTATTTTACTTAAAAATTTTAAATATGTCTTCAGGTTTCCATCAAGCTTTATTTCCTTACAATCCTGCTTTTCACTTGCTTCTAATTCCTTCTTGTCTCCAGCTGACAGCCAAGAATCTGATACTGGATTTTTTTCCAGGTCCTTATTTTGAAGATGAAGGCCCAGACAGGTAGTGATTTACCTAAGGTCACAGTGCCTATTAATGCCCAAGCGGAGATTAATACCCCATCTCCCATCACTTCCACTGAGTGCTTTTTCTTAATTTTTTTTTAAATTTTATTCATTTTGGAGAGGAGACACAGAGTGAGAGAGAGAGAGAGAGAAAGGGGGGAGGAGCTGGAAGCATCAACTCCCATATGTGCCTTGACCAGACCAGTGCAGGGTTTTGAACTGGCAACCTCAGTGTTCCCAGGTTGACGCTTTATCCACTGCGCCACCACACGTCAGGCCCCTCTGAGTGTTTTTTCATTGCAAGATACTCCCTTGCCTTAACTTTTTAAATACAAGCAACAACTAACAAATAGATTCTGGTATATTTTAACATAATACACTATTTTGCCTGATATGGAAGTTTGTAAAGACATAAAACAATAGTTGCAGAATGAAAGCACAAACCAAATCTAAATAATATTTAAACAAGGACCTTCAGCCACTGAGAAACTTTCATTTGTTCCTTCATTTGGATGGGTAGGGGCAAAGGAGGAGGTGTAGGGGCCCGTGGAGGTCATTCTCACCTCCCTTTCTGCAGCCGCTCTGGTATGGGGTGGTCAGTTGCACTTGTGAGCAGGTGTGGGGTCTCATCACTCCTGAGAACCCCTTTGGCTCCGGGCCACCCATTATGGAAAGAAAGAGGGTTTCAATGGAGAGAGAGAAAGTTTTATTTTTTTCCATCCTTTCAAGGAACACATATACCTGCTAAGACAGTAAGAGTTTTTACATACAAAAACTAACTTTTCATCTGTAATCATGTTACTTGAAAAAGACTGCAAAGGTTTTCACTAAAATTGTGAGATAGTTGGGGTTGGCTGGATTTCAAATGATGCTGCAGTGTATATCCGGGCCTCCCAAAGAGAAAACCACCTGCTGCATGGTTAGAACAAAGCCTCTCAGGGGAATTCACATCTTACATAGAATCAGCTGAATCAGATCAACTAACTGTGGCAGAATGTAAAGGGCTGGGTCAAGGCAGCAGGGTTTTGGAGACGTGCAGTGAGGCCTGGAGATCAATAAGGGGCTTAGTTGAATATTAGCTGACTGTGATAATGGGACTTAAAATATACACCTTGCTTGGAGGTGTGTGTGCATGCACATGGGTGTTTATGAGTGTGTGTGTATGCATGTATGTATGTGTGTTTATCTGTGCATGTGTGTGTGCACACATGTGTGAGGTGGAGTGAATAGCAGGAAGGAGTTTCTAGGAGATAAAAAAAGTTGTGGTCCCAGCCAGTTGGCTCAGTGTGGCTCAGAGCATCCGCCCCATGTGTGAATGTTCTGGGTTAGATTCTTGGTCAGGGCATAAAGACAAAGCACCCATCTGATACTACACCCCTCTCCCTTTGCTTCTCTCTCTCTTCCCCTCCTGCAGCCATGGCTCAATTGTAGTAAGTTGGCCACAGGTGTTGAGAACAGCTCCATGGCCTCTGCCTCAGGCACAAAGAGCTCAGTTGCTGAGCAACGGAGTAGCGCCCCAGATGGGCAGAGCATGGAACCCCTAGTGGACTTGACATGTGGATATTGTTTGGGGTGCATGCGGGACCTGAATAAAAACAAACAAACAAACAAACAAACAAAAATAAATAAATAAAATTGTGCTTCATTAATAGGCCATCATTAATAGCCCAACTCTGATAATGGCAAAGTTACAACCCCCTCACTGAATAGTATTAATTATGGTTGCTTCTGAAGGTACCCTCAATCATCTCTTATGTTCAGGTCACAAGTTTCCAAACCCAGCTAACCCACCACAAACAGATAATCATTTCAACTTCAATGCACTGCTCAGAGATAGGAGGCAATAGCCTGCTGAGTACAGCTGAAGAGGGTTCTGGTTTTCTTTGCACTGTTTCTGAAAACCTTTCCATTGAGGTTGCACAACAGAGTCAGGAATTATTGTAGCAATAAAAGTTTAAATAAGACTAACATTATTTGTGACATGCAGTGTCTGGTAAAGAATTTTTTTTCTTCTCCAAGTGAGAGGAGGGGAGATAGAGAGACAGACTTCTGCATGTGCCCTGACAAGATCCACCCAGCAACACACATTTTGGGCCAATGCTTTGCCCATATGAGGCTATTCTCACAACCAAGCTATTTTTAGCACCTGAGGTGGAGACTCCACAGAGCCATCTTCAGCGCCTGAAACTAATGTGCTTGAAGCGGTTGAGTCATGGCTGAGGGAGAGGAAGAGGAAGAGAGAGGAGAGAGAAAGAAAAGGGGAAGAGAGAGGGGTAGAGAAGCAGATGGTCGCGTCTCCTGTGTTTCCTGACCGGGAATTGAACCCAGAACATCCACACTCTGGGCCAATGCCCTACCATTGAGCCAATCAGCTAGGGCCATGGTAAAGAATTTAAGTGAATGTTCACACAATTCATCCCTTAAAAATTATCAATTGCAATAAATAGAATAATTGAGGTAAAATTTCATTTTATTCTGAATTATTTAGAATATTGCCTTATTTCTCACTTTATATGTGCAGACATAGAATTAGATGAACCAATTATAAAGAAATGTTCGAGAAATATCAGTCCTTAAACAAAAAGACAGAATATGAAAATTAACTAAATTTCCATTATCATATACTCTTTTATGGGTGCAAAACACAAGCTGCTCTGGAAACATAAGGGTGATGATGATTATTGTCACATATTGGAAAATATATTCAAAGAGACTTTTCAGTAAATTCTGTGATCTTTTTATAAATGATATGAATAGAACTCAACTACTACAATAGTCGGAAAACCCAAGTAAATACTTATACTTTCTTTAAAACATAGTTTTAGTTATTGAAGTTTTATTAAATCTTATTAATTTATTTAAAAAACATGGCTGGTTGGGAATGTGAACAGAGAAATGTGCATTCAGGATATATTCTTCAAAGAAATCACAACCAAACATTTTCAGTTCTACTTTACTCTCCCACCCTAAAGTCAATATCCAGTAGTGAGAAATCAAGAAATATAGGGGAAACCTGACCAGGCAGTGGCACAGTGGATAGAGCATCGGTCTGAGATGAAGAAGACCCAGGTTCAAAACTCTGAGGTCGCTGGCCTAAGCACGGGCTTGCCAGCTTGAGTGTGCGGTCACTGGCTTGAATGTGGGATCACAGACATGACCCCATCGTTGCTGGCTTGAAGCTCAAGGTAGCTGGCTTAAGCCCAAAGTCACTGGCTTGAGCAAGGGTGGGTCACTGGCTCAGCTGGAGCTCCCGTCAAGGCACGTGTGAGAAAGTAGGCAATAAACAACTAAAGTGCTGCAAGATATAATTGATGCTTCTCATTTCTCTTTCTCCCTGTCTTTCTCCCTATTTGTCCCTCTCTCTGTCTCTGTCTCTCTCGCTAAAGAAAAGAAAGAAAAAAGAAATATAGGGGAAGATGCTGGCCTGAAGTAAGAATGTAAGGTAAATGAAAGCTTTCTTCAGACCTCTCCACGATACTATCCTGTTCTTTATAACCTCACTGGGACTCTTGTGACAGTACTTTCTTTTCTTCAGTCTGGTAATGCTCTCCAACTGATATCAGAAAGCCCTAAATTTTCTGTAACATCAAGCCTATTCCTTGCAATAGACTCCCCTGGCCCTTTATCTCAAAAAAACTTTTGCGAGGTATCTGCCTACCCCAAGCGATAAACCAGTGAAAATAAGGTACAGATTTGCACCAACCAAACAGCACATGCATTTTAAAAACAAAGGGCTTTAGGTCACATAATAATTGAGTAACTTTGAATAATATAAAAATTGTCCTTTTTTCTAAAAATCCCTTTAGGGTATTTTGTATTTCCATGTAAATTTCTGGAATATTTGTTCTAGTTCTGTGAAATAAATCATTGATATCTTGATAGAAATTGCATAGGATCTATAGATTGCTTTGGATAGTATGGATATTTTAATGATGTTAATTCTTCTTATCCATAAACACAGTATATGCTTCTACTTATTTGTGTCTTCTTTAATTTCTTTCTCTAGTGTTCTTATATTTTCTGAGTGCAGGTATTTTAGATCCTTGGTTAAATTTATTCCTAGGTATTTTATTCTTTTTTGAAGCAATTGTGAATAGAATCTTTTTTTCCCTTTCTAATAGTTCATTATTGGTGTATAAAAATTAAACTGATGTCTGGATATCTATTTTGTATCTGCTACTTTACTGAATTCATTGATCAGTTCTAGTAGTTTTTTGGAGGAAGCTTTAGGGTTCTCTATATGCAGTATCATGTCATCTGCAAATAATGACAATTTTACTTCTTTCCAATTTGAATACTTCTTATTACTTCTTCTTGTCTGACTGTTGTGACTAAGACTTTAAATATTATGTTGAATAAATGTGGTAATAGTAGACATCCCTGTCTTGCTCCTAGTCTTAAGGAAAACACTTACATTTTTTTGCCTATTGAGTATGATGTTGTCTGTAGGTTTGTCATATATGGCCTTTACTGAATTAAAATATGTTCCCTCTATTTCCATTTAGTTGAGAGTTTTCATCATATATGGGTGCTAGATTTTATCGAATGCTTCTTTAACAAAGCTGAAGGAATCATGCTACCTAATATCAAACTATAATACAAGGCTATAGTAATCAGAACAACATGGTCCTGGCATAAAAACAGACATAGATCAATGAAACACAGTAGAGAGCTCAGAACTCAACTAAAACCTATATGGTCAATTAATATTTGACAAAGGAGATAGAAACATACAGTGGGATAAATACAGTCTATTCAATAAATAGTGTTAAAAAATTGGACAATGCATGCAAAAAAATGAAAATAGACTACTTACATGTATAAGGATAAACTCAAAATGAATTAAAGACTTAAATATTAAACCCAAAACCAATAGAATCTTAGAAGAAAGCATAGGCTCTAAAATCTTGGACATTTCTTGTAGCAATATTTTTTCAGATATATCTCCTCAGGCAAAGGCAACAAAAGAAAAAATAAATAAGTGGGACTACTTCAAACTAAAACATTTTTGCACAGTAAAAGAGACCATCAACAAAATGAAAAAACAAGCCACCGAGTGGGCAAACATTTTCACCACTGATACATCTGATAAGGGGTTACTATTCAAAATTTATAAAGAACTTATATGACTCACCATAAAAAAAATAATCAAATTAAAAAATGGACAAAGAACCTGAATAGACACTTTAAAGAAGACATACAGACATATGAACAATAGACATATGAAGTGATGCTCAGTGTCGCTAATCACCAAAAAATACAAATTAAAACTGCAAGGAAATATTACTATACACTTGTCGGAATGCCTATCATCAATAAATCAAACAATAATCATTGGTAAGAGTGTGGAGAAAAGGGAACCCTCATGCACTCTTGGTAAGAATGTAAATTGGTATAGCCACTATAGAAGTCAAGGAATTATATCAAAGAATGGAAAATGAAACTGCCTAATGATTCAGAAGTTCCACTTCTGGGATTTTATCTGAAGAAACCAAAACACTAACTCAAAAGAATATATGCAACTCTATGTTCATTGCAGTGTTATTTACAATAGGCAAGATCTGAAAGCAGCCATGTTCATGAGTAGATGAGTGAATAAAAGCCATGGTACATTTACAAATTGAATACCACTCGGTCATAAAAAAAAAAAGGAAATCTTACCCTTTGTGACACCATGGAGGGACCTGGAGAGCATTATGCTAAGTGAAATAAACCAGTCAGAGAAAGACAAGTACCATATGATATCACTCATTTGTGAAATATAATGAACAAAATAAACTAGCAAGTGAAATAAGGATAGACTCATACATAGAGAGAAAGCTTATAGCTGTTGTTGGCGGCAGGGGACTGGGTGACAGGGTAGATGCACTGAGCAAAAAAATAAAAATAAAATAGAAAAAAACTCATGGACATGGACAACAGTGTAGGGATTGCCAGTGGGGAGAGGGTTGGGGGGACGTAGAGTAGGGTAGAGGAAGGATAGATGATGATGGAGATTTGACCTGCGGTAGCAAATACACAATTTGGTGTACAGAGATGTGTTGTAAAATTGAGCACCTAAAACTTGTATAATTTTGTTAACCAGTGTTGCCCCAATAAATTCAAGAAAATAAAAAGAATCTACAGAGAAAGAATATAAAACAGCACCATTTACAGTGGGGAAATACTATTTTGTGAAGGGCAGTTTTCTTCACTGCCCCTTAAGTTGCACCTCTGAGATTAGTACACTGCTATGTGCTTTCCACCTGAAATCATGTTGCAAGATTAACTCAAGTATTTACAAACCCCTTCACTTGGTTTTGTCCTCATCTCCTGCTTCCTCAATGCATTCATCCTGCTCATTGTGCTGAGTGAACACCTTTGAGATTGAGGTTCTGGCCATGAATCCTGTGCGCTCATGGCATCACAGTACTCAGGAGTGTGTGCCTGCTTTGGTCTTCTATCCACACCACTAAAACTTCCTCCATGTCAGCAGTAAGGCTGTTTCACCTTCTTATTATTCATGAATTCACTGGAGTAATGCTTTTAATTTCCTTTAAGAATATTTTCTTTGCATTCACAACTTGGTTAACGGGCCACGAGGCTTCGCTTTCTGCCTATCTCAGCTTTTGACATGCTTTCCTCACTAATCATTTTTAGCTTTTGATTTCAAGTGAAAGATGTACGACTCTTCCTTTTACTTGAACACTTAGATGCTATAGTAAGGTTATTAATTGGCCTAATGTCAATGTTGTTGTGTCTCCGGAAACAAGGAGATCCAGGGAGGGTGGAGAAATGCAGGAGCAGCTGGTTGGTGGAGAGGTCAGAACAAATACAACATTTATTTAAGTTCACTGCTTTATATAGGTATGGTTTATGATGTCCCCAAAACAATTACAACAGTAACATCAAAGATTACTCACCATAGCACATATAATAATAATGTTTGAAATATTGGGAGAAATACCAAAATGTGACACAGAGACATAAAGTGAGCAAATGCTGTTGGAAAATGGTACTGATAAAACTTCGCCACACAGGATGGCTACAAATCAACAATTTGTCAAAAGATGAAAATATCTGTGAAGCACAACAAAAAGAGATGAGCCTGTGTTTTGTTATAGTAGATGAAATGAACTGAGACTGTTTTCTATCTTTTTAAATCCTCACTGGGCCAGAAATTCATTGTTCTGTACACAAGACAAAAGAAAGTCCAGGTGATGACCAGGAAATTACTCAGGAAGGTTCACAGATACAATCTCAAGATTTGAGAAAAGAGAGAAAATTTTAGTTCGCATTTATTTACTTGGAAAAATGAGATGTCTCCAGGTTGTGGTTAGTACTTGAAGATGTTTCAATTTCTTTAAAAGAAATGTTTACTGTTATCAACCCAACTACTTCTTCTTCTTCTTATCCTTCTTCTTGTATTTTTTTGAAGTAAATGCAGGGAGGCAGAAAGACAGACTCCTGCATGTGCCCAACCGGGATCCAGCCAGCATGCCCACTAAGGGGTGATGTTCTGCCCATCTGGGGCATTGCTCCTCTGCAAGAGGAATTATTCTAGTGCCTGAGGCAGAGCCATCCTCAGTGCCCATGCCAACCTTGCTCCAATGGAACCTTGGCTGTGGGAGGGGAGGAGAGGGATAGGGAGGAAGAAGAGGGGGAAGGGCGGAGAAGCAGATGGGCGCTTCTGTGTGCCCTGACTGGGCTTTGAACTCGGGACTTCCATACGCCAGGCCAACACTCTACCACTGAGCCAACCAGCCAGGGCTTTCTTCTTCTTTTTTAAGTGAGCAGAAGTAAGACAGACTTTCTCATGTGCCCTGACCAGGATGCACCTGGCAAACCCCTGTCTGGGGCCCATGCTTGAACCAGTTAAGCCACTGGCTACAAGCGAGGAAGTGGAAGTGAAGGGGAAGAGGGAGGGGTAGAGAGACAGATGGTCGCTTCTCTTGTGTTCACTGGGAATTGAAATTGGGACATCCATATGCTGAGCTGATGCTCTATCTACTGAGCTAGCCAGTCAGGGCCCAACCCAACTTCTATGCTTTGTATATTTAGTTGAAACTAGTAGCCAGCTTGTGAACTTCCAACTGTGACTTCCTTGCCAGGGACAGTGTCATCTACACTGGGATTGAGGACTGTGAACGGCAGAGCAAGCCAACTGCTCCAAGACTTCTATGTATCATAAAACAAAACATTTTGATTTTGTGATCAAGAAAAGTTTCAAACAAAATAAAAGTAAAAAGACTAATATAATAAGCATTCATATATTTATCCCATAATTTCAACTATTATTAATATTTTTCTGCATTTGCTTCATCTGTTAGCCTGCCTTAATTTCCTTTTCTCCTCAAGAGGCATATTCCACGCGTTTGTCATTTCTTTCTTATTTCAGAAGAAAACAAGACCAGTTATGCTTTAGAAAATTCATATTTCAGAATTTTCTGCTTGATTCATTATGGTATTATGTAACTTGATTACATTCTTGTTCTTTTTAGGAGAAAAAGTGGTGCTTCTTCCTTCATAATGCCTCATTTTAGGAGATATACAGTATTGTGTCTCATTTTCTATGATACTAAGGCATTGTGACATTATAAAGTTTCTCATCAACCTTTTATTTACCACATGACTTTATCCACTAATGAGCTTTGCTGAAACTATTATTTTGGGATTTTAAAATGATTTTGCTACTTCTATCATTCTTTGTAGACTTATTAACTGAAATTTTTTTTGAACACAAGCTTCCAGTTTCTTATTTTTTAATTGGCAATTTTTGGAATAAGAACTTGAAATCTAAAATGTTTAATAATCGTTCTCTTCCTTTGAGCTTTTAAAAACTGTGAATAACAATTCAAACATTTTAAAAATATATTAATGCATTTAAATCAATTACATTCATTTTTATTTTAATTAAAATCATACCATCTTTGCCAATGGAAGTCCCTTCATGTTGGCTTTGGTTTCCTTTTAATATAACCTGTGAGTCTTTGGTGGAAGCTTTGAATTTTGGTGCAATGAGATTTTTGGTCCAGTATTATTTTGTCTGTTTCTTCCCTTGGGCTAGGAATTAGCCTTTCCTCTAAGAATTGCCTTTTAGTAGGGAATGGCATTTAGACCTGACAACTATTATTATTGCATAATAATTGCATTTTAAAATTTTCTTCTATTTCTTTTTAGTAGACATATACATGAAAAATATATTTTTGAAAAAGAATATGAGCACATTCTGTTGTATTAAATATGAACTAGAAATAACAGTTTTTGCTTATTATCTTTCATTTTATACTTATAAACCTTGTTTTTCTTACACCAATAACATTGGTTTCTAACAATATTAACATAACGTTGTAACTATAAACTTGATTGTGTAAGGTTCAGACTTGTTTGCATATCTGTTTTTTTGTTTTCTTTTAGAATATGATTTACTAAGCTTAGTCAAAATACTATTTTAAGGACATTTAAAGTAAATATTTTCTTTGTTGTTATACTAACTTGACCTTTAGGTATTCATTAATATGCCTATTTTTGTTGTTATTTTTTTATTTTTTGGTGTTTTTAATGCTATTTTCAAAATAAAATCTATAGTGTCGAGCAAAGTAGGTTTACAGTTGTTTGTATAGAAAATAAGACAATAATTATATAATAATACAATAATAAGCTCTTCTGCATATTCACAACCATAAACCTACTTATGCCCTACCCTGTATATAACAAGATTTAGTTAGAAAAGTATCTTTTCATTCCCGTACCTTCCATCCTATTCTATCCTATTTTTATTAATTTTGGTTTTCCTTTCTAGTGTTTCCTTTTGCAAAAATGAGGAGAGAAAAAGAGTTTAATTTCTTCTTACACAAAGGGCTATAGCCTATAAATACTTCTTTAAAAATTTTTTACAAAGTATTCTTTGTTAAAAATACTTCTTTAACAATTTTTAAAAGTATATCTTGGAAATTGCTCCAATAACATAGATTAAAATTTATTTTTTCTGTTTAAAGCTGAGTTATGCTCCATTGTATAGCTATATCTTAATTTATTCAACCAGTGTTTTATTGATGGACATCTGGGTTGATGTTAATGTTTGGTATTATAAATCATGCTTTAATAAATAAACTTGATAACTATTTTATATTTTAGAGGCATATCTCCTGGGTAGATTCTCAGAAGTGGGGATGCTGGGTCAAGGACAAATACAGTGATTAACTTTGTTAGCTATTGTTCAGTCTGGTTCATAAAGTTGTATCATTGTGCACCATCATCAACACATGAGGGCACAATAGAGAAAATTGTCAAAAATTTGGATTTCTGTTAATTTTATAGGCACATAATGATATCTCAGTGCAGTAGCTCTTACTGTAAGGGAGGCAAACCATTTTGCAGGTTTCATATGCCAACAGAGAATGTCAAACTTATGCTTTTATTATTTTTTTTTAAGAATAAGCACTTAATCAAACTTACTGTGTAACTTGCCATTTTAAAAAGTCAAATTTATTTTTAGGTTTAAAATTTTGGTAGTAGAAAAAGAAAATGATGAGAATGGCTTCCAAATTTTTATTTTTTTAATATATGAGGGGGTTACCACAGATAATTAAATCTCTCAGTACAGCTGACAACAGAAAAGGAGCCAACTTTTTGTCATGGTCACCACCATGGCCCTAGGGAAGCAATCAGCTCCAGGAAGTTAGGGTTAGAAATTTTTATATGGAGAATATAGCAAAGAGAAAGTAAAATAACTTTTTTTCAAATTACCACATGAGACATTAAAGCCAGGCACATAGTATTGAGCTTTAGTAAAAAAGAATTCTTGCCCCAATCTTCACAGCTTAAGCTTATTCAAACGTGGCTTCAAATGTAAAGAGAAAGTTTCAGACTCAGTGCTATAGGTGTTTCTAACATCAGCATCTCCTCTATGTTAAGGAAAATTTAATTGCTATAAATTATAATGTAGGTGGATGAAACAAAAACGCAGTGCTTACTTTGTGAAGAATCCTTTTTAGAATTCTCTAATGTGACACCAAATGATACAGGACAAAGACTAATTTCTTTTTGACATTAAAATTACATTTATTATTAAGGTTTTATATTGCTAAACACAAACTATAGATTGAAACTGAAAAATGATACCAATAACTTGACTTCCTCAATTTCTTTTTTTTGGCGTGATTTACAGAAATATCATTAGAAGCTTATGACCAATAAATTAACTAAAGAAAAAAGTAGAGCATTGGCCTAGCATGTGGAAGTCCTGGGTTTGATTCCTGGTCAGAGCACACAGGAGAAGCAGCAATCTTCTCCACTTCTCTCCCTACCCTTTCTCTCTCTCTCTCTCTCTCTTTTTCTTTTTCTTTCTCTTCCCTGCCCACAGCCATGGCTAGAATGGTTCAAGCAAGTTGACCCTGGGTGCTGAGGATGGCTTCATGGCCTCACCTCAGGCTTTAAAATAGCTCAGTTGTGGAGCAACAGAGCAGCGGCTCCAGATGAGCAGAGCATCCCCTGGTAGAGGGCTTGCCAGGTGGATCTTGGTTGGAGCACATGTGGTAGTCTGTCTCTCTGCCTCCTCACCTCTCACTTAATAATAATAAAAAAGTAAAAGGTAGACCTTTTTTTTTTTAATTTTTAGTGACAGGAGGGGAGGCAGAGACAGGCACCCGTATGCACCCCAATTGGAATCTACTTGGCAAGCCCACTAGGGGGTGATGCTCTTTCCATCTGGGGCCCTTGTTCCATTGCCACCGGAGCCATTTTTTTTAGCGCCTGAGGCAGAGGTCATGGAGCCTTTCTGAGTGCTGGGGCCAACTTGCTTCAATCGAGCCATGGCTGCAGGAAGGGAAGAGAGAGAGAGAGAGAGAGAGAGAGAGAGAGAGAGAGAGAGAGAAGCGAGGAGGGGGGAGAGGTGGAGAAGCAGAAGCAGATGAGTGTTTCTCCTGTGTGCCCTGGCAGGGAATCTAACCTGAGACATCCACATGCTAGGCTGATGCTCTACCACTGAGCAAACTGGCCACAGCTTTGTTTTTATATATAACTCAAGATGATGCCTCCAGATGCTCAGAAATGAGTTGTAAAATTTATCTCTTGAGGTATGGGCAACCTTAGTGGAAACTGAGATAACCAGAGGCCACTTTCTATTTGTCAGAAATTTGTTTATTCCTTTAACATTTCTCCTGGGATCAAGGATTACTGCAGAGACCCCTGTACAACTTGCACATAATAATTAAAATATAGAAATGAGCTGTTGGCAGGAACTTTTACTGTGAGCCTTGGGTCAGAAGAGAGAAAGAGTAGTATTAAATGTATGGGTCTGGCAAGCACTAAGAACCTAAGGACATGGATGTGTTTTCATGTAACTGAGCAGAGATGAGAGTGGGTTGCTAGGGACTTAAAGATAGGCTTACAACCTCATTTTATTTCAACAGACATTAATAAGCACTGGGACTAGAAGAGCCTGGCAAACTAAAGACACTCAGTAGATATTTGTTAAATGAGTAAATTATTGTGAAACCATGAAGTAGACTCTACAGGAGACAAAACTTAGCACTGACTCTCCCCCTCCCCCTCCTATGTATGGTGTATTTGTGTTCCTTCTTTACTATTTGCTAGTTGATTTATTTCATTTTCCCTTTAACTTTTATATTGAAAATGCACATTTCCCAATATATTTTCTGATGACTTCCATGAGACAAACAGTATCTGTTAGCCACTACGTAGTCTTCATTTTATATTGTTTTTTATTTTAAAGGGTCAATTTTATAACAATCTCGGGTGTTCTGAACATTATTTAAATTCTGAGCAAGTTACAATGATTTGTATTATAGAAGCTCTATTGTAGATCAGTACAGACATAAAGATGGTTTCTTCCCACTCACTGATCCCCCACTTGTAGAGATGAAGCTGTAATCCAGACATAGGTAGCTGAACATACATTAACTAGCAAGAAGTTGTTTTCCATCAGTATGAAGATTGTATGAGTTTACTGGGGTTGTTTTCCATCAGTATGAAGATTGTATGAGTTTACTGGGGCTGCACTACAACTGACTGATTTAAACAATAGAAATGTACTGTCTCACAGTCTTGGAGACTAAGAGTCAGAGATTAAGGTATCAGCAAGGTTGTGATCCCTCTGAGGAACCTATCTAGACATCTCTCCTAGCTTGTGATAGTTCCCTGGCCGGTTGCAGCAAAATTCCAGTTTTCACATGGTATTCGCTTTGTGTGTGTCTGTATCCAAGTTTCCACCCTTTAAGAGTAGACCAGTAATATGGGATTAGGGCCTGCTCAGTGACCACATTTTACCTAATCACATCTGCAAAGATTCTATTTTTAACAAAGGTCACATTCTGAGGTACTGGGTATTTGGACTTCAACATATAAATTTTGAGGTTCAACTCATAAAGCAGATTTTATTAGTGAGATCAATAGAAATAAAATAATTGCTATTAAATGCATAAGTGTAATCCCAGGCTGATAGATCTTAACATGGGATTAACAAATTCTATTATCCTCCATTGTCTTGTGAGGTGCAAGTGGCTAAGAAAGACTGTCAATGTGGAAAATTTAAGAGTAAAATATTGCTATTGTATTTTATTCCAGAAGAAGGCTTTTGAAAATGTTCCAATAAAAATGAGATATATACTTGGTCTTAAAGCAAATTATCTTACTAAGATGTCTGAACACATATTTAAATTTATCAAGCAACATAAGGGTTAATATTAAATGACAATCTTCTGGTTCTACAATGAAACCAAGGTAAATGTTTAAACTCTATCATCATGAAAATTTAAAAGTAAGGAGAGACTAAATTCCTAAGTGGCAGAGGTGAAAGTTCAGCACATCTTCTCTCCAGCGAAACAATTTTTTCAATGCTAGGAGTTATTTTTAAAAAACTTGAAATCTCCAAAAATTGTCCTAAGGACTAGATCAAATGAAGAAGCATCTATTCGGGAAAATCTACCAAATCTATTTAAAAGCAGCAAGATATTATTCTATCTGAGCCACGACATGTACACATTTACTCCTATTCCCCAGCTCAGCATGACAGAGGCTCTGCTCCAGGTGGGTCTGGCCCAGAAGCTGGACCTGCCTCTCCTCCTCTCAGTCTAGAATCACAGTTTCACCCTAAGAGGGACAGTCTGTGGGCCTTACCCCAGCTTCTAGCTTTGTATTATAGAAGTTCTATTGTAGATGAGTACAGACATAAAGATGGTTTCTTCCCACTCACTGATCCCCCACTTATAGGGATGAAGCTGTAATCCAGACATAGATAGCTGAACATACTGGGCCCTGGTCTCCCCTGTCTCATAGGACAGATATTCTATGCTGGGAGGGGCAGCTGAGATTAGAATCTATATCCTGAACCAGAACCCCAATAATAGAGCAGGAATATTGCTCTGAGTAAGGTGAGTTACTGACTCCAGTCCTAGCTCTAGTACAGTGGCAGAGAGGTTCTGCTTAGGGGGTATGAAAAGTTAACATAAGAGAGCCATTTTCAAACGGAGCCAGAACAGCCATTCCAGAGGAACAGGCTTACACATCTTGCTCCTTGAACTGGGCAAAGTAATCTTTGAATTGGTCATAGCAGCATTGTCTTACAAAAAATTGTTTGTAAAGCCAACAGGAAAAGTAAACTTCCTCACCACAAAGACTAATGATTATAAACATTCTTTCAGAAGACAAAATCAGTAACCAGCCATCTATAGTGAAAGAGTAACTCAGCTTGTCAGCACAAATATAAATTTGTTTATCTATTTATGTAATTTTTCTCTTCCTGTTTTCATAAAAAACCCTTAACTTCCCCCTGTAATCAGGACACTATTTGAATTTCTGCCTGAATCTGTGCTCCCCAAATTTCAAATATTTTTTATCTCAAATAAATGCTTGTTGTTTCTTATTTGGGCTTTTTCTTTTTAGGTTAACAGGGAAGAGGCAGGACATAAGAACAGAAGGCTCCAATGTATGCACCTAAAAGAGACTAATTTTATTTGAGACAGAGTATGTGGAAGTTCATACTTAAGGGCATTGTCAAAAACAATGGAGATCTTGGTGGTGAGCAATTAAGAAGGTGATCAATGACACTTATAGCAAGAGTGAAATGATAGCTCATTTAGAAGTATAACAGAGAAATCCAATGAAAGAGACAGCTGAGAAGAGCCCTCCTGGGGTCAGAGCAGCCTCAGGACTGACAATGTCCTGTCCTTTCAAAGGGGTATAACTTTAATAAGATTAGATTATGGGTGATCCATGACATAAAGTATTGTCAGAAACAATAGAAGAATCCGCCAATAATTAGCAGAGTCCAATGACCAGGTATGCAACCAATAGAGACAACCAGATATAAGCTTAGAGGGAGATCGGAGAAAGAGATGAAGAGAACACAGTAAAAACACTAAAACTGGCAAAGTCACTGTGACTGCATGTGGTATTTTACACAACATATTATGATGTTAATAAGATATTTACTAAATAGTATATGTTAGACCTGGATTTTTTCAGAAGGGAGGGACAAGAATATACAATACATGATACAATGAAGTGTTTTTCCTTAGAAAAGAATTAAAAAATTGTTTAAACACAAAATAAAGTAAATGTATTAGAAAAGCAAACCCTATCAATTTAAAACAAAGTACATTAATACCACTGTATTGTGGCTCTCATCATTAAAAACAGAAATACAGAGTTTTTTTTTTAAATTATTTATTAGCTGTATAGTCATCTCTTCTTTGTTGCTACATCACATGATATACTAAAACCCAACTGTCATAGAAGCAACATGAGTGGAATCACCTTCACTTCCACGTCGGCACTAATGGGTAGGACTGCAGCAGCACAGAAACTTCTTATTGAATCAGCAATTAAAAAAAGGGGCACATATTGCAAAGATGTCAGTCTGCCTGGCCATTATTTAAATAAGTGCCTTTTTGTTCACAGATATACAGACCATTAGATGGATTTTTACAAAAAGTCTTTAATCAGTGCTTTTGTGAGGTGTGCTAATTGGCTACTGAAGACAAGGAACTAGGAGAAATATCAGGCCATAACTCCCTTTGGAGGGACTGTCAGGCTTCCCTGCATCATGTGTGAAGGTCATGCATGGAGTCAAGACCCTGGGGCTGGCTCAGAGATGGCCCAGTAGACTCAAAACATAGTGATGCAATACATACCCTAATTCTAGGAAGTGTTCCCTATGAATTTGAATGTAACTAAATTTGGCATCATGGGTGTTTCAGTCATGTTGGTGATTATTTGCTCTTCTGCAGCCCATAAAATGGATAGGCATTTTGATGTCTTGTCATTTCATTAGGCATGGGGGCATTCTATTTCAGACAGCAGCTTCTCTGTTTTCAGAGTCTTTTTAAATATACTTTGCATAAAATGTTTCTCAAAATTTTAAAATACTGTAAGCAATATCTAAGCAATTGATAAAGAAAAACAAAGGCAGCATATAGAATTTGAAAGCATAATTATATACATTTTTCTATCAAATTCACAAGCAGTTCTTTTGGATTATTTTTGTTGATACAATGGAATGCCTCTTCTTCTGGTTCTTTTTAATGGGTTATACACAGTATGCACATGAGTGAGATAACATACTTTTTAAAAGGTTATAATAAAGATAGACCAATGTTTAACAAATATGCCAAGATGTGTACATCAAAAATAGGCATTGATTTTTCAAAGCAATTTTCTAAGGATGTTCTATTTCCTCTCTTCTGTGATGCTATTTTGCTTAACATTGTCTAGAGTTGACTTATCATTCACTTATTCAGTAAATACACTGCTCACAGAAATTAGGGGATATTTTATAGCTTCATATTCATTTTGAAACATCCCCTCATTTTTGTGATAAGTATTTTTGTTGAGTACTTATTATGTGCTCTCTAGAAACTACAGGTGCAAAGACAAATAAAACATCATTCTTGACTTCAAGAAGCATATAGTTTAGAAAGGAAGGGCAAAGTAAGGTACATGTCAGTGGATGTGTGTCCCAAGTTCTACTGAGGTCAGAGGTAGCTTCACAGTGAGGTAATATCTGAACAAATTAATAGTTTTTGCCAGATTAAAATGGAAAGGGGTCAGGGTTCAGGCCTAGTGAATAGTAAATGAAAATCCACATGGGCTTAGAGTATTGAAGCCTAGAGTACTGAAATATTTTCTAGCCTTCAAGCAAGTTGTGTTTCTCAAGCAGGGTATGGAAAACACAGAAAGACTTGGTCAGACAGCAAGAAGGGCTTGCGATGGAAGGGTTTTTCAGTCAATAACACCTATCTTTTTCTTTATAATCACAGTTTCTGTTTGACCTCACATTGTATTGCAAATTTAGAGCATCTTTCTTTACTAGACGTAATTCTGTAATTTTGTTTACATTTTCTAAAAATCACACTTACTGTCAAATTAAAAAATAATACACTATTTGTTGTATTTAAGGACCTTCAAAATATTAGTCACCAGTCATGATGGCAATTCTCAAAGAGGAGTCCTGGTATATTTTTAGCTATGACTAAGCTTAGTCATGAAGTCTGGTTTGGAGGTGACAAGTATTATTTGAAATTTTTACATTAGGTGTGTTTTCTAAAGAATTAGACTTATTATCTTATAAACATACTTTGTGTGGGCTAATAAATGCTTTCACAGGCACCCACAGTC
The DNA here is from genome assembly GCA_037038555.1 of Rhynchonycteris naso. Lineage (NCBI taxonomy): Eukaryota > Metazoa > Chordata > Mammalia > Chiroptera > Emballonuridae > Rhynchonycteris > Rhynchonycteris naso. The sequence continues at coordinate 236,579,974 of CM072998.1, forward strand.
ACTCTCTGCTACTGGCTTAGACTGGTTTTCTTGACAGCCTATATTTACTGTCATGATGTTTAATTCTTTGTTTACTAATTTGTAGGTAAATGTTTCCACAGTGTTTTGATGTCTCAGCATTTTCAGGGATCTTTTTCTTCCAGTCAGAATAAACTTAATTCTTATAGTCATTCTATTCAATGGTTCAGTTACAAACATAAAAGCAAAAAGCATAAGATCCTCATCCAAAATTGACATTTCTTATTCTATCTTTTGGCTTTTATTTTTTCCTTTGGTAAAATTTCAACTGTTCAAATGGGAAGTTGCAAGGCTACTATTTCTACAACTTTTATGTTCTGACCCTCTATCTGTACTTACTCTTAGCATGATCTGGCAAGTTTGACAAAGCCAATAAAGTAATGTAAAATGTATAGCACACTTGATACATTACACAGTTTTCCTAATGTACATTTACCTGTCATCCAGAAAAGTGGGAAAGGGATCTCTCCAAACACTTTGCTCATGTCTTTTTCTGCCTGAAGGAAGATCTGACTCCTACTTCTTTTTTCAAACTTTGCCCATGACTTTCTTTTTTTTTTTAATTTTTTTTTAAATTTATTCATTTTAGAGAGGAGAGAGAGAGAGAAAGAGAGAAAGGGGGAAGGAGCTGGAAGCATCAACTCCCACATGTGCCTTGACCAGACCAGTGCAGGGTTCCGAACTGGCGACCTCAGTGTTCCCAGGTCGACGCTCCATCCACTGCGCCACCACAGGTCAGGCTTGCCCATGACTTTCTATCCTTAACCCGACTAGATACTTTCAGGCACATAGAATAATTTGCTATACTGAAATCTGCCCTCATACCCTGTGCTTTGACACATGCTTTTTCCTCTTCTTGAAAAAATTTTCCCTCCAGTGTTCCACTTTCTGAAATCACATTCTGCATGTCCAAAACATCACAAAGATGATGCACAGTGGAAACTTGCAGAATAAGGCTCAGAATTCTCACTTGCCTTCTCCCCTCACTAATTATATAAGAAAATATAACACAGATGGTGAGACACTTTATGGGGAAATAGTTTGCAGGATATGGAGTGGTTTCGTGTGCTGTCTCTGCGATCAGATTGACTACATTTGCATCCTAGTTCTGTCCTTTCTTCCTAGAGCTTTAGATAAATTATCTTTTGGCACCTCTGCTTCCTTTTAAATAAATGATGATGGAATAATGAAGTACTTATCTAGTCTTCTCAGCACACTCTTATGTAAAATTAGGATAATACTAGAACTTTAAATAAGGTTGCTGGGAGGGTTAAATAAAATTAATACAGTAACAATTAGATCATTTTTCTAATTATTAGAAAAATGGAAATAATTTTCAAAATGTTAACTATTTAATACTTATTATCTTAGCAAATTTCAAATTATAGTACTGACTCACCTAAATAAATAAAACTCAAACCAAAACTTTTTGTTCTTTCACATACTTAAGATGCCTAAACTAAGTGTCTCAGGGATTCCCTTTATACTCGATTAAGTGATTTACTCTCCTCCTTGTTCCTCTTCACTCACTGCAGCAGTTTCTGTAGCTCTCTGCTGTGTGTACTAAGGATTAGAAAATGTGCCAGAAACTTGAGAAATGTAAAATCTCCTCTTCAGATCAGAGCTGTGATTAGGCAGATCAAAGGCTGGGTGAAGGCAATCGCTTTCAGTTTTAGGCTTGAGCATTTGCATATTCATTTACCCACTCAGCATTTGTCCTGTGGGGTGTACTTGTACTCATCTGACTTTTACCATCATTCAGCTATCCACTGGAATATTTGGTGAATCAATAAGACTATGTATTTAAAATACTAAATAAAGGCCTGACCGGTTGGGTCAGTGGTAGAGCCTCAGCCCGACATGTAGATGTCCCAGGTTCGATTCTTGGTCAGGTTACACAGGAGAAGCACTCATCTGCTTCTTCACTCCTCTCCTTCTCACTTCTCTCTCTCTCTCTCTCTCTTTCTCCTCCTTTCTCCCCCTCCTGTAGCCATAGCTTGATTGGAGTGAGTCAGCCCTGGGCACTGAGGATGGCACCATGGCCTCTACCTCAGGTGCTAGGAAGAGTTTGGTTGCTGAGCAACAGAGCAACAACACTCCAGAGGGCAGAGCATCACCCCCTCGTGGGCTTGCTGGGTAGATTCTGGTCTGGATGCACGTGGGGGTCTGTCTATCTGCCTCCACTCCTCTCACTGAATAAAATAAAATACTGAATAATAAAAATGAATATGCTAAAAAAATCAAGTGTTAAATAGAACTTCCTTATAGAATACAAACTTATAGAGTTTGCTGTTAGTTGGGCATCCACCCAACCTTTTACAGCAAAGCAATATTTTATAGACTAATTATATGGCCAGGGGCCGCCGCCATCACGGTCATTCACATGCAGGTTCTCATTGGATTCAAGCAGACAGTAAAGGAACAGTGGAGCCAAAAACTGGTGGGCCATTTCTTTATTCTAGCCTTACACCAGCTGGTGAGTAAACACACACTGGGCTCCAAAACCCTGACACACTCTCCGGTATTTCCTAGAATCAAAGGCCCCCATAAGTCTCAGTCACCTCTGGTTCCCCATCTGCACACCTTCTCCCTTCTCCTCTCTGCACAAACTGGCTTCTCCTTCAGCACCCTGCCATCTTGGCTTCCTTCTTCCTGCTCCTTCTTCTTCTTTTTAAAACTTTTTGGCACGAAACCCCTCTTCCAGCAAACATTAGCATAACGATAACCCTTCCCAAACAGGAAGGTAATCCACAATTTGCAACCAACAGCCCTGCTCTGAGGGCAAGCACATGTGTGGCTGTTCAGCACCATTTTTAACAATAAAAGTGAGCAAACTAAAAAAATACAAATTTTACAAACTTATTTGCTTGACACTAATTTTCTACCTTTAGGAAGCAATAGGTGTCAATGGAATCAATACCTAATGAAATCTTCAGAATTAAAGTTCTGATCTTCCAAATTACCTCCCTTTCTCCTTCCTTTAATGACTACACTGCAGCACTCTTGGCGGCATTAAGAATCACCTGATTGCCTTTATTGCTAAAACCTCTAAAACAAACCACCTCAGCCATATCAGCCAAAACATATCAACCCTCAGTAGCACAGTATAATATTTTATTCTGCTTCTCAAAATCTAGTAGTTAGCATTTTATTTTTCAGGATGTATTCACAATTGCTTTTAAGAAGTTGTTATCTGAAAATAAATGCTGCCTCTTTATGTAATAGTGTCGTGTTCAAAGTCATCTTGTTTCAGGTCAATAAGTACTCTTATTCATTACTGCATATTCCTGTTGGAATAGAGTTAATACTTTGAGTTATGCAACTAAAACATCAAACCTCAGCATCACACACATAATAATTGCCTTTCTTCATCATTTAGAATAAGAAAAGTTGACAAAAGCATCCCTAATTATAATATTATAAAAATTTAAAGTATAATTCTTTCCTTTACTAGTGGTATTTAGAATTTGCATATTTATTTTTTGATGAGATTTATAGCAGAAATACAGCATAACTGGAGATAAGACACAGTTCTCTTTTGACCTTGACATGACCTCTCCCCCTTAGTCCTAGTGTTACTCTTCTAGGTTAAAACTCAGCTTCCTATTTGGAGAACAGGAACAAGAATACAGATTTCATGTGTGAAGAGAGAAAGAAGCATGATAGAGGTGGAAATGCTTTGATGAAATGATGCCATATAAACGTTTATCATGGGAACTTCTACTTAATTTGAAAACCAATCAAGCATACCAAAAGAAGTCATGTTAGAAATTAGAACACCTTATTATTAATTCTAAATTATTTTTCTTTGCCTTGGCAATAATAAAAATGGAAAGTATCTTGGTTAAGGGAGACAAGCAAAGAAAAATAATTTGGAAAAAAAATAACATAATAAAATATCAAAGTTGAGATCTGAAATACATCATATTTAGAATAATTATAATTTTTTCTTTTGAAAATGAAAATAATTACCTTTTTCAACATGTTAATAAATTTAAAGTTTTAAATATATGACTATATGTACTATGTGTATTGCCAACTCTCTTTGTATTAAATGTTCGACACATCAGCATTTAATTTATTTTTAGACATGAAATGGTTTTAAAGGATAATTTTTGCTGTAATAGTAAAGCCACAATAACAAACAGAGACATATTAATATTTTTTGACTGAACTAAACATAATTTTACTCATTTTTGAATCTTAAATTTAGAAATGCCTAGTTTGATTCTTTCATTGAATACATTAGTCACCTGTGCAGTATTGTGTTGAAGGTCTGCCATGTTAATAAATAGTAGGTGTCAAGTACAAAACACTTGCTACAAATACCAAAGATACAGAAGTGAACTCAATAGAAAAAAGTCCTGGAAATACACAAGAAGTTGTTAGAAACTTGCATTATTCTTTAGGTTATTTAGAAGATAAAGCTCAATTTCTCTGTCTGCATGTGGATTTAAACCTTACCTAGTATCCCACAGTAAATCACTTACTAGTTCTTTAAGTAAATTGAAAACATTAAAAATAACTGGGAAAGATTGAAATGAAAAAAATACAGCTGGTGGAAGTTCAAATAAATTCTGTGTTTTCTACTCCTCAATGTTTGCATAAGCAGAAGAATGTCATAGAATTAAGATTTAATTTTCTGGGGGGTTTCTTATTCTTTCGATATTTAGAATGCACATGTCTTTTCTCTAGAATTTTGATTGTTATAGGAATGGCTTTTACTCTTTTATATGTTATCACAGTTTTCCAACTTTCCTTATTAAACCTTATATTAAACTCTTACCGAAGGAAGCTGGGTAAGAAAAGTGGCCAAATAACCTTTGAAGTAGTTTCTTGATCATGTCAGTCTTTTGATTTTGTTTCCCAAGATTCCATAACAAAGTTGGTGCCTAGCATTGCCCCTCTTAATTTAAGTGCATCCTTAAACTTGAATTTGATTATTTCTTAAGAATTCTTGGACATGTTTGAGAGAATTGGATGACACCAGATCCCTTCAGCTAGGTTCTTATTAGAATCAATGGAGCCAGAAGGCAACAGGCAGTTCTTCTCAGGACTATAGCTTTCTCTTTGATATATGACTGTGTATTTAATTATGTCAGTGAGAACATTAAGAGGAAGCAAATAGAATTTTTTTTGAGTTAACACTAAGTGTTAGGCTCTGAGCTCAGGGCCTTCCATGTGCTACCCTAAAATAAAGTATTCACAGTGCTCATTACAATATTTAAAGTAGTTCCCCATCTCAGAGGCAATAAATCGAGCCTTCCACAGCTTAAGACATTTGCCCTAGTTTTCAGAGTTTGGTGCTCAACTTTAGAGCCTGTGTGATGAACTTTCTCACAGCCTTGCCTGCCAGGGGTTTCTGCCTGGGAACCGCCAATGTTTGTGTTGGCAACTCTGCTCTTGGGATGGAGAATAAGGAGCTGGTCAGGACCAAAATAAGTGTGTCCTGATTCAGATGACATTCGAGTCTGAAACAAAATCAAAAGAAAGGAGCTCAAATCTATCTATTCTCATTTGACATATCATGAGGTCCTGGTATAAGCCAGAGCCCATGGCATCTGTGCAGTAGCTATGCCAAAAGACATGACCCAACAGTGGGAGCACATGTGCTGTTGCTCCCATGGTTATGTAACCTGCTGCCTAATCCTCTATATTTCTCCATATATAAGACACATGTTTTTTTCTAAAAATTTGGGGGTCCAAAAATTGGGAGGGTCTTATACAGAGGTTGTAGTTTTTTAACATGCGTTTCCCGCTTTTTTGCACTTGTTGTCTTTGTGCTCATTGTTTTGTACTTGTTACTGGTATATTATGGTAGGATACATTTTGCCACATTCAACCCAGAAATGGCTCAGAAAACATTTTTGTACAGTGCTGAATTCAAGTTAAAAGTGATGCAGTTTGTAAAAGTGAATGAAAATTGTGCTGCTGAATGTAAGTTTGGTCCTCCAACTGAGAAATCAACCCGAGACTGGCTATTGGAAGAAGAAACCCTAATGAAAATGTCACAGCAGAAGAAGGCCATGAGAAGTAAGTCAGCAAAATGGCCTGATTTAGAGAGGGATTAAAGATATGTATTGAAGAGCAAAGGGCAATTGGAATTCCCGTGTTCACAAAGATGGTTCAATATCAGGCAAGAAGAATTGCTGATGAAAAAGAAGTTACTGATTTCAAAGGAGGACACAATTGGTGCTTCAGATTTATGGAACAAAACGGACTAAGCATGTATACATGCACCAGACTTGCCCAAAAGATGCCTGAAAGCTATGAGCAGACGGTCCTGGTCCTTGAATTTCTTGTTTTGTCATTCAATGTTGGAAGACACATCAGTTTGAGTTGGGACAGATTACAAATATGGACAAAGTTCCCCTTCAATTTGATGTCCCAAGTAACAAAACTATGGATAAGAAGGGGGCAAAAACTGTAACTGTGAAGACAATTGGACATGAAAAGAACCATTCTACAGTTGTTCTAGCTTGTTGTGCTAATGGAACCAAGCTGCCTCCTATGCTGATTTTCAAATGCAAAACAATGCCAAGAGAAGACATTCCTTGAGGAGTGATTGTCCATATTCATGACAAGGGTTAGATGGATCAGGATGGGATGAAGATCTGGTTTGAGAAAGTTTGAAGAAGGAAATCAGGTGGGCTCTTGTCCAAACCTGCCCTATTGGTGCTTGATCAATTCAGGACACACATAACAAAAAACACAAAGAAGATTGCTGCAAAGCAAAAAACAAAACTTGCCGTCATACCTGGAAGCTTGACATCCCAGCTCCAACCACTTGATGTCAGCATTAATAAACCCTTCAATGCTGCCATGAGAGACAAATGGAACCAATGGCTGAAGTCTTCTGGGGACAATTTGACATCAGCAGGAAGAGTGAAGAAACCAACCATAGGAGAAGTTTGTACCTGGGTGAAAAGATCCTGAGATAATATCAAGATTGAGATCATTGTCAAGTTATTTAAAAAGTGTGTCATTTTAAATGCCATAGATAGAACTGAGGATGAGGCAATATATGAAGACAGAGATTTCATCATCAGACACAGATGAGGACAAGCTAATGGATGGGAGTTTTGACAATGGTGAGGAATGTATAAATTTTATGATGAATAAAACTTGAGTTCAATAACTTTATGTTATATATATATATATATATATATATATATATATATATATATATATATATTTAAATTCTGAGCCCCCAAATTAAGGTGCATCTTATACATGGAAGCGTTTTATACATGGGGAAATACTCAACAGGAGGAGGAGGCACATGCGTGAATGCTCCTGCACTGTATAAACACTGGACTTGAACAATAAAATGTGCTGTGGCTTTTCTTACTACCCCCCACCCTATGTTGGCTCTGCATGCCTTCTTTTCCCTTGGCATCTCACCTCCCAAGGGGCCTCTGGACCCCCACAAGTGGCTCAGTGAGCAAGATAGGCAGGACAAGGTGAGTGGTGCTGGGGGACTGCCCACTGCTATGGAGAAGCCCAGGGTGGAGTGGGCAGAGATGTTGCCCCTGAGCTCCTTGTGATACCTGGTAGAGATGTGATACCTGATGCACTGGACGTCCCCAGAATGGAAAGTCCATCCTCGCCCAGAGGGGACCCAGAGAGCTCTTGAACAATTGGAGCCAAATGTCCCAGCAGCCCACTGAGAAGGAGCAGGCCCGGTAGCTTGGCTGCAGCCACTACAGCACAAGGAAAAAGACTTAGATCAGTGCCTGGGTGATGTAGAAGCATGCTACCCAAGGCGGCCCTCCCAAGTACGAGAGAACAAGAAGCCACAATCTCGAGTTGGGAAAGGGAAGGCCAGTGCCACAAAGGGGAGTGTTGCCCTGAAACACAAGACTGAGATCAAGGCCTTTAAAATCAGCTGGCACCACTTGTGGTGTGATTTGTGGAGACAGCTGTGTTTAGAGCACAGTTCCTGCCTTTACCACAAGGTGGTAGCAAAGTTCGCAAAATCCAGGTGGTGGGCCTGGCTCTGGCTATTTTTCTGAGTAGGGGGGAGGCCAACAGTCCCGGGAAATGGAGGTTCTGGAGAACGGGAGGCCTCATGTTGAAATGGCCATCTATTGGTCCCCCGACAATGTCCAGCATGTCCTAGCCTTGGTGGACACAGGTGCATACTCTAACTTTTGGCAACCCAGACTTGTTCAAGGGACAGATGGTGACCATAGAGGGTTGTGGGAGGCACCAGGTACTGGTCTGTAAGACAACAGCGACTATGGGGATTGGCAGACTGCTTCTTAGGGCATACAAAGTTTATATATCCCCTTTTGCAAAAAATATAAGCTGGCTCTAACCATCACCCAGGGACAATTTTGGTGTGGCTGCGAGTAGTGAAAACCATGGTGATGGGGCATCTGCACTACGCCCTACACCTCCCTCAAGCAACTTGAACTGTGTTAGTGAAACAGTACTGCCTGCCAGGGGAACATGAGGAAATCAGCCAGACAATTTTAAAGCTAAAGAAAGCTGGGATCATTTGGCCAACACACAGCCTATACAATACCCCATGTGGTCTATCTGGAAACCTGATGGTTCCTGGCATATAATGATATACTACTGGGAGCTAAACAAAGGTCACCCTACCTCTGCATGCCACTATCCCAGACATTACTGAACTGATGGATCTGTTGTCAGTGAAACTGGGCCGATACCACTATGTAGTGGAGTTGGCTAATGCTTTCTTTAATATTGACATTGATGCTGCTAGTCCAGAGCAGTTTGCCTTCAGTGGGAAGGCTGGTGATAGACATTTCAAGTATTCCCACATAGTCCTACTCTGTGTCATGACCTGGTGGCCCAAGATTTGGCCACATGGAACCACTCTGACATAGTGCGATTATTCCATTACATTGATGACATGATGATAACCTCTAATTCTCTTGAAGATCTTAAAATGGCAGCCCATGGTCTTCGAGAGGCCCTGACAGGGTACGGGTGAGAAAAAGTCCAGGGACCTGTTACTCTGTCAAGTTTTTGGGTATTGTCTGGTCAGGTAAGGCAATATTATACCTGAGGCAATAATTGACAAAATTTAAGCATACCCCTGACTGAAAACTATGAAACAGTTGTAGACTTATGTAGGTCTATTAGGGTTCTGGCAAAACTTCATACCCCAACTGGCCTTGTTGGCCAGACCCTTGTATTGATTGACTTGGAAGGGTGAGAACTGGGACTGGACCCCTGAGGCACAGCATGCCTTCCATGCCACCAAAAGGGTGACGGCACAAGCCCAGATGTTACGGGTAATAAACCCAGCCCTGCCATTTCTGATGTTGGTCCAAATAGAAGAGACAGGCTTTGGCTGGGGTCTTTGACAAAAGCAGGGTAGTTGGAAGATTCCCAATGGCTTTTGGTTCCAGGTGTGAAAGAAAGCTGCCATATAGTATTCCCTCACTGAAAAGCAGTTGACAACAATGTGTGCTGCCTTGTTGGCCTGTGAAAGTATCACAAGGCCACAGCCAGTCACAGTACAGACCATGTATCTGGTCAAAGTCTGACTTCATTCTTGGGCTACCCGCCCTCAAAATGGGATGGCGCAGACTCTTACCTTGACCAAGTGGGGTGCATATCTAAGCAATGGGCCCGGTCCTTATCTAGCACCCTCACACAGGAGCTGTACTCCCTGCTGGGACCTATACAGTTTATAACCAAAAAATGGGATATAGAAGTGGCCCTAGATAAAATGCAAAAAAGTCCATACCTGGAGAGGAAACAACCTCCTCCAGTGGAAGTGTGGCACACAAATGACTCCTATGGGGGGCAGCCCCCAATGTGAACGACTGTTTTTTTGCTGTCTCAAACAGAAACCTTTGGTTCGAGACAGACACAGGACAATCCACTCAATGGGTTGAACTACCAACGATATGTCTGGTCCTAATTAAAACAAAACAAAACAAAACAAAACATCCGTACATCTACAGACAGCTGGGCTGTCTACTGTGGCCTAATGCTATGGCTGCCCCATTGGGTCACTCAGAGTTGGCTTATCGGCCCACCACCCTCTGTCAGGGAAAGAGATGTTGCAGGACCTGTAAAAGTGTGGCTTGCAGGAAGGAGCCATATTTTACCATATTTCTGGACATTGACCCTTGCAGACCCCTGATAATGATGCTGCAGATGCCTTGACGCAAGTCTAAGCGACAGTTGCGAACACAGTATGGTTGCATGTGGAGGCTCATACAATGGACTTTGTTGCGCAGGGCTAAGGACTAACTGTGTCCTGAGCGAAGGCCAAAAAGGCCATGAGGCAGTGTCCGTGGTGTGCGCATCAATACCCATAGAGGAGACGCCTGGCTTCCTTCCCAGGACAGATACCTAGCGGGGAGAAGCCACTGCCATCATGGCAAGTAGATTACATAGGCCCCATGCCAAAAGACCGGGAAGTCCGGTATGCATTCACAGCAGTAGATACTGCCACTGGCTTGAGATATGCCTATCCTGTAGCCAGGGCTGATCGGGAGCACACCATACAGGCTTTTCAGTGACCTTTCAGTGGCCTATGGCTGCTCCCAAGAAACTCCTTCTACTGGACAAGCTACCCAAAGGTGGGCTAAAAACAATGACATGCATGGTCAGTTATATGTACCATATCACCCTCCTCAAACTACTGACATGATTAAACATTTCAACAGACTGCTAAAAAAAAAAAAGACTAAAAACACTGACGCCCTTAAAAATGTGGTGGAAGCTGCAGCTTCCCATTGTGGTGCAGCTGCTGAATGAGCAGCCTCACTAAACAACAACAAAAAAAGCCCTCTGAATTGGGTGCTAAAAGGGGCAACTTGCCGCCTTAAGGTGACCCCTTTCAGATCCATGGACCTGCTATACAGGTACAGGATAGGGCTCTAGTGCTACTGGATCTGTCTATGGTGGCCCTGGGCTGGGAGGAAAAATGGAGCTAGCCATGGAAACTAGAGACAGAGGGCTCTCCATGGGTAGTGTTACTAAAACCCTGGGAAGCAGGCCTAGTGAAAGGTTTGACCCTCACACTCTGGCGCACCAAGTGGCTGGTGGAGGTGTGAGTGACTGCCTGCTGAAGCTCCCTCCTCCCTTCTGAGAGGCTCAGTTGCCTGCCTGCTGAAGCTCCCTCCTCCCTTCTGAGAGGCTCAGTTGCCGTAAAACTGTGGCCTCTGCTCTTCTACACAGTAGCTCTTAGTGAGGGGACCCCTCCCCTGAATGCAGGTGTACAAGTCTGGTGTCATTGACTGGGAGGCCTTTCAATATCTGTCACCTTTCTCTCACAGGACAAGAGGGTGAGTTACATTCTTGCTGAGGGACGGGACTGGCCTATGATGGTTTCACTTTCTGCTCTGTCATATCGTCCAGGAAGATGGCCAGCAACCGTCTCATGTCATGGGTCCACACGTCTGCGTGAGTGCATCCAGTGTCCCATTGCTGGATTTGCACTGAGCTGCCTGCAGAGATGGCAGAAGGGCTTCCTTGACATGTCACCCTGCCTTCCTCCAGAACTGGACTGATCTGTGTGCCTGAAACACCCACCACACGAGTCCAGAGTAAAATAAGTGTCTCGGCAGACTATTGAGATGCTTTTCTAGAACTCTCGCCACAACAAACCACCCTTGCTAAAAAAAAAACTGTGTATAACAGTTAAGGTTGGATGGCAAACATTCATACAAAACTTTTACAGGTAGCTTCTTTTTGCATAAAACAACACAATGACAGTGTGCCTGACTGTACCGTGGGCTGGCTGCCCACAGACCTGTGTGCCAACCTGACGTTGTCTCCCACCACAAACCACTGATGGAATCAAAAAAAGTGTATAAGTACAAAGTCTACAGATTTTCTGCCAAAAGACAGATTGTGGGTCTGTGGCAGGTATGGCTGGTCCTAGCTGCCTGCTCAGTGGACTGGCCCTTGTACTTGGAGTTGCCCTTTTATCTATGGCAAGGTAGTACCGACATTGGCACAAAAGTCCCTAAATTGGGACCCCATGTATCACTTCTGACATAGAAAAAAAAAAGCTGTCTGGTGGTTTTCCCCTCTGGCTCTCTTTGTAACAGGGGGTGATACTATTAATGCAAAATTACAGGTTGAGACATTGGCCCAACATGTAGTAGCCCAAGCCTTGAATGTCACTTGCCATTCCCTGAGTCTCCTCCTTGATGAGACTACCTAAATGCAAAAAATAGTCTTACAAAACCACATGACCTTAAACTTGCTTACTACAGAACAGGGTGATACTTGTGCCCTGTGCATGTGAACTGCTGCATCTATATCCCTGACAATCAGCAGCAGATCCATGAGGCTTTGTAGGAGATGGATGCTGAAATGTCAACCATCCAGGCCCTATCAGAGGACCCTCTCTCCCACTGGTGGGGGAGCCGGGAAAGGTCCTAACAATGGGCCTTTGTTTCCTCTACTACTGTTGTGGCCTCGGAGCCCAAGGGAGGGCCCCATAAAAAAATAGCCAGATGCCCTGACCTCTACAGGGGTGGTGTGTGAGGTCCTAGTACAAGCTAGAGCCCATGGTGCCTGTGCAGTAGCTATGACAAAAGACATGACCCAAAAGTGGGAGCACATGCGCTTTTGCTCCCAGTATGTGACCTGCTGTCTTGTCTTGCCTATAGTTACTCAACAAGAGGAGGAGGCACGTGCACATACAAATCCACAGGAGAAAAAGTGAACACCAGAACCTGGGAAATCTGCTGCAATGTTCCCGAGCACATTTGAAATGATCACATCTATCTGTGCTCTGAGAAATTAAGTAGGAATCAGCAGCCATCATAACACTTGGCCAACAGTAGGCACTCTATAAACACCTGTGGAAAAAGTGAGGAAAAGGGATGTTACCATCTCTTGACTCTGAAAACCAAAAGGGAGCATTTCCTTGAAACTTGATTGGTGTGTTGGCTAGCCCAGTCCTGAAAAGCACAGTTACTTCTTTGGGTGGATAATTGAATGGTGTTTGTAGGATTTTTTTTGATCTTGCATGATACCCAACATGATTTCCCAACATGATATATTCAACAATATTGAAAAATTGTATTCCATGTGAGAAGCACAGAGTTGGATAGTTTCAAGCTGGAAGAAAATATAGTGACCATTTAGCATGCTAATTATTTAGATAGTTAGTAGGAGACTCAAGACTTGAATCCACTGCCTCCAGTCCATATACCTGTCAAATTCTAGTCTCTCTTTAACTCTTTAAGTAAATTTTTATTATGAGAGTACACAATGTCTATGTGGAGTTCTGTTGGGAAAACAGCTGTGGTAGGCTTGCTCGCTTGCACTTTGCATGATTAGTGTGTGAGCACATGGCAGAGCCATGTGTGTATAGCCTATGTGAGGCTACAGGTGCTTTACGTTGGGTCAGATTGCTTACTCGCCATCGCAAAGGGCTGTTTTATTGTTCCTTCACCTGCTGCCTTGAGAAGAGGTTTTCCCCTGCCTGTTTGCTCGTCTACCGTTGTGAGACTCTATTAAACGAAATGGCCCAACGCTTTCCAGCTCTGCAGCTCTTCTGCCGTCTGCCAGAATCCAATGTGAACCTGCCTGGCCTTGGCCACCAGAATTACAAGTTCCAAGAAGAATAATAAAATACCCTTCAACTTAAGAAACTGAACATTACCAATGTCTATGAAGCTTTTTCCTCCCTTCACCTCATCCTCATGGGCAACCATTTTCTTGAATTTCAAGTTAATTATTCACTTTTTTTTTTTTTTATACCAGGTTACCTCTCTTGATCTGAAATATTTCTTTTATTATGAGAGTCAAATGCACAAGTATTCCCTGAAGCACAATGGATATTTTATAGCTCTCATATAAGATCAGAATTTTGACGCCATAAAAACAGCCAATTAGTGCACTGCTGGTGGGAATGCAGATTGGTGCAGCCACTGTGGAAAACAGTTTGGAGATTCCTCAGAAAATTAAAAATCAAACTGCCTTTTGTCCCAGCTATCCCACTTTTAGGAATATTCCCTAAGAACACCATAGCACTGTTCGAAAAGAAGAAATGTGCCCCCATGTTCGTGGCAGCATTGTTCACAATAACGAAGATATGGAACCAGCCCAAGTGTCAGTCAGAAGACGAGTGGATTAAAAAGCTATGGTACATATATACTATGGAAAACTACTCAGCCATAAGAAACGATGACATCGGATCATTTATAACAAAATGGATGTACCTTGATAACATTATACGGAGTGAAATAAGTAAATCAGAAAAAAAGAAAAACTGAGAACAGCATGATTTCATACATAGGTGGGACATAAAAGTGAGAATATGAGACATGGACAAGAGTGTGGTGGTTATGGGATGGGGGGAGGGAGGGAGGAGTGGGATAGGGAGGAGGGGAGGGACACAGGGAAAACCAGATTGAAGGTGACAGAGGACAATTTGACTTTTGGTGATGGGTATGCAACACAATTGAATGATAAGATAACCTGGAGATGTTTTCATTGTACATATGTACCCTGATTTATTGGTGTCACCCCATTAGAATTAATAATAATAAAATATATATATAAAAAAAACAGCCAATTAGTCTTCCAGATCAATCTTGCACCTGCATCCATTAGTCACCAACTCATTCCCTTTGGCTTGAGATGACACCTTTGCTTCTGACCATTAAGAACTTACTTTCTGGCAGTTTCATATCCTTTAATAATGAAAATTCATAAGAATAATACGTTCCTTTGGAGAATTCTATTTCTCTAAACTCATTGCACTGCTTTGTATCCTATTTATTTTAATGTACTATTGTTTGAAAACCAGATAACAACAAAACCTGACCTCTTCTCTTTCTTAGCATTAACATGGCTTACTGGGAACAAACAAAAACAGTTGTACACAAATGTTTTCAGTTTTAATTTCTGTTCCCTGGTGAAGACATTATGTGATTGGTACCATGGCAACATGGTGCTTGAGCATCAAATAGGTATTACTCACTCATAATCTCACTCACAAATTCTCTTTATAAGTGTTAAGAGAGGTGTGATCTTCTCTTAGAACTCACTAAATTAAAAAAGGCTGAAGAAAATCTAATTAGTCTTTTCAGAAGTGTCTTTCTAGGGTCTGATAATATCAAATTACTGTTTCATATTTTTTTTTCTGTATCCACCAGGTGCAGGTGCAGCACATAGCTGTCCTAGCAAGCATCAAGGAAGTGGAGAATTAAGGCAACACTAGAGCAAGCGGGCAAACGAAACTCATTGAGCTCTGGAGTTTATCTTTGATTTGTGATATTTCAGGTTGTTGAGTTTTCCCCATTTCTTCCTTTCCACCTTCTTTCTTTCCTTCCTAACTAATTTACGGGTTATTTGGTAGTGTACTGTTGGTGGTAAGGTTAATAACTTGGTTATAAATTGTCTGCTTTTTGTTGTCTGTACTGAATTATCAGAGTTAAATATTCCCCATATGATATGAGCCAACTGGCCAGGGCCCCAGGTAGTCTTGATGTAGTCTGGGTTCAGAGAATAGCATTAACTCAATAAATAAATCATCATCAGACCTGGCCAGTTGGCTCAGTGGTAGAGCATTGGCCCAGCATTTAATGTGCTGGGCTTGAATCCTAGTCAGGGCACAGAGAAGAAGCAACCATCTGCTTCTCCACCCTTCCCCCACCCCTTTCTCTCTCTTTTACTCTTGCAGCCATGGCTTGAATGGTTTGAGCCATCAGCCTCAGGCACTGGGGTGGCTCAGTGGAGCCTCTACCTCAGGTGCTAAAAATAGCTGTGTTGTGAGCATGGCCCCAGATGGAGGTTGTCAGGTGGTCCTCGTAAGGCACATGTGGGAGTCTGTTTCTCTAACCCCCTTCCTCTCACTTGAATAATAATAATTATAATAAGAAGAAGAAGAAGAAGAAGAAGAAGAAGAAGAAGAAAAAAACTACATGGCAGGAAATGAAGTAAAAGCTGCACAAAGTGGGAAAGAAAAAATAAAACTATCTTTGTTCACAGATGGCATGGTTATTTATTTAGAAAATCTAAAAGAATTGCCATAAATGAAACTTCAGAAACTAATAAGTCAGTGGTTCTTAACCTTTTTTGAGGTACCGAACCCACCAGTTTCATATGTGCATTCACTGAACCCCTCTTTAGTGATAAATAAAATATGATTTTTCCCCCAAATTCAAGACATAGGTATATGTTTTTTTACTGGTGCACAAAATGAGCCGTGCATGAACATCACTTCGCTCAAAGAACAAAACAAACAAAGTACATGAACTCACAACAAATTACGGTATTACTTTATTCTAGCCTCTGCAGCAGAGGCTTCTCCGAATCCCTGAGACAGACTCATTGAACCCCTAGGTTCAATAGAACCCAGGTTAAGAACCACTGTAATAAGTGGTAATGGAAAGGTCACAGGATACAAGGTTAATATTCAGAAGTCACTTTACTTCATTTAGATATATAAAAGCAATAAAAAAGTGAAATTTGAAATTAAAACACAATAAATATCATTTACATTAGCAAATGAAATATTTAGGTATAAATCTAAAAACATATGCAGGATCTATATGAGGAAAACTACAAAACTCTGATAAAGAAATCAACAAACTAAATAAATGGAAAGATATTCCATGTTCACAGTTAGGAACACTCCATATTGTAAATATGTCATTTCTTTCAACTTTATTTATAGAGTCAATGAAATACCATCAAAATCCCAGCAAATAATTTTGTGAACATTGACAAACATTCTAAAGTTTATTTGAAGGAGCAAAAGACTCCAAAGAGCTAATATAATATTGAAGGAGAAAAGCAAAGTGGGAGAATTGACATTACCCAACTTCAAGTCTTACTATAAAATTATAGCAATCAAGACTGTGTGGTATTGGCAAAAAAGAAAAAAGAAAATATTATAGAAAGATTAATGTAACAAAACAGGGAGCTAAGAAAAAGACCCACATAAATATAGTCAACTAATTTTTGACAAAGGAGAAAATATAATCTCTTCAACAAAAGGAGCTAGAACAACTAGACATCCACATTCAAAATAAAAGTCTAGGTACAGACTTTACCTCCTTCACAAAAGTTATCTCAAAATGGATGTAATAGGCAAAACTATAAAACTCATAGGAGAAAATTTAGATGACCTTGAGTTTGGTGATGACTTTTTAGATATCCCTCTAAAGGCAGAATCTATTAAAGAAATAATGGATAAATTGGACTGCTATAAAATGAAAAATTTTTTCTCTGTGGAAAACAGTGTCAAGAAAACAAAATGACAAGTCACCAACTAGAAGAAAATATTTGCAAAAGAGGTATCTGATGAAAGATTATTATCAAATATATAGGAAGAAATCTTCAGACTCAATAACAAGAATAAGCAATTCAACTAAAAATTTGGCCAAACACATTTACAGACATCTCAAAGAAAAGAGTCTCCACGTCATATGTCACCAGGGAAATGCATAATATAACAGCATCAACTGCTGGTGAGAAACTCTCATTCATTGCTAGTGGAAATACAGAATGGTGCAGTCACTTTGAAAGATGTTTTGGTGTTTTTTGTAAAACAAAACACACCTTTATCAAATACCCCAACAATTGTATTCCTTGGTATTTACACAAAGGAACTGAAAAGTTATGTCCACACAAAAACCTGCACATGAATGTTTGCAGCAGTTTTATTTGTAATTACCCAAACTTTGAAGCAACCAAGAAGTCCTTCAGACATGAATGGATAAACAAACTGTGGTACATCCACTCAAGGAAATATTCAGTGGTAAAACAAATGAGATATTGATCCATGAAAAGACATAAAGGAATCTTATATGCATATTATTAAGCGAAACAAGTCAATCTGAAAAGGCCACAAGAGTATGATTCCAATCATATGACATTCTGGAAAAGACAAACTATGGAGTAAAAAAAATCAGTGGTTGTCTGAAGTTGGGGAGGAGGAGGCATAAATTAGGGGAGCACAGAGAATTTTTAGAGCAGTGAAACTACTCACCCTAATATTCTATCATAATAGTGGCTAAATGTCAGTATAAATTAGTCCAAACCCATAGGACATACAACACCAAGAGTGAACTCCAATGTAAACTACAAATCTGGGGTGATAATGGTAAAGCATTCAGGTTTGTTCATTGTAACGATGTACTATCTGGTAAAAGGTGTTGATAAAGGGAAGGCTAGCCATGTGAGGAAGCAGAGAGTATATGGAAAATCTTTATACCTTCCAATCAGTTGTGCTGTTAACTTAAAATTGCTTAAGTAATGTAGTACAATTTTAAAAATGAAGAAGAGATGGCCACCATCTTTAAAAATTTGAATCTTTCCTAAGACTGTAAAAATATCTCAACACTTAAGATATGAATACTAATGAGCTTGTGGGAAAAATATTAATTTTGATATCTAATGGAGTAAAGATAATGTGCTTAAAACTTTAACAAGAATGCTTATCTTTTCTCATAAATGTATATTCTTCAAAAAATATCAAAGCGAAAAGTACTTTGTGTTAAAAATATAGGTCAGTGAGCAGAGCAAAGTCTAAGTGGCATTTGCTGGAAGACTTCTGAAGTTTCAGAACCTTCTGGGACAATGCTGAGGTTAGGAGACAAAAGCCCAACGTAGGCAGTGGGCATTGGCTTTGGAGGGCTTGAGTAACCTGAGGCCAGACAAAGAACTCTTGGGGATACCAAGTTAATATTTAACTTCAAGGTTAAGTAAAATGTTTCTAAAGTGTTCTCCATCCATTTAAAAGAAAAACAAATTGTGAATTTGAAACCTCATTTTGAAGCAAATGTAGAAACATGCTGAGGGTGCCCTTCCCTTGGCTATGAAGACAACAAGAAAAGCAAGT
The DNA here is from genome assembly GCA_037038555.1 of Rhynchonycteris naso. NCBI lineage: Eukaryota > Metazoa > Chordata > Mammalia > Chiroptera > Emballonuridae > Rhynchonycteris > Rhynchonycteris naso. The sequence goes on from CM072998.1 coordinate 236,598,797, forward strand.
GAGAGGACATGGCAGGACCACTGATCACACTCCTGCCAGAAAGGAGGTATAGGTTCTTTACATTGTTATTTGAATTTTTTCTAACAAAGTCCTGCAAATTCAATCATTAAATTTATTTCCAGTAGGAGAAGTTAATGCTCAATGTGGTTAAGTAACACACTTAAGGCTACAAGGTGAGTGAAAACATAAAAGATAATTCATGATGAATTCTTTATTTTGAGGTTCTTTACTAATGGGATAAAACCTGAAACATAGGGATTTGGTCCCAGCTCCACCTGTTACTGGTGGTGTTACCTCTGTGAACTCACACTAACCTTCATTAACTGCTAAGGTGGCGGTGCAGAAACCGGATGGAGAGACCTCTTCTCAGCTCTAACCTTTAATGGTACCTTTGCGGCAGTCTGATGTTTGCTTCTTCTACCCTGGCAACATCTGCTCTTAGCCACTTAGCTCATTTTATTCTTCTCTTTAGAGTCTAGAAATATTGCCCTTACTACCACTTTTTTTTTATTTATTCATTTTAGAGAGGAGACACACAGAGAGAGAGAGAGAGAGAGAAAGAAAGAGAGAGAGAGAGAGAGAAAGGGGGGAGGAGCTAGAAGCATCAACTCCCATATGTGCCTTGACCAGACCAGTGCAGGGTTTTGAACTGGCGACCTCAGTGTTCCCAGGTCGACGCTTTATCCACTGCGCCACCACAGGTCAGGCCAACTACCACTTTTTTTTCTTCTCTAATTTTCATTCTTTTCTTCCTTCCTAAGCTTGGCACTAATATGTTCTGGTGTGTGCCAGAGTTATGTCATAATTGTCAAATCTAATAGACTGTACTAACCAGTCCTTCATGGGCATTTACTTAGAAACAACTGCCTTGGTTAGCTTATCACTGTGCTCTCTGACCTTCCCACCTCTCTCTTATTTCTTTTTACTTCACTGTCTCTTTTTCTTTCCTAGACCCCTAAAAGGTGGTATCCCCCTGCCATTCTGTCCTTGGCCTCCTTAATCCCCACTGAGCTTTCTGAAGGTGACTTCTCTTTTAAGTGCTTTCACTTTCAACATTACTCAGGCTAAATAAAGTGGTTATGAAGTCTTTTCCATCCTCCCCTAGTAGAGTTGGGTCACTTTATTCTTTGGGTGTCTACTCTCCTCTGGGTCTACTCCTATCACAGGTACGCATGACAACATTTGCACTTATTCATGCTGCTCAGCATTACTAGGCTGGAGGTTCTTCAAGAGTAAGCTGTCTTAGTCATCTTCATTTTTCTGGAATATAAATTACGGCTTACTGTACCTAGGTACTTGATAAATGTTTACTCAGTAAATAATATGATAATAAATAAATATTTTCTTCAGGTCCTAATTAAGACATTGCAGTCTATTGTTGAAAGATGTGTTTCCAAACCTTAGGAACAAAGGCTGATCTGGAGGAGGCTCAGGTTTTCAGGATCAAGTTCATGTTGTGTCCCTCCTGTTTCCTGGAGTTGGCAGTATTACTACACATGGTCCTCATGCTTCGACTTTCTCCTCAGACCTGCACACCTCCCTCCCCAACATTTCTACACACTCGTCTCACCCATTCTATAAGGTCCAATACTTATTTTTTCACAACATTTCCTAGCATCTTTGAATTTGAAATAAATATCTCCTTTTGTGTTCACGAAAGATTTTAAAGTGAAATTTAAATGCCTTTTGCAGCTGCTTCACTTTTTTAATGTTGATCTTTAAGATCTGTGCATTTATTTACTCTCATTTAGTACAAAAGGCTATATTAAAAATATTAATCTCTTATTTACATCATTGGGAATGTGTTTTAGACCTTTTAATTTTAAGTTGTAACTTAGTGTTTTAGTTAACAAAAACCTGGAAGCATCTGCCTTCATAGAAGCCTACACACTTCAAATTCCTAATTTCAATCCTACACTGAGAACGTCATACCCTACGGAATTGTCCAAGTGTTTGAATTGATAACATTGTAGATGTTTAGAAAGTTTTGAAATTCTGGAGTCTCCTTAACCTCACAGACTCTCAGACTTTTTCTACAGCTGAGTGGAAGGCTATGGAAATTTAGGATGATAATGAAAACGCTGACAAAACCTTAGGCAGGCAGTGTGCTCAGCAGGCCCTGTCCTTCGGCAATCAGTGGCTCATTGTGAGCTTTGAGGAGTGAATCTCCATGTGGTTTTATTCTAAGGAACGTTTACATACCAATTGAATCAGTTGCTTTTTCCCCTCCTGCTTACATCTGGCTCTGACAGTATTCAGGGCTCTAGATACACATACACTCCCTTCATGAGCAATATATTTTTAAAAAGCCTTTCTTGAATCATTCACAGGAAATGATCCCAGTTCTTTATTCCTGTGAAGTCATCAAGAAAACATTAGCTTACATGTCTGAGTATGCTTCAAAACTCAATCTAGCCGTGGCCAGTTAGCTCAGTGGTAGAGCATCCACTGGCGTGTGGAAGTCCTGGGTTTCATTTCCGGTCAGGGCACATAGGAGAAGCATCCATCAGCTTCCCCACCTTCTGCCTCTCACTTCTCTCTTCTCTTCCCTTCCTGCATCTATGGCTCGATTAGAGCAGGTTAACCCCAGAAGCCGAGGATGGCTCCAGTTGCAACTGAGCAAGGGCCCCAGATGGGCAGAGCATCGCCCCCTAGTGGGCTTCTCTGGTGGATCCCAGTCTGGGCACATGTGTAAGTCTGTTTCTGCCTCCCCTCCTTTCATGAAAAACAAAACACAAAAAACCTAGTCTAATACCAATCTGCTTAATAAATGCAAACTATATTTCCGGAACAAAATGTACACTTTAGGATAGCAAAAGTTTGTCTATAAAGAGCAGGTTTCATAGTATCATAGTGGAAACTATTTAAATGGTTGTGGGAGCTTTTCTTGTCCACGCACCCAACCAGAATTGGGTCAGAAAATCTTGATCATGTAAACTGACTGTAACTTCCTTTAAAAAAAAAGCTGTTTGGAAAAATACCACAGTAAGTCATTTTTGAATATTTTTATTAAGTTGACCTCACCTTTTCCCTGCTCAGTGAACATTATGATTACTATTCAAATCGTAGTTATTAGAAATAATTAAAGTATATCGATATTCAGTTAAAATAAATACCTGCTATGAGTTTGGGCTAAAAATCAGGCAAATGAAAAGTAAACATGGTTTCTGTTTCCTTGAAGGTATGAAGTGGTGGGACACTGAAATCTGGGAAAGTTGCAAAGAAAGAAGCCACGAGAAGGTAAAAGAACAGTGAATGTCTGGGGACACTCTTCACTGCAGACAGTCCTTTATGTGTGCTTTGTTCGAACAAGGTTGTAACAGCCACTCTGCACCAGTTCACTAGGTCATTCTTTTCCATTGCCATGCATGCACAATTAATCATACTATCTGGGCACTCACAGACATAACCCTATGCATGAATGTACCTTTGTGCTCACTCACCTCTCACAGGGAAGGAGAGAAAGGGAGAAAAAAGAACTATTGAGTGGAAAAATACCAAGATGTGTGCTTGATTATTGGAGATAATTAAGTAGAATCTAAAAATAGTCAGGCCCTTAATTCATATTATGTTCAAAATGATTCAAATTCAAAACTGTTCACAGCTGTGCTGAGGGTTGATGTACCACACAGAGTTGATTTCAGGCACTTGAATCAATGATAAGCAAATAAAGTTTCTCTGTTCTTCTAAGTATAACTTGGGAGTGGTACCATGACTCAGAGGCTGGCCACTGAAAGTGGAATAAAGAGATCAATGATATCATTAGACCACGATACTTCATTGTTTATTCTGCTAATCCTTTTCAATAAGGGAAAGCAATGTGGTCAATACACCCTGTCTGTTTGGTAAGTCTCTTCTTAGAAAGTTGTTGATGGTGATGAGTTTTTAAAACTCAACTCCATTTATGCATTGATTAAGCAGATTGGTGATTTACTATTTCACTGATTTATTAATTGATAATTCCAAGTACTGAGCAATGCAAAAACTCAGCAATGCATATGTGCAAGGATTTACCTGCTACTAGCAATGCTGAACAGACATAGGTAATGACTGAACCAATGGCCCCTTCTTTCTGGTTTTATGTTGCTATTTTTCCATATAGTACATGACAAAATATTAGGCTTTATTTATGACCCAGTTCAAAAGCTACCTTCTTCATGAAAACTTCCCTTATTTTACCAACATTCTTTGACATTCTCCTCTTTTGAAATGCATGGCATTTCTACTTTCTCTGTATCATTTTCCATAAGAGATCATTCTGAGTCACCAAAGGACCTTAATAAGGCCACCAATAAGACATAACACAGTGAATTATAATAACATTTTTGGTCTTTCTTTTCCATTAGATTGAATACTTTGAGAGCAGGGGTTAAGCCTTTTTTTTTGGTATCAATCACACCTAGCCTAAGGCCTTGTTACGTGACAGAAATTCATTCTTCCTTTTATTCAACAAATATCCATTATTGCCTACTGCATGCCAAGCGCGGTAGTTCCATGCTGCCAGAAGGAAACGTGCAATAGCCTTTGAGTGCTAGAATCATCACCAACGTCACCCTTGATTGTGTGCCTCTACTAAATTGGTCAATACCTGGGAAGGAGGACAGGCCACCTCTGTTTCATCTCTGACAGGGCTTTGTACTAAGTGCTATCAGAGATATTTAATATATTTATAAAGCCTAAATAAATTATAGCTGTCCAATGGAGAAGCTGCTGTTTAATAATTTTTTAATGGTTGTTCAGCTCTTTACAAGTTTTTTTTGGTCAGGATTTTGCCATGAGTTTTGAGAAATTTATGTCTGCTTTACTTATATTTTGGTTCAAATCCAAAGTCTCTGGTGAAACTATTCTTAACATTTTGTTTTACCAGTAATAATAATATGCTGTTGCTGCTTAATAGAATAGATTTAATAAAGGCTGTAAATTAGATACAATGAAAGTACAAGGGATGAATTTAGGACACTTCTTGGAATTAAGCTCTTCATATTTGAATAGGCACTATTAAGAGTTCCTTCCCAAATCTCTTTGGATTGCCCCAACCTCAGTCTTTCTCACATATATTGCCCTCACTGACTTCTTGTGCATCTGAACCGCTAACATGGGACACCGTAGGATGTTGCTTAAGAAATGTTCTTTAAAACCACCAATTTGACATTATGGATCAAAAGCGCTCAAAAACCTCACTTGCCCTTGAATCTAGTAATCACTTTTAGGTATTTATCTTTGAGAAATAAGGCTATCTGCAAACATTTAGTTGTTAATGTGTTTACCACTGATATTTAGTATAGCAAATATAGACAATAAGTTATGATTTCAAAAATAGGAACTTAATGGTATATATTCATTAAAAATGACGTAGAATCATATATATTATTGTGGGTGTACATTCGTGATATGCTGTCAAATAAAGCAGGTTACAAAATAGTATCCATATTTTATTTTACTTTCTAAAATTTTATTTATTGATTTTTAGAGGGAGAAAAAGGGAGAGAGAGAAGAGAGATAGAAATTTAGATCTGTTCAAATATGTGCCCTGACCAGAGATATTACCCGCAACCTTTGTGTATCAGGACAACACTCTAACCAATCAAGCTATCTGTCCAGGGCTATACTATCCATATTTTAATTCTGTTTTAATATAAATACATATTAAAACATAAAAGTAGTTTATAATGTTAAATAATAAAAATTATATAATCCTTAATCACTTTTCATTCAGCAGTAAGATTTTTATTAATTCTGAGTGGGAGGAAGGTAATTTTTATTTTCTCCTTTTGCATATTTATGTTTTCTATTTTATCTTCAATAGCAGGTATAATAGAGAATAAAAAGTTAATATTTAAGATATTTCAAATATGTAGAAGTGTTAAAAATACAATTATTTGGAAGAGCTTGTTCCATATCTGTGTTTTAATGAGCTTCCTTCCTGGCAAAATGGTGGACCCTGTGGTTGACTGTGGGTAGAGAAGGTGCAATTGATCAGAGAATTGTGTCATGTAGAATGATGAGCTAGATGCCTTTTAAGGTTACTTCCAACATAGTTTGTGATTCAGTCAGAGCTTCCCTGTCGCCCTTCTGGATAGCTCGCTGGTTAGAACGTCATTGGAAAGTGCAGAGACTGCTGGTTCTATCCCTACCAGGGCACATACAGGAACAGATCATTGTTGCTTTCTTTCTCTCTCTCTCCCTCCCTCCTCCTTTCTCTCTCTCTAAAATCAATAAATAAAAATTTTAAAAAAATCCTGATCTATAATGAACTGTTAAGCGTAGGCTGTGTGGCCCATTTGTGGGGGAAGGGAGCTAGCTATGCCCCAAGGGGTTCACACATTTTATATTGTTCCATCTAGAAAATGGAAAAGCTCATTTTGGAATACAGCCAGATATATTAGGTGTTTCTAAATATGTTTTGTCACGTTGTTTATAATGTCACATAAACTTTTAATAAAATTTGAACATTTTTAGGACAGATTTTGCAGAGCTTCACACACCATCAAGCACACAATAGACCGTCAATAAATGTGTTAATTGACTAATGAAAATAGCAACTGCAAAGCGGACAGATCTTACAGAATGTGGAACATCATCCCACTCACAGACTGGCATTCTGGCCTGGCTTTACCTCCCCAGCAGAAATCCGGAGCGGAGCTAGGCACAGGTAAAGGAGGAGGCAACTGGCAGAGTTGGAAGGACTTGGCCAGAGGTAGCTGGGTATCTTCTCTAACCTGAGAGGAGTGGAAACAGCTAGGTGTGGCTCTACTGCTTTACTGAGAAGCTGAACAACCATAAATCCATGATTTAGGTCTTGAAAGTCCTCATCAGGATATGGCAAATGAGGTGGCTTTCACACTTCAGGGATGTCTTAGGTACCCTAGTTAGCTGGGACAGTGTTCACCAGAAGTGTGAGGACAGCCCCCTTAACTTCTGACTTCCTCGGCAGTCTCATTAGATGCAACACAGGAAAAGAATAATTAGAATCTTCTCTATGCCCTCTTTCCTCTCTCTTACAAATTGTTCTCAATAAACTGTTGACAAAAGGGGCAACACGTGGGGTTTTCAGAATACAAAGAAATCAGAAAAAAAGTAGGTGTAAGTATGTTATTCTGCTCTGCAAAGCTTTCTCGTAGGAAGGCATTTGTTCATAACTCACTCTGCACATGACCCCTAAATATACTTAGAGTTTAGAATGAGATTTTTCAATAATGACAAGTAAAGGTGGAGATTGGAAATGAGCTAGAGCCATCAGGAGAACATGTAAGATTGGCAACCACTTGCATTTAGTAACAGTTTGATTTGTTTTATTTAGATGGTTCCTCTTTAGGGAAGGGTTCTTTCTGCATGATGGCTCCATTGTGTGGGCATAGACACCTTGCTGTCAGAGCCAGATGACTGTTAAATGAAACTTGGACTGTAGTATACACACACTTTTTGTGAAAGTTACATGGTACGCCATAATCCTGTAAAGCATTCTCTGGAGTGCTCTGTGGAGAATGCTCTTGGACCACATGGAGCATGGCACTGAGCAATGACATAATCTGGGGAATGTCTTTGGACCATCCTCTGTGAATGAGTCAGTATTTTCTCTGCCAACTATGGGAAGCTGGGTCAATGAAACTAAAACTAATGATCAGAAAATACATTCACAAAACTAAAAGTGACTTAAGAAACACTTCGGTTTAGCCTGTCATTTTACAGATTCTCAGGGCCACATATAAGGCCAGGATAGAGTACTTTTTGTTTATAGATGGTGGATACATCTTTCTATCTTTGCTTCCATCATTTAAGCAGAATCAAAGATTCTACCTAGATGGGTCCAAGATGTTCTTTGAAAATAGAAGTGATAGGCCTTAGACTGCATCTTCCTCTAGATGTGTTCTCTGTAAGAAGACTAATAGGAGTGCTATTGCCCATCTCTGCTTACCTAACCCATAGTCTTCTTTCCTCCTTCTCTCCCTTCATCTCTTTCCTTCCTCTTTCTCTCTCTCCCTCCTTGTTTTTCCTTCTTCTCTCTCTTCTGGTGGAGATATTGGATTGGATTGAAAAACCATACAAGGTATAAATAAAACTGACCACGGGGGCTGTACGAGGTGCTGTCTTATCTACTGTGCCGTCTTAGCTGTGCATGCACAGTTGGACCTCTCTGAGTGTTTCTTATACTCCAGAGTTGAATGTTCCTAGGGAGACAGGAGAGCAGCAGTTATGTCTAAGGTGACAGTGAGGAGTGAAAAGAACTGGATGTTCATGTTCATCTTTCCTGATTCCTGGTCTCAGAACAGGAGCCAAACTATTCATCCTGGAACAGTACAAATTGAGAAACAATTATATTATACAGTTCCCCGCTGAACCTGTCAGCCTCCAGCACAAGGAGATGTCTCTGATTGAAGTATTCAATAAGTAAGGAAAGATGAGAAAGGATTTTCACAGCTAACAGCATTTTAGGGCCACATCAACTTCCATGAGAAGAATACAGTTTTTAAATTTAGGTTTTTAAATATATTTCTTGTTTAATTTTTCTTATTTGTTTTCAAAGAGCGTCTGTCTTTTAGAGATTAGTAAATAAGGAAAGTTGGGTTAAAGCAATTTTATTTCTAATCTAAAAAATAATTTTAGACATATTCATATATGAAAATGACTTGCAGACTTAGACTCTATTTGTTAAATAGGAATGTTTTAGAGATTTTAATTTAGAGCTATTTGCAAATTCTTCACAGTTTTTATGCTATTGATTATTTGTATTCATTGCACAAGTTGTGTTTTTACATATAAATCCCAAGAATCTTTTACCATAAAAGTGTATAAAATATATATCAGACTAGATTTTATTACATTTATTTTTCTCTTCCTTGAGGGAAAAACTCTGTTCTTGTAACTCACATCAATTTAATTTATAAGCTGTTTCCTTTGTCAGTGGGATCGGCAATTATAGGAGGATTGAATTTAGAAGCTCCTTCTGAAGATAGCTTTATTTTCAAAATGCAGAAGGATTTCTATAGCATTACTGGAGCTGGTTTTCATTTTCTGGAAGTTGTGTGGTGGTTGTTCACTGTTAGGTATTTCCACTCTTTGATCTTTTAATACACCTTCCTGCCCACCTTCCTTTTAAAAATGGCAGCAATAAGATCAGCCTAGCAAGCTTCTTCCTCATCTTGTGCTTCGTAACTTGCATTGATCCTAGTGATCTTTCTAGCAACGTGTCTGACCATCTTGAGAGTGATATAGAGCATATTTCCCTATGGCTTTCAGGTGTTGACATCAAGGCTTGCCTTGGCCAAGCATGAGGTTTTTGCTACCGAAGTCCCTAGCAAACCTGATGTAAACATGTGCTTAGCAGATAAGTTGGGAATCACTGGTGTAAGGAAAGAGCCACAACTATAAAAAACACATAGTTTGATACTTATGTTTTGGGTAAATAATTTGATAAGAACTAAGGAGTAACTTTTTATAAAAATTTTTTTCTATAAAACTTTACATAAAACTCTCTATCTGAAAAGGTAACGCCATTTTCTTAGACCCTCTCTTACCTTTCCTCCTCTATCACATCTCCATCACCTTTAAGATAAAAACTTCTCTATGATTTTCTAAACCATTTAGAGAACTAATAGAGACATTCAGTCATCTTGGGCCACAGGAATACGGCTTGAAACGCTCCACATTTGTGCTTGAGTTTTCCATTTCCAGAGAGTTCTCAGTGTGTAAGTATACTAAGGAGTGTCTAAGTTGTTCTGGAAATGAGTATACTGGGTCCTTTGACAGAAATTTTGTTTGATGTTGCCTTTTAATTTGTAAACTCATTTACAGATCATTTCCTAATGTATATACCTGGCCTTAAGAGTTTACTGGGCAGTTATTGATGCAAAGATAGAAAGAGCTGCCAACCAGTTTAGTTTGTGGCCTTTACATTTAAAAAACTGGAGGCCAGAGAGATTAAATCACTTGCACAAGGTGTCAAAATGAGACAGCCAAAGCCAGAATCTCCTTGTGCAGCTTTCACTGCTAAACATAATCATCCACAACTAATTTATAAGCTTTGCTTTCTCCCAGCTTTTCTCTTCTGTTTCTGTTCTAACACTGCATTTTCTCTTTCTTCCAACTTGCTTTCTAACATTTGAGAATCGAATCTGATAAATCTCTTTGGCCAATTCCCAAACGTCTTAGACCAAAGCTACTTTAGCATGGAGCCAAGCTTGAACCAGGAATTCAAAAATCAATGGGTCACTGGCTACCAGGATACCCTCCATCCTTCTTTTCTTATCATATGCCTCCCACTCCACCCCAAATTATTAAAGCACTCAGCTTAAGCCAATGTGCTCCTTGCCATAAAAATTTATAAGGACATTGTAAAGATTCCCCAGACCAACCACATCAAGTTCCAAGTTAAAGCATGACCCAGAAAATGACAGCAACACATGCATGTATAGAGGACTCACAGCAAGGCTCTGATGAGATAGAAACAAAACGAGCACATTATAACATGTTAACTGTTCAATAACCTCTGTTTAGTTACAGGATTATCAAATTACCAGAAAACTCTTTCTTTGGAAAATAGCAACCTATTCATCCTCACCTATCTACCCAATGGCCTGTCTAATCTTTCTGCTTCTAGAAAACATTTGAGCAGCAGGTTTTAAAGCAAAAGAGCAAATCTATTATAAATAGACTAGTCTAACTGATGAGATTATCAAATAACACAGCAAAATGTAAAAATATTGATTTGATAATAATACTTATTTTATAAAATAGCATATAAATAATATATTGTAAAATATTGACACTTTTTCCATGTGACCTTTTTTAAAAAAAATATTAAGGTAGTCCCTATCATTTTTTAAAATCTCTCTCTCTCTTTCTGCTTCTTAAAGTCAAAAGAAAATGGCAGAGATTGCCCTAATATTCATATATGCCATTATATATATATGATATTAGAGAGAGAGAAAGAGCTATGGCTTTTTAAAAAAATTTTTGGATATTACTTTAGCATGCAAGACAGAAAGCCACAGTTGACTCTATTCTTATATTGACCAAGTGTAAATCATACTTAGCAGATTTAAAGCAAAAAAAAGAAAAAAAAAGAATAAAAGTCTTCCTATATATTAGCCCTGACAAGTAATGAAGAAGAAGAAAATATGCATCATTCACAAATTCAGTGCCAAACATCAAGAATATAACAGGAAGCACCATGGCCTGTGTCAACAAAGGGTATAAGAACAGTTCCTTGGATTGTGACAACAGTAGCCAGTCAATCTTTCCCCAAATTCAGAAACCAAATTGCAAGCCCTTACCTTGTAGGGCCTGTAAGCTATGAGTCTGTACGATAATGCAGAGCTGCAGGACCAGCTGTGGAGCACTTTCCAGAAAGGTGGCTAGCAAATGCAGCATACTCACATCTGCATACTCATACACCATTTTCCAGTAGAATCTCCATCTGTCATTCTCTCCACTCTGTCGGCTTCGAATACCTAAGTATATTGTGTGGAAATATCTAGAAAGAAAGTATGGAGAATAAGAGAGAGATAAGTGATAATGTATAATTCAAACACAATGACTGCTTTTATTTTCTGCAAGCCACCATACGAAAGCACACACCAGAAGCAGTTACTTTAGTGGGTTATATTAAGTAAGGTCCAAAGTTAACTGTTAAAGAATTTCCTTATTCTTAAATGTTCACTTTAAGAAGTCACTGCAATTTTAGTCTTCATTAAAGGCATCTCATTGAATTGCTATATGAAGAGTGAGGTAAAATGTGTTAGAAACTCAGGAGTAAGGGAGATTTGCTACTTTGAAAATCTACACACACTCTTTCTTGTCAGTTTCTCTATGTGCTCAGAGGTGCTCAGAAGATGAAGGTCTCCTAGAGCACCATGCAAATCTGAAGTACTAGACTGTATGTGCTTGTAAACACCCATATGTCTTTTAAAAGGCGAAAATTTATGCAATCTGAAGAGAAATCAGAGTATACGCCCATGTCTTATAAAAACTCTGCCATTTAAAATCTCAAATATATGCAGAAAGAAAAAGAATAGTTTACTGAATCTGCTATCCCCTTCACTGAGATTAGGTAATTATTAATATATTGCCAATATTTTTCTTTTATATTTTTACTCCCTGCTATCAGATGTTGGCATGAACCAAACCCCAGGCATCCTTTTATATCATCTGTAAATACTTTATTAAAATAATTTACACACATAAATTCAATACCATTGCTATATTTACAAATAAGGATACTTGGTGTTTGTAGTTCCTGATTATTATATTATTTACAGTTTGTTGAAAGTGTAATCCAAACAAGACTCACGCATGATGAGTTTTTGATATGTATCTTCAGTCTTTTTTACACCATGAATTCCCTTTTCATTTATTTTTCTTTTCTTGCCTAGTTTTCATTATCTTGATTTTGATGATTGTATTCATATGGTATGGTTAACAGATCTGCTCGTTGTGTTTTATTCAAAAAGGTAGTTAGTTTTAGAATTTTTATCAGATTCAAATTGGTCATTCTTAGCAGGTGCTATTGAGGACTTCCTTGAGGAGTACTTTCTTGAGGAGAAACTGATGTTCTCTTTCATATCGTCAGCCACTGATGACAATATCCTCAGTCCAATTACTCATTTAAGTGTTGAAAAATGCTGATATTCTGAATCAATCACTCTTCTTTTCTCACTGACTAGAATACTTCTACAGCCCTTATGTCAATATCATTTTTTTGTGTGTGTGTGACAGAGACTGAGAGAGGGATAGATAGGGACCAACAGACAGGAAGGGAGAGAGATGAGAAGCATCAATTCGTTTTTGTGGCACCTTAGTTTCTCATTGATTGTTTTCTTATATGTGCCTTGACTGAGGGTTGGGGGGGCCTACAGCAGAGCAAGTGACCCTTTGCTCAAGCCAGCAACCTTGAGATCAAGCTGGTGAGCTGTGCTCAAACCAGATGAGCCTGTGCTCAAGCTGGCCACCTCAGGGTTTCGAATCAGGGTCCTCTGCATCCCAGTCTGATGCTCTATCCACTGCGCCACCACCTGGTCAGGCATGTCAATATCTTTACAGTATGTTTGGTCATCTGAACCTTATTCTCTAGTAGATCCTTTAAAAAGGTGCATGAGAACACCATTCCCTGAGTTCTTGAATACTTATAACAGTACTTGGGTATTATCGTAATATTGCCTTGGGTGAAGATAACTTTTCTTTTGCTATGCAGATTCTAAAGTCTCACAATTTCAGTTGGAGATTGGTACCCATTTCTAGAATCTGTGAAAGAACCGAACCTACTCAATGCAAAGACTTTTAGATGCCAAGAAAAAATAATATTTGGAGTACAGAAAAGAAGTGCAAGAGCAGAAAAGCCTGGGTGTCCTTGTCACTAAGGGGTCAGATTAAATGGCTGTAAAATCCATGCACATGCCACACAAGATCCAAGATCTGCAACTTATTTATTTGAGCACATTAAATCTGTTATTTCATTGCTTGCTAATATAAAGTGTTGTTGTAGAAAAGTCTGATAAAAATCTTATATTACTTCTCTTATAAGCTACTTGCTCGTTTTGCTTGGGTGTCTAAAGAATATGTTGTTTCTTTTTACAGACCTATAGTTTTATTAGAATGTATCTTGATATAGGCCATTCTGCAGTCTCAGGAATGTGGTATACTTCCTTATTTTGTAGTTTCAAGTTTTAATATGTAGTTTCAAGTGGTCTTGAACTACAGTATGTAGTATTTCTTTTCTAGTCCTTTGTTTTGGTTTTATCCTTTGGGATCTCCTATTTATTTATATTCTATCTTCTTTATCTTCCATATCTATTACCTTCTCTGAATCCTTTTAATCTCAAGTTGATTGTCATATAAGATTTTTTCCTCCTTACCATTTTCTGTTTATCTTCAAACTTTGGTGTTTGAATAGTGTCAAATTCTTCTAGCTCAATTTTCATTTCTGACCTAATGTTTTTAAAAATTAGAATTCTATATTGAATTATATCATTTTGTTAAATGTTACTTTTTCTACTCTTTTTTTCTTATTTTTTTCAAATTACAATTTATGTCGTTCTTTTATAGTTTTTATAATCTCTTAATTTCCTTCAGCTCATTTTAAAATATTTGCTTATTATGATTTTTATCTGTTTTATTTTCTGCATGTATTTATTTTTGGTATGCTTTCATTATTTGTAGGAAAATCACTGTTTAATTATCTGTTCCTTATAACAATTTTGATCTTTTTCTTGTTGGTAAGTTTTAGAAATTACTTTATTTAATTTTTGTGTATTTTTAGGAGGCATAAGTGGGCTAGGGTAGCATCATTGATGTCAACGTTTCAGAATTTTTCCTCCATTGTTCTCATGAAGTGATATAAGCAACATCATTTGTTAATTTTCTGAGATCAGCTACCTCTGTTCCTCTACTCCTTCCCCTTCCTTCTCTTTCATTGCTTTTGGTTGTCCTGGCTCTGCTCAATTTGAAATCTATTCCTTGTAGATTCACCTGAATATGGAGGCTTGCTGTGGAAAGTGCTCTAGTTTGTTAGGATTGAGTCCTGTATCAGCCCTTTTATTGCATTACAGATTTTCAAACTTACTCTTGCTTTGGAACATTGGGAACACACTTCTAGTGTCTCTTGCTCCTCTAATTTGGCCCACTGCACTTTTCAGTAAGTGCTTGTAGGTTCTCCTAGTCTCGGGCCTTCCCCTAGTTTCTTCCTGCATAGTTGCCAATATCACATGGCTCTTATAAGCTGTCACTAATTTGTTCCTCAGTAATCAGAGAGGTAGCTCAGCACTGAGTTTTATTGTAGATATTGTCCATGATACTTCAGTTTGCAGAGATTCAAAAACTCTGCTGTCATTGCCAATATATTTACAGACCAGTGGCATTTTAAAACACAAAACAGATGTAATCATTTCTTTGAGTCTTTGATTGCTCTCTATCAAGATGAAGTGTGCTACAGGAACTTTCATGCACAAATCCCTGTGTTCTCGCACCACTCCACAGCTGCAGCTTGTTGATCAGCCCAGAGAAAACTGCTGGTGTTTCCTTTCTTATATTTTCGGGCCTTTTCACAAGCTCATTCTTTTCTTAGAGTAGGGTTGGAATAGCTATTCTGTTTCTCTGACTGGCAAACTTGATTTTAAATTGACAGTATTTGTTCAGTCGTCACCAATAATCATTCACTCTTCAGTTATCTCTCTACCAGTTTGTATTAGTTCCCTAGAGCTGCTTTAGCAAAGTACCACAGGTTTGTGGCTTAACTGACAGAAATTTATTATCTCCCAGTTCTGAGATTAGATGTCCAAAATCAAGATGTTGGCAAGGGTGCTTTCTTCCAAAGGCTCTGAAGGAGACTATTACATGCTTCTTTCATAGCTTTTGGTGATTGTTGGCAATTGTTGGAGTTACTTGGATTGTGGAAACATCACCTTAATCTCAGTTATCTTCACATGGTATTTTCTCTCTCTGTTGGTTTGTGTACAAATTTCTCCTTTTTATAAACACACAGGTATATTTATTCATTTGTGTGTTTATCTCATATCCCTATTCTTGGAGAGAAGAGAATTTCATTTGTCTTTGTACCCCCAAGTCTAGCTCAGTTTCTGATGGTGAATAGGCATTCAAATAACTTAGGTTGCTTTACTCATTTAATAAATATATTAAGTATATATAATATTTGCAATTTTTTATTGTTTTCTAAAGGAGATGGGAAGTCACTGGGGAGTTTTGAGCAAAAGAATGAGGAATCTGATTTGCATTTTAACAAAATTTGTTATTTTTTAGAAAATAAAGACCTATGGGGAAGGGAGGAAGTAGGCGTTGTGTAGAAGAGACTATTGCAATCATGTAGGTGAGAGAAGATGGTGGTTTTGATTAAACTGCCAGTAGTAATGGTTGTAATAAGATCTAAGATATGGATATATTGTAAAGAGTGTGCTGACAGCCTTTGCATGTTGAGTGAAATTAATGAAGTAATGCTTAACTTCCTTGTGATTAAATTCAAGACCCTCATGGCCTTACAAAGAGAGTAGCTTGTCACAAATCTCTTCTGAGCTATTTTATTTCTAGTTTTAACCTACTAAGAGATTATGTATATCCTCAGCTCTTCTGCTACTGGCTAAAAAGCTACAAACTATTCTCTCAGGTCTGTGTCACACATGGGCTGGACCTCTTCTTGTGCAGTGAAACATTTGTGTTTGTAGCACCAGGAGCTCACAGTTAACCTGATACTGCTGATAGGTTTCTTCCCAAGGAATAAAACAAGTATCTGACCTCTAAGAGTTTTGTATAATAAGACACAAAATCAAATCTTTCAATAGTTCACATATTGAGTTCAAGCATCTATAAACCAAGGATGGTAAGAAAAGCTATTTCCAAGAATAAAGAGTTCTGTTTGTTTAATTGTGGTGAGATATACATAACATAAAATTTACCATCTTTAACATTTTAATTTGACAGTTCAGTAGTGTTAAATACATTCACATTGTTGTGGAAACAGCACCACCATCTATTGCCAGGACTCCTTTCATTTTGCAAAACAAAACTCTGTACCATTAAACAGTTTCCCATTCCTCTCTCCTCCCAGTCCCTGGTAATCATCCTTCTATTTTCTGTCCTGAATTTGATGATTCTAGGTGTAACTGGAATCATACAGTAATTTGTTTTTTGTCTCTGAATTTTTTTTAAACTTAGGAATAATGTTCTCAAGATAAAATTCATCCATGTTGTATGTTAGAATTTCATCCTGATTCATTCATTCCTGGAGTTTCAAAATGGCTGAATCTTTATTTCGAAGGACCTGAATACTGGTGCCTATGGTCCAAGGACTCAAGGTAAGTGCTCTTAGAGCAAAGCAGGGAGAAAGTAGAATTAATAGAATTTTATAGAGCATAGTGACTCCTTAGTAAGTCCTGCTTACAAAACTTGAAACAAGAAAATATTTATTAATAAAAATCCTCCCATTAGACTGAAAGCCCCACCACTAGGAAGCAAGGGGCAGGAGTGGTATGTGTACAGTTATGGTTGGTGTTCTGGTCAAAATTTTGTTCTTTTAAAATAAGAATATGTAAAGAACATGTACAAACATTCTCTACAAATAAGCTACAAGGATTACAGTGAAGCTTTAGTTATATTACAAAAAGTGTTTAAATCTCAAATGTTAAACAATACGGTATTAAATTGCAGTATATTTATTTAGTATATATTGTTAAGGCAAAAAGTAGGTTAAAACAGCATGTGCAAAATGTCCAATTAATGCTTTTAAATATATATATATATATGTGTGTGTGTGTGTGTACATGTTTGGATATGTTTGTGAGTACTGAATAAAGATTAGAAAGTTTAACAAAATATTAAACGGATGATCTCTAAGTAGGATTATAAATTATTAATTTATTATTTTTAAGGTTTTATTTATTGATTTTAGAGAGAGAGAGAGAGACAGGGGAAAGAGCTAGAAGCATTAAGCTAGTTGCTTCTCACATGTGCCTTGACCAGGCAAAAGCCCGGGGTTTCAAACCAGCAGCCTTAGCATTCCAGATCAATGCTTTATCCACTGTACCACCACAGGTCAACCTGGTTTATTATCTTTTAAATTCATCAATAATGCTATAATAAATGTTCATATAAACTTTTAGCATTGCCTGACCAGGTGGTGGTGCAGTGGAAAGAGCATTGACGTGGGATGCTGAGGACCCAGGTTCGAAACCCCAAGGTCTCCAGCTTGAGAGCAGGGTCTCTGGCTTGAGTGTGGGATCATATACATGAACACATGGTTGCTGGCTTAAGCCCAAAGGTCACTGGTTTGAAGCCCAAGGTCTCTGGCTTGAACCCAAGATCATTGGTTTGAGCAAGGCATTACTGGCTCGGCTTAAAGCACCCCCCACCACCTGGGTCAAGGCATATATGAAAAGCAATAAATGATAAACTAAAAGTGATGCAACTATGGAAGAATTGATGCTTCTTATCTCCCTCCCCTCCTCTCTCTCTCTCTCTCTCATGCTAAAGAGAAAAAGAAAAAAGAATAGTGACATTAAAAAAAAGCTTTAACATTTTAAATTTTTTGACATATTTTGTAAAATTTCTCTTTAGAAAGACTATTTCAATGGACAATGTATAAGAGTTCTTATTTTCTTGAATCCTTATGTATTAGCATTAAAAGAAAATATCTTTGTCAACTTTATAGGTAAAAAAATAACATCTTAATTAGGGATTCATTCCTACTGAAGTTTGTTAATTTCTACTGGCCACTTGTATTTTCATTTTGTTATTTGTTTGTAACTTGTTTTCAATTTTAATGTTAAGTTTTAAGGCCCTGATTTTCAAATTATATGGACCACAGTAACCAAATCATTGACAAATTCCTACTACATATATTATACCATAATATTATAGCCTACATTTAGGAAGTGCTGACACTGGGAAGGACTTAGGGATCAGCAGTTCTAGTTGTATGACTGGGAAATGGCAAGTGGACCATGTTCCCAGCCATTCTGATACTAAGTTTCACAGTCCGTAATTATGTGGCCCATTTCTGATTATCTTAGGAATATATATATATGTGTGTGTGTGTGTGTGTGTGTGTGTGTGTGTGTGTGTGTGTGTTACCCTTCAGTTTAAAATACATGAAATAATTAAAAATAAGATGAGATGAGGTACATATTAAGCAACCAATTAATATCAGATGCCTTTAGAAGTAACTTATTTCCTTTTTTTTCAATAGTAAAATGAATAATTCCAATGATACCCATAAATTTGAATTTTCTTTTCAGCTGCCTTGGACCCAAGTCATCTTGAGACTCAAAGATATGTGAGGGTCACCTTATCTCAGAGAATTCAAAGTCTATGAACATTATCTATCTATCATCTATCTATCATCTATCTATCTATCTATCTATCTATTATCTATCTATATTTATCTGTCTATCATCTATCTGTCTATCTATCTATTATCTATCTATCTATATCTATCTATCTATCATCTATCTATCTATCATCTATCTATCTATCATCTATCTATCTATCTATCATTTATCTATCTATCTCATCTATTTAATCTTCTATCTTCTATCATCTATCTATCTTCTATCTATCCATCCATCCATTTGCCCAACCATCCATCTATTTCTGTTAGCCTTCCAAAAAGAAACCAAATAAAAAGAATAATGTTTGAAGAAAATTTTCTGATAATCACCAATGTGATAGTATTATTACATGTTGATATTCCTAATGTGTTTGGAAGAGTGTTAGAATGAGACCCAGATTGTTAAGCAACCGTAAAAGTTAGTGATATTTCTTATTGGGTGTAAAAGGTGCTGTCTCTGAACAACCTCACATTTTATTTCAACAAAAGAAGCCAAATCATTCAAGGGAGAGACAAAAACAAGAGGCTACAAAGAAAGCTAAGTTACACAAGTCTTTCATTTAATTAACATTCTGCTTTCTTGTTCCTTGAGTCACACAATGCCTTCATTCTTTATGGATGTTAATGACTTCTCAAAAGCCACTCCTTGAGTGCAGGGCAGCTCTGACAGGAAGAAAGGTTCTGAAATTGGTCCTCCTACAGCTTTGCTTTTGTTTCATTCCCTGAGGGCCATTTAGAGTAAATTTAATTCATCTTTTCCATGCAACCATTCAAATATTGGAGTTCCCAGAAATTTATATCTTCTTCTCCTTCCTGCTGAAAGTCTTGGTGTCTTTAGCCTCTTAGTCATTCTTCCCTAAAGTTCTCTGACCACGTTGGCCACTCTCTGAACATGCTTCAATTTCTCCTTCACAGTATTTAGAATTTTAATTACTTCTAAAAAGTATGAATTTATGTTAAATTTTCCCTAACAGTTAGCCAAGACTCTCCTCTGATATAATTGAATTGGATCAAGTTTATCATAAGTCAACACTCCCATGCTGCTTTGCCACAGTTATAACTAATATATATAAAATGGGTTTGCATATTTTTCTTTGGGTTCCATTTTATCCATCATTTGATGAATAATATTTGAAAATCTGATTCTGAGGCAGAAACCAGAGGTAATTTTGTTTTCCCATCATTGTATTATGGCACAGAGCGAAGGCAGTAGAGGAGGTGGCAGATGCTACCAGAGCTGCTGCCGCGTGTTGAACACCCGTAAGCCACTAAATATCAGAATGGCCTTCTTGTTTGAAGAAAGTTGACCAGACAGTTGAAGTCCTTAGAATAATTTTATCTGTTTAAAAATTCTAAATGTACCTAGTGCATGTGTGTATTTGTATCCATCAACATACATATACACCATATATATATATAAATGATCTTGTTCCTTTGGCCTGAAATATATTTTGAACATTTATGTTATCTTTTCTTAGAATCATCTGCCTTCTTTTCTCCATTACAATAATTTATATTTGTGGTTTAAAACTTTGCTAAGATATCTCATCTCAGAAGATTTTGTTGCTGATACCCAAGCAAGAAACATTCCCGGTGCCTCACTTTATGCATTGCCTCCAACATTACAGGCATCTCACTGTATTGGGATTAGTATTTGCTTATATGATGGCTTCCTTCTGGGCTCTCCCAGGCTGGGGTGTACCCACTCATTACTGGAGCTGTACCACTTAGCTATACTATTTTTTGTTCAAGCAAAGATTCACCAAATGTGTGTTGAATTAAAATGGAAAAATATCTCAAATTGTTATTCCTTCAGTGAATTATTTTCATGAAGTCAATAGATAGTCTACAACACTATTTAACTAAATTAGCACCATTATGAATTATGAGGTATTGGGATAGTTTTCTATTTTTCCTAAATCATTAGTAATGGATATCAAGAGTTATGCCCATAACTTAGTCTTGAGGAAATGTCAGCTTTGTTTTTTCTCAAGTTTGTGCCCTGAAAAATGGTGAAAAAGTGGCTTTATAATCACAACTGACTTTCTTCCATCTTCTCAATATGTAAAATGTTTATAACATTTGGCCACATTATTTTTTAACTTATTCTTTTTTGTTTATCGTTTTTGTTTTTTATTTCAGTGAGAGAGACAGAGAAAAACAGAGAGAAAGAGGGACAAAGAGGGACAGACAGACATGAAGGGAGAAAGATGAGAAGCATCAACTCATAGTTGCAGCACCTTAGTTATTCATTGATTGCTTTTTCATATGTGCTTGACTGGGGGCCTCCAACTGAGCCAGTGATGCCCTGCTCAAGCCAGAGACCTTGGGCTCAAGCCAGTGAGTTGGGGCTTCAAGCCAGTGACCTTTGGGCTCAAGCTAGTGAACCTGGGGTCATGTTTATGATACCACGCTCAAGCTGGTGAGCCCACACTCAAGCCAGGCAACCTTGAGTTTCAAACCTGGGTCCTCTGTGTCTCAGGATGACACTATCCACTGCACCACCACCTGGTCAGGCTAACTTATTCTTCATCTACTGTTAGAAGGGAAGGTTGCAATAGAAGAAAATCAATGAGTATGAGTTTAGACATGTCCTATGCATCACACATGTTCCAATTTATTTCTCATATCAAGAAAAATTTGCCCCAGGTCAGTGAGGGATAAAAACAGAAATTTGCGTTTCAATATTACATTTTTTCTCTCCACTATGCAGACTGTGTTGACTCCTGCCTTTCAGTTGTAAATCAAGCCCCTGAGAGAAGTCTTCAGGCCTTCGGTTCTTGGTCAACATTTGACAACCGTCATACAATTCTACACTGTGCTTCCACAAAAGATATGGCAAGAGGTTTAATTTCAGGGAGATCTGGTCTCATAATAAATTTTTTCTAAAAACAGGACATTTTGTTCATGTTGACAAAGTACTCAAACATCTCTCTATGGACTAGCAATATTATCTTTTCTAGAGACAAACCATCAGTGCAGGAAGCAAGAGAAGACTGATAATATTTGTCATTCAATTCTATAAAATGAGGAAACATGTTGGATTGTTCAAAGAAGTTAGATGAGCATTTTATTATGTTATTTTTATCTGGTAAATTGTATAAGGGTTGAAAAATAAATAGTGGGTAATAGATCTGTAAGTTCTTTTTATATAGAAGTATAGAAGAACATGAAGAAGAGCTTGTGTTCCACTAAAAAGTAGTTGTATTACTGAAGTAGAATCACAATTGTGAAGGTTATTCTTTCAGAAAGGTATTTTTTGTTTATTTTTTAATAGCTACAAGGCCACAAATCTTGGTGGTACTTTCTATATTAATTATCCTTAAGCTTTAGTAGAGTTTCAGAAAGAGAAGACATTAAAAATTTTTTTATATTTTATTTATTCATTTTTAGAAAGAAAGAGTAGAGAGAAAGAGAGTAGAGAGGGAGGAGGAGGAATCATCAACTCCTGTATGTGCCTTGACCAGGTAAGCCCAGGGATTTGAACCGGTAACCTCAGCATTCCAGGTCGATGCTTTATCCACTGCACCACCACAGGTCAGGCAAGAGAAGACATTTTAAAAGTCAGATACATTCTGTAAAGAATTGTAATCCCCTTGTTGAGGACTGGCAATTATGTGCTTGAGATAAAGACTCAGTTCTGGAACTGAATCCCGGGAGACAAAAAGGCTCCCTGACCAGAAATGAAAGTGTAAGGTCTTTTGGAAAGATAATAGTGGCAGAAGAAACTTGAGAGGCTCTGAATTTCACCTTTGGTCATAGACAGATATATGGAAACATTAGCCTCTGTTATTTGCTCTTCCATTAAGGACCCTCATTGTGACTGCCATTGAACATGCTCTTAACTGATCTGACAAATGCTTCCACTGTGCTCTGTCCAATCTACCAGTGAAGTCTGGAAACTTAGAATGCTTGTCAGAGATACAGAACTATGTGCTCCAGTCACCAAGAAGGGGACGGCTTGGTACATGTGACACAACCGTTAATTTTGAACAGTTCTTGGTAGTAATCTACTGGGTATAGAGACAAGAAGTTCCTGGTTGTGAGATAATCTCTTAATCTAATCCATATACTTCACATTGTATTATAACCACATGTCTGCTTTGATATGGAGGGAGAAGAATATGCCTGATGGACTATCCTTGGAAAAATAATCCTTTTTGTATTTGAAGACAAAAGCCAAATGACCTTTCAGAGGGACAGATGAAGAAGATCACCACTCTATTGAGAAACAAGGCAATTTCTAAATTTCTTAAGTATCAAAGGAATAGAAGTTGGGATTTGAGTGGGTAGTGAAGGTGGGTGCTGGGAGGAGGGTCTCACTAAGGTTTTTTTTTCGTAGGGTTCTATTTTGCTGTGTTGATGAAAGACAAGTAACTCTGAAGAAGGCAGAAATAATCCAGGAAGTTCACAGTAATAAAAAACCTTTTTAGATATTCATACAGATGTCAAGGAGGATTCATTGAAAGCCATATTTACAGTTAAAAATTTAGCATAATTACCAAACAGTATCATTTAAGAAGAAAAAATATTTCAAACCTTTGCCATCAAGGATGAAGTATGCCCTGAGCATGAGAGAGCAGTGATTTAAACACAACTTTCATTAGTACTAATGGGACATGTTCCTGATAAAAACCCACTCTAAAATACCAACGTGTTTCAACTTCCCCTCTCCGGTAAAGACATTCAGAAAACATTTGCATCCTTACTCTATGACTGATTCATTTTCTATAGGACCATGGGTAGTATTTATTGACATGGAAAGCATGCAGATGGAAGATACAGTTTTTCTTACATCACAAAATGTCACAAATTTTTTCAACATAATTTCAATCTAACAATATCTTGATTTAGAAATTTCCTCAGTGCTATTATTGAAGATGTACACACAAAGGATCTACATAACTTGTCACCATGCCATACATACAGAAACCCACACGTAATCCACCATCTAAATGCACACACACACACACACACACACACACACACACAATCTAATGATTTTCTGAAGATTTAAACTAAATTTAGATTCTCAACTTCTTTTCATCAATATTTTCCAGGTGCAAAGAAGAACCTGGATAAATTCACAGCCTCCCACATTACCAACTTCAGACCTAAACATAATATGGCAAAAATAATCAACTTAGGAAGGAAGTTCCAAACACTGAGTATGTCAAGCATTATATAGCTAGTGGGTGTTTACTCTAAAATTTAATATAATTGTGATATCTTTATGTTGTTTGTGGGGAAATAAGATGTGTAAAACTCATGTTTCAGATAATCCATATTTATAATAAATATTTCAGCCCTTAAATAATATTTTAACAAATGTTACCTACTGAAATAACAATAGCTGAATCAGAAGTCATTAATAGCTATGAAGATATTATGCACATATATTCCAGTACTGAATTTTCTTTCCCTATTTCATAGTACATTAAGCAATTTAGCTGTTAACAACTGTTATTTTTACTACCTGAAAATAATTCAGAATAAATATCTATGTAAGTGCTTTAAAGAAACAATATTAATAAATAATGATTTCAGAAAGTAACATTTTCTTCTGTTGCCTGGTTACAAACAAAACTTTACATATATATGTATATAACATTCTCAATATGTATCAACAGTGGGCACTGATAGAGTAACTAAATTGTATGGTTTGTCATAGTAAGAAGTCCTTGATTGGATACATTAAGCAACAACACCTGTTCTAACATCAGGCTTCTGTTTTCTTCATTTATGTTGACTAACAGTAAAAATGACTAAAATTTCTGGCTTGTATTTCCACGGTGGAAAATTTTTCCTAGTGATAATTGTTTTAAAATTAGATTCTATTGTATGTCCCATTTTTCATCTAAAGGGGACAGTATGTGTTAAGGGGGGGAGGGAGAATGAATTGGGTGACCTCATATTTGACACAAGCATTAGGGGATAACAGCTATAAGCATAGTCTGGCCACCCCTCCCTCTGAGAGGATCAGAGTGAGCTGTCACCCTGCACTGTGGGTGCATCGCCTCCTCATACTTCTACACTTTCCACTCTCATCATGCCCTGGGTGTGTCACCTCTCATCAGATGGCCCAACGAGCTCCCAAAACAATGACCATGTTTGCAGTGTGCCTCTCATATGCATGTTATGAATATTTTCACTAAGTAGAGAGACAGGAGAATATATCAAGATCTCCCAAGAAATCCTTAAATGGTACAAGAACCGAGCACCTTTTCCTCAATTACCACTTTTACTTTTCCCTCTAAAGGCAACACTTCCTCTAAAACTAATAAGGCTTTTGTTTTCTCTGCATATATTTGACCCAGGAGCTGGATTTCTGTCACCTCTATTTTCTGCTCAGATAATTAGAATTAATTTGGGTCCTCAGAGGAAAATAGTATTTTAGTAGCTACATATCAGGGTATATAAATAACATTCCAAGCTTACACAAAGTAAAATCATACTCAGTTGGCATCTTGCATTTGAGAAAGAACTCTTTTTTATTGATTTTTTTTTTATCCTTCTGTGAAAATGAAATTTAACTATGGTATATGGTTATTTTTGTTTAACTTTCATGCACAAGTATTATGAAGATATTTCTTACATTTCATGCATTTCCTTAAAAGTAGAAAATAATAATTTTTTAACCACTAATAATTTATCCACTCCTGACTAGGTTGTGGCTCAGTGGATAAAGCATCAACCTGGGACGTTGAGGACCCAGGTTCAAGTCCCCAAGATCACCAGCTTGAGCACTAGCTTATCTGGCTTGGGTATAGACTCACCAACTTAGCCAGGTTCTCTGGCTTGAGTGAGGGATCATAGACATAATACCATAGTCACTGGTTTGACAACAAAAGTCACAGACTTGAAGCTCAAGTTCGCTGCCTTGAGCAAGGGGTCACTGGCTTGGCTGGAAACCCACAATCAAGGCACATATGAGAAAGCAATCAATGAGCAATTAAAGTGCCACAACTATGAACTGACACTTCTTATCTCTCTCCCTTCCTGTTTCTGTCTTTCTGTGTGTCTCTCAAAACAAAATAAAATAAAAATATAAAAAAGATCATGCTGTAGTGGATAGTGTGGCAAGGTCTCTTGGACAACTTAGTAAATTCAGCTACTACAGGTAAAAAAATTATTGAATGTAAAAGGAAAATTCTTTATTTATTTTTAATACCTTATAGCAACTGGTATTTAGCATTCAAAGAAAGGAAGAATAAAATTATTGTTTTCCAAAGTATTCTTTTCTAATATACTAATATATATAGTAAGATATGTGTTGAAATGAAAAAGAATGGTTTAGAGCAAATATAGCTGTGACTCTTATTTGACATAATATTAAATTTAATAACTTAAATTCAAACCTTCAAATAATTAAGAGACTACTGGCAAAAATGATTAAATATATTTTTAAAAGACAGGTTAACAGAATATTTGTTCTTACCACTTAAGAAATCGTGATTGTGGTTGAAGCAGAACCTTAATCCGAAGCCTTATTGGATTGATTTTATGAAAAATGAGGGAAGTTCCAAGAGTGTGTGTGTGTCTAGTGTTTTATATATATATATATTTTAAAAAGACATTTCTTTGCCGTCTTTAATCCTCAACTTTATTGGACTTACGGACATTTATAATTTTAAAAGTAAACTGAAATATCCATAGGCTTAGGGCATCGAACCCATCACATCTATTCAGTGGCCAAATGGAAAGGGAAAAGAGTACGAGGAGCTAGTCCTCAGGCACCTCATTACAGTTCAGGGTATACTCTGCTCCTGTATGACTCAAAGTTCTGTTGAAGTGTCCACAAGCAGCTATACATTACAGAGACCAAGTTCATCAGAACCATTGAATGCTTAGTGCTGTTTAGGTCTAAATGCAATTATTTTGTATTCTCTTTTAAAAACTTCATCACTACTTGGATTATTGTCTTATTATAATTTTATTATTTGAATCTTGGAAGAATTAAGCAACATAAAATATGGTGCTGTGGAAAGATAATAAACAAAGGAACTGGAGGTCTGGATGGGTCAAGTATAAAATATTTTAGTGCTTATGAGTAGGAGAGTTTTATCATGAGCAGCACCCCCCCCCAATGCTTTGCAGCACAAGCCGGTAGGCTTCACTGTCCACAAAGGCTATCAATGGTGCCTTATGTCACAGGATTCTAAGATGAGAACTGTAAATGTTGGCCTCCTCCAAGATTACAATATGTAGAGTTTATCAGTCTCACCCCAACCACCTAATTTCTGAGAATAAAGAGCTCAAAGACTCCATGGGTCAGAGTTTTCGAGGTTTTGTCTCAGTTCAATGGGAGGACAGCACATGAGCTTCCTGTGTTATAGTCAGGGTTTGTCCTAAGACTAGAATGTCTTATCTTGGGGGTAATACAATGCCTTATGTATGGTGAGTCAAGGAAAAGAGAAAAACCTTTCTCTACTATTATGATTGTAATTATTATCTTATCCTATTTGTTCATCAATCTGTGTTCTCATCTGTTTTAACATCTCAGGGAAAATTGTCATACTACAACTGGCTGTTAAGAATTTGGCAAAGAGGATGTGCATAAACAATGTGCTAAATGTGGCAGGACGCTGAAGAGCCACCCAACATGTGGAGTCCTCTATAGGAAGTTCACAGTCAAAGCTTCTGTGATCACCTCACCCACCTGGTAATTACAGAAATTGTTCCCTAGAAATTTTGCCTAATAAACAAAAAATTCAGGGTTTCCCAGAAAAATCCTCTTAACCTAATATAATATTCAGAGATAGGCTATCCTCTCAACTCTGGGAATATAACAGGAAATGAAATAGGTACTTACATTCTAGTGGAGGAAAACAGGTAATCAGCAATATGAACAAATTCAAGATAAAATATATATACTCGTGCTAAATGCCAAGAAAAAATGAATCAGGAAAGAAAATAAGGAATGTGGAGTGCTTGTCAATTTGGCCATATAGCCAAATAAATTCATTTGAATAGCTGAGAATGGGTCAAACTCCAAATGAGAAAGAGCAAGCAAGCCCTCTTTGCTTAAAACCTGAAGATAAACATTCTAGACAGAAAGAACAGGAGGCACAAGATGCTGAGGCAGTTGTCAATTTCAGGAGAATCAGGTAGACAGGACTGAGCAAACAGGCAGAAGTAGAAAATAAAATAAGAGAGAAAATGGGAGGGTCTGATCATAGAGGACCTGGTGGGCTCTATACAGACTTGTACAAATGAGAGAGGAAGTGAGTTGAGGGTTTTGATAGATGAGGAACATGATCGGGTTATATTTCACGAGGATCCTCTAACAGCTGTGTTGAGTATAGAATGAAGAGAAGCAAGTGTAGAATTAATGAAGTTATTGCAGTAACTTGGATGTGATGATGACAGTTTGGACCTGGATAGTAGCAACGAAGAACAAGGTAGATTATGGGTATTTATTTGGAAGTTAGAGTCAATGAGATTTGCTGCCAGATCAGGCTTGAGTGTGACAGAAAGAAGAAACAATGTCAATTCCAAGATGTTTGCGGGAGCGACTTGAAAAATGAAGCTTGAATTTTATGAGATGAGGAAATTGAAATTAGCAAATTAGCAGATGATGATGAGCTGCAGGCATCCTTCTTGAATATTCACTTGGTGATCCTGAGTAGGTCAATGGATACGAGACTGGAAGTCAGATCCAGTCTCAAGATGATTTGGGAGGTATTATAGTATTTAGACCACAGGACAAGATGAGATTCCTCCCTACTTACAACTTTATTAACTTTGACTTATCACCTCACCCAGCATTGGTGTGATGCCCATAAAGAGAGACTTTCCTTCAAAAGGCACCAAACCTAAATAACATCAGGTGATCCAAGGGCAGGAAATCCAACTTCTTTTGGGAAAGTCTGAATGCTTAAGAGGTATGGCTCTTCCCAAGGACTAGAGTGGGAAAAAAGAATACCTAAGGCAGGGGTCCCCAAACTATGGCCTGTGGGCCACATGCGGCCCCCTGAGGCCATTTATCTGGCCCCCGCCGCACTTCCGGAAGGGGCACTTCTTTCATTGGTGGTCAGTGAGAGGAGCACAGGATGCATCCACACCCATAGTTCCCATTAAAATACTGGTCAGTTTGTTGATTTAAATTTACTTGTTCTTTATTTTAAATATTGTATTTGTTCACGTTTTGTTTTTTTTACTTTAAAATAAGATGTGCAGTGTGCATAGGGATTTGTTCATAGTTTTTTTATAGTCTGGCCCTCCTAAGGTCTGAGGGACAGTGAACTGCTCCCCTGTGTAAAAAATTTGGGGACCCCTGACCTAAGGGGTACCAGGATTGTCTTTTTAAGAGTGCACAAGGGTTGTTTCAAACTCTTAAGAGAAAATTGAACAGTATGGATTTGAAATGAATGTGATAATAAAGTTTCCATGATGTATAAACCTAGATAAAATTTTGGTCTCTTTTCTTCGATATCTATACTGGTAAAACCACAGCTATTGTCAGAAACTTCTTCCTTGTAAAGTAACCAGAAATGGCTATGCTGCCCCTTAACTTAAAAGGAAGGAGAGGAAACTTAGAGAGTCTAAGGCACCTTCATGGCTGGTGTGAACCCATGACCCTTCATCATCCATGTTCTGGTTCATGCTGAGGGTTTTCTCTCAACCCATATGCAGGGCAGCTTGGAAAGGCTGAAGGGTTAATGTCCCGGGTCTGTCCTCTGCCAGTCACAAGAAGGAGTAGGAGGAGGATGAACAGCTGGCTCACATGACATTTTCTGAGGTGTGCTCTCTCCTCCCTGACAAGTTGGACTCCCGGCTGCCCACAGGGGTAACCTATCATTAACATGCATCCCTGCCCTGGGAATGCCTTTAAATAAACCACTTACACTCAAACTCTCCCCTTAATTGCATCACAGGTTCACAGCAGCACCCAAATGATACATAAAGCATCCAACAATATCACTAGCATCGTATCAATTTTATGTTCAGTAACCTCAAAATAGTTCACAATTTTTTTATTGTGTTTGATTTTCTCTACTCAACTCTTGAGAGCAGGAAACAATGCAATTTGCTCAGATTGTGTCATGTACTTTTTAATCCCGACTCTTACAAGATTATAGTAAACCCCTCAAGGTGGTTATTCTGTGGTATGTATTTTCTCCCTTTCTTTGTGCCTATCTAACTCATCAGTCTAAAAATGGGTTCATTAATATAAACTTGAAGTTGTTCACGTTATGTATGAGTTCAAACCTCAAAATTTATATATGTATATAACTAACATCATCACAACAAACACACATAATAATACCATATAGGCTCAGTTGAAAATGCATTTTTGTCAGCTGGTAATTGACAATTATGTATGCAATTAAATATAAATTTTTTTTGTTTTATTCATTTTAGAGAAGAGACAGAGAGAGAGAGAGAGAGAGAGAGAGAGAGAGAAAGGGGGGAGGAGCTGGAAGCATCAACTCCCATATGTGCCTTGACCAGACCAGTGCAGGGTTTTGAACTGGCGACCTCAGTGTTTCCAGGTCGACGCTTTATCCACTGCACCACCACAGGTCAGTCTAAATATAAAAATTTTAATCGATTTTTTGTTTTCATATATAAGCATTCTGCTACACAGATCTTCCTCATGCCATAACATGCTCTATTATCACAAGTGCATTTGAGCCAATTTTCTTTAAAATCACAAAATAAATCAAGAGAGATTTGGGCATGTACACTCATTCTTTTAGATTATAATTTTAGCTGTTCTGGTAATTTATGAGCTGAAGTTTTATGCTGTCCTTTGGTCTCAATTCAGTAACATCAATGGTCAATGTGACTTGATTTTGTGTTTTATATCATAAAGGACAATCCAACTGATTTCATGCTTTATTTAGAGGATGGCTTTGAGGAAAAATAATACTAGTAAAATCATAACAGGTTTTTATAAGCTTTTCTGAAACTTCTTTTGTGCTTTATGGAAATGTGTTCATGATGGTGCATAAAGTATTAAAACCGATGTAAAATTTAATTGAAATTTATAAGGCAGCTTTTCTTATTTTTTGGTCTATTGCATAATTTTTAGCATGTTGCACAAATAACAGAAGACTTCTTACATCCTTCTGTTGTTTTACCAGTGCACAGAATTAAAATTAAACTTGCAGAGATTTTAAAAAAGAAAGTGTTATTCCACCCATACTTGAACTTCCAATTTGGTTTTAAATGGCAATTGAGGGGCAATCCATGAAACTAGCCCAAAGCAGGTATGCCAGTGTGTATGAGCAGTTTCTAGGTTGGCTTCTGCCATTTGGTCCCCTAGAATGAATGCACATATTCAGGGAACAGATATTAATCATAATTTTCAGCTTTAAATACACTACTACTGGGTAAAATGCTTTAAGTAAGTTTTCTTAGTCTTCTCAGACACTTCATGAAGGTGTGTTATTTGTACCCTTTGACCCATGAAGAATCTTTGCCATAAGAAGCTTTGACCATTTAAGAAAGTCACACAGCTAGTGTGCAGCTGAGCTGATCACAGAATCCATGTTTGTCAGCCTCCACATTCCATGCTCTCTAGACACAACTGTAGCCACTTTCATAGAATCCTAAGTTATTAAACAAGATTAGGTTTCCAGTCCAAGAAAATGTGTTAACCGCCAATGGCTAAATTGCCTCTTGGTCTTAAATTAAAATGTTATTTAGGTTAGAACCAACTAGGTTCTTTCATATGGAGTTGAATGTGATATACTGTGTGGTTCAAAGCAGCCTTCAAAGCTTGAGTTTTTAGAAGAAAATTCTGGGATTCTTATCACGGGTCCTAATGCCAAGCAGTCTGCTTGTCTGTAGTTGCATGAGAAAGTTGAATTTAGTTATTGATTAACTTTACCAAAAACAAGGATGATCTTTCCTGAGAATTTAAATAATTGTCTATATAAATCCAAAATATCCAAAAATCAAACTGTAAATCTTAACATGGTTGAAAGTCCCAGACATCAAGTGTCAAGGAAGGATTCTGCTTGGCTCCCCTCACCGCATTGTGTCCTACCTCCTAGCTTCCTGTCCAGCTTTCCTCTTAGCTCTTGCTGAGTTCACTGGTTTGGCATAAGGGTAACTGGATAGCACCTTGCTGAAGCTGCAGCTTTTCTCTTAATCTCTATCCCAGGACTACTCACTTTTAGGACCATCCTTGGTCTTAGGAATCAGGGGAGTCATTGAATAAAAATTCCTCTCTTCCCTTTTGTATGCATGCCCAGCTCCAGTTGCTCACGGTGGTGACCAGAATGACAAAGCTCCCTTCACTGGTGGGCCTTCTTTTCTTGTCTCCTATTCCTGCTTGCTGGGACCACCTCTCTTGTCTCAGGTTCTGCTTTCTGGTAGATTCAGTCTATGACGTTTACTATGAGTGAATTAAGAGCTTTATTTTTCTCTTCAAGGATTGTGTAGGAGAAAGACTAGGTAAGTGACAGTTGTCCAGATTAAACATGTACATTTTAAAACAAAATTTAGAAGAACAATTAGCATTTTAAAAAACAGATTCTCTTTTTATTTTTAAGAGCAGATCTCTTTCAAATCCATCTAATTTCTAATTTTCACAATACCTGATAAACTTCTTAGATTTTTAAAAACTGATTGCTCAATTATTTTTGTCATACAGGGCAGGCAAAACCAGTTATTTCTGAAATCAGTTTGTGTTTCCTGACAATTCAAGCAAGAGACAATACAGAAGACATGCTGTTCATAGCAAGAGGAAGACACTCCACGTTGAATATGGCAGCAGAGTAATCTAATATTACATGTTTGACTCCTTTATAACACAGGGAGGGAAAAAAAACCTGCCTTTCCTGTCATGTTTAAGAAAAATACTGATCCTGTTCTCAGAAACACCACAGATTTTAGAGCTGAAAAAAGATACCAGTCTCCCTTTAGAAAAACTTCATCTAAAATATTTCAATAATGTCTTCAGATCATGTGAACTTTTCAGAGCCATTTTCATCGTATCTACCTAATAATTAAAATACCCATTTATTTTACCATTGTCCCTCCACCACTTACAAATTCTTTCTCTTTCATTCCACCCCTTTTCTTTCTCTGTCTTCCACTAACTTCCATTAGCATTAGTATTTAGTATGATAGGCCTTCCAAATATTTTCACCCTTCCTCAGGAACAACTGGCAATGAAATGCAAGAAAACATGGCCTGGTGAATTTCTGAACAACCTTCATTACATATTTAAGATTGCAGTTACTAGCTGAGAAAAATGATTTGATTCATAAAATTTCATAAAGGAATGTTAAATTACATGCAAAATCTCTTAAGGTGAAAAAGGAGTATTAGGAATATATAAGAACCAGTGAAACAAAATACTGGATTTAATAAATGCAGTGTTCTCATTCAAGAGCCCAGCTGGGGTTTAAGAAACCACATGTTGCTCTTTCTGGGAACTATGATTTCTTTTCTGTTAAAAGACAAATCTTTGGACAAGAATGTGGTGGTTACGGGGAGGGGGAGGGAGGAGAGGGTGGGAGAGGGGGGAGGGGAGGGGCACAAAGAAAACCAGATAGAAGGTGACAGGACAATTTAACTTTGGGTGATGGGTATGCAACATAATTGAATGATAAGATAACCTGGAGATGTTTTCTTTGAACATATGTACCCTGATTTATTAATGTCACCCCATTAAAATTAATAAAAGAAAAAAAAAGGCAAATCTTGGTGGTAAGAGATACAAAGGGCTGTTTCAGTGATGAGACCATATTGACTTTTTGTTTGTTATTTTCCACTGAATTCATGAATAGACGGCAGTCACATCTACAGAGCTTGACATGATGTAACATCATCAGATAGAAATACATTAGACCTCAATATAATGTAAAGTAAGGTATTCACAAAATGTCAACATTTCCACCCCAAAACACATTCAAATTTAGGATGCTCAGCTTTATGGAATTCTATTATGAAATAGATATGTTCACTAGTTGATTTGTTTAATAATGGAATGAATGTTCATTGTGAACCCAATATATAGGATGGAACAAAGGTACATTTACAGTTGTGAGTGTGTGAAACAGTTTATTCTTGTATTATTATTCAGTAATTACTGTATATTTCATATGAACAACTGTAAACCTACTTTTCCAACCCCAGTATAAACATCACTATGCCAGGCACTGAAAGATTCAGAAGACTAATAAATTGTTCTTGACCTTATGGTGTTTATAATCTAGTAACAGAGAACTGTAGCCTACTCCCCAGAAAATTACAAATCAAGTATTTAAATATACTTTGAAATATCTTTCTCCCTCTTCCTCTAGTCTCCCTATTCTCTTCTCCCCATGCATAATAATTATAATGTACTTATTATGCATTCTTTTAATGAGAAGTTGTTCTTAAGCATCTTTTTATTTAGAAATAATTTTAGATTCATATAAAAATTGAGAAAATAATATACTCCCCTCAATGAAAATACCTTATATAACTATAGTGCAATTATCAAACCAGGACAATAACAGTGACATTGGCGCAATACTATTAACTGAGTTACAGACCTTATTTTGCCTTTCACTAGTTTTTACAGGCATTTTTTTTGGTGTATTTTTTTAAAATTTATATGTATATTCATCTACTTATCAAATTTTGTCACATAAATTCATCAAACTAGTACCACAATCAAGGTAGAGATTATTTCAGATAAAATTCCTTTTGCTATCCATTTATAGTTATACCGAACACCAACCGTAACTCTGGCAACCACTGATCTGTTTTCCATCACTATATTTTTGACATTTTGGGAGTGCGATATAAAAGAAAATCATACAGTGTTCAGCATTTTGAAATTTGATTTTTCACTCAGCATAAGATTCTTGAGACTCACCTAAATTGTGGCATATATCAATCATTTATTTCTTTTCATTGTTGAGTAGTATTCCACTGTATACATGTACCAAAATTTGTTTATCCATTTACCCTTTGAATGACATTAGCATTGTTTTTAGGTTGTCGTGATTCTGAATATAGTTGCTATAAATATTCAAAAAATAATTTTATGTGAATATAAATTTATTTTTTCTTTAAAATAAATGAATGTGATTGCTGGTCACATAGTAAATGTTTGTGTAACATTCTAAGACACTGGCATTTATTTTCTAAACATGCTTTTCCTTATTAAATCATATTGTGTTAAAATATTTTATTTTCCTTTTTACTCTGTGCTGTGTTTTTAAGATACACAGGTATTGCTATTTATTTAAGCTAATATATATAGTATTGCAAGGTAGTGTTTCACTTCAAAGAATCTTGTAGTCATTTTATAAAATAAATAATTATTTGAAAAATGTATATAACTCATAAATTGATTAGTGAATTTAGAGTTTTACTTATTGAAATTTCTTAATATAATGTGTATAAGTATTGCTTCTGGGCTTGTTTTGTCATTTCACATATTGATTAAAACATTATCAGGTACTAACAGCAGCTAAGTTAAGACTCAGGTCACACACACAGTAGTTGTCTAAGAACTTTTCAAAGTTCATAGTAGCAGAGCTTATTAACTATGCATAGAGAAGCTCCATAGGGCCAGGCTCTTTTTGCAGGTTATTACAAACTCAAAATAGCTGACTTTGGCATTTATTGATCCCAAATCTATGGCTGAATAACCCAGAAACGGCATGAAGTAATCCATTAGCAATAGGCCTGGAAAAATTAGCAACACATCTTTTTTTTTTTTTTTTTTTTTTTTTTTTTACTGGGACAGAGAGTCAGAGAGAGGGATACATAGGAACAGAAAGACAGAAACAGAGAGAGGTGAGAAGCATCAATCATTAGTTTTTTGTTGCCATTGCGACACCATAGTTGTTCATTGATTGCTTTCTCACACGTGCCTTGACCACGGGCTTTCAGCAGACCAAGCTACTCCTTGCTGAAGCCAGAGACCTTGGGTTCAAGCTGGCGAGCTTTTTGCTCAAGCCAGATGGGCCCGCGCTCAAGCTGGCGAGTTTGGGGTCTTGAACCTGGGTCTTCCGCATCCCAATCCGACACTCTATCCACTGTGCCACTGCCTGGTCAGGCAGCAACACATCTTAATACATAATTTTCACCCAAGAGTAGAGGTCACATATCCTTAGTCCATTAGACACACAAAAATTCATTTTTTTCCCTGGTTGGTTGGCTCAGTGGATAGAGTGTTGGCCCAGTATATAGACATCCTGGGTTTGATCCCCAGTCAGGGCACACATAAGAAATGACCATCTGCTTTTCTTCCCTTTCCACTCCCCTTTCTCTTCCTCTTCCCCTCCTTTCCTTCTTTCTCTCTCATAGCCAGTGGTTCAATTGGTTCAAGCATTGGCCTAGGCTCTGAAGATAGCTCAACTGGCCCTAAAGCATCAGCCTTGGCTGCTAAAAATAGCTTGGTTGATTTAGGCATCTGTCCCAGATGGGGGTGCTGGGTAGATCCCAGTTGGGGTTCATGTAGGAGTCTCACTCTCTATCCTCCTCCTACTTAAATAAATTCATTTTTTGGGTTTAACTTTCTCATATAGAAAGAGACTATACATATATCTATATCCAAATATCTATACCTATACCCATCCACATTTTAAGCCATTAGGCCCATTTGCTTTATTAAAAAATACCTAAAAATTCTGGAAATCACAAATATAAGAGCTTGGTATTTTTTGGTGATTACAGCGAGTTGATATAGGAGAGAGGGGCTCAGGAATATTGTTGCAAGTTTAATTAGATGAAGATTGAGTGTACATCAGTATCACCTAGAGATCTGGTTAAAACAAAGAGTAGTGGGACCTTCCCCCAGAGCTTTTGATATATCAGAGATTAGGAAGAAGAATTTTCTGATGATGCTGGATGCTGCTGCAAGTCTTTTCTAAAGATGGAGTGGGTCTAAGACCTAGCCCTGAAATCACATTTATGGCTGATTAATATTTATGCCTGTGCCAAACCCTCTGATTTAATTCATATCCTTCATACTTACAAAAGGACCTCCATAAATTATTTGGAAATAATTTACCCCAGTTTCCTTTCTGGAATCAGCCACTTCCGTTCCCCTCCATAGTTACTTCACACCAAACACTCGAGGCCATTTGCTCCTCTCAGCCAGTCATCTATTTCCAACTAATGTTCTCTGTTATATTAGGGTTAAATAGATTTTTTTTTTTTGACAGAGATGGAGAGTAGAGAGAGGGACTGATATGGATGGACAGACAGGAAAGGAGAGAGAAATGAGAAGCATCAATTTTTTGTTGCAGCTCTTTAGTTACTAATTGACTGCTTTCTCATATGTGCCTTAGATGGGGGGCTACAGCAGAGTGAGTGACCCCTTGCTCAAGCCAGAACCTTGGGTTCAAGTCAGCAAGTTTGGACTTCAAGCCAGCAACCTTTGGGCTCAAGCTGGTGAGCCCATGCTCAAGCCAGATGAGCCTGCACTCAAGCCAGTGACCTTGGGGTTTTGAACCTGGGATCTCCATGTCCCAGTCTGATGCTCTATCCATTGTACCACCACCTTGTCAGGCTATCTTAAGGTTAAATAGATTTTATTATTTTCTGTTTTATTATTTATTAAAATTATACAATGAGTGATGTCAGCAAGGTGGTCAACTAGGAAGCTCCTAAGTTTTTTTCTCCCTAAGGGAGATATTAAATAAAAAAATAGAGACTGGCTTAAATAACTTGACAGAAGCTCTGGAAAGCATTCAAAATATACAGCCACCAAGTAAATCCACAGTAAGAAAAAGCCACATAAAAAATGGAGGTGATATCATGGCAATTTTACTTAACCTTGCCACACTCTTTCCCGAGCACTATGAAGCATCGTTTGGGGGAAGAGGACTTTGGTTCCCTGGTTCTTTCCACAAATGAAAGAACAGAGTAGACAAAATTTAAAATGTTCTAACATGCTGAGGGATTGAGCTCTGTGTCATTTAACATGGATAACAGAAAGTTAAAAGCAGCACAACTTAGATTTCAGCTTACCAGAAGCCATGGGTGGCAGAGGTCATGTCTCAAAACTACAAAGAGACTACAAAACCACCAAAAGTGGAAAATTACTGTTTGGGGAATACAGTAGAACATCTAAATTCCTGAGAAGAAGAAGGGTGCAGCTGTATGGAAATTAAGACATTTAAAAGCAGTCATGTATACAAGAGGATCATTAAAAAGCACATACACTCACAAGCCTGGGGAAGATGCCTATTCAGAGAAGGCTTGAGATGATCTTAAGCTTTCCCACTGGGCTGATTAGTATAAGTCTCTGATTAGTGGTCCTTGCAAGAATCTAGTGTGCAAAAATTGGAAGAGGTAGTTGTTTTAAAATGCCAATCTTTGGGCTCTGATTGAGTAGCTCAGTGGATAGAGCATCAACTCTGCATGCCAGAGGTTGCAGGTTCTACTCTCGGTTAGGGCACATACAAAAGCAATCAGTGAGTATATAACTAAATGGAACAACTAAGTAAAATAATGAGTTGATTCTTCTCTCTCTCTCTCTCTTTTCCTTTTCTCCTCTCAAGTCTATAATTATGTTTTTAAAAAGCAAAGCTTTCAATAAAAATCACAAGGCATACAAAGAAACAGAAAATTATGCCCTATCCCTGGAGGACAAAGTATATCCCTAGAAACAATCTGTGAAGAAACATAGGTATAGGTATTGGACTGACTAGATAAAGACTTTAAACAGCTGTCTTATAAATGCTAAAAGAATTTAGGAAATGTGGACAAAGAACTAAAGAAAGTTTAAAAAGTTACATATGACAAAAATGAGAATATCAATAAAGAAATAGAAATTATTTAAAAAATAAAATAGAAATTCTGAAGCTGAAAATTACAACAACTGAAATTAAAAATTTACTACAGAAATTCAACAATAGACTCAAATAACTAGATGAAAGAATTAGCAAACTTAAAATGAGGTCATTTGAAATTACTTAGTCTAAGGAACAAATAAAGAGAAAGAAAAGTTAAAGGGGGACTTATATCATATGCATTATGGAAGCCCCAGTAGAAGAGAAAGGAGCAGAGAAATACCTGAAGACATAATGGCTGAAAACTTTCCAAATTTGGTCCATCTCCACCACATACAAATACAAGAAGCTCAACAAACTCCAACTAAAATAAGAACAAATAGATTCACATTGAGACACATTATAATCACACTGTGCAGAAAGAAAATAGTGATTTGTTATGTACAAGGTAGCCTCAATAAGATAGTCAGTAGCCTTTTCAGAAGAAACATTAGAGGACAGAGGCAGTGGAATAATATATTTAATGTACTGGCAGAAAATAACCTATCAACTAAGAATTCTATAGCCAACAACACTGTCCTTTAAAAATGAGGAATAAATGAAAAAATTCTCAGGCAAAAGAAAAACTAATCTTGCTACTAGACCTAAATGAAATAACACTAGGCAGTAACTTAAAGTCATATGAAAATTTAAAAGGTTCTAATAAAGAGAAATTTGTGGACAAATAAAGAAGTCAGTATTACTGTAATTTGGTTTGTAATAACTTTTTCTTCTATAAGATTTAAAAAACAAAAGCATAGAAATAAATATAAATCTTCGTTAATGGAAACACAATATACAATGATTTAATTGTGACATCAATAACATAAAATAGAGGTAGCATTGTAAAGAAGTGGCTCATGTGCAATCAAAGTTAAGAGGGTATAAGTTTAAAATAGATTGATATAACTTTGAGGTATTATGGGTAAACCCAATGATAAATAATAAATTAAAAATTTATAGAATATACACAAAGAAAGAAGGCATTCAAAACACACCACTATTTAAAAATCAGCTAAAGACAAAAGAAGTTAGAAATAGAAGAAATTAAGGAAAAAAAATTTGATAAGATATGTGTAAAACAAACAAATAGTAATAGTAGGTCTTTCGTTATCAGTAAGTGTTTTAAGTGTAAATTAATTAAACATCTCCAATCAATAGACATAGATTGGCAGAATGAAATTACAAAAGGATACAACAATATGCTGGCTACAAGAGCCTCTCCTTTTTTACATCTAAGTACATATATTGCTTGTAATATAAGGGTAGAGAAAGATATTAATTGAAAATAGTGACTCAAAGAGAGCAGATGTGATGAGACTAATATCAGATAGACTAATATCAGAAAGTCAAAAACTTTTATGAGTCAAAGAACATTATATATGATCAAAGTGTCCGTTTACAAGACTATAGATATCAATTACATGTTAAACTACAAAACAAGTCTTAATAAAGTTAAAGATTGAAATTATGCAAGTATGTTTTCTGATCCCAATAAACTAGAAATTAAGAGCAGAAGGAAATGTTGGAAATTCCCAAATACATGGAATTTAAATAACAAATTCTTAATCGCTCAGAGAAAAAAAATCACAAGAGAACTCAGAAAATCTCTTCAGACAAATATAACTAAAAACACAGCATACCAAAACTGATTTGAGGCAGCAAAGGTTTAAGAAAGCAATTTATATATGTAAAATGCCTCCATTTAAAAGAATCTCATATCAACAATCTAACCTTACAACTTAAGTAACTAAAAAGAAAAAGTTAATCAAATAATGGCAGAAGAGAAGTAGTAAAGATTAAAGAAGACACAAATAAAATGGGCAATAGAGCAACATAAAGAAAATCAGTAAAACCAACAGATGGCTTTTAAAAAGATTAACAAAATTGACAAACTCATAGCTAGATTGATTAAGAAAAAAAGAGAGAGAAGAGTCAAATCTCTAAAATCCTAAATGAAAGAAGACACATTACTATGATTTTATAAAAATAACAAGAATTATAAGATACTTTTACTTAAAATTTTATGCTAACATGTGAAAAAATATAAATAAAATATATAGATAAATTCCTAGAAACACACAAACAACCAAGATTGAATTATAAAAAAATAGAAACTCTGAACAGACCAATTACTAGTAAAGAGGTTGAATCAATAATTTAAAAAAATCTCCCAACAAAAAAAGCCCACGAATAAATGACTTCACTGACAAATTCAACCAAACATTAAAAGAAGAATTTATACCAATCCTTCTCAAACTCTTCCGAAAATTTGAAGAAGAAACACTTTTAAACTAATTTTATAAGACCAGCATTATTTTCATGCCAAAATCAGAAAATGATACTTTAAGAAAACTACACTAATTGCATTGATAAATATTTTGGTAAATATCTAGTCTCAATAACAGTAAAATGAACTCAACAGTATATTATAAAGTTTATATACGTAGAGCAAATGGAATTTAATGCAAAGATAATTTAATATATTAAAATTAACCAATGCAATACACCACTTTAACAGAATGAAAAAATACATACGATCATCTCAAATGATGCAGAAAAAATATTTGAAAATATTCTATATCTTTCATGATAAAAACACTCAACAAACTAATACAAGGAAATTACCTAAGCATTATAAAGGCCATACACAGCTAACACCATACTCAATGGAATGGTGAAAGACGGAAATTGTTTTCTCTAAGATCAGGAGCAAGACAAGGATGCTTGCTCTTGCCAATTCTACTCAACATAGAACTGAAAGTCCTAGTCAGAAAAATTAGGCAAGAAAATAAAACTAAACAGTATTCAGTTTAGAAAGAAAGAAATAAAATTATCACTGTTTATATGTGACATGATATTAAATGTAGAAAACCCTAAAGATTCTACAAAAACATAGTTAGAACTAATACATTCTGCATAGATACATAATTCAAAACCAATATGGAAAAATCAATTGATTTTCTGTGCACTAATAATGAACAATGTGAAAAGGAAATTACAAAATAATTCTATTTACAATATCATCAATAATAGCAAAATACTTAGGAATAAATCTAACCAAAGAAATAAAGAACTTGTATACTAAAAACTATTAAACATTGTTAAAAAAAATTAAAGATGACAAAAAATAAGTGGAAAGACATTCATGTTAATGTGTTGGAAAACTTAATATTGTTAAGATATTAATATTACTGAAAGTTATTTAGAAATTCAATTTAATATTTATCAAAATTCCAGTGATTTTTTTTCAAAAATAGAAAAACCAATTCTAAAATTTATATAATCTCAAGAAACCTGAAATAGGCAAAACATTTGTGAAAAAGAAAAATGAAGTTGGAGTTCTCATACTTTTTTATTTCAAAACTTAACACAAATTACAATAATCAAAACAGTGGTGTATACTATATATAGACAGATATAGACCAATGGAATAGAATATGGAGCCCAGAAAAAAAATACTTTTATATATGGTCAAATGATTTTCAATGGGTGTGAGAAAATTATTTGATGGGGGAAAAACAGTATATTTAATAAATTATGTTAGGAAAGTAAATTACTACATACAAAAAAAATCAAGTTGAAATAATACCTTACAGCATATACAAAATTACCTCAAAATGAATCAAAGACCTAAATATAAGAAATTAAAACTAATATACTCATAGAAGAAAACAAGAAGGAAAAACTGCATAACATTAAATTTAGCATAGATTTCTTAAATACAATACCAAAAGCACAGGCAACAAAAGAAAAAACAAAAGTACTTTATTAAAATTAAAAGATTTTCTGCATCAAAGAATACTACCATGGAGAGAAAATACAACCCAAAAAATGGGAGCAAGTATTTGCAAATAAAATATTTGATGAATAAACGATTAATATTTAAAGCATATACAGAACTTGTAAAACTCAACAATAAAAAGGTTAACTACTGGATTAAAAAATAGGCAAGTGACTTGAATACATGTATCTGCAAAGAAGGTAAACAAATGGCCAATATGTTCAAGACAATATGCTTATATCACTAATCATAAGGGAAATGCAAGTCAGAGCTACAATATGATACCATTTCACATTCATTAGAATAGCTATTATTTTTTAAAAAAGAGAAAATAACAAGTGGTGAGAATATGGAGAAATTGAAGTTTTTGTATTGTATGTTGCTGTTGGGAATGTAAAATTGTGTGGCTGCTGAGGAAAACAGTATGACAGTTTCTCAAGAAATTAAAAATAGATTACCCTATGATCTGTAATTCTACTTCGAGATATATCCACAAGATAATTGAAAGCAGGTACCCAATTAGATATTTGCTCAACTATGTTCATAGCAGCATTATTTACAATAGTCAAAATTATAAGCAACCCAAGTTTTCATTAATCGATGAACAGATAAAATAATGTAATATATTCATACAATGAAATACTGTTCAGCCTTAAAAAGTATAGAAATGTTGACACATTATAACATAGAGGAATCTTAAAAAATTTTGCTAAATGAAATAAGCCAGCCTGACCACATGGTGGCGCAGAGGATAGAGCGTCAGACTGGGATGTGGAGAACCCAGGTGCGAGACCCCAAGGTCATCAGCTTGAGCATGGGCTCATCTGGTTTGAGAAAAAGCTCACCAGCCTTGACCTAAGGTCGCCAGCTTGAGCAAGGGGTTACTTCGGTCTGCTGTAGTCCCATGGTCAAGGTACATGTGAGAAAGCAATCAATGAACAACTAAAGTGCCACAACGAAAAACTGATGATTGATGTTTCTCATCTCTCTCTGTTTCTGTCTGTCCCTGTCTGTCCCTCTCTCTGACTCTCTCTCTATGAAAATAAAAAAAAGAAAAGAATGAAAGAAGCCAGACCAAAACACACACACACACACACACACACACACACACACACACACACACACACACAACAAATACTGTATGATTTTATTTATATGAGGTACCTAGAGTAGTTAAGCTCATAGAGACAGAAGTAGAATGGTGGTTTCTAGGGTCAGGGAAAAGCAGGGGGTGTGGAGTTAGTATTTTATGAATATGGGGTTTCAGTTTAGGATGATGGAAATGTTCTGGAGTTGGATGGTGATGATAGTTGCACAATTATGTGACTATATTTAACGTCACATAATGGTATACTTAAAAATTATTAAATAGAAAATTTTATGTACAAATATTTAACCAAAATAAAAAGACTGTGTAACAGCAAATTTTCCCATGGACTCAAAACCTATCCGAAATGCAGGTGTCCGAGATCTTAGTGAGCTTGGATAACTTAGTCATGTAACTAGTAAGTGCCACAACTGACTGGACTTTAGAGTCAGTTGTTTGATGACAGCGTCCATACTCTTAACTGCTTAACTATAATGTCTAATTTATTTTCAGACAGGTTCTAGGGGGAGAAAAATGTTATGTGCCAACTAAAAAAATCACTAATAATTTCTAATCTGGCTCACATGTAATGATGATGACATTGATGATGATATTTATAATATTATACCTTAAAATACTTTGAAAAACATTCTTTCACTTTATCCTGGAATTAACTCTGTAAATTAATTATTTTCTCCATTTTCTAGATTGAACCTGAACATTGATGAGTTTAAATGAAGACCAGAAAGTAG
Organism: Rhynchonycteris naso; assembly: GCA_037038555.1. Taxonomy (NCBI): domain Eukaryota; kingdom Metazoa; phylum Chordata; class Mammalia; order Chiroptera; family Emballonuridae; genus Rhynchonycteris; species Rhynchonycteris naso. The sequence continues at coordinate 236,642,985 of CM072998.1, forward strand.
TAGAGCTCATATTTAAACCAAATCTCTACACTCCATGTCTAGTATCTTCCATTATGTTATCTTGTCTTATATACTTGGATGACAGTGCTTTTGATAGCTAAAAGTGGGTCCAGACATGGAAACACAAATCAATACTCTTGATGATAAAATAAGATAATTTATTTTAATGAGTAGAGTGACAAAACTCTTCTCATTTTATAGTCACCTTTTTTATAAAACGTTGGAAGACCTTAATGCATTTTAGAGAAAGAGTAAAAAATATATATATCTTGTAAAATGTCCAGGAAGTAAACAGAAATTAAATTTTTAGAATTCCTAATTACTAAGTTAACACACATCAAATACGATTTATTTTATTTAAACCACTACTTTTATTGCTTAAATTAATTCATGTAGAATATTTATATAGACTCTATAGGCCAATTTGAGATTGTAGACCTTCTCTGTCCCTCAACTCTTACCCTATCCTTTTTGATTATCCCTGATTTTAAATATATCAACTATGAATTCCACCACCTTGAGGCAGGGGCAGAGGCATTAGTAATTCAACTTTCCTGGTTGAAAAGAAAACATCATTCTATTAAATCAGAATTACTTGAAGATTCCACACATTCATTAAAGGTCCAAGCACTTATATAAACACTGAAGACAGAGCTATGAATAAGAGGGTCAAGGAATTTAATTTCAGAGTGTCTAAGAGGTTGTAGAAGAGAGACCATCAATGAGATAATTTCAGAAAGTAAATAATTTCTATGAAGAAAAGATAAATAATTTCTATGAAGAAAAGAAAACAGACTGAGCATGTATGTGATACTGATGGTGGATACATGGACTAAATTGTTAAGAAAGGATTCTTTTGGCCCTGGCCATTTTGTTAGTTGGTTAAAGCATCATCCCAATACACCAACATGTGGGTTCATTCCCCAGTCAGGGCATATTAAAAAATCAATAAATGCAATCAATGAATGCATAAATAAATGAAAAAACAAATCAATGTTTCTCTCCCTCTCTCTTTTCATTCCTCTCTCTACAATAAATAAATTAAAAATAATTTTTAAAGGTTTATATTTGGAGGGGATACCGGACCCGAAATATGAATAAAATGACAATGCTAGTCATGAGAAGATTCAGGAAAGGGAGCTGTATGTAGGCATGAGAATTTTAAGTACAAAGCCCAAACATAAGCACAAAATTGTCATATTCAAAGAGTAGAAATAAAGCCACATGGTGGGATCAACATGAGTGAAAGAAAATGAGGTTAGAGAGGGAACTGGGCCAGGCTACGCAGGAGTGAGCAACCTCAGTAGATGGTTGGCTCTGGCTTTCTTACAGTATTAACCCATCTAAGTGCTACTGAAAGGAGATTAAATTACAAGGAGTACAAATGGAGGTTGCTACACTCTTCATGTAAGAGTTGATAGTAATGAGACCAAAAGGAAGTTGATGGGTTGGGGACATATTCTGGGGGCCAAGCTGATAACACTTTATGTAGAACTATATATTAAGGAGAAATTGAAACATTATTTTATTATTGTAGACATTCTCTGGGACATTGATATTTTGCTCTGGAGAAGGTATGTTAAGTGAATGCTTCCTTATTCACCACATACAGTTCCAGTAACACTGCTGGCCTTCTACTAAAGTTAAAAAATTCAATCCATGAGAGGTCTGGTCAAGATGGTAGCATAGGTAAATGTGGTACTAGAATCCTCTCACAACCATATAAAATTATTAACTGAATTATAGAAAAACTATTACTAAAAATTGCCTTAAATCTAGCTGAACAGAAATCCTACAAATTAGAAAGTGCTGTATTGAAACTGGTAAAAGGAGAGGAGATGTAGAATGGACTGGTCCCACACCCATGTGTGGTGGATAAAAATCAGGAGGAATAACTAGCTGTGAAGGTCCTTGATTAAGAATGAGCGGTCCCACACCAAGCCTCCCAGAACAGGGTTCCAGTGCTAGGGATAGAAATCCCCATAACTTCTAGCTGGAAAAACCAGGGAGTATTGCTGAGTAAGACAGAGGGTTGCTGGAGTCCCAGGTGTTCCTCTTAAAGGGTCCATGCATGGAATTACTCTGTCTCACTTGCTTCAGCTCCAGCACTTGGCAGTAGGTTGGAGGGCACCGGGAACATATGGGGAGGAACTGAGGTGCTTGGCATTAGGATGAGAGCTGAAGGGGAAGATTTCTCCCAGAGAGAAGTGCTGTCAGAGGTCATTGTTCCTAGTCTGAGCCTTCTCGAAACAGAGCCGGCAGGCTGGCATCATATTGGAGTCTCCATCAACCTGGTTCAGACTGTTGGCTCTGACCTAGTAACTAATTCCCTCAGACCCCATCCCACCCAACTTGTGAATTTACCAAGCTGTGTCACTGGCTTTTCCATACCAGTGGCCTGTCTTGGTTCATGCTTTAAACTTTCCTAAAGTCTCTCAAACAAGCAGCATTTGGCCTTGGTGTCCCATATCTCTAGCCAACTGGCCCCATTACCAGGAACTAACAGAAGTAACTGTGGTTCACAGCTTGGCCTCTCTTGGGCACCTCTAAGCCCAGCACAAGTAGGAACCATCTGGACATCACTTTGTAGCTCAAGCTTGGTGGTACTGTGCAGGCTACAGGTGGCAGTTGGCTTTGGCCTGAACTTTCCAAGAAGTCCCAGAACCACTTCCACAAGTGACACATTCAAGAAGTAAACTCAGTAGACACCAAAACTGAAGTAAGTCTTGTTCCATGAGCACAGACCATGCACTAGTAATCCTCCAAGATGGTCACAGACAATTCTCACAGCTAATTGGCCTGGGAGTAAATATCTTTCCTTGACATGCCAACACCAATTAAGGCTCAACTAAAGCAGATGAGTGCACACAGCACACACAGGGGGCAGGAGTGTGCCTGGAGTGCCAGTATAGGTGAACAGAGAAGCATTGTAACTGGATCCAATAGAAATGGATGACATAAAGTGGCTTTACCAAGCCTGGGAGACATAGAAGCTCTACTTAATACATAGAAATCAACATATGGAAGCTGCCAAAATGAAGGGACAAAGAAACATGTCCAAAATGAGAGAAGAGAACAAAAATCCAGAGAAAGAACTAAATAAAATGGAGACAAGCAATCTACCAGATGTAGAATTCAAAACAATAGTTAAAAGGATCCTTTATTATCTAAGTGAGAAATTCAAAAAAAGAGATAGAAAATATAAAAATAAAAATAGAAAATAAAAGAGAAGCAGTCAGAAATGAAGACTACAATAACTGTATGAAGAATATATTAGATGGAATCAATAGTAGATTAGATGGAGCGGAGAATTAAATTGGCAACTTGGAAGATAAAGAAGCAGAAAACATTCAATTATAACAGTAAAAAGAGAAAAGTCTCCCACCAAAAAATAAGTATAGCATAATAGACCCTTGTGGCAATCTTAAGCTTACCAACATTCATTCACATCATGAGGATGCCAGAAGGAGAAGAGAGATCAATGAATTGAAAACCTAAATAAAAAAAAATAATGAACGAATACTTCCCTAACCTGGTAAAAAAAAGACATACAAGTCCAGGGAGCACATAGAATCTCTGATAAATTGAATCCAAAGAGATCCATACCAAGACACATCATAATTAAAATGCTAAAGGTTACAGATTTAAGGAGAATCTTAAAAGCAGCAAGAGAAAGCAGCTAGTATCTATAAGGATGCTCCCATAAGACTGTCAGCTGACTTCTCAATAGAAACTTCGCAGGCCAGAAGGGATGGCAAGAAATATTCAAAGTGATGAAAATGAAGTATCTACCAACAAGATTACTCTATCTAGCAAAGCTATTATTTAGAATTGAAAGACAGATAAAAACTTTTCCAGACAAGAGAAAGGTAAAGGAGTTCATCACCACCAAACAGGTATTAAAATAAATGTTGAAGGGGATTCTTTAAAATGGAAGTGCAGTTGGGGAATGGGTGAATATGGTAAAGGGATTAAGAAGTACAAATTGGTAGTTACAGAATAGTCATGGGTATTAAGATACAGAATAGAGAGTAGAGTCAATAATATTTTAATAATTGTATAGTGTCAGATGGGTAGTAGATTTATTGGGGAGATCACATTCTAAGTTATATATATGTCTAATAATGAGATTGTACACATGGAACTAATATAATGTTTTATGTTTACTGTAATTAAACATAAAAATATTATTTAAAGTAAAATAATTCAACTTATAGAAATTGGAATGTTAACTTTTCTAAGAGTTGCTTGTTACCTCAGCACACTATACTAGCATTTTGATCATGAAGCTGTATCTCTGCTGCTGGTGTTAACCATGTGAATTGAGCAATTGGTGTCTTATCACTTGTGGCTGAAAGGTCTGGCAGACTTACTTTTGTTCATTTCAAATGTCATAAAAGGCAACATTATTATAGGGAACATTTGTTTTTACTCTAGTATTTTGCTGAATTGTATGTCAAATACAATTCTTTATGAAAAAAATGCTAATTAATTTTGTGGCAATCATTGAAAAGATATAGTTCTATATTTATGTTTATTAAAGGACACAAATACTATTTGATTGGCTCATTTAAGAAAGGCTTTGGCAAAGTACAACCTTGAAGCAATTCAAACCTATAATGACCTTAATTAATTATCATGCAATAGGGAGACTTATTTCTAACTCCAATTTGACCTCTATGCCATCTTCAGCAATGAATTAATATTGTTTATTTGAAAAAAATGGGGAGGGGACTGCCTTAAATATAATACTTGGGAAGTTTGTGTACTTTACAGGCATAGATTTCCTTTCATCCTCTTGATTTGAGGACTATAAAGATGTCTTCAAAGCAAGAATTAAATTTTTAGCTTGACTATAAAGATGTCTTCAAAGCAAGAATTAACTTTTTAGCATCTTATTTTAAAAAAAAAAAACCTCTTATTTTTCTAAATGGGGAAAAATATCTAGCAATTTCAATAATAGGGCCCTGATATCAACGTCACTTGTAGCCATTCTGTGCAGTAAGTACAATTACCTTACTCCCCTCATTTGGAGTCTATTAAGCTTATGCTTTGGTTTCCCGACAAGCTAGTCAAAGCCTTTTGGCTGGAAATATTAAGATATGTTTCTTATATGCTTTAGAATAAATTTAACTGATTATGTTTCTTCTCATGAGGTTTCTGGCATCCTAGTTATTGTCTTGACTCTTATAAAATAGTTTAAGCATGGAGAAGCAAGTGAGATGGGCTTCTTCATTGTTTCTGAAAGAATCTTATACAACAGCCATATATTTAACTGTTGGCCATATTCATTTTTTGGCCTCTTCAGGCCTCCATGTTTTTGAAGATTCAAATTAAACAAGCTTAAGTATAAATATAATACTGCAGTCTGTGTCCATAATTCAAATCCATCTTACTTTCAAAACCAGTTAAGGATAACATTATGAAGTATATTTTAGGACCCAGAGAAAGTTTATTTATAAATCTCATTAGACAAATAATACAAATATTTCTGTTTATGGTGAGAATTGGAAGTAATAATTGTTACTCATAACTGGGCTTGAAACTGAGTATTAAACATAGAGGTCATTATTATAATCAATATCCCCATCCAGGTGTACATACTTTTCTGCCTGGACAATTTTAGTATACTTCTAACAGGCCTGTCTGCCTCTAGTTTTCTTTTCTTTATATTTAATATCCTGAATAGCACTTAGATCAGATCATTCTGCAACTTAAACATATTGAGTGGTTTCTGTTGATTAGAGGATCAAGTCTAAAACACAGGATGGAACAAAATTAGGTTTACAGTTGTGAGTGTGAGAAACACAGAGTTTGTTCTTTTATTATTATTTATTAATTATTGCATTATTTTCCACATTAACAACTATAAACTTATTTTTGCCCCACTCTATATTTGGTTTGACATTAAATATTATAATCTATTCATTCCACACTTTATCCTTATCTTTATTCTAATTCCAGGTACATTTATGCTTCTCATTTGAAATTTATTGCATGCTAGCTTGTATAATGAGTTTTATCCCCTGTGAACAAGCCTTATCTTCCCAACTGTACATGAATTTCTTAAAGAGGAGTTAGCATGTCTTATTATTTTTTTTTAAAAAAAATTCCTTATAGAATCTATTTGTATAGTGTCTATTACACAAAAAGTTTTTGGAAAATTGTGGCTGATGATGATAAGATTGTGGGCCAGAACAACAGGCAATTATAAATAGTGATAAAGAAAGGAGCAATAGTTTAGTAACTAGGGTTTTTGTATTTTGTCAACTCTTTTTGAATCTTCCTAAAATTAATTAGAAAAGAAGAAATATTTGAAATTGATATAAATGACAACTTACATAAAGCTTTTCTTATAAATTCTTTAAAACTATAGGTTTTAACACATTATTTATGCTCAAATTCAAAAGAGAAAAGTTTTTCTTCTTAAAACAAATTGAAAGCCCCACAGGATAAAGTTTTTACTTATTCTTGCACAGTAAGTCAGTAGGAGATTAAGAATCAGATCTTTATACCTTATTGTCTGGATACTCAAACAGAGATTAATGGAAGTAATTTTTGAGGTCAGGATGCCCTGGAAACAGATTCAAAGGTTAGTTCAGTTTATATAATAAAACCTAATCCATCAAACTTATAATAAATATATAGTCAAGCGTTGAGAAAAGATATTCTTCTGTTTTTGTTTTCAGATATAGCATAGTCATACTAACATTTTTGAGGTTGATAGTCAAAACATAGCTAAAATATGCCTCATATCTTTGCCTATGACTGGGTTTTAGTTTTTTCCAATATTTATAATATATATTTATTTTTTATTGGTGGCATTTAAATTGTGTGGTACATAAAAATGTGGTAATATATTTTGAGAAATACATAAAAATAGAGGATTTATTTTTGACTCTCAAGAATCTTATATTCTTATTGAAGACATAAGATACGTAGTAGTCAATGACCTTATAAGATCATGTTCTGAGAAAGGTGGTAAACTATTTGCATAGGAAGCCAAATGAAAGGTTTTTAAAGTATGATATGATAAGAGAAGGCTTCATGAGGTTGCACAAGGTAGTGGTAAAAGAACAGGTCATTGTATTAGTATTCATTGAGTTGGAGATCTGGTGCTAACTCTTACTAGTTATATGATCTTACAAAAGCTATTTCTTATTCCCTAGTCTCAACCTCCTCCTATGTTAATCAGACATAAACATAGCCACAAGGTCAAACACATACCAGGAACTCAATATAGGATAATTTTCTCCTAAATTGAGGTAAACAATAGTAAAATGTGGTAGAGTTGAAAGGAAAGGTATTACAGATTAGTAGAACACAGCAAACTTTCAAGGTATGAAGAAAATGTCATGTCTTTAAAGTAATAAATACATGGTTTTTTTGGGCTACAGAACCATGGGCAATAAAAATGAATTGTTAGGAGCAGTAATGTGAAGACATTGGGAAATTTGGATTTATAAATAGTAGGGGATGTAGTAGGTTATTCAATTGGATCTTTTTATATCAAGATATAACTGAAAACTCATTACTTCTTGTTTCTTTGTCTCAGGTCAAGATATTTTGTTATTTCTGTATTCTTTTATATCCCGATGAGTAGATGAAGTAGAGTTGCTGCCAAAATGGAAAATAAATTTGACCAAGCAAATTCATATGAAAACAGATAAGAAAATACTTTTGTAACATTAGAAAAAGGAGATGAAATAGGTTCATAAGCTATATAATGAGAGAAGGAAACAAATTTGAGATATATATAAATGTCATGTTTAAGTGATTGGTTAGAGAGGAGAATGAAAGGGATGGGAAGTATTCCGAATGACTCCTGGGTATATACACAACTGGAGCAATGGTGTTGGATTTCAGTAAAAAAGAATTCTAGTTGGGAAATAAGCCAGCAAATATTGTTTCACTGCAAGTCAAGAGTTGAGTTTTAGACATTGAGACAGAAGAATTTGAGCCATCCAAGTGGAGAAGCCAAATAGGCAGTTTTGTATTTGTACTTGGACTTAGAGCAGTGGTTCTTAACCTGCCGGTGATTTCTTCCCTTTCCTTCGCAGCCATTCCCCAGGGGGCATTTGTCAATGTTTGGAGATGTTTTCATTTTCACAATTAGGAGAAGGAGTATCATTGGTGTTGCTGAATATCTTATATCAAAGAATATCTTGTACTCCCACACCAAAGAATTATGTGACCCCAAATGTCAATAGTGCTGGGGAAAAAAGAAGGCAATCCTTCTTAAGCATATGATTTCTCCTTGCAATATGATTTTATCTATACAAAATTTAAAAACACCTTAAAATAAACAATTCATTTCTTAGTGATAAAAGTGTGTGGCAAAACTATAAATAAGAGTTTAAGAATGAAACATACAAAATTTAGAATAGTGGTTATCACTGAGAAAAATGGAATGAAAGGCAGGGGATTTGGGGAAGTCAAAAGGTGATTCAAAGATTATAAAAAAACATATGTGTGTTTTTAATAGGTTCTGAAACATTTTTATATCACTCATCTAATTTATAAATATTATTTTTGTATTTTCAACACTTAATAAGATGCATGGTAAAAATCTAATGGCTATGTAAAGAAGGATGAGTCTACAAGAAAGATGAAGAATAACAAGAGAGAAAAAACAAAATGTGATGTCAGAAAACCCAACTGTCAACAGTCTCAAATGCAGCTGAAAAGCCAAGCAAAGAAAGACAAAAAAGTTTCCATTGAGTTCACTGTCATAAAATTCACTGATGATCTCAGAACAGTTTTAGTGAATTAATGACTGTGGTGTGTTGAAGAGAAAGTCAAAAAAATGAAACCAATGAGTATAGGCAATGCTTTTTAGAAGTTATGCTATGAAAAGTGTTAGAGGGAGAGTTGGATAGCTAGAGATCAAATAGATTGTTAAGAAAATGTTTTCTTTTACTTATTTTAATGAGAGTTGAATAGTTTAAAACTAGAGAAAAACACTTCATTGAAAGAGAAGTTTGGATCTACATAATAGAAAAGGGGGTAATTGAGGTTTTGAGTTTAATGAGGAAACAGGAGAAAACAATGATTAAAAACAAAGCCAGGTGAAAGAATTGGACCTAGGTAAAAGAAAGGTTAGCTCCTTTTCTTCTATCTGTAAGAAAGAATATTTAGATGAAATAAAGCGGTAGATGGCTAAAGAATGTGGAGAAAGTTTGAGTTAATCCCTTTGGACACAGATAGTAAGTCAGTCAAAGGAAAGAAAATAGTAAGGTTATCAAGTAATGTTGGGAAAAGAATGGGATGGCTGGTCATACATTTCTCATGGCACCAAACTGCCTTACTGTGAGAACCACTGTAGCAGTACTTAGTCAGCTGCTCTGGTTCAGCTGAAAAGCTAAGTTTTTTTAGGACCGGTACTTAGCTAGATGCATGTGACAAGAAATGAAAGTATCCTGGGAGTTTAGGATTCTGGTAAAGGTATCATGTCAAAGTGAAGAAATGACAAAAACAACGAACGGTCCTATTATTCAAAAAAGTTGTGGCTACCTTAAATTTAGAGAGAGACACAAAAATCAACAACTATTATAAAAAACTGACAATTTTTATGTCATTATAATTTTCTCACAGATGAGTTGAATAACCAATTGAAACTGCTCCATAAACATTACCATTGTGTAGGAGAACACATTTCAGACTTCATTTGGACCTGTCAAGATATAGCCGCCATTCTGTTGGACAGTAAGTGGTAACACCTAGCTGGCTGAGAAGACTAATGATATCATGACAGTAAACAAAGTGTTTGTCTTCATGAAAAAAGTCCACAAAAATTTGTTCACGCTTCTTGAAATGGGATACTTTAGCTGACCGGTGAAGTACATTCTTCTCTTAAAGCCTAGAGGCTGATAACTCAGCTACTTTCTTTGATAGGCCCAAATCTTTTACTACCTCATTCAATTCAGGTTGGCTAAACTGCTGAGGGGTTAATGACTGCTTGGCATCAGAAGAAAACCCTTCAAATTCTACAACCATTTTCTCATCCATCTTATCAAAATACATTTGATCACCATGTTCCCTTTATTTGTCCTTAGAAGAAATAAAACCATTGAAAACTGGAACCAGGAGTGTCTCAGAGGTTGGGATAGGTTGTATTGCTGAAGGAATATTAGAATATGCGATCATATGTTGTTTTTCTTGCCGATGCCCTTTGTATGGATCAGACAGAAATAACAGTCACTGCTGTGGTCCTTAGGTTCACACCAAACCATGGGAATACCAAAAGGCAATCCTTTGCATTTTCCTTTTGTCCAGTCACGAAGCATTTCCTCATAATTACGACACACAATTTGAGGAGCCCAATTCTTGTCTTCATCACCAGGGGGAACTTGGAAATAGGCAATATTTGCACGTGTCACAAATGATGAAATATTTCACCTTTGATGTTGAAGTGTGTAACAGCCGCATATATAACAGAAGGTGTCAGGACTATTCTTACATTTACACCTACTCGAAGAAGCCATGATTCAATCTTCAAACAAAATAAGAGAGTGTTTTTATCAGATAATAATTTTTCACATTTAAAAACAACTACAATTATGTCAATGTGATGTTTGTAAAACATTAATTGCCTTGTGGTTATGTTTAATCCAAGAGTCTTTGCCCTTTAACTCCAATTTAAAAACTTATGCATGCCATTACCTGTAATGAAAAATTAAAATTGCATAAAAACCAGAGCATGCACCAAAACGAATTTCAGATTTGGAATCATTGATGCAGAAATATATAGAAAAAGTTTTAAAACCTCATGCAACAGAAAATAAAAAAAAATGGTTCTCTAGTTTTATATAAGCTACTACTAAAATAAGGCATAATTGAGTCTGGTAAGATTCAGTAGAGATGGAAAAGAAGGATATGCTTCCCACAAATAACTAAGATTTTAAGAAGACATAATGTGATATAATTAATGTACCTATAACTTAAAATTCAAATTTTTTTTTACATTTGTGAAAAAAAGATGAACTGTGAGTTTTTAGAGTAATAATACAAAAAACAGATTACTCTTCCTTCATCTACCTTTTGCCAAGCAACCTACTTTTTTTAATCAGAGCTGCTGACTCCAAATTTGCACAGTGGTTTAGTACCAGTTTGGTATTTTTTGATATTATGGTGAAGGATATAATCTACACTGAACTCCGATATCTTCCATCATTCCAGATTGTTAAGGAGTAGGCAAGTACATCAATTACTGCATATATCTGGTAATTTCTGAGCCCAAATGGTGAGGTATTGAAGTTATATAGAAGGCAAGCAAATGCTTTGGCTTTCATTTCTCACTAAAAGTATTCGTTGTTTGAATCTACTGTTAATTTTGTTGTTTTTCACTGTTAAGACTCTATTTTTAAATTACTGTCTTCAGATTAATATATAATAATATTTTTCAGTCGGCCTAGCCTATATAACTCTTTGCAAAGTACTTGCTTCTAGGTTCTTAAGCCCTTGAGTTCTGCAAGAAACGGCACAAGATTAAGTGCAGAAAGTAGAGAGGACAGAGGGACAAGTCAGTTTGACCTTTCCAGAAAGAAATTGGGGGAAAAGTCATAATAACTACTGCTGAGACTCACCTTTATTTTACTTCTCCAATAATGATACCTTTTCTTATTCACACTGATGTGCTGAGAAGTATCAATTATGGGTCACACATCATATAAACATAAATTTTGTTTCCACTTCCTAACTGGAAAAACAATGGGAAATATTTAATTTTTCCAAGTAACTTTTCTTTAACTTTAAAATAAAAATAACTTACAGCTGAAAATAATTTTAGCCCAATGTAGGTCCTCAGTACTTTGTTGTATTATATTATGTGTGCTTTGTAACACTTACCATGAATGTGCATATGTTGTCTCAACCTGTAGATTGTGAACTCCCTAAAAGACGGGATCCCAGTTTACTCATCTCTTTAGACCAGCAGCACATATTACAGTTTCTTGCCCATAAATTAATGTAAACTGAGCAAGGATTATTTTGCATTTCACCCTTACAACAGACTTTCCTTTTGTGTCCCAAATGATTTCCATATAGTAACTTCTTTATATCCAACAGAGCATGCACCCAAATAGTAATACATTTGATACATGAAATAAATTTAGATACTTATATGTTATGACATTTTATCTTAATATTTAATTATTTTAATAGTTAAGGAGGATGTTTTATTATGTAGTAAAACTATTTAAAATTCACCAAGGAATCACAAATTGCAATATATACTTTACTTCTGAATATCAAGTACAAACTTAAGACTATCGGCTTTACTTTTCTTTTTAAAATTTCTTAGGAAAAAACCCAGGAAAAACAAATGTTGTAAGAGTTGTTTCTTCTTTGTTTATTTGTCTTAATCTGACAGTGTATTTCTCTCTTTCCTCTCTCACTCTGTAGCATAGGATGTCACAATGACCTTAATAGTTTTCCATGGAAAAAAATTAGATGCAGAGAGAGCAAACTTCTACAAAGAAAAAAATGAACAAAAGTCCGATAATTTACAATTTCTTGAGAAGTTCTGATCTTCTGTTTTGACAATATGTACTGTGCTAGAACATTGCTAGCTTACAATTTTAATACTGAAACCAAATTTTATTATTCCCAAATGCTTTTTCTGATTGTAGCTCTGTATTGCCCTATTTGTTACATCTGATGATAGAAAAACATATAACAACTCTTTTTCTGCAAAGTGGGAAGCTCTGTCTTGTAAAAAATATTGGTGTCGAGGTTAGGTGTCTGATGGGAGCAGACAAGTTCATTCATAGAGAAATGGTCTATGTGTGTGTGCCTTCCCTTTGGACTGTAATCTATTTAAAGCCAGTAATTATCTGTATTCAATTTTGCACCTGAAGGGTCCAGCACAATTTTTAAAATGTAGCATGTTATCAATAAATATTTCCAGATGGAAAGCATCAATTTCATTTTCCAATTCTGAAATTTCTCATTTCACAAAAAAGGCAAAATTGCGTGTTACTTACTCCCGGGTTTGGGGCCCTGCAATAGAGAGATATCCTTTGTTTTTGTTTAAGGATAGAACCAACCACTAGAAAGAACAGAGAGGCATTGAGGTCAAAATTATTTTGTTTATATCATCATAGCCTCCTGCACTTTTTCTAGTTGATAATAAGAGCTCAAAAAACACTTGTTGATAGGAATAGAAAAAGTTCATTGGATTTTTACTTTACTCAAGAATAACCACCTATTGATGATCAAGAAATATGTAATGTTACTTTTGGCTTCAGTAGTCTCAGAATATCTGTTATTTATATATTCCACTAACATAAAGAGAGATGGGCCAATGATTCAGAGTCGTCAGGATAATTTTTTAAGAAGATGTTTGCAAAATAGAAGATCAACGTGCCTGTCTCTTAGCTCCAAATCTAAAATGAGTCAATATCAGCAAGAGACATAAACCGAAGCCAAATATTGAGGCAACTTATCACCAAGCCAAATTTGTACTGGTTGTAATCGGACTCTAACCATTAATTCTAGTAAATGGGAGTATTGCTTGGTTACTGTGAATAAATTACATCCCGGTACTAAATTTTTAGGAAATATTTTCCTTTTTTTTTTTTCTGGATTTCCCAACTGCTTCTTGTAGAGAGCCACGGTATCTGAGTACATCCGGCCTATTTGCAGCTGAGAACAGAGGCAAGGCTCTGCTCCTCCAGGATGACCTGGCAAGGCAGGTAACAAAAACAACTTGCAAGCTGTTTGTGGTATTGACGCCAGAAGCCGGGCTGGGTACACAGGCAATCACAGGCTCAAGATGTTTTGATATGCTTGTAGGATAGAGTGTCACACAGTTTTAGATCTGAGGTTATTACCTCTACCCCCCAGTACAATGCCCTATTGTTTAAGCATAGAAAATAAATGGTTTTCCAGGTTCGGAGTCATTGTGTCTCCATCTGAACACAATGTCCCACCCGGCCCAAACTCTATGTCAGGGGTCCCTAAACTGCGGGCCGCATGTGGCCCCCTAAGGTCATTTATCTGGCCCCACCCGCACTTTCATAGGTGGTCAGTGAGAGGAGCATTGGATGCATCCGCACCCATAGTTCCCATTGAAATACTGGTCAGTTTGTTGATTTAAATTTACTTGTTCTTTATTTTAAATATTGTATTTGTTCCTGTTTTGTTTTGTTTTACTTTGAAATAAGATATGTGCAGTGTGCATAGGTATTTGTTCATAGTTTTTTTTTTTATAGTCCAGCCCTCCAACGGTCTGAGAGACAGTGAACTGGCTCCCTGTGTAAAATGTTTGGGGACCCTGCTCTATGTCTTTGTGTTTTCCTTAATCCTCCGTTGCCTCCACTCAGGCCTTCACTTCCTTGGGCTGGTCGCTGCAGCATCTCAATTGTAGACATCATCCTCCGGGTTAGGATTCTGTTATATAGTCTGTGGCTTGGACTCAGTTCCTTCTTGTGGACCTTTTTGCCACAAATCAATCTGTACTACTGGGTGATGTCTGTTACGTTTTCCTGAAATCATACTTTTTGTGACTACCTGCTGCACAAGTTGTGCACATCAATCTCTTTCACCTGCAGCAGTGGAGTGACTTACAGATATTGAGCCTTTCATTACTGCCTGGGCTGAGCATAAAAACTCCACAGTACCATCTCTTATTCATAGAGATATCAGAACCAATATTAATAGTTGACATAGAAACATATAATATGAATCGTGCTTTCTCAAATGTGATATTAACTTTCTTCTAATGAAAATGAAATGATGGAGGAATATTTTAATTTACCAGAGCCTTGCTCAAAGAACTTAGACTAAAACCCCAGATTGAAAGAGAAAAAATAAATCTGAGGTTAGAAAAATGATGGCTATGACCTGGTTGGTTGGCTCAGTGGTAGAGCATGGACCCGGTCTGTGGAAGTCTTGAGTTCAATTCCTGGTCAGGGCACACAGGAGAAGCGACCATCCGCTTTTCCTCTTCCCCTCCCTCTTTGTCTTTCTTGCTCTCTTTCTTTCTCTTTCTCTTCCCTTCCTGCCACCATCACTCAATTGGTTTGAGCACATCAGCTCTGGGTGCTCAGGAAGGATCCCTTGAGCCTCTGCCTCAGGTGCTAAAAATAGCTCTGATGTGAAGATGGCCCAAAATAGGCAGAGCATCGGCCACATACAGGGTTGCAGGAGTCTGTCTCTCTATCTTCCCTCCTCTCATTTACAAAAAAAGAAAAAGAAAAAAAAAAGATGGCTAAATGGAGCAAAGTGATTGAGTTTTTTATTTGTTTATCTGTGCTCAATGTTTCAAGAACATTTAGATACAAAACAGACATGCTACTTCAGGTGTAATTATTTTGACCACTAGTCTTCTATGATAGTATGCCAAGTAATTCAGATAATCATTTGAAACGACTGAGTATAAAATATTTCAGAAATGAGCAAGCTAAAAATGAGCTCAATTTTGTATTTGTTCTCCCTTTGTAACTTTCCAGAACAGAGTCTTCATATACTTTGACATAATAAAGATTTAGTTATTTTAAAGGTAATGGAGGTTTTAGGAGTGATGGAAGTGCAGATGATTGGGTGGGGGGAGGAGAGTAGCAGAAGAGAAAAGATAAAGACTAACGGAAACATTAAGAAAACACAATCAGTTTGGAGTGTCTATGGGAGGAACTAGGGCATATGAAAGTTTATTAGGCAATCACAGAACATACAAGAACTCTACAAGAGGAACTCTACACTTATAATAAAGCTCTATGATTCTAACTTTTCCTTCCTTTTATTTCCATTTCCCTTGAATAAATGCCTCTTCATCATGGCTATCTAGGCAGAGTGACTTGCCATAGTTGTGCACAAGGGGTCGCAACCCTTTCTTTTTCTTGAATAAATCCTTTTGGTGACAAAACAGTCAATATTAACGCAATGAATTGAGTTTAGTATATTCTATTCTGGTATCACATCATTCTTCTCTACATAGTACAAGAACAATAACTTTTTTTTTAGGCTAGAAGAATCTGTCACAACAAGGCCACAGATCTTTTTCTAAGGATGATCTTAGAAAGTTTGTATGGCAACCTCCTGACTTTGTAGATGAAGAATCTAAGGGTCAATAAGATACGTGAGAGCTAAGTGCCCTAAGACTAGATTTCAGATCTCTGGAGCTTCATGCAGATTCTCTGCCCAGCATGCTATTTAGACATTTACATATCCATATATCTGGATCTTTCTCTCTGTAGGAAATTATGTCAAAGTTTGTTGACAAAACACTAGTAAGTCACATGTGTACTGTCCTGAACTCTTCATAGGATATTCACTGAGTAAAAAGTCAAGGACAACTTGTCTCATGAGAAAATGGCCCAGAAACGAAAGGATATAAAAAGGAGAGGAAAGATGTAAAGTGATGTGAGCAAGGAAAGGATATAAGTGATTCTTTTGTTTTGTTTATGTTTCTGTTGGAGAATATGGGTAAATCTAATAGTTGAAAATTTTTAATATAATAAGCACGTGCTTCAAATGAACAAAATTCTGGCGAACTCTGATGAATTATGTGCAGACCACCAACCACTACTAATTCAAGCCTTCTGGAAACAATTATTTTACGGGAGGCATAGTTACTGATTTAATTGACCAAGTGCCTCTCATATGTCAGGAAAGGTCTTTAACTATTATAAGCAAATTTAATCTATCTCAGGCTATTTTTAACAAAGGCTACAGAGTCATCTCTACGTGCTTCCCAGCCCTGTAGCAGTCTTATTTCTTAAGCCACAGAAAGTAAATGTTTATTAAAAGATTCCCAGCCAGCTATTTCTTTCAATTAGCAGTCTGTTTAAAATATGACATGCTTCAGTTATTCCCTTAAGAACCATGTTAGCTGCAGTCAGCACTTAACATTGAATTTGTACCAAAGAAATTCATTAGATACCAAGAGCATAAGAATTTTTTTATGCTTACATTCTTTGAATTCAGTCCGACCCCTGTGCCTCTGAGTCGTATCAAATGCATTTGAGAGTTGAGATAGAGAATGGGTAGAGTAGAGCAGGACCAGAGGACAGAACTAAGTAATGAAAGAGGAACTGGGTGTTCATACAGGTTAGCTGTCACACATGGATAAAGTGGAGCAGGACCAGAGGAAGGGACAAAGGAAAAGAGGGAGGAACGGTATATTTAAAAGGATTGGCTGCAACACAGGGCATCTCAGTTTTTGTAATCATCTTTCTAAACCAAAGTCAATGTGATTTCTTTTCAAGTTCATCTATAATGATAAAGATGCTTAGCAGAGTTTCAGTTGTAAATAGATTTGTGCTATAATTATCTTTGAAAGGGAGGTTTATCTAGACAAGTTACAACTTTAATCCTGAATCAAAGGGATGTGTTATGTCATAGATACTACCACACATCAGAAATCGTGTGCCAGCTCTGTGGGATGAACCTGGTGAGGCTGGAGTTTTCATGTGACTGTTACCTTCTTTGCAGCCTGAGGTTTGGAGCTGCTGGTCCTAAGAGCAAGGAGAAAGAAGATTTCATGTTTGGCTGGGGAATTTTCCTCAATAGACTTTTAATTTAATTAATTTATTTATTTTTGTGACAGAGACAGAAAGAGAAAAAGATTGAGAGAGAGATAGGACAGACAAGAAGGGAGAAAGTTGAGAAGCATAAATTTTTTGTTGCAGCACCTTAGTTGTTCATTGATTGCTTTCTCATTTGTGCCTTGATCCGGGGACTGTAGCAGAGTGGGTGACCTCTTTCTCAACCCAGTGACCTTGGGCTCAAGCCAGCAACCTTGGGCTTCAAGCCAGTGACCTTTGGTCTCAAGCCAGAGACCATGGAGTCATGTCTATGAACCCATTCTCAAGTCAGCGACCCTGTGCTCAAGCTGATGAGCCTGCGCTCAAGTCAGATGAGCCCATGCTCAAGCTGGGTCTTCCACATCCCAGTCTGATGCTATATCCACTGGGATATTGCCTGGTCAGGCTCAATAGACTTTTTAAAACAAAGAGAAGATGCATGTGAACATGCCTTAATTAGAAGTTGTAAAACAGTAAGATATCATTGGATAGCATTGTTATGGTGAACCATCATAAAATGGTTCGTCTGAAATTACATAGATCTTTATATTTAAAGACTCCATTAATTCAAATAACCAATTTGAATGACTTCTTTACTTTCTATCAGATTGTTTGGCTTTATGTAGCCGTGAACCCATATCCAAGATCTCAACATGGCTGACTTCATGAAGCTAATCAATGAGTCTTCATGTCTTTTATTTTTTTTAATTTATTTTTATTTATTTATTTTAGAGAGGAGACACAGAGTGAGAGAGAGAGAGAGAGAGAGAGAGAGAGAGAGAAAGGAGGGAGGAGCTAGAAGCATCAACTCCCATATGTGCCTTGACCAGACCAGTGCAGGGTTTTGAACTGGCGACCTCAGTGTTCCCAGGTCGACGCTTTATCCACTGCGCCACCACAGGTCAGGCAGTCTTCATGTCTTTAGTATAAATCACCCTAAACCATGATGATTCATCAAATTTTTATCATTTTTAGAGATATTATGGTGTTCCTGTGTTAAGGCTTTTACTCATGAAAGAGTATCAAAAATATGGAAAGTTCATAAGAAACTCCAGTGTTTCTTTAAAATATTAAAATCATAGGTAGCTATTTTTTTCTTTTCATAGAACATTGGTTAAGCACATTTTGGGTATTTTCTGGAGTAAAAGGCATGATAAGATGTTTCTTTTAAAATAAATAATTCCCATAATTGAATGAGCTTTAGGTCATTCTTGGGAATGAAACAGCCCACAGGTACAGTCACCAGCAGCAGACCTATCCAGAAGGTCTCTTTCAGAGACCAGGTGAGTTATTTTTGCAAAGCTCTGTTTATTTGTTCTGCAATATTGCCCAGAAAATTATCCTCACTGGCACTGACCAAAGTTGGACAGGAAAACCAATAATTTATTGCATTTCCAAAAATTCCACCAGTACCACTGAACTGTAAGCTCCTGACATTTAGCACCTGGCTTTTGGTATATCAGGGTTTTTTTTTATACTTAAAATGGTCATTAAGGCAAAGAACTGGTTGTTAAATTATTTGAATCCCACTACTCCATGTAACTACCTAGTTCAGGAAAGGCAAATGCACAGCATTTATGGTCTCACTTTCTTCTTCTGTCCTGTAGCCAACATTGATGTGCATTAAGAAATTCCCTCTAGGTGGGCCTCTGGACCTCAGGGTCTTCTCCACCCTGATCAGGCATTGCAGAGAAGCATTCTTTCCTTCTTGATATAGTTTAGCCATACCATTTTATGGATGCAAAAACCTAGGTTCAGACTATTAGATGACTCTCTCAACAGTTAGGGCAGAGAGCATTAGCTCTCAGACTTTAGCAGGTTGTTACCCATTGTGTTTTGTTTCTCACTTTTTCTTTCAAATCTTTTTTGTTATTTTTGTTACTGTTTGGGGAAGGGAGGGAAGAGCAGGTACATAAAGATAACAGAAAAAGCAAACTTTGCAAAAGTATATTTTCTTCTCTAATCATGAGCACAATGAGGGCCACTTGATTTAAAAATTATTAATGAAAACAATGGAAGCTTGAAATTGTTTAGTTTGTTTTTAACTACACCTAAAATCACTTCATAAGTACCATCCCAGATGAATACTTGCTGCCATAAAAATATATTTCTTTTGACATATTGGTGTGTAAAGATTCAACCATATATAAATTTTTACCATACTAACAGTATCTAAATAATAATAATAATAATTACTACGAGTTGTAGCAGGCTTTAATTGCAGACTTCTTAATGTTAACAAAAATATTATGGTAAAAAATTCCACATCTTTTTAAAATATCTACTTTAAGATCTTATCAGAAATACCAAGCAATCCTCCAGTAATCTTACGTAATAAATGAAATAAAGCAAATTTGGCTATCGAAGGTGTTTGTGTCAGCATTGCAGTTTTCCAAGGTCTTGAATGCCAGAACAAATGGTGCCACCTGCTGTTCTTCAAGGTCAGTGCCATGAAGAAGATGAGGGTATAGGGCAGGAAGGGTATGCCAGAATATCTTTAGCCTAAAGACCTATTAGAACTACCAGGTCTCCTGAGGTCAAAACCTATATGCCTGGGGCTAAGATGTAATTGAATTACCTCTGGTACAAAGAATAACATCCCTGACCTACATTCAGGTTGTTTGTCTGGCAGCTTTTGGCACAAGGTTGGTTCATAATTTCACTCACATTTTAAAATCTTAATTGCTATAATAATTCGGTCTGCCAAGTTCACCATCAGCCAATGTCTTAGAAGAATTTTAACCGAAGGATGAAATTTCCATCTAGTGTTGGTTAAATCCTTAAATTGCTGCCACTACTGCTGCTGCTCCTCTTTCTTGGATTCATTTATGTGGGGAATGACCACATTTGGAACTTACCTACAAATCACAAGTGAACATCATTACTGGTGGCTCTCACTGACAAGGCTCAGACTATTCATTGGAAAGAGAAAACTGCAGGCATCCAGGGTTTAAATGATCAGGCCAGAATTATTCACAATTTGGGAGAAAATAATGCAAAACACCTCACTTCTATTCTAATTAGTCATTCTGAATTGGTTGGTTTCCCAGAGAAATACTGTTTTCAATCAGGAGCCCTAAGGATCAGAATATCTAACTGGCAGTCCTTCCCTAGTCAAGTCATGAAGACAGCAGGTACCACAGCAGCCTCAAAGTTACTTTTAATATTCAGCATATTTCCTTTTCTATAAAACAATGATTTTCAACCTTTTTAATTTCGTGGCACACATAAACTAATTACCAAAATTCTGCAACACAACAAAAATATATAATGTTTTTTGCTGATTAGACAAAAAAAATAGGTACAATTTTTACTTATTTATATCGGATGGCTATTGTTGTATTGGCTGTTTTCATTATTTTATTTGACAATCTAAGGAAAAAGAGGTCAATGCTTCTGATTAAATAGTTTGATATTGTTTATTTTAAAAATTCTCGCGGCAGACCAGTTGAAAATCACCACTTTAGTGTCTTTGATAGCACCCTGCTCTCTCTCCCAGCAGCTTGCACTGCTTTCCACCCAAACATCATGCTGCTGCTATGTAGTTTGTGCACTTATTTCTACAGGAGCCAGAAAGTGTTCAGGAAACTGCCAAGACTATTGCCTCCAAAGCCCTAATAACACTTTGATCTTTTCCCGAAATAAATTTTAGCAAATTAGTACTCCCTTAATTTCACCCATTACTCTAATAGCATCCTCAGATGGACT
Source organism: Rhynchonycteris naso (assembly GCA_037038555.1). Classification (NCBI taxonomy): domain Eukaryota; kingdom Metazoa; phylum Chordata; class Mammalia; order Chiroptera; family Emballonuridae; genus Rhynchonycteris; species Rhynchonycteris naso. The sequence continues at coordinate 236,664,218 of CM072998.1, forward strand.
GGGCACTAAACTTGTACAAATCAATGTTATAGCTTCTTGCCAATTACTGTTTATCTTACCCTAAAATATTCCTCCTTCTCATGATAGTTCTGTTGTAATAAGAGCACAATGTATATAGCAATTTCATTTTGAAGAGTGAATTAGGGAATCTATCAAAGCACTAACAGACTAGGAAATGCGTAATAACAACACTTTTTACTTCCATGCATTTTATCCACCAAGGGAGTTATGTATGCTTTATATAAAGTATAAGATTAAAACACAATTAAAATGCTATAAACCCAGACAAAGAAAGAATAATGTAACCAAACAACTGTGTCATGTGAAGTTTTTAAAGAAAAACTTATAAAATGTTCTTTCTTGTTTAAGGAATCTAAATGCAAAGGTATCCCTAAGGACTAGACTGAATGATTCTTGTCTAGCAAACACAGCGATCTGGGTCTTGTATCTTTCTCCTTGACTTTATTTCACCTATTAGATGAAGATAACAGGAGGGACTTTAGACTGTAGCTGGCTTTAAAATCTAGTGATTAGAGTTTAATCAGAAAGATTTAAATTAATTTCAAAGCAGTAAAACAAAATTTACCTTCATTATATAAAAAATACTCATGAAATTCATAAATTAATTACATGGATGATTAAATTGTTCCACCAAAACTCGACAGAGGGACTATTGATATCCACGTTAAATTTTAATGATTATACCTTCAATTGCATATAGTTTTGAGTATTTAAAGACTTACTGTTAAAATACCATCAAAAGTGCTAAACTGTAATCTTAGCATAGAGATCTCAGAGGTGGCAGATATAATCACAATTTGGGGGTTTGTATCAACTTATAAAACATGCAAAGTAATTATAATGCTGTTATATTTGTTCATATCAATAAATGAAACAAACATCTAATTTATTACTTAGAATTTTTGTGCATTGAACCTTGAAAAAAAACAAAGGTTTTATTGTAGGTTAACAAAGTATAAATTATTGAGAGAAATTACAGAGACAGAAAATTATTGACTATAAATTACAGAGACAAAAAAAGACAGAGAAAGGGACAGACAGACAGGAAGGGAGATAGATGAGAAGCATCAACTCTTCATTGCAGTACCAAAGTTGTTCATTGATTGTTTTCTCATATATGCCTTGACCGGGGGGACTACAGCAGAGCAAGTGACCCCTTGGGCTTAAGCTGGTAAGCCTTGCTCAAAGCAGATGAGCCCACGCTCAAGCCAGTGACCCCGGGGATTCAAACCTGGGTCTTCCATGTCCCAGTCCGACACTCTATCCACTGTGCCACCACCTGGTCAGGCTATTGGTATTATTATTATTATTATTATTATTATTATTTTTAACAGGGACAGAGAGAGAATCAGAGAGAGGGATAGATAGAGGCAGACAGACAAGAAAATGGAGAGAGGTGAGAAGCATCAATCATTAGTTTTTCATTGCCATTGCAACACCTTAGTTGTTCATTGATTGCTTTCTCACATGTGCCTTGACCACAGGCCTTCAGCAGACTGAGCAACCCCTTTCTGGAGCCAGCGACCTTGGGTCCAAGCTGACAAGCTTTTGCTCAAGCCAGATGGACTCGCGCTCAAGCTGGCGAGGTCGGGGTCTTGAACCTGGGTCTTCCGCATCCCATTCCAATGCTTTATCCACTGTGCCACCGCCTGGTCAGGATCTTGGTATTATTTTTAACTGACTTGAGGAAATAGTTTAGTAATAGAAAAGTCCAAAAATGATGTACTACTTTCAAATGTAACAAAAATCTTTATTGTTTTCACATCTAAAAATTATAGAGCAGGGTTAACAGTGGCTACATTTGCAACTAAAAATCACAAGAGGATTAAGGCTGAAAGCTTTTTAGAATAATTATCATTTTTTGACCATGAAATTAAATTGTGCTAGAACAGTTTGTTTCAGAGCAAATCTAAACAAGAATCTACAGATTTAATTCAGTAGATGGAAAACTACTCTGGACCACAAAATGAGAAAAATCCATAATATTATTAACATAATCCCCATAGAAGCTATTCTTATATTTTTATATAAAATTACAGACTATCTCTTTTTAGGCTGCATATAAATTTTCTTTTGCCTTTCAGCACCTAAAGATATTTTAAAATGTTCAAGTTATCTATCTTCAAATCTTTGAAAATGATTATGATATCATAGTGACTCCTTTCTCTATAATTCATAGACACTAATGGGAAAATAGAACCCAGTATCACTATAAATTAAGAAATTGGGATCTTCTTCTCAGCTGATACTAGTCTCTGCTCATACTGGGTATGACCTTAAGACCCTACAAATGAACTTATGTGACTCATGTCATGGTTCAGCTGGTCTTCTCTCCCTAGCCTCATTATCAGCCATTCATCTCTTCTTCAATTTAGTTAGAATAGTTCTCCTTATCTGCAGTTTTCCTTTCTATAGCTTCATTTACTCATAGTCAATCAGGATCCAAAAATATTAAATAAAAAATTCCAGAAATAAACAATTTATAAGTATTAAATTGTACACTGTTTGAATGGTGTGATTAAAATCTTGTGCTGTCCAGCACTGTCCTTCTTGGGATGTGAATCATCACTTTGTCTAGTGTCTCCAAGCTCTCCATATAGTACAATAAGATGTTATGAGAAAGAACACACTCATGTAACTTTTATTGCAATATATTATTATGTATATTATTATAATAGTTTTATTTTATTATTAGTCATTGTTGTTAATTTCTTACTTGCTGAATTTATAAATTAAACTTTATCAAAGGTATGTATGTATAGGGAAAAAACAGTATATTATTGAGTGTTTGTTATTATCCACAGTTTCAGGCATCCATTGAAGGTATTGGGACACATTTCCCATGGATAAGAGGGGGCTACTATATACTGGGATTACTTTAATTCCTAGCATGTCATGTTCTTTTTAGCAGGTTGGACCATGCTCACCTCTCACCCCCTCCTTATTTTGTTTATCTAATTTTTTCTCCTCTTCATTTGCACCTGAAAATTCTCCCTACGCCCCTCCCTGCACCAGAGGCTGAATTAAAACAATCTCCTCTGTGATCTTCAGCAGCCTGTGTTTCTACCTTTTCTAATTGTGGGGCTACTTGTCACTGTTCCCCACCCCATTATAAGTGTCTTAAGAGAGAGAAAAGATCTTCCTTGACGATGCTGTCAATATTTTGTCCATGTCCCCTTGGATCCCTATTTCAGTTTCAAGCACATCAGCTCCCTCTGTGTTTTCTCTCCTTTAAAAGCCAATGCTTGCATCTTTTTGCCAAAAGGCTGTGCATTTGATTTGCTGTCTCATTCAAAAGTAGGCAGTGCCTGAGAATTTACATGAGTGTGGACTGCATTAAATAATGACCAGCTGGTATGGGAGTATGAATACCCCAGTACTCTGGCCCCTGTTGGAGATGTTGCTGGGGGTGATTTATATAATCTTTAGTGTCTTCTGCAGGATTGACTCTAGGGCACCTTCTTTGGGTCTTCAGTTGACCTGCTTTTCTTCTTTGTCCCACTTACCCATCCTGCACTAAGTTTTCCCTGGGTACTCTAAAATAAAATTTTTCATGAATTCTCTGCTCAAGGTTTATTTCTCAACTGAAGAGCCTAAGGGATTCCCCATAAATGCTTGTTGAGTGAATTAATGCACCTTGATAAGTAAACACAAAATCACTCCAAATAACAGTATTAACTCTCTTATTTTATGGATTGAGGCTCAGAGAGAGTGCACTTTGTACAGATTTACTCAGTGAGTCAGTGGCAAAGCAAGTCTACTAAAATCAGAGTCCATTTTACTAAATTATTCACTCTGTATTCTGTTATTTTGAGAAGTTTGTTTGAAAAGAATAACCAGAAACTTTAGTTCTTTCCATTTTAAACTAACAACACTAACAAGAACTAAAAATTTATTGAAATTTTACTATATGCTAGGCACTGTGCTAAATGACTTATACACACTATTTCATTTGTGATGCACAATAAACTATAAAATATGCAGTTTTATCTTCCCCATTTTACAGATAGGAAAACTGAGGCTTAGAAGGGATAATAACCTTGCCCATGATTACATATCTAGACATGACAGATTTGGGATTTGAAATTTTCCAGAGTCCATTGTACTAAAAATTATACATGCTTTCTCATATTAAAAATGATTATAAAATGGTTCATTTGTGCTCAGCTTTACTTCAAATAGCTTCAAATATATAAATATATATATTTAAATGTCATACTTAGTGTGTTTCTAAAGGACTTAGTTTCTAAGTTATAAAGTTACAAAGTTCTCAAGCAAAATGATCATTCTTGATCTTTTATTGGGGGGATGGGTAATCAACTACTTTGAAAAATCATAGACTTTTTGAAAGATGCACAAATATTCACATATAATGTTGAATATAACTTCCAGGTGAAATAAGGACACCTGAGTCTACATAAATAGGTTAACATTACCTGTTCTACGGTCCACTCTTTAATCAGCATTAATAAAAAAAAATCTAAATGATTACTGGCATGTGATGCTGAGGGAGCTACTGTACAAAGATAATTTGATAGCCTTATCCCTATTTTCTAGGTTTTAATTAAGACAATTTATAGGCATGGCTATACTAAACAATGAAGATAATTTTTTTGCAATACTTTAATTGAAAATTGTATTGAGATAATTATATGCACATGCAGCTGTAAAAGTAATACAGAGACGTCTTTTGTACACTTCACCCTGTTTTTCTCAAAAGGAGCATTTTGAAAAATTATAGTGTATTATCTTAACCAAAATATTGACATCTATCAATTTACCAATTTTATTCATATTTTCAGTTTGACTTGAACTTATTTATGTATGTGCATTACATTATATGCAATTTTATCAATTGTATAGTTTCATATACACCACCACAATCAAAATAGTAAACAATTCCATCACTTCAAATACCAATTATGTTGTTTTTTTGTAACAACGCCCATTTTTATTCCATGCCTCTCTCCCACTCTCATTCTGAACTCTTGGAAACTACTAAGTCTGTCTTCCTGTTGTCATATCAAAAATGTTACAACTACAACAGAAAAACTAAAATAAAAATAAACTTAACATAAGATGTGAAGAACCTATATACTGAAAACTACAAAACATTATTAAAAGAATTGAGAAAGATACAATGAAATGTAAAAATATTCCATGTTTATGGAAAGGAAAACTCAACATAGTTAAAATGGCCTTATTACCCAAAACAATATATAAATTTAATGCAATTACTATTAAAATCCCAATGTTATGTTTTAAAGAAATAGAACAAAAGAAATCACCAGGTTTGTATGGATCCATTAAAAAAAATAGCCAAAGCAATCCTGAGAAAAAAGAAAGAAGCTTGACGTGTTGCAGAAAAACAGACTTACAGACCAATAAAACAGAATTGGAAGGTTGGAAACAAAATGGCATGTATATAGGCAAATAATCTTTGACAAAGGAGACAAAAACAATAGAGAAAAGAAAACCTCTTCAATAAATGGTGCTGGGAAAAGTGAAAAGCCACATGCAAAAGACTGAAACTTTGCTACAGTTTGTTCTCTTGCACAAAAATTGACTCAGAAATGGATCAAAGACCTAAATATAAGACTTAATTATAATGTCTGAACCAATAAATTAGACAGAAGAAAACATAGTCCTAAACTTATGGACGGACCTTGGTCGTAAAAAACATTTTGTGATTATGGCCCCAAAGTTAAAGAAAGTAAATGCAATAATAAATGAATGGGACTATATTAAATTAAAAAGCATCAGCACAGCAAAAGAAACTGACAACAACAAAAAAGGCAGCCAACAGAATGGTAGTTGATATTCATAAACAACAGCTCTGACAGGGGGTTAATATTCAAAATATATAAAGAACTCACAAAGTTCTGACAAACAAGCAAACAATCCATTTAAAAAATGGAAAAAGGACCTGAACAAATACTTCTCTCATAATGACATACAAAGAAAAATATAATATAGATAATATGGAAAGATGCCCATCTTTGCTAGCTATTGAAGAAATGCAAGTCATAACTAAAACTACAGTAAGATATTACCTCCTGTTAGATATTACACCTGTTAGATTGGCTATTATCAACAAGACAGGTAGTAACAGGTGTTGAAGAGGATGTGGAGAAAAAGGAACCCTCATTTACTGCTGGTGAGAATATAAACTATATGATTTCACGCATAGGTAAAATATAAAACTAAGACTCATAGGCATAGATAAAGTGAAGTGGTTACCAGAAGAAAAGGGTTGGGGAGTAAAGAGGGACAGAAAATAACTTGACTTCAGGTGATGGGCACACAACACAATCAACAATTTAAATACTATACAGATGTTTACCTGAAACCTATGTGTTCTTATGGACTAATTCCACCCCACTAAATTTAATTTCTTTTCTTTTTAAATTTTTTTTTCTTTTCTTTTCTTTTTACAGGGACAAAGAGAGAGTCAGAGAGAGGGACAGATAGGGACAGACAGACAGGAATGAAGAGAAATGGGAAGCATCAATTATCAGTTTTTCGTTGTGACACCTTAGTTCTTCATTGCTTTCTCATATGTGCCTTGACGGGGGGTGGAGGGGTTACAGCAGACTGAGTAACCCCTTGCTGGAGCCAGTGACCTTGGGTCCAAGCTGGTGGGCTTTGCTCAAACCAGATGAGCCTGCGCTCAAGCTGGCGACCTCAGGGTCTCGAACCTGGATCCTCCACATCCCAGTCTGATGCTCTATCCACTGTGCCCACCTGGTCAGGCCTAAATTTAATTTCTAAATTTAAAAAAATGTTATCTGAAAAAGACCAAACAATATAAAACTGGTAGCTTGTTTCTTCACTCAGTATTATTTTCTGGAGATTTATCCAAACTGTTTTGTGTATTAATAGTTCATTCTTCTATTGCTGAGTACCATTCAAAGTGTATGTAATAGTTTTTAATCGCTGCTGTAACATTTCACAAAGTTGGAGGCTTAAACCAACACAAATATATTATCTTATGGTTCTGTAGGTCAGAAGTCTTGTATGGGTGAAAATTAAGGTGTTGGCAGCACTGTGCTAGTTTCTGGAGGCTTTAGGGGAGAATCCATATCTTGGACTTTTCCTTCTTCTAGAGTTGGCCTACACTTATGGTTCACGATCTTCTATTTCCACTTTCTAAACCAACAAGAACAGGTTAGATTTTCCTTGTATTGCATAACTCACACTTTCTCTTCCCCTCCCTCTTCCATTTCATAGGGCACTTTAGATTAAATTAGCCTCAGCCACAAAATCCAGGATACTCTTCCCATCTCAATGTCAGCTGATTGACAATCTTAATTCCATCTGCACCCTTAATTTACCTTTGCCATGTGACCTAACATAATCACAGGTTATGTGGATTAAGATGTGGACAACTTTGAGAGGTCATTATTATTCTCATTATAATATATATATACCACAGTTTATTTGTCCATTCACTTGCTGAATAATATCTGAATTGATTCCAGTTTTTGGTTAGTTCATATAATGTTCCCATGAGTATTCAGTTACAGGATTTAGTGTGAACATGTGTTCATTTTCTAGTCTATGATGTTCTTATACTCAAGTACTGTAGCAACTTAATTAGTAATTCAAGGCAATGTAGACTTTGAATGTAGAAGTCTAATTATCTCAGTACCAATTGCTCCTGCTCCAAGACTGTCTTTCTTCCATGAATTGCCTTTAGATCTTTGTTGAAATCAGTTGAGCACACATATGTGGATCCATGATCATATATACAATGTCATGTTTCCTTATATGTCTTTTCTACATTGTTCAATGAGCTGGGTTTCTTAGTATTAGTTATATTTAATCCTTTTTACTATATCTCTGTTACTTGAGAGTTGCATAGCTAACTAAAAGAGATGTTGAGTAGCAAAGTATAATATGTATTACCTCAATAAGCATTTCCTTAAATATATACAGCCTATCATCTTTTTCAATGTTTATGAACCATATAAAGTTTATCTCTCATATGCACAGCTCTCTGACAAAAATGAACATGATTTTTATTTGTCTTTGTTTAGGTATAGTTAAATATACCCCACTTTAAACAAAATGTGGCATCTGAAGTTTGACTTCTTCAAGCTTTACCTAGATCTCATCTTTTCTGTCATCTCTTCAGTAAATTTCTTTTTTTTTATTTTGACAGAGACAGAGAGAGACTCAAAGAGAGGGATAGATAGGGACAGACAGATATGAAAGGAGAGAAATGAGAAGCATCAATTTTTCATTGCAGCCCCTTAGTTGTTCATTGTTTTCTCATATGTGCCTTGACCAAGGAGCTACAGCATAGTAAGTGGCCTCTTGCTCAAGCCAGCAACCTTTGGGCTAAAGCCAGTGATGATGGGGTCATGTCTATGATCTCATACTTAAACCAGCAACCCTGCACTCAAGCTGGTGAGCCCATACTCAAGCCAGATGAGCCTGCACTCAAGCCGAGAACCTTGGGATTTTAAACCTGGGTCCTTTGTGTCTCAGTTCAATACTCTATCCACTGTGCCACTGACTGGTCAGGCTCTTTGTCAAATTTCTACAGCCCCTCCTGCAAGGTCCTCAGAGTCAGAAGGCAAAGAACTAAACCATTTCTTGATTGAAAACATTGAAATGAATTTATGCTTAAATGTTCTATCTGCCATTCAGTTCTACTTTAAAGTTTTGGTAGCTAATTTTGGTAGGACAGAGTGTTATTTTTGTTTGGGGAAAGTGAGAAAGACTTCATAGACCAACAAACAAATATTTTTTTTCTTTCAGGGATTTGAGAGAGGGCAGTTGAAAAGGAGGATTACTGAAATCTTATTAAGCTTATTTTCCTGATATCAGTATTATTCATAACATTAAAATAGTGTTGTATTTGTTATTAATCAACTTTATACAATATTTAAAATGTAATCCTCATGGCCATTGTGAGGTATTATTTTTTCCAATTTAAAAAGGTAAAGTTTGTAAAAAAAAAAAAAAGGTAAAGTTTGTGACATATTTATGGTACATATAATCTGTGTGTGTGTGTGTGTGTGTGTTGTGTGTGTGTGTGTGACAGAGACAGAGAGAGACAGAGATAGGGGAAGACACAGGAAGGGAGAGAGATAAGAAGCATCAATTCTTTGTTGTGACACCTTAGTTCAGTGGTTCTCAAAGTGTGCTTGCTCCAGGGCATGCTGGTGCATCCTAGAAGACTTCCAGGTGTGCCTTATGGTATTCCAGAGAAATATGTGCCTGTTGAGGACCAAAAAACCAACAAGGTTTTTGGAGTTTAGATTTTTGGGGGGCGGAGGTGTGGGAAATTGGCTGTAAACTGACAGACTGCCCAACCCCTCACCTCACTTGCCTGATTAGGTTGCAAAAGACTGTTAAGCTGTGGTGCTGGATTGTTTACACTACCCCCCATGTTCCCCAGAAAGACTGGAGGCAAGTGTCTTCTATCCTTTGTTTGGTATAAAGTTAAGATGATATGCATGGTGGGGGTTTCCTGCACTCAACACAATTAAGAGTAAAAAGAGAGAAATTTTTCAATGTATTGATGAGGAAAAGAGAGTTTGGCTTTTAAATATATTCCCAAACATTGAAAGAAATAGCTAGGACACATCAGGCTCATGTTTCTCATAAACACAAGAATGAAGAAACTTAACACATTTGCGTTGAGACCTGCCAAATTTACTAAATCTTACTAAGAATATATCTATATATATAAGATAACATTTTCTTATTTTTAATTCTTTAACCCCTCTTTTTTATGAATTCTAAAAAGCATAAAACAAAAAATGTAACATAAAAATATTTCTTAATATCAGAATAAATTTAATTTTGTCATATTTATTTCATTTAATTACCATAAAAGCACACTTGGACTTTATATTTTTTTCTTTAATATTTGACTTAATTATTATAACATATTTCTCAGAAATTTGTATATAGTATACCTATAATTATTTGTAGAATTTTAAATGTACCCCAATTTCAAAAAGTTTGAGAACCACTGCCTTAGTTGTTCATTGATTTCTTTCTCATATGTGCCTTGACCAGGGGGCTACAGTAGACCAAGTGATCCCTTGCTCAAGCCAGCGACCTTGAGTTCAAGCTGGTGTGCTTGCTCAAACCAGATGAGCCCGCGCAAAAGCCGATGACCTCTGGGTTTCCACCCTTGGTCCTCCATGTCACAGTCCAACGGTCTATCCACTGTGCCACTGCCTGGTCAGGCCATATAATCTTAATTGAAATCTTCTGACTTCAAGTCCAATATTGCCTGAGCAATATATAACATGGCACCAATATCCAACATGGCAGCCACTAGCAACATATTGCCATTAAGTACATGAAATGAGGTTAATGCTAAAAGAAATTAAAATTTAATGTTATTTATTAGAATTTAAATCTGAATAGCTATATATGGCTAGTGGCTGCTATATCAGGCAGCAAGTTCCAAACATTTCCTCTCTCTTCCCATCATCATTGGCTGAGCACAATTTGGTGCCTATTCCTTTCTTACCTATTCTGATCTTGACTTACTTTTTAGCCTTACAAAAACACAGATAAGTGTTTTATATTTATTATTTTGGATGTTTAATAATCTGATTTTATTAGCTATCTTTTCTGACATTATGAAAATTATTTTTTCACAAATCAAAAAGTAAGAAACATCCTATGAAATACACCATTATGAGATTACAATATAATCCTTCCTTGTTCTTAGCATAATGATGCTCAGTTTTTCATTGCTCCCTCCTTCTTACACTAACATTTTGTCCCTGGAAACCCTATTCCCCAGGAAGTTTTTCTGCAGTGGTGTTGTTATTTTTGTTTGGTTTGTTGTCCTGCCTTAATGAACCTGACTCTGTCTTATAGCTCCTCAAGTGAAAACATGGAATTACCGAACTTTTAGTAAGATCACACTGAAGTGTGGAACAGCATCCTCTCTCCTTCCTGGGGCTAATCTACATACTTACTCTTCCTCCTTCCTCTAATGGTACTCTTTATCTCCTCTCATTTCCATCATTCACTGAAGTCTTTGGTACCTTGTTCATATACTTATTTTTTATTCTAAGGCCCACTACGATTTATATATTTTTATCACCCACAAGCACAATATATCTAAGACTTGATTGCCTTACCTACCTAGTCTCCTTAACTTCAAGAATGTCCAATGTCACTTCACCTTAGATACTGCTTATCAGCTGTCCTTGACCTGATTATCATTCAAAAGAACACTCAAGAAACTCTAAAACACAAACATTCCAACCTCTGACTTCCACTTCTTATATATAACTTCTTTCTTGTTACTCAGAATATAGCTACTGGATCTACTGTTTGACCACAGAAACCTCTAGGTTTGACATTCATCTTTCAGCCTCCCTCTAGGTTTACTTCATTTGATATGCAGCTTAGAATCTGTTATCTATCATTTTGATTGCTCATTTGAGAATAATTTTAACTCTTTTCCTTTATTGCTCTTTAAAACACTTAACATTCATCTGGTTTAACTGAACTGCTTGCTTCACCTTTTATATACCTGAGCTATAACATGTTTTTGGAAGTCACCCTATCAACATGTTGGTGTTAATGAATTCATGCTTTTCCAACCTTAGGGCCATTGATATTCTAGACAGTCCTACTGTGCTACCTAGTCACTCTTCATCCGCTTCACCAGGCAGGCCTCATTCTCTAGGGGATCTCCTTTAGACCATGGTTTCAATGACTGTGAGGTGATGATGCCTAAATCTGTTATCTCTGACACAAATTTCTCTCTCAGAATCCTGGAGGACAGATGCACTTGGATGTCCAAAAGATGTTTCAAATGTGCCATGTTCAAAATTGCCTCCATCTACTTCCTTCATCCACAGAACTGCTTCCTCCTAGGTTCCCAGTTTTGGTGGATTACACCACCTGATATTAAGTGCACACAACAGAATTTTAATTGTCACACTGACCCTCTCTAGTCTTTATATCAAATCTTCAAGTTCTCTAGATATTCTACTACATTTCTTTCAATGTGTCCCACCTTTTCATCCTAGTTTTACTACAGTCCAGATCACAATAATTCCCCTTCTTCTGTGCTCTCAATCAGATCAATTTATTAAAGTATGCTCTCAATCAGATCAATTCACTAAATTATCTTGAAGACATTATTATTTTTCTAAGAAACAAAAAAATTTGTCCTTAACTAAAGTTCTCTTATGGTCTCCATTACCCTTAGAATCAAGTTCATGTTCTAAATCCTTCAGTACCTAACTCTGGATTATCTCTCCAGTTTCAGTGTTTGTGTCTCCCTTATGCTTTAACTTTTAACATGTATAATATATACACTTTAAATACATATATACACACATGGAAGGTGAGGAGAAAATAATAAAACAAATGTATCAACATATTAAACTTGGTAATTTTAGGGTAAAGTATATAGATAGGAGTCTGTGTATTCTTCTTGCAAGTTTTTGATAAGTTTATAATTTATTTTACAAAAAAGAAAAGTTGAAAAGAAAGTTCTAATAGTTTTGATTTCTAGTTTTGTAACTGTTGTCAAGAAAATGTGAGGGATTCTGTTCTCATCATTATTTTTGGTATTAGAGCTAAAATTAAAGGTGCTATATAAATGCTTAGAGTACAAAATATTTTGTTTAAAAGAACTGCAGGGTAAAAGCCAGAAAAATAGACTACAAGTATAATCAATCATATATAATGTTTGGAAGAATTCTAAGTATATATAAAATAATATTACCATTGGGTAATGGAATTTTACATGATATTATTCACTTTACATATTGGTTAATAAAATTGAAAATAAATCTAAGATGCTTGAGCAATGTACAGAAAAAAGAAAAGAAAGCAAATAGGTTTCATCTTCCATAACCTTGACTGATAAGGTGTTGGAATAAAGCACATTTAGACAGAGCCTTTCTTAGGAGTAACTCAGGTTACTTGATTATCTACATACTTAAGGAATCTAATTATATCTTTCTTAAAGAAAGAAGTGTTCGCTAAAATGTATAGGTTTAAAAATTATGGCAATTTTCCAAGTCTCTCTTCCTTATTTTCATCCCTTTCCCAATAAAGCAACCACAATCCTTGCCATGTAAGGAAGTACTTTTGTATCATAATAGGTCATGACCAGATTATATGACATGCACTTATTCCAAATTTCAAAAATCCTCTTAAATTCTTGATCCTATATGCCAATGTTATATGTTTTAGGATTTTTAAGCACAGAAACACTGCTTATTTCACCCTCTGTTGAGTACCCAGCACACATAAAATATTTTTGCAGTAACAGTCCCATTTTAACATATCTTGCCTAAACTGCACATTTTCTGTCCTTTCTAATTTGATTGTGAGTTCTAATTTAGCATTAGATCTTGCTTTTAGTTAATAAAATTTTAGTTCAGTATTACTCATTCATCAAATCTGATGGTGCCAGTCTGAATTTGAAGCCCCTTCTAAGTGTATTTCTCAAACACTTAATGCCTCTTCCTGTAATTGCATTTCTAGACTGTATTGCAATTGCCTATTTACTGATCTGCACCAATCCCCAGGCCCAACTCAAGAGAATATAAGCTCCTTGAAGCATTTATTTTTATGTCTAGAATGCTGTATGGCATAGAATACGTTTCCAAAGAGTATTTTCCATTATTGATAAATCAAATCTAACATCCTTATTTTAAGGTGAAGAAATAGAGACCTTGGGTGGTTAAACATCTTGTTCAGAACAATATACTAAATATCTACAGACAGTACTAAGGACCTAGACTTCCTCATTGCTACTCATTGCTCTTTTTTTTCATATAATTCTGTTCCTTTTTAAAAATACCTATGTATATTCATAAACAAATAAATGCTTTAGTCTAAAACAAAAGCTGTAGTGAGTATAAAAATTGCAATTTTTAGCTTAGTAGTCCTGCTTGATTTCCCCAACTTAAGGTCTCCACTGATCCTTCCTACTCTTAGGCAGTTTTAAATATCTAAATATATTGTAAATGTTACTTCCATCTTCTGATCTCAACAGGAACCAACTATGCCCTTTTATGCATGCATAATAGGTTCATTATTATTTATTAACTCTCTAAATTTTCATTGAAATTGGGTTCCAATAATAAGTGTCTGTGTGGTATCTCCATTTGTTATCTTCATAAGGAAAAATAATAATTATAAATTAGTCAGATTGATAAGAGAGCAAAGACTTTCATCAATGAAATGACCTATTTAAAAATTTAACAGATTGTGACAAAAGTAATCAGTAATGTCTATTATTCAAACAACATTCTTTTTAATCATCTGATGCTACATTTTAGTCAGACACATGTACATTCAGCTAAAGACTCCATTTTTTAGTCTTCCTAGCAGCAACAACTGAGGTAGCTATGTGACCAACTTTTAAACAGTTAGATGAAAATGTAAGTGAATTGTGCAATATCTGGTTCATTCCCTTAAAGGAAAATAATATGCCACCACAGTTCTCTTTTTCCTTCTGCTGGCTGAAATCTTGGTATGTTGGTTGTAGATGGGGCAGTCATCTTCAACATGAGACATAGCATGTGTGACAAGGATGTCAGAACAACAAGATAAAAGTAGCCTTGATTCCTAATGATTGCCCAGGTCCATACCAGCCCAGGACCATTTATCTTTGTTTTGTATGAAAGAGAAATAAACTTCTATCTTATCTATATCACTATTATTTTTAATTTCTCAGTAACAGCAGGTACACTGATAATCTATAAAATATGAAATTCAATCTTCATTCAATGTTATTAAATCAAAGTTTTGATAGATTTGTGAAATAATAAAAATAGAATAATAACTAACTAATACTACTTGAACATAAATATGTATGATCAATAAATGTATCTCATTTATAAGCTATCAGGAATAAATAAGTTATTATTTATACTCTATTGAACATTTTAATTATATTTTCAGCAATAATCTTAGAGAAGAAAATTCTAACCAAGAAGTTTGAAATACAGTGAACACCAAGCAAACATACCTTGTAAATCAATAAGTAACTTATCTCAATGATCCTATTTTATATATACAGCTTTCATTCCTTATTTCTCATTACTCTGTAACAAAAACAACTGCTCTAACTAAACGGAATTATTTCAGTTCAATGTAAGTATCATTTAATATTGTACAGGTGTTTCTTTGTCCATGTTGCTAGCACATAGAAGATGCTTAATTAATATGTATGGAAAAATAGTGAAACATTTTCTTCACCATGGAATACCTATCTATCCTCCATTGCAGAAAGGTCTGTCTTGTCAAACCAAAGGTATGACCCATGAATTAAATTTCCTTTAAGAAGCAGTACTTGATGCTATTAGCTGGAAAAAAAAATGTTTTCTAATTTCTCATAGCACTTTTTTCTGTGTCTCTCTTATGTTATTTAGCACTAATTTCTGTTAAAAAATTCATATTTATCTCTTCTTCATTCCTATGTGGAGCTTGAAATCAATGGAAGGGGAGAACATGCCAGAGTCACCTCTCCATTTCTTGTATTGCCAGCATAGTGCCTTATACTTCATATCAGTAGTATTAACACATATATTAATATATAGTATGAAATACATATATTGTGCAGGTATATTTTTATCATAAATTATCTAAATGGTTTTGTTGATGAGGCATGAAGAGAGAATAATAACAAAAAGAAAATAAAAGGATATATTAATTTAACAAAGGGATATTGGATTAAATGAGGTTTTTTATGGAAATGTGGTTATACTATATTTTTAAATAGTTTTGTATAAATTTTATCACTGGTATCTTGAGGACTTCTTTTTCACCCTATGGCATTAAGCCAAATCCAGAAACAAAGGCTGAAAATATTCACCTATTAAGCAAACAAAGCTGATGCCCAAGTGACAGAGGAATGCTAAGGAATACTAGAACAATAAAATTTACAAACCTTAGATAAAAAATAAACAGATTGAATAGGCTTAGACACTAGGAGGAACAAGGGATAGAGAATGAATTATTTCAAAGTTATGACGGTGAAGAGTCATCAGTGAACTGCTGCTTTTGTTGGCATCTATTGAAGATTACCAATCATCAGATGCTGCCCATTAATTTTCCAGCTGGGGAGATGTTCATTTGTGTCCAAAGCTCTTCCCAGAGCCCCATAATCTGACACCATCTAATCAGTCCAGGTAAAACCACTACTCATGAGCAAAGATGGAGAGATTAATGTACATGTTAGGGAATTGGAAGGGACATAGATATTTTGGAATAATGATAATGTGAAGGGAAGACATGCACTTAACCAATATGAGAGTAACTAGATTGAAATTTAGCATTAAGGTGGGACTGCAGGAAATATCTTTCCCCGTTCAAGGGGTTCTTAGAAATCATACAGTTCTTAGCTTTTTCTTATCTACTTATTTCACTCAGTATAATGTTCTCAAGTTTTATCCATATTGTTGTAAATGTCATTATTTCTTATGGTTGAGTAGTATTCCATTGTATATATGTACCACTTCTTCTATATTCAATCCTCTAGCAAGGGATACTTTGGTTGTTTCCATATATTGGCCACTGTGAACAATGCTGTGATGAACATGGGGGTGCATGTGTCTTTACGTACCAATGATTTTGTATTTGGGGGTAGATACCAAGTAGAGGGGTTGCTTGGTCATATGGTAGTCCTATTCTTAAGTTTTTGAGAAACCACCCCACTTTCTTTGAGAATGGTTGTACTAATTTGCATTCCCACCAGTAGTGAATGAGAGTTTCTTTTTATCCACAGCCTCTCCAACACTTGTTACTACCTGTTTTGTTGGTAAAAGCCAATCTAACAGGTGTGGGGTGGTATCTCATTGTAGTTTTGTTTTGCATTTCTCTAATAGCTAGTAAAGATGAGCATCTTTTCATATATTTGTTGGTCATTTGTATGTACTCTTGGGAAAAGTGTCTGTTCAAGTCCTCTTCCCATTTTTTAATTTGGTTGTTTGCTTGTTTGTTGCTGAGCTTTGTGAGTTCTTTGTATATTTTGGATATTAACCCCTTATTGAAACTGTTGTTTGCAAATATCATCTCCCATTTAGCTGGCTGCCTATTTGTTTTGTTGTCAGTTTCATTTGCTGTGTAGAAGCTTTGTATTTGATATAGTCCCATACACAGGTGGGATATAAAACTGAGATTCATAGCCATAGATAAACGTGAAGTGGTTACCAGGGGGAGGAGGATGTATGGGAGGGTGATGGAAATGTATGAAGGGGGATGATGGAGGGGGGTAGGGTATAAAGAAGAACAAATATAAGGTGACATAAAATAATTTGACTTTCGGTTATTGGTTTATAACAAAATCAACAGTTCAAATGTTATGGAAATGATTAACTGAAACCTATGTACTAAATTTTTGTTTGTTCATTTTTTGTAAGAGAAACAAAGAGAAGGACAGATAGGGGTAGACAGGCAGGAAGGGAGAGAGATGAGAAGCATTAATTTTTTGTTGTGACACCTTAGTTGTTCATTGATTGCTCTCTCATATGTGCCTTGACCAGGAGGTTACAGCAGAGCAAGTGACCCCTTGCTCAAGTCAGGGACCTTGGGCTCAAGTCAGAGACCTTTGGGCCCAAGTCAGCAACCATACGACACATCCATGATCCCACATTCAAGCCAACGACCCTGCACTCAAGCTGGTTAGCCTGCTCTCAATCTGGATGAGCCTGCGCTCAAACCAGCAGCCTTGGGACTTCGAACATGGATCCTCTGCATCCCAGTTCGATGCTTCATTCACTACCCCACTGCTTGGTCAGGTAAAACCTAAGAACTTTTATTAATATCATCCTGTTAAATTTAATTTTTTAAATAATTTTTTCGAAAAAGAGGTTCTTAGAGAAGATGAGTTTTAAAGTAAGTCTTTATGAAGACTGTAAGGAAGGCCTAAAAGGGAATCTTTGATTTTCTGCTAGCAAACTAGCAGAAATGAACAATTCATGAAGGAGTATATTGATTGGTATCGTAAAATAATGATGATGGTGGATAATAAAAAATAAAATTGAAGATATATAAGGTAAGTTGATATAAGGCTTTGAAGATTTTATATGGATCCAATTATTCATATTTCTGTTTTCTAGTGTCTTAACTATAGGAAATTTCAATGAGTTAATGTTTCAAAAAATCAAATTTAGATATTGGTAAACACTCAAGTGGTAGTTGATCTGATAATAGCTAATATGGAAAGCTTAAATTCAGATATTAAAAAAATATCTAGACTGGATTGATATTTGGTATCTTTCCCTGAGTGTTTTATTTTGTAACTATTGATCCAGGTTTGTCATATCAAGTCAAACATGACAGAATGAGTCAAATCAATATCCTAAGCTCATATTTCTCATTCAACCCTATCAGTGTTCAT
The DNA here is from genome assembly GCA_037038555.1 of Rhynchonycteris naso. Taxonomy (NCBI): domain Eukaryota; kingdom Metazoa; phylum Chordata; class Mammalia; order Chiroptera; family Emballonuridae; genus Rhynchonycteris; species Rhynchonycteris naso. Next base: position 236,682,594 of record CM072998.1, read on the forward strand.
CTATATAAAGAAACAAAAAAAATAGTTAATATTTAGTACATGAAAGATTTCTTAAAAACAAGTTAAAGTAACATATTTTTCTAAAAAATGAAGCAAGTTTTTCCAATTTCTTCTTAATATGAAAATAAAAAACTGTAGCTTCACTAGCATATTATAAGTTTTGGTAAAAAAAATGAAGTGTTTGTTTTAATAACACACAAAGTGTTTCTCAGATTTTCAGCAGATATAAGTATAAAGTTTACATGACTTCTTTTAAATTTTCTTCCCCAGAATTTAGTTTGTTAATTATGTCCAAACAAAGAGATAAATTCTTATAGTAATTTTATATTATTTGAACTATTGAAGAAATTATTACAACTCAACATTTATAATTTTACATTTGTTCCTTTTTATTAAAAAAGAGCTTATGTTAAACTATTTGAATTTTAAAATACAACAGAGCTGATATCAGGGAAATTGAGAACAGAAAAATACTAGAAAAATTAATGAACAAGTTGATTTTTTGAAAAGATTGGTAAAATTAACAAATTTTTACAAAGACTGATAATAAACAGACAGATAGAAAAAAGAAGATACAAATTGCTATTATCAGGAATAAAAGAAGTTATATGACTACAGACTCCACAGACATCAAATGGTCCAATGCTATATACAGAAATCTGACAAGTTAGATGAAATACACCGCTTTTTTGAAAAACATAAACTATCATATTAGTAATATAAAAAAGATGACATGAATAACCCTAATTATGAAAGAAAGTGAATTCATTATAGCTGGTTTCATTGGAAAGTTTAAAGAATTAATGTCAATTCTTCATAATCTTTCCTAAAATATAGAGGAGAAGAGAATACTTCTTAGTTCATTTTATAAAACTACTATTACCTTTTTGGCAAAACCAGACAGAGATAGTACACACATACACACACAACAAAAACAAAAATAAAAGCTACAGACCAATATTGCTCATAAAAATAAACTAAAAAATACATAACAAATTATTGACAGACAATACATACAAACAATACAACAAATTATATACCATGAAAAACAGAGTTTACTTCAGAGACACAAGATTATTTCACTGTGTAAAAATCAGTCAATATAATTCACCTTAACAGATTAAGAAGGAAAAATTACATGATAAAATCAAATGATGCAAAAAGATATATGTATATATCAGACAAAGTTTAACCATTCATTTATGATAGTTTTTTATTAATTCTCAAAAAATCAAAATAGTAAACTTCTGTTTAATAAGAATTATCTACAAAAAATGTATTTATTCTTATTTGCATGTGACATGATCATGTATATAGAAAATCTCAAAGAATATACTCCCTCTAAAAAAAACAAAATAAAACAAAAAACAATCTTTAGGACTAGTAATTGATTTCAGCAAAGTCAGAAGATACAGGATAACATACAAAACTGAATTCTAATATTATATGCTAGCAAAAAACACATGGCCACTGAAACTAACATCATTACTTTTTGCAATCATTCAGAAAAATGAAATATTTAATTATAAATCTAACATAATATACAGAATTGAATGCTGAAAAGTATAAAATACTGATAAAAATAATACTTCTAAATAAATTTGAGAGATATATTATATTGTTGAATTGAGAGACTCAGCAAAGTAGACATCAATTCTTTCAATATTAAAATATACTGTAGTTTAAGAAAATGTTCATAAAGTTCTCAGGGATATTGTCTGTTGTCATAGCAAAGACCCTTTGAAAATTTTTTAGAAATGCAAAGGAACTAGAATAGCTAAAACAATTTTGATTTAAAAAAAGTTAGAGAAATCAGTACCCAATTACAAGACTAATTGTATAACTATAGTAACCAAGACTATGTGGTATTGGAGAGCGGTAGACACATAGGTTAATAGAACAATACAGAACCTAGAAATAGTTCTATGTAAATATGTCCAACTAATTTTTGAAAATATACAAAACAATTCAGTTGGGGAAGAATAACCTTTTCAACAAATACTGCTGGAACAATTGGATATCTAGAGGTAAAAAACAAAAACAAAATTCAATCTAAACTTCAAATTTTATATGCAAATTAACATTAAATAAATTTTGGTTTTAAATATAAAACATAAAATAAAAATATATTTTAGAATAAACAGAAAATATTTAGAAAAATATGGGAAATCTTCCGGGTTTAGGGCCAGGCAAAATGTTCTTATATTTTATACCAAAAGCATGATTCATAAAGGAAGATCAATAGAGTATGTGAAAATTAAAAATTTTACTTTGAAAAAAACCTTATTTATTAAGAGGATGAAAAGACAAGCTAAGGTCTGAAGGAAAATATTTACAAAACACATATCTAACAAAGGACAAGTATTTAAAAGGCATAACAAACTTTCCAAACTTAGCAATATTAAAAGAAAACAATGCAATTGAAAATCAGGGGAAAATATGAGGAGACTTTTTAACAATGAGGGTACACAGATGACAAGCACGTAAAAAGATTTTTAACATCATTAACAATTAGAGAAGTGAAATTAAAACCACATGCAATACCACTGAACACTTATCTGGCTGGCTAAAATAAAAACACCAAATGCTGATGAGGATGCAAAGAAACTGAATCAGTCATGCATTATAGGTAGGAATGCAAAATGGCATGACTGCATTGAGAGTTTCTAATAAAATTAAACATATAACTTCCATATGACCCAGAAATTGCACTCCTGATTCATCCTAGGGAAATAAAAACTTATATTTATACAAATGTGTATAAATGTTTATTAGCAGCTTTACTTATTAAAGTAAAAAATTGGAAAGCATCCAGGTGTCTTCATTAGGAGAATGGTAAACAAACTGTTAAGTACATTAATGTCTTAGAATACTACGCAGCAATAAAAAAGTACAAATCATTGACACATGAAACAACCTGAATGAATTTCCAGATAATGGCACTCATTGAAAAAAAACTAAAAGGTTACATACTGTATGGTTCCATTTATATAACATTCTTGAAAAGATTAGTGGTTGCGAGAGTTTATATTAAGGGTGAGGGTAGACAGAAGTATGTATAGCTATGAAAAGGTAGTGTGAGGGGCCCTAGATCAATGTTAATATCCTGATGTTATATTGCACTCAAGTATTGTAAGATGTTACCATTGGGAATAATTGGATGATAGGTACTGTACAAAGATTTATCTCTATATTATTTTTTACAACTGCAGGTCAACCTATAATTTTCTGAAAATAGAAAGAAATGAAATTATAAAATACAAAAAAAGCAATATCAAATTAATTATTGTTTGATGCACTAACAAGATGAGACTAAAGTAATCCTTATCATGTGTGAATTATATCTAGTTTCATTCCAGAACACACCTCAGGATCTATTGTAGAAGCTACTATTTTAAAATTTTTAGACATAAATTCTTCTGTATATTAAATAAATTTTACATCTCCTAATTATCTTGGCAATGCCTTTGTCCATTATTTATTTATTTATTTTTCTTCTTTTCCAAGTGAGAGGAGGGGAGATAGAGAAACACACTCCTGCATGCACTCCAACCAAGTTCCACCTGGTAACCCGTATCTGGGCCCATGCTATGCTCATCTGGGACCATGCTGGCAACCAAACTATTTTTAGTACCTGAGGTATAGGCTCCAGGAGCCATCCTCAGCATCCAGGGCTCATGCACTCGAACCAACAGAGCCACGGTTGCAAGATGGGAAGAGAGACAGAGAAACAAAGAGAGGGAGCAGTAGTGAAACAGATGATTGCTTCTCTTGTGTGCCCTGACAGGGAATCGAACCAGAGACATCTACAGATCTGGCCGATGCTCTTCCACAGAGTCACCTGCCAGGGCCCTATTACTTTTTAATTAAGTCAAAATAGGAAAATCTAAAATTAAGTTCCAAGGCATAGTAGTCATCACAAACAAGAGGGCTCTTTTCCTAAATTCTTGAAAACTGAGTTGCAGTCTTGGTGTGAGACTGAGTACTGAATGTTCCTCTGATGAGGACACACTGCCCCACAACTGATAGAATTCCCCATAATCTTCTGAAATGAGAGTAGGAAAGGACATCTTGTGCAAAGAAATTTCAGTCAGTATTAGCAGTAAGTTACTTTTTTTTCCCTACTATTAATAGTTTGGATGAGAACTGCTCAGAGGAAACCTGTTTTTACATTTCAGTTGACAGTTGTTTTTTTTTTTAGTAACAATACATTTCTCTTCAACAGGCTTCTAATTCCTATAGCCAAAGTCCCCCAGGAATGGCATTTTGTGTAAGGCCCTTGGAAGGACAGGGATGGGAAAAGAGGGCTGAATGGCCGTTCCTCTCTCCCACATGGCCAGCAACCTGTCTGCAAAGAAATCTTTCTAGGGAGCCAGCTGTATCTGACTTTGTTTGTTCAGCAGCATCCGGTGAGCACACAGCACATTTCAGAATCCATTTCCATGATCCGTCCTCTATCAATAAGCAGAAATTTTTTTTTTTTTTGCTCTGGGTTCCCTGACAGGAATCCTAAATCCTCTTAGGAGAAGATGAACATCTTGGAAATTGAGAACTAGTATTTGGAAATTCTTAAGGTCTATTCTCACCAGCACTTCAGGCTTAGGAGATGTACCTGAAGTCTGTAATACGCAAATGTACTTAGCTCTAAATTGATTTTCTAAATATGGCCTGGAAACTTAACAGCCTATCTGCACTGTTACCCTTTTAAATTCTCCTTTGGCCAGTATTTGAACACTTAATGTACAGATTGTATTCTGACTTTTAGGACTGCTAATTTAACTATTTATTTTTTGATTTTAAAAAAGACTATCAGCCTGACCAGGCAGTGGCGCAGTGGATAGAGCGTCGGACTGGGATGCAGAAGACCCAGGTTCGAGACATCGAGCTCGCCAGCATGAGCGCGAGCCCATCTGACTTGAGCAAAAGCTCACCAGCTTGGACCCAAGGTCGCTGGCTCCAGCAAGGGGTGGCTCGGTCTGCTGACGGCCCACGGTCAAGGCACGTGTGAGAAAGCAATCAATGAATAACTATGGTGTCGCAATGGCAATGAAAAACTAATGATTGATGCTTCTCACCTCTCTCCGTTCCTGTCTGTCTGTCCCTATCTATCTCTCTCTCTGACTCTCTCTCTATCCCTGTAAAAAAAAATAAAATAAAGTATCAATTGTTTAAAAATGTTTGGAGATTTGTTCTTTTATTATTTTTAAATGTTTTCTGGGTTATTGGAGTTTCTTTTATTTTCAAAACATATTTGAAATACCTCAATTGAATAATTATGTTTCTAAACTCAAAGTATAACTTTCTCTTTTGTACTTCAATGGTCTACAAAAATTCAAAAACAAAGACTCTCCAACCAACTAAATTGTGTTGATTTTCACATATTACAGGTATGGGGAGAACTAATTTACCTTTAAAATAGTTTGTAAAGCATAAGAAAAAAACAAACATTAAAAATAAAAAACAATGTAAATCAAGAAGTATCTAAAACTATGAAACAAAGCTGTATTGTTAGAAATGAATAATCTGCTAGACTAAATAACTTTGTTGACTAAAACATAGTTTAAGGCCAAATTTTTCGGAGGGCAATAATTTGCTCCTAAGGAAAAAAAAAATTATGTCAGGTTACCTCGGGTATCTTTCCTTGGGACACAGACCTTTTAACATTAGACTGTAAATATTTATAAATTCTGGTATTTTGAAGAAAGGTTGTCCTATTTGATGGGAGGTAGTTAGTGACAAGAAGAAAATTCTGAGGTGTTTCGAATTAAATTACAGCGAATGGACAGTGAAAGAAAGAGACAGACATGTTAGTCTGCTAGTGGCTGTGGGCCAAGTAGCAAAAGGTTATTCACATTCTTTCTCTGTCTGTTGGAACTTCAGATTAATTTCCAGTTGACTACTTCTGCAGGTTATTTTACCCAAGCACCCTCAACTTCAGGAGCCTCTGATTCTTGTTTACACATAGGCTTTCCAGACTGCTGCCCACAGCCAATTCACAGAGCAGACATTTCTTTATTCAAATTCTGTGCCTGCCCCAGAGCTGGCCCAGTTCACCTTCCCCCACCCCTCTGCCTAAAGCTAATGCAAATTCTTTGAGACAGCTCACATATTTCTTCCCCTCCCCCCTACTTGATGTATAAAAAAATGCTTGCAAACTCTGACACAGTGAACATGTTGTCTTTCCTACCAAGCCTTGCTACCGGTGGTTTAGACTCCATGCTCCTCCTGTTCCTCTTCCTCCTCCTCCTTCTTCTTACTATGGCCTAATAAAACCTTTCTTTTAAAGAACTTACAGCCGTGGAAGTTATATTTTGTTTAACACTGCTAATCACATCTAAGGAAGTTCCCTATCATGCACATTCACTGAAGAAATAAATTCAAAGGCTCTGTGATCCCAGGAAAATAGGACAGGGGCACAACCTCCCAGATGTCATTCATTGGCTTTCAGTTTAAGGCACATTGCCAGAAAGGCTTGCAGATCTGTTTCCTGGACAACACTGGCTGCTGGCTTCATGCCCAGGGACCTTGCCAGTGCTGCTGTTGGAGGGCTCTCCCTCTCCAAGGATGCTCACTCCTGCCTCCCTGTGGGGTCCCACCTAAACACAGTCATCCCACTCTCATATCCCTACAAAGCCAGGACGCATGGCCTCATATCTACAGCTTTCAGAGAAAAGAAGCTGTTACTTGGCACAATGCTTTTGAAAGATGTCTGTTCTGAGCATTCATAAAAGGGGTATGGGAGAAAAAATGCAGCCCAATGTCCAACAATAGCCCTGAAGACTACATACTTCCTCTGGGTTGTCTTTTCTCTCCTCCCATTTTTGAAAATTCTATGTCCTTCACAGCCCAACTCCAGCCGCCCCATCTTCTGACTTTTTCTATCTCATTCTGTTCACTTTCTCTGTCATTTTATTTTCAGAACCAGAACCACTTATTTTGCAATTGTCATACTAAAAAAAAAAAAAAACCTGGAAAAAATCTTTATTTCAAGGCTCTTTGACAAAACCTATGACAATTCTTTTCACTTGTGGGAAATAAATGTGACTATTATTCCTAAACCATGTACTGCAGGGTTGTTTGCAGCCTCCTCAGAAAATAGATTTATACATGCAATGGGTGAAGAATCAATAATGTCTGCAGAATTCCTGTGAGCCTCCTTTTCTTTCTATTAGAAAATAAATACATGCTTGCTTCTTAGTGTCCTGAATGAGGTAATGTCAACTGTCTTGAATATGTAACTAAGAGAGGTATGATAGGCTAACATCAGTACAGCTGTTTCAGGAGCAATAAAAGGTTCAGAGCAATTGCCCCATGTGCCCGTAACCTTGACTTTACCTAGGCAAAGCCATCTACATGTTCTCCCAGACCATGTGAACTGTGTGAGCTTGGAGATCTGAACCACTTGTAATAAAAGAAGTGGAAGTAATAAGTGTAGTGTGAAAAAACACAAATAAAAGTATAGAAAAACTTGATTGGTTTTCCTTCCTGATTCACTCTAATTAAATCAGCAAGCCTTGCTCTACATAAACTATTTATATATGGCTTTCTTGTTTTTTCTCTCTCTCCCTCTCTCTTATACACACACACAACAAAACACACACACACACACCTCTAATTAGACTAATTCAATTCTTCATTCATTCACTCAAAACTATGTTTACTACATATTTTAATGAAATATATTTTTTTTCATTCAAGTTTTAATGTTGGGGATTTCCCACTTCCCATCTTAGACCTCAAGAGACTCTTCTTTCTCTTCTCCCTGCTCCTATGAATTTCTTTATGGGAGAATAAATGGTGTCCACATTTCTGAGCAGCCAATAATTCTGCAGAATAAGGTAACCAACTTTACTTCATGACTATGTGTGCCTATTTGATGACTACTCAATTGTGGTAACCCAACTCAGTTGAGATCAGAGGACCAGAGAGGAAGGAAGTTGTAGATATATTCAAGATAGAGCCGGGAGCCACAGGGCTTTCCAACCACTGTAAACACTGGACTTCTGCTTTGAGGGAGACAGGTTGTGATCTGACTTGTGTTTTAACAGCATCAGCTACACTGCTTTGAAAATAGCCTGAAGGTGGTGGGGTCAGTGGCAAAACAAAAAATTACAGTGACTTCCATATGAGTAGCATTTGAATTAGTAGCAGAGGGTTGATTTCTGGGTTTATTAAGAAGGTGTAGTCAACTGGACTCCTTAACCCATTGAATATGGATTGTAAGTAAAAGAAAAGGGTTAAGGCTGATGCAATAGTTAAAAAAATCTGTCTACATAGTCTTTGACTATCTCTCCTCAGAAAGTAGAGACTAATTCCCTTTTCTAAAGTGTGGGCTAGACTTAGTGACTTGCTTCAAATGAATGGAAAGTGGTTGAAGTGATGATGTGACTCACAAGACTAAGACATAAAAGACAATGGTTTCCTTCTTAGGATTGTTCGCTCTTAAGTACTGGTTTCTAGAGGAAGCTAGATGCCATGCCATGTGAACACTCAAGCAGCCTGATGGAGAGTCCATATAGTGACCAACTGAGGTCTCCTACCAAAAGCCAGTGAGAAAATGAGACTACTTGTCAAATGTTTGAGTTGAGCTATCATGGACATTTATCTTGCAGCCCCAGTCAAGCTCTTAGAAGACACAGCCCTGCATAATATGATACCTGTAACCAACTGAGAGCCCAAGCCACCCAGATAAAGTACTCCTAAATTTCTGATTCATGGAATTGTAAAAACATATATATTTGTTGTTAAAAAACAAACTAATAAATAATTAAAATTTAATAAAAACATATACAAATATTAATGAGGGTTCAAATTATATAATATAGTATATTCATTGCTGTAATTCTATATTTTTTACATAATAAATAAAGAAATATTACCCATGAAGAAACTCAAATGTCCGTGTTGCTAAGCAGCCAAAAATTTTGTAGGTCACTAACTTCAGTGAATGACTATATATACCTATTTAACATGACACTTATTTTGACCAGCCAGCCCAGCTGAAATCAGAGAATAACTATGTAGAGCACCCCAAAATCATCATAAACCTGGTAATTTTCTTTCAAAATTAGTAATAATACTAATTTTTTAAGGGAAATTATTTCTCAGCTCATAAAGAGAGAAAAACTAAAACCCAAAGGAGTTCTGTGATTTTCCCAGAGGCAAAAAAGGATTTTATTTTTCCACTGATACCTATTCTTGTTTGAAACCTAAATTATTATGAATCACAAAGCAGAAGAAGATGGTAAAACATGCAATTCTTCATCTAGTTCATTTTAACAAAACCCATTAGTTCAAATTCAGAATTCTGTTCAGGCTAATCTAGACCTGTTAATTAAGAGAATTTGTTTTGATGTTCAACAGGAAGTAGATTAATTTTTAGTCTTTAAACCTGTAATATTTTAATGTACAGAATAGTCATTATTTAGTTGTTTTCCAAACTTTTATTAATTTTAATAAAGTCAAGGAAGCCTCACATTATCATTAAATGGTTTCTGAGTGTTTTTCATTTTCATACCTAAAACCAAATAATTTTTTAAAAAATCCCAAATAACTTACTAGTTCAAAGCAATGGTAATATTTTGAACAATGATTATGAATGGTCATGCTAATAAAATGTAGAAACACCATATCCCTGATCATAGAATAAGTTTTGCAAGATTTGCAGATGAGTAAATGAAAAGAGTTCTGTAAAGGCCATAAATGTTCACTAATGTCTAGATTCTGGAAAGCTCTCAGGATGCTGCCTTAACAACCTCTGTATAAGGCCAAGATAACCGAACACATTCTTTTGCTTTTTGTAAAATGCTTCACTGAGCACTCTCTCCCTAGATTGTTCCAGTGATAACTGAAAGCCTGTTTTGCTTCTGTAAAACTGCTTTGGCTAGGTTTGCAATGAAGAACCTATGACACGCGTGTCAGCACTGACACGGGTAGCTATTTTCGATGACACGCGACCACATGAGGCTGCATACCAGAGAAATATGGAAACATATGCAGAGAAGGACACTTCATCCTCGGCTCCTGCACGGCCAGGTGCAGTTGCCTAGGATAAAACATTTGCTATAGTGTGGACACTCTGTGTCAGAGGTCTGTAGGCCAAAACAAAAGAACTCTAACACAGAGCGTCTAGTTTTGGTACTTCTGGTTAGGCCATTTTTCTCGAAGTGACACACCACCTAAGTTATGTTTGTTTTTTTGGCAAATTTTGACACGCCAAGCTCAAAAGATTGCTTATCACTGGGCTAGGTGCTCAGCCCCTCCCCTCACATCTTTTTGCCTTTGAAAGCAAACTCCTGAGTTCATTCATTGCTGCGAGTTCTTTAGGATGTGAATCCACTCGTGGTTGCTAGAATTAAATTAAAGACTCCTTAATTTGGCTACTTAATTGTGTGGCAAAAACGTTTGTCTCCTCACTGTCCAGATATAACACTAGAATAAAGAGTTAATGTACTTATCCATTAAATATACATACATTTATTAAAAAATAGAAATATCAAGCAAAGTGTAGGTTTACACTGTTATTATTTATACAATTTCATTTTCAGTGTCAAGAAAAAATGAGGAGGAATGGATAGCTCATATGATTAGAGGACTACAGGAAAAAAACTTTCTAGTCATATAATAATGTGGTAAATTACAAGCTGATAAATAGCAGGAATTAAACTACCAAACATTTGTATAAGTAACAGGACTCCCAGAGTTATCATAAGCTTACTTTGTGGATTTGTTCATTTGCACATTTACTAAATCTCAATTAATACTTTCAATTCATGTCTGATAATTCAGTACACACCTAGTAAACTCTCTTTGTGCCAGAAATAAAAAGAGAAACAATGACTGACAAATATAAAAACACTTTGGTTAATTCTTAGTTAGACTTGAAATACATCACTTGATCAGGGATACTGGAATATTTTTCTACATTCTCCTGACACAAACTTAATAAAATGGCTTTATTTTTTTTTTCAAAAATGGGCAGTCTTCGAATAAGGTAGCTTGTGTTTGAATGAAATACTAAAATATATTACAAAGCCAAGGAGAAATGATTTGGCCATCATTAATAACACTATTACATTTAGAAATTAATACATCTTTTCAGAAACAATTGAGAAGTCTTTGTTAACTCTTTTTTCACCTATGTTCCTATTACTATTATCTCACTTGCAAGAAGAATAGACAAATGTCTTTAATCTGCAAAGAAGTACAACTGCTTGCATCAGTTCCACCCATATCTAGTTGTTTCCCTGTTACCCTTCAAATGGTAAATCTCTCAGAAAACAATATCCCAAGCAATTGGCACCACTCTGGAGAAAATGAGTTACTTAGATTGCTCACACTGGGAGATGAGGTTGAGAGGAAGAGCTGTCCCCAGCATACCAACCTGGATTGCTCTATTAGTATTTGAAGAGGTGGTCCAATCAGAAAATAAAGCCTCTTAGGCAGTGGCAGCTTCAAACAAGTAAAAACATGACAGTTGGGTTGAAAGTATATTTGGACCTGGAGGTCACTATGCTAAGTGAAATAAGCAAGTCAGAGGAAGACAAGTACCATATGATTTCACTCTTACATAGAATCTAATGAACAAAGTGAACAAGCAAAATAGAAGCAGACTCATACCTAGGCTAACAGCTGGGAAGAGGGCATATTAGGTGAGGAAGGTAGAAGGATAGAGCAAAAAAGGACAAAAAAGAAAAAAAAAGAAAAAGTTCATGGACATGGACAACAGTGTGGTGATTGTATGGGGGTTATATGGGGGAATACATGGTGATAAACAAAGTCTTGACTTGGGGGGTGAACCACAATACAGTGTAAAGCAGATGTGCTGTAGAATTGGGTACCTGAAGCCTGTATAATTATGTTAACTAATATAACCCCAGTAAAATTGAATTAAAAAAAGAAAAAAATATATTTGGTCTATTAAACTATATAATTTGCTACCTTTCTTCTGCTATTTCAAAATATAACAGTCTCACCTCAGCAGCTGGCCCACTTAAAAGGTGAGCAGAAAGAGCTATCACAATTGAAACGACTCAGGTGAGTCTGACAAACTGAGAGTAGAGCCATTTAAAATGTCCTCACCTCTGCACCATTTGCAAACATACAGACGAACAATAGCAGAGATCAATTGGGTGGAGTCAGTACCTTAGAACATTAAAGTTATACCTTAGAATGTAAGTAGGAAGAGTATAGTCTGGGCCTTGCATTTCACAAAAACACATTGTTGGTTAAAAGTTTTCAAACTTCAGGAAGGTACTCTGCATGGCTTGCCCACGCTCTCCAGACAAAAAAGAGACCACAGCTGAATGCCTTCAAATTTTATTTACGGGCAGAGTTGATGTTCTTTGGTGTATGAGGAGGATAGAAGCAGTAGAATCACTTACATAAGAAAAATGAAAATAAATTAATTTTTGAATATTTTTATCTTGGAAGACATGGGCACAATAAGTTCTTGAATTAATAGAGAAGTATTCCCCAATAACTACTGAAAGTTTATTTATTTTTCATTTCTCTTCATGTTCTAATTTATGGTTCCAGAGATACTCATGAAGTAGCATAATATCTCAAGAGTTGCCCATTGAAGCTGAAGAACATTTTGAAATATTAAGCAGGTCATTATACAGTTAAACTTGAATATATGGAGGTGTAGCTGTAACAGAGGAGAAGTGCCAGGACAATTCTCTACTTAACTGTATTGGTCCAGCTATTGTTTCCAGAGGTAGTAAAAATTGCACTTTGTGATAATAATTTATAAATAAAGTTAAAATATTTTATAATTTGTTATAAAATAATGCCAATTTATCATAAATGACATATCTTCTTAATACAAGCATGGTTTCTAAATCAAAGTATTGCTTTAAAAATTTTATTGACATTTTCAGTTGGTAGTTATTAATAGAATAAAATTTCTACAAATTGAAATAAATGAAAAAAATTAAAACTATAATAACTCAATAAAAATTTCTAATTTAACAATACTACTTTTACAACAAAAATTATGAAGATATAGTAATATCTTTGTAATGTATGACAATAACAACATTTTTAGTAATATTATGACATTAAGTTAAAAAAATCTTATTCTGAAATAAATACATAATAATTTGTGAGTAATGTATGATGTATTTTATTATTTAGCCAATGCTATTGATTCATTGCCTAATACTTATACATATGCACTAATAATTAAGCTTAATCACTATTGTTATCTTGATGACTTTCAATCACATATAAGCAATATAAACAATATTTACAAGTTTTTGACATTTTGAAGTTATATTTATCAAGGTAGGATGATGAACCCAATAAACATAGTTTATTTAATAGTTGTTAAGACTGATTTGTGACTTTTAAGTATTTAGACATAATATGTTGGCCTCCATCTGTGTTCCTGCCTAAAAATGTCTCAGTAGATATGTGTGGGTAAGTATGTATATACATCGACAAAGTAATTATCAAATAATAAATTGGTGGATGTACTCTTATAATTTATTAGTATTACCTTAGCATCATGGATTTATAAGTGATGTATAATAAACAAATGATGATATCTGAGAGATGCACATAATTGAAAAGCAATCATTTGGAGTATTATATGGCCATAGTTCATACTGACCTTCATGGGAGCTGAGTGAGTATGGTCTAGGGCAGGTTCTGCATATAAATTCTGGGAAGTATTCTATCAAATATTGCTAATAATCCAACTTGACTTATAACTGGCTCCTCCAAACGCTGTTAGCCTCAGCTATAAACAAAGGCAGCCGATAAAGTCTAGTCATCCAGTTAAAATCCTCCATAAATAGTTACAAAAAACAAATGTTCCATGCTAATACTGTAATTTACATAGCTTTGCCAAAAATTTAATTTATTTTTCTATTGATCGACTGTATTTATTTTATTCTTTCTTTTTTCCAGTTAAAATACTGGATGTTGACGTGTCTCTGGAATTCACAAAATAAATAAAATTGCCCTGTTAAAGAATTATTGCAAAATAGAATAATAGTTAATGATTTGTTTCTGTGTTGACATTTCAAAATCAACAATTAAAGTGTCCAATATTTACTCAAGTAGTGTAAATCAATTTTATCTGTAAACACTTATTTAGAAAACAGCTAAGAAAATGACTGTTTTACATTAGAACTCTCCAAAATTGTGGGATTCAATGGAATGTCTAGAAAATAGAAATTAATTGAGAATTTTATCTTTACATTGCTGTCTACAAATTAATGTGAAGAGCTACAGTATGATTTCTGAGTGCTCAAGCTGTCTTCTGCAAATGGTGGAAGAGGAGGAGGATTATTGACATCTATATGAAGTTAAGTCACTGATCAACACTGTTGTTACATTTGCTATCTATGTTATGACTACTTCAGCTAAGGGAATTCAAAAAGCAAGCAATCTTCTTATGCATTTGTCAGACCACTGATACAATTTTTTTTTTTTCAAATATGCTGTTTTGGGGAAAGTATATTGCTGAGAAGCTTGATTTTTTTCCAGATAAAACCCTCTCCTGCTTTCCACTATTCATCACCAAACTGATGAATTCCAAGAAACTAAGCTTTGAGAGTATTCTGTTAAATTCAATCTAAGAAAATCAAAAAATACTGGCATTTTAAATGCTGTGTTATTTTGTACTTTCTATTAGAGCAAATTCTTTTTGCCAATTTGCCAGAGGTCTTAAAATTTTATTATAGTAGCCCCTCCCCCACTCCTTATCCACAAGGAATGCATCCAAGAATCCTAGCGGATGCCTGAAACTGTGGTTAGTACTGAAACCTATATATACTATGTGTTGTTCCTATACTTAAATATCTATGATAGTTTAATTTATAAATTATGCATAATGAGAGATTAATAGCAACAATCATAAAATAGAACAATTATAACAATATACTGTTAAAGAAAAGTTACGTGAATTGTGGTCTCTCTCTCTCTCAAAATCACTGTACTGTACTCACCCTTCTTGTGATGATTTGAGGTGACAGAATGCCTATGTGATAAGATGAAATGAGGTAAATGGCATAGGCATTGTGACATAATGTTAGCTACTACAAGGGTTACTTGAACACAAGCATTGTGAGACTGCCAGTAAGTGACTAATGGGCAAGGAGTGTATACAGTGTGGATACACCGGAAAAAGAAACTATTTGCTTCTGGGAGGGATGGAGCGGGACTACTTGATATTTCATCATGCTACTCAGAACATTGAACAATTTAAAACTTTTGAATATTTTATTTCTGAAATTTTTCACTTAATATTTTCAGACTGTGGACTGATGGCCACAGATAAACACAACTATGGGAAGCAAAACCATGGATAAGTCGGGGCAATACTATAGGCAGCACTGTTGAGGGAGGTTTGGAAGAATTTATATAGAATGAGCCATGAAAAGTTAACATGAACAACCTTTAACATTCTAACAGGATGCAGTAGAATCAAGGATTCATCTGACCTGGAGAAAGATATCTCAGAAAAGCTGGCACAGCTGGGTGATTCTGGCAAATGGTCCTCCAATAAAGATGAGGTATTTTAAGGGGAATATTGGCAAAGGAAAATCAAATTCACAATTTTACATAAAATCAACCCTCTACACCAACTAGTTTGTATAAACTAGATAAACTTGGTATTAACTCAGTAACTAGTGTACATGTAAAATTTTCTTGGCTAAACAAATTGCTAAAGGAGACATATATATGTATAAGAAATATCTTGAGAACCTACCAAAAGGCATTTTATGACAGAATATCAATGCTGAAGATCTAGATTCTGTGCTGGGGGATGTATTTCCAGAATGACCAGCTTATAAAGAAAGATGATTGGGTTTAATATAACCAAGATGCTTTTCAAACATTCTCTCACATAATAACATCCAAACCAACAATGCTGTCTATATTGTTCAGCCCCAAATGAATATATTTGTTAATATGTTGGAGGAGTCAAGATTTAAATTTTATTTCCCTATATAATTAAAAAATCAAATTTCATTATATTTCTTTTTCAAATATTTAAGCGAATTACTCCTTACATTTATTACTATTCACACTATCATCTACAATAAAAGTATACAAAATAGCTTTATAATGTTATATTTTACAATCATATGTCTTAAAAATATTTTTAGATATTTTCTTCTAAGTATTAAAATAGAAATATAAAATGATGAATTCTTTACTTTCAAAATTGAAATGACTTTAAAACCAGACATCTTATTTTATAGAGAAGCTTTCTTCAAAAAGCATAAATTTATCAAATTTAAAATAAAATTTTAGAATTCCAGTATTCTAACATTTCTCAAAGACACAAAATGTAATCCCAGATTAGCTTCAACACAGAAATTCTATTTTTTTACTCCAAACACAAAACAAAGGAGTTTGCTCTTATTGGAATAGGCACTTGTTATTGGCTGAATTGTGTCCCCTCATAATCCATATGTTAAAGCTCTAAATCCCAGTCCCTCATAATGTGACTGAATTTGAAGCTAAGCTCATTAAAGAAGTGATTAAATTAAAGTGAGGTCTTTAAGTTGGGTCCTAATCTAATATGACTGATGTCCTTATAAAAAGAGGAAATATGACAGACACACACACAGAAAAGACCACATGAAGACACATAAGAAGGCAGCCATCTGCAAGCCAAGGAGAGAGTCCTGAGAAGCAGCCAACCCTGCTGACCCCTTGATATTGGACGTTTAGATTCCAGATTTGTGAGAAATCTACTATAAAAGGCGTGCACACGCGTGCACGTACACACACACACACACACACACACACACACACTTCTTTTCTAGATACTATATTACCTTCATTCTATTTTGTTCCTATACACTTATGGGAAAGACTAAGCTAACAGATATTGTAATGCCTTGTCGCATTGAATGTGATTATATGTCAAATCCCTTGGTGAAAAACTGAGGCTTTTTTTTTGTTGAGATTCAGTTAGTTGGCCCAGAGTGGGCAGTAATATTATTTATCAGGCATTTATGTCCAATAGTTTTGCTATTTCTAGACACCATTGATTAATAGAGAAAAGTAAGTCATTCTAGAGCTAATCAAAATTTATTCTAAAACATAATTCTTGGAATTCTTTAAAGATAGAACAGAGTGACTAAATACCATTATGGCAGCTGAACAGAGAGGTCATCTGCTGCCAATTTTAAGGGATTGAGAATGTTTAAATATGTTTAATATCACTTGTTGTGCTTGCTAATTCAGCATGACCTGGGGGTAGTAGAGCCAGAAACTAAGGAGAGGTAGTTTGACACCAATTTATGGAGGAGCAGAAGACAGATTCAGTGACAGATCCTGGAGGCAGAGCTGAGGCCAGCTGATGGACAATTAGCAGAAATCTGGTATGAAGTGCTAAGACACTGTCAAAGATGCTCTAAAGCTGCAATCTAGGAAATTTAAAACCTTAGATTGTCTTAAATTCTGGCAAATAGAGGACCCCATAAATTCTGTTGAATGTCTTTCCCTTTGCCACGGCTGTTCTTAATGAGCTGTTTCATTACGCAATTGCTTAACCTGGCAGCACCTTTAAGGAACTATTCACAGTTCTAAGTTTATTTGCTGTACAATTGTCTGGTAATCTTGGGATACTAAATTGCTTTAATTTTTTTTTTTTTTTAGGATCAAAAACCTTCAATTGTGTACTTGCAGTAAGTAGTGGAAGTATTCTATCTATTTTTGTGTGAAGATGCCCCTCATTACTTTAGTAGTTGATTCTCTTCTGAAGAATGACATACTTCTTTTTTAGTGCAAGAGACAGAGAGAGAGAGAGAGAGAGAGAGAGAGAGAGAGAGAGGAAGAAAGAGAGAAAGAAAGAGAGAGAAAGAGGCACAGATAGGGACAGACAGACAAAAGGAAAGAAAAACGAGAAGCATCAGTTCTTCGTTGTGGCACCTTAGTTGTTCATTGATTGCTTTCTCATATGTGCCCTGATCAGTGGTTTCCAGCAGAGCCAGTGACCCCTTGCTCAAGCAAGCGACCTTGGGCTCAAGCCAGTGATCTTGGGCTTCAAGCCAGAGACTTTTGGGCTCAAGCTAGTGATCATGTGGTTTTATCTGTGATCCCATGCTCAACCCAGCGACTCCACACTCAAGCCAGATGAACCCTCACTCAAGCCAGCAACCTCGGGGTTTTGGGTTTGGAACCTGAGTCTTCTGCACCCCACGCCAATTACCCACTATGCCACAGCCTGTTCAGGCTGACATACTTTCTTATTTCTTGCTCTATTAGCAGTTTTTTTTTCTTTTAGGGTCTATCTCTACCTAAGCATCTATATAACCAACTCCCTACCTCATTTCCTGCCACCATCAGGCTTACATACAAAACAGCAAATCCTTAGTTCACATCTCTGTCTTCAGAGACTGAATATATAATGGACAGTGGACAGATGACATATATAAAAATATGTCTTTGGCTCACAACCTACAGTAATCTGGCCAACCCCTTATTCACAATAAACAACTCAGAAAACCAGTGGCTGTAAATCAGATTTGCAGGAAGCCAGATTGCTATCCCTGGTGACAATCCAGGAAGCTAAACAATAACTTCTATAACAATCAGCCCCAAATAGCCAGGACGTGATTAATAACTGATAGCTTCTCTAAATTCTGTCCCTGCTTTCAATTCAGAACCAACCATAGACAACCAAATATACTCCCCTACCAACCCTGACTACATCATTTCTATTTAGCTCACTTACAGCTTCCCCACAATAACAGCATTCAATCAGGGCATCTTTACCAAAAGCCTTCTCTTTTATACGCTAAAAAGCTTTTCTACTACTTTGCCTGCCTTTGACTCAGTGACAAAATGCAAGTTACATGACTGATCCCCCTGCTATATAGCAAGCTCAAAATAGTCTTTGCTTTTCTCATTTAGATGATCTTCATTTATTTCTACTATCTTTTCCATCTCTACTTTCTCCCTTTATTGTTACTTTTTGGAGTCCTTAAAACAAAAAGAAGCCACCAAAGATATGTGTCCTCAGCTTTGCCTTCCATGGGTTTATTTTCCCTGAGTGTCAAAACTTACTTTATTTAGTAATAATTGCGACTTCTTTCCAACTCCCTAATTTTCTTAGCTTTACTTTTATTAATGGTTAACTTTGAGATACTATGTTCTCTTGAACTATAAAGGGAGCGGTGGAGAAGAAAAAGTGACATTACAGGTCAAGAATATAGGACCCAATGACTTTCTACATGGGAGGGGTCAGAAAGAAGAGTCGAAAGTCAAAGATGACTGTGATGGTTTGTAGCCCAGTGATGAGGAATATAGTTATGCTTTTAAAAGCAAAAAGTGGAAGTCTGTTCGAAGGGCCATGTAGCAGAATGCTAGCTGCCTACCAAAATACATGCTTTCCATTCTTCTTGAGCATACAAATAGAACCCAAATCCAAATTTTTCTTGATTTTTTTTTCAAATTTTTCTTGATTTTAAGCATGCTCAGACAATGATGTTCTGAGTTATGGGATTGAACAGAAGTGCTGTGGGCAACTTTGGTCCAGAACCTTTAAGGCCAAGATATACTCGGTCTTCACTCTCTGTTCCTGACCTAGATGGCCATGTGCAGAGTGATCTGGAAGCATATGTTAAAGAAGGAATGAAAAGTCTTATGAAGAAAGTCATCAGCAAGATGGAGCACCTATCCTGATCTGTTTCCCACTCTACTACTCTGAATAATTTTGAGACTTCTTATTAAAACAGTTTAGCCTACATTACCTAATGTAGGTAAGCTTGAATAATATATTCTGAGAGACATATAATTCAACTTAAACTATATTATTTGTGTATTTGTTTTACCTATAATACTGCAGACATTATGTTAGATTCCAGGAGTATAAACCTGGGTGATACATGGTACCTCTTTCAAGAAGCTAACAGTAGCAAAGCACATAGCCAAAGCAATGCAATATGATTAACACCTCAGCAGAACATGCCCAAAGTAATGAGGATGTTCATGGAGGAAACACTTAACTCTTCCTGTGAGAGTAAAGAGGGCACCAAGATTGAAAGCATTTGAACTGCCACTTCAAGGATAACAAAAAGATTGTCAAGTGGTTGATATCTCAGCAGAAGCAACAACAGGAGATGGGAAGTAAGGTAAAAATGGAATGAGTGCTGCCTGACTTGTGGTGGTACAGTGGAATGCTGAGGTCTCCAGTTGCAAACCCTGTGCTTGCCTGGTCAAGGCTCTTACAAGAAGCAACTACTATGAGTAGATGCTTTCTGTTCCTCTCCCTGCCTTTCTCTCTATATATCTTTTCTCTAAAATCAATAAAATCTTTAAAAATAGAAATGGAATGAGTGCTGAGCCACTACAAAGTAAGGCACAGAACAGGGGCCTGCATAAAAGCAGGTGGGCTTTAGAGGTGATTTAACTCAACATTTATCTGATGCTTACCTTTGTCTACAAACTCCCAAGCATGTGGCCCTATCTTTTCTAGAGGAATAACCCAAGGGTAGGCAACATTCTCACAAGAAAGAGTTCATTGTCTGTAGAACACACCTCTATGTAGGATATTTTCGTTTATAATGAGTTAAGGCAAAAAAAAATGGTGAGATATTTAGAATCATTAATTCATGTTTGGCCAATTGTTATAAATATAAGATAAGAATAATGCCATCAATGCCAATGACTCTTGGATTATACTTCTGAAAATCAGGACAATTGTACTATCAAATTACCATAGTATACCTCTTAGTTGGCCTATTTGTTCAGAACTTATTTACTAATTTCTATAATAAGGTTGTCCAGTTTACTCATTTACCAATTATATAGGGTCCCTGAGCACTATTATCAGAGTGAAAAGATGAAAACACCCATGATAGAGCATCCAGTTTTCATATTCCGTATTCCTTTAGGTTTTTGTCCACTTGGTCTGTGCTCTTGGGCAGCTATAAGGAGATTGGTTTTTAAAGGCCAACAATAGCTCTGAATGGGCATTGCCTTTACCAGTAAGGCCAGTATCCTTGCCCCTGGCTCTGAGCATGTTATTTACCAGACATAATCTTTGGGTGGTAGCGCTCATTCTAATCCATCCTTGCATCATTCTTTCTCTGTCCACAAACATATACAGTAATCTGAGAAAAGAGAATTTACATACCTTCAACAACACTGGTAATACCACACATGTACAAAAGGACATTTTGTCATGGAAGCTGAAATTGAAGGTTTTTAGAACCGTACTGATAATTTCAGATTAAATAATGTATAAACTGTGCTAAAGGTTCAGTGATCACAAAACTAATTATGGAAGGTAAAGTAATACTAATGTTTTCTTGTTGTAGCATATGCAATAATATCTTATTTATGCCACAACTTAATTATTTAAATCACAGTTTAGAACCAAAACAGAGACAAAAATACAAGAAAAGAAATACAGTGGTACCTTGAGATATAAATTTAATTTGTTCTGTAACCAAGTTCGTAAGTCAGTCAACTCGTATATCAAACTTCCGATACTGGACCTGTGCATCAACGCGCCAACTAGCAGCAGCTTCCCGAATCAAGACTCGTATCTTGGAATTTTGCTCGAATCTCAAACAAAAATATGGACTGAGTCGCAGCTCGTATCTTAAAAAAGTTCTTCTGTTTGTATCTCAAGGTACCACTGTACAGGAGGTCCTCGGGGTACAACACAGTTCAGTTTCTATGACAGTGACGTAATTCGAGTTTTGGTGTAAGTCGAAACACACCCTAACCTAAGTCACTTGCCTATCCTAACTCAGTTGTAAAATCATAATCTAGAACATAAAAACACAACTAAGCCTCAGAAAAAAGTAAAGGACATAAATATACTGTACTGTACACTGTACAGTAGTAGTAACAGAAACAATGACAAAAATGAGTGTAAAAAAATTTCTTACTTTTAATTCAGTGATTGGCTTAAACATTGAAAGGGGCATTGCAAGGTGGGAGAGAGTGACCTATTGGGAAGGGGAAGCTGGAGAGGCAGGAGAACCTGCAGAAGGTGTTGGAAATATTGGAACAGGTGACTCAAGATTGTGTAAGAAACATACAGGAGATGCTGAAGATGATTCTACCTGTACTACAGTGGTTCATCTTAAAAAACAGTTGATGTAGAGGGTACAGGATCTGTTGTAAGCCTCTCTAAGTTCTCAACAAATTGTTCCAGGCTAGTCTGGAAGGTTAATGACTTTTTCTTTTCCAAAATCTGCCTATAGCATTACAAAACATCCATAATAGCTCTGTAGACCTCACTGAATCTGTCATGTCTGGGGTCCTCAACCTGAAATTTTGCCAGCTCATCCTCTACTATAGAAAAACCTTCTGCCAAACACTTGGTAGTAAATCTCTTGTGTTCTGGGGTTTCTATTTGTTCCTCTTCAATCATCTGCTTGTCCAGCTGAATGTAGTTCTCAGTAGACAGCTCCTCTCCATGTGATGCCAGTAGCTCTGTGATATCCATCATGATGGCTTTCATCTTCTTCAAAACACTACCATCTGAAGACTCTGACTTTCGTTTAGGAGCCATGATAAGGGACAAAAAGCTGCTAAACAAAGTAACTCAAATAGAACACTTGTGCTTTTAATAGTCCAAAATGGCATAGGTAAGCATACTGGGGGATGTCAACTCCCTCACTCATATGCTGCGATACTGTGTATCCTTCCGCCACAAGCAATCAAACTAGTTTGCCCACATAGTCCATAAGTATGACACTAATAGCGTAAGCCATGACACTCATGTCTCACTGAGTGTCATGGCTTTTTAAGTTCTTATGGGAATGAGCATCGTAAACTCGAAACTTTATATGTCGAGACTGTCGTAACCGAAGGACCCTCCACAACTTAATCCCTAGAGCCACCAGAGTAAGTGCAATTTATTTTAATTCTTTCTCTGCTCAGAGCAAGTTATCTGACCTTCACTGAGAGATCATTTATTTTTATTTTACACATAATTCTACTATTTTGAATCTTATTAGTCTGACACCAATCAGAATATGTCTGTTGCTCTTAAATTACCAAATTAAAACAAAATGAAACATTTAAACTTTACTGTGAGTAACTGAAGTCATCAAGGAAAGATTTCTAAAAATTTTTTTAGTGAAACTTGTGCTATGTGCTTTAGTCCAAGTTCATCCAATATATTTAAAACAAATAAACAAATGTAGGGACTTCGAGGGTTTCTTCATTTCTCTGGAAAGTTATTTACATAGAATGATTTACTTTCTAACAGATCTAAACACTCTGAGCCTCTATTTGCTCATCAATAAAATAGGAATAAAAATGTGGCAGGGTTGTTGTGAGAACTAATGAGTTAATGCTGGTAAAAACAATTAGCACAGTGCTATGCACATTGTAAGTGCTCAACAAATGTAGGCATTGCTATTGTTATTATGATAATTTATTATTGCATGTGTGAGTATTGCCTCCCAAATTAGATCCTTTTTTAAAAGCAAGGGTCATATGCTAAAATTCTTTTTATTTTCTGACACTCACGAGAGGGTTTTGCTTTTCATAGGTATGTACTAAATAGCTTATGCATTTTATAAAACTCAATATTTCTTTTAAAATGATTATTTTGTAAAGTTCTCATTGTTAGATTTCAATTAAAATGCTAAAAGTATATGCTTTCCTGTCTCAAGCTGCAAATGAGTGACTCATTCACTCCCTCCATTTATTTTAATCTCACAAAAGTAAGAATATAATGTACTCATGATTGCAAAATCAATAGATTCTTGTACTGTTTCAACAATGTTTTATCCAAAGAGTTTATTATCTATTAGTTAATATAATGAACATTCAATATAAGGCAGAGCCAAACCGCACTGCTTTTCTACTCCAATGAGCCTCTTAATCTCACATTTCCATTCATTTTCTAATCTCTTTTATTACTCAGCCAGAATTTTTCCCCTAAATTAACATCATTTAAAAAAATAATGTCTTAGTTTATACATAACTATAAACTATTCAGCAGGTCAACAAACATTTTATGGGATCACTCTTTACTTGTGGAACATTCAGATGTGTAATACAGGTGAGGGACAAAGATTCAGTCTATTCTCCCAAGTTAATAAAATGGTTAAAGATCCATCTATTTCCAGTTAGAAAATTGTTATAGCTGTTATAAAATAATGAAACTATATTACAAAAATGAACAAAAAATAAAGAAGAAAATCTGTAAGCATACAACACTATCATATCCCTTGTTAAGATGGTTACAATTTATGCCTGAAATTTTTAGCTATGCTGTAGCTAATTTCATCATCTATCTATCATCTATCTATCTATCTATCTATCTATCTATCTATCTATCTATCTATCTATCTATGTATCTATCTATCTATCTATAATCATTATCTATCTATCATCTATCTATCAATCATCTATCTATCATCTACCTATAATCTATCTGTCATCTATCACAAGAAATATGCCTGTTTATTAAGCCACTTTGGGAATGGTTTGTTTCAGTGATAGTGTACAGTTTCTTAACTGATAGAGATTCTCTGTCCTAGAGACTGTTTTAGGTCTCACTTCTTCAAATGTAAAGTGAGGATAATAATACCACAGTGTTATATAAGGTTGTTGGGAAAAGCAATATATACATTATATGTAGATGTGCTTTGTAACCTGTACACTGTCATATAAATGTTGGTTATTAACATTCAACCCCTTATGTGATCCAATTTTACTTCATTTGCAGTACATGACAGACACAAGACACCTACTATATATCCCCAAGTTATTACTCTCTAGTTTGAATAATACCAATTATATTTTATTTTTGTCTGAGCCTCTAAATTAGCTTTATGGAGCTTTAGCTTCTCTTGGCGCTTCTTTTCCCTGTCCACATGTTATTCTAACCATCCTCAATTACTTGTTATAATGAAACTAACAAATTGCTTCCCTTCCCTTCCCCATCAAAGTTCTTCATTTTTCTTTATTCCAGAAGTCTTCAAATATAAATTCCTCTTTTAGAGGTTTATGGAAGAATATATAGCAAATACATGTTGACAAGTATTATTACTGCATGTGACTCCTATAACTCCTCTTTTTTGCCCACTACCAAACATGTAATACACAATTTATTCTGTAAGCGTGTGATGCTGATGATTTTTAGACATGACATTAATTTTTTAAAATCTGTGCTCTCTACCTGGTTTAAATAAGAAAAGTTCAGCCAAAGAGGCCATGTATCTTTAGGAGAGCAAACAGGTCCAGGACACTGTGGGGTAGAGGTAGAGTGGGGGTATAAGGACTTGGGGATAGGGGTATGGGTGTGAAAAATAGATGGTTGTTATGAACAATACTCCTAAAGAAAATCTCAGTTTCCTGATCCTTTAATAGCAATACATGGTCATGCCATCCAGAAAGTCACAAAGCCTTTCATTTCTGACCTTGTATTTGAGGAAATTGCTTTTCCCTCTCTTTGTACATCTTGTTGTATATGACATTGGTTGAAACTGACCCTGGTATTAAACTTTTCCAAGGGTATATTAAATTTCTATCACCTTTTGAAAGAACTGGTCACTTCTTCTTTCTTAGTGTGCTATCATTATTTTTCTGCTCTATCATCTTCTTCATGGGTGATATCTGCAATCACCCTGATTGTGGAAATTTAAGTCAGCACTATCCAGTGCCACATGACACTGATGAATATTGGGATAGCTCAAGAATACAGGCCACTATTGGGCCCTGGAAGGTGGGTTCAGTGGATAGAGCATCAACCCAGTGTGTGGATGTCCAGGGTTCAATCCCCATCAGGGTACACATGAGCAGTAAATATATGCTCCTCTTTCCATCCCTCTCCCCCTTCTCTGTCTATTACCCTCTCACAGCCAGTGTCTCAGCTGGTTCAAGTCTCAGCCCCAGATGCTGAAGATAGCCTGGTTGATTCAAGCATTGACCCCAGATGGGGGCTGCCAGGTAGATCCTGGTCCCAGTACAAGTGGAAGTCTGTCTCTCTATCTTCCTTTCTCTCACTTAAAAAAAATCAAAATAAAAAGAATACAGGCCACTGAGAACAAAAGGCTTTCTCTGTCTCATTCTTTTACCTTCACTTTTGACTATACTTACCCAGCTCCTGGTCATACATTGCTTCATAACAGCTCCAATAGTTACTTCATCAAACTACAACATCAGACTTGTATGTTTCTATTTCTTAATCTTAGCTTGAATATAGTTTTTATATCCTCATTCATTATTTTCCCTCTTTCATTTTCTGAGTAATCTCTTCATCCTTTAAACCCAGATATGACCTTCAGGAATCCACTGTTAAAGGACCAGCTGCCTGATGGGTGTACTGTCAGGCTTGCCATGGGGCCAGGTGGGGCACTGTACTCATAAAATAATTCATAGCTATCTCCTAGTAGCATATAGGCAAAACTGAGTATGGCCCTGAAATAGGCACACATATGATGCATGATTAGAAACAATTGTAGATCTCATGTGACACAATTTTCTAGTCCTTATTCCTCACATGTTGGAGAACACTCAGTAGAGATAATAATCTGCCAATGATTTGATGCATCTCTACACTCAGAATATTTTTTCTATATTGGTCACAGAACTGACAGGACCACCAGAATTAAGGTTCTGGTGTAGAATCTATCTGTCAGTACTGTAGTCCTATTTCCTGGAATCCCTCTGCTTGATAAATGAAGGGTAGAAACTGGCTAAGAGGAGAATGTACAGGTGTCGTATGGTGAGTGAAAACTGAGTGGTCAAAGCAAATCTTTCAATGCCATAATTTAAGATAATACATATGGTTTGTGGGCTTATGGGAAACAGCTGCAGCAGACAGAGCCATCTGGAAGTTAGCAAGACTTTTTTGGAAGGATTTTTGAATTCTTCACATATATCACCAGATCTTAAAATTATGTCTTCAGTAGCAAATAAAAATCATGTATATGTGTATGCAATATAACATACATTGTATCTATATTCTGTATAGACAGAATTATACACAGAAAAGGAGTTATGAATAATGATCACATTCATGCACACAATTTGCAGGCTAGTTGATCATTTATGTAAGAGTTTCCACCTTGATGACAACTTGTTGAGTACAAAAATATCTTTACATGTTTTTTAGCTAAAATTACAAATCTCTTAAAAATTCAAATAGTTTCATATACTAAATACTAATTATGGCTGAAAGTTTGACTTAAAAATATACCTTAAGAAGAGCTAAACAAAACTATAAATAAATATACTGATTGTACTAATTATCCCCCAGATATTAGCAAGAGGGCATTGGTTTCTCCACTTATTTATTCATACATCAAATATATACTGAGGGCCTTTATGTTTTGGACACAGTTCTAGGCACTAGACTCTAGTGACTAGAGACATAATAGTGAAAAAAAAAGTCCCTGCTCTCATGAAGTTTGTATTATGGAAAAAAGAAAAAAACAATAAATAACCTTAAAGTCTGCCAGTTTCTGGTAAAGGCAAAGAAGAAATAATATAATATAGGCTCAAGGGAATCAAGGCTGGTGTAGGGATGCTAATTTAGACCCAAATGAAGTGAGGGAGTGAGCTGGGATGACACATGGGGGAGGAGTCTGCAGCCAGGGGAACAGCAAGTTTAAAGATCCAGAAGCCAGAACAGAGTATGCTCTTGTAACAGAAAAAGACCAGAGTAATAGGGATGAGAGGAGCAAGGGAGAGAATGATAAAAGATGGCAAGTGAGGTCAGGAGACAGGAGGTAGATCATGTAGATCCCGCTGTGTCTCAACATAGTGCACATTCTGGATGGCCCCAAGGAGAAGACTTTTACAAAACAATTCAGATAGAGCTGCTCTGACCTTCAACACACTGGGAATTATTAATTTTTTTAATTTTAATCAAGAAAGTGAGAAATGGTCCTAATGGGCCTTTGGCACATTTCTGCATCCTTGAGTGTAGCTTGATGATTGTACTTACCAGAGGTTTGTTACAGCTGAGCACTACCTTTCATCTCTAGTATTTCCATGCCCCCTGAAAACTTCAGCAACCGAAGAAATGAAGGAGCCCTGAGGATTCAGACCCCTTTGTAATGAAAGGTTAAATCAGTGCATCAGATAGAGAATTTCAACAAGCTGAAGCCTTGGCAGAGGGCAAAGGAAACACAGAAAGGGCAGTGGAGGAAGGAAGTTACACTAATCAGCTAGAAAAGCCATTGATTCTCAAATGTGATATCTATGTTAAGTGGCTAGCTAGCTGCCTGTGTCAAGTAGCTCAACAAAATATCCAGTGATGATTTGGAAGGTGAAAGGGAGAAAGAAATTCATAACTTGAAATAACATTTATAGCACAATTTAATGGAAAATGGTGAGGATTAGAATAAAATATTTATAAATTGTTTTGCCATCTTTGGGTGAAAATGTGTTATATACATAGCATTACAGTGATTAATTTAAATGTGCATTATTTACATTTGCATACAATTTACATTTCCAAATCATAATTTATTTTTTGTATTTATATATGCTTACTGAATCTGGCTTATCCTAAGGAGGAGAACAGGGAGGGATTGATAAAAAGGGCATCAGGCATGCACAGAAGACATGGTAGGACAGGACACAGAGTGCCACCTTTAGCTTCACTTTGTGATGGGTTGTATTTTCCACAGTGATGTTGGGGGGACCACAATATTGCTCACCCTGTCTGTTCTCCTACAGAAGAATACTGCCACTCTCCCCATGCACCTTTTACCACTGAAGGATTTAAGCAAAAAAGTAACATATATAATTTTTAGTTTTAAAGAGATCATTTCAGAGTCAGCATGAACTGAGGAGCAAGACTGAAGGCAGGAAGACCAAGGGGAAGATAAGTGCCCAAGTCAGGCAGAAGAGCAAGGGTAGTCAGAGGGATGGACTGGAAATCAGGTAAAGAGGTAGGTGCTGTGGGGCTTAGAGACTGATTCTGCAACAGCACCTGTGGGGAAAGGAGAACTCTAGGTATTGTCCACTTTCTGGTTTCTACTTCAGTGGGAAAAGAGTTCATCTCTGTTATTCTCTAGCTGCTTGGACCACAGTGATCCAAAGTCTTTTGGTGCATCCCTCTAGCCCATGAGATGCCCCCTTGCCCATGACAGCTCTTTGATCTGATATCCTTATTAGCATGGACTTTGAAATCTGACAGGGTTGGGTTATAATGCCAGTTCTATCATTCTCTTAGTCAGCTCAGGCTGCTACAGAAAATACTGCAGACTGGGCAGCTTAAACAACAGAAGTTTATTTCTCACAATTCTGAAGACTGAAAAATCCAGAATCAAGATAACAACAAATTCAATTCTTGGGTAGAGCTCTCTCCCTGGCTGCAATGGCCACCTTCTTTTTGTGTTCTCAGATGAACTTTCTTGATCAGTGTGTGTTCTTGGAGAAAGCTCTAGTCTTTTTTACCTTATCTTATAAGGATACTAATACCATTGCGAGGGACCCACATTCAGGACCCCATCTAAACCTAATTACCCTGATCACTTCCCAAAGGCCCACCCCTCTTAAAACCATCAAATTTATGAATAGGGTTTCAATATATGAATTTGGAAGGGGGGCACAAACACTCAGTTCATAACAACTTTTTAAATTATTTATTTTAAACAATCCAATCAAAAAATGGGCAAAAGAAATGAATAGAAATTTCTCCAAAGAGGACATACAGATGGCCAATAGGCATATGAAAAAATGCTCAACATCACTAATCATTAGAGAAATGCAAATTAAAACCACAATGAGATATCACCTCACACCAGTCAGAATGGCACTCATCAGCAAAACAACACAGAATAAGTGCTGGCTAGGATGCGGAGAAAAGTGAACCCTTCTGCACTGCTAGTGGGTAGGCAGACTGGTGCAGCCACTGTGGAAAACAGTATGGAGATTCCTCAGAAAATTAAAAATCAAACTGCCTTTTGACCCAGCTATACCACTTATAGGAATATACCCTAAGAACACCATAGCACTGTTCGAAAAGAAGAAATGCGCCCCCATGTTCGTGGCAGCATTGTTCACAATAGCGAAGATCTGGAACCAGCCCAAGTGTCTGTCAGAGGACGAGTGGATTAAAAAGCTTTGGTACATATATACTATGGAATACTACTCAGCCATAAGAAATGATGACATCGGATCATTTATAACAAAATGGATGATCCTTGATAACATTATACGGAGTGAAAGAAGTAAATCAGAAAAAAAGAAAAACTGAGAACAGCATGATTTCATACATAGGTGGGACATAAAAGTGAGACTATGAGACATAGACAAGAGAGTGGTGGGGGGAGGGAGGGAAGGGTGGGATAGGGAGGAGGGGAGGGACACAGGGAAAACCAGATAGAAGGTGACAGAGGACAATTTGACTTTGGGTGACGGGTATGTAACACAATTGAATGATAAGATAACCTGGAGATGTTTTCATTGTACATATGTACCCTGATTTATTGGTGTCACCCCATTAAAATTAATAATAATAAAATATATTAAAAAATTATTTGTTTTTAGGTTATCAAACCACTCTGAGCTTGTTTCCCCATGAGTTTAATGGGGAAATAATATTTCTCTCACATAATTGTTGCCTGAATTAATTTTGGCAATTTGAAAAAGGGACTTGTTCAGAGAAGTTTCTTAATAAATGTCAGTTTCAGATGATATTTGGTAAATGTTGGTTTTGACCATGTTCATCTAAATTCCCCAAATTAGTGCTTTCATGATCTCATATTTTATTAAAACTAATAAATACTGTGTATGAACATACTTTTTTTCTTTAGTCGAATATTCTCTTTTTTAATAGAAAAGAACAATATTATCAGCAATACCATATATTCTGGAAGAGTGACCCCTTTATCCTGTTAATGAGCAAATCCATTTTTAAATTGCTTGCATTTCCCATCCTGGAAAGTCAATGTGATATCTAAAGAAGAAAATCTATTCAGCTGCCTCTTCCCAAATTCCCATTAGTTTCAAACCAACTTGATTTTCAAAGAAAGCTTGAAGTTTTATTTTGCATGTTTTGCATGAGCCTAGAGAACAAATTTAAATGGTTACCAAAGGCCACCTTCCATCAATTTTGAAAATATTGACAGCTCTATTTCTATTACTCTTCAGAAAATAAAAGTTTGGCTTTGGTGCAAAGGAACTTAAAATAGAAGCTTTTTAAGCTAAACTTGGTTGGGGCAACACTCACACCTGTGAAAGAGAAACAATTCCTCTAGCATTCTAGAAAGAAGTAAAACCTAAAAAGTCTTCCTTACATCAGAAAATATATTTTAAGTTCTTTTGAGTCATAAAATGTAAGAGCCAGTTAGACCTAATTTTGATTAGACATATATATGGTTAGGCTTAAAATGATGAACCTTTGGAGAACTTTGAGGTCATCTCGCTAGACCCCCTAATTTTCGAGGAAAACTAAATTTTGAAGAAAGTTAATGCTCTTCCAAAGTCACATAGTCAGTAATTGCCAGCATTAGAACCTAGGTACCCTACTAGTCTCCTTTCCTTTTTTTATATCATTCATTTCTCTCCTTTTTTTCCTGTACTATATCATGGTTTCCTTAAAGTCTTGCATCCCTTCCCCTCAGGTACAATGATAGAATAAGACAGCTTTTTTCATCCCTTTCAGATAAATAAATTTAATATGTTTAAAGGAAAACTGACCATTATTACTTATTTACTAGTTTAACTGAGGTCATAATATGATGGAATAAAGATAAAATACCATGAAGAGTTAAGAGCAAATTATAAAAAGGGAGAGATAACCTGAATCCCTGGTTAAGTTTTGGTTCTGTGAAATAGGATGAAATGTGGACAGGCATAGGAAAAACAATAGGAATGTATTTATTCATGTATTCTGCAAATATTCATTGAGCATCAATCATTTATGCCAGTAAGGGACATACTCAATGAGATAAGTAAATAATAGGATATCCTAAATATCGGCAGGTGCTAAGTAGTACACATGAAGAAAGAACAGCAATAGAAGTTTTATACGTCAGTTGAGGGTACGTGTTTGTTGGTTAAAATTTTAAATGGGGTGACAAGGGCAAGCCTAACTGAGATGTTATTTGATAAAAAGAAAATTAGGTTCAATTAAGCTTAAAACAATTTCTCGTTTTTAAGTGAAATAAATCTATTGGAACTCAGAAATATTAATTAATATAAGCCTTCAAATACTACACTAAAAATGCCTTAAAAATGACCAGATTGATGGAGCAATAGGGCTAATAATTTACATCATTACAGTGCAAGAGCCTTGGAAGAAATAAATCATCTCCTTCAACTGTCTGAATGTTTCACTTCACATGCATCAAGTGAGTGAGAGCCACCATTCTTTCAAAGCTGCTGGGTTTCCTTGGAGCACAGGCATGTCTGGGGAGCTTGGAATGGCTGGCAGGGCAGGGCTTGGAGTCAGATACACCTGAGAACAACCCCACCTGACCACTTCTCTAATAGCTCTGTAACCTTGGACAAACTTTCACTAATTCTCTGTATCCCAGAATCCCCATCCACAACAGAGTAGTTAGGACTAAATAGATTAATATATTAGTAGTTACCATGCATAAATTTTTTAATAAATGCCAGAGATGATGTTAAGCATTTTGCATATATTATCTAATTTAATGCTCATGATAAAAGCAGGCATTATCATCATTATCTCACAAACACGGAAGCCAATGATTAAAATGATTAAGAATTTTCTTAAACAAACAAACAAAAACCCTGAACGCAGAATCATGGGTCTGAAGCCCCCAGTGAGGGTGAGATTTACCACTGGGTTCATCCCCTGCCCAGGCATTCTCTCTAAGGATGCAGGTGCTGTCAAAGGTCTGAAGCTCATAAAGGGGTTGATCAACATTAAGTTCAACTTCTCCTACCTCCTGCACTGTATTGTAGGATATGGTAACTTAAAGAATCTCAGATGTTTTTCAAATGTGACCATATCCCTATAGGCAGGTCACAACATGCCTGCTGACCCTCTTTCCAGAAGCTGGCAAGTACTTTTCACCAAAAATGGAAACAGTCATGCCATTAACCTGAAGTGAGCCCTCTCCATTAACAGATGTACAGTTTAGCCAGTAAAAGAATGTTTGGGCTTAGTGAGCTAATCAGTGCTGTGTATGGTCAGTGTTTGGGACATATATTTTTCATAATTTAGCAAAATAATAAGGTAAAACCTAGGAAGGTCTATAGCAACCCAAAATGTGCCTGCCAAATCAAGAGTGAAAATGGTTAGGAGAAGTCTTGAGTTTCCTCAAATTCAGCTAAAATCAAGCATTCTGATGAAGAAAATGTAAATGTGAGGTATACCCATACAGTAAGATGAAGAAAAGATGGAAAAGGAGAGAGGGAGACAGTGAGAGGAATAAAGAGAAAAGGGCTTTGAGTTTTAGCCATATAATATACTTGCCTTCTCTCGCCCCCCCGCAAGTGCCTTAAACTTCAGGTACAAGAGATCTCTAGGAAAGCCCTCAAATGGAGCCAAAAACCTTGAGCCACTCAGATGGGTTACTTTCTGTTCCCAGGAATCCTGGTAAAAGATATCAGTGATATTAGCCAAGGGTGTGTCAATCATAGTCTATATCCTTTACCTATACAAGCAAGCTATGGAAATAACATAAGAGTCCATCAATAGGTGATTGGATAAAGAAGATCTGCTACATATATATAAGGAATATTACTTGGCCATAAAATTGAAATCTTGCTATTTATAGCAACATGGATGGACCTATAGGGTATTATATTAAGGGAAATAAGACAGAGAGAAAAACAAATACTGTACTATATAATTTCACTTATATGTGGAATCCAAAAGAGAAAAGTAATGGGCAAACAAAACAGAAACAAACTCATTAATACAACAAAATATGGTTGCTTAAAAGGAAAGGGGTTGCAAGGATGGGTGAGAAAAGAAGTACAAATTTTCAGCTATAAAAATAGCCATTGGGATATAAGATACAGCATACATAACCTAGTCAATAATATTGTAATAATGATGTATGGTGTCAGATGGGTACCAGATTTATTTATTGAGGTAATCATAAGTTATATAAACATCTAATCACTATGTTGTACACCTGAAAGTAATATAATATTGTATGTTGACTGTAACTAATTTTTTCAATTTTTATTAATTTTTAACTTATTGTGTTTACATGGCTTCAAGTGTCCCACTGAATATAACTCCCTCATTCTCCACCGCTGTATCCCTTTTTATATCCCCTTTACCCTCCTCCTAACTCCCTCCCCCTTCACTCTAGGATTTGCTGTCCTGTTATCTATATCTCTGTGTTATGTATATACAGTTTCACTAATTTCTTTACCTTATCTGCTCCCATCCCCTCATCCCCCTTCCCTCTGACAGCTGTCCCACTGGTCCCTGTGATCCAGTCTCTGCCTCTATTTTGTTCCTCAGATCACTTCGTTCCTTAGATTCCACATATATGTGAAATCATGATATTTTTCTTTCTCTGCTTGGCTTATTTCACTTAGCATGATAATCTCAACTCAACACCAGGAAGGTAAATGATCCAATTAAAAAATGGGCAAAAGAAATGAATAGAAATTTCTCCAAAGAAGACATACAGATGGCCAAAGTTTTTGCACAGCTAAAGACAATAAGAACAGAATAAAAAGACAAACCACACAATGGGAGAACATATTCCACAGCTCATCTTAAAGGGGTTAATAACCAAAATTTATAAAGAACTTATAAAACTCAACACCAGGAAGACAAACAATCCAATCAAAAAATGGGCAAAAGAAATGAATAGAAATTTCTCCAAAGAAGATATACAGATGGCCAAAAGACATATGAAAAAATGCTCAACATCACTAATCATTAGAGAAATGCAAATTAAAACCACAATGAGATATTACCTCACACCAGTCAGAATGGCACTCATCAGCAAAACAACACAGAATAAGAGCTGGTGAGGATGTGGAGAAAAGGGAACCCTTCTGCACTGCTGGTGGGAATGCAGACTGGTGCAGCCACTGTGGAAACAGTATGGAGATTCCTCAAAAAATTAAAAATCGAACTGCCTTTTGACCCAGCTATCCCACTTTTAGGAATATACCCTAAGAACACCATAGCACTGTTCGAAAAGAAGAAATGCACCCCCATGTTCATGGCAGCATTGTTCACAATAGCAAAGATCTGGAAACAGCCCAAGTGTCCGTCAGAAGACGAGTGGATTAAAAAGCTTTGGTACATATATACTATGGAATACTACTCAGCCATAAGAAATGATGACATCGGATCATTTCTAACAAAATGGATGATCCTTGATAACATTATACGGAGTGAAATAAGTAAATCAGAAAAGAAGAAAAACTGAGAACAGCATGATTTCATACATAGGTGGGACATAAAAGTGAGACTATGAGACATAGACAAGAGAGTGGTGGTTACGGGGTGGGGGGAGGGAGAGAAGGGTGGGATAGGGAGGAGGGGAGGGACACAGGGAAAACCAGATAGAAGGTGACAGAGGACAATTTGACTTTGGGTGACGGGTATGCAACACAATTCAATGAGAAGACAACCTGGAGATGTTTTCATTGTACATATGTACCCTGATTTATTGGTGTCACCCCATTAAAATTAATAATAATGAAATAAAATTTTAAAAAATGGGCAAAAGAACTGAATAAACACTTCTCCAAAGAGGACATAGAAATGGCCAATAGACATATAAAAAAATGTTAAATGTCAAATAATCATCAGAGAAATGCAAATTAAAATCACAATTAGATACCACCTCACACCTGTCAGAATGGTGCTCATTAATAAAACAACACACAATAAGTGCTGACAAGGGTGTGGAACAAAGAAAACCATCCTGCACTGCTGGTGGGAATGCAGACTTCTGCAGCCACTGTGGAAAACTGTATGAGGTTTCCTCAAAAAATAATAATGGAACAAACTTTTGACTCAGCTATCCCACACTTTTAGGAATATATTTCTAAGAAAACCAAGTCACTGATTCAAAAGAAGATATGCAACTCCATGTTTATTGCAGCATTGTTTACAATAGCCAAGATCTGGAAACAGCCCAAGTGTTTATCCCTGTAGGAGTGGATTAAAAATCGGTAGTACATATGCACAATGGAATACTATGCAGCTGTGAAAAAGAAAGAAATCTTACCTTTTGCAACAGCATGGATAGACCTGGAGATTAGTATACTAAGTAATTAAATTTTTAAAATTAAAAATAAATATGGGTAAAATACACTACAGATATTTTTTAAATGTTTCTTTATTTATTTTTAAAATGAGGGGATAAATTAACATCTACAACTGCTCTGGGTGAAGGTCTGTTTTAAAAAGTTTATGTGTATGTTTACCCAATTAGAATGTGGAGAAACTTATCTCTTTGTGACTCAAATAAAGCCAGAGTATTGTAAGGTGATTTCGTCATGGGCAAAAATTGTAATTGAATTTTACATGAACAGATTATCTTGCCTCAGGAAAGTAATGATAAGGGTCAGAGCAGTGTTCCCCTGCTACAAGTATAATCTTCTTTGGAGAAGTGTCTATTTGGTCCTTTGCACCCTTCTTTTATTTTCAAAAATTAATTTTAACAGTGACATTGATCAATAAGTGTACATAGATTTCAGGTAAACATCCCTTCATCATTTCAATAGTCAATTATGTATGTTGTATATCCATCACCCAGAGCCAAATCACTTTGTCCATTTCTTAATTGGATTGTTTGCTTCTTTTGGTGTTGTTGTGCCTTAGAATTTTAGTAATTAGTTTATGTGTGCCTTGAAATGGAAAAGGTTAAAAATTGCTGGTTTATTTAACTAATAAATCTTTTCCATATATATGTGGTTTTATTTCTGGGCTTTCTATTCTGTTCCATTGGTCTAAGTGTCTATTTTTCTGCCAATACCATGCTGTTTTGATTATCGTGGGTCTATAATATAATTTGAAGTCAGGTATTGTAATGCCCCAACTTCATTCTTTTTCCTTAGGATTGCTTTGGCTATACAGGGTTTTTTATAGTTCCATATAAACCTGATGATTTTTTGTTCCATTTCAACAAGACAGGTAATAAGTGTTGGAGAGGCTATGGAGAAAAATGAACCCTCATCCACTGTTGGTGGGAATGTAAAATAGTACAACCACTATGGAAGAAAGTATGATGGTTCCTCAAAAAATTAAAAATAAAACTACCACATGACCCAGCAATTCCTCTACTGCAGGGGTCCCCAAACTTTTTACACAGGGGGCCAGTTCACTATCCCTCAGACCATTGGAGGGCTGAACTATAAAAAAAACTATGAACAAATCCCTATGCACACTGCACATATATTAGTTTAAAGTAAAAAAATAAAACGGGAACAAATACAATATTTAAAATAAAGAACAAGTAAATTTAGATCAACAAACTGACCAGTATTTCAATGGGAACTATTGGTGTGGATGCATCCTGTGCTCCTCTCACTGACCACCAATAAAAGAGGTTCCCCTTCCGGAAGTGCGGCGGGGGCTGGATAAATGGCCTCAGGGGGCCACATGTGGCCCACGGGCCATAGTTTGGGGATCCCTGCTCTACTGGGTATATACTCCCAAAACTCAAAAACCCTGGTACGTAAAGACACATGCAGCCGCATGTTTATTGCAGTATTGTTCACAGTGGCCAAGACATGGAAACAACCAAAAAGCCCTTCAATAGGTGATTGTATAAAGAAGATGTAGTACATATATATACTATGGAATACTACTCAGCCATAAGAAATGATGACATTGGATCATTTACAACAACATGGGTGGACCTTGATAACATTGTACTGAGTGAAATAAATAAATCAGAAAAAACTAAGATTTATATGATTCTATACATAAGTGGGACATAAAAATGAGACTCAAGGACATGGACAAGAGTGTAGTGGTTACTGGGGGGGGAGGGAGGAGAGGGAAGGGCACAAAGAAAATCAGATAGAAGGTGACAGAAGACAATTTGACTTTGGCTGATGGGTACGCAACATAATCAAATGTCAAAATAACCTGGAGATGTTTTCTCTGAACCTATGTACCCTGTTGATCTATGTCACCTTATTAAAATTAAAAAAAAAAAAAATGGAACCGTTGTATGACCCAGCAATTCCACTTCTGGGAATACTTTTTTTAAAATTCATTTTATTTATTCATTTTAGAGAGGAGACCCAGAGTGAGAGAGAGAGAGAGAGAGAGAGAGAGAGAGAGAGAAAGAGAAAGGGGGGAGGAGCTGGAAGCATCAACTCCCATATGTGACTTGACCAGACCAGTGCAGGGTTTTGAACTGGCAACCTCAGTGTTCCCAGGTCGACGCTTTATCCACTGCACCATCACAGGTCAGGCTCTGGGAATACTTTTGAAGAAAACTAAAATACTAATTCAAAATTATCTGTGAACTCCTATTTTCACTGTAGTGTTATTTACTGTGGCCAAGATTTGGAAGCAGCCTGAGTGCCCATCAGTAAATAAGTGGATAAAAAACAAACAAACTGTGGTACATTTACACAGTGGAATACTACTTAGCTGTAAAAAAAAAGAAGAAGAAATCTTACCATTTACAACAGTATGAATGGATCTGGAGAATATTATGCTAAGTGGAATAAACCAGTCAGAGAAAGACAAGTATCATATGATTTTATTTATATGTGGAACCTAATGAACAAAATAAACTAATAAACAAAATAGAATAGACTATACGTACAGAGAACAGACTGACAGCTGTCAGGGGAAGAGGGATTGGTGGGCTGGGTGAAAAAGGTGAAGGGATTAAGAAAGAAAGAAACTCCTAGACACAGCCAACAGTTAGATGATGAAAAAAGAAAAGGGAGTTGAGGGGAGGTAGAAGGGGTACGGGAGGGGGAATAAATGATGATGGAAAGAGACTTGACTTAGGGTGATGAACACACAATATAGATGATGTACTATAGAATTGAATTCCTGAAACTTATATAATTTTATTAACAAATATTACCCAATAAGTTCAATAAAGCTTTTTAAAAACTTTCTGGAAAATAAAAAAAAAATATGCAGCCTTTTCAGGATCTAGAACTAGAAACAAAAATATATGCGTAGATAAGAGTTTCTCACAAAAGCCAATGAATACAGTTGTGGAGACATGCAGCTACCTAATGGAAATGTTGCATTTATATTCAAGACTGTTGTAAAGAATAATTAAATCCTTATTAATTGTGCTTGGTTTTAGCTTAAATTCTTCAAAGTGAGTGTGGCAATGCTAGTTCTTATGTGGTACCCAGAAGCTCAACTTGCTGTCATATATGACATTGGCTAGTAGGGGACGTATATCTATATCACTGCTTCAAAAATAGTTTGTTGGTTGATAAAATCTCAATATTGAGGGCCTCTGGGGAGAAGAAGTAGGAGGAGTTCTTGGTGGTGAAAGCGTTTGTAATCTACTAAAGAGGCAATTAAAGTTCTGGGCAACACTTTGAGTCTGGACTCTGGTTCCCATGAGAGAGGCCACAGTATAAGGACTGATGGGAGGACAAGGTACTGGGAGGTGAAATGACAGGCTGATTTTAGGCTACAGGTGACTTCAGGCATATGGGAATAAGTTTGACACACCCCTTCTCCCGGCTCCTACCCACTGCCTTTCTAACACCAGGTACAAGTTTGTCTAGGGGCATTGCTGTTATTGATGCTGTCTTTATCAAGGTGTTAACATTTTTTTTTAATGTATTTTTAGTTATACTTGACATGCAATATTATGTTAGTTCCAGGTGTACAACATACAGATTCAACATTTATAAACCTTACAAAGTAATCTCTGTAAGTCTTGTAACCATCAGTCACTGTACATAGTTATGACAATATTGCTGATTATACATATTTCCTATGTTGTACATTACATCCCAGTAACTTATTTTATAACTGAAAGTTTGTATATACTTCCTATGCTGTATATTACATCCCAGTAACTTATTTTATAACTGAAAGTTTGTATTTCTTAATCTTCTTCTGCCCATCTCCCCACCCCAAATATTTCTTTTTATTTTAAAAGGGTCATTTGTTCCATGAGACTATCTGGCTAGTCATTGAAACAGATCACTTATAGATTTTGCCTAAAAAAGAAAGGTACTTAATGTTTGTTTTTTATCCTGTACTCTTGGAACTGCTATAAACCTAATACATGACAACTAAGTGTAATGGAGATGAGCACACCAACTGTAATAAGATTACATACACTGATTATTTGGTTGGAACAAGCAGTTCCAGTGTGTTTAAAATTTTTTCAGGCGCATTCGCATAAGCACTGTACAAGTGAATAATAACATTTCATATATTGGAAAGGGCCATGAGAGCAGGGCAATGTGCCTCAGCGCTCTCTCTTTCTTTCTCAATCTGGAAAACACAGACAGCGCTCTCTCTTTCTTTCTCAATCTGACAAACACAGACAGAAGGAAGAATGAAGAAAGATGACTCAACTGAAAATTTTAATTTATGTACATTTAACAAGTTCACCATTGAAAGTACTTCTACTTGTTGAAGAGAAAGATAAGGCCAAACAGAAGTGATAGAGAAAAGACAAGGTGTACAAATGAGGTAACCTTTGAGAGATCTCCACCAAACCCAATGCCATGTCACAAAGACAATAATACTCTCTTCTCCTGGCTTTGATCTTTCCAAATAAAAAGTGACATGCTGTCAAAAAAAAAAAAAAAAGTGACATGATGTCTACAGTAAAGTTCATTGTAAATCTTTGAGATAAGACTCTTGGAACAAGATGCAGTCTGTGCAGTGTCCGAGAACAAATGTTATGGACCTGTCCTAGCCTTTTATTTTTCAAAATGCACAGTCTGAAAAAATTAAGGGGTTAAATATTGTTCTATAGGTATTTAATTATTGCTATAAAAATAAAGTTGGTAAAAATTGAATATGAAAGTTACCAAAAATATGTGTTTCTTTACCATCTACGTGATAAATGGTCTAAACCTCAGGAAAATAACATGGTGATATATTACCATTGCTTTGCATTTGGGTTCTGTGGATGATAGAGGTTTAAAGGTAACTATACTAACAGTGAGCAGAGAAAGGAAAAGAGTATTTACATAGAATGGAAAAAGCGTAGAATAGCGACTAAAATTTTTAGATCACCCAAATATTTCATTTTTTGGAAATTCTTTCTGCACAAGGAACTTTCAATGAAGTAGTTAAAATCAGACAGATTGATTTGACTGTGGTTTTCCCTTCCCTCATGATTTCATGTATCACACTCTACTTCCTCTGGTTTTTGGAAACCTAGAGCCCAGATTAACTTTCTCCTTCCCATATTGCACATGAGTATTTGGCAGACTGGAGGCCATGAGTTCTAGGAATAGCCTGTGCTTATCTTATTCAGCCTCTGCTCTTTCTGATACTGACTCTTATTCATTCTCTACTTCATCTTCTGCCTCTGACCCTCCATCTGAATGCAGAAATGAGCTAAATCCCAAATCATTTCTCATAACCCCTCTGAGACTTTGAAAGGTGTCTTGTTCTTTCAAGAAGACTTTCCCAAACAACAATTAATCAACAATCAATGACCAACACACTTTCTTTCATAAACACAAGTTCCTACAAACATATGGCCCTTGAGGTAGTTCATCCTAGGAATGGCCCAGTTTAGTAAGTGTAAATTCTCAGCAGTTTATGCGTAAGACCGTGGACTGACAAATGTTACAGATATTAGATTATTATTTGCTGCATCTTCTGATTTTCCATCTGCAGCAAATTAGTTCCCATTGTGCAGTCTCTCATGCTATAGCCTTCCTCCCCAGCCAACTGCTCATGCATTCATCAGACACTTAACTGTCTGGATTGTTCCAAGCTTAGGCAGTTAAGGTGCAATAATAAAACAAATATACTTCCTGTTTTTCAGGGTGCATGGTTGAGATTTTTTGGTCTAGAAAAAAATAGAAAAACAAAAGTCAAATAATCTATACAATTCTACATCTGCATTTTGTTTTTGAATAAGAAATTTCAGCGAACTTCCCCAACTTAATGTCAAGAATCTAATGGAAGGAAAAAAAAAAACATCATGGATTAATTTGCTTTTCTTTTTTTTTTTAAATTTCTTTTTATTTATTCATTTTAGAGAGGAGACACAGAGTGAAAGAGAGAGAGAGAGAGAGAAAGGGGGGAGGAGCTGGAAGCGTCAACTCCCATATGTGCCTTGACCAGACCAGTGCAGGGTTTTGAACTGCCGACCTCAGTGTTCCCAGGTCGACGCTTTATCCACTGCGCCACCACAGGTCAGGCTAATTTGCTTTTCTGATGCTTAGTGTGCAGTTGCTGCTGCTCTGAACAGCTCTCTTTCTTAAACTACAGGATGGATGGAAGTTAGTTGGGGAAATTTTCTACAAATGTACACAATTTAAATCTGTTGGAAAAGGAATGACATTTTCACAAAGTTTTATCCATTTCATTCTAATGTGGAACAAGTACAAATTTTGTTCTGAGAGGAAATTGATACTTCCATAGACTTACAAAGCTTCTGGCACTCATGGGATTGCCAGTTAGTATAATATACTGTAAAGAAAAAAAAAAAAGACTACACAACCAATAATGACAAACAGAACAATATATGACATAAAAACTGACCAGATATCAAAACAAGGCAGGTTTAGGAATGAGAAAGCTAATACATTTGTTTTAGAGACTGAGAAACTACGTTGACATATTTTTTCACTGGTGGCTCTAACCAAACATGTGTGAAGTCCTTAAAAGAAAAAAATAATATTACCTTTATTACTGTATTTGAGAAGAGGTATAACGGGATAAAGTACTAGAACAATGACTTCATACCTTTTCTGATCCTTCGAGGATATGTATTAAAATCTAATAAAGGATAATGGACTTCCTTCATGGTTTAGAAATGTAGATCTTAATTTTTTTTAATTTTTGAATATTTCTTTAACTTAATAAGACATTTTATAGAAGGTATAATAAGAAACAGCCACTCATTATTTTCCAAGGAGTATAGGTCTACAGGACTCCTTTTGTTTCTAGCTCCATAACTAATTATTTCATTCAATGGCATTTATGTCTTTAAATAGGTAACAGATTGACAGTGGCAACAAAGACAATATTCCATATAAAACTTGCAAAGAGCCAGCTGCCATTTATATATAATTTGAAACGTAAAATCCCCTTTAGGATTCAGTTACTGAAAACTATCTCTGACTCCATTTATCTTAACTTTTATGGATATGGGTTATTTTTCAGTGGTCTGGATAACACCGCAAAGTGATAACATTGGTGGGAACAGGTAACAAAAAAAAGCACCATACTTATAATTATACCTACATGTATAGCTATACTTATTACAATTTTGATAGCTTTTTGAATGTATAATCTGGTTTCATGTTATACATTTAGCACTGCCAGAGTATG
This sequence comes from Rhynchonycteris naso, assembly GCA_037038555.1. Taxonomy (NCBI): domain Eukaryota; kingdom Metazoa; phylum Chordata; class Mammalia; order Chiroptera; family Emballonuridae; genus Rhynchonycteris; species Rhynchonycteris naso. The sequence goes on from CM072998.1 coordinate 236,725,930, forward strand.
TTCAATAAATATTGTGGAATCCATGAATATATTGTTCTCTAAGAAATGAGAATGAATTATGATTACCACAGAAAGTGACATAATACCAATTTGTCCAAGTGCATAACAAAGTTTGCATTGTTTTTAGGTAAAGATGTTTTATTATTTGAATTATTCAATAACAGATTGCTTAGTATGGACTAAGTCCTGTCTTCATTTCTATTTTAATTGAACATTCTAAAATTGACATATATAGTTGATATGAAATTTTTTTTTTCATTTCAGACAAGATGATCAGAAGCCAGAGGATGTACTGGATAATAGAAAGTGAAAATGCTGATGTTATGCCTATTAAAAATATTTTTATTTAGGAGAATCTATAGCTAGTTGGGTCAGATAAAATGTACCAGATGAACTAAGATGATGATTGTGGGTTGGACCTCTGCAAGGTAATTCTTAATATCCTCACAAGAATTAGGGAACTCATCCAGTTCTCTTAATGAAGTCTTTTATGAAGCTCTAAATCAGACATCCAAAGATACAGTATCAGGGCATCCAGAGCCAGAATATGAGAAAGTAAATTAAAAAATGAGTGTTGTGTGACCTGTTTTTGTAGTAATTCCTCAGGATTTATGAATTTCTTTATAATAAATACTTCATATTTCTTAAATATCTATAAAAACTTTCTAGTCAAACTACAGAAACCTAATATACTTTCTCTGAAAGAGTTATAAAATTTTAAAATGGCCTTGAAAGATGTATATTAACTTAAATGCCATTAAGATCAGTGAATAAAAAAAGGCTCATGAAACTTGCTCATGTTATAAAAAAGACATACTTAACTTTTTAGATAATTTTTAGAAGGTATAAAAAAAACATTAATAACTAGTTCTGTGGTTATTGAAGTTTTTTTGTTTTCCAGTCACATTCTTATATATTAGAATATCTCAAATGATGCATTTTATTGATGTATAATACTATATATACAAATGAAATTAATCAATTTGGATATAAAGTATGAATCACTAGCATTGGCTATCTCATTGGTTACTTTTAGACAAAGTCTTTCTATTTCACCTTTCTATAGGTCTTTGTGGACATTTTTTGGTGCATCTTCAACTGGTGTGTAGTACAAGGGAGAGCCCAGATAGTTGGAAAGAACATTATTATTGATAGAAGTCTCCAAAACTTAAATCTCAAATGGGAATTTGTTATTATGAACCCATAAACCATTGGAAGAGCACTGTGCACTTGTTCCAGGTATGAAGTCATCCCACTGGGTGGACAGGGCTAATCACAAGAACCAGGAATTCAGAGATTCAACTGAGAGGTCACATGAAGTCAAGACTAGGTAGCCCCATTTGGACTATATATAACCGTAGTCAACAAAGCCAGCGTACAGAGAGAAGAATGGTATTTTCATGAACAACAAAAGAGACTTAAAAGCCCAAAATGCTCCAGGAAAAGCAGCCAACAACTTCTAAATTTCAGAGCTGTTCTTTATGAATATTCATTATATTTACATCCTTGAATTGCGTGACATACCTCTTTCATTAGGTTGAGTAAATTTAATTTTGTATAACCAAACAATTGAATATGAACTACATGAAAGCAGGGACATGGCCTATTTTGAGCATGACTTAAGAATCATACTTAGCAATCATCTAAGATGGCTGAATGCAGTGACTATATAAAAAGAAGTATAAACTTCTCCAGAGAAATCTGGGAAGGAAAGATGGTGAGGATAAAAGTGGAGCAAGGCCTTGAATACTGGATAAGACTTAAATAAGAGGAGAAGTTTTAGGCAGATGGGGCACCAGAAAAGTATTTCAGAATTTTATTTAACTAGCATTTAATGTGTGTGTGCCTATGTTCCAAATATAGCGCTAAGTGATTTCACAGACATAATTAATAGAGTAGGTTATGCCTCAGTGCCTGAACCACACCTCAAAAAATCTAGTCGTTCTATTTTTATGTCTTCCCTGAGACATAATAGTGAAATGGAATACAGAAAGGAATAGCTCACAAGTCAATCTGAGATCACATTGCTTTAGACCACATACTCTAAGACTTCAGTCTGCCTACCTCAGTCATTATAGTTTATGATTTCTATAAATTTCAAATTGATTGTAACAGAGGAAAATATGGGAAAAGCAGAGGAAAAAAAACAAAAATCTAACTTATATGAAGAAATATTAAGTTTGAAAATATGCTGATACATATACTTCTTGTGTAAAAACTAAAATTATTTACAAGCAGGTACCTCTTATGAAACATGCAAAAAACTAACAATAAATGAGGCAGACTGAATATATGACTACTGTGAGAATTAGAAACACAAGGCACTATTTATAAACACAAGGCACTATATTATATATATAAGGCACTATTATGGTTCTGTATTATTTTGAGATGAAATAAAATATTCATCACTGAGTGAGGGACATGGAAGGAAAAACTGTGTGTGATGTAATTTGATTTTCAAACTTGGCTGACATGTCTCCTAATTCTGAGCTATGATGCTAGTACAAGCAATCACATATATATATATATGAATATAAAGTGACAGAAATTAAATTGCAGAACAGAGGATGAATGTTCTTGGGGGGATGAATCAGCTATTTACAAAGCAGATATAGGCCCCAGCCAGTGGCTCAGTGGATAGAGTGTCAGCCCAGCATACGGACATTCCAGGTTCAATTGCCAATCAGGGCACACAGGTGAAGTAACCATCTGCTTCTTCTCCTCTTCCTTTCCCCTTCTCCTCTTCCTCTCCCACAGCCAATTGCTCATTTGGTTTAAGTGTGGCTCTAGATGCTGAGGATAGTTCCATTGGAGCGCATCAGACTCAGGTACTAAAAACAGCTCAGTACTTGAGCATTGGCTCCAGATCAGGTAGATCACAGTAGGTGCGTATGCAGGAGTCTGCCTTAGTATCTCCCTGCCTCTCACCGAGAAAAGAAAAAGAAAGAAAGAAAGAAAGAAAGAAAGAAAGAAAGAAAGAAAGAAAGAAAGAAAGAAAGAAAGAAAAGAAAAGAAAGAAAGTGATACAGTATTATATACCTATGAAAAGGGAAGATAAAAAACTTTAAAAATTAAAGATTATAAATATCAGCCCTGGCTGGTTGGCTCAGTGATAGAGCATTGACCGGGCATGTGGAAGACCCGGGTTCAATTCTGGGCCAGGGCACACAAGAGAAGCACCCATCTGCTTCTCTCCTTTTTCCCCTTTCCTTTCTCTCTATCTCCCTCTTCCCTTCCCACAGCCAAGGCTCCATTGAAGCGAAGTTGGCCCGGGGTGCTGAGGATGGCTCCATGGACTCCACCTCAGGCACTAAAAAAATGGCTCCAGTTGCAACAGAGCAACGCCCCAGATGGGCAGAGCATCGCTCCCTAGTGGACATGCCGGGTGGATCTTGGTCGGGCACATGCAGGAGTCTGTTTCTCTGCCTTCCTGCTTTTCACTTCAAGAAAAAGCAAAAAGACTATAAATATCAAGCTTCATGTGAAAGATGATAAATGTTTTAGAAGGAAGCTTTCAGGCTCTTTTCATTGGATTTTTGGTAGGGGTAAATAAGAAAAAAAAGTATGGTAAGTATTTCCATTCTGGTTACTCTAAGAGTAACTCAGTAGAGCTGTGTGGTCTATAAGAGAATGGATAAAGCATTGTGCTTATAATTGTGAGTGCAGAATAAGAAATGCAAAGGGAATGAAAGCATAAAGGTGACAGCGCAGCTCCAGCACCATCTCCTGGAGTGTTAAGAGAAAATGGGACTTAGAATTGGAAGACCGAGGTTTTCATCTAACTGTATCACTTTTAGTCTTATGGGCTCAAAAAGCTATTTCTTCTCTTTAGTAAAATGATGATAATGATGGCTTTACTCTATGTAAAAAATTGTGAAAATCAAAAGAGCTAATGCTTTTAAAAGTATTTTTAAATTGGTGTTATATAAAATCTATTATTTAAAAAAAATTTTTTTTGAGGAATCCTAAGGCAAGGTTGGGGTTAGGCAGTTTGACGAGTCATTTAAGTGGCAAGAAATTTCTCATATAATTCTAAGACAGTGTCTACCTCATAGCACCTTGATCTCACTCACACTGCTCAAACCTCTGGCTTATTTAATTATTGGAGGCACATTTTTCACTGTGAGAGACCCCCTTGCTATTCATATTACCTTAGTTTTTTTCTCTTTTGCTTACACATATTTGGGTGGAGAAGGAGGAGGAAGCAAAGGGGCAATCCTTGGGATGATTTCCCATAGCACTGTTCTCCCAAGACTGTTGATACCTTTTCCTTATCATCCTGGCTTGGATTTTATATGATGCTTCTCCAGATATAAAATGTCTCAGCTCTTTTTCTGCAAGTCTGCTCTCAGTTCACCCCTAGAGTTTTACTTCCAGAAATCTAGAGCACAGTGAATTTGAAGGAATCTCCATGATGCTTTATGGAGTGAATCATGTAGGCTCTCTCTATTCTCATGTTACAAATAAGTAATGTTGGGGACAAAAAGGTTGAGTGATTGATTCAAAAAGCCACTCTGAGTCACTGAAGAAATTGAAAATGGAGCCAAATCTCTTCAATCTGGACTCAAATTCAGTGAGATATTTTGTCTTGAAACCTCCCAGAGTGCTAAATACTCTCAATGGTTTTTGAAGACATTTGCTTTATACTCTCAGATTGAGGGGAAAAACATATACATGCTCAATATTAATTATATCCTTGGTAGGTAGAAGAATTTCTTTCAAAGAATTAAGATGAAGAAATTTTCTGTTTCATAAGTCACAAAGTCAAAATTAATCAGTCTGTTTGATTTTTAATAGGTACAACTGACCATAAATAAATGGATCCAGGATATTCTTTTATCTATTCCCCAAATTATATTCTGACTGCTGAAATGCTGGAGAAATCACACCCATGTTCTTTTGTGATAATCTTTTCTCCTCTTCCTCCTGACTCTATGTGCTTCCATAATGAACTCCTTCATGTTGTGTCCATTGCTACTCAGGCATCGAACAACAGGAGATTCTCATTCAAACCAAACTTACTCTGAGTCATCACCATATATGTTCAAGGCAGCAGTCTATGCCAGATACTGTTAGGTGCTAGAGTACTAGAAAGACCATAATGCACAAAGTAATCACAATCTCTAAATAAAAATATAAAATATGGAGGCTATCAAAGGGGGAATAGGGGTTAAAGTGTGTGTGTGTGTATGTGTGTGTGTGTGTATGTGTGTGTGTGTGTGTGTATCTCTGTGTGAGCTCACATGTGCACTATTTTAGATAATCAGCTATGATGCAAGTTGAGTGGACACCACAGAAAGTGAAAGAGTGAACCATGTGCATAAGTGGAGTCATAGTGTTCTAACTGAGGGAGTAGTGAAAACCAAATTTTTGCATTTCAAGCATGCTAATGCCATTAGGGAACAAGTGGTGAACAATGAGGCTGAAGGACAAGAGGAGATAAAAGTGATGACAATGTCTGAAGACTGGAGCACCTGGCATATTATGTTAAAGTACTCTAAGCTGTGGTAAAGACTCTGAATTTCATCTGGGCTCAAATTTTAGATGAAAAGCATTGGGAGTTAGTTTAAGCTTTTCCTCTCATTAGATAGTTTTGAGCAGAGGAGTAAAATGATTTGGCTTGAATAGGGATACTATAGTTGCAAGGTGGAGAAGCAACTACTGAACAACCAGACCAGTCTTAGTAGAGATATTCCAGGTGAGAGAGGACAATGACTTGGACTTGGATGTTTGGAGTCAAAATGGTGAGAAGTGGCTGAATGGGGATGGGGAGCATTTCTAAAATCGAGCTAACTGGAGCTGGTGATGTTGGGTATAGAATGAGGGAGAGAGAAAAGAATCAAGAAGGTCATGAAAAGTCATGGGCTGATCCAGAGGAATCTTCAGCTCCTCAATGAAATGGGAGACTCCTGGGGCAGCAAATATCTGTGAAAAATTCAAAAGTTCTGTTTTGGACTTGATAAATTTTACATCCAAGTAGAGATACTGTATCGGTGTCAAAAGCAGAAGAAACGGGGCAAGCAAAAAAACCCCACAAACAAACAAAAAACAACTAAGAGGAGCAGTTTGTGAGCTAAAGAACAAGCAACAGCTTGGACTGATTAACTGGGAGACACATAGTCCATTTATTTTAAATTGCTGTACTGTACTGTATGATTTCTTTTTTATTTAAAAGGTTTTGTTTTCTTACTCCAAATAAAATGTAAAGAATATTGTTTTTGGAAAATGTAACCTATCCCCCAAAATAAGACACAAAATATTCAATATTCATTTTATAGCTACTTCCTATTTTTTTCTCAGTAAGCATTCACACACATAACTATATACTATATAATCATTATAATGTTTATTGAGAGTTTATCAGGTGCATGGAAGGCACTGTGCATGCAGTTATATGCATTGTCTTGTGTAATTCTCACTACTACATGTCAGGTGTCAGGGAGATCCCACAGTCATCTTCCGCCTCATGTTCTACCCTTGGTAGAGCAGGTACTGAAACTCAGGGTTTCTGATAGCAGAGCCTGGACTTTGCGTACAGCACCCTCCATCTTATAACAATTAAAATATGCATATTGAAAAACAGGAAATTTCATTCATTTCTGGGGGGAATGAAAAATGGTACAGATACTTTGGAAGACAGTTTGGTGTATTCTTACAATGCTAAACATAGTCTTACCATATGATCCAGTAGTCAAGCTCCTAGGAATTTACCCAAATGAATTGAGAAATTATATCCTTGAAAAACCTGCTCACAGATGTTTGCTTTACACATAATTGCCAAAACTTGCAAGCAACCAATGAAAAGATATGGAAAAACTTAAATGTATATTACTCAGCAAATAAAGCCTGTCTGAAAAAGCCACATACTGCATGATTCCAGCAATATGACATTCTGGAAAAAGCACAACTATAAAGACTATAAAAAGATCAGTGCTTGCCAAAAGTATTGTGGGAGAGAGGGAGAAACAGGTGGAGTGCAGGGAGTTTTTAGGACAATAAAATTATCCTGTATGATACTATAATGTATACACATTATCGTATACTTTTCAAAACCTATAGAATGCACATACATCAAGAGTCAACCTTAATATGACTTTGCATAATAAGATGTGTCAATGTAGGTTCACTCATTATAACAATGAGAAAGGTTCACAGACAAGTGTGGGGGTGACGCCATCACCCCAGTAGGCCTGGAGGGCAGAGCATCAAACCAAAGAGGATTATTCTTGGGTTTCAAAATCTAATACATTTTGTCTTGCTACATTTTGGACTTGCATGAGACCCATTACCCTCTACTTCTTTTCTCCTCCATTTGAAATGGAATTCTATCCTATATACCTGTTCCATTATTATATTTAAGAAGCACATAGTTACCTGATTTCACAGGTTTACAGCTGGACAGAAATTTTGCTTCAGGATGAACATATCTTAAAATCTCACCCATATCTGATTTTAGTGGCATTTAAATGAGGGTTTGGGTATCAGACTTTAGAGTTGAGGCTGAATAAGTTAAGACTTTGGGGGCTGTTAGGATGGTGTAAATATATTTTGCATGTAAAAACATAAACTTGGGTGGGTAGAATATTTAAGTCTGAATGTTTGTGTACCTTTAAAATTCATATGTTGAAGCCTTTACCTTCACTGTGACTATATTGGGAGACAGGGCATGTAGGAAGTAATTAAGCTTAAATGAGGTCATAAAGGTAGGGCCTCCAATACGTTCTGATAGGATTAATGTATTCATAAGAAGAGACACCAAAGCTCTTGCTGTGTGTGTGTGTGCTTGAGAGTGCACCCACAGAGGAAAAAACACGTGAAGGCACAGCAAGAAGGTGGCCATCTGCTAGTTAGAAAGAACCTGCTCACCAGGAACTGAATTGCTGGTATCTTGAGCTTAGATTTTCTGCCCCCAGAGCTATGCTACGAGGAATGAATTTCTGTTCTTTAAGGCCTTTGGTCTTGGTATTTTGTTATAGCAGCCCAAGTGGATCAAAGCAGCGTCTAATGTCTTTTATTTAATTTCTTAAGTATTTGAAATATATATATATATAATGATATTTGGAGATTAGGTCTTTGGGAGGTAGATAAGGTTAGATAAGACCATGACGGTAATACCCTCATTATGAGAATAATGCCTTTATAAGAAGAGAAACTAGAGAGCTTGTTCTCTCTCTACGAATGAACAAAAAAGGTTATGTGAACATATAGCAAGATGATGGCTGCCTACAGCCAGGAGAAGGGGCTTCAGAATGAACCTTCTTTGCCAGCACCTTGATCTTAGACTTTGAGCCTTGAGAACTGTTATAAATAAATTTATGTTGTAGGCCACCAATCTATGATATTTTCTTATGGCAGCTCAAACTATGACACTCATTGTAATTCCCATTATGTAGTGAATGTATTTCAATAAGAATTTTTGGATAAATGTCCATAGAATATATTCCTTGAACTGAAACTGCTTGAATGCTTCTTATGTTGCTCACTGTCCACTGTCCTCAGGACCATGGAACTTACACAGGGTCCTATTTTATGATCTTTCTCCTTCATAGTCACCAACATTTTGAGTTATTATTTTTAAAGTATTGCCATTTTGAAAGTGATAATGGCATCTTACCAACTATGCCATTTGTATTTCCTTGATTCTTAATAAATATTTAAAAAACATTATTTACTCTAAAATATCATTCCCCTTTGAACTGTCCAAGAAACTAGGAACTTGACTGTACTTCTTTCTTGTACAGTGGTACCTTGAGATATGAATTTAATTTGTTCTGTAACCGAGCTTTTAAGTCAGTCAACTCATATATCAAACTGCCGATACTGGACCCCTGCGCCAATGCGCCAACTAGCGGCAGCTTCGTGAATCACCACTCGTATCTCGGAATTTTGCTCGGATCTTGAACAAAAATAAGACCAAGTTGCAGCTCGTATCTTAAAGAAAAATTTGTATGTTGGTCTGTTCGTATCTCAAGGTACCACTGTACTATCTTGTTACGTGTTTCATCTCATTCTTTCTCTCACAGATGATTCATTAAGTTCTGAGGTCCAGCCTGTTTCCATCTGAGACTAGAAGACAATTAATGATAAGATGGCAGGAGTAAAACTGGGGCAAAGCTATTGTAGGCTTCTTTCCACCAGATACTTTGTACTCATAATCTTATACACAATATAAGAAGGACGTCTAAGATATGCTGATGCTGACTACTACTTCATGTGGCATGTCTGAAAAAAATGCATAGCAATCAGAACAAAAGCAAAGTTATCCTCTGAGTGACTGAAAACAGATTCAAATGAAATGAAATTGAAAGAAAGTGAGAACAAAGCAGTATTTAATAAGTGAATAAATGAATAATCATAAGTTGCATTCATTTTGCCACTTAATAAATCATTTAGAATATAAAATATTTGTTTAATGGTAATGTTTCTAAAAGAAAGAACTAAAAGTTTAGGACTTACAGATTTGTAAATGCATTTATAGTCATATTATTATTGTCGTGATTGCTGTTGTTGGTACACAACGTTAAGTTAGGATTATGTTTGGTATTTAATCTATATACATACATGCTAGTCATAATTATGTATTAGCTATAATAGCTATCATTAATTGCATATCTACTATATGTTAGACATTAAGCATTAAGAAGGAGAGGTATTTGCATCGAGTTCCTTAAGCCAAATGTGAAAATAATGAAGGTTATCTAGGTTGATTGATTGGAACTCTGACATACTGTTATTAATACTTTGCAAAGAAGAGACTATAAAACCAATCTGTGAGTAGGCCAGAAATTTCCTTTAAATAGGAAACACAATAGCCTGACCATGCGGTGGCGCAGTGGATAGAGAGTCTGACAGGGACGCGGAGGATCTAGGTTTGAAACCCCGAGGTTGCCAGCTTGAGCGCGAGCTCATCTCATGTGAGCAAGGCTCACCAGCTTGAGCCCAAGGTCGCTTGCTCAAGCAAGGGGTCACTAGGTCTGCTGTAGCCCCCCAGTCAAGACACATATGAGAAAGCAATCAATGAACAACTAAGGTGCCGCAACAAAGAATTGGCACTTCTCATCTCTCTCTCTTCCTGTCTGTCTGTTCCTATCTGTCCATCTCTCTGACTGTCTCTGTTACCAAAAAAAAAAAAAAGAAAAAAGAAAAAGAGAAGAAACGAAACACAATAAATACCCAGGGACACTGGTTATCACAGGAGTTTCTAAGCCAGTCTCCAAAGGCACTGTGTTTTTGGCTGAAGAAACTGCAGTAAAAACAGAGAAAGTTTAGTTTCTTTTTCATTTTTAATTTTTATTTAAAAAATTAATTTTAACAGGGTGATTAGCTTCTAAAAGTTTCAGAGAAAGAACTCTATCCTTCATGGTTAAGGTACTCATGCAAGAGTACTTTGAGAAAAGTGAGCACAGCAGGAATGCAAGGACAACCAAGGCTGCTGCAGGGCAGAAAATACAGCTGATGAGTGAATTTCAGGACTCAGCTTGAAGACTCTCAGGAAAGGAGAGTGGCTTGTATGTAAGCTCCATTAGGGCAGGAACATAGAAGGGAATATGTAAAGAATAGATATACAAATATACAGGGAACATAAGGACAAAGTATTCAATAAATTCTTATTGAAGGAATTAATGATTAAGTAAATGAATGGTTTGGAGTTCCCATAACAAAAGCCTGGGTTAAGAACCAAAATTTATCATACATACAAAGTCTATTGTACACTCATTGTATGAAATTAAACCAAAGTCAAACACACTATTTTGAATAAATTGCTTTTCTTAAGTAGATATAAGCACAGAAAGTTAGAATCCTTTATCCTTAAAAAGACTTGATGCTTAGTCTCTGCTGGCTAAAGACTCAGTTTGATTAATAGGTGAAATCTTCTATTATAAGAGAGAGCCAAGTAGTCCTCTGCAGTGTGTAGAATGCTTTACCTTTTCTATAAATCAAAGCATAACACTGAAAATAAGAAAACTCTCTCAGATTGGAATTGTTTTCATCATGATTTACTTCTATTCTGGGTTCAGTTTCCCTGTAAGGAAAATGAAAGTTTACTTTTCTCCTATCACCTTTTATAGTGTGATGAGGTTCAAATAATTTCAGGTTCACTATAGTTTTAATCTTCCATTCCATTTAATCATGTTCTCTCTCACTTGTTAACCCCTATTTCCCCCTGCTTCAGGCTTACCCTGGTATAAACAGTCTCCCAACCTTTTGGGCCTGTCTCATGTTTTTTAGTTCATCTCTGTTAGTTTTGGTGCCCAATGTCTTCCATTTAATTCTATTTTGTTAAGATTTTGTCTTTATATAGTAGCTTTAGGTTTGGAGCAAAACTGAGGGGAAGGTACAGAGATTTCTCTTCTGTCTTCTCTCCCTTGACATGCATAGCCACCCCCATCAATAACCCCACCAAATGATACATTGGTTACAAATAATGAACCTATGTTGACATATTATAATTAACAAATTCCTTAGTTTACTTTGGGTTCACTCTTTGTGTTATACGATCTATAAGTCTGGACAAATGTATAATGAATGACATATATCCATCATTATAATATTATGCAGAGTATTTTCACTGCCTTAAAATCTTCTGTGTTTTACCTGTTCATCCCTCTCCCTCTCCTTAACCCCAGGCAACCACTGGTCTTTTCATTAATTTCAAAAGTTTTACTTTTCCAGAGTGTCAGATAGCTGGAATCATACAGTATATAGCCTTTTCAGACTAGCTTCATTCACTTAGTAATATATATTTAAGTTTCCTTTGTATTTCTTCATGGCTTGATAACTCATTTCTGCTTAGTGTTGAATAATATCCCATTGTCTGGAGGTAGCACAGTTTATCCATCCACATACTGAAGGATTTTTTGGTTGCTTCCAAGTTTGACAATTATAAATAAAGCTGTTATAAACATCTGTGTGCAAATTTTTGTGTGGATGGAAGTTTTCAACTCTGCAGTAAATAGCAAGGTGCTCACTGCTGGATCATATAGTTAGTGTGTTTAGTTTTGTAAAAAAACACAAACTGTCATCCAAAGTGGCTGTACCACCTTGCATTCTCATCAGTAGTACATAAGAGTTCTCAGTGATCCACATCCTCACCAGGATTTGGTATTTTCAGTGATCTGGATTTTGGCTTTTCTAATAGAGGCACACCTCAGAGATACTGCAGGTTTGGTTCCAGACCACTGCAACAAAACAAGTCATAATCTTTTTACTAATGAAGGATTTTAACTTCAATGGTAAAAAATACAATGTCTGTCAAACACAATAAAGCAAAATGCAATAAAACAAGGTATGCTTGTAAGTATATGCTGGTGTCACATTGTCATTTTAATTTGTATTTTCTTAATGACATATAATGTGAAACATGATTTCATATGTTTATTTGCCATCTATATTTCTTCTTTGGTGAGATGCCTGTTAAGGTCTCTGGCCCAATTTTATTTGAGTTGTTTGTTTTTTTGTTTTTGAGTTTTCAGAGTTCCTTATATGTTTGAAATGGGTTTTATATTTATTTTTCTACATCTTCATGATCCTTACTATTAGGTGTATTGTTTTTTAATTTTTAAAGTTTTGTATTTTCCTGAAGTGAGAAGCAAGGAGGCAGAGAGACAGACTCCCACATGCTCCTGACCGGGATCCACCTGAAAAGCCCACTAAGGGGCGATGCTCTGCCCATCTGGAGCATTGCTTCCTTGCAGCCAGAGCCATTTTAGCACCTGAGGCAGAGGCTGTGGAGCCATCCTCAGTGCCTGGGCCAACTTTGCTCCAATGGAGCTGTGGCTATGGGAAGGGAAACAAGAGATAGAAAGGAGAGGGGGAAGGGTGGAGAAGCACTCTCCTGTGTGCCTTGGTTGGAAGTCAAATCCAGGAAATCCACACGCTGGGCCAATGCTCTACCTCTGAGCCAACCGTCCAGGGCAAAGGGGTATTAAAAAATGTGATATTACTAGCTGACTCATAAAAATAACTGAAAGAGTAGGATCTTTTTAATTCTATTCAAAGTTTTGTGCACAGAGACCAGGTGCCAGGCCCTGTACCACATTAGGTAGTAGGAGCACAACCTTGTCCTAGGGTCTTACAGCTTAGAGGAGGGAGAGAAACATATGCAAGCTCAGCAAATTGTTGTAAGTGCAACAGTAGAGATAAAGCAAGATCTATGGTTCATGGAATCAGGGTGCTTAGTTATCCTCATGATGTCAGAGGGGGGCTGAGAAATGGTGAGAGAGCATTAGGTCAAGTGTGAAATAAGAAGCATTATAGATAAATTGCTTTCAAGAGTTCTTGCTTTTGGGAGTTTCTTTGAAGTGCCAACTACTAGGCAGTATATTTGAAGGAGACCACGTTTGAAAGGCACAGAATGGAATGAAAACTTGGGTAGAAAAATTAGAGCAGTGATATTGGGAGATAAGTATAGTATTCTAAAAAGGGTCATAGCTAGATAAATAAATTTGCTAATTTTTCAAATTGCTGAAGAAACAGGATGGATAAGTTTTGGAAAGAGAACAGCCAGCCTAACAAGAGTTTTGGGGCAGAATGTTAGAAGAGCATCCACATATAGAGGTCAAAGAAGGAAGAGAAACATAATAAATGGCATGAAAATTGGGCAGAGGAGCAGGAGCAGAGCACAGGGAATGGTGAGAGCAGTTGTGGAAGAGGTGAGGCTAGAGATGAGGAAGGATGGAGAAACAGATTAGGGGAAGCAGTAAATCATAGGTTCATTGAGGATATCACATTGATTCTTGCCAAAACATGCTGGTCATCCACAGCATGAGGATGTGATTTGTGAGTCATGGAGTTGGTCAGCATTGACAGGAAGTTCATCCACACCTGAAGCCAGCTCCATGTGCTGCACACTTAGTTAGTTATCTTTCCTCTGGAGTTGTAAGCTCAGGTAATTCACTTCCCATTTGAGTCTGGACCTATTTTCAGCCTCATCTGTATTGTACTGGTGTCATGTTGAATAAATTATTATATGAGTTAAGGTAAAGTGCTCCTTCATGTGGACCAAGATACACAAGGACAGAAATCACTGGAAACCCAGGCCAGGGATGGGGTGCCTACAGTCCTGTAAGGCCCTGCTTCAATGACATTTTGCTACAAAGGGAAGGAGAAGGGGAAAGACAACAAAGCATTGAGTCCCCCAAATCTATTCGTATTGTACCTGCTCCCCTTTTATTCCCGCTAGCCCCAGGGCAGAGACAGGCCTGTGTGTATGCCACACACCAGATTCATAGACTCACAGTGTCCTGGAAAGCCCACTCTAAGTCTATAGATGGGGAGCACTTTTTCAGCACAAACCAAGTATGATGTCTACACTGGATAAGCAGGCCTGGAGTGAGATAAGCTTTGGGATTTGAAATCATCAAACCTCAACTTTATGCCAAGAGGCCTGAGCCGGCTCACCACAGAGCCAAAGTCAATATGAAAAATCATAGCCCAAAGCTCAGTCAGAGGCAGTTTAATTAAAGTGAGTTGGTTATCTAGGCTCAATTTGTAACTTGGCAACCAACGGCAATGTGCTTTTTTTTACGGAATTTTTTTGTCCTCTGTCACCCAGGATCAGGCTGTGGATGGATTTGGCTTTCTTTTTCCTTTCTATCACTGTGGCAGCATTGTGTGCCAAGTTTTGCTTTCAGGTTCTTTTTCACCCTTCTTTCTTTCCTTCCTTCCTTCCTCCCTCCCTCCCTCCTTCCCTTCCTTCCTTCCTTCATTTCTTCTTTCTTTCATTTAAAAGTGGAGAGTTTGTACATAAAGGAAAAAGGTGATATAGCTATAAATATACTAGCAAATGATTCTATAACAAATAAAACTAAACTTACATGTTTTAAGTGTGGTCATTTTACTTATTATGATAATTAATAGCTAAAACATATATCTTCAGTTTATCACAGTCCTTACAGGACTGTTCTAAGCACTCTATCTCCATTACCTGATATGTCATAACAACCAATGAGGCAGATATTCTTAGCATCCACACTTTGCAACTGAGGCAACTACAGTGGGTTAAATATTGATGCCCCCACCCCAAAATCTTGGCCACCAGGACCTTCAAAATGTAACCTTATTTGGAAATAAGGTCTTTGAAGATATAATTAAAGTAAGGATTGAGATAAGAGCATACTGGATTAGGGTGGCTCCTAAATCCAGTGACTGTTAACATTAAAAAGGAAGCACACACATAAATATGAAGGAGAGGACATATGAAGATGGAGGCGGAGATTAGGGTGATGCACCTACAAGCCAAGGACACCAAAGACTGGTGGCCACCTCCAGAGACTAGGAGAGACACATAAAGCAGGTTCTCTCTCAGAGCCTTCAGAAAAAACTAAACCAACTCTGTCAACAACTTAACTTCAGACTTCTCGACTCCTGAACTGTGAGAGACTAAATTTCTGTTGTTTTAAGCCACCCAGCCTGCATAATTTGTTAAGACGGCCACAGAAAACTAATATAGCAACTAGAGCCCTTTCCAAAGGGGACATGAGTGGTATGTTAGAGAGTCCATACTCCTAATCATGCTGCCGTTCTGTCTCCACAGTCAAAGGGCTCTGTGGATCTTGAGAGGTTCCCCAGCCATCTCACCTGGTTTTCCCTGTGCCATTAATGCATTTGATTAGTGCAGGGGTGCTCAATATGTCGATCGCAATCTACTGGTCGATCGCGAAGGAAGTGTGGGTAGATTGCATGACATTAAAAAGATATTTGTCTTTTGATTGGCATACAGGGTAGCCAATCTGACGCCTGAATTTTTGATACCCTACGCATGCGCATTAAACTGCGCTAACTTGTTCAGTTACATTGCTGTGTAGTTAGCCTTCAATTTATTTAAACTAAATACAACATAGGGTATAAAAATGAGTGCCGTAGCTGGTCTGAGTA
The DNA here is from genome assembly GCA_037038555.1 of Rhynchonycteris naso. Taxonomy (NCBI): domain Eukaryota; kingdom Metazoa; phylum Chordata; class Mammalia; order Chiroptera; family Emballonuridae; genus Rhynchonycteris; species Rhynchonycteris naso. The sequence continues at coordinate 236,741,809 of CM072998.1, forward strand.
AGAAGCCTGAAACCTACCACTTTCATACAGAATGGGAGGGGATTTTTTTCACTATGTCATATTCTAAGTGCGTTTGCCTCATCTCTGTGTGTGCCATTGCTATTCCAAAGAAGGGCAATGTGGAGAGGCTTTTTCATACTGTTCATAAAAACTATGGCATTGACTTTCCTCCGAAAAGAGAGCTGAGAAGGAGAAAGGTGAAAGAAGAATACACAATATTAAATAGTAATAATAGTAACTTAATGATAATATAGAAGAAATAAATTTGTGTTTTGCATGTTTATTGTAGGTAGATCATTTTGACTTGGTCATCTTATAAGTAGCTTGCAAGCTGAAAAAGTGTGGGCACCCCTGGATTAGTATATTCTTGGTGATAAGCCATTCAATATCCCCATTTTTCATTCCTGTGTTTGCTTCACTGGCTGCCAGATTACAATGCCTGTTAAAATAAATATGCTTCAATTACCTTAAAATCACTCAACATTGTCGATGTTCCTACTAATATAAAACTACTGGAGTGATACAAATTTTAACAAGAGTTTGAATTTGGAAGTAATAAGGTTTGTGATATGTGTAATACGGAGTGATTTCAGTAGAAGATATTTAGAGATGTCTGTTTAGACAGAAAACATTGAAGTTCAAAGGAAAGTTAAGACTCAGGCCCTCAATGGTATATCATTTAGAATGACCTAAAAATCTGTCTCTTGTTTTTAACATTTTAGTTCAAAACACGTGTTTGTTTTTAATTTAAAATGTGTTTTAGCCTGACTTGGGGTGTCACAGTAGATATAGCTTGACTGGAATGCTGAGGTCTTTAGTTTGAAACCCTGGACTTGCTCAGTCAAGGCACATACAAGAAGCAATTAATACAAGTTTATGCTTCCCACTCCTCTCCTCTCTTCCTCTCTCCTCTTTTTAAAATCAATAAATAAAATATTTTAAGAAATATTTTAAAGGTAGTTACAAATGTATAAAAATAAAAAACAAAGTATATTTTCAAAAATCTGACTCGGCATTGCTTTACTTCAGTAAGAACATTTTTTTTTAAGAAGAATATCCAAATCTATAAGTTGAGTAGAAGCTTGACATGTCTGAGGAGCTCTAAGCTGTTAAAATTATACTGGTGTGAAATTGAAAGCTTAGTTTATGTGTGATAATAAAAGCTTCTCCATCTCTGATCCATGGGAATGACATTGTACTAATATCTTTCTTGTTCACTATTTTTTAAATCTTGTGTGATATTAATTTGGACTAAAAGAGATTGATAATGGCATTGACTATGGTAGTGACCCATCTGCTCCTTCTAACTCTGACACACATTTTCTAGGTTTCCCCTTCAGGACGTTTTTTCTTATTTATGTTTTTTCTTTCATCTCTAAATTCTAAATTGTGAACATAATAGTCACAACTTCTGAAATATTACCTTCTGCTCTTGCATATTTTTATAGTTTATTCAAAGTGTTTGTAGTAGGTATACTCTTGTTATATTTTTTCTGATCCAGTATTAAAAGACAGTGTTTCAGTGGGATTAGGAAACAAGAGGCTAAAGCAAATGTTTGAAAAGCTCAACTTGACAATTTTGCAGCTCTGTCTTAAAGTCATAGTGCAGGTATTTAGACATTTTGGGGGCATTTTCTATTTACAAATAAACTCTATGACTGGAAAATCAGGGTTATTTTACAGTGGCAGTTGCCATGGCTCTTGGCCATGTAATTAGATGTGCATGCATGACATGCCTACACCTTCTCAAAGAATCTTCTTTCTTCTACAGCTTGTGGAGTGAGTGCAGGAATGAGGGCACACCCTTCTACCACACAGCTCATTAAATCAAGTGCAGTTCTTGACCTAAAAGGGTGCCAAGTAACTCTGGACTGATAAAAATAATGATGGTGGGCTGGATCAGATTCTCCTATGGGGAATTGAGAATGGGATACAAAATTAAGTTCGTAGCAGGACAGAGTAGCCATAAAGAAATATAGATGAATTTCATTCATGGTGGAACACTGGGGTAAAATTCCATGACCTGAGATCAATGAACATGTTCTACTTGCTGCCCATTCTAAGGCCAAGTCTGTGAGATATCTCTGTTCTTAAAAATGAATTTCCCTTTCCAACTGAGTGACTATAATTAATTCCAAACAAATGCCTAAATGAAAACACAGAGTGAAAAGTGAGCAACAAACATAACTTTCTCTAAACCAGTCTGCTCAGCCCTCCATGTACCCACTTTCTCTCCCAGAGATGCACTGTCCCTCCTTCCTGTCCAGGCCCCACCCACAGTGGGCAGAGAAGAAGCAGCCTGAAAAAGATGCAGGCATTGAAAGAGAAAAGACTGTGAGAGAAAAAAGATCACACAGAGCCAGAATCTGGAGAGCAGGAGAGATCAAAATTCACAAAGCAGAGAGAACCTTCACCAGTGCATGAAGATGCACCAGGTTGTGGATAGCTCACCTGCTCACACAGGTTAATGATCCCTCTAATGGCTGATTTTAAGTGTCTCCTTGACTGTGCCAAAAGATGCCCAGGTTAAACATGATTTCTGAGTGTCTGTAGGGTGTTTCAGATGACACAGTAAAGTGGTTTGCCCTACTCAGTGTGGGTGGACACCAATCTGCTGAGGGCTCTAATAAAACAAAAAGGCAAAGTAAGAAAAGGGAAATTTGCCACTTTTCGCCTACTTGAGCTGGACATTGGTCTTCTCCTGCTCTTGGACTGAGGTTTATAACAATGGTTCTGCTAGGGAGGTCTTTGAACTAGGCCTAGACCTGATACCATCAGCTTTTCTAGGTCTCTAGATTGCAGAGAGCAGATCATGGGGCTTCTCAGCCTCCATAATTGCCTGAGCCAATTCCTTACAATAAATCTCTTCATATATCTATATCATTTATATCTATATGTATATATCTATATCATTTATATCTATATTTATATCTGTATCTATATCTATATCTAATCTATATCTATATCATCTATGTCTATCCATATCCATCTGTCTATCTATATTTACATCTATATCTATATCTATCTATACCTATATATATTTTTAATGAGAGAGAGACATAGAGAGAGAGGAGAGAGAAAGAGAGAGTCATACAGGAAGGGGAGAGAGATGAAAAGCATCAATGCATCAACTCATAGTTGATTCACTTTAGTTGTTCATTGATTGCTTTCTCATATGTGCCTTGACCAGGGGGCTACAGCAGATCCAGTGACGCTTTGCTCAAGCCAGCAACCTTGAGGCTCAAGTCAGTGATCTCGGGCCTCAAGCCAGTGACTGTGGGGTCATTTCTATAATCCTACACTCAAGCAAGCAAACCTGGCATGCATCTGGTTAGCCTGTGGCTTTGGGGTTTTGAACCTGGGTCCTCTGCATCCCAGATTGACACTCTATCCACTGTGCTTCAGCCTGGTCAGGCATATATATATATTACACAGGGACAGAGAGTCAGAGAGGGGCAGACAGACAAGAACGGAGAGAGGTGAGAAGCATCAATCATTAGTTTTTCGTTGCCGTTGCAACACCTCAGTTGTTCATTGATAGCTTTCTCACGTGTGCCTTGACTGCGGGCCTTCAGCAGACAGAGCAACCCCTTACTGGAGCCAGCGACCTTGGGTCCAAGCTGGCTAGCTTTTGCTCAAGCCAGATGGGCCCGTACTCAAGCTGGCGAGCTTGGGGTCTCGAACCTGGGTGTTCCGCATCCCAATCCGACACTCTATCCACTGTGCCACCGCCTGGTCAGGCAATATATTTTATTGAATCTGTTTTCTGAAGAACCCTGATACAATCCTTTATCTTCTTGGAAATGCCCACAAATGAGATGGGATACATAGAGGATAAGACAAGTGCTTCATCTTAAGATTTTGATACAAGTTTCAATATTATTACTTTTAATTAGCTCATGAGTAATTTTTAAATATGGCTTTTACATTGAACAAAATTCTATTATGAGAAAATTTCAGACTTCTGCATGATTCTCTGTATGTTTATAAAGATGAAAAAGCATGATCATTCACCTGAAATTTCCATACAAGCTCCATATACACAAAATGTATAGGGAACTGATCATCACTTTTATTTTATTTTCTTTCTTTTTCTCTTTCTTTCTTTCTTTCTTTTTTCTTTTATTTATTTATTTATTGATAGCTAAGGATAAAGTATTAAAGTGATTGTGGAGTATGATTTATTTTTACATGCTTTGCAAACCATCTGCAGGATACTGAGAAAAGCACAATTTCAAGCCTGTGTACATATAGCATGCTCCACATTCCAAATCATGGTTGGCAGTTGGGTGCTAATGGACCCTTCCCATCAGTGTACCCAGCTAATGGCCTCTTCCTCTCTTCCTGGCACTTGGGTAAGCATCACTGACAACCAGTAAATTGCCTTCCCACATCAAAATTGAGAATTCCACTTTTATATTTGAAGAGAACTATCTAGGGGTCCTTCCATTTGGACACAAGAGGCAGACGACTTGGATGTATAGTATAATAGAATATGACTTTTGAGAGGCAGGATGTGATCTGTGGTGAGGAATGACAAATGAGAAGAGATTCAATTTTAAACTAACAATGCCTTGTCAAGAAGACATAAAACTGGAAACACAAAATATCTTTGTTTTATGAACCCATCCATCAGTTTGATACTAATGTCAACATCAAAGATGTATTTGTGAAACCTCCAGTTACACTAAATGGATCTGAGATGATAATTGGTCCTTAGGGTTGGAAATCTGCATGTAAATATACTGCAGTTAAGAATCTCTATCTCTCTCAGCTCTCTTTTTCTCACTACACGGACTGCTAGGGATTCTTTCAAATTAGTTCAATCAGGGTAAGAATGGATAGGGCTGATAAATACTCGCCTTCTGCGGGTGGTGTCCTTCTGTACTCATTTTTCACTCAGCTCTTTCTAAATAGTACTAGAGGTCTACCAAACAGGCTCATGAGATGACAGCCATCTACCAGAATTAGGGATCACAAGCCTTATAATCATTTTGCCAAAAAAATATTAACTGGTATAATTGACTGATCACCCACCTTCTTTTTTTGTTTGTATGTTTGTTTACTTTGTTTTGGACATCTCAATTTGAACTCTTTTTTGGTCAAACAAAGAAGGATGAGGCATAGGGGTTGGAGTTAAACAAAGCAAAATCCAAGTGATTAAAAACAACCGGGGTCCTTCAAAGAGAAATGAAATGGGAGGGAAGATAGTCTCTTACAATAATCAATGATGGCTTTTTTCCCCTTTACACTAAAAAGATGTGTATGAAATGAGTGTTTTCATCATCCTGTCCTTTACTAATGGTGTTCTCTGCTTTCCCAATTTACATATGTTAAGTTAACCAGGTATGAATAAAAAATGCTTTCAATTTAATACACTGATTGTTCCTCATTCTCTGATGAAAAAATCCTTGCTAATAATTCTCAATATTTTAATTTAAATTTACATAACAGAAAAGATTTAAGTGAATATAACTATAACTTTTGATTAGGTAAATCAGTCTATCAACAATATAATCTTTAGAACTGGAAGAAACATTGTCATCATCAATTTTAAAGTATTCATTTTAAAGAGGAAGGAACTGGGACTTAAAGAAATCAGGCAACATGTCATCTGCCTCTTAAGTAAAATCACTAGTGTCAGGTGTGATCAGAGTGGGCTGCATCAGGAGGAGAGATAGGCCAAGAAGGGACAGAGTGTGGGCTCCTCAGGGCTGGGCAGCACAGGCTGCTGCAAGGATGTCACCATCAGTCCAAAGAACAAGGACATAAAGGTGACCCAATGATTTGGGCTTTTCATGAAAGCACTGTTTCCCATTTAAAAGGTACTTCTATTCTAAGTTTGTCATTCCCACATTTTACATTAAAATGTCTTTTCCTAAATGTAATAATGGCTATCACAGATGGCAATTTAAAAAATGTCTTTCTACGAGAAATAAAATATGTGATTCCCCTACCTAATTTTTTTCTAGTTTTGATTCTTATCTAATTGATCTATTTACTGCTCTGTCGTATCAAAAATTCTGGGAAACTACTGTTTAAGCCATAATTACTCACTGGAGATTTTTAAATCAGAGAGTAGCATGAACAGAGAAGTAATTTGGGAAAATTAATTATTCTTCAGTGGATAGTATCAATTTTAGTGAGAAAAAAATGGAATCAGGAAACTTGCCTAGAAAATAATTGCATCATAGTCAGCACAGAATAAGAGAAATGAGCTGGTGGGGGAAGGGTTAGCAAAGGCTAAACAGAGAGAATGGATAAAGAACAGGCAGGAGGCAAAGATGACTAGATGTCGAGATCAGGTACTCAAAAGGGTAATAATTTACACAAGGACCAGCAAAGCCTGGAAATTTTTTTAAAAACTGATTAATTTGGCAATAGCTATATCTGGTGTGAGGATATAGTAGATGAATAATGGAGAATACCCAACTAGGGAATTTAGCAAAGCCGGACTAAGATTCTGTAGGGAGGCCAAGGGAATCTTATAGAAAATCCACAACAATGTAGTAGCCATAGAAATGGAGAGAATAGAGACGCACAAAAGACCAAAGGCTGGAGAGGGTTATCCGCGCTTCATAGAGGGAAGGATCTGCAGATAGTATTAAAACAGATGGTCAGTCCAAAAGAGAGAAGAAACACAGGAAGAAAGGAGGATAATAATATGAGAATATAGTGTTTAATTCCTTCCTTCCTTGCTATTTCCGTCTGTGCTTCCCTTCTTTCCTCTTTCCATCCTTTTTTTTTACCCTTCTATCTATCCATCCCTTCATCCATCTATTTATTGAGCATTTCTCAATACTGCATTATAGGTGTGGAGAAGGTGTACAAGGGAGACAATGTTCCTTACCTACACCAGTTCAGTGACTCGAGCACCCTCTTTCTCTTACCATGCTCTTTTGCTGCACTCCTCTGGTCCTGCCCAGAAGCATTAGTCAGAGTGCTGAGCCAAAATGAACAAAATGTTAAGCATGAATGGTGTCAATGTTTTCAGAATGAAGGACTGGCTTCCATTGCTGCCTATGTTACAGGCAGAATAAATTTAAGCATGGATCATTAGAATCCATATGCAGGGAAGGTCTGGTGGGTTTGGGAACCTGCATGGATGTCTGACAGCATGCTTTGAGTTGGAGACAGCAGCTGCTGCTCTGCTCCTTTGTAAAGATTTTATTCAATTCTTTAGAAAGAAACGTGTTTTAATGGTAAGAAATACAAATGTCTGACGGAACTGAAGTGATTCTTCTAAAACCAAAGAGCAATCGAATAAAAGAGAGGCATAATGACCAGGGTTGCTTAGAGGCAACTGTTACTTTTAATAAGTTCCTGGGTCCAGAGTCTCAGTTTAGAGACAGAAATAAAAATGTGTGTATATATGTACATACAGTATACATACACACATTATGCACATACATGCATACATACATTTCAACAAATATTTAATAAAACAAAATAACAAATAAAATAATTGCAACATGGTAAGTTATAAACAATACAGATAAGTTGTTATTATTTATAAGTATCAACAGAATGCTTACATTCAGTAAAATTTAATCTCCTCATTTCATAGATGAGGGTGAAAGTCTTATTAATTCTTTAAGTTGTTACATGCTTTAGGAGATTATTTTAATTAAATTGTAAACAATAACATTATATTGATTTTTTTCCGTTGTGGGATTTTAACTGTTGAATTTAATTATTTCATTTATATTCCACATCTGTGCCCAAGGCTTCTGAGAAATGAAAGCCCTAGTAATAAGTCAAATAAAAAATACATAATAAATAAAAGACATTCTGAAATAACTTTATGTTAAAAGTTGACTTTCCTTAACAGTCACTATTTCCTGTACATTCACCCTCTTTAGGTGAAGAATCATTACGTTTTAAGTGTTTTCCTTGATGCCTAGTATTCACAAGTTGGACTTAATGGCTATATTATAAAATTTTCTGTACTCAAAGGCATATACGCCTTCTGTCTTCTATCTTTTACTATCTTGGTTCCTACATGACAGGCATGCTAAAAACAGTAATGGTATTGTATGATGCAAATTAATGTAAAGACTAGATATAAATCTACAGTGGGGATAGCAGGGAAGATAGTGTTGGGACCTTTTTAGGAAGTAGGTTGGGTCACACTGGATGATTTACTGGACATCAGGATTTCTAGGATGAAGAAGGAATTTAGGAAGAATCTTTTTAAAAATAAACTAAGAAGATATATTTTTTACCCAATAGGATGTGTCTCATTCCAACATTGCAACCATTGTTCTGTGAGTAGACAATCATTTCATAGGTCACAGGCTGTGTGAAAAGCCTTCTTTATCATTCCTTTAATTTCACACTTAACAAAATTTGTCCTTCAGTCTAATTTTTATGCTCAGTCACCCTACCCAGTGTGCATTTCTTTCCTCAATGAATTTCTGCTAAATTCCTGTATATCTAAGAAAAGAGTTATACTCCTACCTCAACTTTGAAATTCCTTAAATCACCCGCTTTTTCTGTCTCCTTTATTAAGTTATTAAATGAATTATATTTTGCTAATCTTGTATATAAAAATAATATCAAACTACCCTCATCAGGATATGTTGAAGTTCTTTGTTTTATTTTGAAGGACTTTTTATTTTTTTATTTTTTTTTAATGTTTATTTTATTGGTTTTAGATAAAGGAAGAGAGGAAGTGACAGAGAAACAGGAACACTGACTTAACTGGGGATTGAACTAGCAACCTCTGAGCTTCGGGACAATGCTCTAACAAATCTAGCTTTCTGGCCAGGGCTGAAAGACTTTTTAAAATGCTGCTTCTTCAATAGTTTGGGCCCAGATATTTATGTGGATGAACTAAGGATGTGAAATGGGTAGCCATGTTACAGGGCAGAGTTATCTGGTTTATACAAAGATGTGGGTCCTAAGACTTTGGCTATTTCTTGTCAACTTAGTTCACTAAATTTCTCCCATATTGCTTTACTTCTAAAAAAAGAAAAATAAAAAGTCCTGACTGTGAAAAGTGAAAAACTAAAACCTTTGAGACATTATAACAATACATTTGGAGTATCTAGTTTTACTTTTGCGTTGGTGCCTATTTCTAATATTCCCTAGAAAACAATGGCAATTAGAAGCACCATATACTGCAAGGCCATTTATTCAAAACAACCAGTTACTCTGCTGGAATGATTTTGATGTACATATGTTGATGTGGGCATTTGTTAGGAATGTGATGGTTTCATGCCCAATACAACCTTTGGCTCTGAAGTCTAATAGCTAGCATTGTGGATCACTGCTAAAACTACCATCACTCTCCATAAGAAGAAAACTGTCCTATATACCTGACTAGGTGCAGAATATCACAGTATAACCATTTGTCACAGTGCCATGATAGGGTCAATGATAACAATGATCCTATTACACCGCTCACTTAGGCCACAGAAAATGCAAAAAGCTAACAGGCAAAGAACACCAAATACTTTATTTTATAATCTATGTCACTTAAAGTTTAATTTCTAAATATTAGAATTGTGCTATACAATACATATGCTTATATGTAAATAATTATAAAACTTGTGAAGTTAGTCATTATCTTTTTTAAAAAATGTAAATTGTGAGTTGAAACATTATATCCTAGCAAAAAACAAACATAACCAAATGAAGAAGTAAAAGAGTCGCTGAAGCTTATGAAATCTGGAGTATGCCTAGTCACAAAGCATGACTTTCTGTTATATCAGTACTAAATAGAACAAATATTCTCACATGGAAAGATTAAGGGAAGCACAAGAAAAGCTCAACAACAAGGGTGAATGCATAGTAAGTTTTATATCATGTTTTATTCTATATGTTTATAATGTAATAAGTTTTAGATTATTTAATTCACTAGTGTGATGATACCTTATACCAAAATCAAAATGTATATTGATCTTTATATAATAAGTGACAGTTCATCAATATCAGAAAACACCTAAATCTTATTTTTTAAAAAGTGAGTTTATAGCCCCTTAGTGCTTCTAAAATTATATATAGTAAAATGCTGTTACTTGAAACTAATGTTTCTGCAGAATAAGAAATTCCATAAAGCAATATTTAGGTAATAAAATTTAGTATTTTCTAAATGTTTACCAGAAAACAATAAACCTTTATAATTTTCTTTAAAAAAAAACAAAAACACACACACACAACATCCTATCTTAGTGACTCTCAAATGCGTTTGAGAAGAAAACTTGTTTGTTTAACCCAGTACTTTTCTAGCTCATCCTCCTTCCTCCCAATACTGAACATTAATTTTCATAAAACTAGACTTCTTTATAGAACACTTCAGGAAACACTATTTTAAAATGATTTAATAGCCCAAATCAATTGTGGAAAATTAAGAATAATTAAATGACACAATTGAGAGTGAGCAAAGTCATATGATAATGATCATTGAGTCTGGTCTATAGACTTCCAAGAGGCATTACTTGCCTTTTAGTATTTTTATTCCAATGCATGAATTTGGAAATCACTGTACAGGTACTATGAAAATGTTATATATTTTCTTATATAAAAAACTTATTTTCAAGACACATGATTAACCATATTCTTTATTTGAAGAGTGACTATAGTCTTTATTCTAAGGTTTGCTAAATTGGACTCAGTTAGAAGGTAAGAAATGTAATATTGCTTGGCATCTGAGGACTATTGCAAAATGAAAAGAAATATGACACTTAATACTTGAAGAAACTACAGGCAGACATGTACATCTTGCACAGGAGTAAAGAGAAGTTTGGTGGAAAGATAAGCAGCTTAACCTCACCATGTCCTACACTGAAACTATCTCTCTTCACACTGCCAAGTCTGTTGCCTTCCAAAGACAGGTCACAATATATGTCCAAGTGCCCATGACAGAAATCTAGCCTTCATGCTGAATGTCTTTCTCTCCTTTACCCCTTTATTAAGTCAACTAACAAGTCAAGCAACTGTTCAAGGAGGTTTGGACTAAAGGTAAATCACTATATTTTTCATTCTAACTACTCCAGAGAAGTTGAGGAAATTTCAGCTACTTGAAATAATTGTATCTACTTTCTAGGAATGCTGAATAAAAGAAATATTATTTACTTTACAAATTTTAAAACATTCTTACATTATATAACTTCCTTAATGTATGCAATATCTTGGCTGCCATTTTGACTGAAGCTTCGGGAAGGGAGTACTATGTCTAATTTTCTTTTTCTTTCTTTCTTTTTTTTTTACAGAGACAGAGAGAGTCAAGAGAGGGATAGGTAGGGACAGACAGACGAGAATGGAAAGAGACGAGAAGCATCAATCATCAGTTTTTCGTTGTGACACGTTAGTTGTTCATTGATTTCTTTCTCATATGTGCCTTGACCACGGGTCTTCATCAGACCGAATAAACTATTGCTCAAGACAATGACTTTGGGTCCAAGCTGGTGAGTTTTGCTCAAACCAGATGAGCCCGCACTCAAGCTGGCAACCTTGGGATCTCAAACCTGGGTCTTCCGCATACCAGTTTGACGCTCTATCCACTGTGCCATCGCCTGGTCAGGTTAATTTTTATCTTTTAAATTTTACCAGTACCTCATTTATTACTTAATACAAAATGGCATTTTAAATACTTGTTGGCTAAATGAATGAATATAAATGCTATACAAAAGCAGAGTGCAACAGAAGTCCCGCATGGGAGCTATTATTAGTTATATGTATTTGGAGAAGTGAAAAGTTTGTAAGACAAAGAAATGTTATCTCAGCTACTTAGCCAAAGTTGCATCCTGGCTTTCATTGTTAATTATTGCAATAATGGTAGTCATAAACATGTGTTTTGTGGACAGCCCTTGATTTTATTTGTCCAACCTTATCTAAAGTAACAGCATCACAGCTTTTCTTTGAGTAGCAAAGTATTCCCCTGATTGCATGCAGTCTCGCTCTCAGTAAGGTGCTCTGGCCTTTCAGTTGAGATGAAACATGAGATGGCAAGTTCAGCCAATCAGATGTTCTTTGCTAGTAATTTGAACATTGAGTGGACATGATTTAACTTCACAATGTTGCCCTAAAAAGACAGTCTTCTCTATCCACTACCTTGATCCCTGAAGCTGCCTGGCTCCTGTTCTCTCTATGGCATGAATGACCTTACGTTTCTTAAAAAGCATCCTCCCCTTTAAAAAATTTAGCCAGAAGAAGGCAAATAAAGTTGACAAGGAATCATAAGACTCTCAAGAACCAGACTCCTTTATATACACATACAGTAAAGTTTTAGTCATTAAATCAATAATTAAACAAAGATGCAGCAGGGGCTTTGCGCTGGGAATAGATAAACTGTGACAAGATAAAGTTCAGCTTTTGTGGATTTTTCACTTAGAGACAGAAATAAATACATAAACAAAAGAATAAAATACCTACATATTGTTATTATAGTTATGAAGACAATTAGCAACGTTCTATGACAAGTAATATTGATGACCTACTTTAGATTAAGTTATCAGAGAAGGCTTTGTGAGGTAAACAAAAGTGTCCTCACTACCACTAATATAGAGTATACTGTACGCAAGGTACTGTATTAAGTGTTCTACATTTATTTTTCATAATAGTTCTATAAGCTAATATTCTTATTTTAAAGATTATGATTAAAAAATAAGATTGAGATTAAGTAACTAGCTAGATCAACTAGTTAGTAAGTGGTAAAGCTAGAGCTAGATATTGGGAGTAGAGGAGAGAGGTTTCCCTTCTTGGGAAAAGAGATAGCATGACCTATAGACAGAAAGCCTAAACCAACCTGGTTGCAGTTTAGGGTTGAAAACTGTGAAGTTCAGTGGAAGACTCTGGTGTGGGGGGCATATGGGTCCATGGAGCTTTGCTCAGTCACATCATAATCTTCTCCACCTCCCCAAGAGTGGGGCTTGATGAGTATTGGCTCAGGAACTGCAAGTTTTGATAGGGGACTCAAAAGTGTGAAATCTGGCTTCAGTAACAGTAACTTTTTGGTTGTGATGAATAGGAGATATGTAAGGGTTAGGAAATATACTGCTCACAAAAATTAGGATATATTTTATTGCTTCATATTCACTTTGAAATATCCCTAAGTTTTGTGAGCAGTATAGTTAACTTGCTTGCAATTCTCTCTTAATGGCTCCTTGGCCTTTACTTTATAATGCAGGCAAATGTTTACCTTTACAGGAATGGCGAAGGAAGCTTACATTGGGGAAGAACCTGACAATTAGGGGAGTTTAAATCACAATAGTTGTTTGTAAAATATTAGCCACAGGATTTACTGTGAAAAGTTAAGGCCTATGAATTAGTGAGAAACTTAGTTCATCAATCTTCAATCTTTACTTTGTATCCTAAGAAAAGAGGGAGTCTTTCACAGACAATACAGAAGCAGATGGTGTTATATCCAGCTGTTCCTGGGAGACACCTGAACCTGGCTGTCTCAATGGTTTATTAAGGACACCAGGTAGGACCATGCTAATTGGGCCTCTGTTCCATCAGAACTTACAGAGGAGATCTTCCTGCAACTGAATCCCCACCTTCTGCATATTGTTACATGACTAACTGCATGGACTGTTTTGTTTTGTTTTTTGCCCTTTACACCATTAATAACAGCTCCTGAACCCTATAAAAACTGGCAGCACCAGGAGAGTGTTAAGGCAGTTCTTTTGGACAGGAGTTCCCTGCTTTCTCAAGTTGCTACAATTTGAACTAAAGATGGTCTTATACTGACTCTGTCTCTGTCTCTCATGAAATTGGCAAAAAAGGAGACATTCAATACCAATTCTGGTTTGTTCTGGTAACAGTCTCAGTATATAAAGCTACTTGGTGCTGGAGCCACAGACACTGCTATATCTTTATAAAAATTTGTTTTCTATCCCCCCCAAAATTAAATATTTATGATTACTTTCACTGGCAATGCAGTATTTGTATAGGACGTTTGATGTGCAAGAAGACTCACATGCTTTCTTCCCCTTGTGGCATTTAACTGAATATTTTCAGAGTATTGTTTTTATTATATACTTAATCACTCATTTATTCAATTCATTTGATTATACAAACCAGGATTTGAAATCTGTAGTTTTTAATACTGCTATAATTTTTTGCTCTAGCAAATTAAGAACCTAGTCATCTGGAGAGAAGGATGGATGTCAATAAGAGACATAAATTTCTTCTAGGACTTTTTGTTTAAGCTATGCATTTGCTAGGCTCACACACTTCAACATTTTATAGGAGGACATGCTCCAACTTACTTTTTTGAGTATTCTTAATTTTAGCAATACCTATTTGTTGCTTACATGTTAACTTTAAGAATCTAGTTCTTATAATTATCAAGAATATTACAAGGACCTTTTTTAAAGCATTGTCATGTAATCCTGCGAGGAGGTAGTATATCACTAAGCTTTTATTTCATAATGAATTTCCTACGTGCCAATCATGTACTAGCCATGGGAAAATGTGAGGAGAATATTAAGAATATAGTATTGGCCTTTGAAAGCTCTAAAGTAAACATATGTAAAAAATTCATAGGAAAAACAAAAAAGGATTTTCCAATCTTCTTTCCTTAAAACTCCTTTAGAATAGTATATACATACATATAATAACTCTATTTCTATGCCTTTGTAATCAAATCAAAGAAATAGTGAAGGTTATAAAGCAAAAGTTTATGGAATAGTTTATATACTTATAAGTCTCAGGTTTGGGTTCTTAAGAAAATATTTATTCCAGTGAGTATGAATACATTGTGGTAAGGTACCAAAAAGCTGAAAAATTAATATTGATATTTTAGGAGGAAAGGTCAAGCTTCCCTGTCCGTTCCTTCCTTTGGGGAGGGGAGGGAGAAGAATGTAGAAGTTTCTGGCTTGCAAGAACAGTGGGTCATTTAGTTTTAAATCTAAAATAAAGGTTAACCGAGAAACTTCTCTTTCAGTGGGAGACAGAATTTACATACCACCCTACATTGATTGTAGTTCATCCCCCCTTCCTGGTATCCTGAGAGTAACATACCTCTAGGCAAATGAGGGAAGATAAACCCTAAAAGATTTGTAAACATCTTTGATTGTGTTACCTTGAAAGTCTTAATGTTTCTGTGTATTCCCTAAACAAATGTTGTAAGCTTGTGCCATGATGTCATGCTCTCCCCCTCCTGCTTGCTCCTGTGTAATCAATGGTATATAACCAGCCCCTGAAATGTTTTGGGGGCACATGATTTGGGTTTGCAACTGCCCCATGTCAGCCATATGTGGCCAGCATATTTAATAAATCTCCTCCTTTAATAAAACTCTTTAAAATTCATCTGGACTTGGTGTCTCTACATAAACTTGTGGAAGTGAGGTACAATACCTTTCAGCATCTGGGGTACGGTACTTTACAACAACGTAATTGGTGAGGAAAGGATGTTGGTTTACAAGCCCTGAGGTCCGGGTAACTTCCTGAGTTATCAGAAATTGACTGAAGAGAGAGCATCATTCATTAGGTACAGACACACACAAATCCTTATCAGAGTCCAACCAAAACAACTAGATGTTTTAGTTTTCGGAGCCCTCGGTAAGTAGATCCATTTGAGACAGCCTGAGCAGACTGAAACCCTAAAGCCCACTTCCAACACTCCATCTCAGCCTAATGCACTTGCCACTGAACAGTTCCACTAAAGCTGTGTAACCCAAGCCACCGGGAACCTTTGCCAAGAATAAATTGATACTTTCAGCAGGAGACACAAACATCCAGAGTACAGTGGGAAGAACTATTCTGAGTGAGGAATAGCAGTGATCCATGGCAGGACGATGAGTGGATCTACTATCACGTACTATTTAAGGGCCTGGCAAACAACAATCCTTTCGACAGGTACCTTAGGCACTACTGCCATTTTCTGTAATTACTTAAAGATAAGGGAACTGAGCCCCTGATTGCTTGGGGAATGGCTCACTGAAGTCCAAAGTCTGGCAAGAGACACACAACTCTCCTTCTTTGCAGGGTTTATGCCAGAATATAGGTTTTTCTCAAAAGAAAAACAAAACAAAAAAAACACTGCTTCTAGAATGTGGTGTGAAATGGATTTAGTGAACCTGAAGGTGTTTAGAATGTCTGCTCCTGTGTGTGTCTCAAATGTGAGAACAATTCCTGCAGAATGTTAACATCTCCTCAATAAACCAAGTAACAATTCTGAGTGGATAAGAGAAATGCTCTTTTTTGCAGAAATGTAAGAACATCTTGAAAATTGTAGAATCATTATCCTTGCTTGTTCAAATGTATGGTTACTTCAAAGAATAAAACTTGCTATAAAGGTCCCTTGTGACTAAAAACTGAAATGTTCTGTGTGAAGGCTTATATCTTGAAGACAAACAAGATCTATGGACCCCACAAATATTGAAAGTATTTTTAAATCAAATTTCAAAAACGATGTAAAATCTTATTCTTTTAACTTAAAGGAGATTGGTTGTAATGATGTTGATAACAGTTTTTACTGTTTAAATGGAACTGTCTGGTGATTTTTGTTTCTTTTTAATACTTAAAATCTATTCAGAACAAATACATATTAGACAGTGTTGCAGACTCTACTGATTTGTGGACAACTCCTACTTAAATTTTAGGTTATTTTACTTCATACTATGTTTCATAAAGAGTTCAGTTTCTTGGCAGAAGTAAACTGAAAGGCCTTTCATTTAAAAGATTAATAACCATATCACATGACATCATTGAATTACTTGTTAGGAAAATTAGCTTTCATAGCACCGATGTGAATGCAAAGCTTGGTTCTACCATTTAAGAGCTATCTAGGGGTGATATTGTGTGGGTAGTTATACATTCTTGGCTTTAGTTTTCTTATCTCTAGAGTAGGTAACAAAATAAATAGCATATTGGTTCCTGTGATTTGTAAATGAGAATGTTTTGAGGAATGTTGACACATAGTCTCCGTTTTCCATCTATTACCTTGTAAGAGAGAAAATTTTGAAAACATCTAGTGAAAAATGAAGGCAGAGAGGCATGGGAAGAGTTAGAAAAGGTCATTTACTATGATTTTTTATTTTACTTTTATCATGCAAGTGCTGAATAGAATAGTCTTCTTGCATGTTTCCTTCTGCTCCTATCACTTTTCCCCTTCCCAGAGGTAATTACTATCCTAAGATTTATGTTTATAATTTTATTGTGTTTTTCAAAAACAGTCTTCTGAGACTACATTACCTACATTTAGATCTGTCCATCTATCCATTGTTTTTGGCTCTGTCTTGTATATTTTTAATCTCTATAATTAAACAGTATTGCTCCTATATAGCTTTTATCTATAACTCATTTATTTATAGCTCTACTTGATTCATTTTTATTTCTGAACAACATTCCATCATTTGAATATACCACAAAAGGACAAGGGTATTTCCATGTTATAGACTCAGGAAAGAAAAGGTGAGAGAGTTTCCATGTGTACAACTTTATGAGATGATGCCAAATTATTTTCTAATATAGTAGTACCAATTTACACTTCCTCAGGCACTAAGTAGCAGATCTTATGCCTTCAATCTTCACCAGTGATTGGTATTACCAGACTTCTTTATTTTTGCCAAGCTGGAAGATACACTTGGATCTTTTATATTACTATTATAATTTAGCATATTTTCATGTGCTTATTAGCCATTCATTTATCTAATCTGTTAAAGGACTGCCAAAGATATTTATTTGCAATTCTTATGATTTCTTGTTCATATGTATGGGACATATTTTAGTTTGAGGCTTGTTCTTTCCTTATCTTGATGGTAATTTTTTCAACATACAATTTTTATTTTAATGTTATTGAATTCATCAACCTTTTATGGTAAACACTTTTTATACCTTGTTTAAAATTCATCAACATTTTATGGCTAACAGTTCTTATTGTTTTGTTAAAAATATATCTTTCCCTACTCTGAGTTCATAATAATACTTCTTTATATAGATTTCTAAAAATGTTGCTTTTAATATTTAGGTCTTTAATCCATGTGGGATTTTTTTGTAGGGCATGAAGTAACATCCAACTTCATCCCTCTCATATTTATAAACAACTGACTCGGCATCATTTGTTAAATAGTTAGTTCTCTCCAGTTATTCCACTTGTATCATAATCAAGTGACCACAAATATATAGGTCTGGTACTGGGTTCTCAATTCTGTTCCATAGTTTAGAATAAATTATACCTTTATTTTACACTTCCTTGATTATTATAGCTTTATCATAAGCCTGATATAAGGTAGAGCATCTGCCACCTAAATTACTTCTTTAGGAGAGCTTTGGCTATGCTTGTCCCTATGCCCTTTTACATACATTTTAGAATCACTTTGTCAAGTTCCCATGAAGGTACTCTATGGGTTATTTTAATTGGATTTTATTTGATGAACCTATGAAGATAAATCTTTAGTTAATTTATGACACATGACTTTTAATCTTCCTATTTATGAAAATGGTAGATATCACCACTTACTTAGTTTTCCTTCAAAAATTTAACAATTTATCAAAATTTCCATAAAGGTCTTGCTTATTTTTCTTATATATATATTTTCTTTAGTAGTTATATGTATATGTTCTATTGTAAATGGTATTTTGCGGGGGAGGGTCATAGGGGGCAATATTTTCCAATGTAGACAATTATGCCATTTACACACAAAAAAGAAAGAAACCCCAAAAACTGTTTGGCTTCTTACTCTTCAATCATTATAATTATTTTTTTTATTGTATTAGTCAATACTTCAGAAACAATCTTGAATAAAATGAGCATTAGCAGGCATTTTTACCTTGCTCTCAATTTTTAAAGTAAATACTTCTAATGGCTCATTACAAAGAATAATGTTTTCTATAAATTTTGGTAGAGTGCCTTTACCAGTTAAAGGAAGAATGTTCTTGTCCTAGTTTCTAAGAATTTATATTTTAAAATTATCATTAGATGTTGAGTGTTATTAATTGTTCTGCATCTAGTAAGATGATTATGTAGTTTTTAGCCTTTTAATTTATTATGGTGAATTGCATTTGTAGATTTTCTAAATTTTCCAATGATAAATTATTTTTGCATTCTTAATCCAGTTTGATCATTGTTGGAGTCAGTAGATTAGTATCTTGTATAGTAATTTTATATTTGTATCCATGAATAATTATTTTTCATACTGATCTCATCTAGTTGAAATATTATACATTGAATTAGGGAGTAATCCTTTATTACTATTTTTTGGGGAAAAATTATAATTGAAATAATTCTGACCTGTTTAATCTAGAAGAAGCTTTATTATGTCATATGTACCTAAGGAACTTCATTGGACCAGTTTAAATTACATGATACATAAGTGTTTGGAAATGTTATAACCTCAATAGTAAGCCCTAAAGGGTTCCTTTTAGTGTATGTAGTAAGAGATAAATGAAGAGTTTGATCAATTTCATGGGATACTCTTCACTAGTTGAACGAAGAATAAGAGAAAAATAAATGACCTTGGACCAACCTTAAATAATTGTTTGTATAGCATACTCTGAGTCAGTTTAAGAGGCATATGATAAAGATGTTAGAATTCACAGTATAACATATTAACTGGCAGTAGAATCACATTTTATTATCTTATGTGGCTAAGGAAACATAACCTAGATAAATAATTTCTGGCATATTTTCTTCTTTTTCATACAGTTCTAAATATACATTTTATTTTATTATATATATATATATATATATATATATATATATATATATATATATAATTTTATTTTTTTTTACAGAGACAGAGAGAGAGTCAGAGAGAGGGATAGATAGGGACAGACAGAAAGAAATGGAGAGATGAGAAGCATCAATCATCAGTTTTTCGTTTTGACACCTTAGTTGTTCATTGATTGCTTTCTCACACGTGCCTTGACCGCGGGCCTTCAGCAGACCGAGCAACCCCTTGCTAGAGCCAGCAACCTTGGGTCCAAGCTGGCGAGCTTTTGTTCAAGCCAGATGGGCCCACGCTCAAGCTGGCGAGCTCTAGGTATCGAACCTTGGTCTTCTGCATCCCAGTCTGACGCTCTATCCACTAAGCCACTGCCTGGTCAGGCTAAATATACATTTTATAAACTAAAATTCTCTCTAATATCACAATAGATATCCCATTCAATAAATGATTTTTTTTTGTCACTAGTAACAGAGATAAGCTTAAACTTTCTTTACAAATTGATATGAAAAGGTACCTTCTGTTCTTTATATTTTTCTTTCAAATTACCTGAAAAGAAGTAGGGAACTTCAGAGTCAGTATATCCCTGCCCAATACACTCCTCTGATCTGAGAATTACACTACAGATTACCATAGTCATTACAGGGACTCAAAACCTCAAGTTCAATCAGATTGAGGAACTTGCCTAAATAATCTGATGATATTTTCAAATGAAAAACCAGCTCTCGCCAGGTAGTTCAGTTGGTCAGAGTATTGTCTCAATTCACCAAGATTGCACATTTGGTCCTGGTTAAGGCACATGCAAGAATTAATCAATGAATGCATAAATAAGTGAAATAACAAATTGATATTTCCCTCTCTCTTTTCTTCTCTCTCTAAAAATCAACGAATATATAAAATGAAAAAAAAAAGCATCACACCTCAGTATATTTTGGTAATGTCTATATGCTTGTGTGAATATGATCAGTGATAGCTGGACATTCAGGACATTAATTTTTTTATTAATTTATTTCTTCTTTACTAATGTATATCAAATATTTACTATAGTCAATGTTTTGCTTTCAGTATTTGGTAGGAAACATTAATAAAATATTCCATTAAACAAGCATTTATTATGTATCTTTAAGTACAAGGCATTATGTTAAGCACTGTGAAAATAAAGAAGTTAAGTGAGCATCATTGTCTCAGAAAAACTTTAATGGCCCTGGCCAGATAGCTCATTTGGCTAGAGTATCACGCCAAAGCACAGAGGTTGCTGGTTGGATTTCTGGTCAGGGTACATACAGGAAAATCAATGTCTCTGTCTCTGTTTTTCTCTCTCTCCCTTCCTTTCTATATAATCAATAAAAATAAACATTAAAAATTTTTTAAAAATCTAAAATAAAAAACAACTTTGAAACAATATTACCTTCAATATGATTACATTTTGGTAATTTTATTCACAGTATGCATACCAGAACTTAATAAAAGTTTGCTGAATTACATTTTAGTTACTTAATTTTCTCTTTTACTTTGTCTCAGCTAATGCCATATTAATAATAAGCTTTTATTGATTCAACTCTGTCAACTCAGCAAATTAAAGTGTAATGGCACCCTATGAAAAAGACCCTATGACCGGGGAAAATTTATGACATTGTTACTCGAAAAGTCTTCTCATGGCTTGATTTCACTATTGAGTTAGAGGTAAGACTTGGAGAGATGAATAAACTTTAGTTAGTTTGGTTCCCTATCAGAAAGTGAGTCCATCAAAATGTGTTTAAAATGCTCCTTCCTGTCATGTCATATGGAACACACAATGTTACAAAAGACAAAATTTACATCAAAGGACATATGCCACTGCCAGCCACTTAAAGAGGACTGGGATTACCAAACAGGCAGCAGGCATTCCAGGGTAATAATACACAGGGCAGGCAGCCAGCAGTATGCAGAGTAATAGGGGAAGAGCAAATCTCAGTAGGAATCAATTGGCAATGACTGCTTCAAGATGCAAAGATAAAAAATTATCTCTTTATAGTAAAATACATTCTGGTATAAGAAAATGATGTCTCAACTCCGACTTTGGGGTCAAGAATTTATTTGGTAAGACTCTAAAAAAAAAATCAGCAAAACTTGGAAAAGAGTTTCCATCAATTTCTTTTAAGAAAAAACTAGAAATTTCCTATCCCAACTTTATTGGATATTTTTTATTCTCTTTGTATTTGCTTATTTACTTTATAATCAAAATAAATTATTCTTTTTATGTAGTGTACATTTTCAGCAAAGTATTTTTTAATGTTTCAAGATTCTTTAATAAATGAGCTGCAATAGCTAGCTATAAGTTGATATAAGAACTGATCAAACAATTTGATCAACAGACTGTTGCTCAGAATGGAGAAAAACTAGGAGCACCTTACCCCTTACAGAATGTTGTTTCAATGAGATTTATTTCTGTCTGAATTGCATCTAGATTAATCTCTAAATTTTTAAGGCCAAAACAACATGGTAACAAGAAGTAGTTGTGAAGAACTATCTTTTCCTAGTCTACAACTTAAGCCAATAAATTAATATATGATTGAGCATGATATCCTTTAGACACTAAAAATGGTTTTATTTGACTTCAGTGGAAGAGGAAGCCCACTTTTCCCAGATTTATTGAGATATAATTGATGTATTAGCAAAACTCTATTAAAAATAGAAAACTGGTACTCAAATTCTTTCACATGGAATTATTCAATAAAACTGTCTTAGTACGATTAAAATAGACATAATTTAGAAATTGAAATTAGATAGTTACATACTATGACAAAGGGCCATCTTAGGCTAGAAGTATTGACATTCCCTTCCTGCTATGGCACATTCCTGGTAGACACCTATCAAAGGAACTGTAAACCAAATCTTGATCCATGCAATAAAATCTCAATATGCTCAATGTTCACTTTGACTAAGTACTTGACTTAATGAACCTATTAGCTAATCTTTAATCCCAGATCAAATATGGGGGACAGTCAAATTTTGCTCTTTGAAGTATATATATATATATAAATAACAAAATTTTAGTATTTAAAGCTTCAGAATAAATACCCTGTGTTCGTAAAGTCATGGTGCACTTTTGACCGGTCACAGGACAAAAGTGCACCATGACTTTATGAACACACTGTATATACATACTGTGAGTAATGTTTGGATATTTTAAGACCTAATAAAGTTGTCTCTGACCAATCAATAAATTAAAAACCCAATCTGAATATTTTTAAGAATTTCCACTGTTTTTCTTCTTAAAATTACTTAAAAACCTGTCACTTCATTCATGAGAGAAAAAAATATGCAAAGCTCTAACGATTCTTATAGCTTATATAAATTTACTACATTAGTTAATTTTGAGCATGCTTATGTGTGCCAGATTTGTCAAAGAAATACCAACTACAAGACCAAAAAAAGGAACAACAGATAAGAAGACAGAAGACTCTACAACAGATGATACTCTGGTGTGTTTCTTGACCTGGTCTCCAATATGAGTTAATTGTTCAATCTTTGTACAAATCATTGGATCTTTCCATAACTCTGTGTGAAAAAAAATACATGTTATAAAAGATTCTTACATATAAAATACTGGTATTCATGACTAGGGAAAAAATATGAACTTAAAAAAAGAAAAGCATGAGTTATAAAACTAGCTTTCTTATTTAAATTTTATCTGGAAGGTCTGGCAGTAGCCTAAGCCACACACAGGCTTCTCTGGGAAGGAGTCTTCTGTGGCTGGTAAGTGCCACTGGGCGGGCTCTGTGTTTGTGAGATGAAGACAGAAGATGATGAGCCTGGCATGACCTGCAAAGCAAAGCAGCAGCAGTGTCCAGCAAGACACACCAGGTCCACACTGCAGGACTTTGGGCCACCCTGGTCCTTTATATCAACTTTGTTTCCCCATCGACATGTCTGCTGAGTATACCAGAGCAAGTGCATGAAACAACTTTTCAAACTTTACAGTTAAGATTGCTGTCCCTCACCCCGCCCTCCCTGCAAAACTACTTTAAAAATGGTGTTTTTACAAGATTAGGTAGAGCTTGTACAGGAAACTTAAAATATTTTTCCAATTAATATCATTCTGTGATATTCATTCTGTGTCAGTTTTAAATGCACAGCACAATGGTCAGACAACCACAAACTCCATAAAGAGCACCCACCTAGCCCAACACAGTCATCACAGCACTATCAATAGTCACAGAATATTCACACAGATGTGGATTGCAGCCTGGGGGATATGGCCAATGGTGGATAGGGTAGTTTTTAAGAGCATGGGCTCTGGAAACTGAGTACCTGGATTCAGATTCCATATCTGCCTCTAGTTAGCCTGAGACCCTAAATAACTAGCAGATTGCAAGACCTCTCTGGGCTCAGCCTTCTTGTCTGTAAAATGGGAATGGAGAAAACAATGTCTAAGTGTAGTTTTGAAAATCAAATGTTTAAACACATGTAACCTGTACCTAAAATAACATAACTAGAAATTTTCTCCTTCAAAGTATTTTTGAATGTATTGGGAGAAATAAATGAATATGAATAATTTTTTCCTTTTTGTATTTTTCCGAAGTTAGAAGCGGAGAGGCAGTCAGACAGACTCCCGCGTATGCCCGACCGGGATCCACCCAACATGTCCCACAGTGGGCAATGCTCTGCCCATCTGGGGCATCGCTCCATTGTGGCCGGAGCCATTCTAGTGCCTAAGGCAGAGGCCATGGGCCTGTCCTCAGCACCCGGGGTCAACTTTGCTCCAATGAAGCTTTGGATGTGGAAGGGGAAGAGAAAGACAGAGAGGAACGAGAGGGGGAAGGGTGAAGAAGCAGATGGGTGCTTCTCCTGTGTACCCTGACCAGAAATCAAACCCAGGACTTCAACAAGCCAGGCCGACACTATACCGCTGAGCCAACCAGTGACGGCCAAGAATTTTCATTATATCTCTAAAACTAGGTGTGTCCTAGGACAAGCTGGTCTAGTTCTATGGACTTGAGTTTCTTCAACTAAAAAACTGCATTTGGATTAGAAGATCTCTGTAGAGTATAGCAGTGGTAGTCAGCCTGGTCCCTACCGCCCACTTGTGGGCGTTTCAGTTTTCATGGTGGGCGGTAGTGGAGCAACCAAAGTATAAATAAAAAGATAGATTTAACTATAGTAAGTTGTTTTATAAAGATTTATTCTGCCAAACAGCGAAAATCCAACATGAAGTACTTAGTAATTATTATTATATGCTTTAACTTGCTGTAACTCTGCTTTATAAACTTTATAAAGTAAAGTTACTTCCCTACTTTATAAATCACCATTACTGTGGAACTGGTGGGCGGTTAGAAAATTTTACTACTAACAGAGATACAAAAGTGGGCGGTAGGTATAAAAAGGTTGACTACCCCTAGACTATAGGCTCCCATCATTCGGCTAAAGAGGGATGGTAGCAGGAAGCCTGTGGATCAAACATTGTATGAGCATATTTATAAACTCTTTTCCCAAAGCAGTTTCGATTAGGGGAGCTGAAGAAGAGAGAGGGCCAGAGGAACTTGGGACCTGAGGAGAACTGGGGTGGAGGTGAGGTCTACACACCAGAGTTGACCTCACTGGTTTACTTTGATCTAATTAAAATGCAAATATGAAATTGGTTTGTTCTGTCCTTCCTCTTTTTCTTCCTCTACCTAGCTTTCTTTTCTTGTGTGGCCTAACCTACTTCATGAGAAGATAAACAGGGATTAAGTTCCCAGGTACTAAGCATTCTGTAGAGGAAAGAATCTCTCTATGTGTGTGTATGGGGGAAGAGATGGGTGAATATGTGTATGAAAGAGAATGAAGGAAGCAATAAAGGAAGGAGCAAGGATGACGATAATGATAACAAGAAAATAGTGATAGCTGCTATGGTAGAACTCAAAATGTAGTACAGTTGACAAAAATGTTATGTATAGAGGAAACCCTGATATAAACACAATTTATTCCAAGGGAAGAGCGTTCATGGAATAATTAGAACTAAGGAGATCACAGAGAAAAGGTTTGGAGCTAGAGAATATGAAATTTATGTAGCATCTTGTTTATTCTTTTTATTTTTTAGAAATTAAGTTTAGCCTGACCAGGCTGTGGCACAGTGGATAGAGCATCAGAACAGCCTGGGATGCAGAGGACAAGATTCAAAATCCTGAGGTCACTGGCTTAAGTGCAAGCTCATCCAGTTTGAGCACAGGGTCACTGGCTTGAGCCCAAAGGTCACTGGCTTGAAACCCAATATTGCTGGCTTGAGCCCAACATTGCTGGCTTGAGCAAGGGGTCACCAGATCGGCTGGAGTGCCTGGTCAAGGCACATATGAGAAAGAAATCAATGAACAACTAAGATGCCACAATGAAGATCTGATGCTTCTCATCTCTCTCCCTTCCTGACTGTCTGTTCCTATCTGTTCCTGTCTCTCACCCCCTCCAAAAAAAAAGTTAAATCTAAAAGGATGGCATTGATCCATAGGTACAGATAGGTTTTATGTATACATCTCCATAGCATGTTAACTATTAATAACTATTCATTGTGTTATGTGCACATCATCCAAAATCAAAACACTTTCTGTTACTGTATATTTGGTCCTCTTTACTTCACTCCTCCTGCCTCTTCTCCTTGGTAACTATTTCTCTTCTGTCTATGTTCCATGAGTATCAGTTTTATACCCCACCTATGTGTAAAATCATAGAGTTCTTAGCTTTTCTTATTTACCTAAGCAGCATCCTAGAGATGTGCTGGCTCATGTCAGAGAGGAAAGGGCTGGGCTATTTGCACTTGTGCAGATGTCAGTGCAAAAGTGACCCACAAGCACAAGTGGGAACAGCATGGCTGAGATCACGTTCACAGCCTCCGTGTGCCTCCTCCCACACCAGGACCCTAGGACCTGTGTATTCTAGATGTTAAATTATAAGTAACAAATTCAAGTTATAAGTGAAAAAAATGCTGTCCTTGCCATTGAGGCAGAGATAGTTAAGAATGTGGTGTGACAAACTACCAAGTTATTTATAGTTTTGCTTCCCCTGCCCTTCTTGGGGTGACTTCAGAAAAGAATGGCAAACATCAAGATGGTTTTGGAATGTGAGGAGTGAAAATTTTTTCTCTCTAGGCTTTTATTTCTAGTTGAAATGCCATGAGGTTCACAGGACACAGAGAGCTGGATTTTCCTGATTAAACAGACTGTTCCTGTGGGGCTGGATGGCATTCTAATACATGCTGGTTTCTCTGTTGAACAAGACAGATTTCCAATTTTCTTCTTGCAGAAATGATCTGTAATGCTAAAGCTTGGTTTCTTTAGTATAATTTGCCTTCTTTCTTCCTGTGATAATTATATGGAATTTTCTTTACCACTTCCTAGTTAAATCTTTACTCCTGACTGTGAAAAAAGAAAGCAGTCCCTAAAACTATATTTTTCATCAGAAATTAACCTTTTTCCAAAACCACAATTATGTCAAAATTCAAATACATACCAAATGAATGATGTATCGCCTTTTGTAACAATATTTACTTCATCTGCCAGTTTCTTTCTCCACGGCTGAGATTGTCTTCATCTCAGTTGTAGGTTTGTCCTACTCTCATCTCTGGATCATAGTAGACACCAATTAAATACATAGGAACAAAAATCCACACACCATCATTTTGTGTTTTGGATAAAGAAAACTTCATAGACTTTATATACAATTTCTTATAGCCAAAAGAAGACATGCCACATAAAGTTCTCATCATTAGATGCTCTATAGACAAGTCATTTACTTAAACTTTTGCAACTGATGCTTTATCAAACACAAAATAAATTTATTATGAATTTACAACTTCTTTAAATTGTTAAGTAAACTGTATTACAAAAGAATAGAAATTAAAGTGTTGAGTTATCTTGGTCAAATTTTTTCACTAATAGTGAACTTTCAGAAGAAGTTAGGGGACACATTCTTTGCCCAAGCAGACAACCTTGTGCTCTTTTCAGAATTTGCTATTTCCAGTTTGCTGACCTCAAGTACATTTGTTCTTTTATGCCACAAGTGTTCAGTGAGCCTTTCAGCATAAACATTCCCTATTTCTAAATTTGAATCTATTGTATAACAAGTGTGTGCAGACAATCTAAATACAAACAAAATAAAATATCTGAAAATGTAATGTGTATGTTGTACGGCATGAAAATTTTAAGACGTGATCATCTAGGCAGAAAACCTTTGCTCCTTAAAATACAAAACAAGAAAAGACTAGGTTAATAGGCAACCACTTTATTCCAAATAAAAATTCTTTTTGCTGCTATGTTTTAGTAAATAAAAGAAGCATAGAATCAACTATGTCCTGCACTTCCCCAGCAGTACCAGCATTCATTGGAACACTTCTGGAAAGCCTTCCAGAGAATAGTCTCCACAGCCAGTAGAGCAGCAATTGGGGAAGCGAGTTACACATCCTGTGCATGATCCCAGTGATGTCCTTGCCCCCGGTGTCCTCCGAAGCAGCTTCTCAGCCCACCTCCAATACAGCCCTATTGGGAAGTGTCTCAGAAGTTTTTTTTTACCTTTGAAAACAATAAATGGCTCACTGACACATTCTCGTTAACTGCCATTTTGTCATCTCTGCGACTATTAGAAATTAAGTGGCCCTGGCTCATTGATCGATTGTCCACCTGGCGTGTGGAAGTCCCCAGTTCAATTCTGGTCAGGGCACACAGAAGAATTAACCATGTGCTTCTCCAACCTTCCCCTTTTCTATTCCCTCTTTCTCTTTCTCTTCCCTTTCTGCATCCATGGATAGGTATGAGTAAGTTGGCCTTGGGCACTAAGGATGACTCCATGGCCTGTCACAGGTGCTAAAATAGCTTGGGTTGCTAAGCAACAAAACAGTGGCTGATGGGCAAGGCATAATCCCACAGGAGGCTTGCCAGGGGATCCCGATGGGGGGCACTTGTGGGGGTCTGTCTCTCTGCCTCCCCAACTCTTATTTAATAAAAATAAAAAAGAAAGAAACTAAATATGGGAAATGCACTTATACATTTTTGTCAAGTACTCTCAGTGGTGATAATTTGTACACATGGAATTCTAGCTCTAAATATACTTTTCAGGAACCATCCTCTCTTCACCCCACTTCACATTCTGATCTCTCTACACTTTGAGCCCTCAGATATTGATATTATTCAGTTTCTAATACCACTTCAGGTTGTGATTTGTTGTTCAAGAACTATGACTTTATTTCATGTATACTTCTCTTCTAGAAAGGCAGGAAACTTCTTGTCACTTAAAATAAAGCCACACATCTTCAAGGTGCCTAGCAAAGTGCTCTGTGCACAAATGCCAGATGAGTGCTTGTTAGGACATAGATTTTTACAACAACTAGGGAGGAACCCATTTGAGTCATTACGTCTTGGTGTTTCTCAATTTTAGCTACACATTCGAGTTAACTGGGAGCTTAAAAATGACAGATGCCTGGGTCTCCTCACCACAGATAGTGAGTTAACTAGTCTGGGGTAGCCTGAACAGTGGGATTCTTCTAGTTCCCCGGGTGTTGGAGTCCTAGGCAAGTCTGAGAATCATGACTTCACCTGCACTCTTCCTCAAACTTCCCTGGAAAGAATATTTTGGAAGCTTGTTAACTATATGGATTACCAAGCCTATCTTATCGGCTTCATTGTGTCTGAGATATAGTCTCCCATATGTAATCTAAACACCTCCCTGAAGTAATTTTTATCACTAGGATAATAAACTTTGAAGAGAAAATTTGAAAATGACTCTTAGCTTCCCTGAAAGAAATGAGGTGTACTATTGCCAACTCTTGTTCATTAGTACAAGGTTATTTTCATCTCATTTCGAAGTTCCTTTTCCCCAGTGAATTCAGCCATGAGGTATGTTAAGATTCAATGTGGGCAGCAGGGGAGGCAGGACAAGGGGAAGACAGCATGGCATAATAGTCCAAAGCCAAGTTACAACTGTTGGAAGCAGGGGCAATGGTTTGCAGGTGTTCATGTCTGCTTATTATTAAAGACAATAAATCACAGATGGTGCCAACTGTGCAGCATGTACTACCTACCTGTCATTTTATCAAATGCCCTGGTAGCTAGTAAAAATATTTTTTCATTGATTTGAGAAAAAGGAATGGGGTAAAAAGTGAGTGTGTGTATGTGAGAAGAAAGAGAAACATCAATTGTTGTTCCACTTAGTTGTGCACTTGTTGTCTCTCCTACGTTGGTGTGTCCAGATCAGGGGTTGAACCTGTAACCTCTGCATGCCAGGATTGTGCTTTATCCACAGAACCACCTAGCCAGGGCCCTCGGTAGCTATTCTATCCCAAGCTCCTTGCTCCAAACTTTGCTAAGTCTGAACTTGTTTGAATTTTGCTATACATGGACCAAATACTCAATGAAGCATTTTCATCAGTCATCTCAAATGCTTAGGTGATAACCCTCCAGCTGTGCCTGGATTCAAAGGCCCTTTTTAAACATCTGGGTTGGTGAGTGGGCCAAGCTGCCCTGCAAATGTTGGAAATTGCTATGGCTAATGGCTGTTTTATCAGACTTTGTGAAAAATAATACTTGCATCTGACTTTTGAAACAGCCTCATTTGTTTCTTCAAGTCTTCATCAATGGTGACACATTTCAGTTTGTCCTTTCCATAGAAGCAAAGTTAAATCTTACCCAACAGAAGGCATTCTGAATACTTCGAAAGGTTTACAAGTATGTGGAAATCCTTGGGCAGGAGGTAGAAACAGAAGTCCCCAGACCAGTGGCCTTCAGCCATAAATGCTGATCATTTCTAGGTGAGCAGTGATGACAATAAATTGGAAAGCACTTTCTAAATAGCCTTACTGGTAAGTAAAACGCTGAGGAATATACGTAACGTGCATGAGAAATATGAAGGTTATATCTTTGGTGAATCTTGAAATGTTAATTGTTGGTCAAATTGTTTTGAAGGCATGAAAGATGAAGGGTCCCCTTGAGGAGGACATACTTTCAGGGTAACACTCCAGTGTAGAAGAAACATTGTTCAGACCTTTGCTATAAATGCCCAATCTCCCTTTGTAGCCATCCCACTGTGGTTCTATAAATCATTTCACTTCTCATAATGCCTGAGCCAATTGGCTATAATGACATATCAAACTTCTGGTCCCTCAGGCCCCTGGCTAATTATATATTCACTAGCTTTTAAAAGGCAAGTACAAGCTATTGAGTACTCTTCAAATTTGAAACCAATTCCCTTGTTAGGATTTTGTCCTTATTAGACTGAGTAGCTGTTGGCACAAGATCCTTCTTCTTTACACTATTTACCTAAATGAGAAAAATTCTTGAACAGTGACTATTCTTTAGTGCAGGAAATACTGGGCAACACTAGTATCAAAGCCTTTATTTTGTACATAAAAGAAATTGTTAGTTTTAGCAAGCAAAGAATGATACTCCTTTTTAACATTAAGAGTGCATCTAATTTAATGACACATTTCCCAAAGAACATAAATGGAGACATTATTTGGACAATGAGATATTGATTGAAAGCTGTCTCTTCCTATATATCAGGGGTGCCCACACTTTTTCAGCTTGCGAGCTACTTATAAGATGGCCAAGGCAAAATGATCTACCTACAATAAAAATGCAAACCATAAATTTATTTATTCTATATTATCTATATTATCACTTCCTTCGCATTCGACCAGTATATCACGATCGAGGTATTGAGCACCCCTGCTATAGATGGTCCTATAAAGGTAGTCAACAAGATGCTATGCCAACTTAGCGGGAATTCACAGACAATGTCAGTGCTTCTCCAAAGTCATCAGAACATGGGTTTTCATTTTGACCATGCAGTCATCTCCCATTTCACAGAACACTGGAAAATTCCAGAATCAAATCTAAAACTCCATTTTTAGATTTCATAATTACAAAGCTCTCTTTCTTGCAAGTTCTACATACAGGGTAAGAGGTGAAGCTGTAAGGAAGAGGCTGCTTTCTGCACAGCAGCTGTGTAATCCCTGGTGAATTATGAAAATTTTCTTGGTCTCAATTTTCCTAGAAATGTTATGAGAAAAATGACATCTTTTAAATGACTCTGGAATCTGGAAAATACAGATATATATAAATGTAACATAATATTCTCCTAATTGTTCAGTTTAAACTAAGTTTGCATTATAATAGCATGGGTTGAGTCACAATACAAATCCTTAGCCCACTGATGTGGTAATTTTTCAGATGCATTGTCTTCTCAATTGAACTGCAGACACAAATATTTTTGAGTGCCTTTTATTTGCCTGCACTGTCCTAGGCTCTGCAGATATACATTACAAGACAAAGTACTGATTAAGCTTGATTTCTTCAAGACTTTCAACTAGGAGATATAAAATCAGCTTTATTCACTTGATTTTCTTTTAGATTTACATTTGTTTCATTATCTGGGCTGGAGTCAATATACTTATTCTTAAAGAAATAAGCAAACAGTAGCAGCAGCAACAAAATCCCTGAAGAGATTCACATGATGTTTCTTTGAAAGAAAATGCTGCTACTCAAATAAGTAGTTCCTCATTATTAGCTAATACAAACTAAAAGGATGTTTAATTGAGATTTAGTGAGTCTACATTGTTAACTAGGATTTAATAATACTGGTACAGTTTAAAGCAACTGGTGTGTGTGTGTGTGTGTGTGTGTGTGTGAGAGAGAGAGAGAGAGAGAGAGAGAGAGAGAGGGAAAGTAAGAGAGAGTGACAGATAGGGACAGACAGATAGGAAGGAAGAGAGATGAGAAGCATCAATTCTTTGTTGCAGCACCTTAATTGTTCATTGATAGCTTTCTCATATTTGCCTTGACTGGGGGGGGGGAGGGGGGAGCTACAGCAAACCAAGTGACCCCTTGCTCAATCCAGCGACCTTGGGCTCAAGCTGGTGAACCTTGCTCAAACCAGATGAGTCCGTACTCAATCTGGTGACTTTGGGGTTTCAAACCTGGGTCCTCCACATCCCAGTACGACACTCTATCCCTGCACCACTGCCTGGTCAGGCTTAAAGAACTGTTTTTTAAACATTTAGTTTGTCTTGGTTTCTTACTTTATATTTAACTTGTTCAGTAGTTGTTAAAACATAAAAAACACTACTGTTTCTGCTGACATATGCCCTACAGGTCAAGAAAGTGCAGATTCTGGTGTTGTTGATTAGGATACAAACACTTCTCTCCCTTATAACTTCCATAAACAAGCTTTTTTTTTCTTTTTAATAGTAAAAACCATGCTAAGTCATACTACTGTGTCACCATATTATTGAGAATCTAAATTAGAGAATGACCTAATTTATTGAATAAATACAATGATTTTAAATTAACTTCTAAAATGGTTGAAAAGGCTTTGATCATTTCTATTTCTAACATTTTACTAATATCATTTTTTTACAATAAATTTTCTTGGCAAATAGATAATATATAAACTTTTGGATTGCCTAAAAGATCTACCAACAGTTCTGAATATTTTGCTATGATTGTAATAATTTTTTTGGCTACCTTTGTTCTCATCATTTCTTATTGGAACTGTAAGTGGGTTACAGACTTAGCCATGTGGTATCAACTAACTAATGTGAACTTTTGCAGCAAAGCAGTTAGAAGTTGAGCGTTCTAGATTGTCAGTATGTTCAACAGATCCCCCAGCTTGCCAGCTATGTGACCTCAGGAAAATAATTTATCCTTTTAAAGCCTGAGTTTTTCCGTATAAAAATGGAGATGATAGCACCTCCCTCAGACATTGAGAAGATTAAAGGCCAACACAGCTAAAGTGCTTAGTACAATACTTGTCACAAAGTAAGCTGGGGGAATACATTAGTGGTTGTTGGGCAGATAAGTTATTTTACGCTCACTTTATTAAAGATAACCACTGCTCACATGTGGTGGCTGATTGCCTTCTTGCTTGGGAAGGGACTTGGATATGCTAATATGTGCTGGAGGTGGGGTTTTCATGCCAAAAGGTTTTAAAAGGTAGAGCTAGGAGGCCATTCTAGGGAGAGACCACATTGTTGTAGAGAGGAAGAGACCATGTTGTAGCAGAACAGAGAGGTCACGTAGAAGAGCCAGTCAAAATAAAAGCATGCAGAGGGAACTGAGTGAGGCCTTTGATTCTGGCAAAAACCAGAGAAAGTCAGCGGCTTTGGGAGCCCTGAATGGAAAGGAAGTGTTTTCCCACTGTATGTATTTTCTTGCTGGCCAGTTGCAAGCAGGAATAAAAGAAAATAGTCCACCAGTTCTTGGCTCTGTTATTTCTCTACGATCTGTCCGGATTAAATGCGAACTTGCGTAGGCCAGGTGGCTGTGATGGTGGCCGTGGCTACTGGCTGTACAGTAGTTAATATTATGTAGCTATGTTAAATATAATCCAACACTAAATCAGCCATTGATCTAATTAGAAGACTTTCTGTTTATCTTCTTTCTCCAGTGTTCCTGGTACATAGCTATAATCAGGATAGTTGGCATACTAGAGAGGCCACTGAATTAAGAATCTAAAGACTTTGTACACTTATCCTGTAACTTGTTAATGCTATAACAACAGGGATGGACAAGAATAGATTTACAGTTGTGAGTACACAAAACACAGGGTTTACTCTTGTATTATTATTTATTAATTATAGTATTATTTATTATGACTTTTCACCTATTTCACCCACTGCTGTATATGCAAGTCACTAATGTCCCTTTGTGCCTTTGTTCCCTTATCTGCACAATGGGAACATAAAGATGAAACAAAATAACTGTATAGTAGAAGTACTTTTTAAGTTGTATAGCACCTATGAAATCTAAATTATTATTAATGGCTGCATTAAAGAAAAGAAAATCATTATAAATCAATAATGATAACTAATGATTATTTAGTGTTTAACATGAGGCAGACAGTGCTAAGCAGTTTAGATGCATTATCTCCTGTCCCTAAGTATAATCTGAGATCATATAAAGGGAATTTTCCAGTTTTTCACTTATGAATAGCAAAATTGTTGATTTTAACCCCTCTTCCTTTGCCTTACTATTAATTTTTAAAGTCTGACCCAGACCACTATAGTTTTAGGAAATGCCTTTGACCTTCTGTCACTGTGCTATTATTACCTCTAGCTTTGTAATGGACCATTCTACAATGCTACATTAATATTGAAGAAGTAGAACTACAACCACATTTATTATCCTAATCTTGATGCCTATGTTAAGATAAGAAAGCTTTTTTACTTTTAAAATTGCTTTACATATTCTTTCAAAGTACAGATAGCTCCTGTGTTTATAGCTGCTTCAAAGGCTAGACTATCAATTCACTAAATTTAAGATCAAATTATATTTTCTGCAACCCTCAGTATACCAACTTATCACCAAAAATCATAGACCCTGGACAGTTGGATCAGTGGTAAAGTATTGGCTTAGTGTGTAGATGTCTTGGGTGCGATTCCTGGTCAGGGCACACAGGAGAAGTGTCCATGTGCTTCTCCACTCTTCCCCCTCTCCTTTCTCTCTATCTTTCTCTTCCCCTCCTGCAGCCAAGGCTCCATTGGAGCAAAATTGACCTGGGCATTGAGGATGGCACCATGGCCTCTGCCTCAGGTACTAGAATGGCTCCGGTTGCAACAGAGCAAAGCCTCAGATGGGTAGAGAATCACTCCCGGTGGGCTTGCAGGGTGGATCCCTGTAGGGCACATGCGGGAGTCTGTCTCTCTGCCTCCCTGCTTTTCACTTCATAAAAATACAAAACAAAACAAAATATAGAGGGTTGAGATATGGTTGTTGTATTTTTCCTAATGTTATAAAAAGGCTCTGGGCCACCATCTACGTTTATAAAGTTCCATATCGTATAACTATAGGGATGCCATTCACATTATAATGATTATTTATAATGACAAATTTCTGACATACATAAGAAATTTTTCTAACATTTTCTAAGATATGAGCATAACTTTTCTAACAAAATTAGTATTTTACAACAATTTTCTAACTAATGACAAGTGTATGTATATTCAAAAGTAGAACCCGTTTCTTAATTTGTACCTATATGGGTTGTTTCCATATAAATACATGTGTTTATATTATATCTATTTATATATTATATATAATAAAAGTATTTATATATTTATAGTTATATTTATAACTTCTGATGACTTAGACCTTCAAAAATATATCACTTTTAAGTTATTATTTTATTATTTTCATTGATTTTTTGATCATCTACACTATTTTCTGTAAAGAGTTTATTAATATTAAGAAGCCATGGTTTACATTTCATGTCAAACTAAAAGTTATCAATGTAGAGTAGATGAGAGTTAACCTTATGACCAGTCATTACTTTGATAAAAGCACTATAGAATAGGAGAGACATCTTTGTCTATGGAGACCCAAGCTGACTGATATGTATAAGCAGAGAATTGCTACTATTTATATTTTGGCTGCTATAGTGGGATCAATGACAGCCATGATAGAGATATTCCAATACTTGCTGAAAAACAGAGAAGTACTAGAGTCTGATATGTCAACTAGTCAAGATCTTTGATTTTCAAAACACACCACTTTTTTGGCCAGTGAAGATACATTTATGTCTTTCTGATACTTTCAGGTCTCTTAGCAACACTACAAAATTAGGCAAAGCTTTACTGAAAATTTCATACTACACTTTGAACAGGGATCACAGTCATAAAACCATTTTTCAAAATTTTGTTGAAGCCAGTGCTTTGGTGTTGGACAAATTCCATTTTAAACTTTGAATGTAAAGCTTATAAGGAGCTTATTTAATCCATTCATTTAATTACATCAAAATTATTACAAAGTGAATGCTTATTGTCCCTAAAATAACAAAAATTCAATTTTTGCAAGAAGCTCATCAACAGTTTTGGCTAAGAATACTTCTTTTTTTTGTTTGTTTTATACTCAGTGAGAGGAGGGAAGACAGAAACAGACTCCCACATGCATTCCAACCAAGATTCTGCTGGTAATCCCACTAGGGGGCGATGCTCTGCCCACTGAGATGTTACACCATTGCTCAGCAACTGATCTCTTCTTATAGCTTGAGGCAGAGGCCATGAAGCCATCCTCAGCGCCTGAGGCCAACTCACTCCAATCAAGCTATGGCTGCAGGAAAGGAAGAGAGAAAGAGAGAGAAGCGAGAGGGGGAGGGATGGATAAGCATATGGGCACCTCTTTTGTGTACTGGGAATTGAACCCAGGAAATCCATATGACAGGCTGACACTCTACCACTGAGCCAACCAGCCAGGGCAGGATACTTCTTAATAAATGTTATTAATATACTAATAATGTGTTACCTAATATAAAGGTGTGTGGACCCACCAAATTAAAGAGTCACAGAACAAAAAAAATAAAATTATAAATATATAAAAATGATACGATAATTAAACTGAGCCATCAAGAATGTGGCAACCTTGGAGGGGCAAGATGTCGATGGAGTAAGCGGACATACCAACTTCCGACTCCTAGAACCAAAGTGGATTATAACTTGATTTTAAGAACCATCATATGAATAAACCAACGCTGAACTGGACTGAGAGGACTCTTCAACCAGGGAACACTGAAGAAGCAACATTGAGACTGCTAGGAAAAGTGAAAACGTGAATAAGGCTTCCCAACTCTCCAGAGCAAAAGGCAGTCCGGAGAGACTCATGTGCTGGGAAGGGAGGCCAGCAGAAGGGTAGGGACCTGGGTCCCAGAAACAGAGCCCCAGCCTGTAGCCCTAGAGCCTAGAAGAGGCGTATGGACAGTATTTAGCTGGGAAACAGGTTAGGATACTGTTTGTGAGAAAGAGACAGTTGTCTCAGACCCAGGATTCTTCTTAAAGGGATGGCACAGAAAACCTCCCAAACAACCACTCACCCAGGACTCCAGGAGTCAGGGGGAAAGAACAGGACCAGAGCAGCGGGAAGACAGTGTGGTCTAGAAGGCACAGGGAGAAAAGTTTTGAGGGACAGGCACTCTAAACCATGGGCTGAGTCACTCCACAAATCTGAAACAATATTTCCCCTGGAATCAGGAAGCGGAAGCAGGACACCAGCCAAACAGGCTTTCCGGCGACAATTAGAGCACAGTCGCTTAGAAGGAGGGAGCTTTCAGAAATAAAGTATGGAGTGTTAAGGTGTGAGCTGCAGTGTCCACACCCACACTGCTGAGGGCTTGCTGTAAGGCAGGCAGAGGCAGGGATGCAGAAGCGCGGTTCCATTGGCGGGGGCAGAGGCCAAGCCGGCTGGCGTGAGCTCAGGAGAGCCCAGTCGGGGCAAAGAGGACCTGCGAAAGTGTTCTGGCAGTTGCGGGCCTGCCTGTGACCCCACCTGTGGGGAAAAAGCAGGAGCCTAAAATGGGAAGATATCTACCATTAGGCAGGTGCAAGCAGGCGTACAGTGGCACCCGGCCTCTGAAGCTTGAAGCCCTGCCCGTGGAGGTGGGGTGGAAACCCAGTGCACAGCAGAGCACATAGCAGCAGCCCCGACCAGCCGAGGTTGGCGGGGGTGGGGCGGAGGACAGGCTAGCAGCTGAGCACACACCAGAAGCCCATCCAGGCCAGAGGGGCATGCTGACAGGGACCCACAGCTAAGCCAAAGTGCTCACCCTTACACTTGGTGCCCAGGCTTCTAGTCTGAGTGTGATGTATGGTCTCACCCATGAGAGAGGGGCGAAGGCAGAGACCAGCTGAGGCTTATAGAGCCAGGCAGGAGAACACAGCCCTTCCTGTGGAGGCAAGGCGGAGACCTCAGCAGCCAAGGCCTGCGCTGGCAACACCCACACCCAACCACCCTGAGCAGTGGCAGGGGGGAGAGGCCTGCAGACAAACCACACCTAGGGAACACAGAAGCAACACCCATTGGACTCCAGTAGCCAAACACTTCTTACACACAAAAAAAATGGGAAGGCAGAGAAATGCAACCCAAATGAATCCAGAGCAATCCCAAGAGAAGAACCTGAATGAATCAGATATAACCAAAGTACCTGATGCAGAGTTTAAAATAATGATAGTTAGGAAGTTCAAAGAGTTTAGAGAAACAATGGATAGTCATTACAAACACCTAAATAAAGATATATCAAGTATAAAAAAGGAAATGAAAATAATAAAAGAGAATCAGACAAAAATGACAAATATAGTTATCAGAACTGAAAACCACAATGGAAGGAATTAAAAGCAGGATGGATGAAGCTGAGGATCGAATCAGCGAGTTAGAGGACAAAATAAAAAAAGGCACAGAAGCAGAGCAGAAAAAAGAAAAGAGACTCAAAAAATCTGAGGAAACTGGAAGGAATCTCTGTGACAACATGAAGAGAAATAACATCCGTATCATAAGAGTTCCTGGAGAAGGGGAAAAAGATCAAGGGATAGAAACTTTTCTTCAATCCAATGATAGCTGAAAACTTCCCTAAATTAAGACTGGAAAACATTTCACACATGTAAGAAGCACAGAGAATTTCACTAAAGAGAAATCCAAAGAAATCTACACCAAGACACATCATAGATAAATACCAAAGCTAAGTGATAAAGAGAAAATTTTAAAAGTTGCTAGAGAAAAAAAGGCTATCACCTACAAAGGAGCCCCCATAAGGATGACATCTGACTTCTCAACAGAAACACTTGAGGCCAAAAGAGAATGGTAAGATATATTCAAAGTAATGCAGAACAAGAACCTACAACCAAGACTACTCTATCCAGCAAGGCTAACATTTAAAATTGAAGGAGAAATAAAGAGCTTCGCATTCAAAAAAAACCTCAAGGAATTCATTAAAACCAAACCAATTCTGCAAGAGATGCTAAAGGGTCTATAGTAAACAGTTCAAATGGGGAAAAGAATATAGCAAAAGAAGAATACAACTTTAAAGAATTAAAAGGCAATAAACAATGACATATTAATAATTAACTTATTGTAAATGGATTAAATGATCCAATCAAAAGACATAGGGTAACTGCATGGATTATTAAACAGGACCCATACATATGTTGTCTACAAAAGACACACCTTAAAACAAAAGATGCACATAGACTGAAGGTAAAAGGATGGAAAAAAATATTTCATGCAAATGGAAATGTAAAAAAAGCCAGGGTAGGCATACTTATATCTGACAAAATGAACTTTAAAACAAAAGCTGTAGTAAGAGATAAAGAAGGACACGACCTAATGATAAAGGAAACAATTCAACAGGAAGATATAGCCATTATAAATATCTACGCTCCAAACATAAGAGCCCAGGCATACATAAAGCAGACTTTGATGGACATAAAGGGTGAGATTAACAGCAATATTATAATAGTAGGGAATTTCAATACCCCACTAACATCACTGGATAGATCCTCAAGAAAGAAAATTAATAAAGAAACAGCAGACTTAAAGGATAGACTAGATCAACTCAATTTAATAAATAACTTTAGAACTTTTCACCCTAAAGCAGTAGAATGTACATTCTTTTCAAGCGCTCATGGTACATTCTCTAGGATAGAACACATGTAAAGACACAAAAGTGGTCTCAACAAATTTAAGAAGATTGAAATCATATCAAGCATTTTCTCTGATCACAATGCCATGAAACTAGAAATTAACCACAAAAGAAAAACAGGAAAATACTCAAACACTTGGAAACTAAATAGCATGTTATTAAATAATGAATGAATTAGCAATGAGATCAAAGAAGAAATAAAAAAATTTATAGAAACGAATGGTAATGCATGTACATCAACTCAAAATTTATGGGACACAGCAAAAGCAATACTGAGAAGAAAGATCATAGCAGTACAGGCATACCGTGAGAAGCTAGAAGAAGCTAAAATAAGCAACTTGACCCTGCTTCTATAAGTAATAGAAAACAACAGCAAATAAAGCCCAGAACTAGTAGAAGGAAGGAAATAATAAAGATCAGAGCAGAAATAAATGACATATAGGCTAAGGAAACAATACATAGAATCAATGAAACCAGGAGCTGGTTCTTTGAAAAGGTAAACAAGATTGATGAACCTGTAACTAAACTCACCAAGAAAAAAAGAGAGAAGACTCTAATAAATAATATTAGAAATGAGAGTGGAGAAATAACAGACATAACAGAAATACAAAGTATTGTAAGAAAATACTATGAAGAACTCTATGCCAAAAAATTAGAAAACCTAGGTGAAATGGACAAATTTCTTGAGTCATATAAACTTCCAAAAATCAATCAGGAAGAATCAGAACACCAAGACAGACCAATTACAACATATGAGATCAAAACAGTTATCAAAAAACTCCCAAAAATGAAAAGTCCTGGGCCTAATGGCTTCACTAGTGAATTCTACCAAAAATTCAAAGAAGAACTAACACCTATCCTCCTCAAGCTATTTCAAAAAATTAAAGAGGAAGGAAGACTTCCAAAGTCTTTTTATGAGGCGAGCATAATTCTGATCCCAAAACCGGGCAAAGACAACACAAAGAAAGAAAATTATAGGCCTATATCCCTGATGAATTTAGATGTTAAAATCTCAACAAATTATTAGTCAACCAGATCCAGCAATATATGAAAAAAATCATACACCATGATCAAGTGGGATTTATTCTGGAGAGGCAAGGTTGGTTCAATATTTGCAAATTAATCAATGTGATTCATCACATAAACAAAAGGAAGGACAAAAATCACATGATAATTTCAATAGGTGCAGAAAAGGCATTTGATAAAATCCAGCACCCATTCATGATCAAGACTCTCAGTAAATTGGGAATATAGGGAACATTCCTTAACATGATAAAGGCCATCTATGACAAACCCACAGCAAACATCATACTAAATAGGCAAAAATTAAAAGAAATCCCCTTTAAGATCAGGAACCAGGAAGGGGGGCCCCCTTTTACCACTGTTATTCAACATTGTTCTAGAATCCCTGGCTACAGCAATCAGACAGGAAGAAATAATAAAAGGCATCCAAATTGGAAAAAAAAGCAGTAAAACTCTCATTATTTGCAGATGATATATTGTATATAGAAAACCCTAAAGTCTCAGTCAAAAAACTACTGGACCTGATAAATGAATTCAGCAATGTGGCAGGATATAAAATTAATACTCAGAATCACAGGCATTTTTATATACCAACAATGAAATGTCAGCAATAGAAATTAAGGAAACTATCCACTTCACTATTGCAACAAAAAAAATAAAGTACCTAGGAGTAAATTTAACCAAGGAGGTTAAGGACTTGTATTCGGAAAATTATAAAACATTGATAAAAGAAATCAAGGAAGATACAAACAAGTGGAAGCATATACCGTGCTAATGGTTAGGAGGAATAAACATCATTAAAATGTCTATATTACCCAAAGCAATTTATAAATTCAATGCAATACCAATTAAAATACCAATGACATACTTCAAAGATATAGAACACATATTCCAAAAATTTATTCGAAACCAGAAAAGAACATGAATAGCCTCAGCAATCTTAAAAAGAAAAAATAAAGCAGGAGG
The DNA here is from genome assembly GCA_037038555.1 of Rhynchonycteris naso. NCBI lineage: Eukaryota > Metazoa > Chordata > Mammalia > Chiroptera > Emballonuridae > Rhynchonycteris > Rhynchonycteris naso. The sequence continues at coordinate 236,783,814 of CM072998.1, forward strand.
TATCACTCTTCCAGATATCAAGGTATACTACAAGGCCATTTTACTCAAGACAGCCTGGTACTGGCATAAGAACAGGCACATAGATCAATGGAACAGAACAGAGAACCCAGAAATAAGCCCATACCTTTATGGACAACTGATATTTGACGTAGGAGGGAAGAGCATACAATGGAGTAAAGACAGCTTCTTTAACTAATGGTGTTGGGAAAATTGGACATCTACCTGCAAAAAAATGAAACTAGACCATCAACTTACACCATTCACAAAAACAAACTCAAAATGGATAAAAGACTTAAATGTAAGCCGTGAAACCATAAGCATCCTAGAAGATAGCATAAGCAGTAAGCTCTCCAACATCTGTTGCAGCAAAATATTTGCCGATTTATCTCCACTGTCAAATGAAATAAAAGACAGGATAAACAAATGGGACTTATCAAACTAAAATGTTTTTGCACAGCTAAAGACAATAGAAACAGAATAAAAAGACAAACCACACAATGGGAGAACGTATTTGAGAATACATCTGATAAGGGGTTAATAACCAAAATTTATAAAGAACTTATAAAACTCAAAACTAGGAAGACAAACAATCCAATTAAAAAAATGGGCAAAAAAAAAATGAATAGAAATTTCTCCAAAGAGGACATGCAGATGGCCAATAGGTATATGAAAAAATGCTCAACATCACTAATCATTAGAGAAATGCAGATTAAAACCACAATGAGATATCTCCTCACACCAGTCAGAATGGCGCTCATCAGCAAAACAACACAGAACAAGTGCTGGTGAGGATGTGGAGAAAAGGGAACCCTTCTGCACTGCTGGTGGGAATGCAGACTGGTGCAGCCACTGTGGAAAACAGTATGGAGATTCCTCAAAAAATTAAAAATTGAACTACCTTTTGACCCAGCTATCCCACTTTTAGGAATATACCCTAAGAACACCTTAGTACTGTTCGAAAAGAAGAAATGTGCCCCCATGTTCCTAGCAGCATTGTTCACAATAGCAAAGATCTGGAAACAGCTCAAGTGTCCATCAGAGGACGAGTGGATTAAAAAGCTTTGGTACATATATACTATGGAATACTACTCAGCCATAAGAAATGATGACATCGGATCCTTTACAACAAAATGGCTGGACCTTGATAACATTATATGGAGTAAAATAAGTAAAACAGAAAGAAACTGAGAACTGCATGATTTCATACATAAGTGTGACATAAAAATGAGACTATGAGCCATGGACAAGAGTGTGGTGGTTACGGGGTGGGGGGAGGGAGGAGAGAGAAAAGAGGGGGAAGGGGAGGAGAGCAAAGAAAGTCAAATAGAAGGTGACAGAGGACAATTTGACTTTGGGTGATCGGTATGCAACATAAATGAATGACAAGATAACCTGGAGATGTTTTCTTTGAATATATGTACCCTGATTTATTAATGTCACCCCATTAAAATTAATAAAATAAAAAAAAGAATGTGGCAGCCTTAAACTTATTACTCCAAAGCATCAGTGCTATTATTGTAGCACATGTAAAACTGCATGTTAACTACCAATTCTAAGATTCTCCTTACCATCATTCACAACTAACATTATAAAAAAGGAGTATAGATTGTTTTACCCTCCACACATCTCTCTAGTCATGGTTGTGTTTCTTGTTACTATCTCGCAGCCCTCAATTATACCAGGAATGGCTGCAAATGTGGTAGCCTGGAAATCTTTTATTGACCTTACTCTAGAGATGCTCTCTGCCAATTCTTCTTTTCTTTTTTTTTTTTTAAGATAGAGAGGCAAGGAAAGAAAGACAGGGACAGAAACATCAAGCAGTTTCTGTATGTGCCCTGACTGAGAATCAAACCAGCAACCTCTGTGCTAAGTCTTCTTCCAGTGTACAATCACATAACATCCAATGTGTATCTATCTGCCTGGGAAGCACCAAAATAAATAAATTAAAAGTAGAGCCACACTTCTTTCTTTCTATTTTATGCTATCTCAAGGATTTTACCTCAGTCTGATTGGTGTTATCACTATGAATAAATATCAACCAAGGACACTGAGGTCCCAGGTTCAAAACTCACTGGTCTGAGCGAGGGATCATCAACATGTGGTCTCTGGCTTGAAGCCTAAGACTACTGGCTTGAGCAAGGGGTCATTGCCTCGGAGGGAGTCCCCATCAAGGCACCTATGAGAAGCAATCGTGATGACTAAAGTGACACAAGTATGAGTTGATGCTTCTCATCTCTCTCCCTTCCTGTATGTGTCTCTCTTTTGCTAAAAAAAAAAAGATTCTCCCTCTTTCTAAGTCATTCTTGCTGTTTTTTAAAATAGAAATCTAGATATTAACAGTTGTTTTTCCTGATTCTTTCTTTTATTCAACAAATTCAACTGTTTCCTAATTTTTTCCAGCACTTAAATTATTTAAGTAAATCATGTCTTGATATCCATATCAAATTTGCTTTTGCACACCCAGTATGTGGTTGAGTTTTTAACGTTGTAAGAAAACAATGCGATGTTTTTAAGATACTCAGTTATGAACTTTGAAAACACTGATTCAATATCATTAGTGATTTGCATTCATCCCAGCAAAAGTCTTACATCTAGAAGTCTTCTCAACTGATAGTCTTACAATCTCAGAAACTGGTTTATAATTTGCTATGTTCATTAACCTTTTCATTTTTTCTTCTGTTTTCATATGAACACCCCTTATTAAATACCTGATTGTTTGATGACTCAGCATAGGCCTTACTTTGGAAACCCATTTGCATCACTGACTCCTGATAAGACTCAGTGGTTTGGCAGAACTGATTTGTCAAGACTAGATGGCTGTGTAGTTGAAGTAAAAAGCAGTCTACTGGCTTTGCTTTTGGAATGTAATTTTTTTTTAATTTTTATTTATTGTAATTTATTGTGTTAACATGGATTCAAGTGTCCCACTGAATATAACATCCTTACCCCCACCCCCATGCCCCTATTTACACCTTCATTGTTCCCCTTCCCCTAACTCCCTCCCCTTTCCTCTGGGGTTTGCTGTCCTGTTATTTGAATCTATGTGTTATGTATATATAATTTCACTAATCCCTTCAACCTTCTCTGACCCCATTCCCTCATTCCCCTTGTCAGTGGAATGTAAAACTTTATTAAAACCAAGAATCTCTGGGCCCAAGGATACGCAGGACTATCCTACCCTTTGACAGCAGGAAGAAGCTACAGAAAATGAAAACTGCATCCACTTACCCTTGTAAGATTGCAAGGGCATGGAATTCTTCAGGGGGAAATGTTAGCATAGGTAGCTAGTTAGTATTAAGAAAGTGGTGGCTACAAGGGGTGGGGGAGAGGAAGGCGGTGTGGGAGGGGAGGGGCACAAAGAAAACTAGATAGAAGATGGTGACGGAAGACGATTTGACTTTGGGTGATGGGTATGGAACATAATCAAATGTCAAAATAACCTGGAGATGTTTTCTCTAAACCTATGTACCCTGATTGATCAATGTCACCCCATTAAAATTAATTTTTAAAAAAGACAAAAAAAAAAAAAAAGAAAAAGAAAGTAAGGGAGCAAATGCAATCAGACTTAAAGCCTAACCTACTAGGGAGTTGAATCAAACAGTAAACCTCATTCACTAGGAAGCCACAGTTATACACAGGCTCCCCAGAGGATTGCCATATTCTCAGCTGATGGGATTTAATCTCCAAAACAAGAAGGAAGAATTGGCTATTAGTCATTAGCTGGGATTACCAAAAGGGAGGGATAAAACAGCAGGGAAAATTCCTTTGGTGGGTGCATGCACAGTAGAAGCCAAAATGGCACAGAGGGAAGTTAGCACATACACACTAAAAAACAGATGATGCAGCAGAACTTTGGGGCACATGGAGTGGGAGCCAAAGTGGTGATATAAAGGGGCTGAGTCTAGCCAGGGAAAATCTGGGGAAAGGATTGGATTGGATGAAGATATGAAAACTGGGATGATTCAAGAAAGAGATTGGTTAGGGGGAGATCCCAGCATAAACCCATGAAGAATAAGAGAATGTTTTACAGTTTGAAAGTCTGCTCATTTCCTGAAAACCAAGAAAATAGAAGGATTATCAAAGACTTTGGAGTATTTGGTACTAGACCCTGCCTATCCTCTACATCTCTGATGGTGTATTATTGCCCTTCAACCCAATAAGTCTTATCAGTCTGCTTAAAAATAAATCCTTAGAGAAAGTACTACCCCATATTCATATGGGATTACTATAAAGGAGTAATAGGAAAACTGCCTCTTACTAAGAGATTGCCATGTTTCAGGCACTGTCCTGTCTTCTGTACTCTGAATAGCCTATGAAGGCCTTCTTGGGCATTTTGAGGGGAAATGCTTCACATTAGGCAGCACAATCAGCAAGTTGCAGAGCCCAGTGCAAGCATGGGGTTCTCTAGAACTAATAGCTGCTTTCTCTACCTCAGCCGCTGCTTCCCTGATATCTCAGGTGGCAGCTTTAGGACATCACTTTAGTTCTGAGAGAGAAAAAGGCTCTGCAACGGGGTCTGAACATACTCCAGCTGTGTCTCTTCGTGTCATAAGCAGTGATGGCCAATCAATTGGCTGACCCAAGGCAAGTATTTATAAAACTATAGATTCCTAAGCCACATGGCCAGAGTTTCTGATTGGGGAGAATTAGGTGCATGGCTGAATTTTGGTAGCACTGGTAAAATGTAAAAACACTTGAATATGGTAATCATGGGTAATCTTGTTTAGAAACCATGGTCAGCATCTTAAACAGTCGTGTTCATATATTTGTTTTCTTAAAAGATTTTTGAAAACTAGACACCTTCTCTGACATTAAGAAGTAAAAATCTAAACTTTTTCATAGTAAGTTTTTAAAAATGCAAATTTTAAGCCATTTAAAATTTTAACTCTTATAGTTAAAAGTTTTAAAAAATGCAAAATTTAAGACATTTTAAATTTTAACTGTTATAGCATCTTTTTAAATGTTTGCAATGGATTTAAATATCTGAGCAATTTGATAGTGATAATTGACCACTTAAAAATATGTTAACATCGTTCTTAAATAAGATATTTTTCATAGTTCCTTTTTCTTCTTAAATTTGTATTTCCTTTTTACTTTCCTTATTGTGATTTAAGTTAATATATTCTTATTTTTAAAAGTTAATTGATCACACTATTACTTTTGTGAAACAAAGTCATTTATTTATTTATTTATTTATTTATTTATTTATTACAGAGACAGAGAGAGAGTCAGAGAGAGGGATAGATAGGGACAGACAGACGGGAACTGAGAGAGGTGAGAAGCATCAATCATTAGTTTTGCATTGCCATTGCGACACCATAGTTGTTCATTGATTGCTTTCTCACATGTGCCTTGACCGCGGGCCTTCAGCAGACTGAGTAACCCCTTCCTGGAGCAAGTGACCTTGGGTCCAAGCTGGTGAGCTTTTGCTCAAGCCAGATGGGCCTGTGTTCAAGCTGGCGACCTCGGAGTCTTGAACCTGGGTCTTCTGCATCCCAGTCTAACACTCTCTCCACTGCGCCACCGCCTGCTCAGACAAAGTTATGTATTTAAATGAAAATGACAAATGTGTACTGTAAGTCTCTAAAGTATGTTAAAAACATCTTTATATACAATAATAGAAACAAATATATTCTAGTTTTGATGAATAATTGTTAACATTAAGACTCAAATTTGGTGACATTTATTTCTCTATTAGTTCATGTACTTGTGTGTGATAAATGTACTGCTAGAATTTACAAGAGTCAATATTAATTCTATTTTCCCCCCTCTTTTATAGAATTAAGAACTAAAACACTTAGTTCACCTAAATAGATAAGATATGGAAGTAGTTTCTTTGTAGTGACCTACTCAATTCATTGTATTCCTTCCAAGTTACATATTCCAAATCACTTAGACATTTATCATAAAATATCATTTCTAATCACTTATCACCTGGCAACTTCCTTTGGGCCTCCTTCAATTTTGTTGAAAACAAAGAATCAGAAACGAGCTAGTTGAAAAAGGATTTGTTAGCCATAACTCTTACCCATTCATTTGTGTCACTGATTTCCTTCAACAACAGTATTCAAACTGTTATTTTGTCACCTGGGAAGTATATTAACCCAAGAGCTATGGGGTATATTAGGGTTCCAAGTAGATATGTCTTTTTTTTTCTGAAGTTGAAAAGGCTGACTGTGAAAGACGTAATAGAAAGGGAGAGATGTATAGACTTATTTTAGGACAATATGCAGGAAAATAGATAACTTGAGAACCCTCTGAGCTCACATACTTGTTGAAATCTTACCATATTTCTTCAAAGATACATTTATGCCCTTAGAGTGTTGCCTTAAAGTCTGCTGAGATTTTTCTATAACAGATTGGTGTCATGAGGTGGATAAGAATAGAATCGTGTCAGACAGTCATGATATATGCTGCCCAGTCCTTAATTTTCAGTGAGGAGAAGGAACACTCACTTAACTTGCTTGAGAAGTCCTCAAAGTAGGTCATCCCTGAGATTCTGCATAGCACCCAAGTTGCTCCTCAAGGAGGAAAGATATCTCTGAAGCAGCCAGAGACAGTGGACTGGCATCTCACAGTCATCAAGTTTATGGGGAGCTGACTAAACATATTCCAGGAACTACAAGACTGAATGACTTGTCATTTCAGTGGCTGCTGAGGGCACCAAACTGTCAGTTTGTTTAGTTGCAGAACAGCCAGAATATTCAAGGGGGATTAAGGAGCTGTCCTTTCTCTTAGACATCAGAAAATGTGACCTGGCATTTAGTTACTCAGTTACTCTGAAGGAAGGCAGCAGCTGACCCTGAGACTGGTGAGTGCTACAGGGTGAGCCAGGGAACAAAATGAAAGGTAGCTGGCAGGCAGGCAGACCTGAGCAGGGTGCTCTGTGACCTGGAGCTCAATGCCAGGGGAGGCAGTAGCAGGGCCCACAGGGAATATGACACAAGGCCAGTGAGAAGCTTGCAGAGGCCTTATGTTCGTGGCGCTGTTGAGTTGGGAGAGTGGTCAATAGGATGGCCAGAATTCCTGACCAGAAGCACAGTGTTTGTCCTTTAGTGATCTCATACCCAGATCCCCCAAATACCACAAGAGCATGGCTGAGCAGCAGCTCAGTGGATTGGGCTTAGGTGGTCTGTGGGAGCCTGCCCTGAGCTTCTGAGAAAATCCCACAGAAAGCCTCAGTTGTTCCTTGGAGCTCTTGGACTCTGCATTGCTTCAAGTCTTTTCTGGTCTAGGGATTCCTGCTTCTGCAGACAAGCAGGTTTATTGGTCACTATAGGAGAGAACACCAGTCACTTGTTCCTGAGTGCATGGTCAGGAAAGGGAACACTGGTTCATGAACCCAAGAAATGCCAATGAAGGTCCCGCAGTGGGACCCTAAGTCACCCCAGGCAGCATCTCTAAAGACGTGCCTTGATAAGGGAAACAAGCCACAGCTGGCGTGGAGGTTAGGATACAGTGGGACTGTCATGTGTGGGATGTGTCCTAGCAGTTGTCAAAGTAGGAGGAAGGGAGAAAATGCTTGTGAGGTTAGTAGAAAGACCCAGAGTGGGAAGTGATTATGGAGAAAGATAAAAACAAAAGATATAAGTAAAAAATCATATACAGAAGACCTCAAAAAGGAACAAGAAGTATAGAAATAAAAACTTGCATAAGATTAATCATCATAGAATGACTAAAGTTAGAAAAGAGAAAGAGAAGCATAAATAGATAATGGAATTTGCTTCAGGCAGCATAGTTTGATGGCTTATTGGGGGGAGGGAAGTGATATCATTCTAAAGCAGTCCAGTATGTTCAGCCTATTTTCATCCCAACAGCTCCCTAGAGGCTTCTTTGATGCAATCATTCCCATCCCCATTGCATGCTTTCATTACAAAGGGGAAGAAAGAGAAAAGGTGATAGAAGGTGAGACAAAGAATGGCCTCTGGGGTGCAGTGGGGCAGCCTCATGCCTCTAAGCTCTCTCTGGGCCACATAGCCTTGTCTAGCCACACTCAGTGGAGTTGTTCACCCACCAGGTGGTGATTTTAGGCTCCCCAGTGAATTGTCTGCAGCCCCTCTCCAACCCTAGACTGCTCCCCTGATGGCTTGAAACCCAACTGTAGAAACTATTTTCCTCTATCAAGCAAAGCTTCTTACAAACAAGATTATGAATTTTCATTTGTTCTCAACCCCATTTGCTCCCAAAAATCTTACTATAGTAAAGAATCCATTAAAGATGAACAGAGCATACTGCACTCTTTTATGTATGCACAATTTACTTGCACAATATCAGCTACTATGCTGCTTTACAACTGATAACAGAAAACTCTAGGAAATTTTTCCATGGTTTGTTTCAATATCCAAAGAATTTCTAGTTATTTGCATGGCTCTATATTTTAGAGTACTTTTGATCCAGTGTGAAAACTTTGGATTTTCCTTTCAATAAACTAGGCTTTATTTTTTCTGTTTAAATGCACAACATACAAGTTTATAATAATTTAACAAAGCATATACATTCATTTTAAATAATCGATGAAATGATAAATCATTCAAAATTTTAGTACATAAACGTCAACAGAAACATAAATGTCAACACTACCATTTTAAAATATTTTGATGAAAAAAAAATTCCCACAAGCCTCCTAAATTAGCTATAAAGGGCTTATGTTCATGTCACTTCTGACTATAATTCTTTGCAGAATGGAGTTCATGGAGATTTTATTAAAGAAGTTAAGAACCTTTGCAAGATTTGTATTAAAAAAAAAAGAATAAGCTGGAAATGAAGCATGACCCAACCTAAGTAGCATAGTGTGTGTTGAAGAAATGGTGCAATGACTTACTAACAATTTACTTGGACATTAAGGCCATATTTTTTAAATAAGTACTTCTAGGGGAAAAATGGCCATCTTTATAAAGAGTAGATTATGGTCCTTAGTAAAAGGCTGGTCCTTGACATCAGAAGGTCAAAAATGTAAAATGACAGATATCTGGTTTCATAGAAATCCTAAGTGATTAAATCAGTATGCATAAATTGAATAATTATTAAAAACACATAGAAAGTTGGCCACTGTACCGTCCTTCCTATATGCTGTGTCCCAGGATGGTCACAGGATTTGGGAATGGGGAGGAGCAACACAAATAGATAGCAAAGCCAACAGGAACAAGGGTGACTAGAGGAGAGGGTCAAGTATCATTCCAAAATGTTTAAATTATGGAAGTCTCATCAGAACTCAGGAAACAGGACACAGAGATTTCTTGAAAGCCTACCTATTCCTCCAGGATTTAAAGGACAGAGGGACACTGTTCTAGGCACACTCGATGCAAATCTTAGGAAAGACCAGAGAAGCCCTATTGCTCCTCCTCATTCTAGTTCTATAGACTTCTTTTTGAGGGACCAACATTTAAACAATAGTAGATTTTGATCCTGAAGCCCTACTTTCCCAACTTCATTAAAAAGTGGAAGCCCTTTACTAACAAACAAAAAGTTGATATTATTATTAAGTCTAATCTTTATAAAATTAAGTGCTGGTAGACAGGGGAGGAAGATTAGTTCTGTATTGCATTGTTTCAAATATTGAAAAATAGTCTCTTCCAAAAAATCTCAGATTTGTCGAGACTGCACAGCATATATGTGTTTTTATATAGCAAAGTATCTTTGGATTCTGGCATTCAGTTCTTTTTCCTCTTGGGTCCAAAACACAACCTATTTGAAAAATGTTTGAAGGTGTCTGTCCTTCTGTTTTAGCATATCATGTGTTATCTTTTAAAATTCTTTTTTTTTACATACATGTTTATTCTTCTATTTTAATCTAAGCCTATACAAAGGGGTCTCCTGTGCCACTTAAATGATCATAAAATTTAGCTGAGTTATTCAAACTATAAATTCAAAGGCCCATCCCCTGAATATTTTGTTCACTAGTCCAGTAGCAGGTCCACAAATCTAGATTTATAGAGTGTTGGTATGAACTTAGGGAATGTTTTGAAAACATTGTGATTAATAATTGTTGGATTAAAAAAAAAAAGACAAATTTTTCTAACTCATACTTTTTGAAAAAAAATCTTTCTTTTCCTATAGTCATTTGGCAAAGTGTTGCTCTTCTCTTATTTATCTGAAGCCCAATAATTATTTCTCCTCGATCAGTGGACACAGAGAATTATACTTGGTGAGAAAATGCATGACAGTTGACTCTTGCTCTGTGCTCAGCCATTCTATTCCAATGTTCCACTGTTCCACTTCCACTTCCATATCCTTGAGAAAAGGGAAATGCACAAGCAGCCAGGGAGAGCAAACCTTCACATGTTCCATTAATAACCAGTCCTTAAAAAGCCATTTCAAAAGGTTTGAAATATAGGTATAGATCAAAGGTAGATTTGGAGCCAATTATGTGAGAAGTATATTTTCTTTAAATTTGTCTCTTTAGACCAGGGAGTCAATGATTCTTTCCAGAGCTGGTATTTCAGTCTTGGTTCATGAATGCCTTTCTGACTAACAAAACCAAAAGTCCTTAAGAAATAAAAAAATCTAATTTTTATTTGTTGATTATGACAAAAGTGCCCTCTATGTGATTTTTAAGCTGTGTGGACACCTATTTCTAAATCCTTCTTGTTTTCCTAATATGAGAGTCAAACTATTACAAACTCAGCATAGATTATGTTACAATAAAATGGTGACTGAAAGGAAAATTTATAATAAACAAAATAATATAAATCCGGTTAACAAAATACTTGTACATCAGCTGTGCCTTGGGAGACATTTCTAAAGAAGCTTCAGAACATTTGGATCTTTGAATAAAGTTTAAAAAAGATTGTAAGCCAACAAGTAAAACTCAACATTTTTCAGATGATGCTATTCTCTTTTACTAAATGTAAAAGTAGTTATACTCATTCTTAGGAAAAAAGCTGAAATAAACTAAAATAAATTGAACAATTAAAACTAAACAAGAGCCCACAATTACATTGAAATTATAATTAATTTATCAATTTGGGAGTCAGGGACCAAACAGAGCAGAAAGGGTTGTTCAGCATTCCAATCCTGGATATATAAATCTGTACCTTGAATTATTTTTGTGTGTTTAGATTTTTAGTTCCCAATCAAGATGACAGAAGGAATTTGTGTATACTATCACTTACTGGTGATATACTTGAGTTGAATAAATAATAACTGACATTAATTGAATACTTACTATGAGTTAGAGTCTGTATTAAGAACTTTAACTTGCGTGATATAATTTAACTCTTCCAACCACTCTACAGCTAGGCATTATTATTATTATTATTATAGCCATTATATAGATGAGTAAACTGAGGGTTAGTAAATGTAAGTAACATGCCCAACTTCACACAGTCACCAAGCACTGTCACTTCCTTATAACTTATCTAGAAAATGGTTTAACAAAGATTTAAAACTTAGTAATTTGACCCTAAGCCCAAAAACTCTTAAGCAATTCTCTAATCTTTTGTAGACCAGTTCACTTGGGAAATATCAGAAAATTGGTGTTTCCATTTTTTTTTTAATGTTCAAAAAATGCTCCCTACTTTAAGTGTATTGATGGGGCTGTGTCTGTTGAATTACTGGACTATCTTGGAAAGGGTGTGCTCCCACCTTAGGGTCTTATTCTTACTCTTTAGCTTTTTTTAATAACAAAAGATTATTCTGGACAAGTTGTGAACCATTAAAAGGCCTCAAAGAGTTGTGAGGTTCCTAAAAAGAAAGAGTTGTAAAGTTGCTTTATTTTTTAAGAAAAATGAGTAATTACTTTCTTGATAAATTCAATTCCTATCATTAGAAAGTAAAGTTAAGAATAAGCTAAATCAAACTAATTTCAAGGTTAAGCTTGAAGACAATAAATACACTATTTCTCATGAAATACTACTAAACAAATTTACAATGAGGTTAGCTACAAAAGGTGATTTATAGATTTAATTCTAGTAGTAATGAAATATGCCCTTATTGTTTCTATGAATCCAGACTAAAACATGTACTTTAATATCTGTATTTCTGAAACAAATTTAATAGCATTCTTTTAACAAATTACTTATACACTTTTAAGGAAATCATATGAACACCAAGAAAATCATGTTTGGGTCCTTCTTGGGAAAGGAACTTCTCAATAGAGAAAATTTGAACTTTAAATGTTTGTGAAAGAGATGACTTTTATAATTGATTTGAATTTTAAAAGCAAGGGAGTTTTTACAAAAAAAAGAAAAGAAAAGATTAAAAAAATGGATTTCCTGGACATGCTTCATAAGCCCTCCTTGCATGTTTGTGATTCACCATATTATTTTCAACAGTTGGATATCTGATCTTACTTATCTCCATGTCTCTGTGCTCAGCATAGCTCTTGCTGTCTGTATGTGCAAAATAAATAAACATACAGAATTATCCAGGATCTGAGAAAACATAACACATTCCAAAACAGAGACAGAAAATAGAAAATAACAGCTTTGCGGTTTAGGTGTTTTGCTAAATAGAATTCTTTAGGATGTGCCTATGTCACACGTACCAGTTAAAACAAGATCTTGCCTATATAGTCAGATTTCTGAGAAAAGAACACTACTCAGCTTAATTCACATGTCTCACAAGTCACTAAAACCTTTTTGATATTCACAGACTCATACTCTGAGAACTTTGAGAATTCCCAAATTCAATCAAACAACTTCATTACATAATTTCCTCTACCATTTAGGAATATGTTTGCTAACATCTTCAATATCCTGGCTGCTATAACTAAATACCACATACTAGGTAGTTTTTAAACAGAAGAAATTTGTTTTTCATAGTTCTGCATGATAAAGTCTAGCACCATTATGTTTGGCTCTCTTCTGAGTCACATATACTCATATGGCCCAAGGGGCCAGGGAGATCTCTGGAGTCTTTGTCATGAACCACTTATCCAGTTCCTGATGATTTCACCCTCACTACTGAAACATCTTCCAAAAATCCCACCTACAAATACCGTCACCTCTCAGGGCTAGAATTTCAACATATGAAGTGTGTGTGTGTGTGTGTGTGTGTGTGTGTGTGTGTGTGTGTGTGTGAAGAAACACAAATATTCAAACTATGGCAACTATGCTCCCTTAGTGTTATCACAGTCAATCTATCAATAGTGGGTATTTTTATATTTTGATCCTAAACACAGAGTTTCTTCCACTGCACAATAGACTGACCATGCATATCATGACCTTGGGATTTGATGTCAGGTGTTCTATGTTCCTGCTAAGAAACACTGTGGCAAATGATTCAAATTAGTTACAGTAAGCCACTGTCTTAGTCACTAGTCACTAGATTGAAAATGACATTGCCAAATTCATGAATGCTGAGGGTTCCTATATTAAATTGCGCATAACATATACACATCCTCTCAAGACCAAAATATTGTCTGTGGAGTAGGGACTGTGTTATGAAAATGCCAGCTTTAAAAAGAAAAAAGTAAGGCATAACTAAGAGTGGTTTATCTCTCATCGTAATTACTTCTTTAGTAATCACAGTTTATATAATTGCTTGTTCCCTAGATACTAGCCACTTATTTGATGACTATATAATTACTGATTACAAATATAATGGTCTATTATTTTATTACTATTATTATTTTAATCTAGGGAGTATAATTTCCTTCAAGAAAAGCAAGACATACTATGAAGCACATTTGAAATTGAAAAAAAGATATATATTTTGTATAAAAGAATTCCCAGTTAATTATCTCAGATGGATCACTCCTACTTGGACTTTTAAAACCAAATCTTGATTTCAAATTTTTACTAATATTGTCATCTCTTTGGCTCACTTAAGCACTTTGTTAATACAAATGGGGTCTAGGTATATGCAGGAATCAGAAGAGAAGAACTTTTAAATCTAAACTATTAGTTCCCTATTCTTTAGGAAACACATGAATTAGTAATTTTGTTATGTAGTTCAGACTTGGGTTTATACTGATTGTTGGTCAAATAAGTTTGTAAAATGTGATTTTATGTTTGCTTGCTTATAGTTTGCATTGGGGGCTGGGTAGTGCCAGGTATATGTGGTCTGTGAAACTGCAATTTACCTTCTTGCTTGGGAAGGGTCATTGTTTTGTTAATGTTTGCTGGAGGAGAGGTTTTAGTGTCAGAAAGTTTTGAAAATAGGAGCAGAAGAGAAGAAGGAGAAGAAGAATAAAGAAACCATGTTTGCAGTAAGGAGCAGAGGGAGCAGAGAAAATGCAAAGTGCTGAAACAGGAGCCATGTTTGGCAGAGAGAGAAAAGGTGTGCAGATGGGGAACTAGAGCTGAGGGGTTTCTGCAAGCTCTGCTGAGACTGGTGAGGCCTTTGATTCTAGGAGAAACCAGAGAAGATTCTCCTGGTTGTGGAACCAGAGAATGCATCAGTGGCTGTGGGAGCCCTGAATGAAAGGGAAGTATTTTCTCTGTGTGTTGGCTCATTGGCCGGTGTGAGACTTTAATAAAGGAATGGCCCACCATTTTCTGGTTCCACTGTTTCTTTACCATCTGCCAGATTCCAATGGGAACCTGCATGTGAATTGCCACAACAGTGGTGGCCCCTGGCCATACATCTTACTAGTGTAAATGTGAAACTGTTCATTCCCCCAAATGTAAACAGTTTAGAAATTACTAACCAATTTTGATGAGCAATTTCATGCTTTAGTTCCAATAATAATCTCATTGACTTTTTTTTTTTTTTAGCCTAAGAAGTTCACAGGAACTTACCAATGATTTGGCTGCCTTAAGGAGTAGAGTGATCATAGTGATGGGAATTTAAAGTCAATTGGCCTCCCTATTTGGAATCAAACTCTTTAACTCTCTTCTGGGAAATTTTTATTGTCCATTAATAAGATAATAATCTAATTTCATCCAGAGCCATGATTCATATAGTTCTCTACAAAACTAAATAATTTATCAAGGTACTGTTTACTTAACTAAAGAAAATGATGGCAAACCCTTAAGAGTCCAGAGTCTGAATTCCAAATAATGCTTAAATATTTACAACTGACTTTCAACAAAAGTTCACTTAGTTCCATTCTTTTACTTTAAGTATCATACAATGGGTGGGTGTGCTAACCAGAAGGCCTTTCATTAGCTTCTGAATTGTTTTATAATTATTAAAAGGTCATTCAAATTGCAATTATTTTCTGTTTGTGTCCATCAGAATACCTAGTATATATCAAAAATAGACTCATGAAAGGGAGTATGTGTCCACTGGATGTATCAAGGAAATAAGGGAAGAATAAAGCAATAGAAGGTGAACTGTCAATAGGAATTATTGCTTCAAAGCCACTAGGAAAACATGCGATTTCTGAACTCAAACATATCAATACTGAAAAAAGTACTCTAGGTCATTTATATAGTGATACATGGGATTTGATTTGAAATGGTTTGCAAATGAGGATGGTCTAAGCAGTAAAAACAGGATCCCCATATATCTCTATCCCTTTTCCATCAAGCCAAGCCAAGCTACTAAAAAATAAATTTGCTTTGTGTTACTGCTTACCAACACAATGTCTCAGGATCAGCTCTTATGCAAAAATCATTGTTTGTGTTTTTTTTTATCATTTTAAATTGAATTTCAAATGATAAATTGCCATTCATTATTGCATATTAAGATAATTGATATTTATGCCTTTTTAAAGTTAATTCTACAGTTGCATATTACTATGTTGTGGCTAATAACGATTTTTCTCTAAAAAAGATAAAATTAAAATATTTCTAAGAAGAATGATTTCTATTATTTAAACATAAAACATATCCTGATTAGAATACAGAAGAGGTAAGGTTAATGTTAGAAAAATATTGCTTTAAAGACTGTACAAGTGAGTGATGCTTATTTTAGAGATTACTGAAATCATAACCATCCTTATTTAATGCATACTCAAGAGTGAAACCCAGCACAGCATGGATGTTTACAAATAAGTGCTTTTTTAAGGGGGAAAAAGAATTTATAAATCTCTGTGCCATACTGGGTCCCACTCTTGAATGCATGTTAGATAAGAGTGGTGATAACCTTGTGGTGATTACCAAGAGGAGGGGTGTGAAGAGGTGGAGGAGGTAATAGGGGGCATAAATGGTAATTGATGAAGACTTGACTTGCGGGGTGAGCACACAATAAGGTATACAGAGATGTGTTGTAGAATTAGGTACCTGAAACCTGTATAACTGCTGTCACCTTAATAAATTAAACTAAAAAATAAATAAATAAAAGTAAAATAATTTTATAACCCACTAAAAATACCCAATATAATTGTACAGACACAATTGAACAAGATACATGTGAATACAGAAAAGACCAGCAGAAAAACACAGGTTTTATTGTGAAAAGTCAATGCTGTAACTATTCAGAAATATGTAAGTAATATTCTGCCATCAGAAAGCTTCAAGAGACCACAATTCCTAAAAACAAGAAAAGCCCAAAACCAAACCAAACCAAACCAAACCAAACCAAACCAAAACAAAACAAAAAATGCTATTAGTGAGATGCTGCAACAACAAAAACAGATTTTCAATTCTCAAAAATATGAATGAGGCATCTAGTTTTAGCTTGGGCATGTTGAGAGCATCATTCTGATTCTCTTAAAACAAGAAGAAGATTGAACAAAGACATAAAAAAAAGAAAATGCATATTACCAATATTGAAAATGAAAGAAGCGTGGCCTGTGGTTGTGCAGTTGATAAAGCATTGAACTGGAACACTGAGGTTCCCAGTTTGAAACCCTGGTCTTGCCTGGTCAAGGCACAAATGGGACTTGATGCTTCCTGCTCCTCCTTCAACTTCTATCTCTTTTTCTGTATTTCTCTCTCTCTCTCTCTCTCTCTCTCTCTCTCTCTCTCTCTCTCTCTCTCTATTCTTCTCCTCTCTAAAATGAATAAAAAATGAAAGAATGTTTCAATTTTCCAGGGCAGATGGCTCTCTTGGTCAGAGCATCACTGTGAAACGCAAAGGTTGCCAGTTCAATCCCCAGTTTGGGCACATACAGGAGCAGATTAATGTTCCTGTCTCCTATTCTCTCTCTCTCTCCTTCCTCTATATCTAATATTAATAAAATAAAGATTTAAAAAAAGAATTCTTAAACTTGAACGATAAGAAAACATAACTTGACAAAAATTGGCAAAATATCTGGTTAAACATCTCACTGAAAAAGAATTATAGATAGCAAATAACATGAAAAATCTCAATATCATTAGTCATTTAAAAAATGTAAATTAAAACCATAGTGAGACACTATCACACTTCCATTACAATAAATAGACAAAATAAAAAACAAAAGAACCTGCAATACCAAATGCAGTTGCAGATGTGGAGTAACTGCTACTCTCATACATTACTGATGGAAATACGTGAGAATATTATGACTATATTTGGAATATCATTTGGAGTTTCTAATAAATTTAAACACACATTCATCATACAATTCAGCAAAAACACTCTTAGGTGTTTATTCAGTGAGTTGAAAATGTATGTTAATACAAAAACCTATTAGCAACTTTATTAATAATTGCAGCTTTATTCACAATTGTCCCAAAGAAAACAACTCACATTGTCCTTCAATAAGTGAATGAACAAATTATGGTACATTTATCCACATAGTGGAATACTACTTGGCCATGAAATTTAGCGAGCAGTTGATTCGTGCACAAACAGGGATGATGAATCTTAAATATATTTTTCTAAGTGAAACAAGTTAGACCCAAACAACTCTTTATTATATAATTTAATTTATATTACAGTCTGGAAGATACAAAACTATAGGGACAGAAAAGTTATCAGTCATTACCAGATTGGAGGTGAAGTGAGTGGTTGGCTACAAATGGGTAGCATAAAGGAATTTTGGGAATTAATAGAACATCATATATGATACTATTATAGTAGAAACATAACTTTCTGAATTTTTCAAAACCCTTAGAACTGTATACCACAGAGAGTGAATTATACTTCATTTAAATGGGGAAAAAAGTCTACCAGGGTGTAGGAAGAATCCAAGGTATACTGCAGCTCATGACAAATTTAATTATATTACAAATGAATATATAACCACATTGGAGCAGTGGAGAAATACAATTGCTAACCTAAGCAACTGTGGAAAATAGAGTTTTGACAAGATATTGTGAGGCTAAAGACAGTAAGATCTGAGCACTGTATTCTAGTTTGTAAGTTTGTTTCTCACTGAATTCAGGTTTGCAACCCTAAAGGGACTTTAACGTAAGCTAGATTTGAACAAGTAAGGTGATATATTGTACATAATGAGAGCCAGGGTCTTGAGTTTGGAGAGTGAAGCTACAAATAAGCAAACAAAAATGTCATAATGAACCCTGTAGTGCTGGATTGGAGCTTAATCTATCAGGATGAACTCATATTTATTTTAACATGATAGATTAGATGGATGATAGATGATAGATATATAGATAGATGATAGATAGATAGATAGATAGATAGATAGCTGGATTGATAGATAGATGATGGATAGATAGATTAGATATAGCAATAAAGATAAGTGCCATATATATATGAAGCAGTGATCCCTAAGAGCACCAATACATTCAGTGTTCAGATCTTGAATTCTAAATAATCTATTCCAGTAAAAGGAATAGGGCTCCTTGAGAAAACTATTGATTATGGGAATAAAGAAAATACTAGATGATCCTGGAGCATCTTGCTTTGTTAAAGTAAGAAAGTGCATAACCATAAACAAAGTATGAGTCGTATGGAAAAGGTACGGTGGCTAATTGAAAAAAACTCCCAAAGGCCAAAACTGAAAAAAAAAAAAATTGTAATAAAAAATAATAATTCTGAACACCAAAAGTAACCAAAAAAACCCATGAGTCATATAAATGTAAATAAGTGATCAAATAAACAAATGGGGAGAAGGGATAAATCTTATGTATAGAATTACTATTAACAAATGTATAAAAATTAGGGAAACAAAAATATTACTATTATATCACTATAGCATTAATTATTGCAGGCAAAAATTCCATGGATAAATGCTAAAATTAGTGAGTGCAACTCTGAGCAAAACCAGAACATTTTGCCTAGCCTCAAATGATTTCTTACAAAATATTAATTACTGTGGTCATTTTAACTTCTATCCATAAATTCTTTGGCATTCCTCCTTCCAGGAGACAGGGCTTAAGTTCCCTTCCCTTGATAATGGGCTGGACTTAATAACTTGTTTACAAAGAATACAGTATGTAAGGAGAAAATAGAAACTTAAAACGGAGGGAGAAACCTGGAAATACTCCAAGAGTATTAACATTATAAAACAAGGATAGATGGAGGAACTTTGAGAGACTAGAGAAAATTAAGAAAAAATGAAAATAATTTGTGGTATTCTTGATAAGATTCTAAAATTAAGAAAAAGACTGGTGAAAAAAACTTGGAAAATCTGAATCAAGGCTATAGTGTACTTAATAGAATTGACATTAATTATTGTTAAAATTCTCTATTATATATGTAATATTAGTGTCAATATTTTTGAGAGTTATACCATGGTTATATATGGTGTTAGCAATGAGGGATTCTAGGTGGAGGGAATATAGTAGTACTCTATTATCTCTGCAACTCTTATTGTATGTCTAAAATTATTTTTAAACAAAAAGTTAAACACATATTTATAAGTTACTCAAGGAATTCTCAACCGTATAATACAGTAGCCTGAAAATTTCACAGAAGTGGAGTGTATTTTTTAGATATAAGAAAAACATACAGAATGACAACTAGTGTATACACCATTATAGACAGATTGAGTCTGCAGGTATCTGCTGATGACTTGTGACCTGTGAACCATCATGCTGTCTATGAAAGATATAAAATTAAATCATGTACAGCTCCAACCTTGAAGAAATAATAAATTTTAGATGTTCAAAACCAATGAAAGCAAATAATTTCAATTCAATATAATGTGATAGAAATTAAAAGAAGATATTAATTTTGTCTGAGGGAGTTCAAAAGGACTCATGGAGGAAAGGACTTTTCAGTCAGGTGCACCTTAAATTACCCAGTGAATGCAGAAATTCTCATCTCCTCTTTGACCTATTATAATGTACACTTATCCTTCCCCAATGAGTCCATCTCCGAGTTCTCCTTGTTTCACCATTCAACTTCTTTTTTCATCTTTCTTATCCTTTCTATACCCAAAATTACTGTCCTTATCTTTTGCTGCCACAGATGCAGTAGGCTCCTAACAAGTTTACCTGCCTCTTACCCGGCACACTGCAACCCAAGTGACTCTTTGGAAATGAAGATGAATTATTCCTCATTTGTTCCATAAATATTTATCAAATGCCTACTACATACCATGTAGTGGGCCCTCAGCTTACTTAAAACATTTCAATGAAATCTCTCATGAAAGTTCCTGGAAGGATGGGAGAAAGAAGGACAAAAAAGAAAGAAAAGGAATGAGGGAGAAGAAAAATCGAAGAGAGGAGTATAAGATGCAAACACACAAGGGAAGAAGGTATAGCACTAGTGAAGAAGTCTTCAGAGTGACCCACATGCAGGATGCCGGTGGGGTGCCAGGAGATGACCCTGCTGAAGAGTTTAGGGCCAGAGTGAGACATATGGAGAGAAAATGTAAATTTAACCCAACATGCCAGAACAGGAGGTGGCACAGTGGATAGAGTGTCGGACTGGGATGCAGAAGACCCCGGTTCAAGACCCTGAGGACTCCAGCTTGAGCGCGGGGCCCATCTGCCTTGAGCAAAAGCTCGCCAGCTTGGACCCAAGGTCGCTGGCTCCAGCAAGAGGTTACTAGGTCTGCTGAAGGCCCGCAGTCAGGGCACATGTGAGAAAGCAATCAATGAACAACTATGGTGTCACAAAGGCAATGAAAACCTAATGATTGATGCTTCTCATCCCTCTCCGTTCTTGTCTGTCTGTCCTTATCTATTCCTCTCTCTGACTCTCTTTCTGTCCCTGTAAAAAAAAAAAAAGAAATTGATGTATGCTCATTATCATTTGTTTCTAGAAACTTTTTTATTTCTTCTTTGATCTCATTGTTAATCCATTCATTATTTAATATCATGCTATTTAGTTTCCAAGTGTTTGAGTATTTTTCAGTTTTTCTTTTGTGGTTAATTTCTAGTTTCATGGCATTGTGATCAGAGAAAATGCTTGATATAATTTCAATCTTCTTAAATTTATTGAGACCATTTTTGTGTCCTAACATGTGGTCTATCCTAGAAAATGTACCCTGAGTGCTTGAGAAGAATGTATATTCTACTGCTTTAGGGTGAAAAGTTCTGAAGATATCTATTAAATTGTGTTGATCTAGTGTATCCTTTAAGTCTGCTGTTTCTTTATTAATTTTCTTTCTTGAGGATCTATCTATCCAGTGTTGTTAGAGGGGTATTGAAATCCCCTGCTATTATAGTATTGCTGTTAATCTCGCCCTTTATATCCATCAAAGTCTGCTTTATGTATGTTGGGGCTCCTATATTTGGTGCACAGATATTTATAATAGTTATATCTTCCTGTTAAATTGTTCCCTTTACCATTATGTAGTG
Organism: Rhynchonycteris naso; assembly: GCA_037038555.1. Classification (NCBI taxonomy): domain Eukaryota; kingdom Metazoa; phylum Chordata; class Mammalia; order Chiroptera; family Emballonuridae; genus Rhynchonycteris; species Rhynchonycteris naso. Next base: position 236,805,281 of record CM072998.1, read on the forward strand.
TCATTCTTTTTAAAACTTTTTTTTTTTAATTTTATTCATTTTAGAGAGGAGACACAGAGTAAGAGAGAGAGAGAGAGAGAGAAAGAGGGGAGGAGCTGGAAGCATCAACTCCCATATGTGCCTTGACCAGACCAGTGCAGGGTTTTGAACTGGCGACCTCAGTGTTCCCAGGTCGACGCTTTATCCACTGCGCCACCACAGGTCAGGCAGTAGTGTCATTCTTTACCTCTCACTACAGCCTTTGTTTTAAAGTCTATTTTGTCAGATATAAGTATTGCTACCCCGGCTTTTTTTATATATATATATTTTATTATTATTAATTCTAATGGGGTGACACCAATAAATCAGGGTACATATTACAATGAAAACATCTCCAGGTTACCTTATCATTCAATTGTGTTGCATACCCGTCACCAAAAGTCAAATTGTCCTCTGTCACCTTCTATCTGGTTTTCCCTGTGTCCCTCCCCTTTTCCCTATCCCACTCTTTCCCCCCTCCCCCCATCCCGTAACCACCACTATATTGTCCATGTCTCATATTCTCACTTTTATGTCCCACCTATGTATGAAATCATGCTGTTCTCAGTACCCCGGCTTTTTTTTCATTTCCATTTGCATGAAATATTTTTTTCCATCCTTTTACCTTCAGTCTATGTGCATCTTTTGTTTTAAGGTGTGTCTCTTGTAGACAGCATAAGCATGGGTCCTATTTCTTTATACACGCAGCTACCCTATGTCTTTTGATCAGATCATTTAATCCATTTATATTTAAGGTTATTATTGATATGTAGTTGTTTATTGCCATTTTATTCTTTAAAGCTGTATTCTTCTTTTGCTATATTCTTTCCTCCCTTTGAACTGTTTACAACAGGCCTGTTAGTATCGCTTGCAGAATTGGTTTTGGTTTTAATGAATTCCTTCAGGCTTTCTTTGTCTGGGAAGCTCTTTATTTCTCCTTCAATTTTAAATGTTAGCCTTGCTGGATAGAGTAGTCTTGGTTGTAGGTTCTTGTTCTGCATTACTTTGATTATATCTTGCCATTCCCTTCTGGCCTCAATTGTTTCTGTTGAGAAGTCCAATGTCATCCTTATGGGGGCTCCTTTGTAGGTGATAGCCTTTTTTTCTCTAACAGCTTTTAAAATTTTCTCTTTATCCATTAGCTTTGGTATTTTACCTATGATATGTCTTGGTGTAGATTTTTTTGGGTTTCTCTTTAATGGAGTTCTGTGTGCTTCTTGAACATGTGGAATGTTTCCCAGCCTTAATTTAGGACAGTTTTCTGCTATGATTTGATTAAACAAAGTTTCCATTTTCTGTCCTCTCTCCTCTTCTTCCGGAACCCCTATGATGCGAATGTTGTTTCTCTTCATGTTGTCACAGAGCTCACTTAGAGTTTCCTAACATTTTTTGAGTCTCTTTTCCTTTTTCTTCTCTGCTTCTGTAACTTTGTTTATTGTGTCCTCTAACTCGCTGATTCGATCCTCAGCGTGATTCATCCTGCTTTTAATTCCTTCCATTGTGGTCTTCAGTTCTGATACTGTATTTGTCATTTCTGTCTGATTCTTTTTTATTATTTCAATTTCATTTATTATACTTGTTATCTCTTTATTTAGGTGTTCATAGTGAATATCCATAGTTGCTCTAATTTCTTTGAACATCCTAACTATCATTATTCTAAATTCTGCTTCTGGTAATTTAGTTATATCTGGTTCATTCAGGTCCTTCTCTGGGGATTTCTCCTGATTCATTTGGTTTGCATTCCTCTGCCTGCCCATTTTATCTGTGTATAGGCAAGTTGTGTCCACTGGAGTCCAGTATGTGTTGCCTTTGTGTTCTCTAGGTGTGGTCTGTCTGCAGGCCCGCCACCCTCTCTGCCGCTGCCTAGGGCAGTTGGGTATGGGCGTTGCCAGTGCCAGCCCACTGCGGTTGTTGCTGTGATTTCCGCCTCTCCTCCACGGGAGGGGCTGTCACTCAAGCCACAAGCTTCCAACATCTGTAGCAGCAATATATTTGCCGATTTATCTCCATGGGCAAATGAAATTAAAGGCAAGATAAACAAATGGGACTATATCAAACTAAAAAGTTTTTGCACAGCTAAAGAAAATAAGAACAGAATAAACAGACAAACCACACAATGGCAGAACATATTCGACAGCACGTCTGATAAGGGGCTAATAACCAAAATTTATAAAGAACTTATAAAACTCAACACCAGAAAGACAAACAATCCAATCAAAAAAATGGGCCAAAGAAATGAATAGAAATTTCTCCAAAGAAGACATACAGATGACCAATAGGCATACGAAAAGATGCTCAACATCACTAATCATTAGAGAAATGCAAATTAAAACCACAATGAGATATCACCTCATACCAGTCAGAATGGCACTCATCAGCAAAACAACACAGAATAAGTGCTGGCGAGGATGTGGAGAAAAGAGGACCCTTCCACACTGCTGGTGGGAATGCAGACTGGTGCAGCCACTGTGGAAAACAGTTTGGAGATTTCTCAAAAAATTAAAAGTCAAACTGCCTTTTGACCCAGCTATCCCACTTATAGGAATACACCCTAAGAACACCATAGCACTGTTCGAAAAGAAGAAATGCACCCCCATGTTCGTGGCAGCATTGTTTACAATAGTGAAGATTTGGAAACAGCCCAAGTGTCCATCAGAAGATGAGTGGATTAAAAAGCTATGATACATATATACTGTGGAATACTACTCAGCCATAAGAAATGATGACATAGAATCATTTACAACAAAATGGATGGTCCTTGATAACATTATACGGAGTGAAATAAGTAAATCAGAATAAAAGAAAAACTGAGAACAGCATGATTTCATACATAGGTGGGACATAAAAGTGAGACTATGAGACATGGACAAGAGAGTGGTGGTTATGGGGTGGGGGTAGGGAGGGGAGGGTGGGATAGTGAAGAGGGAGGGGCACAGGGAAAACCAGATAGAAGGTGACAGAGGACAATTTGACTTTGGGTGACGGGTATGCAACACAATTGAATGATGAGATAATCTGGAGATGTTTTCATTGTACATATTTACCCTGATTTATTGGTGTCACCCCATTAAAATTCAAAATTTAGAAATAAATGAAAATAAATAAATAAAAGCAATTTAAACCAACATAGCTAATTCTCACAAAGAATAACCTAGAGAATATAGATACTTATTTGTCAATAAAATCTAAGTATTAGAAAAAGAGGAAGGATGATAAATAAAACTGGCTTTTTTCTCGCAATTGCAAATTTACTCTCTTAAAACAAAGTAGAAACCTGAATCTATTCATAGAAGACCTGTCAATAGGTCGAATTCCAAATTACTTTAATGTTTTTATTCAATGAATTTATCAATCTACTTATATCAAACACTGGCATCATTCATCAACTTTACTCTTTAGTGAATATGCTAATATCTGTGTTAGTGTCTCATTATTTGAGAGAAAAATAAATTTCTCTTTTATAGACAAAAGATCTTGAAATGGTTAGAAATAATTATACAAAAAGCATGATATTTTTGTACAAGTATTATATACACTCATACTACAACAATGACTACAAGTTCTTTTGGCCACATTGTCTCCCTGAACTAAAACCATAAAAGTGATGCATACAAAATGAGATACTTCTGTTAAAAAAAAAAATTATTGATTTTTAGAGAGTGGGGGAGGGAGAAACATTGTTCCACCTATTTAAGCATTTATTTTTTCATGTATGTGCCTTGATGAGGGATAAAACCCACAACTTTGGTGTGCCAGGACAATACTATTCAAATGAGCTATCCAGCCATGGGGAGTTACCTCTTAAATAAGGTAGACAAGTAGTATCTATTAAAGCTATGAAATCTGTGTACTCATTTCCCTTGTCCAAGACTTTGATATACTAGATTTCTACTTAATCCAATTCATGATCATTTATGTGAAGTGTATTCACACACCACTCTGAGCAGCTGTGCCTATACAGGTAATCTCTGATGAATTAATGGTCAACAAATGCATGATACCATCAATGGTCTTTATAAAAACTTTTTGATTTATGAATCTTTTCAACTATCTAATCTAAGATGATATAGTTAACTTGAACCAGTATTTAATTCAAATAAAAAAGTTTATAATCCATGTGTTGACATCAAAATATAGCTTATCAGGTATACACTTATAGTAATATTGTGTTTAAATATCACTGCACAAAAATAATGACTGTAATGAAAGTCTTCTAGGACCATAGTGGATAATTGTAGTTTCTGCTAGAAGGAGAACAAACTCTTTTACAAAGTCTTCTCAGAAATTTCCAATTTTCATCGAAATATAAATATGGTTATATTTAAGTAAGTTACTTGTAATTTGTACTATAATAAACATATTAATGGAAATAGTACAAAAGGCAAACAAAAAATGGTAAAGCTGAGAGACTTCCTACTATATTTCACTACACCAGCCACACTTTCCTTTTTATTACAGTCCCCCCTTGCACCCAAGAAGCTGAAGCAAACTTGCACTATTACCTAGGCAACAAAAATAGACTTGCACATTTTCTAGTGAAAAATATAGAAAATAAAAGCCCCACTTCAAGCTAGCCATGCCTTTGACATTTGCCAATCTGAATGCAAAGCTGAAACTTACTTCCATATCCACAATATTTACAAAAAGTTGATTAAGAAACCATATTTTAAAATAATAATTTTTAGTCTATAGATTATTTTTTAAGGATTAGCAGCACAGTACAAAAGCAAATAATTGCTAGAAATCTACAGATAAATAGCAATCTGAAAATGTGAGAGATTACCTCTTTTAGGGGCAAAACAATAAAATTGGAGAATTTTAGGACTGGGGTGGATTTTCAGAAGTCTTGAACATTAGCACCTTCATACAGCAGGTGCTCCTCAGTGTAGGATGAGTGAGTGATGAATAGGTGAAATGTCCTCATGCTCCTGCCATTAGACAGAGTTGTACTTAACTCATCTCAGGAAAATTAACCTGTTTCAAAGTTTCTAATGTAGATATTCCAAATACTCTTTGGTAACTGAATTCATTGTTATTATTTTCAGGATTCCTGCTAACAAACTATAATATTCCATTATTCTACATCAATCTCTGAGTCCAAGATTTGTCTCTCGCTCTGCTGCATTTAAGCTCACTTTCTCTTGTCTACTTTTTCAGGGAAAACATAAAACAGATTCTCACTTTTTCTACTTTCCCAGTGCTCAGAAAATCTACTTTACCTCACGACATTCCACTAAAGAGGAAAAAAAAAAAACAAACAGTCTGAATTCTTAGAAGAGTAGGATTGGATTATTCTGTGGAGAAAGCTGAGGCAGTTGGAGCCATGGTAATAACCAATAGCCTGAAGGAAGTGTGAGTATATAGAAGTGGCTATTTTCATATTTGTAGACTCAGAACTGTTAGAGATGACATAGTTCTTCAAAGTTTTGTGTTACCTAGTCTTTATGTTGTATATTACTAAATGAAGGTCAAAAGAAGTTAGATAGATTTTCTAAGGTTACATGACTAGTTAGTGTCCAACTGGGGATAAAAACCAGGTTTTCTGATGGTCTTAAGGGCTCTGTCCTCTACCACAGTACATACATACACCTTGATAAGATATTTTACCAAGAGGAGACATGATAGAATGATAGAAGAAGCCCTCTGCTGATTGGCATCAGCAGATCTGTTTTAGTAATAATTATTATTATAGAGAACACTTGAAAATAAGGTAGGCACTGCACACTAAATGATTAATTTTCAAGATCATTTTTAACCTTCACAACAATTTAATGAATTAGGTGATAGCAACATTTCTTTTGCAAATGAAGACATTGAGGTACTAAGTTTAAGTTGTTTAGCTCAAGATCATATAGTAATTGGCATAGTATACCCTTAAAAATGACCCAACTAGGCCAATTAACATGTTTCAGCTATTATTTAGTCAAAGCAATGGGGAATTGAATTCTAAAACCACATAGTTTGTGAAATAAATGTAAGAAATAATCTTCTCTGCTATTTTGCAATTTTCTTACAGAGTTTCCAATACCTCTTCCCTCAGTGTCCATTATATGCCCACAAGCATAAGAATGGATGCAACCTCAGTAAAATTAGACAGCAAAGCAAAAATTGATGGTGGTAAAATTTGTTTTAATCCTTGATAACACAAATTCCAGAACCCTTCTGTAGGACGGTGTGTGTCATAGGTGAGCCAACACTGGTCCTAGGCTGCCTGTGTAGCTCTTGTCAGTGGAATTGAAGGGGGAGGAACTAGAATTGAGCAGGGAAGCTGTGAACATCGCATTTTTAAAAACGCTGTTTTCAAGAGATAAAGAACAATATGAGAAATGCAAAAAAATTTTAAAAACCGCAACTACCTCAAGCCCACAGCAGCCATGCTGTAAATAAAACCAAAACCTCTTGGAAAGAATCAATGTGACATTTATAACTTCAGAACAGCAACATCTCTGCAGTGAACACTATGTGTAAGGAATGGCAAAGAGGACATGTCTTTTCCCAGCAGGAGGGAATTTGTCTGTGCACAAATTGGTCTTGTGTACAGTGAAATCAATATTGGTGTGTGGAAGTGAGTTCACCAGAAGTAAGATAACTGATCAATACTATAGCTCAAACCATCACCCTCATCCTTGGCTCAGGATTCCCATGAAATCATTAGGCCATTATTTACTTGTGGGCTTACCTGGATACTGAATAATCACCTTACTTTATTTTTTTTTATTATTTTATTCATTTTAGAGAGGAGACACACACACACACACACACACACAGAGAGAGAGAGAGAGAGAGAGAGAGAGAGAGAGAGAGAGAGAAGAAAGAGAAAGAAAAAGAGAAAGTGGGGAGGAGCTGGAAGCATCAACTCCCATATGTGCCTTGACCAGACCAGTGCAGGGTTTTGAACTGGCGACCTCAGTGTTCCCAGGTCGACACTTTATCCACTGTGCCACCACAGGTCAGGCTTCACCTTACTTTAAAGTCAGCTGAAGACATTCTTAAGGGGTCATTGTCCTGCCTACCACAGTACCACACATATCTGACTAGTTCATCATTTATAATACAAGAGTGGCATGTTTGAAAAGTATAGTAAACTTTTGATTGATGTAAATAAATATGGAGAATATAACTACGTGTTTAGAGGAGGACTGCTGCCTGTTTTGTTGGAGTGTTAGATAATAGTTATTTTCATAACTCAATGTACCTTCAATATTATAAAAAGACAGATGAATAAAAGTTGAACTAGGGTTAAGAGTATGCTAAGTCACACTGATAATTCTTATAAGAATAAATATTAATTTAGGAAGACAGTAAGAACTCCTTACATCCAATGTCCCCTTTTTATTTGGGATTTCTTGTCTATTTATTATTATTATTCAAGATCTAAAACTTAATTTCTGAATGAAAGATATTTCTGTTGTGGCTATACAATTTTTATTTACTTGAGAAAACAGCTTTATATTACTTTATTTAAAATCAATCTAGGTTAGTTTGACGAAAAGAAAATGAGTAATTTTGCATACTAGTATTTCTGAGCACAAAGGAGAAAGAATGTCCGGTCCTGTGTGCCCAGTTATTAGAGTTTTGCAGGAGGACCAACCCTAATGGTGGATTTTTGTCCACCTGGTATTATGTTAGAAATAGAACATAAAACACAGATGGCCTTGAAAAAGTAACAAGTCAGTGACCTTCTGTAACCCTGAATTGAAGACTTTCATATTGGCTTTGGCATTTACTATTTAAATTTAATCTTCACAAAGAAATGAAACCACTGATAGGCATCATTGCCATTTTACCTACCCTCCCTCCTTCCTCCTTGAAACTTCAGGCCAAACAGTCTGATTAGAAATCACCACTGGCAAAAGTCTGAAAGAGCTACAGAGCCTTTTCCAGGGTCAAGGTCATCGAAAATGAGTTTTATATTTTAACCTATACATAAGACAAATGATACCAGGTATAAGTATTTTAAAAAGTACATGTTAGAAACCTGACATAATTACTCTTCAGAATTAATTATGCAATTTATTTCTTGAAAAAATAAAAACTAGCCTGATCAGGCAGTGGCGCAGTGGATAAATAGTCGGACTGGGACACGGATGACCCAGGTTCAAGACCCCAAGGTCGCCGGCTTGAACACAGCTCACCAGCTTGAGCCCAAGGTCACTGGCTTGAGCAAAGTGTCACTTGGTCTGCTGTAGTCCCCAAGTCAAGGCACATATGAGAAAGCAATCAATGAATAATTAAGGTGCTACAACAAAAGAATTGATGCTTGTCATCTCTCTCCCTTCCTGTCTGTCCCTATCTGTCCTTCCTTCTGTCTCTCTCTGTCTTTGTCACTCACATAAAAAAGAAAAGGAATAAAAACTATATCAGAAATAATTTTAAGGAAAAATGACTTGAAAAAATATTTGTTTCTGAAATGCTCATTAAGAGCTAATCTATCTAATGTGAGGTAGATTTTCTGTAGACCTGCAGTCATCTAAAACTGTTTTACAGGACTATAGTTAATCAGTTAATTAGACCTAGAAAAACTGGCAGACTCATGGAGTTCAGTTTATATACTTCAGAGTCAATTGCCATGGCTTGCTTTGTAAAATAAAGGCAAAAATCTTGGAATTTATTGCTTATGTGAACGAAGACAGTATGATAACAAAGGAAAAGCTGAGAAGGTAGTTTGGAAAGTCTCCAAAACTATAAGAATTATCTGAACAAATTTTTACCATAATTTTGACAGAAGAAGATACATTGAATAGACACATGAATTTAATGTAACAAAGCAAACAAGAACAAAGGGTGTGTAGACAACAGGGCATCCATTTTTTTCACGGTGAAGATTAGTGTCATTCATTTAAATTACCTCAGAGTAATAGTTCCAGAGTGATATTCCTGACTCAATAAAATAAAGCATAAAAAAGTGTACAGAAGTTGGAAAATGGATATATTTTTAAAGTATTATAAAGTAATAACCCAGCAGCTTCTTATGTAATTTAGAATGCAATAAAATAAGATGAAGGATTTGATATGTCACTCATCTCCCACTTCCTAATTCATAGCACCCATTCTTTCCTCTATACTAAGGTGACCAGACGTCCTGTTTTTGATGGAAGTCCCAATTTTTAACAATTTGTCCTGCATCCCGCAGCATTTTTAAAAAGTTCCGATTTTTGGAAAGAATGCACGAAAAGCTAGGGAACTGCGGGAGAATGGGAAGGGAATATACAGTTTTCGGAGGGGAGACCCTGCCTCCACCTGGAAGCGCCCACACTACCGAAAGAGCTGGCTGCCCCAAGCAGGGCCCAAAAACAAAGAACTTCTGGGACTGTCAAGTCCCCTAACTACCCATAGGCCTGCGTCTTGGATGCCGGCATGTGGCTCCGGGCTCCGCAAGGCGCAAGCCGCTCGGTCTCCAGCATGTGGCAGGGCTAGACGCAAGGAGCCCGGCCACCGCAAGGACAAGGACGAGTCCAGGCAGGGAGTGTGCAGGACCGCTCATGTGCAAGGAGGCGGCAGTGCTGCCCTGCCTGCTCCCGCGCGCTTGTGCATCTCTGTCATCGGTTTCCGGACTGTGTAACCCGATCCCTCTGACTCACTCAAAATTTCCCATATAGTAATATTTCTGAAAATTATCTTTTTAATGATGTGTCATTATTAAAAAAATATATTGATGAGGAAAAGGTTAAATCTTGGACATCAGAAAAAATCACAATAGAGAACAAATGGTTAGGAATATTTTATCATTTGAAACAAATCATGTTCCATACAATAATACACTAAAAATTGTGGAATACGCACTGTCTTTACCAGGAACTAATGCTGCGACTGAACGCATTTTTCCTACGGTAAATAAAGTGTGGACATCAGAAAAATCACAATTAAGTGTTGAGACTTTGAAAGACATTTTATGTGTAAAATAGAATTTAACAAATTCTTGTGAAAAATTTCATGACCCTTTAAACAACAACAGCAATCTACTTAAAAAAAAATCACTCAAATGAGAAATATGCCAAAGAATAAAATAATACAATACATATTTTTAATGTATTATATTTGTAAATTATACTTATGTTGAAATTTTAAAAAATATATTACAATACTATTTTTACATTCTATGAAAAATTTTTTTGCTCCATATACACCAAATTTTTAATCAAGAACCTCCCCCCTCCCCAGTCAATGGAGTCCCGCTTTACTAATTTTAAAATCTGGTCACCTTACTCTATACCCTTGATGAAAAACAATATCACAAGAAAAAGAAAAGTAATGAAAACAACTCTTCCATTCAAGACCCTGTTTAGAACTGAAAAAAGAAAATATTTGGCTAATAGAATAGCTACATATTCAGGTAGTAAATGAGAAATGAATATTTCACTGGACTATTATTAAAAATAATATACTTTATCATTTTCTCTTAAATAATGGATATTTTTTTTAAAAAAATCCAATTTCCAATTTTTATGACTGTATTATATTCTACTGTATCATTATTTTCACTTAAAATGTATCTATACTTAGCATAATAAAGTGAACAAGTTCTGATGTTACTTGGTCTATCAGCTTTATTTTATTCTCTAAATCTGCTCTAAGTTGTTTTCTAGAATATCACATTTTCCCAGTTGATTTTCTATTTCCCTGGCCACCCCTTCCGGCTTCTATGCTGGTAAGCCCCCATCTCTTAGGTCTCTAGATATTGGAACCCTCAAAGCTTACCCTTGGGCTTTTTCTCTTTCCATTCTCTGCTCATTAGCTGGAGGACTACATCAACTTGTATGACTCTAAAACTCATTGGTAAGCTGGTGACTCACAAATATATCTGCCCATCTGAATATTGTATGAGTTAGTATAACACTAATGTTTAAAACAAATTAACAACCAAATGGCAATGGCTTGATCCAGCTAACATTTATTTCTTGCTCCCCAAATTTATAATAAGCATTTCTAACTGAAAGAGGGTCTTTGACCTGGTTATGCAGGAGACAAGACTTCCCTTTCTTGAGGTTTTTGTCTTCTACTTGAAGTTCTTTAAGGGTGGATAAAGACACTAGAGTACCATGCTTAGGAAGTTTACATAGGGATGCCTAGCTGTTATAAATATCACTTTTGCTCACATTTTCAGGCTAGAAATTGGCCACAAAGGCAGATTAACTATTAGAAGAATAGGCCATACAATTTAGCTGGATGCCATGGAGGAAGAAGAAAGTCTAATAAACAACTCAAACACATAAGACCTAATATTCCTTCTCAAAAAACATTTTTTTCCAGAGTCTTCTTCAGAGTCTTCCCATCCATTAAGTGACAATTCCATTCTTCCAGTTGCTCTGGCCAACCAGTGTCATCCCATTCTTATCTCTTTCTCTTATCACTTCATCCAGTACCTCAAATTATCTGTTGATTCTTCCTTCAAAATATATACAGCATTAGATTCCTTCTAACAAGTTTGCCACTTCTATCTCAGGCTAAGCTTCTTTAAAATTATGGCAGAAACTTTAAACTTCTACACTTGCCTTCTTGCACTCTATTCTCAACACTTAGCTTATATGATTCTTTGAAATGTAAATCTGATTATGATTGCTCAAAACCCTCTAATGCCTCTATGTCTCACTCAAAGCAAAAGACCATCTTGCTCTCGTCCAAGAGGTGTTACTGGATTGCAACCCATTTATTCGCGTTCTTGACTCCCCCACTCACTCTGATTCAGACAAATTGACCTTCTTCCTACCCTTGAACTTGCTGTGCAAAGTCTTAGATCCATCTGCCGGCATATCCCCACATGTCACATAGCTCACTAAATAGCATCTTTTCAGGCAGTTTTAAATCATCCCAGCCCTGGCCGGTTGGTTCAGGGGTAGAGAGTTGGCCCAGCATGTGGAAGACCCAGTTTCAATTCCTGGTCAGGGTACACAAGAGAAGTGACCATGTGCTTTTCCACCCTTCCCCCTCCTTCTCTCTCCCTCCCTTCCTCTCCCTCTCTCATCTTCTCCTACATCCATGGCTCGAATGGTTTGACCATGTTGGTCCCTGGCACTGAGGATGGGTCCATAGTTCACATCAGGTGCTGAGATGGCTCAATTGTCGAGCAACAGAATAGCAGCCTCAGATGGGCAGAGAATCGCTCAGTAGGGGGCTTGCCAAGTGGATCCTGGTTGGGGAGCATGTGGAAGTCTGTCTCTGCCTCCCTGGCTCTCACTTCACTAAAAAACAAAAATAAATAAATAACTAATTTTTAAAAATTCATCCCTCCACTACACCCAGAACTCTCACTCGGCTTTATTATTATTTTTCCTGCAGAGCACTTATCATCATCATACATATTATGTACTTTTCTTATTAATATGTTTAATTTTGTTTCCTCCCATTAGAATGTGAGATCCATAAAGGCAGAAACTTGTTTATTTTTTATTATTTTTCTCTCTCTTTTCTTTTTTTTTTTAAGTGAGAGGAGGGGAGATAGAAAGACAGACTTCCACATGCGCCCTGACCGAAAGCTATCTAGCAACCCTCATCTGGGGCTGATGCTCAAATTAACCAAGCTATCCTCAGTGTCCAGGTGACACATAAACCAATAGAGCTACTGCCAGTGAGAAGGGAAGAGAGAGAGAAAGGGGACAGGATGAGGAAGAGAAGCAAATGGTTGCTTCTCATGTGTGCCCTGACTAGGGATCAAACCCAGACATCTATACGCTGGGCTTATGCCCTATCCACTGAGCAAACCAGCCAGGGCCAAGACTTGTTTATTTGTTTCCACAGAGCTGGGATAGTGTTAGAAATATAATGAGTACTTAAAACAAAATTTTAACACCAACCAGCTAGTCTCATCATGCTCAATCAGCAGTGCTCAACTTGAAAATAAGTGCCATTTTCCAATTCCAAGAGACAATTTTCTGACTTACTTTTACTTTCCAGTGTCCTTCAGGACTGGTTGCTCAAGATATATTTTTTTAATTCACATGGAGGCAAGGTGATCATGTTTTGGGGGTGGAAGGCAAAACTCTGTAAAATTATGGCCTTGTAGCACAGAAGAGGAGGATGGTCATGTCCCATAGAAGATGAAACAATGGAAATTCAATAATCTTGTTTTTCCCAGATGTTCCTTTTGGATAAAGAGACAAAGTTGCTTAACTGGTCTTTATTCAACATTAGAGTACTGGTATCTAAGAACCTCTCATGACAGTGCTGGAACTTCTCTATAGATTCAGGGTGCCATCTGTGATGGCAAAAGAAAAGAAAAAGATAACTTCTATGGCTACACAGAACAGAGACAGTTGGATTGGTTGAGTATTGCTAATGCAACATTTACTGGGCCATATTTGGGGAACTAGCACCATTACTTCTTCCTTCCCCAACTCATATGCTTATAGCCCATACACATTTTTTTCCTGCTCCCATTAATTTTGTTCAAATAAATGTCCAATATCATAACTGAATACATCACACGTGACCTTTAGTGGGAAAGATATAAAAAGATCAAGGGTATAAAGTATCCCTACTCATTTTATTTGTATTTTAGTTACTTTCTCTCAGGATATATAAACATTCACATATTACTTTTCCAAAATTTCTTGGACTTTCAACTACCTTTCAGATGAAAAAGATAAAGATTTAAGTCATTTCGGTTTTTAAATGCCTCTTTGCTGAGATTGTTGATGACACCAAAATTAATTATAGATGTTTGGAATACAACAAATGTTTTGTAGATTTTTTTTCAGGTTTTTTTTTTATACTTCATGATATTTGCAAGTTTAGTACTGCCAAAATTTTATACAAACTACTTCAGCAAAAATACCTTATGCTGGTCCTGGTGACTAATGTTTTATAACATTGAGAAAATTAAAAATATATAATTGTCATGAATACTAATGGTGCATAATATGTATGAAGGTCAAAGAAAGATCTTAAAATAGCCAGCATTTTGATTAGCCCTGATTCCTCTTTTGTCTTCCTGTGCATGGATTCATTAATACATCTCTAACATGTCATTAGCCTCACATTGAGAGGTTCTTAGAAATCAGTACTCTAATTTTGAATAAAAACTAGTTAAGCAACTTTGTCTCTATATCCAAAAAGGAACTTCTGGGAAAAACAAGATTATTGAATTTCCATTATTTCACCTTCTATGGGACATGACCATCCTCCTCTGTGCTACCACGCCATAATTTTACAGAGTTTTGCCTTCCACCTCCAAAACATGATCATCTTGCCTTCATGTGAATTCAAAGAATAGATCTTGAGCAATCAGTCCTGAAGGACACTGGAAAGTAAAATTGAGTCAGAAAATTGTCTCCTGGAATTGGAAAGCAGACCACACCACTTTCTGCTATAAAAAATGGCACTTATTTTCAAGTTGAGCACTGAAGAATATATATAAAATTTTGTTAAGAAGATTGGAATAAAACAAAAGAATTTTAAAAATTGGTAATATTAGTTGTACATGGATCAAATTTGACTCGGTTTTGTCCTTTTGCTCTCCCTCTTTTTAATCTTTAGATAAAATCATTTGTTAGAAAATCACTCAGGCTCTCCTTTCTTCTGGTCCTTTGGGAATTGTTTTGCCCATACGACTACTTTCAGAGACAAAACTATCCTAAACATTTTCTGAGGACTAATATGTTCAGGATATCAGGCTAGCAGTTGTGGAGAATACTCAGATAAAATTTTTTTATCTCTTTCCTCAAGGTATTTCTATTTTACCTTTTTCAGAATCCACAAACAAACTATGAATATTAGCTTGTTAGAGACTGGCTTTTTGAACATATGAGAATTATTTCTACTCAAGGGGCATTTCTCCCTCGAAGCAGCAGTGGCTGAAAGCATTCTGCCCACCAGCATGGAGGTATCAGAACCAGAGAAATGGGGAAAGAGAGGTAGATCCCCATACCTATGGAATATAGGAAGAGCACTGAGGAGAAGGGAGGACTTGCAGGACACTTGTGTGCCTGCCAGTGATGCTCAATGCTCAGCATGAGCTCCTGTGGGGCTAATCTGGGGTATGGCATGACTAGAAGAGAGAATGGAGCCCTCAGTGTGGGTTACAGACAAGGGTAAAGCAATCATGTGTGTGTGAGGTTTGTGTATATACCCACACACACACTCGAACATGCAGGCAGTAGTGAGCTAGCCATTTCTTAGTCTACTTTCTCATTCTAATTTAAAGCTCATTTATATAGTATTTATAATCATGCTATTACTTAACATGGTTACCTGAGCTATGGAGTCAAAAAATACACAGATCGTAGGATAAATGGAGAATAGTTAGAAGTCTATGTTGGAGTGAAATTCTATTTGGAACCATGCAGATCACCTATGAAACCTGAGCTGCAACTCTGCCATGAACTTACTCTTATATTTTCTTTTTTGAGGTCACAGGGTCTCCACTGTCTCTCCCTGCAGCCTCTCCTTAATCACAACCTATTTCAATGGAGGATCAGAATATTACACTTAAATGCAAACAGCTAACAATAACTGTCTTCTCTTCCCAGGGTTATCTGCATGTTAACAGAGATTGGAGCCTTAAATTTAAAAAATTAATCTTTAAATGTTCCAGCAGATATGTGTTTGTGTTGGGGGGTGGATTTATTTTGGGGAGGGGGACATTCCTATATTGCTAAAATTACAACATAACATCTCTTGCCTGGTGACAAATAAGACCAGGACCAAAAAAATGTATACAAATTCTTGCTCTTTTGTACAGTGTTACATTAGCAGAAAATATAAAGCATTATTTAACATTATATATTTTCATAATATGTATTTCATAATACTTTAGTTTATTATAGTTTTAAAATTGTTCAGAGATACATATTATTAAATCCAGGTATTCTGCAGAGTTTATAGCTCAGAATAAGCATTTCATCTGGATAGAGATAATACAGTTTTCTTATTAGAAAAGAAATATTTGGCCCTGACCAGTAGACTCAGTGGATAAAGTATTGGTCCAGCATATGGATGTCCCAGGTTCAATCCCTGGTCAGGGAACACATGACAGGTGACAATCTGTTTCCCTTCCCCTCAGGTATCACCTATAAGCTGAATATGGCTGGAGTAAAAAGAGCTACAAAAGTTGTCTCACTTTACATTGATGACCACAGTGGTACTGCTTCTAGACAATATTATAACCCCATTGTCCAATTATTCTCTATGATTTTAGATATCTTTTGTACAACTTCTCTTCTTCACTCTAACCCATAACACCTCCTTCATATCTTTACTCTTATCCAATGATCTCATTTAAGAAGCATTCAGAGGCATTGGCTGGTGAATCAGTAGATAGAACTTCAGCTTGGCATATGAAAGCCCAGGGTTCAATTCCCAGTCAGGGAACACAAGAGAAATGACCATGTGCTTCACTCCCTTTTCTTCTCTCCTTTCTCTCCCTTTTCCCCTCTTGTAACCAGGGACTCGATTGGTTTGAGTATTGGCCCTGGGTGCGGAGGATAGCTTGGTTGATTCAAGCATCAGCCCCAGATGAAGGGTTGCCAGTTGGATCCTGGTCGGAGTCCTTGTGGGAGTCTGTCTTAGTATCTATTCTCCTCTTACTTAAAAGAAAAAAAAGAAGCAATCAGAGAAGAACTATGTTGACCACAACACTGCTTACCAACCACATCACCACCTGAATCCACTGACAATGTTATGCAGTATGGTATCATGGATGACTTAGCATTGTACATTTCTCAAGCCAATCCCCCTCTTTTGCCCCCGATCTTATCTATGTCCAACATCATAAATATGCCCTCTCGGAGTTATTCTTATCAGCTACTATTTCTTCCATCTTAACAGAAAAAAAAAAATCTTGTCTTGCCTCCTTTTAATGCTAAGCTTTGCATAAGAATTGTTTTAAAGGGTCATTACTCAATTTTTCCATTTCATTCCCCTCTTCATCTTCTCTCCTAATTTCAGGCTCTCATTCTTACTCTTTGCCTAAACTACTAATATCAAAGACAACATGACCTCTTCAAACTTTGCTCAAAATATATCATTTCATAATATTTTAATTGCATGCTTCCACCAAACATGCTCATACACCTCTCTTCTTTCTGTTATTATAATATATACAGTGGTACCTTCAGATACGAGCAGACCAACATACGAATTTTTAAGATATGAGTTTCGACTCAGTCTGTATTTTTGTTCGAGATCCAAGGAAAATTCGAAGATACGAGTCCTGATTTGGGAAGCTGCCACTAGTTGGCGCACTGGCGCATGGTCCAGTATTGCCAGCACAACACCAGCCTCTCATTCTTTCTCATGTGTTAACTGCAGAATCGCAGAATCAAGTCAAATCCCATGCTCTGTACTCATTCTTGCACCACTTTTGCATTTTTTACTAACTTTTTTTGTGTGCTATTATGAGGTCCAAGAAAGTGAGTGTAAAGGACAGTGGTGAGAAGAAGAAAATTGGCAAGGCTGCATGACCGCAATACATCTACAATTTGTACCATCTCTCACCAAAAGAATGCCATCAAAAGTGCAAATCCAGCAAAAGAAACTACAATTCTGTCCCAATTAAGGACAAATATCCATGAAGAAATGGAGAAGCTTCTGCTGGTGTGGGTGAAAGAGAAAGAGCTGGAAGAAGATACAGTGACGGAGACTATAGTATGCTTTCGAAAAGGCACATAGTATTTATGGCGAATTGAAGAAGAAAGAACCATCAACCTCAAAAGAGGCAGCAGAAGATACGTTAAGGCAAGTCATGGCTGATTTGAAAATTTCAAGAAGAGCTCTGGCATCCACTCGGTGGTGAGGCATGGTGAAGCTGCGAGTGCTGACGTTAAGGCAGCTGAGGCGTACATCGCACGTTTTGCTGCACTTATCGCAAAGGAAGGCTACATCCCCCAACAAGTGTTCAACTATAATGAAACAAGGTTGTTTTGGAAAAAAATGGCCCAAAGGACTTTCTTCACCACAGAGGAGAAGAAGCTGCCAGGCCATAAAGCCATGAAGGACTGCCTGACCCTTGCATTGTGTGCAAACGCTAGCGGTGACTGTAAAGCCACTGCTACTGTATCATTCTGAAAATCCTCGAGCCTTTAAGACTCACAAGATTCTTAAAGAAAAACTGCAGGTTATGTGGTGCACAAATGCTAGGGCATGGGTTACACGGCAGTTTTTTATTGAATGGGTAAATCTCGTCTTTGGTCCTGCAGTGAAGAAATATCTTTAAGAAAATAAACTCCTGATGAAAGCATTACTAATCCTTGATAATGCTCCAGCCCACCCACCTGGTCTTGAAGATGACATTCTCGATGAGTTGAAATTCATGAAAGTCCTCTACCTGCCACCCAACATGACTTCAATCTTGCAACCTATAGGTCAGCAGGTCATTTCCAACTTTAAAAAACTTTACACAAAGCACTTGTTCCACCGCTGCTTTGAGGTGACTGAGAATACAATCCTAATCCTTCAAGAGTTTTGGAAAGATCACTATTACATCGTGATATGTTTACACATTATTGACTTGGCATGGCAAGAGGTTACAAGAAGAATCTTGAACTCAGCATGGAAATAGTTATGGCCTGATGTTTTTGCAGAAAGGAATTTCGAAGGGTTCGAGCCAGAGACTGAGACCGAGGTAGAAGCATTGGAGGAGATTGTGTCCCTTGGAAAGTTGATGAGTCTGGAGGTAAATGAGGGTGATGTAAATGAGCTTGTCAAGGAACATGAGGAGGAACTCTCAACTGAGAAGTTGAGGGAGCTACAGATGATGCAACATACAGAGTTTCTGCAAGAGATCAGTAGTGAGGAGGAGGTAGAGTTGGAGGAAGTGATTTCTACAAGTGGCATTAAAGACATACTGGCAATGTGGGAGAAGCTTTCAAGTTTCATTGAAAAGAAACACCCAGAAAAAGTTACAACTGGTCATGTTTCAGCACTTTTTTTTTTTATTAATTTTAATGGGGTGACACCAATAAATCCCATGATTCAGCACTTTTTAATGATACTTGTTTGTCACATTTCCATAACATTTTAAAGGGCAGGCAAAAGCAAACCTTTTTGGATAGATTTTTATTCAAAAGTCCTGCAAGTGAAAGTGCTGAAAGTGCTACCAAAAGGCAAAAACAGGTTATGATTAAATTAAAAATACGTAATGTTAAGCATAGGTAGGTTAAGTTTAAAGTTAAGATAGTGCATTTATTACAATTAAGTTTTTGTGGTTTCATTTTAAGTAAAGAAAGTAAAGTTTTAGTTTAAAATAAAGAAAATGCAGTTTTAGTTAATGTTTAGTGTTAAGAAAGTGGAGTTTTAGGTTATGTGTCTACAGTGCCTGCATCCCTTCCTCGCTCCCTCCTCCTCCGCCATTCACCTCCATTAGCCGCACTCGTCTGTCTCCAAGGTAAGAATACAGTACTAAATAACACTTTTTTCTTTTATTTCATATATTTTGTTATGCATTGGTGAAGTATACATGTGTGTTTCTTAATTAAAAACATGGTTTTTTTTCATAATTTAAGATGGTTTGGGGATGTTTCACAGGGCTGGAATGGATTAAATCTATTTCAGTTATTTTAAATGGGAGAAATTTGTTTTATATACGAGTTGACTGAATTACAAGCTCAGTTACAGAATGAATTAAACTCGTATCTCAAGGTACTACTTTAATGCCTTGTAACATAAAATATGTTTGTGCATATCTATCTAACCATTTGTCTATCTACCTACCTATCTATCTATTTTTTTATTATTTGTTGTGGTTTTTTTCCCCCACTGTAATATCAGCTTTGTAAGGGCAGGGATCTTTGCTTTGTTCACTCATAAATCTTAGGTGTTTTGAAATGTATGGCATATGGTAGATATTTAACATGTGTTCATGGATTAAAAGAGTAAT
Source organism: Rhynchonycteris naso (assembly GCA_037038555.1). Classification (NCBI taxonomy): domain Eukaryota; kingdom Metazoa; phylum Chordata; class Mammalia; order Chiroptera; family Emballonuridae; genus Rhynchonycteris; species Rhynchonycteris naso. The sequence continues at coordinate 236,825,109 of CM072998.1, forward strand.
TCCAAAAATGTTTTGAGGTGTATATATTTTCCTGATATTTTAAAGAGGATAAGCATAATATTGAGTTGAAATAATGCTCTAATTACTAAAAAAGACCACATCTCATCTTGTCTTTTTCAAATGACACTACATTTCTATATCATTATTTAATTTAAAGAGAAAATAATTCCTTCAATGCAAAAAACACTATTACAAAAGTTATATACTTGCATTGTTCTATAACTAGGTAAACTTCATGTCTATTCATAAATATTTCCAAGAAATGATGTTACAGCTATATAGACAAAGTCAGAAAACTACATTATAAGGGTTAGTTTATTCGTATAAAGCAATGCAGGAGTTGGCAAACATAGGTTCACAGTTTTGAGTACACAAAACACAGAGTTTATTCTTGTATTATTCTTTATTTATTTATTATTGCATTATTAATACAACTGCAAATTCATTTTGCCCACTTTTGCAGAGGCTAGATCAGAGGTCCCCAAACTACGTCCCACAGGCCAAATTGCGGCCACCTGAGGCCATTTATCTGGCCCCTGCTGCACTTCCGGAAGGGGCACCTCTTTCATTGGTGGTCAGTGTATGGAGTACTGTATGTGGCGGCCCTCCAACAGTCTGAGGGACAGTGAACTGGCGCTCTGTGTAAAAAGTTTGGGACCCCTGGTCTAGATACTATAGTAAACAAAGTTGAACACAAATCTTCCACATAATGGTTATGAGTTATTACGATGCCATACAATTGCTTCTTGAACAGGCATTGAAAATGTTTAGTAAAGAGCATATAAAATTTGGGAAATGTTTATTATGATAAATGAAAAATATAAAGACACAAACAACTATGCACAATGAGATTAGAATCATACAATAAATGCAAACAAAAAGAGAATTTGATTTTATGTGGTACTATAGATGATTTAAATTTTTTTACTTTATTCTTAAATTTGCTATAAATAAGTGCACATACAATATATTTAAAACAGAAAATAGATGCATTTTAGTTTTTTTCATATTTCCCTAAAGCTACTGTGACAATGCCATTTACAGGTAATTTAACAATTTTCCTTCCTTTCATACATCCAACAGCTAAGCATTTCCAGCAGACTCTTGCATAAGCACTTTTATGAAAAAGATAATCTGAAGGGTCATTTCTGGGACTCATGCACTCTCTGTCAGCTAAGAAATATTTGCAGAGAACTTCAGGTCAGATTAGGTCCACGTTTATATATACACTGTGTTATATGAGGGTTTCTTTCTCCCCTGCCTCCACTAAAATCTGTTGAAATTATTATCTTTGCCCCTCTAAATAGTAGGAAGAAAAATGGCTCTTAAATTAGATTTGAAGCAGTCAAATCAGAAACCCTTGTTTAGTCCTATTATCCCTCCTTAATACCTTTATCTTCATGGTCTCAGAAGTCCATAGTTGTACCTTGGATTTAGTTTGCTATGAGTAAATGTGTATGATTAGGACAGTAATGTCAAGGAGACATTTTTTAGTGACATAACTTTAACTTTTATTTGTTGACCAAATATTAATTTATGTCCTACATTATTTATAGAGATATTTATGGGTGGTTTAAAATTAGAATAATATAGAAAATTATGGTAAATCCAACTCAAGACAGTCCAAGAGTAAGAATCAAGTTGCCTGGGTGGATAAGGTAGTTAATTACCCTAATTCTTGTTTTTATTTCCCCGAATATTGGGCCGAATCCAGACCTTAAGTGGCACATATCTGAAAGCTTGCTAGGAAAGACCACTGGGGTTTGAAAAGACCAACTGTGGGAAATGGATCTTGCTGTATATTCTGCCATGCTGAAAGTTCGGGTAAAGCTAACAAAAACTCTAAAACCTTCAGTTTTGAGAGTAGTGCACAACCAAGAGATCATTCGGCTAAATGGTAAAAAAATAATTTAATTTTTTAGTTCCCAATGCAGTATGGAGTTAAGACAACAGAACAATGAATTATCTGTAGGAACAGCATTCACCCTAAACACACAGTGCGAAATGATTATATGTATTCATTGAGCATCAATTTAGAATATGATGTAATGGACCCTTGTGAAAACCAGCTTCAAATTTATGATCTGACACTAGATTTGGAATTCTACATCTTTGGTTCAGTTCCCTTGCTACCTACCTTCTTACAGACTGGTTTGGTTCAAAAGTTTCTGGAGAAATGCTGTTCTTAAAGATCTTACCTGGACACTATGATGTGGGCCTTCCTACAGTTATAACAAGATTTTGACTTCCTAAACATTTATGGTGTGCATACCTTTCCTTGTCTCTTTATTCTCTCAGAATTTTTTTTTAACTTTTAATAAAGTTTAAACCTATATAATTATTTTAAAAGTCAAACAGTATTGATATTTACGTGGTAAAAAACGGCTACTCATACTCTATTCTTTTTTGGCTTCTATGCCCAATCTCATAACCCAGATACAAATACTGTCAACTCTTTTAAGTATTTCTGCAAACATTTATCTACAATTTTGTTTCTATCTGCTGCCTTGTGAATTTTAGACATGTTTACAGAACTACCTGTTAATATAAAGATTTATCTCATATCCCACCTCACTTTGCCTCCTCTACAGTCTCATTATGATGATGTAATGTAACCATCCTCTGTTGTTCAGTGCCCTTGACTGCATGTCCTTACAAATAGTTGCACATTTATTTAAATTAAAAATTGTCTAATTTTTCATTTTTGTTTACTTATAATATCTTTCCAGTTGTTCCAATACATTTGCCAAAAGCCTCACAAGATATTTTTCCAAATGCAAAAAATCAATAAGAAACAGTCTATCCTGTGTTTTCTCCATAAAGCTTCCCCTTTCACAATTACAAGCATGATTCTCAGCTCCAATCAAAATTGGCTGTTCCTAAGGGCCAATCTCCTACATTCAGAGCCCAGTTTCTTTTATCTAATGTCTTACACTTTCTTGGGTAATTCTTATTTTGGCTGAATCCCATCTTTCAGCAGGTTGTTAAGACAGGTTGTGTGATATAATTTGTTAAGTGTGTGAGTCCTTGCATGTCTGAAAGTGTCTCCATTTGGCTCTTATACTTGATAAATGGCTAAATGTAAAATTTTTATATGAAAAATCATATTTCCCTCAGAATTTTAGGGTGTATACCTACTGTTTCCTGTTATCTAATGTTGATATGAGGTTTGGCTGTTATTTCCTGTGAGTGTTCATTTTTAACATTTTTACACCTTCTTATTGTTATTCTGATATTTTACAATGGTTAGCATGGGTATGCCTGTACTCTTTTTTTTAATTAGACTATATTATTTTATTTATAACTTTATATTCTTTGCATTTATAAGATATTTCTTAATATCTTCCATTATGTTTTTACCTGTTTTTCTGAACTTCAATTAATTGTGTTAAATTTTTGGTATCAATCATTTAAAATTCTTATCCTTTTTCACTTTAATTTCTTTACTTTCTAGGTTTATTGACTTCTCCAAACCCTCAACATTTTTTCCCTTTCTACCTTATTTCAAATTTTCAAGAACTGTTCATTGTTTTCTGATATTCTTCTTATTACAAAAGCTCCTTATATTATATTACATGCAATATGCTATCTTTCAAAAAATATTTTGAATTTTGAAATTTTTCTTCTGCTCCTCTATTATATTTCCTCCAGGAACTCTTATTTTTTAAGATTGTATTTATTCATTTTAAAGAGAGAGAGAGAGACAGAGAGAAGTGAGAGAGAAGGGGGAGGAGCAGGAAGCCCAGGGTTTTGAACTGGTAACCTCAGCATTCCAGGTCAATGCTTTATCCACTGCACCACCACAGGTCAGGCCTCCTCCAAGAACTCTTAATGCTGATGAGAAAATAGAGAAAAGGGAGCCCTCATAAACTGCTGGTGAGAATGTAAAATGGTACAGCCACTATGAAAAATAATAAGAAAGTTCCACAAAACATTAAAAATAAAACTACCATAGAACTAGCAGTTATACTTCTGGGTATTTATCCAAAGGAATAAAAATAGAAACACTAATTTAATAAGATATCTGCATCCCATGCTTATTACAACATTACTTATAACAGTCAAGATATGGAAGCAGCCTAAGTCTCCACTGATGGATAAATGAATAAAGAAAATGTGATACATACAAACACACTTCAACCATAAAATAAAAGAAAACTCTGCCATTTGAAGAAATATAAATAAACCTTAAGGGCTTTATTTCAACAGAAATAAGGCAGGCAGAGAAATTATCTCACTTATATGTGTAATGTAGAAAGAAGAAAGAGAGAGAGAGAGGAAGAAAGAAAGAAAGAGAGAGAGAGAGAAAGGAAAGAAAGAAAGAAGAAAAGAAAACAAAGAGAGGAAAAAAGAAAGAAAGAGAAAGAAAAAAGAAAGAAAGGGGGAGAAAGGGAGGGAGGGAGAGAGAGAGCAGGAAAGAAAGGAGGGAGGGAGGAAGAAAGAGAAAGAGAGAAAGAAAATCTAAACTAATTGAAAAAGAGATCAGATTATTTGTGATTATCTGAGAAGAAGGGTGGAGTTTGGAAACTGGATAAAGGTGGTAAAATAAAAAAGTTATAAATTCTGGGATATTATAACATGATGACTATAGTTAGCACTTCTTCATGGTATAGTTAAAAGTTTCCAAGAGAGAGTAAATCCTAAAAGTTTTACCAAAGGAAAATATATGTATGTGCAGTCATACTGTACACATTAAAGTTGTAGAGTGTTGCATGTCAATTATATCTCAATAAAACTTAAAAAAAAAAAGAACTCTCATTTTTAAATTTTCATTCTCAGTTTTTCACAATAGGAATATTCTAATGTCTGGTGAGTTTTGCCATCTGTTTATATTAAGATATTTGTAATTTTGTTTTTTTCTGGAATTGTTCACTTTTTTTTAGTATATTGAGGTGTATGTAGCTAGTTACAGGCTGTCTGTGGGCAGAGTGAAGAAAGGGCTGAGGATCTCATAGATTACCATGCCCCACTGTATCCATTCAGTATTCATTATTATATCTCAAACCCTACTCTCCACTGGGTAGACGTGCTGACCCAAGTCAAGGCTCTCTGGATTGATTTCTCTAGAATCTTCTTGCTTTGTCTCACTCTGTATAATAGTGACATTTTTTCTGACTGTGTGAATATAAATTTTATAATGATCTTTCCCAGTCAATATGTAACCCCAAATCTCTATTTAATTAACTGATTTCACTCCTCAATATATAAGCTCCTTTTAATTAATTATAGCTACTTTTAACCAAAGCATTTTAAGTGAGTTGAGGTAATTTGCAGCTGCTATAAGCTAATAATGGAAATGAGTTTCTTATCTTTATTAAAGTGTGGTATCAGGATGAATAGGCCTTTGACCCCAGTATATATCCAGTATGTTTTTAGAGGATTTTGCCCAATATCATGAATATGGAAAGGATGCTATAAGGTCTGAGGTTTAAGGTAAGCCAAGGAAAGATGGTTTACTAGTTCCTACCCAACATAGTATGTAGTCTGGTGGAATCTAATATCTTATGTCACTGATATTAAATATATTTTTCTTAGTAATCTTTTAATATTTCTAAATAGAAAAAAATCCCTAAATATTTAAAAATATCCATTTTGGCTGAGTTTTAAGATTGTAATATGTTTGATATACACATTAAAAATTATTAGAATGATATAAACCTTTTCATACAACTTTCTCAAAATTTATTTGTATAGAGACTCAAAAACTGTGATGAATTGTCATATTTAAAATATTATTAAAATATTAAGAGTTACAGTAAAAAATCTGTTGAAATAATTACTGAACTAGTAATAGAATCTGAAAATAGATTTGTAAATCCAAAAGTATGATAAGACCAAAAAGAAAATTCTACTAACATTCCCTGTGTTTATAGGGAGAGAAATGCAATATTCCTTTTTGTCATTAAGAACCATAAATGCAATCAATGGGCCATATACTCTCTAATCTGTGCCTAGAGCTGTAAGAAATGTCAATCGAAACTGTGTTGGAAGATCAAGGGCAATGAGTTTATCAATGTGTTTACCCTTCCTGGAAATACAGTCTCATCAAAAGTATATTCTAAACCAACATGCTGTGTCAGTTCCTCAATATCTTTGAACTGTATCTATGCCTAATATCTTCATGAATTAACAAGTCTGACTTTCCATTTTCAAAAGGTTTTGCATAGACTCAAGCACTGAATATATCAGTTAATGACAGAGGTATATGTAATCTGTCTGCAGCAAGGACTTGTTTTCTATTTCCATGCTCAGAAAGATAACAGAACTAGGTACTTAAAAGTTAGTCAAGATTTGGTATAAAAACAAGCCTTTCAAAGAGGGATAAACTTATTAATCTGAACATGTTGCTTTTGTATTGGAACTCATGGAATGTTCATCTACAATTAAGTGTAAAGAAACAAAAATTTAATCTGACTCACATCACATGTGTTTTATTTTTCTCATTAAGTTTATATATGTCTGTGAAGTCTGTTCCAGAAACAGCAGTGTTAAGCTCTTCCTCGTCTCTCTGAAAAGCTGAGGTGTTGCTATATATGCTCTTTGTAGATAAGATATGCTCTTTGTAGAAGATATATGCTCTTCAGTCACAGAACAATCTTTGGCTATTTCACCTGTTAAGAATCCAATGTTTTGCCTGACCAGGCGGTGGCACAATGGATAGAGCATCGGATTGGGATGCAGAAGACTGAGGTTCGAGACCCCGAGGTCACCAGCTTGAGCACGGGCCCATCTGGCTTGAACAAAAGCTCGCCAGCTTGGACCCAAGGTCGCTGGCTCCAGCAAGGGGTGGCTCAGTCTGCTGAAGGCCTGCGGTCAAGGCATATGTGAGAAAGCAATCAATGAATAACTAAGGTCTCTCAACAGCAATGAAAAACTAATGATTGATGCTTCTCACCTCTCTCCATTCCTGTCTGTCTATCCCTCTCTCTGACTCTCTTTCTGTTCCTGTAAATAAAAAAAAAACAACAAAGAATCCAATGTTTTGAGAAATAACTAGACTTCTTTCTCTCTTATAAAAGCATTGAAAATGTCAATTTTTTATATTTATTCCACTAAAAGTTTTTCTATTGCTCACTTGGAACAAGAGTTGCATGTAAGCTGAGTAAACACAAACAACCCATCCCATTTAAAAGTTAGACTCTTGAAAAGTCATTTTGATGTCACAAGTTATGTGGCAATTAAAGCAATGAGGTTAACTCTAGTGTGGCCCTTGAGACTTAATCATTCTCAACCAAGAAAGTATACTAAACTCGACCAATGCGAGCCTAGTCTTTCCTAAAGGAGCATATGAACACTATGGGTAGAAGGACATCCCCTGGGATAGCAACTATTACCTCTAGCTCTTCACCATGTCAGCCTTAAAGCCTTGTGTTCATACTTATAAAGAATACATGCCATATTCAAATTAGGACCTTCAGTTACATTGCATCATTCTATTCCCACATTTTAGAAGTGAATAATAGAAGCTCGTAACAATGAACTCACTCGCCTAGGGTAAATCTATTTAAGAGATGAGCTGGAATTAGATCTTTGTCTCAGTCTATAATGTTATGTCATCCATTCAATTTTCTGATAAAAATCACTTTTCATTTGGATCCAATTGCTGAACTAACTGCACTCATAGCAACTTAAATCAGTTGACTTTCTCCTTTACATAGCAATCAATAATCTATGTATTTACAACATTACAAATCTTTGGTATTAATAATTTGTTGAAGTTTTGTTTGATTGAATACTAGTATTAGATTTTGTTATAATTTAAATTATAGAAAAGTTGGAAAATCAATTTAAAAATGTTTTACACTTTATAAATATTAAGAATTTAAGAATCTAAATTACTGACCATTCATTTGTCATTTTTTGAATACAAAACAGGGTTTGCATAGTTTATACAATATTTTCTTAATTTTTCTTCAATAATTGTTCTGTATAAAACCTATTTTTCCATGGTAATAAATGATACATAATGAACATCATATGTATATTTGGATATTTAAAAAGTAAGAAAACTATCAAAGGTACTGCTTCATTAACCCCTGGTGAATCTGAGCTTTAGGCTTCTCTTTTATAAAAATAATTCATGTTCCAAAGTACCTTATTCTGTTAATATTCCTTTTTCTCAAAGAGTTTCCAAGCTAACATTAATTCAAAACTATTTTTTTCTGTTGTAAGGGTGGAAATTATTTTTACTTAAATAGACTTTGTTGCTATTAGAAGACGTATGAGAGGCCCTGGCTGGTTGGCTCATTGGTAAGGTGTCAGCCTGGCATGTGGAAGTCTGGGGTTTTCTTCCCAGCCAGGTCACACAGGAAAAGCGAACAACTGCTTCTTCACCCCTTCTCCTTCTCTCGCATTCTCTCTTCCCCTCCTGCAGCCACGTCTTGAATGGTTTGAGCAAGTTGGTCCCAAGTGTTAAGGAATGCTCCATGGCCTCTCCTCATGTGCTAAAATAACTTGGTTGCCAAGCAATGGAGCAGCAGCCCCAGATGTGAAGAGCATCCTTTGGTAGGGAGCTTGCCAGGTCAGGGCTCATGTGGGAGTCTGTTTGTCTGCCTCCCTGCCTCTCACTTAATAATAATAATAATAATAATAATAATAATAAGATATATGAAATAAAATGAGCAATTTGCCATTATATCAAGAACTTTAAAATTTTTCATATTTTGACCCACCAATTATACACTAGTAATTTAATCTAAACAAGTAAAGATGTACATACACACACAAACCCACAAAACCCTCAAAAATTCTTCATTGTATTTTAGCAGTGCAAACATTAGAAAAATAATTAAATCATAAATTCACTTACTGGACATTAATATAGCATTATAATCATATTTTTGAAAATTATTTAGTGATGAGGAAAATAAATTCTCAATGAGAAATGAAATGTTAAGTGAGAAAAGGATACAAAACCATTTATAGTTTAATTCCAATTTATCCGGGCATTGATCTCTCTGTCTTTACAGTTTAACCAAAATTCATGAAAATGTTGACAGTGTGTGCAGGGAATAGAATGATAAATTTCAAATTTTCTTTTTTAATAAATTTCTAAATTTTTATAAAAAATATTTTATGTGTGCAAAAACAATATCTAAATGTTTAAATGCACTTTAAATGACAATTATTTTTTGTCATATAGCTAGATATCTGTATTAGAAAAAATAGCATGATGCTTGAAATTTTATGTGTGGCTTGTTCACTGATCATTTTATGGTCATGTCATGTGTTAGATGACATGGAGAGACACAAGTTTATGGTCTGTGAATGGCTGCATATCTTTTGTGTCAGATGAAGTGGATGAGAGAAATTCACCTTGTTTTTATGTAACTTTTCCCTCAGTCTCAGCTTCTTTTACTGTCAGAACTGGTATTAGGCAGGTCGACACTTTCTTTTCAATATGCTTGTACATTTTATTTTGCAATAAAAATTTAGATATAAATTCTATATATAATAAGATAGTGCCCTTTATGCTACTGTGTGAGATAGGTGGCTGATAAGCAGTTTGAGTGAGATGTGAGTGTTGCCTGTAGCTTGAGAGATGATAAAGACAATAATAAAAATAAAGCTTGGTGCAGACAAAAAATACTAATATATTTAATTATTATCACTAAATTTCCTTACATTGTTAATTACTAAATCAAACACTTATTTTTAACAAATATATTTTGGAAAAGCATCTGTTCTTTAAGAGCTGACAAGGGATGGGGAGAAAAATACTGGCTATCTTACTTAGCAATAAAAACTTAGACAAAACGTCCATTCATTCTCCATTCATCCATCTGCTCTGTTATTCTTTCTGTGATTTTTGGTAACTACTGTGCACAAGACTGAGAAAATCTTTTTTTTTTTTCTCTTTTTTACAGAAACAGAGAGAGTCAGAGAGAAGGATAGATAGGGACAGACGGAGAGAGATGAGAGGCATCGATCATCGCGGGCCTTCAGTAGACAGAGTAACCTCTTGCTGGAGCCAGCGACCTTGGGTCCAAGCTGGTGAGCTTTTGCTCAAACCAGATGAGCCCGTGCTCAAGCTGGCAACCTCAGGGTCTAGAACTTGGGTCCTTCTGCATCCCTCCCAGTCCAATGCTCTATCCACTGCGCCATCGCTTGGTCAGGTGAAAAATCTTTATGAAGAAGACACTACCCTCTTTCTGTTGGTTTCACAGTTTACAAGAGTATAAAAATACACAAGCAGTTGTGACATGTGGTAAGATACTTACAAAGGGCTGTGTAAGTCCAGAAGATAAAATATTTAATTGCCTGGTAACAGCTGAATTAGGATTTCCAGGATGACTAGAGGTTTGCTGAACAGAAAAGGGGAAGAGACAGAGAGTGCATTCTACTCAAAAAGCATATCGAGCGTAGGGCTCAGCAGCAGAAAGACACACGGCCTGCTCATGGAATAGTGACTATCATGATGAAGAAATGATACAGGGGCATTGGCAGGGGTAGTGGGAATTGGGTTTAGAAATGGGAGAGTTATGAAGGCCCATACATGACTGCTAAGTATAAATAATATCTTTACAAAGATCATTCCATAATTGTTGGATAGTCAAATTATATTTTATCTACATAGTTAGAATAGTTAAATCTATTAACAACTTTCTCTCTCTCATTTTCTTCTTCAGCAATTTGTAAAGCATACTAGCATTAGTCTGCAATAAATATGCTGTGCTTAACTTATAAGCACAGATTTGGATGTGAACTGAACCAAAACAAGAAGAAAAGAAAATGGCAGAAAAATGTAGTTGCAGTGAGTTACCCAAAGTATTTGAATATAGGTACAGGTATTGATCGACTTACAACCTATGCAACTTACGACCATTCGACTTTACGACCACAATTGCTAGCCACGACTGCTCCACGTCTGGAGCAGTTTTTGTATGCACCTGTATTTTGCAATTTTGTATGTTTTGCAAATATTAAACCAGTTGTACTGGTAATGCAGTGTTTTACTTAAACCTGATGAATGTAAAAATAAGAAACAAAATGGTGTAGAGATTATACAAATGGCATAAAATGAACAAAGAAAATTATGATATATAACAATAATGTGAGAAAATTATGATAAAATATGACTTAAAGATTTTTATAAGATCATTTCATAGTACTGTACATATAGCCTACTCAACTTACGACCAAATCGTGTTATGACTGGTCTGTCGGAACCAATCGTGATCGTAAGTCAAGCACTAGCTGTATAAAAAGTGTTTAATGATGAAACTATTGATTAATTTCAAGATTCAGTTATATAATGCAATAACAATTTTAGTAAATATTTCATGAAAAGCTATTTATATCATCTTAGAAATATAAAGCATAACAAGAGTCATATTGTTCTACATTTTACCGATAAAAAAACTGAGGTTTTATGCTGATTCATCAAGGAATATATAGCAAGGGGTAGAATGGCTAGTACTGTATCTAAATCTATGGGTACCAAGTGCAGATATTTTCTGTTGCACCATAGTATGACGTTGGAAAGCAGGCATTTCAAAATAATAGGTCAGTATGGTCTCGCCTTATACGTAATTCTTACTAATAAATACCTAAGGTTCCAAGTTTTGATAGGTAAGCTTTCCTAGATCTAGCACTACATGCTTCTATGAAAGGTGTCCATAAATTGCACCATAAGGCAGCATATTTTTGCAGTAGGTTGCAGAATAGTAGGCACAAATACAACAGGCAGTTCTTTTTTTTTTTTTTTCTACAGGGACAGAGAGAGAGTCAGAGAGAGGGATAGATAGGGACAGACAGACAGGAACAAAGAGAGGTGAGAAGCATCAATCATCAGTTTTTCCTTGCCGTCGCAAGACCTTAGTTGTTCATTGATTGTTTTCTCACACGTGCCTTGACTGCAGGCCTTCAAGCAGACCGAGCCACCCCTTGCTGGAGCCAGCAACCTTGGTTCCAAGCTGATGAGCTTTATGCTCAAGCCTGATGGGCCTGTGCTCAAGCTGGCGAGCTCGGAGTCTTGAACCTGGGTTTTTCGCATCCCAGTCCGACGCTCTATCCACTGCGCCATCGCCTGGTCAAGCCAGGCAGTTCTTTCTTAATTCTACTGTTGGCTGCTGCAAGGCTATATATAGTCTTAGCCAAGTTATAAATATTCCAAAAAGGAGAACTTGTGGCATCTTCTAAATTGCTCTTTCCATTGGATGAGCATGAAAAGAATGATCATCCTGTTATAAAAAAAGAACACCATGTTGCAGAGAAAACCTGAAGAACATTATGTAATGGCTAAATTTAAACTTTTTTTCAACTCCAAAAGTTCCCCACCACCCCATCCAGACTCACTTCTTGTTTTCTCTCATTACCTTATTTGTATATGTTAAATTTTTCATATGCATCATCTCTGCTCCAACCATCCATTTCTGTTCCTTAAATTTTCTCCTTCTTCACAAGTTTAGGGAAGTTCTTTCTGACAATATTACAATTTTTCCTCTCACTTGCACTTCAACAAAGGGAGTACAATATAAAAAAACAAAACAAAACAAAACTTGTTGACTCAAATAAGTGAAAGGAAAAATTAACTAGAAGATTTGAATACTTGGATAGGTTAAGTATATTATGAATAAGTCATAGAAACTTGAATGATAGCAGAGATACAGCCAGCATATTCTTCCTGCCTGAAACCCAGGGCAAGGTACACTGCCCATTATACAAATAAATTTATTATGAACTTGTCAATAGGCAAAAACTATATTGTCTATATTTTAAAAGCAAAAAAATAAAAAGAGCAGCATTTCTGGAGCGGTATTTTTTGTGTCATCTAATTGGGACATAGGAGAATTTATCTTGTACTTTTGTACTTGTGTCTTTAATATTATCTTAATTCTTAAGACTTTAAAGGTTAATAGTAGGAAAATAAATTATTAGAAAAGAAATGCCATTCTCTGTTAAGGACTCTTTCTGTGACAGAGCCAACAAATTCTATATAACCTAACTTTGAGAAATAAATCTAAATTTTAATGTAGCTGCACATAAGTTTAATTTCTCCTTAAGCTAATTGACTAGTTCATAGGTCTAGGTTTGAGTTTTAATTGTGTGAAAGGAAACCATAAACAGGAAAAAAAAGATATTTTCAAAAAAATAATAATAAATTATAATTCTCTAGATAATAAAATTGGATAGAACCCAATGTTGTTTGTTGGGGTGAAGGGGAAGAGAGGCCAGGACTTATGTATGTTATGCTCTCATGTATTTTACAGTATTTTACCTGATGATTTAACAATAACTTAAAGGAGAAAGCTCTAAACTACATTCCAGGTCTAAGCATGTGACACAGTTCTCATCAAGGAGATAGGGGTCGATGGATCATTAGTTTCTAGTCAACCTAGGCCAGTGGTCGGCAAACTCATTAGTCAACAGAGCCAAACATCAACAGTACAACGACTGAAATTTCTTTTTAGAGCCAAATTTTTTAAATTTAAACTATATAGGTAGGTACATTCCTTATCGAGGTAGTGCCCGCACATGCTATTTTGTGGAAGAGCCCCACACTAACGGGGCCAAAGAGCCGCATGTGGTTCAAGAGTCGCAGTTTGCTGACCAGCGACCTAAGCTATCATAATTCTTTCTTTTTTTCATTTATACCAGATTTATTGATTTTAGAGAGAGAGGAAGTAGACATAGAGAGAAGAAGAGAGAGAGAGAGAGAGAGAGGGAGAGAGAAAGAGTAGGGAACAATGAGCTGTTCCTGAATGTGCCCTGACCAGGAATTAAACCGGCAACTTTTATGCATATCAGACACTTTTAACAATTAACTAGCCAGGGCTGGTATGATAATTTTTAAGAGAAGGAAGCTATATAACTCTATAAAATGTTTTTTTCTGAGTGGCAAATCTCTTAAAATTAGTATGTAAAAAATTTTGTATTTATAGAAGCATTTGAATCTTCAGTATTCGTGCGTTAATGTTTTTACAGACTGGTGTGCCTATAATGCAATGCTCCACCCTGCCCTTTTTCTCAACAGTTGAGAAAAACAAGGAAGAAGAATCCAAAGCCACCAGAAGTCACAGTCCTGGCTCTTCCAACCTACAGTTCTGTTCTCCAAAGTCAAAGACAGTTATACTCCATAAAGACAAAAGTCTTGGTTCAATAATGTAAAGGCTTTAGTTTTATTAATTTATGTAATTTATCTGGTTATATTTTTCCCTTTGGGGACAATTTCATATTTATGACAGAAAATTATAAAATATATAAAATAGGACCAAAATATCAACGTCTGAAAAAATTATGTTGTTTTTTTTTTTTTTTTACAGGGACAGAGAGAGAGTCAGAGAGAGGGATAGACAGGGACAAACAGACAGGAACGGAGGGAGATGAGAAGCATCAATCATTAGTTTTTCGTTGCCATTGTGACACATTTGTTGTTCATTGATTGCTTTCTCACATGTGCCTTCACCCCTTGCTGGAGAGAGCAACCTTGGGTCCAAGCTGGTGAGCTTTTGCTCAAGCCAGATGGACCCGCGCTCAAGCTGGTGACCTTGGGGTCTCGAACCCGGGTCTTCCACATCCCAGTCTGACGCTCTATCCACTGCGCCATCGCCTGGTCAGGCTTATGGCTTTTTTTAATTGATTGATTTCTAGAAACAGAGAATGGGACAGGGGGTAGAAACATCAACTTTCTGTTCCTCTTATTCATGCCATCATTGGTTGATTTCTTGTGTGTGTCCTGACAGGGGATTTAACCCACAACCTTGGCATGTCAGGATGATGTTCTAACCAACTGAGCTACCCAGCTAGGGCCAGGACTTGTGCTTTTACTATTTTCCCATCAGTGGTAAGTTATTGACCTACTATCCACATGTTTACAGAGATTCTTTCAAAGTCTGATGTCAATGCTCTGATAAACACTACATTCTAAACCAAATGCACAGGTTTAGAAGAATGGGAAAGGACAAGCAATCAACAAGCTACCTGCCCCTTTTGAACAGGAGTTTCATGGCAATAAGCAAAGTCCCTCCATCCTGAATCACAACATCCAACACTTGATTAGCTTCATAGTCTGCTCTTGATGTACTGAAAATAATTTAGTTTGTCATCTAAGAGTTTGTTGAACCTGAAAAGCATGTAAATTAGAATTTGAATTATGAGGTTCAGCATAAAATAGAATGTTCTTCATAATTAAAAGATGAAAGAGGTTATTAGATCTCTTCACTATAGGTCTTTAAAAATAGAAGAGCCATTTCTCTCTTTCAGTGTTCTTAGCTCGTTCTTGAAGCTGCTCTAGCTAACCTCTCCAGGGCTTTCCCAATCTCTTACTTAAAGTTATTGTACTATTTTATAGGTCCTTACATTTTATTATTTTATGATCACTGATTGTCCAAATAAACCTTCAGTTTCTTCTTTTTAAATGAAAACAGATGTTAATTGAAGCTATACAGTATAAAATGAAGCATATGTGAATTGATTTTCTATATACCTGTTTCTCACATTTATTGGAATACATGTGCTAAAAAATTACATATTCGACTTTAAAGATTTTCTGAACCTACTTTAATAATAAGTACGAATATTGTGACTTAGCAAATCACATTGTCCTGGACTTTAATAAAGTAACCAAGTTATTTTCAAAAACAGCATTTCATTCAATTGGATACAGTGTGGCTTTTCAACTCCTACGGAATCATTACCTCTAAGTCACAGCATCTGCTATTGCCCAGGAAAGGTGCAGCATCGGTAGGAGCTGCTTTGCTCTTTCACCTAGAGAGCAGCCATGTCAGAGTGACAGCAGTTCTGGCATTCTGTCTTCCACTCAGCATCAGCCTTTCCTTTGGTTCACACTACCCATTTCTTTACTCCCTCTAAATAATTTTTATCTTGACAAATTAAAACACAAAGACCTTCATTGATGATATTTGGGATTCTTGACCCAAACAACAGCAAAAATTATTTTAAGCCTATATATTTTCCTCCAAAACTGTGCTGTCCAATAAGGTAAATAGTGGTTGTTGACATGCAAGTTAAAATTAAAATTTCATTTTCTCTGTCACAATTGCTACCTTTAAAGTGCTCAATAGAGATATATTGGACAGTACAGATATAGGACATTTCATCACTACCAAAAGTTCTTCAGTGGAAAGTGTTACTCTAGAGAATATTGTGCTTTTTAATAGACTGGTGTTTGTCATACTGAAAACTAATTTACAGCTCACTGTAATCATTACATGTTATTTACACAGTTTCAGGAAGTTTCCTTCATCAGCTTCTTAGAAACCAGAAGCTCTGATTTCTCATCCCTAACTCCAAGCTGTCCTTCCTATCCATTGTATCTGTGAAGTTTATGGCAGCTGTTTAGGAGGGCTCCCAGGAAAAGTCTTTGGCTTTCCCTTGGGAATTTCAATCTTGTTTTTGGAGTGGGTAAGGAATGCCTATCCCAGACCTCCTAGAACATTAGCAGTGGAGTCACATTGCAGAACATAAAAGATATAACAACAACAGTGTAGCCTTAGATCACATTTCATGCCCTGTGGTGGCTCAGATTACTATATCATTTTATTGTTATTCCCAAAATATTAGTTTTACTTCACAGCTTATTCAATCAGTAAAAATAAACCTAAAATAATATTTGGATTACTACCTAAGCCTAAAACAATTTTTCTAAATATAAATGAGTGACAATGTCTTTGTTTTACAAATAGATCTACTTCTAATAATAAAATACTTCAAATCTCCTCATAAGACTGCTAGACTGAACTGACCAACCAACAGGTATTTATTTTGTATTTATTGCACACAAAATTTTTGTGATGGGAAGATATAAATAGATGGCCTTGTTCTTAAGAACTTCGCAACGCAAATGCACCTTCATGAGCATGCAAATAATTAAAAGAGTTTATTTCAAAATCCATACTACTCAAATGTTTCATGTTTTAAATAGCACACAAAACATCTTGAGATAAAGCATGTGTGCATAGCAACTAACTGAATATTTTCTAAAATATTTTGATCATTTTTATGCATTATATATGCCATCTCACATTTTATACAATCAGCCAAACAAAACAACTATTGAACATTTTATACATGCCATAAAGTATGTCAAATATTGCTGAGAGGAAGGTACTACAAAATGGATCTAAAACATGAGAGCAGATAATCCTGCTAGAAAAAATAAATTTAACAAAAATTGTTACGTAGTGGCTATGGTGTCAGTAATTGTAAATATACAGAAATTAAATATATTCTGTTCAGAAAAAGAGTAATCAATGTATCCTGAAGTATTTAGAATGACTTCCTGGACAAATAGTTGTTCAGGAGACCTTTAAAGAAGAGAAAGAGGTATAGATAGAGTTAGAGCATGCGTAGATTAAAATGCAAAAATGCTTAAACATGGCCATCTGAGTGAATGGATGTGTTCTATGGAGATAGAAGATGAGTCAATCTAACTGAAACTAAGCACATGTTTAGGGGAGAGTGGGAAATAAAGTTAACAACAAAGGCAGACTAGCCACCTATTTTGAAGATATAAATGAATATAATTTATTTGATGCAGGGAAGAACTCACAAACAGGCAGTTTGGGAACCATATTTTACATATAGAACCTTTATTCCCTTTTTATTTTGTTTTTGACTTATAAGTTTTTTTTCCTGAAAACCTTCAATTAGATGATAAAATCTAAATATACAGAGATTTCACTGAAAAATATGGTTTTTTCAATTCATTTGATATATTGAAAGATCTAACCCTGGCCAGTTTGTTAAGTGGTAGAGTGTCAATCTGGACTGTTGATGTCCTGGGCTCGATTCCCAGTCAGAGCACACAGAAAAAGTGTCTATCTGTTTCTCCACCCCTCCCCTTCTTGCTTCTCTCTCCCTCTCTTGCTCTTTCTCTCTCTCTCCCTCCTTCAGCCATGGCTTGATTGGAGCAAGTTGGCTCCAGGTGCTGATCATGGCTCCATTGCCTCCGCCTGATGTGCTAAAAAGAACTCGGTTGTAAGCAAGGCCCCAGATGGGCAGAGCATCACTCCCTAATGGGTTTGCTGGGTGGATCCCCATCAGGAATCTGCCCCTCTGCCACCCCTTGTCTTACTAAAAAAAAAAGAAAAAAGGAAAAATTAAAAGATCTAAAAACACTAGGTCAAACATGGCAATGACTGCCCAGAGCTGAATAGCTGTAGGCGTCTCTCTTTAAATGGGGATTTCCTGGGTTTCCATCACGGTTTCCAGTAAGGTTTGTGCTGTTGCTTTTGGTTTTCTTATTGTAGAGTTAAAAAGGGGTCAATATTTTTCTTTATCAAACCAGGAATATAAAACCAAGACCAAGAGGTGCCTAGTTTTCAAGAAAAATAGAACAAAAAATAATTTTCTATAAACTTAAAGAATATTACTAGATACATAATATGCAAAGGCCATTATTTGGCCTTCTTTACTCATCTGTATTAATTGCCCATAAGTATATGGGGGAGTAACTACTGTTGAAGAGTATCAACCAGAAGAAATGCAAAATGAATGTGTTATTTCATAAAGATTAATTTGATCAGTAACATATTGAGATTATAAGAGTAATATTAGAGATGACAGAAGATGCAGTTGAGGAAGCCAGCCAAGAGGTCATTGCAATAATTCAGTCCTGGAGTGGTGAGGATCTGAATTAAGAAAAGAATAATGAAAAAGTAAAAGAAAGGGGTCAATTTGGTATAAATGACAGATCAGCTAGTAGACATATCCAAGTCAGGTAAGAGTCAAAAATCACTCCAAAAAATATTGTAGAGATATTTTTCACTAAGATTTAAGCTTCTATACCACAATGTTCTTTCCTAACTTTAATGGGAATTCCCACAATGCTTAGTGTACTGACTTGCCCAGAGAAGAATGCCAAACTTGTCTGCAGAAGTGAATGTTAAGAAAAATAACATGGATCATACACATAAAAGACTTTGAGCAAGTCCTGCTGTGCCACTCTTTCATGGTATGACTACCTAGTCATGGTATGACTAGGGTATCTCTGAACTCTAGGGAATGCATTTTAGATCTGGAATGCCTAGATGACCTCTATGGTCTCTTAATTGCAAGATTCTAATCTCTTCTGTACTATTTCTTTTTTGGATTAGTGGTTCCTACTGTTCTGGAAGTGAACAAAATGCAATTTTAACACTGCAAAGATATTAGCTCTTTTGAGAAAAATAAAAATTATCAAATGTTAAATAATCTTTTTACTCTTTTAGTTATCATTAAGAGGTAATAAAGACTATTAAGCAGTGCTTATTAAAGCCAAACATAAACATACTTTATGACTCAGCAATCCCAATGGCAGTCATACGCCCAAGAGAAATGTGCACATATGTTCATCAAAATACATGCATAAAAATGATCAGAGGGCCCAGGCAGGTTTTTGCTCAGTAATAGAGCATCGGTCCAGTATGTGTATTTCCTGGGCTCTATTCCTGGTCAGGGCACACAGGAGAAGTGACCATATGCTTCTCCACTCCTCTTCCTCCCCCCTCTCTCTGTCTTCCCCTCCCACATCAATGACTTGATTTGTTCAAGCTCATTGGCTCCTGTGTGCTGAGGATGGCTCCATGGAGCCTATGCCTCCAGTGCTAAAAATAGCTCAGTTGCCAGTATATCTCCAAATGGGCAGAGGTCAGCTCCCAACGAGGGTTGCCAGGTGGATCCTGTTTGGGGTGCATGCGGGAGTCTGTCTTTCTCTCTGCCCTCCTCTTACCTGGAAAAGAAGAAATAAGAAAGAAGAAAAAAGGAGAGAAGAAGAAGGAGGAGGAGGGAGAGGAGGAGGAGAAGGAGGAGGAGGAGGAGGAGGAGGAGGAGGAGGAGAAGAAGAAAAGAATGACCACAGAAGCACTTTCTTTAATAGCCAAAATTGGAAATAAATTCCCACACATGCAGCAATTGAATAATGTGGTAAATTTGCAAGATAAAATGCTACACAGCAATGAGAATAAATGAACCCTAACAACACATGACAAGAACAAATCTCTTCAGTTTAATGTTGAGTGAAAGAAGGCAGACAAAATCAAACATATAACTTATAAGTTCATTGATATGACCTTAATAAAAAGGCAAAGCTAATACCCTTGAAAGACTGTTGGCCAGAAGGGGAGTGTAAGGGGCTGTAGGTTTTGGTGCTTCAACAGGTGCTGGTTACATGAGTGGGCATATTCAGTGAAGATTCTTTGAGCTGTATTTCATTATGCATATCAGTGCATGTATGTTTTATTTCATACATGTATAAAGTGTATGCAATAAATACACAGTTTAAAACAACAGAAAATGTAAACCCAAAATTTCTAGATTTATGTTCAGAAGATTGGTAGGTTTACCAAAATTGGGAATTTCAAAAGAAAAAAGGAAGTTAATTTAATGCTAAGAATTAGGTTTTTACAGGTTACACTTTTAAAATTTTCTCTACATTTAAATTTCTGGAGGTCAATGCACCAAATCTAAATTATTGTAGGGGGTAAAATCCATCTATAATACATTTGAAATAAAAAAGATTTAAAATACACTTGAGTAAATATATTTAGATTAATATTTTAAAATGTAAAACTCTTTTCATTTTGAATAAGCTTTTGGCCTGTGTCTGGCTGAGACCCTGAGTCCTACTCTTCAGGGGGACCAGGAGGACTGACTGGACCACTGACAACCTTTGAAGTGCTAAGTGGGACCAAAGAGAAGGAGGTACTGGGAACGGGGAGAAGGAATCCTTAATAAAAACAAGAAGGTAAGAAATATGGGAATCAGTCAGCAGTCTGAACAGAGCATTGTGCACTCCACCCCTCCCATTTCTAGGAGAATGGTGACTTCTACTTTCAGAGAAACTAGAGAGAGAAGGGAGGAGTCTGAGAGTCAGTTTCAACAACATGAAATTCTCAAATTAGACAAGCAGATGAACATAAGACAAAGTGCTATGGAGAGCAATAGATGAGTCAGTGCCCTGGGTTCTTTGTTGCGGAAGATTGGAAGTAGGGAGGAGAGAACTATTTGTTAACAGTTCGTCAAAAGTGAAGCAGGGAGAGTAATCAGGGCTAGGGCAATGTCAGAGTGGAGGAGGGTGGCTACAGGACAGCCAGGCTTATTATCCCTGAGGATGGAGAGGAAGGGCCTGGGAAGCATCTTTGAGAAGCCTTGGGCTATGAAGGGGGTGCTGTGACTGGCAGGTCTGTTGTCTTAGCCCTGCTGGCTCTCTTCCTTGAAGGCCCAGTCTTTGCTATTCTTATAGCTGATTGACTCAAAACTAAATTTTGTCAAATTCATTTTCTTTTCTGGGAGCTTATAATTGTGACTCGAGTATTTGGATCTATGGCAAGTTGTTTTGGGGACTATTACTGATGAACTAGAAAGAAGTGGACCTGACCAAGCCAGTCCTCTGAGGGAGAATGAGAAGCAAAAGCACCAAGAGAAGCAGGAATGATAGTCAGGCTCATCCAGACATGAAGAATAACCAGAACTGTTACCCACAGCGGCCCACATACCCAAGCTCTTCTTACCCTAGCCTTCCCAGGCATTTCCACTCTTTGATTATGTCAGTTTCAGTGGGTTTCTGATTTGTGTGACCCAATATTCCTTAAGGCAGATAGGATTTGGAGCTCTGGTAAGACTGAAGGTAACGAAGAAGGGTGAGGAAGAGAAACCAGGTATCCTGCTGGTTGAGTGGGGACCACAGTTGATGTCGAAGCAGTGACAACAGGGAGGTGACTTAAGGCAGGGGCGGGGGGTTAAAAGACAGTGGAAAGAGAGAAACAGCCCTGCAGGGAGATGGAGAAAGGGGGAGGAGGAAGGGCAACCCTGTAAAGGGTGGACTTCCAGGCAGGGCAATCTATATGGGTGAGTTTAAAATAAAATATTTATGGTAGCACAGAATAAAAATTCACTAATAAACATATGCTGTTCATCTGAAAGATCGTTCAAATTACTTTTTTTATTTGATGGAGATTACTCTCTTATAAAGAGCCAATGTCCAAGGGCAGGCACCCTTCGTGAGGAAAGCTGAGGTCCCTCCTCAAGCATATACTAGACAGTACCTTGAGCTGGCACAGGCAAAGGATAACCATTTTCTCTGACCAGGGAGCTACCACAACACTCAGCTGATATACAATGCTGTATGTCTCCAAATATACACTTTTATGTATTTCAACATGAAAGAGAGAGATATATGTAAACCGCCACAGCATGAATTGTCCAGAGTATCTATAGTGCTGTAATCTCATTAATCCTCAGTGCACCGGGTGAAAAGAGAAGGAGGAGAATGACCAGAGCAGAGGTATTGGGTGGGGAGCTTGGGAAATTTTGCCCTAATCCTTGACATTAAACCATTCATTGAACTGAGCTTTTCTGGTGCTGATATGTGCAGTCCCAGAAACAGGAACATCTTATAAGCAAAATGATGTTTCCCTGTCACACATGACATAATAATCTGAAGTCTTAATAGTGATCTGTGAACAAAACAATGGCCCCAAATACAATTATTTCTTACAAACTTTCACTAAAACCACATTTGTAAATTTTCACTCTGTAAAGTAAAATGGACTCCAGGATTTGAAACTAATAATTTTTTATTCGAGCCTGCAAATGAAACTTGACTTTGAGGTAATCACAAAGGAAGAGATCCTCTGTCGAGATAGTACCCACCTAGAAAACTAAGAGATAATTTTTATTCTAAAAAAGAGAATTCATCTTATAAAATGCCCCAAAGAAGTAATATTTTCTACTAAGACTTACCCAATATTTTCTAGCTTAAAAAATCAACTGTTAGCTAATTGAAGTAGGAAAGAATCAATGATTTGTAAATACATTAACTTTAATTACTCACGATTTGATAAATTAAGGGCATGAACTTAATAGTGTATATATTTAATTAAGTAAAAAGGTTTTATTATAGTTTTTGTTCATGAGAGAAATAATAGTTAACCATCTGAGTACTCATTCTATGCTGGGTACATATTAAATATATCACCTCCTGAAATGTTGACAAAGGCCTTTGGAGGTACAACTACTGTTATTCACATTTTGCAAATGAGGCATCAGATATTTTCAGTTTTTTCTTAAAGAAGATAATAGTACTAAAAATTATTCTCTTTAATGTTTTTAAATTTTCTAGGATCTTCAATTTGACAATGCAGCACTGATATCAGCTATGTTTTCCTTTGAGTAATATGTTTTAGTAAAATCTTATTTCAGTTAGGGCTCAAAAGTACTTAAACAACCTGACCAGGCAGTAGCGCAGTGGATAGAGCATTGGACTGGGATGCGGAAGACATAGGTTCGGGACCCCGAGTTCGCCAGCTTGAGCACAGGCCCATCTGGCTTGAGCAAAAGCTCGTCAGCTTAGACCCAAGGTCGCTGGCTCCAGCAACGGGTGGCTCTGTCTGCTGAAGGCCCCCGGTCAAGGCACATGTGAGAAAGCAATCAATGAACAACTATGGTGTCGCAACGGCAACGAAAAACTAATGATTGATGCTTCTCATTTCTCTCTGTTCCTGTCTGTCTGTCCCTACCTACCCCTCTCTCTGACTCTCTCTCTGTCTCTGTAAAAAAAAATAAAAAATACTTAAGTAGTACTTTTTACTTTTCCTTACTACAGGGCTTTTCTCCTCTACGCACTGGATCCCCAAGACAGAAATGGGATCAACATTACCATCTTCTTTTCACAAAAGACAGAACATAGTTTCAAGTCAGACATTCATGTGGGGATTAAAATTTAACAGAATCCTGTCCCATTGTGAGAAAAATATGCACACAGGTACCATTTACACTTTTGTTCTCTATGGTGCACAAATTAAGTACAGAATTTAAAAATTTCAGAAAAAAGAGCTGCTTCATTTCTTCTTCAACACTTCATACACATTTTTTATTTATTTCTTCCATTTTATTTCAGGACCTGCTTCATTAGTTAATTTCTCTTTTTGGCACACAGTATTCCAAAGTAAATGACTAAATAAATAGTAAGCAAAACTAAATAAACAAAAGCATCACCTCCTTTATCCCTGCATCCCACCTAGAAACTTTCTTATCACTGCCTCAGCACAGTGTCTAGTATATGATAAACTCTCAATAATATTACTGCCTAAATAGATGAGCAGATTGTAAGCCTCATTTCATAAGAGAAAACACTGACAGTTACATTAGACGCAACCTCTTTGCTTTGGTGGACCATAGTATCAATTATTTGTCAACATGTTTTAGAAATATCTAGGTACTCTTTGACCATCATTATTATTTTTGTATATTTTTAGAGCATCTAAGAAATACTTCTTTTTTATTTAATATATATTCTTTCTGGAAGATTCTCTGAATATTGTCTTGAGAGTTAACATAAAGAACTTTTCTCATCTCTCCTTGTTACCCAGATTCCTTCTTCTCATTTTCTTCCTGAGCACATGCTCTTGGTTAGCCATTATTGGGTGGCAAAAATAGAATGAATTCTGAGATCTACAGGTGATATAAAACCCTTGTTGCATCCATTGATTCTAATCAACTCTTTGCCATCATGATATCTTCTTTTTATTTTATTTTTTGACAGAGACAGAGAGAGAGTCAGAGAGAGGGACAGACAGGGACAGACAGGAAGGAAGGAAGAGAGATGGAAAGCATCAATTCTTCATTGTGTCACCTTAGTTGTTCATTGATTGCTTTCTCATATGTGCCTTGAGTGGGGGGCTACAGCAAAGCAAGTGATCTCTTGCTCAAGCCAGGGACCTTGGGCTTCAAGCCAGTAACCTTTGGGGTCAAGCTAGCAACCATGAAATCATGTCTATGATACCACACTCAAGTCAGTGACCCCGCACTTATCCGGATGAGACAGGGCTCAAGCCAGCAACTTTGGAGTTTTGAACCTGGGTCCTCTGTGTTCCAGCCTGATGCTCTATCCACTGAATCACTCACTGCCTGGTCAAGCTCACAATATCTTCTTAACTAACTTATTAACAGCTAATAAACAGGACTGAATGAGCCAAATGTCAATAAGGGCACAATTGATGAGGGAACCCTAAAACAAAAAACATCCTCTGCACTGAAGAGCCATAAACAGAAACTTGCTTGGAACTAGGCCCCCTTTTTTGTAGCCATTTTACGACAACAAAGTAATTGCAGAGATTTAAGGAGTTAAGTAGTCAACCTCCCTCCTGTCTTTTCAATGATATTTTTAAAAACTATTTTAATAACAAAATTGTTTAAACTTGCTAAAATGATTGAGTTTTTTCATTTCACTGTTTAACTACCATTTTAAAATCTGAACTAGTAGTTAAAGAAACAATCATTTGTTAGAACACATTAGATTTATCCACAGTGAAAAAAAAGAACCTGCAATTCATTATATTAGGGAATGAAAATTATCATGACCTGTAGATTTGAATTATTTCAATTATTGTTAGATTACTGGGCAAGCTTTCTGATAGCACAACTAGTAAAGGCTTTTAGACTATTCTTGGAAACATGCGTATTACATTAAATATACTATTAGCCCACATCCCACCAGTTAGTACTCAGACTTCTCATATCAATAATACTTCGCCAGTGTGACAAAGAAAATTAAAGGGCATGGTTTTTATTTTGAATGGAAATATTTATAGAAAGTTTCAAAGCAGTAAATTGAGGAGCTACTTGAAGGTTAATTAATTCATTTCTAATCCATAAGGGACAGTCAAACGAATATTTATAAATTTTAGATTTTTCTCTCAAGAGAAGGAAGTGACATCTGTCACTCCCAAACAGTTCCCTACTCACCTCAGGTATATAGAATAGTATGCCCCAATTATAAAATGACAGGTGTGATTTGTTTGCAGTTGATGCAAACTTTTGAGCATGTTGAAAGGAAATCCAGAAGAAAAGTAAAATAAAATATTTATATGTAAACTCTTCTTTGAAAAGTCATCTTCTGTCCTAAGACAGGTGAGAAGTACACCAACAGGCAGAAGTGCATGAGTTAACCTGCCAAGTGGGTCTGGAGTCAGGGAAGTACAAAAAAGGAGAGCATAAGATTAGACTATTTCCTTTGGCTTAACCATCCCACTTCCTTTATTTTGACCTTGCGGTTGCACAAAGAGTCATCAAAGAATCGAAAGCTGATGTTATTGGATACAATGGGATAAACAGCAAAACTTCAGCTGTGACTTCACTCACCTGTTTTTTGAAAACTCCACTATCTATCTGACACATCTGCCTTTGGCTTCCCCTCACCAGATTACTTAGACTACGGTGGCTGCAGAAACCTATGGTGTCATCAAATTGTACTTCTTTTTATCAATTTAGGGGAAATAGTTAACATCGTAGCTGGTGAAAATTAGTTATTGATTCACATAAAACTTTTAGAGGATCTGCAGATTTTATTATTCATAAAATATTGAACAAATTTTTTTCATACCTATTATATACCAAGAACTGTTACAAATACAGAAGCATTATAACATAGTGTTTAAAGAGTATGGCATTGAAATTAGTGGTTTTGAAATTGTGCATCATAGTTGATTTGCACAATTTAGTATTTTACTACCATTAGAAAACAATATTATATTTCAGATATATAAAAGAATATATTCAATTCCTTATGTTTTGTATCACACAAAGTAGAACCAGTGTTTCATGAAATTTGTTTCAAATATATGCATAGGTGTGTTATATATATATATATATATATATATATATATATATATATATATATATATATATTAGGCTGCATTTATCATGTTAATCTGTACTAATTTACCATTTAAAATATATTTCTTACTATGAATGCTTCTTTTTTTAAAAAAAGGAAAAAGCAAAATAAAACTGTTTTAGATACCTACCATTAGGGTTCAAATACAAGTTTCTTAACCTACAATCTTTGTATCTTCAAATGTCTCTGTACCTTATATTCTTCACCTAGTATTTGTGTTTAAATTGTGAGAATTATATGAGATAAATTACCTAATGTGCTTAATGTAGTGTATATATGCATGCTATGTTTTACAAAAGATAGGAGTTAATTTCACAAAAATTGCTTCACTTGGTACAACAATATGCCAAGATAGGGTTACAGATATTATTACCCCACCTACACATAAAGAAACTACAGCTCAGAGATTTTAACACCCTCAAAGTAAGCAGCTAGTAAAAGGCAGTGAGAAAGCCAGTGACATTCCGTTACATCCCATTGTCTCTCCACCATGTATATAAAAAATGTCCATGATGTGGGTCACACTGCTATGTTGAGAAGGATGAACACTGAATGAATAAATGAATGAATGAATGAATATAACATT
Source organism: Rhynchonycteris naso (assembly GCA_037038555.1). Taxonomy (NCBI): domain Eukaryota; kingdom Metazoa; phylum Chordata; class Mammalia; order Chiroptera; family Emballonuridae; genus Rhynchonycteris; species Rhynchonycteris naso. The sequence goes on from CM072998.1 coordinate 236,852,312, forward strand.
ATTTTGTCTTTTTCTCTGCCTTCCTATTTTTTCATAGGTTTTACATGAAAGCAGCATTTGCATATGAGTATACACTTTTCTTTTTAAATTTTACTTCCGTTATCTTTACAAGGTATATACTTGCTATTGTCGTCGATATAAAACAAACACAAATAGCATCCCATAACTACAGAAATATTTTTTGATAAATCCAACTAATTTTGAAAGGTGAAAAAAAATGTCCTGTTCCAATGATATCCACCAAACTAATGTTTACTTACTTTCTCCTTTAGAATTTGGATAAAATGATCTGGGCAGCTCAGGTGATCTGGACAGATAATCTGGACAGCTTCCATTTGTGATAAAAATCTGAATATATAATAAATATCAATATATTTCAGCATTGTTGGGAAAGTATTTTTTCTCTAATCACTTGTTATAAACAGCCTTTTACTTTCCTTTCAAATTTAGTAATTAAAGAAACTTACAAATTATTTCTAGAGAAAAAATTTCTGTCTGGGTACAAAACTATTTCAAAATGTCTAAAAGGTTAAATTGGTGGGTGTTGGTTTTGTGAGCTATTGTAAACTATATCGTTTTGTGAGCAATCCATAACTAAAAAGGCTTCAACAACATTAACTTTGCTGCATCTTCCAGGATGTCAAAATATAAATATATAAATCTCCATATCCATTATTTGTGATTAACTATTCAGACAAAATTAAGTGCAACATAATTCTCACTATCCATCTTTTCTTTTTAATTAATGACAGTTACTGGGGGGAGCAAACATCATCTATTATGTACCAAAATAGCTAATTCAAAAGTTTTGACAACTTGGGCTAGTAAATACATTCTCAGTTTTTTCCTATATCCTGGAGTGTTAACTTATTATTCAGCACTCTTCACTATCAAGCATTACAGAAATCAGTCATTCTCTGTTTATTCACAAACACCAGATACCTTGGCAATGATTCATAGTCACAAATCATCATTGCACCCTAATTCACTACACCAGTCATTGAATTTAATCAGATAACATGCTCATTTAGATAAAACTGAATATGTTGAATTTGATCGGAACTCTAAATGTCTGTGCCTGTGTGCGTGTGTTGGGCAGACTTCCATGCCCTATGCATTGAAACTTGTTCATCCCTGCTTCTGTTCAGACAAAACATGAGCCTGTTGTTTGCATGTCTCAGAACAGCAGTTCAAACTAGAGCAGTTTAGTAAGTTGTATTTTCACCTCTCTGCACTTATCCTTTATGGTAGATTTAAAATAATTACCTCTCCTATCCCATTACTTTCTTTTCCATGAATTGTGGCTATTTTCTAACATTTTTTTGCCACTTTTTATGAGTATATATTTGGAGAAATGGAAGGAGGAAGGCAGACAAAGATTTTTATTCAAGCAAAAATGCATTTTTCTTTCTTCCATATCGACCTGCCAAATATATCCAAACTTTGCCATCATCAAGGACCAGCCTGGTCACTTAGTTCCTTCTCATCCACATGTCTAACCGCATTCCAGCCAAGACCAAGCCAGACTGCTTAACACATGCTTCAGCCATCTTCACCAATCCTCAACTCCTCATCCAGTTACACAGAGAGCTGAGCACAGCTGGGGCGCCTGCATTTTTCCTTGACTTCTCTCATCCCCAAACCTCTTCCTGCAGTTTTATTCTGATAACATCCTAGACACGTCACTTTTTACACCCTACCTTACACCTGTGTTTTCCCATTTGAGAGCTCTTCATGGAACTGGTACACTGCCCATTACTAGAAGCTATACCTCCTTGAAGTTAATGGTCTCATACCTCAATATCTGACAAACAGTTCTAGTACAGATATTAATATATCCCTAGAATCAGGTGTATCTAGATTCTAGTTTGTCTAGATTTGAAGGTTACTTTTACCTGTTAATTATATGGTCCTGGGAAAGGCATTAATTTTTTTTAAATATCTTTGTGAAATGGGCAAAGAACAGAGCTTATATTGTAGAAGTTATAAGAACTAAAAGATATCATTTATGCAGAGTACCTGGTGCACAAGAAGAGCTCAATACATTCAAACCATTATTTTCAGTCTCTGCCATCATGCTCTGCCCATCTGTGAGGATGTCCGATTTCTTGGACATACGTGTGGCCCGCCTGATGACATGGTGTTGCCATACCCCTTGAGCCTTGTGCTTTACCCACCAGATGAAACTGCCAGGGCAGAAACATGATCAGTATATCTCCAGAATGACTTTCATAAAGCCATGCACAAGGACAAACTTGAACAGTACTTATACTGCAGCCAACATCAGAGAGATGTTGAAAAATCTTTACAAGTGTCCTTTTAAAAAGAAGCCTAGTCAGGCACGTGAGTTATTTAACACAACTACATTTAGGGGAAGCTAACGTGAGACATCTAATGTAGTTGAAGTGGTCCAAGCTTCAAGGCAAGAGGACTCATCTAAAAAGACAAAGGATATGGATCTTGAAAAAAAAGATAAAAAAGAAATTATTTCACCTTACATGTCATTAGATGATGTATGTTCCACTTTGTAAAAAGGTAAATGTTTCTACTTTGTTCAAAAAGTAGAGAAGGCCTGTAAGAATGTGTTTAGAACAATAAGTATCTCTGAAAAAATGGTAAGTAGAGAAAATAAAAACCCTCTAGTTGTTGGTTTTTTAACATTCCTAAAGCAGAGGTAACTGCTTGGCTGATTCCCCCACTTTCTTTAGTTCTTTGCTCAAATTTCATCATACTGGAAACACTCTTCCTAATCACTCAAAATAAAATAGAACACTTATCCCTGTTCTTTTTGTCCACTGCTAACTTATCTTCACTGCTTACTTATCTTTACAGCATATATTACCTGGCATATCATATGCTTATTAGCTTTTTTGATTATTATCTATATCTGTGTTTACTCTCTGTGATATAAGTTGCCATAGAGTTGGTGTCAATAATAGTACCTGACTAAAAAAGCTGATTAAATGCTGATGCATGTCTAAATAAATGCTTCTGAAAATCTGAAAACTGAAGAAAAATAATAAAACAGGTAGATTAGTAATGCTCCAAAATCAAGGTCTTCAAACTGGGGTGGGTTTCCTAATCCTTAATCTTACCTGATTTCTCTAGTCATTTTTTTTCACTCTTTAAGTCACCTTGCCAAATATGATCTCTTCAAATTTGTAAATCTAATGCAAAGAGAGAATAGCAGTTATCAGATGGCCTGCAGTCCCTGAATCTGTGGCACTCCTCTCCTCCATTCTCAACCAGAGAAAACTATATCTTCCTGTGTTCTGGATGCCATTCCTCTCTGTTTCTTAGAAACTGACACGTGAGATTGAGCTTGGTCTTACTGATCATCAATACCTCTCTCTCTCTCTATTTCCACTTCATCAGATCCTTTCTAACCATATACAAACATGTTTCAGACTTTCCCATTTAATATATGAAAAATGAAGCACAAAAGAGAAAAAATAAAAAATGATGGACAAAGAAAGCTAAAAGTTCCCCTTATCTTGGATCCATATTCTCGTCCAGGCCTTCTTCAGGCTTCAAAAATCTTCTCTAATGCTTTGTTTATTATCATTATCAAGTATTATGTACTGTACAAAAGTGTTTGTGCTATACTTGTGTACAACTGTCAGACAGTAGTATTGTTTACTCCAGCATCACCACAAACAAGTGAGTAATGCATTGTGCTAAGGCAGCTACAACATCACTAGGTGATAGAAAGTTTTCAGCTCCATCTTATAAGACCACTGTCATCTATGTGGTCCTTTGTTGACTAGAATGTCCTTATGTGGTACATGGATGTACTAACGTGGTCATTGATTGATTGTTAGTGAGCTGAACAAGAGCAGTTCTACTGAAGTATGGTAGGCAGAAGCCAAATTTCTGTGGGTAGAAGATTGAATCAGAGATGAGAAAGTGGGAAAGTGAGCATAAACACTACTAGAAAACATGGAAATCATATCAAGCATCTTCTCTAATAACAATGGCATGAAACAAGAAATCAACTACAATAGAAAAACTGAAAAACATTCAATTTACTTGGAGGTTAAAAATAGTATGTTATTAAATAATGAATGGGTTAACAATGAGATCAAAAAAGAATTCAAAAATTTCATTGAGGGAGGAGCAAGATGGCGACGGAGGAGGCGGATGTACCAACTTCCAACTCCCAGAACCAAAGTGGATTATAACTCAATTTTAAGAACCATCATCTGGATAAACCAACTTTGAACTAAACTAAGTGGACTCTTCAACCAAGAAAAACAGAAGAAGTCACATCAAGACTGGTAGGAATAGCGAAAACGCGAAGAGGGCTGCCCAGCTCCCCAGAGCAAACGGCAGCCTGGAGAGACCCGCGTGGCGGGAGGAAAGTTTGGCGGAGAGGGAGGGACCTAGATCCCAGGAACCAAGCCCCAGCCTACAGTCCCAGAGCCTAGAAGAAAAGTTTGGACAGTTTTGAGCTGTGAAACAAGTGAGAGAGCTCCCAGGCCTACAGTGTGGAGTAGTAGGGCCCTTCCTACTCTGCCGAGGGTTGCTGAAAGGTATGTTGGCGGCAGGATGCTGAAAGGCAGTTCTGTCGGCGTGGGCGGAGGCCAAGCTGGTGTGAGCTCGGTCTAGCCCAGCAGGGGCAGAGAGGACGCGCGAAAAGCGGTCCGGAAGTTGCGGGCCCGCCTGTAATCCCACCTGCGGGGACAAAGCAGGAGGCCAGGAACAGGCAGAGATCTGCTCTGGGACCCTGTGCAAGCCGGCCCTGACAGAGGGGATGGGGCTAGGACCAGGGACGGGTGGAAGCTAGCGGCTGAGCTCACGCTACCAGCCCCGCCAGGCCTGAGAAACCGCCGTTTGCCATCCTGCCTGCACAAGCGGACTCCAAACGCGGGGGCGGGGTAGAGTCCGGGACTGGACGAGCAGAAGATCGCAGCTGAGCAGAAGCCAGCAAACATGCCCGGCCCAATAAACCTTGGTTTGCAACCATGCGCAGAAGGTCCCTGATCTCGAGGGCGGGGCTAAAGAACCGGACGGGCAAAGGCTCACAGCTGAGAGCACGTCAAAAGCCCCGCCCAACCCGCAAAACTGTGGCGAGCAGGCTCTGACTGCGGGTTCTGGGTGGAAGTCTGGAAACAGGCTGGGTCCGCAGCTGAGCAAAGGTGCTCACCTCTACCCTACGTGCTGAGGCTTGTGTCTTGAGTGACAGCCCCTTGCACTGAGGAGAGACAGAAATCACAGCAAAAGCCACAGTGGGCCGGAGCTGGCAACGCCCATACCCAACCGACCTAGGCAGCGGCAAAGGGGGTGGCGGGCCCTCAGACAGACAACACCTAGAGAACACAAATGCAACACCTACTGAACTCCAGTAGCCACAACTTGCTTATACACAGAAAATATGGGCAGGCAGAGGAATGCAAACCAAATGAATCAAAAGAAATCTCCAGAGAAGGACCTGAAGAAACCAGATATAACCAAATTACAAAAAACAGAATTTAGAATAATGATAGCTAGGATGTTCAAAGAAATTAGAGCAACTATGGATAGTCATTATGAACACCTAAATAAAGAGATAGCAAGTATAAAACACAAAATTGAAATACTAAAAAAGCATCAGACAGAAATGATATATACAGTATCAGAACTGAAGACCACAATGGAAGGAATTAAAATCAGGATGAATCACGCCGAGGATCAAATCAGCGAGTTAGAGGACACAATAAGCAAAGGCACAGAAACAAAGAAGAAAAAGAAAAAGAGACTCAAAAAATGTGAGGAAACTCTAAGGGAGCTCTGTGACAACCTGAAGAGAAACAACATTTGCATCATAGGGGTGCCTGAAGAAGAGGAGAGAGGACAGGAAATGAAAACTTTGTTCAATCAAATCATAGCAGAAAACTTCCCTAAATTAAAGCTGGGAAACACCCCAATGTTCAAAAAGCGCACAGAACTCCATTAAGGACAAACCCAAAAAGATCTACACCAAGACACATCATAGTTAAAATACCAAAGCTAATGGATAAAGAAAAAATTTTAAAAGCTGCTAAAGAAAAAAAGGCTATACCTACAAAGGAACCCCCATAAGGATGACATCGGACTTCTCAACAGAAACACTTGAGGCCAGAAATGAATGGCAAGATATAATCAAAGTAATGTGGAACAAAAACCTACAACCAAGACTACTCTATCCAGCAAGGCTAACGTTTAAAATAGAAGGAGAAATAAAGAGCTTCCCAGAAAAAGAAAGCCTGAAAGAATTCATTAAAACCAAACCAATTCTGCAAGAGATACTAAGGGGCCTGTTGTGACCAGTTTAAAGGGAGGAATGAATAGAGCAAAAGAAGAGTACAGCTTTAAAGAATAAAATGGCAATAAACAACTACATATCAATAATAATCTTAAATGTAAATGGATTAAATGATCCAATCAAAAGACATAGGGTAACTGCATGCATAAAGAAAAAGGACCCATACATATGCTGTCTACAAGAGACACACCTTAAAACAAAAGATGCTCATAGACTGAAGGTAAAAGGATGGAAAAAAATATTTCATGCAAATGGAAATGAAAAAAAAGCAGGGGTAGCAGTACTTATATCTGACAAAATGGACTTTAAAACAAAGGCTGAAGTAAGAGATAAAGAAGGAAACTACATAATGATAAAGGGAACAATTCAACAGGAAGATATAACTATTATAAATATCTATGCACCAAATATAGGAGCCCCGACATACATAAAGCAGACTTTGATGGATATAAAGGGTGAGATTAACAGCAATACTATCATAGTAGGGGATTTCAATACCCGACTAATAACACTGGATAGATCCTCAAGAAAGAAAATTAATAAAGAAACAGCAGACTTAAAGAATACACTAGATTAACTTGATTTAATAGATATCTTCAGAACTTTTCACCCTAAAGCGATAGAATATACATTCTTCTCAAGTGCTCATGGTATGTTTTCTAGGAGAGACCACATGTTAGGACACAAAAATGGTCTCAATAAATTTAAGAAGATTGAAATCATATCAAGCATTTTCTCTGATCACAATGCCATGAAACTAGAAATTAACCACAAAAGAAAAACTGAAAAATACTCAAACACTTGGAAACTAAATAGCATGTTATTAAATAATGAATGGATTAACAATGAGATCAAAGAAAAAATAAAAAAGTTTCTAGAAACAAATGATAATGAGCATACATCAACTCAAAATTTATGGGACACAGCAAAAGCAGTTCTGAGAGGAAAGGTCATTGCACTACAGGCATGTCATAAGAAGCTAGAAAAATCTCAAATAAGCAACCTGACCCTGCATCTAAAAGAACTAGAAAAACAAAAGCAAATAAAACCCAGTAGAAGTAGAAGGAAGGAAATAATAAAGATCAGAGCAGAAATAAATGACATAGAGGCTAAGGAAACAATACAGAGGATCAATAAAACCAGAAGGTGGTTCTTTGAAAAGGTAAACAAGATTGATGAACCTTTTACTAAACTCACCAGGAAAAAAAGAGAGAGGACTCAAATAAATAAAATTAGAAAGGACAGTGGAGAAATGACAACTGACACAACAGAAATAAAAGCATTGTAAGAAAATACTATGAAGAAATATATGCCAAAAAATTAGACAATCTTGGTGAAATGGACAAATTTCTTGAATCATATAACCTTCCAAAAATCAATCTGGAAGAATCAGAACACCTAAACAGACCAATTACAATAAATGAGATCGAAACAGTTATCAAAAAACTCCCCAAAAATGAAAAGTCCTGTGTGTGATGGCTTCACAAGTGAATTCTATCAAAAATTCAAAGAAGAGCTAACTCCTATCCTCCTCAAGCTATTTCAAAAAATTCAAGAGGAAGGAAGACTTCCAAACTCCTTTTATGAGGCGAGCATAATTCTGATCCCGAAACCGGGCAAAGACAACACAAAGAAGGAAAATTATAGGCCTGATGAATTTAGATGCTAAAATTCTCAACAAAATATTAGCCAACCGGATCCAGCAATATATGAAAATAATCATACACCATGATCAAGTGGGATTTATTCTGGAGAGGCAAGGCTGGTTTAATATTCACAAATCAATCAATGTGATTCATCACATAAACAAAAGGAAGGACAAAAATCACATGATAATTTCAATAGATGCAGAAAAGGCATTTGATAAAATCCAGCACCCATTCATGATCAAGACTCTCAGTAAATTGGGAATACAGGGAACATTCCTTAACATGATAAAGGCCATCTACGACAAACCCACAGCAAACATCATACTAAATGGACAAAAATTAAAAGCAATCCCCTTAAGATCAGGAACCAGGAAGGGTTGCCCACTTTCACCACTCTTATTCAACATAGTTCTGGAAGTCCTAGCTACAGCAATCAGACAAAAAGAAGAAATAAAAGGCATCTAAATTGGAAAAGAAGAAGTAAAACTGTCACTATTTGCAGATGATATGATATTGTATATAGAAAACCCTAAAGTCTCAGTCAAAACACTACTGGACCTTATAAATGAATTCAGCAAGGTGGCAGGATATAAAATTATTACTCAGAAATCAGAGGCATTTCTATATACAAACAATGAACTGTCAGCAAAAGAAATTAAGGAAACAATTCCCTTCACTATTGCAGCCAAATAAAATAAAGTACCTAGGAGTAAATTTAACCAAGGAGGTTAAGGACTTGTACTCAGAAAATTATAAAACATTGATAAAAGAAATCAAGGAAGATACAAACAAGTGGAAGCATATACCGTGCTCATGGTTAGGAAGAATAAACGTCATTAAAATGTCTATATTATCCAAAGCAATTTATAAATTCAATGCAATACCAATTAAAATACCAATGACATACTTCAAAGATATAGAAAACATATTCCAAAAATTTATATGGAACCAAAAAAGAACACGAATAGCCTCAGCAATCTTAAAAAGAAAAAATAAAGCAGGAGGAATTACTCTTCCAGATATCAAGGTTTTCTATAAGGCCATTATACTCAAGACAGCCTGGTACTGGCATAAGAACAGGTACATAGATCAATGGAACAGAACAGAGGACCCAGAAATAAACCCACAGCTTTATGGACAACTGATATTTGACAAAGGAGAAAAGAACATACAATGAAGTAAAGACAGCCTCTTTAAAAAATGGTGTTGAGAATTGGACATCTACCTGCAAAAAAATGAAACTAGACCATCAACTTACACCATTCACAAAAACAAACTCAAAATGGATAAAAGACTTAAACGTAAACCGAGAAACCATAAGCATCTTAGAAGAAAACATAGGCAGCAAGCTCTCCGACATCTGTAGCAGCAATATATTTGCCGATTTATCTCAACAGGCAAATGAAATAAAAGGCAAGATAAAGAAATGGGACTATATCAAACTAAAAAGTTTTTTCATAGCTAAAGACAATAAGAACAGAATAAAAAGACAAACCACACAATTGGAGAACATATTTGACAGCACATCTGATAAGAGGTTAATAATTAAAATTTATAAAGAACTTAAAAAACTCAACAGGAAGACAAACAATCCAATCAAAAAATGGGCAAAAGAAATGAATAGAAATTTCTCTAAAGAGGACATACAGATGGCCAATAGGCATATGAAAAAATGCTCAACATCACTAATCATTAGAGAAATGCAATTTAAAACCACAATGAGATATCACCTCACACCAATCAGAATGGCACTCATCAGCAAAACAGCACAAAATAAGTGCTGGCAAGGATGTGGAGAAAAAGGAAACCTTCTGCACTGCTGGTGGGAATGCAGACTGGTGCAGCCACAGTGGAAAAGAGTTTAGAGATTCCTCAAAAAATTAAAAATCGAACTGCCTTTTGACCCCACTATACCACTTATAGGAATATACCCTAAGAACACCATAGCACTGTTCGAAAAGAAGAAATGCGCCCCCATGTTCGTGGCAGCATTGTTCACAATAGAGAAGATCTGGAAACAGCCCAAGTGTTCGTCAGAAGACGAGTGGATTAAAAAGCTATGGTACATATATACTATGGAATACTACTCAGCCATAAGAAATGATGACATCGGATCATTTATGACAAAATGGATGGACCTTGATAACATTATACGGAGTGAAATACGTAAATCAGAAAAAAAGAAAAAATGAGAACAGCATGATTTCATACATAGGTGGGACATAAAAGTGAGACTATGAGACATGGGCAAGAGAGTGGTGGTTACGGGGTGGGTAGAGGGAGGGAATGGTGGAATAGGGAGGAAGGGAGGGACACAAGGAAAACCAGATAGAAGGTGACAGAGGACAATTTGACTTTGGGTGACGGGTATGCAACACAATTGAATGATAAGATAACCTGGAGATGTTTTCATTGTACATATGTACCCTGATTTATTGGTGTCACCCCATTAAAATTAATAATAATAAATTATAAAAAAATTTCCCTGAAACAAATGAAAATGAACATATGACAACTCAAAATTTATGGGACAAAGCAAAAGCAGTCCTGAGAGGGAAGTTAATAGCAATACAGGCATACCTAAAAAAGCCTGAAAAAAATCTAATAAGCAAGTTAACCCTGCATCTAAAAGAACTAAAAAAAGGACAACAAATAAAGCCCAGAGTAAGTAGAAGGAAGGAAATAATAAAGATCAGAGTGGAAATAAAAGATATAGTGGCTAAAATAAGAAAAATACAGAAGATTAATGAAACCAAGAGATGGTTCTTTGAAAAGGTAAACAAGATTGATGAACCTTTAACCAGACTTACCAAAAAAAAAAAAAAAAAGAGAGGACTCAAATAAAATTAGAAATGAATGTGGAGAAGTAACAACTGACACCACAGAAATACAAAGGATTATAAGAAAAACCTATGAAGAAAGAAAGATGGTGACGGAGTAGGCGGATGTTCCAACTGTCACCTCCCAGGATCAAATTGGATTACAACTTAATTTAAGAATAATCATCTGGAAAAAAACCAACCTTGAACTTAAATAAGAGGAGTCTATAACCAAGGATCACCAAAGAAGCCACACAGAGACTGGTAGGAAGAGCAGAGATGCAAAAAGGGCTGCCTCGCTCCCAGGAGCAAACGGTGGCTGAGGGTCCAGAGGGACTCTCATGGTATGGTGGGTTGTCCTGAGAGATGTGGGTCCTCAGTCCCAGGCCAGGAGCCCCAGTCCAGAGCCCCAGAGCCTAGAAGAGGCATCCAAACAGCATTTAGCTGTGAAAAGAGCCAGGTTTCTGTCTACAAAAAAGAGACACAGTTCTCAGACACAGACAGACTGTTGTAAAGGGCCCGTGTAGAAAACCTCGTTCACAGCCACTTACCAGGGCATCTGGAGGGGAGAGGTGAGAGGACTGGAGTTGCAGGAGCAGAGTGTAAGTTGGAGGCCCAGGGAGAGACACTGTGGGGGATGGCCACCAAAACCCCCATGCTAAATCATTCTCCAGTACTATAGTACCATCTTTCTTGGGTGGAGCAGGACCCTCTGAGTGGCATCTGCCTGGGGAAGAGCAACTGCTCATCCCTAGGAGTCTCTCCTACTTGTCATGGCGATGGGTAGTTCTGAGAGGCCAGGAACAGGGGGCGCATCAGTGACTCGGATTTCTGGAGTTGAGAATGGAGCTCCCCGCCATACTCTTCCGAGTCTATGACTGGTGCTTCCACCTCACAAGAGACTCAGTTGAAACTGTGGGTGGACATGCCACAACTCTGGGTCTCAGAGGCTACACACCCCTTGAACCTCACACTACTGAGGTCTGTCAAAAAAGTCTGGACAGACTGGCAACTGGGGCCAAGGAGCAGAGACACACCCACCAACCTTCTTAATCGCTGAATTGCCACAGGCTTTAGACTCTAGCAGAGGTTTTTTCAGTGGCTGATCCAAAGAAGCAGCCAGTAGAAAGGCTGCAGGAGGCAAGACTCAGGGAAATATGGCCATTTGAGTGGACTTACCCCCAGAACCACAGTGGGTAAAAGCCAGTCAAGGAGTGCAGCTTGGTATCTGCATGTACACCTGGGCCCAGCAAAGGCAGCGACAAACTTTGAATTGCTTGTAGCTTCAAGAAGGTTGCTGAGGACTGGTCATGGGCATTGTCTCCCATTGGTCTGCACTGGGTTCCTGCTTGGGAATTCCAGGGCTGGCAAATACAGAAGCCAGCTGAAGAGAACATTGGTTCAGGACCTAACAACCCTTACTAGAGTGGTATCCTAAGGAAAAGCTCCTCACACCAGGTCCAGCTGAGGCGAGTTCCACTCTCTGTGATAAGCACTGACACAGTGGCTCATGTGCATTGGGTAGTGTGCAGCTTCACAGTCAGCCAGCCTGGGCACTGAATATTCTGTCCTGCTAGGCTAGATTCCACAAGAGCAAGGGAGAGAGGTTTGGAGCATAGGCATTTAAAGTGTGGGTCCCTGTGAGTCTATTGTTGTATTTGGTTGAGGGCCTTAGCCACCATCAGGAGGGGCATAGTAGGCCCAAGAGAGGACTCTCTCAGTCTTCCTCCCTGAGTCTGAGGTCTCAACAGATGAAAAAACTTCGGCAGAGGGGACTGTCAGCCACACTTGGTCTGAACCTGTTGCTCACCTTGTTGGGGAGAAATAACATTTGAGTATCTAGAAGTGGCTGAGGGATCAAGCTCTGGAGTGGGGTCACATTCTCTGTACTGAATGCCTGACAAAGAGACTCATAAAATAGAGAATCTCACAAATGCTGTATTCACAACCTCAGCTGCACTAACCCACCAAGCGTGCAACCTGTAGAGGAGTACGTTGGGTGAGGGCAATCTGAGCCAACACTACAGTCTTACTACAGAAGACTCTGGGAAGACCAGGCAGCTGCAAGAGGAGGAAGAGCAGTTGAAAACTGGAGACAAATTTTACAGAGCTTGGAACTTTTACAGAGCTGTTGTCATCTCTAAGCAGTAGGAAGCTGATCCTTATACAAAGGTTGGCCCTTCCCACAGTATGTAGACACAGAAAATACAGACACAAACAGAGAAAAATACAACAGCTGCAGACTGGTATCCCACAGTGGGTTACAAACAACAGCTGATGCCAACCCAAGAAGAACTAGACCCAACACAACTGGTAGTGGGTGGGAGACAGCACCAACCCTAGAATCAACTACCTACACAATCAGCACACTCACATGTAGAGTTTAGCAGGCACCAGACACTGGAGAATAAATACGCTCACCAGGACAGAAATAAATACAGCCAACAAGACAGACAGTGCACAGTGTGTAATACACATAATCAAGGTTGACCTTTAGAGCCAGTGAGCCTGAAGGGATAACTGTACCAACAAAGGACCAACTGCATCTAATTCTCACATACAATAAGAGGAAAAATAGTATCCTCAAAAAGGATTCCTAGAACAAATAAAACAAGTGGCCTGGAGGACAGTCCCTCTGGAGCCTATCTTCTTCATGAAGACCACAAAATAAATTTCAAAGTCAGACAGTGCTACCTAATAAATGGACAAAATGGGCAGACAGAAAAATGCAACTCAAATGAATCAACAGGAGAAATCCCCAAGAAAATAACTGAATGAGATGGAAGTAACCAAAACACCAGATGCAGTTTAAAACAATGATTTTTAAGATGCTCAAGAATCTTAGAGCAATAATGGATGGACAAAATGAGCACCTAAATAAAGAGATAGTAAGCATCAAAAAAGGACACAGAAATCATTAAAAAGAACCAGTCAGAAGTGACAAATACAATATCAGAAATGAAGACTGAACTAGAAGAAATTAATAGCAGGATGGATGAAGCAGAAGATTGAATCAGCAATTTAGAGGACACGATAAAGGAAAGCATGGAAGCAGAACAAAAAAAGAAGAGAGACTCAAAAAGTCTGAGAAAACTCTAAGAGAGATCTGTGACAACATGAAGAGAAACAACATCACATCATAGGAGTTCAGAAGGAGAAGAGAACAAATAAAGAATAGAGAACCTGTTTGAAGAAATCATAGCTGAAAATTTTCCTAAATTGATGAAGAAAATACTCTCACTAGTTTAAGAAGCACAGAGAGATCCATTAAAGAAGAACCCAAGGCCTACAGCAAAACACATAATAACTAAAGTGTCAAAGTTCAGAGACAAAGAAAAAATATTAAAAGGTGCAAGAGCAAAGCAGTTAATTACCTATAGATCAGCCCCCATAAGGATGACACTGACTTCTCAACAGAAACACCTGAGGCCAGAAGGGATTGGAAAGAAATATTAAAAGTGATGCAAAGCAAGAACCTACAACCAAGACTTTTTTATCAATTAGACTATCATTTAAAATTGAAGAAGAAATAAAAAGATTCCCAGACAATAAAACAGTCAAGGAATTTATTACAAACAAATAAGTACTGCAAGAACTGTAAGGGGGCCTGCTGTAAAAAGAGCAAAGGAAAAAAAATTGAGAAAAAGAGAATTTTAGATTGAAAAATAAAATGGCAATTAAAAATTACATATCAATAATAACATTAAATGTAAATGGATTAAATGCTCCAATCAAAAGACATAGGGTAGATGCATGGATAAGAATACAGGACCCGTACCTATGCTATCTACAAGAGAGCCAACTCAGAACAAAAGATACATATAGACTAAAAGTGAAGGGATGGAAAAAAGTCATGCAAACAAAAATGAAAAGAAAGCTGGCGTAGCAATACCTATATCTGACAAAATAGACTTTAAAACAAAGGCTATAGTAAGGGATAAAGAAGGTCACTACATAATGATAAAGAGAGCAATTGAACAAAAAGATATAACCATTGTAAATATCTATGCAGCCATTATATGAGTACCTAAATATACAAAGCAGATTTTGATGACCATAAAGGGTGAGACCAACAGCAATACTATATATAATAGTAGGGAATTTAAAATACCCCGCTAACATCAATGGATAGATCCACCAGATAAAATTAACAAAGAAACAGTGGTCTTATGTGACACACAAGATTAACTGGATTTAATAGATATCTTTAGAACTTTTCACCCCAAAGCAGCAGAATATACATTCTTTCCAAGTGCTCATGGTACATTCTCTAGGATAGATCACATGTTAGGACACAAAACAAGTCTCAATAAATTTAAGAAGACTGAAATTATATTAAGCATCTTCTCTGATCACAATGGCATGAAACTAGAAATCAACTATAATAGAAAAACTGAAAAACATTCAAACACTTGGAGGCTAAATAGCATGTTATTAAATATCGAATAGGTTAACAACAAGATCAAGAAAGAAATCAACAATTTTCTTAAAACAAATGAAAATGAAGATACAACTCAAAATTTATGGGAAACAGCAAAAGCAGTCCTGAGAGGGATGTTTATATCATTACAGGCATACATTAAGAATCAAGGAAAAGCTCAAATAAACAACTTAACCCTCTATGTAAAAGAACTAGATAAAAAAGAAAACAAAGTCCAGCAGAAGTAGAAGGAAGGAAATATTAAAGATTAGAGTGGAAAGCAATGATATAAAGTATAAAAAAAATATAGAAGATCAATGTAATCAAGAGTTGGTTTTTTAAAAATGTAAAAAAGATTGATAAGCCTTTAACCAGACTCATCAAGAGAAAAAAAAGAGAGGATTCAAATAAATAAAATTAGAAACAAAAGTGGAGAAGTAACAACTGACACCACAGAAATACAAAGGATTTTAAGAAAATACTATGAAGATCTGTATGCCAAAAAATTGGACAACCAAGGTGAAATGGATAAATTCCTAGCAACATGTAATCTTCCAAAACTCAATCTGGAAGAATCAGAAAACCTAAACAGACTGATTATAACAAATGAAATTGAAACAGTTGAAAACTTCCAGCAAACAAAAGTCCTGGACCAGATGGTTTCACATGTGAATTTTACCAAATATTTAAAGAAGAACTAACACCTGTCCTTCTCAAGCTATTTCAAAAAAGTCAAGAGGGAGAAAACTGCCAAGCTCCTTTTATGAGGCAAACATAATCCTCATCCCAAAACCAGGTAAAGATACCTCAAAGAAAGAAAACTATGGGGCCAATATCCCTGATGAACTTAGATGCTAAAATTCTCAACAAAATATTAGTAAACGGGATACAGCAATATATGAAAAAAATTGTACATCATAATCAAGTAGAATTTATTCTGGGGAGGTAAGGCTGGAACAATATTTGCAAATCAATAAAAGTGATTCATCACATGAACAAAAGAAAGGATAAAAGTCACATTATAATATCTATACATGCAGAAAAAGCATTTGATAAAATCCAGCTCCCATTTATAATCCAACTCTCAGCAAAGTGAGAATACAGGGAACATACCTCAACATAATTAAGGCCATCTATGAGAAACCCACAGCCAACATCATACTCAATAAGAAAAAATTAAAAGCACTCCTCTTAAGATCAGGAACAAGGCAGGGGTGCTCCCTTTCACCACTCATTCAACATAGTTCTGGAAGACCTAACCATAGCAATCAGACAAGAATAAATAAAAGGCATCCAAATTGGAAAAGAAGAAGTAAAACTATCATTATTTGCTGATGATAAGATACTGTACATAGAAAATCCAAAAGTCTCAGTCAAAAGACTACTAGACCTGATGAATGAATTTAGCAAGGTGGCAAGATTTAATTAATATTCATAAATCAGTGGCATTTTTATACACCAACAATAAACTGTCTGAAAGAGAAATTAAAAAATCATCCCCTTCACTACTGCAACAACAACAACACAAAATAAAGTACCTAGGAGTAAATTTAACCAAGGCGGTAAAGGACTTGTACTTGGAAAATTATAAAACATTGATAAAAAAAAATCAAGAAAGATAAAACAAGTGGAAGCATATACGGTGTTCATGAAAAGGAAGAATAAACATCATTAAAATGTCTATATTACTCACAGCAACCTATAAATTCAATGCAATTCCTAATAAAATACCAATGTTATGCTTAAACGATATAGAAAAAATATTCCAAAAACTTATAGGGAACCAAAAAAGAATACGAATAGCCTCAGCAATCCTGAAAAAGAAGAATAAAGTGGGGGGCATCACACTTCCTGATATCAAGTTATACTACAAGGCCATCATACTCAATACATCTTAGTACTCACATAAGAACAATTATACAGATCAATGGAACAGAACAGAGAACCCAAAAATAAACCCATGCCTTTATAGTCAATTGATATTTGACAAAGGGGGAAAGAGCATACAATGGAGAAAAGACAGTCTCATTAATAAATGTTGTTAGAAAAATTGGACAGTACATGCAAAAAAATGAAATTAGACCACTGTAAAGCCAGTAGTCGAGGCCTGTTGGGAAGATGAAATATATTATGTTCACTTTGTGAAATATATTATGCTCACTTTGTTAAACCTGCATTGGCCAGGCGGCTGTGATCCTGACCGTGACTACTGGCTTTACAAGGCCATTCACATGCAGGTTCGCATTAGATTTGGACAGTCGGTAATAAAACAACAGAGCCAAGAACTGGTGAGCCATCAGCTTTAGTTCTAGCTTGCACCTGGACAGCAAGTAAAATCACACACTGGGCTCCAAAACCCACTCATTCAGTGCTCACAAGGCTACTGACTTATCCGAGTTTTCTAGAATCAAAGGTTTCTAGTTCACCAGACTTATTCACCTGTTTTCCATATCCTTCTCTAGCACAAACTCTGCTCAAACGGGCTTCTTCCTCAGCACTCTGCCATCTTGGCTGCTTCTCCTCTACTCCACATGCCCTTAATCTGCTCTCTTCTCTAATACTAACCTCAAGAACCAAGAGAGAGCAAGCTCCCAGTCTGCCCCCACTTTATAGTGTAGAAATACAAACCTTTAAGCCAATCTACAAATAAGAAAGTCTCTGAGACAAAGCCACTTATCTGAGGCATAATGGGAGGATTCCTCATGAGAGTGCACCACCCTAAATCATTCAATCAGTCAAGGGTGTGGGGAAAAGCTTACTCTTAAAACTTGCACATGGACAGCACCATCTTTAACTAAGTGAGCATAGTATATTTCATCTGCCAACCACCAACTTATACCATTCACAAAATTAAACTCAAAATGGATAAAAAACTTAAATGTAAGTCGCAAAACCATAAACGTCTTGGATAAAAACATAGGCAGTAAACTCTCCAATATCTCTTTGTATGCCCATTGCCACAGCCAACATCACAGCCGCCTGGCTTGTGCAGGTTTGCATTTGATTCAGACAGATGGTAATGAAACAACAGAGTCAAGAACTGGTAGGCCATTAGCTTTAATCCTACCTTTCACTCGGCGGGCAAGAAATACACACAGTGGGAAAACACTTCCTTTTCCATTCAGGGTTTCCAAAGCCACTGACTTATCTGAGTTTCCTAGAATCAAAGGTTTGTACCTCACCAGCCTTATTCACTTCTATTCCCCATCTCCTTCTCTCTGCACAAACTCTGCACATACTAGCTTCTCCTTCAGCATTCCGCCATCTTGGCTGCTTCTCCTCTCCTCCAAGTGGACTTTCTCTGCTTTCCTTTAGTGTAGAAATCAAAACCTTTAATCCAATATACAAACAAGGATGTCTCTGATACAAAGTCACTTATCTGAGGCATAATGGGATTCCTCATGAGAGTGCACCACCCCACATCATGCAACAGTCGAGGGTGTGGGGAAAAGCTGTCTTAAAACTAAGCCTTAGGATATAACAACCCGGCCTGCCCACAGCCTGTTCCCCAACACACATTAATATCAACTGACTTGCATGTGCGCTGCGCCATCTTTAACAAAGTGAGCATAATATATTTTATCTGCCCAACACACCCTCATGTTTATTACAGCATTGTTTACATTAGCCAAGATCTGGAAACAGCCCAAGTGTCCGTCAGTGGAGGAATAGATTAAAAAGCGGTAGTATATATACACAATGGAATACTAAATGGTCATGAAACTGAAGGAAATCTTACCTTTTGCATCAGCAAGGATGGATCTGGAGATTATTATGCTAAATGAAATAAGCCAGGCAGAGAAAGACAAATATCATATGATCTCACTTATATGTGGAATCTAAGGAATAAAGTGAATTGAGGAATGGAATAGAGGCAGAGAAGGGGTCACAGGGAGCAGAGGGACAGCAGAGGGAAGGAGGATAAGGGGATGGGATCAGAGAATGTGAAGGGATTAGTGAAATTATATATACATAACACATAGATATAGATAATAGGACAGCAAATCCCAGAGGGAAGGGGAGGGAGTTAGGGGAAGGGAGGCAAAAGGGGTATAAAAAGGAACACATGCATGGGGGGTGAGGGTGTTATATTCAGTGGGACACTTGAATCCATGTAAATACAATAAATTAAAATTAATAAAAATCAAAAAAGAAAAGATTGCTATTAAACAGTATACAGTGTTCCCCTGGCAGAAGTGTCATACATTTTGTGTTTACCATGTCTCTGCATTGCGTTATGTTCTCTTGTGCTTGATTCTATCTTGTGTTGTTTTAAACAGTAACATGCAGTACATACAGGTTGTAACATAGGCTATATCAAACAACCTAGGTGTGCAAGTAGGCTATACCATTTAGGATGGTGTGATTATGATGTTCCCATGAGATAAACTAACAATACATTTCTCAGAAAGTATTCCTTTTTAAACAACACATGACTAAATTCAATAAACATTTTGTAGTCAAGTAATGAGTTAAGATTTACATAACTGAGGTCAAACTATTGTAGTCAGTGAACAGATCAGTTTGTAAAACTGAAATCTTGCCCCAGGAACAACCATAGAGCACCAGGTAGTCTTTGCCTCCTGGCTTCAGACTTACTTGCAAGAGTGTTTGAAAGGCTATGAGGATTTTTTTTTTTTTAATTTGCCCAAAGGGAAGAAATCCCTAGAGAACATCACTTCTTTATTTTGAAAAATTCTTTTCTTTCCTCAAAATATAGGCTATCAGAATATAGTGTAGATAATCAGCCTTGTAACTGAAAAAAAAAAAAAGAATTTTCTTTTAAAACTGAGATCTTTGAGTTATCTCTCTATTATTTTCAAACCTCAACAGATATTCATCCTTTCTTAAGACTTTGATGGAAAATGTTTTTTCTTGCTGTAAAGTAAATATTTCTCTATTTTTATTCAAAAATCTCAAATTCAGCTGGAATGTAAGAATATTTGCAGAAGCTTCCAGTTCACTTGGTTGTTGCTGATGAAAGGTTCAGAGTCTATATAGCTATTGGTGAGATGATCCTATAAACAAAAGTTTGATGTACATTTCCCCAAAATTTCAGTTCTTGATTCACCCTCATGACCAAGCACCTGTTTCAACATCCTGAATAACAGTGTAGTTGCAGAAAAAACACAGGGTGTCACTTGTACTTTGATCACCTGTACCACTTGTTTTTGGAGAGATTCCTCCCACAAGATTTTTCCCAAAAGAGGAATCAAGAATCTATTTGCCACACAGGTCAAACATAAAGAGTTAATATCTCAGGGTTTGTTGTCTGCTTGGTTTGACTGTCAACCAGAGAAAATATCCAGGACCATATCACCAAATGCATTTTTTTTTTCAATTTGAAAAGTTTTAAATGAGCTGAAAGTATATATGGTCATCCAAGACGGACTAAGTCACTTTGTTCTTACTTTATCACCGTGAGTAAAATACCATACCTTCTTAAAATGAAGTCACTTAATCCCATGACGCCAGCTTGCCTCTAGGACAGACTTGACTGAATGTTTCAAAAAGAGAAGTGTGAATGATGTTCTTGGCTAAAGGAAAGTAAAGACTGGCTCAGTAGCCTGTGTATCTTTAGTTACCGCTCAGTGAAATATGTTTCTACATGAGGAACTGTAACTGGAAGGCTCCAGGGGGACACTAACTCTGCTTTTAAGGTCAGACATCTAAATGCAAATGATTGACATCAATGGATATTAACACTTCTTTTCAGATCATTCTAGCTGCCCATAAGAGAATGACTTAAAAGTAGAAAAATTCCGAGTTTGTCAACCAGTTTCTTGCATTCCCCTCTATTTCCATAGTATTCCATCCACCCTATTAATGTAGGACTAATCTTGTTGCATTGTTTTGACTGGCTTTTTAATCTGTATATCCAACTGGTTAATATTTCTTTGGGTTTATATATATTTTAAGGAAAACCAACACCCCATATGCAAAGCCAGTAGTCGAGGCCACCATCACAGGTGCCTGGCCCATGCATGTTCACATTAGATTCGGACAGTCGGTAATGAAACAACGGAGCCAAGAAATGGTGAGCCATCAGCTTTAATTCTAGCTTGCACCCAGTGGGCAAGTAAAAACACATACTGGGCTCAAAAACCCACTCATTCAGTGCTCAAAAAGCTACTGACTTATCCGAGTTTCCTAGAATCAAAGGTTTCTAGCTCACCAGACTTATTCACCTCTGTCCCCCATTTCCTTCTCCAGCACAAACTCTGCACAAACTGGCTTCTTCTTCAGCACTCTGCCATCTTGGCTGCTTCTCCTGGCCTCCACATGGCCTTAATCTGCTCTCCTCTCTAATGCTAACCTCAGGAACCGAGAGAGCAAGCTCCCGGTCTGCCCCACTTTATAGTGTAGTAATACAAACCATTAATCCTATCTGCAAATAAGGAAGTCTCTGATACAAAGTCACTTATCTGAGGCATAATGGGAGGATTCCTCATGAGAGTGCACCACCCCACATCATCCAATCAGTCAAGGGTGTGGGGAAAAGCTTACTCTTAAAACTTGCACGTGGGCAGCGCCATCTTTAACAAAGTGAGCATAATATATTTTATCTGCCCAACAAACATCTCCTGGTTTTGACTGGTTTATTTATTTATACAACTCTGTTTTCCCCTCCAATTTCTACCTCTACCCTCTGAGTACTAAAACACAATTTGACTTTAGAAATCTATCTGCTGAATCCATTCCAGCTGGTTTAAGTATAGGATGATTTATTACAAGTTATTAGATAACTTGGTCCCTTGATTCCTGAAGAATCAAGAAGCCTTGATGCCCTGTGGCCAGAAGCAATGCTGAACAGTGAGTGACTTGTCATATTCTGAGACTTCACTTCCAACAACTCTGTTGTAGCTCCCACCTACTGCACAGCATTTAGGACTACAGGTAAAGAACATTACAATCTCTACCACTGTTTCCACAGAAGAACAAAACATTTCTAGGCATACAGCCATCACCTTAAGTTGCCCAATTCATCCAAATGCAAGGTTTTATTTTTGCCAGAACCTAGGTTCTCTAGTTGCATGAAAGGATAGAACACTTTTTCTTCCTCCATCTCTCACTCCCTCCTTTTCTCTCTCCCTTCCTTCCTTCTTCATTCCTTTTTTTTTATAAGCTTTCCAGTTTCTATCAAACAAGACACATTAGGAGAGAAGTAGTGTGGGTGTTCAGTGATCTAATTTATAATATCTGCTATAAAAACAAAGAGATAAAATACCTCAGTCTATACAGATGAAGACCACAGACAGGGTCAGCTTCATGAATGTAAGCTGTGAAACAATACAAGACCCTGCACTTGCTTTTAGGAGGTATAGGCAAATCTAACATATTGAGCAAAATGGAAACCAAACTTGAAAATAAAAGTGAATTATTTTATGTTGTTTATTTTTGCTATTTTTTTTCTTTTAACTGTCTATACATGCTTTTTGCCCATTTCAAGTGGTTATAACCATTTTTTATTGATTGCTAAAAAATTTTATGTTAGGAGAAATCATTCTTTGTAATATGTACTGTGAAGATATTTATCCAATGTGTCATGTGTCTCTTGACAGATTGTGACCTGCATGTGTGTGAAAGAATTTACCATATTAATGGGCATACCAATGTATTTATAAAGACATGAAAACCAGCAAGTTAATACTGGTAGGCAAATTGTATTTCTTATAGCTCTCCCACACAATTTGTAGCCATCTGAAAAACACCAGTTAAACTGGATTTCTTTATTGGATCACATCAGGTGTACTTATTTTTCCCATCAATACCATTATCAAGGAAAATGGCTTCAAGTTAAAATATAATTTACAAGTGAAAACTACCTTCATAGGATGAGCAGAGGCTAGATGTTGCCGTGAATGGCTGCCTATCTTTTGGGAAGAAATTTGTTAGGTATTTTTAACGAATTATTAAATGCAATATTCAAGCATGGATAGATGAATTATTATTGAAGACAATGATAATCCTGTAAATTACATCTAGAAATCTTGATTTAGCTTTCCAGTTAAAAATAAGAATATTGAAAGTGTTTTGGCAAGTGTTTTGGATAATATCTATATCTCAGAGAAGAAAATAGTAAAACTACAGTCCAACTGCCATATTATTCAGATGCTGAAAACTCTTCGGAAGCTCAGCACTTACTCTGATGCTATAGAAGAAATTGTCATAAAAATATATTTAGCTTTAAAAGCTTGTGAAAATGCTTTGAAAAAGATAAGAACTAAACCAAATAATACAAGGAGACATCATATCACAACCACTGCTGCCTCTGATAATGTAATTAACAATAGAAGGCTTTAAGTCTTATGGCAGCCCTGGTGTTCAGAAACAAAGTAGAAGGGACAGCTGAGGATGGACTGATCACAGCCTTTGGCCCTGCCTTTGGGAGGAAGGCAGCGTCCTCTGTTGGATCAGGAGGCTGGGAAGAAGCAGCACAGAAGCCAATTCTGCTCACTTCACAATGAGCTGGGGAGAGTGTACAGTGATATGCCAGGTAGTGAGCAAGTACGTGAATAAGCAAGTAGAACAGGAATCATATTTAGAGAAAGTGTGGTGGCCAGTATAGGAAAGCTGGACCCAGCATTTCTAGCCAGGCATGGGTAAAACAAGGGTAGCATTTGTAAACCATATATAAATTAAGATGAAGCACTGAGGAAGGGAAGGAAAGATAAGGCACAATCAAAGCATGAGAATACATTTGGTTTTATAGATAGTAGCAAATAAAAAGTAGACTTCAAAGTATTGCTGTAAATAAAAGGACTTTATGGTGACATGTAAACAGGCAAAAATGATGTGATTACTCTGCCATTGGAATTGTAAAGTGTAAAATGCAGGTTAGAATCTAAGAAAATGGTGGAAATTGTATCCTTGCTTACTCTTACTGCACAAGACAATAAGAATGGGACCACCTGGAGTAATAAATCATGGCTGTCACTAGATAACCAAGAGATCCTCCTTGTGGGATGCACACTGCAAGAGGGTATTATGCAAATACAGGTTTCTGAGGCTGCTCCTGGGAAGGAGCAGCATACCAGAAGGACCAGAGCTTCTACTTTTTAAGGGTCAGGTTTATCCTCAGTTTGGGATGGAAGGTACAACGTTTTCTCAATGGGTTGACAGATGCTCTTAAGATGTTCTCAAATGGAACCTACAGGCAAACTTAGATTGCACCATGTCTTTGCAAGACAGAGGTTCTGAGTCCTGTTGCTTATGCTCTGGGGTCAATGTCAGTCCTGAATCTGCAGAAATCCAGTCCTTCCATTCTCTGGTCTGATACCAAACACAAAATTCCACAGGGAGGGCATGAGGCATGCTAACAGAGGATGTCCTGGGCATCATATACTTTTTTAATCTATGTATTAAATACACAAGTAAATAGAACATATAGAAATTAGAACTTTACCCAACTCTTTTATTGGATAGAAAATAAAGTCCTCTAAGAATCTACAGGTTTTCATTTCATCAACAAATAAATACTAAATTATAACAATGTGCCAGAGACCATATTATGCTGGGGACAGTGTAGTGAATAAGTCAAAGTTTCTGCACTCATAAAGCACAGATTTCTGAAAGAACTTAAATTTACAAACAAAACTAACTAGTGTGAGTCTGATAAAACCACACAATTTGAATAACTATATTCAAAATAAACTAGAGGTATTATTGAAGATGTGCATCCCAGTATGTAAATATCTTCCAAGGGCTTTCCCAAAGAACTGATCCACAGTCGGCCTGGCCTCTAATCACCCCTCCATCCAGTACTTCTTCCTCTCACTTCTTAGAATGTCCTGATGTGACCACGAGAGAAATCTTCAGTGACTGAAGTTTAATAAGTTGTTTCTTAGACAGAAGAAATGATAGTACTCTGCTGCAAGTCACAGCATTTACACCAGAATTCATGTGTAAACAATATTTCTTTTTCTATTAGTATTGTTAATTTGGTGAATTTCAGAAGTTTGTGTCTATACGTGATTTAAACGTGGTTCTACATTTCAAGTACACAAAAAGTGATTCTTTAGCATTTCTTTGTTAATGCCCCCCCCCCAAAATGCCCAGACTGCCAATTCACAAATCATCCCATTCACTTCAATAGACTTAAGTTTATACTCATGGCAGAGAAGCATAATTCTCAATCCTTTTCAGAGTGAAGAGTTTCTCAACCAGACAGAATGACTGATTTTGCTTAATGAACTAAGCAAAGTTTTAGTGTTTTTCTCAGCCAACTTTACTAGAATTGTCATTACAGATCATGTGACAATTTCAGTTTCACAAATATTTGGATACAATTTTAAAACCTAAAAAGTTGGAGATATGGAGACAAATTTGGAACCATATATTAAAATGAATATTTATATATAATGAGAAGACACTTGACAATTATACTCAAGTTGTTTATATGTAGTATAGAATAAATAAGAAAATTATCAGATTATATAATTCAGGCTAAAAAGTATTCATGTTCATTTTTGATATTCTAGTTGAACAGATGAGAAAAACTTTTCTAACTTATTCTCTGCTTTTAAAAATTACAAAATAATTCGAATCAATCTTAGTTTATACCATAACAATTCAAATAACAATTCTGACAAGCCCTTTTAAAAGGTAGAGAAACCAATTTTTCACGATTCAACTGCGTACAATTTCCATTTAAGTCCATTGGCAGCAAAGCCCAAACTGAGCAGAATTGAGTGAATCAGGCTGCAGTTAACCCAAAGCAAGTCTTCAAGCCTTTGGCAGAACTCCAGAGTATTTCAGAGGATGTGTGTGTGTGTGTGTGTGTGTGTGTGTGTGTGTCTGTGTGTGTTATTCATTTTTACCTTGAAAAATAGCAACTATTTACCTCATAGTTACATTTAAAAAATAATTACTGAACAAGTTTATAAATCCAGTAAAATTACTAATTCCAAAAATACATTAAAAAAGAGAAATCTGAGTCCTAGATGGTTAACTCATTCAGTTGCAACGTTGTCCCAAAACACCAAGGTTGTGGGTTTGATCTCAGCACATACTAGAAGAGAACAATGAATGGAACAACAGGTGAATATTTCCTTCTGCCCTTTCTCTCTCCTCTCCTCTCTCTGTTTCTCTAAAATCAATGAATGAATAAAAAATATTTTAAAGGCTAATCTTATAGTTTTCTTTTATCCATGTGAAACCAGAGAGTCAGTACCAGAAATCGATGTCTAGATGCCTAGCAGAATAATTTCATAAAACTACCTAAATGCATCACTGGAATAATTATATTTTACTTACAGTAAAGTTTAAATTACATTTAAATTTTTATTATTTTACCCTTTCCTAATTTAAGAATAATTACATGATTTGTACTACAAAGCACAGATTTTAATCATAAAACACTACAAGATTTTAAAACTAAAATAACTTGGATACATTCATGGTATCTTAACTATTTCTAGAATAACATTTTGTGCCATGGTTCACTAATAACTCTGTACCCCCAAAAGGGGTTATTTGGCATATGGTAGATATTAAAAAACTGTTAAGTGTGGGGATGAAATAGTACAGCCACTTTAAAAGAGTTTGGCAGTTGCTTATGAAACTAAACATACTCTTCTTATAAGAGCGAGCAATCATGCTTCTTGGTATTTACCCAAATGAGTTGAAAACTTACATACACATAAAATGTGCACACAAATGTTTATAGCAGCTTTATTCATACTTGTCAAAACTTGGAAGCAACCAAGAGGTCCTTCAGTAGGTGAATAGATAACTGGTGCAGCTAGACACTGGAATATTATTCAGTGCTAAAAAGAAATGAACTATCAAGCCTCAAAAACATATGGAGGAATCCTAAATGCATACTTCTGAGTGAAAAAAGCCAATCTGTAAAGGTTACATACTATATGATTCCGAGTACATTACATTCTAGAAAAGGCAAAACTAAGGATAGAGTAAAAAGATCAGTGGTTGCGGAAGTGGGGCGGGGGAGAAGGGATAAATTAAGTGGAAAACAGGATTTTTAATGAAATTGTTCTAGATCAGACTAGTATGGTAGACAAATGTATATTTGTCAGAATCCATTGACTTTACAACATAAAGAGTAAACTCTAATGTGAAGTATGGACTTAAGTTAATGATAATGTATTAGTATTAGTCTATAAATTTTATCAAATGCACCACACTAATAGATGGAGTCAGTCACAGGGGAAGCTGGAGGTGAGGGGGTGTATTTGAGAACTCTGTATATTCCATTTATTTTTTCTGTAAACCTAAGGCTGCACCAAAAATATAATAGATTCTACTATTTTAAAAATTAAAAGAATTCAAAAAGCTGTTACATGAAGATGTACTAAAATAAATGTTAGCTGGATCTCAAATTTACCTTCCTCTAAGGAATGTTTACTGAGCTAAGTATCAAAGGAACATTTACCACTTTCTAATCACTTAAAGGACCCTGTCCATTCAAGGAATGTTCCCTCACCTACAGAGGTGTTTTGTAGGTTGGCGTTCACTTACCTACAAAGAGAACAGAAGTTAATTTCCTAAAGTAAGAGAAGCAAATCCCGCTGAGAGCTAAAATAGCATCCAGAGGCAAAGAAATCAAGGGAAAGGAGCATCAAATTTACAACCGAACTTCTTTTTTTTTTTTACAACCGAACTTCTTTTAGGCTCCTCAAGAAACCCATGACTGAATAGCAGTCAGTCACCTTTGGCTCAGGAGGTTATTCAGCAGGCTCATTAGAAGGAATCCCTGATTAACTTCTGTGAGGGAAATTTTCCAGTGAACTGGTGTTCACTGTAAAAGCATACCCTCCTTCAGACATGCACATATGTTAATACACTATTGTAAAAGTTCAGAGTAGTTATTACTGAATTGTCACAGGCCCATTAATTATCCACCAAACTGTATTTAGCTTCACTCTGGTAAATCTTTTTTAATTACCCAGTCTGCATTTATAGAGCATCTTTATTTAACATGCTCCCAACACTGTTTATGCCTTTTCCAATAGTTCATTAAATAGAGTTCTTAACCAGTACTCAGAATCTTTAGTGAGAACCAGTAAGCCCACTAAAATTGTTTCTATTTCACTCCCTGATAACATAGCATTTTAAAGTTCTAAATAATTTTCAAGTCTACTCATTTTTTCTTTTCCCTGCTCCTGAAGTGTGCAGGGGTTTTTTTGTCCATTAATTCCAGACTGCAAGTCTGGAAGGCAATTAAGAATACATTTCCAAATGTGTTCCCTGAGGATATATGTACCAACAGAATCAAGTCCAAAATCCTGAGGAAAGCACCCAAAACCCTGGATATTTTGGCTCCAAAATCACAATTTACCAGCTGATGTTCTCTCCCTCACAACTTCTACTTCAATCCTTTACAGAACACAGGATAGAGTATATCCATCCCTTTTCTTCTTTCTGCTTGAAATTCTCTTAGGTCCAGCTGATGTGTTACTTCTTCCTGAAACCTTCCAGACAGAAGTCCCCATCCCTGCCCCACTCTCCCAAACAACTTGGTTCCTGCCATTGTTGATGATGTTTGCCCCTCTGAGGTATAAATTGGTATATATGAGAAACAGGGAGTGCATATCATGAACCCTGGTGTGCTCACAGTGAACATTCACTCTGTGCAGTGAATGTTTGATAAATATTTACCACATGAATGAATGAAGGCATTTCCACTCCAGGCTATATGAGTTTAATTTTCTCAACTTTGCTTTGTCCAGCATATCCTAACATACATAACTGCATGATCAGGTGAATACATAGAAGAAAATCATGAGAAAAATAACAGTGGTATAGATATGCATGTTTCTCTTTTTTTAAATTTCAGTTCTCGGTATGAATTTTTTAATTAATTAATTTATTTTATTTATTCACTTTAGAGAGAAGGAACAGAGAGAGAGACAGAGAGAGAGAAGGGGAGAGGAGCAGAAAGCATCAACTCCTATATGTGCCTTGACCAGGGAAGCCCGGGGTTTTGAACCAGCAACCTCAGAGTCCCAGGTTGACACTTTACCCACTGTGCCACCGCAGGTCAGGCAGTATGCATGTTTCTTAAAGCATATTACTTAGGAAAAGAAATCCAGTAAATCAGAATCCACTTAGTGTCATGAACATTAAAAACATTTAGAAATCACTCATTCTCTCTGGAAAAATGATAATTTGCTAAAATGCCATTGAACTAAAAGAAAGATAAATGCTTCTCGGGGTGATTCTCTTGGATTAATCAAAGAGTAAAAAGGTCAAGTGGGAAAGGCACAAGATTTGGAAGCTTAAGTCCTGAATGTGAGTGCAGACACTTGCTGCTTTGTAGCGATGCATACTTGGACAAGTCTACTTTTTTTGAACCTCAGTCAGTTCAACTTCAAATGAGATCAATAATAATATCAACCTTGAGAAGCTGATAAGAAGACTGGATAGTTTAATATGACTGAATGTGCTTGGCAAACTATAATGGCACTTACACAGATTTAGTCTTTATTGTCATCATTAAATACTATTTATTAAACCAACAAATAAGCTCAGCATGTCATTAGGCCTTAAGCAGGGCAGGAAGCAAGGAAGACAATGGACTTTACTCACATCACGGGTATTATCTCCCAAAGAGTCCATTTTTACCACTAGGCAACGTATTTGTAAAATCTATTCAGCCAATATGCCTCAGCCATGAAACTACTCACTGTGCTTTCCCTGGCAACTTCTATACTGCTCAAAAAAATTAGGGGATATTTCAACGCTTCATATTCATTTTGAAATATCCCGTAATTTTTGTGAACAGTGTAGTAAAGTCTTACCTTAGTATTTTGAAACAATTCACTTTAAGTTTCCCTCTTCTAATTTTTCAGGAATTGAACTCTAACATTATCAAGAGCTACTCTGTCCAATAGAAAAATAATGCAAGCCACACATGTAATTTTAATTTTCTGGTAGTCATGTTTAAAAGTAAAAAAAATAAAATGGTTGCAGGTGAAATTAATTTTAATAATATGTTTTACTTTACCCAATATATTCTATATCCAAAATGCTATTAGCTCAGCATAAATTAATATAAAAATTATCAATGACATTTATAATCCTCCCCTTTTTTTCTTATACAGAGACCTCAAAATTCTCTGGGTATGTGACTCAACACACTTTAAAATAGCCGCATTTCAAATGCTCAATAGCCATGTGTAGCTAGTAACTACCATATTGAAAAGCCATGGAGGTCGAGAGCCTGGCAGGATGACCACACCTACCTATAAAGCAGATAGAGAAAAATCAATTTGATAACTCTCCATGGAAACACTTAAGAACACTAAAGGAAACAATCACATTCAAGCACGTAGATAGGGAAAGAACCCTAGCAACAAAGGTGACAGCATAACAACACCAGCTGTTGTACAAAAGGGAAATTAGAAAACTATTACTTTGAAAATAAGCACTTCTGTGAAGGCCATCCTTTTCTATTTTGTTTAATGTGAAATAAGAAAACTGATGCTACATCTAAATAAATTTACATTTTATAAGTCACTATTCTCTTTTTTTTCCTACAGTACAAACACTGACATATTTTGTCATATTGTTGAATGTTATATTTCTCACTTAGGAGGATAAATAGTAAAGTATGAAATCAGGCTGAATCATCTTATTTTTCCCATGATATAGCCTGTCTTGTGGGCCTAAGGGGCACTATGAGAAGCTGAATTGCATGGAACAAGGTAGACATTAGAAATCTTTCCATATTATTGTATAAAAAATATCCTTCTAACTCCTGACCAGGATCTATACTTGCAGCCTGGAAGTTTAGTGTCATTTTCCTCTATTCCTCCCCTAGTTCCTCTTTTCCCAGTGTAGATACTGAGGCTCATTGGTCTATCTGACTAAAGGCATGGGTGAGAAATGCCCAGCTACCTGATCTTCCACTCCATTAACCCTGACACCCAGTTGTGAAATGTCCTTTATTCATCAATGGCTACTTCTTTTTCAGAAAAGTATGAATAAGAATGCCACAACCAAACCAGCTCCACCTCTCTGAACTAAGACTGCAATCCTTATGTTTTGGTAAGAGCTGCCAGTCTTGCCTTCCTCTCCTTATTTTTTATACTCCATATCTGGTTACTCTCAACCCAATGCTTTCCTTAGTGTCCACTTATGTTGAGACTTGTCTTTCTCTCAGCAGCCACTGTGTACTCTATCCCAAGTGACAAAAGGGCACAAGGTCTAAGTACAGTGTAAAATTGTGTGAGGTGGGCAGCCAACATGCTGTATTATTTTCCTGAGGATCAGTTGTGAACAATAAAAACATAAAGTAATAGATTTTTAATAAAAATTTACTAAAATCTTTTACTTTCTTTACCAATGGAAGATATCATAGTTTTCCTTTTAGCATCATCTGTAAGCAGGTTCTTTTGTGTGTATGTGTGTGTCTACCCAATATAATTTTTAAGCATCGATACTCTCTATCATCCTGGGTAAGCTAACTTTGATGAGGAAGCCAGTGAAATGTCTGAATCAACCATACTTTCTGTTAATGCCTGTTGGGAAAAGAGCTGTGTTAGGCTTGCTCACTTGCACTTTGCCTAACTAGGGCATGAGCACATGGAAGAATTATGTGTTTATAGCCTAAGTAAGGCTATGGGTGCTTGCCGTCGGAGCAGATTGCTTGCCCACTACTGCAAGGGGCCACTTGGTGGATCACTTGTCCACCAATGTGAGGGGGCATTTTGCTTTTCATTCGCCTGCTGCTGTGAAAAGCAGTTTTCTCTTGCCTGCACTGTTATGAGAATCTAATAAATGGGAATGGCCTAATGCTCTCTGGCTCCACAGTTCCTCTGCCAACAGCTTGAATCCAATGTAAACCTACCTGGCCTCAGCCACCGGCATTACATCTGGCATAGTGGGCAGGATTTGGATTAGATAAGTATGGAGCCACCAACACCCTTGAAGGGTGGACAAAGAAGGGTGGCCATTCTAGAGCATGTAGTGACCCAACAGCCAGATGTGCCTCATGAGCAGGCACAACTCCCTCAGCAAGTAGTTGAGTACTCTGTGGCCCAGCCCTACACTTAGACCAAGTTGATGGAGTTAGGGGAGAAATTCAGGCAGAAACCCACAAAGTCCCTGGCAGCTTGCTTGCTGCAGTTAATGGGACATAGGGGTGGATGGAATCATGCTCTCTAAAACAGAGATGGAAATATTACCATGCACTCCTCCTTGAGGCAGCGTCTGCAGAACTGCCATGACAACCCGGGACACAACACCTTATTAGAGTGGGTGATGGCTGCTATTCGTATGGCAAAATGCTGGAGAGTTGCTGGGGACAGTGGGTCAGTGGCAGTCATATACTGAGCTGTAGCAGGTTGTCCAGGAGCTAGATATGAAAAATGCTGCTTTCAACCTGAGGTCCTGTGGTCCAGATGAGGAAGTGTTTATGGCAAGAATGATGGACCTTATCCTTTATAGCACCCCATTAACCCTTTTTGGGTCACTAGTGGCTATCATGAGCCCCTATGTGGGGCAGCCCATAAATAATATTACACAGATGTTGGCAGATTTGGAGAAGGTAGAAGCACAGCATTGTAAGGCTTTGTGCTGCCCCCTGCCTAACAAGAGAAATGGGCCTGTAACACAGGCCCACACAAACAGAGTGCTCAGGGAGACATTGTGAAGGGCACCTTTGTACTTATTGTCATTTTTAGTATAGCATCTACCTTTTTAATTTAGTTGTTTTAATTTAGTTGCTATAATCTGTACTGTTTCTGTGATGTAATATATTGTACATCACTCCTCACACAGGGGCCATTGCAGAAGATACCTGCCACATAGATTGTGAGGCAAGCAACTCTAAAGGGGTGGAGTGTTGGGAAAACAGCTGTGTTATGCTTGCTCACTTGCACTTTGCATGATTAATGTGTGAGCACATGGCAGAGCCACGTGTGTATAGCCTATGTAAGGTTCCAGGTGCTTACCCTCAGGGCGGATTACTTGCTCACCACTGTGAAGGGCCATTTTGCTTTTCGTTCACCTGCTACCTTGAAAGTGGTTTTCCCCTGCCTATTAGCTCATCTGTTATTGTGAGCCCCCAATAAATGGGAATGGCCCAATTCTTTCTAGCTCCACAGTTCCTCTACCATTTGTCTGAATCCAATGTGAACCTGCTAGGCCTTGGCCACTGGATTACAATGACAAACTCAATTAACCTACCCTAAAAATTACAACTGGAAGGGATTGCTCTCCCTTTTTCCTTTTCTATTTTTTTACTATTTTTTTAATGGATTTGAGAGAGAAAGAGAGGAAGAAGGAGAGAGAGAGAGATAGAAACATCAATCCATTACTGTATGTGCTCTGACCATGGGATTGGACTGGCAACCTCTGTTTCAGGATGATGCTCTAACCAACCAAGCCATCTGGCCAGGGTGGCTCCTTCTTGTATAGCAGAGTAGATTCCAATCTGCTTCCCAAACTTTAATGTCTGTACTAATCCCTTGGGCATCTTGTTCAAATGCAGGTTGTAATTCAATAGATTTGGAGTGAGCCTGAGAATCTGCATTTCTGAGACACCTTCAAGAGATGCTGAAACTGCTGGTTACAGATACAACTTTGACTTTTAAGGCAATAGGTCCACTCTTAGCATGTCAAACAGACAGACAGATTTGGGGCCATAAACAGGACTTACCTCCTCTCCTAGACAGTGAGAGCATATTCTTTTCAATATTTGTTCCTTACTATGATTTTAAGCTGATATGTTGTAGAATTCATGATTAAAAGATCACATTGGTCACATTTTTTTCTCATGCTATTCTCATCAACTGATTAGGGTGACCAAGCAGTAATTTAGTCAATAAGTTACTAATGAATTTGCACATATCAACAGCAATTGAATAAGCACCTGCCTTCAATCCCAGTTCTTTGCCCTTCTCACAGTGGAATGAGAACTTGGCCTCTAGTCTTAGGCTTTACTCTCAATATCTGACCAGGCAGAAATTATACAATGAAAACATAAATGAAACAAATATCTCTTTAGTTGTACATTTTGAAGCATAAGCATAATGATTTACTTTTGTGAAGCCCTTGAACTCAGATTCTTACCTACATTTACTATTAGCAAGTTTGTTTCTAGTCCTCACTTGGATTCCTATTTGTGATGACACGCCTTGTTTGACCCTGATCCTCTGGCCGCTGACTCCTTGCCTACTTCTGATCTGTATAAAAACAGGACTTTAAGGTCAATCACCATCAGAATGCAGACCCTGTTGGTACCATAATATCAAGTTGATCCCATAAATCTGACCATTACTATCAAAACTCAACTTCTGCTTTCTTTATCCCTATGTGGTAGGTAGTTAGACACAAGCAGAGCAAGGACTATAGGCCAGGCACAGAGGTCACCAAGATGGAAAGCCCCAGGTGCCTAGCAACAGGCAAAACAGAAAATAAGGATCTTACCCCCAAGGTAAACTATATTACACTATTGCTGGTCATGCAGATTAGGCTCCCTTAGCAGAGGAATAAACAAGGGGGCCAGAGAATAGCCTTTAAGCATTCACTCCTAAGGACAACATGTAGGTCTCAGTTGTGTTTCAGCTCCAGGCCCAGAAAAGCAGCAAAAACAGACAAGCAGTGCCGTGGCTGACAACAGCTGCATTGACTGATGAACCCTGACCTGGTGCGGATCAATCAGTGAAGACCACGAACCTAAAAGAACATACTTGGAAAGTTGATAAAAATTCTATTAAGATCCCCCTCTCCCAGAGACCTCTCTTAAGATCTCCACCTTTTAAAGCTCCTAGGACGAAGGACCCAGTGCTCTCTTCCTTCTGGTAGCATGCTTGTGCCTTTCCCCTTTAATTCCTCCTCTTCTTCTTCCCCCCTTGCCTCTTTTTCCCAAGCTCTAAGGGACCACAGAAGACTTACCACCCAGGGGAGCAATGGGCAGTGGCAGCTCATCCTAGAGCTAACCCCCTGAACCTGTCTCCAAGACCCTTTTATCTTTGCCTGCTTGGCCCTTTCTGAATATATTCCTGTACAGCCAGTAAATTCTTCCCTTACTTAATGCACTTTGTCTGTTAACTGAATTCTTTCTTTCAGAAGACAAAAATAGAGGTCTCATCATTTTTCCAGAAGCACCTAGAACAAAATCATCTAATAAAATTTTGGCCTTGCTGTTATAGTCCTGCTTTATGCTTTGCTGTGATATGTTTTATAATGGGTGCAATACAATTAACCTACTCCTATTCCAAAAGATTGAAAATCACCCTCTGATTGTGGGATAAAATTCTCCAGTTTTGTTAGTTTCTCTAAAGGCTAAAAGTTTCTTCCTCAGTCTAACAGATGCATGCCTGATCGATAATACCTCCAGCTCCTTTAAGCAGATCAAGAAATGGGGCTCTAATAGTTTCTAGTGTATCTAGACATGCTTCCTTAATAAAAACTGCAAATTCCCCTGCTCTTACTAATTTGATACAAAATTTATTTTAAATTGTTAGATACTGTATCTGTAAATAATTGTAACTATTGATTACTTTTCAAAAAAAAGAACACAGCTAATATTTATGCTTTCATTACGATGGCATTGACTGTTTCTGTCTAGAACTCAATTTTTCAAACCCAATCATCACCAAATCAGGAAAATCCCTATAGACATCTGTGACTACTACTCATAACTGGTATATCCCTGGAAATATAAAATCCTATGGTATATACTTCCTAATTTATGTTAATAACAACAGACCCAAGTACTATAACTCACTTTGGAGAGTCTTTTGGAATTGACCTACATTTCTGAAAAATGATTATTATTAATTTTACTTTTGTAAAACAGGAAATTAATTGAGGAGCTGAAAGTCTATCAAAACAAAAGAAGCCTTTATAGATCCTTTCCCTGCCTTTTTGAAGAATCATTTCCTCATTATGTTACAGACACAGTGATTATGCCATGTGAACTAATGGTAGAATTTATGGCAGACCATTTTGCTACAAAGGCTAGCTTTGTTATGTTTATTGACTCTCTGCGACTGAAAACAAACCTGAAAAGTAAAGAATTCAGCTGAAATGTAATAGCATTATTCATGATTATTATCTGAGCTACAGAAAGAGAAACTCAGACTGCTTTTAACATGGATGAAATCTCCTGGACTGGTTGTTCAGAAAGGTGACTTTTTCTTTCTTAGGGTATTTGATGGCAAGTCAAGTCAAAATCATCTTAAGTATTTTTATACTCCTATTACCTTTAGATCCTACTTTTTCTATATATGCATGATTTTCTGTTTGATTAATACTCGCATACCTTACACAGTGCCCACTGCTTTGTTTATATAAAGTATTCTCTGGACAGAAAAATAGGGGATTACATAAATTAAACAAACAAAAAAACTGATTCAAATAGTCTACCTAGAATCGTGAAAACAAAAAAATAGTTGACATGCTTCAGATAATTTTAAAACAAATACATATTATTTTAATTTAAAAATATGAAATGTCATGGGTTTGTAAATTGTTCAGTTTCACAACATATCTGTAATATCCTAGAAATCAAGGCAATTCGGACCAGAAAAGCTTAATATCTTGTTCTGGTCTGTTAGCTGAATGTAACATACCCCTATTCTTTAACAGGTATGGCTCCAGATACATGATCTTTGTATAGTTTAGATTTGATTTCTAGCATATTAAATCAGTAAAAGAGGAGCCTAGAACAAGCTTTTAATTTCAGAGAAAAGATGGCTCTGACAACAGCCTTTTCATTGACAAAAGGATAGTTCATTTTAAGCTGTGAAGCATTGTTCTCAATTTGCTAATCATAGCTCTCCAGCTGTGCTACCTTACTATATACATGAACTGTAGATGGTAATTTTAGCTTCCTAATCTACATAGTATATATCTTAGAATTATTAATATGTTAGGCAGTTTCAAATACTTAGAAATCTTTTTGTAAAAATGGTTTCATTAAATTATAACTAAAATTTAAAAATGAGACAAAATAAGTTGCGTTATATACATAAGCTTAAAATGCTCTCTTTATTTATAAATAATACCAGTTCCTGGGGAATTGTTACATTACCAAATCTGGAAAATCTTTTGTAGATTCCCCTTTGACTTACACAGATAGAGAAATACTATAACAGTGGACTTAGAAGAACATGTGCAGAACTTCAGATGCATGCACTCTGGGGACTGGGCAAAACAAAAATAATTTATAAGATCAGGATCAGAACTTTAGACCTGAAAAAATCTGGTATGTATTTTTTTGAGAAATCACATCACACAGATAAAAAATAAGACCCAGAAGAATGAAACCAAAAGAAGATCTAAACTATGTGGGACCTTAAAAGTTGTTCTACTTTATCCACCATGTTGTTACATGTAAGTCAGAGCACTTAGGTAACCTATCTGGGGTTTGAACTACAGAGCTGCCAAATCATCCCTCTGACTGCTCATTTAATTTAATTCACCATTGGGCAGCTGCCTCTCTAATGAGACCCATCACTGATATTCTATGATGCTTTCCCTTCATCTTAGAGTTAGGAAAGATCTAATGGTGTCATACAGTCCAACTCCTGTCTCTAGGGAATTTCTGGATTCGTTTATCTCCATTTTAACCCTTCATTAATTTCCCTTTGCAATCAGTAAGCTGTACTAGTATTTATTCATATGCTAGAGATGAAATTGATGTTTGATAAGAATTTGGTGATGGTGGTGGTGGGAGAATAGTGAGAGCTACAAACTTTCTTTGAGTAGACAGACAGAAGTACCCAAAATACCAAAAATCACTCTGTACAAAAGTATATGCTCAGGCAATCAAGTGTAGGTGAGAATTAAGAGAAAAATATCTATCCCAAAGCATTGCCAGTCTGGTTTTTTTATCAGCAAGAATAGAAATGCCAAATTAGGATTCTAAATGCATCTTTCTCAAAGGGGGCCTGGTATTTTGGAAAATTTAGCCCCACTGCCCTAATACTAGACATCTAAATGAGCTGGGTGATTTGTCGTATCCTTTCTAGATAACATTGCCCCTTTTCTGATGAAATGTACCATTAAAAACTCAAGAAGCAGCCAAGCAGTAGGTTTAGCTACACTCTCATAAAGAAGAAAGAATCATAAATATATCAGTAAATATTCATTAGGCATGTATTCTTACACATGTAAGTTCCAACCCACTAGAATAACTTGTTGAGGACTTTCCATGGTCCTCCTTTCTGACCAGCCATGCCAGAAGTGACAAGATGGATGCAATGACATTTAAAAGGATATTTCCTGTTGAGAAATACTTTTGTGTTTTTCCCTGAAATTCACCTATATATTACAACTGTCTTAAGAGATTGTACGTGGCAAGCACTTTCTTATGACAAGCACCATACTGCACCTTATATTTGATAGTTCCTGGTCTTGCTTCCATAGTCCTAGTCAGTGTGCATGCAAATTCTAAAGCAAGTCAAAGAAATATGCTAATCAGAATAGCCAGCAAGTCCATATAAAGGAGTCATTCTAGAATTTATCTGTTTTTCAGTGACTGGTGCAAATTAAATTCACAGGTAGACTATTTCATTAAACTGTAATATATGAAACCTATTTAATAACAAGTTGTATACTTGTATATTCAGACATTAAGGAATTTTTTGTAAGTGACTGAGAAAAGACCTTCAAAGATCCAAGGATTTGTGGACACTGGTCAAAAATGATAGCACTCATTTGTATAGATACTACATTTCAGCTGTTCTGTGGAGGAAGTCTGCAATTCCATTGGAAAGCAAACAGTGTACAGTTCAGTAAATGGAAAAATTATAACCATTTCACTTGTTATTGCAAAGGTATTGAAATATACCTCATATGTTTATGCATAAATTATTTCAACTTTTACAGAAACCCAAGTCAATTCTCAGAGGACTATCAGATTACATGTGGATTTATCTTAGCTAAGTCAGAGATGCAAATATCAAGCTCAGCACTCAAGGCTGTTTTATGGATTTTTGATGCTCCTCTGGTGTTTGTTTTGGCAGCACTTATGCTAAAGAAAAAAAAATGATGTTACACTGAAGATATCAGGTCCATAATCCAATGAATTGAATTCAAAGTGACACAACTGCAGTATTTCAAGTAAACTCCTACTTCCTCAACCACAAAACAAAAGAAAAACAGAGGTTAGTCCTCTATGT
Organism: Rhynchonycteris naso; assembly: GCA_037038555.1. Taxonomy (NCBI): domain Eukaryota; kingdom Metazoa; phylum Chordata; class Mammalia; order Chiroptera; family Emballonuridae; genus Rhynchonycteris; species Rhynchonycteris naso. Next base: position 236,891,581 of record CM072998.1, read on the forward strand.
TTGCAGCAGCACATAATGATAATGATCTTGTTCTACCCTATGTATGATAAACTGTCTTCCTCTGCAACTCTGACTACAATTTTCCAAACACTTCAGTGATAGGGAACTCACTGCCTCTGAGGAATCTTAATTGATCTTGGGTTCCCTTTGACCACTTAAAAAATTCATCCTTACATTAATTCAAAATCTCTTCCTGCAGGTCCCACCCATTATGTCACAGAGCCTACTTAAAAGTCCTTTGCCTCTTCCTCATTACAATCTTTCAGTACTTTCTAAAGAGCTCTCAAATTTTTAGGCTCCTTTTCTATGTAATCATTATCAGTCTCATTAACCATTTTTCATGTTGTTTTATTCCCTCTCACATTAATATTGAATTCTAGTTTAGAATCTGTGCAGAACTATGTGACATAAAGCGGAAAATATTTTAAATTCTCTGTCTCAGTTTTTATATATGCAAAATGAAAGTTCTACCCTAAAGATTATTCTGAGGATCAAATAAGAAAAAGGATATAAAAGCCCCTGAAAATTGAAAAGTGTTACAAAAATATAGGCAATAAGTTTCTAAAAGCAAGGAAACCTAAATTTCAATAAGGTAAAGACCACAATATACTAAAAAAATCTTCAAAATAAATAGCATAAAATAAACATTTGCCAAGAATTTGCTTTATTATAAGTACAATTAAAATTTTCAACTAATCTTTTCTTTGTTAAAAAACTTCTCTACCATGTTGTGCCTAGTATATGCCCCAATTACATCTAAACTCAATCCCCTTAAAATCAATAAATTTTCATGAATTAAAGAGATATGATTGACTTAGAGGGGCACTGATAGTATATCCCCTGAAACTCTTACTTTTTGCCATTCTTTTCTATAAAACATCTTAATACTTTATAACAATCCTTCTCTCTTATAATCCTTCATTGGTTCCTTGATGCCTTCAAAATAAAACCTAAAGCCTTTTCATTGTCCAGCCCGACAAATTCTCCATCCTTATCTCTAGCTCCTCTCACTCACTTTGTATTCAAAACACACATTTAACCTGCCTTGTCTTTTTTTCCCCTTTGCCTTCACAAAGCAGATCCAAGGCTTTATAGCCAATGCCCCACTTTCCTCAGAGAGCAGATTTCCTCACCATTCAAACCTTTGCTCAAACATCTGCTGCTCTAGAGAGTCTTACCTGAACCACTTGGGTGATTTGAGTTTCCTGTTCCTATTACAGTGTTTACCTATTTTCTTGTACTAAAATTACTTGTTTACTTTTCTGTATTCTTCATCAAACAGTACATTCTTTGAAGGAAGGTGTATTATTTTATTTACCTTGGGATAATTAGTAACTAGCACAGTGCTTTGCATGTACTTGGTGCTCAATATATATGACTGAATAAATTAAATGCAATAGAGAGAACACAAATATACAGAAAATGACCAATCAACTCAGAAAAGAGCATCAATCTTCCCTGACCTATATCAGAATTCAGAACTAACTCAGAATCAATAAAGACCTTTTTCAACTCTAAATGGGGTAACCTGTATGTTCTCTATTTTCTTACCCATTCCTTATTTCTAGAACCTCTTTATCATTTGCAAAGTACTTTCTGATTTTTTACATACACTATATCATTTAATCATTAATGCCACTACAAGATCATGTTAGTCAGCTGGAATTTAACCCAACTTCAGCATATCAAAATGGTATAGTAAGAGCACTGGACTTAGAGTAAGCCAATCTGAGCTCAAATCGCTGTCCTGCTATTTAACTACTGATGTATTATTGGAAAGATCTACAAACTTGTCCAAAATGAAGCTCCCTCTCCCACTTTGCCATCCTTACTGAAGGCAAATTGTCATTTTTACACGTTGTTGCCCTTATTATCCAAGTTGGCATTTGGAGGTAGCTAATTGAGCCAGAAATAATATACACTTAGGTTAAGACAGGCCTGGCTTTGACTCCTATCTACATCATATAATAATTGAGTGGTCTTGTGTCAAGAGCTTAATCTCTGAGTTAGTTTCGCATATATAGAAACATTAATAATTTCCTCTTAGATTATTGTAAAATGTAGATGAAATAAGGCATATAAAAACATTTGGAGATTTTAAAGTACCATATAAAATTGTTACTAGAATTCTTTTTGGCTTTAGGTTCCTTAAGTTTAAGAATGGCAGAGAATAACGATCCTCAAAGCGCTTTTTGTGCCACTCAAGTACAAGTTATTGACAACTATACGTAAGCTTATTAAAGGATCTGAGAAATTCTGCTGTAGAGAAATCTGTTTAACTCTGTTTAACCTGTCATTTTCCCAATATACTTAAAAATGGAACACATGCTAATACCTTGTGAAATATCAACCATGAGAAGAGCAGAAATATATGTTTTCACCCCTATCACTCTCATGATAGATATTCAAAAACAAAAACCAAACTAGTGAAAATAGTAAATACTCCCCCACTTCATTAATTCATTGTTTGCAATGTGCTTATTTGTAAAAACAACTAAATATGTACAGACACACACAGGAGAAATCAGGTAGAATTTTAAGAGTAATTCATAAATTCTGAAGACAGAAGATATCTACATATAATTAATCATGGATATGAAGACTAAGCATTTATGATTCCCACTGACTGAATTATACTCTTAGTAACTTTTGGAATAATGTTAAATGAACAGAAAAAAATACTTTCTCGTTCATTCACAGGCACAGTTCCTTTAAAAGCATAATTGCTCTTTTCACATGGTAGCAGAAGTTCATCTCATTATTTCAAATGGCTCTTTCCCAGCATCAACTTCTGTGACTTTAAAAGCTGCCATTAATTTCCCATTAGCAAATTTTAATTAAAATGAATATGTATCATTTCTTTCAGCAGTTGCATTTGTAATAAATGTGTAAATACATGCAAATCTGCTCAAAATGTTTAAAATAGATATTTCTGAACAAGCAAACACTTGGACATTATTTCAAAGGATTTTATCTACAGAAAGCTTTTAGAATCTGGCCCTTACCTAAAGTAATTAGAAATTCATGGATATACAATTAACAGTTCCCAACTTTGTTAAAATCTATTCTATTGATCTTAGAAAGTAGCATGTTAAAACATGAATAATGACCTCTGAGCTTTGAACCATTCAGTATCCTTGTGTTTCTGCAACATTTGTGTACAATACATTGAAAAGAAAAGTTAGAAGAGGCAGAGGGATGCTCCTAATTTAGGGACTCATAATGGTCTAGTACAATAATCTGATATTGATTGCATTTCACGAGTTTATTATCAATGATGCATCTACCCCCCCAAATTTCCATTCAAATATGCTACACTTAGAGAAGCTGAAACAATTTGGGATGCATATGAGTGTTATATTCCATGTACTTTCTGATTCCATTTTAATTTTCTACACGAGTTAACAGTTTTGTTTTTATTTTTTTTAAAATAAGTCTGTGTTTCAGATCATGCTTCCATCAAGTTATCTCAGCATTCTCCACATTATATTAACCAAAAGCCAGGAACAGTTCATTTAGATAATTCAGATTTACATATTAAAGACAATATTCTGGAATATAGACAAATATCTAAAAATATTTCCAACAATACTTCCTTCCAGGTGACCATGCATTAACAGAAAAAAGTTTAAAGCCTCTAAGAAAAACATGGCAAAATGCTTTAAAAAGGAGTCATGTATGACTACATTTCTCTAAGGGCTGGGTCAGTTAATGCATTTGTCTGAGAGCCTGTGGTTTTTCTTCTGCCTTCAACCTTACCCTTCCATTCCTCTACCCTTGATAGCTTGTTTGTGTGGCCAGCTGACCCAATGTCTGTGGCCTCACTTAGATGTGTGTAGGCCCCTTTTTTCTTACTTATTTTCCATTTTCTGCATTTCATGTCTTGAAATAATAAACATTTTTAATCAAGAAAATGTTTGATGTAGATGGTCTGGTATATACAAATATAATTAAAACAACTTCTTCAGTTGACAGAATTTGATAGCAGGTTTCTCATAAGGTATCAATTTACAGAAAACATAGATATATCTCTAGTTAATAAAATTGAGAAGGGTTTGTATTATATACAGAAATTTAGAATTTTAAAGGTGATTGAAAGTGATTTCCAAATCCTGCATAAAGTTTGCAAAAGTTATCAAATGCAATGTTAAGTTTCATTTACCACATTATCAGATTAAAACTGCTAATCATATGCATCATAGCCACTAAACAATTTCAGTAATTAAATCAAGCATTTGAGTTTTTTATCAAATTTGAAGAAGATCATTAAGCTATGTCTTCATAATATGTAGTCAACCATGGGAAATACACATTTAACCAACATTTTATAAAATCATTTGAGTCCAAGATATAGAGGTTTCCAACATCAATTTGTCTGAATGCATATCATATAGCACTTTTCCAGAAAGTATCTTCTTAAAAATAGAAGTTTCACAATCTGAGAATTTACTGTCTGTGGCAAAGCTAGCCCTGCTTTACAAAGCAATGGTCCCAAGAAAGGCTATAAAAAGAGCACTAAACTTGCTCTTTCAATGGAAACACTATTCACCATAAACAAAAAGAGGTTTTTAGTTCTGTTTTACAAATTCTGAGTTGTTTCTAACTACCTCAGCATACTTAATGACTATTAACTTATCACAAAGTTAATCTTATTACTTGTCACACAAAAAAATAATAACTACAAATGAAATTGAAAAGGACACTGGCAGAATAGAAGGTAGCCCAACACTGAGTTTGCTGCTGGAAAGTTTCCTTATGTTACTTATACTATATACCTACTAAGTCATTTTAAACCAAAAAAGCTCTAGGATGTTAGCATTTAACTCCTTTGATACAAAGAATATTTATAGATGTAAAATATTGGTTCAAAAGCTTTTTTCTCATTTCTAAACTTCTACAGTACTGTGTGTGGGTGTGGGTGTTTGTGAATTAGGCAAGCCACAAATTCCCTTATTCTTAGTTTTAAGCACTTGAATATGTCTTTACACTTTCTTCTGATCCCCATTGTTTTTGAGGAGAGGTCAAGAGTTAATCATTTGTTTCATTGTTATTGGATTTATTGGGGTGACATGCTTAACAAAATTATACAGGTTTCAGGTATACAATTCCACAACATAGCTTCTATACACTGTATTGTGTGTTCATCACCCAAGTCGAATATCTGTATATTGTCCAGTGTGTTCACCACCCCAAATCATGTCTCTATCCATTACCATTCATCTCCCCATAGCCTCTTCCACCTCCCTCACCCACTCCTTCCCCTAGCAATCTTAAAAACAAATAAAAGTCCTAGGAACTTATTTCTGAGCATATTGTTCCATTATACTCCTAAATCCAGGCAGTGACTGCTTAAATGATGGTTTCCTCTGCCCAACAAGTTTAAGTTTAGCCTTGTATGCTAGTTTGGAAGTGGAAGGGATATCTGTGCAAAGAGACTTGTTAGAGAAGATGACATGTAGCAAAGCAGTCAATGAAAATGCCAAGGATGATTAAAGTTTAAAAGATGTACCGTCACTTTTTCAAGGATTTTTAGTCATACGAGAAATTAGGTATAGGGAATGTTCCAAGATAATCAGAAAGTGCATTAGAAAAGTAAGTCTGGGTCCCATTAAAGTATCTTTACTCATTTTGTGAGATATAAATACAGATATAGATAGTCTTCAAAAATGGTAAGTCATGGTCTTATTAAGCTCTTTACTTGGAGCACAGGACTTCTCTAGCAGTGATAATTAAAATGTGGGTACTTTTCAGCAGCAACAACTCCCACCTAACTATAATTAGAGATTTTTCCCAGGGCACAAAAGAAGCCACCCAAATTGCAACATACACCTTAAATTCAACATAATAAAAAATGACTTTCTTTAAAAATGTAACAGGAATTCTTTCCTACTCACTGAAACAGTATCACTAAAAATGGGAGGGGAAGAATTGTAGCATATAAAGAGAGATGTTAGTGAAGCAGAGTGGGAAAACAAGAGGGATGAGGACCAAAACCACTTTGCTGTCTTTCCCTTGTTCCTCACTTCCCTCCCACCCTAGGTTATGATCACAAATTTTAAAATGCAAAACCCAGTTAAAAAATGAAACAGTGTGACTAGGGTTACTACCACAGCAACCCTAAACGATTTTCGTGCAAAAGCAAAGCAGCGGGTATGTAGTAGCAGCAGCAAATCTCCCTCTTTCCCCACCCTTGATACGGTACCTCCAGATTTGCCCGAGCTGCAAGATGTGGATGAGTGACTGCAGGAGCCAGATGCAGAAGGAGCAGGAGGCAGACCTGTGTTTGCTGCTGGCCCCACTGCTGTTGTTGCCACTGTTGGGAGCGGTGATGTTGCTCTTGCTGGCGTTGGATGCTTGCCTTTGCGGCGTGGAAGGACGAACCTCGCCTTCTGCGGTTGCAGACCCACTACTAACCATGGTCTTGCAATCGGCTCCAGGCTGCGGGCAGCTGGAGGCAGCGGCAGATGTGGCGCTGTCCTCGGTGCTGAAATCGTGCACAAACCAGCGGAAGCTGAACACTTGCACTGAGAGAGAGCCGAGCACCACGAAGAAGAGCGTGAGTCCGAACCACCAGCGCTGGCCGCGTAAGTAGTAGTCCACGGCAAGCCAGATGTCCGTGCCCACGTCCGCGAAGTACACGGCCACGGCGGCCAGGATCCATAGGCAGTCCCACAGCGAGTAGCGCCGTTGCTCCCTGCCTAGGCGCAGGCACAGCGCCGCCGAGCCCACCCCACCGCCTCCGGGACCACCAACACCGCCGCCTGGGCCGCTAGAGCCCCCCGAGCCTCCGCCCGAACCGCCGCTCCCCGCGCAGCAGCAGCAGCAGCGCGAACAGCCGCCGCCGTCCGGGCAGCAGCTGCACCCAGCCGTCTCCTCGTCCTCAGCTCCGGACCTCGACGGCAAGCCCGGAGCCAATTCCTGCACTGAACCCGAGTGGTCCGAGTTCTGCAGCGGGGTGAACGCCACGTCGCTGCTCTTCTTCATTTTCAGCCTCCCGTCTGACTTAGCGGCCATGATGCCTCCAAACTGGAGGAGAGCCCTCCTTTATCTGACACCTTTCCCCGCTGTCTCCTCCTCCCGCCACCTCCTCGCCTGGCTTCGGCTTCTCTCTGGCGGCGCGCTTCCCCCTCCTCTTGCTCCTGCGCCGGCTCGCCTGCCGCCCGCCGCCGCCCGCCGGGCTGGGCGCTGGGCCGGGCTAGAGGCGCGCCTGGGGCCGGCAGGAGCGCCGCCTGGCTGCCTGCGCGGAGCCAAGCTGCTCGCTGCACTCCGCGCACGCCCCTGCCCGCCACCCGCGCTCTTCGCGGTCCCAGCCCCGCGGCTGCCGCCCGAATCGCCGCCGCCGCCAGCAGCAGGAGCAGCAGCGGCCGCCCCGGCGCACCTCGGACCTGCACATTCCTCTCCTCCCCTAGCGCGCGCTCCCTCCTCCCGCTTCCTCTCCTCCACCAGCTGACTCCGAGGGAGAGGATGACCTCATCCCTTCTCTTCCAGTTGCCGCCGCTCCCACCCCGGCTCGGGAGGGGCGAGAGAAGAGGAGGGCCCCGGAGGAGGGGCCGGGACAGAGATGTGCGGCTGGATGAGGGTGGGAGGTGTGGAGGTCCCGGGACCCGGTACGAGTGGCCAAGGGTTTGAAAGAGAAACAGACGGCCGATCGCCCCAGCCCGCGAAATTTCGGAGAACACTGGGTGTATTTGACCCACTATGGGGAGAGGCAGGGGGGCGGAGAGGGGAGGGGTCCCGGCGTCCAGCCCTAGCAGAGGTCGAAGAAGAGTGGGCACCACCAACCGGAGTGGCGGCGGCATGAATTAGGGAGGCGCATGCCTCTTTGTATTCCGTTCTATTCTGCGGGTACCTGAGAAGGACTAGGTGTGCAGCTGGGACCGGCGACGGTTGGGCGGCTGGGTTTAACTTGGACGCCAGGGCCCCGACTGCCGACAAGGGCAGTGGGTGTGCCCAACGGTGGAGAGCTGGGAAGGGAGAAGGCGTGCAGGGGCCGCGAAAGCAAAGAGCGTAGCACGTAGCCTCTGGCAGCTCAGGCTGCGGAAGGCTGGCAGGTAGGCCCAGAAGCCCGCCCCTCGGGGGTAGGAGCGGATATTCGGGAGGTTCGGATCTTCTTAGATAGGTCCGGCGCTCTGACTGGGTAGGTGAGGAGGCTGTTCGGACGCCCTCCGCTGCCCAGGCCCACGCCCGCGGACCAGTACTTCTCACGCGCTTTCCAAGGCCGCGAAGCGGACAAGCCAGGAGGAGCCGCAGGGCAGGCGGGCCCCGCGGCGGCCCTCGGTTCCAGCTCCCTCAGGTGGGAAGCAGCGCAGCATCCCGGGCTGCAGCTCCGAGCGAAGCTGGGCGGCGGGGCGGGGCTGACAGCCACGGGAGAGTACCTGCTAGCCGGCGGAGAGAGTCGCAGTCTGGAATTTGATGCCACCTCCCAACTCCAAAACAAGAATTACCTTCTCGTAAAGCTATAGGAGTTGCAGACTTGCGTCTTCTCACAACTTCCGAAATGTCTCAGATAAATTAAATACTATCTGATTAGAGTGGTTCGCCGAATTAGATATAAAGAGAAGATAAAATATTTTGCGGCTCGAAAAGATTCTCGGATACCCAACACGTATAAGTTCCTCAACTCTCTCTTTTTTTTAATAAGAAACTTAGTTTTTTATTTTTCTCACTTAACTGTTGCAATGTGAGAATAAGGGAGTGTAACTCTTAAATTAGACTGTGACTCACATGTTTTAAGACCAGAGGGAAGTGAGGCAACACGTGTTACACTGCCACTAAGAGCACCAGTTGTGGTTTTCTAAATCTGGGGGCACACATAACACCTTCCTCCTCCCCTGTTGTAGACACCAGGCTCAGTCTGAACTAGTGTATGCACCATTCTTAATTAGTAGCATTCTGAAGTAGGAGTGCACAAATTTATATGCATGTAGAAATAGCCTCTCCAAACATTTTGTGCTACAGCTCATCATATTTTAGCATTAACCTGGACAAAGTGGAATTTGCCCCACCCCTGGATGCATCCTTCTTTATTCTTGGACTGGTGCTGTGGGCACTGCCTTAACAGGCTTTCTTCTGGCATGATGGTGTTGGGCCCTCACAGCTGGTAAACATTTCAAGCCATGTACAAATCCAGTATTTCTAGAAAAAGGCATGGCCAAATGGTAAATGAGGGTCAATGCAGTCCACTAAGCTGGACAAAGAGTCTATTGTTAAATCTAGCTTTAAACTTGAACACTTGGAGTAGGAAAATCCTTTTGGAGAAAACACACTGGTTCTATTTCCCCAAGGTCCAAATCTAAAATTTCATCTCCAAGGCACTACAGCTGATCTTATTTTGTGCCAAACCAATGGGGAAAGAAATGATCTCTTAGGCAACTGGTCCTAAGGGATGGAATATATTCTAGGTCAAATGCAGTGCCTTCAATTGCAACCAGGTATATGAAAAGGTCCTGCAGAGTATCTGAGGTTCTGAAGGCCTGAGCTGATGGAAGGTTCTGTTAGAGCAGGGACGCTTCTTATTCAATCATATTTTCTGCACCTAGCTCAGTCTTGCACAGACTATTTACTGAATAAATTAGAGTTGAATTAACTCATGAGTTTATAGAAAAATCATTCCACAACAGTGAGAATGTTACATTCTGTACTGATGTTCCATGGAAACATAGGGATTATTAAATTTACCCTGTTAGGTACTAACAAAGAAATAACTAGTAATGGTTTCCTCATTAACATTTATTCAAAACTGGTTGGATTCTTTAAAGTATCGGTCTGAACTACCTCTGGTTGTTAGTGGAAGGAGTAGACAAGTGAGTCCAGAGAAGGAAGGATCCAGGCTCTGCTACTTACTGGTTCTACCACAATCTGGGCAAATTGCCTAATACATAGGATTAATATGAGGGTTAAATGAGATAATGCATATTATTGGGCTTTGTATAAAATATTCTTCTCAAGAATCTGTAATCCTGTGTAAAGCCAGTAGTCGAGGCCGCTATCACAGCAGCCCGACCCACGCAGGTTCGCATTGGATTCGAACAGTCGGTAATGAAACAGCAGAGCCAAGAACTGGTGAACCATCAGCTTTAATTCTAGCTTGCACCCAGTGGGCAAGCAAAAACACACACTGGACTCCAAAACCCACACATTCAGTGCTCACAAAGCTACTGACTTATCCGAGTTTCCTAGAATCAAAGGTTTCTAGCTCACCAGACTTATTCACCTCTGTTTCCCATCTCCTCCTGCACAAACTCTTAACAAACTGGCTTCTTCCTCAGCACTCTGCCATCTTGACTACTTCTCCTCCACATGGCCTTAATCTGCTCTCCTCTCTAATACCTCAGGAACCAAGAACCAAGAGAGAGAGATCAAGCTACTGGTCTCTCCCACTTTATAGCATAAACTCAAAACCTTTAATCCCATTATACATAAAGAAAGTCTCTGATACAAAGCCACCCATCTGAGGGATAATGGGATTCCTCAAGAGAGTGCACCACCCTACATCATCCAATCAGTCAAGGGTGTGGGGAAAAGCTTACTCTTAAACTAAGCCTTAGGCTATAATGACCCAGCCTGCCCACAACCTGTTTCAGAACACACATTAATATCAACAAACTTCCATGTGGGCAGCACCATCTTTAACAAAGTGAGCATAATATATTTTATCTGCCCAACAATCCACCCTTATGCTCACTTTACTACCCACAATCTACACCACTGGCAACCCTGTACAAGGAAATTAGGCACATTACACAAATTACAACATGACAAATCATACAATTTCAAAAATTACAAAGGTACACACATTTCACCAGTCTCTATGCACTTTGCCAAAAGTGCAAAATGTCCTCAGCCTTCTTTCTAGCCATGGGAAAAGCTTCCCGGGGTAGGAGGGCCTCCAGCAAAGCCACCCCCACCCCCATCAGGGTATTTCACATTATCCAAAATCCGTAAGTCCATTCAACAAAGGAGCTTGTGCCCATCCGGTCATAGTCCAGGAAATCAGTCCACACACATAGGGCTTTAGCCTCCGCCCTCATTCTTGCCATCATGGCAAGTCTCACACTGTCCTAAAGAGAAGCATGTGGCAATGGCAGTCAGCATTTCCATCTCTGCTCTGGGGAGCATGATGGCATCCACCACTATGTCCCAAAATCGTAGACCTACCAGCGGTGTAGTAGGAGCTCCTTGCTGCTGGGCTCTCACCTTCTGGAGACTGCAGATTGCAACTCCAGCCAGATTCTCCTCATCCTCCAAAGAGGAACTGCAAACACCAGCTTCTGCTGCTGGGCTTGATCTCCGGGCCACCGCTGCCTTCTGCTCAGCTGGCCTTTCAGGTACAACCCCGGCCTCAGCCCCGGTCCTGGCCTCAGCTCCGGCCCCGGCCTCCGGACCAGCCTCATGCCGCTGCTGGCTCTCCACAACATCCAAGACAATCTCCAACTCATGAACCCGTGATTCCTTCTCCAGCGTCTGCTCCATTTCCAGGTGAATCTCGCAAACCTGTTCAGCATCCTCCTCCAGCGCTTCCTCCAGCTCCAAGGTCAGCATCTCTTTCTCCCACTGTTGGGCAGATAAAATATATTATGCTCACTTTGTTAAAGATGGCGCTGCCCACATGGAAGTTCATTGATATCAATGTGTGTTCTGGAACAGGCTGTGGGCAGGCCGGGTCGTTATAGCCTAAGGCTTAGTTTAAGAGTAAGCTCTTCCCCACACCCTTGACTGATTGGATGTAGGGTGGTGCACTCTCCTGAGGAATCCCATTATGCCTCAGATGGGTGGCTTGTTGTAAGGCCAGGAGCCGCCATCGTGGCCATTCACATGCAGGTTCCCATTGGATTCGGGCTGACGGTGAAGAAATGGCAGAGTCGGAGGATGGTAGGCCATTCTGTTTATTGGTGTCTCACCAATACAGGCAAGCCACAAGAGAAGACAAGGGAGAAGCAGAAAACCAGCTTTTCCCATGGAGGTCAAGGGATCAGGGAGGCCCCTGCAATGGGGATAGCAGGAACCGAGAGAGCTCAAGCTACTGGTCTCTCCCATTTTATAGCATAGATAATCCAAACCTTTAATCCAATTATACAAACAAGGAAATCTCTGTATAATGGGATTTCTCAGGAGAGTGCACCACCCTACATTATCCAATCAGTCAAGGGTGTGGGGAAGAGCTTACTCTTAAAGCCAAGCCTTAGGTCATAACAACCTGGCCTGCTTACATTACAGCCTTTCCCTCACACCCATCCCAAGCACAAGGGCAAATAATATTACCTGGGTGACGGGCTTCCATGTGGGCAGCACCATCTTTAACAAAGTGAGCATATTACATTTTATATGCCCAACACTTTGTATCCGAGACTTTCTTGTCTGTAGATTGGATTAAGGGTTTGGATTTTCTATGCTATAAACTGGGGCAGTCCAGGAGCTTGCTCTCTCTCTCGGTTCCTGGGTTCCTGAGATTAGTATCAGAGAGGAGAGCAGATTAAGGCCATGTGCAGGAGAAGCAGTCAAGATGGCAGAGTGCTGAGGAAGAAGCCAGTTTGTTAAGAGTTTGTGCAGGAGGAGATGGGAAACAGAGGTTGTAAAGCCAGTAGTCGAGGCCACCATCACAGCAGCCCGACCCACACAGGTTCGCATTGGATTCGAACAGTCGGCAATGAAACACAGGAGCCAAGAACTGGTGAGCCATCAGCTTTAATTCTAGCTTGCACCCGGCGGGCAAGCAAAAACACACACTGGGCTCCAAAACCCACACATTCAGTGCTCACAAAGCTACTGACTTATCCGAGTTTCCTAGCATCAAAGCTTTCTAGCTCACCAGACTTATTCACCTCTGTTTCCCATCTCCTCCTGCACAAACTCTTAACAAACTGGCTTCTTCCTCAGTACTCTGCCATCTTGGCTACTTCTCCTCCACATGGCCTTAATCTGCTCTCCTTTCTCATACTAACCTCAGTAACTCAGGAACCAAGAGAGAGAGAGATCAAGCTCCCAGACTGCCCCAGTTTATAGCTTAGAAAATCCAAACCTTTAATCCAATTATACACACAAGAAAGTCTCTGATACAAAGCCACCCATCTGAGGCATAATGGAATCCTCCCTACATCACCAACCTACAACATCCAATCAGTCAAGGGTGTGGAGAAGAGCTTACTCTTAAACTAAGCCTTAGGCTATAACGACCCGGCCTGCCCACAGCCTGTTCCAGAACACACATTAATATCAACGAACTTCCATGTGGGCAGTGCCATCTTTAACAAAGTGAGCATAATATATTTTATCTTCCCAACAGAGGTGAATAAGTCTGGTGAGCTAGAAACCTTTGATTCTAGGAAACTCGGATAAGTCAGTAGCTTTGTGAGCACTGAATGTGTGGGTTTTGGAGCCCAGTGTGTGTTTTTGCTTGCCCGCCTGGTGCAAGCTAGAATTAAAGCTGATGGCTCACCAGTTCGTGGCTCCTGTGTTTCGTTACCGACTGTACGAATCTAATGCGAATCTGCACGGGTCTGGCGGCTCTGATGTCGGCCTCGACTACTGGCTTTACACCCACGTTTCCTCTAGCTCCTTCCACTGCTCAGTTTGCAGGTCCCCGGCAGCCTCTTCCAATAGAGCTCTCGGTTTCTTCACACATGGCCGTAAAAGTCAGCCAGCCAACAGTCCCCCAAAAAACAACTATGGGAAACCAAAACAGCAACCAGTCCTCTACTCCACCGCTCAAAGGTGGTGGTGGCTCCATGCCGATCTGTATCAAATCCTGCCACAGACTACGCCAAATGTAAAGCCAGTAGTCGAGGCCGCTATCACAGCAGCCCGACCCACGCAGGTTCGCATTGGATTCAAACAGTCGGTAATGAAACAGCAGAGCCAAGAACTGGTGAGCCATCAACTTTAATCCTAGCTTGCACCCGGCAGGCAAGCAAAAACACACACTGGGCTCCAAAACCCACACATTCAGTGCTCACAAAGCTACTGACTTATCCGAGTTTCCTAGAATCAAAGGTTTCTAGCTCACCAGACTTATTCACCTCTGTTTCCCATCTCCTCCTGCACAAACTCTTAACAAACTGGCTTCTTCCTCAGCACTCTGCCATCTTGACTACTTCTCCTCCACCTGGCCTTAATCTGCTCTCCTCTCTAATACCTCAGGAACCAAGAACCAAGAGAGAGAGATCAAGCTACTGGTCTCTCCCACTTTATAGCATAGACTCAAAACCTTTAATCCCATTATACATAAAGAAAGTCTCTGATACAAAGCCACCCATCTGAGGCATAATGGGATTCCCCAAGAGAGTGCACCACCCTACATCATCCAATCAGTCAAGGGTGTGGGGAAAAGCTTACTCTTAAACTAAGCCTTAGGCTATAATGACCCAGCATGCCCACAACCTGTTTCAGAACACACATTAATATCAACAAACTTCCATGTGGGCAGCACCATCTTTAACAAAGTGAGCATAATATATTTTATCTGCCCAACATCCCGTAAGTCTATCATTCATATATTGGGATGCAGATATTAATATTTATTCTATGACAATCACCACACCTGACATAATGGTTAAGAACTCAGAGAACAGACTCAGCCAGAGGTGTCCTTAAACATGTTATTTAACCTTATTGTTCCTCATATTTATCATTTGTATAATAGGGATAATAACAGTTTCTAGCACCTGATATGACTGCCAGTAATAAATGAAATAAGGCCTATAAACTGTTTGACATCATGTCCAGCACATTTAAACACTCAATAAACAACATGTTAATATTCTTTATATTTCTTCCACTCCCTTCCGTTTTCTGGTTTAACTCTAAAACTTTATATTTAGCTAGTCTACTCTCCCTAAAATGAGAATCCTCAAAACACAGTCGTTGGACCTCTTGCAGCAGAATCAGTTTTTTGTTACAAAATCCTGGTCTATCAGTACTGTAATCTCCTTTCCTTCAGTAATCTTGTCCTTTGTCCTATCTCAGGGGTTTATTTCTGTTGTCACCATCTAAATCGTATCATTCCTCAGTAGCTTCATAATCTCAATTTCAAGCATTCTACTCTGATTAATTCCTTTTAGATGGTTAGCTCACTCCCTCAAGTACCCTTGGACTAAATCTCACCTCATTTTCATGTCCCTTAACCCCTCTTTGCCCTCACCTTTCTCCTTACACAGCTTAAATTCCATGGCCAACCACCATTAGCATTCCCTCATACACATCTTCATTTCTGTCCTCCTTCTTAGTTGATGTTGGGCAGATAAAATATATTATGCTTATCTTTTTAAAGATGGTGCTGCCCACATGGAAACCCCTCACCCAGGTGATGATATTAGTTGCCTTTCCTGCTTGGGAATGGGCATGATTATGTTAATATGTGTTGAGGGAGGGCTTTCGTGCCAAAAGGTTTTAAAGGGAAGAGAGATCATGTTGTTCTCAGAGAAGAGTGATACATTCTAGGAGGAGTCCATGCTGTAGGAGAGCAGATTAAGGCCTTGTGGAGGAGAGGAGAAGCAGCCAAGATGGTGGAGTGCTGAGAGAGAAGCCAGTTTGAGCAGAGAGAAGGAGATGGGAAAAAGAGGTGAATAAGACTGGTGAGCTAGAAACCTTTGATTCTAGGAAACTTGGATAAGTCAGTAGCTTTGTGAACACTGAATGAGTGGGTTTTGGAGCCCAGTATGTGTTTTTACTTGCCCGCCGGGTGCAAGCTAGTATTAAAGATGATGGCTGTCGGGCAGATAAAATATAATATGCTCACTTTGTTAAAGATGGCGCTGCCCACATGAAGCCCATCACCCAGGTGATATTGTTTGCCCTTATGCTTGAGATGGGTGTGGGGGAAAGGCTGTAATGTAAGCAGGCCAGGTTGTTATAGCCTAAGTCTTGGTTTGAAGAGTAAGCTTTTCCCCACACCCTTGACTGATTGGATGATGTAGGGTGGTACACTCTCCTGAGGAATCCCATTGTGCCTCGAATGGGTGGCTTTGTATCAGAGACATTGTTTGTTGTTGGGCAGATAAAATATATTATGCTCACTTTGTTAAAGATGGCGCTGCCCACATGGAAGTTCGTTGATATTAATGTGTGTTATGGAACAGGCTGTGGGCAGGCCAGGTCGTTATAGCCTAAGGCTTAGTTTAAGAGTAAGCTCTTCCCCACACCCTTGACTGATTGGATGATGTAGGGTGGTGCACTCTCCTGAGGAATCCCATTAAGCCTCAGATGGGTGGCTTTGTATCAGAGACTTTCTTGTGTGTATAATTGGATTAAAGGTTTGGATTATCTATGCTATAAAGTGGGCAGATCGGTTGCTAGCTCTCTCTCTTGGTTCTTGGTTCCTGAGGTATTAGAGAGGAGAGCAGATTAAGGCCATGTGGAGGAGAAGTAGCCAAGATGGCAGAGTACTGAGGAAGAAGCCAGTTTGTTAAGAGTTTGTGCAGGAGGAGATGGGAAACAGAGGTGAATAAGTCTGGTGAGCTAGAAACCTTTGATTCTAGGAAACTCGGATAAGTCAGTAGCTTTGTGAGCACTGAATGTGTGGGTTTTGGAGCCCAGTGTGTGTTTTTGCTTGCCCGCCGGGTGCAAGCTAGAATTAAAGCTGATGGCTCACCAGTTCTTGGCTCCTGTGTTTTATTACCGACTGTTCGAATCTAATGCAAACCTGCATGGGTCAGGCTGCTGTTATGGTGGCCTCGACTACTGGCTTTACATTTGTATAATTGGATTAAAGGTTTTGAATCTATGCTATAAAGTGGGACAGACCAGGAGCTTGCTCTCTTGGTTCCTGAGGTTAGTATTATAGAGAGGAGAGTAGAGTAAGGCCACATGGAGGCCAGGAGAAGCAACCAGATGGCAGAGTGCTGAGGAAGAAGCCAGTTTGTGCAGAGTTTGTGCAGATAGAAGGAGATGGGAAACAGAGGTGAATATGTCTGGTGAGCTAGGAACCATTTGATTCTAGGAAACTCGGATTAGTCAGTAGAATTGTGAGCACTGAATGTGTGGGTGTTGGAGCCCAGTGTGTGTTTTTGCTTGCCCGCCGGGTGCAAGCTAGAATTAAAGCTGATGGCTCACCAGTTTTTGGCTCTGTTGTTTCATTACCGACTGTCTGAATCAAATGTGAACCTGCACTGGCCAGGTGGCTGTGATGGTGGCCGCGACTACTGGCTTTACACTTGACAAAATGCTAACCTTGCTGAAACCCTGCTCTTCACCAACTTCAGGTCTAAGTCTGCAATAAATTGTGGCTGGAGAAAAGGCAAGGCTATGTTCACTGTGCTCATTTAAGGTTCATACACCATAAACCTGAAAGGAAGCCTGGGGCTGCTCAGCAATAATGTCAAGTATATCTAGTCCGTTTGCTTTTCTGTCTTTTAAATTATTATTTCTTCTCTTATTTTTCCTCTTCAAATTTTAAACACTTCCTTCCCCATCCTTACTCTCTGCTAATGATTTTGCTTCCCAGTTCATTGAGAAAAATGAAGGAATCAGAACAAACCCATGAAGTTCTCTGCGCCTCCCCTGCCCACTAGCATTTGGACCATAAACTTGGTCTCCTGATGGTTAATGCAATAAAAGCTTTGTTCCAAGATCTGGGATACCTGAACAGGCCTATAGAACGTAACCAGATCTGCAAGCAATCCACCTTTTTTGTGCTCCAGGGGACTGCAAACTTCATGCTCCAAGGACTGAATACCTGCTAACTATGATCCAATTAACTTTATCTATGATCTAATTATCTCTTCCTTGAAATTCCAAAACTCTACTTACATTTTTTTCCCCTTGTGAAAAGGTTGGATTGGGATAGGATGTTGAGATGGCTTTTTAGGGTACATAACTCAGTATCCCTAGATCGCTGGCCATCTGATTAAAGCATCCATAAAGATTCAAACCCTGTCTCTACTTATTTGGCTGGGTGGTGACAGGCAGAACAAACAGTGATAGTATAGTTCTCATTTCATTTCCTCAAGGGGACTCTGCTTGTCCACCACTAAGTACTCATACCCTCTTTCTGCTCAAGAGCACGATTCAACACCAATTTCCACAATCATCAAGTTTTTCCTCACTGCTGGATTATCCCAATCAACACACAAACATGCTTTTATTTATCCACTAGTTAAAAAACAAAGCAAAACAAAACTAAACTAAATTTATTTCATTACAAATCCCTTCCTAGCCACTAATGTTTTCCTCTGGAAACCTTTTACAGTAAACTTCCTCTAGAGTTGCCTAACCTGGCTTACTTTAGTTCTTCTTGAATGCACTCACATAAACCAATTACACTCCATGAAACTGTTCTTATCAAGTCTGCAGCCATCTATCTTCACTTTACTAAGGCATCACTGTTCTTATCTTATTTAAATCCTAAAGGCCTTAGCAGTATTTACCTCGTTGACCTCTCCCTACTCATTGAGATATATTCTTTCACTTGGCTTTCACTATACCACTCTCTTATCTTCTGTTTTGTTATTTTTTTCCATCTCAAAACCTGCTTCTTTTCTAATTCTGGGTACTTTGCTAATTCTTTCTCACATTCTCTATTTTTAAATACGCTCAGTTCTCAAATCTTTTTCTATGTACTTCCACTCCCTCAATCATTTCATGAAATCTTATGTTTTAAAATACTGCCTATATGATGATGACTCTCATATTTATTTCTTTAAACTGGATATATCCCCTGAAACCCAGAATATGCCTAACTATTTTCTCAACATCTGTACTTGGAGACCTAATTGACATCTCAAATTTAAATAGTCTGAAATTGATCTTCATACCCCCTCTAACCTCTCCACTGCTCTTCCTGCCAGGAAATACTTTTGGCTCTACCTTCAAAAATCTGTTTTAATTTGATAATTTCTAACCATCTTCCTTGACACTATTCTCATTTTATTCATAATTATCTCCCACCTGGATTCTTGCCTCCTTACTGGTCTTCCAGTTTTCAACCTTGCTCTCCTACCATCAACATAGCAGTCAGAGTGAACCTTTAGAAAAGCGAGCCAGATCATGCTATTTATCTTTGATCTACTCATATCAAGGCTGGTTACATAATTTATGAAGCCCAGTGCAAGATGATAATGCAGGACCTTGGCCAGGGGGCAAGAAAATCAATCCCTCTTCTCATGAACTTCTGCCCCAATCTGTAGTGGATGAGCAATCTCTAATAGGTTGCAGCTTTCACACTGGAACAGATTTAGTAGCTGAATCTTGGGTAGGTAAGGGGCTTCTGCTGAATGCCCCTGATGCACCATCCTCAAAAGGGGAGGACCACCACCTTGTTTCACAATGCTATAGAATACATACCTGATTAGATCCTGAAAAGGTGGAGGTGAAATAAAGAATTAAGGATTCCACTTGTGATGTGTCATGGACTCCTAGTCTATGGTATTTTGTTACAGTAGCCTGAATAGACTAAAATAAGGTGGTTATCCATATCTATACTCTTCTGTTATATCTTTGTTCACTAATTGTAAAGCCAGTAGTCGGGGCCACTATCACAGCAGCCTGACCCACACAGGTTCGCATTGGATTCGGACAGATGGCAATGAAACACAGGAGCCAAGAACTGGTGAGCCATCAACTTTAATCCTAGCTTGCACCCGGCGGGCAAGCAAAAACACACACTGGGCTCCAAAACCCACACATTCAGTGCTCACAAAGCTACTGACTTATCCGAGTTTCCTAGAATCAAAGGTTTCTAGCTCACCAGACTTATTCACCTCTGTTTCCCATCTCCTCCTGCACAAACTCTTAACAAACTGGCTTCTTCCTCAGCACTCTGCCATCTTGGCTGCTTCTCCTGGCCTTCACGTGGCCTTAATCTGCTCTCCTCTCTAATACCAACCTCAGGAACTCTGGAACCAAGAGAGAGAGATCTAGCTACCGGTCTGCCCACTTTATAGCATAGATAATCCAAACCTTTAATCCAATTATACATTCAAGAAAGTCTCTGATACAAAGCCACCCATCTGAGGCATAATGGGATTCCTCAAGAGAGTGCACCACCCTACATCATCCAATCAGTCAAGGGTGTGGGGAAGAGCTTACTCTTAAACTAAGCCTTAGGCTATAATGACCTGGCCTGCCTACATTACAGCTTTTCCCCCACAGCCATCTCCAGCATAAGGGCAAATAATATCACCTGGATGACGGGCTTCCATGTGGGCAGCGCCATCTTTAACAAAGTGAGCATAATATATTTTATCTGCCCAACACTAATAAAAACTTCTCTCAAAAAAAAAAAAGAAAAAAAAAGTAACCTATATTACCAAAGTAACTGAATGCTACTGAAATAGCTGCCTTGTAAATAAACCAGTGGTACATGTCCTAGAATCTTCTCTGAAGTTCATCCAGAAAGCTATCAAAAGTCATATGTTTTTTACTTAAAATGTTAACCATAATATTGAGAAGTTTATAGGGCTCTAGACATTTAAAATTAGTGTAGTACTAAAACTTTTCTTAGACTTAGCAGGTATCCATCATGTTGGAAATGTTTACTTTTGCTTATAGACCAGTGAGCCCATCTTATTTGCTAGGATGCACTTTATTGCACATGCTAGATGTGAGGAAACTTCCTCCCTCCTCCAGACATCTGGATCACACTCTTCTTTGCCTCACCCTAAAACCCATCAAGTAACTAACTCCTGTCCATTCTTCAGGCTTCCACTTAAAAATGACTAAAATAACACATAGTTTTTCAATGTAAAAAATATGAAATAAAAAGTTTACATCCAAGAGGAGATAAAATTATGTTGTAGCCTATGTTTTTCAAAAACAGTTGCCATATTAAAATCTCATGACACATTTGTGAAAAAATCCAGACAGCCATCCTATCACAATTTTAAAGGAAGAGAGACTCAAACAAGACTTTGAGACTTTTAAAGACTCAAATAAAAATTATTTTGTGAAATAAGTTAGGAAGATTAATTTTTTCCCAAAAAAACTAGGGAGAATCGTGAAACATTTAAAAGAGTGACATGATTACTTTATATTTTAGAATGACCATTCTGGTAGCAGAGTAGAGAAATGTAGGGAAATTTTATATGAGACTTTTTATAATTTATAATATTCCATTTATCTTCTATGTATATACTCCGTACCCAGAGCCTAACATAGTGTTTGGCAAATTGACAGGCATTTTATGTATATTTTGTAAAAAGGTTTCTCAGACGAATAGTCTGTACCTCTTCTGAGAACCCTTAGAACTGTAACAATTGCTTTCCAAAAGCTTGAGTTCCCAAAACTTAGAGACTTCCGAAATGCTAAAAAACCAACAAAGATAGTTACTAAACAAAATTTTAGAGCAATGCAAGAAATTTGAAATACGAAAGTAATTGGGGAAGTAGATGAGTGCTAAGGAAAACAAGTACCAAAAATGATCATTAGAGGAGTGTGGAGAGTTGGATTAATTTAATTTAATTAATTTAATTTCCAAATTTGTATAGCAACACATACTGAGTAAAATAAAATAAAATAAAATGCAATTTAGGGTCTAAAATAAAATCTTGTCTTGGCCGGGTAGCTCAGTTGGTTAGGGTGCTACCCCCATATGCAAAAGTTGTGGGTTTGATCTCTAGTCAGGGCACATACAAGAATCAACCCAATGAATGCATAAATAAGTACAACAACTGTAAAGCCAGTAGTCGCGGCCAGGATCACAGCCGCCTGACCCATGCAGGTTCGCATTGGATTCGAACAGTCAGTAATGAAACAACAGAGCCATGAACTGGTGAGCCATCAGCTTTAATTCTAGCTTGCGCCCGGCGGGCAAGCAAAAACAGACACTGGGCTCCAAAACCCACTCATTCAGTGCTCACAAAGCTACTGACTTATCCGAGTTTCCTAGAATCAAAGGTTTCTAACTCACCAGACTTATTCACCTCTGTTTCCCATCTCCTCCTGCACAAACTCTTAACAAACTGGCTTCTCCCTCAGCACTCTGCCATCTTGGCTGCTTCCTCTCCTCCATGTGGCCTTTCTCTGCTCTCTTCTCTAATCCTAACCTCAGGAACTCAGGAACCAAGAGAGAGAGCAAGCTACTGGTCTCTCCCACTTTATAGCATATACTCAAAACCTTTAATCCAATTATACAAACAAGGAAGTCTCTGTATAATGGGATTCCTCAGGAGAGTGCACCACCCTACATCATCCAATCAGTCAAAGGTGTGGAGAAGAGCTTACTCTTAAAACTAAACCTTAGGCTACAACAACCCGACCTGCCCACAGCCTGTTCCAGAACACACATTAATATCAACGAACTTCCATGTGGGCAGCGCCATCTTTAACAAAGTGAGCATAATATATTTTATCTGCCCAACAACAACAAATCTCTCTTCTCTCTCTGTCTTCAAAATCAATAAATTAAAAGTTAAAACAAATACCTGTCTCAAAACCTGGGAACACAGGTTTCGAGTTGATGTAGGAGAAAAGAGGGAGCCCTGGGTTTCTTTCTATATTTCATAATAGTCTCTGACAGCTAAATGCATTTTGTTTCAGAAGGATGTTAGTGAGTCATTTAGGTCTTAAAATGCATTTTCCTATAAGAAAAGAAAGTAAACAACAGCGATTAAGTTCCAAAGTCAGCCAGTAAAAACCTATTTAACCCTGAAATAGTTGAAATGTACATTTTCAATAAAAAAGCAGAAAATACATCCTTTCCGTATGAACACTTAGACACATTTTAAAGTTACTATAGTATTGAATAAGACTATTTTATTTATATTAGATGCTGGTATTTGAGGGGGAAGTAGAAGGGTTAAAAACACATGAACCTGTCAGAATTAGAAGCTTAATTTCTCCCCTCATCCTGTTTCTTGAGTGTGACCTGCACTTATTAATAACTTACTGTCAAAGAATAGAGTTTGGGAAGACAAGGGGAGTGATTTTCCAGTAGAGAACCATCTCAGTGGAAAAACTGGCAAACATTTCCTTGGCTGGGCAATGTAGGTGAACATTAACATCGATATATCACTTTGATAGCAGGTACCCTTCATAAAATGGGATGACACTTCTCCTGTGTAGTTTTTTTCCTCCAAACCTACACCCACAGTCTAAACTTGAGGAAAACATCCTATAAATGCCAACTGAGTCACATTATACAAAATATCTTCCAGTATTTCTTAACACCATCAAGGTCATCAAAAAGAAGAAAAGTCTGAGAAACTGTCACAGGCAGGAGAGAGCTAAAGAAACATGATGGCTAAATGTAATGTGGTATCCTGGATGGGGTCCTGGAATAGAAGTTAATAGATAAAGCAGCTTAATTCAAATACAATCTAAAGTTTGGATATTAGTAACATAAGATGTTAACAAAAATAAGAAAACTAAGTAAGAGGTGTGTGTAAGAACTTTCAATGCTGTCTCTGCAACTGTTCTGTAAATCTAAAACTATTCTTAAATTAAGTCTATTTAAAAATGGAAAAGAATGGTATTTTGAAAATACTAATAAAATTGATATAGTTAAAACAAGACTGGTCAATATGAGGTGTGAAAGAGGGGACAACACTTCAAATTCTATAAACATCAAAAGGATATTAGAGCACAAAACAGCCATAAGGCCCAGCAATTTGTAGTCCTGGGCATTTATCCTGGAAAAATGAGAATTTGTGTTCACACAAAAGCAATGTTCATGGCAGCTTTATTCATAATAGCCAAAAAGTAGAAATAATTCAGACATCTTTCAGTGGGTAAATAGTTAAACAAACTGTGAAACATCCACATCATGGGGTACAACCCAGCAATGAAAAGAAACAAACTAGGGATATGTTTAAATTTAGGGCTTTAGAGAGTAACTAATAAACTTTTATAAGAAAGTAACAAATAAAACTCATGTAAGACAAAGGTGAAAAAATAAGAATTAAATGGGGAAAAATTTTTGTGAAGGGTCAGTTAGAATTTGGACTAGAGCTAGGAGGAAAAATGGAAAATATAAGAAGTCTAATGAAGAACTGAACTTGCAAGGCTGAAGAAAACGAGGCAAAGAGGGTGAGTCAGCATGGTGTGGCACGATCAGCCTGGTATCTACCTGATGTGACAGGCACAACCCAACCTCAGGCAAAGGCTTCACCCTTCTGGTCTTGAATGTGCCTATGCAAGAAGAGGGAGTGGCACATGTTAGGGTTCTTCAGCACATGAGTCCACTACTTCAGGTGTGCACATATACCTGGGAGGGCAGAGCAAGAAGGATTGAGGGCAGAGACCGTGGGTGGGAAAAATAGTCCAACTATAGGTTACCAGGTAACTGACTTGACTCCCAATGTCTCTTGTTGGATGGCAGAGAAGCATGGTTTAAGAGACAGCCCAGGTGGGAAGGGCTAGAGTAAAAGGAGTAGCAGTGGGCACCATTCCACTCTCATAAACAAGATCAGAAGGGTGCCTTTAGAAAACATGAGTGATTTTTTTTCACAATGTAATGGCTTAAATAATGTCCCACAAAATTCATGCCCATTTCAAACCTCAGAACATGACTTTATTTGAAAATAATATCTTTGCAGATGTAACTAAGGTAAATATTAAGATTAAATCATTCTTGGCCCTGGCTGGTTAGTTCAATTGGTTAAGAGCGTTGTCTCGAAACAACAAGGTTGCGGGCTCGATCCCTGATCAGGGCACACATGGGTAGCAGCCAAAGAATGCACAACTGAGTATAACAACAAATGAATGCTTCCCTTACCCCTCCCCTCTCTCTTCCTTCCCTTCTCTGTCTCTATCAATAAATTTCAAAAAAAATTAAGTCCTGGAGAAATAAATGGCTCAGTTGGTTGGAGCATGTCTGGGAGCACAGAGGTTGATGGTTTGATTCCCTGGTCATGGCACATACAGGAGCAGCATGATAGTCCTGTCTCTCACTGCCTATCTAAAGAAAAAAAGAAAGAAAAGATTAAATCATCCTGGATTAGTGTGGGCCCTAAATCCAATGATTGTATCCCTTTAAGAGACAGAAAAAGGCTCCCTGACATGGAAAATGGTGATATAAAGATAAAGACAGAGCTTAAAGTGATGTGGCCACAAGCCTAAGACCACCAGAAACACTGAGAGAAGCAAGAAAGGATCTTCTCCTACAGCTTTCTGAGGAGGTGTGACCTTGCCAACATTCTGATTTCAGACTTCTGTCCTTGTGTGCCATAAGAATCAGTTTCAGTTATTTTAAGCCTCCCAGTCTTTGGTAAATTATTATAGCAGCCCTAAAAAAGTAATATACACACTTACCAAAAATATGTAAGGAAGAGGTTATAATGACATAATTGGCTTACTACCTGCCCTTTTTAGCTCACTGTGGAATTTGTTTTCATTCCACCATTTTTTGTGGTATGTGAAAACTTGCAATTAATTCTCTTTAGCTTCTCGCACTTATTGGCTCACTCAGTTTTTTTTTTTTTAATGTACATTTGACTAACATATTTTTGCCTGTTTGCAAGGTAAAGGAAAAGACAAGTTGGAAACAAGAAGGAAGAAATATGGCCCTGACCAGTTGGTCCAGTGGTAGAGCGTCTGTCCGGAGTGTGGATATGCCAGGTTCCATTCCAGGTCAGGGCTCACAGGAGAAGCTATCATCTGCTTCTCCACCCCTTCTATTCCCCATCCCCTCCTGCAACCGTGGCTTGATTGGTTCCAGTGAATTGGCCCCAGGTGTTGAGGATGGCTCCCTGGAGCCTCTGCCTCAGGCACTAAAAATAGCTTGGAAGGGAACAATACCCCAGATGGGCAGAGCATTGCCTGGTAGGAGATTTACCGGTTGGATCCCAGTGGAGGTGCATGCCGTGTCTGTCTCTATGCCTCCCCTCCTCTCCCTTAATAATAATAATAAAAGGAATACAATAAATATAAAAGGAAACTATTATTTTAATAAAAGGAGGGACATAAGTGTGTGTGTATGTGTGTACATGCACGTGTTGCATTTTTATGTCAATGCACCCAAATTAAAGCTCAGACAAACAAATTAGAACTTAAGTAATTTCTTTGTTATATAGGTTTCTCCATGGAAGATACACTTTTAGAGCAAATTATATTACTTAATGTAGCATCTTTATTTATTCTAGCAATAAACCTTTTGTAATCTATTTTCTCATTTCTTTAATGTTTGGAAGATGTTTTTATGTGAAGTAATTTCTGCATATATTTTATGGAATGATAAGAAATCACAACCTGCCCTGGTCGGATAACTCCTCCTGGAGTGCAGAGGTTGCCAGGTTCGATCCCCGGTCAGGGCACATACAGGAACAGCTCAGTGTTCCTGTCTTTCACTCTCCATTCCTCTCTCAAAGAAAGAAAATAAAAGGATAAAGGAAAGAAAAGGAAGGGAAAGGAAGGAAAAGAAAAGGTCTGTCTTTAATACCTTTATAGACTTTGTATGTTTTAAAAGATATATTTTCCTCTTCTTTCCTTTTGTCTTTCTCTGCTTCTTTGTTTTCTTTTTGAACCTTCAAGTAAGTAATTCAATGAAGTTATTTGTAATGCTGTTTATCTATGTCAGTGAGAGTAATAATTTGTTTTAAATTTTTGTCTTCTAATTGTCCTAGATGCCAAATAAAATTAACTCTGAACTCCAATAATATCTTCTTTTGTAAAAAGGTTATTAAAATCAGTGGTAAGAAAGAGAAAATTAATAACATCATTCTAAAAATAACTAAGCAAGCATTTTAAAATGAAAACACAAAAGTAAAATTTTAATAAGGCAACATTAATGGTGTTTGAAGAAAATACTCTCTTTGAAATAAGCAATTAGGTTAAATCTAACTCTGATTTATGTCTTAACATAAATACAAATCAATTGAATTCAAATTCAACTAAATGAGTCTCCTTAAATTTCTGTTTCTGCTTTTTTGAGGTCTGTCTGTGCTCTGGAGTGTTCTGAAAATACAGAAGCTTAGAATCATAATTAAGAGATATTATAGTGAGAATAATAGGTCACTGCACTGGGAGCCAGGAAGGCTGGGTTCTAAGTGCTGTTTATATCAGGATTCCCTGTATATTGGCATCTGAGGATCCCAGTTAAAAGAGAAGAAATGGATACAAATTCTGGGTTATAGAGCATAAAAGATGTTTGTAATGTGATTTTTCTAGTCATTATCATGGGGACAAGGTTTTGATGGACTCAGACCTAACTCAAGTACATATTGTGTCCAACGCTTACATGTTAGAAGTACCTTCTCCCAGCAAAACAAAATACCTTCTAATCCT
Organism: Rhynchonycteris naso; assembly: GCA_037038555.1. Lineage (NCBI taxonomy): Eukaryota > Metazoa > Chordata > Mammalia > Chiroptera > Emballonuridae > Rhynchonycteris > Rhynchonycteris naso. The sequence continues at coordinate 236,918,731 of CM072998.1, forward strand.
TTCCAGAGTTTACTATTTGCCCTCCCTGCAGTGGCCTCCCATCTTCACCATAACAAGCATAGCATATATGGCATATATTGGCATAGCATAACAAGCAGCTGGGGCACTATTAGAAAAAGCTACAAGTGTAACTTTTACTGCCAAGTCTGTCATGGAAGACTCCTCCCATATTCTTCTTGTGAATTCTTATCATCACACAGCCAGACCACAGAAATGTTTACAATGGATCTGGGCTTTATATTAAACGTTGTAACTAAGGAATGTTACACTATACATTTTATCCTTTGATCCCCCATACTCAATATCAAAGAGTCCTACAAAACGTAAACATGTAAAGGTGAAGCACAATGATTTACAAAAAAAGGAGGGTACAGGTTAGCAAGAGCTGGTTTTATTTAATAAAGAAGAAAATATAGAAAAATAAAAGGTGCAACTGTGCCTGGTGATAATGAAGAGAGGTAATAAGTACTAACCAAAGCATTTGTTGGTTCCATATCATAAATCCATATTCTAAAGTGCAGCTTACCACCAATTTCGATCAAATATCCCTCTTTATTAGTCCCCTCTCTGTCATTTTAACCTTATGAGTCTTACTTTATTTAAGTAGCCATAAAGGAAATACACTTAGTATTTTATGGACCCCATGCTTCATGTTCATGTAGCACACACTCCAGGAGGATTGTCAGAGGCACCAGAAAAGATACCGTGCTCTGCCTTCTAGAATCTACTTTTTCTAGAGTCAGGCATCTATCTCTCTTGTTGACCATGCACACAGTGCAGATATCAAGTACCAAGAGTAGTCTAATTTTTTTAAGTCAGTTATTTCATTAATTTAACAAACACTGACTGCACATTTCGTAGTGTCTGAAGTTGTGATCTGTGTAGCAGTCTGAAGGAAGTGAACCGAGTGATGTCTTAAGTGAGCCTGGACTTTGATGTCCAACTGGCAACAATTTCATTCTGGACAGGAATTCTCAGTGCTCACCCTTGGGAAAGTGCCTTCTCTCAAAATCATTCTCTGAACCTCACTCTCCTCAACTAAAAATAAATTTGAGATATTATTTTTTGTGTGTGTGTGATGGCTGTGAAACTGCTTTAAAAATTAGAGACATATGTACCCTGATTTATTAATGTCACCCCATTAAAATTAATTAAAAAATTAGAGACAATAACAACATGCATAGTAACTTGATATATGTATTAATAGACTGTAAACCTGACACCTGGGAGATAAGCATATAAAGTGAAAAACTTATGAATTATTTCTTCAAAAGTTTTTTCTTTTTTAAGTGAGAAGAGGGGAGATAGAGAAACAGACTCCCGCACGTGCCCCAACTAAGATCTACCCAACGACCCCCCTACTCCCCTTCTGGGGACCATGCTTGAATCAACTGAGCTATTTTTAGCAACAGCAGCTGATGCTCTGGGACCAACCAAGCCATCTCAGCACCCAGGGCCGATGCTTGAACCAATCAAGCCACTGGCTGCGAGAGAGAAAAAAGGAGGGGGAGCAAGAAAGAAGCAGATGGTCGCTCCTCTTGTGTGCCCTGACCAGCATCCATATGCCTACATTCTATCCACTGAGCCAACTAGCCAGGGCCTTCAACAGCATTTAGTTCAATCCAGGTGAACAGACACTAATTCTAGTAATACATTATGAAAAACATATTAGCAATACATATAAGCTATGTCTAAACAAACTTATGTATAATGAACCTTCTGGAGTCAGAGATGGCTTTGCAGAGGAGATAATGTTTGATGAGGGTTCCTAAACCATTAGTAGGTATTCATTAAGCAAACAGTGCATTTCATGCAGAGCAAGTGGACTTTCTAAGAATAAAGAAGCATGAAACAGTTTGGCAAATTTACTAAACTTTTTGCAATGAAATTGCACAAAAAGATAAATACATAAGGACACGATGATTTTCAAAACGGTGAATCTAAATGGAATATAGTAAAGATGTTTAGTGAAAAAAATAAGTCCACTAACATCTTTAATAATATATATTTTTTATCTTAAACTCATACTGAATCTTTTTTTTTTTTTTAACAGAGACAGAGAGAGAGTCAGAGAGAGGGACAGATAGGGACAGACAGACAGGAAGGGAGAGAGATGAGAAGCATCAATTCTTCATTGTGGCACTTTTGTTGTTCATTGATTGCTTCCCCTCGTGTTTCTTGACCATGGGGCTACAGCAGACTGAGTAACCCCTTGCTCAAGTCGGTGACCATGGGCAGCTCAAGCTGGTAAGCTTTGCTCAAACCAGATGAACCTGTGCTCAAGCTGGCGACCTCAGAGTTTTGAACCTGGGTCCTCCATGTCCCAATCTGAAGCTCTCTCTACTGCTCCATTGCTCCACCGCCTGGTCAGGTGAATTCATACTGAACCTTAACCGTGCTTGATTCTGACTTTACCTCAACTCTAAATTTATTTCTAATTCTAACACTAATCTTAATATTAACATTTAATCAAAATCTTAACCCAAAAAGTAAGACTAACCCTAAATCTAACTCAAACTTAACCCTGACTCTAACCTGTCATCCTAACCCTATTATTAACCCAAAATATAACCCTAATGCAAGCCATCATCGAAATTTTAATTGCTATAATGTAAAAGTTTCTGGTATTGATAGAGGGAGTTCTTTCCATAGCACTTGATCTCCCTACCCTAATCCTCTTCTAGATTGGCTCATTGAGCTTCAAAGGATCCCGGAGAGCAGACCCCAAAGTGCCCAGCGATCTGTCCTCATCTCTCACCTCCTCCTCCCCAGGGACTTCTGCAGCTCTCTTTGAAGTCTGAGGGAGAACTGGGCCCTGTTCCAGAAGCTGCTGAACTCCTTTTTCCTAATTAAGTTTCTGAGTTCCTTGAGAAACAGTATTATAGCAAATTGAGGTGATTCACACATGTCTCAGAAAATATGAAAGTGTGTAAGGTAGTAGAAATAGAAACACCCTATTGTTTGCCTAATAAAACTGGAAGTAATTGAAAAACCCAATGGCTTTACATTCAACTTCACTTCTTCATATTTTCATAATTTAGTTGTAGATTTAAAGTGATTTTAATTATTCTGATAAAAAAGATATGACTAAACAAAAATTAAAATGAATAATGATGGCATAATTATGTTCTCTTTCATACTCATATTTTCTCTTACTGTTCTTTCAGAAAAAGAAAAAGAAAAACCCCCAGCAGCACTCAGCCAGAATTAAAAGGTATTTAATGTTTTAGTGGTTCTGCTGCTTTCAAAATGCAAGTTATAGATAAGTTGTGAAAATATAATAAACTACTTGTCAGGAAGAATAAAGATATGATAATCTTTTACATAAATAATCTCAAGAGAATTTGAATTAAATTGAATCATGACAAAATTTTTAAGGTGATAACAGACAAACATTAGTAAAACATTACCAAAATAGATAGATACTAATTTTGGACAATGGGAGAATCTCAAAGAATTGCATAAATATTTTAAAAATGTACAGAGGATTAATGTGAATACTTAAATAGCATAAAAAGCCTAACAAAATAATTTCTCTATTCAAATGCAGTGTTTATTTTCTGAATTTACAAAGGTTAGGTCTAACTGTCTGCTTCACATAAGAACAAGAGCAAAAAGAATTGTGGAAGAAGGATCAGAAGGCAGATTTAAATGAGAAATTTGGTTCACTTAAACTTGCTAGAGATATATAGTGGATATTGTGTGAACCGCCCACCCATTATGACCTTCCCAAAAATTTGAAATTCCTTGGAGTTAATTACATTATGTATTGAATGCAAGTATGTTTTTTAATAGGCAATTTGTAAACAAAATTGGTATGTGCTTCATTCACAGAGTGTCTGGTTTGGGTTGAGTCCTGGGTATTGCTAAGTTCAAGTACACATAGGTCAGTAGGACTTTGTTCTTTGCAAGACAGGATTAGGTTTCTTGCTTTCAGAACTTGGAAGCAGTCAACTGAGTTCTCTGAATCAAAAAAATGGGAAATCTATAGCTTTTTGTCATAAGTGATAAGTCAAGGGATATTCCATGGGGAAGGAGAGGATCTGGACAGGGTTGGAGTGAGGGAAGTCAAGATCTGTTACTGCTATGGTTCTAACATCAACAGAAGAAAGAGAGACATAGGCATAGACTCCTGATTCATCTGTTGCACTTGAATCCTAAAAATAACCCTGTTGATAATGAAAATTAGCTGAAGCCTTGGAGCTGCCTGGTTATACCAAGGTGTTCTTGCCATGTCTTCCTTGGGAATAGTTATGTTTCTAAGTGTGTTAAAAACATAAGTATAAAGACCTGTAAGAGGTGAAGAATGTGATAAAGAACACAATGATCTTTACTCAGAAACACTGGGTCAATTACTATGCAGATTCTAATCAGAGTTCCCTGATGTACCAGGGTCAAATATGTAAATAAGTAAGGTAAAACCAATGAGTGAAATAAATTTGTATTTTGAGGGTTAAAAAAATAAACAAACTATGATGTACTACTTAGATTGTAAACACATTATAAGGAATCATTGAAGGTCCCCATACCAGAGAACAAATTGATAAAGATTCACCATAAAGAAATCTTGAGCAGTGTTCATTTCTTGCTCTATTAATAACTGTAATGTAGCCAAAGTGGAAGTATTCAAATATGTACTATTGGAAAAAACTCAACTGAACAAAATTCAAAAACTTGTGGTATCCTACCCATCATCTAAATATTATAAGCAACAATGATAGCAACTTTCTTGTGGAGTAATGATGGCGGAAGCAGACAGGTTCAAAGTTATTAGAATTAACTCAAAAAATAGTTGTCAATACAAAAATACTTTTTTAATTCCTTTATAGATCTTTTTGCCCTAACAAATTTTAAAATCTCCTGATTACTGGTTGTCTGACTTAGATGAAAATTTTAGTGATTTATTTGTTATTAATGCCTCATAATGAAATATATACCTACAAATGTAATTATCTATCTACCTATCTATTCAGTCTCTTATATTACAAATCTACATGAAATGTAGAAAGTTTAAAAAGCAGAAAGAGAAATGGCCTTTTCCATTGTTAAAATTGAATACCCATTCTTCCATATGTGCTTCTTCTTTCCTTTTCAAATAAATCTCTTCTGGTTATTCATCAGCTGATTTTTTCAACACTCTATCCATAGAAGCAACTTGAAGTTACTCTCCTCCTTGAAGGCCTGGAACTATAATTCCCAAAGAAAATATATAAAATAAGAGATAGCAGTTGTCACTCTATTACTTGACCAAAATAAAAACAACATATTTGAATGTATTTGAAGGTCAAAATGCATTCTGCATATTGTTGATCCATTACACTGGGGAACAAAATTTTTGTTGCATCCACAAAAACACTTGTTCTCACCTAACTCAATTGTGCTGATCTCAAATCTGACATTAGTTTTTCTCTGTAAGCTACAGTTATTTTTCAATTCAAGATTTAAAGTTTTTATCTTATTGCAAAATTTTCAATATTTAGTTTAGCATAATGAAGTAGAATGTCTTCTTGGGCATCAACTTTGTGAGAATATAATAACTTATATAATATAGTAAATCACACTAAAATATATGATTGCATCAGAATTTGTCTACAATTTCAAAATAGAACATATTAAAACACTTATTTTAATTATTAAATTTGCACAAAACTTATATAAATTCTATTCAGGCAAAAATTTGCATTTGTAGCTCTTGTGTTTGTGTACTTGTTGAGGACAATCACGTTTGATGCTCAAGCAGTAGTCTGCCTTCATATTTCTGTCCCATCTCCCCTGATAACACTCTTCCATCAGATTTTGATGAACGTGTTCTCCTTGCTCATCACTAATAGCTCCAAGATTTTCGGAAAACTTATCAAGGTGACTGTTCAGGAAGTGAATCTTAATGCTCATGTTACATCCAATGTCACGGAAAGCCAACAGCATTGTTTGAACCAGAAGTTCATAGTTTTCTACTTTTTTGTTGCCAAGTTCTTTGTAACTGCCACAAAAGACTGCCATGCTGCTTTCTCCTCTTTATTCATCTTCCTGGCAAATTCTTCATCACATATGAGGTTTCAAATTTGAGGTCCATCAAATACACCTGCTTTTTTTTTTTTTTTTACAGGGATAGAGAGAGAGTCAGGGAGAGGAATAGATAGGGACAGACAGACAAGAACGAAGAGAGGTGAGAAGCATCAATCATTAGTTTTTCATTGCCGTTGTGACATCATAGTTGTTCATTGATTGCTTGCTCCTATGTGCCTTGACTGCGGGCCTTCAGCAGGTCAAGCCATCCTTGCTGGAGCCATGAACCTTGGGTCCAAGCCAGTGAGCTTTTTTTTTTTTTTTTTGCTCAAGCCAGATGGGCCCACGCTCAAGCTGGCAAGCTCAGGGTCTCGAACCTGGGTCTTCCGCATCCCAGTCCGACACTCTATCCACTGTGCCACTGCCTGGTCAGGCAAACCTGTTTTTATCTTCTCGAAAGACAAGGCAGGAAAAGCCAAAAAAGTATGTTGAAAGCATTCACTTTCTCTATTCAAAAACTCTGTTTAGAGCTATCAAGAAATAGCCATCACTCTGTTGGACTGTAAGTGGTAACACTTAGCTAGCTGAGAAGACTACTGATATCAGGATAGTAAACAAAGTGTTTGTGTTAAAAAAAAAATCCAAAAAAATTTGTTCACGCTTCCTGAAATGGGATACTTCAGCTGACTGGTGAAGTACATTTTCTTGAAGCCTGGAGGCTAATAGCTCTGCTGCTTTCTTTGATAGGCCCAAATCTCTTACTAAGTCATTCAATTCAAGTTGGCTAAACTGCTAAGGGGTTAATGACTGCTTGGCATCAGAAGAAAACCCTTTATATTCTACAACCATTTTCTCATGCATCTTATCAAAATACTCTTGATTACCATGTTCACTTTCTTCATCCTTAGAAGAAATCAAACCATTGAAAACTGGGACCAAGAGAGTCTCAGAGTGTGGGATAAGTTGCATTGCAGAAGAAATATTAGGATATACAATCATATGCCGTTTTTTTAATGTTTGTTTGTTTGTTTGTTTGTTTTTGCCGATGCCCTTTGTATGGATCAGACAGAAATAACAGACACTGCTGTGGTTCTTAGGTTCACGCTAAACCATGGGAATACCAAAAGGCATTCCTTTGCGTTTTCTTTTTGTCCAGTCACGAAGCATTTTCTCATAATTATGACACACAATACAAGGAGCCCCATTCTTGTCTTGATCGCCAAGGGGAACTTGAAAATAGGCAATATATGCACGTGTCACAAATGATGAAATGTTGTGCCTTTGAAGGTGAAGTGTGTAACAGCCACATATAGAACAAAAGGTGTCAGGACTATTCTTACATTTACACCTACTTGAAGAAGCCATGATTCAATCTTAAAACAAAATAAGAGGGTGTTTTTATCAGATAATAATTTTTTACATTGAAAACAACTACAATTATGTCAAAGTGATGTTTATAAAACATTAATTGGCCTTGTGATTATGTTCAATCCAAGAGTCATTGCCCTTTAACTTCAATTTAAAAACCAATGCATGCCATTAACTGTAACAAAAAGAAATTAAAATTGCATAAAAACTAGAGCATACACCAAAAGATAGATTTCAGATTTGAAATCAGCGATGCAGAAATATATAGAAACAGTTCTAAAACCTCATGCTACAGAAAATAAAAATAAAATTGTTCCCCAGTGTCATGAATGAGCACACTGACTAGACAGACATTTGTGGTAAAGCTCAACTCCTCTGTCCCAAGTAGCAATACAGCTACTAAAAAAAAGTCGTCTTTATCAGTAATGGAAAACAAGATCAGTCATGGCTTGTTTACACATGAAAGTCAAGTATGGTACAAAGAAAGTTAATACATACAATTAAGGAAAGCATGATAATGCAACTGAGCACATAGGTAGTCACAACAAAGTGGTTTATATAATGAGTACCGATACTAGGTAGCTAAACTATACTCCCAGGATTATAGTTAAATATATCAGCTCCTACTGTAGTAGTAGTACAAAAGGAAATTATATTTCTGAAGAACTAATATTATGTCATTATTTGTGTACTTGGATTTTTTCAGGAATCACTTGAATTATTATTTGTTGGCACACAAAGAAGCACAGAGGCACTCCCAGGAAGACCCTATGGCTTCTGTTGGGAGAAAGTTTGCAGCTCATGGAAGATGGTCAGTCAATAATTTTTATGAGTAGAATGTTTTCATCTTAATTCTAAAATTAGTGTTATCACACATGAACTTTTATTAAGCAATTGACTGCTGTGAATACAGGACGAGTCAGGACAAACATTTGTTCTACAAAAAAATCAAGAGAACTTGGGCAATGCCCAGGTCTGGGTCTGATATTTGAAAGTTCCCATGTGTATGCAGAATTAAGACTTTCAGGTATATTTTTCTAGTCAATTTTCTTCAATCTCTACACTCTTATTTCTGATCATAGCAAGAGGCAGATGCCAAATCTTATGAGAAAGGCTGTTCACAGGGTATTTCTAGCTTGTCTGAAAATAGGAAGTGCTAGAAATTTTATAAGTCAGTTCTTGTTAGCTTTCTGATTCAATTTTTGCAGACCAGAGTGATTTGGATAATTAAAACCTGGGAAAAAAATAATAGAATAATTATTACCAAAGGTGGTAATAATCAATATTAGGGAGCAATAAAGTATAATGAAATGAGACTAGGCAGTGGATCAAAAACAGGAATTTCTTTCTAATTCTTAAACTTACCATGAGACCTTGAACAAATTATTTAACTTCTTTAGTCTCAATTTTGTATGAGACTCTTTAATATGAGAAGGTTACAGGGTTGTTTAGGGTGTTGTCCCAACATGCTAAGGTTGTGGATTTGATCCCCAGTCAGGGTACACACAAAAGTCAACCAACAGTGGCATGAATAGGTGTAACAACAAATCTACACTTCTCTCTCTCTCTCTCTCTGTCTCTTTCTTCCTTTCACTCTAAAAATAAATTCTTTTAAAATTTTAGAATTTTATGCTAAATTAGTAGTTCATATGTAAAAACAAATATGTAGATGTTAAATAGCAAAAAGATAAAAATGGAGATGCTCTTTTTGAAGAGAGGATACTTATCATATAGCATGTGTTCAATAAACACTTGATGGATGATTGACCCTCAAACTCGTTTAACAGACAATGGAGAAACTCCACAGAGAAGCTTGGCTAAATTATTTTTGAAAATTTGAATAGAGTAAAGGCCTTTTCTGACATAGAAAGATCCAAAGAGAAAGAGAGAGAACCCTGGAAAAACTAGGACTAAAATGAAATAAATGTATGACTCATAGATATCTGGGACATTGCATCCTTTAGCATATTTTCGTTACCAAAATTAGATAGCATGATGATAATGCAAACTAGGTTGAGCAAACCTGGTAATATATTGATTAATGAAATAAATCATAGTAGACCTAGCTTCAGGAGAGGTTTAATCCAGAGGTGTCCAGGTCAGTAAACTCAGGTTTTCTTTTTCTGAAGTCCTTTCAGCATTGGCTTCCTCTGTTTGTGCTCTTCATCAGAAGGCCCACTCCCCTCCTAGCAGTATTGAAGCTTCAGCAGTTCAAAGCTTACACCCACTGCACACTTAATACTGGTGGCTAAGGCCAGGAAGGTTCACTTTGGATTTGGGCAAATGGTAGAGGAACTGCAGAGCCAAAAAACATTGAGTCATTCCTGTTTAATAGATTCTTGCAATGGCGGACAAGGAAATAGGCAGGGGCAAACCACTTCTCATAGCAACAAGTGAACAAACAACAAAACGGTCCCTTGCAGTGGTAGGCAGGCAATTCACAATCTTCCCTGAGGGCAAGAACCCGCAGCCTTACATAGACTATATACACGTGGCAGTGCCACGTGCTCATGCACTAATCAGGCAAAGTACTAGTGAGCACCCTAGAATAGCTGTTTTCCCAATATTCTACCCCTTTAGGGTTGCTTGCCTCACAATCTACACAAATATCTTCTAAAATTGTCTCTGTGTGAGGAGTGAGGTATGTTACATCACAGAAACAGTATAGACTATAGAAACAGAATTAAAAAAGCACAAGTTATTCTAAAAATGACAATAATTACAAAGGAGCCCTTCACAATATCTCCTTGAGCACTCTGCCCAGAGAGTTAACTGGAGACCCACCTCTATCTAGACCCTTACTCCATAATAGGTGAGAGGGCCTGTATAGTCCAGGGTTATGTCCATTGAAGCCACAAAGTGTTCTTGGTGCATATCTGAAACTGGGTGAGAGCAGATTTCCAGTGCAGAAAGGCCTCCACATGTGCTATGGCCCCCTCATCGGGGTTCCTATGCTGTTCACAAGCAGCATGTTCATCCAACAAGGAAGCTAGTGCTCCCTTTTTTTCAAAGTCCCTGCTTCAAGAGTCCATTACACTGTTCAATAATCAGTCCACAATAGTGCAGCTATCTGTACAAATCACCCAAGGTGAAAGTCCATTATAGGCAACTAGCCATGCAGCTCTTTGATAATGAACCTCAACACCTTCCACAAGCCTGTCTATTGCCACAAGCTCCACCCAAACCCCTTAGCAAGCTTACAGCATCTGGCAGGGTCAAACACATTCAAGGCCTGTGATGCTTTGATAGTACTCTTAGCTGCTGCTGTAAAAAAACACCTATTATCTTCTAATGACAACACCTGTTGCACATTAGAAAGGGAACAGTGGCTTGCCAATTGCACATGGGGTCCCTGGCCCCTCCCTGTCCCTGTTAGATGAGTCTCTTGGCCTTCTCCCTATTCAAACTGGAACAAAGGATCTTGAGGATCCTCTTCTCTCTCAGCTGTCTTCATCATATAGTACTGTTACCATGCCACCCACACACCAACCATTTTATTTGTAGCTGCTGGGCTGTTCGTTTCAGCAGTGGGAACCTCTGTTCTGGTTTAAGCTACCACCAAAACTCCAAAAGAATTTTATTAGATTTGTCATCTAATTTCTCCCTATCTGCCCTGGCCGCAATCAAATCTACCCATGTCTGTGTTCAGGTAACCTTTACAGGCTCGTTTCTCTTGTTAGTTAGGGAGGCAGCATGGGCAGCAGCCTGCACAGCTTTATGGTTTCATGCTGTCTCCATGTCACACAAATATGCCACCATCTGTGTAACCATGTTGATGGACTGCCTCACACAGGTGCACAAGATACCCACTAGTGACTCAAAAGAGATTGACAGGGCACTGCAGAGAATAAGTTTCCTCATCCTTGCCATAAATACTTTCTCATCTGGCCCACAGGACCTCAGGTTAAAAGCAGCATTTTTTATATCTAGTTCCCAGTGGACTTGCTGAAGCTCAGTATATGACTGCCACCAACTCACTGTCCCTGGCAAGTTTCCAGCATTCTGCCAGACCATATGAATGGCAGCCATCACCCATTCTAATAGGGTATGGTTTCCTGGGTTGTCATGGCAGTTCTGCAGACACTGCCTCAAGGAGGAGTGCATGGTAATGGCAGCTAATTTCTACATTTCCATTGCAGAGAGCACGATGCCATCCCCACCTATGTCCCACAACCATAGCAACCAAGCTGCTGGGAGTTCAGTGGGTTTCTGCCTAAATTTCATCACTAACTCCATCAGCTAAGTCTGAGTGTAGGGATGGACCACAGAGTGCTCAACAACCTGCAGAGGGGTTGGGCCTGCCCCTGAGGTGTTCTTAGCTTCTAGGTTTTTTATCTTCTGGGTGACTACCAGCCAGGGTCTGAGTCTGCCTATGCAATTTCAGCCAGAACCTACTCCTCAGAAAAGAAGGAGTTGGAAGCCCCTGTTATCGCTGACTCAGAGCCACTTCACCAGTATGGATGCAGCTCCTTCTTCAGCAGCCACTTCAGCTCTTGCGGCTGTCAGCTCTTGGCCTGAAGCTGAAGTTTGAACTCTTGAATCCACAGTTGTTTCTCTGACAACTGTAGCTGCCAGCATTCTACCTTTAGGGCAATCTGTAGCTTTTGTACCCATATTTCCATCTCCAGTGACTTTTACATTTCCAGATGTCATTTGGTGTTCAACCTGCATTTCACACTGCAGTACTTGAAAGCAGTTGACCTCCTTCTCCCACAACTGTTTCAGTTCAAGCCATCATTGGTGCTCAGTTTGCAGCTCAACCTGGAACTTTTAACTTTACGCAATCTCTTGCACAAGGCTTTTGATTTCTGCTCACAGGGCTGTAGAAAATAACCAGCCAACAGCCCCCAAAATGAGAGCCACAGGGAACCATATGCTGGAGAACAACGGCCACTCCTCTATTCCACCCTTCAAGAGTGTTGGCAGTTTCATGCTAATCTGATTTAAATCCTGCCCAATATGCCAGATGTAACACCAGTGGCTGAGGCCAGGCAGGTTCACATTGGATTCAGGAAGATGGTAGAGGAACTGTGGAGCTAGAAACATTTGGTCATTCCCATTTAACAGATTATCACAATGCTAGACAAGCAAACAGACAAGTAAAACTTGCTTCTCGTGACAACAGGTAAACAACAGCGAAATGGCCCCCTCACAGTGGAGGGCAAGCAATCCATAACTCGTCCTGAGGACAAGCATCTGTAGCCTTATATACACAATACACATGTGGTGCTGCTACATGATTATGCACTAATCAGGCAAAGTACAACCGAACAAGGCTAACACAGTTGTTTTCCCAACAAAGCCTAAGGTTGCTGGCTTGAGTCTGAGGTTGCTGGCTTGAGCAACAGGTCACTGGTTTGGCTGGAGCCCCCAGGTCAAGGCATGTATGCGAAACAACCAAGAGCAACTACACATTGATGCTTCTCATCTCCTTCTCTGTCTGTCTGTCTCTTTCTTTTGTTAAAAACAAAACAATAATAACAAACAAACAAACAAAAAAACTTTTCTATTTTCTGGTGGCTCCCAAAAAAGAAAGAGGTAGCCTCTTTACCTCAGGCTCCTCAGTGAGCATCTCAGTTTTGTTGGCCCAACTGTAACATGTGTTCATAACAAATCCCAGATGAGTGGAGCACAATGATTTAGCTAAGTCAAGGCTGATGCCTTCAGTGGGCAGGAGGGAAATCCTATTCAAATGACATAGCTGAGAATTTATGGAAAGAGGAGTAAGAGAGGTCTTCCAGCAAATGTCCAATTCAGCTATTAACATTATTAATTTAATGCATTTCTATATATTTTTTATAGATCTAGTAAATATTTTTTGAAGAAAAAAAATGTGTCCAGATATAATCATTACTTAATCATCTCAACTTATTAAATGCCACATGGATAATCAGTTTCTAGGTCAAAGAACAATGTCTTAGGTCAAAGAGTTGAGTATGAGCTAGCTTGAGTGTATCAAAAATATACACAGACAGCAAACTCATAGCATGACTCTTCATTTGTTCTTTGTTTACACATCATTCTAGTAAAGTACTTAATATTGCCTGCAAGTGGATTACATATTAAAGAACTTTAAACTCTACCATATTACTAATGTATTGTTTTGACATTCTTCATAAAAATTATGGTACCCTTATAATTTCACATAAAGAAATCTTGGAAATAAAATTAGGATTTACTTTTATAAAGAGAAGCACATGGAGAATAAAGTGCTAGAAAAAAATAAAAGCAGATTCACTGGTAAAGCTTCATGACAAGGAGTTCACTGCTGTCATATTCCATCAATCACCCATGTGGGGGAGAAAGAAAAAGCTTGCCTTGGTATGGCCTAACATAAATCCAAGAAACAATTGCCAAATATGCCTACAACTTACAATGACTAATTCCCACTTTATCTGAAACCCAATCATGCTGCTCATGCCCTAAAGATGAACTAAATTGCTCTTTCTAGTATTCATTGTGCACACCGGGGGAAAAAAAAATCATTCTTGCTTTCTATGACTAGCCATTGAAATTTTGCTTTTGTTCTTGGTTTTATTAGGTGTCAAGAGAAGAGAAGGAAAAGATTTAGGATTCTTGTGAAGAATTTTAAAATTTTATTTTATTTTATAAAAATATTGTTTGGTCTAAAATTATGCAGCAGGAATAAATATCTGGCTCCTTGATATTTGGGCTTGTTATGTAGGTAAGTGGTAGGTATTGACTGAGAAATAATGAAAATCAATGTTAAAAACCCAGGGAAAATGTATATCTTCATTTCAAAATGTTCAGAACAGTGAGAAAGGAAGCTGAGGTTTGAACTACATGGCTACAGAAGACCAGAAGTACATGCAGAAGCATTCTGTTGAGGAGAAGGAAAGTGGCCCTTAGCTGGGGAATGTTAGGGCCCTGGAGGAAATGTGCTCACAAGTGTTGGGAATACCTCAATGATAACTAGGGCTGAAGCAATCTCGCTCCATTTTTAGGTGAGAGTGATCAAATAAGCAATATTTTGGCATTTTGACCTCGGAGGAATTTTAAAGCTTTGCTAAGGCTTGTTAAAATACTTCAACCTATCTCAAGTGACTAAAATCCTGCAGATTTTAATGTTACAGTTTTGTGAGGAGCACCATGGGTAACATCCACGCTAGCACATGAGACCCTGGTTTCTCAGTGGGCTCATTGACTTACTAGTGAGTAACTTCAGACAATCAATTGAATCTCTTTGAGCCTCATTTTTCCATCACTGTAGTAGATATATTTATATAGTCTGAAGGGTTTTTGTAGTTTTTAAATAAAATACATGTAAAGTGTCTGATACACTATCTGGTGCAAGGGTATTTAGGAAATACTCATTCCCAGCCCTGGCCGGTTGGCTCAGTGGTAAGGCATCGATCCGGCTGTGGATGTCCTGAGTTTGATTACAAGCCAGGGCACACAGGAGAAGCGCCCACCTGCTTCCCCACCACACCCTCCTCCTTTCTCTTTCTCTCTCTCCCTCTCTTTTCTCTTCCACTCCTGCAGCCAAGGCTTGATTCAGCAAGTTGGCTCCGGGCACTGAAGATGGCTCCATGACCTCGGCCTCAGGAGCTAATATAAAAATAGCTCCAGTTCCAACAGAGCAAGGGCCCCAGATGGGCAGAGCATCGCCCCCTAGTGGGCTTGCCAGTTGGATCTGGTCCGGGCACATGCCAGAGTCTATCTCTGCTTTCCCTCCTCTCACTAAAAAAAAAAAAAAAAAAAAAGGAAAAGAAAATTCTCATCCCCTTCCTTTTCCTTCTCTTTTTTATTCAAACAGAGATTATTGTGACCTACTTGTGCATGGATAAGATGAAGATAAAAGCAAAGCAAAGAGCCCAGGTGAGAGATTTATTATTTCATTTTTTGGATAGATTATTTGAATATTTCAGGACAAGAGTAAACCTCTACTTTATGTTTCCTATAAATAAACTAGTTCTTAAGCTATTGGCTTTCTTCCTGGTTCATAAACCTCTTGGATGGTGGTTGGAGAGGCAGTGTGAGAATCTCAAGGCCACACTGAGCAGAGAACAGATAAAAAGAAACATTTCAGGTTTGAACAGAAGTTTATGTTTTGTACATTTAGAAAGCACTACTAGAAAAATTAAAATTAAGCAACATTATTAATAAGATCCCCTTTGGTGTTGGAACTTCAACTTATTCTTGAGTCTGCCTTGTCAGGTGCCAGGTCTTTTTAAAACAGTGGTTCATAACCTTTTCTGAGGTACCGAACCCACCAGTTTCGTATGCGCATTCACCGGACCCTTCTTTAGTGATATATAAAATATGATTTTTCTTTTCCAAATTCAAGACATAGGTATACGCTTTTTTTACTGGTGTATAAAATGAGCCGTGCATGAACATCACCTTGCTCAAAGAACAAAACCAACAAAGTGCATGAACTCACAACAAATTATGGTATTACTTTATTCTGGCCTCCACGGCAGAGGCTTCTCCGAACCCTTGGACCGACTCATCGAACCCCTAGGGTTCGATAAACCCAGGTTAAGAACCACTGCCTTAAGATCTGGAACCAGGCAGGGGGACCCCCTTTCACCACTCTTATTTAACATAGTTCTGGAAGTCCTAGCTACAGCAATCAGACAAGAAGAAGAAATAAAAGGCATCCAAATTGGAAAAGAAGAAGTAAAACTGTCGCTTAATCTTAGACTTCCCAACCTTCATAAGTGAAAAATAACTTTCTGTTGTTTAAGCCACCAGTTTGTGATGTTTTGTTATAGTAGCACAAGAAGAGTGATATAGTCTATACATTTTAAGATGTTATAGTAATAGACATTCTCACTTTCTAAAATGTGTGTTACAAATGTATGAGGCCTATTACATTCAAAGTCTGACATTAGAGGCCCTCCATAATCTGTTTTCAAATAAACTTGCAGCCCCGTTTCTCCCTACTTGCCCTCTGTATTCCAGGCAAGACAGGCTGCTCCGTCTCGCCTTCCTGTTGTGTATTCATTTGCTCACACTATTCTATCAGCATTGCCTTTCTCTCATGCCTGACAGTGTCAAGGCTACCTTCTGCCACCTGCTCTTTCCTCACATCCTTTTCCACTCTAAAGTAAACTCCACTCAAACACAAAATGCTAGAAAGGAAAGGACATTGATTTTGGAGTCAGTGATCCAGAGTTTGAATCTTCATTCCATCTCTTCTAGTCTAACATTTGTGATAACAGATTGCCCTCTCTTTGTAAAAGGTGATATCCAGCTTAGAAAGCTGATAGCAAGGTTGAGTGACGTGCATTCTATGTGCTGAGCACAGAGCTTGGCAACAAGTAACCATAAGTTTCTTTCTTTGTTTCCATCCACTGAAAAAACCCATTGTAAGTGCTCGCTTTCTCCTTCCCACTCTCCTTTCTAGAAAAATTTCAATGTATAAGAAGCAAGTAGCAGCATCTATGATATCTTTCCCTCTTCCGAATTACCTCCTTCCCCTAACCCCCAGAAAAAGCCTGAAAAACAAAACAAATCAAGAAAAACTATTTTTTGGACAAATAATATCCCTGAACTAAAAGACAAAGAAGGGGGTAAAAGTTGGAGAAAAATACTTGAATAGAGTATCACAGAGCAGGGCTGGGCGCCTGTCACTAGGTAGTGCATCCCCAATGTGTAAGGGAGTGACAAGTCAGAAGCTGATTGAAAGAACAAGAAGAGTAAGCAAACACACTCAGAGAAACAGAGAAACCAAGAGACAGAACAGGAGGTAGAGGATAGTCCTTAGTATCTGCTCTTCACTCATCCATTTATTTATCCATTTAATTCACAAATATCTATTAAGTACCTACCATGGGCCAGTATAGGGGGAAATACAAAATAAACAAACATAAAAGCATATAAAGTTGAGGTATTAATAAATGTCATGAGGAAAGACAAAGCAGGATAAGAAAGATAAGACCAAGGACCAGAACATGTATTAATTTACATCAGGTCTTCAAGAAAGGCCACTCTGTGAGCAAAGGCCTGAGTGAAGAAGCAGTGAGCTGTCCTAGTATCTGGAGAGAAGCATTTTCCTACACAAATGCTTCGAGGCCAGAGGGTTCCTAGCTTATTGGCATCACAGCCAAGAACCCAATGAGGCTGAGATGAAAGGAATGAGGGAGGGCACAGTGAAAGGGCCAGAGTCAGAGGGGAGAGAGGGAAGGGACAGGCCATGTCGGCTCTGGTAAAGCTTTCCTCTGCCTTCAGAATTAGTTTTTCCCTGAATTCCTATGTCTGTTTCCTTCAAAAGACTTTCCTGTTTTATTTGAGCAAGTTTGAATGAATTTTAGATCCTTAAAACAAAAGGAACTTTTATGTAAACATATATTTCTTTTAGCATTTTTCAGTTTCTGTCATCCAATTATTAAGTTTCAGTCTTAGAGTAAGCCTGTGTCCCTGGGGCATGATTTTTCAAAGTACTTTTCAATTTTGTTATTTTTTTTCTCTTTGGGTGAGACAGGAAGGCTAGACAGGATTGGAGTTGGTTATTTCCCTCCCCCAGATCAGTTAGGCTGTGATAAAACCCCAACAGATTAGGCTTCGGTTAAGCAGTATTTCCTTGAGAACAGGTCTCGCTAAGAAGAACAGAGTGGTCTGGCATATTTCAAAGATGGTTCTTTTTCTCTCTCCTCTTGCCTGAATGAAGCATGAGGGGATTTCTTTTCCAGTTTCCACCATGATTACCTATTACCTGGTAGGGCTCCTGGAGGTAAAACTCACAAAAGTGTAAGGGTCTGCTATAATTAAGTTCTCTTAGAGTTTTCAACTCTCACTCTGAACCCCTAGCAATATGTCCGTTATGATTTCAACTTTCTGCCCTGAAACTGGTTCCCTGGAAGATTTTTCTCCTGAGCTCTTGCCCAAGTACATTGTGATTCTCAGTGTCTGCCTGTCTGGGTCTCCACTTTTAGAGGCAGCAGTTTTTCCCTGTGACCTCACTTTTCTAGTGGATCTAAGAAAAGTAATTGATTTCTAGTTTATTCAGCTTTTGTCTTGTTGTGTGGATGGGGAAGGTATGAAATAGATAAATTCCTAGAAAGACACAAACTACCAAAACCAATATGAAGAGAAATAGAAAATCTAAATAGACTTATAACAAATAAACAGATGGAATTAGTAATTAAAAACATAAATAAAAATTTACCCAGGATTTGATGGTGTACAGGAGAAATAACTTTTCTTCTACTCTGCTAAATTCTCCTGCTTGGTCTAAAAATTTAATCGACAGAAGACATATTAACAGGAGAAAATAACTACATTCATTTACATATATACATAAAGGTGTTCCATAAGAATACACCCCCCCCCCGGGCCCACCCCAGGTACACAGGGCAGTTGAAGCTTATGTGCTATCTTGAGCTAAAATGAAAGGTGGATAGTGGTTTGGACTTCAAAGGGAAGGTAGACAATTTATAGGTAGATGAGAAAAAGCAAATATTTGGTAAATTAATTTTTGCTGAGCCACCCAGCATAGGGGAGTCTAACAGACAGACTTTGATTGTCTCTTCCTTGTTACCACACATGGTTCATATTATGCTAAGGTGATAGCTCCCTTCCTGGTGTGGGTTTTTCTATGTGAATTTCTTTAGGCAGGTAAGAGGAAGGTAAAAATTCTTGAGTTTGTTAGATTTTAATTGTCTTCAGTTTGAAATAATGTGCATGCCAGGATGGCACATTCTACTGAGACTCATTCTGAATGCCTATGGGTTCTCAAACATAATCAGCTTAAAATAATCAATATTCCCCCAAAGGCACATTTTTGGGGAAAAAAAAAACACTGTTCCCCCTCAATAGCTTCCAGGTGAATTTTATCAAACATTTAATGAAAAATTTTAGCACCAATACTTCCTAAACTCTTCCAAAAATCAGAAAGAACAATTCTTCATTTTGTAAGGCATTACCCTGAAAACCAGACATTTATTTTTCAGATTCTGTTTGCTTTAAAATTATGTATGTCAATACCTCCTATCCTATATTAGAGTATAATTTCTCCCCTTCAGAGAGAATGTATTTCAGCCTTGCATTCCTGTTTTCATCAGAATATTATTTGATGAAATGAATGACTGAAATCTATATAACATTTTTTTTCTGTTCTCACATTTATATTCTCTGTGTATGTAAGGAAGAGAATGACTGATAATAAAGAAAGGTGAAAATTATATGAAACTTTAAAAAAAGCCCAAATGACAGATTTGCGATTCCATCTCATAGATAGATCTTTTGACATTTTTCAAAACCAGGTGTGTATTGTATGTATGTCTTATCTCTGTGTTTTCTGCTCTCTTCAAGAGATTGTTTAAACACTTTCCTAGAAAAAGTAGAAATATCAGACACAACTGAAGGAAATTGAAATTAGGTTTAGATTAATAATTAAAAATTAAATTCTTGTGTCAATATTGAATAAAGCGTGTTATATAGGGTGAACTTTTGAGTAATAGTATATGTAAGTTAAAATTTAGGGATTTTTGTATGTGAAGAGAAATAAACTAAATAATAATAAACTAAATAATCAAAATGTTTGAATTTATAGAAGTTCTTGAGGATATAATTTTCTGAAGTTTAAAAATCTGAAAGATTCAGAGAGAATACTTAATTCGAGTTGTACCTACAATGGCCATTATCACTTCTTTTTCTCCTTTCTTAGACTCTCTAATCACTGATGCCTTTGAGCAAGGATAAATTATTTTCTCTTATCAACAGGTGAAATAAATTTAAAAAACAATTTTGGCCTCATACTACTTCTACGAGGCAGACTTTAGTTTCCCTCAGTCCAACCTTCATCTTTTCCTTTTTACTTGGCTTCTTTTTCTTCTTCCTGCCTTTTCTCTTCGTTCTCTCAAGTAGATCACAGCTTGCCAGCTATTATCACCTTCTGAGATAATCTGGGCAAAATGTTCTAAATCTTGGTGACCTAGTGAGAACTGTAGAGGTCTTCTCAGGCCGCTCCTCCTGAGCCCATTGTGCCATCTGACTAGCAAGGCCATACTGCTGAGGCCCATGCTGACCTCTCAGAAAAAATAAGGCTTCACAATGTGATATTATTAATACAGAACAAAATATAAAGTAAAAAACCTACATTTGAATCCTATCTCTGTGACTACCAGCTATGTGGCCTGATAAATCATAGTCCCACTGTCCTTCTTCTTCCTCACGTGATAATTGAATATTAATGACATCTAACTCAGTGGGGGTTCTGAAGACTAAATGAGAAAATACAAAGCTTTTGTGTTTCTTGCATGAGAGGTCTTTGTGTGCTTATATGACATTGTATATATTTACGTAACATTGAGCTTTTAATTCAAGAGGTTTTCACATTTCAAGTTGCTATTGTTCATCTTCAATTTGAGAGGTAGAAATAAGAAAGTAACAACAAAAACAATATCCTTGGGAATACTGGTGACTACTGCTTATTAAAAGCTCATCTCACAACATGTTATGCCACATACTTTATATATATATGTTGGGCAAATGAGTTTGTAAAATCTATATTTTCTGAGTTTGCTCTCTTTTATTGTTAAAAATGGCGCTGGTCTGAGATGGCTAGTTGCCTTCCTGCTTGGGAAAGCCCATTGTTATGCTAATGTTGCTGGAGGAGGGGTTTTCATGCCAAAAACTTTTAAGAAGAAAAAAGAAGGAAGCCATTTTTGCAGAGAAAGAAGTCAAGATGACCTGGTGCTGAAGAAGAAAAGCCAGAGTGCTGAAGCAGAAATGAGAAGGGAGAAGGTGTGCAGATGAGGAACCAGAGATGACTGAGCTGGTGGGGGGCTTTTGATTCTTGAAAAACCTGGAGAAGATTCTCTTGGTTGTGGAACTGGAGAATGTGTGAGTAAGTTTTGGAGCCCTGTGTATTTTTACTTGCCTGCCCCGTGTGAGGTTAGAATAAAGGAATGGCCCATCAGTTTTTGGCTCTGCAGTTTCTTTACTGTGTGTCCGAATTCAATGTGAGCTTGCACCTGCCTGGCAGTGACCATGGCGGCGACTACTGGGCTTGCAACATCTCATTTTAATAAATCTTCACAATAACCCAATGAGGTAGAAACAGCCTTAGAAAAGTTAGATTCTTAAAGTCACTGAATTGTTAAGCTAAGATTTGAACCTGTACTTTCTCTGATACCTGAGGCTGTGTTCTGATAACTATGTGACCTGTGTACTGACAACATTGTCTTATCCACACCTTGGAGGTCTACTTCTGTCCTCGGACAGAAAAGGCACACCCACCCTCACTCATGGCAGAGAGGAAAACAAAAGTTTTACGTAAAAGACAATGATTATAGGATGCCCCTATTGCTGAAGAAGTGGTGATGTTTTTCTCAGTCATTAGTAGCATCAAATCATATCTTTTGAAATCATGTATCTTGTCTTTAAGTTATCACTGCTGAAAAAGCTAAAGCCAAGTGTAAAGAAGTATGCTTCTATTTTGGATCTGCCTAGCACATTCTCTCATCTCCTTTTCTTCTGTGTATAGCACCTCCTCTTTTTGCAGAACTCATTCCCAATCCTCAAGGTTCTGATGGAGCTATCTAATACTGTGTTCCAATCTCAATATCCTCCTAAAGGGTTGGCATGTGACCCAGTCTGGACCCATAATAGTAATTCTTCAGTAAGAAAGAATGAATAAAATATATAAGAAAGACAAGAGAGAGAGAAAAAGAAAGAAAAGCTGATTATATTGTTTTTGTTCTTAGATCCAGCTTGCTTGAAGCCAAGATCTACCTCTGAGTTTCCTGGCAATCCAAACCAACAAATTTCCTTCTTTGAGTTGAGCTCATTTAATTTAAGAATATATCTCCTGTAATCAAAAGAATCTTGATCCAGGTAATTTAACACTGAAGAAAGCTAGAAAGCTTTGAGGTAGAAATGGAAGAATATCAATAGATTGAGAATATACAATTTAAATATAGTTCCACTCTAACACAAAATACAAGTTGTGTACAGACCTATTGTAAAGACAGAACTGTGTTTTCTCCCTCGACATTTCTCTAATTTCTATTTTAAAAAAGAAAGCACTCATAAGTGATAAGGAAAAAACACTCAAGTGACAAAATAATTTGATATGCTAAACATTCAGATATAAAGATTCTCTATGTTTTTATTCTTACTGTTGACCAGAGGCTTGTAGATAAATACTGTCTGAGGGGAATTTATTATTATCCCTATACCCTGCACCAAAAGCCGTAACATAAAACTTCTAGAGCATTTTAGAAAGTTATTCAGTTGTGATGTAGGCGTTATGAGGACAATTCTCGAAACTCTAAAGGTGAGTTTTGATCTCAGTTAAAGTACAGTCTAAACAGCAATTTAGGCAATCCCATTAAATTAACAACATGAGGCAATATAAGACTGATTTCTACATTTAAAATTTTGCTGCTTCTCCCACTGTGAAATGCTATTAAAGGACTTAATGATGTACATCTTGATGCTCTGGCCAGGTAAAACAGGCAGTCATGAGATTTCTTTCTTATTTATTTATTTTTTTTTTTGAGAAAAACAGAAATTTCTGATTAGATCAGACTTAAAGAAAATAACTTCATCACTTTTAGGCTTTGGACTATATTTACTGATAAAATATATTTGTTATTTTGGTAAGCTCATAACAATACCAGATTTCAATTGTGAATCCTTCAAACTAGCTATTTGAAGGCTACTTTGCTTAAGCCATGCAGTGAGAAGATCAGTGAATTTGGTCAAAATCCTGTGACTAGCTTTGTGGTCTTTACCTCTTTGAGCTTCAGTTACCTTATTGATAAAATTCTAAGATTGTTGTAACTTGTTTATACAACCCTACTAAACTATAACTTTCTATGAATGCAAATACCAATACTAATCCCAAAGAATCGTGTTGTACATTCTCTTACATGAACAAAATCAGCTCATTCTTAATTAACATTTCAGCATAGTTCTGGCATTTGATAAGCATGATATTTTTGTGTGTCTGAGTGATAATTACAGTCTAGTTCATTTGCACTTATAAAATATAAGAAATATACTTTTGCACCACCATTCTAAAGAGAAATGCTGACATGTACTTCATTAATATGACTTATGTCAAAATTCATGAAGGAAACAGTAGACTCAAGTATATTTAAGTGCATTTATAAATGCTCATTGAAATTTAGTTAATATGTATGGCTTTTTGTGTGCTTACATTTTAGTAAAGATTATTCTATTATAGAAACTGGTTCCCAAAGCCAGACCGTCTGCCTCTGGTAATTTAAATTATGGGTAGAATGGGATGCCTAAATATTTTACATATGTTTTCCATAATGTTTAAACAAATAAAAAAAGATAAAGATTTCAAATCCTTATCATGATCACAATCAGGAAGGGGAGAGATCATAAAAAACTAATCAAAACAATTCATCTTTCCAGTGCTGGTAAGATCCTGGTCAATTAAAACAGTTTCAAAACTATAGATTTCATAGATTTTGTAGATTTTTATAAGGGGTACAATTACTTATGTAAATGAGACTTTTTCAGAGATTAATTTATATATACAGTAGTTGTATAGTTTGTATATATAGTAAAGCATTTATTTGTCATAGTAACCCTATGTTGTAAATACTATTATTATTCTCATTGTACCGATAATGTAAGTAAAGAAGAAAGATGGTGAATAGCACCCACATGACATGAGCTCACAAGGGGCAAACATCAGTGAAGAACTGCAGTCACAAAGTTCTAACACAATGCTTGTAATCCCGACACCACAGTGCCTCTCACCATAAGAAGGAGGACATCTAAGATTGACTTTAGAGGCCATTGTTGATTGGCTCAGTTGTTAGAGCATCCTCCCCATGTGCCAGGGTTGTGGGTTCCACCCAGACACATGTAGAAATCAACCTATGAGTTCATGGGTAGAACAATAGAGTCAATGTTTCTCACTCTCCCTCTCTCTTTTCCTCTCTCTCTAAAATTAATAAGTAAATACAAATTTAAGATTGACTTTAGAAGATCTTTCATGTTCATCTCAGTTAGACCTTGAGCAGCTTATAAGTT
Organism: Rhynchonycteris naso; assembly: GCA_037038555.1. Classification (NCBI taxonomy): domain Eukaryota; kingdom Metazoa; phylum Chordata; class Mammalia; order Chiroptera; family Emballonuridae; genus Rhynchonycteris; species Rhynchonycteris naso. Next base: position 236,943,091 of record CM072998.1, read on the forward strand.
GCATGTAACTATTTAAAAATGATTCCCACTGAATGCTGTTCAGAGGAAAATACTAAAGAGTCCTTATTTTATCCTTGGATGTCCCTGACAGATGAGATGAATGTTGAAGTTTCTTGTGAAGGTCACAGCAGGGAACATTTAGCTGTCTAGCTAAGGGGTAATGGAATGGAATGAAACAAGTATTCTAGTAACACAAGAGGACCTGGTGGGTAAGAGTGAATGTAGGCCAGAGGTGTAAATGTTTAGAGCCTGGAGGGTTATAGAAGAAATTGCCTTTTGTCAATCAGTCACACAATAAGGGGGAATAAGCTGGTGGGAAATAGATATTTCATATCAATCTCTATAAAGCCAGAGATTTCCTTCATCAGTTAAGATCCTAAATAGTCAGCACTCTGTGCTCCTAGGGGTCAAGATGTGCAATAAGTAGCTGACAGGGACCAATCATGACCACAGATGTGCAGGCAGAGGGGTTGTGGCACGGTGAGGTGTTAAGCTGCAAAAGGTCCAAGTGTCAACAGGTGCCAGGGTTTAAAGCCCTGAGTGTGGATGGCTTAGATTCACCTCAGACTTCAGAAGTATCATTTAGAGCAATTTAACCAGTGTCACCCAGGGCCAATACTCATTAATAAACAGCTAGTTGGGAACAGTAACAAAAGGAAGCCTTGGAATTCAGCCAGTAAACCTGCTCTCCTAAAACACGGATTGCAACTTCTCTGTTAGCATCACAGATGTGACCCTAACATAAAACGGTGGATTCCAGAAGCAGCAATCGCAATAGATTGAATGGAAAATAGGGAACGGAAAACAGAACTATAGACTGATTTACATTTCCCAGCTCAGGGAAGGTGGACAGAGAAGTTAGACATGGGCTACCAGAGAGGTTGGACTTTTTTTCCAGTATTATTTTTTTCCTTTTTCTTCTTTTTGAAGACAGTATAATCAAAAATAGCAACAAGCTCAGCAATCAGCCTCTACAGCTGCCGAGGAAAAAAACAGCCTTCATTCAAATGCACTGCAGAAAAGACAGCTGGTCACATTGGTCTTTTCAGCCTTCCCTGTGCACATATTTAGCAACATAGTCAGTGGCAGTATCTTGAATATAAAAGACACTGATAGCTATCTGGGATAACTCCAATTCAGTTACGTTTTTCTTAAGGAGAACATATCAAGTCCTTTTCCATTATGCCCAAACTCAATTCTCTCTGGCTGTCCCAGATTTTTTGTTTTAACATGGGATGTCTCAGATTTTAAAATAGAAAAGTGTGGGGCTATTAAAATAGAGAAGTCAGAGCATTAGAAACCGATATCCTTGGCTGGTTCAGGTTTGTGACAGTACAAAAAGATGGACCATAGGATGTTTTCTGTATTTGTTTGCAGTTAATATTCTCTTCATTAAACATAGAAATGTACTTTCCAAGTTATCAGCTGACAGTTCTCAACTTTGAAGTGGGATGTGGAGAGAGAGGAGGTACCCACCCAGTTACAATTCGCTAAATGTACTCAGAAAATAGGCCCTTAGTGTCGCCAAAGCTGAAAGAATCAGTGTTAGAGCCTGCTGAAGACACCGGACAATGAAGACACCTGCCCTTCTTCTAAGAAGCTGTTTACACACTGACACAGGCAGAGCTGCTGCACAAATAATTTATACTACAGGGCAGAAGTAAATGTGCACACACACAAATGTGCACACACATTCACACACACTTGCACATCTACTAAGAGGATAGAAAAAGGAAAAGGAGTCAAGAAGCAACTAGAAGAACAACCTGAAATAATTAGTAAATGTTGACAGATGACTTTGAAATAGAATGGTGGGAGAAGTAAACTTGAGAAATCATAAAGTCATCTAGTTCAGTTATCAAAGAAAAAGCCAGAAGGAAGGTTGACCCATAAAGGGACTTGAAGGGTTTTGAGCAAGAAAGTGGCGTGGTTAGGACTATAGTTTCAGAAAATATCCTACACACTCAGATATTTTACTTTTTATTATTGTTTCCCTTTGAACACAAGACCAGTGTTCAAAACTATGACCAATGGTAGAAATGTGTAAAATTGCTTTGGATAACAGATTTGGATTTTGGCATGTTGTTCAAGCTCATGGCTATAGTTTGGAAATGTAAGAATTTTTTTGTTTTTAAGAGAGACAGAGAGATAGGAAGGGAGAGAGATAAGGAGTATCAACTCATAGTTGTTCATGAATTGCTTTCTCATAGGTGCCTTGATGGGTATGGGGCTCCAGCCAAGACAGTGACTCCTTTCTCAAACCAGCAATCTTGGGCTCAAACTAGTAACATTTGGATTCAAGTCGACCATAGAGTCATGTCTATGATCCCATGCTCAAGACCAGCAACCCCATTCTCAAGCTGGTGGCCTCGGGGTTTTGAGCCTGGGTCTTCAGCATCCCATGCTATTGACTGTGGCACTACCAGACCAGGCTGGAAATGTAAGATAATTTCTTATAACCTGTTAGTAAAAAGATGACAATAAATTTTAAATTAAAATCTTTATTCTAGACAGACAAGAAACATACAGACAAAAAAAAAAAAAAAAGAAATGTGGTTCTAAAGGTTAATAAAGGTCTCAATAATAATATTTTATTAAATGCATTCTGACAAAATGGGGCAAGTTCATGTGTGTGTGTGTGTGTGTGTGTGTGTGTGTGTGTGACAGAGAGAGGAACAGATAAGGACAGACAGACAGAAAAGGAGAGAAATGAGAAGCATCAATTCTTTGTTGTGGCACGTTAGCTGTTCATTGATTGCTTTCTTATATGTACCTGACTGGGGGGGGGGGCTATAGCAGACTGAATGACACCTTGCTCAAGCCAGAGCACTTGAGCTCAAGCTGGTGAGCCTTGCTCAAACCAGATGAGCCCGCGCTCAAGCTGGCAACCTCAGGGTTTTGAACCTGGGTCCCCTGCATCCCAGTAAAATGCTCTATCCACTGCACCATAGCCTGGTCTAGTGGGGCAGGTTCTTATAATCTTAATCTCAGAATGGGAAGTTCAAGGTTGCCTTTGGATGTCAGATCTTGGTCCTGAACCACCAGTCATGGTTTCCCACAGCCTCCATCTAAGCTCTTAGATTCCATCCTGGCCTCTTTCTCTCATAGTTTGTCCACTGGAGTTTTAACATTTAATAATATTTTTAGCAGAGTAGAAAGTTCGTCACTACCCTTTGTCTTTCTGTCTTCCTTCTTTCTCAGTCTGTTTTGGAAGACAGAGCCTGCAAATGTGGTTGTCAAGGTGAGCATTTTTTGTTAGGAAGGAAAAATCTTGAAGGATTATGGAACTGATTAGCAATATGATGTGGAAGGGAGACCAAGGAAACAACCCCAGAAAATTATCATAAACTTGTGTGACTAGCACAAGAATTAATAGATAGAACTAGACTGGTGCAACAAGAGCAGATATTAAAAATATGAAAGTTTAATTCTATGGAACCTAGAGGAACCCTCACCAATCACCACAATTTCCTCACTCAAAAGTCAAAGCCTCACTACCCAGCCTACTTCTTTACTTAGACTCAGGTAGGTAATTCAGTGGCCAATATTATGAGTCTTAAAACAGGAAAAAATATGTAGGTGATATAAACACTAATTATTATAAATATTTTCTTTATGTCAGAAAAGAATGATAGTATCTGTGTGAGCTATGCTCATTTATTTAATATGACAGACTTATCAAAATTCACCTTTCTTCTTTCAAAGGCTTTAAGTGGTCCTGAGGCTAATGAGTGACAGAGAGTCAGAGGTCTTTTTTCAGGCTGTAATGTAGACATCAGCACCTGTACCTTTAGCATCATCTGTATACACTTTAACCTAATGCTTAGTCATACCATGCCCAAATCTTTTGCCTCCTCAAAACATATGTATTTTATTTTATATATATAATAATAGAAAAGACTGACGTATTTTTCTTGAATTTTAAGCTTATCGGTGTTCATAATAATCTTTCCGCTATGTAAATCATTATAAAAATAAGATTTGTTAGCACTTGAGCTGGTAAGCATTAGAAAAACAGGTTAAGCTCCAGTGATAAGCTTGGATATTTGGTTGTGGTAAGAAAGTGTGAAATTGGTGGGCCATGGGGAGATACGATAAAACAGCCACTGGAACCTCCGTGTTGAATCATTCTCCAGTACTGCAGTCAACATCTTCCTTGGGCAGAAAAGTCTCCTCTGTGTGGCATCTGAAAGGTCCAGGTCCTGGGAGGAGTCACATCAACCGTACAGAGGCCAAAGTGTATAAAAAGGATTTATTGCAATTACTTAGAAGAAGGTGCCTGAGTTTGATAAGAGAGTCAGTCCTGAGTAGAGGTGTGAGGGTTAGTTTTATACTCTGCTGTCTTCTTCTGGCAGTTTCTGTTGATGCTGGTTACCAGGCCTCTGACCTGGGGTTGTGGTATTATGTTTTGGTTCCTGCCTTCATTGGTAACAGGCTCCTTATGCTGTTTCGCCTCCTGCCTTCATTGGCAATGGGTTCCTGTATTAATGGGCTACTCTTTGTTCAACTTAAAGGATAAGTACAGTTCATCACTATTGGCTGATGAAGGGTTGGGAGGGGACACTTTTGAGTTCTTAGGATACATTTTGCCCTAACATCATCAGCCTGAGAGAAAGCAATTTCCCCACACTCAGAGATCTCTCTTGCCCCATATTTTGGAAATTGGGCCCTGCTGAGAAGTAAGCAACTTTGGCCAAGAAACAGAGCACATGCCAGTATTTCAGTTGTCTGGTGTTGAGGCAGGAGCTTTCTCCCACACTGTCCCAAGGATATGACTGGTGCTTCCACTTCATGAGAGATTCAGTAAAAACTGTTCAGAGTGTGGACAGACCAAATCTCTTGGTTTTAGAGGCCACACCCACTGGACTCCAAGTACCACACCCTACTGAGGTCTACAAAACAATTTAGAAAAGACTGACATCTGGGACCCAGGAGTAGAAAAAACACCCACCAACTTTCTTAATCCCTGAGTAACCCCAGGCTCTAGACTCTACCAGAGGTTTTTTTCAGTGACCAAGCCCAACAAGCAGCCAGCAGACAAGGGGCAGCAAGAGGCAGCACTCAGGGAATCTTGGTACTTCTGCTGACTTGCACCCAGGCTCAGGGCTGGTAAAAACTAGCTAGGTGTGCAGTGTGATCCTTCCATTTGCACCCAAACCCAACAGAGGCAGCCACAAACACTGGTTTACTTATAACTCCAAAAAGCTTACTGAAGGCTAGTCATGGGCAATGTCTTACTCCGGTCTATATCAGGTTCCTTCCTAAGAGGTCTAGAACCAACATATCTAGTGGCCAGCTACAGACTATATCAGAGAAAGACCAACTAGTCTTCCTAGCAGTATATCCAAAAGGAGAGTACATCAGTCACCAAACCCAACCAAGGGGAATTTTCTTCTTGTGGTCAGCTCCTGCACAGCAACTTATACACATTGGATGAGGTAGAGCTTCATAGTCAGCTGGACCAAGTCTTGGATATCCTGCCCCACTGGCCTAAGTTCCACAAGGTGGAGGGAGAGAAGCTTAGAGCACAAATATTCAAAGTGTGAGTTCCTTGGAACCTATTGTTGGGACTGGTTGAGGAGCTTAGTCACCCTCTGGGTGGGACACAATTAGCCTCAGTGGAAGACTCTCTCAATCTTCATCACTGAGATTAGGGTCACACTAGCTGAAAGAACTTCTTTCGAGGGGATGTCAGCCCCACTCAATCTGAAACTACTGCTTACCTTGCTGGAGAGTAATAGAATTGGAATATCTATCAGTGGATGACAGATTAGGCTCAGGAGTAGGGGACATTTTACCTGTACTGAGCTCCTGACCAAGAGACCCCTGAAATAGGGGCTTCTGCTAACATTATCATTTTAACCTCAGCTGCCCTAACAAACTAAGCTTGCAACCTATAGAGGGGTTGTTGGGGAAGCTAGTCTGAGCCTATACTATAGTCTTTCTATGTAAGACTCTGCAGGAAGCCCAGACAGTTGCAACAAGAGGTGGAACAGTTGAAAAGTGAAGGCAAATCTTAAGAAGATTGAGCCCTTTTATGGAGCTGCTGTCAGATCTAAGCAGAAGGAAGCTGATTTTTATACACAGGGTTACCCTTCCCACACACACCCAGGAACAGAAAATGTAGACAGTGAACAGAATGATATCTCCAAACAGGTAACTCATAGCGAGTTATAAACGTCATTTGATATCAACTCATAACTGAACCTCACCCAGGATCCAGAACCAACACAACCAGTAGTAGATGGCAGACTACACCAATGCTAGTTCAGCTAGCTACACAAGTGGCATACCCAATGGAGTTTATTAGGCACCAGACCCTGCTAAAAATAACTACATCCCATAGGGGAGACACTGCACATTGTCTAATACACATAATCAAGGCTAACCCTTAGGGCCAGCCAGCCTGAAGGGATAACTCTACCCATGAAAGGGCCAGCATTCAAACATCACATACAATAGAAGGTAAATACAACTCTCAAAAAATGTTCCTAGAGCAAAAAGCTCAGGTGGCCTGAAAGTTAGTTCCACTAAGCCTATCTTCCTCATAAGCATGACACAAAAAATTTCGGAGTCAGAAAAGAGCTACCTAATACACAGACAAAGAAATATGACACAAGGGAATCAACAAAAAAAAATCCTCAAAAAATAATTAAATGAAATATAAGTGAGCAAACTACCAGACTCAGAATTTAAAATAATGGTTATTAAGATGCTCAAGGATCTCAGAATAAAAATACATGATCAGAGTGAAAACTTGATAAACATTATACGGGTTATTGAAACTATAAAAAAGAACCAGTCAGTAATGGCAAATAAAGTATCTGAAATAAGAGTGCACCAGAAAGAATCAACATCAGGCTGGATGAAGCAAATTATCAAATCAACAATTTAGAGGACAAGATAAACGTAAGCACAGAAGCAGAGTAGCAAAAGGAAAAGAAGCCCAAAAAGTCTGAGGAAACTCTAGGAGGTCTCTGACAATATGAAGAGAAACATCTACACCTTAGAGGCTCCTTAAGGAGAAGAGAACAAACAACAGATAGAAAACTTGTTTGGCCTGATCAGGTGGTGGCACAGTGGACAGAGTGTCAGACTAGGATAAGAAGGACCCAGTTCGAAACCCTGAGGTCATCAGCTTGAGCGTGGCCTCATCTGGTTCAAGCAAGGCTCACCAGCTTGAGCCCAAGGTCACTGGCTTGAGCAAGGGGTCATTCTGTCTTCTGTAGCCACCTCCCCTTCAAGGCACATATGAAAAAGCAATCAGTGAATAACTAAGGTGCTACAAGAAATAACTGATGTTTCTCATCACTCTCCCTTCCTGTATTTCTGTCCCTGTCTGTCTCTCTCTCTCTGTCTTTGTCACACAAAAAAAGAAAACTTGTTTGAAGAAGTCATAGCTGAAAACTTCTCTAACCTGATGAATGAAAAAGTCTCACAGTTCAAGAAGCACAGATAATCCCATTAAAAGTGATCCCAAGAAGACCCACATAAAGACACATCATAATTAAAATTCCAAAGATAAGAGACAAAAATACTAAAAACTGCAAGAGAAAAGCAATTAATTAAATATGAAGAAATCCTCATAAGGTTGACATCTGACTTCTCAACAGAAACACTTTCTCCAGAAAAGATTGGCAAGAAATATTCAAAATGATGTAAAACAAGAACCTACAACCAAGACTACTCTATCCAGCAAAGCTATCATTTAAAATTAAAGAAGAAATAAAGAACTTCCCAGACAAAGAAAGGCTCAAAGAGCTTATTACCACCAAACCAATATTGAAGTCATTTCAAGCTTCTTCTACAATCACAATGACATAAAACTAGAAATCAGCTGCAATAGAAAAACCAAAAAATATTCAAATTCTTGGAGGCTAAATAGCATTTTATTGAATAATAAATAGGATAACAATGAGGTCAAGGAAGACATAAAAGTTTTTCTTGAAACAAACATAAATGAACATAAAACAGCTCAAGCCTGACCTGTGGTGGCGCAGTGGATAAAGTGTCGACCTGGGAACACTGAGGTCGCCAGTTCAAAACCCTGCACTGGTCTGGTCAAGGCACATATGGGAGTTGATGCTTCCAGCTCCTCCCCCCTTTCTCTCTCTCTCTCTCTCTCTCTCTCTCACTCTCTCTCTCTCTCTTTCTCTCTCTCACTCTGTGTCTCCTCTCTAAAATGAATAAATTAAAAAAAAAAAGAAAGAAAAAACAGCTCAAAATCTATTGGACACAGTGAGCACAGTCCTGAGAAAAATGTTTATAATATTACAGGCATACCTTAAGAAGCAAGAAAAAGCTCAAATAAATAATGTAACCCTGAAACTAAAAGAGCTAGAAATGGAACAACAAATAAAGCCCAGAGGAAGTAGAAGAAAGGAAATAATAAAGATTAGAGCAGAAATAAATAACATGGAGTCTAAAAAAAATACAAAAGATCAACAAAACCAAGAGCTGGTTCTTTGAAAAGGTACGAACCTTTTCCAGACTCATTAAGAAAAATAGAGAGAGGACTTAAATAAATAGAATTAGAAATAAAAGAGGAGAAGTAACATTTGATATCACAGGAATATAAAGAATTGTAAAAAAAAATACTATGAAGAACTATATGCCAAAAAATTGTACAACCTGGGTAAAATAGATAAATTCTTAGAAACATGCAATCTTCCAAAAATGAATCTGGAACAATCAGAAAACCTGAACAGACCATTTATGACCGATGAAATTGATACAGTTGTCACAAAAGTTCCAGCAAATAAATGTCCTGGACCAGATGGCCTCATAGGTGAATTTTACCAGACATTCAAAGAAGAAATAACACCTATCCAATTCAAGTTATTACAAACAATTCAAGAAGAGGTAAGACTTCCAAGCTCATTTTACAAGGCAAGCATTATCCTAATTCCAAAACCAGGTAAAGCCACTACAATGAAAGAAAACTGTAGGCCAATATCCCTGATGAACATAAATGCTAAAATCCTCAACAAAATATTAGCAAATTAGATCAGGCAATACATGTAAAAGATCATACATATATTCAAGTGAGATTTATTTCAGGCAGGCAAACCTGGTCCCTGACTTGACTTCCCCGTGCAGTGGGACACTCTGCTTATCAGCAGGGCTGGCAGCCTCTTCTAGACTACTCTTGAGGCAACTATAAAGATACTACTGTTAAGTGCCACCAGAGGAAAGACACGACCAACACACAAATTAGTTTCAATAATCACACAGGCAATTTATTACTCACAAATCCTTTCGGCATGCATGCGCACAGTTGAAGGGGGCCCCATCAGTGTGCTCCTCTTGGCTGGCTTTTGTCAGAGCTCAGAGCGGCATGGAGACAGTCCTCATCAATGTTAGAGTCTGGGCAACTACTGTAGCAGGGAGGCCCCCCCAGCTTTAGTACCCTTTCTGGCCAACACCTTCTAACAGGTGTCAATCTACAGGATTATCACTTCAAACCACCTTTTTGGGAGAATCTCCTCTACATCAATCTACTGAAATGCTTATATCAAACCACTTTTTAAGATGTTCTTATTTACATCAGTATATAAAGTTAACTTAATTAACACCAAGCTACTTCTTATCTATGTATAACTTCACACACCTACTAACTGGGCCCTGCTTGTAAGTCAGAATCTGTTTATCACATTACAGAATTATGGCACTGAGCCACTATACTAATTCCTATACAAGTGGCATAACTTTAATAATTATTTTTAATATCCTTTTAATTACTTTTATATACCCTTCATATTTTTATATTTCTATATATTTAATTATTTTAACCTTATATTACTACAACAGGGATTCATTACATTAACAGTCACATGAAAAATAAAAAAGAAAAGAAAAATCACATGATTGTATCAGAAGATGCAGAAAAAAACATTCTGTAAAACCCAGCACCCATTTTTGATCAAAACTCTCAGCAAAGTGGGAAAACGGGAAACATACCTCAACATAACAAAGGCCATCTATGACAAATTGACAGCCAAGACTATATTTCATGGTAAAAAATTAATAGTAATCCCCTTAAGATCAGGAACAAGGCAAAGGTGCCCCCTTTCACCACTCTTCTTCAACATAGTTCTGGAAGTCATAGACACAGCAATCAGACAAAAAGAAGAAATAGGGGGCAAGATGGCGATGGAGTAAGCAGACATACCAACTTCCAAATCCCAGAACCAAAGTGGATTATAACTTGATTTTAAGAAACATCATCTGGATAAACCAACGCTGAACTGGACTGTGAGGGCTCTTCAAATGGTGAACACAGAAGAAGCAACATTGAGACTGGTAAGAAAAGCGAAAATGTGGAAAGGGCTTCCCAGCTCCCCGGAGCGAAAGGCAGCCCGGAGAGACTAGTGTGGCAGGAAGAGAGACCAGCAGAAGGGTAGGGACATGGGTCCCAGGAACAAAGCTGCAGCCTGCAGCCCCAGAGCCTAGAAGAGGCGTATGGACAGTATTTAGCTGGGAAACAGGTTAGGGTACTGTTTGTTAGAAACAGTTGTCTCAGACCCAGAATTTTTCTTAAAGGGACAGTGCAGAAAACCTCTCTCACAACTCACCCGGGACTCCGGAAGACAGGGAGAGAGGAGAGGACCAAAGCAGTGGGGAAGAGAGTGCAGTCTTGAAGGCATAGAGAGAAAAGCTTTGAGGGACAGCCATCTTAAAACCTGGGCTGAGTCACTCCAAAAATCTGAAACAGCAGGGGGAAGCAGGACAACAAGCCAAACAGGCTCTCCTGTGGCAATTAGAGCACAGTCGCTTAAGGAAGGAGCTTTCAGGACTACAGTATGGAGTGTTAGGGTCTGAGGTGCAGCACCCCCACCCACACTGCTGAGGGCTTGCTGGAGGGCGGGCGGCAGGGGGACGTGGATGCATGGTTCCACCGGTGGGGGCAGAGGTAGAGCCGGCAGGTGTGAGCTTGGTCTAGTCCAGCCGGGGCAAAGGGGACTCCTGCATGAAAGTGGTCCGGCGGCTGCGAGCCCGCCTGCGACCTCACCAGTGGGGGAAAAGCGGGAGCCCGGAATGGACAGAGATGCGCCACTGGGCAGGGGCAAGTAGGCGTGCAGCTGCACCGGGCCTCCGAGGATTGAAGCCCTGCATGTACCAGCTTTGTCCGCAGAGGTGGGTGGAAGCCAGGGGCGTGGCTGAGCGCGTAGAAGCACCCTGCCCCTGTCAACCTCGTCAGCCAAGGAGACCCAGGCTAGGAGCTGAGCGTGCACCAGAAGCCCTTCCCAGCCGGAGGAACAGGGTCACAGGGACCCGCAACTGAGCAAAAGTGCCCACCCTTGCCCTTGGTGCCCAGGCTTGTGGCCTGAGTGTGGTGCACAGTCCAACCCGTGGGAGAGATGTGAAGGCCGAGACCGGCTGAAGCTAATAGAGCCTGGCACAAGAACACAGCCCCTCCTGCGGAGGCAAGGGGAGACTGCAGCAGCAGCCGCAGCAGCCAGCGCTGGCAACACCCACACTCAACCGCCATAGGCAACAGCAGAGGGGGTGGCGGGCCTGCAGACATACCACACCTAGGGAAAACAGAGGCAACACCCATCGGACTCCAGTAGCCAAACCCTACTTACACACAGACAAAATCGGCAGGCAGAGAAATGCAACCCAAATGAATCAAGAGAAATCCCCAGAGAAAGACCTGAATGAATCAGATATAACCAAGCTAGCTGATACAGAGTTAAAAATAATGATAGGATATTCAAAGAGCTTAGAGCAACAATGGATAGTCATTAACAACACCTAAATAAAGAGATATCAAGTATAAAAAAGGAAATTGAAATAATAAGAAAGATTCAGACAGAAATGACAAATACAGTATAAAGGAAATTGAAATAATAAAAAAGAATCAGACAGAAATAACAAATACCGTATCATAACTGATGACCACAATGGAAGGAATTAAAAGCAGGATGGATGAAGCTGAGGATTGAATCAACAAGTTAGAGGACAAAATAAACAAAAGAACAGAAGCAGAGAAGAAAAAAGAAAAGAGACTCAAAAAATCTGAGGAAACTCTAAGAGAGCTCGTGGACAACATAAAGAGAAATAACATCCGCATCATAGGGGTTCCTGAAGAAGAGGGGAAAGAACAAGGGATAGACTTTGTTCAATCAAATCATAGCTGAAAACTTTCCTAAATTAAGACTGGAAAACATTCACACATGCAAGAAACACAGAGAACTCCATTAAATAGAAACGCAAAGAAATCTACACAAAGACACATCATAGTTAAAATAACAAAGCTAAGTGATAAAGAGAAAATTTTAAAAGCTGCTAGAGAAAAAAAGGCTATCACCTACAAAGGAGCCGCCATAAGAATGAAATTCAACTTCTCAACAGAAACATTTGAGACCAGAAGGGAATGGCAAAATATATTCAAAGTAATGCAGAACTAGAACCTACCACCAAGACTACTCTATCCAGCAAGGCTAACATTTAAAATTGAAGGAGAAATGAAGAGCTTCCCAGACAAAAAAAACCCTCAAGGAATTCATTAAAACCAAACCAATTTTGCAAGAGATGCTAACGGGCCTGTTGTGAACAGTTGAAAGGGGAAAAAGAATATAGCAAAAGAAGAATACAGCTTTAAAGAATAAAATGACAATAAATAACTACATATCAATAATAACCTTAAATGTAAATGCATTAAATGATTCAATAAAAAAACATAAGATAGCTGCGTGGATAAAGAAACAGGACCCATACATATGCTGTCTACAAGAGACACACCTTAAACAAAAGATGCACATAGACTGAACGTAAAAGGATGGAAAAGAATATTTCATGCAAATGGAAATGAAAAAAAAAGCTGGGGTAGCAATACTTATATCTGACAAAATGGACTTTAAAACAAAAGGCTGTAGTAAGAGATAATGAAGGGCACTAACAAACGACAAAGGGAACAATTCAACAGGAAGATATAACCATTATAAATATCTACGCACCAAACATAGGAGCCCCAACATACATAAAGCAGACTTTGATGGATATAAAGGGTGAGATTAACAGCAATACTATAATAGTAGGGGATTTCAATACCCCACTAACATCACAGGATAGATCCTCAAGAAAGAAAATTAACAAAGAAACAGCAGACTTAAAGGATACACTAGATTTAATAGATATCTTCAGAACTTTTCACCCTAAAGCAATAGAATATACATTCTTTTCAAGTGCTCATAGTACATTCTCTAGGATAGACCACATGTTAGGACACAAAAGTGTTCTCAACAAATTTAAGAAGATTGAAATCATATCAAGCATTTTCTCTGATCACAATGCCATGAAACTAGAAGTTAACCACAAAAGAAAAACTGAAAAATACTCAAATACTTGGAAACTAAATAGTGTCTTAATAAATAACAAATGGATTAACAATGAGATCGAAGAAGAAATAAATAGTTTCTAGAAACCAATGAGTGTGAGCATACATCAACTCAAAATTTATGGGACACAGCAAAAGCAGTACTGAGAGGGAAGTTCATAGCACTACTGGCATACCATTAGAGCAAGAAAAAGCTCAAATAAGCAACTTGACTCTGCATCTAAAAGAACTAGAAAAACAACAGCAGATAAAGCCCAGGACTAGTAGAAAGAAGGAAATAATAAAGATCAGAGCAGAAATAAATGACATAGGGGCTAAAGAAACAATACAGAGGATCAATAAAACCAGGAGCTGATTCTTTGAATAGGTAAACAAGATTGATGAACCTTTAACTAGACTCATCAAAAAAAAAAAAATAGAGAGGACTAAATAAATAAAATTAGAAATTAGAGTGGAGAAATAACAACTGACACAACAGAAATACAAAGTATTGAAAGAAAATACTATGAAGAACTCTATGCCAAAAAATTGCGAAACCTCAGTGAAATGGACAAATTTCTTGAATCATATGATCTTCCAAAAATCAATCTCAAAGAATCAGAACACCTAAACAGACCAATTACAACAAATGAGATTGAAGCAGTTATCAAAAAACTCCCAACAAAGAAAAGTCCTGTGCCTGATGGCTTCACAAGTGAATTCTGCCAAAAATTCAAAGAAGAACTAACTCCTATCCTCCTCAAGCTATTTGTAAAAATTCAAGAGGAAGGAAGACTTCCAAACTCCTTTTATGAGGAAGCATAATTTTGATACCGAAACCTGGCAAAGACAACACAAAGAAAAAAAATTATAGGCCAATATCCCTGATGAATTTTGATGCTAAAATTCTCAATAAAATATTAGCCAACCGGATCCAGCAATATATGAAAAAAATCATACACCATGATCAAGTAGGAATTATTCTGGAGAGACAAAACTGGTTCAATATTTGCAAATCAATCAATGTGATTCATTACACAAACAAAAGGAAGGACAAAAATCACATGATAATTTTAATAGATGCAGAAAAAACATTTGATAAAATCTAGCACCCATTCATGCTAAAAACCCTCAGTGAAGTGGGAATACAGAGAGCATTTCTTAACATGATAAAGGCCATCTATGAGAAACCCACAGTAAATATTATAATAAAGGGGCAAAAATTAAAAGCAGTCACCTTAAGGCAGTGGTTCTTAACCTTTTTTGAGGTACCGAACCCACCAGTTTCATATGTGCATTCCCCAAACCCTTCTTTAGTGATAAATAAAATATGATTTTTCCCCCAAATTCAAGACATAGGAATATGTTTTTTTTACTTGTGCACAACATGAACCGTGCATGAACATCACCATGCTCAAAGAACAAAACCAACAAAGTGCATGAACTCATAACAAATTACGGTATTACTTTATTCTGGCCTCCACGGCGGAGGCTTCTCCGAACCCTTGGACCGACTCACCGAACCCCTAGGGTTCGATAAACCCAGGTTAAGAACCACTGCCTTAAGATCTGGAACCAGGCAGGGGGACCCCCTTTCACCACTCTTATTTAACATAGTTCTGGAAGTCCTAGCTACAGCAATCAGACAAGAAGAAGAAATAAAAGGCATCCAAATTGGAAAAGAAGAAGTAAAACTGTCATTATTTGCAGATGATATGATATTGTATATAGAAAACCCTAAAGTCTCAGTCAAAAAACTACTGACTTGATAAATTAATTCAGCAAGGTGGCAAGATATTTATATTAATACTCAGAATTCAGAGGCATTTTTATATACTAACAATAAACTGTCAGCAAAAGAAATTAAGGAAACAATCTCCTTCACTATTGCAACCAAAAAACTAAAGTACCTAGGAGTAAATTTAACCAAGGAGGTTAAGGACTTGTATTCGGAAAATTATAAAACATTGATAAAAGAAATCAGGAAGATACAAACAAGTGGAAGCATATACCGTGCTCATGGCTAGGAAGAATAAACATCATTAAAATGTCTATATTACCCAAAGCAATTTATAAATTCAATGCAATACCAATTAAAATACCAATGACATACTTCAAAGATATAGAACACATATTCCAAAAATTTATATGGAACCAAAAAGGAATAGGAATAGCCTCAGCAATCTTGAAAAGAAAAAATAAAGCAGGAGGTATCACTCTTCTGGATATCAAGGTATGTGACAAGGCCATTGTACTCAAGGCAGTCTGGTAATGGCATAAGAACAGGAACATAGATCAATGGAACAGAACAGAGAACCCAGATATAAACCCACACATTTATGGACAACTGATATTTGATAAAGGAAGTAAGAGCATACAATGGAGTAAAGACAGCCTGTTTAACAAATGGTGTTGAGAAAATTGGACATCCACCTGCAAAAAATGAAACTAGATGATCAACTTACATCATTCACAAAAACAAACTCAAAATGGATAAAAGACTTAAATGTAAGCCATGAAACCATAAGCATCTTAGAAGAAAACACAGGCAGTAAACTCTCTGACATCTGTCGTAGCAATGTATTTGCCAATTTATCTCCACGACCAAATGAAATAAAACGCAGGATAAACAAATGGGATTATATCAAACTACGAAGTTTTTGCGCAGCTAAACACAATAAGAACAGAATAAAAAGACAAACCACACAATGGGAGAACATATTTGACAACATGTCTGATAAGGGGTTAATAACCAAAATTTATAAAGAACTTATAAAACTCAACACCAGGAAGACAAACAATCCAATCAAAAAATGGGCAAAAGAAATGAATAGAAATCTCTCCAAAGAGGATATACAGATGGCCAATAGGCATATGAAAAAATGTTCAACGTCACTAATTAGAGAAATGCAAATTAAAACCACAATGAGATACCACCTCACACCAGTCAGAATGGCGCTCATCAGCAAAACAACACAGAACAAGTGCTGGCGAGGATGTGGAGAAAAGGGAACCCTTCTGCACTGCTGGTGGGAATGCAGACTGGTGCAGCCACTGTGGTAAACAGTATGGAGATTCCTCAAAAAATTAAAAATCGAACTGCCTTTTGACCCAGCTATCCCACTTTTAGGAATATACCCTAAGAACACCATAGCACTGTTTGAAAAGAAGAAATGCGCCCCCATGTTTGTGGCAGCATTGTTCACAATAGCAAAGATCTAGAAACAGCCCAAGTGTCTCTCAGAGGACGAGTGGATTAAAAAGCTTTTGTACATATTATACTATAAAATAATACTCTGCCATAAGAAATGATGACATCAGATAATTTGTAACAAAATGGATGGTCCTTGATAACATTATATGGAGTGAAATAAGTAAAACAGAAAAAACTGAGAAGCGCATGATTTCATACATAGGTGGGACATAAAAACGAGACTATGAGACATGGACAAGAGTGTTGTGTTTATGGGGTGTGGGGAAAGAAGAGAGGGAAGGAGAGGGGGGAAGGGAGGGGCACAAAGAAAACCAGATAGAAGGTGACAGAGGACAATTTGACTTTTGGTGATGGGTATGCAACACAATTGAATGATAAGATATTCTGGAGATGTTTTCTTTGAACACATGTACCCCGATTTATTAATGTCACCCCATTAAAATTAATAAAATAAAAACAATACTCAAAATAAAGAAGAAATAAAAGGCAACTAAATGAGAAAAGAAGTAAAACTGTCGTTATTTGCTGACAACATGATACTGTACATAGAAAATCTTAAAGTATCAGCCAAAAAACTACTAGAGCTGATAAATGAATTGTGCAAGGTGGCACGGGTTAGAGTCCAGGTAGAAATTTGGGGCTGAACAGTATCTTAATACAGAATACGTTGTGTTAATTTTTCTTAGGAATTGATTGGGTGTGGTTATTTTGAACCATCTGGAATTTGGGATCCTACCCAAGTCATTTTTCTTAGAATGACAAATTGCATTGCTTAGTAAATAGAAGTTCACTGTGTTCACTGAGGGCTGGGTCCTTCAGAAGTCCCAAGCTGCAGAGGCAGCTGCATGACTAATTGACATACTCTTATTCAAGAGAATATAGCTTTGGGAGAGAGGTTAGTTTACAGGTAGGTCCCTGCAGCCTGATTGAAATACCTCAAGCTGCAAAGGTAAATGCAACCTGGTGAATCATGGGATCCTACATCCCATCTGGATAGAGGAGAAAGAGGGATCCTTCGGGGGCCAGGCAGGTTTGCCTTGGAATAGACAGGATTCTGAGAGGCTTTGGTTGGACCTCTTGGACAACGGTGAATGTTTTTTTCCTATCTCTTTCCTTTCCAAAGAAATGCAAAGTCATGGCATAGCTTGGAGATATTTCTGCTTATATAAATGCTCACAGAGAGAAAAATTGTTCTAGACCAGTGGTCTTTTCCAATTCAGGATAAAGGTATAGAAATACCTTATAACTGATAGGAATGCAAATGCTAAAGAGAGAAGTTTTTAAAAGAAGTGCTGTTTAAATATTTATGAAGACTGCTAAAGAGAATAAGAGGGTCCAGGGAAGTCCTGAGGTTGGAGTTGCCTGCAGTTAAAGTTTCTAAAGTGAATCAGAAAACTAGTGTTTCTGAAGACACTCTTCTTAGAGAAGGCAGTCTGCATGGTTTGGGGAATATTTTTGCCATTAACCTATTTATGGGAAACCTCCCCCAAATGCATTTAAATTCAGCAAGTGATAAGAGTATTGATAACTGTTATAAACTGAAATTAAAATGCCTTTCCCTTGTTCTGTCTTTCCTCGTACTGGTACTGTCTCTGTTCCCCTGTACAGATAATAATAGCATACAGGTCTGAAAGGCAGTATGCTTTGGCTCTGGGACTAGACTGTTTGGTAGGAGATATTTACTCTATAAATATCTTTTATGCACTGGGGTGTTAGGCTTGGGATTCAATGCTTTCAACATCTCGTAGATGTGGGGTGTTGGCTGCAATTCACTGCATTGTTCACTTAATTCCTGAAACTAAACAGTGCAAAGGTAATAGTGTTAGTACTGACTTATTTCATCTTTGAAAGTGTACAAGGAAGTGAATTAATTTCAATGGAAAATGATTCAAACTTCTACTATTGAGCCAGAGACCTTAGATCAGGGGTGTCCACACTTTTTCAGCTTGTGAGCTACTTATAAGATGACCAAGTCAAAAATGATCTACCTATAATAAAAATGCAAAACATAAATTTATTTCTTCTATAATATCATTATTTAAGTTACTATCATTACTATTTAATATTGTGTATTCTTCTTTCACCTTTCTCCTTCTCAGCTCTCTTTTCAGAGGAAAGTCAATGTCATAGTTTTTATGAACAGTCCGAAAAAGCCGCTCCACATTGCCCTTCTTTGGAATAGCAATGGCACACAGACAGAGGCAAACGCACTTAGAATATGACATAGTGAAAAAAATCCCCTCCCATTCTGTATGAAAGTGGTAGGTTTTAGGCTTCTTACTCGGACCAGCTACTGCACTCATTTTTATACCCTTTGTTGTATTTAGTTTAAATAAATTGAAGGCTAACTACAAAGCAATGTAACTGAACAAGTTAGCGCGGTTTAACGCGCATGCGTAGGGAGTCAAAAAGTTCAGACGTCAGATTGGCTACCCTGTATGCCAATCAAAAGACAAATGTCTTTTTTTTTTTTTTCAGGGACAGAAAGAGAGAGTCAGAGAGAGGGATAGATAGGTGTAAAGCCAGTGGCCAAGGCCACCATCTCAGCCACCTGACCCATGCAAGTTCGCATTAGATTCGAACAGTCGGTAATGAAACAATGGAGCCAAGAACTTGTGAGCCATCAGCTTTAATTCTATCTTGCATCCGGCGGGCAAGCAAAAACACACACTGGGCTCCAAAACGCACTCATTCAGTGCTCACAAAGCTACTGACTTATCCGAGTTTCCTAGAATCAAAGGCTTCTAGCTCACCAGACTTATTCACCTCTGTTTCCCATCTCCTGCTCCTGCCTAAACTGTGCACAAACTGGCTTCTCCCTCAGCACTCTGCCAAATTGGCTGCTTCTCCTGGTCTCCACCTGGCCTTAATCTGCTCTCCTTTCTAATACCTCAGGAACCAAGAGCAAGCAAGCTACTGGTCTGTCCCACTTTATAATGTAGAAGGCCAAACCCTTAATCCAATCTGCAAACAAGATAGTTTCTGATACAAAGTCACCCATCTGAGGCAAAATGGGATTCCTCAGGAGAGTGCACCACCCCACACCATCCAATCAGTCAAGGGTGTGGGGAAAAGCTTTCTCTTAAAACTAAGCCTTAGGCTATAACGACTTGGCCTGCTTACATTACAGCCTTTCCCCCAAAACACATTAATATCAACGAACTTGCATGTGGGCAGCGCCATCTTTAACAAAGTGAGCATAATATATTTTATCTGCCCAACAATAGGGATAGACAGACAGGAGCGGAGTAAGGTGAGAAGCATCAATCATTAGTTTTTCGTTGCCATTGCAACACCTTAGTTATTCATTGATTGCTTTCTCACATGTGCCTTGACCGCAGGCCTTCAGCTGACCGAGCAACCCCTTCCTGGAGCCAAGCTGACAAGCTTTTGCTCAAGCCAGATGGGCCCGCGCTCAAGCTGGCGAGCTCGGGGTCTCAAACCTGGGTCTTCCATATCCCAGTCCGACGCTCTATCCATTGCACCACTGCCTAGTCAGGCAAGACAAATGTATTTTTAATGTCATGCGATCTCCCCACACTTCCTTAGCGATCAACCAGTAGATCTCGATCGACGTATTGAGCACCCCTGCCCTAGATCATGCTAGGCCTTAGAGTGGGGCCCATTTACCAGGGTTAAGGAAAAGACAAATATGAGAGAGAAGGCTTTGTAAGTATCTTTTAACTTTCATTTATCTGTATTAATCAGAGGGGGTCAAAGAATGAGTTTATCAATACCAAAAAAATTTATCAGATAATGGAAAATTTAAGCAACTTATACCTACGTTATTTTAATTTATGGAGAGTGTTAAAATCCAGTACACACTGCTTGATTCCATCTGTTGGACTTTGTTGGTTTATTCATGTGAGCAAAACTCAAGATTATAGAGATATTGGTGGTTTTCTCTCCTAGTATGTAATTAAAGGGTATTCTTTTCCCCTATCTTTAATTTTAGCATTATTTACTTCACAGTGAAATATACATAGATCTTAATTTTAAAGTTTCATCAGTTTTGACAAATATATGTACCATGTAATCCACACCCTGACTGAGATATAGACCAGTGTAAAATAATAGAAAATACATATATATATTGATCACTGCCTTCATTTTCTGGTATAGGGATCCTATGACCCTTGTAAAGTTCTTGCAAAAAGAGCACTAGGAGCATATTTTGTACTAATGCAGCAACTATGTCAGCCTCTAGATGACTCCTGGATGAGGGCTGCTCATCAGAAAGACCAAGCCATGATTAGAAACTTAGACTTTTCAGCCCCACTTCTACTGCCCATTCTCCAGAGAAGAATGAGGGGCTGGGAATGGAGTTAATATTTGATCATGCTTATGTAAGGAAGCTTCTATTAATCTTAAATTAAGGAGTTTGCAGAGCTTCCAGGTAGGTGAACACATCTACACACGGAGAGTGATGTACCCCGACTCCACAGGGACTCCACAGGGATGCTGCTTAGGTTCAGGTGGAAATAAATATCTCCCTGAATTCTGTAAGCTGCTCTAGCAAATTAACCAAATATGGGGAGTGCATGGTGGGAACCTCCAATATACACCAGGTTGGTCAGAAGCCCTGGTGGTAACCTGGGCTTGTGAATGATGTCTGGACTGTGTATGAGTGGCAGCAGGTAAAACAATTTTGTGGGACTGCCTACTTGGGATCTGACACTATCTCCAGGTAGATAAATCTCTGGGAAGATAGTCTCAGAATTGAATTAAATTGTAGAAACACCCAGCGGGCGTAACAGAGAATTGCTTAGTGTGGGAAAAGTCTCCACACATTTAATGACTAGAAATAAACTATTTTATGTGAGTAGTAAAACGTATTCACAGAGAGAAATAAAAAGTTGAGGGGAACTGGGTGTTTCCCTACATACAAAAAAAAAAAAAATGGTGTTTTTCATTTTAATCACAAACCTAGACAGTTTCATTGTCCACCCATCCACTAAACCTCTCTGTAACAAGTGCCACCACCATGCTGCTTTCTATCACTAAAAATTAATTTCACCTGTTCTTTAAACTTTACATGGATGGATTCCCATATGTACTCTTTTTATGCATTCTTGATTTGCACTTTATGATGTTTTTGAAATGTATACGTGTTGTTGGTTTTATTTAAATTATTGAGTAGTATTTCAATGTATGAATGTCATATATTTCTCCATTCTCCTATTGATAAACATCTGTGTTACTTTCAGTTTTAGGAAATTATAAAAAAATTGTTATCAATCTACTTACATAAGTCTCTTCTTGCAGATATGGGTATGTTGTTTGCTTTGTCATAGGCAGGTTCTGTGTTTAAATTTATAATAATCTCCACATTTAGTGATGTTAGCTTCTATAATTATTCATTCCAGTGAGATGAAGTGGTATCTCCTTGTGGTTTTCATTTCCCTATCCCTGATGACTAATTATGTTAAGCACTTTTGATATGTTTATTGACCTTTCAGAGATCTCAGAAGCCTGAGTCTTTTGTCATTTTAAATATTTTATTTCTTGTACTTCTTAAAGTTTTTTATGTATTCTGGATAACAATTCTTTGTTAAATACAATAACTGCAAATATTTTCTTCAATCTGCTATTTGCTTTTTAATTTTTAATGATATCTTCTGAAGAGCAAAGTCTTAATTTTAATAAAGAAATCATTTAAAAAACATTTTTTTAATTTATTGTTCTAAGAAATCTCTAGTAACCTTAAAGTCACAGCTATATCATCCCATACTTACTTCTAGAAGCTGTGTATACTTTCTGACTTTATATTTAGGTCTATGATTTTTTTAAAATGTTTACTTTATTGATTTTAGAGTAAAGGAGAGAGAGAGAGACAGGGACAAACATCTGTTCCTGTGTATGCCCTGACTGGGGATCCATTGAAATCTCTGCGCTTCAGGATGATGCCCTAACTAACTGAGATATCCGGGTGAGTGGAAAAAGAGTGTCGCCCTGGCATGTCGATGTCCTAATTTAATTCCTGGTCAGGGGACACAGGAGAAGTGCCCATCTACTTCTTCACCCCTTCCCCTCTGTCTGCTCTTTCCCTCTCTCTTCCCCAGCCATGGCTTAATTAGAGCGAATTGGTCCTGGGCACGGAGGATGGCTCCATGGCCTCTGCCTCAGGTGCTAAGAAGAGCTCAGATGCTGAGCACCAGAGCAACACCCCAGATGGGAAGAGCATTGACCCCTAGTGGGCTTGCCAGGTGGATCCTGGTTGTAGCACATTTAGGAGTCTGTTTCTGCCTTCCCTCCTCTCATTGAATTAAAAATATATATATATTTTTTATTAAGGTGTTATAAAAATGTCAAAGTTCACTTTTTTTCCATGTAATTAACCAGCTGTATCACCATTTGTTTCCTTTCCCCATTAAATTACTGTGATGTTTTGTGGAAATAAATGAACTATAATTTATTATTTTTCAAGATTATTTGGTTTTTCTAGTTCCTTTGTTTTTTTCATACCAACTTTATAACATTTTAAAAAGAAGAGCTGCCTGACCAGGTGGTAGCACAGTGGATAGAGCATCGGACTGGGATGCGGAAGACACAGGTTCGAGACCCCGAGCTTGCCAGCTTGAGCGCGGGGCCCATCTGGCTTGAGCAAAAGCTCGCCAGCTTGGACCCAAGGTCGCTGGCTCCAGCAAGTGGTGGCTCCGTCTGCTGAAGGCCCGCGGTCAAGGCACGTGTGAGAAAGCAATCAATGAACAACTATGGTGTCGCAACGGCAACAAAAAACTTATGATTGATGCTTCTCACCTCTTTCTGTTCCTGTCTGTCTGTGCCTATCTATCCTTCTCTCTGACTCTCTCTCTGTCCCTGTAAAATAAATAAATAAATAAATAAAACATTTAAAAAGAAGTGCTTGCTGCTATTATGATTGATATTTCATTGAAATTATAGATCAGTTTGGGAAGAATTAACATCTTAATAATATGGAATCTTTCAATAAATAAGCATTTTATATCTTTTCATTTATCTTTTCTTTAATTTCTTTCAAAAATGCTTTGTAGCTTCCAGTGTAAAGGTTTTACACATACTTGGTTAATTTTTTTTCTATTTTATTTTCCTGAATACTGTAATAAATGGTCCTATTTAAATTTTATTTGTCAGTTGTTTGCCACTAGTATGTAGAAATACAATGAGTTTCACATATTGATCTTATATCTTATGATCTCAATAAATTTAATTATTAATTTTAATGAATTTTTATTTTTGGTAAGTTCTTTTGTGTTTTCTCAATATACTATCACATCAATGATAAAAATAAAGATAATTTTATCTTTTTCATACAAGTTTTTCAGACATTTATTTGTTTTTTGCCCTTCACAGATCTTAGAACTTAACCTCAATGATTGCTTGAGTTATATCATATACATTCTTCTTTGCAGAACCCTGAATAATGTAAAGAAGAGAATACAGTCTTTGCCACTGGGTATAATGTTAGTTGTGGACTTTCCTCATGCTCATTATCTAACTGAGGAAATCCCTTCTATTATAGTTTATTAAAAGCTTATATTACGAATAGAGTTTTTATTTTACCTAATACTTTTTCTTATTCTATTTAGATAATTATATAATTTATCTCCTTAATTAGGTTAGTGTGGTTTATAGAATGGATTAATGTTTCATTGTCAAACCAGTCTTGCCTTCCTAGGTAAATTCCACTAAAAGGTGATACATTATCCTTTTTATATACTGCTAGATTTAATTAGCTAATACTTAGTAAGGCTCTTTATGTCAATGCTTATTAAGAATATTGGTCTTTAATTTTCTTTCTTGCAATGTTTCAGGACATGTTTTTGTTTTAGGGTTATGATAATATAATGAAATAAGTTAGGGAGGAATAACTTCTTTTTTCTAAAAGATTTCATCTAAGATTGCTATTACTCCAGTTTGCCATTTGGGCTTGGAATTCTTTCCATGAAAACGTTTCTAATTATAAATTCAATTTACTTAATAGGTAGAAAGCTATTTCATTTTGAATTTTTTCATATGTCAGTTTTGATAATTTTGTCTTTCAAGGAATTTGTCCATCCTGTGTAACTTGTAAAATTGAGTAACATATAGGTGTTTATAATTACTTTCCTCTTAATGATTGTATGATCAACAATTATGTTCTCTATTTCATACCTAATATCGGTAATTGATTTTTATTTTTAACTACATTAATAAAGATTTATCAATTTTTATAATGTTTTCAAGGAACCAATAATAGTTCTTTAAATTTTTATTGCTTATTTTTTATTTCATTGGTTATTGCTCTCATTCTCATAATTTCTTTTTCTTAAATTTACTTTGGGGTTTATTTTGTCCTAAATTTCTTCATCTTTTACTATCAAAGCTCCAACTTTAAGTTTTTCTTCTCTCTCTCTCTTTTTTTTCCTGAAGTGAGAAGCAAGGAGGCAGAGAGACAGACCCTGCATGTGCCCGACCGAGATCCACCTGGCAAGCCCACTAGGGGGCAATGCTCTGCCCATCTGGGGTTTTGCTCTGTTGCAACTGGAGCCATTCTAGCACCAGAGGTGGAGGCCATGGACCCATTCTCAGCGCGTGGGCCAACTTTGCTACAGTGGAACCTTGGCTGTGGGAGGAGAAGAAAGAGACAGAAAGAAAGGACAGGGGAAAAAGTAGAGAAGCAGATGAGCGCTTCTCCTGTGTGCCCTGGGCAGGAATCAAACCCGGGACTTCCACATGTCGAGTCAATGCTCTACTACTTAGTTAACCGGCCAGGGCCTTTCTTCTTTTCTAATATAAACATTAAAGAATAAATATTTTTCTAAAGAGTGATGTAGCTATAGTACATAAATGTTGATATGTTGTTTTCATATTACCATTAAAAATATTTTCTGATTTTTCTGTGATTTTGTCCTCAAAGGATATTGCTTAATGTCCATTTGTATGGAAAATTTTAAAACATTTTGTTGTTATTGGTTTCTAATACATATTATTTTATTTCTTTAAGATTTACTGAGGTTTCAAATGACCCAGAATATTACATATCTTCATCATATCTTGGTGATTGCTCCATGTGCACTTGAAAAAAATGTGCATTTTACTCATGGGTAGTGATTTGTATATGCCCACTAGTTTAAGATAGTTGATAGTGTTGCTCAAACCTATCTTCTTACAGTTTTTTTTGTTGTTGTTGCTGTTGTTTTGTTGTTGTTGTATTTTTACAAAGACAGAGTGAGAGTCAGAGAGAGGAATAGATAGGGACAGACAGGAACACAGAGAGATGAGAAGCATCAATCATCACTTTTTTGTTGTGGCACTTAGTTGTTCATTTATTGCTTTCTCATATGTGCCTTGACTGTGGGGCTACAGCAGACCGAGTGACCCCACGCTCAAACTGGCAACCTCGGGGTCTCAAACCCGGGTCCTCTGAATCCCAATCCATCACTCTATCCACTGTGTCACTGTCTGGTCAGTCTCTTCTTACTGTTTTTTAATCAAATGGCTCTATCAATTACTGAGAAATGTTAAAATATTCAACTAAAATTGAATTCAACTCTATTTCTCCTTTTGTTTCTATTAATTTGAATACATTTATTAAGAAGCTCTGTTATGAAAAAAAATTTAATATTATAATATCTTCCTAGTGAATTGACCTCTTATCCTTATGAAATGTCTATCTTTTCTTTGATAATATTCCTTAACATGAATTCTAATTTGTTTGATATTAATGTGATCACATTAATTTCTTATGGTCAGTGTTTTATATTTTATATCATTTCCAGGTTTTCACTTTCAGTTTATATTTAAAACTTATAAACCATATATAAATAATTTACATTTTTTCTATTTTGAAAAATCTCTAATCTTTACTGACATCTTTTAGTTTACTTACATTTATTTTTAAAAAGGTTTTCTTTATGCCTGTCTTTATGCTGTTTTCTGATTGTCCCCTCCTCCATGTTCCTTAGTTTCTCCTTTTCTGACTTAAAGTTATTTTAATATTTTTTAGTGTTCCATTGTATTTTATTGGCTTTTTTCGACATGCTTCCTGGCTTCAGTTTTAGTGGTTCCTCTAAGAATTATCAGAAACATAATTAATTTATTATAATCTACCTTGAAATAATATTATGCTGCTTTGTGAAAAATATGTAATTCTACACTTTTAGCCACACTCCTCCTATTCCTTGTATTGCTGTGGAAATTTTTTCTTCTAAACATGTTATAAATCCAGTGACAGAGAGGCTTTTTTTGTATGTTTTTTATTTTGATTTAAAATTATTGACTCATTTAACATAAATATAAAAAAGAAAAGTTGTGTTTTGTTATATACTTATATATATGCATGCATTTCTTCCCATAGAGAAAAGTTATTTTATGGTATCATTTTTTTCTCATTTAAAATACTTTCTTTAATCTTTCTTAAAGTGTAAATATGCTAGTAACAAATGTTTGAAGAATTTCTTTCCTAAATAATAGAATAAAGTAATAGATTATTGATTACCTTTTTCTTTTTCTTTAATTTTTATTAATTTTAATGGGGTGACATTAATAAATCAGGGTACATATGTTCAAAGAAAACATCTCCAGGTTATCTATCATTCAATTATGTTGCATACCCATCACCCAAAGTCAAATTGTCCTTTGTCACCTTCTATCTGATTTTCTTTGTGCCCCTGCCCTCCACTCTCTCCCTCCATACCCTTTCTTTCCCCACCCCATAACCACCACACTCTTATCCATGTCTCATAGTCTCGCTTTTATGACCCATCAATGTATGAAATCATGCTGTTCCCAGTTTATTTTTTCTGTTTTACTTATTTCACTCCGTATAATGTTATCAAGGTTCATCCATTTTGTAGTAAGTGATCCGATGTCGTCATTTCTTATGGTTGAGTAGTATTCCATAGTATATATGTACCATAGCTTTTTAATCCACTCGTCCTCTGATGGACACTTGGGCTGTTTTCAGATCTTTGCTATTGTGAACAATGCTGCCACAAACATGGGGGCGCATTTCTTCTTTTCAAACAGTGCTATGGTGTTCTTAGGATATATTCCTAAAAGTGGGATAGCTGGGTCAAAAGGCAGTTTGATTTTTAATTTTTTGAGGAATCTCCATACTGTTTTCTCAGTGGCTGCACCAGTCTGCATTCCCATCAGCAGTGCAAGAGGGTTCCCTTTTCTCCACATCCTCACCAGTGCTCATTCTGTGTTGTTTTGCTGATGAGCGCCATTCTGATTGATGTGAGGTGGTATCTCATTGTAGTTTTAATTTGCATTTCTCTAATGATTAGTAATGTTAAGCATATTTTTAATATGCCTTGGCCATCAGTATGTCCTCTTTGGAGAAATTTCTATTCATTTCTTTTGCCCATTTTTTGATTGGATTGTTTGTCTTTCTGTTGTTGAGTTTTATAAGTTCTTTATAAACTTTGGTTATTAACCTCTTATCAGACGTGTTGTCGAATATGTTCTCCCATTGTGTGGTTTGTCTTTTTATTCTGTACTTATTGTCTTTAGCTGTGCAAAAACTTTTTAGTTTGATAAAGTCCCATTTGTTTATTCTGCTTTCTACTTCATTTGTCCGTGGAGATAAATCGGCAAATATATTGCTGCTATAGATGTTGGAGAGCTTGCTGCCTATGTTTTCTTCTAAGATGCTTATGGTTTCACGGCTTACGTTTAAGTTTTTTATCCATTTTGAGTTTGTTTTTGTGAATGGTGTAAGTTGATGGTCTAGTTTCATTTTTTTTACATGTAGATGTCCAATTTTCCCAACACCATTTGTTAAAGAGGCTGTCTTTACTCCATTGTATGTTCTTTCCTCCTTTGTCAAATATCAGTTGTCCATAAAGCTGTGGGTTTATTTCTGGGTTCTCTGTTCTGTTCCATTGATCAATGTGCCTGTTCTTATGCCAGTACCAGGCTGTCTTTAGTACAATGGCCTTGTAGTATACCTTGATATCCGGTAGATTGATATCTCCTGCTTTATTTTTTTCTCTTTAAGATTGCTGAGGCTTTTCGTGGTTTTTTGGTTTTGTTTTTTTTTTTTTTTTTTGGTTCCATATAAATTTTTGGAATATGTGTTCTATATCTTTAAAGTATGTCATTGGAATTTTAATTGGTATTGCATTGAATTTATAAATTGCTTTGGGTAGTATAGACATTTTAATGATGTTTGTTCTTCCTAACCATGAGCACGGTATATGCTTCCACTTGTTTGTATCTTCCTTGGTTTCTTTTATCAATGTTTTATAATTATTTGTGTACAAGTTCTTAACCTCCTTGGTTAAATTTACTCCTAGGTACTTTATTTTCTGGGTTGCAATAGTGAAGGGGATTGTTTCCTTAATTTCTTTTGCTGACAGCTTATTGATGGTATATAAAAATGCCTCTGATTTCTGAGTATTAATTTTATATCCTGTCACCTTGCTGAATTAATTTATCAGGTCCAGTAGTTTTTTGACTGAGACTTTAGGGTTTTCTATATACAATATCATATCATCTGCAAATAATGACAGTTTTACTTCTTCTATTCCAATTTGGATGCTTTTTGTTTCTTCTTCTTGTCTGATTGCTGTAGCTAGGACTTCCAGAACTATGTTGAATAAGAGTCATGAAAGTGGGCACCCCTGCCTGGTTCCTGATCTTAAGGGGATTGCTTTTAATTTTTGCCAATTTAGTATGATGTTTGCTGTGGGTTTGTCATAGATGGCCTTTATCAAGTTAAGGAATGTTCCCTGTATTCCCACTTTACTGAGAGTTTTGAGCATGAATGGGTGCTGGATTTTACCAAATGCCTTTTCTCCATCTATTGAAATTATCATGTGATTTTTATCCTTCCTTTTTTTATATGATGAATCACATTGATTAATTTGTGAATATTGAAACAGCATTGCCTCTCCAGAATAAATCCCACTTGATCATGGTGGATGATTTTTTTCATATATTGCTGGATCCGGTTGGCTAATATTTTGTTGAGAATTTTAGCATCTAAATTCATCAGGCCTATAATTTTTTTTCTTTGTGTTGTCTTTGCCCGATTTTGGGATCAGAATTATGCTAGCCTCATAAAAAGAGTTTGGAAGTCTTCCTTCCTCTTGAATTTTTTGAAATAGCTTGAGGAGGATAGGAGTTTGTTCTTTGAATTTTTGGTAGAATTCACTTGTGAAGCTATCAGACCCAGGACTTCTTTTTTGGGGGAGTTATTTGATAACTTTCAATCTCATTTGTTGTAATTTGTCTGTTTAGGTGTTCTGATTCTTCCAGATTGGTTTTTGGAAGATTATATGATTCAAGAAATTTGTCCATTTCACCATTTCACCTAGGTTGCCTAATTTTTTGGCATAGACTTCTTTTTTTTTTTTTTTTTTCAGGGACAGAGAGTCAGGGAGAAGGATAGATAGGGACAGACAGACAGAAGCGGAGAGAGGTGAGAAGCATCAATCATTAGTTTTTCACTGCCGTTACAACGTCTTAGTTGTTCATTGATTGCTTTCTCCCATGTGCCTTGACCGCGGGCCTTCAGCAGACCAAGCAACCCCTTGCTGGAGCCAGTGACCTTCGGTCCAATCTGGCAAGCTTTTTCTCAAGTCAGATTGACCTGCACTCAAGCTGGCAAGCTCGGGGTTTCGAACCTGGGTCTTCTGCTTCCCAGTCCAATGCTCTATCCACTGCGCAACCGCCTGGTCAGGTGGCATAGAGTTCTTCATAGTATTTTCTTACAATATTTTGTATTTCTGTTGTGTCAGTTGTTATTTCTCCACTCTCATTTCTAATTTTATTTATTTGAGTCCTCTCTCTTTTTTTCTTGGTGAGACTAGTTAAAGGTTCATTGATCTTGCTTACCTTTTCAAAGAACCAGCTCCTGGTTTCATTGATCCTCTGTATTGTTTCCTTAGCCTCTATGCCATTTATTTCTGCTTTAATCTTTATTATTTCCTTTCTTCTACTAGTCCTGAGTTTCATTTTCTGTTCTTTTTCTAGTTCTTTTAGATGCAGGGTAAGGTTGCTTATTTGAACTTTTTCTAGCTTATTATGGTATATGCCTGTAGTGCAATGAACTTCCCTCTCAGTACTGCTTTTGCTGTGTCCCATAAATTTTGAGTTGATGTATGCTCATTATCATTCATTTCTAGAAACTTTTTTATTTTTTTTTATCTCATTGTTAATTTATTCATTATTTAAAGCATGCTATTTAATTTCCAAGTGTTTGAGTATTTTCAGTTTTTCTTTTGTGGTTAATTTCTAGTTTCATGGCATTGTGATCAGAGAAAATGCTTGATATGATTTCAATCTTCTTAAATTTGTTGAGACCTTTTTTGTGTCCAAACACGTGGTCTATCCTAGAGAATGTACCATGAGTGCTTGAAAAGAATGTATATTCTACCGCTTTACGGTAAAAAGTTCTGAAGATATCTATTAAATTGTGTTGATCTAGTGTATCCTTTAAGTCTGCTGTTTCTTTGTTAATTTTCTTTCTTGAGGATCTATCCAGTGTTGTTAGTGGGGTATTGAAATTCCCTACTATTACAGTATTTCTTTCAATCTTGCCCTTTATATCCATCATAATCTGCTTTATGTATGTCGGGGCTCCTATGTTTAGTGTGTAGATATTTATAATAGTTATATCTTCCTGTTGAATTATTCCCTTTATCATTATGTAGTTTTCTTCTTTATCTCTTACTACAGACTTTGTTTTAAAGTATATTTTGTCAGATATAAGTATTGCTACCCCGGCTTTCTTTTCATTTCTATTTGTGTGAAATATTTTTTCCCATCTTTTTACCTTCAGTCAATGTGCATCTTTTGTTTTAAGGTGTGTCTTTTGTAGATAGCATATGTATGGGTCCTGTTTCTTTATCCACGCTGCTACCCTATGTCTTTTGATTGGATCACTTAATTCATTTACATTTGAGGTTATTATTGATATGTAGTTGTTTATTGCCGTTTTATTCTTTAAAGCTGTATTTCTTTGGCTATATTCTTTTCCCCCTTTGAACTAATCACAACTGGCCCCTTAGCATCTCCTGCAGAATTGGTTTGGTTTTAATGAATTCCCTGAGGTTTTCTTTGTCTGGGAAGCTCTTTATTTCTCCTTCAATTTTAAACATTAATCTTGCTGGATAAAGTAGTCTTGGTTGTAGGTTCTTGTTCTGCATTACTTTGAATATATCTTGCCATTTCCTTCTGGCCTCAAGTGTTTCTATTGAGAATCCGGGAGTCATCCTTATGGGGGCTCCTTTGTAGGTAATAGCCTTTTTTTCTCTAGCAGCTTTTAAAGTATTCTCTTTATCCCTTAGCTTTGATATTTTTACTATGATGTGTCTTGTAGATTTCTTTGGGTTTCTCTTTAATGGAGTTTTCTGTGCTTCTTGAACATATGAAATGTTTTCTAGCCTTAATTTGGGAAAGTTTTCAGCTATGATTTGATTGAACAAAGTTTCTATTTCTTGTTCTTTCTCCTCTTCTTCAGGAACCTCTATGATGTGGATGTTTTTTCTCTTCATGTTGTCACAGAGCTCCCTTAGAGTTTCTTCAGATTTTTTGAGTATCTTTTTTTTTTTGCTCTGCTTTTGTGCATTTGTTTATTGTGTCCTCTAACTCACTGATTCAATTCTCAGCTTCATCCATCAAGCTTTTGATTCTTTTCATTGTGGTCTTCAGTTCTGATACTGTATTTGTCATTTCTGTCTTATTTTTTTATTATTTCAATTTCCTTTTTTATACTTGTTATCTCTTTATTTAGGTGTTCACAATGATTATTCATTGTTGCTCTAATCTCTTTGAACATCCTAACTATCATTATTTTAAACTCTGCATCTGGTAATTTAGTTATATCTGGTTCATTCAGTTCCTTCTCTGGGAATTTCTCTTGATTCATTTGGTTTGCATTTCTCTGCCTGCCCACTGTGTCTATGTATAAGAAGAGTGTGGCCTCTGGAGTCCAATGGGTGTTGCTTTTGTGTTCTGTAGCTGTGGTCTGTCTGCAGTCCCACCACCCCCTCTGCCACTGCCTAGGGCTGTTGGGTATGGGCATTGCCAGTGCCTGCCCACTGCAGCTGTTGCTGTGATATGCCTCTCCTCCACATGAGGGGCTATGTTCTGGTGCCCAGCTTTACATGCCTCAGCCTGTCTGGGCTTTCGCCTCACCCCCACAGGTGAGGTTGCACACTGCACTCAAGCCACAAGCCTCAGCACCAAGGGTAGGGATGAGCATCTTTGCTCAGCCACAGACTCAGCCTGTTCCTGGGCTTCCGCCCGGCCCCTGCGGTCAGAACCTGCTTGCCGCAGTTTCTCAGGTTGGACGGGGCTACTGGCGTGCACTCAGCTGTGAGCCTCCACCTGTCCCTGGCTTTAGCCCCTCCCTCGCAGTCAGGGCTGGCTCTCGCAGGGTCGCAGAGCAGATCTCTGCCCGTTCCTGGCCTCCCGCTTTTCCTCATAGGTGGGGCTGCAGGCAAGCCCACAGCTGCCGGAATGCTTTCGCGTGTCCCCTCCATACCTGCTGGGCTAGACTGAGCTCACACCGGCTGGGTCTCCAGCCCCACCAACAGAACTGTGTTTCTTTGTCCCACCACCACTGTCCCCCCAGCAAGCCTTCAGCAGTGTGGGTGGGTGCAGTGCAGCTCAGACCCTAACACTCCATATTGTAGTCCCGGAAGCTCCCTTCATCTAAGCAGCTCTGCTCTAAGTGCCACGGGAGAGCTTGTTTGGCTGGTGTCCTGTCTCCCTTTGCTGGTATTGCTAGTTCTAGGGGAAATATTTGTTTTTGATTTGGGAAGTGACTCAGCCCAGGGGTTAGGGTGGCTGTCCCTCAGAGTGTTTCTCCCTGTGCCTTCCAGTCCACACTCTCTTCCCGCTGCTCTGGTTCTCTCTTCTGTCCCCATTCCCCGGAGCCCCGGGTGAGTGGTTGTGAGAAAGGTTTTCTGCACTTTCCCTTTAAGAAGAATCCTGGGTCTGAGAAAACAAACAGTATCCTTTCTTTCTCACAAACAGTATCCTCACTTGTTTCACAGCTCCATACTGTCCAAACACCTCTTCTAGGCTCTGGGACTGCAGGCTGGGGCTCTGTTTCTGGGACCCAGGTCCTTCCCTCTCCACCAAACTTTCCTCCCACCACGGGAGTCTCTCGGGGTTGCCGTTCACTCTGGGGAGCTGGGCAGTCCTCTTCACGTTTTTGCTTTTCCTACCAGTTTCAATGTGGCTTCTTCAGTGTTCCTTGGTTGAAGAGTTCACTTAGTTTAGTTCAAAGTTGGTTTATCCAGATGATGGTTCTTAAAATTAAGTTATAATCCACTTTGGTTCTGGGAGTTGGAAGTTGGTATGACTACCTACTCCATTGCCATCTTGCCGTCCCTCACTTTTTTTTTTAATACCTTGAAGATGTTATTTTATTACCCTCTGATGTACATTATTTTTGATTAGAAATCAGCTATAAATCTTATTGGTTATTGTATCTATATAATGTTTCATTTCTTCTTGTTTAAAGTGGTGGGTATTTTTTTATTTGTCTACATTTCAGTCAACTGCAAAGTGTCTCTCCTAATTATTCTGCTTGCATATTTATTTTAATTTCTTGTACTATGGGTTTATAATTTTTATCAAAAATTCGAAAATGCCTTTTTTTTTTCTTACATTTTTAAATTTCTTTTTATTTTATTCATTTTAGAGAGGAGACACAGAGTGAAAGAAAGAAAGAGAGAAAGGGGGGAGGAGCTGGAAGCATCAACTCCCATATGTGCCTTGACCAGACCAGTGCAGGGTTTTGAACTGGCGACCTCAGTGTTCCCAGGTCGACGCTTTATCCACTGCGCCACCACAGGTCAGGCTCAAAAATGCCTTTTTAAAAATGTTCTCAGTTTAACACCTAAGTGGGTTGTATTGTTTTTTTTATTAAAACATAAATTGACATAACATTATATTGGTTTCAGGTGCACAACATAATGATTTTATATCTGTATATATTGTGACATGATCACAATAATATGCCTAGTTAACATTCATCACCACAAATACTTGCTATTACTGTTGCCACTGTGGTCTAAGGCTCAGTTCATTTGTCCTCTTTTCTGGAATGCATCTCTCTCTACAGCTAATCAGCTTTTCTGTTTGACCATGCTTATATTAGATACCTGGCCTCATTTATGAAAGCTGCCACTGTTACTGGATCTATTGAGTGCTCATTTCTTTCTGGTATGCCATGCATCAGGGCTTACTTGTATCTACCATTCTTTGATAGCCCTATAGAAAAACAGGCTTATAATTCTATGAGAGTTTTTCTTGTTCATATTGAGAAAAATAAAGATTTCTTATCATTTTCAAAATTTTGACCATAGCACACCTTTCAGAGGTAAGCTGAGGTAATGTCAAATTGCTACAACATTAATATAAACAAGCTAAGGCAAGTTTAAAAAACTGGCTTTAAAAGGATGCAGAGGAGATTTTCTGATAATTTGGTGATTCTCTTTCTTGAGTGGGACATTTGCATAATTAAGATCCTCCAGGGGTGAAAAAAAAAAAGGCAAAATCACCTTCCTTTTCTCACTTCTGTGTAGGAAAATTGCTGAGAGATCACTGGCAATGACTATAGGGTAGAGATGGTATAGGCAGGGCTTTAGGACAGTTTGTGCTTTTTGTGGATATGCTACACTGGATTATCTATTTCTTTCTTGCTTTCTTGGTCTTGTTTAGACTTCATGTTTCCATTTTGGATTTTTTTAAATCTATAAATAATATTCCATGTGACTGGTGACTTAAAGTTTATCTGTGACCTCCTTACACTGAGAACAGATGATTCTACCCATGATTATGTGGGAACAAGTTTGGGTCAAGGGAAGGGGTTTAAAAGAAAAAATAAAGAAAATTTATCTTTGGTTCAGCTTTATTCACCAGGTTAAATGGTCAGTATTTGCCTAGTGTTAGAGTATTTCTTTGCCTGGAGAATTCTGTGAGGTCATTACCTTTAAAATATATGGTGATTATAGAAAGTTGACCAAAAATTTCTTGTTTTGAGAATTTAATCAAATGTTTCTCTCTTGCAATGCTTAATATTTATTTCCTGAAATTATTGTGAGAAGCAGATGAGCTACTAATAGAATAAGACTTTCCAATCTATAAAGTTTTTTCTGAATAATAACAACTACTTATTTTTATTATTATAACCTATATTTTTATAAAAAGAGTGGTTGGTTGGGTCATACCCATTTGGGAGATTGACTTGCAGTCATAATAAATTTTATTCAGGCATCCAACATCTCTCTATGTGTGGAAAATAAAAGTGAACCTCCAGGCAGGAGATGGCTTGCAGCTCCAGTTCTTTTAAACACAATGTTTTGTCTTAGGCTGCACTAACTATCTTTTCATTTCAGAGCTGGGTGTTGCTGCCTCTTACCAGGTGACCCTTTCTTGGGCTGGGCGAAGGGGCATTTCTCTTTCTTGAAGAATGTAAAATAGGCCCGGTGGACCCCAAATAACAGAGTTGAGTTCCATGATGGTAATTTCCTTTTTATTCTGTTGTGTGTGAATAAAACCTTATTTCCTGTCTTTTTCTTGGGGACTGAGAATGATTTGTAGGATTTATAGTCACTGTAAATTCTGCCTGTGTCCTGACAATGTGCTCTTTGAAAGCAGTCAATGGGGTTGTTGAAGACAATCTATATTTAGCGGTCTAGAACTGAGTATCTTTAAAAGCCACATTCTTGTTTATGTCTATTTTGTAGGTAGTCTATGTAGCGTGGGAAAAAGCATGGGGGACTTTGTGGAGGAGACATTTAACCTTTCATGTGATGTTTTGCTTCTCCCACATATGGGGAAGATTTAGAAGTCTGAATATTAACTATAAAAGTTCTTCCCCCCAGCTCCCTACACACTAGATTGCCTGGTGAGTTTTAAGGATCAAAGTTATTTTTTTCACTTTAAAAACAAATAAATTCTCTTCTATGACTTTTTTTTTGATATTGTGCTTTAATATCTAACTTATATCAAAAAAAAAAAAAAAAAAAAAGAAAAAAAGAAAGTAAAGTAGCATTTACTTAAAAAGGTTATCCACGTTCCTTCTCTGAATGCTGGCTTTGAGCAAACACTTAGCAGCCCCAGCCCATCTCATTGTAATGCAGTCTGCTTGTCCATATTCTGACTATTTCATATCCCCAAAGCAAACAAATAAATATTAGCCACTATTATTAATCTTCTGAATACTATGAGAGACATACTTCCTTTCTCCACTTGATAGAAGTCACAATTAAATTTGGACAACTTCCTCAAGATTACATGACTGCTCAATGCTAGACATAAAAATGAGAATTTAAATCACTTAACCATTATTCATACTGTCTCCCTGCCTCCCAGTAAGTAATTTTTAAGGATTACTGGGATTCAATTTAAGGTCTTTTTACCTTTTCCTCATCTTTTTTAAAACATCCAGTGTGAAGATAACAGGCAGTGCTAAGAGGCTGGGAGCTCTGCCTAGATTGTTAACTCCTTTCCCCAAAAGAGGAAGTTAAGATAGCTAACATTTATTTTACACTTTACATTTAAAAAACACCTTTAAATGTTCAATGCTTTCAATGCTCACAACCACCTTGATAAACAGAATTACATTTTTCCATTTCCATTTGAGGAGGTCATGGCCAAAGACTCAGGCCATTTGCTCAAAATCATAATCTACCTCATCAGGCTTCAGGCCTTTTGGTGTTTCCAGGATACAACTTTGCATAAACATTTTACCCTTTAGAAAGTTGAATTCTTATTTTTCTTTAAAATGAATCAAAGAGTTACTGTACCTTTTGTCATTGTAAAAATTGCATAAGCATTTTTCAACTTCAGGATGAGAATTTGAACTTCCTTGCCAAAGCAAAACTTAGAACCTTATTGGGCTACCTTATTATATTCAACATACCAGTGGATATTTAAAGGTACATATGACATAGTATCTACTAATAAAAATTAGTCTCCTTCCTTCTGTTATCCAAATTCTCCTTTTGTTAGTAGTACTACTAACATGGATGATGGAGAAACAAATACAAGTGTTCTTTCCTGCCACAGGGATGCACAATAGTGAGGGCTTATTCCCATTACACCTCTGGGACTTCCTGGGTTGAGCAGAAGTACAACACTAGTATACTTCAGCTTCTTTCCTGGGCTATGATTTTCCTGCCTGATGCAATGGCTGCTGATGTCTTCAAGAGATCTGTGTCTGATCTTTCCACTTTTCTAGTTTGCTTAAAGAATACATTTGGCTTGCTAATGTGGAAAATAATGTGATGCCAATTTCTCAGTTCAACAGCCTCCAGAACAAAAAATAAAAATAAAAATAAAACAGAAGAATAACAACAATAAAAAAATCCAGGTTTGTGACCAAGCCATTGAAAAGGGTAGGAAAAACATCCTTTCAAAAGAAAAAAATAAAATGAATATCCTAGAGAGAATGAAAGTCAGAATACCTTTCTGCTTTTTTCAGGATGTGCTTCAGATTAGAAAGAAGATCTAAGTGGTCTCTCCTACTTTAAGGTGAACTCAATTTCCCAAATCAGGAAAAGGGCCAGAAATCAGTGTTGCCTGACACATGTTGCCTTATGGTAAGAAAAAGACACCTTAAAAAAGATTATGCTTTAAATATAACCTAGAAATTTGCTTCTAAAAGATGACATCATCTTTTTATTTAAAAGGAACACACCAGCCCAGGCCAGTTGGCTCAGTGGTAGAATGTCAGCCCAGCATGTGGAAGTCCCAGGTTTGATTCTCGGTCAGGGCACACAGGAGAAGCAACCATCTGCTTCTCCACCCTCTCCCTTCTCCTTCCTCTCTATCTCTCTCTTCCCCTCCTGCAGCCAGTGCTCCACTGGAGCAAAGTTGGACCCGGGTGCTGAGGATGGCTCCATGGCCTCTGCCTCAGGCGCTGGAATAACTCTGGCCTCAATGAAACAAGGCCCCATATGAGCAGAGCATCGCCCCCTGGTGGGCATGCCGGGTAGATCCTGGTCGGGTGCACGTGGGAGTCTGTCTGACTTCCTCCCCACTTCTAACTGCAGGAAAATACAAAATAAATAAAAGGAACATACCCAAATAAAAGTTGAAACTACAACTGTAATGATTGTAGTAAAAATGACAACGACAAATTAAACATATTATTTCAAAGATCTGTGATATGGCTTCATATACAACATCAGTATATGTATAGGAATATATATATATATATATTCATATATAATATATTAGGTTCTATAACCATATAAATGTTTTTCCAGTAAAATACATATTGATTTGAAGCTTTTCTGAACAAAACATTTAAGAGAAGTTAAATTCTGGGAAATAATGTCAGCTAAAAGTCTGTCACCACAATTCAACAAGTCCATAGAGTATAAATACTATATATGTTAATTATTTATTGAACTTAAATGTTATGCCATATACTGTATTTGGTGCTAAAGATGCAGAAATAGTAGGTTAAGCCATAATCAGTGTCTTTGTAAATTAAAAACAGTTAATGTTAATTTAAACATTAATTTAACATAATATAAACTAGGTAAAATGAATCTCACTCCAAAGGCAAGGGAAGTGAAGACAAAGATAAATAAATGGGACTACATTAGACTAAGAAGCTTTTGCACAGCAGGAGAAACTGACAGCAAAACAGACAGCTAACTGCATGGGAGATGATATTTTCAAATAACAGCTCAGATAAGGGCCTAATATCCAAAATACACAAAGAATTCATAAAACTGAACAGCAAATAAACAAACAATCCAATAAAGAAATGAGAAGAAGACATGAACAGACACTTCTCTCAGGAAGAAATACAAATGGCCAACAGATATATGAAAAGATGCTGATCTTCATTAGCTTTTAGAGAAATGCAAATCAAAACTACAATGAGATACCACCTCACGCTGTTAGATTGGCTATTATCAACAAGACAGGCAATAACAAATGTTAAAGAGGCTGTGGAGAAAAAAATAACCCTCATCCACTGTTGGTGGGAATGTAAAGTAGTACAACCACTATGGAAGAAAGTATGGTGGTTCCTCAAAACACTAAAAATAGAACTACCATATGACCCAGTAATTCCTCTACTGGGTATATACCCCCCAAAATCAAAAACATTGCCATGTAAAGACACATGCAGCCCCATGTTCATTGCAGCATTGTTCACAGGGGTCAAGACATGGAAACAACCAAAAAGCCCTTCAATAGATGACTGAATAAGAAAGATGTGGTACATATATACTATGGAATACTACTCAGCCATAAGAAATGATGACATTGGATCATTTACAACAACATGGATGGACCTTGATAACATTATATTGAGTGAAATAAGTAAATCAGATAAAACTAAGAACTATATGATTTCATACATTGGTGGGACAATAAAAATGAGACTCAGAGACACAGACAAGAGTATGGTGGTGGTGGAGGGAGGGCCGGGGAGGGGCACAAAGAAAACCAGATAGAAGGTGACGAAAGACAATTTGACTTTGGGTAATGGGTATGCAACATAATCAAATGTCAAAATAACCTGGGGATGTTTTTTTCTGAACATATGTACCCTGATTTATCAATATCACCCCATTAAAATAACAAAAAAACAGTTAATGGAAATTTAAACATTAATTTAACATAATATAAACTAAGTAAAACACAATCCTTAATCATGGGGTTTAGTGTGGTAAGGAAAATAGACTTATAAACAGATATGTACAAGTGTAGGGTAAATAATGAGAGTGGATTTTAAGGGTAATTTGTATACTTTTTTTAAAAAGTAGGGTCAAAATGGGAGGTATAGCAACAGATGGGCTGAATTGCAATGAATTAGAATATTGAATGTGAGTTGAAGGACTGGAGACAGGAAATGCAATAATATATAATTTCTAAACATTTGGCCATGAAGCTGAAAGCATCACTTGTATCTAGATATAAATTATTTGTTTGTTTTTTTTTTTAAGATAGGATGGATGTATATGTGCTGCGGGGAGCAAGGGGTCAGGAGAAAAGTTATGTGACCCTGAAGAGGCCAGAGGAGAGAATTTCTAGCTCAGAAAGTTTGAGTCCTACAGTTCCATGCACAGTATGCACATGACTTAGCAAGCAGGAAGCATGCAATAAGTGTTCCTTGAACTGAAATAAAAACAAGGCTATTTTTTTCTATCTTGTTTTTGATGGTACATTGTTCTCCTCTAGAGAAAATAGTGAATGAGAATTGATTCTGGGCAAGTCTTGATATTTTATTTCTATTTTTTAAATAAACAATGAGAAAAGAAAAATTAAGAAAGAAAAAATATTTTTAAAGACTTTGCATAGAGCTCAAAGCTCAGTAAAAGAATAGTTTGAGGTAGAAGCAGGAAAGAGAGCAACCCTATATACAGTGTGAATGAGCCATGCATAAGAAGGATTAATGAATGAAGACCTCGATAAGATAATACTATTAAAAATGAAAAGAATCATAGAAATGATGTGGCATTTTTAAGCTGAGAGTACAATATTCTGGAAAAGGCAGCACAAAAACTATTAGTCTTCATTGACAGAAAGAATGTTATTAATTACTTTGTGCAATATAATGACTGTCCCTTTGTCTGACAGAAAGCTAATCCATATAATGTATGAATGGAGAATTCAAAAACAATTACAGTATGCTGTGCTCTGCTGAGAAGACAATATTTAGAAAGAGTTTCATAGTCAGGATGATTGCTAGGGTAAAATAATGTTATTTTCCAAAGTAACAGGAGAGAGAGAGTCCTGAACAGTCAAGGAACATTCTTATATCTTTCTAAAATTCTTAAAGTAAAATAAGTAAGAAAATTTTCTAATATTTCAGGCCAATTCAACTCCTGTTTCAGAGTTTTTGCCTCATGGGGTACTTTCTTGAAAGGACAAAGCTTATGTATACCTGAATTGTAATAAAAACTAACAAGGGCTGCTCTGCTAGTGGCTAGTGGGAAGCCAGAACACTGCCATTTCAATTTTCCCTTCTCTCCAACCTGCCCCTTGCCCCAGCCTTCTGTCTGTTAAGAAATCTTCATGGATCTCAATGTGAAAACTATTTTGTACTTTATTTAATCTTTTTAAAATGATCCTTGTTTTTGAAAATTCTATTCAGTTTGCTCGTTGTCAACATAACCCTCTGAACCCCAAGTTTCTCCTCCCCTCCAGGCTCATCACTTCCAGCTTCCTTGGAAGCTAGTACCAGACCTTAAGTGTCTGAGAATCACCTGTTAGTGTGCTGGTTGCCAGGTGGTGCCAGTCGTGTATCAGAATTATGTATATTTGGTACTACTTGAGAGAAGCCCTACTACGCAGAACCCACTCAGCTCTCATGTCCCTCACCTTGCCACCAAAAGGAAAAAACTAACATTACTGAGATTTAGAACCCTTATACTGCTCACTCTTTGTCTGATCCTCCAGAGGTCAAAGAGAAAGAACAGATTAAGTAAATTGGAGTTATTTGTTAAGCAAAGTATAGATATTTTTAAGAGCATGGGTTTTCCCTCAGATGGATATAGGTTCAAATCCTAATAATAGCCATTACCAACCAAGAGAGATTATCTTTCTGAGTCTCAGTTTCACCAAATGTACAAAGTAGACAGTAGTCACTACAAATAGTGTTGATTTTTAGAAATGACGTAGGTTAAATTTCTAACACTGTTCCTGGTTCAGGAAAACCACTCAATAAATAATAATTATTAGCATCATTTTTATAAGGTCTATATGTTCTCATTTTTCTAGAGTGTTGTGATGAAATGGGTTATTATGTAAAATGTATCAGAGTTAGTATAATGTACTGTACACCAGAGCTGCCTGCTTAAAAACACACGGAAGGTTGGTCGATACTGCTAGCACCAATACTTGCCTGTCATAACATTCTACTTAAACAATCAATAGACAAATAGAAAAACCTTAATGATTTAGCATATCATTAGTATAATGCAGGGTCTGCTTGGGAGGCAACCTGAACTATAATTGGAAATTAGAAGGAAGTGATTTTTTTAAAGGCCATTCTGTTTTTTTGGCAGCTATCTATTCATAGCATGTTACTTGTGCTTTCTTTGTCAAGTACAGAAAAACAGAAAGCACAAAAATCAATTTGGACTGGGGTGGGGGTGGGGTAGAACTGGCAGAGACACAGGCTATTTCTCATGGTAGAGTCTGATCCATGTTATGCAACAAGTGATCACTGTGAACTTGGCCTGAGTCTTTTGCTGGGCTGCTCCTTTGATAATTTTTTTGGACACACAGAGAAATTCTTTTGTACATGTGGGGTTTATGGATTTCTCCTTAGGACATGGTGTTTTGTTGTTGTTTGGTTTTTTTTATACCTGCTGGGTGTACAAGGCTGTGGAGTAAGTGGAGGATGAGACTAAGGCGTGGATGTAGACCCAGGTTTGCAATATATTAGCTATGTGATCTTGATAAAATATCTTAATAACTTGACATTTGTTTTTTTCATCTATCAGAGTACTAAGCAAAGAGGAGGCATTTCCCACTCAGATTCCAAGTAAGGAATGTACTGTGGGAAAGCAATGGAGGTGACCCAGAGAGGCTGGTTTAAACTGTGGCCAAAGAAGTATCTTTGTGCCTAATCTAAGACATTCAAATTCCATTAAAAATAGTCAAGTTTCAAGAGAAAACATTTGTTTACTGAGAATTTGAGCCCTCTGAACCAGATTCTGTTTCAGGTCTTTTTTAGTTTTATCATTTGGGCCATGCTGGCACCAGAAGTGGCACCAAAGGGTATTGAAGGTTGTCAAACTACAGTGACTTGTCAAATAACATTTAACTATGGTTCAAGTGTGTAAAAAATAAGCTTGTTAGTTATACTAGTTCTAAAACAAAAACTAAATGAATTCCAGTTTAATTAGAATTAAATCTAGGATTATTAGGTAACTTTTCAAGAATTTTTAAGTATACCAAAAATGTACAACTTTGGGAAAAAAAGTCGATTTGACGATATTAGCTCCAAAGTCATTCATCATCCTCTATGCAACTACATACATACCTAACAGTGCTTCCTTAATGGCCACTCACCAGGAACTCAATCCATTTGTCTCCATTATAAGAAAGAGGAAGTATTTTACTTATAGAACCACTAAAATGTCCACTGTTGCTTTATTCTGCATTTTGAAGTAATAAAAAAACCACAGAGGTTGCATTCCAAACTCTTCAGCCCAAGTAAGACTTTATTGATCATTCCCAAATCAAAGAAATAAGAACCTAGGAGGCAATGACCCAAACTATCACCTGATGGACAAGCATCTCAATTTAAAAAATCACTTATACTTTAAAGGACTCCTTGATTTTGCAACACACTATGTCATATAGATAGTGAGTTCTATAGTACATCAGAGCCAAATTAGGATTTAAAAAAATATTTTTTTCTGAAATAATTACTCTGTAAAGGTTCACAGAAAATTGCAAAAGCAACACAGAAAAGACCACTGTACCTTCACTCAGTTTCCCTCCACTGTTTACCTTTTATGTAGCGTACAATATCAAAACTAGGAAACTGACATTGCTATTTAAGTATTTGATTGGTTCTTCCATGTCATTGCATATGTACATTCATGTAACCATTATCGGAATCAAGATACACAACTGTTTCATCACCACATTCTCTATGTGGTGCCCTTTTGTCATCACACTCATATTCCTACTCCCACCACCATCCCTGACCCCAGCATTAATTTATTGTCCATCTCCATAATTGTGTCGTTGTGAGAATGGTATACTAGTGGAATCATATAGGAAATTATACAGTGACGTTTTTATATTGGATTTTTTCACTTGCAAAATGTCTTTGAAATTTATTTGAGTTGTTCATTTCTTTCTATTTTTGTGCATTGTTTTAATTGTAGAGTTATATTCAGTGATACAGATTTGTGTAACAATTCACCTATAAGGCATTGTATTTGTTTCCAGTTTGAAGCATTATAAAGCAAAACTGCTATTAACAACAACACAGGTTTTTTGTGGATATAAATTTTATTTCTCTTAATTTCCCAAATGGGCAATTGCTGCCTTATATGTTTAATATGTTTTGCTTTTAACTAAATTATTAAATTAATTTTCAAGATGGCTGAATCATTTTATATTCCCACCAGTAATGCATGAGAAATCTAGTTTCACTTCATCTTCATCAACATTTTATCACGATTTTTAAATTTTTAGTTGTTCTGAAAGGTGTGTAGTGATATATCATTGTGGTTCTGATAATTAGTGATGTTGAATATCTTTTATGTTTATTTCTTTTAATATTTCT
The DNA here is from genome assembly GCA_037038555.1 of Rhynchonycteris naso. Lineage (NCBI taxonomy): Eukaryota > Metazoa > Chordata > Mammalia > Chiroptera > Emballonuridae > Rhynchonycteris > Rhynchonycteris naso. Next base: position 236,987,833 of record CM072998.1, read on the forward strand.
TCTTCAGTGAAATATATCTTTACATTATTTAATTTTTTTTCTAATTAGATTTGCTTGTTGATTTGTTTCTTACTGCTGAGTTTTGAGAGTTTTTTATGTAGTCTGAAGATGAGTCCTTTTAACAGATCTGTGGTTTGCAAATACTTCTTTCATAGTCAGTAATTTATTTTTTATTATGTTAACAGGGTTTTTTGTGGGGTAAAAATTTTAAGCTTGATTAAATTTAGTCCATCATTTTAAAATTTTTTACAGATCATAGTTTTCTTGTCTAAGAACTCAATAAATTCTTAGGTCCTAAATATTTTCTTTTACAGTTTCTTGTGCCTACACATATTATAGTTTTATATTTTACATTTAAATCTATTGTCTATTTTGAGTTATTTTTTGCATAAGGTGTTAGTTTTAAGTTGAAGTTTATATATACCGTTTTTGCTTATATGTGTCCAATTGCTACTGTGCCATTTATTGAAAAAGCTTTCCTTCCTTTATTGAATTAATTTTGAACCCTTGTCAAAAATCAGTTGGTCTTATGCATGTGTATGTAGGGGGTATTTCTGGGTTCTCAAACCTGTTCCATTTATTGATGTGTTCAGTCCTTCACCAGTGCTATCAGTCTTGATTACTGTAATTGTATAATAAGTCTTAAAGTTAGCTAAATAGTTTCTCTCACTTTATTGTTTTTCATAAGTGTTATAACTATTTTAGTTCTTTGTAACTAGTATATATTATTTCGGAATAATCTTGTATCTACAAAAGAAATTGTAGATCTTGAAAAACTTGAACTTAATAGAAATTTTATTAAACCATATTATCAATTTAAGGAGAATTGATATCTTTATTATGTATCCTTCTAGTTTATGAACAGACATTCCTCTCATTTATTTAGATATTAATTTCTTTTATCAACATTTTTGTAGTTTTCAGCATACAAGTCTTATAAATATTTCCTTAGATTTACACATAAGTATATCACAATTGTGTTGTTTTTAGAATGGTAAATGTATTATAGTTTTAATTTCAGTGTCCATGTATTAATTTTTAGTATACAGGCATACAATCTTTTTTTGACAATTTTGCATAGATCTTGAATCCTGTGGCCTTGCTGAATTCAATTATCAGTTGTAAAAGTTGTTTTTTTTTTTCTTACTGGTAGATTTCTCTTAGGATTTTTCTATGAAATACTATTATGCCATCTGTAATTAAAAATGGTTTAACTTTCTTTCTAAGTTGTATGCCTTTACATTATTTTTCCTCATTGAAGTGGCTAGCATTTCTAATATTATGCTCAATAAGAGTAATAAGAACTGCTTTTCATTGCTTCTTCTTGACTACAGGGAGAAAGCATTCAATTTTATAACATTAAATATCATCTTAGTGGTAAGTTTTGTATAGATTTATTTTTAGCAATGAAGGATTTCCCATCTGTTTTTAGTTTTCTCATATTGTAATCATGAATGGATGTTAAGTTTTGTCAAATACTTTCTTGCATCAATTGAAAGAATTACATGACTTTTGTTTTAATATGGTAGACTTCATCATTGACTTTTATAAATTAAACCAGCCTTGCATTCCTGGAATAAATGCATTTGATCAATATATATAATTCTCTCCATATGATGCCAAATTATATTTACTAATATTTTCTTTTAGCTTTTTGGTTTTGTATTCATCAGTGCTATTGTTTTTTAGTGTTTTATATACTACTTTTGGTTTTGGTATCAGGATAATGTTAACTTCATAAAATAAACTGACTAATGTTATTATTTTGTGAAATATTTGTGTTAATTTTGTAAAAATGTTTTATAGAAAAAGTAGCTGGATACAAAATAAATATACAGAAATCAGTTGTATTTTTATACAGCAATAATTAATTATCAGAAAGAAAAAACTAAGAAAGCAATACCACTCACAACTGCTTCAAAAAGAATAAAATACCTAGGAGTAAAATTAATCAAGAATGTAAAACACTTGTACTTTAAAATATAAGATACTTAAAAAAGAAATGAAGAAGATACATACACATGGAAACATATAGAGTGATCATGAATAGGAAGAACTAACATTATTAAAATATCATTACTACCTGAAACAATCTAGAGATTCAATACAATTTCTATCAAGATACTAATGGTGTACTTCACAGAACTAGAACAAATATTTCAAAAATTTATATGGAACCAAGAATTGTAGATATAAAACAGGCTAACAGCTGTTGGGGATGGATATATAAACCAGAATGGAAAGGTGTAGAGATTTAGTAAAATAAATAAATTGAAAGAGAAAAAAGGAAAGAAAGAAAGAAAGAGAGAGAGAGAAAGAAAGAAAGAAAGAAAAAGAAAGAAAGAAAGAAAAAAAGAAAGAAAGAAAGAAAGAAAGAAAGAAAGAAAGAAAGAAAGAAAGAAAGAAAGAAAGAAAGAAAGAAGTTCATGGACACAGATGACAGTGTGATGATTGCTGGGGATGTGGGGCTGGGAGGTGGAGGAAAGGTATAAATTGTGATGAACTGAGAGGTGACTTGGAAGTGGAGCTGAACACACACTGTAGTGTGCAGAAGATGTAGAATTGTGCATCTTAAACTAGTGTAATATTTTATTATTTATTCAGAGGCAGATTAAGATTGATTGAGGTCACAGGAGCAGAAGAAAATATTGGGTCCCTTAAAAAAAAAGAGAGGTACAGGGAAAATAAAAATACATGCTAACCATATTTATACACAAATAAAAAATATTATGTACTATTAATGTTCAAATTGCACATATGAAACCAAACTTGGTGTCATAAGAAAAAAGTGTAAAGTTGGGGATTTGCAGGGCCCTACAGAAGTCGGGACCCAAGGTGCATGCCCAGTGCGCCTGCCATTAAATCCGCCTGTGTTATTTTACTTTTTTTCAAGAAAGACAGAGAGAGAGAGAGAGAGAGAGAGCCGAAAAGCATCAATTCATGGTTGTATCACTTCAGTTGTTCATTGATTGCTTCTCATATATGCCCTGAATGGGGGGCTCCAGCAGAGCCAGTTACCCCTTGTTCAAGCCAGTGACGTTGAGGTCAATTTAGAAGCCTTAAGCTTCAAACCAGCAACGACTGGATCCAGTCAATGACCCCACGCTCAAACAGGATGAGCCAGTGCTCAATTCGGCGACCGTGGGATGTCGAACCTGGGACCTCAGTGTCCCAGTCAATGTTCTATTTACTGTGCCACCACTTGTCCAGCTGAAACCTGTATAATTTTGTTAACCAGTGTCTCTTCAATAAATTCAACTAAAAAATTAAATAGTAGACGCTTTATTGAATTCTCTAGTGAAATCATTTGGACTGGAGACACATCTTTGGAAGTTTTATGATTACTAATACAGTGTCCTTAATTATGGCAAAGCTGCTCAAATTATATAGTTTATATTGGGTGAGTTGCAGTATTTTATGCTTTCTAAGGAAATAGTCCAGAGATTCCAAGATGGCAACTGAGTAGGAGGACGTTCCAACTGCCACCTCCCAGGACTAAACTGGATTACAACTTAATTTAAAAACAATCATTTTGAAAAGCCAACTTTGGACTAAACAAAGAGGAGTCCATAACCAAGGATCACAAAAGAAGCCACACCGAGATTGGTAGGAAGATCAGAGATGCAGAAAGGACTGCCCCACTTCCACGAGTGAAAGGCGGCAGAGGGTCAAGAGGAACTCTCACTGCAGGAGGTAGCCCTAAGAGATGTGGGTGCTCAGCCCCAGGCCTGGAGCCCATCCTAGAGCCCCAGAGCCTAGAAGAGGTACCCAGACAGGATTTGATGGTGAAAAAAGTTGGGTTTCTGTCTGTGTGAAAGAGACAGCTCTCTGAGACTCAGACTCTGTCTTAAAGGGCCCACACAGAAAATCTCACAGTCACTTACCCAGGGTTCCGGGGGAGGGAGAACTGAGATGACTGGAGTTGCATGAGGAAAGTGTAAAGTTGGAGGCCCAGGGAGAAAACGGGTGGGGGATGGCCACCCTAACCTTTGTGATGAGTTGTTCTCCAGTACTGCAGTTGCCATGTTTCTTGGTCAGAGTGTCCCCTCAGAGTGGTATCAGTCTGGGGAAATGCAACTTCTCTATCCTTGGCAGTCTCTCCTGCTCCAGTGAAGGTGAAGGGTTGTTCTGGGAAGCCAGGAAGCAGGGGGCACATAAATGACTCAGTTTTCTGGTGCTGAGGCTGGAGCTACACCCACGCACTTTCCTGAGTCTATGACTGGTGCTTCTATTTCACAGGAGACTCACTTGAAACTGTGGGGGGGCAGACCACACCTCTGGGTTTCAGAGGCCACAAAGACTGGACTCCCGAGGTCACATTCTACTGAAGTCTATGAAAAAACTCTTGACAGACTGAAAGCTGGGGCTGAGGGGTGGAGCCACACCCACCACCATTCTTAATCCCTGAAATGCTGCAGGCTTTAGAGTTAGACTCTAGAGACCAACAAGCAGCTGGCAGACAGAAGCTACAGAAGAAAATACTCAGGGAATCTTGGCCTTTTAAAGAGAATTTCCCCCAGGCCCAGGGTGAGTAAAAGCCAGCCTCGGTGTGCAGCTGGCATTTTCATGTGCACCTGGGCCCAGCAGAGGCAGCCCAAAACTCTGGATTGCTTGTAGCTCTAAGAAGATTGCTGAGGGCCAGTCACAGGTAGTGTCTCCCACTGGTCTGCACCAATTTTCTGCCAGTGAGGCACAGGGCTGGCACATCCAGTGGCCAGCTGCAGAGAGCAACAGTCCAGGACCTACCAGCCCTTGCTAGAATGGTATCCTAATGAAGAGCTAATTATACCTGGCCCAGCTGAAGTGAGTTCTGCTCTCTGTGATCGGCACATGCACAGCAGCTCATGTGCATTGGATTGGGTGGAGCAACACAGTCAGCTGGCCTCTGTGCTGGATATTTTACCCTGCTTGGTTAGACTCCAAAGGGGAAAAAGAGAGATGTTTGGAGTATATACATTAAAAGTGTGGGTCTCTGTGAGCCTATTATTGGGTCTGGTTGAAGGGTGTAGCCACTTTCTGGGGGGCACAATCAGTGTACTCTGTCAGTCTTTCTCCCTGAGACCAGTGTCTCGTCAGCTGTAAGGATTTCTGCAGAGGGAACTGTTAGCCTTATGTGATCTGAACCTGCTGTTCACTTTGAGGAGAAATAAAATTTGAGTACCCAGAAATGGCTGAGGGATTAGGCTCTGAAGTAGAAGCCACATCCCTGTACTGAGGTACTGCCTGAACGGACCTTGAAGTAGGGGGTCCCACTAATGTTGTATTCCCAACCTCAGCTTTTCTAACTCAACAAGCTTGCAACCTGTAGATTGGGTGAAGCCAGTCTGAGCCCACACTACAGTCTTTCTACAGAAGACTGGGAAGAGCTGCAAGCGGAGGTGGAGCAGCTGGAAAGTGGAGGCAAATCTTATGGAGATTGAAGCTGGATTTTGTGGAGCTGCTGTCATCTCTAAGCAGGAGTAAGCTGATTCTTATACACAAGTTGGCCCCTCCCACATGCTCAGACACAGAAAATGCAAACAAAAACAGCAAAAAGAGCAATATCTGCAGACAAGTAGCCCACCGCAGGTTCACAACAGCTGACGACAACCTAAGGAGATCTAGAACCAAGACAACTGCTAGCTGGTAGCAGAGAACAACAAACCAAGACTCATCAATCTACACAAGCAGCATGCCCAAAAGAGGAGCCTATACACAGAAAAAATGAGTAGACAAAGAAATGTGACCCAAATGAATCAAAAGAGAACCCCCCCCCAAAAGAACTGAATAAGATGGAAGTAATGAAAATACCAGATGCACGGTATTAAAACAATGATTTTTAGAATGCTCACAGATCTTAGAGCAATAATGGGTGGACACAATGAGCACCTAAATAAAGAGATAGCAAGCATCAAAAAGAATATTGAAATGATAAAAAAAAGAACCAGTCAGAAATGACAAATACAATATCAGAAATGAAGAGTGCACTAGAAGAAATTAACAGCTGGCTGAATGAAGCAGAGGATTGAATCAGAAATTTACAAAACAAGATAAATGAAAGCAATGAAGCAGAGCAGCAAAAAGAAAAGAGACTCAAAAAGTCTGAGAAAACTCTAAGAGAGCTCTCTGACAACATGAAAAGAAACAACATCCGCATCAAAGAGGTTCCTAAAGAAAAAGAGAACAAACAAGGGATAGAAAAACTGTTTGAAGAAATCATAGCTGAAAACTTCCCTAAATTGATGAAGGAAAAAGTCACACAAGTTCAAGAAACACAGAGAGTCACAGTAAAGAGGAACTCAAGGAGGCTTACCCCAAGACACATTCATAATTAAATTTTCAAACTTAAGAGACAGAGAAAGAAAACTAAAAGCTACAAGAGAAAAGCAGTTAATTCTATTCAGAGGAGCCACCATAAGGTTGACATCTGACTTCTCAACAGACACACTTACAGTCAGAAGGGATTGGCAAGAAATATTCAAAGTGATGCAAAGCAAGATCTTAAAATGAAGACTTCTTTATTCAATAAGGTTATCGTTTAAAATTGAAGGAGAAATAAAAAGCTTCCCAGACAAAAAAAAAAAAAAAAAGAAAAACAAAAACTCAAGGAATTCATTACAATCAAACCAGTACAGCAAGAAATGTTAAGGGGCCTGCTGTAAAAATAGCAAAGAAACAGCAGCTTTAAATGACACACTAGATCAAATGGATAAAATAGATATCTTCAGAACCTTTCACCACAAAGCAGCAGATTATACATTCTTTTCAAGTGCTCATGCTACATTCTCCAGAATAGGCCACATGTTAGGACACAAAACGAGTCCCAAAAAATTTAAGATTGAAATCATATCAAGCAAGCATCTTCTCTGATCACTATGGCATGAAACTAGAAATCGACTGCAATAGAAAAATTAAAAAACATTCAAACATCTGAAGGCTAAACTGCATGTTATTTAATAATACATGGGTTAACAATGAGATCAAGAAAGAAATAAAATATTTGTTTGAAACAAATAAAAATGAACATACAACAACTTAAAATTTAGAGGACACAACAAAAGCATGCCTGAGAAGAAAGTTCATAGCATTACAGGCATACCTTAAGAAACAAGAGAAAGCTCAATGAAACAACTTAACCCTGCATCTAAAAAAACTAGAAAAAGGACAGAAATAAAGCCCCTAGGAGGTAGAAGGAAGGAAATAATAAAGATCAGAGTAGAAATAAATGACATAGAGGCTAATGAAACAATACAGAGGATCAATGAAATCAAGAGCTGGTTCTTTGAAAAGGTAGAAAAGATTGATAAACCTTTAACTAGACTCATCAAGAAAAAGAGTAAGAGGACTCAAGTAAATAAAATAAAAAAATGAAAGTGGAAAAGTAAAACTGACACCGCAGAAATACAAAGGATTGTAAGAAAATACTATGAAGATCTGTATGTCAAAAAATTGGACAACATAGGTAAAATAGATAAATTTTAGAAACATATAATCTTTGAAAACTCAATCTGGAAGAATCAGAAAACCTAGAGACCAATTACAACAAATGAAATTGAAACAGTTATCAAAAAACTTCCAGAAAACAAAAGTCCTAGACCAGATGGCTTCACAAGCAAAATTTACAAATATTTAAAAAATAACTAATACCTTTTCTTCTCAAGCTATTTCAAAAAAGTCAAGAGGAGGGAAGACTGCCAAAATCCTTTTATGAGGCAAGCATAATCCTCATTCCAAAACCAGGTTAAGACACTACACAGGAAAAAAAGAACAACAACAAAAAACCCTTATAAGTTAATATCCCTGCTGAACTTAGATGCTAAAATTCTCAACAAAATATTAGCAAATGGAATCCAGCAATACATGAAAAAAATGAAACATCATGATCAATTGAGATTTAATCTGGGGAGGCAAGGCTGATACAATATTCTCAAATCAATCAATGTGATTCATCACATAAACAAAAGGAAGGATAAAAAATATATAATATCAATAGATGCAGAAAAAGCATTAGATAAAATGCAGCACCCATTTATGATCAAACTATCAGCAAAGTGGGAATACAGTGAACATACATCAACATGATAAAGGTCATCTATGACAAACCGACAGCCAACATCATACTCAATAGGAGAAAATTAAAAGCAATCCCCTTAAGGAACAAGGCAGGAGTGCCCCCTTTTACCACTCTTATTCAACATAGTTCTGGAAGTCCTAGCCACAGCAAAAAGAAAAGAAGAAGAAATATAAGGCATCCAAATTGGAAAAGAAGATGTAAAACTGTCATTTGCTGATGACATGATACTGGACATAGAAAAACCTAAAGTTTCAGTCAAAAACTACTAGACCCAATAAATGAATTTGCAAGGTGGCAGGATATAATATTAATATTCAGAAATCAGTGACATTTTTATACACCAACAATAAACTTTCTAAAAGAGAAATTAAGGAAACAATTCTCTTTACTATTGTAAGCAAAACAATAAAGTACCTAGGAGTAAATATAACACCTGTACTCACAAAATTATAAAACATTGATAAAGAAATCAAGGAAGATACAAACAAGTGGAAGCATTACCATGTTCATGAATAGAAAGAATAAACATTATTAAAATGTTTATATTACCCAAAGCAGTTTATAAATTCAACGCAATTCATACTAAAATACCATTAGCATACTTCAAAAATATAGAACAAATAGTCCAAAAATTTATATGCAACCAAAAAAGAACACAAATAACCTCAGCAATCTTGAAAATGAAGAATAAAGCTGGAGGTGTCACACTTTCTGATATCAAGTTATACTACAAGGCTACTGTACTCAAAACAGCCTGGTACTGGCATAAGAACAGGCACATAGATCAATGGAACAGAACAGAGAACCCAGAAATAAACCCACACCTTTATGATCAATTGATATTTTTTTAACTTTTTTTTTTTAGATTTTATTTATTTATTTTAGAGAGAAGAGAGAGTGAGAGAGAGAGTGTGAGAAGGGGGAGAAGCAGGAAACATCAACTCATGTGCCTTGACTAGAGAAACTTAGGGTTTTGAACTGGCAACCTCAGGGTTCCATGTCGACACTTTATCCACTGTGCCACCATAGGTCAGGCTATGGTCAATTGATATTTGACAAAGGAGGCAAGAACATACAATGGAGTAAAGACAGTCTCTTTAAATGGTGCTAGGAAAACTGGACAGGTACATGCAAAAAAGTGAAACTAGACCACCAACTTACACCATTCACAAAAATAAACTCAAAATGAACAAAAGACTTAAATGTAAGTCGTGAAACCATAAACATCTTGGAAGAAAACATAGGTAACAAAATCTTCAATATCTCTCGTAGCAATCTACAGACAAGTGAAATAAAGGACAGGATGAACAATGGGACTATATAAAACTAAAAAGCTTTTCAACAGCCAAAGACAGCATTAACAATATAAAAAGACAATCCACACAATGGGAGAATATATTCACCAATACGTCTGATAAGGAGTTAATAACCAAAATTTATAAAGAACTTCTAAAACTCAACACCAGGAAGGTAAACAATCCAATTAAAAAATGGTCAAAAGAGCTGAATAGACCATTTTCCAAAGAGGACATACAGAAGGCCAATAGGCATATGAAATATTGTTCAACATTACTAATCATCAGAGAAGTGCAAATTAAAACCACAATGAAATACCACCTCATATCTGCCAGAATGGCACTCATCAACGAATCAACACAGAATAAGTGCTGGTGAGGATGTGGAGAAAAGGGAACCCTCCTGCACTGCTGGTGAAAATGCAGACTTCTGCAGCCACTTTGGAAAATAGTATGGCATTTCCTCAAAAAAATTAAAAATGAAACAGCCTTTTGATCCAGATAGCCTACTTTTAGGAAAATATTCTAAGAATACCAAATCAGTGATTCAAAAGAAGATATGCTCCTTGATGTTTATTGCAGCTTTGTTTACAAGAACCAAGATCTGAAAACAGCCCAAGTGTCTGTCAGTGGACAAGTGGATTAAAAAGTGATGGTACAGCCTTGGCAGGTTGGCTCAGCGGTAGAGCATCAGCCCGGTGTGTGGAAGTCCTGGGTTCAATTTCTGGTCAGGGCACACAGGAGAAGTGCCTGTCTGCTTCTGCACCCTTCTCCCTCTCTTTCCTCTTCATCTCTCTCTTCCCCTCTCATAATCAAATCTCTTGGAACAAAGTTGGCCCAGGTGCTGAGGTGGTTCCATGGCCTCCTCCTGAGGCACTAGAATGGCTTTGGCTGCAATGTAGCAATGCCCCTGATGGACAGAGCATCGCCCTCTGCTGGGCATGCCGGGTTGATCCCGATAAGGTACATGAAAGAGTCTGTCTGACTGCCTCCTTGCTTCTAACTTCAAAAAAATACACACACACTAAAAAAAGCAGTGGTACATATGCACAATGGAATACTATGTGGCCATGAAGAAGAAGGAAATCTCACCTTTTGTGATGGCATGGATGGACCTGGAGACTATTATGCTAAGTGAAATAAGCCAGGCAGAGAAAGACAAATATCATATGAACTCACTTATATGTGGAATCTAAGAAACAAAATGAATTAGGAACAAAATAGAGGCAGAGGTCGGGTCATGGGGTCTTAGAGCCAGAGGGACAGCTTTCAGAGGAAAGGGGGATGAGTGGATGAGATCAGAGAAGGTGAAGGGATTAGTGAAATTGTATATACATAACACAGAGATAGCAGTAGCAGGATGGCAGGTCTCAGAGGGAAGAGTGGCAGGAGTTGGGGGGAGAGGGGTAAAGAGATTATAGACAGGGACATGGGGAAGGGGGGGAGGTTGTTGTATTTAGTGGGATGCTTAAATCCATGTTAACACAATAAGTAAAAATTAATTTAAAAAAATAAGGAAATAAATAAAGAAAATATTCTATTCATTTAAGTTGTCAAGTTTATGTGTGTAGTGTTGTGTATATTATTTTACATTTGTCATATAGGGTCTGTAGTGATTTCTTGATTTCTGGTGTTGCTAACTTGTGGTCTATGTTGTTGTTTTTTTTCACTTGTCACTATTGCTAAAATTTTGAGAATTTTAACATTTCGAAGAACAAAGTTTTTGTCTTATTAGTTTTCTTCTTTTTTAATTTTCACCTTCATTGATTTCAGCTTTTTATTTCTTTCCTTCTACTTGCTTAGGTTTATTTTGTTCTTCTATTTCTGATTTCTTGAAGTAAAAGCTTAGATTATTGATCTATAATGTTCCCTTTTTCTCAGTGTAGGTGTTTAATGTTAGAATTTTCTCCTCAGCATGGCTTTACCATTTTTCTTTAAGTTTTAATATTCTGTATTCTTATACACTTAAATGTAATTTTTAATTTCCCTCAGACTTGTTTACCTCTGGCTTATTTAGAAATGCTTTGCTTAGTTTCCAAATATTTGAAAAAGTTTTTGTTACTTTCTGTTTCTGATTTCCAGTTTGGTTCCTATGTGATCAGAGTACACTCTTTGTATGATTTGAATTTTTAAAAATTTGTTTTGGTTTATTTTATGTACCAGATAGTATCTATCATAGAATTTGTTCCTGGGTTACTTAAAAAATGTATATTCTGTAACTGGGTAAAATGTTATATAAATGGTTGATGTGTTGTGTTTCTATATTCTTGCTGATTTTCTGTCTAGATACTTTGTCAATTGTTGAGAGGTGGCTGTTGATATCTTCAACAAAATGGAAAATTTGTCTATTTCTTCTTTTTAATGAACCAGGTAGCTTTTATTTTATTTTATTCATTTTAGCGAGGAGAGACAGAGAGAGAGAGAGAGAGAGAGAGAGAGAGAGAGAGAGAGAGAGAGAGAGAGAGAGAAAGAGAGAAAGGGAGGAGGAGCTGGAAGCATCAACTCCCATATGTGCCTTGACCAGACCAGTACAGGGTTTTGAACTGGCGACCTCAGTGTTCCCAGGTCGACACTTTATCCACTGCGCCACCACAGGTCAGGCTCTATTTCTTCTTTTGATCTTAATTTTATTTTAATTATTTTTCAGTTCTAGAGTTTGTTGCATATACCAGGACATCTATGCTTCTTGCTGGGTTAGCCTTTTATTATTATATAATGGTCCCTCTGTCCTTGATAATTTTTCTTGCCCTGAAATATATCTAATATTAATATAACCACATCTACTTAACTTTTATTAATGTTTTCATAGTATAGCTTTTCCCATTCTTTTACTTTCATCCTACCTGTATTATACTTGAAGTGAGTTTCTTAGACAGAATATATACTGCTCCCAAAAATCAGGGGATATTTTATCATTTCATATTCATTTTGACATATCTCCTAATTTTTATGAGCAGTAATAGGTCATGTTATTTTAAATTTTGATTTGTCAATCTTTCGCCTTCAATTGGTTTATTTCTACCAGTTACATTTAGAAGTCCGGTGTGATATACCCATTTTCCCACAGAGCCTCCTATTGCATTACTTATATTTAATGTGGTTATTAACATTATAGGGCTTAAATATGTCATGATTTTTTGTTTTCTGTTTGTTGTGTTTTATGTTTTTCTCTTTCCTTTTTCTACCTTCCTTTGGGTTAGTTGAATATTTTATTTTAGAATTATAGTTTTATCAATTGTGTTTAATCTATATAAATCTTTATATAGATTTTGACACTAAAATTTTTAGTGGTTTATTCATGTATTATATATGCATAACATGTCCCAGTCTTCTGGTTCTACTAGCTTGAGGGAAATATAGAGGTCTTTTCTCCCTTTAGATTTTTTACCATACCCAATTATAACTATATGTGCATATACATTTTCTCTTCATACATTAAGAATCAGTCTGTGTTACAATGTTTGTTTACACTGTCAAACATAATTAAGAACTCAAGAGGAGAAGAAAAATGAATATTTATCTATATTTTACCTCTTTATCTTGGTCTTTCTTCTGTCCTAAAGTGTCAAGACACCTTCTTTTATAATTTCCTTTCTTTTTAGACAACTTATATTAGTTATTCTTTTAAAGTAGGTAAGCTGGCAACACATTATCTTATTTTTTCCTTATCACAGAATGTCTTGATTTTCCCTTCATCTTTGAAGGACATTTTTACTGGATATAGAATTCTGGTTGACACTTTTAAAATTCCAGACTTGAAAATATTGTGCTGCTCCTTTCTGGCCTCTCAGGTTTCTAAGGAGAATTGTAATACCATCCAAACTGGTTTTCTTCTATAGATAACACTGGGGAACAATTTTTTTCTTATTTTCTGATGCATGAGGTTTTAGAACTGTTTCTATATATTTATGCATTGCTGATTCCAAACCAGAAATCCATTAATCCATTTTTTGGTGCATGCTCTAGTTTTTATGCAACTTTAATTTATTTTTGTTATAGTTAATGGCATCCATTGGTTTTTAAATTGGAGTTTTAAAGGGCAATGACTCTTGGATTGAACATAACCACAAGGCAATTAATGTTTTACAAACATCATTTTGACATAATTGTACTTATTTTTAAATGTAAAAAATTATTATCTAATAAAAACACCCTCTTATTTTGTTTTAAGATTGAATCATGGCTTCTTCGAATAGACATAAATGTAAGAATAGTCCTGACACCTTCTGTTATGTATGTGGCTGGTACACACCTCAACGTTAAAGGCACAATATTTTATGATTTGTGACACGTGCACATATTGCCTATTTTCAAGTTCCCCTCGGCGATCAAGACAAGAGTTGGGTTCCTTATATTGTGTGTCATAATTTTGAGGAAATGCTTCATGACTGGACAAAAGGAAAATGCAAAGGAATGCCTTTTGGTATTCCCATGGTTTGGCGCGAACCTAAGGACCCCAGCAGTGACTGTTATTTCTGTCTGATCCATACAAAGGGCATCGGCAAGAGAAAACAGCATATGATCACATATCCTAGTATTACTTAAGCAATACGACCTATCCCACACTCTGAGACACTCCCGGTTCCAGTTTTCAATGGTTTTGTTTCTTCTAAGGATGAAGAAAGTGAACATGGTGATCAAGTATATTTTGATAAGATGCATAAGAAAATGGTTGTAGAATCTGAAGGGTCTTCTTCTGGTACCAAGCTACAATTAATCCCTCAGCAGTTTAGTCAACCCAAACGGAATGACTTAGTAAGAGATTTGGGCCTATTAAAGAAAGAAGCTGAGTTATTAGCCTCCAGGCTTCAAGAAAAGAATGTACTTCACCGGTCAGCTAAAGTATCCCATTTCAGGAAATGTGAACAAATTTTTGTGGATTTTTTTCCTGAAGACAAACACTTTCTTTACTGTCATGATATCAGTAGTCTTCTCAGCCAGCTAGGTGTTACCACTTACAGTCCAACAAAATGGCGGCTATTTCTTGAAAGCTCTAAAAGGAGTCTGAAATTTGTTCTCCTACACAACAGTAATCTTTATAGAGCGGGTTGAACTGGTTATTCAACTCATCTGTGAGACAATTATAATGACATAAAAATTGTCCTCAACTTTCTGAAGTATGAGGAGCATAACTGGATCATTTGTGTGGATCTTATAATGGTAAATTTCCTGCTAGGACAACAGAGATATTTCACGAAGTATCTTTGCTTTCTGTGTTTGTGGGACAGCCGAGCTCTGGAGAAATACTGGACACAGAAAGAGTGACCGAAATGTGAAGCTTTGGAAGTAGGAATGCAAAATATTGTGAATGAACCTGTAGTTAATCGAGACAAGATCATTTTTTCCCCACTTTACATCAAACTTGGCTTAATGAAGCAGTTTTTTCAGGCTTTGAATAGAGAAAGTGAATGCTATCAACATATTATTTCTGCTTTTCCTGCTTTGTCTTTTAAGAAGAAAAAAGCAGGTGTAATCAATGGACATCAAATTTGAACCCTCATACATAATAAAGAATTTGTCAGGAAGATGAATAAGGAGGAGAATATAGCATGGCAGTCTTTTGTGGCAGTTACAAAGAACTTCCTTGGCAACAGAAAAGCAGAAAACTATGAACTTCTGGTTCAAAGGATGCTGTTGACTCTCCGTGACATTAAATGTGACATGAGGATTAAGATACACTTCCTGAACAGTCACCTTTATAAGTTTCCTGAAAATCTTGGAGCTTTCAGTGATGAGCAGACTACTACTGGAGCATCAAATGAGATAGTCCTCAACAAGTACACAAATGCAAGAGCTATAAACGCAAATTTTTGCCTGAATAAAATTTAAATAAGTTTTGTACAAATTTTATGATTAAAATAAGTGTTTTAATGTTTTATTTCAAAATTGTAGCCAGATTTTGATGCAATCATATCTTTTAGTGTGTTAGTGTATTTACTGCATTATATAAATTATTATATTTTCACAAAGATGATTCCTATAAAACCGGTATTCACAGTCATTATCACAACTGCCTGGCCAGTGCAGGTTCACATTTGATTCGGACAGTCAGTAATGAAACAACGGAGCCAAGAAATGGTGAGCCATCAGCTTTAATTCTAGCTTGCACCCGGCGGGCAAGCAAAAACACACACTGGGCTCCAAAACCCACTTGTTCAATGCTCACAAAGCTACTGACTTATCTGAGTTTCCTAGCATCAAAGGTTTCTGGCTCACCAGTCTTACTCACCTCTGTTCCCCATCTCCCTCTCTCTGCACAAACTGGCTTTTCTCTCAGTACTCCACAATCCTGGCTTTTTCTCTTGGCCTCCTCCATGTGGTCTTTCTCTGCTCTCCTCTCTAATGTTAATCTCAGGAATCGAGAGAGAGCAAGCTCCCAGTCTGCCCCACTGTACAGTACAGAAACCCAAACCTTTAATCCATTCTACAAACAAGGAAGTCTCTGATATGAAGTCACCCATCCAAGGCATAATGGGAGGATTCCTCATGAGAGTGCACCACCCTACATTATCCAATCAGTCAAAGGTGTGGGGAAAAGCTTACTCTTAAAACTAAGCCTTGGGCTATAATGACCCAGCCTGCTTACAGCCTACCCCCCACACCCAATAATATAATTATACCCATCCCAAGCATAAGGGCAACTAATATCACCTGGGTGATGGGCTTCCATGTGGGCAGCGCCATCTTTAACAAAGTGAGCATAATATATTTTATCTGCCCAACAATGCCCAATAAGACATTCTTCTTCATTTTGTTAAACTAAATATTGAAAATTTTACAATAAGATGAAAACCTAAAGTCTTGAATTGCAAAAGAACTGTAGCTTACAGAGAAAAATTAATGTCAGATTTGATTTGAGATCAGCACACTCAAATTAGGTAAGAACAAGTGTTTTTGTGGATGCAACAAAAAAATTGTTACCCAGTGTAAAATTATTTTTCTCTTTCAAGTATTTTGTTTTCTTATTGTTTATTTATTTATTTTTTATGTTTGACTATGATATGTCTTTGGTTGAATTCTTTGGATTTATTCTACTTTAAATTTACTTAGCTTCTTGAGTACAGGTGTATATCTTTTACAAATTTCGGGTAATTTTACTTAGTTCTTCAAATACTTTTATATTCTTTCTTCCAGAGACTCCAATAACATAAATACTAGATCTTCTTACAGTACCCCAAATCCCTCAGGCTGTATTTGTCCTTGCCCACTCCTCCTCTCCAACCCCCATCTATTTTCTGTCTTCAGGTCAGATTGGGTAATTTCTCCTGGTCTATCTTAAAGTTCACTGATTGCTTCCTTTGCCACCTCTATTTTGACCTTTAGCCTATCCATTGAGTTGTTAATTTGATTACTGTATTTTGTCAGTGCTTTCTAATTGAAATCTAGATACTTTGTGTATTTTTTATAAGACTTTGAATTTTACTTAAGATTTGTTTATTTCTGTGGTTACTTTTGACATTACTCTAACAAAAAGTGGGATTGCTGCCTCATTTCTTCCAGCTAGGGAGTAAAAGTACCCTTCCTCATCTTGACTTGCATTTACACTGGAGTTGATGTGTTCCTGTTGTTGCTGGATGACTGGAAGTTTCTGCCTCCTACTAAGTCTTCACTGATACCTCCCTGAGAAAAAGTGGCAGGAATGTCTTGTTACTGTTCCCCAAATGACCTCTTCTCACATGATAGAAGAGGGGTGGCTATGTTAGTCTTGAGTGATGATGAACATTCTGATTCTGTACAAATCCTCCTCTGATATCACCTCAGGAAGGAGGTGGAAAAGCATTTTATTACTACCAGATGTTATGGAAATTCAGGTCTTTATTGAAATCTTATGAAATCAGGGGTCTTAGTGCCATCCAGCAAGAGTGAAAATTTTGTAATTTTTAAACATTCTTCTCTGATATCACCCCAGCTATAGGACTGGGGCATCTTATTATTATAATATGAAGAGGGTGGGATTTTAGGCTTTCCACTCAGTTTCTGTTGGCAAGGGTGAAAAAACAGCCACCCTTTTCTGTAAAATTTGGCTAGAGTAGAGTTAATTTTGCCTAAAAAATTTTCTGTGCTTCTAAGCTGCTCTTTCCCTAATCATTTGACTAGAGAGAAGAACTTTTGGGGGGCATTTTTGTTTGTTTTGTGTGTACCCATCGACATTTCCAGGTTTTAGTTTCTTCAGTATTCAGTCTTGCACGTATGAAATGAAAAACCTCAGGAGATATGTCTTCAATTTTTTCTGTGGGGCCTGATTACCCTACTCGTCTTTCTTCTTTTCGTTTTTAGAGACGAGTTATGTTTGTTATACATATAATATACAGGGTTTTCAGCTATATTTAGAGGCAGCTAAATATAAGAGGGTGTTTTTATGCCATTAATATAGAAGCAGATGCTCCCCCAAATCAAGTGTATTTGGCCCATTTTTCACATTCTTGTGTGGGTTTTTCTTCAACCTTTAGGCATATTTTCTATGTACTTTCTGACCACATTTTATACAGACATGATAAATGTAAGATAAAATTGTTTTCATTATAAAAACTGAGATGCCCCTCAAAACTAAGGAAAAGTAAATACATTTTCACTTTGTTTCAACCAATTATTTAATCTGGGCAGCATGGATCCCAACAATATGTTCTTTCTGTGGCTTATATTTCTTCTACTTTAAAGCAGAGAGGCAGCCATTTAGACGAACTGAGCTTTTTCAGAAATTTTATGTTTCTTTTGGGGTTAATGTTATGCCAGACAGTAGGTTAAGGACCAAAAAGAAATTGCTTCAGTAAATAAAAATGTGTAATGTGACTATATAGTATACTCTAAACATAACTCTATATTTGAGTAGCACAAGGAAAATGTAAAAAGACCTTCCTGCAAAGGTAATTCTCACGTTGGTATTAATAACTAATATATAACTAGATTTAAACTGACTGACACAGTATCTGTGATAATGGCATACGTCTCACTTGATTTCCAATATTGGTGCCTTAGTGGCCAAGGTATTACTTTTCTGCTTTCCTGGATTTCTAATTGAAAAAAATATTGAAATCCAAATTAATGTTTTGGCAAAAGAGTATCTAAATGATAATAAGCATACGTATTCATTTATTTATGGTTAGGCAGTTGAGTATCATTTAGATTAAGATTAATCTGAGAAGTCTGAAATGTAATTTTTTCTACTTAATTTAACCTCTTAGACACTGCTGTGCACAACAAACTGGTTGCAGAACTCACACAATATTTTGAAAAGCTTTAGACCTAGATACAATTTTTAATTCTTTATGCTTCATTGATATAGTTATTACTTTCACTATTTTGGATGTGTCTAAATTAATCAGATACTTCTAATACAAAATAATTGCTTAAAAATAATTTGATACAAATATAAACAATAAAATACAACTTTTCTTTTATGATTTTGTGGTAAAGTCAGTGAAAACCCTTTGTGTTCTCAAAATCCACAAAGTACTTCATAACAGTGTTTACGGTATCTATTGTTCTTCAAATTTACTTGTTAAATTATCAAAAGTTATTCAGAATTTTTAATAACACATTGTTTATAGCATAGTATTTCTTTATAGAAGACATTTTTATTGACTTTTAAAGAGAGTTTAGGGAGAGGAATTCAGGAAGCATCAGCTTGTAGTATTTGCTTCTCATGTGAGCCTTGACCAGGTAAGCCTGGGCTTTCAAACCAGTGACCTCAGTATTTTAAGTCGAGGCTTTATCCACTGCACCACCACAAGTCAGGCAATATAACTTTGTTTTATACAAGCAGATGACAATAATTTGCTTTCTTTCAAAAAGTAATAAAATTAAAGCTAGTTAATTAACTATTAGATAATTGCACATACTAATTAACATTGGTAGACCTGTGGAAAGAACGCAGAGTAAATATCAAAATATTTTTTTTTCTCTTAGAATAGAAACGAACCATAAAGTTCAAAATGAGTAAACATTTTGCTCTGTGCAATTGTATCACATTGGGACCTTTTGAGTCCAGTTTTAAACAAATTTAATAAATTTCCAGATTTTACCTTCTAATTGCATTTCTTAATTAAACAAGACAAGATGCAAGAATGGTTTGTTTTGCTTATGATACTGGGATTTGTGATAACTTCTATGTGCGTGGATCTTCTAATTTAACCTCACAATCTCTCTCTGTTACTGTAGCTTAGAGAATCTGAGTTTTGTTGTAGAAGTGGATTTATTATTATCTATTTCCAAGTTCTTCCAATAAGTAATGTCAAAATAGGAAATAAAATCAAGTTCTGCTGACTTCCACTTTGCCTGTAATGCTGAATCTAATCCAAACTCTTGTATTAATATAAAATAGAAATAGTTATGATTATCTTTAACAGCAACAGCAGCAAAAATGCTTAGCCAAATCACTTTTCTTCCAATATTAATTTAGAATGTTATTAACAGGTTGATAATTAGTATAAAAATAATTTTTTAGGACCTGGCCAGTTGTCTCAGCAGTAGAGGATCAACCCTGTGTGTGGCAGTCCTAGGTTTGATTTCTGCTCAGGGCACACAAGAGAAGCGACCATCTGCTTCTTCATTCTCCCCTTTCCCTCTTTCTTACAGCCATGGCTCATCCTAATAAGTTGGCCCTGGGCACTAAGGATGGCCCGTGGCCTTACGTTGGGTACTAAAATAGCTCAGTTATCATGTAACAGAGCAATGGCCCCAGATGGACAAAGCATGCCCCATAAGGCGCTTGCCAGGTGGATCCTAGTTGGGCACATGCAGGAGTTTTTCTCTCTGCCTCCTTACCTCTCATTTAATATTTTTTTAAAAAAAGAATAATTTTTTAAAAATAAAAAACTAATCACTTGTGATTTTTAGAGTAACAGTGATTATTCTATTTTTTTTCTAAACAAGTCAGAGCCAGAAATGGCTGTTTCCTTTCATTCATGGGTGCCTTCCTCAGTAATTTATTTTCAAATGCCAGTGAAGGTCTTCCCCCTTTTCACATCCAATGTTTGCAAAAGAATAAAGATAACTGCTTCCATTTTGAGCACATACGCCCACCAGAGTTTACATCATGGTTAGCAAGGATAAAATCCTCATCTGCATCCTGATAAAAGCATGAAAAAAACTTTATTCTAAAAATAAATAAATAAAAGTTAAAAAGATGACTGACTGAAGCTGAGTCATATGCTCTGACCTTTTCTATTTGTGGGATAAACTTGAGTGCTTGTGTTAAAACCATTTTACATAGTACTTGACATATAAGCCTTTCCAAAGAAGGCATATTTAACCAACTCTACACAGAGTTAGGGTTTCTGCGATGAAAGAAACTCTAAATGCAAGGTTTTAAACACAAGAACCTTTCAGCATAAATCTCTCAAAAAAGTGATTTCAAAATCAAGAAAACCACAACTCAATACATTAGTTGTTTTTACTTTCAGAGTGTACGAGCAAAAGACATCACCTAAATTTTTTTTTAAAAAGTACCCTTTCCATTAACTTTTTCCAATCTAAAGTTCCATTTAAGTTGTTCACAGCAAATTATTGGTTGGAAAAAAAGGGTAGATAAAAATAAATATGTGTTGGCCCTGGCTGGTTAGCTCAGTGGTAGAGCATCAGCCCAGCGGGTGGAAGTCCTGGGTTCAATTCCTAGTCAGGGCACACAGGAGAAGCAACCATCT
Organism: Rhynchonycteris naso; assembly: GCA_037038555.1. Taxonomy (NCBI): domain Eukaryota; kingdom Metazoa; phylum Chordata; class Mammalia; order Chiroptera; family Emballonuridae; genus Rhynchonycteris; species Rhynchonycteris naso. The sequence continues at coordinate 237,008,823 of CM072998.1, forward strand.
GCTTCTCCACTCCTCCTTCTCTCACTCTCTCTCTCTCTCTCTTTTCCCCTTCTGCAGCCGTGGCTTGATTGGTTCGAGCATGTTGACCTCAGCCACTGAGGATGGCTCCAAGTCCTAGCCTCAAGCACTAAAATAGCTCAGTTTCTGAACAATGGAGCAGCAGCTCCAGATGGGCAGAGCATCTCCCAGTAGGGGTTTTGCCAGCTGGATCCCAGTTGGGTCGCATGTGGGAGTCTGTCTCTGCCTCCCACCTCTCACTTGTACCTTGCATCTAAAGTAAAAGCAATTGGAGAGTTGATCTTCACTAACTTTGGATAGTTTGTAAATTAGTCTAAGTAGGCTACCCTAATAAAATATCATAAACTAAATGACTTAAACAATAGAAAGTTATTTTCTATTTAGAGCAATGAAGGCGTGAAAGGTTCCCCTGGTCATTCCTCTTGATGTGACAACAATATGAACAACTATAAATTAATAAGGATTTTTTTCTCAATACACAAACACATCTGTGAGATCCATGTATTGAGACATCAGAAAAATAAATCCACAGAGCATGGCTTTTCTCACCCTCCCTGAGCAAGCAGCAGGTCCCAGAAGAAGTGGAAACAGTAAATGTTGGGATAAAGGACACATTATCTGAAATTCTGAGAAATAAAGAGGCAGATGCACATGGCAATTAATTCCCATGACAAGGTGAAAATACAGAGGTGAGGCAGCTGAGGTCTATCAGTCACCATTACTGGCAGGAGAACAGAGTCACAAACATACCAGTCAGCCTCTCCCAGCTCATTCTGCCTCCACTCATTGTGGCTGAGACCAGCAGGACAACTGGAACACTTTTGTCAGGGAGAGTAGTGAAGGCAGCCTCTGGCTGCAGGGGACAAGAGGGCTCAGAATGTCATTACCGACCACATTTCATGGGCTCAGGATGTCATTATCGACTACATTCCACCATGGGGATGGTGCTCTGAAATAGAGGTGACTTGGTTACAAAGGAGATGCCACCTTCCCAGGAAAATACAGGGCATTTTTCACTGACCTGAAGAGATCAAAGAAGCCAGAGCAATGCAAAAGAAACTAAAAAACTGACCCTGATAAATTGGTTGAGTGATAGAGCATCGACCCACTGTGTGGAAGTCCCAGGTTTAATTCCTGGTCAGGGCACACAAGAGAAGTGACAAGCTGCTTCTCCCCCATTCCCCTCCCCATCCTATTCCCTTTTGAAAGCATAGCTGAATTTATTTGAGCACATTGGTCCTGGGCACTGGGGATGGCTCTCTGGAGCCTCTGTTTCAAGAGTAAAAATAGCTCAGTTACAAGCATTGGCCCCAGATTGGCAGAACATCAGTGCCAGAGAAGGTCGCCAAGTAAATCACAGTCAGGGTGAATGCAGAGTCTGTCTATCTCCTCTGCTCTCACTTAAAAAAAATAAAAGAAGAAAGTAAAGAATTACACTTCAGCAACACCTAATGGAAAAGAAAATAAAGACTTCTTATCAACCTACTAAACAAAGAAGTGTCACTCTAAAAAAAACAGATTTCATGCCCATAGATGCCTAGGCAGAGAAGAAATCTATCAAATAACATCACTAACTATAGTAATGAGATAGCTCAGAAAAAAAGATTACAAATCTTCAGGCACAGAAATATGTGGTTTAAATGACAGAATTCAAGTTTGTACTTCTGATAAATCTCAACAGGATTCAAGAACACATGCCAATAGAAAGTTCAATGAACTCAGAGATATAATTAACAAATAAAATGAGTATGTTACCAAAGAAACTGAAAGTTTAAAAATAAACCAAATTTAAATTCTGGTGATTAAGAACTTCATGAAAAAGATAAAGACTGAACTAGCAAGCTTAAGAAATATAGCTGGTCAGATGGAAGAAAGAATTAGTGATACTGAAGATAGAAATCTAAAAATGATGCAGATGGAAAAGGAAACTTAGAGGGACAAAGAAAAAAGAAATAAAGAAAAAATAAATAAGTAAGAAAGAAAAAGAAAAAGATAAAACTCTATAAGAACTATTTGACTCAGAAAAATATAAAAATAATAGGTATACTGAAAGAAGAGAAGGAGAAGGAAAGAAACAGCATATTTAAACAAATAATTGACTAGAATTTGCTAAATATTTAGAAAAAAGCTAGATCTTTGGATCCAAGAAACAAACAGAACACCTAATTATTTCAATCTAAATCTTATTTAAGGCATATTATATTAAAATTATCATTAAAATTTTAGAAAAATTTAAATGGCAACCAGAAAAGACAGTAAACTACAAAGAAATCCCATTAAATCACCATCAGATTTTTTCAACAGAAACCCACAATCTAAAAGAAAAATATTGAAAGAGAGAAATTGCCAGCCAAGAATAATGTATACAACAAAGTTATCCTTTCGATGTGAAGAAGAAATAGTTTTTTAGACATACAGAAGCTGAGGGAATCTACTACCACAAATCCTTGATTACAGAAAATACTGTAAGGAGTTATTCTACTTGAAAAAAAAGGCAACCCCCTAAAATCCTTAATAAGGTGACTAAGAGATAAGGTGACTCAGTATAAAAAGGATATTTTTTGACAACAAAATACATAAAAGGGGATGGGGTAAATGTCAGAATTTGTAAAGGGGAATAGAGATAAGTTGCATTTAGAAGATAAAGGACTATTGTATATATAAAACTTTCTTTTACATAGCATAATTGGAAACACACACACACACACACATACACATCCAAAATTGAGGCACATAACTTAAACAAAAAGGAAACAGAATAATAATTTATGGAATACTAACAAACTAAAACAACAGACAGGAATACAAGGGAAAAAAATAAAGCAGTGGCTACACAGAGCTACCAGAAAAACAAATAGAAAAGTGTTATAGTAAATTGTCATTACATCAATAATGATGATAAATGTAAATTAACTGAACTTGCCAATAAAAAGGCACAGAAGAGTCAGTTGGATCAGAAACAAAACCTAACTATATGCTGTCTTCAGGAGAAACATATCTTATCAACAAGGACAAATACAGACTCAAAGTGAAAGAGTGAAAAATGATTCTCCAAACAAATGGAAGTCAGAGAAAAGCAACCGTAGCCATACTTACATCTGACAAAATTGATTTTAAGATAAAAAAGGTAACAAGAGAATATGATGGTCATTTTATAATGATAAAGGAGACAATAAACGAAAAGGATATAACATAACATTTCTCAATATATATGCACCCACTCAGGGAGCACCAAAATATGTAAAGCAACTACTAAGAGAACTAAAGGGAGAACCTCATGCATACACAATTTTAGTTGGGTGTCTATATACCCTATTGAGAGCTATGATTAGATCATTAACACAAAAAGGCAGTAAGAATATATCAGCTTTGCCTGACCAGGCAGTGGCACAGTGGATAGAGCACCAGCTTGAGTGTGGGCCCATCTGACTTGAGCAAAAACTCTTCAGCTTGGACCCAAGGTCGCTGGCTCCAGCAGGGCGTTGCTTGGTCTGCTGAGGGCCCGTGGTCAAGGCACATGTGGGGAAGTAATCAATGAACAACTGGGGTGTTGCAATGGCAATGAAGGACTAATGATTGATGCTTCTCATCTCTCTCCATTCCTGTCTGTCTGTCCCTATCTATCCCCCCTGACTCTCCCTCTGTTCCTGGAAAAAGAAAAAAAAATTTTAAAAAAAGAATATATCAACTTTAAAGAACTCATTGGATCAAATGAACATAATCAACATTTGCATAACCTTTCTCCAATTTACTTTTTATTGCACACAACACTTCTCAAGCATTGAACAAATGTTAGGACTCAAAACTAGCCTTAAAATAATTTAAGAAGATTAAAATCATACTAAGCATATTCTCTGACCATAATGTTGTAAAATTAGAAATCAACTGCAAAAAGAAAGTGAGAGGTCCTGGCCAGTGGCTCAGTGGATAGGGTGTCAGCCTTGCATGTGGTTATCCTTGGTTTGATTCCCAGTCAGGGCCCACAAGAAAAGTGACCATCTGCTTCTCTTCCCCTCCCTTTTCCTCTTCTCTGTCTCTTCCCCTTCTACAGCCAGCTTTAATGGCTCAAGCATGGACCTGGGCACTGAGGATATTTTGGTTGGGTGAGTGTGTCAGCCTCAGGTGCTAAATATAGCTCAGTACTCCGAGTGTTGCCCCTAGACAAGGTTGATGTGTAGATACTTTTTGGATCATGTGCATGAGTCTGCCTCACTATCTTTCCTACTCCTCTCACCTTAAGAAAAATCAAGAAATGTGAGAAAACCCACAAATATGTTGAGATTAAACATGTTACAAAAAAATAAATGGTTCAAATAAAAAATCAAAGAAGAAAACAAAAGATACAGAGACAGTGCTCTCCCGCATGAGACCATGACAATGACTTTTCCTTTCCCTTTACCTTCTTCTTTTCCAACAAGCATGTATTTCCTAAACTCTAAGGCTCCTCATGAGACTTGCAACCAGGGGATCAGCAAGCAGTGGCAGCTCATCTGAGTTAACCGCTTGAATCAAGGCCCCTTTATTTCTGACTTTTCAGTGAGCTAACAGCATCCCTACCTAGGCTTTCTTGTTGCTTCTTCTATTCTAGGCTCTTCCTTGTTTTACTGTCCCAAACTTTAATAAACTTACTCTCAAAAGAAAAAATACAGAGACAAATGAGGATGACAATATGACTTAAAGAGTTTTGAAATGCAGCAAAAGCAATAATAAAAGGAAAGTATATATCATGACTGGCCTACTTAAAGAAAGAAAGAAGAAAAATTTCAAGTAAACAACAAAGTAACATCTTAAACAACTAGAAAAAGAAGAACAAAATTAGCCCAAAGTCATCAGAAGAAAATGTAAAAAGTAAAGCATAATTAAATAAAATACAGAACAAAAAGACAATACAAAAATATCAGTGCAAAAAGGAGCTGGTTCTTTGACAAACCTCTGGCTAGACTCACTAAGCAAAAAAGTAGAAAGTACTCAAATAATATCAGAAATGAAAAAGGAGAAGTTACGATGGATGCCACAAGAATAAAAATATTATACAAAATACTATGAAAGACTATCTGTCACCATATTCAAATACCTAGAAAAAATGGACAAGTTCTTAGAAATACATAACATTCTTAGACTGAATTATGAAGAACTGAAAAATATAAATAGACTGATTAACAATAAAGAAATTGAAACAACCATTGATACTTCTCAAAAAATAAAAGTACAGCTCCAGATGCCTCCATTAGAAAATTCTACCAAACATTCAAAGAAGACTTAATACCTATTTTCAAATTGCTCCAAAAAATTGAAGAGATAATACTTTTTAACACATTTTATGAAGTCAACATTACCCTGATAACTAAACCTAGCAAAAATAACACAAAAAATAAAACTATAAACCAATATCTCTGAAGAAAACAAATGCAAACATTTAAACAAAATACTAATAAATTCAATATAATATATCATTAAAAAGATCACAATCTGCCTGACCAGGCAGTGGCACCGTGGATAGAGCATTGGACTGGGATGCTGAAGACCCAGATTCGAGACCCTGAGCTCACCAGCTTGAGCACGAGCCCATCTGGCTTGAGCAAAGAGCTCTCCAGCTTGGACCCAAGGTCTCTGGCTCCAGCAAGGGTTTGCTCAGTCTGCTGAAGGCCGCCGGTCAAGGCACATATGAGAAAGCAATCAATGAACAACTAAGGTGTTGCAACGGCAACAAAAAACTAATGATTGATGCTTCTCACCTCTCTCTGTTCCTCTCTGTTTGTCCCTATCTATCTCTCTCTGACTCTCTCTGTCCCTGTAAAAAAAGAAAAGAAAAGAAAAGAAAAAAGATGACAATCAAGTGGGGTTCATTCCAGGGACAAAAGGATGGTTCAACATACATGGATCCATCAATCTGATGCTCCACAAAAATAAAAAATGAAAATCATAAGACCATATCAACAGATGCAGAAATAAACATTTGACAACATAAAACATTCCTTTATGATAAAAACACTCAATAAAATGGGTATAAAAGGAACTATATTAACATAATAAAGGCCATATATAACAAACCTTCAGTTAATATACTCAGTTGTGAAAAAGAATAGAAACAAAATAAGAATACCCAGTCTCATTGCTGTTATTCAACATAGTACTGGATGACCTACCCAGGCAATCAGGCAAGAAAAAGAAATAAAAGTCATCCAAATCAGGAATGAAGAAGTAAAATTGTCATATGTTGTAGAGAACATGATTCTTTATATAGACAACCCTAAAGAATATACCCCCCAAAAAACTATTAAAAACAATAAGAATATATAGTAAAGTTGCAGGAAACAACATTCCATTGCATATTTATATATTAACAATAAAATTTTAAGAAAAAAAATTAAAATATCTTCTTTAGTGAAAAGAATAAAATATCTAGAAATAGATTTAACAAGGATGTTAAGGACCTATACATTGAAAACTGTAAGACATTATTAAAAGAAATTGAAGAAATCACAAATAAATGAAAATGTATTTCATGTTAAGGTATTAAAAGAATAAACATAGTTGAAATGGGGATATTATCTAAAGCAATATATTGATTTAATGTAATCCCCACAAAATACTAATGACATTTTTTAAAAAGTTAGAACAAAAAAGTCATCAGATTTCTATGAAACCTAAAAAAAATTGGGTTTTTGAGCCTCAAAGCAAAAAATAGCCAAATCAATACTGAGAAAAAAAGAACAAAACAACAGTTATTACACTTTCTGACTTCAAGTTGCACTACCAAGTGACAATTATTAAATAGCATGGTATGGCAGTAAGACGGACACACGGACTAATGAAACAGGGTTGAGAGCCCAGAAATAAACTTACATGTATATGGGCAAATAATTTTTGACAAAAAAAAATGACAAAAACATATAATGGAGTGAGAAAAAAGCCCCTTCAGTAAATGGTACTGGGAAAATTGAAAAGCCACATGCAAAAGAGTAAGACAAAACTGCTATTTGTCACTATACAAATTAACTCAAAATGGTCAATGACATAAAACAATAAATTACACAAAAGAAAACATGAGTACTAAACTTGTGGACCTTAGAGTGGATTTTATGAATTTGTCCTCAAAGACAAGGGAAGGAAAAACAAAAATAAATAAATAAATCGGACTATATCAAACTAAAACGCTTCTGCACAAAAAAAGAAGAAACCAACAATAAAACAAAAAGGCAACAAAATAAATTGAAGAAGATATTTGCAAACTTTAATAACTCCAACAAAGAGTTAATATCCAAAATATAAAGAACACATACAACTCAACAACAACAAAACCATCCAATTAAAAAATGAACAAAGGAACTTAACAGACTTCTTCCAAAAAGATACAAATGAACAAAAGTTGTATGACAACACGCTCAATTTCACTAACTATTAGAGAAGTGCAAATTAAAACTACACTAAGATACCACCTCATACCTGTTAGAATAGCTATTATCAACATAACAAGTAATAAAAGTGTTGGAGAGATTATGGAGAAAAGAATCTTCATTCATTGCTGGTGGGAATGTGAACTGGTACAGCCACTGTAAAAAGAGTGTGGAGGTTCCACAAAATATTAAGAATAGAGTTACCATATGACACAGCAAGGCTTTTTCTGAATATATACCTGAAAAATAAAAACATTTATTCATAAAGATATATGTACCTCTATGTTCATTATTCATGGTGGCCAAGAAATGGAAACAACTGATGGGTCCTTCAACAGATAATTGGATAAAGAAGATATGGTACATATATACAATGGCATACTACTCAGCCATAAGAAAAGATGAAATTCTGACATTCGTAACAACATGGATGGACCTTGAGAATGTCATGTTAAACAAAGTACGTCAGAGAGAAAAAGTTAATATACATATGGTCAGTCATATGTGGGATATAATAGTGAAAGCAACAAATGAACAAACAAGACTAACAAAAACTTGTAAAAAAAATCTCATAGACACAGAAAACAGTATGGTGGTTATCATAGGGGAAGAAAAGGGAGATGGGAGGTAGTAAAATGTAAAGGGTTTCAAATATGTAGTGACAGAACGAGATTTGACTTTGGGTAGTAAACACACAATGCAATATAGGGCTGAGGTAGTATAGAATTGTATACTTAAAACCTATATGATTTTATTAATCAATGTCACCCTATAAATGTAATAAAATTTTTTTAAAACAAAACTTATTTTCTTATATTTATGGAGTCTAAGATCAAGGCCAGTTCCTAGTGAAAACTCTCCTCTTGGCTTGTAGACAGTCACCTTTCTCCTATATCTGCATGGCCTTTCTTATATGCTTGCAGAGAGAAAAAAAAAATGAGCTTCCTGGTTTCTCTTCTTATAAACACACTAATGCTTTTGTTTAATAGACTCATCCTTTTGACCTTATTTTAACTTAATTACTTTCTCATTTCACATACAGCCACACTGGGGAATTAGGGGTTCAACATATGAATGGGGGCTGCAAATATTGTTATTCCAATGCTGAAAATATTATTATCATAGTTATCGTCTGAGAATTGGAGAATTGGTGTTGGGGGAAAAATACAGTCAGGATGCAAAAAAGGTTATGTTTACAAAATGCTTGTGCTTTGATTAGGAAAACCCTTCCATGTGGTCCAGAATTTAGTTTGAAGAGATAGAGAAGCTGAATTGTTATTCATCCCTGACTAAGAAGACCAATCCACTATCTCAGCCTTCATTTCATTGATCTCTTCCTATTGAAAGCAATTCTTCTCTTCAGCTCAGCCATGAACTCTCAGTCACACCTTTAGCTTGTCATTACTTGAAATGGATTTACTCCAAATACACCACATTCTTCTGACAACTTTTTCTCCGTTCATGCCCTTGTCATTTGCTCAGCCTCACTAGGGCTCTAGGATTCCTCTACAGTGTTTCAACTCATCCAGCTCTCCCTTCTGCTTTTTGTTTGTTTCCTTCTTTATCCAACTTTGATGTTATACTCCTCCATTTTAGAATCAGTTTTGTCACTATCCAAGAGTGTCTTTTCCTCTTTTCATCATATCCATTTCCAATGACATTTTAAAATTTCTCTAATTTCCTCAAATTCCACCTAACCATTCCCTTATCAAGCAAAGACTAAACCTTCTACTTAACAGAAAAGGTTCAAGTCATCATTTGGAATAGTCTTCTACTTCCAACCTATCACCTCTCTTGGCTATCCAAAGTTAAGTGTGTTGATACTCAGGAACATAAAGTATCAATTATTTATTTCTAGTATAACCAGCCACATATCTCTTTGTTTTCCACTTTATTTTTTTACTTTTCATTTCTTTTTATTTTATTCATTTTAGAGAGGAGACACAGAGTGAGAGAGAGAGAGAGAAAGAGAGAAAGGGGGGAGGAGCTGGAAGCATCAACTCCCATATGTGCCTTGACCAGACCAGTGCAGGGTTTTGAACTGGCGACCTCAGTGTTCCCAGGTCGACGCTTTATCCACTGCGCCACCACAGGTCAGGCCTCCACTTTATTTTTTAATTTATTTTTTAACAGGGACAGAGTCAGAGAGAGGGACAGACAGGGACAGACAGACAGGAACGTAGAGAGGTGAGAAGCATCAATTGTTAGTTTTTCGTTGTCGTTGCAACACCTTAGTTGTTCATTGATTGCTTTCTCACATGTGCCTTGACGGCGGGCCTTCAGCAGACCAAGCAACCCCTTGCTGGAGCCAGTGACCTTGGGTCCAAGCTGGTGAGCTTTTTGCTCAAGCCAGATGGGCCCGTGCTCAAGCTGGCGAGCTTGGGGTCTCGAACCTGGGTCTGCCGCATCCCAGTCTGACGCACTATCCACTGCGCCACCACCTGGTCAGGCCACATATCTCAACTATATTATTACCATCTATGGTTAATCTCCTCAATCTGTATTACATAAATCATAAACAAAAACCTTTACTATCACATTTTCCTGTCACAGTCCTGACCTTTTACTCTTCTCCTACTTTATAGAAAACTTCTACAATGCCATGTTTCTGGCTTCATTCTTTCCTGTTCCATGTGGCTCATTTCTTCATGTTCCAACCTCTCAAATCTCCGTTTGGTTTCCAAATTCTACAAAAACAGATTTTATTAATGTCCCAGAACTTTTTATCCTGGTTTTTATTTTACATGAAATAAGAATTGTCTGAATGGAAACTAACTTCCTTCCTAAAATACCTCCATCTACCACTTTATGTGATATTCTACTCTTCTTCTCCTTCTCCTTACTAAGCACCAGTACCCCTCTTCATAGCCACGAAATACTGGTACTTCTTAGGCCCTCTACTCTTTTCATTTTGTAATTTCTTCCTAGACAATCCAACCTCAAATACACCTTCAAACCAAATATTTCTTGTATAATTATAGCTCAGGTCTCTCTTCTGAGCTCCCACCAGCTTATCGAGGTGCTACTCACAATTTGACTTGGGTATCTCAAAGGCACCTAACTCAACATGACCAAGACTGAATTCACGACTTTGGCTTCCAAATATTGCTCTTACATTGGGATTTCTTATTTCAAATTATGATACTTCCATCTTTTCTGGTGTGCAATCACAAGCCTAAGGGTCATGTTTATGGCTTTTTCTTCCTTTACTGCTAATACTTAATCTATTACTAACTCCTATTGATATTCTCCCCTCAATGATTCTCAAATTCTTTTCCTCTTTCTTCTTCAGTGGATAGTGTTTTTTTTTTTTTGTTCTTGTTGTTGTTTGTTTGTTTTAGCATTTATCATTTTTGTCTCTTGATAAGAATCTTTTCTTATACAGACTCTGGTCTACCTCTAATTCATTCTATACACTACAGACAGAGTGACTCTTTATTTACAACTTTTTTTTTTCTTTTTGTGACAGAGACAGAGAAAGGGACTGATAGGAACAGACAGACAGAAAGGGAGAGAGATAAGAAGCATCAATTCTTTGTTGTGGCACCTTAGTTGTTCATTGATTGCTTTCTCATATGTGCCTTGACTGGAGGACTACAGCATGCCCCCTTGCTCAAGCTAGCGACCTTGGGCTCAAGCTGGTGAGCCTTGCTCAAACCAGATGAGCATGCGTTCAAGCTTGTGACCTCGGGGTTTTGAACCTGGATCCTCTGCATCCCAATTTGATGCTCTATCCAATGCACCACCACCTGGTCAGGCTAAAACTTAAATGTAAGTTTTAACAATCCTCTAAATTCCTATATGGTCTGGTCTCTCTTCCCAGGTTCATTATGTGCTCTCACACCATTCTCCTCCACACTATTGGCTTTCCAATTACAGTGGACTTCTTGTATTCTACCACATACTCCAGGTATTTTCTCTGTGTGCTGTGTCCCCCTGCCTGGAAGGCTGTGCCTCTCTAACATCCCTTCTATCTACTTTCTCAACTTCCTCATCCACTGATCAGTGCTATGACTTCCTAACAAAAATTCTCCCTGATGCCTAGGCTGTGCCAGAGCTATTGTTGAATGCACTGTAGGGAAAACAGCTGTGTTAAGCTTCTTCTCTTGCACTTTGCATGATTAGTGCATGAGCATGTGGTAGTGCCATGTATGTATAGCTTATGTAAGGATACAGGTTCAAGAACTTGATGTAGATTGCGGATCACTTGCCCATTGCTGTGAGGGAGTATTTTACTGTTTGTTTACCTGTTGCAACGAGAAGAGGTTTTTCCTTGACTATTTGTTTGCCCGCCCTTGCGAGAACCTATTAAATGGAATGGCCCAGTGCTTTCTATCTCCATAATTCCTCTACCATCTACCTGAATCCAATCTGAACCTGCCTGGCCTCTGCCACCGGATTACATGCCCCCAAATGCCAGAGTGCTAGTCTTAATTTGTAATTATACACTTATTTGTGTAATTTTTAAATTAGTATTTGAGAAAATTAGTTATATTTAAGGAAATGGACTATATTTTGGGATAGTATCTCAAGAACTATCACAGTGTTTGGCACATAATAAGCATTTAGTAAATATTTTCTAAAAATGATAATATAATCATATAAATGGTGGCTGTAAATTTTCCTTTTATGAATTTTTGAAAGGAGATAACTCATCAGAGTAGAATAAGAGGTTCAACAACATGTTGATGAAGAAATTGCTACTTGTAGATGGTAATGAACCATGCCAATAATCTTTGGGAGCAGTAATATCTGGTGGACTTTTATTTTTGTCCTTTTTAAATTCCTTTCTGACACCGATTTCCAGCAAATTAGTTAACCAGTACAGTCAAATGTTCCTTATTTTCTGGGAAATACACATACACATACACACACACACACACACACACACACACACACACACACACACACACAGGAACTAGCAGGACCACCAAGAGAGAAAACATATTGAGATCATAGTTAGATGACAAAAAGTGATTATGGAGGTGGTCCTAGTAGAATTAGTTTGGAGTGAGAGATAATAAATGACAACCTGGAAAGGAAATTCTCAGAAATATTTGAGAAATGACTGAATGATTTATAGTCAAATTGTATAGGAGCCATAAAGTATTATATTTGGATATCAAAAGAAAGGTGTGATTCAAGATTCAAAAAGAAAAAAAGATAGTAAATTTACACACACACAAAAAGAATAGCCCAAGATTCAAATATTGATAATGCTTTTTTGCTTAGGCAATAGATAGACTCAAGCATGTTATTCCATTGGCAAAATATCACAGTATTAAGATAAATGTATCAAATTACTTTAGTCTGATGAATTAAATATTCAAATCACTTATTGATTGTCCCTAGATCTGAATGCATGCTCATCCAGCAAACGTCTGATTTTATCTGGCTTACCACATAAGACTAACCAAGAGACATTGCCCTTCAGTCTTTATGACAGTTTATTTTTTACTGTGAATTAATAAATCAATGTGCTGATTTTATTCATCCAACAAATGCATGTGTTTATCTTAAAAATGAAATCACTCTTCATTTGCTGTTGAAATCAATTTTCAAAATTTAAAAAGGTTGCCTGACCAGGCGGTGGCACAATGGATAGAGTGCTGGACTGGGATGCGGAAGACCCAGGTTCGAGACCCCGAGCTCGCCAGCTTGAGCATGGGCCCATCTGGCTTGAGCAAAAAGCTCGACAGCTTGGACCCAATGTCATTGGCTCCAGCAAGGGGTCGTTTGGTCTGCTGAAGGCCTGCAGTCAAGGAACATGTGAGAAAGCAATCAATGAACAACTATGGTGTCACAACGGCAACGAAAAACTAATGATTGATGCTTCTCATTTCTCTCTGTTCCTGTCTGTCTGTCTCTATCTATACCTCTCTCTGACTCTCTCTCTGTCCCTGTAAAAAATAAATAAATAAATAAAACAAAAAAAATTTTTAAATGTTAAGAGCTAGCCTCTCAAAAGCATAATTCTACCAAAAAGGTGTCATCCTTTGGGGTCCTGCTTGAGTAGAATCCTTTTCCAAATGAGTCTCATCTTTCTCACCTGAGCATTTTCTCTGTTCACCCACCCTATATACAGATATCTGTGTTAAAAATTTTCTTTATAAAAATAAATATAAACCTGTTTTTTTTTATTTTGAGATTTAATAGCCTGTCTAGGGAGAAGAAATATTTTTACAAATACATTAATTTATTAAAATTATTTATTGATTGAATAGTACTAGATGTTAATAGTATAGAAAATAAGTGCCAAAATAAAATTATTTTAAATACAAAGCAAAATAACTTCATTTAAGTTTTAAAAATTAAGTCAACTCCAGCTACAGAAAACAAGGAAAAGCTACATAGAGGAGGTGTGCATTAAAGCATACTTGAAGGATTAAAGAGATATTAAAAGGAAGAAATTTTAGAATAGCAGACAGAGCAAAACAGTAGAGAACAGGCCGTGTTCAAAAGCTGTAAGTAAAACAATACTAATGGTTACGAGTTGATTTGCTTGACTCCCCTCTCCCCTCAATACATATATTGGAAATAGTGTTGTGAAAGATATCTATATCTATCTATATATCTATATATATCTATATATATATCTATATATATATATCTATCTATATCTATATATATATCTATATATATATATCTATCTATATATCTATATCTATCTATCTATCTATCTATCTATCTATCTATCTATCTATCTATCTATATATATGATATGTGGTCATTTGGATGAGTTTTAGAAGAGGATTAAGGTTGGTTGACTCCCCAGGCACAGAAGAAAGTATTGAGCTCTTTACATTAGAAAAAAGTATAAAGTTGGGGTTTTGTGGGGCCCTTCAGAAGTCGGAGCTCAGGGTGCGCGCCTAGCGTGCCCACCATTAAATCCACCTCTGACGAGTTTCAATTCAATATAATGGATGTTCTTATAAAAACCAAAGCATTTGGACACAGGAACACACAGAGAAGAATGCCATGTGAACATGAAGACAGCCTTCCACAAACCAAAGCAAGAGAACTAGGACAAATGTTTTCTTACAGCTCTTAGAAAAACTAGCAGACATTTTGATTTGGGACATATGGCCACCAGAACTGTAGGGGGAAATTTCTGCTGTTTAGCCCCAATGTTTTTGGCACTTTCTTATGACAGCCTTATTAAATTACACATTGTTGTTGTAACTAGGGTTCCAGACAGGAAAGTCATAGGAAGTAAGACTAGATAAGTGCTTGAAATGTTTGTTTGTTTGTTTTTGAGTCATAAACACTAAGAATTTAATTCAGTGTTTTTTCTTATCTTAAAAAGTGGAGAAAGAAGAAGAAAAATAATTATTTAGCAATTCTCTACCAGTTAACAAATACTATAAGCAGATTTATCTCACTTATTTCTCATAGGAAACCCTGGAGGATGTGTTATTAACATAGCTATAAACTGGATACCAGTTATCAAGACTAATCTGCCCAGGCACTCAATAAATGTGTTGAGCAAATGATTACATAATGGGAATGTCTTCATTGTTTTCAGCCACTAGAAGTTTTAGCACAGTGTTTCCTGCTTGGTAGGTTTTTTAATAATATTTCTTGAGAAAATTACCAAATATCCTGACTGTCCCTACAGTTTCTATTAAATGTAAGATGCAATAAATTTTCTCACTCTTTTAAGGGTCAGTATTTCAAAAAGGAAGAGCCATTTTCTCTCTTTTAATAGCAAGGTCAGATGAAACAAAACATTATATTTTAACCTGAAAATGTATCTCCACAGCTATAGCTCCATATGTGCACTGCCTACACACCTTAGCCTCATTTTAAAGAAAATTAATTATTTGGTTTCTAATTCATACTCATCAATAGGACATGGAAAATATGCTAGCCTGACTGGTCTAGGGAAATGCTTGTCTTTGGTACTGTCTCTTTATTTCTATGCAGTCTGCATCCTTTTCTCCTTTTAGCATTTGTGACCAGATTAAAAATTAGAATCGTTTAAAAAGACCCTTTCTTTTGCCAGTAAAGTCATATTTGCTAAGACTCCTTTATTCTTCTTATGCCTGAACAACTAGAGAGAAATAATGTAGAACTTCTCAGATCATTAAAAATTCTGCTATATTAAACAAGAAGAAAAAGTCTTCACACCCAAGAAAGAAAAACTACTGACTTTCTGTTCCTTTTCAAGAAGCATTATAAAATGCTGTGGCCCAGTAAAATAGCTCACCCATATAATATGCATTTCTAAACAGTGATGGAGAAAGAGGTGCTCAAGACAGATGATCACGTAAATGCTCTTAAAGAAAAAACAGCCTTGAGCCCAAGCTGAGTTCTTTCTCAAACTGAAGCCTATCTGTACCTGTGGAAGATTGGTGGGGAGACTATCACATGAGAAACTGAGAGCCTTCTGGAAAAGAAAGAATAAAATAATCTCAAGGGAATAGAAAGTTGACATGCTTAAATCTAAGGATCATGGAGAGTGAAGGATGATTTTAAACCAAGCATGCTGCTTATTGCTCAGGTTGACTCCAGGTGTGTTACCAAATGCTCTGAGTCCTAGGGAAAGAGACCTGCTATACAATAATTATTGAAGAGCCCTTTTGTAATTACCCTGGCACTGGCATATGTAATCACTGTGGCAGGCCCAGTGAGGCCAAGGGCAGTCTGGGTGCCTGTGAGCAGGAGACTAAGGCCACAGAAGACTGTGGTAGCCACAGAAGGTGTCTCTAAAGCCGGAGTGCAGTTCTCAAGCAGGTTACTCAGAAGCCCCTGTTACTCAGCAGGGGCTGCAACATGTTAGCTGGTCATTAATGGACATAAGTGCCTTGCTGAGCTTCTACCTAGCTGCGGTGAGCCAGAGCTCTCAAGAACAAAAGAAAACAATACAGGTATTGATCGATTTACGACCTATGCAACTTATGACCATTCGACTTCTCGACCACAATTGCTAGCCACGACTGCTCCGCGTCTGGAGCAGTTTTTGTATGCACCTGTATTTTGTAATTTTGTATGTTTTGCAAATATTAAACCAGTTGTTCTGGTAATGCAGTGTTTTACTTAAATGTATGTAAAAATAAGAAACAAAATGATGTAGAGATGATACAAATGGCATAGATTGAACAAAGAAAATTATGATATATAACAATAATGAAAGAAAATTATGATAAAATATGACTTAAAGATCTTTATAACATCATTTCACAGTACTGTACATATAGCCTACTCAACTTACAACCAAATCGTGTTACGACCGGTCTGTCAGAACCAATCGTGGTCGTAAGTCGAGCACTAGCTGTATGCCTTGCTGGTGGTATGTGCTCTCCCTTTTAGCTCGCAGAGGACACAGCTTCCTGGAGTCTCCCAGACCTGTTAGAGAGTGCTTGAAGATGCAAGTGCATGTAGGAAGTGGATTAGACAAGCACACTTTTGACTTTGCTCGAGCTGTCTGCTCTTCTGCCACACTGTACTTCTATATGACCTTGGAATATAGCAGAGTCATTCTCCCTGAAGCACCCATGCACTAATGTCCTCCCTTAAAAATGCTTTCTTGGGTGGCTAGCCTTCCCATCATTCAAATCTCAAGTCAAGTGTTAGCCTTTTAGAGTGGCTTCCTTTGGATTCTCCATCTATCAAGATGCATCACTAATTAGCCAGTCCCAATGTATTAAAACTGCCTGGCTTGGTGGTTTTCACATCACTTAAAGATATGGCATTTTACAATAAATGTCTACTGTATATGTATCACTGTTATGTACTATTGTACTTTATCATTTGTCTCCCCCAGTGAATTTAAGCTCTAAAAAGACAAGGACCCTACCGGACTTTCCTGCTTTCCATCTCTAGTGTCTATAACAGTATTGAGCAAAAGGCAAGTTCTTAATAAGAACCTGTTAATTGTATGAAACCTAAGCATGCAATAAAATACAGGAAAAAATTGGGATACAAATTCAAGGGAATAATCTAGTTTTATCCATATCTTATTATAAAGTGAACAACACCTTGACTAATCCTGGGATTCAAGGTGAATAAGATTTCTTAAGGTTGAGGCTCAGAGAGTGGCCTGGATTCAGATGAGGAGCCCAAAGCACATAGGCTCATTTGCATCCATTCTTCAGTTATTTTTTGGACTTTCGGGTAACAGTGTGCTCAGATTGCTTGCCTTCCCCTGTGCAAGGGTGCAGGAGCAGCCAGGCATGTAGCCTTAGCCAGACAGTATCTTTAATCTCACCCGAGTGGCACTAAGTAAGTACCTCCACAGAGCATGCATGAGCCTCCCTTGCTAACATTTCTTTGTTCAGCAGTTGCCATGGCACCGACCTGCCTAGTTGACGTCTAAATATAGTGATAAAAGATTTTATCTGCTTTCAACAACTAAAAGACAAATTTGAGGAGCACAGAAAAATAAATGTTCTTGTACCATTATTTTTTGAGGGGGGGATACATGTCAATCTATTATTTTTTAGATATAAAGAAAAGAATATTTATAGTTTTTATTTATATTTAAGGGGTTGTTACATTATCATATTGATATTTTATATTAAAGTTTGATTTTTTTTAAGATCATAGCTTTTTTGGAGGTGGGATGGTGATTAACAAATAACTATACTTTACAATGACTATTTTATTAATTCTTAAGTATATATTACACACATGAAAATAACCCAAAAGAAATACCTTCCAATAGTTCAAAACAATTTAGGCTGAGGGGAGAAAACACATATTAAGAGGGAAAAAAAAAGAGTGGTTAGAATTTGACTACCTAAAACCATAACCCAAAGAGAAGTGAGACACTATATTGCTTTGTAGCTATGTGTTATAGGACACTTCAGTTTAGGCACAGCCATGATGACAATTCATTATAATAGTCATGTTTATTAAAAGGCCAATATAAGAATTTGTTCCTTCCCTTTTTCAGAATACTGAATAACAACTTGAAC
Source organism: Rhynchonycteris naso (assembly GCA_037038555.1). Classification (NCBI taxonomy): domain Eukaryota; kingdom Metazoa; phylum Chordata; class Mammalia; order Chiroptera; family Emballonuridae; genus Rhynchonycteris; species Rhynchonycteris naso. The sequence continues at coordinate 237,027,157 of CM072998.1, forward strand.
ATTGAGAGCACTCAAAAATGTAAAGTACTGAAAAAAAAAAGTAATGTATTAACTCTCTTAAGCCCTCACTTTTGCTCAATATGTGGACCACAGAACAGGTATAATGAGGTATACAATGTACAAAATTCCCAGAATTCCATTAAGTCCTCCTTTGAGTATTTCACTGAAGGTGTGATTAACAAGTTCTCATTGTTATCTTGAGCCACTTCCCCTTCCATTTCCTCATTTAAACCACCTCACTTTACCAGTTTTGTCATATCTGTTTAGGCTCAATTCCATCCAAATTTTCCCCAAAATTCCATTTTTGATCACTCATTTTTTTAACTGCCAAAATGTTTACAATCGAGGCAGGGAATGCTGCACAATTGGTATTTCGCATTTTATATAATTTCCTTGTTTATAGTGTTGTTTCCCTACAAACATTCTAGTGTCCTTAAAGTAAGCAATCATTTCTTTTTTAACAAGCATGCACTCTAAACTGTTCACTGTCTGATAAGTGAGAGAAAAGGCATTGAACAACAACAATGAAAAAAACTATACATAAAATATGTTTATAAATCTGACAAGTGAAAGAAAAATAAAGCAAATATTATGAGAAAAAAGAAAACACTGACTGAAGCTTAGTGATAAAGGAGGAAATTGATAAAATATGATGTAGAAAAATTTCTCAATAGAGCATACATGGTGAGTCTCTCTCAGAAGTCACTATTATGAGTCTGAGATGTGGCCTTGGCCAGTTGGTTCAGTGGTAGAGCATTGGCCTGGCTTGTGGAAGTCCCGGGTTCAATTCCCAGCCAGGGCACACAGGAGAAGCGCCCGTCTGCTTCTCCACCCTTCCCTCTCTCCTTTCTGTCTATCTCTCTCTTCCCCTCCCACAGCCAAGGCTCCACTGAAGCAAAGTTGTCCCATGCACTGAGGATGGCTCTGTGGCTTCTGCCTAAGGTGCTAAATAAATGACTCCAGTTGCAGTGGAGCAACACTCCAGCTGGGCAGCGCATCGTTTCCTAGTGGGCTTGCCAGGTGGATCCTGGTTGGGTGCTTGCAGAAGTCTGTCTCTTTGCCTTCCTGCTTTTCACTTCAGAAAAATACAAAAAGGAGAAAAAGAAAAAAGTCTGAGATGTTATTTTGAGTTCAAAGGATTCTAATGAAAAGATTTAAACAAGAAAATAACATAATCTTCACATATTTTGTTACATATTTCTATGAAGCAATCAGCTTAACTTTAGACATACAATAAAGTTCATTATTCAGTCCATGTGAAGAAAAGAGCATAAAAAATGATAATTGAACTGAGTTAGCACTGAAATATCTTTAGATAGACGTGCTCAGCAGTGACCCTCTACTATTATAAAGGAATAAACTCTGGAAAAGGTTACAACTTGCTGTGTTACATTCTTTTTTCCCTTTGTATTGAAATTTTTATCAACTTAAATAATTTGATCAATTTACATAGATGGCTATAGAATTACTAAATTTAGAGTTAAACTGTTATTCCTAAACAAATTTTATTCTGAAAAGAAATTTTTATCAAAAAACTTATTTTTAACCTCTTTAAGGATTCAAAGCAAGTTATGTTTCTATCAGTTGAGAAAAAATCAAACATACAAAAAAGTACATTATCCTCTCTATATACTCTTTAAGAGGCAAATATATGATATAGTTCATCAATATCTTGATGTTCCTCTTTCTGTAGACCTATTCAAACATATAGCTCAGCTGTGATGATGTATTTTCTTCATTTAAACAAGTAGGTATTAAACACTTATGTGATGCATAAGGACCTATTCTAAATGTTATTGGAGCAAAAATTCTGGGAATAAACAGTATTAGAAAAATGCATTTTTCTGTTATCTCTTTGTCTTATTTACTTAGCCTATTTGTGGATCTGGAATTTGATTTTCATTGTTGCTGTCTTTGAATATAAAATTGAATGTGTAATTTAATTTCCATTGACCCTACGGCTGGTGTTTTGCTCACAAGAAGGAAGAGTCTATCATTTTCTAAATGAGCTTTCACTTCTTGGCAAACTGGTTTCAGTATTGATGTTTTTCATTTTCCTTTGTACCTTGACAATCTTTAGGGTGCAGCAGACTTAATATTTGTGTTCTCAGTAGCTAAGTTTTACATAACTAATTTAATATTTTGACAGCATTTTATTTCAATAGTAAAATATAGTTGCTGTTTACTAGCATCTTTGAGGTAAGATAAAATCTTACGAGAAAAAAAAGAATATTTTATAAAAATGTCAATGTCAATTTTAAAACAAAATATCCCATTTCTAGAACCCTCACAAATGACTTTTCTCTTAGTTCTCATGGAGCATTTTTCTAACTTAAAACTATGTGAGACTATGGCCTGACCTGTGGTGGTGCAGTGGATAAAGCGTCGATCTGGGAACACTGAGGTTGCCAGTTCAAAACCCTGCACTGGTCTGGTCAAGGCACATATGGGAGTTGATGCTTCTAGCTCCTCCCCCCTTTCTCTCTCTCTCTCTCTCTCTCTCTCTCTCTCTCTCTCTTGTGTCTCCTCTCTAAAATGAATAAATAAAAAGAAATAAAAGAAACAAAAAAAAAGAAACTATGTGAGACTTAAGCATAAATGGCATGTACACCTTTTAAAAATCTTCTTTAACTCACTAGCCCAAAGTCATAATACTTGGTCATTCACTGAATTCATCAATCTATTGAATAAAATTATCATATTTTTCACAAGATAGAAATTCCTATGCATTTTATTTTGTTTTGAATGATTTCACTATTCCCAAATTAATGTTGATAAATGTGTAATTTTTCATTATAGCATAGTGATTGAGAGGTTTCTGGAGACTGTGGGTTAAGGTTAAGATTGTGTTTAGATTAGGTTTAGGTTTAAGGTTAGGGTTGGGGTTAAATTTAGGTTCAAACCCTTGGGATTTTACATTCTAGCCATATAGTATTACCAAGAGCAAAGTATTTAACTTAATTGTACTTGAGTTTAGTCATTACAAAAGGGGATGTTAATAGTGCTTGAATTAGGTAATTGTCTTACAGATTAAAAGCTTGATGAACATAAGATGCTTAGAAGAGTTAGAAGAGTTCTTGGCACAAAGGAAGAACTCAATAAAATTAGTTTTATTTTTGTCAAATTTAAATCTGAAAAAAATATTAAGACCACTTGATATTTTTTAAAAAATAAATGCTTATTTTGAAGTCTTATAATGACTGAAAAGGAGGAGCATAGTGCTTTGCAGGACCTCTACTTCTACTCCTGAGCCTGCCCTTTCTGAGCTTTAGGCTAGAACCCTGCAGGGCTGTGTCTCTACCCTACCTGGCTCCTCAGTAATGCAGCTCTACCTTCCAGAGGCACCCAACTTACATGAGAAGGGTCACTTCAGTGTAAGAATACCCCAATTTAGAAGCAAGAGATTATGGTTTAGTAATGTCAAATGGCATTCTAAAGCCCAACAGCTCAGACAGCTCAGAAGGCAAAATTTTACTGACTCCCTCACTCTCAAGCACAACAGGTTTAAAACTGAAACCCATCTTCAAATTTCAGTCATGGAATTTCATCAGGAACAACCAACCAGGTTGACATGTTGACAGAACAGAGATTTGGAAACATATCCACAGGTACTGTAGCCAACTGAAATCCTAATAATAATCTCTAAAGGTAAAAAGCCAAATAACAGCATCCTTACAATGGCTATCATTTCAATCAGCCAACAAAATTCAAAGCTAAACAGACACCCTCATACACATACGTTCACACACCCACATACACACACAAAAGAGAGAGGGCAGAGAGAAAAAGAGAGACTACCACAAGAATATTGTCAAAACCTTCTTGGCTAGAGACTCATATTTTGTTGACAGTACCGTCTGGGTCCTGTAGCTGTCCTTTGAATTGACCTTTTAGAGTTTGGAAATGATTTACGTTTATTATCTACACCTATGGTTCTCATCCTGGGAGCCAGCACTCTTGGAATAAACTAAGGCACTTCCAGGGAGGGAGACAATGGTGTCTGTCAAGATAGGGGAAGGGGAAAAAAACCAATATTTATGCCCTACTTAGTTTTATCTAATAAATTAGTGTAAATTAGTCAGTTTATTATTCACTGTGCTTTACTTAACTGCTCTTGATGTCACCTAATTCTAATCAATTTTAACATTCTAGGAAAACACTGGGCTCAGATGTGCAAACTGTATTTCTCAGAGGCAACATATCATCTTCAAGAGAGAAATTCATTTTTAAATCTAGAAGGACCAGTGTCCCTCAGGGCAAGGTGACAGCTTGACTCAAGGAAAAATGTCCTTCTGAGACTTGGACATGTTTCTAAAAACCCCAAGTTCATTTTCAAATGTTATCCTAGGTATCAGGGAGGAGGACATTTACCTTTTGAAGAAAGTGTGGTCTCATTTTAGCCACTGAAATTCTATTTCAATTAATGGAACAGTGAGTTATTTCCTTAAGAAAGTGACAACAAATTTGAAGAATTCATTCACTTTCAGAAGGTTAAAGGGAAGGTAAGTTAGTGCAACTCAAGCAACCAAAATAGTAATTATCAGCTTTATTTTTTAATTGGAGAAAATAAAGCAGCAGGTTTAAATGATTTCATGTTAGTGTTCAAGATTGTGTCTGTGTCTCTTCCACTGAGCACAGATATGACCAAGGGCAGTGGTAATGACAACCAACTCTGCTGAGTATTGGGTAATGCTGGAGACTGTCCTAAGTGTCTTACAGAGTACCTTTTCACAAATGTCCTACAAGCTTGGTGTAATTTTAATCTTTGTTTTAAAATTTCTTAACAACATGTGGCACAGAGAGCTTCAGCGTGGCATAGACTAGGATTAGAGCTAAGGCAATCTCTCTGTGATGTCTGTGTTCCTAAGCACTGGTACCATCCCAAACCAAGAGGCAGAACTGCAATGATGGGCCATTAAGTGAGCAGGTACAGAAAGGAAAGAGAATGAGAGAACCATAGGGAAAGAGCATATAAGAGGGAGGATGAGAGAAAGCATGAAGCTTTCAGCTAGGAAAAATAAGTGTCTGTGGGGAACATACTGAGAGCAAGTTGGAAGAGGCAAGGTATGTGAACAGCACTGTCCTCCTAAGGCAAGATGCTTAGTTGACTTTACCAAGTTACAGCCATTAAGCAATATAACATATGTGCTGAAAAAATTACCAATAGTAGAAAATTATCTGATTACTTGGTGTAATAAGTTACCTAAGATACTACATTTAAATGGCCATAGAAAATATAACCACAATGCCAAAGAAAAGAAATATAAGTAAACATCAGAGAACCTGAAAAAAGGACAACTCACTTTCCTTTTGTTGAGTCTGTTTCTCCCATGTCTGTTGAGGACCTCAAAGGGTAAGATGTGTTCACTAGGACCAACTTTGGGGTGTCAGTAAAAGAAGAAGAAAAGACTTCTCTCTGTGAAATAGAATGCAGTACTTATCATAAGTTAAAAACACTGTTGATTGATACAGACCTACAGTGAGGTTCATGCAAAATTTTAACCTGGTTTATTTGCATTTTAAGGGAATGACTGAGCTACAACAAACCAAAACCTTTATGTCATCCTCAATTTTTCAGGTGATTTGATGACACATAACATCCTTTGTCCACAAAATTGGGGTTAAATCATACTGAAGAATAAAGCACTCACATTACTTACAAGGTTATAAATGGGGATTACCTATGTTGTAAAGATACCGTTGTTTATGTTTCCAATTGTGTACCCAGTGTTGATGCCTCCACGAGCTCCTAACCAGGTGTGCAGTTGCACAAGCACTGGAAGTGACGAGTGTGGAATGTTCTATAAACTGGCATGAGGGAACCATATATGGTTAAATAAGGTGAAGTAAAAAAATAATGAATAATGGTTCTTTGGGATAGAACAAGTGTGGCCAATAAATCCTGAAAAAGGAAATCTGGGTCATTTCAGTAAAATGCAAACTTTTTTTTTTGAGAGAGAGAGTCAGAGAGAGGGATAGATAGGGACAGACAGAAAGGAATGGAGAGAGGTGAGAAGCATCAATCATCAGTTTTTCGTTGCTGTCACAACTCCTTAGTTGTTCATTGATTGCTTTCTCACATGTGCCTTGACCGCGGGCCTTCAGCAGACTGAGCAACCCCTTGCTGGAGCCAGTGACCTTGGATCCAAGCTGACGAGCTTTTGCTCAAGCAAGATGGGCCCGCTCTCAAGCTCGCAAGCTCTGGGTCTTGAACCTGGGTCTTCCTTATCCCAGTCTGACGCTCTATCCACTGTGCCACCGCCTGGTCAGGCACAAGCTTTTTTTTTTTTTTTTTTTTCATCACAAAGGTAACATTTCCAAGGGTCTTTCTAAAGCAGCTTTCTGGAGTTTACTTTGCACTTTTATAAAAACAGTAAACCTAACAGTGGTTAAGCTGATATTACCCACTTAACTGTAAAACAGACTTGGGTTCCCTTTTTCTCCACACCACTCACTACTTGTGTAACACTATGTATTTAAAGTTTCTCAACCTCAATTAACTGAAAGATAATAAAAAGATAATAGTACTGTCTCCCATGGAGTCTTTGTGAGAAGGAAAAGAGAACATGCATGCAAACTGCTGATAAAACCCTACTGTGTAGTTTAGATGTTCACCATGATCCTGTTATTATTAATACCATCTGAGATTTCTGTCTCTATACAGATACAATACCTTAAAGATAGTGGCAACTTCAACATTACCAACTGCACTTAAGTTCTTAATAAAATTTAATTTTATTAAGATTAATATTTATTTCACTGAAACATAATTCTACTCTTACAGAACTCCTGAGCTAGTTTTCCACTGTCGTAATTGCCAACTGTTCTAATCTTTTTAGTCCTTTTAGTCACTGAGAAACTTTGAAAGAGTAAAAGGACTCCATTAGACAAATAAATAAGTGTGTATGTCTGTCCAACCTAAGATCTCAACACATTGGAAATTTAAGAATCAGATATACAAAATATTTAAAATTGATACCCACTTATAAAAAAAATCTGAGATCCACAAAAGATAGATAGTTGCCTGTGATCCCATCACCCTGTTGCCTGATGACCTATCCCAACATTAGGCTCCTCCAGTTTGCTTCTTGATCATATCTACATCATTATTGTGTTCAGGGGACAAGTGTTTACTAGATGGTCCATTTTGAGAGCTCTAAAATTAGAAACATTTCAATGAAGAGTATCATTCAAGGTTTTCCAAGTGATAAGGCCATTAAAAAAACTCTTTTTTTAATTTATTGATTTAGAGAAAGACAAAGGGGCAGGGAGAAAAAAACATTGATTTGTTGTCCCATTTATTGGTTGATTCCTGCATGTGCCTGCAACCTTGGTATATCAGGAAGATGCTCTAACCAACTGAGCTACTTAAGGATCATTTTTCTTATTTTAATGAAAATGTATTTAGCAAATTAAAATCTGCTCTACAGTGCACTACATTTTAGTGGGTGATAGATACAGAATAGCACTGGGAATGACTTGGAGCCTGCCAACATACTACTTGGAGAGTATATTTCTAAATGATTACTAAGTAATACAACTTAAATAACTGTTATTATCACTGGAGCAATTTTTAGATTTTGTGACATCAGTTGTAGAATTATAGAACTGAAAAGGAAAGTAGAGACCATTTTTCCAACTTATTCTTTATATAGAGGAAGAAACAGAGATCTTAATGCCCCACAATATAGACTTTGCATTTTATGTTTAAGTAAAAGTACTGAGACAGTACATTCCTAAACAGGAGCTTATTTGGTGATAGGTACCTATTTAAGTAATTTAAGATTGATCGCCAAGCATTGTTTGACATTTTGGTATTTTATCTCAAAATTGGGATAAATATGATTAGGGGGAATTGCTGGCCTTAAGAACTGCACCTTCAGCCACTGTGTTTCCCTCTGCATTTGTGAAGACCTTCAGGAAAGGGAATACCAGGCTCCCTGACTAACCCTCAGCTGAAGTTTTTTTTTATCCAAGTAGATGATGTAAAAACTAGTTCCTAAATAAGTAGTTATATTGGTCCCATACAACTTTAAGTAACAAGTAGTTACATGCTACTCAAAACAGTATATTATTTTAAGATGAAAGCCAGAATCAATTTTTTTTAAATGTTCTGATTGACCAGGCATCTAAGAATTTTCTCCACTAATAATATTCTACGCATAAAATCTCACTCCATGGAGAAGTAATTTCATAGCTCAAGAGAAAAAATACATCATACTCTGGGCTTTATCACGCTTTGCAACACCACTTATTTATTTTTTATTTGTAATAGCTCTTCCCATGGCCAACCTTTTACTCTGAAGAACAACCTTCATAACCAATTTTGGAAATACTTTTTTAAGACTCCTTGAGACCCTGGTTGGCTCAGTGGTAGAGCATCAGCCAGGCGTGTGCATATCCCAGGTTCAATTGCCAGTCAGGGCATACCGGAGAGGCACCCATCTGCTTTGTCACCCCATCTCCTCTTGCTTCCCTTTCTCTTTTCATTATCGGCAGGCAGACATAGCTCGATTGGAGTAAGTTGGCCCTGGGTTTTGAGGATGACTCCATGGCCTCTGCCTCAGGCACTAAGAAGAGCTCTTTTGCTGTGCAATGGAACAAGGGCCCCAGATAGAGCATCGCTCCCTAGTTGGCTTGCCGGGTGGGTCCTGGTTGGGGCTTATGTGGGAGTCATTCTCTGCCTCCCCTCCTCTTACTGAATTAAAAAAAAGACTTTTTGGATCTCTGGAAACATAATAGGAGAATTTGATGAATTGGTAATCCTGGCCCTTTTCCACAGTAGTGCTACAAGCCTAGCAACAAATTCAGAGAAGTGAGTGCCATAACTGGGGTAGCAGAAAAACGTTAAGTGAGCAATCAAAGACAGGAGTAGGAAAGCTAGTAAATCTAGTTGAAAATGTTTCTTCTATAAATACAAATGTATAAAATATAGATTTTGTTAAGAAAATATTTTATACATATCAGAAATTACTTTCAGTCTTTGATGCACATGTCAAAGACTACAGAATCTATTCTGTATTTCATTTTAATTTGGTTTTATATGGTGTTTTTCAAGCCCACTATTTCCTGTTTACTGTCCTCATGTCCACACAATATTCTTTTGGTTGATGCAGAAAAGTATATTGTCCCTTAAGTCAAAGCACTTATTTTTGCTTTCACTATAATTGACTAATATGGATGTCAAGTTTAGTATAATCACCATCATCTGGCTGCTCACATACCTTGACAAACATTTCACTGATGTACCTAGTATACTCATCTAATATACCAATTGGGTCTTTTGGTAAGGATAATTTACCAGAATGATAGTGCCTCTATGATGGTATTTCAACTTAATCAAAGAAATTAAAGCTTAAATCCATACATATTTTCTTCAAAAAATGACAACACAACTATACCTCAATCACAATTTTTCAAAGGGATGTCTGAATTTAAAAAAAACAAAGGCATAATCAAGTAAGTCATTCATACATAAATGCCACTTTACTCTCCAATAATATCAGACTGCATATAGTTCCCTTTATGGATGGTGCTCTCCTTCTCCTCCTGTCTTATCCTGGCCTCCAACCCTCACCCTTCCATTTCTCAATCTTTTTAGCTGGCTAATACTTAATTATTATTTTTAAACCAACTCAATAATTATTTACTTTTTAAAAATGTTTATTTTATTGATTTGAGGTGGGGGGAGAGAAACAAAAACGTTTCTCTCCATTTTTGTGTGTGCCCTGACTAGGGATCAAACAGGCAACTTCTGCACTTCAGGATGATATCTGTCCTGGGTTATCATGTACTTTTGATAGTTTTCCCTGTCCACCCCAAATTTACCTCTAAGTCCTATTGATTCTTCTTAATGCTTCTGTAATTCCCAGCTGCCTCTACAAACCTTTATCAGAGCTCTTTCTCAGTCTATCATAATTACATCTTAATAAGGCTTATTCACTTACTAGAGTTATAAATCTCAGTGTATGGTCCATAAATAAGTGTATCATAATCACTCAATTATCCTCAGGTGGGTCAAGACCTGAACTAGGTCATAGTCTAGATATAATAAAATATATCTTATATATATATAGAATCTAGCAATACTCATTTTCAAAGAAGTTTCCAAGAAGATGTTTATTTGCATTAAATTTTGGGAATAATGTAGAAGACCGTGCACTCCATAAGGACAAAAAAATATGACTTTTTAAATCTATATTTCTAGAACCTCAGTATAGTGTCTGGCACTCAATAAATTTGTGCAAAAGCAAATGAGTCAAAACAATTAAAGCAACAAAATGAAAAGTTTTTTTCTTTAAAAAAATAAACAAGATTGACAAAACTTTAGCTAGGTTAAATGTATGGTTCAAACATCTCAGATATTTATAAATGTGTATTTCCCACAGTTTTGGAATCTAGAAGTTCAAAATCAAGATTCCAGCCAATTTGGGTTTTGGTGAGAGCTCTCTTTCTGGCTTTTAGATGGTTGGTTGCCTGTTTGCTATGTCTTTACATGACCTTTCTTTGGTTCTCACATGCATAGAAAGAAAGAGAGAGAGAGCATGGCTCTGGTGTTTCTTCATATATGGGCACTAATCTTATCAAATAAAACCACTCCTTTAATTCAGAGATCATCAGGGCTGCCACTCCTGCTGCAGTCCCACAGGCAGGGCTGGTTCCTCCTTAGCTTCACAGAATAGCACTGCTTCTCTAGAACTGAGGAGATAAGGTACCACCACCAGTGTCTCAGAGGCAGGGCCCTCAAAAATTGTCATGTGAGTGGGCTCCCCAGAAGCTGAAGGGGCATGGCCAATTTTAAGGCACTGAGGAGATAGGGCTGCCTCCAACAGTTTTAAGGATTTTGCTGCCACCACAGTGAATGTGGAGAGCGGAGCACTGTACCAAAGTTAATTATCCATGAGCTAAAACCTAATAAAAATTGTCTTGATAGATTTTGGAGTTGCTGGAGACTTATCATCCCTTTCTTCCAATTTTTTAGGATGTTTTCATTTTTTTTTAATTTTTAAGTTTTATTTAGAAAATTTTAAATTTAACAGGGTGATACTGACCCATTAGAGTACATAGACTTGCCTGACCTGTGGTGGTGCAGTGGATAAAGCATCAACCTGGGAACACTGAGGTCGCCAGTTCAAAACCCTGCACTTGTCTGGTCAAGGCACATATGGAAGTTGATGCTTCTAGCCCCCCCCCTTTCTCTCTCTCTTTCTCTCTCTGTCACTGTGTCTCCTCTCTAAAATGAATAAATAAAAAGAAATTAAAAAAACAAACAAACAAAATAAAAAATCTTTAAAAAAATAAAAGAGTACATAGACTTCAGTTAAACATTTCTATATCATTTAAACTGTTGACTATGTTGTATACTCATCATCCAAAGTCAAATAATTTTCCATCACCTTCTACTTGTCCCTCTATATACCCTTTCCCTCACCAACTTTCCCACATCCCATCCTAGTAACCACTTCACTTTCATCTATGTCCATGAGTCTTAGTTTTATATTCCACCCATGTGTAAAATCTATAGTATAATATGAAGTCAGGTGATGTTATACCTCTGTCTTCATCCTTTTTCCTCAAAATTTTTTGGCTATTTGGGTTTTTTATGGTTCCATATAACCTGGTAACTTTTTGTTCTATTTCTTTAAAAAATGACATTGGTATTTTGTTGGGGATTGCATTAAGTTTGTATATTGCTTTGGGTAATGTGGCCATTTTAACTGATTCTTCCAATCCATGAACATGGAATATATTTTGAATTCGTTGTGTCTTTTTCAATTTCTTTCAATAATGTTTTGTAGCTTAAAGTATATAGGTCCTTCACATTCTTTGATAAGTTTATTCTTAGGCATTTTATTTTATTTTTTGTTGCAATTGTAAAAGGCATTGTTTTTTTGAGTTCATTTTCTGAAGTTTCATCATTGGCATACAGGAAAGCAATAGATTTTTTTATATTAATTTTGTATCCTGTGACTTTATTGTATTGGTTTATTGTTTCTAATAGTTTTTCAGTGGAGTCTTTGAGTTCTCTATATATGGGATCATGTCATCTGCAAAAAATAATAACTTTACTTCTTTCCCAATATAGCCTTTTATTTCTTCCTCTTGCATGATTGCTCTGGCTAAAACTTTCCGAACTATGGTAAATAAGAGTGGAGAGAGTGGGAAGCCTTGTCTTATTACTGACTTTAGAGAAAAAAACAATTTTTTCCCTTAAGGAACTAGAAAAAGAAGAACAAAGGCAACTCAGAGTCAGCTGAGGAAAGTAAATAGTAAAAATTAGAGCAGAACTAAATTAAATAAAAAACATAAAGGCTACAGAAAAAATTAACACAAAGCTGGTTTCTTAAAAAAATCAATTAAATTGACAAACCACTGGTTAAACTCACTAAGAAAAAAAAAGAAAGGACTCATATAAACAAAATTCAAAATGAAAAGAGAAAAATTACCACAGATATCATAGATATTCAAAGGATTATAGTAGAATATAATGGAAAATTCTATACCACCAAATTTGACAACTATAGAATATGGATAAATTCTGAGAACCATAAAATCTTCCTAGACTGAATCATGAAGCAGTAGAAAACCTAAGTAAGGAGGAAATAGAAAAACTATCAAAAAACTCCCCCAAAACAAAAGTCCAGGACCAGATGGCTACACTAGTGAATTCTACCAAACATTCTAAAAAGACTTGGTATCTATCCTTCTCAAAGTCTTCCAAAAAATAGAAAAAGAAGCAATACTCCCTAACACTTTTTATGAGGCCAACATAACCCTCATACCAAAATCTGGCAAGGACAACACACAAAAAAGAAAACTATAGTCCAATATCTCTAATAAATATACAGATGCAAAATTCTAAACAAAATACTAGCAAATCAAAAACAGCAACACATTAAAAAATAATACACCATGATCAAGTGGGATTCATTCCAGGAGCACAAGAATGGTTCAATTTTTCTCGAAGTGTCCCACCATTGTATTTTGGAAGTATGTAACTTACATAATTTCACAGGTTCACAGCTTAAAATGAACTTTGTCTCAAGATGAATTATACCTCGAATCTGACCAATACATAATTTATATAATATCTAGATTAGACTTTGGATTTTATACTTTAGAATTGATGCTGAAATAAACTAAGACTTTGGGGGCTGTTGGAATAGCATGAATGTATTTTGCATGTGAGAAGATCATAAATTTTAAAGTATATGGTAAAATGTTTTAAATTGAATGTTTATGTCTGCTTGAAATTTATATATTGAATCCCTAAACATTAGTACAGCTGCATTTGGAGACAGGGTCTCCTGAAAGTAATTAAGGTTAAATGAGGTAATAAGGGACCTTGATCAATAATTAGTGTCATTATAAGAAAAACTATCAGAGAGTTTGCTCTCTTTTGCATGCTCAGTGAATGGGAAAAGACTCACACAAGTAGAAGGTAATCATCTACAACCTGAGATCTTGCACCAAGAATCAATTCAACCATATTTTGATCTTGGATTTCCAGCCTTTAGAACTATGAGAAAGTAAATTCTGCTGTTTAACACACCAATTTGTGGCATTTTGTTATGGTAGTCTGAATAGACTAATTCACCAAAAAAAGAGACAGAACATTCAAATTACAAATATAGAGAATAAAAAAACAAATTTTATAGAAACTATAAGGAATTACTAAGAACAACTGTATGCCAACAAATCTGACAACTGATGAAATAGGCAAATTCTTAGAAAGATAAAAATTATCAAAAGACTCAACAAAGAAATTTAAAATATGAACAGATCTATAATAGAGATTGAATTAGCAATTTTAAAACTTACATACAAAGATATTTCCAGGTCCAAATGGTTTTGGTGATGAGATCTACCAAACATCTAAGCAAGAGTTAATGCATCTACCAAACATTGAAGGAAGAGTTAATGCCTATATTTCACAAAACGATTCCAAGAAGTTAGCAGAGAAGGTAACACTTCACTACCCATTCTATAAAGCCAGTATTACCTTGATAACATAACCCAGGGGTCCCCAAACTTTTTACACAGAGGGCCAGTTCACTGTCCCTCAGACCGTTGGAGGGCCGGACTATAAAATAAACTGTGAACAAATCCCTATGCGCATTGCACATTATCTTATTTTAAAGTAAAAAAACAAAACAGGAACAAATACAATATTTAAAATAAAGAACAAGTAAATTTAAATCAACAAACTGACCAGTATTTCAATGGAAACTATGGGTGCGGATGCATCCTGTGCTCCTCTCACTGACCACTAATGAAAAAGGTGCCCCTTCTGGAAGTGCGGTGGGGGCGGGATAAATGGCCTCAGGGGGCCACATGCAGCTCACAGGTCGTAGTTTGGGGACCCCTGATATAACCAAACAAAAACATCTCAAGAAAATACAGCAATATAACAGTATTCCTTATAATTATAGTTGCAAAATTATTAACAGAATACTAGCAAACCAATTTTAACAGCAATGGTTTTTAGTACATTCATATTGTTGTGCAACAAATCACATATTTTGTTGGTTTTCTTTGTAAGACTAGAAAGAAAACCTCTTTATTATTTGTTAAGTATTGTTACCCATTAAATGAGGCAACCATTAATGGATACCATGACCAAATGGGATTTACCACAGGAATTAAAATGATTTAAAATTTGAAAATCAATTAATGTAGTACACTATTTCAATAGCATAAAAGACAAAAACTACATGATCAACTCAGTATCTGTAATAAAGACATTGACAAAATTTAACATTTCTTGATTAAAAGAAAAAATTTAACAAATTAGTAATGAAAAGATTTTTCTCAAGCTGATAAAAGACATCTATGAAGAACTATATCAAGAAGCATACCTAATGATAAGATAAAAAGCTTCTTCCAAAGATTAAAAACAAAACAAGGAGGTCTACTCTTACTAGTTCTAGTAAATATTGTATTTATGATTTAGTGAAGATATTTTGGCAAGGGAAAAATGGTATTCAGATTGAAAAGAAAAAAAGTAAAACTATCTGTATTTACATATGGCATCAATTTACATATAAACTTATAAGAAACTCAAATTAAAAAACTATTGAAAGAATAATGTCAGGAAAAAAACAGAAGAGATAACTAAGGGGCCCATTTCTTCACAGATACACAAAAATACCAGACAAAAACTGTCTGAATCAAGATTGTCAAAACTCTGTAAAATAGTCAAAGGTTTACATTATTTACCAGGCAAATAATAATCAAGAAAAAGATCATTTAAATGCAGTGAGAAAGATTTGTGGCACTTTTACTTGGCCTTCACACACTCCCTTTTCAGCCTTGGTGGGCACACAATGTATAAAAATATAAACTGTCACAACAAAAGCATAAGAGGGCGTACCTATATAGAAGCAAAATTGTTGTGTATCAGTAAAGCTAAATTAGTACCCATTCAAACTACATTGTCATAAATAGAATGTCAATTGTAATCCTCAAGGTAACTACTATACAAATAACTAAAAATATAAAGTGAAGGGATTAAATCAGTAATCAGAACTCTTCTAAAAACAACCAAAATACCAAAGCCAGATGCCTTCACTGATAAATTCTACCAAAAAGAATTCATACCAATCCTTCTTAAGTTCTCCATCTTGTTCTTTTTTTATTTTAATTTAGGAAATTAACTTTAACAGGGTGACGTTGATAAATAAGAGTACATAGGTTTCAGATAAACATTTCTATAGCATTTAAACTGTTGATTATGTTGTATACTCATCACCCAAAGTCAAATAATTTCCCATCACTTTCTACTTGTCCCTCTATATACCTTTTCCCTCACCAACTTTCCCACACACCCTTCCCTTGGTAACCACTTCACTTTTATCTATGTTCATAAGTCTCTGTTTTATATTCCACCTATATGTGAAATAGATAGTATAATTTGAAGTCAGGTAGTGCAATGCCTCTGGCCTCATTCTTTTTCTTCAGGATTGCTTTGGCTATTTGGAGTTTTTTTTATGATTCCATACAACCTGCTAATTTTTTGTTTTATTTCTTTAAAAAATGACATTGAGATTTTGATGGGGATTGCATTAAATTTGTATATTGCTTTGGGTAATGTGGCCATTTTAACTATGTTTATTCTTCCAATCCATAAACATGGAATATTATTTGAATTCATTGTGTATTTTTAATTTCTTTTAATAATGTTTTTTAGTTTTCAATATATAGGTCCTTCACCTCCTTTGTTAAGTTTAGTCATAGGTATTTTATTATATATTTTGTTGCAAGTATAAAAGGAATTGATGTTGGTTTTTTTTAGTTCATTTCCTGAAGTTTTATATTGGGGTATAAAAAAGCAGTCAACTTTTGTATATTGATTTTGTATTCTGCAATATTACCATATTGGCTTATTGTTTCTAAATGTTTTTTGGTGGAGTCTTTGGAGGTTTTTATATACAAGATCATGTAAAAAGTGATGCCTTTACTTCTTCTTTACCAATATGGATGCTTTTTTTTTTTTCCTGATTGTTCTGGCTAAAACTTCTAGAACTAAATTGATTAAGAGTGAAGAGAGTGGGAAGCCTTGTCTTGTTCCTGATTTTAGAGTAAAGGCCTTCAATTTTTCACCATTTAGTATGATACTAGCTGATGGTTTGTCATATAATGCCTTCATTAGGTTGAGGTAGTTTTCTTTTATTACGATTTTATTGTTTTTTTAAAACATAAAAGGATGTTGTATCTTATCTACTTTTTCTGCATTTATTGATAGAGTCATATGGTTTTTGTTCTTTATTTTGTTGATGTGGTATATTACACTGATAAATTTCCATATGTTGAACCATCTTTGTGCTCCTGAAATGAATCCCACTTGACCATGGTATATTATTTTTAAATGTGTTGTTGTATTTGATTTGCTAGTATTTTGTTTAGGAATTTTGCATCTGTATTTATTAGAGATATTGGTCTGTAGTTTTCTTTTTTGTGGGTGTTGTCCTTGCCAGGTTTTGGTATGAGGGTTATATTGGCCTCATAAAAAGTGTTGGGGAGTTTGGCTTCTTTTCAATTTTTTGGAAGACTTTGAGAAGGATAGGTACCATATCTTCTTTGAATGTTTGGTAGAATTCACTAGTGTAGCCATCTGGTCCTGGACTTTTGTTTTTTGGGAGGTTTTTGAGAGTTGTTTCCATTTTCTCCCTGCTTATAGGTATATTTAGGTTTTCCACTTCTTTATGAGTCAGTCTAGGAAAATTGTATAATTCTAGGAATTTATCCATTTCCTCTAGGTTGTTGCATTTGGTGGCATATAATTTTTCATAATATTCTATTATGATCCTTTATATATTTATGATGTCTGTGGTAATTTTTCTCTTTTCACTTTGGATTTTGTTTATGTATTTTTTTCTTTTTTCTTTAGTGAGTCTAGCCAATGGTTTGTTGATTTTATTTATCTTTTCAAAAACTCAGCTTTTTGCTATACTAATTTTTTTCTATAGTTTTTCGTTATCTATTTTATTTAGTTCTGCTCTAATTTTTACTATATCTTTTTTTCTGCTGACTTTGAGTTCACTTTGTTCTATTTTTGTAGTTCTTTAAGATGTGATGTTAGGTTGTTTACTTAGAATCACTCTTGTTTCCTATTATAAACCTCAGAGGATGTAAACTTTCCTCTTTGTACTACTTTTGCTACATACCAGAAAGTTTGCTATGCCATGTCATTTTTATTTACCTATGTATTTCTTTTGATCTCTGCTTTTATTCTTTTTATAGTCCTGTTTTAGATGTATGCTGTTTAATTTCCACATTTTTGTGGGTTTCTTTACTTTTTTATACAATTAAATTTTAATTTCAAAACCTTATGGTCAAAATATATGCTGGGCATAATTTCAATATTCCTAAATATGTTGATGTTAGTGCTATAGCTCAACATATGGTCTATCCTTGTGAATGTTTCATATATACTGTATAATCTTATGTTTTGGGATGAAATGTCCTGTACATGTCTATTATGCCATTTGGTCCAGAATGTTGCTTAAGGCCAATATTTCTTAATTGATTTTCTGTTTGGATGGTCTATCTAAAGCCGTCAATGGTGTGTTGAAATCTCCAAGTATAACTGTGTTTTCATTTGATCCTATTTTTAGATCAGTTAGTAGATGTCTCATATATTTTGGTGCTTCCTGGTTTGATGCATATATATTAAAAACTGTTATGTCTTCTTGAAACAATGTTCCCATTATTATTATGAAACGTCCATCTTTGTCTCTGGTTACCTTTTTTGTCTTAAAGTCAGTATTGTCAGTTATGAGTTTGGCTACACCTGCTTTCCTTGGGATATTATTTACTTGGATAATCACTTTCTAACCTTTCACTTTGAGTCTACTTTTGTTTTTGCAGCTTAAATGTGTTTCTTGAAGGCAGCATGTGGTTATATTCAATCTGATTTTTGTGTCTTTTTTATTTGTGAGTTTAGTCCATTTACAGTTAGGGTAATTATTGACACTTGAGGATTTCTTATAACCATTTTATATTTTGTTTTAGGGTGGTTCTGTGTCTTGTTTATTTTTCTCTTTTCTCTTTCTGTCAGTTGTTTTTATTTGGTAGTATTCTATACTTCTTTCCTTTGTTTCTTCTTTTTTTAAGTTGTGTGTTTCTGTAGTAGCTTTTTTGTGCATGTTTATCGTAAAGTAATTAAGAGAAAAAATTGTTCATACTTACATGAGTTCTTTGTCTTATGCATGCTCTTGAACTTCATCCTTCTTTGCTACTCCAGATCTTTATCCTCTCCCCTTTTATGTTATCATTGTCACATATTATCCTTGTGTTTATTGTGACCTTGTTGGAGCTTTTAGTTGTAGTTTTGATTTATATTTATTTGTGTGTCTGGTCTAATAAACCCCCTTGAGTATTTCTGGCAGTGGAGGTTTTCTGGTGATAAATTTCATCAGCTTCTGTATGTCTGTAAAAGTTTTTGCTCCTTCTTTATATTTGAAGGATAACTTTAATATATATAGTATTTTTTAGCTGGTAATTTCCCTTTTTCAGTACTTTAAATGTTTGGGTCCACTTTCTTTTGGTTTATAGAGTTTCTCATGAGAAGTTCAATGATAACCCAATGGGCTTTCCTTCACATACTCTTTTCTTCTTTTCCCTAGCTGTCATGAGAATTTTTTTTGTCATTAATTTTTGACAATTTTATTATGATGTGACTTGGAGTAAGTCTGTTTGGGTGCAGTAATTCAGCATTCTATTTGTTTCTTGGACTAGAGGTTCTAGCTTTTTCCATAGGCTTGGGAAATTCTCATCAATTATTTGTTTGAATAGGCTCTCCATTCCCTTCTTCTTCTCTTCTTCTTCTGACATACCCATTATTCTTATATTGCTCTTTTTGATGGAGTCAGACAATTCTAGTAAAGTTCTCTCAGTTTTTTAAATTCATGTATTTCTTTCTTCTTTTCTCTGTTGTTGCCAGTCTTTGTTGTCACTGATTTTTTCATCTTTCTGTCTTGCTCTATTAGTTAAATTTGCTACTTCAGTTTACAATATATGTATTTAGTTCCTCATCTGTTTTTAAAGTTTCAGTCTCCTTGGTATGGTATTTGTTTTGTTCATTAATTTATTTTCTGTCCTCATTAAATTGCTATTGGTGTCTTCTCACATCTAGAGTATTTTTAGAACTCCAATTTTCAATTCTCTATCATTTCACTCCAAGGTTTTTATGTGATTGAGTTGTTTCCTGGAGATGTTATTATTTTCTTTGTAAACTTGGTCTTGTTCTTGTGTAACCATGGTATTCAATTTCTTCTTCCTTGATGTCACTTGAGAGTGGTATTGTTAAGAAATCTAACAAAATATCCACTAAAAAATAAAAAAATTAAAGTTAAATAATACAATAAAAAGGATAAAAATTTTAAAAATTATTACAAGAATAAAAAGTACAGGAAAAAATATTAAAAACAAAGAAACAAAAAATTAAAAATGATAATAATGACTAAAAATAAGAACAAAAAATATAAAAATTAACAGAAATGAAATTCAAAAGAAAAATATAGAAAAGATATAATAATAAAAAAAGAAAAAATATTTCGGTTTTGAGAGGTATCTTCTAGTAGGTATCACCGTATTACAAGTTTTAGCTCTTTGAAGTTTCTAGGCTGTCCTCCAAGATATTGCTGTCACAATAATACATCAGTGTCACAGTTATGTTGGTGGGTGGGGAGTGTTGTGAGGGTTTTACATCTTTGGTATTATGGCTTTGGCTTTATGTCTTCAGCTTTCTGGCTTTACGTCTCTAGTGATGGTAATCTCAGGCTTTGGTCACTCTTCCCCACTTCTCAACAGACCCAGAAACCAGACATAAAGCAACTTTGTTCTTCATGGGAGAAGGTGGCTCTGGAGAGCTAACTGTGCTGTTTGTCTTTGCCACTCTCGGTACCATGAGTTGAGGGAGCCTGGATTTGGGAGGCTGGGGGCCACATTTTAGTTTTCTCTGTATCTGCTGAGTGCAGGCTTCAGAAAAACTAGGGGAACATTGGTCGTCACCCCATGCTCTGGCGGTTTTGACTTATCTCCCCCTCTATTCTTCTATCTCACTACTCCTCTCAGCAAAAGAGGATCCAATCCCTCCAAGTTTTCCTCTTCATACCCTTCAGACAAAATCCAAACAGTTTGAGCTTTCCTCCTCCACATAATCCAACTGAAAAAAATAAACTCAGTCACACTAGACTTGTCTCCTCAGAGCCAACCATGAGTATTTTATCTCCTGACTCCCTTTGCACCCCATCCTACCTTTTATCCTTTTGGTATGTGGATCATTTAGGTGTGCTTGTGAGCCCAGCTGGGGTTCCTTCACTTCCTTATAGTTGTTCAATTTTTTGAAATTTCAAAGGGAGAGATCAGGAATATCTCTCACACTGCCATTACTCTGACATTATCTTGAGTCTCCCAGATTCTTCAAAAGAAAAAATAATGGAATAGGAGGGAACAGTTTCTAAATTATTGTATATGACCAGCATAACCATGATACCAAAGTCAAAGACACTACAAGAAAAAACTATAGGTTGACATACCTTATGAATGTAGATGAATAAATCCTCAGGAAAATACTTTAAACTGAATTCAACATGAGAGTAAAATGGTGATACATCATGAGCAAGTGATATTTTCCCCAGGACTACAGGAATGGTTCCACATGTGAAAATCTATGTAATACACCACATTATTAATAAACTGAAAAAAATATTATTTTAAATTATTGTTTTAAACTGATGCAGCCTGACCAGGCAGTGGCACAGTGGATAGAATGTTGAACTGGGGTGCAGAGGATCCAGGTTTGAAACTCTGAGGTCGCAGGCTTAAGTTTGGGCTCATCCAGCTTGAGTGTGGGCTCACTGGCTTGAGCCGGGGATCATAGACATGACCCAATGGTCAATGGCTTGAGCCCATGTTGCTTGCTTAAGCAAGGAGTCATTCGCTCTGCTATAGCCTCCTGGTCAAGGCACTTATGAGAAAGCACTTAATAAACAATTAAGGAGATTAAGAAGCCACAACAAAGAATTGATCCTTCTTATCTCTCTTCCTTCCTGTCTGATTGTCCCTATCTGTCACTCTCTCTGTTTTTGTCACACACACACACACACACACACACACACACACACACACTAATGCAGAGAAATCATTTGATAAAATCATATAATCATATATAATCTTTCATGAGAAATAAAACACTCAGAAACTAGGAAATAAAAAAATTTTCTCAGCATGATAAAGGCCATTTATGAATATCCCAAAGCTAACAAAATGTTCAGTGAGAAAGACTGAAGGCCTTCACATTAAAATCGGGAATGAGACAAGACACCTACTTTGATCACTGCTATTTAACATTGTGCTAGTGGTTCTAGTCAGAGCAGTTAGGCAAGAAAAATAAACAAAAGGCATGCAGATTGAAAAGGAAGAAATAAAACTTTTTTTTATTTGCAGGTGATATGATCCTATATGTAAAAAGTCAGAGGAGCTCACACAAACCAATATTCAAGCTAATAAACAAATTTAGCAAAGTTGCAGGATACAAAATCAACATGCAAAAACCAGTTGCATTTCTATACACCAACAATGAAAGTTCTGAAAAGAAAATGTAAAAAATGGTTCCATTTAAAGTAACATAATAAAATAAAATACTTAAGAATATACTTAATCAAGGAGGTTAAAGATTGTACATTTAAAACTGCCGTACTTTTCTAAAATAATTTAAAAAGATCTAAACAAATGAAAAGATCTTGTTTTTGCTCACAAACCAGAATACTCAATATTATTAAGATAGCAATGTTTCTCAAAGAAATCTACAGATTCATTGTGATCTATAAAATTTCAGTGACTTTTTATTTGAAGAAATGGGAATATTGATTTTCAAATCCATATGAAGTTATATAGGGCTCAAGAAGTTAACACAATCTTGGTAAGAACAAAGTTGGAGAACTCACATTTTCTGACTTTAAAACTCATTCCAAAACTTCATTAATCAAAACAATCTATAGTCATGTGATATGGATAGACATATAGTTAAAATAGAATTAAAAGGTTATAATTATAGCTAATTGATTTTTATAAAATATCTAAGAATAAGCAATCCTTAGAGGCAGAAAGATGGCTGGTGTTGTAGGTAGATGGAAATAAGGAATAACTGCATATAGGACACAGGGTTTTATTTGTGGTAAACAAAAATATTTTAGAACTAGATGGATGTGATGGTTGCACAACAATGTGAATATACTAAATGCCATTGAATGTAAATTTTAAACTGATTAATCATATTATGTCAATTTCATCTCTATAAAAAGACTATTAGAACTAATAAGCTCAATAAGGTTGCAGTAGCCAAGATCAATATAAAAAAACTGTTATCCTTCCATACCTTCCTCTAACTCAGGAACAAGTGGTGATGGATAGAGACTTGACTTTGAGAGAAAAACACACATACATTGTAGAGATGATGTGTTGTAGAATTGTGCATCTGAATCCTGTATAATTTTGTTACCTAGTGTTGTTCCAATAAATTCAATAAAAGGAAAAAGAATAAAAGTCTACTAAATAAGAACAAAAAATCTATTTTAAGTATATTCCAATACACTTATAACAAATAACATAAAATGAAACAAAAAAACCCAATTTTATTTACAACAGTACAGAAAATTACAAAATAGGAATAAATTTTACAAAATAAGTGTAAAACTTATACCTTGAAAAGTATAAAACATTGCTGAAAAGTTTAAAAGATCTAAGTAAATATAAGTACAATCATATTTATCAATCAGAAAACCTAATATTGTTAAAATAGCAACATTTCCCAAAATGACCTAAAAATTTAACATATTCTATGTCAAAATTCTACCTAATTTTTTGCAGAAATTAATAAACTGACCTTAAAATGCCTAAGGAAATTCAAGGGACCCAGAATAGACAAGTTATTCTTGAAGAAAAAGAGAAGAGTTAGAGAACTCACACTTCCCATATTTCAACCTTACCACAGTTACAATAATTGAAGCAGTGTGGTACTGGAATAAAGAAAGACACATAGATAAATAAGATAGAATAGAGTCTGGAAATAAATCTTTACATCTGTAGTCAGTTGATAATAAAAAATAACAAGACAAAAAAAATAACAAGACAATTCAATGAATAAAGTGTTTTTAGTAAACGATGGTGGATCACTGTACATCAACATGTAAAATAATTAAGTTGGACCTCTATCTCATACTACATAAAAAAGTTAATTTGAAATGTACCAAAGACCTAAATATAAAAGTTAAAAATATAAAAGCTCTTAGAGAAAAACAAAAGAAGATATCAATCCCTATGACTCTGAATTAAGCAATTGTTTGTTAATATGACACACATGATACAAAAGAAAAATTAATAAATTGAATATTACTAAAAATACAAACTTTAGTTTTATGATTGAAACTATCCAGAAAGTAAAATAATGACCCATAGAATAGGAAAAAATTTTTACACATATATATAAGAAAGGATTTATAGCTAGAATATATAAAGAACTCTTACAATCCAATAAAAAATAATAATCCAACTAAAAAATGGGTAAAGGAGCCCTGGTTAGGTGGCTCAGAGAATAGAGTACCATGCCAGCACACTGAGGTTGCAGGTTCTATTTCCAGTCAGGGCACATATGAGAAGTAACCAACGAGTGCAAAACTAAATGGAACTACTAAGTAGAACAAGAATTTAATGTTTCTCTCTCTCTTCCTCTTACTGTCTTCCTTCCTTTTTATCTCAAATCAATGGAGAAACATAAAAAATTAACAAAGGAATTGAAGAAACATTTTCTAAAGAAATGGCCAATACCCACTTAAAAAGATATTCAACATCATTAGCCATCAAAGTAACTCAAAACTGCAATGAGGTACCACTTGATACTCACTAGGATGGATAAAATAAAAAAGGCAGATGATTACAAGTGGTGGTGAGGATGTGAGGAAATGAAAATCCTTGTACATTCACAGAGAATGTAAAATGATGCAATTTTTGTAGAAAACAGTCTGGTCATTTATTGAAAGATTAGATATAGCTTTCCTTTGACCTGGCAAGTCTACTCCTAAGCATATAACTAATATAATTAAAAACCTATGTCTACACAAAAATTTTTACATGAAGAACTCATAGAAGTATTATAATATCTCAAAAGAGACAACCCGGATGTCAACCAACCAGTAAATAAAAGGTAGTATGTCCTTATTTATTTATTTAATCGAAATAAAGTACTGTAACAGTACTGCAATTGTAGTTGAAGTAGCTACAACATGTCGAAAACTTGAAAACATGTTAAGTGAAACTGACCAGGCGGTGGTGCAGTGGATAGAGCTTCGGACTGGGATGCGGAAGACCCTGATTCGAGACCCCAAGGTCGCCAGCTTGAGCGCAAGCCCATTTGGCTAGACCAAAAGCTTGCCGGCTTGGATCCAAGGTTGCTGGCTCCAGCAAGGGGTTGTTCAATCTGCTGAAGGCCCGAGGTCAAGGCCCATATGAGAAAGCAATCAATGAACAACTAAGGTGTCACAACGGCAACAAAAAACTGATGATTGATGCTTCCCATCTCTCTCTATTCTTGTCTGTCTGTCCCTATCTATCCCTCTCTCTGACACTCTCTCTGTCCCTGTAAAAAAATAGAAAAAGAAAAAGAAAACATGTTAAGTGAAAAAAGCCAGACACAAAGATTTATTGTGGAGTTATCATTGTGATGTAAATGAGTTGAGTAGCTTTTCTAAGTGGCTCCAGTGTCTAAGATCCTGAGTTGTATACAATGGAATGCAAACAGACTAATAAATCACTTACGATACCATGCAGTCAAATCAAGTATGCTATTGGAAAGTATTTCAAAGAACACATAGGCTCTGTTTTGAATGATTTGAGGATGAAACATACCTCAAAAGTATAGCTATGCATTTTCATATTGGAGGCTAAAGATGAATTTTGGCTTTGCCTGTAATAACAAAATGCTTATTAAATTCAGGCAAAAACTATCTATCTATCTCAATTGCAGGTAACTGAACTACTTCTTCCTTTAAGTGCACCAAAGATCTTTTACTGAAAATAAATTGTTAAAAACTGTCCCAGTAGAGCCCAAGTTCTACATCGATCAGGTGTCCCTGATTTGACTTCCCTGTGCAGTGGGACTTTCCTGTTTATCAGGAGAGCTGGCAGTCTCTTCAAGACTAATCTTGAGGTGGCTATGAGGATGCTACTGATCTGTGTCGACACTAACTGCTACTGTAGGAAAAACACAAACAAGACCGACACACAAAGTTAGTTGCAAGAATCACACATGCAATTTATTACTCACAAATCCTTTTGGCATGCCTGGATACAGTTTAAGGGGGAGCCATCAGCATGCTCTTCTCTGCTGTCTTTAGTCAGAGTTCAGAGGAGTGGAGACAGTCCATGTTCACGATGGAGTCTGGGTGACTACCACAGCAGGGGGTCCTTCAGCTTTAGTACCTTTTCTGGCCAATGCCTTCTAACAGGTGTCAATCTATAGGATTATCACCTCAAACCACCTTTTTGGGAATTCCTCGAAGTGAGCCCTATGTTAATCTATTGAAATGTCACATCAAGCTACTTTTAAGATGTTCCTAGGGAAGCTTCCTATTTATGTCAACCTATAGAGTTATGACATCAAGCCACTTCTTATCTCTATATAACTTCATACACATACTAACTGGGCCTTGGTCGAAAGTCAGAGTCTATTTATCACATCTGCACACACTATATTAATTCCTATCCAGACGGGATAAAATTATTTAATTTACTTAATTATTTTTAATATTATATCTTAATTACTTTTATATGTCTTCCATATTTTTTATATTTCTATATATTTAATTAGTATAACATTATATTACTACAACTAAAACAAAGATTTTTTTTGGTATTCTACAAAAAACTGACTTTCCTAAATAATCAACTTTGTGAGTGTGTATCAATAAGTAATGAGTCCTCCCTTCATGTGCTCTTGTTTGCACTTGGTTTGAAGGTAGTCCTTTCCCTCTAGTTGGTCATATAATTCTTGAATATGTGATAATAGAAATTGGTGGTAGCACATTTATACCTCTTGGCTTTCATACTCCTACAGCAATCTTGTAAAATCTGTATTATTATAACTCTAATTTACAGATGTGAAAACTGATGATCTGGAAGATTATGTGTTTTGCCCAAAGCTAGTGATTGCAGATCTCAAATCAGGTCTGTGGATCCCAAGACTGTGCTCCTTACATGGTAATCATATGAACTGGAATTGTGAAGCTGGTGGCCAGTCTCAGTTTCACTCTCAACTTCATTTTGTCACACCTGCATGGTCACCATCCACAGTCTGTGACACCACGCCACTGTAGACAAAAGGGTGAAAAGTTCCTTAAGGTAAAGTTTTAGTTATAAATCAAGGACTGCAGTTAAAAAACAACAAAACAAAACAAAAACAATACTTTCAATAATATAGTTATTCTGGAAAATAAAAGGACTGGAAAAGACAGTATAGTTGCTAAATGACTAAGATATAAATTATCTTTATGAGTGTTTAGATGATAAGCCTTGAAGCACTAGACTGCCTCTGGCAAGAATCTTGTGGCTTTATTATTATTCTGTGCTTGTTCCTTTGCTCTTCATAACTTCAGGTGTTCCTAGACTGGCATATTCTATTTTGGAGGCAATAAAATGCTGTAGCCAAAGCAACACTGAACATATCCTCCACTCTAGCATGCTACTGGAACAATACAAACCGTTAAGATACAGTCCCCAGAGAGGCTGCAAGTCAATATGGAGCCAGGTCATAATGGGGTTTTTGACACTCATGGTTTAATAGTGTCTGTCTTATTTATTTTTATTTTTTGGACATACTGATATAACCCTCAGTTAAATTGTTCTTATTTCATTTTCACTATGGTCCTGATACACACTAGACTGGGAACCAGGAAATCCCATGCAAGTCCCCTGTACAGCTTCCTAGCCTGCCCCTCTTTGAATCCCACCTAGATTATCTGAGTTTTCTTTTTAACATCAGAGGAATATCAAATCAGAAAATACATATTCAAAAATAAAACCTCTAGAAATTGTGATTTTGTTGGAAATTACAATATTAATAATGCCACTTCAAAGACAAGAGTCCCTTTGTAAACTAGTTGAGGAGAAAAAAACCTGAAATAAAAGCTTTTGGGGGTTTGAAGGAACAATATGTATCTAAATACATAAGCATAAATCTACATTATTTTATGCCAGATATTATTAAGCTGATACTGAATATTCCTGACATTTCGTCACATTGAAGCAAATTCTGACTCTGAGTGTACTCATTGCAAAGGGGTTTCCAGATAATTAGCTACTGTCCCCTGTGGGGCAAGCACAAACCCAGAGTATGATTATCCAGTAAGTTTTCAGACTTGAACGAACCAGTCAGCGAGACCCTCCCTCTGTGTTTGTCACCAGAGACTCTGACATACCTAATAGCTGAAGGGACCAGTAATGCAAAATTGACAAGCCAGCTGTGCAAACCTTCAGGGTTGAACTATTATTATTAATCCAGTAGCCCTCTTTTTTTTTTTTTTTTCTGAAGTTAGAAGAGGGGAGGCAGACAGACAGACTCTGCATGCGTTGGACTGGGATCCACCTGGCATGCCCACCAGAGGGTGATGCTCTGCCCACCTGGGCCATTGCTCTGTGCAACCAGAGCCATTCTAGCACCTGAGGCAGAGGCTATGGAGCCATCCTCAGTGCCCGGGCTAACCTTGCTCCAATGGAGCCTTGGTGGTTGGAGGGGAAAAAATGATAAAGACAAAGGAAAGGGGGAAGGGTAGAGAAGCAGATGGGCTCTCCTTCTGTGTGCCCTGGTTGGGGATTGAACCCCAGATTTCCACAGGCTGATGCTCTACCACTACGTCAACCAGCCAAAGCCAGTAGCTCTCCTTTTAGGTGGTTTTGAATCATCCCTGGCTTTCACTGAGGGTCTTGTGCTAGCAGCAAATTACAGAGCTCTAGCCTGGAGTATGTACCTACCATTGAGATCCGCCAGCCAGTAAGTGCATTACTTAAAATCATTTTGGAGTTTACCAACTGGTTTATCATGTGCATCTTTCACAGGAAGATGAAGGTGAAACTAGCAGGTGGGCCTGCAAATTAATGTTTGCTATTCTTCATCATCCTATCAGTTCCAACACTTAACAAATGATAAAGAGGTTTTCATTCTAGTGTTACAAAGAAAAGCAACAGGATTTCTTAGGTGCAGATTTGTACACCTTCCAAGAAGAGATTTTTCTTGCTCTTTTTCTTTATTGCCAGGACAAGTGGATCAGGATCTAATCCGCTTACAATTGAGGTACTTGCACAGAGATTTTGATGTGCACTGAGGATCATCTGCAACATCTTAGGCACTTAAACTATTCATTTCATTTTTAGCACATCAACCAAAGTGGCAGATTTCTGTGTCAAAAAGCATTTTCAGAAACTCAATTTGTTCCTTTTTGAGGATTATATGCCTGGGACATTTAATAGCCAACTTGGAACTATGGTAATAACATTTTACATGCTCACAAAAGTCAAAATGGGTGAAATGATATGACTCTAAAACTTGATTTCCATACACAACCACTATCTGCTCTATTCCAATTAGAAATAATTTTGCAATTTATAGATCTTCTAATAACAATCACAAAAGATATATTTTTCCAACAGTTATGCAATCATTAATGTTGCGATTCATCAGATAAAATATTGTTTAAAATAAAAACCTTGCATGTAGCACATGTCGTTAACACAATTGTAGAAGAGCAAGTCAAATCAAACTGAAAGTTTTATCTTTGAAAAAATATCTCTGTCAAAATCTTGCCTGTACAGAACTCAATGCTGGGCTCTTGTATAGGAATACATAAAGAAAGGCAAAACACAAACACAGAGAATGAAAATGATTTAGTTATTTTACCTGATGGCAATTTCAGTTTTCTCCGTTTGTGGCGTCTCTGATGTGCCGACCCCTTTTACTTACGGTGGCTCCTTTACTTCCACCTATATACACTGCTGTCTCACACACCTATGCTCTCTGAAGAGAGCTTTGGGGACCAACAGGAGACATCATTAGTCTCCACAGTGATTTCCCAACTTTCTATTTTTTTAAAAGCACAAACACAAAAAGACAGTTACACTCATGAGCTTTGCTATATACACTGCACTTGCATCAGTAATTATAAAGACAAATATAATCTGTTTTCAAGTATCTTTAATCATTTCTTCAGAAAGTAACTGGAAATACAATAATGGTACTGAGAGGCTGCTTCTACTTTTAATATTGCTATAAAATGATCTAGAAACAATGTTTTTTCAATCAAAATGAAATGTGTGCCACATAGGCAGTTTTATATTTTCTAGTAGCCTCATTAAAAAGATAAAAGAAAAATGTAAATTCACATATTATATATAACACTTTAAAATATCACTCACCTTGTAATCCATATGAAAATATCACTAAGATATTTTACTTTTTTGTACTATATTTTTACAATCTATGGTGTACTTTACACTTAGAGCACATTAATCAGGACTAGCCACACTTCAGTTTGTCACTAGTGGCTATTACATTGTACAGCACAGGTCTAGAATGAAAAAGGAAAATTTTGGACTTTTGTTAATGCAGGTGATAAATTTGATCACATGTACTTTATGCATTATTAATCTCAGTGTTACTATTTTTATTTTTGACTACATTTGTTTAAGTTTTTGTTTTCTCATGGTTTATTTTTGGGGTTGCACTGTCATTAACTGTTGCTTTCTTCACAAGAGGTGTTATACTCTAACTAAAACATTAATTAAAATGTATAAGTTTTCTTAAGAATACTTGAAGATGATGTTTGCTTAGGGACATAAAGAAATCAAAAGCTTAACTGAGAATTAGGTCTGAAACAGAAGTATATAGTTTATCACAGTTCTAATGCAAATCCAGCAGAATACAGTACTAAATCCTTCTGTGGCTTTCTGTGCCTGTCATCCATTGAATTCTGCCCTCTGTTCCACCTTCCTTACTCTCCAGTTCCCCAAACTCATGCTGAGTTATTTACCATTCCCCTATTGTGATCATACACAAGGCTATCAGGCAGGCATTTTTGCCACTCTGCCATAGGTAAAGAATGTGAAGTTCAATGGGGTTAAACGACTTGTCCAAGCTCACATGTGTGTTAAGTGACAGAGCTGGGAAATGGATCTTTTGACACATACACTGAGTTTGGCCCTCTCCATAGAAGACAATAAACTCTGCAGCCCCACTGGGGAAGGTGTCCTTGGCTGCTCAAATGATATAGTGCAAGTAGTCAGACTACGTTTGGTGACTGCATGAGACAAACAAAATATTTCACTGCAAGCATTTGACATATTTTGCAATAGAATACTATATACACTCATCAGATACAAAGGGGCAAGAAATTATAGTTTTGTTTCCATTTCAAACCATACTAAGTATTTAACTTCTGTATTTCAAAGGCAGACCTGTCTAGGAGCTTGACAACATAATTTGAGGGAACATTACAATTGATGCCTTTGAAACTACTGTTGTCGCTTTGCATTTTTCTCCTGTTGTTTCTAAAAACCCAGTATTTTATGTGGGTGAATGAAAATTGGTGTTTTTTAAGGAAATTACTGGCATTAAAAGAATGAGTTTGTTGGTTAGCAAATATTTTAAAAGGAAAAATCACCATTGCTGCCACCATACTCTCTTTGTACCTGGGCTTATTGAGCAGAAGAGTGCTAGAGAAAGAGGTTGGGTGCACCCTCACCTGAGACATGAATATTTTCACATTAAAAAGAAATACCAGAAGTTCCATCAGTGTACCTCTCCTTCACACCACCTTGTCAACAACTATCTAGTCCTGTTTCTTTTACGTTTATGTCCAGCCTTTCAGAGCATTAATCATTGTTCATAACTCAGTGTAGATTTTTGTACTTGATCCTCTCTCTCATTTCTCACAAAGTTTTAGCCACGGAGACTTCCCTTCAAGACTGCTTTTGGGGCCACCCCAGAGTGGGACAGAAGTGCAGCAGCCATATACCTCTAGCTGTTGCAGACACATAAATAAACCAGGCCTGCACTCTTTCCTCTTCAGATAATTATTTTTAAGGAATTTCAGTTAGACCATAGACTAAGGATGAGAAGGAGATGGAAAATTATTTGGAACAAGTATCCTGAGAGTCTGAGTTACTTGCTAATACTATTTATTTGTGCCATTTTATAAAAAATTGTTTGAATTATGTCTACTTTTATGAATAGGTAGATTGTTTAACACCCAGTTTTTGACATCCAGTCTCTTGGTTGTGCATGTATTCACTACAGGAACAATAGCAATTTATGAGATGCTTTTCAAAGGAGAATAATTTTTAGTTGAAAAGAAAGAAATTTTACTCCAAAACCCAAGACTTGCTCTATGATTTTCCTTCTGGGACTTCCAACAGACCCTTTCATATTGTTGAGTCTGTTGGGACATAAGGTTCATGAAACAGGGCCACAGAATTTGCTGCTGGCCCTTTTTAATTTCCTTATTGCTTTGTTGGTTGGTTTCACCCTGGTTCTTATTCAAGTTATCTGTTAATATTGGTTACCCAAAATATATACTGTATATTTTATTCCCACAACATATCTCTACACCAATCACTTTACTGGTAGTGAATAACCATGTGTGACTGTTGGCTACCAAACTGGCCAGTGCAATTTTAGGCTATATTATGACAAATAGCAGAGGAGTTGATGAAGACCTTACTGTTATCTCTTCCATATAAAGACAACCTGTTTCTGATTATTTATGCTGATAGCAGTGGGGGAAACACAGTAAATAGTTATCAGGGGCTTTGTTTATTTCTGCAATAAAGATCTTTAACTACAGATGTGATTGTATCATCACCTTATGAGTTTTGCAGCAATATAGAGTATTTCCCCATAATTCACTTAGCTTTGCATTGTTTGAAAAGGCAGATTAAATAGAGATATAAGAGAAATAACTGTTTTGTACTTCTCAATTTGTTAATGGTTGCAAACACTGTGTAGTTCCCTTAGGAATAGTATTGCTTTTAGTTTACTAGCTTGTAGATTATTTTGTTACTGAGTATGTCTACTCCCATTATGCATTTGGAGGTCAGTGAAGTAACTGCAGGGTAGGTTGATACTTCTGCTGAACTTTCTCTGAGATGAACACAAGTCATTGTTCAATCTATCATTCAACATCTATAAATACCAATTTTGACCAGTGTACTCCAGGGGTATTTCTAATCTCTGGACATTAACAACAATTTAAATGCAGTGACAATAATCCCTATAAAACCTAGGTACATTTTCTTTCTTAGAGCAAACATCCTGATAAATGGCCAAGTTATCTCTAAAGAAGGCTTGAAAAAAATAATCACCATGTACAGAGTCCTGTCTCATTTGGGACTTCCATCAAGAGGCTTCTTATCCAAAAACTAGATCTGAGAACTAGGTAAATTATCATAAGTTTGTTGTGATCTACAAGGAAGGAGCCATACTGGGTGAGATTCTCTTCTTTACCTTCAACTTGTTTTTCTTATTCTTTTTCTCTTTTATATTTTTAAAATATATTTTGGTTTTTTTATTCAGAAAAAAAAGAATTTTGACAAAGAATTTCTCCCTAGACCATTGATAGAAAGTTTTCCTGAAGAGAGGGTTGGGGCTTTCCAGACTTTTAATTTTCAGAACTTTATGAATTCTGTCTTGTATACAATGATGGTCCTTATGACCCAGATCTATGAGAGTGGATGAGGCATCCAGGGCACCAAGACCAGTAATGGAGAGCTGCTCCCCATGTGGAGTTTTTCTTCTCTTTTCTACCTCAACAACAGACTACTTCTTATAAATATGATGTTTCTATATTATTTCTTCTTTGTTTTTTTTTTATTTTTTATTTTACCAAGATGAGTCCCAGAAAGGTTTCATAGCCAGTTTGTGCACCAAGATTCCATTACCTTGAACAGCAAATGTGTTTTGTCTGCATCTTTTAGAATATGACACTTGCATTGGAAAACCGAGTGGAGAACTGTGCTCAGGAAATTTTGTTTGAAATCTTTAGCTTCATGCATCTACTCTGTCAGTCTCTGTTGGTCCCCTTTTCAACTATGATCTTTCTTCTTCAAGTGTTGTGGTTTGAGTTTACAAATATTTTCCACTTTAGTTCAATACGAGGTTTTATTTTTCTTTGTTGTTATTAGTAATTTATAAAGTAAAAAAGAGGTAGTGGCATCTGCATGTGTCTATTTTATTATTAGGATTCTAGATTGAGAAATCTTAATTGTGCTAACTTAAGGGAGAAGACACAGAGTAGACACTGAAATTTCAAAGTAGAAAGAGTAAATATCCAATGGGGTCAAGTTTTGGAGGGAGCAGAAAAGAAAAAGGTCTAAGACAAGTTAAGAGCAATATCTTCCCATGTCTTTCTCACATAGAGCTTGTCAGAATTTTTACAACATATTGCAACAAATGCACAAAGCTACTCACACCTAGAATGCACCAACCTCAAGACCCCAGCCCCATCCTGCATTGAAACTGAGATCAATGTCTCAACACCCTATGACCATTTCCAGTGCAACAATTTGCACTAGTGTGGAAGCACTAAAAGAGCAGATTGGATTTGATGAGAAATTTAATATAAGTTCCTCTTATTTGAGACATAAGAATAGCAGAGGTAATGAAATAGATGGAGTTTAAGACAGAGAGGAGATGTTAGATGTTTGATGACAATTGCAGGATTAGTTGAATCTTACCCATCAGACCTCACAACTATTGTGAAAAACCTGATCATAATTACTATGCAGTAAGTATAAAATGTCATGAAGAATTAATTTTATTTTTTACAGGAACACAGAGAGAGAGTCAGAGAGAGGGATAGATAGGGACAGACAGACAGGAACAGAGAGAGATGAGAAGCATCAATTATCAGTTTTTTGTTGCGACACCTTAGTTGTTCATTGATTGCTTTCTCATATGTGCCCTGACCCCAGGCCTTCAGCAACCCCTTGCTCGAAGCAGTGACCTTGGGTCTAAGCTGGCAAGCTTTTGCTCTATCCAGATGAGCCTGCGCTCAAGCTGGCAACCTCGGGGTCTTGAACCTGGGTCTTTCCACATCTTTATCCGATGCTCTATCCACTGCACCACCACCTGGTCAGGCGAGAATTAATTTCTTAATCATGGGTTTATTTTTTCAGGGCAAGTTGACATAATTTTAAATTCTGGAAAAGAAATTATGTATTATGTTATATTTTAATTTTTTTTAACATGTTATTATTTTCAATTTTACAACTAAAAGTATATGCTTTAGTTGCAATGTTTTTAGCTAATTTAGTCAGGTTATTGTTCTTTCCATTT
Organism: Rhynchonycteris naso; assembly: GCA_037038555.1. Classification (NCBI taxonomy): domain Eukaryota; kingdom Metazoa; phylum Chordata; class Mammalia; order Chiroptera; family Emballonuridae; genus Rhynchonycteris; species Rhynchonycteris naso. Next base: position 237,062,036 of record CM072998.1, read on the forward strand.
CCCTTGCACATGTGTAGATGGACACATAGGTGAATGTGTGAATGACATAAAAGAGACCAGGTGAGAGAGAAAAGCAGGAGGTCAACCCTTTATTGCTAACCACCACGCTACTTGGAGAGTGCCAAAAATCAGAGGGAACATGATAGATGTGTTGCCTAGTCCAGCTTCTCTTCACCCACCCTGATCTGCTGACCAGTATGATGTTGCTAGTCACAGTGCACATAGAAAGAAGAAATGTGGAATGAGGAGAGGAAATATTTTAATGATAATTGGTTCCTTTTAGCCTGGTCTCAGCTTTTCCAAGTGATCTTCAAAGAGAGATATAATAATAATATAAAAACTTCATTTTTTTCACCAAAAGTTATTTTCTCTTTCTTTAAACCAATGGAGATAACTTATCTTTTTATTAGTCTTAATGACCCTTCACTTAGAAAAATCTAGACTATGTGAATTTTATTTAGAATGTTTTTATACAACATAATTTAAATAAAAGCCTATCATTAGTTTCAGATATTGTACAATAATTCCTAGTCATTAGACACCAGTAGACATAATCATTGTTTTGAGTGAATGCTTATCTTATTTTCCATTATACCATTATTGCTAAAGCAAAGTTTTATACATCATGCTTACCTTCCTTATTCTTCCTTTTTAGTTTGAATGTTCTTTTAGTTTGAAAATTAAACAGTAACCAATGTAAAGGTTTAAGTGTGAGTTAATCTAAATATTATATTACATATATTTTGTGAATCAAAAAAAAGTTGATTCAGCTGACAACTTTGATTAATAAACGATCTGTATGATTTAGTCATCCTTAAATTTTTCTAAGACTGAATCACCATAATTGAAATGAAAAGTAACTTAAAAAATAAGTATTTTCACAACCATTTTAATAGCTCTATTAGTACTCATGAGGTTTTAGTTGAACTCTAATTCCATTCATTTTAATTCCCCATTAAACCAAATAGTGTTCTATTACTTCATTTGTAATTTTTTTCAGTATTCAGAAATTCATTTCTATAGTTTAATTGATAACATAAGATTTTTAAATATGAATAATCTTCAAATGATTAACTTAGGTGAAACATTTTTAAGTAAATGCTGGAATTCTCATTCACAGTAATCTAAAAAACAAGGTTGAAGACTAAAACAAGAAAATTTATACTCACATTAAATTCACAGTGAGAAATATGAAACTCTGCAATTTCTGAATATAACCATTGAACCAGAATAAATTACAAGTATATAACAAAGTGATTTTTTCAATTAAATATTATTTTGAGAGTTGGAAGGAGTAGATTGGAATTTTAGAAAGAAGTAGCTATTAAGAAAGTCTGAAGAACATAGTTTACCTCATTTCTTATTTCTCATAAAAGTTATTATAATTAAAATTATTTTTACTATTATATTATAGATATTAAATTTATGTTTAACCAATATTGCATTCTTGTGGTAATTCTTACCAGCAATAATTTTCATACTATTTTAACCAATATTAAGTGACTCTCTATATAGTCCTCATATATATTATAGCAAAAGGGCTTTCTATTATTTTAATGAGTGACTGAATTTTGCACATTCTAAAGCAGAAGTAAGAAATAGCTATTTAGTCAGACAATGCAAACTCTATTGAATTCTACACTTAGAGGAACAAGCATTTGCATACAAGATACAATGCTAAGGGCTTTACATGACCATCATATTCTATACTTACCATGACACCATGATAGGTACTATTATCAACATTTTTATTGCTGAAAAAAAATAAGACTTAGAAAAACTCAAGGTTACAGAACAAGGATTCAGATTCATTTTTGTTCCATTACAAAGTTGTTTTTTTCAACAATCCTTATTTTAATAATTGACATGGCAGCCATGAAAATGTGCCACTCACACCTGTGGAGAGCTGCATGTCTGGTGGCCCTGTTTGTTCATTAGCATCTCTTTCAAGGGGCAATATTGGGGCTCAAAAGTCAATCAACCTGACTGAAAATTTCTGGGAACTGTGATGAAGTTCAGGATGCTTCCTAATCAGTCCTCTTCCTTCCTTCTCTTCTTTCATAGATGTCATGTTTGTAGCCTGGCCCAAAAAGCAATCACACTTTTTCCTACTCCTGCTTTCAATAAATTTCTTGTATGCATAATCTTGCTTTGTATATACTTTGTGGAAGACATAAACTAAGAAGTTATATTGAGAGTGACCCAACAAAATTCTAATTAAGACGAGGATTTTAAATAAGACCACTCACTGCCTCAAAATGAGGCAATCTAAGTTAGCCAGGTGTCCAGCATGGAGTACATGAAAACGCATGTCTACTATAGCATTGTAGCATCCAGAAATCATCTCTGGTAAATATATTCAGGTCCAAGGGTGTGAACATGTAGAAAGCATCTTGTTTGGATCCATAATAAGACATTATGTTGTCTTGAAAAGAGATGATCAGGATGACATCAGAATAATGGTGGCATGAAAGACACTCTGATCTTTCCCCTTGAAATTTCAACAAATTGAACAGCTATAATGTAGCAAAACAACCCCAGCTGGGCTCACAAGATTGCATGAAAGATCTACACACTGAATTGACTAAAGGTGGAAAGACTTGAGAAGGGAGGCAGAAAATAAAACTCACTTGCAAGGCTCTGGAGAGAGGAGAGGCTCAGAGTGTCCAGATTTTTACCTGAAGAGACTCTAGGGAGTAGGGAATCCCAGAGTGACTGGGCTTTTCTGTTTGTTTTTTATTTTCTGGGATTTCAGAGAAGAAGGAAGCTTGAATCATCTGGATGTGGTCTGCAGGGGCTCTGGAGAGGGGAGAAGTTCAGACTGACTGGGTTTTTCTTTGCTGAGGCTATAGAAAGAGGAGAATCCCAGAATGACTGTGTCTTCTTCTTCCAGGAGGAGCAGAGAGATTGAGAGGCAGAAAGAGATATACTAAACCAAAGCAGAAGCAGAATGAAGAGTCAAGGGCAGTGTTTCTACAGTCTGTCTGCACCCCAAACTCAGCAGAGACAGAGAAACCAAACTGTGCTCCCCCCACCCCACAGCCTTCCTGATCCTTCTTCCCTTACATTGCTAGGTATAAAAACATGGCAGTGACAGACACCACAGCTAACTATCCAGAACCACTCTCTCTTCTGAAGAACAGAGGTGCTCTGTGTCTGGTCCCCTGTTCTGCTGAGACATAGGGAGGAGTGCCTAGAGGCCTAAGATCACCATTGTAAAAGCCATAAATTTGTAAAGCCATCAAAACATTTCCTACTGTCCCTGGTTGGTGGGCTCAATGATAGAACTTAGGCCCAGTGTGTGGAAGTCCTGGGTTCCATTACCAGTCAAAGCATACAGGAGAAGCAACCAACTGCTTCTTCATCCCCTCCCTCTCTTTCCCTCCTGCAGCCATGGCTCAAATCAGTAAGTTGGCCCCAGACACAAGGATGCCTCCATGGCTGTGCCCCAGGCACTAAAATAGCTTGGTTGCTGAGAAATGGAAAATTTTATACTTTTTTATTCTTATTTTCTGTGGATATTTCAATTGTATTTTATTTTATTTGGTGTTTGCTCTTTGATTTTTGTGGGTTTTTTTTTATTTGTCATCAACTTTAAAATATTTATACTTTTCATTGTCATTTTTTATTTTTTCAGTTGTATTTTGTTAGAGTTCTTAACAATATCACACTCAAATTGTTATCAAAGAAAAAGAAATCAAATACCATAGCTACACAAGACAGAGACATAGCCTACAAAGACAATAAAAAATCTCCAAAAATAATATCTCAATTACATGGAAAACTTGGAGTTAAGCATAACAAATTCACATTTGAAGTTCTGAAAATACTCACTAGATCAAATGGACGAATAGAAACTTTTAGAACATTTTATCCCAGAACATCATATTATACATTTTTTTCCATTACACACAGAGTATTTTCAAGGATAGAACATATGTGGAATCACAAAACTAACAAACAAATTCAGGAAGATTGAAATTATGCCAAGTGTATATTTTTACCTCATGGCTTTGAAATTAAAATTCAACTGCAAAAAGAAAATAAAAAAACCCACAAAAATGTGGAAATTAAACAACACACTTCTAAATAATGACTTGGTCAAAGAAAAAATAAAAGCAGAAATTAATAGATATATACAAAAAAAAGAGAATGACAACATAATATAACAAATTTCTGAGATGCAGCAAAAGCAGTAATAAGAGGTTAGTTTATATCATTACAGGCATATATCAAGAAACAAGAGAGATTCCAAGTAAACAAACTAGCATCACATCTTAAAGAAATGGAAGAAAAAGAACAAAAGTAACCTAATTTCAGCAAAAAGGAAACAGTAAATGAGAGAACTAAATAAAATAAAGATAAAAATAATCTATAGAAAAAATTAATACAAGGAAAAGCTGGTTTTTTAAAAATATCTAAAAACTTGACAAACCCCTGGCTGGACTCACTAATAAAGAGAAAAAGGATTCATATAGACAAAATCTAAAATGAAAGAGAAGCAATTACCACAGCCATCATGAATATAAAAAGAATCATACTAGAATACTATTAAAATATTATATGCCACCAAATTTAACAATCTAGAAAAAAATGAATGAGTTTTCATTGCTGTACAATCTTTCTACACTGAGTCATGAAGAAGTGGAAACCTAAATAGACTCATAAGCAGTGAGGAAATATAAACATATATAAAAAAATTCCTCAAAAATAAATTTTCCCAAAAATAGAGGTCCAGGACCAGATGACTACACTAGTAAATTCTACTAAACAGTCAAAGAAGTTATGATATCTACCCTTCTCAAAAAGTCTTCCAAAAAATAGAAGAAGGTGCAATAGTCCCTAACATTTTTTTTTTTTTTTTTACAGGGACGGAGAGAAAGTCAGAGAGAGGGATAGAAAGGGACAGACAGACAGGAACAGAGAGAGATGAGAAGCATTAATCATCAGTTTTTTGTTGCCATTGTGACACCTTAGTTGTTCATTGATTGCTCTCTCATATGTACCTTGACTGTGGGCCTTTGGCAGACCAAGTAACCCCTTGCACGAGCCAGCAACCTTGGGCTCAAGCTGGTGAGCTTTTCTCAAACCAGATGAGCCGGCACTCAAGCTGGTGACCTCAGGGTCTCGAACCTGGGTGCTCCGCATCCCAGTCCGACGCTCTATCCACTGTGCCACCACCTGGTTAGGCAGTCCCTAGCATATTTTATGAGACCAACATTATCCTGATACCAAAACTTGGCAAGGACAACACAAAAGATAAAACTATAGACCAATATCTCTAATAAATACAGATACAGAAATCCTAAACAAAATACTAGCAAATTGAATAAAACAATACATTTAAAAAATAATACATCATGATCAAGTGGGATTTATTTTAAGAGCATAAGAATGGTTCAACAAAATGTAAATCAATTAACATATGTCACATCAACAAAACAAACAACAAAAATTATGATCCTATCAATAGTTGCAGAAAAAGTATTCAATAAGGTACAACATCTCATTAGGTTTAAAACACTCAATAAAATGTGTATAGAAGGAAAGTACCTCAACATAATAAAGACTGTATATGACAAACCGTCAGCTAATATCATACTAAATGGTGATAAAAAGAAGGCTTTTCCTCTAGAATCAGGAACAAGACAAAGCTGCTCATTCACTACACTCTAATTCAATATTATTCTGAAAGTTTTAGCCAAAACATTCAAGGAAAAGAGAGAAATAAAAAGCATTCATATCGGGGAAGGAGACATAAAGGTATCAGTTTTACAGATGACGTGATCTTTGATATAGAAAATTCCAAAGATTTTCCTGAAAAACTACTAGAAACAATAAGTCAATAGAGTAAAGTCACAGTGTAAAAAATCAATATACAAAATTCTATTGTTTTTCTATATGCCAACAATAAAACTTCAGAAAACAAGCTAAAAAAACTAATTTTACAATTGCAACAACAACACAAGAATGAAACACCTAAGAATCAACTTAAGAAGAGATGTGAAGGTCCTATATGCTGAAAGCTACAAAGCATTATTAAAATATATTGAAAAAGGCACAATGAAATGGAAAAATATTTCAATTTCATAGATTGGAAGATTCAACATAGTTAAATGGCATATTACCCAAAGCAATATACAAATTTAATGCAACCCTTATTAAAATCCTCATGTCATTTTTTAAAGAAATAGAACAAAAAATCTCCAGGATGTATGGAAACCATAAAAAAATGCAAAGAGACAAAGCAATCTTGAGAAAAAAGAATGAAACCAGAGTTATCACACTACCTGACTTCAAATTATAGTACAGAGCCACAATAATCAAAACAGCATGCTATTGGCAGAAATACAGAAATACAGAACAATAGAACAGAACTGAGACCAGAAATAAAATTACACATATATGGACAAATAACCTTCAACAAGACCTCAAAAACACACAATGAAGAAAGGAAAACCTCTTCAATAAATGGTGCTGGGAAAACTTGAAAGCCAGCTGCGAAAGAATAAAATTTGACTACAGTTTTCCCCATGCACAAAAATGAATTCAAAATAAATTAAAGACCTAAATATAAGATCTGAAACAATAAATTACATAGAAGAAAATATAGGTACTAAACTCGTGGACCTTCACTGTAGAAAGCAAATATGAATTTGACCCCAAAGGCAAGGAACATAAAGGCAAAATAAATGAACAGGATTTTATTAAACTAAAAAAGCTTGGGCACAGGGGGAAGGTGGGGAGGAAGGAGGAGGAAAGGCACCAACCAGCAGCCGCTCCAGCCCTGCCGAAGTTTCACTTTTTGTCTGTGGGTTCACTCCCGGGCCCCGCGTGAGCTTTCCCGGGATAAGTAGCTTTAGCGAGCAGGGGGACAGCCGGGGGCAGCAAGGTAGGATCATCGAGGCTCAGAAACAGAACTGAAGATGGGATCCTCTCACCTGATTCTCGCTTGGGTCTTTTTCATTGTTCTACTGGGCACTCATTGGAAAAGAAAAACGATTTTGTTCCTCAATTGGAGAGTAAATATTAAATATTAGTGTTAAGAGTGAGTGTCCTCGGAGCAAGATGGCGACGGAGTAGGCGGACGTACCAACTTCCAACTCCCAGAACCAAAGTGGATTACAACTCAATTTTAAGAACCATCACCGGGATAAACCAACTTTGAACAAAACTAAGTGGACTCTTCAACCAAGGAACACAGAAGAAGCCACATTGAGACTGGTAGGAATAGCGAAAACGCGAAGAGGGCTGCCCAGCTCCCCGGAGCAAACGGCAGCCCGGAGAGACCCGCGGGGCGGGAGGAGAGTTTGGCAGAGAGGGAGGGACCTGGGTCCCAGGAACCAAGCCCCAGCCTCCAGTCCTAGAGCCTAGAAGAGGCGTTTGGACAGTATTGAGCTGTGAAACAAGGGAGGGAGCTCCCAGGCCTACAGTGTGGAGTATTAGGTCCCTTCCTACTCTGTTGAGGGCTGCTTAAGGTTTTGGGGCGGCAGGACGCTGAAAGGCGGTTCTGTCGTCGTGGGCAGAGGCCAAGCCGGTGGGAGATTGGTCTAGCCCAGAGGGTCAGAGGGGACCGCAAAAGCGGTCCGGAAGCTGCGGCCCGCCTTTAATCCCACTTACGGGGACAAAGCGGGAGGCCAGGAACGGGCAGGCCCTGTGCAAGCCGGCCCTGAACGCGGGGACAGAAGCAGAGAAGAAAAAGGAAAAGAGACTTAAAAAATGTGAGGAAACTCTAAGGGAGTTTTGTGACAACATGAAGAGAAACAACATTCGCATCATAGGGGTGCCTGAAGAAGAGGAGAGAGGACAGGAAATGGAAACTTTGTTCAATCAGATCATAGCAGAAAACTTTCCTAAATTAAGGCTAGGAAATACTCCACACATTCAAGAAGCACACAGAACTCCATTAAGGAGAAACCCAAAAAAATCTACACCAAGACACATCATAGTTAAAATACCAAAGCTAATGGATAAAGAAAAAATTTTAAAAGCTGCTAGAGAAAAAAAGACTATCACCTACAAAGGAGACCCCATAAGGTTGACATCGGACTTCTCAACAGAAACACTTGAGGCCAGAAGGGAATGGCAAGAAATAATCAAAGTAATGCAGAACAAGAACCTACAACCAAGACTACTTTATCCAGCAAGGCTAACGTTTAAAATAGAAGGAGAAATAAAGAGCTTCCCAGAAAAAGAAAGCCTTAAGGAATTCATAAAAACCAAACCAATTCTGCAAGAGATACTAAGGGGTCTCTTGTGAACAGTTTAAAGGGAGGAATGAATAGAGCAAAAGAAGAATACAGCTTTAAAGAATAAAATGGCAATAAACAACTACATATCAATAATAACCTTAAATGTAAATGGATTAAATGATCCAATCAAAAGACATAGGGTAGCTGCATGGATAAAGAAACAGGACCCATACATATGCTGTCTACAAGAGACACACCTTAAAACAAAAGATGCTCATAGACTGAAGGTAAAAGGATGGAAAAAAATATTTCATGCAAATGGAAATGAAAAAAAAGCAGGGGTAGCAATACTTATATCAGACAAAATGGACTTTAAAAAAAGGCTGTAGTAAGAGATAAAGGAGGACACTACATAATGATAAAGGGAACAATTCAACAGGAAGATATAACTATTGTAAATATCTATGCACCAAATATAGGAGCCCCGACATACATAAAGCAGACTTTGATGGATATAAAGGGCGAGATTAACAGCAATACTATCATTGTAGGGGATTTCAATACCCCTCTAACAACACTGAATAGATCCTCAAGAAAGAAAATTAATAAAGAAACAGCAGACTTAAAGGATACACTAGATTAACTTGATTTAATAGATATCTTCAGAACTTTTCACCCTAAAGCAGTAGAATATACATTCTTCTCAAGCGCTCATGGTACGTTTTCTAGGATAGACCACATGTTAGGACACAAAAATGGTCTCAATAAATTTAAGAAGATTGAAATCATATCAAGCATTTTCTCTGATCACAATGCCATGAAACTAGAAATTAACCACAAAAGAAAAACTGAAAACTACTCAAACACTTGGAAACTAAATAGCATGTTATTAAATAATGAATGGATTAACAATGAGATCAAAGAAGAAATAAATAAGTTTCTAGAAACAAATGATAATGAGCATACATCAGCTCAAAATCTATGGGACACAGCAAAAGCAGTTCTGAGAGGGAAGTTTATTGCACTACAGGAATATCATAAGAAGCTAGAAAAAGCTCAAATAAGCAACCTGACCCTGCATCTAAAAGAACTAGAAAAACAACAACAAATAAAACCCCAGACAAGTAGAAGGAAGGAAATAATAAAGGTCAGAGCAGAAATAAATGACATAGAGGCTAAGGAAACAATACAGAGGATCAATGAAACAAGAAGCTGGTTCTTTGAAAAGGTAAACAAGATTGATGAACCTTTAACTAGACTCACCAAGAAAAAAAGAGAGAGGACTCAAATAAATAAAATTAGAAAGGACAGTGGAGAAATAACAACTGACACAACAGAAATACAAAGCATTGTAAGAAAATACTATGAAGAACTATATGTCAAAAAATTAGAAAATCTTGGTGAAATGGACAAATTTCTTGAATCATATAACCTTCCAAAAATCAATCTGGAAGAATCAGAACACCTAAACAGACCAATTACAGCAAATGAGATTGAAACAGTTATCAAAAAACTTCCAAAAAAGAAAAGTCCTGGGCCTCATGGCTTCACAAGTGAATTCTATCAAAAATTCAAAGAAGAACTAACTCCTATTCTCCTCAAGCTATTTCAAAAAATTCAAGAGGAAGGAAGACTTCCAAACTCCTTTTATGAGGCGAGCATAATTCTGATCCCAAAACCGGCCAAAGACAACACAAAGAAAGAAAATTATAGGCCTATATCCCTGATGAATTTAGACGCTAAAATTCTCAACAAAATATTAGCCAACCGGATCCAGCAATATATGAAAAAAATCATACACCACGATCAAGTGGGATTTATTCTGGAGAGGCAAGGCTGGTTCAATATTCGCAAATCAATCAATGTGATTCACCACATAAACAAAAGGAAGGACAAAAATCACATGATAATTTCAATAGATGCAGAAAAGGCATTTGATAAAATCCAGCACCCATTCATGCTCAAAACTCTTAGTAAAGTGGGAATACAGGGATCATTCCTTAACATGATAAAGGCCATCTACGATAAACCGACAGCAAACAGCATAATAAATGGACAAAGATTAAAAGCAATCCCCTTAAGATCAGGAACCAGGCAGGGTTGCCCACTTTCACCACTCTTATTCAACATAGTTCTGGAAGTCCTAGCTATAGCAATCAGACAAGAAGAAGAAATAAAAGGCATCCAAATTGGAAAAGAAGAAGTAAAACTGTCATTATTTGCAGATGATATGATATTGTATATTGAAAACCCTAAAGTCTCAGTCAAAAAACTACTGGACCTTGTAAATGATTTCAGCAAGGTGGCAGGATATAAAATTAATAATCAGAAATCAGAGGCATTTCTATACACCAACAATGAAATATCAGCAAAAGAAATTAAGGAAACAATCCCCTTCACTATTGCAGCCAAAAAAATAAAGTACCTAGGAGTAAATTTAACCAAGGAGGTTAAGGACTTGTACTCGGAAAATTATAGAACATTGATAAAAGAAATCAAGGAAGATACAAACAAGTGGAAGCACATACCGTGCTCATGGTTAGGAAGAATAAACATCATTAAAATGTCTATATTACCCAAAGCAATTTATAAATTCAATGCAATACCAATTAAAATACCAATGACATACTTCAAAGATATAGAACACATATTCCAGAAATTTATATGGAACCAAAAAAGAACACGAATAGCCTCAGCAATCTTAAAAAGAAAAAATAAAGCAGGAGGTATCACTCTTCCTGATATCAAGGTTTACTACAAGGCCATTATACTCAAGACAGCCTGGTACTGGCATAAGAACAGGCACATAGATCAATGGAACAGGACAGAGAACCCAGAAATAAACCCACAGCTTTATGGACAACTGATATTTGACAAAGGAGGAAAGAACATACAATGGAGTAAAGACAGCCTCTTTAACAAATGGTGTTGGGAAAATTGGACATCTACCTGCAAAAAAATGAAACTAGACCATCAACTTACACCATTCACAAAAACAAACTCAAAATGGATAAAAGACTTAAATGTAAGCCGTGAAACCATAAGCATCTTAGAAGAAAACATAGGCAGCAAGCTCTCCGACATCTGTAGCAGCGGTATATTTGCCGATTTATCTTCATGGGCAACTGAAATAAAAGGCAAGATAAGCAAATGGGACTATATCAAACTAAAAAGTTTTTGCACAGCTAAAGACAATAGGAACAGAATAAAAAGACAAACCACACAATGGGAGAACATATTCGACAGCACATCTGATAAGGAGTTAATAACTAAAATTTATAAAGAACTTATAAAACGCAACACCAGGAAGATAAACAACCCAATCAAAAAATGGGCAAAAGAAATGAATAGAAATTTCTCCAAAGAGGACATACAGATGGCCAATAGGCATATGAAAAAATGCTCAACATCACTAATCATTAGAGAAATGCAAATTAAAAACACAATGAGATATCACCTCATACCAGTCAGAATGGCACTTATCAGCAAAACAACACAGAATAAGTGCTGGCGAGGATGTGGAGAAAAGGGAACCCTTCTGCACTGCTGGTGGGAATGCAGACTGGTGCAGCCACTGTAGAAAACAGTTTGGAGATTCCTCAGAAAATTAAAAATCGAACTGCCTTTTGACCCAGCTATCCCACTTTTAGGAATATACCCTAAGAACACCATAGCACTGTTCGAAAAGAAGAAATGCGCCCCCATGTTCGTGGCAGCATTGTTCACAATAGCGAAGATCTGGAACCAGCCCAAGTGTCCGTCAGAAGACGAGTGGATTAAAAAGCTATGGTACATATATACTATGGAATACTACTCAGCCATAAGAAACGATGACATCGGATCATTTATAACAAAATGGATGTACCTTGATAACATTATACGGAGTGAAATAAGTAAATCAGAAAAAAAGAAAAACTGAGAACAGCACGATTACATACATAGGTGGCACATGAATGTGAGGGTATGAGACATGGACAAGAGAGTGGTGGTTATGGGATGGGGGGAGGGAGGGAAGGGTGGGATAGGGAGGAGGGGAGGGACACAGGGAAAACCAGATTGAAGGTGACAGAGGACAATTTGACTTTTGGTGATGGGTATGCAACACAATTGAATGATAGGATAACCTGGAGATGTTTTCATTGTACATATGTACCCTGATTTATTGATGTCACCCCATTAGAATTAACAATAATAAAATATATATATATAAAAAAAAAAGCTTGGGCACAGTAAAAGAAATTGACAGCACAACAAATAGGGGGTCAACTAAATGGGAGATATTTACAAATAACAGCTCCAATAAGAGGTTAATACCTAAATATATAAAGAACTGAAAAAGTTCAATAACAAACTACCAAACAATCCAATTAAAAAAAAATGGAGAGAGTACCTGAACAATCATCTCCCAAGAAGACATATAAATGGCCAACAGGTATATGAAAATAATCCTCTTCTTCACTAGCTATTGGAGAAATGCAAATCAAAACTACAATGGTATACTACCCCACACCTGTTAGATTGATTATTATCAACAAGACAGGTAATAACAAGTGTTGGAAAGTTTGTGGAGATAAAAAATACCTCATTCACTACTGGTGGGACTGTAAACTGGTATAGACATTATGAAAGAAAATATGGTGGTTACTCAAAAAACTAAGCCTAAAACTACTATATGACCCAGCAATCCCTTTACTGGGTATCTACCTCCAAAACTCTAAAACATTGGTACATAAAGATACATACACCCTTATGTTTATTGCGGCATTATTCACAGTAACCAAGATATGGAAACAAAGTGTTCCTCAAAAGAAGATTAGATAAATATGTGGTATATATATATACTATGGAATACTCCTCAGCCATAAGATATGATGACATATTGCCCTTTATGAGAACATGGATAGACCTTGAGAACATTACACTAAGTGAAATAAGTAAATTAAAAAAAGCTAAGAATGATATGATTTTACACATATGTTTGGATATAAAACATAGACTCATGGACATAGATAAAAGGGAAGTGGTAACCAGGAGGAAGAGGTTGTGGAAGAGGGGGTGGGGGATGGGAGTAAAGAAGGACAAGTATGCCATGACTGAAAGTGATTTGACTTTGGGTGATAGGCAAACAACATAATCAACAGTTAAAAATGCTATAGAGATGTTTACCCAAAACCTATGTACTCTTATTGACCAATGTCACCCCATTAAATTTTATTTCCTAAATAAAAATACAAAATATAATGCAAAGGAAAGAGATGATAACCTAAAAATCATGTTCCATAGTATTTTGTTGAGACAGGATGCTGGAGATCCTTATTTCCTTTCCAAAACAATGGTATTTTGAGATTGACACAATCTATCCCCTGAGAGAATGTCACGTGGCCTTCACCTGTCTATGTACATCTAAGTGAACAACATATGCTCATGTTTTATGCTTTGTTTAGTGATTTATATTTCCTAATAGTAGAGTATATCTGGGATAATTTCTTAGCTATTTTTCTTTCATTGTGAATTTCAGTGAGACATTCTGTCAAGGGTTACACCCTTGCATTAATGATCTGAAGAAAGTGAATATCTTTGATCATAGACACATGCCAGATAGAACATTCAATAAGTAATGAGTTCTGCCTAAAGATAATAGGTTTTACTTATTTATGAAACTTAAATATGGATATAGAATCTATTTTTCTGTGAGTGTTAGTCCTAAGGGATACGTTGCTTTGGAAATAAAAATTGTTCAGATTGTAAATTGAGGAATTTTTTCCTTACCTGGTACCATGGAAAACATTCACCTCAGTGCTCATACATATTGAATCATATGTGTGTGTGTGTGTGTGTGTGTGTGTGTGTGTGTGTGTGTGTGTGTGTGTGTGTATCTTTATCCAATCCTCTATCTAGGAATATTTTGGTTGTTTCCATGTCTTAGCCACTGTTAATAATGCTGTGATAAACATGGGGGTGTCTTTACGCACCAGTGCTTTTGTATTTTTTGGGTAGATACCCAGTGGAGGGATTGCTAGGTCATAACTTAATTCTATTCTTAATTTTAGGGGGAATCACCATACTTTCTTTCATAATGGCTGTACCAGTTTACATTCCCACCAGCAGTGAATGAAGGTTCTTTCTTCTCCACAGCCTCTCCAAAACTTGTCATTACCTGTCCTGTTGATAATAGCCAACCTAACAGGTGTGAGGTGGTATCTCATTGTAGTTTTGATTTGCATTTCTCAAATAATTAGTAAAGATGAGCATCTTTTCGTATATCTGTTGGCCATATGTATGTCCTCTTGGGAGAAGTGTTTGTTAGGGTCCTTTCTCCTCATTTTTTAATTGGATTGCTTAATTTTTTGTTGCTGAGCTTTGTGAGTTCTTTAGATATTTTGGATATTAACCCCTTATCAGAGCTGCTATTTGCAAATAACATCTCCTATTTAGTTGGATGCCTAAATATAGATATTATAATAATATATTATATAATATATTATATTATTATATATTACATATACTATATAATAATATATATTATAAACAGCTGGAGCCAGGAGGCATGTCTGGGAATGGATTTTTTAGAATATTTGATGAAGAAGGCTAAAATTAAATAAGCAAGAATTTATTGAGGTAAAGACACTTTTTGAAAATAAGATTTAACACCATGGAAAGAACCAGGGAAATGGGAAAACTCACTGCTATAGTGGTCCTAGGAGCCTGAAAAAGATAAAAAGATAGCAGCCAATGCCAATCAAAGCAGAAATGTCTGAGGTGCCTTGTCAAGTTGTAGAGGATAGAATGAAAAACTTTAGGGAGGTAAGTAAGCTGGAATGAATATTTTATGTACAGACAGTAGACCCACCAGGTGATTATGTTCTATGCGAGGGTTCAGAGGATACGTCATTCACCAAAGCCATGAAGAATGTGCTGGTGAGAGGGACACCAACATCACTAAGGACCTCACTGGCAATTTCTCTGCACCAAAGCTGATGATAAGAAAAGTAATCATGAACTGGGCTCATTTTATCATTATATTTTCTAAATATATAAAGGCCTGGTGGTAGCACTTCACCACCAGAAGCCAGGAGGCCACACTTACTATGACTAGAATAGTTAGAGGGGTATCCAGTGGGGAATGGCCCACAAGGAGTTATAGATCTGCTTCATAGAATCAACCTGGAGATAAAATAAGAGAACCAGTGAGGATGTTATTTGCCATCTATAGCCAGAAAAAGAAGAAGGCTATGGGCAGTGGTGTCCAATAAAAAGTTACTGTCCCTTTTTTATTTCTAAGATCTGAGCAGATTTTCAGGTTTGGAATCATTGACAAAAGAAGAGTCTTAGGAAGAAGGACACTACAAGACACCTAATTATAATCTAATGATTGTCCGAGTGTTTGCCAAAGAGACTTATGGTCGTTTACCTGGGTGTTATATACTGAGGAAATATGAACACCCAAATATTTTGAGTACTTTTTGACAAAGGCTTAACTGAAGTTATAACTAGACATTCAATGTGTCATCATAATTTCCCTTTAAACTGGGAACTTAAAAGGGAAGTTAATAAATAAAGTCCTGATAGAATTCTTCAATAAAGCCCAAGGTCAGCCCACAGAGTTTCAGTCATTTTTTCTTGGATCCTAAATGTATGACTAAAATCAATATAATTAATAGTTCAAGTATCCTCACACTGGTTTCTTGGCCTGTGGGAAAGGTCTAGTAAAATCCTCCAAAATTCCCTATCTGAGCTCCTGGACAAAATAGCAAAGAAAAGTTAATATTGTGCCCTATAGGAAATGATAGAAATTACTATCTTCTTTCAAAACTTCATGGATGAGGAAAAGTGGTATAGTGGGTTGAATGCTTCTCATACACTTAAAAATATGTGCACATCCAAATCCATGGACTCTAGAAATGTAACCTTGTTTGGAAAAAGAGTCTTTGTAGATATAACTAAGTTAAAGATCTGGGAGAGGGTAAGATGGTGATGGAGTAGGCAGACGTATCAAATTCCAACTCCCGGAACCAAAGTGGATTATAACTTGATTTTAAGAACCATCATCTGGATAAACCAACATTGAACTGGACTGAGAGGACTCTTCAACCGGGAAACACTGAAGAAGCAACATTGAGACTGGTAGAAAAAGCGAAAATACGGAAAAGGCTGCCCAACTCCCCGGAGCGAAAGGCAGGCCAGAGAGACTGGTGTGGCAGGAAGAGCGGCTAGCAGAAGGGTAGGGACCTGGGTCCCAGGAACCAAGCACCAGCCTACAGCCCTAGAGCCTAGAAGAGGCCTATGGACAGTATGTAGCTGGGAAGCAGGTTAGGATACTGTTTGTGAGAAAGAGACAGTTGTCTCAGACCCAGGATTCTTCATAAAGGGATGGCGCAGAAAACCTTTCTCACAACCACTCACCAGGGACTCCGAAAGACAGGGAGAGAGGAGAGGACCGGAGCAGTGGGAAGAGAGTGCGGTCTAGAAGGCACAGGGAGAAAAGTTTTGAGGGACAGCCACCCTAAACCCTGGGCTGAGTCACTCCACAAATCTAAAACAATATTTCCCCTGGAACCAGAAAAGGGAAGCAGGACAGCAGCTAAACAGGCTCCCCTGCAGCAATCAGAGCACAGTTGCTTAGAAGGAAGGAGGTTTCAGAACTACAGTATGGAGTGTTAGGGTCTGAGCTGCAACACCCCCACCCACACTGCTGAGGGCTTACTGGAGGGAGGGTGGCAGCGGGACACAGAAGTGTGGTTCCGTCGGTGGGGTCAAAGGCCAAGCCAACTGGCTTGAGATAGGTCTAGTCCAGCTGGGGCAAAGGGGACGTGTGAAAGTGGTCCAGTGGCTGCAGGCCCACCTGCAACACCACCTGTGGGGGAAAAGCAGAAGCCCAGATCGGGCAGAGATCTGCCACTGGAGAGGAGTGAGCAGACGTGCAGCCTCACCCGGCCTCCAAAGCTTGAAGCCCTGCATAAACTGGCTTTGCCCATGGAGGTGGGACTTAAGCCCAGCCTCACAGTTGAACACTCACCAGCAGCCCGGCCGAGGAGCCGAGGTTGGCAGGGTGGGGCAGAAACCTGGCTCTCAGCTGAGCACGCACCAGAAGGCCCTTCCTGCCAGAGGAACCAGCTGACAGAGACCTGCAGCTGAGTAAAAGTGCTCACCCTTGCCCTTGGTGCCCAGGTTTGTGGCCCAAGTGTGGTTGGCCTGTGAGTGAGGTGCGAAGGCCAAGACTGACTGAGGCTTATAGAGTCTGGCACAAGAACACAGCCCTGCCCCCAAAGGCGAGGTGGTAACCGCAGTAACAGCTGCAGTGGCCGGTGCCAGCAACACCCATACCCAGCCACCCTAGGCAGCGGTAGAGGTGGTGGCGGGCCTGCAGACAGACAACACCTAGGGAACATAGAGGCAAGACCCATTGGAATCCAGTAGCCAAACTCTTCTTACACACAGACAAAATGGGCAGGAAGAGAAATGCAAACCAAATGAATCAAGAGAAATCCCCAGAGAAGGACCTGAATGAATCAGATATAACCAAACTACCTGATACAGAGTTAAAAATGATAGTTAGGATGTTCAAAGAGCTTAGAGCAACAATGGATAGTCATTATGAACACCTAAATAAAGAGATAGAAAGTATAAAAAGAAAATGAAAATAGTAAAAAAGAATCAGATAGAAATGACGAATATAGTATCAGAACTTAAGACCACAATGGAAAGAATTAAAAGCAGGATAGATGAAGCAGAGGATTGAATGAGCAAGTTTGAAGACAAAATAAACAAAGGCACAGAAGCAGAGCAGAAAAAAGAAAAAAGACTCAAAAAATCTGAAGAAACTCTAAGGGAGCTCTGTGACAACATGAAGAGAAATAACATCTGCATCATAGGGGTTCCTGAAAAAGAAAAGAAAGAACAAGGGATAAAAACTTTGTTCAATCAAATCATAGCTAGAAACTTCCCTAAATTAAGACTAGAAAAAGTTTCACATGTTTAAGAAGCACAGAGAACTCCATTAAAGAGAAACCCAAAGAAATCTACACCAAGACACATCATAGTTAAAATACTAAAGCTAAGTGATAAAGAGAAAATTTAAAAAGCTACTAGAGAAAAAAAGGCTATCAACCTAAAAAGGAGCCCCCATAAGGATGACATCTAACTTCTCAACAGAAACACTTGAGATCAGAAGGGAGTGGCAAATATATTCAAAGTAATGCAGAACAAGAACATACAACCAAGACTACCCTATCCAGCAAGGCTAACATTTAAAATTGAAGGAGAAATAAAGAGCTTCCCAGACATAAAAAAAAAAAAACCCTCAAGGAATTCATTAAAACCAAACCAATTCTGCAAGAGATGCTAAGGGGCCTGTTGTGCATAGTTCAAAGGGGGAAAACAATATATATCAAAAGAAGAATACAGCTTTAAAGAATAAAATGTCAATAAACAACTATATATCAATAATAACCTTAAATGTAAATGGATTAAATGATCCAATCAAATGACATAGGGTAGCTGCGTCTATAAAGAAACAGGACCCATACATATGCTGTCTACAAGAGACACTCCTAAAAACAAAAGATGCACATAGACTGAAGGTAAAAGGATGGAAAAAATATTTTATGCAAATGGAAATGACAAAATAGCCGGGGTAGCAATACTTATATCTGACAAAATGGACTTTAAAACAAAGGCTGAAGTAAGAGATAAAGAAGAACACTACATAGTGATAAAGGGTACAATTCAAGAGGAAGATATAACCATTATAAATATCTACGCTCCAAACATAGAAGCCCCAACATCCATAAAGCAGACTTGGAAGGATATAAAACAAGAGATTAACAGCAATACTTCAATAGTAGGGAATTTCAATACCCCACTAACATCACTGAATATATCCTCAAGAATAAAAATTAACAAAGAAACAGCAGACTTAAAAGATACACTAGATCAACTTGATTTAATAGATATCTTCAGAACTTTTCACCCTAAAACAGTAGAATATACATATTTTTCTAACGCTCATGGTACATTCTCTAGGAGAGACCACATGTTAGGACACAAAAGTGGTCTCAACAAATTTAAAAAGATGGAAATCATATCAAGCATTTTCTCAGATCACAATGCCATGAAATTAACCACAAAAGAAAACCTGAAAAATACTCAAACACTTGGAAACTAAATAGCGTCTTAGTAAATAATGAATGGATTAACAATGGGAACAAAGAACAAATAAAGTTTCTAGAAATGAATGATAATGAGCATATATCAACTCAAAATTTATGGGACACAACTAAAGCAGTACTGAGAGAGAAGTTCATACCACTACAGGTATACCATGAGAAGCTAAAAAAAGCTCAAATAAGCAACTTGACCCTGCACCTAAAAGAACTAGAAAAACAACAGCAAATAAAGCCCAGGACCAGTAGAAGGAAGAAAATAATAAAGATCAGAGCAGAAATAAATGACATAGAGGCTAAGGAAACAATACAGAGGATCAATGAAACCAGGAGCTGGTTCTTTGAAAAGGTAAACAAGATCGATGAACCTTTAACTAGACTCACCATGAAAAAAAGAGAGAGAACTCAAAGAAATAAAATTAGAAATGAGAGTGGAGAAATAACAACTGACACAACAGAAATACAAAGTATTGTAAGAACATACTGTGAAGAAATCTATGCCAAAAAATTAGACAACCTAGGTAAAATGGACAATTTCTTGAATCAAAAATTTTCCAAAAATCAATATGAAAGAATCAGAACACCTACACAGACCAATTACAACAAATGAGATAGAAAAAGTTATCAAAGAACTCCCAACAAAGAAAATTCCTGGGCCTGATGGCTTCACAGGTGAATTCTACCAAAATTTCAAAGAAGAACTAACTCCTATCCTTCTCAAGCTATTTCAAAAAATTCAAGAGGAAGGAAGACTTCTTACCCCCTTTTATGAGGAGAACATAATACTGATCCTGAAATCAGGAATGACAACACAAGGAAAAAAAATTATAGGCCAATATCCCTGATAAATTTAGATGCTAAAATCCTCTACAAAATATTAGCCAACCAGATCTAGCAATATACAGAAAAAATCATACACCAATATCAAGTGGGATTTATTCATGAGAGACAAGGCTGTTTCAATAATTGCAAATCAAACAATGTGATTCATTATATAAACAAAAGGAAGGAAAAAATATCATAATAATTTCAATAGATGCAGAAAAAGCATTTGATAGAATCCAGCACTGGTTCATGATCAAAAGTCTCAGTAAATGGGGAATACAGGGTACATAACATGATAAAGGCCGTCTATGACAAACCAACAGCAAACATCATATTAAATGGGCAAAAATTAAAAGCAATCCCCTAAAGATCAGAAACCAGTCAGGGGTGCCACCTTTCACCACTTTTATTCAACATAGTTCTGGAAGTCCAAGCTACAGCAATCAGACAAGAAGAAGAAATAAAAGGCATCCAAATTGGAAAAGAAGTAAAACTGTCATTATTTGCAGATGATATGATATTGTATATAGAAAACTCTAAAGTCTTAGTCAAAAAACTACTGGACCTGATAAATTAATTCAGCAAGGTGGCAGGGTATAAAATTAATACTCAGAAATCAGAGGCATTTTTATACACCAACAATGAACTGTCAGAAAGAGAAATTAAGGAAACAATCCCCTTCACTATTGCAACCAAAAATGTAAGGTACCTAGGAGTAAATTTAACCAAGGAGGTTAAGGACTTGTACTTGGAAAATTATAAAACATTGATAAAAGAAATCAAGGAAAATACAAACAAGTGGAAACATATACCATGCTCATGGTTAGGAAGAATAAACATATTAATAATGTCTATATTACCCCAAACAATTTATAACTTCAATGCAATACCAATTAAAATACCAATGACATACTTCAAAGATATAGAATACATATTCCAAAAATTTGTATGGAACCAAAAAAGAACACGACTAGCCTCAGCAATCTTCAAGAAAAATAAAATAAAACAGGAGGTATCACTCTTCCAGATATCAAGGTATACTACAAGGCCATTGTAGTCAAGACTGCCTGGTACCGGCATAAGAACAGGCACATAGATCAATGGAACAGAACAGAGATCCCAGAAATAAGACCACACCTTTATGGACAACTGATATGTGACAAAGGAGGAAAGAACATACAATGGAGTAAAGACAGCCTCTTTAACAAATGGTGCTTGGAAAATTGGACATCTACCTGCAAAAAAATGAAACTAGACCATCAACTTACACCATTCACAAAAACAAACTCAAAATGGATAAAAGACTTAAATGTGAGCCGTGAAACCATAAGCATCTTAGAAGAAAACATAGGCAGCAAGCTCTCCGACATCTGTAGCAGCAATATATTTGCCCATTTATCTCCATGGGCAAATGAAATAAAAGGTTGAATAAAGAAATGGGACTATATCAAATTAGAAAGGTTTTTCACAGCTAAAGACAATAAGAACAGAATAAAAAGACAAACCACACAATGGAGAACATATTCGACAATACGTCTGATAAGGGGTTAATAACCAAAATTTATAAAGAACTTGTAAAACTCAACACCAGGAAGAAAAACAATCCAGTCAAAAAATGGGCAAAAATAATGAATAGAAATTTCTCCAAAGAAAACATGGCATATGAAAAATGGCATATGAAAAATGCATATGAAAAAATGCTCAACATCACTAATCATTAGAGAAATGCAAATTAAAACCACAATGAGATATCACCTCACACCAGTCAGAATGGTGCTCATCAGCAAAACAACATAGAACAAGTGCTGGCGATGATGTGGAGAAAAGGGAACCCTTCTGCACTGCTGGTGGGAATGCAGACTGGTGCAGTCTGCATTCCCACCACTGTGGGAAACAGTATGGAGATTCCTCAAAAAATTAAAAATCAAACTGCCTTTTGACCCAACTACCCAACTTTTAGGAATATACCTTAAGAACACCATAGCGCTGTTCAAAAAGAAGAAATGCGCTCCCATGTTTGTGGCAGCATTGTTCACAATAGTGAAGATGTGAAAACAACCCAAGTGTCCATCAGAGGACGAGTGGATTAAAAAGCTTTGGTACATATATACTATAGAATACTGCTCAGCCATAAGAATTGATGACATCGGATCATTTGTAACAACATGATGGATCTTGATAATATTATACTGAGTGAAGTAAGTCAATCAGAAAAAACTAAGGACTATATGAGTCCATACATAGACGAGACAGAAAAATGAGACTCAGAGACATGGACAAGAGTGTACTGGCTACCTGGGGGGAGGGGGAGGTGAGGGAGGTGGTAAAGCGAGGCGAGGGGCACATATAAAACCAGATAGAAGGTGATGGGGGACAATTTGATTTTGGGTGATGGGTACGCAATATAATAAAATGTCAAAATAACCTGGAAATATTTTCTCTGAACATATGTGCCCTGATTTATCAATGTCAACACATTAAAATTAATAAAAAAAAGTTAAAGATCTTGAGATGTTGTAATTTTGTATTATCCCGGTGGGCCCTAAATGTTTTGGCAAATGTCCTTATAAGAGACAGAAAAAATAAAACCCCAGATGTGGCCACATATCTTAAAAGGAAGCCAGAAACCACCAAAAACTAGAAGAGACAGAGAACAAAGTGAATTTTCCACCAGCATCTTGAAAGGAGTACAGAACTGCCAACAACTTGATTTTGGGTTCTGGCATCCAGATACATGAGAAAACACATTTGCATTGTTTTTAGCCACAAAGTTTGTGGTAATTTTTATGGCAGCATCAAGAAGCTAATTTATAAGTCCTGTCCTAGGAGAAATCTGATGAGTCTAGGAAGGTGAATGTGGACCACCACAAGCTCAACAAGCCAGCAGTACTGATCAGTGTTGCTGTACTGGACCTGAGGTCATTACTGGATCAGGTTAACAAGGCCTCAGGTGTATAATGTCTGGCATTGTTTTTGGCAGATAACATTTGTTTTCCCATTGCAACTAGAAAGAGAGTGAGAAATAGTTCATTTTCACCAGGATTGAGCAAATATATTCATTTACAGATTGCCTTGGGCTTCTACTAATTATTCTGCCATCAGTCATAATATACACTAAGACTGTGTCCTCTAGGGTAGGAGATAAACCCTACAAAGACTTAGAGACCTGCCAATTCAATAAGACTTTTAGCATACAGAGCTTGTGTCACAGTGTAATGTCCCATTCTAAGTTAAAGACAAATTGGTGCATCCTGCATCTCCCACCATGGAGAAGGAAGCCCAGTGTCTGGTTGGTCTCTGAGTATTCTGGACGTAGCACATTCCATACCTGGGAATACTGCTCCAGCCCATGAACAGCTGACACAAAATGCTGTCAGTTTTGACTAGGATTCAGAACAAGAAAGGTCTCTGCAGGAAGTCCAGGTTGTAGTCAAAGCAGCCTGTGCATTTGTTCGTGTCAGTGGCAGGAAAAGATGCAGCACAGCCCCTGTATGAGAACCATATTGCAGGTCCCTGGAAATCTGGAGCAAGGCTATGCCATCAGCAGCAGAGAATAATGTAGTGTTTGAGAAACTGAAGTATATTTATATCTTGGTAGAGGTGAAACACTTGCCCATGAAGCATCAAATGACCATGGTGCAAAATTTCCCAGTATTAGAAGACTTCTGTAAGAGCCACCATATAAAGCCATATATGTCCAGCAGGGTTCCATTGAAAGGTAGATTTCATGCACCTGTTGTTGGTCCTGAGCAGGATACAAAGTCATGAATAAGCAGTTGACCAAGTAGCCCCTGTCATCCATGTTACCCATTATGGATTCATCACTGTCCTCTCCCAGCTCCCACCTATAATGATACAGGGGGTGGAGATCCTCAAATGATCTCCAACTAGTGTTATGAGCACATAAACCAGGTGGTCCTGGTGGCAGGGATGGGGGCTAGTTATGGGACCAACCTCAGGGACTCTCACTTACCAAGGCTAATCTAACCAGTACTTTCTCTGAACATCAATTGTCAGAACAGAGATCAATACTGAACCCCTGATAAGACGTAATACTCAAAGAGAATAAACTGTCACTAGGTCAAGTCACCTATCTTATGCCCTTTCTGTTCTAGAAGGATAATAATTCAACCTCACTGAAAGACAAGCAGATTCAAGGTATGGGTTTGGCTTTTCTGCCTGCTGATCTTCAGTCAACACCATATCTGAAACTTATCTAATCTATAGGCACAGAAACTTACACAGTGCACCATTCATCTAGGGCACACTTCACAACAAAAGAGGTGAGTGTGGTCCTGTGACCAACGGATCACTGGTTGTATCACAATACTACACAGTGTGCCTCACAGAGAATGGGGACAATTTTCTAAAAGACAGCTAAGTGCCAGCTCAGAGGCAACAATTTGAAAGACAAAGAGATATTCTTTACAGTATGATATGCATTAATTCAGAAACCTTTACATGTTTGTTTCTCAGTAGAAAGGATATATCTGCTATCATATCCTCCGAGAACCCACTGAGGGATTTTGTGCTTTCTATTTCTATAACTCTGTGTTGAAGGTCCTGTACTCCAGAGGGGCATACTCTTTCTTTGAGACAGAGCTACAGCCCTGCTGACTATGACTAGGCATGGTGGGTTAGTAAGGCAATACCATTCTGCTTAATTGTGAAAAACTGATGTCAGGTAATAAGTAGCTTGAAGACTGCGTATTGGTCAGTCAATTTTTTCTGAACTCTGCTATAGTTTGTTTCTTTATATTCTTCCTCCTCCTTCTATTGAATTCTGAAACTTCCTCTAGCTCACTCCCTTAATAATTCTTTTGTATTTCTGGGTATAGTCTTGGGATCTGCTGCTTAGTGAATCTTAACTAAAGCACTAGAAATAAAATGTTATCTATTCCAATGTTTTTCTGCAGTTGGTTCTTTCTATATGCTATTGTTATACTTAATGACCATATGAAAGTATATCTCAAATATAATTATTCATAAGAGTGAATAATTTGAGTGAGATTGAATTACATTGAACTGTAAATGTTCATTTGGATTGTTAGAGATACACAGAGATAGTAGATTTCCAACATATTTGGGGGAAAGACACTCAGGGGATTGTTAATATTGTCTATGTCTGTCAGGGTTTGCTGTTGTTTTTATTTTTTAATTATAGATTTCAGTTGTTTTAAATTAATCTATTGAATTGACTATTTGTTTAAAATTCAATAATGGAAACAATTTCAACTTTAATCAACAATATTTTAACCCATGATTGTTCAATAATTAGCTTTAAGATACAGAAAGCCCTTGGATAACATCATTTCCTTCTATATCCTTTCATTATAATAATGATGAGAAAAATAAACTGATTCTTTGTGGGGCCCCTGGCTACATGGAGTGTACCCAGTCTCCCCAGGTCTGTGTGGGTTTTCTCTGGGTACTCTAGTTTCCTCCCACATCCCAGAAGTGTGCATGTGAGGTGAATGGGCTTGCTGAGATTGTCCTAGTATGAGTGTGGGTATGTGTGTCCCACTGTGACCTGAGTTGCCAGCACAGGTTCTGGCATCCTTGACCCTGTGAAATAAGTGGATTGAAAAAAAATCATCTTACTTGTTTTTATGCATTTTTCTTAATGCATGTATATCTCACATTTATTTCAATGGTTAATATAAGAAATGTTTTGAGTCTTTATTTAGAAATTTAGTGATGTTTTTGTGACGAGATATATGCTGTAAGAACTCAAGTCTTGATTATATCAAATAGCCTAGGATCAAATCGGTCTCATTATATATCTTTTTGCTTAAATTCATAGTTTATAAGAACTTATCAGAACATGAAGTGAGAATTTACTTTATTTATAAATCCATAGTTCAGGTGCCTTATCCCTAATTACTGTATCATATCTAGAAATAATTCCTGAAAAGCTGCTTGTACTCAAATACTGATCATTATCTCTAATTTTTCACTGAAAAGTGTAAACTGTGAGATGAGTGTTCCCAATTAAATAGTCCGCAGTCTAAAAGAAAAAAAAAAGTTGACAGAACTTCTATTACACCAAGGTGCAAGTTAATTCAGAAAGTTAGGAGGGTGAATTTTATGGTATTATTTTAATGTTAGTTGCAATTTCTATCTTTTATTTTCTCTTTAATAGTAACAATATTCTCATATAAAGTTTTATTTAACTCTCAATTTTTCTTATACATGCGTTTTAAAGAATTTTGGGTTTTATTTTTATATTAGCAGACCTATTTGTTTTTACTTCTTTTTCCATTGTGAATTGTGTATTGCCTTGTAAATATATTGCTTACTCTAAAGTTGTTGACTTAACTGTTCCAAGAGAAATAACTGTCTTCACAGGTACTTTATGCAGGTAGAAAATTTTCAATATCTGACATTTCAGTAAAGCAACATATACTTTATAGTTTTACTTCAAAATCAGTCCAAATATTAATATTTAAGAACTATCAGCAAAGAAATGGAAAAACAAAAACCTTGTCAATTTTTTAAAATTTTCACTTAAAATATTTTAAAAAATATTTTAAAGACATTAGAAATCACTCTTCTGTATATATTAAATATTATTTCAAGTAAATTTTTTAAAGTGCCTTTGTTAAACACATGCTAAGTAAGCTGGGACATAAGAATTTGCATTCACAATTACTGTCTTCTGGGGTATCTACTAACTTTTTTTCCAAAATATACTTTTATGCTGCAAAACTTGAATCTTATTTTACACGAATGGTCATGTTCCTCAAACAGGCAGTGAGATGCCTTTATCTCTTCCAGATGCTGACATTGGCCAAGTAAAGCACATGTGTCACAAAAAAACTTAGTGAAATAAACAAAATGAAAAACAACCTCAACGTCATTACTAATGTAAATACCAAGAAAGAAAAACCATATTAACAGATGTATATTATTTCCTGAATCCAGAATTAGTACTGGGAAATATTTTCTTGTGGTTATTTTTCCTTGAAATATGGCAAGTCAATCTTGATTGTTTTACCCAACTTCCACACAGATGGCAGAATCTTTATTGAGAGAATTTATGGAAAAAATTATCTATATTCTTATATGACTTTGCATAATGTCAAATTTTTTGAATCTTTTATAGATCCAAATTGGAATATTAATTTTCTAATTAAAATTTCTGTTTAAAGCATAAAACACCCTTTCAATTTTGACAGTTATAGTATACTTAATTTCTGTAGAACTTCATGAATGACAAGAGAAAATTTCATCATGAAGAATTTCTACTTCTTTTTTCAAATAGAAACATTTACTATGGATGATCAGGGAAGTAATCACTATCACCTCCAACTGATGTGGTCTGGGAAAGGGGCTCTACCCTTCTGATTATGATGCATTAACATTGTTCATGCAAGACAGTAATTATCATTGAGCATGTTTTCTAGAGGACAACATTGAGCTAATTTATGTTCCTTAAGCAGGCTGTCAGAAATATTTTAACAAGGTTTACTGAAAATCATTGTAGAAATAAATGCCAAGAAGAGTCTCCCTAAACAATTTCACCAATGCCCTGGCTCTGAAGCACATTGTTCAACTAGCTATGTGTAGTATTATTGATCAATATTCTCCCAAATGGGCATCAAAAAATCTTTTGTGTTGACAATGCACAAACTAGCATTTACACTAATGGTCACATCCAAAGTATTGCAAAATTATGTGGTCAAATTTCTTTTTTTTGTTCCAATAATTTCTTTTTTAGTCATTAAATTTAAAAACTGTTTGTGGTGAAAAATAAGGCCAAAGTGTTTAAAATATATTTAATAAAAATGCTATTGGCCTAAAATAGTAAACAGAGAAATAAAAATGAATCCCTTAACCTCCCAAATGAAGATATGATGAAGTATTCTTGAAATCAAAGCATCCTAGAAAGCTCTGCAAGATTGGCCAATGAAGTAGATTATCAGGAGAGACTTGGTTAGCTAAGCACCTGGCTACACTTTCTCACTCACCCTCATCCCACTGGCAACTATAAAGGTTATCTCTTTCTTCATATCCACATCTTTGAGTCAAGGTTACAAGAAAAATAAAGGGTACAAACTTATTTTTAATTAAATAAAAACAAAATAAAATGAAAAATTGGATGACATTTACTATTATTTTTGGTGATTAAAAATATTTTTTTTCTTATCAACACTAAGCATAAATCTACATTTCTTTTTCTTTTTTTTAACTAGTCCAGCTTCATGTAGCATACACTGCTTGATTCTGGGAAGCTTCCTTTAACCATCAGTCGAAAAATAAAGTCATTTTATAATCACAGGCTATTTGCTGAATGTCAGAATTTGAAACACCACAGAAATGCTGTTTTATATTAGTTATGTCTTGTTCCTGTCATATATTTGTAGATTGTATATATCTTTCAAAACCAATGTTTCTATGATTTCTTTTTGTTACCATTGGTTGGAGAGAGATGAAGCAAAACTATAATGGTTGATGGAGTCATGGTATAGAGAAAGCTGGGTTCCTTAAATCACAGCATGGAGGAAGGTCATCTGCTGACCTGGACTTCTGTGCTGAGAGAAAACATGAGAAATAAGGCCCCACATTGTTTAGACTAAATTTTTTTATGTATTTGTAACTGCAACTAGAATTATTCTAAATTATTTTCATATGATTTTGTAGTGCTGGTTTCACGAGGATTTATTTTAATACTTGGATTTCATGACCATTATAACTGAGAATAATATTCCACAAAATTATATATAAATCCTAAGGGAAGGAGTGCATCATTGTTTGTACTTCTTTGGTTTTAATACTGATTTTTCAGTGCCTTTCATCTGTTGCAAATGTTTTTTGTTGTTGTTGTTGTTGTTGAAATGCAGCTAGTAATTATGTCAATCCGGTGTTCTCAAAACCAAACAGGGAAGGTATTCAATTTATGTTTTTAAAAAACAGAATGAATATTTATTAAAACTATTTATTTGAAGTCTTTATAGTGGTTAGAAAACTGCAATTTTTAAGTCTATAGTCACAAAACATTTTTATAGGCAACACATACAGACTGTCCCCTAGTTACAACAGTTCAATCTACAGGTTTTTGACTTTACAAAGGTCCAAAAGTGATATACAATTAGTAGACACTCTACTTCAAAATTTGAATTTTGGAGCTGGCCAGTTTGCACAGTGGATGGAGCGTTGGCCTGGCATATGGACATCATGGCTTTGATTCCAGTCAGGCACACAAGAGAAACAACCATCTGCTTCTCTTCCCCTCTCTCTCATCCTTCTCTCCCACTTCTTACACTGCAGTCAGTGTCTGGATTGGTTTCAGCGTGGCCTTGGGCACTGAGGATAGCTGACAAACATCAGCTTCAGGTGCTAAAAATAGCTCAGTTGATTCTAACATCAGACCCAGACAGGGGTTGCAGTGTAGATCTGGGTCAAGGCACATGTGGGAGTCTGTCTCACTATCTCCCCTCTTCTCATTTTTTAAAAAAATAAATTTTGATCTTTTCCTGGGTTAGAGATAATATAGCACATACTCTTTCATGATGCTGGGACCAGCAGCGAGTGGCAGCTCCCAATCAGGCTTGTGATCACAGTGGTGAATAATGGTTACTCCACAGTGGACTGTGTTGCCAGCATTTTTGGATATTATGTTCTGAGCACATTTAAGGTAGGTTAGGATAAGCTGTGATGTTCAGTAGATTAGGTGCATTTTTGACTCACAATATTTTCAACTTACGGTGTGTTTATCCAGATGTAACCCCATTGCCAGTGGAAAAGTATTTGTGTATTGTTTTCAGCAATTAATATCATAATAAGGATATATTTCCTGAGCTATTTGCAAAATTTTCTTTCTATGGTGTGGATTTCTTTTGAAATGTAGCAAGTTTTATATATTTTTTAAAAGTCATTTTGATCTTTAGAAGGCAATTAATATTTTTAATTAACTTTTTTTAAAAAAGTAGTGCTTGGTAGCATAATAACTCTAATAGTATCAATAACTTATCATAGAAAATGTCTACAAATATTGAATGTCATTTTTTCATAAAAGGAAAAAAATGCCTTTAAATTGTTTTGTCTTGACATAGTTTGGTAAATTAATGTGAATTATGTGTTAAAACTATTTAATGATCTTTCCCTGTTTCATTACAAAATGTTATAAATATTCTTTCTAGTTTTAAAGATCAAATTTTATAATTTAACTATATATATATAGGTATAGATGTTGGCTTGTAAAACTTGGTACATTCCTGGCTTTACTTCTTTGCTATAATGAATAATTCAATGAATAATTATTATGAGAGTTTCTAGCTTTTTATCTTATCCTGATATATTTTTTAATCCAGTCAAAGCAACTGCTTTATTAGTGATTATATTTATACAACTTTTCCATGAAATATAATTTTTATTAAAAAATTATTCAGTTTGAATATCTATTCTGATACCTCTTTCCTTTAGTGATCCATACAAAAAAGTTTTTTTTTTCTTGCTTCTTAGGCTATTGATTAGCACATTTATAACATGTTAGAAACATTTGTATACTTCCAATTAATGTAGAGTTGGCATTTGTTCAAAACTTTAATTTATTCTAATATGTGCTTTTTCAATGTAAAGCATTAAATTTAAGTGTATTCTAGTAATATGAGTATCTGCTCACAAAATAATATACTTTAGTTTGTTTTCATGCTGTTCATTTATTGCTTTAGCCACTACTGGTTGCTATAATAGGAAAAACAAATTGTTCTCCAACACTATGTAGCTTTTTTTTAACACTATGCAGCTTTTTCTCTTCAGCTATTAGTAAAAAAAACTCGATCTTTAAACCTTTAGCATAAAGTTTGATGAAGTTTTATGAAATATAAATTGTGTTTAAATAATTTAAACTGAGTAAAAATATTTAAAATTTTTTATAAACTGTTAGTTTTTAAATACCTTGCATATTTCATAGTGTGTATACATGCTACTTTTGTAATACCTAAGGTACCATACAACCTAAAGAAATGATCCCTGAAAGTATAGTCTTCCCAAGGTACCATACATATTTTAAGAAAAATTATATTAAAGATAGTAAGTACAAATTCATATTCTGAGCAGTCCTCTCGATAACTTAGTGGGCTATTGTTTTTGTCTTGTTTTGCATAACATTTTGTCAATTTTTCATTTGTTTTTAACTCTAATGTAGTCAAGAAACACCAGGTATAAGAGAACTGTAAATGCAGCTTTCTCACTGAGCCTGACATTCATATCTTTAGTCCTTGGGTTTCTTTATAGGATTGTTTTATAAGGGCTTGCCTATTATGTGAAAGTTCAATTAATTGAAAGTGCATGAAAAAATGCCCAATTTCTCTTAAGCTTGCATATTTTATGAAATATATATATACAGAATATTTTTCTTATTTTTTTACAATAAAAACAAGAAAGAGTCCTGGAGGGATAGCTTGGTTGTTTAGAGCATCATCCTGAAGGTCAGAAGTTGCCAGTTTAATCCCCAGTCAGGGAAAAAACAGGAACAGACCAATGTTCCTGCCTGTCTTTCTCTCTTATTCTCTCTCTAAAATAAAAAATAAAACAAATCTTAAAAAAGAAAGAGAAATAGAGGTTCTAAGAATTTATTCTCACAACCCGTTGGATCTTGTTACAAGCTTTTGATTGTGTATATTCTTCCTCTGAAGATTTACTGGCATTGCTGGAAGATACAATATCAACATTCAAACATTTTTTTTTACTATGACAATAAGAATCCATTTTATATTGCAATTCTTATTCACACACACCTATAAGAGAACAAAATGTGTATAAAACAATTTTATGTGTGGTTTACTCTAATAAGTTTATCAGTTCATTTCACTACAGTGATTTTGTCCTGAAGTTTGAAAAAAAGACTGTGTGTTATCATGTTCTGAACACCATGGTCCCTCAGAGGACAGCTATGTAGTGTAGCAACAAAAACAAATGATTTTGAGTCAGAAAAATGCTGGGAACTCAGATTGGTCATTATATAGCCTTTTGATGATTTAAATTTTGTTTTCCCCTCCATTTGTCCCATCTGTAAAATGACAATAATTATCTTGTGATAGTTATGAGAATAAAATGATATAATATATGTAAAGTTTTTAACACCATTCCTGGCACATAGTAGGTACTCCATAAATAAATGATAATCATTGTTGGTAGTAGTATAATAATAATATTTCTAACTTCTAATAAGAAAAACAGGTGGGTAAAATGAAGCCAAGCCTGACCAGGCGGTGGTGCAGTGAATGGAATGTCAGACTGGGATGAAAAGGACCCAGGTTGGAAAACCCGTGGTTGCTGGCTTGACCACGAGCTCATTTGGTTTGAGCAAGGCTTATCAGCTTGAACTCAAGGTCACTGGCTTCAGCAAGAGATCACTCAGTCTGCTGTAACCCCCCGGTCAAGGCACATATAAGAAAGCAATCAATGAACAACTAAGGTGCCGCAAGAAAGAATTGATGCTTCTCATCTCTCTCCTTTCCTGTCTGTCCTTATCTATCCCTCTCTCTGTATCTGTCACAAAAGAAGAAGAAGAAGAAGAAGAAGAAGAAGAAAAGAAGATAAGGAGGAGGAAGAGAAAGATGAAGAAGAAGAAGGAGGAGGAGGAAGAAGAAGAATGAGGAGGAGGAGGAGAAAGAGGAGGAGGAATAAGAGATAAGAAAACAAAATAGTAATTATGGGACGAAAAATAAATGTTAGTAAGAATTTAAGGTTAGAAGAAATATAAAATACAGAAATGTCAAGACAATTTCTTATTCTAATTTCCTGAGCCAAGCCCTTTCAGGTGCTACTCAGAGGACTGACTGCTTCATTGTAGAGTGGTGAGAATCTATTCAGACTCTAGTTCTGTTCAGTTTCTACTATCACTTTTAGAATTCTCCCCTTAAACCAGTGGTTCTTAACCTGGGTTCTATCGAACCCTAGGGGTTCGATGAGTCGGTCTGAGGGGTTCGGAGAAACCTCTGCCGCGGAGGCCAGAATAAAGTAATACCATAATTTGTTGTGAGTTCATGCACTTCGTTGGTTTTGTTCTTTGAGCAAGGTGATGTTCATGCACGGCTCATTTAGTGCACCAGTAAAAAAACACATACCTATGTTTTGAATTTGGAAAAAAAATCATATTTTATTTATCACTAAAGAAGGGTTCGATGAATGCTCATATGAAACTGGTGGGTTCGGTACCTCAAAAAAGGGTTAAGAACCACTGCCTTAAACTTACAATAATACTGTGAAAAGTATAAGCAGACCCAATGAGGAATGTAAGTGTCCAAAACATTATTTTAGTGCCTACAGAACTGGTAGAAATGGTACACAATTTGGGGTTCTATTAATTTTAAAGTCCTTTGTTCTTCATCTTTATCTTTCTAGAACAAACATGAGCCAGCTAGGCTGGGAAAAGTAAAACGTCACATGAATCATAATATCTTCTGACAGATGAGTCATGTTCTTTTAAATTCCAAAATACTATGTCATATACTAGTATTTGTATATGACATAGTATTTTACACAGAAATTAGGGAATATTTTATCACTTCATTTTCATTTTTAAAATATCCCCTAATTTTTGTGAGCAGTATAGTTATTCTACAAGAAGCAAACTGGGGGAGCAGCTGCAAAAATCAGTTTCTTGAAGAACTCAGGCATGTGACCAAAGAAGACAAAGGACTGGCTAGGGGATCATGTGGGTGAGGGGGCAGCCAATTGGACACAAACTCCAAGCATCGAACCACAATGCTGCATTGCTGGAAAGAATCTGTTACAATATCCTGCCTCTTGATATATATTTTTATTCCGTCTCAGGGATGTAATGTTTCTGTACCTTTGTTTTCAGCGATCTTACTAGTCAAGTTGTGTTTGCAAGTTCTCTGTTTTCTTTCTGGTGTTCAAGATGAATCCTCATTTTAAAGATAAGCTTCAATTGTTACCTCCATGAAACTTTTAAGGCTCATGCTTTTCCCATTTAGTTTCTGTTAAGTGAAACTTTTCTCCAAAATTTTGTGTTTTCAAGTTGTATAATCTATTGACATATCAATATTTCATATTGACCTGCTTTGTTAACAATAAGAGATCGCAGGACCCTCTGGATTCTTTTCTATTTCTCACAATGGAGTCAGCTACTTTCAAAGAAGTCTGTGTTCTTTTATCTGAAAAATAGTCCTAGTGTAAGTTGTATAATGATGTTTTCACATGAGTATTGCTGTAAAGTCCTTTAATTGAGAGGGCCATAAAATATATTTTAAATAGCCTGACCTGTGGTGGCACAGTGGATAAAGCGTCGACCTGGGAACACTGAGGTCGCCAGTTCAAAACCCTGCACTGGTCTGGTCAAGGCACATATGGGAGTTGATGCTTCCAGCTCCTCCCCCCATTCTCTCTTTCTCTCTCTCTCTCTCTCTCTCTCTCTCTCTCTCTGTGTGTGTCTCCTCTCTAAAATGAATAAAATAAAAATAAAATTAAAAAATATATATATATTTTAAATATATATATTAGGACCCAAGTTTACATAACATTTCAAAATTAACTTTAAAATTACTAAGCATATTTTATTTTAAAAATATGTTTCAATATAAAAATTCCAATTTTCCACATTGCTTAGATTTTTAACCCCTTACCTATAAAATTATGTTTCGATTGCATGAAGACCCATTATAATAAATAAAAATATTACCTTTATTTCACACATACCCATTCAAAAGTAGCAAATTAATATGCAACACTGAACAGTACTTTGAGTAGCTTACTTCCTCTCTTCAAACATAGGCTAGGTAAAAGATAAGAAACTTTAACTATAGCACTATGCCCTCAAAATACAACTATAAAATGTCAAAACAAATTGAACAGAAAAGCATTTATAAACAAAATCTTTCCATACTAGATTTCAAAGCATTTTAGGTTGTTGACATTTTTCTAAAATTAGGATGGTATCTGAGCAGTTTTGCTTCCTGTCGACACTGTTACATGTAACATCACAAAACCCAGTCTTTGGAAAATGATGTAAAACAGCTAGACTGAATTATCAAGAAGTCTGCCAAGATTCCCTGGCATTTGGGATTTGGCAGAATGTTGCAAAATAAATTTTCTTACACAATTCTGCTTCTTGCTACATACTCGAACGTTTGAGAAGTAATTCTAAATGTTCCTCTGACCACAGGTTTTTCTTCACATCTCTTGATTTTATTACTTTTTCATCTGCCTGAATTAAGAAAGCAAGTTACACAAACTTGGGAAGAGATTTAATGTCATAATTCTTTATTCTGTTTTAATCAACCATTTCAAATTCCTTTTAAAAAGCTAATGTGATTAAAATTAATACTTTTAAAGGTACGCATACCAAATAGAGGTTATTTCAAAGACTATATTTATAGCAGTTTTAACATCACAGTAGAATTGGCAGGAAGGTCCAGAGATTTCCCATATATTCCAGTCCGTTCATATGCACAGCCTCTCCCATTATCAATATCCCCCACCAGATGGTGCATTTGTTACAGCTGATGAACTTAAACTGACATATCACCACCCAAAGTCCATAGTTTACATTAGGCTTAACTTTTGGTATTTTACGTTCTTTGCATTTATACAAATGTATAAAGACACGTATTCAGCAATGTATTATAATACAGAATAATTTAACAGCCCTGAATATCTCCTTTGTTCTATTTATCCCTTCCTCTTCCATAATACCTAGCAATCACTGACTTGATCTTTTCATTGTCTTTATAGTTTTGCCTTTTCTGAAATGTCATATATCTGGAATCATATAGCATATAGCCTTCCAGATTAATAATATAAATTACCAATTAGTAATAAGGCTTTCACTTGGTAATATACATTTAGGTTTCCTCCATCTTTTTATGGTTTGAAAATTCATTTCATTTTAGTGCTGAATAATATTCCATTGTCTAGTTTATTTATTAGTTTAACCACTGAAGGACATCTTGGTGGCTTCCAAATTTTGGCATTTACAAATAGAAACATCCATGTGCAGGTTTTTGTTCAGATGTAAGTTTTCAACTCCTTTTGTTAGGTGTCAGGGGACCTGATGGATTGTTTGGTTAGAGCAAGTTTTGTTTTGTAAGAAACTGCCAACTGAAGAACAGAGTGCTCTGGTATATTGCAAAATGGTTCTTACCCTTCTCCCTAATAGAACCAGCTAGGGACATCCACACCCCACCCACACCCAATATCTACTGGGAAAACCTGGTGGAAATCTTAGAGGGAAAACTCATGAAAGTATCGAGCCCCCGGTGACTGGGTCTCCTTGAAGTTTTTAACTCTCAAATTTCTGCACTGTGAGCTTCCAGTAATTCATCAATTAAAATTTAAGTTTTCCTATCCTGGCCTTCCTATGAAGATTTTAGCTCCTGATTTTCTGCTCTAGTAAGTTGCAGTTCTCTGTTTTTGCTTTTTAGTCTCTAATTTGGGGAGCAGCCTTTGACCTGTGACCTCATTTCTCTTACAGATTAAAAATTATTATTTATTTTGCACTCTGTTCAATAACTTTCTACTTGTTGTTAGGACAAAATCATGACTTCCAAGCTCTTTCCTTTGAAACTAGAAATCGGCATTCTCTAGGCTATTTTTCAAATTTGTAATATTCTTTGCAGCAGATTTTTTTTTTTCCTTCCAACATAGTCTCACCACTATGGGATCCATCATTTGGCAGAAGGCTGTGTGGATCTCATTTTCCATTTCCTCTTTTTTTTTTTTTTATCAAAGCAGGATAACAATTTCCTCGTAATCTTTGGCCATATGTGCCAATGTTGTTTATAGTAGACAATGCAGAAAAAATTATTTTGTGAAAAAGGCTTTTCTCATTCATATTGTACCATATGATATTTTCTAGGCTGAAAGCATTTTGTAACTGATGAATAAATTTAAGTGTCAAAATGGGTGTTAAAGACATTTTGTATTAGTGGAATTTAGAGAAGGGTAAAGCAGGAATTTGCCAAGGAAATACAGAGGGGCTTTTGGAAGGTGTGGGGATGACAACTGCCCTTAGAGATGAATGCATTCTAGACAGTTAAAGAAAAGAATGGCTATCATAGAGATATAGATTAACATTGACAATGAGCATGGCATATCAAGAAGGCTGTGTAAGAAGTGTAAGAAGGGTCACAAACATAAGACAGGTTATGGAAGGCTACCAAGGACAAATAAGAGAGTTAATGAACACCAAGTACTTTCTATACACCAGTCCCTCTACAGAGTATGCTCTCAGTTCATCTTCCTCCATGCTATGCGGGAGGTGGGATAGATAAGATGGCTGAAGTATCATAGAGTTCACTTGTTTTAACTACTTGTGCTCTACTCCCTGAAACAAGTCTAAAAGATTATTATCACACACATGGGAATTTGATTTTATCTGAGTATCAATAAGTTTATTTTCATTAGGATCTAGAAATTATTAAATGCTTTATAAGATAAACTATCTACAATAAATATTACTATATAATAAAAATGATGAAATAGCTATAAACTAACTTGTATGAATACGGAAAACATTGATTTGAAAAGTAATCACGTAAAAATTTTAGGTAGTCCTGGACAGTTAGATAAAGGTAAGCTATAATTAGAATTTTTTTTTTATAATGAAAATGATATATTTTTTCTAGCTACATCCAAGAAATATTGAAATCTATATAAGACAATTATAATTGTATATATAATTGTGTATGTATGTGTGTGTGTGTATATATATATATATATATAAATATATATATATATATATTTATATATATATATATATATGCAATTATATCAGAGAAGGTAGAGGTTTGTCCTTCCTTTATAACAATATCATTAGGAACCAACTATCTGATCAAAACACAAGAATGAGAATGTGTTCAGTTCCTGAAAACATTATCATGCTTCCTCAGAATTTACTGCTTTAACATTCTACAGAAATAATAAGTCAAATAAGTTATAAAAAAAAATGAAACAAATGAGAAATTCTTCAACAAATTCAGATGGTTGAATTTAGTGAAACTAACAGAAAGCTTGGTCTTTATAATCTGCAATTGTCACATTTCAATTGTGAAATGACAATTGATTAGTTGCTATGACATCTTGGCCACATAACAGAAGTATGCACCTCATTGCTGCTAATTGGAAGGTACCAAAGGTCCAGACCCAGGTATATGACTAGAAGCATATTGGCTTATTTTCATTTGACACTTAACAGTAATTTTGTCATCAACAGAAAGGATACTATGTGGCTTCCGTACAGTTATCATCAACCTCTATTTACTTAGTTCTCCTTTATTTCAAATGATAAATGATATATGAAGGTGCATTTATGGTATACTCTATTGATTGTTAATTCTAAATTTTTTAGTTTTTCTAGATGTATCAAAGACTGTTAGATGCCTAATATAATTGTCTTCATTTTCCCTGATTTTGTTTATGGCAGCAATATGCCTAGTGAAATATTTACATTGCATGGCTTACTCTGTGACTTGGAGATTGCAATAGGACACAGTTCTGAATAGAAATGTAAACCATTCAAGAAGGAGGGTGTTGCTGCTAGATAAGCTCTCTAACAGGAGCAGACTAGCTGTCACAAACTACCTTTTTCCCTTTTCTTTTTCCTTTATTCCTACTTGGAACAGGAGATGGCCCAGCATCAGAACCTTTCTTCAGACCATAAACTTGTGACTCACTCTAAAGATGGGAGATCTAAAACTAAACAAAGGTTGACAACTCTTTCCAATGACACAGTGTAGACACCACACATTCCTTGGGTCTCCAACTCAAGTTTTACCCTTTATAAGTGAAAAATAATCTCTTTTAGTTAAGTCAGAATCAATTCTGAACAGCAACTCTGGATACATTACTACATTTAGGAAATGTAGCAAATAGGATAATTAAAAATTAAAAGTGGGACTTACAAGCCTTTGCATTTTTTTTTTTAAATGAGAGGAGAGGAGACAGACAGACTTTCGCATGTGTCCCAACCAGATCTACCTGGCAACCCCCATCTGGGGCTGATGCTTGAATCAACCAACCCATCC
The DNA here is from genome assembly GCA_037038555.1 of Rhynchonycteris naso. NCBI lineage: Eukaryota > Metazoa > Chordata > Mammalia > Chiroptera > Emballonuridae > Rhynchonycteris > Rhynchonycteris naso. The sequence continues at coordinate 237,101,207 of CM072998.1, forward strand.
TCAGCACCTGTGGTCAATGTTCAGACCAATTGAGCCACTGATTATGAGAGGGTAAGAGAGAGAGAAGGGAAAGGGGGAGGTGACGAGAAGCAGATGATCACTTTTTATGTGTGCCCCGACTGGGAATCGAACCTAGGATGTCTACATGTTTTACCCAATTGAACCAACTGGCCAGCACCCTTTCAATTTTTAAAATATAAGATTATATTATATCATAATATATGAATCATTATAATAAATTTTAAAGAAGTCATACAAAAAAATACAAGTTATAAAAATAAAAGCATGTGGAAAAGCCAGATTTTATGTAGTATCACTAAAAATTTTATAGGATTTATCATAAAGTCAAATGGCAGGCAGTGTCTATTACTGACCCCATTTGATGGAAATAATAATAAAGAAAATGATTCTTGGCCTTGTCCAGTTAGCTCAGTCGGTTAGAGCGTTGTCCTGAAACACCAGGGTTGCGCATTCCATCCAAGGTCAGGGCACATATGAAAAGCAAACAATGAGTGAACAACTAAGTGGAACATCAAATGTGTGTTTCTCTTTTTCTCTCTCTCCCCCTCCCTCTCTTCCATCCTTTCTTCTTTCTGTCTCTAAATATCAATCAAAAAAATTTTAAAGAAAATAATTCTTTACATAATATGGTAAACAACTAAGTTTTTGATTTTCAAATTATGCATGGTCTGAAAAAGAAAAGATCTCTTCTTTTGATAGAAAATAGCTTTGTCTGCCAAAATCCTGAAGGTGAATGCCAAGAACTAGATGAGTCAAAAATTTGCTGGCAAAAATATATGCACAAGTTTCAAAATTAATCACATTTCTGAAAAATGCTTGTGATAGATCTTTACTGTTTGTGATACTCAGGAGTATGACCATGTTATTGAAGCCAAAAGTCACACAGTACCTGAAATGTAAAGCCAGACTGTAACAGCAGAGAAGCATACTCATCTCAATATTTCAGCCGGAGCTCTTTGTGGAACATGTGGCTCACATGGAATAATATCCTCCCCTGGATAGCCAATCAAATAGACTGACTGTTTACTGGCAAGAACTCACATTCTCAGGTGACAGAAACTGACCTCAATTTTCTGATGTGAATAAACAGTTTAAAAGGTACACTTGGGTTATAATAGAAGCCATATGTGTTAATCTGCCTACATACTACTTTCCTCTTTCATGTTCTGGACTTTTGCAATAATAAAATAATGCCTCAAAGTTCTTTTAAGTATGAAATTAATTTTTTGTCTAAACATCTTCTTATATTAATATCCAATATGCAAACCTGAATTAATGCAGGGGAACTCTGAACTGAAGATACTGAGTTTTAGAATAGGAAAAGAGAACTTCCCATGGCATATCCACAAAAAATCCCAGCTAGTGTGTATTGGCTTTTATATGTGAAGTGATGGAAAGGTAATTCTCTGGGAACATGAGATTCTATTTCTCCTATATTCCTCACTTTGGATTCATATTAGCATGCATAATAAAAGATCAGATGAAAATTCATTTCACTTCTGGAGTGCCAGAATTAAGACAGTATGGGGGATTCAAAGTACTTTTCTCACTCAGGAGTGCTCCAATCACTGTTGAATATTTTCTAATTGTGATGTAATTATATTTTACTTTAATATTATAATTAATTATATAATTCAAATATTATTTCTATGCACTTTAGAATTAAACATTTCAAAAAATAACTTGGAAAATCAACTCAATTTCTCAGTCTTCTATTTTTTCAAACATTATTTAATTCACTATTGGATTTTGAATACAAATAATTTGGAGTCTTTTCTAAATACTATTAAATAGGTTCAAAGGTATTTTTATTCATGTTTTGTAATACTGAAGCAAAGTGAGTCAAAGTGTGCATGTTGAAGTCATTTAAAACAAATGTCTTGAAGCAATGGCACGTGTTGGGGTGATAAACCAGTCTATGTTTGGACTCTAGTCTAACTAACTCTGAGTCACTTATGGATTGAAATGAAAACAAATACATGGAAATAATGTTTTCTTTTATATCCCAAAATTTAAAATGCAGGAAGACTCAAATGCAAAATTTTGTACAGTATAACAAGCAGTTCAAAAACTGCAGTCATTTTCTTCATGTTACTCCCTTTTAATTTTTTTATTCAAAGTGAACTCAATGAATGTCAATTGTTCTTTTTTCAGTGAACACTGATACTTTCTGATAAGAAAGCCCACTGAGAATTCCCATGTTTGAAAACCTATCATCAACTAAGCGTATAACCCAAACCTTCTAAATTACATGACCCCTGAAATCTATTCACTCCTGGGACGGCATTCCCATAACTGGCTTTGAGAAACAGAGGTTTATTATAACAAACCTAAATAATATTATGTACATAAAACCCTATCAGTAAACATAGCATATTTTATTTTCTCAAAGTGTGGGGGCTGTTCTTTGAAAATTTATAATAATAATGATTAGACATTTACAGGTTTAATTATAGCAATTAATGTAGTTTTAATATGCTGTTTTTATTTTAGAGAGAGAATTAAATTCAGCTTTGGAAATTATCATATGTTGTTACTTAAGAACAATATGGTATTAATCTAAAGTAGTGATGAAAGTTTAAATAATAACTCCTCATTAATTGTCCCTTATATATATATATTAAATATATATTTAATATATATATATATTTTAATTGTCCCTAATATATTTAACATATCACGGAGTGGTATGGTCAGCCTAGAGGTAATTTAGATTCCAAACACTGTACCTTTTTCTAACTCTTGAGATTCATCATAACCTGCTAGAGCCTGCTGAAGGAACTCCGGAAATGCTGAAGGAAAGACAGAACATTGGAGGAACCAATAGATTTAAAATATGTCTTTCACTCAATTTTATTTATTTATTTATTTATTTATTTATTTATTTTGGCAGCTTGTGAATATTTTTATGTGCATTTAACTTGTTTTGATTTCCTTGACTTCTTAAAAATACAATACCAACACAGTTCAGATAACTCTATTATATTTTATACCTTTGAGAATCTTTTGTAGATGAAGAAACTAAAGTCTGGGGACTCTGGGTTGCCCCTGGATGGAGAGCTGGTGGGGAGAGCCAGACAGGAACTCAGTACCCTTAGTCTTGGTTGGATAGAGGTAATTAGGAATTTTAAACACTGCCACTGTCAATAATAAACAGTTTTCAAAAGTCTCCATGCTTGTTAAAGTTTCACTAAGCATATCATTGTCAGTTGTTGGTATACACATAACTAAAATGACATATGAATGCTTATACAGGAAGACAGGCAGGGTATCATAAAGGAGAACTAGAAGCCTATCAATTATCACAGCCTCGAAGTACTTGGCATTCAGCCTGCATGAGCTCATAGGGCTACACAGAATGACTTAGCATTGATTTTATTTGTCTCAGTGGCTGAGAACAAGCAGACATAGGCTACAGAAGGAAATCCGAACATGGGAAACTCCTTGCTATCATCACTAACAGGATATATGAGAAGGAAAGAAAAGTAACATTTTCCTAGAGGTATTTCTTCTTCAGAAGCAACAGATCTAAAAGAAAAGAAAAAGGAACAGTGGAATATCAATTAGTAATCCCACAGTTCATTCAGGGTGAAGAGAAAATGTGTAGAGTTCCACTAATCTTAGGGTGAGAGCTTTCTGAATTACTACTAATATTCTATAAAAAGGCTAATATTTTTACATTTTTTCATTCTTGAGGCAAACAGAACACTAATTTGTTTCAATTCAATGTCTTAGTTGTATTAACTTAAAGGTCAGTACACAAGGACAAATGTACTTGTTACGTTCCATCTGCAAAAGACAAAGATTTTACATTGTTTCCATTACTAATTCACAAGGTTTTTATATGTATCAGCCTAACTGAACCGTTTTGGATTAAATAAAATGGTAAAATTTTAAGCTCTATTGTCTTTATGCCAAACTTGCCTTTCATTCCAGCAGTTTCAATTTTCAGTAGATCCATCCACAATCTTTTGACTTTCTCTAGCCCAGCGATCTTTATTACCCTCCACTTACAGAGTGGTGGACCACAGAGTTTGGTGGACAAACGCCAGGTTTAGTCATTATCAGAGTTCTCAATCTTCTGAAATCTTTAACAGAAAGAGTTCATTCTCCTATTACAGGCAAAGCACAACCATCTGCTTCTTTCTTCCCTCTCTACATCTGCTCACTCACGCTGCTAATCTTCTTAACATTTTTTTCACTAACCATTAACCAGTTTTGCTAGTCCTCCGCCATCCTGTAACTTAGTTCATAATGACTGTTATGAATATTTCTTTCCCATCACCTCATTTTTCTTTCCCATTTTTCCTTCTGTCCCACCTGTTTTACCAATTCCCTATTAAAACTAAAACAAAACTTCTCTGTGCCTACACTTGGCTTTCCTTTTTTGTGAACTACCTGTTTACACTCTTTAACCATTTACCTATTGGGGGGGGGCTTTGTTTCTCATCTGGATGCTAACATCTTATTTATTATATGAATAACATAATTTTAATCTTTACATTAATATTTTATTTGTAGAGATTGCAAGTATATTTTATTATGGCTTATTTTTAGTTCAAACATGATGTATTTTATTTTACAGAAATTTTAAGTTTCCATACGATCAAATTTTTAAATATTTGTGTGTTGATAAAGATATCATTCCTTCCAGTGAAATAAAAGTATTCACTTATATTTTCTTCTAATACTTTGAAATTTTTATTTTTCACATTTTTAGTGTTTCACAGAACTGGAATTTATTTTTGTGTATAATGCTAGAGGTCAGATTTTATCTTTTTCATTTTTAATAATCAATTGTCCTACTCTTTGTACATTCATCCACAGATACCTATTTGGGATGACACTCTGTCATAATACTAGGTTTATCTCTGTGTCTTTTAAATCTGTGTCTATACTACATGGTCTTAGTTACTAAACTTTAACATGACAAGGAAGACTATACCCAAATGTTTATATATATATATATATATATATATATATATATATATATATATATATATATATATAGAGAGAGAGAGAGAGAGAGAGAGAGAGAGAGAGAGAGAGAGAGTCATCAACAAGAAATTTACTTGTTTTAAAAAATTCAAATGCTGGCATTGCCCAGAAAATTTTAACAGGTTTATTTATAATTGTTATAAAGTTGAACTTCTGAACCTTGTTCAGTGTAATATTCTGACTTGCATTAATGCTTTATGTCCCTGCACAAATGAAAGTTGAAAAATTGTCAATACCTGATTTCTGTCTCCTATTTTCCACTTGCAGTCATATACATAAGAGCATTTTGACCCCATGCAGGAAGAAAACATTATCTAACATTTAGAGCTACCCATACAGGAAAAAGAGAATTTTTTTTAAAGAATGAAATGTTTCCCGTCATAGTACATCCTTAAGCATGTAAGCATGGATGACATTTGGCATAATTTTTATACATTTGGCATGGATAGCACACAGATTGTTCTCTCCAAAATGGCCAACAAGGCTTGACCTGTGGTGGCACAGTGGATAAAGCGTCAACCTGAAACACTGAGGTCACTGGTTCAAAACCCTGGGCTTACCTGCTCAATGCACATATGGGAGTTGACGCTTTCTGCTCCCCCGTTTTCTTTCTCTCTCCTTTCTCTTTAAAAATGAATAAATAAATTCTAAAATAAATTTTAAAATGGCCAAGCAGATAGGCTTCACTTGACTCCTGAAAAGCAAAGCACTAATAGCTGCACTCAGGAAGCACAGATCTCCTTAGAAGTCCTCACCAATTTATTGCACCAGACAATGGAAGGGAAGTTTGGAATCAGAAGTTCAGTGGATTTCTTATAATGTCTAATTTCAGGAAGTGCCACAGTACCAGGCCTGTAATGATGAGGTTTCTTCACCTCTCCAGGAGAGGGCATGCTCTTGGGAGTGTTTTTGGTAGCCAGTTGCTTCCTCAGTGCTTTACCACTGGTTGATCTGTGGACAGTCTGCTTTGTAAGAGCCATCTGCCAGCTGGACTGGGCAATGGTGTCAGAGAGTGCTGGCAATGAGGTGGCAGCTGGTCCAATACTTTGTTGACTATTGTTGGACCTTTTGCATGAATCCTAAAATCAGCTGTCCAGGTTCCACAAAGTGAAAAAAAAGAAGGAAAGAAGACAGAAAAGATAGGGAGGAAAGAAGAAAAGGAGAGAAGGAAGGCAGAAGAGAGAGAAATCACAATTTATAGATTTGTTGGTATTTGAATATCAAAATTAATTATATAAATTAATATGATTATTGTTATCATGAGAATGGTATTTAAGCAAAATTTTATATTTTTCAATAAGTTTGCTTTCTTCTTCACATTTTGTTAGATTTATCCCTGGAATTTTATGATTCTTCCTTTTGGTTTATTATATTTTCTCATTAGTGATATCTCCCATATAGAAATGTAATTGATCTTTATATGCTATTCTTAAATCCAACATGATTTCTAAACCTTTTTACTTATTCACATATAATTCTCTTGAACTTTCTACATAAGTTATATTTTCTGTGTATAAGAATATTTTACCTTTATTTTAATTCATATTGTTTTAATTTTTTTATTATTATTTACTATAGATTTTTTTGGTAGATAACCTTATCAAATTGAGTAAGCACCCTTGTATTCCTAATTATCTAAGTTGTGTTTTTTCTTTTCCTTAACATTAATGGTCACTTAATCTTATTGAGTCTGCTACAGCATCTTTGGGGATGATTGAGTAAAGATAGAGACAACTGTGCTTGACAATGATTTTTTTTTAAATCAACTCAATAACATCAACAGACTTTGTTAGTCAACCAAATGAGACATAAAGTTATTCTAAATTCTACTAATGCCAACACTAGCTTTTATTCCTATACCACAGTGGCTTACTCATAGTGGGAGATAGATTCTATAGAAACCCAATACAGGAGCTTTATTAAATTTTCTCCTTGAAGTTTGTGCTCTGAGGCTCCTTCTCCCTAGCTAAGAGATAACTTATCAATGGTCAGGATCTTCCAACAGGTTGTCCTAGAGAGTATATTCTCCATCTTCCAAATAATCCCTAAAAATATCATAAAATCTATTTATAAATAAATAAATAAATCTAAATCTTTTTAACAGAGAAATTTGGAAATGAGTGAGACAGAGATAGGGTGTGGCCTGGAAGTATTAGGTCTCATATCAACATTTTCTGCTCCTACAGATATATGTGAATGGTTTTCATCTAGTCCTGTAATATCTTTAACAGATTTTTCTAATATTAAACCATGCAAGTTTTGGGGCAGAGAGCTAACTTTTTGTAACATATTATTGGCACCAATACTAAACTCAGTTGATAAATATTTTACTTAGGATCCTATACTCAAGTTTATATAAATTTATATATTTTTTACATACATGCTTACATATTTACATGAAGAGATACATATATATGCTGAATATATATTATATATAACTTTTATATATATGTTTTATGTAAATTAATGTGATTTTATTTATTTATTTATTTATTTTACCAGAGGCATGTCTATTTTATTAAATCTTTCACAGACTAACTATTGGTCTTATTTGTGCTATTATTAATTCTGATATTTAAAAAGTATTTTTCTTGGGATATGAAAATGAGACTCATGGACATAGATAACAATTAAATGGTTACAAGGGGGAGTAGGGAGTAGAAGAGAGGAGTAAAGAAGGACAAATATATGGTGATGGTAAATGATTTGACTTTGGGTGATGGGCATGCAATACAATCAAATGTTATAGAAAAGTTTTACTTGAAACCTATGTACTCTTATTGACCAATGTCACCCCATTAAATTTAATTTTATGAATAAAAAATGTATTTTCTGTCTTTCATATTCTATGTGTTTACAATATTTTATAATTTTTTCTTTCTACCCTCATTAATTTTTAATTTTCCTCCTTTTTAAAATAAATACACTTAAGATGTTTATGTCCTTCCAAGGGTATTTCACTGCATCTAAAAAGATTAGATATATGTAGTGGGGTTTTCTGTGGTTTAGTTATCAATATTTCATAATTTTTATTGTTTAAATCCATAAATTATTTATGCATACTTTTAAATATTTATACATTAACTTCAGATTTATTCTCCTTTTTGGTTGTTGTTTCTGTTTTTGTTTTTAATTGCTAGTTTTATAACATTTTGGTAAGAGTATGTGTTCAGCTTTCTGTTTCAAGTTCATAATTTTTTCACCTCTATCTTCCAGAAATATTGTCTAAATTTTGGTGAGTATATTTTTATGTCCTGCTGTTGTTTAGCCTTTTATCGAAGCTGCTTATTTTTAAAGTAGTGCACAATTTATTCAATAAAAATATTTATTCTTTCTTTTATCTTTATAACCTCTTGAATTATTTTATAATGTTAGTGTTAATTTTCAAAAGGGTTAATTTTGATGTTTATGATCTATTCTCCCTCTTATATCATGACCCATTTTCATTATGTCGTAATGGCAATTTTTCTTTCTTTCTTTCTTGTCCTTTCTTTCTTTTTTTATTAAAATTTTAATTTATTGTGTTAACATGGATTCAAGTGTCTCACTCAATATAACCTCCAACAAAATGCTCCCATTATAACCATTTTCTCCCATTCCCCCTACTTCCCTCCCTCATTTCTCTCTGGTATTTGTTGTCCTGTTATCTGTATCTATATTTATGTATATATAATTGGGCTAATCCCTTCACCTTCTCTGATCCATCTTCTCATCCTCCTTCCCTCTGACAGCTGTTCCTCTGTGTCCCATGACCCAGCCTTTGCCTTTATTCTATTTCTCAGTTCACTTTGTTCATTAGATTCCACATATTAAGTGAAAACATATGATATATGTTTTCCTTGGCTTAGTTTATTCACTTAGCATAATAATCTCCATGCCATCACAAAAGATAAGATTTCATTTTTCACTGTTGTGTAGTATTCCATATGTATATGCTTGTGATAATGGTATTTAATGGATTCTCATCCTCACCTGGGTTGTGTTCTCTCAAAGAGAATATCCAATGTTCTGTGCTCTGGGAAATTCTTGTAACAGAGGTTCTGAACACCTTCTCATAGAGGACTTTAGCTGTGCATTTGTTCATTCTATCTTGAAACCTGATAGGAATTTGTTTTCAGATTCACTCCCTGGTTCAGTGTGCTTATGAGAAAGAAAGAGAGAGAGAGAGAGAGAGGAAGAGAAGAAATTTAGACACTATACATACTTGTACAGATATACTTTTTATTTATTCCCACCAAGTGGTCTAAGCAGAGATGAAATGTTTATTATTATTATTATTATTATATTATTATTATTATTATTTAGTACCACCTTGGGGATAATGTACAGGGTCAAGCAAAAAGGGATGGCCCTTCCTGCTCCAGGCAACATTATGGCCATGTCTCTATCCTCCCATGGTCCCAAGCCAGTCACCCATCTAAACATGGCACTTTTCTGGACCCAGTGACCCCTTGACATCCCAACGTATCAGCCAAGTGTCTATGTATGTATCTGAGGTAGGGGTACATTAACACATTGCATTATTACCATAATGGAAAGTCTCTCAAATCCCTCTTTTGGTTTTTTTCCCTAAGCTTGAGGTTTTTTTCCATTTTAAAATGAAGCAAGCTAAGTTTGGGTGCCGCACTCCAGCTGTCCTCTTCTTTTTCCACTTGTTCTTTCCAGTAGAGACACAATATGTGTCTACTTGCTCTCCTTTGTTATAGCTCCTCTAGCAGATCTTCCTTTCCTCTCCTTTCCTCTGCAGACAAGACTCTACACTATATGAAAAAGAATCATTTAAATCCATTGTCTAACTTCCTGCTATAATGACTCATTATCACCCCAGGATAAAATTGAAGCCCCTTAGTGACACTGATGTGGCTCCTTGACCAGCACTTTGCCTTTATTTTTTTATGTGTAGCTGTACCTATCTTAAAAACTTAGGAGTTATATAATACTCTAGTGTCTTGAAATTGCAATGTTACTTTATGCATCTTTGCTTTTGCACATGTTATTCTTTTCTCACCTAAATATAAAATCTCTATTCATAATTTGAAGCTACTTCAGAAATTTTCTTCTGGGTAGAACTTTCTCTACTTCTCCCAAATAAAATCTGTCTTTTTATTACATTATGCTCTTTAGAGAATTCATTTACTACTGAATTTTACATATAATATTGTAAATATTTCCTAGACATTTGCTCCCATTATATACTGCATTCTTTCTAAGAGAAAACTCATAATTTATTTGTCAGTGATTCCCCAATAGGTGGCATATTGCCTAGCACATGGTAGGTACTCAAGTAAAAATTCATGCATGTTGTTATAAAATGAAAAGTTATTTTTAATTTCTGGATACAAAGGTAATAGATAAACCAGAAATGTGGCATTAAAAATCCAGAATCTTAGGATACTATCATTTCCCAAAGTATGTTGCTACTGATAATCTCTGAATAAAAGGGGTACATATTGGCTGTGACCAAGGACTTCAAGTCAAACCACAGGGAAAACATGGCTGCTCTTAAAAATTTGAACAAATTTATCAGACATAAAGTAATAAATAACATCATTACAACTTATGAATTCATATGTTCCTGGGCATTTGATTGGAGAGAGCTTCAGTTAAATAATATTAGCTACAATCTGTACAAATCTGTAAGATTAGCTTTTATCTGCTTGGTAGTGTTCTGAAATCTCCCTGTAGCTACATTAATTCTCCTTGAATGTCTTTCTTTTTAATCTTTGAAATCTTAATATTTTTAACTGCTTTCCCATCCTTCTCCAGCATCTCTTTTCATTACTTTGTGTGAACTATTGATCTGCCAGTGTTTGATGTTTTGTATCAAAGCATGCATAAAGATGTTTTTATCTATACATAATATGAATTAATTTATTGATTTAAATTTATAAGAGCAGATTAATACAAAAATTAAATATTGCATATAAATGAAAACCCTCTAAAGCATAGCATTTAAAGCTTTCTAGAAAATAATTTATTGCTGTTATGCAATGTCCTGATAAAAATAATGCTTCAGATATTTTCTCGGTACACTACAAATATTTTTGACAAAATTTATTTAACTGGAGCCTGACCTGTGGTGGCGCAGTGGATAAAGCGTCGACCTGGGAACACTGAGGTTGCCAGTTCAAAACCCTGCACTGGTCTGGTCAAGGCACATATGGGAGTTGATGCTTCCAGCTCCTCCCCCCTTTCTCTCTTTCTCTCTCTCTCTCTCTCTCTCTCACTCTGTCTCCTCTCTAAAATGAATAAAATAAAAATAAATAATAAAAAAATGTATTTAACTGGAGATAATGGAGTAGAAGGGAATATGGTGATATTTGTCTTACATGCTAGGACTGTGTGTCAGCAGTATGTCTTATCTAAACTCAGGAGTAATTGTGGTATAATGTCGTTTCCACCACACTGCTCACCATCTTGTATGAAGATTACAGTGCAAACATAAAGGACAGTGACTCCATTTGCAAACAAGTGTAGAACACAAAAATGAGCCCACCATATAGCTTGCATGGTGCAATGCTATTCAAACTTGGTTCAAGTACTGCTTTCTATAAAAGCCAAAACTAAACAATAACAAGAGCAAAAGGACTGATGCTTTCTCCATTCAGTTAAAGCTGAACAGCTATATCCTCATCAGCATCTTCACCAAATAATTAAGAGGCTCCTTTCTGACCAATCAGGATAGTGCCTTTTAGATCAATCAAACTGTGAGAATTTGGAGTCCTCGTGCAAATCAGAACCAAGAGTAGAGACTTTTTTTTATATAAGCCAGCTTCCCTATAGCTCAGGAAATACACTTTTTATTTTCATCAGATACTGAATACTGCATTTCTCTGGCTGCAGCTGAAGCACCAAAGGTGAAACACTGATGATGTCTTGCCAAACCAGAGCAGAAAAAAAAACAGAGCTGCCTAGTGAGAGAGGGACCTCACCTCAGGGCCTTTTCACCCCATGGCCATCTCAGGCTTGGGCCATGAAGGAAAAAAAAAAACACCTCTCCTTAATTTCCTTGGTCTGTAGCCAAGCACTCAGGGGTTAGGGTAAATTTTACGTGACGGAGAGGGCACCTGGGTTTTTGAACCACATGCCATAAAGTCAATACATACTTATAATTCACACAGAATTTTCCACTGGTTCCCTTGTTTGATAGCAATAGTTTGCAAACTGACATGACAAAGGTATTTTCTATCCCATTTTTTAAATAAAGAAAATCAGATTTAGTGATTCAAAGTCACACAGCTATTAAGGAACACAGCTATAAAGCAGTACAAATGTTACTCAAATACAGTGTTTTTAAGTAGCCTCTGATAACATGTCATGTTTCAAGTGTTTGGTCCCAAACCTCCTCTATCAAAAGTCACTGTTCTTTGTATAGCAGACCCAACTTGCCAGATAGCTTTCATCTCCCAAAACTGTGTGAATAACTACTAATCTGCTTTTTTTTTTTTTCCTGATTAAACAATGACCCAGAAGGATTGTTACTCATGTGATCAGAAAATGAGCTCCTTGGAGGTAAGTAAGAGTCCATGGTAAAGTCCACATTAAGCCACAGGATACTCACTCTTGGCATGGAGCTTTCCCTGCCCTAAGAAGGAGTTTTGATTCCAACAGCACCCATTCAGTCCTTCTTCTCTAGACCCTGAACTCCAGAGCTCCGTGTTCACAAAGTCACCTCTTTCAGCAAGTATTGGCAGCAACTTTTAAGTTTTTAAGAACAACTTGCCTCATGTAGTTGGCATCATCAAGATTGAGGTCAAACTTTATTTTTATTAAAGTTTAATTTTAAAGAAACATTAGCACAGAAGAAAATGTCTTTATAATTTCAGAAATATAAGTGTCTGAATTTTAAGTTGGAGAATCATTGTATCCGCATACTGAGCAACCGCCCAGGCAGTACTTGTTTTTCTGTTCTCCAGTTTCATTCAGTTATAATCAACATATAACACTGTGTTAGTATTAACTGTACAACATAATGATTTGATATATGCATATATTATGAAATGATTTCCACAATCAGTTTAGTTATCATTCATCACCTCATGTAGTTACAAAGACTTTTTCTTGTGGTAAAAACTTTTAAGATCAACTTCTGATCAACATTCAATTATATAGTGCATTATTATTAACTGTAATCACCATACTGCACATTACAACCTCAGAATTTATTTCTCTTATACCTGGAACTGTGTACCCCTTGACCACCTTACCCATTCCCCCTACCCTCACCCCTTTCTCTGTCGACCACTAATCCGTCCTGTTTTTACAGATTCAGTTTTTTTAGATTAAACATATGTGAGATCATAGAGTATTTATCATTTTCTGTCTAACTTATTTTACTTAACATAATGCCCTTAAGGTCCACCCACATTATTGTTTGGATATATAACATAATTTGTACTATTTAAGTAATAATAAGATATAGCCTAAATAATCACACCATTATAAAAATTTATTTTTAAATTTAAAGTGTGAACTGAGAAATGAACTATAACTGATTTCACACAAAATGTAAATATTGCAAAAACGTGTAGAGTACCTGAAAATAGAGGAGTAAAATACCAACAGTGTTATGGATAAAGGGGCTGACAATGATTGTACAGTTTGAAAATTAAAAATGGTTCCCTATGGAACCCTTCTGCACTGCTGGTGGGAATGCAGACTGGTGCAGCCACTGTGGAAAACAGTTTGGAGATTCCTCAGAAAATTAAAAATCGAACTGCCTTTTGACCCAGCTATCCCACTTATAGGAATATACCCTAAGAACACCATAGCACTGTTCAAAAAGAAGAAATGCGCCCCCATGTTCGTGGCAGCATTGTTCACAATAGCGAAGATCTGGAACCAGCCCAAATGTCCGTCAGAAGATGAGTGGATTAAAAAGCTATGGTACATATATACTATGGAAAACTACTCAGCCATAAGAAACGATGACATCGGATCATTTATAACAAAATGGATGTACCTTGATAACATTATACGGAGTGAAATAAGTAAATCAGAAAAAAAGAAAAACTGAGAACAGCACGATTACATACATAGGTGGCACATGAATGTGAGGGTATGAGACATGGACAAGAGAGTGGTGGTTATGGGATGGGGGAGGGAGGGAAGGTTGGGATGGGGAGGAGGGGAGGGACACAGGGAAAACCAGATTGAAGGTGACAGAGGACAATTTGACTTTTGGTGATGGGTATGCAACACAATTGAATGATAAGATAACCTGGAGATGTTTTCATTGTACATATGTACCCTGATTTATTGGTGTCACCCCATTAGAATTAATAATAATAAAATATATATATAAAAAAATGGTTCCCTATGGAAAGATGCTCTGGCTCAGTTATAATAAAAAATATAAATTAAAACTACATGAGAATATTTTTACTCTAAGATTACTTTCTAAAAATTATGTTAGAAAAAAGGTCATCTCTTATCTTTTGATAAAGATTGAGCTAACACAGAAGACAAGAACAATGTTTTAGGGCCTGACTGGCGGTGGCGCAGTGGATAGAGCGTCGGACTGGGATGCAGAAGACCCAGGTTCAAGACCCCGAGCTCACCAGCTTGAGCGCAGGCCCATCTGACTTGAGCAAACACTTGCCAGCCTGGACGCAAGGTCGGTGGCTCAGTCTGCTGAAGGCCTGCAGTCAAGGCACATGTGAGAAAGCAATCAATGAACAACTATGGTGTCACAATGGCAACGAGAAACTAATGATTGATGCTTCTCACCTCTCTCCATTCCTGTCTGTCTGTCCCTATCTATCCCTCTCTCTGACTCTCTCTCTGTCCCTGTAAAAAAAAAAAAAAAAAAAGAACAATGTTTTATATAGTTATATAATGCAACAACATCTTAATAAATATCAAGGTAATAATTAGGAGCTAATGTGAATGCTATCAAGGATAATTTGTCACTCTTTGAGTTGCCACAGCCCTTAGAACTAGAAAAAGGCAATAGATTGAGGACTGCCAGTGGAAAAAAAACACTGTTATTTTCTCTGCCTTAAGGTGGTTCTATTGCTCTGGAACAGTACATTCAGTAATCTTCCTGTTTGGATACAATTTTGAAAAAAGTGGCAATCAGTATTGGAAAAAAAAGAAAAGAAATTAAAAAAAAAACAGTGCCAGGCCTACCATGAGGCTTTCACTGTTTCTGGGCCTTAATCTAGTAATTTAAAAGAAAGTGTTTTGAATCAGGTTAAAATGTACCTAAGTCATGGCACTAAGACCTCATTCCAGGATATTTTAGGTTAGCAAAAATCACAAAGTGATTTTTAAAAAACACAAAGTGAAGTATTAAATCAAAACAAATTTTAAATTGGATGTGCACAACACCTGTGAGAGAGAGAATGGCAGCTGACTAGGGTGCTTAGTCTGATTGGGAACGTTAGTAAATTAGAAGATAGAGGAGCTAAGGAAAAAACAAGATGTCTTGGGTTATTTTGATTTACAGGTAATAGGAAAAATGCCTTACAATATTTATTTTTAAGCATCTTTTTGCAGCTCTTTTCATAAGCTTTTCATATTGAATGATATCACGAAAAGGCTCAATTCCAAATATTATGACATTTTATGCAGTCATTATTTAAAATATGTCTAAAATGCCAAAAAGAGCATAATGCTAATAAGAAAAAGATAATTTTTCATAGTCTTACAAAATTGGAATAAAAATGATTATCTCTAATGGGAGGGGAAGTTAAATTTAGAATTAATATACCCAAGGAAGAGGTATAGGATATGGAAGAATATATATCCTTAAGAGAAAAATAATGTTCTAATTTTATGAATTGTAAAGTAAACAAAACCCATAAAAGTGAAAACAAATTTTTAGTATAACTAGAAAACCTCATTTTCTTAGCTTTTGTATAAGAGTGGGAACAAATGTTAAATATGCAATTAGTTTAAACTATTAACATAATATTTAAAAACAGAGAAAAATATAACCTACACAAGCCCAGTTCCTAACTTGGGTAAACAGATTAAGATATGGGGTGTGCTACTACATAAAAGATGTTGATCTTTACTCCTGAGAAAAAGAAGAAAACATAAACTGCTCTCAATATTATTTTTTATTAAACTCTGGTAAATATTTTCTGAATTCTAATTAATGAACTTAAATTCATGAATAAAATCCTTATAACCTCTGCCCCCACATCATACAAACCTCAAATTTTTAAGCAATTTTTAAGTTTCTTAAATAAGAGCTAATAAGACTTATGAGGATGACTATGCCTGTCTTGGTTGTTAAATATAAATACATTGCATGGTTATTTACAGACTTCTCTGAGCAGTAGGAGAGAATTTAGTTATTATATAATAATCATCTTGGTTCTTTAGAAAGTATTAGCCTACTGGTTTAGGCCCAATAGAGAGAATCATGTGGAACTTCTTGCTCTAGATTCAGATAAAAACCTTTAGCAGACAACAGGAAATGAGGTTCAGAAGCAACACATAAGAATTTCATGTCTATGAAAAAACATATTTGACAATACAAGAAGGCATATTATGTTTGCATTAATGACATAAGATTTATCAGTCTTATTTTCATTATTTTAGATTCCAGATGAACTCACTACCTTGGCAATGTATGCAAAAGTCATTGATCAATGAAACCAAAATGTATAAAGCAGACTGTGATAAATTCTGATTTCTGAAGACCATTTCACTGAATTCCAGAAACCTGAGACTTAAAGATTGATTATACAAAAAAATGAGCAATTTCTTAATGATTGTATTAATTCTCAATTTGCAAAAATATATATTAATTGATCAGTAGAACTTTGAATTAAATTAACAACACTGAATGTGTATACACAATAAAAATTTAAAAAGCAGTTGATACATTATAATTTTTTATATAATTAAAGATATTATTTATAAACATGAGAACTTCTGATTATTTTTACTTTAGAATTGTCAGGTAGCACAGGAACAGAAAGTCAGAACAGGTACTATTAATTTAAAGTGGATCTCAAAGGCAAGCCCAATAGTTCCAACAAAAGGTGTGTTTATAAGAATTGCATTTATATAAAATAATGTAGATTCCAGGAATAAATATTTCAACAAGTACACCAAGTATTTCTTATTCAGTCTAAACATTTTAAAGTCAAAGAATCATATAAACTACCATAAATATCACCAATAGCTATCTGCTTGCCCACAAAATTGGCAGAGTATATCTGTACATTCAATGACTTAAATACTAACACCCCAGCGCTATTCCATAAATGATATTTTCTTTTTGACAGAGACAGAGAGATGGACAGATAGGGACAGACAGGTAAGAAAGAGATGAGTAGCATCAATTCTTTGTTGCCACTCCTTAGTTGTTCTTGATTGCTTTCTCATATGTACCTTACTTAACTAAGGGGCTACAGAAGTGCGAATGACCTCTTGCTCAGGCCAGTGACCTTGTGCTCAAGTCAATGACTCTGGGCTTCTAGTCAGCAACCTTTGGGCTCAAGCCAGCAACCATGGTGTCATGCCTATGATCCCACACTCAAGCCAGAGACCTTGTGCTCAAGCTGGTGAGCCCACGCTCAAGCCAGATGAGCCTGAAGCCAGAAACCTTGGGGTTTCGAACTTGGATCCTCTGCATCCCAGTCTGAAGCTCTATATCCACTGTACCACCACCTGATCAGGCCATAAATAATATTTAATAGGCTTTACAATTCAGGTAATTTCGACACATTACTTAGTAATGTAAAATAAATTCTGGTTCTCAATGTTCAGAATACACAGGAATTTGTTCACCTAGAAAAATAAAAATCAATGATCTGTGAAGAACTCTAATTGCTGGTCAATAGAAGAAGAAAAGATAAAATTATATATTCAGTGATTACAGACATACCTCAGAGATATTGTGGGTTTAGTTACAGACCACTACAGTAAAGTGAATATCTTTATTAAAGGGTGTGAAGTATATATTTTTGGTTTCCCAGAGAATGTAAAAGTTATATATACAGTACACTATAGTTTAAGTGTGCAATAGCATTATATCTTTTTAAAAATCAATTAATTTACATACCTTAGTTTTACCAATGAAGTTTATGTAATAATCTAAATTATTTGCTGTTGTTTCAACAATCTTCACAGCATTTTAACTAAGAGTAGACTCTGCTTGAAGAAGCCACTTTATTTGCTAATCAATAAAAAGCATGTCAGGTAGTTCTCCGGTGCACTGGAAACTACCTGAGTTGTGTGAAAGAACTGCTCAAGACACAAACTGCTGTCAAGAGGAAAAGGAAGAGGCAGTCAGGCATGACTAACCTCCTGAGTCCCCTTCTCACAGAACTTTTATTGATCAAGCAGGAAATTTTATAAGAAACAAAGGCTGGCGGACTGCAGGGAAGGAAGATGAGGTGACAAAGGGTAAGAGGACTAATGTACTTTTTTACTGACATGGTAACAAAACTAGTTTCAGTCAGTACATTCTTTTTCTTTGACTATACAATAATTAACAAGCACAAGGGAAAGGGGAATCTATAAATCTCTACATCCCATTCACATGCATTCCTTTGTGTTAGTAGAAAATGCTCCAAGTAAATTTTGCTTAATGCATTCTGAGGGACTATGAGACTCATTATATGGTAATGCAGTGACATGGGTGTGGGTATGTTCCCAGTCATACCCAAGAGTCTGTCAAGTGGCAAGAGCTTTTGTTGGTCCCCTAGCCACTTCAAAGCTGCCTCAAGAGCTTGTAGTCTGGGTGAAATTTCCTTATCAATTTGCATCTGTTCTACTAGATGCTGTGTAATATTGGTCATTACATGTTCTACAGTGGCAGCTATATGGATACTCTGAATAGGGTATATGGAAACAACCATTGCAGTAGCAAAAATAAAGAGAGAAGATACAAGAAAAGCAAAAAGAGTAAATAAAAACTGCTTGAAACTTCTCCAGTGGGGAAGTACAGATTCTAAAACCTGTAAAGTTGAAGATTCAGCTCAACACCAGTTTAAATTGCCAGGTAGCCACATCTGAGATAAGTGACACAAAGAAATGATGGTGGTGATATTAAGCCTCACAACATTTTTATGAGTGAGACAAGAGGTATACCAACCACATGAAATAGTCATATTAGAGTGATATCAGGGGCTTCTGGGGTAGTAATAAACCCCAAGGGTGTGAAGTGCACAGCATAACGCTATCAGTAAGATTCCTAACTAAAGAAACGGTGAAATTTTTACTATGATTATAGTTCCCATGTGAAAGAGTACAGTTATAGAAAGGTAATTCTAGTCTCCATAACTGTATGGAGAGGGCTTTAGAGCTAGGTGTCTGGGAGTTGTAAGGTCCAAACAACTTATGTTCATTACAGCTGA
The DNA here is from genome assembly GCA_037038555.1 of Rhynchonycteris naso. Classification (NCBI taxonomy): domain Eukaryota; kingdom Metazoa; phylum Chordata; class Mammalia; order Chiroptera; family Emballonuridae; genus Rhynchonycteris; species Rhynchonycteris naso. Next base: position 237,120,547 of record CM072998.1, read on the forward strand.
TAGTACTATTAGAAAGGCTGTTAAAAAGGAAGAATATGCCCATTAGTGGTTAAATGACCGTGAGGCCTTCATGTTACAGTGTACCATTCTTGAAAAGAGGAGCAGTAAGAGGAACTTTTACATGACAAGGATTCCACTAAACAGGATGGAACTGATGTTTATAATCCATTCCCAGGCCACAGGGTGGAATGTTAGGCAGTGTGGTCAAATTTACAGCTCTAAAGGCTACACTATTGACAGTTACAGCAGACATAAATGTGATATTATCTGGTTGGTTATCTGTTTTGGGTTGATAATAAAGAAATTCCTGAAGAATGATATGTACACAACCCTCTATAGCTGGTTCAGTAGTAAAGCATATAGGAGTATTGCTAGAGGGGAGATACAAAGACTCAATAATTGTTTGCCATTCCCTCTGCTCTTCTAAAGGGCCTGAAGGAGGTAACCAAGGTGGTGAGCCTTGCTCAAACCAGATGAGCCCACTTTCAAGCTGATGACCTCAGAGTTTCAAACCTGGGTCCTCCATGTCCCAGTCTGACACTCTATCCACTGCACTACTGCCTGGTCAGGCCACACTTAACACTTTTTAACTAAAGTTCCTTAATCCAAGTTATGGAAGGTCTAAGATTAGACAGGTGATTTCCTACAACGTCATCTTCTTTTTAAAGCTTTATCATGAAACTGTAATAACTTAGTCACAATCAGGCTCTATTTGTAATTCTAGTTTTCTTGTTATTTTCACCACATTGGTGCTTACTTCTTCCACTGGAGTCTCAAACTCCTCAAAGTCATCTATGAGGGTAGGAATAAACTTCTTCTAAACTCCTGTAAATTTTGATATTTTGACTTTTTCTCATTAATCATAAGTGTACTTAATGGCATCTATAATAGTGAATCCTTTCCAAAAGGTTTTCAATTTACTTTGCCCAGGTCCATCAGAAAAATACTATCTATGGCTGCTATAACCTCTTGAAATGTATTTCTGAAAAAATAAGACTTTATAGTCATTTACAACTTGATACATGGGCTGCAGAATGGAGCTTGAGGTAGCAGGCAGTAAAACAACATTAATCTTATACATTGTCATCACAGGTCTTGGGTAACTAGGTACATTATCAGTAAGCAGTAATCTTTTTAAATAAATCTTTTTTTTTTTCTGAGCAGCAGGATTCAATGTTAGGCTTAAAATATACAGTAAACCATGTTGTAAACAGATGTGTTATCATCCAGGTTTTGTTATTCCATTTGTAGAGTGCAAGTGGAGTAAATTTAGCAAAATTTTAATAGTCCAAAGATTTTCAGAATGACAAATGAGCATTAGTTTCACTGAAAGTCACCAGCTGCATTAGCCACTAACAGAATCAGCCTGTTCTTCAAAGTTTAGGAGCCAGGCAGGCACAGGCTTCTCCTCTCTCTCTATGAAAGTCTTAGATAGTATCTTCTTCTAACATGAAGATATGTTTTCTTTTATTAATTTTAATGGGGTGACATTAATAAATCAAGGTACATATGTTCAAAGAAAACATCTCCAGGTTATCTTATCATTCAATTATGTTGCATACCCATCACCCAAAGTCAAATTGTCCTCTGTCGCCTTCTTTCTGGTTTTCTTTGTGCCTCTCCCCTCCCCCCTCTCACCCTCTTCTCCCTCCTCCAACCCCATAACCCCCACACTCTTGTCCATGTCTCATAGTCTCACTTTTATGTCCCACCTATGTATGAAATCATGCTGTTCCCAGTTTTTTTCTATTTCACTTATTTCACTCCATATAATGGAATACTACTCAGCCATAAGAAATGATAACATCGGATCATTTACAACAAAATGGGTGGACCTTGATAACAAGATGTTTAATCTACATTAAGAATCTGTTGCTTAATGTAGCCACTTTCACTAATTATCTTCACTATTTGCTGAAGAACTTTCTGCAGGTTCCACATCAGTACTTTTGCTTCACTGAGCACTTCTATGGTTTGGAGACAGCTTCTTTCCTTAAACCTCATGAACTTACTTACCTCTGCTAGCTTTAAATTTTTCTTCTGTATTGTCCTCTCCTTTCTCAGCTTCCATAGAAGTGAAGAGAGTTGGGGTGTTATTCTGGTCTAGGCTTTGTCTTAGGGAGTGTTGTGGCTGGTTTGATCTGCTATCCAGACCACTAAAATTTTCTACATAAGAACAATAAGGCTGTTTTACTATCTTTTCATTCTTATGTTCACTAGAGTAGCAGTTTTAATTTCCTACAAGAACTTTTGCTTTATATTCACAACTGGGCTAACTCATAACCTATTTCAGCTTTTGACATGTCTTCCTCACTAAGCTTAATCACTTATAGCTTTTGATTTGAAGAGAGAGACATGAATCTCTTTCTTTCACTTGAATAGAGGCAATTTTAGGGTTATTAATTGACCTTGTTACAATACTGTTGTGTCTTAGAGAACAGGGAAGCCCAAGGAGAAGAAGAGAGATGGGAAATAGTTGGTCAGTGGAGCAGTCAGAACATATGCAATATTTATTGATTAAGTTTGTTATTTTAAATTGGTGCAGTTCATAACATACAAAACAATGATAAAAGTGCATATAATAATAATACAACATTTGAAAAATTGTGATAAGTAAAATGTGACCCAGAGACACAACGAGAGCAAATTCTGTTGGAGAAATGGTGCTTATGACATGCAGAGTTGCCAGAAAAGTTCAGGTTTTCTTTTATTGTAATATCTATGAAGCGTAATAAAGCAAAGCACAATTGAGGTATACCTATAATTCATTTTTTCCACCACTTCTCTTGCCTACTATGAGCAAGAACTCTACTGCTAAAGAAATGAGTTTGAAAAGTGTCTCACTTTCTCTTCAGGAGCCATGTGCAATAGAGGTAAAATGAAATGAGTTTAGTAATAAGTTACTAAACTAAAGGCTTCAGGGGCTCAAACCTCTGACCACCAGGGGAATGGTTTCCTATACATGTTTTTTTATGCATGATATAGGACTAAATTGAGTTAACATATAATTTAAAACAGTTATTTGGAGTCATGAAGGCAGGCTCTGTGGATTAAAGGGAACTTAAGGCAAATATACATGTTTGTTAGAGAAAAAAAAAACCAGGAGATAAGTTTAAGTTTTAAAAGAGATTATTTTTCAACCAAGATGATAATATATATTGTATATGTAAATTAAGTATATCTCCATAAGTTGTAAATATTCTTACACATTTATACACACTATTTAATTAATAAGCAAAGGTTGAATCACTTGGTTTGTGGTCAACTCCTTATAATTTTCAAAACCATCTCTTTGAGATTCAAATGTCCATAAAAGTTCAGGTTAATGGGTGAATGATGCCATATCTGGTCTGTGTCAAACTCACATCAATGATGTTCATTTCCATAAGCCTGAAGATTGCTCCTTGATTTCAAGATGAGGTGAAATCCAAATGGATCTTTTCCCTCAAAATATGCAAGAAATGAGAGAAAAGGGAAAGGAGAAAGAATGAAAGCAAGTTTTAATACACAAGTACTAAACACTATAAACTTGAAACAAAGTTATATTTGTAGATTATGTTTGTACCTATGGCAAAAATTTACATATATCACCCCCACATTTGTATTGCTTTAATGTTGAAAGTATTTAACACAAAAGTGTTCAAAAAAAAAAAAAAGTGTTCCTAGATATTTTAAAACTTTATGGATAATTTTATCTTTTCACCAAGTTATTTTAACTATTTTATTTAAGAAATACTTGTTAAAGTATATGAGTTATCCCTAAATTAATTTCCAAAAATGATCAATTGGAAGAAAATAAAAATCTTTACCATTTCACTCAGAAACTTTTTGTACTTGAGAAAAATTACTATTGATTTTTATTAATTTTTTTACAACTTATTTCCTTGGTATCCAAGGACAATTTTACTGAAGTTAGTATTTTAAAGCCTTCCAAGTAAATATGGTGTCATTGGCCCTTAAAACAACACCCTTTCTCACAAAATGCTTGTACAGGTATCACAATATACCAGTTCTTCCTATGCCTTTCTTTCCCAACTAAAACACAGAATCCAAAATCTAAAATAATCCTCTCTTGGTTATAAGTTCCAATTTGAGCATTGTTAGCTTGACAACTCATGTTTTAACAAACTGCTAAGAAATTAGAGTTCGAAAGGCGACAAATTGTGACAATGCAATACTGAAAATTATGAATTAGTTTAATTTTTAAAACAAAAAGTTTGATTACCTTAAAGTTATATCAAGTGAGTCTTCTATTTCACTTGTTCAATTTAGTGAGCAAAAGAAAAATAAATATAAACTTGGTTAACATGTTCAAACTAGTTATCTTCTACTAACTACTAACTACTAACTAGTTTATTAAAGACTGCTTAACTCCATTCAAAGACAAATTTACTGAGAATACAGTGTTTCCATGAATAATTGTCATTAAATCTTTAAGATATAAAAGTTTTGATAGTTTATAATTTAACAAGAAATTATTATGAATTATAATAGGCTGCTTAATAGCTATTAATTCTAACACTAACATTTATTACTATATGAGAAGATGCAGTTGTAAAGGACTCCTTGAAAATTGCATGAACCACTTTTATTTTCTGGTCTAGCATATGAGGAGCTTAGAAGTGCCATTTCTTCCTAACAAACAACATGAAAAATCAACTCTTCTACGATTTATAAGACAAATGAGGTCACAGGGAAAACAGTTGTCCCAGAAATTAGAGACAGAGAGACAGATACAGAGAATCACAATTTGCTAGAGCAGAAATCTGTAAATAGAAATCTCCATGAGAATGGGTGCTGGGGTTGGCAAACCCCAGCTGTAATTGATAAATTCCTAAGAATGTGGAGAAACCTAAAAGGTAAAAACTTCAGCAATCCAATCATGGGCTGAATTCTAGACTTTTGTAAGCTTTAATTTTAGAAGTTTTATCAAGTTCTTATAGCAAAGATCTGAGAAAAACCTCATGGTTTTTGTAGGGGTAGAAGTAAAGTAACTATTTTGAAATACACTAGAACACTATGTAATAATATCTTCCCGGAGGAAAAACTATTTTATCAGAGTCTAACCTGATAAGGATTTATCAGAGACAAATCTAATTGGGGAAGGTGCATTATCCAACTACAGACCACTTTAGCCACCGGATGGAGAAAAATCAAGTTCATAGTCAGAAGGTGTAGACTCATCTAAAGGTTAAGACAGAATCATAGGACTATAGAATGTTTCCCTTCCGCTCACACCTCACCAACACATTACTTAAGGTCTATTTTCAGCAGTTTCCTTTAGGTAGTACACTTTGTTCACCTTTCAACAAAAAAAAATGAAGCATATTAAAAAGCAGAGAAAGAAAAATTTGAAGAGATTGATAAACATTAGAACCATAGGCAAATAGACAAAAAAAATTTGAAATATCAGAATAAGATTTTTTTTAAACTGGAATTAAAATGCTAAGGGTCTTAATGAAAAAAGTAGACAACATGAAAGAGAGATAATATAAGCAGAGATGAAAAACAATTTAAGAAAGAATGACAAAGAAGCCCTAGAAGTTAAAAATACACTAACAAAAAATATGTCTCTGATGAGTTTATTAGTAGAGCTGACTCAGCTGTGAAAGAATCTGAATGCTTGAAGATATATAAATAGAAAATTCTAAAATTAAAAAGTAGAGAGAGAAGAGACTGGAAAATATAAAACAGAAAGTCCATGAACTGGGGGACAACTAAAAATGATTCAACATATCTATAGTGGTTATACCACAAGGAGAAGAAAGAGGAAAAGAAACAAAATATTTGAAGCAATAGTGATTGAGAATTCCTTATATTAATACCAACATTAAACTACCTGACCAAGCGGTGGTGCAGTGGATAGAGTGTCGGACTGGGATGCAGAAAACCCGGGCCTCGAGCTCACCAGCTTGAGCACAGGCCCATCTGGCTGGAGCAAAAGCTGACCAGCTTGAGCCCAAGGTTGCTGGCTCCAGCAAGGGGTGGTTCTATCTGTTGAAGGCCCACGGTCAAGGCACATGTGAGAAAGCAATCAATGAACAACTAAGGTGTCGCAATGGCAACGAAAAACTAATTATTGATGCTTCTCACCTCTCTCCGTTTCTGTCTGTCTGTCCCTGTCTATCTCTCTCTCTGATTCTCTCTCTGTCCCTGGAAAAATAAACAACAAGAACAACATCAAAAAATTGCATTTGGCAAAGTGCTTTGGGAGTTTTTTAGTGTAAAGGTACACTGCTAATCATCAAAAGTAGCTAGATCATGTCAGATAGTTCATTCTCTAGGCAAGGCCCCTTTTAATAGGCAATTTATTAGATTACAGAGTAGTCATCCTGTCTCAGTGTTTGTCAATTAGTAAACCATGATGTCCTTTGGGCTTAGATGTGCACCTTTCCAAGCTGCCACTGGCTGCACCTTTGCTTCTTTGTATTTCGTTAGCTGTTCTATTTGAGACTCACCTGATGGTGAATGCAATGGTGGCCGGGGCTCTAAAGTCAATTAAGTAAAATCTCAGATCCTTATTTGTAAATGTAGTTGTTACTAATTACCGAATGCTTGTTATCAAGAGTCAATTTATGCAATGGGAAAGTATATATTTATACTTAATATGTGATTTTTCCTCCAGTTTATTTGGGATAATTTATGTAAAAGCACAAAGGTAATGTTAATATAGGCCGGTAGCTAGATACTGTTGGTGAAACAGAGCAAAGGGATTTAGACATTATATTTAATAAAATTGGGAAGCCTGCTTCAGTAAAAAGCTTCAGCATCTCATTTAGCTTAATTTGTTAGACGGTTATAGCATTCATGAGTTCACTTGCACATTCCGAAAGTCTATTGTGCCCTCAGCTGTTTGGGACTCATCATTTGTGAAGAATGTCCCCAGGGCTCTTCTAGTACCAGTGCTGGGTGGGGATGCTGCTGTGCACTTTAAGGCATGAAGTGGAACCAAGGATATTGACCATAAGGACCTATGAGTCTAGCCTAGAAGAAGGACCCGATTGCTTAATGGGAGGAATCAAAACAAATGCACAAAAGTTTAAAGAGACTCATTGGTGGGCTTAACAGAAAGTTTGTCTTTCTCAGCCCCCCCCAAAACAAAAACAAAAACAGAGGTGAACAGAAATCTAGTACTTTTTCCCTTCTCTCTGTCTTCCTTATGTAAACATGCACTGGCCTTGTTTGCTCACATGATGCATAAACTGGCAGCCAAATAGTCTCCGAAGTATAGGCTTTCAGCAGCACTTGGACTGGACTAAACTTTGATAAGGGCTAAACTATGGTGCAGAATATCTAGACTTTGATCCTTTTATGTACTAGGCTTAATGAAGATAAGACTGGACTTTTTCCTTATTGAAATAGACAGAAACAAGACACTGGATACCTAAGAGCAACCTTCTATTTTAACCACAAACAAATCTTACTGCAAAAGCCTACGCTTCTCTAAATTTGGGTCTTTTGAAATTCTTTTCTCTTGACAGCATACAAGAACCACATTTCCACCCAGCAACAATAAGAACAGGTTTGTGGAGTAGCCTCTAAGTAGTATTTGCCAACAACCAAACCTTAGTACTACACAGTATTTCTCTCATGTCCTTACCAATTTTATTATAATCTTATTTACACCAGCCCTTGGTTCAGAAGCAGGCTCAAAATCTTCCAAGTGAGTATTTGCCCAGTTCCAAGTAATAGTTATGCACTCAAAGGCAGTTAGACACCGAAACTGTTATCATGTTCAGATACAAACTTGGTCCATAACGTTCTTCTTCATGTCCTACAATGATTGCCTGCAAGTGAACAATGAACAGCTCCCCAACAATAAATACCTTCAGAGATAAAATACTTAAAAGTATTAAAATTTTTCATTTAAATAGACAATGCAAATGATACTGGTTAACTGACTAATCTTAAATATTGAAAAAGAAACATCAACTTTGGAAAAAAATCAAAAGAACAATTTTGATTATGATTTTTAATAATTATTTTAATTTATATTCATACATACACATATCAATCTAAGCATTTCCTTGAAAAGAACAAATATGAAGAGATGTGACAAACTCAGTGAAGACAAGACCCAATAGAATTCTTTTCTTTAATTATGACAATGGCACATTCTCCATTGTCTCCTTGCCTCTGTAAGCAGATTGCCAGAATTCAAATCCTATTACAATATCAGCTTTATAAACATGGGCAACCTGGATGTCAGTTTCTTCACCTGTAAATGGAAGATAATAATATATCTTACATGAAAGATTAAATAAAATTAAACAGTATAATTATAACAATGTTTGAAACATAATATATTTAGCATTACTATTATTTTTTCACCCAAAACTCACAAGTGGTAAAATATACAGGAATTTAATTCATTTAATACTCATTCCATTTTCCTATGGTTCATAGACCTTCCACTTGCCGCAAGAATGTCCAAGTAGAAACAAGTAAACCACAGTGAGCAAGACAGCAGCAAATCACCATAGGTTTGAGTCCTTCTGTCATCTGTAGCTGTGTGATTCAGGAGAAGTAACTTAATTATCTCATTCCACAATTTCCTCATGATGAACCAATGTTATTAAAATTATTTCATAGGATTGCCATGAAAATTAAATGAGGTATATGCAAAGGGTATGAGCATAGGGCACAGCCTGGGGAGTCCATGGATATAGCTTTATTCTGAATCCCTGGTAGTAACCCTTCCAAAACATTCCTCAATAATTCTTCATCATCCAAATCCCTTCTCATGCAAAATAAATTAGGAAAAAATGCTAACAGTAACTTTAAAAAAAAAACAAAACACCACTCACCAATTATGTGTATTGCCCTAGTTTGGCTTGTTCAGAGTCCAGAATGAAGAGAAAAAGGTACCAAGAAAGCAAAGGTGAAAATTATTGAGTCAAATGGAAGGGACTTTAAAAGGATCAATTGGGAAGATTCTGTGAAGAAAAGACTATAGATTCAGCAAAGTGCTTAGAGAAGGATATGCTGATGAGTAATATTTTTTTCATATGCACTTGGCATTCATTGATTTATTTAAACTTTTCATCAACACTATGTAGAATATCATTTTCCTTTTACAGATGAAAATATTGTGGCTCAAAAGTTAAGTGAGTTGGAAAATCTCAAAGCTAATACTAAATATGTGGGCTTGAACTCACCTCTGTTTTTTAGAACAGCTCTCATGCTCTCATTTGTTTATATTGTGGCCCTGGTGATTGTTCTCACGGGGTGCTGTGGTGAAGGGAGCATTTCAGGATCCTAGGGAACATGCTGCCAAGAGTCCCATGAGATGCCATAAAAACTACATGGCTCTAGAAGGACAGTGCTTTAGGCCCACATAAAAATGGGAGCATGGTTGGTTTTTACACATGGCTTAAATTCTGTTTGCAAAGATTATATGTAGAAACATGAGAAAAATAATATTACCAGTTGTTCCTTTTCAGTCTTCTTGGTGAATTGTTTCCCTTTTCTTGAACCTTTTAATGGTAGAAATTTCTAGGGTTTGTTTCTTGTGCATTTTCTGTTCTTAATTTCTCTTTACTTTCTTAGAGATTTCACCCAGTCTCTGTCATTATATGTTTGCATGCTGTTAATTCCCAAATGCATACTCCCTTTAAGTATTGACTCATGTATTAGATTATCCACTGAGTATCTCAAATTATATGCCAAAGAGAAATCTCACAATTACCGTAACTCCAAATCTTCCCCTTCTCAAATTGAAGGCAACACTGTATATCGAGTTGTGAAAATTAATCTTGGTATCATTGACAACCCCTCTTTCTCTCACACTTTATATATAATAAGTTAGCCAGTTTATTTAAATCTACCCTCAAAATATACCAACAATCAAATCATTTCTCACCATTTTTTCTGCTGCTATGTCATCTAAGCCTCCAGTATCTCTTGCCTGGGTGACTGCAAAGGGTTTATCTGGTTCTCCACTTGCTAACTTATCTCCTAAAGTTTATTCTTAATACAGTAGTCAGAGTAGGCCTTTTAAAAATATGTCAGGTCATGTTATTTCTCTGTTCAAAACTTGGCAATGGATCCTATAATATTCAGATAAAAGTAAAAACTTTTCAGTGACCTATAAAGCCCTACATTATCAGATCCCCATAACTTTTCTGACATTCTATCCCACATCAATCCAAAATCACTCTTCTGTGGCCACCCTGGTCTTCTTGATGTTCTTTGAACAGTCTTGACATACTCTTGTTTTGTGGCCTATGGTTCTTGTCTATCTTTTTGCATAGAGCTACCTTCAAATCATCCCTTCAATTTCACTTTTTCAATGAAACATGACTTAACCACCTGATTTACTGTTCCAATATTGCCTCCTACTGTCTAGTTTTCTCTGCTTTAATTTTTCTATCATTTATATCATCTTTTAAATATAAAATGAGTATTCTAATTTATTATGTTTATTATTTATTATCTATCTCCTTCCACTAGAATATATAATTTAAGAAGAGCATGGAACTTAAGTAACACAAATTATAGTTATTTCATTTACTGAAATAACCCAAATACTTAAGATAGTAAATTGTTGGTATTCATTAAATAGCTGTTAAATTGTCAACATTTATGTTCCACTCTTGCAAAAGTTTTTAAGCTACCTCTCATTCTTTTTAAGCTTTCTTCATTTTTGACGTTTTAGGTAATGAAGATAAAATGGTTTTCAAGTTTTGTGTTAAACAAAAAGATAGCCATAAAATGAAATGGAATGGGAAAAACTAGAGGTGGAAAAAATAAATAAAAAGGCTGAGGCAGAAGGCAAAAGAAAAAATTATAATCTAGGGAAAAAAGATAGATGAGCATGAGTAAAACATTTGGAGAATAAGTATAAAAAATCTTAAATATGAGATGAATATCATCAGGAAAATAAAATATCATTGAGTTGAGTTTAAAAATAATATGAAAGAAAATCTTGTTTAATGCTCAGCTGCGTGTTCAAAATCTCCTTTATCGAGAAAGAAACATGTTTGTTTCACTACTCACTATACTCTGAAAAAAGATTCTTTGTTCCATTCAGTAGAAAGTTGTCCTCAGTATGGAACATGATTAATTTTATATTATCATTTAAAAGCTTCTTTAGATCCAATATCAGAGTTATATGTATTTATATATTTAGCATTTAGGATGCTCTTTATTTTTTTGTATGGATTTTTATTTGCATATTTTATCTCTTCTTTGTGGAGGATTTCTTTTAACATTTCTTGCACTACAGGTCCTTTCATAGTGGATTCTTTCACCTTTTGTGTGTCCGAAAATGTCTTTATTTCAGTTTCATTTTAAAAGGTATTTTTACCTAGTATAAAATTATAAGTAACCAAGTTTTATTTTCCTTTCAGTACTTTGAAGATGGAGCTTCACACTGACATTTTGCTTAGATTGTTTCAAAAAAGAATTACATTCTTATCTTTGTTCCTCTGTATATAATGTCTTTTTTTTTTTCCATACTGCATTTAAGATGTTTCTTTTTATCACTGGGTTTTAAGCAAATTCAACCATAGAAATCCCATGATTCCATACTTTTTTCTAAATAGTTTCTTTTTTTTACTAATTTCTAAACTCACTGAATTTTTAATGCTAAAATGGGTGTTAAAAAGTGCTAGATTCAAGTGCTTTATATTTACAGATGAGAAAACCAAGAATAAAATTCTATAAGTGTTAATGCAATTTATAATATATATAAGAAATTAGGAGAAACAAATCTGCAATGCAAAGGTTGGGTAGATAAGTAAATGATAGGTAGATAGATAGTTATGGTAAGATCAAGATGTTGGCAGAATATCAATGTAAATCTTCCCAATAAACAACTAGAGTTCTTAGAATAAAATAAAGTCTGAGTCACATTTATAGATATATTTTCATTTCCCAGAGATGAGAGTAGGATATCCAAAGCAGAATATACAGTATTAACCAGGAAGAACACCTGTAGCTGAGAAACAGAAACAGAAAGTCTGAAGAGATACCAGAAATATAAGAAAACAAGCAAGAGAATATAAAACTCAAGTAAAGAAGTAACACCTACACTTTTAAATAAAAAATAAAATAAAAATAAAACAAGAAGATATCACTGTACAACCATCAAAATGAATAAAATAAAAATAATGTCCTCACCGATTGCTGAAGAGGATTCAGAGATACTGGATGATTTGTATGTTGCTGGTGGGAATATAAACTAGTACAGTGATACTGAGAGGCTGTTAGGTAGTGTCTCACAAAACTAAATATGTAAAGACCATAAACTCCAACAATTATAATCTTGGAAATTGTCCTTACAGAAACAAAAACTTATGTTCATACAAAAAATAAAAAGAAGAAGAAGAAGTAACACTTACAAAGAAATATTTCACAAAAGAATGAGTGTTCTGCAGGACATGTTGGAATTATTCAGAGAAGAATATAAAGGTGAAGAAAAAAAAAGCCATAATAGAATGTAGTAACTAATATTCATCAGTGACCCTCAAAACAATAGTTTTATAGAGAAATGATGGAACAAATATATCTAACAGGGATTCATAGAAAGTGGGAGATGATGTTTTCTCTGTTTTTTTTAATAACACATATATGATGCTATTGTGCTATGAACTCTTTTAAATATTTTGCAAATGATAGGTCATTAAGTTCATCTTCGTAAAGCATTATTATTATTCCAAAATTTTTGGATAAGGAAGGTGAGGCACTGACTAGTCAAGCACCTGTTCAAGGTCATGTAGCTCATATGGTAGAGCTAGGATTCAGACCTTTGTGGTGTTGTTCTAGAGTCCATACTTTTAACCATTATTTTATATTGACACTTTATTAGAAAAGAAGAAGTACTGTTTATTTTCTTACACATTAGGGGAAAGTACAATTAAATGAGTTGAAAATTTGGGAGGAAGGATTCTGAATATTAGAAGAATTTTTTTTGGTAATTTTCAATCAATGTGAGATAAAAATGTCTAAATAGAAAATTTTCTGATAATTAAAAATCCATAATTTTGGTTCCAGCCCCAACGTCTACATACTATATGACCTTTGACAGATCTTCAGCTCTCTGAGATTGAGTTTTCCCTTCTATTTAATTATTTTAATTAATAACACTCAGGTTTATTATCAGACCCCAAAATCATAACATATGTAAAAATGTTCTATAAATATGCAAATACTACTTAAAAATAAGGTATTTTATTTTAAAAAATTGAGAGTCTTCAGTGGATATTAAAGATGAGGATGAAGTAGGCAGATGGATATTCCACTCACTTCCTCCTAAGAACAAACTGAAGTTGTAACTAAATTTAAGAATAATTATCCTGAAAAACCAACTCAGGACCAAATGAATAGGAGTCTATAACCAAGGTTTTACAGAAGAAGCCACATCGAGACTACTAGAAAGGGTAGAGACACAAAAAAAGGCTGCCTCTGCTCCCAAGAGTGAGATGCAGATAAGGATCCAAAGAGACATCAGCCATGGAGGAGGTTAGCCCTGAGAGGTGTGGATCCTAAACCCCAGGCTAGGCACCATAGCCTAGAGCACCAGAGCCTAGAAGAGGTGCCCACATAGCATTTGGCAGTGAAATCAGGTGAGGTTTCTGTTTATGAGAAAAACACAAGAGATATCAGTGACTCAGAAACCCTCGTAAAGGGCCAATGCAAAAAATCTTGTTTATAAGTCTAGGCTCCAGTGGAAGGAGGGTTGAGAGGAATAGAGTTATATGAAGAAAGTGGGATATTGGCAGCCCCAAGGAAAGATATGGTTGGAGACAGCCACCAGAACCCCTGAGCTGAATCATTCTCCAATACCAAAGTCACCATCTTTCTTGGGTGGAACAATGAAATCAGCCTGGAGAATGGCAACTGCCTTAACCTTGGGAATCTCTCCTGCCTCATCCTGTGGAGACTGTGTCCTCCTCAGAAGTAAGAAGCCTTGGCCAGAAAGCAGGGAGCTAAAAAGATTCAAGGGGTGACAGTAAATCAGTTGTTTGGTTTTGAGGCCAGGGCTTTCCCCCCACTTTTCTAAGAATATGACTGGCGCTTTTGCCTCACAGGATATTCAGTAGAAATTGTACTGCCTCTTGACAGACCAAATCTCTGGGTTTCAGAAGTCACAATCCCTCAACTCCTAGTGGCCACACTCTATTGAGGTCTGTGAAAATCTGAGAACTTAAACAAAGAGATAGTATGCATTAAAAAGTACATTGAACCCTGACCAGTTTGCTCACTGGTAGAGAGCTGCCTTTGTGTGGATGTCCCAGGTATGATTCTTGGTCAAGACACATAGGAGAAGTAGTCATCTGCTTTTCCACCTGTCCCCCTCCTCCTTCTCTCTCTCTTCACCCCCACCCTCAAACTGCCTTGGCCCATGGTTCCAGTGGTGTGAGTGCATCAACCCAGACATTTAGGATGGCTCCATGGATCCTCCATCTGAAGTGCTAAAAATAGCTTGGTTGCTAGCATGGACCTTGATGGGCAGAGCATATACTCCAGATAAGGTTTCCCAGATGGATCCTGGTTAGGGGGCATGTGGAAGTCTGTCTCTCTATCTCCTTTCCTCTCACTTGGAAAAAAGAAGAAAATAGAAAAGTACATTGAAACCATAAAAAAGAGCCATTCTGAAATGGCAAATATAATATTTGAAATAAAGACTGCATTACAACGAATCAGCAGCAGGTTGGATAAAGCAGATAACCAAAGAAGCAATTTAAAGGACGAGATAAACATAAGCACAGAAGTATATTGGCAAAAAGAAAAGAGTCTAAAGAAGGCTTAGGAAACTCTAAGAGTCTTCTGTAACTACATCAAGCTAAACAATATCTGTACCATTGGATTCCTGAAGGAGAAGAGAACAAACAAGGGATGGAGAATTTGTTTGAAGAAATAAGTTGATCTTGATCAAATGGTGGTGCAGTGGATAGATCGTCAGACTGGTATGAGAAGGACCCATGTTTGAAACCACAAGGTTTGCAGTTTTAACACAGGCTCACCAACTTGAGTGTGAGATTGTTGGTTTGAGTGTAGGATCATAGACATGACACCATGGTTGTTGGTTTGATCCCAAAGGTCATTGGCTTAAAGCCCACAGTCACTGGCTTAAGCAAAGGGCTCATTGTGCTGCAGCCCCCCCCCCATTCAAGGCACATATGAGAAAGCAATCAAAGAATAACTAAGGAGACTGAAAAGCCACAGTGAAGAGTTGATGCTTCTCATCTCTCTCCTTTCCTGTCTCTCTCTCTCTCTGTCTCCATCACAAAAAAAAAGAAAAAAGAAAGAAAGGAACTGAAAACTTCCTTAACCTTATGAAGGAAAATATCACATACATTCAAGAAGAACAGAGAGTCCTATTAGAAATGAATGCAAATAGGCCCACACCAAGACTCATCACAATTAAAATGCCAAAGATAAAAGACAAAATGAAAAAAATTCTAAAAGCCACAAGAGAAAATCAATTAATTGCATTAAAAAAAAGCCCCATAAGGCTGACATCTGACTTCTCAACAGAAACATGCCAGGACTGAAAAGATTGGCAAGAAATATTCAAAGTGATGCAAAACAAGAACCTATACTAAGACTACTTTATCCAGCAAAGCTTTTATTTAAAAATTGAAGGAGGGGCAGCAAGATGGCGATGGAGTGGGTGGACGTACCAACTTCCACCTCCCAGAACCAAAGTGGATTACAACTTCATTTTAAGAACCATCATCTGGAAAAACCATCTTTGGACTAAATTAAGAGGACTCTTTACCAAGGAACGCCAAAGAAGCCACACTAAGACTGGTAGGAAAAGCAGAAACACAGAGAGGGCGGCTCAGCTCCTGAGAGCAAACGGAAGCCTGGAGAAACTCATGTGGCAGGAAGTGAGTTTAGCAAAGAGGGGAGAGTCCTGGGCCCCAGGAACAAGGCACCAGCCTGCAGTTACAGAGCCTAGAAGAAGCATATGGACAGTATTAAGCTGCAAAACAAGTCAAGATACTGTTTGTGAGAAAGACAGATTTCTCAGACCCAAGATTCTCCTTAAAGAGACCACACAGAAAACCTCTTTCACAACCATTTATCCGGAACTCTGAGAGACTGGGAGAGATGAGAGGACCAGAGTAGCAGAAAAAGAGAGAATTCTAAGAGGCACAGGCAAAAACATTTTGAGGGACAGACACCCTAACCCCTGGGCTGAGTCACTCTCCAAATCTGAAATGAATATTTCCCCTGGAACCAGCAACACCAGCAAAAGGAAGCAGGACACCAGTCAAACAAGCTCTCCCATAGCACTCAGAGTAGAGTCGCTTGAAAGGAGGAAGCCTTAAGGAATACAGTGTTGAGTGCTAGGGTCTGAGTTGCAGCGCCCCTACCCCCACTGCTGAGGGCTCACCAGAGGGCCGAAGGCAGTGGGATGAAGAAGCATGGTTCGTCAGTGGGGGCAGAAGCCAGGCCAGCCAGACTGAGACTGGACCTGAGCTCAGTCTCACCTGGCAGGGCAGAAGAGGCTCACAAAAACAGTCTGGCCGGCTGTGGGCCTGCCTGCAATCCCACCTGCAGGGGAAAGGCAAAAGCCTGGGAAATGCAGAGACATGCTGCTGAGTGCCAACAAGCAGCCCCAGGGGCTGCAGAGCCGGGGCTTGCAGCTCAACTGGTTAGCAAAGTTCTGCCCACAGGGGCGGGACAATAATCTAGGAAAAGGCATAGACCCGTGGCTGAGCAAAGGTGCTTACCTCTGCCCGTGGTGCTAAGGTTTGCTGCTCCAGGCGTAGTGCGCAGTCACACCCATGGAAGCGGGACGAAGGCCAAGGTTATAGACCTGAGCACATGAACACAGCTACTACCATGGAGGATAGGCTAAAACCACAGCAACAGCCACAACCAGTGGCACCAGCAATGCCCATACTCGAATGCCCAAAGGTAGTGGCAGAGGAAGTGGTGGACCTTCAAACAGACCACACCTAGGGAACACAGAGGCCACAACCATTGGACTCCAGTGGTCACACCCTTCTTATACACAGACAAAATGGAAAGACAGAGAAATGCAACCCAATTCAATCAAGAGAAATTTCCAGAAAAGGACCTCAATGAATCAGATATAACCAAATTACTGGAGGCAGATTTTAAAATAATGATTGTGAAGATGTTCAAAGATCTTAGAATAATAATACATGGTCATAACAAATAACTAAATAAAGAGATAGCAAGTATAAAACAGGACATTGAAATAAAAAAAAGAATCAGTCAGAAATGACAAATACAATATCAGAAATGAAGACAACAATGGAAGTAATTAAAAGCAGGATGGATGCAGCTGAGGATCAAATCATCGAGTTAGAGGACAAGAAAAAGGCATGGAAGAAGAACAGCAAAAAGAAAAGAGACTCAAAAATCTGAGGAAACTCTAGGAGAGCTCTGTGACAACATGAAAAGAAATAACATCCGCATCATAGGGGTTCCTGAAGAAAAAGAGAAAGAACAAGGAATAGAGACTTTCTTTAATCAAATTATAGCTAAAAACTTCCCTAAACTGAATCAGAAATAAGTCAAACAAGTTCAAGAAGCACAGAGAATTCCATTAAAGAGAAACCCAAAGAAATCTACACCAAGACACATCATATTTAAAATACCAAAGCTAAGTGATAAAGAGAAAATATTAAAAGCTGCTAGAGAAAAAAAGGTTATCACCTACAAAGAAGTACCCATAAAAATGACATCCGACTTCTCAACAGAAACACTTGAGGCCCGAAGAAAATGGTAAAAAATACTCAAAGTAATGCAGAACAAGAGCTTACAACCAATACTACTTTATCCTGCAGGGCTATCGTTTAAAGTTGAAGAAGAAATAAAAAACTTTTCAGACAAAAAAAAAAAAAAAAAACTCAAGGAATTTATTACAACCAAACCAATGCTACAAGAAATGTT
This sequence comes from Rhynchonycteris naso, assembly GCA_037038555.1. NCBI lineage: Eukaryota > Metazoa > Chordata > Mammalia > Chiroptera > Emballonuridae > Rhynchonycteris > Rhynchonycteris naso. Next base: position 237,138,427 of record CM072998.1, read on the forward strand.
AAGGGGCCTGCTGTAAACAGAACAAAGGGGGAAAACAATATAGCAAAAGAAGAACACAGCTTTAAAAAATAAAATGGCAATAAACAACTACATATCAATAATAACCTTAAATGTAAATGGATTAAATGATCCAATCAAAACACATAGGGTAGCTGTGTGGATAAGAAAACAGGGCCCATACATATGCTGTCTGCAAGAGACACACCTTAAAACAAAAGATGCACATAGACTGAAGGTAAAAGGATGGAAAAAAATATTTCACACAAATTGAAATGAAAAAATAAGCTGGGGTAGCAATACTTATATCTGACAAAATGGACTTTAAAACAGAGGCTATAGTAAGAGATAAAGAAGATTACTACATAATGATAAAGGGAGCAATCCAACAGGAAGATATAACCATTATAAATATCTACACACCTAATATTGGAGTACCTAAATATATAAAGCAGACTTTGATGGATATAAAGGGTGAGATTAACAGCAATACTATAATAGTAGGGGATTAAAAAACCCCACTAACATCTCTAGATAGATTCTCAAGAAAGAAAATTAACAAAGAAACAGCAGACTTAAAGTACACATTAGATCAACACGATTTAATATATATCTTCAGAACTTTTCACCATTAAGCTGCAGAATATACATTCTTTTCAAGCGCTCATGGTACATTTTCTAGGATAGACCACAAGTTAGGGCACAAAAGTGGTCTTAACAAATTTAAGAAGATTGAAATCATATCAAATATTTTCTCTGATCACAAGCATGTAACTAGAAATCAACCACAGTAGAAAAACTGAAAAATACTCAAACACTTAGAAACTAAATACCATGTTATTAAATACCAAATGGGTTAACAATGAGATCAAAAAAGAAATTAAAAAAATTCCTAATACGAATGATAATGAGCATACAACAACTCAAAACTTATGGGACACAGCCAAAGCAGTACTGAGAGGGAAGTTCTTCACTTTACAGGCATACCTTAAGAAGCTAGAAAAAACTCAGATAAACAACTTGACCCTGCTTCTAAAAGAACTCGAAAAAGACCAGCAAGTAAGGCCCAGAGGTAGAAGATGAAAAGAAATAATAAAGATCAGAGAGGAAATAAATGACATAGAGGTTAAAGAAACAATACAGAAGATCAATAAAACAAGAAGCTGATTCTTTGAAAAGGTAAAAAAGATTGATCAATCTTTAACCAGACTCACCAAGAAAAAAACAGGGAGAACTCTAATAAATATAATTAGAGATGAGAGTGGAGAAATAACAACTGACACAACAGAAATGCAAAGGATTGTAAAAAAATACTATGAAGAACTCTATGCCAAATAATTAGACAACCTAGATGAAATGAACAAATCTCTTGATACATATAATATTTTAAAAATAATTTAGAAGAATCAGAAAACCTAAACAAACCGATTACAACAAATTAGATTGAAACAGTTATCAAAAATTCCAACAAAGAAAAGTCCGGGGCCAGATGGCTTCACAAGTCAATTCTACCAAATATTCAAAGAAGAACTAACTCCTATCCTTCTAAGCTATTTCAAAATATTCAAGAGGAAGGGAAACTTCCAAGCTCCTTTTGTGAGGCAAGCATAATTTTGATTCCAAAACCAGGCAAAGACAACACAAATAAAAAAAATTATAGGTCAATATTCTTGATGAATTGAGATGCTAAAATCCTCAACAAAATATTAGTCAACTGGACCCAGCAAGATATGAAAATATCATACATCATGATCAAGTTGGATTTATTCTGGGGAGGTAAGGCTAGTACAATATTCGCAAATCAATCATTGTGATTCATCATATAAAGAAAAGCAAGGAGAAAAACCACACAATAATTTCAATAGATGCAGAAAAAGCATTTGATAAAACCCAGCACCCATTCATGATCAAAACTCTCAGCAAAGTGGGGATAAAGACATACTATACAATGGGAGAATATATTCAACAACATGTCTGATAAGGGGTTTATAACCACAATTTATAAAGAACTCGTAAAACTCAACACCAGGAAGATAAACAATCCAAAATAGGCAAATGAAAAAAATAGAGCCATGATGGCGAATCTATGACACACATGTCAGCACTGAGATGCATAGCCATTTTCTATAACACACGACAGCATACCAGAGATGTGTGGGGCTGCATGCTGAGAAGGACATTTCTTCCTAGGCTCCTGAACGGTCAGGTGCAGTAGTCAAGAATAAAAGATTTGCTGTAGAGTAGACACTCTGTGCAGGAGGTCTATAGGCCAAAACAACAGAAAGTCCAGCACTGAGCGTCTAGCTCTGGGACTTCTGGGTAGGTCATTTTTCTCAAAGTGACACACATTTCTAGATATGCTCAGTGTTTTGGCGAATTTTGACACACCAAGCTCAAAAGATTGCCCATAACTGGAATAGACACTTCTCCAAAGAGCACATACAGATGGCAAATAGGCAGATGAAAAAATGCTCAAAATCATTAATTATTAGAGAAATGCAAATTAAAACCACAGTTGGATATCACCTCACACCAGTCAGAATGGTGCTCATCAAAAAAACAACACAGAATAAGTGCTGGTGAGGATGTGGAGAAAAGGCAACCCTCCTGCACTGCTGGTGGGAATGCAGACTGAGGCAGCCACCGTGGAAAACAGTATGAAGATTCCTCAAAAAATTAAAAATTGAACTGCCTTTTGACCCACCTACTCACTTTTAGGAATATACCCCAAGAACACCATAACACTGTTTCAAAAGAAGAAATGCGTCCCCATGTTCGTGGCAGCATTGTTCACAATAGCGAAGATCTGGAAACAGCCCAAGTATTGTCAGTGGACGAGTGGATTAAAAAGCTTTGTTACATATAAACAATGGAATACTATAGGGCCATGAAAAAGAAGGAAATCTTACCTTTTGCAACAACATGGATGGGCAGGAAACTATTATGTGAAGTGAAATTACCCAAGCAGAAAAAGAAAAATATAATATGACCTCACTTATTTAAAGAATCCAATGAACAATGTGAACTGAGGAATGAAATTGAGACAGAGGGGAAATCAAAAGGAACAGAGGAAAAGAGAACAGAGGGAAAAAGGTTGATAGGATGAGATAAGCCTTAAGGGAAGGGGGGAAGGTGTTAAGGGGAGGGGGACAAGGGAGATGTTGATAGGAACATGGGGGACGGGGGATGTATTCGGGGCAATACTAGAATCTAAGTAAACACAATAAATTAAAATCAATAAAAAAGGAAAAATAATAAAATTGAAGGAGAAATAAAGACCATCACACACACACACACCACACACACACACACACGTTAAAGAAGTTCATTAACACCAAATCACAGTAGCAAGAAATGTTAAAGAGGAAGGAAAGTAAAAGAAGAGGAAAAGAAAAAGAAATTAAGGGAAAGAGAATTATAAGTTTAAAGAACAAAATATCAGTAAATAAGTACATATCAACAATAACCTTATTTGTAAAAGGATTAAATACTCTAATCAAAACATTTAGGGTTGCACCTGACCAGGCGGTGGTGCAGTGGATAGAACATTGGACTGGAATGCGGAAGACCCAGGTTCGAGACCCCAAGGTCACCAGCTTGAGCGCGGGCCCATCTGGCTTGAGCAAAATGCTCATCAGCTTGGACACAAGGTCACTGGCTCCAGCAACGGGTTGCTCACTCTGCTGAAGGCCCGCAGTCAAGGCACATGTGAGAGAGCAATCAATGGACAGCTATGGTGTCGCAATGGCAATGAAAAACTAATGATTGATGCTTCTCATCTCTCTCTGTTTCGGTCTGTCTGTTCCTATCTATCCCTCTCTCTGACTCTCTTTCTGTCCCTGTAAAAAACAAAATTAGGGTTGCTACATGGATAATAAAACATAACCCCTGTATATGCTGTCTACAAAAGACCTACCTCAGAACAAAAGATACACACAGGCTGAAAATAAAGGGATGAAAAAACTATTCCATGTAAATAGAAACAAACAAAAAGTCTGAGTAGCAATACTTATATCTGACAAAATAGTCTCTAAAACAATAGTTATGGTAAGGAACAAAGAAGACCATTACATAATCATAAATGTACAACCCAACAAGAGGATATAACCATGGGAAACATTTATGCACCCAATATAGGAGGACTTAAATATAGAAAACAGATTTTGGTGGACATAAAGGGAGATATTGATAGCAATACAGTAATAGTAGGATATTTTAACATCCCACTGACATTGATGGATAAATTCTCCAGATAGAAAATCAGCAAAGAAACAGTGGCCTTAAATGACATACTAGGGCAATGGGATTTAATTGATATCCTCAGAACAATTCACCCTAAAGCAGCAGAATAGACATTCTTTCCTAGTACTCATGGTATACTTTCTATGTTAGATCACATGTTAAGATACAAAACAAGTCTCAATAAATTTAAGAAGACCGAAATCATATCAAGCTTCTGTTATGAAAACAAAGGCATGAAACTAGAAATCAACTGCAATAGAAAAACTGAAAAACATTAAAACACTTAGAGACTAAATAGCATTTTATTAAATAACAAATGGGTTAACAATGAGATAATGAATATATACAAAAATTCTGTAAAACAAATAAAAATGAACATACAACAACCCCAAATCTATGGGAAACAGTGAAAGCAGTCTGTGAGGAAAGTTTATAGCATTATAGGCATACTTCATGAAACAAGAAAAAGCTCAAATAAACAACTTAACCCTGAATCTAAAATAACTAGAAAAAGAACAACAAATAAAGCCCAGAGGAAGTAGAAAAAAAGAAATAATAAAGACCAGAGTGGAAATAAATGACAGAGGATAAAAAGGAAATGCAAAAGATCAATGAAACAAGAGCTGTCCTTTGAAAAGCAAAACAAGATTGACAAACTTTTAACCAGATTTAAGAAACATGACAGAGGACCCAAATAAATAAAATTAGAAATGAGAGTGGAGAAGGAACAACTGTCATCACAGAAATATAAAAGATTGTAAGAAAATACTATGAACTATATGCCAAAAAATTGGGTAATATGGGTGAAATGAATAAATTCTTAGAAATATACAATCTTCAAAAACTGAATTTGGATGTAACAGAAAACTTGCACAGACTGATTATAATAAATGAAATTGAAATAGATATCAAAAAACTGCCTGCAAACAAAAGTCCTGGGCCAGATGACTTCAGAGGCTTCCGAGAACTAGCACCTATCCTTCTTAAGCTATTCTGAAAAAGTCTAGAGTGAATACTTCCAAAAGCATTTTATGAGTCATGTGATATCCTAATTTCAAAACCGGGAAAAGACACTACCAAAAAAGCTGTAGGCCAATATTCCTGATGAACATAGATGCTAAAATTCTCAAAAAAATATTAGCAAACCAGATCCAGTAATACATTTAAAAGATCATGTGCCATGAGCAAGTAGAATGTATTCCAGTCAGGGAAGGTTGATATAATATTCTCAAATCAATAAATGTGATTCATCACATAAACAAAATGAAGGATAAAAATCACATGGTCACCAGGCCTGTGGTGGTGCAGTAAACAGAGTCCTTACCTGGAACACTGAGGTCACTGCTTTAAAACCCTGAGTTTGCCTGGTTTGATATACATTTTTGAAATATTTGTTATAGGTCTGTGAAGTATGCCATTGGCATTTTAATATTTCTGCACATACAACAAGTAACCATGAACAGTTATAGTGAAGCAACTCCTTACCATCACCCCCCATATCTCTGTAAAATCAATAAATAAAATCATAAAAAATTAAATATTACAGAATCATCAATAAATACAGAAAAAGTAGTTTGATAAAATCCAGCACCCATTTATGATAAAAAAAAAAAAACTCTCAACAAAGTGGGAATACACAGAACAAACCTCAACATAATAAAAGCCATCTATGACAAACCAACAGCCAACATCATACTGAATGGTCAAAAACTAAAAACAATCTCTTAAGATCAGGAACAAAGCAGGGGTGGCTCCTTTTACAACTCTTATTCAACATACTACTTGAAGTCTCAGCCACAGCAATCTGAAAAGAAGAAATAAAAAGCATCCAAATTGAAAAAGAAGAAGTAAAAATGTCATTATTTGCTGAAGACAGTGATACTGTACATAGAAAACCCTAAATCTGTCAAAAAGCTACTAGACCTGATAAATTAATTAGGCAATGTGGTAGGATATAAAAATAGTATTCAGAGATCAGTGGCATTTTTATACAACAATAATGAACTGTCAGAAAGAGAAATTAGAAAAACAATCCCATTTACTAATGTAAAAAATAAAATAAAGTATCTAGAAATAAAGTTAACCAAGGAGGTAAAAGACTTGTACTCAGAAAATTATAAGACATTAAAGAAAGAAATCAAGGAAGAAACAAACAAGTAGAAGCACATACTATGTTCATGGATAGAAAAAATTAACATCATTAAAATGTCCATACTACCTAAAGCAATGTATAGATTCAATGCAATTCCTATTAAGATACCAAAGACATACTTCACAGATCTAGAACAAATATTCCAAAAATGTATATCAAATCAAAAAAGAACCAGAATAGCCTCAGTAATCTTGAAAATGAAGAATAAAGTGGGAGGTACCATACTTTCTGATATCAAGCTATACTACCAGGCCATTGTAATCAAAATGGCCAAGTACTGACATAAGAATAGACATACAGATCAATGGAACAGAACTGAGAACCCAAATATAAACCCATGCCTTTATGGTCAATTATATTTTAAAAAGGAGGTCAGAGAATACAATGGAGTAAAGATGATCTCTAACAAATGGTGTTGGGAAAATTACACAGGTACCTGCAAAAAAATGAAACTAGACTACTAACTTACTCCAGTCACAAAAATAAAATCAGAATAGATTAAAGACTTATATGTAAGTTGTGAAACCATAAAAAGGCTAGAAGAAAACATAGGCAGTAGATTCTCAGACATCTTTTGTAGCAATGTTTTTTTGCCAATATATCTCCTCAGGCAAGTGAAATAAAGGACAGAATAAACAAATGGGGCTATATCAAACTAAAGGGCTTTTGCACAGAAAAAGACACCTTTCACAAGATAAAAAGACAACCTACTCTATGAAAGAACATATTCACCAATACATCTGATAAAAAATTAATAAACAAAATTTATAAAGAACATATAAAACTCAACACCAAGAAAACAAGGAATCCATTTTAAAAAACGGGCACAGGATCTGAATAGACACTTCTCCAAAGAGGACATACAGATGGCCAGTAGGCATATGAAAAAAGGCTCAACATGACTAATCATCAGAGAAATGCAAATTATAACCACAATGAAATAATACTTCTCACCAACCAGAATGGTTTTCCTTAACACATCAACAAACAACAAGTGCTGGCAAGAGTGTGGAAAAAAGGGAACCCTCCTGCACCACTGGTAGAAAAGCAGACTCATGCAGCCACTGAGGAAAACAGTGTGGTGTTTCCCTAAATAACACTGGGGAAAAAAATTTTTGTTGCATCAAAAAAAACATAGTTCTTACATAATTCAGTGTGCTGATCTCAAATCTGACATTAGTTTTTCTCTGTAAACTACAGATTTTTAGCAATTCAAGATTTTAAATTTTCATCTTATTGTAAAATTTTCAACATTTAGTCTAACATAATAAAGTAGAATGTCTTCTTGGGCATCATCTTTGTAAAAATACAATAATTTATATAATGCACTAAATACACTAATACACTAAAAGATATCATTGCATCAGAATTTGTCTACAATTTCAAAATAGGACATATTAAAACACTTATTTTAATCAAAAAATTTGCACAAAACTTATTTAAATTTTATTCAGGCAAAAAATTGCATTTGTAGCTCTTGCGTTTGTGTACTTCTTGAGGACAATCGCGTTAGATGCTCCAGCAGCAGTCTGTTCATCACTAACAGCTCCAAGATTTTCAGGAAACTTATCAAAGTGACTGTTCAGGAAGTGAATCTTAACACTCATGATACATCCAATGTCGTGGAAAGCCAACAGCATCTTTTGAACCAGAAGTTCCTAGTTTTCTGCTTTTTTGTTGCCAAGGAAGTTCTTTGTAACTGCCACAAAAGACTGCAATGCTACTTTCTTCTCCTTATTCAACTTCCTGGCAAATTCTTCGTCATATATGAGGGTTTGAATTTGAGGTCCATTGAATACACCTGCTTTGATCTTCTCGAAAGACAAGGCAGAAAAAGCAGAAATAATATACTAAAAGCATTCACTTTTCTGTAATCAGAGCCTGAACAAACTCCTTCATTAAGCCAAGTTTGATGTGAAGTGGCGGAAAAATGATCCTGTCTCAATTAACTACAGATTCATTCACAATATTTTGCATCCCTAGTTCCAGAGCTTCACGTTTCGGCAACTCCTTCTGTGTCCATTGTTTCTCCCAAGTTTGGGTGTTCAACAAACACAAAAAGCATGGATACTTTATGAAACCTCTCTGTTGTCCTAGCAGGAAATTAGCCTAAATTTTAAAATCTACACAAACGATTCAGTTATGCTGCTCATACTTCAGAAAGTCGAGGACAATTTTGATGTCATTATCATCTTCTTGCAGATGAGTTGAATAACCAATTGGAACCACTGCATAATCATTACCGTTGTGTAGGAGAACACATTTCAGACTCCATTTAGAGCTGTCAAGAAATAGCTGCCATTCTGTTGGACAGTAAGTGATAACACCTAGCTGGCTGAGAAGACTACTGATAGCATGACAGTAAACAAAGTATCTTCAGGAAAAAAGTCTACAAAAATTTGTTCACGCTTCCTAAAATGGGATACTTTAGCTGACCAGTGAAATACATTTCTTTCTTGAAGCCTGGAGGCTAATAACTCAGCTTCTTTCTCTGATAGGCCCAAATCTTTTACTAATTCATTCAATTTGAGTTGGCTAAACTGCTGAGGGGTTAATGACTGCTTGGCATCAAAAGAAGACCCTTCAGATTCTACAACCATTTCCTCACGCATCTTATCAAAATACACTTGATCACCATGTAATGTTCAATTTCTTCTTCCTTAGAAGAAATCAAACCATTGGAAACTGGAATCGGGAGTGTCTCAGAATGTGGGATAGGTTGTTTTGCTGAAGGAATATTAGGATATGCGGTCATATGCCGTTTTTTCTTGCCGATGCCCTTTGTATGGATTAGACAGAAATAACAGTCACTGCTGTGGTCCTTAGGTTCACGCCAAACCATGGGAATAAAAAAAGGCATTCCTTTACATTTTCCTTTGTCCAGTCATGAAGCATTTCCTCACAATTATGACACACAATATTAGGAGCCCAATTCTTGTCTTGATCACTGAAGGGAATTTGAAAATAGGCAATATATGCATGTGTCACAAATAGTGAAATATTGTGCCTTTGACTTTGAAGTGTGTAACAGCCATATATAGAACAGAATGTGTCAGGGCTATTCTTACATTTACACCTATACAAAAAAGCCATATTCAATCTTAAAACAAAATAAAAGGGTATTATTATCAAATAATAATTCTTTTACATTTAAAAACAACTACAATTATGTCAAAGTTATGTTTGTAAAACATTAATTGCCTTGTGGTTATTTTCAATCCAAGAGTCGTTGCCCTTTAACTCCAATTTAAAAACCAATGCATGGCATTAACTGTAACAAAAATAAATTAAAATTGCATAAAAACTAGCACAAGCACCAAAAGATTGATTTCAGATTTGTAATCAGTGATGCAGAAATATATAGAAAAAGTTCTAAAACCTCATGCAGCAGAAAATGAGAAGAAATTTTTCCCCAGTGAACTGCCCTAAACCCAGCTATCCTACTTCTAGAAATATATCCTAAGAATTCCAGAATACTAATTCAAAAGAAGGTATTCATCCTCATGTTTATTGCAGCATTATTTACAATAGCCAAAATCTGGAAACCACCTAAGTGTCTCACAGAGAACAAGTGGATAAAAAAAAGAATGGTACATTTATACAGTGGAATACTATGAAGCCATGAAAAAGAAAGAAGTCTTACCTGTTTTCGACAGCATAGATGGACCTAGAGATTATCATGATAAATAAAATAAGCCTGGCTAGAAAAGACAAATACCATATGATCTCACTTATATGTGGAATCAAATGAACTTAATATACTAAGAAACAAAATAGAAACAGAGGCCTGTTCACAGAGCACTGATGAACAGCTTTCATGGGGCATGGGATCAAATAATGTAAAAGGATTAGTCAAAATCATACACACACACACACACACACACACACACACACACACACACACACACACACACACACACACAACAGGTTAACAATAACCAGAGGGAAACAAGGAAGGAGAGGTGTAAAGCCAGTGGTCGTGGCCACAATCACAGCCACCTGTCCCGTGCAGTTTCGCATTGGATTCAAACAGTCGGTAATAAAACAACAGAGCCAAGAACTGGTGAGCCATCAGCTTTAATTCTAGCTTGCACCCGGCGGGCAAGCAAAAACACACACTGGGCTCCAAAACCCACACATTCAGTGCTCACAAAGCTACTGACTTATCCGAGTTTCCTAGAATCAAAGGTTTCTAGCTCACCAGACTTATTCACCTCTGTTTCCCATCAACTCCAGCACAAACTCTTAACAAACTGGCTTCTCCCTCAGCACTCTGCCATCTTGGCTGCTTCTCCTGGCCTCCATGTGGCCTTAATCTGCTCTCCTCACTAATACCTCAGAAACCAAGAGAGAGATCAAGCTACTAGTCTCTCCCACTTTATACCATAGAACCAAACCCTTTAATCCAATTATACAAACAAGGAAGTCTCTGTATAATGGGATTCCTCAGGAGAGTGCACCACCCTACATCATCCAATCAGTCAAAGGTGTGGGGAAGAGTTTACTCTTAAACTAAGCCTTAGGCTATAACAACCCGGCCTGCCCACAGCCTGTTCCAGAACACACATTAATATCAACAAACTTCCATGTGGGCAGCGCCATCTTTAACAAAGTGAGCATAATATATTTTATCTGCCCAACAAGAGGGTAGGTAGGAAAAGGAGATGGACAGGAAGGGGGTGAAAGAGACTTCTTATTGGGTATCTGGGAGTATGATGTAGTGTGTAAGGGGTGTTACTTTGAGTGGGACACTTGAAATCATGTCAACATAATAAATTAAAGCTTTTTTTTAAATGTGGAAATGTGAGAGCTCACCCAACACATGAGTGTAGAGAGAAAAGGGTCTGAAACTGAATCCTGGAGAATGAACATTTAAAGATGGTAGCCTTTGTCTAGGAGTCAGTAACCCTGCTCTAGAAGATTTGACCAAATGATTCAAGAAGCAAAAGGCTTTCCTTTCCAAAACCCTAATAAAATATGACAAAATGGGAAGAAAAATAAGAGTATTTGAGAAAAATAAACAGACAATTTGAAATTTTTGATTGAAATAAATGCAAAGACCATTTTAAAAAATGAAATATGTTATAGATAATGATTAATAAATCCCTAGTAAAATTTAAATGGATGAAATGACTGCATATGCTGTCTGATATTTAAATATGTTGCAGATCCCTTGCTCTACAAAACGTAATGAGGTTATAATATTTGGGCTCCCAACTTGCATTACATCTTTATCTTGAGTGAGTGCTGCACATTGGTCTTTGTGTGTGTTCTTCTTGTAACATCTGTTTCTTACTCCTCCCAATAAATTCTTATCATGAAATGACGTCTTTAAGGTGCCTGAGGTTAAGAAGAAAGTGCCAGAGAAGTGATCATTCCTAAGAAAAAGGAGCCTCTCACTGCCACAGCGACTGATGTTTCCAAGCAAATTAGACATTGCCATTTCTTTTCATCACCTGTAAAAGTCAAGCTGTCCTGTTTCAGTGTTGGTTAATATAATTTGTACTATTGTTTTGTTCATTGTATCTGTGTTTGTGAAACTGAAGTTATAAAATAAAATAATACCTTTAAAATGAAAAAAATGAGCAAGATTATGAAAAGAATAAACTAAACAAGAGTCAAGTAAAATTCTTTTTAAAAATGGCACTTATTTCCTCTGAGTTTTAGTTCATCATTGGTGTCAATCCATACATTGCCTAATTTTGGTGCCAGGGTGTGAGAAACATAGGATGTGGGGTATTCTAATTTTTTAACATTTTAATAATTAATTTTTATTCATACTTGTAAAGCCAGTAGTCGCAGCCACAATCACAGCCGCCTGACCCACACAGGTTCACATTAGATTCAAACAGTCGGTAATGAAACAATGGAGCCAAAAACTGGTGAGCCATCAGCTTTAATTCTAGCTTGCACCCAGCGGGCAAGCAAAAACAAACACTGGGCTCCAAAACCCACACATTCAGTGCTCACAAAGCTACTGACTTATCCGAGTTTCCTAGAATCAAAGGTTTCTAGCTCACCAGACTTATTCACCTCTGTTTGCCATCTCCTCCTGCACAAACTCTTAACAAACTGGCTTCTTCCTCAGCACTCTGCCATCTTGGCTACTTCTCCTCCACATGGCCTTAATCTGCTCTCCTCTCTAATACCTCAGGAACCAAGAACCAAGAGAGAGAGATCAAGCTACTGTTCTCTCCCACTTTATAGCAGACTCAAAAGCTTTAATCCAATTATACAAACAAGGAAGTCTCTGATACAAAGTCACCCATCTGAGGCATAATGGGATTCCTCCCTACATCACCACCTTACATCATCTAATCAGTCAAGGGTGTGGGGAAGAGCTTACTCTTAAACTAAGCCTTAGGCTATAATGACCCGGCCTGCCCACAGCCTGTTCCAGAACACACATTAATATCAACGAACTTCCATGTGGGCAGCGCCATCTTTAACAAAGTGAGCATATTATATTTTATCTGCCGAACAATACTCTAGCAGATTGTATAACTAGCAATACTTTTTTTAAAGTATGTTCAGATTTTTTCAAGATTATGAAAGTATAATAATTAATCACTTCTAGTATATTTTATAAACTGGAACATGTAAAGGATTACGTAAGCACCCTTGGTAATAAAATGCTCATTAGATTATGATAAATACTTGTCACTTATACCTTCAATTCAAGGCACAAATAATTAAATACAAAAAGTTTTTTTGGAATTAAATTTAATGTGGTGACATTGATCAATAAGAATACATAGGTTTTAGGTAAAAACTGCCATAGTATTTGAATTGTTGATTGAGCAGTGTCCATTACCCAAAGTCTAATTACTTTCTGTCACAATATATTTGTCCCTTTTTACTCCCCTCCACTCCATCTTCTCCCCTGGGTAACAATAATACTTTATATTTTTAAATACTACAGACTATTTCTTAATAGTAGGATTATATGTGGTATTTTACAGTCTTGAAATTATGTGAAAATTAAACTTTTACCCATCATTCCCATTAGAAATTGCCATATTTCAAAGTGATCATGAAAATACCACATAATCAGTTATCAAGAGAAGGGAAAAATAATAAAATGTAGTGCTTTAACATGTTTTTAAAGCCTAGTTTACACTGTTTCTGTCTTCACCATTATTTTTACCAGACAAAATATTTTGGTCCTTTCTCTCTGCAGATAACTCTTGGACCAGTTCCCTGTCTCTCTGATAAGATGGAACCTGCAGTTATAGTCAACATTCACCTCATGTTTTCTATGTGAAAGACTTCAAGAGTTGGTGAGTCCTCACAGCTGAATCAAACTTTGTACATGTTCTTGCATGCAGATGCAATCTACAATAGAGTGTAGAACAAGTGGCCATATTAACATCAACAGATGTGGAGACTTAATTATTTTAACTGCTTTAATTATTGAAATACCATACTATGTAACAGACATTTGTTGAATAGTTACAAGTAGGCCACATCTGATTCTTACAATCACCCTCCAAATGAGAAATTGTTAAGCCCGTCTTCCAAATGAGGACATTGGAACTCAATTATAAAAAGAAAAATTAATATTTACACCCTGATCACTCTGATACCCCTAGCCTAAACGGTCAACCTCTATGTCTATTGCAGTCTGTATGAATTAGAATTTATATCAGTATTTGATTGTATCTGATTAGAGATACAATTACTTAATTACTTAGTGACTGTCTAGTCTTTAAAAATATGTTAGACTAGCAAGACAAGTGAACATAGGTCTGTAGTTTACCATGTGTTTTTTTCAGCAGAATGTTCTGAAGGTTTACAGGTGTAGTATTGTGGGGAAGGCTAATGAGCTGACACATTACTATTATCTGCTATTAGAAAACTGTTGCTAGTTGTCAAACTACAATACTTGGGTTGGCTAATGTTTGTAAAGTTGAATATAACCAAATATTATTTGGGGCTCTTTGAATGTAAATTCTACTAAATTTTTGTTATAAATTTAGGACACTATAAAAGGTAAATCACCAAAATAATGTCACCTGTCCTAGGATACAAAAATAAATAAAGAGATAAAGTAAATGAATCATTCAAATTAAAGAGAAGATTATGGGTTCATTTTCCATGGAGTCAACTACCAGGGGCTGGCTTAAGGCCTTTAGCTGTCTGCACAATGCTGAAAAAATACATCTGTTTAGTCCTTTCCTTTACACTTGTGCTATTAGTCTATATTGGTTTATGTGACACTTTAAAAAAAGTCGAAGAGAATGTGGTAGTTACCTTTTGTGAAATTATTGTTGTTGTTACTTATAGACAGATTGTAGAAACTTGCTGAAAAGACATATTTAATTATTTTATCCAGTTAAGGACTGTTTCTTTTTATTAAAAGCTCTGAGAGAGCTAATTTGTTAGACATTAAGTGATTCACAAGATTTAAGTTTCTTACCAATGCAACAAGCCATCTGGACACTTTGAATCTCACACTGTAGGAAATAAACTAAAATAGAGCTGAATTATCATTAAAGTCAGTCCAGGTCTTCAGAAATAAACTAGACATATGTTGAACAGAAAGTCACCATAGGCCACTTTTGTTTACCTTTTATAAGAATGCCTTGATGCAATCATGGACTTTTTACAATTGCATAGCTGGTTAACAGAGATGATATAACTATTTCTAGGAAGATTCACAGATTTTAAAAGTGGTTCAATTGCTTTTGCTGTTTCTGGAGCACAGGACTCCAAATGTCTCTGAATTATTATTACTCACGTTGCTTGTGGCTCCATGCCAACATATCTACCTAGAAGGAAAAAGACCTCTTGGATAATAGTAATGAATCCATTAATTCCAGATCTCACCTAAATATCTGGCAATGTGGCCAGAAACTGGACAATTTTTAGAAACAATTCCAGTAAAGTGTTCTCTTCTTAATAAATTTTTGGTGATGTAGAGTTATAGTCACATATGAAATATACTCAAAAACCATTCCTAACTCCTATAATTTCAAGACCAGAGATTTTAATAGTGTCATTGAAGTTTCAATGACTACTTGTAGGGTTGGATAGCTCTCTTTTGTATAAAATGTTAAAACACTTTAAAGTCTGTTTTTATAGTTTTGCCTATAATCCATATATTGAATAATTAACAGGCTACTATTAATTATACATATATGATCAATTAAGCATTTTCTGTATCATGTACAGTTTAATCTCTCCTTTTTAGCACAATTATTTTTTAAAGAATAAAAGCTTGTTTATCTCTAGGATACAAGAGCTTCATTTTATTCTGTTTTGCCCATAATGCGTATAACATAATAGTGGTCATAAGTCCTTAGAAAATATGTTCTCAAAGTTATCATCCTCAATAAACCTGTGTAATTTAGGTTACCCCGTTTGCATCCCTGCACTTTGATGTCACAAAGTGTTTGCAATCAAGAATAGAGCTGAAAGTAAAATAAATGTAAAGCATCTGTACGCTAAAGGGGAACAGTTTTTGAAGACTCTGATTGTCAGCATATGGTGTCATTAACTATACCCAGAAGAGAGAGAGATGTACCAGTTCTCATGATCAGATTAAGAATTGAAAAATGAACTATGTTATGGTTACTATAATTATCATTATTTTTTCATATTTAAGAGTGATTTTACATACATTATCTCATTTTACTCTTGCCATATGTCCAGAAAGGAAAACAACATTATTCACATTTTGTCACCAGAGAAAGCCCAATCTAATTGGCTTCTACCTCCTCAGTTCTTGTCATGCTTGTGCGAATGAATTCAGGTGAGAGACAGGGTGCAGCATTCAAGCAAAGCAAACAGTTCATTAAGCAAAGCTATACACTTGGCACAAACAGGCAACTCATCTATCCTGAGTGCTCTGCCTGTTGGGGTCTTAAGAATTATATATTGATAGCTTCAAACTTTGCTTCCCTGTTATTAAGTCTAATGTTTCAAGGCTTCTCTTCCTTGATATTCGGACTCACACACACAGATTTCAGGGCTGTTTGAACATTTAGTGATTTTGTTTTGGTAAACCTCAAGACAGCTCACTGCCTCCTTTAGTGGATGAGATACAGTAAACCCCTTTTTATCCCTTCCACTCCCTTTTTCCTGCCATGGTAACTGTCTATTCTACCTAACACTTTTTATAAAGGAAAACATCAGTCTTAGGGAGAGAATATGATTTACCAAGGTCATTTGCCAACAAGTTAGTGAGTTGAGATCAGAATGTCATTCTTTTCACCACCAGTTTGGCATGTTTTAGTAAATCCATAGAAAAGAAGAAGGTAGGTATTTGCTCACTTCTTCACTTGGCCTATCCAATCCACTCAGTCATAGAGAGAAATGGGCCAGCACAAACTAAGAGGTTTCTGGAGCTCATGAGTGTTAGGAGAATTCTAACTAGAAAGCTGATTGCTCTTCTCTGATTAGAGATTATATGCTTTGTTAATAAGTGTTCCATTACTCAAAAACCTTAAAAGTGCTGTGGAAATTTAAGGAGAAAATATAAAAATATCAAAGTAGCTTTTATAAAACTGCAAATTTGAAAACAAACTTTGAAAACATTACATGGGTGTATAAATAGAACGATGCAGACTGGAAAGGTTTTCAGAGTGAATGCTTCCCGTTCTCTTCCATGAATCTGACTTTTATTTAAAGGCCAACATGGTTTCATGGAAACCATGCATTCTTCCCCTGGTTAATTAGCATGCCTTCAACAGAACTACAGTTTGTCCGTAAAGTCATGGGGCTTTTTTGACCGTGACCGGTCTAAAGAGCCCCATGACTTTACGGACACACTGTATTAAACTCCATGTTTTTCACAGCATTAGACTCAGCTCTTAAACTATATTATATTTTTTAGAATATTTCAGGAAAAAAAATATATTTTAAATATCTTGGTTGAAGAATTTAACAAGGCTTGAAAATCATATTACTCATGGTGGAGAATATCTTGCGTCCAAACAATGATCTTTTGCTTTCCACTTTTTATTCATAAAAGGAATTTTGAACAGTTTTGTCGTTATAGATATATTTTGCCCCACTTCAAAACACGACGCTGTCATACACATTGCATACAAACATTGAAAAATATCTTGAAACCATTTAAAATAATATTTTGTTGTAATGAATGGCTTAGGTTGCTGTCAAAATGATTTTAAAAAAAGAAAAACTTAGCTCCCCAAAATCATGGTTTTAACTTACTTAGTAATTTTCAATGAATACATTCAAAACAGAGATACATTTGCAACCAAACTTCCCTCCTATTCACTGATTTCAAGATGTTAGATAAACAGATTTTAAAGCTTTACTATTTTAGTAAACTGTCTTAAGATATTGACTGCTAGCTAATTGTTAATAGCTTCATTATTTTTCTACATTTTTCATCCTCACCATTCAGCACACATTAAACTTTTACTTTTTGATATGGCTTCCAAAACTTTTATCCTATTTACCCATCTAATATCTACTGTCTACAGGTTATATTCTATTTTATCACTATAGCATTTTACTTCTTATCTGAGTTAACACTGTTTTGTTTTTTGTACTGTCTCCCCAGAAAATAAAATACAAGCATGGTATAATGGGTCCTCCCAGTTTTCTTCAAAAAAGAATGTTTTAATTCCCATAAACTTGTTAATGATAAGGGAGCAATAAAGACTAATAACAATGTAGCCTGTAGGCAATTCTTTCTAACTGAATATTTTTCATGAAACATCAACTTCTTTTTTTTTTTTTTTACAGGGACAGAGAGAGAAATAGATAGGGACAGACAGACAAGAACAGAGAGAGGTGAGAAGCATCAATCATTAGTTTTTCGTTGCCGTCGCAATACCTTAATTGTTCATTGATTGCCTTGACCGCGGGCCTTCAGCAGACCGAGCAACCCCTTGCTGGAGCCAGTGACCTTGGGTACAAGCTGACCAGCTTTTGGCTCAAGCCAGATGGGCCCCGTGCTCAATCTGGCGAGTTCGGGGTCTTGAACCTGGGTCTTACGCATCCCAGTCCAACGCTCTATCCACTGCGCCACCGCCTGGTCAGGCTAAACATCAACTTCTTAACGTTGCACCCTGCTGTTCTGATTATTGTATAGTATTTAAAAATTAATAAAATAGCACAAATCATTCAGGGAGTAAAACATCAAATTAAAATATTATTACTCTGAGAATACCCATTTTTTTACAAGATCGTGTATAAATGAAGATGAAATATATCTCTTCTCATAGATCTTGACAAGTGAGAAGAATAGAATTATATTTCTAAGTAGCCTGTGAGTTACTTATCAAATGTGAAGTACATACAACACCATGAAGCCAAAAGTAAATTAAATGACCACAATTTACTGAACTGTATCTCCCTGAAGGAGTATTCAGATGTACAAAACTAAAGTAGACACTTCTGATGAGAAAGATGTGAGGTTGAATAAATCTCATTAAGTTTTCTGTCCATTCTGTTTTGCAAAATTTTAAGGCTCCATACTTTTTATACGAAAAATAGACTATGAAATAATCAGAGTTTTAGCACCAAGGGAGGACCTCATCTTAGTACCACCTGAAAAAGGGCAGCTTCTATCTGAGACACCAGTTTCTCAGCCAACACCACTTTCATGGAGGAGCTCTTCACTGTCCACTGTGTACACTCACCCCAGAAGAGGAATGCCTTTTCTGGCCACAAAAGAAGAATTAAAGTTGCATATGTAGCAAAGGTGCTATGATTTAGATTTTGTCTTCTGTCTGATCAAGGCCTACTGTTCAACAGTGACAGGTACAGAATGGCAGAGGTTTCAGATTGAGGATCCTACCAATGTTTGTTACTTTATGCATTTATTTATTTATTGTGACTGAGACAGACAGAGCCAGAAAGAGGGACAGATTGGGACAGACATACAGGAAGGGAGAGAGATAAGAAGCATCAATTCTTCATTGAGGCTCTGTTCGGCAGATAAAATATAATATGCTCACTTTGTTAAAGATGGTGCTGCCCACATGGAAGCCCATCACCCAGGTGATATTATTTGCCCTTATGCTTGGGATGGGTGTGGGGGAGAGGCTGTAATGTAAGCAGGCCGGGTCATTATGGCCTAAGGCTTGGTTTTAAGAGTAAGTTCTTCTCCACACCCTTGACTGATTGGATGATGTAGGGTGGTGCACTCTCCTGAGGAATCCCATTAAGCCTCAGATGGGTGGCTTTGTATCAGAGACTTCCTTGTTTGTATAATTGGATTAAGGGTTTGGATTTTCTATGCTATAAACTGGGGCAGTCCGGGAGCTCTCCCTCTCTCTCGGTTCCAGAGTTCCTGAGGTTAGTATTAGAGAGGAGAGCAGATTAAGGCCATGTGGAGGAGAAGTAGCCAAGATGGCAGAGTGCTGAGTAAGAAGCCAGTTTGTTAAGAGTTTGTGCAGGAGGAGATGGGGAACAGAGGTGAATAAGTCTGGTGAGCTAGAAACCTTTGATTCTAGGAAACTCGGATAAGTCAGTAGCTTTGTGAGCACTGAATGTGTGGGTTTTGGATCCCAGTGTGTGTTTTTGCTTGCCCGCCGGGTGCAAGCTAGAATTAAAGCTGATGGCTCACCAGTTCTTGGCTCCTGTGTTTCATTGCCATCTGTCCGAATCCAATGCGAACCTGCATGGGTCGGGCTGCTGTGATGGCAGCCTCGGCTACTGGCTTTACAGGCTCCTTAATTGTTCATTGATTGCTTTTTCATATGTGCCTTGACTAAGGGGCTACAGCAGACTCAGTGATCCCTTGCTCCAGCCAGCAACCTTGGGGGTCAAGCTGATGAGCCTTGCTCAAACCAGATGAGCCTGCGCTCAAGCTAGCGACTTTGGCGTTTCAAACCCTGGTCTTCTGCATCCCAGTCTGATACTCTATCCACTGCCCCACTGCTTGGTCAGGCTGTTACTTTATGCATTTAACCAAGAAAAGATTTATCCTCATTTTTTTCCTAAAATCTTCGACTCAATTTAAAGATATGCACAACTGAAAAATAATGATATACCAGTTGAAAAGGGGGCATCTCTTTCCTCTGATTAGTCTCTACTTGATCCTTTATCACATATTTATGGTATCCTTCTGTGTTCCACACAGTAGTGTAGGCCCTGAGGATTCTTTGGGACCCATAACAATATCACCCTCTTCTGGAGTCCATATCATAGTGAGTGAGACAGTCAATAAACAAACAAACCAATGAACATGTAAAAAGTCTATTCGACAAAGTAATGGGATAAGAAGTGAACTTAAGCAGGCAATGGGAGAAACAAAATATATGAAAGTGGCCAACAAAGCCCTAGCTGGCAACTAGAGTTGTCATCTGATGAATAAGGAGATGGCAAGGATGGAAAGATCCTCAGGTATAGTTTCAAGGAAATGATGAAAAGATCCTTAAGCAGAGCCAAGTAAATGCTATGGTGTTGACCATCTGCTCTTTGAAATAGCCTATCAAATGTGTTATCAAGTTAACACACATCCCTCTTAGGTATTAATGTTAACATTCACAGAAGATACAGAAATGACCTAAATCCAAAGCACACCAAATTCCTTCTCACCAATTGTCTCTTTATTTCTATTAAAATCCCACAATTTAATATATAAGGAACACCTCTTATTGACTTCCAAAGAATTAAGGGATAGCTCTAGAAATAATACTCTGTCTTGGGAAGACTGATGCAAAGAGGGGGGACTATGGCTTCTTGCTCTTGAACCATAAACAACCTGTGTTCTCTTACAATCTTAAGCTTCTGCAGAATCTTTAACAGTCTTAATTCACACAATACATCTCTGTTTGACAGGTATAAATGTTGTTGAATTCAGTGTTAAGGGCTTCCAGGCATAATGATTTAACATCCTTTTAGTTTAAGAGGGTTTGTAAGTGAAAAAATCTTGAAGGTGAGATATATCACATCAAAAATTTAAATGACAAGTTAACTTTTCAAGTTAAAATTGCGGTTTAAAATTTACACTATTTAATTTGGAATATTTTAAATTTTGAATTGTGGAAAATCATTTAAAACTCAACTTTTTAAAAAGCATCCACAACTATAGAGCAAACAATTAATTAGTTACTGCATGCTAAAAAGAAAATGGTGGCTTCTATAAGACCTTAAATATAATGGTGATAATGTTTGCAAACATGAACCTGTAGCAGCAGTAAAACAATTCTGGATAAAATTATCCTTACATTCAATAGTTTTAGTTGCTATTTGTAAAAGATACATGTTGAGAAGTAGCATAGACTGAGCATTAAAAGGTGAAAGTTTGAATAAGATCTATTTTTACTCATAGGCAGAGGAAAGGAAATAGTTGTGACACAGATAAAGAAAAATGCTGTGAGGAAACTGTAATACAGATTTTTTCCTTCCCTTTCTCATATGAGCATATTTTAATCTTGATGGTCAGGCACATAAACTTGAAAAGCTCTGATTCTTTTGTATCTGGAACATGGTAAGTAGTTGGTAAATATTTACAAAGCCAGTAGAAAAGGGAATAAAAAAGGCACTCCATAAAAAGTTCATGCATTCAAAATTGTGTTGAGGTAATTGAGATTTGGTAACACCCTTTACTTTAGTAGGTTCCAAATAGATTGAAAAGACAGGCATCATATAGGCATCAAAATACAAACTTTGTACTTGGTAAAACTGAATGTAGGACATGCTTTAGCTCTGTTGCTAGTATGAGGTATAAACCGGGAACTCAACCATGGTCCGCTGGTACACAGTACAGATCTTCCTGAGCCAACTGCACAGATAATTGATCACTGCCTGTCACTTATTGCTGAACCATGAGAGTAGGAACTACAGAAATAAGACTATAGCAGTGGTTATTTACCTTTTCTGAGGTACCAAACCCACCAGTTTCATATGCGTATTCACTGAACCCTTCTTTAGTGATAAATAAAATATGATTTTTTTCCAAATTCAAGACATAGGTATATGTTTTTTTACTGGTGTACAAAATGAGCCATGCATGAACATCACCTTGCTCAAAGAACAAAACCAACAAAGTGCATGAACTCACAACAAATTACAGAATTACTTTATTCTGGCCTCCATGGCAGAGGCTTCTCCTAACCCCTGAGACCAACTTATCGAACCCCTAGGGTTCGATAGAACCCAAGTTAGGAACCACTGGACTAGAGTTATTTCTAGAATGCAGCCTTTAGGCCAGTTCTGTATTTTGTATGCACATAGAAGGCAGCAAAAGAATTTAGCCAATCTATGGGCCAGGAAGGGAAGAAAGACCTTCTTAATAATGAGAAGGAAATGCCATTCTCTCACTCTATTACCCACCAACTGGGTGTATTTACCCTCATCACATAGGGAAGACTGTATTAAAAATAAAGAATCAAAAGTGGTCTCATGGACACACTGAGACTAGGGGTCTGGTTGTTCATACTACTGACTACATTACCAAGGAACTCTGTTCCTCTTATTTTGGTTTTCTAAATAAAGATGAGGATGGAAGGAAGGAAGAATATTTCTCATTTTAAACTCACAAAAAATCTCCTGGAGGTAGAGGGATAAGTACATTTTGTCCTTGATCAACTTTGGGAAGATGAGGGAAGGTATTTTAACTGACAACCCAATGAACAAAAGGAAATATCTGAACAGATACACCACATAAGAAGAGATGTAAATAAGAAAAAACACCTGAAAACATGTTTAATATCATTAACCATTAGGAAAATGCAAATGCAAACCTGAGTAGATAACACTCACTATACACACTAAAATGGCTAAAATTTAAAAACTGACAGTAAGTATCAAGTGCTACCAAGAAGATGAAGTAGCTTGAACTCTTATACACAGCCAGTGGGAATGTAAATTTGTACAACCACACTTAAAACAGTTTGGGAATTTCTTATAAATTAAATATGCACTTGTCATGTGACCAAGTAAACCCAGACCTAGACATTTTCCCAAGAGAAATGAAAACAGATACAACATAAAGCCTCATGCATGGCTGTTTGTATAGCTTTATTAATAGTAGTATCAAAATAAAAACAACTCAAATATCCATTACCTGGTAGATGGATAAACAAATTGTGGTACATCTATACAATTGCATAGCATTTAATAATAAAATTAATAATTATGATACATGCAACAATATGAATGAACCTCAAAAGCATTATGCTATGTAAGATAAGTCAGATACAAAAGATTTTATATAATTTCATTTGTAAAGCATTCATAAAGTGTAAAAACTATAGGGGCAGAAATAGATCAGTCTTCGTCAGAAGTTAAAGTAGGGAGAGTGGATTGACACTAAAGGGACACAGGTAACTTTTTAAGATGACAGAAATAGTCTGTATCTCAGTTGTTGTGGTATATACATGACCAGAGACAGCTGTCAAGATCCTTAAAATACATACTCCATGTAAGGTTGGCCAAAGGAGGACACCCAAATTTAGGTTAAGAAATATTTATTAGGGAGTCATCTACTGGGGCTGACTCCTAAGGCAGAAGTCAGCAACCTGTTCTCTAACAGGTAGAGTTAAATAGGGAATTGCAGGGGAGGGGCTGGTAGTTAAGGAAAAATGTAGCTTTCAATGATTTATGTAAGATTAACCATAAGTAAGCCAGGGGACCTTCCATACCCAGGTTAGTCACTCAGATGCCCAGGGGGTAGTGATCTGGACCATCCAGTTTGTCAGTGTCCCTTTGTCCACTTAAGGGAGGATGGGTTCATGACTGCCACCTGCAACCCTATCATCCCAAATGGGTAAATTTAGAAAAGATAGTTGTAAGGCCAGGAGCCGCCATCGTGGCCATTCACATGCAGGTTCCCATTGGATTCAGGCTGACGGTGAAGAAATGGCAGAGTCGGAGGATGGTAGGCCATTCTGTTTATTGGTGTCTCACCAATACAGGCAAGCCACAAGAGAAGACAAGGGAGAAGCAGAAAACCTGCTTTTCCCATGGAGGTCAAGGGATCAGGGAGGCCCCTGCAATGGGGATAGCAGGAACCGAGAGAGCTCAAGCTACTGGTCTCTCCCATGTTATAGCATAGATAATCCAAACCTTTAATCCAATTATACAAACAAGGAAATCTCTGTATAATGGGATTTCTCAGGAGAGTGCACCACCCTACATTATCCAATCAGTCAAGGGTGTGGGGAAGAGCTTACTCTTAAAGCCAAGCCTTAGGTCATAACAACCTGGCCTGCTTACATTACAGCCTTTCCCCCACACCCATCCCAAGCACAAGGGCAAATAATATTACCTGGGTGACGGGCTTCCTTGTGGGCAGCACCATCTTTAACAAAGTGAGCATATTATATTTTATCTGCCCAATAATCCACCCCTATGCTCACTTTACTACCCACAATCTACACTACCGGCATCCCTGTACAAGGAAATTAAGTACATTACACAAATTACAGCAGTAGCACAAATCATACAGTTTCAACAATTACAAAGGTACATTGCATAAACAGAAACAGTACCAACTACAGCAATAGGATTAACAAATCAAAAGCTATGGGCGAAATGACAGAGCTGTCAACGGCACCAAGAGAGGCAAATCTTTTCCTTCTGGCAAAATACAGGCCAGAGTTTTATCTGCAGACAGCACCATAGCTGGTACCAGAGGCCGCCCTGAGCGGGCATACCAAACCTTATTGGCCAATACACCAGCATCTGCTGGTTCTATGTGTAGTAAAATAGGAGAACTCATTATCGGCCATAAAGAAATTACAAAGGTGCCCTTCATTATGCTGTCCCCCTGAGCACTCAAAGGATAATACACTTCTACCTTAGGTGGCCAGGTGCTGGTTGCCCAAGGAGTTAACTGGAGGTCCACCTCTAGCCCCTTTCCCCATGGTGCCAACAAGGCCACCCATCTCAGATGGGGGGCCTGGACAGTTCAGGGCCAAGTCCATTGAAGCCGTTGGCCTTTAAGAAGGGCTGTTGGGGCAGGCAAGAGCACGTTGCCCTGCTGTCCAAAGCCTGGCTTTTTAGTAAAATGTCCTTGGTGAGTATCTGCAACTGAATGGGGGCAGCTGCCCGATGCAGGAGGGCGTCCACTGGAGCTGGGCTCCCACGTCGAGGTCTCTCATTCAAAATCCGGAGTACTGTCCATAAGCGGCGTGTCCATCCAGTAAGGGAGCTGGTGCCCCCCTCCTGTCGCAGTCCCTGCTTTAAGAGTCCATTATACCGCTCAATGATACCAGCAGCCTGGGGGTGGTAGGGAACATGGTATTTCCAGTCCACCCCCAGCTCTTGAGCCCATTGCCTCACCATTGAACCAGTGAAGTGGGTACCGTTGTCACTTTCAAGGACCAGTGGTCGCCCATATGCAGCACTCAGGTGGTCCAAAGCCTGTATGACTGCCCTCTGGTCAGGATTACGGGCGGGATAAGCAGCGAGCAGACCGGTAGCAGTATCTACACAAGTGACCGCATACTGGTACCCTTCTGACTTTGGTAAGGGTCCAATGATGTCTATCTGCCATCGTGTCAGTGGAACACGACCCCTCTGGATCTGTCCAGGTGACACCAGTGGTCTCCGAGGGTGCTCCTTGGAACACACTGCACATTGCTCACAAGCTGCAAGTACCTCTGCATAGGACACAGGCAAGTTCCATGCCTTAACCGTAGCCCACATAGTTTTCTGTCCTGCATGGAGCAGGCGCCGGTGGAGCCAACCATCGCACCTTTGCCAATGTATCTGCCTCATCATTCCCAGGATGGGCTAGAGGGGCATGCCCCGTGACATGATATACTGTCACCTGCTTCTGGTGTCCTATTTCCCATAAGTCCTGCCACATGGCCTGACCCCATAGTGGGCGGTGCATTACCATCCACTGGTTAATGTGCCAAGTAGCAATCCAAAGGGTCAGTCCACGATATACAGCCCAGCTGTCAGTACAGATCACCAGAGGTGAAGGTTCATTATGGGCAACTAGCCAAACAGCTCTTAATTCTGCCCATTGGCTGCTTTGGCCTGTACCCGTGTCCATCCAAATAGTCTCAGTGGCCGGATGGAAGGCTATGGCCGTCCACTTGGCAGGTTGTCCCCTGCTGGAACCATCAGTATACCAGGCATCCTCAGGGATGGGCACCCGCCCCTCCTGGTAGGGACTGACTTCAGGTTCTGCCTCCTGAACCCCAGCTGCACCTGACTCTAAGGTTGCATAGGTGACTGGACCCAAGACTTCCTGCAGTTCTGCCCTCAACGGGCTGGTGCTAAGAGCACAGCATTGTTGCAGGTAGGCACCCCACTTGGCCAGGGTGGACATTTGGGCCATACCACTACGTGGTTTGGTCGCCCAATCTCTCACCCATCCTGCAATAGGGTATGTTGTCTTGACTGTAACTGGTGTTGTGGTTGTAATACTCTCAGTGGCCAGGAGGGCAGCATACACAGCTGCCAGCTGCTTCTCTACTAATGAGTAACGAGCTTCAGCACCTTTCCACAATTGGAACCAAAACCCAATAGGTTGCCGTAAGCGCTCTGTTCGTTGCCACAAGCCCCATCCAAACCCCTCCGAGGTTACATGAACATCTAGCTCACAGGGCTGGCAGGATCAAACACATTCAAGGCCTGTGCCACCTTGACAGCTCTCTTAGCTGCTGCAAATGAACCTTGCGCCTGTTCAGTCCAATCCCAACGAACCCCCTTCCGAATAAGGTTGTACAAGGGGCGTAGTAACTGAGCCAAATGGGGTATAAATGCTCGCCAATACCCCAACAGACCTAAGAATTCCTGTAACTGTTTTACTGTAGTGGGCACAGGGTATGCTTGGATCTTATCTATAACTGCGTCAGGGATAACTTTTGTTTTACCCGACCAGACAACTCCCAAAAATGTAACAGATAACCCAGGTCCTTGTAATTTGTCCTCATTGACTGCCCAGCCTAATGCTTTCAAATGGGGTAGTAGGGTAGGGACTGCTTGCTCCAATTCTGAAAGAGAATCACTAGTTAACATAATATCATCAATATAATGATACATGCGAACTGCCTCTGGCTGTTTCCATTTAGCCAGGTCAGCAGCCACCAGCCCATGGCACAAGGTGGGGCTATGCAAATAGCCCTGGGGTAATACTGTAAAGGTCCATTGTCTCCCTTCCCAACTGAAGGCAAATTGGTCTTGACTCTCTGCAGCTATATCAATGGAGAAGAAAGCATTGGCCAAGTCTGCCACAAAGTGGTATGTCCCCAACTCATGGCTTAACCGATCCATCATGTTAGCTATCGAGGGAACAGCAGCGTGCAAAGGGGGAACAACTTTGTTAAGTTCTCTGTAATCTACTGTCATTCTCCAGGTTCCGTCTGGTTTGCGCATAGGCCATACCGGGGAGTTGTAAGGACTGTGTGCTGGCCGAATGATCCCCACCTTTTCTAGTTCGAGGATTGTCGCTGTGACTTCTTCATAACCACCTGGCAGGCGGTACTGCTTGGTGTTAGTCACACGCCGAGGGATGGGCAATTGCAAAGGGGAATGTGATGCATGTCCCCGCAACACTGCCTTCACAACCCTGATCCGCAACCGGAACTCCCCAGCTGTAGTTTCCAACTATAGTCCTTGCAAAACATCTATCCCCAAAATATATTCAGGAATAGGAGATACATACACCTTATATGGCTTAGGAGGCAGTCTTCCTATCCCCAGTGGAATAGTTATTGGTTTCACTTGAACAGTTTGGCCCCCATAGCCATCAATGGCCACTGGGGTCCCAGCAAACCGCTCTGGGTTCCCATAGAGGAGGGAACATTCTGCACCTGTATCCACCAAGGCCAACACCCATTGTACATTGGAAGGGGACCAGTGGATAGCCAGTTCCACGTGTGGCCTCCGGTCCCCACCCATCCCCGTTAGACGGGTCCCTCGGCCTTTTTCCTATTCAAACTGGTACAATGGGTCTTGGGATTTCTCCTCTCCCTCGGCCGTCTCTATCATATAATCTTGTAACCGAGCTGCCCGCGCACCAAATGTTTTATTGGTAGCTGCTGGGGCCCTTCGTCTCAATGGCTGGAACTTCTGTTCTGGTTTAAGCTGCCGCCAAAGCTCCAAAAGAATTTTATTAGACTGGCCATCCAATTTCCCCTTATCTGCTCCAGCCGCAATCAAATCTACCCACATCTGTGTTCGGGTAACCTTTATAGGCCCGTTTCCTTTGTTAGTTGCGGGGGCAATATGGGCAGCAGCCCTCACTGCTTTATGATCTCTAGTGGCTTCCAACTCTCCCAAATCTGCTACCATCTGTGTAACTGCATTGATGGGCTGCCCCACATAGGGGCCCAAGATAGCCACAAGTGACCCAAAAAGGGCTGACGGGGCACTAGCAAGAATAAATTCCCTCATTTTTGCCGTAAACACTTCCTCATCTGGCCCACGGGACCCAGGGTTGAAAACAGCATTCTTCATACCTAGTTCCCGAAGGACCTTTACTAACTCGCTGTAGCACTGCCACTGACTCATTGCCCCTGGCAATTCTCCAGCATTCTGCCAGACCATACGAATGGCAGCCATCACCCATTCTAATAGGGTATGGTCTCCTGGGTTGCCATGGCAGTTCTGAAGACGCTGCCTCAAGGAGGAGTGTGTGGTAATGGCGGCCAATTTCTCCATCTCTGTTCCAGAGAGCATGATGCCATCCACCCCTATGTCCCATAATCGTAGTAACCAGGCTACCAGGGATTCAGTAGGTTTCTGCCTAAATTGTGCCCCCAACTCCATCAGCTCTGCCTGGATATAGGGCCGGACCACAGAGTGTTCCATTACCTGGGCAGGAGGCTGTGGCTGCCTCTGAGGGACTCTAAGCTGCTGGGTTTTTACCTTCTTGGCGACCACTGGTCGGGCTCTCAGTGTGCGTATGGCAGCTTCAGCCTGAGCCTTCTCATCCTCAGAAGAGGAGTTGCAAGCGCCTGCTCCCGCTGACTCAAAACCAGTCCACCGGCCCGGGTGCTGCTGCTCCTTTGGCGACCGTTTAGGCTCCTGTGGCTGCTGGCTTTTGGCCGGAAGCTGAGACTCGAGCTCTTGAATCCGCAGTTGTTTCTCCAACAACTGCCGGTGGAAACGTTCAGCTTCCAGGGCAAACTGCAACTCGCGAACCCGTAATTCCTTCTCCAGTGCTCGCTCCAATTCCAGCCTTTTCTGCCGTTCGATTTGCAATTCATACTGAAGCTTTCGACCTCGAGCAGCTTCTTTCACAGAACTCTTGGTTTCCTCTTTAGTAAAAAACACGCAGCCCACAGCTCCTAAAAGGATAGCCATGGGAAGCCAGAACTGCAACCAGTCCTCTACCCCACCCCTCAAGGGTGGTGGCCCCATACCGATCTCCGAATCCTGCCGCAAACTACGCCAGTTGTAAGGCCAGGAGCCGCCATCGTGGCCATTCACATGCAGGTTCCCATTGGATTCAGGCTGACGGTGAAGAAATGGCAGAGTCGGAGGATGGTAGGCCATTCTGTTTATTGGTGTCTCACCAATACAGGCAAGCCACAAGAGAAGACAAGGGAGAAGCAGAAAACCAGCTTTTCCCATGGAGGTCAAGGGATCAGGGAGGCCCCTGCAATGGGGATAGCAGGAACCGAGAGAGCTCAAGCTACTGGTCTCTCCCATGTTATAGCATAGATAATCCAAACCTTTAATCCAATTATACAAACAAGGAAATCTCTGTATAATGGGATTTCTCAGGAGAGTGCACCACCCTACATTATCCAATCAGTCAAGGGTGTGGGGAAGAGCTTACTCTTAAAGCCAAGCCTTAGGTCATAACAACCTGGCCTGTTTACATTACAGCCTTTCCCCCACACCCATCCCAAGCACAAGGGCAAATAATATTACCTGGGTGACGGGCTTCCATGTGGGCAGCACCATCTTTAACAAAGT
This sequence comes from Rhynchonycteris naso, assembly GCA_037038555.1. Taxonomy (NCBI): domain Eukaryota; kingdom Metazoa; phylum Chordata; class Mammalia; order Chiroptera; family Emballonuridae; genus Rhynchonycteris; species Rhynchonycteris naso. The sequence continues at coordinate 237,168,629 of CM072998.1, forward strand.
GAGCATATTATATTTTATCTGCCCAACAATAGTCTTCTCAATAAATAGTACAAAGAATAAATCTAAGTGCTGATTTTATACCCGAAACAAAAAATTAATGAAAAATGTAGCACAGACTTAAATTTCAATATAAGAATTAAAGCTCCTAGAAGATAACATAGGAGAAAATCTAGATGACCTTGGATTCAGTTATGACTTTTTAAATACAGCACTAAAGGCATGGTCTATGAAAGAATTAACTTCAGCTTAGTAAAAGACAAGGTCAAGAGCATAAGAATAAAAGCCCTAGACTGGGAGAAAAAATTGCAAAAAATATATGATAATGGACTGTTATTCAAAATGTTAAAATAAACACAAAACCCTTATAAAAAACAACATTAAGGAAACAAAAAACCCAACTAAATATTGGATCAAAGAGCCAAGATGGTGCTGTAAGTAAATGCAGTACTTGAATCTTTCCACAACCACATCAAAATAACAACTAGTCTAAAGAACAATTGTTGGGCAGATAAAATATATTATGCTCACTTTGTTAAAGATGGCGCTGCCTACATGGAAGTTCGTTGATATTAATGTGTGTTCTGGAACAGGCTGTGGGCAGGCCGGGTCATTATAGCCTAGGGCTTAGTTTAAGAGTAAGTTCTTCCCCACACCCTTGACTGATTGGATGATGTAGGGTGGTGCACTCTCCTGAGGAATCCCATTATGTCTCAGATGGGTGGCTTTGTATCAGAGACTTTCTTGTCTGTAGATTGGATTAAGAGTTTGGATTTTCTATGCTATAAACTGGGGCAGTCCGGGAGCTCTCTCTCTCTCGGTTACTGGGTTCCTGAGATTAGTATTAGAGAGGAGAGCAGAGTAAGGCCACGTGAAGGCCAGGAGAAGCAGCCCAAATGGTGGAGTGCTGAGGAAGAAGCCAGTTTGTGCAGAGTTTGTGTAGAGAGAAGGTGTTCAGCAGATAAAATATAATATGCTCACTTTGTTAAAGATGGTGCTGCCCACATGGAAGCCAGTCACCCAGGTGATATTATTTGCCCTTATGCTTGTGATGGCTGTGGGGGAAAAGTTGTAATGTAAGCAGGCCGGGTCGTTATAGCTTAAGGCTTTGTTTTAAGAGTAAGCTCTTCTCCACACCCTTGACTGATTGGATAATGTAGGGTGGTGATGTAGGGAGGAATCCCATTATGCCTCAGATGGGTGGCTTTGTATCAGAGACTTTCTTTATGTATAATTGGATTAAAGGTTTGGATTTTCTATGCTATAAACTGGGAGAGACCAGTAGCTTGATCGCTCTCTTGGTTCCTGAATTCCTGAGGTTAGTATTAGAGAGGAGAGCAGAGTAAGGCCACGTGAAGGCCAGGAGAAGCAGCCGAGATGGCAGAGTGCTGAGGAAGAAGCCAGTTTGTTAAGAGTTTGCGCAGGAGGAGATGGGAAACAGAGGTGAATAAGTCTGGTGAGCTGGAAAGCTTTGATGCTAGGAAACTCGGATAAGTCAGTAGCTTTGTGAGCACTGAATGTGTGGGTTTTGGAGCCCAGTGTGTGTTTTTGCTTGCCGGCCGGGTGTAAGCTGGAATTAAAGCTGATGGCTCACCAGTTTTTGGCTCCTGTGTTTCATTACGATCTGTCCAAATCTAATGTGAACCTGCATGGGTCAGGCAACTGTGATAGTAGCCTTGACTATTGGCTTTACAGAAGGAGATGGGAAACAGAGGTGAATAAGTCTGGTGAGCTAGAAACCTTTGATTCTAGGAAACTCGAATAAGTCAGTAGCTTTGTGAGCACTGAATGTGTGGGTTTTGGAGCCCAGTGTGTTTTTGCTTGCCCGCTGGGTGCAAGCTAGAATTAAAGCTGATGGCTCACCAGTTTTTGGCTCCATTGTTTCATTACCGACTGTTCGAATCCAAAGTGAACCTGCATGGGTCAGGCGGCTGTGATCCTGACCCCAGCTGCTGGCTTTACAATGAGCAACAGTGAAGAAGCCCCTCATAGGCAGAGCAGGAACCCCTAGAGGGCTTGTGTAAGGCCAGGAGCTACCATTGTGGCCATTCACATGCAGGTTCCCATTGGATTCGGGCTGACGGTGAAGAAATGGCAGAGTCGGAGGATGGTAGGCCATTCTGTTTATTGGTGTCTCACCAAGACAGGCGAGCCACAAGAGAAGACAAGGGAGAAGCAAAAAAACCAGTTTTTCCCATGGAGGGCAAGGGATCAGGTAGGCCCCTGCAATGGCGATAGCAGGAACTGAGAAAGAGATCAAGCTACTGGTCTCTCCCACTTTATACCATAGAATCAAAACCTTTAATCCAATTATACAAACAAGGAAGTCTCTGTATAATGGGATTCCTCAGAAGAGTGCACCACCCTACATCATCCAATCAGTCAAGGGTGTTGGGGAAAGCTTACTCTTAAAACTAAGCCTTAGGCTATAACGACTGGGCCTGCTTACATTACAGCCTTTCCCCCACACCCATCCCAAGCATAAGGGCAAATAATATCACCTAGGTGATGGGCCTCCATGTGGGCAGTGCCATCTTTAACAAAGTGAGCATATTATATTTTATCTGCCCAGCAGTTTGTCAGATGGATTTCAGTATGTAGGAGTCTGTCTCTCTGCCTCCCTGCCTCCCACTTAATAATAATAATAATATAAAAGAACAATCATCATTCAGAGCCACCTGAAATCTAGGTGTACAGAAGGTCTATAACTAAGGATTTTAAAAAGAATCCTCATTTACACTAATATGAGGGGCAGAGACAGACACAGAAGATGCTGGTCTGACTCCTGCATGTAGTGTATAAAAATAGGAAGACATATTACACCAATGCAGAGATGTCCCCTAAGGAGTGAGGAGGGGTTCTAGCCCCATACTAGGTTCCCCAGCCCAGGCTTCTAAGCAAGAAGAAAAGGCCCCATAACTTCTGACTAAAAAACCAGTGAGGATTATGGCTGAGAGAGATGGAGGGATGCTAAAGACCTAGGCATTCCTCTGAAAGGTCTAGTGCATTTACTCAGACTCACTCATTTAGAGTTCTAGCACTGCAGCACCAGGGATCTACAAGGAAGAACTGAGTTCATTAGCATCAGACAAGAGCTGGAGGGGCTACTTTCTCCCAGAGTGCTGGCAAGGACCATTGTTTCTTTGCTGAGCACTCCTCTACACAGAGATAGCAGGTGGGTGTAATATCTGAGTCTCCATCAACCTGAATAACACAGTTAGCTTAGCCCTCACATAGATAGCTTGACTTCCCACCCCTCCAGCTTGTAGGTCCAATGCAAACTGTTTACAATGAATTTGCATTCAAATGGCTTATCTTGTTTCATGCTGTGAACTTTCTTAAAATCTCTCAAACAATCAGTATCTGGCCTCAGCATTCTCTGTACCTCTTGCTAAGTGGCCCCAGGCCCAGCACTGATATCATTTGGCTTTGGTTTGCAGCTTGGCTCTTTTTGGGGAATGTCCAAATTCAGCACAAGTAATAACGATCTGCAGATTAACTTGTAACTCATGTCCCGGGTTAGAATACAGGTGGTGGCTGACCTTGGCCTATATCTCTCAGGAAGCCCCAAAGCCAGTGTACCTGGTGGACAGCTTCAACTCATATCAAAGCACCACCCAACGTTCTCCACAAGGACCACATCAAGGGCAGACTCAGCAGGCACCAGAATCCTGTTGAAGTATATGCTGTTCTGTGAGGTCTGCTTTTGAATAACTGTTCTCCACAATGGTCACAGCTGGTTTTCATAGGCAATAGGCCTGGGAATAGTGCCAACAGCCATCAAGATTCAACAATAGGAGGGAATACACAACCCATGTGAGGGTGCAGGTAGAGTGCTCAGATTAACAAGTGAGGTTATGTCAATGGACTCTGTTGGGCAGATAAAATATATTATGCTCTGTAAAGCCAGTAGTCACGGCCACCATCACAGCAGCCCGACCCACACAGGTTCGCATTAGATTCGTACAGTCGGTAATGAAACATAGGAGCCACGAACTGGTGAGCCATCAGCTTTAATCCTAGCTTGCACCCGGCAGGCAAGCAAAAACACACACTGGGCTCCAAAACCCATACATTCAGTGCTCACAAAGCTACTGACTTATCCGAGTTTCCTAGAATCAAAGGTTTCTAGCTCACCAGACTTATTCACCTCTGTTTCCCATCTCCTCCTGCACAAACTCTTAACAAACTGGCTTCTTCCTCAGCACTCTGCCATCTCGGCTGCTTCTCCTGGCCTTCACGTGGCCTTACTCTGCTCTGCTCTCTAATACTAACTTCAGGAACTCAGGAACCAAGAGAGAGAGAGATCTAGCTACCGGTCCGCCCACTTTATAGCATAGATAATATAACCTTTAATCCAATTATACATACAAGAAAGTCTCTGATACAAAGCCACCCATCTGAGGCATAATGGAATTCCTCCCTACATCACCACCCTACATCATCCAATCAGTCAAGGGTGTGGAGAAGAGTTTACTCTTAAAACAAAGCCTTAAGCTATAACGACCAGGCCTGCTTACAACTTTTCCCCCACAGCCATCACAAGCATAAGGGCAAATATCACCTGGGTGACGGGCTTCCATGTGGGCAGCACCATCTTTAACAAAGTGAGCATAATATATTTTATCTGCCCAACATGCTCACTTTGTTAAAGATGACGCTGCCCACATGGAAGTTCGTTGATATTAATGTGTGTTCTGGAACAGGCTGTGGGCAGGCTGGGTCAATATAGCCTAAGGCTTAGTTTTAAGAGTAAGCTCTTCTCCACACCCTTGACTGATTGGATGATGTAGGGTGGTGCACTCTCCTGAGGAATCTTATTATACAGAGACTTCCTTGTTTGTATAATTGGATTAAAGGTTTTGAATCTATGCTATAAAGTGGGAGAGACCAGTAGCTTGATCTCTCTCACTTGGTTCCTGAGGTGAAGAGAGGAGAGCAGATTAAGGCCATGTGGAGGAGAAGTAGCCCAGATGGCGGAGTGCTGAGGGAGAAGCCTGTTTGTTAAGAGTTTGTGCAGGAGGAGATGGGAAACAGAGGTGAATAAGTCTGGTGAGCTAGAAACCTTTGATTCTAGGAAACTCGGATAAGTCAGTAGCTTTGTGAGCACTGAATGTGTGGGTTTTGGAGCCCAGTGTGTGTTTTTGCTTGCCCGCCGGGTGCAAGCTAGAATTAAAGCTGATGGCTCACCAGTTCTTGGCTCCATTGTTTCACTACTGACTGTTCAAATCTAATGTGAACCTGCACGGGTCTGGCTGCTGTGATAGTGGCCTTGAGTACTGGCTTTACAGACTCTATATGACATCTACGACATAAAGCCACTCTTTCAAACCCAGAAAACATAACAGCTCTACCTCATACATAGTAACAAACACAGAGAGGCTGCCCAAATGCACAAAGAAATATATCTCCAATAAAAGACTAGAAGGAAACTCTAGAAAAAGAATAAAATGGAAGCAAGCAAATTTCTAAATGTAGAATTTAAAACACTGGTTATAAAGATGCTCAATGAACTTAGAGAAAGAGTAAATGAACATAGTGAGAACTTCAACAATTTATAGGAAACATAAAAACAAAGACAGAAAACATAAAAAAGAACCAGTCAAATATTAAGAATACCTTAACTGAAATGAGTATATTATAGGGAATCATCAGTGGAGTACATAAAGCAGAGGATCAAATAAAAAATTTGGAAGATAAGGAAGCAAAATATAACCAATCATAAGAACAAAAAGAAAATATTGTCCAAAAATAAGGAGACTATCATAAGGAGCTTCTGGGACAATTTCAAGCATACCAACATCTGCATCATGGAGGTTCCAGGAGGAGAAGAGAGAACAAGGAGTAGAAAACTTATGTAGAAAATAATAATAAAAATTTTTTCTAACCTGGTGAAGAATATAGACATTCAAGTTCAGGAAGCACAATCACAGACAAGATGAACCCCAAAATACCTACACCAAAACACATCATAACTTAAATTCCAAAGGTTAAAAACAAAGAGTATTTTAAAAGCAAAGAGAAAAAGTTAGTTACCAAAAGGAGCTCCCATAAGACTGTCAGCTGATTTCTCAACAAAAGCCTTGCTACTCAGAAAGGATTGTGATTAGCAAGAAATATTTAAAGTGATGAAAATCAAAGATTTACAATCAAAATTACTCTACCCATCAAAGTTATCATTTAAAATCAAATGACAGGTAAAGCACTTTCCAAACAAGAAAACTTTAAAGGAGTTCATCACCACCAAACCACTACTATAAAAAAAATGTTAAAATGTTTTCATTAAGAGGAAAAAAAAAAAAAAAGAATATCAGAACTATGTATAATATAATGGCAGTTATTACATATCTAGTAATAATTATTTTAAATGCAAATAGATTAATTGCCCTATTTAAGAGACATATGGAGGCTGAACAGGTAAAGAAAGAAGCAAGACCATTACATATGTGGCCTACATGAGACACATGAAAGACATGCACTGAATGAAAGTAAAGAAATAAAGAAAGATATTTCATAAAAATGAAAATAAACAAAAAAGCAGGAGTATTAATACTTACATCAGATATAATAAATCTAAAAAAAAGAAGTGTTCACAAAAGATTAATAATAAATGAACAAGCAGAACAGAAATAGACTCATAAATACAGAGTACATTTTGACAGTTGTCAGATGGAAAAGGATTTAGGGGGAATGGTAAAAAGGGTAAAGAAATTAAGAAGTATTAATAGGTAGTTAAAGAATAGCCACAGAGATGTAAAGTACAGCATAGGGATTATAGTCAATAATATTGTAATAACAATATATGGTATCAGATGGGTACTAGAATTATCAGGGTGATAACTTAGTAAGTTATATAACGTCTAATTACAGGTTGTACATCAGAAACTAGCATAATATTGTATGTCAAATGTAATTAGAAAACAAAAAATTATTTTTAAAAATTGAACCAAAACCTCAAAAGGCACTTCAACAAAGAAGATATGTAGATAAAAAAAAAAGGATATTAAAAGTTGGTCAACATCATATATCATCAGGAAAATGCATGTAAAATAACAATGGGATATTATAACACAATTTTTAGAATGACCAAATATTGACAACACTGAAAGCTAGTGAGGACAAGCAAAGGAAACTTTCATTGCTGATGAGAATGTTAAATGGTTCAGCAACTTTGGAGGCCAGTTTATCGGTTTTTTGCAAAACTAAACATATACTTACCATACGATCCAGTAATTGGGCTTTTTGGCAATACCCAAATGGTTTTTAAGTTATATCATGCAAAAACCTGCACACAGATTAATTCATAATTGCCAGAATTTGGAAGCAACCAAAATTTCCTTCAGTAGATGAATGGATAAATAGACTGTGCTGCATCAAGATAGTAGATAAATGCAAATTAGAACCACAATGTGTTATCACTTACACCTGTCAGAATGGATATCATCAATAAATCAACAAAGAACAAGTGTTGTTGAGAATGTGGAGGAAAGGTAACCCTCATGCACTGTTGGTGAAAATGCAGAGTGGTGCAGCCACTGTGGAAAGCAGTATAGAGTTACCTCAAAAATTTAAAAATAAAACTGCCTATGACCTAGTAATTCAGCTTCTGGGAATATATCCAAAGAAACCCAAATCACTAATTCAAAAGAATATACAGTATGTACCATTATATTCATTGCAGCATTGTTTACAATAGCCAAGATTTGGAAGCAACCCAAGTGCCGATCAGTACATGAGTGGGCAATAAAGTGGTGATCTATTTACATAATGAAATACAGTTACTGGGCTCTAACAAGGAAATCTTACCTTTTACAACAGCATGGATGGATCTGGAAAGTATTATTGTAAGTGAAATAAGCCAGTCAGAGAAAGACAAGTAACATTATTTCACTTGTATGTAGAATCTAATGAACAAAATCAACTAACAAACAAAATAAAAACAGACTCATAAATAGGGAGAATAGACTGACAGCTGTTAGAGGGGGTGGGGGGTTGAGGAGCTGGGTAAAAACTGTGAAGGGATTAAGCAAAGAAAAAAAAACTTGAAGACACAGACAATAGGGTGGGGACTGCGTGAGGGAAAGGGGGTGGGGAGAGGTGAAGGAGGGTAGAGGGGAGATCAATGCTGATGTAGGGAGACTGGATTTGAGGTAGCGAACACACAATTCAACATACAGATGATATACTATAGAACTGTGCACCTGAAACTTGTACAATTTTATTTATCAAGATATATTCTTATTTATCAATGTCACCCTGTTAATTTTCTAAATAAAATTAAAAAAAAATTTAATGTTAATAAATAAAAATTGTATTCCTAACTTATATTCCTTAATTTTAATTGTCCTATTCTTACTATAGTTTTGTTTATTAACTCACAGTTCAATTCCTTATTTACCTTTCTGTCCCTAGATATTTTAAATTCTTTCAAAATTCACCAGCCCTTTATATATGCAACAGCAGGTAGCTACACGGTCAGAGTCTGTGTGGTTTGATGAATCTGTCCAGGTTGTCAGAAAATGCTGGTTTCTGTCAATTGTTTTGTAGTGCGAAGTATAGAAACTTGCTTTGTGTGAAAGGAAAACCTTTGAAAAGAAATGACTTAAGAAATGTGAACACGAAACATATTTCCCCATTTCATTCTTTACATTCAATTAACTTAATGCTATTCTAATTAAATTAATTTAACAAAACTTAGAAATGGAATAATTTGTAATGCTTAAAGAAGAAAAAGATATAACTTGGTTTCTGGTCTCTTGTATAGGTGATTTACAGAAAATAATTTTTTATTCTTAGAATTCATACATTATTCACCAAGATTCCTTCCCAGGGGAAAAATGCTCACAAATGGGCAAGAATCAATATCACAAATGAATATTTTCACGGTGTTGTTTCCAAATGGATCAAACAGAGAGTGGGTACACATTTCAGGAAACTTGGGGTAAAGCAGGTTAAAGAAAGCTCAGAAAAATAAGAAGGAATTAGAAATAATGCTTGTATTTACATTTGAAATTAGATTATTTCCAGCTGTTTTAAAGGGAAGAGCAATAAATGAACAAGAGGTATTTTTATTGCAGCCTGGCTCAGTGACATGCCTGGTCTCAGACCCTGGAGCAAGTTCATATTGGCACCAGGATGAGGTATACTTGGGGCTTTCCAGCTCTTCACTTTATCAAAGTGTCTTCTTATTACTTTTAAAATTACTTTTCTTAGGAGTAATTTAAATCAAAATAAAGTACTGATTTTTAAGATGTTTTCAAATCAGAGGTCAACAAGTTCTTTTCTATAAAAGGCTAAAAAGCAATTATGTAAACTTTGTAGGTTAACTATGGTCTCTGTTACATAATTTTCAGTTGTTCTTTGATTTTTTTTGTTTGTTTTTATCAATCTTTAAAAATCTAAAATTTTTGGGCCAGACTATGAACCATAGTTTAAACTATGTCAACATCTGCTTTAAATCATTGTTTTAATAGCAGTATAACTTAGAGCTCCTCAGTGACTGCATTTGCACAAGTATTGTGCCTTTTGGGGTCAGTGTACCCTAGAGGTTTGGGGTTTTTCTTTGATCGTGTCCTCAATCCAGTTATAAGACTTCGTTGGCTGTATAAGGGAAGCACATTTTTAGACTCCTGAAACCAGTGATAAAGGTAAAGTGAAGAGAAGAAAAGCAACATGATCCAATTGGAATAGCTCTGGATAGCTGCTTCTAACCTTATTTAACCCGATGTACACACAGCATTTGGAATTAATTTCTTGACAAATGAAATTCTATCTGTAATGCGAATAGCCTAGATCAAGAGGGGAGACTGATCACATTTCCGCACTTCCCAAATCTCACCATTTAAATGAAACAAACAAATCTGCTTAATTATTGTCATTTTAAGGAACAGATGCTGCTGAAGTGAGGCTTACTGTGATCTCGTATAAGGAAAAGAAGTGATTCAAGCTTATGGAAGAATGAAACAATAACTGGTACAGAAGACCAAAGAAAAATTAATACTTTCAGGTAATTCAACTTCAACAATTGTTCAATTCATTGTAAAAGAAAAAACTTTCCTGTGATTATTATCCCCACTCTGTGGATGCACAAAGTGTTTTTGTTTGGGATGAACATAAAAAGTTATGGAAGTGAATAATGGTGATGATTGTACAACACTGTGAATAAATTTAATGCTCTGAATTGTACACCTAAAAATTGTTAGCATAGTAAATTTTACCACAAGAAATGTATGAATTGGGTAAAGAATGATTATAAAATCCACACCTGTGAAACCATAGTAAAAAGGCCAATGAAAGAATGCTACTTCTTACCTGGAGCTCCTTTGGGACTGAGCCTCTACACTCAGAGTTTTTCTAACTTTTTTGTCAATGATTTTCCTAACTTTTTTTGTCAATGATTTCCAGACTTTTAAAAACACAGTTTAACATTTTATATATATATATATATATATATATATTTAAACATTACATATAAAATGTTTTGATTATATTTAAAATTATACTAATGAAATTACATTTTTATATTTGTGTTTCTTTGAGTAATATAATGTTTACAAAACTCATTCATGTTATTGATGTGTCTATAGTTCATTCAGTTTTCTTGATACATTAAACCCCAACATATGACCAATATTTATGATGTTTCATATATATTTGAAAACAGTGTGCTTTTGGCATTTGTTGGATACTGTCTTATATTTTTGTTAGTCATTTTTGTTAATCATGTTTAAATCTTCCAGTCTTAATATTTTTTCCAACTTAATTCTTTCAACTACCAAAAAAGGTATGTTTTAAATTCTCCCAATATTATTATATATCTGTCAATTTTTACTTGTGCTTATGTTTATTTTTGCTTTATATAATTTGAACTTACATTGTAAGTGGACATATATATTGATTTAAAATTATAATATCTCTCTGGTAGATTAACCTTCTGTTATTTCACACTTGTTTGAATACTTTATTTTTTTTTTCCTTCAGGAGTTACATTAAATATTTAAACTTATGTACTTAATCGAATACCTTTACCCTACTAGATAACATAAGAGCTTTAGAATGAAATGCTCAACTTCCCCTTCCAACTCAGACTTACATTATTTGTTGCTTTCTACTTTAGCCCATTCTCATTTTATTTTTAACCCAATATTATTACATATAGAAGTCAGTGTTATTTCAGACTTGCCTGCATATATGCCACTTTCTAGTATTGTCATTCCTTTTTGCATACCCATTCTTCCATCTGGAATCATTTTTCTAATACCTGAAGCTCTTGTTATAGACTTTCCTTTAGTAAGAACATGGAAACCTCTTAGAATTGGTGTGTGTTTCTTATTTGAAATATCTTCATTTGAGCTTTATTCTTAAAAGTATTTTTCCTGGCTTGACCTGTGGTGGCGCAGTGGATAAAACGTCGACCTGGGAACACTGAGGTCGCCAGTTCAAAACCCTGCACCGGTCTGGTCAAGGCACATATGGGAGTTGATGCTTCCAGCTCCTCCCCCCTTTCTCTCTCTCTCTCTCTCTCTCTCTCTCTCTCTCTCTCTCTCCTCTCTAAAATGAATAAAATAAAATAAAAGTTTAAAAAATATATTTTTCCTGGCTGCAGAATTCTAGATTATTGTTACAATTTCTCAGCACTCTAACAATAACACTTCATCCTCTGGTTTGCTTTGTAGCCCCTGATACATCAGGTGCAAATTTACATTTTTTTTTTTCTTGAAGTTTAGCTAACTTTTCTCTTAGGCTGCATGTTAAATATTCTGTATGTTTTTGGTATTAGGTAGTTTTTACTATGTTGGTTCAAAGATGTGAATTTTTTTAAAAAGAATTATTAATCTCCTGGATATTAAGGTACTGAAAATTAGTTTCTTTTGACCTTTCTGGAAACTTTTCAACCATTACTTTTTCAAATATTGCTTCTTTATCATTCTTTGAGTCCTCTCTATAAATTTGATTGTGCAAATATCATATGATCTCACTTATATGTTGAATCTAAGGAACAAAGTGGACTGAGAAACAAAATAGAGGCAGAGGCAGGGTCACAGGGAGCAGAGGGACAGCTGTCAGAGAAAAGAGGGATGAGGGGATGGGATCAGAGAAGGTGAAGGGATTAGTGAAACTATATATACATGAAACATAGATACAAATAACAGGACGGCAAATCCCAGAGAGAAGGGGAACGGCATTAGAGGGAGGGGACATAGGGGTATAAAGAGGGACATGGGGGAGTGGGGTGAGGGTGTCATATTCAGTGGGACACTTGAGTTCATGTTAATATAATATATTAAAATTAATTAAAGAATAAAGAAAAAAGAAAATTTTTATTGAGCATATTGGAATTTAGTATTTTGTTTTTAAAGTCTCTTTTATTTTAGATTTATTGATTGGTTTTTAGAGAGAGTGTGTCTGTGAGAGAAAGAAAGAAAGGAAAGGAGCAGGAAGCATCAACTCCCATATGTGCCTTGACCAGGCAAGCCCAGAGTTTTGTACTGGCGACCTCAGCATTCCAGTTCAATGCTTTATTTACTGTGCCACCACAGGTTAAGCCATATTCTTAAAGTCTCTTAACCTCTCATTCATATATATCATCTTTTTCTCTCTCTCTGCCACATTCTAGAAAATTTCTTTTGACCTACAATCCAGTTAACAAATTTGTTTTTCAACAGAGCTCAATTTGTTATTATATCCACACACCTAGATTTAAGTTCTAACCACGATATTTTTAAATTTGTACAAGTTCTATTTTGTTGTTTTATTTAATATGCTAGATTAATTTTATAGTCTTCACTCAAGAAGATCATTTTAAACCCTGTGCTTATTTTTTGAATATAGTATTATAAATAATTATATAATCTGTGTTGACATTTCCAATATCCAAAGGCTTTGTAGCTCTATGTCTGCTAGATATTATTTCTGCCGAGACTCATTAATGCTTCTTTACTTTTATTTAGGGCTTAGCTTTGATTCTATGGTGTACTGTTCACTTTCCTTGACAAGTTATTTGTGGAAATGCTTTGAGGCTTAACAAGAGGAAAATCCCTACTCAACCATCTTCTACACAGCTTCTGCCTCATCTCAGCCTTCTTCCTTATCTGCCATGGTCTATTTAAGTGCCTGCTTTAGCTGATACAAATAAAAAATATAGTTTCCGTAGTTCCTGGTGGGTTATGTGCACTTTGGAGCAGATTTTTGTTGGCACTTCTGAGATTTGTTACTGTTTGACCCCTTGTGTTTCTGGTGAAGCCGCTTTTAATAGGCTGTCAGTATATTAGAGTCTGCAGGCTTTCTTGCCTCATGCTTTCACTGAAATTGGAGAGTATATATTTCATTCTCTTTGTCAATTTGAGTAATATTAGAGGGGACATATTCTTTTAGCTGCTTTTATCATGTTCATATTGGGAACAAAATCTTGTCTTCTATGAAAACCAAAATGTTTCAAGAGCTTATGTAGGAGGAGAAAGAAAGAGGTTTTCTGAGAAGCAACTGGGTAAAGATTTCCTTTACCAGTAAATGGTCCTTGGGCTCCAGAGGAGTGGGGTCCCTAGAAGATTTTAAATCTTCATGTAAAGAGAGACACCAAAGTGGTACAAAATTTCTAGAGAAAAGGGCCCAAATGCATGTCCAACCTTGCCAAAAATTCTAGCACTTCATGAACGGCTCAGAAGCAGAAAGGACATATTTCAGCAGGGACAATGATAGACTGGGTAGGAGCAGCATTTTTCTTCCTTTCCAAAGACAGTATAAACTTGTAAGAATCTGTTGCCCCTTGAAAAGGAGAACATGCCACTCTTGTTCTTGAGAAGGGATTTTCTACCAATCTGCATGATGAAGACTTGGAACCAGACATTAAGTTGGTGTATAGAAAATGAAAAGAATAATATTTGTCATACTTCTGAGTTTATAAATTAAGATATGTGTCCACTATAGAAATGATTATTGCAATTAAAGAAGAAAGAAAAGGTGATAGGGAACCATAGATGATGAGATGACTTCACTGTGACTGCTGCTAAGAACTTTAAGCTTGGTCTTAAAAATGAGTAAGACTTTTCCAGTCATTGGAGGGAAGGACCTCCCAAGCAAATATGGGTAAAGGAAGAGTGAATTGTGTGTTCACAATGTTTCAATCCACTGATATGGCTATTTTTTCAAATAATGTTAATTTTATAATCATGTTTTTGTATATTTATGTTTAGTAATCAATTTCATTGGAAATATCCAGATGTTGTCACAGAAGCATGAAAATAGCTCAAGAAGGTGATGTTACATTCCAAGGGCTTCAAATATTTTTGTGGTAGAAAATCAAGATTAATTCTGAACTGGAGGGTTTTTGCTTAGTGTACCCCATTCCACTACCTGAAAGAATAAAAATAAATCTTCACTTAAAATAACATCAGCATGGGGGAAGATCCACTTTGCAGAGTTTCTTTTCCTTTAAAACTAATTTTAAATGACACTGTTCAAAAGTTATATCAGCTATAACTGCAGGATAAATTTAACTCTGGTGGGCTTACTGGAAATACTTTCTTCTTATTAAAAAACAATTAGTTTAGCTCTCTAAGATAACTGTATTGCCTGCAGTCAACAAGGATTTGCATCATCTTTTGATATAACAAATGCATCACTTAAATACTTACCTAGGTCTGCTTAAAGGTTTATATAAAAGCGTATGGAAACCTGAAGGTCATCCATATCATTATTATACCAATACCACAATTTTCTGGTTAAAATCGAGAATTTAGCCCATCAGATAAAAGTGCTCTTTATTCCCTCTTGATCTTACCCAAGACACACACACACACACACACACACCAGAAATATGAGGATTATAGTGCTTATGAAATAAGACACATTCTGTTTTTGGCCCTTGTTTTGCACTTGTCTACCAATCCCCAAAATTTCCAGGGGATTCACATGACATTAGAAGTTTACATTGCTTCTCCAGAATAATTCACTTTTATTCACTCAAATTTTACTTGCCTTTTATGTACTATGTACTCTGTTAATTTTATTGTTTTGCCTTATCAGAAAACTCAGAAATAAATATGGTTTCTGAGTCTTTATTTTTTTAGTCAGACTGAGAAAGTTCTATAACCTAAACAATGTCTAAGAAAATGATAGCTATAATAACAAAATGAATAAGAATCAACAAAAAATAGTTCAAATCAGTATTTACACCACCTCACCTTCAGGACAAAGATAGTAAATAAGCTGCTTCATAAAATTGGAAAACATCCCACTGGTTGGTGGGGAAAAGGAACAAAATTTTATTCAAAATTTAAGCATATTGTTGGGGCAATATTTGTAAAAATAGAAAAAGTGAGTGTAATTATTTGTAAGTACTTATTCTATGCAAATTAGATTAAATCAAGTATAATTTAATATTCAAATCACTGAAAAGGTATATTATATTATAAAACAGGAATGATTCATACATTTAATAGACACAAAATAGAGGTCAGGCAGCATGTTAAGAACTGGATATCAAAGAGGAACCCAAAATGATCTCTACCTCCAAAGGCTTTCAATTGAGCAGCAGCAAGTGGTTCTGATTTATGTACAGTCATGTCACTCAGTTCCCCGCTAGGACAGAAGCCTCTGTGAGGTCAGGAAAAATCATCGTACTATTTGTAAATTTACCCCTCCCCCTATGCTTGACTCTGTGTCTGACTCAAGCTTTTGTTTAATAAGTGAGTGTGTCTATTCATATCTGCTTTATGCCAAGGACCATACCATAAGCATAATCACAGTCTGGAGGTGGTTCCTCAAGCTTTTCTACTGACTGTATGAAATGCATCAGTTACACTTACCTTTAATGTGGTCTATTAGCCACTTAAAATAACTTTTTAAATTTCAAATCTTGAAGCTCTATTTTTGATGTGTTTTCATACTCAGATATAAAAAGTACCATTTCTGAGGAATGAATTAGGCTTTAGTGATGAATTGGTAAAATGTAAACCATGATAGCTACAGCTTTTATTTATTAAAACTATTTACTGATCACTATATGTCAGACCCACTGAATATTTGTAAGATAATTTTAGGTAATATATAGACTAACTTAAAATTTTGATAACTATGGACTTATTTTATATGTTTTAGAAAAAAAAGTAATGATATGTGAAATCATCGATTTCATGAATATTATGAATATGGTTTGGGATGAGGCTAAGTTCCCTCTACCCACAAACCAATTTAAATATAATATTAAAAATAAGTTCATAACAGTGTAGGTGGTACCTGTATATGGCAAAAATGTGAAGGTGATTTATTTTTACTATTTGGGACCATTTGACCATCTGTGTGATTTCATGGGATACCTAAAATACATGAAAGAAGAAACATATGTAAAGGGTCATCTTGTGTGTGCATGAAGAGTCTGAAGTCAAACTATGGCATTAAATTCTGCTCTATTTATTTCATTCTATGAGTTAGAGCAAGCCTAAGTCCTGGTTTCATTATCTGGATGATAAATAGCATCTACCTCACAGACACGGGATCAAGATACAAACGCAGGTCACTTATATCAAAACCAGGACAGGCCTTTCCTAGGCTGCCAAAGAGGTTTTGTCTCCCATGCCAGTTTAAAGGATTGGAAGAAGCTGCCGATGATAGCAAGTTGACAAGCATTTGAAGCTAATCAAGGAAAGTGGATAATAGATGGAAAGTATCTGTCTCAATATGTGTTTCCTCTGTGGCTGTCCACTGCAGCCTCAGTGCCCAGCTCCCAGAAGATTGAATTGATGATGACCAGCATAAAGTGTCATGGAAATGCAATTTAATTAAATTGATTTTTTGTCTTCACTTTTTATTCTTGATATTACACCCTTTTGAGAGACATGTGCCATTATCTAAGAATAAAACTTCCACTTTAGAATTAACATGTTGTATAAAAGTATTTAACCATAATCAAATGTTATATACCTCCTCTGTTACTTTCTACAAAAACTATCTAAATAAACATTACTGAATACATTTTAGATATTAGAGTCTCTGAAAGATGGAAGAAGGAGGAGGAGGCAGAAGAGGAAAAAAAAGCAAAAGAGGAGGAAGAGGTGGAAGAGAAGGTGGAAGAAGAGGAGGAGGAGGAAGAAGAAGAGTAACAGTAAACATAAGAATAAGAATAAAAGTAAGAATAAGAATAAAGGGAAAGACAAGAAGGAGAAAAAGAAAAATAAAAGGAAGAAAAAGAGGGGAAGAAGAAACAGTATGTGCACTCAAATATAGGCTGATCTTTGTCAGTTGTTTCCTGGTGCTTCTCTCAACCTTTGAGGTTCTTCAGAACAATAATTGTGTCCAGCATAGGGTGATCCTCTCCAGGGGTTTGCTCCAGTACAAGAAAAAGGCAAATACACTGTCACAATCACATCAGTAGTGTTTTGAAGCCACAATTCGGTGACAGACCCAGGTTGGCCCTTTCGCAAAGCCATGAATCAAGTCTCTTCTACTGCACTGTAACTACTTTCTGCAAGCAGTTCCCGTTCGGTCTTGCCGTCATCTTGGTACTCATCTAGCCATCTGCCAAAAAAAGAGGGAAGACAATATGTGAAAACATTTAAAGAGGTTACATTATTTATAATAAAAAATAAAATATGGAAAGAATTTAAAGTGGCCATCAGGTAGGAAATGTAAAAATCAGTTAAGATTTCAAGCCATATTTAATGATTTTTAGGAATGTAACTTCAGCAAACCTTTGGCCTATACTCTAGTTACCCTGATTCACCCTAAAATGTCAGTTTTTAAAAATATCCTGTGATAATATTACAAATATTGTAATATATCTTAAAATCAGTAAAAATATTCCATTTTCTACTTAAACTTTCCTTAGTAGAAATCTTTATTTTTCTTCTTTCGTGTGACTTGTAGGTGTATTCATTGTTAAAATAAACTGTAGAACAGCAATCTTCCATTAAAATGAGAAAAGGTTAAATGAATTTTAATATTTGTATTTTAATAAATTCAAAAGATGACCATTTTAACATGTAACCAATATAAAAATTATACTGGAATAATCTGGAAGTTGGTGTTGTTCCCTGAATTCACATGTTGAAATCCTTTGAAAGGTGCTGAAGTCATGAGAGTAGAACCTTCATGAATAGAACTAGGGCCTTTATATACATATATATGTATGCATATGAAGACTCCAGAGGGATTTTTTGTCTGTCCTACTGTATAAGGACACAGTGAGAAGTCAGCAGTCTGCAATCCAGAACTGTGGGAAATAAATTTCTATTCTTTATAAGTTATCCATCTATGGTATTTTATTATAGCAGCCTGAACAAACCAAAATAACTATATTTCTTTTTTATTCTACATTTTTGATATCTGGTATGCACCTTACATCTATAGCACATCTTAATTCAGAATAAGCCCAATTTAAGTGTTCAATAGATATATGGCTAGTGGCCTCCATATAAGAGCACAGTTCTAAAGTTAGGACCCCAATCATCTGAATCCTGACTGCAGAAGTCATACTTAGGTAATAAACTTAACCACTGTGTGCCTCAGTTTCTTTATCTGTAAAATAGAAGAATCACAGAGCCCACCTAGATAGAGGTCTGCTATGAGGACCAGATCAACTCATGTGTGAAGTTAAGGTTTCAGCGTGTAGCTCATTCCATGGTAAGAGTGCAGTCAGTGCTAGCTTTGGACATTCCTCTAAAAGGCTCCCCAGCCATAGAGTAGACAGGTGTGTAAACCTTAGAGGATCCCACAACATAACACACCTTTCTATATTCACTTATTCTTTTATTCCATAATAAAGTCTTAAGCAATTTATTTTTCAGAAACCTTTTCTTTTCTCAATAGTAGAGAGGACTTGACTTAAAAAGGCTAAGTTATGCTGGGGAAACTACATAGAAAAGCATGCATAGTCTTCTAAATTCTCCATAATCTCAGTAGAATTTTCTGACAAATCAATTTTATAATGAATTTAGTAATGTGTGCAGATATTTCTTTCTTAAAGATAATTCACAAAATTATGGTAATAGAGAGGAAATAATAAATTGATAGGCACTAAATTAAAATTCCCCAGAGTGCCCAAGTGACCAATAGATCCCTCTGGCTGACTTGTCTTGGTTTTTGCATGTCATTTAATCAGTTTGGCATCAGTTTCCTCACCTGTCAAATGAGGCATGAGACTGAGTGTTATCTATGGTTTCTTCCACCTCTAATGTAAGAGCAAGAAAAATGTCCTCTTTTTTGAATTAGGTAATCTTGTGCCATCAGAGATAATGAGCAAGGGAGACTGTTAATATTGCTATAATTAAGTTGATAATATTTTGATGAGATGCCTGTGTGTAGTATTTACTATGGTGTAGTATAATACAGTAAAACATTTATATCTTTATTTCCATTATTTTTGTTCCTTAAATATCCAAATTTCAAGGTTTGTAATTATTCTAAAGTTTGGCAGCCCTTGGAGAAATGTTACCTCCATCTTGACTTGTATTCCTTTGTATTGTCAGGAAAGTTAATTTTGGTTCTGGAGAATATATGACTAGTATGCCTTGCTCTGGATAATTCATGATTTTTTAAATGTGACACATTTATAAAAATATTAATCTTTTATTTATTTCTTATATTTTCCCATAGTTAGTGTAATCAGAGCAATAATGTATAATTGTAAACATAGCTTCTTATGATACTAGATATTTAGATGTAATATAGAACCAAATGTTGTATATATGCTGGCCAATATAGTCACTACTAACCATCTGTGACTATTGAGCACTAGAAATGTAGCTAGTAAAACCCAGGGCCTGAATTGTTTTATTTGATTTTATTTTAATTAATTTAAATTCATTAGCCATATGTAGCTATTGAATATTGGACTGTGTTGTAAATATCTAGATTTTAAAAAATAAAGTTGACCAATTATTTGAAAAGTTATAAGTACCTAAAATATGATTTTGAAATAGAAGTGAGTTTTCTACTTCATTTTCATGTATGACATCATATGTAGTTTTTTTTAATCTAAAATTTCTTTTATTACTTAAACACTTCTCATCATGGAGCTTTTAATAATTGCAAGACATGCTTGCGGACACGTTATGGACATTGCGTGAAAGCACCAAACAACCCTGCAAAATAGGTGCCATTTTACAAAAAAAACCTGGGGCTCCCAGAGCTAGTCAGTGATCGAGCTGTAATTCAAATCTAGTTCTGAAAATTTTTAATCTTTGCTCTTTTCACTCATTAAAAATAAAAAGGATTTTCTGAAAAAATAATAAGAACTCTTCCCAGAGTTTGAATGTTAAAAACAGCAATAACTACCATGATACGCATGAATTTTAAATGGAGTTGTATTGAGAAAACAAACAGCAGATATGAGAAATGTTACTCATTTTGTTCATGCAGAATGCAAATCCGTATTAAGTTTTAAAAGAATGGATATTTCCTAGAATCAAAACTATTGTAAAGTAAAATTCACTTTGTTCACCAATGTGCTTTTCTATGTGTCTGAAAGAGTGTACAACACTTTACCAGACACGGATGCCAAAACACATTCTAAGCCCAGAGCACACGAGCTTCCCTTATCTCTTCATTAAGTGGGAGCTCCTTGAAGACGAGGCACTTCATTTTTTATCTCTATGTTTTCAAGAGTTTGTATAATACCCGACACCTTGGAAGCATGTGATGCTTCTGCATGAATAAGTGAATGAACAAAGGAGTAAATTCAATTCATGAGTACTCTAGAATCAAGAAAACTGTGATCAGACATTCATCTTGGCACCAAGTTTCTTCCATGAGTCTCTATCTTGGCTCTTAGAACATTATTATCTGTTCTCCAGTGTGTGTCCACTGAATCCTTATAGCAGGGACCTACTGCCTTGTCACTGGATCTTCTTGTCTATTATATTTCTTGATGTGGTAGGTGGACAATTACTATTTGACTGAATAAATAAATCAATATTTCTATGGATTAATTCATAATGGGGGTAATTAGTTTTCTAAGACATATTTGTAATCCATTTTATTTTAAAAGAGATTTGATATTTAATTTACTGCAACCCTATAAAATAGGTTAAACTGACTTAATTATTCTCATAAAATTTTGACAGCTGAGGTTCAGAAACTTTAGGTGATTCACCTGTAAATGGCCAATGAATTATAGAGCTGCCCTTACATGATTCTCCTCATTTATATTTTTATATCTTCACCATGTTAGAATAATGCTTTAATTTACCATTCATACATATAACTTTGTTTGATTTTAATTTAAATGAACTAAGAAAAACAAGTATTATTCCCATTTTACTTACACATGGGGAAATTGAACCTCAAAGTTTAGACTAGAATCTACATTCACAGAACTAGCAGGGAACAGAACAATGTTTGAAAACCAGAGTCAAGAACTTGTTTTCTCAGTTCTAATCCAGTTTTCTTTCCTTTTCAGCACGCTTATCACAGAAGAGAAAAAAAAAATATTACAAATAAAGAAAAAATTACTAGTATTGATAAAAAAATAGCTTTCTAAGGAGAGAAGTCCTTCTATTCTGGTTTGAAAAGAGGGAATAATGCAACCAGGAGGATGGCAGGAGGCATGCTGATGATACAACTGGGATGAGCTGGACAAAGGAGAGCATAGCTTTGCATAATACAGTATTAAGTTATTACACACCTGCTGCATGGAAACAGCACCTCTTGACTGCCATCTTCCTCTTCAGATTTCACAATGATACTCTCAAGAAACCATCCATTACCTGTGTAAATTGACAAGATCACCTGGACTTTTTATCATAAAATATACCAGTATTGTGATTTTATTCATAAACTCTTCAAATGGTCTCTTTTAAGTACACTTGTCAGGCAATTTAAATACAAAAATACACACATCCAAATCATAAGAGTAGAGAAATGGAAAAATGAGTGACGATCTAATCACTTAGTGCAGTAGAAGCAGAGAAAGAAAAACAATATTTCCTATTAGAAACACAAGCTTTATTAAATTCTGGGGGGAAATGATAAGAATAAAGCTTAGAAAAAAAGCCAAGAATAAAGAGAGAAGTAAATATTCTTGAAAGCATTATAGTACATGACCTATAGAAGATTGATATGTTTAAATAATAATGTAAAGGAAAAATCAGTCATTCTTTTTTTTAAAATATGAATTTTTTTTAATTTTAATGGTGTGACATTGATAAATCAGAAAATATATGTTAATAGAAAAGATCTCCAGGTTATTTTAACATTTGATTATGTTGCATACCCATCACCCAAAGTCAAACTGTCTTCCATCACCTTCTACCTGGTTTTCTTTGTACCCCTCTCCTCCCTCTACCACCTCCCTATCCTCCCCCTACTTCCCCCTGGTAACCAGCACACTCCTGTCCATGTTTCTGAGTCTCATTTTTATATCCCATCTATGTATGAAATCATATAGTTCTTAGTTTTTTCTGATTTACTTATTTCACTCAGTATAATATTATAAAGGTCCATCCGTGTTGTTGAAAATGATCCGATGTCATCATTTCTTATGGCTGAGTAGTATTCCATAGTATATATGTACCATAGCTTTTTAATCCACTCATCTTCTGGTGGACACTTGGGCTGTTTCCAGTTGTTCGCTATCGTGAACAATGCTGCCACAAAAATGGGGGCGCATTTCTCCTTTTGAACAGTTCTGTGGTGTTCTTGGGGTATATTCCTATAAGTGAAATAACTGAGTCAAAAGGCAGTTCGATTTTTAATTTTTTGAGGAATCTCCAAACTGTTTTCCACAGTGGCTGCACCAGTCTGCATTCCCACCAGCAGTGCAGAAGGGTTCCCTTTTCTCCACATCCTCGCCAGCACTTATTCTGTGTTGTTTTGCTGAT
Organism: Rhynchonycteris naso; assembly: GCA_037038555.1. Taxonomy (NCBI): domain Eukaryota; kingdom Metazoa; phylum Chordata; class Mammalia; order Chiroptera; family Emballonuridae; genus Rhynchonycteris; species Rhynchonycteris naso. The sequence continues at coordinate 237,191,440 of CM072998.1, forward strand.
GAGTGCCATTTTGACTGGTGTGAGGTGATATCTCATTGTGGTTTTAATTTGCATTTCTCAAATAATTAGTGATGTTGAGCATTTTTTCATCAGCCTTTTGGCCATCAGTATGTCCTCTTTGGAGAAGTGTCTATTCATTTCTTTTGTCCATTTTTTGATTGGATTATTTGTCTTCCTCGTGTTGAGTTTTACAAGTTCTTTATAAATTTTTGTTATTAACCCCTTATCAGACGTGCTGTCGAATATGTTCTCCCATTGTGTACCATGTCTTTATATTCTGTTCTTATTTTCTTTATCTGTGCAAAAGCTTCTTAGTTTGATATAGTCCCATTTGTTTATCCTATCTTTTATTTCACTTGCCCGTGGAGATTAATCAGTAAATATAATGCTGTGATAGATGTCGGAGAGCTTACTGCCTATGTTTTTTTCTAAGATGCTTATGGTATCCCGGCTTACATTTAAGTCTTTTATTCATTTTGAGTTAGTTTTTGTGAATGGTGTAAGTTGATGGTCTAGTTTCATTTTTTTGCAGATATATGTCCAATTTTTCCAACACCATTTGTTAAAGAGGCTGTCCTCACTCCACTGTATGCTCTTAACTCCTTTGTCAAATATCAGTTGTCCATAAAGTTGTGGGTTTGTTTCTGAGCTCTCTGTTCTGTCCCATTGATCTATATGACTGTGCTTATGCTAGCAAAAGGCTGTTTTGAGTACAATGGCCTTGTAGTTTAACTTGATATCAGGAAGTGTGATACCTCCTGCTTTATTTTTCCTTTTCAAGACTGCTGAGGTTATTCGTGGTCTTTTTTGGTTCCATATAAATTTTTGGAATATGTGTTCTATATCTTTGAAGTATGTCATTGGTATTTTAATTGGTATTGCATTGAACTTATAAATAGCTTTAGGTAATATAGACATTTTAATGATGTTTATTCTTCCTAACCATGAGCACGGCATATGCTTCCACTTATTTGTATCTTCCTTGATTTCTTTTATCAATATTTTATAATTTTCTGAGTACAAGTCTTTAATCTCCTTGGTTAAATTTACTCTTAGCTACTTTAGTTTTTTGGTTGCAATAGTGAAGGGAATTGTTTCCTTAATTTCTCTTTCTGACAGTTCATTGTTGGTGTATAAAAATGCCTCTGATTTCTGAGTATTAATTTTATATCCTTCCACCTTGCTGAATTTATTTATAAGGTCCAGTAGTTTTTTGACTGAGACATTAGGGTTTCTATATACAATATCATATCATCTGCAAATAATGATAGTTTTACTTCTTCTTTTCCAATTTGGATGCCTTTTATTTCATCTTCTTGTCTGATTGCTGAACTTCCAGGACCATGTTGAATAAGAATGGTGAAAGGAGGCACCCCGGCCTGGTTCCTGATCTTAAGGGGATTGCTTTTAATTTTTGCTTATTGAGTATGATATTGCTATGGGTTTGTCATAGATGGTCTTTATCATGTTAAGGTATGTTCCCTGTATTCCCACTTAGCTAAGAGTTTTGATCATGAATGGGTGCTGGATTTTATCAAATGCTTTTTATGCATTTATTAAAATTATCATGTGGTTTTTCTCCTTCCTTTTGTTTATGTGGTGAATCACATTGATTGACTTGCAAATATTGTACTAGCCTTGCCTTCCCAGAATAAATCCCACTTGATCATGGTGTATGATTTTTTCATATATTGCTGGATCCAGTTGGCTAATATTTTTTTGAGGATTTTAGCATCTAAATTTATCATCGATGATAGCCTATAATTTTTTTTCTTTGTGTTGTCTTTGCCTGGTTTTAGGATCAGTATTATGCTTGCCTCATAAAAGGAGCTAGGAAGTCTACCTTCCTACTGAATTTTTTGAAATAGCTTGAGAAGGATAGGTGTTAGTTCTTTGAAAACTTGGTAGAATTCACTTGTGAAGGCATCAGGCCCAGGACTTTTATTTTTTGGGAGTTTTTTGATAACTGTGTCGATACATTTGTTGTAATCAGTCTGTTTAGGTTTTCTGATTCTTCCAGATTAATTTGGGAAGATTGTATGTTTTAAGGAATTTGTCCATTTTATCTAGTTTGTCTAGTTTTTTGGCATACAGTTCTTCATAGTATTTTCTTACAATATTTTGAACTTTTGTTTTGTCAGTTGTTATTTCTTTGTTCTCGTTTTTAATTTTATTTGAGTCCTCTCTCTTTTTTTCTTGGTGAGTCTGGTTGAAGGTTCATCAATCTTCTTTACCTTTTCAAAAACCAGCTCTTGGTTTCATTGATCTTCTGTATTGTTTTATTAGCCTCTATGTCATTTATTTCCACTCTGATCTTTATTATTTCTTTCCTTCTACTTCCTCTGAGCTTTACTTGCTCTTCTATTTCTAGCTCTTTTAGATGCAGGGTCAATTTGTTTATTTGAGTTTTTCTAGCTTCTTATGGTATGCCTCTAATGCTATGAACTTTTCTCTCAGGACTGCTTTTTCTGTGTACCATAAATTTTGAGTTGATGTATGCCCATTATCATTTGTTTCTAGGAATCTTTTATTTCTTCTTTGATCTCATTGTTAACCCATTTGTTATTTAATAACATGCTATTTAATTTCCAAGTGTTTATTTTTCAGTTATTTTGTTGTGGTTGATTTCTAGTATCATGCCATTGTGATCAGAGAAAATGCTTGATATGATTTCAATCTTCTTAAATTTGTTGAGACTGCTTTTGTGTCCTAACATGTAGTCTATCCTAGAGAATGTACCATGTGCACTTGAAAAGAATGTATATTCTGGTGCTTTAGGGTTGAAGGTCCTGAAGATATCTATTAAATCAAGTGATCTAGTGTATCCTTAAAGTCTTCTGTTTCTTTGTTAATTTTCTTTCTTGAGGATCTATCTAGAGATGTAAGTGGGGTATTGAAATCCCCTACTTTTATAGTAGTGCTAGTGTTCTCCCACCATATATTCATCAAAGTCTGTTTTATATATTTATGTGCTCCTATATTAGGCATGTAGATATTAATAATAGTTATATCTTCCTATTGGATTGCTCCCTTTATCATTATGTAGAGTCCTTTTTTATCTCTTATATAACCTTTGTTTTAAAGCCCATTTTTCCAGATATAAGTACTGCTATCCTGACTCTTTTTTATATTCATTTGCATGCAATATTTTTTTTCCATTCTTTTACCTTCAGGCTATGTGCATCTTTTATTTTAAGGTGTGTCTCTTGTAGACAGCATATGTATGGATCCTGTTTTCTTATCCACACAGCTACCCTATGTCTTTTGATTGGATCATTTAATTTATTTACATTTAAGGTTATTATTGATATATAGTTGTTTGTTGCCATTTTATTTTTTAAAGCTGTATTCCTCTTTTCCTATATTCTTTTCCCACTTTGATCTGTTTACAACAGGCCCCTTAGCATTTTCTGCAGCATTGGTTTGGTTGTAATGAATTCCTTGAGCTTTCTTTGTCTGGGAAGCTTTTTATTTCTCCTTCAATTTTAAATGATAGCCTTGCTGGATAAAGGAGTCTTGGTTGTAGGTTCTTGTTCTGCATTACTTTGAATATTTCTTGCCATTCTCTTCTGGCCTCAAGTGTTTCTGTTGAGAATTCGGATGTCATCCTTAGGGGCTCCTTTGTAGGCTCCTTATTTTTTTCTAGCAGCTTTTAATATATTCTCATTATCACTTAGCTTTGATGTTTTAATTATTATGTGCCTTGGTATAGATTTTTTTGTGTTTCTCTTTAATGGAGTTCTCTGTACTTCTCAAATGTACGAGATGTTTTCCTGCCTCAATTTAGGGAAATTTTTTAGCTATGCTTTGATTGAACAAAGTTTCTATCATTTTTTCTTTCTCCTTTTCTTCAGGAACCCCTATGATGCAGATCTTATTTTTCTTCATGTTGTCACAGAGCTCCCTTAAAGTTTTCTCAGACTTTTTGAGTTTCTTTTCTTCTTTTTCTGCTCTACTTCTGTGCCTTTGTTTATTTTGTCCCCTAACATGTTGATTCAATCCTCAGCTTCATCCATCCTGCTTTTAATTTCTTCCATTATATTCTTAAATTCTGATATTGTATTTGTCATTTTTGTTTGATTTTTTTATTATTTCAATATCCTTTTTTTAATTGCCATCTCTTTATTTAGGTGTTCATAATGACCATCTATTGTTGTTCTTAGCTCTTTGAATATCCTAACAACATTATTTTAAATTCTGCATCCAGTAATTTGATTATATCTGACTCATTCAGGTCCTTCTCTTGAATTTCTTTTGATTCATTTGAGTTCCATTTCTCTGCCTGCCATTTCTGTCTGTGTATAAGAAGGGTTTGGTCACTGGAGTCCAATGGGTGTTGCCTCTGTGTTCCCTAGCTGTGGTCTGTCTGCAGGCCTGCCACCCCCTTCATTGCTGCTTAAGGCATTAAGGTATGGGCGTTGCTGGTGCCGGTCGCTTAGGCTGTCGCTTTGGTTTCTGCCTCTCCTCCACGGGAGTGGTCGTGTTCTTGTGCCCGGTTCTGCAAGCCTCAGCAGGTCTCGGCCTTTGCCTGCCCCCCCCCCCCCCTTCTGGTATTGTTGCGCCACACACAGGCCACAAGCCTCGGCACCAAGGGCAGGGGTGATCACCTTTTCTCAGCTGCAGGTCTCCGCCTGTTACCGGGTTTCTGCCCTGCCCCCACGGTCAAAGCTAGCTCCTGTGTCAGGCCACAAGCCTTGGTTTCTCAGGGCAAGCTGGGTTGTTGGTGCCCGCTCAGCTGGGGATCTATGCCCATTCCTGGGATCCCCTTGCAGGTGGGGTTGCTGGCTGGCCGGCAGCCGGCCAGACTGCTTTCGCTCATCTTCTCCACCCCGACGGGTTAGACTGAGCTCATGGTGACCCGCCCAGCTTCCGCCCCAGCAGGCGGAACTGTGCTTCTGCATTTCACTGCCACCCACCCTCCAGCAAGCCTTTAGCAGTGTGGCTGGGGGCACTGCAGCTCAGACCCTAACACTCTATATTATAGTCCCAAATGCTCCCTCCTAAACGTATCTGCTCTGAGTGCTGCAGGAGAGCTTTTTTGGCTGGCATCCTGCTTCCCTTTGCTGGTATTGCTGGTTCCAGGGGAAATATTCGCTTCAGATTTTGGGAGTGGCTCAACCCCGGGGTTAGGGTGCCTGTCCCTCAAAGTGTTTCTACCTGTGACTCCTAGATTACACTCTTTTTCTGCTACTCCAGTCCTTTCCTCTCTCCCCATCTCCTAGAGCCCCAGGTAAGTGGTTGTGAGAGAGGTTTCCTGTGCTGCCCCTTTAAGAAAAATCCTGGGTCTGAGAAATCTGTTTCTTTCTCACAAACAGTATCCTGACTTGTTTCACAGCTAAATACTGTCCATACGCCTCTTCTAGGCTCTGGGGCTGCAGGCTGGGGTTTTGTTCTTAGGACCCTGGTCTCTCCCCTCTCGGCTAAACTCTTTTCCCAAAAAGCGAGTCTCTCCAGGCTGCCTTAAGCTCAGAGGAATTGGGTAGCCCTTTCCACATTCCCGCTTTTTCTACCAGTCTCAATGTGGCTTCTTCAGTGTTCCTTGGTTTAAGAGTCCTCTTAGTTTAGTTCAAAGTTGGTTTTTCTAGATGATGGTTCTTAAAATTATGTTGTAATCCACTTTGGTTCTGGGAGATGGAAGTTGGTATGTTTGCCTACTCCATTGCCATCTTGCTGCTTCAGAAAACTATTATTTTCCAACCGGTTTGACCACAAATGTAAAGAAGGCCACACTAACAAGTTTCTCAGTGCTAGTGAACATATCCTGTACTATGACTTTGATGATAATCTAGCTTTTTCTTCAAATTGTATGTCATCCACTGAGGCTGTAACACAGAAAATCCCAGTATGCTTCTCAGTGTGGCAGTATTAACTAGAAAGAGCATTGTGATGAAATCATGCTGCCATTAATTTTTGTATCAATCATCCTTGTTTTTAAATTTTTTATTGATTTTTTGGGGGGAGGAGAGGAGAAAGAAAGCATCAGTTGTTGTTCCTCTTATTTATACATTCATTAGTTGATTCTTATATGGGCCCTGACCAGGGATCAAGCTCCCAACCTTTTTATCATCAGCATGATCTACCAACCAACTGAGTTTTATAGCCAAGGCTCAGTCATCATTCTTAATACTGAACATTTAGAATAAATGTACTTGTCAATGAGATTATATAAAAAAATAAAGAAGAGGGGAAAAAAGAGAATGAAAAGTAATGTATTGGAAAAGAGGAAATAGAATTGTCATTATTCACAGATAATATGAATTTCTAAATTAGAAACCCAAAGAAGTTTCAGAAAATAGTAGAATTAAAAAGGTGAAAAAATGTTAGATATGTAATAAATATATAAAAATAAATTACATTTCTGTTGACCAGAAAGGAAGAGTTAAGAAGCATAATTGAATGAAAATTACAGTGATTAACTGCTGTAAAAATTTAAGAATATATTATAAATCTAAAAGCAGAAATAGTATAATTTATTATAAAATGTTAAATTTAAGGAATAACAGCAAGAAGAACATAAACAGATAGCTATTTCACATTCGTTAGTACAAAGATATTACAGAATTACCAGTTTATCTCAAACTAATCTAAAACTTCACTGTGGTTAAATCGAATTCACCACAGGGTTTTATGAGAAAATTGATGAGTTGATGCTAAAATGTATGTGGAAGAATATCAGAGGCACTCCTGATTGAAGTAAAACAGGAGAATCATTCTAATAGTTTTAAAAATGTGTTATAAACCTATACCAATTATGACAATACAGAATCTGTACTGGCATAGATAATTTGACTGATGAAACAGAAAAAAAAGGATGCAGAATTGACCTACACATTGACAAAAATGGGATACAGCAGTCCTTGCTTAGTGCAGCAAGGCAGAACCACACAAAGGACTGCACACTGAAACTTCACCAGGCACTCCTAATAACCAGTAGGAAAAATTATTGTTTATTTTTAAAAAAAAATTAAAAAATTTTATCATTGTTTATTGCAAAAAATTTTTATCATTGATTTTTGCCAAACCATCAAAAAACTCTCTTGCTGATAGTTAGAAATGTATAAGATTTTTAAAAAATCAACACTAGGTCCTGGCCAGCTTGCTCAGTGATAAAGCATCAGCCAGCTGTGGAAGTCTTGGGTTTGATTCCTGGTCAGGGCACACAGGAGAAGCAATCATCTTCTTCTCCACTCCTCCCCTCCTTTCTCTCTCTCTCTCTCTCTCTCTCTCTCTCTCTCTCTCTGCCTCCCCTATCTGCCTCCCACAGCCATGGCTAAAGCAGTTTGAGCAAGATGACCTCAGGCACTGAGTATGGCTCAATGGCCTCTACCTCAGTCACTAGAATGGCTTCTTGGGAGCAATGGAACAACACCTCAGATAGGCAAAGCATTGCCTTTTAGATGGCTTGCCTCTTGGATCTTTGTCGAGGCACATGAGGAGTTTGTCTCTGCCTCCCCACCTCTCACATAATAAAAAAAAAGAATGAAAGAAAATATTTAAAAAATCAACACTAATATTTAGTACACCATAATTTAATTGAGTATTAAAAGGTCTATTTCATGGTAAATTTTTTAAAACATTTATCAGGAATATTTTGAATGATGCTTGCCTTCTTCTTCTTGCAATCTTTGTAATTTACAGAAAGAAATAAATATCTTTCCTATGCCAAATTGTGAAACTTCTTCCTAAGTTTCAGTTAGCTTCCAACATGCTATTCTCTGCTTTTACAAGACCTCTGAGAGTTCCTTTAATGTAAAATTTTTACTAATATCCTTTCTTCTGGGATATAAATGTTCATACTTTTTGTCATAACCACTTTTCTCATTTATGATTGCAGGTTCCCTTCACTAAATATCTTTGCTGTTTATCTAAAGTCGCTCAAATGTTCCCATTATCACATTTTCTCCTGTAATTTTATTTTTGTTTGAGTTTATATTCATTTTAAGAATTATCACTTCTTATTTCTTTGTCATGTTTTACCTTTGTAGTATAATTTTTTATATAGTGAAATGTCACATGGGTTTATCACTGGGAAACAATGAATCAATACAATGACATGCCTTGCTGTCTGTGCAAGAACTTGTAATACCTGGACAATACATCATCAACAGACTTGGAAAGAAGTAAAGTGGGCCCTGGCTGGTAGGCTCAGTGGATAGAGTGTTGGCCCAGCATATGGACGTCCCTGGTTCAATTTCTGGTCAAGGCACACAAGAGAAGCGACCATCTGCTTCTCTCCTTCTCCGAGGGTCAACCTCAGGCACTAAAAATAGTTTGATCGATTCAAGCATCAGTCCAAGACAGGTCTTGCTGGGTGGATCCTGGTAGGGGAGCAAACAAGAGTCTGTCTCACTATCTCCTCTAACTAAAAAAAAAAAAGTAAAGTGATTGGTTACTGATCAGAATGTGCATCTGTAGTCATTTGTGGACTGAAGAACTAGCAATGAAGGTTGTACTTCATGCAATAGCAATGAGATGAGTAGACATTTGTACCATATTGTCAGGGACTTATGTTATTTAAATAAATAACTATAACTGAAATTAGTGCATACAAAAACCATGCAAAGCAAAGACTGCCTGGATCTGATAAAGATGACTTTGTAGAGCACTCAGGAAAAGATAGAGTAGGTGATAAATAGTGGTGGTACACCGATTACCACATTAAAAAAAAAACTGATAATGGATTCCATCTTCATGTCATATGCAAATATCAACTACAAATGCAGAAAATATCTAAATCTTAAAGAGAAAACTTAATATATGCATGTATATGTACAACCATGTTACATATGCACACATATATGTGCACACTCATTTACAAAACATCTTAGAAGTAGTTACTTAAGATACAAAATGTGCTGTTCATTTAAAAATATGCCACACTATTAAAGTCAACTACATTAAAGTTAAGAAGTTTTATAAAATACATCACAAACTCTGGACAAAATATTGTGGCATTAACTGCTAGATGCTCTCCCCTTCCTCAGTCACTGCAATGTTGGAACCCACATTACCCAGGTGTCTTTGCAGCTATACATAATTATATGACTAATTCCTCAACAATGAAACATAATGAGATATAGTGTGTATAGTTTCAACCTCACTTATTTAAAATGACTTTTGCCTTCGCTATAAATATAGATTAGAACATGTACTTTTACAGAAAAGAGAATGCAATAAGCAATTTAAATAAATGTAGTAATGTCCACTCTTAGAAATCAGGAAAATCCAAATTAAGACCAAAATGGAATACCATTTTATACCCATTTAGAAAGGCAAAAATGAAGTGTACCAGGTGTTTGTGAGAATACAACACAATAGACATTTTTACACACTAAAGGTAAAAGTAAAACAATAAAATAACTTTTGAAAAAAAGTGCTATATTTTATAAAGCTGGGTATAATAATATTTATTGATTCAGTGATTTAATTATATGCATTTACCTTGATGCATGATTTCTAAGCTGCAGTGTTGATGACATTTGGGTTAATAATACTTTGTTGTGGTGACTGTCCTGTGCATTACAGAATGTTTAGCAGCAATCCAAGTTTCTATCTACTAGATATTGTTAGCATTCCCACTCCAGTGAGATAACCAAAAAAATCTTTAGACATTACCAAATTTCCCTGAAGGAAGCCAAATCACTTCCATTTGGAAACTACCACCCTAGAGGAACTCTTGTTTCTATACTGCAGGAGACGTACATTTCAGTTTGTTTGTGACAGTCTAACTAGAAAAAACACAACTATTTATTAAGAAGAGATTAAAAAGTTAGTTACGTGGAATCACACAATAGAATATTCTATAGACACGAACATAAATTATCTTTAGCACCACATAAGAAAATGAAAGAATCTGCTTGACCAGGTGGTGGTGCAGTGGACAGTGCTTCAACCTGGGTCACTGAAGACCCAGGTTCAAAACCCAAGGTTGCTGGCTGGCTTGAGTGGAGGCTCATCCAGCTTGAGCATGGGGTCACCGGCTTGAACGTGGGATCATAGACACAACCCCATAGTTACTGGCCTCAGCCCAAAGGTCGTTGGCTTGAGCAAGGAGTCACTGGCTAGATTGAATGCTCCTGGTCAAAGAACATGAAAAAGCAATCAGCGAACAACTAAGGTGCTGCCACTACAGGTTGATATTTTTAATCTCTCTCTCTTCCCATCTGTCACTGTATATGTCTCTCTCTCTAAAAAAAAAATCATCTTAAAAACATAATCTTGAGTAAAAATGTAAATCAAGTCGCAAAAGACTTCATATAGCACATCTCAATTTTTATAAAACACACAACCACCTGACCAAGCGGTGGCGCTGTGGATAGAGCGTTGGACTGGGAAGTGGAGGACCCAGGTTCAAGACCCCGAGGTCACCATCTTGAGCTTGAGCTCATCTGGTTTGAGCAAAGCTCAGCAGTTTGGACCCAAGGTCGCTGGCTCAAGCAAGGGGTTACCAGTCTGCTGAAGGCCTGCAGTCAAGGCACATATGAGAAACCAGTCAATGAACAACTAAGGTGTCTCAATGAAAAACTGATGATTGATGCTTCTCATCTCTCTCCATTCCTGTCTGTCTGTTCCTATCTATCCCTCTCTCTGACTCTCTGTCTATCTCTATGGAAAAAAAATGAAAATAAAAATAATAAAATAAAATACACAACTCCTCACATTAAAGACTCTCTTTCTAAAGCAAAGATAAAAATGTCAAAAAGTGATAAACCAAAAATTTAGAATGACTACTCTGGGGGAGAGGATAGAAACAGCAAATACAGGTAAAGTCACTGGTATTGATATATTCTAGGCTAAAATTGGATGGTAGGTTTTCAAGCCTTATATAATAGCAATTGTAAAAAGCATAGTCTAGATACTTTGATTACTATGGTATTTATTTTTTAGTGAAAAATATACAGAATGTAGGAAGGAGAGTATAAAAAAATTAAAAACTATACTATAGTAATTACTTTCAACTTTCCTTAACTGAGGTCAAATAGTCTAATCCAATCAGCCAGTAAACTCATCAAAATTCCCAAGTATTCAGTCAAACCTAGGTCTTACTCCAGCCTATCATGTTTTTATTATTTCTTGAATGAAATCTTCATGTTGTTCTGGAACAAGTTAGGTTTCCTTCATACTTTATTATATTTGCTTATTTCCTATGTGTCTGCCCCCACTAGGCCCTCCCTTATTCACATTGGAATGTTCACCTTAGACAAAGGGCTGGACATAGCAGGTCTCCAACAAAGCACTCTTATATCAGAAAGCAGTGCTTTTCAAAACATGGTCTGAGGACCACATGAGTCAGAATCCTTGTAAAAAAAAATAAAATAAAATAACAACAACAATAACAAAAACCAGCATATTTCTGAGGATTCAGTACCTACTGAATCAGAATCTCTGGGTGTGGGCCTGGAGGTCTATTTTGTTTGTTTTAAGATATGCAGATGATCCCTAAATACTCTGAGGCTTTACAAAGTTTGTTGTTAATTTAGGGCTTTACTGAAGTTTTCTATTAATTCTATTTGAGTTTAGATACCCACAGATATAACTTTGCTCAAGTTAAAAGAATAATGTAAGTAGCTTCCCTTTTTATAAATGGGAAGGAAAATAAAAGGCTTCCAAGTTTAGCTGAAGTCTTTCATATACCTGCACAGGTTTTGTTAATCAAGTGTTTCACTGACAACAAACCAACCAATATTTAGAAGTTTGTTGTTTTGGCTCCTTAAACATTTGAGATCACAATGTTGGTTTCCTTTCTTTTTTCTTCTTTTTTATTTTCTCTATCAACCAACCTAGCAATAACACTTTAGTCTTCAATTTTCCAACCTGCTCCTTAAAAACTCCTAACTCTTCCTCCTTCTACATGCGTAGTCCCTCATGATTGCTCTATGGTCAGTGTTGGCATTGTTGCCCCAGTTCCTTAGCATTGTCTCTTTCAGTATTTGGGGTTAGATTTTCTAACACTGTTCCCTTCTCTCACAACCAAGAGGACTCTCAAAATGATTTTTAAAAACTAGAGCCTGGTTGCCTGACCAGGTGGTGGTGCAGTAGATAGAGAGTTGGACTGGGATGCGGAGGACTCAGGTTGAAGACCCTGAGGTCGCCAGCTTGAGTGCGGGCTCATCTGGTTTGAGCAAAGCTCACCAGTTTGGACCCAAGGATGCTGGTTTGAGCAAGGGGTTACTCGGTTTGCTGTAGCCCCATGGTCAAGGCACATATGAGAAAGCAATCAATGAACAACTAAGGTGTTGCAACAAAAAACATGATTGATGCTTCTCATCTCTCTTCATTCTTGTCTTTCTGTTCCTATCTATCCCTCTCTTTGACTCTCTGTCTCTATAAAAACAAACAATCAAAAACAGAGCCTGGTCAATTCAGGGATTTCTACTAGCTGCTCTGTTGTGATCCATCCCAGTCTATAGTCTTGACTCTCATCAGCTATTCTGCAAATCCACACACTGTTTCCATGGGACACTTTGGGGATAAAAGCATAAAAATAATGCAAAAGTCATAGCACTCTACAGCATATTATGTCTTTCCTTACCCTATTCAACTTCTTATTTCTGCGTCTTTCTAATAATTTTCTATAAATGGTCTTCAACTCATTTCATCATGTGTCTACTTTCTTTCTATACATTGCTACCTCCCCTTTTTCTCTTCTTTTCGCTCTGATTTGTATCCAAATACACATGCTTCTTTCTTACAAAAGTCATTTTAAAGCGCTCTGCATTTTTTAAAGAGCTTTATTCAAAATAATTTTATTGATTTAATTCTATTCACTCAATAAATGGTAATTAACTATTAATTATTAACCAGGCACTGAGAGAATAAAGTTGAATAATATTCAATGCCAGACTTCAAAAAACACAAAATCTAGCAGAAAAAAAAAATGAAGTATAGAAATAAATGTAATAAATGGTTTATTTAGGCAGTATAAGTTGATATTTCTAATCTCTCTTCCTTCCCATCTGTCACTGTAGTTGCATTTTAACAGTTAAGGATAAAGATTTTGAATCAAACAAACTTATGTTTGAATTTGATAGGTCTAAGGAAAATAGTGAAGGAGATATTAACAAATTAGAATTGACTGGACTTAGTTAATAGGTGTAGAAGTGGTAGAAGAATTAAGGAGAGAAAGTTAGAATCCAGGACAATTTGCAAGTTATCGCTTTGCTAAGAGTGTGGGGTAGGGAACCCAGGAGAAATACGTCAGTAGGGAAACATGACAGATGCAATTTTGAATACTTCCTAGTAGGTTTGGAATTTTACACACACACACACACACACACACACACACACACACACACACACACACACACACACACTGTCTTCTTGGAAATATTCTTAATTATAACATAGCAGTGAGTTTTTTAAGGAATAATAAACCTCATCTAACAACACTTCATTTGACTCTAATTTTTTTAAAAAAGAATTATTTTCTCATCTCAATTGTACATGACCTGTTTATTTATCTTTTGTTTCACTTGCCTTTTATGCTACTTTTAATAAATTTTAAAAACAAACTTCTTAACAATAAAGCAAATCTTACCCGGGTCTGTGCCATTATGACTAATCAGAACTTTCTTCAGTTTTCCAAGAGACACTGCTTCAATAGAAAAAATATCAACCTGTACAATAAAAAAGAAACTGAGTGACCACTAGGACATTCTTTTTTCTAGGAAAAAGAAAAACCTTACTAGTAGTACATTATGAGTAATTATAGTGCTGTATTACTATATTACTATATTGCTATATATTACTACTGTACTATTATTACTACTAATATAAAAAATCATGACTTACTATTTTATGCACAAAGTCCTCCACTATGCCTTATGGAAATTATACAAACATGTAATATAATTATTGTCCTGTTCAATCATACAGTCTAGAAATTTTTTTTTAAAATTTAATCCTAACATATTTTAAGTCTGCTACTAACTATTTCTTACTCATTTTCTTATTTTAAAATTGAAGAGAATAAGACATACAGAATTAAATTATTTGCCCAAAGTCAACAGCTATTGAATGAACAAGAATTCTGATAAGTCAACAGCTACTGAATGAACAAGAATTCTGATAAGTCAACAGCTACTGAATGAACAAGAATTCTGATAAGTCAACAGCTACTGAATGAACAAGAATTCTGATACTACCTCACACCAGTCAGAATGGCGCTCGTTAACAAAACAACACATTATAGGTGCTGGGAAGGATGTGGAGAAAGGGGAACCCTTCTGCACTGCTGGTGAGAATACAGACTGGTGCAGCCACTATGGAAAACAGTTTGGAGATTCCTCAGAAAATTAGAAATGAAACTTCCCTTTGACCCAGCTATCCCACTTAAAGGAATATATCCCAAGGACACCATATCACCTACTGAAAAAAAGAAATGCACCCCCATGTTTATGGCAGCATTGTTCACAATAGTGAAGAGCTGGAAACAGCCCAAGTGTCCATCAGTGGACAAGTGGATTAAAAAGCTTTGGTACATATATACAATGGAATGCTATGGGGCCATGAAAAAGAAGAAAATATTACCTTTTGCAACAATATGGAGGGACCTGGAAACTATTATGTTGAGTGAAATAAGCCAGACAGAAAAAGAAAAATATTATATGAGCTCACTCATTTGAGGAATCCAAGGAACATTGAGAACTGAGGAAAGGAATTGAGACAGAGGAGGGATCAAAGGGACCAGAGGAAAAGAAGACAGAGGGAAAGGGGATGATAGGATGGGATAAACCTGAAGGGAAGGGGGGAGGGCGCTGTAGGGAGGGAAGCAAAGGAGATGTGGAGGGGTATATGGGGGGAGGGGAGATGCAGTCAGGGTTAACCTAGAATCTATGTAAACACAATTAATTAAATAAATTTTTAAAAAAAGAATTCTGACTCCAAAATGTATGCTTTCCACCATTGTTGTTCACCACCCAGTAGCTTTGGTTTCTAAATCATGTATTTAATTATATACATATATGACATAAACGTACAAAGTTTTTAAATAAACTATTTGTTAATAAAAATAAAGTATACAAATTGCAAATACACAACACAATGCATATGTCCATGCAAGTAATAAAACATTTTATCAGCATCCCAAGACCCCTTCTTGGCCCATAGAATCACTTTTCCTCAATGGTAACCACTATCCTGACTTTTAACATTTTTAATTAATATTTCCAGGTCTGAAATCATAAACAGAATCATAAAGTGTGTTCTCTTTCTACCTGGCTTATTTCATTCAACCTTTGTAAAATTCAACTATATTACTTGTTTAAAAGTATTTTGTTCATTTTTACTACTGAATATTATTCCAAATTAATAATCTATTCTACCACTTACGGATAATAGTTTTTGTACTAGGTTTTGGGTATTGTAGATAATACTGCTTAGATGTTCTCGCACATGGCTCTTTGTGTATATTTGTACACACTTCTGTTGGAGGAACTGCTGGGTTATAAAGTTTTAGTGGACAGTCTCAATTTTCCTTATACTCTCTGAATGGTCAGTGATGACAGGTCAAAGTACACCACAGGCTAATCAATACCTGGTATTGCCATTTTTAAAAATTTTAAGCCATCTGATTGTGCACAGTGAAACTTCATTATGGTTTTTGTTGTATATATCCAGTATTATGCTTAGATTTCAAATTGGGATATCTGTCACTTTTTCTTTTGATTTCTGAGTATTGTGCATATAGTCTGGAAACAAATCTCTTGCCAGTACATATTTTGCAATTCTTTTTCACATTGTGACTTGCCTGTTTGCCTCTTAATAATGTCTTAAGAAACAGAAGTCTTTAATATTAAAACAGTATAAATTATCTTTTTCCACTTTTTGCTTAGTATTTCTCTGTTTTCTCTTTAAAATCTTAGTCTGTATATGCATACCCATGTTCACAGCAGCATTATTCACAGTAGCTCAAATGTAGAAGCAACCTAACTTGCATTAATCCATTAATGGATTAATGGATAAACAAAATGTGATATATACACACAATGAAATTCAGCCTTTAAAAAACAAAATTCTGACATGTTACAACATGGATGAATATTGAAGACATTGTGTTAAGTGGAATAAGCCAGTCACAAAAAAAACAAATATTGTATAATTCTACTTAGATGAAGTACCTAAAGGAGTCAAATTCAAAGAGACATAAAATAGAATGATGGTTACCAGGGGCAAGGGTGGAGGGAAGAGAGGGGAGTGAGAAGTATTCTTTAATGAGCATAGAGTTTCAGTTCTACAAGATAAAAAGTGTTCTGAAAACGGATGGGTAGTGACCATTGCACAAGAATGTGAATGAGTCAATGCCACTAAATTGTACACTTGAAAATTATTAAGGCATTAAATTTTATGTTCCATGCATTTTACCACATTTAAAAAGAATCTTAGTCTAATCCCAATGTCATGAACATTTTCTCTTATATTTCTCCTATATATATCATTATTTTGCCTTTCACATTTAGATCTAAATTTGCATGGAATTAATTTTTGGGTATAGTATAAAATAAGGGTCATAACTTCTTTTTTTCTATAATGGTATACAATTTATTCTCAGAATTTATTGAAAGGAATATCCTTTCCCTGATGCTGCACATCAGGATATGTGTATCTTTTTCTGAGTGTTCTGTTTCTTTGCTCTATTTGTCTTGTCTTTTATCAATTAATGGTGTCTTAATTGCCTTAATAAAATATATCTTGATATCTAGTAGTGTGAATTTTCCAATTGTGTTTTTCTCAAGATTAACACTATTTAAGATTATTTTGGGTACAATTGACTATTTGAATTTCCACATGAATTTTATAATTAGATTGCTAATTTCCATAAAATAATTTCTGGTATTTTGATTGGTATTGCAATGAAACTGCAGATCAATTAACAGAGAAGTGAGAACTTTATAATATTGAGTCTTCAAATCTAGGAGCATACTATATCTTATTAATTTATACCTTTAAAAAATTTTTAAATAATGTTTTTCAATTTTCTATGTAGAGGTTTTGTCTTGGCCACAAATGTCTGTTATGCATTGGGTCCATGGATAGAAGAAGCATCATAGTAGGGAGGGAAGTGTGCTTGGCCCCAGAACATGGGCTCCCTCCTTCTAAGCCTGCTTTAGTTATCCCTGTTATGCTCCCAGTCTATCAGTGGAGGTTCTAAAGGGATCCAGGCCTTGCTTCAAACAGCAGTGATTTCTAGCATGCACATCTGTATTATACTGTCTCCACCTCTTTTTGTTCTCTCTTTCCCTACATTTTCCCCCTGTATTTCCTGAGATCACCCCTGCCACTGCCCCACCGCGGGATCTTCCCTAGGCTTTACTTTGGGAGAACTCATATGAAGGTCCCACTTTTCACGTGGGGGTTTATGAATGCCTAACTTGACTGCTGGGCTCAGATTGAATCCCAGCTTGATGAAACCTCTTAAGTTTCTACATAGCATCTCAGGCCCTTCACTATCATTTTTCTAATTGGTTTGTTGCTTCTCAGCCTCCCCTTTAAAGGCAAACATCTATGCTGTAGCGTTCTCCTTTGCACGTTCTCTCCGGAATCTCTGACGCTCAAGTCCTAATTACTTTGGCATCTCTCCAATACCTTTCAAACCAAATTTAAAAGATGTTTATCAAAATTTCTAGTCCTCAGCAAGATGGTCATTTTGTTAAAAGTTAGACTGCCCTACTTGGATTGATTTATGTTTTTGTTTTTTATTTATTATTAATGGAAGGAGGAACTGGGACTTACTATGGCAGCATTGTTTTGGTTAAGTCCCACCTCAACTCAACACCAGAACAATAAGGTGCACACCAAGAAGGCACCACATCTCTCTGTACTTCTTATTTGTTACTAAATGACCATCTCAAGAAATTTTTGTTTGTGTGTCTCTTTAGATAAAGAAATTTCAGATGTTTACCTGAAACCTATGTGTTCTTCTGGATTAATGTCACTCCACTGAATATAATTTATAAATAAAGAAATTAGAGGAAGGAAGATGGATAACAATTTATAAGGATCTTTCTAGTACCTGTCCACGTTGAAACTTGACTTTGTTATTTTTGGATTGATGAAGACTTCGGTTCCCTGAATCTCCTCTGGAGCTGATGAGGTTGATAAATACATTAGACTCAGTCTCGGCACCTGGCTTCCTGCCAGTGTATATGTAAATCTCATAAATCACCACTGAAATGTCAGAAATATAGTATTATTTTTCTCGTTGTTATTTTCTCTTTGTATTTATTAGATACCCTGCAAAGGTAACAGAATGTTCTTTTATCTAGTTGACATGAGTTTCTCTGTGGTACTTGGCCCACTCTTCTTTTGTATTTCCCTGTTGAAACACACTCTTAGCCGTTTCATGTTAACCTCATTCATATAGAGTCCCAGCTATTCCCACAGCGACTATTTCAAAATAATTATTGTTAGCAATTATGCACTCTCATTAACCACTACACTTTAGCAGTTATTATGAGAAGTTGTATCTAAAACAAAACAAAAGCTTTCTCTTAATTAGATGAAAGTGCTGATTCTCCTCCCTCCCCCACTGAAGTGTGGCTGTTCTAATCACAGCTCGTCACTCATGCTGCTTCTTCATGGAGATTAATAGTCTAATAAAGAAAAAAAATTAATAGCCCTCTTGAAAGAGAAGAAAGACAGAGATTCTAGAGAGATGCTTATTTAAATATAATTTTTAAGAAAGAGCTTTGTAAGGTACAAGCAAATTCTAATCCACTATATTTGACCTTGGAAATAAGGCAACTTCTGAGACACTGGTAAAAATCACTCATTAGAAAAGAGACTGATCTGTATGATATCACTAATATGAATAATACTTAGCATAAAATGAGTACTTATTATTTCAAGTTCTAGAATTCCTTATAAATCATACTTTGCACAATTGAACAGTTGCATTTATAGAAATCTACATTAACATTTTCCAAAGAACTCAGAAATAAAATTTCAACAAGAAAACAAGGTAAATGAGAAACATTGCTTGTTTCCATCAAGCCTGACCTTTAAAAATACAAATGTGGTAGATTGTGAAATGGTGTAAGCAGTGAAAATAAATCAATTTCTTTGTGCAGTCTCACATATTCTAAAATGCCCAAGAATGAAACCTGGCTGATCTTAAACAGAAAATTAGAACACTTTTCATGAATTTAGGACAATCAATGAAATCTTTTAAAACTACCTATAAAGAAGATCTGTTCTTAAAACCTGCACAACTGCCTGAAATGAATTAAGCTGAAACTTTCTCTGGAATTCTTCATGAAAACAAGATGTGGACAAGCATGATTAGAAGTCATTTTAGGGAAACAATGCTTCTGTTTATTGAAAATTTTTTCTTTATTTCAGATGAGTCCACCTGTTTACAACTTTTTTTTTCTTTGTGTTTTTCTAAAGTGAGAAGCAGGAGGCAGGCAGGCAGACTCCCATATGTGCCCAACTGGGACCCACCCAGCATGCCCATTAGGGGGTGATGCTCTACCCATCTGGGCCTTTGCTCTCTTCCAACCTGAGTCATTCTAGCACCTGAGGCCGAGGCCATGCAGCCATCTTCAGTACCCTGGTCAACTTCGCTCCAGTGAAGTCTAGGCTATAGAAGGGGAAGAAAAAGATAGAGAGAAAGAAGAAGAAGAAGGGTGGAGAGACAGACGGGCACTCCTCCTGTGTATCTTGACTTGAATAAAACCTGGGATTTCCACATGTTGGGCCAATGCTCTACTGCTGAGCCAACTGGCCAGGACTAGTTTACAACTTTTTAAAAAATAAGAATATTTAAAATATTAAAACACAAAGTTTAAAAAGAAATATTTTGAAGTTTAAAAAGTACATATAAAGTACATAGCACTCAGTCCTCCCTCAACAACTGTACTCTCTCCATGATCAAATCATGCCCCTTTCCTACTACCTGCACACACCTCAAATGCTTCTCAACACTGTCTTCCTACGAGAAGCTTGCTATAAATTAAGTTTCATACACAGAAGACAAAATTTAAAAATTACTTGCCATCTAAAATACAAATAGAAGTAGATGTGCCAGAAATTTAGAATAAAGAAGTTATCATAGTTGAGCACAGAATTTGATTCTCAAACCACATCAAAAAGAGTCACATAGTTTGAATTGGAAGTTAAAAGAAAACATTATCTCACCCAGAGAAACAGACATTTTGCTGTAAACTTTAACATTGACTTCACTTTAATTGTACTAAATAATATAATTCACTAAGCATTTGCTATAGTTCTACAACAAAAGCATGTAGATTCTTTTCTTAAAGCTAAATTTATAACAATATATTCTTTTTTTATTTTCACCTTTTTAATTTTATTAATTTAAATGGGGTGATATTGATAAATCAGGGTACATATGTTCAGAGAAAACATCTGCAAGTTATTTTGACATTTGATTATGTTGCATACCCATCACCCAAAGTCAAATTGTCTTCTGTCACATTCTACCTGGTTTTCTTTGTGCCCCTTCCCTATTACCCCCCCTCCTTTCCCCCACCCCTGTAACCACCACAATCTTGTCCATGTCTCTAAGTCTCATTTTTATGTCCCACCTATGCATGGAATCATAAAGTTCTTAGTTTTTTCTGATTTACTTATTTCACTCAGTATAATATTATCAAGGTCCATCTATGTTGTTGTAAAAGATCCGATGTCATCATTTCTTATGGCTGAGTAGTATTCCATAGTATATATGTACCACATCTTCTTTATCCAATTATCTATTGATGGGCTTTTTGGTTGTTTCCATGTCTTGGCCACTGTGAACAATGCTGCAGTGAAAATGGGGCTGCATGTGTCTTTAATTACCAATGTTTTTGAGTTTTGGGGGTATATTCCCAGTAGAGCAATTGCTGGGTCATATGGTAGCTCTATTTTTAATTTTTTGAGGAACTACCATACTTTCTTCCATAATGGTACTACTTTGCATTCCCACCAACAGTGGATGAGGGTTATTTTTTCTCCACAGCTTCACCAACAATTGTTATTACCTGTCTTGTTGCTAATAGCTAATCTAACAGGTGTGAGGTGATATCTCATTGTAGTTTCGATTTGCATTTCTCTAATAGCTAATGAAGATGAGCATCTTTTCCTATATCTGTTGGCCATTTGTATTACTTCCTGGGAGAAGTGCCTATTCATGTCCTCTTCCGATGTTTTTATGGGATTGTTTGTTTGTTGTTGAGTTTTATGAGTTCTTTGTATATTTTTGATATTAGGCCCTTATCTAAGCTGTTATTTGAAAATATCATCTCCCATTTAGTTGGCTGTCTGTTTGTTTGCTGTCAGTTTCTCTCTCTCTTTTTTTTTTTTACTGGGACAGAGAGAGAATCGGAGAGAGGGATACATAGGGACAGATAGGAACGAAGAGAGGTGAGAAGCATCAATTATCAGTTTTTCGTTGCCGTTGCGACACCTTAGTTGTTCATTGATTGCTTTCTCACACATGCCTTGACCACGGGCCTTCAACAGACCGAGCCACCCCTTGCTGGAGCCAGCGACCTTGGGTCCAAGCTGGCGAGCTTTTGCTCAAGCCAGATGGGCCTGTGCTCAAGATGGCAAGCTCCGGGTCTTGAAGAAGCATCCCAGTCCAACACTCTATCCACTGCGCCACCGTCTGGTTAGGCGCTGTCAGTTTCTCTAGCTGTGCAAAAGCTTCTTAGTCTGATGCAGTCCCATTCATTTATCTTTGCCTTCACTTCCTTGCCTTTGGAGTCAAATTCATAAAGTGCTCTTTATAACCAAGGTCCATGAGTTTAGTACCTATGTTTTCTTCTATGTAATTTATTGTTTCAGGCCTTATATTTAGGTCTTTGATCCATTTTGAATTAATTTTAATACAAAGGGACAAACTCTAGTTGAGTTTCATTCTTTTGCATGTGGCTTCCCAGTTTTCCCAGCACCATTTGTTGAAGAGACTTTTTTTTCTTCATTGTATGTTGTTGGCCCCTTTATCGAAAATTATTTGACCATATATATTTGGTTTTATTTCTGGGCTTTCTATTCTGTTCCATTGGTCTGAGGGCTTATTTTTCTGCCAGTACCATGCCTTTTTTATTGTTGTGGCTTTATAATATAATTTGAAGTCAGGTATTGTAATGCCCCCAGCTTCATTTTTTTTCCTTAGGATTACTTTGGCTATTCGGGGTGTTTTATTGTTCCATATAAATTGATGACTCTTTGTTCCATTTCTTTAAAAAATGCCATTGGAATTTTGATGGGAATTGCATTAAATTTGTATGTCAGTTTGGGTAATATAGTCATTTTGACTATATTTATTCTTCCTATCCAGGAACAAGATTTTTTTTTTCATTTCATTGTGTCTTTTTTGATTTCCCTTAACAATGCTTTGTAGTTTTCATTATATAGGTCCTTTACATTCTTTGTTATATTTATTCCTAGGTATTTCATTTTTTGTTGTTGCAATCATGAAGGGGATTATTTTTTTTTTTTTGAGTTTGTTTTCTGATGTTTCATTGTTGGCATATAGAAAAGCAATGAACTTCTGTATATTAATTTTGTATACTGCAACCTTACTGTATTGGTTTATTGTTTCTAGTAGTCTTTTTCTGGAGTCTTTGAGGTTTTCAATGTATAGGATCATATCATCTGCAAATAGTGAAACCTTTACTTCATCTTTTCTGATATGAATGCATTTTATTTCTTTTTCTGGTCTGATTGCTCTGGCTAGAACTTCCAGCACTATGTTGAATAAGAGTGGACTACCTTGTCTTGTTCCTGATTTTAGGGGAAAGTCTTCAGTTTTATGCTATTTAATATGATGTTAGCTGATGGTTTATCATAAATGGCCTTTACTATGTTTAGATATTTTCCTTCTATACCCATTTTGTTGAGTGTTTTAAACATAAAATTGTATTGTATTTTATCGAATGCCTTTTATGTATCTATTGATAAGGTCATGTGGTTTTTGTTCTTTATTTATCTATTGATATGGTGTATTACTTTAACCATTTTACGTGTGTTGAACCATCCTTGTGATTCTGAGATGAATCCCACTTGATCATGATGTATTATTTTTTAATATGTTGTTGTATTCGATTTGCTAGTATTTTGTTTAGTATTTTAGCATCTGTATTCATTAGTGATATTGATCTGTAGTTTTCTTTTTTTGTGTTGTCCTTGCCACGTTTCGGTATGAGAGTTATATTGGCCTCATAAAATGTGTTTGGAAGTATTTCTTCTTTTTCAATTTTTTGGAAGACATTTTATGGAATAGAAACCAAGTCTTCTTTGAATGTTTGATAGAATTCATTAGTATAGCTGTCTGGCCCTGGACTTTTTTTAGTGGGAGGTTTTTAATAGTTGTTTTTATTTCCTCCCTGCTTATGGGTCTGTTTAGGTTTTCTGCTTCCTCCTGATTCAGTCTAGGAAAATTGTATTGTTCTAGGAATTTATCCATTTCTTCTAGATTGTTAAATTTGGTAGCATATAATTTTTCATAGTATTCTACAATAATTCTTTGTATATCTATGATGTCTGTGGTGATTTCTCCTCTTTCATTTTGGATTTTGTTTATCTGAGGCCTTTCTCTTTTTTTATTAGTGAGTTTTGCCAAGTGCTTGTAAATTTTGTTGATCTTTTCAAAGAACCAGCTTCTTGTTTTATTAATTTTTTCTATAGTTTTTCTGTTCTCTATTTCATTTATTTCTGCTCTGACTTTTATTATTTTCTTTCTTCTGCTGGTTTTGGGTTGCCTTTGTTCTTCTTTTCTAGCTCCTTAAGGTGTGAAGTTAATTGGTTTACTTGGGCTCTCTCTTATTTGTTCATATAGGTCTGTATTAATATGAACTTCCTTCTTATTACTGCTTTTGTTGCATCCCAAATATTCTGATATGTTGTGTTGTTATTTTCGTTTGTCTGTATGAAACTTCTGATCCCTGATTTTATTTCTTCTTTAACCCACTCATTTTTTAAAAGTGTGTTGCTTAGTTTCCACATTTTTGTAGGTATTTTTTTACCTCTTTTTTTGCAGTTGAATTCTAGTTTCAAGGTTTTACGATCAGATAATATGCTTGGTATAATCTCAATCTTCTAAATTTGTTGATGTTATTTTTGTGGCCCAGCATATGGTCAGCTCTTGAGAATGTTCCATGTACACTAAAGAAAAATGTATACTCTGGCGCTTTGGGATGGAATGCCCTATAGATGTCTATCATATCCAATGGTTCTAGTGTTTTATTTAAGGCCCATTTTTCTTTATTGATTTTCTGTTTGGATGAACAATCTAGAGCCGTCAGCGGTATATTGAGGCCTCCAAGCATGATTGTATTTTTGTAGGTTTTTGTTTTTAGGTCAGTCAATAGCTATCTTATTTATAATGGTGCTCCTTGGTTTGGTGCATATATATTAAGAAGTGTTGTGTCTTCTTGATTCAATGTCCCCTTAATCATTATGAAATGACCGGTTTTTGTCTCTGATTACCTTTGTTGTCTTATACTCAGCATTGTTAGATATGAGTATTGCTACACCTGCTTTTATTGGATGTTATTTGCTTAGAATATTGTTTTCCAGCCTTTCACTTTGAATTTGTTTTTATCGTTGTAGCTTAGATGTGTTTCTTGTAGGCAGCATACAGTTGGATTTTCTTTTTTAATCCATTCTGCTACTCTGTGTCTTTTATTGGGGAGTTCAATCCATTTACATTGTAATTATTGACACAAGTGTAATTATTGACACCTGATGGGTCCTTAGTGCCATTTTATATATTGGTTTCTGATAGTTTTGTATCTTGTTTTGTTCTTCTCTTTTGTTTTTCTATCATTTGTTTTTGTTTGGTTGTAATCCATATTTCTTTCCACTGTTGCTTCTTTTTTCAGTCCATGTGCTTTTGTGGTGGTTTTTTCAGGGGTAGTCATCATTAAATAATGGAAAGGGTACCTATCATGTTCATTGTAGTACATTATCTCATGAGTGCTTCTGCACTCTATCCTCCTTTGCTACTGTTAATCTTTGTCCTCTCCCCTTTTTGTTTATGTTGTCACAGATTGTTTTCATGTTGGAGCATTTACTTGTGATTTTGTTTTGTTTTGTTCTTTGTGTCTGGTTAGGAAACCTCCTTTAGTATTTCCTAAAGTGGGGGTTTTCTGGTGATAAATTCCCTCATCTTTTCTGTATCTGTGAATGGTTTTATTTCTCTTTCATATTTGAAAAATAGCTTTGATAGGTATAGTATTCTTGGCTGGAAGTTCTTCTCTTTCAGAACTTTAAATATTGGTGTCCACTCTCTTCTAGCTTGTAGAGTTTCTGCTGAGAAATATGATGATAATCTAATGGGCTTTCCTTTCCTTTAGAGGTTATATTCTTTTTTTCCCTGGCTGCCTTGAGAATTTTTTCTTTGTCATTGGTTTGTACCAGTTTCATTATGACATCATAATGAAATTTACCTTGGAGTAAATTTGTTAGGGTTAAGATAACTCAGTTTTGTTTGCTTCTTGAATTTGAGGCTTTAGTTCTTTCCAAAGGCTTAGGAAGTTCTTGTCTATTATATGTTTGATTATGTTCTCCATTCCATTTTCTCTCTCTTCTCCTTCTGATATACCCATTATTCTTATGTTGCTCTTTTTGATGGAGTCAGGCAATTCTTTTAAGGCTTTCTCATTTTTTTAATTTGTAAATCTCTCTCCTGTTCTCTCTGTAGTGCCTCTAGTTGCCCATCTTTTATGTCACTAATTCTCTCCTCTATCTGGCCTGTTCTATTAGCTAAGCTTGTTATCTTGTTTTTCAGTTTATAAATTGAGTTTTTCATTTCTGATTTGTTTTCATAGTTTCAATTTCCTTGGTGATGCATTCTTTCTGTTCTTTGAATTGTTTTTTGAGCTCCCTAAATTGCCTTTCTGTGCTTTCTTGTATATTCCTGAGTATTTTTAAGATTTCCATTTTAAATTCTCTGTCATTTAACTCCAAGGTTTCCAAGCTATTGAACTTTTTTTCTATATATTTTTCTTCATCTATCTGAGCTACATCTCTGTCTTTTGTATCCATGATATTTGATTTATTTTCCTTAATGGCATTTGAGAGTGGTATTGTTAATAACCCTAATAAAAGTTGATAAAGAATACAAATTTTAAAAAAATTTTTAAAAATTCTTTTATAAAATACAGTGAAAATATGAAAATTATATTGTGCTAAATGGAACAAACATTACATAGAATGGAGGGTCTAAGTTGGGGAGAGGTGACAAAGAGGTAAACAATGGGGTAAGAACCCACAAAATACTACAAGAAATAATTTAGATGAATAAAATAATATTTTGTAAATGATGGTCAAATGAGAGATATAGGGAAAGAGAAAAAAAGGAAAGAAAGAAAAACAAACAAAAAATATAGAGCAAAATATGAAAATTCTATTGGATTAAGTGGAACATAAATTACATATAATGGAGGGCCAGAGTTGGGGGAAATACTAATGAGATAAACAGCAAAATAAAAAGCACACAAAGTGCCACAAAGAAAAAATTTGAATCCAAAATGAAATAATTTGTTTGTGAGTGAGGATCAAATGTGAGGAAATGTGAAAGAGAAAAAAAGAAACCAAAAAAGAGGGAGAAAGAAAAAAGAGAAAATGAAAAAAAGAAAAAAAGAATGGAGAATGTAAAACCTATGGGTAATAAAGTTCAAAATGAAAAGAAAAGAGTAAAATGGAAAGAAGATAAAAGGACCAAAGCAGAAGAAAAAGAGATACAAAAATTAAAAGAAAACAAAAAGAAAATGTTATAAAAACTGGACTTTTTCTGGTTTTGAGAGGTTATCCTTTTCCCTTTTCTTCTTTGCTTTTTGGCCGGTGGCACTGTACCCTAGGTTCTGCTCCTGTGGCACTCTTAGGTAGAGATTTGCAGTTGATGTGTCACTATGGCAATGACATAAACTAGGTCTCAGTCCCGTTGGTGGGCAGGCAGGGCTTGTCAGTGTTTGAAGGCTCCAAAAATGGAAGAGTCTGTTTTCCTGGAGCATCTCCCCCAGTCTCTCCTTCCTGAACCTACAGTCTGGGGGACCCAGCTGTGAAGTTGCCACTGTCACTGCTTTTATTTGATGTATGTGTATTTCAGATGCTCCTGGGATTATTTTTCTGTCTCTAGTTGTTGGACTTGTTGAAATTTCAGGGAGAAGTATCTAGAGACCCCTTCAAGGTGCCATTTCTCTGACATCTAGCCATAACAGTATATTCTAATTCCAAACTTTTTTATGACCCTTAAGCAATATAAAATTCTTCATCATCTAACTTAACACAAAGAAAGAACTTAAAGAATGATTAGTTAACATGTGATTTAGATGCTCACTAAAATATCATGTATGCTAAACCAGTCTTGGCAAGTGAAAAAGTGCAGCAAAGTCAATCTCCTTGGGCATTAAAGTTAGGGCTCACTGTTGTTAATTTAAAAGCAGGGCCATATGTTCCAGATAACAGCCATTCATTCTGTTGTAAAACTGTATAAGGCTAACAAATTATCTTTGTTTTAAGAGACAGAACCCTCACACACAAGGAATTGAACTCCTGAGAGAGACCAACAGTAAGTCTAAACTGTGATTTAGAAAAGAAAATTACATTTGAGCTTAATTACTTGAAAAAGACAAAGTTGAGTTTCTAGAAATCAGTGTTACATATAATAGATTTTACTTAAACTTATTCAAAGATAAGTATTATGGTCCCTGGCCAGTAGGCCCAGCAGTAGAGTGTTGACTCAGTGTGTGGAAGTCCCGGGTTCGATTACTGGTCAAGACACAGAGAAGAAGCACCCATCTCCTTCTCCACCCTTCCCCCTCTCTTTTTTTTCTCTCTCTCTCTCTCTTCCCCTCCTAAAGCCAAAGTTCCAATTGAGTCAAGTTGGCCCAGGCGCTGAGGATGGCTCCATGGTCTCCACCTCAGGTGTTTGAATGGCTCTGATTGCAAAGGAGTAACTCCCCAGATGGGCAGAGCATTGCCCCCTGGTGGGTGTGCATGGTGGATCCCAGTGGGGTGCATGTGGGAGTCCGTTTCTCTACCTCCCACTTCTCATTTAAGAAAAATACAAAAGAAAAAAGAATGAAAAAACATCATAAGTATTATAAATCAACAATTTTGATTATAAATAGTAATCCTTAAAGCAGTATATTTTAAGTAATTATTAATTTACTTATAACCATAACTTAGCTTAAGGTGTCTGAAAGTGTTAACTTGGTTTAACTTATTCATATATATATATGTTTTCCAAACTTTTAAAATGTTCTTTGATGCTAAATTTTTTTTGAGACTTGGTCAATATCTTCAGGAAGTTCTGAAAGCTTTACTCACTCTTACAAAGTTTGTCATAAGCACAGAATAAAATACTTGTCTTTCTGATCCTGGCCAGGTAGATCAGTTGATTAGAACACTGTCCTGATATACCAAGGTTACAGGTTCAATTCCTGGTCAGGGTACATAAAGGAAGCAACCAATGAATATACAACTAAGTGAAACAACAAATTAGTATTTCCTTTTCTCTCTTTTCTTTTCTCTGTCTGATTATTAGAGCAAGTATATATAATATCTATAAATATAAAAAATGATATCTATATTTTTTACTTTTCATGGGGGTATGCATATAATTCTTAGTCATAATGACATATTAAAAGTCACATGTCTCAGGAGGGGGTCAAAAAGATTCCTCAAATATAATTTTTCATTGGAAGTTTAGGAGAAGAAAACCAATGTCATGGTAGGACATGTTTTTCCTTCAGCAGCAGTTAAGAGGGAGGAGGTGAAATTTCAAGATAAAGTTGAGTGAGATAGCTCAGTAATGACCAAAGAGACAGAAGAAGACCCTCACACCAGGGCTCCTCAACACGCCTGAGAATGATATCCAAGAACAAAGATAGTCACACGGAGTAAGAAATGGAGCAAAATGAGAAGAATTCTTGACCAGTTTTTGACCAAAAGAACCTTAGCTTCATAGTGACAGTGACTGAGTTTAGTTTGAGTTCAATGATTAAATATTTCTATCATCAGTAAAAGTAAGGGTTTGGATTAGTTTTAAGTTAAATTTGTAGAAACACAACTTTCATGTAGCAAAATTCACTCTTTAAAGCATATGGCTTGATAGTTTTGACAAATGTTTGCAAGTACTATAACTACCACAGCAATCATGATAGTAAGTATTTCCATCACTCCAAAAGTTTTCTGGTGTAGGAATATGATGTTAATCAGTTATGGAGAATGAAAAGAAGTTATATTTTTGTACTCCTCGAAGTTAATATTGTGAGGATTTAAATCTATCATTGATTATACAAATTGAAGATGATCTCTAAAATGATTCTCATGCCTGACAGCTGTCTTATTTTTGAATGAACATATAAAGAAATTGAATCCAACTAACTATTTTAAAAATATATTGTATTTAGTACAGTTTGGTAATTTTCATCTGCATCCCACTTAAAGGATCACTTCCTAATATTCTATAATGCCAGAAGTTTCCAATTCCTTTGTTTGCCTATTTTTTGATTACCACAATGTATATCAGGTATGTGATGATGAGGACAGCCTTTCCACAAAGTTAGCTGAAATGAACTTTTTTTAAACATTGAGACATTAAAATTTATTTTTAAAACAGAATTGAGTCTTTTACCATCAAAAGAAAAGACTCGTCACTAATCCAGTCTAAGATGTCAAGATCAAATTTAAAAAGAACTGATGACCAAATAAAGTCAGCCCAGATGTGAACATGGAAAGGAGCAGACATCAATTCCACAGTCTGCCACTTGTCAGTATTAGAATCTTATAATAAATTAGTTGAACTATAAATATTTTCCTCCTAGATTAAGGCAGCTATTGCCAGAGAAATGTCCTCAAGGGAAGCAATATTCACAATTTAGAATGATTTTGAATAAATCATAAAAGAATATTTAGTAATTCTGTTATTAATTTCACCCGATTTATCACTGATATATCAGAAAGCAATGACTGAGTTTACAAGATTGTCTATCATCCAAGCCATTGTCCACCCTCACACTGAGTGTACCCTGCAGGAATTCCTTTAGCTATAAATTGAATGTCTTTGTCTCCCTGTCCTAAATGGCATGTGCTGTTATTGTATGGCTCGCATCTTTGTCAGTCTTAAACTCCTAGCTCCTAGCACATGTTAAATGCTGACAGAATAATACGAAATAAATGAAAGCCTATTATTACTCCATTTATCTATAAAAAGTGCTATGTACTACTCTCTGTTCATTGATAAAAGAACTGCTCTATTATGAATGATCTAAAATGCCTGTGGCTGCCCTTCACACAGTCTGTGCCTGAAACCAACCTTACCTTCCAGGCTCATTTTGCCACCAACTCCACTCTTATTTCCCAGTTTATTTCAGGGTCCAGATGGCTTCTGGCCCTTCGGCTTTGTCTTCTTTTAAAAGATCTCATGTGCTAGTAGGAATGGAATATAGAATTTGGTTTCCTATACTAACTCTCTCTAAAGACCACCATCGACACCAGTCCTGGGAGTGACTGAAGAAGGGAAGGGGTGGGCAGGAAACTCACATCATTATGTTCTTTATACCAGACATGGGCTAGAAGTTTCTCTTAAGTGAGCTTATTTAAAATATCTCTTTATTTACTCTATGTAGTATGGTCCAGTGGTGTTATTCTATTTTGGTGCAAACCATCTAAGAATTTTCAATTTGCTAGAAAAGAAAATTCTCCATTTTTCAAATAAACAACAGAGTCACAATAAAAAAATTATTCTTCCAGCTGCATTCCTAATGTTGCAGACTTTTATTCTCCTCTCAGGATACATTGTTGAAATTTTCACTGGGAAGTGACCTATGAGACTTAACCTAGAGACTTGTGCCTCTGTGCAAATATGTGTAGGTGAACACACACACACACTCACACACATTCTGTACCCTGATTTGGGGGCAGGCACATCAATATTCTAGTGAAACTCATGGGACCTTAAATCTTAAGTAGGGCCCTAAGTGGTAAATTTTTTACCCAGCACCTCTCAAATATTTAGATTCCCTATTCAGAGATGGTGGTCAATCAGTTTTCCAACTCTTTCAGCTGGCAAATGACCTTGGGCCCATGATCTCTCAGTCCCCATTTCTCGACCCTGAGAAACAGATTCTCAAAACATTTCAGGCCCTGTCAATCTTGGGTGACATACACAAATAATCACCGAGTCTTAGAAAATGGATAGCAAGTCATGAATTTTGCACTTGTACGCCCATTCTTGTGAAAGTACACACAATACTTTTAATGAATGTAAGGGCTTTTAAATATTTTTCTTTTGAATCAGAAAAAAAGAATTGTTACTGTTTATGTTTGAGGAACTTCCCTAGTGTCGTGTTTTCATTTAGATGTTTAAATGCTACTAACTAATACTCCATGACTTTGCCTTGCAGAGTCTTTATGTAGGGCTCCCCATGTGGAGCCCAGTGTGTATTTTTGCTTGCCCGCCGGGTGCAAGCTAGAATTAAAGCTGATGGCTCACCAGTTCTTGGCTCCTGTGTTTCATTGCCAACTGTTCGAATCCAGTGCGAACCTGCGTGGGTCAGGCTGCTGTGATAGTGGCCTTGACTACAGGCCGTACAACAACCAACCAAGGGCAACCAGAAGCTCCTGGTACCTGTCCCATGAATATGGCAGATGGTGAGCAAATTAAAGTGGGTGTGAATGGACTCAGCTCAGCAGTGCTCATCTCCAGAAGAAGATGCCTTGGATCCCACCAGCAATCTAGCTCTGCCCCCAAAGAATGAGGATTTATAGACAAAAAGTGTCAAAATCCCGCTTTTTTTTTGAAACATTTTGAAAACATTCCAGTTATTATTTGAACAAAAGCAAAGTCACAAAATAAATTGGCTTAGAGTGTAGATGCCAACTACAAGAAAAAATACTCCTTTTGTGCTACTAAATTAAAATATAAGTAAATGACATAAGAGTAATACCAGTGTAAGAGATACTCCTGATCTCTCCCCTTGAAATTTCAACAAATAGAACAACTAAAATTCAGCAAAGGAACATCAGCTAGGCTTGCAGGCACATCTGAAAGATCCATGTACTGAATGGACTAAAGGTGGGGCAAAGTGAAAGGAGGGGCAGAAGATAAAACACATTGTGGTGGGCTCTGGAGAGGAGACAAACTGGTATCACTGGTTTGTTTGTTTTCTTCTGCTGGACTACAGGAAGGAGGGAAGCTCAGGTTTGGGTTTTGTCTGAGGGTATGGAGAAAGAAACCTGGGTCTCTATCCTCTGGGAGGGGTGGTGAGATAGAGGAAAAGGAGAGATAAAACAAAGTGGCCAGAGCATGGGGTCACACCAAATGTTCCTGAAGTCTCCCTGCAGCTTGCTCTCATCAGAAACAGAGAAAGCTAAAGTGTGGCCCCCAGCCTCCCAGATACCACTTCTGTCACCTCATAGTATGGATAGTTGCAGAGAGAAACCACAGGGCTAGCTCTCCAGAGCCACTCTCTTCTGAAGAGCAGAGGTGCTCCATGTCTAGTTCTCAGGTCTATTGAGACATGGGGAGGAGCTCCTGGAAGACTGAGATTGCCATTGTTAGAGTTGTAAAGCCCTCACAACATGACCCACCCACAATGCAACTGCAGCCCTGACTACACCATTGAAATGACAACATCTCAGCAGAGGACAGTCCTGGAACTTCACAGACCTAGTTTTTTATACAACAACACCTACAGGAAGAAAGCTCTCTAAACTAAAATTTATTATTTCTTTACTTTTTCATTCTTTTCTTATATTTTTCTCTTTGAATTTTATTTTAATTTAAATATATTTTATTCTTATTTTGGGGGTGTGGTTTCTTTTTGCTTTTTTTCTTTGGCTTTTTTTTGTTTACTATTCATAATTTTAACTTATTATGCTTTTTATTGTATTTTATTTCAATTTTTTAGTAGTTTATTTTGTTACAGTTCTTAACTACACCACTCTCAAATGCCATCAAGTTAGAAGAAATTGAATACCATGGCTACACAAGACAGAGATGAAGTTCAGAAAAAAAATGAAAAATCACCAGAAAAAAAATATCTCAATCACATGGAAACCTTGGAGTTAAGTGATAAGATTATTCAAAATTAAAGTTCTGAAAATACTCAGTGAGAAGACACTAATGAGCTCAGAAAGCAAAACAAACACCTCATCAGGGAGTTTAAAACATTAAAAATAGAAATGAAGAACTCCATACATGAACTAAAAATTGAGGTAGCTAATAGAAAGTCTAGCTAACAGAACAAGCCAGATGGAGGAAAGTATCAGTGATACAGAAAATAGGCAGCTAGAGATACTATAGAGAGAAGAGGAGAGAGATTTGTGAATTAAAAAAAAACTGAAAACGCTACAAGAATTGTCTAGTCTCTATCAAAAAGAACAATATAAAAATAATTGGTATATCAGAAGAAGCAGAGAAGGAGAAAGAAATGGAGAGTCTATTCAAATAAACAATTGATGAAAATTTCCAAAACCTATAGAAAGAGTCAAATCCAAGAAACAGAACACTGATCTACATCAACCCAAACAGATCTACTCCAAGAAACATTGTAATAAAATAATCACAAATCAGTAACAAAGAAAGAATTCTCAAGGCAGCTAAGGAAGAGTAGAACATAACTTATCAAAGAAAGCCCATTTGGTTATCATCAGACTCTCAGCAGAAACTCTACAAGCCAGAGAGAGTATACATAAACATTTAAAATAACGAAAGAGAGGAATTAACAGCCAAGAATACTATATACATTAATTTTATCCTTCAAATATGATGGAGAAATGAAAACTTTTACAGATATACCAAAGCTGAGGAAATTTATCACCAGAAAAACCCTATTGCATGAAATACTCAAGGGCTTATTTAACCAGACACAATGAACAAAACAAATCAAAACTACAAGTAAAAGCTCCAACAAGGTCACAATAAAAACAAAGATAATCTGAGACAATAATAACATAAAAGGGGAGAGAATAAAGATTTGCAGTATCAAAGGAAGACAGAGTGCAGATGTACTCATAAGACAAAGGACTCTTATACATATAAACATTTTTCTCTTAAGAACCTGATGGTTACCACCCACAAAATAGCCACCACTAAAATATATAGCTTAAAAAAAGAAGAAAGAGGGAAAAGAAGTATGAAATATCACCAAACAAAAATAAATGACAGAAATACAAAAGAGAAGAACCAAACAAGACAGAGCTACTCGAAAGAAAAACGTAAAATGTCTATAGGAAATTCTTAAGTGTCAATAATTACCCCAAATGTAAATGGACTGAAGTCACCAATAAAGAGGCACAGAGTAGCAGATGGGATCAAAAACCAAAACCCAACCACATACTGCCTTCAAGAGACATATCTAAGCTACAAAGACAAAAGTAAATTCAAAGTAAAAGGTTGGAAAACAACTCTGCAAGCAAATAATATCCAAGAAAAGCATATCTGACAACACTAACTTGATGACTACAAAGCTAACCAGAGATAAAGATAGACATTGCATAATGATAAAGGGGACATTATATCAAGATATAACACTTCTTAATATATATGGACCAAACCAGAGAGCACCAAAATACACTGTTCACAAAAATTATGGGATTAGAAAACATGCTAGATAATCCAGTACTTTCAGCATTTTGTATAGTGCATTTTTACCAAAGAAATAAAAATTGGTTTTGCATTTCCTTTGCATAATTGAACAACTTGCTTTGACCTTTCATTTGCTTTTCTGATGTTCTTGTTTAATTTTAAAAAAATAAAATGCTTCTTTTTTTATTGTTTTGTATTGATTTTGAAATATGCCTTAATTTTTGTGAGTAGTATATATAAAACATCAACTAACTGATCTAAAAATAAAAGCAGAAAAATCATGATAATACTTGGAGATTTCAACACACAATTGATGACTCTAGATAAGTTATCCAGACAAAAAATTAATAAAGAAATATTGGCCTTAAATGACACACTGGATCAAATGAACATAATGGACATTTACAGGACATTTCATACCAAAACATCAGATTATACATTCTTCTCCAGAGTACATGAAACATTTGCAAGGGCAGACTATGTATTGGGTCACAAAACTAACATCAACAAATTCAGGAAAATCAAAATATTATATCAAGCATATTTTCTTATCATAAGGCTTTGAAATTAGAATTCAACTATAAAAAAGTAAAGAAACCCACAAAAATGTGAAAATTAAACAGCATACTTTTAAAAATGACTGAGTTGAAGAAGAAATAAAAGCATATATCAAAAGATATAAAAACAAACAAAAATGACAACATGCAGTATCAAGATTTCTGGAATGCATTGAAAACAATAATAAGAGAGTTTATACTATTACAGGCTTATATTAAGAAACAAGAGAGATCTCAACTAAACAATCTAACATCATATCTTAAGGAACTAGAAAAAAAAAGAAAAAAGCAATCAAAGTCAACAGAAGAAAGGAAGTATTAAAAAATAGAGTAGAACTAAACAAAATAGAGAACAAAGAAAGTATAGAAGAAAATAAATACAACAAAAAACAGGTTCTTTGAAAAGATCAGTAAATCGACAAATCATTGGGTAGACTCACAGAAAAAAAGAGGAAAGATTCATATGAACAAAATAAAAAATGAAAGAGGAAATATTGCTATAGATATCATAGATATACAGAGAATCATAAAATACTATGAAAGATTATATGCCACCAAATTCAGCAACCTAGAGGAAATGAATAAATTTCTAGAACTATACAATCTTCCTAGACAGAGTCATAAAGAATTGGAAAACATAACTAGACCTATAGCAGGGAGGAAATAGAAACAACTATTTAAAACCTCTCAAAAATACAAAACTCCAGAACCAGATGGCTACACTAGTGAACTCTACCAAACATTCAAAGAACATTTGGTACCTATCCTACACAAAGTCTTCCAAAAAATATAAGAAGAAGCAACAGTCCCTAACACAGTTTAGGAGGCCAACATGACCCTCTTACCAAACCTTGGCAAAGAAAACCACAAACCAATATCTTTAATGAATACAGAATCAAAAATCCTAAACAAAATATTAGCAAATTGAATACAACAATGCATTAAATATATAATACATCACAATCCAGTGGGATTCATTTCAGGTGCACAAAGATGGTTCAACATATGGAATTGATCAACATAATACAACACATCAACAAAACAAAGAACAAAAATAATATAATTCTATCAATAGATGCAGAAAAGGCATTCAATATGATCCAACATTTCTTTATGTTTAAAATACTCAATAAAGTCAGAATACAAGGAAAGTACCTCAACACAATCAAGACTATATATAAGAATCAGCTACTATCTTACTAAATGGTGAAAAAATGAAAGCTTTTCCTCTGAAATCAGTCACAAGACAAGGTTGCATGCACACTCTATTTTTATTCAACATATACTGCTCACAAAAATTAGGGGATATTTTATTGCTTCATATTCATTTTGAAATATCCTCTAATTTTGTGAGCTTTATAGTTCTGGAAGTTTTAGCCATAGTAATTAGGCAAAAGAAAGAAATAAAAGGCATCCATATTTGAAAGAAAAAGTAAAGTTATCACTTTATAATAAAAGTTCATGAATAGGAAGAATGAACATAGTTAAAATTGTCATACTACCCAAAGCAATATACAAATTTAATGCAATCCCCATCAAAATCCCAATGTCATTTTTTAAAGAAATAAAACAAAAAATCACCAGGTTTCTATGGAACCATAAAAAATCTTGAAAAGAAAAAGCAATCTTGAGAAAAATGAATGAAGCCAGAGGTATCACACCTGCTGACTTCAAATTATCCTGAAGACAAAAGAGTGGTGGTTACAGGATGGGGGGAGGGAGGGAAAGGTGGGATAGGGACGAGGGGAGTGGCACAGGGAAAACCAGATAGAAGGTGACAGAGGACAATTTGACTTTGGGTGACGGGTATGCAACACAATTGAATGATAAGGTAATCTGGAGATGTTTTCATTGTACATATGTACCCTGATTTATTGGTGTCACCCCATTAAAATTAATAATAATTTAAAAAAATTATCCTGTAGAGCCATGATAATCAAAACAGCATGGTATTGGCAGAAAAACAGACATACAGAACAATGGATCAGAATTGAGAGCTCATAAATAAAACCAAATATATATGGACAAATAATCTTTGACAAAGAAGTCACAAACACACAATGGAGAAAAGAAAGCCTCTTCAATAAATGGTTCTGAGAAAATTGGAAGTCACATGAAAAAGAATGAAACTTTACTATAATTTGTCCCGCTGCACAAAAATTAATTCAGAATGGATCAAAGACATAACTATGTGATCTGAAACAATAAATTACATAGAAGAATACATAGACACTAAACTCATGGACCATGATCATAGAGAACAATTTATGAAGTTGAACGCAAAGGCAATGGAATTAAAGGCATAAATATAAATAAATGAATGAGATTTTATCAAACTATAAAACTTCTGCACAGGAAAAAAAAATTGACAACAAAACAAATAAGTCAAGTAAACGGGAGGTAATATTTGCAAACAACAGCTTTGAAAGGGGCTTATATCCAAAATATATAAATAACTTACAAAGCTCAGCAACAAACAAGCAAACAATTCAATTAAAAAGTAGGGAGAGGTCTTGAATAGACTCTTCTCCTAAGAAGACATACAAGTGGCCAACAACTACATTTAGAGATGCTCATGTTTACAAGCTCTCTGAGAAATGCAAATCAAAACTACAATGAGATACCACCCCACACCTGTTACGTTGGCTGTTATCAACAAGACAGGTAATAAGTGTTAGAGAGGCTGTAGAGAAAAAGGAACCTTCATTCATTGCTGGTGGAAATGCAAATTAGTACAACCATTATAAAGGTAATTATGGTGGTTCTTCAAAAAATTAAGAACACAATACCATATGACCCAGTAATCTCTCTAATGGATAGCTACTCCAAAACTTGAAAACATTGATACATAAAGGCACATGCACCCCATATTCATCGCAGCATTATTCTCAGGGGGCAAGACATGGAAACATCAAAGTGTCCCTACATAGAGGATTCGATAAAGAAGAAGTGATACATATATACTATGGAATACTACTCAGCCATAAGAAATGATGATATATTACCATTATGACAACATGGATGGACCTTGAGAACATTATACTGAGTAAAATAAGTAAATCAGAAAATGCTAACTGCACAATTTCACACATAGATGAGATATAAAACTGAGACTCATGGTCATCGACAAATGTGAAATTGTTACTAGGGTGAGTGGGACATAGGGGCAGGAGGTGAGGGAGGGGATGGTGGGAAGGGCGTAAAGAGGGAAAAATATATCGTGACAGAAGATGATTTGACTTTGGGTGATGGGTATATAACATAATCAACAGTTCAAATGCTATAGAAATGTTCACCTGAAACCTCTATACTCTTATTGATCAAGGTCTTTCTGTTAAATTTAATTTTCTAAATAAAATTTTA
The DNA here is from genome assembly GCA_037038555.1 of Rhynchonycteris naso. Classification (NCBI taxonomy): domain Eukaryota; kingdom Metazoa; phylum Chordata; class Mammalia; order Chiroptera; family Emballonuridae; genus Rhynchonycteris; species Rhynchonycteris naso. The sequence continues at coordinate 237,229,906 of CM072998.1, forward strand.
AAAACTAATAAATAAATAAAACACTTAAGTATGTCACTAGAATTCTACTCAGCTTGGCAAGCCTAAACATTAATAGCTTCATTTAAAATAACAATAATAATAATAATAAAACAACCTATATCTCTCTTTGTGTTCTACCCTGGGCCATTTCAGAATGTTTTAACAGATGAACCGACAATACCAAAATATTGAGGTCAATTTCTCCTTTCTCTTCCTTTTAAACCCAGACAAGAGAAGTGTCAATTCAATGATTTTATTCTGCTCTATTTTCCCTTGGTGTCACAGGAATAGTAAATGAACCTGTCAGTGACAACAAGATTGACTTTCCAAAAGAAATGTTAGGCAGGACCAGACTTCTGCCCCTTGCTCACCAGTAGGTTTTATCCCTAGTTAAATTTTGAACATTGATGCATCATTATTTTTCTACTTTATTATTTTAATGATTTTTCTCTAAATAAGCAAATATTCAGTCTGGGAAAAGGGCAGTTGGATTTATTTGTCAGAACAGGAATAAAATAAAGAGACTGGATCAGATTGGCTCCATTACATTATATTTTTTGTAGCAGAAATTGCTGTAAAAATGGTTGGTGTACTTCAGTTAAGAAATTATCCCTTTAAATGAAGGGTGCTAATGGATAAAGTTTCATTAGTGAGTCTGGAAAAAGGATGAAAAGAAAGATGCAGAAGAGACATGTTGAGCTTTATTGCTGCTCAAGTTAAATGAACCCCAAAACTCAATAGTTTATTTAAAGTACAGTAAGGTTCTTCTGTATCTTAAACTTTTTTAGACCCATATAACTGCTTTTCACATTTTTCTGCATAAAACAAATTATGCATATGTCAATTAAGAGGCAATTGGAAGAAATACAAAATAGTTGTGTAGTTGAGTTTAAGTAAAGTTCATTTAAAAATAATGCAGCTTTTAAAAACACTATAAATTGTGAAATAACTAGTATATCAAAACATTAAGATTTGCTCTGTTTTTTATTGGTACCATGAATTTAAAAATTCTTCTATACATCATTCTTAGAAAGAATGAATTCTTGACAGATTTAGCAACTTAGTTAATAGTATAAATAGATCATATAATTTTAAATTTCTTTTCTTTTAATTGCTGGATATTATCTCTATTTTTTAATGTATGCTCTATAATTGCTAACATGCCTATACAGTTTAAAATGACTCATATAACAGAGATTATAACTTGCTGAGTCTTTTTAAAATTTTTTATTCAAACAAGAACAAAAAAAAAGACATGTCACCCATTTCTCCCCATCACCAAACCCTCTTCACTTGCAACTCTTTCTTCCTTCCTTCCTTCCTTCCTTCCTTCCTTCCTTCCTTCCTTCCTTCCTTCCTTCCTTCCTTCCTTCCTTCCTTCCTTTCTTCTTCTTCCTTCCTTTCTTCTTTCTTTCTTTCATTTTTTTCAGTGTGAGGAGGGGAAAAAGAGACAAATTCCCTCATGTGCCCCAACCAGGGTCTACCTGTCAAGCCCACTAAGGGGCCATGCTCTGCCCTTCTGGGGCTATGCTCAAAACCTCACCATGGAACTCTCAGCACCTGAGGTGGATGCCATGGAGCCATCCTCAGCGCCAGGAGGCAACCCACTCCAATTGAGCCACAGCTACGGGAGCGGAAGAGAGAGAGAGAAGTGAGAAGCGGAGAGCTGGAGAAACAGATGGGCGCTTCTCCTGTGTGCCCTGACCAAGAATCAAACCCAAAACATGCATATGCTGGGCTGATGCTCTACCATGAGCCAAATGGCCAGGGCCTCTCTGTCTGTTTTATTTCACAGCATAATGCACTATATATTCATCCACGTTGTAAATGGCAAAATTTTATTCTTTCTTACAGTTGAATAATATTTTGTTGTATAAATATACCACAATTTCTTTATCTCATTTATTGAAGAACTCTTAGATTGTTTCCATATCTTAGCTATTGTAAATAATGCTGTAATGAACATGGTAGTACATATGTCTTTTTGAATTATGTTTTTATTTTCCTTAGATAAACACCCAGAAGTAGAATTGCAGGATTATATGGAAATTTTATTTTAAATTTTTAAGGGAATTCCATACTGCCTTTTCATAGTGTTTGCACCAATTACATGCATACCAACTGTGTAGGAGGATTCCCTTTTCTCCATATCCATAGTTTGCGATATGGGGTTCAAAGCACCAGTGAGCTGTGAAGTAAAGCCTTCTGAGGAAAGCTGAAAAGAAGAAACTGAAGGAAGGGCTGAAAGAGGGAAGATGATAAACTGAAAATGATAACTGAAGCCATGAAAACTGAACAACTTCTAGGGAACAAGAGCCTTGTGTAAATCATCTTTATGTCCTTTGGTTTTCATTACATTTATGCAGCTAATATTCATTTATATACATATTTTACCTTTATTTGTGTAGAATGACTGAATAGATCATGAGTAGGGAATATTATATGACAAGATGGTGAATTGCTTAATGGAATACTAGGGCTGCAAGCAAGAAAGAGGACAGGGCTGAAGATGAAGTGTTAGTCTCTGTGTAGAGTGAGCAATAGAAATTGGGGAGAGGCTCAAAAAGGCAGTGATGAATCAAGCAATTAAACCCACATGTTCAAGAAAACAGGGCTAAGAAGAGGTAGTGATAGAATTTTTTTTAATGGAGGAAAGAGTGAAGAACTAGGTTGGTATCATGTGATGGAGGTCAGGGTTAAAGAGATATTTAATAACAGTGATGAAACTAGGTAGCACTTATTACATGATTACTATCTACCAGGAACAAAGTACCGCAAATGTGCTACCCTGAAGACTAAGTGCCTTATCTCATGTACTCAAAGCAATCCTATGGCATAGGCACTACGTTCATCCTCGTTTTATAGATGAGAGATATTCTTGGGTAAAGGACGCTAAGTAATTTGCTCAAGGTAACACAAATAAGTACATTACAAAGCCAAGTCTAACCCAGTGTGTCTAGTTGTAAAGCCTCTAGAAATCTCTGGCTCTTCAAGTGAAAGATCAACAGTGTCAAATGTAATAGGAAATTCTAGGACACAGAGAAAATATACACACACACACACACACATTTAATTTGGGACAAAATGGCCATCAGTATACATTTTCAGCATGATTATCACAGATACATAAAATAGAAAAAATTAAGGCAATGTGTGAGTTCACTTTTAGGCAAAATAAACAAAAAACTGAATAAGAGAATGTAGATGCTACTAAATGAATGATTGCTAACATTTGTTAACATAGTATAGTCAAGAAGAAAGCCACATTTAAATGGCTAGCAAACCATTTACAGAAAGATAAATTGATAACACACATACATTCTTGTATATACATTTTCAACTTTGAACAGCCACAAAAGTGTTCATCCTAAAGCAATCTAAATGAGATTAGCAAAACTGTGAGCTGTAAGCCAAATCTGTCAGCAGCAGTTTTTGCATGGTTTAGGAGCTAAGAATGCTTTTTCCTTTTCTTAATGGTGAAAAAATTAAAAGCAGAATATTATTCCTTGATAAATGGAAATTTATATAAAATTCCAACTTCAGTGTCCACAAATAAAGTTTGTTGTTTTTTTATCAGGGGGAGGATGTAACCACAGTATTAGTTTACATATTACTTATAACAGCTGTCTCACAGCTGGTAAAGATGAACAGTTTCTAAAGACTTTATGGACCACAAAGAATAGATAATTAGTGTCTGGCTCTTTACTGGATAATGTTTCTATTCTCTGTTTTAAATAATTTCAATTACTTTCTTTTTTTTTTTTTTTTTTTTTTTACAGGGACAGAGAGAAAGTCAGAGAGAGGGATAGATAGGGACAGACAGACAGGAGTGGAGAGAGGTTAGAAGCATCAATCATGAGTTTTTCATTGCCGTTGCGACACCATAGTTGTTCAGTGATTGCTTTCTCATATGTGCCTTGCCGGCGGGCCTTCAGCAGGCTGAGCCACCCCTTGCTGGAGCCAGCGACCTTGGGTCCAAGCTGGCAAACTTTTGCTCAAGCCAGATGGGCCCACGCTCAAGCAGGCGAGCTCCGGGTCTCAAACCTGGGTCCTCCGCATCCCAGTCCGATGCTCTATCCACTGAGCCACCACCTGGTCAGGCTCATTTTTAATATAAATCACAAATGAAGTAAAATTAAATACCTGGCAAAGATGTTTTATTTTTTCTCATAATGGGCATTTCTTTCCATCTATCACCATTTTCATTCTCAGCTATCCAGGAATCAACAGTAAGACAAAACAGCTCACACATGTCTATGTTTTGAAGTCTAATTTCTTCCAGATACTACCTTGGATCTTTTCCACTGTTGTCATGCCCAATACGTATTTTAAAGATTTCACCAATATCTTTAAGATTAATCTGCAACACAAAGGAGAGAAAATATATATATTTTTCTATATCTCTGATTTGATTTTTCAAATTAAAAATTCATATTCAATTTTGAACTTAGTATCTTTTCCCCCCTACATATTCCTCACTAATTTATTTAAAATTAGTTATATGCAACACCATGAAAGGCTGTTACTTATGGCAAAGCATAAATCCATTGATCATGGACAAACTAATAGACAAAATCTAGCTAATTTTTCCTGACTGGTAGGTGGCACAGTGAAGTGAGAGTCGGACTGGAACATGCAGGACCAGGTTGGAAACCCTGGCTTGAGCGTGGGCTCATCTGGTTTGAGCAAGGCTCACTAGCTTGAAACCAAGGTCACTGGCTTGAGCAAGGAGTCACTGGGTCTGCTGTAACCGCCCACCCGTCAAGGCACATATGAAAAAGCAATCAATGAACAACTAAGGTGCCTCAACGAAGAGTTGATACTTCTTATCTCTCTCTCTTCCTTCTATCTGTCTCTCTCTGTCTCTTTCACACACACACACACACACACACACACACACACACACACACACTCCAGCTAATTTTCATTATAGCATTTTTTCTAGTAACTCACTATTATTACCTTGAAAAATAAACATTTTATTGTAATTATTGATATATATTATTTCTTCAGTGGTTATACCTAAAGAATATGATCTAATTTTCTATAATAGATTGGATTTTTCCATTAAAGTCGGATTCTGAGGAAAGAAACCACATATGCTTTTGGATTTAAACTGGGGCTAATCAAATAACCCTGAAACAAAGTAATTTTGTATGGGAAAGACAGTGATTTCTTTTTCCAGTTTTACTGGGAAATAATGACATACATCACTCCACAAGTTTAAGGTACAAAATATGATGGTTCATTCATTTTCACATATAGATAAAACAAAAAAAAAGAATAAAAGAGAAATATTTTCTCTTTGTGATGAGAACTCATAGAGTTTGTTAACTAGTCATCATGTTGTACATTATATCCCTGGCCCTTACTTGCCTTATAATTGGAAGTTTGAACTTTTTGACTACCTTTAACCAGTGTCCATCCCCCCACCCTCCACCTCTGGTAACAACAAATCTCATCTCTTCTCTAGGAGTTTGGTTTCTTTTTGGAATCTTTTTTTTTTAATTCCATATATAAGTGAGATCATTTAGTAACATGGAAAAGGCATACGGGGGTGGGGGGAGGACGATGGAGATGCAGAGACCTTACTTGGGAGACCAGGTTCAGTGATGCAGATTCACTTTATTCAGGAAGTAAGCTAGCTTATATAGACAGGTTCAACCCATAGGGTGTTACAGCGTGTTCTTCAAAGCCAATGGCTGAAAAGGTCAGAGAGCTGCCTGGTCGGCTCTGAGTCACTTCCTTACAGCTGGTGAGCTCCCTCCTGGGTGTGCCTAGAAGGGTTTCCAGCACTGGAATGTTCTCACAGCATTCCATCAGCCACAGCTGCTAGGAATGCGCTCTGCACTCTACCTACATAGTAATACCTTCAAGGTCTGTTTATTTTGTTACAATGGTTAGATTTCCTAATTTTTCATGCCTTAATAATATTTAATTGTATATGCATAACAAAATTTCTTTATCCATTCGGTTATTGATGGACAGAGATTTTTATAATGTATTGGCTAATATAAATAATTCTGTTATGAATATGAAAGTTCAGGTATCTTTTCAAGATAGTGTTTCCATTTCCTTTAGATATATTCCCAGAAGTAGAATTGTAAATCATATGGCAGTTTTATTTTTAATTTTTAAGGAATCTTCATATTCTTTATCATAGTGGTGCACCAATTTGCAATCACATCAATAGTGCACAAATGCTCCTTTTTCTCCACATTCACATCAGCACTTGTTAGCTCTTTCTTTTTCTTTTAATTTTTTATTTTATTTAGAAATTAAATTTAATGGAGTGACATCGATCAATAGGAGTACATAGATTTCAGGTAAACATTTCTATAGCATTTGAACTTTTGATTATGTTATGTACCCATCACCCCAAGTCAAATCATTTTCCATCACCATGTATTTGTGCCTCTTTACTCCCTTCTCCCTATCCACTCCCCTACATCCCCCTCCCCCTGGTAACCACTTCACTTTTACCTATGTCCATAAGTCTCAGTTTTATATACCACCTATGAGTGAAATCATAGTTTTTTGCTTTTTCTGATTTACTTATTTTACTTAATATAATGTTCTCAAGGTCCATCCACGTTGTTATAAAGACACATGCACCCCATGTTCATCACAGCATTATTCACAGTGGTCAAGACATGGAAACAGCCAAAATTCTTTTCTTTTTGGTGAAAGCCATTCTGACATCTGATATCTCATGGTGACTCTGATGTTGGAGCAGTATCAGTAATGTGAGCAACAAGTAATTTGATTTTATACTCCTTTTCACTTCACCAAAGACCTAATTACTGGACACAATAAATATTTTCAAGTACAGGCATACCTCAGAGTATTATAGGTTCTATTCCAGACCATCCAATAAAGCAAGTATCATAATTAGGTAAGTCACATAAAGTTTTTGTTTTCCCAGTGTATATAAAAGTTTGTTTACACTGTACTTTAGTCTGTTAAATGTGTAATAGCAGTATGTCTCAAAAACAATGCACATGCCTTAATTTCAAAAATATTTACTGCTAAAAATGTTAACCATTGTCTGAGCCTTTAGTCATATATTTGTACTAGTGGAGAGTCTTGCCTCAATGTTGATGGTGAAACAAAGCTTCTGTTTGTAAAGCATGCAATATTTGTGAAGTGCAATAAAGCAAAGTGCAAAAGAACAAGGTATGTTTGTATCAATCACTATTCAGAATGAGCAACATTTTTCTTTTGAAGATAAGTAACACATTAATAGCAAAAATTGGACAAATCAATGCATACAGGCACGCGTCAGATATACTGTGGATTTAGTTCCAGACCACCACAACAAAGTATCACAATGAAATTAGTTGATATTTTCTTTGCTGGTGGAAAGTCTTATCTTTAACTTGTAAAAAACGGAATTATCTGTAAAGCACAATAACACAATAAAATGAAGTGTGCCTATTTAGGTCCAAAATAAATAGTTTTGATATTAGTAATTATATAATTATTACTTAGAGGGGTCTAAAGAAAGTAGCTGATAACCACAATGGGGAGAAGGGAACTGAAGACCATTTACTTTAATCTTACAGGTATATTTTCAATGCCTTGATCCTCCAGCACTGAGCTGAGTGTTCAGATGGGAAGAGCAGATAAACCAAGGAAGATCAGACAGCCCACACAGGTCGCAGGACAGATAACAGGGAAAAGAGGTGTGAAGAGGCTTCTAAAAGAATAACCAGAAAATTTATACTGCATTTTGTGTCCAGCCCACCATAATCCCCCCTTTGTCTTTAGCTCACTTGATTGCAGTAGTTGGGAAAATTAGATAGTAATTTGAGGATTATTCAAGAGAGAATTTGAGGATTATCATAAGAAAGGACATTTTACTTTATAAATGAAAATGAAAACATTCATGCAAAAAAATAGCAGAAAAGATTTTTAAAGTAGAAAAATAAACTTGAAAAATATACATTCCCTTTAAAGTTCTATAATAAAATACATATTTTACATTTTTAAAATGATGGTTTTTTACACTAAAAGTTGTATATTAGAGAATGATTACATATAAGGATTAGTCTGCGTTTTCAGTAAAAACAACATGGCTAGTGGATCTGTGAATATTCTTTCAAATGTTTATGAAAAAAATATTTCATTTAAGGTACCTACTTTTAAATGCAGATCTTAGTCCAGACATTTTTGCATATGTAATTACTGTTGAGTTGCATTGTTCTAACTTGGAGACGCTATATCTCTTCATGCAAAATTTCAGTAATTTTCTTAAATGCTAAGTAAGTTCTTTTTTAAAACTTAAATCTATTTTAAAAGCAAATTTCATGTTGTACAAAGTCTGTAGTCTTTGTTCAGGAATGCTTTCATAGTTTCAAAGAACACACTGGAGCTCAAATTAGCTTTGTGATCACTGAAAACCCATCAGGGTCATTTTTATCTTAACATCTCATTTTACACAGGATAGTTATTTTACATATTTCTTGCCCTTAAAGGTGTATTATGACTTAAAATCACAGGAAGAAATCTAGAAGAACAGACTAAAAACTTGAGTTCTAATATGTTAGCAATACTGAAAATTATAAAGGTAATCTTTTTCTGGATTATTATCAATGATCTTTTAAAAATTGTATTTATTGAGCTGACACTGGTTAACAAATTATACGGATATCAGGTACACAATTTTACAACACATCTTCTAAGCACCGTATTATGTGTTCACCTGCACCCGAAAATCAAGTCTCTGTCCATCATCATTTGTTTCCCCCACATCCTCCTTCACCTTTCTTCAGCAATCACCACACATCGTCCATGTCCATGAGTTCTTTTCTCTCTTAGTTTTGTCTCATTTTGATCAATTCCTCTACCCCCTTTACCTAGTGTCACCGTTCCCCCTGGTAGCTTCAGCCCGTTATCTATGAGTCTGTCTCTATTGTCACTAGAGAAAGCAAGCAGTATGGAGTTACATCAAAAAATTAAAAATGACACTGCCTTATGATGCAGCAATTCCACTTCTGGGGTTATATCCAAAGACACCTGAAATACTAATTTGACAGATAGAACATATGCGCCCCTAGAGTTCTTGCAGCATTATTTACAATAGCCAAGATTTGGAAGCCATCCAAGTGCCTATCAGTAGATGAGTGGATAAAAGGTTGTGGTATATTTATACAATGAAATACTACTTGTTCATAAAGAAGGAAATATACCTTTTGTCACAGCATGGATGGACCTAGAAAGTGCTGTGCTAAGTGAAATATGCCAGTCAGAAAAAGACAAGTACCCTATGATTTTATTCATATGTAGAATTTAATGGACAAAATGGATTAAGGTAATTTTTAAAGAGCAAGTAAGTGACACCACTATAAAACAAACAAACAAAAACATCAACAAGTATAAATAATTCACTGAATGGCACAACACAAAAATGAAAAGGAGATGTATTATTCTCTACACATGCCCTGGGTAGAAATTCTTGATGTTAATCAGCCCACTGTACAGGAAGCAAGATACTCATAATTTTTTATAGGCTACCATTGGTAAGCACTTTTTCAGGGACACTGCCCCCTGGCTGTTTCTGTATACCAACCATGTCATTTCTCTTGAAAGAACTAAAAAATAAACCTTTCTTGCACAAATAATATTTAAACCTTTTTAAAGTGGGGTACTTTTATGTCTGAGAATGTTCAGACTTCTTTTTGAAACTAAATATAAATCCCTGAATTAAAGAATGCCTTAGTTTTTTTATTTTTGATGCCAATTACAAACTAAGTTCAAAAACCTTTTCCCCATCAATCTTAAAAAGCTTAGAAAGCCTAACCTGTGGTGGCACAGTGGATAAAGTGTCGACCTGAAATGCAGAGATTGCCTGTTCAATACCCTGGTCAAGGCACATGTGGGAGTTGATGCTTCTTGCTCCTCTCCCCTTCACTCTCTCTCTCTCCTCTCTCTATAAAAATGAATAAATAATTAAAAAAAAAACTTAACACAGTGAGCTCAGCTTCTACCAGGTTTGCCCAGTTCTCACTCTCTGACTCTGACATTCACTTTCACAGTGAGAGCTTCTTAGTCACCTGATTACTCTGAGTTATACCACTGAAGATTTGATAACTACTAGCTCTAAATAAATTCTGAGTACATTACACTCCATAGTATCCCTTTATTAAGAAAACTTAATAAACTTCAGCATTTGGTCTTTCTTAGTTGCTGACAATTTACTAATTTCCTTACCAAACTTTGAACTCTTTGAGGAACTGGGTTCTATCATCTTTTCTGTATACTTAGTATTTACACAGCATTTGGCATGTAATAAATTGATATAACATTTGTTGAATAAATAACTTAATTGTTTATTTGTTTTTTGTTAATTGTCATATATTTTCTTTATTCTCTCTGATTTTTACCCAAATCTTAGTGTATAAAAAATTTCATGATAATTTGAAAAATTATGATAATTTTTCATGACATATTTATGAACCTCTGACATATTCTTAAGCCTCTGTAACTAGAAAAAAAATTTAGTCATACTTTGACCCACTTTTGCTTTTATAAGAAAATTCAGAAGTAATTTGTGATCTAATTAATGCTGTACAAATGAATGAAAAGGGAGCTTTTATTTTATTATGTCATCTATGATTTTGACCATGAATTAACTCTGTTGAGAAACAAATCCTGATATCTTTATAAAAGAATTATATGAGTAAGATTAAGCTCAATCTCACATAGTATATATCTTTGATTTATTCTAACATAGAAAAAATATTTTTTCTAGATTTTCTCAGAAATCTTGATACATCTTGAAAAATATAAACAGATTGTGATCAATTCTGTATTTAAGCTATAATGTCATTAATGGTAGCTCTAATTTGATAGCAATAATAATAATTAACTCCAGATGAAATATAAAATATTGTGTGAAGGCACTAGAAAGTAACTAAAGCAGGCAGATTAAGAAGGGATTTAACCTTGAAATAATAGGGGAAAAGATTTTACCTTTGAAAATGGGCAAAAATCTATATTTGCATGGCTTTTACTCCTGAGGGGATTCCCAATACTACAAAGCACAGAGGGTAGAACTCAAACAATAAACCAGTATAATCTGTTGAAAGGGAATAGATTGAATTTGGGACTGCCAATATAGCTGGAAATTGGCAGGGGAAATCCTAGCGTGGAGGAAACAAAATAGGCAATCCCTAAAATGTGTATATTAATGCCAGCCAGATCCTAGACCAGTGATGGGCAATCTTTTGAACTTGGTGTATCAAAATTAGCCAAAAAACCAAGCATAACTCGGGTGGTGTGTCACTTCGAGAAAAACGGCCTAACTGGAAGTCCCAGAACTAGACTCTCTGTGCCGGAGTTCTGTTGTTTTGGTCTACAGACCTCCAGCACAGAGTGTCTACACTACAGCAAATGTTTTATCCTCGGCTTCTGCACCTGCCCATGCAGGAGCCGAATATGAAAATTTCTTCTTGGCATGTGGCCCCATACTTCTCTGGTATGCGGCCACATGCGGCCGCTGTCATCGAAAATGGCTACGCATGTCAGTGCTGAAACGCATGTCATAGGTTCGCCACCACGGTTCTAGACCAACCACTACACTATGTGAATGCATAGTAAGACTTTAAGGAGCTTAGAGAGATTATAACAGCAAACAAGCTGTCACAACTGAGTGAGAATTTCAGCTGCTACTTGCAACAGGTATGAGACTTTATAGTTTGAGTACCACCAAGTTATTTAGAGCATGGTAGATACCTGGGGTTTGCCATTCAATCCCCAGAAGTGCCATGCATTAGAAATGAATACTACATTTTATTTCTTCCCAGCTGAACATACAAAAAATATATACTTGCTTTAATTGGACATAAAAACAAACCACCAAAAATTCAAAGTAATCCATTATAATTTAACAAAATACAACATTCTTTAGAGATTTATAACAGAACCAGAGTCTCTACACTATTATTCATAAGGTCTAATATATAATAAAATATCATTAGACATATGAAAAAACTAGAAGTTGTTATTCATAGTCAATAGAAAAAGCAGTTAATAAAAAGAAACTCCCAAAAAACTTTGATGTTAAAATTAGTAGACAAGGACTTTAAAACAGCTATAATAAATATGGCAAAGAATCTACAGGAAGATATGTATGAAATGAATGAAGTTATGGGACTTTTCAGAATATAAATGGAAATGGTAAAAAGAAAAAAAATGGATTTTCAAGATCCCAAAATTTTAAAAACAAAAATTAATTTATAAAAAATAAAAAAAAATAATGTTCCATTTTATTCTCTTTGTGTTATTTTTAAAGAGAAGTTAACTACTATTATTTTTATTTCCTAATATATAACATCTCTCTTTTATTTTCTGGCTTCTTTTAAGATTTCTTATCTTTTTTATTAATTCAATGGAATTAACAACAGACTAAGTACAAAATAAGAAGATGTCAGGACATTGGAAGAAATATTAATAGAAATTATTTATACTGAAGTATGCAATAGAAAAATAAATGAACAAAAATATTTTAAAAAGCATTAGTAACCTGTGAGACAATATCAAGTAAATGAATAGATAAGTAATTGGAGTCTTATAAAGAAAAGAGAGAGAGAATGGGACAAAAAAGTATTTTTTAAAATAGTTATCAAATTTTTCCAAGCCTGATAAAAAATTACAAAAACATAAAAAATTCAGAAATCATAGTGAATCCCAAGTAAAATTTATAAAAAGAAATTTATACCTAAACAAATCATAGTCCTATTGATAAAAAGAATAAGAAATCTCAAAAGCAGCCAAAAGAATAAAAGAGAGACATTATATGTAAGAGAATAAAAATAACTGTAGTCAACTTCTCTTTAGAAATAACAAAAAGAGAGTACAATGGAACATTGTCTTTATTTATTTATTTTTGCTACTCTCACACTTGAAATTTATTAATATCACCTAATATGCTGACTATATCCAATTTTCAAGATTATAGTGCAAATGTCTTTTTTACCCATTTTTCTTGTGCTATTTTTTAATTTTTTAATGATTTTAAAATAATTCATTATATTTACATGGTTTTAAGTGTCCCACAAAATATAACACCCTCAAACACCTTCATTGTGCTTCCCAAGCACCATGCAAAGTCTCTATCCATTCCCAGTTCCCCTTTTGCAACCCCCCTGACCTCCATACCCCTTTCCCTCTGAGAATTGCTGACCTATTATCTGTAATTATATATTATGTATATATAATTGGCTATTCCCTTCATTGTTCTTCCTCTGAGAGCTGTCCCTCTGTTCCTTGTGACCCTGACACTGTTTCTACTTTGCTCCTCAGACTGTGTTCATTAGATTTCACATATAGGTTGAGATCGTAGGATACTGTCTTTCTCTGCCTGGCTTATTTCACTTAGCATAATAATCTCCAAGTCCATCCATGCTTTTGCAAAAGGTAAAGTTTCCTTATTTTTGTGGCCATGTAGTATTCTATTGTGTATATGTATCATTGCTTTTTAATCCACTCATCCATGGATGGACACCTGGGCTGTTTTCAGATAAAGATGGGGATACATATCTTCTTTTGAATTAGTGTTTTGAGATTCTTAGGCCTAGGCCATATTCCTAAAAATAGAATAGCTGGGTCATAAGACATTGGACAATGTCTTTAAAATGTTAAGTAAAAGGAAAAGTTGTAAAACTAGATCTTTTTATTTAGTAATAAAATTCTTTAAAAATGAAAGCAAATAAATATATTTTCATTCTAACAAAAGCTAAGAAAATTTATAACCAGCCAACTTGTACTACAAGAAATGCAAAGATGAGTCTTTCAGGCTTCAATGTTATGATATCAGATTTCTAGGAAGATAAGAGGATTATAAAATACCAAAGATTTTTTCTGTTTTTGGAAAATTTTATAAATAGAGGTCTACTGTTTAGAGCAATGTTTGAGGCTATTTAATATATGTAGAAATAAAAAAAAAGAGCTAGAATTTAATAGTAAAGAAAAATATTCCAATAGAAAATAGAAAAGGAGGAACAAAGTATACTTGCAAATCATATATTTAATAAGTTTTTAGTATCTAGAATATATGAAGAACTGTTAAAACAACAGTAGTGTTCAGCCACTGTGAAAAACAATTTGGCAGTTTCTCATGAATTTAAATACACTATTGACATAAGATCCAATAATTCCACTCCTGGGTATACACTCAAAAGAACTGAAAACAGGTGTTGAAGCAAACACTTGTAAATAAATGTATATAATAGCATTATTCATGCAGCCAAAAGATGGAAACAACTTCAATGTGTATCATTGGATGAATATATCTTAACAAATTGTGGTATATACAAACAATGAAATAGTATTCGTTCATAAAAGAAATGAAGTATTGACATACACTTTATTAAGGGTGTATCTCAAAAACATTATGCTAAATGAGAGAAGCCAGACACAAAGACCACAAATTGTATGGGTGTATTTATAGCTGTTATTTAACAATATGGGTTTGAACTATGTAAGTCCCTTTATACTCTGAAGCTATATTTTCAATCAGCAGTTGGGTATCTGCATACATAGAGAACCAAATTAAGTTATACATGGTTTTTTTACAGTGTGGAGATGGGCATCCCTAACTTCCACATTGATCTAAGGTCAATTGTGTTTGAAATTTCCAGAAGAGGTTAATCCAAGATGCAGAAGGCTGATTAGTGCTTGTTAGAAGCTGTCTGTTATCTGGGAATGCAAGAAGAAAGAAAGGAAATAACTGCTAGTGGGTACAAAGTCTATTTTTAGAGTGATGAAAATGTTCTGGAACTAGATACATGTAGTAATTGCATAACACTATGAATGTACTAAATGCCACAGAGTTATATATTTGAAAATGGCTCATTTGATGTTATGTGAATTTTCTATCAAAAACAAAAGAGTGAATGGACTATACATTCCAATTAAATGGCAGGGATCAAGTGATGGAACTGAAAAATGCCCAACACCCAACTGTATGCCATATACAAGAGTTGTACACAATATAGACACAGGCAGTTTAAAAGGCAAAGAATGGGAATATGAGATAACAGTTAAACAGTAAGCATAGCATAAGAAAACTGATTGACTATATTAATATTAGGTAATGCCAGTTTCAAGGAGTAATAATGAAGATAAAGAGAGACAATTAGGGGGACAAAAGAGTCAATTCAACAAAATGATATAACAATATTAAGTGTCATGGCACCTAATAACAGTTTTAAAACTGGAAGAAAACTTCGCCAGAATGAAAGGGAGAAGTAGATAAACCTACAATCATGTAGTTGGAGGTGTTAGTGCCCTTCTCTCAACAATTGATGTAAGTCAATTAAATCAATAAGAATTTAGAAGAATATCAATACTATCTACCAATTTAGCCTAATTGACATTTAGAAAACATTATATTTACAACTACATAATGCAAATTCTTTTCTTTTTCTTTCTTTAGATTTATTTATTTATTTTCAGAGAGAGAGAGAGAGAGAGAGAGAGAGAGAGAGGAGAGAGAAGGAGGGGATGAGCGGAAAGCATCAATTCTCATATATGCCTTGACCAGGCAAGCCCAGGGTTTCAAACCAGTGACGTCAGCATTCCAGGTTGACGCTTTATCCACTGTGCCACCACAGATCAGGCACATATTATTCTCAATTCTATATTTTAAGAAAATCTAGCTGCATAAATTTCCCAATTTAAAGATATAACAACATCAATTATGCATAGAATTCTGGGTTTAGAAAGTAAATCAGCAAAAGGCATTCCTCCACAAAGTAGGCAATAAAAATTCAGAGTATGTTGACCGTAGAACAATGTACATTATTCTGCAATGACTGCAGTGAGAAGTGCTCCCTCTGTCCATTATGCCCTTACCTTCCTTTTTTGCCTGCCCAAAACTTTCACACTTTTTAAGATTCTGCTTAAGTAACATTTTCTTAAATATTATTACTCTGGGTGTAACAAGCCCAAACCAGTTGCTCTCTGCAGACCAAGCTGCCTTTTTCTAGTCAAACATTCCTAACTGCATCTTTCACATAACTGCTATACTCAAATAAATAAGGCAAAAATTGATGGACCTGAAAAGAGAAATAAACGCATCTGCATCTATATTTGTAGACTTCAATAATCTTCTCTCAACAAGAGACAACAAGGTAGAAAATTAGGAAAGCTATAAAACAAATAACAGGATCCAATAAACATTGCATTTAACAATAACAGAATATGCAATCATTTTAAGCACTCATGGAACATATGTCAAGATGGACCATATCTTGGGTTATAAAACAATCCTCAACTAATTTTAAAAATTTCAATCATCCAGATTATGTTCTCTGTCTACAAGAGAATCAAATTACAAATCAACAATATAAAGATAACATGAAAGTCTTCAAACATTTAGAAACTAAACGAAGTGGTTTTAAGTAAGCCATGCATCAAAGGGGAAGTCTCAGGGAAATATAAAACATGCAGTGAACAGAATGAAAATAAAAATACAATATAAAAAATTTGAGAAACATAGCTAACACAGTTATGAGAAGGAAATTGATAACACCAAACACATACACTAGAAAAGAAGAAATGACTCAAATAATGTAAGTGTTCACCTTCAGAAATTAGAAATAGAAGATCAACATGAACTCAAAGCAGCAGAAAGGAAGAAATAAAGATGTCAGAAATCAATACAATTATAACAGAAGAACAATAGAGAAATCAATGAAATAAAATGCTGTTTTTAAAGTAATCAATAAATACAATAAACCACTTGTAAAAGATAAAGGAAGAAAAGAAATGACAAATAAAATGGGATTTTACTATATAGTAGTTCTAGAGACATCAAAAAGATAAGCAAACACTACAAACAATTCAACACAAATAAACTAACCACTTAGATGAAGTAGATCACTTCATCAAAAGAAACCCAAATAAGCACAACTCACCCAATATTCAATAGATCTCATTTAAATAGCCATAAAATTAGTAAAGTAACTGAATTTTAAGATTTCTGAAAAGAAATCTCCAGGCACAGAGATGATTTCACTGGAGCAGCCTATCAAATAGTTAAAGTCATATTAATTCTACATACTCTTTTCTAGAAAATAGAAAATGATAAAACTCTTCCTAACTCATTATATTTAAAAAATAAAAATAGAAAAAGAATAAAAAAACAACAGACCCAAATAAGTCATCAATAAAGATAATAAAATCCCAAACGAAAAGATTAGCAAATAGAATTTAGCAACATATAAAAAGTTATAATGAACAAGATTGATTTATTCTGGTATAAAGTCTGGTTCAACATTTGAAAATTAATTGAATGCACCATGTTGATAAGCTAAAGAAAAGAAAGTTGCATAATTATGTTAATAGATATAGAAATAATATTTGAAAAATTCAATACTCATTCATGATAAAAATTTCCAGAAAAATAATATCAACATGATGAAGAGAATTTACAAAAACTAACAAACAAACATCTTGCAGCTAACACTTAATGATGAAAAACTGAAAGCTTTTACCTCAGATGAGAAGAGGGCAAAAATGTCTACTTTCAGCATTCTTACACAAAATAGTCCTGATAGTTCTAATAAATACAATGATGAAACATAAAAAAGGCATGTGGATCAGAATTCTTAGACATTATACAAAAACATAATCCATAAAAAAAAGAAGGATGAATTGAATTTCATCAAAATTAAAAATTTTTGCTCTGTAAAAAATCCTATTAATGGGATAAAAATTCAAGCTACAGAAAGAAAATACTTGCAAATCACATATCTGAAAGAGGACTAATACTGAATATATAGAGTTTATATATTCATATATATATCCATTTTTTCTATATATAGACTATAAATTCTATAATGAATGTGGATAGATATATATGTGTACATAAAAACAAAACAAACTTCTCAAAAGTCAAAATTAAAAAGAAAGTGTACTGGTCAGATGATATAAAATTTCACCAAAAAGAATATTTAGATGACAATAGGCACATGAAATGATGCTTTGTGCCTGACCAGGTGGTGGCGCAATGGATAAAGCATCCATCAGACTGGGATGCAGAAGACCCATGATCGAAACCCTGAACTTGCCTGCTTGAGTGCGGGCCCATCTGGCTTGAGCAAAAGCTCCTCAGCTTGGACCCAAGGTCGCTGGCTCCAGCAAGGGGTGGCTCGGTCTGCTGAAGGCCCGCAGTCAAGACACATGTGAGAAACCAGTCAATGAACAACTAACTATGGTGTTGCAAGGGCAATGAAAAACTATTGATTGATGCTTCTCATCTCTCTTTGTTCCTGTCTGTCTGTCCCTATCTATCCCTCTCTGTGACTCTCTCTGACCCTGTTAAAAAAAAAAAAAAAAAGAAACGATGCTTTGTAATAGGGAAGTGTGCATTAAGACTGCACACGATACATCTATTAAGACAGCTAAGGATATCACTATACATCTATTAGGAGAGTTAAAATAAAAAAATTAATGGCTATGCCAAATGCCTACAATGATTTAAAAAACCCAGAAAACAACCATATTGCTTAAACATCTTATAAATTTCCATCTGGAAAAAAGATTGGAAGTTTTCTGAAAAAAATTAAACATACATTCCCATAACTTTCACTAATTATACTGTTGCCGATTAACCCCCAAAATGAAAACTTATATCAACACAAAAGCCTATACACAATTGTCCTAACTTATGTTTTTATAACAGTTCCTAACTAGAAACAACCAAAATTTCCCTCAGTAGGTAAATTGATATGCAAACCGCAATACATCCACACCATGGACTACTACTCAGCCATAAAAAAGAATAAAATATTGATACATGCAACAACATGGATGGATCTCAATGACATTGTGGTAAATAGGGAAAATAAGCTATTACCAGAATGCCACAGGCTGTATGATCTCAAATGTTTAATATTCTCAAAATAAAAAAATTATAGAGATTAAAAACAGAACAGTGTTTGCCAGGGATGGTGGTGGTACATCAGTGGGGTGAGGACTTTGACTATAAAGTGATAGCACAAGGGAAATTTTGGGGTATGAAATAGCACCAAACATATGTTGATCGTGGAGGTGGTTATATGAATCTATGCACCTGATTAACTGACATAAAACTATACATACAGATTGTACCAATGCTAAAGTCTTGACTTGATATCAAACTATATATAAAATAAAATAATTCGAAAAAACTAGGTGAAGGGTACATGGAAATACATCGGGTATTTCCATAACTTCCTATGAATCTACAACACTGGAGAACGATTGTTTTTTTCATTTTCTATACATGAGGTTTTTAAACTTTTTCTATATATATCTGCATCGCTGATTCAAACCCAGAAATCTATATTTTGGTGCATGCTCTAATTTTTCTTTAATGTATTATATTTGTAAATTGTACTTATGATGAAATTTATTTATTTTATTTTTTGTTTTATTTTATTTTATTATTATTATTTTAAATTTTAATGCGGTGAAATTGATAAATCTGGGCACATAAGTTCCGAGAAAATCTTTCCAGGTTATTTTGACATTTGATTATATTGCGTACCCATCACCCAAAGTCAAATTGTCCTCTGTCACCTTCTATCTGTTTTTAATTGTGACCCTCCTCTCTCCCTACCCCTCCCTCACCTCCCCCTCCCTCCGGTAACCAGTACACTCTTGTCCATGTCTCTGAGTCTCATTTTTATGTCCCATCTATGTATGGACTCATATAGTCCTTAGTTTTTTCTGATTTATTTACTTCACTCAGTATAATGTTATCAAGGTCCATCCATTTTGTTGTAAATGATCCGATGTCACCATTTCTTATGGCTGAGTAGTATCCCATATAGTATATATGTACCAAAGCTTTTTAATCCACTCATCCTCTGATGGACACTTGGGCTGTTTCCAGATCTTTGCTATTGTGAACAATGCTGCCACGAACATGGGGGCGCAAATCTTCTTTTCGAACAGAGCTATGGTGTTCTTAGGGTATATTCCTATAAGTGGGATAGCTGGGTCAAAAGGCAGTTTGATTTTTAATTTTTTGAGGAATTACCAAACTGTTTTCCACAGTGGCTGCACCAGTCTGCATTCCCACCAGCAGTGCAGGAGGGCTCCCTTTTCTCCACATCCTCTCCAGTACTTGTTCTGTGTTGTTTTGCTGATGAGTGTCATTCTGATTGGTGTGAGGTGGTATTTCATTGTGGTTTTTATCTGTATTTCTCTAATGATTAATGTTATTGAGAACTTTTTCATATGCCTATTGGCCATCTGTATGTACTCTTTGGAGAAGTGTCGATTCATTTCTTTTGCCCATTTTTTTTTTGATTGGATTGTTTCTCTCTCTGGTGTTGAGTTTAATAAGTTCTTTATAAATTTTCGTTATTAACCCCTTATCAGACATATTGTCAAATATGTTCTCCCATTGTGTGATTTGTCTTTTTATTCTGTTCTTATTGTCTTTAGCTGTGCAAACACTTTTTAGTTTGATATAGTCCCATTTGTTTATCCTGCCTTTTATTTCATTTGTCCTTGGAGATAAATCGGCAAATATATTGTTGTGCCAGATGTCGGAGAACTTACTGCCTATGTTTTCTTCTAAGATGCTTATGGTTTCACGGCTTACATCTAAGTCTTTTAACCATTTTGAGTTTGTTTTTGTGAATGGTGTAACTGATAGTCTAGTTTCATTTTTTTTGCAGGTGATGTCCAATTTTCTCAACTCCATTTGTTAAATAGGCTGTCTTTACTCCATTGTATGTTCTTTCCTCCTTTGTCAAATATCAGTTGTCCATAAAGCTTTGGGTTTATTTCTGGGTGCCTTTTCTGTTCCATTGATCTATGTGCCTGTTCTTATGCCAGTACCAGGCTGTCTTGAGTATAATGGCCTTGTAGTAAACCTTGATATCTGGAAGAGTGATACCTCCGCTTTATTATTTTTTTTTATGATTGCTGATGCTATTCATGTTCTTTTTTGTTTCCATATTAATTTGTGGAATATGTGTTCTATATCTTTGAAGTATATCATTGATATTTTAATTTGTATTGCATTGAATTTATAAATTGCTTTGGGTAGTATAGACATTTTAATGATGTTTATTCTTCCTAACCATGAGCACAGTATATGCTTCCACTTGTTTGTATCTTCCTTGATTTCTTTTATCAATGTTTTATAATTTTTTGAATAGAAGTTCTTAACCTCCTTGGTTAAATTTACCCATAGGTACTTAATTTTTTTGGTTGCAATAGTGAAGAGGGTTGTTTCCTTAACTTCTTTTGCTGACAGTTCATTGTTGGTATTTAAAAATGCCTCTGATTTCTGAGTATTAATTTTATATCCTGCCACCTTGCTGAATTCATTTATCAGGTTCAATAGTGTTTTGACTGAGACTTTAGGGTTTTCTATATACAATATCATATCATCTTCAAATAATGACAGTTTTACGTCATCTTTTCCAATTTGGATGCCTTTTATTTCTTCTTCTTGTCTGATTGCTATGGCTAAGACTTCCAGAAATATGTTGAATAAGAGGGGTGTAAAGGGGCACCCTTGCCTGGTTCCTGATCTTAAGGGGATTGCTTTTAATTTTTGCCTATTTAGTATGATGTTTGCTGTTGGTTTGTCATAGACTGCCTTTATCATGTTAAGGTATGTTCCCTGTATTCCCGCTTTACTGAGAGTTTTGATCATGAATGGGTGCTGGATTTTATCAAATGCTTTTTCTGCATCTATTGAATTTATCATGTGATCTTTGTCCTTTCTTTTGTTTATGTGATGAATCACATTGATTGATTTGCGAATATTGAACCAGCTTTGCCTCTCCAGAATAAATCCCACTGGATCATGGTGTATGATTTTTTTTCATATATTGCTGGATCCAGTTGGCTAATATTTTGCTGAGAATTTTAGAATCTAAATTCATCAGTGATATTAGCCTATAATTCTCTTTCTTTGTGCTATCTTTGCCTGGTTTTGGTATCAGAATTATGCTCGCATCATAAAAGGAGTTTGGAAGTCTTCCTTCTTGAATTTTTTAAAATAGATTAAGAAGGGTAGGAGTTAGTTCTTCTCTGAATTTTTGTAGAATTCACTTATAAAGCCATCAGATCCAGGACTTTTCTTTGTTGAAAGTTTTTCGATAACTGTTTTAATCTCATTTGTTGTAATTGGTCTGTTTAGGTGTCTGATTCTTCCAGATTGATTTTTGGAAGATTATATGATTCAAGAAATTTGTCTATTTCACCTAGGTTGTCTAATTTTTTGGCATAGAGTTCTTCATAGTATTTTCTTACATACTTTGTATTTCTGTGGGGTCAGTTGTTATTTCTCCACTCTAATTTCTAATTTTATTTATTTGAGTCTTCTATCTTTTTTTTTTGATGAGTCTACTTAAAGGTTCATCAATCTTGTTTACCTTTTCAAAGAACCAGCTTCTGGTTTCATTGATCCTCTCTATTGTTTCCATAGTCCTACGTCATTTATTTCTGTTCTAATCTTTATTATTTCCTTCGTTCTACTAGTCCTGGGCTTTATTTGCTGTTGTTTTTCTAGTTCATTTAGATATATGGTCAAGATGCTTATTTGAGCTTCATCTAACTTTCTATAGTATGTCTGTAGTGCTTTGAACTATTTGTGTCCCATAAATTTTGAGTTGATGTATGCTCATTATCATTAGTTTCTAGAAAAATTTTATTTCTTCTTTGATCTCATTGTTAATCCATTCATTATTTAATATCATGCTATTTAGTTTCCAAGTGTTTGAGTATTTTTCAGTTTTTCTTTTGTTGTTAATTTCTAGTTTCATGGCATTGTGATCAGAGAAAATGCTTGATATGATTTCAATCTTCTTAAATTTGTTGAGACCACTTTTGTGTCCTAACATGTGGTTTATCCTAGACAATGTACCATGAGCGCTTGAAAAGAATGTATATTGTACTGCTTTAGGGTGAAAAGTTCTGAAGATATCTATTAAATTGAGTTGATCTAGTGTATCCTTTAAGTCTGCTGTTTCTTTATTAATTTTCTTTCTTGAGCATCTATCCAGTGATGTTAGTGGGGTATTGAAATCCCCTCCTATTATAGTATTTCTGTTAATCTCGCCCTTTATATCCATCAAAGTCTGCTTTATGTATGTTGGGGCTCCTATGTTCAGTGCATAGATATTTATAATGGTTATATCTTCCTTTTGAATTAGTCTCTTTATCATTATGTAGTATCCTTCTTTATCTCTTACTACAGCCTTTGTTTTTTTTTTGTTTTTTTTTTATTAACTTTAATGTGGTGACACCAATAAATCAGGGTACATATGTACAATGAAAACATATCCAGATTATCTTATCATTCAATTGTGTTGCATACCCATCACCCAAAGTCAAATTGTCCTCTGTCATCTTCTATCTGGTTTTTCTTGTGCCCCTACCCTTCTTCCTTTCCCACCCTCCCCTCCCTCCTCCCACCCCGTAACCACCACACTCTTGTCCATGTCTCATAGTCTCACTTTTATGTCCCACCTATGTATGAATTCATGCTGTTCTCAGTTTTTTTTTTCTGATTTACTTATTTCACTTCGTATAACAGCCTTTGTTTTAAAATCCATTTTGTCAGATATAAGTATTGCTTCCCCAGATTTCTTTTCATTTTCATTTGCATGAAATATTTCTTTTCATTCTTTTGCCTTCAGTCTATGTGCAGCTTTTATTTCAAGGTGTGTCTCTTGTAGACAGCATATGTATGGGTCCTGTTTATTTATCCACGCAGCTACCCTATGTCTTTTGATTGGATCATATAATCCATTTACATTTAAAGTTATTATTGATATGTAGTTGTTTATTGCCATTTTATTCTTTAAAGCTGTATTCTTCTTTTGCCATATTCTTTTCCCCCTTTGAACCATTCACAACAGGCCTCTTATCATCTCTTGCAGAATTGGTTTGGTTTTAATGAATTCCTTGAGGGTTTGTTTGTTTTTTTTTTTGTTTTTTGGGTTTTTTTTGTCTGAGAAGCTCTCTATTTCTCCTACAATTTTAAATGTTAGCTTTTCTGGATAAAGTAGTCTTGGTTGTAGGTTCTTGTTCTGCATTACTTTGAATATATCTTTCCATTCCCTTAAGGCCTCAAATGTTTTTGTTGAGAAGTCAGATTTCATCCTTATGGGGGCTCCTTTTTAGGTGATAGTCTTTTTTCTCTGACAGCTTTTAAATTTTCTATCACTTAGCTTTGTTATTTTAACTATGATGTGTCTTGGTCTACATTTTTGGGGGTTTGTCTTTAATGGAGTTCTCTGTGCTTCTTGAATGTGTGAAATGTTTTCAGTCTAAATTTAGGGAAGTTTTCAGCTATGATTTGATTGAACAAAGTTTGTTCTTTCTCTTTATCTTCAAGAACCCATATGATGCGGATGTTCTTTTCCTTCATGTTGTCGCAGAGCTCCCTTAGTGTCCTCAGATTTTTTGAGTCTCTTTTATTTTTTCTGCTCTGCTTCTGTGCCTTTGTTAAATTTGTTCTCTAACTTGCTAATTTGATCCTCAGTTTCATCCATCCTGCTTTTAATTCCTTCCGTTGTGGTCATCAGTTCTGATACTGTATTTGTCATTTCTGTTTGGTTCTTTTTTATTATTTCAATTTCCTCTTTTATACTTGGCATCTCTTTTTGTAGGTGT
Source organism: Rhynchonycteris naso (assembly GCA_037038555.1). NCBI lineage: Eukaryota > Metazoa > Chordata > Mammalia > Chiroptera > Emballonuridae > Rhynchonycteris > Rhynchonycteris naso. The sequence goes on from CM072998.1 coordinate 237,254,542, forward strand.
TCGTAATGACTATCCATTGTTTTTATAAGTTCTTTGAACATCCTAACTATCATTATTTAAAACTCTGCATCAGGTAGTTTGGTTATATCAGTTTCATTCAGGTCCTTCTCTGGGGACTTCTCTTGATTCATTTGGATTGCATTACTCTGCCTGCCCATTTTATCTGTGTATAAGAAGGGTTTGGCCACTGGAGTCAATGGGTGTTGCCTCTATGTTCCCTATGTGTGGTCTGTCTGCAGGCCCGCCACCCCCTCTGGCGCTGCCTGGGGCAGTTGGGTATGGGTGTTTCCAGAGCCAACCGCTGTGGCTGCTGCTGCGGTTTCCACTTTGCCTCCATGGGAGGGGCTGTGTTCTCGTGCCAGGCTCTATAAGCCTCATCCAGTCTCGGCCATTGCCCCTTTCTCACGGGTGAGATTATGTACCACACTCGGGACACAAGCCAGGGGTCCAAGGGCAAGGATGAGCACTTTTGCTCAGCTGATGGGTTCCTGTGAGCTGGTTACTCCAGCCCGGCGGACAGCTGATGTACGCTCAGCTGTGAGCCAGGCTTCTGCCCCGCCCCTGCCAACCTTGGCTCCTCAGCCGAGCTGCTGGTATGTGCTCAACTGCAAGCCCAGGCTTCCACCCTACCTCCGTGGGCAAAGCCAGTTTATGCAGGGCTTCAAGCCTTGGAGGCCAGGTGCAGCTGCATGCCCGCTAGCCCCCGCCCAGCCACAGATCTCTGCCCATTCCGGGCTCCCATTTTTCCCCCACAGGTGAGGTTGCAGGCGGGCCCGCTGTTGCCGAACCACTTACGTGTGTCCCCTTAGTCCCTGCTGTGCTAAACCAAGCTCATGCCAGCTGGCTTGGCCTCTGTCCCCACTGACGGAACCGCGCTTTCGTGTCCCACCACCACCGGCCATCCAGCAAGCCCTCAGCCGTGTGGGTGGGAGCGCTGCAGCTCAGACCCTAACACTCGATACTGTAGTCCTGAAAGCTCCTTCCTTCTAAGCGACTGTGCTCTAGTGCTCTAATTTCCGCAGGGGAGCCTGTTTGGCTGGTGTCCTGCTTCCCCTTGCTGGTCCCGGGGAAAATATTGTTTCAGATTTATGGAGTGACTCAGCCCAGGGTTTAAGGTAGCTGTCCCTCAAAGCTTTTCTCCCTGTGCCTTCCAGAACACACTCTCTTTCCGCTGCTCCAGTCCTCTCCTCTCTCCCTGTCACCTGGAGTCCCAGGTGAGTGTTTGTGAGAGAGGTTTTTTGTGCTGTCCCCTTAAGACAAATCCTGGGTCTATGACAACTGTCTCTTTCTCACAAACAGTATCCTAACCTGTTTCTCAGCTAAATACTATCCATATGCTTCTTCTAGGCTCTGGGGCTGCAGGCTGAAACTTTGTTCCGGGACTCAGGTCCCTATCCTTCTGCTGGCCTCTCTTCTCGCCACATGAGTCTCTCTGGGCTGCCTTTCGCTCTGGGGAGCTGGGCAGCCTTTTCTGTGTTTTCGCTTTTCCTACCAGTCTCAATGTTGCTTCTTCAGTGTTCCCCAGTTGAAGAGTCCTCTCAGTCCAGTTCAGCGTTGGTTTATCCAGATAATGGTTCTTAAAATCAAGTTATAATCCACTTTGGTTCTAGGAGTTGGAAGTTGGTACATCTGCCTACTTCATTGCAATCTTGCCGTCACATGCTCTAGTTTTTATGCAATTTTAATTTCTTTTTTGTCACAATTAATGGCATGCATTGGTTTTTAAATTGAAGTTAAAGGGCAATGACTGTTAGATTGAACATAACCACAAAGCAATTAATGTTTTACAAATATCACTTTTACATAATTGTAGTTGTTTTTAAATGTAAAAAAAATATTATCTGATAAAAACACACTCTTAGTTTTAAAATTGAATCATGGCTTCTTCGAATAGGTGTAAATATAAGAATAGTCCTGACAACTTCTTTTATATATGTAGCTGTTACACACTTTAACATCAAATGCGCAATATTTCATCATTTGTGACACGTGCATATATTGCCTATTTTCAAGTTCCCCTTGGCGATCAAGACAAGAATAAGGCTCCTTATACTGTGTGTCATAATTGTGAGGAAATGCTTCATTACTGGACAAAACGAAAATGCAGAGGAATGTCTTTTGGTATTCCCATGGTTTGGTGTGAACCTGAGAACCACAGCAGTGACTGTTATTTCTGTCTGATCCATACAAAGGGCATTGGCAAGAAAAAATGGCATATAATCACATATCCTGATATTCCTTCAGCAATACAACCTATCCAACACTCTGAGACACTCCAAGTTCCTGTTTTCAATGGTTTTATTTCTTCTAAGGATGAAGAAGGTGAACATGGTGATCAAGTGTATTTTGATATTATGCATGAAAAAATGGTTGTAGGAGCTGAAAATTCTTTTTCTGATGCCAAGCAGGTATTAACCCCTCAGCAGTTTAGCCAACCTGAATTGAATGACTGAGTAAGAGATTTTGGCCTAACAAAGAAAGCAGCTGAGTTATTAGCCTCTAGGCTTCAAGAAAAGAATATATTTCACTGGTCAGCTAAAATATTCCATTTCAGGAAGCGTGAACAACCTTTTGTGTACTTTTTTTCTGAAGACAAACACTTTGTTTACTGTCTTGATATGAGCAGTCTTCTCAAACAGCTAGGTATTACCACTTAGAGTCCAACAGAATGGCATATATTTCTTGACAGCTCTAAACGGAGTCTGAAATGTGTTCTCCTATACAACGGTAATGATTATGCAGTGGTTCCAATTGGTTATTCAACTCATTTGCAAGAAAATTATAATGACAGTAAAATTGTCCTCGAGTTTCTGAAGTATGAAGAGCATAACTGGATTATTTGTGTGCATCTTAAAGTGGTAAATTTCCTCCCAGGACAACAGAGACGTTTCACAAAGTATCCTTGCTTTCTGTGTTTGTGGGACAGCCGAGCTCGGTAGAAACATTTGACACAGAAGAAGTGGCCAAAATGTGAAGCTCTGGAAGTAGGGATGCAAAATATCGTGAATAAACCTGTAATTAATTGACCCAGGATCATTTTTCCCCTACTTCACATCAGACTTGGCTTAATAAAACAGTTTGTTCAGGATTTGAATAGAGAAAGTCAATGCTTTCAACATATTATTTCTGCTTTTTCTGCCTTGTCTTTTGAGAAAATAAAAGCAGGTGTATTCGATGGACCTCAAATTTGAACCCTCATATGTGATGAAGTATTTGCCAGGAACATTAAGAAGGAGAAGAAATCAGCATGACAGTCTTTTGTGGCAGTTACAAAGAACTTGCTTGGCAACAAAAAAGCAGAAAATTATGAACTTCTGGTTCAAAGGATGCTGTTGGCTTTCCACGACATTGGATGTACCATGAGCATTAAGATTCACTTTCTGATAACTCACCTTGATAAGTTTCCCAAAAATCTTGGAGCTGTTAGTGATGAGCAGGGAGTATGCTTTCATCAAGATCTGAAGATGATGGAAGAGCATTATCAGGGGTGATGGGACAGAAGTATGATGGCAGACTACTGTTGGAACATCAAACGAGATTGTCCTCAGCAAGTACACAAACACTAGAGCTACAAACACAAATTTTAGCCTGAATAGAATTTAAATAAGTTTTGTGCAAATTTTATAATTAAAATAAGTGTTTTAATATGTTCTATTTTGAAATTGTAGACAAATTCTGATGTAATCATGTTTTAGTGTTTCAGTGTATTACTGCATTATATAAATTATTATATTTTCACAAAGATGATGCTCAAGAAGACATTCTACTTCATTATGTTAAACTAAATGTGGAAATTTTACAATAAGATAAAAATGTAAAATCTTAAATTGCAAAAATACTCTAGCTTACAGAGAAAAACTAATGTCAGATTTTATTTGAAATCAGCACACTGGAATTAGGTAAGAAAAAGTGTTTTTGTGGATGCAACAAAAATTTTGTTCCCCAGTGTAATTATTAAAACTAAAACATTTTTAATTTGTATTTAGAAGCATTTTGTTATAATTAGAAAGGCCATTTAGAGGTCTTTTCTCCTAGGAGATGATTCTGTTTGTATAGTCCTTTCCTCCAGGCATTTGGATAATTCACCATTTTGGAGCACTTGAGACCACCTCTTTACTTGATTATTGTGTATGGCCGGGGGGCAGAGGCAAACTTTCCTCACCTTAGTGGAATGCCTACTTCTTCCTGGACAACTTGAATTACTCTATTTTTTTCATCCTTCCCACATGGAAATGCATACATTTTTGTACTTATAAACAGATACATAATTAAAATAACAAAAAATACTCATATATTCAAGGTATACATAAAATAAATTTGCAGTTTTTAATTTTAATACATTTGCATCTATAGAAGATATAAACAATTAGCAAAATATAGAAGAGATAGAATTTACTCATTATTTAAATTAAATTGTTAATGATTAACTTTTCTAATTTCTTTCTTATATATTCCAGGTAATAAAAATTATGCTGTGGTAAATGACTTCAAAATTATCCAAAATCATGGTGATATATCGACTGCTAACATTCCCACAATCAAATATGCAATTTTCTGGGTAATTTGTTATCACAATTTGCAGATTGTTTGTCTTGTACAGAAGTTAATTTATTAAAATTTTAAATGGTACAGACCTTTACAGAAACCCCATTTATTAACATCATTTTATTTATTAAAATCAATAAATAATTAAACATATACTACTATATATACCCTTCTTTGCATTACTACATTTCAACATTTTATATTTACTTTCCTTTTTTGAATATAATTTCTAATTCATGGTTTTTCACAGCCTCCACTTGTTTCAATTAACTCTCATGATTATTATCACTACCATGATGTTAGTTAGTACTTCCACCTTACCCAGCGAAAGCCCCTTTATATTTGCTCTTCTGTTCATCAGCACCGCCTTTGATGTTTCTGCAACTATCACTGATGCCAGATAACAGAAAGACATTCCAGACCAATTCTGTTTTTTACTTTTCTTGCTCACAGACATGGAATCAATGTATGGTGGTTCTTTTTAGCAGTACATATTACTGAAGACAAAATACGGGCTCTAGGAGACACGTGAGAGTTGTGAATGGGTGAAAACGGAGCTGCTGCTGGGACAATTAGTGGTAGCAGCTTAGAAAAAGCTATTTCCAGCTTTTCCCTTATCTGGATGTTTCTTCTCAGGATATTCTCTCCTTAGGATCTGCTTGTGAATTACTTGAGACCATGATTTCTTTTACTCTTGAGTGGACATCAATTTTCTATTATGTTCTGAGACCTTTAGTGGTACCTGTCACCTCACACAGATACTCACCCATGCCCTGACTCATCTCTGTCAAAAGAGGCACAGTAAGAAATGATCAGACCTGGAGTTCTCTCTGCCCTAATTCCAATGCTTCACTCCTGGATTCCTCCTCACACTGTGAACTCCTGTTATTGTCCATCTCCTCTTACGTCAGGCTCTTTGGTTTCTGGAATTTTCAGTATTTGCCTTGTCCTGAGACCTTGACAAATAGTCATTTGCCTCTTAAAGTATTTCCATGGGTCCAAAGAGAGGTAGCTGGCTTTTCCCAGTGGGCATGCACCCTGAGCCTCCAGTTCAGAGAATAACGCATGTTGCTGCAACTATCACTGATGCCAGATAACAGTGATAACTTGCCTGCAGCAGATAACTTGCCTCCCATCTCTCCTCAGACAGGTGCTCTCCTGGAAGGAAGCTGGGCATAAAGTTTGGACTCCTTTTAGATGTCTTTCTGCATCACAGTTATGTTGTTACTCTTGGTCTTCCACGTTAAGAATTTTTCTTTTTTTTAGGAAAACACAGGAAGGGAAAGAGATAAGAAGCATCAGCTCTTAGTTGCAGCACTTTAGTTGTTCACTGATTGCCTTTCATATGTACCTTGACCAGGGGACTCCAACTGAGCCAGTGACCCCTTACTCAAGCCAGCATCCCTGGGCTCAAGTCAGCGCAATTGGGCTTCAAGACAGCAATCTTTGGGCTCAAGCCAGCAACCATGAGATCATGTTTATGATCTCATAGTGACCCTGCGCTCAAGCTCGATGAACCCGCACTCAAGCCAGTGACCTCAGGGTTTGGAACCTGGGACCTAAGTGACTCAGGTCGAAGCTAATCTATTTACACCATTGACTGATCAGGCCATGTTGAGATTTCTTATTGTTATTAAATCTTAATGTGTAGTGAGATAAATGTTATTCTAAACAAAAGGTCTCATCCTATATAAATCTGATGGATTTTTATAAAATAGCACTTCTTAGAGTTGATAGATATGTGAGAGGATAGAAAATCTCTTGTCAGAACAGGCCACCATTAGCATAAGGCTTATTTCAGCTACAGTTTGCATTTTTGCAAAGACACTGCTTATTGAATCCATTTCACAGTTGATGAAATTGAAGTAAAATAACTTGTCCAATGTTGCATAAGAAGCATGCAAATTAAGAATGCAGACCTCCAGTGCACATTTGCTTTGAAAATGTCAAATTCTTTTCTAACCAAGGCAGCTTAAAATACCTTGACATGAGAAGATGACTTAAGCAATTGTTGTTAACATACTGCATCTTTGGAATGTTAAAAATGATTGAATGAAAAAAAATGATTGAATGAGTTTTATTTGTATGTTCTTTTTCTATTTTATAGTAAAATTCTGGAAGCATTTAGGTTGTTCAAGCTTTATCATAGGAAACGCAAACTCTATAATGAATGATCATATTTCCCAGCTATGAAATGGCCCAACTATGAAATGGCTTCATAGTCCTTTTCTGAAAGTAAAATGAAATAACCTATATTTTGAATTATGGCTTTCTAAGTGAGATTTTATAATACTTTAAACCAAATCTAATAAATTAAAATAAAGAGTGCTTATTATTATATAGAAAAAATATTTTGTCTCTGTAAACATCAATAGAATTAACAGGTGGAAAAATGAATTGTTCCAGAGTTATTTAACAGAGAAGTATTTCCATGTATATAAATACTTCCATACATATAATATGGAAATAAAAAAAATTGAAAGAATTAACTGTGACATAATTTTCTCTGTATTAAACATAGTTTTATTTTGCACACAAAAACATATTTCGCCTGACCAGGCAGTGGTGCAGTGGATAGAGCATCGGACTGGGATGCAGAAGGACCCAGGTTCGAGACCCTGAGGTCTCTAGCTTGAGCTTGGGCTCATCTGGTTTGAGCCAAAGCTCACCAGCTTGGACCCAAGGTCACTGGCCCCAGCAAGGTGTTTGCTCAGTCTGCTAAAGGCCTGCAGTCAAGGCACATATAAGAAAGCAATCAATGAACAACTAAGATGTCACAACGGCAACAAAAAACTGATGATTGATGCTTCTCATCTCTCTCTGTTCCTGTCTGTCTGTCCTTATCTCTCTCTCTCTCTGACTTTCTGCCCCTTTAAAAAAAAAAAAGAGCTACAAAAACGTATTTCATTTCCACCGTCATCAACCTTTTCTGTGTTGTTTTCAAAAGCTCTGTTTAGTCTCCTCACCAGTCACTCCCTGCCATACAACTTCCTTTATAGCTCAACACATTCCTCACCAGCTCCCAATGGCTTTGGGTCTTTCCCATCACTTTCTTCTCTTCTACCAATCTCCTGGCCCACAGTGTGTGCCCAGATCTCTTCTCTACCTTTCCAAGCCCAATGAAAAGTTCCAGCCTAATCTCACATCTTTCAAAAGCAAACTCAAGAAACCAATTCTAATCTGCATTGATCTCCTATGTCTGAATTTCTGCTAGCTCTTAATCATGTATTCATTTACTCAGTCAGTCATTCAGTCATGAAAATACTTTTGTTGAGAGGCTGTTATATACCAGATACTGTTCCAGGTACTAGAACAGTTCATGCCTAGACATAAATTAATCCTCATTATAATTAGCTACAACTGAGACAAATATAAACTACCATTCTGAAAAATATTAACATTAGCAAATAGAACTTCAAGGCAGGCATCTATTATTTTAAAAATTAGAATACAGTTACAAATTCTGTAACTTACAAATTCTGTAAATTTAAAAATAAGTTTACAGTTATTCATATAAAAATAATATAATAATTAACAGTGCAAGAATAAATTGTTTTGCCTACTCACAACTGTAAACCTACTTTTGTCCCATTCTGCGTTAGAATTGGTATTCATGCCTGACCTATCATGGTGCAGTGGATAAAGCAACAACCTGGAATGCTAAGGTTGTTGGTTCTATGCCTAGTGCCTCCCACCAACATATGGAGTCCCATTACAGGGGCTCTTCACTACAGAATTTACATGATCAGCCATCAAATGCCTTATTCTTGACAGAGAAACCACAATCTACCCAATGTCACATGGCACAAAGTCTAAAATACTTCCAAAAAGGACAGGGCAGTTACTTTGAGTTGTGTTTGTTTAGGTTTTGGGTTTTTTTTAACCTTTGAGTTATTCTAAATTTTGTTTGTTTAGGTTTTAATTTTATTTAGTTTTTTAATTTTGTGGTTTTTTGAGTGCTCATTCATTGTAACTGGATGTCACTTTAAGGCTCTCTTCATTCTTAGTATTCTGTGGGTTTCTTGGAGCCTTTCATAAATCTGTTTATTTTTTCAGAATTGCAATAAGAAAAATTTGGGGTTTTTCACTTAAAACTAAACCAGTCTTACAATTAAAACCAGGTCAAGATTCAAGATGTTTATCTGATGTAATAACAGTGACAAAATCACAAATTACTGTTGTTGAGGAAGGACAGTCTCTGCCAAACACTTCACATGGGGTTTTAAATACTTACAGCAACCTATGAGATACCATTCTTTGTTTTTGCAAAAGAGCAAAGAGATGCGCTTCAGAGAGATTGATGTCATTTGCCCAAAGCCCTTCGTCCCTTAAGCTTCCGAGCAGGGATTTTTACTTAAAACAACTGGATATCATAGTGCAGACCCATTCCACTCCATAGCACACTGAAACAGTTGGACAATTCTATCCCTAGTGCTAAACCTGGTCCTCAAAAAACAAAACACAACAGAAACAACAAATGTTACTGGTGTGTTAATGTGTAAATCAAACAATGGCCCTTCACTTCCCACATAATCACCCTTTGTGTAGACAGCCTGTGCTTGTAAAATGAATGTGTGAATGTTGTGTGCATGAGAGTGTATGCGTAACTGCACCCATGAGGACCAGCTCTCACATATTTGACAGTATTTTCCAGGGAACTAAGTAATATTTTTTTGTAAGAGCTAATGATCAAATTATGTTAAAACCAAATAAATTAATGCATCTTTTAACTTTCTGAGTGGGAAAGTTTTCCCATTCTACTTTCAGTTGAAGTGAATACACAGCATCCATTCAACTAGTCCCGGGCTATCCAGGCAGTGGCTGGGTTTACCATGGCACTGTACTTTTATTTGCATTCAGGGATAAGGTTCCTCGTTTATAAGTGTTGGCACTGCACTATGACACACAAACAGTAAAGCACAGGCATGGTGACACAAAAAATAGACTAAACAAGTGAAGTTTGAAGCGACTCTATCATGGGCCATAGACAGAACTTGCTGAGGAGCTGGAGGCAGAGAAGTCTGCATAGCAAAGGGCAAAGTGAAGTTCTGCGTGAATGCATTCCAGGGGTGTCCATGAAGGTTGCTCTTGAAATTCAGTCCTCCAAACAGCCTGACAAACTTGAGCTCTAGAGTTCTTCTCTCAGCATGCTAAGTTGCTATCAATCAACTCAGTCTCTAAGGACAGCTAAAGTAGAGTGAAAAATATCCCATGGGAACCATATAGATATTGATTTCATTATGTACTGTTACCAGATTTAGAAAACTGCTAAGGATAATTTAGGTGAAATTACAGTTCAATTGCTAAGGCTTCTCTTTCATTTTTGAACTGTGACTCATTTTCTTGGCCTGCAAGCTATAAAAGTTGAACTGGGTGTCCCTTTAACACCTCCTGACCATTACCACAATAAGATTTGGAGGATTATAGAGGATATCATTTCTACATTCTTATTCTCTAATTTAACAGATAATGTTAGATAGATATAGATAGATGATAGATAAAGATAGATGATATAGATAGATGATGATAGATAGATTGATTGATAGATGATAGATAGATGATAGATATATAAATGATAGATAGATAGTGTTGGGCAGATAAAATATATTATGCTCACTTTGTTAAAGATGGCGCTGCACACATGGAAGTTCGTTGATATTAATGTGTGTTCTGGTACAGGCTGTGGGCAGGTTGGGTCATTATAGCCTAAGGCTTAGTTTTAAGAGTAAGCTCTTCTCCACACCCATGACAGATTGGATGATGTAGGGTGGTGCACTATCCTGAGGAATCCCATTATAACAGAGACTTCCTTGTTTGTATAATTGGATTAAAGGTTTTGATTCTACAGTATAAAGTGGGAGAGACCAGTAGCTTGATCTCTCTCTCTTGGTTCCTGGGTTCCTGAGATTAGTATCAGAGAGGAGAGCAGATGAAGGCCACATGGAGGCCAGGAGAAGCAGCCAAGATGGCAGAGTGCTGAGGGAGAAGCCAGTTTGTGTAGAGTTTGTGCAGGAGATGGGAAACAGAGGTGAATAAGTTTGGTGAGTTAGAAACCTTTGATTCTAGGAAACTCAGATAAGTCAGTAGCTTTGTGAGCACTGAATGTGTGGGTTTTGGAGCCCAGTGTGTGTTTTTGCTTGCCCGCCGGGTGCGAGCTAGAATTAAAGCTGATGGCTTACCAGTTTTTGGCTCCGTTGTTCCATTACCGACTGTTCGAATTTAATGCGAACCTGCACTGGCCAGGCGGCTGTGATCCTGACCGCGACTACTGGCTTTACATTTGGCGTGGTCTGTGGCAGGATTCGATACAGATCGGCATGGAGCCACCACCACCTTTGAGCAATGAAGTAGAGGACTGGTTGCTGTTATGGTTTCCCATAGCTGTTTTTTGGGGGACTGTAGGCTGGCTGATCTTTACAGCCATGAGTGAGGAAACCGAGAGCTTTATGGAAGAGGCTGCCCGGGACCAGCAAAGTGAGCAGTGGAAGGAGCTAGAGGATATGTGGGAGAAAGAGATGCTGACCCAGGAGCTGGAGGAAGCATTGGAGGAGGAGGCTGACCAGGTTTTCGAGATTCACCTGGAAATGGAGCAGCTGCCGGAGAAGGAATCACAGGTTCGTGAGTTGGAGATTGCTCTGGATGTTGTGGAGAGCCAGCAGCGGCATAAGGCCGGGCCTGAGGCCAGGGCCGGGGCTGGAGCTGCAAGGCCTGCTGAGCAGAAGGCAGTGGTGGCCCAGACTTCGAGCCCAGCAGCAGGAGCTGGCATTTTCATTTCCTCTTTGGAGGATAAGGAGAATCGGACTGGAGTTGCAATTCGCAGTCTCCAGAAGGTGAGAGCCCAGCAGCAAGGAGTAGCTATGCTCCTGGTAGGTCTGCGATTTGGTGACATAGGGGTGGATGCCATTATGCTCCCTGTAAAGCCAGTAGTAGAGGCCACCAACACAGCCGCCTGACCCATACAGGTTCATATTGGATTCGAACAGTCGGTAATGGAACAACGGAGCCAAAAACTGGTGAGCCATCAGCTTTAATTCTAGCTTGCACCTGGTGGGCAAGCAAAAACACACACTGGGCTCCAAAACCCACACATTCAGTGCTCACAAAGCTACTGACTTATCCGAGTTTCCTAGCATCAAAGCTTTCCAGCTCACCAGACTTATTCACCTCTGTTTCCCATCTCCTCCTGCACAAACTCTTCACAAACTGGCTTCTCCCTCAGCATTCTGCCATCTTGGCTGCTTCTCCTGGCCTCCATGTGGCCTTACTCAGCTCTACTCTCTAATACCTCAGGAACCAAGAGAGAGAGATCAAGCTACTGGTCTCTCCCACTTTATACCGTAGGATCAAAACCTCTAATCCAATTATACAAACAAGGAAGTGTCTGTATAATGGGATTCCTCAGGATAGTGCACCACCCTACATCATCCAATCAGTCAAGGGTGTGGAGAAGAGCTTACTCTTAAAACTAAGCCTTAGGCTATAATAACCCGGCCTGCCCACAGCCTGTTCCAGAACACACATTAATATCAACGAACTTCCATTTGGGCAGCGCCATCCCCAACAAAGTGAGCATAATATATTTTATATGCCCAACACTCCCCAGAACAGAGATGGAAATGCTGACTGCCATCGCCACGTGCTTCTCTTTAGGACAGTGTGAGACTTGCCATGATGGCAGGAATGAGGGGGGAGGCTAAAGCCCTATGTGTGTGGACTGATTTCCTGGACTATGACCGGATGGGCACAAACTCATTTGTTGAATGGACTTACGGATTTTGGACAATGTGAAATACCTTGATGGGGGTGGGGATGGCTTTGCTGGAGGACCTCCTGCCCTGGGAAGCTTTTACCATGGCTAGAGAAAAGGCCTAGGACATTTTGAGCTTTTGACAAAGTGCTCAGAGACTGGTGAAATGTACCTTTGTAATTGTTGAAATTGTATGATTTGTGCTATTGCTGTAATTTGTGTAATGTACTTAATTTCCTTGTATAAGAATGCCGATGGTATAGATTGTGGGTAGTAAAGTGAGCATAAGGGTGGATTGTTGGGCAGATAAAATATATTATGCTCACTTTGTTAAAGATGGCGCTGCCCACATAGAAGTTCGTTGATATTAATGTGTGTTCTGGAACAGGCTGTGGGCAGGCCGGGTCGTCATAGCCTAAGGCTTAGTTTAAGAGTAAGCACTTCCCCACACCCTTGACTGATTGGATGATGTAGGGTGGTGCACTCTCCTGAGGAATCCCATTATACAGAGACTTCCTTGTTTGTATAATTGGATTAAAGGTTTTGATCCTACGGTATAAAGTGGGAGAGACCAGTAGCTTGATCTCTCTCTCAGTTCCTGGGTTCGTGAGATTAGTATCAGAGAGGAGAGAAGATGAAGGCCACATGGAGGCCAGGAGAAGCAGCCAAGATGGCAGAGTGCTGAGGGAGAAGCCAGTTTGTGTAGAGTTTGTGCAGGAGATGGGAAACAAAGGTGAATAAGTCTGGTGAGCTAGAAACCTTTGATTCTAGGAAATTCAGATAAGTCAGTAGCTTTGTGAACACTGAATGTGTGGGTTTTGGAGCCCAGTGTGTGTTTTCGCTTGCCCGCCGGGTGCGAGCTAGAATTAAAGCTGATGGCTCACCAGTTTTTGGCTCCGTTGTTCCATTACCGACTGTTCGAATCTAATGCGAACTTGCACTGGCCAGGCGGCTGTGATTCTGACCGCGACTTCTGGCTTTACAGATGATAGATGATAGATAGATAGATAGATAGATAGATAGATAGATAGATAGACAGATAGATAGATAGATGATAGATAGGTAGTTAGATGTAAAAGAGATAGGAAGAGAGGGAGGGAAAGAGAAGGAGAATAGTTAGACTCAGAAAAAATACAATCAACTTTTATATTTTAGATGTAAAATTTATGTGTACTTATAACACAAAAAATGAATAGAAATAAAGGCTTAACATAAAACTAAATAAACTTATAGATGTTTCTAAAGTTTATCCTTGGGAACCCATGCATGAGGATCTGTGTGTTGTTTTACGATTGGAGCCAATATATCTGGCAGAAAATATGTACATTTTCTAAGGAAACAAAATTCTGGGAAATGTACACATTTCTCATACTATTGATAAATCTGTAAGTTTTTGCCTTGGTCTTGATATAAAATGCTTGTGCCTACTCTGTGATTTACAGACTAATTTTAAAAAAGAAAATACAAACTGTTCTTGAAACTGACTCCATAAATATTGTTTTGTTAATTAAATGTTTTTATTTAGTTACAGATGAGGTCCCACCACAAGACTCCCAAACAGGTTTTTAGTGAGGAACAACCAAAAGCTGAGCCTTGCTGAAGGCTATGAAGAGAGGAAATAATGTTGTAAGCTTTCTACTTGAATTTATCTACGCATTCCTGAGTTCAGTGAAAAATGTAAGATTGAGTCATAAACTTGGATTGATTAAAATCTGAAAACGTTAGAGACAGTTCCCTACCTCTAAGCTTCTGAATCCCTAGAATAAAAAATTTCTGGGGATATCTAAAGTTTGAAATACATGTTTAGACCTCATTACACTGGGGAACAAAATTTTTGTTGCATCCACAAAAATACTTGTTCTTACCAAAGAACTTGTTCTTCGAGTATGCTGATCTCAAATCAAATCTGACATTAGTTTTTCTCTGTAAGCTAGTTTTATTGCAATTCAAGATTTTATATTTTCATCTTATTGTAAAATTTTCAACATTTAATTTAACATAATGAAGTAGAATGTATTCTTGGGCATCAACTTTGAAAAAAATATAATAATTTATATAATGCAGTAAATACAATAATACACTAAAAGATATGATTGCATCAGAATTTGTCTACAATTTCAAAATAGAACATATTAAAACACTTATTTTAATCATAAAATTTGCGCAAATCATATTTAAATTCTATTCAGCAAAAATTTGCATTTATAGCTTTTGTGGTTGTGTACTTGTTGAGGACAATCTCGTTTGATGCTCCAGCAGTAGTCCGCCATCATATTTCTGTCCTATCGCCCCTGATAATGCTCTTCTATCATCTTCAGATATATATATATATATATATATATATATATATATATATATATATATATATATTTTAACAGGGACAGAGAGAGAGATTCAGAGAGAGGGATAGATAGGGACAGACAGGAACCAAGAGAGGTGAGAAGCATCAATCATTAGTTTTTCTTTGCCGTCACAACTCCTTTGTTGTTCATTGATTGCTTTCTCACATGTTCCTTGACCGTGGGCATTTAACAGACCTAGCACCCCCTTGCTGGAGCCAGCGACCTTGGGTCCAAGCTGACAAGATGTTGCTCAGGCCAGATGGGCTCATGCTCAAGCTGGCAAGCTTGGGGTCTTGATCCTGGGTCTTCTGCATCCCAGTCCGATGCTCTATCCACTGTGCAACCGCCTGGTCAGGCCATTTTCAGATCTTGATGAAAGTGTTCTCCCTGCTCATCACTAACAGCTCCAAGATTTTTGGGAAACTTATCAAGGTGAGTTTTCAGGAAGTGAATCTTAATGCTCATGGTACATCCAATGTCGTGGAAAGCCAACAGCATCCTTTGAACCAGAAGCTCATAGTTTTCTGTTTGTATGTTGCCAAGGAAGTTCTCTGTAACTGCCACAAAAGACTGCCATGCTGCTTTCTACTCCTTATGCATCTTCCTGGAAAATTCTTTGTTACGTATGAGGGTTCAAATTTGAGGTCCATCGAATACACCTGCTTTTATTTTCTCAAAAGACAAGGCAGAAAAAGCAGAAATAATATGTTGAAAGCATTTACTTTCTCTATTCAAAGCCTGAACAAACTGCTTCATTAAGCCAAGTTTGACGTGAAGTGTGGGAAAAATGATCCTGTGTCAATTAACTACAGGTTCATTCACAATATTTTGCATCCCAACTTCCAGAGCTTCACGTTTCGGTCAATCCTTCTGTGTCCAGTGTTTATCTTGAGCTTGGTTGTTCCACAAACACAGAAAGCAAGGATACTTCATGAAACCTCTCTGTTGTTCTAGCAGGAAATTTACCATTTTAAAGTCTACACAAATGATCCAGTTATGTTCCTCATACTTCAGAAAGTCAAGGACAATTTTTGTCAATATAATCTTCTCGCAGATAAGTTGAATAACCAATTGGAACCACTGCATAAACATTACCGTTGTGTAGGAGAATGCATTTCAGACTCTGTTTAGAGCTGTCAAGAAATAGCTGCCATTCTGTTGGACTGTAAGTGGTAACACCCAGGTGACTGAGAAGACTCATGAATCATGACAGTAAACAAAGTGTTGGTCTTCAGAAAAAAAGTCTACAGAAATTTGTTTATGCTTTCTGAAATGGGATACTTTTGCTGACCAGTGAAGCACATTCTTTTCTTGAAGCTTGGAGGCTAATAACTCAGCTGCTTTCTTTGATAGGCCCAAATCTCTTACTCAGTCATTCAATTCAGGTTGGTTAAACTGCTGAAGGGTTAATGACTGCTTGGCATCAGAAGAAGACTCTTCAGATTCTGCAACTATTTCCTCATACATCTTATAAAAAATACACTTGACCACCATGTTCACTTTCTTTGTCTTTAGAAGAAATAAAACCATTACAAACTGGAACCTGGAGTGTCTCAGAGTGTGAGATAGATCATATTACTGAAGGATTATTAGAATATGTGATCATATGCCATTTTTTTCTGGCCGGTGCCCTTTGTATGGATCAGACAGAAATAACAGTCACTGCTGTGGTCCTTAGGTTCATGCCAAACCATGGTAATACCAAAAGGCATTCCTTTGTGTTTTCCTTTTGTCCAGTCATGAAGCATTTCCTCACAATTATGACACACAATATGAGGAGCTCAATTCTTGTCTTGATCACCAAGGGGAACTTGAAAATAGGCAATATATGCACGTGTCACAAATGATGATATATAGCGCCTTTGACGTTGAAGTGTATAACAGCCACATATAGAACAGAAGGTGTCAGGAGTATTCTTACATTTACGCCTACTCGAATAAGCCATGATTCAATCTTAAAACAAAATAAGAGGGTGTTTTTATCAGATAATTTTTTACATTTAGAAACAACTACTATTATGTCATAGTGATGTTTGTAAAACATTATTTGCCTTGTGGTTATTTTCAATCCAAGAGTCGTTGCCTTTTCACTCCAATTTAAAAACCAATGTATGTCATTAACTGTAACAAAAGGAAATTAAAATTGCATAAAAACTAGAGCATGCACCAAAAAAACAGATTTCAGACATGGAATCAGCGATGCAAAGATATATAGAAAAAGTTCTAATTCTCACGCAACAGAAAATGAAAAAAAAATGTTCCCCAGTGTTATCAGTCAATTTTACCCCGTTCATAGATATTTGAGGGTCTGTGTCTGGCCAGTACTGTGTAATGAGGGAGCAACAATACATATAACATATACAACTCAGACATGTACTCTGATCTTTAATTTTAGTTACAGATGCAATGAGTGCTGCAAGAAGAGTCTGTGGCAAAATGGAGGATGTTTATGCAACCAGTCTAGGATATCAAGGAATTTCACATTTTTGTGTTAAAATTACAAATAGTGCTCGTGATTAAATGCTGTAGGTGGATTTGGGGACACTTAGTTAAAGGGAAAAGCTTGGCAGGAAAGCCATATAATAAAGATACTGCAGAAGTATGGATGTGAGAAGACAAAGTCTGGCTTTGGTGGGAGGTGGAGACAATTGCAAGGAAAGCTGTCCATCTGCCCATCATGACAAAACAAAATGATTAGAACTTCATACTATGTGCCTGTCAAAGCCAGACGGTTTCTTCCTTCTCTAAGATAGTCTTATTTTGGTTATTTTACAATAAAACAAAGGAGGGCACTTCAAGGGGTCAAGAGATTTATAGACCATTCAACAAGGGCTTATTCTATACTCTATTGTCTGTACAAAACTACATTTTATAGCATTCAAAGATTCCCACTATCATGTTCTCCTAAATTCATATGTTGAAATCTTTAGCTTCCAATGTGATGATATTAGAACATGTGCTTTTGGGAAGTCTTAATATTGAGGGTAGAGATCTCATGAGTGGGATTAGTACCTTTATAAAAGGGATCCCAGAGAGCTCTCTTGCCCTTTCTTCAATGTGAGTACAAAATGAGATGTTAGCAGCTTGCAACCTGGAAGAGAACCCTCACCAGCACCTGACCATGCTGACACTCTTTTCTCAGACTCTCAGCCTCCAGAACTATAAGAAGTAAATTTCTGTTATTTATAAGCCACCCAGTCTGTGGCACTTTATAACAGCCTGAACGACTAAAGTAATCACACCGGATTGGTTGAAACCTCTGCATGTGCGTTTCACCCTTTTTTTCATGCATTTGCACAGATTTGAACCTCGTACTTGTGTTGGCAGAAGCAAAGATTTTGCCTGCTAACCAGCTCTGCTTCAAGCTAGAGGGATGAAATAATGCCACTCTTCCTACTTTTTTCTATGATTAGCATTGATAATGTATTATTGTGAATCTTCTGTCCCAATCCTTCTCTCTTGTTCAATAGCAATATGTAGTCAGCACAGGGTTCGGATAGGAATTTTCCACAGGAACAGTACAAATATTATATGTTTCAGCCGTTGCAATGATATGAAATTCATCTTTCTGAGATAGAAACACATAGATCTTGGTGGAACTTACTTGGAAACAATAGTTATCAACTTATTATTTTCTAATTGTTTTCCAATAGAAGGTAAAAATAATTCAATATATGGTAAGTTTTAAAATACTTCATGCTTACCAAGGGAATTTGGAAGTTCCTGGGAAAACCACCTTGACAATCAAATAATGATAATAATAATAATTGTAAAGCATGTCTGCTTGAGGATAGAGAGAGGGGTATTGGGGAATAAATGGTGATGGAAGGACACTTGACTTGGGCTGATGAGCATACAATAGTGTATAGATGAGGTGTTGTAGAATTGTGCTCCTTAAGCCTGTATAATTTTGTTAACCAGTTTCACCCCAATAAAATCAATAATAAGGAAAAAATAAAAGCAAAAATTAAGAGATAGAGTAGTGAAACTTTAAAAAATTTATTTAACAAGGAATTGGCTAGTAGATGAAAAGAAATAATTTAAAAGATTTAAGACTAAGAAATGTTTAGAAAATGCCCTTATTAAAATCTTTATACTAACATCAAAACAATCACATTAGTTCCCATCTCTCTTAGTGACTGCAGTTTGAGAAGCAGGACACGTCAGCATACAAGTAATTTAAAAATATGTTCAGTATCATTTTTATCCCAAGATAATTACAAATTCAAGCTGGTGCCAATGGAAAATTATGTTTATTTTTTTCTGATAACTATGCAGGGATTTGAATGGCATTCACTATGGTCAGATATGTGGATTTTTTTGAAATGTTGTTCATGTATGTGCTCCAAACACATAGGCAACATTGTTTAGAATGGTGCTAGTTTCCACGGTTCTAAGGTTTCATCTACTGATTGCACTTTCAGATGAGCTTTTACATTGAGTTCTCAGCTGTACTGACTGATGAAAATGCTACTGTTCTCCAACTAGAATGCTGTCAGACATTTTTCAGCTTCCTTTTTCATACTGCAATTCAGAAGAAAATGCTCTCACTATCACATTTTATCACAAATAACTTTCTTATTCCCCACTAAAGTGATACTGCTGAAGTTGCTACTTAATTTTAAGCATCCACCTAACAACTGTAAAAGTCGTGTGTGCAGTTTTTTGTATCAAGGTGTGTTGCAGTGGCTCTAGGAGAGAGTGTCATTTACTCTGATGTTGGTGCTGAAAAAAATGTTTAACTGAGGTTCTTTTCTTCAACTAATTTCCCAATACCCTTCATTCAGATTTCTCTGACCAGAGAATAAAATGAGAAATAGCTAACTTGTTTACCAATCCCCCAAATCCCTTTGTCCAGTCATCCAACTATTGCTCACCCCCTTACCTAGTTGATATTCCCATCTCTCCCTTCCACCTTGGTGCGGCCATATAACCTAGCCAATTGGGAAAAAAATAAGGTTGTACTGTGGTAAGAAGAATTGAAAAATTAGTATTGATGTTTTAGGAGAAAAAGTCAGGTTTCTTGCCTTCTCCTTCCTGTAGAGAATAAAGAGAAATAAACGTAAAAGTTTCCTAGCTTGCAGAGACATACTGTGTAGGAAACTCTTTTTTCCTAGGAAGTTTAAAGGGCATTTTATAATTTGGGCTAAGCATTCAGAGAGATTTTGTAAATATGATTTTTATACTTGTGTGTGATTTGCACCAACTCAGGATGGATGATAACATTGTGTTATAAAGAAATTTTGTACTAAGTTTTGAATAGAAGTAGAGAGGAAACTTGAATCCTCCTCCCTACTCCCCCCACAGCTGTGAAAAAAGAAGATGAACAACTAGTCAGGTGGGGGGAGGGAGAAAAGATTAAGCAAAGTCTTTCTTTTCTCTTTCTTTCTTTCTTTAATAGGCCATTCACAAATGCTTATTCCCTATGCGCCATGTAGGCTCCCTGCCCCATCCTGAAAGCATATAGTTAATGCATATACCTCTAGACAGAGGAATAGTAAATAAACACTGAAAGATTTGGAAATGTCTTTTAATATGAAAAGCAACATTTTTCGCTATTGTATTACCTTATCAGTTTTAACATATGGAACTGTTTTTTATAAATCCTATAGACGAATGTTATAAGCTTGCTAATGAATTGTGTCATCTTCCTCTCCTCCCCCTTTTCCTACCAACCTGTGTGTGATCAAAGGTATATAACCTGCCTCAGGGTTATAGTCTAGACAGCACAATTTGGGTCAGCTATGCCCTGTGTTAGTCTAGACTGTAGCTTAACACTATGTGGCTGGCATATTATTAAATATCTTCCTTTTAATAAAACTCCTTAAAATTCATTTGGACTTGGTGTCTCTACGTAAACCAGGTGGAACGGTACTCTACAACAGTACTGTCAACACTCTAGCCAATGGAGTAAGACCCAGCATTCTACAGCCTGCATTAGGAATAAAAACAGAATTTGCCCTCTGCCCGCATGCTTGCTGGCTGGCTTTCAATAGCAGCAGCAGACCCATCTGCAGAAGTTATTAAAGTTGCCTTGCTGAGGTATTTTGTCCCTCAAGTCTTGTTTAATTTCATTTCTAACAGTGCCACGTATTCAAACTTAGTGAAGAATATCAAAGACAATAATCATGTTGAAATGTAGATAGTTGACTAGAAAGATAGCTAACATTAAAAATAAATAACCAATAAGGCATCATGAATTCATAAAAATGCATAAATGTATTCATAAAAATATATGAATGAACTTATTGAAACAACATTCAGAAAATGTTTCAAAGGTCTAGGCAGAAAATAATAAAAATTTTTATAAAACTCTGGATCCAGAGATCGGGCACATTCAGGTGGGTAAAGGCAAAAATAAATGAATAAGACCATATCAAACTAAAAAAACTTCTGTACAGCTAAAAAGAAAAAAAAAATGACAACAAAACAAATAGGCAACCAACTAAATGGGAGATAATATTTGCAAACATCTCTGATACGCAGTTAAAATCTAAAATACATAAAGAACTCACAAAGTTCAGCAACAAACAAGCAAACAATTAAAAAATGGGGAAAGGTCCTGAACAGACATTTCTTCCAAGATGACATACAATGGCCAACAGGTATATCAAAAGATGCTCATCTTCAACAGCTATTCAAGAAATGCAAATCAAAACTACAATGGGATGCCACTTAACACCTCTTAGATTGGCTATTATCAAGAAGACAGGTAATAACAAGTGTTGGAAAAGCTGTGGAGAAAAAAGGAACCCTTACTCACTGCTGGTGAGCAATGCAAATTAGTATAGCCAGTATGGAAGAAAGTATGGTAGTTCCTCAAAAAAATAAGAATAGAACTACTATATGACCCAGCAATACCTTTATGGGATATCTATCCCTAAATTTTGAAAACATCAGTATATAAAGGCTCATGCACCTCCATGTTTATTGCAGCATTATTCAGTGGCCAAGACATGGAAACAACCAACGTATTCCTTAATAGAAAATTGGATAAAGAAGATATGGTACATATATATAATGGAATATTACTCAGCCATAGAAATGATGATTTAGTGCCATTTACAACAGAGATGGAACTTGAGAACATTATACTGAGTGAAATAAGTAAATCAGAGAAAGCTAAGAACTGTATCATTTCACACATAGGTGGGATAAAAACCTGTGACTCATGGACATAGATAAAAAGTGATATGGTTAACAGGGGAGGGGGACATGGGGGTGTGGAAGAGGGGTAGGGATAAGGTTGTAAAGAAGGACAAATATAAGGTGATGGAAAATGCCTTGACTTTTGGTGATGGCTATACAACAAAATCAACAATTCAAATGCTTTAAAAATGTTCATCTGAAACCTATGAATTCTTATCTATGTTACCCTGTTAAATTTAATTTCCTAAATAAAATATAAAAAAGAAAAAAAATGAAATGTGAAGAAACTAGGAGGGATCTTAAAAATTATCTAATTGATCTGCATTGTTTAAAAAAATATGAAAATAAAATCTGCATAAATTAAAAGAAAAAAACAACTCTGTATCCAGAATGATCTGAAACATTCTCAGCATTAAAAATTTTGTCAGTTTTCTTTCAAATTCTAGGCACTGCCAATGTACCTTGTTGGATCTGTCTCTTTTGTCAGTGCTCTTCAGATGCTGATGAGATTGAATGATGTGAACAGCAGCTTTTCAGACTTCAGAATATATGCTCCAAGGTGAAACCTGAGCATCTCTATGGAAAAACAACTAATGTTTCTACTGGCACCCCAATTTTGTTAACTATTCTATGTGCATTTGAAAAGAAAAAATATTTTTTATTTTTATAGTATAGTGTTTGATATATAAACAAAAGATCACACTTATTTATTATGTTGTTTAAATTTTTTTATATACTTCATTAATTTGGGTCAACTTGATCTGTCTTAAAATTAGTTATATATTAAAATCCCTATTATTAGTGGGTGTCTATTAAAATTCTTTCATCTCCTGGTAGTTTTTGTTTAATATGGTGTTTGTTGTATTATTTTATGCATTGGTATTCATAACTATTTTATCTTACTTGTGGAATGTAGCTTTTAACATTACAAAGTGTCCTTTTTACTTCATTGAATGTTTTTTGGCTTTTGATGCTTTTAGTTGTCTGTTTCACCCTTGTTTATTACTATTCCTTTTTGCCCAGTAAATTTTTGTCTACTTTTTTTATATTAGATTTTTGAACAAATAAATTTTAAGTGGTTCTCTATAAAACTAAAATTTATGTGATATATCCTACTTTAGACATATAACGGTCTCAGATTTAGCATCAATACTACCGCTAAGTGATCAATGTATACCTTACTAAGGTTATACAGTCAAATTACTAGGTTTTAAAGTAACTTGAAATAATTATTTGTTGTGTCATTACACCATCAAGATAAACAGGTTAATTTGTTTCAGTTTCCTTTCATTTTTAAGATTTACTTATTTTAATTGCCTGAAAAATTTATGTCTCTAAATCAAAGCAGCAAAATAAGGTTTATTCAAAGAAGTCTAGTTTCTGACCCCACTGATTTAGCCCCTCTTACACAAATGTTATCTTTTATTAGCTTATGTTTTATCTTTCAAATGTTTTTTTCTCATTTAAGAATATATATGTACCCATATATATCTAGATACACACACAGATAGATGATGATAGATGATAGATATAGATAGATGATAGATAGATAGATAGATAGATAGATAGATAGATAGATAGATAGATAGATAGATGATATATAGATACATAGATACACTCAGATATATATGTGTATATAAATGCTGCTTTTAAGATGATTTCTTTATCCTTAACTTTTAACAAGTTTTTCTTTTCTTTTTGGTTTTTGTTTTTTTATTTATTTGAAGAGATAGACAGCATTGGGAATATGGGCTGTAGGTGGGATAAGCACATCTCTGAAACTTAAAATTAAACTATATCTGGTCTGAAAGTAAGCATACATGTCAAATTTAGGAATATTATACAACCTAGAATATTGATCATTAACAATATATGGGCTGAAACTATAAAGCCACAAGAGGCTTTCATGGATTATGCCTAGTGCAATGTAGTGTGAGTATTCATGCATGTTTGCACACTTACCTGGAGTTTCCTCTCAGGTTAGTTTTAGGCTTTCCCTTGCCTGGTAATACTTATCACCTGAGTTTAGAGCAGCTGCTTTCCTCTGTCTAAGATAACTTAAAGGCATCAGTCTTCCTCTTCACCCATTTCCATCTCCCACTTTTCCCTTGTTCCCAGCTGTTGGTCTTGGTATTCTTTTTCTTAAACAAATAGTAGTGTACATGTTTTCTCTACTTCTTTTTACTATACACCCTGGATATTATTTCATACTAGTATACTAGTATATGGAAATTGTTGGGCAGATAAAATATAATATGCTCACTTTGTTAAAGATGGCGCTGCCCACATGGAAGCCCGTCACCCAGGTGATATTATTTGCCCTTGTGCTTGGGATGGGTGTGGGGGAAAGGCTGTAATGTAAGCAGGCCAGGTTGTTATGACCTAAGGCTTGGCTTTAAAAGTAAGCTTTTCCCCACACCCTTGACTGATTGGATAATGTAGGGTGGTGCACTCTCCTGAGGAATCCCATTATACAGAGATTTCCTTGTTTGTATAATTGGATTAAAGGTTTGGATTATCTATGCTATAAAATGGGAGAGACCAGTAGCTTGATCTCTCTCGGTTCCTGCTATTGCCATTGCAGGGGCCTCTCTGATCCCTTGACCTCCATGGGAAAAGCTGGTTTTCTGCTTCTCCCTTGTCTTCTCTTGTGGCTTGCCTGTATTGGTGAGACACCAATAAACAGAATGGCCTACCATCCTCCGACTCTGCCATTTCTTCACCGTCAGCCCGAATCCAATGGGAACCTGCATGTGAATGGCCACGATGGCGGCTCCTGGCCTTACAGAAATAAAACTTTTCCTTTACACAATAAGGAATTTTATTAATTAATTCATTTAACAACATTTTTTTTCCTGTATAGCATATTAGGAATGATAAATTCGTAATTCATTCTATTTTTTTCTAGACTCTTGGTTTTTTTGGGTGAGTCCTTATAACTAAAGTATAAACCAAAGTTATAGTGGGTTTTTTTTTAATAACAACTTTTAGTCTTGGTTGCCTGGCAAGTATAATAAGATGTGGGTAATACTCAGGAAAGGGATAAATAGTTGCTGAGTTTGGAATTGATCATTTAATATTTGGATAGCACAAAGAAGCAGAAAGAAAAGATGAGTTATGAATCCAAGCAGAGTTCAATTTCTTTCAATTAGTCAGCTGTCTTGCTTTTACAAAACAACACCTCCAGCACACCCTGACTCCTATTAAAGTCCCACTAGGTGAACAGGTATAAAAGATTTTGCTTTAGCCAGTCTCAAGAGAGAACTGTTGATCCTTTCTCAAACTATCTAAAGCATTTTTTAACTATACTGCTTAAGAGGCACTAACTCATAAAGTTCCTAGAAGCCTACCTGTTTCATGTGTATATAACATTTTTCTACAGTGTGATTGTTTTGTATTTTATAGTTCTATACCTATCAGAAGTCTTAACACAGTGTGGAAAATACGGTGTACACTCTATAAACACTTGCTGAATGACATTAAAATGAATAATATCTTTTGCATACCTATCTTTAGAAAGAAGAAACAATTTGATCTTCCTATAATTCTTTTCAAAAAACTGAATGAAATATTTAATTTAGGTTTTATACTATTAACTTAGAACTTTGACAGGGGTTTTCTGGTCTTGCTACTTCAAGTTGATATTTAAAGATTTCTCTTTCTTTTCTCATTAAAAGATTATATTCTTAAATGTCTAATGGATAATATTGAATATCATGATTAAAGGGCATATTTAAGTAAATTTTCTTACTTACAGGTTGTTTTAATCTAAATTAAGATATACTAACAATGTCCCAGTTGTTTAATATTGTCAGAGAAGAAGAAAACATAAAAAATTTTATTCCAAGACTGTTTTACCTTTATTATTTGTAAGTTCTTTCTTAATTATGACTTTAATTTCTCTTGCTATAGTCTGTCATTTATTCTCTTAGAAAAAAATTG
Source organism: Rhynchonycteris naso (assembly GCA_037038555.1). Lineage (NCBI taxonomy): Eukaryota > Metazoa > Chordata > Mammalia > Chiroptera > Emballonuridae > Rhynchonycteris > Rhynchonycteris naso. The sequence goes on from CM072998.1 coordinate 237,280,267, forward strand.
TGCATCGTGGTATATGCTTCCAAGTAATATCTTATTTGCACAACCAGTCACAAATAATCCTGTATACATTTTTAAATTTAATATATATTATTTTTATCTTTTTAGTGAAATAAGTTCTAAAAAACTATCTAAAGGAAGTAAATAAATCTTTCTACATATTTTATGTAATATATATTTATATATGTGTGTGCATATATACACACACACACACTCATAGTTTGAGCTTAGAAATGTAGAGAGTTGGAAAGAGTGTCACTCTCATCTTTACAATAAGTAAAAACAAAATAGTATATTTTGTAAGTGCATGATTTTCTTGAGAACTAGGTTCTAAGGTTAAAAAATCTAACCTAAAACCTAGAAAAAGCTAAGTTTATACTTGAGGGAGCCACAGGACTCAGATACTTGCTTCTCTGGGGCAGATGCCAACAGATCTCATGTAAGTCAGTAAAATAACTCACCTAGATATTTTCAACAAATTGCTAACGGCTATGTGTGAACTATTATAAGAGTTTGTAACTTCTTAAAGACTTTTGGTGCAAGAACCCCACCAGGCATTTTCAGGGAACATTAGGGGGAACACTGAGAAATATTCCTTGATGCTGGCTGAGAGAGAAAACAGGAATCACTGCTGAAACTCAGCCAAGACCTATTTCCTCTACCTATCATTTGAAACAAAAGACTTAATCTGCAGAAGGAAGAGCAACAAAAACAGTCACCTGAGGGCACTGGTGGTAACCTACTGAAGCAGGGGCAGAGAAACATAAAGGAAAAATATAAAACCTCTAACCCTGGGAAAGAAGCAGAAAGATGTGCTCGATCCACTACAACTTGGGAAAAACAGGAACATTATAAAGGACATATCTTCAGACCCAGTGATAAGCTAAAACTGAGGTTAATCAGAATATCAGAGAATCATACCTGTCCCCCACCCTCTCCCTGCTATACTAACAACTGTTCAGTAAAACTAATAGTGAAATAACAGCTAGAAGAGCTGTAACAGACAGATCAGAAGGAAATTAGGCTACATCTTAAACACAGATATTATTCAATATGAAGACTATGACACACTAAGGATAATCCAGAAACAACAGACAATAATTCCAACCTAACTACAGATTGCATTAGCACAAACTTCTACACTAAATGCTGAGCAGGGTAAGGTGTGCTTACCTCCAAGAATAAACAATACTGACCTCAGTATCTACTATTCTAGATGTATTCAACATGTGCAGTTTCTAACAAAAAAATACAAATCATGGAACAAGACAAGAAAACCAAATTTGAAAAGGCAGAAATAATCAAGATCAGACTCAGATATGACACAGATATCAGAACTATTAGATAAGAAATTTAATATAACTATAAGCCACACTCAGTGGTCGGACTTAGTTGTCACCACCACACAACAGTATATTTGCAACAGTCAACACTGGCCATCACAATCAACCACACCAAAAACCTGGCTTTATGGCAGCTCATCTGAAACAGTTGTAGCCAGGCCTCACAGCCAGCTATACCAGGAACAACCCTTACTCTCCAGTGTGTTTCTAGTAGGTGTTGCTCAACCACAACAGTAGGCTACAGTAGTACACACAGGGAAAACTTCTGTAGCACCTAAATCTAGTGACAAGAAAGGACTTTGTTATTGAGCTGCACAAAACATGTTCTAAAAAAGGCCACTTTTAAAAGACCAGGAGATAAAGCTAATCTTCCTAATACATAAAAGAAAATAGGAAAAATGAGACAAAGGAATATGTGCCAAGCAAAAAAATAAGATAAAACCCTGAAGCCTGACCAGGCGGTGGCACAGTGAATAGAGCATCGCACTGGGATGCAGAAGACCCAGGTTTGAGACCCCAAGCTCACCAGCTTGAGTGTGGGCCCATCTGGCTTGAGCAAAAGCTTGCCAGCTTGGACCCAAGGTCACTGGCTCCAGCAAGGGGTGGCTCGGTCTGCTGAAGGCCCGCAGTCAAGGCACATGTGAGAAAGCAATCAATGAACAACTATGGTATTGCAACAGCAACGAAAACTAATGATTGATGCTTCTCATCTCTCTCTGTTCCTGTCTGTCTGTCCCTGTCTATCCCTCTCTCTGACTCTCTCTGTCCCTGTAAAAAAAATAATAATAAAAAAGATAAAACCCTGAAAAATAACTAACAAAACAAAAGTAGGCTGTCTACTACATGAAGAGTTTAAAGTAAAAGTCATAAAGATGCTCATCCAACTCTACAGATGAGTAGATAATCTCAGTGAGACCTTCAACAAAGAAATAAGAATTGTAAAATATACACTGACTGGTTGGGTCAGTGGCAGAGTGTAGGCCTGGCATATGGATGTCCCAGTTTGACTTCTGGTCAGAGCACACAGGAGAAGTGACCATCTGCTTCTCCACCCTTCTCACTCTTTCTTCTTTCTCTCTATCACTCTCTTTTCATCCCACAGCAATGGCTTGGTTGAAGCAAGCTAGTCTCGGGCACTAAGAATGGCTCCACGGCCTCGCCTCTGGTGCTAAAATAATTCAGTTGCTAGCATCAAAGCAACAGCCACAGATGAGCAGAGCATCACCCACTAGGGGTTTGCCAGGTTGATCACAGTTGTGGTGCATGTGAAAGTCTGTCTTTCTGACTCCCTGCTTCTCACATAAGGAAAAAAGAATTGTAGAATATTATGTATCAAAACTGAAGAATATAACACTAACATAAAAATTACAGTACGGGAAATCTATAACAGATCAGATCATACAGAAGAATGGGTCAGTGATCAGGTAGACAGAATGTGGAAATCCAACTAGAAGATCAAAAAAAAAAAAAAAAACTGTAAAGAATAACAATAGCTTGACCAGGCGACGGCACAGTGGATAGAGCATTGGACTGGGATGCGTAAGACCCAGGTTCGAGACCTCGAGGTCCCCAGCTTGAGCACGGGCCCATCTGGCTTGAGCAAAAGCTTGCCAGCTTGGACCCAAGGTTGTTGGCTCCAGCAAGGGGTGGCTCTGTCTGCCGAAGGCCCGTGGTCAAGGCACATGTGAGAAAGCAATCAATGAACAACAATGGTGTCACAATGGCAACGAACAACTAATGATTGATGCTTCTCATCTCTCTCTGTTCCTGTCTGTCTGTCCCTATCTATCTCTATCTCTCTCTCTCTGACTCTCTTTCTGTCCCTGTAAATAATAATAATAATAATAATAACAATAGTATAAGAAATCTCTGGGAAATCAAGCATACTAACATTCATATTATAGGGGTCCCTTAATATATCAATTATATAGGAACAAATTCACATTTTAAAATGTGTTGTAGCCAAACTGATTATTCTTTATTTAAATCTTAATATTTGTTCTTAAAATATTTCTTATTTTAATTCCTATTGTCAAAGACTATGAAGAACAGCCCTCCTTTATAAAACCTATTTTTCCACTGTATTCTTGGTAGTGGTTAAATCAATGCACCCTTTTGTCTTATAAGAATCTGACCTTTTAACAATCTTATATACAACATACTTCTTTATTAGCATCTTCTCCCCATTCCAAGTGGACAATTTTTATGTTCTTGAATAGTCCTACTCTTTATCCTATTGTGCCCACTCTCTAACCACCTGTTTCTCTTTTCAGCTAATAAAATTATGAGGAAAGTGAGTTTACACATAGAGCCACAATTAATCTTTACAACGTGCTAGACTATTTAATTCCCTATAATTTCAGATTATATGCTTCTTTATTGGTCCTTTAGCATTATGTAATCTAAGTTTCAATTTCTCTTTTATTTCTTGAATCTTCTGATAGGGATCTTCTGTTTCTTCTTTTTGCTGTTCTCTTCTATCTCCTTATATTACCGATTGCAATAGTTATATAATAGAATAAGTAATAGTTATGTGATAAGAAATGGTGAGACAGTGGTTTCATATAAGTGAAAGTGCCAGGCAAGGGTATATTTTTATCTCCCTATTTGTTTAACCTGTACATAGAACATATATAAAACAAAACAAAACAAAAAACCAGAAAAACAAAAAACAAACAAACAAAAAACTAAGCTAGACTCCAAGGATAGATGACAGAAAATTAGTGGAAAAATATTAATAATTGAAAAATATGCAGATAAAACCATTTTATTGGAAGAAAATAGTATTGATTTGAAACATTGTCTGACAAAAGTGAAAAAAGAAAATGCCAAAGTAGGACTGTAGGACTGCATCCAAATATCAAGAAGACAAAACTCATGACTACAGAAAAAAATACACAGCTTTAATAAAGACAATAAGGACACTGAAATTATTAAAAATTTTGCTTACCTAGGCTCAGGCTCAGTCTTCAATTCAAATGGAGACTACAGCCAAAAACAAATCAAGAGAAGGCTAAGAACTTGAAAGGGTAGCAACAGAAGAATTAGAAAAGATTACCAAAAGCAAAGATATTTCACTAGAGACCAAGGCTAAACTCTCAAATTCCATTACTATGTGTAGATGTAAAAACTATGCAGTAAAAATGGCTAATGAAGTCTGACCAGTGTGGTGCAGTGATAAAGCATCAATTCAGAACACTGAAGTTCCTGCTTCAAAACCCCAAGGTCTTCAGCTTGAGCACATGGTTACCAGCTTGCGAGTGGGATTGTCAGCTTGAACACAGGATCATCATTATAATTCCAACGTTGTTGGTTTTAGCCCAAGGTTGCCGGCTTCAGCAAGAACTCACTAACTAACTCTATGTGAGCCCCCTGATCAAGGCACTTATGAGAAGCGATAGATGAACAACTAAAATGAAACAACTACATGTTGATGCTTCTTTTCTCTCCTCTACCCTCCCTCTCCCTTCCTGTCTCTCTCTGTTTTAGTAAAGAATCTGACTGTTGATCAGTTTTATTCTCCTAGGACTGCCTTAGCAAAGTATCACAAACTAGGTAACTCACACAACAAAAATTCATTCTGTCAACATTATGGAAGATAAACATCTGATATGAAGTTATCAGCAAGAACATGCTTCCTCTGAGATTAGATAGAATTCTTTCTTGTTTCTTTCTAGCTCTGGTAGTAGGCATTGATCCTTGGCATCATCTTGACTTACAACAGCATGTGCTGTCTTTATCTTCATATGATGTTCTCCTTGTGTATCTCTCTTCTCATCTATTTTTAGGACAACAGTTATGTTGGAATCAAAGCTTGTCCTACTCCAGTATTACCACATGTTAATTTGCATCTTAAATTATCTAAAAATATTATATTTCCAAACAAGGTCACAGTCATAAGTATTAAGAGTCAGGACTTCAACACCTTTTGAAGAAATGCATCCTTAACAAATACCAATTTTTTCTTGAAACTTTGTTGTCTGCTTTTGTTTATTTGTTCAAATACAATAAAGATATTTAAATAGTTCTCATATTTATGATGAGACTTCCTCTATGGTAAACATTTTACATTGATTTCATGTGTGTTATATATCGCATTTCCCCATGTACAAGATGCACCCTTTTCTGAAAAATTTGGGGTCTAAAAACTGAATGTGTCTTGTACAGTAATTGCAGCATTTCAAATGCCATAAGATAGAACTGAGGAGGAGGCAATATATAAAGATAGTGATTCATCATCAGACACAGATGAGGACAAGTTAATGAATGGGAATTTTGACAGTGATAAAGAGTTGTATAAATTTTATAATAAATAAAACTTGAGTTCAATAACTTTATGTAATAGTTTTTTTTTAAATTTTGGGTCCCAAAAATAAGATGCCTGTTATACATGGGAGCATCTTATACAACTCTTAAATAAGTGCAATTACTTTCACTCATTTTACAAAGCTTAACATTTTAAGTAACTTCCTACATATACGTACACGTTTAGTTAAGAAGCTAGAATTTTAACTTAAGAGATTTGATTCCAGCTTCCATGCATACCACTGTACTACCCACCTGCTTAATCATTCCTTGATTAACCACCCAGGTTAACAACTGATGAGATAATTAGGATTTAACTGCTAATCCTAGAAAACATGAATTAAATAGAGTGATGGATGGGAGAAGACCCCAAACTATAAGAGATTTAAGAGAAAATAGGAAGAGAAAGAGGTGAAACAACAAGGCTGTTTGTATTCTAAAAGGTTTGCAAAGAAAGGAAGGAGAAAGATCAGTAGCTTAAGAGCAAAGTGAAGGTTATTTTTAGAATAGGGAGGACCCAAGCATGTTGGTAAGTTGAAGGCAAGGGTTAAATAGAATCATCCTGAATTTGCAACACAGAATAAGAAAACTAATGGAACAACATCTTCAAAGATGGGAGAGGATATGACCAAGACCAAAAATAGAGGTGCTGGTTTTGAAGAGAAGAGACACCATTTCACCAGGTTGAGAGAAAGGGGTTAGAGAAATTTTTCTTTCATGTTTCAGCTTTACTAAATATCTAATATCTAGTTTAGAGTAGAAATCAGTAAATGTCATTTTTCTTTTTCTACTACAAAAAGTTTGGCTTCTTAAGGAGTGGGAATGGCAAGGTCTTTGGTAATCCTCCAATAAATAAAAAAACAATTGCTATCTGAAGCCAAAACATTTTTGTTTTATATTTAGACCTTCTGAGAAAATTCGGATTTCAAAAATGGTTATCTGCTTTCTATAATTTATTCTGTTTGAGGGTTTTGGTTTTGGTAGTATATTCTACACTTAAGCAGAGAAACTCTATTGGCTTTTCTTGATAACAATTCATATGTGAAAATTTGTTGTTCTAAATGTATATTTTAGAAAGTATTTGAAAGCACTTCAACTCTGGTGACTGAAAACAAATTAAGTTAAATTGTCCCTGGGATAGGAAAGTCAATGTGTCAGTAGGAAACTGCTAAGTGCTGCCAAATGAAGTCAATGTGATAAACTACCAAACTCCAAATTTCAAGTCCATAGAGCAAGGGAAAGGGGAGTAAAGGGGAGTGGAAGAGAGAGGAGGGGAGAGGACTGGCTGGAGACGGGAGGGAGAGCAGAAGGGAAAGAAAAAATGATATAAAGGAAGAAGATTAAGAGGAGGAGGGAAGATAAAGAAAAAGAAAAATACCAAGAAAAAAGTCATATAGAGTTGTGCCAAAATCAAAATGATACATTGGCATCAATTTAGCTAATGGCTAATAATTTGTAGATCCACATGGACGTCTAACCTTTAAACACTAAAAAGGCACAAGATAAATGTTCTTGCTATTACTTCCACATTCATTGCTTTACTCTAACCCAGCCAATGTAGTCTTGGCTCCTTCTGTTCCTTCCTCCTACTCCACCCTCCAGACATGTTTCTACACAGAACCCTCATTCCAGCAATAGCCTCCTACTAACCATCTGCCAATCTGCCTTCTTGCCTTCATTCATTTGAAAAATTATCTTAAATTTCACTCCATCAAGAAGCCTATCCTAATTTGTGGGTAAGATATTAAGGATTATAAAGACAAGATTATTTTATACTTTATATGAAGTGCTTTAATTTTTAACTCTTCCAACATGTGCAATAACATTATAAGGTATTATTCTACCTATTTTACAAAAGAGAAATTTAAAGTTTAAAAATCTTCAGTGGTTTATTCATATTTCCTTAGCTAGAAAAGGTTAGAGATTGAACTCAATGTAAGTTTTCTAATTCCTACTGATAAATTGCATTTTAAAAGGCAAAAAAATGTATTATGCATTTTATTCTAGGAGCATAAGGAATAATGGTACAAATGCCCTATGAGCTCATAATAAATATTAAACCAATTCATCTACAAAGTTAATTTACTTCATATAGTAGTAAACCAGAAACAGGAAACTACTTTCTAAGAGTGAATGGCATAGCCACTAACTATTCACAAGCAACAGAGAACACTATTTAATATTTTGATTTACAAAAATGAAATAGAAAGCTCAGCTAAAACTCTGAGAACATTTATACGTAAATAGTAACCATACAAGATACATAAATGTCTTTATTATGCCCTCAAGTTGAGAATGATCAAAAGAAAAATTCAAAAATGAATGCCTCAGATGAAAGTAAGAAATATTAAATAAATTTCAGCAAAGTCATTTCCATTAAATTTTCATGTTTTCAACAGATACTCATAAGTGACTAGTGATACTAGGAAATGGATAAGATTCAAGATTTAGCGAATCAATGAGGTCTAGCCTCAATAGTCTAGAAAATCCCCTCTACCTACTCTCTTCAAACTTTCTTCTATAATTAACTCTTTGTTATGAATTTTGTCTTGGTCCTTATCTTGGGAATATCTCATTTCTTTCAGCCTAGTTCTCAGTGATATTCAGGTGCTTCTATAGAGCTGACTCCACAGTCTATGGAATGAAGCTACCAAAATTACTATAAAGTCTTCTATCACTTTGTAATCCCTTTCTTAAAACTAGAATCATCTTTTCCTTGTTATGCCATTCTACATTTAAGTTTCCCTTCAAGGATTATGATTAGGTCAGGGAAACATTAGAGTTGCCCCACATTGACACATATAACATAAACTAGTAATGCAAAATGAAAATTTTCACTTTTCTGACAGTAATGAGTGTTAAATTTCATGGATTTGTTAACATTATATGTTTTGGGCCGAAAGTCACATTTACTTCGGACCAGTTCTTACTTATCTTCAGAAGATTATAGAAATCACAGCTAGAATCAAAGAAAGACAATAAAAATGTTTCTGTGAGAAGACAGAGAAATAAGAAACCTCATGCATTGCTGGTGAAAATGTAAAAATAGCTCAGAAACTTTGGAAAACAGTTTGAAAATTCCTCAAAATATTAAACATTTTGAATTACCATATGATACAGTAATTATATTCCTAAGTATCTACCCTAGAAAAATGATAACATATATCTCCAAAAATACTTGTATGTGAATGTTCATAGCAGCTTTATTCATAATAATCATATTCATAGCTGAACAGTAGAAACAATTGAAATGTCTACTGACAGATAAATACAATGTGATATATCCATAAAATGGAATATTATTTAGCCATAAACAATGAAATACTTATACATGTTACAAAATGGGTTAACCTTAAAACATTATGCTAAGTAAAAGGAAAATATGTCATACACAAAAGACTGCATCTTATATTATTTCATTTATACAAACTATCAATACAAACTATAACAGGTAAGTCTATGGAGATAGACAGAAAATTCCTGGTTTCCTAAAGCTAGAGGATAGGGGATTGGAAAGTGACTGCTAGGAGGTATAGGTTTTCTTTTGGGGTTTTGAAAGTGTTCTAAAATTAGAGTGTGTTGATGGTTGCAGAACCCTGAATATACTATACATCATGAATTGTGGTTAAATAGATGAATGCTATACTATGTCAATTATATTTCAATAAGTATGTTTTAATAAAGAGATAAAAAGCACAGGTCCACAGTCGCATACTGTAACTTGCAAAGGGGCACTGAGAAATTTCAATGAAAAGATATTAAACACTATGTATGGCAGAAATAGACACCATAATTTGGGGTGTTATATTAATGATTTAGTAATAATTAAAATCTACCAATTGTTTACTATGTTCTGCCAGGCACTGTGCTATAAATTAGATATTTTTAAAAAGTACATTGTAAGAATGGATCCAAAATAATCTCATTGTTTAATATTTGTCATAAGAAAATAAAATAGCTTTGGTTAGAAAAAAGAAGAAACTAAGCATTTTTTATAATAGTAAGAATCTAAAAGACACTTCAATTTTTATCAATAGCAAATGAAATGGTAAATTTCATATAGTGAATATTTAATAAAATTTATAATTAGGAAGGCTCTGTAACTTCCCTTCATAAATAAGGGGCTACAAAACTGTTTATTTACTATAATATTCATAGCAAATGTCAAGCATTTTAGGTACTGTACTAAACACTTTACATAGACTAATTTATTTAATCCTCATGATGACCCTCTGAAGTAAAGTTTATTTAGGTATATAACATTTAAGTGACTTGTCAAAATCATCAAACTATTAAGTACTAAATAAAGTCAGCATTTGAATCTTGTCCATCTGACTCCTGACACCATGTCTTAATCCATGATGCTCAAATGTTTGGGTGAGAATTCACGATGTTCACAACATCATACCCCATGAATATGGACAAGGATGAGAACAGATAGTCAAAAATGAAAATATTTTATTTGATTGCAGATTAGAAGTAAATTTTTCTAGATTAATTTTTAAATTTTCTAAAGTCCATATGCTTTTTATTAGCCTTTATGCAAATAAAAAATAAGGATGAGCCTGACCAGGCAATGGCACAGTGGATCGAGCATCGGACTGGGATGAGGAAGACCCAGGTTCGAGACCCGAGCTGGCCAGCTTGAGGGCGGGCCCATATGGCTTGAGCAAAAAGCTTGTCAGATGGGACCCAAGGTCGCTGGCTCCAGCAAGGGGTGGCTCGGTCTGCTGAAGGCCCGCGGTCAAGGCACATGTGAGAAAGCAATTAATGAACAACTAAGGTGTTGCAACGGCAATGAAAAACTAATAATTGATGCTTCTCATCTCTCTGTGTTCCTGTCTGTCTGTCCCTATCTATCCCTCTCTCTGACTCTCTCTCTGTTCCTGTAAAAAAAAAGAAAAAATAATGATGAATCAAAATTTTCTATTTTGTTTTTAGTCCTGTTTTTCTTAGGATAAAATAAGTCATATTTACCAAGAAAATGTAATGCAAATGCAAAATTTTACAACTTCCATTTTGTCTTAGGGAATTTATATCATAAGAGATCTTAGCAAGCAGATTATAGCATACCAATTTTATCTTGAATATATCTGCACTGTTAGGGTTAAAGAGCTGGTGTTTCCCAGATCCTAAAATAATTGGACCTGAACATCTTGCTTCTCCATAGACATAAAGGTATACTGTTGCTGTGGTGCCCGCATTTTCAAAATCCCCAGTGACAACATTCACCTTCCAATCTCCTTCTGCAAAGGAAAGAGAAAATCAATTTGAAATTGGAGGAAAACCATATTAATATTAGGAAATGAGGAATTCTACTTAATCGACTGAGTTGTAAAATGAATAATTTTTGATATCAAGAAGTATTAAGATAATTGTTAATTATGGACTCCTTTTGAAGCTAACATTTGGAAAAGTTTTAGAACTATTATAGCATTATAATTACAAAGCAAATAAGTAGTGGGTTTTTGAGAAATAATATATTTTAAGCAAAAATGCTGAGTTAGAGGCATTTAATATTAAATGTTTGACTAGAAAACTTAGGGATTTATTAAAGTATCACTGTCAAATGTTTGGGTGAGAATGAATGAGAGACATACTGTTAACCTGGCACATTAAGACATTCTCTATACTAGGCAGTGCCCTGTAAAACAGGGGTTAGTAACATAGGCCTAGTAGAATCATGGTGAGGATTTAGATGGCCTAAAAATGAAGCAAAAACAACCTAAAATTGTTTTTAAGAATGATTACTATAGTCCTCTAAGCCTTAGAATAAAACAATAAATAAGGAGTAAAATATTGAATGTAAGATTTAACAAAGGAGTGGGATTTGGGAGAGGGAGGGTGCAGTTGAAGAATCAAGACAATGTGCATTATAAGAAGAATGGATCACCGAGCTTCCTGCTGTGGTAAGGCTGGAAGCACAGGAAGGTTAAGACAAGCAGGGTATGACAGAAAACATCTTTTAAAAAGAAAGGTTTACAACTTGTTCTATGATTGGTTTAGTTGAAAAAAGAAACTGAGATAGGGTTTATTATAAGACTTATTTTATCATTTTGTGCACTTTGGAAAAGTATGCTATCAACCTTGCAGCATCAAAACCTTCTCACACCACATACTCAAAAGTAACAGAGTATTAAGTCCTTTCCACTAGCACTCTATGTAGGACATGCAACTCTACTCACCACAAATTATCCCTGGATTGCACGGGCAATTTAAAGATGTCTTTGTTGTTATTTTTAAAGTCTCCATAGATACATACTGCCTTGTGAGTATGTTTTATATTTACAAATGTAAGACATACATTTGTAAATATAAAATTCAGGACATATATAATTCAGGACATCTGAGTTATCAGTAACTACTCCACTAATGTGTTATCTTTCTTTTTAATGCATAATTCTATTCTCCCCTCCTCAATATATTCACAAAGATCATTTGCATATCTCTAATTAGTTTAATAAAACTTGCATCAAGTAAGTTTATATAATGTTACTTTGATAATAAAATTTGAACTAAAACCTTGGTACCAAAATGCCAAAGGAAGGGAAGAACTCAAAGAGGCGCACTCTGTACTCTACCTTGCAGCAAGTTTGCTCTGAGAAATTTCAATTCAAAAAAAAACAAACAAAAAAACAAAAACAAAATTTCAATTCATGTGAGAAAATTAGAAACACTTCAAACTATATTCTTATTGAAAATCCTGTCATGAAATTAATTCTTACAGAAAGCCTTTCCTATGCTTTGATATATAATTCAGAAAGTTAAATAATCTTTTATTTTTTAGAGCATTTTTCCCACCTCTTCCTTGTCTCTATCCCTTGTTCTCTGAGCCTACCCTGGGATTTTCACATTATGCTATCAGCGGAGAAGGACACGAATGACTTTGTACATGGGCACAGGTATCTTGTTGACTAAAATAGAAATAAATAGCAAGGAGGCATTGATTTATATACTACTCCTCTGTTCTTCCCAACTGGAATTAGCATGCCATCATTACATGAGCTTTAAAAATAGAGTAACTAATGAAATGTCTTCTATGGTGATTTTTTGTCGATTCTCAAGTTTTCCTGAGCATAATTTTCTACTGCTGGAAAATAAGTATTTTCCAATATTTTATATGATATCTTTTAAAAATATAATCACTTACCTTCTCAAAGAATGTCTCACTATCTAAAATACAAAATAGTTAGGAATATTTATAGAAAGTAACATAGAGAAACATTCCGAATCTACATTTAAATTCAAAGTTCCACCTCCTGAGAAACAGTTTATTTTAACAGTGTTGCTTATTATGTATCACAATTATAAGCTTTTTTTGGTAATTTTATACTGTGGAACTTTATCAAAAATATTAAAACAATATGAGGTTATATATTCTGTTTAAACAAGTTTTTCTCTTATTTTATTTCCTTGTAGCTTCTGTCTCTTCAACTCTAAGGAGAAATACCAAAAAAATATTGCCTTCTGTTAACCCTTTTGGAACACCACTTTTTTTTAACTCATAGCTCCCAAAGTAAGGAAGAATTTTACATGATTAAAGTCTAAATATTTATTATGTATTTACCAGTGTTTTGAAAGGTTAAACAAAATTTTGGATTATGCAATAAGCTATTGTTTATAGTTTACCTGAAACTGTCTCATTTTACTCTATTTTTGTTGGTTTTCAAGCACAAATTGAGGAAGATGCTATACCAGTGACCTCCATTTAAAGAATTTTTGCTACAGAAAATAGAAACCTATTCTTGGAGACTGCATTGTCAAAGCCTTATTTTTATGGGTCTTAAAAATGTTTTCAAAAGTAGTCTAGATATTTCTATGATCTAAGCCAATAGTAAGTTTGAATTTCTTGTCTGTTTTGAAGTAAGGTTTAATAGAACTTTCATTTTAGCAATAAAGAGTATGTGCTCTGCATAATAAAAAGATAATATGCAAAAATCCATTGCATTTCTATATACCAACAACAAACCATCAGAGAAAATTCATAAAATTATCCCATTTACAATTTCATCAAAAAGCATAAAATACCTAGGAATAAATTTAACCAAAGATGAAAGACCAGTACTCTGAAAACTATAAGACATTGCAGAAAGAAACTGAAGACATAAAGAAATGGGAAGATATACTGCACTTATGGTTGGAAGGCTTAATATTGTTAAAATGACTATATTACCCTAAACAATCTACAGATTCAATGTAATCTCTATCTAAAATACCAAAGACATTCTTCTCAGAACTACAGTAAATAATACTCATATTTATATGGAATAAAAACTTCAAAGCAATTTTGAGAAAAAAGAACAAATTTGGAGGAATCATGTTCCCCAATGTCAAACTATACTATAAGGCTATAATAATAAAAATAGTGTGACACAGGTACAAAACAAACATATAAATCAATGGTGTCAGTATCCAGAATATATAAGAAACCCATATTACTCAATAACAACAAAAAATCCAAAATAAAAATGGACAGAAGACATGAAGAGAAATTTTTCTAAAGAAAACATACAGATGGCCAACTGACACATGAAAATATGCTCCAAGTCGTCATGGAAATACAAATCAAAACCACAGTGTGATATCACCTCACACCTGTCAGAATGATTATCATCAATAAGTCAACAAATAACTAGTGTTGGCAAGGGTGTGGAGAAAAGGAAACTGTGTACACTTTTAGTGAGACTGCAAATTGGTGCAGCTGCTGTGAAAAACAGTATGAAGATTCCTCAAAAACTAAGCATAGGTCTACCATACAAACCAACAATTCCACTTCTGGGTATTTATCTAAGAAAAAATAAAACAATAATTTGGAAAGATATATGCACCTTTATGTTCTTTGCAGCATTATACATAATAGCCAAGATATGGAAGCAACCTCAGGGTCCACTGTGAATGAATAAAGAAGATAGGTGCTGTGTAGATATTCATACTGTAATTGAAACTCTTGCCATTATACTAAGTGAAATAAGTCAGACAGAGAAAGACAAATACCCTATTGTTTCACTTATATATAGAATCTAAAAGAACAAACAAAAGAAAAACAGACTCAGAAATAGTGATTAATCTGATGAGTGTCACAGGGGAGGGAGATGGAGGTAAAGTAGAAATATAGTTAGTTATATTTTGATAGATAATTACTATACTTAATGTGGTGATTGCATTGTAAAATTCATAGATGTCAAATCATTGTATTGCACAGCTGAAACTAGTATAATATTGTATACCAACTACACTTAAGTTTAAAAATTAAAAATTTTAAAAAGTCACATGATCTGTCATTTTCCCTTTTAATGTAACTAAGTGTAATCCATCTAAATACAATTGAACTACAAAATCCAGAATGTTAGGATATAATACTATGTCAATAATTGCAATTCAATTAATATTTGTTAACTAGTTGATTTGCAGATAGTTTATATTCTTGTTATGTTCAAGCATTGTGATAGACATTCAAGTTGAATTATTAAATCAGACTCAACAGAGTTTACAGCTCTTACCTGATACCAAACTTATTGTTGATTCACTAGCACGCCACAGGTTATGTTCTTCTTTAGGAGAGATCATAGATCAGGGTTTGGCAAATGCCAACCCACTGGCCAAATCCAGATTGCTGCTGGGTTTTGTAATTGAAGTTTTATTGGAACACTGCCAGGCTCACTTGTATGTGTATTGTATGTACATGGGTGCTCCTGTGCTACAACAGCACAACTGAGAAGTTGCCACAAGGGCCATATGATTTGCAAATCCTAAATTGCATATTATCTGACTTTTTATCATAACAGTTTACTGACAACCAATATAACTTAAAATTTTCCTTTTCATTTTGCATTAGAACATGTGCTGGTTGAGATTTAATAGATTTAAACAATGCATGCAGAGCTATTAAACCCCTTTGATTTTCCAGCTTATGTAACTGTTTCCAGTCATGCTCCCACCAATCCATAAATACCAGGTTTATTCACAATAGACAATCTAGACAATCCAGGCATACCCTGTTATGTCAGATTGCATTATCTAAAGAAACCCTCTGATATTTTCTAACCTACTTACTCTTTTACACTATAGCCATTGACTGCTCTATTAAGAGGTGGAAAGTATTTTCCCTACAATTGAGTTGTCCAAAACAATGCAGCACAAGTGACATTCTGAGACTTCAGAGTCTAATACATCATGGATCTATTAGAACACTCCCTCTTGGTCCCCTGGGGTCATGCTGTGAAAATTCAAGACATAGAGTGTCCTCATGTAGGTGGGTAACTCTTCCTGAGTGCCCAGTCTCATCAGCTGGCAGCATGGGTGAGCCATTGTGAAGATCCCGCCAGTCACATCATCAGATGTCTCCAACGACTTTTAGCCGGTGAAAACCACAAGAGTTTCCAAGCAAAAACCACCTAGCTGAACCACATTAACTCACCGAAAGGTGAAAGATAATAATAAATTATTGTTTTGAGTCACTCAATTTGGGGTGGTTTCCTGTACAGCAACAAAAAACTGTAACAGTTGCTGAAATCATTTCACATAAGAGCCTTCTATTATCTTTTTCCTTAAGAATGTCATTAGTATCTTTACCAGGAGGTCTGATCATTAGCATGTATGTCAGGAGATTTGATGCAGTCATCTTCTTATTTCCCAGGTAATGGGGAAAATGTTAACATTTTCTTTTCAAAAGTTTTTCTTATTAATTGAAGGTTTATTTTTAGGAGGGCACAAGTGATTTATTTTGGTGAATGAAGTACTTATAGCTAGTGAAGTTGAATAGCCCCTTCCTTAGATCTTAACATTTTATCTTTACCTTATTCTGTGCAGTATTCTGTCACAGAGGAGGCATGCATTTGATGTTATAGTTCAGAAAATTGAACCTGTGGTTGAGTATAGAAACATCTATGTCTAGACACATTTTCAGTTACTTGGCAACTGACCACTGAATACAGTAGGGAGAATGCATGTAAATTAAGCTCTTTCCATGAAATTGTTAGTTCAGCAGACTGAGAAGAGAAAAAAAAAAAAGAAACAACTCTTAACAGCTGCCTGACTTGAGTCACCACAGTTCACAGCAAAAGCTATGGAACAGGTATGCTTTGCCTGATGACAAACCAGACAGCAAGCACATTCAGTTACCTTAACAAAACAGGGTACAGTAAGATGCTGTGAGAGTGACAAAACCACTGCTCCTCTGCAGCCTCCCACTGCCCTATCTGCAACCAGGGTGTATGGCCAGTAGTCACGGCAGTTGTGGCCATTCACATGAACCTTCCCATTAGACTGGGACAGACGGTAAATAGACTGCTGGGCCATTCCTTTATTCTAACCTTGCACCCAGCAAGCGAGTAAAAGAAACACACAGGGTTCCAAAACCCACTCATTCAGAGCTCTCAAAACTATTGACACATCAGGGTTTAGGCCCCTACCAGTCTTAGTCACCTCTGGTTCCTTATCTGCATATGGCTTCTTACTCTGCAAAACTAGCTTTTCTCTCCTTCCCTTTTATTTTTGCTTCCTTTTCTTCTTCTCTCTAAACTTTTCAGAGGGGAAAACCGCTACTCCAGCAACATTAGCATAACAATGGCCCTTCCCTAGCAGGAAGGCAATGAGCAATTTCACAGATCACATACCTGGGCAGAGGCCATTTTTAACAATAAAAGTGAGCAAACTCAAAAATCATATTTTACAGATTCATTTGCCCAACACAGGGGTAGGCTGAGACAGCCTAAGAAGATCAACACCATTTTGCATGAAATGTGCATTCTAATCTTAATTGGCAAAGAGGTTGAGTAATGGGGCAGGAGAAGATGGAGGAGAAGGGGACCAGCATGTGACTCAAAGGAACAAAGGCCTTTAACATTAACTAGATCCACCCCCTTTCCCAAAGCCCTTTGAGATTCTTCCAGACTCCAGGTGGTGAATCCAGGAATTATTTCCACCCCCATTTCCTTTGCTCCTGGAGAGAGGTCAAAGTAAATTAATTATTCTCCACCTTTACATCCACATTGAAGTTTTAACATTACTCACAGATTAGCATAAATTCAACTGATCCTGATCCTGATCCTGATACTGATTCTCACTGCCCATAGCATTCCATCAAGCAGCCTCTGTTTTTTCCAAAACCCCCTTTCACACAGCCTGGTACCATCTTTCACCCATCCTAAAGAGTTCCTTCTAACCTCCAGGGCTTTGCCTGAAATCCTTCCGCCTGAATGTCTTTCCTCTACTTCTCCTCTCCATCCATCTGGTGAACACCTGTATCTCTAGACTCACCTCACTAGACAACTCCTCTAAGAAGCATTACCAGACATCCCTCCCAATGGCTAGAACAAACCTTTCTCTCCATGCCTTTTTTGGACCCTGTGTACACTTCAAGTCTTAAGTATGTGAATAAGTGTCATCTCTCCATGACCTCTTATTCCTTATCTACCCATCTATATTGTAAGACACTTGAAGAGTTAAATTTGTTCTTAAATGTCGCCATAGTCACATTGTGTATTACAATACTTCATACAAAAAATGAATGAATGAATGTTTTATAAAACCTTTTGGGAATCTTAAGGAGGTTTTTTTAAAAGACTGCATTGTGAAAAAAGGATATTCAAGGCATTATTAAAAATGTTTCAGCATAACATGAAACTATTTCATAATTTAAAAAGAACAAGTCCTTCTGATGAGGTTTCATTAGGACATTTTTTGTTTGAAGGACAAGGACATTGTTAGTTGCCTCTTAATTGATCTTACCAATTTTTTAAAAATAAAAACAAAATTGATTTTGTATCACCCAAATTTTGAAGGATATGTAAATATATTTAAATGAGATTTGGCAACAGATATATTATTATTTTAATTTTTGATAATTTTATCTCCAAACAATTCTATGTATATAAATTCATATGTCCTTCAAAATACAGCTTCATATGAGGATCATGAGATCTTAAAAAAATATTTAAATACTTCAAAAATACTTTTATTCTTGTAAGAGACAAATATTATCTTATACAATTATACATGTAAAGCAATAAAGAAATTCTGTGCTGACTACTATAGGAATGGGGATAAATCTGATACAGAATTAGAAACACCTATGCTGCCTAGAAAAAACTTATTTTAAACAATGTTCAATTTTCTTCACTTTACATCCAGAAAACAACCATAAAACACTATCAGAAAGAAATCTATCATGTATTTTATATTGACATATGTAAAGCCAGTAGTCGAGGCCACTATCACAGCTGCCTGACCCACGTAGGTTCGCATTAGATTCGAACAGTCGGTAATGAAACACAGGAGCCAAAAACTGGTGAGCCATCAGCTTTAATTCTAGCTTGCACCCAGCAGGCAAGCAAAAACACACACTGGGCTCCAAAACCCACTCATTCAGTGCTCACAAAGCTACTGACTTATCCGAGTTTCCTAGAATCAAAGGTTTCTAGCTAACCAGACTTATTCACCTCTGTTTTCCATCTCCTCCTGCACAAATTCTTAACAAACTGGCTTCTTCCTCAGCACTCTGCCATCTTGGCTACTTCTCCTCCACATGGCCTTAATTTGCTCTCCTCTCTAATACTAATCTCAGGAACCCAGGAACCGAGAGAGAGATCAAGCTACTGTTCTCTCCCACTTTATAGCAGACTCAAAACCTTTAATCCAATTATACAAACAAAGAAGTGTCTGATACAAAGTCACCCATCTGAGGCATAATGGGATTCCTCCCTACATCACCACCCTACATCATCCAATCAGTCAAGGGTGTGGAGAAGAGCTTACTCTTAAAACAGAGCCTTAAGCTATAACGACCCGGCCTGCTTACATTACAACTTTTCCCCCACAGCCATAACAAGCATAAGGGCAAATAATATCACCTGGGTGACGGGCTTCCATGTGGGCAGCACCATCTTTAACAAAGTGAGCATATTATATTTTATCTGCCGAACAACATAGTATAGGGTAAATCTTTTGTCATTTCTATGATTCTTATTATTATTTATTGTATTGTGATATGGTAAAGGACACCCCAATTTACAGAGCTGACTATTATGTCTGTGGTAATTTCTCCTCTTTTATATGTATTTGTATTTTGTTTATACAAGTCCTTTTTCTTTTTTTTCTTGGTGAGTCTATGAGCATTTTGTCAATGTTATTGATCTTTTCAAAAATACAGCTCCTTGTTGTGTTAATTTTTCTATAGTTTTTTGTGTTCTATTTTATTTAATTTTTCTTTAATTTTTATTTCCTTTCTTCTGTTAACGTTGGCTTGTCTTTGTTCTTCCTTTTCTAGTTCCTTAAGATGTGATCTTAGGTTGTTTACTTGGGATCTCTCTTGTTTCTTAATATAATCTTGTAATGATATAAACATCCCTCTTATCACTTTTTTCTATGTATCCCAGAAGTTTTGATATGTTGTGCTGTCATTATGGTTGGTCTGTATTTGTCTTTTGATCTCTGTTTTTATTTTTTCTTTGTCACAACCATTTTTTAGAATTATGTTTTTTAATTTCCACATTTTTGTGTATTCCTTTACTTCCTTTTTGCAGTTGGGTTCTACTTTCAGAGCATAAAAGTCAGAGAATATAGTTGGTATATTGTTAGTCTTCTTGAATTTGTTGAGGTTAGATTTGTGGTCCAACATGTGGTCTATTTTTGAGAATATACATTGTACACTGAAAAAGAATGTATAATCTGATGTTCTGGGAAGAAATATTCTGTAAAGGTTTATTATGTCTATTTTCTCTAGTGTGTTGTCTTTATTTATTTTCTGTTTGGATAGTCTGTCTAAAGTAGTCAATGGTATGTTGAGATTTCCAAGTATGCTTTTGTTTTTGTCTATTTTCTGTTTTAGTCCTGTTAGCAGATATCTTATTTAATTTGGTGCTTCCTAATTCAGTGTATATATATTAAGGTGTGATGTATTCTTGATATAGTGTCCCTTTGATCACTATAAAATGCCCATCTTTGTCTCTTGTTTCCTTTTCTGTCTTGAAATCAGTGTTGTCAGATATAAGTATACAGCTTCACTTGCTTTGCTTTGGGTATTATTTGTTTCAAAAATTGTTTTCCAACCTTTCACTTTGAGTCTACTTTTGTCCTCACAGCCTAGATGGGCCTCCAGAAAGCAACATATGGTTGGTTTTTGTTTTTTTATATAATCTGCTATTCTGTGCCTCTTTATTGGTGAGTTCAGTCCATTTAGATTTGGGGTAATTATTGACACAAAGATTTTCTATAGCCATTTTATGTTGTGTTTTCAAGTGGCTCATGTCTCCTTTGCTTCTTTTCCTTTGTTTTTCTGTCATTGTTTTATTTGTTTGTTTTTATAACAAAGACAGAGAGGGGCAAATAGAGACAGACAGGAAGGGAGAGAGATGAGAAGCATCAACTCTTTGTTGTTGCTCCTTAGTTGTTCATTAATTGCTTTTTCATATGTGCTTTGACTGGGGCACTACAGCTAAGTGAGTGACTCTTTGTTCAAGCCAGAAAACTTGGGCTTCAAGCCAGCGACCTTTGGGCTCAAGCCAGCCACCATGGAGTCATGTCTATGATCCCATGCTCAAGGCAGTGACCCTGTGCTCAAGCTGGATGAGCCCACGCTCAAGCTGCCAACGTCAGGGTTTCAAACATGGGTTCTCTGAGTCCCAGTCCCATGCTATATCCACTGTATCACCACCCAGTCAGGCTGTCAGTTTATTTTGTTTGGTGGTAGTCTATGCTTCTTTTCTCTATTTGCACGTTTTTTAGTTTATGTATTGCAGTTTTGTTTTTTTCATGGGTGGCTACCATTAGGTTATTGAGAACAATAATTTCATATATACAAGAGTCACTTGTCTTATAAGTGCTTCAGTACTCCATCCTCTTTTGCTACTTTAGACCTTTATCTTCTCCCCTTTCATGTTTTTGTTGAAACAGATTACTCTTGCTTCTATTGTAAATTTGTTAGTGTTTTTGTGTTGTTTGTTCTTAGTATCAAGTAGAATAATTCTCGACTATTTTCTGCAGTGGTGGTTTTCTGTTAATTAATTCCCTCGGCTTCTGTATTTCTGCAACTGTATTTTATTTCTCAATCATATTTGAAGGATAATTTTGACAGATATAATATTCTTGGCTGATAATTCCTCTCTTTCAGTACTTTGAATGTTTGGATCCACTCTCTTCTGTCTTGGGGAGTTTCTTCTGAGAAATTCAATGATAACCTAATGGAACTTCCTTTATATGTTATGTTGTTCTTTTCCCTAGCAGCCTTGAGGGTTCTTTCTTTGTCATTGATTTTTGAGTTTTATTACAGTGTGACTTGGAGAAGGCCCATTTGAGTTTATATAACTAGGTGTCTTTTTGCTTCTTGGATTTGAGGATCTAACCTTTCCTATAGGTTTGGGAAGTTCTCATGAATTATTTGTTTGAATAGGCTCTCTATTTCTCTTTCTCTTTTTCTTCGGATCTACCTATTATTTTTATATTGCTTTCTTGGAGGAAGTCAGAAAATTCTCATAGAGCTCTATAATTTTTCTCAAAATTCCTGAGCCTTTTTTTCTTCCCTCTGTATCATTTCTAGTTGCCTTTGTTGTCAGTGAGTCTCTCCTTTATCTGGCCAGTTTTATTAGCTAAACCTGCCAGCTCATTTTCCAATTCATGTGTTGATATCTTTGTTTCTGTTTTTAAAGTTTTAATTTCTTTAGTGAAGTACTCATTTTGTTCATTTTTTTTTTACAGGGAAAGAGAGAGAGAGTTAGAAAGAGGGATAGTTAGGGACAGACAGACTGGAACGGAGAGAAATGAGAAGCATCAATCATCAGTTTTTTTGTTGCAACACCTTAGTTGTTCATTGAATGCTTTCTCATATGTGCCTTGACCGCGGGCCTTCAGCAGACCGAGAAACCCTTTGCTTGAGCCAGAGACCTTGGGCCCAAGCTGGTGAGCTTTTTGCTCAAGCCAGATGGGCCCGCGCTCAAGCTGGCGACCTCGAGGTCTCGAACTTGTGTCCTCCACATCTCAGTCCAACACTCTATCCACTGCACCACTGATTGATCAGGCTAATTTGTTTTCTGAGTGCATTAAATAGCCTGTAAGTGTTTTGTAGCATCTCACTATTTTCAGAACTTCAGTTTTGAATTCTTTATAATTTAACTTTAACATTTACATGTGATTGAGATTGTTGTCTAGAGATATTTTATTTTCTTTCTGAAATATGTCTTTTCCTTGGGAAGTCATGCTATTACTTTTTTTTCTGCCTAGATGATATATGAGAGTGGTTTTATTAAGAACTCAAACAAAAAACTACAGCAAAAATGATAAAAATAAATATAGATAATAAATAATGATCATATAATAAAAATAAAAGGGAAAAAGCACAATATAGCAAAGAACAACAACAAAAGACAAAACAACCACAAAAAAACAAAAACAAAATTAAAAGAAAACTAAACAAACAAACAAAAAAAACACAAAAAAAAACATTAAAAAGAGCATGGTATTTTACTTCAGTCTTCCAATTTATCACCACAAAAATTTGTTATACCAGTTTTAGGCTGTGTATGTTGGGACTGATGAGTGAATCCCAGAGATGGATTCCCTGGTACCTGTGCTGCTCACATTATGGGCATTTACCTGAGGCACTGACTCCTCAGGTCCACCTAGGTCCCAGGTATCCACAGCATATCTTCCTATGCAGAAAACAAGACTGACATAACTGGTAGAAGTTACCAGTATGGAATCTCAGGCAATCACATCATTAACATCCACACAACTAAAAAAAAAAAAAAAAAAAGTGCCATAAATGATTATAGCATGAGGCAATCCAAAGTCATTTAGAATGCATTAAGAATGATGTTATAAAATAGTTTATGTTCCTAATTATGTTTAGCTGAGACAAATAATAAAATTTTAGTTTCTTTCCTGTAGTAGACATTATTTGGATAGTGAGGCCAATAAGTATGTATGAAAAATAAAATCGAGGAGAGAAAATATTTAATAATATTTACCACAGATTATCCATCAAGTTGCTAATAATCATGATACAAAGATTTGCCATTGCCTGTAAATAAATGACTAAGTACCCCAAGAATTTCACAGTTTTTCAGAGTCAGAAAGCCTTAAGAATATGCAGGGAACTGAGTCATTTAAAGTGACTCAGTTTTATATGATAGTTAAGAGCTGATTTCTAATACCAGTTATTTCATTTGCTAACTGGTTGGCAAGAAAATTTTCTTATACTTTTGAGCCACTTTTCTGGGATAGTATTTTAATATCCTCTAGATTTCACTACATTCTGGATAAATTTTATTTCCAGGAAAACTAAAAATTTTCCATCTGGCTTGAACAGGCAGTGGCACAGTGGATAGAGCTTCGAACAGGGATGCAGAGGACCCAGGTACGAGACCCCGAGCTCGCCAGCTGAGTGCAGGCTCATCTGGCTTGAGCAAAGCTTACCCGCTTGGACCCAAGATCACTGGCTTGAGCAAGGGGTTACTCAGTCTGCTGTAGCCCCATGGTCAAGGCACATATGAGAAAGCAATCAATGAACAAGTAAGGTGTCACACAACAAAAAACTGATCATTGATGTTTCTCATCTCTCTCTGTTCCTGTCTATCCCTCTCTCTGACTCTCTGTCTCTGTAAAAAATAAAATAAAATAATAAAAAAATCCCCATCTGTGTAATAATAATAATCATAATAGAAGGGCCATAGCAGAAACTGAAAGGTGAATGGTCAGTAATCAAGAAGACTGCAGTAAATGTTAGTGCCTAGGCCAGTGTGGGAGGCTACCACCCACACAAGGATAGAAGCTGGACCTGAGATTTTTCAAATGAGACAAAAGGGGGTATGCCCTTGGTGAAAGGTTGAACTGCACATAACTGTCAGCAAAGGAAGTGTAGCAGAAACCTAAATTGTTTCCATAGAAGTTCTGGGGGAAAAAGATTAATAAGAATAA
Source organism: Rhynchonycteris naso (assembly GCA_037038555.1). NCBI lineage: Eukaryota > Metazoa > Chordata > Mammalia > Chiroptera > Emballonuridae > Rhynchonycteris > Rhynchonycteris naso. The sequence continues at coordinate 237,304,821 of CM072998.1, forward strand.
TGACAATAACAATACTAATATCCTAACAGTTAAAAACACCCTTCCAATTGTGTATGAAATAAGGTTGAAAGCTAAAGACCTAAAAGTATAGCTTAATAAAAAAAATCACATAACAGAATAAATCAAAATACATATACAATGCACACAAACACACATATCTAATGACTGAGGGCAGTTCAAAACAAGAACAGACTCTACAGTCAAATGATTAGGATTCAATTTTTAAAAATCTTTTTTTATTATTATCGATCTTTAGAGAGAGAGAAGAAAGGAGAAAGGGAGAGAGAGAGAAAGAAACATTGACTTGCTGCTACAGCTCCACCTGTCCATGCCATTATTGGCTGACTTCTGTATGTGCCCTGACTGATGATCGAACCTGCAACCTTGGCATGTCAGGATGATGCTCCAAAGAACTAAGCTACCCAGATAGGGCCAGAATTGATTGTTCAATCTGTTATTTTCTACCTGTGTGACAAGTGCTAAAAGCTTCTATTTCCTTAATTTTTTATTATCTGTGAAATGGAACAATATCATCTGCTTTATGGGTTACTGTGAGGATTGAATAAATTAACATATGTAAAACACCTAGACCCTATATAGCAAACACTATATGTGTTCAATATTAATGTCACCATTACTGCTCTATGCATCCTGTACCAGGGAACTACAGAATATCTTAGGAAAAGAAAAGGTATCATTATTCACATATGATATGGTGACCTTCACAAACACATACATACATACATACATACATACATATAAGGACATAATTGCATTGATTGTTAATAATCTCAAAAGAAAATTAAATGAACTCAGTTGATTCATTCTTTTCCAAAATAGCTTCTTGGCCTGCTTTCTTCCTACTGCAGCTACATGAAAAGGCATGAGTTATATAAACGTGCTTCATATACTTTCAAAATCTAAGACTCATGTTTGCTCTTCAACACCCCTATCCATGACATAACACTGCCTCATTAGAGTAAACTTCTTAATTCTTCAAGTTTATTTTCACATCATAAATTAGTGTATTCATATAACTATAAGACTACTAGAATCCCTAGAATTATATATCAAGAAATATTAAAGATCACATTCTTTAGAATTTAAAATTGAAATAACAGTACCATTCACAGACATATAATAGCAGTGTCTCATAACTAAGATCTGTGATTAATCCACATTTGTACTATAAAATTTAAAGGTTTTAATGAGGTCATAAAAATAAACTAAAGCCACAGAAATAATAACAAGAAATATTTTATTGTAGTTTATTCTAATCAAAATTACACGGATAAAGTGTATCTAAAAATCTTAAGTAAACACCTCTGCTATACAATGCAACTTCATTATTTTCAGTATCACTGATGTTGACTATAAGGCTAATATTATTTTTAAAAAACTTTCAATACTTTTTCTTCAATTAGAATCCTTAGTTTAAAAGTATTAACCTATATTATTTCCATATACCCCATCAAGTTCTGAAATTATGGGCAACTTTTCCACTTAGAATGTCATTTCAAGCTTTATTACTTAAGGGCTTGTTGTAAGACATACACCTATGAGGCTCCTTAAAATGACTAAGAGATTCTAGAACATTAATAAAATTATGTTCATATTAAGAGTCTGACACAAATTTAACCTTTCTGCAATGAATAACTAAAAAAATAAAAGTAAATATAAACCAAAATATAATTTCTAACATCAATAATACAAATACAAGTGATCATAGTGGTCATCGTGTTTTTATCTCAGTAGTGGTCATCCTAATCAATACAGGACATTCTAAATATAATAGTGTTGGTATTAACCCTTTCTAGTTTTAAATTACTGCACAGTACAAACATTTTTGAAACATAAGTTTTGTTCACTTGATTTGCATATTAGTTATCTTCATTTATCCATCTCATTCAGATCAGCTTTAAAATGTAAACAGGATCCTGGCCAGTTGAATCAGCGGTAAAGTGTCAGCTTAGCATGTGGAAGTCCCAGGTTCAAAACCTGGCCAGGGGACACAGGAGAAGCACCCATCTGCTTCTCCACCCTTGCCCCTCTCCTTTCTCTCTATCTCTCTCTTCCCTTTCCACAGCCACAGCTCCATTGGAGAAAAGTTGGCCCAGGCACTGAGATGGTTCCATGGTCTCCAACTCAGGTGCTAGAATGGCCCCAGTTGCTATGGAGCAATGGCCCAGATGGGCAGAGCATTGTTCCCTAGTAGGCATGCCAAGTGGATCCTGGTTGGGCACATGCAGGAGTCTGTCTGTTTGTCTCCCCGCTTCTCACTTCAGGAAAAAAAAATGTAAATATATTAATAGCACAATTACAAGCTGATTTGAAGAGGATCTAATAGAGAAAGCCAGTTTCAAAAGACTTTTAAAAAACGGAGATATCAATATACAAATTTAGTAAAGAAAAAGCACAATTAATGGAAATTAATCATTTAAAAATATTATTTCCATAATACTTAAATTATCGAAGGGAAAAAGCATTTGGAGCTAAAGTTATTTATGTTAATTTCTTTATAAATTAGACTATAATTTAATGCCTGTGCCAATATTCATTTAAATTTTTTCTATCAATAGTTTAAACTCAATAAGAATATACCAAACAGAAATAGATTATTTCAGATACTTAAAAGATGAAAAGGGGCAATATTTACCATTTACTTCCTCTTTTATTTTAGGTTGACAATTTATTTGCATTTCTGCAAAAACAAAAGTAAAGTGCAGTTAATAATAGATATGTCTGATGACATTCTAAGTAATAGGAAAAGAAGTGTGAGTTTAACTCTTAAACAGCAGCAAATCCTTGGGTTTTTAACTTAGAGTAGGGCATGTAACATTGCCAACACACATCTTTACATACACTATTATTTTCACTGTGAGATATAACTATAAATCTGATACAGAGGGTAAACTATCAAAAGAGACATTCTCATTCTGAGGTCTACTGGGGATTATTCCATGATGTCCAGTTCAAAATCATCTTGTACCTTTTTGTACTGAAGATTTCATTAATCCTCACCTTGAAGATACAGTTCAATTTCTGAATGAATTATGCCCTGGGACATAAAGGGAAGCCATCTAAGGGAAATAAAAAAATAGAAAAGAAAAAAATAAGTGCAAATTAATTTTTGTTTTTCTTAATTTTTACAATAAGCCTGATTCTGCATTGATTTTGAACATTAAAAGTAACTGTAAGAATAGATTTTAAGTCAAATATGATCTGATCTACTATGCACTCATCATTGTAGTAATAGTGATATCACAACTGTGGCTTGGAAAATAAAATATATAAATTGCAAAGCATGCTGACCATCCATCTCTTCAAGTTTAGTACTCTTCAGTCATGAACACTTGTAAATGCAGCTGTGGCTCCAGTGGAGCACACTCACCATACTAAATTGTAACAAAGACAAGGTCTAGGACTTTGAACCTGATACCTGGGCTAGGCTAGAAGGCGTGGCCTGCACATTAGTGAGAGGAAAATATGGCATGGAAAAACAAGTTCCACCATTTTAATACATCCTTTATCTTTAATAAATCTTATATCTTTAACACATCTTCTGTCTTGCTTTCTCATATCTCTCTTTAATATATTTTCTTCAGTGTCTCAAAAAAAATGTTACCTTAAAATTTGGTGAAAGTATTACTACTTTGGAAAATGTACTTAGAGTGAGCAATAGCAGCTTCCTTCTAAACCCGCTAAACTTTTGTGTTAGAAGCTCCTTATTTAAAAAAAAATTAAAAAGCCAAGACTGAACTCAGAAAACCAACTATATCACTTTCTGGCTTTTTGATATAACCTCATTAAGCTTAGTTTATTTCACTAAATTATTTGACTTACAAAGCTGTTGTAGAGTTGAAATAAAAAGTCATGTAAAATCAGAATTATTGCCCTGACCAGATGGCTCAGTGGTAGAGTGTTGGCCCAGCGTGCAGATGTCCTGGGTCCAATCCTGGAGAGGGAATACAGGAGAAATTCCCATCTGCTTCTCCACCACTCCCACTCTTGCTTCTCTCCCTCTCTCTCTCTCTCTTTCTCTCTTCCTCTCTCTTCCCCTCACACAGCCATGCTCAATTGGAGGGGGTTGGCTCTGGGCACTGAGGATGGCGCCAGGGCCTCCGCCTTAGGGTTAAGAAGAGCTCAGTTTCTGAGCACGAAGCAACTCTCCAGATGGGCAGAGCATCACCCCTTCCTGGGCTTGCTGGCTGGATCCCAGTAGGGGTGCATATGAGAGTCTGTCTCTACCTCCCTTCCTCTCACTGAATGAAAAAAAATCAGAATTATTGTTATTCAAATTATTCTACATTCAAATGCACTTCCATTCCTTCCATCCTTCTGTCCATTTTATAAACATTTAGAAAGTGCCTCAGTATGCCAGGTCTTTTGCTAAGTGCTAGGGATACACTAACAAAAGAGATAAGGAACTTATCCTGAAGAAACTAAACTTACAATGTAAAAGAAGAAAACAGATGTTTAAAGGTAGAAAATTTTTAAGTGTTTTAGATTATGTAAGAAATAATTACAGGAGAAAAAGAGACTGACCAACTCTGACAAGAAAGGGGAAATATAAAGAGATAGAGAATAAACAAATTTCAACAACTGTATGATACTTGAGATACAAGTTGGAAAGTAAGTAGATGTTTGACAGGCAAACAAGAGGTCAGAAGGGCATCATCAGGAAAGGAAATAGCATTGGCAATAGCACAAAGATGAGATTTCATGTGGCTGAAGTACAGGAGGCTGCTGGAAAAGACACGGGAAATGAGGAGTAGAACCAAATGGTGATTACTGAAGGGGAGGTCACATAGAGAATGTCAAGTTATTCAGAGGCTGAGCTGTGGGACTTCTTCTAACACTGGCCTTGGAGTCACCTAGTGATGCTACACATGGGGTATAAAGGTGAACTGGGAGCTCAGTTCTGTTGAGCTGTCAGCACTGCTCATTTCTCCATTTTAAAAAACTACGAGAGATTCTATTTCTTCTGACCAATTCAGCTCACAGTGTCCTTTCTCTTCCTTCTATGGAATCTAATGACACATGAAGTTTATTTTATGCATTTATTTAGTCCTAAATTATGCAAACATGTTTTTGGGTTTATTTATTCCATCTTTGCACCTAGGTTGATATCTTCATTATTTTCTTCATATGCTAGAAAAAGGGAGTTTAGTTTTATGTTTAAGAACATAGGCTCTGAACATGAGGATGCCTGTGCATTTACATACCAATGATTTTGAGTTTGGGGGTAAATATCTAATAGAGGGATTGCTGAGTTATATGGTATGTCTAGTCTTATTTTTTCAAGGAATCACCATACTTATTTCCATAATTGTTGTACTAATTTGCATTCCCACCAGCAGTGAATGAGGGTTTCTTTTTGTCCACAACCTCTTCAACATTTGTTATAACCTGTCTTGTTAATAACAGTCAATCTAACAGGTGTGAAGTATCTCATTGTAGTTTTGATTTAAATTTTATGAATAGCTAGTGAAGACGAACACCTTTGCATATATCTCTTGGCCATTTCTATGTCCTCTTGGGAGAAGTGTGTATTCAGGTCCTCTCCCCATTTCTTTCTTTCTTTTTTTTGTATTTTCTCCAAAGTTAGAAGCTGGGAGTCAGTCAGACAGTCTCCTGCATGCACCCGACTGGGATCCACCCAGCATGCCCACCAGAGGGCAATGCTTTGCCCATCTGGGGCATTGCTCCATTGCTGCTGAAACCATTCTAGTGCCTGAGGTGAAGGCCGGAGCCATCCTCAGCACCTGGGCCAACTTTGCTCCAATGGAGCTTTGGTTGCGGAACAGGAAGAGAGAGATAGAGAGGAAGGAGAGGAGGAAGGGTGGAGAAGCAAATGGGTGTTTCTCCCTGTGTGCCCTGACTGAGAGTCAAACCTGGAACATCCACACACCAGGTCAATGCTCTACCGCTGAGCCAACTGGCCAGGGCCCTCTCCCCATTTTTTAATTGGATTGTTTGCTTCTTTGTTGCTAAGCTTTGTTAGTTCTTTATATATTTTGGATATTAATCCCTTATTGGAACTGTTGTTTGCAAATATCACCTCCCATTTAGTTGGCTGCATATTTATTTCATTGTTAGTTTCTTTTGTTGTGCAAAAGCTTTTATTTATATATATAGTTTCATCCATTTATTTATGCCTTTACTTCCCTTGCCTTTGGGGTAAATTCATAAATTGTTCTTTATGGCCAAGGTTCATGAGCTTAATCCCTATATTTTCTTCTATGTAATTTATTGTTTCAGATCTTATATTTAGGTCTTTCATAAATTTTGAATTAACTTTTATGCAGGGGGACAATTGTAGTCAAGTTTCACTCTTCTGCATATGGCTTTCTGATTTTCCCAGCAACATTCATTAAAGAAACCTTCTTTTCCTCATTTTTTGTTTTTGGTTCCTTTATTGAAGATTTTTTATTCATATATACGTGGTTTTATATCTGGGCTTTTGATTCTGTTCCATTGGTCAGTATGTTTGTTTTTCTGCCGATACCATTATTCACAGTGGCTAAGACATGGAAACAACCAAAGTATCCCTTGATAGAGAATTGGATAAAAAAGATGTGGTACATATATACAATGAAATACTCCTCAGTCATAAGAAATGATGACATATTATTATTTATGACAACATGGATGGAGCTCAAGAACATTAATTTTAATGAAATAAGTAAACCAGAAAAAGGTAAGAACTGCATGTATGATTTTATACATGGGTAAGATATAAAACTGAGACTCATGGACATCGATAAAAGTGAAGTGGTTACCTGAGGGAGAGGGATGTAGGGGAGAGGACCAGGGAAAAGAGTAAAGAGGGACAAATATATGGTGATAGAAAATGATTTGACTCTGGATGATGGGTATACACATAATCAACAGTTCAAATGCTATAGAAATGTTCACATGAAACCTATGTACTCTTATTAATTAATGTCACCCTGTTAAATTTAATTATCTAAATAAAATTTTTTAAAAAAGAACATAGGCTCTGGATTCAATGTGGAGTCATATTGCCTGGTTCCACGAACTTGATTAGTATTCCATGTACTTGATCTCTTGATTTCCTCATTTGTAAGTTGTAGATATTATTTATACTTATATAATAATGATACAGTATTAAATATATATAAATTTATTATCGCAACTGACATATGATAAAAGGTAAATAAACACCAGGTACTACTGTATGATCTCACTGCTTTTATGTAGTTGATGTTGTACCAAATATATTTTGGATGATTGTCATCCCCCAACCCCCTTTTCAGCTGTGTCTTGGACAGTAAGGTTTGTACCAGAAGACCTGCCTCTCATTCCAGCTTATTGGAGCAGAGATGAACACCTGACACAGGCTTAGTCAGTAGGATATACTCTCTAAATATTTTGACCTAAGATATACAGAAACAGTGATCTGTTGGCAATGCACATGCAGGCTTTAGAATACTTTTGTTGTGAAGTCGAGTTAGTACTTTGGCACTCAAAGCTAGCTGCAAACTAAAAATCTCAAAGATGTGGGAGAGAAGCTTCCAGAACAAGCTAGTCTACAGAAGGAATAATGGACATTTTCAATGAAGAAACACCTTGAAAATCCAAAGAGAGTGACTAATGACTTTCTAGTTTATAATGTGTAGCTTTATTTCTTAAAGTTCAGTTCTATGAAAGCCACCTTCAAAATTGCCCTTTCTGACATTAGCTTAAATGAATTCTCATCCTTGCAACCAAACCAGGGTTTATAGACTAACTGACTGAAATTAAAATAGGTTTTTGAATTTTAAAAAACCTCAAGTCTTATCTTTTGTTTAGTCTATTTATTAAAAGCCTCTTTCATAATTTCTCTTTTTTCAGAAAATACTACTAAAACAATGAATGTTATAGGTCACAGAGACTTTTGAGTACTAAGCAGCTATTAAAAATAGCTTCTTCTAGAATGCTCTAGGTTCAGTTTGTTTAAATACTTGAAATCATCAAGACAATTAACTCTTAATTCTCTTCTGTGGTCATAATTTCTAGAGAATTTTTTTAAGTTTTATATTGTCATCAGATTTTACTCATGATCCATTTCTGATGAAAAGAACAGGTTAGGTGTTAGTTGTTCTAGAGGAGAGTTTTTTCAGCACATACATATTTTCTTTTGCATATATGTCTCTTTCTACTTGCCAAAGCATGTGTACACACACTTATCTTAAATTGTGCTCCAAAAGAGCCTGGCCAGGCATTGGCGCAGTGGATAGAGCATCAAACTGGGATGTGGAGGACCCAGGTTCAAGACCCGAGTTCGCCAACTTGAGCGCAGGCCCATCTGGCTTGAGCAAAAGCACCCCAGCTTGGACCCAAGGTTGCTAGCTCCAGCAAGGGGTTGCTTGGTCTGCTGAAGGCCCGCGGTCAAGGCACATGTGAGAAACCAATCAATGAACAACTGAGTTGTTGCGACAGCAACGAAAAACTAATGATTGATGCTTCTCACCTCTCTCCGTCCCTGTCTGTCTGTCTCTATCTATCCCTCTCTCTGACTCTCTCTCTGTCCCTGTAAAAAAAAAAATGTGCTGCAAAAGAAACTGACAGTACTACTCACAGCTAGTTGTTCAGGATTGTGAACCATGTTTCTGCATCAGGACACAAAAATTCTCCCAAAAGCAGTAAACAGATGGCAATATTGGAGCATTATGTCTTGATAGGAGCATAGTGATTGATATTAAAGAAATGGAATAAAAAGTAGACATAAGAAACATACTTGCTCAATAACACCATATATTTTATGCAGCCACCAGTAAAGGCATGCTTAAACAGCCCCAGATCACCCCAGAGTTCCTCGCTAAGTAGGAAACACAAATACAAAAACAAAACATTTTTATAGACTTTTATGATCAAAATGCACAACCATGGAATGAGTTTGAGTGATTTTTTCCCTAAAATAAGTGGGTTCATTTGGTGGGGAAGAAGATTTTAAAAGTTGATATAAATTAGGTTTTTGTCTGAGATACACTTTAGTTATGGCAAGCACTCACTCACATTGAATATGGCAGAAAAAATACTAAGTGCATGTAAGAAGTTTCTCCACCCCCATCTGAAAAAACTAGCAAGACTCATCCTGCACCTCATTCTGTCAGTTTCCCACCATCACTACTTGTCACTTTTGTACCAAGGAATGGCTCAAACTGACAAAGAACAGCACCGAAATATGTGGCAGTATAAATACACACAAGAATAGCAAGAAATGATTAATAGTGGCCTCTTTCAGAAAAAAAAAATCAGTAAAGTTAAATTATTGCTCACCACCACATAATTTTTATTATCTTCTCCCTATAAATATAGTATTTTACAATTCTGTACTTTATCAACATTTAACATCATTTCTTATCTATGTTATACATCACTTCCCATTATGTCTCAGAAAAAATATAAAATCATTTGTATATAGGTTAAATTATTTTGAAAATAAACAAACACATAAACAACTTTTCACAACACATTTGATGATGATATTGATGTAAGACATATAAAGATTAGATGACCTTTAAGATGTCTTCCATCTTGGGATTCCACTATGGTTTTTTTATTTGCCCCTTTCTCTCTTCCACTTTTTCCTTCCTTCCTTCCTTCCTCTCCTCCTTCCTTCCCTCCTTCCTTTCTTCCTTCAAATATTGGCAAGAAACCATGTTGGACAAAAAAAGAAAAAAAAAAAGTAGCCTGACTTGTGGTGGCACAGTAGGTAAAGCATCAACCTGGAATGCTGAGGTCGCTGGTTTAAAATCCCAGGCTTGCCTAGTCAAGGCACATATGGGAGTTAATGCTTTCTGCTCCCCCCCCCCACTTTCTCTGTCTCCTCTCTCTAAAATGAATAAATGAAGTCTAAAATAAAATAAAATGTATGAGGCCCTACCCTTAAGAAGCTTATCCTCTAGCACAGGAGAAAAAACAATTCACAAATGATGACAGTAGATTGCATTATGTACATTAAGTAAAGCACTGGAGATTTTAAAGAGATTAAAGATGAGTTCAATTCTGGTTGAGCAAGCAAAGAAAGCTTCATGGCAAGAATAGCATTTTATCTGGGACCTTAAAGGATAAAAATTTCAGTCAGTAGAAAAAGAAATAAAATGCGAAACCCAAGATGGTAACAGAATAGGTGGCTATTATATTCACGTCTTCCCAGGACCAAATTGGAGTTACAACTAAATTTAAGAACAATCAACCTGAGAAAACAACTTAAGACTAAATACAGAGAAGTCTTACAACAAAGAGTTCTCAAAGAAGCCAAATCAAGACACGAAGAGTGCTGGCCCTCCTCCTACAAGCCATGCCTGAGGTTCAAGAAGGATATCTGAGCTGCAGGGGAATTACCTCTGTGAAGAAATGAGCCTAAACCCCAAACTGGGTTTCCCAGCCCCAAGCACCAGTGCTAGGAAGAAGCACTTACATAAATTCAGCTGTGAAAAGCAGGGAAGTTTCTGTCTGTCAGAAAGAGAGGGAGGTCTGCATAGGCTCAGGCAACCTCTAAAAGGGCCAATGCAAAAATCTCATTAGCAGGGCAAAAAGAGGGTTTAGCAGACTAAAGTCCTGTGAGGAGAGTCTGTGGTTTGTGGTTCTGAGGAAAGACACAAAGAGACAGCTACCAAAATCCCTGTGCTGAGTCATTCTCATATCAGCTGTCTTGACCAGGGAGTAGAAATCTGGAAGTGACAGTCCCTGAAATGTTGGACTTTGAGGTTTATCCTTTCTCCCACTTTCTTATGAATCTAACTGGTGCTTCCACTCATGAAAAATTCAATAGAACCACACTCCTGGCTGCATGCAGACACACACTTTGAGCTTCAAAGCCCAAACCAACCAACTCCTAGTGGCTTTGCCCTGCTGAGGTCAGGCAAAACCTGGGACAAACTGAGACCTATGAGTCTCTGGTACGGCCAAACACATCATCTTCCCTGAAGCCTGAGAGATACCTCCCACTCAAGAAAGATCACTATCCCCATCAGAGGTGAATTAAGGCCAGCTGAGGCCTCGGGTGCAGAAGAAAATATTGGTCCCTTAAAGAAAAGAGAGAGAGACAGGAAAAATAAAAATACATGTTAACCATATTTTACATAAATAAAAATATTATATACTATTAATGTTAAAATTGCACATATGAAACCAAACTTGGTGTCATTAGAAAAAAGTGTAAAGTTCGGATTTTGCAGGGCTTTTCAGAAGTCAGGGCCCAGGGTGCATGCCTGGTGTGCCTGCTGTTAAGTCCACCTCTGAGCCCCATCCTCCTGACTTTATCAGAGGTTCTTTCAGTAACTGAGCCTTCCAGGAAGCCAGAAAATAGAGGCAGATGAAGACAAATCTCAGAATTTTCAGATGCTTGGAAAGATCATCCAAACAGAAAATCAATAGGGAAGTGACAGCTTTAAATGATACGTTAGATCAGCTGAATTAAACTGATATAGTTAGAGCATTTTATCCCAAATCAGCAGAATATGTATTCTTTTCAAATGCACATGGAACATTTTCTAGGCTAGACCACATGTTAAAACACAAAACAAGTCTCAAGAAATTTAAGAAAATTGAAATCAAATCAAGTATTTTCTCTGTCCAGCACAATATAAAACTAGAAATCAATGACACACACAAAGAAAGAAAAACACACAAAGACACAGAGGCTAAATAACATGTTACTAAACAATAAATGAATTAACAGTGAGATCAAGGAACAAATCAAAAGATATCTTAAAACTAATGAAAATGAGAACACAACAACCCAAAAATGTATGGGACACTGTGAAAGCAATCCAAAGAGGAAAATTGGTAGCATAACAGTCTTACCTCCAGAAACAAAAATAACTTCAAACAAACTAACTTTACACTTAAAGGAACTTGAAGAAAAAAAAAATGAAGCCCAAAGTGAATAGAAGGAAGGAAATAATAATCAGAGCAGAAACAAAAAAACAAAATAGAGACTAAAAAAAATACAAAAGATCAATGAAACAAAGAGCTGGTTTTATAAAAAAGATTGAAAAACCTTTAGACAGACTCATCAAGAAAAAAAGAGAGGACCCAAATAAATAAAATCAGAGATGAAAGAAAAGAAGTAACAATAGACAACAAAGAAATACAAAGAACTGTATGAAAATATTACACCTATACACCAACAAATTGAACAATCTGGATGAAATAGATAGATTTCTAGAAACATACAATCTTTCCAAACTGAATCAGGAAGAATCAGAGAATATGAATAGACAGATTATAGCCAGTGAAATTGAAGCAGTAATAATAATAATAATAATCTCCAACAAACAAAAGTCCTGGACCAGATGGTTTTATGAGTGAATTTTACCAAACATTTAAAGAAGAAATAGCACCTATCTTTTTCATACTATTTTAAAAAAATTCAAGAGAATGGAAGACTCCCAAACTCAATTTACAAAGCCAGCATTATCCTAATTTGAAACCAGATAGACACTACAGAGAAATAAAATTATAGAGCAATTTCCCTGATGAACATAGATGCTAAAATCCTCAACAAAATTTTAGCAAACTGGATTCAGCAATACATTATAAAGGTCATATTCCATGATTAAATGGGATTTATTTCAGGGATGTGAGGCTGGCACAATATCCACAAATCAACAAACATGAAACACCACATAAACAAAATGAAAGATAAAAATCATATGATCATATTAATAAATGCAAAAAAAATAGTATTTGAATAAAACTCAGCACCCCTTTATGTTAAAGACTCTCAGCAAAGTGAGAATTAGGGATACAGATGTCAAGATAATAAGTGCCATGTATAACAAATTCACAGCCAACATAGTGTTCAATGGGTAAAAACTACAAGTGTTTTTTTTTAAGTCAAGGACAAAACAGGGCTGTCCACTATCACCATTCTTATTCAATACAGTATAGTATTGGAAGTTTTAACCACAGTGATCAGACAAGATGAATAAAACAAAAGGCATTCAATTGGAAAGAAAGAGGTAACACTGCAATTATTTGCATATGACATGATACTATACACAAAGAACACTAAAATTTCTACCAAATAACTACTAGAACTGATAAATTCAGTAAGTAGCAGGATATACCTATTTCCCCATGTATAAGATGTTCTCATGTATAAGATGCACCTTAATTTTGGGGCCCAAAATTTGAATAAATATGTATTACATAAAGTTATTGAACTCAAGTTTCATTCATCATAAAACTCACACAACTCCTATCCAAAAAGAAAGTGGGAAATTCTACAACCACTGTATAAGATACACCAAGTTTTTAGACCCCAAATTTTTTGAAAAAGGGTGTATCTTATACATGGGGAAATAGAGTAGAAGTCAGTGGCATTTTTTATGCACTAATAATAGTTTATCTTAGAAAGAAAAAAGAATACCATTAACATTTGCTCCAAAAAAAATACCTAGAAATTAATTTAAGGAGGATGAAAAATACCTGTATTCAGAAAAATATAAGACACTGAAGAAAGACATTGAAGAAGATACAAATAAGTAGAAGCATATACCATGTTCATGAATAGGAAGAATTAACATCATTAAAATGTCCAATTACCCAGAGCAATCTATGGATTCAATGCAATTCTTATCAAGATGTCAATGGTATATTTCACAGGACAAGAATAAATATTCTAAAAATTTATGTGGAACCACAAAAGACCCTAAATAGCCACAACAATCTTGAAATACAACAAAGTGAGGGGAATCATGCTACTTGATATACACTACAAGGTCACAGTAACTAAAACAGCAAGGTACTGGTATAAAAACAGATATATAGATCAATGGAAGAGAATGGAGAGCCCAGAGATCAACCCATGCCTATATGGTCCATTAATATTTGATAAAGTAGGCAAAATCATACATTATAGTAAAGACAGCATTTCAATACATGGTGTTGGGAAAATTGGAAAAATATGTGCAAAGAAAAAAATGAAACTAGACTACTTTCTTACACCATTCACAAAAATAAACTCAAAATAAATAAAAGACTTAAATATAAATAACAAAACCATAAAAATCTTGGGAGACAAACATTGGCAGTAAACTCTCTGATATTTCTCATAGTATTATTTTTGCCAATATATCTTTACAGGCAAGTGAAATAAAGGACAAGATAAACAAGTGGGTATATATCAAACTAAAAAGCTTCATTACAGCTAAAGACACCATTAACAAAATAAAAGAACAACCCATGCAATGGGAGAACATACTCACCAATACGTCTGATAAAGAGTCAATAACCAAAATTTATAAAGAACTTCTAAAACTCAACCCCAAGAAGGTAAACAATCCAATTTAAAAATGGGCAAAAGAACTTAATATACACTTCTCCAAAGGGGACATACAGATACCAATAGGTATATAAAAAAATGTTCAACATCACTAATCATCAGAGAAATGAAAATTAAAACCACAATGAGATACCACCTCACACTTGTCAGAATGGCGCTCATTAACAAATCAACACACAATAAGTCCCGGCAAGGGTGTGAATAAAAGGGAACCCTCCTTCACTGCTGGTGGGAATGCAGACTTGTGCAGTTACTGTGGAAAACAGTAGGCATTTCCTTAAGAAAATTAAAAATGAAACTGCCTTTTGACCCAGCTATCTCACTTACAATATTGTTTCAAAATTTACAGCAGTGGTTCTTAACCTCTTTTGAGGTACCGAACCCACCAGTTTTATATGCGCATTCACCAAACCCTTCTTTAGTGATAAATAAAATATAATTTTTTTTCCAAATTTAGTTTCGCCGGTGCGTGACTAGAGTTGCCCAACTTGGCATTGCATATCCTGCAGATAGGATGCTGACTCCCATCCCGTACCGTGATACATGTGAATCCCTGTTGTACATATTCGTCCAACCACTTTCTTTTTTTGTTCCACATATTTAGTATGGATTAAAATATTAAGAAAGAAACCACACGACATACTATGACAGCTGTTGACTATTGCATGCACTAAATTCCCTGCAGCACTGGTTGGCCAAGTAATGTAACGTGATCCTCAGCAGCAAGTGATGGCCAAGCGGGGCATGTCATCACGACTTTACACAAGTGTGTCTTTACCTCCGCGGCAGAGGCTTCTCCGAACCCCTGAGACCGACTTATCGAACCCCTAGGGTTCGATAGAACCCAGGTTAAGAACCACTGATTTACAGTATTGTTTACAATAGCCAAGTTCTGGAAACAGTTAAAGCGCTGATTAGTTAATAAGTGGATAAAAAAGCTGTGGTATATGTACATAATGGAATACTACTTGGCCATAAAGAGAAGGAAATCTTATTTTTTGTAACAGCATGGATGGACTTGAAGATCATTATGTTAAGTGAAATAAGCCAGTTAGAGAAAGACAAGTACCATATGATTTTACTTATATGTGGAATCTAGTGAACAAAATGAATTAACAAGCAAAACAGAGATAGACTCATACATAAAGAACACACTGAAAGCTATGGGGAGGAAGCAAGGGAGGCCTGGCAAGGAAGAAGTAGGGATAGAGCAAAAAAGGACAAAAAAAAAAAAACCTCATTGACACAAATAACAGCGAGGTGATTGCTGAGAGAGGGGCAAGTGGAGAAAGGGGACTTAAATGGTGTTGTACGAAGACTTGACTTGGGGGGTGAACACACAATATACAGTGTACAGAGATGTGTTGTAGAATTGAACACCTGAGATTCGTATAATTATATTAACTAGTGTCACCCTAATAAATTCAATTTTTAAAAAAGAATAAAATGAGCTGAGTAAGGCATGTGAGATAAGAGAGTATTAATGGTTTTGGAGAATGTGTAGCAAAGTGAGCAAAATGCACTCTATTGGGGAGAATTGGAATAGAAGTTTAGAAAGGTTGATGGGGAGGCAAGAGTTAAACTCACTTTAAATTTAAACCCACAGACTAACACCTTCATGCATAGCTGGCCCAGGTGACAACTATAATTACGCAAAGGAAGGGTACTATTTAACCAGGTCAACTGCTAGTATTTTCCTGACCCTTTCCAACAAATGATATATTCAGCCCTGCTTTACATATGACTTAGTTTATGAATCATTCCCAGATTCACCAATTTAGCACACATGTTCTGAACACCTATTATATTCTGCTATGAGTTTGTTCTATGGACACTGAGGTCCTTTAATTCAACCTTAAGTACATGAGCCTTCATGTGTGATTTTCTTGAAATAAACACCAGAGCTGGCACAAAACTCTATGATCAATAATGATGGAATGGTGCAGAGGTGATTATCAGTTTTGCTTCTGTTTAAGAATCTCTGACATCAAGATGCAACCCTGTTGGTGCTTGAAGCAGAAAAGATGGAGCCTTAGAAAATATGCCCCTCCCTGCCAGTGTAGGTGGGGAAACCCTGCTATGTCTGATGAACCAGTCACTCAGTTTTTCAAGACTGAGATATTCTGAAACTTATAAACCATGTACAGTACTCCTTAAAAATCTATACCAGTGATTTATATTCTTATGCTAATTCTAAGAATCACACTTTCATATCGTACTAACACTTAAGAATACACATTAAGTGATAGTTTTATTTATACATGTCTTAATGAGATTAAGATATATCCTTTTAGATTCCATGATCTAATTCCAAATTGCTCATGTGAATTTTCTTAGGGTTTATGGTGTCTTGGTTAATACATGCCCTTTGATTCAGTTGAATATGCATGTAATTACCTTATTCCATTCCAGGAAATATTGTAGGGGCTGAAAGTAAATATATAAAACATTAGCCTGACCTTGAGGAAATTCTAAGAGTTAGGCGAAGTAGCATAAACATAAATATGGAAATATATTTAAGATAGCAAGTGCTTAGTTAACATTATGTGCATTGGTAAAGGTATACAGGGAAGTGACAGTTCATTCAAATTGAGACTTCAGAAAAGCCTCTCTGGCAGAAGTGGCACACTTTGGTTAATTTACTAGTAACTATATTAGTGAGAGCTACTAGACACTAAGCACTAGGGAAGGGTAAGGAGTTGAGTGAACTCAGGTTGGGCATCACTAACTAAAAACTGCACTAAAGCTGACCAGGAGCAGAGGAGAGCCATGGCCTGGCATGACCCCAAGGGGGCTGAAGGCTGGGTTTAGCTGCAATGACTTCCATGGAGTTCAATCCCTGGTGTGTAAAGAAGGCCTCCTTACCCTTTGCTCAAATGCCTGCTTTGCGTGTCGGCATGACTAGCAATTGTTTTCAAAGGATAACAGATTTTCTTTTAAACAATTAGATGATGTTGAGGATTATAAAAGAATGAGTAATGGAGCTAGAGTTGAGGGGCATTCCGTCTACAAAAAATATTGCTGAAAGTCTATTCTAGCCATAGAATAAGACTTTTTTACACAAAGAGAATGATATCAACCTTTCTAAAGTAAGTAAACAAATAAATAGATAAAAATGTAAAGAACCATGAATAAAAATTTGAATGAAATACTTTCAAAAACACTGGCTGAAGAACACTGTGCAGCATCTTGTCCTTACTCCTTAAGGAAAAAATGCCTCAGGGTTACTGCACCCATCACACCATATTATTCTGCTTGACAAGCCATTAGTTTTTTATTTTAGTTATTTATTTTTTTCAGAGTCAGAGAGAGGGATAGATAGGGACAGACAGACAGGAATGGAAAGAGATGAGAAACATCAATCATCAGTCTTTTGTTGTGGCACTTGAGTTGTTCATTGATTGCTTCCTCATATGTGCCTTGACCGGGGGTTACAGCTGACCGAGTAACTCCTTGCTCAAGCCAGCAACCTTGGGTCCAAGCTGGTGAGCTTTTGCTCAAACCAGATGAGCCCGCGCTCAAGCTGGAGACCTTGGGGTCTCGAACCTGGGTCCTCGAACCTGGGTCCTCTGCATCCTAGTCCGATGCTCTATCCACTGTGCCACCACCTGGTCAGGCAAGCCATTAGTTTTTTAAAACATCACTTATTAGTGTTTTACTTTTCAATTTCTACATTTATAAATCTCTTTCTACTTAGAATTTCTCTAGGTAGGCCTTTATTTCAAATAACCAGCTCCAACCAGCTCACGTCAATGTTATTTTCCAAACTAGTAAGAAGTAATGTATGGCGGCACTGAGAAATTCCTTGTCCACAGACTGAGGAACTTCTCTATAGCCTCTGGGACTCTAAACCCCTCCTAGGTCAAGTGGGTTAACAAATATATTCATAAACAACATTGTTTCTATTAAAAAATAGGTACTGACTCTTTTAATAATTTCATTATTAAAGTTCTACAAACACATACACGTATACAATACTACAAGTTTGGTGAAACACAGAAAAGTCTAGAGATCTCTAATTTAATGTGAATAAACCTTGCAGTGGATAGCAGCACATTGTGGGTTCCACTCAAGTAGTGGATTAAACAGTGTGCTCCCAAAATTCATATCCACTCAGAACCTCAGAAGATGACCTTATTTGGAAACAGGCTCTTTGCATATGTAATTAATTAAGATGAGGACATATTGCAGCAGGGTAAGTTCTAGTCTATTGGCCAGTGTCCTTGTTAGACAAGGAAAAGTGACACAGTACTACATACATAAGGAAAAGCAGCCCTGCGGCAACAGAGACACAGACTGAAGTGATGCAGCTGCAAACCAAGGGGCACCGAGCCCTGTGGCCACCACCCAGACACCAGAAACGCAGAGGATCATTTCCCAGACTTCAGAGGGAGCATGGCCCTGCTGAGACCTGGATTTCTTGCTTCCAGAACTGTGACAGACTATATTTCTGTTGTTTTAAGCCACAAAGTTTGTAGTATTTTGTTACAGCAGCCATGGAAAACTAATACAAATAGTAAAGAGTATTTACGTCAATTCATAGTTAATAGAATGTCTGCCTGATTCAAACACAAATTTTGCTTGCTCAAAAACCTCAACCAGTCAAACTGTATGTACAAATGATAGAAATTCTATATATATCAAATGCAAAAAGCAGAAAAATAAAATCTTCAGGTATAGAAATAAAATAAAACCATAAGGATGTGGGTGTTCAATTGAAGAAGGGAGAAAAAAAAAGAGGCGAATCCTCACAAGAAGCATCTGTGAGCACAAAAGTGTTCTCTCCCCGTAGCTATGCTTTGTGTTTCAGCTGAGCTTCACTTCCCCCTCTAACTCAGAACAGAAGCAAACACTTGGTGGTCTTTCTTTCTGCCTTAATTAAGCTGTGCCCTAAATTCTTGTCCCAGGAAGAAGCACCAAGGAGAGTGGCTGAGACTTTCTTTCCTTTTTTCTCTGTGATGTATAAAACTGAGCACTGAGGCACCTGCAACCCAGAATGAGTGTGCCCAGCACCCACTTTGGCCAGCTCCCGCAGCAGGTCTGGGAAGACATTAGGCTGTCCAGAAAGAGGTCTGCTCAGTTTCTGCGGGTCTCCTTTAATTAAGAGCAGCTTTCTGGACTGGCTCCTGCCCTACAGTAAGTTGTCCTTGACCTTGCACACGCAGAGAGAAGGCACTGATAGCACAGCAGCAACTGTGAGTGGCTTCACAGTAGTCTTTTTTGTTGTAGAAAGGAACCTGAGTTTTGTTCCTGGTGCCACTATCCTTAATATTTCTCTAAGAAGTAAAGCAGCAGGATCTACCTCATCTCCATATCTACAGAGAGGAAGAAAGTATTTCTTCAACTTACTCACTTCATCAGGTATTGTGTGAATGAGCATTGGTTAACATTCCTTTGGTACCTACTACTATGTGCAGTGCATATCTGTTAAATTACTTCTGGTTGCTTAAATATTTTGTATTTAAAATTCTTTCAGTTACAATCCATTGAAACTAAAATTAAGCTATCATTTATATCTCTTCCTTCCAGACAAGAACATATTGCCATATCACAGACATGAACTAAGGTAATACAGCAGACAATGTATGGAGGCAGTGGGCTACTTGTGGTTGGGGCAGCACCCATTGTGTGGTATATAGATGTAAGCATGAATAATGTGATGAATAAATCTAAATTATCCCCAGGAGTTTATACATTTAAAAGAAATCAACTGAATTTATGCGACAAAGTGCATCAAAACCTAAGAACAAAAGAAGAAAACCCTAGATGAATCACCCCATAGTTCTTCCAGTGTGAAGAATAAAACACAGCTGGGTGAAGAAGGTGAAGGTGTAAGGCCAGGAGCTGCTGCTGTCGTGGCCATGCACACGCAGGTTCCCATTGAATTCAGCCAGACAGTAAAGAAACAGTGGAGCCAAAATATGGTGGGCTATTTCTTTATTAAAGTCTCGCACCGGCAAACAAGGAAACACACAGGGAAAACACTTCCCTCTGCATTCAGAGCTCACAAAGCCCTGATGCATTCTCCAGTTCCACAATCTTCTCTGGTTCCTCCTAGAATCCAAGTCCTCAACAGTCTCAGTAGGGCTCACAAAACCCCTCAGCTCTGGTTCCCCACCTGCACACCTTCTTCTCTCTGCACAAACCAGCTTCTTCTTCAGCACTCTGCATTCTCTCTGCTCTCTCTCTCTCTCTCTCTCTCTCTCTCTCTGCAAATATGGTTTCTTTCTGCATCTCTTCCTTCTTCTTTCTCCCTTCAAACTTTCTGGCATGAGAACCTCTCCTCCAGCAAACATTAACAAAACAATGGCCCTTCCCAAGCAGAAAGGTAATTTGCAATTTCACAGACCACATATACCTGCTGCTGCCCAACCCACAATGCAAACTATAAGCAAGCAAACATAAAAGTCATATTTTACAAACTTATTTGACCAACAGAAGGAATTAAGCAAAGAAAATAAAATTTACAGACGCAGACAACAGTGTGGGGATTTCAGGAGAGAATGAGGGTGGGGAGGCGGAAGAGGGTAGAGAGGAAGAGATAGATGGTGATGGAGGGAGCATTGGCTTGGGGTGGGCAACACACAATATAATATACAGATAATGTATTGTAAAATTGTGCATTTGAAACTTGTACACTTTATTAACGAAGTCACCCTAAAAAATTCAATAAAAATGTAACAAAAAGTAATTAGAAGACTATTGTAATAGTCTAGGCTTAACGAAATAAGGACACTGATTAGGGAAGAGGAAGTGATAACAGAAAAGAAGGGATGAATTAAACGGGAACTCTGAAAAAAGAATTGACTGGATGTAATGACTAAAAAGGCAAAAAAGTGAGCACCTGCTGTAGTTCTCACTATACCTTTTCAGTTATGGTCATCTTCAATCATCTTTGGTGTTCGCAATTTTTAGTGGCTTATGTTTAAGATTTTTAGTTGAATTGACTCATTTTTTGCTCCACTTTTTCTTAGTAATTAAAGTTGCATTTGTTTTGGCATCTTCAAATATGTGCCCTTAAAGTTCCCAATGCCCTTGCTTATGCCCATTTTCTTGGTTTCATTTCCTGATGATTATTTATTTCAAATAACGCTGTAGGACAGTACCCAACATTGAAGATTCAAAATGTCCAAAAAGAGCCAAAAGCTTCTCACTCCATGTCCACAATAGATTGGGTTTTCATATAGAAACCTGTTCTTATTCAATAGCATTTGGGTCTGGGACCACCCACTTTCCTGTGACTGAGAGACCTAGTGACAATAAACATCAGTGCCTAGCTAGCTAGCAAGCTGGGAGTTTTCTTGAGAGACTTAGCAAGAATCTAGAGAGCAAGGTTTAAGGAAGTAGGGCCAGGTCGGAATTGGAGGGAGTTGCTTTCCAACTCAAGGGAAAACCCAAATTATCTAGATTTTAATTGTTGTCTTTTGTTTTTTATATGTTCTGTTTTGAGAGTTCTTCCTAAGGCTTTCCTTGCTTAATTCACTTATGAAATTGTTATATCACTATAATTTTAGCAATGTAAAGGAACCAACAAATATTCTCACAGTGTATGTAATAATTTCCAGTATTAAACTTTCAGTATTTTTGTGAAATATTAAATGTGCTAAAAGCACATAGAAATACTAAGAAATTACAAGATAATTTTTACTTGCAATATTAGCAATAGATTATTTACTTAATCAATAAGTGATACATGCTGTGGCATACTGAGTAAATGACACAAATCCTTGAACCTAAAATATACAAATACATTCACACACACAGCATTATCCACATTGCAGCACATTCATTTGAAGTACCATGGAGAACAACATTACCTTTCACAGGTGAAGATGGACTCAGATGTAATGACAGATTCTCTGACGATGACCTTGTCACAATACCAATACTGTGATCTGTCACTAGCCTCACAGCGCAACAGCACCTTCTGCAGCTTTCCAAGAGACACTGCTTCTATTTGAAATGTGTCAATCTGATGTGGGACATAGAGAAAAATGCCACAGAGATAACTGGAGTCCAGCACATGACAAAGGCAGATAATAGTTATAGCCCAAGGAGAAGTGGCACAATACTTTAAAAAAGATAATGTTACTACACTTGGTGTCAAAGGGGGTAATAAGGTAAGAAAAATAAGCAAATTACTTTTTTATCTATTAAAAATATATTTCTGGCTGTGCTTTTTTCTCTCTTACAGTTTTATTTTCTCCATTTGTAGTAGTACCCAGTGTAACAAATAAACCCTAATACAAAGGCATTCAGTTTGTGGCCTTTCTCTTGCTTGGAGTTCTGCCACTGTGACACAGTTTATTAGGTGGTTAGGTTGACAGACATGTGGCCTAATATGCAGCAAATTTAATTTCCATGAATGCTGATTATACTTCAAGACATGTAGGAACAAATTTTCTCCTCTCTCCCCTCTCTCCTTTACTTCCTTTCATTCTTCAAAAATTCTCTTCTATTGCTTTTTCTATAAATAATACAGAGCACATTCTTAGATATGTTGTAAAAAAAAGTATCCTGGAATATTCATTTCTAAATAAAGTCACTTTGTCATATCAAAAACTTACTGACATTTCCAGAGAGATATAGGACCTAAAGTAAATGCTATACAGGTTGTAATAAGAACTCCTTCATACATTACTTCCTCATAGATTGTTGTTGGGAATAATCACCCTAAAATTTTCTGAGAACAAGGTCCTGAATTTGATTAATTCTGAGATATTCCTAGAAATGGCATTTGACTATTAGCCACTGTTACCCTACTTTTGTGGTAAAAATGTAAATTCATGATTGCTTAGTTTGCTTACATTGTTACCAGGTTAAATTTCAATTTGGTATTTCAAGATATACTATCTGGTATCAACTGTTGGTTTCATGTGTTTTATGAAAATCTTCTCCTGTTTACACCAAACCAAAACCATTACTATTTTACAGTATTTCTGTAAACCTGATTATGATTATGCATGTTATCTGGTGTGCCTTTAAAGGGATATTTTATGATATGCATCACCTATTGTAACAGATTCAGTTGATGTCCCTCTCTGTCATCTAGGCCCATTTCTGGTTTCATTTGCTGCTTTGCTAGATGGCTTAGGCATGCTAACAGATTCCTTTCTCAATTCCCTGTGTCTCACTACTTCTTTACCTAAGGACTTCTTGTGGTGGGACAATTTTGAGGAGTGCTCTGCAGGGTTCCTCTGAAGGTCCCTAGCAAGAAAAAGTTTCAGTAATAACCAATTTATTAATGTCCCTATATTGGCTTTTCTCCCTTTCCTGCCTCACTTTCTCCACTCTTTCCTTCAAAGGTACTCACTGGATCACCTCCCAGATAGATTACCTGCAGCCCTGTCTTTTGTCTTATGCTCTGCTTTAGAGCAAATCCAAACTATATAATATTCCTCAAGGTCAAGAAAGATTTCTTCAATCAGCTTTCTGGTTTCTTGTTTCTAAAATAAAATTGTTTCATTTAATTGAAGATAAAATTAAACTAGGTCACTGCCTTTTGATTATACCACTGGATACTTTGTAGAGTAAATAACCTGGGAAGTTATTTGTGCAGACTCACCTGTCCTCTTTGAAATTTTACTGGCATGTTGGACTTGCACAGTAGTCTAAGACCAGAGTCCCCTCTCTCCCCGTAGAGACACAAGGAAATTTCAGATTCTGTTTCTGCTTGCTTTAATTGCCCATTGTGGACATCAACATGGTATCTTACCACTGGCAAAGGGGAGAGAAACATGGGGAAATCTATTACATGGGACTTTGTACAAACAGAACCTAAATTCATGGTTTTGGCTACAGAAAAACAATAAATCTGGACCATCTGTATCTATTGAGAGAGTTTTGACTTTTCAATTATTAATTTTAACTTTAAATTGGCATTTTATACCATGAACAAATGCCCAGAGGGCTTATAACTTTTTCAAAAAGGGAAGTAAAAGACTTTTTTTAAAGGCTTTTCTTTATGTATGACATAGAAAACAATTCCATTTTAGCAGCAAGGATGAAAATGTTATTGTACATCTTGCTTAAAGTTTAAAATTATGTAAGCTTTGATGAGAAAATTTAAGTGAGGTAATGACATTAGGTGGCCACTGGCCCCTGACAAAGCCAGATGAAGCACAGACACGACATTTTTTTCTTTGTCATAGCCTCAGCCCACGTGACCATAGCTAGACAATAAGAACCTTTTTGAGATTTTGTTAAACCCAACTCTGTTAGATCCAACAGAGACTCATGCTGTGATGCTGAAAATGTCACTTCTCAATGGATAAAACAACTCTCTTAGAAATAGAAAAAATATTCTGTAACTAAATAGTTCAGAAGTAAATTTAAGCAACTATAAAACAATTTTTATATTCAATATATGCTGAGGAGCAATTAACACACATGGAAAAACAGCTTGTCCTTCTTTTATGACAGGAAGCTCACAAACAACGTCCCCATCTGCTTGGATTCGAGATAACCACGCATTTGCTGCAAAATCTAGGGTCCTCTTGCTCTTCATATGCTGCATTGTAACCTAAGTTTAGAAGAAAGAATAACCAAATTGTGTGATTTCCAGTTTCTCATAGAACTCAGAATTCAAAATGTAACCCAGGGATTGCTAAAATTTACTGAACTCTGGTGTTGGTAGTAGTAGTTGTTGCTGTTGCTTATTAGGCGATTATTATTTGCCAGATATTATGCTATGTGATTTATTTTAATAATCTCTTTTAACCATCACAAGGAAATTTTAATTTTTATAATTTTATAGATTAAAAAAATAGAGGCCTGAAGATTTCACATGGACTGATTCAAAGCTCTCAATTTCATCTGTTGCAATTGCTAACCAAGCAACCAATAGGAAAAACTCCAAAAGAGATTTTGTGTTCGTATTAGTCACTAAAGCAGGCATATGGCATAATTCCACAAACTAGCCACATTCTTGCTCACCTCAGAGTTTTCACACACTTGTATTGCTGCCTAGAACAACTTTCATCTGACTCATCACTGTGTTGAATCTGCTCATCCTTCATTACCTAGTTCATACATAACCTCTTCTAAGAAACTTTTTGTGAGACTCTGATCTGCTCTAAATGACCTTATTTTGTGATCTATGGTAACCTGCTCATTCTTGATTATGACTCAACGCCTAATATTTGACTGACTTGATGGAAGTAACATGTCCTACTCAACTTGGTACTTCTACAAGCTTTCACAAGGCAGTCCTTAGATTGTTTGCTGAATGCATGATTAAATAAGTAAAATGCACATTTTTCAGCATAGTAATTAAACTATATCGGTACACCTCATCACTAATGCGTGATTGCGTCCTTACTTGCTCGAAGCAAAAGCGATGGAAAGAACATTGGATATGGAGTTAGAAAACTGGGACAAAAATCTAGATTTTTTTAATTTTACAATTCTTTGACCATAAGAAATTTATATAGCCACTTTGAGCACCAGTTTTTCATCCTTAAAATAAGAATAATGTCTATCTCACATGGTTGTAAAGATTAGATGAGAAATGTGCAAAACTTTATAAACTGCATAAACAATTCATATTAACTTTCACCAAATTTACATATAAATATATCCATAAGTATAACAAATTAATATAATATATTCTACCGAATTTGGACATATCCATCTTCCTGAACTATATCACGCTTTACTTTTACAGAAATGAGATAGAAAATTCAGGAACACTAAGAGATAGAGACCAGTTATACAGATTCATATTCTTTTAAGTCCAAATTAGATACAATGCTAAGATAAAATTATTTTCATCCTTCAGCCTGAAACTTCAAAACTTCATTTGCCTCCGTGACCCTGAGACTCAGAGCCTGGGTACTTGAAGAAACAGAAGTGGTGACTGAATAAAAGAAAAGTGTTCTACATCTACAGCTGCTCTATATTATGGGCCATCTTGTTAAACTTTTAGCAAAAAGAAAGGGTATTTAGTCTTTTTATTTCCCTCCCTGAAACTCATTTTGACACATATTATCTTGCTTTATTTGGGACAAAAACAGATAAGTTACTCTCTAAACTATTTAAAGGGACATATTCCTTGAAAGAATAAGCAAACAGGATTTCTAAACAAACAAAGAAAAAGAGCTAACCAAGGATTCTGAGAATTTTTTCTCTCTCCTCAGGTGCTTACATTCAGATGACCCCAAGAAGTGGCACACAGTCCTTTGGTCACCTTGCAATGACAAGTTTTACAGTGGATGTTCTCAGTACTGCATTGGGGTATGGTTGGAAGTTAACAGAAAGAAACTGTATCTACCATCAAGGAGGTTTTATAGATTATCTATGAACTACAGATCCAAAATATTTCAAACACACAAGACTATATTACAGTAGCACATCAATAAACACATTAATATAGACTAAGTTCTGTGGGAATTTGGAATAATATAAAGATTAAGATACAATTAGAACAATTTCAGATGGAACCTCGTAGGTATTTCAGATAAAGAGGGGTCATAAACAGGTGAATGGAAGTCTTCTAGATTCTGGACTGAAAGCCTTTCCTGTGAAGCATACAGTTTTTACAAGGTCATTCTACCTAAAAATTCAACAGGTTCTTCCTCTACACTAAACTCCCTATAGAAATTGGCAAGAAGCTTCTGGTTTATGAGGTACCAACATTTTCTTCATCCTTAGAAGTAACCACTGATGAGAGTCTTAATCATTTTGCTTAAACAGTAAAATTCTACTAACACCACTGAAAAGCCTTGGGGTAAGGACTCTGAATGAGTTCTATTTATCGTCAAAGTATATATATATAGATATATATATATAGATAGATATATATATATAGATATATATATAGATATATAGAGATATAGAGATATATATAGATATAGATATATATTAATTTATTTGTTTGTTTGCTTGTTTAAGCAATTAAAAGTTACAGCAGAGGCTCTCAACTGAATGATATTTTTACCCCCTTCCCCCAGAAGACATACAGTAATGTTTGGAGACGTTTTTGGTAGTCACAATTGGAGAAAGTGAGTACTACTGGTATCTAGTGACTGGAGACAAGGAATGCTGTTATATATTCTACAATGCACAATGCATACTCCTCCCCAAACCAAAATATTATGCAGCCTCAGATGTCAATAATGCTAAGGTTGAGAAATCCTGAGATAGAAAGATAGAGTTGGTTAGTAGAAAACTCAGTAGTTAAATAGAGTGATCTAGATAAATAAAGAGGGATACATACATTGATTAATCTCATCTTTAGTTGTGTTTGTTACTATTTTTTACAAAAAAATCAATTATTAAAGTAATAAAAGAAGTTGCCTGACCAGGTGGTGGCGCAGTGGATAGAGCATCGGACTGGGATGCGGACGACCCAGGTTCAAGACCCCGAGCTCGCCAGCTTGAGCGAAGGCCCCTCTGGCTTGAGCAAAAGCTCGCCAGCTTGGATCCAAGGTCGCTGGCTCCAGCAAGGGGTTGCTTGGTCTGCTGAAGGCCCGTGGTCAAGGCATATGTGAGAAAGCAATCAATGAACAACTATGGTGTCCGCAAGGGCAATGAGAAACTAATGATTGATGCTTCTCACCTCTCTCCGTTCCTATCTATCTCTCTCTCTGACTCTCTCTCTCTCTGTCCTTGGAAAAAAATAAAGTAAAAAAAAATTTTTTTTTAAAGTAATAAAAGAAGTCAAAATTTCTGGAAGACCACAATAGATAAACCCAGTTATATGACTGCTAATAGTAGGACTAAATGAAAACAAGTGGAATAAACCTGGACTTGGATCTAAAGACCTTGATTTATGGCTTGGCCCTGCTACTTACTAGTTGTGTGACCTTGGGTAAATGTGGGACAAATAAACAGTGAAAGAAAATAATGTGACTTTGGATGATGGAAAGTGATCTGACTTAGGCACACAATGCAATCAACAGTTTAAATACTATAGAAATATATATCAGAAACCTATGCACTCTTATTGATCAATGTCACCCCATTAAATTTAATTTTCTAAATAAAATTATAAAAATGTTTTTACATGATGACTTATTACCTTCAGGTCTTCATTTGCAAAATTGGCATCCTACCTGTCTCACCACATTGAGGATAGAATGTTTTAGTGCACAAGTGTAATGAAATGACATTGAAAACACATTATAGGAAATATAAATGGAAAATTATTTCCCAAAGTAGAGCTATCTCAAGTGTGGGTTTTAATTTCCAGGAATATTGTAAGAAAGATTCATTTTAGAAAATCTGATTTTCCCAGCTGGCAATAAGAGAAAGGTGTGAGTGCCTCAGAGTTTTTTTCAAATCCTTACAATAGTTACGTGGTATTGAGAATTGCTTATCAATTCAAAAGCTAATCACAATATCTTCAGTCAGGATAATAATATCATCTACCCTGTTGTGGTATAAACATTAAAAGTGATTATCTATATCCTGAGTGCTCAATAAATGTTTTGTGGTAGTAGTGGTGGTAAAAGTAATAGTATCAAAATTAATCCCAGAAATTAGAGATTAAAATTCTTAACTGTTATTTGGGATTGCTTGTGGTTCCTCACTCTCCAATATCCTCTTACTGATGACTCAAGGAAAATGTCAGCCAAATGCTCAGTTCTTTATTATCAGAAAGAGAAATTCTATTCTAAAACCCTGAGTCTTAGGTAGGGTGACTTGGACGATTTAGGAAGAGAGAAAGGCTTCCTTTGCCTCTCCTCCCCTAAGGTCCTACCCTAAATTTTCTTCATCAGTCAAGAGTTTTAGAGGAAAAAGGCAAAACTCTTGACTTCAAAAGAAAGAGATCTTCAAAGCCTTTAGGAATGCAACCTATACTTTAACCCTGCTCCTTCCCTTATCCCATAAAGCTCTCCAACACTTCTAGTCTCCTACATTCCTAGTTGTATAATCCTTGCATGCTTGTCTGAAATGGTTCTCATCCTGATGATTTGTAACATCAGGCAGGAACATATAAGAGAAAGACATCCATTTTTTCTAAACTGCAGAGACGGGCACTGTTCTAACTCCTTTGCATGAGTTTACCTCTTTCACAAACGTTCTACTTAGCCCTTCAGATGTGGCCCTGTACCCTTTCCCTAACTGTCCTTAGTACCAATCTTTCATGCCATCCAGGACACCCAATGGAGTAAGGATCAGGTCCAGGAAGTTCAGAGAAAGGGCCATCACTGTTGCATAGACACACCAACCAAATCACAGGGCAGAGTGAGCTAGTGGCCCTCCTTGGCCCATATTCCAATTCTCTATTTCCTTCCTATGAGAACTGAGACTAAATGTAATTAAGAACCAACAATAATTACCAACATCTACATTTATGTTCTACTTTGTATTGTGATATACTCTTCACACATATTATTTAATTCTAAACTTACTCTTATCTTTTTTTAGAAAAGAAATAATATAAAAGCAAATCAATAAACACTTTTGAGAACTAAACTTGTGATTTGTTGTCTGCTGTACACTGGATATAAAAATAAAGAATATACTAGGATGAGAAAAAGTTGAAAATGCTTTTAGAAATCCTACTCTGAAATGACATAAATCTTTTTTCTATAAAACAAAAAAATATGTGCAATACCTCTATTCTTATTATATATTCAATTTCTTTAATGCTTCTTAAAAAATAATAAAGGTGAATAGTTATGAACACATTTGTTAGGCGCTTTAAGTATTTGAATATTATACTAGATCTAGTACTTAGGTCAGGTTAGCAAGTATTAATTTTAGTCATTAGTATTTTCTTTTTGGAGTTGGAAATAGGACAATAAAATAAGGTTTAAATGTTTTCTCAAAGAACACTCTAATGTTCTTACAAATAAGATACAAAGTCAAAGCTTGACTCTAAGTCTCCTTATTTCTGGCACTGTTCCTTGAGATAATACCCTATTTGTTACAAGGATTGTACAAGGAAGATCAATTATGGTATTTACAATGGACTAAAAGACTATCAAATGCATGAATTTGTCTTTGGTTCAAATAAGCTAGCACAACTTTTAGAATATTACTATAAAGTGCTGGAGTCTTGTGAGATTAAATGTTCGACTGGAGATTTTGTGAGAAGCTGGTGCTTCCTTCTGTTCATTGAACTAGAAAATCTTCAAAAATAAACCATTTTTCTTACTGCTTTACAGAACTTGTTCTTTCTTTCCCATGGTTCTCTCTAGAGCTCTGAAGCTAAGAAGTAATTGAAAATGAAGAACTGGAAACATATGCAAGGTGTTGTAAAACTTCAAAAATTAATAAATAAAGTATTTTTTCCCTAATTTAGCTAATCCCAAAACTGCCTGGAGCTCAAATCAAGTAGGTTATTATATCAAGAAACAGTAGTTTAAAAATAGCACATGCACCAAAACCTATTTCTTACTTCCATTCACAGGCTCAAAAGAATCAAAGTTTCTAGAGAGTTCCTATTCTGTTTGAGTCAATTTATCCAAGTCATGTGTAGCCCATACACTTAGAGAGCAACAGTTAAAGAGTCAGGAGGAGGTGCTCTGGCCTTGAATGGGCTAACTCTATGTAAATTGGCCAAGCTTTCAAAACTCTCCAGGCTTTGTTTCTTCATTGCCACTTATATACACCATGGCTCAGCCATGCTCTTATCTCCAATTCCCTAAACACCAGCAAGAATATGCGATTACCCTTCATTTTGTACTTACACTTTACAAAGTAGTTCACATATATTATAAGTATTTGTTAAATAAATAAAATGTTTTATTAATTCATTTTGCAAATTTCTATTTATCAAACATCTACTACACAGTAAGTACTATTCTAGTAGATGGGGTTATATATTTAATAACACAAAGTTTCTGTTCTCATATTGCTTAACTTCTAATGGACAGATGGTAAAAAAAATAAAATAAAATAAAAAAACTCAGGCAAGTAACATGTTCTGAAGAAAATAAGCTAGGCTGATGTGATCAACAGCAACTGGGGGCTTACTTCAGATTGTGGCCAAGGCCACTTTGAGGTAGCAGACCAGGGTGACTTGAGCATAATGAGCAGAGGCACAGTGATTTGAAAAGAGGTCAAAGAAGAGGACAGGGGTTGGATTAATCAGGAAGAAGATATAATCTGATTGATGTTTTATTATTTTTTAATTTTTATTTTAGATTTTATTTATTGATTTTTGGAGAGAGGGGAGAGAGAGAGGGAGAAAGAGAGGTGGGGAAGTGGGAAGCATCTTCTCATAGTAGTTGGTCCCTGTAAGTGCCTGGGACCAGGCAACCCAGGGATTCCAACCAGCAACCTCAGCATTCCAGGTCAATGCTTTATCCACTGTGCTACTGCTGATTTTAAAAGATAAGTCTAGTTGCTTTTTAGAGACTAGATATTGGGGGGGGACAGAAGAAGCTGGAAAGTATTTTAGGAGACTTTTTATTAAGGAAGAGAGAAAATATGGCTTCATGCACTACAGTGATGGTAATAAGATGAGGGAAAACAGACAAACTCAAGATATGTTTCAGTGGAGGGTCAACAGGAGATTCGGGAGGGGTTAGATTCTGGCAACTAAGAAATAAAACAATCCAGAAAAAATTATTGAGTTGAGGCTTGGATGCTAGGTGAATGGTCACACCATCTACTCAGACAAATAAGACTGGAGGAGAAACCTGACCAGGCAGTGGCACAGTGGATAGAGCGTCGTACTGGGATGTGGAGGACCGAGGTTCGAAACCCCGAGGTTGCCAGCTTAAGCACAGGATAATCTGGTTTGAACACAGCTCACCAGCTTGAGCCCAAGGTTGCTGGATTGAGCATGGGGTTACTTGCTCTGCTGTAGTCACCCCTCCTCATCAAGGCACATACAAGAAAGAAATCAATGAAAAACTCAGGTGCCACAACAAAGAATTGATGCTTCTCATCTCTCTCCCTTCCTACCTGTCTGTCCCTATCTTCCCTCTCTTTGTCTGTGTCACACACATACAAAAAGACTGGTGGAGAAGCCAGTTGGGTTGGGGCTACTACAGTTCTGATTAAGCTTTATTTAATTTTTTCACTTTATATTCACAACTTGTGATATAATCAGGGAAACTTGCTGAGTCCTATTTTACAATAGGGAAACTGAGAGGAAAACTGATAAGTAAATTTTTAGAAATTAAACATCTTTCATGTCTTCTGACTCCAAGTCTAAGGTTTCTTTTTACCTCAATTTGAAAGAATCAAAATAAATTCCAGAAAATAAAATAATAGAAACTCTAAGATTCCAAAATATTTTTTAGTATTACATAATAATATTTGCCAAAATAGATTCTTATCTCTTTATTTTCAGTATTCAATGTTTATTGTTATATGACTATATTTAATTATAGTCATATTATTTTGGGTCCAACCTATTGGCTACTTGGAATCACTTCAGTGACTTGGATTAATAATTTAGATCAGTATTATGGTATTTTGGAAGCTAGGTAGTATAGTTTGTTAATTTGATTTTTTTTCTTTTTTGTGTGTGTGTGTGTGTGACTCTCACATGTGCCCTGACAGGGATTCACCTGGCAACCACTGTCTGGGGCCAATGCTTGAGTACTGAGCTACTTTTGGTGCCTGAGGCTGATGCTCTAATCAATCAAGCCACTGGCTGCAAGAGGGGAAGAGGGAGAGAAGGAGGAAAGGGAGGAGGAGAAAAGCAGATGATCGCGTCTCCTTTGTGCTCTGACTGGGAATCAAACCCAGAAGTCCATACACTGGTTCAATGCTCTAGCCACTGAGCAACCAACCAGGGCCTGCTAATTTGTATTAATATGACTGATATAGCATTTGAAGCCTCCAAAAAGATAACCTAAAGTGATCAAGGAAAAAAAAATATTTTCAAATTCTGAGTAATACTAAACCAACAACCCCAAACTGCCAGAAGAACATCATGCAATGGGCCAGCTAAATGTTAAGGAAAAAAATATTTTTACCTATTTTAATTTTGCACACCAGTAATAATTTCAACAAATACTTCTTAGAGACACTGGTTTACCCTAAACAATAACATCCCATAAGTACTCTCATTGTGCATCGAAAAAAAAAATTGGCTACAAACAATACATCATTATTGATAGGGGAAAAAATCCTCATAATATATGTGTTAATAATGGCAAAATTTCTTTCAGATTTTCTTAGTCCATAAAAGGTAGCCTTTGATTGTTACAGAACCAATCATTCTCTTTTTGAAAATGGTATTTCCTTTTTGCTTTCAAATTGAGGTATCATCTCTAGTATAATTCTAGACCAGCAATTTTCAATTGGTGAACTGCAACACACTGGTGTACCCCAAGAATTTTTAAAACATTCAATACCTGATTATTTAGTCAGGGGCACTGACCTCCTTTCCCTTAGATTGTCAAATAGAAAATAAATAAAAACAGCCAACACAACAATAGCTGTCCAGTGTGAATGAATCAAAATTATGCCTATTTTTGGTCAGATAAGAAAAAATATAACATATTTTTAGTGTGCAGATGAATTTTAGTAACTAGTTAATATGTGCCATAAGATGAAAAAGGTTGAAAATCGCTCTTCTAGACTAAAACAATACTAACCCATGTCTTTTGACTTAGCTCTGACATAGACTTGCCAAATGTGAGTAATATTAAAAAAAGTCAGTATGGCTGAGAAAGAAAAAAACTGATATTAAGTGTTAAAACCTAACTTTATGTTGGAATAGATGGGGAAAAAGAAAAAGGGTGAATTTCTAAAATTATTTTTTCAATGAAACATCTATTTACTTTTTTTCCAAAACAAATATAAAAGCATTTTATTTATTCTTAAAGAACAGCAGTGTTTTTATCATGTAAAATTTTCAGCATTTGTTCTAAGTTCCTAAATGAATAGAAACAATTTTAGGGCTGGCCTCAATAGAAACCAAAATTCATTTGCTGAGCTCCCCCTGCTGATTTACAACAGCAAATATTAGTTGTTTCACAAGAATGCATTACCATAAAAACTCATTCTTGGTTTCTTAGCAATCCAAAATTTCTGAATTATTTTAAGAGAATTCAACTAAGTGATTAAATACATATCCTAAAAATAGCTGACTGCAACAGACACAGAGTGGTATTTACCATGTCTGAATTAACACCTTAAGGTTATAAAACCTCAATCATGTTACCCAATCTTTCTGCTCAGAACCTGAGAGAATGGAAGAAATCAATTTACCTCCTTCAATACATTTTTTGAAAGACAGAAATAGTGAGAGAGGCATTTTCACCACAATATGACAATAAATTTTAAAACTCTATGTAGAACTAAACCACAGTGTAGTTTATAGTCAGGTTAATTATGGAATGAACTCTTTGAAGACAAATACTACATCTTAGTCATGTTGGCATGCCCAGACATTCAGCAGAACCTTTTCCACTTAGTAGGTGCATTAGCAATACTTGATGAAGTACTCTATGAGCATAATTCGGTATGCCTTTATGCATCGTGCTATTATATATTTTAACAACAGAGTCCACAATGTAGAGAACTGTTCCTCTCTTCCTTCAATCCAGACACATTTAAACATAACAGAAAAATTATCTGGGCCCTGACTTGTCTCAAACTACATAGAGATTTGATAAAATAGAGAGAGCTAATTTGACTAGAAACATACCAGTCCTATTTTAAATTTAAAAAAAAAAGTCTTATAGGAAAAGGGATACACTGATTAAGACAACTATATAGAAGATATAATTTTTACTGAATTGTTTGACTAGGCAATGCATATAGAAGAATTGAATTTTATTTTGCATAGGGATACATTTCTAGTACAATTGTAAATTATCAGGAAAGGAAATAATGACTTAATTTTAATTATCAAACAGAAGATGGTAGTCAGGTATACAGAACTTTTTCTGTATACCTAAGAAGACAATGATAAAAGACCTATAAGTCACTGTATTTATCGACTGACTCCACCTCAGCAAGGTCACACAACATGTGTCTGACAAATTCTAGGGTATTTAAAGATCATTCAAACACAACAACTCTATCTCAGTCTTGCAAATAGACATGTTCCCACTCATTAAGGAAATTATTTTACATATGTAGTTATATAATATTTTATGAAAATCTATGTACAGCAGTGAAAATAGAAATATTGCAATCTTCAA
Source organism: Rhynchonycteris naso (assembly GCA_037038555.1). NCBI lineage: Eukaryota > Metazoa > Chordata > Mammalia > Chiroptera > Emballonuridae > Rhynchonycteris > Rhynchonycteris naso. Next base: position 237,340,185 of record CM072998.1, read on the forward strand.
ATAACTTTTCATTCACCATCTTTCCATCTCCACTCTTTAAAAGTCATCCTTGTCAACAAAGTCTTCCCAGTTCTTCTAGGGCACACATGTATCTTTCTCATTAGAAATCTCCTGTAATTAGGGCCTGAACATGCAGCTCAGCCTTTAACTTCCCTCTAACTACTGTGTTTGCTACTTTACGTTGTTTCTTCACCCAGACTGAAAGCAGAAACCATGGCTGATTCTAATCTTGTTTCCTTTCAAGGGTTAAGGCCAGACCTATGGCTAGTTCATTTTCCTTTAGATAAATTATCATAACCCAATAATTTACCAGCTTTTCTAGGTTAAAATGGTTCCTTGGGATCTCAGATTGATCCTTTCTCCTAGAGTTCTCCATAGCCCTGGAGAGTTCAACAGACTGGATTCACACCTCAGCTAGTCATTTTCTAAATCAGATAAATTATAAACATTTATATTGTATTAATTATTATTGTATTCATACAAACATTAGTCATGCTTTCAGATGTAGAACAGTTATATAACTGGCTCAAAGATGGACTCTGTATAATATCCCCTGAATTGATTATTTTTCTCCTTAAATGCTGGAACCCATTAGCTTAAAAGCCCACTGGCAGCAAACTCAAATTTAAAAACTTTAAAAATAGCATATGACAGATATATGAAAAAATGTTCAACTTCACTAGCTATAAGAGAAATACAAATCAAAACCACAATGAGATACCACCTCACAGCTGTTACAATGTCTAAAATCAATAAAACAACTGTTGCAAAGGATATGGAGAAAGCAGAACCCTTGTACACTGGTTGTGGAATGTAAATTCATACAGTCATTATGGAAAAACAGTTTGGAGGTTCCTCAGAAAATTTAAGAATAGAGCTACCATTGATCTAGCGATCACTCTGCTAGGTATCTACCTAAACAATTTGAAAATATGTCTTCATAAAGATATATCTACTCCTATGTTCATTGAAACATACACTGTAGCCAAAATGTGGAAACAACCTAAGTGTCCTTTAATGGATGATAAAAAATATATAGATGTGCTACATATACACAATGAAATACTACTCATTCTAAGAAAGGATAAAATACTGCCATTTGCATCAACATGGATAGACCTTGAGAATATTGTACTAAGCAAATAAGTGTGATAGAAAAGGAAAAGAACCATATGATTTCATTTATTTAAATATGGGATATCAAACAGAAAGCAGCAGGACCTCCTGTCAAGAAGGCAGAGTAGGTAAGCACTATGCTTGCCTTCCCCTCTCAGGACCACATCAAAACTACAACTATATTGTAGAACAACCACCTTTGATAACCAAATAAAAACCAGCTGAACTATATTGTAGAACAACCACCTTTGATAACCAAATAAAAACCAGCTGAGGTCAGAAACTGCTTGTTTGTAGTTTGTGGATCTTTGAGAGGATATATGATGAGGATATAAAGAAGCCATGTCTAGACTAATAGGAGGGGCAGAAATGCCACTCTCATTGCAGCAGTTAAGAATTAGCGGGAATATCTCATCTACAGAGGAAACTCTGCTCCCCAGATGAGGGTACCAGTGCTGGAAAGAGAAGTCTCCTCTCATCTGTCTGTGAAATTCAGCAGGGATTCTACTGAGGTGGGATGCAGGGCTGCTATAGACCCAGGTATCCTCTCAGGGCCTGAGAACAAACTCACTCAGTTATAAAAACTAGCCCTAAGCTCCAAAGAAGGGATAGTAGCTTGAAAAGTTCCAGGGATGAATGGGAAGCACTTGAATTGTCCACTTTCAAGATAAGTGCTAGAGGGCAGCTCTCTCCAGGAATAAAATGCCAGTATGAGCCATTGTCCCTTTGTTGAGCCCTCCCTGAACCCAGACTGCAGATGTAGGTGAATGCCAAGTCTGAGTATGCATTCATTAGGCTAATACCACTTTCATCTCACCTTGTTGATTATCTGATACCTTGTCCTACTCAATTAACATGCCTTGCCCTAACCTCTTTTCAAGGTTAATTCACACAAGTTGACAGCCAAGTCATGCAGTACTAAGTTTCGGAAATCTCTCAAAGATCCACAAACTACAAACAAGCAGTTTCTGACCTCAGTGTGCTCTATACCTCTTGCTAAGTGCCCCAAAAGCCCAGCATTAATGGCAACCAGCCTCAGTTCATAGCATAAACACTCTAAGGCACAGCTGAACTTACCCAGCACCAGAACCCCTGCCAAAAGACCCCATCCCCTGTGTGTTGATACCAGGTGGATGGTTTCACACTACAAAAGATCACCACACAATTAACACTACAAGTGACACACCCAAAGAGTAGACATGGCAGGCACCAGAACCCTACTAAAATGAATCTCAATCTGTGTGGTCAGCCCCCTACGAACAGCTTGTTCACTGTAGTCAGAGTTAGTCCTCATAGGCAGTAAGCCTGAGTATCAATCCTATCCACTTATGTGCCTATTGCAATCAAGGCTCAACTCTAACAGAAGAGAAAGCATAACTCAAACAAGAAACACCCCTGCAGCCTGACCAGGTAGTGGCGCAGTGGATAGAGCATTAGAATGGGACACAGAAGACTCAGGTTCAATTTCCTGAGTTCACTGGCTTGAGCATGGGCTCACCAGCTTGAGTGTGGGGTCATTGGCTTGAGTGTGGGGTCATAGACATGACCCTATGGTTGCTGGCTTGAGACCAAAGGTCACTGACCTTTAGTCCAAGGCTGTTGACTTAAGCCCAAGATAGCTGGCTTGAGCAAGGGGCCACTTGCTCTGCTGTAGCCCCCTGATCAAGGAACATATGAGAAACAAATCAATAAATACTAAGGTGCTGCAATAAAGAATTGATGCTTTTCATCTCTCTCCCTTTCTGCCTATCTTTCCCTATCTGTCCCCCCTGTCAAAAGAAAAAAAAAACAACAAAATAAAAGGAAAGAAAAGAAACTGACTCAATTAAATAGAAAGACTGTGCCACTGGGCCTCATAAGACACCCACTACAGAAGGCCATCCTACCAAGATGGCCTTAGCAGACATAGCAGATCTACTTAATACATTGAAACCAACACAAAGTGGCAGACAAAATGATAAGACAAAAAACACATCCTAATGAAAGAACAGAAGGAAATTTCATAAAAAGAACTCAACAAATAGAGACAAGAAATCTACTAATAGCCAGTGCTTTGAAATGCAGAGTTCAAAGCACTGGCTATTAAGATGCACAATGTACTTAGGGGAAGGGCAGATGAACTTAGTGAGAACTTCAAGAAAAAGCTATAAAACATAAAAAAGATAAAAATATAAAAAATAAACAGTAAGAAATAAAGACTACAAACATTGAAATGAAGGATACATTAGATGGAATAAGTAGTAAATTAGATGAAGCAAATGATTGACTCAGAGATTAGGAAGACAAGGTAGCAGAAAAAAATCCAATGAGAAAAACAAAAAGAAAAATAATAATTTAAAAATTGAGGACAGTGTAAAGGACTTCTGGGACAACATCAAGCATAACAACATTTGCAACATTGGGATACCAGAAGAGAAGGTGAGACATAATGACAGAAAACTTCCCTACCCTTATGAAGGAAATAGACATGCAAATTCAGGAAAACCAGAGAGCCCCAAATTAACCCAAAGAGGCCCACACCAAGACACATCATTAGTAGAGTGGTAAAGTTTAAAGACAGAGAATCTTAAAAGCAACAAGGAAAAAGCAGTTAGTTGCATACAAGGCAGATTCCATAAGATTTCTCAACAGAAACTTTATAAGCCAGGAGAAACTAGAATGAAATATTCAAATGATGAAAAGCAAGGATTGCTTTACCCTGTAAGACTATCATTTAGAATCAAAGGAGAATTAAAGAGGTTCTTGGACAAGAAAAAGCTGAAAGAGATCATCACCAGCAAACCAGTATTATAAAAAATGGTAAAAAAAAAAAAAAAAAAAAGCTTCTTCAAAAAGAAAAAAAAAAGTAAAAAATATAAATAAGAAAATGTCACGAAGGAAAACTTTCTCACTGACAAAGGGAAACACATAAAGAAATAGCTAAAAAATCAACACTAAAGCTAGTACAAAGATTAAAAGGCAAAAGTAAAAAGATAATGTGTATATACAACAGTAAATGAAGCAATACATACAAGCACATAGATACAAAAAAAATAATGATGACATAACCATAAATGTGGATGGGGTAGGTAAAAAGGTAGCGGTTTTAGAATGTGTTTGAACTTAGGCACCCATCAACTTAAAATAGACCACTATAAATATAGCTTGGTGTACATTAAGTAAACAATAACCACAAAGCAAATATCTAAAAGAAATGTACAAGAAATAAAGAGAAAAGAATCTAAACAACACACTACAGAAAGTCACTAATATATAAGAGAAGAAAGAAAGACAATAAGAAAAGGACTCTAGAATTACAAAAACAATCAGAAAACAATTAATAAAATGGCAATAACTACATACCTATCAATAATTACTTAAAATGTAAATGGGTTAAATTATCCAATCAAAGATGAGTAGATAAATAAAAAGTGGTACATATATATACAATGAACTATTACTCAGACATAAAAAAATAAGTAAAGTCTAGGCCCTGACTGGTTAGCTCAGTGGTAGAGAGTCAGCCCATGTGAAAGTCTGGGGTTCAATTCCTGGCCAGGGAACACAAGAGAAGTGCCCATCTGCTTCTCCACCCTTCACCCTCTCCTTTCTTTATCTCTCTCTTTCTGTCCCGCAGCCAAGGCTCCATTAGAGCAAAAGTTGGCCTGGGCACTGAGGATGGCTTCATGGCCTCCATCTCAGGCACTAGAATGGCTACAGTTGCAAAGGAGCAATGCCCCAGATGGGCAGAGCATTGCCCCCAGTGAACGTGCCAGGTGGATCCCAGTCAGGTGCATGCAGGCATCTGTCTCTGCCTCACTGCTTCTCACTTCAGAAAAATAAAAAAATAAAGTGTAAATAGTTTTGATCATATGGATGGACTTAGAGGATATTGTGGTAAGTGAAATAAGTTGGGCAGAGAAAGACAAATAACCTATTATTTTAAGACAAATAACTTATATATGGAACCTAAAAAACAAAATAAACAAACAAGAGGGATAGAAAGAAGAAAACACACAGATTCAAAGAACAAACTGATGATTACCATATGGGAGAAAGGTTGGAGACTGTGTGAAAAAGATGAAGGAATATAGAAGTACAAATTGGCAATTACAAAATAGTCATGGAGCTATAAAATACAACTTAGAGAATATAGTCAATAATATTGTGATAACTATATTTGGTGTCAGGTAAATGCATGACTTTTGGGAGAATCTCTTTGTAAGTTTAAAAATGTCTAATTACTATGCTGTACACCTGAAACTAGTATAATATTGAATGTCAATTGTAATTGAATTTTTTTTAATTAAGCATTAAAAAATAGATAAGAACAGAAAGCAACACATAAAACAAATGGATAGCAATAGAAGGGTGGTTACCAGAAGGGAAGGAGGGAGGATGATGAAGAGTGTAATAGGGTCAGATATGTGATGACAGAGAAAAACTAGACTTTGCATGGTGAACACACAATGCAATGTACAGATGCTGTATTATAGAATTGTGCTTTTGAAACTTGTATAGTGTTATTAACCAACATCACTTCAATTAATTCAATAGATTTTAAAAACAGTTCAAATGATATTTTACAAAAATAAAGAATATAGCCCAAAGAAGCAAATCCTTCACCATAGAGCTTGCCTATTTTGCATATCTCACAAAAATCTCACCCAACAGCTGCTACCTTTTGATAAGATAGGGCCTTGTAACTTATAAGACCTCAAGCTGCTGCTGCTGTCCTTTGGAGCTCTGTGACACAGAGACTTCCCACTGTGCTGCTGAGAGACATCATCTACCCACACATCTCCTCAAATCCTTCTCTCCCCTGGGATTTATCTTACCCTCCTCCCCATCTTAGCAGCAACCTGTGCCTTAGCCTCTGGACAGACTCCTGCAATGACGGACTTCCTTCACATGCTAACCTGTCAAGGCCTCACACAATAAAATTTGTGTGTGCTACTATTATTGCCTCCTGGTCATATATTTTCCTTGATTGGCCCCAAATGTCTCAAATATCTATAGTAATGCACAATATTCATTTCAAGGGATGTTAGATTTTACCTGAAAAATATATTCCCATGGTGAATTTAGATTGCAAATGCTATTACACAAATTTCTTTACCACAGGGTAGCTCATAACTTTAAGTATATTGATACAAACTTCAAATATCTAAGAAATGACAAACTCAGTATTTCACAAACTCATTTTAACATAGAACTACTTACTAGGAGCATCTCATGACAGCAGATAGGACATAGGAATCAAGAAGGGACCTCTGAGATGAGTGAGGTAAGTCAGTATTATAGTGGGGAACTAACTTCTCTCATTGTTTTATACTACATCCAGTTTTTAAATCATATTCTCCACTAAAAAGAAACCAGATCCCAAGATGGTGACAGAGTAGGTGAATGTTCTAATAGCCACCTCCCAGGACTAAATTGGAGTTATAACTAAATTCAAGAATAATTATCTTTAAAAATCAACAAGGCTAAATAAAGAAGAATCAATAATCAAGGATTCATAGAAGAAGCCACATCAGGACTGATTGGAAGGGAGGAGATGCAAAAAGGGCTATCCTGCTCAAAGGAGCAAAAAGCGGCTGAGGGTCCAGAGGGACTCTTGGCTGCAGGAATGCTTCCCCTTAGAGATGTAAGTTTTAAGCCCCAGGTCAGGTACCCCAACCTAGAGCACCAGAGACTAGAAGAGGTGCCCACAGCATTTGGCAGTTAAAAGAGCAAAGGTTTATGTCTGTGAGAAAAAGATGAGAAATCTCAGAGACACAGGCACCCTCTTAAAGAGCCAACACAGAAACTCTCAATCACAGCCATTTACCCTGGACTTCAGCGGAGGAAGGGCTGAGAGGAGTAGAGTCACGATAAGACTATGAAATAAATTGGTAGCCTCAGAGAGAGATGCAGTGAGGTACAGCCACCAGAAACTGTGCCAAATCATTATCCAATACTGCAGTCACCAACTTTCTTGGGTGGAGTAATACCCTTTGTGCAGTGTCAGCCTGGGGAAAAGCAACTGTTTCACCCTCAGGAATCTCTCTTGCCCCACTCTATGAAGATTGAGCCCTGCTGACAAGTAAGCAGACTTGGCCAGAGAGCAGGGGTCTGAAAAGATTCAGGGAATGACAATGACACAGTTGTATGGTGCTGAGGCCAGAGCTTTCCCACCCACTTACCTGAGACTATGATGGTGCTCCCCTCTCATGGGAGATTAAATAGAAACTGTCCAGAAAGTTAGCATACCAAATCTCAGGGTTTCAGAGGTCACACCCACTAGACTACTGGTGGCCACCACCTACCAAGGTCTGTGAAAAAATTCAGGAGAGACCCACACCAGGGGTCCTTGGGTGGGAGCCACACATACCACCTTTCCTGTTCTGGTGATTCCCTGAGGCCTCACTCCACACAGCTAGCAGGCCCACCAAGCTATTTCCAGTGACTTTTCTATAGGAATGGCCTATCTTTGCTTATGTTTCAGACTTTTATAAAATCTCTTAAACAAGCAGCTACTGACCTTGGTTTGGCATACCCTTTTCTTCTCATAAAGTGGTCATAAGTCTGGCAATAGTGGCAGCAGGCCAATTGGTTCCCAGGTTGGGCTCTCACAGGCATCTCCAAGCCCAGTACAAGTAGCAGCCATCTATAGACTGTTTTAGCTCATGCTGGGTGGACCTGGACAGAACACAGGTGATAGCTGACCTTAACCTATACCTACCAGGAGGCTCCAGAACCAGCACACTTGGGAAACAGCTTCAGACTATGTCAAAACACCACTCAACCACCTCCACAAGCAACACATTCTAGGGGAAGACTCGGTGGTCACCAGAACCCTGCCAAAGTAAGCCCTGATCTGTGGACAGCATCTGTACAGTTGATCCCAGTCTCTGCAGTCAATCTGCCTGAAGATAAATCTCTCCCACAGACATGACAACAGCAACCAAGGCTCAACTACAATAGAGTGTATACAGGCTACACAGGGGTAGGGCCGGGCACACCTGGAATGACCAGCTCAGGTAAATGGAGAGGCTGTGACATTAGATCATATAGGAGACCTACTATATAAGGCCACCCTACCAAGCCTGAGGGATGTAGAAGCTGTACCCAAGATATAGAAACAAACATAGGAAGGCTGCCAAAATAAAAAGACAATGAAACATGTTTTAAATAAAAAGAACAGGACATACCTCCAAAAAAAAAAAAAAAGAAATAAACAAAATGGGGACAAGTAATTTACTAGATAAACAATTCAAAACAATGGTTATAAGTAAAAACAATTGCTAGGAGAAATGCATAACAGGGAGGCTATGGTGCCATATTGTTCATACAGCTGCAACACTTATGGATCCAGATATAAAGGCAGAAATGTAAAGGGTGACTGTAGAGCAACTGGCAAATGAAACAAGCAAAACCTATAGGATAGGTGATGAAAAATGTTCCATACTCAGTCATATGTTTAACCTGAAGCAGTGCTGTACAACAGAAATATAATATCAAACATGTTACCTAAAAATTTTTATAAACAAATTTTAAATTAAAAAGAGTGCACATATTGGCAGCACACACACTAAAATTTGAATGATACAGAGAAGACTATTATGGCCACCACACAAAGATCTATTCAAGCATCATTAATTAGACAAATATTAATTGAGAACATTTGTGAAAAGTATTGCATGAGAAGTTTGTAGGACTCAAATGGCTCCTGTTCTTTAGAATTCATAATGTAGTCAAGAAGATTAAGCATTTAATAACACTGTAAGAAGTGGGAAATAGCCTGACCAGGCAGTGGCACAGCGGATAGAGAGTAGGACTGGGATGCAGAAGACCCAGGTTCGAGACCCCGAGCTCGCCAGCTTGAGCACAGGCCCATCTGGCTTGAGCAAAAGCTCGCCAGCTTGGACCCAAGGTTGCTGGCTCTTGCAAGGGGTGGCTTGGTCTGCTGAAGGCCCATGGTCAAGGCACATGTGAGAAAGCAATCAATGAACAACTAAGTTGTTGCGACAGCAACGAAAAACTGATGATTGATGCTTCTCACCTCTCTCCATTCCTGTCTGTCTGTCCCTACCTATCCCTCTCTCTGACTCTCTCTCTGTCCCTGTAAAAAAAAAAAAAGTGGGAAATAAATTATGATAAACATTTAAAAATAACCACCTGTTATAAGAATGCTAAATTAACCTAGGAAAAAAGTAAATGAAATTTCTGAGAACTCAACAAAGAGATAAAAACATAAAAATGGAACAATGAAACATAAAAAGGACCAGTCAGAAATAAAGAATTCATTAATTGAATTGTAGAATATATTACCAGGAACCAAGAGTGGAGTTGATGGATCAAATCAGAGCAAAGGATCAAACCAGATATTTGGAAGATAAAGAAGCAGAGAATACCTAATTAGAATAGCAAAAAAATAATAATAATACTAAAAAAAATAAGAATAGTGTGAAGAGCTTCTAGGACAACGTTAAGCATACGAACATTTACATCATGGAGGTGACAGAAGGAGAACATAGCAAAAAAATTGAAAACCTATGTGACAAAATGACAGAAAACTTTCCTCACTTGGTGAAGAAAATAGACATACAAATCCAGGAAGTACAGAGAGTCTCTAACACAGTGGTTCTTAACCTGGGTTCTATCAAACCCTAGGGGTTCGATGAGTCGGTTTCAGGGGTTCGGAGAAGCCTCTGCCGCGGAGGCCAGAATAAAGAAATACCATAATTTGTTTTGAGTTCATGCACTTTGTTGGTTTTATTCTTTGAGCAAGGTGATGTTCATGCATGGCACATTTTGTGCGCCAGTAAAAAAACATATACCTATGTCTTGAATTTGGAAAAAAATCATATTTTATTTATCATTAAAGAAGGGTTCGGTGAATGCGCATATGAAACTGGTGGGTTCGCAACCTCAAAAAAGGTTAAGAACCACTGCTCTAACAGAATGAAATCAAAGAGGTCCACACCAAGATACATCATAATGAAAATGCCAAAGGTTAAAAACTAAGAGAATTTTTTTTATTTTTTATTTTTTTGAGACAAAGAGAGACAGAGAAAGGCACAAATAGGGACAGACAGACAGGAAGGGAGAGAGATGAGAAGCATCAATTCTTTGTTGTGGCACCTTAGTTGTTCATTGATTGCTTTCTCATATGTGCCTATGTGCCTTGACTGGGGGGCTACAGCAGAAAAAGTGATCCCTTGCTCAAGCTAGCAACATTGGGCTCAAGCTGGTGAGCATTGCTCAAACCAAATGAGCCCATACTCAAGCCAGTGGCCGTGGAGTTTCAAACCTGGGTCCTTTGCATCCCAGTTTGATGCTCTATCCACTGCACCACCAGCTGGTCAGTCAAAAACAAATAGAATCTTAAAAGCAGCAATAGAGCCTGACCAGGCGGTGGTGGTGGTGCAGTGGATAGAGCATTGGACTGGGAAGCAGAAGACCCAGGTTCGAGACCCCGAGCTCGCCAGCTTGAGCGTGGGCCCATCTGGCTTGAGCAAAAGCTTGTCAGCTTGGACCCAAGGTCGCTGGCTCCAGCAAGAGGTTGCTTGGTTTGCTGAAGGCCCACAGTCAAGGCACTTGTGAGAAAGCAATCAATGAACAACTAAGGTGTTGCAACGGCAACGAAAAACTAATGATTGATGCTTCTCACCTCTCTCCATTCCTGTCTGTCTTTCCCTATCTATCCCTCTCTCTGACTCTCTCTGTGTTTCTGTAAAAAAAAAAAAAAAAAAAAAAGATTGCATATTAAAAGCAGCAAGAGAAAAGCTTTTAGTTACCTAGAAGGGAACTCCTGTAAGACTGTCAGATGATTTCTCAACAGAAACTTTGCAGGCCAGACAGAAGTGGCAAGAAATATTAAGTAACGAAAAGCAAGGACCTACAGTAAAGATTACTCTACCCAGAAAAGCTATCATAGAAAGAAAAACACAGATAGAGATTCAAGAAGAGAAAAAGTTAAAGGAGTTCATCACCACCAAAATGGTATTACATAAAAAATTAAAGAATCTTCCTTAAGAAGGGGAAAAAAATAAAAATATGAATAATAAAATGACAATAAATAAAAATCAACATTTGAATATAAAAAATAAAATAAATGAACAAGCAAAATAAAAACAGACTCATAAATACAGAGAAGATTTTGATGGTTGCCAGGAGAAATGGATGTTGGGTGGGAGAGAATGAAAAAAGTGAAAGAAATAAGTAGTACAAAGTAGTAGTTACAGAATAGTCACAGGGATATAAAGTACAGCATAGGGAATATAGTAAAAAATATTGTAATAACCATATGGTATCACAAGTGAATTCTATAAAAAATTCAAAGAAGAACTAACTCCTATCCTTCTCAAGCTATTTCAAAAAATTCAAGAGGAAGGAAGACTTCCAAACTCCTTTTATGAGGCGAGCATAATTCTGATCCCAAAACCGGGCAAAGACAACACAAAGAAAGAAAATTATAGGCCTATATCCCTGATGAATTTAGACACTAAAATTCTCAACAAAATATTAGCCAACCGGATCCAGCAATATATGAAAAAAATCATACACCACGATCAAGTGGGATTTATTCTGGAGAGGCAAGGCTGGTTCAATATTCGCAAATCAATCAATGTGATTCATCACATAAACAAAAGGAAGGACAAAAATCACATGATAATTTCAATAGATGCAGAAAAGGCATTTGATAAAATCCAGCACCCATTCATGCTCAAAACTCTCAGTAAAGTGGGAATACAGGGATCATTCCTTAACATGATAAAGGCCATCTACGATAAACCGACAGCAAACATCATACTAAATGGACAAAGATTAAAAGCAATCCCCTTAAGATCAGGAACCAGGCAGGGTTGCCCACTTTCGCCACTTTTATTCAACATAGTTCTGGAAGTCCTAGCTACAGCAATCAGACAAGAAGAAGAAATAAAAGGCATCCAAATTGGAAAAGAAGAAGTAAAACTGTCACTATTTGCAGATGATATGATATTGTATATTGAAAACCCTAAAGTCTCAGTCAAAAAACTACTGGACCTGATAAATGAATTCAGCAAGGTGGCAGGATATAAAATTAATACTCAGAAATCAGAAGCATTTCTATACACCAACAATGAAATATCAGCAAAAGAAATTAAGGAAACAATCCCCTTCACTATTGCAGCCAAAAAAATAAAGTACCTAGGAGTAAATTTAACCAAAGAGGTTAAGGACTTGTACTTGGAAAATTATAGAACATTGAAAAAAGAAATCAAGGAAGATACAAACAAGTGGAAGCACATACCGTGCTCATGGCTAGGAAGAATAAACATCATTAAAATGTCTATATTACCCAAAGCAATTTATAAATTCAATGGAATACCAATTAAAATACCAATGACATACTTCAAAGATACAGAACACAGATTCCAAAAATTTATATGGAACCAAAAAAGAACATGAATAGCCTCAGCAATCTTAAGAAGAAAAAATAAAGCAAGAGGCATCACTCTTCCAGATATCAAGGTTTACTACAAGGCCATTATACTCAAGACAGCCTGGTATTGGCATAAGAACAGGCACATAGATCAATGGAACAGAACAGAGGACCCAGAAATAAACCCACAGCTTTATGGACAACTGATATTTGACAAAGGAGGAAAGAACATACAATGGAGTAAAGACAGCCTCTTTAACAAATGGTGTTGGGAAAATTGGACATCTACCTGCAAAAAAATGAAACCAGACCATCAACTTACACCATTCACAAAAACAAACTCAAAATGGATAAAAGACTTAAATGTAAGCCGTGAAACCATAAGCATCTTAGAAGAAAACATAGGCAGCAAGCTCTCCGACATCTGTAGCAGTAGTATATTTGCCGATTTATCTCCACGGGCAACTGAAATAAAAGGCAAGATAAACAAATGGGACTATATCAAACTAAAAAGTTTTTGCACAGCTAAAGACAATAGGAACAGAATAAAAATACAAACCACACAATGGGAGAACATATTCGACAGCACATCTGATAAGGGGTTAATAACTAAAATTTATAAAGAACTTATAAAACTCAACACCAGGAAGACAAAGAATCCAATCAAAAAATGGGCAAAAGGAATGAATAGAAATTTCTCCAAAGAGGACATACAGATGGCTAATAGGCATATGAAAAAATGCTCAACATCACTAATCATTAGAGAAATGCAAATTAAAACCACAATGAGATATCACCTCACACCAGTCAGAATGGCACTTATCAGCAAAACAACACAGAATAAGTGCTGGCGAGGATGTGGAGAAAAGGGAACCCTTCTGCACTGCTGGTGGGAATGCAGACTGGTGCAGCCACTGTGGAAAACAGTTTGGAGATTCCTCAGAAAATTAAAAATCGAACTGCCTTTTGACCCAGCTATCCCACTTTTAGGAATATACCCTAAGAACACCATAGCACTGTTCGAAAAAAAGAAATGCGCCCCCATGTTCTTGGCAGTATTGTTCACAATAGCGAAGATCTGGAACCAGCCCAAGTGTCCGTCAGAAGACGAGTGGATTAAAAAGCTATGGTACATATATACTATGGAATACTACTCAGCCATAAGAAACGATGACATCGGATCATTTATAACAAAATGGATGGACCTTGATAACATTATACGGAGTGAAATAAGTAAATCAGAAAAAAAGAAAAACTGAGAACAGCATGATTTCATACATAGGTGGGACATAAAAGTGAGAATATGAGACATGGACAAGAGAGTGGTGGTTATGGGATGGGGGGAGGGAGGGAAGAGTGTGATAGGGAGGAGGGGAAGAACACAGGGAAAACCAGATTGAAGGTGACAGAGGACAATTTGACTTTTGGTGATGGGTATGGAACACAACTGAATGATAAGATAACCTGGAGATGTTTTCATTGTACATATGTACCCTGATTTATTGGTGTCACCCCATTAGAATTAATAATAATAAAATATATATATATAAAAAAATAAAATAAAATAAAATAACCATATGGTATCAAATGGGTATGAGCTTTATTGGCATGATCTCTTAGTAACTTATATAATATCACTGGGTTGTAGACCTAAAACTAAATAATATTGTTTCATTTGTAATTGAAAACATTTTAGAAAACTAATTTTGTTCACATTAATTACAACAATTAGGAAAATATATTCTTTCTCATTGTTTTAGAATCCGCTTATTTCTTTTCATAATAACTATGAAGCACTAAATATAAAACATTACCCTTTGTAAGCTCCACTCAGGCTGTTTGCTAGTTCCATCATGTCCAATTCTTATTTTATATATCTCCCCAATGTTTCTTATTTTAACCTGAATAAAATGCAAAAAAAAAGAAAAGCAAATATTATCCGAATGTTTTAAATTAAGCATACAGTATTAAACTTTTTTCCCTTCTACCAAATGCTTTTTAGTTCCTATTAGTTGAAAATCTGTCAGGGGTCATTTCAGAGCCTAGAAATTAGTCCCTTTCAAAAGCTATCAGTGGATTTCAAAACAACAGAATATAAGACATAAATATCATGAGACTTGACTTAAAATATGCAGAAGAAGTCAGATGAAAGAAGAAAATAAAGAACAGACATACAGACATATGTTCAGCTCTCTGACTACCACACATTTCTCACTGGAAACCAATGTCTTTTGAGCTGAGTTCCAATGTCATAAAGATGAGATTTTATTTAAAGAAGAAAATAAGCAGTTTTCATCAATGCTAACTACCATGAGTTCTGTAAATTTAAGGAAAAGTACCAATGTGTCTAGAACTTCTTTCTACTCCAGAAATCCTCTTGTTTGACTTATAGGCTAAGATGTAGATGCTCAAAGTTTAAGGAAGAGAAACAAAGCTACTCACACCATATGTATACTTTACTATTTTTTGATATGGGCCAAGTGTATTTGTTAATATAGGTAGCATTGTGGAAAATTGACTTTGGTAATCTAGGTAGCATTGTGGAAAACTGACTTTGAGTTCAGTTGATATCCTGGCTGTTGTAATCTGAGTAAAATGTAATGTTTTACACTTCCGGTCCTCAATTTTTTTATCTGTTGAATGGACATAATGTCTACTACATAAAATTTTCAGTTCAACTAAATAAACATGTGTTTAACACAATAATATAAGCACTGTGCAAGGCCACAGGCATACAAAAATAAAAATAATGTCATAGTCCCTAACTTAGAGATATTTATAATCTACTAAGGAAGACAGATTTATAAACTGACATTTTCTGTATAATAAATTTATGCCTAGGACACTGAACTATGAGTATTAAAAAGGTAAATCACCTCCTTATTTTGTAATAGCTTAAATAATAGGAAAACCATTAGAATGACTCTTTCATAAGAGCTTTCATACTTGGAAATCTCAAGTGCCCACTGCCAGTATCATTAATTTCCCCTCACAAACTCTAGAACTAGACCAGCACTGGGCAATTATGACACAAAGTCAGGTGGAATACACTGGTATTGACTGGGAGAAAGGAATAAAAGAATCTTAATATCCCAAAGCCAATTTCCCTCCACTTTCTTACACGCAGACTGGTATCAGCAGCAGAACTCTAACTCTTCTAGCAGACATAGTCAGAAGTTATCCCATAGTTTGGGCCTGGTTTATCTCTGGAAGATAAGCCAACTTTTAAATATACTATTTTTGTCCCAAGAATCTATTATTACTTATATATAAACTTTCTGTTTTACACATTTAAATTAAATATATATATATATATATATATATATATAATGAACAGTAAGGTTACCAAGTATATGTGGCTTCATGCCTGTCTGCCCATTACTCTGGAGAATGAAAGTAGCATGCAGTGAACTCTGCTATGTGCCAGCTGGCACAAGAGTCTGACATGTGTATCTCTTCCAATCTATACCAGACCCATGTGAAGAATAAGGCTCTTTAAAGAGTCTACTTTAAAGAATGAAAAAACTCAAAGACGTTAAGTAATTTATCTAAGGATACACAGATGGATATATAGCTGGTGAGTTCCAAAATAAAATACAAATTAAAGTTTGTTTGTTTGTTTAGAAAGATCCTACTGTCCTTAGAAATGATTATGTGCTCACTTCAGGACTAGAAGAAAGGAAAAGAGAATGAAAGACTAATGCAGAAGTGGGGAATGATGATGGTGAAAAAGAACAAAGGAGTCAACAATGCCCATAAAAGAGCAGATATAAATACCTGGCTTGTACTAATTAAGGATTCTCAGACTATCAAGAGGTCCCAGTTGCTTTGTACCTTAAACCGTAGACTGGTTCTTCCCAAACATTAGTGTATATACAAATCACATGGGGATCTCATTAAAATGCAGATTCTGATTCAGTAGATCTGATGTTGGAACTAAGATTTTGTATGTCTAACAAACTTACAGGGCATGCCCATGCTGCTGGCCTGGGGTCCATAAGACCTTAGATTCCTAGGTGGCTTTCATACCCATCCCTGATCTCCACCATTACGTGGTAGTTAAGAACTGGGTAAGTCCCTGCTCTCACTCCACAGTCAATAAGAGAAGCTAGAAGAAAACATATGCTGATGCCAATTGACCAGGAGAGAGTTTTCAGGTACTGTAATGCTCATAGAGCATTTTCCATCTATCATGGACAGTGTACATCATATTATTTTAACCTCATGACAAACCTTTTTAGTATTTTATGCTCCTTCACTTTACTAAAAAAGGAAAATAAAAATTAATGAGAATGAACAATCTGTTCAAGGTCACAGAACTAATGAGTAGTCATTTTGGCTTTGAACCTGGTCTCCATAACTCCAGGATCTCTGTTCTTAACCACTTATTATATTCCCCATATGTCAATAAGAAATTTTTAATGCATATATATTTTTATCTTTTTGTCATCAGACAACCCTAAAATTTAGAAAAAAAAAAAAAGCAGCTATCACTGCTTTTATTCTATATGCAAAAACAATGTTGGCCTGGAGAAAATTAGTGATATATTCAAGGTTACACAAGTGAATCTATGGAAATCTAGGACTCCAATCCAGCTCACCTGATTTGCACTCTAGTGTTATAACTGGAATTCTCAGCCTTGACAGCACTTTAGAAACACTTGAGGAACTTTTTAAAACCTCAGTGCCCAGGCTGCTCCCTAGATAAAATAAAGCAGAATCTCTGGAGGTGGGATAAGGCATCAGTAGTTTTAAGACTCCCAAGGTGATTTCAAAGTGCAATCAACACTGAGAATCTATATCATTCTTTTCAAAACTGGCCCCTTTTTAAATTTTTTTCAGAAAACTATTGATAGGATTTACCAGCATACAAATACATGTACCAGAAGATATAGTATGGGTGATCATAGATCTCTGTGGAGTGGCCTCATCATCTATTAACGTATATACAGCTAACAAGCATCTTTTTCTTCAAATAATTTTATGAAACTCATAAGTGCTCTTTCATGACTGCATGATAGTTTTTTTTCACTAAAAAAAGAAAAAAAGATTGTGAAAGTAGAATGCCAGGTTCCGGTCTGAAGATCTAGAAACCATTTGGGTATTAGCGATTGGTAGGTACAGAGGTCTCAAACAGTCTTGGCTTCAGTGCCTTTGATTGGCCTCAATTATTCTCTATCTAGTCTTATGATACAAAGGAATATTCTCCAGGGAGCACAACGGATGTTTAACAGTTTTAATCTGGTAGGGGTAGGGTGCATTACTGATGTGGAATGTAATTGCCCTATTTAAAATCTATTCAAAGCTCTAAGGTAGTTAGGCAAACAGGGACACTCAAAAAAATGTGGCCCAATTCTCTGATGCTAAGTAAAGAAGAAAATGATTCTAATGGGCATGTGCAGAGCTTCAAAATATGGCATCTAAAGATGGCAAGAAAATGATCTTACATGACAAAGCTCAGCTGAAGAATATCTAAAAGTATATACAAGTATATAAAAAAAGGAGGGGCCTTTATTATCAAAAGAGTCTCTAAATATGGTTTTAATATGTGTTGAAGTTAATGGTTTGTGGAAGCAGCTTCAAAGCAATAGGCTTAAAAAACTATATTTAAAGAAAATAATATTCTTCTATAGTTTTCCTTGTTTTCATAAGAAACAATCTTGTTTGTGAGGGGAAAAAACGTATCTGATAATTAGAATAGACATTAGGACAACATACGAAAATTATAATAGGCCAGAGATTTATATTTTACATAGGACACACACACACGAACACACACACACACACGAACACAAACACACAATTATACCACTCTGTGTTACAGAAATACCTTTGAAATGTTAAATAAAACCTATATTACTGCTGATATTGTTTACCTGAAAGTTATCCTCCTGTTTTGGAAGGAAGAGCTGCTCAGGGCTGTCCTTGCTAAGACTTATTGGTCCAGTGGTTCCTTTGTCTCCATATACCCAAAGTGTGACATTGGCTTGAGTCCCTGTGTTTCCTGTCAGCACTAACACCTTCCATTCATCTTCTGACAAAAGAGTCTCACTGCTCTGGGAAGGTCTGATTTCTTCTATGTGGGGGGAAAAAAAGCATTAGTGGCAGATCAGATGCAATGTCAGGCTGACAGAATCCTTTGTCATATAGAGCCCAAGGACCTCAAAAATGAGCAGGGAGGGTTGGGTGGGCAGGGAGGCACCGAACTGCTACAACTCCAGAGAGTTGATTTGTGTTCATCTTCTCACAGCAAGGTTCTGGTCAACTGAAACTGAACTACTGAAGAAAATTCAAATAGGACAATAAACATCTAAAATGCTTGGCAATCATTCACTTGTCCTCAACACTTCAACAAGAATGAATGCTGGAATTTGCAGTCTGTGTCAATAGATTTGTTATAAAGCTGCCTGCCTGGCTTAGAACTACTGCAATATAAAGTAACAAAGAAAAGTGAAATTAAAACACATTTTTAAATGAGATGTAAAAATAGTAATTTGAAGAGAGGAAATGTTTCTGAAATAGTTTGTTAAAAAAATAATACCCTTCTGGAAAGAGCAACGAAAGGATTTGGAACCACGGAAAGAATTCTCACAAATGCAAATTGTTTCTGAAGTGCTTAGGGCAGGTTAGTCTATGGGGGCAGGAACCACACAGCAGCAATGTGTCACCAGGCAACTTCTATCAACCAAGAGGTTTCAAACAAACACTCCTTCTTTGTAAAAGATGCTTATAAAATGAAGTTCCCAACTTGCTATCTCTTTGGACTCCATTTAGCCTGTACCTTCATCAAGGAGATACCTGGTCATGCAGTACTGAGAGCATCTCCCAACAATTTAGACTTTGGTTGTCTAAATTGCCCCAACAGCTGCATGTTAATTATTAACTGATATTTTCAGGTAAAAATATATTACAGACTTAGATTATGAGATAAATATCCTCATGTCAATAGTTAAAAGAAAACCAAGTCTCTTCCTATAGTTAATTCTGTGGATTGAAACAATAGGCAACCTTAGGAAGCACCTAGGATCTTAGTACAACATCAACAATGATGACAACAAATCTAGCAGGTAGCAAGTCACTTCCTACTTTAATAAAACAATTTTAAAATTAAAAAAAATACCAAAAAAACTGTAAATGTTAATTTAAAAACTTACTTTTATTTTTAAAGTTTCCTCCTCTTTACTGTCTTAGATCATCTTTATCACTATAATAGTAAACATTTATTTTCAATTAAAATAATCAAGCATTATGAAAGACAATATAGTGGTTCCTCAAAAAACTAAGACTAGAACTACCATATGATCCAGAAATCCCTTTACTGGGTATCTACCCTAAAAAATCTAAAACAGTGGTACATAAGGACACATGTACCCCCAGGACCATTACAGCATTATTTACAGTGGCCAAGACATAAAAACAACCAATACATCCCTTGATAGAGGATTGAATAAAGAATATATGGTACATATATACAATGGAATACTCATCAGCCATAAGAAATGATGACATATTACCATTTACAACATATGGATGGAGCTTGAGAGCGTTATACTGAGTGAAACAAGTAAATAAAAAAAAACTAAGAACTATTTGATTTCTCATATAGGTGGGATATAAAACTGAGACTGATGGACATATAAAGTGAAGTCATTGCCTATACCATATAATAAGTAAATAATGAAATGTCTAACTCTGAAGCCTCTGTACTTAAACAAGTTTATGTAAACACAGTTCATCATAACACAAGGTTTTATTTGGTGCTAAGTACTGTACTAAAAACTTAACATTCATTACCATGTTACCCTTACTCAATCTTCACACTAGTTCCATGAAGTACTACTGTACCCTATTCAACAGGTGGACAAACCAGGACTCAAAAGTTAAGTAATTTGCTGACAGCTACATGGGCAGGAACAAAGAACTAAACTTCAAACCCAGGCAGAGCAAGTTTAACACGCATGCCACTGTGGATGTAATATCATAGATAACAGACTTCAAATAGGTCACATATATATTCCCAACAAAATATAATAGCAAATTTTAATTTTCAAAACTCAAATATTTTATGTGCACGCCTGAGTGCCCTGTCTGCCATTTCTAGTCAACCACAGTCAGGAACCTGGAAAATATATTCAGAATTTCTTCAGAGTCCAGACAACAGTGAATTAGGTCTCTACTGATGAAAACTCCATAGCACATCCATGAGTCCATCTCAGAAAGTAACTGGTTATCTAGGTCAGTAAGATATTCTTTAGAATGCTAATCACCTACTTAATGTTTTATGAATACTTTACTCATGTAAAATTGTGTGGGAATATGCTGTGAAAACTTGCAGAGTTCGGATAAACAATCAGAGACAGTGAGGTGCCCTAGAGTAAAAACCCTGAGCACATTAGAGTTCAGGGGCCTCTCTGATCTGATACTGGAAACAGTACATGGTGGAAACAGCAAAACAGCAGGATAAGATTTGCAACAAGAAAATGTTTAGGATCTCAGAGCAGAGGTTAAGAGTCAGCATGTTCTCTGTCCTTTACTCCCTGAAAACTTCTTTCTGCTTCCTTGTGTTATATGTTCTGGCTAATAAGGCTGGTAATGGGGCTTCAGTCCTTCAATCTGCTGACTAAGATTGTTGCCTCCCCTAATTCCCTGGGTACATTTCATCTGGTCTCTGGGTAGTCATTGTCTTCACAACAAGTGGTGCCCCATGTGAGGAACAGGAACCAAATGGCAGGTTTGCTACTCCAAGTAGTCATTGTCTTTGTGACATAAAAGAATAATTTTTACTCAATTTAAGAAAACTTTATTTAGTTCCTACTATTTGCTGGGTACTGTGTTAGGTTCATTGCTCTCTCAATATTAATGACAGAGATTAAAAGTTTAAAAGATAAATAATGATAGTATCACTCTGAGCATACATATTATCTAGTAGAAAAGACAGACATATAATTGTCTAAATTTCAAGCATGCAAATAAATGCATAGGAAACTAACATAATACGATAAAGTCCAGATGTAGCATAGAGTAGGGAATGGTTAACTATGAAAGATAGGCAGGAGAAAGCTCATAGAAGAAACTTTGGTACTGGATGGAGAAAAATAAATTCAAATTTTTCAGAAAGTGGAACGAAAGGGTAACTCAGATAGAGAGAATGGCATGCCCAGCATATAAAATGGCTTGAAGTAGCAGGCATTATGGAAGAACTACACAAAAAGTTATGTGGCTGATCATGACAATGAGATCATGAAGGGCATTGGGAAAGTTAGAAAGAAGTTGGCACACATCTATGCTAGAAACAAGGAACAAGTGAAGATTCTAAATTATGGTAGTGATATGATCTGAGTATTATAAAGATCATTCTGAAACAGGCTGAGCCATATATATATTAGAAAAAGACTGAGGAAGGCCAATGAACATGTACAATGAACAAACAAATCCTAAAATGGTGTCAAGATACTTGGTTTTAGCTTTTTATGTGTACAAATACGGACACATACATGTATGTGTTTGCATGTGTATGTGTGTATTTAGCTTGTTTGACTTAATCTGCAAAACTGTTGATGGTCTCCAAAGCTTCCTCTTCCTATGTAACAGTTTTACAAATATAACATATTTGCACCAACATAAAACATCATTAGGGTACACTCATGTTACAAAATTTATGACTTAGTATTGTATAATCTATAATATAGAGCAATGTATTAAAGTTTGTGCTGTTATCAGTTAAATATGAATCCATATAATGCTTTAATCTTTTGGAAATAAACCAAAGTCCATTAGTCTCAGATCATAAATTTATCCACATAAGAACCATAAAAGCTGTTGTTTTTGTTGGCTAGAAGTCTAAAATATCCTAAGCTGGTAGAATATTTCATGAGGATTCTGAACTAATCAACTGATTCCTTCAGTCTCCCTAAATAAAATTTATAACACCTAATATTTACTCAGATGACTCAAAAATGTTCTTTGTGAGGGTGACAGAACACTTTAAGCACCACTTGAGTTGACTCAAACAAAATAAAATAAAGCTAAGATACCTTTGTGCTGCTGATCTCCTGAAGCTCTGAAGAAAGAAAAATATTACATGCAGAAATAGATAACAAATTAGCTGATTCTAAAGCTCATGGGTTGATCAAGGTTGAGGTCAACTAAAGGCATGAATCACAATCAGAAAGTTTAGGCATAAAAACACTAGTTGTATAAGCCTTTGTGTGACTTTTGGAGACAGTGTTTAAAAAAGCTGTTTTATACTAAAATGAAAAGCAGAAATTAAAAACAAATTTCTCTTAACATTTGATAGTACAGTATCACAAAAATGATTATAACTTAATCCTAATTTTTTCAAATATAAAATCACCTGGAAAAAATAAGTCAAAGCATCTTCTCTATAGGT
The DNA here is from genome assembly GCA_037038555.1 of Rhynchonycteris naso. Classification (NCBI taxonomy): domain Eukaryota; kingdom Metazoa; phylum Chordata; class Mammalia; order Chiroptera; family Emballonuridae; genus Rhynchonycteris; species Rhynchonycteris naso. The sequence goes on from CM072998.1 coordinate 237,363,080, forward strand.
ATTGTACAATGTAAAAGTATCTATTCCTTAATATTAACATAATAGTCTAATTTTATTTAAGAATTTGATATTTTCTTGATGTATAGTAGGCATTTATATAGAGCACAGGAAGTACAAAGCTGATAGAAATAGCAAACAAATAGAAAATAAGGTAAAATAATCATGTCCATCTCAACATGTGAAAATGTTGGACTAATACCAAAAAGATAAAAATCTAACTGGTATCCAGGTAAAGATTTAAATTTGGTTCAAAAAACAGTTATATATTTTTCAGTGAAAGAATATTATGACCACAGTATCCTAATGATTTTAGTATATACTAAGGGTGCAATAAATATGCCTAAGGCATGTACTCCAAGTGAGGCTATATTAACATATAAATTCTACATTAAAGAAATAACATTATTCTAACTGTTTAGATTAAATAAGAAGACAGGCTCTTACTCAGAGAACCACACTTTAAAAGAAATATTCATGCCTTCCAGTCAAGATGGCATCGCAGGTCAGCATCCTTCCACAACCACATCAAAATTACAACTAAACTACAGAATGACCACATTGAGAACAGCCTGAAATCTAGCTGAACAGAAGTCCTATAACTAAGGATATAACAGAGCCACATGGAGACTGGTTGGAGGAGTGAAGACCCAGAGTTGGCTGGTATCACACCCATGTGTGGTGGGTAAATATCAAGAAGGATATCTTGGCTTTGGAAGTTCCCTCTGAGGATCCAGGGCTCCCAGCCCCACACAATGCCTCCCAGCCCAGCTTTCCAGTGCCAGAAAGAAAAGTATGCAAAACTTTTGGCTATAAAAACTAGCAAGGGTTATGGCTGAGTGAGACAGAAAGTGGCTACAGTCTCAAGCAGTTACTCTTAAAGATCTCACTCATTAACTTACTAGGACTCACTTGGCTTTAAAAAGCAAGGCTGGGACAACACCTCAAAAGACAGCAGGAACATAGCGAGAGAAACCAAAATGTCTGGCAACAAGGTGAGAGAGCTGGAAGGCAGTTTGCTTTCTGACAGAAGTGTTGGCAGATGCCATTTTCCTTTTCTGAGCCATCCCCCAACAAAACCAGGACATAGATGCCATTTCTGAGACTCTACCAATCTGTCTTACACTGTTAGTCCCACCATGATGGTTCTTTAAGATCTGAACCAACCAATTTGCAGGCACCATGCAAGCTGTTTTCAGTGGCTTTATCATATGAATGGCCTGTCTTGGCTTATGTTTCAGGTTTTTCAAAAATCTCTCAAATAAGCAGCATCTGGCTTCAGTGTGCCCCAAAACTCTTGCTTAGGTAGCCCCAGGCAGAGCAATAGGGGGAGCAAACTTTGTTTTGTTTTATTTATTCATTTCAGAGAGGAGAGACAGAGATGAGAGAGTGCCACCACAGGTCAGGCAGGACAGAAAACTTTGGTTCACACCTTGGCCTTTTCTGGGTACCTCCAAGCCAAGCCCAAGTAGGAGCTGTTTGCAAATCACTTTGTAGCTCATACCATATAGCTCTAGGCAAAACAGAGGTGGCAGCTAACCTTGACAAACACATTCCAGGAGATTCCCTGGACAGTGTACCCACTGGACAATTTCAGACCATGTCAAAGAACCAACCAATCACCTCCATAAGCAAGACACTCAAGGGATAAACTCAGTGAAAACCGGGGCCCTGCAGAAGTAAGTTCTGCTCAGTAAGGTTGGCCCCTGCAGAGCTGATCCTCCATGATGGTTGCAGCTAGTTTTTGCAGCCAACAAACCTGGAGGTAATTTTTTTAATTTAGGTGTCAATAGCAATCAAGGCTCAATTACAACAGTATGGAGTACACAGTTTACATGGGGTGAGGGACTGGCAAACCTGTAATGACCAGCTAGGGTAAACAGGGAGGCTGTGCTACTAAACCCTATAGGACAAATACTATCAAGCCTGGGAGACATAGCAGCTCTACCTAATAAATAAAAATTAAAAAAAAAAAAAACAGAGTGGCAGACAAAATGAGTAGGAAAAAAAATTGTTCCAAATGAAATAACAGAACAAAACTCCAGAATAGGGAAAAAAAATGGAGACAAGAAATCTACTAGATACAGCCTGACCACATGGTAACACAGTGGATAGAACATCAGCCTGGGATGCTGAGAACCCAGATTCAAAACACCAAGGTCTCTGGCTTGAGCACAGGCCCATATGGCTTGAGCGTGGGCTCACCAAAGTGAGTGTGGGGTAGCAATTGTGGGATCATAGACATGGCCCCCTGGTCACTGGCTTGAGCACAAAGGTTGCTGCCTTAAAGCCCAATGTTGCTGACTTGAGCCCAAGATTGCTGGCTTGAGCCCAAGGTTACTGCCTTGAGCAAGCAGTCACTGACTTGGCTGGAGCCCCCTGGTCAAGACACATATGAGAAAGCAATCAATGAACAACTAAGGTGCTGCAACTATGAGAGGATACTTCTCATCTCTCTCCCTTCATGTCTGTCTGTCCCTGTTTGGCCCCTGCCCTGTCTCTATCTCTCTCTTGAAAAGAGAAAAAGAAAGAAAGAAAGAAAGAAAGAAAGAAAGAAAGAAAGAAAGAAAGAAAGAAAGAAAGAAAGAAAGAAAGAAAATTTATCAAATGCAGCATTTAAAACACTGGTTATAAAGATGTACAATGAACATAGGGGAAAAATAGATAAACTTAGTGAGAACTTATACAAAGAAATAAGAAACATAAAAATGGACTAGAAAACATAAAAAAGAACACAATTAAAAGTGAAGAATACATTAATTGAATTGTAGAATACACAAAGGGCATCAACAGTGGTGGTGATGGGTCAAATCAGAGCAGAGAATCCAATCAGAGATTTAAAAGATAAGGAAGCAGAAAATACACAATTAGAATATCAAAAAGAAAAAATAATCTAAAAAATTGAGGCTAATGTAAGGACTCTCTAGGATAACTTTAAGCATACCAACATTTTCATCATGTGGGTGCCAGAAGGAGAAGAGAGAGAACAAGAAATTGAAAACCTATGTGAAATGATATGGAGATATTTCCCCCAAATCCACATACTCTAGTTGACCAATGGCACCCTGTTAAATTTAATTGTCTTAATAAAAAAATAAAAATAATATTAAAAAAAAAAGAAAACCTATGAAAAAAATAATGATAAAAAATTTCTCGGCCTGAACTGTGGTGGCACAGTGGATAAAGCGTAGACCTGGGAACACTGAGGTCGCCAGTTCAAAACCCTGCACTGGTCTGGTCAAGGCACATATGGGAGTTGATGCTCCTAGCTCCTCCCCCCTTTCTCTCTCTCTCTCTCTTTCTCTCTCACTCTGTGTATCCTCTCTAAAATGAATAAATAAAAAGAAATTTTAAAAAAGTCAATCATTATTAATATTTAAAAAGAAAATCAGTTAAAAAAATTTCTCCATCCTGATGAAGGAAATAGACATACAAATTCAGAAAGTATAAAGAATTCCAAACAAGATGAACCCAAAAAGACACACTAAGGCACATCATAACAAAAGTGCCAAAGGTTTGGTTGTTGGTTTTTTTGCCTTTTTCATAACATTTTTTTTTCTCCAAAGGTTTAAAACAAAGAGAACTTTAAAAGCAGCAAGAGAAAAAGCATTCAGCTACCTAGAAGGGAGTTCCTGTAAGACTGTCAGCTGATTTCTCAACAGAAACTTTGCAGGCCAGACGAAAGTGGCAAGAAATAGTCAAAGTGATGAAAATCAAGGACCTACAACCATGATTATTCTACCCAGCAAAGTTTCATTTAGAATCAAAGTACATATAAAAAGCTTCCTGCTGGGAGGGGTATAAGGGAGATGTTGAGAGGAATATGGGGGAGGGGGGATGCTATTGGGGAGACACTAGAATCTATGAAAACACTATAAATTAAATAAAAAATAAATAAATAAGTAAAAAGCTTCCAAGATAAGAAAAAGCTAACAGAGTTTATCACCATCAAATCAGTATCACATGAAATGTGTAAAGATCCTTCTTAAGAAGAAGAAAAAATAAATACAAAATATGGATAATAAAATGTCAATAAGTACATATCTATCAACCAATGAATCTAAAAATCAAAATAAATAAACAAGCAAAATAGAAACAGATTCAGAGAACATTATCACAGTTTCCAGCTGAGAGAGGGGTTTGGAGGATCAGTGCAAACAGTTTAAGAAGTACAAACTGGTAATAACAGAATTTTCACAAGGATGTAAAGTAGAGCATTGTGGATATAGTCAATATTATTATAACTATGTATGATGTCAGATGGGTTATTTATCAGGGTGATCACTTAGTAAGTTATATCATGTCTAATCACTGGGTTGTACACCTGAAACTAATAAACTATTGTGTGTCAATAGCAATTAAAAGTAAAAAATTATTTAAAGTCAAAATAATATAAAAATAAATATTTGATAAAAAATAAAGAAATATTCATAAAGGTAAAGAATTTAGAAAACTACATTATGAAGAACTATAAAATATATTCAAATAAGATAATATACTAAAGAAATTATTAGTATAGTCTTTAGCATATTTATATAAAAAGGAATATACTAAGAGTAAATAAAAATATACTAAGAAAAAAAACAAGGTTTCTTTTATAAAGAGACTGTTGACTTTTTATGGTTCACTATAAAAATTATTCTAAAGAAATAATACAGCCTGAGCAGGCAGTGACACAGTGGATAGAGCATTGCACTGGGACACAAAGGACCAAGGTTCAAAACACCAAGGTCACCAGCTTGCATGCAGGCTCAGCTGGTTTGAGCAAGGCTCATCAGCTTGAGCCCAAGATTGCTGGCTTGAGCAAAGGGTCACTCGGTCTGCTGTAGCCCCCCGGTCAAGGCACATATGAGAAAGCAATCAATGAACAACTGAGGTGCTACAGTAAAGAATTGATGCTTCTCATCTCTCTCTCTTCCTGTGTGTTTGTCTCTATCTGTCCCTCTCTCTGACTGTCTCTGTTTCTGTCACACACAAAAAAGAAATAATACAAAGTACTAGTGAGTATCCATTGCAAGTTATACCTGGGAAAAAAAATGCCCAGGAGTATTTAATGTTATGAAAAAAATGTTAAGAATGCTACTATTTTCTATTAACTAAAAGCAGATTACAAAATTTTATGCCTAACATAACCTATATGTGTGTGTGTGTATGCAAATTAGTATGAATGTTTAAAATGCTTTTCCAAGGGTAATAAGATCATGCTCTTTTTTCTTTATGCTGTATGTGTTTTCAATTTTTTTTTTTTTTTCAGAATAAGCATGATTGTCTGTGATTGCCTTTAAGGAAGACTTCAGCATGATAACAATCTTCTCATTATTTTGCTCAGGTATTGTTGTTTCTTAAAGTGTTGACATCTAAAAGGTTTAAAGAAAGAATATGCTTTTGCAGAGATTTTGGCACAGAATAGGCCTTTTCTAGGAATTTCAATGAGATACTTCAGACCATGAACTAGTATAGTTGCTGCACCGCAATGTCAACTTTGCATGCATAGAGCAGGTTCACCGAGATTTGGAGCTGAAACTTCAACCACAATCACATCTTCCAGTGACTCCATTTTCTCATTAGTAAAATAAGAAGTTACAGTGAAGACTTCCAAGAAAATTTAGTTGAAAGCATAAATTATGTCTTCTCATTTTATATTTGGTTCCAATGTTTTTAGCTGCAATGTTTCCAAATCTAAAATTATATCCCAAACATTTTAATAAATTTTAAAATATGAGTTTTCAAGCATTTATGAATGAAATGATATGGTGCTTCAGATTTGTTTTAATTCAAAGGGGATAGTATAGAACAGTGGTTCTCAAACTTTTTGAAGTTGGGGTGCATTTAAAATCCTACATATAATTGTAGGAGCACTATATACAAATTTCTGAGAAATATGATATAATAATTAATTCAGATGTTAAAGAAAAAAACAAAGTCAAAGCTTGCTTTTATGGTAATTAAATAAAATAAATACAACAAAATTAAATTTATTCTGAATTAAAAATAATTTTTATGTTACATTTTTTGAGTTATGCTTTTTAGAATTTGTAAAAAAGAGGGGTTAAAAAATAAAATAATGACAAAAAGTTATCTTTTTATAGATATAGATACATTCATAGTAAGATTTAGTAAATTCGGCAGATCCCAACATGAATGTGTTAAGTTTTTCCATTCTTGTACTTATGAGAAACATGAGCCTGATGTGTCCTAGTGATTTCTTCAATGTTTGGGCATATATTTGAAAGGTAATCTCTCATTTTTTCATCAATACATTGTAGAATTCCTCTCTTTTTACTCTTAATTGTGTTGAGAGTAGAAAATCCTAAGTCACATAAATAGGATGTTGAAAATTGTAGTAAAATATTTAAAGCTTTTTTAGATATTGCCACATATTCTTCTTTTATAGAAATCCAAAAGGCTTTAAGAGACTGTCAGCTTACAGCCAATTCTCCACACCTTTGTCCCCCAAAAATCTAAACTTCAAAAACCCTGTTGGTTTTTTAGTCCCCAACAGGCATATATTTCTCTGGAATATGATAGGACACACCTGGAAATCTTCTAGGGCACACCTGAGAGTCTGGCGCACACTTTGAGAACCACTGGTATAGGACATAGTGCAAAGGACAAGACCATAATGGTAACAAAATTAAGCATATATTGATAATTTTTGAAACTCAGTAATGGGTGCATGAGGATTCATTTACTCATTCTTTCTACTTTTGCAATATGTTTTACACTTTCCATAATTAAAATTTTTCTTTAACAAAAATACAGTTTCTTCCTCAAACTCTCTGTAACAAAACTAACATGAAATGTAAATTGCTCTTAAAGTAAAACTTGCTAATTTAATGACATATACCTCTATTCACTACTACAAAAGAACTATTTATTGTTGATATGGTACTATAAGTTTCAGATCTTTGTTTCTCCTTTATATAGATGAGAAAAGCTCCATCTTTCTTTTCTAGTCCGTGAGCATTTTGAATAGACAGATTTATTTATTCTATACTACCTAATCTCCCAAATTATGTACATTTTGCCCTCTCCTGAAGGTAGACTGACAAATATATAATCTCTTTCTCCTGAAATAAATAATTAGTTCATTTTGAAGTTTTTAAGGTATTAAATAAGTTTTCTAAAGTATTTTTTCAACTAATTTATTTTAATATGAGTGACTAATGTAACTCAAATCTATCTAGCATGACAGCTAAATTGCGAAACAAAGAGAAAGGTGTTTCTCACAAGAAATAACTTTTAACTACTACAGATGTTTGATAGAAGTAGAAAGCAAACAATTAAAGAGGGTCAAGGTCTAATTACTCAGTAAGGAATCCGTCTTCTAAGTAACATAAATATGTGAAGACATTTATTTCGCTACCAGAAGAATGCTTAGAAAAACCATTACTACTACAAATCACAGAAAGCAAAATTTAAACAAATAATAGTTTGTAGATTATATTGGCATAAGGAAAGCTTTATCATCTAGATTTCCAGAATTTAATGTCTGAAAACAAGGTATATGTTATATCAATGCTTCGAATAGCTTAATTAATAAATAGCTTAATAAAATAAACAGCTTAAATAATAAAGTTTAATCTCCCTTTTCTCGGTTTTTGCTCCATTCTTCATTTCTACTGTATTGCCATTAATTACAATAAAGAAACCATGTCTTTTTACAATGAATAAATTACTTAAATTTTATTTTGTGCTTAGTATCTAAGTGCCTAGTTGTTTCCTACATCTAATTTTCTGCTCTTAATCTTATATTTTTGTGGAAATGTTTAATGTATATCTAGCTCACTAGACTGTAAACTTCAAGAAGGCAGAGACCAAGTCTGTTCTGTCCATCACTGTATATTTTTTTACATCTGACATTTAGTAAGTACACATGCATAGTTGGTGATTTACTAAATAAAAGAATTATTTTTAAAAGTCTATATTTATAATGAGGTTTAATTTTTTTCATTTTTTAAATTATGTGATCTGTCCTGTCTCAATCTAAAACTTACATCTTCCAATCCTTAAAAATTTAACAATGGTATCTGAAAAGCAGATAATATCAAAGTACCTAAAGAACTCAACCTAATAACAAATAAACAACCAATTTTAAAATGAACAGATACTAAGTAAATATTTTTCCAAAGAAGACATACAAATGGCCTGTTATTAAAAAGATACTCAACATTACTAATCATCAGGGAAATGCAAATCAAAATCTTTGAGATCACATCACAACTCTTAGAATGGCCATCTTCAAGATAATAGATAACAAGTGTTGGTGAGGATGGGTAAAAGAAGAGAACCATTGTACACTGCTGGTGAGAATGTAAGTTGGTTCAGCTGCTATGATAAACACAGTGAAGGTTCATCAAAAAATTAAAAATAGAACTAACATATGACCCAGAAATTCCATTTCAGGGTATATACAGAAATATTATTCAGCCATGAAAAAGAAGGAAATCCTTCCATTTGTGACAACATGGATGGAACTTGAGAACATTATGCTAAGTGATAAACAAAGACAAATACTGTATTATATTACTTATATATAGAATCAAAACAGCCAAACTTGTAAAAACAGAAAGTAAAATGGTTGTTACCAAGGGCAGTGGTTGGGAGTGGGAGAAATAGGAGAGATATTTCAGGGTATAAACTTAAAGCTAGTAGATTAATAAGACCTGGAGATCTAATGTATATCAGTGATTATAGACAATAAAATCTTATCAGAAACATCAGATTTGGCCTTGGCCAGCTGGATCAGTGGTAGAGAGTCAGCCTGGTGTGTGGATGTCCCCAGTTTGATTCCCAGTCAGGACACACAGGAGAAGAGCTCCTCTGCTTCTCCATCCTTGCCCCTCTCACTTTTCTCTGTCTCTCTCTCTTTCTTTCTCTCTCCTCCTCCTGTAGCCATAGCCCAATTGGAGCAGCTTGGCCCTGGGTGCTCAAGATGGCTCCATGGCCTATGCTTCAGGTGCAAAGAAAAGCCCAGTTGTTGAGCAATGTAGCAACAATGCCCAGATGGGCACAACATCACCTTCCTGGACTTACCGGGTGTGAGAGTCTGTTTCTCTGCCGCCCCTCCTCTCACTGAATAAAAAAATAATCTAATTTACTAAGAGACTAAGTCTTAATTATTTCTATCAAAATAAAGAAATAATTATTATGTGACATTATAGAGGGGTTAGCTATCCCTACAATGGCAATCATAGAGCAAAATATAAAAGTATCAAATCAGTATGGAGTGTACCTTAAATTTAAAAAATTAACAATGGTAACACTTTTAAAATTTTTTTGCCATAACAAACAAATTTTTATGAAATAAATAGAAGATTTTATCTTAAATGTTTTGCTACTCATAAAGAAGTATCTACTCCCAGATTTCACATAAAGAAGTATCTCCTCCCAGATTTCACCTAGCAAGCTATTTTCAGCCAAATCAAATTTTACTTGAGGTGGCCATCCGAGATTGAAGTGCCAGTACTTCCTAGCACAAGATTAAATTCCTCTTCTGGGAAAAATTTTAACTAAGCAAATGTTTCTCATGCAGTGTAATTTGTCCTACTGCTCCCTGAATATATGTCATGACATGGAAATATAAAACTGGGGCTATTTCATGGGGGCAAAAAACAAAAGGCTAATTTCTCTTTTCTCTGGTTGATACAATAGTATCATAGGATTGTCAGCAAGAGACATCTATTCTGTTGTTATCTGAAAAAAAGAGAACATCTAATAACTGATTTTTAAAAAGAACTTTTTTTAAAGGTAACATTATAATTTATCTATTTATCAAGATGGGTTTTAAAAAAATGGTTCAGAGACAGTGCTCACTATATTAGCTTACCCAAAGATAACTAAATTCTGGTCCACAGAATTTTTCAGATATAATTCATTTTACTTTCAATCTGATTTACGGCAATACATTTAAGAATAAGAAAAATGATAAAACAGACTAAGAATAGAAACTAAAAATTTAAACCTCTGAGACTTAGAGTATTGATGCCTTATTTTCTCTATCAAAGAAGTGGAGAAAAATATTTTTGTTGTTTATATTTTGGTGATAATATGCTATTATTTATAAAATATATTTATAAGATATTTTGTAGGTGATTGTCTAAAATACAATGTCATAATTTAAGTCTACCTTCTTTTCAACTCATTTTTCAGAAGTTTACACTGAATTTAAGGTAAAGAAATAAAAACATTTTAAAATATATTTATGTTTTGCAATATGGAACCAAAGCATAGCCCTGGTTGGTTGGATCAGTGGTAGAACTTCAGCCCTGCATGTGCGTGTCCTGGGTTCGATTTCTGGTCAGGGCACACAAGAGAAGCAACCATCTGTTTTTCTATCTCTCTTCCTCCCCCTTCTCTCTCTCTCTCTTTCTCTTTTCTCCTCCCGCACCATGCCTTGTTTGTTTTAAGCACATCGGCCCACGGGGCTGAAGATGGTTTCATGGAGCATCTGCTTCAGGTGTTAAAAATTGCTTGGTTGCGAGCATGGGCCCAGATGAGTAGAGTACTGGCCTATACGGGGGTTTCTGGGTGGATCTCAGTTGGGGCTCATTCAAAGTCTGTCTATCTCCCCTCCTCTCACTTGGAAAAGAAGAAAAACGAACAAACAAAAAAACCCCAAAGAATTATAAAAGCAAGATAATATCTTAAAAACAAGTTCATGTGGAATGATGTAACCTTTATTTAAAAAAAAACTTGATGTTTTTGAGGTGTCAACAAAGAAACAGTGAAGACAAACAAACCAAAAAAAAAAAGGAAGAAGAAAAGTTGCAGCTTACTTGCAGTTGAAGAAAGCAAGGAACTTCCGGCTCCAGATTCTGGTTGTATTTCTTGCTGGTTTTTTGACTCATGGGTATTTTCCTCATCTTGGCTGAGTGTTGCAGACACACCCATTGGATTTTTTCTGCCAACTGAAATAAAGATTTTAAAAGATGTCATCCTCTTAAAATCACTGTTTCTTCTCAGAAAACTCAGCATATTTTCAGCTATGCAAGTTTAAGTTTTTTGCTATTGTGTCCATCTCAATGCCTAGTCAAATCTTTTTTACTCTGCATTACATAGTTACCAAAAAACAACTTTTTATTCTTAGCAGGAGGGTATGCATGAATGGTATTCCTATAAAATTTATTCACTGCTTTGTAAATCAAAGCAATAATTTAATGCCACAGTATGAATTGAAGACAGTTTTCCTATAGATTGCAATCAGGATCTCACACAGTACAGTGTACAGATTATATGTTTTCTGATATGTTGTGTAATTGTGCACCTGAAACCTGCATAATTGTGTCATCCCAGTAGATTCAATAAAAAGGAAAAAGCTTAAAAAAATATAGAGAAACTCCTTGATAATCTGGTACTTTTATCTTTACCAAGAGGGGAAACTGACTAAAACATCATTTAAACAATACTTCATGTGACTTTACTAAAATATAAGAATAAAAATATATACTTATACCTATAAATGAAGAAAACATTAGCTATTTTCTGTCTTTTACTTAAAAGTAATTTATTTTGGTGTCTTGTTCAGGAACAGGTGTCTCCAAAATAGCTGATTAGTGATTCTAATTTTATAGTATATGCTCATGAGTGCTATTTGTACTTAGGATTTCAAAGACTAATTTGTTTTTGTTTTATTCCTCAGGATCAGTAATAGTACAGCCATTTTTAAGTGGTAATAATTCACATAATGATTGTCAGATTTTTGAGGCCTCATCAGCAACAAAAAATTATACAGATGTCTGATTCTACATAATACTAAATAATAGCAGCTATTTCTTGATACCATAATTGCAGTCAATAATTGAAGATGATTCGCCTGACCAGGCGGTGGCGCAGTGGATAGAGCGTCAGACTGGTATGCAGAAGACCCAGGTTCAAGACCTCGAGGACACCAGCTTGAGCAAAGGCCCATCTGGCTTGAGCAAAAGCTCACCAGCTTGGACCCAAGGTCGCTGGCTCCAGCAAGGGGTTGCTCAGTCTGCTGAAGGCCCGCGGTCAAGGCACATGTGAGAAAGCAATCAATGAACAACTATGGTGTTGCAAGGACAACGAAAAACTAATGATTGATGCTTCTCACCTCTCTCTGTTCCTGTCTGTCCCTATCTATCCCTCTCTCTGACTCTCTCTCTGTCTCTGGAAAAAAAATAATAATTGAAGATGACTCATAAAATATATGTTAGCATTGGAAGGCATAACAACCTCATAGGTATGGCAACAGGAATTAGAAAAATTAATCTCATGGAGTGATGGTACAGCTCATACAATACTGGTGTCTGAAGAACTACCCATGACCATATTGTCATGTATACTCTTCAAGGATTATAGAATACAGTTCCAGACAATAATAAGCTTTTAAACACAAAACCCTTTGAAACATGCTTTCCATATGGTTTATTTACAATGCAATGCTTAGATACTGGAGATTGATGCTAGTAAAGAATCTATAAAATATTAAAAGATAACTAGAAATATATATGCCAAGGGTAAATTAACCCTTGCAAAAGAAAAATAAGTTTAATTAAGGGTACATTTTATTATGATACAATTAAGAGATCTATAATTAAAGGTCTACTAATAATGTAGAAATCCAGGATTTACATGAAACAAGATAAACTCTCTTCCAGTCAATGCCATAAGCATAATAATAAGCGAATGAATAACAGACACATGCACATAGTGCCTGAGGAACACAGAGAAAACAATTAATGTGCCAGTCCAGAAATTAGAGGCAAGCACACAAAGAGTTGAACATCAAGGTCAGCCTAAGCAGACTGTGAAATGGGAATAAGCACCTCTCATCTCTCTACTTTCCCAACGTTGGCTTCTCAAGATTATACGTCCTCCTCAAAAATCTCAATATGTTTTTTATAAATATAATAGTTGCTTTGATAGTATAAATTCAGGACTTAGAAGTCCTTTTTATTAGAGGTCATCTAGGATGTATCTATCCCATAGAGCAGGATGTCCATTTTTCTTTTGGACCTGGTTGGTCACAGATGAAGTTCCAAAATCCAAGTATCAAGTGGACCTCCAATACAGTCACAGCCTACTCTGAATTGAAGTAATTCTTACCATTTTACTTTTTGTCTCAATTTCACAATTTAAAGTACTGTGAAAAATATCAACCACAACATAAAATAAAACCTTCGATGAAAGTGAAAGAACCAGAAGTGTCTTCCTGGAAATACAATTGAAAGATATGTGTGACACAAATAGCTGGAATGGAATGATTAATTTATTCACTTCAGACAGTCTCATTATAACCAAAACTTTATTAATAAAAAGATTCACCAGACAGAATGGCTGTAACTCTACAAAGCAAATAAGCATAACTATTTGTTTTTTTGAACTTAGAAGGTAAAACAGCTAAAACACAATACCAATGTGTTGTCTTAATATGGCATGTGCATTTTAAATCTATAATGTCTATTTTATTATTTAAAACACATTTAAAAAATAATATCAAAATACACATATTCAGGAGCTGATGAATTGGGTATATGACAATATTTTGTTTATATTTTGAAATTCAAATAATCTTAGCAAACTAGCATAAAGCATGAATAAATTTTCAAAACATATTTTAATAAAAGCTTCCATAAGACGTAAACCTGAAAGAAATTTCTCTAGTTGTAATAAAAATGTAATATTTAAAACATTTCTTCAGTCCTGCATTTTTTTAGGTTACTAATACCCCAAACCTCACAATTAATATACAGAATGGCTGATACCATAAAACAGGGCTGGAACTAGGACAAGAGAATTCATTATGCATAATTCTGTGCATAATTTGTCTCTATTATGATACTTATAAAACTTGAATATGTTCACTATTACCAAGATATTTGAAAAAAGTAACAGTATGTTGAAGTTAATAAAAAGTAACAAATTATTTTGATGCAGTTAGTGTTCTTTAAATAATACCTCCAACAGTGTGGTCTTATTAACAGAGATTATAAAGATGGGCTTATTATCCAAAAACAATAAAAAGAATAAACTTTTAAATCACCCATATATCTAGATAATCCATTGAGAACCTTCTCCATGGGCTCTATATAATAACTGATCATGTAAGCAAATGAAGTTTGACCTCTTTATATTTTCTTCTACATATAAATTTCATAGTAGTGATTATAGATGCAAATTCAGGAAGAATACAATGAAGAGGTTATGTTGCACAAGCTAGCTAGCATAGCTACATGACAGTGGGATAAATGACTTTTATTGCAACTTCTCAATATACAATTAAGTAATTAAACCAAATCCTAACCAAATTGTAGACAATAAACCCAGTCACAGAGAAGCTACGTGATTTTTCCAAAATGATTAAAAGAGAGAATGAGAGGTATTGCTTTTCTTCCAAAAATCTATCAACTCTGTTTAAGTTTAAAAGACATACCATGATGAATTAGAGAAGAAACCAATGAAATTGAAAACATAAAATCAATAGAAAAAATCAATAAAACCAAAATCTGAGTCTTTAAAAAGATCAATAAACTAGACAAGACTTTCATCAGGCTAACTACAAAAAAAAGAAAGAAAGAAATTACTAACATCAGAAATGAAAGAGAGGACATCACTTTTTTTTAATGTCCATATCTTATGGACACTAAAAGGATAATATAGAATATGAACAACTCTATACCACAGATTTGGCAGCCAAAAGATCTGACACAAAAACAAATAATCTGAATATGCCTATAATATCTATACTGCTCACAAAAATTAGGGGATATTTCAAAATGAATATGAATATTCCCTAATTTTTGTGAGCAGTATAGTAAAGAGATTAATTAAATCAATACTTAACCTTCCAGAACAAAAATAACCAGGCCCAGATAGTTTACTGGAGAATTTTACTAAACATTTAAGGATGAAATTATACTAATCTACTATAATCTCTTTCAAAGCATAGAAGCAGAAGATATACTTTATAAGTCATTCAATGAGGTCAGTATTACCCTAATATCAAAACCAGACAAAGACATAAGATAATAAAACTGCAGACAAATACCTCTGAAGAACATAGATACAAAAATCCTCAAAAAAAGTATTAGCAAATTGATTCCAACAATTTATAAAAGGATTAATAGACCAAAACCAATTGGGATTTATGTCAAGTACACAAGATTTGTTTCACATTCAATAATCAATTAATAAGAATTTTTAGGTCAGTGAAATATTCTGTGGATACATGTCATTATACATTTGTCCAAACACATAGAATGTACAACAACAAAGAGTGAACTGTAATGCTACCATGGACTTCGAATGATTATGATGTGTCAATGTAGGATTATCAATTGTAACAAATGTACCATCTGATAGAATTTTGATAGGAAAGGCTACATATGTGTGGGGGCAGGAGGTATCGAAGAAGTCTCTACTTTCCCCTCAATTTTTCTGTGAACTTTAAATGGTTTAGAGAAAAAAAAAAGTATTTTTTATATCTCACTGAAAAAAAAAATTCAGTACTAGAAGCTCTTCCTTTCTTTAATAATTTTAACCACACATACTTGTATAGCATTTACTGAGTATGAGAAACTAGCCTAAGCTTTTAGATAGGCTAACTCATAATTCTCACATCCTCATTGAGTCAAGGCACTTTTCACTCTCTTTTTATAAAGAATAAGCATTTTTGTACAGGTATTCTTAGAGAGTACACAGCTAACCAGAGGACAAACCAAGATGTGAACACTGGCTGCCTGGCTCTCAGAGCTTGTGAGCTGAAACACCCCCCTTGCCTCTACTTTGCTGTACATCTAAGCATCTTGCTGTTTAGTGGGTGAACCTAGCCAATAAGACTGCATAATCATAGGCAGGATGCAGCAGTGCCCTCTGTGTCCTCATGTGCCTTGCCAGAATAAGCAGTGCATAGAGACACACATCAGGATAGGAGTTTCTAAGGGGGCTTGGGGAAAACAGATTATCTTCCCCCCAGGAAGGCCTCCAATAGAGTCTCTTAAAATTCATTCTTACTGTTCTCCTCCTACCACAATCTAATCTCTTATCCAGTCTCTTTATTGTTAAAATAGCCTGACAATTTCAACTCTGTCTTCTTGGACACGGAGAAAAAGTTATTGCTGTTAAAAAAGAAAAAAAACTATGGAGTTTGACTGCTCTCTCTGAATTGAAATACCAACAACTCAAATCTTTCACTGTTTCAAGAAGAGATTTATTATTTATTTTTTTATTTTTATTTTTTTGGTATATTTGATAGATTGACAAGTTCAATCTATCAAATATAGATAGTTTAGTTAGAAAATATTCTAAAAATAATAAAGTGATTTGGTGTACTATAAACTTTTAAATACACATTTGTCACTCTTCACAAAGCTCTGTAAAATAGAGTTCTCTAAGACTTTCCAAGTCATTGATCCCTTTGAAAATCTGCTTCTTCCCACCTCAAATGCACACATGCATATTTGCACACAATTTATTTGTTCAAAATATACTTAAAATTCTAAAGGTTCACAAATTCAGACTAAAAGATCTTACTGTAATGCAATATTATTCTCATTTATGAATGACAAAATGAAGGTACAGTCATGTTAATCAATGTAATTTGGGGCATACTACTGCCTATGAAAACAAAACCCAAATGTTCCTGACATGAACTCTCATTCACTTCATAATACACCATTAATTCAGACAATAACATATTATGAGCATTCACTTTGCTGCCTCTGGGAATACAATGTGAGCAAATGTTATTTTTAGTACTGTATGGTAAGAGAAGTCACAAAAAATGCTGTGAGGTAACTTCTAACTTAGTAAACCTTTTTGAAAGGGCTTCAGAAGAGCATTTAATTCCATGCCAGTCATCATGAGGTCAATGTTATCAGACTGAGCTTCAAAGGTGACTGATGATTATATACATCATTAACTGAACATCATATATATTCTCCAAACTTACTGAAAATCCATCTCAGTGGCTTGTTCTTCACTGTTATGAGACAACATGAACCAATCGATACATTAAATGTCTGTTTAGTATTTGGTTCAAGACTTTCACATAGCTTACAATGAAAAGTTTTGTAAGAAAATGCCAGCAAGCTTCAATAGCTCAAAGACAAGGCCCATTTTACCATGATATTTTTACGTGTTTGACTTAGCAAAACCTAGTCTTTCTTTCTGTGTGTCTCCTCTGCTTTCATACAGAACACTTTGACACTGACACTTCTAGTCACCAAGTTTATGGTGGTTTTCTCCGCACCAAACACTTCTGTGACACTAGGTGGGTGTCCCACAGTCTAACCTAAACCTAATATCTTCTATCTGAAGATGGGATTAGTCCATAGACTAAGAATTCAGTCCCACAAGATTGTCCTCACTTCAGATGCCAATCTCAAATCCAGTTTGTCAACTGTGCTTCCAACTAACAAGCTATAAACCCAAGTTTCCTACATGCCCTTCCATGGGTTCTATTAATTTGCTCATAGAACTCAGGCAAACACATTTACCAATTTATTAAAGGATGTGATGAAGAATACAGCCAAATGAAAAGATACACAGGGTGAATTCTGGAAGGGTCCTGACCACAGGATCTTCAATAACTGTGGAGCTGAGGTGCACATCCTCATGGATGTCCTCACCAACCTGGAAGCTCCCCAAATCTCTAACTGCTGGCATTTCATGGAGGCTTGCTCACATAATAATGACTAACTCCATTTTCATCCCATCTCTACTCTCCAGATAAGTTGGGGGGTGGACTGAAAATTCCAAGCTTCTAATCATAGCTCGATGTATGAGTCAGCTCAATAAAACAAAAGAAGCTCCTAGTGTTCTTATCACTTAGGAATTCACAAGTGTTTTAGGAGCCCTGTGTAGGAGATAGGATCAAAGACAAAATATTTGAACAAGAGATGCTCCTAGTGTTCCTATCGGTTAAGAATTTATAAGGGTTTCAGGAGCTCTGTGCCAGGAAGCAGGGAACAGAGACAACTATATGCATACTTTTTATTATCTCAGTTTTTCTCTATATTTTTAACATCTTTGTTTTCCTAATCCAGCAGAAAAATTCAGCATTGTCTAGAGTTTAAAGGGGGGGGGTGGGTAAAAGTAGGAGAACTATCTGCACAAGACAGAATTTCCAATAGTGCACCCCAATACAGCAAACAGGAACCTTTATACAGCAGGTCATATTTGTCCTTTCTTTGTTGAAGTGTGCAGAGTCTAATGTTAATTACAATCAAAATAAATCATTTAATGGAGTTGTAGCAACCCATTCTTTAGGCACCCTTTCATTACAGTCCTAGGTGGAAAAAATAAAACTTGATTTAGAAGCCAAAGGGTTCATGGTGCACACATAGATTTCTTTAAGTAAAGTATTATTAGAAATTGTATTCTGAAGAAACGATGCTTCCACACCCTTCCTCAGAATTCCTAGGACTCATGATGCTCCAATAAAATTTCCATAGCAACATCTCTGGCATTCTTGCCTTTATTAAAACACAAAGTTGCCCTACTATACTTAGAAATGACATCTTTAGGGCTAATATTTCTTGGAACAGTCTATTTCTGTATAAATGTTGACATTTATGGGACTGGCAGTGAGATTCCCTAGATCAATAAGAACTTCATGGACAATCGGGGTGTCCAAAATAGCAGGGGGAGAAATACTTTGCAGACTTTCAATATCAATCTTTTCAAAGATTCTGAGAATACAAACAAGTAACACATAGAACATACTACCTCAAGACAACCCAAACTTTGAAAATGTCAGCCAAGCCCACAAAAGTTTAGATGACTTGTAATGTTTCAAGTATTCTATCTTGAAGGTCATGCAAACAGGTGTTTCCATTTATAATATTTACACCATTTCTTTAAAATGGGCTTTGTAAATTTAACTCTATTAATTGCCTTTTCCTACTGAATCAATGAGAGAATTTTACCCCAAGACTGTCCATGTTATTGAATTCTCATATAATAACAAAATATATGAGCCATGCATAATGTATTGGGCTAAAAACATCACATCAATGAGAAATGGTGCTGTAATCATTTGTACAGATTGAAAATAATGAGAAGGTATGGGGCTAGGAATTTTAAGTTTTCTTTTAATTTAAAAGTTTAGAATCTTTTGGAATATCCTAATTCCCCTTTATCTGCAGTTTTGCTTTCCCTGGTTTCAGTGACCCATGGCCAACTGTGGTTAAAAATTATTAATCATAAACAAACAATTCATAGGTTTTAAAATTGTGGGTCATTCTGAGGAGTATGATGAAATCTTGAACCATCCTGCTCTGTTTCACCTGGGACATGCATCATCCTTTTGTCCAGGATTTCCACATTGTATGTTCTACCCACCTGTAAGTCACATAGGGGATTGACTATCAACACTCCAGTGCTTGTGATTAAGTGATCTTAATTTTATTTAATAATGCCACATTCACATGATTTTTATTACACCATGTTGTTATAATTGTACAATTTTATGTTATTTTTGTGAATCCCTTACTGTGTCTAATTTATAAATTAAACTTTATCAGAGGTATGTATATATAGGAAAAAACACAGTATAGCTAAGGTTGAGTTCTGTCTGTGGATTCTGGTATCCACCTCGAAACATATACCAGAAGGATAAGAGGAGATTACTAAGGAGAAGCAATCTTTATTCTGAGGTATAGAATTTTATAGTATGTTTGAAAAATCCTCCCATTTATTGTTTTCAAATGAAAAGAGATAACTGCACTGAATGGATACTATTCTTGAGATCATTCATAAATGTTAATTTAACTAACATTAAATTCCATGATTATCTTCATGGGTTAATTCAAATAGAAAAAGCTTGTTAATCACAGAAATTTGCACCTAATAATAAGGTTAACTTGTAAGACTTATGCATGATACCTGATAGTCCATAGTCAGGACAAGAGAAAGCTCTGTACTGACAGTACAAACAGAAACCTCTAGGTAATTCCCCACAAGCTTGACAACTAGTGCCAAAACCACACTATGTGAACTGAAGAAAATCATTTATTTTTAAGTAAAAGTCAGAAAATTGGTTTTATATATAAGATTGAAGCCCATTTTTTTTGTTTAAAAATATACCTTTAGTACTTGACCAGTTGGTGGCTCAGTGGATAGAGTGTCAAACTGGGGCACAGAGGACCCAGGTTCAAAACCCCGAGGTAGCCAGCTTAAGCACAGCCTCATCTACTTTAAGCAAGGTTCACCATCTTGAGCCCAAGGTCACTGGCTTGAGCAAGGGGTCACTTGGTAAGCAGTAGCCCCCCAGACAAGGCACATATGAGAAAGCAATCAGTGAACTAAAGTGCTGCAATGAAGAATTGATGCTTCTCATCTATCCTCCTTCCTGTCTGTCTGTTCCTATCTGTCCCTCTCTCTGTCTCTTTCACAAGAATATATAAATAAATAAATAATACCTTTAGTAGGTGGATAAAAATATATAGCACCTTCATCATAGAAAAAACATCTTGAAGATACATACATCAAAATATAATTTTTGGTAGAGAAAGGAAGCCAAGATGGCCATGGAGTAGGCAGATGCACCAACTCCCACTTCCCAGAGCCAAGGTGGATTGCAACTTAAATCTGAGAACACTCATCATGAAAGACAAATTTTGGGCTAAACTAGGAGAATTATACAACCAAGAATCAACAAAGAACCCACGCTGAATCTGGTAGGAGGGGCAGAGAAGCGGAGTAGGCTACCCTGCTCCGGATACTGGGGAGCAGGGACCGGCTAGGTGCCCGGGAGGAATTTACACGAAGAAAAAGGCTGTCCAGCGAGTTGCAGGTCCTTAGCCCCAAAACTTGAATCCCAACCTAGAGCCCTGGAGCTCGGAAGCGGTTGACGGACTACATTTGGCTGAGTACAAAAGCCTGGATACATTGAGAGAAGAAGGCAGGACTCTTAGACCCAGGCTCTGTATTAAAATAACTGCACTGAGATCCTCACTCACAGCCACTTTTCCAGAGCTCAAGAGGGACACTCTAACCCTGGGCTGAGTCACTCCCCAAATTTAAAGTGAACCAACATCACCAGCAAAGGAGAGAAAGTGCCCCGTCCAATGGAGGTTCCCCTACGCAAACAATTATGGCGCTTACAGCCAGGCACCATATTAGAGACACAAATAGGGAGTACAGAGGTTTAAGCTACGCCATCCACCTCACTGCTCAGTGCTCACCTGGGGCAGAAAGGCCAGAGGTGGCAGGGCGGGGCTGCAGTTTGAGCGAGCAACCGCAAGCCAGCCCATGGAGCTTGTGACCACCATAGCTTTTGGGAAAGCCTGGGCTCACGCACACCCCTGCACTTTGAGTGGCCCTCCCTAGGCAGACACGGAGGCCAGAGAATCAACAGAGGGGTGACGTATGGGCACACGCGAGCCTGCCAACAATGGCAGAAGTTGCCTGTCAGCCACAGGGAAATGAGCAGGTGTGCAAACTGCCCGAGGCTGGGCGTTCCCTTGGCAGTGACTCCAGCCAAGGCAGAGGCTTAGTGGCATCTGAGTGGGGAATCCCTGTCGTGCACGCCAGTCTGCCACCAATGGCGGAAGTCAAGTCAGCTACTGCAGGAATCTAGGCGGCAGCGTTAACCTGCTTAGAGTATGGAGATGCCCTCAGCAGTAAAGTCAGCACAGGCGACCTGGGCAGAGATCCCAGAGGGCACGTGTGACCCCCAAGGTGCCCGCTGAGAGCTGAACCAACTGAGGCAGTCTCGGAGGCAGTCCAAGTGGGTGCAGGTATGCACAGGCCTGACCAGGACAGCTGCAATCACTGAGATGGGCTGGAGCCAGCAGCACCTGAGCCCAAAAGCCCCAGGCAGCAACAGTAGCAGTGGCTGGGTAGAGAGACCACAAAATGGTAGCTAAAATATCTGGATAGAAAAACACCAGAGGCGAAGAAGTAGGCTACATCTAATACTGTACCTAATCATTAAATTATAGTACTGAGCCCAACAAGTAGCCAGTAATAAAAGAGAACAGAAAGCGGAGTTTAGGGGAACTTGAACTTTTAAAGTAATTTCTTGCAGGCCAAGAGTAGATAAAAGCAAGCCTAAGAGTGCAGCTGATATTTACAATGGCACCTGGACACAGCAGAGATAGCCACAAGATCTGGATAACCTGTAGCTCCCAAAGAGTGGATAAGAACCAGTCACAGGAAGTAACCCCCACAAATCTCCCCTAGGACCTAGGTGGGAAGTACAGGGCAACACAGACAAAATGGAAAGACAAAAAAGTGCAATCCAAATGACTCAACAAAAGAAACCCTCAGAAAAAGAGCTGAGTGAGACAGATATAAGCAAACTACCAGAGGCAGAGTTTAGAATAATGATTATGAGAATGCTGAAACATCTTAGCACAACAATAGAAGGTCACAGTGAGCACATAAAGAAATAACAAGTATTAAAAAGGACATTGAAATAATAAAGAAGAACCAATTTAAATGACAAATACAATATCTGAAATGAAGACTACACTAGAAGCAATTAATAGCAGGCTGAATGAAGCAGAGGATCAAATCATTGATTTAGAAGACAAGATAATTGAAAACACAGAAGTGGAGCAACAAAAAGAAAAGAGAATGAAAATATCTGAGGAGACTCTGAGAGCTGTGTGACAATCTAAAGAGAAACAATATCCGCATCATAGGAGTTACTAAAGAAGAGAAAGAACAAGGGTTAGAAACCTTGTTCAATCAAATCAAAGCAGAAAACATCCCTAAGTTGAGGCACAAAAATCTCACACAAATTCAAGAAGCACAGAGAACTCCATTAAAGAGAAACACAAAGAAATCCACAGCAAGACACATCATAATTAAAATAGCAAAGCTAAGAGATAAAGAGAAAGTATTAAAACCTGTGAGAGAAAAAAAGGCTATCACCTACAAAGGAGCCCCATAAGGATGACATCTGACTTATCAACAGAAACACTTGAGGTCAAAAGAGAATGGCAAAAAATATTGAAAGTAACGCAGAAAAAGAGCCTACAACTAAGACTACTTTTCTAGCAAGGCTATCGTTTAAAATTGAAGGAGAAATAAAAAGCTTCCCAGACAAAAAAAAAAACTCAAGGAATTCATTACAACCAAATGAAGGCTGCAAGAAATGTTAAGAGGCCTGGTGTAAACAGAACAAAGGGGGAAAAGAACACAACAAAAGAGGAATATAGCTTTAAAGAACAAAATGGCAATGAACAACTACATATCAATAATAACCTTAAATGTGAATGGATTAAATGATCCAATCAAAAGACATAGAGTAGTTGCATGGTAAAGAAAACAGGACCCATACATATGCTGTCTACAAGAGACACAACTCAAAATAAAAGATACACATAAATATAAAGAATGCAAAGAAAATATTTCATAAAATTGGAAATGAAAGGAAATCTCGGGTAACAATACTTACATCAGACAAAATGGACTTTAAAACAAAGGCTATAAAAAGAGATATAGAAGGTCACTACATAATGATAAAGGGAGCATTCCAAAAGGAAGATATAAGCATCATAAATATCTATGCATCTAATATAAGAGCTCCTAATTAAATAAAACAGACTTTGATGGATATAAAAAGTTAGATCAACAGCAATACTGTAAGAGTAGGAGATTTCAATATCCCACTAACATCACTAGATAGATCCTCAAAAAAGAAAATTAAAAAAGAAACAGCAGATTTAAAGGACACACTAGATCAACTTGATTTAATAGATATTTTCAGAACCTTTCAACCTAAAGCAGCAGAATATACATTTTTTTCAAGTGCTCATGGTACATTCTCTAGGATAGACCACATGTTAAGACACAAAAGCGGTCTCAACAAATTTAAAATGATTAAAATCATATCAAGCATTTTCTCTGACCACAATGGCATGAAACTAGAAATCAACCACAACTGAAAAACTGAAAAATACTCAAACACATGGAAAATAAATAGCATGTTATTAAATAACGAATGAGTTAACAATGAAATCAAAGAAGAAATAAAAAAATTCCTAGAAAGAAATAATAATGAGCATACAACTCAAAGTTTATGGGACACAGCAAAAGCAGTCCTTAAGAGGGAAGTTCATGGCACTATAGGAATTCCTTAAGAAGCGTCAGACTGGGATGCGGAAGACCCAGGTTCGAGACTCCCAGCTTGCCAGCTTGAGTGCGGGCCCATCTGGCTTGAGCAAAAAGCTCGCCAGCTTGGACCCAAGGTCGCTGGCTCCAGCAATGGGTGGCTCGGTCTGCTGAAGGCCCACAGTCAAGGCACATGTGAGAAAGCAATCAATGAACAACTATGGCGTCGCGACGCAATGAAGAATTAATGATCGATCCTTCTCATCTCTCTCCATTCTTGTCTTTCTGTCCCTATCTATCCCTCTCTCTGACTCTCTCTCTCTCTCTCTGTGTCCCTGTAAAAAGAAAAAGAAAGGAAGCTTGAAAAAGCTCAAATAAACAACCTAACTCTACATCTAAGAGAATTAGAAAAAGGGCAGCAATTAAGACCCAGAGGTAGTAGAAAGAAGAAAATAAATGACATAGAGGCTAAGGAAACAATACAGAGGATCAAGAAAACCAAGAGCTGGTTCTTTGAAAGGATAAACAAGATAGATGAACTTTTAACGAGACTCACAAAGAAAAGAAGAGAGAGGACTCAAATAAATAAAATTAAAAATGAGAGGGGAGAAATAACAACTGACACAACAGAAATACAAAATATTGTAAGAAAATACTATGAAGAACTGTATGCCAAAAAATTAAACAACCTAGGAGAAACGGACAAATTCCTTGAAACATACAATCTTCCAACAATCAATCTGGAAGAATCAGAAAACCTAAAAAGACTGATAACAATAAATGAGATTGAAACGGTTATCAAAAATCTCCCAAAAAACAAAACCCCGGGGCCCGATGGCTTCACTGGTGAATTCTATCAAATATTCAAATAAGAACTAACTCCTATGCTTCTCAAGGTATTTCAAAAAATTCAAGATGAAGGTCTTCCTAGCTCCTTTTATGAGGTGAGCATAATTCTGATTCCAAAACCAGCCAAAGACAAACAAAGAAAAAAAATTATAGGTCAATATCCCTGATGAATTTAGATGCTAAAATCCTCAGCAAAATATTAGCAAACCGGATCCAGCAATACATGAAAAAAATCATACACCATGATCAAGTGGAATTTATTCTGGGAAGGCAAGAATGGTACAACATTCTTAAATCAATCAATGTGCTTCTCCACATAAACAAAAGGAAGGAGAAAAACCACATGATAATCTCAATAGATGCAGAAAAAGCATTTGATAAAATCCAGCACCCATTTATAATATAAACTCCTAGCAAAGTGGGAATACAGGGAACATACCTCAACATGATAAAGGCCACCTATGACAAACCCACAGCCAACACATAATTAATGGACAAAAATTAAAAGCAATTCCCCTAAAATCAGGAACAAGGCAGGGTGCTCCCTTTCACCACTCTTATTCCACATAGTACTGGAAGTCCTAGCTATAGCAATCAGACAAGAAGAAGAAATAAAAGGCATTCAAATTGGAAAAGAAGAAGTGAAACTATCATTATTTGCAGATGATATGATACTGTATATAGAAAACCCTAAAGTCTCAGTCAAAAAACTACTGGACCTAATAAACAAATTCAGCAAGGTGGCAGGATATAAAATTAATACTCAGAAATCAGAGGCATTTTTATACACAAACAATAAACTGTCAGAAAGGGAAATTAAGAAAACAATCCCCTTCACTATTTCAAACAAAAAAATAAAGTACTTAGGAGTAAATTTAACTAAGGAGGTTAAAGACTTGTACTCAGAAAATTATAAAACATTGATAAAAAAAATCAAAGAAGACACAAACAAGTGGAAGCATATACTGTGTTCATGGTTAGGAAGAATAAATATCATTAAAATGTCTATATTACCCAAAGCAATTCAATGCAATACCAATTAAAATACCAATGACATACTTCAAAGTTATAGAACACATATTCCAAAAATTAATATGGAACCAGAGAATAACACGAATAGCCTCAGCAATCTTGAAAAAGAATAATAAGGTGGGAGGTATCATACTTCCTGATATCAAGTTATACTACAAGGCCATTGTACTCAAAATAGCTTGGTAATGGCATAAGAACAGGCATATAGATCAATAGAGGAGAACAGAGATCCAGAAATAAACCCACGCCTTTATGAACAATTGATATTTGACAGAGGAGGTAAGAGCATACAATGGAATAAAGACAGTCTCTTTAAGAAATGGTGGACAGCTATCTGCAAACAAATAAAACTAGACCACCGACTTACACCATGCACAAAAAATAAACTCAAAATGAATAAAGGACTTAAATGTAAGTTGTGAAAACATAAGCATTTTAGAAGAAAACATAGGCAGTAAGCTCACAGACATCTATCGCAATAATATATTAGGTGATTTATCTCCACAGGCAAATGAAATAAAAGACAGGATAAACAAATGGTACTATATCAAACTAAAAAGCTTTTCCACAGCTAAAGACAATAAGAACAGAATAAAAAGACAAACCACACAATGGGAGAACATATTTGACAACACATCTGATAAAAGGTTAATAACCAAAATTTATAAAGAACTTGTAAAACTCAACACCAGGTAGACAAACAATCCAATAAAAAAATGGGCACAAGAAATGATTAGACACTTCTCCAAAGAGGACATCCAGATAGCCAATAGACAGATGAAAAAATGTTCAATATCATTAATCATTAGAGAAATGCAAATTAAAATCACAGTGAGATACCACCTCACACCAGTCAGAATGGTGCTCATTAACAAAACAACACATTATAGGTGCTGGTGAGGATGTGGAGAAAGGGGAACTCTCCTGCACTGTTGGTGGGAATGCAAACTGGTATAGCCACTGTGGAAAACAGTATGGAGATTCCTCAAAAAATTAGAAATGGATCTGCCCTTTGACCCAGGCATCCCACTCATATATCCAAAGGATACCATATCATTGACTGAAAAAAAGAAATGCACCCACATGTTTATGGCAGTATTGTTCATAACAGCAAAGAACTGGAAACAGCCCAAGTGTTGTCAGTGGATGACTGGAGGAAAAAGCAGTGGTACATATACACAATGGAATACTATGGGGCTATGAGGAAGAAGGAAATATTACCTTTTGCAACAATATGGATGGACCTAAAAACTATTATGTTGAGTGAAATAAGCCAGGCAGAGAAAGAAAAATATCTTATGACCTCACTCATTTGAGGAATCCAAGAAATAATGTGAAGTGAGGAATAGAATTAAACCTAAAGGGCACGGGGAGGGAGCTGTTGGGAGAGAATTAGGAGAGATGTTGGGGGGAATATGGGGGAGGGGGGTACTTTTGGGGAGACACGAGAATCTATGTAAACACAATAACTAAATTAATAAATCTAAAAAAAAAGAATGTAGCCTGACCAGCCGGTTGCGCAGTGGATAGAGCATCGGACTGGGATGCGGAAGATACAGGTTCGAGACCCTGAGCTCGCCAGCTTGAGCATGGGCTCATCTGTCTTGAGCAAAAGCTTGCCAGCTTGGACCCAAGGTCGCTGGCTCCAGCAAGGGGTGGCTCGGTCTGCTGAAGGCCCGTGGTCAAGGCACATGTGAGAAAGCAATCAATGAACAACTAAGGTGTTGCAACGGCAACGAAAAACTAATGATTGATGCTTCTCATTTCTCTCTGTTCCTGTCTGTCTGTCCCTATCTATCCCTCTCTCTGACTCTCTCTCTGCCCCTGTAAAAAAATAAATAAATAAAAGTACAGATTTTAAAAAAAGAATGTAGAGAAAGAAAACCCTCATGCACTGTTGGCTGGGTTACAAATTGGTGCAGTCATTGTGTGGTCACCCTGATAAGTCTAGTACATATCTGACACATGCATAGTTAATACAATAGTATTAACTATGCTACCTGTGCTGACTTTTCAATTCATTAGGCTGTTTTTATAACTGGCAGTTTGCAGTTCTTAGTTCCTTCACCATTTTCACAAATACCCTAAGCCCTCTCTCATCTGATAATCAATAATTATGAATGTCAGAAATATACTAGACTGATAGAGATGATCACTTGATAAGTTTTAAATGTCTAATCATTATATTGGACATCTGAAACTAATATAATATTGCTCAACTGTAATAAATAATTTTAAAGAATAAAAATTTTTAAATATTAAAAATATATAGTACATAATTTTTATTTCTTTATAAATTACCTAGGTATATTTTTTAAATTTTCTACAATTACATGTATTATTTATAATAAAAAATAAAGGGGAAAATTATATAAATAGTTCACAGATATCTATCAACCAGTTTAATCAATATAAAATCAGTCTAAGTCTTATTTGCTATAAACTCTTTTTAATTTTTAATTATTGATTTTAGAGAGAGACATCGATCTGTTCCTGTATGTATCCTGAAGGGATCAATCCAGCAACCTCTGTGCTTCAGGATGATGTCCTAACCAACTGAGCCATACAAACAGAGCACTATACATTTTTAAAGTTAATTCACAGTCACTGGAGAAATTTAATCTTTTTTTCAAAACCATTATCAAATAATAAGAATGCAGTCTCAAAAGATGAAAAATAGTATATCTACTCTTCAAAGTCATATTAAATTATGAAACCTGTGCCTTGCAGTGCCTGGCACAAAATAACTCATTGTAAATGTTAGCTGTTATTACTGAAACAAGGACTATTGCATACACTTAACTCATTTCTTCCCAACAGCTCTAATGAGTAGATAGGGAATATGTTATTATTATCCTGATTACAGAAACCAAAGCTTTTTGATGTTAATGCAGCTGGTAAATGGAGAAGGAACCTCAAATCATCCATAGTCTAGTAACAGAACTAAATTGTGGAATCTGTAAAAAAGAATGATGTTTCTATTGGCTCGTTTAGTATACCCCAGTTTGACAAACATGGCCTTTTATCATCTTTCTCTTGCATATTGCCACAAATTATTTCTTCTACTCATCTTTTTTTCTAATTATTGCTATCTCTTTATTTCTTATCCTTCTTTCACTACTTCTTTCTTTGTATTAGTTGTTTTTCTTCCTTTGTTCTTCCAGCATGGTTGCTGGCCCCTAGTAGCTGTTTCTCTCTGCTTTTTTTTTTTTTTTTACTCTAGTCTGTATCTTTCTACTTTCTTCCAAGTCATCTGTTTCCCTCCAGTGCTCTAAAGACAGGTGGCATACCCATTTTGTTGAGTAGGTGTGCTGCTCTGTGCCCGCCTGTGAAAAAACGGAGGGCAAAAAGGGTGGTGGTGTACATGGTAGTGAGTTAAGTTGTACAAGCTAGCCCAACAATTTCAAAATTTTAAATAATGGCAACTAAAGGCTAAAATGGAATTGATCCAGATAGCACAAAGAATAGAACCAGATATACCATCAGGTTAAAATAAAACTTTTCTTATTCTTATTGTAAACTGTCTAACTATCTTTGGTAGAATATTTTACATAAATATATTATATATATATATATATATATATATATATCCCTACAGATTTTATATTATATATATTTTAAATATATATAAAATTTCCTATAGATTTTATATAAATATATATATATGTATATATGTATATATATATATATATATATATACATTAAAGGATAGCTAGACTTTGATAAGAAAAGAGAAGTTAAATAAGAGTTAGACTGACTAAGAACATCATCCAGATTTTAATTATGCAAATATCCATGATACTAAATCACAGAAAAATTATACTGCAGACTACATTTTGAAATAATTTAAGAACACAAAAGAGTTACCACAGTAACGCTGGAATTCAAGCAAGTGCATTCTAAGTTTAAAATGTTTATGTAAGGACTTCAGATCCTTACTTCAATTTACTTTAGGCCCTAAACTTAGATATGAAAAACCAGTTTCAAAATATTCACGTCTATCCAATCCTTAAACACTTTCTCCAGATCTTATCAAATATCATTTGTGTTTATTTTTTCCCTTCTCCTTTTCTATTGTAATTATTAAAAGTTAATAGCAATGAAGTTGGGAATGTTTCTAACGGTCTTATTCACTTGGTATATATGAAGATATTCTTAAAAGCAAAATACAAGCACATATATGCATGCAGACACATACACACAAGTGTACACACTTGATTTAAAAAACTATAAGGAAATTTGATGTAGCAAAATCTTCATGTCTAACATTAAATATCAAAATTTGATATAAGTGGTCTTTATTATGTATTTTTTACTGCTTCTAGAACAACAACCAAAAAAAGAAAAAAACCTAACAGTAGAGATATGCTGAGAAAAAAAATATGATTAAGTTATAACTGTACATAAACTATAAAAAAGCAAAACAATGAAGAATTTTAGAGTAAACGTACATTTGATGACTTGTGGATAGAAGAACACATTCCCATTCTTGGTATAAATAACTGGTCTTGCCTGTCCATCTGACTGAAGTCCAACAAACAACCCTGGACTTTGTATAGATTCCATGCTTATAGATGCATTTTCCAAGTTCTTCTTAATTTTAAAATGACAGTCAATATCTCCTGTACCCTACAATCAATAAAACATTATTTCATAAATGTGAGCAAATACTAAAGGACAGACTTTTAAATCAATCACTTCACAAGAATATTATTTTTCTTTTTATTTAAATCCTTATGACAAATTTAAAAACTTTTGCATAATTTCACTACACACCGCATTTCATCCTATTCCATGAGATCCAGAAAGAGACCATGTGATTGGCTAGGACAAAGTCACACACCCTGGATAAAAGGGCTCTGAATCACACAGAAGCTTCAACTCAGGAGAATGCAATGTATGCCATATTTTGTTTCAGTATTGATCATCTCTATCAGTGAATAGGGAACAGTGAAATACAAAATTTTTCTTTTGGATAATAATATAATAATGGAAAAAGGGAAATTCTTACCATACTTTATTTAAATTTAAACATAAATCAATTTTCTGTGCTAGTCCACATCTTCTGGGTTGAATTACTACCACTAAATTGAGATCACATATAAATTACTAAAAGATGGTATGGCAAAAAATCAAAAATTAGAAGCCTAGAGGTAATCTATACATTAGATAATCAAAATCACCTATCTCTTATTTTATGACATTTATAATCTAACATAAATTTTACTTTTTCCACATTTTATGGCCTTAAAAGAATTTTCTTATAATATTTAAGAGTTCTAGAAAATAAATTTTATGAGACTGAATTAAAATTTCCAATAGCAACTCTTACATTATTTGTAAAAAATAATTATATTCTGATCTCTGCTAAAAATGAGAGCTGCTATAGGTAGAAACCAAATGCCTGTTATCTATTTCTTTCCTAATATAAATATAAATTAAGTAACTTCTATCATCTGTTCTTGTTATGGATAAAATAGAACTCTGGCTTTGATTTGTTCATGGCTAAGTAGAGGACAAAACCACATATACAAATAATAATATGCAAGACCAATAGGGTAGAAATGTACTCCTTGAATTGAAGGAGGAAAAATAAAAAGCACTTAACAAAGAAGAATAAGGAATGATTTCTTGGAGAAGGTGCAACTAAATAGAGGAAAGTGGGGAGTTGGGTGAGAGAAAGAGAATTCAGGAAGAGGGACAACATGAATGAAAGCTGAGAGGCAATAGGCAGCATGATGTGTGGATGAACGAGCTTCTTGATGTTGCTGAACAACAAAGAAAGGAAGGTGAGCAACGAAGGTCAGATTAGTTTGTATGCAACACAGGGAACCTGGGTCTTGTCTTAGACTTTGGGAGCCAGCAAAGGATTTGAATGAGAGACTGATATGGACAGATTTCAAACTGTCTTCAGGAAATTTCTTGAATGTCAATCTAATATCTCTGTGAAAGAAAAAACTCATTAGTCACCCAATTGGTTACATAGCTCTTTAGTTTTCTAATATTGATCAATAGGATCTCAGTTCTTCAAGTATGTAGCTAGCCTTGGAGTTCCCTGTATTTATTATTATTATTATTATTATTATTATTATTATTGATTTCAGAAACAGAAGAAGGGAGAGAAAGGGAGTAACAGAAATATCGATTCATTTCAGTATGTACCCTGAATAGGAATTGAAATGTCAACAATTACTTGGGATGATGCTCTAACCAATGGAGGTATTCAACCAAGGCTCCCTCTATTATTATTCTTTAAAATACACTTTATTTTCTAAAATAATTTTATATTACAAAAAAATTGAGATGATAGTACAGAGGTACCATATACCCAGACTTACTTTCTTCTATTATTAACACATGATAGAATGCTGAGGGGATTCCAAGATGGTGAAAGAGTAGGCAAACATTCCAACTGCTGCCTCCCAGAATGAAACTGAAGTTATAATTAAATTTAAGAACAATCATTCTGAAAAACCAATTTCAAACTAAATGAAGAAGAGTTCACAAACCAAGAAGTCACAAAAGGCACATTGAATGTTAGGGAGGGCTGAGACAGGAAAGGGCTGCCCCTGCTCCCAGGAGCAAGCTGCAACTGAAAGTCCAAAGAGACTCTCAGCAGCTAGGAGACTTGCCCAGAGAGATGTGGGTCATAAGTGCCAGGCCAGGAGTGCCAGCCTAGAGCACCAGATCCTAGAAGAGGTGACTACATAGCATTCGGCAGTGAAAAGAGATGAGGTTTCTGTCTGCGAGAAAGAAATGGGAGATCTCAGAGGTACAGGCACCCTCTTAAAGGGCCAATGCAGACATCTTGTTCACAACAACTTACCCTTGGCTCCCATGGAGGGAGGACTGAGAGTACTAGAGTCTCATTAGGAGAGTGTAAAATTGGCAGCCTGGGGAGAAATGGGTGAGGGGTAGCCTTCAGAACCCCTATGTTGAATCATTCTCCAATAGTGCAGTTACCATCTTTCTTGGGTGGAGCAGTACCCTCTGTGTGATAGCAGCCGGGGTGGGGGTGGAGGGGAGCAACTGCCCCACCCTCAGGAATCTCTCTTGTCCCTCCCTATGGAGATTGGGCCCTGCTGTGAAGTGAGCAGACTTGTTCAGGAAGCAAGTGGCAGAGCAATGATTCAGTTTTCTGGTGTTGAGGTAGAGCTATCCCTACACTCTCCCAAGAATATGATTGCTGCTTATGCCTTATGGGAAATTCAATAGAAACTGTCCAAACTGTGGGCAGACCAAATCTCTGTACTTCAGAGGCTACACCCACTAGACTCCTAGTGGCCACACTGTACTGAGGTTTGTAAAATAATTCAGGACAGACTGACACTTTGGGCCCTGGGTTGGTAGCCATACCTACCACCTGTCCTAATCCCTGAATTGCCCCAGGCTCTAGACTGTACCAGAGGTTTTTTCAGAACCCAGACTAACAAGCAGTCAGCTGACAGTGGCAGCAGTAAGAAGCTTTCAGGGAACATTGGGCCTTTTGCTGACTTGCCCCTAGGGATAGGTTGATACTTCTGCCATCGGCAGAGGTATGCAGTTTGACCTTACATGTGCATCTAAGTTCAGGGAGGCAGCCACAAACTCTGGTTTGCTTATAGCTCTGAAAAAGTTGCTGACGGCCAGTCACAGGCAGTGTCTTAAACTGGTCAGCACCAGGTTCCCTCCTAGGTGTCTCAAAACCAACATATCCAATGGCCTGCTGCCGGCTACATCTGAGCAGCATATCCATAGGGAAAGCTCATCAGGCACCAAACCCAGCTGAGGCAAATTCTGCTTTCTGTGACCAACACCTGCACAGCAACTCACATGCAGTGAATGAGGCAGAGCTTCACCATCAGCCAGCCCAAGTCCTGGATATCCTGCCCTTCTGGGCTAAGTTCCACAGGGAAACAGGCTAAGAGCACAGACATTCAAAGTGTGAGTTATTTGCAGACTATTACTGGGACCAGTTAGAGGGTTTAGCTACCTTCTGGGGGGAGGGGCACAATCTGCTCCAATGGAAGACTCTCAATTTTGTTCCCCAGCTGAAAAAAACTTCTGTGGAGAAGAATATAAAGTCACTGCACCCAATCTGAATATGCTCCTTACTTTGTTAAGGAACAACAGAATTGGAATATCCAGCAGTGGCTGAGAGATTAGGCTCTGGAGTAGGGGCCACTTTCTCCATACTGAGCTCCTGATCAAGAGATCCCTGAAGTATAAGGGTTCCACTAGTGTTATCATCCTGACCTCAATTGCTCTTATACAATAAGCTTGCAACCTGTGGAGGGTTTGGTGGGGTGAGGCCAGTCTGTGCCCATTCTACAGTCTTTCCCAAAATATTCTGTGGAAAGACCAGGCATCTAATAAATGAGATGGGGCATCTAAAAAGTGGAGGCAAATATTAAGTAACCTGGGCACTTTTATGCAGCTGCTTTCAGCTCTAAACAGGAGGAAGCTGAACCTTATACCAAGGTTGGACCCTCCCATACACATGCAAGCACAGAAAGTACAGACACAAGCAACAAAAAGAACAGTAGCTCCAGACTGGTAGCTCATGGGTGATTACACACAATGGCTGACATCAACCCATACCCAAACACTGCCCGAGAGGACCCAGAACCAACACAACCAGTGTGGGCAGTAGACCACACCAATGCTAGACTCAGTGAGCTATACAAATGGCAAGCCCAATGGAGGAGTCTAGTAGGCACCAGACCCAGCTGAGAATAACTATGATACATAGGACAGACACTACACAGTGTCTAATATACATGATCAAGGTTGACCCTTAGAGTCAGCCAGCCTGAAGGGATAACTCCACCCATGAAAGAAATAACTGCATTCAAGACTCACATACAACAAGAAGGTAAATATAGCATTCAAGAAACATTCTTAGAGCAGGAAACTCAGATGGCCTAGAGGTTAGTACCACTAAGTCTATCTTTTCATAATAATGCCACAACAAATTTGGGAGTCAGAGAAGAGCTACCTAATATACAGACAAAATGGGCAGACAAATAAATATGACCCAAATGAACCAACAAGAGAAATCCCCCCAACGATAATTAAATAAAATAGAAGTCACCTAACTACCAGGCACAGAGTTTAAAATAATAGTTATTAGGATGTTCAAAGATCTTAGAGTAAAAGTGGATGAACAAAGTGAGAATTTAGTAAGCAAAAAAAAGGACAGTGAAAGTATAAAAAAATTCATGTCAGAAATGCCAAATACAATATCTTTTCAGTGTGTGTGTGACAGAGACAGAGAGAAGGACAGACAAGGGAGAGAGATGAGAAGTATCAACTCTTTGTTGCAGCACCTTAGTTGTTCATTGATTGCTTTCTCATATATATCTTAACTGGGGGCTACAGCAGACCCAGTAACCCACTGCTCAAGCCAGCAACCTGGGGCTCAAGCTGGCAAACTTTGCTCAAACCTGATGAGCCCACGCTCAAGCTGGTGACCTCAGGATTTCTACCCTGGGTTCTCTGCTACCCAGTCTGATGATCTATCCACTGTGCAACCACCTGGTCAGGCAGAAAATACAATATCTTAAAGGGAGATCATACTAGAAAGAATCCATATCATAATGGATAAAGCAAAAAATAAAATCAGCAATTTGGAGAACAAGATAAATCTAAGCACAAAAGCAGATAAACAAAAAGAAAAAAAAAGCAGAGGCTCAAAAAAATCTGAGGAAACTCTAAGAGAGCTCTGTGACAACATGAAAAGAAACAACATCCACATCACAGGAGTTCCTGAAGGAGAAGAGAAAACAAAAAGAATAGAGAACCTGATTGAAGAAATCATACCTGAAAACTTCCCTAAATTAATGAAGGAAAAACTCATGCAAGTTCAAGAAGCACAGAAAGTCCCATTAAAGAGGAATCCAAAGAGACCTACACCAAGACATATCATAATTAAAATACCAAAGTTAAGAGATAAAGAAAGAATACTAAAAGGTGAAAACAAAAAGTGGTAAATTACCTACAGAGTAGCCCCCATAAGGATGACATCTGACTTTTCAACAGAAACGCTTGAGATGAGAAAAAAATGGCAAGAAATATTCAAAGTAATGCGAAACAAGAGCCAACAAACAAGACTTCTTTATCCTGCAAGGTTATTGTTTAAAATTAAAGGAAAAATAAAAAGCTTCCCAAACAAAAAATAATCTAAAGGAATTAATTACAACAAAACCAATACTGCAAGAAATATTAAGGGGCCTGCTGTAAACAGAGCAAAGACATAAAAACCTAGAAAAAGAGGATTGTAGATTTAAAGAATAAAATGGCAATAAACAACTATATATCAATAATACCTTAAATGTAAATGCTCCAATCAAAAGATATAGGGTAGGAGAGGGCAAGATAGCAATGGAGTAGGTAGATGTACCAACTTCCAACTCCCAGAACCAAAGTGGATTATAACTTGATTTTAAGAACCATCATCTGGATAAACCAACATTGACTGAGAGGACTCTTCAACTGGGGAACACTAAAGAAGCAACACTGAGACTGCTAGGACAAGCGAAAGTGCAGAAAAGGCTGCCTAACTCCCCGGAGTGAAAGGCAGCATAGAGAGACTTGTGTGGAGGGAAGAGAGGCTAGCGGAAGGGTAGGGACCTGGGTCCCAGGAACAAAGACCCAGACTACAGCCCCAGTCCCTAGAAGAGGTGTATGGACAGTATTTAGCTGTGAAACATGTTAGGATACTGTTTGTGAGAAAGAGACAGTTGTCTCAGACCCAGGATTCTTCTTAAAGGGACGGTGAAGAAAACCTCTCTCACAACCATTCTACCAGGACTCTGGGAGACAGGGAAAGAGGAGAGGACCGGAGCAGCGGAAAGAGAGTGCAGTCTGGAAGGCATATGAAGAAAAGCTTTGAGGGACAGCTATCCTAAACCCTGGGCTGAGTCACTCCACAAATCTGAAACAATATTTGCCCTGGACTAAACAAGGAAAAGCAGGACACAAGCCAAACAGGTTCCCCTGCAGAAATTAGAGCACAGTCACTTAGAAGGAAGGAGCTTTTAGGACTACAGTATGGAGTGTTAGGGTCTGAGCTGCAGCGCCCCCACCCACACTTCTGAGGGCTTGCTGGAGGACAGGCAGCAGCGGAATGCAGAAGTGCGGTTTCGTCGGCAGGGGCAGAAGCTGAGCTGGCTGGTGTGAGCTCAGTCTAGCCCAGCAGGGGTGAAAGGGATGAGCAAAAGTGGTCCGTCGACTGTGGGCCCACAAGCAACCCCACCTGTGGGGTAAAAGTGGAGCCCGGAACAGAAAGAAATCTGCTGCTGGGCAGGGGCAAGCGGGCACACAGGTTCACTCACCCTCAGAGGCTTGAAGCCCTGCACAAACCGGCTTTGCCTCCAGAGGTGGGGCGGAAGCCAGGGCTCGCAGTTAACCGCACACCAGCAGCCCGGCCAAGGAGCCGAGGTTGGTGGGGGCAGGGGAGAAGCCTGTCTCGCAGCTAAGCGCGCACCACAAGCCCCTCCCGGCCGGAGGAACCGGCTGACAGGCACCTGCAGTTGAGCAAAAGTGCTAACCCTTGCCTTTGGTGCCCAGGATTGTGGCCCAAGTATGGTGCTCAATCCCACCCGTGGGAGAGGGGTGAAGGCAGAAACTGACTGAGGTTTATAGAGCCTGTCGAGAGAACACAGACCCTCCCACAGAGGTGAGAGGAAAACGCAGCAACAGCCACAGTGGCCGGCGTGGCAACACCCATAACCAACCATCCTAGGCAGCTGCAGAGGGGGTGGGGGGCCTGCAGACAGAACACACCTAAGGAACACAGAGGCAACACCCATAGGACTCCAGTAGCCCAACCCTTCTTACACACAGACAAAATAGGCTGGCAGACGAATGCAACCCAAATGAATCAAGAGAAATCCCCAGAGAAGGACCTGAATGAATCAGATATAACCAAAGTACCTGATGCAGAGTTTAAAATAATGATAGTTAGGATTTTCAAAGAGCTTAGAGAAACAATGGATAGTCATTATGAACACCTAAATAAAGAGATAAGAAGTATAAAAAAGGAAATTGAAATAATAAAAAAGAGTCAGACAGAAATGACAAATACAGTATCTAAACTGAAGACTCAATGGAAGGAATTAAAAGTAGAATGGACGAAGCTGAGGATCGAATCAACGAGTTAGGGTACAAAAGAAACAAAGGCACAGAAGCAGAGCAGAAAAAAGAATAGAGACTCAAAAAAATGTGAGGAAACTCTAAAGGAGCTCTGTGACAATATGAAGAGAAATAGCATCTGCATCATAGAGGTTCCTGAAGAAGAAGAGAAAGAACAAGGGATAGAAACTTTGTTCAATCAAATTGTAGCTGAAAACTTCCCTAAATTAAGACTGGAAGACATTTCACACATTCAAGAAGCACAGAGAACTTTATTAAAGAGAAACCCAAAGCAATCAATGAATAACTAAGGTATTGTAATGGCAATTAAAATTAATGATTGATGTTTCTCAGCTCTCTCCGTTCTTGTCTGTGTGTCCCTATCTACCCCTCTGTCTGACTCTCTCTCTGTTCCTGTGTAAAAATAAATAAATAAATACATAAAGAGAAACCCAAAGAAATCTACACCAAGACATCATAGTTAAAATACCAGGAGCAAGATGGCGACGGAGTAGGCAGACATACTAACTTCCAACTCCCAGAACCAAAGTGGATTACAACTCAATTTTAAGAATCATCACCTGGATAAACCAACTTTGAACAAAACTAAGTGGACTCTTCAACCAAGGAACACAGAAGAAGCCACATTGAGACTGGTAGGAATAGCGAAAACGCAAAGAGGGCTGCCCAGCTCCCCGGAGCAAACGGCAGTTCGGAGAGACCCGTGTGGCGGGAGGAGAGTTTGGCGGAGAGGAAGAAACCTGGGTCCCAGGAACCAAGCCCCAGCCTGCAGTCCTAGAGCCTAGAAAAGGCGTTTGGACAGTTTTGAGCTGTGAAACAAGTGAGGGAGCTCCCAGGCCTACAGTGTGGAGTATTAGGTCCCTTCCTACTCTGCTGAGGGCTGCTTAAGGTTTTGGGGCGGCAGGACGCTGAAAGGCGGTTCTGTCGGCGTGGGCAGAGGCCAAGCCGGTGGGAGATCGGTCTACCCAGAGGGTCGGAGGGGACGCGCGAAAGCGGTCTGGAAGCTGCGGGCCCGCCTTTAATCCCACTTACGGGGACAAAGCGGGAGGCCAGGAACGGGCAGGCCCTGCGCAAGCCGGCCCTGACCGCGGGGACCGGGCTAGGACCAGGGACGGGCAGGGGCTCGCGGCTGAGCTGACGCTACCACCTACCCACCCCCCGGGCGGGAGAAACCGCAGTTGGCCAGTATACGTGAGCGAGCGGGCTCCGAGCGCGGGAACGGGGTGGACCCCGAAACAAGTGAAGGCTCGCAGCTGAGCCCATGCTACTATCCCCACCCAGCCGGAGAAACCAAGGATTGCATTCAAACATGCACGAGCGGGCTCCGATGCGGGGGCGGGGTAGAGTCCGGGACGAGCGGAAGTACGCAGCTGAGCGGAAGCCAGAAAACACGCCCGCCCAAATAAACCTTGGTTTCCGACCTGCGCAGAAGGGCACTGGCCTCGAGTGTGGGGCTAAAGCTCCGGACAGGCAAAAGCTTACAGCTGAGAGCACGTCAAAAGCCCCGCCTAACCCGCGGAACAGTAGCGAGCAGGCTCCGACTGCTGGTTCTGGGCGGAAGTCTGGAAATAGGCTGGGTCCGAAGCTGAGAAAAGGTGCTCACCTCTACCCTTGGTGCTAATCTTGTGGCTTCAGGCACAGCCCCTCCCACGGAGGAGAGGCAGAAATCACAGCAAAAGCCACAGTGGGCCGGCGCTGGCAACGCTCATACCCAACCACCCTAGGCACCGGCAGAGGGGGTGGGGGGCCTGCAGATAGACCACACCTAGAGAACACAAAGGCAACACCTACTGGACTCCAGTGGCCACAACTTGCTTATACACAGAAAAAATGGGCAGGCAGAGGAATGCAAACCAAATGAATCAAGAGAAATCCCCAGAGAAGGACCTGAATGAACCAGATATAACCAAATGACCAGAAGCAGAATTTAGAACAATGATAGTTAGGATGTTCAAAGAAATTAGAGCAACAATGGATAGTCATTATGAACACCTAAATAAAAAGATAACAAGTATAAAAAATGAAATTGAAATAATAAAAAAGAATCAGACAGAAATGACAAATACAGTATCAGAACTGAAGACCACAATGGAAGGAATTAAAAGCAGGATGGATGACGCTGAGGATCGAATAAGCGAGTTAGAGGACACAATAAACAAAGGCACAGAAGCAGAGAAGAAAAAGGAAAAGAGACTTAAAAAATGTGAGGAAACTCTAAGGGAGCTTTGTGACAACATGAAGAGAAACAACATTCGCATCATAGGGGTGCCTGAAGAAGAGGCAAGAGGACAGGAAATGGAAACTTTGTTCAATCAAATCATAGCAGAAAACTTTCCTAAATTAAGGCTGGGAAACACTCCACACATTCAAGAAGCACACAGAACTCCATTAAAGAGAAACCCACAAAGATCTACACCAAGACACATCATAGTCAAAATACCAAAGCTAATGGATAAAGAAAAAATTTTAAAAGCTGCTAGAGAAAAAAAGGCTATCACCTACAAAGGAGCCCCCATAAGGATGACATCGGTCTTCTCAACAGAAACACTTGAGGCCAGAAGGGAATGGCAAGAAATAATCAAAGTAATGCAGAACAAGAACCTACAACCAAGACTACTTTATCCAGGAAGGCTAACGTTTAAAATTGAAGGAGAAATAAAGAGCTTCCCAGAAAAAGAAAGCCTCAAGGAATTCATAAAAACCAAACCAATTCTGCAAGAGATACTAAGGGGCTTCTTGTGAACAGTTTAAAGGGAAGAATGAATATAGCAAAAGAAGAATACAGCTTTAAAGAATAAAATGGCAATAAACAACTACATATCAATAATAACCTTAAATGTAAATGGATTAAATGATCCAATCAAAAGACATAGGGTAGCTGCATGGATAAAGAAACAGGACCCATACATATGCTGTCTACAAGAGACACACCTTAAAACAAAAGATGCTCATAAACTGAAGGTAAAAGGATGGAAACAAATATTTCATGCAAATGGAAATGAAAAGAAAGCAGGGGTAGAAATACTTATATCAGACAAAATGGACTTTAAAACAAAGGCTGTAGTAAGAGATAAAGGAGGACACTACATAATGATAAAGGGAACAATTCAACAGGAAGATATAACTATTGTAAATATCTATGCACCAAATATAGGAGCCCCGACATACATAAAGCAGACTTTGATGGATATAAAGGGCGAGATTAACAGCAATACTATCATAGTAGGGGATTTCAATACCCCTCTAACAACACTGGATAGATCCTCAAGAAAGAAAATTAATAAAGAAACAGCAGACTTAAAGGATACACTAGATCAACTTGATTTAATAGATATCTTCAGAAATTTTCACCCTAAAGCAGTAAAATATACATTCTTCTCAAGCGCTCATTGTACGTTTTCTAGGACAGACCACATGTTAGGACACAAAAATGGTCTCAATAAATTTAAGAAGATTGAAATCATATCAAGCATTTTCTCTGATCACAATGCCATGAAACTAGAAATTAACCACAAAAGAAAAAATGAAAAATACTCAAACACTTGGAAACTAAAAGCATGTTATTAAATAATAAATGGATTAACAATGAGATCAAAGAAGAAATAAAAATGTTTCTAGAAACAAATGATAATGAGCATACATCAACTCAAAATTTATGGGACACAGCAAAAGCAGTTCTGAGAGGGAAGTTTATTGCACTACAGGCATATCATAAGAAGCTAGAAAAAGCTCAAATAAGCAACCTAACCCTGCATCTAAAAGAACTAGAGAAACAACAACAAATAAAATCCAAGACAAGTAGAAGGAAGGAAATAATAAAGGTCAGAGCAGAAATAAATGACATAGAGGCGAAGGAAAAATACAGAGGATCAATGAAACAAGAAGCTGGTTCTTTGAAAAGGTAAACAAGATTGATGAACCTTTAACTAGACTCACCAAGAAAAAAAGAAAGAGGACTCAAATAAATAAAATTAGAAAGAACAGTGGAGAAATAACAACTGACACAACAGAAATACAAAGCATTGTAAGAAAATACTATGAAGAACTATATGCCAAAAAATTAGACAATCTTGGTGAAAGGGACAAATTTCTTGAATCATATAACCTTCCAAAAATCAATCTGGAAGAATCAGAACACCTAAACAGACCAATTACAGCAAATGAGATCGAAACAGTTATCAAAAAACTCCAAAAAAAGAAAATCCTGGGCCTGATGTCTTCACAAGTGAATTCTATCAAAAATTCAAAGAAGAACTAACTCCTAATCTCCTCAAGCTATTTCAAAAATTCAAGAGGAAGGAAGACTT
Source organism: Rhynchonycteris naso (assembly GCA_037038555.1). Taxonomy (NCBI): domain Eukaryota; kingdom Metazoa; phylum Chordata; class Mammalia; order Chiroptera; family Emballonuridae; genus Rhynchonycteris; species Rhynchonycteris naso. The sequence goes on from CM072998.1 coordinate 237,405,430, forward strand.
CCAAACTCCTTTTATGAGGCGAGCATAATTCTGATCCCAAAACCGGGCAAAGACAACACAAAGAAAGAAAATTATAGGCCTATATCCCTGATGAATTTAGACGCTAAAATTCTCAACAAAATATTAGCCAACCGGATCCAGCAATATATGAAAAAAATCATACACCACGATCAAGTGGGATTTATTCTGGAGAGGCAAGGCTGGTTCAATATTCGCAAATCAATCAATGTGATTCACCACATAAACAAAAGGAAGGACAAAAATCACATGATAATTTCAATAGATGCAGAAAAGGCATTTGATAAAATCCAGCACCCATTCATTTTCAAAACTATCAGTAAAGTGGGAATACAGGGATCATTCCTTAACATGATAAAGGCCATCTACGATAAACCGACAGCAAACATCATACTAAATGGACAAAGATTAAAAGCAATTACCTTAAGATCAGGAACCAGGCAGGGATGCCCCCTTTCACCACTCAACATAGTTCTGGAAGTCCTAGCTACAGCAATCAGACAAGAAGAAGAAATAAAAGGCATCCAAATTGGAAAAGAAGAAGTAAAACTGTCACTATTTGCAGAAGATATGATATTGTATATTGAAAACCATAAAGTCTCAGTCAAAAAACTACTGGACCTGATAAATAAATTTAGCAAGGTGGCAGGATATAAAATTAATACTCAGAAATCAGAAGCATTTCTATACACCAACAATGAAATATCAGCAAAAGAAATTAAGGAAACAATCCCCTTCACTATTGCAGCCAAAAAAGTAAAGTACCTAGGAGTAAATTTAACCAAGGAGGTTAATGACTTGTACTCGGAAAATTATAGAACATTGATAAAAGAAATCAAGGAAGATACAAACAAGTGAAGACATATACCTTGCTCATGGCTAGGAAGAATAAACATCATTAAAATGTCTATATTACCCAAAGCAATTTATAAATTCAATGCAATACCAATTAAAATACCAATGACATACTTCAAAGATATAGAACACATATTCCAAAAATTTATATGGAACTAAAAAAGAACACGAATAGCCTCAGCAATCTTAAAAAGAAAAAATAAAGCAGGAGGTATCACTCTTCCTGATATCAAGGTTTACTATAAGGCCATTATACTCAAGACAGCCTGGTACTGGCATAAGAACAGGCACATAGATCAATGGAACAGAACAGAGGACCCAGAAATAAACCCACAGCTTTATGGACAACTGATATTTGACAAAGGAGGAAAGAACATACAATGGAGTAAAGACAGCCTCTTTAACAAATGGTGTTGGCAAAATTGGACATCTACCTGCAAAAAAATGAAACTAGACCATCAACTTACACCATTCACAAAAACAAACTCAAAATGGATAAAAGACTTAAATGTAAGCCGTAAAACCATAAGCATCTTAGAAGAAAACATAGGCAGGAAGCTCTCCGACACCTGTAGCAGCGGTATATTTGCCGATTTATCTCCACGGGCAACTGAAATAAAAGGCAAGATAAACAAATGGGACTATATCAAACTAAAAAGTTTTTGCACAGCTAAAGACAATAGGAACAGAATAAAAAGACAAACCACACATTGGGAGAACATATTCGACAGCACATCTGATAAGGGGTTAATAACTAAAATTTATAAAGAACTTATAAAACTCAACACCAGGAAGACAAACAACCCAATCAAAAAATGGGCAAAAGAAATGAATAGAAATTTCTCCAAAGAGGACATACAGATGGCCAATAGGCATATGAAAAAACGCTCAACATCACTAATCATTAGAGAAATGCAAATTAAAACCACAATGAGATATCACCTCACACCAGTCAGAATGGCACTCATCAGCAAAACAACACAGAATAAGTGCTGGCGAGGATGTGGAGAAAAGGGAACCCTTCTGCACTGCTGGTGGGAATGCAGACTGGTGCAGCCACTGTGGAAAACAGTTTGGAGATTCCTCAGAAAATTAAAAATCGAACTGCCTTTTGACCCAGCTATCCCACTTTTAGGAATATACCCTAAGAACACCATAGCACTGTTCGAAAAGAAGAAATGCGCCCCCATGTTCGTGGCAGCATTTTTCACAATAGCGAAGATCTGGAACCAGCCCAAGTGTCCGTCAGAAGACGAGTGGATTAAAAAGCTATGGTACATATATACTATGGAATACTACTCAGCCATAAGAAACGATGACATCGGATCATTTATAACAAAATGGATGTACCTTGATAACATTATACGGAGTGAAATAAGTAAATCAGAAAAAAAGAAAAACTGAGAACAGCACGATTACATACATAGGTCGGACATAAAAGTGAGGGTATGAGACATGGACAAGAGAGTGGTGGTTATGGGATGGGGGGAGGGAGGGAAGAGTGGGATAGGGAGGAGGGGAGGGACACAGGGAAAACCAGATTGAAGGTGACAGAGGACAATTTGACTTTTGGTGATGGGTATGCAACACAATTGAATGATAAGGTAACCTGGAGATGTTTTCATTGTACTTATGTACTCTGATTTATTGGTGTCACCCCATTAGAATTATTAATAATAAAATATATATTAAAAAAAAATACCAAAGCTAAGTGATAAAGAGAAAATTTTAAAAGCTTCTAGAGAAAAAAAGGCTATCACCTACAAAGGAGCCCCCATAAGAATGACATTTGACTTCTCAACAGAAACACTTGAGGCCAGAAGTGAATGGCAAGATATATTCAAAGTAATGCAGAAGAAGAACCTACAACCAAAACTACTTTATCCAGCAATGCTAACGTTTAAAATTGAAGGTGAGCCTTACCAGGCAGTGGCACAGTGAATAGTGTGTCGGACTGGGATTCAGAAGACCCAGGTTCAGGACCCTGAGATCGCCAGCTTGAGCGCAGGCCCATCTGGCTTGAGCAAATGCTTGCCAGCTTGGACCCAAGGTTGCTGGCTCCAGCAAGTGGTGGCTTGGTCTGCTGAAGGCGCGCAGTGAAGGCACATTGAAAAAGCAATAAATGAAGAACTTTGGTGTCGCAACAGTAATGAAAACCTAATGATTGATGCTTCTCATTTCTCTGTTCCTGTCTGACTGTCCTTATCTATCCCTCTCTCTGACTCTCTCTGTCCCTGTAAAAAAATAAACAAAACATTAAAATGGAAGGAGAAATAAAGAGCTTTCCAGACAAAGATAACCTCAAGGAATTCATTAAGACCAAACCAAATCTGCAATGCTAAGGGGCCTGTTGTGAACAGTTTAAAGGGGGAAAAGAATATAACAAAAGAAGAATACAGCTTTAAATAATTAAATGGCAATAAACAAGTACATATCAATAATAATTTTAAATGTAAATGGATTAAATGATCCAATCAAAAGATAAAGGGTAGCTGCATGGATAAAGAAACAGGATCCATACATATGCTGTCTACAAGAGACACACCTTAAAACAAAAGATGCACATAGACTGAAGGTAAAAGGATAAAAAGAAAATATTTCATGCAAATGGAAATGAAAAAAAAGCCGGGGTAGCAATACTTATATCTGACAAAATAGACTTTAAAACAAAGGCTGTAGGCCTGACCTGTGGTGGCACAGTGGATAAAGCGTCGTCCTGGGAACACTGAGGTCGCCAGTTCAAAACCCTGCACTGGTCTGGTCAAGGCACATATGGGAGTTGATGCTTCTAGCTCCTCCCCCCTTTCTCTCTCTCTCTCTCTCTCTCTCTCTCTCCTCTCTAAAATGAATAAATAAAAATAAATTTTAAAAAAAAAAACAAAGGCTGTAGTAAGAGATGAAGAAGGACACTACATAATGATAACGGGAACAATTCAACAGGAAGATATAACCATTATAAATATCTATGCACCGAACATAGAAGCCCAGACATACATAAAGCAAACTTTGATGAATATAAAGGGTGAGATCAACAGCAGTACTATAATAGTAGGGGATTTTAATACCCTACTAACATCACTGGATAGATCCTCTAGAAAAAAAAATTAACAAAGAAACAGCAGACTTAAAGGATACACTAGATCAACTTGATTTAATAGATATCTTCAAAACTTTTCACCCTAAAGCAGTAAAATATACATTCTTTTCAAGCACTCATGGTACATTTTCTCGGATAGACCACACGTAAGGACACAAAAGTGGTCTCAACAAATTTAAGAAAACTGAAATCATATCAAGCATTTTCTCTGATCACAATGCCATGAAACTAGAAATTAACCACAAAAGAAAAACTGAAAAATACTCAAACACTTGGAAACTAAATAGCATGTTATTAAATAACAAATAGATTAACAATGAGATCAAAGAAGAAATAAAAAAGTTTCTAGAAATGAATGATAATGAGCATACATCAACTCAAAATTTATGGGACACAACAAAAGCAATACTGAGAGGGAAGTTCATAGCACTACAGGCATACCATGAGAACCTGGAGAAAGTTCAAATAAGCAACTTGACCCTGCATCTTAAAGAACTAGAAAAACAACAGCAAATAAAGCCCAGGACTAGTTAAAGGAAGGAAATAATAAAGATCAGAGCGGAAATTAATGACATAGAGGCTAAGAAAACAATACAGAGGATCAATGAAACCAGGAACTGGTTCTTTGAAAAAGTAAACAAGATCGATGAATCTTTAACTGGACTCACCAAGAAGAATAAAGAGAGGACTCAAATAAATAAAATTGGAAATGAGAGTGTAACAACTGACACAACAGAAATACAAAGTATTGTAAGAAAATAGTATGAAGAACTCTATATGAAAAAATTAGACAACCTAGGTGAAATGGACAAATTTCTTGAATCATATAAGCTTCCAAAAATCAATCATGTAGAATCAGAACACCTACACAGACCAATTACAACAAATGAGATTGAAACAGTTATCCAAAAACTCTCAACAAAGAAAAGTCCTGAGCCTGATGGCTTCACTAGTGAAATCTACCAAAAATTCAAAGAAGAACTAACTCCTATCCTTCTCAAGCTATTTCAAACAATTCAAGAAGAAGAAAGACTTCCAAACTCCTTTTATGAGGCGAGCAAAATTCTTATCCTGAAACCAGGCAAAGACAACACAAAGAAAGAAAATTATAGGCCAATATACCTGATGAATTTAGATGCTAAAATTCTCAACAAAATATTAGCCAACTAGATCCAGCAATATATGGAAAAAATCATACACCATGATAAAGTGGGATTTATTCTGGAGAGGCAAGGCTGGTTCAATATTTGCAAGTCAGAATGATGCTCATCAACAAAACAACACGGAATAAGTGCTGGCTAGAATGTGGAGAAAAGGGAACCCTCTTGCACTGCTGGTGGGAATGCAGTTTGGTGCAGCCACTGTGGAAAACAGTATAGAGATTCCTTAAAAAATTAAAAATGGAACTGCAATTTGACCCAGTTATCCCACTTTTAGGAGTATATCCTAATACCAAATCACTGATTCAAAAGAAAACATGCATCCTTATATTTACTGCAGCATTGTTTACAATAACCAAGATTTGGAAACAGCCCAAGTGTATGTCATTGGACAGGTGGATTAAAAAACTGTGGCATATATACAATGGAATACTACGTGGATGTGAAAAAGAAGGAAATTTTACCTTTTGCAACAGTATGGATGGAACTTGAGACTATTATGCTAAGAGAAATAAGTCTGACAGAGAAAGAAAAATATCATATGACCTCATTCATATGAGGACTCTAATGAACAATGTGAACTGAGGAACAAAATAGAGGCAGAGGCAGGGTCAAAGGGCCAGAGGATAAGCAGTCAGAGGGAAAGGCGATGAGAGAATTGGATCAGAGAAGAAAAAAGAATTAGTGAAATTATATATATATATATCAGAGATAAAGAGAACAAGACAGCAAATCCTGGAGAGAAAGGGAGAAGGTATTTGTGGAAGGGACAAAGGAGGTATCAAGGGGAATGCGGGGGTGTGGGGAGAGGAACATATATTCAATGGGACACCTGAATCTATGTAAACACAATAAATTTAAATCAATAAAAATTTAAAAATAATAATAATGATCAGAGCAGAAATCAATGACATAAGGCTAAAAACAATACAAAAATATCAATGAAATCAAGAGCTGGTTCTTTGAAAAGGTAAACAAGATTGATGAACCTTTAACCAGAAAAATACAAGAAATCAACAAGAAAAATAAGAGAGAGAATCCAAATAAATTAAATTAGAAATGAAAGAGAAGTAACAACTGACATCAAATAAATCCAAAGGACTTTAAGAAAATACTATGAAGAAATATCTGCCAAATAATTTAACAACATGAGCAAAATGGATAAATTCCTAGAAACATAATCTTCCAAAACTCAATCTGGAAGAATCAGAAAACCTAAGCAGAACAATTACAACAAATAAAATGAAACAGTAGTCAAAAATTCCAAGCAAACAAATATCCTGGACTGGATAGCTTCACAGGCAAATTTTACCAACCATTCAAAGGAGAACTAACACCAATCATTCTCAAGCTATTCCTAAAATTGAGGAGGGAAGACTTCCAAGCTTTTTTTATGAGGCAAGCATTATCCCAATTCCAAAAACAGGTAGACACTACAAGAAAACTACTGTAGGCCATTATCCCTGATGAACATAGATGCTAAAAATTTTTAAATATTAGCCAACCAGATTCAACAATATATTAAAAAGATCATACATTATAATCAAGTGGGATTTATTCTGGGTAGTCAAGAATGGTACAGTATTTGCAAATTAATAAAGGTGATTCATCACATAAACAAAATGAATGGTATAAGTCACATGATTATATCAATAGATACAGAAAAAGCATTAAATAAAAACTTGCACTATTTATAATCAAAACTCCCAACAAAGTGGGAACACAAGGGACATACCTCACCATAATAAAGGCCATATATGACAAACTGACAGCCAATGTCATACTCAGTAGAAAAAAAAATTAAAAACAATCCTCTTAAGATCATGAACAAGGCAGAGGTGTCCTCTTTCACGACTTTCATTTAACATAGTATTGGAAGTCATAGTCATAGCAATCAGACATGAAGAAGAAATAAAAGGCATCCAAATTGGAAAAGAAGTAAAACTGTCATTATTTGCTGAGACATGATACCATACAAAGAAAACCTTAAAGTTTCAGCCAAAATACTACTAAACCTGACAAATAAATTTGACAAGGTGACATGATATAAAATTGATATTCAGAAATTAGTGGCATCTTTAAACACCAACAATAAACCATCAGAAAGAGAAATTAAGGAAACAATACCCTTCACTATTGCAACAAAAAACATAAAGTATCTAGGAGTAAGTTTAACCAAGGAGGTAAAAGACTTATACTCAACTAATTATAAAACAATGAAAAAAGAAATTGAGGAAGATACAAATAAAGTGAAACACATACCATGTTCATGGATAGAAGTAACTAACACCATTAAAATGTCCATATTATCCAAAGTAATCTATAGATTCAACAAAATTTCTATTAAAATACCAATGGCATACTTCACAATATACTAAAAATATTCCAAAAATTTATGTGGAACCCAAAAAGAACCAGAATAGCCTTAGCAATTTTGAAAATGAATAACAAAGTAGAAGGTGGCACATGTCCTGATATCAAGCTATACTACAAGGCTATTATAATCAACACAGCCTATTACTGGCCTAAGAACAGGCACACAAATCATTGGAAAAGAACAGTGAACCCAGAAATAAAATCATGCCTTTACGTTCAATTAATATTTGTCAAAGCAGGCAAGACTATACAATGGAGTAAAGGCAGTGCCTTTAATAAATGATGTTGAGAAAATTGGACAGGTACATGCAAAAGAAAAGGAACCTACACTATCAAATTGCATCATTTATAAAAAATAAACTCAAAATGAATTAAAGACTTAAATGTAAGTCATAAAACCATAAAAATCTTAGAAGAAAACATAGGCAGTAGACTCTCAGACATGTCTCTTAGCAATAGTTTTGCCAATAAATCTCCTCAGGCAAATGAAATAAAGAACAAAATAAGCAAATGGTACTATCAAAATAAACAGCTTTTGCCCAGGAAAAAACACCATTAACATTAAAGAAAGACAACCCACTCAATGGGAGAACATATTTACTGATATGTCTGATAAGGAGTTAATAATCAAATTTTATAAAGCATTTCTAACACCTAACACCAAGAATGTAAAGAATCCAATTTTAAAAAACGGGCAAAGGACCTGATTAGACACTTCTCCAAAAGAGAACACACAGATGGCCGGTAAGCATTTGAAAAAATGCTCAATGTCATTAATCATGAGTGAAATGCAAATTAAAACCACCATGAGATATCAGCTCACACTTGCCAGAATGGCTTTAATTAACAAATCAACAAACAACAGCCTGACAAGGGTGGAGGTGCAGTGGATAGAGCATTGGACTGGGATCCAGAGGACCCAGATTCAAAATCCCGAGGTTGCCGACTTTAAGGTGAGTTCATCCAGCTTGAGCATAAGCTCACCAGCTTGAGCAAGGGGTCGCTGGCTTGAACATGGGATCATAAACATGACCCCATGGTTGCTGGCTTGAGCTCAAAGTTGCTGGCTTGAAGCTCCAGGTCGCTGACTTGAACCAAAGGTTGTTGGCTTGAGCAAGGGGTCACTCTCTTTGCTATATCCCCTTGTCAAAGCACATATGAGAAAGCAATCAATGAACAACTAAAGTGCTGCAACAAATAATTGATGCTTCTTATCTCTCTCCCTTCCCATCTATCTGTCACTATCTGCCCCTCTCTCTGTCTCTCTCTCTGTCACACACACACACACACACACACACAAGGCTGGCAAGAACATGAAAAAAGGGAACCTTTGTGCACTCTTGTGGGAATACAGACATGTGCAGCCACTATGGAAAACATTATGGTGTTTCCTCAAAAAAATTAAAAATAAACTACCTTAAGACACAGCTATATCCTAAGAATATCAAAACACTAATCAAAAGATGATATGACCCCCATGTTCACTGCAGCATTATTATCAATAGCATTATTATCAATAGCATTATTATCAATAGCCAAGATTTGGAAACAGTCCAAGCGTCCTTTAGTGGACAAGTAGATAAAAAAGCTGTGGTACAGCCTGACTAGGCAGTGGCGCAGTGGATAGAACCTTGGACTGGGATGCGAAGGACCCAGGTTTGAGACCCCAAGTTCACCAGCTTGAGCGTGGGCCCATCTGACTTGAGCAAAAAGCTCGCCAGCTTGGACCCAAGGTCGCTGGCTCCAGCAAGTGGTGGCTCGGTCTGCTGAAGGCCCGCGGTGAAGGCACGTGTGAGAAAGCAATTAATGAACAACTATGGTGTCGCAATGGCAATGAAAAACTAATGATTGATGCTTCTCATTTCTCTCTTCCTGTCTGTCTGTCCCTATCTATCCCTCTCTGTGACTCTCTGTGACTCTCTCTCTGTTCCTGTAAAAATAAATAAATAAATAAAATAAAGAAAAAGCTGTGGTTCATTTACATAATGGAATACCATGTGGCCAAGAAAAAGAAGGAAATTTTGCCATTTGCAATGACATGGTTAGACCTGGAGATTATTACGTTTAGTAATAAGCTATGCAGAGAAAGAAAATACCCTATGATCTCGCTTATATTTGGAATCTAATGAATACAGGAAACTGAGGAGCAAAACAGAAAAAGAGTCATGGTCACAGGGAACAGATGGACAGCTGTCAGACAGATGGGGGAAGAGAGAAAGGAATCAAAGGAGGTGAGGGGATTAGCTAAATTATATATACATAACATGTAGACAACAGAGTAGCAATTCCGAGTGGGAAAGAGGGGATGGGTGTGAGGAGGGAATAAGGGGTAAAATGGGAGTGGAAAGAGACTTTGCATGGGTCATGGGGGGCAGGATGCTTGGGGCAGAGTGTGTTTTATTGAGTGGGACAGTTGAAACAATGTCAATACAATAAATTAAAATTAAATAAAGAGAACAAATGCTGATACATTAGTATTAATTAGTAATACTTTATTGATAGTTCCTTAATTTTAACCTAATACGTACTATCTGTCTAGGATTCTATTCATATTATATCACAATTAGTGATCATGCCTCACTAAGCTATTTTTGGCTGTTGTAGTTCTTACTTTGTTTTTTATGACCTTGACTGCTTTGAGGAGTACTAATAAGGTATTTTACACTATGGCCTACTATTGAATATGTCTGCTGCATTCCTCATGATTAGACTGGGATTATGAGATACTGGGGGGAAGACTACAAAGGTAAAGTGTCATTTTTATTACATCATATCAAGAGTGCTAACTACCAACAGGACATCCCTGTGAATAGGGACCTAGATCACATGGCTAGGATAGTGTTTGTAGGATTTCTTTACTGCAAAATCACTATCATTACCCCTCATTCTGTCCTCTTTGGATGGAATTCATTATGTGTAGCCCATACTTAAGGAATAGGAGGCATGATCCTTGAAGAAAGAGCATTTTACATAATTTATCTGGAATTCTACACAAGAGATTTATCTCTATTTATGCATTTATTCTATCCAATCACTTATATATGTCATTATATACTTAAAGAATACTTCTTTTATTTCTTGACTTGAGTTATAATCGAATACTCTTTTATTTATTTTGTCACTCAAATTGTTCCAGCTTTGGCCCTTAGAGGATCTTCCAGTTGGCACATGTGTTCCTTTGACATAGCCCCATAATGATGTGCGGGGAAGAAAGGGCTGTTTCGAAACACTTCCTTATTTTCTGGCACTCTAAGATACTTTAGGTTCATCTTGTGTATTTCTTGCACTAATCCCATAATCGGCCATTTCTTCAAGGAGCCCTGGTTCTTTTTTATTAAAGAATGTTAGTATTAATAGAAACAACGTCTGAGCACTAGGTCTGCTTGTTGCTTGGGTGTTGTTACTTACAGGACATCTTATCTAATGGAGTAAAAAATATATGTGTTAGTCCTAAGTCGTGCAAATACACACATCCGTAAATATCTCTATATACAACCATCCACATTGTAGTAAGCTAAACATGAGTTTTTGATGATGTCTCCAACTCTAATACATTATTTACCACCAGGATTATTTTAGATCTCCCTTTTTGCTTATCTGTAAACTCCCATGTCAACAATGAGAAATTTGGCTCCCACTATCCACTACCCATTTACATAATTGTTTCATTCCAGTAAACATTTATAGTAGTATCAGAATTTTAACCCATATTCCACAGCCAGCATAAAAAAATCAGGGAATACAAAAGTTATCCCAGGCCCCAATGGCAGGCTCAAGTACAGAGAAAACAAGTGCCCTGGAAGAGGGCTAGACTTGCTCTAAATTGGCCACAGAGTTGGAACTCTTGAGACCAAAGACTAAGTAGGCATCTCAACCCCATGTCACAGCTCAAAATGTTTAAGCTACAATACTAGCCTCATTTGAAAGAAGAGTATATGTCCAGTGTTCCTTCCCCACAACTTTTCTTAAGGCTTTGTGCCTAGGTACTATCCAAGGATAAAGGAAAAAAGAAAGAGAAAAGTGTTAAAAAAAAAATCAACTAAACTAAGCATACTGAAATATGATAGAATTTCTGGGCAAAATGTGCACTTTCGAATCAAATTTTGCTTCATTGCAGTAATCTCATAGTTATTCCTGCCATCTTTAGGTTCTGCATATATTAGTCCGACTTCTACATAGAGGTCAGATTTAAGAACTCAGATATCATTACCAGCAACCATTCCCCCAGACTTAGAACAGATATCCATTACAAATGGATGTCATTATACATTAAAGATCTCTGGCAATTACCCATGACTCACACAATTGAAAACTCTTGCCCAGACACATCTCTTTCCTTATCAACACTGAACTTGATACTTAACCTGTCATGGCACTTTCACACTGTAATGTGATTATTGTTTACATCTTTCTTTTCCTCTTTTGGATTTCAAGCTCTCTGAGGTCAAGGGACATGTCTTACTATGTCTTTTTTTTTCTCTTTATATGAGAAGTGGGGAGGCAGAGAGACAGACTCATGCATGCACCCCACCAGGATCCACCACCAAGACCCCTACCAGGGGGATGTTCTTCCCAACTGGGGCGTTGCCCTGTTGCTCAGCAAATGAGCTACTTTAGTGCCTCAGGCGAGCCCATGGAGCCATCCTCAGCTCCAAGGGCCATCTTGCTCCACCTAGCCAAGCCATGGCTATAGGAGGGGAAGAAACAGAGAGAGAAGAGAGAGGGGGAGGGGTGGAGAAGCAGATGAGCACTTTTCCTGTGTGCCCTGACCAGAAATCAAACCCAGGATATCCACACGCCATGCAAACACCCTACCACTAAGCCAACCCACCTGGGCCATGTTTTACTATATCTACTGCAGAATTATGAATAAGTAGTTTCTGCCTTGCAGTAGAAACTCAATAAATATTAGCTCAGAAGAAGTTCTTCTTTGGTAATTTTAAACCTCATAATTTGTACATGTAAGGTTTTTTCCTCTTTATTTTGATAATGGAAAATGGGATTATTTCCTCTAATATTCACCATTCCAAGTGATGGACTTTAGGATACACTATACCAATATTTAATATTTAATATTGATATATTAAATATTACAAGATCAAAAATGTTATAAACAAACAGCAGGTATAGAAAGAATTTTCTGACCTTCCCTGAAGCAGTTCATAAGACCTCCATGTGAGAGGTACCCTCCCTAGACCAGGAGAAAGGAGTAACCTATCTTCAAAGACAAAGGGACACTGAGGGGAATCTGAATGAACAGGCCTGCCTGTTTTTCCCAGTTTACTACACTTAGTTCAGATCCTCTTTTGTCCCCACATTTCTCTACAACTCTCCACTTTTCATCAAACCTAGCCTAAAAACCGTCAAGTTTAAATACTCTTTCAGTCCTTCATTTTCTTAAGAAGGATCCTGTGCCACATAAAAATATTACATAAATTTGTATGCTTTCTCTTGTTAATCTATGCATTGTTGCAGGGATCCAATACTCCCCCACACACACCCACATACACACACAGGAAATTTCTTCTGACTCACCTACTCTGTTCAAATCAATCTGCCTATCCCAAGCCCCCAGATAAGCAGTTAAACTATAACTTGAATTGGATTACTAATTTGCTATTGTTCTCTAGATCACTGATGTGTATATATTTGTTCTCTCCAATAGACTGTAAGAACCTGAGAAATATCATTTTTAACTCTCCATTAAGTACAATTAGTGAAAAGAAAAAAAATATAACTATATTTCAAAGCAATAAGACTTTAAAGTTTCTTCTATTTCCTCTTCTTTTATTAAAAAAAAATCTCTGCTTCATCACTAATCTAAATATAAATTTAGAAATGAGATGAAAATGAAAAGTCAAAAATCAAAAAAAGAGGTAGATTCTAGATACAAAGGGTAATGCTGTATGCTATGTGTCTTCCTACACAGTAACAACAAATATCAAGCGGCAAAGCCATTTTGAAATATATGATGCATCCTCACACCACTGCAAGCTAAAATAATGGCTATGCCCATTCCTCCTTTGCAGAAGGATTACCTTCTAGATACCATCACTGTTGGGCAAATAAGTTTGTGAAATTTGTATTTTTAGGGTTTGCTCACTTTTATTGTTAAAAATGGCCACTGACCACGTAATTGAATTGTTCGGGTGATACTGTTGATTATCTTCATGCTTGGGAAGGGGCTTGGTTATGCTAAAGTGTGCTGGAGGAGGAGCTTTCATGCCTAAAACTTTTAAAAGGAGGATCTAGGAGGCCATTTTGGAAGAGGCCATGTTGTGGTTGGAGAGAAAGCAGCATGATGGTGGGGAGCTGAAGAGGAACAGAGCTGAGAGGCTTTGTGAGCTCTGCTGAACTGGTGAGAGCCATTGATTCTAGGAAAACTGGGAGAAAGTCAGTGGTTTTGGGATCCCTGACTGGAAAGGGAAGTGTTTTCCCACTGTGTGTGAATACTTGCTTGTCGGTGCAAGCTAGAATAAAAGGATGGCCCACCGTCCTCTGACTCCGCTGTTTTTTTACCATCTATCTGAACCTAATGTGAACCTGCATGTGCCAGGCAGCTGCGACAGTGGCCACGACTACTGGCTGTACAATCACTAAGTGATATTTTAACTTCTCATTCATTCAGTATTTGCTGAGCACCTACCAAATGTCTGGCCTCATTGAAGAGTTTAGGATATTTTAATAAACAAAACAAACAAGAATTGTTCCTCTATGGTAGCCATATCCTAGTAATAAATATTCTATATACTAGAGTATTATTAATGCTACTCATTAGCTTTCTCTTTTCCAGAATGAATCTCTTGATGATTGATTCCTATCTTAAAGCCTGTTTGCTCCTAAGAGGGAGAAAACCTTTGTTGCTATCCTCAAGCCCTGGTGTATATTCTTCAAATCATTCTGTAAAGATAAAAACTAATGTGGCCTGACCAGGTGGTGGCACAGTGCGTCGGATAGAGCGTCGGACTGGGATGCAGAGGACCCAGGTTCAAGACCCCGAGGTCGCCAGCTTGAGCACAGGCTCATCTGGCTTGAGCAAAAGCTTGCTAGTTTGGACCCAAGGTCTCTGGCTTGAGCAGGGGTTACTCGGTCTGATGAAGGCACGCGGTCAAGGCACATATGAGAGAGCAATCAATGAACAACTAAGGTGTCGCAACAAAAAATCTGATGATTAATGCTTCTCATCTCTCTTCGTCCCTGTCTGTCTGTCCCTGTCTGTCCCTATCTCTCTCTCTCTCTCTCTGACTTTCTCACTGTCCCTGTAAAAAATAAAATAAAAAGAAACTAATGTGGTCTGGCCATGTGGTGGCACAGTGGATAGAACATTGGACTGGGACGCAGAGGACCCAGGTTCAAAACCCCGAGGTCACCGGTTGAGTGCAGGCTCATCTGGTTTGAGCACAGCTCACCAGCTTGAGCCCAAGGTCTCTGGCTTAAGCAAGGGGTTGCTCAGTCTGCGGTAGCCCTCTGGTCAAGGCACATATGAGAAAGCAATCAATGTAAAACAAAGGTGCCACAATGAAGAATTGATGCTTCTCATCTCTCTCCCTGTCTTTCTGTCCCTATCTGTCTCTCTCTCTGTCTCTGTCACAAAAACAAAACAAACAGAAAAACTAATGCATAAACTGTGGTTACAATAATTCTAAACTGAGATCATTTTCTAGAGAATTCAAACAAAATAACTTATCTCACAATTTTATTAAAGTGACTTTAAGATTTTTTTTATTAAAACATGACTTAGACTCCCCATTCTCTGTATATAAGAAACTTAGAAGTTGCCACTCCATCTTAACAACTAAAAAGCTAAACAGACTAAAAATCAACAAATCTTTCTGGATCTCTGAGAAAAGTGAGAACACATGGCAAACTGCAGCCACCAAGACTGGAGAGACAGTCAGGCAAATACAGAGAGTCACAGCTTACTGGACCAGATATTCGCCAGCAGAAACCAATAAGGGAACCAGTACCTGGTACAAAATCTGAACATACTTGATGAAATGCTGAAGGCTGTGAACAAGTCAGAGAGTTAAAATTCCAGGGGACCCAGTCGTAGAGAGGCCTCCACTCTTTTTATCTTTTTAAAAATTTTTAAAATTTTACTTAGAAAATTAACTTTAACACGGTGACATTAATCAATAAGAGTACATAGGTTTCAGGAAAACATTTTAATAGCATTTGAGCTGTTGATTATATTGTATACCCATCACCCAAAGTAAAATGCTTTACCATCATCTTATACTCGAGAAATGCCCCCACTCTTTTGCGAGTTTTACCTCCAGGAGCACAACCAGATTCTCACAGTAAATAGAGAAAATTCCCATTATAAAGAAAATAAACCATTTTGACATACACCAGAGTGCTCTCTTCTTAACAAAGACAGCCCATAGGAAAAACTAGTCAACCAGAGACTAAATGTTTGGAGTTTATTCACAAACTAACTGACCCGGAGGAAGGGCAACACCCAACTCCAGCCCACTCTAGCCAAGCCAGAACTGAAAAGCACTGAGGTTCACAGTCCAGAGGCAGAGGCTCACTAAACAATTTCACTTATCATTATATATATTAAACTAAGCAAGCCTTCTGTCAGTGACTGAATGACCAGTAGTTGTGGCCATCACCTCAGTGCAGGTGCAGGTTCCGATCAGATTCGGGCAGACGGTAAAAAAGCCATGGAGCCAAAAACTGGTGAGCCATTCCTTTATTCTAGCTTCGCACCCAGCAGGTGAGTAAAACACACAGGGCTCCAAAACCCACTCATTCAGAGCTCACAAAGCTACTGACACATCCAGGTTTTCCTAGAACCAAAGGCCCCCACCAGCTTAGCCACCTCTGGTTCGCCATCTGTATACCTTCTCTCTTCTTATCTCTGCACAAAATGGCTACTCCTTCAGCACCTGCCATCTTGGCTTCCTTCTCCCTTCTCTTCCTTCTTCCTCCTTTTTCAAAAAACTACTAGGGCCCACAAAGGAACCTCCTCCTGTACACACTAGCATAACAATGGCCCTTCCCAAGCAGGAAGGTAATTTAATTAGCAGTTTCACCTGGTAGCGTCATTTTTAATAAAGTGAGCAAACATAAAAATCACATTTTACAAACTTATTTGCCCAACAGTGGCAATGATGGACCTTGAGTTCAGCTAAGAGAGAATGCAGAACTAAGAACTCTAGTGCAAGAGAAAATTTACTCAGCAAGCAAAGTGAAAGTACACTCAAAAGAAAGACGAGAGTGGGTTGCTCAAACTGCTGTTTGGCCTTTTAGAAAGAAAGTCACAGAGGCAGAAGAAGTGAAACAGTTGGGCTTTATGGACTCAGGAAACCAGTTACAGAGGCAAAAGAAAGGCTCTTAGAGCTTAGGAAATATGAACCTAGGATAAGAAGGTGGGAGAGGTGTGCTCCAGAAAAGGAAAGAATGTCCTGGGTTCTTTGTCTTAAGAGCTTTTATCTGTTTTCTAAAAACAGAAATTTTAGGGGACATCTCAAGAGATTCCAGCTTTCCAAGTGTATCCTTTCAGGGTCATGATCTCTACTGATTGGTCAGTGCTAGGGTTTGGAATCCTTAGTACTGTAATTGTATCTGATTCTGATGTCAGCCATGGTGTCATTTAGTCTGATTTTGCTTCTTTTCTGGGCTTGGAGCTGAAACACTACTGAGTACTAAATGTTCTCTAGTTTGACCAAAACTCTGTCTCTGTGGTCAACAGATGAGAGGCTTTTTCCCTAAGATTATTTGATGCTGATCAGACCCTCACTGTCCTGAGGGCTTAATGCTTAAGCAAGTGGTCATGCAAGGCAGAAGGAGGTGGGTGAGTCAGAGTCCTGGATGAGGTCAGTTTGAATCAGCTATCTATCTCAGTTTCCCCATTCCACCTCCCAAAAAATTTCCTAACTTCTTAACTATGTTGTCTCACTATCACTGAATTTTATACTTTTCAACACACTGCTCTAACATTGTATATATGCTTCATACACGACTACTTTACTTATTTACTTTTTTAATGAAAGAGAGACAGACAGGAAGGAAGTGAAATTAGAAACATCAACTTGTAGCTGTGCCACCTTGGTTGTTCATCGATTGCTTCTTATATGTGCCTTGACCAGGGAGGCTCCAGCTGCACTAGTGACCCCTCACTTAAGCCAGCAATCTTGGGCTCAAACCAGAAATCTTGAGCTTCAAGCAAGCGACCTTTGGGCTCAAGCCAGAAAACATGGGGTTATGCTTATGACCTCATGCTTGCAACCCCACACTCAAGCTGGTGAGCCTGCACTCAAGCCAACAAGCTCATGCTCAAGCTGGCTACCTCAGTGTTTCAAGCCTGGGTCCTCAGCATCCCAGGCTGATGTTCTTCTATTCACTGTGCCACTGCCTGGTCAGGCCATATACGACTTCTTAAAATATGAATTATCTTTAACTTTTCAATTATCTGCATTTGTAGAAATATATTTTGAGTGAAGAGGCAAAATTAGATGAATCTGTTATGAAAATCCTTCCTCGTTTCTACTAAACTCTTGCCCATAAACAAGAATCCTGCTTGTGTGGGGTGTGTCTGTGTGTGTATTTCTCTTTAGTACTCTAATCACTCTTTAGCTTGTTTTCCCTACAACTCCTACATCATTTTTTCTTTGCATTCGTGTTTAGTGATGAGTTCTGCCCATGTTATTTTGAGGCTTGTTTTTCTTCTTTAAGTTAACAACCTTACATTTGTCCCTAGTGAATTGCATGCTGTTTGTTGCTCACTTAAATCTCTACTACATCAAAATCTATTAAAGTGATTTACTCCTACAGCATAACCATTTCAGGGTAACAGAAATAGAAATCAGCATCATTTGATTTGAACATAAATGCGTTTGCCTATAAGAAATGTTTTCAAATATACAATGGCAGAAACAGTAATGTTTTTATTCAATTTCATTTATGCAATGAACTGTTGAACAGTTAGCTGGACTAAGGCATTATCAGGTATATAAAGTATAGTAATAAATTGTTCATACCTTACTATTTAACTTTAGTAATGTTCTTTTTAAAGACTTTATTTATTCATTTTAGAGAGGGGAGAGAGAAAGAGAGAAGGGGGAGGATCAGGAAGCATTAACTTCTATATTTGCCTTGACTGGGCAAGCGCACAGTTTTGAACCAGTGACCTGAGTTCCAGGTCAACATTTTATCCATGCACCACCACAGGTCAGGCCTTACCATCTAACTTTAAACCTTAAATCCATATGGAGATTGTCAGCATGCCTGACATACATATGAGAGCAATCATCTGTTTTTAATAGTAATGTCACTCTGAGTGATTCCTAGTCAGATAAAGTGATAGTGGAAATAATATGCCTGCTATGCATCAATACAATTTCTCTATTTTTTCATCAAGAATTTATTTATTAAGAAATTTCCTAAATATGTTTTGTGGGATATAGAAAAATCAGCTATCATTCCTGTACTCAATAAGTGTCTGTCTTTTCTTAAGTAAGAAGATAGAATCAGCACAGATGAAAAACAGCAAATGAAATTCATTAGTATTATGTTAAATTCTAAATTATGCAGATGGAGTCTCAGTATTCTCAAATGTTAAGAGAAAGCATTTGGAGTTGATGGAATAGAGAAGGCCCTGAGAAGACACAGGACTCAAGCCAGCGTGTAGATAATAGGTTAGTTGTTAAGTAAACAGATGGAAAAAGGCCATTCCAGGCAAAGATTACAACACAGAAGGCCACATGTTTTCACAGGACACAAAAGCAGCTGGCCTGACTAGAGTAGAAGCTGTGTAGAGGGGCAGTGAGAAATATTATTAGGTAGCAATTGATAGAATATAACTGCATTATATTCTTAAAAGAGACTAAACTTTAAGGTATTAGGTATTGTGGGACATTAGGTCAAGTGATGAAATTATGTAAACACAGATTCAGCTTTAAACTTTCAGCTGTGAAATAAAAGAGTATATTATAAGATGACTAGACAGACTATTTTTAGGTGGCACTGCTCTCAGAGATAAACATCATAATTTCTCTTCTGAAAAAGGTAATATACTTTGTGCCAAGATGACTTCCCTGAAAATATTATGTAAACACTTTCAAAGAGAGATCCCTTTCATGAGAGGGGAAAACAGTCCTCTTGTATATGTTAGTAATGTTGAAAACAGCTACGTGCTTTTATTTTAAATTGAATTTATTGGGATGACACTGGTTAACAAAATTATACAGGTTTCAGGTTCCTAATTCTACAACACATCTCTGGACACCGTATTGTGTGTTCCCCTTCTCAAGTCAACACTTTATCCATCACCATTTATCCTCCCCTCCCCTCCTCTACCTCCTCCCACCGCCATCACCACACTGTTGTTTGTGATACAATTTAAGACCAAAAAAGCATACGCATCTTAACTAGAAAGGCCTACAACCCAAATTTCAGGTAGAGAATTTTATTCAGACAACCATACAATGAGTCACTAAACATGTTACAATATAAATAATGTAATTAAAAATAAAGAAAGCTAATTCAGGTTTTGCCACACAATGAACAGTCAAAAATATTAGTCTATATTCTTTATTTGTTTTGTTTTGTTTTGTTTTTTCTTTGCTGATATTGTTGCAATATCAGGAAATTCACCTTTTTCCAGAATAACAGCACATTTTCCTATGATTTACAGAATACGGAGGAGCCTCTAGCTTCATAGAAATGCTCTTTAATATTTCAAGATTTTTTAGCAATAATGTTCTTTTTATAAATTAACTTTCCTTATTTTTTTAATAAATGAGAGGCAGGGAAGAAGAGAGGTAGAGACACAGTTTCCCACATGCACCCCAACCAGGATCCACCTGGCAAGCCCCCTAGAGGGTGATGCTCTGCCCACCAGGGGCTGCTGCTATGTTACTTGGCAACCGAGGTATTTCAGCACCTGAGGTGAAGCCATGGAGCTATCTATCCTCAGTGTCTGGGGTCATCTTGCTCAAACCAATTGAGCCATGGCTGCAAGAGAGGGGGAGGAGAGAGAGAGATAGAAAAAGAGAAGGGAGAGTGGTAGATAAGCAGATGGTCGCATCTCCTGTGTGCCCTGACCGGGAATCAAACCCAGGACTTTCATGTGCTAGACCGACACTCTACCGCTGAGACAACCAGACAGGGCCACAATAATGTCCTAATGCAATAAATTTGTAAGTACAGGCTTGGAATTTTTAACAGAAACACTGGGAAGACTACTATAGAATGTTTGAACCCCAAAATTTAGGAGTCAGAGAGACAAAAGTAACTGACCTATGACCATGTCATAAGCCAGGAAGGCCTTAGTTTAAATTGAAGATTTCCACTGATGTTAAAAAAAAATTAGTAACAAAATTTAATCTGCAGCTTTCAAACATTACATAAATCCTGCCTGAGGTAATGGAGTTGATACTGTACTGGTACACACTGATAGAGCCATACCTATTTTTTAATTAACACTTTGAGTAGTACAAACATTCATGTACATCCTTGTGCCTCCTGAACATCCAGAGTATGATTGATTTATCTTAAAAATATGTAAGGCAGCATTAAAAAAGGCAAATGTATGTTCTTCTTGTTTCCATAAATTGGTTATCAAACAAACATGATTTTAAGTTAATAAAATTGTAACTGGAACTAATTTCATTTTTTTAAATATATATTTTATTATTATTAATTCTAATGGGGTGACACCAATAAATCAGGGTACATATGTACAATGAAAACATCTCCAGGTTATCTTATCATTCAATTGTGTTGCATACCCATCACCCAAAGTCAAATTGTCCTCTGTCACCTTCGGAAAACAGTTTGGAGATTCTTCAGAAAATTAAAAAAACTAATTTCATTTTTTTTTAAAAAAATCTCACTCTCGGGGGTCAGTGAGAATGAAAAAACTCACTACTCAAAGGGTTAATGAAATATTTCTAGTTTAGATAATAAGTAGCTGCAGTCTGAGCCTCCTACTTCCTCATACTCTGGCTGTTCCAGCATGGTAGAGACTCTGGAGGTCACAGCCCACTGCTGGGGGCTGAATCCCAGAAGAACAAATTATACCTTAATAACATGGCCAGTCAATGTTTTATCCCCATCTTAGACCCCCAAGTCTCCTTTGCTCCTTGCTCTTCCCCAAAATAAGACTTGTAGGAACTGTAGGAATTGCAGTGTACATACAAACTGGTTGTTAAATGCAGGATTTTGACTTATGTGAACCTGTTGTTTCCTGTTTATTCTTTAAGACAATCTCCACCCTTTACAAGTTTCTTTTCCTGTTAGCTCCTGCTTCTGTTAACCAAAGAAGAGATTTAAGCTGTGTTAAAGAACAAAAAGCATTTATTTAAGTTTTGCAATCTGGAAGTCACAGATTCAGTTAGTAACATAAATTGTGCTCGGAAGAGAACAAAAGAAGATAGGAAATCTATAAGTGTGACTCTCATTTAGGTCCTCCATGCCAATGAAGGATTCTGGCTAGTTAACTGGATTTGGTCAGTTACAATATGCAAACAGGGAAAGCAACAACTACAAAGAGAAAGTAAAACCATTATGTCCATGGAACAGTTGTTCCAGGATGTTTATGGCTCAGTCTTGAGCAGAGTTTAGCAACAGGCTAGCAACTTAACAGCAGCTCCGAGAACTGAGGCATAAGACCTGCATAGGCTTCATGTTTTCAGTGGCTTCCTGAGTCTATTTTAAGTCATTTTCTTAGCAATGTTTATTTCATTTTATTTTCTTCATTACCACTCCATGCGTGTTGCCTGCCGTACAAGGCTTTAGAGAAATAACCTTAGTCCCCTGGATAAATTACATGCAATGAAGATGTGGCATGCTCATTTTAATAAGGCCAAGAGTATCTCTGCATTGTGTTCTGAAATGGCTGGAAATCCTTATTTAAATATTCTAAATATCAAATTTCATGTAATCAGTTTATGCCCCTTCACCTTTATCAGTAGATCTCACTGTATTCTCCATCCAAAAGAGAACAGACTGCTCTGCCTTTATCAAATTATTAAACATCTTCAAGAAATGAAACTTGATTTGAAATTCCAATGCATGATTGCCTGCCTCAGTTCCAAAGTACACAGGAAGTCCTGAATCTTGCTTTTCATCCAGAGATATCCATCAGGAAGGGGGTTCCTTGTGTTGATGTAAAGACCAGCAGAGGCAAGGTGGATGTAATTTCAGACCTAGTTATTCACCTGACAAGCTGACAACAAGGTTGGTTCTTGGAAAATTGCTAAGAATAAAACTTTGTGATTGTATTATGGATCACCCCAGCAGTCATCTCAGTTTCTCCATTCTGTTACCATAAATCCTCCACAACAGGGTTAGGAGGATGTAAACTGACCCTGATTGACAGTTCTGAACAGGGACTTGGGAGTTAGGGCAACTTACTTTACCAGGATCACATTTAGCTTTTTCATCTGAAAAATGAGCATACCGACAGTTTTTCAGTGGCAGCATAATACTTCTATGTATTAATCTGTAAGTTTAATCTGTCTTGCTATGCTCACCAAGTTCTTTCAATTGTATGCCAGGGACTTTTCATTCTCTCAGTCTAATCAGATAAAACTGAATCACTTATAGCACCAACAGGAAAAAGAAAAAGAAAAAGCATGAGTGTTTAGGGTAGGGCAAAAGATTCAAGAGTCTGCTGTAAACTTGAAGAGAAATTTACTCACTTGGAGGAACAAGATCAGCATCGTACTAAGAAAGAAATGGAAGAGACAGACAAGGCCTATAGACTTGTTTAAGAGGAATAGAAGGACCGTGAGAATCACTATCCAATCTGAACATGAAGCAGCTTAATGAAAGGTGGATAAACACTGAGCTATCCCTTTGGAAGCCTGTGGATAAGGCCCATGGGGGGTGAGGACGATGGAGCCGCAGAGACCCAACTCCGGGGACAAGGTTTAGTGATGCAAATCCACTTTATTCAGGAAATAAACAAGCTTATATGCATGGGTTCAGCCAATAGGATGTTATAGTAGGGCAAATGGCCAAAATAGGTCGGGAGGCTGCCTGGCTGGCACTGAGTCATTTCCATATAGCAGGCGAGGTCCCTTCCTGGGTGATCCAAGAAGGGATTCAGGAGCTAAAGTATTCTCACAGCATTGCATCAGCCATAGCTGCTAGGTAAATGCTCTGCGCTCTACCTACTGATGCCATCTAGGGAAGGTTCAAAATTCTAATTTCCCAATATTGACCCGTTCTCACTTTGGAGTGACACTTATCTGTGCCCCTACAAATAGTTCCTAACAACTTCAAAAACACATACCCCAAAATGTGTCATAAAGTAACACACTGTCTTATGGTTCTGAACACTCCTACGAGTCCCAGAAAAGAAAGGTCTGTATACAGTACTTTGTAAATGTTGGTGATATGAAAGAAAAGCTACTTCCTGATGTTCCTTCTTTACAGTGACTAAACTTTATGAAATCATACTCATAACTAGTCTGGCCATGATAGTAATGTTACTTGTTTTTAATCACAATAAGTTTTACTTACTAGTATAAAGCCTGACACTTTCTTAAGAATGACTTCCTCTTCTGTGAAATGGGATACAGCCCACATCACAATGCTTTTGTGAGTCAAACATAGACTCTAAATAAATGTACGTGTGTGCATGTGCTTTTCTCTTTTGTACTATGAACATTAGGGCAGACTCACCAATCTGCACAAAGACAGAGACACAGACAACCATGAATGATCTAAGCCAGGAGTTCCCAAACTTTTTACACAAGGGGCCAGTTCACAGTCCCTCAGACTGTTGAAGGTCCAAACTATAAAAAACAAAACAAAACTATGAACAAATTCCTATGCACACTGCATATATCTTATTTTAAAGTAAAAAAACAAAACAGGAACCAATACAATATTTAAAATAAAGAACAAGTATATTTAAATCAACAAACTGACCAGAATTTCAATGAGAACTATGAGTGCGGATGCATTCTGTGCTCCTCTCACTGACCACCAATGAAAGAGGTGCCCCTTCCGGAAGTGTGGCGGGGCCCAGATAAATGGACTCAGGGGGCCGCATGCAGCCCGTGGGCGATAGTTTGGGGAAACCTGATCTAAACCTTCGTCTTCCCACCCACAAAAGCTCATGCAATCTCCCCCAAATAGCTAGAGCTGCACTGGTAAGGTGAAAGGGGAGTGGGAGTACCTCAGAGTTTATCCAAAAGATACAGTATAAGCTAAAGGGTTTCAAACAAGAACAGATAAACAGAGCATTATTAGGTAGCTAAATGTATAATTTTATATGTCACTCAATCCACAGGAAAATTATGAATATACAAAAGATGTTATGTTAGTAGCCTCCCACAGCATCTCCTAAGTCTTAAGATATTAAAGAAGAATCCCTAATTTTTAGAATTAAACATTACTTCCTTATTCAAAGTACAGGGTTTCCATTGGTTAAAAAAAAAAATTCAGGCACCAAAAGATGCATTAAGGAAATATACTATTGAGCTGAGTGATTAAACATGCAGCATTGCTAAGGAAAATTGAAAAAAGATATAATGAAATGAAAAAATATTCCTTGTTCTTGGATAGAAAGAATAAATATAGTCAAAATGACTATATTACCCAAAGTGATATACAAATTTAATGCAATTCCCATCAAAACTCCAATGTCATATTTTAAAGAAATGGAACAAAAATCATCAGGTTTATATGGAACTATAAAAAATCCTGAATAGCCAGAGAAATGCTAAGGAAAAAGAACAAAGCTGGGGGCATTATAATACCTGACTTCAAATTATATTATAGAGCCACGATAATCAAAACAGCATGGTATTGGCAGAAAAATAGACACTCAGACCAATGAAACAGAATAGAAAGCCCAGAAATAAAACCACATGTATATGGTCAAATAATTTTTGATAAAGGGGCCAATAACATACAATGGAGAAAAGAAAGCCTCTTCAACAAATGGTGCTGAGAAAACTGGAAAGCCACATGCAAAAAAAATGAAACTCAACTATAGTTTGTCCCCTTGTACCAAAATTAATTCAAAATGAATCAAAGACCTAAATATAAGACCTGAAACAATAAATATCATAGAAGAAAACATAGGTACTAAACTCATGGACCTTGATTACAAAGAGCACTTTATAAACTTGACTCCAAAGGCAAGGGAAGTGAAAGCAAAATTAAATAAATGGGACTACATCGGACTAAGAAGCTTTTGCACAGCAAACGAAACTGACAACAAAAATAACAAACAGCCAACTAAATGAGAGATGATATTTTCAAACAACAGCAGATAAAGGCCTAATATCTAAAATATACAGAGGAGACTGAAGATGGCGATGGAGTAGGCGGACGTACCAACTTCCAACTCCCAGAACCAAAGTGGATTATAACTCAATTTTAAGAACCATCATCTGGATAAACCAACTTTGAACTAAACTAAGTGGACTCTTCAACCAAGGAACACAGAAGAAGTCACATTGAGACTGGTAGGAATAGCGAAAACGCGAAGAGGGCTGCCCAACTCCCCGGAGCAAACGGCAGCCCGGAGAGACCCGTGTGGCGGGAGGAGAGTTTGGCAGAGACGGAGGGACCTGGGTCCCAGGAACCAAGCCCCAGCCTGCAGTCCCAGAGCCTGGAAGAGGTGTTTGGACTGTATTGAGCTGTGAAACAAGTGAGAATACTGTTTGTGAGAAAGAGAGTTTTCTCAGACCCAAGATTCTTTTTAAAGGGACAGCACAAAAAACCTCCCTCACAACCACGCACCTGGGGCTCCGGGGAATGGGAACAGAGGAGAGGACCAGAGCAGCAGGAAGGCACAGGGAGAAACACTCTGAGGGACAGCCACCCTAATTCCTGGACTAAGTAACTTCCCTAATTGAAAACGAATACTGCCCCTGGAACTAGCAACATCAGCAAAGGGAGACAGGACACCAGCCAAACAAGCTCTCCCGCGGCAATTAGAGCAAAGCTGCTTAGAGGGAGCAAGCTCCCAGGCCTACAGTATGGAGACTTAAGGCACTTCCTACTCTGCTGAGCGTTGCTGAAAGGATGGTGGCGGCAGGACGCTGAAACGCGGTTCTGTCCTTGTGGGCGGAGGCCAAGCCGGTGTGAGCTCAGTCTAGCCCAGCTGGGGCAGAGGGGAGGCACGAAAGCGGTCCAGCAGCTGCGGGCCTGCCTGTAATCCCACCTGCGGGGACAAAGCGGGAGGCCAGGAACGGGCAGAGATCTGCTCTGCGACCCTGCGTAAGCCAGCCTTGACCACGGGGACGGGGCTAGGACCAGTGACGGACGAGGGCTCATGGCTGAGATCATGGTACCAGCCACGCCCAGCCGGAAAAACTGCTGTTTGCCATCCTGCGTGCGTGAGCTGGCTCCAAACGCGAGGGGCAGGGTAGAGCCCGGGGCCAGCGGAAACTCGCAGCTGAATGCAAGCCAGGAAACATGCCCGGCCCAATGAACCACACTTTGCAATCCTTCATGCGCAAGTTGACTCCAAACCCGGGGGAGGGGTAGAGCCTAGGATGGGCGGAAGCTCACAGCTTAAAGCAAGCCAGCAAACATGCCCGGTCCAATAAATTGCAGTTTGCGACCATGCTCAGGAGGGCCCTGGCCTCGAGGGAGGGGCTAAAGCTCCGGACGGGCAAAGGCTCACAGCTGAGAGCACGTCAAAAGCCCTGCCCAACCCACGAAACTGTGGCGAGCAGGCTCTGACTGTGGGTGCTGGCCAGAAGCCCGGAAACAGGCTGGGTCCGCAGTTGAGCAAAGGTGCTCACCTCTACTCTTGGTGCTGAGGCTTGTGGCTTGAGTGACAGCCCCTCCCGTGGAGGAGAAGCGGAAATCACAGCAACAGCCGCAGTGGGCCTGCGCTGGCAACGCCCATACCCAACCGCCCTAGGCAGTGGAAGAGGGGGTGGTGGGCCTGCAGACAGACCACACCTAGAGAACACAAAGGTAACACCTACTAGACTCCAGTGGCCACACTTGGTTATACACAGATAAAATGGGCAGGCAGAGAAATGCAAACCAAATCAATCAAGAGAAATCTCCAGAGAAGGACCTGAATGAACCAGATATAACCAAATTACCAGAAGCAGAATTTAGAATAATAATAGTTAGGATGTTCAAAGAAATTAGAGCAACAATGGATAGTCATTATGAACACCTAAATAAAGATATAACAACTATAAAAAACAAAATTGAAATAATAAAAAAGAATGAGACAGAAATGACAAATACAGTATCAGAACTGAAGATCAAAATGGAAGGAATTAAAAGCAGGATAAATCACGCTGAGGATCGAATAAGTGAGTTAGAGGACACAATAAACAAAGGCACAGAAGCAGAGAAGAAAAAGGAAAAGAGATTCAAAAAAGGTGAGGAATCTAAGGGAGCTCTGTGACAACATGAAGAGAAACAACATTCGCATCATAGGGGTGCCAGAAGAAGAGGAGAGAGGACAGGAAATGGAAACTTTGTTCAATCAAATCATAGCAGAAAACTTTCCTAAATTAAGGCTGGAAAACACTCCACATATTCAAGAAGCACACAGAACTCCATTAAAGAAAAACCCAAAAAGATCTACACCAAGACACATCATAGTTAAAATACCAAAGCTAATGGATAAAGAAAAAATTTTAAAAGCTGCTAGAGAAAAAAAGGCTATCACCTACAAAGGAGCCCCCATAAGGATGAAATCAGACTTCTCAACAGAAACATTTGAGGCCAGAAGGGAATGGCAAGATATAATCAAAGTAATGCAGTACAAGAACCTACAACCAAGACTACTCTATCCAGCAACGCTAACGTTTAAAATTAAAGGAGAAATAAAGAGCTTCCCAGACAAAAAAAGCCTCAAGGAATTCATTAAAACCAAACCAATTCTGCAAGAGATACTAAGGGGTCTGTTGTGAACACTTCAAAGGGAGGAAAGAATAGAGCAAAAGAAGAATACAGCTTTAAAGAATAAAATGGCAATAAACAACTACATATCAATAATAACCTTAAATGTAAATGGATTAAATAATCCAATCAGAAGACATAGGGTAGCTGTGTGGATAAGAAACAGGACCCATATATATGTTGTCTACAAGAGACACACCTTAAAACAAAAGATGCACATAGACTGAAGGTAAAAGGATGGAAAAAAATATTTCATGCAAATGGAAATGAAAAAAAAGCAGGGGTAGCAATACTTATATTAGACAAAATGGACTTTAAAACAAAGGCTGCAGTAAGAGATAAAGAAGGACACTACATAATATAAAGGGAACAATTCAACAGGAAGATATAACCATTAAAAATATCTATGCACCAAATATAGGAGCCCCGACATACATAAAGCAGACTTTGATGGATATAAAGAGCGAGATTAACAGCAATACTATCATAGTAGAAGATTTCAATACGCCACTAACATCACTGGATAGATCCACAAGAAAGAAAATTAATAAAGAAACAGCAGACTTAGAGGATACACTAGATCAACTTGATTTAATAGATATCTTCAGAACTTTTCACCCTAAAGCAGTAGAATATACATTCTTCTCAAGCACTCATGGTACGTTTTCTAGGATAGACCACATGTTAGGACACAAAAATGGTCTCAATAAATTTAAGAAGATTGAAATCATATCAAGCATTTTCTCTGATCACAATGCCATGAAACTAGAAATTAACCACAAAAGAAAAACTGAAAAATACTCAAACACTTGGAAACGAAATAGCATGATATTAAATAATCAATAGATTAACAATGAGGTCAAAGAAGAAATAAAAAAGTTTCTAGAAACAAATGATAATGAGCATATATCAACTCAAAATTTATGGGACACAGCAAAAGCAGTACTGAGAGGGAAGGTCATTGCACTACAGGCATATCATAAGAAGCTAGAAAAAGCTCAAATAAGCAACCTGACCCTGCAGCTAAAAGAACTAGAAAAACAAAAGCAAATAAAACCCAGGACAAGTAGAATAGAGGAAATAATAAATATCAGAGCCTAAATAAATGACATAGAGGCTAAGGAAACAATACAGAGGAACAATGAAACGAGAAGCTGTCTTTGAAAAGTTAAACAAGATTTATGAATCTTTAACTACACTCACTAAGAAGAAAAGAGACAGGACTCAAATAAAAAAAATTAGAAAGGACAGTGGAGAGATAAAAACTGACACAACAGAAATACAAAGCATTGTAAGAAAATATTATGAAAAAGTCCATGCCAAAAAATTAGACAATCTAGGTGAAATGGACAAATTTCTTGAATCATATAACCTTCCAAAAATCAATCTGGAAGAATCAGAACACCTAAACAACCAATTACAACAAATGAGATCGAAACAGTTATCAAAAAACTCCCAAAAAAGAAAAGTCCTGCGCCTGAAGGCTTAACAAGTGAATTCTATCAAAAATTCAAAGAAGAACTAACTCCTTTCCTCCTCAAGCTTTTTTCAAAAAATTCAAGGGGAAGGAAGACTTCCAAACGCTTTCCATGAGGCGAGCATAATTCTGATCCCCAAACCAGGCAACGACAACACAAAGAAAGAAAATTATAGGCCTATATCCCTGATGAATTTAGACACTAAAATTCTCAACAAAATATTAGCCAACCAGATCCAGCAATATACGTAGAAAATCATACAACATGATCAAGTGGGATTTATTCTGGAGAGGCAAGGCTGGTTCAATATTCGCAAATCAATCAATGTGATTCACCACATAAACAAAAGGAAGGACAAAAATCACATGATAATTTCAATAGATGCAGAAGAGGCATTTGATAAAATTCAGCACCCATTCATGCTCAAAACTCTCAGTAAAGTGGGAATACAGGGATCATTCCTTAACATGATAAAGGCCATCTACAACAAACCCACAGCAAACATCATACTAAATGGACAAAAATTAAAAGCAATCCTCTTAAGGTCAGGAACCAGGCAGGAATGCCCCCTTTCACCACTTTTATCCAACATAATTCTGGAAGTCCTAGCTACAGCAATCAGAGAAGAAGAAGAACTAAAAGGCATCCAAATTGGAAAAAGAAGTAAAACTGTCATTTTTTGCAGATGATATAATATTGTATATAGAAAACCCTAAAGTCTCCGTCAAAAAACTACTGGACCTTATAAATGAATTCAGCAAGGTGGCAGGATATAAAATTAATACTCAGAAATCAGAGGCATTTCTATATACCAACAATGAACTGTCAGCAAAAGAAATTAAGGAAACTATCCCCTTCACTATTGCTGCCAAAAAAATAAAGTACCTAGGAGTAAATTTAACCAAGAAGGTTAAGAACTTGTACTCGGAAAATTATAAAACATTGATAAAAGAAATCAAGAAAGATACAAACAAGTGGAATCATATACCGTGCTCATGGCTAGGAAGAATAAACATCAGTACAATGTCTATATTACCCAAAGCAACTTATAAATTCAATGCAATACCAATTAAAATACCAATGACATACTTCAAAGATATAGAACACATATTCCAAAATTTTTTTATGGAACCAAAAAAGGACACAAATAGCCTCAGCAATCTTAAAAAGAAAAATAAAGCAGGAGGTATCACTCTTTCGGATATCAAGGTTTACTATAAGGCCATTATACTCAAGACAGCCTTGTACTGGCATAAGAACAGGCACATAGATCAATGGAAGAGAACAGAGAACCCAGAAATAAACCCACACCTTTATGGACAACTGATATTTGACAAAAGAGGAAAGAACATACAATGGAGTATGTTCTTTAACAAACGGTGTTGGGAAAATTGGACATCTACCTGCAAAAATATGAAACTAGACCATCAAGTTACACATTCACAAAAACAAACTCAAAATGGATAAAAGACTTAAACGTAAGCTGTGAAACCATAAGCATCTTAGAAGAAAACATAGGCAGCAAGCTCTCTGACATCTGTAGCAGAAATATATTTGCCGATTTATCTCCACTGGCAAATGAAATAAAAGGCCAGATAAACAAATGGGACTATATCAAACTAAAAAGGTATGTTCTTTAACAAACGGTGTTGGGAAAATTGGACATCTACCTGCAAAAATATGAAACTAGACCATCAAGTTACACATTCACAAAAACAAACTCAAAATGGATAAAAGACTTAAACGTAAGCTGTGAAACCATAAGCATCTTAGAAGAAAACATAGGCAGCAAGCTCTCTGACATCTGTAGCAGAAATATATTTGCCGATTTATCTCCACTGGCAAATGAAATAAAAGGCCAGATAAACAAATGGGACTATATCAAACTAAAAAGGTTTTGCTCAGCTAAAGACAATAAGAACAGAATAAAAAGACAAACCACACAATGGCAGAACATATTCGACAGCACGTCTGATAAGGGGTTAATACCCAAAATTTATAAAGAACTTATAAAACTCAACACCAGCAAGACAAACAATCCAATCAAAAAATTGGAAAAAGAAGTGAATAGAAATTTCTCCAGAGAGGACATACTGATGGCCAAAAGGCTGATGAGAAAATGCTCAACATCACTAATTATTTGAGAAATGCAAATTAAAACCACAATGAGATATCACCTCACACCAGTCAGAATGGCGCTCATCAGCAAAACAACACAGAATAAGTGCTGGCGAGGATGGGGAGTAAAGGGAACCCTTCTGCACTGCTGGTGGGAATGCAGACTGGTGCAGCCACTGTGGAAAACAGTATGGAGATTCCTCAAAAAATTAAAAATCGAAATGCTTTTTGACCCAGCTATCCCACTTATAGGAATATACCCTAAGAACAACATAGCACTGTTCAAAAAGAAGAAATGCACCCCCATGTTTGTGGCAGCATTGTTCACAAAAGCGAAGATCTGGAAATAGCCCAAGTGTCCATCAGAGGACGAGTGGATTAAAAAGCATTGGTACATATATACTATGGAATACTACTCAGGCATAAAAAATGATGACATTGGATCATTTACAACAAAATGGATGGACCTTGATAACATTATACGGAGTGAAATAAGTAAATCAGAAAAAAACAGAACAGCATGATTTCATACATAGTTGGGACATAAAAGTGAGACTATGAGACATGGGCAAGAGAGTGGTGGTTATGGGTTGGGGTGGGAGGGGAGGGTGGGATAGGGAGGAGGGGAGGGTCACAGGGAAAACCAGATGGAAGGTGATAGAGGACAATTTGACTTTGGGTGACGGGAATGCAACACAATTGAATGATGGGATAATCTGGAGGTGTTTTCATTGTACATATATACCCTGATTTATTGGTGTCATCCCATTAAAAATTACTAATAATAAAAAAAGCTAAAATATACAAAGAACTCATAAAACCCAACAACAAACAAGCAAACAATCCAATAAAAAAATGGAAGTGGACATGAACAGACACTTCTTCCAGGAAGAAATACAAACGGCCAACAGATATATGAAAAGATGCTCATTAAAAAACTACAATGAGATACCACCACTTCATACCTGTTAGATTAGCTATTATAAACAATATAGGTAATAACAAGTGTTGGAGAGGGGAAAAAGAAACCCTCATCCACTGTTGGTGGGAATGTAAAGTAGTACACCATTATGGAAGAAATTATGGTGGTTCCTCAAAAAATTAAAAATAGAACTACCATTATCACCCAGCAATTCCCCTACTGGGAATATACACCCATAACTCAAAAACACTGGTACGTAAAGACACATGCAACACCATGTTCATTGCAGCATTGTTCACCTTGGCCAAGACATGAAAACAACCAAAAAAGCCCTTCAATAGGTGATTGGATAAAGAAGATGTGGTACATATATACTATGGAATACTACTCAGCCATAAGAAATGATGACATTGGATCATTTACAACAATGTGGATGGACCTTGCTAACATTATACTGAGTGAAATAAGTAAATAAAAAAAAAACTAAGAAATATATGATTCCATACATAGATGGGACATAAAAATGAGACTCGGGGACATGGACAAGAGTTTGGTAGTTGGGGGGGAGGGGAAGTGAGGAGTTGGGGGGAGAGGAGGGACACAAAGAAAACCTAATAGAAGGTGACAGAAGACTATATAACTTCGGGTGATGGGTATGCAACATAATCAAATGTCTTCAAAATAACCTTAAGATGTTTTCTCTGAACCTATGTACCCTGATTAATCAATGTCACCCCATTAAATTTAATAAGGAAAAAGAAATGCAGGCGCACGGTCCTACTGCAGCCTGAGTTAGAATCTGATTTCTAACACAAGTCCCAGGTGATTTGCATGCACACTCTGTTTCAGAAACAATGTCTGAAGGGTCATGATTCCTCTTCAGTCCTATCAAGCATTCAGTTGCCCTTCCTACTTATTAGAAATCAGTCAAAGGAAACTGCCCTATAGAACATACAATTTCCAGAATGTTCATAGATTAAAATTTAAAAAGATAATTTTCAGAAAGTGCTATTCTCAGATCTATTATTGGCAAATGTCTTAAACATTTGCAAAGAAAAATAAGAGCAGATGCTTACTGTTCCATCACACTGGCCATCTTTAATCCTCAGATACATTTGTGCATTTTTCACACTTTCAAACATGCAAATCCCAGCGCTGATTTTATGCACTTTCCAGTAGGATTTTTCAGACTGGTTTCCCACTCCAGTGCAGCTGCCATCAGGTTGGAGACACAGGGCCTGGCTAAGGCTGGTAGCAAGTAGAACCACAGCATGGTTGAGGAACACACCCTTCAGAGCAACAAACACAACAGAAAAGCAATAAATAACAAGCTCATGTTTTGCTAGAGGAATATGACAATAGAGTTTGTTCTCTTACAGAAATTGTAGTGATTAGGATCTTACCAAAAGCTTGGTGGTTAAAAATAAACAAAAGAAAAAAATACCTAATTTAACTACAATGCAAAAAAATAAAACTAAAGGAGGTTATTTGGTTGACTCCTAATTTACATCAATACTTATTTATTGAAAGTGTAATTCTCAGCATCAAATGCTGCAGAGATATAAAAAGATACAAAGTTCTTTTAAGAAATTTACAATCACTATTTGCTTTACTGGTGGTGACGCAGTGGATAAAGCATCGACCTGGGAACACTGAGGTCGCCAGTTCAAAAAACCCTGCACTAGTCTGGTCAAGGCACATATGGGAGTTGATGCTTCGATCTCCTCCCCGCTTTCTCTCTTTCTCTCTCTCACTCTGTGTCTCCTCACTAAAAAAAAAAAAAAAAAAAAAAAGAAAGAAATTTACAATCACTATTAAAAATATATAGTTTTAATGCTAATACAAAGCTGAATACTCTGCTACCAGAATACCTCAATTATGAAATTCATTATATGGATATTAGTTAAATGTGTGCATGTAGAAATAAATAAATTAATGAAAGATATATTGAATACAAGCAAG
The DNA here is from genome assembly GCA_037038555.1 of Rhynchonycteris naso. Classification (NCBI taxonomy): domain Eukaryota; kingdom Metazoa; phylum Chordata; class Mammalia; order Chiroptera; family Emballonuridae; genus Rhynchonycteris; species Rhynchonycteris naso. Next base: position 237,440,266 of record CM072998.1, read on the forward strand.
ATATATTAAGTAAATCTTATGCAATCAACTGCTTAAGAATATATAAAAAGTTCTCAAAAGTTATTTAGAAATATACTAACACTGTAGAGTAATGAATAAATACATAAATACATGTCACAAAAGACAAAATACAAACAGTGAATAAACATAAGTAGAAGTAATACGCACTAGTAATTTAAAAATAAGTAAAGCTAAAATTAAATGTTTAGCCCTGGCCGCTTGGCTCAATGGTAGAGTGTCATCCCGGCATGTGGATGTCCCAGGTTCAATTTGAGGTCAGGGGACAGAGGAGAAATGCCCATCTGCTACTCCATTCCTCCCCCTCAAACTTTTTTCTCTCTCTCTCTCTCTCCTCCCCTCCTGCAACTATGGTTTGATTGGAGCGAGTAGGCCCTGACACTGAGGATGGCTCCATAGCCTCTGCCTCAGGCCAAAAGAAGAGCTCAGAAGTAATGCCCTAGATGGGCAGAGCATGGCTCCCTAGTGGGCTTGCCAGGCAGATCCCAGGACACATTCAGGAGTTTGTTTCTGCCTCCCTTCTTCTCACTGAATTAAAAAAAAATTAATTAAATGTTTATTCCTCTAAAAAATTGTCAGGTTGTTTTGTTTTAAGAGCCACATTCAACGCTAGGGGTCAATGAGATACATACTTTCCTACACTGCTGAAGGAAGTTAGGTAGTAAAAAATTTAACTTTAACCTGATTGGTGTTGGTGCAGTGGGTATAGCATTGGTCTGGATGCTGAGGACCCAGGTTGGAATCCTCGAGGTTGCTGGTTAGAGCAGAGGCTCACCAGCTTGAGCATGGGGTAGCCGGTCTGAGCATGAGATCATCAACATGATCCTATGGTCACTGCCTTGAGCCCAAGGTCACTGCCTTGAGCAAGGAATTACTGCTCGGCTTGAGTCCCCCAGTCAAGGCATGTATGAGAAGCAATCAATGGACAACTAAAGTGATACAACTATAATGCTTCTCATCTTTCTCCCTTCCTATCTCTTTCTCCCTCCCTCCCTCTCTCTCTCTCTAAAAAAAAAAAGAAAAAAGAAAAGAAGAAAAAGAAAAAGAAAACTTAACTTTAAACAGAGAGGTCTGGCCTTTGCTCTGGCCTTCAGAAAGTTGACATCTAAACCCTTAATGTAATGCCAATTGGACTATTTGTGTTTGTTTGAGGGCCTTAGAACAGACATATAGTACAAATATGATTTAGGGTAGAAACTTTGAGTCACCAAGTATCAGTTGACCTCTTGAGAGTCTTGAGACAGGGATTGGCCACATGTACTCCCTACATAATGGAACCCTAATAAAGACTCTGAGCGCCACGGCTTAGGTGAGCTTGCTTCCCTGGTTGGCAATACTTCGTGCATACTGTCACATATTAAGGTTGTGTCAGCAGTGATAGTAGTATGTGAACTGTTCCCTCTAACTTCATAGCTGACTGAAGTTTCCCGGGGTTAAAAATTAGTACAGTTCTGGAAGAAAATTTGGCATATGTTTCTATAGTTTTAAAGATTTCATATTCTGACCCTTAAATTTAATTTCAAATTATCTAGGCTAAAAAAATAATAAAATATGTAGTCAGACTTATCAAAGTATATGTTGCAGTAACATATATAGAGATGGTAAAATTAAAAGACTAAGATTAAACATACAACAATAAATATATATGTATATATTTCTTACGTTGAAATATGCAACCATTAAAAAGCATGTTTTCTTGAGAAAAAATAATACTGTGATAAAATGTTTATTTTATAAGTATAAAAACTTTGAAGACAAATTAACTTTGACTTGATTCATAAGCATCACTGACTAGCTATACTATACTAGTCAAGAGTCTTATGGTGTCTGAAATTTTTTTCCTCACATATAAAATACAAATAACAATATCTGTCAGTATGTTTATGATGATTAAATTTAATCTTTTATGTGGTGAAGCTTTCAGTTAAGTGCCTGACATAAACAGGTATCTCATAAATGATAGACATTATATTAACTTGGTAAAAAATATTATTTTTATCTTGAGTTTTTATATTTTTTCTGAGTTTATTGGTGTGACTGATTAACAAATTATACAGTTTTCAGATGCACAATTCCACAATACAGCACCTGTGCACTGTACTGCATGTTCACAACCCCAAGTCAATTCTCCTTCCACCACCATTTAATAATAAAATTATTCTTGTAAGTTCACAAATACATATTATAAAGAAAGAAGCATAAAAGTTATGAAATATCACATGTATATGCTCAAAGGGTGCAAATATTCTCATTGTTAGAAAAGTTAAACGTATACATTTGTTCAAGTCCCAAATGTAAGATTTTCTAACTCTTTATTAAGAATCCTCACATCCACAGTTTTAACCTTCAGTTTTAATTGATATAGGATGTTACTCCCATCAATCCTACTGCTGCTGTTATAATCCCTATAGCCTTTCAGTCTGGGTAAATAAAAGGCAATAAGGCATCAATGCCACCTAGTGGGAAGAGATCTGATTACTTCATTATAATTCAAAGAATTTTCCTCAACAGATCAAAACAAAGTCAGTATTTAGTATAAACTTGAATGTATTTCCTCCATTTTACCTTGACAAACACCATAAATTCTTTTGAAAGGTTTGCATAGCCTGTTGTTGATTCACCAGATACTTTGCCATGAGAGTCAAAAATAACTGTGTATCCAGGAACCAGTGCTGATTCAAGAAGTGCACAGCGGTTGGGTTGATAAAGCACCCGCAACTCAGTGGAGGGTCCACCACTAGCCTAAAAGAAAAAGGGGGTGAGGAAAAACCCTTTGAATTAGCAACAGAAAGTAAATTTAAGTGTTTTGATATTACACATATGTAAAGGTCTACTGCACCCTATAGAATCTAATGTTTTTGTAATTCAGTTGTTCTGATTCCCCAGCATTAATTTCCAGTGTCTTTCTCTAAGAATGTTTTTCTTCTCCTAATTTCATAGAATTCATGATAGAAGGCTGGGTAAAAATAAAAATAATTTCAGTGGCAGAAAAATATAATGAAATGTTAATATGTATTTTATTATTGTTTATTTTTTATTTTTTCATGTGTATCTTTTTAACTCAAGACTATTTGTGACCAAAAGCTGAAATTAATGCACATATATTTCTAGGTTTTGCTTTCAAAAACTAAAAAACTCAAGGGAGTTATGCTACAGGGGGACAATCCTGGTTTGGGGTACTGTTTGAGGTCTCATCTCTCCACTCAGTGGCATGAAAAGAAAAGACTCATGGGTGCCCCTTGAATGGCTTGACCGATGACACTAAGGCTACAAACCTCAGCAAAGTTCCCTTGTGTATGTATGGTACATAAACAACTGAGCTACTTACCTTCAGGAAAACATCTTATGTTTGATGAGTACACTGTCAGTGACCAATATGGACTGAAGCTAAGGCTATCATCAGGTATTCTGAGACCCCATACCAGGTGAACTCTTGTGTGCAACAAATTTCATAATAACTAAGATGGAATCTCTCATCAACCTGGTGAAATAGGGGCTTGGAAATAGAGGGAATTTGATTTTAAAAAAATAAGGCAGTGGGACATTTGTTAAATTCAGTTTAACTGCATAGATTTCATACCCACTACATCCATATTTATTATGTACTTACTATGACCAGGACTTGTTCTGAGCAGAATTTATTCTAAAGTATAGTATATAGGGTACCTTGCAAAATCTGGAGCAGTGGAGAAAAGACTTCATCGAGAAAGTTTGACAAAGTAATCACTTGGCCTAAATTTCAGTCATACAAATACTTTTTAAATAATTTTATTTAGAAAATTAAATTTAATTGGGGTGACATTAATTAATAAGAGTACATAGATCTCATATAAACATTCCTATAGGATTTGAACTGTTGATTATATTGTATGCCCATCACTCAAAATCAAATCATTTTCTGTCACCATATAATTATCCAACTCTCCTCTCCTCCCCCAGTCCCCCTCCTTTGGTAACCATTTCACTTTTATCAGGTCCATGAGTCTCATCTTTATATATCATCTCTTACTTAAATATTACGATATCAGTTAAAAATAACAATGTAATATTATCTAACAAGATATGAGGAAGCTCTAGCATGACATCTGAAGTCAGCTGGCCTGTGTTCACGTCCTGCTTTCGCACTTACTAGCTATGTGACTTTGGGCAGCTCACTGAACCCTCCTATACTTCAGGTTCCTCTTCTGTTAAATAGGAATAATAATAGATTCTCTCATAAGGGTAGATATAAAGACTAAATGTTATAACACATATTAAGCAATTAGGTGCATAAATTTTTAAAAGACAACTTTCTATATTAAAAAATACACTTCAAACATAACCTAAGCAATACAAAGCATAATTAGGGTCTTTTTCTTAATAACAGGATCCCTAAACGGTTCTTTGAAAAGTCAAACTGTGTCTTTTGAGAGGATCATTTAAATTGTTATCAGAGAAGCGGTCTGCTTTTTTGGGGTGCGCTAAATTCTAATTATGGACATTTAGGATACATTAAAATCCCAAAAACTAGTGAGACAAAACAGAATGAGGACAGTGAAAGTAAAAATCAAAGGAAAATACAATTTGATAATTTTTTTTTTTTTTTTTTACAGGGACAGAGAGAGGGATAGACAGACAGGAGCGAAGAGAGGTGAGAAGCATCAGTCATTAGTTTTTTGTTGTTGTTGCAACACCTTAGTTGTTCATTGATTGCTTTCTCACATGTGCCTTGACCGCAGGCCTTCAGCAAACCGAGCAACCTCTTGCTGGAGCCAGCGACCTTGGGTCCAAGCTGGCGAGCTTTTGCTGAAGCCAGATGGGCCCGCGCTCAAGTCCGACACTCTATCCACTGTGCCACCACCTGGTCAGGCAATTTGATAATCTTATAAAGTACCTTATACAAATACATTATTATATATGGATACAATACTATTAATACATGGCAAAAAAAATTATTACCTACCATTCCAGTTACAAAGCCATTGTCAAGAGCAAGAGAAAGATGCCTTACTTCATGACTTTGGAATATGCATATATTTCCTTTGTTAAAAATAACATCAAAGACACCTGAAAAACATTTCAAGTATTAGCAATTAATTTATATTTTTAAAGATATTTTCTGATTCAATTATACATTGAAACCTCCTAATAATACGTTTTATAATATCTCTCAGTTAAATTCTTTTAATCAGTGAACAGGTAGAATGCCAATAGCCTTTGATTATCTACATGTTGCTGGGTAATTTGCTGTAATTTCCATGGAAAATCTTTAATATATTCCCATGCTAATCTGTAAGCCCCTGAGACAACCCCCACGGAACATCTTTCTTATGTTGGGGTAAAATAAAATAATGCATTACAAAAAAAATTATTACATATTATTTGAGTATTAGTAACTGGTTTGTATGATTAGATGATGAAGATTCTGACATCTTATATTTAACAATTGTTTTTACTTTTTTCATTATGGTGATCTTTTTGGTTTATTTCATTGATTTTAGATAGAGAGAGGTAGGGAGAGAGAGACAGGAACATCAAGTTCTTCCTGTATGTGCCCTGGCCAGGAATGGAACCAGTATCCTCTATGCTCTGGATGACGCTTGAACCAAATGAGCTATCTAGCCGGGGTGTTGTCATCATATATTTGATTTTTTTTTAGTTTTCAATGTACTTTTACATACTTTTTTATCTTAAAAGGTAAGTTTATCAAGGCATAAACTTTTGTCTACTCTGTGTCCAGCTAAACAACAGCACTTAGAAGAATGCTTATAACATAACAGGTGCTTAAGAAATAACCTTTAGATAAGTTAGTTAACTTAGTTTCCCATAGCCTATAAAAACAAACAGTATGCACGCGCGTGTGTGTGCGCACACACAAACACACACACAGTTATTTCCACTTGGAAAATGAAGAAACTGAGACAAAGATAGGTAAGGGACTTTCTCAAGATCCCTACAGAGTCGTAGAACTAAAATAGAACCCAAGACTTCAGGTCTTAGTCCAATGTTTTTACATTACCAATAATACTTCCTTTAGTACTTACAGACAACAAATTTTCAGGAATTCACTCTCACAACAACAATAAATGAAGACAATTTTTGCTTTTACAAATAGGTGATTCTCAATGATGAGTCAAACAAACCAGATATAAAAGAAAACATATTGTATGTTTTATTATATATACCAAAAACATGCAGAACTACTGTAGGGTCTTAAGAGTCAAGGTAATGGTTACCTTTGGAGGAGAGTGACAAGGAAAGGGTATGAAATTGTTTCTGGCGTGCTGGTTATAGTCTATTTCTTGATCTGCATTCTAGTTACATGGCATGTTCGGTTTGTGAGAATTCACAATAAAATATTTGCATTTTTTCAGCCTATTGATAATATTGAAGGAGTTCAGCATATGCCATCCCCAAAATATGCTCCTATGGCATAAAATTTATTTTGAGTTGAAGGCAACTGAGAAAAAATAAAAACAGTATGAACTCTTTGCACTCCTTCTATCTGCTTAAATGCAAAATATAAATTTATTTTGTAAAAATATCTCCCAACTCCACTTTCCCAGCAGGAAAAGGATAACAATCCTATCATTAAAAAAAGGTGGCACTGATAAAGAGACAAAGCTCACTAATTAGCCCTTATCTTTTGTTTTCCCCATACACATTCTTCTCATAGTTTGTGGCCCCTAGAAGCTTAAAGTTCTTTTTCTTTGTCTTGTCAAAGGTGTAAGTTCCAAGTTTTAACCACCTCTTTGAGTTCAAACTACATCTGAGTTCATCACTAAATTCTCTCCCATAAAATGGTTTAAAATAGGTGATGCTTTGAACCATAATTTATATCATTTCCTAGTAAGTTGCTGAGGTTTGTCTGTGTGTGTGTGGTCTGTTTGTGTGCTATAAATATATATACATATTAGATAAAAATTTATCTAATATAAAATATGTAATGCACATTAATATCTATAAAGTGATTTTGTGGTAACAAGTTAAATTTTCTAAAATAAACCAGTTTTTCCTTTTTCATCATAGTCAATATAGCACATTTGCATTAACTCAAAACTTTGAGTCTAGTCCATATATACGAAATGAAGCAGGAGTATCGAAGTTATTGGGTGATTTAGGTTCCCCAAATCCCAATTTTTAACATAAAATTATTTACATATTTGTTTTAATTATTCATCTTATATGTGTATATTCCCTTAAAGTTAATAAAGTGCAATTAATAAATTCTACATTTATATTTTTTGATTTTTTATTTATAAATTTAATGTAATGATGTGACATTGGTTAATAAGAGTATATAGGTTTCAGGTAAATATTTCTATAGCATTTGCACTGTTGATTGCTTTGTGCTCCCATCACCCAAAGTCAAATCATTTTCTGTCACTGTATATTGTTCATTCTTTTTTCATTTTTTTTATAAATTTAATTTAATGGGGTGACAATGATCAATAAGAGTACATAGTTTTCAGATAAATATTTCTATTTCAATGAACTCAATGGGCTAATGCTTTTAATTAAGAATCAGGTCTGATGAATAGATTAACTCTACTACTCCAAATTTTAAAAAGATTTCACCATATATTGAAATGCTCTTATACTTATTTAAACTCATATTTCCAAAAGTGAAAGACTTGTATATTAGTTCAACAGACCATTCTAAATGGAAGACTCTCTGACTAATTAAGCTCTAAATTGTTTTTGTCTACTTAATAAAATTCATCTTAATGGCTAAAAATTAAGGATCTTCATAATATTTAACCATGTTGATACATATTTCCAGATAATCCTGGACATTATTGGGGTGTGGGATGTTATTGAAATGAGGTTACAACCAAGAAACAGAAATTCTGAGTTTGACTCTGACAATGATTTATACGATAGCCACAGACAAATCACTTTGCATCAGTCTGTCTCAATTTCCTCATCAGTAAAATATGCACAAGAACTCTTAAAGAACTACTGTTCAGATGACTCATTAATTGAGTGAAATAATGAGTTAATGACAGATCATTTGAAAACTAGAAGACTGTTCCTAAAGACTCCATAATTAAAATTATATAAATTTTGTTATAAATTTTTAAGTGTTTACCAAGAGTAATAAATACAAACTCTGTGAAGTGATGGCAATTTCTATATGTCATTGCAGTTAGTACCATGCCTAAGACATTGTTTCAACCACACTAAGCATTTTATAAATATTTGTTGAATAAATTATCTTCTACTGCTGAGAAACAAATTAGGGGTTCCTATTCTGAGAAGTTTAACACAATACAAAATGTCATTGGATTTGGAAGCTTAATATAGTTAGTTTAATTTAAAATATTATTGGGAATAGAATATTTTCCAGTAAAATTATAGTCAAAGCAATATAATAATAAGATCTTTAGGAAGTTTAAATATTTTCAATAGAGGAATAATACGCTATTGTAGAGCAACTTCAAAATACACTCATGGGCCTCTAGGGTTCTACTGATCAAAGTCTGGGAGAAGAAATAGGAGACAGTGTGAGAGGAAAGCACTCTCATGTAAATTAGTGAATTAAAATTACATTAAATTGAAAACATCTGAACAATTAGTAGTCACAGAACCATTTGCTAAATTTAAGCAGATAGAGTACTCCCAAAAATATGGCAACCATTAGCCCCCACCCCTGGAAACCCAATCAAACCTTTCATACTTTCCATGGAAACCCTAAAATCCCATCCTTTTTCCCCTCCTTTTTGTTGTTGTTGTTAAATTGATATATAAACCTTTACCTCTGCGTATTCATTACTGAATACTCCTACATGTTTGTATGGCATGCACATACACATTATTAATCTTGCTTTTCCCTTGTCAATCTGTCAATTGTCAGTTAATTCCCAGGCTCCCAACCATTAGAACACAAGATGGTAAAGGAAAAGTTTTCCTCCCAATGTGAATCTGGATTACAATTTCTAATTCTACCTCTGCCAGTAGAGGTCCCTCATTCATTCAACTACTGTTTATTGACCACCTACTACATGCAAGAAATATTTTCACTTGTAGCCCAGATAAAAACTCTCAATATTCTTATATATAAAATATCCTTATCTTTAAAAATCATCAGTAAGTCTTAATGATCTTAAAATTCTTGGCTAATGCTAATATTCAATGTGTCTGTCTACTCAATCTAATTTCACCAAAACAAACTCACAACATCCTAATCCAACAGAAGCATTTCAGCCCTTATTTCATTTTTCTTCTTTACTATCTTAAAGCTGGAAAATACCTTTTTAAGCTCCACAACCTCCTACATCACTAACTTCCTTCTCAATTTCCTACTTAAATATCTGTTGTCCTCTTCATACATAGAGTCCCTACAGTTCTGTCCTTGGGTGAATAACTTTCTCACTCTTCATAAGCCTCCTGAGAAGTATATTTTAATAATCCATAAATTAAAAAATCCAAAACCAATATCTCTTCCACTCATTTCTCTATCAACATCAGCTTATAGATATAATTTATTGTTAAATGTGAACAACTGGATATGTTATAGGTATTTCAAACTCAGTATAGAAAACTTAGAACTCATAATTTTCCATATAGTCCTAGCTTCCAAATCCAGTCCTTCAAAATCTTTATGTATTTCCTATCTCAGTTGGTGACCCATCAACAACTTATTCACCCAAACCAGAAACTTGATAATAACTCTTCCTCTTAATAGTCCTTTACCAATAAATCAACAAGTCCTGCCAAATTTACTTCGTAGTAATTTTTCACATCATTCTTCTTTATATACCAGTACTCCCACTAAATTATGATAGCTCCTTGTCATCTTCTTGATATATTACAAGAGCCTCTAACTGGTTTCTCTTCCTTTTATCTTCCTGCACATACCTCAAATGTGGCTTCTAACTAGCTACCAAAGTATTTCTACTCTATTTCAAATTCATTTATTGGCTATTTAACTCCTGTAATGGCAATAAAAGAAGTTGCCCTCACACACCGACCCTTCTCTCTCCAACTCTTTTGTAGGGGTCACAGATTAGTCATGGAAGAGTTAAGGTTTAATTTATCAAATTAAGTAGTTTTTGTTTTGTTAACTAGCAGACTACTTTTAACGTAAGATGATATTGTTGTAGGGGTCGAGTAAAATGTTTAAAACATGTTTTATGGCCTTTAAACTAAAACGTCAGACTAAGCACATTGCAACTACCTACAGTACAACACTTGAAACTAATGTTGGATCTATTGTTAGACTGAGTTGAAAAATTCAGCAATTCACTATATAAAACAGCCCTGATTTGCTAAAAATTGGCAAAGGTGTTAGTCTTCCCACTGTATACTAACTCAGAGAGAGTTACATGTGTTATAGATAAAAGTAAGCAGCCATTCTCCTAAAATGAAATTTTCTAAGACAACCAGAGTCCTCATCTTCTTTTATATTTCCTTTTCGCAGTCTTTCAGAATTGAGACTGAAGTTCACTTAAAAGGGGTTGAATAAGATAATAAATAACCTAGAGCATATTTTTTTCTCAACCTAAAGCTAAGAAAGTTTTTCAAAATATTTTCATGAAATAGAGGGGCAAGGTCAATGGCTTCTTGGTTTAGAGAAGTGTAGTTAGGATGTGTTAAGAGCTGGGACAAAAACAAAAGTAATCAATGGATAGACAGCCATTGTTATGCACTCTAAAAAGTGGGGTTTCCTTAAGGTCCTTTATTAGTATTTAGTAGCAGAAAACCATACAGAGAAAATTATTGCAGCTAATCACAATCAGCTATTCACTAGGAATAGGGCTTAGAACTGTGTGGATCTAAGAAAGGAATTCTATTAGTACCCAAGTAGATAAGTAAAACGACCAAGGACAATCCTAAGGTGGCAAGTTCTGGGGAATGGCTATAGTTTTTGTTACACAAAGGGAAGTAGAGAATAACTAGAACAAAAACTTTTTTCTAAAGTTGTAGCACAAGGCAAAAAAAGTATTAACCTCTCTGGCATGCCATGTAAATTATTTAATAAAGAAACAATAAAAAATTCAGAATATTTTTCTTTAGTCTTAAGAAGATTCAAAAGTTATATCCCATATGAAACAATTTTTAAGTTCTCAGTTCTTACTTAATTGAAACAGAAACTGGAAATAATTAAAGATACAACAGAGGTATGCTGAATATGTAATTGATTGTGCAATGAAGACACTTTTGAGAGCAAAAAGAGGTGCCGAACTTGATGAAAAACAGAAACACAAACAAAACAGGCAAATCAAGCTATATGGCCCCTTTAACTTAAGTTATGCTTTACACAAGAAAAAGATCTTAGCCTTACATTTTGATATCAGAGAACAAGTATGTGCTAATATATTTCAATTTAATATATTTAAATTTTTATATTTAATTTTTAAATGTATTTCCCAAATATATTACAAAAAGTCTTTTAATGTTTTAATTAAATTTATCGGAGTGACATTGGTTAATAGGGTTATATAGGTTTCAAATATATATTTCTGATACATAATCTTTATATTGCATGTGTGTCCACACCCAAAGTCAAGTCATCTTTTCACCATATACTTGACCCCCTTTACCCTTTACTGCAGTTCCACCTTTTCCCTCTAGTAACCACCATAATGCTGTCTGTGTCTGTAAGTTCCAGTTTTATATCCCACATATGAGTGAAGCCCTATGGTTCTTAGCTTTATTTGACTGACTTATTTCTCTCAGCATAATTTCTCAAGGTTCATCCATGATGTCGAAAATGGCAATAATTTGTCCTGGCCGGTTGACTCAGTGGTAGAGCACAGCCCAGCATGTGGAACTCCTGGGTTCGATTCCCAATCGGGGCACATAGGAAAAGCGAGCATCTGCTTCTCCACCCTTCCACTTCCCCCATCTCTCTTTCTGTCTCTCTCTCTCCCATTCCCACAGCAATGGCTCTAATGGTTCAAACAAGTTGGCCCCAGGCTCTGAGGAGAGCATTGCCTAGTAGGGGGCTTGACAGGTGGATACTGGTCTGTCTCTCTGCCTCCCCCCCTCTCACTTAATAAAAGAAAAAAAATGGCAGTATTTTAACTTTTCTTATGGCTAAATAGTATTTCATAGTATACATGTATGTGCCATATTTTTTTTATCCAAACCTCTATCGAAGGACATTTTGGTTGTCCCAATGTCTTGGCCATGGTGAATAATGCTGCAATAAACATAGGGGTGCATTTATCTTTGGAAATAAATGTTTTCCAGTTTTTCAGGTAGATACCAGGAAGAGGGTTTGCTAAGTCACTTTGCTGGGTCATAGCTTAATTTTTTAAGAAATTGCCATACTGTTTTCCATAGTGGCTATACTAGTTCACATTCCCACCTGCGGGAAATGAGGGTTCTTTTTCCTCCACAATCTTTCCAACACTTTATAAGATATCTTGTTGCTAATAGCCCTTCTAAAGGTGTGAGGTGTTATCTCATTGCAGTTTTGATTTGCATTTACCTAATAGCTAGTGAAGCTGAACATCTTTTAATATATCTGTTCGCCATTTGTATGTATTCTTGGAGGAGGTGTCTGCACACGTTCTCAGGGCTTTTTTTTATTGTATTGCTTATTTGGTAATGAATTGTATGATCTTTATATATTTTTGTCATAAAGTTGTTGGGACCGTAGTTTACTCTATTTAGTTGGTGGCCTTTTTGTTTTGCTGCCAGTTTATTTTGCTGTGCAGAAAGTTTTTAGTTTGATATAGTCCCATTCACTTATAATTCTCTTAATTTCCTTGCCTTTGGGGTCAAATTTATAAAATGTTCTTTATGACCACAGTCCATATGTTTAATACCTATATTTTTGCCTATGTAATTTATTCTTTCAGATTTACATTTAGGTCTTTGATAAATTTTGATTTTAATTTTGGATCTGGGTAGAAATCGTAATCTAGTTTCAGTCTTTTGCATATGGCTTTCCAATTTTTACATACTCTTTTTTGAAGAGGATTATTTTGTTCTGTTATGTGTTTTTGGCCCCTTTGTCAAAAAGTATGTGCCCATATAAAATGCTTCTATTTCTGAGCTCTCAATTCTATTTCACTGTTCCTTATGTCTGTTTTTCTGCCAATATCATGCTATTTTGTTTATCATAACTCCATCGTATAATTTGAAGTCAGGTAGTGTAATACCTCCAGTTTTGTTTCTTTTACTCAGGATCGCTTTTGTTATTCAGGGTCTTTTGTGGTTCCTTACAAATCTGATCACTTTTTGTTCTATTTCTTTCATAAATGACATTGGGATTTTAATGGGGATTATATTAAATCTGTTTATTGCTTTGGGTAATATGGGTATTTTAACTATGTTGATTCTTCCAATCCATGAACATGAAATATCTTTCCAATTCATTGTATCTTTTTCAATTTCTTTCAATAATATTTTGTAGTTTTTAGTATATAGGTCTTTCACATTCTTCATTAAGTTTATGCCTGGGTACTTTTTGTTGTTGCAATTGTAAAATAATTTTTGTTTTATTTTATTTTAATTTATTAATTTTAGAGAGACAGAGGAAGGGAGACAGAGAGCTAGAAACACTGATCTATATGTGCCCTGATCAGGGATCAAACCCACAACTTCTGTATATTGGGATAATGCTCCAACCAACAGAGCTATCTGACCAAGGCAGGAATTGTTTATTATTTTTTAATTTATTTTCTGAAGTTTCATTGTTGGCATATAAGAGAGCAAGACTCTTGTATATTGATTTGTATTCTGCGACTTGATTGTCTCTAATAGTTTTTTGGTGGAGTCTTAGGGTTTTCTATATACAAGATTATGTCACCCACAAAAAGTGATACCCTTACTTTTTCTTTCCCCATCTAGATGCCTTTTATTTTTTTCTCTTGCTTGATTGCTCTGGCTAAAACTTCCAATACTATATTCTATATTAAATAAGAGTACAGAGAGTGGACAGCTTTGTCTTGTTTCTGATTTTAGAGGAAAACCTTTCAGTTTTTCACGATTTAGTATGATATTGCCTGAAAGTTTGTCATAAATGGCCTTTATTATGTTGAAATACCTTCTTTCCTTACCCATTTTTTAAAAATATTTTAAACATAAATAGATGTTGTACCTTATCAAATGCTTTTTTGTGCATCTATTGATAAGCCATATGATTTTATCCATTGTTTTGTTAATGTGGGGTATTACATTAATGACTTAAATAGATTTAACTATCCTTGTGCCTTTAGAATGAACCCCACTAGATCATGGTGTATCATTCTATTTATGTATGTTTTATTCTATTTGCTACCATTTTGTTTAGGATTTTTGCATTTGTATTCTTCAGAGGTATTTTTCTGTAGTGTTCTTTTTTGTGTGTTATCCTTGTCAAGTTTTGTTATTGGTGTTATGTTGAATGTGTTAGAAAGTATTGCTTCTTCTGTAATTTTATTTTGACAGAGAGAGAGTCAGAGAGAGGGACAGATAAGGATAGATAGACAGAAAGGAAAAAAGACGAAAAGCATCAATTCTTTGTTGTAGCTCCTTAGTTATTCATTGATTGCTTTCTCATACATGCCTTGACTGGGGGCTACAGCAGAGTGAGTGACCCCTTGCTCAAGCCAGTGACCTTGGGCTCAAGCCAGCGACTGTGGGTTTCAAGCTAGCAATCTTGGGTTTTAAGCCAGCAAGCATGAGGTCATGTCTATGATCCTATGCTCAATCAAGCCAGCGAACCCATGCTCAAGCTGGTGAACCTGTGCTCAAGCCAGATAAACCCATGCTCAAGCCACCGACCTCGGGTTTGCAAACCTGGGTCCTCTGTGTCCCAGTCCAACACTCTATCCACAGCACCACTGCCTGGTAAGGTGCCTCTTCTTCAATTGTTTGGAAGAATTCACTGGTGAAGCCATCTGGTCCTATACTTTTATTTTGGGGAGGCTTTTGATAGTTGTTTTAGTAATTTCCTCACTGTTAATCACTCTATTTAGATTTTCTAATTCTTCATGATTCAGTTTAGGGAGGTTATATATTTCTAGGAAGTTATTCACTTCTACCAGGTTATTTAATTTGGAGGCCAGGGTCTGGATTTTGCTTTTTGATTCAATCTACTACTCTATGCCTCTTTATTTGGGATTTCTCTTGTTTCTTGAAATAGGCCTGTAATGATATAAACTTTCCTCTAACTACTACTTTCGCTGCATCCCAGAAGTGTTGATTAGTTGCACTGCCATTTTCATTTATCACCATATATCTTTTGGCTTCACCTTTTATTTCTTCTTTGATCCAGTCATTTTTTAATAGTATGTTGTTTAATTTCCACATATTTGTGGGTTTCCTTCCTTCTTTCTTGCAGTTGATTTCTAATTTCAAAGCATTGTGATCAGAGAATATGTTTTGTATAATTCCAATCTTCTTAATTTTGTTAAGGCAGTTTTGTTACCCAATATATGGTCTATTGTTGAGAATGTTCTATGCACACTGGAGAAGAATGTATAATCTGATATTCTGGTATAAAATGTTCTATAAATGTCAATTTTGTCCATTTGGTCTAATGTGTTATTTAAGACAATTTTCTATATTGAATTTCTGTTTGAATGATCTATCTGAAGCTGTCAATGAAGTATGAAGATTCCCAACTATGTTATTTTATGTTTCTCCTGTTTGTTTTGTTAGTAGTTGCGTTGTATATTTTGGTGCTACCTGATTGGGTGCATATATATTAAGTGTTATATCTTCTTGATGTAGAGTTGTTATCTTAAAATCTATTTTGTCATATATAACAATAGTTATACTTGTTTTTCTGTGGATGTTGTTTGCTTGGAGAATTGTTTTCTACCCTTTCACATTGAGTGTAACTTTGCTTTTGGAGCATAGATGTGTCTTCTAAAGGCAGCATGTGGTTGGGTTTTGCTTTTTATTTTTTAAATTTAGGTGAAAAGCGGGGAGATAGTGAGGCAGACTCTCACATGTGTCCCAACCAGGATCTCCTTGGCAACCACCTTTGGAGACAATGCTCAAGTACCGAGCTATTTTCAGCACCTGAAGCTGATGCACTCCAATGGAGCTATCTTCAGGGCCCAGGGCCACACTTGAACCAACTGAGCCACTATTTCTGTGAGGAGAAGAGGGAGAGAAAGGGGAGAGGAAAGGGAAATAAGCAGATGGTCACTTCTCCTGTGTGCCCAGACTGGGAATTGTACCCAGGATGTCCATACACTGGGCCAACTCTATCCACTGAGGCACTGGGTACGGCCTGGGTTTGGCTTTTAGATCCAATCTGCTACTCTGTGTCTATTTATTTGTTTGTTCAGTCCATTTATGTTAGGGTATTCATAGATGTGTGAGGATTTTCTATAGTTATTTTATGTTTTGTTTTCTGGTACCTATGTGTCTCTTTTGGTTCTTCTCCTTTGTGTTTCTTTCTTCTTAATTAAAATTACTGGGGTGATATTGGTTAATAAAATTTTATAGCTTTCAGGTATACAATTCTATAATACCTCGGCTGTACATTGCACTTTGTGTTCACACCACAAATCAAGTCTCTTTCCATCACCATTTATTCTTCTTTTACTCTCTTCTAGCCCACCCCACCCCTCTTGTGTTCTGTCTATTGTTTTTGTTTAGTGTTATCCAAAACAGTTTTTCTCTGTTTTATTTTTTTTTAAAGCTAGTTTTCTCAGTTTGGAGTTTTGTGTGTGAATGTATAATTACCATTAGTTTTATAAAAACTAAAGTTTCATATATAAAATTGTCATATTTCTTTTTTCTTTCTATTTTTTTTACAGGGACAGAGAGAGGGATAAATAGAGACAGACAGACAGGAACGGAGAGAGGTGAGAAGCATCAATCATTAGTTTTTCGTTGCCATTGCGACACCATAGTTGTTCATTGATTGCTTTCTCAAATGTGCCTTGACCGCAGGCCTTCAGCAGACCAAGCAACCCCTTGCTGGAGCCAGAGACCTTGGGTCTAAGCTGGCGAGCTTTTGCTCAAGCCAGATGGGCCCACGCTCAAGCTGGCAACCTCGGGGTCTCGAACCTGGGTTTTCTGCATCCCAGTCCGACACTCTATCCACTGAGCCACCGCCTAGTCAGGCTGTCTTTTTTCTTTTGAATGCATCTTATCTCCATCCTCCTTTGCAAATTAAAATCTTTAGCTCCTCCCTTTTTATGTTTTTGTTGTCACAAATTATCCACTTATGCTCCAAAATTGTTGGAGATCTTACTCATAGTTTTGTAACCTTTTGTTCTTTGTTTAAAGTAGAATAACTTCTTGAAATAATGAGTATTTCCTGCAATGAGGTCTTTTGGTGATAAATTTTTTTACCATTCATATGTCTGGATAATTTTTTATTTATCCTTCATATATAAATAAAAACTTTGTTGAATATATTATTCTTGGCTGGTGATTTCTTTCAATCGTTTTAAAATTTGGTTTCACTCTTCTCTGAATTGTAGTTACTACTTAGAAGTGTTGGTTTTGCTTTTTTATTTTTAATTTAGGTGAGAGGAGGAGAGATAGAGAGACAGACTCCTGCATGCACCCCAACTGGGATCTCCATTAGGACCCATGCTCAAATCAACTGAGAAATCATCAGCTCCTGAGGTTGACACTTGGACCAACTAAGCTACCCTCAGTGTCCAGGACTGAGCTTGAGCCAATCAAATCACTGCCTGAGAGAGGGGTAGAGAGAGATAAGGGGAAGAGAAGCAGATAATTACTTCTCATGTATGCTCTGACTGTGGATCAAATTAGGGATGTCCTCACGCTGGGCTGACACTCTGAATCATCCAGCCAGCGCTGCCTATTATTCTTATACTGCTCTTTCTAATGCAGTCAGATAGTTCTTATAGAGTTATTTCACCTTTATTATGCTCAAATCAGTATCTTCCTTTTGCATCATTTCTAGATTTCTATCTTCACTATAACTAGTTTTTCCTCTTCCTGATCAGTTGTATTTCCTATGCTGTCTAGTTCATTCTCAATCTCTATTGAGCTCATCTCCAGAATTTCTGTTTGGTACCTTTTTAAAGTTTCAATCTCTTTGGTAAAGTACTCATTTTGTTCATTGATTTGTTTTCTGATTGCATTAAATTGCATGTATTTTCTTATAGGTCATTGAGGATTTTCAGAACAGCAGTCTTGAAATCTCTGTCATTTATATCACATATTTCCACATCTTTAAATATGTTTTCTGGGGATTCATATACTTTCTTAGTGGCCTCACTACCTTGGTTATTCATGGTATTTGATAGATTCATTCTCTGTCTAGGCATCTATGTATGAGAAGCACTTCTGTAGCCGATTATTATGAAGAGGTCTTTCTCTTTTCTCCCAGGAGGTGGTTCTGAATCACAAGTGTTTTAACTCAGTGAAATCCCAGTGCATCCTTGCAGCTGATACTGTTGTCAATGTAGCTGCAATGTGTGGTTCCCCAGCCAGAATCTTTATTGTTTTACCCTCCTGGTATTGGCAACTTTGGAATTTCATAGGGTATCCCCTGCATACCAACCACAAGACTTTCACAGAGTATACTCTTTGCTCAGAGAAAAATGTAATTCTTAAGTATCAGTTCTTGGGTTTGTAGAAATGTATTTGCAACCCAACACACCAAGGGCAAGGGGAGTAAGCTCTGGGTAGCTACAAAGTGGCAGGTCTCCATGGCTTTGTTTCTCTCTCTGGAATGCCCATTGCCAGACAACCATGACCACAAGCCTAAGCTGTATCCTTGCCCAGGTCTCTGGGTGTAACCACAGTTCATGCTGTTCACTCCTGCAGGAATGCCCACTGAGTCTCTTTGCTCTTCCTTACTGAAGGGAATACCAGCCACAACCAGATTCCTTCTCTCTCCATGCTGAGCTTCACAATGAGTTCTTGGTTGTGGGTCTGAATCGGTAGACTGTTTCAACTCTTCTTCCTCCTCACCTCCCCCATTTGTTACTACTTGCCCACCCTTAGATGTTTCAATACACAGATCTCTCAGACATATTTATAGTTGAGCATGGAATCTTTTGTTGGGTAACGGTTGTTCAATTTGTTGAAACTTCAAAGGAAGAGATCAAGAAGATCGCTCACACTGCCATTCCTCTTATGACCTTAATTTTTTATAATTAGAATAAAAGTTATAACAAATAACAAATAAATAAAATTTTCTAGAAGACTTTTAAAGAGATGAATAATTCAAACTATGCAGAATAAAAATAAAAGTCCACATAGGAAAAGAACAGTAACATCCTCAAAGAGGAAGACAAAAACAAAAGAAACAAAAACATAATATCAAAAGTCAGAAGTAAGATCAAACATATTATCTTTGACTGTAAGTAAATATAAACTCTCCTACTAAAGCAAAAGAAATTCAGAATTTTCTTATTAGCTTTTTAAAATATATATAATCATATTACATATTTTTTTAAAAAAAGGAGAACAGTTAGAATTAACAATGCATTTAGATGCACTGGATTCATACAAACAACTGACAAGAAACAAGAATGGCAATGCAAATATAAGTTATATAGGTTAGACTTGCAGGAACAATGTATTCATGAGATAGAGAAATTCTTTACAGTGAGAAAATAAATGAAGTAATAATATTCAGGAAAATTTGTGCACCAGATTACAACATTAAATATATAAAGCAAAACCATTAACACAGACACACATAAAATAGTAAAAAATGTTTTAACACAGAGCTTTATTCAAGAGGAATGAAAATTACTGAGGACAGGCTGGTTAAGCTAAAACACATTGGTTAAGGTTGTATATTCTGGAGCTAGGCCATTGGTATATGGATACTGGCTCCACCACTTAAAAACAGAGGGAACCAATTTCTTTGTGCCCACTTACTGACACATAAAATAAAGATAATGGTATCTAACTCAGTTAAGATTATTGTAAAGAGTAACTAATTTAATATTAGTAACTCAGAACAGTGCATAGAGCATCAAAATGATATGTGTGTGTTTGTGTTATAACAAGATAAACGGTGCAACGAAAATTTTATATATATCATATGTATACATATATATACACAGATATTACATTTTATAATTTTATACTACCTAAATAGAATGCACAGTTTTAAAATCTAACAAAAACATACTTTACAAAATACCACATAACTAAATTTAAAGAAAGCAGGTGTTGCCTGACCTGTGGTGGCGCAGTGGATAAAGCGTCGACCTGGGAACACTGAGGTCGCCAGTTCAAAACCCTGCACCGGTCTGGTCAAGGCACATATGGGAGTTGATGCTTCCAGCTCCTCCCCCCTTTCTCTCTCTCTCTCTCTCTCTCTCTCTCTCTCTGTCTCTGTCTCTTCTCTAAAATGAATAAAATAAAATAAAAAATTTTAAAGAAAGCAGGTGTTATAGCATAGGCAAAATTTTCTGAATATAATGCAAATAAAGCTGTAACACAACAAAGATTTAAATAATAAACAGACAGAGAGAACAAGAGTATGAGATTAAAAACAACTTCCCAAAATACTCTTAGTCAAATAAGAATATAGCCTAAGTTGTAATTAAAGTCAAACAAGGTAGATTCTGAAGGTTTGTTCTTAAGATGAATTTTCCTGTAAGTTGGAACAGGTACACTTACATATTAAATGAAACTTAAACAGATGTTTGTATTAACATAGTATTTATTTTTATCTTTCTTTGCATGTAAATACTTAAATATTTTCAAACTTATATAACTTATCTCCTTTGTAAAAGTAAATGCTTAGTTTAAATAAGTAATTTTCAACTGAAAGGGTCACTCTTGCTGAGCATAAAAAAATAAATAAGCAACTTTTCCCTAAATTATATATATTTCCATCTCTATGAATTGATATATACCATCTTAGATGGGGTGACAGAGAATAACTGCAGTAAAAGACAATTTTTGCAGTAAAACTTATTATTGGTACTATTTTATTGTTGTATCCTTCGGAGAAATTTGAATTTTTTCTTTTTAAGAAAAGGCTGAAATCTCTTGTCTCATTTTCTTTTTGCTGAAGTTCCAGACTCAGATTGTCTTATGAAAAAGTTCCTCTAACTTTGAAAAACAAAGTACTTCTTGTGTTCAATACACTTTGAAATAAGACCAAAAAAAAGTTTCAAAAGTTCTTGTTGTTTTTCCTAAGATTAGAGTAAGTAAATTTGGTATGCATCAAAATTATCAGCCAATAGAAGTTTTATATCTATAAAAAGTTTTATGTAAGCCTCAGGGCAACCACAAAGCAAATATCAACAGTAGATATACATAAGATAAACAAAAGAGAAGCAAAGCGTATCATTATGAAAAATCATTAACAAAAAAGACAACAGTAAGAAAAAAATCTGCAAAACATTAAAAAAATAAGGTGGCACTAGTAAATACTTATCAATAATCACTTTAAATGTATTAAATTCTCCATCAAAAGGTATAGAATGTCTGAATGAATGAAAAAAAATTCAACTATATGCTGCCTACTCACTTCAGCTTTAAGGACACACACAGGTTCAAAGTGAAAGGATAAAAAATTATATTCTGTGCAAATGAAAAACAAAAGGGAACAGGACCAGCTATACTTATATCAAACAAAATGGACTTAAAGTCAAAGTGTTCCCTAAGAGATGAATGTCATTTTGTGATAAAAGCCTAAGTTAATCAAGAAG
The DNA here is from genome assembly GCA_037038555.1 of Rhynchonycteris naso. NCBI lineage: Eukaryota > Metazoa > Chordata > Mammalia > Chiroptera > Emballonuridae > Rhynchonycteris > Rhynchonycteris naso. The sequence continues at coordinate 237,461,823 of CM072998.1, forward strand.
ATTTAATAATTATAAATACATACACACTCAACATTGAGGCAACAAAATTTATCATGCAAATACTAAAATCTAAAAGAAAAAAATACAACAATACAATAATAGTAGAGGACTTCAACATCCCACTTTGAACAATGAATATATCATTGAGACAAAAATTAACAAGAAAACATAAGACTTGAACTATATTTAAGACCTAATGGACTTAACAAACATATACAGAACATTCCATTCATCAGCAACAGGTTATGTATATTTTTCTCAGGCATACATGGAGCATTCTTCAAAATAGACAATATTTAGGGTCACAAAACAAGTTTTAGTGATTTTAAAACAAGTAAAAAAATTGATCAGCACTCAAGAAACTCTAATAACAACAATAACAAAAAGCCCAGAACCAGATGACACCACACATAAAATCTGCTAAACATAGAAAAAAGAATTAATGTCAATTCTTATCAAACACTTCTAAAAAACTGAAGAGAAGAAAAACAATTTTCAAACTCTTTTTTATATTCCAGGATTACTCTGATACCAAAGCAAGATAAGAATGCAAGAAAAGAAAACTACAGGTCAATATCCCTGATGAATATAGATGCAAAAATCCTCAACTATATACTTGAAAACCAAATTCAAAAGCACATTATAAGAGAATCATACACCATTACCAAGTTGAATTTATCTCTGAGATGCAAAAAGTGGTTCAAAATATGAAAAAGTCACATATCATATCCATAGATGCAAAATAAAAAGCATTTAATGAAATTCAACATCTTTTCATGATAAAAACTTTCAACAAACAGGGGAAAGAAAGAACGTACCCAACATGATAAAGGCCATTTATGAGAAACCTTTAGCCTATATCATACTCCATGGTGAAAGATTGAAAGCTTTCCCTCAAATGTCAGGAAAAAGACAAGGGTGCCTACTATCACCTTTCCCATTTGACATAATATTGGAAATCCTAGCCTGATAAATTATGTGAGAAAAAGGGTAAAAAAATATACATACTGAAGAGGAAAAAGGGTAAAATTAGCTCTCTTTGTATATGATACCTCGCATTCTATATTAAAACCTTTAAAATCTACACCAAAATGTGTTTGAACTAATAAAGGAATTTAGTAAAGTTGCAGAATTCCAAATCAACATATGAAAATCAGTTGAATTTCTATATACTAACAGTGAAGTATCTAAAGAGAAATTTAAAAAAACTATTCCATTTATAATAGCATCAAAATCAATGAAATACTCTGGAATAAATTTAACCAATAAAGGGAAGACCTATACACCAAACTATATGACATTGATAAAGAAAACTTAAAAATACACAAGTAAATGCAAAGATATTGCATGTACATGAATTGAAAGAGTTAATACTGTTAAAATGTCCACACTACCCAAAGCCATCAAAGACTCGATGCAATCCCTATCAAACTTGACAGGCCTTTTTCATAGAAATTAAAGAAAATCCTAAAATCTGTATGGAACAACCGTAGGCCCTGACTAGCCAAAGTAATGTTCAGGAAGAACAAAGTAATCTTAAAAAATAACATCACACGTTCTGATTTTAAACTATATTATAAAGCTATAGCAATAAAAACAGTATAGTACATGCATAATAAAGACAACTAAATTCATGGAACAAAATAAATAAACCAGAAATAAAATCACACATATACATTCAACTAATATTTGACAAAAGAGTCAAAAATACTCAATGAAGAAAAAGTAGTTTTAATGAATGTCATTGGGAAATTGGGTATCCACATGCAAAATAATGAAATTGGACCACTATCTTACACCACTTACAATAATTAACTTGAAAATCAATATAGAAATATCAGCCTTAAATGACACACTAGATCAAATGAACATAATAGACATTTACAGCATACTTCATGCCAGAACATCAGATTATATATTCTTTTCCAGTGTGCATGGAACATTCTAAAGTATAGAACACAAGTTGGGTCACAAAACTAACATCAATAAGTTCAGAAAGATTGAAATTATACCAAGCATATTTTCTGATCATAAGGCTTTGAAATTAGAATTCAACTGCAAAAATAAAGAAACCCACCAAAATGTGAAAATTAAACAACATACTTCTAAAAAATGACTGGGTCAAGGAAGAAATAAAAATAGAGATCAAAAGATATATACAGACAAACAAAAATAACAATATGACATATCAAAATTTCTGAAATGCAGTGAAAGCAGTTTTAAGAGGGAAGTATATATCACTACAGGCTTATATGAAGAATGAAGAGGGTCCCAAGTAAACAACCTAACATCACATCTTAAAGAACTAGAAAAACAAAAACAAAGGCAAACCAAAGTCAGCAGAAGAAAGAAAATAGTAAAAATTGGAGCAGAACTAAATGAAATGAAGAACAAAAAAGCTATAGAAAAATTTAATACAACAAAGAGCTGGTTCTTTGAAAAGATGAATAAAATTGACAAATGACTGGCTAGACTCACTAAGGAAAAAAGAGAAAGGATTCATATAAACAAAATCCAAAATGAAAGGGAGAAATTAGCAAAGACATCATAGACACACAAAGGATCATAGTAGAATATTATAAAAGATTATATGCCCCCAAATTCAACAATCTAAGAGAAACGGAAAAATTTCTAGAACTATATAATATTCCTAGACTGAGTCACAAAGAAGTGCAAAACATAAATAGACCCATAAGCAGAAAAGAAATAGAAACAACTATCAAAACCTCCAGCAAAATAAAATTCCAGGACCAGATGGCTACACTAGTGAATTCTACCAAACATTTAAAGAAGATTTGGTACCTATTCTTCTCAAAGTCTTCTAAAAAATAGAAGAAGAAGGAACACTCCCTGACATGTTTTATGAGGCCAACATAACCCTGATACCAAAACCTGGCAAGGACAAAACACAAAAAAAGAAAACTATGGCCCAATTTCTCTAATGAATACAGATCCAAAAACCCTAAACAAAATACTAGCAAATCAAATACAACACATTAAAAAATAATAATACATCACAATAAAGTGGGATTCATTCCAGGAGCACAACGGTGGTTCAACATACATAAATCAACCAACATAATATACCACATCAACAAAACAAAACAAAAAAAGTACCATATGATCCTATCAACAGATGCAAAAAAGATATTTGATAAGATTAACATCTCTTTATACTTAAAACACTCAATAAAATGGGTATGGAAGGAAAGTACCTCAATATAATAAAGGCCATAAATGACAAAACATCAGCTAATATCATACTAAATTGTGATAAACTGGAAGTTTTTCCTCTAAAATCAGAAACAAGAAAAGGTTGCCCACTCTGTCCACTCTTACTCAACATAGTTCTTAAAGTTTTAGCCAGAGCAATCAGGCTAAAGAAAGAAATAAAAGACATCCATATTGAGAAAGATTACAATATTCTGTATCTAGAAAACCCCAAAGACACCACCAAAAAACTATTAGAAACAATAAACCAATACAGTAAAATGGCAGGAAATAAATTAATATACAAAAGTCTACTGCTTTCCTATGCACCAATGATGAAACTTCATAAAATGAACTAAAAAAAAAATTCCCTAAAATAAAATACTTAGGGATAAACATAACAAAGGATGTGAAGGACCTATATACTGAAAACTACAAAGTATTATTGAAAGAAATTGAAAAAGACACAATGAAATGGAAAAATATTTCATGTTCATGGAAGGGAAGAGTCAACTGTTAAAATTGCCATATTACCCCAAGCAATATACAAATTTAATACAATCTCCATCAAAATCTCAATGTCATTTTTTAAACAAATAAAACAAAAATCACCAAATTTGTATGGAATCATAAAAAAAACCAAATAGCCAAAGCAATCCTGAGAAAAAAAAATGAAGCCAGAGGTATTATACCTCTTGCCTTCAAATTATACTACAGAGCCACAATAATCAAAACAGCATAGTATTGGCAGAAAAACAGACATACAGACCAATGGAACAGAATCGAGAACCCACAAATAGATGGAAAGTCATCTTTGACAAAGGAGTCAAAAACACCCAATGAGAATAGAAAGTCTCTTCAATAAGTGGTACTTGGAAAATTAAAATGCCACATAAAAAAAAGCATCAACAAAAAAATAAAAAGAATAAATATATTTTTAAACCTGAAAAAAGGTCTTTAAATTAGTGGAATGAGTGTCAATATTTAATAAAATATGTATCTAGGTCAGTGCTTGACATATACTAGGTACTTAAATACTGAATAAATAAAAACATAAATTATTGGTTTATATATATTTATATGTTATGTTTATAATGAAAAATGGGATTATTTACAATAGCAACCAAAATCTTTGAAATACCATAACACTTCTAAGACAATGCAGGATCTAGGTGAAGAGAGAAAATATTATGAATATGAAGTATTATATGATTAGACAGAGGAGAAATTAATAAAGCAAAAGACTGAGTATTATAAAAACATCAATTTCTTCCAAGTTAATATATAGATCTAATGTAATTTTAACAAAATTTCCTTCAGGATTTCTTTTGGAACAATAAAATAACTTAGAGTCAACCTAAAAGAAAAACAATAAGCATTACCTATCCGATAAATATTTTGTGCTGTAGTTTGGGTATTAAAATCTTAAGTCAATGTCTAAAATTTTAAAGCTCCTCTCACCGTCAGCTCAGGTACAGCCGCTAGGAGCTACTCAAAAGGGACAGAAGCATGATCTCCTTTCTTTATTCTGGTTTGTGTTCCTCTTTCACCGGCATCCACCAGGTGAGATTAGTAGTGATTCATTGCTCATATGAGTTATTAGGAGGCAAAACTGCAGGCCCTCCTCTGCCAGTGATTGTCATTTCTCTGTTCAATAATGCAGACATCAAAATAGTGGATCATGAATATTTCACACTAGATTAGCATATTTGTAATACCGTTAACAGTCTTCTGATATCAGGAAATCCTGTCACAGCAAGACCTTTTTGCAGTGGGAAACTATTTGGGGCGGCCAGGTGGCACCTGCTCACGTGTTTTATCTGTGCCTAGTCTATAGTTACTGGAAACCCAAGAATCCATGACTCAGATTCAAAAGAAATTAGGGAACTCAAGTCAATCTCTGACCACTACAACTTTGCTATGCCTTCCCTATGATCCAGTGGCTCTATATCCACTCTCTTTTCTAGCCATTCAACACACAGCTAGCCTAGGAGACAGCGGACATCAGACCCTAAGCTGCAGACAGCTAAATCAGCTAGCTATACTTCCATGAATTTAGTCAGTAAGGACACAGCAAGTCCAACTGGTTTTAGACAGTTTATTAGACCCAGCGCATCAGGCAGCAAGAGCTTCACGTTTATATTAGCTCCCTTAACCCCAGAGTCCCTGGGACAATGCAGAATGGGACTGGGTAAATGTTGACCACACAGTGGCTTGGGTCATAACTGGAGGGACTCAAAATTTTGGAAACCCTCAATCTTATTAAGGGCTGCTGGCAAACCTGCCCCATCTTTGCCCACAGGGAGATATCATCTTTATTACCTTAATTAGAAAACAAATATTCTTTGGGAAACAAAGGAGATTTTACTATCCCTTCCGGTCTTCAGAGGAAGATGTTCTTTTATTTTATAACATCTTACACAAACTTTCTTAAAGTGGCTCTAGAAACATTGCACAGGAGACCCAGATAGAGTAGATATGTGAAACAGTCAGGAAGAACTGTCTCCCAACAACATATACTTTTCATGCACATCTCAGAACTTCATGGGAATACCGTATCTCCCCTCCAGTAAAGAAAGGGGAAAGGACAAAGTTCCATGACAAGGTTCTAGAGCTCTACTCTCCTGAAAACCCACTTCCAATTCCAATTCATTTTATATAGAACTAGTTCAAGTCATGATGTGAATTATGGATTTCACACTTCATTGCCTTTTTGTTCGAAAATTGTTACTAAATAGAGTATAAATCCATAACAATTACAAATGTGAGTTCTATTCCTACTGTTGTATTCTGCACAATGGCTCGTTAATTCATTTTTAAAAATCATGGTAAAGTTTCTGGCTACTTGGCTCAATGGTAGAACATCAGCTGTCCTAGGTTCAATTCCCATTCAGGGCACATAGGAGAAGTGACCATCTGCTTCTCTACCCCTCCACTTCCTCCTTTTCTCTCTCTATCACTCTCTTCCCTTCCCTCAGGCTCTAAAATCGCTCGGTTGCTGAGCAATGGAGTGACAGCCCCAGATGGACAGAGCATTGCCCATAGGGATCTTGCCTGCTGGACTCCAGTTGGGGCTCATGTCGGAGTCTCTCTGCCTCCTCACTTCTCACTTAAGAAAAAAAAAATCATGGTAAAATAACATAAAATTCACCATTTTAACCTTTTTTTTTTTTTTTTTACAGGGACAGAGAGAGAGTCAGAGAGAGGGATAGATAGTGTCCCTAGACAGGAACGGGGAGAGGTGAGAAGCATCAATCATTAGTTTTTCATTGCCGTTGCGACACCTTAGTTGTTCATTGATTGCTTTCTCACATGTGCCTTGACCGCGGGCCTTCAGCAGACCAAGCAACCCTTTGCTGGAGCCAGCGACCTTGGGTCCAAGCTGGCGAGCTTTTGTTCAAGCCAGATGGGCCCGCGCTCAAGCTGGCAAGCTCGGGGTCTCGAACCTGGGTCTTCCGCATCCCAGTCTGACGCTCTATCCACTGCATCACTGCCTGGTCAGGCCATTCTAACCATTTTAAAGTGTACAATTCAGCAAAACATTTTAATCCTTCAAAAGCAACCCTGTACCCATTAAGCAGTAGATCACTATTTTCCACTGCCTTCCTCTGCAGCAACCTCTTGTCTACTTTCTGTTTCTATGAATTTGCTTATTCTGGTTATTTCACATAAGTGAAATCATACAATATGTAGTCATTTGTGTTTGGGTTCTCTCAGCTGATTGTTTTCACAATTCATCCATGTCGTAGCATGGATCAGTACTTTATTATTCTTCATGGCTGAATTATATTCTATTGGATGGATATACAGTATCACATTTTTTATAGTTATCAATTAATGCACATTTGTGTGTTTCCATCTTTTGGCTATTATAAATAACATTATAGACATTCATTTACAAGTTTTTCTTTTTCTTCTCTTGAAGTAGAATTGCTAGGTCATATGGTAATTCCACGTTTACTAATGAATTATCAAATTGCTTTCCAAAGCAATTGAACCATTTTACATTCCCAGTAGCAATGTATGAAGATTCTAACTTTTCCACACCATCACCAACAAGTATTTCCTGTTATTTTATATTATAGCAATCCTAGTGGATTTTAAATGGTATTTTGTTGTGGTTCTGTGTTTTCCTAATATTAATGACTTTGAAAATCTTTTCATGTATTTGTTGGCCATTTATATATCTTCTTTGAAAAATATCTCTTCAAGTTTTTTGCCCATTTTAAAATTAGGTTATTCGTCTTTTTGTTGTTGAGCTGTAGGAGCATTTTATATATTCTAGATACTAAGTCATTATCAGATAGATTATTTGCAAATATTTTCTCCCATTTTGTGGGTTACTTTGTCATCTCTTCATAGTATCCTTTGATACACAAGAGTTTTTAACTTGATGATGTCTAATTTATTTTTCTTTGTTGCTTGTGCTTTTGATTATTGTATCTAAGATATAAATGACTATTCCAAAAATGTGCAGATTTACACCTATGTTTTCTATAAAGAGTTTTGCAGTTCTGAGTTAAATTTTGTATATGGTATAAACAATATACCAGCTTTATTATTTTGCATTTGGATATCCAGTTGCCCCAATATTATTTGTTAAAGAGATTTTTCTTTCTTCAATTAAATAGTTATAGCACCCTAGTCAAAAATAGATTAACCACAGATGTGCAGGTTTATTTCTAGACTTTCAATTCTACTTTCATTGTATATAATTAATTGTTCTGTACACTATGATTTGACATTAAAAACCTTTCTGGCTGGAAGAGAAACTACTCTTTCCTTGGTTACTCAAATCTTAGAGATAGCAAAAGGCACATACTACAGCATACCTTTGATATTCAAGCTAACTAGTCCAGAGCAATGCCACCTCTTTCTGTCTGGGCATTCCATGGCTCAATATTTCCCTGCCTTATTCATTGCAAGACCAAGAATCACACAACTAGAAATTACCTCAATGCCCAAAGCTAACTGAAATTATTCAAATTAACCAATCCTAAACTGTTTACCCTACTCTGTCTTAACGTTTCCAGTGTAACCACAAAACAGCCATGGCCTAAGTGTTTCTTCCCTTCAGTTTTCTGTCTCTTGACCACCTAGGTGTTATTCTATGTGGTCCTATGTGAGTGACATGCTATGCCTCCTATCTCTAGGGCCTGTGAGTATAATAAATTATGTTTTTCTGAGTCATTTCTGTGTCTCTTCTTGTGGTCTCACCTTATTGACCATCTCAAAAGAATACAAAACACCATTCTATTAATTTATACCTTTATCTTTATGCCAATACCATACTGTTTTGATTATTATAGCTTTGTAGTGATTTAAAAAATCAGACAATATGAGTCTTCCCACTTTGTTCTTTTGTTCAAAATAGTTTTGGCTATTTGAGTTCTCTTGCAATTTCATATAAAATTTAGAATTAGCTTTTTCATTTCTGTAGAAAAAGCTATGCATTTTGATAAAGATTAGATAAGGATTGCATTGATTGAATTTGTATACCATTTTTGGGAGTACTGTCATTTTAGAAATATTAAGTATTCTAATCCATAAACACAAGACTTCTTCCCATTTATTTAGGTCTTCTTTAACTTCTTGCAAAAATGTTTTAGAGTTTTCAGGGTAGAAAAGCTTCATTGAATGTCCAGGACTACTCAGTGTACCACAACAAAGAAGAGGAGAATTCAGAATACAGAAGAGATACTGTCCTTTCCACTCCTGGCTATAACTTAGTGCAAAAGGAAGGTGGAAGCTATTATAGTGCTCAGCACGAGAAGATGCCAAAAGCAGCTATCTTACAGAACAGTGTCTGACTGGTTTATTAGTGATCTATTGCTGTGTAAAATACTACTCTGAAACTTTTTTGGTCTAAAACAAATACTTATTAATTTAAAATTGCTGTAGGTCAGGAATTTGAAAGCAATGTATTTAGGTGACACTAGGATGCTTGTGAGGCTGCAATCAAGTTGTTGGCTGGGGTTGTTGTCATCTGAAAACTTTACTGGGGCTGGAAACTCTCTCACAAAATGGCTCACTATTTTGGCTAGAGGCCAAAATAGTTTCTTGCTAAATTGGCCTCTCCATAGGGATGCTTGAATGTCCTCATAACATGGCAGTTGGATTCTGTCAGAGTGAGTACAGGAGATATCTGTAATACCTTATATGACCTAGTCTTGAAAGTCACACACAGTCACTTTCACCACATTCTATTTATTATAGGAGAGTCATTTAATCCAGCCATACTCTAGGCCCCACCTTTTGAAGAGGGAAATCCCAAGTAATTTCCTGATATATTTTAAAATTTCCACACTGAAATATGTAATTACCTCTTCCATATGCCCTATTCTGACATAACACCAAATAAACACTTCAGAAACAAAAATAAAAAACCCACTAACAAAACCTGGTACAATTATTTACATAGATCTGTAAAGATAATAAAGAGGACAATAATGACATTAGAAACTTCTAGTAACATAATATATTGTATGTTTTAAAAATATGCTTAACCTTTTAAAAATATGCATCAAATAAATCTGAATTTATATTGTGATTTTTTTTTCTGAAAGAATACTGCTATCAAATTAGGAAACTATGTGCACTATATTTTATAGCAACTCTTGTAAAATTTGGGGTAATTGGAAGGCCGTGAAACTGACCCTGACATAAAGCTATGGAGGGTTAAGAGTTATAAATTGAATTTCTTTGGTTGTTTGGTGCCTTCTTTATTTTTAGGATTCTACACTGAAGACAAGAAGACTTCTTTGTGATTTTCATTGTCAATGTTGCAACAGTATTGTTTTTAATACCTATGAGCTTAAGATCATAAAATGAAACTCCTTGTGATACTTCAAAGATCTTCTTATTCTGTGTGTCTGCTTTTAAGTCCAGTATTGCCAAGAAATGGTTTAGTAGCTCTCAGAGAAATGACCATTCTTACTCTCTGAGTATGGAAATCGATAAATTCATAACCAGCTTCATAGCTAAATAGAAATATCAGTGTATGATGCTAAAAACAACATTGCTTTATGGAGTGAAAATTATAAGCCAATATATTTCAGAGACAGGTTCTTAAAATCTTCTCCTGAGAAATGTCCACAGGTCAGCATTGTTCATTGTCACACTTTCCAAGCAGAGAAATAGTGATTCATGAGTGTGAATTTAGGGGACACTAAGTATAATATCAGAAAGTAATGCTGAAAGTAATTATTACACATAAAAGAACTGTTGCAAAAAATGCCAGTTATGTCAAGAAAAATTACTACTTCACACCTGTCTCTTTTAGGGATTGCTCATTCTACCATATAAAGATGCTAGAAACACTTAAGGATAAAGAGTTTATCTATTTTCATCATTTACCAATTAGTTTGGTCTACATAGGGACTCATATGGTGGCAGTTGGTGCTGGCTGCAGGTTAGGAATGATTCTCTCTCTCTCTCTCTCACCCTAATCTTAAGAGAGTAAAGGTAAAGACCCTTCTTTCCTTCCCTGTAGAATATTTACTTACATTCCAGAATAAAGGTAGGTTCTCTCTGTCTCTGTCTCTCTCTTTCTCTAAAAGGAAGGGTGGGTAACCCTATAAAATATGAGACTTTCTTAATTTCTCTTCTTTAATGCACCTACCCACACATGTAGGTACCATCAGGACCTTCACTTCATGATACTGTGGGATTTCAATTTGGGGAATCAATACCTATGTGAAATAAATGGTCTTGATCTTTGACTCTCCTGTCATGTTTACTGCAAGTAGGGTAAAACTAAGATCCTTCAGTTTCTAGTTTAACAATGGGAGATATTTTAGTGACCACATTTAAAAATACAGTCTAACATATTGAACAAGGAAAAAGAACATAAGCATTGGCTGCAAGAACTTCAGGGAATAGAATATAAAGGGCCACTGTGACTGATCTAGGTAGATAAGTGATCTCAAGTAGAAACCAATAAGTAATAAAAATATCTGAGAAATAGATTAATTTTTAAAAAGAAGCTACTATGAAGTATTCTTAGACTCTCACATATTTTCATAAATAAGGAGGTTGAATTATTCCCTGGGACACAGCACTGTGTCTAACAAAGTACAGTAGTTTCTCCCTTATCCATGGGGAAATGTTCCAAGACCCCCAGTCAATGTCTGAAACCACAGAGAGTACCAAATCCTATATATACAAAGTTTTTTCTCTAGAGATACATAACTATGAAAAACCAATTTATAATTAGACAGAGTAAGAGATAAATAACAGAAGCTAATAACAAAATGAAATAATTATAACAATACAGTGTAATAAAAGTTAAATGAATAGCTTTGGGGTCATTATTAAGTATGATAAGGGTTACTTGAATACAAGTACTATAATACCACAACAATCAGATAACCCAGACAGCTCAGGCAGGTAGCGTATGTAGCGTGGACATGATGGACAAAGGAATGGTTCACATCCTGAGTGGGGAAATCTATACTGTGGAAGATTTTATCGCACTACTCAGAATAGCATGTGATTTAAAACTTACTAATTGTTTATTTCTAAAATATTTCTTTTAATATTTTTGAACTACAGGTAACTGAAACTGTGAAAAGCAAACATGTATAATGAGGACTATTCTACAGCAAATTTATATTTATAGATGCAGCAGAAAAATCTTGTTTAAATAGTGAAAGTAAGCCCTGGCTTGTTGGCTCAGTGGTAGAGCATTGGCCCGGCATGTGGAAGTCCCAAGTTTTATTCCCGACCAGGGCACACAGGAGAAGCGCCCATCTGCCTCTCCACCATCACCCCTCCCCCTCTTTTCTCTCTATCTCTCTTCCCCTCCCACAGCCAAGGCTCTCCATGCCCTCTGCCTCAGGTGCTAGAATGGCTCTGGGTGCAAGAGATCAATGGCCCAGATGGGCATAGCATGACCCCCTTTGGGCATGTTGGGTGGATCCCAGTCAGGCACATGCGGGGAGTCTGTCTCTATGACTCCCTGCTTCTCACTTCAGAAAAATACATGCAAAAAAAGAAATAGTGAAATTATATTGGGCCTGGCCGATTATCTTAGTTGATAGAGCTTGACATATGCATGTCCCAGGTTTGATTCCCAGTCAGGACACACAAAAGAAGCAACCAACTACTTCTCTACCCTTACCACTCCCCCTCCTCTCTCTCTTCCCCCCCTGCAGCCAGTGGCTCAAATGGGTCAAGCATTGTCCCCAGGCACTGAAGATGATTTGGTTGGTCTAAGTACATTAGCCTCATGTGCTGAAGAGAGCTTGAATGATTCCAGCATCGGCCTCAGATAGGGATTCCCAGGGAGAGGATCCCAGTCGGGGTGCATGTGGGAGTCTATCTCACTCTCTTCCCTCCTCTCACTTAAAAAATTATAAGGGTATAAATTTCAACATGATTCCAAGGTTTGGGTTTATATTCAAAGGCCTATCACTATCAGTTCACTCCTTCTTTAACTCTTACTGTCATGGCTTCATGACATACTGATTTGAAACATCAGATATAGTTTATATTTGTCTAGTTTTCCTTTGTACTTTATTATGACATTAGTTACAAACATTATTATGATTTTTGTATATGTTTGTCTTCATTAAATCTTGAAGCTATGAAATTCAGAATAATGTCTTAGTTATTTATATGGACCTCAAATTATTTATCATGGTGTTTTGAACAGAATAGGCACTCATTTTTTAGTAGAATCAACTAATTCCTTGCATGACCATACCTAGTAAAAGTTATGTTGCAGTTATTTATGAAAAGTTAACATTAATTGCCCACATTTTATTCTTCAATTAAGTAATACCAAACATGTTTTTCTTGGTGTAATGTTCTTCATAATGACATTGTCTACCCAGATTTAAAGCCTGTCATGTATTGATCATTTGTATTAATGCAGATAATAAATTATTTAAATGGCCCAATACTGATATAAAGCCATCTAAAAAAGAAGCAGCAAAACTGTAAATTAAACTGTGTCTAGAAATCTTTCTTTATCCAGCTCTCAAAATTGCCATGTACCACATGCTTTTGTCCAAAGACTTTACCATATTTGTCTGTCTCCTCTCCAACTGCATCCACTGTGCCATCTGGATGAAGACGGACAAACCCTTGAGTAAGCCTGTTGTAGAATTGAAGAGTATTACCCTTCATAAACTTCCAGCATTCTGCAGCCCACTAAAGAGGAAAATAAAACAAAACACCAATATGAAAAGACAAAGGGAAGAAAGTTACTAAAAAACACCCCTTACTAAAGATTATATATTGTTTTGTTTTAACACATCAAATAGCTATTTGACCATTGTTTGTACCAAATAATTTAAGAATAAAAGTAAAATCTTACTGTTTCCTTTCTGTTAAGCTCTAGCTTCTGCCCTAAGGATATAAAGAAAAGATGACCATTAATTTCAGCAATGTTATGTTTTCCTCTTTCATCATAAAACAGAGTTCTTCAAGAAATGTGTGTACATGTCACTTACTTGCAGAGATGATACTGTTATCCCTGGCATATAGTTCTCTGACAATTTTACCATCATCTTCCCCTTGATCCATCCATCTGTGGAAAGAAAAGTATACTGAGGATATTCTGGCTTTCCATTTACACTAACCATGTGGAATTATATAATGAAGCCAGAAATAATGGATAATGGAAATTGAAAAATAAAATAGGCATCCAGTTGGCAAAATCAGAGTAGCAAATGGAAAAGGAAATGCTTAAAATGACTATGAGAGTGCAGGGGAGGTAGGAGAAGCTACTAGCAAGTAAGGATAAAATACTCTTTCTCTTAATGAACAGGTGCACTATTCAATCAGTTTGCCTAGGTCATACATTTTTCATCCACTGGACCAATTATTTTATCCTGCTCTTTGGCTACCAATTAAGAGTTTAAACAATCTCAGTTATATCATAAATGACTATTATTGGTTACATGGGAAAAGAGGCAGGAAAATGTTGAAAAAGAAAGCAAATCTATCACAACTATAGAGAAAATAATCCAAATATTTGCAGTGGGTCAGCAATATCATTTTTTTATAAAAAGTCAAATGCAACATTTGTTTTATACATTTATTTTTTAAACTAATTTGGGACCTAGTCCAATGGAAATACATTTTCTTAACAGAGACTTTCATTGTCCTTACTAATATGTAAAGAGAAATTATATTTTAAAAATCTATCTTAATTTCCCAAGAAACATTTAAATTTATACATCAGAAATGATGGTAAATATAATGGATATCTTTCTAAATAGAAGAAGCAGTACCTAAAATTAATGTTCAAAAAATTCACCCAACAAAGTACAAATAACAAAGAATAATTAAATAAGCTATCCATTTCTCCAGAACTTGGAACTGACTAATGAAATGAATTTATTCAATGTAAAAGCACACCTACAAACCTGTGACAGAAGAAGAAATATTCATGGTTTGTTGTGGGGTCCTTAATTACAACATCTTCAAGAAACCAGCCATTTCCTAGAAACAAATTAAAGAAAGAAAAATGTGGTGTGAATATGCATGATCCAGGTATTACCTGAAGTTTTGAGAAAGATTAGTTTCCAAAAATATATAAAGGCCGTGGGTACCTTTAAGCTTTAATACCTCAAGTAAAGACATAAGAGAAGTAAACTCTAAGGGGCCTTTAAAAATATTTCTTATACATGCAACAAAAGCAAAAGTATATTTCAAGGCTTCATGTTTTATCTTATATACTTCAATATGACTTTAAAAATAGTTAAAAATAGAACAATTCTCAAACTGCTCTTGATTTCATAAGCATATTTATCATCCTGGACCTAACATCTCCCAAAGAATATATATCTGAACTATTTCCAAAATACTTTTTATTTCTAAAACATACAGCTAAAGAGTTACAAAGTTCTTATATATGTTTTGATAAGTTAGAAAATTAACAGTAATTCAGAAATTCTGTCCAAGCACACAGACTGAGCTGCTATACATTATAGAAATATGCCATGAAAATATGCAGTTAGAATAACAATCAGAGACAGTGAGGCACCCTAGGGTGAAAGCCCTGAGTGGACGAGAGCCCAGGGGCCTCTCTGACCCATACTGAAAATGTTGCGTGCTGGAAACATCAATACAGCAGAATAAGATTCAGCAACAGAAAATGTTTAGGCTCTCAGAACAAAGAGAAGGAGTCAGCATGTTCCTTGTCCTTTATTTCAGCCCCTGAAAACTTCTTCTATCTGCTTCCTCAAGTTATTTGTACTGGCTAATAAATATCTGAGTAAGGCTGGAAACAGGGCTTCAATCCTTTGGTCTTCTGATAAGGACTGTTGCCTTCTCTCCAAGTAGTTCATTGTTACCACTACAAGTGGTGACCCATGTAAGAAATAGGAACCAAATGACAGGTTTGCCACTTCAAGTAGGTCATTGTCATCATGACAACACATGAAAGTAATGATCTTAACTTTAATGTTTAATTTTACATTAATTTTCAAATTAGAATTGATTAAAATACAATTTAATTTTATTTATAGATAAAATGGAATATTTTAACTAATTATAGTGGTTTTAGCTATACAAAGAGCCAGCTTAAAATATATCCTCCTTTAATTAAAAGTCCTTGACTTAATAAGTTAATACTTTTCAACTGCTGGATAAAACTCTTTAACAAAGAATATAAGGGTCTTCAATGCCTGATCTCTCATTACTTTTCAATTTCATCCCTCATCACATACTCCCATCAATGAACAATGCCAAACTCCTCATATTCCCTAGATCAATGGTTCTCCAGCTTTAGCGTGCATCAGAAATACTAGGAGGGACTGGAAAAACAGAGACTGCTAGGTCACATACTGAATTTCTGACACAGTGGGCCTGCTCCATAGGCAGCCTACGGTGACTAACTGCTGGCCCAGGTTGCAGAGGACAAGAGAGGTTTCTCAGGATGTGGGATCTTCAGTGCTAAAACTAGGCAACCTCAAGCAAACCAAAATAATTGATCATTATAGAAAAGATCCGAAGAACTAAATTTTTAACAAGATCCCAGGCAATGCTGATAATCCAGCAATCACACTCTGAAAACCACTGCCCTCGATTGTTAATATTCATGATTCTATGCCTTTAGACATGCTGTTCCCTTTGCCTGAAGCATAAATGCTTTATTTCATTTCATTCGTAAATGTTACCAAAAAATTATGAAATATCTCCTTTAAGAAAAAATAACATATTACCAGAATTCTGAAATGGGTTTCACTTTTTTCTATTTTAAATTGAATTTATTAGGGTGACAGTGATTAACATAATTATACAGGTTTTAGTTGCCCAATTCTACAACACATCTCTGTCCACCGTATTGTGTGTTCACTCCCAAGTCAAGTCTTCGCTCATCATCATTTATCTCCTTTTATCCTCCTCCACCTCTCTTCTCCCAGCAATCACTACACTGTTGCTGTGTCCATGAGGGTTTTTTGGTCTTTTTTTGTTCAATCACTCTACTCCCCTCACCCAGTCCTCCACCCACAGCTGTCAGCCTGCTCTTTACATATAAGTCTGTCTCTATTTTGCTTGTTAGTCCATTTTCTTCATTAGATTTCACATATGAGTGAACTCACATTGTTCTTATCTGTCTCTGACTGGTTTATTTCACTTAACACAATCCTCTCCAGCTCCATTCATGCTGTCACAAAATTAAGATTGCCTTCTTTTTTATGGCTGTAGAATAACCCATTGTCTAAATGTATCATAGCTTTTTTATCTGCGAGCTACTGAGGAATCTATAAAAAACTCTTAAAGGAGATGGGTATTGACTTTTTAAATTTTTATAAATTAGTAAGTTTAATTAGTAATTGGTTTTAATATATTTATATAAAAATATATTATCTACTTTTTTAAGAAAAACACATCTTTCCCATATATAAGAAAGACCCAGGTCTTCCTCTCTATCTCTCTCTTCCCCTCCTGCAGCCATGGCTTCATTGGAGCAAAGTTGGTCTGGGTGCTGAGGACAGTTTCATGGCCTCTGCCTCAGGCACTAGAATGACTCCAGCTGCAATGGAGCCACACCATAGATGGGTAGAGCATCGCCCCCTGGTGGGCATGCCAGGTGAATCCCAGTTTGATGCATGCAGGAGTCTGTCTGCTTTCCCACTTCTAACTTCGGAAAAATACACACACACACACACACACACACGAAAGAAAAAAGAAGGAAGGAAGGAAGGAAGGAAGGAAGGAAGGAAGGAAGGAAGGAAGGAAGGAAGGAAGGAAGGAAGAAATAGACCCAGGACTGCATTTGAACTAGAAAAGATGCCCTGGCCAGTTAGCTCATTGGTAGACTGTCAGCCCAGCACATGATAGTCCTGAGTTTGATTCCTGGTCAGGGCACACAGGAGAAGCGATCATCTGTTTCTCTATCCCTCCCCCTTCTCTCTCTCTCTTCCTCCTACAGCCATGACTCAATTGATCACAGAGAAATGGCCCCCACCAGCTGAGGATGGCTCCCTGGCTTCAGGTTTAAAAAGACCTTAGTTGCCAAGCAACATAGCATTAACTCAGATGGTCAGAGCACCTCCCATAGGGGGCATGCCATAACGGGTGGATCCCAGTTGGGATGCAGTGGGAGTTTGTCTCTCTGCTTTCCCTTTTATCACTTAATTTAAAAAAGGAAAGAAAAATCGAAGTTCTGACAAAAGCCAAGTTGTTTCATAGTGGATTAAGCAGAAAGAACAGGAGTCAGAGTCATATAAAAATCTACTGAAATGTGCTACTTTCTTACACAATATATATAATAAATAGTTTACATTATTCAAAACATTATTCAGCATTTAATATAATATTTATTTTGTGTTGGTCTGGTTTTAAGAAAATGGATAAAAATGTAGTGAAACTGTGTATAACTCCAGGACATGCTTTAAAGAAAAAAAGAAATCAGATAGTTTGGTCTCTACCTTTTCATTTCATTATTTAGAAATTAAATTTAATGACATGACATTGATCAATAAGAGTACATAAGTTTCGGATAAACATTTTTTTATAGCTTTTGATAGCATTTAGAGTATTGATTGCATTGTGTGCCCATCACTCAAAGTCAAATCACTTACTGGCACCATATATTTAACCCTCTTCACTCCTCTCCCACACACATGTCTGGCCATCTTAACCACTTTGCTTTTACCTATGTCCATGAGTCTTAGTTTCATATTCCATCTCTGTGCGAAATCATATACTTCTAAGTTTTTATTTATTTATTTACTTATTTCACTTAGTATAATGCTCTAAAGTCCATCCATGTTGTATTAAATGGCAGTAGACTATCATTTCATTTGGGTGAGTAGCATTTCATTGTATATATGTACCACATCTTCTTTATCCAATTCTCTATTGAGGGACACTTCGGTTGTTTCCATGTCTTGGCCACTGTGAATAATGCTGGGTAGAACATGAGAGTACATATGTCTGTGCAACAATGTTTTTGAGTTTTCTGAGTAGATACCCCATAAAACGATTGATGAGTCATATGGGAATTCTCTTCGTAATTTTTGAAGTCCCACCATACTGTCTTCCATAATGCCTGAGCCAGTTTATATTCCCACCAGCAGTGAATAAGGTTTCCTTTTTCTCCACAGCCTCTCCAACATTTGTTGTTACCTGCCTTGTTATTAACAGCCAATCTCACAAGTGTGAGGTGGTTTTTTATTGTAGTTTTGATTTGCATTTCTCTAATTACTAGCAAAGATGAGCATCTTTTCATATATCTGTTGGCCATTTGTATATTTTCTTAGGAGAAAGGTTTTTTCAAGTCCTCTTCCCCATTTTTTAATTAGATTGCTTGTTTGTTGCAGAGCTTTGTGAGGTTTTTTTTATATTTTTTAGATATTAAACCCTTGTCAGAGATATTGTTTGTGATATCAACCACATTTGGTTGGCTGTCTTCTTCTTGGTGTTTTACTATTTTTGTTCTTTTTCTTTTTTTTTAGAAGAAAGGTGCCTGGGAACTTTTTTTTAATTTTATAATTTTATTTAGACAATTAATTTTAATGAAATGACATTAATCAACTAGAGTAAATAAACTTAGAGAAAACATCTCCAGATTATGTTGATATTTGATTATGCTGTATACCTATCACCCAAAGTCAAATTGTCCTCCATCACCTTTTATTTGGTTTTCTTTATGCCCGTCCCTTCCCACCACCATCTCCATTTTCTCCCTTGCCCTCCCCCTGGTAACCACTGCACTTTAATCTATATCCATGAGTCTCAATTTTATGTCCCACCTATGTATGGAATCATATAGTTCATAGTTTTTTCTGATTTACTTATTTTACTCAGTATAATGTTCTCAATGTCCAGTCATGTTGTTGTAAATGATCCGATGTCATCATTTCTTATGGCTGAGTAGTATTCCATAGTATATATGTACCTCATCTTCTTTATCCAGTCATCTATTGAAGGGCTTTTTGGTTGTTTTCACGTTTGGCCACCGTGAACAATGCTGCGATGAACATGGGGCTGCATGTGTCTTTATGTACCAATGATTTGAAGTTTTGGGGGTATATACCCAGTAGATGGATTGCTGGGTCATATGGTTGTTCTATTCTTAATGTTTTGAGAACCAACATACTTTCTTCCATAGTGGTTGTACTACTTTACATTCCCACCAAGAGTGAATGAGGGTTCCTTTTTCTCCATAGACTCTCCAGCACTTGTTATTACCTGTCTTGTTGATACAAGCTAATTTAACAGGTGTGAGGTGATATCTCATTGTAGTTTTGATTTGCATTTCTCTAATAGCTAATAAAGATGATCATCTTTTCATATATCTATTCGACATTTGTATTTCTTCCTGGGATAAGTGTCTGTTCATGTCCTCTTCTCATTTTTTATGATATTGGTTGCTTGTTTGTTATTGAGTTTTGTGAGTTTTTTGTATATTTTTGATATTAGGCCCTTATCAAAGCTGTTGTTTGAAAATATTATCTCCAATTTAGTTGGCTGTCGGTTTGTTTTGTTGTCAGTATCTTTTGCTGTGCAAAAGCTTCTTAGTCTAATGTAGTGCCATTCATTTATCTTTGCCTTCACTTCCCTTGCCTTTGGAGTAAAATTCATAAAATGTTCTTTATGGCCAAGATCCATGAGTTTAGTACCTATGTTTTCTTCTAAGCAATTTATTGTTTCAGATCTTATATTTAGGTCTTTGATTCATTTTGAATTAATTTTGGTACAAGGGAACAAACTGTAGTCAAGTTTCATTCTTTTGCCCATGGCTCTTCAGTTTTTCTAGTGCCAGTTATAGAAGAGGCTTTCTTTTCTCCATTGTGTGTTTTTGGCTCCTTTATCAAGGATGATTTGAACATATATATGTGACTTTATTTCTGGGCTCTCTATTCTATTCCATTGGTCTGAGTGTCTATTTTTTGCCAATACCATGCTGTTTTGATTATTGTGGCTCTGTAGTATGATTTCAAGTCAGATATTGTAATGCCCCCAGCTTCTTTTTTTTTTTTCCTTAGGATTACTTTGGGTACTTGGGGTTTTTTATAGTTCTATATGAACCTAATGATTCTTTTTCCATTTCTTTAAAAAATGACCTTGAAATTTTGAATGGGAATTGCAATAAATTTGTATATTGCTTTGGGTAATATGGTCATTCTGACTATATTTATTCTTTCTATCCAAGAACAAAAAATATTTTTCCATTTCATCGTGTCTTTTTGAATTCCTTTAACAATGCTTTGTAGTTTTCATTATATATGTCCTTTACACTCTTTGTTATGTTTATTCTAGGTATTTTGTTGTTGTTGTTGTTGTTGTTGTTGCAACCATAAAAGAAATTATATTTTGAGTTCATTTTCTGAAGTTTCATTGTTGGTATATAAGAAAGCAATAAACTTCTGTATATTAATTTTGTATCCTGTGACCTTACTGTATTGGTTTATTGTTTCTAATAATCTTTCTGTGGAGTCTTTGGGGTTTTCTATAAACAGGATCATATGAGCTGCAAAAAGTGAAATCTTTACTTCTTCTTTTCCAATATGAATGCCTTTTATTTCTTTTTCTTGTCTGACTATACTGGCTAGAACTTCCAGCACTACGTTGAATAGCAGTAGAGAGAATGGGCAACCTTGTCTTGTTCCTGATTTTAGAAGAAAAGTTTTTAGTTTTTTGCCATTTAATATGATGTTAGCTGATGGTCTGTCATAAATGGCCTTTATTCTGTTGAGATATACCCATTTTTTTCAGTGTTTTAAACATAAAATGATGTTGTATTTTATTGAGTGCCTTTTCTGCATCTATTGATAGGATTATGTTCTTTGTTTTGTTGATATGATTTATTATGTTAATTGTTTTGCATATGTTGAACTACCCTTGTAATTCAAGAATGACTCCCATTTGGTCATGGTGAATTATTTTTTTAATGTGTTCTTGTATTCAATTTGCTAGTATTTTTTTTAGAATTTTTGCATATGTTCTCATTAGAGATGTTGGTCTGTAGTTTTTTTTGTGTGTGTTGTTCTTGCCAGGTTTTGGTATGAGGGTTATATTGACCTCATTAAATATGTTTAGAAGTATAGCTTGTTCTTCAATTTTTTGAAGGCTTTGAGTAGAATAGAAACCAAATCTTTGAATGTTTGATGGAATTCACTAGTATAGCCGTCTGGCCCTGAACTTTCATTTTTTGGAAGGTTTTGATCATTTTTTCTATTTCCTCCATGCTTATGGGTCTGTTTAGGCTATCAACTTCTTTATGACTAAGTCTAGAAAGATTGTATTGTTTTAGAAATTTATCTGTTTCTTCTAGATTAAAAAATTTGGTGGCATATTGTTTTTCATAGTATTCTCTTCTTTATTTTAATTTTAATGGGGTGACATTGATAAATCAGGGTACATATGTTTAAAGAAAATATTTCCAGGTTATTTTGACATTTGATTATATTGCGTACGCATCTCCCAAAGTCAAATTGTCCTCCAACACCTTCTATCGGGTTTTATTTGTGCCTCTACCTTCCCCTAACCCCTTCTCTCCCCTCCCCCCCCCCCCACCTCGGGTAGCCAGCACACTCTTGTCCACGTCTCTGAGTCTCATTTTTATGTCCCATCTATGTATGGAATCATATAGTCCTTAGTTTTTTCTGATTTACTTACTTCACTTGGTATAATGTTATCAAGGTCTATCCATGTTGTTACCAATGATCCAAAGTTATCATTTCTAATGGCTTAGTAGTATTCCACAGTATATATGTACTAAAGCTTTTTAATCCATTCGTCCTCTGACAAACACTTGGGCTGTTTCCAGATCTTTGCTATTGTAAACAATGCTGCCATGAACACGGGGGCGCATTTCTTCTTTTCGAACAGAGCTATTGTGTTATTAGGGTATATTCCTAAAAGCGGGATAGCTGGGTCAAAAGGCAGTTTGACTTTTAATTTTTTGAGGAATCTCCATACAGTTTTCCACAGTGGCTACACCAGTCTGCATTCCCACCAGCAGGGCAGGAGGGTTCCCTTTTTCTCCACATCCTCGTCAGCACTTATTCTATGTTGTTTTGCTGATGGGCTACATTCTGACTGGTATGAATGGTGGTTTTAATTTGCATTTCTCTAATGGTTAGTGATGTTGAGCATTTTTCATATGCCTATTGGCCATCTGTATGTCTTCTTTGGAGAAATTTCTATTCATTTCTTTGGCCCATTTTTTGATTGGGTTGTTTGTCTTCCTGGTGTTGAGTTTTATAAGTTCTTTATAAATTTTAAAAAAGCTTGATAAGTATAGAAGTGAGTTCTTCTTTGAAATTTTGGTAGAATTCCCCTTTGGAGCCATCAGGCCCAGGAATTTCCTTTGTTAGGAGTTTTTGATAACTATTTCAATCTCATTTGTTGTAATTGAACTGTTTAGGTGTTCTGATTCTTCCAGATTAATTTTTGGAAGATTATATGTTTCAAGAAATATTTCCATTTTACCTAGGTTGTCTAATTTTTTGGCATACAGTTCTACATAGTATTTTCTTACAATACTTTATATTTCTGTTGTGTCAGTTGTTATTTCTCCACTCTCATTTCTAATTCTATTTATTAGGATCCTCTCTCCTTTTTTCTTGGTGAGTCTAGTTAAAGGTTCATCGATCTTGTTTTCCTTGTCAAAGAACCAGCTCCTTGTTTCATTGGTCCTCTGTATTGTTTTTTTAGCCTCTATGTCATTTATTTCCACTCTGATCTTTATTAATTCCTTCCTTCTACTATTCCTGGAGTTTATTTGCTGTTGTTTTTCTAGTTCTTTTAGATGCAGGGTCGAGTTGTTTATTTGAGCTCTTTCTAGCTTTCTATACTATGCCTGTTGTGCTATGAACTTACCTCTCAGTACTGCTTTGGCTGTGTCCCATAAATTTTGAGTTCATGTATGCTCATTATCATTCGTTTCTAGGAACTTTTTTATTTCTTCTTTGATCTCATTGTTAATCCATTCATTATTTAATAACATGCTATTTAGTTTTCAAGTGTTTGAGTATTTTTCAGTTTTTTTCATGGTTAATTTCTAGTTTCATGCCAATGTGATCAGAGAAAATGCTTGATATGATTTCAATCTTCTTTAATTTGTTGAGACTGCTTTTGTGTCCTAACATGTAGTCTATCATAGAGAATGTACTATGAGCGCTTGCAAAGAATGTACATTCTGCTGTTTTAGGGTGAAAAGTTCTGAAGATATCTATTAAAAGGAGTTGATCTAGTGTATCCTTTAAGTCTGCTGTTTCTTTATTAATTTTCTTTCTTGAGGATCTATCCAGTGATGTTAGTGGGGTTCTGAAATCCCCTACTGTTATAGTATTGCTGTTTATCTCACCCTTTATATTTTTCAAAGTCTGCTTTATGTATGTCGGAGCTCCTATGTTCGTTGCATAGATATTTATAATGGTTATATCTTCCTGTTGAATTGTTCCCTTTATCATTATTTAGTGTCCTTCTTTATCTCTTACTACAACCTTTGTTTTAAAGTCCATTTTGTCAGATATAAGTACTGCAACCCGCCTTTTTTTTTCATTTCCATTTGCATGAAATATTTTTCCATCCTTTTACCATCAGTCTATGTGCATCTTTTGTTTTAAGGTGTGTCTCTTGTAGACACTATATGTACGAGTCCTGTTTCTTTATCCACGCAGCTACCCTATATCTTCTGTTAAAAATCATTTAATCCATTTACATTTAAGGTTATTATTGATATGTAGTTGTTTATTGCTGTTTTATATTTTAAAGGTTTATTCCTCTTTTGCTATATTATTTTTCCACTTTGATATGTTTACAACAGGCCCCTTAACATTTCCTGCAGCATTGGTTTTGTTGTAATGAATTCTTTTAGTTTTCTTTTGTCTGGGAAGCTTTTTCTTTCTCCAATTTTAAATGATAATCTTGATGGATACAGTAGTCCAGGTTGTAGGCTCTTGTTCTGCATTACTTTGAATATTTTTTGTCATTACCTTCTAGTCTCTTACCATTCCCTTCTAGAAACTAGTGTTTCTGTTGAGAAGTCAGATGTCATTCTTATGGGTGCTCCTTTGTAGGTGATAGCCTTTTTTTCTCTAGTAGCTTTTAATATTTTCTCTTTATCACTTAGCTTCGGTATTTTAATTATGATGTGTCTTGGTGTAGGTTTCTTTGGGTCTTTTTAATGGAGATCTCTATGCTTCTTGAACTTGTGAGACCCTTCCTTACATCAATTTAGGGAAATTTTCAGCTATGATTTGATTGAATAAAGTTTCTATCCCTTGTTCTTTCTCTTCTTCAGGAACCCCTATTATGCAGATGTTATTTCTCTTCATGTTGTCACAGAGCTCTCTTAGAGTTTTCTCAGACTTTTTGAGTCTCTTTTCTTTTTTCTACTCTGATTCTATGCCTTTGCTCATCTTGTCTTCCTCTCGCTGATTCGATCCTCAGCTTCATCCATCCTGTTTTTAATTCCTTCCAATGTGGTCTTCATTTCTGATATTGTATTTGTCTTCTTTTTTAATATTTCAATGTCCCTTTTTATACTTGCTATCTCTTTATTTTGGTGTTTATAATGACCATCTATTGTTGTTCTAAGATCCCTAAGCATCCTAACAATCATCATTCTAAACTCTGCATCTAGAAGTTTGGTTATTTCCGTATCACTCAGTTCATTACCTGAAGGATTTCTTATGGTTTCATTTGAATTGTACTTTTCTGTCTTCTCATTATGTCTGTGTGTTTGGGTGTGTTGTTTGTAGAGCTGGTTGAGTATAGGCTTGGTGTTGTCTTCCTCCACTTTTAGTTGTGTTATTTCTAGGTCTTCTTGGGTTGGCTTCAGCTGTTGTTTGTAATCTACTGTGGAATTTGGCTTCTTTAATAGAGTGCCTTTGAAGTCTTCAGTTGTTTGTTTTCTTCTCAGTTTTCTTAACTTGGGGTAGTCTTGTTTACTGATCTAAGCAGGGGGCTTATTTAAAACTGTATTCAGGAATGTGGTGGGTGTTACCTGAGACTCTGAATACCTGATCAACAGTTACTCTTTCTGTGGGTGGGGTGCTTTCTTCAGTTCAGTAGGAGGAGGTGTATCTCATATATCCATGGAGACCTGAGTTACTGCCCCTCCTCTCCACTTCTTGTTTTCAGCCGTGTGTTTTTGTGCTGATTGGAGATGGAGGGATATTTTGAGTTGGTTGACCTGGAACCAACTTAGTCTTGTGTTATGTGAAAGATTCAACCCCTCCTTCAGCTATGGTTGCCTCTAGCACCTCCCCCAGATATGGCACTGGATTAGTCCACTGCTCAGGTACTCCCATGCATTCCTCTGTTTGTCACTGGCTGTCTCTCTCTCCCCCTTCCCTTTTGGAAAATAAGCCAGCTTTTTCAACACACCTCATTCCCAGGTCCCCAGGCAAGTGGCTGTGAGTGATATTTTCAACTGTTTTTCTTGAATTGAGAGCCTTTCTGAGCTCTCAGCCTCACCTCTGTCCTTTGTGCCTGTAAGCAGGGGAGGCTCACCACTCCGTGGCACTCCCCACCAGGCACGGTGTGGCTTCTTCTTTGCTCCTTGGATTTTGAAAGCAGTTCTTGTAGTCCAGAGTTGTTTTTTCAGGCTGGTTGTTCCTCAATTAATTTGTAATCTAGTTTTGTGGTGTGAGCTAGGAGTCTGTGTGTCTGCCTACTCCACTGCCATCTTGTGTCTTTGTTTTTCATAGTATTTTATGATAATTCTTTGTATATCTATGAAATCTGTAGTAATTTACTTTTTATTTTGAATTTTGTTTATATGAGTCCTTTCTCTTTTTTCCTTAGTGGATCTTGCCAAGGGTTTGTCAATTTTGTTGATCTTTTCATAGTACCAGCTCCTTGTTTTATTGATTTTTTTCTATAGTTTGTTCTCTAATTCATTTATTTCTGCTCTGATTTTTATTACCTCCTTTCCTCTCTGGTTTTTGGTTGCCTTTTTCTTCTTTTCCTATTTCCTTAAAATGTGATGTTAAGTTATTTACTTGGTCTCTCTCTTGTTTGTTCATATAATCCTGTAGTGATATAAACTGTGGACAAGGCCCACCCCAGGTAAGGACTATGGAGATGCACAAGACCCGACTCCGGGGACAAGGTTCAGTGACACAAATCCACTTTATTCAGGAAGTAAACTAGCTTATATACATGGGTTTAGCCAATAGGATGTTATAGTAAGGCAAATGGCCAAAAATGGTCTGGAGGCTGTCTGGCTGGTGCTGCATCATTTCTGGAGGGTGGGCAAGCTCCCTTCCTGGGTGTTCCTAGAAGAGTTTAACCTGCTGGAGTGTTCTAACAACATAGCATCAGCCACAGCTGTGAGGTAAATGCTCTGCGCTCTACAAACAATAAACTGCTGCTCTCTTACTACTGCTTTTCCTGCATCCCAGAGATTTTGATATGTCATGTTGTCATTTTCACTTGTCAGTATATATCTTTTGATCTCCACTTTTATTTCTTTTTTGACCTACTCATTTTTTACATGTATGTTGTTTAAATTCCACATTTTTATAGGTTTGTTTACTTCTTATTTTTGTAATTGAATTCCAGTTTCAAAGCTTTATGTTCAGAATATGCTTGGTATAGTTTCAATCTTTCTGAATTTGTTGAGGTTAGTTTTGTGGCCCAATATATGGTCAATTCTTGAAAATAATCCATGTCCACTGGAAAAAAAAATGTATACTCTGATGTTTTGGAATAAAATGTCCTGTAGATGTCTATCATATACAATTGTTCTAGTGTTTTGTTTAAGGTCAATATTTCTTTATTAATTTTCTGTTTGGAAGAACAATCTAGAGTTGTCTGCAGTGTATTGAGATTTCCAAGTATGAATGTATTTTTGTCAGTTTTTACTTTTAGATCAGTTAATAGATGTCTTATATACTTTGATGCTGCTTGGTTTGGTGCATATATATTAAAAAATATCATGTCTCTTGATTCAATGTCCCCTTTATCATTATGAAATGACCATCTTTGTCTCTGATTACCTTTCCTGTCTTATAGTCAGTGTTATTAGGTATAAGTATGGCAACACCTGCTTTACTTTGGATATTCGCTTGGAGAATCATTTTCCAACCTTTCACTTTGAATCTGTTTCTATCTTTGTAGCTTAATTTTTTAAATTAATTTATTTATTTGAGAGAGGAGAGAGAGAGAGAAAGGGAGACACAAGGCAGTAGGAGCAGGAAGCATTAACTCCCATATGTGCCTTGATCAGGCAAGCCCAGGGTTTTGAACCAGCAACCTCAGTGTTCCAGGTTGAGGCTTTATCCACTGCGCCACCACAGGTCAGGCTTAGATATGTTTTTTGAAGGCAGCATAAAGTTGGATTTTTTTTTTTGATACAATCTGCTACTCTGTGTCTTTTTATTGGGGAGTTCAATCCATTTACATTTAATGTAATTATGGACACTTGAGGGTTTCCTATTGCCATTTTATATATTGCTTTCTAATAGCTCTGTTTCTTGTTAGGCTCTTCTCTTTAGTTTTTCTATCATTTGTTTTTGTTTGGTTGTATTCCATGCTTCTTTTTTCCATTTCATCTTTTTTAAAAGAATATATATCATATTCTCATTGTAGTACATTATCTCTTTAGTGCTTCTGCACTCCATCCTCCTTTATTACTGCTAATTTATTTCCTCTCCCCTTTTCTGTTTTTGTTGTCACAGATTATTCTTGTTGTTATTGTGATCTTGTTGGAGCTTTTAATTGTGATTTTGTTTTGTTTTGTGTTTTGTATCTGGTCAAATAATCCCCTTTAGTATTTACTAAAGTAAGGGTTTTTGGTGATAAATTTCCTCACCTTCTCTATATTTGTGAATGTTTTTATTTCCCCTTCATATTTAAAGGATAAATTTGATGGATATAGTATTCTTGGATGGAAGTCCTCTCTTTCAGTACTTTAAACATTGGTGTCCACTCTCTTCTGGCTTGTAGAGTTTCTGCTGAGAAATCTAATCATAGCTTAATGGGCCTTCCTTTATATGTTGTATTCTTCTTTTTCCTGGCTGCCTTGAGAATTTTTTCTTTGTCATTGGTTTGTGATCATTTCATTATGATGTGCCTTGAAGTAGGTCTGTTTGGGTTAAGGTAACTTGGTGTTCAGTTTGCTTCTTGATTCGAGGCTCTAATTCTTTCCATGGGCTTGGAAAGTTCTCATCAATTATGTGTTTGAATATGTTCTCCATTCCATTTTTTCTCTATTCTCCTTATTATATATCCATTATTTTTATGTTGCTCTTTCTGATGGAGCCAGACAATTCCTGTAGGGCTCTCTCATTTTTTTTAATTTGTGAGTCTCTCTTCTCTCTATAGTGTCTCTAGTTGCCTGTCTTCTATTCACTAATTCTCTCCTCTATCCGGCCTGTTGTATTAGCTAAGCTTGATACCTCATTTTTCAGTTCATTTATTGAGTTTTTTATCTCTGGTTCCTTTTTATGGTTTCAATTTCCTTGGTGAAGTAATCTTTTTGTTCATTAAATTGTTTTTTGAGCTCTCTAAATTGCTTTTCTGAGCTCTCATGTATTTCATGGAGTATATTTCAGACTTCAATTTTTAATTTTCTGTCATTTAACTCCAAGGTTTCCAATTTAATTAAATTATTTCTAGAGATTTTTTATCATCTGAGCTAGATCTCTGTCTTTTGTATCCATGATATTTGATTTCTGTTTTTTTAATGGCAATTGAGAGTAGTATTGTTAATAAAACTAATAAGAGATAAGTAAAAAAATAAAAATTGAAAAATACAGTGAAAAATAAAAATTCTATAATGATAAGTGAAACAAAAACTACAGAAAACAAGTTGCAGGGCTAAGAAAAATGACAAAAGAGAAAAAATGAAATAAAAAACTAGCCAAATGCAACAAGGAAAAATGAATCAAAATATAATAATTTAATGATAACTGATGATTGAATGAGAGAAAAAGAAAAATGAAGAAAAAAAGAAAGAAGAAAAATGGGAAGAGAGAAGAGAGAAAAAAGGAACACAAACAATAATAACAAAAAAAATAAAGAATTAAAACTTTCTGAAATAAAACCCTCACAAAAAAAACAAGAATGAAAAATGTAACAACTATGGCTAATACAGTTCAAAAGGAAAAAAGTAAAAGAAAAGACGATAAAATGACCAAAATAAAATAAAAAGTTATAAAAATGAATTTTATCCCTCATTTTGAGAGGTAACTTCTTCCTTTTTTTTTTCCATCAAGTGGCACTGTACTACAAGTTTTGCCCTAGTGGGGCTCTTGGGCAGAGGTCAGTTGGTATGTCATTTTTGCAATGATGTACGCTGAACCTCAGTCCTGTTGGTAGGTGGGAATTTTAGGGTTTTAAGGTTCTAACAATGGCAGTCTCCGTTTTCCAGGTGCCTCTCTCTTATCCCTCCCAAACGAGCTAGCAGCCTGGAGACTTAGCTGTGAGATTCACCCCAGCAACTGTCTGCAGAGAAAAAGGTTCTAAGAGCTCCAGGTTCTTCCTCCACTACCGCTCAAAGCACAGTTCTGGGCCTAACCAGGCGGTGGCGCAGTAGATAGAGCATCGGACTCGGATGCGGAAGACCCAGGTTTGAGACCCTGAGCTCGCCAGCTTGAGCGCAGGCCCATCTGGCTTGAGCAAAAGCTCGCCAGCTTGGACCCAAGGTCGCTGGCTCCAGCAAGGGGTTGCTCAGTCTGCTGAAGGCCCGCGGTCAAGGCACATGTGAGAAAGCAATCAATGAACAACTATGGTGTCGCAATGGCAACGAAAAACTAATGATTGATGCTTCTCACCTCACTCCGTTCCTGTCTGTCTGTCCCTATCTATCCCTCTCTCTGACTCTCTCTCTCTCTGTCCCTGTTAAAAAGGAAAAAAAAGCACAGTTCTGGGTAAGAGTGTGGCAACCAGAGCTGCCAGTGAGAGCAGGCATGGATGGAAGCCAATTGTAGATTAACCACCTCTCTATGGGCCTGTGGGCAGGTCTAGCACACCTCAGCGCACTGTGGGTCTAATCTCCACCAGTTTCTCCCTTGTGCACTGTTTGTTAGCCTGCAGTAAGCCACATGTGTTCAGCTCCCATGACTCTAGCAATGCACACAGAGGCTTGCAACTGCCCACTCAGGCACCCAGTGTCTTCTTGTTTTATTGTGAGTTTCTTTTGTTGTGAAGAAGCTGTTTAGTTTAATATAGTCATTCACTTATGGTTGCTTTTACTTCTCTTGCCTTTGGTACAAAGTCACAAAATGTTCTCTGCAGCCAAAGGTCCAATGGTTTAGCATCTATGTTTTCTTCTATGTAATTTATTGTTTCAGATTGTTTCAGGTCTTTGACCAATTTTGAATTAACTTTAGTGCATGGGTACATGATGCAGTCAAGTTTTATTTTTTTGCATTTGGCTTTCCAATTTTCTCAGCACCATTTATATGTGTTTTGGCTCCTTTGTCAAAGATTATTTGTCCATATATATATATGGTTTTGTTTCTGGTCTCTGTATTCTGTTCCACTGGTCTGTATGTTGTTTTTTTCTGCTAATACCATACTATTTTCATTATTGTGGTTCTAGTATAATTTGAAGTCAGCTAGTGTGATTCCTTGGCTTCATTCTTTTTTCTCAGAATTGCTTTGACTATCTGAGGTCTTTTATGATTCCACACAAATCTGGTGATTTTTGTTTTATTTGGTTAAAAAAAATGACATTGAGTTTTTAATGGGCATTGCATTAAATTTGTATATTGTTTTGAGTAATCTGGCCTTTTTAACATGTTGATTTTTCTGATCCATGAACATGAAAAATTTTGTAATTCCTTGTGTCTTTTTTATTTTTTTTTTAATAATGCTTTTTAGTTTTCATTACATAGGTTCTTCACATCCTTTGTTAAGGCTATTGGTAGGCATTTTTTTTTCTTGTTTTTGCAATTTTAAACAATTTTATTTTTCAATTCATTTTCTGAAGTTTCACTCTTAGTTTATAGGAAAGTAGTAAACTTTTTCATGTTGGTTTTGTATCCTGTGACTTTACTATATTAATTTACTGTTTGTAATAGTTTTTCTGGAAAGACTTTGGGGTTTTCTATATACAGGATCATGTCATCACAAAAGTAATACTTTTTTCTTTCTCAATATGGATACCTTTTATTCTTTTCTCTTGCCTGATTGCTCTAAGACTTCCTGTACTATTTTGAGTAAGATGGAGAGAGTAGGAAGCCTTGCCTTTTTCCTGATTTAAGAAAAGCTTTCAGTTTTTTACCATTGAGTATAATATTGGTTGATGGATTGTCATATATGGCCTTTATTATGTTGAGGTACCTCCTCCTATACCCATTTTATTGAGTGTTTTAAACATAAATGGTGTTGTATCTTCTCAAATGCCTATCTGTATCTATTGATGGAGTCATATGATTTTTATCCATTATTTTGTTGTTGTAGTGTATTACATTGATCAATATATGTATATTGAACCACCCTTGTGTCCCTGGAATAAATCCCACTTGATTGTGATGTATTATTTTTTAATGTATAGTTGTATTCTTTGCTAGTATTTTGTTTAGGTTTTTTCCATCTGTATTCATTACAGATATTGGTCTGTAGTTTTCTTTATTGGTTTGATGGGCTCATAAAGTGTGTTGAAGAATATTGTTTCTTCTGTTTTTTGGAAGACTTTGGGAAAAATATGAACCAAATCTTCTTTAAATGTATGGTAGAATTCATTAATGTAACCATCTGGTCCTGGAATTTTATTTTTAGGGAGGTTTTTGATAGTTGTTTCTGTTTCCTCCCTAATTATTTGTCTATTTAGGTTACCCATTTCTTTGTGACTCAGGCTTGAAAGGTTGTAGATTGTTGAATTTGTGTAATCTTTCATAGTGTTCTAGTATGATCTTTTGTATATCTATGATGTCTATGGTAATTTTCCTCATTCATTTTGGATTTTGTTTATATGAGTCATTTCTTTCTTTTCCTTAGTGAGTCTAGCCAGGTACTTTTTAATTTTATTTATCTTTTCAAAGAATTATCTATTTGTTGTATTAATCCCTTTTTTGTTCACTCTTTCATTTAGTTCTAGTCTAATTATTATTATTTCCTTTTTTCTGCTGACTTTGGGTTGCCTTTGTTCTTTTCCTAGTTCTTTAAGATATGATGTTAGGTTGTTTACTTGTCATCACTCTTGTTTCTTGATATAAAACTGTAATGTTATGAACGTCTTTCTTATTATTGCATCTCAGAAGTTTTGATATGTCATATTGTAATTCTCATTTGACTGTGTATATCTTTTGATCTCTGCTTTTATTCCTTCCATTTAATCCGATCATTTTTAAAAGCATGTTTTTTAATTTCCACATTTTTATACGTTACTTCCCTTTGCTTGTTTGATTCTAATTTCAGAGCCTTATTGTCATAGAATATGGTTGGTATAATTTCAGTCTTTTCTAATTTGTTGAAGCTAGATTTTTGGCTTAATATATAATATAACCTGAAGAATGTTCCATACACACTGTAGAAAAATGAATAATCTGATGTTCTTGATGTAATGTTCTATGAATGTTTATTATGTCCATCTGGTCTAGTGTGTTGTTTAAGGCTATTTTTTTACTGATTTTTTGTTTGGATGATTTGTCTATTGTAGTCAATGGTGTGTTGATTCTTCTACCATGACTGTGTTTTTGTCTGTTTCTTGTTTTAGTTTTTCTAGCAGATATCTTAAATATTTTGGTGCTCCCTAATACAGTGCATATATATTAAGATGTATTATGTATTCTTGACGTAGTGTCCTCTTTATCATTGTGAAATGCCCATCTTTGTCTCATTACCTTTTCTATATTGAAGTCAGTATCATCAGATATAAGTATGGCTGCTCCCATTATTTATTTCAATAAGCTTTCCATTTGCTTCTTCCTCTCTTCTTCTTCTGAAATACCCATTATTCTTATACTTTTCTTTCTGATAAAGTCAGACAATTCTTGTAGAGCTCTCTCATTTTATAGAAAATTTTGAGTCTCTCTCTTCTTTCCTCTGTATTATCTCTAGTTGCCTTTTTTCAATGTCACAGATTCTCTCCTCTATCTGGCCTGTTCTATTAGCTAAACATATTAGATCCTTTTAAAACTCATATATTGAATTGTTTACCTCTGCTTTTAAAGTTTCAATCTCCTTGCTGAAGTACTTATTTCTGTTAATTTTTTTTTCTGAAATCATTAAATTACTTCTCATTGTTTTCTTGCATCTCATTGAATATTTTCAGAACTCCAATCTTAAATTTTCTATCATTTAACTTCAAGGTTTCATGTGATTTGAGATTGCTTTCTGGAAACTTTTTCTGAAATGCATATCTTTCTTAGGAAACCATGGTATTACTTCTTTTATTTTTTCTGCCTGATGACATTTGAGAGTGGTATTGTTAAGAAATCAAAGAAAAACCACCACAATAAATAATACATTAATTAAAATTAAAAATAATATAACATATTAAAAATAAAAGAGAAAATCCACAAAAAATACAAACAATAATCAAAAACAAACAACCCCATAAATAAAGAGGGGAAAACAAGATACTCCAAACAAAAAGTGGGTTGTGTTATACTTCCTAGATGTTTTTCTTTTCTTTTTTCCAGCATGTGGTACTGAATTATAAGTTTTAACTCTGTGAAATTCTCAGGCTGACCTTAGCTGAGATGTTGCATTTGAGATGATGGAGGCAAAACTGTAGCCATGATGATGGGGTTAGATGTGCTATGACATTTAGAGCTTTAGCAACAGCAATCTCAGGTTTCCCGGTGCTACTTTCCAGTATCAACAGATAAACGGACAAGACAGGAGCACCTCTGTTCTTCAGGGGAAAGAGTGGCCTTGTAGAACTAGCTGTGGTGTATGTCTCTGCCAATCTCCATACCCTATGAGGGGAAAGGGTGAGATCTAAGATTGGGGGGGACCTTACTTTTTATTTCTTGTCTTTGTTTCAAGTGCAGGTTGCCAGAGGACTATGAAAACACTGCCAATGATCCCTGGCTCTGTTGCCTCTTTGGTTCAGTATCTCTCCAATGTCCCTCCAATCTCTCTGCTTCTCCCAACTGGAAAAAAAAAGTAATTTCAAGTTTCTTCCCTTTCTGGAACCCGCACTAGAAAAATACCCAAAAGATCCTGGTTTCTCTCTTCTGCAGAGCCCCACCTAGAGTGAGTTTTATCTTTCACACAACTTCTCCACCTTTAGTTGATTTGATGTATGGGTCTTTTCAAGCAAGACTATGAGCCCAGCTGGGGTTCCTTCACTGAATTATAGCTGTTCAATTCATTGAAATTTCAAGGGGAGAAATAAATGTTATCTCTCATGTTGCCATTATTCTGATATCAGTGGTCTATACATTTTCAATATTTTTCTGTGCTTAGATATAGCATGCTTATATGAAGTCAAATTGGGGTTATAATATGTAAAGTGCTAGTGTTCTGCTGTGGCAGAAACAAGACTATGTGCTCACTACACTCTTTCCTCTTTCTGCTTATACAAGATGACTACATTTTTCATCCTTTCCTAAAATTAGGTAGAGGGTCATATGATTCATTTATTTATAATAAACAAAAAGAGTGTTAAGTCATTTTCAGGTCTAGCCCTTAAAAATATCCTCCACAATCCTTTGGTCAATTCAGTTTGTTTGGTGATCTTGGAAGCCAGGTGAGGCCAAATACTAAACAGGGCCTGACTTTCAATTCACTGCTTAAAGAATAGCTTTCTGGAAGATTTTCAAACTCACATCAGACTGTTGAGTAAAAAATAAATAAATAGGCTTTGTAAAGACTTCAGATTTTGGGGTATTTTATTACAGAAGCTATTGAGTATTAATTACCCAAACCATATGAATGCTTTGATCACTCGACATTATACACAACCATTTCTTATTTTTCCTAAATATTTTGACAACAATTTTAAAGTTGTATAGTATTTCAGCATATGAATATACTGTAGATGATACATTTCCTATTCCAAGATAGAGACTTTTATAGTTATGTATAATATAGTCAGAATTTTTCAGTATGTATTTTATATATATTTTTCAATATTTTTAGATAGCTTTATAGAAGTAGAATTACTGAGTAAAATTGACTATTCTTTTTAAAGAATACTTAATAATATTAATCACTAAATATTCCTTTATTTGTCCACAATTGTTTTTCCTCTACCACACCCCAATGACTCTGATGTTGGCCACTTGATTTGATTTAGCCAGTGGAATGTGAATAGAAATGACAATATGGCTGGTTTTAGTTAGGTCCTTGCCCATGTGAAGAGCATGCTTCCTGTAGCACTGCTAAACCTGGATCCATACATAAAGACATGTGGTGCAGACATGACTCCACATTAGAGCCAAGAACCCAGCAAAGCCCAGTCAAAACCAGTAGAGTTTGACCAATATCAGACAAAAAACAATAGAAACATAAAATAAATATTGTTGCAATTTACTGATGTTTAGAGGTTGTTTTCTATATGCTATAGTTTTGTGGAATTTTCAATTAAAATTTTATGAAATTTGATAAGAGAAAAGTTACATTTTAAATATTGTATTTCTTTAAATAATACTAAATTTTTACTTTTTTGGCCATTTTTCCCCAAGTTCTTTATATAATGAGTGATTTTTATTGTATACTGAACACTTTGGATATAATATTATGAGGTTCTTAGTCCTATTTAATCCTTTTATGAAGCAAACCCCATTGTGTAGAGCATAATCTGTGTGTGTGTTTACACATTCAACTTCTGACACCAAGACACCAACCAGGCATAAGTGGAACATTGATTCACTATAGACATCTTGGTAGAAGTTCACCTCTTCCTCCTGCCGCACTAACAATTTCCCCACAAAGGTAAAAAAATTTTATAGTGCCACACTTCCTCTGAGCAGGGTCATCAGTTCCCTGGGGTCCCTTCTGTTTTCATAGACTGGGGAATATTGGGGAGGACACATGCCTTTGCTGCTGCAGATTGAGGACAGAAGTTCATCTCGCTGTGGGGCTGAATCACAAGGGGTAGCAGGAAGGCTGAAAAGTGGCAACTAGCCCTGCCTCCACCATACAGTTCTACTTTGTTGATGTTGGAAAGGAGTAGAAGCTCAGGTTTCCACTGGGCCTCCGTAATGATCAAAACACAGGGGAAGTAGAATACTAATTACTCCATCTTGTCTCCTATCCTTCTATCTGGTAATACTAGGAAGAGGTGGCTACTCTGCCCTCACTGGAATCACTGACAGCAGAAATGGAGAACAGTAAAGTGCTGACTATCCCCAGCTTGCACCATTTTATTCATTTTTTTATGCCAATTGGTGACAGATATTCAGATGCTCACTCATCTTTACTTACATGAGTTTGGGGAGATGAAGTCTAGTGTTTCCTTGCCTTTTCCAGCTTCTTTTCTCTTCAAAGACAAGAAGTATATAATCTTCAAATCTTTCTCATACCTGTATTTCTATCATCACATTCTTTTCTCTGAAATTGACCCTCCTACTTTCCTCTTATAATGATCTTTCTGATTACACTGAGGCCACCTAAAATCCAAACTAATCTCCCAATCTCAAAATCTTTAACTGAATCACATCCAAAGTCAATTTTCCCTTATAAAATGACATTCACATTGCCAGAAATTAGAACATGAATATTGCTTAAAGGTGTTATTTTCCAGCCTGCCACAGAATACAAGTTCAGCTTGATAAAGAGCAATTATGAAAAACCTACACCTAGTTTGTTCCTTTGCAGGAAAAACTATGCATTTCTCTATAATGAACTAAGCATTTCTCTATAATGAACTATGTATTCAATACAGTATTAGGAATTTCAGCCAATGTGATGAAAGAAGTAAAATAAATAAAAGGTATAAATATGAAAAACAAAAATAATAAATAAAACTGTTTCTACTTGCAGATGACATGTCTATGTAGATAATCTCAAAGAATCTACTAAAAATAAAAATATTTCAGAACTGAAAATTTAGTTGAGTAAGATCTCAGATACAAGATAATCACCAAGCAAAAATGTCACATTTCTGTATACTAACAATGAATATGAGGAAACTAAAATTTAGACCACAAATGACAAAGTGACACAATTGCAAAGAGATTTAAATATTTAGATACAAACCAAACATGTACAGAATATATGCTGAAAATTACAAAATGTTGAGAAAAGAAATTAATGACGACCTCAACAAATAGAGAGGCATATCCATACCTTGTTCATGGATTGAAAATCCCAACATAGTAAAGGCAAATTAATCTCCTGGTTTGATATAATTTCTGCCAACATCCCAGCAAGATTTATTGTGCATACAGACAAGTTTTTCTAAAATTTATATATAATATGAATACATATATTTTTGTTGTACTCTGTATAAGATTTTTTATATCTCATATTTTCTGTATCTCTATCTCTCTCTTCCCCTCTTGCAGCCATGGCTCAGTTGGGGCAAGGTGGCCCCAGGTTCTGAGGATGGCTCTATGGCCTCACCACAGGTGCTAAAGTAGCTTGATTGCTGAGCAACAAAGCAATGGCCCAAGATGGGCAGAGCATCGCCCCATAGCAGGCTTGATGGGTCGATCCCAGTTGGGGCACATAAGAGAGCCTGTCTCTCTGCCTTTCTGCTTTTCACTTAAGAAAAAGTTTTAAAAATAAGAAATGGAGCTGCCTTATGACTCAGCTATTCCACTTCTAGGACTATATACTAGGAATTCCAAAACACTAATTCAGAAGAAGATATGCACCGCCATGTTCACTGCAGCATTGTTTACAATAGCCAAGATCTGCAAACAAACCAAGTGTTCATCAGTGGACAAGTGGATAAAAAAGCTGTGGTACATTTACACAGTAGAATACTGTGCAGCTGGGGAAAAGATAAATCTTACCATTTGCAATGGCATAGATAGACCTGAAGATTATTATGCTAAGTGAAATAGGAAAAGAAAGACAAATAAATATCATATGATCTCACTTAAATGTAAAATTTAATAAATAAAAAATGAGTAACAAAGTAGAAACAGAGGCAGGGTCACAAGGAACCAATGGACTGTCAGAGTAAAGGGGGATGAGGTACTGGATCAAGGGAGATGGAAGGATTAGACAAATTATATATACATAACACATAGATACAGATAACAGGGTAGCAAGTCCTCAAGGGAAAGGGAGAATGAAGGTAGGGTAAGGGGGGACAAAGAGGGTGAAATGAGATTGGTAAGAGACTTTTCATGGGGCATAGGGGCCCAATGTGTGGGGTTGAGGGTGTTATATTAAGTGGGACACTTGAAACCATGACAGCACAATAAATTAAAATTTTAAATAAAGAAATAGTTATCTGAAACCTATATCCTCTTATTGATCAATGTTACCCTATTAAATTTGATTTTCTAAATAAAATTTTAAAAATTATTTTTTAAAAAGGAGTAAAAAATCAGAGAAATTATAAAATTGTTTGACTACGAGTTTATTATAACCTCTGAGATTCTCACCCCTGATTATTAAAATAAATAGTACTTCACCAAGTTACAAAACAAATGTTTCCAAACTTCCTTGTAATCTAGACCTACTAGAATTTCTTCAGTAACTTTTGATGCTCTTCACATCTTAAAATAAATAATGACTCTTTGAAGAGACTATGATTAAAAATTTCTGAGAGAAACGCAATTCTATTTTCTTCCAGAATTGGCATTATATCAGGAGGCCAAATACCCAGGATTGTAGAACAAAGGTAGATATATTGGAGAAGAAACATTTCCAATCCTAAACCAAAGATGGTAAATTACATGCAGTAGAGATCCAATCAATGTTAGTTGATCTAATCCAAGGAAAGTGGCAGAAAGTAAAGGAATGAGTGCTTAGCTACTTTTAACCTTTTCCTATTTTATTCAGTAGTAAACATAATCTAAAATTTAATTCTGTTTTTTCTTATCCATTTCTACCACCAACTCTCAAAAGTGCTCCTAGATAAACATCTGTTGATTTTAAAAATAAAGAGCAGTTAAAGAAAACAGGATTAAAAAAGAATTTTTAGTTTCATTTTTAAAAATATCTGTAAAGAGATTAATATACATCTGTAAAAAAAATGTGAAAGTAGAAGAAACCACTTGATTTTTTCAAAACAAGATATTCAATTGGTATTAAAAATGTAATTTTTAAAAAATTCTAATGACTATTGATAACTTATTGTCAAATGTACACTGCTTTCCCATTTATAAACAACCTCATGCAGTCTTAAAATAACTACATGAGGTATTAGTCTCATTTTACAATGTCTGAACTGAAGCTCAGAGAAGTTAAAGAATTTAGTCAAAATCAAAAAGTCAAAAAGTGACAAGGCCTGGATTCAAATCTATGTGCTGGTTAGAATCCTCTCACTATGAGATACACAGCAATACTGCAGTTACTGACACTTGATTTAGTGAATAAACTGGGAAAATCAGATTTGTAAGGGAACAAAATAAGGACTTGAACTCTCAACCAGAATCAAGAACAAACTGCTGTCCCAAATATTTTAGGATTTAAAGTCATTTTACTAGCTTTTGGTGGACTAAAGAGCAAGCATTCCATCTTGGACATCTTTGTATTTACTACAGAAAATACTTGGTACAGTACTGTAAATAGTAGATCCACCAAAAATATTTACAAACATGAATTCATTGGTTTGTAAGTGTTAGCTTAGGCATCGTAATATGTCCTTTTAATATTGTTCTAATCTAGAGCATTGTCTAACACTCCTGCCTGAAAACCATCTGACTTCCTTTGCAGAGTGTCATGCTATTTTACTATTTACCATGGATTAGGGCTTATACTCTCTAAAATTAGCTGTCAACTAACATAAAAATAAGATGCAAAAGATTTAAGCCTAATCAAAATATAGATGAATTTTGTTCAAGAGAGAAGAGAACCTCAACGTGATGTTTTGTCTTAGGATATTCGTTATATCTAAATGTTAATTTCTTATTCATCATTGTCTTTGTTTTCACTGATTTTTAAGTATATAATTTTCAGTATCATGTAATCTTTTTTGAATCAGCTTTTTTACCCTGCTAATTCACTCATTACTTATTTAAATAGATGTTCCTTACATATTGGTATGAGAACTTTGTTCTTAACATTTTGAAAATTATACACTGATACTTTTTAGAAAAAAAGTTCATCATTTTTTTGATGCTTTTTGATTTTTTCTCATGTTTGTGGTAAATGTACATTAGTACTCTTGTCATTTGAAAAAAGATTTTATTTATAGTATAGCTATTTCATACACTAGCAGAAGATAAATTTATTAGAAATATATGGGTCACCTCATAGAACTGATGGGAAAACTAAGGAAGAAGAATAAACAAAATGGCAGCAGAAAACACAGCTGGGACATTGCTACCAGGACAGGCTCCTTAGCATGCCCTTCTTAACACTATTGCTAGTGCTTCATGGACTATCATTGATACTGTAGCCTCCAGTAGCATGCTGAAATGCTTCAACATGCCATAGAATATAAATCCAAAATTCTTCCAATATTTATATATCACTTCCTTTTAGCATTCTAGGCAGAACATCCATATGAACAAGCCTATTCCATTTTAAAGAAAAATACATTTACTTTAAATTTAATGAATATTTGGGGAATTATTTTAATTTCATAAAGTTAATATTTAAAGATTAGTTTATTAAAAGCTTTCCACAATTATCTTCTAGATTTTTAGAGGTTTCACATGAGTATAATGGAATCAGAGCTTGAATATCTGTCTGTGGAAGACTTACCTGGGCCGAGCCCATCATGTCCTATGACAATCTTGTATAAATCCCCAAGGTGTACAGCTTCTAAGGAGAAAGTGTCAGTCTGTAACAAATTAAATAAGTATACTTAAATCTAGACTATGAGTCTGATTTCTAACAAGAATATAAATTAAGATATAGTAAATATTGTGAAAAAAATTAGGTTAATTCAGTAAATATTCAAATCTGTATAAATTAATTAAAAGTAAAACAATAATATTAATTTATAGAACACAATAACAAGTTTTCTCACATGCTTCACTCCTCTTTATTGTAAAATTTTCATTATAAAAGAATAAATCTGGGGATGCTCTATAAATATATATTTTAAAACAACAATATAAATATAATAATTATAAAATATACTAAGTGTTTTCATCCATTTGAACACACCAACTCTTTCCTGACCTGGGATAGAACTTTTTCATCAATGTTGATATGCCATTCACAAATACAATATTTTTAAAGTTGTTTTACTATATTGATATAATATTAGTGAAAATTGACAATACTTTTCTGAAGTGCAATGTGATGCTACAATCAAAGCTATTCACTTTTGAGCTCCAATAGCCCATTCATTCAGAATACATGTAAAAGTGAGGAGTCCAGAGCTCTCTTGTTAGAACTTAAGATAATAATACAGATTAAAATGTAAGAAAAATACATAATGTAGGATATCAGTTGAAAAACAATCCAGAAATGAAAATCTTTGCATTTGTATAGTATCTTATGCATTTTGAAATATATTCACATATATTTCATGCTATCTTTAAAAGTCACTCAGTGTGGAAAAAAAATCTATTCTAAAGAAGAGAACAAAACCAGGATTAGAACTCAGTTTCTCTGATATGTAATAATACTACTTTTCTTTGTAACCACCATGCCTCTGCTTAAGTAAAATATAAAGAATAAAAATAACAGATAAAATCATTAACATTGATTTACATATATATATATATATATATATATATATATATATATATATATATATATATATGGGTTGTGCCTGCTACAAGTTTATAAGTAACATTCTCATCACTTTATCCATAAAACAAATCAACTAGAAAAGAAGAAATTTTTATGTAATAACAGAAAATAGTATTAGCAAAAACTATTAGTTATAATATTATAATTGATGTAGAGAATACTAAGAAATAGAAAGGAAATACAACAAAAATATCTTGACATATTCATTCTATTTGTATTATCAGAAAAAGATAAGATAACTAAAATATAATAGGCCCTTTATGTTTTACTCAGTTAAAAATAAGTATTACTAGCATATTAATGTTAGTATTAGTAAAAATAATATAATATATTCAGTTTCTACATTTGACATTCAAGGTTGTTATATACAACAATCCTCATTTAACCATATAAATTTGACTTAAGAATTAGAAAAAGGGAAATTATTTTAGCAACATGTTGGATTAAGCAGAATGAAGCCTTCACTCAATCATAAAGATACCATTTTAACAATGAGAAATAGACTAGAATAGTTCTTTGAAAACTGTAGACACCAGAACAAAAGCTGCAGCAACCAGCCCTAAGCATGATAAAGAAGGGACTCCATAAAAACTCCATTTGTGATATTTTGGGTGCCCATGATCCTTCCACAACTTGGCATATGGAAGGAGCCTTCCATCCTACATATTCTATCTTGGGATAGACACAAGGGAATAAACCATGCATACAAAATCCTGTCTTTTCTGGGGCTGTTCAAGGAACTGAATCCTTTCTAATTTAAGTTGAAATACTAATAGTTAAGGCAGAATAGTTTGGAAGATAAAAGAGAGTTCTGTGGCACTGTAGATCTACAGAGATTCAGTACAGCAGGCAGACATGGGGACAGTGAAGGTGTGCAACAGATTATTGATATTAGTAAAGAAACAGTACAAGTAATTAAAAGCATATATACAAACTCAGAGAAGACCCATAGCCAGAAAATTTTGAG
Organism: Rhynchonycteris naso; assembly: GCA_037038555.1. Taxonomy (NCBI): domain Eukaryota; kingdom Metazoa; phylum Chordata; class Mammalia; order Chiroptera; family Emballonuridae; genus Rhynchonycteris; species Rhynchonycteris naso. The sequence goes on from CM072998.1 coordinate 237,505,153, forward strand.
AGGTCCTAAAAACTCTAACCACACTCACTGGTGAAGGTCTTTTCCAGCACAATCATACATTTAAGATTGAATAAGATAGGTACTTTTTTCAAATATCCAAGTTTCAACAAAAGATCATGAAGCATATAAAGAAAGAAATAAACATGGTTCAATCAAAGGTACAAAATAAAACTCTAGAAACCAACCCTAAGAAATGCAGATCACTGAGCTTTCTGAAAAAAATTAAAATAAATGTCCTAATTATGTTCAATATGATGAAAGATAACAGAAAATTAACTGAACTAAATCAGAAAACAAATATAAACAAAATGAGAATATCTACAAAAAAAGCAATAAGAAAGCATCAAACAGAATATCTGAGCTGATATAGTAACTGAATTGACAAATTGATTAGATGATTTCATTAGCAGACTTGATCAAGCAGAATAAATACAGCAAACTTAAAGACAGATGATTTAAAATCATCAAAAGGGGAGGGGAAAAAGAAAGAAAAGTGAACAGACTAAGGGACTTATGCAAATAGAATAGTATTTGCATTATGGGAATCACAGAAGAAAAGAGCAAAAGAGATAAAAGTCTTACTAAAGAAATAATTAATGAGAATTTACAAATCTGATGAGAGAGGTAGGCAATCAATTCATGAAGCCTATACGTACCCAAATAAATTCAACTCAAAGAGATCTTTTTCAAGATACATATATTATAACTCATTATTCAAAGCTAGCATGTACCTGGTATCAAAACCAGAAAAGAATACAAGAAGAAACTAAGCAAAACACATAATAATAAAATTATCAAAAGTTAAAGACAGACAATCTTGAAAGCAACAATTGCAAACTGACTCATCATGTACCACTGAGGTTCCATAAGTTTATGAGTGAATTCCTAAATGAAATCATGCAGGCTAGAAAACAATGCAAAAATATATTAAAATTGCTGAATGAAAAACTTATCAACCATGAATCTATATTGAATGTAACTATCCTTCAAAAATGTTGAAAAAAGTAAGACTTTTATAAAACAAAGGCTGAAGAAATACATTAACAGTAGACCACCCTATCAGAAATGTTAAAGGGAGTGTTCAATCTGAAAAAAGGATAGTAGATAGCAACACAAAGCCATATAAAAAGAGAGTATCCCAATGAAGGTAGGTAGATATAAAATACACTAACTTGAATTATTATAATCGAGTGCTTAAGCCCATTTTTAATTCTTCTATAAAACTAAAAGACAAGGGATGATCTCAGAGCAATGTAGTGTAAGAGATATCCTTGATCTCACCCCTTGAAATTTCAACAAATTGAACAGCTATAACTGAAGAAACCCCAACTGGGCCCAACGGTTGCCTGAGAGGTCAGTGCACTGAATCAAGTAGAGGTGGGAAGGGTAAAAAACAAGCTGGGACGGGGCTGGAATATAATCATGCTTAGGTTCCAGCGAAAGGAAAGGCCCAGACATTCTGGGTTTCTGTCTCCCAGAGCTCAGAGAGGAGAGAAACCCAGTGTCCAGGTATCCTTCTGCCAGGAGAAGAGGAGACATTGGGATAAATTTGGAGAGATACTGAACCAAAGTGGCAGAGTGTGGGGTCACCACCAGTGTTCCCACTATCTGCCAGCAACCCACCCTCAGAGATACAAAATATAAAGTACAGCCCTCCCAGCTCCCCACATCCCTCCGCTCTCCCCTTGCATGTAGTCAGAGTAACAGACACACATCCCAGAGCTAGTTCTACAGGGCTTCTTTCCCATGAAGAAAAGAGGTGCTATGTGTCTGCTCCCCTGACCTGTTAAGACAAGTGCAAGAATACCCTGAGGCCTGAAATCGCCATTGCTAAACTGGTAAACCTCACAGCGTACCCCCCCCTCACTGTCACTTCAGCCCTGCTTTTATCATTTTGACAGCAACTTCTCAGCAGAGAACAGCCTAAGAATTTGACAGAGCCAAAACTTGTAATCCTGCACCATCTACTGGGAAAAAAATAGAAAAACCTCTTTATGCTTGGGTGTTTGCAGGAGAACTTTTTCTTCTAATTTTTTGGCTTTATGGTGTTGTTTTATTTGTTTTTTTATTAATGTTTCAAGGGTTGTGTTCTTAGTTTTGTGGGTTTTCTCTTTCATTTTTATTTAGTTTATTTTATTACCATTTTAAAATGTATTTTTATTTTTTTGTTGTTGTTTTCTCCTTGATTTCTTAAAAACACATTTTCAAATTCCATCAAAGGGGGAAAAAAGTGAATACCATGGCTACTTAAAAAAGAAATGCACTTTGTAAAAAAAAAAGAAAGAAAGAAAGAAAAATCTCCAGAAAACAATCTCAGTCACATGGAAACCTTGGAATTAAACAATAGAAAATACAAAATTGAAGTTCTGAAAATATTCAACATGATGTGAGAAAGCACTGATAGGTTACTTAATTAACTCAGAAAACAAAATGAGTACCTGACCAAGGAGGTTGAAACTTTAAAAACAGAGAAGAGGACATACAGATGGTCAATAGGCATATGAAAAAATGCTCAACATCACTAATCATTAGAGAAATGCAAATTAAAACCACAATGAGATATCACCTCACACCAGTCAGAATGGCACTCATCAGCAAAACAACACAGAATAAGTGCTGGCAAGGATGTGGAGAAAAGGGAACCCTTCTGCACTGCTGGTGGGAATGCAGACTGGTGCAGCCACTGTGGAAAACAGTTTGGAGATTCCTCAGAAAATTAAAAATCGAACTGCCTTTTGACCCAGCTATCCCACTTATAGGAATATACCCTAAGAACACCATAGCACTGTTCGAAAAGAAGAAATGCGCCCCCATGTTCGTGGCAGCATTGTTCACAATAGCGAAGATCTGGAACCAGCCCAAGTGTCCGTCAGAAAACAAGTGGATTAAAAAACTATGGTACATATATATTATGGAATACTACTCAGCCATAAGAAACGATGACATCGGATCATTTATAACAAAATGGATGTACCTTGATAACATTATACGGAGTGAAATAAGTAAATCAGAAAAAAAGAAAAACTGAGAACAGCATGATTTCATACATAGGTGGGACATAAAAGTGAGAATATGAGACATGGACAAGAGAGTCGTGGTTATGGGATGGGGGGAGGGAGGGAAGAGTGGGATAGGGAGGAGGGGAGGGACACAGGGAAAACCAGATTGAAGGTGACAGAGGACAATTTGACTTTTGGTGACGGGTATGCAACACAATTGAATGATAAGATAACCTGGAGATGTTTTCATTGTACATATGTACCCTGATTTATTGGTGTCACCCCATTAGAATTAATAATAATAAAATATATATTAAAAACATATAGGACCTTAAATCATTACAAAATAAAAAAAAAACAGAGAAAAAGAATTCAATACATGAAATAAAAAAATGAGCTGGCAAGTTCATCTAACAGCACAGACTGGATAAAGGAGAGAATGAGTGACATTAAAAAAGTGCAACTAGAGATAATACAGAAGGAAGAAGAGAGAGACTTACAAATGTAAAAAACTGAGACAGCTCTACAAGAACTGTCTGACTCTATCAGAAAGAGCAATATAAGAATAATGGGTATTTCAGAAGAAAAAGAAAGGAAGAAATGAATGGAAAGCCTAATCAAATAAATAATTGATGAAAACTTCTCAAGTCTACAGAAAAAGATAGAGCCTAGAATCCGAGAAGCAAACAGAATGCCTAGTACCTCGATCAAAACAGGCATTTTCCAAGGAAAACTGTAATAAAACTGTACAAGCCAGAAGAGAGCGAACCCAAACCTTCAAAACACTGAAAGAAAGGAATCGCCAGCCAGGAATACTATATCCATTAAAGTTATCCTCAAAACTAGGGAGAAACAAAATTTTTCCAGACATACAGAAGCAGAGGGAATTTATCACCAGAAAACCCACACAGCAGGCAATATTCAAGGGGGTTATTCTACCTAATACAAAGAAGAAAACAACAGAAAACTAAAAGTAAAAGCTCCAACAAGGTTACTATATAAACAAGGATAGTCTGTAGCAACAAAAAAATTATAAAAGGGGAGAAGATAAAAATCTGAAGTAGCACAAGAGGATGGAGTGCAGAAGCATTCAAAAGACAAAAGACTCTTAATACACAAGGAAAACTTTTTCTCAATAACCTAACAGTAACCACCCATAATAAAACCAAAATTGAAATACAGTTTTTAAAAAGTGGAATAGAGAAAAGAAGCATGAAACACCACAAAAAAGAAAACAAGACTGACAAATACACAAAAGAAAAAAGGAGACACAGAGCTACCAGAAAGCAAAACATAAAATGGCCATAGGAAATCCTCATACATCTATAATTACACAGACTGTAAATGGACTGAACTCACTTATAAAGAAGCACAAAGTAGCAGATTGGATCAAAAAGGAAAACCCAAACATATGCTGCCTTCAAGATACACATCTAAGCTGCCAGAACAAAAGTAGACTCCAAGTGAGAGGTTGGAAATGATTCTTCAAGCAAATAATAGCAGAAGAGAAGCAGGTATAGCCATACTTATATCCGACAATGCTTACTTCAAGACAACAAAGGTAACAAGACAAAGGTGGACATTTCATAATTATAAAGGGGAAACAATATCAAGAAGACAACACATTCTTAATATATATGCACAGAATCAGGGAGCCCAAAATATAGAATGTCTATTATCAGAAAACAATAGACAAAAGCACAATCATATTTGGAGATCTCAGCACACCATTGATGGCTTTAGATAGATCATCCAAACATAAAAACAATTAAGAAACATTGGCCTTAAATTTACACTAGATCAAATAGATATTTATAGAACATCTCATTCCAGATCACCAGAATATATAGTCTTCTCCAGTGTGCATGAAACATTCTTAAGATCAGATCATATGTGGAACAAAATACTAACCTCAAAAATGTAAGACGATTGAAATTATGCCAAGCATATTTTGAAATTAGAATTCAATTTCAGAAAAGAAGCAAAAACATCACAAAATTGTAAAAATTACACAACATACTTCTAAAAAATGACTGGGTCAATGAAGAAATAAAAACTGAGATCAAAAGATATATACAGACAAACAACAATGACAACACGACTTATAAAAACTTCTGGGATGCAGCAAAAGCAGTAATATGAAGGTAGTTTATATTATTACAGGATTATATCAAGAAACAAGAGACATCCCAAGTAAACAAATTAACATTACATCTTAGAGTACTAGAAAAAAGAAAAACAAAGGCAACCCAAAGTCGGTAGAAGAAAGGCAATAGTAAAACTTAGAGCAGAACTAAATAAAATAAACAAAAAAATACAAAAAATTAATACAACAAAGAGCTGTTGTTTGCAAAGATCTATAAAATTGACAAAGCCATGGTTAGTCTCATTAAGGGAAAAATAGAAATGACTTATATAAACAAAGTCCAAGCGAAATTATCATAAACATCATAGATATACAAAGGATCATCCTAGAATACTATGAAAGATTATAGGCCATCAAATTCAATAATCTAGAAGAAATAGATAAGTTCCCAGAAATATACAATCTTTCTAGCCCAAGTCACAAAGAAGTGGAAAATTTAAATAAACTTATTGGCAGGGAGGAAATAGAAATAACTGTCAAAAACCTCCCCCAAAATAAAATTTCAGGACCACATGGCTATACTAGTGATTTCTACCACACATTCAAAGGAGATTTTGTACCTATCCTTCTCAAAGTCTTCCAAAAAGTAGAAGAAGAAGCAATAATCCCTCACACATTTTATGAGACCAACAAAATTCTGATGCAAAAATGTAACAGAGGAAATACAAAAAAACAAACAAACAAAAAAAAAAACAAAAAACTACAGACCAATACCTCCAATGAGTTTTTAATGCAGAAATTCTAAACAAAATATTAGCAAATAAAATACAATACAGTAAAAGAATAACACATCATGATCAAGCGTGATTCATTCTAGGAGCACAAGGATGGTTCAACATGTGCAAATCAATGAATGTAATACGGCACATCAACAAAATAAAGGAAATTTTATATGACCTTATCAGTAGATGCAGAAAAGGCATTTGGTAAAATACAACATCCATTTAGGTTTAAAGAACTCAATAAAATGGGTATGGAAGGAAGAACCTCAACATACTAAAGGCCATATGTGATATGCCACCAGGCAATATTATACACAATGGTGGAAAACTGAAAGCTTTCATTCTAAAATTAGGATGCCCACTCTCTCCATCTTATTCAATATACAGTGTGTCCGTAAAGTCATGGTGCACTTTTGACCGGTCACACGGTTAAAAGTGCACCATGACTTTACGGACACACTGTAGTACTGAAAGTCTTACCCAAGGCAGGCAGGCAAGACAAAGAAATAAAAGGCATCTATATTGGGGAATAAGAAGTAAAGGCATCACTGTTTGCAGATGACATGATCTGGTAGCTAGAAAACCCCAAAATCTCTACCAAAAAAATATTAGAAACGCCTGACATGTGGTGGTGCAGTGGATAAAGCGTCGACCTGGGAACACTGAGGTTGCCAGTTCAAAACCCTGCACTGGTCTGGTCAAGGCACATATGGGAGTTGATGCTTCCAGCTCCCCCCCCCCTTTCTCTCTCTCTCTCTCTCTCTCTCTCACTCTGTGTCTCCTCTCTAAAATAAATAAAATAAAAAGAAACTTAAAAAATATTAGAAACAATAAACTAATATAGTAAAGTGTCAGAATATAAAATCCATATAGAAAACTCTACTGCTTTCCTATATGCCAAAAATGAAACTTCAGAATATAAACTAAGAAAAAATTCCTTTTACAATTGCAACAACAAAAATACCTAGGAATAAAAAAGAAAGGATATAAGGACTGATATAGTGAAAATTACATAGAAAGCATTATTTAAAGAAATTGAAGAAGACCCAATGAAATGAAAAAATATTTCATGCTCATAAATCAGAAGAATCAACATAGTTAAAAGGCCATATTACCCAAAGCAATACACAAATTGAATGCAATCCCCATTAAAATTCAGATGGCATTTTTTAAAGAAGTAGAAGAATCACAAAATTTATATGGAAGAGTATACAACCCCAAACAGCCAAAACAATCATGAAAATAATAAAAAAAAAGAATGAAGTCAAACGTATCATAACTCTAAACTTCAAATTATACTTTAGAGCCACAATAATTAAAACATCATGCTTTTGACAGAAAAAACAGAAATACAGACCAAATAGACCAGAATCGAAAGCCCATAAATAACACCACATACAGGGGGTCCTCGGGTTACAACAGTCACAACATACAATATTCCAAGTCTACAACACTCATTCCCATGAAAACTTAAAATATATGAAACATAAGTGTTTTTGGTTTATGCATACTTACAGACTACATGAGCAAACTAGTTTGGTTGTGCACAGTGGAAGAATATACAGTAATTTGACATATGAACGAGGGACTTAGTGTCCCCCAATATGCTTATCTACCCCTTTATAGACTGTTAAAAACACAAGTGGTCTGTTTTTGTTAGGCTAGGGTGTATTTTGACTTACATCAAAATTTTAGCTGCCTGACAGTGGCGCAGTGGATAGAGCGTCCAACTGGGATGTAGAGGACCCAGGTTCGAGACCCTGAGGTCACCAGCTTGAGCGTGGGCTCATCTGGCTTGAGCCAAAAAAGAAAAGCTCACCAAAGGTTGCTGGCTCGAGCAAATGGTTACTTGTTCTGCTGAAGGCCCACAGTCAAGGCACATATGAGAAAGCAATCAATGAACAACTAAGGTGTCAAAATGAAAAACTGATGATTGATGTTTCTCATCTCTCTCCGTTCCTGTCTGTCCCTATCTATCCCTCTATCTGACTCTTTCTCTGTTTCTGTATTAAAAAAAATTAGCTAAGTCACTGTTGTAGAAACAGAATTGTCTTGTAACCCAAGGACGCTCCTGTATATACGAACAAAAAAAGTTTGATATAGCAGCCAAATACTGGAGTAAAGAAAGTCTTTTCAATAAATAGTGCTGGGAAATTTGAGGGGTGCCAAAGAATGAAATTTGATTATACTTTGTCCCCTAAAAAAAATTAATTTAAAATAGATCAAAGACAGAAATGTATGATCTGAAACAATAAATTACATAGAGGAAAACATAGGTACTAAACTTATGGACCTTGGCCATAGAGAACATTTTATTTGACCCCAGGGTAAGGAAAGTAAAAGCAAAAATAAATGAATATAGATAATTAATGAGAGAGAAAGAGAAAGAGAGGGAGGGAGGGACAAACAGGGACAGACAGGAAGGGATGAGAAGCATCAACTCATTATTGCAGCACCTTAGTTGTTCATTGATGGCTTTCTCATATGTGCCTTGAAGGGGGTCTCTAGCCAAGTCAAGGACCCCTTGATCAATTCAGTGACCTTGAGCTGCAAGACAGCAATATTGGGCTCAAGCCAGTGACCATGGGCCATGTCTATGATTCTGTGCTCTAGCTGATAAACCCACGCTCAAGCTGGAAAACTCAAGTTTCAAACCCAGGTCCTTTGCTTCCAGGCCAGTACTCTATTCACTGGGCCACTGCCTGGTCAGGTGATTGGGATTATCTTAACTACAAAGCTTCTTTACAACAAAAGAACCAAGAACTAAACAAGAAAGAAGCCAACCAAATGGGAAATTATTTTCACTAACAAAACTCTGATAAGGGGTTAATATCCAAATACATAAAGAACTCACAGGCTGTGGCTGGTTTGCTCAATGAATAGAGTGTCAGCCAGCTATGCGGATGTCCTGGGTTCCACCCCCAGTCAAGTTACACATAAGAAATAACCATCTGCTTCTCTTCCTCTCCCTCTCCCCTTTCTTTCTCTCTTCCCCTCTCACAGCCAGTAGCTCATCTGGTTCAAGCATCAGCCCCAGGCACTGAGGATAGCTCAGTCGATTTGAGCATCATCCCAGTCAGAGGTTACCAGGTAAATCTTTGTTGGGACACATGTGGTAGTCTGTCTCTCTACCCTCCTCTCACTTAAAAATATATATAATAATAATTAAGAACTCACAGAGTGCAGCAACAAACAAGCAAATAATTCGATTAAAAAATGGCGAGAGGACATTAAAAGATGCTTCTCCCAAGAAGAAATACAAATGGCCAACAGATATATAAGAAGATGCTCATCTTTGCTAGTAACTCGAGAAATGCAAATTAAAACTACAATAAAAAAGTAACTCACACCTGTGAGATTGGCTATTAATAACAAGACAGGTAATAACAAGTGTTGGAGAGGCTGTGTAGAAAAAGGAACCCTCATTCACTGTTGGTGGCAATGTAAACTGGTAGAGCCATGATGTAACACAGAATTGTGGTTCCTCAAATTAAGAACAGAACTACCATATGACCCAGCAATCCCTCTACTGGGTATCTATTCCCATGTTTATAGCAGCATCATTCATGGTGGCCAAGACATGGTAACAACCAAAGTGTCCCTTAATGGAGGATTGGATAAAGAAGATATGGTACATATACACAATGGAATACTACTCAGACATAAGAAATGATGATATATTGCCATTTATGACAATATGGAAGGACCTGGAGAACATTATAATAAGAAATAAGTAAATCAGAAAAAAATAAGAGCTATTTGATTTCACACATAAAGCAGATGGGATATAAAACAGACTCATGAACATAGATAAAACCAAAGTGGTTACCAGGGTGAGGGAAGTAAAGCATGACAAATACAAGGTGACAGAAGTGTATTTGACTTTGGGTGATGGACATACAATTCAATCAACAGTTCAAATTCTATAGAGAAATTCATCTGAAACCTGTGTACTTATTGATCAATATCACCCCATTAAATTTAATTTCTAAATAAAATAACTAAAAGACAAAAGCATAAACAATTATGCTAATAGGTATACAATGAACAAAAGATACATCTTGTGATATCAATAACATAAAATATAGGAAGATGAAGCTGTTAAGGAGTAGAGTTTTTATACTGTTGTTTGATTAAGTTATCAGTTTTAAATTGATCATTATAATTTTAAGGTGTTTTATATAATCACAATAATAATAGCAAAGAAAATATTTATAGAATGCCCACAAAAAGAAAGAGCCTCTCAACTACATAAAGCAAACGTTACCAGAACTCAAGGAAGAAATAAACAGTAGTACAATAAGAGTAGGATATGTCAACACTCCCTCCACTTTCAATATGGATACAAGAAGTAAGCAAAAGATCACTAAGGAAACAGAAGATTTGAACAGCACCATCAAACAACAGAACCTAACTCTCTAACCAATGTACAGCAAATATACATTCTCTCAAGCACACATGGAATGTTTTTCAGATTGATCAAAGGTTATGTCATAAAAAAACAAAAATTATAAAGATATTGAAATAAGCCAAGAATCTCTTATAACAACAATGAAATAAAATTAAAAATCAATAGTTGAAGTAAAACTGAAAAACCCAAAAATACTTGGAAATTAAACAACACAGTCTCAACACAAGCACTGAGTTGAAGTAAGCACAAGGGAAATCAGAAAATATCTGTAGACAAATAAAAACACAACATAAAAAAACCTATGTGATGCAGCAAAAGCACTGCTAAGAGGAAAGGTTATATCTATAAATGTTTACATTTTTAAAAATTTCAAATCAAACTAAATTCACAAATAAAGAAACTAGTGAGAGGAACAATCTAAACCAAAAGTTGGCAGAAAAAATATAATAAAGATTACATAGAGATTACAAAATAGAGAGTAGAAAATGATAAAAATTAGAGAAGCTAAGAGTTGGTTTTTTAAAAGATTAAAAATTGACAAACCCTTAGCTAGATTAACTTTAAAAACAAAGAGAAGATTCAAATAACTAAAATCAGCAATGAAGTAGGTAACATTACAAATGATGTTACAGATATTAAAAAAATATGAGAATTCCTTTTTTTCTTAAGTGAAAAGTGGGGAGACAGAGAAATAGACTCCTGCATGCACCCAGGCAAGGATCCACCCAGCAAACACTCTATGGGGTGATGCTTTGCCTATCTGGGGCCTTTGCTCCAATGCTCAGCAACCAAGTCATTTTAGTACCTGAGGTGAGACCATGGAGCCATTCTCAGCACCCAGAGCCAACTTGCTCCAACGGAGCCATGGCCACAGGAAGGAAAGAGAGAGAATGAGACAGAGGGGAGAAGGGGTGGGGTGGAGAAGCAAATGGTCGCTTCTCCTGTGTGTCCTGACCAGGAATTGAACCTGGGACATCCACACACCAGGTAGATGCTCTACCGCTGAGCCAACCAGCCAGGGCTAAGAGAATTCTAAAAATAATTGTATGCCAAATAGTTGAAAAATCCAGAAACATACAACCTATCAAGAAAAAGACATGAAAAAGTAGAAAATCTGAAGAGATGTATTAGTAGTAAGGAAACTAAAGCAGTAATTAAAAACCTCCTAACAAATAAATATCCACTACCAGATAACTCACTGAAGAATTATACCAAGCATTAAAAAGAAAAAGAATTAGCACCAAGACTCCTCAAACTCATCCAAAAGATAGAACAAAAGAGAACACCTCCAAGCTCATGCTGTGAAGCCAGCATTATCCTGATACCAAAGACAGACATGGTAAGAAAACTACAAACCAATATCCTTGATAAACACTGATGCAAAATCCTCAACAAAACACTAGCTAACCAAAGTCAAGAGTATATTAAAAGGATTATACATGATGAAGAAGTACAATTAATTTACGGAATAAAAAGATGGTTCAACATATGAAAAATCAATGTAATAATGAATAAAGTACAAAATACAGATGAGTGTCTCAACTGATGCAGAAAAAATGATTCACAAGTTTCAGTGCCCATTCATGAAAAATTTAGGATGAGAAGTAAATTACTTCACTATAAAATGCCATCTATGAAAAGTCCACAGATGACATTAAACTCAATAGTGAAAGACTGAAAGCTTTCCTATAATCATGAACAAGACAAAAATGCTTACCCTCACCTTTTCTATTAAATATGGTACAAGAAGTCCTAGCCAGAGAAACTAGGCAAAAAAAAAAAAAAAAAACATTTTCAAAGTGGAACAAAAGAAGTAAAATTATCTCTGTTTAAAATAACACAATCTTTTCTGTAAAAAAAACCTAAAGATTTCACAAAAACTGTTAAAACTAATAAATAAATTCAGCAAAAATGCAAGATACAAAATCAATACACAAAAATCATGTGTTCTTCCTTCAATTACAAACTATCATCACTTTAAGTTTTGGCTTCCAAGTTGATGCTGTTGCTAAAAGAACAGCTCAGTTGACATGCCAGGTTCTCCAGAATGTATAACAGCAGAGACTAAGCAGAACCCTGTTGGAAAGTACAGTCAAATGGGAAGTAGAGATTTATTGTTGTCTGGAATAAGTCAAACTAGAAATAAAATATGTTGTTTTATTTACTTTAAACAAGTTTCTATACATTAACAATGACCAATATAAAAAAAAATTTAAGAAATTAATTCCATTTAAAAATAGCATCAAAAAGAATAAAAAACTTAGAAATAAACCTAATCAAGAACTTATAAGACTTGTACATGAATAACGTAAAAATATTGCTGTAAAAAATGAAAGCAGACAAAAATAAACAGGAAAACATCTTGTATTCTTGAATTGGTCGACTTACTATTGTTAAGATATCAAAACTACGAAAGCAATTTTAGATTTAACAAAATTTTTATCAAAATAACAATGGCATTTTTGTAGAAATGGAAAAATCTCCATCCTAATGGAATTTCAAGGGATAATAAACAGTCAAAACAATTTTAAAAAAGAACAAACTTGGACGTTTCATACTTTCTGACTTCACAATATACTACAAAGTTACAGTAATCAAAAGGGCATGGTGCTGACATAAAGACAGAGATAGAGACACAGAGCATAGGATAGGCAACCCAGAAATAAGCCCACATATATATAATCAAATGATCCTCAAGAAAGCTCCAAGGCTACTTAATGGAAATAGGATAGTCTCTTTAATATAAGATTAGGAAAACTAGATAGCCAAAGGAAAAAGAATAAAATATAGAAAAATTAATTCATAATGGACTAAATATCTAAGTGCAATAATACAAACTAAAAAGCTCTAGAAGAAAACTTACAGAAAAAGCTTGAGAATACTGGATTAGCAATGATTTCTTAGATATGACACCAAAGGTATAGGTAAAAAAAGCAAAATAAGCAAATGGAATTATATCAAACTTAAAAATCCTCTGAGCACCAAAGAATACAATTAAAAAAGTGAAAAGGAAACTTATAGAACTGGAGAAATTTGCTAATTATATATGTTATAAGGGGTAAATATCTAAAGTATATAAAGAACATCTAAAACTCAACAATAAATAAATGAATAACTTGATTTTAAAATAGAAAAAGAATTGAATAAATATTTCTCCAATGATAATATACAAATGTCCAGCAGTATATGAAAAGATGTCAACATAATTTAACATTAGAGAAATACACATCAAAAGCACAATGAGATATCACCTCATAACCACTGGGATGGTTACCATCAGAAAAAAAGAAAAACAAAAACAAAACAAAAACAGAAAATACAAATGTTGGTAGACTGTGAATAAACTAAAACTTGTGTGCAATGATGGCAGAATTGTCAAGTGGTGTGATCACTATCGAAAACAATATGCTGGTTCATTAAAAAATTAAAATCAAACTTCCATGTGATCCAGCATTTTTACTTCTGAGTGTATACCCAAAAGAATTGAATGGTTGGTACCATAGAGATATTTGCACACCCACTGCATTATTTACAACAGTCAAGAGTTCAAAAATCATTGTCTTCATCAATGGACTAGTGGAATAATGGATTAATGGATAAAGAAAATGTGATGCAGGCCCTGGCTGGATAAAGCATCATTCTAGCATGCTGAGGCCACATGTTTGATCCTGGTCAGGGTACATAGGAGAAGCAATCAATGAATGTACACCGATATGAAACAACTAAGTAAAACAATGAATTGATACTTCTCTCACTCTCTCTCTCTCTCTCTTCCACTCCCTCTCTCCCAAATCAATTGAAAAACTTAAGAGAAAGAGAAACAGAAAAAAAATGTAATATATACATACAATGGAATATTATTTAGCCTTACAGGGAAAGAAAATCCTGTTACATTCTACAACACAATGTACCCTGAGGATGCTATACTAAGTGAAATAATCCAGTCACAAAAGGAAAATTACTGTAGGATTTCAATTATTCAAGATATCTAATGTAGTCAAATTCAAAGATATCCAAGGGGTAGGGGAGGGGAGAAACAAGTTGTTTAATGATTATAGTGTTTCAGTTTTGAACAAGAAAAAATTTTTGTATATTTGTTACACAACAATGTGAATATAATTAACACTACTGAATTGTGAACTTAAAAAGTTAAAATGATAAATTTTATTTTATATATTTTTATCACAATTGTTTTAAAAATTAGACAAAAGATTTTTTTATCACTTACTTGTCCTCTTAAAAAACTGTTGGAGCTCTTCAAATGAAATAGTTGTCTGCATCCTGTATCTCCCCTTTTCCCATAGATAGAAATGTAGACATTTGCTACTGTCCCAGAATTCCAAAGCTCGCCCGTTGCCACATGCACTTCATACACTGTCACTGAGAAAAATAAATAAATAAGCATTATGTGCCAAGTATTACTCATATGACAGAAAAAATATATATATACATATATATAATCAAGAGTTCCAGTTTTAGGTAAGATGGAGTAGCACATTATACCCAGTCTCCCCCTCTGAATACAGCTATAAAATCTTGACAGAATACATGGAGTAGCTATAAGAAGACTCTGAAAAATAAAGAATGGCAGAAGAATCTATGAGATGACCAGAATTTAAAGTACCAACAAGTTGCAGTGATTTTACCATATTGTTTTTTATCCTCTGTTATCTCCCAGCTGGGACTCAGTGTTCCAGAAAAGTGGATGTAAGCACTGGAATTCAGGAGAACCCCACTTGCTCTAAATCAAGAAGCAGAAAAGAGAATACCTAGCATATAGAGAATATGCACATATTCTATTATTTTCTCTTTCATTTCTTTATTCCCTCACATTCCAAGGTCTGGGCAGAGAAGCACACAAGAGCCAACTCTCTAAGGGAAAAGAACTTTTACTTCTATTCAGAGTATCTGGGCTTCAATAGGATGGAGCCAATATCTATTGCTTTCTTTCCTCTTTGTCCTACTACTTCTTAGCCCTGGACACAGGAAGATTCAGAAGTGGGCAAAAAAATAGAAAAACTAAAGCACCAGTTAACCAGCCAAAGGACCAAAAAAAGGTTTCAAAGAACTAGAGAAGGTACCAAGGAGGTTACAGAAAGGGAAGAAAAGGAAATCCATAAAGTTGTTTATGAACTCTTGGGCTCACTCCTAAGCCGAAGATGCATAAATCTGATTCTATTCAGCATACCAAAGATTTTGAGATCTAAACCAACAGATATACCTCTACCCTGACCCCATATTCACCCCTAAATAGCACACATGTGGGAGAGATCTAAATAGCACCACAATACTTTAAAAACTAAACTCAGATTGGAACCACAGCTCACAGATGACAGATTAAAGTATGTGACCTGAAAGTAACCAGTGGTTGATTGCCTATTAAACAGAAAGAAAAATATTTAAATAACATCTAGTGTCTCAAATAATAATATGCAAAAAATCCAGGATATAATTCAAAATTATTCAGCATATGAAAAAAAATCTCAACTTGCACAGAAAAAGGACAATAAAAAACATCAAATCAAGATGGCAACAATACTAAAATAATCTAGAAAAGACTTTAGAGCAACTATGATACAAATGCTACTGTAAACAATCATAAACACTTTTGGAACCAATGGGGGAGAAAAAGCCTCAGGATAAAAAGATAGAAAGCTTAAAGAAGATACAAATGAAAATTTAAGACCTGAAAATAAGCAAATTTTAAAACTCACTGAATAGGGTCAAGAGAAGAACAGAGAGGACAGAAAAAGGCAACATTAAACTTGAACACAAATAAAAATTATCCAGTCTAAAAACAAAAAATATATTTCTTTAAAAAAATGAATAAAGCCTCAGGGACCTGTGGAAAATAATTTAAAATTTTAACAATCTGTCATGCAGTATCTAAAGAGGGGGGAAGTGCAAAGCTCAAAAATATACCAGGTATTTGAAAAAAATAATGGCAAAATATTTCTCAAAATTTGCCAAAAGACATATACCCATAGATGTAAAAAATTCCGTAAACCCAAAACACAATGAATCCAAGTCAATCCAGGTCTAAAAACACCATAATCAAACACTGAAAAAAGAGGACAAAGAAAAAATTTAACAAAGCCAGAGAAGACTGACCAGAGAGTGGCACAGTGGATAGAGTATCAGACTAGGACACAGAGGACCCTTGCCAGCTTGAGTGTAGGCTCATCTGGTTTGAGCACCGCTCACTAGCTTGAGCCCAAGGTCACTGGCTTGAGCAAGGGGTCACTCAGTCTGCTGTAGCCCCCCAGTCAAGGCACATATGAGAAAGCAATCAATGAACAACTAAGGTGCCGCAACAAAGAATTGATGCTTCTCATCTCTCTCCTTTCCTGTTTCTCTTTCTCTATCTCTATCTGTCCCTTTCTCTTTCTCTCTCTCTGTCTCTCTCTCTCTCTCTCTCTCTTACACACACACACACACACACACTAAACACCCAGAGAAAATGGTATTATATTAAATAGTACTAAATTACTATAAAAGAATCAGGATTCTAATGAATGTAGACTTCTCATCAGAAACCACAGAGGCCCAAAGAAAGTGGCACAACATAATTAAAGGGATAAAAGCAAAGAACTATCAACACAGTTATCCTTCAGAAATGAAGATGACATAAAGATATCCTCAGATCAATGAAAAACTAACAAAATTCCTTGCTAGAAGAACTACTCTAAAAGAATTGTTAAAGGAAATCCTATAGAAGCTTTGGCCAATGGCTAAGTGGATAAAGCGTTTACCCAGCATATGAACATTCAAGGTTTGATTCCAGTCAGGGCACACAGGAGAAGTGACCATCCTCCCCTCATCCCCTATTCCCACTATTTCCCTCCTGCAGCCAGCAGATTCATTGGTTTGAGCATGGCCCCATCCCAGGTGCTGAGAATAGCTTGGTTGATCTGTAACTTGGTACTCAAGCATTGGCCCCAGTCAAGGTTGCCGAGTGAATCCCAGTTAGGACACAGGAGTCTATCTCACTATCTCCCCTCCTCTCACCTAAAAAAAGAAAATAAAATTCTTCAGAGAGAAAGCAAGTAATACCAAAAGGAAACTTGGAACATTAATGAAGGAAGAGCTAAGATTTTACCTCAATCCTTTATACATTTTTTAAAAACTGGATTCTGTAAGTTTTGCCACTAATTTGAAATAAATTCACTTCAAATATAATTCCAGAGTCATCTGTGACACCCACACACACACATAAAAAGAATGAAAACCAACAAAAATGAACCTACCTAGAAACAAGTGGAATAAATATGAAACTGAGGTGATGAAATTAGCCATTTTATGGGTATGGAATGTTAAGGAAGGAGAAATAATATCACTAAACTACACTTACATATCCTGATTTTAGTCAAAATTGTATTTGTAACATTCTACAGCCACCTGTGTACAAAATAATGAAAGATTCCTTATTTTTAAACTCCAATACAAATTCTTCACAAAGCCAATTATTAAAACTAATGTTAATATCTCATATTTCTATTTCACTCAGCTTTCCAGAAAATGTCCATAAAGTCACCTTACTAAATCCTGGCCGCATTTTATAATCAAAAAGGCAGGTTCGGATGTCAAGCAAGTGGATTAACCAAAAAGTGCTGAGATGATTCCCCTTTAGAATGGTACAACAGAACTCTAAGGTCAAACAAGCCAGCATAAAGTTAAATCTATAGAATGGGAATTAATTTCTCACATTTCACTAGACTCTAAGCAGTACAAGGTGGAGAAACCCAGGACAGATATGTAGACATAGAAGGGACTTGAATAAACCACAAAAAGCCTATCAACTGCTAAATGAAAACTACTCTTCTTCACCCCCCATAAAATTCTAAAAAGTCCCTCTCCATCCTCCCACTTGCTTCTTTCGCATTTCCATCATTGTCACCTATTTTCAGAGGCCCAATATTATCAACAGTACTATTATCAAGAGCAGAGAGTGAGAAAATCATCTACTTCATAATAGTCACAAATTCCCAAAACACCCCTTTTTTAACAATTATTGAGGAAGTCTATAAGGAAAAGTGGGGGAAGAGAGGAAAGCCCAGCTATGAAACTTTGAGCAGATTACTGTTCTTCAATTTCCTCATCTGCAAATGGAAGTAATAACGGTGCCCACCCTGAGAAAGCTGTGGTATTGGTTAAGATAATATATTTAAAGCACTTTCTCCAATAACTGTTACAAGAATCCTCAATAAAACAGGAACAAAAGTGATAATCAAATTAGCCCATCACTGGTGCTCCCAAATGTGCTCAACTGCCTCTGTGCGGAAAAAAGCAACTGACCCACATGTGCATTAAGATACCTCGGAATTCTCATGAAACTATTTTAACTGCCTTCTGCTTCTAACCATTGCTGTGCTCTCCATGGGCTGAGTCAAGTTCTGCCTCCTCCCAAAAGCCAACCCTCACTGTCTACTTACTCTTGCAAAATAACTTCAGCCATTAACTCTACCACACATCCTTTAGCTCCCAATGCTTACATATCATCCTGCTCTAGAAGGGGATCCTGGGACATCCAGCAATCAGATAAAACATATGATACCTGAGGGCAAGACTGGATCTCCTGGTCCCTGAGTCTCCTCAATTTGTGCTTCAGTGCCCAGTTGAGGACAGGGCAAAGTTACAAGCTGAGGTTGGATCCAAGTACATGGCTGACTGCAATATTGGGTAGACAATATTTCCCTTCTGACCAATAGAATGGCTCATGTAATATAGACAGAAATTGGAAAAATAAATATGTTCAATCAAACAAGCTACGGTATCTTTGAGGAAAATGCTATCACTGTTGAAACAACTTCTGGAGTTCTAACAAAATTTTAAGATAATGTGACTAATGCAGATGTTTTATGAGACAAAAAGCTGGAAGAATAAATATAGTAGATGTCCCAAAAATAACTCTAAGAATAATCCACAATCATCAGTTACACTGAAACTACTGCATAATTTGCCATTCATATATAGTTATTTAGCATAGATGAAAGAAAATTCAGTAACATAAACCTTGTTTTGATCACTTGGGTACTTTCCCGTAGGTTGTCACAACATGGCATAAAAATAAAAACATCAAACTAAATTACTCATAATTTAGGACAATGAAACCATTTAGAGTAATTTTAACTAAATTATCTCAATTTAAGTTTATAATTCCAAAATATAATACTTCATATTTGACATTAGAGATTATAACAACTCATATACATTAGTTTATTTTCTAAAACAACCTTATAGTACAAAGAGCAATGAATATTACTGCAGTTTTATACATCTGAAGCACAGATGGGTAAGTAAATGGCTACAGGTCACAAAGTAAATTAACTAAAAATAATTGGACTAAAATATGTTTCTAGTCGTTATTAAGTATTTTATATATATGATTGGTTTAATTGGTTTTTAATTTTAATATATTATTTATATCTTTTAATAGGTTAGTATGCATTCTATTATTATGCTCAATTCACAGGAAATTCTAAAATTAGGTATATACATCCCAGAAGGTGAGCAAAATGATACATTAAAGTGGAAATATTAAACATTTTAAAGTATTTCTTTTTTTATATGTGCACATAGACAATCTGATTCCAGAGCTCTGCATACTCTTAAATATGACACTCTTCCAGCTCTGTGCATTTGGATTTTCACATCAGTGGCATTGCTCTGTTCTCCACTCTCTCTCAGTTTATGCAGAGACAGGAATTACAAGTAGTAAGCATTGAAAAAAATTTTATTTAGTTTCTATTGTTAACTTGGCTATTATTCCCTGGAACATTAATATTTTCTATTAAGCTTTTACCCAAAATTTAATGTTTTCCTTTTTAAAAAACCAAATGGCTAATTTTGATAAAACTGGAAGGCAATAGCAGGAAAAGGATCAGGTAACAGCACTAAGAAAAGTGAACTGCAATATATCATACACACACTACACACACACATGTGTGTGTGCACATATAGGACATTATTCAGCCATTAAAAAAAAAGGAGCCTGACCTGTGGTGGCGCAGCGGATAAAGCGTCGACCTGGGAACACTGAGGTCGCCAGTTCAAATCCCTGCACTGGTCTGGTCAAGGCACATATGGGAGTTGATGCTTCCAGCTCCTCCCCCCTTTCTCTCTCTCTCTCTCTCTCTCTCTCTCTCTCTCTCTCTCTCTCTCTGTGTGTGTGTGTGTGTCTCCTCTCTAAAATGAATAAAATAAAAAGAAATTTAATTTAAAAAAATTAAAAAAAGAAAGAAATTCTGCCATTTGTGAAAATATTGATGGGCCTGAGGACATTATGCTATGTGAAATAAGACTGAAAAAGACAAATACTGCATGATTTCACTTAGACGTGGAAGCTTTAAAAACAAAATGTCAAACATAAATAAAAGAGATCTGATTGTGATTACCTGGGGTGAGAGAATCAGATGAACGTAATCAAAAGGTAAAACTTTCAGTTATAAATAAGTACTGGAGATACACTATATAACATGATGACTATAATTTATACTGTTGTGTGGCATAAAAAAGAAATTTTTTTCTTTCTTTTTTATTTTTGATCTATATGAGATGATTGGTGCATGTTACCTAAACTTGTAGGAATCACTTCACTATAAATCATTATGCTGTACATCTTAAATCTATGCAGAGCTTTATGTCAATTATATCTCATTATAAAAGGGGAAAGAAAGTGAACTGGAGTCTTCTTCCTAATTAAATGACATATTCACCCAGGCACCAATTGTGCAAATTAAATTCAAAATAGTTGTTTTAATAAAATAGCTTTCACGGGACATCAGCAAGGCACTGGTATAGGAAGCCCCAGTTGTGTTGTCTTAGATACCAACATAACAAAACACAAATCAACTGCCTTAGTAAAAACATCCAAAAACCTTATGAGGTTCCTATTATGGAGGCAATCCCAGAGCGAAAAAGACAACATCAAAACCCCTAAGAAAATCCATGGTATAGTGCATGCCTAAACCCCTCCTCCCCAGCACAGCACAATACAATTGGGAGGAAATAACCAATGCCCACTTCTTGGTGAAGTAAAAAAAGAAATGAAACATACATCCAACATTCTGGCATTTCAAGAACATGTCTATATGGCTGGTTTCTGTCCTGCCTGAATCAAAACACTGATAGGAGTGGACACAGGGAGTGGGCAGCTGAGAACAAAGGCAAACAGCACAGTTTTTTCCAGCACCAGAGAAACTACAGAACTGCCGATATGCACCCAGGGAAGCTCCTGAACAAAAACACATAAACTTTTTCCAAGTAGGAGATTACATACATAATAAAAGAAAAAGCAAAGTTAGAAAAGGGTAGAGGGGTCTCCAAAATCTCTAGTAGGGCTAATTGGTGAAGCTCTTCCTGTATGTGAAGCCAGTACACAAAGAGTAGACAGGTAGCTGTTTTCTCAAATGTCCAAATTGCACCAAAAATCCACAGACATAGCAAATAAAAGAGAAACATGACCTAATCAAAAGAACAAATTAAATCTTAAGAAACCAAATATAAAGAAACGGATATCTGTGAATACCTGACAAGTTCAAATAATCATAAAGATGAACAATGAGCTAAAAGAGAACATAGACAATTAAATGACATCAGGAACACTATGCACGAACAAAAAGATAGTATCAAAAAAAGATGCAGAAACTGTGAAGAAGAGCCAGAAGACATTCTGGAGCTGAAGTATACAAGAACTGAATTGAGTAATTCACTAGGTAGAAATTTTTTCATTAATTTTTAAACTTGACCAGAAGAAGAATCCATGAACTTAAATATAGACAGGTGATTTGAAATGATCAAATTGGGACAAAAACCATAATGCCATTTTTAAAAAGAAAAAAAAAATATCTTACAACAAGGATAAATTTCAGTCATTATGCTTAAGTGAAATAAGCCAATTACAAGAGGAATACCATTATATGGTTTCACCCAAATGACTCTAAAATAGTCAAAATCAAAGAAACAAAGTAGAAACTTGGTTGGCAAGTGCTAGGAAAATGGAGGAGAGGAAATTAGTGTATAATGACTATAAAGTTTCAGCTTTGTAGTTCCACATGCAAGGAGCTTAAAAGATACCACTCCATCCTAACTAGTATAAAGCTAATTTAGACTGAAAAATCCACAACTCTTCTTAGATTTGTAAAAGAAGTAAGGACACAGGGCAAGACTGGAGGCAAAGACATGTGAACACAGAGAGTCACAACTTACAGTGGTAGAAACTTATGAGCAGAAACTGCCACAGGAACCATTGCCAAGGTAGAAAAATACTTAACTGTAATTACAATTGTTGGAGACTCATTGCAGACAAGTCTGAGTGTTAAAAACTCCAGGGGGACCCAGTCATAAGAACCCCCATACTTTTGAGAGTTTTGCTTCCAGGAGCTCAACTAGATTCTTTTTATTTTAAGTAAGAGAAGGGGAGATATAGAGAGAGACTCCCACATGTGCCCTGACTCCCAGCAACCCCCAAATCAACCATACTATCCTCAGTGTTGGAGGCTGACACTCAGATCAAACAAACTATCCTCAGTGCCTGGGGCCAATATTCAAACCAATCAAGCCACTGGCTGCATGAGGAGAAGAGGGAGAGAAGGAGGAGATAGAGGGTAAGAGAAGCAGATGGTCACATCTCACGTGTGCCTTGACTGGGGATCGAACCCTGGACCAATGCTTTATCCACTGAGTCAACCAGCCAGGGACTCAGCTAGATCCTGACAGGACATATCAAAGTAAAATTTCTTCCAGTTTCTGGCAGGAAGAGGGGAAAACGAATAAATCTGAAATACATCAGAACATTTCGTTCTTAACAAAGCCTGTCTCCAATAGAAATAACTTAGCCAGATCCTAACCTGCTGGGGTATTACTGGAGCCTGAAAAACCAACCCCAGCCAGCTCTAGCCTTTGAATTGGGAGAAGGAAAATAGCCACATGAGAAAAAGGAAATACCCAATGTGAGCCCACTCAAGCCATACTATACCACCTAAGAAGGGGGGGAAATGGAGAAACACCTGTGAAGTTCAAATCCAGAGGCACAGGCTTATTAAAAGACTGGAGCCCAATTATAGGACTATAACCCCCCCAAGCTGTTCTTCACTACAAAACCTATTGAATACAATTTCTTTTAGTTGGCACATTATGTCCAGTGGTCAATAAAATATCACAATGCATACTAAAATATGAAAAACACAATTTGACGAGAAAGAGCAAGCATCATAATTAGACATGGCATAGCTGTTAAAATGATCATAATGGAAATTTCAAACAAATGATTAATATGCTAAATGTTCTACTATGTTACATAAACAACATGCAGGAACAAATGGGCAATGAAAGCAGAAATGGAAAGCCAAATGAAGAACCTAAAAGAAATGATAGATATTAAGAACACTGCAACAAACAAAGAATGCCTTTGACAGACTTATTAGTACACACTACACTGCTGAGAAAAGAATTCCTGAGTTTGAAGATACAGCGATTAACCCCTACAAAACTGAAAAGCAAAGAGAATACAGACCGAAAAACAAGAATTGTGGGGCTACAAAAAGTATAACATATATCTAATGGGTATACCATGAGAGAAAAAGAGAGAAAGAAACAAAAATATTTGAAACAATAATGACTAAAAATTTTTCCAAATTAATATCTGACATCAAATTAGATCCTGGGCCTGACCAGGCGGTGGCGCAGTGGATAGAGCATCGGACTGGGATGCAGAAGAGCCAGGTTTGAAATCCCGAGCTCACCAGCTTGAGCGCTGGCCCATCTGGCTTAAGCAAAAGCTCGCCAGCTTGCACCCAAGGTCGCTGGCTCCAGCAAGGGGTTGCTCGGTCTGCTGAAGGCCCGCGGTCAGGGCACATGTGAGAAAGCAATCAATGAACAACTAAGGTGTTGCGACAGCAATGAAAAACTAATGATTGATGCTTCTCACCTCTCTTCGTTTCTGTCTCTCTGTCCCTATCTATTCCTCTCTCTGACTCTCTCTCTGTCCCTGTAAAAAAAAAAAAAAAGATCCTGGAAGCTCAGAGAATATTAAGCAGGATAATTGCCAAAGAAGGGAGGTGGTGGAAACTACTTTGACATATCATTCTCAAACTACAGAAACTTAAAGATTAAAAAAAACTCCTGAAGAAATAAAGAGTAAAATAAATAAAGAGTAAAATAAACCTTACTTATAAAGAAAGAAAAACTAACACCTGATTTCTCAGAAACCACGCAAGCAAGAAAAGAGTAGAGTGAAATATCTAAAGTGATAAGAAAAAAGAAACCACCAACCTAGAATTCTAAACCCTGTAAAATTATCCATCCAAGGTAAAGGAGATCTCCAAACTACTTTCCACAGTGGCTGTACCTATTTGCATTCCTGCTAAAAGTGCGTGAGAGGTTCCCTCTTCTCCACACCCTCACCAAACTTGTTATTTGTTGATTTATTTGATGATAGCTATTCTGACAAATGTGAGGTGATATCTCATTGTGGTTTTAACTTGCATTTCTCTGATGTCTTTTTATATATCTATTGGCAATCTGTATGTGGAGAAGTTTCTATTCAGATCCTTTTCCCATTTTTCAATTGTACTGTTTCCTTTTTTGGTGTTGAGTTCTTTAAGTCCTTTATAAATTTTGGATATTAAACCCTTTTTAGATGTATCAGCAAATATGTTCTGCCATTTAGTGAGTTGTCTTTTCATTTTGTTGATGGGTTTTATTTCTGTCTGAAATGTTTTAGTTTGATATAGTCCATTTTTGTTTATTTTCTCTTTAGTTTCCCATGCCCGAGGAGGCATATCAGAAAAACTATCTGTGCCTGACCAGGTGGTGGTACAGTGGATAGAGCATCAGACTGGGACACAGAGGACCCAGGTTTGAAACCCTGAGGTCACTGGCTTGAGTGCGGGCTTATATGGCTTGAGTGTGGGCTCACCAGCTTGAGCCCAAAGGTCACTGGCTTGAGGAAGCGGTCACTTACTCTGTGTAGACCCTTGGTCAAGGCACATATGAGAAACCATTTAATGAACAACTAAGGAGCCACATGAAGAACTGATGCTTTTCATCTCTCTCCCTTCCTATCTGTCTGTCCCTATCTGTCCCTCTCTCTGACTCTCTCTCTATCTCTGTCAAATACATACCTACATATACATAAAAATTTAACAAAGGAATACTGTTCGTATCACTTCAAAAATATTTAACTTCAAAAATTTAAAGTTTATTACACCGTATTTAAAAACACAAAGGAATCAGCGGTCTCTGCAAGTCTTAGCCAACCTATGTTCGCTAAAATATTTTAAGCAAGTTGTTATGTACATAAGCATAATCTTGCTAATCTTCACATAACATTTCTTTAGAAAACTAAGATATCATTTTAATGATGTTTATTCTTCCTAACCAAGAGCACGTTCGAAAAGAAGAAGTGCACCCCCATGTTTGTGGAAGCATTGCTCACAATAGCGAAGATATGGAAACAGCCCAAGTGTCCGTCAGAGGATGAGTGGATTAAAAAGCCTTGGTACATATATACTATGGAATACTACTCAGCCATAAGAAATGATGACATCGGATCACTGACAACAAAATGGATGGACCTTGATAACATTATACGGAGTGAAATAAGTAAATCAGAAAAATACTGAGATATATATACTGGAATACTACTCAGCCATAAGAAATGATGACATCGGATCACTGACAACAAAATGGATGGACCTTGATAACATTATACGGAGTGAAATAAGTAAATCAGAAAAATACTGAGAACAGCATGATTTCATACATAGGTGGGACATAAAAGTGAGACTATGAGACATGGACAAGAGTGTGATGGTTACGGGGTGGGGTGAGGGGAGGGGCACAAAGAAAACCAGATAGAAGGTGACAAAGGACAATTTAACTTTGGGTGATGGGTATGCAACATAATTGAATGACAAGATAACCTGGAGATGTTTTCTTTGAACATATGTACCCTGATTTATTAATGTCACCCCATTAAAATTAATTTAAAAAAAAGAAAACTAAAGTATCACATTTTTAGTAGAAAATATTCTAGATTGGAGAAAATTTTCTTTTTATCAACTGCCCATTTAATAATTCTCATTTATGTTTTTCGTATTCTCTTCTAAAACAGAGGCCAGCAGACACAACAGCAAATAGCTCGTATGGACATTCACCCTGATTTCTTGTGGCAGTAAGTGATAGTCTAGCTTTGAGCAAAATTGTTTCTCAGTCTCATTTACACAAGTATTGAACACATCTCTACTTTTGGAAAATGCTTAGAAAGTTAGTGAGTGACCAATTCTGTTTTCATTTCATGATCAAATATATAAATTTTTAAAAATAAGGCAAAGCCTGGTAGAAAAAGTATACGTTGACTTAACATTTCTTAGTCCTGGAGTAAATTTATTTGAACATTCAATTTTCTCATGACCTTCTAAGAATTTTTTTTATATTATTAACAGGCATTTCATCTGATCTTCCTACAGGGTTAACTGTTGACAGGAACACATTTCTGAATCCAGTATGTATATGTGTGTGTACACACAAACACACACACACACACACACACACACACACACACGCAGACACCAATTCCTTAATCATTCATTCATTTATTCAACATATGTATTTATCAAGTAATCTGGCCTTCAGTATTTAAGTAAACAAGTTTTATCTATGGTAGCTGGAATTGGATTTTCCATACCTGGAAGAATGGGTTGTCCTTTGTTTAAAACAGGAAATTCTCGACAGATTTCCCCATCCTCTTTATCTCGTGCCAACCATCGTTTCACAGGTATATAAAACTTTTTTCCAGAATTCATGTTCCACAATTGTATCTACAATAGCAACAATATTACTTGTTAAAAATACTTTTTTATTTTAAAGGTATTTTATAAAATGTGAGCATGTCTTTAGATTTCATGCACTACAGATTCAAACTGATGGGTATTTCTCTGGCTTCTTATCAATGAATGAAATTCAAGCAATAATTATTTATTTGAGTATCTATTTGTTGGGAACACAACTGTGTTAGGCTTGCTCGCTTACACTTTGCATGATTAATGCTTAAGCACATGGCAGAACCACGTATGCATTGCCTATGTAAGGCTACAGGTGCTTTGCTTTGGTGTGATTGCCTGCCTGTCACTATGAGGGGCTGCTTTGCTATTCATTTGCCTGCTGCCATGAGTAGATTTGCTCTACCTGTTTGCTTGTCCGCTATCACAAGAATCTATTAAACAGTAATGGCTCTACGCCTTCTAGTTCCATAGTTCCTCTACCATCTACTCTAATCCAGTGTGAACCTGCCAGACCATGGCCAACAGTACTACACTATTATATATTACTATATCCAATACATTTATTGTGGAATTAAATAAAGATGTTCATTAATTCTGGAAGGATCATATGAATGCGTAAAATAATCAAAAAGAAGAAATTATGTTTTCTAATTCCAAAATCTAGCATTTCATAAGTATGATAAATTATTGTTTCAATAATTTCATTTAGCTATTATCTGTTAATTTTTAAATGCCTTAAATCAAATATTTTCAATTTACTGTGTTTAAGAAATCTAGTTGTTATAAAAGTAGATTTTCAATACCTGAATTTACTAATTCAGTGGGTCTTGCTAAGGCCCATAAATTTGCATACATTCATATCAGGTGTGATCATGGTGTACTGACACTTTCAGAAAGGCTCCCAGAGAACCACACAGAATTACAACTGGCTTTCAAGACTGCTCCTACTGTGCAGCACCTGCGGGGGAAAAGCAGGAGGCCAGGAACGGGCAAAGATCTGCTCTGCGATCCTGCGCAAGTCGGCCCTGACTGTGGGGATAGGGCTAGGACCAGGAACGGTCGAAGGCTCGTGGCTGAGCTTACGCCCGCAGTCCCAACAAGCCCGAGAAAATGCGGTTTGCCATTCTGCGTGCAAGAGTTGGCTCTGAACGCGGGAGCAGGGCTAGAACCCATGATGAGCAGAAGTTTGCAGCTAAGCGCACGCCAGCAGCCAAGCCCAAACCAATAAACCGGGGATTGCGATCCTGCTCAGGAGGGCCCTGGCCTCGAGGTCAGGGCTAAAGCTCCAGAAGGGCAAAGGCACATAGCTGAGAGCATGTCAGCAGCCCCATCCAATACGAGAAACTGTGGCAAGCAGGCTCTGACCGCGGTTACGAGGCGGAAGCCCAGACATAGGCAGGGTCTGCAGCTGAGAAAAGGTGCTCCCCTCAACCCTTGGTGCTGAGGCTAGTAGCTTGACTGAAAGCCCCTCTCACAAAGGAGAGGGAGAAATCACAGCAACAGCCGCAGTGGGCCAGCACTGGCAACGCATATATACAACAGCACTAGGCAGCGGCAGAGGGGGTCACGGGCCAGCAGACAGACCACACCTAGAGAACACAAAGGCAACACCTACTGGACTCCAGTGGCCACAACCTTCATATACACAGACAAAATGGGCAGGGAGAGAAATGTAAACCAATGAATCAAGAGAAATCCCCAGAGAAGGACCTGAATCAACCAGATATAATCAAATTACCAGATACAGAATTTAGAATAATGATGGTTAGGATGTTCAAAGAAATTAGAGCAACAATGGAGAGTCACTATGAACACCTAAATAAAGAGATAATAAGTATAAAAAACAAAATTGAAATAATAAAAAAGAATCAGACAGAAATGACAAATACAGTATCAGAACTGAAAACCACAATGGAAAAAATTAAAAGCAGGATGAATGACGCTGAGGATCGAATCAGCGAGTTAGAGGACACAATAAACAAAGGCACAGAAGCAGAGAAGAAAAAGGAAAAGAAACTCAAAACATGTGGGGAAACTCTAAGGGAGTTCTGTGACAACATGAAGAGAAAAAACATTCGCATCATAGGGGTTCCTGAAGAAGAGGAGAGAGAACAAGAAATAGAAACTTTTTTCAATCAAATCATAGCAGAAAACTTCCCTAAATTAAGGCTGGAAAACATGTCACACGGTCAGGAAGCACACAGAACTCCATTAAAAAGAAATCCAAAAAAATCTACCCCCAGACACATAATAGTCAAAATATCAAAGCTAAGGGATAAAGAGAAAATTTTAAAAGCTGCTAGAAAAAAAAAAATTATCACCTACAAAGGAGCCCCCATAAGGATGACATCGGACTTCTCAACAGAATCACTTGAGGCCAGAAGGGAATGGCAAGATATAATCAAAGTAATGCAGAACAAGAACCTACAACCAAGACTACTCTATCCAGCAAGGCTAACGTTTGAAATTGAAGGAGAAAGAAAGAGCCTCCCAGACAAAGAAAGCCTCAAGGAATTCATTAAAACCAAACCAATTTTGCAAGAGATACTAAGGGGCCTGTTGTGAACTATTCAAAGGGAAAAAAATATATAGCCAAAGAAGAATACAGATTTACAGAATAAAATGGCAATAAACAACTATATATCAATAATAACCTTAAATGTAAATGGATTAAATGATACAATTAAAAGACATAGGGCAGCTGCGTGGATAAAGAAACCGGACCTATACATAGGCTGTCTACAAGAGACACACCTTAAAACTAAAGATGCACATAGACTGAAGGTAAAAGGATGGAAACAAATATTTCATGCAAATGAAAATGAAAGAAAAACCGGGGTAGCAATACTTATATCGGACAAAATAGACTTTAAAACAAAGGCTGTAGTAAGAGATGAAGAAGGACACTACATAATGATAAAGGGAACAAATCAAAAGAAAGATATAACTATTATAAATATCTACGCAGCAAATATAGGAGCCCCGACATACATAAAGCAAACTTTGATGGATAAAAGGGCGAGATTAACAGCAATATTATAATAGTAGGGGATTTCAATAACCCACTAACAACACTGAATAGATGCTCAAGAAAGAAAATTAAAAAAGAAACAGCAGACTTAAAGGATACACTAGATCAACTCAATTTAATAGATATCTTCAGAAATTTTCACCCTAAAACAGTAGAATATACATTCTTGTCAAGCGCTCATGGTACATTTTATAGGATAGACCAAATGTTAGGACAAAAAAATGGTCTCAATAAATTTAAGAAGATTGAAATCATATCAAGCATTTTCTCTGATCAAAATGCCATGAAACTAGAAATTAACCACAAAAGAAAAACTGAAAAATACTCAAACACCTGGAAACTAAATAGCATGTTATTAAATAATGAATGGATTAACAATGTGATCAAAGAAAAAATAAAAAAGTTTCTAGAAACAAATGATAATGAGCATACATCAACTCAAAATGTATGGGACATAGTAATAGCAGTACTGAGAGGGAACTTCATTGCACTACAGGCATACCAAAAGAAGCTAGAAAAAGCTCAATAAGCAACCTGACCCTGCATCTAAAAGAAATAGAAAAACAACAGTAAATGAAGCCCAGGACCAGTAGAACAAAAAAAATAATAAAGATCAGAGCAGAAATAAATGACATAGAGGCTAAGGAAACAATACAGCTGATCAATGAAACCAGGAGCTGGTTCTTTGACAAGGAAAACAAGATCGATGAACCTTTAACTATACTCACCAAGAAAAAAGGAGAGAGGACCCAAATAAATAATTTAGAAATGACAGTGGAGAAATAACAACTGACACAACAGAAATACAAAGCATTGTAAGAAAATACTATGAAGAACTCTATGTCAAAAAATTAGACATCCTAGGTAAAATGGACAAATTTCTTGAATCATAGTCTTCCAAAAATCAATCTGGAAGAATCAGAACACCTAAACAGACCAATTACAACAGATGAGATCGAAACAGTTATCAAAATACTCCCAAAACAGAAAAGTCCTGGGCCTGATGGCTTCACAAGTGAATTCTACCAAAAATTCAAAGAAGAACTAACTCCTATCCTCCTCAAGGTATTTCAAAAAATTCAAGAGGAAGGAAGACTTCCAAACTTCTTTTATGAGGCAAGCATAATTCTGATCCCAAAACTGGGCAAAGACAACACAAAGAAAGAAAATTATAGGCCTATATCCCTGATGAATTTAGACACTAAAATTCTCAACAAAATATTAGCAAATGGGATCCAGCAATATATGAAAAAAATCATACACTTTGATCAAGTGAGATTTATTCTGGAGAGGGAAGGCTGGTTCAAGATTCGCAAGTCAATATATGTCATTCATCACATACACAAAAGGAAAAATAAAAATCACATGATAATTTCAATAAATTCAAAAAAAGGTAAAAAAGATAAATCCAGCACCCATTCATGCTCAAAACTCTCAGTAAAGTGGGAATACAGGAAACATTCCTTAACATGATAAAGGCCATCTACGACAAACCCACAGCAAACATCATACTAAATGGGCAAAACTTAAAAGCAATCCCCTTAAGATCAGGAACCAGGCAGAGGTGCCCCCTTTCACCACTCTTATTCAACATAGTTCTGGAAGCCCTAGCTACAGCAATCAGACAAGAAGAAGTAAAAGGCATCCAAATTGAAAAAGAAGTAAAACAGTCATTATTTGCATATGATATGATATTGTATATTGAAAACCCTAAAGTCTCAGTCAAAAAACTACTGCACCTGATAAATGAATTCAGCAAGGTGGCAGAATATAAAATTAATACTGAGAAATCAGAGGCATTTCTATATACCATCAATAAACTGTCCGCAAAAGAAATTAAGGAAACAGTCCCCTTCAGTATTGCAGCCAAAAAAATATAATACCTAGGAGTAAATTTAACCAAGGAGGTTAAGGACTTGTACTCGGAAAATTATAACACATTGATAAAAAAAATCAAGGAAGATACAAACAAGTGGAAGCATACACCGAGCTCATGGCTAGGAAGAATAAACATCATTAAAATGTCTATATTTACCAAAGCAATTTATAAATTCAATGCAATACCAATGACATACTTCAAAGAAATAGAACACATATTCCAAAAATTTATATGGAACCAAAAAAAAAACACGAATAGCCTCACCAATCTTAAAAAGAAAAACTAATTCAGGAGGTATCACTCTTCCGGATATCAAGGTTTGCTACAAGGCCATTATAATCAAGACAGTCTGGTACTGGCATAAGAACAGGCACATATATCAATGGAACAGAACAGAGAACTCAGAAATAAACCCACACCTTTATGGATAACTGATATTTGACAAAGGAGGAAAGAACATACAATGGAGTAAAGACAGCCTCTTTAACGAATGGTGTTGGGAAAATTGGACATTTACCTCCAAAAAAATAAAACTAGACCATCAACTTACACCATTCACAAAAACAAACTCAAAATGGATAAAAGACTTAAATGTAAGCTGTGAAACTATAAGCATCTTAGAAGAAAACATAGGCAGCAAGCTCTCTGACATCTGTAGCAGCAATATATTTGCCGGTTTATCTCCACAGGCAAATGAAATAAAAGGCAAGATAAAACAAATGGGACTATATCAAACTAAAAAGGTTTTGCACAGCTAAAGACAATGAGAACAGAATAAAAAGACAAACCACACAATGGCAGAACATATTTGACAGCACGTCTGATAAAAGGTTAATACCCAAGATTTATAAAAAACTTATAAAACTCAACACCAGCAAGACAAACAATCCAATCAAAACATGGGCAAAAGCAATGAATAGAAATTTCTCTAAAAAGGACATGCAGATGGCCAACAGGCATATGAAAAAATGCTCAAAATCACTAATCATTAGAGACATGCTCATTAAAACCACAATGAGATATCACCTCACACCAGTCAGAATGGCCCTCATCTGCAAAGCAACACAGAACAAGTGCTGGCGAGGATGTGGAGTAAAGGGAACCCTCCTACGCTGCTGGTGGGAATGCAGACTGGTGCAGCCACTGTGGAAAACAGTATGGAGATTCCTCAAAAAATTAAAAATCGAACTGCCTTTTGACCCAGCTATCTCACTTATAGGAATATACCCTAAGAACTCCATAGCACTGTTCGAAAAGAAGAAATGCGCTCCCATGTTCCTGGCAGCATTGTTCACAATAGCGAAGGTCTGGAAACAGCCCGTGTGTCCGTCAGAAGACGAGTGGATTAAAAACTATGGTACATATATACTATGGAATACTACTCAGCCATAAGAAATGATGATATCGGATCATTTACAACAAAATGGATGGACCTTGATAACATTATATGGAGTGAAATAAATAAAACAGAAAAAAACTGAGAACAGCATGATTTCATACATAGGTGGGACATAAAAGCGAGACTATGAGACATGGACAAGAGTGTGGTGGTTACAGAGTGGGAGGAGGGAGGAGAGGGTAGTATAGAGAGGAGGGGAGGGGCACAGGGAAAAACAGATAGAAGGTGACAGAAGACAATTTGACTTTGTGTGATGGGTATGCAACATAATTGAATGATAAGATAACCTGGAGATGTTTTCTTTGATCATATGTGCCCTGATTTATTGGTGTCACCCCATTAAAATTAAAAAAAAAAGAAAGAAGAACTATCATCTGGTTAAACCAATGCTGAACTAGACTGAGAGGACTCTTCAACCTCGGAACACTGAAGAAGCAACTTTGAGACTGGTAGGAAAAGCGAAAACACGGAAAGGGCTGCCCGGCTCCTCGGAGTGAAAGGCAGCCCGGAGAGACTCGTGTGGCGGGAAGAAAGGCCAGTGGAAGGGTAGGGACCTGGGTCCCAAGAACAAATCCCCAGCATACAGCCCAGTGCCTAGAAGAGACGTATGGACAGTATTTAGCTGGGAAACAGGTTAGCATACTGTTTGTGAGAAAGAGACAGTTGTCTCAGACCCAGGATTCATCTTAAAGGGACAGCACAGAAAACCTGTTCCACAACCACTCACCCGGGACTCCGAGAGACAATGAGAGAGGACAGGACTGGAGCAGTGGGTAGAGAGTGTGGTCCGGAGGGCAAAGGGAGAAAAGCTTTGAGGGACAGCCACCATAAACCCTGGGATGAGTCACTCCACAAATCTGAAACAATATTTCCCCTGGACCAGCAAGAGGAAGCACGACACGAGCCAAACAGGCTCTCCTGTGGCAATTAGAGCACAGTCACTTAAAAGGAGGGAGCTTTCAGGACTACAGTATGGAGTATTAGAGTCTGAGCTGCAGCGTCCCCACCCGTACTGCTGAGGGCTTACTGGAGGGCGGGTGGTTGCGGGAAGTGGAAACGCGGTTCCATTGGTGGGGGCATAGGCCAAGCCTGCTGGCGTGAGCTGGGTCTAGCCCAGCCGGGACAAAGGGGACACGCGAAAGTGGTCTGGTGGCTGCGGGCCTGCTGGTGACCCCACCTGTGGGGGAAAAGTGGGAGCCCAAACGGGGCGAAGATCAGCCACTGGGCAGGGGCAAGCAGGCGCACAGCGCACCAGGCCTTCAGGGCTTGAAGGCCTGCCCAAACAAGCTTTACCTGCAGAGGTGGGGCGGAAACCCAGAGCACGGCTGAGCACAAAGCAGCAACCCGCCCAGCAGAAGAGCCGTGGTTGGCGGGGGAGGGGATTCCGTTCTAGGCTAGCAGCTGAGCATGCACCAAAAGCCCCTCCCGGCTGGAGGAACAGGCTGACAGGGACCAGCAGCTAAGCAAAAGTGCTCACCCGTGCCCTAGGCACCCAGGCTTGTTGCCCAAATGTGGTGCATAGTTTCACCTGTGGGACAGGGGCAAGGGCTGAGAATGGCTGAGGATTGTAGAGCCTGGCACAAGAACACAGCCCCTCCTGGGGAGGCAAGGTGGAGACCTCAGCTGCCAAGGCCGGCGCCAGCAAAACCCACATCCATTTGCCCTACGCAGCAGCAGAGGGGGTGGCAGGCCTGCAGACAAACCACACCTAGGGAACCAGAGGCAACACCCATTGGACCCAAGTAGCCAAACTCTTCTTACACAAAGACAAAACGGGCAGGCAGAGAAATGCAACCCAAATGAATCAAGAGAAATCCCCAGAGAAAGACCTGAATGAATCAGATATAACCAAACTACCTGATGCAGAGTTTAAAATAATGATAGTTAGGATGTTCGAAGAAATTAGAGCAACAATGGATAGTCATTACGAATACCTAAATAAAGAGATAACAAGTATAAAAAACTAAATTGAAATAATAAAAAAGAATCAGACAGAAATGACAAAAAGAGTATCAGAACTGAAGACCACAATGGAAGAAATTAAAAACAAAGTGGATGAGGCTAAGGGTCGAATCAGCGAGTTAGAGGACACAATAAATAAAAGCACAGAAGCAGAACAGAAAAAAGAAGAGACTCAAAATGTGAGAAAACTCTAAGGGAGCTCTTTGACAACATGAAGAGAAATAACATTCGCATCATAGGGGTTCCTGAAGAAGAAGAGAGAGAACAAGAAATAGAAACTTTGTTCAATCAAATCATAGCTGAAAGCTTCCCTAAATTGAGGCTGGGAAACATTTCACATGGTCAAGAAGCACACAGAACTCCATTAAAGAGAAACCCAAAGAAATCTACACCAAGACACATCATAGTTAAAATACCAAAGCTAAGGAATAAAGAGAAAATTTTAAAAGCTGCTAGAGAAAAAAGGCTATCACCTACAAAGGAGCCCCCATAAGGATGACATCCGA
The DNA here is from genome assembly GCA_037038555.1 of Rhynchonycteris naso. NCBI lineage: Eukaryota > Metazoa > Chordata > Mammalia > Chiroptera > Emballonuridae > Rhynchonycteris > Rhynchonycteris naso. The sequence goes on from CM072998.1 coordinate 237,540,992, forward strand.
CTTTTCAACAGAAACACTTGAGGCCAGAAGGGAATGACAAGATATATTCAAAGTAATGCAGAACAAGAACCTACAACCAAAACTACCTTATCCAGCAAGACTAACATTTAAAATTGAAGGAGAAATAAAGAGCTTCCCAGACAAAGAAAGCCTCAAGGAATTCATTAAAACCAAACCACAAAAACAAACTCAAAATGGAAAAAAGACTTAAACGTAAGCCGTGAAACCATAAGCACCTAGGAAGAAAACATAGGCAGCAAGCTCTCTGACATCTGTAGCAGCAATATATTTGCCGATTTATCTCCACGGGCAAATGAAATAAAAGGCCAGATAAACAAAGGGCACTATATCAAACTAAAAAGTTATTGCACAGCTAAAGACAATAAGGACAGAATAAAAAGACAAACCACACAATGCGAGAACATATTCGACAACACGTCTGATAAAGGGTTAATACCCAAAATTTATAAAGAACTTATAAAACTCAACACCAGCAAGACAAACAATCCAATCAAAAAATGGACAAATGAAATGAATAGAAATTCCTCCAGAGAGAACATACAGATGGCCAATAGGAATATGAAAAAATGCTCAACATCACTAATCATTAGAGAAATGCAAATTTAAACCATAATGAGATATCACCTCATACCAGTCAGAATGGCGCTCATCAGCAAAACAACACAGAACAAGTGCTGGAAAGGGAACCCTCCTACACTGCTGGTAAAAACGCAGAATGGTGCAGCCACTGTGGAAAACAGTATGGAGATTCCTCAAAAAATTAAAAGTTGAACTGCCTTTTGACCCAGCTATCCCACTTTTAGGAATATACCCTAAGAACACCATAGCACTGTTCGAAAAGAAGAAATGCTCCCCCATGTTCCTGGCAGCATTGTTCACAATAGCGAAGGTCTGGAAACAGCCCAAGTGTCCGTCAGACGACGAGTGGATTAAAAAGCATTGGTACATATATACTATGGATTACTACTCAGCCATAAAATGATGACATCCGATTATTTACAACACAATGAATGGACCTTAATAACTTTATACGGAGTGAAATAAGTAAAACAGGAAAAAACTGAGAACAGCATGGTTTCATATATAGGTGGGACCTAAAAGTGAGACTATGAGACATGGACAAGAGTGTGGTGGTTACGGGGTAGGGGGATGGAAGAGAGGGTGGGAGCGGGAGGAGGGGAGGGGCACAAAGAAAACCAGATAGAAGGTGACAGAGGACAGTTTAACTTTGGGTGATGGATATGCAACATAATTGAATGAAAAGATAACCTGGAGATATTTTCTTTGAACATATGTACCCTGATTTATTAATGTCACCCCATTAAAATTAATTTTTTAAAAAACGGTATTTGAAAAATACAAAATAAACCAACATTTGAAACTTTTTATTTTATAATTTTCTTTGACTAAACTTGAGTCAAGATATTAACGTCATAAGAGAAGTGTAAACTTTTTTATGTGCTGTGAAAATATTGTATCATTATTGCTATAATGGACAGTATTCTAATTCAAATCCCTTCAAGTGAGAGGCACAAGTTTGCTTACTTAAAATTTTAAATTTTAAACATCTAAACTGAGCCTGAACTGTGGTGGCGCAGTGGATAAAGCGTCGACCTGGGAACACTGAGGTCACCAGTTCAAAACCCTGCACTGGTCTGGTCAAGGCACATATGGGAGTTGATGCTTCCAGCTCCTCCCCCCTTTCTCTCTTTCTCTCTCTCTCTCTCTCACTCTGTGTCTCCTCTCTAAAATAAATAAAATAAAATAAAAAGAAACTTAAACATCTAAACTGATTATAAGAATTAAACAGAAAACTCCCTACCAATTATCTAGCATCTTAATTTGGTCAAATAAATAAATTATATAGATTTTATATAGTAAGGAATAAATTTTAAATCAAGAATATCTCTGTTCTTCATTTGTACTCAAAGACAGATGAGTAAAATTCAGGCAAACAAGTCACCATGCAATGAGAAAGAACTTGCCATAGAAAGACAATTGGAATTTTTAGCTTAATTTTTCATCTTTCCTCTGCAATATTATATAAACTTTTCAGGTAACAACCCCTGTATCAGCATTCCAGCTTCACAATGAATATAATATTACCTATTGTTTATCAATCAAATGAAATGGCAGGAGGAATAATGATAATTTTCTAAGTTAGTTTAGTTAACTAAGAGAAAAAAATTAAATTATTATACATCATCACTTATTAATTTTAATGTCATACTTTAAAAGCTCTATATAATATAAAAGAGAGAATTATTTTTATTGAAATCTGGCAATAATTTTGAATTTTGAAATAAAACCTATACCTTCTACATTTTCATAAAGTGAGTTTTATTTTTTCATTCTCCCTCAGGATCTTTCATAACTTAATGCAAAGAATATGGCACTGTTAACAACTATATATTTCTGCTAATGAAATAAAATATATGTTCATCTTACATAAATTTTTCATTTGTTTTCTCACATTATAAAGAATATCAGGAATTTGACTAGATGTTCTTTGGCATTTTAAGACCTTGTTAAAGATCACTTGTTTTTGAAATGACAAAAGATAAAAATACATTTTATATAAAAATGAATGACAAGCTGTATAATTTCCAGTTATAAATATCTATATTTATTAGCAATCATGCTAATAAAGAAAATTTTAAATTCTAAACAATGCAGGAAATGTAGAACTTTTCTTTTTGGTTCCTAAAAGTGTTCAGGGGGTATTATCTTGGTTAGCACAGAGCTGGAATTCAAGGTCTATTAGATTACTATTTCAGCTACACTAATATTCTGTTTTTACAACTCTACTGAAGCAGATAACATCACGTAGTCACCATTTTATTAGTAATGCAATTATGTCAAGAAGCAATGAAAGTTAATCCAGAGTCTCAAGCATTTTCTTTTACTTACAAAGAGTTAAAAGGATTGTTTGGCTGAGGTGCTTCTTTTAATTAGTTAGGGATTAAATTATTAATAAAGGCATACAATGTTAAGGCATACAATGTATTACGCTTACTAAAAAGGTCCAGGTTTGACTCCACCAATTCACAATATGCATAAAGTGCTCCCTTGAGGTTTGATTTCTGAATAGAATATGCAAAGTATTTGAAAAGGATAGAAATGTTGATATGTCCTTACCTGTTTACAGTGCCAGGAAGGGGAGACTCCAGAGTTGGTATGACCAATCCGAACCTTAAATAGTATTCCAATGTCTCCAACCGTGATCTGCAAAGCAACCAAGAGAACATCTTTCAATAAAACTTTACAAAATCCATTTAAAAACAGCTGATCTTAGGACATTATGTATTGATAAAGGTATAATCCATTAAGAAGGTATAAGAATTATAAACATGTATGTACCTAATTACAAAGCATCAAAATATATGAACCAAAATTAACAGAAGTAAATGGAGAAATAGTCTACAATAGTAGTTGGAGAGTTCACTAACCCACTTTGAATAATGGATAGAACAACTAGACAGAAAGTCAATAAAGAAAAAGAGAATTTGAACATCAACCAAGTCTAACACACATGTATAAAACATTTCACCTAACAACAGCAGAATAATGTTTCCTCAAGTGCACGTGTAACATTCTCTGGGACAGATTATATGTTATGCAACAAAAACAAGTTTTGAAAATTAAAAAAGACTAAAATCATAAACTCTATCTTATCTAACTACGATAGAATAAAACTAAAAATCCAAAATAATAAGTTCAAAAAGAAAAAGTGGAAAATACACATAATGCGTAAATTAAATAGCATACTCTTAAGCAACCTCCAAGTCAAAAAAAATTGCAAAAAAGTTTTAATACCTTGAGATGATTTTTTTAATGACATAGAAAAACATAGGGAATTCAGTAAAAGCAGAACTCAGAGTGGAATTTTAGATACAATTCCATACAATTTGAATGTACTTTGTGAACCCTGAGAACAAATATACTTACTAAGAAGGGTTACTGGAGGTTAACTGGGCTCAAATTTCAAAAAACAGAGCCTAGCAGCCACTTCTATGCAGAGTCCTGTCATGCAAACTGCTGCTCTTCAAGGAGATGTCTGCACTGAACTGCCTGCTTCTGCACTGCACTTCCTGTAAGCACTGTGTTTCTGCCATCCCAGCCAGCCCTTATAAAGGAGTTCCTGGAATCCTATTTTATCCAATAGAACTGTGGCTTTCCATCATCCCATCAGAGTTGTGCAACTCCAACCACCTAAAGTTGGTTTTATTTTGACCAATCATAATTGTCCTTTGGATCAATCAAACTGCAAGGATTTGGAGTTCTCATTTGCATGAAGACAGACCAGAAACAAGGGGTGGGGACTTCTGTCCATATAAACCAGCTCCCCTCTTTCTCTGGAAGTACACTTTTCCTTTCCACCAAAAACTGACAGTCTCTCTGGCTGAGCTGAAACACAGAAGCTGTCTCACCAGAGCAGAGTTGGCAGACCAGTGTAGACTAGAGCAGGCTGGCAGAAAGCAGAGCAGACCAAAGCACAGCAGAGATGTGCATATGGCCATCCTGAGCCATATCACAACTGAGATGTTCTAGAGCTATGCTGTTTTCACAGCCATGCTATATCACAACTGAGCTGTTTTGCACTGAATAAAGTTTCCTTCTTCACAATACCCCAAACTGAGGATTCCCGTTGACGTTGATTAGGTATCAAACAACCACTGGTTGACAACTTAAAGGCAAAAATCATTTCAAATGGGTGCCCATCAACTAGAATAACAAGCCTACTGTGATAGATATATTTCTAGATTCATCTACTATATCCAGAGACTCTAAGTAAAAAGAAAGAGCAAGAAGAGGGGAAGGGAGAGAGGAGAAGAGGGGAGGAGAAAAGAGCAATTAAAATCTTGAATAAATAACCTAGCTTTACAACTTATGGGATTATAAAAAGAAGAGCAAACTAAATGCAATCTAGCCAAAGAAAGAAAATAATAAGAATTAGTACAGAGAAAAGGGCCTGGCTGGTTGGCTCAGTGGCAGAACATTGGCCCAGCATGTGGAAGTATTGGATTCAATTTCTGGTCAGGGCACACAGGAGAAGCAACCATCTGCTTCTCCACCCGACTTCCCCTCTATCTCTCTCTCTCTCTCTCTTCCCCTCTCACAGCCATAGCTCAAATGGTTCAAGCCAGGGCACTGAGGATGGCTCCATGGCCTTGGCCTTAGGCACTAAAATAGCTCAGTTGATGAGTAATGAATCTGCAGCCCAGTGGGGCAGAACATCACCTGGTAGGGGCTTGCTGGGTTTATCCCAATCTAGGTACATGTGGTAGTCTGTCTGTCTCTGCCTGCCCGCCTCTTACTTTAAAAAGAAAAAAGATGGAGAAAAAAATAGAAAATTAAAAAACAATGAAACCAATAATTAGTTTTTTTGATGAGAACAACAAAATAGACATTTAGTTAGCCTAAGGAAAAAAGAAAAAAAACCCTCAAATTACCAAAATGAGAAATAAAAATAGGGACATTATTATTGGTATTATCAACTCATCCAAAAAACAGAACCGGTAGAAAATACTTCTTAACTCATTCCACAATGTCAGCATTACCATGATGACATGGAAATAAAAATACAGACAAATACCCCTTATAGTTATAGAGGCAAAAGTCTTCAAAGAAACACTAGTAAACTAAATCCAGAAGGATATTAAAAGGATTATACACCATACCTATTCTCTTATTCCAGGAGTAGAATGTGATTCAACATACAAATATCAATGGGGCAATACAGCACATAAATACAATAAAAAAGAAAATGAAAACACTGCCATCTGAATTGATGGGAGAATAAAAGAGAAGGAAAGAAGAAAGAAGGGAAGGAGGGACAAAGGGAGGGAGGAGCAAGGGAAGGGGGGAGGGAAGAAGGAAGGAAGGAAAGAAGGAAGGAAGGAAGGAAAGAAGGAAGGAAGGAAGGAAGGAAGGAAGGAAGGAAGGAAGGAAGGAAGGAAGGAAGGGAGGGAGGGAGGGAGGGAGGGAGAGAGGAAAGCTTTTGATAAATATCAAATACATTTTCATGATAAAAATACACATGGAATAGAAGGGTACTTTCTGAACACATAAAGAACATTTATGAAATACACACAGGTAATATATTCAAAGGCAGAAGACTAAAATTTTTCTCCTAAATCAGGAACAAGACAAAGAAATAAGTATTTATGTCTTCTACTCAACATTGTACTCAAAACTCTAGCTAGACCGATTAGCCAAGAAGAGAAACTTAAATACATATAACTTGGAAAGAAAAAATTATATTTATAAAAAATAAGTTCTGATATATAGAAAATCCTAAATATTCTCAAAAAAAAAAAAGAAAAACTATTTGCACTACAAATGGCCTCAGCAAAGTTACAGGACACTAGATCAGCACATAAAAATTTGTTGCATTTTTATACATTAGTAATAAGCAATATAAAATTAATTAAGACAATTCTATTTATAATAGCATCAAAAAGAATAAAATTCTTTTTTAAATTTTTTTTTATTTTATTCATTTTAGAGAGGAGATACAGAGTGAGAGAGAGAGAGAGAGAGAGAGAGAGAGGAGGAGTTGGAAGCATCAACTCCCATATGTGCCTTGACCAGACCAGTGCAGGGTTTTGAACTTGCGACCTCAGTGTTCCCAGGTCGACACTTTATCCACTGTGCTACCAAAGGTCAGGCAAGAATAAAATTCTTAAGAATAAACTTAACCAAGGAATTTTAACACTTATATAAGAAAAACTTCAAAACATTGCTGAAAGAAATTAAAGAGCACCTAAATAAATCTAAAGACATCAGGTTCATGGATTGGTAGACAATACTGATAAGATTTCAATACTACCCAAAGTAATATACAGATTAAGTATAATTCTATCAAAACCCCATTACCCTGTTTTACAGAAATGGAAAAGCTGACCTTAAAATTCATAGGAATTTGCAAGGGCCACAAATAGCAAGAGCAATCTTGAAAAATAAAAACAACATTGGAGGACTCATACTTTCTCATTTTTAAACTTACTACAGAGCTTAAAAAATAAAAACTGTGTGATATAGGCATAAAGATAGACATATATATCAATGAAACAAAATTGAGAGTCCAGAAATAAACTTTATATACCTATGGTCAGTTGATTTTTTGACAAGGGTATGAGACTATTTAATGGAAAAAGAACAGTCTCTTCAACAAATGCTGATAGGAGAAGTAGGTATACACATCCAAAAACAAGAGAGCTAGAGATTTACTGCACACAGCATACAAAATTTAACTCTAAATGGATAAAAGAACTAATATTGAAGAAAACATAAATTCTCATGAACTTTAAGTGGTAACAGTTTCTTAGATATCACACTAAAACATTAGCAAACAAAGAGAAATAGCTAAATTGGACTTCATTAAAATTTAAAATTTTTGTGCATTAAAGGATACTATCAAAAGAGTAAAGAGACAATCCACAACATCATTAAAATATTTGCAAATCATATATCTGATAAGGGTCTAATATTCAGAATATATAAGTAACTCTTACAACTCAACAACAAAAAGAAAAACAATCCAATTAAAACAAAAAACAAAACAAAACAAAAAAACACAGGCCATGGATTTAAATAGAGAGTTCTCCAAAGAAGATATACAAATGGCCATCAAGCACGTAAAAAGATACTCAGTACCATTAATCATTAGGGAAATGTCAATCAAAATAACAATGAGACTATACTTCACCCCCACAAGATTTGGCTAGAAGTTTTTCTAAACTGACAATAACAAGTGTTGGTGAGGATGTGAAAAAACTGGAACTCTCAAGCACTCCTGATGGAAATGTAAAGTGGCACAACCACTGTGAAAAACAGTTTGTCAGTTCTTTAAAGACTCAAACATATTACGTACAAAGAAACTACACCCAGGTATATAATAAAAAGAAATGAAAACAAATACTTGTACATGAAAATTTATAGCGGCACTATTCACAAAAGCTGAAGGATATAAATAACCCAAATGTTCATTAGCAGATGAATGGATAAAATAATGTGGTATTTCCAAACAACAAAAATATTATTCAACCTTAAAAAGGAATGAACTAGTGATTTATGCTATAACATGGATGAACCTTGAAAACATTATATTGAATTAAAGATGCCAGACACAAAAGGTTACATATAATATAATATTATTTTTAAGAAATATCCAGAATTGGCAAATCCTTAAAGACAGAAAGCGAAGTAGAGATTGTTAGGGATTGGGAGAAAGAGAATGGGAAGTGACTACATAATTGGGTTTCTTTTTGGGTGAGTAACATGCTCTGGAAATATATAGATAGTGGTGATGACTAAACAACACTGTAAATGTACTACATGCCATTGAATTGTACACTTTAATATAGTTAATATAGTAAATTTTGTCTTGTGGATTTCAACACAATAATAAAGAAAAGAGTTATACAAAAAAACTGTAAGGAAATAATAAAGGAGAGGGGAAACAGAAGTTTATCTGAGAATCCTTACAAGAAAAAGTCATCAGAACAAAAGAAAACTACAAACAAAATCAGCATCAAATTACTAAACTTAATGCAGTCATCATCTGTTCAAACTAGATAGAAACGTAGTGATTCCAGGGCTCAAACAAGAGTAAGCAAGACAACAGAGAGAGCTATAATGTAGATAGCAGGGCTCAGAAAAAAAGAGGCATCAAACTATAAAAATGATTTCTCATGGAGAAAAAAATAAGAGTGAGAAGTTAAAGGTGCTCCTTTCTTACTACAGAATTAATAATTTAATTTAAAAGTAAATTTGAAACAATAATATAGCAAAATAACAACAAAAACAGCTCAGAGTCTTTTGGTATAGTCACTTCTAAAACTGTTTCTTACATATACAAAATAATGACAAAGTCTTCATTACTTTAGTATGTAATAACCATCAACATAGAATTTCTATATATATTGATTCATATAGAATGTATGGAAAAGATAGTTCAAACTAAACTACTAGTTTGGTGTCTGATCAGGTGGTGGCACAGTGGATAGAGCGTTGATCTGGGACACTGAGGTTCAAAACCCAAGGTTGCGAGCTTGAGCGCAGAGTAGCCAGCCTGAGCATGAGATCAGAGATATGATGACCCTTTGTTCGCTGACTTGAGCCCAAAGGTCACTGGCTTCAGCCCAAGGTTGCTGGCTTGAGCAAGGAGTCACTGACTCAGCTGGAACCCCACCCTGGTCAAGGCACGTCATGGGTAGCAGTCAAAGAACAACTAAATTGCCGCAACTAGTAGTTGATGTTTTTTGTCTCTTTCCCTTCCTGTCTGTCTCTCTTTCTCACTCTCTCACTTTAATTAATTAAATAACTATTAGTTTGGTTCCAAATGGTTCAGCCTTTCCTGTGACACATGTGGGCTGAGCACAAAGGTTGTAGTAATCCAAACACCAGGCAGTAGGTATCCTATAAGAATTTAAGAAACAGAAGGATACCATTTTCTGATTGTGATTTTATTCTGTCTTTGCCAAGTTCCAAAAAATTCCTCTATACATCCAGTCATTTATTCAATAGAAATTAAGTACATATAAAATACAAGGTGATTGACTCATTTAAAGTCTTGCCTTTTATGCTAATTTTTCTGACTTTCATTTAATAACATGATATTGGTCTTCCCTAATACTTTTTTTGCTACCTGTTTCTTTGCTGCCCATTTCTGTTGCTACCTGTTTCTCCCTAGCTCTTAATCTAAATGTATTTAGCAATGACCTAACAACTTGACGACAACTTCTTTGCCATTCTTTATTTGACAATTTTAATTTTTCCTTTTTGATGTTGACTTTGAGCCTTATTTGTTAGAACCTCAGCCAGAAAGGCATAAATCCTTGTTCTTGACATCCACAAGTATTAAAAACAATACATGTTGGCTATCTAGCATTTTCTCTAGTTATAGTCTCTTATTGTATTGCAGTTTTGTGTTTAATCTGCTTGAGTATGATGGAACAAAATTGCAATGAAATTTATTTTTATTTTTTGAGAGAGAGAGAGAGAGAGAGAAAGAGGAACATCAATCTGTTCCTGTATTTGCCCTGACTGGGGACTGAACTGGCAACCTCTGCACTCAGGATAATGCTCTAACCAATGAAGCTATCCAGCCAAGGCTTCCATAAATTATATTTAATTGATTGTCTACAAGACACATGTAGTTATAACAGAAAGTGCCCAATTCAATAAATTGCATTCATTACATAGTATTAACTGCATTACTTATATTATCAGGTTTTACTTGATTTTATACTTACAGTAAATATATCTTCATGGCCATCCTTAAATCGAGCTCCATCTGTTTCATAAAGATATATGGGGGCTGAACTTCTACGTTGTCCATATAGTATAATATAAATCTGTGAGCTGGTCCCTGCATTTGGCAAGTCACTGGTGATTATGGAAATTTTCCAGTTACCACCTATAGAAGTACAAATAACACACAGCATTGCAGCAACTTTGAAAAATAGAAGACTCAGAACAGCAGGTCATCATAAAGCTAAAAAAGTTCAGGACAGACATAATTTACTTTTCTCAGTATTCTCTGCGAAAGTCTACAACACAGATTTAGCCCATTTTTAAAATACTGCATAAAATCACTATGTTCAACAATATAACTGTGAGAATATGTCCTGGAACACCTTTAGTCATAAGGTTTGAAAGATAGCATTTTCCTGTCATTGTTAATTGGTCATCCTGGACTTCAAGAAAGTCATTAATACAACTTCTCTTAAGTCCATAGCATACTGACAAAATATCACCAATATTCTTAACTCTGACATATAACTGTGCATTCGGAATTATACCTCACAAGATTCTATGACTTAAGATATTTATTTTCCATATTAAAATAAAATATCTAACAATTTATATAAGCATAAACATTGGAATCAAATATCTTAGAAGAGATTTGAGAAGTCATCTGGTACAATTTATTAATTTATTGTTTTAAGTATCCTTAATTAATAGATGAAGTAACTGAGTTCAAAAAAAGTTAGGTAAATTTTATATCATCCAGCTACAAATAAAAACAGTGCTAGAAAATATGTGATTCATGGTAAATATAACTGAGATTAACTAAACATTATAGCACACTAATAGTGGTATGATATTACTTCCAAGGATTTCAAGTTAATTTTATCAGGTTTATTTAAACATCAATATTTGATCCATAAGAAAATAGTATCAATGAGAAATTATGGAACATACACAAATTATTCAAATAAGAATATGAGGCAACACAATTGAATGATAAGATAACCTGGAGATGTTTTTATTGTACATATGTACCCTGATTTATTGGTGTCACCTCATTAGAATTAATAATAATAAAATATATATATATATATATATAAAGAATATGAGGCAATAAAATTCAGAACTACAGACTTACATCACATTCTACTCTTTAGACTGTAATTTTCTCTCTCCCATGCTTGAACCAAAGTGTATTTGCCATCTTGATCACTCAAATAGTAATCAAATTCTAGAATTAAATTTTACTTATATGGTACAATAAATACATGTTAAATTATTGTATGATTTTTTTAATTAAGTGAGAGGCTGAGAGGCAGAGACACAGACTCCCGATGCACTTCGACCAGGATCCACCAGCAAGCCTCCACTGGGTGATACTCAGCCCATCTGGGCTGCTGCTCCATTGCCCAGCAACTGAGCCATTTTAGCATCTGAGGCAAGGTCATTGTGCCATCCTCAGCACCAGGGGCCAACTTACTCGAATGAGCCATGGCTGTGGGAGGAAAGAAAGAGAGAGAAATGGGGGAGGGGTGGAGACACAGATGGGTACTCCTCCTGTGTGTCCTGACCAGGAATTGAACCCAGAACTTCCACATGCTGGGCTGATGGTCTATCACTTAGCTAACCAGCCAAGCCCTATGATTTTCAAATATACATTTTTTTATTTTTTAAAGATTTTATTTATTCATTTTAGAAGGAATGGAGAGAGAGAGAGAGAGAGAGAAAGAGAGAAGATGAGGAGAAGCAGGAAACATCAGCTCTCATGTGTGCCTTGACCAGGCAAGCTCAGGTGTTTTAAACTGGTGACTTCAGTGTTTCAGGTTGAAACTTTATCCACTGCACCACCAAAGGTCAGATCAAATATACTTTAAAACAGAAACATTTACTTTATTTTCACCACACATAGTAAAAAACTACATTAGATAACAAATCATCTAGGTATACAATCCATTACTAAATAAAAATATCCCTTTAACAAATTGTAGGAGGATGAAAAGCTATCTTTAACAATAGCAGAAGCAGGTAAATTGCCATTACAAACTGGGAAAATTCCAGCCATTTTCTGTAGAATTACTGATATGTTAGTGCTTGTTTGAATAAAATAAAATAAAGCTCTTTAGCTTCTGGTTTTCTTAGAAAGGTATCAATAAAGAATCAATACTTGCTACATGTATAAAGACTAAATCAATAGGGAAAGAAATTGCAGTTTTCAACACATAAGATGGAAAAGGATAAAAAGTATAGGAATAGAAAGAAAAATTAAAATATAATATAATGTTTGTTTACCATAGGATTTTACACCTCTCTAAGTCATTAAAATCTTAAATTTGGAAGTGAATATTGTAAAAACTGGAGTAATATCTAAAGATCAAAAAACAATATTGATCTTTTAGTTTATAATTCACACTTCAATCAACTGATATCCAATAAGTCATTTGAGTCATTAGGTGTCCAGTGACATGAGTAGATGAAACTCATAAAATGATTTGTCTTCCTTTAACTTATAATCTATATGAGATAATAAGGTCAACATCCTAAAAGGGTAAAAAAATCACAACATTCTTAATGTAATTTTGGTAAAGTGAAGCCAGGTAACAGAAAAACTAACATTAAAATAAGTAAGAAAAAAAATTAAATAAAAAAACTGGCAAAAGAAAATCAGTCAAATTTAAACAAATAAGGTAAAACCTTTGTAAAGTAGAAGCCAAGAGAAAAGTGAGGCAGAAGATTTCAGTAATTCATAGGGTATCTAACCCAGCTTGCTCAGCAACATAATGGGAGAAAGAAGATGAGTAGATAAAATTCTAAAAACCTTCTTAATATTCATTCCAGACAAATAGAAAATACAAAAACTACAGAGCAATAACCCTCAAAAATGTCAGTAAAAACATTCTCAACAAAATATTAGGGAATCAAGTCAACCACAACCTTAAGGTTTATCCCAGGAATGCAAAATGAAAACCTTTGGAATTCATGTAGGTAATTCATCATATTAACATAATAGGAGAACATGTATCTGATCACCTTGACAGATGCCAAGTATTTGGTAAAATTAAATACCTATTCATAATAGAAACTCATTATTGGAATTGATGGAAATGAAAAACATGTTACTGGAATAAAGGCAATTTTTATTATGCAGTGGCAGAGAACTTGGCTGAATTGTGCTCTATTATTCAGTGGTGGAAATCAAACTTATAGTTATAAACTTGGATATTTAGCTGAGGAGACTTCCAGTCGAAGTGTGGAAGGTGTGCCCTAATTTCTCCTTGCTGCTTTTGGTAAAACTCAAAAGGAAAAAGTGAGAAAAAATAGTTAAGCAAAAAAGAATCAGCACTTAATGATTTAGAAAATTATCAGCCTATCCAGATATATTATGGAAACAGAGTGAAAGTCATGGAAAGAAGACTATTTGCTAAAGATATTAGGTTTGTGCTTCTGGATCCAATCAACCATCTCAGCAGAAGGCAGGAGTAGAGAAAGAGTTATCCAGGAAGTCTCTGTAGAAAACTCTTGTATTCCCGTAGATAAAAAAGGAAAAAGATAGGATGAAATGAGGTAAGAATGACTCTGAAGGTCAAAACTGGTGGCTACGGCCCTGGTGGACTGGGAGAGCAAGGCTATCACCATGGGAGAACAAGGCCACCCCCCTGGGAGAGCAAGGCCACAACCCTGGGAGAAGGCCACCCCTCCACCCCTGGGAGAGCAAGGCCACATCCCTAGGAGGTGGAGGAAGACAAGAGAATGATGCTGCTGACCTAGCAGGGCCCTGAGAACAAAGCAGTAACACATTAAGAAATATCTCAGGCCCTGCTGGGTTTCAGGCTGACTGGAACATCTGACCCCTTTGTCCCTTCTAATTTCTCACTTTTGGAATGGGGAACGTCTATTCTATGCCTTCCTCACCATTGTATTCTGAAAGCAGATAACTTGTTTCCTATTACAAGTCTGTGGATGAGGAGTAATTTGGGCACAGAACAGAGTATACTCAGTCTCATTCAAACCTGATTTAGATGATATCAAAGATGAGATTTTAAACTTTTTGAGAAGAGGATACTTAGACAATATTTTGTACTTAAAGTTGATGCTGGAATGGTTAAGAATTTGGGGAATGTTGAATGTGGTAAATGCATTTCCTACATGGGAAGACATGAATTTTCCAGGACTAGAGGAGAACTGTTGCGGGTTAAACTATGGCCCCAAATGACAGTGTCCAAATCCTTATTTCTGGTAGCTGTGAATGTGACTGTATTTGGAAACAGAGTCATTGTAGATATAATTAACTAAGATGACACCTTGAGAACATTACACTGAGTGAAATACGTAAATCAGAAAAAGCTAAGAACTGTATGATTTCACACATAAGTGGGATATAAAACTGAGACTCATGGACATAGATAAAGTGAAGTGGTTTCCAGAAAAATAGGATGGGGGAGGGCAGTAAAGAGGGACTAAAATACAGTGACAGAAAATGATTTGACTTTGGGTGATGGGTACACAGCATAGTCAACTGTTCAAACACTATAGAAATGTTTACCTGAAACCTGTGTACTTTTATTGATCAAAGTCACCCTAAGTTTAATTCTTTAAATAAAATTTTAAAAAATAAAAGTAAAGAAATCACACTTAAGTAGGGTTAATTTAATCAATTATAATTGGTGCCTTATAAGAAGAAAAGAGAGACAGGGAAAGAGACAGAGGGAAAATACCAGGCAGAGATGGAAAAATCCATCTCCACGCCAAAGAATGCCAAGGAAGAGGCAAGGGGAGTTCTTCCCCTAGAGCAGGCATGGCCAACATACGTCCTGCAGGCAGGATCCTACCCGCATAATGAGTTTATGTGGCCCATGATTGAATTTTTAATATTCTCCGTAACTTTAAAATCTCAGTTACTCAGAAGCAGAAGCGTTTTTAATTATTGGAAATTGAGATATTTAAGAAGATAATGATACGCAGAAAAGAATTCTGCATGTGACTAATATAGAGTTAACTTCCAATAATTGTTCGAATGGATTGGTGATACTTATTTTTTTTTAAAAAATCCATTATAAAGATTTGTAACTTTTGTACTCATCTGTACTCGATATGAACTGTTTGACATTTAGCAGCGATGTGAAACCCACATTCTTTTAGGCGGAGTTTGCCAGTGTGTACCCAAGGTCAAATAATTTGTTATTTTTGTGGTCAAGTGTGCTGAATCAAATGGTATTGTAGCATAGACAATAGCTGCAGTTGATAACTGAAAACGTGTCCATGCTATTTGTAAAACAAAATAATTGTTTTATTTGCGATATAACCCCTAGCTCATTCTATTAATTAAATATTGTTTCTTTTGCAATACAGTTTGGATATTTATACGGTATGTAATTATATTTTTATTAAAATAATATTGTATATTAAATTTTTTTCACTCACATTTATTCATAAACAAATTACATAATAAAACTTTGTTTACTTAAACGAATCATTTTGTATTTAACATTTTTTAATTTTAATATTTCATCCAGCCCATAAAAAAAGTTTTCTTTCTAATCTGGCCCAGGGGCAAAAACTGTTGGCCACGCCTGCCCTAGAGCCTTCAGAGAGAACATGACACTGCTTCTATCTTGATTTTAGACTTCTAGCTTCCAGAACTGTGAGAGAATAAATTTCTGTTTTCAAGCAATGCTGTCTCTGGTCATTTGTTACAGAAGCCCTAGAAAACTAACACAAAAAGTGACTATACATGCAAATCGTTATATATTAATGAATACAACTCAGCAAGTAAAAGACACAAACTGCATATATATACACACACACACACACACACACACACACACACACACGATGAATGTCAAGATTTATGCTGATCAAATACTAATAACAAAACAGTATGTACTATATGATTCCTCATAAATTCTAGAAAAGGAAAATTTATTTGCAGTACAGAAAGCAAATGAGTTCTTTGCTAGGGCCAGAAGTGGTGGAATTATCTGCAAAGAGCATGAGGACACTATTTGGGATGACAGAATTATTCTATATCTTGATCAAAGTAGTAAATATTCAGGTGAACTCAATTGCCAAAACTCATCACACTATAAACTTAAAATGTGCACATTTTATTTGTATAAATTATACCTTAACACTATTATTTTAAACATCAAATAAAAGAAAATGTGTAGAAGCCATAACTAAAATGGTAAAATTGAAAAAATGCCATACAAATGAAAAATGGACTGATTTGTTTCACTTTTAAAGAGCTCATACAATCAATAAAACTAAACATGAATTTCACAATAAAAAATGGAAAAGGCTATGAATAAGCACTTTATTTTTAGAAGCACACAAGTGGCAAAGAAACAAAATATGGACAACCTCCCTTATAACCGAAGAAAGGCAAATCAAAACAAGACATTATTTTTCATTTATCAGACTGTCTAAATCTAGTTTTAGAATATACAGTACTGTGAAAGTGGTTCTTTTCACATGCTGTTTGACATCAGTGTAGTAGTCTGTACCCTTTTTGAAGGGCAACTTGGCAATATCTATAAAAATTTACAGTGTACATACCCTTTGAAGTCTTACTGCTATAATTTACTGTACAAATATACTCACAAAGATGCCAAACTATGTGTACTAAGGACATTCCACAAGATACTCCTTGGAATAGTAAATATTTAGACATAAACATAGATGTTTTTAAAGAGTCAAAGAAATTATGAAACAGACAAATTGAAATACTACACAATGAAACAATTTTAAAAGAATCACTAAAATACAATATGGCACATTTGGATACTATAATCCCAATTTTGCAAATGTAAAGAGATCCAGGGATATATGCATATGTGCAAACATATATACATTTTAAATTTATGGAAATAAATTAAAGCTATTTTTGAGAGTTGGAGCTAAGAAAAGGTTATCTTCTCATTTTATATTTGCCTATCCTATATGATTTTTGCCACATGCCATATTACTTTTACCTTTTTAAGTAGGCATATATATAAATTTATAAATTGGTATAATATTAAATGATGAATTGCATATTGTGAATGAAGAGCTCTTTAGAAGTATCAAGATACAGGAAAATTGGAAAATTGCATCTGAATTTTTCCAAAACATAATAAAGTTTTTACCTTGCGGTTATAACACTAATTAAGCACATAGTACAGTGTCTGGTGCATACACTCAATAAAGAGAAGCTATTATTATCACTGTTATAGGGTTACCTCTTTTTCTATCAACTAGATCACACTTTCTTATGGAGGCAATATCCCTCCCAAAGGAGTAAAACTGGTTCTTGAAGGGCAAAAAGCTTAAGTACTAGAATGGTCCGTGGCTCTTCTAAACTCAACCCTATTCAAGAAAATATTATTCCTTAATATTTAATTTATCTCATGAGAAAACAATAATGAAAAATAGTTGAGAAAGAATAAATTAGGCTAATAAACCTCTTAAGAATTACATAAAATTACATAGACACTGTTATCTTTTGTAAATTTTAAAGAATAAAATATTTACAAAAGTAATAATCTCATGAAGTATAAAGTTATAGAAGCAGTGTCTGTTCCTGTCTACAAAGCCGCACAACTATGATTTATAGTATGTACATACAATAGAAAAAATTAAAAAATAAAAGAAAGGAGACAAGCCTCCAGGGCATAGTCATGTAACCAATGGATTATAGAAGTATTAATAAGGAAACTCAAACTGGTAGGTGTGAGCCAAATATAAATCAGAAATACTTGGGATTATGCCATTGGAAATATTACTCCAAGGAAAGCAACAAGCAAAAAGTGTTTAATTTCAAATTCTTATTGTTTAAAGAAGACTAATTCTGTGAAATCAGAAATAGCCATAAAATAATTTCTGAGTAGTCAGAGATATAGAACTAAGGGAAGAGAACTGTCTCTCTAATCATGCCAGAAAAGCCTTCCTTTTTGCTTTCTGCCTTCTAGCATAGCAAAATGCCAATCTGAGAATCAAAACAATGATGAACTGCTTTACAAATGGGTAAGGTCATTGTGTATGGTCCTCCGTGGTACTCTTCTGCACACTGCCTCTCAGCACTGAAATGACTTGACTACTACATTGTTCTATAATATCTATTTTCACCCAGGAATGAAAATCCCCAGGCCACTCTACTGGTTATGTACTCAGCAGTATGAGAGAATTCCAATTTAGCCCCTCTGGGCTTTAGTGTCCAACTGCTGGTTGAACAGAGTTTGAAGAAGAGGTAAACAAAAGAGCACAGGTTCATTAAAGCAGTGCTTCTTCACCTGGGTTCTATCGAACCCTAGGGGTTCGATGAGTCAGTCTCAGGGGTTCAGAGAAGCCTCTGTTGAGGAGGCCAGAATAAAGTAACACCGTAATTTGTTGTGAGTTAATGCACTTTGTTGGTTTTGTTCTTTGAGCAAGGTGATGTTCATGCACAGCTTATTTTGTGCACCAGTAAAAGAACATATACTTATGTCTTGAATTTGGGGAAAAAAGCATGTTTTATTTATCACTAAAGAAGGGTTCGGTGAATGCGCATATGAAAATGGTGCGTTCGGTACCTCAAAAAAGGTTAAGAACCACTGCATTAGAGTAATTGTAAAAGAGAACAAAGTTGGAACTTTTTATAATATCAGGAAGCTACAATAATCAAGACAGTGGGTTTTGGCATACACATAGACACATAGATCAATTTAAAAAAATACAGCGTGCAGAAATACTACCACAAATATATGGTTGGCTGATTTTCAACAAAAGACTAACATTTTTAATTCAAAATATTTCATTGGGAATAGACAAGTCTGTTCAACAGAGAGTGGTGGAATATTGGATATCCATTTGAAATAAATTAATCATTGGCCATTACATTCTACCATATGCACAAAATAACATTAAATGGGTCAAACAAAAAATATAATAATTAAAAACATAAAATTTTTAAAATAAAGCATAGGAGATAACATTGTCCCTGAGCTAGGTATAAGTTTGTTTGATAGTATATGAAAGAAATAAATCATAAAAAGAAAATAAATTGAACTTTACCAAAATTGAAATATTTTGTTCAGTGAAAGTCTCACCATTAAAAAAATTAAAAGATAAAATACAGATTGGGAGAAAAATATGTGTAAACATACATCTGAATACAGTGGTACTTTGAGATATGAACAGACCAACATACAAATTATTATTTTTTTAATAATTTCTTTTTATTTTATTCATTTTAGAGAGGCGACACAGAGTGAGAGAGAGAAAGAGAAAGAGAGAAAGGGGGGAGGAGCTGGAAGTATCAACTCCCATATGTGCCTTGACCAGACCAGTGCAGGGTTTTGAACTGGCGACCTCAGTGTTCCCAGGTCGACGCTTTATCCACTGCACCACCACAGGTCAGGCACAAATTATTTTTTTTAAGATACAAGCTACAACATGGTCCATATTTTTGTTTGAGATCTGAGCAAAATTCTGAGATATGAGTCATGATTCAGGAAGCTGCTGCTAGTTGGTACATTGGTGCACGGGTCCAGTATTGGCAGTTTGATATACAAATTGACTGATTTACAAGCTCGGTTACAGAATGAATTAAATTTGTATCTCAAGGTACCACTGTACATTGTGCCTAGTACACATAAAGAACTGTTGCCATCATAGGTGTACAAATACCCAATAAATAATAAGGTTTGAAAAGCACTATACTGCAAAAAACATATGAACAGCAAACATATATAGTCATTAAGAAAATGGAAATTAAGACCACAAAGAAATATCAGTGAACAAACCCTAGAGGGCTAAACTTTAAAAATTTGGAAAATGATTTTCCAAGCAAATAATACCCAAAGAAAAGCAACTGTAGCCATACTAATATCTCACGATGCTGATTTCAAGACAAAAAAGGTAACAAGAGATAAAGATGGACATTTCATGATGATAAAGGGTACACTATATCAAAAAATAATATTTTTAAATCTATACATACACACTGCATCAGGGAGTACAAAAATACATAAGACATCTACTAACAGAATGAAAGAGACAAAACCACAACCATATTTGGAGATCTCAACATACTATTGACATCTTTAGATAGAGGATCTAAATAGAAAACCAATAAAAAAATATGAGCAGTGACATTGGAAAAATGGCAGTGTGAGAGATACTTCTGATCTCTTCTCCCCTTAAAATTTCAACAAATTGAACAACTATAATGCAGTAAAGAAACCCCAGCTGAGCTTGCAGCCACACCTAAAAGATCTGTGCAACAAATGGACTGAAGGTGGGATGGGTTGAAAAGAGGGCAGAAGATAAAAAAGTTTTCACAGTGAAATCTGGTCAGCTAAATTTTTCTTCAGCTCCTTGCTGGACTGAGAGAGAAAGTTTTATTCTGAGCCAGGACAGGTGGAGAGACTGATAACCCAAGGGGAAGGAGCTGAACTAAGGCAGGTGCAACCAGGTGCAAGGTTTCCAAGGACTACCCACATTGATCTGCAGGGCACGCATTTAGCCTGCAGCACTCTCTCAATCAGAACATGTTGGCCCTCCATCATGTGTCCTTAGCCCACCAAGATCAACCCATGCAGCCCTGTGTAAACTACACCCACAGCGCTCAAGCACACTCACTGCTGCTGGCATTCTACAGTGGCCCACACTCTGTGCAGTGTCAAGGAAGAACAGAGTGCACCCCCCAGCCTCATAGATCCCATCTCCCTCCCCATATGGAACAAGGAGGAGTGGTGGCAGGCCCCACACAGCTGACTCTCTGAAGCCACTCTCTCCCTGAGAGGCAGAAGTACTCCATGTCTGATCCCCTGGTCTGCTGAGATGTTAGGAAGAACAACTCGGAGAATTGAAACTGCCAGTGCTAAAGACATAAAGCCACAAAACCTTAAAACTGAAACTGTAAAGCCCTCACAACATGCCCACTCACCAATGGACTGCAGCCCTGCTTACATCACTACGACACCAAAGTTCTGCCCAAGAATTTCACAGGCCAAATTTTGTAGTATAGCAAAAACTACTGGGAAAAAAACTGTTTATTAGGTTTCTTAAAAATAACACTCTCAAATATCATCAAGAAAGAAGAAATTAAACATCATGGATACACAAGACAGAGACAAACTTCAGAGAGATGATAAAAAATCTCCAGAAAAATATCTCAATTACATAAAAACCTTGTAGTTAAGTGACAGATAATTCAAAATTGAAGTTCTAGAAAATCTCAATGATTTGCAAGAAAACACTGATAGATAATTTAATGAGCTCAAGAAACAAATTAATGAACAAAAAGAGTACTTCCCCAAGGAGATTGAAACTTTTAAAAAGAACCAAACAGAGATGAAAAACTCAATACATGAACTGAAAAATGAGACGACAAGTTTAGCTAATAGAACAAGCCAGGTAGAGGAGAGAATCAGTGACATTGAAGATAGGCAACTAGAGATACTACAGAGAAAAGAAGAGACCCATGAACTAAAAATAAAAAAAAGTGAGAGAATTCTACAAAAACTGTCTGACTTCATCAGAAAGAGCATATAAGAATAATGCATATAACAAAAGAAGAAGAGAGGGAAAGGAAATGGAAAATGTATTTAAACAAATAATTGATGAGAAGTTCCAAAGCCTATGGAAAGAGTTAGAGCCTTGAATCGAAGAAGCAAATAGAACACCAAGGTACCTCAACCCAAACAGACCTATCTCAAGGCACATTATACTGAAATTGTCACAAAGCAATGACAAAGAAAATCCTCAAGGCAGCTAGAGAAAATAATAATATAACATATAAAGGAATGTGCCTTAGGTTATTATTATATTTCTCAGAAGAAACCCTACAAGACAGAAGAGAGAGGACCCAAATATTTAATATTCTGAAAGAGAGAAATTACTAGCCAAGAATATTACACTGCTCACAAAAATTAGGGGATATTACATTGATTCATATTTTTATTGAAATATTCCCTAAATTTTGTGAGCAGTTTATATCCATTAAAGTTATCCTTCATATCTAAAGGAAAAATAAAAACTTTTACAGATATAGAGTAACTAAGAGAGTTTATCCCAGAAAACCCACACTGCAGGAAATACTGAAGGGGGTTATTCAAACAAATATAAAGAACAAAACAAAACTACAAATAAAAGCTCCAAAAAAAATTGCAGTAAAAACAAGGATAATCTGACAACACTAACATAAAAGGAGAAAGGAGAAAGATCAGTAGCAAAGGAAGATGGAGTGCAGAAGCACTCATATAATAATGGACTCATGTAAATAAGACAATTTTTCTTTTAATAACATAAAGGTAACACTGTATCAAGAAGACATACTTCTTAATATATACCCACCAATACAGAGAGCACCAAAATATATAAAACATTTAATAACTGATCTAAAAATAAAAACAGACAAAAACATATTCATACTTGAAGATCTCAACATACAATTGACAGCTCTAGATTGATCAGGCAAAAAGAACATCAATAAAGAAATAGATCTGGAAAGAGCTCAAGTGTCCATCAGAGGATGAGTGGATTAAAAAGCTTTGGTACATATATACTATGGAATACTACTCAGCCATAAGAAATGATGATATCGGATCATTTACAACAAAATGGATGAACCTTGATAACATTATACGGAGTGAAATAGTAAATCAGAAAAAAACTGAGAACAGCATGATTTCATACATAGGTGGGACATAAAAAGTGAGACTATGAGACATGGACAAGAGTGTGGTGGTTACAGGGTGGGGGGAGGGAGGAGAGGGTGAGATAGGGAGGAGGGGAGGGGCACAGGGAAAACCAGATAGAAGGTGACAGAAGACAATTTGACTTTGGGTGATGGGTATGCAACATAATTGAATGATAAGATAACCTGGAGATGTTTTCTTTGAACATATGTACCCTGATTTATTGATGTCACCCCATTAAAATTAATAATAAAAAAAAGAAATATTAGCTTTAAATGACACACTAGACAAAATGAACATAATGGATATTTACAGGACATATCATCTCAGGACTCAGAGTACACATATTTCTCCAGTGTATATGGAACATTCTCAAGAACTGACCATATGTTGGGTCACAAAACTAACATCAACAAATTCAGTAGTGCAGTTGATAGAGCATCGGACTGGGATGTAGAGGACCCAGGTTTGAAACACCGAGGTCACCAGCTTGGGCATGAGCTGATCTGGTTTGAGCACGGCTCACCAGCTCGAATCCAAGGTCACTGGCTTGAGCAAGGGGTTACTCAGTCTGCTGTAAACCCTGGTCAAGGCAAATATGAGAAAGCAACTGATGAACAACTAAGGTGCCACAACAAAGAATTGATGCTTCTCATCTCTCTCCCTTCCTGTCTGTCTGTCCCTATTTGTCCCTCCCTCTGTCTCTATCTCTGTCACACAAAAAATAAAAATTCAGGAAGATTGAAATTATACCAAGCATATTATCTAATCATAAAGCTTTAAAATAAGGTTGCTGGCTTGAGCCCAAGATTGCTAGCTTGAGCAAGGGGTCACTCACTCTGCTGTAGCCCTCACTCTCCCATCAAGGCATATATAAGAAAGCAATCAATAAACTAAGGTGCTGCAACAAAGAATTGATGCTTCTCATCTCTCTCCTTTCTTATCTGTATGTCCCTATTTGTTCCTCTCTCTGACACTGTCAAAAAAAATCTGCTAATTAATCTTATTACATTATGGTAAATGTTTCTTTTGATATGTGTATCAAGTCAGACCACCTTATATACCTTAAACTTTACACGATGTTATATACCATTTATATCTCAATGAAGCTAGGGGGAAAATTAGTCTTGCAAAAGATAAGAGCTACTCACAAGCAAGGAAGCAGTTTCCTCCATCAACTTTTATTGTTTTCATTGTTGCTGTTATTGTTTGGTAATCTCAGTATAAATCAGAATGTAAAACCTGATAACTCATTGAAAATGTGTATGCATAGAAGGGGTTTACTGATGTACATACGCTTTATGAAGAATTCTAATAGTTAAAACCCATCATGATAGATTGCATTTAAAAATCTATGCTGGGCCCTGGCCGGTTGGCTCTGCAGTAGAGCGTCGGCCCGGCATGTGGAGGTCCTGGTTGCAATTCCCAGTCAGAGCACATAGGAGAAGCGCCCACCTGTTTCTCCACCCTTCCCCCTCACCTTCCTCTCTATCTGTCTCTTCTCCACCTACAGCCAAGGCTCCATTAGAGCAAAGTTGGCCCTGGCGCTGAAGATGGGTCCATGGCCTCCTCCTCAGGTGCTAGAATGGCTCCCATTGCAGTGGACCAATGCCTCAGAAGGGCAGAGCATCGCCCCCTGTTGGGCATGCTGGGTGGATCCCAGTCGGGTGCCTGCAGGAGTCTGTCTGACTGCCTCCCTACTTTTACTTTGGAAAAATACAAACAAACAAACAAACAAAAATGAGCAGTATTATTTTCTGCTCAGTTCCAGAACTACAAGATGAGCAGATCTGCCTTAGCCATCAAATATTCCAAGACACCTGTCTTAGAAGGTTTGTTGTTTTGTTTTTAAAAACTTCTCTAGTCATAAATGGTTCACTACTTGGAAACATTTCCTTAATAATTTACCACTTAAATCATTGGAAAATAAGGTCTTTATATGGAAAAATTATTAAACACCTTGAAATCAACCAAAATAATTACTAAATGCCTTATCAAGGCCATGCCCCAGGGATTATCTGCTTCTCATTATTTAAATATATTACAATCTGTAAATTGTAAAAAAAAATGGTTTAATTATAAAATAATAATGTAAATTATTCTTATCCATAAAGTTTGTTGTGCTCAATGGAATGCATGCAATTATTTTCTTGAACAGACCCGTATTCTTTCAGCATTCTTCTTTTCACTATTTTTGTGTGATACTTTAAATGCCCCTTTGAGATCACCTGGTTTCCTAGTTAATTAACAAGTTAAATAAAATACTTGGTATGCCTTCATACTATATCCTGTATAGCAACAGTATTCTACTTTGGATTGAAAGAATTTTGATTTACTCTGCTATCCTGAGCAATTACAAAATCCCATTTTGCCTCAACAAACATGAAATATAGTCATTTTATGTTCTCAAAGTAGATCTGTAGACAGCATTCCACAAAACTTGGGGCTATTTTTGAGGACAAAATACAGGAGATATTGCAGGTTCAGTTCTGGACTTCCAAATAAAATGAATTATAATAAATTGATACAGATTTTTTTTGTTTCTCAGTACAGATGACAGTTATGTTTATACTATATTGTACCCTATTAAGTGTGTACTAGCATTACGTCTTTTTAAAAACAATGTACATACCTTAAGTAGAAAATACTTTATTGCTAAAAAAAAAAATGGTAACTATGATCCGAATCCATTGAAAAAATGGGGCTGATAGATAAACCTTCAATTGATAAGAAATGTATCTGTGAAGCACAATAAAACAAGGTATGCCTGTATAGACATGAAAGTAAAAGTGCTTCTTTCTTGACTCCCATGAACCTCAAATCCTCCAAATAATAAACTAAGGAGTTTATTGTGAGGACTGATATGATATATATATATATATATATATATATATATATATATATATATATATATATATATATATATATATATAAAATCATGCTAAGTCTATGGCACTTAGCATGATTTTGCACCAAGCAGGACTCAAAATGTTATTCACCTTTACCTTTATAAAGAGTCATAGGAATAAATGTTGAAATTATATTTCTTTTATATATCTTAGCACTCATGAGAGCTAATTTTTTTACAAGACAGAGAGAAAGAGAAACACACAGGCAAACAGGAAAGGAGAGAGATGAGAAGCATCGATTTGCAGTTGCATCACTTTAATTGTTCATTTATTGCTTCTCATATGTACCTTGACTGAGTGGCTTCAGTCGAGCCAGTGACCCTTGCTCAAGCCAGTGACCTTGGCATCAAGCCAACAACCATGAGGTCATGTCTATGATCCAATGCTCAAACTAGTTACCTCACAGCTTAAGCTGGTGAGCCTACACTCAAGCCAATGACCTCAGAGTTTCAAACTTGGGTCCTCCGTGTCCCAGGTAGATGCTCTACCTGATGCTCTATCTGCTGCACCACTGCCTGGTCAAACATGAGAGCTAAATAATTCTTGATTAGAAAAATAGCAACTTTTTTAAAAGTATATCAAAGACATTCGCACTAATGGCTTTTGTAAAAAGAAATAGCTAAAATATATTCAGTACTGTGTGCTAAGAGTTTTACAATCATTTTCTCAAGTTAACCTCTTATAATAACCTTATAAAGGTAGCTTCTCATAAAAACTTTAAAGTGGTGGTCCTATTTTATAGATGAGGAAACTAATAAAGTGAGTCCTACATAAATGGAAAGTAGCATCAGAACCTCAATTTAAACCTTGAAAGTGGGATGTGTTTTGTGCCACCGAAAGGTTAAAGATGTAAAGTACCTTAAAGCTTCAAGTACAAATAACCCCTTACTGAACCAATGACTCATTAACTTAGTTTCAACTTAAATTAGGATTATGGGTTGCCTCCACTCTTTCCAAATTCAGTTTTCCTTTGGATAAACTCTGATGATTCATAATAGCTGGCATTTTTCTTCATATTCCTTCTACTTTTGAACTCTAGCTCCTTGCCACTAACAGCATATTTCCTTTCATTCTTAACACCACTACACCTTCTGGATTTAAGATTTAGGGATGCCTGCACACCTGGGTCCTCAGCTTTCTTTGAAACAGAAACAAGCAGCCCAGAGACTGTCCCAATGTTTGAGGCATCCCGTTAGTCATGCAAGCCTCCTTCTGAGGGTACTTGTGCTTCTAGCAGTGTGTAGCACAGATGACATCTGGTGGACATAAACAATAATTGCACCATTCCACTTCAGGATCCAAGATCCTGAAATCAAGTATATTTCCCTGCACACACTAACTAGGCTAGGATACCCTCCTCAGCCCTCAGGCACTTCACCTCTAAAGCAAAAGGCACCCCTGTGTGACATTCTTAAATTTCCTCTAATGTTTCAGTTAGTCTTCTAAATTTCAGTGTTACAAGATTTTTTTAATGCCATCATAGTGAAAATAAAAAAAAAACAGCTTTTGAATCTTTAAAAGAAAAAAATTACTTCCACAAACATTTTTAAAGATGATTGAAACATTGTTTCATATAATACAAGAAACTTAGATATATCTTTCATCATCTTTGCATTTCTTCTACATGTATGGATCCAAAGTTAATAATATGTAAAGAAATAGCATTCAAAAGCACTTCTTGTCCATTCAACACACATTTACTAAGTGCTTACCATGTGCCCAGAAATATGCTACATCTTAGATATAATAATAAGATGTGGTCAGAATTCAATATGTATGAACATTCTTTATTTTAAAAAAAAAGTACATTACACAATCATTACTTCCAATATCTTTTCCCCAGTATCATCTGAGCCATCTACGACATTGTTTGATGCAGTATTACTAAAAACTATATGCTACCATGACAAATTTTTTTAAAACTCATGGTGGTTATGTGTGATTTCCTTAATCTTCTTGTTACATCTATATTATCACACTTTTTTAAAATTAAAAAAATATATTTCTTTGTCTCTCTGCTCTAGAAAGAGTGCTACATAATTTTTAAACAATTTATTTCTTCTTACTTATGTAAAGATATAGATATAGTAAAATTGTCATTGATTAAAAAGAATAAAAGATTGGACTCTAATCTGGACATGATACCTAATATGCAGCCTGACAAAAGTAGTCTGGTTTCCTGCTTCTAGGTTGTCTCATCTGAAAGAAGGTAGTAACAAAGCCAACAGTGTCTTTATAAGAAAATATTACATACAATAAATCTGTAAGCCTGCCACAGTCCCTGGTAAACAGTAGACACAAAATTAATGTTAACTGTTCTCCCCTTTCTATTATTTTTCCACAATTTTAGCCCTTTTATTTCACCAGAATTAGTCTTGCTCATTACTGAAGCTAACATAATATTATAGCTTTCATATTTCAATTAGAAGAATGTATTATTTAATGTAGAAAAACCATACTCTATGTAGAGGCAGACTTCACCGGGTGAAATAAATAGCATCTCATAGTGCTTTATAGATTTATGACTCATGCTGAATGGAAATCAAATGTATTCTTTACAAAATTAATTATGTTTTAGTTTCTCAGTACCAAATTGGGATTCCAAAAATACATTAATTGTTCTACTCTGAGTCAGTTCCAGACATGAGACATATAGACATTAACATTTTATAAAATTCATTTCTAGACCATCACAGAGACAGGAGCAGGAAAAAATCTTGAACATAATACTGAGTGGAATAAGTAAATCAGAAGAAAAAGCTAGAAACTTTATGGGTTACAAAACTGAGACTCGTGGACACAAATATGAGTGCAGCGATTACTAGGAGGTGGAAAGGTGAGGGAGGAGGAGGAAGTGGAAGGAAGGGCATAAAGAAGTAAACATATAAGGTGACAAAAATGATCTGATTTTGGGCGATGGGTGTACAACATAACTGACTATTCAAATGATGTAGTGATGTTTGCCTGAAATCTATGTACACTTGTTGATCAATGTTACCCTGTTAAATTTAACTTTCTAAATAAAAATAAAGAGCCTGACCAGGCTGTGGCACAATGCATAAAGCATTGGACTGGAATGCAGAGGACCCAGGTTTGAAATCCTAAGGTCGCTGACTTGGGCACAGGTTCATCAGCCTGAGTGTGGGGTGGAACCACTGGCTTGAGTGTGGGATCCTAGACATGACCCACCATAGTTGCTGGCTTGAGCCCAAAGGTCGCTGACTTGAAGCCCAAGGTTGCTGGTTTCATCCTAAGGACACCAGCTTGAGCAAGGGGTCACTTGGTCTGCTGTAGCCCCCCAGTCAAGGCACATAAGAGAAAGCAATCAATTAACAACTAAGGAACCGCAATGAAGAATTGATGCTTCTCTTTTCTCTCCCTTCCTCTTGGTCTGTCCTTATCAGTCCCTCTTTCTGTCTCTCTCTCTTTGTCTGTCATAAAATAAATAAAATAAATCTATAAAATAAAGAAAAATAAAGGTTCTTTGGTTAAGTCCCAGACAAAATAACCACAGTATTCAAAACAATTTATGGTTCACAGTCTAATTGAATTTATTCTTCAGGGCAACATGTTTATACTCATATAGAATTAATTTTTTATTAATGCAGGTTAATATAGAAAGAAATCTGTCAAGTTTCTCTCATAGTAGGACTTTTTCAATTCTGAAAAATTCAAAGTCACCTCTTTTTCTTCCAAGTTAAATCATTCCAGTTCCTTTAATTTTTCTTCAAACAGGATACCTTAATATTTTTCATTTATTATAGATTTCTTGGCATTTTACTAATATTTCAAAGATTATAATTTCTAAGCAAAGTACTAGAGAGGCAGTTTAGCAGTAGAGCATCTTTTTCTAATCTTGAAGAAAAATGGTAACACCCATCCCACAGAAATACTTGCAAGTTTATTTAATAGATGTTCTAAGGATAACTAAATTCAACATGTTTGGCACAAGAAACTTAAGAGGTTGTTGTGGAGATCTTACAATCAATCATACCTTTATTAAATCAATAAATTTAATAAATGAAGTGCTTTAAGGTTATGTCTAATCCATTTATTCACCAATATGTTCAATATACATTTTTCACTGAGCTGACAACATAAAGAAAAAATATAATTCCACATTTAGGACATTTATGATGTCCTAAGAGAAAAAATCACAGATATAGAAAATTATACATTATCAGGAAAATATACACAGAGAGAGAAATTTCCAAAATAGTAGAATACAAACTAAGTCTGTGATTGTTGGGAAAATGCAGAATAAAGGAATGATGATAATGAAAGTCAAATAGGATTATCAAAGGGTAAGCTTTCTAGGGTAAACTCATTTTTAAGGAGAAATTCTTAAAGGTTATCTAATCCATATCCATCCCATGTGCTTCATCATATTACAAGGAAAAAAACATATAATAAAGAATATTTATGGTAATGTTGAAATTATAAATCTTCTTGTTCATGATTGCTTTCAAAGTCATTTCCATTTCATTGGTTTTCCTCTTCCCAAATGAAAATATTCTCATCATCAAAAATATAAAATATTTTTAATACATTTCAGTTGCTAATATTTAAGGATGTCTCAATTGGCAAACGAGGAAGCCTTGACCAAGCATTTCAGAAGAGAAATAATAGTTGACATTTTTTCTTATTATTTCATTTGTTCTTGAGCTCTGGAATCTGCCTAATAAATTGTTATTCTCATCAACTACTTCAAAGATTTCATTTGTCTGATTGCTGAAGCCTTGTGTATTTGAGTTAACATCACCCACAACTAATGATGTGTGCAAGAAATTCACACAAAACCATTTTTTTAAATGTAATTGACATTTTTTAAAATTATTTTCTTCCTCTAAGTCCAAGAAGTTGATTCTTTTTAATTTTTTTCTTTTATCCATCAAGTCAAATGTGTTATTGAAATAAAGTCGATCAAATATATCACCAATGGCATTATCAATAAATTCCTTTTTACTTCTTGTTTTATTCTCATCTCTGAATGTGTTTTTGTTTGCAACTAGTATATAGGGGTGTATTTTCATCCATAAATGGACATCCAAAGAATTTTCGAAATCAGAATCTTTGCAATATGCAAATCCACGGTCTTTCTCATTTATAGGTTGAATAATAACTGTTAGTATTGGGCAATGTTGACCACAAATAGCATAGAGCTTATCCAAAGAGTCACCTTCCTGCAGTGTATCATGAATATTGTTATTTCCAGGCAATGGTTCATTTTTAATAGTACCATCCGAGACAGGGTAAACTTTGTTGGCAGCAGTAAAGGCATGACTGACAGATGTGCATACTCTTTCTGGCCTATGATTACCTTTCTCCCCTGCATAGTGATTTGGTATTCTCTCTGTGGAACAAGCTTTACTTCGAACATCTAGAAAGTCCTCATGAAAAGGCTCAGAGTCACTACAGTGAGGCATTTTAAAATAATTGCATTTCAGTTCAAGGGGTTGAGTCAGTTCCTCCAGTTCTGAAGAGGATAAATCAGCCATGTTTGGTTCTGTGGCCAAATTTCCAAAATGTGAATACGGTGCCTCATTACTATTATTATCCAGTAGAGTATCCACTGATGTGGTGTCTGCATTGCCACATATACCAGAATTTTCAGATGATACTCTTAGCAAATGATTTTCTTTAAGGAGCCACTTGCCCTTGTCAATCAGTACTCCTTCCTCTATGAAAATTCTGTTATGATCATTTTGTTTTTTACTATGTTCTATAATGTCTGTCTCATGATAATTGAGACTCATGTCATTAAAGTCACATTTATCTTGTCTTTTGTCCTCAAATTTCTGCAACTTAGTTGAACCACTAGATATCTGTTCAGAAGAGCCAAATGATTGACCTTTAGAATCATAAAGACCTACTTTTCTAGCACACTGAATCTCCATAGAATTGTAAGGACAGACCTGAGATCTATTTGAAGAACCAGGGAAAAAAGATGGTTTAACAATCTCTACTTTACCATAAAGTTTTTCTATTGTTCTTTTAACAAACCCTTTATTGTATTCTTTCTCCTGAGCAATCTCCTCATCACTGTCATTGGGGCCATCACTGGACATTTTATATGGCTGATCACTCTCATTGTCTTGTCTGTAGTCTGAGCAATCAGAAGTCACTGGTTTCTTGGAGCAGTTTTTAAAATCAAGAGGGGACTCTGAACAACTTTCAATTTCTATGCTTTTCACCATCATTTTTACTCTCATTTTAGTTTTTCCTTCACTGAGCTCCATTTCAGTATTTTGCTTAGCATCACAGCAGAACTCTGGAGATGGTGGTGTTGCCAGCCTCCCACTAACTGGCTCACCAATTATATCAATCCCTCTTTCTTCTGTAATGTTCCTGGTAGGGGCTTCTATCAATTTCAAATTTTTACTAGCCTCTAAATCTTTTTGGATCAATACTTCAGTTGTTTGCTCTCCTGCATTTACTTTTGTATTAAAGATATCAATGTCCTGCTTTTCTAATTCCTCAGAAGATTCTAATTCAGAAATGTGTCTTTCACTTGATGTCACGCTGTTGGTTACTGAGCCTGGTTCTTCAGAAGTGTTTGATTCTTCCTTATCAAAGGATGTATATGCATTTTTATCCTGTAATTTATTTGATGAATAATTTATATATTCATCTAGAGCACTCTGTTCATTATCAAATTCTGGTTCAGCTGCATTTGGGAAAAAGCCACAATGGCTTAAATTGCTATTTTGTTGTGACACTAATATATTAAAGTCATGTTTATACCCAGAGTCTGCCAAAATGTTTAGGTCTTTCTGAACATCATCAACTCTTTCTAACTCTTCAGTCAATTCCAAATTATCAGTATATGTGATTTCTTTAGAATTTAAAAAGTCACTGGTATTGCAGACTTTGATGGGATTGCAGGTCCCATCAATTAAGCAAGCTGTTTCATAAGTCCTGTTTTCCTCATGAGCATAAGCCTTAGAGGAGGACACAGCCTTAGTAAGTAAACAGACCTCTCCTGGGAAACAAGCCTGACTCATAGAGGTCTGATCCACAGTACAGCCATCACTATGGGGAAAAACTTTACTGAGGTTACAAGTCTCCTTTGGAGGATAAATTTTACTCACAGTGCACATCTCACATGGAGAGCAAGTCACCTCAGAAACATAAACTTCAGAGGCACAGTCATCACTTCCATTTAAAGAAAAGATTTTCTGTTTTTCTTCATTTTCAATGCACTTAGAAACTCTCTGAATGTTAGGTGTGAAACAGTTTTCAGAAAGACCTATTGGGACCATGTCTTGTCCTTTCTCAGTGAGTCCTAAGGGATTTGTAGTTGAGTCCACTAAATTGGCAACAGCAACCTTCAAATCATCAGCTTCCTCTGTGATAGCAATGTGCTTTAGAACCTCCAACAATGCAAGTGTTTCTGAAGTTCTCTTGGTAGTCTTGTGAGCATCACCTTGACAGAAGTTCATATTTCCCTTTAGGTTTAGCACCAGGAGCCAAGCTAAAAGAACATTAGTGGATGCATTACATACTGGGGAATGGAAAGGAACATCTACAAGTGAACCTGGAACTTGAACAACACCATTCTGAGGCTTGTGAATACTGGGGACTAAAGCTTGCAGTTGGCGAAGCAATAGGACTAGTAAGAGGTCTTTTGGAGTGGCCTCTTCCATTGGATCTACTTGGATGGCAGCCTCTACAAAATGCCCTTTTGAAGGTAGGCTTATTTCTTGGCAAGCAAGGCTTGGTAAACAAGGTCCTGATTTTCCAACAGATACTTGACTTTTAGTATTATGACCAACAGTTGACTGTGACAAAGTACATTCACTCGGGGGAAGCAAGTAACTATCATCCAGAGATGGAACCTGGCTCTCCTGTAGATCTTCGGTGAGTTCTCCAGTGTTATCTTTGTCAAAAAATTTACCTACCTCTTTACCTAGATTATCTCCAGTCAAACTGGCATTTTTAGTTACATGCTTATTACTTTCCATGACAGAATTATTTCCTTTTACAGAACTTATGTGGTAATTATTTCCTGGAAAACCATTGTTGCAACTTACCACACTCTTTTCCTTTTTGTATATTGGTGCTAATTTTTTAGGTTGCAAAGCTGAATGTGGATTTATGCTCTGCAACCATCTCTGTACATAATTTTGAACTGAAAATTGGGTGATATCCTCAGGAAAAACAGCTTTTTTCAAAGACGCTAAGGAATTTGCCCTTGTTCTAACATGTTGTCTCCTTACAATAGTTCCTGATTTCAACTTATCCCCTTTTTGTTTATTCTGGCTCTTTAAAGTTATGTGTGAATTATTAACTTTTGAAACCAACCTCTTCTTTTCCATTCCTCTCAAATACCAAGATGCTTTTTCTGCTTGAGCCTGTGGTTCACAAAAAGCATTAGGGTTTTTCTCAATAAAGTTAACCACATGAAATAAATTTTGATTTCCAAAAGTACTTTTGCAGTATCTGAGCTCATTATGGGGAAATGCTTTATCTCCGTGACCAATTTCTCTTTTTGTACGGCCTCCTATGCTTCGTTGGTTTAGTGGTCTGAATTTTCTTTTGGTTAAAAGTCCTTGAAGCTTAGGACTCTGAGTAGAATCTAATTTATTTCTTTGGAAATTCTTAGAATTCACTGGATTGAGATTACTTCTGGAACAAAAATAATTTGTTTCAATTACCGTATCACTTACATGGAGGTCTTCCTTACAAAGTAACCCCCCTTTAATGGGACTATGTGAATCTTGCAACATGGTTTCCTGTGTAATTTTACCTCTTGTGTTTATTCTCTTAGCCTTAATAGGGATTCCTTTAGATGCAATTTCTCCATCCTGATGCCTGTAATTTTTCATTTGCTGCTGAGATTTTATCTTCTTTTTTCTGCTGGCCACAGACGATGAAATCTGTTTTTCATTTCTTGGAAGTTTTGTTAAACTGCATTGAGAAAATTCACTAATTAGTTTGTCAATTCTTCTGGTGACAGGAGAGGATCCTGCTGAAACTGGGATCTCATAAATAGTTTTGTCAGTCCCAGGGTTGTTACTTGAAGAGTGAGTTGCATGTGCTAAAACAGGACAGAACCTATCACTGGTGTTACTATAAGTTCTTAAGTTCTTGGTATTGGTTTTGCTGTCTGGTGCTACACTATCAACTATATCTTCATCCACAACTAACTTTTCTGGTATTGCCTGTGGCAAGTCATTATTATGGGACATCTCTAACATCTTCTGACTTGTAATTTCTACAACACCAGCACTTACAACACTTGACTTGAGTTGTCTGTTTTCCTTTTTTCTTTCTAAAGATGACTCCATTTGCTCATTGTTATCGATCTGAACAAGTACTGGTTTGTTAGATATTGATGACATTTTACTGCAAGAATGT
The DNA here is from genome assembly GCA_037038555.1 of Rhynchonycteris naso. NCBI lineage: Eukaryota > Metazoa > Chordata > Mammalia > Chiroptera > Emballonuridae > Rhynchonycteris > Rhynchonycteris naso. The sequence goes on from CM072998.1 coordinate 237,576,192, forward strand.
GTAAACATGTGATACTCAGATTTGTTCTCCCCATCTTTTCTTTCTTCACTGTAAGAAAACTTTCCAATCATTTTCTCTTGAACTTCAGTTTCGGAGACTAAAGTCACACTCCCTATCACAGATTTCTTTTGTCTCACTCTTCTTGGTCCAGGTGTAGGGGGCCTATAAAAATGATGCTCTGCTTTATCCTGAGTTCCCTGGCTGGCATTTGTGTCCATAGCAGCATTCTCCCAACTAGAAGGACTGCAAGTTTCAGCCTCTTGATCTGTCACTTTAGTATTTATCTCTTCTGCCAAACTGTCTTCTTGATTATTGCCTTTCTCCACAGGTGAGACATCTGCAGACAATGAACATGCTGCAATCTTTAAACCAGATGACAGATCATCTGTTTTTCCTGGAAAACTGCTTATCTCACCCTTTTCATCATTATTAGAAAGACCAGCTCTACTGACACTGGTTGTCCATTTTATAGTTTCCTCTTCTTTTATCTTAAATCGAACTTTCATCTCAACTGTCATAGTGCCATCTTGATTAAAAATAATTGATTTCTCAATATCATCTTCAGAAGGATATATCAATAAATTCTGAGAATCCCTTTCTTCTAGGACCAAATAATTTTCAGGAGCAAAGGAATGGTCTGAGTAACAGTCATTATTATTATGCATTTTGTCAGAAGAAGGAGAATAAATCTGGGTCCTTGTGCTTGAAGTCACGTGTGTGCTCACTTGCAAGATTTTATAAGTAAAAGATGCCCCACATGAAAATATAAAATGGAAGACAGAGGAGTTATATATACATATATCCAATAGAAGATGCAGCAAAGAAAGAAAAAAGGAAAAAGAAATAATTAGTATAAAACAACCATGTTTTCTAAGTTTCAAATTAAGATGTTATTAATATTTTCTCACTTCTCTATATTCATTTGTGGAGTTCACTGTCATATCTGATACATTTCTACAAACTTTTCTTTAAAAAACTTATAATTCTACTTCAATGAGATTCACAAAATTTTAATTCTAAGTAAGGCAATTTTAAAAAGAAAAGTATAAAGCAGAAATTACTAAAGATTCTAGCAAAAATAGATTTTAATGCTGTTTGGTTTTGTTGTTTGACTTTCTTTACCAGTGAAATTGGAATCTAACCAAGTGCTGGCTCATTTATTCAAAAAAAGCAAGTAATAATTTATAGTGGTATTTATTTTCCCATCTGTGCATATCCAAGAGAGGCATCTAGAGCATTTTTATAATTTACTTAAAGTCTACATAAATCAAAGTATAATTATTAATTTAGCATTCATTTTGTGTAATCAGTACATCTTATTTAATATGGGGTACAAAAAAGATCTAGACATAAGGCCAGATATTTCATTGTCTTTATAATGTATACCTCTAGATATAACTTTGACACTCAGGTTTCTTACACTTAATCTAATTCCTATTTGTGATTTGTATGGATTTTCACATGCTTGCCATCAATTAAATACCTTTAAAATACTTTTCAAAATATAAACCTAGAAATATTTCTCTCATCCCTCTGTATTTTTACCAAAACTGTAAATCAAAATGTCTTCCTGATTATTTTTTAAAATAAAATTTAAAGAAGGCCCTAGATTCCCTGAAATCATAAAAAATCATACTCAGCAACCCATTATCAAACACAAAATAATTTTAGTAAAAGGACCAAGGTAAAATAGTACTATATATATAACATATTCAGCAGCTAACTGTGTACAAAACAGAAACGTTAATAATAACCTATTTAGTATATCTATAAAATAACTAAATGACAACAAGAAATAATAGATTAGCCTCACCCACTTTTGTAGTAAGTAGAGGAATTAACACTACTTATTCCATCTCTAAATTAAAACTAAAATGTAAATATAAATGGCAATTGATACTCGAGCATAAAACGAAAATACTTAGCACAATGAATAATGAAGTTCACTATGTCTGCATGGGAAACTTGCAGTCTATTCCATACTTCTTAGAACAAAAGGCTCTCTTCCTCCCCTATCTGAAGGATAATACCACATTGTGCAGTATTTCCTAAGAAATTATCAACCTAGATTATTGTTAAGCAGCATGAAATGGCTACACGAGCCTTTTCTTTAAATAAATAAAAAGTAGTTTTTACTTTGGTAAGTGGGCCATGTATGTAGAGATTTTTAATAATACAGTCACTCAACTATCCTACTGAACTCTGCAAGATACCATTTAGAAATAATTTTGCATCTACCAGAGATGTTTCTTACATATTCCATAGACTTCCTCTCCAAATAAAGAAATGCTGGCATTTTGATTTTTTATCTAGGTGTTTATATATATACCAAAAAACCCAACTTTATCAATTCAATTTAAACAGAAATATCACTAATTGATTAGGGGGGAAAAATAAGATAACCTTTATGACTCTTTCCAACTATAAATATAATCAATTTCAGTTTAGAATGTTCTTTATCTGTGATAAAGAAAACTAATCACTTAAGCATAGATTTTTATTGTTTTTGACCTAAAGATTCTCAAGATGTAACATAAAGGTTATATATTTAAGTGACTTACTTTTTCTGCTTTCTGACCAACTATTTCCCTTGGGGTACACACGATGAGAGATTCCTGGTAATCTAGCAGGAAGCAAGTTCTTTTGGACATCATAATTTCCTGGCTTAAATGGCTCCCTTCCTGCTGCCACCACAGCTCCAGAACTCAGAATTACCGCCTGGAGACTGGAAAGCTAGAAGAAACCAAAGAGTTATGGTACTTAAATAAGCAGTATGAGGTTTTGTTCTTGCAATATGATAAGTTTAGTGACTGAATCAATTTAACAACTCCTGGGCTTGAAAATAATAACCAGCAAGTATTTGTTAGGCATCAGTGATGTATACAAAATAACGAAATACCAAGGTATGAATGGTTGGGGTTAGACCAACACCCTATTGAGCCTTCGTCTCAATAGAGACAGACCAGTCGTCCATCAAACTAAAGAAATCTATAAAAAAATAAGCAGTAGTGCCTCTCATCCATCCAGTTGCGGCCAAATGTCTACGCTAAGCCAGATGACAGAGGGCCTGGTGGACCGGCCAGGGCAGGAAGGTGAGCTCTTGTGGATACAGTGGCAGCTGCAGGAAAAACTCTCCTAGACCCTTCAGCGGGGATCTCCACCTAAGGAGTATGACTGTCGGCCACTCCTTTTCAAGAAATATTGTCAAGATCAGAACCGATGCCAGCACACTGCATAACTTAGTGCTCGGGCAACGCAGATAAGGGGAGGGAGAAAAAAAGAGCTCCTCAAGGGGCCTCATCAGCCTCCTGGTCAAGAACAAAGGGACCAACCACCCAGGTGAGCCAGCGACCACCTTCGACAGTGGGGACACACAAGTACAAAAGGGCGCAAACTCTTCCTCCCCTGGGCTGCTGCCCCTTGTGCTGTGAGCTCAGACGTGACAGCTTCCCGCACGCTCACCTTCCTTCCATCTGTGGAGTATAGCTTGGTCACACAGCACTGCAATACCTCCGTCAGGTGTTGCAGAAAGGCCTCAAAGCTCTGGGTGACCCTTCTGCCCAGTAGAACCACTCGCCGGGACTGGGGTTCACCATTCTTGAAAACAACTAGCCTCCGCGGGGCACGCAGCGTGCCGGCAGCGGCAGGGGGGGAGCGCTGGGCATGCAGGCTGAGGGCGCGGCTGCTGTGCCAGGGCCGTGGGTGCCGGCGGGCCTTGTCCAGGTCCACTGGCTGCACCTTCCTGCGCTGGGAGCACAGGTACGATTCACCGTCTTCCAGCTGCTCCAGACACGTGATGCTGTGCCTTCCCCGAGGGGTGCTGATGTTCCTCACCCCAAAAGGTAGAGGCACCTTTCTTGACAAGCTATCCAGCAGAGCATCAAATGTCTTAAAGGAACGAGGATTGACCACCACCCTGACCCCACCAAATTGTGGATCTCCGCTCTTGTAGAAGCTGATCCTTTTGGCTACAACAGGATGAGTGATGCTCATATGGCGAGGGGAAGGAACTTGACTTTCCGAAGAGGTCGGATGAATCATGGAAAAACTAGTGAACGGAGTTTCACTCATTTTGACCGAGACCTAGAAAAAGAAGAAAATTATCCATCTCCAGAATAACAGCACCATAAGGAATACATGATAATGATAATACAAGCTAATAATAGTTGTAGATTTCCAGGTTATACCTAGAGTTTCATTCATTCACTTATTCATTCATTATACCTACCTATTTTGAAAGATAATCTTAAAAGGCTTACAATAAAAAGACATAAATGAAACAGCTAAATAACAGTATTTCTAATTTAAAGATAAACAATCTAAAGACACTAAGTGACTATGTAAATAAATTATGATAGATACACTCATGTAATGGAAAGCTATGTAACCACCAAACATGGCTTTATAGATCTGTATTTAATGATTGTGGAAAAATGATCAATGGAGTAGAAAAATAATCATGACCCATTACTAAGTGAAAAAGCAGTTTGTAAAATACATATGCTTTGCCATTGCCATTGTATTCAATCAGCCCTCTGCATCCATGGATTTCACATCTGTACATTCAACCAACTGCAGATGGAAAATATTCAGGTAAAAAGTTTACATTTTTGCTAAGTTCACTATGTAGTTAGGCCTACAATGGTTGCATCTATACTAAATAGTACTGACTTTTTTCTTGCCATTACTCCCTAAACAATACAGTTTAACAATTATTTACGTAGCATTTACATTGTATCAGATATCATCCTCTCAAGATAAGTTAAAGTATATGGGAGGATGTGCATAAGTTATGTGCAAATACTGTGGCATTTTATATAAGGTACTTGAGCATCCACGGATTTTCGTATCTGCGGTGTTCCTGGAACCAATACTCCCACGGATACCGAGGTCTGATTTGCATACACAGGGGTGGGTAAAAGTAGGTTAATAATAATAATAAATAAATAGTAAATAGTACAAGAATACACTGTGCTTTGCATACTTACTACTGTAAACCTATTTTTTCCCACTTCAGTATTTATTAATACTCATGGGATGAGTCCAAAAGTATGTACAGCCAGAATCAATGGCAGTTATCTATGGATACAAAGCTAAGGATAATATTTGTGTTTTTTATACATTGCTAAATTTTACAAATCTTTAAAATTAATAGGTATTATTGAACAATTAAAAAAATAAAAGAGACAAATCAGAAACCACACAATGAGGAAATTAGTTCTTCATGTCCTGACAGTCAAAGAAAAGAGGGGAAATAGGAAAAGTTTATAAAGTTCAAATTGTCTTTTGGATGGAACCAACAGAGTTTATCTAGAGGAAAATATTTTCTGACATTAAACTCTAGGGAAAAAATGTAGCACATAGACCCTTAAATAATAGCCATATTAAGATTATGTAAAACATTTCCATTACAGATTGTAGAAAATGCAGGTAAATTATTTAACACACCGCTAATCTTACTTTGAGAAACTGTTTTGAATGACAGCATTGTTATGGGCTGCTATAAACTGGTGCAATCTGAATATTGCTCCCACTAGTGGTTCTAAAATAAAAATTTCAGGAGGGTATTTCAGAGCCATTTTCAACCAATCATTGAGGTTTTCATCTTCCACTTCCCGATGAAGTAAGAATATGACTGACAAGTAAGGTTTTCATGGAAGGCTTTATCTGCTTCTGGGCTTGTTTTTTTATTTGCAACATATTATTTATATTTTCTATTGTTTTATATCAATGTACTTATTAGTATCTTTTGATGCAGTAGAATGCCCTGAAGCCTTGAAGACAAATCGAACACACTAAATAAATGTGATCAGAATTCCAGAGATGAAAACAGTATGTTTGTCATTATAAATCAGTGATACCTACCTAATGTTCACAAACTATTATCTAAGATTCTTCATATATCTCTATTATAATTTATAAATCTTACTTATATGTAATTTAGCAAAACAAATTCAAAGATTAACCTAGAAGTTATGTGTGTCTCCCCTGCTTCCCTGCCCGCCCCCCCACACACACACACATACAAGGGGTTTAAAGTAATTATAGTACTTAAGACAATAAAAGTATCTGTATCAGCCATGCGCATCAGGAACTGGAAAATCCAACTTTGCAATGGAGTCAGCAAAACTGCAACCTCTTCTCATTCTCTGCTGATAAACTGTTGCTTGACCTTGAGCACGCTGCTTAATCTCCATGCCCTCACCAACTACAAGAACGATAAATTCGTTCAGTATTTAAATAAATTATTTCAGAACTTCTTGCCTCCAATTACTTTTGAGATTGGTTTACTTACATGTTTGAAAATATTTTTTATGAATAACATCTGAGATACATTCTTCACCTAATTCTGGAAAATTATATTTATCTCTATGTAAGTGCATAGTGAAGCTTCAGTTTCAAAAGTTTTCTGCCTAGATCTCACTATTTGGAGAACTGTTGACCTGGTGATCATGATGAGAACTCAGATATGTGAGCTGATAGGCTAAGGGTTTTGGTTGCTTTGTTAGTTTGCTTGTTTGTTTGTTTGTTTGTTTGTTTGTGGAAGGTGACTAAGATAGAGAAAGGAGATTTTGTGCTGGGACCAGTAAGGAGAACATGGAAGATAAGGATAATTGGAGAAGCAGGGTGACTCCCATTGTTTCCATTCTACTGCTACCCAGCCCTGAGCTCTGGCTTTGAACCTGATTCATGAAGGAAAAAAGCTGAATGTTCCATACATAATCTGGGAAGATGCCAGGTGCTTAGCAGTGAAGGAGCATTTGCAGAGAAAGTCCCTGCAGCAGGGTGGTTGCCAGCACCTTGTTAAGGAAGCAGCAGCAAAAACAACAAAAATACAAATTTGTATGGCACTCATTGTATGTAAGAGGAACTCTGAGAACTCCTAGAATCACCAGGGGAAGTTTAGGTAACGTTGAGATTTTTGCATACATGCAGATAGGTTTAAGGTGGCCATTATGGTAAGATGGGCATTGTGTGTATAGCATAAAACATGATGAAGTTCCAGTATTATTGTTAAATAAAAGGGTCTATGTGAGTACAATGAACAATACCATCACTGGGGAAGAAAGTGTCAGCCAGATTACTTCCAGAAGAAGTATTTCAGCCTTATCCTTGATTGTATGTATCTTTTGCAGGGACCATGGGAAATTCACAGAGCAATTCAATTGCACAATTAAGAAAGAGTCAGGATACCATGATAATATCCAGGAAATATGGGTAGCCCATCCTTGAGGGATTGGGGCTAAGGGTAGGAAGAGATAGCAGTATCCAGAGAAAAGCCTATGTGAATCTGTAGTGCCAGAAGCAAAGAGATGCCCTCCGGGAAGAAGGTAGAAATGAGTGGAGAATCTGCCAGTGCACGGAAGCAAGACCAGAGACATGGTTAGTAAGTCTTCACAGTAGTGTCCTCTTTCCCTCTTTAATGAAACAGAGCTACCAACCTTACACAACTTTTTATTACCCTGACTCAGTTGTGAACCTTTCTTAATCAGCTTAAAAAACTAATTGAAAATTAGATGGAAATTTAAAATTTTTATTACATACATTTTGAATAATAAGGTTTATTCTATCCCCTCTGAAATTAGGGTAAGGTAATAATATACTTAAGAGATATGTAGGGAACAAAAAAAAATACCTCAGAAGCCTAAAGCAGTCTGATTCTCATAGCAGGTTAGGCTGAAGGGAGGTAGAAAGAGGTAACAAGAAAAACTGCACAATCTTAAAGCCCACCATTTTTCTCACCACTGGCTTCCCTAGAAGAAACAAAGAACCGGATTAACAAATTGTCTTGCCTTCAGCCTAAATTATATTAAAATCTGCTTCTAATGATCTGGCAGCTTGCTATCAATTTTTCTCTTCTCTGCTTTCTCTTCACTGCCTAAAGTCAAACCACGAAACCATCATGAATACTTATAGTGCTTCTTAAGATTAAACTGATTTTTTTAACATCCTTTGTTTCCCTAGATTCAAGCATGGTTATGCTTATCTGTCATCGTTGGTCTCAATTATCTGTGCTGCTCTGAGCTAAACACAGTAGTTGTTTCTACCAAGAGAGCTATACCTTCTCTCCATTACTCACTTGACAAAACAAACGACAGACTTACAATAGTAGTTATGCATCATTTCACAAATTGCATTTTAAATTTAATTTTCTACCATGAAGTGTGAAGTCAGGCAATTCCGAAAGAAGAATGAAAGAAAGCAAAATAAGAAAAATAGTATATTCATAGTGTTAGTTCTATGGCAATTAAGAGATATAATGCTGCAAGAAAATTAGTTCATTTCATATATTATCATAACTATGCAATGGGATTGAGGGGTGGAGTTTCAGAAAGAAAAAATATCAATAATCCCTGATGGCAGCCACAGCATTGTTGAATTACAAACAGCTTCCTTCTTCAATGTATTACATAGATATCTCTAATCAGTACATAGTGCTTTTACAAGAAAAAAAATGTTACTCATATTTGAAAACATTACAATTTGTTCATTTCCTGGCACAGAAGTTCCTTCCTACTTTAATATCAACATATTGTGACTGTTTGTGACATAACTGAGTAAGAGGTAATAATTATTAGAAATGTTTCTTTTTAAGTGGTTAAAGATAGAACACAAAATCTAGAAATAAAATATAACTCACTAAACATTATTTTCAAAATAAAGATTTCAAATAATTTTGTACTTACAGATCTTGAATCTTTCTTATTTAAACAAACAAACATAAAATGTTTTAAGTTGTGTGAATAATCCACATGAAGGTTACTGGATATGTAACCTGTTCATTTCATGCAAAGAAACTAATGTCTTTGGATTTATTATTAGCATATCCACTCAGGGATTAAATACAGCCAATTAATTTAATTCAAGGTGATGCTAATCACCAAGCAGTATTCACCTTAAAGGGGACCACAGCCAGAAACAAATCAGTTCCTAGCATTTTCCACAGTTCTGAAATCTACCTAATTAAAATTTTCATTGTATTATCTTGCTTAGCTAATGTCATTCTCAGGAGACAACTCTTTGCTAATTCATAAATATTTCTCTCCCAGACAACCTTAAGTCCTCATTTATGTTAAAGAGAAAAAAATTGTTATGCTGCCAAAAATGAAATAGTTTGACATTTTATCATTCTTTCATATAAGTAATTCTGAGTCAATATTTTCTCATGGTAGTCATTAAAAAACAAAAAGACCTAAGACGTTTTGTTTTTAATTTAAGCTCTCCTTGTTACCTCACCAGTATAGTTCTAATGAAAGTGGTTGGAAACAATTTGGCTACTGAGCGTAACACAAGACAAACGGGAGAGGCACTGTAAACACAATGAAGTAGTAATTTTATGCTACTGCATGCACAGCAATCTTGCTCTGCTTTGCTTAATCATGATAGGATTTGAACATGTTTCAGGACTTTCCACACATGAGTCCCCAGATATGACTCAAAGATACTTCACCTAGTCAAATTCTTACCAGGCTTCCCATCTCAGCTCTGAATCAGAAAAACTAGGTAGGTAAGTGGCCCTTCAGGAAGGAAGGATCAGGTTCAAATATGTGTTCCTGAATGTTGTCAAACAGATCATAAAAAGAAAACTATCATGAAAGTGCACTTTTTTTTTGCCTCATAAATATCGACTTTGTAACAAGTTACCTATTAAAAAGTAAAAAAAAAAAGTAAGAAAGGGAAGAGGGAAGGAAGGAATGAGGAGAGAGAGACAAGAAGTAGAAAAAAAGACAGAAAGAAGGAGGAAGAGGTAGATAAGAGAAACGGTAATCTTTAACTTTGATGCAACCCTCCATTTATAATTATCACTACCTCCACAAAGCCATGGCTATTGACTCAGTAAAGTAATGCATGTTGACAGAGTAGCAATCAAAGTCTTTGACTTTAAGTGAGATGAGAAAGCAAAGGAGGGTTTTGAGAAGAGGAGTAATGAACTGACTTACATTTCAAAGTGAGATGTGTTGGATATTGTGTCAAAAATTAAGGTTAAAATATAACTAGATAAGAAGGAAAATGGTGTAGTAGAAAATGCAAGGAATCTGGACACTTGGACAATAATTGCATTGGCAGAAACTGTCTGAAGTGACTATTTGGGAATTTTGGAATCTATTTGAATGCTTTCAGCTTCCAGGAGAAAGCTTGGCTGGTAAACTGTAGTTAATTTTCAGCCATTAGCATGATAGTATCTACCTACCTCTCATCCTCCAACCCTATGTCAGGCAACTGCAGAGATAATAATCTTCATTCCTGGAGCAGCTATTGGAATCCAGGGTGGGAATAATGACCTTGCCCTTTAAATATAGGGCTCTATGATATGATTGCTGATTACTACTTCGGATAATAAAAGTGCATATGGAAGTGGGTAGCCATTGTTGTAACCCCATTTGCTAAAGTTGTTAATAGGATTTAAAGGGACAACTTTTTTTCTTTTCTTCATTTTCCCTTTTGGGAGCATGCATTTAAAGACTAGGATATTCAAAAGCAACTGCGTATGTGGGAAAATTTAGAAAGCACCTTTATGCCCTAGAAATGACACAGGCTCAGAGAACCAGAAAAGAACTGAAGCTTTCACTCCCGTCTGATCTTCGGCAGAGACACTATACAAAAATTTAAAAGAAAACTTACAAACCTTGGAAAAGGCAGAGAATTTGATTTCCAGATGTTATAACATTATAAGACTCAAAGGTCCAGTTTTCAACAACAAAAATCACAAAGTATACAAAGGAACAAGAAAATATTGCCCATTCAAAGGAACAGAATAAATCAACAGAAACTACCCTTGCAGAAGCCCAGATACTAAACAAAGATTAAAAAAAAAACTGTATTGAAAATGCTCAAAGAGCTAAAAAAATACATTAACAAACACAGTAAATTGATGTATGAGACTATCAATAAAAAGACAAAAATACTTGAACTAAAAAATTCTGAGGTTAAAAAACAAAATAACCAACAAGAAAATTTCACCACTAGACTGGTTCTAAAACAGATTTGAGCAGGCAAACAAACAAACAAACAAAACAAAACAAAACAAAAAAAACACCTCAGTAGAACTTGAAGATAGGATGATTGAAATAATTGGGTCAGAGGAACAGAAAGAAAAAAATTAAAATGAGCAGAGCCTAAGGGATCTACAGTCCATCAAACAGACAAATATATGCATTGTGGGAAACCTAGAGGAGAGATAGGAAAGGAGAGATATATAGAAAATTATTTGAAGAAATAATGACTGAAAACTTTGAAATACATGAAGCTATAAATTCAAGATGCTTAACAAGCTTTATGTAAGATAAAGTAAAAGAAACTCACACCAAGACACATTGTAATCAATGTCAGAAGCCTAAGAAAGACAGAATCTTGAAAGCAATGAGAGAAGCAATTTTTTATATACAGGGATCCCTAATAAGATTGTCAGCTGATTTCTCATCAAAAACTTTGGAGGCCAGAAGGCATAATGAGACATTGAAAGTGCTGAGAGAAAAAACAAAACTCAATCAAGACTTCTATATTTAGTAAAACTGTTCTTCAAAAATGAGGGTGAAATTAAGGCATTACCAGATAAACAAAAGTTCAGGGAGTTCATCACCTCTAGATCTACTCTGTAAGAAATTATAAAAGGCATCTTTAGCATAGAAATGAAAGAATTCTAAACATCACCCAATGAAGTGAAGTAATCAGTATGAAGAATTAAAGATCTCTGTCAAAGATAAATACTTTTAGATAAAGGTAAATTGGTAATTTATAAAAACTGGTATAATTATAGTATCCCAGTTTTTAATTTTTACATGACTTGAAATAAAAGTGCATAAAAAATTATTAATGCCCTTGTTCACACAATGTATAAAGCTTTAATTTGTGATATTAACAACAGGAAGAGGGGGAAAACAGAACTATATAGTAACAGAGAGATTTGGTATGCTAATAAAATTAAATTGGTATAAATTTAAATTAGATTGTTACAAAGAAATACAGATAGAGTAATTAGGAGAGTATTGTAATAATTTAAACAAGAAGTGAGAATGACTCAGGCCAACCTGGTTGCTGTGGAGGTGGTGGGAATAATCAGATTTTGAACATTTCCACCATATGACTGACAGCATTTGCTGACTGAGTAGATGTGGATTGGATATACCTATAGGTATAAATTTGGAAGTCATTAACATACTGATGGTATTTAAAGCTGGGATGAGAACTTCTAAGTGTGTGTAAAGAGAGAAGAGAAAGTTCCAAAATTAGATCCAAGGGCATTTTAAAGTGTAACAGATACAGAGATGAAAAGGAACCTGCAAAGGTGTATGTGAGAAAAGGTTGCATCAATAGAGTGGTGACCTGGAAGTCAAGGGAAGCAAGTGTTTCAAAAAGAGGTAGTGATGAGCTGTGTCAAGGGGAGCACAGTGAACCTGACCAGGTGGTGGCGCAGTGGATAGAGAGTCGGACTGGGATGCAGAGGACCCAGGTTCAAGTCCCCAAGCTTACCAGCTTGAGCGCGGGCCCATCTGGCTTGAGCAAAAGCTCGCCAGCTTGGACCCAAGGTTGCTGGCTCCTGCAAGGGGTGGCTTGGTCTGCTGAAGGCCCACAGTCAAGGCACATGTGAGAAAGCAATCAATGAACAACTATGGTGTCACAATGGCAATGGAAAACTAATGATTGATGCTTCTCACCTCTCTCTGTTTCTGTCTGTCTGTCCCTCTCTCTGACTCTTTCCCTGTCCCTGTAAAAAAAAAAAAAAAGAGCACAGTGAAATAGGCATGGGCTGTAGCAGTGTAGTCTATCAGTAACCTTGACAAAAGCTGTTAATGAAATAATGGGGATAAAAAACCTTACCGGATTAGGAGAAATAAAACACTGGAAAAAGGAATTGGAACCAAATGTGAAGGTAATTTTTTTGCTAGTTTTATTTGGTTTGGTTTTCCTGTTAAAGATCAGATATAGTACAATATATACACACATGTTGAGAAAAATGATCCAGTCAAAAGAGAAGATTTGATGCTATAAGCAAGAAAGGAAAGAATTGCTGGAGCAGTGTCTTTGAGGGGACAACAGGAACATGGGATCTAATGCACAGTGGAGGCATTGATTCTGCAAGAGATTATGTAGAAGGGCATCCCTAGTAATAGGAAGGGATGCAGAAAGGAAGGAGTAACTGACCTTCCCTCTGAATGCTTTTCTGTTCTCTGAGATCTCAGTTGAAAAGCCATCCACTGAAAGTGCAAGTAAGGTGGAGGTAGAGCTATGAATCTGAAAATAGAGGAAAAGGTATGGAATAGTCCCCAGTGCAGTAGAAGGGTGACTGGACAAAGAGGTGTTGTTGACTTGCAGTCTACACTGAAGACTTGCTTCAGGTTTAGGGTCACAAATGTAAATTGGCACCAAGCTACACACAATATAGGCTATTCACGGCATACAATTCAGGCTGATTTACACTGCCCAGCACTAATTTGCTATGATCCGATAGAACAGAAACATTCCTTGGTCCACACCATTGATTTTCCCTGAATTTATTCATTAGAGTTTACAGCCTGTACCCAGAACTGCTAAACCTGGGTATTCCCAGCCCCAAATGCAGAACTTTCCCCGGATTTCAAAATGCTTATCTGTATTCCAGCATCCTGTGAAGTCGAACAAAAGAGCCTGATCTCTACCCTGTGCTAGATCCTGAAAATATGACAATAAACAAGACAAGCCCAGCTTCTGTCCTCATGGTGCTTAGGGCCTAACTGAGAGAGAACCTAAGCCCAAATACACTTTACAAACCAGAATGTTATAGCATGAAATAATGCTTTGAAGGAAAAGATAAAAAGCAAAGATTTTATTATCCAGAGATTATTGTAGTCATGATATTTGTTATTAGGATATTAACTATATTTAAGACTTCCTAAGTTTCACTACATTACCCTATTTTTTTTTAACATTTTAATAGGATTTGCCTGTTTTTGACATTTGATAAAATGTAATCATGGTCACTATATATGCAAAACCATCTGTGCTATTCTTTCATCCATGTTATTTAATCTTTAGTTAAGCACACAGTAACTGTCTAGAATAAAAACAAAAAACATTAGGGCTCCTACATGTTTCTGTACATTTAGCATCCTGCCATAATCATCTATGGCTTTACTAAAGTATAATTTACATGCAATAAAATTAACCAGTTTAATGTGAATGATTCAATGAAATATTTAGAATTTTTCAACTATGACCATAATATAATTTAAGAATATTCTAAATTTAGAACACCCCAGAAACTTTGCACCTATCTCACCACCCCACACCAGCCCTAAACAACCAAGTGTATGTTTTCCACCTCTACAGATTTGCCTGTTCTGGACATCTCATGTAAGTAGAATCATAAAATACATGGTTTTTTGTACTGGCTTCTTTCATTTAGCATAGTTCTTGAACTTCATCCACATTATAACATGTATCAGTTCTCCATTCCATTATTGCCAAATACTGACTCATTCTATGGACTTTTAAATTTTGTTTTGTTTATTTATTTATCCACCGGTTGAATGCTATTTGGTTTGTTTCCAGTTTTTGGTTCTTATGGGTAATACTTTCAGAAACATTTGTGTTAAAATCTTTGGTGATATTATTTCTTTTTAAAAGAAAAAAATACACATATCCTCATGTAGAAATACTTTTAATTTTCTTTCTATTTACCTTTCTTATAGTAAAATTTCAAAACTAAATTTTTATTGTGAAAATGATATATTTTTAATAAGCCCCATTATGTACCTGTTCTGTCATTATATATGTTATAGTTCATGCAAATCAAAACTCATACATTATAAAGCAGAATAGCCAAAAAAATTCAGATTAGTTGATATAATTTAAATTCCAGATCAAGATGGAGTAGACCACTTCTTATTCCTCTTGCTAAGTTAAACTAAAACCATGGATATTATAGACAAAAACAAATACTCTGAAAGATACAAAGAAGGAGACAGAAAAAGGTCATGGATCTCATGACCCAAAGAATGATACAGTACTGTATTTTCTGGGTTGTCTTTTTGCCTGATGCATCCCAAACTGAGTAGTAGAGAAGCCAGAAGCCCAGAAACACCAATGGGAGCAGCTTAAAAATGCTACTAACAGAAACCAGTTATTTCTCACCCAAAGCTCCAAGAAAGTGGCAACCAAGCAAGGTAAAAATAATAACTACCCCAACCAAACACCACAGAAAAAAACAAAGCCCCAGCCCACCCAATTTGCCTTGGACAGCCTTAACTTCTATCCTTTCCCAACTGCAATATAGCATCCTTTTTTTCCCCATGTTGGGATAATATCAGTGAAAACTGAGTAGATAATCAGCAATTCCATCTCCATATGACAGTAATGAAGTCACTGCTTTCCTCCCTGCTGGTATCAGAAAACTAGAGATTTCACTACCATTCTACAGAAATGTGACTACCATTGTCCTTAGATCAGTGAGAACAAAATTACACCTGCAGTTTCACCTCCACCCTTAAGTAATAAGATTTCCCTTCCCCAAAGTGTCAAATAAACCAGGACTTCCTCCCACACATGTCAGTAAAGAGGGGTGATCCCCTTCCCTTGCAAGCATAGATTCAAAAGAGATATGCTAAAACACAAGTTTGAAACAAGATCCAGAATTTCAGAACATAATACCCAGAATTACAAGATTTAATTTTTTTAAATTATTTATTATACCAAGAACCAAGAACATCTCTTCTCCACTGACAGAAGACAACAACAACATAACACAGAGTTTGGGATTTCAGCAAGCAATTGCAAGTATACCAGAAACAAATAAAAATAGAAATCCTCAGCAAAGAAATAGAAAATATAAAGAAGAACCCAGTGGAAATCTTAGAACTGAAAAATATATAACTGAAATTTAGAAACCCAATAGATGGTTTCAATAACATAAAGAGAAGACAGAAGATAGAATAGTGAACTTTAAGATCAGAGAATAATTGCCTGACCAGGCAGTGACACAGTTGATAGAGCATCGGACTGGGATGTGGAGGACCCAGGTTCAAGACCCTGAGGTCGCCAGCTTGAGTGCAAGCTCATCTGATTTGAGCAAGGTTCACCAGCTTGAGCCCAAGTCTGCTGGCTCGAGCAAGGGGTGACTCAGTCTGCGGTAGGCCTCTGGTCAAGGCACATATGAGAAAGCAATCAATGAACAACTAAGGACCGCAATGAAGAATTGATGTTTCTCATCTCTCTCCCTTCCTGTCTGTTTGTCTGTCCCTATTTGTCCCTCTTTCTGATTCTCTCTGTCTCTGCCACATAAAAAATAAGAATAGAAAAAAAAGATCAGAGAATAATAGAAATTACTCAATCTAAACAACAGAGACAAAAATAAATTTAAAAAATAAACAGAACCTCAGGTATCTCTTTAACAAAAGAGTTAACATTTGGCTCTTCCGAATTGCAAAAAGAAAAGAGAAAGTAGGGAGAGTGAAAAAAATATTACTAGAAATTATGGCTGAAATTTTCTTTATTTTTTTAAAAGAGAAACTATAGTTTCAAGCTGAATGAATCACAAAGACAATAAACTCCTAAAAATTCACACCAAGACATATCATATTCAAACTTCAGAAAACTAAAGACAGAGACAATATTTTGAAAGCAGTCAGAGAGAAATGACACATTACTTATGTGAAAAAAAAAATTTCATTTAGTAAAATTAAAGATCTAATTAGCTTTATTAAATGATTTCTGAATCAAGCATTATCCCATCTAGCAACTAGGACAGTTTGAGGAGTTGCACAAAATGGAAGGTTTTTTAAAAAAAGAGGGTCAGGCAAGGAAGCTATTTAGCACACACACAAAAAAAAGATTATTTCAGCCCAGAAAATCTTCTTTTCAGCGGACGGGTGGAGGAGACAGGTGTTTCATCATGCATATTGCTTTCCTAGTACAAACTTGAAAATTCCAGACTAAGATTACAAACTATCTAAATCTTCTCCTGCAGAAAAGAAGGCATTGAAACTCCAATTAGATTTTCTATTAAAAATAGATTTGTCATCATGGGCTTTTGCACAAGTGATCCCATTTTGGGCTTGTGGTTTTCTTTTCAACGCCTATAAAAGGAAAAACAATTCAGATTACTTAAGATTTCTTATTAGAAACCACAGTGTCCAGAAGGTAGTTGCAACCATCTAGCAAGAGCTAAAATAAAAGAGCTATCAACTAGAATTTCATATTCAGTGAAAAACCCTTAGAAAATGAAGAGTAACCAAGACATGCTTAAATGAAAGAAAGTAAGAGAACTTATCATCAACATACTTACTCTAAAATAATTGATAAACTGAGTTATTTAATAGAAAGAAAATTATTTTTAAAAAGAAATGTGGGAATAACAGGAGGGACAAAGAGAGCAACAGAAAGATAAAAAAATATAAATAAATACAATAGACTTTCCTTCTCTTGAATTTCCTAAATTATGTTTGACAGTTGAAGCAAAAAGTATAGGATTGTCTTCTATGATTCCCAATGTATGTAGAGGATATATTATAACATAAACAGAGGAGGTTAAAGAAAGATAAGGTTTCTCACTTAAACTAGTAAAATGTCTATGTTAGTAAGTGACAATTACACATATATAATGAACAACTAGAGTGACCACTAACATACATAGAAAGGTATGCTCAGAAACAATATAGGTAAATTAAAATGGAACTCTAAAAACAGTTCATGTATCTCATAGAAAGTATGATAGAGAAAACAGAGTTGAAATAAATAGAAACTAAAAAATAACATGGTAAACTTAAGCCCTAAAATATCAATAATTACATTAAATTTAAATGGTCTCCTGATATATAATTTGATTTATATAAGCTTTCTGAAATGATAAAAGTATAGAGATGGAGAACAGATTGGTGGTTGTCAAAGGTTAGAGATGGTGTGGGGGAGCAATCGCTGTGTTCGTAAAGGTGTAGCCCAAGGGAGATCTTTGTGGTGATTGAACAGTTCAGTATCTTAATTGTAGTAGTGGTTATACATGTGATAAGATGACATAGAACTACACACGCACACACACATTTCTATCAACCCAAAAGAACTCTTTGTCTCCATTTGAAGTCATTTCTCATTTCCACCCAGAGCGCAAAGTAGCCACTAATCTACTTTCTGTCTATAAATTTGCCTATTCTGAAGATTTCATATAAATGAAATCATATAAGATGGAGTCTTTTAGGTCTAGTTTTGTTTATTTAGCATAATTTGTTGAGGTTCCACTATGGTTTAGCATGTATCAGTACGTCATTTCTTTTTACTGCTGAATAGTATTCTGGCACATGAATAAATCATATTTTGTTTATCTATTCACCAACTGGATGGACATTAGTATTTTATGACTACTTCTGTTAGGTAAGCTATTATGATAGTTTTTTGTTTTGTTTTGTTTTGTTTTTACAGGGACAGAGAGAGAGTCAGAGAGAGGGATAGATAGGAACAGACAGGAACAGAGAGAAATGAGAAGCATCAATCATTAGTTTTTCATTGCCATTGCGACACCTTAGTTGTTCATTGATTGCTTTCTCACATGTGCCTTGACCGCGGGCCTTCAGCTGACTGAGCAACCCCTTGCTGGAGCAAGCGACCTTGGGTCCAAGCTGACGAGCTTTTGCTAAAGCCAGATGGGCCCGCGCTCAAGCTGGCAAGCTCGAGGTCTCAAACCTGGGTCTTCCGCATCCCAGTTCGACGCTCTATCCACTGCACCACCGCCTGATCAGACTATTATGATAGTTTTTAATGTGCTTCACACAACATAACAGGTATAACAATTTATCTGGAAATAACTGCTAATGAGAAATACATGGGGACTAAATGGTGAAAAAGCCATAAATTCCCAGTACTACAGCAGACTCATGTTGCCATTTCTAAAATTTATAGAGTAGACCTGAACTGATACCAAGTTCTATGAGTAAACATTTATTTATCTACTCATATAGTAGTGCAATAATAGTAATAACTACAACAAAATATATTAATTACTTTGTGCCAGGCACCATACTTAATTCTTGAAATGAATTACTTAATTTAATTCTCCCAATAGTATGCACTATTATTACTTCTATTTTCCATGTAGAAATACTGTGGTTGAAAAAGAAATAGTAATTTACAAAAGGACACACAATTAGTAAATAATGAATCCTCTTACTATGAAATGTTAAAGCTTGCATGTATATTGAAGCCATATTGTAGAGAATCAAAAATACCAAGCGAAAAAGTCTTGATTCTGTTTCATAGGATATAGAAGTGCAATAAAGTTTTTTGAGCAGGAAAATGACATCATCAGAACTGAACATTTCCTTGACATTTCTATGTCAGATAATTTGGAGGGAGGAGACTGTAGTGACAGAAACCAGGGAGATGGCTCTAAAAATAGTTAAATGAAGAGTTCCTGAGGTCCTGATTTAGAGTAATGAGAACAGGAAGAGTTAGGAAGGAAATTATTCCCCAAGAAAATTCAGAGGTAGACCCAAAATAACATAACAATAAATTGATTGTGGAAAGCAAGGAGATAGGTAATTTATTTAATCCCTTAAATGAGTACTCTATTGTAACTAAAGAATCCAGTGCAGAGCATAATTCAGTAAAAGTTGCATGAAACAGACAGAACAAAGATGACAAGAATCTTTTTCTTTTCTTTTTTTATTTAATTTTTTAATTACAGTTGACATTTAATATTGTATTAGTTTCAGATATACAGTGTAATGGTTAGAAATTTCTATAACTTACAAATGAAGCCCTTCATAAGTGTTGGCTTTTTTTGAGTAATTGCTATGTCCTTGTTTGAATGGGTAATTCAAGTTTTAAAAGCCTGGCAAAATTGTTAACAATAATAGACTATATAAGAGGAGAGAATGTTAAGTCAAAAATTGTATAAATTCATTCCATTTTTTAACATACTTACTTTGAGGTCATAGCAAGACAACCAGGTCATGATATCTATAAAGCAGTTATTAATATGATACTTAAGATTCAGTCAGACATCAAAATGAGAAATTTTAGAGGCATTTAAGTACAGGATATAATTTGTGTCTTGGGATTATTGACAGAAAGAATTGTGAAAGAGGTGAATATTATTCATGTGATAAAATGATGAAATTCTTGAAATTATATATTTACAGTTGCAATATGAATAGGGCCAATATTGAAAAAGACTCCAAAATGACAATGAAATTTCACATTTCTATCAATAGTTGATCAAATGAAACAGATATGAATGATTCTGTTTAAAACATCTTATAGTCTATTGCAGTCTTATGAAGAAATAGTATTATTGAAGTATTCAATAGAATGCTATGTATTTCAAGAATTTCTTAAGCTATACTAAAATGAAATTTGTCATTTTTTGTTGTTGGATTGATACTTATTTTTAATTCAGCTCAAATTTTTTAGTTATAATCAGTTGCTCAAAATTTCATAAGTATTTATTAAATGAAAGAATAAAAAATATAAGCTTCTCTAAAAAATGCATTTCAGGGATAAATTGTCTCTTTCATAGTCTTTTGGAGTGTTCAAAATACTGTAAAGGAGTATATTTTACTTTACTATAAAAAGGAATAATGTCACTATTAGTGAAAGGAAATGCAGGTATCCTCAAAATATATATAACCAAGCTAACTTTAAGAGACAAGTCAATCCACAAAATTATTACTCAATACCTTGGCGTAACAATAAAGCAAAGTTTTGGTAGAGTAATCAGGCATTAGATCCTAAGTTTATACTCTCAACTGTTAAATCCTTGAAATTTTAAATCCAATATTTCAAGCAGCCAGTAAAAGGAGTGATTTGGGGTAAATCTCACTTGGTATGTTCTTAGCACACTGCCTCAGGGCAATAGTTAGATGCTCAAAGCTTCCAACTTGCTACAAGAGATGGCACTGGAAAGTTTTATTCTATCCACATAACTAGTTTAAGTTTTAGTTTAAAATGTTTGGAGGATCTTTAATACTTAGAGAAAATATACATTCTTAAATAAAACTGCATTATCCAGAAGATTTATTTAAAATAGATGTAGATTACTTTTTAAGTGAGCAAAACACCTTGAAGTTCTTTTAAACTAATGACATTTTTACCTTTATAAAGAAGACATTTGGACAGTCTCTTCAAATAGCTGTTTTATTCTAATTTTTACCATTAAATGCCTGCCTGACCAGGTAGTGGCACAATGGATAGAGCATTGGTCTGGAATGCAAAGGTCTCAGATTCGAAACCCCGATGTCACCAGCTTGAGTGCAGGCTCATCCAGCTTGAATGCGGGGTTGCTGGCTTGAGCCCAAAAGTTTCTGGCTTGAAACCCAAGGTCACTGGTTTGAGCCCAGGGTCACTAGATTGAGACCAAGGTCACTGGCTTGAGCAACGGGTCACTGGCTCCACTAAAGTCAGCCCCAATCCTGTCAAGGTACATATAAGAAAGCAATCAATGAACAACTAAGATGCTGTAACTATAAGTTGATGCTTCTCATCTCTTCATCTCTTTCCATTCCTGTATGTCTCTCTTGTGTGCATGTGCAAAAAAAGAAAAAGAAAAAAAAAAGAAAAAGGACTTTCCTTTGCTGTTAAAGAATAGTTTTTAAAATCTCAAATATGCTCTTTTTAACTCATTCTAAAAATGGAAATTTCTGAATTCTAGTGTAAATCCTTATTACAAGTATCATTAATGAACAACTTCCATAATAATTACAATGTTTCTAGTGGCAAATTATTTTTCATTAAATAAATAGAGATGTATCATTATTCTTTCCCATTTCTTTTCAAAAGCTCCCTCTAAGCACACCAGCAAAAAATGTTTGTTTGTTTGTTTGTTTGTTTGTTTTTTAAGTGGGACACAGCAGGCTCTGTACAGGTTGCTCAGTTCGTTAGAGCACCATCCCCATACACCAAGGTTGCAGGTTCAATACTCGGTCAGGGCACATACAAGAAGCAACCAATGAATGCATAAAATAATGGAACAACAAGTCAGTATTTATCTTTCTCTCTCCCCCTTTTTCTCCCTCTAAAATTAATAAATGACAACAACAAAAAGTGGAACACTTATAAAGTTAAAAAAAAGGCAAGTACATGATGCTGCCTGTCCCTGCAAGTTCAAACACAGTCTGGCTGCCAAAACTGAGGTCCTACAGGGTATGGACTTATTCTCCCCAGTCTCAGACCAATGAGAGCCAGGGTCGACTGTTCATAATACCATCTTCTCTAGGTGGTATCAAATGGCTTAGTTCTTGCTCAGCTGCACAGTGAGCACATGTATTCCTAAATCTCCCCAAACTTCAGTCCTCCCCTATACCCTCTGCCTTGTGGTTCAGTCTGTGTTTCAATCTCTTCTACATTCTAGTTCATGCTTTACTTCTCTAGGGTGACACAAAATTCTAATATCACACCCACTGATTGGACTGAGTTATACCATTCTTGCTTTAACATAGTCAGCCCCTCTGCCTGATGTGAGTTTTACCAATGAGATTACAGACTAACCTCGAGTTTAAATTCAATGATGTCTGTCCCTACCCCTTTCAAAAGAACAGTATAGCAGCCTTCCTATGTTGAGGGTTTTCCTTATGTCTGGTCTCACTTCAAAGGCAAAAGGTCTTCACATTACATCTTCTGCCTTTGCCCTAGTGAGCCCTGCAGCCTGTCACTCTGCATATACTGGATTTGCAGTGTGTACCAGATGGCCCACGAGATTAGCTGGCTTTGTGGGTGATTACCAAATTGCTAATGTGGGGCAATTAACAGACAGCTGATGTAAAGAGCTAAATCCTATGCTGACAAAGATTTAGCACAACAGAAGTAACACAAATTTTGAAGAAAGAAAAAAGACAAGACAAAAATGCTACTTGAGATGATATTCTAGTAGTAGAATATAATGTACAGATGATGGAAAAGACTGGGGAAAGAAATGCAGCATGAAAACAAATCTTTAATAAATAGCCTGGAATAAAATTTTGGTTCTATAACAAGAGTAAAAGATATTTGCCAAGCACTCTTCCAAACACAGGAAAGTAATCAATGAAGCACACACTCTGCCCTCCAGGAATCATCATTCTAAAGGGGGAAACTAATTATATGATTGGCGCTGGTCATCACATTATGTGACACATATTCTAAAGCTTTCTTTCTTTATGCCTTCTTCAGGGAAATAAGAAACCCAGCCTGACCAGGCGGTGGTGCAGTGGATAGAGCGTCAGACTGGGATGTGAAAGACCTAGGTTCAAGACCCCGAGCTCGCCACTTGAGAGCGGGCCCATCTGGCTTGAGCAAAAGCTCATCAGCTTGGACCCAAGGTCGCTGGCTCCAGCAAGGGGTTGCTCGGTCTGCTGAAGGCCCGCGGTCAAGGCACATGTGAGAAAACAATCAATGAACAACTAAGGTGTTGCGACAGCAACGAAAAACTAATGATTGATGCTTCTCACCTCTCTCCGTTCATATCTGTCTGTCCCTATCTATCCCTCTCTCTGACTCTCTGTCCCGGTAAAAAAAAAAAAAAAAAAGAAAAGAAAAGAAAAGAAAGAAAGCCAAACACCCACCTTCTAATCTCTTCTGTCAGTAGTTTAAGTGATCTTGTTTAGGCCAAGACAATGTAAGGGGAGATCTAAATTTTTAGCTTTCTAGAAAATTTTGCATTTCTAGAAAATTTGTGTTCTTGATCAAAGAAACAGACACACCTGACACTATGCTCATTTTTCCTTTTTATGGCTAGAGCACAGAAGTAATACATGGAACTACTAGGAGAATAAAACAGCGCACTAAGAATGGCTAAGTAGAAAGACAGAGGAGAGTCCTGATAGATGTGTGAGCAGCCTGACTAATCTGGCAATCACCTATGTCTTCTAATGAGAAAAATTAACCCCATTCCTGATACCAACTGCTGGAATATCAACTCTTTGTGGCAAGCAGCCATGTCTGACCCTTGAGGGTTACATAGAAAAGGAGTCCATTAAGAGAATTTAGAGTGGCTTACAGAATCATTGAAAGGTCTAAAGAATAAGGCTCAACCTTAAAGATTCCAGGGACAATATGCAAAACGTTTCATAGAACTGGCCTGATGAGGAACAATCTATATGCCACAGAGCCCAAAGTGCAAAAGTTTGTACCCCTGTCGCTTTTCTGCAAGGAGCACAACTGTATTTCATATATGACCAACATTGTCACCCTAACTAGAAAGTCAATTCTATGGGGATTCTGTTTCACCTTGCCACTTCCAACCTGCATAAGTGAAAACCTGCACAACCTGTGCCCTTAATGGAAAAAAGTAGAAAGAAAATATGTAGCTGAAGAAAGATAGTGACGGAGTAGGCGAAGGTTCCAACTGCCACTTCCCGGGACCAAACTGGATTACAACTTAATTAAACAACAATCATCTTGAAAAACCAATTTTGGACTAAACTAAGAGGAATCTATAACTAAGAATTAATGAAGAAGCCACACCGAGACTAGTAGAACACGGAAAGGGCTGCCATGCTCCCAGGAGTGAGCGGCGGCCTGGAGGGACTCTCACTGTGGTGTCGGTCACCCTGAGAGGTGTGGGTCCTCAGCCACAGGCCCAGAGCCCCAGTCTAGAGCCCCAGAGCCTAGAAGAAGCACCCAGACAGCATTTAGCTATAAAAAGGGCCAGGTTTCTGTCTGCGAGAAAGAGACATACCTCTTAGACACAGATTCCATTTTAAAGGGCCCATACAGAAAACCTTGTTCACAGCCACTTACCCAGGGGTCTGGAAGGAAAGAGCTAAGAGGACTGGAGTCGCAGGAGGAGAGTATAAAGTTGGAGGTCCAGGGAGAGCCACTGTGCGGGATGGCCAACTAAACCCTTGTGCTGAATCACTGTCCAGTACTGCAGTCACCATCTATTTTGGGTGAAGCAATCCTTTCTGAATGGAATCAACCTGGGGAAAAGCAGCGGCTTCACCCTCAGGAGTTTTTTCCACCCCAAGGATGGCAACCAGTCGTTCTGAGAGGCCAGAAAGCAAGGGGCACGTCAGAGACTCAGTTTTCTGGTGTTGAGATTGGAACTCCCCACCCACACTCACTCGAGTCTATGACTGGTGCTTCTACTTCACAAGAGACTCAGCTGAAACTTTCCAGAGAGCTGGTAGACCACACCTCTGGGTCTCAGAGGCCACACCCAAATGACTCCTGAAGTCACACCCTACTGAGGTCTGTGAAAAAAGTCTGGACAGACTGATGCTTGGGGCCAAGGGGCGAAGCCACACCCATCACCCTTTCTGAATTGCCACAGGCTCTAGACTCTAGCAGAGGTTTTTTCAGTGGCTGAGCCAAAAAAAACAGCCAGCAGACAGGTTATAGTAGGTGAGACTCAGGTAAACTTGACCATTTGAGCAGACTTTCCCCTAGGACCAGAGTGGGAAAAAGCCAGCCTAGGTATGCAGCTGGTATTTCCATGTACACCTAGGCCGAGCAAAGGCATCCACAAACTCTGAATTTCTTGTAGCTCCAAGAATGTTGCTGAGGACCAGTCATGGGTAGTGTCTCCCAAATGGTCAGCGCTGGGTTCCTACTTGGGAGGCCCAGGGCTGACACATTCAGGGGCCAACTGTGGAAAGCATTGGTTCAGGACCTAACAACACTTGCTTGAGTGGTATCCTAAGGAAAAGCTCCACATACTGGGCCCAGCTGAGGCAAATTCCACTCTCTGTGATTAGCACTGGCACAGCAACTCATGAGCATTGGATACAGTGGAGCTTCACAGTCAGGTGGCCTGGGAACTGGATATTCTGTCCTGCTAGGCTAGATTCCACAGGGGGAAGGGAGAGAGGCTTGGAGCATGGACATTTAAAATGTGGGTTGCTGTGAGTCTATTGTTGTATGTAGTCAAGGGCTTTAGACACCTTCAGGAGGGGCACAGTCAGCCCCAGGAGAGGACTCTCTCAGTCTTCTTCCCTGAGACCAGAGTCTCACCATCTGTAAGAACTTCTGCAGAGGGGACCGTTGGCCACACTCAGTCTGAACCTGCTGCTCACCTTGTTGGGGAGAAATAAAATTTGAGTACACAGCAATGGCTGAGGGATCATGCTCTGGAGAAGGGGCCACATTCCCTGTACTGAGCTCCTGACCAAGAGACTCCTAAAGTAAGGAATGTCACAAATGCCGTATTCACAACCTCAGCTGCACTTACCCAACAATTGTCCAACTTGTAGAGGGGTAGGTTGGGTGAAGCCAATATGAGCCCACACTACAGTCTTACTATAGAAGACTCTGTGGGAAGACCAGGCAGATAAAAGAGAAGAAGGAAAAGGTGAAAAATGGAGACAAATCTTACAGAGTTTGGAGATTTTACGGAGCTGTTGTCATCTCTAAGCAGGAGAAAGCTGATCTTTATACAAAGGTTGGCTCTTCTTACAGTACCCAGACACAGAAAAGGCAGACACAAACAGCGAAAAGTACAGTAGCTACAGACTGGAAGCCTACAGTGGGTTACAAACAATAGCTGTTGTCAACCCAACAAGAAATCGAGTCAACACTACTGGTAGTGGTTGGCTGAAGGCACCAACACTAGACTCAATTATCTACACAAGCAGCACACTCAAAGATGGAGTCTAGCAAGCACCAGACACTGGAGAATAAATACAGCCAACAAGACAGACAGTGCACAGTGTGTAATACACATAATCAAGGTTGACCCTTAGAGCCAGCAAGCCTGAAGGGATAAACATGCCCATGAAAAGATCAACTGAATCTAATATTCACATACAACAAGAGGAAAAATAGTACCCTTAAGAAGCATCCTTAGAACAAAAAACACAAGTGGCCTGGAAGACAGACAGCACCACCAAACCCATCTTTTTCATAAAAAAACACACAAAGATTTCAAGGTCAGACAGTGCTACCTAATATACAGAAAAAAAAATGGGCAGACAGAGAAATATGACCTAAATGAATCAACAAGAGAAATTCCCAGAAAAAGAATTGAATGAGATGGAAGAACCAAAATACTACATGCAGAGTTTAAAACAATGATTTTTAAGATGCTCAAGGTTCTTAAAGCAACAGTGGATGGACATAATAAGCAACTAAATAAAGAGATAGTAAGCATAAAAAATGACATTAAAATCATAAAAAAGAACCATTAGAAATGACAAATACAATATCAGAAATGAAGACTGCACTAGAAAGAATTAATAGCATGCTGACTAAAGCAGAGAATCGAATCAGCAATTTAGAGACCAAGATAAACAAAAGTATGAAAGCAGAGCAACAAAAGAGACTCAAAGAGTATGAGAAACTCTAAGAGAGCTCTGTGACAACATGAAGAGAAATGACATCCACATCATAGAGATTTCTGAAGGAGAAGAGAATGAACAAGGAATAGAAAACCTGTTTGAAGAAATCATTGCTGAAAATTTCCCTAAATTGAAGGAAAAAGTCACACAAGTTCAAGAAGCACAGAGTATTCTATTAAAGAGGAATCCAGGGAGGCCTACAGCAAGACACATTATAATTAAAGTTTCAAATTTAAGAAACAAAGAAAGAAAATTAAAAGTTGCAAGAGAAAAGCAGTTAATTACCAACAAAAGACATTCAGAAGAATGACATTTGACTTCTCAACAGAAACACTTGAGGCCAGAAGGGATTGGCAAGAAATAAACAAAGTGATGCAAAGCAAAAACTTACAACCAAGACTCTTTTATCCAGCAAGGCTGTTATTTAAAATTGAAGAAGAAATAAAAAACTTCCCAGACAAAAAAACAAACAGAAAAACTCAAGGAATTTATTACAACCAAACCTGTACTGCAAGAAATGTTAAGGAGGCTGCTGTAAAAAGAGCAAAGGGAAAAAAGGTCGAGAAAAAGAGAACTGTAGATTTAAAGAATAAAATGGCAATAAACAACTACATATCAATAATAAACTTAAACGTAAATAGATTAAATGTTCCAATCAAAAGACATAGGGTAGCTGCATGAATAAGAAAACAGGACTTGTATGTATACTGTCTACAAAAGACCCACCTCAGAACAAAAGATACACATAGACTAAAAGTGAAGGGATGGAAAGTGTATTTTCTGCAAATGGAAATAAAAAGAAAATCTGGGTTGGCAATACTTATATCTGACAAAATCAACTTTAAAACAAAGGCAATAATAAAGGATAAAGAAGGTCAGTACATAATGATAAAGGAGCAATCCAACTGGAGGATGTGACCATTGTAAATATCTTTGTGCCTAATATAGGAGCATGTAAACATATAAAACAGACTTTGATAAAAATTAAAGGCAAGATTAACAGCAGTACTACAATAGTATGGGATTTTAATACACCACTAACATCAATGAATAGATCCTCCAGACAGAAAATTACAAAGAAACAGTGGCCTTAAATGACACACTAGATCAACTGAATTTAGTAGATATCTTTAGAACACTTCACCCCAAAGCAGCAGAATATACATTCTTTTCAAGTGCTCATGACACATTCTCTAGGATAGACCACATGTTAGGACACAAAACAAGTCTCAATAAAGTTAAGAAGATTGAAATTATACCAAGCATCTTCTCTAATCACAATGGCATGAAACTAGAAATCAACTACACTTGGAGGCTAAATAGCATGTTATTAAATAATAAATGGGTTAACAACGAGATCAAGGAAGGAATAAAAAATTTTCTTTAAACAAATAAAAATGAACATACAACAACTCAAAATTTATGGGACACAGCATGAAGCAGTCCAGAAAGGGAAAATTATAGCATTACAGGCATACCTGAAGAAGCTAAAAAACTCAAATAAACAACTTAACCCTGCACTTAAAAACTCTATAAAAAGAACAACAAATAAAACCCAAAGGATGCAGAAAGAAGGAAATAATAAAAATCAGAGTGGAAATAAATGACATAGAGGCTAAGGAAACAATATGGAGGATCAATGAAACCAGGAGCTGGTTCTTTGAAAAAGTAAACAGGATTGATGAACCTTTAACTAGACTCACCAAGAAAATAAGAGAGAGGACCCAAATAAATAAAATTAGAAAGGATAGTGGAGAAATAACAACTGACACAACAGAAATAAAAGCATTGTAAGAAAATACTATGAAGGACTCTATGCCAAAAAATTAGACAACCTAGGTGAAATGGACAAATTTCTTGAATCATATAATCTTCCAAATCAATCTGGAAGAATCAGAATACCTAAACAGACCAATTACAACAAATGAGATCAAAACAGTTATCAAAAAACTCCCAAAAAAGAAAAGTCCTGGGCCTGATGGTTTCACAAGTGAATTCCACCAAAAATTCAAAGAACTAACTCCTATTCTCCTCAAGCTATTTCAAAAATTCAAGAGGAAGGAAGACTTCCAAACTCTTTTTATGAGGCGAGCACAATTCTGATCCCAAAACTTGGCAAAGACAACACAAAGAAAGAAAATTATAGGGCTATATCCTTGATGAATTTAGATGCTAAAATTCTCAACAAAATATTAGCCAACCTGATCCAGCAATATATGAAGAAAATCATACACTATGATCGAGTGGGATTTATTTTGGAGAGGCAAGGCTGGTTCAATATTCGCAAATCAATCAATGTGATTCATCACATAAACAAAAGGAAGGACAAAAATCACATGATAATTTCAGAAATGCAGAAAAGGCATTTGATAAAATCCAGCACCCATTCATGCTCAAAACTCTCAGTAAAGTGGGGGGAATACAGGGAACATTCCTTAACATGATAAAGGCCATCTACGACAAACCCACAGCAAATATCATACTAAATGGACGAAAATTAAAAGCAATTCTCTTAAGATCAGGAACCAGGCAGGGGTGCCCCCTTTCACCACTTTTATTCAAAATAATTCTGGAAGTCATAGCTACAGCAATCAGACAAGAAGAAGAAATAAAAGGCATCCAAATTGGAAAAGAAGTAAAACTGTCATTTTTTGCAAATGATATAATATTGTATATAGAAAACCCTAAAGTCTCAGTCAAAAAACTACTGGACCTGATAAATGAATTCAGCAAGGTGGCTGGATATAAAATTAATACTCAGAAATTAGAGGCATTTCTATATACCAACAATGAACTGTCAGCAAAAGAAATTAAGGAAACAATCCTCTTCACTATTGGAGCCAAAAGAATAAAATACCTAGGAGTAAATTTAACCAAGGAGGTTAAGGACTTGTACTCGGAAAATTATAACACATTGATAAAAGAAATCAAGGAAGATACAAACAAGTGGAAGCATATTCCGTGCTCATGGCTAGGAAGAATAAACATCATTAAAATGTCTATATTACCCAAAGCAATTCATAAATTCAATGCAATACCAATTAAAATACCAATGACATACTTCAAAGATATAGAACACATATTCCAAAAATTTACATGGAATGGAATCAAAAAAGAACACGAATAGCCTCAGCAATCTTAAAAAGAAAAAGTAAAGCAGGAGGTATCACTCTTCCAGATATCAAGGTTTACTACAAGGCCATTATACTCAAGACAGCCTGGTACTGTCATAAGAACAGGCACATAGATCAATGGAACAGAACAGAGGACTCAGAAATAAACCCACAGCTTTATGGACAACTGATATTTGACAAAGGAGGAAAGAGCATACAATGGAGTAAAGACAGCCTCTTTAACAAATGGTGTTGGCAAAATTGGACATCTACCTGCAAAACAAATGAAACTAGACCATCAACTTACACAATTAACAAAATCAAACTCAAAATGGATAAAAGACTTAAACGTAAGCCGTGAAACCATAAGCATCTTAGAAGAAAACATAGGCAGCAAGCTTTCCGACATCTGTAGCAGCAATATATTTGCCGATTTATCTCCACGGGCAAATGAATTAAAAGGCAAGATAAACAAATGGGATTATATCAAACTAAAAAGTTTTTGCACAGTTAAAGAAAATAAGAACAGAATAAAAAGACAAACCACACAATGGGAGAACATATTCGACAGCACATCTGATAAGGGGTTAATAACCGAAATTTATAAAGAACTTATAAAACTCAACACCAGCAAGACAAACAATCCAATCAAAACATGGGCAAAAGAAATGAATAGAAATTTCTCCAAAGAGGACATACAGATGGCCAATAAGCATATAAAAAAAATGCTCAACATCACTAATCATTAAAGAAATGCAAATTAAAACCACAATGAGATATCACCTCACACCAGTCAGAATGGCACTCATCAGCAAAACAACACAGAACAAGTGCTGGCGAGGATGTGGAGAAAAGGGAACCCTTCTGCACTGCTGGTGGGAATGCAGACTGGTGCAGCCACTATGGAAAACAGTTTGGAGATTCCTCAAAAAATTAAAAATCGAACTGCCTTTTGACCCAGCTATCCCACTTATAGGAATATACCCTAAGAACACCATAGCACTGTTCGAAGAGAAGAAATGCGCCCCCATGTTTGTGGCAGCATTGTTCACAATAGGGAAGGTCTGGAAACAGCCCAAGTGTCCATCAGAAGACGAGTGGATTAAAAACTATGGTACATATATACTATGGAATACTACTCAACCATAAGAAATGATGACATCAGATCATTTATAACAAAATGGATGGTCCTTGATAACATTATACGGAGTGAAATAAGTAAATCAGAAAAAAAGAAAAACTGAGAACAGCATGATTTTATACATAGGTGGGACATAAAAGTGAGACTATGAGACATGGACAAGAGAGTGGTGGTTCGGGGTGGCGGAGGGAGGGAAGTTGGGATAGGGAGGAGGGGAGGGACACACGGAA
This sequence comes from Rhynchonycteris naso, assembly GCA_037038555.1. Classification (NCBI taxonomy): domain Eukaryota; kingdom Metazoa; phylum Chordata; class Mammalia; order Chiroptera; family Emballonuridae; genus Rhynchonycteris; species Rhynchonycteris naso. The sequence goes on from CM072998.1 coordinate 237,607,888, forward strand.
AACCAGATAGAAGGTGACAGAGGACAATTTGACTTTGGGTGAGGGGTATGCAACAGAATTGAATGATAATATAACCTAGAGATGTTTTCATTATACATATGTACCCTGATTTATTGGTGTCACACCATTAAAATTAATAATAATAATAATAATAATAATAAAGCAGTGGTACATATACACAATGGAATACTATGTGACTGTGAAGAAGAAGGAAATCTTACCTTTTGTGAAAGCATGGGTGGACCTCGAGATTATTATGCTAGGTAAAATAAGCCAGGCAGAGAAAGAAAAGTATCATATGATCTCACATATATGTGGAATTTAATGAACAAAGTGAACTGAGGAATGGAATAGAGGCAGAAACAGGGTCACAGCGATCAGAGGGATAGCTGTCAAAGGAAAGGGGGATGAGGGGATGGGATCAGAGATATAGGTATAGACAGAAAATCCTAAAGGGAAGAGGGGAAAAAGTTAAGAAGAGAGAGAAAATGGGATAAAAAAAAAAGGGACACAGGGGTGGGGGTGAGGCAGTTATATTCAGAGGGACACTTGAATCCATGTAAACACAATACATTCAAAATTAATAAAAAAAATTTAAAATTCTAAATTAAGAAAAAGAAAAAAAAATATGTAGCTTGTTCAGCTCCTATGGGAAGAAATAGCCTTTGCTCTACAAAATTTATAAAGTGAATAATCTCCCCAACTCAAAAAGGGTTTTGGATGATATAAATATAAAATAAATTGCAGATATACAGTTATGGTTGGTGATTTGCAAAAATAATTACAATTCTCTATAAACCCCTTTATAATGTAATATGTAACTCTTCCCATTAAGAGATGATGCCTGGACCCCCCACCTCAAATTTTGACTGCTTTGATCAATAGAATGAGGCAGAAGGGACATTATGCCAGCAAAGCTAAACCTCAAGAGGATGGGTATACTCTGCTGTACAAAGAATCTTCTACTACCCACCACATTAATAAGTCTGGGCTGACCTGCTAGATGACAACAGAAACTGAGTCTGGGTGCTCCAATTATTTCAGCTAATATCTAGCCAACCCTCAGAAACAGGGCATCCTACCTAACTATAGACACATAAGTAAAATGAGTATAACCCAGAAGATCATCCACCTGAGCCCAGCCCACTGGGTTTACCCAAATAAGTGCAATCTTAATAAATGGTTGTTTCATTTATCACCCACTAAATTTGGGGTGACTTCTTATGCCATAAAAACTAACTGATAGAATTACAGATAGCATAAACACAGAAAATTAGTAAATAAGATAATTTCAGATTTAAAAAAAATAGAGCAGGGTAATTTAGTAAAAAATTATGCCTATTCAATTTCTCAGAAAAGTTCTTTCCGGGAAGGGGATATTTTCTAAGTGAGAGGAGGGGAAATAGTGTGACAGACTCCCTCATGAGCCCCAACTAGAATCCACTAGTAACCCCATCTAAGGCCGATGCCGGAATCAACCAAGCTATCCTCAGCACCTGGGGCCAACATTTGAACCAGGCTACTGGTTGCAAGAGGGAGGAAGGGAGGGGAAGAGAAGCAGATGGTCGCTTCTCATGTGTCCTCTGACCAGGGATTGAACCCAGGACATCCACAGGCCAACCTGCATGCCGTGTTGATGCTCTATCCTCTGATAAAGAGGACAGGGTTTGAGAAGGGGATATTTAACGTAAAACTTAAATATGAAGGATAAAAATACTATTCCAAGATATAGGAGAAGTGTATTCCTAACAAAAGGGACAGCTTTTGCTATGGTCCTGAGACAGGAATGTGGCCAAGTGTAGCTCAAAAATATGAAGAAAGTAGAAAGTGATGAAAGATAACATCAGAGAAATAAGAACAGACCAGATTGTTTAGGGCTCTCTAAACCATGGTAAGGATTTTGGATTTTATTCTGGTGAGGTAACTTGATTTACATTTTAGAGCAATCACTCACTTGCTGTGAGCTGATTGAATATTAGAATAACAGGAAGAACTATATAGTAACAGGTACTTACTATAGTAGTATTAGAAAATCTCTGCTCAACTTTGCTGTGAACATAATACTGCTCTTAAAAATGGTTCATTATTTTAATTGGGGGAAAATAGAATAACAGATTTTTAAGAGAGTAATAGGCGAGAGAGTAAGTGAGAGAGGCGGGAGGTGGGGTGGAAGTCAGCAATGCCTAACACGACTTACTGAAAGCTACTGTATGTCTGGCCCTGTCACTGACGTCGCTGTATCCATAGGAAGCAGCGTGGTAGAGTGAAGAGTGGGAACTTTAGAATCATGAAGAGCTGGCAGTGAATCTAAAGGCCACCACTTAATAACTTAGTGCACCAGGGAGAGTGACATTTATCTCAGCCTACACATATTCTGTAAAAGGGAGAGAAAAATAACTATTTCATCAGCCGCTGTATCAGACTAGTATATATTGTACAAAGTAGCTAGCCAAGTACTTTTTTAAATGGTAGACATTCTAGAACTGTTTAATTTTCTTTCATTTTACTTCCCTGATGGAAAATCCAGTATCTGAATAAAAGCTGAAAATCAAGACATACTGAAATCAAGATAGACCTATGTCTCGATATGTAGTCAAGTCAGCAACTGTCTTTCCTCCTTTAAATCTTAGTAACATTTCCCCTGAATATCCTCACTTATTTATACCAGCACCTTCAGGCTACTGACACTAGCTTCTGACCTGACATGACAATTATAAAACTTCAGACTAAACTGAAATGTCAGTTAAGTGTCTAAAGCCTTTTCTGTTGCCAACACCTGTGATCCAGTTCCTTCTTTGGCTCCTACTCCCCACTGTGCTGAGATCCAAACACTGCAGCTACTTTACTAAACTCCAGCCCAGTTGCTTGCTCTAATCTTCAAAGCACGCTCCTGCCCCAGTTCGGATTCTGAGGTCAACTCTGAACCTCAGTGCTGCGATTAACTATCTCTGGGTCCCTCTTAATTCCATCCTGGTCTCTCCTACTGCTTCTCCAAACTCACTTTTGCTCTTGCGCACCCAGCTCCCTTCTTTATGCTCAAAACCAGTTGCACTCTTCCAATAACATGCCATACTAAAAGCATCAGCCAACATGGAAGTATTGTTTCTGTAAGATGCTTCTTTAATCTTTATAGCACAAAGTACTTGTCTGCATTTGGACTGGCTTTCTATCCCAAAGAATAATAAAAAATGTTTCATAACTTTCATTTATATTCACAGCATAGTCACAAGTTGACCTGCCAATGAATATTAAATTTTTTTTATCAAAGATGGATTAACTCTACTCTAAATATAATTCAAAAATAGCAACAGACATAAGGCAACATGATTGGACAGCTTTGCTTTGTAGGAGAAGAATTTGCAAGTAAGGATTTAAAATAGACTAAACATAACAGTGTATGAAATGGCATTTTTTATAATATTAAACTTTGTAAGTAAAATGTATAAATATATCTTTAAAATAATCCAAGAAAGTTAAAAAGAAAACATTAGAAAATACAAAGAGAGAGGATGACCTTTTTACATATTCACAGAAACTACAAATGGAAAAAGTCCTCAAGCCACCTTATTTATTTCCCTGCCACCATAGTTCATTCTCAAGTGCTTATCCAGTCTAATTTTAGATGACCCAAGAGTCTTGACTTCAGGCACTTCATTTGTAAAACCATCCTGCTACTTAATGAAACTTCGTAAGTTGTTAACCCTTCCAGCTCTTCACCCTGAATTTTCAACCTTCCAATATATCCCAAAGCTTCCCTTGGCCTCCATTGGCTGCAACATCCAGATATAGTTCAGATACAGTCCAGGTATGAAGGGAAAATGTTCTCTTCTTGTCTTTTCTATGCATAAAATACCTAAGAAAAGTAAGACCTCATCAAAACCAAGATAGAAATTCTCCAAAGTTCACCGGGTTGGTACAGGAGAACAGGAGTCCTCATTTGTTTTCAATATTACAATGTATCCAGAGGTTTAACAATGTCTAGTTACATTTTTCCTTCCAAAGTCCAAACAGTTCATTGAAAGACGTAATAAACACCACCAGTTAAGAAACGGCTAATGCCAGCCAATCATTATACCTGATGCTTTGTATACATTGACTCTGACCTTACGCAATCCTACACAGCAATAGTCACCTTATTCAACATTTGAAGAAACTGAGATTTGTGTGAGAGCCAATATTTCACTCAAGTCCATCTGCTGACTTTTCCTGTGCCATTTCTTATAACACCTTTGTCAGAGAGTGTGAGCACCTGGTTTGTGACTCTCCATGTCCAAGAGATGGTGTCTCCTGACCCAGGCAGAATTTTCCTGTGCCATTTCTTATAACACCTTTGTCAGAGAGTGTGAGCACCTTTGTCAGAGAGTGTGAGCACCTGGTTTGTGACTCTCCATGTCCAAGAGATGGTGTCTCCTGACCCAGGCAGAATGGGAGGAGAGGCATGGAGTAGAGCATCACAATTTCCAGAAGATAAACTGCCTCTAAGTGTTCTGGAGACATGTTCAAAGAGAAGTAGGCGGGTAGGTGTATGTATGCAGGTTGATTTTTGGGAAGGGATTGTGAATGGAGTTAACTCACAGGAATAAGGAACATAGACTTTGAGGTTAGTAAATACCAAGGTATGGAGTGGGGTGCAAAAAACCAAGCTTAAGTGGGGAGTAAACAAGACAAAGGAGCAGCAGCTTCTGATACTTAGTAACCACATTTAGATTGCTCACTATTCTACTGTGGCTTCATGGATTTAAGGGACCCTAGATCCATCCAAGGTGTTGAATCAGGGTCTGAACAGACTTATGGGACCAGGTTTTCTTTTGTTTGTTTGTTTGTTTTTGTGACAGAGACAGAGAGAGGGATAGATAGGGGCAGACAGGAAGGGAGAGAGATGAAAAGCATAAATTCTTCATTGTGGCTCCTTAGTTGTTAATTGAATGCTTTCTCTTAGGTGCCTTGCCTGAGGGGGCTACCGCAGAGTGAGTGATCCATTGCTCAAGCCAGTGACCTTGGGCTCAAGCTAGCGACCTTGGGCTTCGAGCCAGTGACCCTTGAGCTCAAGCCAGCAACCCCATGCTCAAGCTGGTGAACCCTAGCTCAAGCCGCATAAGCCTATGCTCAAGCTGGTGACCTCAGGTTTTCAAACCTGGGTCCTTTGCATCCCAGTCCAATGCTCTATCTACTGTGCTACTACCTGGTCAGAATTGGACCAGGTGTTTTAAGGAACATGACCCAGAACTTCTACTTGACCCAGACCTTAAGAGACTATCAAGATTCATTCCTGCAGCTGACTCAGTTGTCCCAAATGCCCCAGACTAACATAGGACCACAAAATGCCACCAAACACCAAAGCTTTCCTTAACCAAAACGACAGAGGAGGAGGAGATCTGCCCAGAAAGGTGAGTCATTAATAACCTCCCTGCTTTTCAGTCTTCAGAATTGATCTCACATTTCAGCTTCTTCAGTCTTTATGGGTAAAATGTGCAGACTAGACTCATTATCTGTTTGCTTAGTTTTATCTTCATTTAGAGGGAAATGTTGACAATCATCAAAGGAGCCTGTCTGTAGCTACTGATTTGCAGCTGTGTGTCTACTGAGATAACACAAAGTGGAAATTTGGACACTTCAGACCCCTGATTTCAGCTTCCTAGACAAAATCTCTGTTGATTAGATTGGCATTTCTTGAAACAACACACTAATATATTGACATAGCTTTTTCAACTTGAATAGAAACTCATATTGACTATATATACAACCTTAGTAATAGAGAACTGAAACAGGGAGAATTGTAAGGGTAATTAGGAATCTGCTTATTTGGGGGAATAATTTTATTTTTCTCACTTTTCAAGGGACAGTAAATCTATTTCTAAGGGCATGAGGCAGACAAGTTGGAATCCCAGCCTTGTGCCTTACAGTATGTACAACTTCTGTTAAAACACTTAGGTTTCCTGAAACTGTTTCCTCAACTGAAATGTGGTTACACTAATACCCAGCTGACACTGTGTCAGTGCTTGTGGGAATTAAATGAAGTAACTTGCTTAGCACAGTGTTTTGTGCTTAAAAAATGCTGGGTCTTTCCTTTGATTAACTGCACATAAAAACACAACAGCTCATTTTGTGAAACATTCACATAAGATATTTTTTATTTGAAAAGTACATCATCCTAGGACCCTTGTTAGAAATATTAAAATATTTTACTCCAAGAGAAAATATCAGAGGTAAAAGAAATGAAATTCAGGGGTAAAAAAGAAAATGTTTTTTGTAAAATTTCAACTAATTTTTGTCAATATATATTCTTTAAGAAATTGAATCCTCTGAGCCATTTCTTACTCTGTAAAAAGAAAATATTTATAATATTTCCATATTCTCCTCTCTTAAAATGTCTACCAAGCTTCTGATCAGGAATTTATCCAAGTCTGGGGTTATCAAGGCATCACATGAAAAGCTAGTGGAGCACAATTATCAAAGCTGTGTTTTGACAATGGACACACCTGGACTTGAATCCCACCTATAAACTTTCTAGCTGTGTAACCTGGATAATTACACAGTATGAGTCTCCATTTACTCCTCTACAATATGGGAAAGTTACCATAGTATATATCTTATAGTATTATTTTGAGGATTAAGTGAAATATTGTAACACCGGTAAGAAATCATGATAGCCATATTATTATTAATATGTAATTGATAACACACATAACTGATTCACAACATACTATGTAAGAAGGGAATGTAAAGTTAAACATTATTCTCAAAGTTGCATAAGCAAAATTCATTTATCATATAAGGAAAACCATAAACTATAAACTCCAAAAGTAGATTTATTATTTCTAGCATTTATCATTTTTCTCCTTGCATAGAAGTCACATAAAAATGACTGACACTTTTTATGAAATGTAAGCAGACAATCTTTTGTCTTATATACCTTTCTCTTATTTACAGAAGTTATCATTTCATATTTAAAATTGTAGAATAGTAGGTACAGAAACCAGAAAAGAAACAGCATTATGGAGAAATCTAAAACATATTCTGATCTATCAATGTCTATCAAATTTAGCCTTTGGTTATTGATAACACTGTCCACACCTAGGATTGCCTCACCACCACATCCTTGTTGGCCAGTGCTGTAGGGAGTGTTATCTAGGAAACAAAGGCCATGAATTTCCAGACCCAAAGTGGAAAGAGATTAACTTTTGCCCTGAAATAAATCACTTCTCAGTGTTTTTACTCCCAGACTTCTAACACTTCCCTTGCAGTTTTGAAATTGAGTAACGGTTACAGTCTGTAACAAATATAATCAATTGTATTCTATCCCAAAATAAAATGAGAACTCATAGGTTAGAATCTTTTTTCTTTTTTTCATTCAGTGAGAAAAGGGGAGGCAGAGACAGACTCTCTCATGAGCCCTGACCAGGATTCACCTGGCAAGTCCACTAGGTAGAGATGCTTTGCCCATCTGGGGCATTGCTCTGTTGCTCAGCAACCAAGCTCTTCTTAGTGCCTGAGGCAGAGGCCATGGAGCCATCCTCAGTACCTGGGGTCAACTCACTCCAATCAAGCCATCCTGCAGGAGGGGGAGAGAGACAGAGAGAAGTGGGGGTGGGAGGGAGAGAAGCAGATGGATGCTTCTCCTGTGTGCTCTGACCAGAAGTCAAACCTGGGATATACACATGCTGAAGTTGATGCTCTACCACTGAGCAAACTGGCCAGGGCCACCAGGAACTTTCTAAAGCAGCAAAGAATGGGGTCTTTCTTCTTTCTGCTCACACCCTCTGATGAGAAAGAACTCTTCTCTCATTAGTCAATCATGGTATTATGGAAATAGACATTTTCAATGCTTCCAGTTATCAAATGCACTCCTTTTCAGACACCTCATTGGCCTTTCTCCATCTCAATAACATTGTTACTCCAGAAAACAATTAATTCAGGACCTTTAGACTTCAAGACATCATAAGATCATCAGTGTAATTGCCATAGAATGAAGAAACTGCTCTTGCAGAATCCCTGAGTCACAGTTATATATCACTACTTCAATTCATCTAAAAGTGGAGGATTCCTTGGCTTATGAAAATGCTCAGTTAGCTCCAGATATAATAAAATTTTTACTTATGTTGAGTCAGACTGAAATGTCTAACTCTTCAGTTATACTGAAATGTCTAACTTCTTCACTGACAGCAACAGGAGTTTCAATATGAATCGCAGAAATGTCTCCAAAGGTAGCCTTTGATGGAAAACCCCTTGATGGGGTTAGCTTTTACTTCAAACTCTCAGCAGGAATGCAGGCACTAAACATGAAGGAGGCCTGAAAATAGGCGATAGGGCCTGAAACACTCAGCTGGGGTTCTAGGGCAAATTTCTAGTTCATGGCTGAGCCAGACCAGATTGCAAAATCATGAGAGATAATCAATCGTTGTTTTAAGTCAGTTAGTCTTTTGATTACCTTTGGTGTGGTTTGTTATGCAGAAATAAAAAAACTGAAACATGGACATATTCTCAAATGTTTCGAATAAAACTTCAGAGACAAGCTCAAGCCCATTCCTACGTTTCTTAGAGAGCTGTAAGACTGGCTCCCAGACCCCAGTCTTACAAACTTAGGGCTGCATTTCAACATTCCTTCTAAGCAAAGCTACTCTACAGAAAGGGTTCCCACTTTTATGCCACTCTCTTATCATTCCCTCTTAAAATGTCAACTCTCAACCAAATTTCTTCTCACCAAAACTATAACCACCCTTTAGGCCCATCCCATGTGCCCCTTCCCCTGATAGGTCTTTCCTTCTCCTCTCACCCAGTGATACAGCTCACCACCCTCAATACTCGTGTAGACTTGAGTTCAGAATAGCTTTTGCGTACGAGGATCTATCCTTCCTTAGGCTCCCAGCAGTGTTAGTTCGTAGTGTTTTTCCATGGCAGTTTTGTTCTCCCCTTTATCATAATGATATGCATTTTCAGGATCCTCTGGAAAACACTCTGAGGAACTGGGTTTCCTTCATCTCTGCATACCTCTTAGGGCCTGTTTCCAGTCCTTCTCTTAATTCTGCCATTACTGGCGTGGCTGAGAATAATGATGCCACAGGAACCAGTGTCAGAACAAGTCCTTTGTACTCACCTTCATCTCATACCTGGAAAGCTTTGTGACAGTGGCATTTGCACCAATCAGGCCTCTATTAATAGGACACCAGAACCTTAGAAAGTGCTCAGGGCATGAGTCAAAGGGTCTTGTTCCATGCTGGAATACTAAGTACACGATTTCCTAATATAATAATTAATTTGAGCAGAATATTTAACCCCCTCTATGTTATGTTATTTGCATCTATAAATTGGCATTGTTTCAATCTCATGAGATTATTTAGCTTTAAATGATATCATGTATGCTCAACACCTAACCTAGTGACTGATACATGACACAGACTATAAAATGTTGAAATAAAATACTTGATGGTGATGTTGGGATAAAATACTCTATTGTGATGTTGCTACACATTTATTATTTGCCTCATTATGCCTGACCAGGCGGTGGCACAGTGGATAGAGCATCGGACTGGGATCCGGAAGACCCGGGTTCGAGACCCCAAGCTCGCCAGCTTGAGCGCAGGCCCATCTGGCTTGAGCAAAAGCCAGCTTGAAACCAAGGTCGCTGGCTCCAGCAAGGGGTTGCTCAGTCTGCTGAAGGCCCGCGGTCAAGGCACATGTGAGAAAGCAATCATTGAACAACTATGGTGTCGCATCGGCAATGAAAAACTAATGATTGATGCTTCTCACCTCTCTCCATTCCTGTCTGTCTGTCCCTATCTATCCCTCTCTTGGACTCTCTCTCTGTCCCTGTAAAAAAATAAATAAATAAAATAAACTTGCTATTATTTTCTTCATTATAATGTTGTTGAGTGAGATTTTTTTTTTGCAAAAAGCAGAATTCTGAAATCTCATACTATTTAAATGTAAATCTGAGGTTTCTTTTTCTTTCTTTCTTCTCCCTATCACTCACAGTCAAATCATCTTCCATCACCATATATTTGGCCTCCTTAAGTACTCTTAAATTTAAGGGATAGGCTATTACATTGAGAACTGTCTCCCTAGCTTCATATCAAATCTATTTTCCTCTCAAACATTTAACTAATTTAAGTTTATTAATCAATTCTCTTTCTCCTGAAGGTATTTTTGCTCAAACTAGTAAATGAGGCAAAACACTGATAATTTTACCTCCCTCTTTTTTCATAATAATGGTGGTTGTATCCTTAAAACCAAATATCACACAACTGACCCAGCACAATTAGCAGACATTTACATATTTGTTTCTGTTTGATTTGGAAAGATTGAATGGAAAATAGAGTCTACGCCTCACTCAAACCACTCTGCCTCATTTTTCTTGGAAAAAAAGAAGGTGATGATTGATTTATCCAAACATGTTTAAAGACATTTGTCTATTTAATATCTGCAAGTTTTATGACAAATAAAGAAAAAGAATTAAGACACATTGAGCATTGTAAGAGGCAGTACAGTAGAGGGAGAGGCATCTAAAAATTTCTATTTATAGTAAAGATGCTATTATTAGCAGGAGTTTTGATGCCAAAATTACAAAGAATGACCATGTACACCCCAGAGGCTCAGCTGTATAAGTAACAAGTAACTTAAACTCTGATTTGGTTCTTAAATATGTTATCAGACACTCATAGAAAAAGCTCTTTGGAAAATTAGTTATTTTGAGAATAAAAATGACACATTCAACCCATTCAAATTCTGATACCACAAATCCACCAGAGGGCAACCACTATGGTGAGCCAGGAGACTAGTGCCCTATGAGCAGAGAGTGCTACATGCTGGTCTATCACTTGCAAGGAAAGACATTGAGTTCATCCAAGTCAGTGAAGGCAGGGATCAAGCTCCTCTCTTCTGTGCTGAGGCTAGAACCACCTAATACCTACTAATGAGAATGAATAAGAAAAGTGCTTCAACAACTGATTCTTTTTCATACTTGCACAGCCCAATTCCTTAGAAGATTTTTCTGTCAATACTAAAAGAACCACATAATTACAAAAAGGTTCCAGCCAGAAGGTTCCTTAAAGGTTACCTAAGCCAGTGCCAGAACTTTACAAATAGTAAAGTCCGGACAATTAAATGAATTGCCTGGGGCCACATAGCAAATATGTGGCAAAATTTGAATTACTTCTGATTTTAAATGTTAGGTTTCTTTAAATTGTTAACAAAGTCACTTTTTCTAAATAATTATTGGTTCATTATTATATTGGTTGAGTCTTACATTGGTTGATATTTTCTAAATGAATATTGGTTGATAAATATACTCCTGTGACTATGCTTCTTGGTGAATATGCAGCCAAGTGGGTCTAAGGTCAGTCAGTGGAAAATACCACATAGACAATTTTTCAAACTTTGTAAAACAAGCTCTATTGCCTGAGCAAACAAACCTCTTAAATTGTAATCCAGGTTTTTCTCTGCCTAATGGTTCTTGCTTACAAAAGGCAACAAAGAAAACTAGTCCTGGGAAAATAACACAACCCTTATGTCCTAAAAATTTTGGATAATTACCATCTTCTTTCAGTATAAAGGGCAATGTGTTATAAACTTAGCCATTATTATGGGCTAAATTGTATGCCCACCACCTTTGTCAAAGATGTTGAAGTACTAACCTCCAGGGCCTGTGAATGTGACCTTACTTGCAAGTAAGCTCTTTGCAAATGGTCAAGTTAAAATGGGGTGAAAATAAATAAATTAAATAAATAAAAATAAAATGGGGTCCTTTCAGTCAGGCTTAACTCAGTTTGACTGATGTCCTTGTAAAAAGAAAAAATTTGGATGCTGACTTACCCTCAGGGAAAACATCATATGAAGATGAAGGGAGAGATGGGGTGATGTTTCTTTAATCCGAGAAATGCCAAAAATTGCCAGCAAACTCCAGACACTAGGAGAGAGGCAGGATCCTTCCCTCACAGCCCTCAGAAGGAGCCAGACTTAGTGACTTAAACTTGCAGTCTCCAGCACTGTGAGACAATACATTTCTATTGTCTAAACCACCCACTTTGTGGTACTCTGTTTGGCAAACATATGAAACTAGTACTGTTGCCTCATCTGAAAAGGATAGGATGAACTAATTGACCCCACGGGCACTTTAAGCCTAACACCTGTAGTTCTATGAAGGTGTTGGGCCATTCAGAGGCTCTGAGTCTTGGAAACCTGTCTATGGTAATGGGAAGGAAGGGGCTACATGTCTCAGACAAAAAACTAATTTTTACTAAGCAACTATTATGTGTTCAGCATCAGGCTAGTCATGGGACACAGCCATGAACAGAAAGACACAATTCTGTGACCCAGAATTCAAGTCACCCAGGGAAAATCAGTTCTAAACAAGTAATTACAAGTGTTATATATGCTATGGAAATGCAGGCTGCCCTGAGACAAACTAGCAAAAGAGGTTTACAGAGAGATAGAAATGAGGCTGAGGAAATAGCACCCCAACAAAGAAAGATGGGGTGGGAGGGGCAATGTGCATGTTTCAGGCAGGACCACCACAGAACTCTCGTGGTCAGACCCTTCTCTAGGAGAAGCGACATCCTCTACAGGCAGAAAGGGGAGAATGAAGGGTTGACAAACAAAGCAGCAAATGTCCTCCATAATGCAGAGACAGCCACCAGTCACAGCCCATCCAGGCCATGGGAGGCTGAGGAGGTGATGTTTCCAGCAGCAGCAGTAGGACAAGTTTCAAAGGAATCCTCCACTTCTAGACCCACATTATGAGTCACTTCCAAACCTGTCATACTTAGATTTCTGTTGGGCCTAATGGCATTCTTTCCGTTTTCTATTTAAAAGTTAAGTCTAGCAGGCTGAAAACAGATTGTTGGATGAGCATGTGTTATTTAATCTAGATCTCAATGCCTTTTCCTTTTCAATATGTTTTGACCGTTAGGTTTCTGTGAGAAGGTATGTTCTATGTGTTTGCTTTTTTGTTTCAAGGAAGCTAAGAACAGTTGAAAAATATTCCAAGCTACACAAAACAAAAGTTACACAGACACTAAATGCTTAGTCAATTGTTTTCTGGAAAATGAGAACGACAATCTGTGAGAATTGATATTGTGATACAAACCAGCTTTCCTCTTCCTTTCTCAAGACAAGCCAGGAATAAAGGTCATTGCATTTTCCATACAACTTTTAAGATTTTGTTTCTGCTTTTTGCACTATCATAATTATTATTACAATGAATATTTAATGAGTACTTACTATGTATCTGAGACAAAGCAAGATTCTTTACATTAATTTTTTTCTAAATCCTCACAACAGTGGACAGTAGGGATGTTTACTGTTCCTGTTTTACAGATGAGGATACTGAGGCTTACTGTCACACAAAACCAAATACTGGAGCCACTGATAATATCAATGATTTCTGAATTAAAAAGGAAATTGGAGTCTACCCTAGGTTTCATCCCATGTATTGACTATACAAAGGAAACTGGGGAGGTCCTCAGCTCATTCTCATTCATCATCAGAGCACTTGATTTTCATCTTAAGGAACTTGAAAATATTTGTCTCGCTCTATTCATGTTCACTCTCAACTTCCTGAAAAAGAAAGGAGCACAAGGATTTTAATGTCCTTGCCCATGGAAGTCAAGGTCAGCCCAACATGTGTTTAGAACCAGTGTTCTCTCTCCCAAGTCCCATGTGAATCACACTGTGAGGTATAGAAACTTCCCACCCAATAGACAAAATCAATTAACAAAATTCCTAACGTACATCAGTTCTACACAATTGATTAAATTCAATTCAACCAACATTTTTGAGCCATATCTAAGGAATTGCTAGCTGTATCTTAAACTCCATCCTTTCCTTCTTTTTAATAAAAGAATTTCTAGGGGTTTTTTTTATAAGCCAAGCACATTTCCCAGTCTCTGCAGCAGCCGCTAGTGACCTTGTCACTGTTCTAACCACTGGTTCTTTCAGAAAGACTCCTGAATAGGGAAGGGCTCTTTGTTTCCCTTTCTTCCTCTTTTCTACCTAGAATGTGATCCAATGGCTGGAGCTCCTGTAACCATCTTGAACCACAAGGTGACCTTGAGAATGGTAGCCATTCACAGCAGACTGACAAGATCAAAGAATTCTGGGTCTCAGCACTGTAAATGCACAACACCAGCCTTGGATTATATAGTCACATTTTTTAATAAGAAAAAATATAGTAAAGTCTATATTTCACGTTTCAATTATGTTCAGCCAAAACTGTGTGAGAGTAACCCTACTATGTGCTAGGCATTAGGCTAGAAACAATCTCTGTACCTTCCCCACCCCTGTACATACATACTGGCAGGAAAATAAATAGTTTAGATATTTGGGGCATGCCTGATATACTTAAACAATCACAAAAAGACCACACCAACCACAAAAATTTCTTGTAAAGATTTTGCAGAACTACTTTGGAGGACCAAAGAATTTTATAAGACATTCTCAAATTCATGATTTTGTAATTGATTCTTCTCCCACAGAGAGTGCTGTGTTTTTTTTTTCTGAATCTGCAAAGTGAGGCCTAGCTTCTCATTCCTTATTGCATTCAAAGACCATTATATTACAAATGACTACCTCAAAACCAGTAGGAACATTTTTTTCTTTCCCATCCCACCTATTAAAAAGTTAAGTTATAAAAGGCTGCATGCCTATATTTTTATTTTACTTTCCCTCAGGAAGCCTCTTGATAATAAGTGAAATGCCTGTGACCTGGATAAGCTTTGAATTATGCTGTAAAAATAGTCTTTTGTAGTTTTCTGAAAGGTATTTGAATCTGAGGCTGTAAAAAATAAATTGCTGAGATATTGATGCTCATATTAAGTTGGCCCTTTTACCAGAATATAATGGAAGTATAGGCATCCCTCTGTATGTTTAAAGACCTTAACTGATGAATAACAATAGCATATTCTGTGACTAAAGGAAAATTTGTCAAAATATGTCAAATAGGCATTTAGCTGTAAGGAGACAAAATAATTGCCTATATTGAAGTTTTTTCCTTAAAGATTTGTCTTTGGAAAATCAGTCAGATTGCTTTTGGAGCTACAGGGGATTTAAGTATTCAAATCAACAATAAAAAATAAAGGAACACACAGAGCTAAGATGGGTCTAGAGCAGCAGCTACCATTAATTATTGGTCATTCCCTGGCCCCACACAAGGGTCAGACAGTGGTGATCTTCTGGGGAGTTTACATCCACCACACACCCACTTGGCCTTAGGTTTCAAGAACCTGCCTACTTTGTTAGTTTTCTCTACTACATTTTACCTGGCCCTGTAAGGTTGTCTTGTCGCTGTGCTTTGTAGTAGTTGCTGGTTTGAGCCCTTTGTAAATAATTTGTCAGCATGAAATCTCTCAATCTTGTCCCTTTATTTCTTTGGAGCAATGGAATCAAGGCCCAGGGTCTGGGGAGACAGAAGTGGCTCTGATCTCATCTAAGGCTCTTCACATCACCCTCTCCCCACATCTCTCTTGCATTGCCACAGGTTACAAAATCACAGCTCAAACAGAATAGAAACTGTGACAAGACAACTCTGAAGAAACACTGACATAAAGCAATCACAGGTGGAAACACTCAAGTTGAATGGCTTTGACCTGACAAGCACTTGCTCTGGCCAGTCCTCCCCCAGGAGGAGAAAGTGAGGTTTTGCCCTGGGAGGCACATCACTCATCTCAGAGAGCCAGTCTAAAAATATGTGACCTGTACTTTTGAGTGATTTGCAAGGAGTAATGCAAAAGACCTATTATTAAATTTTAGCATCCTGACCTAACTCTAGGAAAGCTTGGGGTAAGCTCAGTGCCTTCTGAAGGCATTCAGGTCTCCCTATCTCCTCCTCTTCTGGGGAGAACGACATCAAGTAAGTTTGTGTTAAGAGGAGTCAAAAATTATAGTCAAGAAGACAAAAGGTGTACTGGGTTAAACTGTGGGTCCTTGAACCCAAAATCATATGTTGAAAGCTTAACCCACACATTCTCAAAATGTGGACATATTGAAAAAAGGGTTGTTGCAGATTTAATCAGTCAAGATGACATCAAACTAGTTTCAAAGGTTCCTAATCCAATATGACTGGTATCCTCATAAAAAGAGGAAATTTGGTTGCAGACACACACACACTCACACACAGGAAGAATGCCATACAAGATGATGCCAAGGAACACCAAATATTGCCAGCAAACATCAGACATAGAACACATTCCCTCACAGCTCTCAGAAAGACCAACCCTGCTAACACCTCGATCTTATACTTCTAGCCTCTAGAACTGTGAGATAATATATTTCTGTTGCTTAAACCACCCAGTCTGTGGTGCTCTGTTACAGCAGCCCTTGGGCACTGATATAGACAGTCTCCACCTAACAAGACACAAGGCCCTGAACAACCCTGAGCAATCAGGCTGTCTAGAGTCCAGAGCTCTTCACACCTGGCTCCTCATCCCCAAAGAGTAACAGCAAAGGGTGTTTTTTTCCAAAACCTTTAACCACATGTCCTCTGTTGATGGACTATGAGAATTCTCTCTAATCATGAGTAGAGTCCCTACAATTTAATAGATTAGTAAGGTAAGTCCTCCCTTAACAGCATCAAGAAGTTCTGAAACTTTAAGCAAAATGATACATAACAAAAGTAATTTTACCACAGGCTAATTGATATAAATGAGCTAAATTCCTATGACATCTCATCAAAATCATAACAAAATTACATTACTCAAGGACTTGTGCCTGCTAAGGTTTTAGCCTCTTTTGGGTCAGCTCCATGAATGAGTCCATCTGTTTTGTACACCGCAGTCTTCCTAGAACCTCACACACTGAGTGGATCACAGTAAGTACTCCGTTGTCCAAGACACATCTAAGAGCTCATGCCCACAGAAATTCTCTGCCACCTGTCCATCCCATCCAACTGATGCTCTCGTGTCTGTTAACATCTTCCTCCCAATAAGCTGAAAACTTTTATTGTCTCCTTCCTGCTGATCTCACAGATGATCACTCACACATTAGAAGAATTTACAACCTATCAAGCTTCACTGGCTTCTCCCAAAACTTTTCCCATTCTCAAGAAAGTTGGACTAGAAGATGCACCGCAGCTCCCATCACAGGGAATCGGTCAGTTGTGCACGGCTTTGGGTCAAATCAAATCTTTGAAAATTGATGCTGTTTGTTTCCCATCAAGGGTAAGTCTGGAGAAATTACAAATTTATTTCTGAGATGCTGCTATTATTCAAAGCATTGAGGAACCCTTCATTTGTAACTTCCTTCAGAGCTTTGGCACATTGTAAACATTTTCAGTGGGGTGAATTTACAGCTTTAGAATGTATGAATAATATAATTTTTTGAAATACTCAAAAGCTGTATGGATCTTTTAGATCAAACACTTAGTTCCTCTTTTGTTGCTCATTTTCTTTTCTTTCACTAAAACTATCTTTATAGACAACATGTTAAATTATTATAATATAATTATAGATTTGTCCATGCCTTCTGTTTATTTTCCCTTTATATATTCCTAGGCTATGTTATTAGGATCATGTAACTCCATGTTTGCTACAAATTCTTGAAGGGTTCAGTCATCACATTGTCCACTTTAAACTTACATTTATTACGTCAATTATATCATAATAAAGCTGGAAAAAATGAAAAACTTATGCTGTTGGTAATGAATGACAACCATAATGCTAAGATTCAAAGTGGAAATAGCTGCAATCTTCCTTTCACCCTGAAGCACGACTTTCATGTGCATGCATCAAGTTTAGCTATGTCTCCGAGCCTGGTTTCATGTTCTGCGAAATGGGGCTAACACAACGACCAAGTTGTCTTGAAGGTGACATAAGATGGTGGTGATGGCTAATGTTTATTGAGCACTCCTCTTTTCTGAGGTCAATACTCCTACTTTCCCTGTTTTATCAAGAAGGAAATGGGGACTTGGGGGGAGCATAGGTAACTCACACATTTGTACTATAAAGTAGTGGATATGTGTTTCAAATTCAAGCCAGACTGTGGCTCCAGAGCCCAAACTCCATGGATATTAATTTATATATTATCAAGATAGAAAATTAGTTGGAATATGATATTCAACAGCCATGCATAGCAAGTAGAATGTTCTAGCAATGGTATTTGCTGTTGGTCTTTATTCTGTTTCATTACCAAAATTTTTTGTGACTAAGTAATTTAACCTGGAATAAACTAATCCAATGACCAGTGTTTACACACTCTGCCAATTAATCACCTGAAAAGCCACAACTTATTTTTTGAAAAGCTGACCAGCTGTGCTTTCATTAAGATTTGATCAGTGGAGTCATGCCTGCCTAATTTCTCTAGCATTTCCTTACACTGGAAGGACTCCTTCAGCTGTACTAATGCCCAGGTCTTGACTATGTTTACAAGTTTCCAAGGGTGTGGCTTGGCTCTTGTGTATGTTCCTATTAATGATTCTAAGGTACTAAATAAAGTAAATACAAACAGAAACCAATCACCTATTGCTATGGTGCCAACAGCAAGTAATTTAAACAGTCACTTTGCATTTACTTAGAATCATACTAAAATTTTTAAATATACAAATTCTGATAGACCAACAAGAAGAAAGTGATTTATTAATACATTCTTGAGAAAAGATTATGTTATTAATTTAAAATTATCCAATGAAATAAAGAGGTTGGGAACTTATTCAGAAGCTCTAGTAGTAGACAGTTTTTCTCAATTTGTTTTTCAGCTTGTGGAGCCAGATGGACATGCCATCTCCCAGGGTAACATAACTCATTCAGTGAGGCCACCCAGCAATCAAGCAGTTTTGCTGAATATCCTTCCATCAATCAGCTATGGTCTCTCTGGCATCCAAATACTGTATCACACCTCCTGAGGCTGCCAAGTGGCCCTGTCTTCAATGCTGATGGTGCTATGAGAGCAACCACATGCCTGTCTCTCCACTGGAAGCCTATACCTCCACTAGAATTGGATGCTCTACTTCTAGCCCCACGTAAAGACACTGAATGCCCTCCTTGTAGAGGTAATAACAAATCTGCAACAAACCATGTAGGTCTTCCTTGGTTGATGATGTCCGTATGTCATTCCTAGAAAAAATAACATCTATCGGTCTATTTAATAAGTGCTCGCCAAATGCTAAGCACTGTATATGGTAGTCTTACACAGCCCTTTCTCATTCCCAATGTAAAGTTTTTGGAAATAGAAAGGGGGAGATGAAAGAACTTTCATGCAATAGTCCCTCCAGGCAGAAACCTTAGGGACCAGTGGCATTCACTCACTTGGGGAGTGTGTACAGTGAGCACAGCACTGAGCACATTAAGACAGAGGCTCCTCACATATACTCTTCTGGCACCTACTCTAAGATATCTGACCTGTCTCATATCTGAAATAAGCTAGGACTCAGTGGATCCCTAATGCTCTGTCCAGCTCCACACACCTCAGGACATGTAGTGACTTAATTAAATGAAAGTAGACTTCCACTTGAACTGGTAAGAAAAGAAATCTAAGATAATAACTAACAGTCATGTAGTACTAGTGTGTAGAGTGTAGGGAGCTCTGAGGCACACAGTTGGGTTCCAGCTCAGACCCACACCATACCCTCTGACCCTACATCCTATGCTCCTGCTACGATGTCCCAAAGCTTCTCCTCTGAACTTACCTGTTCTGCAGATTAGGAATGTGTTTGCAGCTTGAATGTTACTAACTGAACATAAAAAATTGCAGTCAAAAGAATATGAAAAATTGCCATCCAAGTTAGAAACCACAGAGCCATATGAAACTCCTCCTTCTTCCCTGTGGAGACTAAGTTTCTAAATATAGCCTCGCACAATCTCATGCTCTGAATATTCTTTTCATCCTTTGATCTGGCCTGTCTCATTTCTAATAGTCATCTTATATTAGACTGTCTCAATAGCCTCCCAAATGGTGCTCAGGCATCCATATGGTCCTGCCCCACTGTGAGCTACTCTCCTATTGGCTCCCGTAGTTAAGAAATGCCAGTTATTATTTCTAAAATCTAAGACTGATCACATTAATCTTCTGCCTAACACTATCCAGTGGTCCCCCCGGTTTTAAAGATCAAGTCCCAAGTCTGAGTATGGCCCACAGGCTATTATAGTACTAGAGGACAATTGTCCAAACAACCTCTTAAATCTAGAATATCTTAGAAACATCTGCAAAAATGCCTGTGCAAGAAAAATAAGTTTACTCACCTTCCCTGTAATATCCAAGACTAAAACTTATTTACCTCAGACCTTTTCTGCTTTTGTTACCCTCATTGGTATGTTTTCTACACCATTAAGTAATCTTCCACATTTAAATAAAAGTTAAATATTCTCCTTTTTAGAAACCTAATTATAAAGCTTAAAATTTTAATTATCACTCCTTATAAAAACATCAAGGAAAAGAAAAGCATATAATTTACCTGCAATTTCTAAACCTTTTTTAGAAATTCTTCAAATGCTTCCAGAATGGCTTAATCAAGAGGGCTAAAGTTCGGAATAATCAGAGCAGTGGACCAGGCATCACTGGGAACCTGTTGCTCAGATGCGCCTTAGGGGTAAACATGGTTTGTTTGTGCTGGTTAAAGAGAAAAGGGATAACCTGTGATGTTTGCCTTGTCGCCTGTATTACCGGTAGCAACACAAACACTTCACAGAACTTCCAAACCACCCACGGGCAAAGGGCAGAGCTACTCTGAGTTCATGACTATTTTTATGTATTGGTGAGTGAATTTCTCTTACTCTAAAAAGAAATGTACAGGTTATAGCACATATTTA
Organism: Rhynchonycteris naso; assembly: GCA_037038555.1. Lineage (NCBI taxonomy): Eukaryota > Metazoa > Chordata > Mammalia > Chiroptera > Emballonuridae > Rhynchonycteris > Rhynchonycteris naso. Next base: position 237,628,617 of record CM072998.1, read on the forward strand.
TTGTGTTTATTTATCTCTCCAGTTTCTTATCATATCCAAAACCTATTCTAAATAAAATTAAATTTTATTAATGGCCAAAATATCTCATTTTGTTCTTATTCTAATCAATAGATCCTATGTGACATAGAAACAGATTAACTTTTTATCTTATTTTGGCATTTTCAATACTTTCTTGAAAACTATGTTTTAGTTTAGTTAAGATACCATGAAGTGGACGTCAAGTTTCCATGACAAATAAATAGTTAAATTCAACAAACATTTGTTTAGAGTCTGCTACATTTAAAACATAAGCCTGCCATGAAGAAGGAGGAGGAGGAGGAGGAAAAAGAAGAAGAAGAAGAAGAAGAAGAAGAAGAAGAAAACAACACTAACAAAATAACCTTCTGACTTCCAAGAGTTCACAAGCTAATTATTTCTCATACAAGATGATTATTGGCATGCACATATTATCTCTACTTTTTATTTTTTTAAAGGGAGAGAGACAGAGTCAGAGAGAGCAATAGATAAGGACACACAGACAGGAACAGAGAGAGATGAGAAGCATCAATCATTAGTTTTTCATTGCTGTTGCGACACCTTAGTTGTTCATTGATTGCTCTCTTACATGTGCCTTGACCGTGGGCCTTCAGCAGACCAAGCAACCCCTTGCTGGAGCCAGAGAACTTGGGTCCAAGCTGGCGAGCTTTTTTGCTCAAGCCAGATGGGCCCACACTCAAGCTGGCAACCGCGGGGTCTCGAATCTGACTCTTCCGCATCCCAGTCCAACGCTCTATCCACTGTGCCACCGCCTGGTCAGGCTATCATCTCTACTTTTAACTTATTTTCTCAGCAGCCATGTGAGTAAGTATCTACTCAGGCCAGGTTGATATAGCCTCTGAGCACTGCCAGCAGCCTGTTGGTTAGGAAGCAAGGGCCACAGACAGTGATAAATGTATCAAATTACTTGTCATCATTGTTACCTCCATTTCAGTCACCAGAACCCCAGGTTAAATGTCTCATATTGTTTTGTGTTGGTTTAACAGCTTTATTGAGGTATAATTGATATACAAGAAACTGTACCTATTTAATGTGCACAATTACTTGAATTTGAACATATGCAAGTACCTTGATACCATCACCACAGTCAAGGAAACAGACATATCTATAACCTCCAAGAGTTTCCTTGTGTCCTTTTAGTTTTGTTGTTGTTTGGGGCGGAGGGTGTTTGTTTGTGGCAAAAACACATTTTTTTAAACAACAACAATTTATTATTTCTCACAATTGTGTGAATTGATTGGATGGTTCTTCTGTTGCTTTCACCTGAATCACTCCCATGACTGTAAATGCTGGACAGTCAGCTGAGCTGAAAGGTCCAAGATGGTCTCATGCACATGTCTGGCAGGTGGTGTTGGCTACCAGCTGGAGTGCCCCAGTTCTGCATATGACCTCTCATCCTCTACTTGGCTAGACTGGCTTTCTTACATAGTGTCTCACGCAGGATTCCAAGAGGGCAAAGGTGAAAGCCGCAAGACTATTAGGCTTAGACTTTGGAATGCATACAGTGTCACTTGTGCCACGGCAAATTGGTCAAAGGAAGTCATAAGGTCAGCTTAGATTCAAGGGGCGAGGAGATGGACTGTACTTCTCAATAAAAGGGACTGCAAAATATTGTGCCTATATTTTTCAATCTATTAAATATTTTTAAGTGATGATAATGAAGATGATGGGGATGATACCAAAGTACTAAATATTATACTGGGTAAACAGTGTTCTAAGTTGTGGCAAGAACACTTAACATAAGATATACCCTTATAGCAAACCTTGAAGTGAAAAATACTACATTGTTGCCAGAAGCACTACGTTGTATAGCAGATCTCTAGAATTTACTCATCTAGCATAACTGAAATTTGCCCATTGAACAACTCTCCTTTGCCTCCTCCCCGCTTCAGTCCATGGTAACTAGTATTGCATTCTCTACTTCTATGATTTGGGCTACTTTAGATACCATGTAAAAGTGGAATTAAGCATTATTTGCCCTTCTGTAATTGACTTATTTCCCTTACCACAACATCTATATATTTATTGTGTGTGTAACTCATTTTCTGTATCCATTCATCTGTCAATAAATATTTGGGATGTTTTCATATCTTGGATATTTAATAATGCAACAGTGAACATGGGAGTGCAGATTTCTTCAAGATTCTGATATTATTTTGGGTATATACCCAGAAGTGGACTGCTAGACCCAGAGGCGATTTAACGACAGGTTCACTGGGCACGCACCCTGGGCCCCGACTTCTGAAGGGCCCCACAAAATCCCAACTTTGCACTTCTTTCAAATGATACCAAGTTTGGTTTCATGTGTGCAATTTTAACATTAATAACACAAAATATTTTTATTTATTTAAAAATATGGTTAACATCTATTTTTATTTTCCCTTTTTTTTTTAAGGAGCCCAATATTTTCTTCTGTGCCCAGGGCCTCAATTAACCTTAATCTGCCCCTGGCTAGATCATATGATTAGTTCTAGTTGTAACTTTTTGAAGAATATCCACATTGTTTTCCATTGTTGCTGCACTATTTCACATTCATAACAATAGTGTGCAAGGGTTGTAATTTACCCACAACCTCAATAACACATATCTCATGTTTTTTATTATAATAGCTATCCTAACAAGTGTGAGGTAATGTTTCATTGTAGTTTTGATTTATTTGCATTTCCTTATACTTAATGGTGTTGAACATTTTTTCATATACCTACCGGCCATTTGTATATTTTCTTTGTAGAAATATCTATTCAAATTTTTGTCCATTTTTAATAAGGTTTTGTTTTGTTTTCTTTGGCTATTGAGTTGTAGTCTTGTGTTGGTTTTAATGCTTAGAGCAAAAGCACAAATCTCTTTGGTTTTCTCCTCGGTGCAGAAAATACCTTTTTTTTTTCTTAGTTGGAACACACAAGAAGCAAAGATTTTTCTAATAAAACCTCAGAATGTGAAATCAAGAAAGCAAGAAATTCTTTATGGAAGAAGCTGTGCTTATAAACACTTATCAGTCTTGACAAGTTAAGCAGCAGAGGGCAGGATAGTGCAGGGAAAAATCTCAGAGGCCCATCAGCCAGAAACATAGGGCTGGTCTTATTCCTGCTGGAAGTCTTCACCTCTGCAGGGTGTCTGTTAACTTGCCTGCAAAGTCAGGAGCTGGGGTGGATAGACTTTCCTATATCTAGCATACTTTTTCTTTCATTCAATAATATTACTACAGCCCTGGCTAGTGGTGCAGTAAATAGAGCACTGCCCGGGTACACTGAGCTCACCAGCTCAATCCCAGGATGTCCAGGTCAGGACTTAACCCTGAGTGTGCCAGCTGGACACCTGACATTGCCAGTCAATCAATTGCACAACTAAAGTGGACCAAGTTGATGTTTTCTCTCTCTTTCTCTCACTCTCTCTCAAAAACAATAGTAATAATAATTAATAATAATACATAGCTATTATCTGCCAGCCACTGTGTTGGATACTGGAATAGAGCAGTAAACGGGTAAATAAGCTCCCTGGCAATTTACAGTTTGTATACTTGAAGGGATGGCAGACAATTCATAAGTAATTTCACAAGTAACCTTGTTCCAGACAGTGCCAAGCATTAAAAATAAACAACCACTGGCCTTTACTGGTCCAGACCCTTACCAGGACTTTGCACACCCTGGGTTGATTATCTCTGAAACATGCACAAGGCTCTCCCCTCCTCCTCATTTAGGTCTCAGCACTGATGTCACTGAGAGGCCTTCCGAGACCACCTTGCCTAATGTTAGTTCACCTTACTCCACTACTGTACAGCATGTCACCCTGTTTTAATTCATTTGGAGCATTTAGCTCTGTCTGAAACAATATTTTTCTACATTATTTATAAGAATATAATCTCCAGAAGGCCAGTTTTTCTTTTAATATGCAAGCAGGGAAATACTTTTAATTCTACCTTGTCCAAATTGTCCCATGAACTATGGAATGAAGAAAATATTTCTGACCTGTTTTCCAGAAATGTTCTAAAGAATATTTTAATAAGTATTAAATACTGAACATAATTTTATCTATATATTTATTTATTCATCTATTTATCTATTTTACATCTTTTTTATCTTCCCTTTTTAGATGAGAAGAGGGGAGATAGTGAGGGAGATTTCCGCATGCACCCCAACCAGGATCCACTCTGCAATTCTGTCTGGGGTCAATGCTTAAAAACTGAGCTATTTTTAGCAACTGAGGCTGACACTCTCGGGCCAGCTGAGCTATCATCAGTGCCCAGGCCAATATTTGAACCAATTGAGCCACTGGCTGAAAGAAGGGAAGAGGGAAAGAAAGGGAGAAGAAAGGAGGGAGAAGCAGATGGGTGTTTCTCCTGTGTGCCCTGACTGGGAATCAAACCCAGGACATCCATACACTGGGCTGACATTCTATCCACTTAGCAACTGACAAGGGCCTTATATCTTGTTTTAAAAAATCATACACACACACACACACACACACACACACACACACACACACACACACCCCAGCAGTTAATTTGTCTCTCACAGTACAGGAATTTGAAAATGCCATTTTCTCTAAATCTCAGTTTTTAAATGTCACTAATAATCCCATCTAAAGAATATTTTTCTGATTCTTAAACAATGTAATCAAAGCTCCCAGAAAAATATCAATATATAAGAATGGTGTGCCTACTAGATTGTCATGGAATTAGAGTTAGTAGTTTAGTGAATATTTGAACAAGTTTCCAGTAAAATGCTTCACTGTGTTCTTACACTAAAGCAAGGTTCTCCAAACTTTTTACACAGGGAACGAGTTCACTGTCCCTCAGACCATTGGAAAGCTAGACTATAAAAAAAAAACTATGAACAAATCCCTATGCACACTGCACATATCTTATTTTAAAGTAAAAAAAAAAAAGGAAACAAATACAATATTTAAAATAAAGAACAAGTCAACTTAAATCAACAAACTGACCAGTATTTCAATGGGAACTATGGGTGCAGATGCATCTTGTGCTCCTCTCACTGACCACCTATGAAAGAGGTGCCCCTTCCAGAAGTGCGGCGGGGGCCGGATAAATGGCCTCAGGGGGCCACATGCGCCTGCGGACCGTAGTTTGGGGACCCCTGCACTAAAGCATAACTTCTGACTAAAAAATCACAACATCGCCAGACAATTAAGTCAGGTTCTCAATGGCATGTTACAACAAATAATAAGGCAATGTGCACTGTCAGCAGAAAACCTTCCAGTCTATACTTCAGCCACTCAAGCAAAGAAACCACACAGGTACCAAAACTGTGCCGCTCCCTCCAGCCTTCTCAAGCCCAGTCACACACCGCCAGCGCCAGCGCCTAGTGTCAAGGCCTCACACAGCTGCAGCAGCAGCAGGCAACACCACTGAGGAGCTGTCTGACTGAAGAATATCGTGAGACAAAGGTCAGAGCTAAAGGAAACTTGGTCTCAGGGATATGGGCATGGCGCAGGGAGGTGCTGTATTTTCCTGAGATCAAATGCCTGGTTTAGTAGCAGAGAGCAATCTTGGCCTCTTGACTATTTAATCCTGTGGTAAAGAGCTGCTACATCCACATGGTCGGGTTTAAGTTCAAGGTTTAAGTAAACAACGGGACAAAGGAAATTATTTTTGTTTCTTCAATCAACATTTATTGGCAGCCTATTTGAGTGGATACAAACATTTTTTGAAGATTACAATTTTTTTTTCCGAAGTGAGAAGTGGGGGGAGGACGGGAGGTAGGCAGACAGACTCTCTCATGCACCCGACTAGGATCCACCGGGCATGTCCACCAGGGGACGATGCTCTGCCCATCTGGGGTGTTGCTCTGTTGCAATGGGAGCCATTCTAGCACTTGAGGCGGAGGTCATGGAAACATCCTCAGCACCTGGGCCAACTTTGCTCCAATGGAGCCTTGGCTGCGGGAGGGGAAGAGAGAGAGAGACAGAGAGAAAGGAGAGGGGGAAGGATGAAGAAGCAGATGGGCACTTCTCCTATGTGCCCTGGCCTGGAATCGAACCCAGGACTTCCACACACTGGACTGATGCTCTACCACTAAGCCAACCTGCCCTAGCCTGAAGATTACAAATTTGAAGAGCCCCAAAGAGTTCTATAGATATTTGAAAAAAATATTCTATCAGCCTTGTCCTACTCTCTACATCAGGGGTGCTCAATACGTCAATTGCGATCTACTACTGGTCGATGGCGAAGGAAGTGTGGGTAGATCGCATGACATTAAAAAGACATTCGTCTTTTGATTGGCATACAGGGTAGCCAATCTGACGTCTGAACTTTTGACACCCTACGTGTGCGCGTTAAACCACGCTAATTTGTTCAGTTACATTGCTGCGTAGTTAGCCTTCAATTTATTTAAACTAAATACAACAAAGTATATAAAAATGAGTGCCATAGCTGGTCCGAGTAAGAAGCCTAAAACCTACCACTTTCATACACAATGGGAGGAGATTTTTTTTCACTATGTCATATTCTAAGTGCATTTGCCTCATCTGTCCGTGTGCCATTGCTATTCCAAAGAAGGGAAATGTGGAGCGGCTTTTTTGGACTGTTCATAAAAACTATGACATTGACTTTCCTCCGAAAAGAGAGCTGAGAAGGAGAAAGGTGAAAGAAGAATACACAATATTAAATAGTAATAATAGTAACTTAAATAATGATAATATAGAAGAAATAAATTTATGTTTTGCATTTTTATTATAGGTAGATCATTTTGACTTGGTCATCTTATAAGTAGCTCGCAAGCTGAAAAAGTGTGGGCACCCCTGCTCTACATAACTGCTATATACCACCTGGCCTCAGTCTTCACCACGGCAAGGGTCCTGATGTCATCATAGGATGCTAAATTATAATAAAAAAAGATAGTAGAAATAAAGCAATGCTCAGACTATGTTTTGTATTGAAGCTCAAATAAAGAGCATACACAATATTTTGATATTCAGTACCTCATAATTTGTGAAACAATTTGGAATATCTCTATAGAAGTAAGGGGAGAAGAAAAAAGAGCATCAGTGAGAGCATGGGAGCAGGTGAAAGCTTGGTGCGCTGAAACAAATACGTGTAGTATAGCAGTGTGGTCAACGGTGACATTAGATTGAAGTGCATAAATTGTCATTTTTGTAAATAAAAAAATAGTTAACTATCAGTAATTTCATCACTTAATGTAATATATATTTTGAGGTACTAGAAGAGGCTGATGGAGAGGGGGCAAGGGTGGTTAGATTTATTCTACAGCCTGTGAGGAGTCACTAGAGAATTTTAAACAAAAGAGTGCCATTTTTTATTATTTATTTATGGAGAAATATTTTGGCCATGCAAGAAGAAAATTAGAGGAAAGGGGGCCTTGGAGACAGGTTCATGGAGTTAGCCTGGGACGAGCTGCCACTGCCCACTGCTCCTTAGAGCTTAGAAGAAAGAAAGGGGCAAGGAAAACATACCTGGGGGAAGAAGAGGAGAAGGCGGAGGGGAAAAGGAAAGGTGCGGGCATACTCCTGGAAGGGAGAGCACTGACATAATATTTATTTTATAATTACCATTCTGATAATATGGCTGAGCTTGAACACAATGAAACTAGATAAAAAGAAACCAGTTAGCCTGACCATACAATAGTGCAGTGGATAGAGCATCTGACTAGGATGCAGAGAACCCAGGTTCAAAATCCCAAGGTCAACAGCTTGAGCGCAGGCTCACCAGCTTGAGTAAGAAGTCACTCGCTCTGCTGTAGCCCCTCAGTCAAGACACACATGAGAAAGCAATCAATGAACAACTAAGGAGCCACAGCAAAGAAATAATGCTTCTCATCTCTCACCCTTCCTGTCTGCCTGTCCCTATCTGTCCCTTTCTCTGATTCTCTGTCAAAAAAAAAAGGGAGGGAGGGAGGGAGGGAGGAAGGAAGGAAGGAAGGAAGGAAGGAAGGAAGGAAGGAAGGAAGGAAGGAAGGAAGGAAGGAATATGTCCCCTCATTTGTTTCTCTGAACAAATTTTGGAAACTCATAAGACTATAATACAGTAAAAGTAAAGTGAATATTCTTAGAATGCTCAGTCTTCATTTCTTCAGCAAATTTTCAGACCTCACCTGCTTACAGGTAAAATTAAGTTGCATTTTTCTATGCTTTGCTAGCTTATGAGGCCTCCTTTGAGTTACTACAGAACCTTAACCCTTAGCAAGTTTCTAAGCGCCCTCCTCTACAGTCCCCTCAGGCTTATCGTGGACAATCCAGGGTAAGGCAACGTGGACCTGAATCCACCCATGCCACCTCCTCAAGGTAATTCACTGCACATGCGCAGTTGAGAAAGGCTCCTCACCTGCAAGACTGCAGATGCTCTGTTGGTGTGGAGCTTCTCAAAGGGCTACATCTTCCGCACGAGAAGCCCAAGACTTCCCTAAAGTTTTGAAAAATAGGACAATGTCTCTTTCTCTGATTTTTGATCACATGTTATCACCTGGGCACTCAGAGCAATACTATTTCCTAGAAAACAGTTTCTCCAGCGTCTTGCTCTACTACCAGCTTACCAAGCCGGGCAAGGACAATACCTCCCTGAAAAGTGTTCGTGGTGTGGTTTCTTAGTCAAACCATCCCAGCTCTGCAACCTTGGGCGCGTCTGATAGCTTCTCTGTACTTTGGTTTCCTTTATTACAAGGATACTAATAATTATTATTTGTTTGAGTTGTTGAAGATCAATTTAGATAATTCTATATTGTGCTAAGACTATCACTTGGTGCATAGTGATCACCTGACACGCACTAACTGCTGCTTTTCTCATAATCACATTTCTCACTTCATATCTCCCCACTTCCTCCTTGAGGCACAGCCCCACAAAACTTTCTCTGCTTCAGCAATCCTCCTTTCGCATCACCTCAAACAACTAGATAGCGAGACTAACTGGGGTGCTATTGGACTCGACTCATTCGAGAGATCGGAAAATCTAGACAGTCATATATTTTCAGAATTAATCTGCTTATTTTAACTCTACTGGAAATACCAGCAAAAGTAAATGTGTTAATTGTATTCTAAAAGTTAAACTCAATCTAATATACCAGCAGATAATGAGTTAATTAATGTTATCCAGGACTACAGTGAAGTTTCAACATCCTTAAGACCCACTTCACTCTCAAGCAGGCTCAAATTTTGCTCCAAGTATCTGGATGTAACGTTGGATAGTAAACAGTTGAACAGCAAGATTAATGTTTTACCACTGCAGCTTCCTTTCAAGTTTTCATGAACATGGCTGTGACTCTAAACCACAGACATAGTATCATCAGAAGAATCTGTCCTTCCTCCCCACTATTTATACCACTCCAGTTTTGCCTCTTTGTTTCGCCACCCTGTTTTGATCTCAGATTTCCGAATCACGTAACCTTTGAGTCATTCTTGACACCTCTCTTCCCCTTCCTTCCTGAACTTAATAAACTACCAACAAATTTGTTGCTACTTGTTGCAATATAATGCCTTCCCCGGCAGCAATAGCGCAAACCCCTATTGTTATAACCACCTTTCAGGGGGAATTCCAGCTAGAGGAGTTGGAGGCCTTGGTGGAAACCTGGGGCGGGACTGTTACAGCCTTTCTCTCACCCGCTCTTGTCCTGATTCACAAGGAGAACCAGCTCTCAGCTGCAGCACAGAAGGTGGGGAAATAACTGGGCAAGTCCTTCCTACCTGTCCAGAGTCTCAGAAACAGGGGGCTTTCCAATAAGGCGGGGCCAGTTTCTAGGCAAAGGAATGTGTGTTCCAAAGCCCAGCCTGGGATGGAGATTTTCACTTCCCCCCTTCCAAAATCCTTTGAAGCTGTGTAAAAGTTTTGCCAACACCAATCTTGAGAACTCCTCTGCTAACCAGGGGAGGGGTGGTTTCCTGCAGGCCTTTCACATGACGGAAGTGGAGGAACAATCATTTTGCAAGATTCTTCTCTTTAGACACCAAAATCTAAAAACCTAATAGAAATAAACTTTATGTAAGATAATGCATCATATAAAACAGTCAGTTCTAAAGGATAATAGCCACCTTACAGACTTGATACCATGATAATCTTATTATTATTATTATTATTATTATTATTATAAAGCGGTTTGTGTCTCTTTTTCCTTCAAAATCAGCTTAAACATTCCTGGCTCCTTAAATAATTTCAGACCCTTCCCCACCTTGATTGTACTTTTCTGAATGTGTTTTGGTTCTTGATTTCTCTTAAATATGGCACCCATGAGGCATTGCAGGACTCCTGGGAGGGAAGGGGTTGAAAGGTCAGCCCTTTGCCCCACATTGAAGTGTTTCCACATATTGACCTCAGTTAAAATTCATACTCCTTTTTCCACACGAACTACTACCAAATCCAGATCTTCTTTTCAAAATGAAGAAAATTGGGTTTGAAGGCTTTTGTTTATGGTTTATTTTTTATCTCTTTTATTTTTTTAAGGCAAATCAGAGAACATTAGAACTAAAGAGTTTATAGAAATTGCTGGTACAGCATCTTCAAGTTGTGAGTTACACTGCATTTATGGGTCATAAAACCAATCCAATAGGTCACCACCAGCTCTTTCTTTAGAAATGAAATAGAATAGAAAACATTCGAGTACATTGCATTTCTGAAGGGCAAATATTATTTCATGGAACTTTTGTTTTAGGTTATATACAGAGGCAGATTTAAAGGCAGGCACACCGGGCACATGCCCTGGGCTCTGAATTATAAAGGATCCCACAAAACCCCAACTTTACACTTTTTCCTAATGACAAGGGGTTCAATATTTTCTTCTGTGCCTGGAGCCTCAACCAACCTTAAACTGCCTCTGGTTATATCCATGTGTGTGGGTGAGAGTGTGTGTGTTTACTAAGTTATGATGAGCATTGAGTTTTGGTCAAGAAATTAAAAGTCACTGATCTAGCCTAAACAGGAACTAGCAGTGTGCTATAATGGATAAGCATGTGCTTGAAATTTAGTCATAAAATTCCTGGTTTTAAGTCTGGGCTCTGGCACTTAGGAATTGCATGACCACAGGATAATACTAAGCTTGGTTGAAACTTAGCTTAGTTACTCATCTGTAAAACAAGAATAACAACAGTATTTTTCTCAAAGAAGTGTTAAGGAGAAATAAACTAATACTTACTTAAAGGTTCTAAGCTCATACTACGTGCCAGGAATTATGACATGAACTTTACCTGCCTTGCCCACAACAATATTTTATGTTAAACATTATTGTTATCACCCATCAGACAATGAAATTGAGGCAGTTAGGTCCAGATGTTTCTACTTACACATTCCACTGCACTGGCCCTAAGTACACTCTGCCTCTATACAAATTTGATGATGCATTTAAAATACTTAGCAAAATTAGTATTAAGTGCTTAGTATTGACAAGAAGGAACCTTCAAAATTCAATGCCAATCAAAGCGCGGGCTCTCAAAGAGATGAAGTATTCATACTACTATGTAAGTTGATGCCTTACTTTTTCACCAGGAAAGTTTTGTTTGTTCGGCCCTACTAAACAATGTGTTTTGTGATGAAGTTCTGTGGCACCCTGACAGGAGTACAGGCAACAACAAGCAACTGGTGGTGTGTGAACTGAATCCTGAGTAGCACTGTTACATGACAGTGCTGTAATCAAAACAGTCATCATGGTTATGTTAGTATTTTCTGGGACACATATTTGGATTTCCTTTATCGTTGTCCAAAGGTATTTTTACCTACACCATCATAGGTAAACTTGCACATTTATCCCTGTTCACTTTCACCTTGTAGATTTCAGCCCATTGTAAGTTTTCAGAATCTTAAAAATATCATCCAAATGCACCAATTACACTGGGGAACAAAATTTTTATTGCATCCACAAAAAAAACAAAACAAAACACTTTTTCGCCTGACCAGGTGGTGGTGCAGTAGATAGAGCGTAGGACTGGGATGCAGAAGACACCGGTTCGAGACCCCAAGCTGGCCAGCTTGAGCGTGGGCCCATCTGGCTTGAGCAAAAGCTCGCCAGTTTGGACCCAAGGTTGCTGGCTCCAGCAAGGGGTTGCTCCATCTGCTGAAGGCCCATGGTCAAGGCACATGTGAGAAAGCAATCAATGAACAACTAAGATGTTGCGACGGCAATGAAAAACTAATGATTGATGCTTCTCACCTCTCTCCGTTCCTGTTTGTCTGTCCCTATCTATCCCTCTCTCTCTGTCCCTGTAAAAAAAAAAAACCCAAAAAAACAGTTTTTCTTACCTAATTCAAGTGTGCTGATCTCAAAACTGACATTAGTTTTTCTCTGTAAGCTACAGGTTTTTTTGCAATTCAAGATTTTAGTTTTTCATTTTATTGTAAAATTTTCAACATTTGGTTTAACATAATGAAATACAATGTCTTCTTGGGCATCATCTTTGTAAATATATAATAATTTATATAATGCAGTAAATATACTAATACACTAAAAGATATGACTGCATCAGAATTTGTCTACAATTTTGAAATAGAACATATTAAAACACTTATTTTAATCATAAAATTTGCAAAAAACATTTTAATTCTATTCAGTCAAAAATTTGCGTTTGTAGCTCTTGAGTTTGTGTGCTTGTTGAGAACAATCTCGTTTGACGCTTCAGCAGTAGTCTGCTCATCACTAACAGCTCCAAGATTTTTGGGAAACTTATCAAGGTAACTGTTTAGGAAGTGAATCTTAACACTCATGTTACACCCAATGTTGTGGAAAGCCAACAGCATCCTTTGAACCAGCAGTTCATGTTTTCTGCGTTTTTGTTGTCAAGGAAGTTCTTTGTAACTGCCACAAAAAACTGCCATGCTGCTTTCTCCTCCTTATTCATCTTCCTGGCAAATTCTTCGTCACGTATGAGAGTTCAAATTTGAGGTCCATTGAATACACCTGCTTTTATCTTCTTGAAAGACAAGGCAGGAAAAGCAGAAATAATATGTTGAAAGCATTCATTTTCTCTACTCAAAGCCTGAACAAAATGCTTCATTAAGCCAAGTTTGGTGTGAACTGGGGGAAAAATGATCCTGTCTCGACTGACTACAGGTTCATTCACAATATTTTGCATCCCTACTTCCAGAGCTTCACGTTTCGGCCACTCATTCTGTGTCCAGTGTTTCTCCCAAGCTCAGCTGTCCCACAAACACAAAAAGCAAGGATACTTTGTGAAACCTCTCTGTTGTCCTAGCAGGAAATTGACCGTTTTAAGATCCACACAAATGATCCAATTATGCTCCTCATACTTCAGGAAGTCGAGTACAATTTTTATGTCATTATAATCTTTTCACAGATGAGATGAATCACCAATTGGAACCACTGCATAAGCATTACCATTGTGTAAGAGAATACATTTCAGACTCCGTTTAGAGCTGTCAAGAAATAGCCGCCATTCTGTTGGACTGTGTGTTAACACCTAGCTGGCTGAGAAGACTACTGATATCATGTGTTGTAGTAATATAAGGTTATAGTAATTAAATATATAGAAATATAAAAATATGGAAGATATATAAAAATAATTATAATGATATTAAAATAATTATTGAAATTAAATAAAATTATACCATTTGGATAAGAATATAATGGCTTAGTACTATAACTCTGTAATGTGATAAATAGACTCTGACTTACAAGCAGGGCCCAGTTAGTATGTGTGTGAAGTTATACCTAGATAAGAAGTAGCTTGGTGTTATTTACATTAACTTTGTAAACTGATATAAATAAAACAGCTTAAAAAGTGGTTTGATGTAAACATTTCAGTAGATTGATGTAGAGGGGATTCCCTGCGAGGAACTCCCAAAAAGGTAGTTTGAAGTGATAATCCTATGGATTGACACCTGTTAGAAGGTGTTGGCCAGAAAAGGTACTAAAGCTGACTCCTGCTGCCTGCAGTAGTCGCCCAGACTCCAACGTTGATGTGGACTGTCTCCACACCGCTCTGAGCTCTGACCAAAACCAGCCGAGAGGAGCACACTGACGGGGCCCCCTTAAGCTGTACCCAGGCACACCAAAAAGATTTGTGAGTAATAAGTTGCCTGCGTGATTATTGCATCTAATTTGTGTGTCAGTCTTGTTTTTCCTCCAGTGGCACTTAACAGTAGCATCATCATACCCACCTCAAGAGTAGTCTTGAAGAGGCTGCCAGCCCTGCTGATAAGCAGGAGTGTCCCACTGCACAGGGAAGTTGAATCAGGGACGCCTGATCGACGTAGAGCTTGGGCTCTACTGGGACATCATGACAGTAAACAAAGTGCTTGTTTTCAGAAAAAAGGTCCACCAAAATTTGTTCACGCTTCCTGAAATGGGATACTTTAGCTGACCGGTGAAGTACATTCTGTTCTTGAAGCCTGGAGGCTAATAACTCAGCTGCTTTCTTTGATAGGCCCAAATCTCTTACTAAGTCATTCAATTCAGGTTGGCTAAACTGCTGAGGAGTTAATGACTGCTTGGCATCAAAGAAGACCCTTCAGATATTACAACCATTTTCTCATGCATCTTATCAAAATACACTTGATCACTATGTTCACTTTCTTCATCCTTAGAAGAAATAAAACCATTGAAAACTGGAACCAGGAGTGTCTCAGAGTGTGGGAAAGGTCGTATTGCTAAAGGAATATTAGGATATGTGATCATATGCCATATTTTCTTGCCGATGCCCTTTGTATGAATCAGACAGAAATAACAGTCACTGCTGTGGTCCTTAGGTTCACTCCAATCCATGGGAATACTGAAAGGCATTCCTTTGTGTTTCCCTTTTGTCCAGTCATGAAGCATTTCCGCACAACTATGACAAAAAATATGAGGAGCCTAATTCTTGTCTTGATTGCCAAGAGGAACTTGAAAATAGGCAATATATGCACATGTCACAAATCATGAAATACTGAGTCTTTGACGTTGGAGTGTATGACAGCCACATATAGAACAGAAGGTGTCAGGACTATTCTTACATTTACACCTACTCGAAGTAGCCATGATTCAATCTTAAAACAAAACAAGAGGGTGTTTTTTATCAGATAATAATTTCTTACATTAAAAAAAAACTACAATTATGTCAAAGTGATGTTTGTAAAACATTAATTGCCTTGTGGTTATGTTCAATACAAGAGTCATTGCCCTTTAACTATAATTTAAAAACCAATGCATGTCATTAACTGTAACAAAAGGGACTTAAAATTGCATAAAAACTAGAGCATGCACCAAAACAAAAAAGAATTTCAATTTGGAATCAGCAATACAGAAATATATAGAAAAAGTTCTGAAACCTCATGCAACAGAAAAAAAAAAAAAAAAAATTGTCCCCCAGTGTTATCTTCCTTGGTTTTGTGTCATCCACATACCTGCTAAGTATGCCCTTTGTGTCTTCATGGAAAATGCTAATACAAGGTTAATCAAAATAGAGCCAAGGACAGATCAGCTTTCAGTATAACAATGACAAGAACAATGATCTAGATGCCCTTAATGACTGTGTGCCTCCACATTACTGTGTCGTTTCCCAAACACAAACTCAGACATTCACTTTTCAAAAGGTGAAGGAAATGGAATGAAAACATTAGGAAATAAACTGCTTTGAAGGCTCCATCTGGTGGTGCACAAGCATTAATACACCTCAGTGACAAAACAAAGAGGAGGAGGCATTTACTGAGAAGTAGGTCATAACAGCACATGAAAGTTTAAAGAGTTATTTGCATCACTGTCTTGATCTGCACAGCGAATCCTTTATTCTCATAACATCTCAAATTAAAATCAGACTGGCCCTTTTCTTTTGTTCATCATTGTCAACTAAATAAATATAACATCACACTTATTTGATTCAGCCCAGAAAAAAAAATGTAATGAGCTACAAAAACATATCATCTTTAAAGTAATCTCTTTCATCCATAGTTGTAAATTTGAAATAAAAAAATTTTTTTCCCCTCATAATTTAGAAATTATCTTAAAGAATCATGCATTTAATGGTGGGCATCTTTAGAAAAGGGAGGGAATGCTGTTATGTTGGTCAACCAGCTTCCTTGTGATCTTAAAACATTGGTGCTAACCCACAAAACGGTGGCGAGCAGGCTCGGACTGAGGGGGCTGGGCGTAAGCCTTCCAGAAAAAGTCCGGGTCCGAAGCTGAGCAAAGGTGCTCACCTATGCCCTGCGCGCTAACGCTAGTGGCTTGAGTGACAGCCCCTCCCGCAAAGGAGAGGCAGAAACCACAGCAATAGCTGCAGTGAGCCGGCGCTGGCAACACCCACACCAAACCGCCCTAGGCAGCGACAGAGGGGGTGGCAAGCCTGCAGACAGACCACACCTGGAGAACACAAAGGCAACACATACTGGACTCCAGTGGCCACAACTTGCTTACACTCAGATAAAATGGGCAGGCAGAGGAATGCAAACCAAATCAACCAAGAGAAATCCCCAGAGAAGGTCCTGAATGAACCAGATATAACCAAACTACCAGAAGCAGACTTTAGAATAATGATAGTTAGGATGTTCAAAGAAATTAGAGCAACAATGGATAGTCACTATGAGCACCTAAATAAAGAGATAACAAGTATAAAAAATGAAATTGAAATAATAAAAAAGAACCAGACAGAAATGACAAATACAGTATCAGAACTGAAGACCACAATGGAAGGAATTAAAAGCAGGATAGATGACGCTGAGGATCGAATCAGTGAGTTAGAGGACACAATAAACATAGTTACAGAAGCAGAGAAAAAAAAAGGAAAAGAGATTCAAAAATGTGAGGAAACTCTAAGGGAGCTCTGTGACAACCTGAAGAGAAACAACATTCGCATCATAGGGGTACCTGAAGAAGAGGAAAGAGGACAGGAAATGGAAACTTTGTTCAATCAAATCATAGCCGAAAACTTCCCTAAATTAAGGCTGGGAAACATTCTACATGTCCAAGAGGTGCACAGAACCCCATTAAAGAGAAACCCAAAAAAGATCTACACCAAGACACATCATAGTTAAAATACCAAAGCTAATAGATAAAGAAAAATTCTTAAAAGCTGCTAGAGAAAAAAAGACTCTCACCTACAAAGGAGCCCCCATTAGGATGACTTCGGACTTCTCAACAGAAACACTTCAGGCCAGAAGGGAATGGCAAGATATAATCAAAGTAATGCAGAACAAGAACCTACAACCAAGACTACTTTATCCAGCAAGGCTAACGTTTAAAATTGAGGGAGAAATAAAGAGCTTTCCAGACAAAGAAAACCTCAAGGAATTCATTAAAACCAAACCAATCCTGCAAGAGATTTTAAGGGGCCTAGTGTGAACAGTTCAAAGGGAGAAAAGAATATAGCAAAAAAAAGAAAAATACAGCTTTAAAGAATAAAATGTCAATAAACAACTACATATCAATAATAACCTTAAATGTAAATGGACTAAATGATCCAATCAAAAGACATAGGGTAGCAGCGTGGATAAAGAAACAGGACCCATACATATGCTGTCTACAAGAGACACACCTTAAAACAAAAGACGCTCATAGACTGAAGATAAAAGGATGGAAAAAAATATTTCATGCAAATGGAAATGAAAAAAAAGCCGGGGTAGCAGTACTTATATCTGACAAAATGGACTTTAAAACGAAGACTGTAGTAAGAGATAAAGAAGGACACTACATAATGATAAAGGGAACAATTCAACAGGAAGATATAACTATTATAAATATCTACGCACCAAATATAGGAGCCCCGACATTCATAAAGCAGACTTTGATGGACATTAAGGGCGAGATTAACAGTAATACTATCATAGTAGGGGATTTCAATACCCCACTAACAACACTGGATAGATCCACAAGAAAGAAAATCAATAAAGAAACAGCAGACTTAAAGGATACACTAGATCAACTTGATTTAATAGATATATTCAGAACTTTTCACCCTAAAGCAGTAGAATATACATTCTTCTCAAGTGCTCATGGTACGTTTTCTAGGATAGACCACATGTTAGGACACAAAAAAGGCCTCAACACATTTAAGAAGATTGAAATTATATCAAGCATTTTCTCTGATCACAATGCCATGAAACTAGAAATTAACCACAAAAGAAAAACTGAAAAATACTCAAACACTTGGAAACTAAATAGCATGTTATTAAATAATGAATGGATTAACATTGAGATCAAAGAAGAAATAAAAAAGTTTCTAGAAACAAATGATAACGAGCATACGTCAACTCAAAATCTATGGGACACAGCAAAAGCAGTCCTGAGAGGGAAGTTTATTGCACTACAGGCATATCATAAGAAGCTAGAAAAAGAACATATAAGCAACTTAACCCTGCAGCTAAAAGAACTTGAAAAACAACAACAAATAAAATGCAGGACAAGTAGAAGGAAGGAAATAATAAAGATCAGAGCAGAAATAAATGACATAGAGGCTAAGGAAACAATACAGAGGATCAGTGAAACCAGAAGCTGGTTCTTCGAAAAGGTAAACAAGATTGATGAACCCTTAACTAGACTCATCAAGAAAAAAAGAGAGAGGTCTCAAATAGATAAAATTAGAAAGGACACTGGAGAAATTACAACTAATTCAACAGAGATACAAAGCATTGTAAGAAAATACTATGAAGAACTCTATGCCAAAAAATTTGACAATCTAGATGAAATGGACAAATTTCTTGAATCATATAAACTTCCAAAAATCAATCTGGAAGAATCAGAGCACCTGAACAGACCAATTACAACAGAGGAGATTGAAACAGTTATCAAAAAACTCCCAAAAAAGAAAAGTCCTGGGCCTGATGGCTTCACAAGTGAATTCTATCAAAAATTCAAAGAAGAATTAACTCCTATCCTCCTCAAGCTATTTCAAAAAATTCAAGAGGAAGGCATACTTCCAAACTCTTTTTATGAGGCGAGCATAATTCTGATCCCCAAACTGGGCAAAGACAACACAAAGAAAGAAAATTATAGGCCTATATCCCTGATGAATTTAGACGCTAAAATTCTCAACAAAATATTAGCCAACCGGATTCAGCAATATATGAAAAAAATCATACACCATGACCAAGTGGGATTTATTCTGGAGAGGCAAGGCTGGTACAATATTCGCAAATCAATCAATGTGATTCATCACATAAACAAAAGGAAGGACAAAAATCACATGATAATTTCAATAGATGCAGAAAAGGCATTTGATAAAATCCAGCACCCATTCATGCTTAAAACTCTCAATAAAGTGGGAATACAAGGAACATTCCTTAACATGATAAAGGCCATCTATGACAAACCCACAGCAAACATCATACTTAATGGACAAAAATTAAAAGCAATTCCCTTAAGATCAGGAACCAGGCAGGGTTGCCCACTCTCACCACTTTTATTCAACATAGTTCTGGAAGTCCTAGCTACAGCAATCAGACAAAAAGAAGAAATAAAAGGCATCCAAATTGGAAAAGAAGAAGTAAAACTGTCACTATTTGCAGATGATATGATATTGTACATAGAAAACCCTAAAGTCTCAGTTAAAAAACTACTGGACCTTATAAATGAATTCAGCAAGGTGGCAGGATATAAAATTAATACCCAGAAATCAGAGGCATTTCTATATACAAACAATGAACTGTCAGAAAAAGAAATTAAGGATTCAATCCCCTTCACTATTGCAGCCAAAAAAATAAAATACCTAGGAGTAAATTTAACCAAGGAGGTTTAGGACTTGTACTCAGAAAATTATAAAACATTGATAAAAGAAATCAAGGAAGATACAAACAAGTGGAAGCATATACCGTGCTCATGGCTAGGAAGAATAAACATCATTAAAATGTCTATATTACCCAAAGCAATTTATAAATTCAATGCAATACCAATTAAAATACCAATGACATACTTCAAAGATATAGAAAACATACTCCAAAAATTTATATGGAACCAAAAAAGAACACGAATAGCCTCAGCAATCTTAAAAAGAAAAAATAAAGCAGGAGGCATCACTCTTCCGGATATCAAGGTTTACTACAAGGCCATTATACCCAAGACTGCCTGGTACTGGCATAAGAACAGGCACAGTGATCAATGGAACAGAACAGAAAACCCAGAAATAAACCCACAGCTTTATGGACAACTGATATTTGACAAAGGAGGAAAGAACATACAATGAAGTAAAGACAGCCACTTTAACAAATGGTGCTGGGAAAATTGGACATCTACCTGCAAAAAAATGAAACTAGACCATCAACTTACTCCATGCACAAAAACAAATTCAAAATGGATAAAGGACTTAAACATAAGCCGTGAAACTATAAGCATCGTAGAAGAAAACATAGGCAGCAAGCTCTCCGACATCTGTAGCAGCAATTTATTTGCCGATTTATCTCCACGAGCAAATGAAATAAAAGGCAAGATAAACAAATGGGACTACATCAAACTAAAAAGCTTTTGCACAGCTAAAGACAATAAGAACAGAATAAAAAGACAAACTACACAATGGGAGAACATATTCGACAGCACGTCTGATAAGGGGTTAATAACCAAAATTTATAAAGAACTTATAAAACTCAACACCAGGAAAACAAACAATCCAATCAAAAAATGGGCAAAAGAAATGAATAGAAATTTTACCAAAGAAGACATACAGATGGCCAAAAGACATATGAAAAAATGCTCAACATCACTAATTATTAGAGAAATGCAAATTAAAACCACAATGAGATATCACCTCACACCAGTCAGAATGGCGCTCATCAGCAAAACAACACAGAACAAGTGCTGGCGAGGATGTGGAGAAAAGGGAACCCTTCTGCACTGCTGGTGGGAATGCAGACTGGTGCAGTCACTGTGGAAAACAGTTTGGAGATTCCTCAAAAAATTAAAAGTCGAACTGCCTTTTGACCCAGCTATCCCACTTTTAGGAATATACCCTAAGAACACTATAACACTGTTCGAAAAGAAGAAATGCGCCCCCATGTTTGTGGCAGCATTGTTCACAATAGCGAAGAGCTGGAAACAGCCCAAGTGTCCGTCAGAAGACGAGTGGATTAAAAAGCTTTGGTATATATATACTATGGAACAATATTCAGCCATAAGAAATGATGACATCGGATCATTTATAACAAAATGGATGTACCTTGATAACATTATACGGAGTGAAATAAGTAAATCAGAAAAAAAGAAAAACTGAGAACAGCATGATTTCAAACATAGGTGGGACATTAAAATGAGACTACGAGACACGTACAAGAGTGTGGTGGTTACGGGATGGGGGGAGGGAGGGGAGGGTGGGATAGGGAGAAGGGGAGGGACACAGGGAAAAACAGATAGAAGGTGACAGAGGACAATTTGACTTTGGGTAATGGGTATGCAGCACAATTGAATGATGGGATAATCTGGAGATGTTTTCGTTGTGCATGTGTACCCTGATTTATTGGTGTCACCCCATTAAAGTTAATAAAAAAAAAAAAAAGAAGGGATGATAACTTCACTTTGGCTTTTGAATTAACTTTAGGAAAGAAATATTACTAAATAAATAGGTTGAGAAAGTAGTGACATAAAAAAAAAACATTGGTGCTAATATGACAGCCTGATCATTCCGGGCTTGCTTTGCCCACAGCTGGGTCTTACCTCCTTCAGATGTCAGGTGATGCTGCATTCCTAGCTACTCAGATTTCTATTTCCTTCTAGGATTCATGACAGGTAGGACCAAGGATAGCTTTTGGGTTATTTTGTTATTCTCTTTGTTTTCTTTTTATTAAGTGAGAAGTGGGGAGGCACAGAGATAGACTCCCACATGCACTCCAACTGGGATTAACCCGGAAAGTCCCCTACCTGTTGATGCTCTGCTCATCTAGAGCCTTGCTCCATTGCTCAGCAACCAAACTATTTTTATTGACTGAGGTGAGGCCATAGTGCCATCCTCAGAGCCAGGGAATAACTTGCTCAAACCATTCAAACCATGGATGTGAGAAGGGAAAAGAGAGAAAGAGAGAAGGGGTAGAAGAGGTGGAGAAGCAGATGGTCATTTCTCCTGTGTGCCCTGACCAATAATAAAACCAGGACTTCCACATGCTGGGCCAAAGCTCTACCACTAAGCAAATCAGCCAGGACCCAAGCAGACCTTTCAAACACATCAATAAACACAAGTCTTTAGTGTGAGTCTAAAATAATTATAATTTAATCATCTAGTTTGGAAGGCAGGCCTGTTGGGGTGAGAATGGTACCAGAGCTGAAAATTACGATAAGAAAAATGAGGAATAGTAGTTACCTGAGTTATCAGTATCAGGAGTATGACTGTGTTCCCCTAACCAAACTCAAAAATCATGATCTGAAAGGGTAAATGTGAGAAAAATTTAAAAAAAAATCATTATTTGGTCAATTGGGCCAAGTGAGTGGTAATTTTTGAGAATCAAGAAAACAATTGGACCTGAAATTTTCCCAAAAGTTCATTATCTTAGAGGGTGGCTGATGTGTAAATAACTAATAACACATGATTCTAAAATTCTTGCTATGAGCTCTCTGAAAAAAAAAAAAAAAAGAATAGGCAGAAGTGGAATCTAGCAAGTTCTCTCACTTTCTCTCCAGAACCAAGAAGAGATATTTTGTCTACAAATTCTCTTTAGCCTGACCAGGTGGTGGTATAATGCATAGAGCATCAGCCTGGGACACAGAGGACTGAGGTTCAAAATCCCATGGTCTCTGGCTTCAGTGTGGGCTCATCTGGCTTGAGTGTAGACTCACCAGCTTGAGCGTGGAATCACCAACTTGAGCGTGTGGTCGCCAGCTTGAGCATGGGATCATACACATGACTCCATGGTCCCTAGCTTGAGCCCAAAGGTCACTGACTTGAAGCCCAAAGTCCCTGGCTTAAAGCTTACAGTAACCATCTTGAAGCCCAAGGTTGCTGACTTGAGCAAGGAGACATTGGCTCAGCTGGAGGCCCTCCCTCTCATCAAGGCATGTATGAGAAAACAATTGATGAACAACTAAAGTGGTGCAACTACAAATTGATGCTTCTCTTCTCTCTACTTTCCTGTCTACCTGTCCCTGTCTGTCTAACTAAAAAAAAAGTTAAAAATAAAAATTATCTTTACTATCAATTTAGTTTTATCAACTTTAAAATTAAAGCATCTTAACCCCATAATGCTTCTGGATATTTCATTTATGAATGTAGTTTTTTAACATGAAAACAACCTTAAAGCCAATTTAACAGAGCACCTTAGTTTCACAGATGAAAAAAATATTGCCCAATAATATAGACAGTCTTCCTGAAGAGCCTTTCCATTCTTATATCAGCTCATTATCACTCCCCTCTCCAAGCTTATTGCTAGATGACACTGCTTTGAAGGGTCGAAGATGTGGACAGCTAAAATCAGGTATAGTCATAGTACTTACAAATCACCCAAATGGTCAAAAAGAAAAATAAAATATTGCTAAATTCTTTATATTTACTTCAGGTAACTAAGAAAGTTGAGGGCTAAAACGAACTTTAACCAGAATATTCTTTTCTAAAGAAATGGGAGAAAGACACTCTGTATTTTGGCTGCCTCCAAAATTCTAGTCACATGTAAGTTGTGCTTTAGTCTACTTTGAGCAATATGACCAATCAAGCTGACCAAAGAAGTAAATAGGGGTGGTGGCTAGAAAGACCCTTCAGAAACAAGCTAATAAAATTTTGTTAACAATGGGTGATGGAAATCCCTAAATTTCATAAATTAAAAAAAGACTCCAAATGATATACAAAAGTTTTTTCTAGGGGATTCCACCAGGATTTCAGATTTGGCCCAAAAACTTGGATTTTAATGCCCAAGGGAGAAGAGGAGAAGAAAGAAGATGAGCTAGGACTGAGCCACCTGCTTAATGTGAAAATGTGTTGAAGAGCTAAAGAACATAGGAATCAGCAAGCAAATTTGCAATTTATGTAGTTGCCTTGCAATAAAAGATTACCTGTGGCCCAACCTATGGTGGCGCAGTGGATCAAGCGTAGACCTGGAATGCTGAGGTCAACGGTTCAAAACCCTGGGCTTTCCCAGTCAAGGCACATATGGGAGTTGATGTTTCCTGCTCCTCCCCCCTTCTCTCTCTCTCTCTCTCTCTCATCTTTCTTCTTTAAAATAAATAAATAAATAAAAATAATTTTAAAAAAAAGATTACCTGCCAGAATACACACCGTCAGACTATACCATGTACAGACATGAATTGATACCACCTACAAAGAGCAGTGCTCACATTGTGGAAATTAAACATAAAGATTTGTCCAAGATAGTTGAGAGCTGCTTCACAGGAACATTTGCAAAACCCTGGGCATACATTATATAGATGCCTTATAGAAAAGAAAGCTCAACCAAAAATAAATCAAAATTCAAAGTGACATAATCAAAACACTACATACAAGCAGCAGCCAAACTATATGAGGAACCACCATGAAAAAGAGATAGGCAGAATCAAAAAAGAAAGAATTATCACTCATAAATTAGAGGAAATAGAAAACTCTGAAAGACACCATTAAGAAGATACATTTAAAAAGAAGAAGGAAGATAAACAATAATGAAATGCAAAATAGCATTTTAAAGATTAAGAATATTTGGGCCTGATCAGTGGGGCACAATAGATAGAGCGTTGATCTGGGACACTGATGTCCCAGATTCAAACCCTGAGGTCACCAGCTTGAGCACAGGTTCATCCGGCTTGAGCACAGGCTCACCAGCTTGAGTACAAGGTCACCATCTTGAGCATGAGATCATCAAAATCATCTCGTGGTCTCTGGCTTGACCCCAGAAGTCAGTCACTGGTTTGAACCCAAGGTTACTGACTTAAACAAGGGGTCACTGGCTTGGCATGAGCCCTCAGTCAAGGCATATATGAGAAGCAATCAATAGACAACTAAAGTGATGCAGCTACACATTGATACTTCTCATCTCTCTCCCCTCCTGTCTGTCTTTCTCCCTCTCTATCTTCTGCTTAAAAAAAAAAAGAAAAGAGTATTTGAAAAAAATATATGAAATGAAGGAAGTTTAGAAAAAAGTTACTTGAATTTTCAGATTCAGCAAAAAGATGTAGAAAGCTGGAAAGTGTCAAGTCATCCTTATAATCAGAAAAATAGTGAACAAACTGCAAATCAATTACTTTTCTTGAACCTCTTAGAGAATGAAGGTCACAAGATCAAACAGCTAACAAAATATTTTTAAAGAGACAGGTGCCAGCAGGAAGAAACAGAACTCGAACCTTTCCATTCCTAAGACCAATTTTGTCTCAGGCCATACAAGTCAATAAGGAAATTCAGCTAGAAATATTTAATGAACTACTAAAGGCCAAGAGGAAAAGCAGAATGAGTTTAGAACCCTGGTGACTTCAGGAAGGGAGAAAGCAAAGGTGGCAGTCGTATAACCTCACTGCCAGCAGTCTAAATCTATAAGAAATGTTAAGAGAGACTGTTTAGTCTGAAGAAATATGGATCAGAAACTGAGATCTACCCAAAGAAATATGCAGTATTAGAAATGAAAAATGTGAGCTAAAATAAAATTTATTAGTTTTAATTGCTCTAAAAGGAAATTTAATATATAAAGAATCATAATACTGTATTTTGTATTGATAACTTACATAAAAGTAAAGTGTATGACAATAATAGCACAAAAGACAGTAATCAGGAATTGAGAATATACTGTTATATAAGTTCCTTATATATAGCATATAAATAAGATACCATTATTTGAAGACAGGCTTAGATTATTTTAAGATATATTATAAACCTTAAGGTCAGAACTAAATAAAATTTTGAGGTATAAATGACTTACATTTTTAAAAAGATTAAATAAAATAAGAAAAAATGCTCAAATAAAGCCAAAGGCATTAAAAAAGGAAATAAACAAAAAAGAAATGGAAAAAATAGAAGACAGCAAGATGGTAAATGGTAATTTTAATTCAACATTCTTAATGATTACTTTAAATGTGCCTCATCTAAACAATTTCAAAGAAACAGACTGTCATAGACCCAAATATATGTTGTTTCCAAGAATCTTACTTTAAACATGGAGATCTAGATGGGTTAGAAGTAAAAGTACAGAAAAATATACATGGTGTAAAAAGTAATGAAAAGGTAGCTGGAGTAGCAATATTGATTTCAGACAGTTTACTTAAGTTAAAGAATATTATCAGTAATAAAATGAAAATTAATAATAAAGCTATAAAATTTTCAAGAAAAGTTTCTACGCAAATAACTATACTAAATGGGTATTACTTAACAACAGAGTTTCAAAATAAGAAGGAAAACTTGATAGGTTTGAAAGAAGAAATAGATGATTCCACAATTATAGTTGGAAAAATCAAGACTTCTCTTTCAGTAAATGATTAAACAAATAGGCAGAAAAATCAGTTTAAGTAAAGAGACTTGAACAACCAGCTTGACTTTTAATTGCCATGTAGGTAGAAAACTCTTACCCAATAACAGCAGAACACATATTTTTAACAATAGCACATGGCATATTCACCAAGAGGGACAATATTCTGGGCCATAAAATAAACCCCTGACAAATTTAAAATCATAGAAATCATACAAAATGTGTTTTTAAATTATAAGCAGAATTAAATTAAAATTCAATAACAAATTAAGGAGGAAAAACCAAATATTTAAAAATTAAATATTGCATGCTTCTAAGAGAACTTTTCACCCAAATTAAAAGTATTTTGAACTGAATAAAAATGAAAACACAACATAATGAAAGTTTTTCAGATACAGCTAAAACATGGCTCAGAAGTAATTTATAGTATTAAATACAGAAAGAAAACAGATCAGACTTAAATTTTTACCTTATGAATTTAGAGAAAGTATATTAAACCAAAAGCAAACAGAAGGAATCAAATACTAATCATAAAAGTGAAAATTATGAAATTAAAAGCAGCAAAACATAAAGGAAACAAATAAAGTCAAAATCAGATTTTTTGAGAAAGTTAATAAAATTCATAAGCCTTTAGTGAGTCTAACCCATAGAAAAGGGGGTGAGTAGCAATATCAGGAATAATAAGTCAGTAGGAGGTAAATTGAAATATCAATAAATAAAAATATATGATGCTAATAGAAATAAAGGGATAACACGAAAAGAAACAATTTAAAAAATTAAAATCTAGTTGTCTTTGTGGGGTGAAAATTAGGGATGAGAATGTTGGGAATAGGGTGTTCCTTTTATTATAATCTTTGGTGACTTTAGGCAAAATACATGTAGCACTCTGTGTGATGCCACAGTCAATGTTTAGAGAAAAAAATATATGCATGTGTATTTACAGTACTGAAAGAGAGAAATTACCAGCTGAGAACACTATATCCCTCAAAGTTATCCTTCAAATCTAAAGGAGAAATAAAAACGTTTCCAGACATACAGAAGCTGAGGGAATTTATAATCAGAAAAACTCACACTGCAGGAAATACTCAAGGGGATTATTCTATTGAATACAAGGAACCAAACAACACAAAACTACAAGTAAAAGCTCCAACAAGGTTACAGTATAAATAAAGATAATCTGTGATAACAAAAACATAAAGAAAAGAGGATAAAAGTCTGAAGTAGCAAAGAAGGATGGAGTGCAGAATATGGAGACAAAGAACCTTAGTACATATGAAACTTTTTTTCCATTAACCAACCTAACAGTAACGACCCACAAAAAATCCAAAACTGAAATACATAGTTTAAAAAAGAGGATATAGAGGAAAGGAGCATGGAAAACCACCAATTAAAAAAAAACTGACACAAAAGAGAAGAACCAATGAAGATGAGAGCCACCAGAAAACAAAATGCATACTGGTTATAAAAAATTATCATGTGTCAATAATTACCATAAATGTAAATGGACTGAACTCACCAATAAAGGGGCACAGCATAGTAGATTGGACCAAAGAGCAAAACGCAATTATATGTGACCTTCAGGAAACATATTTAAGCAGCAGGGACAAAAGTAGATTCAAATGAAAGGTTGGAAAGCAATTGTCCAAGCAAATAATACCCAAAGAAAACAAACTTAGCAATTCTTGTATCTGACAATACTAACTTTAAGATAAAAAGGTAGCAAGAGACAAAGATGGACATTTTATAATTGTAAAGGGGACACTATATCACAAAAACATCACACTTCTTAATTTATATGTACTAAGTCAAGGAGCACCAAAATATATGACACCTACTAACAGAACAAAAAGCAGATAGACAAAAACACAATCATATTAGGAGGTTTGAACACACCATTGACAGTTTAGATATATCATCCAAACAAAAATTTAATTTTTAAAATCTGTTTAATGACACACTAAGCCAAATAGACATAATAGTCATCTACAAAACAATTCATACCAGAACATAAGATTATATATTCTTCTCCAAAGTACGTGGAACATTCTCAAGGATAGACTATATGATGAGCCACAAAACTAACTTCAACAACAACAACAAAAGATTAAAATTATACCAACCATATTTTCTGACTATAAGGCTTTGAAATGATAATTCAATGGCAAAAATAAAGTAGAAATCTCCACAAAAATGTAAATATTAAACAACATAGTTCTTTAAAAATAACTGGGTTAAAGAAGAAATAAAAACAGAAATCAAAAGATATGCATAGACAAATGAGAAAGACAACATGACATGTCAAAACTTCTGGGATGCAACAAAAGCAGTAATAAGAGAGAAGTTTATATCATTACAGCCTTATATAAAGAAACAAGAGAGCTTCCCAAGTAAACAATCTAATGTTACATCTTTAAGAACTTGGAAAAGAAGGACGAAGACAACTGAAAGTCATTAGAGAAACAAAATAGTAAACTTTAAAGCAGAACTAAATAAAATTGAGAACAAAAGACTATAGAAAAAATTAGGACATCAGAGTAATGGTAGTGTGAGAACTACTCTTGGTCCCTCCACTTGAAATTTCAACAAGTTGAACAACTATAACACAGTGAAGGAACCCCAGCTGGGCTAGCAGGTGCACCTGAAAGATCCATGAACCAAATGGACTAAAGGTGGGACAGGGTGAAAATGGGGGTGGAAGATAAAACACACTTGTAGTGGGCTTTGAAGAGAAGAGGAGTCAAACCTAGAGTGACTGGGTTTTTGTTTTCATTTTTTCTCTGCTGGACTGTGGGTAGGAGAGAAGTTCAAATTGTTTGGATTTGATCTGAGGGGTCCAAAGAAGGAAACTCAGAATGACTGGGTCTCTTCTTGCTGAGAGGAGCAATGAGACAGGGGAGCAGAGGGGGAGATAAACAAAAGTGACCAGAGAATGGGGTCACAGCCAGTCTTCCCATGGTCTGACTGTAACCTGCACTTGGAAGAGACAGAGAAAACTAAAGTGTGATCCTCAGCCTCTAAGATCCCACCTCCCTCACTTCACTGTATGGAGATTGGCAGAGACAAACCCCACAGCTAGCTCTCCAGAGCCACTCTCTCCACTAAAGAACAGAGGTGCTCCATGTCCAGTTCCCAGGTCTGTTGAGACATGAGAAGGAATGCCCAGAATTCTGAGATTACCATTACCAGAGCCATAAAGGCAGAAAGCTGAAGACATCAAGCTAAAGCCATTAAGCTAAAGCTGTAAAACCTTCACAACTCACCCCACCCATCAACTCAACTGCAGCACTGACTACATCATTGCGATAGCAACGTCTCAGCAGTGGACAGCCAAAGAACTTCACAGAGCTAAAAGTTGTAATACAGCAACACTTACTAAAAGAAACCTCTCAAAACTAATTTTTTTTATTTTTTCCTGTTTTCTTCTTATATTTTCCCTTTTTATAAAATAATTTATTTTCTTTAAATATTATATTTTGTATACTTATTTACTGTGTTGATTTGTTTTTTATGTTTTGGTTTTATATCTTTTTCCCTGTGGTTCTTCTTCTAAAATTTATATTTTTTATTTTGATTGGTCATTTATTTAGTCTTTTTTTGATAGGGTTCTTAACAATACCATTCTCAAATGCCATCAAGGAAAATGAAATCAAATGCCATGGCTACACAAGACAAATACATAGTTCAGAAAGAAAATTTTTAAACTCCAGAAAAAATCTCAATCATATAGAAATCTTGGAGTTAAATGATAAAGAATTCAAAGTTGAAGTTCTGAAAATACTCAATGAATGTGAGAAGATACCAATAGGCAATTTAATAAGCTCAGAAAAAAAGTTAATGAACAAAATAAATATCTCACAAAAAGAATTGAAACTTTAAAAACAGAGATGAAAATTTCCACATGTGAATTGAAAATTGAGGTAGCAAGTTTAGCTAATAGAATAAGCCTGAGGAAAGAAAGGACCAGTGACATTGAAGACAGTCAACAAGGGATGCTACAGAAAGAAGAGGATAGAGAACAAATTGAAAAAACTGAGAGAGTTCTACAAATATTGTCTGACTCCAACAGAAAGAACAATATAAGAATAACAGTTATTTCAGAAGAAAAGAAGAAGGGAATAGAGAGCCTATTCAAACAAATAATTGATGAGAATTTTCTTTTCTTTCTTTTTGTTTTTTTTTACAGGGACAGAGAGAGAGTCAGAGAGAGGGATAGATAGGGACAGACAGACAGAAATGGAGAGAGGTGAGAAGCAACAATCATTAGCTTTTCGTTGCCATTGCTACACCTTAGTTGTTCATTGATTGCTTTCTCACATGTGCCTTGACCGCGGGCCTTCAGCAGACCAAGCCACCTCTTGCTGGAACCAGCAACCTTGGGACCAAGCTGGTGAGCTTTTGCTCAAGCCAGATGGGCCCGTGCTCAAGCTGGCGACCTCGGGGTCTCAAACCTGGGTCTTCTGCATCCCAGTTCAATGCTCTATCCACTGCACCACTGCCTGGTCAGGCTTGATGAGAATTATTTATGGAAAGAGTTAGAGCCTTAAAATCCAAGAAGCAAACAGAATGTAGAGTTACCACAATCCAGACCTACTCCAACACATCATAATAAAATTGTCAATAATCAATGACAAGAAAGAATCCTCCAGGCAGCTAGGGAAAAGAAGACAATAACATATAAAGGAAAGTCTATTAGGTTATCATCAGACTTCTCAGCAGACACTCTACAAGCCAGAAGAGTATACACAAACATTCAAAATATTGAAAGAGAGAAATTATCAGCCAAGAATAATATATCCATCAAAGTTATCCTTCAAATATGAAAGAAAAATAAAAACTTTTATAGACATACAGAAACTGAGGGAATTTTTCACTAAAAAATCCCCATTGAAGGAAATACTCAATGAGGTTATTTGGCCAGATAAAAGAAATCAAAACTACAAATAAAATTTCCAACAATATCACAACGAAAACAAGGAAAACCTGTGACAACAAAAACATGAAAAAAGAGAGTATAAAAATCTGCAGTAACAAAAGAGAATGCAGTGCAAAAGCACTCATAAGACAAAGGACTCTTGTACATATAAACATTTTTCTTTTAATAACCTAATAGTAACCACCCACCCACACAAAAAAAAGCCACCACTGAAACACACAATTTAAAAAAAGAAGAAACAGCCTGACCTGTGGTGGCGCAGTGGATAAAGCGTTGACCTGGGAACACTGAGGTAACCAGTTCAAAACCCTGCACTGGTCTGGTCAAGGCACATATGGAAGTTGATGCTTCCAGCTCCTCCCCCCTTTCTCTCTTTCTCTCTCTCTCTCTCTCTCTCACTCTGTGTCTCCTCTCTAAAATGCATAAAATAAAAATAAAATTTAAAAAAATAAAACCACTTTAAAAAAAAATAAAAAAAGAAGAAACATGGGAATGAAGCATGGAATACCACCAAACAAAAACAACTAACAAAGAAAAGAAAAGAACAAAACAAGACACAGAGCTACCAGAAAACAAAACATAAAATAGCTATAGGAAATCCTCAACTGTCAATAATTACCATAAAAGTAAATGGACTGAGATCACCAATAAAGCACTGAGTAGCAGAGTGGATCAAAAGCAAAATCCAATCATATGCTGTCTTTAAGAGACATGTCTAGGCTACAAGGACAAAAGTATATTCAAAGTGAAAAGTTGGAAATGATTTTCCAAGCAAATAATATCTAAAGAAAAGCAGATGTATCCATACTCACATATGACAATGCTGGCTTCAAGACAACAAAGGTAACCAGAGAAAATTATAGACATTTCATAATCGTAAATGGGACATTATATCAAGAAGACATAATACTTGTTGATATATATGCACCAAATCAGGGAGCGCCTAAATATATAAGACATCTACTAACCTATCTAAAATAGAAGCAGACAAAAAACTATCATACTTGAAGATTTCAACACACCATTGATGGCTTTAGATAGATTATCCAAACAGAAAATCAATAAAGAAATATTGGCCCTAAACAACACAGTAGACCAAGTGAACATAATAGACATTTACAGGACATTTTATGCCAGAACATCAGATTATACATTTTTTCCAGTGTTCATGAAACATTCTCAAGGATAGACCATATGTTGGGTTACAAAACTAATATCAACAAATTCAGGAAGATTGAAATTATACCAAGCATATTTTCTGATCATAACTATTTAAAATTAGAATTCACCTGCAAAAAATAAGTAAAGAAACCCACAAAAATGTGAAAATTAAACAACATACTTTTAAAAGATGACTGGGTCAAAGAAGAAATAAAAACAGAGATCAAAAGATATACACAGACAAATGACATATGGCATATCAAAATTTCTGGGATGCTGTGAAAGCAGTAATAAAAGGAAAGTCTATATCATTACAGGCTTACATCAAGAAATAAGAAACCTCATGTAAATAACCTAGCATCACAACTTAAGGAACTAGAAAAAGAAGAACAAAGGCAACCCAAAGTCAGCAGAAGAAAGGAAAAAGTAAAAATTAAAGCAGAATTAAATGAAATGAAGAACAAAATAATTACAGAAAAAATTAATACAACAAAGAGCTGATTCTTTGAAAAGATCAATAAAATTGACAACCCACTGACTAGATTAACTAAGGAAAAAAGAGGAAGGACTCATGTAAACAAAATCCAAAATGAAAGAGAAATTACCACAGACATCATAAATATACAAAGTATCAGAGTAGAATATTATGAAAGGTTATATGCCTCTAAATTTAACAACCTAGAAGAAATAGATAAATTCCTAGAACTATATAAGTTACCTAGAATAAGTCATGAAAAAGTGTAAAATCTAAATAGACATATATAAACCTCCCCAAAAACAAAAGTCCAGGATCAGATGGATTGACTAGTGAATTTTTCCGAACATTCAAAGAAGATTTGCTATCTATCCTTTTCAAAGTCTTCCAAGAAATAGAAGGAATACTCTGCAACACATTTTATGAAGCCAACATAACCCTCATACCAAAACCTGGCAAGTACTGCACACACACACAAAAAAACTACAGAACAATATCTCTAAGAAATACAGAAGCAAAAATCCTAAACAACAACAAATATATATATATATATAATGATTAAGTGGGATTCATTACAGGAGCACAAGAATAGTTCAACATATAGAAATCAATCAACATAATATACATCAACAAAACAAGAAACAAACATTATATGATCCTATCAGTAGATGCAGAAAAAGCATTTGATAACATACAACATCCCTTTATGTTTAAAACACTCAATAAAATCAGAATAGAAAAAAAAGTACCTTAACATAATAAAGATCACATATGACAAACCTTCAACTCATAATATACTAAATGGTGAAAAAATGAAGGCCTTTCCTAAAATCAGGGGCAAGACAAGGCTTTCCACTCTCTTTATTCTTATTCAACATAGTTCTGGAAGTTTTATCCTGAGTGATCAAGCAAGGGAAACAAATAAAAGGCATTCATATGAGAAAGAAGAAGTAATGTTACCACTTTTTGCAAATGACATGATCCCGTTTATAGATAACCCCATGACTCCACCAAAAAACTATTAGAAGCAATTAACCAATACAGTAAAGTCACAGGATAAAAAAAACAATACACAAAAGTCCACTGCTTCCCCATATGCCAATGATGAAACAGCACAAAATGAACTCAAAAAATCAATTCTTTTTACAATTGCAAAAAAAAAATACCTAAGAATAAACTTAACAAAGGATGTGAAGGATCTGTATACTGAAAATACAAAACATTATTGAGAG
This sequence comes from Rhynchonycteris naso, assembly GCA_037038555.1. Taxonomy (NCBI): domain Eukaryota; kingdom Metazoa; phylum Chordata; class Mammalia; order Chiroptera; family Emballonuridae; genus Rhynchonycteris; species Rhynchonycteris naso. Next base: position 237,662,678 of record CM072998.1, read on the forward strand.
AAATTGGAAAAGACACAGTGAAATAAAAAAATATTTCAGGTTCATGGATTGGAAGAATCAACATAATTAGAATGCCCATATTACCCAAAGAATATACAAATTTAATGCAATTCCCATAAAAATTCCAATGTCATTTTTAAAGCAATAGAACAAAAAAATTCCAGGTTTATATGGAACCATAAAAAAACCCAGATAGCCAAAGCAATCCTGAAGAAAAAAATAAAGCTGAAGGTATCATACTACCTGACTTCAAATTATACTATAGAGCCATGATAATCAAAACAGCATGGTATTGGCAGAAAAACATGCATACAGACCAATGGAACACAATCAAGAGCCCAGAAATAAAACCACACACATATGAACAAATCATCTTAAACAAAGGAGCCAAAAAATCAGGCAATGGAGAAAAGAAAGCCTCTTTAATAATGGCAATGTGAAAATTGAAAAGCCACATGCGAAAGAATAAAACATACTATAGTTTGGTCCCCTGCAGGAAAAAGAAATTATTTCAAAAAGGATCAAAGACCTAAATATAAGATCTGAAACAATAAATTACATATAATAAAACATAAGTAATAAGTTTATGGACCTTGCCCATAGGGAACAATTCATGAATTTGACCCCATAGTCAAGAGAAGTAAAGGCAAAAATAAGTGAATGGGACAGTATCAAGCTAAAAAGCTTATGCACAGCGAAAGAAACTGACAATAAAACTAATAGGCAGCCAACTAAATGAGAGATATTTGCAAACAACAGCTCCGATAAGTTATTAATATCCAAAATATGTAAAGAACTCACAAAGTTCAGCAACAAACAAGCGAACAATACAATTTAAAAATGGGGAAAGGACCTGAACAGACACTTCTCCCAAGAAGACATACAAATGGCCAACAGATATATGAAAAAATGCTCTCTTCACTAGCAATTCGAGAAATGCAAATGAAAACTACAATGAGATATCACCTCACACCTGTTAGATTGGCTATTATCAACACAACAGTTAATAACTAGTGTTGGAGAGGCTTTGGAAAAAAAGAAACCCTCGTTTGCTGCTTGTGGGAATGTAAATTGGTACAGCCATTATGGAAGAAATTATAGTGCTTTCTCAAAAACTTAAGAATTGAATCACCATATTACCCAGCAATCCCTCTACTGTGTATCTACCAAAAAAAACTCTACAACATTGGTACTTGAAGGTACATGCACTCCCATGTTCATCATAACATTATTCATGGTGGCCAAAACATAGAAACAACCAAAGTGTCCCTTGATAGAGGATTGAATAAACAAGATGTGGTACATATATACAATGGAATACTACTCAGCCATAAGTAATTATCACATATTGCCATTTACGATAACATGGATGAACCTTGAGACCATTATACTAAGTGAAATAAGTAAATCAGAGAAAGCTAAGAACTATATGATTTTACAAATAGGTGGGATATAAAACTGAGACTCATGGACATAGGTAAAAGTTAAGTGGTTAACCAGGAAAGGGGATGAGAGGGCAGGAGAATAGTGAGACAAATATAAGGTGATGGAAAATGATTAGACTTTGGGTGATAGGCATGCAACACAATCAACTGTTTGAATGCTATCGAGATGTTCACCTGAAATCTATGTACTCTTATTGGTCAAAGTAACTACAGTAAATTTAATTTCTAAATAAGAACTTTAATTAAAAAATGAAACCAAAAATAAACACTACTTAAAACCCTCTGGAGTTTTTTAAGTCATAATTTTATTAAATGTTACAGGACTTGGTTAACTAGCTTACTTCAAAGACCCATTCTATATAGAAAATAATTACTCAAAGGTGAAATGACAGAAGAATTATTACCTTTATGATCAGTTGCATATATACAAAATTCATTAAATATGAAATAATTTTTAAAAATCATATAATAAGCAAAGGAATCCACTAAGTCCCAGCACTGAGTTTATAGCTAGGTTATAAATTTGACACCCTACAATATCCCCTTTAATAATTATTGCATTACACCAATCACTTTTCTGATCATTTATTCTTTCATAAAATATTTTTGAGTTCATACTCTGTTGGAGAAGGTTATAAAGTGCTATGGATGAATAGATGGGTTTGTGCACTTTCAACATGGTTGTAAATCCTGTTTAGAAATAAGAATGTATTGAGGTCTGTGGGAGAGCCTTGGTGTGTTAGTGGGAGGCAGAGAGTGTGGTGGAATTTGCAGTAGGGAACAGAGTAGGAAGTTTGGGAACATCGTAACAGGCAGTGGCCCATGGGGCCCCCATTTGCCCTGGAGGCTGGCTGGGGCAGCACCTGAGGAAAGGACTGCAGCTGAGGGATCTCCCATATCCAGGTGGCGTCACTGGACTCAGGGCAAGCTGAAGTAGCTCCAGCCTTAGGCAGAGCCCCAGGGAAGCCATAGATTGGAGTTCACCTTCAAGGTGCCTTTCTCATCCTATATGAACCCCAGGTGCTAACCCTCCTATAGTTTCTTGCTTTGGAGCTCACAGTGACCAGCTGTGACCCATTTATTTGATTAACTGCTGAAGACTGACCTCCTGCAAAGTTCCACCACCTTGCTTCCATATAAAACTTGCTTAATCAGCTTTCATAAAGGTTCATACCATCCAATACTTAGTGCTCTTATTTTTGCTAAGTTTCAGCTCAAAAAAGAGGGTTGAGGTCCCAAGAGTGTCCAGTCCTTGGCAGTGCACTCTTCCCTAAGGTCATAATTTTTGTAGTAATTGCCACTTTCTTTGAGGGCTTAATTGTCTGTATTGGCCCTCTGCCTACTTGTTTAGACTGGTGCTTAAATATTGCCTACTGTAGAAAATAAAACTGAGCTAATGGTTTGAAATAATAAAATAAAAATTGGAAAGTATTCTTTCCATATCAAAAATGTTATAAAGGTTTGTTGTGTTCTCAAGGTAACCCAAGGATGCTAATTAAGCTGTCACATTTTGAGAACTAGACTCATTAAACCACAGTCAGAACGGACTACTGGATTAAGAGTTCTAACAAATTGAATTGCCCTTCACAACAGTGTTTTAAATTCTTGAGGATACCAAAAGTTTATCTCTGCCAAAACACTCTCCCTCTTCTCATTTGGTTCCTGATAAAAGTCATGGGAGATCTTTCTGATGCAGAATTTGTCTTGCTTTGAAAGAACAGAACATTTTCAATGTGGGAGAGTGCTGAAGCTCTGGCCACTGGACTAAGAAGGAAGTCCATCTTAGGTACATGTGGTAATATCTTCTTAGATGAATGACCAAGGAAGTAGAGGTATTATGAGAATCATGAAATCAGAAACCCTGGAGGGATTGAAGTGCGGTGAAGTGGTTTATAACAGGAAGTGTGAAGAATGTAAGATATTGAAGGGATTTCTAGAAGTAGATGTTCATTTATATAAGTAGCAGCAATTGTCAAAAGAAAAGATGCAGTAACATAAAATAAAGTGTTTGAACTCAGTCACTCATCTATTTAACAGAACATAGGAGCCACATTGCTATTTCCATTTTTAACAGGTAGAGTCATTACATCTTATTAAATCAGTCTAAGTCTATTGGGTGTATAATTGTCAGTTTTTATGCATTGTGTTACATCTTAATAACTTATAGGTTTCTATAATTGTATTTAAGACACTTTCTTCCAGAGCCCACAACAAATAATTACCAATACTAAGGTGCTTGAAGATTTTACTTCTTTTGTGTTATGTCATGGAGGACAAAACATACAGTTGATTTGACACTCCAGCAAAATAATGAAATTAGTTAATTTCTGGATGATTAGCAAACTTTTATGGTAAATATAGTGGCTTAATGAAGAGAGGTCATATGTATACGAGCTTCTGAATGTATATAGTTTAAGATAATGGGGGAAAGTAAATGCTTTGTTTTGAAACTGGAATGATGAATTTATATATATTGATTGTATTGGAAGCAAGAAACTGTGGTTTAAATAACTCGGCTAATCAGCCTAGGTAATAGGTGTTGTGACTTCATATCTTACATCTCATTCTTTCAAAATACAAGTAATCAACAATACTGCATAGCATTATAATCAAGAGCTTAAGAATCTGATAAAATAAAAATAAATTACTGAATCGGTAACATAATTTTCTACTCTCTGGTGACATTTGGGGAAGGCTCTGAAGTAAATTTCCTTTCAACTTTTCTAGAATTGTAAAATTTATTGATGTGTGGCAGATGCTATTGATATAGACCATCTAACTTTTTGATGTGTTGGGTAGTTGATTATTTATTGCCAAGTTTTGCTGTATGTATGTTTTGGGGGAGTTAGATGGGGAGTTGGTAATTTAGTGATCTCTAAGATCTTAAAATAAAATGGAGTACCAGTTGTTATATGTTGTGCTCTTTCTTTCCGTTTTATTTTCCAATTGAGAAATAGCTAACATAACAGTGTATAGGTTTAAGATGTACAATATGTTTATTTCATATATTTATATATTGTAATACGATCAACATTGTAACATGAGCTAACTCCTCGATCACATCACTTCTGAGAACAGTTAAGATCTAGACTCTCAGCATTTTTCAAGTCTATTATATAGTGTTGTTCCCTATACTCACTATTTGTGCATTAGATTTTCAGGGTTTACCAATCTACTTCTGGCAAGTTCATATAAGATTACAGACATGCAAGGAGTAGATAAGCCTTATAATATCTTGTTCTTCTGGAGTTTTGTTTATCAAATAATACATCTTATTTATTTACATGCTTTTCCCAAACATATTTGCTTTGAAATTTTATTTGTGAGATAGACACTTTAAAACAATTATTTACTATATTTCCCCATGTATAAGATGCTCCCATGGATAACACACACCTTAATTTTGGGACCAAAAATTTGAAAAATAAATGTATTACATAAAGTTATTTAACTCAAGTTTTATTCATCTACAACAATGAGCACAAAAACAAGCACAAAAAAATCAGGAAATGCAAGTAAAAAAATCTACAACCACTGTATAGATGCACCCAGTTTTTAGACCCCAAATGTTTGCAAAAATGGTGCATCTTATACATGGGGAAATTGAGTAGTTGACTCTCAACACAGAATCTACTTTCTGTTAACATAAATTTTTCTTACTTTCTCTGGTATCTGATTTTCCTTCATACTCAAAGTGACTCTAATTGTGCTAAAGCTTTAGTGGAAGAACGTTTTCTAGTACAAGATGAATGGGTGTATATTTGTGTTATGGTTGTCTCTGGCTGAGGATAGGGTAAATTGCTATTCATACCAGATCATGCCAATAGTGAAAGATTTGTGTTATTTTTTATGTTAAATGGTGACCACATTTCTTTAGACTAAAATTGAAACTGTGGTGTGAGTTAGAATCCTAAAAAAGTATGGGGGAAGTAGGAAAGTGCATACATTCAGGTAAAATAGAATATCCCACCCCCATCTACTCATTCTTCTCCATGTACTTGTTACCAATCACTGCATCCATCTGGCCTTCTAGGGAAAAACACTATTCTGAATTTTATGGCAATTTTGGTTTGCTTTTATTTATAACAGGACCATATATACTATATAATTTTAATTAAGTGTAGTTAGTACACAGTATTATATTAGTTTCAAGTGTACAACACAATGATGCTACATATATATATCTTACTATGTGAATAAGTCTGGTAATCATCTGTCATTGTGCAAATTATTGACTATATTCCCCTTTGACTTTTTCACCTATTCTTTCTATCTTCCTACCCTCTGGTAATCAGTTTGTTCTTTGTTTCCATAAAATTGTTTTGTTTTTTGTTTGTTCTTTTGATTTTTTTAAATTCCACATGCAAGTATATTAGAACTATATTATTTTTTCTCTGTCTGGTTCATTTAACTTAGCGTAGTACCCTGTAGGTCCATCCATGTTGTCACACATGGCAAGATTTTAATTTTTTTGTGGGTGAATAATATTTCATTGTATATATGTACTGCATCTTCTTTTTCCACTCATCTATTGATGAACACTTAGGTTGCTTTCATATCTCCACAATTGTAAATAATGCTGCAGTGAACATAAAGGTTCTTTTTGAATTAACGTTTTCATTTTTATTTTCTTTGGATAAATACCTAGAAGTGGAATTGTGGGGTCATATGACACTCCTATTTTTAGTCTTTTGTGGAATCTCCATACTGTTTTATATAATGGCTGCGTTAATTTGCAGTCCTCTCAACAGTACACAAGGATTCTATTTTTCTCACATCCTTCTCAACACTTATTATTTGTTGACACTCTAATAAAGCCATACTGATGGGTATGAGGTAGTATCTCATTATGATTTTGATTCCCTGATGCTTAGTAATGTTGAACATCTTTTCATGTGTCTGTGGGTCATCGTTGTATCTTCCTTGGAGAAATGCCTCTTTGTGTCTTCTGCTGTTTTGTCTTTATCTGTTCTTTTTCTGTTATTGAATTTTATGAGTTTCTTATCTATTTTGGATATCAACACCTTGTTGGATATATCATTTGCAAATATTTTCTGTCATTAAGTAGGTTGTCTTTTTGTTTTGTTGATTGTTTTTTTGTTTTTTGCTGTGCCGAAGCTTTTTAGTTTGATGAAGTCACATTCATTTATTTTTGCTTCTATTTCCTTGCTCAAAGGGAGCATAGTATCCAAAAAGATATTATGTCAAATAAATGCTACTTACTTTTTCTTATAGGAGTTGTATGGTCTCAGTCCTTACATTTAGATTTTAATCCACTTTGAGTTTAATTTTTTATATGGTGTTAAGTGTGTAGTCCTCTCGGGGGTTGTCCTTTTTGTGTTTGTTTGTTTTGTGCATGTGTCTGTCCAGTTTTTCCAATACCACTTGCTGAAGGTATTATTATTTGTCCATTGTATATTCTTGCCTGCTTTGTCCTAAATTAATTGACCATATAAACAAGGATTTATTTCTGCACTCTCTATTCTGTTCCATTTGCAGATGTGTCTGCTTTTGTGTCATTACCATACTATTTTGGTTATCAGAGCTTTGTAATATAGTCTGAAATCAGGGAGTATGGTCCTCCAACTTTTTTTAAACAAAACAGCTTTATTTTTTCCCTTGCTTTAAAGCATTATATAAATGAACTCATACTGAATGTATCTTTTGTATCTTGCTCTTTTTAATCAAACTTTTATTTACAAGTTTCATCGTGTGTTGCATGTAGCTATGGCTTCTTAAATTTTGTTACTGTGTCAGTGTTCCATTATATGCCTTTTCTGCAACTTATTGGTTCTTTTGTGGGTGAACACCTGTATTGTTTCCAGCTTTTTGCTACTATGAGCCTTACTGCTGTGAACATTTTTCTGCATATCTACAAGTGACATTGCAAAAGCATTTTTAGGGCGTATACCTAGGAATGAACTTGGTGAATCACAAGGCATTTGTATGTAAAGCTGACATTAGAGAAAGGCTATAAGGAAATTTTTCTTTCAACTTTTTTAAATTTGTAAAGTTTATATTGACACTAATTTCACTGAAGTTTGTTTATGCATCTACAGGGTATTTGGTGGCTACATTATAAAGTTGCCTTGGCTGTGATAGCATAATTAAAAAAGCTCTGTTTTACATATGCCTTATCCTTTGGTTGTCCCCAGTGTGCTGACCAAAGAATGTCCTCTCCATGGTAATGACCTAAGCACCAGAGGGCAAGTGGAAATCAGAAAGTACTTTTATGACACTGTTTGCATTGTGTCTGCTCACATGTCATTGGTCAAAGAAAACTATGGCCACACTCAGAATCAAGGTCCAAAGAAACACTCTTTGATGGGAGAAACTCCAAAATCATATGACAAAGAGCATGGGTATGGGGTAGGGTTAAAATGGAAGCTAACAATATAATCCATTCACCATAGAGGATATTTATGATTATGAAAAAGTGGACAAATGTGGAGACTTAACTCATTTGTTGCCCATGGTAAAAAATTGATAAGTATTCTTAGTTGTTTTTATTATTATTATTGTAATCTAGCTACCATATGTGTAACAGGATGTTAAAAATACAACTTTTTCTATTGGCTCAGTTAAAAGCAAGGCCCCAGAGCTTAGATCAAAGGTTGTTAACTCTTCAGGTACCTACACATTCTAAGGAGAGGTGCTAGATCACATACATAGAAAGAGATTTCATTAAGGAATAGTTTAACTATTTCTCTCCTCAGGAATATATAAAGGAGACTCATAAACTTTGATTATGGATTTAAGGTTTCTATGAGTGAATTGTCAATATGTCATAAGCTGCTTTTCTCTTCCCTTAAATCAACATAGCCCCCTTTTTAAAAATCAGAGAGAGTGCTTGATATATGTCTACTAGACATTGGGAATGATGTGACTCACCCCTGACTCACATCCCCAAAATTAAAAAATGAAAATAGTTAGAAACCCACTAAAGTTAAAAGCTGCTGCTATTACAGAAAGATGAGCTACATGGGAGGAAAACTCTTATCTATTGATGGCTAAGAGAAAGAGCTTGTTTCTGAGGGCTGGGTGAAACCATACATAAGGTACCAGGCTTGGGTTATCCAAATGTCAGACAGTCCAAGAGGGATGTGAACTGCTGAGCCAAGGGACGAGGAATAAACCAAAGAGGTACTGTCTCCAAAGATGGAAATGCAAGAATGTCACCTGTAATGATCCCAGCAAATGGGGTAGAGGAAAATTTATCAATTGTACAACAAAATACTCCATAAAATAAATAAAATTAATGTCTAGTCATGGGCCACAACCAGAAGGCACCAGGGTCATGTCACAACTGTCCCGGGATATTAGGGTCATTTCTGTTCCTCTTTTCCCCTAATATTTCAACCTTAGAAGAATCGGAAACAGCACTTGTTCTGGGAGAAAGAATGAAAGATTAAGAGAGCACAGTGATAAAGCCCCTGTTCCCCTGGAGGCTTTCTTGCCTGAGCCAGGGCTAAACTTTGAATTGGACAAGAGATAGTTCATATAGAATTGGTCTGGCTTTTTTAAATACCTGAAAAATCAGACTGATTATAGTAAGTAGGAAGGACAAGAAAAACTATGGGGCCTACTCAAAATAACACCAGAGCTAGGGATGGGAAATTTGACATGGAACAGAGTCAATTTTTTTTAAATTGCTTTTTGCCTTTCCCTTGCAAAGTTCAATTCATCTACTAAATTAGTAACAGATACAAATAGAAGTATTCAGAAACTGTATCTGGGTAAGCATATTTTCTTGTTCAGGTAAAACAACCAATATTATTTATATGTTTCATACAAATTGCTTGAAAGTATTACCTTTGCTTTCAAAGTTTCCACATGACAACGCATAGCATTTCCTGTTTATTTCCCATCATAGATATTGGTCTCTCAACTGTTTTCACAGCCATATGTTACATTTATATGTTACAAAACCTGTGTACATGGGACATGTATTTAATCCTTAAATTAAAAGTAAGAACACTCTTCAGAGTATGTGCCACTAAACCATCATTGTCCTAGAAAATGCAGTGACTACAATAAATGTAGTTACAGAGTATTCCTGGCCCAAAGAAATAATGTTTTGGGTTTGCATTAGTCAATCCCTGCTCATTCCCACAACTAAAAGACTTGTCCTTAGGGAAAAACCCATATTTGATTTGGTGGTCAAATGCTACTAACACAATCTTAAACACCAATTAGTCCCTCAAAACAAAATCCCAAGAGCCTTTTCTTCTTGTTTTGTTTTTGCAGGGAAACATATATTTACCACCCAGTGTAAGAAATAGAATGCTATGCTTTTTTAAAAAAAATATTTTATTTGTTGATTTATTAGAAAGAGGAGAGAGATAGAGAAAAGTGGTAGGGGGAGGAGCAGGAAGCATCAACTTGTAGTAGTTACTTTTTGTATGTGTCTTGACTGGATAGCCGGGGGTTTCAAACCAGTGACCTCAGCACTGCAGGTTGACACTTTATCCCCTGTGCCACCACAGGTCACACATGCTTATAAAGCCATGGATGCCCCCCAACCATCACAGCCTTCTCTCTTCCCACAAGTAGCAATCACTACTTTATATATTATGGTTGGCTCAGTGGATAGAGCATAAGCCCGGCATGTGCACATATTGGGTTTAATCCCTGGTCAGGGCACACGTGAAAAGCGACCATCTGCTTCTCTTCTCCACCCTCGCCTCCTTCTTTTTATCTTCCACTTTCACAGCCAGTAGCTCGATTGGTTTGAGTGATGGCCTCAGGTGCTGAGGATAGCTCAATTGGTTCAAGCATTGGCCCCAAACAAAGGTTGCAAGGTGAATCCCAGTCCAGGCACATGCAGGAGTTAGTCTCTCTATTTCCCCTCCTCTCAGTTATAAATAAATAAATAAATAAATAAATAAATAAAATATTACATTTATCATATCTTTGATTTTTGTTAGTTTTATCTGAGATGTATGCATCTCTAAACAACATAACATTGCATTATAATAGTTGTTTTCCAACTCTATCTCAATGATGTGATACTGTGTGGGTTTCTCTTTGCAGCTTGTATTTTTCATTCAACTTTGTTTTTTTTTAATTATTTTTATTTTTTCACAGAGACAGAGAGAGCGTAAGAGAGAGGAATAGACAGAAACATACAGGAACGAAGAGAGATGAGAAGCATCAATCATCAGTTTTTTGTTAGTGTTGCAACACCTTAGTTGTCAATTGACTGCCCTCTCACATGTGCCTTGAGCGCAGGCCTTCAGCAGATGGAGCAATCCCTTGCTGGAGCCAGCGACCTTGGGTCCAAGCTGGTGAGCCTCTGCTCAAACCAGATGAGCCCACGCCCAAGCTGGCAACCTCAGGTCCTTCTGCATCCCAGGCCGACACTCTATCCACTGTGCCACCACCAGGTCAGGCTCAACTTTGTTTTTACATTCATCCACAGTGCATATGGCTATAGTTCACTTATTTTCACTAAAATAAATTCTTCTTTGCAGAATTTCATTCTATGAGCACAACACAACTTTATTTTCCAGTGCATGGGCATTTGGATTACTTGAAGTTTTTTGCTATTACAGGGAATTTTGATGTGAACCTTCTTGTACATGAAATCTTTGGCACCTGCGTAGAAGTTGCTTGGGATATAACTAGGAGAAAATTGACTTTACAGTATAATGCTCTATTTTAGGCATCTGCACTGGGGACAAGTTTCAATGATCAATATTCCTGCAAATCTTGGTAGGAGTAAAATTCTGTGTTTTAATTTCCATTTTCTGATTATTAATAATGTTAAACATCTTTTCATGTGTTTTTCAGCCACTGATGGATCCTTTTCTATGAAGTGCTTGATATGTCTTGCCCATTTTCTCTATTGGATTTATTTTTCTTTTCTTATTGAGTTTTAGGAGTTCCTTCTAAATTAGGACACTAAACTCTGTGTGCCAGAAAGAGCTTACATTATAACTCTTTACAATGTTCTTTCAAAAAGAGAAGTTTCTATTTTAATTTGGTGAGATTTTTTTTAATTGAGAGGAGGGGAGATAGACAGACTCTAACATGCACAATGACCTGGATCTTCCCTGCAACCACTGTCTGGTCAATGCTCTGATCAATCAAGCTATCCTCAGGGCTTAGGGTCATCATTCAAACCAATTGAGCTACTGGCTGCAAAAAGGGAAGAGAGAGAGAAGAAGAAGAGGGTGTGGAAGAGAAGCAGATGGTTGCTTCTCATGTGTTCCCTGACCAGGAATCAAACCCAGGACATCCACACACCTGGCTGATGCTCTATTCTCTGAACCAACCATTCATGGCCAACTTGGTGAGATTTATCAGTTGTTTGGGGTTTTGTCTAAACAATTCTTACATTATCATGAGAAAATTATGCTATAATCTCTTCCAAAAGTTTAATATTTTGTTTTATATATTTTATCCTTGATCCATATGACAACAATCCCTATCATTGCGAGATGCAGATCTGATTTCACTCTTTCCTCCATGTCTTACCAATTGCACCCATACCCCCTATTGATTTGTAGTTTTTTCCAATTTTTATAAGTGTCTCGATATAGGCTAGTTTGTTCGTAGTGTCTATTACACTGAGGAACAATTTATTTTCATTTTCTGTTGCATGAGGTTTTAGAACTTTTTCTATATATTTCTGCATCGCTGATTCCAGATCTAAAATTCAGTTTATGGCACATGCTCTAGTTTTTATGCAATTTTAATTTTTTTGCTACAGTTAATGACACGCATTGGTTTATAAACTGGAGTTAAACAGCAACGACTCTTGCATTGAATATAACCACAGGGCAATTAATGTTGTACAAACATTACTTTTACATAATTATAGTTGTTTTTAAATGTAAAACATTATTATCTAATAAAAAAAACCCTCTTATTTTGTTTTAAGATTGGATCATGGCTTCTTCGAGTAGGTGTAAATGTAAGAATAGTCCTGACACCTTATGTTCTATATGTGGCTGTTACACACTTCAATGTCAAAGGCGCAATGTTTCATCATTTGTGACATGTGCATGTATTGCCTATTTTCAAATTCTCCTTGGTGATCAAGAAAAGAATTGGGCTCCTCATATTGTGTGTCATAATTGTGAGGAAATGCTTCATGACTGGACAAAAGAAGAATTCAAAGAAATGCCTTTTGGTATTCCAATGGTTTGGCGTGAACCTAAGGAACACAGCAGTGACTGTTATGTCTGTTTGATCCATACAAAGGACATCGGCAAGAAAAAACAGCATATGATCACATATCCTAATATTCCTTTAGCAATACGACCTTTCCCACACTCTGAGACACTCCTGGTTCCAGTTTTCAATGCTTTTATGTTTTCTAAGGACGAAGAAAGTGAACATGGTGATCAAGTGTATTTTGATAGGATGCATGAGGAAATGGTTGTAGAATCTGAAGGGTTTTCTTCTGATGCCAAGCAGTCATTAAGTCCTCAGCAGTTTAGCCAGCCCGAATTGAATGACTTAGTAAGAGATTTGGGCCTATCAAAGAAAGCAGCTGAGTTATTAGCCTCCAGGCTTCAATAAAAGAATGTACTTCACCAGTCAGCTAAAGTATCCCATTTTAAGAAGCGTGAACAAATTTTTGTGGACTTTTTCCCCAAAGACAAACACTTCGTTTACTGTCATGATATCTGTAGTCTTCTCAGCCAGCTAGGTATTACCACTTACAGTCCAACAGAATGGCACCTATTTCTTGACAGCTCTAAACGGAGTCTGAAATGTGTTCTCCTACACAACAGTAATGTTTATGCAGCAGTTCCAATTGGTTATTCAATGCATCTATGAGAAGATTATAATAATATAAAAATTGTCCCCGACTTTCTGAAGTATGAGGAGCATAACTAGATCATTTTTGTGGATCTTAAAATAATCAATTTCCTGCCAGGACAACAGAGAGGTTTTACAAAGTATCCTTACTTTCTTGTTTGTGGGACAGCCGAGCTTGGGAGAAACACTGGACACAGAAGTAGTGGTTGAAACTTGAAGCTCTGGAAGTAGGGATGCAAAATATCATGAATGAACCTGTAGTCAATCAAGACAGGATCATTTTTTTCCCACTTCACATCAAACTTGGCTCAATGAAGCAGTTTGTTCAGGCTTTGATAGAGAAAGTAAATGCTTTCAACATATTATTTCTACTTTACTTGCCTTGTCTTTTGAGAATATAAAAGCAGGTATATTCAGTGGACCTCAAATTCTAACCCTCATACGTGATGAAGAATCTTCCAGGAAAATGAATAAGGAGGAGAAAGCAGCATGGCAGTCTTTCGTGGCAGTTACAAAGAACTTCGTTGTCAACAAAAAAGCAGAAAAGTAGGAACTTCTGGTTCAAAAGATGCTGTTGGCTTTCCGTGACATTGGATGTAACATGAGCATTAAGATTTCACTTCCTGAACAGTCACTTTGTTAAGTTTCCCAAAAATCTTGGAGCTATTAGTGATGAGCAGACTACTGCTGGAGCATCAAACGAGATTGTCCTCAACAAGCACACAAACACAAGAGCTATAATGCAAATTTTTGCCTGAATAGAATTTAAATGTTTTGCACAAATTTTATAATTAAAACATTGTTTTAATATGTTCTATTTTGAAATTGTAGGCAAATTCTGATGCAGTCATATCTTTTAGTGTATTTACTGCATTATATAAATTATTAGATTTTCACAAAGATGATGCCCAAGAAGACATTCTACTTCATTATGTTAAACTAAATGTTGAAAATTTTACAAGATGAAAACCTAAAATCTTAAGTTGCTATAAAACTGTAGCTTATAGTGAAAAACTAATGCCAGATTTGAAATCAGCACACTTGAATTAGGTAAGAACAAGTGTTTTTGTGGATGCAACAAATATTTTGTTCCCCAGTGTTATGTTCCACTGATCTATTTCTCTACCTCTAATCTGACTCCACCTCCTTTTCCTTATCACTTTAGTAAATCTTGTTATTTGGCAATTTCTCTCACTTTGTTCTCTAGAATCTCTTTGTATGAAGGAAGATATGGGGTATGTTGCTACTTTTTTATAACTGCTAGAATTAACCTGGCAAGTTCCATGAAGAACCCTGAGTGTCATATATCTCAACGTTAACCTTATGACAAAATGATTTATTTGAAGTAATCAAAGTTAGCATTGAGAATACTAAGCTATATTGACATCATAACCTGTTGATAAGATGTGTTCTCTCTGATCTGTCAACCTCTAGTATTACCTCATTCCACACAATTCTCTAACCTAATTGAAGCCTGAATAACCTTTTGAAAATATAAATATGATCATGTCTTTTATTTAAAACTTACAGTGGATTTTTATGGTCTTTAGAAATAAGTACAAAATCCTTAGACTGTTCCTCCAGGTCCTCCATAATTTGACCTTTGCTTAATTTTCCAATTTTGTCTCTCTTTTACTTCCTTACTCTGGTCACACTTTGAGACTCTCATTGACATCATATTTTTTTACCCCATTTTAGAGCTATGTCTTACCTTGTGCCCCAATGCTCCCTTCTGGAACAGTTAGAAGACTATTGATACATCTTTCAAGAATCTCTTATCTTTCTTCTGTCCTCCTCTCTTCCCCACAGTTCACATTTCTTGTAATACCATAAAATGTTATAACCTTGCTCACTATCAGGAGTTTTAAGTATCTTATTCAGAGTGGAAATTGAGGATTTTAAGCAGTAGAATAATGATGAAACGTGGCTTAAACAATATGGATTTGTTTTTCTCATGGGCAGGTGGATTCGAGATTGAATTCAGCTGCTCAGTTATGTGAAGGTAAGTTTCTTTCTCTTCACTATTTCCTCATGATCACAAGATGGCTGCCAAAAACAAGAAGGTGGCAACAGCTCTCAGAATCAAATAGAGAAGAAAAGGTTTCTCTTCACTATTGTTCTCTTTATCAGCGAGGAAATATTGTCTCAGAAATCAACTATGAGTCTTTCTTTTATGAACCCTTGGCCAGAACTATTCCAACCGCAAGGAACATGGGGCAGTTTAGTGTCAAACTGCTACTAAAAGAGGTTACCTAAAAAAGGTAAGGGGAATGGCACTTGAGAAGTGTATGATTGTGATCTTTCTGTTTATACATGAACACTAATATATGAACTTGTGGAGAAAAGGTATCCTGAAATTCAGGGTTGGCTATTTCAATTCTACTGTATCTGCTAGTACCTTAAAATACTCTATCTAATATGGTCACTATTCATCACATACAACCTTTTAAAATTAAGTAGTATCGATTCCAAGATGGCAATGGAGTAAGCAGACATTACAACTGCAGCCTCCAGGGACCAAGTGGTGTTATAACTAAATTTAAGATCAATCATCTTGAAGAACAACTTTGGACTAAGCAAAGAGGAATACATACCAAGGAGTCACAGAAGCCACATGGAGACTGCTCAGAAGAGCAGAGACACAAAGGGCTGCCGCCACTCCCAGGAACAAGCAGAAACTGAGGATCTGGAGGAACTCTTAGCTGCAGGCAGGTTTCCCCTGAAAGGTGGGGGTCCTAAGCCCCAGGTGAGACACCCTAGCCTAGAGCACCTGAATTTAGAGGAGGTGCCCACATACCATTTGGCAGTGAAAAGAGGTGAGGTTTCTGTCTGCAAGAAAGAAACAGAAGTTCTCAGAAATGCAGGCAGGGTCTTAAAGGACCAACAGAATATCTCACTCACAGCCACTTACCATGGGCTACAGCAGAGGGGGACTGAGAGGACTAAAGTTGCATGAGAAAAGGGTGAGATTGGTGTAACCATTGTGCTGAGTCATTCTCCAAAACTGCAGTCACCATCTTTCTTGGATGGAGCATTCCCCTCCATGCAGCATCAGCCTGGCAGAAAGCAAACTGCTCCATGCTCGGAAATCTCTCTTGCCCCATTCTAAGCTGGCTGGACCCTGCTGAGAAGTAAACAGCTTTGTCCAGGAAGTAGGGGGTGTGTCAGTGACTCAGTTTTCTGGCATTGAGGCTGGAGATTTTCCCCACACTCTCCCAAGGAAATGACTGGTGCTTCCCCCTCATGAGAGATTCAGTAGAAGTTGTACAGACTGTAGGCAGAAAAAAATCTCGGATTTCAGAGGCCACACCCACCATACTCCTAGTGGCCATACCCTACTAATATCGGTGAAAAAAATCAGGACAGACTGACACCTGGGGTCATGGGGTGAGCACCACACTAGCCACCTTTATTAATCCCTGAATTTGTTTAGGCTCTAGATTCTACCAGAGGTTTCTTCAGTGCCCGAGCCCAACAAGCAGCCAGCAGACAGAGGCTGCACCAGGCCCAGTGTGGGTAAAAGACAGCCTAGGTGTGTGGATTGATATTTCCATGTGCACCTGGGTAGCCAAAGACTCTAGTTTCCTTGTAGCTCCAAGAGGGTGGCTAAGGAACAATCATAGGAAGTGTTCTGCACTGGTCTGCACTTGGTTTCCTCCTAGGAGACCCAGGGTTGGCATATCCAGCAGCCAGCTGTGGAAAGCATTGGAACAAGACCCAACTAACCTTGCTGGTGGTGTGTCCAAAGGGAAGGCTCATCAGACACTGGGCCCAGCTGAGGCAAATTCCGTTTTCTATGGTCAGCACCTGCCCAGTGACTTGTGCACACATTGTACAGGATAGAGCTTCAGAGTCAGCTGGCCTGTGTCCTGGATATCCTGCCCTACTGGACTAGGTTCCACAGGGGAAAAGGAGAGAGGCTGCTTAGAGCACAAACATTCAATGTGTAGGTTTCTTGGAGCCTATTTTCAGGACCAGTCAAGCAGCTGAGCCACTTTATGTTGGGGCACAGTCAACTCCAATGGAGGACTCTCTCAGTCTTCCTCCCTAAGACCAGGGGCTAGCTAGCTAGAAAGAATTCTGCAGAGAGGACTGTTATCCCCAACCAATCTCAACCTGCTGCTCACATTGTTGGGGAGAAATATAGAATTGGAATATCCAGCAGTGTCTGAGGGATTAGGCTATAGAGTAGAAGCGTATTTCTCCATACTGAGCTCCTGATGAAGAGACCTCTGAATTAGGGAGTCCCACTAAGCTTCCCTTACACACTCAAGCTTGCAACCTGTAGAAAGGTTGGCAGGGTGAGCCCACACTACAGAAGACTCTGTGGGAAGACCAGGCAGCTGCAAGAGGAGGTAGAGCAACTGAAAAGTGGAGGCAAATCTTATGAAACTTGGGCCCTTCTATAGCAGGTCTTAGACCTGCTGTCTGGCCTAAACAGGAGGAAGCTGATCCTTATGCACAAGGTGGCTCTTCCCACACATACCCAAGCATAGAAAATGCAGACAGAAACAGAGATCAGAGCAATAGCTCCAGACATGTAACTTATGGCGGGTTATAAACAACTTCCGACATCAACTCATAACCGAACCCCACCTAAGAGGACCCAGAACCACAAAACCAGTAGTGTATGGCATATCACAGCAATGCTAGACTTCGCTAGCCACACAAGTGGCAAACCCAAAGAAGGAGTCTAGCAGGTACCAGTCACTGAGGAGAATAAACATACCCCATAGGACAGACACTGCACAGCATCTAATCCACGTAATCAAGGTTGACCCATAGAGCTAACCAGCCTGAAGGGCTAACTCCACCTGTGAAAGGGACAACTGCATTCAAGACTCACATACAACAGGAGGGTAAATATAACACTCAAGAAACATTTCTAGAGCAAGGAACTCAGGCAACTGGAGTTTAGTACCACTGAGTTAATCTTCCTCATAAAGATGGCATAACAAATTTGGGAGTCAGAACAGAGCTATCTAATACACAGACAAAATGTGCAGATAAAGAAATATGATGCAAATGAATCAACAAGAGAAATATGGCCCTGGCTGGTTGGCTCAGTGATAGAGCATTAGCCTAACATGTGGATGTCCCAGGTTTGATTCTTGGTGAAGGCACACAATAGAAGCACCCATCTGCTTTTCTACCTCTCCCCCTCTTGGTACTCTCTTTCTTTATCTCTCTCTCTCTCTCTCCCCCCCCCTTCCTGCAGTGATGGCTTGATTAGAGCAAGTTGGCCCCAGGTGCTGAGAATGGCTTCATGGACTCCATCTCAGGCACCAAAAGAGTTTGGTTGCTGAGCAATAGTGCAACATAGCATTGCTCCCTAGTGGGTTTGCCAGGTGGGTCCCAGTTGAGGAAAATGCAGGAGTCTTTTTGCCTCCCATCCTTTCACTGAATAAGAAAAAAAGAAAAAGAATGAAATGAAATGGAATAACTACCAGACACAGAGTTTAAAATAATAGTTATTACAATGCTCAAGAATCTTACAGTAAGAATGGATGATCAGAGTGAGAATTTAGTAAGCATTAAATATGACATTGAAATCATAAAAAAAGAACAAGTCAGAAATGGAAAATACAGCGCTGGCCTGTTGGCTCAGTGGTAGTGCATTGGCTTGGTGTGTGGAAGTCCTGAGTTTAATTCTTGGTCAGAGCACACAAGAGAAGTGACTATATGTTTCACTCTTTCCACCATCTTTCTCTCTCTCTCTTCCCCTCCTACAGCCATGGCTCAAATGGTTCAAGAAAAGTTGGTCTCAAGTGCTAAGGATGGCTCCATGGCCTCTGCCTCAGGTGTTAAGAAAAGAAAGCATACCTGGAGCAACAGAGCCATGACCCCAGATGGGCAGAGCATTGTCCACTAGTAGGCTTGTCAAGTGGATCCAAGTCAAGGCACATATGGGAGTCTCTCTCTGCCTCTCCTCCTCTTATAAAATTAAAGAAATAAAGAGGCTCAAAAAGGCTGAGGAAACTCTAACAGATGTCTATGACAACATGAAGAGAATCAACATCTGCATTATAGGCATTCCTGAAGGAGAAGAGAATGAATAAGGAATAGCAAACTTGTTTGAAAAAATCATAGCTAAAACTTCCTTAAATTGATCAAAGAAAATGTCACACAAGTTCAATAAGCACAGAGAATCCCATTAAAAATGAACACAAAGAGGACCACATCAAGACACATCATAACTAAAATGCCAAAATTAAGAGACAAAGAAAGAATAGTAAAAGATGCAAGAAAAAAGCAATTAAGTAGCTACAAAGGAATACACATAAGGTTGACATCTGACTTCTCAACAGAAACCCTTCAAGCTAGAAAGGATTGGCAAGAAATGCTCAAAGTGTTGCAAAACAAGAACCAACAACCAGACAACTTTACCAGCAAAGCAGCTCAAGGAGGTCATTACCACCAAACTAGTCCTGCCAGAAATGTTAAAGTGCCTGCTATAAGAAGGGGTGGGGGAGAGATATCAAGAGAAAAAAATAGTAGATTTAAAGAACAAAATGGCAATAAATATGTAAATATCAATAATAACCTTAAATGTAATGGATTAAATGCTCTAATCAAAAGACATAGGGTAACTGTATCAATAAGAAAAGAAGACATATATATGCTGTCTACAAGAGACTCATTTCAGAACAAAATATACACATAAATGGAAAGTGAAGGGATAAAAACATATTTCAAGAGAAATGGCGGCATGAAAGATATTCCTCATCTCTCCCCTTGAAATTTCAACAAATTCTACAACTATACACAGAGCAAAAAAACCAGATGAACCTGAAATATACACACCAGATAGACAAAGATATGACTGTGCAAGAAGGCGAGCCAAAGCACAGAAGAAAAAATAATACCAGAGGACTGAGTCTTTCTCCCTCATGGTCTCTTTGTTTGTGCAGGCTTTGTCTCAGACCCAGAGGAGCTGGGTAAAGAGTCTGGGGGGAAGGAGCAGAACAAGGGGCCATGACCAAGAACGGGAAATAGGGCCGCTTCCTAGTGTCTGCTGCACCTGTGATTGCAGGGATGAGCTATTACAGGCATGGGGCACACACAAAGCCAGTGGCAAGCTCCCAAGGACTGCAGGCGAATAGCTTGTGGAGATCGGCCCACAGGAAACTGGGGTGCACTTGAACTGCCCACTTGATTGGCATAATTAACCTTGTGGCATCAGACACGTTTGATCTGGGATCTGGGATCTGCATGACACCAGCTCTCAGACACTGGCTTGCTGGAAGGAGTTTAGCATTGTGGATGGGAATCCCCTGATCTGCTATCTCTGGGGACGCCAGCTTATGGTATGCACCCCTGCCCTAGCACAGGGCTGTGTTCAGAGAGCTTAGAGTGATATTGGAGAAGGGACTAGACTCTGTCACCACAGCCTCCCAGTTCTTCATTGCTCCCTTTGTTGTGAAAACAGCAGTGGTGGCAGACCCTCAAGAAACACATGCTGCCTTCAAGAGACACATCTAAGCTACAAGAATAAAAATAAATTCACAGTGAAAGGTTGGAAAATGATTCTCCAAGCAAATATCCAAAGAAAAGCAGGAGTTGCTATACTCATATCTGATAATGCTGACTACAAGACAACAAAGGTAACCAGAGATGAAGATAAACATTTCATAATGATAAAGGAGACAGTGTATCAAGAAGACATAACATTCCTTAATATATATGCACCAAAACAAGGAGCACCAAAATATATAAGACAACTACTAACTGATCTAAAAGTGCAAACTAAAAAAAATATAATCATACTGGGAGACCTCAATAGCCTTTGATGGCTTTAGATCATTCATCCAAACTGAAAATCAATAAAGAAATAGCCTTAAATGAAACACTACAACAAATGGACATAATCGACATCTACAGGACATTTTATCCTAAAACATCAGAGTATACATTTTTCTCCAGTGTACATGGAACATTCTCAAAAATAGACCATATGCTGGGTCACAAAACCAACACCAACAAATTCAGAAAGATTGGAATTATACCAAGCATATTCTCTGACCATAAGGCTTTGAAACTAGAATTCAACTGCAAAAAAAGAAGTAAACACACCACAAAAATGTGGAAATTAAACAACATACTTCTAAAAAATGAATGGGTCAAAGAAGAAATAAAAGAAGAGATCAAAGATATATACCAACAAGTGAAAATGACAACACGACATATCAGAATTTCTGGGATGCAGCAAAAGCAGTAATAATAGGAAAGTTCACATCATTACATACTTATATGAAAAAGCAAGAGAAAGCTCAAGTAAACAACCTAACATCACATCTTAAGGAACTAGAAAAAGAAGAACAAAGGCAAACCAAAACCAGCAAAAGAAAGGAAATAATAAAAATCAGAGCAGAAGTGAATGAAATAGAGAACAGAAAAACTATAGAAAAAATCAATACAACAAAGAGCTGGTTCTTTGAAAAGATTGATAAAATTGACAAACCTCTAGCAAGACTCACTAAGGAAAAAAGAGAAAAGACTCATATAAACAAAATTCCAAATGAAAGAGGAGAAATTACCACAGATATCCTAGCTATAAAAAGGATTATCACAGAATACTATGAAAAATAATATGCCCCCAAATTCAACAATCTAGAAGAAATGGATAAACTCCTGGAACAATACAATCTTTGTAGACAGAATCACAAAGAATTAGAAAGCCTAAATAGACTGATATTCAGGGAGGAAATAAAAACAACTATCAAAAACCTCCCCGAAAATAAAAGTCTAGGGCCAGACGAATATACTAGTGAATTCTACGAAACATTCAAAGAAGAATTGTTTCTTATCCTTCTCAAAGTCTTCCAAAAAATTGAAGAAGAAGCAGTACTTCCAAACACATTTATTGAGGCCAACATAACACTCATACCAAAACCTGGCAAGGACAACACACACACACAAAAAAACTACAGACCAATATCGCTAATAAATACAGATGCAAATATTCTAAACAAAATACTAGCAAATCAAATAAAACACATCAAAAAAATAATTCATAATGATCAAGTGCGATTCATTCCAGAAACACAAGGATGGTCAAACATACATAAAACAATTAATATAATACACCATATCAAGAAAACAAAGAACAAAAACCATATTATTCTATCAATAGATGCAGAAAAGGCATTTGATAAAATACATCATTTTATGTTTAAAACACTCAACAAAACGGACATAGAAGGAAAATATCTCAACATAATAAAAGACATTTACAACAAACCATCAGCTAACATCATACTAAATGGTAAAAAAATGAAACTTTTCCTCTAAAATCAGGAACAAGACAAGGTTGTC
Source organism: Rhynchonycteris naso (assembly GCA_037038555.1). Taxonomy (NCBI): domain Eukaryota; kingdom Metazoa; phylum Chordata; class Mammalia; order Chiroptera; family Emballonuridae; genus Rhynchonycteris; species Rhynchonycteris naso. The sequence continues at coordinate 237,685,210 of CM072998.1, forward strand.
CACTTTCTCCACTCCTATTCAACATAGTTCTGGAAGTTCTAGCCAGAGCAATCAGACAAGAGAAAGAAATAAAAGGCATTAATATTGGGAATGAAGAAGTAAAGATTTCACTTTTGGCAGATGACATGATCTTGTACATAGAAAACCCCCAAGACTCCACAGAAAAGCTATTAGAAACAATAAAGTAATACAGTAAGGTCACAGGGTATGAAATTAATATTCAGAAGTCTATTGCTTTCTTATTTGCTAACAATGAAACCTCAGAAAAACAACTAAAAAAATAATAATCCCTTTTACACTAGTAACAACAAAAATAAATACCTAGGGATAAACATAACAAAGAATGTAAAGAACCTATGTACCAAAAAATACAAAGCATTATTAAAGGAAATTGAAAATGACACAATGAAATAGAAAAATATTCCTTGTTCATGCATAGGAAGAATAAATATAGTTAAAATGGCCATACTATCCAAAACAATATACAAATTTAATGCAATTCCCATCAAAATTTCAATGTCACTTTTTAAAGAAATGAAACTAAAAATTATCAGGTTTATAAAAAACCTTGAATAACCAAAGTAATCTTAACAAAAAATTGAAGCTGGAGACATTACAATACTGGACTTCAGACTATACTACAAAGACATGATAATCAAAACAGCATGGTACTGGCAGAAAAATGAACATACAGACCAATGGAACAGAATAGAGAACACAGAAATAAAACCACATATATATGGTTAAATCATCTTTGATAAAGGAGCCAAAAACACACAATGGAGAAAAGAAAGCCTCTTTAATAAATGGTGGTAGGAAAATTGGAAAGCCACATGCAAAAGAATGAAACTTGACTAGTTTGTCTGCTTGCACAAAAACTAATTCAAAATGGATCAAAGAACTAAATATAAGATCTGAAACAATAAATGACTTCATAGAAAACATAGGTAAGAAACTCATGGACCTTGGCCATATAGAACATTTTATGAATTTGACTCCAAAGTCACGGTAAGTGAAGGCAAAGTTAAATAAATTGGACTACATCAACTTAAGAAGTTCTGCACAGCAAAATAAACTGACAACAAAACAAATAAGCAACTAAATTAAAGGGAGATGATATTTTCAAACAACAGCTCAGATTAGAGACTAATATCTGAAATATATAAAGAACTTACAAAACTCAGCAACAAACAAACAACAATCCAATAAAAAATGGGAAGAAGACATGAACAGACACTTCTCCCAGGAAGGAATGCAAATGACCAACAGATATATTAAAAAAATGCTCATCATCACTAACTATTTGAGAAATGCAAATCAAAACTACAATGAGATACCACTTCATACCTGTTAGATTAGCTATTCTCAACAAAACAGGTAATAACAAGTGCTGGAGAGGCTGTGGAGAAAAAGGAACACTTATTCACTGTTGGTGGGAATGTAAAGTAGTACAACCACTATAAAAGAAAGTATGGTGGTTTCTCAAAAAATTAAGAATAAAACTCCCATATGACCTAGCAATCTCTCTATTGGATATATACCCACAAAACTTGAAAACATGGGCACATAATGACACATGCACCCCCATGTTTATCGCAGCATTGTTCATGGTGGCCAAGACATGGGAACAGCCAAAATGCCCTTCAATAGAGAATTGGATAAAGAAGATGTGATACATATATACAATGAAATATGACTCAGCCATAAGAAATGATGACATCGGATCATTTACAACAATATGGATGGACCTTGATAACATTATACTGAGCGAAATAAGTAAATCAGAGAAAGCTAAGAACTATATGATTCCATACATAGGTGGGACACAAAATTGAGGCTGATGGACATAGACAGGGTGCAGTGGTTATTAGGGGGATGGAAAGGGTGAAAAGGGAGGGGATGAGGGAAGGGAAGGGACTTAAAAAGGAACAAAATATAGAGTGACAGAAGATGATTTGACTTTGGGTGATGGGTACACAGCATAATCCATTATCAAGTAATGTGGAGAAGTTTTCTCTAAATCTATGTACTCTAGTTGACCAATATCAACCTGTTAAATTTAATTGTCTAAATAAAAAAATAAAAATAAATAATAATATTTTATGCAAATAGAAATTTTAAAAAGCTGGAGTAGCAATACTTATCATATTTCCCATGTATAAGATGCACCATTTTACAAAAAATTTTGGGTCTATAAACTGGGTGCGTCATATACAGTGGTTGAAGATTTTTTTACTTGTATTTCCTGCTTCTTCACGCTTGTTTTTGAGCTCATTGAGGACAGTGATTCGTCATCAGGATGAGGACAAGCTAATGGATTGGAGTTTTGACAGTGATGAGGAGTTGTATGAATTTTATGATGAATAAAACTTAAGTTCAATAACTTTATGTAATACATTTCTTTTTCAAATTTTGAGCCCCAAAATTAGGGTGCATCTTATACATGGGAGCATCTTATACTTTGGGAAATATGGTATATATGACAAAATAGCTTTTAAACAAAGCCTATTGTAAGGCACAGAAGGTCACTACATAATGATAAAAGGAGCAATCCAAAAAGAGGATATAACTATGGTAAATATTTACATACCCAATATAGGAGCACTTAAATATATAAAGCAGACTTTGATGGACATAAAGGGAGAGAGCAACAGCAATACAGTAAAAATAGGGAATTTTAACACCCCACTGACATCAATAGATAGATCTTCCAGGCAGAAAATCAACAAAAAAACAGTGGTCTTGAATGATACATTAGATCAACTGGATTTAATTGATATCTTCAGAACATATTACATCAAAGCAGCAGAATATACATTCCTTCCAAGTGCTCACTGTACATTTTCTAGGATGGACCACGTTAGGACACAAAACAAGTCTCAATAAATTTAAGAAAATTAAAATTATATCAAAAAAACAATATTATTTACAGTATATGTTTCATACAAATTGCTTGAAAGTTTCATATATTACCTTTGCTTTCAAAGTTTTCACATGACAATGCATAGCATTTCTTGTCTATTTCCCATCCATAGGTATTGGTCTTTCAACTTTTTTCACACCCCAATTTATATGTAACAAAACCTGCTTGGGACCTACATGGGACAATCAGTTAATCCTAAAATTAAAAGTAAGAGCACTCTTCAGAGTATGTGCCACTAAACCATCATTGTCCTAGAAAATGCAGTGACTACAATAAATGTAGTTACAGAGTATGTCAGACCCAAAGAAATAAAGGTGTTGAATTTGCATCAGTCAATCCCTGGTTTATCCTACAACTAAAGGTGAATTTTGCCAAACATTCAAAGAAGAACTAACACCTATCCTTCTCAAGTTATTCCAAAAAAATTCAAGATGAAGAAAGACTTCCAAGTTCATTTTACAAGACAAGCATTATCCTAATTTAAAAAAAAAAACAGATAAAGACACTATAAAAAAGAAAACTATAGGCCAATATCCCCAAAGAACATATGTGCTTAAATTCTCATAAAATATTAGCAAACTGGATCCAATAATACATTTAAAAAAATCATACATCATGATCAATTGGGATTTATTCCGAGGCAAGACTGGTACAATATATGCAAATCAATAAATATGATTCATTACATAAACAAAATGAAGAATAAATATCACATAATCATATTAATAGATGCAGAAAAACCATTTATAAACTCCAGCACCCATTGATGATAAAAATTCTCAGCAAAGTGAGAACATACTTTAACATAATAAAGACCATATATGACAAAACGACAACCAACATAATACCAATGGGCAAAAATTAAAAGCAATCCCCTTAAGATCAGGAACAAGACAGGGGTGTCCCCTTTTACCACTCTTATTCAACATAGCATTGGAAGTTCTAGCCACAGCAACCAGATAAAAAGAAGAAATAAAAGGAATCCAATTTGGAAAAGAAGTAAAACTGTCATTTGCTGACAACATGATTTTGGATATAAAAAACCATGAAGTCTCAGTCGAGGAACTATACAGCTCACAAAAATTAGGGGATATTTCATAAACAAATGAACAAACAACAAGTGCTGGCAAGGGTGTGGAGAAAAGGGAACCCTCCTGCCCTGCTGGTGGGAATGTGGACTTACTCATCCACTGTAAAAACAGTATGGTGTTTCCTCAAAAAATTAAAAATGGAACTGCCTTATGACCTAGCTACCCCACTCTTAGAAATATGTCCTAAGAATCTCAAAACGCTAATTCAAAAGAAGATATTCACCCCCATGTTCATTGCAGCATTGTTTAAAATAGCCAAGATCTGGAAACAGCCCAAGTGTTGGTCAGTGGACGAATGTATTAAAAAGATGAAGAACATTTATACAGTGGAATACTATGCGTCCATGAAAAGGAAAGAAATCTTACCTTCTGCAACAGCATGGATGGGCCTGGAGATTATTATGCTAAGTGAAATAAGCCAGGCAGAGAGAGACAAATATCATATAATCTCACTTATATGTGGAATCTAATGAACACAATAAACTGAGGAACAAAATAGAACCAGAAGCAAGATCACAGGGAACAGATGAACAGTTGTCAGAGGGAAGAGGGAACAGGATCAAAAAAGATGAAGGAATTAGCCAAATTATATATACATAGTACATAGATACAGACAATAGAGTAGCAAGTCCCAAAGGAAAAGGAGGGAAGGTTATAGGGGGAGGGGACACAAAGCAGGTGAAATGGGAATGAAAGAGACTTTGTATGGGCATGGGGGACATGGTGCGGTGGGTTGAGGGTGTTATATTGCATGGAACCCTTGAAACCATATTAACACAATAAATTAAAAATAAAAATTTTTTAAATGTTTATAAAATTTACATTAATTAAAATTAAGTAAATTTTAAAATTCAGTTAGACTAGACATTTAAGTTTCTCTTTTTAGATACCTGAGAAGTGTTGGCTTTCTTTATAGACCAGCTGATTTTCATTCAAAGGAAATAAATACTAATTGAAAGGCAGGAAATGTGTCCCTCCTCAAAGCAAGATTATTATATGAGAATGACCACCTTTGGATGATTCAGCCACATCTTTGTATGGATTTATATGATGTGACTTCATTTTACACAGCACACTTTCTTTTGAAATACTCACCTGAAGATTTCATTTCAACTTTTCTTTTTTTCCTAAAGTTTCTGACATGTTGGTCTTCATTTTAATTATAGGTGTTCCGGTTGTGTCAGTGAACTATGGCCTTTTTGGTAGGATTAGGAATGGTTGGCTTGTTTCTGCACCATCGTGTTCCAATGGAACCATTGCCTATTCCTAAACTGAATTTGGTATGTTAAATTCTGGGCTCAACAAGGAAGGAGGATGATTAAGTAAGTGTTTAGTAGAGAGAGTTCTTTTGAATTATTATTGTTACAACCAAAGAAAAACTCTTTCTATACCTAGTGATTTTCAATGTTAATGGCTACTCCAGTGGTTATTGCTGCTCTAATAGCAAATCAAACAACATTGAGGGGATTAGAATGCAGCCCATTAAGCAATTTTTGCTTTTAATGAGACCATTTCAAAATAGAAGAAGGTACTTGAGAAAGTTTAGAAAGATCTTATTGCTAATACTTAGATTATGGAACTTCAAAGACTCTTTAATGTAATATACAAAAATATGACCCCTTGTACAAAACCCAGGAATTTTACTAAGCAAAACGAGAAGAAACAATCACTTCTAATACAGTAGTCCCAATTGCTAGTGTTCTCTAGTGTTAACGTTTTTGTGTATATATTTCCAAATTTTATTTCTCCATTTTATCACTTTATATTTAATTATTAGAAAATATAAATCTGCTTTAGAAGTTATTTTAAAAATTTATAATGAGCATCCTTCCATATCTAGCATATATATATGTATTCCACTATATTATGCATATGTATATAAGTATTATCTATGCATAATTTTAATAAACCACTTGATTTCTGTTTGTTCTTGAGCATTTCATTTAATGAAACATAGTTTATATAAACAACCTAATATTGATAGAAATGATCATTTTTTGCTATTATAAATATATTGTTAGAGAGTATCTCTCTTATTTATTTGGGATAATTGCTTAGACTTTTAAGACAATAAGCTATAAATCTCTAAAAGATGTTCCCAGCGTGGCTTTAGGGACTGCTTCCAGCCAGACCTGACCAGGGCAGGGCCTCTAGCTGAACCAGGCACTGGCCCCAGGGCAGGCTCTTCTTTTAGCTCTCTAGTGCTCGGAGGCTCTGGAGTTGGATCTGGAGCATGAGAAAGAAACAGATTCATGTACATATCTGATATTCCTGTGTCTTTCCAGAGACAGGAATGATGCCACTGCCTTATCCAGCCCATGAGCCTTTCCTACCAGATCATCCTCCCAGGTCGCAGCCCCCTCACCTCCTGGCGTTGCCCCAGTGGGCTCTAGATGCTCCAGTTCAACCCAAAGAAAGTGGGCCCAGCCTACCTGGTTGGAGGCAGGGAAGCAGACCTGCACCAAGGCCTGCTCCAGCCAAAACCAAGAAGACAGTAGCAGCTGGCCGAAACCCTGCACCTGGTCTGGCCAGGTTCCCATCATAGAGCATAGCCCTGGGAGAGGCAGCTGAACAACAGAGTCAGACTCCTATTCTTTTCCTTCTACACTGCAGTCCCATGTCACCCTTGTTTGGGACCAGGCCTTTGTGCCTGCCCCTGCTCATACAGGAGCCAGACCCATGTCTCCCACTACCTGTATGTGGCTGTCCTGGGAGTAGCCAGCTTGGTGATCCAGCAGGTTTAAAACGGCGTCTATGGGAGTCTTTTCTTCCCACTGACATTTCTCTTGAAGTTCTTGTATACTGCCTACCACAGCCCTCCATCACCTGGTCATCTGGTCTGTGGATTGAGACAGACTTTTGAATGTGTTGCTCACCATAGTCCTTTTCTGAGCCTGGTGACTGTGGTCAGGAGAGATGAATGTAGAGAAGGGCCGGCAGAGCAAAATGGAACTGTGGTGGGCTTGGTACTCTGGGGGACAGCTCAGCTCAGGCTTCCCTCTAGTTCTATGAACCCAGGGACCCCATCTATAATTCTCTTTGACTCCTGACCTCCTGGAAATAAAAGCCACCAGAGCTGAGCCCTCTCTTGGGAATCAGAAAGAGTGTAAAATCATGGTTTTGCCAGACACTCCCCCGACCCCAGCCCCCACTCTGTTGACAGAAAGATGCACTTCTTCTGGATCCAAGACCACTCAAATTTTCACTTTGTCCCATGGAATGTCACCCTGTCATTATAAGAAGATATGCTTTCAGATGTAAAGAAGACCTTGATGGCATCAGATCCGATGGATGCTGGACAGGACCTGTGAATGATGTCTAATGTGACTATCTGATTTGCTGAGAACTGAGGCCCAGAGAATTTGTCTGCTTCATCCACTGAGTTATGCTAAGTGTCTCTATCAGTGCCTACTTATAGCAGGTACTTATACCCATTGTCAAATAAATAAACTCCAACCAGAACTATGCCAGATATTTGAGTGGTCCTGGGGCCCCTGTTATCCCCAGAAATCCCTAATGTTGCAACACCAAAGACAAAGACAAGGATCAGCTGAGTAGATTTCCAAACTCCTTGATAGGTTGTTTTCCACATGCTTTTCCAAATTCAGAAATGCCACAGGCCACTGATGGGTGAGGCAGGTGAATTTTCAGGGGGGTGGCGCAGAGAAAAAACTATGGCCATGAACAACCACAGCACGTCCAGCAGCCACTTCTGCAGAGCCAGGCACCAGGCAAGCACCTGTCATGCCTTGTCCCCACAGGAGTACCTGTAAAAACCTTATGAGGTTTATCCTCTATCACCCCACTTTTCAGAAGAGCAAACTGAGGCTCAGAGAGATGTATTGACATCTTCAAAACGGACAGCTAAGATTGGGCAGAATCACTACTAGACAAAGACGGGGCACGTGCTCACCTAATAAACAGCTGTCTAGAAACTGTTGTGATTTGGAGAAGGCCAGGTGGATGGATATGATGGGGGAGATGTGGGAGATGTTTCCAGCCAGGAAAGCTGGTAGCATGAAGGCTGCTGCCTTCTCCAGTATATGCAAGCCTCGCATAGGATAAGCATTAACTCAGCTCCATAGTAGGTGGGACAAGGATGAATGTCCAGTCAGTGGAATCATTATGAATCACTAGGAGGTTTGAGGTCTGGGACTCACCCAGGAACTCCCAGCCTCCCAAAGACATGTGCAAGAGGAGGAACAAATATGTCCATGCTGAACAGATTCCAGGTTTTAAAAAGTATTATTTAAGTTTGGTGGCTGGTGGGCTGCTTACACAATTGTCACCTTCTAGGTGTGCTTTTTCAGCTGAGGAAAACAGACTTCCCATATTAATAGTCTGTATGAAGAGCATTATCCCCATGAGTTCTCAGAGGCTTAGGGATGTTAAACAGCAACTCAAGGTCATGTCGTCAGAACTTGGAACTGTCCAAAGGTAGGACTGCATGACAATCTCTCTTAGCTAGCTGAGATTTATCTGCTTCTGAAGTGAACAGAAAGCATCTGGGAACCTTATCCCTCCCAGTTTGGGTACAGTGTACAGGATAGACATAGCCTATGAAAACCATTGACTTCCAAAAAAACATTTATTTTTCTTTCTTTTACGTTAAAGGCCATTTTGAGACCCTCATTATGAAAATCCCAGATTCATCAAAAAGGTAAATGCGTGGAGATTCCAGATTGGAGAAAGCCCATCACCAGGCAGCAACCTGAGCAGAAGAACCGGCAAGGAAAAAATCCATGTGGCTGGTGAAAAGCTGACAGGTGAGTCAAAGTACCAGTGAAGCAATTGCAAACCAAGGAACACTGTGATTGCCTTGAACAACTTGACATCAGATCAGTAAAAATTTAAGTGAGTAATTCCCAGGCCAGACTGCATGCAAGGCAGCAGCCATCATCACAAAACTGCTGTCAGCAGCACTGGCAGCATCACTGCCACGACCTTTTCAGTTTGGTATCTGACTGTGCTGTTAAAATTTTACATGTGCATGTTTGTGCACCTTCAGTGGCATCTCTGTACAGCTGGAAACTGTATTTACAATGTCATCTTAATTGTGTAATCCAAAACCCAAGACTTTGGAACCCCTAGAACTTCAGAATATGCCTACGTTTGAGTTTCAATCTTTAAGCAAGTAAATCTAAATGAATTCAGTAGTGCAGACCTTAATCTAATATGAACAGTGCCTTTAGAAGAGGAGGGTAGGACACATGGAAACTCAGATGTGGGCCCATGTGACACAGAGACAGAAGACAGCCATCTACAAGCCAAGGAGAGACCCTTCAGGATGACACAGCTCTGCCGACTTCTTTCCTCTCTAACTTCTAGCTTCTGAAATTGTGAGAAAATAAATGTCTGATGTTTATACTACCCAGTGTGTTCTGTGTTATGACAGCCCACACAAACTAATACTGTCCCCTCAGACACACTTAAGAGTTCCTGACAGCACTGTTGACATGGCACCTGCAGTGAATTATGCCAGTGTCCAACCGCACTGCCAGGCTGCCTCCCTGTGGCAAGCGACCTCTGCTATTGGAGAAGGTCTGCAAGGACAGTTGAGCTGACTGCTTCACAGGACACCTGGGGCAGGTAAGTTAAGCAACAACAAGAAAATACAAATGTGCTCATGATCTACTGTGATATAGAACATTTGTTTTCTAACATTCTTACAAATATGTGAGGAGTGTCCTTTTACCCTCCATGTAGCTGGAGAAGTGGAGGTCTAGATTTGTTTGTGGGTGGGACTGTGGAACACTCTAAGGAAAGCTCTGGGAGGGCCTTAGGGGAGTCCTCAGGTTTGAGTCTGGATTCTGGGTACTGCCAAGTTATCTCAGGGTCGTGGGTGTGGAGAGCCCCCTGGACCGGCTCTCACCTCACTCTGGCACTGGATGGTGTCAGTGGTCTGATGTACTTCCTTCCCTTTGTCTAGGGAGTAGAGTAGTTGAACCCATTAACCAGCTCCTTGATGATGTCTTCATTGGGGTTCTACAAAGACAGGGCCAAGTACCAGGCCAGTAGACATCCGCCCAACCTGTGCTTTCCTCTTATGGCAGCCCTGGCAAACTGAAAGAGTCTATTAGGACACAGTGAGGAGGTTCCCAGCAGCAGAATTTAATTATCATGGTCCAACAGCACTGAAATGCTGAAACACTGGGGAAAACTATGTCCTCTGTGGGATATGATGGAGGTGAATAAGGCCACAGCTCCTGACCCAGTCAGCCTACAATAAGTTTTTGTGTTCTGTGAGATGACAAGTTACAAAGAAATGTACTCAATATTTTACTCCTTCCTGCTTTTTTGTACAAACTCCCCAATCAAGAGTGATGTTGTGTAAGTCTTGAAGAAGGTCTACAAGGACAGTCAAGCTGACTGCTCCACAGAACACCTGGGGCAGGTGGTTAAAACAAAACAAAACAAAAAAGCAAAATTCAAATGTACTTGTGGTCTACTATGAAGTGAAAATCATTTTTTTTAATATTCCTACAAATACGTGAGGAGTGTCTTTCTACCCTTCATATAGCTAGAGGAGAAGTAAAGAGCCAATCCTTTGTGCATGGGATTGTGGGATACTCTAGGGAAAGTCCTGGGAGGGCCCTGGGAGAGTCCCCATATTTGAGTATGGATTCTTGGCCTTCCCTGATCATCTTGGAGTACTGTGTGTGGAGACCCCCTGAGACAGCTCTCCCCTCAGATCAGCAATGGACAGTCCTGACCCAGTAGATAGTGTAGTGGAAGTCGTGGACCAACTCCTCAATGATGTCCTCATTGGAGCTCTGCAAAGACAGAGCAGGGTATTTAGCCATTAGGCATCAAGAACCTTCCATTTGATATGTGATCCTGTGTGATGGCAGACCTAGCAAACTCGTACAGTTTAGTAGGACACAGAGACATATTTCTGGTAGCCCTGCTGAAATGGCAGCAGAATTGAATCATGTCAAGGTCTAACAACAGTGAAAGACTGGATCACTGAGGTAAGTTACCTTCTTTCTGTGATATTATGGAGATAAATAAGGCCAAAGCTCCTGAGCTGACCAGCCTGCAGTTGTTTGTCATGCTCTGTGATATGACAAGCTGCAGAGAAATACATCCAGAACCTTAATCCCTTCCCCCTCTTTTTTGTACAAACCCCCATGTGTAAGGCTTGAAAAAGACACGCAAAGACAGTCAAGCTGACTGTTCTACTGCATGGATACCTGGGGCAGGTAGTTAAACAATCAAAATGAGCAAAATTCAAAGGCAGGAAGAATGTTTTTCTCTATAATTTCAACAAATATGTGCAGACTCTATTTCTACATTAGCAGGAACCTGGCCAGGAGCCTTGGAGGTACAGATCTCTTTGGGAGTGAGCCTGTGAACACTTTGAGGTCCCAGATTTGTGTCTGGCTTCTGGTACTACCGCAGTCACCTCAGGGTCCAAGGTGTGGGTCAGCTCTCACCTCAGACTGGCATTGGACAGTGTTCCTAGCCTTATGCACCTGTCCCTTGTGCCAGTTTATAGTATGAGTGACCCGATCAGCCAGCTCTTCTACAATGTCCTGGGTGGAACTGTGCAAAGACAGAGCCTGATACCGGGCAAGGAAACATCAGTGGCCTTCTTGGGCACTGTCACTGGGGGAGATACCCACCACAAATTCTGCTCCACAGATCAGGCACAGAGGGGCATCTTCAAAGACCTCTAGCCAAGTAAGGAACAAGATGACACCTTAAGGGTTCAGAATCAGCAAGTGGATAGAGAAGCTTGGACCCCAGCACTCTCCTTTCCATCCTGTCAGCCATAACCTGGGGTAGAACATGACAGACCCTCCAGGCTTCAACCTGTAACAACTTGCTACTGTCCAGAATGAGCACCCTTTATTCAGTGCTTCCCTTCACCCCCCCCCCAACTCACACACACATACAGTATAAAGGGTAAGGGTACATGGGGTTTCCCAGATGGAATCCCAGGTAGGGTTGGCCTGGATGGGCCTGCCCTGAGCTTCCCTCTGTTATTTGAGAGAACCTCATTCCAGAGAGTGGGAGGTGTCAGTGGTGGTGCTTGTGCCAATGCCTACAGCAGCAGAAACATTTCTTACTCTGGGCTTTCCTCAGCCCAGAGCCTCAGAAAGTTGGGCAACAACAAAGAAACATCCTACTCTCCTGACTGTCTTCAGTCCAGTGAGCTGAATAGGAGGCTCTTTCTAGAATGTGAGTGCCTGATTACCAGAGTTCTAACTTCTATTTGAGGTCTATCACCAAGGAAATGAGGTCAGCCCTTCAAGGTTCTATGATCTGGGCCCCTTTCCCCAATCAGAGCCACCCAAAACTTCCTCTGAGCTATTGCTACCTGTACAACAATACCTACCACAGCTCCTTGGGAATGTACCAGGTTCCCAGCTTGGAAGAGAAAGCTGATTCAGACCTCCTTTTTCTTACCATTATTGTGTTCTGGAGAAGGCTTTGTGCCTCTCAGGGTCTTTCCAGCCTCCCAACCTGCACAATGAGAATGATGCTAAACACCATTTCCTAAAGACATCATCAGGTGTGGATGAGATAATGCTTCTAACACCTGAGGGCTGGCATTCCATGAATCTGATGTGCAAACATAGAGATGGAACAAGAATGAGTGGGGCATAGCCTGGGACATCAATCTAAGTAGGTCTGGGGTCCAGTGTGTGATCTTGGGGAAGTCTCTGCCCATCCTGGCCTCATTTTCAGGTCTGCATCTTTAAGGGGTTGAAATAACAGGAAATTCAGATATTGCCAATCCATTGGTCTAAAACTTTCCAGGAGTCTCTTGTTCAGCCTAGAATCAGACCAAGTATCTTATTTCCATCCATGTGGTGGGAGCTTTTACAGAGGCTTCTAGTGATTACTGGCTCCTGGTAGAAACTTCCCATGCATCTATTGAGTGTTAGTAACTGGCTTCTGAACACCTTAGAATACACCCAAAGTGATGGGATATCAGGTCTTGTTACTTCTCTCATATTCCCATTCTTAAGTTTCTTTCCTTTCTCTCAATCTCTATATCATTTTCTCTCTGTATGTGTTTCTCTTTCTGTCTCTCTGTCCTTGTCTTCCTGTCTGTATGTCTGTCTGTCTCTCTGGATTTGGGAGAGCAAGCACCCATGTTTTGAGCTGCCCAATGTAGAAGCCCCATAGGAGAGAACCAAGGAAATGCCCAGACCAACAGGCAGGTACTCAGGTTCTCAGTCCAAACTACATACTAACAAAAACCAGATGAGTAACCATGGGACAAAATCTGTCTCCCATAGAGGTTCATTTGAAACACATCTTTTGCTCATAGAGACCTTGAGACAGAGGCACCCATCCAAACCATGCCCAGATGTCTGGTCCACAGACAGTGTGAAGTGTTAGTATTTGTACTTTGCACATGCAAGGTTGGAGAGTACTGTTGTTTGTACCTTGGTTTCCCCATATGACACTCAGAAATAATAAAAACATACCCTCTCTAAGGTTATGGGGAATGTTAAAGAATTAATATTTGAAAAATGGTGGGAACACCTGGCATATCAAAAGGACTGTGTCTACATGTTATAAATTAGTTTAAAAATTCTTACAGTATCTGTAAACTCCTAAGGATGGAGATTAGTGCCTGGTCCAAAGCAGGAAGCATACCATAACATAAGATAAATAGTTGAATGAGTGATATTTTGGAAGACCTTGTAAACGTCCTATCCTGCCCTAGCCTAACATTGCCTATGTGAAGAGTTGGGTCAGACCTTAGATCTGTGGTGATCTTCTTATGGTTTGAGGCCAGAACTTCTCAGGACCCTGAGGGTTTCTGGAGAAAGATGGGATTCTTGAGTGGGAGTGGAGGTGGTTGTCAGGATCAGCCAAACATATCTGGGGGAAGGCACGAGTACTGACCTGAGGACAGAATCTGCTTCAGCCCAGGGCCTGTAAGCCAAGAAGGGGAGCAGACACGGCCCAGGAGGCTCAGATGGAATAGCAGAGGCCAGAAGGAGACTCGAGGTTCATTTCAGCAGCTGCTCCTGCCACGTGAAAGCCCTGGACTGAGATATTTGAATGACTCTTTTCAACTCTAGAAATGCAGTGTTTTTTTGTTCAAAATTATACATGTGCCTAACAATTAAAATAGTGAACCACGTTGCCTAGTGGGAGGCTGTCTGTGGGGTCAAGACGAGGACCTCATCTCCTAGGTGCAGCTAGAGGTCTATTCCTGGTTCTGAGACCACAGTGATCATCTGTGTGTAGCCATTCTGCGGCCCTGTGGGGTAAAACCTCAGCCTCCAGGGAAGAAGCCAGCAGGAGTCTGTGAGGTGGGAGCTGCCAGCCCTATCACCCTCTCCAACTTAAAACTACCTGCTGCCACAATATTTTCAGCCTTAAAAAGGTAAAAAATTCTGGCACATGCTATGGTCAAATGCATGAACCTTGAGGACAGACACTATGCTAAGGAAAATGAACCCATCACAAATATGGGTGATCCAACTCATAGCATTCCTGGTGTCATGGTATTCACAAAGACGGAAAGTACAATAAAGATTGGAAGAGGATAATCAGATAAATAACATTTTTAACTTTAAGATATGACACCATCACACCATAGAGAGTTTAAAGGACATGAGTAGAAGTGCTACCACCAATAGGAAACAATACCAGCAATATACAAAATAATATTAGTCTTGGTTTTTTCTCTGCTGACAACTTTTCTGTCCTAGCTTGATTTCTGTACAATGAGTAGAAATAAAAATTTATTTTCTTTGGAAACCTTATTCTGAATTGCTGTTAATAATAAAACCAATGTTCATAATAAATAAATAAATAAGATTGGCAGAGAATGAGAGGCGAAGGGGATAGGAAGTTAGTGTTTCAGTTTTGCAAAATGAAGAGTTCTGTAAATGGGTGGTAAATATACAGCAATGTGAATTATACTTCATAAAAGTGAACTGAAGACTCAAAAATGAGTGAGATGGTCAGTTTTATGTTACATGTATTTTACCACAATTTTTTCATTAAAGCTAATCACCTGGGACTTTCTAATGTTGCAGTCACACTGGTACCCATCTGAAAGAACATGTTCTGGAGTTCTTTTGGGGGCTGGAGCTTAGGTGGCAAGATCTCACCCATTGCCCTCCAAGGGCACCTGTTGACTTCCCTACGGTGGCTCCAGAAGCTAGAGATTGGCTGCACTGAGACTGGGTCTGCATCTGTGGACAAGACAGGGTGTGTAAGTCCATGAAGGCCCTGGCCAGCCATGGTTCTTTTGGGTGTTAGAAGTGTGACTGGAGGAAATCCGATCCGGCATCAACAGGCTGCAAGACTCCTACACCCAAGAATCAAAAATGCAGCCCCAGGTCTCAGGAGAATGTACCTTCTCCTTGGTGGTTCAATGCACTATGTCTTTGGGATCCCAGTTGAAGACCTTTGGGAGGAAATCCCAGTAAGTGTTTCTTGTCCTGGAACCCTAATCTACTTGCTAACTTTCAGAAGATTTGGTCAGGCTATGGTCACATTGCAGGACAGTGACAGACACAGTCAGATTATCCAAATTGTAACCCAACGGCCACTTCTCCCAAACTTCAAAGTCCATGTGTGCCTGGTGTCCACACCCTCATCACACATACACTGTTACTCAACCCCAAATGGTAGCTCCTGGTAAGATACCCTAGCACCCACCCTGATTATTGTGATCTCATCAAGCTCCCTCCATGAGCACATCTAAAGACAGCAGGATAGCTCCTCTCCACTGTCAAAGGCAGATGTGACAACGTGATACCCTCACACAGACTATACCGCCTATTTTGCTGGCCCTCTCTCTGTGGGCTGTGAAGTAGCAAGTGGCCATGCTGAGGAGCCCCATGGGGCAAGGAGGTACCTGTGACCTCTCAGACCTCAGGGTGACCTCCAGCCAGCAGCCTGCAAGAAATCCAACTCCTCAATTCTACAACTGCAGGAAACTCAATTCTGCCCACAACCGGAGTGAGATTGGAAGCACCTCCTTCCCTCACAGACCTTCAGAGAAAACCACAATCTCAGCCAAAACCCTGGTCTTGTGAGACCCGAATCAGAGATACCACTTACATCATACCTTATTCTTGACTATAGAAGTTGTGAGAGAATCATGAATATGTATTGTCACTAGGTTTGTGGTAATATTGCTCCACAGCAAGAAATGGCTAACCTGCATCCTTTTTGAAATCAGGTTGTGTCTTTTAGCTGACTTCTATAGAAGAAACTTGATATTGAAGAGGAGTGCTAATTCATAATAAAATTTTCTGAAAAGGAAGGTTATACATTTCCATGATGGGAGACAGTTTTCCAGGTGTCCCTTTCCATCTATTATTAAAGACATAGGTTTCCTAAGCTCACTGTGCCTTTTCTCTGATGCCTCTCAATGTGTGTGCAGATGTCATCTGGCCTTCTTCACATCACCTTGTGGAAACCAAGGTTCACAGAAGTGATGATACTTGGACCTGACCAGGTGGTGGTGCAGTGGATAGAGCATCGACCTGGGATGCTGAGGACCCAAGTTCATAACCTTGAGGTCGCCAGCTTGAGCGCAGTTTAGTGAAGGGTATGAGATCCCAACTTGAGTGTAGGATCATAGACATAACCCCATCATCTCTGGCTTGGACCCAAAGTTTTCTGTCTTGAAGCCCAAGGTCACTGGCTTGAGTCTGAGGTCCCTGGCTTGAGCAAGGGGTCACTGGCACAGCTAGAGCTGTCTGGTCAAGGCACATATGAGAAAGCAAACAATGAACAGCTAAAGTGCCACAACTATAAGTGATGCTTCTCATCTCTCTCCCTTCCTGTCTGTTTCTGTCTCTTTCTCAGTCTCTCTCTGTAGCTCTCTCTCTGGCTTAAAAAAAATAGTGATACTCTGCACAGTTGATTACTCCCACTTTGAAATATTCCTCAACTTTGGAGAGCCTCCCTTGCCTCTCAGTCTCTTTGCCATTTCCAAACATGTAAATATTGGCTGTCTGAGGGCATTGTCTTTGAAGTGTTCCTTTATTTATATGTATTTGTTATTTTCTGAATTTTAAATATCATAAATCAATACATAAATCAACAGAGAAGTGAGTTATATGAAAAATCTTGGCTTTTGATTTGTGTAACCTCACCACTTGCATAATGTTGAGAGCTTAAGTACCCTCAGAGAACAATTAATGTCTGGTTTTTATTATGGTTTGGATGCTGTCAATAATAGAAGTAGCAATACAAGAGCTAGGTTTACACAGCAAAAGTTTCAGAAAACTATTGTCCTCCAACTCAAACAGAGCCCATCCTCAAGGTATGGGACAGATTAGGAGCCAGAAGAATAATAGGTAGGGTTCAAAGTACTGGGAATTCAAAAATTTTACGTTTAAGCTAAGAGTAGGGTAGGGAGGAGAGTTATTAAATGAGGTCTTTCCTAAATCTTCAGAGTACTGTGTCTTAACCCTCAAGTTAAACAACAGATTAAAAGCCTGAAATATATTAAGCACTATTTGAGATGCTGGGAATGTATAGCTAGAAAAGTAGGTAAAGTTTGAAGAGACAGACAATAGATATCCAGTACATCAGGTAATGAAAACTGCTAAGAAAAAAGAAATCATGGGATATAACATAAAGGTGAAAAGTGCTATTTTTTAATATAGTGTTCAAGAAAGGACTAAAGATGGTATTAGACAAAAACTTGAATGAAAAGAGATCAAAGCAGGTTTGAAATGCGCTTTAGACAACCATACTGAGATTCAATACACAGTCTGACATGCACATCTGATCAGCAGGGAAGGGCCCAAGCTGGAGATAAGAGATTTAAGAACTGGTGGCACATAGCAGGTATTAAAAGTTTTGGGGCAAAATTAGGTCACCTAGGGAGTGTGCAAAGGCTGAGAAAAAAACAAGGCCCTCTTTGTTCTCAGAGCTGTGAGGCACAATCCCTGAGATGTGCCAGGCAGGTACAACTATGATGGAGGACCAAGCAGGAATATGGCAAATGCAGATGCAGTGTCAAGAAGTGCAAAAGAAAAAAGTGTTTCAAGAAAGAGGATCTAATTAGTGCACCTTTGCTAATGTGAAGTCAAATAAATAAGAACTGTAAAGCTACTATGTAGTCGCTTCAAAGATGACCCCCATCAATTTCTTTCACCACATATACACATGAATTAGGGCTGTCTTTATTGATTCACTTTAGCAACAGAATGCATGAAAATGAGATTGAGAGCTCTAAAATCAGGCCATAAGAAACCTTACAGCTTCAGTCTAAATTTCCCAGGGCACTTACTCTTGAAAAGCCTCCCTTAAGGCCAGCACCATGCTATGAGATGGTGAAGTCATATGCAGAGGTTACATGTAGGTCCTCTGATGAACTGTCCCAAATGACCATCCAGACAATAGCCAGATCGACTGCCAACTTGGTGCCTGAGCCATCTTGATTATCTAACCTGGGGAGCCTTTGGATGATCACAACTGAAACTACAACTTTGTGAGATATCTTACGTGAGAGCCACCAAGATAAGCTCAGTCAACCCCGAACTGGGAGATTGTAATAAATTGTTTTTAAGCCACTTTGTCTCAGTTTCTTCATTTGGAAATTTATGATGGTACCTACTTCACAGGACTATTTTGAAAATTAAGTGAATATGCTTATACTATAGGTAAAGTTTGCAGCATGAGTATTATTATTATTGACCTGTTCTGAATACTATTTAAGTCTTAAAAAAAAAGAATATATATATATATATATATATATATATATATATATATATATATATATATAATTGCATTATTCTTGTACAGGTTTATGCTACCCATAAAAAATAGTGTATATGGATGGGCTTTAAAATTTTAGTTATTATACACTTATACATTTTTATAAGTTATTTTCCATTTACAAAATGTTTTTAGATTTGTTTATGTTGATATATATGTATCTAGTTTATTGATTCTCACTGATGTGTAATATGTAATTTACTTAGTTATTGCCATCTGAACACACATTTAAATAATTTATTATTTTTAACTCAAACTGTACCCCAATGATTAGCCTTTAAATTTTATTTATTAGG
The DNA here is from genome assembly GCA_037038555.1 of Rhynchonycteris naso. NCBI lineage: Eukaryota > Metazoa > Chordata > Mammalia > Chiroptera > Emballonuridae > Rhynchonycteris > Rhynchonycteris naso. The sequence goes on from CM072998.1 coordinate 237,704,241, forward strand.
CTCTCTAAGGCGTCTATGTAGAAGTGAATTTGTTAAGTGATAAGAAGTATGCATTATCAGTCATAATCAAAACTGTCACATTGCTATCCAATTTAACCAAACTGTTACAATTCCAACAACAATGCATGTATGAGAAATCTCATATATTATCATCTAAAAGTTTTATAGTTTTGCCTTTCTTATTTAAATCTTGAGTCTACTAGGATTTTTTTGGTTAAAAGGTGAGGTAAGAATTTGATAAACTTCTGGCCTGAACTGTGCTGGCGCAGTGCATAAAGCGTCGACCTGGGAACACTGAGGTCGCCAGTTCAAAACCCTGCACTGGTCCAGTCAAGGCACATATGGGAGTTGATGCTTCCAGCTCCTCCCCCCTTTCTCTCTTTCTCTCTCTCTCTCTCACTCTGTGTCTCTTCTCTAAAATGAATAAAATAAATAAATAAATAAAATAAAATAAATTAAGTTAAGCCTCCTATTAAAAAAAAAAAGAATTTGATAAACTTCTCAAAACTATTTACTTAATAGAACTTTCGATTTAATTTGCAAAGCAACTTCAGTCATATACTACTCAGTTCTTATATGCTCTGTTTCTAGGCTCTCTATTCTTTTCCAAGTTTATTTGTGTATTCTTTCATTAGTTGTATACTTTTAAAAATTATTATAACTTTATAATATCCTTTTTTAAAGATTTTGTGTATTGATTTTAGAGAGAGGGGAGAGAGAGAGAGAAAGAAAGATGTGTGGACTAGTGAGAAACAGAAAACATTAACCGGTAGTAGTTGCTTATGGTATGTACCCCAACCAGGCAAGCCAAGGCTTTCGAACAGGCAATCTCAGCATTCCAGGTCAACCCTTTATCCATTGCACCAATACAGACTATACAGACTGTAATAAATCTTAAAATTTGGGAGAAAATGTTCCTCTGCTTTCCTCCACCTCACTCTTCTTTAAAATGTAATCTCATTTAACTGGAATTTTTTTAAAGTAGATTATTATATTTTTGTTAAGATTTTATTTATTGATTTTACAGAGAGGGTGGGACACAAGAATTATCAACTCATATTTACTTCATTTTAATTGTCCACTGCTTGCCTGTTGCTTGTCATAAGTGCCTTGACCAGGCAAGCCCAGGGTTTTGAACTGGAGACCTCAGCAGTCCAGGTCACCATTCTATCCACTATGCCAAGTGAAAACTGGATTGTCTTTAAATAAGGATAAATAGCTTTATTTTTATTAAGAGGCATGATTATTTTGAATCTTTGAGCTTCATTGGTAGAGAATTATATTTTTATTAATATGTTACACATCAAATACAGATTTTAAAAATGTAGGGGTCACACAATTACAACATATGCTAGTATTGATGTGCTGTGCAAGAAATGTTAGAAATATTTAAAGATTTTAAGATAAAGTGACAAAATTTAACATATCATTTGGCAAAAATCAATAATTTCCACCAATTAAATTACCATAAATGGATTGAACATGACAGCTAATCCAGAAAACCTTTTTCTTTCTAATATGAAGATGATAGTTTAAGTTTTAGATACACAACAGAGCAAAGAGATGCAGAACTTTAATTTTTAGGTACTGGGACCCAATGCTGGAGTGAAATTCAGTTTATGTTGCTTTCTAGCTGTTGAAACAGCGACAGTTATTCAAGTTTTCCGCCCTGTGGGACACTCCCCAATCTCATTTCTCTCTCTTCCTTCTGATAACCAATATCCTTAATTTGGTTTTTAATATTCCCATGCATGCATTTGTTTACTTTTTCAGTAATAATGTATATAATAATAAATAAAATATAGTATTGTAATGTATTTTTGCACTTTAAATTGTATTTACCGTTGGCCAGGCATGTGAATGTCCCTGGTTTATTCCCGGTCAGGGCACACAAGAGAAAAAACCATCTGCTTCTCCACCCCTCCCCTCCCTTTCCTCTCTCTCTGTCTCTCTCTCTTCCCCTCCCACAGCCACAGCTGATTGGCTCGAGTGAGTTGGCCTCCTCGCTAAAGTTGGCTCCATGGCCTTCGCCTCAGGTGCTAAAAAAGTGGCTAGGTTGTTGAGCAATGGAGCAACGGCCCCAGATAGGCAGAGCATTACCCCCTAGTGGGCTTGCTGGGTCTATCCCAGTCAGAGTGCATATGGAAGCCTATCTGCCTCCCATCCTCTCATTAAAAAAGTAGGCAAAGTTTATTTAAATAAATTTTTCCTACTTCCATAACTTACCATTGGGCCCAACATCACATTTGATATTTATCTATGTTAATACTTAGAACTCTGCTTTATTTTTTTTAAGTACATAATATTTCATTATGTATAAAATAGCACAATTTATTTATCCATTCTCCTATTGATGGATCTTTTAGACATTTCCAAACTTTTACTTTTGGGACAAGTGCTGAAATGATGTGTGTTTGAGTATCTCAGCTAAGGATGGAATTATGGCATTATAGGTTATTGGACATTTTAATTTTATTAAATATTATAAAATTTCTTAGAGAGTAGTGTGAAAATTTGTACCTCCACCAGCAGCATGAGTTTCTTTTGCCCTATAAATTGACTAAATTTTTGCCTATCTGGTGGGTGAGAAATAGTATACCCTGCAGCCCCAACTAGCTATCATTTGCCTGATAACTTGGGAGGTTAAGCATCTTGTACAGGGTGTGCAATAGTATGTTACAGTTGCACTGTGACATTCTTTTTTAGTTAATATAGCTATTGTAATAATTACCTGCACGTATTGTCCATACGAAAAACTGTAAACCTACTTTTGCCTACCCCTGTATTATGTTTAGCCACCATTCCAACTCTCCTTCTGTGGCTTGCACGTTTATATCTCCTGGATATTTTCTCTTGGGTGTTTGTCTCTTTCCCCTTGATTTTTAGTTTATTGCAAATTTGTGTAAGAACGCTTTATCATTTTATGCAATGCAAATTTTTTCCAGTTTGTTTTTTTTTAATTTTGCTGATAGTGACTTTTTTTATTTAATTTATATTGTGTTTACATAGATTCTAGTATCGCCCCAATTGCATACCCCCTCCCCCGTATTCCCCTCAATATATCCCTTGCTCTCCTCTCTACAGTTCCCTCCCCCGCTTCCCTTCAGGTTTAATTCCATTCATCAGTTAACATTGTTCCTTGGATTCCTCAAATGAGTGAGGTCATATGATATTTTTCTTTCTCTGCTTGGCTTATTTCACTTAGCATAATAGTTTCCAGGTCCATCCATGTTGTTACAAAAGGTAATATGTATTTCCTTCTTTATCATGGCCCCATAGTATTTCATTGTATATGTGTACCACTGCTTTTTAATCCACTTGTTTACTGACAGACACTTGGGCTGTTTTCAGATTTTTGCTATTGTGAATAATGCTGCCATAAACATGGTGGTGCATTTCTTTTTTTCAGTCGGTGATATGGTGTCCTTGGGATATATTCCAAAAAGTGGGATAGCTGGGTCAAAGGGCACTTACATTTCTCATTTTTTGAGGAATCTCCATACTGTTTTCCACAGTGGCTGCACCAGTCTGCATTCCCACCAGCAGTGCAGGAGGGTTCTCCTTTCTCCACATCCTCGCCAGCACTTATCATGTGTTGTTTTGTTAATGAGCACCATTCTGACTTGTGTGATTATGGCTTAATTTGCATTTCTCTAATGATTAGTGATGTAGAACATTCTTTCATCTGTCTATTGGCCATGTGTATGTCCTCTTTGGAGAACTGTCTATTCATTTCTTTTGCCCATTTTTTGACTGGATTGTTTGTCTTCCTGGTGTTGAGTTTTACAAGTTCTTTATAAATTTTGCTTATTAACCCCTTATCAGACATATTGTTGAATATGTTCTCCCATTGTGTGATTTGTCTTTTAATTCTGTTCATATTGTCCTTAGCTGTACAAAACCTTTTTATTTTTATATAGTGCCATTTATTTATCCTGTCTTTTATTTCATTTGCCTGTGGAGATAAATCAGCAGATATATTGCTGCGAGAGATGTCAGAGAGCTTACTGCCTATGGTTTCTTCTAAGATGCTTATGGTTTCACAACTTACATTTAAGTCTTTTATCCATTTTAAGTTTATTTTTGTGACTGATGTAATTTGGTGGTCTAGTTTCATTTATTTGCAGGTAGCTGTCCAATTTCCCTAACATCATTTGTTAAAGAAACCGTCTTTATTCCATTGTATGCTCTTACCTTCTTTGTGAAATATCAGTAGTCCATAAAGCTGTGGGTTTATTTCTGGGTTCTCTGTTCTGTTCCATTGATCTGTACACCTGTTCTTATGCCAGAACCAAGTTGTTTGAGTATAATGACCTTGTAGCATAACTTGATATCAGGAAGTGTGATACCTCCCACTTTATTCTTCATTTTTAAGATTGCTGAGACTATTAGTGTTCTTTTTTGGTTCCATATAAGTTTTTGAAATATGTGTTCTATATCTTTGAAGTATGTCATTGGTATTTCAATTGGTGTTGCATTGAATTTATAAATTGCTTTGGGTAGTACTGTATAGACATTTTGATGATGTTTATTCTTCCTAATCATGAAGACGGTATATGTTTCCACTTGTTAATATCTTTCTTGATTTCTTTTATCAATGTTTTGTAATTTTTCAAGTACAAGTCTTTAACCTCCTTGGTTAAATTTACTTCTAGGTTCTTTATTTTTCTTTTGTTCCAATAGTGAAGGGGATTGTTTCCTTAATTTCTCTTTCTGACAGTTCATTGTTGGTGTATAAAAATGCCTCTGATTTCTGAGTATTAATTTTATAACCTGCCACCTTGCTGAATTCTTTTATCAGGTCCAGTAGTTTTTTGACTGGAACTTTAGGATTTTCAATATACAGTATCATATCACCTTCAAATAAAAAATAGTTTTACTTCTTCTTTTCCAATTTGGATGCCTTTTATTTCTTCTTCTTGTCTGATTGGTGTGGCTAGGACTTCCAGGACTATGTTGAATAAGAGTGGTGAAAGGGGGCACCCCTCTCTTGTTCCTTATCTTAGGGGGATTGCTTTTAATTTTTGCCCATTAATTATGATGTTGGCTGTGGGTTTTCCATAAATGGCCTTTATCATGTTGAGGTATGCTCATTCCCACTTTGCTGAGAGTTTTGATCATCAATGGGTGCTGGATTTTATCAAATGCTTTTTCTGCATTTATTGAAATTATCATGTGGTTTTTCTTCTTATTTTGTTTATGTGTTGAATCACATTGATTGATTTATGAATATTGTACCAGTCTTGCCTCCCCAGAATAAATCTCACTTGATCATGAAGTATGATATTTTTCATGTATTACTGGATCCGGTTTCCTAATATTTTGTTCAGGATTTTAGTATCTAAATTCATCAGGGAAATTAGCCTCTAGTTTTCTTTCTTTGTGTTATCTGCTTTTGGAATCAGAATTATGCTTGCCTCATAAAAGGAGCTTGGAAGTCTTCCTTCCTCTTGAATTTTTTGAAATAGCTTGAAAAGGATAGGAGTTAGTTCTTCTGTGAATCTTTGGTAGAATTCACCAGTGAAGCCTTCTGGCCCGGGGCTTTTGTTTGTTGGAAGATTTTTGATAACTGTTTCGATCTCATTTGTTGTAATCGATTTCTTTAGGTTTTTTGATTTTTCCAGATTGAATTTTGAAAGATTATATGTTTCAAGGAATTTGTCCATTTCACCTAGGTTGTTTAATTTTTTGGCATACAGTTCTTCATAGTATTTTCTTACAATACTTTGTATTTATGTGGTATGTTTTTATTTCTCTACTCTCATTTCTAATTTTATTTATTTGAGTTATTTAATATTTAATATTTAAGATATTAATATCATTATTTAATATCTCTCTTTTTTTCTTGGTGAGTCTGGTTAAAGGTTCATCGATATGTCTATCCTTTCAAAGAACCAGCTCTTAGTTTCTTTGATCCTCTGTATTGTTTTATTCATCGCTATGTCATTTATTTCTGCTCTGATCTTTATTATTTCCTTCCTTCTACTACCTCTGGGCTTTACTTGCTGTTCTTTTTCTAATACTTTTAGATGCAGAGTTCGGTTATTTATTTGAGCTTTTTCTAGTTTCTTAAGGTATGCCTATAGTGCTATGAACTTCCCTCTCATAACTACTTTTGCTGTGTCACATAAATTTTGAGTTGTTGTATGCTCATTATCATTCATTTCTAGACTTTTTTTTATTTCTTCTTTGATCTCATTGTTAATCCATTCATTATTTAATATCATGCTATTTAGTTTCCATGTGTTAGAGTATTTTTCAGATTTTCTGTTGTTGTTGATTTCTAGTTTCATGTCATTATAATCAGAGAAAATGCTTGATATGATTTCATCTTCTTAAATTTGTTGAGACCTCTTTTGTGCCATAACATGTGGTCTATCCTAGAGAATGTACCATGAGCACTTGAAAGGATGTATATTCTGCTGCTTTAAGGTGAAAGGTCCTGAAGATATCTATTAAATCCAGTTGATCTAGTGTGTCCTTTAAGTCTGCTGTTTCTTTGTAAATTCTTTTCTTGAGGATCTATCTAGTGATGTTAGTGGGGTATTAAAATCCCCTACTATTGTAGTATTGCTGTTGATCTCATCCTTTATATCCATCAAAGTCTGCTTTATATATTTAGGTGCTCCTATATTAGGTGTGTAGATATTTATAATGTTTATATCTTTTTGTTGGGTTACTCCCTTTATCATTATGTAGTGACCTTCTTTATCCCTTACTAAGCATTTCTTTTAAAGTCCATTTTGTCTGATATAAGTATTGCTATCCCACCTTTTTATTATTTCTATTTGCATGAAATATTTTTTCCATCCTTTTACCTTTAGTCTATGTGTATCTATTGTTTTGAGGTATGTCTCTTATAGACAGCATATGTATGAGCTCTGTTTTCTTATTTATGCAGGTACCCTATGTATTTTAATGGATCATTTAACTATTTACATTTAAGGTTATTATTGATATGTAGTTGTTTATTGCCATTTTATTCTTTAAAGCTATCTTCCTCTTTTACTATATTCTTTTCCCCCTTTGTTTTGTTTACAAGTCCTTTAACATTTGTTGCAGCATTGGTTTGGTTGTAATAAAGTTCTTGAGTTTTGTTTTGTTTTGTTTTCTGGGAAGCTTTTTATTTCTCCTTATATATATATATATATATATATATATATATATATATACAGGGACAGAGAGAGAGTCAGAGAGAAGGACAGATAGGGACAGACAGACAGGAACGGAGAGAGGTGAGAAGCATCAATCATTAGTTTTTCGTTGCCATTGTGACACCATAGTTGTTCATTGATTGCTCTCTCACATGTGCCTTGACCGCGGGCCTCCAGCAGTCCGAGCAACACCCTACTGGAGCCAGCAACCTTGGGTCCAAGCTGGAGAGCTTTTGCTCAAGCCACATGGTCCTGCGCTCAAGTTGGCGAGCTCAAGGTCTCGAACCTGGGTCTTCCACATCCCAGTCCGACGATTTCTCCACTGCACCACCACCTGGTCAGGCTATTTCTCCTTCTATTTTAAATGACAGCCTTGCTGGATGAAGTAGTGTTGGTTGTAGTCTCTTGTTTCTGCATTACTTTGAATATTTCTTGCCATTCCCTTCTGGCCTCAAGTGTGTCTGTTGAGAAGTCTGATGTCATCCTTATGGGGGCTCCTTTGTAGGTGATGATCTTTTTTCTTCTAGCAGCTTTTAAAATTTTCTCTTTATCTCTTAGTTTTGGTATTTTAATTATGATATGTCTTGGTGTAGATTTCTTTGGGTTTCTCTTTAATAGAATTCTCTGTGCTTCTTGAACTTGTGTGACTTTTTCTTGCATCAATTTAGGGAAGTGTTCAATTATAATTTGACTGAACAAAGTCTCGATCCCTTGTTCTTTTTCTTCTTCTTCAGGAACCCCTATGATACGGATGTTATTTCTCTTCATGTTGTCACAGAACTCTATTAAAGTTTTCTCAGACTTTTGGGGTCTTTTTTCTTTTTGCTGCTCTGCTTCCGTGCCTTCATTTATCTTGTCCTCCTACTCGCTGATTCAATTCTCAGTTTCATCCATCCTGCTTTTAATTCCTTCCATTGTAGTCTTCATTTCTAATATTGTATTTGTCATTTCTGACTGATTCTTTTTTATTATTTCAATGCCCTTTTTTATATATGCTATCTATTTAGGTGCTCATTATGTCCATCTATTGCTGTTCTAAGATCTTTGAGCATCCTAACAATCATTATTTTAAACTCTTCATCCAGTAATTTGTTTATATCTGACTCATTCAAGTCCTTTTCTGGGGATATCTATTGATTAATTCGAGTTGCAATCCTCTACCTTCTCATTCTGACTGTGTATAAGAAGGGTGTGGCCACACAGTTCAATGGGCTTGGCCTGTATGTTCCCTAGGTGTGGTCTGTCTGTAGGCCAGCCACCCTCTCTGCCATTGCTTCAGGTGTTTGCAAATTGGCATTGCCAGCACCAGCCCACTGCAGCAGTCACTGCAGTTTCAGACTCTCTTCCACTGGTGGGGCTGTGTTCACATACCCTGGCTACAAGCCCTGGCAAGCCTCAGCCTTTGCCCCATCACCTCAGGTGGGGCTGCGCTCAGCTCTGGGCAGCAAGCCTTGGTGGTGCAGGCAGGCTCTGAGCCTATGCTCAGCCACAGGTCTCTTCCCTTCCCGGCTTTTGCCCCACCCCCGCAGGCTGTGCTGTGCTCATAATGGCTGCAAGACCTGGCTCCAGGTGTGGGGCTACGCACCCTAGCTCAGCTGTGGGTTTCAACCTGTTCCCCCACTTTCGCCCCACCCTCTATGGCGAGACTGCGCTCTCGTGCACCAGCCGCAAGTCCCAGCTCCTGGGCAGGGCTGCACCCCTGCTCAGTCACGGCTTACGTCCAGCTTTTGCCTTGCCCCTACTGGTGCTCTTACAGGCAAGACCACTCTTGCTCACCAGGCCCGAGCCCAATCCAACCACTTTCATGCACCCTCTCCACCCCCACCCAGCAGGACTGAGCTCAAACCGGGCCTCAGTCATAGCCAGCCTGGCTTCCCTGCCTTCCCCCCAACTGGACCGTGCTTCTGTGTCCTGCAGCCCTCGGCCCTCCAGCAAGCCCTCAGCAGTGTGGGTGGGGACGCTGCAGCTCAGACCTTAGACTCAATACTGTATCCCTGATGGCTCCCTTCCTCTAAGTGACTCTGCTTTGAGTGCCATGGAAGATCTTGTTTAGCTGGTGTCCTGCTTCCCTTTGCTGATATTGCTGGTTCCAGGGGAAATATTCACTTTAGATTTGGGGAGTGACTCAACCCACCGGTTAGGGTGGCTGTCGCTCAAAGTGTTCCTCCCTATGCCTCTTAGATTACTTTCTCTTCCTGCTACTCCAGTTCTCTCCTCTTTCCCCATCCCCCAGTGTCTCAGTTGAATGATTGTGAAAGAGGTTTTCTGTGCCGTCTCTTTAAGAAGAATCCTGGGTCCCGCCATGCATGTCCCTCCAGGCTGCTGTTCGTGACCAGGAGCTGGGCAGCCCTCTCCCCATTTCCACTTTTCCTACCAGTCTCAATGTGGCTTCTTCTGTGTTCCTTGGTTAAAGAGTCCTCTTAGTTTAGTCCAAAGTTGGTTTATCCAGATAATGGTTCTTAAAATTGAGTTATAATCCACTTTGGTTCTGGGACTTGGAAGTTGGTACGTCCGCCTACTCCATTGCCATCTTGTCACCATCCTGATAGTGACTTTTGAAATGCTAAAATTTTAGTTTACTTAAATTTATCAATTATGATTTGTACTTTTTGTATTTGTTTTTCCCCAGAAAATGACTGTGCCCTGATATTTTTAAATGTCCCATTTTTTCCAAAAACCTTCAAAATATTTTTTCAAATTAAATTCTAAAAATCTACCTCAAGCTAGTGTGTCTGTGTGTGTGTAATATGAGATGACTTTTATTTTCTTTCATATCCATTAATGAATTTTATCTTTCCTCTTAATTTTAACTCTTAAGATAGATATTATTAAGGTTGACAGATGAGAAAATTTAAAAAATTAGAAATATATTTAATTGGCCCAATACACAGAGTTGGTTACTGACCAAGAAAATCAAAGTGAACATTCCATTTAAATGACCCCCAGGCATATCAAGTTCATGAACATTTAAACCTGGAATCTTATCTTTACCCCTAAATTCACTCCCCCATCCACACTGCTCTTCCACGAACAGGGTTTCCTGCTCAAGCCACAGCTCTGCCACCAGGCCAGGTGCTGCAGCATTAAATCAGCAGAGCTGGTTGCACTTTCTGCTTCCCTTAAACTGCCCTGTGGCAACCTCTCCCCACCCCAAACAGGGATTAGAATATTATCAGTTCTGATGAGGCTGGGTATTGACAATTCCTTAAACAGCCAAGATGATTTTAATAGTTAACAGGACTATGAATCACTAGAAAGTAGTACCCTACCACCTTCCTGGTGTCTCCCTCCCCCCAAATTTGGTTCTACCTGAAGATATTTTGGGTTGTTCTACTGGGTTTACACTGTCATCTAGTGGCTAGAGGCCTGTGATGCTGCTAAACATCCTATAATGCACAGGATGTCCTCTAACTGCCATAACAGAAAATTATGTGGCCCAAATTCTAAACAGCTGACTGAAAATCCTGGACCTACAGTATGTTACCTCTACCCTTGTTACACAAAACATAGTCCCTGCGCACAGTATCACATCACCATCACCAGGCAACTTGTTACTGATGTAGCATCTCTGGCTCCTCCCAGACCTACTGGTCAGAATCTACATTTTAGAGCACCTCCAGATCATTTATGGAACATTACAGTTTGAGAAGCCCAGACTGTTCACTTCTCTCCCTCCTGCAAAACTAATCAGATAACAAATCCTGTCAACACTGTCTCTTATTACTGAAATTGTCTTTGCCTTCTATCCCTGGGGAAACTTTATCATTCCAGGACTTCATTACTTCTCATCTCAATTATTGCAAGAAACTTCCAATCTGACAGCCCTCTTCTATCTTAGTAGAGGTCTTTACCTTTTTGAGAATTACCGTAACAGTTTAAAATGGAAGGAAAGAGTTGGATCTTCCCAGGGGAACACACACACACACACACACACACACACACACACACACACACACACACTTCTACCATATTACATACAATTTCAAAGGGTTCACAGATCCTTGAAGCCCTCCTCAGACACTTCTAAGCCATCTTAGTTTCTGAGCAGAGTCCTTATTCTAAGAAGCAGATGTGATCATCTGAATCCTTTCTGAAAGTACAGCCTACTCCAGCCAACCAAAGTGGCCCTGTGTGCCAGTGCTCAGCCACACCTGAGTCTCTATAGATGCTGTTTCCCCTTCCTTACACACCCTTCCTCTCTTGGGTGCCACCCTCAATTCTTTCCTTCCAGAAGCAGCTCAAGGATCACTTTCCCTGAGAAAACGTTACTGACCACTCACCCCCAGCCCCACTTTCCACTCTGAGTTACATTTTCCTTTGCAGCTCCTTAGTTTCCAGAGCTTCTATCTGCCATGGTGCTTCTGGAGTGTATTATGCTGTGTTTTTTCTTCTTTTCTCATGAGTATTCCATCACATCTGAGTTAGCAAGGGTATCTTTCATCTCCAATCTCAGTGCTCAGCACAAACAAGAACTCAATAAATGTTGCTGATAATTTTAAAGGAAGAGTAAAGCTAACATCCTTTTTACTTTTAGTTTCTGCTTTAGTGCTTTGGTATTTTCCCCTTATAATTAAAGTGTAATGCCTTATGTTTCAATTAGAATGGTGATTGGGTTTACATGATATTATTCTTTGTATATTTTTATAGTACTGAAACATTTATACTTATAAGTAAAAATGATTAAAGGTATGATCACAACAAATGAATGCCTGTGTGTCCCCAGTGTTTTGTTTCCATAATGTTTCCTGAGACCCAATTCTGACTTCCCCAAGAGTCTTTCTCTGCAGTCACAGAGCCATTCTCAGCTGATTGCAGAAGGTGAGAATTTAGAAACATTTTTTCATGTTTGAGTGTCCAGGTGAAAAAGCTGATCAAGGACAGAAGAAACAGAATTTGAATTGGGATAGGAGAGAAAGATTTGGAGTCAGAAATTTTACACAGAAAACATTTTAATCTCCCTGTGGAGATGATAAACTAAAGTATTCTGTTTATTTTGAAGTGGTAAGAATCTCACTAACACTAGATTACAAATTTCCAGATAAAACCAAAGCATACACACTTCCCATCCTCATTTAGAAAATTATGGGGAATCTTGCTTAATAAGAATACAGCATACTCATTAAAGAAAGGGTTCTTACAAATAAATATCTTTATTCCATGGTAGCATTGTTTTATATCTACACTTTAACCAGTGCAATAGCTTGTTTCTCTTTACCCTCTAATAGAAACAAACAACAAAAACCTTGTTTGCTTTTAAAGTACCACCTCTTTTTTACTTTGATTTACTGCCTTTGGCTACCAGCCCACTGGTCCCAGGCCAAGTCATGACTCCTCTGGGCTGCCTTGGCAAGGGACAGACACTGCATTGACACTCAGGAAGCCTGCTCTGGCCAGCATTTCTACAAAGTGCCCTCTACGTGTCAACTGCCATCTGTCCGGCTTTCTCTCCTTGGACAAGGCTGGTCCTCAGGGATGCCCTTCCCTTCCCCCTCTAGCAAAAACTATGCCCACAGCCCCAGCAAAACAGGGTGGAAAGGCAGGGAATTCTAGGGGATCAACTTAGAGGAAGCAGACTCTATATATTTAAAAGTGTTGACAAAGGCCTATCCCAGGAAATCAACAGCAACTAACATATAACAAAACAAAACAGCAAAACAACCCTCTTCTCTTCCAAGGACCCTAAGTCTGCAATGCTGGAATCATTTCCTTACCATCTACGTGCGTTTGAGCTACACACAAGTCTGTCACAGCAGACAGCAAAGATCACAAGGACAGCAAGTCAACAGACTCATAAATAAGTTTTTGGGGCTTACTTAAAGAGCACATTTGAAAGTATTTGGGGGTTGGTGTTAGCTGGTTTAAGATCAGCTCTACCTCTTACTGGCTATCTTGAACAAGTTACAGAATTTCATGAGGATTATAGGAGTTTCCTTCCCTACTTCTAAACTTTTCCTGAATTATCAGAGTATGGATTTAAAATACCCAATTCCCTTTACTATATGAAGAGAATTCCTTTTAAGGGTAGAGGTTTTTCTTGGCATTGAGACAAGTTCTATTAGGGGAAACGGTTGTAGGTTGATATTTTTCCAGATTAGCTCTATAAGTAAAACCAATTATGGAGTATGAAAAAGAAACATTTTTCTCCCTTTGGAACCTATATGCTTTGAATATACATTGCCCAATAGTTAAAATAAAATAGGAATATATATAGATATATTTTATGATGAGTTTATTATTTTTTTAAGATTATAGCAAGAAAAAAATCAGATTAGTTTGAGATGTCTGTACAATTGCACATAAAAACAGTTAAAATCCCTATGGTACTAAACCTCATGGACATATGCATGCACACACACAAATATGTGTATAAGGAAGTACAAGTATTAGAACAGAAACGAATGTGTTTCTCTTTCTTGTGGGGCAACACTGGAACACTTACTAGTCAACACTGCAGATGCTCTATCGCTACACTTGGTAGATAAGCCACGAAAGAGCACTTGGTGTACAATTCTGATCAATAAAGCATCAATACAACACTTCACAAGAATCTATACATGTCGCAGTCTCAGAGGTCAATGATTTTCTTCTGTTAAACAACTTCCTGTTTTGCTCTATACTATCTTTTATCACACTGGACCCACTGACTGCACTATTTTTGTTGGATTTTTTTTTTTTCCCCTACCAGCAAAATCATTGCACCTGAACAAGAAACTGCTTTTAAAAAAAAAAAAAAATCGGGTTTTCTCACAGAATCAATGACATAAGAGGATTAATTGTTTGTTTTTAATCCTGACTTTTTCTTCTCCTAGATCTATTTTTGAAACAAGTTTTATTTTGGGATGTCCTGACGAGGATGATACTAAATTGGAAAGCCTGGTGCAAATTTTATTGACCTCCATTTCCTACTATAAAGGATGTCCCTACTAATCTGTCATGTACAGGGCAGACAAAGGCCAGAGGCAAGGGAAGCCAAGCCAGATGGTGTCTTCAAGAAGCATAGAACCAGACTCTTTATGTTTTGTTGGTGTGTTTTTAAATAAATAGTCAACTAGAAGGAGGAAAAAACATCTGGGCATCCTTCTTATCCCAAGCTAAGTTAAATTAAATGCTAATTGTAATATACATATGTAATATGTAATATGTTAAAACAGTATATTTATTTTAAATGTATTGATGTTTAAAAATTCTCTTCAGAGAAAAACAATGTTACCAGTTTTGTCCATATTCTTTCCAATTTTGTCATATTGTTTTATTTATATACCTACGTATCTATATTATCAATCATTCATCTATGTAATTTTTTAATTAATTTTTTTCCCAAAATTATCCATAGGGATTTACATCTTGTTTCTTTTACTTTTATATTAAGAGCATCTGTTTATGCCTGTATAGGTATCTATCTTGTTCTCTTTTAATGACTGCAAGCTATTGTTGTATAGTATACCATACAAAATTCAGTCATGCTCCTATTGCGAATTAAATTGTTTTCCATTTTTATACCATTAATAACAATACTGCAATGTACTTCCTTGTACATATATGAATGACCAGCTGCATTTTTTAATTTTTAGTTATCTTTGCTATGTTCTCTATTAGTCATTTTTTTTCTTTACAGAAACTCTGCATACTAAGAATTTTAATGTTTTGCCATGTACACGTTTGGCAAATATCTTCTCTCAATCTGTCATTTGCCTTTTCAGTTTGCCTTTGGCATCTTTTGCTGTTTATGGCTTTTAAATGTTTTTGTAGTAGAATCTATTTTGCCTTTTGTTACTTTTTATTTTCTAGACATTCATAAAAATATTCTTCATCAACCCTGAGTTTATAAAAGTGCGTATCTATATTTGACTATAGCACTTTTTTGATAGATATTTATAATGCTGATTGAATTTCCACATGTTCTAACATATTTTCCAGGCTCTTTTACAATTAGGTTATAAGTATATAATTAGTTCTACCCACTAGCATGTGGGTAGAAATAACATATACAGTCTATGTCAGTGTTTTTCAACTGCCGGTTCGCAGACCAGTGTTGATCTGCCAGAAATTTATAGACCCAATGATCTTAGTCAAATTCACTTATGCTCAGGGTGATTGCAGCTTATCAGCCTGTCTCAGCAATGAAAACAGTATTGAGGTTGTCTTAGATATCTTAGGAACTTGCAGTCTTGTTGGAACAACCTTTAGCATGATGCAAAACCTTTACAAATCATGTACAGAGATGAAAAGCATTCCAACAAGTTTATGTAGTATCCAATGCATCATACATGTGGGGGTTGGAAATCAAGCACCAACTTGTTCTGTGTTGTAGTGTTATGCACAGTATGATTAAACTTTATTCATTGCGTGTTTCCATTATCTGACTGGCTAGGTCACCAGTCCCCAACTATAAAATGGTTGAAAACCACTGATCTGTGCCATTTCTACCCCTGTCTGACTCTCCATGTCTCTCTTCCCCTTCAGTAACACACCTCAAAACCAAATGCTTCAAATTGCTTTGGTGCTACATTTAGAATGTTTATATTCAAAGTGATTATTGTTAAAGTTGGGTTAATATCTGCCATATTTGTTACTGGTTTTATTTGTTTCCCTTATTCTTTATTTCTATTTTTGTCTTCCATTGTTTTTCTGTCTCTTGTGGTTTTGTGTGAAAATTTTATGATTCCATTTTCTCTCTTTCTGAGAGTATTGTTATACTTCTTTTTATATTTTTTTCAATGGCTGCCCTAGAGTTTGCAATATACATTTACAGCTAATCCAAGTCTACTTTCAAATAGCACTATAACACTTTACAAATATTGTATGTACTTTGTAATGACAAAATAATCCTAATTCATTCCTTTCATCTTTTGAATCATATCCTTGTTGATCATCTTATATATATGCACACATAAGCATACATAATTAAGAATATTATTCATATTGTTATTTTGAACATACTGTTACTGCTTAGATAAATTAAGAATAAGAAAAATACAAGTTTTTAGTTTGCCTTCACTTATTCCTCCACAGTGTTCTTTTTTTCTTTATGTAGATTTTCTTACCTATATTATTTTTCTTCTCTCTAAAGAACTTCTTTTAACATTTCTTTCAAGTTATGTCTGCTGGCAACAAATTCCATCAATTATTTCACCTAAAAATGTCTATTTCTCTTTCATTTTTTTAGTGAAAGAGAGACAGAAAGAATAGAAAGGCAGAGTGGGGGAAAGAGAGAAAAGAGAAGCATCAACTCATATGTGGCTTGACAGGGTGGGAGCGGAGGGCAGCTCCAGTTGAGCCAATGATCCCTTGCTCAAGCTAGTGACCTTGGGCCTAGGCCAGCAAACTTGGGCCTCAAGTCAGGACCTTTGGGCTCAAGCCAGTGACCATGGCATCATGTCTATGGTTCCACATTCAAGCAGGCAACCCTCCGCTCAAGCTAGTGAACCCTCACTCAAGCCAGTGACCTCCAGGTTTCAAACCTGAGTCCTCAGAGTCCCAGGTTGACACTCTATATACTGTGCCACCACATGGTCAGGCTCTCCTTCATTTTTGAAGGATAATTTCACAAAGTACAAAAAATTCTAGGTTAGTGGGGTTTTGTTTGTTTTTTGTTTTTGTTTTACTTGCAATACTTAAATATTTCACATTATTTTCTTCTTGCTTGCATAATTTCTGGGATGTCTGAAATAACATCTTTGTTCCTCAATTGATGAAGCTTTTTCCCCTCTGGATTCTTTCAGATTTTTTTTTAATCTTTGGTTTTCTGTAGTTTGAAATGATATGCTTAGCTATAGTTTTGTTTGATTATTATTGTTGTTGTTTGGTATTTACTCTGCTTGATGTTTTCTCAGCTTCTTGAATCTGTGGTTTAGTGTTTGACATTAATTTGGAGAAATTTGAGTCATTATTGTTTTAAATAATTTTTTCCTTCTTTCTTTTCTTCTCCTCTGGTGTTTCCATTAAGTATATTTTGCATTTTTTTGGACTTTCCCCACAATCCTTAGATATTCTGTTTTGGTTTTTTTTCAATGCTTGTTTTCTTTCCATTTTGGTTTTTAAGGAATCTATTGATATATCTTCTAACTCAGAGATTCTATGCTCAGCTTCATCTAATCTATTAATAAAACCATTAAAGGTATTCTTTATTTCTATTATGTTTTTTATCTCTACCATTTATTTTAGTGCATTCCTTCTAATCAGTTAGACTCTGATAATGCTCCAACAGGTTAGGCACTAGTTTACTGGTTTCTCCTGAGGGCAAACATTGTTAAGAAAAACAGAGTGCTTTGCTGTCTTTTTTAATGATTCCTTTCTCACTACCCCTGCCAGAAGCACAAGGGAATGTTTCTTTGATACTATGGGAATCTGGTCAAGCTCATGGAGGTAAATCTCATAAAACTATGGGTTTTCCTGGAGTTTTTAAGTCTAAGAATTGTCCACAATGAGCCTCCAGCAATTTGCTAATTACATTTCAGGTTTTCCTATCTCTAGTACTGAAGTCTCTGCTCCCGGAAGCTGTGACATTACATATGCACCTGTCTATCTCTCCATTCTTGAGTGTAGTGATTTTCCCTGAGTTCTCCTCTTCATTCCTGAAGGATATAGAATTCTGGGTTCTTTTGAAAATGTGATACTTCTTTTTGGCCTCCATTGTTTCCGACAAAAATCCACTGTCATTTGGATTGCTTTTCCCCTATAAATAATGCAGCATTACTCTCTGCCTGCTTTCAATATATTCATTTTTAGTTTTCAGAAGTATAATCATGATGTGTCTTGGCACAGAAATATTTGAGTTTATGCTATTTGTGGATTGTTCAACTCTAATCTATAGGTTTATGTCCTTTGCCACATTTGGGGACTTTTCAGCTATTATTTCTTTGAATACTTTTCAATGTCACCTGGTTTCTCCTTTCCTTTTAGAACTTCAATATCATGAATGTTATATCTTTATTATAGTTCCACATACCACTGAAACCCTGTTCATTTTTTTTTAGTATATTTTCTTTTTGTTATTCACAGAAAATAATTTCTGTTGCTCTGCCTTCAAATGCATATATTTCTTCATCTGTATTACCCATTCAGCTGTGGAGCCCGTCCATTAAATTTGTGGTTCTTTTGTTGTTTTGATTATCATATTTCTCAGATCCAAAACTTTAGTTTGGTTATTTTTCATATTTTTATTTCCTTTCTGAGATTTATTTATGTCTTTGCTGAGACTTTCTATTTTTTTCATTTGTTTCAAGTATATTTGTGATTTCTCATTGAAACATATTTATGAAGGTTGCTTTAAAATTTTCATTAGATAATTATAATATTGTCATGATTTCAGTTTTGCCTTTTTATTTTAGTTAAGTTTTTTATTGTTGTTGTTGTGATGAGTGGTAGTTGAAATCTGGACATTTTGGGTATTATATTATCATTAATACCTGGTTTTCTACGTGCCTTTGTTGAGACCCAGGGGAAACAGCTTTTCATTACTGCTCCACATGTAGTCTGCATTCACACTGAGGACGGTGAGCTCATTACTCATTAGCAGTAGAGAGAGCCCTGGTTCTCACTTAGTGTCCTCTGACACTACCCCAACAGGAAGGGAAGTTGAAAGTTCAGTCATTCTATCATGTCTTTACTAACATTACAGAGTGGGGGTATTGAAATCCCAAACCCCACTCAGTCCTTATTGAAGCTACATCAGTGGGGTAAGAGCATCTTGTTACTAAATGGCAAAAATAGAAGTCTTGGACTTTGCTTGAGGACAATGGGGAAAAGATAGGACCATGATTGTTTTCTGTGGTGTTTGGCTGGAATAGAGCAGATATCTAAAAGTTTTCTTGCTAAGGTGTCCTTTCCTTGGTTCTTTGGCTAGAGAGTGGATAATTTCTTTTGAGGATTTTTTAGTCTATGTGTATCAATGTTTCCATGTTGCCAGATCTTCTAATGTCCTGTCTAGTATACATAAGAAAAAACGAACCCAAGTCCCAAGATCCCCAGTGAGCATAACTTTGTCTTGTAGCATCGTTTTTTTATTTATTTTATATTTAATGTTCAGTGCTTTTATTTGGCAAGAAGAATAGGAAAAACATTGTCTATTCTACTGTCCTAGAGGCAGAAGTCAAGATGGATTGTCTTTTACAATTTTTAAATGACTTTCCTCCCTGCAGTCAATTCTCTCCTTGCCTGATGTAAAGTTTAATTAGCACACATATTTAATAGCACATCAAGTTGTGTGATTCTGTCCTCTTGTTTTACACACTTTACCTTCATAAAGGGATATTTGAGAATAAACTAAAAATTATATGAATGCTCACTGTGGCTTTTACTTTTTAATAGTTTAATGAAATTATTTAAATATTTATCAGTACAAGACATATATTTTCTCTTCACACAAGGAAATTGTATGTAGCCACTTAAAAATGAATATTTGTGGACTGACCAGGCAGTGACACAGTGGACAGAGTGTCACTGGAATGCAGGGGACTCAAGTTTGAAACTCTGAGGTTGCCAGCTTGAGCGCAGGCTAATCTGGCTTGAGCATGGGATTATAGACATGACCCTATAGTCACTGGCTTGAGCCCAAAGGTCACTGGCTTTAAGCCCAAGTTTTCTGGTTTGAGCCCAAAGTCTCTGGCTTGAGCAAGAGGTCACTGGATAGCTGGAGCCACGTGGTCAAGGCACATATGGGAAAGCAATCAATGAACAACGAACGTGACACAATGAAGAATTGATGTTTCTCATCTCTCTCCATTCCTGTTCATCTGTCCCTGTCTGTCTGTTTCACACACACACACACACACACACACACACACACACACACCATATATATGTATATTTTGAATATTTGTGTATAAAAAAGTAGTTTAGGATATATTGTTATAGAGTAAAAACAATTAATTTGCATGGTACTTTTTTATTTTTTTGTTTATCTGTTTAAAAATTTTAAAGGATCTTTAAAAATAAGTAAATGATGGTTCAGCCAAAGAAATAAGAAATGTTTGTTTTTCAATATCTATACTCTGAAAGCAATGGCTTACCTCATTTGATGTTCACAATATGTATAACCAGGGCAGTCATTATTCCCAGTTAACTTCTAGTTCAACACAGTTTTTAGATACCACACTATTTTCTATATAAATTTCTTGAGTTTCAAATGCAATTATATTTGTCTTTTTGAAATCATCTGTTTGAAAACACTTGAAAAAAATCAAAATGTAAGATAAACTAATGTGACATTGTATAAAGAATCAAAACCTGCAAACTTCTGTTCCCTAGTTCTTCAGAGACCATTTTCAACAAACAGGTGTTTCTTTTTTCCTACGTACTCTACATACACATCAGATAAACAGGCTTAAAGTTTTTAATCACAAGGTCTATGACATACGACTTTTCTACTTCAAAGACTCTAATAATAGCATATGCATAGAAATATAGCACTCTGAGCAAAGTAAACAAACACTTCTCTCTCCTGAGAGGGATCAGATGAATCCGCTTATGTCAGATCTCTCCCAGAATTCCATTGTTGTCTCTCCAAACAGGCTTTAAGGAAAACCACTGACTCTGGGATTGGGAGCTTTACTCAAACGTGTTTCCTTTAAAAACACAGGGAAACAGGATTTTTGGCCACAGGAGGTCAAGGTCAGCAATCTAACAGAAATGGTCCTTTTGAACTTCCTTTCTGAGAAACACATTATGCTCTCTGAGGAAAGCTGTTACATTAAAAAATCTCTGTTGACACTCAAGCAATGATCAATTTTGTGCATTGCACAAGGAATGATTTCAGGAAGCATTGCTATAAAATCTACAAACCAGCCTAATAATACTAAAATGTAAATTTCTAGGACAAAAAAAAGTATAAGTTCAGTGAGGACTGCATAGTTAAGTAATCAATAAGTACCTATATAATAAATGGTAGTGTTTTTAACAATAAAAGAAAAAGAAACTAATGAAGAAAACAGAATTAAAAATGCAAAGAGATGCAAATAAAACACTCAAATTGGGTTCCTTATATATTGTATTTCATTCAGAGACCTGAATTTATATGAAATTATTTGCAAATATAAGTGTTGTTACCAAATAAAATATAAATACATTTTTATTAAGATGGTTTTAGTTCTACTGTCTTAGATGTGTTCAGTATTTTTGGAGAATTTAAGAAAACTTCCAATACATTAACTCATATTAGTATTACAGAAATTTCAATATTATTATCTTCATTGTAAAGATGGGAAAAAGATGGGAGATTTACCTAAAGGCAACCAAAGAGTGAGCAACAAAGCTTGATCTTTGTTCCTGTAAATGGAACTATCTTTCATTTCTTTAAAGGAAGACAGCTCCAAAAGCTCTTATCTCAGTAAGAAGAGTTTAAAGAACCAGTCTTATGCATACAATTCACTCTTTAGTCACTTTAAGCCAGAGTTTGACCTGCTTTCTCTCTGACATTAACATGTCACTGAGCTTTGGTTTAGTTTTAAGTAAGAAACACTGAAGAAGAAAACACAATAAATAGGAGAGGTAGACATTTCGTCACACTGGCAGGTTTTCTTCCCATCTGATGGGCACATATTCAGCTGACACTGCCCACTTCCTGCCCAGAAGGAGAACGTTCAAGGAAAAAGTATGAAATACATTTCCCTTTGCTTTAAACTGAATCATGAAAACCCATAATTTTTTTTCATTCTATATTAGAAAATGGGTATTCCCAGATATTTTAACTATTCTAAATTTAAAATAAGAAGAATTAAACAACAGAGCAGTCTGTTTACATAAAATACCATAATATTATTCATCACTTGGCCTTACTTAAGTTTTTCTAATTTGACTTATCGCCATTTAACATGAGAAGGCTTTCAAATTCTCCTTTAAAAATTCATTTCAGTAAGAATCAATACAGGGACTATCTTTTTTTAAAGGGTTATATTGTATCTGTCATCAACTCATGTTTGTAAACTGTAAGATGAGAACTAACAGTCGACCACTTTTCTTCCCTTAACTAAATTTTGCTTTTAAAAACATCCAGATTTTGCCTTCTGATAATTTGGGGGGGGGGCAGAGAAGAGAAAGAGACAAAGAGAGGGACAAATAGAGACAAACATGAAGGGAGAGGGAGATGAAAAGCATCAATTCTTCGTTGTGGCATCTTGTTCATTAATTGCTTTCTCACATGTGCCTTGACGGGGGGCGGTGGGCTACAGCAGACCGAGTGACCCCTTGCTCAAGCCAGCAACCTTGGGCTCAAGCTGGTGAGCCTTGCTCAAACAAGATGAGCCCGTGCTCAAGCCGACGACCTCGGGGTTTCGAACCTAGTTCCTCCATGGTCCAACACTATCCATTATGCCATGGCCTAGGCAGGAGCTTTCTGATAATTTAATTGGGGACTAGTTAAAAATGTTTTCTAGAAAGGTAAAAAATATCTATGTAGTGATGAGATTAATTGGAGCCAAATGCTAAAAGCAGTTACCATCATATCATAGTGAAACATGGTTATTAAGTGGGTAATGCAAAGTTGCCAATGTAGTGAGCATATGCACCCCAACCTACAATGTTGAAAGGTAAAATATTCCAGTGATATGATCTCTCTTGCTTTAATATACAAAGCAGTTCATGAGCCTAACAGAGCAGGTAACCTCAGAGGAAGTTCCACTCTATCTCAACGCTCTTGCTTCCTTTCCCAGACTCACAATTCCCATGGGAAGTAGTAGGAGTTTGAGTCTCAAAGAAAGACAGAACCAATTTAAATGTATAACTATTCTAAATACTGTTTAACCTTTGTAAGCAGCCATGAAAATAAATGTCTACACCTTCTCCTAGAATAGTATTTTATACGTGGAAACAACTCAATAAAGAAATGTTCAACTAAATAAATAGAATTGTGTTGAGCAGCAATATAATTAGTTTTTTTGTCAGTATTTTTGATCATCTTATATTTTAAAGTTTTGTCTTAACATGGCGTTTGTTTTGAAAACACCTGTGTTCTTTAAACTTAGGAGATACTCTTTATGTCAAAATAAAAGTGATGGCTTGAATTCTATAATTATGCAACTTTAAGGAAGCAAAGAGCTCATGTTGTAAAGTAATTCTAAAAATAATCACAATTACTACTTAGTTTACAAAAAATCATCTTGGTAAATTGGCAAAAATGCAAATTCTTTACCTACCACATGAAAAGGTAAAGTGTATGTGTTCTGAACAACAGAACAGACATAAGAAAAAGGATGCCATTAGAATGACTTCAAAAGGACATACATAATGGTGAAACTCAGAATGTCCCCTAAGATCAGAAACAAAACAAGAATCTTCACACTCACTAACTTCATTGTGCTTGAAGTTATAGTATGCAATCAAGGAAAAAATAATAAAAAGTCATTCAGATTAGCAAAAAAAGTAATTTTTTATTTACAAATGACATAATCATTTCTGTTAAAAATACAACAGAATTTACAGAAAAACTGAGAAAACCAATAAATGAATTTAGCAAGAGTTTAGATTACAAGATCAATGTATGCCTGACCAGGCAGTGGCGCAGTGGATAGAGCATCAGACTGGGAAACGGAGGACCCAGGTTCAAGACCGCGAGGTCACCAGTTCATCTGGTCTGAGCAAGGCTCACCAGCTTGAGCCCAAGGTGGCTGGCTTGAGCAAGGGGTCACTCAGTCTGCTGTAGTTCTGGGTCAAGACATATATGAGAAAGCAATCGTTGAACAACTAAGGTGCCACAATAAAGAACTGATGCTTCTCATCTCTCTCCCTTCCTGTCTGTCTGTCCCTATCTGTCCCTCTCTCTGACTCTCTCTGTCTCTGTCACACACACACACACACACACACACACACACACACAAAGATCAATGTACAAAAATAAATTGTATTCCTACATACTTGCAGTAGAAAATAATTAAATTTAAAAAGTCATAATAACATCAAAAATATAAAATACTTGGAGATAAATCTGATAAAACATGTAAAAAGATCTGTACTATACACACTAGAAATTATTATTGAAAGAAATTAAAGACAAATAAATTGGAAGATATATCTTGTTCATGGTTTGGAAGACTAAATATCTTTAAAGTACCAATTCTCCCCAAATTGACACATAGATTTTTGGATCCCAAGTCAATGAAATCCCAATAAAAATTTTAAATGGTTAGTTTGTATAAGGTTATTTTGAAATTTATATAGAAATAAAAATGATTAAGAATAGCTGAAATATTTGTGAAAAAGAACAAAGTTCAAAGATTAACACAATGTAATTTCAAGACTTAATATACATTAATCAGCCTGACCTGTGGTGGCACAGTGGATAAAGCGTCGACCTGGGAACACTGAGGTCACCAGTTCAAAACCCTGCACTGGTCTGGTCACGGCACATATGGGAGTTGAGCTTCCAGCTCCTCCCCCCTTGCTCTCTTTCTCTCTCTCTCTCTCTCTCTCTCTACTCTGTGTCTCCTCTCTAAAAAAAATGAATAAAATAAAAATAAAAATATATACATTAATCAAACAGCCATTGTTATTGTAAATAAATCAAGGGAACAAATAGAGAACCCAGGGGTAATCTACACATGATTTTTTATAAATGCAAATACACAGTGCAGTAGAGAAAGAAGATATTTCCAACTAATGGTTTTGGAACAATTTGTTATCCCTATTTTTTTAATGAAATTTTATCTTTACTTTTAACATTCTACACAAATATTTAACACAAAATAGATCATGTACAAATAGATAACACTTAAAACTGTAAAACTTCTAGAAGAGAACATAAAAGAAAATCAATATGACTTGTGTCACAGAATTCTTAGATACAATAATAAAAGCATAATCACATAAAAACTGAGGGAGGAATCTGGGAAGATGAAAGATTTGGAAACACCTCAGAAATCTATACAATTGTACTGGCAGAATCTGTCTGATGTAACTAGTTTGGAACGCTGAAGTCTATTGAAAGCTTGATACTTCCAAGGAAAGGATGGATAGTAGATTTTGGTTAATTTAGTCAATTTCATTTCTTAGCAGAGTAGCAGCATTACCTACTCAAATGGCAGACACCTCTATGTATGTTCCTGGAGCAGCTTAAACACAGGCTGTAGGGATCTAAGGTGAGCAAAACAACTGTCCTCCAAATATTGAGGATCTGAGCTCTGATCATCAATTATTCCTTCTGATTAAAAAGTGCAAAGTAATGGGCAACCATTGTTGCACCTTCAGCCACTTTTCTAACTTCCTCCTTGTCTGGCTAATGACTTCTGGGAAATTAAAAATGCTGTTTCCTCTCTTTTTCTGCCATATTTTGGGTTTTTTCTTCCACTATGTGGAGCCAGACATTAAAGATTAGTACATTCAAAATCTATTGTACATGTAGAAAATTGGAAAATTATGGTGCATGCCTAAGAAAAGGTTCAGAAAACAACCAGATAAAACAATAAGTTTGCATCTCAGGATAATTCTCAACAAACAGACAACTTAAAACAATAAATAAACAAAAAATAATAAAAAAACAAAAGAAACCCTTGAGGAGGGAGAGAATCAGATTACCAAAGTTACCACATTATTAGATTTAAACGTCCAATGTTTAACAAAATATCACAAAGCATACAAATAAACAGTATAGCCCACTTAAATTTAAAAAAATAAACAGAAATTGTTACTGGAAAAAATGGCCAAATGGCAGACAAATTAGGCATCAGCTATAAAACAACTGTCTTAAAGATGCTCAAAGAACTAAAGAAAGTTATGGAAGAAGTCAAAAATGTGTGAAACAAATGGAAACATCAATAAAATGATATAAAACCTGAAAAGAAAGAAAAAGAAATTCTAGAGCTAAAGAAAGTAATAGGAAAGAAAAATCAACTAGTTGAATTCAAGGTAAATTTGAGCACACAGAAGAAAGAATCAGCAGCCTTGAAGATAGGATAATGAAAACTATCAAGTCAGATAGAAAAAATAAAAAAGAACAGAAAGAATAGAACTAAAGAAAAGTGACAGAGTTTAATGGACCTGAGACACCATCAAGAAGACCAAAATATGTACTGTAAGATTTACAGAAGGAAAAAAGAGAATATTTTAAGATATAATGACACTAAACTTTGCAAATTTGATGAAAAGCATGAATATTAACATCCAAGAGACAAAATTCCAGTTAAGATAAACTCAGAGACCCACACTAGGACACATTATAATCAAACTTTTAAAAACTGAAAACAAAGAAACTCTTGAAAGCAAAAAGAATGAAGTAAATAATTGCATACAAGGGATTCTCAGTAAGATTATGAGTATGTTTCTCATCAGAAACTTTGGAGAACAGAAGATAGTAGGGTAATATCTTCAAAATGATATCATAAAACACTATCAACCAAGACTCCTACATCTACCAAAATTTCCTTCCAAAAAATGAAGAATAAATTAAGACACTCCTGGGTGAATAGAAGTTGAAGGAATTTAATAATTAAATTTGCTCTGCAAGAAGTGCTCAAGGGAGTCCTGCAAGGTGAGATAAAAGTGCATTAGAAAGTAACTCAAAGTTACATGGAGAAATAAAGATATCAGTAAAATTAAATACAGAGCAATTATAAATGTTAGTGTTATTTAAACAATCGTTTGCAATTGTACTTTTTGTTTTCAACTTTTTTTTTTTTTTTTACAGGGACAGAGAAAGAGTCAGACAGAGGGATAGATAGGGACAGACAGGAACAGAGAGAGTTGAGAAGCATCAATCATTAGTTTTTCATTGCCGTCGCAACACCTTAGTTGTTCATTGATTGCTTTCTCACATGTGCCTTGACCGCAGGCCTTCAGCTGACCGAGCCAGCCCGTGCTGGAGCCAGCAACCTTGGGTCCAAGCTGACGACCTTTTGGCTCAAGCCAGATGGGTCCGCGCTCAAACTGGCGAGCTCAGGGTCTTGAACCTGGGTCTTCCGCATCCCAGTCCAACACTCTGTCAACTGCGCCACCGCCTGGTCAGGCTCAACATGTTCTAAGTGGTTATTAGTACATGTTCAAGATAAAAAGAAATCGAGTAATAATGTAAAATTTTCTTGCGTAGCTTTCTAATTCCAAATCTTGTTTTCTATGTAATTTAGAAGACTAATGCATTTAAAAGAACAATAAGTTTATGTTTTAGAGCACACAATGTATAAATTATAATTTGTGATATCAACAAATAAAAGGGTGAAAACAGAGCTGTAAAGGAGCAAAGTATTTTTATGTTATTAAAGTTAAGTTTGTATAAACTCAAATATAAGTACTAAATTTAAGGTGCTATATATATAAAATAAAACAATTAGGAAATAATTTTATTTTTTACTTTTATTAATTTTTTATTGACCTTATTGGGGTACCATCGGTAAATAAAATTATATAGGTTTCAGGTGTACAATTATATAGTACATCATCTGTACATTATACTGTGTGTTCACCACCCTATAAAGTTCCCTTTCATCACAAAGGGTGTTCTATTTTAAAGATTTAACCATGAAGAAAATAGCTATAGACTACACACAAAAGGAAATGATAAAAGAATGCAAATATTTTAGTAAAAAAAAAGGAACTGAACAAAATTGTTCTAAAATAGTAATAAAGGAAATGAAGGGAGAGAGATAGAACATATAGAAAACAAATATCACAATGAAAAAACAAAATTCCTCTTTGTAAATAATTACTTTAAATATATAATGGATTAAACTATCGAATCAAAAGACAAGATTGGCAGAATTGATAAAAACACATGACCCTAGTTGCTGTCTATCAGAGATTCACTTGAGATCCAAAGACACAGGTTGAAAGTGAAAGAATAGAAAAGATATTCCATGCAAATAATAACAAAAAAAGTGAAAAACAGTGATTATACTAATATCAGAAAAAACAGACTATAAATCAAAAATGGTTAGAAGATCCAAAAAGAACATTATATACTAATAAAAGTTTCAGTAAAGAAGATAACAATTACACTGGGGGACAAAATTTTTGTTGCATCAACAAAACCCCTCGTTCTTACCTAATTCGAGTGTGCTGATTTCAAATCTGGCAGTTTTTTCTCTGTAAGCTACAGTTTCTTTGCAATTCAAGATTTTAGGTTTACATCTTATTGTAAAATTTTTAACATTTAGTTTACCATAATGAAGTAGAATGTGTCTTGGGCATCATCTTTGTGAAAATATAATAATTTACATAATGCAGTAAATACACTAATACACTAAAAGATATGATTGCATCAGAATTTGTCCACAATTTCAAAATAGAACATATTAAAACACTTATTTGAATCATAAAATTTGCAGAAAACTTATTTAAAATCTATTCAGGCAAAAATTAGCGTTTGTACCTCTTGCATTTGTGTACTTGTTGAGGAAAATCTCGTTTGATGCTCCAGCAGTAGTCTGCCATCATGTTTCTGTGCCATCGCCCCTCATTATGCTCTTCCATAGTCTTCAGATCTTGATGAAAGCGTTCTCCCTACTCATCAGTAACAGCTCCAAGATTTTCGGGAAACTTATCAAGGTGACTGCTCAGGAAGTGAATCTTAACGCTCATGTTACATCCAATGTTGTGGAAAGCCAACAGCATCCTTTGAACCAGAAGTTCATAGTTTTCTGCTTTTTTGTTGCAAGAAAGTTCTTTGTAACTGCCACAGAAGACTTCCACACTGCTTTCCCTACCTTATTCATCCGGCTGGCAAATTCTTCGTCACATATGAGGGTTCAAATTTGAGGTCCATTGAATAAACCTGCTTTTATCTTCTCAAAAGACAAGGCAGGAAAAGCAGAAATAATGTGTTGAAAGCATTCACTTTCTCTATTCAAAGCCTGAACAGTTTGATGTGAAGTGGAGGAAAATAATCCTGTTTTGTCAACCACAGGTTCTTTCACAATATTTTGCATCCCTACTTCCAGAGTTTCACGTTTTGGCCACTCCTTCTGTGTCCAGTGTTTCTCCTGAGCTCACCTGTCCCAAAAACATAGAAAGCAAGGATACTTTGTAAAAACTCTCTGTTGTTCTAGGAGGAAATTTACCATTTTAAGATACAAACAAATGATCCAGTTATGCTCCTCATACTTCAGAAAGTCGAGGACAATTTTTATGTCATTATCATCTTCTCGCAGATGAGTTGAATAACTAATTGGAACCACTGCGTAAACATTACTGTTGTGTAGGAGAACACATTTCAGATTCCATTTAGAGCTGTCAAGAAATAGCCAACATTCTGTTGGACTGTAAGTGGTAACACCTAGCTGGCTGAGAGGACTACTGATATCATGACAGTAAACAAAGTATTTGTCTTCGGGAAAATAGTCCACTAAAATTTGTTCATGCTTCCTGAAATGGGATACTTTAGCTGATTGTTGAAGGACATTCTTTTCTTGAAGCCTGGAGGCTAATAACTCAGCTGCTTTCTTTGATAAGCCCAAATCTCTTACTAAGTCATTCAATTCAGGTTGGCTAAACTGCTGAGGTGTTAATGACTGCTTGGCATCAGAAGAAGACCCTTCAGATTCTACAACCATTTCCTCATGCATCTTACCAAAATACACTTAACCACCATGTTCACTTTCTTCGTCCTTAGAAGAAATAACACCATTGAAAACTGGAACCAGGAGTGTCTCTGAGTGTGGGATAGGTCGTATTGCTGAAGGAATATTAGGATATGTGATCACATGCCATTTTTTATTGCTTATGCCCTGTGTATGGATCAGACAGAAATAATAGTAACTGCTGTGGTTTTTAGATTCACGTCAAACCATGCGAATACCAAAAGGCATTTCTTTGCATTTTCCTTTTGTCCAGTCACAAAGAATTTCCTCATAATTATGACACACAAGATGAGGAGCCCCATTGATGTCTTGATCGCCAAGAGGCACTTGAAAATAGGCAAGATATGCACATGTCACAAATGATTAAATATTGCGTCTTTGATGTTGAGGCGTGTAACAGCCACATATAGAACAGAAAGTATCAGGACTATTCTTACATTTACGTGTACTGAAAAAAGTTATGGTTCAGTCTTAAAACAAAATAAGAAGGTGTTTTTATCAGATAATAATTTTTTACATTTAAAAACAACTACAATTATGTAAAAGTGATGTTTGTAAAACATTAATTGCCTTGTGGTTATGTTCAACTCAAGAGTCATTGCTCTTTAACTCCAATTTTAAAACCAATGCATGCTATTAACTGTAACAAAAAGAAGTTAAAATTACATAAAAACTAGAGCATGCATCAAGAAACGAATTTCAGATTTGGAATCAGCATTGTAGAAATATATAGAAACAGTTCTAAAAACTCATGCAACAGAAAATGAAAAAAAATTGTTTCTCAGCGTAATCAATAAATTGAACAAGAAATCACAAGGGAAGTTTATAATACTTAGAGACAAAAAAATAAAGACATATCGAATCATATGGGACACAGTGAAAGCAATGCTAAGAGAAAATATAGAGCCATAGATACTTACATTAAAATATAATAAATATCTCAAATCAATAAACCTACTTTAAAATTTAAGATAGTAGAAAGAGAACAAAAAACTATACCCAAAGTAGCCTTACTAGGGGGTGGCGCAGTGGATAGAGCGTCGGACTGGGATGCGGAAGACCCATGTTCGAGACCCCGAGGTTGCCAGCTTGAGTGCGGGCCCATCTGGCTTGAGCAAAAGCTCATCAGCTTGGACCCAAGGTCGCTGGCTCCAGCAAGGGGTTGCTCGGTCTGCTGAAGGCCCACGGTCAAGGCACATGTGAGAAAGCAATCAATGAACAACTATGGTGTTGTAATGGCAACGAGAAACTAATGATCGATACTTCTCACCTCTCTCCGTTTCTGTCTGTCTGTCCCTATCTATCCCTCTGTCTGACTCTCTCTCTGTCCCTGTAAAAAAAAAAAAACCTACAAAAAAAAATACTCTACCCATAGTTAGCACAAGGAATAAAATAATAAATATTTGAACAGAGAAAAATGAAATATAGAAGAAAAAACTGAGAAAAAATCAATAAAACCAGAGGTTGATCCTTCAAAAAGATCAACAAAATTGGCAAAGCTTTAGCTAGATGGACTAAGAAAAAAAAGAGGAAACTCAAAATTCTAAGAATGTCAGTGGGTACATTACTGGTTTTACAAAAATAAAAAAGGATTATAAGAGAGTACTATGAACAATAGTATACTAAAATATTAGATAACATGGATGAAGTGGACAAATTTTTAGTAACACAAAACCTGTAAACATTAAATAATAAAGAAACAGAAAATCTGAATATAGCTATATAAGGAGATTGAATCAGTAATTAAAAATATCCCAACAAAGAAAAGCACTGGACCTGATGTCTTTGCTGGTGTATTAAAAAGGAAGAATACCAATTCTCCTCAAACTTTTATAATAAGTTGAAGAGGTGGGGACACTTTATAACTCATTCAAGTAGGCCAGCATAACCTTGATACAAAATCTAGGCCAAAAAAAATATATCAAACTATAAACAAATATCCTTTATGAAAATTGATGTAAAAATTATCAACAAAATAGCAGCAAACAGAATTCAGCAGCATATTTAAAAGAAATTCTATACCATTATAAGTAGGATTTGTTCCTGAAATGCAAGGATGGTTTAACATATAAAAATCAATCAATGTTAGACAACATTTCTTTTTTTCTTTTAAACATTTTTAAGTTATTTTATTTATTTATTCATTTTAAAGAAGAGAGCGAGAGAGAAAAAGAGAAGGGGGAGGAGCAGGAAGCATCAACTTCCATATGTGCCTTGACCGGGCAAGCCCAGGGTTTTGAATCAGTGACCTCAGCATTTCAGGTTGACGCTTGATCCACTGTGCCACTACAGATCAGGCATTAGACAACATTTCAACAAAATGAATGAAAAAAATATTATCTCAACTGAGGCAAAATAAAAAAGCATTTGACATAATTCAACACACTTTCATGATATAAACACTGAACAAAATAAGAATAAAAGGAAATTAGCTTAAAATAATAGCAATTATATATAAAAAACCCACAGCAAACATTATATTCAATGGTAAAAAACTGAAGGTTTTTTCTCTGAGATCAGAAACAGGGCAAGGATTCTATTCTATTTTATTTTATTTTATTCTATTCTATTCAATATAGTGCTGGACATTCTAGCTAGAACTATTAGCTAAGAAAAAGAAATAAATGTCATCCAAATTTGAAAGGAAGAAATCAAAATATTTCTGTTTACAGGTGACATGATCTTATATGTAGAAAACCCTAAAGACTCCCCAAAAACATCTGTTAAAACTAATAAATAAATGCAGCGAAGTAGCATCATACAAAATCGATGCACAAAATTTTATTCATTCATTTATTTTTTAAGTGAAAAGCGGGGAAATAGTGAGACAGACCAGGGCATGCACCTGGACCGGGATTCACCAGGCAACACCGCCCCCCGCCCCCATCTGGGGTCAATACTCAATCAACTGAGCTATTTTTAGCACCTTAGGCTGATGTGCTGGACCACCTTAAGCTGATGTGCTGGACCACCTGAATCACTGGCTGTGGGAGGGAAGGAAGGAGGGAAGAAAGAGAGAAAAGGGGAAAGAAGTGAATGGTCATTTCTCTTGTGTGCCCCGCCTGGGAATCAAACATAGGATGTCCATACTACGGGCCAACACATTATACACTGAGCCATCTGGCCAGGATCAACACACAAAATGTAATTGCATTTCTATACATAAACAATGAACAATCTGAAAATAAAATTATAAAAACAATTCCATTTACAATAGCATCACAAAGAATAAAATTCCTGAAAATTAACTTAATGGTTAAAAGACTTATACAGTAAAATCTATAACGTTGGTGAAAGAAATCAAAAGAACTTTAAACAAATAAAAACCCACCTTATGTTTATGGATTTGGAGACTTAATATTGTGAAGATATCAATACCACACAAAGCAATCTACAGATTCAATGAAATCCTTATGAAAATCTCAGTGACATTTTTTGAAAAAATTTTTAAAAAACCAAATATCCAAAACAATTTTAAAAAATAAAAACAGAACTATAGGATTCACATTTCCTAGTATCAAAACTTACTACAAAGCTACAGTAATCAGAACACTGTTGTATTTGCATAAAGACAGGCATAAACCAATGGAATAGAATACAAAGCCCATAAATAAATTTTTACATATGCAGTTGAATATAAATACAAGGGTGCCAAGACTATTCAGTAGGGACAGTTCAGTATTTTCAACAAATGAGGCCGCTAAAACTGGATATCCAAAGGCAAAAGAATGAAGTAAGTAGCAACACATATATACAAAAACAAACTCAAAATATATCAAGCATCTCAGTGTAAAACTTCAAACAATGTAGTTAGGTAAAAACATAAAGCAAAGGCTTCACAGGATTGGATTTGAAAATCACTTCTTGAATATTACACAAAAGGCATAGGTAACAGAATAAAAAATAGATATATAGGACTTCATAAAATTTAGGCACCAAAAGACACAATCAGCAGAGTAAGGCAGCAATCTACAAAATGGAAGGAATAATTGTCAACACAGTATCTGATGAGGGGTTAGTATCCAGAATATATGAACTCCTTAACACTCAATAATAAAAAAACAAACAACCTAACTCAAAAATAAGCAAAGAATAGACATTTCTCCAAATATGGTATACAAATGGCCAAAGAGGACATAAAAAGATGCTCAATGTCACTACTCATTAGTAAAATGCAAATTTAAAATACAATAAGCTACCACTGCACACACATTAGGATTACTACCATTCAAAAAAATACACTGGAATAAAATAAATGTTGGCAAGGATGTTGAGCAATTGGAATCCTTGTGCACTGTTGATAGGGATGTCAAATGGTATAGTCACTATGAGAAACAATATGGCAATTTCTCAAAAAAATAAAACTAGAAATACCAAATGATCCAGCAATTCCACTTATGTGTACACCTGTGTTCACATCAGCATTATTCACAATAGCTAAAACATGAAAGCAACCCATTATCCATCAACCAATGAACAAATAAACAAAATGTGGTATATACATATAATGGAATATTATTTAGCCTAAAAAAGAAATTTTACAGTATGCTACAACATATAATGAGGACATTATACTAAGTGAAATAAGTCAGTTTCAAAAAGACAAATACTGTATGATTCCACTTAAGTGATGTACTTACAGTCATCAAAATTTAAAAACAGAAATTGTAATGATTATCTGGAACTAGGGGCAGGGGAGAATCAAAGGTTATTGTTTAATGGATATAGAATTTCAGTTTTACAAGATTAAAAGAGCTATGGAGATGGATGGTGATGATTGTTTTACAGCAATGTGAATGTATTTAATAGCACTGAATTGTACACTTAAAGATAGTTGAGATGTTAAATATTAAATTATGTGTACTTTACAAAAGCAAAAGAAAATATCGTATGTGATATACAATTTTATTGAGTGTTATTTTACAATAAAAATAAAGTATTACACATGGTACAATATGGATGAATCTTAATTTCATGCTTAGTGATATAAGCCACAAAGACCACATATTATATGATTCCATTTGTATTTAAAGTCTAGAATAGTGAAATCTATAGAGACAGAAAGTAGATTAGTGCTTTCCAGGGGCTGAGGAAGTTGGGGAAAATGAGGCGTGATTGCTAATAGGTATAAGGTTTCTTTTTGAGGGGATAAAAATATGCCCAAATTGGTTGTGATGGTATTTGAACAACTTTGTGAATATACTAAAAACCATAATAATTATACCATTTAGATGGGTGAACTATGTGAAATATCAATTATATCTCAATGAAACTGTTATAAAAAAGAAAAATACAAATTGATAAATTGTACTTTAAAATTTAGTATTTCTGCTCTTCAAAAGACATTGTTTAAAGAATAAAAAAGCCTTCAGCTTTGCTCTTTCTCAGGATTGTTTTGGTTTTTCAGGGTTCCTTGTGGTTTCATATGAATTCTAGAATTGTTTTTTCTATTTCTGTCTTTTAACGTGTCATTGGGATTTTGTTAAGGATTGCATTAAATCTGTAGATTTCTTTTGGTAGTTTGGATATTTTAATATTGTCTTCCAATCCATAAATGTAGGATTATTTTTCATTTATTTGTATATTTTGTAATTTCTTTCAGCAATGTTTTGTAGTTTTCAATGCATAAGTTTTTTACTTCCTTGGTTGAGTTTATTTTAAGAATTTTTTTTTTTGATGTTATTTTAAATGGGATTGCTTTCTTGATTTCCTTTTCAGATAGTTCATCATTTTGTGTAAGGAAATACAATTGATTTATGTATGTTGATTTTAAGTCCTGCAACTTTACTGAATATAGTTATTAGTTCTAACCGGTTTATAGGGAGTTTTTAGAATTTTCTACATATAGGATCATGTAACTGTGGTCAAAGATAATTTTACATCTTTCTTTCATATTTTAATGTATATTATAACTTTTTTAAAAAATCATTCTGGCTAGAATGTATAGTACTATACTGAGTAGAAGAAGAGAGAGTGGGCATCCTTGCCTTGTTTGTTTGTTTTTGCTTTTTTTCTATTAGCAAGAGAGAGATAGGGACAGGGACAGACAAAAAGGAAGGGAGATGAGAAGCATCAACTCGTAATTGCAGCACTTTAGTTGTTCATTGATTGCTTTCTCATATTAGGCTCCAGCTGAACCAGTGACCCCTTGCTCAAGCCAGCAACCATGGACTTCAAGCCAGTGAGCTTTAAGCTCAAACCAAGACAATGGGGTTATGTGTATGATCCCATGCTCAAGCCGGCAATTGGTGCTCAAGCTGGTAAGCTTGCGCTCAAGCCAGTGACCTCAGGGTTTCAAACTTGGGTCTTCAGCATCCCCGGTCGAGGCTCTACCCACTGCACCTGGTCAGGCTACTTGCTTTGTTCTTGATCCTATAAGAAAATCTCTGTCTTTCATTATTGAGTATTATGTTAGCTATGTGCTTTTCACATTTGACCTTTATTACATTGTAGTTATTCCCTTCATTCCTAGTTTAACGCAAGCTTTTATCATAAGAGTGTGAACTTTTTCAAATGTTTTTTCTGTATCTGTTAGAATGACCACAAAATTTTTTATCCTTTGTTCTATTAGTGTGTTGTATCACATTTACTGATGTTTGTATGTTGGAACATCCATGCATCCCTGAGACAAATCTCATTTCGTCACAGTGTATGATCTTTTTAATGTGTTGTTGAATTAGGTTTGCTAATATTTTGTTGAGATTTTTGCATCAGTGTTTATCAGAGATCTTGACTTGCAGTTTTCTTTTTTTTGCTGTATCTGTCTGACATCTGTGTAAGGGTAATACTGCGCTGATGAAAGGAGACTGCAAGTGTTCCCTCATTCATCTTTTTGTGTGTGTGTATGACAAAGACAGATAGAGACAGAGAGAAGGACAGACAGGACAGATGGAAAGGGAGAGAGATGAGAAGCATCAATTCTTCATTGCAGTACCTTCATTTGTCATCAACTGCTTTTTCACATATTCCTTGACCCAGGGACTACAGCAGAGTGAGTGACCCCCTTGCTCAAGCCAGTGATCGTGAGCTTCAAGCCAGCAACTTTTGGGCTCAAACCAGTGATCACGGGGTCTTGTTCATGATCCCATGCTCAAGCCAACAACCCTGTGCTCAAGCTGGTGAGCCCACGCTCAAGATGGATGAGCCCGTGCTCAAGCCAGCGACCTCAGGTTTCGAACCTAGGTCCTCTGCATCCCAGTCCGATGCTCTATCCACTGCACCACCACCTGATCCAAGCTCATTTCATCTTTTTTGGAAGAATATGAGGAGAATGTTGTTATTTATTTTTTAAATGTTTTGTAGAATTCACCAGTGAAGCAATGTGGTCCTGGACTTTTCTTTGTAAGGAGGTTTTGATTATTGACTCAATCTCCTTACTAGTTATAGATCTATTCAGACATTTCTATTTCTTTTTTTGGTAGATTGTATGTTTCAAAAATTTATCCATTAATTATAGGTTATTCAATTTGTTGCTGCATAATTGTTTCTGGTAATCTCTTCTGATTCTTCTCATTTCTGTAGCATAATTTGTAATTCTTTAATTTTAATTTTGTTTCTTATAGTCTTTATTTTCTGAGGTTAAATTTTTTCA
The DNA here is from genome assembly GCA_037038555.1 of Rhynchonycteris naso. Taxonomy (NCBI): domain Eukaryota; kingdom Metazoa; phylum Chordata; class Mammalia; order Chiroptera; family Emballonuridae; genus Rhynchonycteris; species Rhynchonycteris naso. The sequence continues at coordinate 237,741,482 of CM072998.1, forward strand.
ATGTTCTTGATCTTTTCAAAAGCCAATTAGTTTCATTTACTTTTTTACATTTTATTCTCTATTTTGTTTATCTGCCCTAATTTTTATTATTTTCTTCTTTCTGCTAAATTTGGGTTTGGTTTGTTTTTCTTTTTTTAATTCCATGGGGCATAAAGTTAGGTTATTTCTTTGAGATCTTTCTTCTTTTTAATGTAGTTGTTTATCACTATAAGCTATCTTAGTATTGCTTTTGTTGCATCCCCTAAATTTTGTGTTTTAAATTTTGTTTGTCTCAAGATATCTTCTATTTTCTCTTTACATTTTTTGATGTATTAGATGTTGAAGAATGTATTGTTTGGTTTCCACATATTTGTGAATTTTGCATTTTCTTAATGCTATTATTTTTAGTTTTATTCCATTATGGTCAGAAAAGGTGCTAGGTATAATTTCAATATTCTTAAATTTGTTAAAGCTTCTTTTTTATTATTATTATTAATTTTAATGGGGTGACACCAATAAATCAGGGTATATATGTACAACGAAAACATCTCCAGGTTATCTTATCATTCAATTTTGTTGCATACCCGTCACCCAAAGTCAAATTGTCCTCTGTCAACTTCTGTCTGGTTTTCCCTGTGCCCCTCCCCTACTCCCTATCCCACCCTCTCTTCCTTCCCCCAACCCCGTAACCACCACTCTCTTGTCCATGTCTCATAGTCTCACTTTTATGTCCCACCTATGTATGAAATCATGCTGTTCTCAGTTTTTTTCTGATTTACTTATTTCACTCCGTATAATGTTATCAAGGTACATCCATTTTGTTGTAAATGATCTGATGTCATCATTTCTTATGGCTGAGTAGTATTCCATAGTATATATGTACCAATGCTTTTTAATCCACTCGTCTTCTGACGGACACTTGGGCTGGTCCCAGATCTTTGCTATTGTGAACAATGCTGCCACAAACATGGGGGCGCATTTCTTCTTTTCGAACAGTGCTATGGTGTTCTTAGGGTATATTCCTATAAGTGGGATAGCTGGGTCAAAAGGCAGTTCGATTATTATTTTTTGAGGAATCTTCATACTGTTTTCAACAGTGGCTGCACCAGTCTGCATTCCCACCAGCAGTGCAGAAGGGTTCCCTTTTCTCCACATCCTCGCCAGCACTTATTCTGTGTTGTTTTGCTGATGAGCGCCATTCTGACTGGTGTGAGGTGATATCTCATTGTGGTTTTAATTTGCATTTCTCTAATGATTAGTGATGTTGAGCATTTTTTCATATGTCTATTGGCCATCTGTATGTCCTCTTTGGAGAAATTTCTATTCATTTCTTTTGCCCATTTTTTGATTGGGTTGTTTGTCTTCCTGGTGTTGAGTTTTATAAGTTCTTTATAAATTTTAGTTATTAACCCCTTATCAGATGTGCTGTTGAATATGTTCTCCCATTGTGTGGTTTCTCTTTTTATTCTGTTCCTATTGTCTGTAGCTGTGCAAAACCTTTTTAGTTTGATATAGTCCCATTTGTTTATCTTGCCTTTTATTTCATTTGCCCATGGATATAAATTGGCAAATATATTGCTGTTATAGGTGTCAGAGACCTTGCTGCCTATGTTTTCCTCTAAGATGCTTATGGTTTCACGATTTACGTTTAAGTCTATTATCCATTTTGAGTTTGTTTTTGTGAATGGTGTAAGTTGATGGTCTAGTTTCATTTTTTTGCAGGTAGATGTCCAATTTTCCCAACACCATTTGTTAAAGAGGCTGCCTTTACTCCATTGTATGTTCTTTCCTTCTTTGTCAAATATCAGTTGTCCATAAAGATGTGGGTTTATTTCTGGGTTCCCTGTTCTGTTCCATTGATCTATGTGCCTGTTCTTATGCCAGTACCAAGCTGTCTTGATTATAATGGCCTTGTAGTAAACCTTGATATCCGGAAGAGTGATACCTCCTGCTTTATTTTTTCTTTTTAAGATTGCTGAGGCTATTCGTATTCTTTTTTGGTTCCATATAAATTTTTGGAATATGTGTTCTATATCTTTGAAGTATGTCATTGGTATTTTAATTGGTATTGCATTGAATTTATGAATTGCTTTGGGTAATATAGACATTTTAATGATGTTTATTCTTCCTAGCCATGAGCACGGTATATGCTTCCACTTGTTTGTATCTTCCTTGATTTCTTTTATCAATGTTTTATAATTTTCCGAGTACAAGTCCTTAACCTCCTTGGTTAAATGTACTCCTAGGTATTTTATTCTTTTGGCTGCAATAGTGAAGGGGATTGTTTCCTTAATTTCTTTTGCTGACAGTTCATTGTTGGTATATAAAAATTTTTCTGATTTCTGAGTATTAATTTTATATCCTGCCACCTTGCTGAATTGATTTATAAGGTCCAGTAGTTTTTTGACTGAGACTTTAGGGTTTTCTATATACAATATAATATCATCTGCAAATAATGACAGTTTTACTTCTTCTTTTCCAATTTGTATGCCTTCTATTTCTTCTTGTCTGATTGCTGTAGCTAGGACTTCCAGAACTATGTTGAATAAAAGTGGTGAAAGGGGGCATCCCTGCCTGGTTCCTGATCTTAAGGGGATTGCTTAATGTTTGTCCATTTAGTATGATGTTTGCTATGGGTTTGTCTTAGACGACCTTTATCATGTTAAGGAATGATCCCTGTATTCCCACTTTACTGAGAGTTTTGAGCATGAATGGGTGCTGGATTTAATCAAATGCCTTTTCTGCATCTATTGAAATTATCATGTGATTTTTGTCCTTCCTTTTGTTTATGTGATGAATCACATTGATTGATTTGTGAATATTGAACCAGCCTTGCCTCCCCAGAATAAATCCCACTTGATCATGGTGTATGATTTTTTTCATATATTGCTGGATCCGGTTGGCTAATATTTTGTTGAGAATTTTAGCATCTAAATTCATCAGGGATATAGGCCTATAATTTACTTTCTTTGAGTTGTCCTTGCCCGGTTTTGGGATCAGAATTATAATTGCCTCATAAAAGGAGTTTGGAAGTCTTTCTTCCTCTTGAATTTTTTGAAATAGCTTGAGGAGGATAGGAGTTAGTTCTTCTTTGAATTTTTCGTAGAATTGACTTGTGAAGCCATCAGGCCCAGGACTTTTCTTTTTTGGGAGTTTTCTGATAACTGTTTCAATCTCATTTGTTTTAATTGGTCTGTTTAGGTGTTTTGATTCTTCCAGATTGATTTTTGGAAGATTATATATTTCAAGAAATTTGTCCATTTCACCTAGGTTGTCTAATTTTTGGCATAGAGTTCTTCATAGTATTTTCTTACAATGCTTTGTATTTCTGTTGTGTCGGTTGTTATTTCTCCACTGTCATTTCTAATTTTATTTATTTGGGTCCTCTCTCTTTTTTTCTTGGTGAGTCTAGTTAAAGGTTCATCAATCTTGTTTACCTTTTCAAAGAACCAGCTCCTGGTTTCATTGATCCTCTGTATTGTTTCCTTAGCCTCTATGTCATTTATTTCTGCTCTGATCTTTGTTATTTTCTTCCTTCTACTGGTCCTGGGTTTTATTTGCTGTTGTTTTTCTAGTTCTTTTAGATGCAGGGTAAGGGTCTTATATTAGCTTTTTCTAGCTTCTTATGATATGCATGTAGTGCAACGAACTTCCCTCTCAGAACTGCTTTTGCTGTGTCCCATAAATTTTGTGTTGATATTTGCTCATTATCATTTGTTTCTAGAAACATTTTTATTTTTTCTTTGATCTCATTGTTAATCCATTCATTATTTCATATCATGCTATTTAGTTTCCAAGTGTTTGAGTATTTTTCAGTTTTTCTTTTGTGGTTAATTTCTAGTTTCATGGCATTGTGATCAGAGAAAATGCTTGATATGATTTCAATCTTCTTAAATGTGCTGAGGCCTTTTTTGTGTCCTAACATGTGGTCTATCCTAGAAAATGTACCATAAGCGCTTGAGAAAAATGTATATTCTACTGCTTTAGGGTGAAAAGTTCTGAAGATATCTATTAAATTGAGTTGATCTAGTGTATCCTTTAAGTCTGCTGTTTCTTTATTAATTTTCTTTCTTGAGCATCTATCCAGTGTTATTAGTGGGGTATTGAAATCCCCTAATATTATGGTATTGCTGTTAATCTCGCCCTTAACCATCAAAGTCTGCTTTATGTATGTCGGGGCTCCTATATTTGGTGCATAGATATTTATAATAGTTATATCTTCCTGTTGAATTGTTCTCTTTATCATTATGTAGTGTCCTTCTTTATCTCTTACTACAGCCTTTGTTTTAAAGTCAATTTTGTCAGATATAAGTATTGCTAACCCGGCTTTTCTTTCATTTCCATTTGCGTGATATATTTTTTTCCATCCTTTTACCTTCAGTCTATGTGCATCTTTTGTTTTAAGGTGTGTCTCTTTTAGACAGCGTATGTATGGGTCCTGTTTCTTTATCCACACAGCTACCCTATGTCTTTTGATTGGATCATTTAATCCATTTACATTTAAGGTTATTATTGATATGTAGTTGTTTATTGCCATTTTATTCTTTAAAGCTGTATTCTTCTTTTGCTATATTCTTTCCTCCCTTTGATCTGTTTACACCAGGCCCCTTAGTATCTCTTGCAGAATTGGTTTGTTTTTAATGAATTCCTTGAGGCTTTCTTTTTCTGGGAAGCTCTTTATTTCTCCTTCAATTTTAAACGTTAGCCTTGCTGGATACAGTAGTCTTGGTTGTAGGTTCTTGTTCTGCATTTCTTTGAATATATCTTGCCATTCCCTTCTGGCCTCAAGTGTTTCTGTTGAGAAGTCGGATGTCATCCTTATGGGATCCTTTATAGGTTATAGGCTTTTTTTCTCTAGCAGCTTTTAAAATTTTTTCTTTATCCATTAGCTTTGGTCTTGGTGTAGATTTTGGGGGGTTTCTCTTAATGGAGTTCTGTGTGCTTCTTGAACATGTGGAATGTTTCCCAGCCATAATTTAGGAAAGTTTTCTGCTATGATTTGATTGAACAAAGTTTCTCTTTCCTGTTCTCTCTCCTCTTCTTCAGCGACCCCTATGATGCGAATGTTGTTTCTCCTCATGTTGTCACAGAGCTCCCTTAGAGTTTCCTCACATTTTTTGAGTCTCTTTTCCTTTTTCTTCTCTGCCTCTGTGCTTTGTTTATTGTGTCCTCTAACTTGCTGATTTGATCCTCAGCGTCATTCACCCTGCTCTTAATTCCTCCCATTGTGGTCTTCAGTTCTGATACTGTATGTCATTTCTGTCTGATTCTTTTTTATTATTTCAATTTCCTTTTTTATACTTGTTATCTCTCTATTTAGGTGTTCATAGTAACTATCCATTGTTGCTCTAATTTCTTTGAACATCCTAACTATCATTATTCTAAATTCTGCTTCTGGTAATTTGATTATATCTGGTTCATTCAGGTCCTTCTCTGGGGATTTCTCTTGATTCATTTGGTTTGCATTCCTCTGCCTGCCCATTTTGTCTGTGTATAAGCAAGTTGTGGCCACTGGAGTCCAGTAGGTGTTGCCTTTGTGTTCTCTAGGTGTGGTCTGTCTGCAGGCCCACCACCCCCTCTGCCGCTGCCTAGGGCGGTCGGGTATGGGCGTTGCCAGCGCTGGCCCACTGCAGCTGTTGCTGTGATTTCTGCCTCTCCTCTGCGGGAGGGGCTGTCACTCAAGCCACAAGCCTCAGCACCAAGGGTAGAGGTGAGCACCTTTGCTCAGCTGCGGACCCTGCCTGTTTCCGGGCTTCTGCCCAGCACCAGCGGTTGGAGCCTGTTCGCCACAATTTCTCGGGTGGATGGCGCTTCTGACGTGCTCTCAGCTGTGAGCTTTTGCTCATCCGGAGCTTTAGCCCTGCCCTTGAGGCCAGGGCCCTCCTACGCAGGGTCGCAGGTTTATTGGGCCGAGCATGGCTGCTGGTGTGCGTTCAGCTGAGAACTTCGGCTCGTCCTGGGCTCTACGCCGCCCCCACGTTCAGAGCCAACTCACGCACACAGGATGGCAAACCGTGGTTTCTCCGGCCAGGTGGGACTGCTGGCGTGAGCTCATCTGTGAGCCCCCCCCCCAGCCCATTCCTGGTCCGAGCCTCGTCCCTGCGGTCAGGGCTGGCTTGTGCAGGGTCGCAGAGCAGATCTCTGCCCGTTCCTGGCCTTCTGCTTTTCCCTTGCAGGTGGGATTACAGGCTGGCCTGCAGCTGCCGGACTGCTTTTGCGCATCCCTTCTGCCCCTGCTGGGCTAGACCGAGCTCAAACCGTCTGGGCCTCCGCCCCCACCGTCAGAACTGCGTTTCAGCGTCCTGCCGCCATCATCCCTCCAGCAACCCTCAGCAAAGTAGAAAGGGTCCCCAAAGATCAGCTCCTAACACTCCATACTGTAGATCTGGGAGCTCTAATTGCCGCCAGAGAGCTTATTTGGCTGGTGTCCTGTCTCCCTTTGCTGGTATTGCTAGTTCCAGGGGAAATATTCATTTTTGATTAGGGAAGTGACTTAGCCCAGGGGTTAGGGTGGCTGTCCCTCAGAGTGTTTGTCCCTGTGCCTTCAGTCCACACTCTCTTCCCACTGCTCTGGTCCTCTCCTCTGTCCCCATTCCCCAGAGCCCTGGGTGCGTGGTTGTGAGAGAGGTTTTCTGCGCTGACCCTTTAAAAAGAAACTTGGGTCTGAGAAAACTATCTCTTTCTCACAAACAGTATCCTCACTTGTTTCACAGCTCAATATTGTCCAAACACCTCTTCTAGGCTCTGAGACTGCAGGCTGGGGTTTTGTTCCTGGGACCCAGGTCCCTCCCTCTCCGCCAAACTCCCCTCCCGCCACGCGGGTCTCTCCAGGCTGCCGTTCGCTCCGGGGAGCTGAGCAGCCCTTTTTGCGTTTTCGCTATTCCTACCAGTCTCAATGTGGCTTCTTCTGTGTTCCTTAGTTGAAGAGCCTACTTAGTTTAGTTCAAAGTTGGTTTATCCAGATGATGGTTCTTAAAATTGAGTTATAATCCACTTTGGTTCTGGGAGTTGGAAGTTGGTACGTCCGCCTACTTCGTTGCCATCTTGCTCCTGTTAAAGCTTGTTTTATGACCTAGAATGTGATCTGTCCTTGAGAATGTTCTGCATGTTCTTCAGAAGAATATGTATTCTGTTGCTGTTAGGTGGATTGTTCTGAATATGTCTGCTAAGGTCATTTGAGATATAGTGTTTTTTAAATCTGCTATTTCTTTACTGATGTTCTGTCTGGCTGTTCTATTTAAAGTAGGGTACTAAATTCTCCTACCATTACTGTATTGCTGAATATTTCTTCCTTGAGTTTTGTTAATGTTTGTTTTATATATCTAAGGGCTCTGTGTTTGGTGGATATGAAACTGTTGTATCCTCTTAGTAAATTGCTATATTTCTTATTATATGTTATTTTTTATTGTCTCTTGTGACAGTTTTTAATTGAAAGTATATTTTGTCCAATATGAGCATATCCACCCCTGGTCCTTTTGGTTACATTTGCATGGAATATCTTTTTCACTTTTTACTTTGAACTTATTTATGTCTTAAAATTAAAATGAGTCTTGTAGACAGCATAGTTTTGGATCTTTTTTTAATCCATTCAGTCATTCCATGTCTTTTAATTGGAAATTTTAATATATTTACATTTGAATTATTAGTAAGAAAGAACTTACTGCTAATTTTTAAATTACATACTGTCTATCTTATAACTCTTTGGTCTCCTGCTTCTTTGCTACTTGCTTTTGTATTTTGATTTTTTTTTTTTTGTAGTGATATGCTTTGAATACTTTCTTTTTCTCTGTGTATCTTCTCTGGGTATTTTCTTTATGGTTACAATGTAGCTGAAAAGCAACACCTTATCATTATAACAGACTATTTTAAGAATATAATTTCAATTGTATACAATTTTACTTCTCACACACATTTTATATTACTGATGTCACTATTTAAATCTCCTTATATTGTGTATCCATTTACAATATTTATAGAGCTAGAGTTATTTTTAAGTCTTATGCCTTTCATCTTTTCTGTTAGAATTAGTGATTTGCATACCACCATTACAGTGCTGTAGTGTTCTGTATTTGTCTATATTCACATTTACCAGTGAGTTGTAAGCTTCCATATGCTTTTATGATGTTTTTAGAATTATTTTAACTTGAAGAACTCCCTTTACCATTTCTTTTAAGGCAGAACTAGTGGAAATAAACTCCCTGAGCTTTTGTTTGTCTGCAAAGTCTTTATCTTTCACTCATTTCTGAAGAACACTCTCACTAGTTATTATTTTCTTAGATAGTAGTTTCTTTCAGCACTTTGAAACACTACTCTACTTCCCTCTGGCCTTCAAGGTTCCTGCTGAGAAATCGGCAGAAAATGTTTAAGATGGAGGAAGATCCCCTGTATGTGATAAATCACTTTTCTCTTACTGTTTTCAAATCCTTTTTGTTTGTTTGATTTTTCACAGTTTAACTGTAACATTTCTTGGTGTGAATTTATCTAGACTCATCTATTTTGAGATCCACTGGAATTTATGGATTTGGATGCCTATTTCCTTTTATTCACAGATTTGGAAGTTTCTGGCCATTATTTCTTTCAAAAACTCGCTGGTTTTTTCTCTCTCTAATCTTTCTGGGGTTCCTATAATAGGTACATTGATCTGATTGATATAGTCCCACAGTCCTTTAATCTTTATTCACTCTTTTTTATTCTTTTTCCTTGTTGCTCCTATGACTAGATAAATTCAAGGCTTGTTTTCAAGTTCACTAATTTTTATTTTCTGCTTGATCTAATCTGTTGTAAAGCCCCTCTAGTGAATTTTTCAGGTCAATTATTGTATTCTGCAGCTACAAAATTTCTATTTGATTCTTTTTATATATTTTTATATTTTTGTTAAAATTTTAATTTTGTTTATGCATTCTTCTCTTGAATTCTTTATAACAGTTATTTTCAATTCTTTAGGAGGTAATTCATATATCTCCATTTCATTTGGTAAGTTTCTGGAGCTTTGCCTTGTTATTTATTTGGAGAATGTTTCCTTGTATCTTCATTTTCCTTGATTCTTTGTGTTGATATGTGCTCATTAAAATATAATAAAATAATAAAATAAAATATAAACAATCATTTCTTCTAGTATTCACAGATTGACTTCATATAAGAGAAGACCCCCACAAATCAGCTTCATCAGAGATTCTGAAGACCTCCAAAACCTCCTTTGTGAATACATCTTCTGTGGACTTGTGTTTATAAATTCCCAGTAAGAATGATTTTCCAGTTTCCTTTTTTTCCCAGGAGTTCATAGTCTCTTGCTCCCTCTGGTGTCTGTCTACCACACAATGGATCTTCTGAAGTGGTAGCAAACCTTCAACTTTTTTGTTATTGCTGTTCTAAGTAGCTTCTAGAAATCTATAGTATTCCAGGTCTCATCTGCATTTTAGGACTGCCAAAAATAAATCCAGTTTCAGGGAGCCACCTGAGAAGTCTGAATGTTAAATGTTAGTTTTAATTTTATCTTTTCTTTCCCAGGGATAAAACCAAAACTAGAAGCCTTGCTAATGGTATTATACTGAGCTGGTGCAGGGGCTCTGGCAGGTGATTACATACTAGTCTAAATCTTTACTTTTGTTCCTGGTGATCATCAGGCACAGTGGTATACTGGGCCATTCAACGCTTCCAGACAAGTGAAACAGAAGCCAGTCCTTCAGTCAACCCCTATAAAAGTCAGAACATTGAACACATAATGCAGCTCTTTCTCTCCCCGGAAGAAGTTGAGATTTTGACTTTTTTCCTATTCACTTTGCACTGAATTAGTGTGAGGGATAATGTGGGTGCCTGCATGCAAGTTCAAACACAATCTTTATTCTCAGTTCTCTTAAAATAATATTCTTCCTATCAATAGTCAGATCCAGGCAAGACAAAAACTGTGCCAAGACATTCTCCCCAAAAAATCCGAATACTGAACATATAGTTCAGTCCTTTTCTTCCTTCCCCAGGGAAAGCTGGGTGTTTCCTTCCAATTATATGATTCTGAAGAGAAGAAGGGAATCATAGTGCAAAGATGTTGCCAATTTTCCTACTGGCTTGGATGTAGTTAGTTTTACGCTCACCATATTCTTGAGAATTGACTGTCACCCTCATTAAATTTCTCAAAACATAAACAAATTATAATTTTATATGTATATTTGATTTGTGCCCCCTTCTGCCACAAACTTCATCATTAAAGGCACAAGTTTTTATTTCCATCTAATATCAAAATGAACTAATTCTATGAAATGCATACTCTTACATTCTTTATCTACACTTAACAGAGGAGAAAATTCTGTTTTAAACAGTGTGTACAAAATAAATTGTTTCTAAACGGCAATAACAAAAAGCTTTAGTGTGAATCAGACACTGTAAAATACTTGTACAATGTTTTGGAAAGAACCCAAAAGCATAGGTTCTTAAATAGATTCTCCCTGGTAAATGGGGCTGCCACCCTCTACATGAACAATCGGTCTATTCCCTTGATAACACTAAGAAATACCAACTGAAATGCGTTTTAGTCTGATAGGAAAAAGATAGAAATATGTTCACATCTTTGAATTGTTTTTAACTAATTCTGGGAAAGTGGGATGAGAAGATGGAATCAGAGAAGGGAAAGATATTGGTGAAATTATATATACATAAAAGCATTATAGAGAGCAGACATGCAAATCCTGGAGGGAAGGGGGCAGGGCATTGGGGGGAGGGGAGCAAGGGGGACATTGAGGGGAACACAGGGGTGGGGGGATGTATTCAGTGGGACACTTGAATCTATGTAAACACAATAAATTTAAATCAATAAAAAAAGGTGAATTGAAGGAAATAAAAATAAAAAATAAAAAAAAGGATTGCTCAAGGCTTTTAATTCCCATTGCTTTATATCTTACTTTCTATTCTACTCCAAACAGACTAATTGATTTGTCATTCCAGCATTAAGACTTACCTGTCTTAGCCTCCATGCTTCTTCACACACTGTAAGCTTTTTTACCTATGAGAATACTATAACACAGTATACAGTTACTTATGGGGTTATTTTACATGTCTATTGTTTTCTTTATCAAAAACATTTAATGATACTGCTTTACCTACAGATTTCAGTTTAAACACTTCAGCCTGACTTTCAAAAGATTTTATAATCTAATCTCAACTTATTTTAATCAATGTAAACAAACTTTATTATTAAGAATTCAAATACCTTTTTATTTATTTTCCCAATTAAATTAAAACTAATTTCATCCCCAATGTGTGAGTGGCAGGAAGTACAATTTTAGCCTCTTAAAAACTCTCTCTTGCCTGACCAGGCAGTGGCACAGTGGATAGAGCGTCAGACTGGGATGCGGAGGACCCAGGTTCGAGACCCCGAGCTCGCCAGCTTGAGCGCGGGCCCATCTGGCTTGAGCAAAAGCTCGTCAGCTTGGACCCAAGGTCACTGGCTCCAGCAAGGGGTTGCTTGGTGTGCTAAAGGCCCGCGGTCAAGGCACATGTGAGAAAGCAATCAATGAACAACTAAGGTGTTGTGACGGCAACGAAAAACTAATGATTGATGCTTCTCACCTATCTTCGTTCCTATCTATCCCTCTCTCTGACTCTCTCTGTCCCTGTAAAAAAAAAAAAAAGAAAGAAACTCTCTCTTACCTCTTCTGGATCAAGAACTTAAGATTATTAGTATCAAAAAAAGAGTTTTTGGACACCCACTACCAAGTGGACAAGAAACCTGGGATCTTTCAAACCACTGTCACTGAGGTTATCATAGTGTTCCACCTATAATGGCCACCAAATGCTATTCTCTGCCTGTCTAAAACAAATACTGACTTGCCCTGTTTCCTAGCACAGGTTGGCAGGGATTTTTAAGGTAAATGCTGCCTCTCTATACCTCCATTTCTTCAAAGCCACACCTGATTCAAATAATTTATATTTTATATTTACCATGTTGTAGCCTAAGCATCCAGTCCTTTCAGTTACAGGAGGACTGACCCTTTAATCAATGTAAACAAAGTTTATTTTTAAGAATTCAAATACCTTTTTATTTATTTTCCCAATTAAATTAAAACTAATTTCATCCCCAATGTGTGAGTGGCAGGAAGTACATACAATTTTAGCTTCTTAGAAACTCTCTCTTGCCTGACCAGGCGGTGGCACAGTGTCCCACTTTCCTAAAGACACACTTAGGGTCTACCCATTAAGAAGCTATAATCACCAGAGGTCCGTTCCAAGGTAAAAAGCCGTCATAACTGTTGAGTCATTCTCTTTTTCAACTCCCAAACCACCAAAATTCATTCTTATCTCTTTTCAAACTAAGATTTTAATTGCCTATAAGTGGAGGATGCAATGGAGGCAGATCCCAGAAATACAAAATGTCAATTGTCCTCTTCAGAGGTGACCTACCAATGAGTCATGTCACAAGAGAAAAACTCACAGATGCTTCTCCTTTTTCATACTGCAAAGAAAGTCTTCACTAATGCAGTAAGACAGAAAAAGAAATAAAAGGCTTAAACATTTGAAACAGAATTAGAGCAATCTTTATTCACAGAGGACATAATTTTCTATAAAAAAAATCTCAAATAATCTACCAAAAAAACCCTACTAGAACTAATAAATAAGGTCACAAAGCCACAAGATGCATAATTAATTTTTAAAAGCAACTATAGTTTAATAAACAAGCAACAATGAGAAATTGAAATTTAAAATATAACAATATCTACAAAGCATCAGAAAACAAAATATTTAAGAATAAAACTAACAAAATATGTGAAATATGTAAGTGCTGAAAAATAAAAAATACTGATGAAAGAAATCAAAGAAGACTAAAATAAATGTATAGATATGTTCATGTGTTAAAAGACTCAAAATTGGTAGAATGTCAATCCTCCCCAATTAATTTATAGATTTAACATAATCTCAATAAAATTGACCAACTGGATGCTACAATTTATATAGAAAAAACAAAAGACCTGAAGTAAATATAACAAAGCTATAGGACTCATACTACTAAATTCTAATACCATAATTCTGAGACAGTGTAATATTGGTTCATTAAGATCATTTGAACATGATGGAAAGTTCAGAAATAAACCTACACACACAATCAATTTTTTTTTACAAAGATGCCAATACACATATGTGGAGAAAAGATAGCTCATTCAACAGATAGTGCAGGGACAATTGAACAGCCTTATGTAAAAACAGTGAAACTCAACCTTTATACAAAAAAAATTCAATAAAAATAGATCATAGATCTCGATGTAAAACTGAAAATTATAAAATGTATAGAAAAAAAAGAGAGAAAAATATTTACAAGCTTTGACTAGGCAAAAATTTCTTAGATAAAATTACATTATATTGCTGCATTAAAAATTAGCCTGACCAGGCAGTGGCACAGTAGATAGAGCATTCAGTTCAAAACCCAAGTCGCTGGCTTGAGCCCAAAGGTCAGTGGCTTAAAACCCAGGTTGCTGGATTGAACCCAAAGTTGCTGGCTTGAGCAAGGGGTCACTTGCTCTGCTGGAGCCCCAATTCCCATCAAGGCACATATGAGATATCAAACAATGAACAACTAAGGTGCGGCAACAAAGAATTAATGCTTCTCATCTATCTTCTTTCCTGGCTGTCCTTATCTGTCTCTCTATCTCTATCTCTCTCTTTCTGTCACTGTCAATAAATAAATAAATACATAAATACAAAAATTAGAAAAGGAAGAACTGTCCAAATAAGTGATACCAAGATAATTAGTTTTTACTACGGAGAAAATAAACATTCATGTCAAGATATTAAATAAGCCTGACCAGGCGGTGGCGCGTGGATAGAGCAGCTGACTGGGATGAGAAAGACCCAGGATCGAGACCCCGAGCTCGCCAGCTTGAGCGCGGGTCCATCTGGCTTGAGCAAAAAGCTCGCCAGCTTGGACCCAAGGTCACTGGCTCCAGCAAAGGGTTGCTCAGTCTGCTGAAGGCCTGCGGTCAAGGCACGTGTGAAAAAGCAATCAATGAACAACTATGGTGTCGCAACGGCAATGAAAAACTGATGATTGATGCTTCTCACTTCTCTCTGTTCCTGTCTGTCTATCCCTATCTATCTCTCTCGCTGACTCTCTCTCTGTCCTTGTAATAAATAAATAAATAAATAAATAAATATCAAATAAGCTGCTCGATAAAATATATGGATCTCAGATAAGAAATCCAGATTAAATATATATTTAATTCTATGCAAGTGTATTATATTTAAAGCCATGGAATTTGCTTAGTAGAAATTGCTTCTAGAAAGTTTTGGGTAAAACTGAAGAAGTAAACAACAAAGTTCAACATTTTCTAATGAAAATTCATACTTCAATTTTAGTATATGTGCTGCTTAAGTGAGCATGGAAATTCATACTTCAAAGCTTCACGCTGGATGGGGAAATGATGTGAAGCCCAAAGTTCTCATCCAGAGGAATGGGAAGGCCCCATAACTAGTTGCTATGGATTCAATATAAGGCAAACAAGTACACTTTCAGCTTACCTCTTTCTTCTTTATTTTGTATATTTGGAGGCCCTCAAGCTCCACAAATAAAGATGAACATGAAATGTTCACCTGTCACAGAAAGAAGATCAGGTTTAGAAATGTGAAACAGGAAATTCTGGGGGGAAAAACAATGTATCAAAATAAATAATAAGTCTGGATAGAGATGCTTAAACCAGAACAAGACAAAAAGAAATGTCATAGAAATTATACAAACATTTTGGACTGGGAGGGAAGGAAAGAGCAAGAAGATGTGATGAACCCAGGAAGAAATAGAATCCAAGGAACAGAATTCCCCATAGCAATGTTAACAATTATTCCACTCAACAAATACACTGGGGAACAAAATTTTTGTTGCATCCAAAAAACACTTGTTCTTACCTAATTTGAGGGTGTTGAACTCAAATCTGACATTAGTTTTTCTCTGTAAGCTACAGTTTCTTTGCAATTCAATATTTTAGGTTTTTATCTTATTGTAAAATTTTCAACATTTAATTTAACATAATGGAGTAGAATGTCTTCTTGGGCATCATTTTTTTGAAAATATAATAATTTATATAATCCAGTATATATACCAATACACTAAAAGATATTATTGCATCAGAATTCGTCTACCATTTCAAAATAGAACATATTAGAACACTTATTTTCCTCATAAAATTTGTGCAAAACTTATTTAAATTCTATTCAGGCAAAAATTTGCATTTGTAGCTCTTGCGTTTGTGTACTTGTTGAGAACAATCTTGTTTGATGCTCCTGCAGTAGTCTACCATTATATTTCTGTCCCATCGCCCCTTATTTCACTCTTCCATCGTCTTCAGATCTTGATGAAAGCGTTCTTCCTGCTCATCACTAACAACTCCAAGATTTTTGGGAAACTTATCAAGGAAGTGAATCTTAACACTCATGTTACATCCAATGTCACAGAAAGCCAACAGCATCCTTCGAACCAGAAGTTCCTAGTTTTCTGCTTTTTTGATGCCAACGAAGTTCTTTGTAACTGTCACAAAAGACTAGACTACCACGCTGCTTTCTCCTCCTTATTCATCTGGCTGGCAAATTCTTCGTCATGTATGAGGGTTCGAATTTGAGGTCCATCGAATATACCTGCTTTTATCTTCTCAAAAGACAAAGCAAGAAAAGCAGAAATAATATGTTGAAAGCATTCACTTTCTCTATTGAAAGCCTGAACAAACTACTACTGCAAGACAAGTTTGATGTGAAGTGGGGGAAAAATGATCCTGTGTCAATTAACTACCAGTTCATTCACAATATTTTGCATCCCTACTTCCAGAGCTTCACATTTTGGCCACTCCTTCTGTGTCCAGTGTTTCTCCTCTGCTCGGCTGTCCCACAAACACAGAAAGTAGGATACTTCGTGAAACCCCTCTGTTGTCCTAGCAGGAAATTTACCATTTTAAGATCCACACAAATGATCCAATCATGCACCTCATACTTCAGAAAGTTGAGGACAATCTTTATGTCACTAACATCTTCTCGCCAATGAGTTGAATAACCAATTGAAACTGCTGCATAAACATTACTGTTGTGTAGGAGAACACATTTCAGATTCCGTTTAGAACTGTTAAGAAATAGCCGACATTCTGTTGGACTGTATGTGGTAACACCTAGCTGGTTGAGAGGACTACTGATATCCTGACAGTAAACAAGTGTTTGTCTTCACGAAAAAAGTCCACAAAAATTTGTTCACACTTCCTGAAATGGGATACTTTAGCTGACCGGTGAAGTACATTCTTTTCTATTGTTTTTTTAACTTTTTTTTTTTTTTACAGGGACAGAGAGAGAGTCAGAGTGAGGGATATATAGGGACAGACAGACAGGAACGGAGAGAAGTGAAAAGCATCAATCATTAGTTTTTCATTGCCGTCACAACACCTTAGTAGTTCATTGATTGCTTTCTCACATGTGCCTTGACCGCGGGCCTTCAGCACACCGAGCAACCCTTTGCTGGAGCCAGTGACCTTGGGTCCAAGCTGACGAGCTTTTGCTCAAGCCAGATGGGCCCGCGCTCAAGCTGGCGAGCTCGGGGTCTCGAAACTGGGTCTTCCGCATCCCAGTCTGACGCTCTATCCACTACACCACCGCCTGGTCAGGCTGAAGTACATTCTTTTCTTGAAGCCTGGAGGCTAGTAACTCAACTTCTTTCTTTGATGGGTCCAAAGCTCTTACTAAGTCATTCAATTCAACTTGGCTAAACTGCTGGGGGGTTAATGACTGCTTGGCATCAGAAGAAGACCTTTCCGATTCTACAACCATTTTCTCATGCATCTTACCAAAATACACATGATCACCATGTTCACTTTCTTCGTCCTTAGAAAAAATAAAACCATTGAAAACTGGAACCGGGAGTGTCTCAGAGTGTGGGATAGGTCATATTGCAGAAGAAATATTAGGATATGCAATCATATGCCATTTTTTCTTTGCAATGCCCTTGTATGTTCAGAAAGAAATAACAGTCACTGCTGTGGTTCTTAGGTTCTCGCCAAACCATGGGAATACCAAAATATATTTCTTTGCATTTTTCTTTTTTCCATGAAGCATTTTCTTACAATTATGACACACAAGATGAGGAGCCCAATTCTTGTCTTGATCGCCAAGGAGAACTTGAAAATAGGCAATATATGCATGTGTCACAAATGGTGAAATATTGCGCCTTTGACATAAATGTGTGTAACAGCCACATATATAACAGAAGGTGTCAGAACTATTCTTACATTTACGCCTACCCGAGGAAGCCATGATTCAATCTTAAAACAAAATAAGGAGGTGTTTTTTCAGATAATAACTTTTTACATTTAAAAACAACTACAATTATGTCAAAGTGATGTTTGTAAAACATTAATTGCCTTGTGGTTATGTTCAATCCAAGAGTCGTTGCCCTTTTACTCCAATTTAAAAATCAATGCATTCCATTAACTGTAACAAAAAGAAATTAAAATTGCATAAAAACTAGAGCATGCACCAAAAAATGGATTTTAGATTTGGAATTTGTGATGCAGAAATATGTAGAAAAAGTTTTGAAACCTCATGGAACGGAAAATGAAAAAAAATTTTCCCATTGATATCTATAGAGCATTTGCTGTAAGATCAGTGTAGGTGTTAGAGGTTCAGTGGTGAACAGGAAATAAAGCATGGATTCTGAAGTCAAACTGCCTGGGTTTGAAGCCCAGCTTCGCTGTTTACCATCCATTAGAAATAGGGTGAGTTCTGTAACTGCTCTGTTCCTCATTTGTGCATCTATAAGAGCTACCCAATATAGTGGAACAGAACTAAATGTCATGTACTTGCAAATAAAAAGAAATGCATTACTGTTCCTTATTATTGCTATTATATGTTATATCCTTAATTGAAAAACCAAAGATAGCTACTCAAACAAAATGGATTAAATGAATTTAGGGACTTCTACTTGCAGAACGCTGAAGTAGAGAAACTTTCCCTTATTCCTCCTTCTAAGTACAATCAAAACCCCTGGATTTATATATAAGACAAACACAAGAAAAATATGAAGGTGGAGAGAAGAAGGCACACTGACTAGGAATCTTAGAACCTGAGAAACAACATAATGGTGAGTTCCCTGGGTATTCTTTTTGCTTCATCTATCCAGTCTTCACATTGGAGAGGCTAACACCACATAAATATCAACAGGCAATGATAAAACAACAAAAACATGCTCTCTCTAGCCAAAAGACTAAGAAAGTGAAGCCTAGCAAGACAGAAAACTTTTAAACAATAGCTATTATACTCCAGTCAATCACCAAAGGAGGAAAAAAGAAATCACGGCCAACCCCACAAGCAAATATCAAGTGGGGAGTCTCCACTACTAACCTCTAAAGGCTGTAATAAGAAATGCCAACATGATATTGGTGTCAAAAAGGCCAAGTAGGAAACTAAGACAAGTAGGAGTAACAAGCCACTCCTACCCACAGTGTTGGTGTAGACAACATGGAAAGCCAGGACTTCCAGATCCACTGGGTAGTAACAGGGTGCCCCTCTCCTACTGGAGTAGAGTCAGAGGAGATAGAGTAAAGAGTAGGGACTTTGACAATTTCCCAGCAGTAATAAGGTCATCTTCCCCCTACTGCAGTGTAAGTGAAGTTCACATGACGGTAGGAACTCTCTCTAATCAGTAGTAGTGAGTCTCCTCTCCAACGTGGACAGAAGCTAAATGGAGAACCTGAATGTATATTTCCAACAGGTACCAGTGAGGGGCACTCTCATTTCTCTCCTAGAGCAGTATTAAAGACAGCTAGCTGAAACAGAGGTTTAAATAAAATCTAGACTCTCACATTATAATATGAAAATGTCCAGGTTTCAATTGAAAATCATCATACCAAGAATGAGGAAGATCTCAAACTGAATGTTGGTTCACAAACTGGCCCCCAACATGGAGGGCAAGGAGAGACCCAAGGAAGAAGCAGGTTACTCTAGATTGTCGGTGGCAGATTTAATAAACAAGGGAACTCACATGCATGACTTGTCTTCAGTGGCCTCAAGACAAGTAGATCTCCAAAACACTCGCCATAATCTTAAAAGTTTGCATGGAAGCCTTAACTGGGTTTAGTTACATATTTAATTTAAATGGTCTCAACAACATATTACTCTCTCAAGGCTGCATTCTCAAAAACAGCTTCTACTACAGGAATAGCAGGCAAAGCATACATTCCAAGAACAGGGGAGGGAAGGATCCTCCTGGGAAGGAGGGATCCTCCCATTGCCCTGGTCCAGCACCAAGGTCAATGGTGGTCATGTCTTCTCAATTACCTTCTTCTGCACAAAATAAATAATGACAGTCAATACATGTCTGCACCAAGATAGAGATATTAGAATTTTCTCACCAAGAACTTTCAACAGTCATGATACAAATATTTCAATGAATAATTACTAACAGGCTTGAAACAAGTAAAATAATGATAATAAAGCCTCAGAATGGCAATAAAAAGGTTGCAGCAAATAAATCAGAGATGTAAAGAAGAACCTAAGGGAAATTTTGAACTGAAAAATATAACAGCAAAACAAAAAAGGCTCAGAAGATTTTACTGAAAAATAATGACAACAACAAACTAATAGTGGTCAAGAGCAGAATGGAAGGGACAGAGGAAGGAATCACTGACTGGAAAATAGAAAGGACTCCATCTGAACAACAGAAAAAAAAATAGACTAAAAATATTAAATGAACAAAGTCTCAGGAACTTGTGCGACTATAACAAAAGAGCTAACATTTTTATAATAAAAGTCCAAAAAATAGAGCAGACATGGCTAAAAAATTACTTGAAGAAACAGTAATAGAAACTTCCCAAATTTATCAATAATATAAATCTACAAATTGAAGAAGCTGAGCTTCTTTTCACAAGATAAACTCAAAATAATTCAGGAGAAGACACATCATAAGAACTAAGACAAAGAAAAATTCTTGAAAGCAGAATTGAAAACAGAGAAAAATAATACCATACTGATAGAAGAAAAACAAGAAATCAATGAAATTGAAATAAAAAAAACAATAAAGAAAAACAATGAGTCTGACCAGGTGGTGGCACAGAGCATTAGCCTAGAACACTGAGGACCTAGGTTCTAAACCCCAAGGTCACCAGCTTGAGCGCAGGGTCATTGGCTTGAGCATGGGATTATCCATGTGACCTCATGGTCTCTGGCTTTAGCCCAAAGGTCACTGACTTGAGCAAGGCATCACTGGCTCAGCTAGAGCCACCCGCACCCCACATCAAGGCACATATAAGAAAGCAATCAATGAACAACTAAAATGCTGAAACAAAGCATTAATGCTTCTCATCTCTCTCCCTTCCTGTCTGTCCTCCTCTCTCTCTCTCTCTCTCTCTCTCTAAAAAGAAAAAGAAAAACAATGAAGCAAAGAGCTGTTTCTTTGAAAGATCAATAAAATTAGCATATTTCTAGCCAGATGGATGCAGAAAGACTGAAAACATGAGTTACCAATATCAGAAATGAAACAGGAGATATCACTATATATATATATTAAGTTGATAAAGGGAATACAATTAACAACTCTACTCACATAAATTTGATAAATTAAATGGACCAATTCCTCAAAAAATTAATACCGCTATCCAATATGAAACAGATGATTTGACAACTTATTGTTGAAGAAATTGAGTTTATAAATATAATTAATATATATTAGAATTATAATTTTATATCATTTATAAATATAATTTAAAACTTCCCAAAAAGAGAAATGTCCAAGCACAGATGTTTTCATTGAAAAAAAATTCTCTCAAATAATTAGAAAAAAATTAACACCAATTCTACTCAATATTTTCCAGAGAATGGACTTTCCAACCTATTTTATGAAACTAGTATTATTCTGATACTGAAAACCAAAGACAGTACCAAAAAAAACCTATTTAGATACTCAAATATGTTTCTTCAGATACTTTGCTTATTTTTAAACAGGACTATTTGTCTTTTTATTGTTGAATTGTAAGATGTTTTTGTTTGTTTGTTTGTTTTTCTGAAATGAAAAGCAGGAAGACATAGACAGATTCCCACATGCACGTGTCCAGGATCCACCCAGTATGCCCACCAGGGGGCGATGTTATGTCCATCTGGGCCCTTGCTCCGATGCAATCAGAGCCATTCTAGTGCCTGAGGCAGAGGCCATGGAGCCATCTTCAGCTCCCGAGTCAACCTTGCTCCAATGGAGCCTTGGCTGGGGGAGGAGGGAGGGAGGGTAGAAAAGCAGATGGGTGCCCCTCCTATGTGCCCTGGTCAGGAATCAAACCCAGGACTTCCACACACTGGGCTGACGCTCTACTGTGGAGCTAGGTAGCCAGGGCCTGAATTGTAAGAGTTCTTGACACTAGACCCTTATCAGATACTCAATTTACAGATATTTTGGCTCAAGTTGTCTTTTCAGTTTCTAAATATTGTCTTCTGATATACAAAACTTTAATTTTTATGAAGTCCAATATATCTATTTTCCTTTCTACTTGTGCTTTTTTGTCATATCTTTAAAAAACAACATTGCCTATTGAAAACTCATAAAGATTTTACATCTTTATTTCCTTCTAAAAGTTTAAGCTGTTAGCCTGACCAGGCAGTGGCACAGTGAATAGAGCGTCATACTGGGACACAGAGGACACAGGTTTGAAACCCCGAGGTTGCCAGCTAGAGTGTGGGCTCATTCTGCTTGAGCATGAGATCATAGACATGACCCCATGGTTGCTGGCTTGAGCCCAAAGGTCACTGGCTTGAAGCCCAAGGTCGCTGACTTGAGCCCAAAGTCGTGGCTTGAGCAAGGGGTCACTCACTCTGCTGTAGCCCCTCGGTCAAGGCACATATGACAAAGTAATCAATGAAGAACTACAGTGCCGCAATGAAGAATTGATGCTTCCCATCTCTCTCCCTTCCTGCCAGTCGGTCTCTATCTCTATCACAAAAAAAAAAAAAAAAGTTTTAGCTGTTAGACTTAGGTATTTGGTCCCATTTTGACTTAATTTTTACGTATGGTGTGAGATAATGGTCCAACTTCCTTCTTAGATAGCCTTTTGTCCAAGCAGCACTTATTGAAGAGGTTATTTTTCCTTCATTGAATGGTCTTGGAACTTTAGTCAAAAATCAATTGACAATAAATATAGGGGTTTATTTTTGGAGTTAAAATTTTATTCCATTTACCTATATGTCTACCCTTATGCCAGTACCAAACCATAACCTTGTAGTACATTGTGAAGTTAGGAAATTTCTCCAACTTTGCTATCCTTTTCCAAGATTGTTTTGGTTCTTTGGGAACGCTTGCATTTCCATATAAATTTTAGAATCAAGTTGGTCATTTTTGTAAAAAAGACAGTTGGAATTCTTACAGAGATTGCACTGAATGTGAAGATCAGTTTAGACAAAGTTGTATAGAAATACATCAAAAAAATATAAAACTTTCCAAAAGTTACTGACAAATGTACTATAATTCCCATTTGAATTCTAATTATTTTTAAACTGGACAAAGCGATATCCAATATTACCCAAACACATGTTTGAAAAGCACTTGCTATCTTATTTTGCATCTTATGATAAGTGGCAGTGAACAAATATCTGTTATCTGATATGTGTCATTATATTATGTAATTTTGAATGTCATATATTATATAATTCTAAGAGAAATAATATATTTTATTGTCATATATTATATAATTTTCACTTAACCATTTTAAGTGAAATACATATTTAAAAGGAAGACACAACTGGGAAGAATATAATAAAGAGGAGTTGAATTCTGGTCCCTGGTTTGAGATTGGGTTTAGAATTGAGCTTGATGATCTTACTTAAACAGAGGGAAAGAGAATTTCAGCAGAAGTGCCAGGACAGGAAGAAAGGGTAGCAGGGTATAGTCTCATGTAATCTCACAACCTCCATCGATGCATTAATGCTCCAGGATCCACGTGGACACCATGCGAGTGACCAGGCCTCGGCCATCTTTCTAGTGCATGGGAAAGAAAGCTGCCTTCTATGTGAGGCACCTCCACAGGGAGGCTGTGGGTTCACTGCCCAGGGCAGGGATTGAGAGAAGTGGCTACATATAAGTCCAGCCACAGTCCCTCTGCCAGTCAGGGAAGGAGGCTGTGTGGCAGGTCCACACTGCCCTCTAAGGCCCTCACATGTGGCCCACAAAAGAGCCAGACCCCATCACATAGGGGCTTTTAAGCCAGTAAATGATTTCCAGAGAAGCACCAAAGAATTAAAACTGTGGCCAGCTAAGTAAAAAGACATTTGCCGCTTTACCACTCCTTTCTCCACAGCTCCAACCCCCCAACACAGACACCGCAGGAGCTGACCTTAAAGAGGGAGGAGAGAGAGGATATCTGTAAGACAAACAGTATCCCCCTCCTCCCCCAGGACTAGTAGATAGTGACCCTGCTTAAGCTTTCAGGGAAGAGAATGAAGGGAGTAAGATTTAAACTAAGATTGAGGATTTACAGTGAATTGACTTTTTACATTCTTTGTTTTCAAAAAATAAAATGAGTTAGATTTTAACAACTAGTTCATTAAGGAACAAGACAGAAAAAAAATTGAGAGCACAGTTAAAGCCTTATTTAGAGAGAAACACAAAACCATTTTGTGTTTAGGTTCCAATGACTGGTCAGTAAACTGATTATTGTACAGGCTCAGGCTGGATAGAAGCTCTCCCTAGGCACACAAACACACACACTCATGGAAATACCAGGTTAGAGGAACACAGATTTCCCCTTAATACCACCACTCAGCTAGGCACTGTTCAATATTTCTAATCCTTGCAATGAGTCTGCAGGTAGTTATTATTACACGCATTTTATAGATAAGGAAACAGAAGTTCTGAGTGGTTGGGTGAGGGTCCAAGGTCTTAGAGTCAATTAGTGGTCTCTCTGGAGTGCAAACCCAGGTTTATCTGCATATGTGCCCATGCCTTAACCCCCACAGGATGCTGATTTCATTAACTCTCCTCTGAGCATCTCAGAAACCCTCTCTGAGACCCCTCAGGCCAGTTTTTATGCACAGGGCCTGCAACATAGTGTCTCCTGTGGCTTTCCCTACTTTTGACAGCCACCTTTGCCCTGCTTCATAGATGTTTTCAAGTCCCTCCTCTCCCATAATGTTTCTTCCCAGGGTTCACACTGAGCTTTCTACTTTCAAATCTGTAATAACCCAAGACCCTGAATCCAGTATGGTTGAAGTGATAATGGAGGGGAGCAGAGGAAACACTTCTCCAGAAACACCTGATGCTGAAAAACAGCCTGGAGCTCAGCCTGAGGGAGGAAGTGGGGTGGGTCAACTAGAAAGGATGTTGACCCCAAGGGTCAGAGGAGAGGAGGAGCCCTCTGGTCAGAGGGAAGTGAAAACAGGGAGTGCCTGGAAGAGATTGTTCATGCTTTAAACCTGGGCCAAACTAAATGAGTAATGAGAGAGGGTGTGAGGGACCTTACTATATATAGCTGCACCTAGAGACTCCCTCAGGTAAATAAGAGTCCGTCTGCCCCAAATAGTCTTGGATCTTTTGGTCGGCAACCCACCCAATGCTGTAGCCACTGACGGGGTAGGGGTGGGGGATTTGAGAGCTCCACCTTCCCCTTTGGGACTCTCCTGAGTGATGTTAGTGGAACAGGATGTAGAGCCCACTTGGGAAGAGGAAGGCCTCCCTTCTATTGCAAGCATGGACGTCTCAGCCATTGGTACTGAACTCCTAAAGACTGACTCCTGCCTTCCCACAAGTACCTGGTCACAGATGGTGTGAGGATGCTCCCCCATCCATGGATTTGTGGAACAGGGCTTCTCTTTTTAGAAGTCTTTGGGCAGCTCTGTCTCTCTCTATAGAGGGTTGCACCTTACAGGGTTTCTATTGCTATATTTTTGGAGATAATATTTTCTGGAAAGCAAAGATTTTAGGGGGACTTCAGCACCCACATTTTCATGTCCACGTGCAGCTCTCCCATCATGGGAAAGCCAGCCACCTTAATGGAACTCCAGTTATATTACTTTGGGTCTGATTATGACCCTCTTGACACAGGGTATTGTCTTTCTACCTGTGGGAAAAGGAGCCTGATCATTATTGCTCAATATTAAGATAAAAGGAACTCTCTAGGATCTGGGAGTAGGAAGATGAGGGTCAAGTGTGAGAAGTCAGGCACCTTTCCAGGCTAAGCAGAACTCTTAACTAATGCCAGGTGAACAGGGCTTTACCTTAAGGTATCATATTGATCTGATTGTTTAAAAAACATATTTTCTTAATAATAATGTTTAAAGTTTAGCTCCTAGCAACCAAAAACAATTTAAACAGAAATGCCCTGAGATTCAGGGCATTGCTAATACTACAACTGTAAACCCTACCATTGATTACAAAATTGATGATACCTCTCTTCCTTGGCCTTGAGCTGCTGTTACAAGCAACAAAATTTCCAAATTCTAGAGCTTTCACCTCTAAACTTAGAAAAAAAGATCCATCTCCAAGTTTGCAGAAAGATGCTTAAAATTTTCTTTCTTCACTTGGAATTTCTGCCACTTCCTCCTCAACAGTTCACATCCTGAGATTTTTCTGTTTAACCCATGCTATATTTTGCAGCATGTCCTTTGCTCCTGTTCTAATTCTCCCTCCTTCATCTTATGACTTGATTAAATCCACTCCATTAGTGGAGTGTCTCATAAAATAAGTCCAGAGAGCACTACAGTCTTCCTTTCCTCCTCTCCTCCCACTATGGGGGTTTCAGTAGTCAGATGAAGAATCCATTCCACATCTTCTGGCTGCTCAACTCCTAATGGCCTTCACTTTGGCCCTTTGCAGGAGCCCCACCCTATCCACACCTTGTACATTATCACCCAGACCAACTTCTCTGAAATCTCCCTCTGATACATTGTCTTTTCATCCCAGTTCCTCCCTCCGTTTTTTTTTTTTTTTTTTCCCAAGCTAAGAATTGTGCTTAAGAAGTCAGTGTGGGGCCTGGCCGGTTGGCTAAGTGGTAGAGTGTCCACCCAGCGTGTGGATGTCCTCGGTTTGATTCCGGTCTAGGCGCACAGGAGAAGCAACCATATGCTTCTCCACCCCACCCCACCCCTTCTCTCTCTCTCTCTCTCTCTCTCTCTCTCTCTCTCTCTCTCTCTCTCTCTCTCTCTCTCTCCTGCTGCCATGGCACAAATGGTTTGAGCTAGCTGGCCCTGGCCACTGAGGAAGGCTCCATGGTCTCTGCCTCAGACACTAAAAAAAATAGCTCCTTTGCTAAGCAATGGAGCAGCTGTCCCGAATGGGCAGAACACAGCCCCCTAGTGGCCTACCTGGTGGATCCTGGTGGGGCACATGCAGGAATCTGTCCCACTGTCTCCCCTCCTTTCACCAAAAAAAAAAGTCAGTGAGGATAGGAGGAATCTAGGATCTGACACTCAAAGTGTAGTCTGTCAGTCTCACCTGGGAACTTTTTAGAAATGAAGAATCTGTGTTATATTGAGTGGGACACTTGAATTCGTGTTAACAAAATAAATTAAAATTAATAAAAATTTTTATTAAAAAATGCAGAATCTTGGCCCTACTCAGAATTTACATTTTATCAAGATTCCCCCAGGTGACTTTTACACACATTCAAGTTTGAGAAATACTGTTCTAGACCAGAATCTGAGGCAGATGTGCAGAGGTGGCCTGAGATTCAGCTTTTCTAACAGCCAGTGCAAATGCTACTAGTCCCAAGACACCCACATTTGGTATTTCTCTCTGACAACCGAAGAAATTAGCAATCATATCTACAACCTCCTCTATCCCTGGTTATGTTATGAATCCCTGTGTTTCAGTTTTTTTAAAAAAAAAGATTCAAAGAGGTGTAAACAGAAAATGACTTGCATTCGCTCATATAACTGAGGAAGTTCAGAGGTATGGCTTACCTCTCAGGAGCCTTGACTCAGCTCAGATACTGTCACCTGGATTCAGGTTCTCTCAACATCCCTCTGTACCTCCCAACACGATGGCCTCACACCCATGCTCACTTAGTAGCCTCCAAGCTCTCCACCTCATGAGGAATATTTCTGAGCTTGAGAAGAGCAATAGCTAAGATTTCTTCTCACCGTCTATTACATGTCAGACACATAGTGTGGCAGCCAGCTTTATTCAGTTAACTCTGAAGTGCTATGCTGAACTTCCTCCTACCCAGCTGTTTATGGGAAAGCCTGAACTTCCCCCCCCCCCCCAGTAAACTCACTCACTACCTTCCTCCCTGTAGCAGCAGGCTCCCTGTCTTCTAATTCTGTAGTTAGGTTTGGCCAATGTCGAGCCCTATTGGAAAGTCAGGACAGCAACAGGATTTTTTTCCAGGACCTATCTTCTGACCCCACAGGGGTCACAGTTGGCAGTAGCTTCATTTCTCTTGTCAAGGCCATAGCCTTGAGCACCCAGGACTCCTAAAACTACCATTACCCTAAAGTGCCAGTAATCACCTCTCCTGATTCCTAATCATGGTCGATGAATGATGCTCTTTGCTACTGCCTGACTTAGGGTGCCTCCAGTCACACCACAGATTCCCTCGTATAAAGATCTGTTTCTTCCTTGATCTTTCTTCATTCACCTATTTTACATATAGCATGTTTCCTGTGGGACACTGACACAGACACACTTCATTTAATTTTACACAAGCCTTATTTTAGAGAAGCTTTATACCCAAATTTAAAGATGTCAATAACCAAGAGCTTTAGCAACAGTGATATGAAATATAAAAGATATACAATAAAAGTTAAATCTTTAAAACTAGCTGGAATAAGTTATTTTTTGAAGAAAAAAGTTCCTTCTACCACGGTTCATTCATTTTTCACTTTATAAAAACAATCATACCTTATTTTAAAAGTAGTGAGCATATGCTTAAAAGTGAAAAAGAATGGACTTTAGATATATTTAAGCAGAGCAAATTTTTGCATTGCCTTCTTTGAGATGTTGGCAACAGTTGTTCTTACTAGAATGAATGTTCATGCTGAGAAAGATGGGAATGTTTCATCTGTTCTGACAATTGTAATACATGGTAAACTGGCTACGGGACTCAAGAGGACAGAGTCGAGGGGTTCAAGCCAGCACCCGCAGCTGAGCGGTCCGGAGAATACAGCTAGCTGGCTCGGTCCGCGCCATCCGGGGAGAAGACAGTGCCTCGGAGGGGGTGACGTCTGCCTCCAGGACAGATAGGTGCTGCCGAGACTGTATCTGAAAGCCGCGCCAGTCGGTCACCCGCGAGCCCATCACGCCTTAGTGCAGGGCGCTGGGGGGCGCCAGAAGGCCCCACATTCCTGAGGGATGAGGGCCGAGGCTGGGTATCCGGGACCAGCGGGCGGCTCCAGGAGCCCCGCGTAATCAGAGAGGTGTAGCGGCCAGCCACGGGAAAGTGCCCCAGCAACGGCGAGGTGAAGACGGCGGAATCTGTCCCCACATAGTCCAGGCAGGCAGACGTGTCATGCGTGGGCAGCAGGTAGTGGCTGAGCGGGGGTGCGCCCACAGCTTGACAGTCCCGATAGTGGCCGCTCCTGTGCGGGGATATCAGTGGCAGGCCGTGGGAAAGACCTAGTCCGAAAAGTGTAAGTAAGGCCAGGCCATTCATAGCCCCGCAGCCGCTTGTGGCTTGGGACAAGGTGTATGAGGGGGTTGGAGCGGTCCCGGTGGCAAGGGTCCTACAGGGTCCCAACGCCGCGCCTCCTCCCCTCTGCCCCTGCCTGCTTCTCTGAGGATCCAGTCGCTTTCCAACTCCCGGCTGGGACATCTCACAAACTGGCTGGAGGCCCACAAAACGGCGCCCTATACATTTTAACGTCCAAATCAAGTCGTCGTGATAGTGGAGTTTAATATTAAACATTATGCCAGGGCAGAAACACCAGGGACTCCATCAACCAATGAATATTGAGCATATTTAACCACCTGGACCAAATGAGCTTCTGTGATACAGGGTCCTAGAAGTTCCAAGGACCAAGGAGACATCCTGGCAGGCCAACACATGCCCTGGCAAGGTGGGTAACTGAGGGACAATCTGCAGGACAGTACTTCCTGTGGAATTTTCTACCCACCACTGAGCGGAAAGCAACCCAGAGAGAGAATACAGAAAGAACTGGTATTTGAAAGACTGCATAGTTTCTGACCCTTCTTTTCTCAGGTGAAAAAAAAATGTGTTCTTCCACTGACTCACCTACATTTTAAGTGCGGTAATCTCTGTTCTGTGCACTAACTCAGTTTTTGCATGAGTCTTAGAACTCTTAACTGTACCTGAAAGAATTAAGTCTAGGAAAAAAACTTACATTGGACTGGAGATGGGACAAGTAGGGCTGATCCCACAGAAGAGTGGAGAAAACTGCCAAGAAGTCCTTATAGGAATACAAAAGTGTCAAATAGATACTGTTAACTGAAAAGGCAAACCGCAGAATAGTAGGGGAAATGTGATCCCACTGTTGGGGATGGGAAAGAGAGAAAATTCTACGTGACTTTATAATTGGATGCAGAGAAAATGTGTGCAAGAGAAAACGGGATTTGTAAGCACTCACTAGCTCTGAAGTTCAAGACTGGGAGGGTGGATAACTTAGTTTTCTTTTAATGTGCTACTTAAATTTTTATTTTAAAAAAAGGACATTTAAACTTTTAATAAAGCTATCTACGAAAGCAAATGGTTTTATATTAGTAAAACGAAAAAAAAATGTCTGACCATTTTATTCCTTCTTTAAAACAGACAAAAACAGCCAACTTCCCTTCAGCTTTAAAAAGACTGAAAGAGTAAGAAGCTTGAACTCTTCATAACCAGAGCTCACCATTACCCGCTTTTCTAACAAACTTTAGAAAAAAAAAAAAAAAAAAAACAGCTCGACTGCATTCTTTCTCCCTTGAAATTCTGAAACCTTGCATGTTTTTTCTGACCGGTGCTGTTGAGTGCATTTCCATCTCCATTAATAACGAACAGTTTTATCTGTAGTAAGTCACTTGATTTCTTACCTGAGAAATCAACTCTTTTTTAAAACTTGGAATAATAATATTCCCTAGTTTTCTCTTTTAGAGAGGCTTGCCTGATTAGACAAAGCCTTTAAACCTTTCCAAGACTAACCTTTCTTCATCATTTACACCTGGAGATTGTTAACAATTTGGTCTTGGACCATTTTCATTTCCCGCCCCCAAGACGATTCTGCACCTGCCAGAGAATTGTTTCCACAGAGATGAAACTCGGTTAGCGAGTTCTCAGAGGTAGAGCACTACTAACCCGCCAACACGGATTTTCCCGCGCCAAGTCGGGAGTCTCCCCTGCAGAAGCACCCTCTTCCCACACTCCCTTGGGTTTTCGGCGCCTCCGCCAAGGGTGCCTAGTGCCCTAGTCTCTCCCGGCAACGGACGCAGCTCCGCGTCCTGCCTGGCAGAGCCCCTACACCAGCCGCCAGCGTCCCACCTCAGTGACCCCTTGAAGACTCCGAAAGTAAGGCCCTTGGTCCCGCCCGCGACACTGGCCGGCGCCCCGATATTCGCCGCCGCCTGGCCCTTCACCTCCCCTTTCCCAAGGGGACCGAGTGACTCAGCCCAAGCGCGGGCTGGGGCCTAGCCCAGCCAACACCACGGGCAGCACGCTCAAGGTCTGGCTCTGGTTGACCTAGCGTACCTCCCATCCGGAGCTCCAGCCCTGCCCCCGCGCCCCACAACCTTCAGCTGGACACGCCACCTCCCCTGACTCAGGGAAAGGGGGTTAGCGAGCGAGGGAGGGAGGGAGACGCCACGCGGGCCGCTTGAGTCTCTCCGGCCAGAATCCGCCACTGCCGCTTCTGGCCAGTGCCAGCCTACCGTGTAGACAACGTCCCCGCCAGCCCAGTGACACGGCGGGCGCCCGTGGGCCGCAGGGCCTTTCCAGCACCGACGCGGCGCATAGAGAACCGCTGCTCCGCCGCCCAGCTCCACGTAAGCGACGGAGAACTCAGGCGCCGAGCGTCGCGACGCGCTGCCACTTGTTCACTAATGCCCAGCCCCTAGTTATAAGGTTTAATCCGCGCCGCCCCCCATCCCCCAGCAGAAAATTCTCCAAAACCCAAATCCCCTCCGTGTCACAGAGGAAAGTCAGTCCTGGATGTCACATTTGGACTAACGAAGTCTCAGCGGCAGGCAAGCTCCCGAACCAGTTCAAAAGGGAAGCCCTGCTCTAACCTGCGATTCCAAGTCCTTTAGGCCGTGTATGCCGCCGCGGGGCGGGCACCCAACGCCTCCAAGCTAGCGCACGATGTCGCGGTCTTTTCGTGCTAGTTACCCGGGGCGTGGAATTTTTTTTTTCTTTTTAAGATCTTTCACCTTCTAAGTTAAAGTCATGCAATGTGGTTTTTTTACTGTTCCTCTGAATTAATGGCAGCTGGAGTGCGGCTTTCCTTGCGAGAGGAACACGGCGCCCTCGGCTTTCAATGCCTCTTTGCTCAAAGATGCCCGTAAGGAAGGCAAGAGCCCCAGACAGAGAGGTGGGGATGAGTGGAAACCGACCACTGAGTTAGGCTTTGTCCTTCGCATGATTTTATTTTTCTTTGTTTAAAGCTTTAGCAATACTACTTCTTTTTCCTAATGGGTGTAAAAAGTGAGTGAATTTAAAATTCCAACCACGGTAATAAGCAGTCCCAATTATCTGAGATTGATTGAAATGCTGTGAAAAATATCTTTCCATATAACGTGTGCATCAGTATTCTCTCTGCCAGAAAAAGAAAAAATGTATCAAAAATATCCACATTCGCACAAGAGAGGAGGAGTGTTCCCTGGGAAGGATGGGAGCACCAATATCCTCACCTTCTCCCAGGGGAGTAAAGACTTCCTGCATTTGCAATGAATAAAGAAAGGGTGTGTAATCATAGTACTTTAAAAGGCAATGATGATCTATGGAAGAAATTGAAATAAGGATTTAACTGCGTTCAGTAGATAGCACAGGAAATGCTTAGTTACTATAGCAAGAAGTCAGTGTTGAAAATTGATAAACATAGAATTAGCTGCTCAGGCATATTAATTAATAAACCAACAGAAAAAAAAGTTGTTGATGTAACACCCAGCAGAACTTTGAAAAATAAAATACAAAGGGTTGACTGACACGGGGAACTCAGCCGAAGGGAATGAGGATTGAATCTTCTTACAACTCTTCGTTTATATTAATAAAAGCCCATGGGTAATGTTGTTTTCTTTGTAAGTATGTGCATCGTTAAATTTTTAAAATTATTTTAAATGAATAAATAAAAACTATACACTTTTTACTACCTACAATCTCTTTAGTGAAGCTACAAACTTGAATTTTTATTTTCTTATTTCTCCGGCAATCTCATTAAGCCCTTTCCATTTAATATTCTTGGTATGTGTGTGTGCACCTGCAATGCCTACTATTGTTGTCAAATGTCCAAATGGATTTATTAAAATAAGCAGAACCCACAACATAGGAAACAACTATAAAATTATTCCTTCATTTCATAGTTGTCTTAGAATTGTTTTTCTCTTCATGCCATCTACCATTGCCCTAGGGAAATGACTTCTGAGGACTGAATGATTCACAACCTGCATATTGAGTGTCAAATGTACTCGAAACTACTGGAAGCTAGAAATAATTTCTTTACTTGCTGTCCTCCCCCATTTCACTTTACTTTTTCTCCTTCAAGAATTCCAACTCTGTTTACTACATTTTTAAAAAGTAAATGACATGGAAATATGATTCAAGACTTGAGAAAGTATGATTGGTGGGAATACAGTCTGGACTGAAAAGAGAATGTTAGCAGACTTGAAAACTCAGTTTGTTCCAATTGACTATACTTGTATAAAGACCTTGAGATCTTCATATAAAATATATATTTCAGGGTTTTTTTAAGATTTTATTTATTCATTTTTAGAAAGAGGAAAGAATGAGAGGGCAGGAGGGGTAGTAAACATCAACTCCCATATGTGTCTTGATCAGGCAACCCCAGGGCTTTGAACCAGTGACCTCAGCTCTTTGGGTTGATGCTTTATCTGCTGCGCCACCACAGGTCAGACAAAAGGTATTTCATCTGAAATGGATTTTATATATAGTTCTTAAAGTTACAATTATTTCTTGTCTCATTTTATAATGAAAGAGGCTGAGCTATCCAAAGCCTATAGTAAAACAGATGATCTGTGATTCCTGCTAATATGGACAATCTTATAAGTCTATATCGATCCACTAATCAAAGAACAGGAGAGGCTGTCTTCTCTTTCCCAATGAAATAATAAAGTTAAACCCTGCAAGTTTGCTAAAATACACAAGATATGTAAAGAAGCGAAAAGAGAGGAGAGCATATTCTGTGGCAGTGAAGCAATCCCTTCATCACAGTCTCATTTAATCATTCAGTGAGAGTCGGGACTTTTATCTTATCGCTACGCTTTACAGATGAAAAGACTGTTTAGAAAAAGATGAGTGACTACTTTCCAAACTCACCAAGCTAAATTGCTGAGCCAGATGAACTTCTGACTCAAAATGCAGAGACTTTCGTTCTTTTGGAACAATACCACTGTGACATTCTCTACTCTTTGCTCCAATTCTTTTGCTAAGTGTGATGTTCTGACACCTTCAAGAGACGGGACTAATAGTGACTGGAGACTATGTCAAACAGAAATGAGGTAAAGCAGTAACTACTGATTTCTTCAATTCCTTTAGGAACAGCTGATAAGAAACTGAGGTACCAACGACCAAGCAAGTTACTCAAATCAATTTTCTGTGCACTTTTACCAGGTGCAAAGTCAGGCAATGAATAGAGAAAATGGATCCTCCTTGCACCAGTTTTCTCTCACCAGAGGAATCAATCAGGTCAACCCGAAAACTGCTTACCCTATTGCAAGCCTGCCACAATTCTTTTCCCTGCCTAGCAACAGATCAGTTATACGGGAGGGCACTGATTCCCAACAGAGTGAACGCTGGCCATGATCTTGGAATAAACTGGGTCAAGAGCACATCTTCTGCCATTTATGTTTATCAAAATCACAGAGTGTGCCTTCACAAATCATCTTTCTGAGCAAAAGCAGTATTGAGAATATTTCTTATGAACTGAACTTAGTTAAAGTGTTTAAGACTTTAGCTAAAGTGGAAGCACAATCATCAAAGCTAAAATGTCTTCAGCAAGAATAAGATTAAAAATACTTTTTCTTTTATCCAGCCCAATTGTTTGGCCCTTTGCTGCTAAGAAACTTAACATTCAAGAACATTATCACAACAACAACTTATTTAGCACTTGCTGTATACTAGTGCTAAGACATTTTGTATTGCACTAAGGAATACTATTTTACCATTAAAATACTATTTTATACCATGCTAAGAATTTTTAATATGCCATATTTTGAATAAAGCTGAGAGAATTGCCAGTGGTAAGGGTTCTGTATGTGTGTGTGTGTGTCCAAGGAGGATGGTGTGAATATAATTGTTGATTCACATAAAGTTGCCTAATAATTCAGAAGAAAACACACAGCAATTTTCTCACTAGAAGAAAGATAGGGATAGGAGCAGGTGCTTCCTGAAGAAAACTTGATCTGCCCCCAGGCTCATCATGTGGAGGAACAGGAGCTTAATTTTCCTTGTCCTATTCCAGAGGGGAATGAGTAGAAACACAAATATCACTTTTCTTCAGGTGGATATTCTGGTCTCAGTAGGAAGTACCTTGTAAGCTGGAAGAATAAATTTATTCTGAAATAATGGATATAAAGTCTCTCTCCCTGTATAGAATTTTCAAAACAAATCAAAGAAGTGGGAAGAAAGGGAATATTGACCATCTACCATATGACAGGTATAGTTCTGGAAATTAAAAATGAAACAAAATGGGACATTTAGAAACATTAGAGATTACCTATTTTGGTTCATTGTACTCCATTCCATTTTCTCTGAATTCCTTTTGCTTGTATGTACTTTTCCTGATATCAGCACAAATTTCAATAGGAAGTTGATGTCTTTTGTATTGTGATTCAAATTAAAAGTACAGTACTATTTGGAGATAAGAATAATAAATCAAAGATAATTTCATTGTGATATCCTCTCTTAGCAGCTTGTATAAGTGACTTACAAGTTTATTTGTAATTTACCAGACCCACCAGGGTAGCTTTTACTGAGTAGTCGTCTGGTTTCTTAGTAGGAAGGAAAATTCCCTCTGACTTACTGTTCTGAGTCCCTCAAAGGTGTGTAGACTCTATGCTGGTATCTGAGTCAGGATATCTCTGCCTATGAAAGGACTCGGTTCTTATCTCCTGCCACACTACCAAAGTATACCTCAGAAGTAGAGATAGCAGGAGTGGGAAGCACTCTATTTTATGTATGTTTTTAAAGTAAAACCATTAAAATGAGATAAATTTAATACTTAAAAAAATCACAAGCTGTGATCTGTGCTCACTTCATCTGAGTCTGATTGAGAAAAGAGGGGTCTATGAGTCCCAGTTTTACATAATGTCTTTCACTTTAAAACTGCATTGGTGTCTCACACAGGCCCCAAAGCCCTTTTCCATCAGTGCCCACATTCTTATACTTAAAAATAAAAGAGGGTTACTTAAGAACAACTATTTCAATGATCTGTTGCTATATAACAAAACAGCCCAAAATTCAGTAGCTTACAATACCACCTTTCCCCCCCCCCCTTTAATTTCTCCCACCTGTGATTTGCTCGAGCTCATCTGGGCACTTAATCTCTTCTGGCCTCTCTTGAGTTCCAATCAGATGGTAGCAGGTGGGCAGGGAACAGGTGGGAGTCAGCTGTCAGGAAAACTGAGTCCTTTTTCTTTTCAAGGATTTACAGGGCCTCTCCTATGCAGTGATCTGTCCACACAGTCTCCCCACGTTGATAAGTGGACCTTTTACATTGTAGCTCAGAACTCCCAGTAATACAAGAAATGGAATCTGCTAAGCCTTCCTAAGGAGTGGGCCTGGGCACAGCATCACTTCTACTGCATTCTATTGGGTTAGAGTAGCAAGCCCAACCCAGATTCAGTGTGGGAGGAGTTTATAGAAGGATGCAAATACCCAAGGTATGGTTTCACAGCCGAACCTTATAGACTAGCTACCACCACTACCACAACTGCACAAAGGAAAAGACCATATATTCATGTTGGCAACCTCATGGGTTTCCTTAACACTTGAAGAAAGGAACATACCACTCCCTATGGTCCTTGATTCAATTCTCATATATCAAAAAGGGAGATATGGGAAACGTGAGCAAGTTCTTGAGCTATCCCTTTATGTGTTTAAATATAGGAAAACTGCCTTTTGGATACTTAGTTGCCATGCTTCCCAACCAGCCTTCATCATTAGGGCTTCTAAATCTGAAAGCTTCAGATTCCCCGGACCCTCACATGAGTTACAAAGAGTCATGAATTACCTAAAAGTCATGACTGTGTATGTCCATGTGTACATGCTCTCAAGAAGATTCCTAGCTTCTATCACATAAGGTGAATTCAAATAAGCAGGATATCAAAGTGCTTAAAACTTGGCAAGAGCTGCCCTAGATGTTTACCACCTGACATTTTCTAAAGTATCTCAGAAACAAAGATGGCGAGAAAAGCAGTAGAATTCTTTGTTTCCCAAGTAAAACAAAAGCAATCACATTGGCTGGTACCTGAGATCTGAGGCTGAGGAAAGAGAAGGAATGGATTGGATGTTTATTTCCTCTCCCCCAAAAAATTATTGGGAAGACTGATTGCCCTTCATTGGGGTGAAAACATTGGGGTGAAAATTTTTTGTCTATTTTCCCACCTGTACCTAGTGAGTACTTAGGAATGTATCTTAGGACTTCTGATTCTTCCCCCTTAGCACTCTTTTCTCTTTTCCCTATTTCTTTTATTTAGAGGTAACAACAGAGTCTCCTTGGGCCAACCAAGTATTCACTAAAATGCCCAGTATCTGAACTGGCCACTCAACCTTGAACCTGAGCAAGTGAAGCCTCTTGGAACATATTGGGGAAGGAACATAGGTGTAAAGTAGAACCTGTCTGGAGTCAGAGAAAGAATGCAGAAAAAAGTTGAATACTGGAGGAGGGGCAGGAATAGACTTACCTTTTCTCTCTGAAACTTTGTCCCCCAAAATTTTCAGCATCCAGGAACCATTTTCTAAAAAATGTACAGCCTACCATCTCTCAAGAGAATCAAGCCTACCGTTCCAGCTTAGTATCTCTCTGTAACATTAACTATTTAAGCTATACTCTTACTATTTCCTTTTATCTATAAAAATATATCATTATGGAAAATTAGTTTCTCACCACCAGAATGCAAATTTTCCCAGTGTCCATGGATACACCCTTGCACGAAGGAAAACAGTGAACAAATGTTAAGAAATCATAATGCTTATTTTTACCAGGTGAGGGTTCAGTGTCTCTTTTACTCACTTGTGAAATGGGATAGTAGCACCTAAATGCACAGAATTGATGAGGCTCAAACTCAACACAAAATGACATTGGCAAAACACCTGGCACAGGAAGTGCTCATTACAAGTAATCTGTTTTTGCCTCACTAGGTAGTTGCACAGTGGATAGAGCATCAGACTGAGACGCAGAGGACCCAGGTTCAAAACCTTGAGGTCGCCGGCTTGAGCATGGGCTCACCAGCTTGAGAGCAAGGTAGCTAGCTGGCTTAAGTGTGGGATCATGGACATGACCCCATGGTCACTGTCTTGAGCCCAAAAGTCACTGGCTTGAAACTCAAGGTTGTTGGCTTGAGCCCAAGGTTGCTGGCTTGAGCAAGGGGTCACTGGCTTTCTGTAGCCCCCCACCCCATCAAGGCATATATGAGAAAGCAATCAATGAACAACTAAGGGGCGGCAATGAAGAATTGGATGCTTCTCATCTCCCCCTTCCTGTCTGTCTGTCCCTATCTGTCCCTCTCTCTGTCACACACAAAAAGTAAATAATACAAGTAATCTGTTTCCACTTATGTCTCAATCTACACAATGTGATGGAAAGGGCACTCTAGTTTGTGCTGCAGTACAAAACAGGTCTGACCCCCTACTTCACAACCCTGACTAATTTTCTCCCCTAGAATGACAGGACAGTTATGCCCTAGGGCAATAGCTTCAGGTGGATTTGTAAAGCATGCTACAACTAGTCATCCCTGAATCCCTCCAAAGTTTATTGCAGATGTCAAGAAATGTAATCTGTCACACATGCAGTTAGCCTGTAATACCAAAATATTCTAATGAATTTATAGATGGTAAGGTTCATTAAAAGTTAAAGTTAAAATGCACATACTATTCCTGTGACTCCTTCAAATTACTTTCAGCCCAGTAACTTCCCAAAGTGTAGACATATGAACATTCAAGGCAGGTTTCATTGTTAAGAGGGAATATATATGCTATTGGTGAAATACAGGTGACAATAAAAAAGAAAAATCAAAAGCCTCTTTAAGCAGGTCCCAAGATTCAACAACTAAAATACCAAATTGCTTGACCGTTCCCTTCTAGTACAAC
Source organism: Rhynchonycteris naso (assembly GCA_037038555.1). Classification (NCBI taxonomy): domain Eukaryota; kingdom Metazoa; phylum Chordata; class Mammalia; order Chiroptera; family Emballonuridae; genus Rhynchonycteris; species Rhynchonycteris naso. The sequence goes on from CM072998.1 coordinate 237,779,845, forward strand.
TGATATAATTAAAATTGAAAGTATTTAAAGTGTTAAAATTAACCATTATTTTTTGGAGACTACTCTCACTTTTAAAAGGCTCATTTGGTGAGGGTTCTTTTCGTAGCAAAAACAATTACATCAGACTTGGATATTCTAATACTCATTTTTAGGACTTCTCTTTGAAGTCAATTAGATCTACTATCGTAAGAGTAAGAAATTTACAACAACTATGTGTTAAACGTCACCATTAAAATATCTAATCCTACTGATACTTAACATTGGTCTGAAAATGGCATTTGTGACAGAGGCACTAGCAAAGTGAAAGAAGTGGGATTCCAGATTTTATTATTTTTTTTAGATTTAAAAACCACACCCGGGACAAAAGTTCTTTGATCAATAAATTTTCAGGGAATGGAGCAAGTTATTCTGAGACATTAAAAACTGGTAAACTTGAACTTGGAAATGGGGTTTTGACAATGGCACTGAGGGAAAACATGTATCTGAACAAATTTTAAAATACAATCTCACACACCCCTTCCGAAACTGTTCAAGTGGCAGACAAAATAAATTACCATAAATTATAAGCCAAGGCAACTTAAAAACGAAACGAAACAATAGGAGGCTAAGGATTTCCTTAGCTCCTCAAGGAAGTGTATAACACTGTGCTTCTGGCCTGCAGGTTGGGGCTGAATCGGGGTCTGTCAAACATCAGGATAATTGCAGTAATATACCGCAGAGCTGGCATCGGACACCACAGAAGAAATGGCCCCGTGGCTGTCAGGAAGATTCACACTCGAGTCGTGTCCCTGGTAAGGGAGACCCATCTCGGGCTTGCACACATAGTGCAGATACTGTTCAAATTCCGTGCGGTCCACCTCCCCGAGGAGCTCGGTGGGCTGGCTGGGGTCCGTAACCTCCCGGCAGGACAACGCCTCCGGAGGGGGTGACGGCTGCCCCGGGCCCTGCGGGTGCTGCTGCGGCTGCATTAGGAAGCCGCGCCCGCCTCCGGCCGCGGGCGAGCCCATCGAGCCGTAGTACATGTGCAGGGCGCTAGGGGGCGCCAGGAGGCCCGGCATTGAGGGGCCTGTGGGCTCCGGGCCCAGCCGAGAATGCATAGGGCCAGCGGGTGGCTCCGGGGGCCCCGCGTAGTCCGAGGCCTGTGCGTAGCTGTAGGGGCCGGCCGCCGGACAGTCCCCGGGCAGAGGCGCGGCGAAGAAGGCCGGATCCGGATCCACGCCGTCCAGGGGTGACGTGTCGGGTGTGGGCAGCGGGTAGCCGTCGAGCGGGGGCGCGCCCAGGCCCTGGCAGTCGCGGTAGTGGCCGCCCATGTGCGGGGGCAGCAGCGGCGGGCCTGCGGGGAAGCCCTGGTCGGGGAAGGGCAGGCCCAAGCCGTCCACAGCCACGCGACCGCCCTCCGGGCCCAGCGCGGCCGCCTGCGGCTCAGCGAGGCCGTGCAGGAAGCCACCCTCCACCCGCTTCAGCCTCTTCACCTGCTTTCGCCGCCGCGGCCGGTACTTGTAGTTGGGGTGGTCTTGCATGTGCTGTACGCGCAGCCGCTCGGCTTCCTCAACGAAGGGCCGTTTCTCCGCCAGAGTCAGCGCTTTCCACGACTTGCCTGCATGGCCATGGGAAGGTGGAGAGGGGCGCGGGTCTTACTATATGAACTCCCGCTCCCAGGTCCCACCTCGCCCCCCTTCGACCTTGACTTTCACAACTACAGGAGATAAGGGATCAACTTAAAAAGTTGAAGTATGGAATTTCGGCGGCAGAGTGGAATCCGACCACTTGGGTGAGACAAGAGACCACTAGGGTCTTCTAAGGGCCTCACGCCCAGCTTTAGCCTCCTAAAAGCAGCTTCTCTGCTCACCCACTCCCGGTCGTTCGAAGAACTGAAAAAGTGCCCTACCCAGAAGAAACGGGGAACGAGCATGACCCCACCCAGCTCGGCGACAGGGTACCATCGCCACCTGTAAGACGCGGGGCAAGTCGCCTATCCAGGGCCCTTGTATCCGCGCCCACGGTCACCCAAGTTATTCGGGTACCGATGAGCAAGGATGAAAAGTCTGTTTGGAGAGTAGGGAGAGCGGCAGGGGAACCGAGGAGGGCCCCAAGGAAGGACGTGGCGGCAGCACACCTTTGGCTTCGGGCGCAATACCCGCGCAAGCGTCTCCGCGATTAGCACTACCCTGGGTCGCGAGCTCGGACTCACCCAGCATCTTGCTCAATTCGGCGTTGTGCAGGTCAGGGTTCTGCTGCGCCAGGCGCTTGCGCTCGTCCTTAGCCCACACCATGAAGGCGTTCATCGGCCGCCGAATACGAGACTCGCCCTTGCCCCGAGCCGCGGCCCCCGCCGGCGTCCCGCTGCTCACCGCCGACTCGCCCTTCACCTTCATGTCCCCGATTGGACTCAACGACTCCGCCCAGGGGCAGGGGCCCAGCCCGGCCATCACCGCGGGCAGCGCGATCTGGGTTTGGCTCTGGTCGTCACTGGCGTACCCCGCATCCGGGCTGCTCATGGCGCTCCAGCCCTGCCCCTCGCCCCCCAACCCTCGGCCGGACACGCCGCCTCCCCCGACTGGGGGTGGGGGTGATGAGCGAGGGTAGGAGATGTCAAGTAAGTGACTGAGGTATCTCCGGCCCGAACCCGCCACCGCGGTTCCCGATCAGTTCCAGCCCACCGCGTAACCAGCGTCCCAGCCGGCCCAATGACACTGCGGGCAACCCTGGGCCGCGGGGCCTTTTCTGCACCGCTGTGGCCAATAGAGCTGAGGGGGCGGGCCGGGCCAGAGTCGTTAGGCCCACGCCCAGCCCGTCGTCCGAATTCCCAGTCTTGTCTCACCCCACGCCCGCCCTTTCCCCTTCCTTTGGCCCCGCATCCAAGGCTACACCTGCCCGCGGTAAAATTGGCTGGAGCCGGGCTCTGGAGCCACGTCCTCTCGGACTCGGCAAGGGGGGCTCTTATAAAACCTTCTGGGGTGCTGGGTGGAAGTAATTGGGTACGGTAGTTCGGTTCAATACAGAAAGCATCCACTTTTTATTACAGAAGCCAAGGGAGTTTCATTGGTGGGTGACCTAGCTTCTACCGTGGAACCCCATGATGTCTTCTTCAAATGTGTTTTTATCGATTGCAACAGACACTTGTTAATAAAGAAATGATCTCCTCAAGGACTCAACTTGCTTGTTGTATTATATTCAAAATGCTGTGTTTGAGGAAAATTCTAAATCTAAAACAAGGTTAATACCCCGTCATCCTGAAGAATTTCAAATTTTTGTGCATAACAAGAACCAACCACTGAACATTTGTACATGAATGCATAGTAAACAGTTTCCTCATATGCGTTCAGTAAAATAATGAAGACTTAATTCTGCCTTCTAAAGTGTGATTAAAACAGCAGCAGTATTTATCTAATGCTCATTGATTAGAGGAAAGACAGCAAAATAACTGTAGCTCTTCGGGGTAGTTTAAGATGGTTGTCTTGGCAGATATTAGGGATTCCCATACGCTTCTTCAGAATGAAATGAAAATTTGAATGACTATTAAACTTGTATTTAAATCTGAAAAAAAAATTGGTGGAAGTTTTGAACAGGCCCATATATTGCACTCATATATGGCACAGCATGTCATGCACTGTTCTTAGAGCTGTCCGAAAAGCAGATTATCTTTATAATCCCATGAGGTAGACATTTTATATCTCACAGGAGAGGAAACAGGCACAGAGAGGTTAAGGAACTTGCTTGAGATCACAGCATTAGGGAGTGGAGTTCCTCTCTGGCAGTATGCCTTCAGACTTGGAGTTCTTAATCATTAGGTTGTGTTTGTATTTGTGTTGTTTTCTAAGACAACGAGGCAACCATTTTTTGCATAAATAACGTTGCAAAGAAATCAATGCATCAACTCTCCAGAACAGTTTTCTTTGTTTACTGTGAAGGGGTGATGAAAAACTAGGGCTTATATCCGGGATCTGGGAGGTAAATGCTGCTGTTCTTTGTGTTATATTACAATGACAAAGTAATTTGTCAAGCTTGCTTATTAGTGGCATCCATAAAAATAAAGAAACAGAGCTTTGGAAACAGCTGACCTTCAGTTTTTCTGATTTTGCCAGTTTTCCAAAGAATTTCTACACACTTGTTTAAAGCTAGCTTTAACAGTGAGGCTCTGAGAAGTGTTGTCTGCCCTTTTACCCCTACCTGTAGGAGCCAGTCTTTCTTAAGGGGACAGATTGAGAAAGTGGGTTTTAGTTCCTGGATCTCTCCTGTTCAGACAAGGGTGGGGGGGGGACTTAAATCTGCTTAAGGAAATCAGAGAGGTGATGGGTGGCTTTGGATCAGTTGATCTTAAACAAATTTGATTATGTACTTCTCTTTTTTTTTAATTTTTATTTTATTCATTTTAGAGAGGAGACACAGAGTGTGTGTGTGTGTGTGTGTGTGTGTGTGAGAGAGAGAGAGAGAGAGAGAGAAAGGGGGGAGGAGCTGGAAGCCCAACTCCCATATGTGCCTTGACCAGACCAGTGCAGGGTTTTGAACTGGCGACCTCTGTTCCCAGGTCGACGCTTTATCCACTGCGCCACCACAGGTCAGGCTGTACTTCTCTTTTAAAGTTTTATTTTCTATGGCAAAAAAGGCTTCAAATTTTAGTATAATTGCATTGCAAATGGTTATATAATTAAGGAACCTATACGAGTAGAGGGAACAAATGAACCCCATAGTGCCTTGCTCCTTGATGTTTTCGTAGCGATTTTCTAAATTTTCTGGAGAGTAACAAATGTCTTTTTAAAATCTCAGCGTAGATTTTTTGATTAGCACAAAAGATTTTATGAACTAATAGGTATTTTCTTAGAATAAAGATTGAATACTAGCCCAAGCCTGATAGCGCCGTTGTTAGAGCATCATCAGAAAGCACAGAAGTTGCTGGTCCCATCCCCAGACAGGTCACATACAGGAACAGTCTCTCTCACTCTCTCCCTTTCTCCCTTCCTCTCTCTAAAATCAATAAAAAAAAAAATAAACAGTTTTTAAAAAGATTGAACACTAAACAATAAATGCCCATTCCAAAATTCATTTTATCTAACCTATTTGACTAATTCTGTAAAAAATAAAATTAAAACCACAATCCAGGTTTGGATTCAAAAATGTATATGCATGTATTTACCCTTGTATACTTTCTTTATCCTTGTGTTCTTTCTCCCCACCCCATTTGCACAAAGTGCCAAGACGTCTAGTTTAGGAACTAATGGGAAAGAAAACCTGGGGTTCCCATTATTATGTGCAGTTGTTTCTGAAGACTCAGTATTGATTTTTGTTGAGTAAGATCGCTGAGAAATCAGGTGAGAGCGCTGCATCCCTGCAGTTGGGGCTTCAGATTTTAGCGCCCTTCCCCCTATGTCTTGTAACACTTTCCCAGAATGTTATAAAGCAGCAATTAGTATAGTTACCAGGAAGGAATTATGGTGCCTTTTAAAGACTAGTCTATTTTACATACTGTTACTTAGATCTAATTTTTTCTAATAATTATTTATTTGTCACATATTTATGGGAGAAGGGTGTTGGGAGCTGCAGCGCCTCAGACCACTCCCAGTGTGTGGACTCTTCTATTTCGGTCTCTTTACTACACGTGGTGTTGGAAGTGGAGCTCGGGACGTTATCGGAGCCCGCCACAAATGCCACATGAAAAGCAGCAAACATCCGGAGTGGCTTCCTGCAAGCCTTGCTTTTCTCAACACTAGAGACTTACCGGGAGTTGGGGGGGGGGGGGGAAGGGGGATACAAGAAACTTTCACGAGTACACCCGCTCGCGTAGCTGGCCGGGTGCATTCGCATTTCACAGTCCAGGATCTTTGGGTTCTGGCTACTAATCGCACTCAAGATCTCCAGGCCAGACCCGAGGCTCAAAAGGCTGGGTGAGGAGTCGTCTAGTGCAGCAAGAAGCTGTGCGGGTTACCACTTGAGACCTTTGGCCAGCAAGCGCAGAAATTACCTGGGTAGGTGACGAGCTGCTCAGACCCGGAGTCAAAATCGCACTTTTCCCAGACCCCTGACTTCAGGCAAAGGCTTGGGTGATTTCCTGCAGGCTTTTGTGTTTTCGAGGCTCAGGAAGCGGGAGCCAGACGAAGAACACTCAAGTCCATAGGGAAGGCCGTGGGCGCCCAGATTGATGCGGGTTGGCCCTGGACAGCAAGTCCGTGGGGGCGGGGAGTGCCGGGAGGGAAATCCGCGCTGCAAACCCCGGGGAAATGCCGGGGCGGCCCGCTGATGAATAAACAATGGTGGCCTGGGGAGAAAGAACAACAATAAGGTCTTTGCACTTATAAATCGTGCACCCGCGGCGGCCTCCGGGAGCTGAGAGGGAGGCGGCGTGTGGCGGAGACCTGCGGGGGCTCCGCACCTCTCAGGTAGGGCCCGGCGGCTGGACGCCGCGGATTGGCACCGCGCGCCCGGACGCCTACTGGGCGGCGGCGCTGCGCCTCTGGATCTGGATACTTTTCACGTATCCTCCCAGTCCCAGGGCCAGTCCCCTCATGATTCGGGGATGCAGGGATGAAGGTAGCGGGCAGAATGGGAGAGGTGGAGAAGAAGGAGTGGCCTAGTAGATAGAGACCACCCGCTACGCCTCAGGAGCAGGCGTCGCGCAGTACCCCACCCGCAACGTGGGAAGACCCAGTAGGGTCCGAGCCCCTTGTCCCCGTCTTCTTGCGCCTCTGCTGCAGCGGCTTCGCCTACCGAGGCCGGACGCTTCTTCCAAAAGAGGGTGAGAGCCGTGAGTTCAGTTTTCACACCCTCTCACACTCCCTCCGCCCGCATTCCGCCCCAGTCTACCGACCCCTTCGGGTCACCTCTGAACCCCGCCCTGGCAGCGGATGATTCTACCTCCGTAGCCCTGTTCCCGTTTGGCTCCGCCTGGGATTTGCACAGGCAAAGCAGGAAATGTGCTGTTCCCGGTCCACTTTACTGCTCAGAAACGTGTCCGCGGGGGTGTTTTCTTAGGTACTTGCCTCCACCCCCGACCCCACTGTGCTCCTGGCTTAAGGTGTGGGCTCATTCCTTTTATTTTATGTCTTAGGGAACCTCAGACTCCTCAGGCCTGGGCGGGGATGGGTTTGGTAGTAAGGGAGAGGTAGCCAGATCATTCCCGAGACGAATTAGACACGCACTATCTTGCGCACTCCCTTTACATCTTCCTCGCCACTTTAAAGGGAATTTCAATAGTGCCGTGGCTTCCATGCACCCACTTCTGCTGACCTCCTACTCCCACCTTATTCACACACTAGAAGGAGGCCCAGGCTTTCCTCAACTCACCAGACAGCCTTATCAGCTGCATATCCACTCCCACTCCCACCCAAAGGAGACCAGACACGGCCCCTGCCTCGGAGGAATGTGCAGTGCGGTGCCATTAGTCTTCCTCCTTGATTTGTTTCCTTCCAGCTGGGTGTTCTGAGGGCCTATTCTACTGTAATTTTTTTTTTTCTGGCCTGCGAAGGTGATGCTGACATCAGTAAACCAAGTGCTTTGAGATAATTTTCAAGTAGGGCAATAGGTTACCTTTCCAACCCAAAAACTCTGGCTTGCCAAGTTTCCCAAGTCAGCAGGGCTGGACTTTGGCAGGTGACTGATTAGGGCAAGGTGTACATTCTGTGATCATGGAAGTGATCAAAGTTAATATCATAGGACAGACCATTCCTGACAGCTCTGTGCTGCTTTACCCAAAAGCATATCAGATTTTGAAAATGTACCTGAGCTGGCTTCCAAATTTTCTGAACAGGAAAGAAAATATTAGGAATCCTTGCTTAGTCCCTTTGTAGTCAGACTTCAGTTGACCTTTGTTACCCGAATTTTCTTCTCTGACCATGTCTTAGGCCTTGCCAACAACTTTGTCAATACTCTTTAACAGCAATAGAGGGACTTTGGTTCCTTTCATCTTTATATTCCTAGAGCAGTCCATTGGTATTTAATAAATACTGATGGATACTATAACAGTTGTCCTTTTTGATCGAGTCATAGTGTCATTTTTCTTCAATGCAAAGCACTAAGAATTATGTGAATATACCTCAGCCAAGACTCAGTTTTCATCTCAGACACATCTGTGGTCATCTGACTTCAGGCCTGCACTTTCACTCCCTCCTTCACCAGGATTGCAGTCTCCAATCATTAAGGGCCTAAAATCCCACCTCTTCTGAGGATTACCTCAAGTCCTATTGCTTTTCTGAACTCATTTGACATGAAAGTTCAGACCAAGAATCTACATGGGGAAAAATGTGTTTGAATATAATGGATAAGCAAATTTCTATCTCTGGGGGATTTTTAAAAATCAGAACTTTTAGTATTAATTTTTTCATAATCATAGAGTACTGTTTACAGAGTAGTTTCATGTATATTAACCGGTCACATTCTCTTGATATTCCTGAAGGTAGGCAGCCTTTATTATCCTTAATTTTCAGAAAAGGAGATTGGAACTGAAAAAGATTGATGACTTGCTCAAGGTCACATGGCATGAATGCTTGAACCACCTGTTTGTCCTTGCTGGTAATGGTGGGTCTTGTTTTCACTTCCTTACATTTCATATCTATAGCTAAAGAAGGTCCTGCTGGGATGTGTAGGGACTAAAGAAAGACAGTGTCAGGTAAAGATGGATTAAGGACCCTTGGCATAGAAATATCTAATGTTGTCATAACCATGTCATGATAATTTATTTCATATTAGTGATGCATGGCTGTAACAAGAAAGCATTTTTATTTAGGAGATCTACAATTACGTATTTTTATTAGATCACTAAGACCTAGATGACATCTCAGTTATTTTGAGTATTATTTCATACAAACATTCTAATTCAACTTTAAAAAATGAAAACAGTTCAAAATTATGTGGAAATCAAGTTCAAATAAAAGGAAGTTGAGGTCTCCAGAGCCCTGCCCCTGTACCTCACAGTCATTTAAACTAAAAGAAATGATTAATTATACTGAATCGTTGCATTCTCCTCACATGCTTAAGGTCTATTGATGTTTATATCTCCTCTAGACTTACTGCTGACCAAGTCTTTAAGACATAAAAACATACAAATAGCACCTAGGTAAAGTAAATTCTTTCCATTCTTACTGTGTGTGGAAGAAAATGGGTGGCAAATATCAATTCTCTTTTACAAAGTGAAAAGTAAGCAAGGTGTCATTGGCTTGGCTGGAGTCCCCACTCCCAATGAACAACTAAAACGTGGCAACTACGAGATGATTCTTCTCATCTCTCTCTCCTTTCCTGTCTTTGTGTGTGTCTCTCTCAAAAAAAATAAATAAATAAAAATAAAAAAGGAAGGAGAAAAGACCCGATCTATTCTTAACTTTACCAGATAAAGAAGTAAACAAATAATCACAAAGACTTTTGTAATGCACAAATGAGAGTGTGCTAGTGTGTGTATGTGAGTGTGTCTGTGGATGTCTGAGTATATATGCATTTGAAGAAGTCTCTGTATAGAAAAAAATTGTGAGTTTAGATAAAATGAAAGTAGGGATTGTAAAGACTGTACTGCTTTGGGTTATAATGGAATGGTGCTGTTTGTACAGCAAAGTTGTTGTTTTTTTCCTTTAATTACTGCACAGAAAATTCCACCCTTGAGCTAGGGCAAAACAACTTCTATTTTTTATGTACTAAGACTATGAATTTACTGGATAGCCATTATTTTAGTAAAGCTAATAGATTATTTCAGTAGTCAATTTAAAACTGAAATATGAAGATAAACAACCCTTTCTTTGGGATACTTTATTATTATGTAACATTTTTCTGACATTTATGGAATTCTGAGGCTGAAAAGACTGTATACTCCCTGCTTTCCAACTGCTATAAAATTATTCCAATGGAAGTTTGGAAGTATGAAAATGTTTTCATAAGAAATATCATGTATTAAACTAATTTATGAAAGCACTTGTTACTTCTAAGGCTATATAGAGAAACAGGTATTCTTATTAATCTTTTATTTTGAAATAATTGCAAACTTAGAAGAAAGTTGCAAGAATAGTATAAAAAACTATCACCTTCACTGAGACTAAGTTGTTACCATTTGATCACTTTTATTTCATCTCTAAATAAACAAAAACATTTCTCCACATTTACTCTGTCTCATTCTAATATTTGTAAATATATAAAAACAATATAAATAATATACAATACATAAAATAATTATGTAACATATTAGTATATACCAATGTATTCTATATGCAGATAATATATTAATATTCAATATTATATATTAAAACATATATATGTATGTATGTCATTAACCTTTTTTTTGAACCATTTGAGAGCAAGTTGTGACATGATGTCCCACTTATTCGAAATACTCCATCACACACTCTTCCATGTAACCACCAAATAACCAAACAATTCAAGATATGTTGCCACACATCATTACCATCTAAGCCATATGCCCAATTCAAAAACAAAGACTCTTCTTTCTGGTCTAACATTGGATCCATGTTCATACATCACATTTAGTTATCATGTCTCTTTAGGCTTCCATCTGGAACAGTTCCTTGTTCTTTCCCTGTTTCTTCTAACCTTTATTATTTTGAAGAGTGCAGGACTTTTATTCCAAAGGATGTCCCACAACCAGGCTTGTCTAATATCAGGTATGTATTCTTGGCAGGAAAATTACAGAACTGGTGAGGTGCTCTTCTTGGGGCATGACAAGAGAGGCCAGATGTCAGCCCTTATCACTGGTAAATTAACCTTGATCACTTGATCAAGTTGGTATTTGCCCAGTTTCTTTACCTTTAAGTCACTATTTTCCCCTGTGCAATTGACAAATGCTTTTTGTAGAGAGAACTTTGCCAATATACCAATATACTAATATCCACTCTATATCAAACCTCCACTCACCTGCCTTAGTATCTGCTTAGATGGGTGACAAATGGTGGTTATCTATTCCCATCATTACTTCCATATTTATTTATTGCTTCCACTATAAGGAAGTTTTCCTGTCTTTCCAGAAAAATTGATTGATTGATTTTGGAGAGGAAGTGAGAGAGACAGAAGGAGAAACATCAATCTGTTTCTTTATGTGCCCTGACCAGGGGTTGAACTGAGAACCTTTGTGTATCAAGATGATGCTTTAACCAACCGAGCAGCTATCTGGACAGGACTTTCCTCCTTTTATTTATTCATTTATTTATTTATATCAATATAGACTCATGGATTTCTTTCTTATTCTATGGTTCATTATCCTTATTTGTTTGGGTGATCACATTCTCACAGATTTAGCCAGTGGAGCACCTTTTGAGCTGGTCCTGTACCCTTTTGGTTTGTCCTTATCAGTCTTTTTGGCACTCACGAGATATTCTAGGCCCTTTTGTGCTATTTGTGGCTCAACCCTGATTCATTCATTTCTCCAAGGAGTCAAGGGAATCTTTTAGTAAAGAATGACATTTAGAAACCAAGATCTGGGTTCTTATTGATACTGGAGTATTATCACTTCTAAATACTCCTAGCAGACAGAGCTAGGAAACATTGCATACATGTGTGCATGTCCATGTACACACATATATCTATAACTATTTCTATATTTGCCTCTAAGAACTATTAAAATCATGAGTTAATTGATGACACCTCAATTCCAGCCCAACATCTCAGGCTCTTGTTAGCCGGCTACTTTTCTGTGTTAATAAATCCCTTTTCTGACAGTAAGAAACCTGGCTCCCATTACCCTCACTATATCTGCATGTTTTCTCACTGTAATCAGTTTCCCAGCTACTCCACCTGCCTATTCTGGGCCCCCTTTTCTGGGCTTCCAGGCACACTACTACTTCTGTGCAGATCTCCTCCAGCATTCCATGTTTTCCACATCTGGAAGCAAGGAAAGAGAATAATTACTTGTTCAAACTGATTTTAAAATTATTTTAAGTGTAAAATGTTACCATAACTATAATATCAAAGGTTTCTTCTTCGCTATTTTACTTACTGCAGAAATATCCTCAGGAATAAATTAAAAACAAAACCACAAGATATTATTTTTTATTATTTTGTATGGGATCATCTATACTTTTGAAACTATAAGGTTGTACCTTTAAAACCAAAAACTGTTCCTTGCATTTCAGTCATTGTTAAAGCAAAACTAGAGTTTGGCTTTACCTACTAGGATTTTTTTTTTACTAAAAATATAAGAAAGAAAGCAGAATAAGTATTAAATAATATTTTCTAGAAGTGTTCATAGAATTTGTGGCAACCTTGAGGAAATACTTCATAAACATATTGCCCCTCCTCTGTCAGCCTCACATATACTTACATCACTCTCCAGGATCTTAAACAACAAAATAATAATAATGCATAACAAGTCTGATTTCATGACTTGCCCAAAGTGCAGAGGTTGGCCAATCTAATTTACACTGCTTCTATGCATGATTAAATTTTCATGAGTTATTTCCCTATTCAGTGTAAGAGAAAAAAAGAAAGTTAGGTGGAACTATATCGAAATGAAGAGCAAGCACTGAGCCTCCAAATCGAGCTCTGCTCCTCCCTGAACTGCATCTTCTAGGACTGCTATGTTTCAGCATAGTTCAGGAGATGCACTGCTGGCAGCCTTTACAACACTGACAGTGAGCAGGTCCAAGTTCAGGTGCAAGGGACAGCCTAGAACACGGCACAGACTCTTCTATTCTTGACAAATCTTTTCTCCCTTTCCAAAATTAAAGAAGGAAATCTCTGTGTTCTTTTTACAAATAAGGTGATGATACAACATCCCAGGTCTGGAATAAGCAGTCTCTTAATAAACAAAGGCTATAATAAGCATGTGTGATTTAACAAATATTAATTATACGTGTATGCATTAACTGGTTTAATCATTGTATGTAATCAAATTTACAAAACAGATCTAATAGGTCAGTTTGGTTTTAGGATAGTTGTTCAAATTGAAGCTTTAACTTTTGAGCAGATTAAGTCTTCAATAGTTGACAGGCCTATGCTGATTTGATTTTGCCAAATCCTTATTCTATTTAACAAGTGAATTATAACAGCTATCTCTAAAGATAATTAATGTAAATACTTTTCAAAAATTTCACCTAGCATTTGATTTGGGTATATTTTAATAGTGAACATTTCTGATGCACATGTATCACATATAATCACCAATTCTAATTCAGTCATACATACGCAAATATAGCTTGTACCTTGAGATACGAATTTAATTAGTTCTGTAACCAAGCTCGTAAGTCAGTCAACTTGTATATCAAACTGCCGATACTGGACTTGTGCGCCAGCGCGCCAACTAGCAGCAGCTTCCCGAATCACTACTCATATCTCGGAATTTTGCTGAAATCTCGAACAAAAATATGGACCGAGTAGGAGCTTGTATCTTTAAAAAAGAAAAAATATATATATATATATATATATATTTTTTTTTTATATATATATAAACTAACTGTTTTCTTTCTACTCTCATCTCTCACTGTTTTCTGCCTCCATGGCTAATTGGCCTCTGGATGTTTCTAAAACATGCCAAGCTCTTTCCCCTTCAAAACCTATGTTTTCTTTCTTCTACATGGAGCCAAGATCACCTAATATTTTTTTATGGCTAACTCCCTCATTCAATAACAGTTACTCTGAGAGACCATGATAGCCAATGTGTGCCATCTCCCACACAAATCTGTCACACTCTGATCTCTCACCAGCCTTATAATTTCTTAAAGCACTCATTAAGTAGTCATCATTATTTTATATTTGTTTACTGTTTATCCACTCTCCCCATTAAAATGCTAGCTTTTTGAGACATTTTTTTGCGATGTGCATTACTGTATCACTGTGCCCAGAACAGTTAGTGATTGGTAGGTCATGGGAGCTCAACAAGATTGGCTGAATGAATGAAAGATCTCCTGAGATTGAGCTCATTAAAGGATTTCCCCTAAAACCTGAACTGGTCCAAAACTGGAGACACTTCTGACTGCCCCTTAGTTGTTTACTATGCATTTCCATGTCCTTTCTTAAAAAAAAAAAAAAAAAAAAAAGCTGCCCTTTCCCCCTTAGAGCTTTTATTGCTTTTATTGAAGCTTCATTATGTCCTGTTAAGAGAAGGAATGTTCCCTATGGACACGTATTTCATTAACAGACTATTATCTCACAGAGGAACTAAGAACTTCCATAAGAAGGGTGATGGTTATAAGAACCTCTAAATAATTTCGACTGATTAGGTATCTTAATCCAGTTGCCAGTTAATTGTGTTTGTTTGTGATTAAGAATATGATTTTCACCTACTCTCCCTCCACAATCTCCCTGTGTTTGGAGAGAGCCAATCTTCCTGCCCACTTCATATCTGCCGCCAGCTCTTTGAAGGTGTTTGCTGAGGGGATGAGACCACTGCTATCACCTGGAGCCAGGAGCTGGGAAGAAGGAATCTCTGTCAAGCCACCTGCAGGTTGACCAAGAAAGATCCCTACGCCCATGGCAAACACGGGGAGATCTGAGGACAGTCGCCCCTCCCCTTCCCTACCCCCTCTTTCTATACCCACATTACTATTTCTAGGGAGAAAATGACTCCTAAATGATAAGTTGAAATGCTGACAAGAATTAAATGTTTTTTAAAGCAGGGCTTCTCAAACTATCTGTGGAGAAAAATCAGCTTTTTCCTTTATTTCCAATCTGTTACACATTGAAACTTTAAAATACACACACAAAAAGACCTAACTCACTAAAGAAATAACTGTTTTGTATTTTGGGCAAAATCAAGCTTTCATCTTTTATGATAAGGTTCAGCAGACGTCGGATTACTGTCAAATTGTTACCAAAGTTTCAACCTATTTACTTGCAGTTTCTCCACCTCCTCTGCAGGCCGGGCACAGAAAGGTGGCAGTCCCACCACACGGAGCACACACAACCTGGCAGAAAGACGGGTCCTAAAACATCAGCCCTTTTATTTCATTTTGATATTTTAGATTCCTAGTCCTTACTGCATTTTATTTTTTGTAAAGGAGATATCAAATTGATTATAAATCATTAACAAGCACTCAGTCAACAAGAAGCCACTTATTGACAGTATTTACTATTGAACAACAAGGTTATTTGGGGGACAAGCAGACCCTGCCAGCCTCCCTGTAGAGAGTGGAGATCGGAAAGCATCAAGCTCCTCTGCTGGGATGTGATGTAGGTATAGAAGAAAGGATTGGAAAACCACCTTGGTGACAGAAAGGAAAGGGGGACTTGGTCGTTTTTAGATTAATATTATCTTCCAAGAATTTGCTTTTAAATCATGGATTTGAATTCTTTCTTTTGCTGCCAAAAATTTAAACCAATATTATTAACCATAGCTACTCTTACACAATATAAATACACACTGTTTTGCCAATGAAGAAGAAACAAATGAAGTTACTAATAGTCATTTTTGGGGCCCTGCTACCAGAAACCAAAGCTTAAAGCAGGGGTCCCCAAACTACTGGCCCACGGTCTAGTCGGTATGCGACCCCCTGAGGCCATTTATCCGCCCCACCGCACTTCGGGAATGGGCACCTCTTTCATTGGTGGTCAGTGAGAGGAGCACAGGATGCATCTGCACCCATAGTTCCCATTGAAATACTGGTCAGTTTGTTGATTTAAGTTTACTTGTTCTTTATTTTAAATATTGTATTTGTTCCCATTTTTTTTTTTTTTACTTTAAAATAAGATATGTGCAGTGTGCATAGGGATTTGTTCATAGTTTTTTTTATAGTCCTGCCCTCCAATGGTCTGAAGGACAGTGAACTGGTCCCCTGTGTAAAAAGTTTGGGGACCCCTGGCTTAAAGGATGTAGGTCCTTTACCTAAAGCACTTAAACTATGACAACACCTACACTTCAGTGTGCTGCTTCTGTAGAAGGTATAGGCTCACCCCAGGTGCCTTTTGTCTTTCTAATGAGATTAGGCTTTGTGGCCCAACTCTCTTCACTCCGTTCCCGACTCATTCTAATTTCTAATTTTGTACATACACTTGGAATTCTGACTTAAATTTCCATCTTCCTTTTGTTTTCATGATCATCAACAAAGCTATGGGTGCAAGTTTCTATATATGGGAAGTATTTCCATATAATAAAATATTGATATTTTGGTATTATATATTATTATCATACTAAGGCCTTCAGACAGAAGTTTTTAAATTGTTAATTGATGAGAAATTGTATTTTTGAGACATATATTTAAACTGTTTAGCCACAGTTCCTTCCATTCTAAATCACAACTCTATATATTCTCAAAGATGCTTAACTTGTCTAATCATTACCTCAGTTTTAAATTTTTTGTAAATAGCTTTCTTGACTTTAAATGATCTTATTCAAATTATTCAAATGATCTTTAAATTATCTTATTTTACTATTTCACATATCTGTAGGTTTTCTCTAAATCTGGCAAAAGAAAGTGTCTTCAAGCCTTTTAGACCAAGAACTTTGTGTTAGGAGATCTAAAACTGTAACACTGTCAAATGGCTACAACATGGAGTAATACACAAAGGAGAAAAATTATTTCTTTTGGAGATTTATTTTCAGTACATATATGCACAGTGCACTTAAAGTGATATGTTGGTTTGTTTTAAAAACCTTGGCATCAGTTTTTAAAGACATGAATTTGCAAAGTGAAAGTGATTTGTAGTTTTGCAAAATTAATAATTAATGTATATACAGCACTTTGCAAATTATTTTTATAGACATATTTCAATTTAATCTTCAAAGTAATCCTACTAGTTGCATGTTACATGTTTTTATTGTTATATTTTTTCTTTTTTCCACAAGAGGAAAATGAAACATGAAATGACTCACTGGAGTCACAAATCTAGGAATAAATGAATTCCTTGACTCCACAATTTATGTTTTTTGTACTGTTCCACACTGTAAACATGGCTTCACACATACAAAAGGGCTGATTCTACCATCATCCTATTAGCCACTGTATTATTACTTCAATGCTTGGAGGACTCCAGTTTCTTTACATTACTATGACTATTCTAGCTTGGTTTGCACTTAGGACAATGTGCTTTTCATTTCATTCAATATTTTTGCAGTGATACTTTCTATGTTCACAGACTAAGCTTGTATAGCAAATATGGTAACACAGTATCCTAAATTTATCTTATTATCATAACCTCCTAGGAGAGCATGCTCCAATTTCCCAGACTCCTCCCAACAGAGATTCTACTCAGTATGGAAAGGGCCTGGGAATCTGTATTACAAGCATCTTAGTGGTCTTAGAAAACATTGCTTTAACATGTTAAAAAGCACTGAATTCTTAATGATATACAACAGAATTGTTGCCACATAAAGGAAAACTGTAATGTATGCCAGTGTAAATTTAAGGTAACCTTAATGCTGTTATTCCTAAAAAGCTATCGACCCGGAGAAAAGAAACACATACCAAGAAGGGCTCCTCATGGCTAACTGGGCTCCAATTAAAAGTAAAGCCTAGCAGCTGTTTCTCAACAGGGGTCTCTCAGGCAAACCACGCTTCAAGAGAAACATGCACTGAACTACCTGTCTGCAGTACGCTCCTGCTATCTGAGCCAGCCCTTATAAAGAAGTTTCTAGAATTGTATTTCAACCATTATGACTGAAACTTTCCCCAATCAGAGCTGTGCAGCTATATCCCCTCACTAGCATCTTCACTGGCCAATAAGAGCAACTCCATATCTGACCAATCAGGACAGTGCTTTTTGAGCCAATCAAACTATGAAGATTTGGAATCCTCATTTGCATGAGGATAAGTCAGTCAGGTACATAGGGTAACAACTTTTCTCTATGTAAATCAGCTCCCCTCTGGCTGGGGTGCACTTTCTCTTATCACCTAAATCTGAAGATTGCCTTTCCCCAACTGGAGCTAAAACATTGAAAACATCTCTTCAAAGAGAATAGAGCAGCTCTGAGCAGACAGAGAAGAAAGAGTTGTCCATAAGGAGAGCCTCCTCACCCTGGGGCCACCTAACAGCCATGCTCTACCACACCTAAGCTGTATCATAATTCAACTGTAACATTATAAAGCTGTTCACAGCTGTGCTGTTCTCATAACCATACTGTATCACATTTGAGAAGTTTTTTGTTTTTTTACAAAGAGAGGGGGACAGATATGGACAGACAGACAGAAACAGAGAGAAATGAGAAGCATCCATCATCAGTTTTTTGTTGTGACACCTTAGTTGTTCATTGATTGCTTTCTCATATGTGCCTTGACCTCGGGCCTTCAGCAGACCAAATAACCCCTTGCTCGAGCCAGCGACCTTGGGTCCAAGCTGGTGAGCTTCGTTCAAACCAGATGAGCCCGCACTCAAGCTGGCGACCTTGGGGTCTCGAACCTGCGTCCTCCACATCCCAGTCTGATGCTCTATCTACTGTGCCACCGCCTGGTCAGGCATTTGAGAAGTTTTGTACTGAATAAAGTTTCCTTCACTGCACCCCAAGTTGGGAATACCTGTTGGCATGGAATCAGTGACAAAAACAAAAGTTCTTAGCCTCTGATTATTTGTAGGAAAGGATCTTCTTAACATCGTCTTACCACTTTTTTCCACAAAATAGACTTATTCTGGGCCATCATCAATGTCTTTTGCCAAATGCCAAAAATTATGACACAGAGCTTTCTTGTGGTACACATCTCTTTCAGCCATTCCCAGAAAGAATTCCTCCCAGAAAGAATTATTTATGCACCTATTAGCTATTTTTCTTAATTTTGTTAACAGAGTTCAGGACACAGTATATTGCAGTTGTTTATTTTTGTTACAATTGACCTGTCCTATTTCTCTTTATACCACTTTACCATTTTGGGACACAATGTAATATGCTTAATAAGAATGGTGGAAAAGGACTGGGTATCTTCTTAACCTTCTTAAATGCTATTTTCTCTGTATTTATTTCAGTTCGTTTCAGTTGCTCTTAAACATTCAGTCAATGCTGGGCACATATAAAACTCAGCTATATCAAATACATACTACCACTGAATTAGCCTACAGGTTTTAAGTACTTTTAAGAAAATTCAAAATAGCAGTCCAAATTATTTATAAGCAACGCATGATATTTATTACATAAATATAATATTTAAAAAAATGTTTTAAAAAATAAAAAAAATGTTTTATTGCTGAAGTAGCAAAGACGTTCAAAACAGTTAGTCATCTGGCCTGACCAGGCGGTGGCGCAGTGGATAGAATGTCGGAAGACCCAGGTTCGAGATCCCAAGGTCGCCAGTTTGAGCGCGGGCCCATCTGGCTTGAGCAAAAGCTCGCTAGCTTGGACCCAAGGTCGCTGGCTCCAGAAAGGGGTAGCTAGGTCTGCTGAAGGCCCAAGGTCAAGGCACGTGTGAGAAAGCAATCAATGAATAACTACGGTGTCGCAACGGCAGTGAAAAACTAATGATTGATGCTTCTCATACAGCAAGGGGTGGCTCGGTCTGCTGAAGGCCCGTGGTCAAGGCCCGTGTGAGAAAGCAATCAATGAACAACTATGGTGTTGCAACGGCAATGGAAAACTAATGACTGATGCTTCTCATCTCTCTCCGTTCCTGTCTGTCTGTTCCTATCTATCTCTCTCTTTGACTCTCTGTCCCTGTAAAAAACAAAACAAAACAAAAAAACATTTAGACATCTGATTAACAATAGATGAATATAGATAAGGGATATATAGATTTTTGTGTAATTTTTATTTTAGTAACTCTTTAATAAGTTTGAAATCGTTTCCAAATAAAGGTATTTTTAGTTAGACATTAAACATTAAAAATACATTATGCTAAGTGGAATAAAAGGTCAATCACTAAGGAACACAAACTGTATGATTTCGTTTATATCAAATGTTGAGAATAGGTAAACCTCTAGACAGAATACAAACTACTGATTGCTTAGGGATGTGGGTGAGTATAGAGGAGAAGGGGTGGAGTTACAGCTGAAAGGCATGGGATTACTTTTGGGGGGTGATGAAAATGTTGTAAACTTGATTGTAATGATGAACACACAACTCTGAATTTACTAAAAACCACTGAATTGTACACTTACGTGGGTGGATTATATAGTATGTAACTGAAATCTCAATAAAGCTGTTATTTTAAAAAAAATAGAAATCAGAGACAGTATAGAAAAGACACAGATTTGAAAACTGATCAGAAGATGCAGTCACTTTACATCACACCAATCAGGATATTGTTCCCCTTCCTGCCCCTGCCCCACGCAGGCACACTTCCACATTCGCAGGAGATGGATTATCTTCTCTCCAGAGTAGTTAATAAAAGAATGTCAACATATAAACTAATTGATTTATGATTAGTCATAGAATAATTTAAACATCTGCAAGTTTGACTTAAATTTATCTACTACTTTATGTTCCACACTTCAGAGATATTAGTCATTTTTTATTTCTGGTCAGGAAAAAAAGTGGCGGAGGGGGCTGCAAACTTATCAAAGAATCAGATTTCTGGAAAGCCAAATAGATTATTTACCTTTTAGTCACTTTAACCTACTTTTGATCTCATAAAAATGGAGTTATTTATTTCCATATAACCAGATAATTTCTAATACAAACAGAAAACATTTTTAAGGTACAAGGAAAGACAGATTTTTTTTACAATTTCTAAATAAAACAAACCAACAACAAGAAAATCAACAACAAAATAATTGAGTTTATAATTGTGTTTCTACTATTCTAATTATTTATATGTGCTATATACAAAGTCTCAATTTCTAATTTCAGAAAGTTAATTGGTGAAAGAGGGTTTAATAATGATTGTTCTCTATACTGTTCTGATTATTCTTTTTTTTTTTTTTTTTACAGGGACAGAGAGAGTCAGAGAGAGAGAGAGGGATAGATAGGGACAGACAGACATACAGGAATGGAGAGAGGTGAGAAGCATCAATCATTAGTTTTTCATTGCCGTTGGGACACCATAGTTGTTCACTGATTGCTTTCTCACATGTGCTTTGACCAGGCCTTCAGCAGACCGAGCAACCCCTTGCTGGAGCCAGCGACCTTGGGTCCAAGCTTTTGCTCAAGCCAGGTGGGCTCGTGCTCAAACTGGCGAGCTCCGGGTCTCGAACCTGGGTCTTCCTCATCCCAGTCCGATGCTCTATCCACTGCGCCACCGCCTGGTCAGGCTGATTATTCATTTTTTAAAAAAGCTTACACTTAACTTCTTTTTAAAACTTTTTTATTGAATTTATTGGGATGACACTGGTTAACATAATTATACAGGTTTCAGGTAACCAATTCTATAGAACATCTATGTACACCATATTATGTGTTCACCTAACCCCCAACTCAAATCTATCTCACACTTAATTTCAGAATACATAGTCTCTTATATGTTAGATAACATATTTAACTCAAATGAAGGGAATATCAGTAGAACAGATACTATCTGTTTGATAATATCAACAATACCAAATAATTCTGTGGTCTACTTCATAATCCCAATTTAAGTTTTGACACAACAGAAATTTTCTAGGAGAGCCAAGTTATTGAATTTTACTTAGAATCAGCTCTGAAATGTGGACATATATTTATCCCACAAATCTGTCAAGAAGTATTTGTTAATAGAAGGTACCCTCCCCAAATAGCTAACAAAATATATTTTACCAAAATCATCTATTTGAAATAAATGCATTTCTTTTGCTTAAAAAAGAACTTTGAATTATAGAATGTCATCATTTTGACCTACTTCTTACACTGGAAATACTTTATTAAGTTAGATCAAACACAGGCTTTTTGCCTCAACTAAATGGACATGCTAAACTGGCTCCAAAGTTGATTTGTGGAACTCATTATGGACTTCACAAAGTGTTCAAGGTTACTTTTCAATTTGTTTCAGCCAGAATCAATAAATCTCTCACTTGGTTTCTTTGCTGTACGTATTGTACTGGTTAATCATGTATACACATGGCATAGCACATTAGACTTGGAGAGTTTTCTGAAGGGAGCCAATTTTTAACTACTGTACTGTTGAAGTTTGAAAACAAAAGGAAACTGCTCCTGTTTATTATTAAGGTGTGTTGTGAACCAAGAGCCATAAATAATCTGGCTGGCTAATTTCCAGAACCAGAAGAAGGAAGGGAGGGGCGAAAGAGAGAGAACTATCTTGTGAAATTGTTTTGTTTAAAAATCTTAACATTAACTATAGAAAATTCTTAATAGGGAGCTGAAAGCATCCAACAAGGAAAGGGGATATAGTCAACTTTATAGATACAGAAATAAGTAAGCTTATTTATCTACATGCATATTATTTTAAGAGAACATGACATTTTCCCAGAGACTAAGTATTGAACTTTAAATTTATGTGACTATAGAAGAGCTGTAGCAAAGAAAATGTTTAAAAATTATCGCTGCAGTGACCCCTTACTCATATACCGTTTCACTCCTTTTTTCTCTGGATCACCCTACTTATATTCAGAATTAAGATTCAAGGTTCCACCTAATGGTGGATGGATGTAGCATGTATTTCAGTGGTGCCCATTCAACCTAATTCTGCCCCAATTGAGCTCCGAATTAGCTGCATGGCTTTGGACTAATCATCTTGTTTCTTCTTCCATAAAATGAAAAAGTTGCACAAGATGATTTTGGGTGCCTCTTAGTTTTCACATTCTGAGATTCTATAATTTTCCATATGGCAACGAGATTTCAAAACTCCTATCTCTTTGATGAAGTATAGAGGTGGAATATTTCTAACCTTCTATTTCCTATTATGCACAAAAATCCCCTGGGGCTGTGGTTAAAGTAACTTCCATGCATAGCATTCTTATCAAGCAATGAGGAAATTCTCACCTGGTGGGTTCTTAAGACTTAGGCTTGGTGAAGCCTTCTTGCCTTAGGATTTTTTAAAGCTTCTAATGCAGAAGAAGAATGTGAAAACATCACTTTTTAAATAAGTTTACCTAGGGATATTTTTCACATTCTGAATGAAAATGACAGCTTGTGTATTTAGGAAATTAACATATATAAAAGACAATCCCAGGAAAAGGGACAGCAGTCATAGCTGGGAGACAGTTTTAGATTTAAGACACCCATTCACATTTATGTTGCTTATTATAAAAAATGAATATGGGAGGTAAAGAATTTTAAGAATAATTACTTTCTATTTTATTGGAAATTATTTACTGAGACAAAATAAATGTTCAAACTATAAAACACTAGCAATCTCACATTCATTAAATCTAAACTATAATCATTGTATATACTTTAATGCCATTTAAGGTGGCATTTCTCTTTCTAGTTTGACCCATCCTAAACCTTTATTTTAATCATTGTCACAAGTTAATGATGGTAAATCTAGTATTTACCCATCCACTTTTTTTTTTTTTACTAACATACCATACAATCACACTTTTCAAATGTACGATTTAATGACTTTTAGTACTATATTCATAGACTTGTGCAACCATAACTACAATCAATTTTAAAATATTTTCATCACCCCCAACCCCCATCTTTAGCAGTCACTCCTCATTTTTCCCTAGACCTCCATAACCCTAAGAAATCACTAATCTATACTCTGCCTTTACAGTTTTGCCAATTTTGAATACTTCATATAAATGAGATCATATTCTATATGACTGGCTTCTCTAGTTAGCAAGGTGTTTTTAAGACTCATCCATGTTGTAGCAGGTACCAGTATTTTTTTTTCCTCTGGCTGAATAATATTCCATTAGATGGTTATGCCACGTTTTATTTATCCACTCACCAGCCAATAGACATTTGGGTTGAATCTACTTGTTTAACTATTATAAATAATGCTGTTATGAACATTTGTATACATGTTTTTGTGCAGACTCATGTTTTCAGTTTTATTGAGGTGGAATTGCTAAACCATATGGTAATTTTTGTTTCACCATTTGAAGAACTGCCAGACTGTAACCGCATTATGTTAAAATCCTACCAACAATATACGTGGGTTCCATTTCTTTGCATCTTTACCTATACTGTACTTGTTACTACCCATCTTTTTATCACAGCTACCCTAATGAGTGCGAAGGGTAGCTCACTGTTGTTTTGATTTGCGTTTCCCTAATGGCATTTTTTTCAGGTGCTTATTGGTAATTTGTGTATCTTTCTTGGGAAAATGTTTATTCAGATTCTTAAGCCCATTTTGAAATTAAATTCTTTTTTATTATTGAGCTGTAAGAATTCCTTTTTTTATTCTAGTACAAGGGCCTTATCAGATATATCATTTGCAAATGTTTTTTCCTTGGTTGCCTTTTTACTCTCTTGGAAGCATAAAAGTTTTTAATTTTGAAGAAATCCATTTTGTCTGTTTTTCCATTGGTTGCTTGTGCCTTTGGTGTCATATCTAAGAAAAAATTGCCCAATTCAAGATTATAAAGATTTACATGTTTTCTTTTATGAATTTTATAATTCTGGCTTTTATATTTGTTTGATCCATTTCTTTGAATTTTACTTACTTATTTATTTATTTATTTATTTATTTATATTTTTAAAAATAAAATGCACATAACATAAAATTTATCATTTTACCGATGTTTAAGTGTTCAGTAGTATTAAATAGTTCAGGAGGGTTAAGTACATTGACATTGTCATGCAACTAATATCTAGCACTTTTTATCTTGCAAAATTGAAATGCAAAAGCAATTAAACAATACCCCAATTCTCCCTTCCCCAGCCTCTGGCAACCATCATTCTAATTTCAGTCCATGAATTTGGCTGCCTTCTAAAAGCAGAATATTTGTCTTTTTTCAAGTGCCTGATTTCACTTATATAATGCTCTCAGGTTTATCCATGTTGTAGCACGTGTCAGAATTTCCTTATAAAGGATGAATATTCTCCTATTGTAGGTACGTACCACATTTTGTTTACGTGTTCAATCCATATCATTGTTACAGTGTGAAGCAGAGTTCAACTTTATTCTTATGCATGTGGAAATCCAGTTATTTCACCAGAGTGGCCCATCTATTCTCAACAGATAAGGAATTGATTTATATAACTATTATTTCAAACTCTTAAAAGTCACGGAAAAATCAAAGGCTGTTTCAAAACACAGTGAGTACATAATACTTTGTGTTGTGAGTGACCATATCTATCTCAAGACACTTATACCAACACAGAATGTGAAAATGTCATGTTTTTTCCTTGTACTGTAGAATCTTTCTACCCTTTTTGTTTTACTTTTGAAAATTACACTGTCACTGCATGTGTTGCTTGAAAGGAATTGTGAACTGAATAATATAAAATGTAATTTATAAAAATTTAGTAATTATAATTGTCATATTTAAATATAGTCATTATAAAGCATGCATATGTACATATGAATAATAAAAAAAAGAATGATCAAAATCACTTCTACTTCTTTAATGGATATATCAGTAACCAAGAATTGAGGTATGCTTGATTACCAATAGATGGCACTAGACGTTTAGTCAGGATTCCATTCATTTTTATTTTTCCCATAATATACATAACTATAACGTCTCCCACTGCAAAGAGAAACAATCTCTAGAGAGAATATATAATCACTGAAAGAAAATGGGCTCTCTTCATTATAGTCATATTCAAATTGACAATAAGTGAAGGCAGCTTTCAGTTTAACCTGTACCCGTGGGATGTGTTTACAGATTTTAGTTGCCCCACATTTAAAAAAAAAAGGCTTTAGTATTAGTATTCAGATGCCCCTTGAGTCAAAGATACAGTCAGATCTTCTGGAATATACCGAGAATTAGCCAGGTAAACTTTGGAAGTGGTTTTCTTTATTCCTTTAAGTCTTGGGGGGGATAGGTAGATAGTTAGAGAACCAAACAAACAAATAATTGAGAACAGGACAGAATTCAACAACTTGTAAGTTTTTTCTATATTGTTACAACAATTATCAATATGATGTCTGGTAAATTAAATATTAGATGCATTTATGTCTATTTCTACATATATGTAATCACGCATATACAATCAATTGTTGTTACATTGGAAATTGGAAAATAGAAATAATTTACAAACTGACTTTTACATTAAAAGCCTACATATTACAGCAATATTATATATTAAATGTAGTGTTTTGAATCAACTTTATTTTTATTTGCAGATCTTCTACGATTAAGGAATTGTATTTTTAAAAAACAAGTAAACTTCATGCTATTGTTTAATGTACCCTAACAGACAGAAGATAAATATAATGGAAAATAAAGCCACAAAACAAAAACCTTGTACTCTCCAACCCATCCCTAGAGTATGTTCAACTCTTTATATAGCTTTTTGGGTGGATAACCTTGGGATAATATAGGAATTGTGCCAGAGTCCTGAACCAAATGCTGAACCTAAGGATGTTTGGTCCTAGAATCTTACTTTAGTCCTAGTTGGTCCAGCTTTGCAGATGACCTATGACAAAGTTAAACTTTTCCAGGCTTCTCTGTAACAGAGCAAACTTTTTTTCAAAGTTTTTATTTGTTGATTTTTAGAGATAAGAGAGAGAGAAAGAGATAGGGGAGAAGCTGGAAGCATCAATGCATAGGAGTTGCTCCTATATGTGCCTTGACCAGGCAAGCCCAGGGTTTTGAGCCAGCAACCTCAGTGTTCCAGGTCAATGCTTTATCCACTGCATCACCACAGATGAGTCCAGAGCAAGCTTTCTTCATGTATTCTTTCAGCATACTTGTTGAGGGTAAAACACCTACAATGTTTATTTTGCCTTTGAAGTACAAATTACTACCAAGCTAGATATCTTCTCCCCATCCCCGAATATACACATATACACCATTTGGCATAATATTAGGCATAACATTCTACAGTAGAAAGTATTCATTATAGCCCTGGCCGGCTATCTCAGTGGATAGAGCATCGGCCTGGTGTACAGATATCCCGTTTTCGATCCCTGGTCAGGGTACACATGAGAAGCAGCCATTTGCTTCTCTTCCTCCCTGCCTCTCTCTCTCTCTCTCTCTCTTCCTTTCTCCAGTCAGTGACTTGATTGGTTTGAGCATTGGCTCCAGGCACTGAGGATAGCTTGGCTGATTCGAGCATCAGCCCCAGATGGGGGTTGCCTGGTGAATCCCCGTCAGGGCCCATGCGGTAGTCTGTCTTTCTACCACTTCTCCTCTCACTTAAAAAAGTTATTTTTATTTTTTAATTTAGTTCTCATCTTAAGAAATTTAAATTTGGTAATTTATTTTGCTGTCAGAAGAAACTATTGCTCTTTTGGACAAGATTCCATCAGATGCCAAGGATATTTATATTTCATATCATACTACAGAGAACTACTTGAAGGAAGGAAAGCTTTTGTTAGACTGAATACATTTATATGCTTATCTCGTGTTTTTTGTTTGTTTGTTTTAGGGAGAGAGACAGAGAGACAGACAGGAAGGGAGAGAGATGAGAAACATCAAATCATAGTTGCGGCACCTTAGTTGTTCATTGATTGCTTTCTTATGCATGCGTTGACCAGGTGTTTCAGCCGAGCCAGCAACCTTGGGCTCAAGCCATCAACCATGAGGTCAAGTCTATGATCCCACGCTCAAGCCAGTGACCCCATCGTCAAGCTGGTGAGCCTGCTCTCAAACCGGCAACCTCGAGGTTTCAAATCTGACTCCTCAGCATCCCAGACCGACACTCTATCCACTGTACCACTGCCTGGTCAGGCACTTGTCTTGTTTTCTGTTTGTTTGTTTTTTTAACTTGACAGGAGGGGAAATAGTGAGGCAGACTCCTGTGTGTGCCATGACTGGGATCCACCCAGCAACCCCATCTGGAGCCGATGCTGGAATGCTGAGATATTTTTAGCACCTAAGGCCAATGCTTAGGCCAACCGAGCACTATCGGGGCTGATGCTCAAACCAATCAAGCCATTGGCTGCAGGAGGGGAAGAGGGAGAGACAGGAGAGAGAAGCAGATGGTTGCTTCTCCTGTGTGCCCTGACAGGGAATCAAACCCAGGACGACCATATGCTGGACCAATGCTCTATCCACTGAGCCACTGGCCAGGGCCTTATCCAATGACTGACATTCAGGCTTGGATTTGTTTTTATGTATAATGGCACTAAGCGATAACACTAATCATGAGGACAAAAATGGGGGGGGGGCTTCTTTGTTATGTCTTTTTTCTTGTTGAAATCACACTCCTGTAGGTTTTCAAGTAAAATTTAAATGATGTTTAGTATTTTCCAAACATCATTTAAATGTTTTCATTAGAAAATATGAGCAGGTTTAATCAACGTTAAAATAATTTCATATCAGATAGTTGACATTTCTTAACACTTCAGGGTTTACAATGTTATTGTGTTTTTATAATGATCATTTCTATGCAAATTATGTTTCATATACATAGCAGGTGTAGTTAGCTAATATTTCTAGTACATGATCCCAAACTTCACCATAGAAAGGCTAGCAGTTAGTATATTACTAATACTATAACGGTTACGTAGACCTTTGCTCTTACATGAACAAAGTACAGTATCTTAATCCATTTTTCTAAGTTGGAGGGCAAGTAGAAAGAAAATATAATGCATATTCTACATATTAATTAATAATCCAGAGGTCTCAGACAGCCCCCTATAAACTAAAATTAAAAACCTGGTACAAAACATGTGAGTATTCACACTTAATAGATAAATGAAATGATTAAGAACCCTCAACAGCAGACTTTTTTCTGCAAAAGAAGTTGTAAAAATAATTTTAATTTTCAGTGCTTTTTTTTTTTTTTTACTTTAGAATTTCACATGAGACTATGGACCAATAAAAGGATTCGTCTAGCCTAGCTGGTCATCACATCTGAATTCAGAATTCATTTGTACCCAATGCAGAGGAAACTGTCACGTCAGTGCTCTTTGGAGCAACTGAGGACAAATACGGAGGGTTTCTCTGGGAAAAAAAAAAAGAGCAGAAAGTATAAGTTTTTAAATTTAGCTAAGCATCAACCTGGAATGCTGAGGTTGCTGGTTTGAAACCCTGGGCTTGCTCAGTGAAGGCACATACGAGAAGCTACAGCTATGAGTTGACACTCTCTGCTCTACCATCTTTCTCTCTTTCTATCATCTCTCTAAAATCAATAAATAAAATCTAAATATATATATACCTTTAGCCCTGGAAGGTTGGCTTAGTGGATAGAATATTGACTTGATGTATGAACATCCTGGGTTTGATTCCCAGTTAGTGCACACAAGAGAAGTGTCTATCTGCTTCACTCCCCCTCACGTTCCCCCTTCCATCCCACTTCCCTTCCTGCAGTCAGTGGCTCAGTTGGTTTGAGCGTAGGCCCTGGGTGCTGATGATGGTTCAGTTGGTCTGAGCACATCAGTGTCAGGTGCTAAAAATAGCTTGGTCAAGTCAGGGATTGCAGCCTGGTTCCCGGTCGGGGAACTTGCAGAAGTTTATCTCCCTACCTTCCCTCCTCTCACTTAAAAGAAAAAAAATTAGTGAAATGTTTATGCATTTGCCATTATTTGACCTAAAATTTGCAAGTTTGTATGAGAGAAGTTGTCCCCAACTACCTCCAAACATAGGAAGCTACTAATACTCTTTAAAAGGAGCCATCAAAAGGTGATCCCTATATGGATCAATAGACTTATCACTAGGAGGTGAAGCCTTCAAGCCCTTTAAAGTGGGAGGAGCATGGAATTTATTTTCAGATAAATTTGAATTTTATAGTAAGTAATATAAAGACTGTAAGTAGCTACATTAATTCAGTTTTTGTTAGAAGTTTATAGAGCTGTGTGCATTTCAGAATTGTGGATAAAGAATGATGGTCTTGTTCCTGACCAGCCAGTGGCGCAGTGAGTAAAGCATCAGCCTGGCATACTGAAGAACCAGGTTTGAAACCCCAAAGTCACTAGTTTGAATGTGGGATCACCAGCTTGAGTGTGTGATCACCAGCTTGAGCATAGGGTTGCTGGCTTGAGCATGGGATCATAGACGTGACCCCATGGGCACTAGCTTGAGCCCAAGATGACTGGCTTGAGCAAGGGGTCATTTGCTCTGCTTTAGCCCCTCAGTCAAGGCACATATGAGAAAGCAATCAATGAACAACTAAGGTGCCGCAAAGAAGAATTGATGCTTCTCATCTTTCTCCCTTCATGCCTGTCTGTCCCTGTCTGTTTCCCTGTCTCTGTCTCTCTCATTAAAAAAGAAGAATGATGGGTTGGGCTTGTACAGGTTCAACCACTTGTTAGTTACATGATTTTGAGATAGTTACATCCTGGTGCCTCAAGATAATCATTTATGAATTGAGAGATGATTTATTATGAGGATTAAATGAGCCAACATCACGCACAGTGCCATGAATTTTATAAGAATTCCAAAGATGTGAGTTCTTCGAGTGCTAGCTAAAGCAATCAAATCTGGCTAATTTAAGCAAAAAAAGAGTGAACTGGAGAAATACAGGAGATTGAAAACATCTGAAGAATGAGGTAAAACATCAGGAAAGATTATAACTAGAGGAGCAGAGGAAGCAGGCTTAAAGTGGGAGAATTGGCTTCTATCATTCCCTTTGTGTATTATTTCAGTCAAATGGAGGATCTGGGAGGAGCAAAGCTTTCAGTCACCCACCCTAAGTGAAATATCAGCACCCTGACTATAGGTGGAGATGGGGTATGGAGGGGTTTCCAACTCTCAACCCATAATTTCTGTACCAAGATAATGTCCTGTAAAAAACAACTCAGTTCTTCTGCTTTTTAGTTGCCATTAATAATGCATTATAAACAGAGAGGGAAAGGAGCCAGTGAGAATAGTGTTATTTATGTAACATAATGTTTAAAAGCCTAACAGTGTTATTTATGTAACATAATGTTTAAAAGTCTAATCTCAAATTTTGGCCCTGTTGTTAATGTGTGTGACATTGGGGAAATTACTCTCAGGTAATAAACCATTATTACAACAGGTAATAATGGTTCTTGCTTCCTGTGGTTGCGGTGAGATTCAATGCGATGGTGGATACAAAGCTCTGGAAACAAAGCATGGTCCCTGTGAAGCTCACCAGGATTGGTACTTTCTATGCTCTTACACTCATTCTTGTGTTAACTTTGGCAGATTTCAAACCAAACATCTAACTAAACAAGGTAAATCTTCAAGTCATTCTGCTGTATCCTTAGCTACCCTTTGGAGAGAACACAATTCACAAAGGTAAATACAGCAACTACGAGAATGAATAACTCCACATCAAAGCCGTTCCCAGGGAGGTGTTCTGTAACAGAGGCTGGTTAAAATGTCACTAAGAGGTTCTCTGAGGGCAGTTTGGTTTTCGTCCTCCATTCTTTCTTTCTTTCTTTCTTTTTTCTTTCCTATTTTCTTTCCTTCCTTCCTTCCTTCCTTCTTTCCTTCTTTCCTTCCTTCCTACCTTCCTTCTTTCCTCTCTCTCTTCTTTCCTTCCTTCCTACTTTCCTTTTCTTTCCTTCCATTGTACTTCTCAAGGCTCACCAATGCTAGAAACACTTAGGGCACAGAAATATATTTTAGATATATTTTAAGATAATACTAATTGATTTCCTCCCTATGAATATTATTTAGTTATTTCACTAAAATAAAATCACCTGGTAAAAAACATATATTTAAATACTTGCTCTATATATTTTTAAAAAACAAACTACATCACAAGACAAAAAAGGCATGTCCTGAAAACATGCAGGTATGTCAGGGGAGCAGTGGCATATCTGAGCTGATAAGAATTATCGATAAGGAAATTCAATCCTGCAGTTTCTCAGTAGACTCTCCACCATCTTTACTTATTTCTCAAAAGGCAATACAAGTCAAGAGTTTTAAACTCTCAAATTTGATAAATTTGGTGGATAAAGGAGTTTGGAAGAAGAAGGGAAGAAAATGTGGTCACAAAATGCTGAATTCTCCAAGAACAGCAATTTCTTCTCTTCCAAGTGTTCTCATGGCCCCTAGGCATCAGAGGACAACTGAACAATTGGACTGTTTTTCCTCTTTGCCTGACTCTGTTTAAACTTGTGGACGTTAGAGGGTCTCTGTTCTCAGTGCACAAGGTTAAAGTAGGACAGGGAGTAAGGTGCCTATGTCTGGAAGGGGCAAAAGAGAAGTGACAGTGTAGAATATACCTGCTGAATCATGTCTGTGAATTAAAATCACAGAATGGAGACGCAAAGTGTAGGTGTGCTTGAAAACTATCCCTGGCAACTGCACTGTGGTATTTATTATTTTCAGTGGTAAAGACTTTGGTTTTCATCCAAGAAGCCCTTAACTAGGGGTAGCTGTGGAATCTGAGGATCTCAGTTCCCACCCCCAAAGGATGGATTTCTCTACTACTGTGTGATCTACTTTCCCTAAATTAAACAATCGGAGATAATTCCCAACCCAAGCCAGTCAGATTGCACTATTCATCTGGATGATAAGAGATGGGCTAAAACAGATCTTTTATGAACAATTAAAGCAATTGTGAAGAATGTTTAAAGTTCCAAATGGTTGCCTGACCAGGTGTTGGCACAGTGGATAGAGCGTCGGACTGGAATGCGGAGGACCCAGGTTCGAGACCCGGAGGTCGCCAGCTTGAGCGCTCATCTGGCTTGAGCAAAAAAGCTCACCATCTTGGACCCAAGGTCGCTGGCTGGAGCAAGGGGTTTTGGTCTGTTGAAGGCCCGCGGTCAAGGCACATATGAGAAAGCAATCAATGAACAACTAAGGTATCTCAACGAAAAACTGATGATTGATGCCTCTCATCTCTCTCTGTTCCTGTCTGTCTGTCCCTATCTATCCCTCTCTCTGACTCTCTTTCTCTCTGTCCCTGTTAAAAAAGAAAAAAAAAATAGATATAAGGTTAGGATTAGAATTTAGGGCTAATATTAGATGTAGTTTTAGGGTTAGGGTGAATGTTTAGAATTGGAGTTAAAGTTATAGTTAAAGATTTAGTTTAGACTGATGATTAAAATTACAAATAGGTTTAATGTTAAGTTTAAAGTTAGAAATAAAGTATGAGTTTGAATTGTGGTTATGGTTAGAAAGTTCAAGTTAGGATTATTTTAGTGTTAGGGGTTAGGACTGAGGTTGAGTGTAGGGTTTGGGTTAGTATTAGTGATTAAATTATTGTTTTGTTTAGGGTTAGGTTTATGTTGAGTATATATCTAGGGTAAACATGAAAGTTAGAAGTTAGGTTAGGATTTGGCTAAGGGTTAAGGATAAAGTTAGAATTAGTGTAAGGGTTAAAGTTAGCATTAGAATTGAGTTTAGGTATAGTAATAAAGTTAAGGTTAGAGTTAAAGTTAAGGTTGAGTAGTTTAGGGTGAGAATTAAATTTAGGTTTAGTATTAACACTAGTTTTAAGGTTACAGTTGAAATAAGGTTTTTAAGGACAATAGCAGTTTAGGACTAGGTTTTGGTTGAGAGTTAGAGTTAGTGTTGGATTAAGTTTATTATTGAGGTCACAGTTAGGTTTAGAATTGAGGTTAGGTAAACTGTTATGATTAGGGTTATTCTTAGAGGTTATATTAGAGTTTTAGTTAGAGTCAGGGTTAGATACAAAGTTAGGTTTAGGTATATGGTTAGAGTTATAGTTAGAAGTTAGGTTAATATTAGGGTTATGGTTAGTATTAGGGTTAGGATTATCAAGTGTTTAAATTAGTTTTCAGGTTAGGGTTATAGTTTGGGTTAATTTAATTTTTTTATTTTTTCATTGATTTAAAATAGAGAGAGAGGAAGAGGCAGAGAAAGGAGAAGGGGTGGAGAAAGAAAAAAAGAAGCATCTACTTATTGTTCCACTTAGTTACTCCATTTAGTTGTGCATTCATTGATTGCTTCTCATATTTGCCCTGATTGGGAATTGAACCTAGGACCTCAGTACGCTACAACAGCACTTTATCAACTGAGCCAATTGCCATGGCCTAGGGTTAATTTTTAAATTAGAGTTAGGATTATAAATAGGTTTATGGTTAGAGTTCGTGTTAAAGTTAAGAATAATTATAGGGTTGAGTAATGGTTAGGGTTAAAATGTTAAAGTTATTGTTAGATTTAAGTTTAAGATTGATTTAAATGTAGGGTTGGGACAGAATTACAAAGTTAAGGTTACTTTTAGGATTAGGATTAAAAATTAAGGTTAGCATTAGGTGTAGTATTAGGGTTAGGGTGAATATTTAGAATTAGTGTTAGAGGTTGAATCAAGGTTAGGTTTAAGGTTAGGGTTAAGTTTTAGAATTAGTGTTAAAGGTTGAAGTTAACATTAGATTTGGATTAACAGTTATATTTAGGGCTGGTGCAGGATTAAATTTAGGAATAGGATAAAAATTAGAATTATGGTTATGGTTAGAAAGTTAGATTTAGGATTACATTAGGATTAAGGCTGAGGTTAGAGGCAAGGTTTGGGTTAGAGTTAGTATTATTGGTTAGGTTATGGTTTTAATTAGGGTTAGCATCAGGGTTGGGTTTAGGTGTAGGATTAAAGTTAAGGTATGATTAGGTTTAAAGTTGCATTTGTAGATTGGGATTAGGATAAAAATTAGGGTTAGAGTTAGTGTAGGAGTAGTATTTAGGTTAAGATTAGGTTTAAGTATGTGATTAGGCTTAGAATTTACAGAAAAGTAATTTCAGTGAACATGCAAGTCTTACTATAGTTAATTATTTTGAGTATTTTCTGATGGACCTAGGATTTTTCTTTCAATATGACTAGCTCTAGGTAGAAATAAGTTGGCTGCATTTAAAGATAGATCTTTCTAATGTGAATAATTTAAAATTTTTTCTTTGTATTATGTGCTTTATCATAACAATCTGTTCTCAAACTTTAAATTCTCAGTGGATTTCTTGACCAAAAATTCAGTAAGAAATCAAGGAAAAAGGGCTATCATATGCTGTATTTATTTATTTTGAAAACAATTTCAAAAAATTAATAGAGATTAAAGTTTTGAATGAAATAGTTTAGTCAGTTTTTATGTTGACACTGCCACAGTGTACATCGTAAAACACACACTACCTGGAGCACAAATATGTAAGTTTGATGAATTGTATAAACAAACCATGATAGAAAATTCCTTAGTAACAGGACCTCAGACATCCTCTAGCCATTGGTCCTATGAAAGAGATAAGCCAGATCATCCAAACATGTCTTTATCCAGCATTGGAATGCATCCAAAAGAAATACAAAAGGCTCTGACATCAAAAAATACCTGCTGACTTTGGAGCATTCATATCAATAAGAACAAAACACAGCAGATGGGAGCCTGCTCTGTCAGAGTAAAAGAGTATCAGGTATTTAAAAAATCAAGAAGAAATAAAGATAAAAACTTTAAAATCCTTTTAACTCTTTGCAAACATGATATTAATTTGGGTTATTTTTTTTATTTGGCCTCAAAAATAATTCTAGTATAGTATTTTCAGTATCGTAAACAAAAATCTGGTTATAGACATTTTAAAAGATCAATAGTTATATGACCTAAATACTCAACTTCAGCCTAAAATATTCATAGTAATCATCAATAATGAATGATACTATGAAGAAGTTAGTTTTCAAAAATTTTAGCAATATTTATCTAAATATTTTTATATATTATTTGAAAAAGGAAGTGTTAAAATGAAAGTTCTTATAAAGGCTTTTTATCTCAATTTACTAGAATCAGGAGAAATATGGTACAAGAAGATTTCTGGGGAAAATCACTTAAATTTCCAACCTTAATTGTTAGATGAAAATAAAATTAATGAATTGTTTTTCAGAGTCCTTTTCCTCTGCTTCTTAGTGTTTTCTGAGGGTCTGTCTGGCACAGGCTTCTTCTCTTTTCACTGTACACAACTCTCCTGCTCTACTTATCTACTCTAATGAATTACTCTCAAGAGTGCTGAGAACTCCCAAACCCATCTCAGACTATTCTGAACCTTGGAACTCTTGTTGTCGGCAACAGCATGCCAGACAGCTGCAATTTAATATTTCAAAAACAGAACTAATGCACACATAAAGTATAAGAGTTGTTAATAAATGACTAGCAAGATGACTAAAAATGACTAAAAATGAACACAAGATCAATTTTTTTAAAACTTTATTTATATACAAGAGTAATGAATAATTCTGAAGGGAAATTAAAGAAACTATTTTATTTACAATATCATCAATAATAATAAGATGCTTAGGAATGAGTTAAACAAAAGAAATGCCAAGACCACACTGAAAACTACAAAACATTATTGTAAACAAATCAAATAAGTGAGAAAATATTTATTAAGATGGAAAAGCTCTTAATAATTGATTTCCACATTCAACACAATCCCTCCCAAAATTCAACTGATTTATTAGCACAAGTTTACAAGCTGATCCTAAAATTCATATGGAAATTTAAAGGATCCATATAGCCAAAGCAGTCTCAGAAAAGATGAACAAATTTGAAATACTCAACACCTCCCAATTTCAAAACTCTTTAAAAAGCTATAATAAATAAGACTGTGATGTATGGTCATAAGGTTAGACATATAAATAATGGAATAAACCTAAGAATCCAGAAATAAAACTATATATTTATAATCAGTTAATTTTGTACAAAGATGTTAAGACAATGGATGAAAGAACAATTTTTTCAGCAAATGGTGATGAATATCCACCTCCCAAAGAATGAAGTTGAGTCCCCTTCTTCCCACCATATATTAACACTAAAAATGGGTCAAAAACCTAAGTGTAAGAGCAAAAATCTATAAAACACTTGGACAGAACAGGTTTAAATCTTCCTGATCTTGGATTAGGGAGTAGTTCCTTAGATGTGGTATCAAAAGCACAAACAATAAAGGAAAAATAGATAAACTGTACTTAATTAAAATTAAAAACTTTTGTGCTTGAAATTACACTACAAAGAAAGTAAAAAGGCAACCTATAGAATGGGACAAAATTTTGCAAATCATGCATCTGATAATGGTCTATATACAGAATATCTTACTATTCAAATAGACATATGAAGATTTAAATTTATTTGTATTTTTTACAATGTACTTTAAGTAAAAGTCATTCACATGTATGCATAAATATTAAATAATAGCCAACCTGATTTTGAAATTTACTTGGATAATTCATTAGGTAATTCAAATATTGACAAATGAGAGTTGGTAATATATTGCAGTAACAATTTTGTTTGTTTTAGAAAAAAATTTAAGCAAATTTTTGTACTGTTTTTCATTTTATTAAATTTACCAGCTCAGTATTTTGTTGTTATTGAAATCTATTTTTAGATAAAATTTTGTTCACTGTAAAAGATAAATAAAATAAAATGGACATATAACCTAAATAGACATTTCTCCAAAGAAGATATACAAATGGTCAAACAATGAAAAATAATTCCATATAAAAATGTACTCAATATCAGTCATTAGAAAGATGCAAATCAAAACAACAATGAAATACCAGTTCATAACTACTAGGATGACTATTATCAAACCAGCAGACAAAACAAGTGTTGATGAGGATGTGGAGAAATTGGAAACTTCATAAATTACTGGTTATGATGTAAAATGATGCAGCTACTATGGAAAACAGTCCAGAAGTTTCTCAGAAAATTTAAACATAAAGTTATATAACTCTGCAATTCCACTCTTAGATATATACCCAAGAGAATTGAAAGTATATGTCTACATAATAACTTATACACCAGTGTTCATAGAAGCATTATTCACAATAGCATAAGGGTAGAAACAACTGAATGTCCATCAACTAAAGAATCGTTCAACAAATTGTGATATATCTGTACAGTGGAATAATATCAAGCTACAAAAGTCATGAAGTACTAATATATGCCACAACATGGATGAACCCTGAAAATATGCTTAGTGAAGGAAGTCAGACACAAAAGACCATATATTATATAAATTTATTTATATGAAATGTCCAGAGTTGAGACAGAAAGTAAATTAGTCATTGCCAGAGGCCTATAGGGATGTGGTAATGGAGAGTACTAATGGAATTGGGTATTTTTATTTTTATTTTGGAAAAAATGATAAAATGTTCTGGAATTAGATAATGGTAATGGTTTGAAAAACTCATGCATATACTAAATGCCACTGAATTGTATATTTTAAAAGATAGATATTATAGCAGATGAATTATATCTCAAGGTTTAGAAATTTAAAAAAACAACAACAAGATAAAACTATCTTCCCTGACTCCTAAACTCTTTCACAGGCGCTGAAATAGCTGGGTTGCCAAGCAATGGAGCAACACCCCAGATGGGAAGAGCATTGCCTGTTTGTTTCCCTGTCTCAAGAAATCTTGAGTTATCTGGACTTCTTTCCTCTCATTATCCCATTCCTTAAATTTTGGGCCTTTAAATATTTTGAATATCTTTAATCTATCATTTCTTTTCATTCCACTCACACTATAATGACTTTTTTTTTTAGGATTTTATTTTTATTTATTTTTTTACAGGGACAGAGAGAGAGAGTCAGAGAGAGGGATAGATAGGAAAAAACAGACAGGAACGGAGAGAGGTAAGAATCATCAATCATTAGTTTTTCGTTGCCGTCGCAACACCTTAGTTGTTCATTGATTGCTTTCTCACATGTGCCTTGAGCAGACCGAGCAACCCCTTGCTGGAGCCAGCGACCTTGGGTCCAAGCTGACGAGCTTTTTGCTCAAGCCAGATGGGCCCGTGCTCAAGCTGGCGAGCTCGGGTCTCGAACCTGGGCTTTCCACATCCCAGTCCGACGCTCTATCCACTGCACCACTGCCTGGTCAGGCTATAATGACTTTTAATGCTATCATTTTATGCTTAATACCTGCAACTGGTCTTCATGCTTCCATTACTGCCCTTGCCTGGTTCATTTTCTATGATTTAGTCAAAAAGAATGAACTTTCTAAATATATGATCACATTTAAATTAAAACAAGATAATTTCTCACTTATTTCCTTTTCAGATTTTAGTTTTAGTTTTATACATGTGAAAAAATATATGTGATCTGAAGATACAATAATGAAAAAAATGATACCAATTTTTAAGAGCTTGTAGTCCAGAAGGCGTCCCCAAAAAAGTATACAAGCAATCAGATGTAATATGGTAAGTACTGTGAGAGTTTCATGGTCAGGGAGCTTGGAGAGTCAGGAGAGGCCTTTCAGGGCTGATCAAGTCTTAGCTGATTTTTGGGAAATGAATGAGAATTATACAAGCAAAGAAGAAGAAAGGAGGCCCTTGCGGCTGGCTCAGTGGTAGAGGCTTAGCCTGGTGTGTGGATGTCCCAGTTTGATTCCCAGTCAGAGCATATGGGAGAAGTGACCATCTGCTTCTTCACCCTTCCTCCTCAACCTTCTCTCTCACTATCTCTCTATTCCCCTCCTGCAGCCAAGGTTCAGTTGGAGCAAGTTAGTCCTGGGTGCTGAGGATGGTTCCATGGCCACACCACAGGCGCTAAAATAGCTGGGTTGCCAAGCAATGGAGCAACGCCCCAGATGGGAAGAGCATAGCCTCGTAGTGGGCTTGCCGGGTGGATCCTGATCTGGGTGCAATCGGAAGTCTGTCTCTCTGCATCCCTGTTTCTCACTTAAGGGGGAAAAAAGAAGAAATTAAATCCCAGGAAAGGAGGTACCTTGTGCAAAAGTCTGGAAGTAAGAGAAAGCATGGTCCATATGGAGTCTTCAAAATACAGGAAGAAGTCTATTACCAAGGGTCTTTATGGCCCCTCATGGTAGTCAACTCTCTTTTGTTAAAAAAAATATACATATCAACTCAGATGGATTTAAACAAATAAAAAATAGCCTTGTGTAACCAAAATAACTGGAGATAAAGGAGTTCTGGCAAGCCTGAATCTAAGTGCTGCAAGGTATCAGAGATCTGTGTGTGTCAATCTGCTCTAGTGGCCCATCTCTGCTGGTAGGTCTAAAGTCCATGTCCGGATGCTACCAGATCCAGGCCCAGATTACAGAATGCAAATCCAACAGAATGCTCTTTTTCTGACTAACATGTCCAAAGTT
Source organism: Rhynchonycteris naso (assembly GCA_037038555.1). Lineage (NCBI taxonomy): Eukaryota > Metazoa > Chordata > Mammalia > Chiroptera > Emballonuridae > Rhynchonycteris > Rhynchonycteris naso. Next base: position 237,819,572 of record CM072998.1, read on the forward strand.
TGATTTTTTTTACTGGGCTAATGGAGACAAATGGCCAAACCTGAATCAAAATCACTGTGCCAGAGAAATCCTATTCTCTTGTCTCTCAGCCCTGGAGCTGACTTAACAGAAAGAGATAGAGAGGAATGGCCAGAAATCAAAGCAAAGGGAGGGAGGCAGGAAAAGGAGGTTCCCCAAGGAAAGTCAGGCACTGTGACCAGAGGTAGGAGGAATGGATGATGGACAGGGTGAAAGAGCAGTGACCTATGAAACCATACTAAGGCTGCTAGGCTTCTTCCGACAGTCAGTGATACAACCAAACTATGTGCATGAGATGATTCCTCACAGAGACAGTGATGGAAGGCAACAGCATTAAGGACCAGGACACTGACTTGGAAAGAGTTGTATTAATTCAGGTAACATATATTATTATCGCTGAAATTAAGATAATGTCACTACAAATAAAGATTACTTGATAAATTTGAACCATAAGAAGATAACAGGACTTAGGTAACTGGATAGAGGGAGAAGCTTTGTAGGTGGGGGGATTTTAGTGAGAGGAGTAGGAAAGTTGAGTGTGACTCCCAGGTTTAATGCTGGGGCAACTCAGTGAACTGTGGCCATTGACTAGGGGCCCAGGAGCAGAAGCAGCTCTAAGGGAAGGCAGGGTGAGCTCGGTGATTTTAATGTACCTATGTGATATCTGAGTGCAGAAGGTTAATAGGTCCTGTATGTTGGTTCCCCCACTTTCTGCCCTTGCTTAAAATGAGAAAACACTGCTTTCTCATTTCAGATTATCTCATATATAACAGAGAAAAGATATCAGAGCAATCTGAAAGCTGGTCCCTGGTTGTCAGTAGAGAAGAGAGGCCTAGTCTAGGACAGGCCTCTGCAAGAACTCCATTGGGAGGAATGTCTTGGGAGGGTGTCACAGAGTTGAAGCATGCTGAGCACTTGGTTTAACCCCAGAGCTCCATACAATCGTTCTTCTTCATCTCCAAAGGTCCAAAAGAAAAACAAAAAACAGCTTTTACTTCAGGACTGAAGACTGTCCGGAAAACTTGAGAAGTCCTGAATGTCACTGTGAGGAAACACAAAACAGGAGGCAGCATGTTTGTGTTGGGCAGATGGGAAATGGCTTCTGTATTTCCATAGGTGATTATAATAACATCATTAAGGAAATGTGAGAAAGCAATTAGCATTACATGAATGCCTGTTAATCCATCTGTTTTTGTGTCATTCAGGTGGATTATACCATCACTGCATGCGTAATTTTTCAAAGTATACATAAATATGTTACTTTGGCTAATACACTGTTAACTTAAATAAGTGATTACTCTTAAATATTCCATTTATAAATTACCTCTAAAATAATAAATACATCTAATGCTGACATTTCAGGAAAGAGCTCCATCATTGCCAATATTGTAATTCTACAATTCTAATCCTTGTAATAATCAGTATGGTTTGTCAATATTTATTTGATTAGTCAACTCTATGGGGGATGTGTATGGAATTGTAAGCCTAAGATGCTATAAAAATAAGGAAGCACAGCACTTCCTTTCTTCGGCAGATCTGTGTAACTGCTATCTGTGGGGAACTCTGGCTGCTAAGCAAATCACTCTGTTCTATGTATAGCTTTGTTGATTTATGTGGTTTTCCAAGGGGCACACACCCAGGGTTTTTTTTTTTCACATGAAAAATGTTAACAAACTGTCTAATAATCCTGAAAAGCTCTCATAGAAGATGGAGAGGAAGGGGAGATCTTTGGGTGATTTAGATAGTTTTTCTTCTTGAGCTACTTGGGGCTCTTCTGTCTCAAACTGATTTGAAGGGTGGAAACTCCTTGTCAGTTTCAACTAACAAATGTGTGGAATACTGATTGGAGTGAGGTAACTCTTACCTCTGACTTTTTAGAGAACAGTGGTGTCTTACCCTTGAGAGACTGAGTCTGTGGGGTAGGTTTTCATTTGCATTTCTCTGATGATTAGTGATGTTGACCATCCTTTCATATGTCTATTGGCCATCTTATCTGTATGTCCTCATTGGAGAAGTGTCTATTTGGTCCTTTGCCATTTTTAAAATTAGATTGCTTGTATTTGGGGGGTTGAAGTTTTATATGTTCTTTATAAATTTTGGATATTAACCCCTTATAGGATTATAAATGCTACTTTTAAGCGAGTGAGTGACCCAGCTGAGATTTTAAATGTGGGCAGTTTAGCAGAGTCCCACTGGGGAAGAACTGCAGAAAATACCACATGTCTTTGCAGATGAGTGACTTTAGATGTCACATTCAATGCCATCAAATTTTGGGGGGGCTTTCCTAAATAAAAAGGAATTTCTAGCACTTTTTGCAACAGCTAACACATATACTGCTCACTGTGGGCTACGCCTAGTTGTAAGTTCTCTAGCTAACCTAATCATCATACAAACTTTATGACAGAGGTCAGAGAGACCCAGCAACTGGACTCCAATCACACAGAAGTTAGTATATGGCCAGCTGGAGGAGAAACCCAGATAAGATGAGGCCAGTCTTTGCCATTAACTGCTAAGCTAAACTGCTTCTGTGTTGTACTATCCTACTCCATGTCCATCTGCCTTTCTCCCTCACTCTCATTATATGTACATATATACAAAAGGTTCCTGAATAGTGTGTTCTAACATGGAGAGTCAACCACATCTTCTTATACTAGATTGTCTCATAGATCTGAAGATACGTTCTCAACTTTGGTACAATCCTTCTAATGGGCAGAGAAGCAGGTGATGTGACATGATGTGTTGTGATATGATGTTATGTGACACGACATGACATGATGTGACAGAGAGTATGCTTAAGTTGGGAAACCTAAATTCGAATCCTGGCTCTTCTCCAGACCAGCTGGGTGACTGGGCAGGTCGCTGCCCCTCTCTGACCTTCAGTTTTCTGATGTAGCAAAGAAAGGGCTGGGCCCGAAGATGTTTTCTTTCTCTCAGGCTCAAACACTATAATTCCATCATATAAGAACTGAGAGATTTGACATAGTATTAAAAAAAAGTGGGTGGAAGTTAAGAAAGAATGTTAACCTAGACACTAAATTTGACCCAAGTGTTATGTTTCTGTCCCCAGTATCTGCCAACAAGTTCATCTCCCCTCTGATGGACCATCATTGGACAGACTGATGAAACCTTACTTGAATGACAGAATTTGTGAGCTACCGTATTTTCCTATGTACAAGATGCACCTTAATTTTGAGGCCCGAAATTTGAAAAAAAAAATGTATTACATAAATTTATTGAACTCAAGTTTTATTCATCATAAAATTCATACAGCTCCTCATCACTGTCAAAACTCCCATCCATTAGCTTCTCTTCATCTGTGTCTGATGACGAATCAGTGTCTTCATATATTGTCTCATGTCTCATCCTTAGTACCATCTATGGCACTTGAAATGCCACAACCACTGTATAAGATGCACCCAGTTTTCAAACCCCAAATTTTTTGAAAAAGGGTGCATCTTATACATGGGGAAATACAGTACTTGTTTCTAGATGTTTAATTAATAGTTTGGTGTTTGAAGAGACTAAAAAGAAAAATAGGGACTAATAATTCTGATCTGAATATTATATACAGAGATTTCTGTATAGCCTAAATAATAGGCGGAAGAGTACTTTAAAATAAAGGTTCTTATGTAATGTTTTTGTAAAAGTATTATGTTTCTTATATAAATTTGATGACTTTAAAAATAATTGGAGGTGGTATTGTCTTTCAAAATTAGATAAGTCTCGCTAGTGGATTCAACAAGGAAGCATTTTACTTTCAAAATACTATCACATAACACTTTTCTTTCAAATTTAGAATCTATGTAACTTATCACTAAACAAAAGAAAAGTTCCATCTGCCCTGTGGTGGCACAGTGGATAAAAGCCTCGACCTCAAATGCTGAGGTCGCCAGTTCAAAATCCTGGATTTGCCTGGTCGGGATACATATGGAAGTTGATACTTCCTGCTTTTCACCCCTCTTTCACTCTCTTTCTCTCTCTCTAAACATGAATAAAAAAAATAAAATAAATTGATTTTTAAACAAAAGAAAAGTTCCTATTATGGAGGAAGCCTTTATTTTAAAAAATGGTAGATTTGTAAGCTCAGCCCTTATTTTCTGCATAATTTTAAAATTATGATTAAATTTATAGCTCTGGTGATATTTAACTGAAACAATTATTGACTGTAACCTAGACCTCTTAAATGTTTTTTGAACAACAGTTATATTTCTATGTTTTGACATCAAAGAATATTAAAATATCGCATAACATTAAAATTTGGCATATCATCTTATTTAAATAGCACATTTATCAAAAAATGATAGTTCCTATTCTAATGTGGGGACTCTGGCCTTTTGACTCAAAGTACCTTTCAGAGAAAATCTTCGTGGATCTGAGAGTCAGGGTGGGCACACACTTTAGAGACAACATTGAGAAGTCAGTATGAGTTCGAGGTCTGAAAAGAATTGTGAAGCTGCATCCTGCCAGAGTTTCCTCTCATTCCTGCATTTCTTGTTCCCTGTAGCTCCTTATTGGCAGCAAATGAACTATTCTTTGGTACAGTTTCTGTACATTCTTTCTCACAATGCTTTCTCTTTTTATTTTTTTTATCTTCCTCATTCCCCCTTTGGTATATTGTTTTCCCCAAGTAAGTCACCTGGTTTGTTTGTTTTTTCCCCCTGCCTTCTTTCATCTCAACACATTTTCTTCTCTGTAAATCCTTCTCCACCTTGCTAGTTTATGAAAGAAGCAAACAAAAACTTATGGAAACAATCATTGATTTCTCAGTGAGAGGAAAACTTCATCATCATCACCAGATTTATTTATTTTTGCCTAATTTCTTCATGATGAAGGAATCCAAATTTTACAACTTGATTTAACTATGATGAGAAACTAATTTCTCTGTTGTTGATTCATAATAATGATGTCACAGGCTGAAGAGTGGTCAAATATGGCCCTGGATGATTGCTCAGTGGGAAAAGCAATGGTCTGGTGTATGGATTTCCCAGGTTTGACTCTGGTCAAGGCACACAGAAAAAGCGACCATCTGCTTCTCTCTCCCCCTCACTCTCTTCTCTCCCTCTTCCTTTTCTGCAGCCAGTGGCTCAGTTAATTCAAGATTGGCCCAGGCACTAAGGATAGCTCTGTTGGTCCAAGTTGGCCAGCATCAGGCACTAAAAATAGCTTGTTACTCAAGCCTTGGCCCTAGACAGGGTTGCTAGTTGGATCTGGTCAGGATGCATGTGGGAGTCAGCCTCACTATGTCCACTCCTGTCACCTAAACAAAAGAGAGAGAGAGTGGTCAAATAAGATAAAGAATAAGAGAGAAAGGAGCACTTTTCTGCCGTCTGCCACTCAATTAATTCAGTTGCACACCTATTAGTGAGCTTGGACAATTGCTAGGTGCAGAGGAAGCACAGCCTCACATTCAATCTAGTGAGAAATAGAGATTTAAACAAATATCTATAATGCAATGCTAAGTGATAAGGGCTGATTCAAATAAAATTGTGAGTTTGCAAGTAAAAAAGTAAGCATGTATGCCTTGGGCTGAGAAAAAGGGGAGGCCTCGGGGAGGAGAACCTTTTAGGAGAGACCTGGGAAAAAAAACAACATAAAAGAAGAGGCTCATAGAGTGAGTTTTACTAACGGAGAGGATATGGACACTCCAGACAGCGAGCACTACCTGAGCAAAGGCACTATTACATACAAAGTATGGCTAAGAAGTAAGTTAGAAATTGGGAGTGGCAGAAGACACACCTAGAAAGTTCAGTAGGGCAACAATGTTGGAGGTTTAAGGGTTATCAAATAAAAAAGGAATGAAAATTGAGTTGGATTTTTAAATTCAGAATCTAGGCTCTGGCTGGGTTGCTCCATGGATAGAAAGCCATCTGGTGCACCAAGGTTGTGGGTCAATCCCTGGTCAAGGCACATAGGACAAGCAACCAATGAGTGAATAACTAAATGAAACAACAAGGTGATGCTTCTCTCTCTCTCTCTCTCTCTCTCTCTCTCTCTCTCTCTCTCTCTCTCTTCCTTATCCCACCCTTCTCTCCTCCTTCCTCTCTCTTTCTCAAATCAATGGAAAAATGGAAAGGAAGAAAAGGAGGGAAGGAGGAAGGGGGAGAGAGAGAGAGAGAGAGAGAAGGAAGGGAGGGAGAGGGAGGGGATAAGGAAGGAAAGAGGAAGGAAGGAAGGAAGGAAGGAAGGAAGGAAGGAAGGAAGGAAGGAAGGAAGGGAGAAAGTAAGAAAGAAAGGGAAAGAATGTAAGGTAATCTTACGATAAAGAGCTTCAGAAAAGTAGTAGAAGAAAGCAATATCATCAGAAGGCTGAGAAACATGGAGGACTTGAGGAAATCAAGATACAGTCATCTCGTAGCTTCACTTTCTGTGGTTTGTTACCTGTAGTCAGCCTTGGTCTGAAAATATTAAAAGGAGAATTCTAAAAATAAAAATTTTTTAGGTTTTAATTTGTGTGCTGTTCTGAGTAGCCTGATGAAAGCTCACACTGTCTTGCCCCATCTGCCCTGGACATGCTCCATGCCTTTGTCCAGCACCCCCATGCTGTGTATGTTCTCCACACATTAATAGCTGTCTTGGTTATTAGGTCAAATATCTTAATATTGCAGTTCTTGTGTTCAAGTAACCCTTATTTTATTTAGCAATGGCTCCAAAGTGGCTGCCCCAACAGGCATGCCCACCAATAGTGCAGGATGGAGGGTTTCTTCTTCTCCACATCCTCGCCAACACTTGCTGTTTGTAAATTTATTGACGATACCCATTCTGTCAGGTGTGAGGTGATATCTCATTGTGGCTTAATTTGCATTTATTGTTGATTAGTGACATGGAGCATTTTTTCATATTTCTATTGGCCATCTGTATGTTGTCTTTAGAAAAGTGTCTATTCAGCTCCTTTGCCCATTTTTTTGTGTGTGTGACAGAGAGAGACAGAGAGAGGGACAGCTAGGGACAGACAGACAGGAAGGGAAAGAGATGAGAAGCATCAATTTTTTGTTGTGGCACCTTAGTTGTCCATTGATTGCACTCCTATATGTGCCTTGACCTGGGGGATTCAGTAGAGCAAGTGACCCCTTGCTCAAGCCAGTGACCTTGAGCTGAAACCAGAGATCTTGAGCTTAAGCCAATGACCTTAGGCTTCAAGCCAGTGACCTTTGGGCTCAAGCCAGCGACCATGGGTTCATGCCTATGAGCCCACATTCAAGCCGGTGACCTCGGGGTTTCAAACCAGAGTCCTCAGCGTCCCAGTCTGACGCTCTATCCAATGTGCCACTGCCTGGTCAGGCTGCCCATTTCTTAATTGGATTGTTTTGGGGTTTTTTTGCTGTTGTTTTATAAGTTCCATATAAATTTTGGATATTAATCCCTTATCTGATATAAAACGAATATGTAGTCCCATTCAATGGGTTGTCTTTTTATTTTTTGGTGGTATCTTTTATGTGCAAAAACTTTTTAGTTTGATGTAATACCATTTGTTTATTTTTTCCTTTGGTTTCCATTACCCAAGATCATGTATCAGAAAAAAATATTGCTACAAGAAGTGTTTGAGATTGTGCTGCCTATGTTTTCTTTTAGGGTTTGGTTTCGAGTTCAAAATTTGAGTTTTTAATTTATTTTGAGTTTATTCTTGTTACGTCATAAGAAGATGCTTGGTTGTATTTTTTATTTTTTGCACATATCTGTCTAAATTTCTCAACACCATTTATTGAATAGACTGTCTTTACCCCATTGCATGTTTTTGCTTCTTTTGTCAAATATTAATTGACTATGAAGACATGGGTTTATTTCTGAGCTCCTTGTTCTGTTCATATGTCTGTTTTTAGGCCAGTACCATGCTTTTTTGATTACTATAGTTTTGTAGCATAATTTTGTATCAGATAGTGTGATTCTTCCAACTTTGTCCTTCTTTATTAAGATTGCTGTGGCTATTCAGGACACACCACACATTTGTGGGTCCATATAAATTTTTGAAATATTTGTTCTAGTTCTGTGAAATATGTATTTGATATCTTCATAAGAATTGCATTGAATTTATAGGTTACTTTAAGTATTATAGACATTATAATGGTGTTAGTTTTTCCTTACTGTGCACATGCTATGTGCCTTCATTTATTTGTATCTTCTTCATTTACTTTCTTCAGTGTCTTATAATTTTCCAAGCTTAAGTCTTTCACATTCTGGTAAAATTTATTCCTAGGTTTTTTCTTTTTCTTTTTTTTTTTTGAATCAATTGTGAATAAGATTGTTTTTTTAATTTCCCTTTCTGATAGTTTATTACCAGTGTATAAAAATGCAACTGAGCTTGACCAGGCAGTGGCGCAGTGGATAGAGCATTGGCCTAGGATGCTAAGGACCCAGGTTCAAAGCCTCAAGATTGCCAGCTTGAGCACGGGTTCATCAGCTTGAGCATGGGCTCACCAGGTTGCGTGCTGGGTCACCAGCTTCAGCATGAAATCATAAACATGACCCCATGACCACTGGCTTGATCCCGAAGGTTGCTGGCTTGAATGAAGCCTAACGTTGCTGACTTGAGTCCAAGGTCATTGGCTTGAGCAAGGGATCACTTGCTCTGCTGGAGCCCCCTGGTCAAGGCACATATGAAAAAGCTATCAAAGAACAACTAAGGCACCATAGTGAAGAATTGAGGCTTCTCATCTCTCTCCCTTCCTGTCTGTCTGTCCCTCTTTCTCTTCCTCTCTCTCACTTTAAAGAAAGATGCATCTGATTTCTGGATATTTATTTTGTATCCTGCTGCTTTACTAAATTCATTTATCAGTTCTAGTAGTTTTTAGTGATATTTTTAAGGTTCTTTATATACAGTATCATGTCATCTTTCTTTTCATTTTGAATACCTTTTATTTCCTCTTTTTGTCTGATTGCTGTGGCTAGGACTTCCAATACTGGGTTGAATAAAAGTGGCGATAGCACATTCTTCTCTTATTTCCAATCTTAAGGGAAATGCTTTCAGTTTTTGTCTATTGAATATGATGCTGATTCCCTGGCTGGTTAGCTCAGTCAGTTAAGAGCATCATCCCAAGCAACAAGGATGCGGGTTTGATCCCGGTCAGGGCACATATGGAAAGCAACCAATGAATGCACGACTGAGCGGAACAACAAATGAATGATTCCCTTCCCTCTACCCCCCTTTCTCTCTCTATCTCTTAAAAATCAATCAGTAAGTAAAATCCTGGCCAGATAGTTCAGTTGGTTCAATTGTCATCCCAGTGCAAAGGTGGCTGGTTTGATTCCCCAGTCAGAGCACATACAGGAGCAGCTCGATTTTCCTGTCTCTCTCTCTCTCTCCTTCCCTCTCTTAAAAAATAAAAAGGGAGAGAATATGATGCTGGTTGTGCATTTGTCACATATGGGTTTTATTATATTAAGATATGTTCCCTCTAGTCCCACTTTGCTGAGACTTTTTGTTATAAATGGGTGCTGGATTTCATTGAATGCTTTTCTACATCTGTTGATACGATCGTGTGAATTTTTCCCTCCATTTTGCTTATGTAGTATATCACAATTATTAATTTGCAGTTATTGTATCAACTTTGCATCCCTAGGATAAATCTCCCTTGATCCTGGTATGTGATCTTTTTAATGTATTGCTGGATCCAGTTTGCTAATCTTTTGTTGAAGATTTTAGCACAGTGATGGGAAATCATTTGAGCTTGGTGTGTCAAAATTTGCCAAAAAACCGAGCATAACTCAGGTGGTGTATCACTTTGAGAAAAACAGCCTAACCGGAAGTCCCAGAACTAAACGCTCTGTGCCGGAGTTCTGTTGTTTTGGCCTACAGACCTCCGGCACAGAGTGTCTACACTATAGCAAATGTTTTATCCTCGGCTACTGCACCTGGCCATGCAGGAGCCAAGGATGAAACGTTCTTCTCGGCATGCGGCCCCATACTTCTCTGGTATGCGGCCGCATGCAGCTGCGTGTCATCGAAAATGGCTACATGTGTCAGTGCTGACACACGTGTCATAGGTTCTCCATCACGGTTTTAGCATTTATTTTTTATCAGGGATATTGGCCTATAATTTTAAATCTATTTGATCTGGTGTATCATTTAAGGCCACTGTTCTCTTGTTGATTATCTGTCTAGAAGATGTACTCACTGATGTCAATGAGGTATTAAAAACCCCTACTATGACTGTATTAATGTTGATCTTTCCCTTTTTGTCCATCAAGATTTGCTTTATATATTTAAATGCTCCTATGTTGAGTGCATAAAGGTTTACAAGGGTTATATCCTCTTGTTAGTCTGTTCCCTTTATCATTATGTAGTATCTTGTTTTGTCTCTTACCATAGCCTTTCCTTTAAAGTCTGTTTTGTCAGTCTGACCAGTGGTGATGCAGTGGATAAAATATTGACACAGAATGCTGGGGTCACTTGTTTGAAACCCAAGGTCACTGGAGCTGAGTGCAAGCTGTTGTAAGCACAGCATCACTGCCTTGAGCAGGGAAATTATCCACATGATCCCAAAGCTCATCAGATTGAGACCATAGGTCACTGGCATGAAAAGCTCAAGGTCACTGGCCTGAGTAAGGGGACACTGGCTAGGTGCTGTCTGAGGCTATCCACTGGATGCTAGCCTGGGTAGCTCCTCAAGGGATGCATGGGTAGGGTGAATGTTGTTAACAGGGTTAATGGGAAGTGTCAGAAACAGCATCTGCTTTTGTCAGACCAACTAGGATTTTGATAGGAGAAAAAATGTCTCCTACCAGTACCACTGACTCAGGAGAATGTTTCAACAGATTTCTGTCCCTCCAACACACACCATAAATTATTCAATGTACCACATTCATATATGAACTTGGTGCTTTTCAAATAACTACATCTGTGTGGGAATCAGAAAAGTACAACCTAGGTTTCCTAGGCTCTCCTAGATGTAAGCCCCACTAGTTTTCAAAGCCAGATGTTATGGGGCTCCTCTTCATGGTTCAGATCCTGCAGGCTATGACTTGGGTGCCTCACTCTCTGAAGATGACCTCCACAGTTTTGATATAGCTCCCATTTGTGAGTCACCACATGGAGAGTGGGGAGTAGTGTCGGTCCTGTCTAGACTTAATCTCTACCCCTCCTGCCCATATCCATTTCAATGTGGCTTTTTCTTTACATCCATAGTTGTAGAAAGTCTGTTCTATTGGTTTTCAGGCTGTTCTCAGAGACAGCTGTGCTATTAATGTAGTTTTAGTTTTGGTGTCAAGCCATTTTAGCTTGTCTGTGAAATGTCAGTCTTCGTGGTTAGTGCATTGCACCCACAACAAGTGTGTCTCTGGATTGAATCACTGAGTCACTCAAATTTATTTTTTCCTGCTCTGATTGGGTGTTTTTTGTTATCTTATCTGTCAAATGGCTGATTTGATTCTGCTTTATCTATTTCAGATATCACTTTATTTCTGACTAGTTCTTTTTTTAAGGTTTCTGTGTCCTTTTTTATGTTATTGTAGCTCTCACTAAGCTCCTTGATAATCTTTTTAACAATTTGTTGAACATTATAACTGATAAATTGCTTGCCTGCCTTTCATTCCATTTGTTTTCTGGAGATTTTTCTTGTTTCATTTGGGGCATGTTTCTTTGTGCACCTATTTTGGCTGCTTCTTTATGTTTGTTTCTACATATTAGCTAGATCTGCTATAACTTCCAGTCTTAGTAGGGTGACCTTTTGTAGTAGGTATTCTGTAGGACCCAGTGGAATATTCCCTTTGATCACCTGATCTGAATGTTCCTGGAATGCCTCTTGTGTGGTTACAGGGGCATTCCCATTGTAATTGAGTCTTGATTGCTATTGGCCAATCCATGCATGGGATTGAACTTCAGATTAGCTGACTATGAGAATCAACTTTGACCATGGTGTATAAGCTGTTGTGCAGGTGATGGCCACACAAAACAGAATTCACCTTATCAGGGTGAATTATTTGGATATGCTGTTTGCTTATTGGACTCTACACTGATGTTGCCTGAAACTAGCCACTAGGTATGTTGGTTCTGGGCCTCTTGGAAGGAACTCTGGTGTAGGCTAATGGCCGATGCTGCCTGTGACTAGCCTTAGGCAAACCGTTACTACAAAGTAATCCACAATTTCTGACTGCCTATGCTTGGCCCGAATATGCACAAGAAGGACCAAGACATGCAACAACATTGGCTTTTACCAGCTTTGGGCCCAGGGGACAGGTCAGCAAAGTTCCAAGGCATCCTGAGATCTGTCTCCACCTGTTTCTGCATGCCGACTCCCTGTTATCCTCAGTCACTGAAAGAGCTCTGGCAACACTTGAGTTGCATGAGGTAGGTTCTCAGTGAGTCACCAGATAGAAGTGAGTGGTGTTCACCAGAATGGTATTTAATTTAATGCTGTTCCCAGGTTAAGTGCACTCAGCAAATGTCCCAGGATATACCAAGTCTAGCTGTCAACCACTGGGTGCTTGCATATTGTTGTGGTGGATCAGGATCTCAGAGAGTTGTCAGGGTAAGGCCAGCAAAGTTTATCAGGTGCAAACAGACCAAGATTTGGCCAAGTAAAAGGAGGACTCTGCACTGGTTGGGTGTGTGACGGAAAAACGGTCCCTGTTCTAGAGCCACCCAACTCAGTCTGTCCTCAATTTTGCTAGGAGCCCAATCTCAGCAGGGTGAGATTGCCAGAATTTGTAAAATGGGCTATGAGTTTTCCATGAGGGGCGGTGCCAGTCAGGCTTTGGGGAAGGTGAGGGTCATGACCCCTGCTCCAAAGCTACACAACTCAGTTTGTCCTGGATTCTGTCTAAACCTCAGCAGGATGGATCCACCAGGAGTCAGAAGGGTAGGGTTGCTAAGAGCCTGGATAATGAGGTCAGCAGATCTCCCATGAGTGGTAAGTACCAGTTAGGTTCATGGCAAAGTAGGGAGAATGGCTCCCTCCCCAAAGCAATGCAATTCAGTCACTGTCACCCCCTGAGTTTTCTCATACTTCTACACCTTGTCCCAGACAGCTGACACATCAGCAGGGCCATGTTTTGCAGGGTTGGGTTACAGGGAGTTCAGAATGTAGGGCTTTTATCTTCCCAAGCTCATGCCATATGGAGGGGAGTGTTTTACCCCCTCCCCCCAAAAAAATGGTTTCTGTAGTAGGAAAAATATCTCAGCTCAGGAATCATGGTAGCTGTCCCTACTATTCTCTCCTCAGAAACACAAACCCCAGTCCTCTTTATGTGATTCTAGTCTGCTCTACCCTTCCTTGACTAGAACACAGGGTGAGTGGTTGTAAAGGAGATTTTTTGCACCTTCCCTTTAAGAGGTGGCCTGTGTCTCTAGAAGATTCCTGTCTCTTCCTGATGGACAGAATCCCCAATGATTTTCACAGCCAGATGTTATGTGGATGCTTGGGCTCTGATGCTCTGTGGTGGGGCACTCAGTTTGGGGTTTAGACCCCACACTTCGCAAGGGTAACCTTTGTAGCTGAGGTATCCCTCTAGAACCTCACCCACCTCTTGTGAAACCAGGGCCTGTCCTTTTTTGCCTTTCCCCACTTCTTATCAGTCTCAATGAGGCTTCTTCTCTAAACCCTTGGTTATTAAATTTCTTTTCAGCTAGTCTTCTGTTGGTTGTTCAGGTTGCTTGCTCTGTAAATCAAATCTGGTCCTAGGAGGAGGTGAGTATAACATCCACTAACTCTGTCACCATTCTGTTAACTTGGGCTTCATTTCTTGATTAAGAAAAAAACCTTCAGATAAAAAAATCTCAATTCATTTTGAAGTCACAAATTTTATTTAATTTGTTTTAAAGGTCTCAGATGATAAAACTGGAACACATTTTAATACCTTGTTTAAGAATATGCATCTAATAATCAGATTAAGAAGGGCCAAAAATATGAATACACTAGGAAGATTGTACAGCTTCCTGGAAATGCAGCTGGAGTGAGAGAGGTCATCAGGTCACAGGGAGGGCATAGAAGCCAATAGTGATGTTGGGCAACATTATTATCTCTGTATATCTCAGTTGCTCATCTTTAAAATAGAAATAATAATAGTTTATACAGTGTTTGTAGAGTGATCTCCATACTGAAGTTCTCATACTCCATTAGTAGACAGACTGCTATGGTACAAAAAGAAAATATAAGAACTTCTATTTGTTTATTCATATCACTCTTTTAATTTGTATTTTTGTTTATTATTATAAGTATATATAACATAATAGGGTGGTATATTTACATACTTAATATTAAATTAACAAACACTTGGCCCAGGTTGGTTGGCTCAGTGGTAGAGCATTGGCCCGGCATGAAGTCCTGGGTTCAATTCACAGCCAGGGCACATAGGAGAAGAGCCCATCTGCTTCTCCACCCTTTCCCCTCTACTGTCTCACTATCTCTCTCTTCCCCATCTGCAGCCAAAGCTCCACTGGAACAAAGTTGGCCCGGGGGCTGAGGATGGCTCCATGACCTCCGCCTCAGGTGTTAGAATGGTTCCAGTTGCAAGGAAGCAACACCCCAGATAGACAGAGCATCACCCCCTAGTGGGCATGATGGGTGGATCCCGGTCAGGCACATGCAGGAGTCTCTCTGCCTCCCTGCTTCTCACTTCAGAAATATACCAAAAAAATAATTAATTAATTAACAAACACAATTTGTCGGTTCATGCTCTATGTTTTACTAACGGAGACTGTTGGCTTAATTCAGTGCTTAGCACATGGCAAGTGCTCAGTAAATGTTAGTTATCATCAAATTAATATTGATAATTATGATTATATCAGTATGAGTAAAAGGATTAGTTGTGCTTATTTGGTTCATTGTCTTGCCTCCATTGATGAAATTGTGAAGCATACAAAAGTCAAAGATCACTATTATCAGAACAAATGACAAATCAACCACAAATAAATAATGCTTTTATTGTTATCATTTTAAAAGTATGGGGAAATATTATGGTCAATAAAGAAGGAAAAGAGATTTTAATTTTCATGTCCTTAGAGTCTAAACACTGAATACCTTGAAAAGTATTTGCTATTGGTCCAGGCTTAAGTTGTACAAGATCAATTTGTTTATTTTTTCTTATTTTTAAATCTTCACTCATATGAAGCACATGATCCCCAAATTGTGGGAATTCAGGACATCCCTTGGTCCTTCAAGGCAGCCAGGTCCAAGATTTGGGCGTCTAATCTGGGAACGTACTTCTCCAGCCCAGCCTGTTTCCCTGCCATTCTTCGCAAGAACTGTGTGTATGGCACCAGACTTACTTTCCCAGAAGTGCTTCTGGGACCAAAGTCTGCACAAAGGGGCTGTTAAATGTGTTTCCCTCCCTGCTGGCTCAGCTGACTCCTGGGCCTCAGGTCACATACAGCTCATAGTTCCTATCAACTTTTCCCAAAGGACCCCTGGGCTCCTGCAGGAGCCAGCACTTCCCTGGAACAGGAAGTTCTATTTACACTGTCTTGGAGCCTGGTGCTCATCCATAAAAGGGAAAAGAGTCCTTTAGGAAAAGGGCAGGGTGTTTGGAAACTCTTTAAAAGTGAAAGCTTTGCAACCAGTTTCTGTTGCTGTGCGCTGTTGTTTGATAAAAATTTCAGAATATAAAAACATACGCTTTTTGGACTAGTTGAACAATAAATCTGAAATTGCACTAAAGGAAAGATATGAGGAGAACGTCATGTGAACCCTTCAGAATGTGCATCTACAGCAGTTATTTCTTTCTTTGACCTTCTAGAGCATAATTCCATGCAGCCATGCTGGTTTACACAAGAGTTATCCAATCATACTTCAAATGAGGAAGAGAAGCTCTCCACACTTTGCAGTATCATAATGTTTAGGTTTACAGATGTTGCTACTAATTTTCCAGCCTGGTGTCTAGCATGTTTTTAAACACAATTTAAATTATTAAAATAATTGCTAATCACGCTTAATACAAATGATAATTATGAATAATTATTATAAATTGTTACAAAGTTAAGTGCATTGCACATATAAACTCATTTAATTCTCATGACAACCTTGTGAATTAGGTACTATCAGAATTCCCAATGAACAGATGACACAAAGACGCTAAGTAACTTGGCTAAAGTCATGGTAAGTAGTGAAGCCAGGATGAAAACCCTGGGAATCTAGTCTCATATATTGATACCCTAGAGATTATATTCTACTCTCTTTTATACTCTGCCTAACCATGTTCTAAGCAATTTAGATACATTATTAGCATGTATAATATTGAACAACACAAATAATGTGGCAAAGTTTCATGAGCTAAAATATCCCATCATTTTTTAATTTTTATTTTCTTTAATTTTTTAAGTGATTTTAATTCGTTGTGTTTACATAGTTACAAGTGTACCCCTGAATATATCTCCCACCCTCCCCCCTTGTTCTCCTTGATACCCCCTTTGCCTTCTACCCCCACCACCTTCCCCCTTTTCCTCCATAATTTACTATCCTGCCCTCTATCTCTCTGTGTTATGTTTATATACTTTCACTAATGTCTTTCCATTCTTTGATTCCTTCCTCTCTTCCCCTTTCCCTCTGGACCCTTTGACCCTTTCTCTGACTCTCTTCTATTCCTCAGTTCTCATTGTTCATTAGATTCCTCATATGAGTGAAGTCATATGATATTTTTCTTCCTCTGCCTGGTTTATCTTGCTTAGCATAATAGACTCCAGTTCCATCCATGTTGATGCAAAGGGTAAGATTTCCTTCTTTTTCACAGCTGTGTAGTATTCCATTATGTATATGTACCAAAGCTTTGTAAACAATGCTTCAATAAACATGGAGGTGCATTTCTTGTTTTGAATCAGTGATTTGTTATTCTTAGGATATATTCCTAGAAGTGGATAGCTGGGTCAAAAGGCTACTTATAATTTTTTGAGGAATTTCCATATTGTTTTCCACAATGGCTGCACCAGTCTGCATTCTCACCAGCAGTGCAGGAGGGTTCCCTTTTCCTCGCACCCTCTCCAGCACTTGTTCTGTGTAGTTTTGTTAAAGAGCACCACTCTGATAGGTGTGAGGTGGTATCTCATTGTGGTTTTAATTTGCATTTCTCTAATGCTTAGTGATGTTGAACATTTTTTCATATGCTCATTGGTCATCTGTATGTTCTCTTTAGATAAGTGTCTATTCAGTTCTTTTGCTCAGTTTTTGATTAAATTGTTTACTTTCCTGGTGTTGAATTTTACAAGTTCTTTGTAGATTTTGGTTATTAACCCCTCATTGAACGTGGTGGCAAATATGTTCTCCCATTGTGTGGATTGTTTTTTTATTTTGTTCATGGTGTCTTTTCCTCTGCAAAAGCATTTTAGTTTGATATAGTCCCATTATTCATCCTGTCCTTTATTTCATTTGCCCGTGGAGTTAAATTAGCAAATATATTGCTGCAAGAGATATCAGAGAGCTTACTGCCTATGTTTTCTTCCAAGATGGTCATGGTTTCATGACTTACTTTCAAGACTTTTATCAAACATTTTGAGTTTATTTTTGTGACTGGTGTAAGTTGGTGGTTGTTGGACAGATAAAATATATTATGCTCACTTTGTTAAAGATGGCGCTGCCCATGTGGGAGCCCATCACCCAGGTGATATTAGTTGCTCTTATGCTTGAGTAACTATATTATTGCGTGTGGGGGACAGGCTGTAAGCAGGCAGGATTGTTATAGCCGAAGGCTTAGGGGTTTTTTTTGTTTTTTTGTGGGGTTTTTTTGGTTATTTTTAAATTTTTTTTTTACAGGGACAGAGAGAGAGAGCCAGAGAGAGGGATAGATAGGGACAGACAGACAGGAACGGAGAGAGGTGAGAAGCATCAATCATTAGTTTTCATTGTCATTGCAACACCTTAGTTGTTCATTGATTGCTTTCTCACATGTGCCTTGACCTTGACCGTGGGCCTTCAGCAGACCGAGCAACCCCTTGCTGGAGCCAGCGACATTGGGTCCAAGCTGACAGGCTTTTCCTCAAGCCAAATGGGCCCACACTCAAGCTGGCGAGCTCGGAGACTCAAACCTGGGTCTTCCGCATTCCAGTCCGACACTCTATCCACTGCGCCACCGCCTGGCCAGGCCAAAGGCTTAGTTTTAAGACTAAGCTTTTCCCCACACCCTTGACTGATTACATGATGTAGGGTGGTGCACTCTCATGAGGAATTCCATTATGCCTCGGATAAGTGGCTTTGTATCAGAGACTTTCTTATTTGTAGATTGGCTTAAAAATTTGGATTTCTACACTATAAAGTGGGCAGACCGGGAGCTTGCTCTCTCTCGGTTCCTGATATTAGCATTAGGAAGGAGAGCAGAGTAAGGTCACGTGGAGGAAGCCAGGAGAAGCAGCCAAGATGGCAGAGTGCCGAAGGAGAAGCCAGTTTGTGTAGAGAGAAGGAGATGGGAAACAGGTGATTAAGGCTGGTGAGCTAGAAACCTTTGATTCTAGGAAACTCGGATAAGTCAATAGCTTTGTGAGCACTGAATGAGTGGGTTTTGGAGCCCAGTGTGTGTTTTTACTTGCCCGCCGGGTGCAAGCTAGGATCAAAGATGATGGCCCGATCTCATCATTTCTTATGGCTGAGTAGTATTCCATAGTATATACATACCAAAGCTTTTTAATACACTCATCCTCTGATGGACACTTGGGCTGTTTCCAGATCTTCGCTATTGTGAACAATGCTGCCACAAACATGGGGGCGCATTTCTTCTTTTCGAACAGTGCTATGGTGTTCTTAGGGTATATTCCTAAAAGTGGAATAGCTGGGTCAAAAGGCAGTTCGATTTTTAATTTTTTGAGGAATTTCCATACTGTTTTCCACAGTGGCTGCACCAGTCTGCATTCCCACCAGCAGTGCAGAAGGGTTCCCTTTTCTCCACATCCTCGCCAGCACTTGTTCTGTGTTGTTTTGCAGATGAGCGCCATTCTGACTAGTGTGAGGTGATATCTCATTGTGGTTTTAATTTGCATTTCTCTAATGATTAGTGATGTTGAGCATTTTTTCATATGCCTATTGGCCATCTGTATGTCCTCTTTGGAGAAATTTCTATTCATTTCTTTTGCCCATTTTTTGATTGGATTGTTTGTCTTCCTGGTGTTGAGTTTTATAAGTTCTTTATAAATTTTGGTTATTAACCCCTTATCAGACGTGCTGTCGAATATGTTCTCCCATTGTGTGGTTTGTCTTTTTCTTTTGTTTTTATTGTCTTTAGCTGTGCAAAAACTTTTTAGTTTGATATAGTCCCATTTGTTTATCTTGCCTTTTATTTCATTTCCCCTTGGAGATAAATTGGCAAATATATTGCTGCTACAGATGTCAGAGAGCTTGCTGCCTACGTTTTCTTCAAAGATGCTTATGGTTTCACGGCTTACGTTTAAGTCTTTTATCCATTTTGAGTTTTTTTTTGTGAATGGTGTAAGTTGATGGTCTAGTTTCATATTTTTGCAGGTAGATGTCCAATTTTCCCAACACCATTTGTTAAAGAGGCTGTCTTTACTCCATTGTATGTTCTTTCCTCCTTTGTCAAATATCAGTTGTCCATAAAGCTGTGGGTTTATTTCTGGGTCCTCTGTTCTGTTCCATTGATCTATGTGCCTGTTCTTATGCCAGTATCAGGCTGTCTTGAATATAATGGCCTTGTAGTAAACCTTGATATCCGGAAGAGTGATACCTCCTGCTTTATTTTTTCTTTTTAAGATTGCTGAGGCTATTTGTGTTCTTTTTTGGTTCGGTATAAATTTTTGGAATATGTGTTCTATATCTTTGAAGTATGTCATTGGTATTTTAATTGGTATTGCATTGAATTTATATATTGTTTTGGGTAATATAGACATTTTAATGATGTTAATTCTTCCTAGCCATGAGCACGGTATATGCTTCCACTTGTTTGTATCTTCCTTGATTTCTTTTATCAATGTTTTATAATTTTCCAAGTACAAGTCCTTAACCTCCTTGGTTAAATTTACTCCTAGGTACTTTATTTTTTTTGCTGCAATAGTGAAGGGGATTGTTTCCTTAATTTCTTTTGCTTACAGTTCATTTTTGGTATATAGAAATGCCTCTTATTTCTGAGTATTAATTTTATATTCTGCCACCTTGCTGAATTCATTTATCAGGTCCAGTAGTTTTTTGACTGAGACTTTACTGTTTTCTATATACAATATCATATCATCTGCAAATAATGACAGTTTTACTTCTTCTTTTCCAATTTGGATGCCTTTTATTTCTTCTTCTTATCTGATTGCTGTAGCTAGGACTTCCAGAAATATGTTGAATAAGAGTGGTGAAAGGGGGCACCCCTGCCTAGTTCGGATCATTTACAACAAAATGGATGGACCTTGATAACATTATACAGTGTGAAATAAGTAAATCAGAAAAAAAAACTGAGAACAGCATGAATTCATACTGTTCCACATAGGTGGGACATAAAAGTGAGACTATGAGACATGGACAAGAGTGTGGTGGTTATGGGTGGGTGGAGAGAGGAGAGAGTAGGATAGGGAGGAGGGGAGGGGCACAGGGAAAACCAGATAGAAGGTGACAGAAGACAATTTGACCTTGGGTGATGGGTATGCAACATAACTGAGTGATAAGATAACCTGGAGATGTTTTCTTTGAACATATGTACCCTGATTTATTGGTGTCTCCCCATTAAAATTAATAAAAAAAAAAGATGATGGCCCACCAGTTTTTGGCTCCATTGTTTCATTACTGACTGTCTGAATCAAGTGCGAACCTGCATGGGCCAGGTGGTTGTGATTGTGGCCGTAGCTACTGACTTTACAGTGGTCTAGTTTCATTTTTTTACATGTGTTGGTACAATTTTACCAGCACCATTTGTTAAAGAAACTGTCTTTACTCCATTTTATGCTGTTACCTCCTTTGTTGACCATAAAGGTGTGAGTTTATTTCTGGGTTCTCTATTCTGTTCCATTGATCTGTATACCTGTTCTTATGCCAGTACCAGGCTGTTTTGAATACAATGGCCTTGTAGTAAACTTGATATCAGGAAGTGTGATACCCCCAACTTTATTATTTTTTTACAAGATTGCTGAGGCTATTTGTGTTTCTTTTCGGTTCCACATAAATGTTTGGAATATTCTATATCTTTGAAGTATACCATTGCTATTTTAATAGGAATTGCCTTGAATTTATAGATTGCTTTGGATAGTATAGACATTTTAATGATGTTTGTTCTTCCTATCCATATACACAGTATATGCTTCCACTTGTTTGTATCTTCCTTGATTTCTTTTATCAATGTTTTATAATTTTCCGAGTACAGGTCTTTAGACTCCTTAGTTAAATTTACTCCTAGGTACTTTTTGTTTTGTTTTGTTGCTATAGTGAAGGAGATTGTTTCCTTAATCTCTCTTTCAGACAGTTCATTGTTGATATATATAAATGCATTGAATATTAATTTTATAATCTGCTACCTTCTTGAATTTATTTATCAGTTCTAGTAGTTTTTTGACTGAGACTTTAGGGTTTTCTATGTACAGTATCAAGTTATCAGTAAATAATGAAAGTTTTACTTCTTCTTTTCCAATTTGGATGCCTTTTATTTCTTCTTCTTGTCTGATTGCTGTAGCTAAGACTTCCAGAACTATGTTGAATAAGAGTGGTCCCTGCCTTGTTCCTATTCTTAAGGGGATTGTTTTTAGTTTTTGCCCATTGAGTATGATGTTGGTTGTGGGTTTGTCATGGATGACCTTTATCATGTTGAGGTATGTTTCCTGTATTCCCACCTGGATGAGAGTTTTGATCATAAATGGGTGCTGGATTTTGTCAAATGCTTTTTCTGCATCTATTTATATTATCAGGTGGTTTTTATCCTTCGTTTATATGATGAATCATGTTAATTGATTTGCAAATATTGTACCAGCCTTGTCTCCCTAGAATAAAACCCACTTGATTATGATGTATAATTTTTTTCATGTATTGCTGTATCCAATTTACTAATATTTTGTTAAGAATTTTAGCATCTAATTTCATCAGGGATATTGGCCTATAGTTTTCTTTCTTTGTTGTGTCTTTACCTGGTTTTGGAATGAGGATTATAGTTACTTCATAAGAGAAGTTTGGAAGTTTCCTCTCCTCTTGAATTTTTTGAAATAACTTGAGAAAGATAGGAGTTAGTTCTTCTTTGAATATTTGGTAAAATTTGCCTGTGAAGCCATCAGGCCCAAGACTTTTGTTTGTTGGGAGTTTTTTGAAAACTGTTTCAATCTCTTTGGTGTAATCGATCTGTTTAGGTTTCTGATTCTTTCATATTAATTTTTGAATGATTATATTTTTCAAGAAATTTATCCATTTCATCAAGGTTGTCTCATTTGGGGGCATACAGTTCTTCATAGTGTTTTCTTACAATCCTTTGAATCTCTGCTGTGTTAGTTGTTACTTCTCCTCTTTCATTTCTAATTTTATTTATTTGAGCCCTCTTTCTTTTTTCTTGGTGAGTCTGGTTAAAGGTTCATCAATTTTGTTTACCTTTCCAAAGAACCAGTTCTTGGTTTTATTCATCTTCTGTATTGTCTTTTTGTTTTGTTTGCCTCTATGTCATTTATTTTCACTCTGATCTTTATTATTTCCTTCCTTCTACTTCCTCTAGGCTTTGTCTGTTGTTCTTTTTCTAGTTCTTTTAGATGCAGGGTTAAGTTGTTTATTTGAGCTTTTTCTTGCTTCTTAAGGCATGCCTGTAATGCTATGAACTTCCCTCTCAGGACTGCTATTGCTGTGTCCCATAAATTTTGAGTTGTTGTATGTTCATTTCCTTTGTTTCAGGAATTTTTTTTATTTATTCCTTGATCTCATTGTTAACCCATTCATTATTTAATAGCATGCTATTTAGTCACCAAGCATTTAAATGTTTTTCAGTTTTTCTATTGTAGTTGATTTCTAGTTGCATGCTGTTGTGGTCAGAGAAGGTGCTTGATATGATTTCAATCTTCTTAAATTTATTAAGACTCATTTTGTGTCCTAACATATAGTCTATTCTAGAGAATGTACCATGAGCACTTACAAAGAATGTATATTCTGCTGCTTTGGTGTGAAAGGTTCTGAAGATATCTATTAAATCCAGTTGATCTAATGTGTCATTTAAGTCCACTGTTTCTTTGTTAATTTTCTGTCTGGAGGTTCTATCCATTGATGTTAGTGGGGTATTAAAATCCCCTGCTATTATAGTATTGCTGTTGATCTTGCCCTTTTTGTCCATCAACATCTGTTTATATACTTAGGTGCTCCTATATTAGGTGCTTATATATTTATAATAGTTATATCTTCCTGTTGTAATGCTCCTTTTATTATTATGTGGTGACCTTCTTTATCTCTTACTATAACCTCTGCTTTTAAGTTTATTTTGTCAGATATTAGTATTGCTACTCCAGCTTGTTCTTTCTTTCTGTTTGCATAAAATATTTATTTCCATCCCTTTACTCTCAGTCTATGTGTACCTTTTGTTCTGAAGTGGGACTCTTGTAGGCAGCATATGTATGGGTCCTGTTTTCTTATCCATGCAGCTACCCTATGTCTTTTGATTGGAGCATTTAATTCATTTACATTTAAGGTTATTATTGATATGTAGTTGTATTGCCATTTTATTCTTTAGATCTATAATCCTCTTTTTCTCAATTTCTTTTTTCCTTTTCTCTTTCTACAGCAAGCCCCTTAACATTTTCTGTTGTATTGGTTTGGTTGTAATGAATTCCTTGAGGATTTTTTTTGTCTAAGAAGCTTTTTATTTCTCCTTCAATTTTAAATGATAATTTTGCTGGAATAAGAAGTCTTGGTTGTAGGCTATTGTTTTGCATTACTTTAAATATTTCTTGCCATTTCCTTTTGGCCTCAAGTGTTTCTGTTGAAAAGTTGAATGTCATTTTTATGGGGGTTCCTCTATAGGTAATTGATTTATTTCCTCTTGCTTCTTTAAGTATTTTTTCTTGATCTCTTAACTTTGTTATTTTAATTATGATGTGTCTTGATATAGGTCTCACTGGGTTTCTTTATAGGGACTCTCCATGATTCTTGAATTGTGTGACTTTTTCCTTTAGCAATTTAGGAAAATTTTCAGCTATGATGTTTTCAAACAGGTTCTCTATCCCTTGTTCTTTCTGTTCTCCTTCAAGAACCCCTATGATGCAGATGTTATTTCTCTTTATATTGTTACAGAGTTCTCTTATAGTTTCCTCAGAAATTTTGAGCCTCTTTTCTTTTTGCTGCTCTGTTTCTGTGTTTTTTTTAATCTTGTCCTCTAATTTGCTGATTAGATCCTCTGCTTCATCCAGCCTGCTATTGATTCCTTCTAGTGTAGTCTTCATTTCTGATATTGTAATTGCCATTTCTGATTGATTCTTTTTTATGGTTTTAGTGTCCTTTTTGATGCTTGCAATTTCTTTATTTAGGTGCTCATTAATTCCATCCATTGTAGCTTTGAGATCCTTAAGCATCCTAACAATCACTATTTTAAACTCTGCATCCAGTAATTTAATTACTTCCATCTCATTTAGTTCTTTTTCTGCGGATTTTTCTTGTTGATTCATATGGTTTACATTCCTCTGTCTTCCCATTCTTTCTGTGTGTGTTTTGCAAGCTTGTTAGAGTTGTGGGTCTGAGGTTGGTTTATGGAATGTGGCTTCTCCTCCAGGACTTTATTCCTCAGCCTCTGCTTGTTGCTTGGATTTTAATTCTCCTTAACTAGTAAAGGCATTTAAAAGTCTTAATTTCCTTCCTGTTTGTTTGTTGAGTCCAGCAGGAAGCTTTTATGTCTGCTGATCCCAGCAGGGGCTTCTGTCTTTAGGAGGGGGGAAGTGGGTGTATCTTGTTTTTTTGTGTGGGGTTTTTTTTTTTTTTTTTTTTAGTTGAAAATGTATCCAGGAATGCAGTGGGTGAGACCTCTGAGATTCTGAAGATGTCTTCTGCCCAGTGCCTCTCTGGGGGCAGAATGCATTCTCAGTATGAAGGGGGAAATGTAGCTTGGGTCTTCTTGGAAACCTGAGTCGCTGCCCCTCCCCTTTACTGCCTCCTTTCTGAACAATCTTTCATGCTGATTGGAGCTGGACAGCTTTTTGGAGGTGGATCAACTGGTTCCACGTTTGGCTAGTGCAGGGCAGAGGGAACAACTCTTCCCCCAGCTATGGCTGCCTCTGCACTGGAGAATGACTCAGGTTAGCTCAAGCTCTCCTTTCCCCATCACCGCTTGTGTCTCTGTGTCTCGATCTCTCCACTCTCCTCATGTAAGACCAGTCCTCTCAGACCTCCTAACCCCTGGAGCTCCAGGCAAGTGGCTGTGAATGATATTTTCTGTGCTGACCCTTTAAGGCTGCACTTTCTTTCTTCAGCCGCTTCCCACAGACAGAACTCTCACTCTTCTCCCCACTCAATGCTGTCAGGCTGTTTCCTCCAATCCCTGGTTTTTTAGGCTGAGGCTCTGGTCCTGGGACTGAGGACCCCACCTCTCAGGGTTTCTCTCCTTGCAATGGGAGCCCTTCTGGACCCTCAGCCTCAACCTTCCTTTGCTCCTGGGAGCAGAAGAGCCCTCACTGTTACCCCCACACTCCCTACCAGGATTGGTGTGGATTCTTCTGTGATCTTTGGTTTTTAAGTCCTGTTCTTTTAGTCCAAAGTTTGTTTTTCATGATAATTGTTCTTAAATTAATTTTTAATCCAGTTTGGTCATGGGAAGTGGCAGTCTGTGAGTCTGCCTACTTCACTGCCATCTTGGAATCTGTCCCATCATTTTTTATTTACTCAGCACTTGCTAACATCTAAGACCATCAATAGCTAAATAACTGGATTAATTCTGATGTGATTGGGACTGGCGATATAGGCCAGCAGCCAGCATCATTGTTGTGAGCATCTGTGCAATGGTGGTTGGAGGTCACCATTTATCCAGCTACATCTGCCCTGCCCTCTGCATCACCATTACTTCGAAGCCCCGCATTTCATTAGGTTCCCTGCATGTCACTGCTGCAGTAGGATCCACTGCCACACTTTTCACTGCCTGAAACATGTTCCCTCACCATTCAGGCCCTCCAGTTCACCTTTCAAACTCCAGCTTAAGCATCATCTTTCCTGACCACTGCAGAGATTAATCTTTTCTGCCTCTTTGTGTTCCCTAGGCCTTGTTGCCTTCACTTATTGCTTGTAGGTCAGTGCATCACTAGTTCTTTACAGTGCCAACCTGTAGGCCCTTAAGAACAGAACTGTGTTTTTTTGCAACTGTTACGTGCCTTCACTTGACTGGTGCCTCATGCAGAGTATGCAGTTGGTAAAGATGAAGTTGACTTGTTAAACTAACTATATCATCTTCTTTGAATGTTACTCTCTGTAAAGCCAGTAGTCAAGGCCACAATCAGAGCCGCCTGACCCGTGCAGGTTCACATTAGATTCGGACAGTCGGTAATGAAACAACGGATCCAAAAACTGGTGAGCCATCAGCTTTAATTCTACCTTGCACCTGGCGGGCAAACAAAAACACACACTGGGCTTCAAAACCCACTCATTCAGTGCTCACAAAGCTATTGACTTATCCGAGTTTCCTAGAATCAAAGGTTTCTAGCTCACCAGACTTATTCACCTCTGTTTCCCATCTCCTTCTCTCTGCACAAACTCTGCACAAACTGGCTTCTTCCTCAGCATTCTGCCACCTTGGCTGCCTCCTCTCCTCCATGTGGCCTTAATCTTCTCTCCTTTCTAATACTAACCTCAGGAACAGAGAGAGCAAGCTCCCGGTCTGCCCCACTTTATAGTGTAGGAATCCAAACCTTTAATCCAATCTACAAACAAGGAAGTCTCTGATACAAAGTCACTTATCTGAGGCATAATGGGAGGATTCCTCATGAGCGTGCACCACCCACATCATCCAATCAGTCAAGGGTGTGGGGAAAAGCTAACTCTTAAAACTTGCACACGGACAGCGCCATCTTTAACAAAGTGAGCATAATATATTTTATCTGCCCAACACTCTCCCAAACCTATAGGCCTCTGTCATGAGGACTTCCTCAGGGAAGCACCTCAGGAGATTTAGAAATGGTTTTGGGTTCCAGCAATCTAGAGGTTATTAGTGATTCTAATATGAGCCATATTAAAGTGAGATTCAAAGCAACTGGAAGGTGGGAAAGCAATAAGAAAACTATAGACAACCTACTGGAATAATCTGATTGTGAATGGTAACAACTATTAGGCCAGCAGCTGAGGGATACAAGGGGAAGGATGGGTTTTGTGTCTTGCTTGTCTAGTTATTGTTACCATTGTTAGGATGGCAGAGACCTTTGTATATTGAAGGGCAGAGGGAATGGGTAAGGAGATAGGAGGGAATGATGAAGGCAATAACTGAGAGCCTAAGGTTTGGGAGAAAACAGTAAGTAACGGCCTCTCTACATAATCACTTTTCTCAAGTGAGTTTTCTATAGCTGTCTTGTTGCTTTCTTCACCTCTATTTCCTTCTCATCTCACTTCAATGTGGTGTTTATCGGGGTCATTAATGACCTCACATTGCTATAACCATATACCTCTTCTCAGTATCATCAGTTTCAAAGCATGATGGAAAATAAATCTTTTGAAAGAGTGAACAGCTGCTCCACTGTATCGAAAGGAGAGAAAAATTAGGGCAGATGCAAGTGGTGGTGGAGAATTGGTAACAAGAAATCAAGAGAGGTCTTGCCTGATATTTGTGTTTTTTACAGAACTGTGAAGCAAAATAAATGAGGAAGAGGTGGCTCACATTTAAGGTTGAAGGAAATTGAAAATGTCCAAAAAGGTTTTTTTCAGAGTGCAGGAGAGTAAATAAATCAGAGAGGCATATTGAGTTTGCCAGCAAAAAGGGGCAACCCATGTGCTTGGTGATCAAGTGCAGATAGTAATACCAACCTGCCTGTTTGGGAAACTTTCCACCCACAGTGCTCAGCTGCCTGGTGCAAAGACAGATAGTGAGTAGAGTTCATTCAGATTTGAGTTTTCGGGTATGTGCAACAAGAGGAATGTGTGTGATTTTAGAGTGCTTGGAAAAAAGTGGCTGATATGATGGGCCCCGGTATCTAACTTAAATTTTAGGGAAGTTCAGAGAGGATGTGCCATGAACAGGGAGAAAGTGGGATCGTGCCAAAGACATCAGAGGTAGAAAGATGGTCATGGTGGAAATCCTTGCACAAGAAGCTGCAGTGACAGGCTTTGTGGCCAGCGTAGAGTATGTTTGAATTTGTGATTTTGGAGGTGGAGAAATTTCAAAAGATAAATTATTTCAAACTTTACATTTTTTCCAGTGAGAGAGGGAAGTGGTGATGCAGCAGAAAATAAGGTCATTGAGTCAAAGGGCTAAGAAGTCGCAGAGTCAGATGTGTCCAGAACGAAGGCAAACGTAAAGATGAAGAATCAGGTTCCAGAGACTGTACGGAATGGCAGTGAGTGTCTGGGAGAGGGCTTGGTGAAGCTCTCTATCATCCTTACTCGTAAAGCTCAATCGTTTTGATGAGTGAGAGGAGGTACAAGAGGACCTTGAAATGCCTTGGTCATCAATTTCCCTTTTAGGATGCGTATACTTTTAAAAGTATCCACTCAGCCATGGCCAAAATAGCACAGGTGTGAGAGCATTAGACTGAAGAAAAATATCTAATAAAAATTTATTATTTATTGGTGCCTTGAAAAGACTTGGAATAAATTTTTAGAAAAACATCAGGGAAGTTGGTGGCAGTTATGGTAAAATAAACTACTTACTTCACAGTCTCAGTGGATTTAGCTGTCTAGACAACATAGGTTGCACAGCCTACAGGGATCAGGGGTTAACATTTCCACTTATATTTTTCTTGCTCAGGTCTGAAGCAAATGCAAGGTCCACAGTCCCATACATCCCAGATTTCATAAAAATGCTCAGAAGAGAGTTGCCCTGGGTTTGTGCAGCTAGCTGTGGGTGAGGTAAAACTCCATTGATAAGCTCAACTTTTTTTTTCTTTTCCAAAGATAGAATCCAGGGGAGGCAGACAGACAGACTCCCGCATACACCTGACAGGGATCCACCCAGCATGCCCACCAGGGGGTGATGCTCTGCCCATCTGGGGTGTTGCCCTGTTGAGGCCAGAGCCATTCGAGTTCTTGAGGTGGAAGCCACGGAGCTGTCCCGGCCAACTTTGCTCCAATGAAGCCTTGGCTGCAGGAGGGGAAAAGAAAGGAGAGGGAGAAGGGTGGAGAAGCAGATGGGCACTTCCCCTGTGTGCCCTGGCCGGCAATCAAACCAAGGACTTCCACACGCCAGGCCGACGCTCTACCTCTGAGCCAACCGGCCAGGACAATAAGCTCATCTTTTTCTGATAAGGTGACCAAAATGGGTTCTTAAAGCCTTGAGACAGTCTCTTGTGCTTGAAACAGAATTAGATTTTCTGTTCCTCCTAAACCTTCTTTCTCATTCAGGACTACCTTTCTATGTCCCTAAGAATAACAACTAGTGCATATTAGCTCCAGGCATTGCTCCGATTGCTTTATGTGTGTTATTTTATTTAATCCACACAACAAAGCAACATTGTGAGGCCCTGTTATTATCATTCTCATTTAGATGAAGAATCTGAGACACAGATAGTCATTTTCCTAGGGCTTCAGGCTGGCAAAAGCTAGGTGCCATTTGTCTAGAAAGATTGTACTTCCTTCTGTGGTAAATGGGACCACCATTCCCTCTGCGGAGACCCAGGTCTCATCTTCCACTTCTCTTCCCATCATTGCTCCTCATTCCAACCACTCCCCACTGTCTTGTCCACCTCTCTCAGGCATCTCTCCCTGACTGTTCTCGTTACCAGCACCCTGGGCCAGGCTCCAGATGCTCTAGCTCTGAGTCTCTAATCTGTCGTCTTCTTTCTCAAATACAAATCTTAGAACCTGCAGAAAAGGCTTTAAATTATGTAACACACATAAAAGATTGACCCCTCCTCACTTACCCAGTTTTTATTCTCATTTCTTTGCCTCTCCCCCACTGCCTCTGAGCTCTATACTTCATACTGAACTGATTTTAAGCCACCCCAAAGGCAGCACATACTCTGTCCTTTCTAAGCCTGTGCCTCCATCCTCTCTGTCTCCAAACCTTTTTTTTTCTGTCTCTGGTACTGTACCACCCCTTGTGGTGTTTTACATGATTCTCTTCATCTTTCAGGACTCATTTTTTTAGAACCAGCTCAGAGTGTTCCCCCATCCCCAGATTCCCATAGTACTCAACCCACTGACGTATAATTTCCTGTTTAAGTATCTGTCTCCTCCCCTGACTGCCAGCCCCTTGAGGACAAGGTCACATCCTATTTACCACAGCTGTCCCAGTGCCTGGCCCAAGTCCCTGCTCCAGGTGTTTAGGAACTGTTTAGAAACAGTGTCACTGTCTCATGGCTAATGAACAGATATCAACATACTACAAAACTTGGTGTTAAAATTATTTTCAAAAGATATCTTACGACTGCTTTTCTTTGTCTCAGGTTATTAGCAGGAACTTGAAGATTAACAACGGAGTGAAAGTGGAAGCAATATGAGACCAATGAGAAATGCTCCTTTGTTCTGTTTGGAGGATAAAGGAAAAGCTCATTGGCACCCAATATGGAGGTAGTCACTGCATCTACAGAGTAATTTACTTGTTGTAACTCAAATTGTGGACTCAATAACTTTAGTTACAACTCTCACTAGAAGGTTAGCTCCCTAAGAGCACAGTGTTTGCAGTCATCCTACCAGGTAAGGAACTTGGTACTCAATAATGTTTGTTTCATGAAATGTATAAATAAAAGACATTCAGGTTTTACAACAACCTTACAAAGTTAATATCATTTTCCCTATTATACCATCAAAGAAACTGAAGTTCAGAAAGAAGTAAATAACATGTCCAAAGCTATAAGAGAGTTGTAACAAGCCTGATCAGGTGGTGGCGCAGTGGATAGAGCGTCGGACTGGGATGTGGAAGACCCGGGTTCGAGACCCCGAGCTTGCCAGCTTGAGCGCGGGCCCATCTGGCTTGAGCGAAAGATTGCCAGCTTGGACCCAAGGTCACTGGCTCCAGCAAGGGGTGGCTTGGTCTGCTGAATGCCCACGGTCAAGGCATGTGTGAGAGAGCAATCAATGAACAACTATGGTGTCGCAATGGCAATGAGAAACTAATGATTGATGCTTCTCATTTCTCTCTGTTCCTGTCTGTCTGTCCCTATCTATCCCTCTCTCTGACTCTCTCTCTGTCCCTGTAAAAAAAAAAAAAAAAAAAAAAAAAAGAGAGTTGTAACAAAACCAGGATTCATCTCCTGTCTTCTACCTCCAGGTTTTTTCTACTATTCTTAGCTGCCTATTGAAACCACCTTAGCTATGAGAGCTGTTCACTCAAACTGAAGAGTAGAATAAACTTATTTTAAAAATAATGCAAGTAGACCAGAACTTTCCTGTTTAAAATTTAAAAATTCACTGCTTATAAAACTAGATTTGGTATGCAGTCATAAAACGGAGCCATAGAAATTTCAAAGAAAAAATTATTGGTGTACTTAGCACCTGGAAGAGAGTGATTTTTGAGCGCATAGGGAGGTGAGAGGTGGAGTGACTCGGCTCCCCCTCCAGGGGAGCCACACTGCAGAGTGAACAGCAGCACAGAATAGCACAAATGTTCTGTCCTGACTGCCATGTCTGCTGCAGGCTAGCTCCAGTGACAGAGCTGCTCAGTGCACCTCTACTGTTTCTGAGCCAGCATCAAAGTACATAGGAAGTAAGCCAGTTTTTGTCTTGTGGTCTAATGGAGGAGGTTGAAGAAAGTCTTTTTTTTATTTTGTATTATGTCACTTTAGGATCAGGAAACTCCCAGATTTCCTCTATGATGAAATACATCTTTTTCTCCACTTTTCATTTGAAAAATTTTTTTCGTTTCTTAGCAAAGTTTATTCAGTAAGTCCTTACCATATCCCATGAAGACAATATGTATTTTTAGTTTCATCTGAACAGTAAGGAAATGCACTCATTGATGGAAAATGATTTCACTAAAGCCATCCAGTGAGTCAGATCCAAGATTGAACTAGTTATTAGGCATCCGGGTCTCGGTTATTAATCTTCAAGTTCCTGCTAATAACCTGAGACAAAGAAAAGCAGTCGTAAGATATCTTTTGAAAATAATTTTAACACCAAGTTTTGTAGTATGTTGATATCTGTTCATTAGCCATGAGACAGTGACACTGTTTCTAAAAGAAAAGCTCTTGTCAGTACCCTTGTAAGAATGAAATGGGGTAAGAGGTGGAAAGCACCCCCACATACACCACACATAAGATATAGTAGCTGCTCAATAAAACCTGCCACCCTCCTATTTCACTGCCCACTAATCTCTCCCCTTGTGTGAAATCTCATCAGAGAGACTCGACTCACATGCATTACAATCCTTCCTAGTCTATCTTCAAAGACCTGACATTTTCTAAGTTCAGCTTTTTTAAAAAATTGATTTTAAAGAGAGAGGAAGGAAGAGAGGAAAAAAGAGAGACAGGGAGAAAGAGAGAAACATTGACTTGTGGTTTCATCTATTCATGCATTCATTAGTTAATTATTCTTGTATGTGCCCTGCCTGGGGATCGAACCCTCAACCTTGGCTTATGGGGATGACTCTAACCAAATGATCTACCTGGTCAGGGTTAAGTTCCGCTTTTATATAGAAATAAAATGTGATGTGCACTTGGGTTGGTGCTTTATCACTCTCCAGTGCTGTTCCTTGCGGAAAAAACAAAAACTATCTTTTGTCAACAAAGTGATCTGGAGAATCTAGTGAAATGAGGAGGCTGAATTTTGCAACACTACCCAAACAACCAGCACCTCACACACTGCTGGAAAAGTTGTGTTGGATTAAATATGTTGCTGATTGTTACTTTAGGGGATCTATTTTTTTTTTATTTTAATATCACACATCTCTCTGGATCAGACTGTTATAAGAGATGTTGTGACAACAGCAATATGTATATAATAAAGATATTTCCCACATTGTTTGTGGTCTATTTCCTTAAAATGAAGTAGTTCTTTTATTCTATGCTGTTGTTTGAAAATCAGATTGCATCTGTGCCTTATTTTAAAGTTCAGTAGTTATTTTGTTTAAAAAAGCTATTATATATATATTTAAAAAGCTATTATATAATCACTGAAAAAGAAAATTTAGTTGTTCAAGTCAGAATCCCTGCATTTTAATATAACCTAGTTTTGATGTTTTCTCATTTCATTTGGTCAAAATAAGGGTAATCAGATTCTCACTTCTGAACAGTAGAGTAAAAAAAAAAAAAATCTATGACACTTTTAAAAATAAACATTAAACACCCAAACTCTAGTGTTTTAGAAAAAAATAGCCATTGTAAAATTTTCTGTTTAATTTTAATATAGTTTCATAAACTAATATAAAGCATTGCAATTACCTTTAGAACCAAATGGAATTAGGAGTTTCCATTACAGGCCCAATATTATAAAATATCCTCCTCACACAGAACCATGTACGCTGCTGGTATGACCAGCCAAGGCTTTCTGAGTAGGCATGGCTACCGGGCTTTGGTCTGAGCACATAAGGGGTTAATGCCCAGAAGCCTCACAGCCAGCATCTAGTAAGCAGAGAGCCACAAATAGCTCTCCTGTTGAGATGGCAAGACCAGGCTTCAAAGCTAACCAAGGGAAGCCCAGCACCCAACCTGCCTCTGGACTACAGCCCTCACCATCCCCAACATTCTTGCCATTGCTCAGACTGGTGGAAAGCTAATCTTTCAGAGATGGTAGGGGAGGGCAAGAAGCCCACGGCCAGCTTGACCTCAATGGCTCCTTTTTCTCCTGCTTTCTGCATTGAGCTTTTGGTCTCCTTTCAGTCTACTTTATTTACTGACTTCACTACTGCTCACCCCTCAAATGCTCTTTGCTCCTAGTAGGGTAGTCCTTGGCCAGCTCCCCACTCCGCCTATCTCTGAGTGTTCATCTTCTCTATCATTTTTCCTTTTTGCCCACAACTCAGGCATCTCCATGTTTGTTTTCTCTCTCAAAGCACACTTAGGAGCTTCAGAACATCTATCCTATGGCCAGACCCATCGCAGACACATCAAACCCAATACACACCCCATGAGACCCAATGTTCTCCCCTCCAGACCTAGACCTTCCTAGCTTGAATGGTGACACCTATCCACCCTTTGGAAGAGCAACTAGGGCAGTGGTTCTTAACCTAGGTTCTATCGAACCCTAGGGGTTCGATGAGTCAGTCTTAGGGGTTCGGAGAAGCCTCTGCCACGGAGGCCAGAATAAAGTAATACCGTAATTTGTTGTGAGTTCATGCTCTTTGTTGGTTTTGTTCTTTGAACAAGGTGATGTTCATGCACGGCTCATTTTGTGCACCAGTAAAAAAATATATACCTATGTTTTGAATTTGGAAAAAAAATCATATTTTATTTATCACTAAAGAGGGGTTCGGTGAATGCGCATATGAAACTGGTGGGCTCGGTACATCAAAAAAGGTTAAGAACCACTGAACTAGGGACAAGTGTCATCAAACACCTTTGCAGATGCCCCCCAAGCTGCAAATATCCATCTCTGCTGAACAGACCATCAGGTTGATTGCTTGAGGACACCCAGACTTTAACTGGTTTCTCTTCTTCCAGAAATGCCCCCTCCTAGAACTCATTCCTCATTTGCAAGGGTGCTTTCTAAATGTCATCTTGATCACATTCTTTCTCTGCTTAACATGGTCCAAAGATTCCGTCTAGTCTTAGGATAAAGTCTAAACCTGACCACCGTAGAGAATGCCTATGAGCATCTTTCTCCTCCCCTCAGGTGCTTCCACCTACTTCACGCCTTGTTCTTACCTCCAGTCAAACTGGGCATCTTGAATTCCCTGAACTTGCCTGCTCCCTCTCACTCTAGAACTTTCACATGCTGTTCCCTCTGACCCGGAACACCTTTGTCCATTCAGGTCGGGCACTTCCTCTTCCAGTAAAATTCCTCGAATCTCCATTCCCTAAGAACAAGCCTGTGAGGTGCCTTTCTGGAACCCACCACTCTGTGCTTACCTAGGTTATAACCACCACCACACCACATGCAATGTACTTGGTTGTCATTGATGGTTTCACCTGCATCAGACTGTGGTGAAAATCAGAGTTGAATCTTCATTAGTTTGGTTCCTATCTTTCTTCTCTTCCCTGCAGGTGCCTTTCACCAGAGCAGTTGTTGATTACCTGGAAGCCAGGTGAATCTGTGTCATTTCCCCTTTCCTTTGTACCTGACAATATATGAGCTATGCCTGCTCATCCTCTGGTATCTGCAAAGTGAACAGTGGTGCCAATGAAAGCCTCCCTGTACAGCCAGCTCACTGCTCTCTTGCCACTGGCTTGACTTGAACTTCCTGAACATGAATAAAACTAAGTGTGTTCATTTGTTTATAGCATACTCTCAAATAGTGTAGTATGGTTATAAACAAAGCATGTATTTAGTATTTTTTAAAATCTGAGAAATGCAAATAAAAAACAAAAATCACCCATAATTCTAAAGAAAGTTAAAAAAACATTTCGTGATTTCATAAGACCTAAATAACAATCTAATAATATTATTCAAATTGTGAATTTATTTGATTTTTTTTTGGCTGCAAATATAATTATGAATAGTCTGTTTAATACTTTTGCTTGTTTATCTGAGTTGATATCTTTTCTGTTGAATCTTAATCCCAAATTAAAGAAAAGGCAGATTGGGAGTTTTCCCTTGGCTATGTGGGTAGCTTTTTGCAGAACTAGTGGAAAGAAGTTCATTTTATTAGATGTGAGGACACCATAAGAAAACAACCTACTTCTAGGCATCTGGGGAATTAGCAAAGGGCATCTACTGACTCAACCTACTGTTAGCTTCTGTTTTTCAAGGTTTTCTTGCAACCTAGACTAGAAGACTGTGTAGTAAACCTCACAAATCAGAGAATGGCATCCAGATAACAGTCAGACATATTAGGAATAAGAAATAATTTTTTTTCCCCTGTCCAGTTGGCTCAGTGTTAGAGTGTCAGCCCAGCAGGTGGAAGTTCCAGGTTCGATTCCCGGTCAGGACACACAGGAGAAGCGACCATCTACTTCTCCACCCCTCCCCCTCCCCTTCTCTCTCTGTCTTTCTCATTCTCTCCTGTAGCCATGGTTCAAGCAAGTTGTCTCTCCAACCCCCACCCCAGGCACTGAGGATGGCTCCATGGTCTTGCGTCAGGTGCTAAAATGGCTCAGTTGGGAGCAATGATTCGAAATGGGCAGAGCATCATCTCTTAGGGGGATTGCCAGGTGGATCCCTGTTGGGGCACTGGCGAGAGTCTGTCTCTCTGCCTCCCCGCCTCTCACTTAATTATATATATATATATATATATATATATATATATATATATATATATATATATATACCTATTGTTACTCTTATTTTAAAAAAACTTGGCTTGTCAATCTTTATGTATTATATACTTTTTGTCTAATTAGATATTAGACTATGAGATCTTTTATATATAGACCAGGAAATTAGAAAGACTTGCAAATAATTTCTTTCTAGTAAATAAGATAATAAAGTATGCACACTAACACTTACAATGGCAGTGTGATACTTTTGTTTAATCAAGAGTTGCCTACGTATTTATTTATAGAAACTCTTTCAAGCAGGTTAATATCGTGACAATTCTCTCATTTATCATGAGTTTTAGAGAGAAGTTACTCCTTCATGGGTGAATAATTCTAAAATTAAGAAGCTCAACTTTTCAAAAACTATTTTTATGTGATAAAAAATAACAGAATTTATCATCTCAACTATTTTTAAGTGTACAGTACAGTAGTGTTCATTATAGTCATATCATTTTGCAACAGGTCTTTGCAACTTTTTCATCTTACAAAACTGAAACTCTAGACCTGTTAAATAATTCCACCTAGCAACTACCATTCTATTTTTTTATTTTATGTCACCACTTTATATGCTTCATATGAGTGGAATCAGGCAGTGTATGTCCTTCTGTAACTAGCTTATTGTGCTTATCATAATATCCTTGACATTCATCTGTATTATAGCCTGTGACAATTTCTTTTTTTATGGCTGCCTAATATTGTGTAGATATACTACATTTTTGTGGCACCAAGAGTACTTAGAGAAGGCTTCTGGTAAGAAACGTTTGCCTAAACAGAGTGGCAAATATGGGAGTTAGCAAAATAGGGCAGACTCAAGGCATTTATCTAAATACTTTGCAGTGAAATGTCAATATTGCTTAAGACAACAGTTTTCAAGATTTTCCTTTGACAGTAGGCTAAAGCCTTACATATAAAACAAATCAAATGTGCAGCTTCTTCTCTTGGGGAGGACAGAAACAGAAACCTCAGTCTTCCCTATTCTGTCCCCCTCCTCCCATTCCGCATGAAAGTGGGTCATCGGGGGCTTCTTTGGTGCTGGCAATGCTGTATTACACACCTGTGTTCAACTTGATAAAATCCATCAAGCCGCTCCTTAAAGACTTATACTAAGTGAAATTAGGCACAAAAGGACAAATATTGTATGATTTCTCTTAGATGACTTGTACCTAGAGTAGGCAAATTCAGAAAGACACAGTCTGGGCCTAGGAAGAGTGGGATGGGAAGTTACTATTTAAAAGGCATGAATTTCATTTCTGGAGAATGAAAAACTTCTGGAGGGGGATGATGGTGAATGTTGCACAACAATGTGAATATACTTAATGCCTTAGAACTGCATACCCAAAAGTGGTTCAAATGGTAAATTTTGTGCTATATATATTTACCACAATTTTATTTTAAAAGAGAAAAATTAACCCAGCTGTATATGTATGATTTGCTCTCTTCTCTATATGTAAAGGTTTTTATTTATTTTTTAAACCTGGCCAAATTATAATAGTGTCCATCATTACTCTCTGGAAACTTTTTAGACATGGTGTTTTTCCATTGGTCAGGATAGCAAATGTTTCTGTTTCATGAAGGACTAAGGATAGTTCCTGCTTTTTCATCTTACCTCCTTAATAATAATTAAAAAAAACAACCAGAAAAAACACCACCATGATCTAACAACCTTGGAGACTCCCCCTGACTGCTATTTCCTGAAATTTGTTGATGGTCATTTCTGTTTCTATTTAAATTTCCCTCTTCCAAAATGGTCTCTGCAGGCAGACATGCCCTCCAGTGATGAGGAGACTTAGTTCTCACCAGGGTTTCCTCCCAACGAGGAGACCCCCAGGGATAAACCATCATCTAGTGATGTCCAGAGCCGAGCTTTCAAAGATTCCTTGATTATCAGGAAGCCTCCTTCAACTGAATGATTTTTTCTAACTTCCCTGTCAGCAGAAATAATCTTCCTGAAATAAATAGTTCACTTTGCGCATGGAAATCAAAGGAAAATGTTAGAAGATATTTATTTAAGGCATTACTGCTGATTTATCATTATAATTTATTTAAGAAAATGTTCACGAGCCACTTCTTGAAAAGTAAAGTCAATTGCTCATGAACAATGTAAGTTTTTGATAATTATGTAACGCACTAATTATAGAAAATAATTAATTTAGATAAAACTTAGATTTGTTGCAGTATGATCTGAAATAGAACTATCTAGACAGATTTTAATTTGGGAGGATTGTACATGTGTGCGTTAATTCTGTCTGTTAATAATGAAAATTCAGAAAAATTAATTGTAAGTTTCTTAAAACCCTATTTATTTCTTTTTGATTTGGCCATTTCTTTATTGTGTAAGTCAAAAAATAGCCAGGAAGTTAGAAATTCAGACTGTTTAAAGATGAACTTCCTTTGTAGTATTTATTCAGTAAAATAATATCTTTGTGGCTTTTTATTTTAAACTTAATTTTATATTTAAAATTTTTATCATGTTGATATAGCAGCATATATGCTTTCTGATTTTTAATGTTAAAATGAATCCACAGACAATTTCTGTTTCAATATATACTTCCTGAAAGGAGAAAAACTATTCAGATTTTCAAGACTATCAAAGTTACATTTTTACATGGCATATGAATTTATTCTTTTTTATTTTTAAGTTCAAGTTTACCACTGCATTAAGAGGACATTCATTGATTCTATATCTAATTGAATGGGCTTAAAAAGATTTGTAAAAAGTTTAAGGTGGAGTCAAGTAATTTTTTAAGTATATCAAGAATTGATTTACTTTTTCCTGAATTTATTGTATTTATTATTAATAATATTATAATCACAGTCCTCTGTAATATTTATTGACAATTCCCTATTTTACAGACACTGTTCCTGCACTTTACATTTATAATTTCATTTAAATCTCACATTAGCCCTGTGGGATAGTATTATTATTTTCCCTAATATACAGATGAGGAAAACACAGAAAATTTAAGCAATAAAGATAAGGTGCAACAAAGCTAACATGCTAAAGAGATCTATCTAGGCCTCTCCTTAATTTCATAATAGCTACTTAAGAGGCAGATGACACCAGCAGAATC
Source organism: Rhynchonycteris naso (assembly GCA_037038555.1). NCBI lineage: Eukaryota > Metazoa > Chordata > Mammalia > Chiroptera > Emballonuridae > Rhynchonycteris > Rhynchonycteris naso. The sequence goes on from CM072998.1 coordinate 237,858,929, forward strand.
TGAACACTTGAGGGCCTGTAACGTTAGAACATTTTTGTTTTTCTGGTCTCTGGCGCTGTGATGGTTCCACATCTTACCAACAGCACATCTGCAGTAATTTTGATACAAAGCCTATGAAACACTGAACATTCACTGGCTTGGATACAAAGATTAGAACCTCTCTGCTCACACCCTCTATCTCTTTGTTTGAGGAGCTTCCATGGGCAAGGTTCCACCAACTGCACAGAGAGACGAGCTCTGCCCAGAGAGATGAAAGTCTAGCCAAGAAAAGCTGCTGCTAACTGGAGACTACCCAATTTTCGATGAAAAATAACTTTGAGGCTGAACTTTAATCTTTCACCACTTCGGTGAAGTAGAATTTAGACAAAACATCTTAGGATTTCCTGACTTTACCTTTTACTCTGAAGGAGAATGCTCCATGGTACAGCTGAAAGAATCAACTATCTTTAATTAAACTCTTGAACTTTCTTGGCTTTTGAAAACTTGCTGGAGGAAAATATCCAAAGACTCTAAAGTTTGGTTTATTTTTAGAGCCTAAACTAACATCACCATCTAAGTCTGTGGAAGATTCTGGCAAATGGTTAACCAGAATGAGTGAGGAAGTGTCTTCCTCCTAGGTTTTTGGTGAGGAGGAAATGGTATAATGAATATATGTGAAAGGCTGAGCTTATTCTAAATCTTTTGTAAGAACCAGTCTGTTCAAATACACCTTAAAAAAGCATTTTGTGGATATTAAAGATTACAACATATATAAAGCTTTCCGCACTAGAATCTTAACTTTATTATTAGTTTTTCATTTGCTTGCTTTACTCTATTGGTTCTACCTATGCATATTAAAAATAGAGATCAACATTAATCTGAGGAATTCAGTTGAAACATTCAAATTTTAGAGTTATCACAATTCAAATTGAAACTTCTAGTCTCCTTTTGAATCAAACTTCAGTAAGGATAAACAAAACCTTTATTGTCATTAAGTTTCTTCTTTGCATAAATATTTATTATATTATATATTAATTATATTATAATAATTTTATTGATTTAAGTATAAATTTAACACAATATCTAGAATACAGGTTATCTGGTAAATTTCACTCTATTAAAAATTTTAAAAAGTAACACCCTAGTGGTTTCATTTATTTAATATTTGTCTTGAAAGTGTGGTTAATTTTGAAAGCTTTATAAGCAAAGTTACATGTGTATAACAGAAAACACTAACTTTTTTTATATATATATACAGGGACAGAGAGAGAGAGTCAGAGAGAAGGATAGACAGGGACAGACAGACAGGAATGGAGAAAGATGAGAAGCATCAATCATTAGTTTTTTGTTGCCGTTGCAACACCATAGTTGTTCATTGATTGCTTTCTCACATGTGCCTTTTGCCCAAGCCAGATGGGCCCGTGCTCAAGCTGGCAGCTCGGGATCTCGAACCTGGGTCTTCCACATCCCAGTCTGATGCTCTATCCATTGCGCCACCACCTGATCAGGCAACACTTACTTTTTCTGTCCTTTTAGTGAGAGAGAGATAGGGGAAGAGATGAGAAACATCAGCTTCTGGTTACAGCACTTTAATTGCTCTTGACTGCTTTCTCATATGTGCCTTGACCAGGAGACTCCAGCTGAACCAGTGACCCCTTGCTCAAGCCAACAACCTTGGGCTTCAAGCCACTGACCTTTGGGCTCAAGCCAGCGACCATGGGGTCATGTCTCTGATCCCATTCTCAAGCCAGTCACCTAACATTCAAGCCGAATGAGCCTGCATGCAAGCCAGCAACTCGGGATTTTGAACCCAGGTCCTCTGCATCCCAAACCAATGCTTTATTCACTGCGCTACCCCCTAGTCAGGCCAGAAAACATGAACTTTTAAAACAACAATTACTAAAAGACAAAAGAGTTAAGTTGAACTACATGAGAAAATGCTGAAGGAATTAAAATTATTAACAACAGGACAAAATGAAGATTGGGGACAAGAATGAGAATTGAATGTATTTTATTTTTTCAGGACTTCCAAGGGCTAAAAAATTTGAAAACAGTTTATACTATAGCACTTTGCTTATTTGTCCTTCACACGCTGTTACAGTCAGTAAGGTCACATTTTAACACAGTTTTGAGATTCATTTTATAACCAACCCAATACCTACAATTTAAATGTCAAGTAGTACCAAGTACTTGCAAAGATGACCCACACTGAGATTTCTAATACACTGCTGGTAAGAAAAAAATAATTTGGCAATATCTAATACCTGAATACATACTTTCAGATGCCAAGAATACCTGGGTATTTCACTCCCCAGTATTTACTCAATAAACACTTGATAGTATGCCTCAGGAGTCATGGACAAGAACATTCATAGTGGCATTGTTTGTTATAGCTAAATACTGAACATAGCTCAATTTCCATTGACAAGAGAATGGATCAATAACATAATACACAATGTTCATACTGTTGAGTACTACTACAGAAGTTAAAATTGGTTAAAATTAATGTACTAGTTAGTATACCATGTTTCTAATTAGATTTTATTTAAGCTTATTAACTTTAAAAGTTTCAGAGGCTATGTACAGCAAAGAACACCATCAAGAAAGTAAGAAGACAACCCATAGAATAGAAGAAAACATTTGCAAATTGTATATCTGATAAAGTACTTATATCTAGAATACATAAATGGTTCTTATACCCCAATGATAAAGACAAATGATTCAATTTTTAAAAAATGGACAAAGGATCTGAACAGAATTTCTCAAAAAAAAAAAAACCACATAAGTAGTCAAGGAGCACATGAAAAGATCCTCAACATCATAAGTCATTAGGGAAATACAGATCAAAATCACAATGAGATACCTATTGTAGGTATCTCTAGATACCACACCTACTTGAATGGCTATAATAAAACTCAGACAATAAGAAGTATTGGCAAAGATATGGAGAAATTGGAACCCTCTTAACACTGTTGTTGGGAATGCAAACTGATATAGCTTCTTTGAGAAACAGTCCAGCAACTCCTTAAAACATTAAATATAGATTTATCATATGACCCATCAATTCCATTCTAGGAATATACCCCTCCAGATTGAAATGTGTTCACACAAAAACTTGTACAGAAGTATTTATAGCAACATTATTTATAATAGCCAAAAGTAGAAAAAAACTTTAATATTTGTCAACAGATGAATAAGTAAAATGTAATACTTATATACAATTTTAGACAATAAAAAGGAATGAACTACCAGCACATGCTAATACAACATGAATAAACCATAAATGTTCTGTGCCAAGTTAAAGAAGTCAGACACAAAAGGCCACATATTGTATGGTTTCACTATATCTCAATAAAAGTTATCAAAAGGTTATGTGCATTATATACCACATATTTTAAGTTTTAAAACATGCAAAATAATGTTATATATTATACATAAAAACACATGTTTAGAAACAAACAGGCAAGGGTGGTATTCATATACTGAAAAACACATACTGACTCATTAGAATAGATTTCAACCTTTTACACAGCAATGAGCACTTAAAGAACATCTGTTAAAGGCAGGGGGAAGATAAACGCCGAAGTTCGGCTAGCAATCACCTCTGTGCAGGGAGAGGGAAACGATGTTGGAGGGGGTACTCGGCAGTCCTCAACTGTTGCTTTAAAAGTAAGCCTGAAGTATGGCAAAATATTCAGATTCATCAATGTTGGTTGATGAGTACCTGACCATTTATTGTTATGATTCCCTTTATTTTTCTGTGACTAAAATACTTAATAGTTTTTAAAAGTCTACATTTCTAAGTCTGTCTCATTATTCTTTTTATTATTATTTATTGATTTTAGAGGGAGGAGAGAGAGAAAGGGGGGCAGTGGAGTGGGAAGCATCAACTTGTAGCAGTTGCTTCTTTTATATGCCTTGACCAGGCAAGCCCAGGGTTTCAAACTACGACCTCAGTGTTCCAGGTCCACCCTTTATCCACTGGGACACTACAGCTCTACGTCTGTCTCCTTAAAGAAGGTGACAAATGCCTTTGAATTGGGCTGTTTGTTGCTTAACCATCAAACATTTGTCAGCATAATGCATAGTTCAGGCCAAATAAGCCTGCCTGTGGCCACAGAAGCAAGAACCAGAGTGATCTTCATGCATAATGATGAGGCAGAAAATCTACCTAGGCACATTAAAGGTAAACCAAGAGTTGCATTATTTGGAACCAATGCCATCCAGTACTACTGAAAGATTTGCACTGCAGTAGCAGGAATTACTGTTGAGCACAGAGCAGAGGTTTGCCCGCCCCCATCACACTTTTGCCCCCTCCACTCCCCCCCTGCCACCCCCCCCAAGTTTGTAACACAGCTTGTAGCAAAGTTCAAGGCCATCCAAAGACTTCCTGACCCAGAAGCAGAAGATTTAAGAGCATTTCTGGTAACTGTTAGATTAAACCCCTGATTTCTGGGAGCAGGTTGCTAAAAGCTAACTTTCTGGCATAGGAAAATAGTTGGAAAGGCTCGATCAGATATTAATAACCTAATGGCAATATTTGAAAGCCAAGAACACACACATACACACACACACACACACACACACAAAAAAAAAAAACACCACATTTTTTGTAGAAGAGCCTAGTGTTTCTTGCCCTTTTCGACACATTGTTAATGCCAGGGTTTAATGGCTTTTAAATTTTCTATAATGTACTCCAAGGGCTGTGTTTGAGAGTACCATACAGTTTAGACCAAATGCAGCAAAATCTATTGAAAGTAATTCCTGCATATTATAAGCAAGTTCCCTCTTTCACACTCACAGGGATTTTCGTCTCCTGCCCCAGTTTCTTTGCTTATTTGTACAGAGAATCTAAGGATTCAAAAGTGTTAACGAGAATGAGATGATGGGCCAACAGGAATAAATTGCATAGTGTGCAGTGGTCAGATTGCTTAAAAGACGTGTCTGTGTTCCCCTAGTAGAAGATGCTCCAGGTATCTGCTTACATTACATAAACTGTTTTGAAAGTTATTCCCTTTCCTCATATGACTCATGGTCTTGCAGGTCCTTCCAGAGGGGATAAAAATACAATGGATTACGGCATTGCAGCGTCTGCAATTCCCAAGGAAGAAGTGGCTTTAGACATTTATATTCCGAGCTTGGCGACCGAGTGCCAGTGAGTGTGTCCGAAAGCAGTTGGAAATCGGACAGTTTGTGCTGCAATGCAAGGACAGGAAACATTGCGAGGTTCTGCAGCAGTGGTTGGCTTGAGATAATACCATTGTATAACCCGGAGCAGCGACCGCTCCCACCGCTGAGAGCCTGGGGCCTGGCGTCTGGCTCCTTGGCTGCAGGCCAGGCTGAGGTCCTGCCGTCTGAAGGCAGGGTGTGTGTCCCCTCCCAGGCGGTCCACACACACAGTGCCGACCACACCTCACCTTCCAGAGGAAATCTGGCCAGAAAGCCAGACTTCGTGACTTCTCCTTTATGAGTCTTACCCAACCCCCAGCCCTTGCTGGGGCTTTTGTTTTCCACTTGGGTGCAGTGGCGGTATTCAGTTTGCACTCATATAGGGATTTAAAGTCCCAGGCAATAAATGAGCTGATGACAGGGTTATTGGAAAGATACCGTATCTTGCCGTGCCTAGCGGCCTCTGCCGTTAACATTGAACCCTGGTTCTTAAGAGAAGCCCTAGCTCTCATCACTTCTACCAATTGCCCTTCCCTCAGAGCTGTTCCATCAGGCAAGAGCACTTACCAAGGCCTACTTTAGACAGATTTAGCAGCAATATTGTTTGATTTTAACTGGACATTGTTCTAAACACACAAAAGAGTTCAAGGATGTGGTGTTGGGTTTTGTTCTTCTGCCCCCTCTACCCACCCCAAGCTGTCAGGTTTCTCTGGGAAAATGGAATGAAAATGTTTGGGGACATTTCCACAATAAAACACTCTAAAATATTTTTTTCAGATTTCCTTTCTAGTCATGTCAAGATTATAACTCAAATATGCAGAAGTCAGGAAATTCCAAATTTACGTTGACACTTTCCCTTAAAACTCTCAGCAATGATAAACAGTGTAAAACTTCTGTTTCAATTCAAAAGTTCCAAATATGACACAGGCTGCCAATTCTTCTAGTGAAAAGGTGCTTCAGGATGAGAAAGAATGGCCTTTTAGGAAGCAACTAATTTTTTTAAATGATTTCTCAATACAGAAGATGAAGTGGTCATTTCAGGTAAATTGGCTCCTAGATTTAATTTTTACAAATGGAAAAGAATTATATTTAATGATGGAAGCAAATGAAAAAGTGGTGGGTTTTATCCATGAGGTCAGTGGTTCTTAAGGTAAGAATAAATATCTGGCACCAACCAAAGGACTTTTCTGGACCCTCCACGGTCACTTAACTCTCAAAGGTTCTACCAGCCCCAGCTGAACCCTCAGGGCAGTGGCCTGGCTTCACAGTGGGACAGGCACAGCTCCCACTGTCCCCAGCTCCATCGCTGCCAGCTGCAAGGTACTGGATGAGAGCAAGTTATTTGATATACTTCACAGCCAGCTTTCTCATCTGTAAATTGGAGATGATCCTAATATTTACCTCATAGGTTATATGAAATTAAATGAGATAATGTATGCTAACACAAGAAAGTTCTTCTAAAAATCTCTTCATAAAGATTGGTGAAAATACGAATCATCCAGATAATAGCATCCCCCGTCTTACAGAGAATAAGTACAGTGTGTTCGTAATGTCATGGTGCACTTTTGACCGTGTGACTGGTCCAAAGTGCATTATGACTTTACGGACACACTGTATTTGTCAGCATGAGTGTCAGAAGAGTGTTAGATAAGAGCAGATAGAAACTGATGGAAAGAAAATCTGAGGAATAAAGTTTCACATACACACAAAAAAATAGAATGTTCCTTAAATGGACATTTTTAGGGACATAAGAATGACTAATTATACTGACAGAGAAAGACAGCGGAAAAGCAAAACAGGCATCTTCTCTGTCCAGGGTGGGAAAGGCCCTTAGGACTGCAGGTAAAGAAAAAAGAAAAACGTGGTTTGCAGGTCATAATGAAAAAACCAACACACACACACACAATGGGCCTATAGGAGACATAGAAAGTAGCAGGAAAAAGATCTGTAGATTATAGAAAAACCAGCAAGGAAGACAAGTTAAAACAGGGCCCCAGGAGAAGGCAAGCCCACGCACAGGGAAAGCAGGGTCTCACTCTTCACCCACCTTTGTAAACCCTTGATCACTTGGCCGAAGGCCTGGGACTGGGGAGAAGGGTGGCCAGGCTCCAATAGCACTCAGTGTCGACACTACGTCTCTTATTGAAACAATCAGATGACCCAGAAAAATTACGTTACTTTTTTTAGACTATGGTATGATAAGGAAATCTTGGAGGACTGAAAAAGGCAAATGTGAAAATGGGGAGAAAACAACAGTCCTGGCCATTAAATAGATAGATCAGCTTAATTTTCATATCTGTACAGATAGTATATTTAAAAGTCATCTGTCAATACAGAACCAAGAAGACTGTGGGAAGAGGAAACCATTCCAGACCAATTTCATTTCCGTCTATGATAGACAGTGAGACTATGTAATAAAGGCAGAACAATGGATGTGAAGTCTGAGGAAACGCGTGCCATCTGCTCACAGGACCGGCTGGCTGCGTGGGAGCGGGAACCACCAGCATCCAGGCCAGCCTTCCTCTGCACCTTCCCAGTCCTGGGTCCCCTCTTCTTAACCACCTGACAGCTGCGGCTACTTCTCTGAGTCTCATGCTGTGTTTGCTATTAGATTTGTTTCAAGACACATCTCTCTTTTTGTAGATATAAGTGGCAGTAAAGATTCTGTGGAGAAATTAGGGGAGAATGTGGAATCAGAACAATAATAGATGCCTGGTCCTGTCACTTACTTCTTGTGTAGGTGGGTCACTAGCCCTTTCTGACTGAGATAACTTCTTTTATTCAATGGGGATCAAAATACCATCCTTTCATGATGACTGAGGATTAAAAATTAATTAAGGGAATCTGTAATGCATAGTTCAATAAAGGTTTTATCTATTTATTTTTTTTTTTTTTCACATGTAGGGTGTTGATTCATAGGAAGGCCACAATTTTGTGCTCCTTATCACAACAACCCTGGATTCCTGTTGGGTGTGTTGTAAACGGAGGAGCCATTTCTTCAGGCACCCTGCTCTGAGCACACCCAGAGGTTTTATTTACTTTTAACTTCTGACTTCACAACTTTCTAGCTCTGGGTTTTATCTGGGTGTTAGATCCTTATTGAAATTTATGTTTATGTTTCCAAAAACAGTCTATAAATTCACATTGTTAGGCATTTGATTCTCTCCATAAGACACCATCATTCCCATGTTTTAGTTTTGACAGGAAAAGCAAGCAACAACCCTGAGGCCTGGCCAATCGTGCACTGCAGGGACCTTTCTTCCCTTTCTCTCTCTCTCTCTTTTTAAAAGACTTTTATTTATTTTTAGAGAGGAGAGAAGGAGGAGGGAGAGAGAGAGAGAAGAGGGGAGGAGCAGAAAGCATCAACTCCCATATGTACCTTGACCGGGCAATCCCAGGGTTTCGAACCAGCAACCTCAGCGTTCCAGGTTGACGCTTTATCCACTGCCACCACAGGTCAGGCTCTTCCCTTTCTTTCTACATTCTTCATCTCCTTTCTTGCTCTTTCCTTTTTCTTCTTTTTAATTCTTAGACATTGACATTGACAATGAGGAAATTCACAGAGTCTACCTACTTGTACCTGAGACCACCATTATTTTCAAGACTAATTATCTGGGGGTTCAAATAAAAATAGTATTTCAATGCCAATTTAAGTAAAACTGGAGAACCAAAAAGTTAAAGCCTCTTTCCCTCTCTGCTACTATTGCCCGCAGCAAGAAGCCCTGTCCCTGTGCCCCTTGCATCTGACCCCAGGCTGACTTGGCCACATATCACCATTTGCCTTCTTAATGCTGCTACACCTGATGTCCACAGAGGTGGTAAATATTTACCTGTGTAGGAGGGAGGAAATGGTGGTTTCTGCACAGAGTAGGTGACAAGGCAGCTCATCTCTCTATTTCAATAGTGTGAAACAAACAAGGGTGATGTGCAATGGTGGCACATTATCTGTTAGGTTCAGAGAATGCAGCTACCTATGGCCATGACCTCCAGACTCCATCTCTGTGCCTTCAAACCAGCCAGCTAAGAGCTAACTCATCCTGCTCTTTACTTCACCATGCTGCTTTCCACCCCTTAGAGGAGCTGGCTTTAGGGATCACTGTAGAAACTTTTGTTTTCCCCAAAAGCATTTAAGAATTAATTGTGTCCATTGCTTACTTGTTATTCTCAGTTTTCCTGTGAAACTCTCTGCTAAAAGAAGAGAAGGGGAAAGAGGGAGGAGATATGCTGAGATGATAAAGAAGTAAACATGCCTAGGAAGAGTCAGCAGTAGACTGCTGGCAATGCTGAAAGTGTACAATACAAAGTTGAGGAAACTGCCTAAAATGGTCTAAGATAGGCGAATCTTTGCTGCTGAAGAAAAGGGAAACCAGTACAGTTTCCTGGATTAACTTTTCAGATTTCTGTTCCACTATCCCTTTCAGTTTGGGTAAATAGAGTCTCAGAATACAAGTGGAATTGACAAATTGAATTTTCAGCACATCTGAAGGAATTACTCTTTTCAGGCACATTAAGTTTTTCAGGTTATCACAATATTTGGGTAAAGGGTAGACAAAAGTTCTTTGTACTATATTTGGAAATTTCTGTAAGTTTGATATTATTTTGAAATAAAAAGGTTTAAAAAAATAAAGCTAACATTTCAAAAAAAGCACACCCATGGGTTGTAAAAAATGACCAAGAAACTAGTCATAGCATGTGTAAACAATCCATACAATACAGAAGTGATTACCTTTCTTCTTTGAACATTCATTCAACCAACAATTCCTGAGCCTTTAGGAGAGCTAAGTGCTTCTCTGGTGCAGGGACATGGCTGTGAACAGAGAAAAAGGGAGAGACAAACACAAGGCTGCAAGATCCATAATGTCATCCACTTTGAGATTGGATGGTGGTACACAGGCTATCCCAAATGATCAGAGAGGAGACAGTGGACGCTGAAAGTGTCAGGCCGTTGGGAAGGTCTCTGAGAGGCGCAGCCAACAGAGCAAGTCCTGTTGGTGAAAAGAACCAGCTGTGTGAAGATCTGTGGTGAGCACCCAGCCTGGGAGACCAGTAGGTGCAGTATCATTGAGCAAGAATCAGGTTGGGGGATGGAGAAACAGGCAGAAGGACAGTTGATTAGTTAATATATTGGTTAATTAATGCAAGAGACCTAAAGAATATAACTAGTTCTATCTTATCATTAAATAAGAGGGTAAATATGCTTAGGGCATCTGTTTGTCTAAATCACATAAATAGAGAGTAGGACTAGCTCTGAATTCTTTTGGTGGGTAGATCTTCTTTCAATGTTTTCTAAAACCAATTTCTCTCTTTATTTCTTATTTTAGTTTCCCCAAGGACATGTTCCTTGCCAGGCTTCCAGTTCTTGGACACACAATCATAAGGAACCGCCTAAATCTCATCTGTAATGAAGATCAAACAAGAATTGAACAAGCAAATGGTAAGCATCATATTGGCTTACCACACTAAATCATGTTAATTCTGAAGAGCACGTATCACTGGTTGGTGACATGGTTTAATGGAATGAGTTTAAACTTCATCATATACTCATTGGGCAAGTAATGATCACATGCCCAAGTGTTAATTAGTGATCTAGAATTGCCAGACAACAAGGAGGAGCCAACCTTCAGCAGAATTTAGGAGCAGTAGGGTACAAAGTGACCATATCTTGATTGACATTGTCTTCAAAGGTCTACTAATCCCAATATCTATGTGACTTGTTTTATAACCCAAGCTGAGTTAGCAACTGGGTTGGATGTTGATGGAAAATACTCTCTCTATAAAACAAGTAATATTTGGATTTCTTGCTTATCATGATAAGATTAGTACTTGAAGATAGGCTTTTGAAAACCATTCCATTTCTTTTATGACAGAATTAAATTGACACTGGAAAAGGAAAGGAAAGGAAACATTGCCTGTGTGAGTGTGAATCAGGTGCCCCTGGACTTCTGTTAACCCTATATTACCTCAGTTCGATTGACACAATCTAAAATATAGACAGTCAATCTTCCCATATGGATTTTTCCCAAAAAATGAGTTACATTTTATTTATGATTGAAATATTCAGGAAGGTTAGATGTACACATGAGAAAAATAGTATCAAGGAAATTTAACTAATGCAAATTTGTTTCTCAGGAGATCTAAGATTCTCATTCCCCATTAGGCCTGGGTGATGGCCACCTTAGTCCAGAGAGTTGATTATTGAACCTTAACAAAAAAAAGGTGCCTTATATTTATAGTTAGTTATATTCAGCCAGTGGTGGAAATAATTTCCAATTATATTTCCTGCACACAAAGGTTCTAACTATGGTAGGAAGCAATACAGTGAATGTTACCCTAGTAAACTGGGTGCAGGTATAGTTGCACATAGCCCTAATATACCTGCTCTTTGGCTTCTGTGTTAGAATTTGAGAGGACTAGAAAATGGAGTTCCTCATGGGATCGGGAAGTAGTTTGGGAAGATTTGGGAGATAGCTTTACAGATTCAGAAAAGAGAAGGTGACTGAAAACTATTGTTCTGAGGCTAAAGAAACCTGCTTCTCTTTCTCCTCTCTCACAGGAAAACCAACAGGAATGAGAGCAGAGAATGGGAGCAGAAGAGGTGAATAAGGTTGTTCTTGGAGCAAATCCCAAGAACATTATGCCCACTTACCATGAGGCACCATTACAGTTACAAGAAGCATGAGGAGTCACCTTGATTATTAAACTAAACCCTAACTATTTTTTCCTGCTTTGTAGCTTATCAGACAGATTGCCAAGTCATATGTACACCGCTCTAGAAACTAGTGACAATTTAGAAGATATGCACGAAAATAACTTTCCATATTTGATAAATGAGAATATCAGTGACTAGGGCCTGGCAAGGGGAAAGAGAATAGAGAATTAGAGAATATTGGCAAAATTCAAATAAGAAATGTATGCCTGCTTTAGGGCATTAATTTAGGACTGAAAAAGAGACAATATATATGAAATATTAACAAAGAATTACCAGAATTTTGTGATATGACTGTTTTTAAAGGTGAGCCACTGAGTTAACTATAAGCAGGAGGGATTTAGCCAAGGCCACTTTAGAAAACTTTTCTTCTCCAGGTGGTGGTTTAAAGTTGTCCTCCTGAATTTTAATTGGCCATTACGTGAAATGGATAGGTAATGACTTTTTCTTGCATTCTTTCTCTTCACTTCATGAAACTCCCTTGACCCTCTCTGTTCTGTTTAACAATGAAATCAGTGGCATCACTGCAACTTGAGGAGAGAAAAAAGAGCCCCTCAAGGTCTGCATGCTCTATCTCTCCTAGGAAATTAATTTGAATGTTCTTTAGTCAATGCCTAAAAGCACTGAGATTCCTATAACAGATGAAGTCCAAGCAGCATAGGCGACAAATGAAAGGCCCAGGAAGCATACGCTTTTCACCTTAAAAGGCAAACCTCCTTCACAACAAACAATCGATCTCTCCCAATAAGAAAATGAAAAAGATAAGGGTTCTGCTTCACCTACATCCATGCATGGTCCTGGGAGTAAAAGTTTTCCATCTTAAACTCCAAGGACAGGTGTAAACAGAGGCTCAGCACTTCCTGGGAGGCTGATTACAAAGAAAAACTAATCAGAAGCCTTTCATCTCTGACCCTTTACCTTTAGGTCCATTCTGGGGCAGGGGGGTGACAGGGTTTGTTCCTTTGTGCCCAAGGAAGTGACAGGCAGCCTGCTGATCAATATCCCCCTTTGGTAGTGTCTTCAGAACTTAGAATAGGGGCCAGAAAATGAAACAGAAATCAATACTCAGGTCTGGTGAGAAGGAGGTTATTGTCACATTAATTTCATTTCTAAAAAAGAAGAAAACAAAGGCAAACCGATTACCTTTTTGATTATTTGGACATGTAGGTGCTTTCTAAAGAAAAAAGGAACTCAAGAGTCTTGGGTTTTAGTCCATTTAATGCCCAAGATGAAATGCAGCTGAGTTTCTGTGCTGTTCACCACGCTTGATTTTCCAGTCATCCTTAGTTGGACAATAATTTGTAGCAGAAAAACAAGGGAGAATTTCTAACAACAAGTCTATCTTTAGGAATAGATGGGGAAGTTTAGGAGAAATCAACAAAGCAATTAAGAGACTAGAAGGGTTGATTTATGGGGAAAATCATTCCTTTGATGTTTAGCTGGGCTAATCAATGATTCTATCTTCCTTTTTGACATGGATTAGGGAACAGAAGATGAATAAAGAATTAAGATTAGTGATCTACAAATACCTGAAATTAATAATTTTACAAAAGAGACAGGAACTCCTTTCAAATTAGCCAACATAATTGAATAAGTCTAAGAAATTAATTCAAAAAGTATTATGTCACAACCCTTTGTCTCTCAGTCAGCTCTTTTATTACTTTTTATATTGAATATACACTCACTAGCTCTTTGATAGTTTAAAATAGAAAAAAATTACAATTTAAATTCTTAATAAAAGGATGTTTGAAATATGAAAACAATTGCCTTTAACAAACAATAAAACCTCACCCCATGAGATATTTAAAATTACATCAACAAATGTTGTATCAGAGAGAGATAAAAGGACTGAATTTGTCTCTTCCATCTCTGCAATGTAAAATTTCTTGTGAGAAATATGTTTAAAATTTTTTAACATATTTCTTTTCTTTTCTTTTCTTTTTATTACCCTCAGCACCACCCAACCTTTTTTATTTTTATTTATTTTTATTTTTTTATTATTATTATTTTATATATATATATATTTTATTATTATTAATTCTAATGGGGTGACACCAATAAATCAGGGTACATATGTACAATGAAAACATCTCCAGGTTATCTTATCATTCAATTGTGTTGTATACCCATCACCAAAAGTCAAATTGTCCTCTGTCACCTTCTATCTGGTTTTCCCTTTGTCCCTCCCCTCCTCCCTATCCCACTCTTCCCTCCCTCCCCCATCCCATAACCACCACTCTCTTGTCCATGTCTCATATTCTCACTTTTATGTCCCACCTATGTATGAAATCATGCTGTTCTCAGTTTTTCTTTTTTTCTGATTTACTTATTTCACTCCGTATAATGTTATCAAGGTACATCCATTTTGTTATAAATGATCCGATGTCATCGTTTCTTATGGCTGAGTAGTATTCCATAGTATCTATGTACCATAGCTTTTTAATCCACTCGTCTTCTGACGGACACTTGGGCTGGTTCCAGATCTTTGCTATTGTGAACAATGCTGCCACGAACATGGGGGCGCATTTCTTCTTTTCGAACAGTGCTATGGTGTTCTTAGGGTATATTCCTATAAGTGGGATAGCTGGGTCAAAAAGCAGTTTGATTTTTAATTTTCTGAGGAATCTCCATACTGTTTTCCACAGTGGCTGCACCAGTCTGCATTCCCACCAGCAGTGCAGAAGGGTTCCCTTTTCTCCACATCCTCGCCAGCACTTATTCTGTGTTGTTTTGCTGATGAGTGCCATTCTGACTGGTGTGAGGTGATATCTCATTGTGGTTTTAATTTGCATTTCTCTAATGATTAGTGATGTTGAGCATTTTTTCATATGCCTATTGGCCATCTGTATGTCCTCTTTGGAGAAATTTCTATTCATTTCTTTTGCCCATTTTTTGATTGGGTTGTTTGTCTTCCTGGTGTTGAGTTTTATAAGTTCTTTATAAATTTTAGTTATTAACCCCTTATCAGATGTGCTGTCGAATATGTTCTCCCATTGTGTGGTTTGTCTTTTTATTCTGTGCTTATTGTCTTTAGCTGTGCAAAAACTTTTTAGTTTGATATAGTCCCATTTGTTTATCTTGTCTTTTATTTCATTTGCCCGTGGAGATAAATCGGCAAATATACTGCTGCTACAGATGTCGGAGAGCTTGCTGCCTATGTTTTCTTCTATTATTTTTATTTTTTGAACTTAGAAATTTAATAAATTTCCTCTTCTAATTAGGACAAGATTAACACTTTGTGGGTCTGACTCAAACAATACAATATTAGTTTTAATTTCATTTTTTAAAAATTAAGCCTGACCTGTGGTGGCGCAGGAGATAAAGCGTCATCCTGGAACGCTGAGGTTGCTGGTTTGAAGCCCTAGGTTTGCCTAGTCAAAGCACATATGGGAGTTGATACTTCCTGCTCCTCCCCCCTTCTCTCTCTCTCTCTCTCTCTCTCTCTCTCTCTCTCTCTCTCTTTCTGTCTCCCCTTCTCTAAAATGAATAAATAAAATCTTTTTTAAAAAATTAAAAGGCATAAGCTAGAGGTGGGTGCTAAGAGTTGAATCATTGCAGTTGGTACCAGCAAATGCTCTGCTTGGCAGGTATTTTGTGCATACCTCCTACCCCTGTTATGCAGCAGCAGTCCACCTGGTCTTTCTGTTTCTTCTCATGCATACTGGATTCTATCATATGCCAACTTAACCATGTCACTTGCCCTCTAAGTGGCTTGTCATTATACTTGGTATAGAAATACAAACCCCTAATCATACATTTTGAGAACCAACAAGACTATGATCTCCTGCACACCTCTCTGATTTCACTTCCTGCCACACCTCTTCTGCCCTGCTCTGGCTCACTTCACCTAAACACACAAATTCTATCTTCACTGTTCCATCTGCCTGGATTGCTCTTCCTGAAGGTCTGGTCAGGACTGATACCTTTCCTTCCTTCAAGTTTTGCTCAGGTGACATCCGGTAGAGGAGACACTTTGACAGAACTATATCATACAGCAGACACCATTCCTGTCATACTTCTTGATTTTCCCAGAGTATTCATTGCATCTTAAATTATATTATTTTTCACTTACAAATTTGTCATTTATCTTTTTCATTAGTTAATTTGTGCACTCTATAAAAGAGTGACTGACTGTCCTGTCTGTTGCAGGGTCCTAAGCATTTGGGGTAGTAACACCAGATAGACACCCGATATATATTTGTGGGAAGAAAAGCAGGAAAAAAGAAAGAAAGGGAAGGAAAAGAGAGGAAAAAGAATGTGAGGGAGGTAGGAAGAAGAAAGCATGAGGTCATCACCACAGGGCTCTAGAAAGAAACAGAAATACATACATACTAGGAGGGTGGACTTGTCCGTTGGAACCTTTCTTGTCTTTCTGTTTTATTCTGTACTCGTCCAACAAATGTTTCTTGACTTAATAAATAGGGTGACTATGGAGGGTACTAATAAAAGTATTGAGATTAGATAAGAAGAGTTGGTTGGGCTCAGGCCATTGAGAGGTAAGAATTTGGAATACTTAGGAGGATAGAGCAATTATTAGAAATTTTAGGCAATTATTCAGATGGTGTATGAGAGAAATTGGAAAGAAGTTAGAGACTAGGAGACAAACTAGGAAACTAAGGAACTTCTGTGTCAATTAGAGTAATGGAATGGTAAGTAATAAATTATAAGTAAAATAGTAAGTAATAAATTGTTACTTGTTAGAATGTTATTAGAAATGTCCATCAACAGATAAATGATGAGTTTTTTTTTTCTCTGTGAATAAATCCACAGCTCTGCTATGGTATAGAAACACAAATGTTATTCAGCCTTAAAAAGGAGGGAAATTCTGACATGCTACAACATGGAAGAACCTGGCAAACATTATGCTAAGTGAAATAAGCCAGACACAAAAGGACAACAACTATGCAATTCAGCTTATATGAGGTACCTAGAGTAGACAAATTCATAAAGACAGAAAACAGAATAGATGTTCCCAGGGGCTAGAGGAAGTGGAGAGGAAGGAGGAGTTATTGTTTAATGGGTATAGAGTTTCTGTTTGGGATGATAAAATAGTTCTGGACATGGATGGGCATGATTGTTGCACAACAAAGTGAATACACTTAATATCACAATCAGTACACTTAATAATGGTTAAATTGGTATAGTTTGTGTATTGTATATTTTATCATGATATAAACAAACAAACATTACATATGGGACAGAGAAAAGTGAAAGATAGAAGGTGGTTCTGCATTTTATACTTGAATAAATGGGGGATGGTGGAAAGAAATGTCACGAGGGTAGCTGAGTTGTAGAAATGTTTTTGGAGTGGATTCGAAGGCGTCTGTGAACATTTCAATTGACCAGCAAGTAGTGGGTATCCATTGCCTGGCACTCAGGAGAATACTTGAGAGGAAGTAATTCACAAGAGGTCAGGCTGAACCCACTGGACAACAGACTCGTGGCACAAGCTTACTGAGGTGCTTAGTTCATTTATTCACTACTTGAATATTTCTAAGGGAAATAATAGACTATTAAAGCGTTCTCTGGGTTGTAACCTTTGGGGATATATCTTTAAGGCTGCTATGAAGGAATATATACACAGTAAATTTATTAGTTCCTTCTAAATGTTGGGAATTGCCTTGTTTTTTTTCTTCTGTGGATAAATACTCTTTCCTGAGGCTGAAACGTTTTATCCTACAGCACAGACTGTGCAAATTCACCACAGAAGGGTCCAAGAGGACCATGTCCTTGGCCCCACCCTAAGTAACCTTGATAAAATGGGTGACCACTTCTGTGGGCTCCTGTAGCAATTTCCAGATGCCTTATCAAGGCTCTGGAATCAGCCACTCAGGCCTGACTCACCCCCATGTTTGCCAGCAGATCCTGGAGGCCCACAATGTGAGGAAATCAGCAACACACAATTGGGGAGGCCTTTTGTATGGCAACCAAACTTCACTTTTCCTGGCTCTAAATAGCACTTATGCTATGGCAACATGATGCTCAAGGGCACTTCTATACCAATTGTTTAGTGCAATCTTCTACAGTTTTATGTTAAACTGAATAACAAGGGATGTTTCCTTTACTATTACAGCTTCATTTACAAAAGGATTAAAACACCCACCCACCGAAATAATTATACATGTATGGTGCCAGGTGGGTATTGGAAATATCAAGGGGAACATTTCATAAACTATATGATTGTTAAAGCACTATGTTGTTCACCTGACACTAATACAAAATGATGTTATATATGAACTATAATTGAAAAAAAAAAGATCACACTGTAACAAAAAAATTATGCTGAAAATCTTGTGGATTTTCATAGAAAATACAGTCAATAATATTGTAATTACTATTTTTGGTGTCAGATGGGTACTAGACTAATCAGAGTGAACACTTCATAAGTTATATAAAAGTCTAATTACTATGCTGTATACTTGAAATGAATATAATATTGTATGACAACTATAATCAAAAATAAAAATATTTTTAAAAAACCACCCATCCACTTTAAAATTTTTGAAAAACTACATCCCCCACTTTTAATATTGATGCATTGCCACCAAAAAATCTTATCTTAAATTTAAATAGCTGCAAAGGACATAACTTCCAGTGTATTGAAAATATTTAAATTTGTAAATAAAACTTTATCTCACTTTCAAATGCATCCAGTGGACTATCAGTAGCACAGTTGTTAACTACCATTAGCTGTTTAAAATACTAAAATAAGATTTTTATAAACAGTCAAAAATTTGACATCCATCAATTTACCCTCCAAATCTATATTTTATTCTACATCTCTCTCAGAATATTATATTAATGTAACTATTTTTTCTTTTTTTAATGAGAGAGACAGACAGACAGGAAGAGAAAGAAAGATGAGAAACATCGACTCATAGTTGGAGCACTTTAGTTGTTCATTGATTGCTTTCTCATATGTGACTTGACTGGGGGGCTCCAGATCAGCCAGAGACGCCTTGCTCAAGCCAGCAACCTTGGGCTCAAACCAGCAACCATGGGTCATATCTATAATCCTACATTCAAGCCGGCAACCCCACAGTCAAGCTGGTGAGCCCAGTTCAAGCCGGATGAGCCCATGCTCAAGCCGGTGACCTCAGGGTTTCAAACCTGGGTCCTCAGAGTTGTAGGTTGATGCTCTATCCACTGTGCCACCATCTGATCAAGCAATGTTAATGTAACATATTTATATGCTTGAGAATTTATTTTACTGATTCCTTATCATTTATTCCTGGAAAAATGTACATAATAAAAATTTAATGTATATTTTTAACAACTTATGTGACCAAACAGTCTTAAATGTTAAAATTTTATCCTAGATGAAATTACTAATACAATTTTTGGTAGTATATAGTTGAACACTTTTTCCAATATTGATAATTATTAAATATGAAGGTAAAATTTTGTTGGAAATAGCTCTTCATAAAATGCAGAAGTAGAAATGTTAACTTGTTTAAGAATTTTTTTTAATTCATTTTAGAGAGGAGATACAGAGTGAGAGAGAGAGAGAGAGAGAGAGAGAGAGAGAGAGAGAAAGGGGGGAGGAGCTAGAAGCATCAACTCCCATATGTGCCTTGACCAGACCAGTGCAGGGTTTTGAACTGGCGACCTCAGTGTTCCCAGGTCGACACTTTATCCACTGCGCCACCACAGGTCAGGCCAAAATGTTAACTTGTTTAAAGGAAACAATATTTCAGATATTTTTTTTTGATACCTGGATTTTTTCACATTGAGGTAATGTATAATAATGGAATGCACTTTTCTTGTCAACTGAGGTTGGGCTTTCTGTGAAAGCAGAGGTGGGAAAGACACTGAGAGTAAGAAAGGGCTTGTTGGGACCATCTATACTGAGTATTTCCTGGACATCTTCTTATACCTTGAGGAAAACGTGGCCTACTCTTCTAGAAAATCAGGTTAGAGTACTAAAAAAAAAATATGCAGAATCTTGTGGTGCAGAGTCCCTACTTTCTGCTGCAGACATAGACCATTTCAAACAGATGACAATTTTTTGCACTACTGAGGATGGTCATTATATGAGATTTCTCAAATACCTTAATACTCTCATTCATTTATTCACTTAATCAACACTGAGTAGTTACTGTGTCAGGCACTGTATTACTAGGCACTGAGAAACCAGTGGCAAACAAGAGTGATTGGGGGACTGAGTCAGTATGACATGGGATCATGAGACAAGGGATAATGAAAGATAAGGAGGCAGAGGCTCTAGGATGATTTTCATATTTTGGGAGCCTGAAATGAAGTTAAAATATAAGCCATATTGGAGAGAGATGGTGGTGAACCTGTTCTCTGCTCTGTAGAATAGGATGACTGGGGATGCTACAGATAGAGGTATTTGGCTCTATGAGCCTGGTATTTAGTCAGAAGATACAGGAATTGTAGTCCATTATCTTTTTTACAATTGAAATTCAAAAAGACCATCACTGTGCATGTATTTTATACCATGTACTGTGTAGGTTTCAGGGGTTTCAAGATGAAGAGACAAGATATTTTGTCTTGAAAAGCTCAGTTTAGTGAACAAGGCAGATATATAAGAGAAGTGAAAAGAGGTAAGTCCCCAAAAACAGGTTTGGGTTTGGCTCTTATGCTGGACCTGGGCCTGGACATGGAGCTGGCTCTGATCTGAATCAATCAAACTTATACTAGAATCCAAGAGCGAGTAAGCAGCAGCATTTATCTAATTTGAGCCTCTAACTTCACAGATAAATATTGAGGCAGTGTCTCCCAGTGTTGACATTCAGGCACTGCTAATTCTCAAAGGATACTCTGCACGTACTCACATTCCTGGTCTCAGAACTTTAGTAGAGCCATGAAGAAGCATTGAAGGCCCTTCTAGAGTCATGCTGCCCCAAAATGGGAGGTCATCTTTTACCAGCTTCATAGAGATGTTTCTAGGGAACCACCTACTAGTGCAGATAGATCCCAGGATATTTTCTTGAAAAGTATTCTAAAGTTACTTTAAATATTCTCCATATTTGTCAATGGGAGCTCTACCAAGAGAATATTCTTTTTTTTCCCCATTGATTTGAGAGAGAGAGAGAGAGAGAGAGAGAGAGAGAGAGTTATATATAGAGAAAGAAGTATTAACTTATGTTTCACTTAGTTCCATTTAGTTGTGCATTCATTGATTGCTTCTTGTGTGTGCCCGGACTGGGGGTTGAACCCACAACTTCTGGTGTGCCAGGTTAATAATGCTTTATCCACTAAGCTACCTGGCCAGGGGTGAGAATATTTTTAATTTAAGCATATACTATTTAAGCTATTTCTAACAAGAAATATGGAAACTCCATCTTGTACAAATTCATCTTTTAAGGAGTGTGATGAACAAATGTCTAAATAAAAGACAAAAGAAAGCAAAGTAGCTTTAATGGTAAAATATGCTCTAGCCTCCCATTTTCACCTGGGCTGCTTTCTGATAGTTCTCCAGTTGAAATTGCTCACTACCACTATCAGGGGTGTTCATGTATTCTGCAGCAAATGTTTTTTCTCCCTTAGACAGAAAGGTTCCAGCAACGGCTTCCTCCATCAGCAACTCTTCCCTGATTCCCTACAGTAAACTCACTGGCACACATCACCAAGTGTGGATGGGTCCCAGGACTCAGACACTGGGTTTCTTCTAAAATGGTTTTGCATGGATCTGTCAAAGACTCAGCTCAGGCAAAGCATTTTTTTCCATTCTCCGCAGACTTGTCCAGCTCTGGGAACCTAAGGCTGACCTCAGAGCCTGAACTTCTTCCTTTGACAAATGGGAACCCTCATCACACATTGTTTTGGGTACCTGAAGGGATTATAAATCCATCCTCAATTTTTTGCATTTGTTTTGAATATCACTTAAAAAAGAGAGAGAGAATGTGAATCTGAATATGTAATCTCTTTCATATATACTGAAAGTTTATATATATAGTTTTTCACTTTTTACTGAACTCTCTCTCTCCCTCTTTTTTTTGTATTCTCTCCTTAAGAATGCAGATTACAGATAAAGAGTTTAACATTCACTGACTGGTCTCCAATGGCTACAGTTCAGAAAGAGAGCAAAGATAAGAGAGAGGGCATCAGAATGTTTGGCAATGTGTAAGATACACAAATTCTAATATTCAGATACTGAACCACTTCAGTAGTATACTAAACAAGCAGCAATTGATAACTTTTTATCATGGTTTCATCAGAAAATTTCACAGGAATTTTTCTGTAACTATACATACTAGAACTTAATTGTCCAAATGTGAAACGATGTTTATCAGATCATGAATTTTCTGTTGATTAATACTTTTTGTAAAACCAATTATGCTGGAAATGTAAAATTGTGCAACCACTATGAAAAACATATGGTAGACCTTCAGAAAGTTAAACATAGAATTGCCATATAATACAGCAACAGTTAAACATAGAATTGCCATATAATACAGCAACACCTGGGTATACACCTAAAAGAACTGAAAGAAGAGTCTTGAAGAGATATTTGTACAGTTATGTTTCTAGAGCATTATTCACAATAGCTAAAAGGTAGATGCATTTGAAGTGTCCATTGAGAGATCAATGGCTAAGCAACAGGAGGTAGGCATACAAATGGAATATTATTTAGTCTACAGAAAAGCATAAAATGCTGACACATGTGACAACAAGAATGAACCTTGAAGATATTATGCTAGTTGTAATAAGACACTCATAAAAATGATAAATACTGTATAATTCTACTTCAATGAGGTACCAAGAGTAGAGCAGTCAAATTCATAAAGATGGAGAATAGAATGGTGGTTGACAGGGACTGGGGGAAGGGTAAGAAGGAGTTAGTTTTTAAAAGGTGTAAAGTTTTAGTTTGGGAATATAAAATAGTCTTGGAGATTGGTTGTACAGGAATATGAGTGTAGTTAATACTGTTGAACTATATACTTAAAAATAGTTAAGATATCCTGACCAGGTGGTAGTACAGAGGGTAGAGCATCAGCCTGAAACACAGAGGACCCAGGATTGAAACCCCAGGGTTGCTGGCTTGAGAGCAGACTCACCAGCTTGAATGCGATCACAAATATGACCCCATGGATGCTGGTTTGTGCCCAAAGGTTACTGGTTTGAAGCCCAAGGTTGCTGACTTGAGCCTAAGGTTGCTGGCCTGCACAAGGGGTCACTGGCTCAGATATAGCCCCCCAGTCAAGGCATATATGAAGAAGTAATCGATGAACAATTAAGGTGCTGCAACAAAGAATTGATGCTTCTCATCTCTCTTTCTTCTTGCCAGTCTGTCTTCTCTCTCGATTTCTCTTGCAAAAATAAAGAAAAGTTAAGATAGTAAATTTAGTGACTAAAGTATTTTATCACAATTTTTGTAAGTCCATCATTAACTTTGTGTATATACTTAAAAAATAATGAACTGTACACTTTAAATAGGTCAATTGTGTGATGTAAATTATATTTCAATAAAGCCATTGAACACTTTTTAAATCCATAATTAAAAGCATTATTTACTTTCACAATTTCTATAAATTAGAATTTATGAGAGGCTGGTTCTGGTTTAGTTTCTCATAAGGTAGTGGTCAAGATGGCAGCCAGGGCAGCAGCCATGTAAAGACCTGGCTGGGGCTGGAGGATACACTAACAAGATAGTTCATCACATGGCTGATAAGTTGGTTCTGATTGTTGTTAGAAGGCCTCAGTGTACCTCCACATGAGCCTCTCCCCATGCATGACTTGAGTATCTTTACAGCATGACAGCTGCCTTTCCCCTAAACAAGAGACTCAAAAAGAGAAATTTCACTTTTATTTTTTTACTGAGAGAGAGAGAAAGGAAGGGAGAGAAATGGGAAGCATGTAGTTGCGACACTTTGTTTGTTCAGCAATTGCTTCTCATACATGCCTTGATTGGTGGGCTCAAGTCAAGCCAGTGACCCCTTGGTTAAGCCAGCGACTTTGGGCTTCAAACCAGTGACCTTTGGGCTCAAGCCAGAGACCCTGGGATCATCTCAGTGATCTCACACTCAAGTGAGAGACCCCTCACTCAAACTGGTGACCTACACTTAAGCCAGTGATCTCAGGGTTTCGAACCTAGGACCTCATCATCCCACCCAGGTCAACACTTTATTGACTATGTCACCACGAGTCAGGCGAAATTTCACCATTTGTAATCAAATAAACGACAAAAGTAACAATACTTCATAGAGGCCAGTGAGGTATACTCTAAACCCTTGGCCATACTATCTAAGTGTTGATGGCTTCCAAAAGACTGGTACTTAAGTGGTATAGTAAGGTGACAAAATTCTAGAGACTACATGGGAGGTCTGATCTGTTGTTACCTTATTCACAAATGCTTTAGAAAACCAGACCACCTGGGAACACATAAAACATGATTCACCTTTCAGAATAGCCAAAGAAGAAGCTGATTTTTGAGGTTCAACTACTGAAACTAATGGAACCAATGTGGAATCAGAGCTATTTCAGCTCAAGGGGTGACCAAAGTACTATATATGTTAAATGGCCAAGAAATTACTTAAATTATTGTATTTATATAAATGAAGTGTTCTAGAAGAATACTTTAGTAAAGAAGTATGTCTCATTTTTCTAGTAGACTAGAACTGAGATTTAGCCCAACTTATCCTAATTTTCAGTGTTGCTCACAATTGAATTTAGGTAAAGTTGAGGAAGTTAGGTTTTAGGATCTCTATTTACATTGGCCCATCATAACTTTAGGGAGGGATCTTGTGTTCAATCGGTCATATTCTTTTAAGTTTGAAAGAAATAAGATCTTTCACCACAATCAGTTAAGATTTTCATACCTTTCCACTTAGCATTCTACTCCATCACATTTCATCAGACATCATTGGAGTGGTCATATGGTCTTACACATTTTACATCTGGCTATGACAGTAGCTTATACAAAAAATTGACATTGGTGAAAATGGTCTACACATTTATAAAACAACAATGCAAGAAGACCATCAAGGACAAATTAATTTTGTGTTGTCAATTTCAAAAGTATTTAAAAGTAATTTAACAAAAGAGTTTGAAATGTCCTAAAATCTTACTCTCATAAATAAAAGAAACTTGATAGTTTTCCTAAATTTAACAGTACTTGTTAATATTTACATGACATTACCAATAAAAAGTTGTGAAAGTGAACAAAATTTTAAGTAATGTAGTCAATATCAGTGGTGGGATTTAGCCCGTTCACACCAGTTTGGCAAAACTGATACTTAATTTTTTTTTTGAGTTGGGCAAACCAGTTGTTAAAATGGCACTTGTAATCAGTGTTCTCTCTAAGGTGGGCACCTGGGTAGCCACCCAATGTGGAAATCACAAATTTACATTTCTTACTCTTCTTTAACATTCATCTGCACAGCAGCATATTTTAAGAGCCCATAGTAACGTTCATCGCATTCGTGGGTAAAAATTAGGATCCTACTACTACAGTGAAAAGATGGTTAAGGATAAATCACACAGCCAATGATGCTCGGATAAAAACAAAGAAAATTGCAAGTGAGGACACCAATCAAGAAGCAAAATGGAAATACCTTAAGTAACAGTTTTATAGTTTTTGTCAGGTATTATTTAATATTTTTATTAGTATTTTAAAATTCTTTCTTGTAACATAATCTAGTTTTGTGTACCTCCTTTATTGTTCTTATTTAAATGTTAAATGCATGAAATAATAAGCTATCTTTAGGTATATTTTTTTTATACTTAAAATGGTCATTAGGGCAGAGAACTGGTTGTTAAATTATTTTAATCCCACCATTGGATATTATTGTAATAATTAGGTATGGTACCTGGTGGGTACTTGAATTGGGGCATTACTTTGTAAAGTAAACGATTGTCTAACTACTATGCTGTACACCTGAAAGTAAAACAAAATAATATTGAATTTCAACTGTAATTGAAAAATAAAAATCTTTAAACTTTTTTTAAAATCTGTCAATGTTAAAGGAAAGACTGGTTTATCTTTATGCTGTCTTTAAAAAAATTCTGTTTTAAAATCAGTGTTATAAAGAGACATTTTAAAGAGTATGTCACCGAAAAACATAGGGAAAGTGTTATAGAAATATGTCAATTAGTATATATATATAAGTTGGTGATCTTTTTGTGATGCACTTTGAACTTTTTGAACTTGTAATTTGTAGTGTTTTTTTCTTATTAAAAAATATTTACGCCTGACCAGGGGGTGGCGCAATGGATAGAGCATCGGACTGGGATGCCGAAGACTCAGGTTTGAGACTCCAAGCTCACCAGCTTGAGCGCGGGCCTATCTGGCTTGAGCAGGAGCTCATCAGCTTGGACCCAAGGTCTCTGGCTCCAGAGGTGGGTTGCTTGGTCTGCTGAGGGCCCGCGGTCAGGGCACATGTGAGAGAGCAGTCAATGAGCAACTAAGGTGTTGCAACGCCAACGAAAAACTGATGATTGATGCTTCTCATCTCTCTCTGTTCCTGTCTGTCCCTATCTACCCCTCTCTCTGACTCTCTCTCTGTCTCTCTTAAAAAAATAAAAATTTACACATAACACACATACACACAAAGACTAAAATACTGATAGTACAGATGTAGTAATATTAGCTATTAATTTATATACTTAGTAATGTTTTATTATAATTAGTTTTTAAATTTTTTGACAAAATCAATAAATTAAAATATTTAATTCTTCTCATATTTTGAGTATCCTGTTATTATGTTAATAGATCTGATTTGTTAATTTACCATTAGATAGCATTTGTCTCTTCTTGCCTTTAATAAATAATCTTTCTAATTTAAAATATTTAGTTTCTTGCCTGACCAGGCAGTGGCGCAGTGGATAGAGCGTCAGACTGGGATGCGGAATACCCAGGTTCCAGACCCCGAGCTCGCAAGCTTGAGCGCGGGCGCAGGCTCATCTGGCTTGAGCTAAAGCTCACCAGCTTGGACCCAAGGTCGCTGGCTCCAGCAAGGGGTTGCTTGGTCTGCTGAAGGCCCGTTGTCAAGGCACATATGAGAAAGCATTCAATGAGCAAGTATGGTGTCGCAACGGCAACGAAAAACTAATGATTGATGCTTCTCATCTTTCTCTGTTCCTGTTTGTCTGTCCCTATCTATCCCTCTTTCTGACTCTCTCTCTGTCCCTATAAAAAAAAAATTAAATTAAATTAAAATTAAAATATTTAGTTTCTTTAATATTTTTAACTAATGGCTATATGCTTATCTTTATATCAAGAATAATATGTAAAATGCCTAACCAAAAATTATATTTATCAAAACAAAAACATCCTTATTTATTAGTAATACCAGGGCACTATAATAAACTGTGAGTTATAATTTCTATAATTTGTTTATGCCACTTGCCTGTGTTTTACTAGTGAAAAAAACGGTGTTTACTCAACACACAAATTAAGATGTCATCCCTAGAGGAATACTATGTATTCAAACTATCTCAGAAAGATAACAAAGTAATATTTCTGAAAAATCATTGATTAGCCATGACTTCTTAGATTGCAGATGACAGAAAACCCAACTGAAACTGATGAAAACAAAGTTTCCTGTCATAAGTGAGAAGCATGGGGAGGGGAACCTGGTAAAGAATCCAGCCCTGGACCCCACATCTCAGCCCTGCTCGCCTCTGTGTTGGCTCCATTCTCAAACAGACGATCACTTGGAGCAATTCCAAGATCATGACTCACAACCCCAAACCCAGTGGAGAAAAGTCAGTGTGCCTTTCTCTCAGCAGGCAGGTCTCCTTCGCTTTGACAAACCTACTTGGACACCTAGCACTGAGGCCAGAAAAAGACACTATGCTGATAGGCCAGAACAGTGATGGGATGCTGGGTTATTAAAACAGGAAAATAAGACATAGGCAGAAAAAGAATTACTGAGTATGATTATGCAGTGTAAAGAAATCCATCTGGTATTGAATTTAGGAAAGTGGTTTTATAGATACAGCCTCTGAGACATAATGGATGTGTGGTGTGCAGTGTGTGTGTGGTCTAGGTGATACGTGTGGTGTGTTTGTGTGTGGTATGTGGTGTGTGCTGTGCATGGTATATGTGTTGTATGTGTTTGTGTGTTATGGTGTGCGTGTGGTATGTATGTGTGGCATGCCTGATATGTGTGTTGTATGTATGTTGTGCTTATATGATGTGTTGGGTGTGTGTTGTGTGTGCTGTGCGTGGTATATGAGTATATGTGTTGTGTGTGGTGTATTTTTCTGGTGTGGTATATGTAAGTAGTGTGTGCATGTGGTATGTGTGCTTGAGTGGTGTGTGGTATATGGTATGTGTGATGTGAGTGCATGTGTGGTGTGCATGTGCATGGTGTGTAGTATGTGTGGTACGGTATGTATAGTGTTGTGTGTGCTGAGTTGCATGGTGTATGTGCACGTGTGGTGTGGTGTATTTGTGTGATATGCATGTGTGTGGTGTGTGTGGTATGAGGTATGTGTGTGCATGTATGAGTGTGAGTATGGTGTCTTCGTGGAAATCAAAATCTCCTCAGCAAAACATCCATGGTGCTCAGTGGAATAAGAGAGGTCTTCTAAGACTGTCAGGACTGAAGCTCCAGTAAGGTCATGGTTAAATCTGAGGCATTATAAATTAGATTAGAAAAAAATCTATCTGGCAAAGCAAACAGTATGGGTGGGAGGTGGGGGAAAGAAATATAGATCACAGAGTCCAAAGTGGACAGGCTGACATTTCATGCGGTTCACTAACTTTACTTTGTGGCCTTCATAAATTTCACTCAGAATTACTGTCAATGAAATTAATGAAATCACAGGCTGTTCAACAAAAGAAGTATCAATCTGTAGTTTTCCACTAGGTCAATCAGACCTCAACCTAACATAGGTGTGCTTCATATCATAAAGGGTTGGGTGTTGAGTTTGCTCAGTTCCTGTCAGGAATTTCATAAAAAATTCTTTGTAGTGATCTTTCTCAACAAAGTTTAGGTAACGTTTGGAGTTGGAAACCCTGATTCAAAGACAAAAAAAAATGGTCTAGAAAATTAGTTTTGACCTTTGCTTTTTCAGAATAAAATCCTCCAACTAACTTTCTTTCTTTCTTTCTTTCTTTCTTTCTTTCTTTCTTTCTTTCTTTCTTTCTTTCTTTCTTCCTTCCTTCCTTTCTTTCTTCCTTTCTTTCTTTCTTTTTTACAGGGACAGAGAGAGAGTCAGAGAGAGGAATAGATAGGGACAAACAGACAGGAACGAAGAGAGGTGAGAAGCATCAATCATTAGTTTTTCGTTGCCTTGCGACACCATAGTTGTTCATTGATTGTTTTCTCACATGTGCCTTGACCCCGGGCCTTCAGCAGACCGAGCAACCCCTTGCTGGAGCCAGCGACCTTGGGTCCAAGCTGGTGAGCTTTAGCTCAAGCCAGATGAACCCGCGCTCAAGCTGGCGAGCTAGGGGTCTCGAACCTGGGTCTTCTGCATCCTAGTCTGACACTCTATCCACTGTGCCACCGCCTGGTCAGCCCCTCCAACTTTCTTAAAAGATGTTTGTAAAAAATTTTTGTACTTTTATTCTTCCAAAAAGAAAGTGAAAATGGAGAAAATAATGGCTTTTTAAAACACATTAATTTTAATATTTGAGATAAAAATAGACATTATAAAGATATTATTATAATATATATATATATTTCTTTCCTGAAGACTAATGCAAATGTGTAAAAATGCATATGTAAGGCTGAGTGTCTCAATAATATACTCAACTTGAAGATATTTTAAAGAAAATTTCTATTAGTACACCATATTCATTTCCACAGTATTACATAAATGAGAAAGTAGAATTTTATTTTACTTATGTAAAAATTTATGTGTTATTTAAAATACAATAATAATCAAGACCCAGATTAAAGAAAAACACAACGTGTTTGTTCTAGATTTTTTTTTTTACTTTTTTTTAATTTATTTTTTATTTTATTCATTTTAGAGAGGAGACACAGAGTGAGAGGGAGAGAGAGAGAGAGAGAGAAAGGGGGGAGGAGCTGGAAGCATCAACTCCCATATGTGCCTTGACCAGACCAGTGCAGGGTTTTGAACTGGCGACCTCAGTGTTCCCAGGTCGATGCTTTATCCACTGCGCCACCACAGGTCAGGCTCTAGATTTTTTTAAAAAAAATAACAAAAATGAGACCAAATTTACACTGGAAATTGAAATTTTTATTTCTTTTGTCAAGTCTACAATTTACTGCTTATTGGTATAATATAAGCTATTATTACTTTTATTTCTCTATGTTGAGAATTTGTTCTCTATTAATTACTCTAAGATAGGGAGGATTAACAGTGATCCTAAGAAGGGAAGAATTAATTATCTGTTCTCACTATTAAAGAATTTTTTATTTCTTCTTTATTAGAGTTTCTCTCTCTGAATTCAGTTGCCTTGTGACTTACTTGCCAACGCCAACTCTTCTTCCCATCTAAATACAAGCCCTTCTCTAGGATCATCATAGATTTTTGTCTGGGCTTCCAAATGATTGTTGAGAAATATTCTATCTAGCTTCCTGAACATGTGTCACCTGTTCTGTCTTTAGACCATCTTAACTTTTCCACCAAAGAAAAGATGCAATATATTGTCTCAAAGTGAGGTATCCTACATTTAATTTCAGTATCCTCAATGGCAAAGCCCCTCATTTTAAAATGACATTAAAATCCCACAGGTTGGGGTGAGAGCCACAGTTCAACATGGCTGCCAGTAGATCCCTAATCAGATTTACAGAGGCAATGACAGAATTCCCCTTTTTTATGAGTAAAAGACACAGGACAGCACTATTTCTTGATAAGGGCTTTGCCAAAGGTATTGGCCCCTGGGGTTAGCTCTACCTAGAACTAATTCAACTGCTCTTTACCTGATTTTAAAAAAAGAAAGCTGGGAATAAGAAAGCGGGAAGAAAAAAATATTAAGGGCTACCATTATTTGCCAAGAACTGTAAGAATATTTACTGCCTTTCACAAAGCCCTTTGATAGTCCCAAGCCACTAAGGAGAGTAGTACTCCACAATTATTGTAAAAGTAGTTAAATCAAGACTCAGGAAAATAAAGGACTCTAAGGGGTCAGCCTATGCTGTTCTTTGGTACAGAATTTAGGTTTCCTAAACCCCAGATCTTTCTCCACCAGACTTTGTCTTCTTGGCTGGATCTTCCACTTGTCATCCATCTTGCTTCCACCCCATTTTCCCACCATTCAAAAGAGGCAAGTAATTTCTCTCAAGTTAGGTTGTTTCCTATTCTAATCTTATATCAACTCTCATCTTCCATATCAGATCAAAATAAATCTTTGAAGTATTTATGTGTATATGTACATTTATTTGTAGAATGAAGAAACAATTCCAAAATAGAAATAACACATGTACTAATTGAACTAGTAAAAGATGGCATTTTTAAATAATCATCATCTTAAGAAAATAGCCTTTCAGAAATAGCAAAAAAAAGATACATTTACAGTCAATGTCAGCAGCACTGTCTATGTCATTTACACTAGCTATCTCATTTAGGCTCCATAACAACCTTGTGAACAAGTATTGTAAACCTCAGTTCCTATGTAAGTAGTTGAGGTACAGACAACTGACATCACTTGCGCAAAGGTACACAGCTGGCAGATGCAAAGCCAGAATTCAAGAATTCAAGGAGAGGTGTGACCCAATTACAAAGCTAGGTTTAGCACCATCATAACTTATTGATTGCCATGTTATTTTTTGATAATCATCAAACTGCCTTTGATAATTTTTCATATTACCTCAACATCTAACACATTAAAAACTAGCGGTGACTCATAATTTTCCTTGTAATAACCATCAATCATGTACCCTGAGAACTTAGAAGTCAAAAGCCTTGCCAAAAGTATTGGCAAGGATGTAAAGAAATGAAACCCACATGCATTGATGGTGAGAATGTAAAATGGTGTAGCTGTTCTTTTTAAAAAAAGTATTTGAGGAACCACTATACTGTTTTCCATAGTGGCTGTACCAATTTACCATCCTACCACAGTGCAGGAGGGTTCTCTTTTCTTCACATCTTCACCAACATTTGTTATCTTTTGTGTTTTCAATACTAACCATTCTGACACATGTGAGGTGAGATCTCTTTGTGGTTTGGATTTTAAATTTTCCCTGTGAGTGATGTTGAGCATATTTTCATTTGTCTGCTGGCCATCTGTATATATTCTTTGGAAAAATATTTATTAAGGCCCTCTGCCAATATTTTATTTTATATTATTTTTAAAATTAATTAATTTTTAAATTACAGTTGATATACACTGTTATTTTAGTTTCAGGCGTACAACATAGTGACTAAATTTTTATATAACTTATGAAGTGATAAGTCTAGTACCTATCTGACACTCTTTATAGTTATTAAATATTGTTGACCGTATTCCTTATACTGTACTTTACATTTAGTGACTAATTTTATAACTGGCAATTTGTACTTAAGTTCTTTCAGTTTTTACACACATTCTCCCAACCCCCTTCTATCTAGCAACCATCAATTACTTCTTTGTACATATGAATTTGTTTCTGTTTGGTTTGTTCATTTGTTTTGTTTTTTAGATTCCATATATTAGTGAAGTCATTTGTCTCTCTCTATCTGACTTATTTCACCTAGCATAATACCCCCTTGATCCATTCATATCACAAATGGCAAGATTGCATTCTTTTTTATGACTGAGTAATATTTTATTGCATTTGTGTATTACATCTTCTTTATCCATTTCTCTACAAATGAACATTTAGTTGCTTCTATATCTTGGTTATTATAAATAATGTTGCAGTGAACGGAAGGGTGCATATAGCTTTTCAAATGTGTGTTCTGTGTTTTTTCTGAAAAATACCCTGTAGTGGAATATCTGGGTCATATGGTAGTTCTATTTTTAAGTTTTTGAGCAACCTCTATACTGTATTCTATAGTGGCTGCATCAATTTACAATCCTACCTATGGTAACTGAGGGTTCCCTTTTCTCCACATCCTCATCAGCACTTGTTTGTTGATTTATTGATGATAACCATTCTGAGAGGTGTGAGGTAGTATCTCGTTGTGGTCATTATTTGCATTTCCCTGATAATTAATGTTGATGATCTTGAGAGCATCTGTTGGACATCTATATGTCGTTTTGGGGGAAATATTTTTTCAGGTCCTCTACCCATTAAAATGGGATATTTTGTTTTTTGATGTTGAGTTGTATGAGTTCTTTTTAAATTACTACTTTATTCTTTATTTTCCAATTACAGTTTACTTTCAATATTATTTTGTATTAGTTACAGGTGGAGAGCATAATGGTCAGATAATCCTGTACTTTACAAAGTGGTACACCACCAATATTTCAAGTACCCACTTGGTACTGTACATAGTTATTTAAATATTATTGACTATATTCCCTATGCTCTTTTTTATATTCCTGTGACTATTTTGTAACTATTAATTTGTACTTCTTAATGGCAATTTAAATATCCTTTCAAAAAATTTCCAATTTACAAACTAGTATACATTTGTGTATATGTTTACACAAATATACATCATTCATTAATTTAGCCTTCTATAGGAAGAGGTTTCTGGAGCTCCCAGATGACTACATCAGTCAAAATAATTCCTTCACCTTTTCACCTAGTTCCCCCAAACTCTCTCCCCTCTGGCAACCATCAGTCTGATCCCTGTATCTATAAGTCTGTTTCTATTTTCTTTGTTTATTTTGCTCCTTAGATCCACATAAGCATGAAATCTTATAGTATTTGTCTTTCTCTTCTGACTTTCAATTTTTTGAGGACCCTCAAAAAATGCACCAGTCTGCATGCCTGCCAACAGTGCACAAGTATTCGGTTTTTTCCACATCCTTGCCAACATTTTTTGTTTGTTGACTTATTGATGGTACTCATTCTAACAAGTGTGAAGTGATATTTTATTGTGATCTTAACTTAAATTTCTCTGATAATTAGTGACATTGAGTATTTTTTCATATGTCCATTGGCCATCTGAATGTCCTTAGTTGTATAAGTTTTTTATATATTTTGGATATTAACCTCTTATCAGTTATATCATTTGCAAATATCTTCTCTCTTTCAGTTGACAATTTTCTTCACTGTGCAAAGGTTTTTTAGTTGGATATAACCTCATTTGTTTATTTTTGCTTTTGCTGTCTTTGTCTAAGGAGACATATCCAAAAAACATATTTCTAAGACCAATGTCAAAGAGTTTACAGCCTATGTTTTCTTGTGAGAGTTTTATCTCACTTTTGGGTTATCTATCCAAAAGAAAAACACCACTAGTTTGAAAAAATATATGCACCCCTATATTCACTGAAGTATTATTTATAATAGCCAAGATATGAAACCTAAGTGTTCATCTATAGATGAATGTATAAGGAAGTGGTATTTATATGCAGTAGAATATGACTTAGTGATAGAAAAAAATGAAATCTTGTCATTTGTGACAATCTGAATAAACCTGGAAAGTATTATGCAAAGTGAAATAAGACAGAGAATGACAAATACTGTATGATGTCACTTATATGTGGAATCTAAAAAGCAAAACAAATGAACAAACAGACTAATACATCTAGAAAACAAACTGATAGTTGCCAGCAGAATGGGCTAAAAAAGTAAAGGAGATAAAATGTACAAACTACTAGTTATAAAATACAGCCTGACCAGATGGTGGCACAGTGGATAGAGCGTTGGACTGGGATGTGGAAGACCCGGGTTCGAGATCCTGAGGTTGCCAGCTTGAGTGCAGGCTCGTCTGGCTTGAGCAAAAGCTCGCCAGCTTGAACCCAAGGTCACTGGCTCCAGCAAGGGGTTGCTCGGTCTGCTGAAGGCCCGCGGTCAAGGCACATGTGAGAAAGCAATCAATGAACAACTAAGGTGTCAAAACGAAAAACTGATGATTGATACTTCTCATCTCTCTCCATTTCTGTCTGTCTGTTCCTATCAATTCCTCTGGCTCTCCCTCTCTGTCCCTGTAATATATGTGTGTGTGTGTGTGTGTGTGTGTGTGTGTGTGTGTGTGTGTGTGTGTCACAGGGATGTAACAATGTACAGCAAAGAGAATAGAGTCAATAATATCATAACTTTGTACAGTTATAGATGGTTACTAGACTTATTGTAGTGATCATTTTATAAGATATATAAATGTTGAATAACTATGTTGTGCACCTGAAACTAATATAATTATGTAAGTCAATTATACTTTAATAAAATAAATAAATAAAATCAGCAAAACCAAAAAAATTGTTTTTAAATAAAATATTATAGCTGTTATGGAAAACAGCATGGTGATTCTTCAAAAAGTTAAAGATAGACTTACTAGATGACCCAGCAATTCCATTTCTAGATATGTACCCAAAATGATTGAAATCAGGGTCTTGAAGAGATATTTGTATAGCAATGTTCATAGTAGCATTATTCTCAATAGCCAAAAGATGGAAGCAACCCAAGTGCCTATTAACAGATTAGTGGATGTGTGGTATGTACATACAATGGAATATTATTCAGCCATAGAAAGGCATGAAATCCTAACAAATGCCACAACTTAGATCAGCCTTGAAGACATTATGCTAAATGAAATAAGCCAGAGACAAAAGGACAAATACTGTATGAGTCTACTTATACAATGTTACTAGAATAGTCCACCTCATAGAGTTATAAGTAGAATGGTGGTTGCCAGGGGCTGGAGGCGGGGAGGTGGGGAGGGGAGGGGGAAGTTAGTGTGTATTGAGGACAGAGTTTCAGTTTGGGAAAATAAAACAATTCTACAGATGGATGGTGGTGATGGTTGCAAAACATGAATGAACTAATTGTCTCTGGACTGGTCACTTAAAACTGGTTAAAATAATAAATTTTATTTTATCACAATTAAAATAAATTTAAAAGACTTGCCAAAATTATAGCAACTTATCACAGAGTTCATAATCACCTATTACTAAAGTCTCACTTTTGGCTTTTCAGGGCCAAAAGTATGCAGATTTGATAATCATAGGTTTTTATCTGCTAATCACCAAAACTCTCATTCTCATTATGATGTGGTCCATGAATATACGTACCAACTTAGTTAACAAATCTTCCTCTAAGTGAACATTTAAAAGTAGTTTAATGCCCCTGCCTTCAAATGGTTTAATAGTATATGAGTCGACAACCACATTCTAAAGCAGATAACAATAGCCAACTTTAGAAAGCACTGCCTTTTTGTTTGTTTGTTACTTTTTTTTAAGTGAGACGAGTAAAGATAGATTGCCTCATCATCCCCTGCTCCCCTCCACTGAGTTCCACCTATAGCACCTACCTGGGGTTGATGCTTGCATCAACCAATCCACTGGCTGCGAGAGGGGAATAAAGAGAGGAGGGGGAGAAAGAGTGGGAGAGAAACAGATGGCTGCTTTTCCTGTGTGCCCTGACCAGGAATTGAACCCAGGACTTCCACATGCTGGGCTGATGCTCTATCCACTGAGACAACTGGCCAAGACCAGGAGACATTGGCTTTTAAGGCTCAAAATTATTTTAGGAGCTAGGTTCTACTATTATTTTTATTTTATACTCAAAATATATCTTTAAAAAGTTTAAATAAGTGGCCTAAGATTACAAGGCAAGTAATTGTTGAAGCTAAAACAAAATCAAGATGTAATTAAGTTGTGGGAAAGTCTTCTTAAATGGGAATGAATTTTGAAGGATGTATATAATTTCCAAGAAGAAATGAGAAAACACAAGTTTAACCTAATTATTAGCACTAGGAAAAGCATTTATATGATAATACTGCAAGTAAATGACGAATGTGAAAGAAGATACAATTCTAACACAATAAATAATATAGCTTCAATCAGTTACATCATTAAAATATTTTTTTTAATAGGTCCTGGCCAGGTTGCTCAGTGGTGGAGTGTTGGCCCAGTGTGTGGATGTTCCAGGTTTGATTCCAGATCAGTAAACACAGGAGAAGTGCTCATCTACTCCTCTGCTACTCCACCCCTCCCTCTCTCACTTCTCTCTCTCTTTCTCTCTCTCTTCCACTTCTGCAGCCATGGCTAAATTGGAGCAAGTTGGCCCCAGGCTCTGAAGATGGCTCGATGGCCTCTGCCTCAGATGCTAAGAGCTTGGCTGAGCAGCTCCCCAAGAGCATCGCCTCCTAGTGGGTTTGTCAGGTAGATCCTGGCTGAGGTGCATGCAGCATCTGTCTCTGCCTATCCTCCTCTCACTGAATAATGAATATATTTTTTATTTAAAAAATAAATAATATAGACACAGAGAAATATAGAGAAAAATAACACAAAAAGCACTCTTGTACCCATTACCCAGTTTGTTCAATTCTTTCATTTGCTTCAGTTATAAAACTGAACATTTTGAGGCTTACAAGTACTACTGTAAAATGTTTAAAAGAGTTTCTGCCAAATGATCAATTATATAAAACAAAGAAAATATTGTAAGTTATATTTCCTCAAACAGAGAGTTGCTAAATTGCTGACAGGATTTTGGTAAAATGCTTCTTATTCCTCTTGGAATCATCTTCTAAACTATAGGTTCTATAATTAATATTTAAATTAGCTACAATCCCCATTGACAAGCTATGATGCTACAGTTCAATTCCATCGGACCTAGTAAGTAACAAAAAAGGTGAATTTAGAGTTCTAAAAGTAAGATAAAGAGAATTTGAAGAAAAGACCTCACCACATAGAAAAGAGAATATGGAAGGAAAAGATGGAAAGGTGACCCATGAATTTTAAAAAGATAATAACTAAAGGATGCAAAGGCATACCCAATACTAGATATCTAATACTATGTAGAAAACAATATTTAATGTACACAAATTCTCTTAATATGTCACTTTGATAGAAGTCTTGATTCACATTATAATTAGAACTCTGCAATTAACCTATAAAGAAGAAAATAAGATTATTTTTGTGGTTAAGCTACTAGTTAATGAGCATGGTTGCAGAGCACTTGCTGATAAAGTGACATTTTGGGGTTTTAACAATGTAGAGTTTGTTATGGCTCACTGAAATTTACTTTGCATTTCTCTTGAAAGTATTTGCTAGGGAAAGTCTTTTAAGTAACCAAAGGAAAAGGCAGACTGCTCTAAACTGCAATCAATAATCATGGAGCTCATAGAAAATCATCATATACAAATATTGCTACTAAACCACATGCTGTTAATGGGATAATCAATAGTGATTTCAATCTTATTATTGGGTAATCATATAGGATATTACTGTATATCAACATCACTTATCTACATCTTTATATTTATTAAGTAAAATAATTAAATGTGTCTCTACCTCTCTTTTTCTATTAGTAGAGATCTTCTATGAACATAACAGTAATAAAATTATATTTCTTCAAATATTCTACATGTCAACTTATTTACCTATATCTATGCAGTATGTACTTTGCTAAATCTCTTTATAATAGTTCATACCAAAGAATTCAATCAGATTACAGTTTCTCGTAGATGGTTGAAATATAATATAGATGTTTTATGAATAGTTTACTACAGTCATTGTTCGATTAAAATTGTTCTGTTTTTTTTATTAGGCAGATAGAATTTTAGCTTTTTAAAAAAACGGTGAGTGGAGTGATCCAAACATTGTAGAAAGATAGTGATGATGGTAGTACAACATTGTGAATTTACTAGGCGTCACTTTAAAATAGTTGAAATGTGAATTTTTATGTATGTGTAGTTTACCACATTAATAACAGTAACAACAAAAAAGATGGGTATTTTATTCTGCCTTCCTTCCACTTCCCAGAAGACACCCTATTCAGCCTAACTATTCAGTACTTCTTTTTGTTGTTGTTGTTATTTAGCATCCTTTTCTTTTCTCTGCTAGTGGTATCTGATTGGAGATGGATAACACTTAATGTATTTATTCATTTTTCAATATAGAATTTTTATTGAATTTATTTGGGTGACACTGTTTAACAAAATTATACAGGTATTAAGTGTACAATTCTTTAGCACATCATCTATATATTTTTTAAAATCTTAATCATAGAGCATAGTTTAGAAGGTGACTCCAAAAAGAATGGGAAGCCTGGTAATTAACTGGAAAACTGTCAGCAATTTAGCATCTCTCTGTGGAAATAAGGCTTATAATATTCACTTCATTTTATAACATTGAGCTCCTATCAAGCCAAATAATTAAAAAGGGAGACGATATACTCTGGCCTATACTCCAGACACACGTCCCCAGGCACGCTGGCCCTCCCCTCTGGGCAGCCGTTGGCTTTCTAGAGGATACATAAACAAGTGTCTTTGACAGAAAGGCCAAGTGGCTCCAGGTCCTGACGATAGCACGCACTAACAAAGCAGGGAAGTGAAGACTCCAGTCTATTTACAAAGCCTACGTGCTAGAAAGACAGAGATAAAACCTTTCCCAGCTAACACAGTGATGCTCTCCTTTCTCTTGTTTCTGAGAAACTAGCCAAGCTGAGAAGCCAACAGAAAAGCAGAACATTGCTTAATCTTGGCCCCGGGGTAAGAAATCATCAAATTCTAGCCCCTGTGGAAAAAGACCACACAAATTTAGGGAGGGTCTAATTTCCTCTCTCCACTGAATCTCAAACATTTCTTCATTATGCATCTGTTAAAATACATACAATAACCTGGGGGTGCCAACACCTTAGACTCCATCAAGTAGGCAAAAAATAGGATCTGTATCACGATTAACAGTAGAGAATCATTTGGTAGCTTAATGCTCTTCCTGCCTTATAATAGCTCTATTCTTGTAATGAAATATCTACACAGAAGTTTTACTACAAAAGACTTGAGACACTAACCTGGAAAGACCAAAGGCCCCATAGTTTATCCTCCCCATTCAATGCCAGATGCTACATCAAGTTCTCCCAGGGCTTGGTCTCCTGTATACACATGTCTGATGAATATGGTCCAAAGTTTTTTCCAGAAGTAGCATACCAGTAGACTTTTCTCCACTCACATCCATAACACACACACACATATACTTGCTCCTCAGTCATTCACTAAGTGATTTGTGCCTACTATTTATTAGGTGCTAGAATAAAGCCATGAATAGAACAAAGTCCCTGATTTTGAAGTTCAAGGTTTAGTAAAGGAGAAGAAAAGCAAAGAGGTTTTTGAATGATAGTGTGATTTGGAGCGCTATAATTCAGAAGCGCACAGAGGCTCAAAGAGCCCAGGAGAGTTATTTTATTTCCCTCAAAGCTCAGCACATGCTTTGGGAACTATGGTTCTAGCTCCTGTAGGATTGAAGTCTGGGCAGGCTGGAACCAGCTGGCAGGAAAACTTTGGAGGAGCAGGCCAGGGCCTTGCCCCAGCTTCAGTGTCAGCGGACAGTGTAGCATGCCTCTGCACATGCTTACAATGGAGTCCTCTTGGCCACTTGGGCATCACTTCTCAAACAATGAGAGCCAATGATCTGAAACTAATGAGAAAATAGAAATTAGAAACACTTAAATCAATTGAGGCTAAAGAATAGTTCAATAGTGATTTAATTATTAAAATTTAAATATTGATTTGTATAGTAAGCTAAATTCTAGACCCACATGTAAAAGTGGATAAATGGCTTATTTGTTTCATTTCATTTACAAGAAAACAAATATTTGTCTTCTCTGAAGTGCAGAATCTAGCTAGAGAAAGAAAAGAAAGGTGGCCCTGGTCAATTGACTCAGTGGTAGAGCATTGGCCTGGTGTGTGAATGTCCCAGTTCAATTCCCAGTCAGGGCACACAGGAGAAGCAATCATCTGCTTCTCCACCCTTTCCACCCCCTTCTCTATCTCTATCTCTTTCCCTCCCACAGCCATGGCTCAAATGGTTCAAGCAAGTTTGGCCCTGGGAGTTGACGATGGTTCCATGGCCTCACCTCAGGTGGTAAAATAGCTCAGTTATGGAGCAATGGAGCAGTGGTTCCAGACAGGCAGAGCATCACCTGGTAGGGGGCTTGCTGGGTGGATCCCGTTTGGGGCACAT
Source organism: Rhynchonycteris naso (assembly GCA_037038555.1). Lineage (NCBI taxonomy): Eukaryota > Metazoa > Chordata > Mammalia > Chiroptera > Emballonuridae > Rhynchonycteris > Rhynchonycteris naso. Next base: position 237,899,665 of record CM072998.1, read on the forward strand.
TTGGGAGTCTGTCTCTTTGCCTTCCTGCCTCTCACTTAATTAAAAAAAATAAGAAGAAGAAGAGAAAAGTGAAGGAGAAAAGAATGGAGAAGGAGAAGAAGAGAAAATGAGGAGGGGGGGGAGGATGAGGGAGAGGAGGAGCAAAGGGAAGGGAAGGGAAGATAGGCACGTAGCCACCCACTGTGACATCATCTCTCTCCATTAGTCAAAAATCTTCCCTTCAAAGGGGACAAACATATACTACCCAAACTATCTTTTGAATTATGACTGGACTACATACATAAATTATAAATTGAATTCCAAAATCTATAAGAATAGATAGTATCCAAGAAAATGAAAAAAAAAAGAATAGTATCCAAATTTTATCAAATGAAAATATAGAGGCTCAGAAAGCAAATGATTTGCCCAAAACGAGGTAGCTAATTAGTGACAGAAGCAAAGTGGTATTAGCTTGTTAGTACAATGCGATACTGTAAAAAAAAAAGCTAAGTTTGATTATTTTAAAACAGAATTGGTGTTCTTGGAAATGGTTTTCATGCTTTTACTAACCCTAAATTCCACAATTAAAACAAAATGTGTATAGTCACTGTTACCAAGTTCAGTAAACCTTGGTGTTAACTCTCAATTTCCTTTTCTCTTAATCCCACAACCTGTCATGAAATCCTAACACACACGCCTCAACTCTGAATGCCTCTCCCATCCCCATATCCTCCTTCCACTTTGGGACCCATCTCATGGACTGTGTCCAAGGCTTCTCAAGTATCTCTGATTCTGCAGCCCATTCTCCATACTGCTCCCAAAGGTACTGTGTGGCCTGGCTACAGGAACAATGGTCATGTCACTCTTTTGTCAAAACACTACTAAGTCCTTACTGCCTACAGGAAATAAATATGCACATGAATAAAGAGTCCTAGATCATTTTTGGAGCCAGCAGCAGTCAAAAGATACAACTTTCAGTTATAAGGTGAATAAGTTCTGGTGATATAATGGTGACAATAGTTAATAATACGGTGTTATATACTTGAAATTTGTTAAGAGAGTAAATCTTAAGTGTTTTTACCACATACACAATGGTAACTATGTGAGGTGATGAATGTTAATTAACTTGATTGTGGTGATCATTTCACAATTTATGTGTGATTAAATCATTGCATTCCACCGCTTAAAAATCACATTGTACAGCCTAAATATGATATATCAATCATATGTCAATAAAGGTGAAAAGAAATTAACTCACTTCTCAGCTCTCTTAAAATATGAGCTCTTATTTCACAGTTATTATGAGAATTAAAGGATGTATTATGTGAGGTAAAATATATGTATAAAGCTATCTTTATTCCTTTCCAGAAAGTGTTTTTTCTTTTCTTTTTTTAAGTCATCCAGCATTCTTGCATTATAACATAAAACGGTAATAATAACAGCCTATTCCTATATAAATACACATGTTTAGTGCTGACTCTGTGATAGGCACTGTTATAAGTGCTTTACTGATATTAACTCATTTAAACCTGCAAAAAAAACTCCTAAGAACCTGCTAAAATATTATTCTTATTCTCATTTTTATAGAAACAGTAGTCCTCCTTATCTGTGATTTTATTTTCTGCAGTTTCTGTTACTCATGGTCAATCTTGTTCTGAAAATATTTTTAAAAAAATAAGAAATAAACAATTCATAAGTTTAAAATTGCAAGTTGTTCTGAGTAGTGTGATGAAATCTCATGCTGTCCCTCTCCATCTTACCCAGGATGTGAATAATCCCTTTGTCCCGCATAGTCATGCTGTAGATGCTGCCCACCTGTTAGTCACTAAATAGCCATCTGGGTTAGCCATTCAGCTGTCATTTTATCACAGTGTTTGTGTTCAAGTAACTCTTATATTACCTAATAATGGCCCCAAAGCCATTCACATAACTTTTATTTCAATATATTACTATAATTGTTCTGGTTTATTAGTAGTTTATTATTAGTTGTTATTGTTAATCTTTTACTGTGCTTAATTCATAAGTTAAACTTTTTCATAGGTATATATGTATAGAAAAAATCATAGTATCTATGTACATAGGGTTTGGTACTATCCACTGGGCAGGGGCATGTCTTGAAAAATATTCCCCACAGATAATGGAGGACCACTGTATGTCAAAACTAAGGTGACAGGTTTAATAACCTGCCCAAAGTCTTAAAGCTGTGTTTATGCAGGGAAGCTGACTCCTTAGCCTGGGATTCAATTCCAACTCTGAACTTTTCCTACTTAGCAGTTTGAGGGTAAAAGAAGTAGCACCATTGATGCCAATTCCTCCTTCTCTAATTACAACTAGGCATTTGGGTTTGGCCATATCCAAGATACAGTCAGAAATGCTCCACAGCTCTGCCCTGAGGGAACATGGCTACACATCTTAATTGAACTTTTCCTCTTTATCTCCAAGTGCTTTAGTTATAATGCATGGGCTATATATGTAGCTCCTTTTCTAGGGACTGAACCAGATGGTTCAAGAAGCAGCCAAGGAACCCCAGTACAATGAACTGGAAGCCAACTGGTCATCTATCAACAGGGAACCTGCAAGACCTGGGTCAGCACAGGTACATAGAAACAAACTGTGCCAACAAACACTGTTGTTCTTTTTTCTCTCTCTCTTTAATGAATTGAGCAACTTTTGCTCCACTCCCACTGGCTGGGCAAGGTGAACCCCACTGAAGTTATTCAGAGAAAAGTACTAAGGCATGGAATCCTGGGTGCTGGCAGAGGATATTTGTCCTTCCTACCCATTTACCTAGCTCTACAGTGAGAAGGAGCACTCACTTCAGATAGAGAGATACTCAGAGTTATGGCTGATGCCATCCCATTATCAAGACATCCAGCCTCAGAACTGACCCTCCTCACCCAAAGAGAGGTTTTTTACTGTGAGCTCACTCTCAGGGGCTCTTCTTCCAGAGTCCTGGCTGGAGGGATAACTCCTAAGGGAGTGAACAATGGGCCCTTTTTAGCACGTAGAATTGTAATAAATCAATACTGGAAAGCAAGGGAAGGTCTATACATCACATTTTCTTGTCAAGGTAGTTTGGAATTTGGGGGTGTTGCCAGTCTAAACTGAAGAATTGTTTTGTAATTTGTTTATTTGGCTTTAAGAGTTCCATGGTTACTAAGGTCTGCTTGCAAGCAAACCTCTTGTGACTAGGGACAAGATAAGAAGGATTTGTAATTAGGATTCTCAGGCCTCATAAACACGCATCTGGGCAGAAGCAGCTCACTTGCTTAAAAGGAGTAAGCATTGTTATGATGTTGTTGTTTGGCACATCCTCTCTCCTAAATTGGATAATGTACACAGATAGTTTTGCTTAGCTTCCTGCAAATTATCACAGACCAAAAAACAGAATCTTTACTAACAAATCTGTATTGTACTTCTGATGGTCTGTTCCTGGCCATGGTAATGATGTAGAATGAGTCAGGATTTGACTTTTAGGGCAGCTTCTTCCTTCAAGATCTAAGGACAGTATTGAAAACTGAACTTTAGTTGCATAGTATCAGAGTAGATGCTCGATAAATATTTGATGATAATGAAAAGAATGCAGATGAAGAAGAAAATGAAGAGGGAAAGAAGAACACAAGAAAGAAAGAAGAGAGTGATCACTGTATTTTCCAAAACATAAATTGAAAGTAGTACGATTATTCACCAGTATTTTGAGCAAGCCAGTTTTCTAATTATTTTCTAAATACCAAAGACCCTTCAGGATTAAAAGGAAGCCTAAAAGTATCTTTAAATTCAAGGTATCTAAAAATGAATGTTAAATTTATGATTCATGTATATGACATAATTATGCGATTAACACAGTTATTAGATGTGATAATCAGAATGAAGCTTTATAATTATTGAATAGAAATAGAACATGATATTATAATTCTAGAGTGTTAGAAATCTGTAAAGTAATTATTTTGATGATGTTCACCAAAACTGTACCCTTAAAAGTCCAAGAGAAAGTAAGTTTTAAGCAGACAGCGTTTTAATTTTCACTTTGGCAAACTTTTTATGTATATATAAATGTTTCTTTTCAAAAATCTTATAAAGAAAAGACAGAACACTAACAAGTCTTGCAAAACCAGAATAAAATTCTGATGACTTTTATTTTTACTATTTTTTTAGAGGCATGCAGCTCCAGATATCTGGGTGATTACATACCCACTAATGTATTTCCCCTTCATGTTTATTTTGGAAAGACGGCAGGTTATTTTGAAAGAAAGGAAGAAAAAACAGACTACAGAGGAAACACAGTTGCCTTGTGTCACATAGGGCAACAGATTACTAAAATTACCAGGTTTTACGGAAGAGAACACAGATTCATTTCTTTTGCACATTTTTTTTAAGTTTCAAACAAGATGATATACCCATAATTTTTAGGAGAAAAACCTAAAGCCAAAATAATAAAAGAAAAAACTTTAATTTTGGTACTTTCCCTGGAGCACATAACCAATAGTGATGAGGGTGCCATTATTCCTGAGCATTAGCTGTTAGACTAAACTTTCTTCCAGACTTTCCAGATTAATTCAGTTGTATAACTGACTATAGTAGTGATAAATCGGAGATTACATATCAACACAAAAAAATATAGTAAAACTATTACAAGTCAAAGTTTCTATATTAGTTAATATTTCTGCCTAGTAACTGGATTTGTTTCAAGCATTCATCCAGTGTTTCAACTGAAATTTAGGAAGCACTTAGCATGTACCACAAAATTGGATCAGGTACACAGAAGTGAATAAGACAGAATCCTTGCCCCACAATGCTCACAAGCCTGCCCACGTAGCCTTGGATATGGAAGAGAATGTCATCATAAACAGAATTTAGGAACTGATGCATGTAATGTAGCATCAATGCTTCTACAATTCATTAAGTGAACTTCTATTTGTTTTTATCTTCTTGAACAAGAGATAGACTTTACATTGATTTATCTCTGAAAAAAAGTGTCCTTCCCCTAACAATAAAAATTTCTACTGTACAACATTATTTTAATTGTGTCTCTGCAGGAAGGAACAAGTCCAGAATGATCAAGATGCTGGTTGTAATCAATGACCTCTTTCAAGATACCTTGAACTTTCTTTTGTTGATCAGACCTTCTAAAAGTGTGCTGGGAGTCAAACTCTTCTGGCTGACACCCATTTTAAACATCACTTAATCGCATGATGTGACAATTCGTTATCAGATGACCCTGTGCTCATACACAAACACAGCCACTATCAGACACAGACAGGCCATAATCTGGCAAAACCTTGATGAAACAGAAATAAACACAATGTGTAGTGCATATTAATAAACTCAGGCATTTTGGCACACACAAACATTACAAATACCCTCAAAAAGAAAGTGCTGTGAGGCTAGGTTTCCTTATATGAACCTTACCATCTATATAAACCGGAGAGATAAAAAAGAAAGAAGTGAATCTTTTGAAATAATATATCTCTTCTTCAATCTCAAAAATAACAACTCCCTTCTTAAGAACTAATAGTTTCCGTAATGTGTCATTTTCTCAAAAATTAGGGACTAAGGTACAGCAAGATTCTTGCCCTCTTTCCTGAAAGCTTGCCTATTTAAAGGTAATTGGAAAGTGCTTCATGGTCAGTTATTAGTATGTAAGAAAACTAACATTCACCGGATGCAGCAAAATTAAGACGCACACTATAAACTCAGTAAATAAAACTTAAATTTTATTTTAAAATAAAAACTAAAATAAATTTCAAAATAGTAAATACAAAAGAAGGACCTCAAAAATTGGTTGAAAATAGTTGAGAAGTATTTTAGTTTGGGAGTGTTAGGTCAAGTTAAAACATAAAGAGAAAATTAACCATTGTTTCTTTACTTCAGTAGTTTTGAAACTTTTTGGCATAAGCAATACTGTCTGTTTCTACAATTTACAAAATGTCTATATTTATAGAATCTGTTAAAATAGTGCCTAAAACTTATTGTCATTTCCAAAAATAATTTGACCAAATTTAATTTACTGCAAATCTTTTCTCAGAAAAACTACTTTGAAGGTTTCCTTTACTGGACAACCCCTCAAGTTAATGACCTATCTCCCTTTAATGTGAGGATGAAACTTATCCCTCAGTCTTTGAAACGGGTATGTCTGGTGTCACCACATACTGGGAACTACTAAGTGCTATGACGTGCCCTTCATTCCTAACCTCCTTGGTACCTCCAGGACTAGCATCTCTGGATAGGGTAACCTTGGGCTGTGTTTTACATTCTGAGATGTAAGCTATCTACATCTTGCCAGTGTCATTAGTTCCTTTTTCTTGTCCTACTTCACAATGTAGTCAGTCTCAAATTCTGACCCCACATCGTTCTCTGCCCATACTCTGCCTCCTCATGGGAGATCCAACCACTTCTGGTTGACCTTCAACTTCCACGCAACAACCACCAGGATGTAGTCTAATTCTGGAACCTTCCATAAGCCCCAGGCTCTACTTCTAACTACCTGATAATCAATCACTCAGTGACTTCAAAATTGTCACTTATTTCTCAGACCAGTTCTTACTACTCCAGCTACTGACCCCTCAAGATAGTGTTGACCTTTCCCTCCTAGTCAGCCCACACTCCATCAGTACCCAAACCATGCCAAAATCTGCTTTATGTTCCTCTGCCTTTTGATTTAAAAAATCAGGCAATACACTGGGACCTAGCCAAGAGAGAGTCAAAAAAGGTCAAGCTGCTTCTAGTTAAGCAAAAGAACATGCATGCTTTTCACCAGGAAGTCTTAGTACAGGCTGAGGAGCAGTGGGAAACATTGCCATTTTGATAACCTTTTGAAAGAAAACCAGTTAAAAAGCTGAGGAGAGCCATGAAAGCAACCAGACAAGTGCTGGTAAGAGAAAAAGCTTAACTCCTCACTGGTTTTCACCTGTAACTCCTATTAAGGAGGGTTATAGATGGTCAAGGAGTTATTTTAGGAAATGGAATCGATAGGGAGAATGACATTCCGATTTCTCAAAAATACCATGGGACATCTGAAGACCTGTGTTCCGTACTGTTTTTTTCCCCTATATCCTTTCACCTGGGAGAAAAGCATATTGTAGAGTACAAGAGGAAAAGAAAAAAAGAAAAAAATTAAAGATAGCTGTCATTAATAATAGCTACCATTTATAGATAGCCTAAGATGAACCCAGTTGTAACTCACCACTTTACTTGCCTCACAAAATCCAACGAGAAGAAAATTATTGTCCCCATTTTACAAATAAAGAAAAAGATACGAAGAGGTTAAGTATTTCTCAGGGCCACACAGCTAACTAAGAAGCAGAAGTAGGATTCAAACCAAGATCTACCCAGGATTTTGGGACTGTACTTCTCCAACCCTCAGAAGGAGGGTTCATGAGAACATAACATTCATCCTTACTAAAGCGTTGTATGCTTTTAAGACTATAAAGTTATTAGCTGATCCTTCAGAAGTCATTAATTATGTGGGCAATATATGTAGAAAAATATGCAGTGTGTTTTTCTAATTTTCTTTCTTGGCTCTCCTCAGGTTTTTTTTTAACTGGTTTGCTTTTGAAAGACTGTCACAACGACAAGGTTTCCCACTGCTCCTCAGAGAGGTCACTCCACACTGACTCATTTTTATTACTAGAGTTTTTTCAAAGTAGATAAATGTAGTCATTGGTTCAAATTCCTGAAGATTGATTTGCTCTGACTGGAAGGCAGTGACACCAATGGATAAGAGCAGGCTTCACAGTCACACAGTCCTGGGTTTGCTTTTTGATTCTGCCACCTGCATTCTGTGCTGTGTGACCTTAAGTTATTGACTTAACTTTTCTGAATTTTCTTAATCAGTTTTTCTAGTCTCCATGTTACCAATCCAATTTTCTGTCTCTTGATGCTTCTATTAAATATTTATGAGCAGTTCATTTTCCATCCTGGTATACATGCCCCAGTCTTCCTCATCTCTGAAAACAATAACAACACCCACCCAGTTGTCAGAAACCTTGATTCCTGGTTAACTTCTCTCTCTCCCTCTGTCTCTCTCTCAGCCACCCTCATATCCACTTCATCTTCAATACCAATGAATTTTACTTCTAAAGTATAGCTAAAATCTATCTATCTCTCTTCTTTAAAGTTATTACCCTAGTCCATGCCACCATCATTCTTTTCCTGGACACAAAAATATTCTCATAATTAATCTAACGAGTTGCTCTCTCCTCTCCCCTTAAATTAGTTTTCCATCAAGCAGCCAGAGTTGCTGGACCAGGTGGTGGCACAGTGGATAGAGCATTGGACTGACATACAGAGGACCCAGGTTTGAAACCCTGAGTTTGCCAGCTTGAGCGTGGACTCATCTGGTTTGAGCACAGTTCACTGCCTTTAACCCAAGATCACTGGCTTGAGCTAGGGGTTACTCGGTCTGCTGTAGCCCCCCCCCCTCCCGGCCAAGGCACATATCAGAAAACAATCAATGAACAACTGAAATGCCACAATGAAGAATTGATGCTTCTCATCTCGCTCTCTTTCTGTCTCTCTATCACTATCTGTCCTTCTGTTTCTGTCACAAAATAAACCAGTCAGACTGACTGTTTTATAAAAGAAAGAGGATCATGTTACTACCTTTAAAATCATTCAGTGAATTCTGACTTAAAAATTCTAAACTCTTCTTCACTGTGAAGCAACGGTAATCCTTTTGCATTGAAGGTAGACTGTATAAAGCTGCAGCTGCTGTAAAAGAGAATTATCATGTTATCAGCAATTCCACTTCTGGGAATATACCCAAAAGAATTAAAAGTAAAAACTCAAAATAGATATCTGTACATTGTTGTAGAATGTTTCATAGCACTAATCACAATAGCCAAATGTCCATTGACAAATAAACAGTTAAAGAAAATGTGTTATACATTATACTGAGTGAAATAAGTAAATCAGAAAAAACTAAGAACTATATGATTCCATACATAGGTGGAATACATAAAAAAGAGACTCAGAGACACAGACAAGAGTGTGGTGGTTGGGGGGGAGAGGCAAGAGGGAGAGGAGAGGAAGGAGATCGGGGGAGGGGAGGGGCACAAAGAAAACCAGATAAAAGGTGACGGAAGGCAATTTGACTTTAGGTGATGGGTATACAACATAATCAAATGTCAAAATAACCTGGAGATGTTTTCTTTGAACATATGTGCCCTGATTTATCAATGTCACCCCCATTAAAATTAATAAATATATATATATAAAGAAAATGTGTTATATATACAATTGAATATTAATCTGCCTTAAAATAAGAAATAAATCCTTCCATTTACAAGAATGTGGATATACCTGGAAGCTATAAATGCTAAGTGAAATAAACCACATGGCTGGCTTAGCAATAGAGCCTTGGACCAGTGTTTAGAAGTCTCTGGTTCATTTCTGGTCAGGGAACACAAGAGGAGGGATCATCTGTTTCTCCACCCTTACCCCTCCTGCTCCTTCTTCCTCTCTCGGAACCATGTCTTGGATGGTTCGAGCAAGTTGGTCCTAGGTACTGAGGATGGCTCCATGGCCTCATCTGAGGCACTAAAACAGCTCGGTTGCCAAGCAAAAGAGCACCATGCCCAGATGGTCAGAGCATCAACCAGTAAGGGGCTAGCCAGGTAGAGCCTAGTTGGTTGGCATGCGGGAATCCGTCTCTGCCTCCCTGTCACTCAGTTAATTAGAAGAAAAGAAAAGAAAAGAAATAAACCACACAGAGGAAAAACACTGTATGATTTTACTTATATCACTTGTACCTAGAGTAATTGCATTCTTAGAGACAAAAGGTACAATGGTAGTTATCGAGGGCTGTGGTGAGGGGGAATAGGGAGTTGTTGTTTAATGGGTTTAGAGTTTCAGTTTTGAAAGATAAAAAATGTTATGGAAAAGAAGGGCAGTGATAGTTGCACAACAACATGAATGTACTTAATGCCATTGAACTGTACACTTAATAATGGTTAAAATGGTAAATTATATGTTATATATATTACAACGCTTAAAAATCAAAAACTCTTACCATGACTTAAGATGTTGTGCATGATCTAGCCCCTACCTACCTCCTCGACTTCTCCTTTTATTATTCCTACCCTCCATGCACTTGAATGGCAAAGGGTGCAGTGAGCCCAAAGGGGTTTGCACCTCAGCCACTTTCTTCTCTATACACACCTTGCAGCAGCTTAAATACGGTCTCCGCAGGGCAGTGTTCCCTCATACTCCAACCTCAGTCGGTCCCCTCCTTCTCTATCATATACTTTATCTCATGTTACAGGGGAGTTTGTATTCACATTAGTAGCTTTATTAAAGCTTCCTTGTTCTTTAAGAACCCTCATCCATGGGGTCCAGACAGGTTCCTGAAATTATTGAACTCATGTACATTGGGAATAACAGCTCAGGATAATTTAGCACTTTAATGAGTGTTCTTGTGTACTCTTTCTTTTTAGTGAGAGAGACAGAGACAGAGAGAGGGACGGGTAAGGATGAACAGATAGGAAGGGAGAGAGATGAGAAGCATCAATTTTTCATTGCAGCACCTTTGATGTTCATTGATTACTTTATCATATGTTCCTTGACCGGGGGACTCCAGCTGAGCCACTGACCCCTTGCTCAAACCAGCAACCATTGGGCTCAATCCAGTTACTATTGGATCATGACTATGATCCTATGCTCAAGTTGGTGAGCCCCTACTCAAGATGAATGAGCCCACGTTCAAGCCTCAATGTTCAAACCTGGGTCCTCTGCATACCAGTGCTCTACCCACTGTGCCACCGCCTGGTCAGGTTTGAGTACTCTTAACTTGTTTAATTTATTCATCCTAAGAAAGAAACTCCCAAGTGTTTTCCCTGATTCTAACATAAGTAATGTATTTCTCCATGTATAAGATGCTCCCATGTATAAGACACACCTTAATTTTGGGGCCAGAAATTTGAATAAAAATATATTATATAAAATTATTGAACTCAAGTCTTATTCATCATTAAACAATGAGCACAAAGACAAGTACAAAAAAAGCAGGAAATGCAAGTAAAAAAAATCTACAAGTACTGTATAAGACAAACCCAGTTTTTAGACCCCATAATTTTAGAAAAAGGATATGTCTTATAGATGGAGAAATACGGTAGTTTCCAGAAAGGTGAGGGGAGACTTTTCAACTTTCAAATTAAAAAATAAATATATTTTAAAAGGCTTCCTCTGTCCCCTGTCTTCCATCGTGTGAGTTTTTCTTCAAGGGGAATTCCTCTGAAATAAAATCGGGAAAGGTTCCAAGAGAGTTCATGCTTCTAATACTAAGTATTCTGACTTCTGAGGACATGGCCCAGCCCACTCTTTAATCACATCTGAGGAAATTCCCCCCGCCTGGATAAAAGATCATAATATCTTAAGAAGGATGATGAGCTCATGAAAAGCAATTAAATTTAGAAAGCCATGACACTCCCAGAACCTCCTCTAAGCTACTTTTCTTTAGCACCACACCAAATTTTAAATTATTTTCAAAGTAGCTTTGTTTTAATGCATTGCAAAGCAGAAAGCTGTTTGTGTTCTATGTTCTTGAAATTTCTGTTGCACTATCTTCATCAATATTAAATAGTTCAGGTCCTGGCCAGGTGGCACAGAGGATAAAGCCTCAGCCTAGTATATGAACATTCAGGGTTTGATTTCAGTCAGAGCACACAGGAGAAGCACCTATCTTCTCTCTTTCTTCTCCTCCCTCAACCAGTGGCTCAATTGGTTTGAACATGGCCCTGGACACTGAGGATAGCCCCCTTCTGAGCTCAACAGTTGCAGGCACAAAAAACAGCTTGATACTCAAGCATCAGCCCAAGACAAGGTTGCTGGGTGAATACTGGTCAGGGTACATTCGGGAGTCTGTCTCACTCTTTCCTCCTCTCACCTAAAAATAAATAAATAAATAAATAGTTCTGAAAATTAAGCTTTAAAATTTTTCTGAGCCCCATTTATCTTTGATAAATTTGACATTCCAAATTTTTTTTAAGTGAGAGAAGGAAGATAGTGAGACAGACTCTTGCATGTGCTCCAATGGGAATGCACCCAACAACCCTGTCTGGGGCCAATGCTTGAATCAATTGGGCTATTTTTAGTGCTTGAGACTGACATGTTGGGACCAACCAAACTATCCTCAGCACCCAAGGGCAATTCTTGGACAAATTGAACCACTAACAGTGGGAAGGGAAAAAGGAGAGAGGGGAAGATGTAGGAGAAGAGAAGCAGATGGTTACTTCTCCTTGTGCCCTGACCAGGAATCAAACCCAAGATGTCTGTATGAAAGGCCAATTCTTTATCCACTGAGCCTCTGGCCAGGGACCCAGATTTTAATTTTAAATATGAGGATTATCTTATATTTACCTTGAAATTTTATGGGAGAAAGAAAGAAGCACACTAGGAGATCTCAGACGATGGGAAACAAGAGCTTTTGTAATTATTAAAACATAAAATTTGCAAAGGAAGCCAAAGATGTCAATACTAATAGATTGTTTTTATATAACAATATTCACAACCAAACAACCCACTGTTCTTTAAGATGGAGATGTAACAAAATGAAAATTTTATAATTGACTTTATGTGGGAAACCATTTCTCAGAGCCGCTGTAAACACTAGAGCTTCCTGTCACCTCTCTCTTGCTTATGTGTACATATATGTCATACCTACTGTTTATTTTCTTGGCTCATAAAACAGAAAATTGAAATTCTAGATGAAAATGAGTGATGGAGAAAAAAGTGCTCCTCACCCCCTTGCTCTTTTGAATCTGTGTTAATCCTATGCTACTTGAGTAAAGAAAGTCTGGAAAAAAAGAAAATGTTTAGTAGATGACAGTTGTTTGTAAATGTAGACAGCAAGAGATTGCCATGTATGGACTTTAAGTGCATTCCAGTGCAGTGTCAAGTTTTGTGAGCGATAAGGCAGAGCAGGAAGCCACTAGAGGTCAGGAAGGAAGTGCTGTCAAGCTTGGGAGCAAGCATAGTTGTGCAGGGAGCCGGGCAGCCTCACGGTTTCAGCTGTGTAACCACTGCCCTATTTTTAAAAGATAAACAGCATGAATAGCACAAAACCCACGTGGTGGCTACTTCAAATTCATCCAAACCACACAAGGAGCTCGCTCTTCACCTTTTCCAGGATTTGCATATCTCCTCCAAAGGTGAATATGGAACAGAGATACTTCTAAGGATTTGATTATGGCCTTTTATCCACTGTCTACAGCTGACTCTGAGGAACTCTGGTTATGGTAGCAAATCTCCAAGTGTTCCCTTTTTTCTCCCATCCACTCTAGATTCACCACCAGCATCTCTGCTGAGAAAGAAACTCTAGTAGAAACTAATGACAATAAGTTAAATTCTCACCTTAATAATGAACCTACAGACACGTCTAACATGCAGTCAACAGAATTCATTAGGTTGATGACCTTGACAATGCTTTTTATTGTTAATTTCCAGATACACAAGTATTTATTGGGTACCCATCACTTGTTAAGCACTGTGCTGGGCATTGAATTCCCAAGGATGAGTCAGCTACCCTGGCCCTCATGGAGTACACAGTATAGAGTGCTAATACATTGACTCCTTTTAAAAGATACTAATATTTTGTATGTATTGGGTCAGGGCACTGATAATAATATAGATATCAATAAAAAGATTAAAGAGGAGGTTCATAATTCAAGCTTACTGTTTGATGTGGAACCAAGAGAAACTCCAGGGTCGGTGGGTGTTTCCCAAAGGAGGTGGGAAGAAATTCAAGAACAGAAAAAAAATGTGTTCCCAGATGGGCAGTACCCACCATGGCATAGAGGCCAGAGATAGTATGCAGCACATTAATCACACAATGGGTCAAAAAGCAGGAATGCACCACCTGGCATTTTACTTGAGAAAATGAGAAAGAATCAAGGGTATAGGGCCCAGAGCCCATGTTGGAAAACCAGGTTCTGATATTTTGAACATGACCACCTACTAGACAGAGCTGAGATTACAAAAAGGAAATCAAGTCAGAAAAACACTCTACAAGAAGCATAGCTTCATGCAGAAAAGATTGATAAGTCAAATACATAATTTTAATTTTGTTAATCAAAATATGCCATTAAGAAAGTGAAACATTCCTGACTGACAAGGCAGTGGCACAGTGGATAAAGCGTCAGATTAGGATGTGGAGGATCTAGGTTTGAAACCCTGAGGTCACCAGCTTGAGCGTGGGCTCATCTGGTTTGAGCAAGGCTCACCAGCTTGAGCCCAAGGTTACTGGCTCGAGCAAGAGGCCACTCAGTCTGCTGTAGACCCCAGTCAAGGCACATGTGAGAAATCAATCAATGAATAACTAAAGAACTGCAACAAAGAATTGATGTTTCTCATCTCTCTCCCTTCCTGTCTGTCTGTCCCTATCTGTTCCTCTCTCTTACTCTCTGTCTCTGCCACACACACACACACAAAAAAAAAACAAAAGAAAGGAAAAGAAAATGAAATATTCCTAAAGAATCCAATAGGAGTATAAGGGAAAATGACACAAAAAAATGGACAAAAGACTTGAAGACTTGAATAAGAACTTCAGAGAAGGGGAAATTCAAGTAGCCAAGAATACATATGAAAAGATACCCATATGTTTAGCAGTTGAGGAAATATAATTAAAACCGACATAAGGACAAAATTCTTTAAGTATGACCTCAATCTCCTCAGAGAGGCAGAAAGTCCACCCTAATCACTGCATTGAAAGGAGCACCCCACTCTCACTCTCTACTTCCTTACTATGTGTTATTGCCCCATTTTTTACCACTTGAAATATATCATTATTTATTATATGTCATCATCCACTAGAATTTAAATGTAATGAATTCAGAGATTTCACCTGTTTTGTTCATTGATTTTTCCCTCGAGACCTAAATCACACATTAGGTGCTCAGTGGATATTGATAATTTGGTGGTAGTATAAACTGATAGAGCCTCTTTGGAAAAAAGTTTGGCATTAAACTATAAGGTAGGAGATAAGCACATAAAATGACCCATCAGTGACACTCCTACGAATAAAATTGGAAGAAACTTGTATATATGTGCACAGGATCATATATGTGTTTATTACAGCCTTGTTTACAATAATCCAAAACTGGAAACAAGCCAAATACTATCAGCTCTAGAGGAGATGAACAAATTTTGATCTGTTCTACAACAGAATATTTTATAGCAATGAAAATGAATAGCTTTTCTTAACAAGGATGAATCCTAATATAGAGTGAACAGAAGAGGTAAAGATATGAATAAATACATACATAATAATTTAATTTACTTAAATGTCAAAAATGCCCAACTAGTCTGTAATATTTAGAGCTACAACCAGGGGTAGTACAAACTAGAAAAGAAAACAAGGACCATATATCCCAGGTTTTCCTCTCCACATTAAGATACTTGGAACCCGACAATGTTTTATAGCTTGACCTGGATGGTATTTTTATGAATGTTGTATAATTACTTGTCAAATTACATGTAGATACTTTATGTACTTTTAATATTTTTTTATTTTGTAATTAAAATGTTTTTTAAAAAATAGAACACTAGGCTTTTTAAAATTATGGGATTCAAAATGAAATAGCAACCACCCTAGATGTCAGAAAACAAACTGAAAATGATGTCACTGGAATCTTTCCAGTTCTAGGCATATGTCCAGATGACCCGGCAGGTAGGCCCAGTCACTTTTTCATTTAAAGTTGCTCTTCTTATTGTTTGGGGTTAAAGTTTCTACACACAAAAATATCCTATTGACCTGCCACAAAAAATGCAAAATGCTGTCAGAAATGTTCCCTCATTTCTTCTGTGTGTGCTTTTCTTAGAACTCTACAGTAGAGGTGTCTAAGGGGAGAGGAAGCACAGCAGAGAGCTAGTGAAGGGAGGAAAACATCTGCATCTACCATGTTTTCAGGGAGGATGGGGAAAGACTGCTGAATTTGAGCAGTAATAGAAAATTTTACTTGCTCAGTAGTAATGGCTCTATGTTCATTGTTTTGCATCTTGTCAGAATATTGTGAAGGGAACCTCTGGCTCATTGGATTTAGGAATGTAGGCTTTGTCAAAGGGAGTTACAGCAAACTTGGGTTACATTTCAACATAAGCTGGTTCCGGCTGCAGCCTTTTTGTGTTGGATGGTTATACCTGCCCAGGAACAGAGTGCTCAAGCCCTGAATCCAGCAATCACTCTGATGGGGGCTGGCCTATTGTTTGCTCTATTCCACATATGAGCTCTGTACCCCCAGGTGACAGTTCCCAATCTTCACTCTTTTCACAATCTCCTCTCCTGTTTAGTAGTCTCCCTTATGAATGGTCTTGAAGGACAGCCCTATCTCCCTAGCCCTTATTCCAATATTTTCCCAATTTTTCTCATTTCATCAGGGCTGACATCATTTCTACAGGAAATTTTTCTAACACCCACCAATCCACTTAGACAATAAAGCTTTTATTTACCCTCCCTTCAGTGCATTATTATTTTTTTACCTGGTAAATTGTATATTAATTGCATTTATTGCCACTGGACTAGAAGTTCTGTAAGGATATTTACCAAATCTATGTTGTCCACCATTGATTCCTCAGCTCTTAGTGTAGTGAGTAATATTTGTTGAATGACAAACAAATGAGCAAGTCAAGTTCATCTCCTGATATTTACATGATACAGGAGCCCCTTGGGAATGCACATACATAGACACTGTCCACCCTTTTGGTCTAGGTGTATATATACAGGTCGGTCTTATGAACCAGAGTCAGCTGAAGAAGAAGAAACAGTGATAGAAAAAACAAAGCCTCTGAGAGTCTAATTGCCACAAAGAAGGAAAGGCTAGACACCCTAGGACAAATTTAATACCAAGGAATAAGTATTCCTGTTAATTTGGGCAGGAGTGGGGGAAATGGAAGGCAAAGACACAAACAGAAGATATCCTCCTCTGTTCAGAGTCTATGCAGCACAGCAGAGAAGTGGAGGCACATAAAACAGAAGCTCCAGGTACCACTCCAGAGGCCCACACAGGCTGAGATACCACTTCTGGGCATCCAGCCCAGCTCAGCCTCAACCCAGTTGAGCACGGTGGCTAAGGACAGCAGGGCAGAGCTGACTGTAGAAATGTAGTCCACTGCTTGACTTACCTGTGAAACAGGGTTTCTAAGAAACTAGAAAAAGACAGGGTGGTGATCTTTTCATTTGGCAATTGGGAGATTAGGAGGTTATTGACTTAATGGCAAAATTAAATGACATTTGGGATTTAGGTACAATATTTCCTTCAATCTTCTCAACAATCTTTAAAATATTAATCCCATTTTACAGATGAAGAAACTAAGGCCTGGAAAGGTTAAGACACTAGCTCAAAGTCATGTACACAGTAAGGACAGAAGCAACAGCAGAGCCAATATGCAAACCTAAGCTGACTTCCAAACCCGATGTTCCCAAGAATCTATGTCCCACAAACCCCTTACATCACTATAAGGCCCTCGTAAGTCATACTTTTGTCCAAAAACCTGAATTTTATCAATTTTTTTATTATAACTTAAGAGAATATATAAATTAAAAAAATATTCATTTGGGGGATATTGACATACCTACTGAAAACAGAGAAAAAAATGAGAGACAGAGAAATGTGTTCTAAACTGAACTCAGGAGATGAGAGATCCTGAAACTAAAAGAAGCATAAGAAGAAAAAGCAAGAGAAAAAAGGAAGAGATTGCTTAGATATTTAAATTCAGGCACATGCCCTCTGTTTCCACAGATACACCATTACTGCTATCAGATTTCTAAACCTTGCCTAACTCATCACACTGTAGATTAGAAGGGTAAGGGATTTGGACCCCTTTTTCTGTATACACATCCGTGGCCGTACTGCTTCTGTTTTTAAAGCATAATTCTGGCAATATTTCCATCCACAGGCATTTTGGCTCAAAAAATCAAAGAGGATCTCAGGTTTCAAAGACCTAAGGGGGAAAACGTCATGATTGAACACACCACTATTTATTGTTAGACCAACAACTTTTAAGCTGTCACATTAAGCTTTGATTTTAATGTTTTTCAGTAAGGAAAGTACAAATTTTTAATAGTGTTCTTTCCTTCAGTGTGTTTTCGGTGCTTTAGCCAAGTAATTTAATCACAGTACACAATTTTAAACCAAAGAGAGGAAAATGCATGGAATCTGTCTTTATTTTCCAACCTAAACTGTTAATCACCTATTTGCAAGTTGGTATGAATTTATAGCATCTTCATAGAGATCTATGTAGTATTTATATTGGAGTTTTCATGAAAAAAACCTAAGATACTTCAAAGATTTATGTTAGTTTCTTGAAAACACACTTGAAAAAATTCTATAAAAATGGAGTGCAGCCTGACCTGTGGTAGCGCAGTGGATAAAGCATCGACCTGGGAACACTGAGGTCGCCAGTTCAAAACCCTGCACTGGTGTGGTCAAGGCATATATGGGAGTTGATGCTTCCAGCTCCTCCCCCCTTTCTTTCTTTCTCTCTCTCTCTCTCTCTCTCTATCACTCTGTGTCTCCTCTCTAAAATGAATAAAAAAAAAAATGGAGTGCAAAGAAGCCTAAAAATCAAATTAGATGGCAAGTCAGAAGCTGTACTGCTACACCATTGACTATGGAAAATAGTTACTTCACATTTATCTTTCCAATATGAATATTAACAGTTAACAGTTTATATTTTTCCCCAAGATTTACTGAGGTATAATTTACATAAAACAAAATCCCCCTTTTTAATGTAATATTTGGTGAATTTTGGCAATTGTATACACTTGTACCACTGCTAACACAGACTGCTCTGCCTTTTGACACAATAGTTATTTGCCATTTCTAGGATTTCATATAAATTAAATAATACATTATATTTTTCAAAGTGACTATACAATTTTTCATTTCCCCCAGAAACATATGAAAGTTCCAGTTCCTCTATATTTTATCCAACACGTGGCATTGTCAATTCCTTTAATAACAGCCATTCTAGAGGATTTGTAGTTGTATCACTCTATTTTAATTTTCATTTTTCTGGTGATTAAGGATGATGTCCATCTTTTTATGTGCTTCATGGTCATTTATGTATCTCTTTTTTAAAGTGTTTGTTTAAATTTTAACCATTATTATTATTAACTAGTATAAGTTACATAAAATTTCATGCATTGCAAATATTTTCTCCTAACCATGGCTTGCCTTATAGTTTTCTTAATTTTTTTCTTTAGAAGAATATTTTTAATTTTGATAAATCCTATTTTATCAACTGTGTTATGCCAATTTACTCTTAAGGACACCAGAAGTAAAACAACCTAGAATGAAATGGTATTCTCAATCTCTGTCCATTCCTCTTATATGTCCTCTTATTTTGTTTCAGTATCTTGACTGCTTAACTAAAATTTATGAACATCATTTAAGTACCTTGGAAATTTTTAAAGATGCAGTAGCAGAAGGCAACAAATCAGGGTAATAAAAGAAAGCATGCAATATAAACTCTTCATTAAGCAAATTAACTTTTAAAGACAAAAGCAAGAAAATCAAAATTCCAAGGATATGAAATTGAAGTAAGAGAGAAGATATGACAGCAGGGGTATGTGATTGTGAGAAACCACTAGAAAAATATGCATGGGTAAGTGTTGAGAATCTTGATTCCAGTCAAGACGGAGTAACATGGACCAGACCTACCCTCCGATTGGCAACAGTTAAAGAATTGGACAAAATATATGAAACAATGGTTTTTAGACATCGGCTATCAGGCAATGAAAGACAATGATCTTTTGAAAAACTCCACCAAAGAAGATAAGCATAGGAAGATATTTGATATTTTATCATCAGGGGAATGTAAATTAAAACCACAACAAGATACCACTTCACTACTATAGAATGTCTGACTATATCAAGTGTTAACAAGAACATTGAGAAACGGGAACTTCCATACACTGCTGGTGGAAACTTTCAACCACTTTTCAGACCATTTGGCAGTTTTTTATTTTTTATTTATTTATTTATTTATTTATTTATTTATTTTAGAGAGGAGACACAGAGTGAGAGAGAGAGAGAGAAAGGGGGAAGGAGCTAGAAGCATCAACTCCCATATGTGCCTTGACCAGACCAGTGCAGGGTTTTGAACTGGCGACCTCAGTGTTCCCAGGTCGACGCTTTATCCACTGCGCCACCACAGGTCAGGCCATTTGGCAATTTTTTAAAAAGTTAAACATATATTTTTATTACCTAACCATTCCATTTTTATACTATACAAAAGAAATGAAAGCATATGTTTAATATAAAGTCTTATACTTGAATACTCACAGTAATACAATTTGCTGACTGGTGGTTCTCAATTAGAGGTGATTTTGCCTCAGGAGATATTTGGCAATGTCTGGAGACATTTTGGGTTGTCACAACTGAGGTTGGGTGCTATTGGCATATAATGGGTAGAAATCAGAAATTTTGCTAGCCATCCTACAATACACAGGAAAGTCTCCCGCAACAAAGAATTATCCAATCTAATGTGTCATAAGAGCCAAGCTTGAGAAACTATGTCTATCAACAACAGGTAAAGGGACAGACAAATTATGACATATCTACACCATGGAATACTGCTCAGCAATCAAGCGGAACAAACTACTGACTTAGGCAACAACATGTATGAATCTCAAAAAAATTACACTGAATAAAAAAATAAAATAAAATAAGTTCTTACTCTATGATTTAACTTAAATAAAATTCTAGAAAATACAAACTAGTTTGTGGTGACAGTAAACAAATCAGTGGTTGCCAAATATAAGGGAGGGGAACAAGAAAGAAAAAAGAGATAGGAGGCAGAGATTACAAAAAGGTTTAAGGAAACACATGATGAATACATTCATTTTATTGTTTTATGGTGATAATTTCATGAATATACACATATGTCAAAATTTATCAAGTTGTTTACTTTAAATATGTAGTTTACTATAAGTCAATTAATTATACTTTAATAAAGTTATTAAAACCATATATTTGGAAGGAAACAGAAAATGATCACAAAAAAATAATTACACTAATTCACCATAGTGATTAATGAAAGAAGAGGATTAAATTTAATAATGAAAACCAAATATACATTTTCCCATCATTGATTAAGTAAGGTTGGAAACCAGGAGTATATAGGCCTGAGTTATGGTCCTAATTCTAGTGTCATTGTTGTAAATAACTTTACTTGTAAAGTCTGATAGCTGGATTTCACACTTTCAATCCTTATACTTTTGAGGATATATCTTTCTCTTCTTTATTGTCCTACAGACTATTTTTATAGATTTTGGTGCTTTTTAGAGTAACTGAATCAATCTACTGTTATAACATTTAATTTATATAATGTCAGCCAACCACAAAGAAAATTGTGTAGGTTGTTGCTCTTGCCTCTGGCTGATGGCCTTTCTCTTCTCAGACACACCAACTAAGGCCAAGGGCATTTAACAATAACCAAACTTAGATAAGCTGTCCTAAATTCTCTTCATACTACCTGTGGGTCTGGCAAGACAAAGGCTCTAGTAAAAGCTGAGAACAGGTAATCTTAGATGGAGATGGGCTCTCAGTTAAAAAAAAATGACTTTGAGAATTGATCGGAAATAGTTTAGAGTCTGAATAGAGAAATTGGGGTTGGAGGAAAAACCTTAATAAAACATGGAGTTCATTGTTTCAGTGTAAAAGTACTAGACTAACCAACCCACTGGGAAGGGAGAAAGAGAGGTGAAGAGTAGAGAGGAGAAGCAGTCAGCCAAGGGAAACTAAGAAGTGTGTCTGGAGAAATAACATAAGTACCAGACATGAAAGAAGAAGAAAAAGAAGGGGTGGATTAAAGGGTCTAAAGAGAAACAAATGTTAGGTGATGGAAAATGATTTGGCTTTGAGTGATAGGTATACAACATAATCAACTGTTCAAATGCTATAGAAATGTGTACCTGAAACCTGTATAGTCTTATTGATCAATGTCACCCTGTTAAACTTAATTTTCTAAATAAATAAATAATAAAATTAAAGCTTGACCAGGTGGTGGCGCAGTGGATAGAGCATCGGACTGGGACGTGGAGGACCCAGGTTTGGAGCCTGAGGTCGCAGATTTGAGTGCGGGCTTATCTGGCTTAAGTGTGGGCTTACCAGCTTGAGCAAGGGGTCACTGGCTTGAGTATGGGATCACAGACATGACCCCATGGTCTCAGGCTTAAGCCCAAGGTCACTGGCTTGGGCAAGGGGTCACTTGCTCTGCTGTAGCCCCCCACCCATCAAGTCACATATGAGAAAGCAAATACTGAACAACTAAGAAGCTGCAACAAAGAATTGATGCTTCTCATCCCTCTCCCTTTCTGTCTGTCTGCACCTATCTGTTCCTCTCTGTCAAAATAATAATAATAATAATTAAAGAAAAAAAGAATGAATAATTTAGAGCATCAATTTTCCAACTTGTATGCCACAAGGGTTTTTAAAACATGCAATACTTGCCTATTTAGTCAGGAGTACTAATCTCTTTTTCCTTAGATAGTCATATAAAAAAATAATAACAGTCAATACAATAGCCATCTGGTATGAATAAATCAAAATTACACCTATTTTTTGTTAGATCAGCAAAAAATATATTTTTTGGTGTGCTGCAGAATTTTAGTAATTAGTTTTTGTGTGCCATGAGATAAAAAGTGTTCAAAATCACTAATTAAGAATTTCCTCATGAACAAACGTCTGGGTCACTGATCAAGCCCAAGACACCATAAATTAATGGACTCAATGCTTTATCATATCTTAGCTATAGATTCCATCTTCCACAAGTCTCCAGTGTGAAAATCAAGAAAGAAGCTGGGGAAAACTGTTCCTTGGCTGCAGTTCTGCCAGAGTTTCCAAAGTTATTTCAACCATTTGACATCATGTTAAACAACAGAAAAACTCCAGCTGATGCAAGTCTCTCCTCTGAGAATGGCCATTTTAAGTTAACTTTTTCATCTGATAATTACAAATTTTGGTTTTAAATTCTTCATGTGAAAACTTTGGTCCACTGATAAATAGGGAAAACAAGAATTGAGACTTGGCAGAAATACAGATTAGCCATAGATGACAAACAGAACAATCTGTCACTTTCAGGGAACAAAACCAGCGCAAAGAACGTTAAGTAGCAGTTTTAATAGCACTGCCTAGATGGCAGGAAGAGATCAAAGAAACATGCTCTTCACCCTGTGAAGAAAATGAAGGAAAATTACTCTTGGAAGAAGAGTCTTACATAAAATTAACATGGCCATGTTTATCCTTATTTTTAATACAGCTTTCTTTGTACTTAAAAACAAACAGAAACTACCCAAGCAGCAGGTATCATTGCTTCACTTCACTGGCAGGAAAAAGCTTTCCTTGGACACCAAGAGTTCAATAGATGAACTCATTCTCCATTCAGCTATCATTTATTATAGATAGTCTCTTTAAATTGTCAGTCAAATGCTTCCATTTGTATTGCTTTATTTATTTTTATATTTTGCCTTCTGAATTAGATTTCTTTTCCTTGAAGATAGTTTTATGTGTGTATTATATACATAAGTGTGTGCTCACATATGCATGCATGCACATCAATTCTCATTATTCACAGTAGTTGTATTCTAAAAAGTCACTTATGAATACTGAATTAGTGGATACTGTCTACAATTGCTCCTTGGAGACATACAGTAAGGTTCTTGCAAGTCTCTATTGGTCACAACATTTTTAACAACTGCTCAATACACAATATTGTTTTATGTGTGTTTCTGTTTGAACACTCCTTATTTAATATATTGTTGATTCATTAACTTGAACTCATGGACTATAGCACAGTAACTCATGCCTGAACAAAGCTCCTCTAATACATGTACTACCTCCTTACAGCCTTCTTGTGTTTAAGAATAGTAGACAGCATGTCAGCCCTATTCTTGCAAGCCATTTTAAACAGTGAAATCACCAACAAAACTGTGGCACTAAATTGAGCAAGAAAAGGCCACCTGTGTACAATTAATTTGAAGGCCAAAACAAGAAGGCAGAGCTTTGCCTGGTTACTCCACAGCTGGGGACAGGCCAGTCAGGCAACTCAGTTTTTCCCTGCTCTGTGCATGTCCACAAATGACTAGGAAAGTGCAGCAAGTATTCATCTTGAGTTTACAAAGAAACTTTAGCAAAAATGCAAATTTGCAAATACAAGTCTGTGATTACAGTAAGCCCTCACTTAACATTGTTGACAGGTTCTTGGATATGCATCAGAACAACTATCCTGAAGTCAATTTTACCACAGGCTAATTAATACAAACAAGAATTAAGTTCCTATAGCATCTATCAACATTAGAATGAAAGGGCATTGAATTAAAATTTTATATGCACACGTATACATAGGGGAGAGGAAGGACAATAAAGAGAAGAAATCTAAAGCACGAAAGCCTTACTCACTGAAGGGCCTAGCAGTGATGAGGCCAAGCTCAGCAAGAGCCATTGCTGCCTTGATGCAGGATTGTCACCTGCATGAGAATGTGTTCATAGGGCATCCACCCACTGGAGTGCACAAGGAGACTGTGGCTACAGACAGTGGCTTAGATAATGCTTTCTGCCTCACGTGTCTCAGATTCCCTTTCTGATCCCTGCCAACAGAAAAAGTTCCTAATCCTTTTCTGCTCTCCCAAGCCCAACTCCCAGTAAAGCACCTGTTAGTTTCTCAAGATTCAAACAGGGAATCTGTAAAAGGGTCTGAGCCTGACATCCCTCTTTTTACCACGAGTATAGGTGAGCCCTGGCATGTCCTGTTGTTATGTTGACAGCAGATCAAGGACAGCAACTTCCAGGTAAATGTCAAATGTCATCCTACAAACATAAGCTGGACTGCTTCCATACATGGCCGCATTTAATCCAAATATTCTCTTTTACATTTTAGTAAAATAAAATGCATGGTAAGTATCTCCAAAGCACATAAAGCATATGTCTTCTATAATCCCCTGCCACCACACCAGAAGTAGCTCCTGAATTACCTCCTATTCATATCACCATTGCACAAATGGGAAAACTGAGTCCCAGGAAGACTGTGCACTATGAGACCTGATAAGTGATACCAAGGCTGCTATAAGCCCACTTCAGGGTACACTCTTAATCAGGAAAGTATCCTGAAGGCAGGGTGACTATTAAAACTGGTGACTTACATAAGAGATCAATTTTAGCTATTTTGAAACATTTTACACATGATTTTGATGTTTATTTTTTACAGAGACTAAAGCATAGAAACCCCCACCATTGGACAACCTTTGGCTGAATTTAAATAGCAGACATCTTGAGGTCATATTATTATTTGGATTTTTTCCTTGTTAACACGATCATCATCCTAAGATGCCAAAGCTTTCAGAATGCAGTAAGAAAACTTTTTAATCCTTAAAAAAATTGTTCTGTCATTTTATGAGTTTATCAGCATTTATTAATATTCTAAAAGGGTTGGCTTGCTACCACTTCTTATCAGATGCTCTTTTATACTGTATAACCTCTATTAATTCGCAAAGGAAATTTGCTTGTAGGACTTTTACTTTGAAGAGAAAGGGCTCAAATCAATTCAACTCTGTTTGCAAAGAAACACTTCAAAGCCTTTAAGAAAGTACCTCCCTTTAATTCAGTTTGTTAGACTTGTTCTCTTATTTAAAAGTAAAAAGATGAAAGAAAGTTAGTCCTCCATAAATTTTTTCTTCTGTTATGCCCAGAGGTTCAGTACAATACATTTTTGCTTAGCAATTCTAACAGAAAAAGACAGGTGAGAGCCAATAATGAGCAGAGCTGCAAACTACCATTGTTTTAAGTGGGTCTCCAGACATACCTTAACGTCAGGGTCCATATCAGGTCCAACTACATGCTCATCTCAATCCCATGGTATCTCATGATTGGGTTATCTGACTTTTCATGAAAGTACCCCATAAGGTGCTATGGAAATAGTTTTATAATTAATACAATGCTTTTTCTCTGGGAAATTATTTCAAAGCAAAGGTTAAGTTTTTATTCTCAGTTTTCTTTAAATTGCTATCATTTACATAAACAACATCTCATCGATACTTAGGATTGTAAATTTTGCCTGCAAAAATAAAGAGAACCCCTCTGTGTCTTACTTCTAGTTTAGGATATGCTTCTAATATCCTAAACCTGTTGGTCTTTAATTATTTTATATTACTAGATTAAAAATCCTTCCAACTGATTGAGAAGCTCTTGAATATTACAAAAGGATGCTCTTCTGGGTCTACAAAACCTCAAGGCCTATCTGTTCTATGGTGTGGTGGGCCTGAGTATTATTTCCTCAAGGTGCCATTGCTTGGAATAAAGATAGAACTTTTCACTCATGTTCTCAGTCATTGATCCAATGCAGAATCAGAAGTTTTTAAGAGTAAATTAACATTCCCATTGTTGGATAAAATGGCAATAAAACACAGAATTCCTTCAAAAAACATACAAATAGTTTTCTGAAATAATTGAAAAGGAGGGAAGGGGGAGTTGTCGCGTAATAAGCACAGACTTCCTGATTGGGATATTAAAAAAAAAGTTCAGAAAATGAACAGTGGTAATGATTATACATTATAAATATATTTAATGATGGCTTGAACATTTAAAATGGTTAAAATAATAAATTTTAGATCAAGTTTTACCACAATAAAAAATTAATAAACAAATGAATAAGAGCTTTATATTAAAATGTTAAATAATTTAAAGCTGAGAAATAAGCACAAGAATGATACAATGTTTCTGGTGAACAAATCATCACTATATTAGATATCAAAAATCTAATAAAATGAAATTACCAACATAGCAATTCCATTTTATTCAATTTATTCTAAGGACATGATTTAAAAGGTGCACAAAATATATACGCAGAAGAGCATGTATGATAACATTGTGCATAATAGCAAATATAAAAAAATGTTTGGAGGCACTAAATGTCCAACAATATTAGTTTAATAAATTCTATTTAAAGTTAGTAAATAAGTTACCCTTACCTCCTGGTCATGCTCACTGAGTATCTTCTTCCTCTGACTTTACATTAAATGTCAGCATTCCTCTGCTGCTTTTCAAGTATGTCTTTCAATTACCAATGATTCGCTCAACAACAACATACTGATACTTCCTTACTGTCAGGATGACAGGAGGTGCTGGGAATAAAGCTTTCAACAACTCAGACAAAATCCTTTCTCTCATAAAGTTTATAAACTTTGGGGAGAACACAAAGAAGGAAGTCAACAATTATCCCATGACAAAGTGTTAGAATATAGGATGGCCTGAAGTGTGTTGGTCAGGTCCCCAAACCAGATCCAGGTGCATCTAGGATGACTTACTCGTAGAAGTTATGTTATCAGTGTGAGTAGCAACTAAGTAGGGGAAGAACGTAAGGGGAAAAGAAAAATGTTCTGGGCAGAGATAACATGTATAAGGACTCAGAGATAAAAGAGACAAAATATATTTTAAAAACTGTAATTCTTTCAAAATAGCAGAAGCATAGAGATGCCAGCAAAAGATACCAAGACATACATCTGTGACTACACAGCTTCAAGTCAGACTCAGAACAAGTACCTCGTTAACTCACCTGCTAGTGTCTCCACAGGAATAAGCTAAAAGGACAATGGTTTCACATACCCCATGCTAAGCTTACCATCTACATCCCTCTTTCCAACTCTGGTTCTTCTGTTTGGGTTCTCAATCACAATGAATAATGCCATCAGAAACCCAGAAGTCACATATAGTTTCTCAGTCCCTTTACTCTCCCAGTGCCCTTGGGGTGGGATTCTGTGGGGAGGATAAGGTGAAGTCAGGACTGGGCACAGAGGAGAGTTGAGCTGCAGTGGCATAGGCCCAATAACAGCCTCGTGGAGCCCATAGGGAATGTAGCTGAATGGTCTGAGAAGAATGTTCCAGGTTCGGTTGATTTTTGTGGCTCCACTTCAGTCAGTGGCTGGATAAAAGCTGTCCAGCAGAGAGAGCCTTGGGAAGTGGTTCAGAGTGCCTGACAGCCCTTTCTGCAGTGGAACAAGTCCGTTTATGGGAGATGCACATACCTATCTTCATGCCCATTACAAACACAATGAAAGAAAGTCTTTTCCTGTTTATTTCCTAAGTACTTTTTTTTCCTAAGTATTTTTTGAATCAACCTTTTTCCTCTCTATTTCCACTTTCCAAATTCTATAGATACCCTTTTCCCTGGTGTCATTTTCACACTCTGGGGCTCCTGCAACACTTCTCCACACTTCAATTCAAACTCTAGTTATCTTTCCAAACCAAAATCTGATTGTCATTTTCCTGCTCAAAACTTTCACAGCTTCTCAATGCACTTAGGGTATAACCTGAACACCCAATCACATTGTTAGGGTACTTATCTCATGTTTAAACTAGACTCAGACATGTAGTTACCCACCTCTCCAACTCACTGGACATGCTCATACTGTCCTCTCCTTGATTTTCGGAACCCCAAATGTCCTTTTCTTCACAAAGCCTTAACAACCTCTCTCTGCTCTTGGTTGATTAATTCTGACTTACTCAGCTTAAATACCTTTCCTTCCAAAAAACTATTGCCCTATTATACACCTGTTCTTTTATGTCACTGTGTAATGTATTACAGTTTCCTGTTTCTTTCTCACTAACTTTAACATGGCAGGGACTCTGTCAATCTTGCTACTGTCGACAAAGCAGCACAGAAATACTGTGCTTCGCTTAGAATGCGGCCCCTACTGCTGCATTACACAGGCAGGCCACACATAGCTGACCCGGGAACATGCTCAAGATGCATTCATTGTGCAGAGAGAAAAGCACATTCCCACATAAAATTTATGGTATTATCCCATTCTGTAGAGGAAAATGTTCTCAGGGGAAAAAAATCTCAAAGGACAAATACCAACAAGATAACTGAAATAGTCAACTTATTTACTGAAGGAGTGAGGTTATCAGTCTTGTTGGGTTCTTTTGTTTATCTGTTCATTCTGAAATTATGGGAGGCACAAGCATATTTTTTACTTTAATCGTAATATAGAAAAACAAAGAAGACTTTTATAGAAAAGAAATTTAGAAAATTCAGGATTTTGAGCTGCAAAATATCTTATTTTAGAATGTGTAAGCTTTGTCAAGAACAGACTTCTGAGATAATTTGTTAAATCTACAAAAGTAAGAAAATTTACTCAACTCCTGACTCTTGAGTTAAAAGATTGGAATTCTCAAAGTTCATTGTTACATTTTGCTTCTATTAAAAAAAGGAAAATATTGCTGCTTCCCTAGAAACAGGCTTTGTTTTTCAATGTTGGTGTTATCTGCACTAGATTTTTCCTCTTTTCATTAAATCTGTGTATTTTGGAAGAATGCTTTAAGTATTATCAGAAAGCACTTCACCTCCAAGTTATTTCTTTTGAACTGACTGACTAGGCCTCAGAATATTCCCAACTGTAGCAAGGCAAGACCCAAGCATATCACAGCCCTTCTCACTATGTGGATCTATTGTTAGGGCCATTGGGATGCTAATCAGGATGAGACAATCATATATTTAGTCTACATTTGTGCTTATTCAATGCCATCATCTAAATTTCAAGAACAGCATGATTTATCAGTTGTGTGTAAAAACCACATCACAGCACATAGATTATCTTTGCTCTTTTTTCAGATCCTTTCAGAAATCTCAGCTTTCTGGTTTTTCACCTCTCCCCACCCACTGATGGAAAAGAGCAGGTTTTTAGGCAGCAACTACTTTGACGGGATGGGAGGAGGGTGAGAGGGGGTCTTGTAGCTACTGACTACAGATGGTTGAGAAGGTTAACCAAATACTCACTAGCACCATTAACACATTAACCCTCTGGTCAGTTTATCTTGGCACCTAAATGAGAATGGTGCTTTTAAAACTGTAACAGAAACTCAGCTAAGTTTTGAAAAAGAGGAATAAAAGGGGGTGTAGCAAATGAGTTAAAAGAAAAAGTCCATGAGAGCTGACTTACCACTTAAGAGTAGCAAAATGTGAGACTTAGAAAAGAAACAGCAAAGGTAAGTGGTAAACATTCTCCTTGTAATTTCCCCAAGCTTCTTAGAGGAGTTGTTTTTAATCGGGTGGTTTGTAATGGTCTGTAGGCCTTATTGTATCACTCAGGTTAGGGGAGGGAGTCAAGAACTGGTCACTAAGGTGAGCAGAGTCCATGCATGAATTAACTCATTAATTATAACAGCCCAGGGAGGTGCGTGTTGCTATCCTCATCTTATGAACACACATTCAGAGAAGTTCAGCAATGTGCCCTGGGCCCTGCAATTAGACAACTAAGGTCAGGTCCTTACTTTTCTTTTTCTGTATCCATGGAGTCAACAAAGGAGCTCTCAGACTTTACACCTCATCTTTTCTGCAGCCTCATTCTCTCCACCACCTTCTCAGAGGATTTAAACACCACCTCAGTATGAACCTCTGAACTCAATCTGCTATCTTTAACTGCTCACTTACTTACACTCCACTGAGATGTATGTTCACTAATGTCATGTGCTTCAAATCAGGCCCTCCTATTGGGCAAATAAGTTTGTAAAATTTAAGTTATTTGATTTTGCTCACTTTTATTGTTAAAAATGGCTGCTCCCCATGTGAATGGCCACTGCCAGGTGAAACTGTTAATTATCTTCCTGCTTGGGAAGGGGCTTCGTTATACTAATGTGTGCTGGAGAGGGGTTTTCATGCCAAAATGTTTATGAAGAATAGGAGGAAGAGGCCATCTTTTTGCAGAGAAGGCAGACAAGATGGCAGGGTGCTAAAGGAGAAGCCAGTTTGTGCAGAAATAAAAAGGGAAAAGGTGTGCGGATGGGGACCAGAGGTGAGAGCTTCTTTGAGTTCAGCTGAGACTGGTGGGGAGCCTTTGATTCTAGGAAAACCCAAATGTGTCTGTCAGTAGCTTTGTGAGCACTGAATGAGTAGGTTTTGGTGCACCATGTGTTTGTTTTTACTCACCTGCTAGGTGCGAGACTAGAACAAAGAAATGGCCCATCATTTTTTGGTTCCATTGTTTCTTTACCGTCTGACTGAATCTAATGTGAACCTGCATCTGCACCTGCCTGGCCGTGATGGCTGCAGCTGCTGGCCATACAACTCCCTAGTATTCCCTTTCTCTGGAATAGCAGCTCAATTCTCCTGGTTAATAGTCCAGGAATCTCGCAGTCTGCTCTAATCCCTCTTTTTCTCAACCCCCACCTCTGATCCAAAGAAGAATTCCTGTTGCTCCTTTCTTCATAATACATCCAATATCTGAACATTTCTCCCATCTCCACTCTACGCTGGTCTAGCACACTGTGGCTTTAAAAGCTCCAAGCCTGCCACCTGTCTGTTCTCCACACACCAGTCTCCAGCTGCTCTCCAATAGCACCCATCTCATTTGGGTGAAAGCCAAAATTCTTGCACTGGCTCCAGAAGCTTCCCCATATCTACCTTGGGACCTCATTTCTAACCCCAGTGACTCTAGTATCACTGGCCTCCCTGCTGTTCTTCACATGCACAAGGGGCACTGGGGACTTTGCACTCAGTTATTTCCTTAATTCCCTGAGTATTTACTAAAATGTTGTTCAGTGAGGTCTTCCCACTAGCTTTTTTTAAAAATTGCTTCATCAGTCACACACATACTCTTTACCACCCCTCTAGCATGCATACCCAACACAGCACTGGATGCCACTTGCTGTACGAGACAGTTTACTCCCCACCTTTACATAACAGAATGGAAGCTCTCAGAAGATAAGAAGTGCTTATTGTTTTGCTTTCTGGACCACAGCTTCCTTGGAAAAACTTTTGGAGCATAGCAAGCATTCAATAAAGATTTGTTGAAAAGAAAGGATGAATATATTTGTATATATCTCTAACCTTGCATATTTAAATGAAATTTGCCATTGAATAGCTTCTAAAGAACTTCTTGTCAAGATAGTGGGTAAGTAAACACTGTACTGACCTCCTCCCAGACCACATTAAAATTACAACTAAACAACAGAATGTCTATCATCAAGAACCACCTGACATTAGCTGAACAGAAGTCCTATAACTAAGGATATACAGAAGAAGCCACAGCAAGACTGATAGGAGGGGTGAAGACACAAAATTAGTAGGCCCCACACTCATGATGTGGCTGTTAAGAAATGGAAGGGATATCTCGGATGCAGAGGTTCCTCACACCAAATAGGAAGGTAACTCAGCCCCACACCAGGTACCCCAGCCTAGGGTTCCAGTGCCAGGAAGAGAAGGCCCCATTACTTCGGGCTGTGAAAACCAGCAGGGACTGGGGCTGAGTAAAATGGAGAGCTGCTGGAGTCCCAAACATTCCTCTTAAAGGGCCTGTGCACAGACTTACACACAAACTCACTTGCTCTGAGCTCCAGCACTGGGGCAGCAACTGGATAAGAGCAAAAGACATACGAGAAATTGAATTGTCTAATCATCTGTCTTTCATGTGAGAGCTTAGAGGAGCAATTTTCTTCCAGATAGAGGTGCTGGCAGAGATGGGCTTCAACTTTTGGATCATTTTGTTGCAAAGTGTAAGGCAGGAGCCAATACTCCACTGTGGGCAGTATGGACACTTAGTCATTTTCTCCAGCAACCTCCATCCCCTGTAGCCTGCTTTGCAGTGGTCTCGAGCAGTTGCCAGGTGCAGGTTTGGGTTCTGGACAGAACTTGTGTGTTCTCTGACCTGATTGTGGTTCAGCTTCACACTGGCTGCTGCTGCTGTATCCAAAGCAGTCTTGGCTCCATGGAGAAGCTCAGGACTCCCTTCAGCTGTATTTTGGCTGGTCCTGGAGAGGCTACTTGTAGCAACATTGCCTGAAGATATAAGAAAAGGCTCTAATCCTCATGGTTTTCTGTGGAAATTGCTGACATGTGCAGCTACAGTTGGAGTTGTTGCTGTTTTTTTGTTTTTGTGGAGAAGTTTGATTGATTAAAATCTGGCAATATGTGGAAGGAAAGCAAAAATGTGCTGTATAACTTTCTAAATTACTTGTAGAAAAATGTAAACTACTTGAAAAATTTACCTCTTACAAAATAGAGTATGAAGATTTAGAGGCATTAAAGGATTCCAGCTTTGAGAAGGAATCAACAGAAGCTCAAAGTTTGGAATCAATCTGTGAATAGCTGAGCAGTTAGTTCCAAATCTGAATTTAAGAATGAAATACTCTTTCCAGAAAATGAGTTAAAGAAAAAGAAATTTAATTAATCTGGAAACATTGAATTAATGGTGGGTATTTTAAAAAGAATATGGTCCTTAGCCTGACCTGTGGTGGCGCAGTGGATAAAGCATCAACCTGGGAACACTGAGGTCGCCAGTTCAAAACCCTGCACTGGTCTGGTCAAGGCACATATGGGAGTTGATGCTTCCAGCTCCTCCCCCCTTTCTCTCTTTCTCTCTCTCACTCTGTGTCTCCTCTCTAAAATGAATAAATAAAAAGAAATTTAATTCAAAAAAAAAACTTTAAAAAAAAAAAAAGAATATGGTCCTTAGAAGATGAATCAAAATCACTCAAATCACAAGTAGCAGAGGCCAACACACCTTTCAAAATATTTCAAATGAATAAGGACTAATTTAAGATAGCTATTAAATATGCTTTAAGTAAAAATTCCCAACTTCACGAAAGCCAGCAACAGCTTTTACAAGATGCTAAAGAATTGAAAAAACAAGAAAGTGGACTTAATAAACAGAAAATAACATTTGAAAACTCTAAAATATATGCAAAACAAGTTCTCTGTGATAAAGAAACCATATCAAGTCTGACTGAACGCTTGCTAAAATTGCAAGATTGGGCTGCTCTGCTTTGAGAAGACTTAATGGATGATAACTTGGATTTGGAAAGGAAAAGTGATCCAGAAAATGGTGCACTCTAAGATAGTCAACCAAAAGGAGCTTTGAAGAAGCTGAATCATGTTAAAGGCTTCCTGAAAAACTTTACAAGGATAAAGAAAACAAATATACACTCATGGAACTAAAGTAGATAACACAAAGGAAGAACTTATAGAGTGTATTTAAAATCTCCAGACTGAACTAGCATCTTTGCAATCAGAAAATGAACATCTTGAAAATGAGAATCAAAACCTTCAACAGACTTCAGGTAATCAAGAAAATGAAATGATCCTTCACAGGAAATTAAAAGTAGAAGGAAATTACTAGTTATAGAAAGAGGAAAAACTTTCTAAAGCAGATGAAAAGATAGATCAGCCAAACAGTTGAAGAGCTGGATACTTATAGAAAGCAAGCCAAAGATCTTGAAAGAGGATTGAAGAGAACCATTCATTCTTATGAAGGGCAGATTATTTCCCCTAAGAAAAAACAAAATGACAATTGATTGGCAGCTTAGACTGCTGGTAAAAAACTCAGTGATTTAAAGAAAGAGAATTCTTACTTCAGACAAAATTTAACTGAAACAGAGTTTAAATTTGAATGTTTAAAAAAAGATCCTTATGCATTTGATGTTCCAAATACAGCCCTTGGCAAAAAGCATTCGCTATATGGTCCCTCATCACTGGGTCAACCTCATCTGAAACAATTACTTTTCCTTCCAGAAGAGTTGGAGGATTCACTCAGATGCTCACCTTTACTTCCAGGGGAAGGAGGAAGAGGCTCAAGAAGCCCAGGGTATCCTCTGGACCATCAGATTACTAATAAAGGAGGAGAATCAAGCTTTCCTTCCTCTTCCCCTTTTTCTCCTTCTTCTCCTTTAAAAGAAATGAAGATATTTTTATAATTCCTTCAGGCTATGAAAGGTTATCACTTTATATAAACAGAAGACTATAAAATTATACAAAATATTGTTTAAAAAAAAAAGTTGTATACAGCAAAGACTTGAATTAAACTGGAATGGTCTTATTCTGAAAATTTGGCTACTTCTAAAACTCAGACTTCAGCTTCTAACCTCAACAGAGTAATTCCTACCAGCCCTAGCTTCCCATTGTAGACAAGTATTAAACTGTACTCAATACATAAAGTAAATATTTCCAAGCATTGGACAATAGGAAGCAGAAGGTGGTAATCCTAGAGAAAAGAGAAATACTCAAAATGAGCCCCAATTTAGCCTGGCTTTCAGTCCAGGGACATACCCAAGCCTAAAGCAAAAGGAGTCAGAACCCAAACAGAGAGCTCTGATCTTTATGACTTGTAGAAACAGATATTGGAGTTCAGGTGAAGCAGCTGGAATTTGTGAAGAAAAATGCTAGGGAGAAGGATGGCAGAAGTCTGAGTGTGTGTGCCCCATGGTCCTGGGCTGAAGGCTAGACTGCAGCAGTGCAGAGAACATTCTAATAAGCCCTGCAGAGAGGAGCTGCTTCAGGCTGAGAGCTCCACAGGGGTTCTCAGGTCACTCGGGGCTGAGAGATGTTGGATCCCCAACCATTCAGAGTAAATAGATTTTGCTAGCAATGTAGGCATTGAACTCACACTGGGAAGGCCATGCCTTCTGAGTGAAGAACATGTCCTAGAATTAATCATGTTCTTTAAAACTAAGGATGAAAGGACTAAGGACATAACAGAAATAGACCCATCTGGTAAGGTCAAGAGACTCCACTAGTAATTTAACTGCTTGCTAGAATAAAACTCAATAGACATGATCAAACAGCCCCTGAATATCAGCATACAGTGAAAAATTACTGGATATACAAAGAATCAGGAAAATGTGACCTATGATATAGAAATGATATATTCCCTCTGTGTATATCCATTTTAGTAAAGAGACTGAAAAGTTGTTTGAGACAGTAAAATAACCAGTGTGTTTCCTAATCTATAAAAAATTTGCAAAAATCTATTAAATACATGTATAAATGTATATATAAAGTGCTATACCTCTTACCATTAATTATAACTATTATGAATTTTAATGTGATGCTGAAAGGCTCCAATTTTACAATCATTTTATTTTACTTTATTTATTGATTTTAAAGAGAGAGAGGAGAGAAAGAGAGAAGAGGGGGAGGAGCAGCAAGCATCAACTCCCATATGTGCCTTGACCAGGCAAGACCAGGATTTCAAACCAGCAACCTCAGCATACCAGGTTGACGTTTTATCCATTGTGTCACCACAGGTCAGGCCTTACAATTATTTTTTGAACTTACAACCAATTGTATCTTACTCAAGGAGGAGTGACTTTAATGTAATTGTGAGTTTTTAATGTCCTAAATTTTTTCTGCCTTTGGATAACTTGTTTGCTAAGAGTTCTAAATAAAGTGTAATCATAAAATTTACCTTAGACACCTACCTTTATATTTTTTTGTCATAAAATAGGTTCTGATGTTCGGATGGTTATATGACTTGAGGAGACTACCCCAGGATGGAGTGTGAAAAGCATAAACCTGACGATCTGAACTCAGGAGGAGAAGGTTCCAGGATGAATGATGCCATCTAGACAAACAAAATGATTCCATGAGAGCTGAGCCCTCACTGCTTTTTAGAGCTTGCCCTTACACTATACACCCTTCCCCTCCCAATCCATGAGAAGATTGAAATGTCAAAAACATAGATGAAGAACTCAATATATAAATTGAAAATGAACTAGCTAGTTTAGGTAATAGAAAAACAAGATAGAGGGGAGAATCGGTGACATCAAAGAAAGGCAACTAGAAATGATAAAGAAAGAAGAGAGAGACTCAAGAAATAAAAATAATTAGAGAGCTCTACAAGAATTATCTGACTCCATACAAAAGAGGAATATAAGAATAATGGGTGTATCAAAAGAAGAAGAGAGGAAAAAGGAATAAAGAGTCTATTCAAACAAATAATTGATGAGATCTTCCCAAGCCTATAGAAAGAGTAGGATCCTAAAATCCAAGGAGCAAACAGAACACCTAGTTACCTCAATCCAAATAAGCCTTCACCAAGGCACATTGTAATAAAACTGTCAAAAATCAATGACAAAAAAGAATCCTCAAGGCAGCTAGGGGAAAAAAGAACATAACATACAAAGGAAGGTCCATAAAGTATGCATCAAACAAAAGGCAATCATAGTTGGAGACAGTTTAGATTATTCTAATAGAAAATCAATATCAGCCTTAAATGACATACTAGATCAATTGGACATAATAGACATTTACCAAATTTTATCCCAGAAAATTAGATTATACATACTTTTTTAGTGTACATAGAACATTCTCAAAAATCAACCATATGTTGGGCCACAAAACTAACCTCAACAAATTTAAGAATATTTAAATTTCACCAAACATATTCTCTGACCATAGGCACCTGTAATATTGAATATTATCAACAAGAGAGGTAATAACAAGTGTTGGAGAGACTGTAGGGAAAACGGAACCCTTATTCACTGCTAGTAGGAATTTAAACTGGTACAGCCATTATGGAAAAAAGTATGATGGTTCCTGAACAAATTAAGAGTACAACTACCATATGGCCCAGCAATCCCTCTACTGGGTATTTACCTAAAAACTCAACAACATTGTTATGCAAAGATACATGCACACACACACACACACACACACACACACACACACACACACACCCCGTTTATCACAGCATTATTCATGGTGGCCAAGACATAGAAACAACCTACGTGTTCCTCAATAGAGGACTGGGTAATGAAGATGTGACTTTGAAAACATTATATTAAGTAAAATAAGTAAATCAGAAAGAGCTAAGAACTATACGATTTTATGCATAGGTGAGATATAAAACTGAGATTTATGGACATAGATAGAAGTGAAGTGATTACCAGGGGGAGGAATTGAAGGGGAAAGGAGTTAAAGGGACAAATATATAATGATAGAAAATAATTTGATTTGGGGTGATGGGCAATCAATAGTTCAAATGCTATAGACATGTTTACCTAAAACTTAAGTACTTATTAATCAATGTCACATTATTAATTTAAATTTCTAACTAAAAAGTAATAATAATAACAATAAAATTTAGAAAAGAAAACTACAGGCCAATATCCTTAATGAATATTGAGGCAAAATCCTAAATAAAATATTAGTGAACCAAATTTAACAGCACATTGAAAGAATTTTATACCATGATAAAGTGAGATCTTTCTTGGGATGTAAAGATGATGCAACATATACAAATGAAACAATGTAATACAGAATGACAAATTAACATAATAAAAAGGAAAAAAACACATGATTGTGTCAATACACAGAAAAAACATTTGACAAAATTCAACATCCATTCTTGACTAAAATCTCTCAACAAAATAATTATAGAAAAAACTCACCTCAACAAAATAAAGGCCATATATGAAAAGCCCACTGGTAATGTCATAATCAATGGGGAAATACTGAAAAGTTTTCCCTTCAGGATTTGATACAAGGCAAAGATTCGCATTTTCAACAGTTGTATTCAACATAGTACTGGAAGTCCTAGTCAGAACAATTAGACAAGAAAAATATATAAAAGTAATCCAAATTGGGAAGGAAGACATGAAATTATCTCTATTTACAAATGACATGATCATATATGCAGAAGACTCTCTAAAGATGCAACAAAACAACTATTCAAACTAATAAATGAATTTAGTAAAGTTGCACGATATAAAATCAGCACACAAAAATTAATCACATTTCTATGCTCAGTGATCTACCTTAAAAGGAAATAAGAAAACAACCTTAAAAAAAAACAACCTCATTTCAATAGCAATAAAAAGAATAAAATAATTAGGAATAAATGTAACTAAGAAGGTGAAATATTTGTACACTAAAAAAACTATAAACTAAAGACCATGGCCAGTTGGCTCAGCAGCAGAGCTTCGGCCGGTGTGTGGAAATCCCAGGTTTGATTCCCAGTCAGAACAAACTAGAGAAGCAACCATCTGCATCTCTCTCTCTCTCTCTCTCTCTCTCTCTCTCTCTCCACACTCCCACAGCCATGGCTCATTTGAGCAGTTGGCCCCGGGCACTGAGGATGGCACCATGGCCTCACCACAGGCACTAAAATAGCTCAGTTTCTAGGCAACAAAGCAACAACCCCAGATGGACAGAGCATCATCCCCTAGTGGGCTTGCTGGTGGGTCCCAGTAGGGAAACATGCGGGAATCTGTCTCTCTGCCTACCTGTCTCTCACCTAATAATAATAAAAAAATTTTAATTATAAACTATTGAATGAAAGAAATTAAAGGAAACAAAGATAAATGGAAAGATATCCTGTATTCATGGATAGAAAGAATTAATATTGTTAATATATCCATACTGCCCAAATTCAGTAGAACACATATCAAAATTACAATGACATTTTTTACAGAAATAGAAAAATCAATCTTAAAATTAATATAGAACCACAAAAATTTTGAATGGTGAATGAGAAAAGAGAGCAAAACTGAAAGCATCACATGTTCTGATTTCAAGATATATTACAAGGCATGCATCTATGATCAATTTTAAATTTGTGCAGCCATTAGGGAAAACAAAATGAAGATTTCTAAAAAATTAAAAATAGAACTAACATATGATCCAGCAATGCCACTTCTGGGTTTATAGCCAAAGTAAATAAAATAAGTTTCTCAAAGAGGTAGGTATCTGTACTCCCATGCTCATTTCAGTGTTATTCACAATACCAGAACATGAAAACTACCTAAATGTCTATTGACAGATGAATGGAAAAAGAAAATGTAATATATACATATATATGTGTGTGTATGTATATATAATACTAAAACATATATATATTATACTACATACATATTATATATGTGTGTGAACAGATATACACACACAAAATAGAATATTATTTAGTTATTTGTGACAACATAAACCTGGAGGACATTATGCTAAATGAAATAAGCCAGATATGGAAAAACAAATATGTCATGATCTCACTTTTACCTGGAATGCAAAATAGTCAAACTCATAGAAGTCAAGACTAAAATGGAGGCTGCCAGGAGTTGAAGGGAGGGGGAAATCGAAAGATGTTGGTCAAGAAGTACAAAGTTTCAGTTATAAAATGAATAAGTTCTGGAGCTCTAACATACAGTAATGTGACTATAGCTAACAATACTTCATTGTATACTAAAAATTTATCAAGAAGATAGATCTTAAGTGTTCTCACTATACACGCCAAAAAAAGGTAACTATGTGAAGTCATGGATATGTTCCTTAGCTTGACTGTGGTGATTATATCACAATACATACATATATGAAAACATGAAGTTGTTTACCTTAAATATACTCAATTTTTATTTGTCATTTAGCCTCCATCAGATAGGGAGAAGAAATAAGAGGGGGCTAAACTCTGATTGAGCACCATGATTGCATGCTGGGCCCTTAACACATATCACCTTATTCAGTCCTTATTACAAACCACAGCCAAGTAATGTCATTCAGTGTTGTATTTGAGGAAACTGAATCACTCAGAAGTAACTATCCAGGGTCACACAGCAAGCAGCTTAGTAACTTAAAAAGAAAAACGAAAACCTTTTCTTAATAAAGTTACTTGAATTTAATGCCTGATGACTTAACTATCTTACCTTTTAATGCATTATAAAGTAAGCTATGTGTTGATACAAAGAAAAAAAGAGATTTCATTGGAAAACAAGAAACCAAGAATAAAATGCTTTATTTTTAGAAAAAGAGAGAGAGAGAAGGAGGAGAAAGAGTGAGAAGCATCAACTAATAGTTGCTTCGCTTGAGTTGTTGATTTCTCTTCATACGTGCTTTGACTGAGGGTGGAGGGAGTAGCTTCAAGCCAGTGACCTTTGGGTTTAAGCCAGAGACCTGAGGATCATGTTGAAGATCCCACACTCAAGCCAGAGACCCTGCACTCAAGTCAGCGACCT
Source organism: Rhynchonycteris naso (assembly GCA_037038555.1). Lineage (NCBI taxonomy): Eukaryota > Metazoa > Chordata > Mammalia > Chiroptera > Emballonuridae > Rhynchonycteris > Rhynchonycteris naso. The sequence continues at coordinate 237,940,344 of CM072998.1, forward strand.
CGGGATTCCAAATTGGTGTCCTCAACATCCGGGGTAACTGCTCTATCCACTGTGCCACCATGCAAAATGCTTTTCTTCTAAGAGGAAAACAAATATATGCAATTTTTAAATATTGATTTTATATTTTATTTTTCAACTTACATTTAATATTGTTCTGTATTATTTTCAGATGTACAACAGTGGTTTAAAAAATTATGTACTTTATGTTCTCCCCACTCTTCATGTACCCACCTGGTTCCATACATACTTATCACAATATTATTGACTATATTCCCTGTGCTGTAATTTATACCTCTGTAACTATTCAATAACTGCCAAATTTGCACTGCTTAATTCCTTCACCTTCAAATTAGTGTTTCAGGTTTCTTCAAATATATTCTCAGAAATGGAATAGCTGAGTCATAAGACTACTCCATTTTTCATTTTTTGAAAAATTTCCACACTGTTTTTCTTAGTAGTTGTGCCAATCTGCAGTCCCACCAACAAATAGTACACTAAGGTTCTCTATTCTCAACATATTCACCAATATTTATTGTTGACTTATTGATTATAGCCATTCTGACAGATGTGAGGTAACACTCACTGGGGTTTTAACCATTTTAGTAGTGAGGTTTTTTTCATGCTTGCTGACCCCTGGGAGTGAGTTATTTTTCAAAAAATGAAATTAGTTTCAGTTACAGTTTAATTAACTTAAAATCATGTTTGTTTGATAACCAATTTATGGAAACAAGAAGAACATTCATTTGCCTTTTTTTAATGTTGCCTTATATATGTATGATCATATTCTGGATGATCAGGGGGCACAAAGACGTACATGAATGTTCATACTACTCAAAGGGTTAATTTGCATTTCTCTGATGGTTCGTGACACTGAGCATCTTTTCATACTTATATTGGCCAACTGTATGTCTTCCTTGGAGAAGTGTCTATTCAGGTCCTTTTTCCATTTCTTAATTGAATTGTTTGTTTTTCTGGTGTTAAGTTGTCTGTGTTCTTTATAAAGTTTGGATATTAACTCCTTATTAGCTGCATCATTGGTAAATATCTTCTACCATTCATTCAGTAGGTTGTTTTTTTGTTTTGTTGATGATTTCCTTTATTGTACAAAAACATTTTAGCTTGATGTAATTTATTTGTTTATTTTTTTCTTTTGTTTCCCTTGCCCAAGGAGATATATCAGAAAAAAAAATGTGAGAAGAAATGTCTGATATTTTACAACCTATAGTTTTTTCTAGGAGTCTTATGGGTTTGAGACTTAAATAAGTCTTTAATCTATTTTGAGTATTCTTGTGTATTGTGTAAGAAGTGATCTAGTTCATTTTCTTCCATGTACAGTAAATCCCAGAGTTACAAACATCTAATTTATGTACAACTTGTATTTATGAATAGAGTGCCATAAGGGCTATTGGTAATCAATGGCAGCTAGAGAGGTTCACCAAAGTTTACCATACCTACTAAAGGCAGGAGATGCAACAAGGTCATTTAAAATGAGAAAAAGAAGAGCTCTGTACAAACCTCCCTTGAGGCCTACATCAAGAAACTAACTCCAGCAACAGAATCAAACCTGATTTACTAACACCAGTCCAATCCTCTCTAACAAGTCCATTGTCTTTTTCATCATCAAAAACTGTTTAAGGATGTAGCCTGACTAGGCGGTGGCGCAGTGGATAGAGCGTTGGACTGGGATGCAGAAGACCCAGGTTCGAGACCCCAAGGTCTCCAGCTTGAGCGCGGGCCCATCTGGTTTGAGCAAAAGCTCATCAGCTTGGACCCAAGGTCGCTGGCTCCAGCAAGGGGTTGCACGATCTGCTGAAGGCCCGTGGTCAAGGCACATGTGAGAAAGCAATCAATGAACAACTAAAGTGTTGCAACGACAATGAAAAACTAATGATTGATGCTTCTCACCTCTCTCGGCTCCTGTCTGTCTGTCCCTATCTATACCTCTCTCTGACTCTCTCTCTCTGTCCCTGTAAAAAAAAAATTGTTTAAGAATGTATTTTAAAATGTTTAAGTATTTATATGCACATACAGTAAAAATAAATGCTACGTTAAGACAAACATCTGTCTAAGTTGCATTTAATAAGTAAATGTATCTGTTCCAACTCATATACAAATTCAACTTAAGAACAAACCTATAGAACTTGTCTTGGTCATAACCCGGGACTGCCTATATCTATCTAATTTTCTCAACACAATTTAGTAAATTGATTTGTCTTTACCCCATTGTATGTTTTTACCTCCTTTGTCAAATATTAATCAACCATATAGATATAGGTTGATTTCTGGGCTCTCTATTCTGTTCCATTGATCTATGTGGGGTGGGATAAAAGTAGGTTTACAGTTGTGAGTAAATAAAACACAGTTTATTCTTGCACTATTACTTATTAATTATTGTATTATTTTCCATATTGTATTATTTTTCATATAAGCAACTGTAAACCTACTTTTGATCCACCTTGTTTTTATGCCAGTACCATGCTGGGGTTTTTTAAAATTGATTTTGAGAGAGAGAAGCATCAATTTGTTGTTTCATTTATTTTTGTATTCATTGTTTGATTCTTGTAGTGCCCTGACTGAGGATTGAACCCACTACCTTGGTGTATCAGGATGACACTCCAACCAACTAAGTTACCCAGCCAGGGACCATACTGTTTTGATTATTATGGCCTTGTAGTATAGTTTGATATCAGGTAACATAATATCTCCAAATTTTCCTGCTGTGCTTACATTCTGAAGAAAAGTCTGCTGGATGCACAAATACATGCAATTTTATTTGTAAATTATACCTCAATCTAAATGTTTTATTTTAATTTTTTTAAAATGAAAAACAAAAATTGAAAACAGGTACTGAAAGAGATATTTGTACACCTATGCTAATAGCAGCATTATTCATGGTAGTTAAAAAGTATAAACAACACAATGTCCATTCATGAATAAATGGATAAATGAAATGGGGTGTATTCATACAATAGAATGTTAGTCAGTCTTTAAATGGAAGGAAATTCTGACACATGCTACAAGATGGATAAATCTTATGGACTTTACGCTAGCTATAATAAACTAAACACAAATAGTGTATGATATGAGATACCTAGACTAATCAAATTAATAGACAGAAAGTATAATAGTAATTGCCATGGGTCTGGCGGGAGAGGGGAATGGGGAATTAGTGTTTACAGGATAGAGAGTTCCAGTTTGGAATGACAGAGTTCTGGTACTGAATGGTGGTGATGTACTTAAAGCTACTGAACTGCACACTTGAAAACGGCTATGGTAGTAAATTATAGATATGTGTACAATTACAAAAATAAAAGAAAAAAAATGATAATTCTATTTTATGCTGCATTTATATTTATCTTGCTTCTTGGAAGCTCAAAATAGTTTCATATGCTTTCTTAACCTTTATTTTTTTAATGTGATTATTTTCATCAAAATTTAAAATAAAACAATTAGTAAGTTAATAGGTCAAATTCACTTTCACCTTTTGTGAAAAAAGAAATTATTTTTGTGTGTGTGACAGAGACATAGAAAGAGAGACAGAAAGGAACATATAGGGACAGACAGGAAGGGAAAGAGAATGAGAAGCATCAGATATTCTTCATTGTGACACCTTGGTTGTTCATTGATTGCTTTCTTATATGTGCCTTGACCAGAGGACCCATTACTCAAGCCACTCACTCATAGCAGAGTGAGTGACCCATTACTCAAGCCAGCAACCTTGGGCTTCAAACCAGTGACCATGGAGTCATGTTTATGACCCCACGCTTAAGCCAGTGACCCTGAACTCAGGCCGGATGAGCCAGCACTAAATAAAACAGGTAACCTCAAGGTTTCTAACCTGGGTCCTCTGCATCCCAGTCCAATGCTCTATCTACTGCGCCAACACCTGGTCAAGCCCGTTTGTGAAAAATTTTAAAGCAATTTTATCTTCTGCTTAGAAGGAGCTTAAAGGTACTATAAATATCCCAAATAATTTAAATAGAGGAGATAATCATTAAAGTCTTTCAAAATGGCCAATATTTACTATGATAAATTGGGACTGACTCTTTGAAAATACCTTCTTTTCTAATGTAAAATGACCAGGAAAAAGAAACAGAATTAAAATACAAGAAAGAAAAATCTAATTTGTATATCTATTATAATACTTATAAAATTGTCAAGTATACAATTTTCACAAGATCTTAATTATAAACTAATATTGTGTGAATTAAAAAGAACTATTTCACACCATTCTTAGCAAACATTTGAAAATAATTCAATCAAAATTCAACATTATGTTATCTGGCATTTTGATCATCTGTTATAAATAAAAAAAGACACCCCAAAATTTAGTGACTTAAAATAAGCTACTTGAGTTGCTAGTAGCTTAAAATAACCACTTATTTGCTCATGATTCTGCAACTTGGGTGGGACTGAGTATATTTTCTGTTGGTCTTGCCTGTGGCTATCCGAAGTGGGTTCATTTGCCTAGCAGGTTAGTTAGGGTCTGGGTTCAGCTGGAGCATAGAACAGCTGGACTTCTTTTTATATAAAGTTTCAGGACCTCTCCCTCTCCATGTGGCTTCTTTATCTGCTGGCCATCCATTAGGACTTCCAAAAGCAGAAAGACAGAAACTGTCAAAAAAGCTTCATGACTGAGTTTGCAATATATTGGTCAAAGTAGTCACAGGACCAGCCCAAGGTGATTAGAAAAAGACATCATCTGTCTCTTTTTTTTTTTTTAATTTTTTCATTGATTTAAGGAAAAGAGAATTGTGTAGATGGGGGCGGGGAGAGAAAGACAGAGAGAGAGAGTGAGAGAGAGAGGCATCAACCCATTGTTTCATTAGTTATGCACTCATTGTTTGCTTTTTGTATGTGCCCTGACTGGGGATCAAACTGTGACTGTGGTGTGCAAAGGTGATACTCTATCCACTGAACAAACCAGCCAGTACCAAGACACCATTTCTTGATATGGAGTAACAAGGTCACATTGCACAGTACCTATGGAATGGGCATGTATGGACATGTGATCTACCACATCTGGCATATTATTTGTGAAGGGCTTAATAAACAAATTAAATATTTTAAAGGACAACAGAGATTATATATAATGCATCTAAAAAAACCTTTGATACAACAAAAATCTTACATGAAAGATACATTTTACCTAGAGGAAACAAGGTTTCTGCTTTACTAAAGTTGAAAGATAAAATAGGCAGAAGACAAACAATTATAAAGTTACTAGTATATTTAACAAATATTTTTGAATGTTTAATGTGCTAATTTTATACCACTACATAAGGTATAGTTTTTCAAAGATAGCTTTCAAGCCAGACTCCTACTTTTTCTAACTATAACCACCATAGTTTTTCAAAAAGAAGGAGTGAGCACATAGGAATCACAAAAACAGTTGTCCTTTGGAGGGAGATTAATTGGTGTTTGGATTATGCTAAGCATGGTCTCTCTAAATCCTGCAAAGTAAGCCACTATTAGTCATTTTATAGATGACAAACTGATGCTTCAAGAGTCTAAATGCCTTCAAAGTAACACTGACTCCCTAAAATATTTGTTAGTAGATTGACTGAGGAAGGCTTAGTTACTGTGAATATAAAATTATATTTTAGAAATGTTATTGTTTACACTATTTTTAATTTGCAATTTTACCCAGTCAAGTTTTCCTGGAATGAGTGTGCTCCTTCGCTAACATGTAAGGCTGTCATTTATTCTTCAGAAAGTCCAAGACTTTTATATGATAAGACTGGACATTCTTTAAACATCAATACATATTTCAAGAGCACATCATTCCATAAAACTCCCTAATATTTAAAGCTAGTGAAACCTGTATATATTGATTCCCAACACTACTGAAGTCTGAGTGGAAAAACACCAAGCTTTTCTCAAATAACTGCACAGTTGTCTTGGGTCCAAAATGGAAAATGCTCTTTCTCCCTCTTCCTGCTTCTGCCTCCCACAAGGCTGCTGCATGGATCTCTACTGATCAGACTTTCCTCTCCTTAGGGTGGGTTGCTTCCTCACACATTCAGTAAGAGGAAGAGGTGGACAGAAAGTGGAGGCGGCCACTGAACAGTGAGGACATCTAGGCGGGAGATTGTGTGAGCTGAAGCCAGAAGTCCCTTGAGGGAGGCACGAGCAGAAGGAAAGAATGGAGGGGACCACAAGGCTTGCACAGATAAGAATCTCACATTCTCCCTCATTTTCCTTGTTCTTCAGTGCAGGCCACTGGGGCTTACCCACCCTGTGCCTTTTAACTGTCAGGGAGCCAATGCCAAGTGCTGGGCCAAGTCATCATCGATGACATGTGAGTTGTGTGTGTTCCAAATTGGCCTTCCTGCCTTTCTGCAAGAAAAACAAACTTGAGCTGGACCCCAACAAACATGACAGGAAAAATAACAACCCTTGTCGAGGGCTGATACGAAAACAGCTGGTCTCGCCACCTCAGCCAGGCCCTGCTGTGGACAGGAGCAAGTACCACTTCTGGCTCCAAGAGGGAGGCTCAAGAATTTTGAAACTCTGAGCCTCCATAGTATAGTGTGTGTGGGCCAGCAGGTTGTTTCTTCTGAGGTCTCCTGTACAGGGCATTGCCAGAAGCCCTTTTCAGATCCCACAATGACATAAACACTGAAGCAAAAGCCCATTTTAGAGGTATCAGTAGATGGCTTCAGGTAACACAGTGATTAAGCAACAGTGCTACATTAATTCTCAACAGTGTCTAACTACATACTTACTACTTTCATTTTATGACTGTATAGAAAAATGAGAATTCAACATGCTATTCTTGGACTCATTTCTTTAGATAATATGTTATTAATTAAAATACTGGCATATATAAGAAAATAAGAACATGAAATATTATTATTATTATTTTGAACAACACTCCTTCATCAAACTTGTAAACCCCCCCAAAAACAGAATTTGTTCTATATTTTATTGTTGTTTTCCACATGACTTGACATGGTAGACAGATGCACAATTAAATAGTGGGTTGGATAAACTGAAAATAACTTTTTCTAGACTCAAAAATACTATTTATATATACCCAAAAAAATTGAAAGCAGACTCAAACAGATATTTATTCACCTATGTTGACAGCCAGAAGGTGAAAACAATCCAAGTGTTCATGGGCAGATGAATGGATAAACACATGTGCATACAATGAAATAATATTCAGCCTTAAAAAAGGAATTCTGACACATGCTATGAAATGGAAAAATATTTATGGACGTTATGCTGAGTAAAATAGGTCAGTCAAAAAGGATGAATACTGTATAATTTTACTTAAATGAGGTACCTAGAGTATCAAATTCATAAACACAGAAAGAAAAAGCATGGTGGCTCAGGGGCTGGGGAGGAAAAAAGGGGAGTTAGTGTTTGATGGGTACAGGGATTTAGTTTGGGAAATTTAAAAAGTTCTGGTAATGAATGGTGATGGTTGCAAAACAATGTGAATGTACTTAATACCACTGAACTCTACATTTATGTGGTTAAGAGGACAAATTTTATGCTATGTATATTCTACCACAATGTTTTAGAGGTCAAATATTGAGTCATCTCATAGATCTGTAATCAGTCCTGGTCAAGGGAAAGAAAATACTAAATTATGCTGCAGTCTTTCCAAATGTGTACACACAAGGTTTAGCTAGCGATAATGGTTATATTCAACCTATTGTTATCATTAGATCTAAGCTTTAAAGTCAGGTCTAGAATACTTGAATTAGGAGTTTTGCAGATCTGTCTTTCTGAAAATTTTAGAGCACTCCTAAGAGGCTATTTATAGGATGACATAGTTAGTTACTAACTCTTAAGGTTTGATGTAAAGAACAAAGGAAACAAAAACTTGTTTTGCCTATCTATACTACGCCTAATAACTTTTCAGAAGGAAATTTTGAGTTGTGTATTTTTATATATTGAAAGATTCTTCTAAACCATAGTTCTTAACTTTTATTGAGGTACCAAACCCACCAGTTTCATATGTGTTTTCACCGAACCCTTCTTTAGTGATAAATAAAATATGATTTTTTTTCCAAATTCAAGACATAGGTATATGTTTTTTTACTGGTGCACAAAATGAACCGTGCATGAACATCACATTGCTCAAAGAACAAAACCAACAAAGTGCATGAACTCACAACAAATTACGGTATTACTTTATTCTGGCCTCCGCGGCAGAGGCTTCTCCGAACCCCTGAGACCGACTCATCGAACCCCTAGGGTTCGATAGAACCCAGGTTAAGAACCACTGTTCTAAACATTAACTTCCATTCCCTTTTTTTAGAAAGCTGGTATAACTTCAACTCCAAAAAATGACAGGGACATTATAAAAAAGGAAAATTATGTAGCCATCTTGCAACTATCAAAGCCAAATATTAATACACTCATTCTAGTAACACAGAAAGAAGTAATACTTTGCATTTAATTATTATCCATGGTGCAATAATGGTTTAATATTCTAAAATCAATTAGCCAACCAATTAATCACTAAATTAATTAATTATTAAATTAACAGAATAAAGGAGAAAAACCATGCAAATATCCTTGATATATGCAGAAGAAAGTACTTGATGAACTTTAACATCCATTATTTATTTATTTATTTTAATTTATTTTGTTGACATGGTTTCAAGTGTCCTACTCAACCAACATCCGCTTTTGATTAAAACTGTTAGCAAATTAAAAATAAGGAAGAACTTCTTTTACCAACCAAATGGTATTTATAAAAGCCCTACAGCAAACATCAGAGGTAATAGTAAAATGCTGAAAGCTTACCTTTTGGGACTGCATTGAGACCAGAATACCTGCTATCACTACTTCTACTCTAATGGTGGTCTCACCTGGATGGCAAGACAAGAAAGAAAAAGCAAAGCAAAATATATATGCAATGTAAAGTAAGAAATGCAAACATTATTTACAAATACTGATTTCATGTGATGAAAAACCAAAGGAATGTACATATATACTTTTAGAATTAATAAATTTAATTTATACTGACATAGATACAAATGAAATAATAGGACAACACAAATGCAATTTCCCAAAAATATTTTTTTATGTTTGGCAAGGGGAAGTAGTAATACAGATGTCTAAAATTTTGACAAATTCTTCCTTAAGAGAACCCCATACTTTGGTATACAGCCTTTTGTATATTCTTTCCTTCATCACACAGAAAGTTAAAAAGATAAATGCTCAAAGATTAAGAATCAATAAAATTAGTACTTTTTACTGCTTCCACACAGTCTTTTTTTAATTTTAATTTTTAATGTATTGTGTTAACATGGTTTCAAATGTCCAACTCAATGTAACACCTTCTACGCATCGCATCATACCCCTCACACCCCATGCAAAGTCTCTTTCCATTCCAATTTTACCCACTTTGACCCCCACGCCTTCTTTCCCTCTGGGAATTGCTACCCTGTTGTTCAGTATCTTTGTGTTCTGTATATATAATTTGGCTAATCCCTTCACCTTCTTTGATCTCGTCCCCTCTTCCCCCTTCTCTTTGACAGCTGTGCATCCATTCCCTAGACCCTGCCTCTGTTTCTATTTTGTTCCTCAGTTTATTGTGTTCATTAGATTCCACATATAAGTGAGATTACATGGTATTTGTCTTTTTCTGCCTGGTTTATTTCACTTAGCTTAATAATCTCCAGGTCCACTCATGTCACTGCAAAAGGTAAGATTACCTTCTTTTTCACCGCTGTGTAGTATTCAGTTGTGTAAATGTACCATAGCTTTTTTATCCACTTGTCCACTGATGGGCTGTTTCCACATCTTGGCTATTGTAAACAATGCTGCAATGAACATGGGGATGAGTATCTTTTGAATTAGTGTTTGGGATTCTTAGGATATATTTCTAGAAGTGGGATAGCTGGGTCATAAGGCAGTTTTATTGTTAATTTTTTGAGGAAACACCACACGGTTTTCCATGGTGGCTGAGCAAATCTGCATCTGTACCAGCAGTGCAGGAGGGTTCTCTTCTCCACATCCTCGCCAGCAACTGTTGTTTTTTTATTTGTTAATGAAAGTCATTCTGGCAGGTGTGAGGTGGTATCTCATTGTGGTTTTAATATGTATTGTTCTAATTATTAGCAATGTTGAGCATTTTTTTATGCCTATTGGCCATATATATGTTGTCATTGGAGAAGTGTTTATTCAGGTCCTTTGCCCTTTTTAAAATTAGATTGTTTACCTTCCTGGTGTTGGGTTATAGAAGTTCTTTATAAATTTTGGTTATTAAACCACTTCTCAGATGTATTGGCAAATATGTTCTCCCATTGAGTGGGTGATCTTTTTATTTTGTTAATGGTGTCTTTGGCTATACAAAATTTATTTAGTTTGATATAGGCCTATTTGTTTATTTTGTTCTTAATTTCACTTGTCTGAGCAGATATATCAACAAAAATATTGATTTAAGAGATGTCTGAGAGTCTATTGCCTATGTTTTCTTCTAGGATTTTTATAATTTCACAATTTACATTTAAGTCTTTTATCCACTTTGAGTGTTTTTTTGAGTGTGTGAATGGTGTTATATTGGTTGTCAAGTTTTATTTTTCTGCATGTACCACTCCAATTAACCCACCACCATTTATTAAAGAGACTGTCTTTACTCCATTGTATATTCTTGCCTCCTTTGCCAAATATTAATTGACCATAGGGGTGTGGATTTATTTCTGGGTTCTCTGTTCTCTTCCATTGATCTGTATGCCTGTTCTTATGCTTCTAGGCTATAATTACAATGGCCTTGTAGTATAGCTTGAGATCAGGAAGTGTTATAACTTCTACTTTATTCTTCATTTTCAAGATTGTTGAGGCTGGCTATTTGGGTTCTTTTTTGGTTCTATATAAGTAATTGAAATATTAGTTCTAGAACTGTGAAGTATGCTATTGGTATTTTAATAAAAATTGCATTGAATCTATAGATTGCTTTGGGTAGTATAGACATTTTAATTCTTCCTATCCATGAACACATTATATGCTTCCACTTGTTTATAGCTTCCTTGATTCCTTTTTTCTAATGCCTTACAACTTTCTGAGTACAAGTCTTTTTACCTGCTTGGTTAAATTTATTCCTCTTTACCTTATGTTATTGGTTCTAATAATGAATGGAATTATTTTCTTAATTTCTCTTACCAACAGATTATTGGTGTGTAAAATGCCACTGATTTCTGACTATTAATGTAATATCCTGCTTCTTTGCCAAATTTATTTATTAGATCTAGTAGTTTTTTGGCTGAGACTTTAGGTTTTTCTATGTACAGTACCATGTCATCAATGAATAATGACAGTTTTACTCATTCTTTTACAATTTGCATGCTTTTTATTTCTTTTTCTTGTCTGATTGCTGTGGCTATTATTTCCAGAACTATGTTTGAGAAAAGTGGTGAAAGGGAACACTCCTGCCTTGTTCCTGATCTTATGGGGATTGCTTTTAATTTTTGCCCATTGAGTATAACACTGGCTGTTGGTTTGTCATATATGGTATTTACTATGTTCAGGAATATTACTGTATTCCCATTTTGCTCAGTTTTGATTATAAATGAGTGCTGGATTTTATCAAATGCTTATTCTGCATCTGTGATCTTTTTATGTGATTTTTATCCTTCATTTTGTTTATGTGATAAATCACCTTTATTGATTTGCGGATATTTGGATATTGGACCAGCTTTGCTTCCCTGAATAAATACCACTTAATCATGGTGTATGATTTTTTTTTACAGGGACAGAGAGAGAGTCAGAGAGAGGAATAGATAGGGACAGACAGACAGATAGGAACGGAGAGAGGTGGAAGCATCAATCATTAGTTTTTCATTGTCATTGCAACACCTTAGTTGTTCATTGATTGCTTTCTCACATGTGCCTGACCGCGGGCCTTCAGCAGACCAAGGAACCCCTTGCTGGAGCCAGCGACCTTGGGTTCAAGCTGACAAACTTTTGCTCAAGCCAGATGGGACTGCACTCAAGCTGGCGAACTTGGGGTCTTGAACCTGGGTCTTCTGCATCCCTGTCCGACGTTCTATCCGCTGCACTCCGCCTGGTCAGGCCATGATGTATGATTTTTTTAATATGTTGCTGGATCAAGTTTGCTAATATTTTGTTAAGATTAGCATCTATGTTCATCAGCAATATTGACCTATAGTTTTCTTACTTTGTAGTGTCTTTACCTGATTTTGAAATTAGGATAATTTTTGTTATTTTAAGTGAGCTTGGATGTCTCTTTCCGTTTGAATTTTTTGGAGTAGATTGAGAAGAATAGGTGTTACTTTGTCTTTGAATGTTTGGTAAAATTTACTTGAGAAGCTATTCAGTGCAGGAATTCTGTTTGCTGGGAGTTTGTAGATAACTGTTTCAATTTTGTTTGTTGTAATTAATCTGCTCAAGTTTTCTGATTTTTCTAGATTCAGTTTTGGAAGATTGTATGCTGCTTGGAATTTATTCATCTCACCTAGGTTGTCCAATTATTTTTTTCTTTTAAAATTTATTTTATTAATTTTAATGGGGTGACATTAACAAATCAGGGTGCGTATGTTCAAAGAAAACATCTCCAGGTGTTATCTTTTTATTCAGTTATATTGCATACCCATCACCCAAAGTCAAATTGTCTTCTGTCACCTTCTATCTAGTTTACTTTTTGCTCCTCCCGTCCCCCCTCTCCCTTCTACTCTTTCCTCCCCCACCCCGTAACCACCACACTCATGTCCATGTCTCCTAGTCTCTTTTTATGTCCTACCTATGTATAAAGTCATGCAGTTCTTAGTTTATTCTGATTTACTTATTTCACTTCGTATCATGTTATCAAGATCTATTCATTTTGTTGTAAATGATCTGATGTCATCATTTCTTATGGCTGAGTAGTATTCCATGATATATATGTACCACATCTTTTTTATCCAATCATCTATTGAAGGGCTTTTGGGTTATTTCCATGTCTTGGCCACTGTGGACAATGCTGCTATGAACATGGGGCTGCATATGTCTTTATGTATCAATGTTTTTGAGTTTTGGGGGTATACACCCAGTAGAAGGATTGCTGGGTCATATGGTAGCTCTATTTTTAGTTTTTTGAGGAACCACCATACTTTCTTCCATAATGGTTGTACTACTTTACATTCCCACCAACAGTGGATGAGGGTTCCTTTTTCTCCAGAGCCTCTCCAACACTTGTTATTACCTGTCTTGTTGATAATAGCTCATCTAACAGGCATGAGGTGGTATCTCATTGTAGTTTTGATTTGCATTTTTTGAATAGCTACTGAAGATGAACATCTTTTCATATACCTGTTGGCCATTTGTATTTCTTCCTGGGAGAAGTGCTTGTTTATGTCCTCTTCCCATTTTTTATTGGACTGTTTGTTTGTTGTTGAGTTTTATGAGTTCTTTGTATATTTTGGATATTAGCCCCTTATCTGAGTTGTTGTTTGAAAATATAATCTCCCATTTAGTTGGTTGTCTGTTTATTTTGTTGTCAGTTTCTCTTGCTGTGCAAAAACTTCTTAGTCTGATGTAGTCCCATTCATTTATCTTTCCCTTCACTTCCCTTGCCTTTGGAGTCAAATTCATAAAATGCTCTTTATAAGCAAGGTCCATGAGTTTAGTACCTATGTTTTCTTCTATGTAATTTATTGTTTCAGGTCTTTGATCTATTTTGAATTAATTTTAGTACAAGGAGACAAACTGTAATCGAGCTTTATTTTTTTGCATGTGGCTTTCCAGTTTTCCTAGCACCATTTGTTGAAGAGGCTTTCTTTTCTCCATTGTGTGTTGTTGGCTCCTTTATTAAAAATTATTTGACCATATATATGTGGTTTTATTTCTGGACTTTCTATTCTGTTCCATTGGTCTGAGTGTCTATTTTTCTGCCAATTCCATGCTGTTTTGATTGTCGTGGCTCTATAATGTAATTTGAAGTCAGGTATTGTACTGCCCCCAGCTTCGTTCCTTTTCCTTAGGATTGCTTAGGCTATTTGGGGTTTTTTATAGTTCCATATAAATCTGATGGTTTTTTGTTCCATTTCTTTAAAAAATGTCATTGGAATTTTGATGGGAATTGCATTAAACTTGTATATTGCTTTGGGTAATATGGTCATTTTGATTATATTTATTCTTCCTATCCAAGAACAAGGAATATTTTTCCATTTCATTGTATCTTTTTCAATTTCCTTTAACAATGCTTTATAGTTTTCATTATATAGGTCCTTTACATTCTTTGTTATGTTTATTCCTAGGTATTTTAATTTTTTTGTTGCAACCGTGAAGGGGATTATTTTTTTGAGTTCATTTTCTAATGTTTTGTTGTTGGCATATAGAAATGCTATAGGTTTTTGTATATTAATTTTGTATCCTGCAACCTTACTATATTGGTTTATTGTTTCTAGTAATCTTTTTGTGGAGACTTTGGGGTTTTCGATGTATAGGATCATATCATCTGCAAAAAGTGAAACCTTTACTTCTTCTTTTCCAATATGGATGCCTTTTATTTCTTTGTCCTGTCTGATTGCTCTGGCTAGAACTTTTAGCACCACGTTAAATAAGAGTGGAGAGAATGGACATCCTTGTCTTGTTCCTGATTTAAGGGAGAAAGTCCTCAGTTTTATGCCATTTAATATAATGTTAGCTGATGGTTAATCATAAATTACCTTTATTATGTTGAGATATTTTCCTTCTATACCCATTTTGTTGAGTGTTTTAAACATAAAATTATGTTGTATTTTATCAAATGCCTTTTCTGCATCGATTGATAATATCATGTGGTTTTTGTTCTTTGTTTCACTGATATGGTGTATTACATTAACCATTTTACGTATGTTGAACCATCCTTGAGATTCTGGGATGAATCCCACTTGATCATGGTGTATTATTTTTTTAATATGTTGTTGTATTTGATTTGCTAGTATTTTGTTTAGCATTTTAGCATCTGTATTCATTAGAGATACTGGTATGTAGTTTTCTTTTTTTGTGCCGTCCTTGCCAGGTTTCGGTATGAGGGTTATGTTGGCCTCATAAAATGTGTTTGGAAGTATTGCTTCTTCTTCAATTTTTTGGAAGATTTTGAGTAGAATAGGAACCAACTCTTCTTTGAATGTTTGATAGAATTCACTAGTATAGCCGTCTGGGCCTGGACTTTTTTTGGGGGGGGGGGAGGTTTTTAATAGTTTTTTCTATTTCCTCCCTGCTTATTGGTCTGTTGAGGCTTTCTGCTTCTTCATGACTCAGTCTAGAAAGGTTGTATTGTTCTAGGAATTTATCCATTTCTTCTAGATTGTTGAATTTGATGGCATATAGTTTTTCATAGTATTTTACAATAATTCTTTGTATATCTATGATATCTCTGGTGATTTCTCCTCTTTCATTCTGGATTTTGTCTATATGAGTCCGTTCTCCTTTTTCCTTGGTGAGTCTTGCCAAGGGTTTGTCAATTTAGTTGATCTTTTCAAAAAACCAGCTTCTTGTTTTATTAATTTTTTCTATAGTTTTTCTGTTCTCTATTTCATTTATTTCTACTCTGATTTTTTTATTATTATTATTCATTTTAGAGAGGAGACACAGAGAGAGAGAGAGAGAGAAAGGGGGGAGGAGCTAGAAGCATCAACTCCCATATGTACCTTGACCAGATCAGTGCAGGGTTTTGAACTGGCGACCTCAGTGTTCCCAGGTCGACGCTTTATCCACTGCGCCACCACAGGTCAGGGCTTCTACTCTGATTTTTATTATTTCCTTTCTTCGGCTGGTTTTGGGTTGTCTTTGTTCTTTTTCTAGTTTCTTAAGGTGTGAAATTAAGCGGTTTACTTGGGCTCTCTCTTGTTTGTTCATATAGGCCTGAAGTGATATAAACTTCCCTCTTATTGCTGCTTTTGCTGCATCCCAGAGATTCTGATATTTCGTATTGTCATTTTCATTTGTCTGTATGTATCTTTTGACCTCTGTGCTTATTTCTTCTTTGACCCAGTCGTTTTTTAAATGTATGTTGTTTAGTTTCCACATTTTTGTGGGTTTGTTTACCTCTTTTTTACAGTTGAATTCTAGTGTCAAGGCTTTATGATCAGAAAATATGCTTGGTACAATTTCAATTTTTCTGAATTTGCTGATGTTATTTTTGTGGCCCAACATATGATTAATTCTTGAGAATGTTCCATGTACACTAGAGAACAATGTGTACCCTGTCACTTTGGGATGAAATGTCCTGTAGATGTCTATCATATCCAATTGTTCTAATGTTTCATTTAAGGCCAATATTTCTTTATTGATTTTCTGTTTGGATGAACAATCTAGAGCTGTCAGTGGTGTATTGAGGTCTTCAAGTATAATTGTATTTTTGTCAGTTTTTGTTTTTAGGTCAGTCAGTAGCTGTCTTATATATTTTGGTGCTCCTTGGTTTGGTGCATATATATTAAGAAGTGTTATGTCTTCTTGATTCAGTGTCCCCTTGATCATTATGAAATGACCATTTTTGTCTCTGATTACTTTTGCTGTCTTATAGTCAGCATTGTTGGATATGAGTATTGTTACACCTGCTTTTTTATGGATGTTATTTGCTTGGAGTATTGTTTTCTAGTCTTTCACTTTGAATTTGTTTTTATCCTTGTTGCTTAGATGTGTTTCTTGTAGGCAGCATATAGTTGGATTTTCTTTTTTAATCCAGTCTGCTACTCTGTGTCTTTTTATTAGTGAGTTCAATCCATTTACATTTAGTGTAATTATTGAAACTTGAGGGTTTCCTATTGCCATTTTATATATTGCTTTTTGTTAGTTTTATATCTTGTCTGATACTTCTCTTTTGTTTTTCTGTCATTTGTTTTTGTTTGGTTGTAATCCAGACTTCTTTCCTCTGTTACTTCCTTTTTCAAGTCATGTGCTTCTGTGATGGTTTTTTCAGGGGTGGTTACCATTAAGTAATGAAAAGGGTACCCACCATGTTCATTGTAGTATGCTATGCTATGAGTGCTTCTGCACTCCATTGTCCTTTGCTACTGCTAATCTTCATCCTCTCCCCTTTATTGTTTTTGTTGTCACAGTTTAAATTTGTTTTGTGTGTGTGTGTTCCTGGTGGAGCTTTTACTTGTTGTTTTGTTTTGTTTTGTTCTTTGTATCTAGTTGGAAAACCCCTTTTAGTATATCCTGAAGTGACGATTTTCTGATGATAAATTCCCTCATCTTTTCTGTATCTGTGAATGTTTTTATTTCTCCTTCGTATTTGAAGGATAGCTTTGATGGGTATAGTATTCTTGGTTGGAAGTTCCTCTCTTTCAGAACTTTAAATATCTCTTCTAACTTGTAGAGTTTCTGCTGAGAAATCCAATAATAATCTAATAGGCCTTCCTTTATATGTTGTATTCTTCTTTTCCCTGGCTGCCCTGAGAATTTTTTTTTGTCGTTGGTTTGTGCCAATTTCATTATGGTGTGCCTTGAAGTAGGTTTGTTGGAGTTAAGATAACTTGGTGTTTTATTTGCTTCTTGAATTCAAGGCTTTAGTTCTTTCCACAGGCTTGGGAAGTTCTCGTCTATTATTTGTTTGAATATGTTCTCCATTCCATTTTCTCTCTCTTCTCCTTCTTATATACCTATTATTCTTATGTTACTCTTTTTTTGTGGAATCAGATAATTCCTGTAGGGCTTTCTCATTTTTAAAATTCTTGAGTCTCTCTCTTCTTCTCTCTGTTGTGCCTCAAGTAGCCTATCTTCTATGCCACTAATCCTCTCTTCTATCTGGCCTATTCTATTAGCTAAGCTTGTTACCTCATTTTTAGTTCATGAGTTGAGTTTTTCATCTCTGTTTGATTTGTTTTTATAGTTTCAATTTCCTTGGTAATATATTCTTTGTGTTTGTTGAGTTGTTTTCTGAGCTCCCTAAATTGCCTTTCTGTGTTTTCTTGTATATCTCTGAGTATTTTTAGGATTTCTATTTTAAATTCTCTGTCATTTAACTCTAAAGTTTCCAATCTATTAAAAAAAATTTCTATAGATTTTTTTCTCATCTATCTGTGCTACCTCTCTGCCTTTTGTATGCATGATATTCAATTTCCTTTTTATTAATGGCATCTGAGGGTAATTTTGTTAATAACACTAATGTGAATAAATAAAAAAGTAAAAAGTAAAATAAAAGAATAGACAACAAAAAATAAAAAAACAAATTAAGCAAAACTTTGAGAAAGTGCCGTGCAAAACTGAGAATTATATTGTGCTAAATGGAACAAAAACTACCTATAACGGGGGAGCTGAGTTGGGGAGAAGTGATAAAGGGGCAAAAAATGAGGTAGGGACCCACAAAATGCAAAAAAGAAAGAAATTTGGATCAAGAATAATATAATTTGCTTGTAAATGATGGTCAAAAGAGAGAAATAGTGAAAGGAATAAGAAGAAAACAAGAATAAGAAAAGAAAACAAAAACAATAAAAAAACAGCAAAAAAAAAAACTATTGTATTAAGTGGATCTAAAACTACATAGAATGGAGAGCCAGGGTTGGGGGGAATGCTAATAAATTAAAAAGTGAAGTAAAAAGCACACAAAATGCCACAAAGAGAAAATTTGAATCCAAAATAAAATAGCTTGTTTTTGAGTGAGGATCGAATGAAAGGAAAAGTAAAAGAGGAAAAAAAGAAAATAAGAGAAAGGGAGAGAAAAGAAAAAGGAGAGAAAGAAAAGAAAAAAAAGAGAGAGAGTTAAGGGTTTTGGAGTGTAACCCTCATAGAGAGAAAGAAAAAAAAGAAAAGAAAAAATGAGAAATGTAACACTTATTAAGGGTAATGTAGTTCAAGATGAAGAGAAAAGAGTAAGATGAGCTGAGGATAAAATGACCAAGGTGGAAGAGAAAAAACAATAAATAAATAAAGATAAGAAAATGAAAGAAATAAAAAAAAGTGGAAAAGTTATAAAGTTTGTGGATTTTTCTTGTATTAAGAGGTTATCTTCTTCCTTTTTCCTTCCTCTCCCTCTTCCTGGTCGGTGGCACTGTACCCCAGGCTCTGCCCCTGTGGCACGCTTAGGTAGAGATTTGCAGTTGATGTGTCACTATGGTGATGTCATTTACTAGGCCTCAGTCTCGTTGGTACTCGGGTCTTGTTAGCATTTGCAAGCTCCAACAATGGGAGGGCCCGTTTTCTTGGAACCTCTCTCCTTCCTGAATTAGCAGCCTGGTGATCCAGCTATGAGGTTGCCTCTGCCACTCTATCCCCACTCAGCGCAGAGCTCTGTGTAAAGCTCTGTCAGTCAGAGCCGTCAGTGTAATCAGGCAGGGCTGGGAACCAATTACTCTCAAGTTGTCATTCTATGAGCCTCCAGGCATGTCCAGTATGTTTCAGCACTCTGTGGGACCACTCTCCCCAGGCTTTTTGCACTTTGTATCTTGTCTTGGCTAAGAAGAAGATGCCCTAGTTGCTACCTGAAGAACAGGAGGTCTTAAAAGCTGCCAAGTCCCTCTTTTTAGCACACAGCCCTGAGTATGAAAGCTCTGCTAATCAGAGCCACTAGCATAGGCAGGTGGTAAAGCATCAGTCTGAAATGTAGAAGTCTCAGGTTTGATTCCAGGCCAGGGCACACAGGAGAAGAGACCATCTGCTTCTCCACCCTTCCCCCTCTCCTTTCTCTCTCTTTTTCTTCCCCTCCCACAGCCAAAGCTCCATTGGAGCAAAGTTGGTCCCGGTGCTGAGGATGGCTTCATGGCCTCCACCTCAGGCACTAGAACAGCTCTGGTTGCAACTGAAGCAATGCTCCAGACAGGCAGAGCATCGCACCCTAGTGAGCATGCCAGGTGAATCCCAGTTGGGTGCATTCAGGAGTCTGTCAGCCTCCCTGCTTTCTTTCTGCTTCTCATTTCAGAAAAATACAAAGCAAAAAAAGTGTTTAAGAGCATAGGAAGTGATTATAAGAGTGTTGGAAAAGTTAATAACAGTGTGGGAAAAGTTTGTAAGGTATGGGGAGGGTTTATAAAGCCTTAAAATATACATAAATAATAAAATAAATATAAGGTCACTACTTATATTTTCACCTATACAGGGGGTTCTGAAACATAACCTCTGCAACAGACGAAGGACCAGTGTATTACTGTATTTTGTTGCTCTCTCCCTTTATGTCCATCAAAATATGCTTTTTATATTTAGGTGCTCTTATGTTGGGTGTATAAATATTTATAATGTTTATATCCTCTTGTTGAATTGCTCCCTATATCATTATGTGGTGTCTTTCTTTGTCCCTTACTATAGCCTTTGCTTTAAAGCCTATTTTGGCAGATACAAGTATTGCTACCTCAGCTTTTTTAAATTTTCATTTGCATGGAATATTTTTTTCCATCCTTTCACTTCCAGCCTATGTGTATTTTTTGTTCTGAAGTGGGTCTCTTAGAAACAGCATATATACAAGTCTTGTTTCCTTATCCTTGCAGCTACTCTGTCTTTTGATTGAAGCATTTAATCCATATACATTTAAAGTTGTTATCGATATGTACTTATTTACTGCCATTTAATTCTTTAAACATATAATCCTGTTTCTCTCAATTTCTTTCTTTCTTTCTTCTTCTTATAGCAGACCCTTTAACATTTCTTGCAATACTGGTTTGGTGGTAATGAAGTCTTTTAGCCTTTTTCTTTTGGTCTGAGAAGCTCTTTATTTCTCCTTCAATCTTAAATGATAGCTTTGCTGGATAGAGTAGTCTCAGTTGTAGGTTTTTGTTTTGCATCATTTTAAATACCTCTTGCCAATCCCTTCTAGCCTGAAGTGTTTCTGTTGAGAAGTCAGATATCATCTTTAATGGGGGCTCCTTTGTAGGTAATTGATTGCTTTTCTCTTGCAGCTTTCAGTATTTTTTCTTTGTCTCTTAATTTTGGATTTTAGTTATTGTGCCGGCTTCTTTGAGTTCCTCTTTAATGGGACTCTCTGTGCTTCTTGAACTTGTGACTCTTTTTGTCATCAATTTAGGGAAGTTCTTAGTTATGATTTCTTCAAACAAGTTCTCTATCCCTGGTTCATTCTCTTTTTCTTCAGAAACCCCTAGATACATATGTTGTTTCTCTTCATGTTGTCACAGAGGTTTCTTAGAGTTTCCTCAGCCCTTTTGAATATCTTTTCTCTTTGCTGTTCTACTTATGTGCTTATGTTTATCTTGTCTTCTAAATGGCTGATTCAATTCTTCACTTCATCCAACTTTCTGTTGATTCCTTTTAGTGCAGCCTTCATTTCAGATATTGTGTTTGCCATTTCTGACTGGTTCTTTCTTTGTTTGTTTTAATGTTCCTTTAATTCTTACTGTTCTCACTGTGATCTTCCATTCTTACTCTAAGATCCTTGAGCATTAACCATTATTTTAAACTCTGCATTTGGTAGTTTGGTTACTTCCATTTTATTTAATTCTTTTTCTGGGGATTTCTCTTCTTGCTTCATTTGGGTCATATTTCTTAGTCTTCCCACTTTGTTTGTATATTAGGTAGCTCTACTCTGACTCCCAAATTCATTGTGTCATCTTTATGAGGAAGGTGGGCTCAGCAGCATTAACTTTTAGGTTATTCCTTGCTCTAGGAATATTCCTTGAAGGTTATATTTACCCTCCTGTTGTCTGTGAGTCTTGAATGCACTTAGCCCTTTTGTGGGTGGAGTTAACCATTCAAGTTGGTTGGCTTTAAGGGTCAACCTTATCACATGTATTAGACACTGTGCAGTATCTGTCCTATGGGGTATAGTTACTTTCAGCAGGATCTGGCTCCTCCTTTGGGTATGCCACTTGGGTGGCTAATTGA
Organism: Rhynchonycteris naso; assembly: GCA_037038555.1. Lineage (NCBI taxonomy): Eukaryota > Metazoa > Chordata > Mammalia > Chiroptera > Emballonuridae > Rhynchonycteris > Rhynchonycteris naso. The sequence continues at coordinate 237,962,061 of CM072998.1, forward strand.
GTCTAGTGTCAGTGTGGTCTGCCACTCACTATTAGTTGTTTTGGTTCTGGGTCCTCTTGGGTGGGGTTTGGGCTCAAGTTGATGTCAGAACCTGTTTGTAACCCACTGTGGACTATCTGTTTAGAGCTACCACTCTGTTCCCTCTTTGTGTTTGCTTTTCTGTGCCTGGATGTGTGTGGGAGGGGTAAACCTACGTATAAGGGTCAGGTTCATTCTGATTAGAGAGATAGCAGCTTTATAAAAAGGCTCAGTATCAGCTGTTCTACCTCCTCTTGTAGCTGCCCTGCCTTCCCACAGAGTCTTCTGTAAAAAGACTGTAGAATGGGCTCAGACTGGCCTCATCTCACAAAATCCCCCACAGGTTGCAAGCTTGGTGGGTTAGGTCAATGGAGGTCGATATGAAAATGTTAGTAGAACCCCTACTTCAGGGGTCTCTTCTTCAGGGGCTCAGTGGCCCCTACTCCAAAGCCTACTTTTTCTTTCACTGCTGGTTACTCTAATACTATTTCTCCTTGCAGAAGTGAGCAGCAGATTCAGATTAAGTGGGGTTGACTGTACCCTCTGCAGAAATTCTTTCAGCTAGGCGACCTCTTGTCTCAGGGAGGAAAATTGAGAAAGTCTTCCACTGGGACTAATTGTGCCCCCCCAGAAGGTAACTAAGCTTTTTGATTGGTCCCAATAGGCTCCAAAGAACACATACTTTGAATGTCTGTGCTGTCATTTTCTCTCCTTTCCCACTGCAGAACTCATTCAGCCCAATGAGGCAGGATGACTGAGACTTAGGCTGGCTGATTGTGAAGCTCTACCCTGTTCAACATGTATGAGCTGTTGTGCAGGTGTTGACCACAGGTGTCAGTCTGTTCTGAATTTTTTCCCCAGACCTCAGTAGGTGGTGGCCTCTGAAACCCATAGATTTGGTCTGCCCATAGTCTGCACAGTTGTTGTTTTTTTAAGTAAGAGGAGGGGAGATAGAGAGACAGACTCCCAAATGCACCCTGACTGGGATCCACCTAGCAACCCTCATCTTGGGCCGATGTTCAAATAAACTAAGCTATTATCAGTGCCTGAAGCTCACACTCAGACCATCTGAGCTATCCTCAGCACCCAGGGTTAATGCTCAAACCAATTAAGCCATGACTGTGAGAGGGGAGGAGAGAGAGAAGGAGGAGAATGAGAGGAAAAGAAACAGATGATCACTTCTCATGTGTGCCCTGACCAGGGATTGAACTCGTGACATCCACACACTTGGCAGATGCTCTACCCACTGAACAAACCACCCTGAGCCTGGACAGTTTCTACTGAATCTTCTGTGAAGTGGAAGCACCAGTCATGTTCTCTGGAAAGTAGGGGTGAAAGCTGCAGCCTCAATGTCAGAAAACGGAGTCACTGTCACACCTCCTATTTCCTGGCCAAGGTTGCTTACTTCTTAGCAGGGCCCAATCTCCATAGGGTGGGGCCAGAGAGATTCATGAGTGTGGAGTAGTTGCTTTCCCCCAAGCTGCTGCCACATGGAGGGAATTGTTACACCTCAGAAAAGTAGTGACTGTTGTATTGGAGAATGGTTCAGCGCTGGGATCTCTCCCCAAGGCTGCCAGTTTCACACTCTTCTCATGCAACTTCAGTCCTCTCAGACCTCCCTCTGCTGGAGCCCAGTGTAAGTGGCTGTGAACAAGATTTTCTGCGTTGGTTCTTTAAGAGGGTACCTGCATCTCTGAGATCTCCTGTCTCTTTCTCACAGAAAAAACCTCGCTTCTTTTCACCACCAAATGTTATATGGCCACCTCTTCTAGGCTCTGGTGCTCTAGGTTGGGGTACCTGGCCTGGGACTTAGTATAGTACCCAAACCTCTCAGCAAAAACTTCTTTAAAACCTCCCTGAAGCTAAGAGTCTCTTCTAGCCACAGTTCATTCCTTGGAGCAGGGATGATCTTTCTGTGTCTCCCCCTTTCTTACAAGTCTCCACGTGGCTTCTTCTGTGACTCCTTGATTATAGACTCCTCTTTGTTTAGTCCTAAGTTAGTTTTTCAAGATGTTTGTCCTTAAATATAGTTGTAACTCCATTTGGTACCGGGAGATGGCATTTGGAACATCTGCCTACTCCATTGCCATCATGGGACCCCCTCTACTTCTTTCTTCTTCCCTTCTTTCCGACCCTTAGTTCTTATCTGGCAGAGTGAAGAAAACCTTGCTTCCTCACATTCTTATATGAAAGTGACATTTAGTATCTTTTCTGCGGGTGCATAGCAGTGAGGTTGTAAGCAATGACTGTCACTGAGGTTTGAAGCCAGTGACTTGAGCCAGGCTAAGTTTTACTTACCATTACTTTTTTGTTTAATGCATTCAGCTTTTATTTTTCTTTTTAATTTTTTTAAAATTTGTATTTATTTATTTTAGTGAAAGACAAAAGGAGAGACAGACAGGAACATTGATCTGTTCCTGTATGTTCCCTGACCAGAGATTAAACTGGCAACCTCTGTGTTTCAGGATGACACTCTGACAAACTGAGTTATCTGGCCAGGGCACCAGCCATGACTTTTGCAATGTTAATACAAATGGCATTACAGTGAAAAGGCAAATATTGCTTTAGTGTTACTATGAAAATAGATTTTACATTATAGACTCCTTGAAAGTGTTTTAAGACCCCAGGACTTATGAACTACTTTTTGAGAACTCCTGATCTACCAAATTTGAACAAAGACTTTGACTCAGTTAGTGTATCCCTAGGTATGTACCCAACAAATGCACCTTGATGCAACTAAGGTGCATCAGGAAATGTGCAAGAATGTTCATAGAAGTACCATTTATAATAACTGTAATTGGGAAAACTTAAAATAGAAATAAATATAGAATAAATAAATAATTTCTGGAATAGGCATACAATGGAATATTATAAAGCAATAAAAATAAATGTTGCAGGGCTACATTTAACAGTATGAATAACAGTATGAGTAATGACATGAATAAATTAAAAATGTAATATTGAGAGAAAAAGGTAAAATTCCTTAAGAACAGAAAGAGCCAACTTTATGAAAAAGGATTAATAAATTTGACTATATGAAAATTTAAAACTTTTTCATCAAAAATCTTAAAAAGATACATGCAACCAGAAAAAAATTAATACCAATAGTATATAAATAATTCCTATCAATCAATGAGAAAAACAGATTTAACTTGATATGTAAATGGACAACAGACATAAACAAGTATTTCACAGAAGAAAATATATATATTTGATTAACAAGTACATGAACAGATGTTCAGTGTCATAGATAAAAGGGAAATACAAATCAAGAGCATGTTATAACATCATTAGAAATTCATTTGTTTAGGAAAAATTAAAAAGGTGTAGCAATAACAAGTGTTGGAAAGAGTAAATCCACAAGATCTTTTATACATTGTTTGAGAAAGTGTAATTTGGAGTAGCCATGTTGGAAAACGGTTTAATATTGTCTTTAGGAGCTGAACATATACATATCTGGGCAGGAATGTTCAAAGTACCATTTCTCACAACAAAAACTTGAAAGTAATGCAAATTTCTAGCAAAGAGAAAATGCATAAAAATAAGGTCATATATTTACACAAAGGAACATTATACAGTAGCCAAAACAAATAAACTAAAGAAGGAGACATCAATATAGAAGAACCTTGGCAATATAAAAGGTAAAGAAAGTAAGTTCCCAGAAATTACATAAAACACAATACTTTTTTTAAAATTAACAAATTATAAAATAAAAGGTATATCATTATATGTGGATATAATTTAAAAGCAAGAGAATGATGAACACAGGATTTAGGCTAATGATTTCTTATGGTGAAGGAAAGAAAAGCATAGGAGCAGAACCTATTGTCAGATGTTTGTTGTTTTTAAGATTCTAGCTTTTGTGTTTTGTGGTGGGTTCACAGAGGCTTAAAATATTACTATCCATACATACATAAATAAATAGATGATACTTGGGCAAAATTTGAGACTGTGCAAGGAACAAGAATTGTTATTAATTCAATTCTGTACTTCTGAATTCAGTCCTTCATTAAAAACATAATAGGTATAAGAAATGTAACAGTGTGTTTTTAAAATATTGATTGGATGAATAATAAAATAATAAAAAAGAGGATTAAACTGAATTTGGAAGATCAAGTTAGGGAACTCTCCTGGAGAAAAAAAGGAAAAGATAAAGAAAGAGAAAATATTTTATAAATTAAGAGTTATGGTGGACGTATATAGAAGTATTAAATCCAAGTAATAAGAACCACCAAAAGAAAAAAATATAAATGGGAAGAAAAACCAATAGGGACAAATATCTCATAATTAGATAATTATTAAAAGCCTATAATTTGCCAGAGAGGAAATGTAAATGGAAAAATAGTACACATTGGAAAATACTAATAATATTTAAGAACAATAAAGAAAATTCTAAAATTTATATAGAAAAACTACCCAACAAAAAGAGCAAAATACAATTTAAAGATAGAGCAGTGCAGGTGTATTTGTCTTATCAGATGTCAAAGCACATCATAAAGCAATCATGCTAAAATATTGGGTTATCTGTGTGTGAATAGACAATGGCACAGACTAGAAATTACAGACATCAACTCACATACATAAAGAAACTTAATATATTGCAAAAGTGACTTTGCAAATCAATGCTCATGATGGCTATTGGTGTTGAGATAACCGGATAACCATGTGGAAAGAATTCATTGTGTCCTGTATTAGTAGTTTGCTAGGATTGCCATAATAAAGTACCATAAACTTAGTAGCTTAAACAACAAAAATTTATATTCTCATATTCTGGAGGTTGTAAGTCCAAAATCAAGGAGTTGGCAGGGCCATGTTCCCTCTCAAGGCTCCAGGGAATTATCTATTCCAGCCCTTTCTCCTGAATTATGGTAGTTCCCTGGCTTGTGGCACTAAAACTCCAGTCTTTATATGACATTCTCCATGTGTATATGTGCATGTATGCATGTGTCTACATTTCCTCTTGTTTTACAGACACCAGTCATATTGGATTAGGACCTTTCCTACTCCAGTATGAGCTCATCTTAACTAATTACATACATCTGTGGCAACCTTATTTCTTAATAAGGTAGGATTCTGAGGTACTGGGGGTTAGGATTTCAATGTATGAATTTCAGGGGCACACAATTCTACCATTAACATATCTTTGCCTTAGTTTTTATACCAAAATGAGTTATGCATAGATGAAAATTCTGAAAGAAAAAAAAGTACAAGAAAAGCAATAGGATAATTATTTTTGAAAAATCCCAGAATGAGGATGATCATGTTAAATATGATAATTCAATTAAATTCAATTATTGCGAAAGCTAGAGTCATAAAAAAATCAAAAATGTATTGAAATAATCATGTTATATTTTTTTAATTTTAAATGGTGGAAAACCCTATAAATAAAATATAAATGATAAACACAGAAAAAGATACAAAGAACAACCAAACTATCTAAAGAACAGAGAATTATTTTTCTGTGATAAACTGGTTCTGAAGACAAATCCCAAATATTAATTCACAGGTGAAACAATACCCCAAAGGGATCAAACCAAAGAAAGACAATGGTCTTACTGAGATATAAACAGTAAAAATAAAGCTCAAAAGAAAAGAACTGTGTTTAGTACATAGAAACACTGTCATAATTTTCACCTCCAGAAAATTACTTAATTCTCTAAATGAGTCAAGAGGTCAATACATGAAATGTACAAAACATGGCCTCTTACTGAATCTTTGTATTATTAAAGGCAATTATACAGTGATTCAGGATAATAAATAGCACACTTAGTAATTTTATGATAAATATTCATTATATAAAACCCTTAGAACAGTGCCTGATGCTATAGTTAGAACATGCAAAAGATTAGCTATTACCATTATAATCATTATTGTTATTAATATTATCTCCTCCCAACATGTTTTATTCTATAGTTTTGTTATTTGAAATACGATATTTTCCTGGTGTAATGAAAAGTGATCTCAATAGATGGTTCTCTGACACTTTTACTCTCTCCAGGGAAACTCAACTGCCCTGTTAGAGGGTAGACTTCAAAGTTTGTCAAAGCCCTGCAGACCTTGAATCAAAGAGTCCTAAACTAGAGAAAGTTCTACATAAACTTTCATCTTACCCACATCTGAAGCCATGCCAACTATTTCTTGGGATTATCTATAATAACTCACTTTAAAAAGATAATAGAAAATGCAAGTTAAAATAAATTCTTTTCAGTCCACAAAATATTTATTCAGTATTCACAGATAAATTCTTTTAAGCAGTTCTGTTTTTCAATTGTAAGAATAATTCTGTCATAAGAATGTTATTTCCATTTTATAGAGAGGAAACCAAACCTCAGAACAGGTAAACACTTTGTCCAGTGGCCTGAAAGGAATTGAAGAAGAGATTCTCCCAGAATTCATACTTTGTAATCTTTGTATCTCTAGCATTCTGGATCATCGGCCCAGATTATAAAGTGGTGCTACATATTCACACCTATACTGAGAAAGTTAAATAGCATTAATTAAATTGGTAACAAAAAATCAGGAGATACAAAGTAAGACTCAACACCATTTTGTGAAATAAAATCAGGTAAACATTGCTCATTTAGGGACAGCAGGAACCATCTGCCTTGAGACTTTTAAAGACTTCCATCTGATGGGTTGATTTACCTTAAAATATGAGGATAAGACCATTGCAATTGGAAAAGTTCTGAAACTGATGCCAGAGAAAGACTAAGCATTTTCTTGCTAACCCTGCATAATCCTGTGAGGAAATATGACTGCAAAAGCCTACAGCCTTCTCTTATTTTGCCCACTAACAAATCTCTCCCCATATCTTACAAAGACAAAATTCACAGCAAAAGTCCACATCATGTGAGCTTCCTCATATTAAGAACTTTGTTGTGCCACTGCTGCATTTTTCACAAGATTTTTTTCTTCCCCTCTCAAACTGCTTCCTTGGACAGATTTAACAATAAGTGATGAAGACATAATTACCAACAATAATGAAAACTGTTGGGGACTGAAAACCAACAGGGTCTTTGCAGTTTAGATTTGGGGGGGCACAGATGTAGGGAACTGGCAGTAAACTGACAGTCTGCCCAACCCCGCACCTCACTTGTTCTGTGAAGTTGCTAAAGGCTATTTTTTTCCACACCTTCATGTTAGCTGTGCTGCTGAATTGTTTATATTTGTCCTATCCCCCATGTCCCTTGGAAAGACTAGAGGCAATTTACTTTTATCCTTTGTTTTGTGAAGTTAAGATGTTATGTATGATGGGGTTTTCTGCACTTGGTAGAATTATTGGGATGCCTTGGAAATGTGACTTTGTTTAAATGATTTCTTTATTTTGCAAATGGCCTCACTTTGCCCTATAAATAAAGCAGGTAAGGGGGTGGAGGCTCGCTTTTTGCAAGCTATCTATTGCATTGCAAAGAGACCTCCTGAGCCCATCCTTTTTCTCTTTAAGCCTATTTTTCTTAATTCCACACTGCTCCCACTCAGGACCTGGAATTACTAGCCGTGCTGGTTCACAGCAGAAAATCTACAGAAATTTTTTTTTAATTTTTATTTTCCCATTAGACATACTTAGTATCTCTCCTCCCAGGCAGATTATTCTGAGTGTGCATGAGTGTTTACACATATTACAAAGACAACTACCATGTTAATAAAAATTCAGTTTAAACTCTCTCCCTAAATCAACCACCAACCACAAAAACACTTTGTCAGTGGGATACAGCATGTCACATGAAGAAATAGAGAACATGCGATCCTTCAGTCTCATGGCTCTACTATTAGCAATATGTACTTTGAAAATTAGAATTAAGTCTAATATTTTACATCAAAGCAAAAAGGAAATAGAGATATTGATTAGTCAAACTAAACTGAAGTATTTATAAAACAAAATTTGAAATCCTGGACTTTGATGTGTCCAGAAAATTATAAATCAAATGTGACCCAGCCTGAAAAGCCTTGTGAATTCTACTCATTGCTGTGGATGGGTCAAAAATCCAGCTATTTGCCTAAGAAATCTGGGCAAAACCTCAGGAAAAATAAACAAACTTCTGAAGAATTATTCCTAATATAACTCTATAGAAACGCTAAAAGAAACAGATTTAGAATCCCCAAATTGAAAATGTGATGAAATGTACCACTTCAAACACACAGCCCTTGGGAATGCGCCAGGTGAGCCCGGAATGGAGAAGTCAGGCATGGGGCCTGAGCCCCCTTTTCCAAGTCAAGTCTCCAAATGGCCCAACTTAATGGACCTTTGCAGTGATCAATTCAGTGGGCGCACCTGATAATTTTGATACTGCCATTGAGAGCTTACTAATTAAACTCTTAAATATTGTAGGTTTCAAAGAATAAAGCAAAGACCACCAGAGATTGAAACAAAGACAATACAAAATCAAGTTATAATTTCATGGTCGGGCAAGGAACATACAATAAAGAAATTCACTGAGTAGTTTGCTCAGGGCAAAAAAGTCAGGAGGTTGAAGGGGAAGGTGTTATGGGAATGAAAACTAATACTCTGAGTAGTGCAGAATCCACAGCAAGACTAGTAAAAACAAGCCCCATTGTCCCTTGGTCAAGAAAAAGTCCTCTGTTACACCCAATTTTGTCAGTAGGTTAAAATCAGTTCTGATGAAACACAATATTCAGTTTTCAAGTATCTCCTTGGCAAATGCTGATAGAAATGGAATTTTTTTCATTATACGTAGGTTATAACAACCCCATGCAATGTAGCACTTAAAAAATATCCAGAAGAATGTGCACAAGTATCACAATAGTGAGTTTAGGTGAAGAGAATGTGATAGGTTTTAATTTTTGTTTTAGCTCTTCTTTCCAATTTTTTACATTAATCACATTCTGTTTCTGTTGTAATAAAAAATTATTGTGAAACGATGCAGCATAAATGAGCTTACTTTCTCCTCTGAGGATCTAAAGTTGAAGCGTACTCTGAGGTTTTATTTCAAACAGACAGAAATGACAGCTTGACTTCTGATATTTGACTAATTTTTGCCTCAACTCCACAAATCTAGCCTCATTGCATGACAGCCCAAGTGATTCAGATCTGAAGGTGATTACTTCCAAACTCACTAAGAAACTTTTGGGAACAATTCCAGTTCGTCACACCATCCACATGAATACCTGGAAGCTCAGTGTTACAGTGGTTATCCTCTGGGCCAAAGCCACTGGTCGCTCATTCGGAGGAGAGGGAGCTGACACTGAAACCGAGGGATTCAAGACCAAGTACAAATACTAAGTGACTGTCAGGCTTCCTAACTGTGGGGGTGAAAAACTAGATTTCATGACAGGAAGACACAGTTCCCACTGATTTATCTTCTCTTTATCCTGTAACTGGCGATTTCAAGTCTATTCCATGATTATACCCATAATTGCTGGGTGGAGGTTTCTTTTAAATGCAGAGGAATGCCTTTTCTAAAGCAAATCAGACCTGTGATTTGCAAATCTCAGGAGACCAAGCAGGATGGTAAGGGCAGACCCCCAGTTTATCAAGAATAAAGAGGGGGCAAAGTTCAAAGATTCGGAAAATCAAAATAGGCAACACCGGATGGTATTAACTTACATAAACCAAATGTAGGGTTAAATAGGCCTGCTGGTGTTAAAGGTTACATCATTACTCAAGTTCAGCCCTCCAAAACAATAAAGAAATGTGAATAAAATTACCCATCAGCATAAATCATTCTTACCCAACCCAAATCCTAGGGAGGACTAAGGAATTACCTCCTTGTACAATCAAAGATAGATGCGTTCCCTGGCTCTTTGCAGGAGGAGCAAAAGATTAACCTGGCCTTTCCTCAGAAATCAGGCAATGATAAAAGACAGAGAGGGCAGGAGTCCAGAACAGTCCAAAACGTCCCACTGAAAGCAAGTTTTTATTGAACTAAATATTCTGTTATTTTAAAAATACAAATGGAATATAAAAATTGGTAATCTTTTATGCAATTGTGTTTTCTAAGGTAATACACAGTCAAATAAGTTTTTCCCCATAATTTCTAACAAAAATGTATCTTCTCCATCAACTTTATCTAAGATCATTTTTTTAAAGCTTTTCCAATTTTTTTACAATAAAAGTAATGTATATACCTATTAGATAATAAACTTTGATGACAAGAATTTATATTTTTCATTCATTTCCATAGAAAGTGTTCAATTTATAAAAAGTAGTAAATTAATCACTTTGGTTGCAACTCTAATAATTTATTTTTAATTGGATGTATTGATGTAAGGCCAGTGGCCACCACCATGGTGGCCATGCAGGTTTTCATTGGATTTGGGCAGAGAGTAAAGGAACTCTGGAGCTAGAAAATAGTGGGCCATTCCGTTTATTAGTTTCATGGGGCGGATAAGCAAAAAGGCAGGGAAGACCGCCTCTCTCTCACTCAGGGCTCCCTAAACGCCTCTGCATTTTCCGGTTCCACAACCTGGACTCCTTCTCTGGACTCACCCTCTGGACTCCTTTCAGTTCTCTCTCTCTCTCTCTCTTTTTTTCTGCATTCTCTGCTCTCTGTTCTCTCCAGCCAACACTGGATGGGGATAAAACCCCTTCTCCAGTAAACAATAGCCCCTCCCCAAGCATGCAGGCAAGCAAGCCGCAATTTGCTCTCTGCTGCCCTGGGGACAAGCACCTGCAACCTTCCATAGACTCCACATATGGCGCTGCCCTGTGCCAATGCAACAATTAAGCAAAATATAAGCAAGCAAACCTAAAAAACACTTATTACAAACTTGTTTGCCCAACAATTGAAGTGACATTTGTTAATAAAATTATATGAGTTTAAAGTGTAAAATTCTGTAACACATCATCTGTACACTGCACTGTGTGCTCATCACCCCCACATCAAATCTCCTTCCATCACTATTTATCCCCCTTGTACTAATAATTTATTCTTTAGAATTTTCAGATCATAAAAAGGCCATGCACCAACTAAACAAACTTATAAACATTTGACTTGCCAAATTGTATATATTCTTACATAATAGTTATATTATATTTTAGAATACTTTCAATACATCTCATCAAAAATTGTAATGAAAGGACAGCCATGTATCAGTTTTTAACTCACTTCATAATTTAGCTATTCAATCAAGGGAAAATTAAAAGTAGAAGGTCCACAGCAATGAGATACCACATATACTTATGAGAATGCCTAAAATTCCCCAAATTGATGATACCAATTATTGGCCTGGGTGTGGACATCTCATTCATTGCTGGTGGGAATGTAAAATAGTATAGCAATTTGGAAGGCAATTGGGCATTTTCTTACAAAGCTAAACATAGTCTTGTCATACAATTCTGTAATCATGTTCTTAGGTATTTATCCAACTTATTTGAAAACTATGTCCACAATAAACAGCTGCTTGTAAATGTGTGTAGCACCTTTATTCAACTGCCAAATACTGGAGGCATCCAAAAAATATGCTTCAATGGGTGAATGAATAAACAAACTGTGGTACATCCATACAATGGAATATCTTTCAGATTTTAAAAGAAATGAGCTATCAAGCCACAAAAAGACATCAGTGAATTTTAATGCATATAACTAAATGAAAGAGTCCAGTCGGAAAATGCTGCCTCCTGTATGCTTCCAATTATCTAACATCTGGAAAAGGCACAACTACAGCATGGGAAAGAAGAAAACTTACAGGGTTGGTCTTTGAAAGGTGATGTGCCCCTAGCCGGTTGGTTCAGTGGATAGAACATTGACCCAGTGAGCAGACGTCCAGGGTTCAGTCCCTGGTCAGGGCACACAGGATAAGTGACCATCTGCTTCTCTCCCCACTCCCCCTCTCTCCCTACTCTCTCCTTTTTCCTCTCGCAGCCAGTAGCAATTGGTTCGAATGTTGATCCAGGGCACTGAGGATAGCTCAGTTGATTCAAGGATCAGCCCCAGACAGGGGTTGCTTGGTGGATCCCCGTCAGGAGGCATGCAGGAATCTATCTCCCCTCCTCTTATTTAAAAGAGAAGAAAAACAAAAAATATTATGCACCTGGTGATGCAATGGGATGTTTTTAGGATGCTGAAACTATTCTATATGATACCATAATTGTGTATACATAACACTTTGCATTTGTCAGAACACAGAATTTTATAGCACTGACTGTTCCTTATTATGTGCAAGTTTTAAAAAATCATTTAGGAGATGGGGTGTCCCAGAATGGAATGCAATCTATGACAAGAGACTCTAACTGTATTACAAATGTATAAAAAAATGTTACTGAAGGGTGGGTATGAATCAGATTAGGTACTAACTTAACTAAATTTGGAAATGAAAGACATCTGTAAAACTAAAGGCAGATAAAACTGTATGAGTACTCTGTGCTAATTGATAATGTTTCCCATGGGCATGCAGGTTAAAATTCTGCCACCACTATACATGTAGACTGGAACTGAGCAATTGAGTAAATAGATAGCAGATGATGGGTGTCATATTTTGTACTGCTAAAGTGCAAGTTTACAAATAAGCAAAAGGAAGACATTACTTGATGCAGAAGTGTATTGAGTTGGAGACTTCAGTAAGAACTCATATTTAGTTTAGTTGTAGTTTCAGATGGTCATGCAGAAATATTTATAGATATATGTATATACACAGGTTAGTATAGAAACATACTTCCTGACTATCAGCTAAAAGGGCCTAGAAGCAATAATACCAGCAGCAATAAGCAAACCTTGTACCCAGATCTTGGTTTCTAATATCTTTCATCAATAAAAGGAGCCAGAATTTCTTGGAGAAATGGCTAACTCTAGAACTGGGGCAGGCAATATACAAAGTAAGTCTGGTGCATTTTGTAGTACCCAAAACTATGGAAATGCTAAAACACAAATACACAAAAACAAACAAAAATCCCACATTGATGAGACAATGCAGAGGACCTAATGAAAAAGCTCCTAACAACAAAAGTTGTAATAATTTGAGCCACAAAATAAATACCATAAATTAGTGTCAGATTATAATCCAAGGTATAAAATAAATACCTATGAGTCCACACTGATACAAATAAATGATCGAATAAATAAACAAATGGGTGAGAACAGACTAATCTCCCCTGAAGAAGCATTCCGAATAATCCATGAGGAGGTAAAGCCTAACTCTACACTCCTGAAGTGTTCACAGCACATAGTAATTTAATGCCAAAGACTACAGCATAAAAAGTGGGGAAAAATAATTTTTCAGTGGAGAATCTGACAAACACTACTTCAGCCAAGTGATCAAAGTCAACACCAATAGTGATGTCATGTTGACAGTGTGCACTCTGGGTATGACATAATGGAAAAAGCACTTTACCTCTGTGTGCTTTCTATAAAACCATAATCCCATACTAAACTAACTATGAGAGAAACATCGGGGCGGGCAGGGAAACCAACTGAGGAGTATTCTACAAAATACTTGACCAGTACTTCTCAAAACTATTGAAGTCATGCAATATAAAAAGGGTCTGAGAAAGTGCCACAGTCAAAAGGAGCCTAACGAGACATGATGACTAAATGTAATGTGGTGTCTTTGATGGGATGCTGGAACTGAAAAGGGACATCAGGTTCAAACCAAGGAAATCTGCATCGAGTGTGAACCTTAGTTAATAATAATGTATTGTTCATTAATTATAACAAATGTACCATAAGATGTCATAATAGGGGAAACTGGATGCAGGGTATGCAGGAACTCTCTGTACTGTTTTCACAATTTTTCTGTAAATCTAAAATTTACCCAAAAATATATACTAAAGTACTTAGAATGCCTATATTATATGGTATCATTGTTTCTGGTTTGTTTGTGGCTTTGAATACCTATGCAAGCAGTCTATGACAGGAACACACCTTCTGCCTATATTAAGACAGTCCAAGACTTAGATAATGCATATTTACCTTGAACCAGAAATCTGCATCCCATAAATCAGCATGAAATGTCTTTCACCAATTCTCTATTCCAAAATACAAATGGATTCTTTATGGTTTTGTATTTTGTTTTGCATTCTTAATTCTTTTGTTTGAAAACAAAACAGAACAGAACAGAACTTGGAGACTTAATTTTTTTTTTTGCTTTTACATCTTGGTGATGGTAAATGGCAGATCAGAGATTGGTTTGGAAAATACAAAATTTTAACAATTACAGTAAATCAGCCTGACCAGGTATAGGTGCAGTGGATGGAGCATCAAACTGGGATGCGGAGGACTCAGGTTCGAAACCCCGAGGTCGCCAGCTTGAGAGCGGGCTCATCTGGATTGAGCAAGGTTCACCAGCTTGAGCCCAAGGTCACTGGCTTGAGCAAGGGGTCACTAGGTCTGCTGTAGCCAGCCCCCTGTGAAGGCACAAGTGAGAAAGCAATCAGTGAACAACTAAGGTGCCGCAACAAAGAATTGATGCTTCTCATCTTTCCCCCTTCCTGTCTGTCTGTTCCTCTCTGTACCTCTCTCTGTCTCTGTCACACACACACACACACACACACACACACACACACACACAATTACAGTAAATCAGGGATGAAAAACATGTTATTTTCTTATATAGTTGAAATTTAAACAGAATATTGATGGGGCAGGGGTGGAGAATTATTCCAGACAAAATTCTGGAAACTTTCAGATTCCTGTTGTGTTTTCTTCATAGGTAAAAATGTAATTAAAAACACCTGCTGACCAGTAGAATTCAGTTAAAAATATATAATTCAACTAGAACACAGGAGACTCAAGTTCTAGTTCTGGCTTCATCACTAATGGTATCTTAGGTAAATTATCTGCTGTTTTGTGCCTCAATTTCTTCATCTATCAAATGGGAATTAAAACACATGGCAAAGTAATTATGAAAATTAAAAAGTGGTTTTAAAAATTGAAGATTTAAGTAACCAAAAGGTGTGTGTTATTCTCTACTAATGAAAGAGATTTAGTCACTTTTTTTAACGCTATTTGGATAAAAAATAATTGCTTTTGTAAAAATTCAAGCAAAAGGGAACTTTTAAAGTCAAATATGACTGTTCCACCTTTCTCCTCCGCACCAGCAGTAACTTTTAATAGTATCTGACACCCTGAAATCTCTTTTAAAAAACACATATCAAATTTACCACCTAGCTTATAAAATTAAAAATTGAAGATACTATATAATCATTTCATCCCATTTTTATTTACTGTTTTCCTGCCCAAACAGAAAAAATATCAGGATACTCATGTAATATTTCTTTAGAAACCTTTCAATATTGGAGAACAAAAATGTTTTCCTAAGAGTACAAGGCACATTTGTTGACATTTGAGCATATAGTCAGTGGCATGAAGGGAAGATAGCAGCTCTCGTGTGAGCCATGCTGCCCTCAAGATCCTCAGGGCGCCTGGCATGCCTACTTCACATTAACAATAGCAAGTCATGGTCACTGCTGCTGTCTCAAGAATTTGCCCCTCCCTCCTCCTCTCAGCTTGCTTCCCAGCCCTTACTGGAAGCCTGCTGACTCCCTCTGCATGACAGCTACAAATGTCCTCAGCTCATTAGCTCACTTGCAGTGCAACAAGCCATCCTTCATTGTAATTACAGGACACATCATGTGACTCAGACTTGGTCTTTGGACGTCAGAAACCGAAATGGTTCAAGAGGAAGAGAATTCTCCTATAAATGGGATCTGGGAAGCTGTTTTCACTGTATACTTTGCTGAGCACTGGGAGTGTTGGTTGGGTAGAAATTTTTATTGTGAGCTTTTTCTTTGGTGAGGACTATTTATTTTGAGGGAAACAACATAAAATGAGACCTGAATTATATTTTAATGTAAATTTGTGATACACGCATATACATATGCAAATGTAATAACAAAAATCAAGTATTTTATTATAGTTACATATGTTTTTTAAAGAGAGGGCATTACGGATTCATTTGCAACCTCACCTTTCTCCCAATCATTACGTTCATCCCACTTCTGTTCCTCTATCCCTAGAGGTAGCTACTACCCTGAATTTCGCAATTGTATATCTTTTCCAACCATGTTTTCGCAATTTAACTATTGTTTCTGTTCATAAACAATATGAAATAGGATTTATATTACGTTTAAATGCATGAATCATCCTATAAATACCAAATAAAACTTATCTATCCTTCAAAGTTGTTAATGATAAGAGATAATATATGTAAAGCATTTTCTACATTAAATATTTAACATATTATAATAAATATTATTGTCTATAAGGCATGTACTTGAAATCAAAGAGAAAAAAATATTAAAATGTCTTTTTCAACTTGTATGGCCGGTAGCCACGGTCACCATCACAGTCTCCTGGCCCATGCAGGTTCGCATTTGATTCAGACAGACATTAATGAAACAATGGAGCCAAGACTGGTGAGCCATTACCTTTAATCTTAGCTTGCACCAAGCTGGTGAGTAAATACACACAGTAGGAAACAGTTTCCTTTCAATTCAGGGCTCCCAAAGACACTAATTTATCCGAGTATTCCTAGAATCAAAGGTTCCACAAGCCTTATTCACCTCCGTTCCCCTTCTTTTTCTCTCTGCACAAACTCCACACAAACTGGCTTCTCCTTCAGCACTCCATCCTCTTGGCTGCCCCTCCTCTGCAATGCTGATGGCAGGAACCTAGAGTGAGAGCACCCAGTCTGCCTCATTTTATAGTGTAGAAATTAAAGCCTTTAAGCCAATATACAAATAAGGAAGTCTCTGATATAAAGCCACTTATCTGAAGCATAATGGGATTCCTCATAAGAGTGCACCACCCCACATCATGCAACAGTCAAGGGTGTGGGGAAAAGCTTACTTTGGGGGAGATCTTAGTATTAGACGGATGTTCTAAAGATCTTAGTAGTAAAAGGGTGGGAAAGGCTTAGTCTTAAAACTAACCTTAGGCTATAAGGACCTTGTGAGCTTACAGCCTGTCTCCCACACCCAATGCAAACTATAAGCGAGCAAACATATATATCATATTTACATACTTATTTGACTAACACAACTGAACTAGAGCTGAAGACTGCTCCATTCACACTGACCTCTATGCAATTTCTCATGTGCTCCCAGCCTTTGAACTTGCTAATCCTTCTGCTTAGAGACTTTTCCCCCTTCTATTCATTAGCCTCTATCCCTCATTTTATTCCAATGTCCTCTCAAATAGCAACTCTATCATTTTCTAACTCCTCATTCTGCTTCTGTTTTTATAGCAGTTATCATTGCCCATCTATTTGTTTCTTGTCTTATTTTAGATCATGTCTTTGGTTTGTTCATTGCTAGGTCCCCAGAACCTAGAAGAGATAGGGTCTAGCACATACCAGCTACTCAATAAATGTGTGTTGATTATCTGCATCAATTTAACAACCATACTCACTGTTAAAGGTATTTTTTGTCTTACCATTATCAAACTTATGTATTGTTATACAGTATATAATACTATTCATTATATGCTTCAAACACAGTAGGTGTTAAGCATATGTTGTATTAATGCATTTTTTCTTAATCCAAAAGTACTCCTTCAAGTAAATATTATATCCAAAAAGCAAGACAAAATGTTAGTTACATGCATACTTGATTACAAGAGTATCAAAATGTGTTTCTGAAAAAGAGTATAAGGAAGTCAAACAAAATGATAATAAGATCATACATATCTGGGTTTTATTTCTTTTTTTCATAATGTTTTTAAATGTTCAATAACTTTTGGGAGAAGAATAGATAGAAAACATACATTTTTATGTTTTCTTTCCTAGATATAACAATAAATTTTATTTAAAAGGGGTAACATCATTTACTTATCAATAAATATTATAAAACAAAATTTAAATATATTTTTATTTATTCATTTTAGAGAGGAGAGAGAGAGAGAGAGAGAGAGAGAGAGAAGGGGGAGGAGTAGGAAGCATCAACTTCCATATGTGCCTTGACCAGGCAAGCCCAGGGTTTCGAACAGGCAACCTTAGCATTCCAGGTCGACGCTTTTTACCCGCTGTGCTACCACAGGTCAGGCTAAAACAAATTTTAAAATAACATTAAAGCTTTTGATTCATATTAGCAAATGCTCTCAACAATACTGACAATATGTTTTGTGTAAACTTTAAATTAAAATTTTTATGCCAAATATATGTGGGTGTCTACACACATATATTTAAATCATATACGTATATATAGTATTGGGTTTTATTTGATTTTCTTTGTCGGTGAATAGACATCTGTATAGTTTGCTTCTTTGTAAATTGTGTGTGTGTGTGTGTGTGTGTGTGTGTGTGTGTGTGTCTGTGTGTCTGTGTGTCTGTGTGTCTGTGTCTTCTCTACTGATGCCTTTATTGATTTTGCTTTGCTTTTTTGGAGCAGTAAAATGTGTATATAATTGGAGTCCATAAATTCTTACTAAGTAATTTATTCTAAAGATGTGCTATTACTTTTAAAATAATAAAAAATATATACCAAAAGAAAATTCACTAAGTTCTATATGTAAATAATAGGGAATATGGTTACAATTTAACCATTGTGTCTGCCCTCAAAAAGAATGAGTCTACTTAGAAGAGAAAGGGGGAAAAATACCAGAGACAATACAAAAATATTATATGACACCATATAATTGAAAGTTAAACTGTTGGCCAGATCATATGTATTAATGTGGTTACAATAGTTAAGGATGAATGTGAGCTGTTGTAATTGAAAACAACTTTTTGGAAGAGAGAGCTCTTAAGCTGGGACTTTAAGATTTAGGACTGGTTAGACACAGGAATATTTCCTGTTAGAATTGCAACAGTTTATTCTGGGGGGAACAGATGGCATGAGATGGGGACAGTGCAAATGTTTTAACTACAGCAGATCCTGATGAAGAGGAGGTCAGAATACTCCAAGCAGGATGGGGCCAGAGCTGGAGAGTCTTTTAAGTCAGCCAAAGACTGTTCTATTTGCTGTGTTGGGCAATAGCAAAGGAAATGACAGCATTGACCTATAGTTGACCTGAAAGTAATAATTGACCTGAATCTTGGAAATATGGAAATAAAACTTGAAAAATATAGCTTTCTTACCTGTACAAATGCAGAATTTTCAAATGGGAGTTTTCCTCTTTGAATTTACAAATGTATGGCCTGGATTTCATATTTTAAAATGACCTTTTATTTCCTCTCTGGTACTCTTTCTCTTAATTAGTAATTAAAGCTTTTAATAAAACTTTATGTTTGAATTTTTCTAAACTATACCAGCCTGTGTGGCCAACCTGAGAATCTGTGTTAACAATCTAGTATATATTCTTCTATAAGTATATATATATATTCATTTCCATCTTTCTCTTAACAATACTTCATGGAAATAAATTATTTCTAGTCAATCAATATGTCTCCAATTTATATTTTATTAGCACTGCATAGTATTCTGTTCTATAACATACTGCAATTTTTTCAACCATTATCCTATTAATCTTTTTAGTCACAAACAATGCTACAATAACAGTGCTGTACTTATCTTTCTTAAGGGTGAGGACTAATGAGTTTTATGGATTGAATGAATTATGCATTTGTTACTTTAATGGATATTGCCAGATTCACTTCCCAAAAGGCCACAACACTGTGTGTGTGGAATGAACCCTTTCCATTCCATTCATCCACGTCAGTAACAAGTATTTTGTTTCTTTGAACACATCAATTTAGTTCATGTAAAGTAGTATTTCACTATATTTAACTTTTATTTTACTGGTTACTCATGAATTTGAGTGTAATTTTATATGTTTTTAGCTATCTGGATTTGCTTTTTTATGAATTAATTTATATCTTTTGTTCATTTTTCCTTTAGGTGAATCCCTTTTTGTAATCCAGTCTGTTGAGTTTTTTAAATATTTGTAAATTTCTGCTTGACCAGAAAGTGGCATTGTGGATAGAGCATCTGCTTGGGACCCTGAGGACCCAGGTTCAAAACCCTGAGATCGCCAGCTTGAGTACAGGTTCAACTGGCTTGAGCATGGGCTAACCAGCTTGAGTGAGGGGTTGCCAGCTTGAGCATGGGATTATGGACATAACCTCATGGTCCCTGGCTTGAGCCTAAAGATCGCTGGCTTGAAGCCCAAGGTTACTGGTTTGAACCCAAGGTTGCTGGCTTGAGCAAGGGGTCACTCACTCTGCTATAGCTCCCCAGCCAAGGCACATATGAGAAAGCAATTAATGAACAGCTAAGATGCCACAACTCTAAATTGATGCTTCTCATCTCTCTCCCTTCCTGTCAGTCACTGTCTATCCCTTTCTCTCTCTAAATATATCTGTATTTATAAATCGCTTTTATTGTAAATTATAATACAAGTATCTAAAATATAAATGTACAACTTAAACATTTCATGAAGCAAAAGTCCTGTAACAGCCATAACAGCCATCCAGATCAGAACAGAACATTGTGCCCACCATCCTCCCCAGTTCTCTTCTGTTTTCCTTTTCCCAAGCACAAGGCCGTCCTCCCGCCAAAATAACTAATATTTGACTTTCATAATAGTTATTTTTCAAATTTTCTTTATAGTTTAAACAATAAAGTATTCAACCTAAACACTGTAGTTTAGTTCTGACTATTTTGAAATTTTATATAAATGAAATCTTATAAGGCATATTCTTTTGTATCTGATTTGTTCCACTCAGTTCACTTATATTTGCGAGATTCGGTCAAGTTGTTGCATGTAGCCCTAATTTTCATTGCTATAGTGCATTCCGTTTTTATGAATATACAATTTATTCATCCATTCTACTGTTGAAGGACATTTGGGTTGCTTCTACTTTAAGGCTATTATAAAAGTAATATTTCAATGAAAACATACACATCAACTGGGAAAATGTGCACTCAGTTCTTCTGATTACATATCTAACAGTAGAATGGCTGGGTCGTGAGGAAGGTGCATCATTAAGCATATCATTTCTATTAAGGAGTTTGCCAAAGCGGTTCTCGTCAAGGCCCAGTCTCAGACCGTGTTCATTCTCCTCCCCAAAACTTGGATTCCCTCTTTTGTGAAATGCCTTTTCAACTTCTGTTGCTCATTTTTACATTTCTAAAGCCCAAAAGCAAAAACAGTAAAGATTCATAAATTTGATTTCATAAAAATTTAAAAACTTTTTTATAACAATGACAGTAGCCAAACTTTTTCTGTAATAACAATAAGATAAAAAGAAATTTAAAGACAGATGGCAACCTGAAAGAGTATATTTGCAATTTATATCATAGATTAAGGGCTCAGGTCTTAGATTTACAAAGCACCTTAAATGTTGAGGGGGAAAATATTAAGATAATCTTTATTAAAACCAAGGAATGAATACCAGTTCACAGAAGAAAAATAAGCATATGGTATGCTCAACTTAATTCATAAGAAAAGTACACCCTGAGATTTCATGTTTAATCTATCAAATGGCTAAAATATTAAAAGCTTGAAAATACTTCTCTTGGTGAGCCCATGGAAAGATGAAGATGCACAAAATGGTACAAACCATATGAAAGGAAATTTTGCAATATTTAATAAAACTAATTCTATAAATTCACCATGAAAGATAACATCTCCAATATAAAACAACAGGTGTCCAAGGTTGCCCATTATGATATCATTTTTAATGAACAATATTAGGGAAAAAATAAATGACCATCCTTAGGATACTGGCTGAAAAAATAATAGTACAGTACAGTCACATAATGAAGTACTATGCAGTCTTAAAATGGAAATGTGAAATATTTTTATGAACAAATATGGAGCAATTTCAGGACATAATTTTAAATAGAAAGGGCAAGGTGTGAAAGAATGTATATAATAGGATACATTTTTTGAAGACAGGGAATAAAACTACATATAAATATATGCTAATTTTTTAAAAAACACAAAAATGATAAAGCAAAAAAGTAAAAATCATTTTCTAAAGGAAGTAGATAAGACAAGGATGAAGTGATAAAGATAAAAGTGAGACTTCTAGAAATATATCTTTTTTATTTAAATGAAATTTAAATTATAAGAAAGGATTTAAATGACACCTTAAAATTGAATACAAATAGAACATAGGAACCTAGCTGTATATCAAATTGATCACATAACCACACAGATAAAAGAATTAATTCAAATGACTTTTGAGTTACAGTATTCTGACTACATTTTCTTATATGTATTTTTAGGACTAGAAAAATTTTCAAAAAAAGTATTGCACTTACCCTAGTAGGGTTTGTTATATATCTAAATAAGTACATTGAGTCTGAAAGTGTTTCCTGCATATTGAAAAATAGAGCAAATAAATAAGTCAATATGTGTTGTTATTGGGAACCGGGTTTTCACTGTGTAAAATGGGTAATACAAATATTTAATGAGAGAACACTGAAAATAACCCTGTGATATTGCACGGTTGGAGGTGTATGTATGCATGTGTATATGTGTATGTACAGACACACACATATAATATTTCCTACCCTTGTCTAATGAAACAGTTTGGAAACAATGTCACCATTTTGGCAATTAGTTCATGTAGCACTCAGCATTTTGTTTCTAAATACATCTTCTTTTAAAAGAAACCAGGTTTCTTAAGGCTTCCAGTTCAGAAGCAGAAGTATAATGTGAGCCTGGAGCATTGGGCTATGTCAGAAAGCAAAAAAGTACTCAAAGATGAAGAGGGTATTTCAATAGACAGAAGATCCAGCTTAAAGGGGCTTTCACTGCACAAATTTAGAATTATTTGAGCATCAAGTATAGAGATCATGATGAATTGTAATACATTGAATTTAAAGGGAGAAAACAATCTATGGACCATAATGTATTCCAAAAGAAAGGAACGGGCAGAAAAAAAGCTCTCCTTTACAGAAAAATTCTATTTAATAAATGTAGAAAGAATGACAGAATTAGAAAATAACCATTTTCACCTCCCATTGTAATCACTTGTTCAAGCAAGAATCATTAATTTGTGTACAAACCATTGGGTAAACTTCTGTAGAGAAATAGGTCACGTATGAGGTTTAAAAGGGGCACCCTACAGATTACCCTTCTAATAAGAGGGTTGGCAGTAACAATTCTGCATACCTAGAATTACCTTGTATTGCCTAAATTATTTGTATATAGTGAATGTCACATAATATACCATGCTTTTAATTGAACTGAATACAGCACAAATACTTTGTTTAGCTGGCATTTTATTCAAAGGAAGAAAATATCTCTTGTCAAGTCATAGGTGGTCAGAGAGGGCTCTAGAGAAGTTGGCATGCAAGCTGAGATTTGAGGGTTAATTAGGTAGCACCCAACTCTTAGTCTCAGAGGGAAAGGACTGAAGGAAGAACCTTCCCAGGTAACAGATTTGCTGTTGCAAGGCCTGGAGTGAGAGATGGGCTAGCCTGCACTGGGAGCATGTGAATTTCAGCCCTGCCAGACATACAGTCTATGGAGAGAATGAGCCAGCAACCAGGCTATAGAATAGAAAGGACAAAAACCCAGGTTTTATTCCATCTCTCCCACAGTTTTACTGATCAGCTCGGTTTACAGTTATTTCTTCTTTCACTACATTCTATAACATCAGTTAACTTGACTGTTTATCATATGTTACTCTAATTTAGTGATATTTTCAAATATCTTATTTAGATGGAAAGTTCCTAGGGGAAAAGAATGGTCCTTGATTTTTCTTTGTAACATTGCCACAATCTTTCATATAGTTGGTGGTCAGTAAATACCGTCTTTCCCTATGTATAAGACACTCCCATGTATAAGACACACCTTAATTTTGGGACCCAAAATTTGAAAAAAAAATGTATTACATAAAGTTATTAAACTCAAGTTTTGTTTTGTTTTCTTTCTTTTTTTGTTTGACAGAGACAGAGAGAGTCAGAGAGAGGGACAGATAGAGACAGACAGACAGGAATGGAGAGAGATGAGAAACATCGATTCTTCGTTGCGGTTCCTTAGTTGTTCATTGATTGCTTTCTCATATGTGCCCTGACCAGGGAGCTACAGCAGACCGAGTGACCCCTTGCTCAAGCCAGATGAGCCCACGCTCAAGCTGGTGACCTCGGGATCTCGAACCCGGGTCTTACGCATCCCAGTTGGACGCTCTATCCACTGCGCCATTGCCTGGTCAGGCTGAACTCAAGTTTTATTCATCATAAAATTCATACAACTCCTCATCACTGTCAAAACTCCCATCTATTAGCTTGTCCTCATCTATGTCTGATGATGAATCACTGTCTTCAACAATGAGCACAAACACAAGAGAGTGGAAAATGCAAGTAAAAAGAATCTACAACCATTGTATAAGACACACCCAGTTTTTAGACCTCAAATTTTTTGAAAAAAGGTTCATCTTATACATGGGGAAATATGGTATTATTTGGATGAGTAAGTAAGAGAATTAGACTGGCCAGGATTTTTACAATTAAATCAGGCCATGTTTACAATATTCATCTGTTGCTCTGAGGATTCTATGTCAGATTAAGTTGGTTTTGTCTTCTGTTTTTTAGAATATCCCTGATTTCTTTTAAATGTCCAGCACATTTTAAACACATGTTGCTTTTCTCTAACTCATTTTTCTACGTTTTTAACAGTATTGCTTTACGCAGCTCTTTCCAGTGTATGATCACTGCTATTCCTGAAGTCAGACTCTTGAGTTCTTCCAGAGTATCTGGGCAGCTTGCTACTCTTTCAGGTTGCAATGCGGCCTAAACTGCATATCTAGAGAGGGCATAACCCGGCAGGATGACAGCACCTGGTGGGCCCAGAGTCTACATGCTCCCGAGACCCCCTCTTCCATCTCCTGCTGTCTTGCCCTGGACTCTCTCCTCCTTGCCTGCTTCATGAAAGGGCAGAAGAATTTTTCTACCCATGTTCCTCTTTCTGCCCCCCACCCCACAACTTTTGAAAGCTCCACATTGTGACCCTAGATGATTGCTGTCCTTGGGTCAGCCACGCCACAGCTCCTGGTAGAACTAGCTTTCAGTGAAACAGTATAAAAGAATCTTAGAACCCTACACTAGGGTCTCATTACTCACATATGTTTTATTAACAGAATATTTTGAAATCAAATGTGTTGCACTGTCCTTTAGAGGTAGTGCTAGCTACCACATGCTGTTTTAAGCACTTTATAATGGTAACTAATTTAATCTTCTTAGAAATTCTCTAAAATACTTTTTTTACACTTCGCTTCTGTTTACAGGGGAGGAAACAAAATCACAGAGCTGTATCCAGGCTCTGAATCACCAGACTGTACCGCCTCTTGTTTTTTCTTATGAAGAAAAAAATTGCTCCCCTTTTTTTGTCCCTAAAAATGGCATTTATACCCATTCACCTTTTCTCTTTTCTAAAATGCTGTCAAAATAACAGTAAAAGAATAAAAAGGGTATTTGTCCAAAATTATAAAAGGAAGGAGAGAAGAGACAATAACAGTCAAGGAATCTCAGCAAATTGTAAAGACAGAAAGTAGAAGAAGGTATGGTGACTGACATAGCTGAGAGGTAGACCAGTTCACTTCAGAGAACTTTCTATGGGAGTCAAAGAGGAAATGCAATTCAAAATAAGAAACTGCGTGAAACTCTGGGCACATAAGACATAGACCCTACCTAGTAGGGTCTTTCCACAACAGGTAGCTCCTTCTCACCCTCTCTTCCAAGACCAGAGCCAAGAAAGGGTAGGAGTGAGATATGCCCACATGCAGTGCTAGTCCACATGCAGGCCTTTGGGGTCTAGCCCTCTTCCCTGCTCACAAATACCAAAAGTCATGCCTATGGCCACATACTCCCATCCCCTCCTCCATCAACTGGGTATTATTCTCAGGTAAAAGTCTTGGAGAAAATATATCCAGATAGTGACATTAGTACTCCAATGAAATGAAATAAAATGTCCCCTATATCTTTACAATGAAGCTCATAGAGTGGCAAAAGGCTACAATATAGCAGAAATTTCACATCAGCTTTTTATTCCCTCACTCTTAGCTGTAAAGGGATAGCTGATATCACTATATATTTGAAGAGATATTATACAAAAAAGACTGTATTAGTTAGAGTTCTAAAAAGAAACAAATGACACATTCAAACTTGAAGACATAAGAATAATTTAATAGAGGGGCAGTTGACAAAAGTAAGCAATGTCGAGGATGAATCAGTAGAAAAGTGGGGTTGCCAAATTTAGAGACTGTAGCTGTATGGAGAGGTCACTCACCCAGAACTGAGGCCTTAGATAGAAGAATCTAGCCTTATCTAGCTGACAAAAAAATCCTGGGAGAACCAAAATCCCAAATTTTCTCTTCTCTGCCTCACTGTCCACAGTCCTAGCCCAAGCAGAAGCTAGAAAGTAAAGGCACCTGTTGATGCGGTCTTCATGGTGAAAAGCAGATGGATGGATCTGTATAATCTTGAGTGCGGTCTGGTGGGGCCAATGGAAAGTATTTGTCACCAAGACCAAAACAAACTGGAAAGTGAAGGGACAACAGGAAGAAGCAAAAACAAAGCAGCAAAAAGAAGAAACCATAATTCATATTCTCAAAAAAAATGTTTATATGTAAATGATATGAAAAGATTCAAGAAAAAGAAATTATCAATATCAAAATTATAGAGTTAAAACTGTAAAAATTCAATTGAATACCAGAAGTTAAAATCAAATAAATATTGGAGAGGAGCAAGATGGTGACGGAGTAGGCGGACGTACCAACTTCCAACTCCCAGAACCAAAGTGGATTATAACTCAATTTTAAGAACTATCATCTGCATAAACCAACTTTGAACTAAACTAAGTGGACTCTTCAACCAAGGAACACAGAAGAAGCCACATTGAGACTGGTAGGAATAGCAAAAACACTAAGAGCGCTGTCCAGCTCCCCGGAGCAAACGGAAGCCCGGAGAGACCCGGGTGGCGGGAGGAGAGTATGGCAGAGAGGGAGGGACCTAGGTCCCAGGAACCAAGCCCCAGCCTGCAGTCCCAGAGCCTAGAAGAGGCGTTTGGACAGTTTTGAGCTGTGAAACAAGTGAGGGAGCTCCCAGGCCTACAGTGTGGAGTATTAGGTCCCTTCCTACTCTGCTGAGGGTTGCTGAAGGGTTTGTTAGCGGCAGGACGCTGAAACGCGGTTCTGTCGGCGTGGGCGGAGGCCAAGCCTGAGTGAGCTCCATCTAGCCCAGCAGGGTTGGAGGGGACGCGCGAAAGCGCTGCAGGCCAGCCTGTAATCCCACCTATGGGGACAAAGCGGTAGGCCAGGCAGAAATCTGCTCTGCGCAGGCCGACCCTGACTGCGGGGATGGGGCTAGGACCAGGGACGGGCGCGGGCTAGTGGCTGAGCTCACGCTGCCAGCTCTGCCAGGCCGGAGAAACCGCGGTTTGCCATTCTGCATGCGCGAGCAGGCTCCGAGTGCAGGGACGGGGTAGACCCCGAGACAAGTGGAAGCTCGCAGCTGAGCCCACGCTACTACCCCCGCCCAGCCGGAGAAACCGTGATTTGCCATCCTACGTGCACGAGCGGGCTCCGAACGTGGGGGCGGGGTAGAGTCCGGGAGGAGCGAAAGTTCGCAGCTGAGCAGAAGCCAGCAAACACGCCCGACCCAATAAACCTTGGTTTGCGACCCTGCGCAGAAGGGCCCTGGCCTCGAGGGTGGGGCTAAAGCTCCGGACGGGCAAAGGCTCACAGCTGAGAGCACGTCAAAAGCCCCACCCAATCCGCGAAACAGTGGCAAGCAGGCTCTGACTGCAGGTTCTAGGCGGAAGTCCGAAAACAGGCTGGGTCCGCAGCTGAGCAAAGGTACTCACCTCTACCCTTGGTGCTAAGGCTTGTGGCTTCAGTGACAGCCCCTCCCACGGTGGAGAGCAGAAATCACAGCAAAAGCCACAGTGGGCCAGCACTGGCAACGCCCATACCCAACCACCCTAGGCAGCGGCAGAAGGGGGGGGGGCTGCAGACAGACCACATCTAGAGAACACAAAGGCAACACCTACTGGACTCCAGTGGCCACAACTTGCTTATACACAGACAAAATGGGCAGGCAAAGGAATGCAAACCAAATGAATCAAGAGAAATCCACTGAGAAGGACCTGATGAACCAGATATAACCAAATTACCAGAAGCAGAATTTAGAATAATGATAGTTAGAATGTTCAAAGAAATTAGAGCAACAATGGATAGTCATTATGAACACCTAAATAAAGAGATAACAAGTATAAAAAACAAAATTGAAATAATAAAAAAGAATCAGACAGAAATGACAAATACAGTATCAGAACTGAAGACCACAATGGAAGAAATTAAAAGCAGGAAGAATCACACTAAGGATCGAATAAGTGAGTTAGAGGACACAATAAACAAAGGCACAGAAGCAGAGAAGAAAAAGGAAAAGAAACTCAAAACGTGAGGAAACTCTAAGGGAGCTCTGTGACAACATGAAGAGAAACAACATTCGCATCATAGGGGTGCCTGAAGAAGAGGAGAGAGGACAGGAAATGGAAACTTTGTTCAATCAAATCATAGCAGAAAACTTTCCTAAATTAAGGCTGGAAAACACTCCACACGTTCAAGAAGCACACAGAACTCCATTAAAGAGAAACCCAAAACGATCTATACCAAGACACATCATAGTTAAAATACCAAAGCTAATGGATAAAGAAAAAATTTTAAAAGCTGCTAGGGAAAAAAAGACTATCACCTACAAAGGAGCCCCCATAAGGATGACATCGGATGTCTCAACAGAAACACTTGAGGCCAGAAGGGAATGGCAAGATTTAAACAAAGTAATGCAGAACAAGAACCTACAACCAAGACTACTTTATCCAGCAAGGCTAACGTTTAAAATTGAAGGAGAAATAAAGAGCTTCCCAGAAAAAGAAAGCCTCAAGGAATTCATGAAAACCAAACCAATTCTGCAAGAGATGCTAAGGGGCCTGTTGTGAACAGTTTAAAGGGAGGAAAGAATAGAGCAAAAGAAGAATACAGCTTTAAAGAATAAAATGGCAATAAACAACTTCATATCAATAATAACTTTAAATGTAAATGGATTAAATGATCCAATCAAAAGACATAGGGTAGCTGCATGGATAAAGAAACTGGGCCCATACATATGCTGTCTACAAGGGACACACCTTAAAACAAAAGATGCACATAGAATGAAGGTAAAAGGATGGAAATAAATATTTCATGCAAATGAAAATGAAAAAAAAGCAGGGGTAGCAATACTTATATCTGACACAATGGACTTTAAAACAAAGGCTGTAGTAAGAGATAAAGAGGGACACTACATAATGATAAAGGGAACAATTCAACAGGAAGATATAACTATTATAAATATCATGCACCAAATATAGGAGCCCCGACATACATAAAGCAGACTTTGATGGATATAAAGGGCGAGATTAACAGCAATACTATTATAGTAGGGGATTTCAATACCCCTCTAACAACACTGGATAGATCCTCAAGAAAGAAAATTAATAAAGAAACAGCAGACTTAAAGGATACACTAGATCAACTTGATTTAATAGATATCTTCAGAACTTTTCACCCCAAAGCAGTAGAATATACATTCTTCTCATGTGCTCATGGTACGTTTTCTAGGATAGACCACATGTTAGGACACAAAATGGTCTCAATTAATTTAAGAAGATTGAAATCATATCAAGCATTTTCTCTGATCACAATTCCATGAAACTAGAAATTAACCACAAAAGAAAAACTGAAAAATACTCAAACACTTGGAAACTAAATAACATGTTATTAAATAATGAATGGATTAACAATGAGATCAAAGAAGAAATAAAATAGTTTCTAGAAACAAATGATAATGAGCACACATCAACTCAAAAATTATGGGACACAACAAAAGCAGTACTGAGAGGGAAGTTCATTGCACTACAGACATATCATAAGAAACTAGAAAAAGCTCAAATAAGCAACTTGACCCTGCATCTAAGAGAACTAGAAAAACAGCAACAAATAAAACCCAAGACAAGTAGAAGGAAGGATATAGTAAAGATCACAGCAGAAATAAATGACATAGAGGCGAAGGAAACAATACAGAGGATCAATGAAACCAGAAGCTGGTTCTTTGAAAAGGTAAACAAGATTGATGAACCTTTAACTAGACTCACCAAGAAAAAAAGAGAGAGGACTCAAATAAATAAAATTAGAAAGGACAGTGGAGAAATAACAACTGACAAAGCATTGTAAGAAAATACTATGAAGAACTATATGCCAAAAAATTAGACAATCTCGGTGAAATGCACAAATGTCTTTAATCATATAACCTTCCAAAAATCAATCTGGAAGAATCAGAACACCTAAACAGACCAATTACAACAAATGAGATCGAAACAGTTATCAAAAAACTCCCAAAAAAGAAAAGTTCTGGGCCTGATGGCTTCACAAGTGAATTCTATCAAAAATTCAAAGAAGAACTAACTCCTATCCTCCTCAAACTATTTCAAAAAAGTCAAGAGGAAGGAAGACTTCCAAACTTCTTTTATGAGGTGAGCATAATTCTGATCCCAAAACCGGGCAAAGACAACACAAAGAAAGAAAATTATAGGCCTATATCCCTGATGAATTTAGACGCTAAAATTCTCAACAAAATATTAGCCAACCAGATCCAGCAATATATGAAAAAAATCATACACCATGATCAAGTGGGATTTATTCTGGAGAGGCAAGGCTGGTTCAATATTTGCAAATCAATCAATGTGATTCAGCACATAAACAAAAGAAAGGACAAAAATCACATGATAATTTCAATAGATGCAGAAAAGGCATTTGATAAAATCCAGCACCTATTCATGCTCAAAACACTCAGTAAAGTGGGAATACAGGGATCATTCCTTAACATGATAAAGGCCACCTACGACAAACCCAAAGCAAACATCATACTAAATGGACAAAAATTAAAAGCAATCTCCTTAAGATCAGGAACCAGGCAGGGATGCCCCCTTTCACCACTTTTATTCAACATAGTTCAGGAAGTCCTAGCTACAGCCATCAGACAGAAGAAGAAATAAAAGGCATCCAAATTGGAAAAGAAGAAGTAAAACTGTCATTATTTGCAGATGATATGATATTGTATATTGAAAACCCTAAAGTCTCAGTCAAAAAACTACTGGACCTTATAAATGAATTCAGCAAGGTGGCAGGATATAAAATTAATACTCAGAAGTCAGAGGCATTTCTATATACCAACAATGAACTGTCAGCAAAAGAAGTTAAGGAAACAATCTCCTTCACTATTGCAGCCAAAAAAATAAAGTACCTAGGAGTAAATTTAACCAAGGAGGTTAAGGACTTGTACTCGGAAAATTATAAAACATTGATAAAAGAAATCAAGGAAGATACAAACAAGTGGAAGCATATACCGTGCTCATGGCTAGGAAGAATAAACATCATTAAAATGTCTATATTACCCAAAACAATTTATATATTCAATGCAATACCAATTAAAATACCAATGACATACTTCAAAGATATAGAAAACATATTCCAAAAATTTATATGGAACCAATAAAAGAACACGAATAGCCTCAGCAATCTTAAAAAGAAAAAGTAAAGCAGGAGGTATCACTCTTCCAGATATCAAGGTTTACTATAAGGCCATTATACTCAAGACAGCTTGGTACTGGCATAAGAACAGGCACATAGATCAGTGGAACAGAACAGAGTACCCAGAAATAAACTCACACCTTTATGGACAACTGATATTTGACAAAGGAGGTAAGAGCATTCAATGGAGTAAAGACAGCCTCTTTAACAAAGGGTGTTAGGAAAATTAGACATATACCTCCAAAAAAATGAAACTAGACCATCAACTTACACCATTCACAAAAACAAACTCAAAATGGATAAAAGACTTAAATGTAAGCCGTGAAACCATAAGCATCTTAGAAGAAAACATAGGCAGTAAGCTCTCTGACATCTGTAGCAGCAGTATATTTGCCGATTTATCTCCACGGACAAATGAAATAAAAGGCAAGATAAACAAATGGGACTATATCAAACTAAAAAGTTTTTACACAGCTAAAGACAATAAGAACAGAATAAAAAGACAAACCACACAATGGGAGAACATATTCAACAGCACATCTGATAAGGGGTTAATAACTAAAATTTATAAAGAACTTATAAAACTCAACACCAGGAAGACAAACAATCCAATCAAAAAATGGGCAAAAGAAATAAATAGAAATTTCTCCAAAGAAGACATACAGATGACCAATAGGCATATGAAAAAATGCTCAACATCATTAATCATTAGAGAAATGCAAATTAAAACCACAATGAGATATCACCTCACACCAGTCAGAATGGCACTCATCAGCAAAACAACACAGAATAAGTGCTGGCGAGGATGTGGAGAAAAGGGAACCCTTCTGCACTGCTGGTGGGAATGCAGACTGGTGCAGCCACTGTGGAAAACAGTTTGGAGATTCCTCAGAAAATTAAAACTCGAACTGCCTTTTGACCCAGCTATCCCACTTATAGGAATATACCCTAAGAACACCATAGCACTGTTCGAAAACAAGAAACGCGTCCCCATGTTCAGGGCAGCATTGTTCACAATAGTGAAGATTTGGAACCAGCCCAAGTTTCCATCAGAAGACGAGTGGATTAAAAAGCTATGGTACATATATACTATGGAATACTACTCAGCCATAAGAAATGATGACATCGGATCATTTATAACAAAATGGATGGACCTTGATAACATTATACGGAGTGAAATAAGTAAATAAGAAAAAAAGAAAAACTGAGAACAGCATGATTTCATACATAGGTGGGACATAAAAGTGAGAACATGAGACATGGACAAGAGAGTGGTGGTTATGGGATGGGGGGAGGGAGGGAAGAGTGGGATAGGGAGGAGAGGAGGGTCACAGGGAAAACCAGATAGAAGGTAACAGAGGACAATTTGACTTTTGGTGATGGGTATGCAACACAATTGAATGATAAGATAACCTGGAGATGTTTTCATTGTACATATGTACCCTGATTTATTGGTGTCACCCCATTAGAATTAATAATAATAAAATATATATATATAAATAAATAAATAAATAAAGACTCAAAAAAATCAAATAAATATTCAGAAAGTAGAATAAGAATGTAAATAGATAAAAAATGGGTAATAAGAGCATTAGTGGATCAATCTAGAAGTTATAACAAACAAACAAACAAAACAAAAATAACCCCAGAAAATTGGTGGTGGTGTGTGTGAGAGGGAGTAATCACACAAAAAAAATCTTAAAATAATTTATCTAAAACATTAGTAGCTTTGAAAAAACCCACCACAATTAATTTTAATTTATGCAAAGTTATATAATTGAAAAATTTGTTTCTTATATATAAAGGGAAGACAGAGAAGTAAAACAGGTAACAAACAAAGAAAAATTCAAATATTATCAAAATTTTTAACAGCAAGGCTCAGCGTTACAGGACTTCAAATTTTCAAGGGAATGCTGTACCCTCTTACATTGTTAATCAAGTGTGAGAATAAAATAAAAACATTTTCAGACAGTAAAAGAACCAAAAAATAGAGCTCGTTGACCTACTTGAGGTTGGGTATGGCGATAACTTCTTACAAACAACACTAAAGGTACAATTCATAAAAGAAATAACAGATAAGCTGGACTTCATTAAAATTACAAACTTCTACTGTGTGAAAGACAATGTCAAGAGAATGAAAAGTTAACTCACAGACTTGGAGAAAATATTTCCAAAATACATATCTGACAGAGGACCCTTATCCAAAATGTACAGAGAACTCTTGAAACTCAACAGTAAGATAAATAGCTCAATTTAAAAAAAAAGAAAGGTTCCAAAAATTTATATGGAACCAAAAAAGAACACGAATAGCCTCAGCAATCTTGAAAAGGAAGAATAAAGTGGGAGGTATCACTCTTCCTGATATCAAGTTATACTACAAGGCCATTGTACTTAAGACAGCCTGGCAATGGCATAAGAACAGGCATATAGATCAATGGAACAGAACAGAGTACCCAGAAATAAACTCACACCTTTATGGACAACTGATATTTGACAAAGGAGGTAAGAGCATTCAATGGAGTAAAGACAGCCTCTTTAACAAATGGTGTTGGGAAAATTGGACATATACCTGCAAAAAAAAATGAAACTAGACCACCAACTTACACCATTCACAAAAACAAACTCAAAATGGATAAAAGACTTAAATGTAAGCCATGAAACCATAAGCATCTTAGAAGAAAACATAAGCAGTAAGCTCTCTGACATCTCTCGCAGCAATATATTTGCCGATTTATCTCCACAGGCAAGTGAAATAAAAGGCAGGATAAACAAATGGCACTATATCAAACTAAAATGTTTTTGCACAGCTAAAGACAATAAGAACAGAATAAAGAGACAAATTACACAATGGGAGAACATATCCGACAATACATCTGATAAGGGGTTAATAACCAAAATTTATAAAGAACTTGTAAAACTCAACACCAGGAAGACAAATTATCCAATCAAAAAGTGGGTACAAGAAATGAATAGACACTTCTCCAAAGAGGACATACAGATGGCCAATAGGAATATGAAAAAATGCTCATCATCACTAATATTTAGAGAAATGCAAATTAAAACCACAATGAGATATCACCTCACACCGGTCAGAATGGCACTCATCAGCAAAACAACACAGAATGAGTGCTGGCGAGGATGTGGAGAAAAGGGAAACCTCCTGCACTGCTGGTGGGAATGCAGATTGGTACAGCCACTGTGAAAAACAGTATGGAGATTCCTCAAAAAATTCAAAATGGAACTGCCTTTTGACCCAGCTATCCCTCTTTTAGGAATATACCCTAAGAGCACCATAGCACTGTTCAAAAAAGAGAAATGCGGCCCCATGTTTATGGCAGCATTGTTCACAATAGCAAAGATCTGGAAACAGCTCAAGTGTCTGTCAGTTGACAAATGGATTAAAAAGCTTTGGTACATATATACTATGGAATACTACTCAGTCATAAGAAATGATGACATCAGATCATTTACAACATGGATGGACCTTGATAACATTATACTGAGCGAAATAAGTAAATTAGAAAAAACTAAGAACTATATGATTCCATACATAAATAAGACATAAAAATGAGACCCAGAGACATGGACAAAAGTGTGTTGGTTACAGTAGGGGGGAAGAGGGGAGGTGGGGGGGAGGGGAGGGGCAGAAAGAAAACCAGATAGAATGTGAAAGAAGACAATTTAACTTTAGGTGATGGGCATGCAACAAAATCAAATGTCATAATAACCTGGAGATGTTTTCTCTGAACATATGTATCCTGATTTATGAATGTCATCCCATTAAAAATCTTTTAAAAATGGGCCCAAGATCTTAATAGATACCTTGCCAAAGAAGATGGCAAATAAGCATATGAAAAGACGCTCCACGTCATATGTCATCAGAGAAACACAAATTAAAACAACAGTGAGAAACCACTACACACCTATCAGAATTATTAAAATCTAGAACACTGACAACACCCCAGTGTTGCTGAGAATGTGGAGCAATGGGAACTCTCATTCATTGCTGGTGTGAATGCAAAATGGTTCCGCCACTTTGGAAAAGTCTGGCAGTTTCTTACAAAACTAAACATACTCTTCCTATATGATTATGCAATTGCGTTCCTTGGTATGTACTCAAATGAGTTTCAACTAATGTCCACATACAAACCTGCACAAGAGTGTTTATAGCAGCTTTATTTATAATTGCCAAAATTTGGAAGCAACCCAGATGTTCTTCCGTTGGTGGCTGGATAAATAAAGTGTGGTACATTCAGAAAATGAGATATTATTTAGCGCTAAAAAGAAATGAGCTATCAAGCCATGAAAAGACAAGGAGGAATCTTAAATGCATATTGCTAGTGAAAGAAATCAATCTGAAATAGCTACATACTGTGTGATTCCAACTATCTGACATTCTGGGAAAGGCAAAACTATAGAGACAGTAAAAGATCAGTGGGTACTAGGGTTTTGAAGGGTGGGTCAGGAGGGATAAATAGATGGAGCACAGAGGATTTTTAGAGCAGGAAAAATACTCTATAATATCATAATAGATACATGGCATTATACATTGTCCAAACCCATAACATGTACAATACCAAGAGTGAACCCTAATGTAAACTATCAACTTTGGTGATTTTAATATGCCATTGTAGGTTCATCAATTGTACCAAATGTACCATCTGGTGAGGGATATAGATAATGGGAAGGCTATGCATGTCTGGGAATGAAGTATACAGAAAATCTCTGTACTTTCCCCACAATTTTGCTATAAATCTAAAATTGCTATAAAACATAGTCTTCAAAAATAAAGTTCTCTGTCCTACCTGGTAGCTCAGTTGGTTGGAATGTTGTCCTGATATGCCAAGATTGTGGGTTTGGTCCCTGGTTAGGGCATGTACAAGAAGCAACCAATGAATGCACAACTAAGTTTAACAGATGAATGCTTTTCTCTCTCTCTCTCTCTCTCTCTCTCTTTCTCATTCTCCCCTCCTCGCTTTGTTTCTCTAAAATCAATTAATAAAAAATAAAATAAAAAATAAAAATAAAGTTCTCAATCTATCCCTTCTGTGAAACAAGTGAATAACCAAGAAGCAAGGGACATGGGATTCTACTGTCCTAGAAAAGTATGCACAAAATGGGCCCATCAAGAAATAGCAGCATTGAAGCATGTTATTTAGAAATTTGGAGGTTTCTCAAGAAAATAAAATAGCTGAAAGAGTTGAAAGATGTTGTCCCTATGGAATGGAACAGGGGTGGGGAAAGATAGGAGACTACTGTTTTTCAATATAACCTTTGAGCACTGTTTTAAAGCTATTCAGATCATTACATGATAATTAAAAGCAATAAATAACTATCACCTTGCCTTGTCTTCTTTACTTCCCCACTCAAAAAACCTCAGGAACCTTCCCATCTTTTCCAGTAGGTTAATAATGTCCATTCATTGGTTCACTAAACTATTTCTAAATAGTTTTTATCTGCCACATACTGAGTTTAGAAAAAGAAAATATATTAAATATGTTAGAAAGTGCCCACCAGAGAGAATTTCCATATGATTGTGGTGAGAAACAAGTAATTAAATTATAATAAAAGAGACATAAGAAGTTAGAAAGTACGGATTATAACTGTTGCAGGAGAAAAGACATGAAAGGAATCTCTGAACCATTGCAATTAAGAAAAGCTTCGGGATAAACTAAGATCTGCAGTGGGTATTAGCGTATGGCTAGTATTTGGGAAGAGAAAAGGAATATTCAAAGGTAGAATACTCAAAAATGACTTTTTAAAATGTGAGCAGATCATGATTCCTTAAGGGAATGGCTAAACCTAAGGGTAGAAAGATGAGCTGGAATTAGACTGAGGGAAATAAGTAAACAGAGGACTTGTCCCAGTGGTGACAGGGAGCCTCTAAAGGATTTCTCCTTGGTAAAATAATGGCGATGTTTGGGGCAGATTAATCCAGCACAGTGCTCAAAATAATCAGAGTGAGCAGAGAAACTTGAGGTAGGCTCTTTGAAATCACTGAAGCATATAGTTCTAAGGGTTTGGACCAGTTACCATGAAAGAAATGCCCTTTCATGCATTCATTCATTTTCATAACAATTTATTCATTGTGCTCACCATGTCAGGCCCTATAACACCTGTTGGAGAAGCCATGGTGCTCTGCCAAGGAACCCACAGTTGACTGGGCAAAAGACAACAAAGCAAACAACCATGGGGGATCTGGCAGGATTGTTTTTATTGAGTCCATTTGCTGAATCCCTGATCCTACAAGACAACAAGCATATGTTAGGTTTCTATGGATGTTTGCTCATGAAGTTCAAATAAACATGAATAAGGTAACAGGACTACTACAACCGGACTAAGTACACCGCTTACTAGAAAAGTACTCAGGAGGACATCCCACTCAATATTAGGGATGCAAGAAAACTTCCCAGAGTAAGTGACTTAACCTGGCTTGAAAGGACAAATAATATATTTTTTGCAATTCTAATATGCTAGTGTTTCCACATTTTGACATACCTGAAATGGGTTGTGTCCCATAATCCAGGGCAGGTCATAGCAGGAACATTTTTTTTTCTTGGTCAGTGGCATATAAACTCATGGTGCACCCTGCAATCTATTACCTCTTAGGCTTGTTTAAATGCGTCAAGCCAGAGTATTATTCCCTTTCCAGAAATCTTCACAGCCATTATAATCACCAAATCTTATAGATTTCACTTCTGTAAGAACACTTGTATATACCTGCTTCTTATCATCTCTACTGCCACCATCCCTTACTTTAGACTATTTCAACAGCCTCATTCTCTTCCCTCTGCTCTAAAGCTTGTCCTCTCCTAGCTAGTATCTACCCCTCAACCAAGCAGATCTTTCCAAAAACCAAATCTGCTTATGTTACTTCCTTCAAGATAGTCTAAACTCAATAGAATGGCATGCAAAGCCTTTTGAGATCTAGTCTCTACCAGCTGCTTAGGCCTGTTTTCCTGCCTTTTTTATTCTTTCATTTGGCTAACTTCCAGTTTGTTTCATAAATCTAAGACACCATTAGTAGTAAGTTACACCTTTATTTTAAAGAAAGGAAAAAAGGATTCTCAATCAAATGGTGACATGCGTCTTAGATCAGGTTCCTTGGGAAAAAGCCCCTCAGGTTTGAGTGCAGAAGGCTGGTTGTGGAGGGTCTCCAGAACAACAGCTCGAGGTGAGTGAGGGCAGCAGGATGGAGGAGCCGAAAGAGCTGAGATGCAGTGGGACACTGAATTGGGGCGTAGCCTTAGGGGAGGCAGCTTCCTCTAACAGCAGGCAAGTCAGAAAGGAATACCCAGCTGAGAGTTGTCCTCTGTAAACACTCTAAGAGATGGACTTGAAGAGAAGATCTGAGCAGCACCTACCTCATCTACTACAAATGCTATCAATTATGACATTGGTTCTGATATCGGACATGCCAGGCTATAATAAAAAGTGTACATCTTCAAGTCAGTTAAATATGGCATAGGTATAATGCATTCCTTTTCTGCTTACATCATTAAGAGTTAGTTTGATGGTTTGCAACAAAGAATCCTCATGGAACAGAGGAGAAAGGGGTCCCAGGAGAAATGATTACCCATTGTTTAATATCTTAATCATTTCTAAGTGTATCATTCAATAGTGTTACGTACATTCACCTTATTGTGCAAACATCACCAACATTTGTTGCCATAAGTTTCTCATCTTGCAAAATTGAAACTGTACTCATTAAACAATAGCTCCCCATTTACCTCTACCCAATTCCCTGGAAACCA
The DNA here is from genome assembly GCA_037038555.1 of Rhynchonycteris naso. Taxonomy (NCBI): domain Eukaryota; kingdom Metazoa; phylum Chordata; class Mammalia; order Chiroptera; family Emballonuridae; genus Rhynchonycteris; species Rhynchonycteris naso. Next base: position 238,001,243 of record CM072998.1, read on the forward strand.
CCATTGTACTTTCTTTCTCTATGAATTTGACTACTCTTAGTACATATCATATAAGGGGAATCATGCCATATTTGTCTTTTTGCAAATGATTCATTTCATATTGTAACATGTGATAAGATTTCCTTCATTTTTAAGGCCGAATACTATTCAACCAACCATATATATATATATACACTACATTTTATTTATCTGTTCATTTGTCAATATTTGGGTCATTTCTACTTCTTGGCTATTGTGAATAGTGCTACTATAAATATGGGTGTGCAGATATGTCTTCCAGACACTGCTTTCTAGTTTTTTTGGATATATACCCAGAAATAAAATTTTTGGATGATATGTTAGTTCTATTTTTAATATTGAGGAATGGCCACAGTTTTCCATAGTGGTTGCACCATCTTGCAGTCCCATTAACAATTACAGTGTTCTAATTTCTCCATCTCTTCACCAGCACTTGTTATTTTCTGATCTTTTGATAGTAGCCATCCTAATAGAAGTTAAGAGATATCTCATTATGGTTTTTATTTGCTTTTCTCTAATGATCAGTGATGTTGAGAATTTTTTACATGTTTATTGGCCATTTGTTAACCTTCCTTGAAGAAACGTCAGTTTAAGTCTTTTGTTCATGTTTTAATCACGTGATTTAAAATCTGTGTTGTTGAGCTGTAGAAGTTTGTTATATATTCTGGATATTAATCCCTTATTAAATATAGAATTATAAATTATATTATAAATTTCTAAGTTTTATATATTTTTTAATTTATTTAAAAAATTTGTAATAAATTTTGAAAGCAAGAAGCTTGAATTTTCCAACTTTGTTTTTTTTATATATATAATTTTCAAATGAAATGTCATGGAGATTTTTCTTTATGTTTTATTCAAGGAGTTTTATAATTTTGGGTCTTACTTTTAGATATTTAACCTATTTTGAGTTAGTTTGTTATGTGATTCATAAAAAGGGTCCAACTATGTTCTTTTGCATGTGGATATCTAGTTTTCCCAGCACCATTTGTTGATGAGACTGTCTTTTCCCCAATGAGTTTTCTTAGCATTCTTGTTGAAGATCATTTGACCATATATGCAGGGGTTTATTTCTGGGTTCTCTATTCTGTTCCACAGGTCTATTTGTCTTTTTATGTCAGTGCCACGCTAATTTCATTACTGTGACTTTGTAATAAATTTTGAAAGCAAGAAGCTTGAATTTTCCAACTTTGTTTTTTTTATATATATAATTTTTTTGGATGTTCATAGTCACCTTAAATTTAAAATAAATCTTAGAAAAATTTTTTCTATTTCTGCAAAAATTCCATGGAGATTTTGATAAGTAAACCTACTTTTGTTCATGTTACATTTATGGTTTCTGTGGGATAATCAGGTTTAGTAGGTATTTGGTTTATGACTCAGAAGGTACTGAGGATGGAATAGGTTATCTTACATAGCATTCCTGCTTCTTAAAAAGATTTAGATAATTACTGCTTTCCAAAATTGCAGGGAGAAAAATTAAGCCCAATGTAAAAGGAGCTTCTGAGTGGTTGAAATTTTTCTTGTTTCTCTATTCTTCCATATAGTTTACATCCGGTATTTTAAAAATAAAAATAATTTGGCTTAATTCTTTTCAAAGAGAGAAGATAAGACTTTTCTAAATTTGAGGGGACTCACATTCTATAAAACAAGACAAAGGTTAACTTTTACCCTCCTCCCTTCCTCTGCCTAGCAGCACCCATATACAGCTTGGTGAGGTAGCTCAGAGCCAGGCTGCCAATTCGCCAAGGTCTTTCCCCACTATCACCAGCACCATAGCCCCACCACCATGTGCTCCCACCCCATCATTTTAAGGTGGAATAACAAAGACACAAAGCTAACCAGTGAAGAACTTCAGACCAGATAGATACATTCAACTGGGATGCAAAGTCCCAGGGAATACATCATAGACTTGTTCCTAACAAATTTCAGGCAGAATTTTTTTCTACTGGATGTATTTCCAAATATTTCTAGACAATATACCAAGCACTATAAAGAAGTCATATTCCAGGACTTTTCTCTCCTTTAGAAATTGTATGCCTCTTTAGGATACTAGAAATTGGGGTAAATATTATTCAGGAGTTTCTTTTTCTGGGTAGATATGTTTATGAAGTTTAATTGCCATTGACATCCTTGTTTTTACTCCATTTTCTATCAGCATCCAGAAGGAGGTTAAGTATTGGCTAAGGAATCTCTATCTCCACAATCACCTGTACTAAAATTACAAAGAGTACTTGTTTAAATTCATGGTCTTGGGACCATCTTCATACCTACTGAGGTCAGAGAATATAACCCAAGAGTCCATATTATAAACAAGCTCCCCAGGACATTTTTATGCATAGTAGCAATCTGAAAAACACTGAACTAAAGCAAGTACAAGTTTTACACAAAGAAATTCAACTAAAAAATAATAATCATAATTATAGAATAACAATGATTCTTGCATAGTTTCCAGTATAGGATAGATATTCACTCATGTAGTAGGACATTTTACAAGTTTATCATATATTTATACTTCATTAGATTCTCATATCCTTATTCCTGTTTCAGTCTTCTTAAATGTGTAGCTTATTTTTTAAGAAATATGATCGTAAAGTTCCTTTATTCATGTCACTTACTTTCTCTTTAAGATTGAATAAAATTCCCAATGCTATTTTATATCATGATTCTCATACTTGGGAAATCCTTTACACTAGCTGTTAAAACCATTAAGCTGTTGTCTTCAATTTAATCTTTAAGGTTGACCAGCCAGCATTGAGTCACTGTAATCTTCTAGGTCAGACAGGAAAAGAATTGACGTCGTTACAAAATACCACTGCGTAAGTGTCTTTGAGAAAATGGTAGCCAAGTGTACACAGTTGGGTAATGTGATGGGCATCAGTCCCCAAGCAGGTGAGCCAGAGGACCTGGCACCTGGCATTGCTCCCTTTGCGATGCTCTTGTGTGAGTTGTTGAGAATCTGTGACACACTTTCTCTGACATAACACATCTCAAGGAGATATCAAGGTGTTTCCTCTCTCAAGCAAATCAACCAGCCTATTAGGAATGATAATTTGGCACATGCTATGCTCAAGGGACAAATGTAATCAGGGATGTTTCATACAAAGGGGCTTCCACCATGAGCCAGCAATGTTGATCTGCAGCTAAAAACAGAGAGGCTTAAAAATAAACCTTCAACTTCTCACCCTGAACAATAAAGATGTTTTCCAGAAAATTACACACAATCTAAAGAGCTTGAGAGCTAGCCAGCTCCTTTCTCCAGCTTTTACTTTTTAAAACAGAAAAAAAATAAAAGAGGATCAGCTGATCTATTTGGTTTATCTCACTAATCTGTAACACTAACTGCCTCAAAGAGATTTATAATACAAAAATGCCAACTATCTTGTTGGCTTGTCTCTAGCTTTAAGAAACAAACAAAGTTATTATTAGCCATTGATCTAATATCCTAACTTAATATAAATACTTCCACGTCAGAAGTTAACATTAGTGTTCAACTCAGTTTTAAAGAGACATGCCAAGATACCTTGGTCCCTATCACACATTTATTCTCTCTCCTTCCCTTTCCCTGTCTCTCCCAGACTTCCCCAGATTAAGTCAAAGGGAAGAAAAACTTGGGATGACCATGTGAGGATGAAGAGATAGATTGGCCACATTAGTTGAAATCGCCCAAGGCTTGCAATGTGTGTACAAATAAATCCAGGAGCCAACTCACTAGCACAGAAGGGTCAAACATTGAAGACAAGGCAAATTATTCACTTTAAAATTAATTTTCAAAAAAATCATGGAGTCCTGTGGAACATTGTGTTCATTGTCTGCTTCATTTAGTCCCTGGGTCCTGATCAGTAAGACAGGAAAATGTGAGACATGCCTATGCAGTGAATCTAACTCTGCTAGACAGACAGACTTTTGCCCTAGTGAATTATTGCACAGGGAAGACTGTGATTAAAAACAAAGAGATTGTACTGACCCAGGACCCGCAAGACCCCAGTAGGAAGGAAGGGCGGAGGAGGTCAGACACTGAATATGCAGAGCAGTGGGACCATTTGCTGATTCATGTTTATATAGAATATCACTACAATCTTCCTATCACTGTTACCAGAACCACTCCATTCTAATAAATTATAATGCCCTTCTCTAAATCTTTGTGGTCTCCCTTTTCCCTACTGTGAAATTAAAGCAGTGCAAAGTATGACTTCCAGGGGTCCTTTCAATCTCTGGTTCTCAGTCCTTTTGCTTTCATGTATGGTGAGGGTTACAGCCCAATCCAGTGCCTGATGTGAGCCAGACAAGGCATGTGGCAGCCAGGAGACAAGTAGAGAATTCTGGGAGCCTTCTAATGCAGTCTGTCTTGGTCTCCGTGATGCAGGGGGTATTTCAGCCTCAGACCCGTGTTCTAGGATTCTCACTGCTCTCTTGTCCGTGAGTTGTCGTTAGTTGTTCTTTGTGTGAGTAGGAGTGAAGTCTGGAACAATTTATGTCACCATCCTGGTGATGACCTTTTTTTTTTTTTTTTTAATGACAGCCAATCTAGACAAATGCACTCAACATTCTAGTCCTGGGAATGTGGAAGCAGAGCTTGCTCAGGCTCTGCCTCTAGGAAGTGTGTGATTGGTTGCCTGGCACACCTCTGCCGGCCACTCAGCTCCTCCTGGCCTAGGTCTCTTTGTTTGCCCAGTGGGAGTGTCTATCCTGGTGGTTTTTAAAGCCTCTTCCAGCCAATGATTCCCTGGGGTGGAAGGCAAGATAGTTCCTTTTTCCTCTCTCTCAACCCTAAATTCAAACTCTCATACACAATATAAAAAAGTACACACCCAAGTTCTCACTCTCTCCGTATCCTGCCACCCGTGAGCCTCTGACTAGATTTGAGAGGAAGTAAGGAGGGGAGAGAGCAACCATTCAGTTTCATCTTAAAATTTCAACAGTGACTCTTGAGACCAGCATCCTTCAGAATGTGCCTGACCAGGCGGTGGCGCAGTGGATAGAGGATTGGACTGGGATGCGGAAGACCCGGTCCGAGACCCCGAGGTCACCAGCTTGAGTGCGGGCCCATCTGGCACCAGCTTGGACCCAAAGTCGCTGGCTCCAGCAAGGGGTGGCTCGGTCTGCTGAAGGCCCATGGTCCAGGCACATATGAGAAAGCAATCAATGAACAACTATGGTGTCGCAACGGCAACGAGAAACTGATGATTGATGCTTCTCACCTCTCTCCGTTCCTGTCTGTCTGTCCCTATCTATCCCTCTCTCTGACTCTCTCTCTGTCACTGGAAAAAAAAATTTCAACAGAATGCAAATCTTGGCAAATGCTCAGTGTCATATCTGTGTTAAAGAACAAGGGAAGTCTCCCAGATTTTGAATGCGGATGGAACTCCATCCTTCTGCACCAGTCAGTTTCAGTGAAATCTAAGCACTGCTCAGGTATATGGAAGTTGGGGAGGGAAGGAGAAACAGGCAGGAACTCTACAAAAGAATATAGGAAAGCAGGACTTTGGGACACGCTTAGGAAATGTCCAGTTCAAAGCAAAAGTCTTTATCGGTATTGAGAGAACTAATAAAACAATTGTGTTCCTGAAAGAGAGAAGCACAAAATACAAGTGTCAGATTTCTAAGAATGTGACTATAGAAAACCAAAGTCTGGAAGACAATTTCTTCACTCTTGCATTCAGTGTAGGTTTATTCATTATTTCCTTTCTTCTTTCCCCAGTAAATATTTACTGAGCAACTACTAAGCATTCCAGGACCATGTTTTGTGCTGGTTGTACTGTTGTATGTGATTTACTTTCATTATTTCAGTCTAATCAGTATGCAAGTGTGCGTGTGCCAGCTGGTTTCCACTATAAACTACCCATGTCATCAAGAACTTATGCTCCAGGGGTGGTTGGCCCACTACACATCCTAGACACAGCGCAGAGGAGGGTTTGTCAACCTTCTCTTATGCGGATCCCAGTTGGCACAAAGGATTTGTTCTTTAGCAGCCTATCAAAAATGGATATTTAGTGTCAATACCAATGACTTACTAATTAAGTAGAAGTGGGTTCTTACTGGTGAAAATACTCAAGACAGGGGAAATGGTGTAAAAGATTTAGACTTTTGGTCTGGGAAGATGAAAACTTCTGGAGATGGATGGTTGTGATGGTTGTACAACAATGTGAATGGACTTAATGCCATTGACCTGTACACTTAAAAGTTGTTATATTGGTAAGTTTATGATATGTATATTTTATAACACAAAAAATATTTTTAAGGTTTAAACACTGCCCATCCTTGCATAAACAAACAACAGTGACTCTTGAGACCAGCATCCTTCAGAATGGTCCCCAAGGCTTGGTTACTATGGGTCTGTGCGTCACCTTTACATTAGGAGGATTTCTGATTGCTCACTGCCAACTACAGTTCCAAAATAGGCTTGCAGGGCAGAGGTCAGCTAAGTTTTGCAGTAAATGCAGATAGTAATTATTTTACTCTTTGTGGTGCACACAGTGTCTCTTGCAACTACTCAACTCTGCTGTTGTATCAGGAAAGCAATCACAGACAATATCTAAATGAATGAATGTGTCTGTTTGCCAATAAAAGTTCTTTTACAAAAACTGAGCCCAGTGCTTAGTTTGCCATCCCCTATTCTAGCACACTGAAGTGTTGTAGCTTGTGATTTTGCCCTGTGTAATCTGTAACCTATAAGCCATTGAGAAGTTCGGGCTTTTGAGAGTAAGGTTCCTGTTCTTCTGGGTGGCACATCTCATAACACAATAGCTACTATTTCTTCACTGTAAATCTAGATGTCTAATATTTGGCTCTGCTAGTGACAGGTGGATAAATTCTGTCTGTTCTGTAACAGTACCAACCTTGTACTCTCAGATTGGCCATGTTTTATTATTCTATTAACCCACCACTTGCTTGGAATTATTAGTATTTGCTTAGAAATTTACTGCCTATGTGCATAAATAAGATATTTCTGTGGTTTAATTTTTTGTGCTACCCCTCTCTGTTTTTATTAGTAGGATATGTTAACCTTGTAGTAAGAGTTTAAAAGCACATTATTCTATGTGCTGAAATATTATATATGATATAAGAATGGCCTACTTTTTTCGCAAAATAAATAGATTCTATACATAAAATTATGCAGTCCCTACCTTGCGGAGAGCTGATCTTTGATCACAATTTCAAGCTTTTTACCTTTTTTATAAGTCAATTTTAGTCATTTATTATTTCTCAGGTGATTGTCTATTTCAACTAGGTTTCCAAATTTATTAACACAAAATGTTTACATAGTGTATTAGTCTGTTAGGGCTTTCATAACAAAATACCATCCAAAAGTGGGTGACTTAAACAACAGAAATTTGTTCTTTCACAGCTCTGGAGACTAGGAGTCCACAGTCAAGGTCCCCCTTGGAGGCTCTGAGAGATACTCTGTTCCATGCCTCTCTCTAGCTTCTAGTGGATGCAAGCAATCCTTCAAATTTGTTGGCTTGTAAACATATCACTTATATTTCTGTGTCCATCTTCCCCTGACGGGGTGTGTGTGTGTGTGTGTGTGTGTGTGTGTGTGTGTGTGTGTGTGTCTAAATTTCTCTTTTCTTGAAGGACTGTTTTCTCTGAGAGCTACGTTGGCTGGATTTAAATATGTAAAGCACTTGCTCATTTGTAAAATTTTTACATTGCAATTTTTATTTCTTTCCTAACCCAGGAGTATTTGGGAAGTATATTATTAAATTTCCAAGTGCTTGGGTTTTTCTTTTTTTCTTTCTCTTAACTAGTTTTAATTGTCTATTTCTCATTTTACTGCACTCTGTTATTGTTTGTGGCCTGCATTATTTCCACTGTGAGGACAATAAAGTTTTCCTTATGTGTCTGTTAAATAAAGCAAGTTAATTATGATATTCTAGTCCTCCAGTCCTTTTCTTATTGAGGTATAATTGACATATAACACTATATTAGTTTCAGGTGTATAGCTTAATAATTCAATATTTGTATAAATTGCAAAATGACCACCACAAAAACTTTTGCTAATATCTGTCATCTTAACTAGTTACAAAATTTGTTTTTGTGCTGAGAACTTTTAAAATCTCTCTTTGCAGCTTTCAAATATGCAATACAGTATTATTAACTATAGTCACTGTGCTCTATATCACATCCCCATGACTTATTAGCCCCCTATATAGTCTTACTAACTTTTTGTCTAATTTGTCTATTAAGAAATATGTTCATCTCTCACAATAATTAAGGTTTTGTTTATTTTTATCATATTCCTAAACATTTTAGTTTTTTATTGTTCAAAGTTAATGCAACAAGGCACATAAATATCCATGACATTAAACATATTCTTGGTCAGTTGTGCATTTGGTCAGTATCATGGGAGGCCTTATGGCCTGCTACGCAAGAGCTGATGTCTGGATCCATGTACAGCTCTGCCACCAACACTGTGCTCCAGGGGCGATTTCACTGCTCTGAGCATCTGTGCTTTGTTTCTGAAGTGAGATCATAGGGTCATCAGGAGGCTAGCTTCTGGCACATGATGAATTCTCAAAAAATACTATCTAGGACAGTGGTTCTTAACCTGGGTTCTATCGAACCCTAGGGGTTCAATGAGTCAGTCTCAGGGGTTCGGAGAAGCCTCTGCTGCGGAAGCCAGAATAAAGTAATACCGTAATTTGTTGTGAGTTCATGCACTTTGTTGGTTTTGTTCTTTGAGCAAGGTGATATTCATGCATGGCTCATTTTGTGCACCAGTAAAAAAACATATACCTATGTCTTGAATTTGGAAAAAAAATCATAATTTATTTATCACTAAAGAAGGGTTCGGTGAATGCGCATATGAAACTGGTGGGTTCAGTACCTCAAAAAAGGTTAAGAACCACTGATCTAGGATGATGATGATGATGACTATTATCCACAAGCTAAGAAAGGTTCTTATATTTCTTTAATGACTGAAAACAAATCAAAACAGAAGTAATATTTCATGCCAAGAAAATTATATAAAATTAAAATGTCAGTGTCCATGAACACAGTCAGTACTGTTTCTTTATGCATTACCTATCTGCTTTCACGTTACAGTGGTAGACTTGAGTAGGCGCAAAACACACAAAACTGAAATATTTGATGTCTGGTCCTTTACAGAAAAAGCTTGCTAACTTCTGCTTCAAACCATTCACCCCACCCAATATACATTCCAGATTTTATTATCATATTACTTTTCTGCTTACAAGGAAATAAGTACATAAACTTTTTAACCTGGTATAAGTAATCCTTTATGATCTAGTCCAAGTCTACTACTTTTCCTCTTTTTACATTTTTTTTTTTAGCAAGCGAGAGAGAGCAGACTAACTGAGACAGACAAGTGGAAGGGAGAAAGATGAGAAGCATCAACTCATAATTGTTGCACCTCGGCTGTTTATTGATTGCTTTCTCATATGTGCCCTGACTAGGGGGCTCCAACTGAGCCAGTGACCGCATGCTCAAGCCAGCGACCTTGAGCTTCAATTCAAGCCAGCAATTTGGGCTTCAAGCCAGTGACTTTTGGGCTCAAGCCAGCAACCAGGGGGTCATGTCTATCAGCCCACACTCAAGCCAGCAACCCCTCGCTCAAGCTGATGACCCCACACTCAAGCCAGTAACCTTGGGGTTTTGAACCTGGGTCCTCAGCATCCCAGGCCAACACTCTATCCACTGTGCCACCACCTCGTCAGGCTTTTCTTTTTTTTTTTTTTCAATTCTAATAGTCACATGATAGAACAACACAAAAATTCTCATTATGACCAAAATGTATCAATCATATTTATCATCTTTGTTAAATAGTTCCTTCTGCCTCAAATTTTCTTCCCCTCTTGTGAGTCTGAAAACCTTTACTCATTGTCAAAAACCCAATTTACTTTTATAGAGATAAATTTTACATACAATAAAATGAAGAAAGCTTAACTGTATAATTCAATGAGTTTTACAAATATACACATGGTATAACCAACACCCAAATCAAAATACAGATCAATGCACATCAATGCAGAAAGTTTCTACTTGTCCCATTCATCAAGACTTCCTCCCAAGCACTACTATTCTCATCACTTTTCATTGTTGTCTAGTAGTCCGGTGTGTGATTCAATTGCTATACATGTAATCCCTCTCTTATTAATAGCCATTTGGGTTATTTCTAGTTTGGGGCTATTATGAATGAAGCTGCTATGAACACTCTTTGCATGTCTTTTTTTGTGTGTATATAGGTTTTCCTTTTAGTTCTTAGGAATTTCTAGCTCATCGGCTATGTGTGTATTTAACTTTATAAAGAACTGCCAAGCAATTTTCCATAGTAAATGTATCCTTTTTTTCCCTCTTTTTTTAGTGAGAGGAGATGAAATAGTGAGACAGTCTCCCCCATATACCCCAACCTGGATCTGCCCAGCTGCCTCATCTGGGATTGATGATTGAGTACTGAGCTATTTTTAGCACCTGAGGCTATCAACCTTGGACCAACCAAGCCATCTCCAGCACCTGGGATCCCACTTGAACCAAGAAGCCACTGGCTTCAGGAGGGAAAGAGGGAGAGAAAGGGGAGAGGGAGAGGAAGAGAAGCAAATGGTCACTTCTGTGTGCCTTGATTAAGAATCAAACTCAGGACATCCATATGCCAGGCCAATGCTCTATCCACGAGCCACTGGCCAGGTCCAGTAGCTGTATCATTTTATACTCCCACCAGCAACTTATGATTTAATTGTTCTTCATCCTTGCCAATATTTGATATTTTTATATCTTTATAAATATGAAGTGTACCTCATTGTGATTTTAATTTGCCTTTCTCTGTGACTAGTGATGTTTAGCACTTTTGCCTGAGCTTACTGGCTATTTGTCTGTCTTCTTTTGTGATGAGTCTTTTGCCCATTTTTTCAGTTGGGTTGTTCTTCATATTGTTGATTTGTAAGACACTTTATTCTAGAATCTAGATCAAGTACTGCAAACATTTTTTCTGAAACTATATGTTCTGCAAACATTTTTCTCAAACTGTAGCTTCCCTCTTCATTTCCTTAACAGTATCATTTGAAAAGTGAACATTTTTAGAAGTTTTACTCTTTTCCATTGATCTATTTGTCTCTACTTACACCAATCATATACTGTCTTAATTGCTGTAACTTTATAGTACATGTTTTCTTCATTTTCCAAGATTGTTTTTGCCTACTCTAGATTCTTTGCATTTTCATAAACATTTTAGAGTCATCTTATCTATTTCTAAAAATAAAAATAAAAAGACTGGTGGATTTTGATTGGTATTGCATTGAATCTATAAATAATCAATTTGGGGATAATTAACATATTAATAAAATTTAATCTTCCAATCCAAAAGTATGATGTATCTCTCTATTCAGTTATGTCTTCATTAATGTTTCTATAATGCTGCTTTCATTTTCAGTATGGAGTATAAAGTATAATTTACACTTGATCTTAGCCAAAAGGTCAAGAAGCAATAAGGAATATAAAGTAAATTTAATTTTGCTGTTCTATTTTTGTTGTTGTTAGCACATTGAAATACATTTTTCATATTGATCTTATACCCTATGACTCTGCTAAATTTACTTATTAGTTCTAAGAGATTTTCTTGTAGATTCCTTGGAATTCTCTATACAATTATGCCAAAGACCCAGGTTTAATGTCATCTCCTTTTAAACCTTTTCTTAACTCTCTCAGACAGAATCTGTTATTCACTGTGAAAATTCATAGTGCTGTGTTGGTATCAGTGAGTGCCTCCTTTACAGCCATCATTGTCTATGGTGCAATCACTTGTTTACCTACTGTACTCTCACTGAGAAAATTGTCATTTTTAAATTTTTTGTTTCCACTTTTTGGGGCACAAATTATATCTGTGTGATGAATGAATGAATGAATGAATATATAGTCTGAGTTTTCTGGGTTAATTATTCCAAATAAGTATTTCAAACATTGTTTTTTGCCCTATACTACCCAGGCTGTGTATCTCACTCTAAAACCAAACAGCAAACCAGAGCTAGATGCTCTGCCCAGTGCGAGCACAGAAATAAAGGTGGCTAGAAGGTAGAGGATGGAAAGTTTCACATTCTGTATATTGTTAAGATGACAATGCACTTACACGTGTATCTCCTACCCAAATTTCACACCTCTTCTTTCCTTCCTTTCTCAAAAATAGCTAGAACAATATAACCATATATTCCAAAGTGAAGGTGGGACACCTTAAGGCGGTGCGGAATCAGGAGAGCTTACTCCTTGAACTTCTCCTTTCTCATACTTAACACATGGGTTTGGGACCAGATGATCTTAATTTCCAGGTCTAAAATTCTCCTTATGCTTATGGTTTGGGCAGGAAAATCTCATACACTGCTAAGTCCTACATATTGTTTATTATTCAGTACTATTTGCATTCCCATCACTTCATGGTCAACAAATTAACTCATATTTATTAAATGTTTTATGTATTCCTACAATGTAAGACACTTTTTTACTGAGCAAGTACTCTTCAATGACAAGGCAAATGAGAGACAACGTGTGCCCTTTTACAACCTAAAAGCTCTACTTGATGTAATAAATATTTCCTATTTCGAGCCATGGAAGACGCTTATACTTTCCTTCCTTGAGGCAGGCCAAAAGAAGAGAGTGTGCAGCTAGTAACAAGTCTGGACACATGTTTTCACATGTTCTCCTCATTTCCCCATTTCCCTGAACATGGGATTTGTACCTTCCCAGAGTTTCACCAAGATCCTTGTACCCTATATTTAACAAGATTAAAAACCAGCTATTATTCATTAAGTATTTGATGGAAAGAGAAAACAAAGAAGCCAATACTCTTTACCGGGAGAAGATCCTCAGCCAACCTTTCAACATTGTCAAACCTAATTGAAAAGACATAAGCTATAGTAGAACATGTCCAGAGTTGAATCCATCTTCACCAACTGGATAGCCAGGAGAGGATCATTCTGGAGACACATACTTAGAGGCACAGTTCTAAACTCTCAGTGAGAACCTGAATTTAGGGTTCCTAACTACAGTTTTCCCATCTGTGGTCCTGCATCCAATTTAGAGTTGTAATCAGAATTCTCTTAACAAACAAAACATATTGAAGTGAGTAAAGATAAATTACGTCTCATGAAGCTTTTGTTTACATGTGTGTGTGTGTGTGTGTGTGTGTGTGTGACATATACTGGGTCACATATAAAATGTATTCAACTGTGGGTGACAGGCAAGAGGTTCACAAGCCTCTCTCATAGCCCTCAGGTTCTTTTCCTTTAAAAAGTAAAACAAAACATTCTGCATTAAAGGGTAAGAGCTAGATGAGGACAGTAATAAAAAATTCATCTTTTTTTTCCAGGGAATAGATGGGGGAGGGCTAACCTTGCATTTTTCATAGTTAGTAGGAGAGCTGGAGGTAGGTAAACTTAAATCACAAGGAAAGCCACAATTAGCTTATCTCCCTGACAAGTTTCAAGGTACTTACCTCAGAGAACCCACCTTTCAATACTTTATTTGGTAAACCAGAGCTAAAGAACTAAATTAAGTCTTCTTATTTATTGACTATATCTTTCTCCTCTAATTTGCTTTAGATCCAAGAAATGCAGAAAATATATTTTATAGGGTCCTTTTTAGCACCTATGGTATTCAGGGGTCAGATACTCAAATCTTGGCTGTCATTTATAAACCATATAACATAGCACAAAATGCTAACTTTTCTATGTGTTGTGAAGATTAAATGAGAATAAACATGAAAAGTGCTTAGAGCAGTCAGCACCCTTATTACCCAGGCTAGCATCTATTGGACGGGGACATGTTAAAAGACTCCTCTCTGGTCTGAGGGACTTGCATTCCACTTGGGAAACAGGAAGGTGTGCTCCTATTAAACATATTTTGGGTAGCATGATGGTAGAGTGGGAAGAATATGGCCTTAGGAGCCTAGACTTGAGCTCAAACCCTTGTTAACTCACTGAGTGACCTTGTGTGATTTAATTAGCATCTGAACCTATCTCCCCTTTCCTGAAATGCATATCTAATGCTGCAATGGAGATAATGTTTGTAAGGCATTATCTGGAATGGACTGACTCCTGTTAATTTTCTTTTTCCCCTTTATAACAACTTCACAGGAAGACTAGGTAATCCTCCTTTGAGGGCCCCTCACTGTGCATTCCAGAAGTTCTTGGTGATTATTTCAAAGTCAGGGCATTGCCCTTCTGGACACAACTAAGAGTAGACCACAAGCAAATGTCACTTGTAATAGTCAATCGAAGTATCTCTGTGCAATCTGCAATATCCCAGATCTGTAAAACAAATTGTCACTCCCACCGGAATTGTCCTATTATCACTGGAGCCATTTTTCTTGATAAATGATTTAAAATGTGAAAAATAAAAATGTTAGAGATCCTTAATTCTCCTCTTACTACTATGTTGGGCAGATAAAATATGGTATGCTCACTTTGTTAAAGATGGCGCTGCCCACATGGAAGCCCATCACCCAGGTGATATTATTTGCCTTTATGCTTGGGATGGATATGGGGGAAAGGCTGTAATGTAAGCAGGCCAGGTCATTATAGCCTAAGGCTTAGCTTTAAGAGTAAGCTCTTCTCCACGCCCTTGATTGATTGGATGATGTAGGGTGGTGATGTAGGAAGGAATCCCATTATGCCTCAGATGGGTGACTTTGTATCAGACTTCCTTGTTTGTATAATTGGATTAAGGGTTTGGATTCTACATTATAAAGTGGGCGGACCGGTAGCCAGATCTCGCTCTCTCTCGGTTCCTGGGTTCCTGAGATTAGTATAGAGAGGAGAGCAGAGTAAGGCCACGTGAAGGCCAGGAGAAGCAGCCGAGATGGCAGAGTGCTGAGGAAGAAGCCAGTTTAAGAGTTTGTGCAGGAGGAGATGGGAAACAGAGGTGAATAAGTCTGGTGAGCTAGAAAGCTTTGATGCTAGGAAACTCGGATAAGTCAGTAGCTTTGTGAGCACTGAATGTGTGGGTTTTGGAGCCCAGTGTGTGTTTTTGCTTGCCCGCCGGGTGCAAGCTAGAATTAAAGCTGGTGGCTCACCAGTTTTTGGCTCCTGTGTTTCATTACCGACTGTTCGAATCCAATGCGAACCTGCATGGGTCAGGTTGCTGTGATCCCGGCCCTGGCTACTGGCTTTACATACTACCATTTCTATTTTTAGCTATTACCTTGTACTCTTTGTTCACATGCAGACTTAGTTTCTCATGGTTTCTGTCAAGGACTAAACTATTTATATTCTATTTTTTTTAACTATATTACTGTTGGGCAGATAATATATATTATGCTCACTTTGTTAAGAATGGCGCTGCCCACATGGAAGCCCGTCATCCAGGTGATATTATTTGCCCTTATGCTTGAGATGGCTGTGGGGGGAAAGCAGTAATGTAGGCAGGCCAGGTCATAGCCTAAGGCTTAGTTTAAGAGTAAGCTCTTCCCCACACCCTTGACTGATTGGATGATGTAGGGTGGTGATGTAGGGAGGAATCCCATTATGCCTCAGATGGGTGGCTTTGTATCAGAGACTTTCTTGTATGTATAATTGGATTAAGGGTTTGGATTATCTATGCTATAAACTGGGGCAGTCCGGGAGCTGATATCTCGCTCTCTTGGTTCCTGAGTTCCTGAGGTTGGTATTAGAGAGGAGAGCAGATTAAGGCCATGTGGAGAGGAGAAGCAGCCAAGATGGTGGAGTGCTGAGGAAGAAGCCAGTTTGTTAAGAGTTTGTGCAGGAGGAGATGGGAAACAGAGGTGAATAAGTCTGGTGAGCTAGAAACTTTTGATTCTAGGAAACTCGGATAAGTCAGTAGCTTTGTGAGCACTGAATGAGTGGGTTTTGGAGCCCAGTGTGTGTTTTTGCTTGCCCGCCGGGTGCAAGCTAGAATTAAAGCTGATGGCTCATCAGTTCTTGGCTCCGGTGTTTCATTGCCATCTGTTCGAATCTAATGTGAACCTGCACGGGTCGAGCTGCTGTGATGGTGGCCTTGACTACTGGCTTTACATTTGGCGTAGTCTTTGGCAGGATTCGATACAGTTCGGCATGGAGCCACCACCACCTTTGAGTGGTGGAGTAGAGGACTGGTTGCTGTTTTGGTTTCCCATAGCTGTTTTTTGGGGGACTGTAGGCTGGCTGACTTTTATAGCCATGCGTGAGGAAACCAAGAGCTCTATGGAGGAGGCTTCCCAGGACCGGCAAACCGAGCAGTTGAAGGAGCTGGAGGAAACGTGGGAGAAACAGATGCTGACCCTGGAGCTGAAGGAAGCGCTGGAGGACGCTGACCAGGTTTGCGAGATTCACCTGGAAATGGAGCAGACGCTGGAGAAGGAATCACAGGTTCGTGAGTTGGAGATTGCTCTGGATGTTGTAGAGAGCCAGCCGCGGCATGAGGCTGAGGCTGAGGCTGAGGCAGGGGCTGTAAGCCCCATGGAGCAGAAAGCAGCAGCAGCAGGGGGCTCGAGCCCGGCGTTGGGAGCTGATGTTTCCAGTTCCTCTTTGGAGGATGAGGAGAATCCAGCTGGAGTTGCAATCAGCAGTCTCCAGAAGATGAGAGCCCAGCTGAAATGGCAGAAAGTGTCTGCCAAGCTCCTGGTAGGTCTGCGATTTTGGGACATAGGGGTGGATGCCATCATGCTCCCCAGAGCAGAGATGGAAATTCTGACTGCCATGGCCACGTGCTCCTTTTTGGGACAGTGTACAAGCTGCCAGGATGGCAGGAATGAGGGGGGAGGCTAAAGCCCCATGTGCGTGGACTGATTTCCTGGACTACAACCCGAGTGAGCACTGGCTCTTTTACTGAATGGACTTACGGATTTTGGACAATGTGAAATACCCTGATGGGGGTGGGGGTGGCTTTGCTAGAGGCCCTCCTGCCCCAGGAAGCCTTTCAAATGGCAAGAGAGAAGGCCGAGGACATTTTGCGCTTTTGGGAAAGTACTCAGAGACTGGTGAAATGTGTGTACCTTTGTAATTGTTGAAACTGTATGATTTGTGCTATTGCTGTAATTTGTGTAATGTACTCATTTCCTTGTACAGGGATACCGGTGATGTAAATTGTGGGTAGTAAAGTGAGCATAGGGGTGGATTGTTGGGCAGATAATATATATTATGCTCACTTTGTTAAGAATGGCGCTGCCCACATGGAAGCCCGTCATCCAGGTGATATTATTTGCCCTTATGCTTGAGATGGCTGTGGGGGGAAAGCAGTAATGTAGGCAGGCCAGGTCATAGCCTAAGGCTTAGTTTAAGAGTAAGCTCTTCCCCACACCCTTGACTGATTGGATGATGTAGGGTGGTGATGTAGGGAGGAATCCCATTATGCCTCAGATGGGTGGCTTTGTATCAGAGACTTTCTTGTATGTATAATTGGATTAAGGGTTTGGATTATCTATGCTATAAACTGGGGCAGTCCGGGAGCTGATATCTCGCTCTCTTGGTTCCTGAGTTCCTGAGGTTGGTATTAGAGAGGAGAGCAGATTAAGGCCATGTGGAGAGGAGAAGCAGCCAAGATGGTGGAGTGCTGAGGAAGAAGCCAGTTTGTTAAGAGTTTGTGCAGGAGGAGATGGGAAACAGAGGTGAATAAGTCTGGTGAGCTAGAAACTTTTGATTCTAGGAAACTCGGATAAGTCAGTAGCTTTGTGAGCACTGAATGAGTGGGTTTTGGAGCCCAGTGTGTGTTTTTGCTTGCCCGCCGGGTGCAAGCTAGAATTAAAGCTGATGGCTCATCAGTTCTTGGCTCCGGTGTTTCATTGCCATCTGTTCGAATCTAATGTGAACCTGCATGGGTCAGGCTGCTGTGATGGTAGCCTCGGCTACTGGCTTTACAATTACCCTATAAAATAGCTCCAGAGTAGATCATCTTGTAAAATTTTTATATTGTCAAATGAGTAATATCTTTAGGTACATTAAGAGGCTACAACAAGCCTCTTTATGAGAGTTTTTTTTCATTTTCCTCTTAACTGACTCTTTGAAAAAATTATGAAGTCTTTGATGTATTATATTTGTAATGTACTCCCCAATAAAAATGAGAATGGCCTTTTGTGAACAAATAGTACATTCTTTATCTCACGCAGCCAGAAATTGATCTGGGGCTGATTTCAGACTTGGTAATTTGGGATACAAATACATTCAAACAGACCTGCCCTTAGAATCCATTCGGGCAATGCACACATCTCATTTAAAAATGGCCGGGAAAAGCAATGTGTGTATTTCAGCAGTGGAGTCCCATGACAAATCACGCGACATCTTAAGAGATAAAAATTGCCCTGGACTTACAGGAAGTCTGGAGCAGAGTTAAAGGAATGGGGAAGGGAGAACAGGAGGATAACAGGACAAGTAATCTGTTGCACATCCATTGTGTGCAGCAAGAGCAAACGGAAAGGGAGCTCAGTGTGCTTGAAGAGGTAGGATGTAAATCTGTCCTTCTGAATGGGTATTATGTCCTATCAAGTCTATTGTTTCATGGAGCCTAGGCCTAACAATATCCCATTGTGGCAAATGCAAAGGTCAGTTGGTTAAATCCTA
This sequence comes from Rhynchonycteris naso, assembly GCA_037038555.1. Taxonomy (NCBI): domain Eukaryota; kingdom Metazoa; phylum Chordata; class Mammalia; order Chiroptera; family Emballonuridae; genus Rhynchonycteris; species Rhynchonycteris naso. Next base: position 238,019,758 of record CM072998.1, read on the forward strand.
GTTTTCCAGATCTCCCCCGTCATTTTCAGTCTCCAGGACTGTACCCCTGAGGATGGTTGTGCTCTCACTGCCTGGGCTGCCAGCCTGCTGGCTGTGTAAGTAAAGATGGCTTACAGGCTCCTTGGTCTGATTTAAGATCACTAAAAGTCTCTTGACCTTGCTCTGATTTTTATTAAGTGTAAGGACTGTAGCATGCATTTCCAGAAAGATGACATGGGAAAAACTATCTCTGAAACTGCCATTGCAGAGCCTACTGCAAATCTGAGAAGTCATTTTTGGAACTACAAGGATGCTTCACACAGATGGAAGATGCTCTTAAGGGTTTCATGTAAATCAGTGGATAGTTTGATATTTTCATTTTAAAGGGAACTTAAAGACCAGCTTCAATTGCAAGAGACTGTTTGCTTTAAATAAGCCTGGAATGGGCTTATTTAATACTAAGCAGATTTTTTCATTCCTGGGCTAAAACAAAAATATGACTACCAGGTGTTCTTCCTGCACACAGATATCTTGGTGATGTGGCACAAGATCTGGATAACCAGCCAACTGGAAATGGTTGATAAAGAAGCATTGGGATGATAGAAAACTGCCTGGAAGTCATCTACTTCATGTTCAATACCTCCCAGATGAAGAAGGTGATAACTCCTAATGGGGAATGTGATAACGTCTAATGTCAGTGTGTTCTGTGTTCATGTTCTTTGCCTTTTCCTTCTGGTCTGGGTCAGAGGATCTTGGTACAGAGTGACCTTGTAACAAAACTTCCAGACAAGAATGCCTGCTGGGCATGGGAGGTCACAGAAAGAAGAGGCTGGCTGGGTCTTGGGTGTTTTAGGATGATTCCTTTGAAAAGGGATGAGTTGCAGAGTTGAAAATGTATTCCTATGTCTGGTCAGGGAACCTGTGGAATGTAATAGGAAGAAAAGCATCCCAGCCCTGACACTCCCCTTCCCTGAGTGACTGTAGGTTAAATGCTCAACCTCTCTGTTGTGTCCCTTCCTCTGTATATAGCATGGGAGTGTTAACTGTCCTTTTTTCTTCCCTATGATACTGTCAAGGAAACAGAGACCCAAATTCAGTGAAAATGCTGTATAAAAGTAATTTATTTGTATTTTGTATTGATTAACAAACATTTAGGAAATAATGGCACTTGAGCTTGCAAGCATGGCATACTTCTTTCAGGAGCCATTAGTAACAGGTGAACATCTTCTTAGCACATCCCCTCCCCCTTTTTTTTACACCAACTAGTTGAGAACTGCTTTCCTTATTTGCAGAGGTTGTATTTCTTTCTTTCCTCCATGGGGGTTGGAGTATTGGGGTACCTACTGATAACTAAGGCCCAGCAGGAAGCCCATTAGGTCTAAGCTCTGTAGAAAAGGTGGAAATAGGCTGAGGTAGGGGTCTTGTTGGAAAATAAACTATAATACACATTTCTCCTGTTAGGACCATTTGATCAAACCCAATTTTGGATAAACAAGACTTAGGTGACATTTTCTACATGATGTTATGATCATCTTAAATTAAAATTCTGCTTTTTATGTGTCTGGCTATGTTATATATTTTTAAGATTCTTTGGGTCCCAATTTTTTAGATATATAGCCAATCCTCTGATTTATTAAGCATAATCCTTTTTCCTATTTGATTGTAGAATACAGTGCTCTCTAAGTCAGCACTATACTCTCTTCACCAGTTTCAAGGGAATGCTTAGGTAGTATGGGTACATGAATATTACATGGAAACTTTGTTATGATATAATAGGAAAATAATAAGTTTTCATTCTTCCATGTGATTTATTCATGCTCTGTTTCCCCATCTGTGAAATGAGGCATTTGGATAAGATGATCCCAACTTGTTCAAAAATGGAGTAAACAATATCCTTTCACTCTGGGGATTTGCTTTTCTGTTTCTGTCCCACCCACCCTTTCCTCGACCTCAATAGCTTAGTAAATAGTCAATCCATTTTCAGGGACTAAAACTCAGGGGAAGGGGGAAGGCTCATGGATTCCTCTGGTCCACTCCACCCTCACTCACTTTTCCAATAGGTACCAATAGGAAAATCCAAAATTTCTCTGAGCAGATTAGCAATCACATGGGGATTGACTCATAAAACAAAATCTGTGCTAGGTTCTGAAAATGCAAAATAGGTGAATGCCTTTTTTGAAGGGTCTTTGCCTCTTAGTGGAGGAGAGAGTCAGAGAAACAGGGCTGCGTATAACAAAGTCAGTGCTCTGCAGAGCACATGCTCAGGTAGGAGAAGCATACAGCACTAGTCAATTGAATGCTGCATCAATAAACAGATCTCACAGCAGTACCGGTTCAGATTTGTGGGGCTACATGGCTAGCGTATACCAAATGGAGTAAACCATAAAGTATTGAAACTCTAAGAGCCATTGAGCTACTTTCTAAACATTCTAATATAATCAGATTTCATTCTGTTCGAGGTGAGAGACCAGTGGACAGAGATTCAGGTCTCCATTAACCTTCAAACAATGGGGCTGATAAAGCCCTCTCTTCAAACAATGTCTTGGTGATCACTTTATCAGATGTAATTACATTTTCTAATCTTACAGTGACTTTCTCGCAGGTACTGAAGGACTTGGGTTAAGAATCTTCCCAAAGATTATCTGTTAGATTCCATTCAGTCTAAGCTTTATTAAGCATTGTTCTAGCTCTACAGGTGGTGTCAGAGCAAAGCAATCCCCTAAACCCGGACAGATTGACCCCCAGTGCTAGGGGCCATCTAATCAATGCCTATCTCTGAAAAATGTCATCACTACAACACCCATGCCCCTCCCTTCTGCTTGTGGAGCCTGAGAGTGATACAACCTCAAAGGCATGTGGTGAAATTTCGATTTAGGAGGTGTCTTATTTGTTCAGTGATATCACCTGAGCTATAGTCACCTCACAGGTGAAATTTGGATTACACATCAAGCTCATGGTTGCTAGACCAAAAGATTTCACATACTAGGAGGCTGTCAGTGTGATGATCTGATTAAAGACAAGTGCTGATTTAATTATAAGCCCCTTTACCTTCTCAGTAACAAAAGACATCACTATACCTAAAGTTACAAGATTAAAAACCTTGGTATTTCTCTCTTTTCAAGTAAGAACCTTAAATATCTGGTTAAATCAAAATCAAACAAAAAAGAAATAATAATTGCAAGTCCATTCTTTGGAAATAACAGCCAGTACCTTTATTTCTAATGCTTTGGTTCCCATCCTTAAACTGTCAGGGCTTATCCTTAACCTTTGCACATTATACCCAAGTTCTTCATGGGGTAGCTGTTAAATGTGATACAGTAAAGTTGTTCTTATGAAAAAATTCTTCTATATTTTTGTTCAAAATTTGTTCTTTCAGAAGTGATCCATGTTTTTGACATTCAGTTAATTCAGGTACTTTAAGATGGTCAGTGGTGAGAAGGGATAAATTATCTGGTCTGGTGTGATCAGAGAAGTCATGCCCAATGCGGGTTGGACAACTAGTGCCCTAGGCCCAGCCTAGGGCAACGTGGTACTCAAAAAGATTATCACAGCTCTCCTACTAAACCAGCTCTGTGACCAACAGTCACTGGGCCTCTATGTAGTTTGAAATTTATATTTTCATGAGAAAATGGGACCAGTGATGTCACTTTTGGGCCTAAAATGCATATTCTGAGGATTATGTTGGTCAAGCACAGATAGTCCATTTAACACTGGGACTTAAACTGGACAGGGGGCTTTCTTTCTTTTACCATCTTTAACTTATGGAAACTATTAATCTAATTTATTTAAAGAAAGTGGTGCCAATAATACCAAGATGAAGACTGTCAGAAAAAAAATCATCACCACTTTTTTAAAACTATATTTATTAAATTAACATTTATTACCAAGTGCTAGGTAAGCTCTTTAAAAGGAATCACTGGATTAAACCTCACACCAATGTTTGTGGTAGGTACTGTTATCATATCCATTTCTAGAATGAGGAAACGGGTGCAGAGAGTGAAGAATATTCTCAGAGTCATACATTAGTAAAAAGTGGAGCTCAGATTAGAATGAATTCAACTCACATGTTCTTTACTATTATCCATCGTATCTAAAATTCATAGTGATTCAAATTGCATTTCGTCTGTGAACACCAGGGATTTCAGAGTGTTGTTGTTTTGTGTATGTGGTTTTTTGCACAGAGCAGTGTATTATGCCAGATGGGGACTGGGACTGACCTAAATCCTTCTTTACTTACATGAACTTGGCTTTTTGTTTAAATTTCTTTTATAGTCCTCTAAGGTAAAATCTGTAGGTTCTTGAGTGAATTAGAAGAAAATGTCAAAAATGCTAGTGGGGTAAAGAAGAGCATTATAGTGATTGAAGGAAATAATTATATCAAACTGCTTTAATCAACTGAATTACTCTCCATTTGTTGTACAGATAGAATGGGGTGATCAAAACCAATTCGTGTTCTTTCTTTGGGGAATGATCACTGCAATTAGTAAAGTTTCTGAAGATGTTTAACAACCCTACCCTACCTCCCCTTCTCTCACTCCCAATTAGGCAATCAGTCCTAGAGGCCTGAGGATCTCAACTCTCTGTGATACACACAGAGGTTGGAAAAAGATGCTTGTAAGCAAGCAAGCTATGCAAAGACTTTGTAGAGGACATTGAAGTTCATGAATGGAATGACCTCCAAGCACATTTCCAATTTTCCTTTGTATTAGAGAACATAGTCTGAAACTACAGTGAGCAAGAATTAAAAGACAAAGCCTATTTTCCATGAGGGAGGGTTCTTCTCCACAGAATATCCTTCCTCTTATATTCTTACAAAATGATGATTAGCTGACCCTCTAAGTGTGGAATTCCTCTTAAATCTCTGGCCACCCTGCCCATCAGCTAACACTGAACTCTTCCATAGCCTCCCATAGCTGTGGACAGGTACCAAGAGAAGTGGGTGGGACAGGACTTTGAAGCCAATGCCTGTGCAAAGGCACCAGGAGAGGAGAGAACACTCAAGCGGCTCACAAACACTGAGCAGAGGTCCTTCAATTTGGTTGCTAATTAGAATCACCTGGGGAGCTTAGGAAAGTCCCCATGCTCATATTGCACCAAAAATTAATGAATATGATCTCTGCGGTCAGGACACAGACATCTGTGATCTCAATATGGCCATGTCTGAGACACCATGGATTTCAGAGAGTGGGCCTAAAGAAAGACTAGGTATAAAGATGAGAGCTGGTGTTGAAAAGCATGTGGTAGAGATAGTGGGGCTTTCAATAAGGTTTCTGTTTTTCAATTATGAGAGGAGCATGACCAGATGTTGCAGGTGCCTAAGAAATGGGAAGACAATAGTGAAACAGGAAAGAGAGTGAAGAGGCTGCTCTGAAAGCTAGACAGGAGATGGTAGTAACTGACCAACCCTAATTCCATATACAGTCAGGATCCAGAGCACACAGAAGGTAGGGTTGAGATAGTAGAGGAAGTGATATAGGAAAAGTCAGGGAATGGGGACAGCTACATAACCAAAGGGGATGAATAATGAAGACTGGGTCATGATTGTCTAAAGCAGCCTCATAGACCTCTCCTGCAACTTTTCAGCAGGGATAAGCCAATGAGATGAGTAGCTTTTAGGCCTCTGTTCTGTGCTGCCCCTCTGGCCGCAAGAGTTACTTACCCTCATGGTGAGGAAATGGAATCAGAAGATCAGGAATTATCATCTTCAGTCTAGCAGTGACCAGGGCTCTGCAGCTTCCATCAGCATCATGAAAGTATCTGTGAAGTGGCCATCTTCTCCAAACCAAAACGTGGAACACATGAGCTAAACATGAATTTTTATAACACTTTCAAGTCTAATCTTAGAGACTTCATTTGGATACAAAATGCTGAAACTTCTAGTTCCTTTTCACTTTTTATATGAATATAAAATAGGATATTTTTAAAAAGCTATGCTAAAAAATCCTGGAAGTAAAATCTCCGTAATCATATACGTGTTGCATGTATTGTACAATTGGTAGAAAATGATTTTGAAATGATCACCAAATATGAGGACATTATCACAGAAAGAGTAAAAATTTTTCATGAACATCAATCTTCTAAAATCATTCTTGAATCTATGCAGCTGTTTTGAGAGAGAAAAGAAGAAATGAGTTAAACAAGAGTTTCCAGAAATGGCAAAATAAAAATAAAATTCCATGGCCTACCCCGTGGTGACGCAGTGTTTAAAGCCCACACTTTTCCAGCTTGCGAGCTACTTATAAGAGGACCAAGTCAAAATGATCTACCTACAATAAAAATGCAAAACATAAATTTATTTCGTCTATATTATCATTATTTAAGTTACTATTATTACTATATAATATCGAGTATTCTTCTTTCACCTTTTTTCCTTCTCAGCTCTCTTTTTGGAAGAAAGTCAATGTCATAGTTTATATGAACAGTACGAAAAAGCCGCTCCACATTTCCCTTCTTTGGAATAGCAATGGCACACAGATGAGGCAAACGCACTTAGAATATGACATAGTGAAAAAAATCCCCTCCCATTCTGTATGAAAGTGGTAGGTTTTAGGCTTCTTACTCGGACCAGCTATGCACTCATTTTTATACCCTTTGTTGTATTTAGTTTAAATAAATTGAAGGCTAACTACGCAGCAATGTAACTGAGCAAGTTAGTGTGGTTTAACGCGCATGCGTAGGGTGTCAAAGGTTAAGACGTCAAATTGGCTACCCTGTATGCCAATCAAAAGACAAATGTCTTTTTAATGTCATGCGATCTACCCACACTTCCTTCGCGATCGACGTATTGAGCACCCCTGGTTTAAAGCATCAACCTGGAATGCTAAAGTCACTGGTTTGAAGCCCTGGGCTTGCCTGGTAAAGGCACATATGAGAAGCAACTACTATAGGTTAGTGCTTCCTGCTCTACTACTCCCTCCCCTTCCTCTCTCTCTCTCTCTCTCTCTCTCTCTCTTTCATCTCTGAAATCAATAAATAAAATCTTTAAAATAAATAAATAATAAAACCCTATGATTACATTTCCAGGGAAAACAAAGAAAATGTTTGAATTATGAAATGAAGCTATGAGGAAGAGCCTAACCTGTGGTGGCACAGTTGATAAGGCAATAACATGGAATGCTAAGGTCGCCGGTTCAAAACCCTGAGCTTGCCTGGTCAAGGCACATATGGGAGTTGATGCTTCCTGCTCCTATCCCTTTTCATACTCTCTCTCTCCTTTCTCTCTAAAAATGAATAAAAAAAATTTTTAAAAAATACTATGAGGAAGTAATCCAGCTCCATGTCTGCAAGTTTAAATATTTAGCATTCAATAAATTATTAGATTAATTTCATCTAAGGGTACCAATAAGTTCCAGTGTTGAACAAAGACTGCTGAGCAGAGTACAGGCTACCAACCTGGAGGTACCATCACATTTTCTGATGGATCCCAGAAGCTCCTCCTTCTGGCTTTAGGTGCATGTTTGTCTAATGAGCTATTAAAATAAGTGTTTCTTCATCCCGCTGCCCATCAGAATCACCTGGAAAGATTTTAAAATATATCAATGTCCGTAAAAATTTTCAGAACTATTAAATTGGACTCTGGTATTGGGTCTTTGGCAACAATGTTGTTTACAACTCGCCAAGTGATTCTTCTGCATTGCCAGAGTTGAGAGTTACTGGATAACAATTTCTATGTTCTCTTCTAAAAATTAGGTTTCTATTTCATGGAAAATTTCTTCCTCAAGTTCTTCTTCAAAAAAATAAAATCCATAATAGAACAAGCTTCCTTTTGTTTTCAGCTATTGTACAGACACATGCAAAGACACCATGCATGGAAGTCAAAACCAACATTTTAAAAGAGGAAATGCTTTCAGACTTTTAAGTATGACCCTCAATATCATAATGATTTGGTTTGTTTTGAGAAGAAAATGTAAATTGCTTTGCTTCTAGAAGGTATTTGGTGCTTGCAGGTGCTGAAAAGCCTTCAGGTAAGCACAAAGACAATGAAAATGGACGAGTCCTTTACCAGGGGTGACTGCAGTGCTGTGAAGCCAGAGCTCATGTGGGAAACTGGCTCTCGGTGGTGGCGTTCCTGCTACTAACCTTTATGCCAGTGGACTTAGCAGTTTCTCTAAATACAATAGAACCTCTGCCACTTTGAAGATAAGCTTGCACAGGCTGCTTAAAACAATAATTCTGTACTTTCTTTCCTGTTTCTAGATTTATTTTAAGTATTAGTATAAAATGTCAGAGCAGCTGATAGCAGCCAGATCAGTTTGTATAAAACTTAACTGCCTGTTTGTAGTATATTACAGCTATATTTGACACAGGAAAGCACTTAATCATACATGCTATCAGCACACCACACCCACCTTTGTGAGGACCCTTGTAGGCTGTGAGATTTATCACTGTGAACTTGAACTGGATGAACGGGCCCTAATGGATAATGCAGGCTGCTTCTGAGAAGTTAGGGCTAAAAGTGTACCATCCACAACCCAACTGCCAAGAGAAAGGTCAGGAATGCAAGCCACCTCCCAGGAATGGCCCAAGTGTATTCCACCTATGCCCAGACTTTTATCTCAAGATGTTGAAATGTATTAGGATAAGTCTGATGACATTGTAAGAAATTTTGTAGGCCTCATTTTACCCTCCAAACTGCCTTTTCTGAAGTCCCTTTAACCACATTTTTTCTCTTCATGCCAACTGATATGGTACTACTTACACAGAAAAGGCTAGCATTTGTGTGGTGTTTTTGCAATTAAACAATTTCTTCTCTCTTATATCATTTCATTGGCACCTTGGAGTTGGGGGAGAAGTCCTTCTCTCCATTTTACATATTGGATATCGGAAGCCCTTAAAGAGAAGTGAGCTGACCAGAGGGAAGCTGTCCACAGGGGACCCCAATCCAGAAGTCCTATCCCTAAATCCATCCTCTTAAATGGGAAACACATGGGTCATGTGATCTGGTGTTTGCATTTGATTACAAGTCAAGAAATCAAGAAATCTGGATTGCACTCTTGGTTTCAGTATTCTTTAGTGACTATGTGGCCTTACACAAATCACCTCTGACTTCTGCTCCTACCTCTGAAATGGAGATGACTGTACTCATGTACCCAGTGGGATATAACCAGGTGGGGATGCAGATCTCAGAGGATTGGTGAAGAACAGATAGGAAAATAGTATCACTTTATCATGTAATACTGATACTTTTAAATATCTACTTGGAATTACACTTTGGAGCCAGACAGCCTGGTCATAGCCCACCTCTTCCAAAGCACTTACTAAACATCTATTAGCCTCATCTATAATGTAGCAATAGTAGAATCCACAAATATTTTTCCTTTTATTATGGACATATTTAAATATATTTTTAAAGGTAGAGGGAACAGTAGAATGAACCACCATGATCACTTAGTCCCAAACATTTTTTTCTAAATTCCTATAAACCAAATCCCAGGCATCATGCCATCTTACCCACCTCTGATTAATTAGGTTATGCATGTTCTAACATCATCACCATGCCATTGTTACAGCACTCCTTTAACATCATCTAATATCTAGTCCATAGCCAATTTCTCTAATTGTCTCAAAGATGTATTTTTACAGTGAATTTGTTCACTCAGAACATGAATAAGGTCCAAATGTATCTTAAACCCCTTTTATTCAATAAGTTTTCTCTCTCTCTCTTTCTCTCTCTCTCTCTTTCTCCCTCTTCCCCATTACAAGTTTTTTTTAAGTGAGAGGAGGGTAGATACACAGACTCCTGCATGTGCCCCAACGAGATTCTACTTGGCAACCCCTGTCTGGGGCCAATGCTCAGACCAAGCCAGCGATCCTCAGCACCTGGGGCCAATGCTCAATCCAGAAGAAGAGGGAGAGAAAAGGGAGGGGGAGAGGAAGAGAAGCAGATGGTTGCTGCTCATGTGTGCCCTGACCAGGGATCCAACTCAGGACATCCACATGCCGGGCCAACACTCTATCCACTGAACCAACCAGCAGGGGCCTCACAACTTCTTTTGCTGTTGGAGAAACCATATCATTTATCTTGTGAAATGTTCCACATTATGGATTAGGTTGACTGCTTCCTTCCAGTGGTATTTAACATTTTTCCCCCTTCATTTTCCATATCTTATAGGTTTGATGGTAAGGATTGCATGAGCTAATATCTGTAAAACATAGAGCAGGTATATTAGTTTGCTAGGGCTGCTGTAACAATGTATCACAAACCTAGTGGCACCTGAAAGACAGACATTTTTTATATTATAGTCTGGAGCCAGAAGTCCATAATCAAGGTCTTGTCAGGGTTGACTCCTTCTGGGGGCTATGAGGGAAGGATCCATCCTGGCCTCTTTCCTTGGGTTTACATGACCATCTTGTCCCTATGTCTCTTCACATCATCTTCCCTCTATTTGTGTCTGTCTCTGGGTCCAAAATTTCCCTTTCTATAAGGATGTCAGTTATATTATATTAGAACCTACCTTAATGACCGTATCTTAACTACTCACATCTACCATGACCCTATTTCCAAATAATATCACATTCTGAGGTGCTGAGAGTTAGGACTCAACGTATGAATTTTGTGGGGATACAATTCAACTCATAACAGTATAATACCTGGTGCACTATAAAATTTCCATAGATGTTAGCTAAGTTGTCAATAATTTCATCATTAACATATTACATTTAAGGATTATATCAAACATTAAGCATAATACCTAACACATAGTAAAATTTTTATAACCATTAACTATGAAGCTGCAATGTTATAATGTTACTTACTTAATTGTTTTAATACTAATTTATATTTATATTAGCATGATGCTTATTTAGTAGTTTTTAATACTAACTTAAATTCATAAGACTCAATAAGAATGAGCCACATGGGAACAGGAAGAGGTCTACAAATTAGGAAGCCAATAGGGAAAGAGGGAGCTTCAGTGGGCCCCAGAAAGACAAGTCCTGGCTTTCCTGTGTCACCAGCTACACATGCTGGGTAAGTTGCTTCGTCTTCAGACTGAGGTTTCATTTCCTCTAAAGTAATCAAACATTAGATATCCCCCAAATCCCTTTTTACTTCTAAAATTCTAGCTTCTTTAAGGAAAAAGAGCATGAAAGGCATAGCAAGCAACAGCCATTTATAAAAGCAAGAAGGCTATTTTACTATATTTGTAATACTACAAAAGTTTTTACCAGTTATTAAGTGATAAAGCATTCTTAAAATGCACTAGGAAAAATTATTTAAGGGAAAGTAGTCAAGTTGATACATGTCAATCTTCTTTGATACCACTATCCTCTTCACTTTGGTTTATTCCTAGTTTGTTTTTTCCTAGCTCATGGACCCTTTTTATTTTCTTTTTATATGTGAACATTTTTTGCTCCCAGTGTTTGTTGTGGTTCTTTCTTTCTTGTGACTTAGGCCTCTAACCAATTATTTCATCTTTCTTTTCCATTTTCTCATCACTAAACACTCTTTACTCATTTGTTTTTTCTTTTATTCCCCTCTTAGGTACATTTCTTTTTTCTATTGTTCATTATCTTTCTTCTCTAATCTAGATGAAAGAGCCAAAATTCCTGGGTACTATGATAGAATCACTTACAGCATCCCAGTGTGATTTCATCCTGAAAAATCTCTGATTACCTTTTACAGACAAGTACGGTAACACAGAAAGTTGCCTGGCTGGGAATAAAGACACAAGATCTCAGTGTAGAACCACAGCTTTGCAAATCTTTCCACATGCACAAGTCTCTGCCTCACATGCAACAGAAAATTTTTCATCTTCTACTGGACTTTCTGTCTACTAGGAAGCTCAGCTAACAGGAAAAATGGTGGATGGTGATGGTAACTCAGGAGGAGATCATTATGTGCAGGCCAGGAGAAAACCCAGCCTTTCATGATTTTGAGCATTGTGAAAAGAGTGATAAAATACCATACTTTCAGATCATTGGAAATGATTACTAATAGAAAAGAAATCCTGGAGTCTACCAAGAATTGTTTACATTTTCACATTGCCATCACCCTAATGAGAGAGGCTGAGGGCAGCTGCACTGGGGACATGAGCAGAGGCAGAGACACTGAGTCTCCAGTAGCAGGAGGAGCAAGGACCTCCCAGACTAGGAGATGGCATCCAGGGGACTGGCGATCTTGAATCATTGCTATGGCAACTTTGTTTTCTGTTCTCATCTATCTGACAAGTAGTCTTTTGATCTTATTTAGCTTCCCTAGTAGACTTCCCTCCTAAAAAGACCTGGTTCCCATTAGAAAAATGGTACATGGCCTTTCTCTCTCAGACCAATTTCATTAGCTTGGAAAGTACAAGTCAGTTTTCCCTTAGAACCTAATTACCTTGAATTACCTGAAAAAGCAAAATAATATGACCTAAGCATGGTAATTCTTCAGATATGAGAGGTTAATAATGAGGAAAGAGTTAAAGACAATATCAAATTTCTAAGTCAGAGTTCCTGTAAAGATGATATATCGCATATGGAATTGGAAAAGGTAGAATCTATCAAAGTATTCGTAATCTTAAGGTCTTCCCTCACCACCAAACCCTCTCATTTAATATTTTGTGATGGAGGGTCTGTTGGAAGTGGTCTGTAATCTCAGAGGTCATATTTCACTTCCCTGTTCACTGAACAATATGTATTAAGTGTTTATTACATGCAGGACACTGAGATATATAAGAATGTAAGACACAGCATACCGTACCCAGCTCAACAGAGAGTTGAATAGAAAATATAAAACACACATATAAGTAACTCAAAGGCAAACGTATTGGTTATTTGTATTACATATCATTTAGGATGTTGTCAGCTGCAAATAATAAAAAAATTCAACTTTTAATTTGATTTAAAGAATAAAATAAGTGTATTATCTCACTTGCCAAGAAGTTTAGAAATGGGGTAATTCCGGAATTGGCTAATATAACACCCTGAGGAAATCATCACAGACTAGGATTTTTTCCACCTTTCCCCTCTGCCATCTGGGCAAGTCAGCCTCCGTCCCTGAGCTTGTCTTCTCACAGACACAAAAGGGCAATAGGTTTGGTCATTACCCAGGACACAGTAACCCTGGGTGAAAGAACAGGGTTCAATGTTTCCATTTGCTTTTCCTTCATTTTTATGGTCAGAAACTCTTCCTTGGATCTTTCTTTCCTCCACTTTCTCTATGTCTCATTCATCAGGATTATGTCATATGACTTTGCTGACCTCAGTCACCAGCAAGACAAATAATACTAACCTGATAGATTGAACCAATCAAGATTCAACCCTCTGGATCTGGTGAGGGAGACCTGGACACCAGAAACTGAGACAAAATCTGGATTTGGTTATCAAGAAAAAATGAGAGGTGGGGATGGCTGCTAGGTAGAAAATCAACAGGATTTACTGAAACATGCGAACTGTCATTAGCACATTTACTTAAAGGCGTTTAGTTTCATCGCTAAGATGTTTAGACAGATCTAACTATAAACAATCAAGTATCTGAGAGACTTCCATTGCTTTTCAAGAAAAATATATATATATATATATATATATATATATATATATATATATATATATATATATATATATATATAACCATTTCCTTCCAGAACAAAGAATAGATGATAGCTCCTGGGTAAATACAACGACCATTCATGGTAGCATCATATGTGCCAAATGCGGTGTACCAGGCACTGTGCTAAACATTCTAGGCTCTTTAATTTCTTAACAAATCCTGCAAAGTAAATGCTTTGGGCCTATTTACACAAATTAAACAAAAACAAAAATTTTGCTTTAAAGAAGTTAAGGTACATGCTAAAGTCTCAAAGCTAAGAAGTGAGAGGTGAGACCCAGCCCAGTCCTATCTCTTACAAACATACAGCTCTACTGCATGAGTCCTGAGACAAATAGGAGGGAAACAGAGGTTTCTAGGGTCCGTGTATTATGGGGGTGGGAGGGAAAATAGTTTTACGCCATCACACAGTTTCTGTTCTGCTGTAAAATATGAGGCTTAAGGTTAGCATGAAAAGAAGCCCTAGAGACCTTTTCCATTGAGGGGGTGGGGGGGACGACAGGTGGGAAATGCTGGTTTTTAAGGAACATCCTGGAATTGGGAGTTGGAGTGGACAGGGACTTCCTTCTCCTTCAGCCCAGGAAAAGTGAATTCTCAGCACTGTGGATCACAATGGGATATATAGGTCTGACTTGTAAAACTACAGACAGATATGCCAAAGGAGTGAGATTATTTCATGAAAGTTGTCTTCAGGAAATCTGGAATCTACTCTGCATCCAGGCAAATTACAAGTCCAGGCTAATGACAGTGTGTGCTTCACGTCACAGGGTACACAATGTTTCCATGTGCACCATCTCATCTGATATCTGAGGTGCTGTTACTTCCCATTCCAGTGATGGAACTGAGCCTGTAGACCAGTGCTATCCAGAGAACTTTCCATAATGATGTTCTTTATCTTCCTGCCCAATATAGTAGCTACACTCCACATGTAGCTATCAAGCACATGAAAGGTGAATAGAATAACTAAAGAACTGAATTTTTAGTTTATGCTCATTTTAGTTTAAAGAGCCACATGTGGCTGGCTAATGGCTACTGTAAAGAATGGTACAGTTGTAGATATCAAGTGACTTACTCGAGTTTATTACCTTAGTAAGCATAACCCCTCTATTTGTAGTAATAAATTGCAACAGAAATTCTTCCTGGATTCCTTGAGTTAATCAACAACTTGATTTAAATGCTGGGAATTAATGCTCATTGTGAAAACTTCCCAAGCATAAATTTAATAAAGGAAAGGGACCAAAAATAGTTGAAATAAACTTTCCCTTATGTCATTCAGGTCTGAATTTGTTGGGCAATGGGGCCATAAAGTATATTTCATCACCTGAGTGAAGTCTTCCACTCAGGTTGTAGGTAAAATAATCAGCTTCTGAACCATGTAGGCAATTGCATAAGATGGCCTAAGCACTGCAAGGCATGGCCATAACTCTCCTTTACCTTTGGGAAGAAAAAAAAGCATAAAGGTCTCTGTTGTGATTCACTCTCATAACCGTAAATTCAGGATGGTTCTAGGCACTGAATAAAAATTATCTGACATTATTCCTTCTTGTCAACACCAGTTGGGCCTCCTGAGGAGACAGAGAGAGAAAACTCATGCTTTAACCAAAAAAGGGGTCAAGCAGATAAAGAATTATATAAGTCCCAGGGGGAAACACTTTATCTCTTTTGAGGGTATAAGTATAGTCCTCTATTCATTTAAACGAACACTTCATCCTGCAATAGATGGCAATGGTCATCCTACTCTTTGTAAGGCCTTAGGTACCGTTTCTTTATCTGCACTCCTGCCTACTAAGGGATTTGGAAATGGTTGGGAAAATCTGCCAATGACAACATCCACAGCTCCCGCCCAACCACGACCTTTAGAAAGCTTGAGTTGCCCTATTGCGTGAAGCTGAGGGATTCTCAGCATGTACATTCCTATCTTCACAGCCTGCTTTCAGATAGGTCCTTTCCTTCCTGCATAGATAGAAGTATAGGTTAGCTGGGCAGGTGACCCCTCACCTCCACCCCGGATTTAGTCAAAAACTTCATTTCATCATCATTATTAATAACTGGGTGTGCTAATGTTTCCTGAAGGACATGATAAGAACCACAGAATCAGAAGGAAACGAATCCATGACTCAGCACTTTTCCCTCCTGTCCGACAGCTGTGGAAAGGTTCCTGTTTGACCTAAGGATATCTGTGAGGACTGGGACTCTTGCCCAGTGTCTGCTTCAAGACCTAATATTGTGTAGGACAATGGTGTGCAGACACTAAAACTCAGAAAAATAGTAGATAGTCTGTGTAATGCCACTTTCTAGCTCTCCAGCTACCTGAAGTTGATGAGCAGAACTGCCTCCTTAACTTCATTCCAATGCTAATTTCTTCTCCCTAATTTTCAATTAGTTTGCCAAATTGACAGAGCCTAACATTTTTTGAGAATTGTGTTGAAGTTTTTTATATATCTCTCAGATTAGTCTTTTCATCTTCCTCTGTGATAATATTAAACTATTTTAGAGATGGGGAAGCTCAAGTTTAGAGACAGTGAGTAATTAACCAAAAGCATAAAGTTTGTTAGAAGGAGAACCAAAATCTAAATCCTGATTCTCAGTTTTCTGGTACTAAGCTGTCAAGCCTTAACCCTCAATATGACCATATTTAGAGATATGGCCTTTATGGAGGTAATTAAGAATAAATGAAGTTACAAGGGTGGGGCCCTGATCTTACAGAACTGGTATTCTCATATGGAGAAGAAGAGACATCAGAGATCCCTCTCTTTCCATGCACAAAGAGAAGAAGCCATGTGTAAACACAGAGAGAAGACAGTTATCTATAAGCCAGGAAGAGATTCTCCAGAATCCACCCCTGAGGGCACCTTGATCTCAAATTTTTAGCCTCCAGAAATCTTCAGAACTGTGAGAAAATAAATGTCTATCATTTGAGTCACCTGGTCTGTGAAACTGTTCTTCGTTATTGTAGCCCCAGATGACTAATATATACAGCTTGGGGCCTTTAAGACTTTCTCTTCAAAACTCCTCATGTAACACTCAAAAAGATTTCATGCCCCATATCCAAATCCCACAACACCTCACCTACTTGCCTCTCCAGCAGGGCCAGGGTTGGGGTTTCTACTTTATTTTGTTGTTAATTTTGTTCATTAGATTCTACATATAAGTGAAATTATACAATACAAAGAACAGACAAACAGCTGTCAGAGGGGAAGAGGGTAGGGGAATGGGGAAAATGGTGAAGGGATTAAGCAAAAAACTCAGACACAGACAACAGTATGGCAATTAAAAGACAGAAAGGTGGGTGGGGGGAGGTAGAAGAGGTTATAAGAGGATAAATCATGATGAAAAGAGACTTGACTTAGGGTGATGAACACACAATACAATATACACATGATGTATTATGTAGGACAGTGATGGGCAATCTTTTGAGCTTGGTGTGTCAAAATTTGCCAAAAAAAAACGAGCATAACTCAGGTGGTATGTCACTTCGAGAAAAATGGCTTAACCGAAGTCCCAGAACTAGAAACTCTGTGCCGGAATCCTGCTGTTTTGGCCTACAGACTTCCGGCACAGAGTGTCTACATACAGCAAATGTTTTATCCTCGGTTACTGCACCTGGCCATGCAGGAGCCAAGGATGAAACGTCTTTCTTGGCATGCGGCCCCATACTTCTCTGGTATGGGGCCGCGTGTCATTGAAAATGGCTGTGTATGTCAGTGCTGACACACGTGGCATAGGTTCGCCATCACGGATGAAGGACCTGAAACCTATGTAATTTTATTAACCAATGTCACCCCAATAAATTCAATTAAAAATAAATAAATGTAAATGCAACCCCTGTGGGTGAACCATAACTTCACACCTGATATGAAGGATGTTTTCCCATGACAGATTATTATCAAGCTGTTAATAATAATAAACAGGTTTGGGCTGAATGCTATCTGTGTTGCAGACTTTGTCCTGGGTGTAGAGTATTCCATAATGAACAAGGGAAATGAAGCTAACTTTATGGAGAGGGCTGTGAACAAGTAAGGGGCAGTAACCATCTACAGTACTGTTGGGCCAGTAGCCATGACCACCACAACCGCCTGGCCCGTGCAGGTTTACATCCATATTTAATTCAGACAGATTGTAAAGAAACTCCAGACCCAAAACTGGTAGTCCATTTTCCTTTATTCTAGATTTGCACTCAGCAAGCAAATAAAAACACACAGTGAGAAAATACTTCCCTTACCATTCAGGGCTCCCAAAGCCACTGACTCATCAGAGTTTTCCTAGAATCAAAGGCTTCCACCTCACCAGTCTTATTCACCTCTGTTCCCATCTCCTTTTCCTGCACAAACTGGCTTCTCCTTCACCATTTTACCATTTGGGCTGCCTTCTCTCCTCCACATGGCCTCTCTGCCCTGCTACAATATGGGCTCCTCCTCTCTCCCCTGGAACAATGTGGTCTCCTCAAAATGGCCTCCTAGTTCCTCCTTTTAAAACTTTTCTCTGGGGCAACCCCTTCCTCCAGCACACATTAGCATAACCAAGTCTCTTCCCAAGCAAGAAGGTAATTAGCTGTATCACGTCAGAGCATAACCATGTGAGAGCAGTGGCCACCTTTAACAATAACAGTGAGCATACAATAACTTATCTGCCCCACAAGTGCTCAAGTGCAAAGGAGGGGGGTGAGGGAGGCACATAGAAGACAGCTAAGCCTGACTAGAGCATTGGGAAAAGATTCCCAAGGAAACGTGGCATCTTAGTTTACCAAATAACAGGGGCAAGGAAACATGGCTCCATACAGAACACAATGTGTGTAAATCCTCAGTTTACTATTTACTGAGTACTTACTATTAGTTGACAAATTACAAGTAACATGGCATTAAAAGTTTATAACATCCTATAAGAAAGATATGTTTCTATCTTGCACAATCTCATCTATTTCATCAGCAAAGTCTGTTGATTCCACCTTTACAACAGAGTCCAGTTGCCTCTTGCCAAGTCCATTCTTACTGCCCAGTCTCCTAATTAATCTCCTGGCTTCCTTCTTTCCATTTTTAGTCACTTCTCAATGCTGGTGCCAGAGTTAACCTAATAAATCATAAATATGATCATGCCACTTCTCTGACCCAAACTTTTCAGTTGCTTCTGATTCTTACTCAAAGTAAAGTCCAATAAGTCAAATAATCTGCCCTGAAAAAAAACCTTTTCATTAGCTCTCTCACCTTATCTCTCTATAACAACTCTATATTTACTTATCTCATATATTGTTGTATCCCCCATTGAATGCACAAACCACCACCAGAAAAAAAAATTGTTGATCAAGGAAAGCTAATTTTATTAGGTTTACTGCAGCAGGGGAGAAAGCTCTCTTAACCAAACCTCAGTAGTATCTAAAAATGAGAAGTTAGAGCAGAGTATTTATAGATGTTCAGTGCTTGGCCTAATTGATGTTAGAGATGATTATGCAAGGTGGAGAATTGGCTGAGATTGGACAATTTATAACATACCAATTTAGGATTGGTGGGGAAAGGCTCTGTTTTCAAATACAGTCACATCAAGGGTTAGAATTCAACATATGAATTGGCGTGGTGGACAAAATTTAGTTCATCACAACATTTATTCCCTCACTTTGCCCTGTGTGGGCTACTGTAAGAGAACGTGGTAAGCAATTTACTCAACCATATGATCATTATATCTGTGACCTAGGCCCATGTTAACTCAACAAGAAAGTTGAGGTAACTGAACAAAAATTAAGTCTGAATCTCCTTTTGGCTGAGGTACCCCCAGAGAGTTTGCCACAGGCCAGCCTAGAACTGCTATTAAATGAAGAAAAGGAGGGAAGGCAAGATGGCGATGGAGTAGGCAGATGTACCAACTTCCTCTCCCAGAACCAAAGTGGATTATAACTTAATTTTAAGAACCATCATCTGGATAAACCAACTTTGAACTAAACTAAGTGGACTCTTCAACCAAGGAACACTGAAGAAGCCACATTGAGACTAGTAAGAAAAGGGAAACGCGAAGAGGGCTGCCCAGCTCCCAGAGCAAACGGCGGCTCAGAGAGACCCGCACGTGGCAGGAGGAGAGTTTGGCGGAGAGGGAGGGACCTGGGTCCCAGAAACAAAACTGTAGCCTGCGGCCCCAGAGCCTAGAAGAGGCGTTTAGACAGTATTGAGCTGTGAAACAAGTGAGGATACTGTTTGTGAGAAAGAGACAGTTTTCTCAGACCCAAGATTCTTCTTAAAAGGACAGCGCAGAAAACCTCGCTCACAACCACTCACCCGGGGATCTGGGGAACAGGGACAGAGGAGAGGACAAGAGCAGTGGGAAGACAGTGTGGACTGGAAGGCACAGGGAGAAACACTCTGAGGGACAGCCACCCTAACCCATGGGCTGAGTCACTTCCCTAAACAAAAACGAATATTTCCCCTGGAACTAGCAATACCAGCAAGGGGAGACAGGACACCAGCCAAACAAGCTCTCCCACGGCACTTAGAACAGAGCTGCTTAGATGGAAGGAGTTTCCAGGACTACAATATGGAGTGTTAGGGTCTGAGCTACAGTGCCCCTACCCACACTGCTGAGGGCTGGCTGGAGGGACGGTGGTGGTGGGATACTGAAACATGGTTCTGTCAGCGGAGTCGTAGGCCCAGCTGGTGTGAGCTCAGTCCAGCCCAGCAGGGGTGGAGGGGATGCACGAAAGCAGTCCAACAGCTGAGGGCCTGCCTGCAGCCCCACCTACGGGAGAAAAGCGGGAGACCAGGAACGGGCAGAGATCTGCTCTGCGACCCTGTGCAAGCCGGCCTTGACTGCGGGGTTAGAGCTAGGACCAGAAACAGGTGGAGGCTCTCAGCCTAGAGCACACCAGCAGCTCTGCCCAGCTGAGAAACCGTGGTTTGCCATCCTGCCTACGTGAGTTGGCTCTGAATGAAAGGGCGGGGCTGAAGCCTGGGATGAGTGGAGGCTTGAGCTGAGCAAACACCAGTAGTCCCGTGTAGCCTGAGAAACCACTGTTTGCGATCCTGCACAGGCAGGCCCTGGCCTCGGGGACGGGGCTAGAGGTCCAGACAGGCGGAGGCTCACAGCTGAGTGCACATCTGCAGCCCCGTCCAAAATGAGATACTGCGGCGAGCAGGCTCTGACCACAAGGCTGGGCGGAAGCCCATGAACAGGCTGGGTCCGCAGCTGAGCAAAGGTGCTCACCTCTACCCTTGGTGCTGAGGCTTGTGGCTTGAGTGCAGTGCACAACCCAAACTGTGGGGGTGAGGCAAAGGCCCAGGCAGGCTGAGGCTTGTAGAGCCGGGCACCAGAACACAGCCCCTCCCATGGAGGAGAGGCAGAAATCACAGCAATAGCCGCAGTGGGCCAGCGCTGGCAACACCCATACCCAACTGCCCTAGACAGCGGCAGAGGGCGTGGTGGGCCTGCAGACAGACCACACCTAGAGAACACAAAGGCAACACCCATTGGACTCCAGTGGCCACAACCTTCTTATACACAGACTAAATGGGCAGGCAGAGGAATGCAACCCAAATGAATCAAGAGGAATCCCCAGAGAAGGACCTGAATGAACCAGATATAACCAAATTACCAGATGCAGAATTTAAAATAATGATAGGATGTTCAAAGAGATTAGAGCAACAATGGATAGTCATTACAAAAACCTAAATAAAGAGATAACAAGTATGAAAAAGGAAATTGAAATAATAAAAAATAATCAGACAGAAATGAAAAATACAGTATCAGAACTGAAGACCACAATGGAAGGAATTAAAAGCAGGATGGATGACGCTGAGGATCGATTCAACAAGTTAGAGGACACAATAAAAAAAGGCCAGAAGCAAAGCAGAAAAAAGAAAAGAGACTCAAAAAATGTGAGAAAACTCTAAGGGAGCTCTATGACAAACATGAAGAGAAATAACATTCGCATCATAGGGATTCCTGAAGAAGAGGCGAGAGAACAAGAAATAGAAACTTTGTTCAATCAAATCATAGCAGAAAACTTCCCTAAATTAAGGCTGGAAAACATTTCACACGTTCAAGAAGCACAGAGAACTCCATTAAAGAGAAATCCAAAGAAATCTACACCAAGACACATCATAGTTAAAATACCAAAGCTAAGGGATAAAGAAAAAATCTTAAAAGCTGCTAGAGAAAAAAAGGCTATCACCTACAAAGGAGACCCCATAAGGATGACATCGGACTTCTCAACAGAAACACTTGACGCCAGAAGGGATTGGCAAGATATAATCAAAGTAATGCAGAACAAGAACCTACACCCAAGACTACTCAATCCAGCAAGGCTAACGTTTAAAACTGAAGGAGAAATGAAGAGCTTCCCAGACAAAAAAAGCCTCAAGGAATTCATTAAAACCAAACCAATTCTAAGGGGCTAAGGGGCCTGTTGTGAACAGTTCAAAGGGAGGAAAGAATATAGCAAAAGAAGAATACAGCTTTAAAGAATAAAATGGCAATAAACAACTACATATCAATAATAACCTTAAATGTAAATGGATTAAATGATCCAATCAAAAGACATAGGGTAGCTGCATGGATAAAGAAACAGGACCCATACATATGCTGTCTACAAGAGACACACCTTAAAACAAAAGATGCTCATAAACTGAAGGTAAAAAAAAGGAAAAAAATATTTCATGCAAATGGAAATGAAAAAAAAGCAGAGGTAGCAATACTTATATATGACAAATGGACTTTAAAACAAAGGCTGTAGTAAGTGATAAAGAAGGCCACTACATAATGATAAAGGGAACAATTCAACAGGAAGATATAACTATTATAAATATCTACTCACCAAATATAGGAGCCCTAACATACATAAAGCAGACTTTGATGGATATAAAGGGCGAGATTAACAGCAATACTATCATAGTAGGGGATTTCAATACCCCAGTAACATCACTGGAGAGATCCTCAAGAAAGAAAATTAATAAAGAAACAGCAGATTAAAGGATACACTAGATCAACTTGATTTAATAGATATCTTCAGAACTTTTCACCCTAAAGCAGTGGAATACAAATTTTTCTCAAGCACTCATGGTACATTTTCTAGGATAGACCACATGTTAGGACACAAAAATGGTCTCAACAAATGTAACAAGATTGAAATCATATCAAACATTTCCTGTGATCACAATGCCATGAAACTAGAAATTAACCACAAAAGAAAAACTGAAAAATACTCAAACACTTGGAAAGTAAATAGCATGTTATTAAATAATGAATGGATTAACAATGAGATCAAAGAAGAAATTAATAAGTTTCTAGAAACTAATGAAAATGAGCATACATCAACTCAAAATTTATGGGACACAGCAAAAGCAGTACTGAGAGGAAAGTTCATTGCACTACAGGCATACCATGAAAAGCTAGAAAAAGCTCAAATAAGCAACCTGACCCTGCATCTAAAAGAACTAGAAAAACAACAGCAAATAAAGCCCAGGACCAGTAGAAGGAAGGAAATAATAAAGATCAGAGCAGAAATAAATGACATAGAGGCTAAGGAAACAATACAGAGGATCAATGAAACCAGGAGCTGGTTCTCTGAAAAGGTAAACAGGATTGATGAATCTTTAACTAGACTCACCAAGAAAAAAAGAGAAAGAACTCAAATAAATAAAATTAGAAATGAGAGTGGAGAAATAACAACTGACACAACAGAAATGCAAAGTATTGTAAGAAAATACTATGAAGAACTCTATGCCAAAAAATTAGACAACCTAGGTGAAATGGACAAATTTCTTGAATCATATAATCTTCCAAAAATCAATCTGGAATAATCAAAACACCTAAACAGACCAATTACAACAAATGAGATCGAAACAGTTATCAAAAAACTCCCAAAAATAAAAGTCCTGGGCCTGATGGCTTCACAAGTCAATTCTATGAAAAATTCAAGGAAGAACTAACTTCTATCCTCCTCAAGCTATTTCAAAAAATTCAAGAGGAAGACTTCCAAACTCCTTTTATGAGGCCAGCATAATTCTGATCCCGAAACGGGGCAAAGACAACGCAAAGAAAGAAAATTATAGGCCAATATCCCTGATGAATTTAAACGCTAAAATTCTCAACAAAATATTAGCCAACCGGATCCAGCAATATATGAAAAAAATCATACACCATGATCAAGTGGGATTTATTCTGGAGAGGCAAGGCTGGTTCAATATGCGCAAATCAATCAATGTGATTCATCACATAAACAAAAGGACAAAAATCACATGATAATTTCAATAGATGCAGAAAAAGTATTTGATAAAATCCAGCACCCATTCATGCTCAAAACTCTCAGTAAAGTGGGAATACAGGGAACATTCCTTAACATGATAAAGGCCATCTATGACAAACCCACAGCAAACATCATACTAAATGGGCAAAAATTAAAAGCAATCCCCTTAAGATCAGGAACTAGGCAGGGGTGCCCCCTTTCACCACTTTTATTCAACATAGTTCTGGAAGTCCTAGCTACAGCAATCAGACAGAAGAAGAAATAAAAGGCATCCAAATTGGAAAAGAAGAAGTAAAACTGTCACTATTTGCAGATGATATGATATTGTATATAGAAAACCCTAAAGTCTCAGTCAAAAAACTACTGGACCTGATAAATGAATTCAGCAAGGTGGCCAGATATAAAATTAATACTCAGAAATCAGAGGCATTTCTATATACCAACAATGAACTGTCAGCAAAAGAAATTAAGGAAACAATCCCCTTCACTATTGCAGCCAAAAAAATAAAGTACCTAGGAGCAAATTTAACCAAGGAGGTTAAGGACTTGTACTCGGAAAATTATAAAACACTGATAAAACAAATCAAGGAAGATAAAAACAAGTGGACAGCGGACAATTTGACTTTGGGTGATGGGTATGCAACATAATTGGATGATAAGATAACCTGGAGATGTTTTCTTTGAACATACATAACCTGATTTATTAATGTCACCCCATTAAAATTAATTTTAAAAAAATGAAGAAAAGGAGCATCAAGTCCATTTATCATAAGGGCAGAATCCTAAATTTTCAAAATAAGTCCATATAACTATTGGATATCTCTCTACACACCTTATGAGCAAAAGGACTCACTCTCTTTGTTCTAGACTATTTTTTCCAGAATGTTTGTCTAGCCTACAGCCTTGGAAGATAAAAATAATGTCTCCCTCCAAAACAGAGGGTAGTTATGTTAACTTTCCATGTAATAATGTT
Source organism: Rhynchonycteris naso (assembly GCA_037038555.1). Classification (NCBI taxonomy): domain Eukaryota; kingdom Metazoa; phylum Chordata; class Mammalia; order Chiroptera; family Emballonuridae; genus Rhynchonycteris; species Rhynchonycteris naso. The sequence continues at coordinate 238,044,460 of CM072998.1, forward strand.
TTTCTCTAGGGCAAAGATTAGGCAGGTTCATCACCCACTATTAAAGATTTGAGCTCCTTATCTTTGTTCCGCCCTGGCCAGATGGCTCAGCTTGTCAGAGCATCGTCCTAATACACAAATGTTGTGGATTCAGTCCCCAGTCAGGGCACATACAGAAACGATAGATGTTTCTCTCTCTCTTTCTCCCCCTCCCTCCCCTTTTTTCTCTCTCTAAAATCAAATAAAAATAATAATTTTAAAATATTTGGGATTTCTTTCCTATATGCAAAACAATGAATGCACAGATTTAACCTGCCCTTCATCATATTACCCTGTGAGAACTGGACTTGGGAATTCTGATTAGTGCTATTGCCTTTAACAGTAAAACTTTGTCTCTGACCTGGGAGTCTCAGGTATCCTGCCAGCATCAGTGAAATGATGGCAGGCTAACTTGTTAGTATGCAAGTAGCACAAACCCTTCAGTTCTGGATGATCACCCCTACATCTTTTGTCCTGATCATTACCTAGGAAGCTGCTGAGAGAAGGCAATTCTTTTCTAGGGACTGCCAAATTCAGTGACCAAACTGCAAGTGTGAACCAGGAAAACGTGAAGGAGTAGAGTCAGAATTATTTTGTCCATTTTTTGAGTAGGCTGTTTAAATACTCAACAACACAGGATACCTGGGAATGGCAGAGAGTACAGAAACTCCATCAGATACTTGACTAGCAGCACATTGTTGAGAGCCTTTTGCAATAAGAGGCTCAGCATTGTCAGAATGCAAATGGGCCAGAAAGCCAAACACAGGACATAGATCAGTTTCACAGGCCATAATGCTCTGGCAGGAGTTGGCTAATCAGACTAGAACAACGTGATAAAGTATCAACAGCGCCAACAACAACCCTGAGAGAAGTCAAGGGTCCAGTGTAGTCCATCTGCCAGGAGCAGTCAAGGGAATGTCACACATCATGTGATCTCCCAGTTTTATGAGGAAAGGAAGGTTGGACAATTGAAGGATGAGACTGCAGTGTAGTTCTGGAAAAGCTTCATTAACGCTGACAGGGTGTCCTAGAGCCCCATGTCATCTGTCATAGGCATCCCAGGAGCAGGCCTCAGAATCCCTGTTGTGCTCAGTCATTGGCTGGGAGCAGCAGGGAGCAGTATTTCCTCTGCGTGAATGGAGAGATAGATAGCAGAGCTCAGCAAATGCAGCTGTGTCCAGCCACACTCTGTACAAGTAGAAGACTTAAAAGGTACATTTTCGTGGCTACCATAACCAGCTATGGCTAACAAAATGTTCCATAATAAATTGTATTAAAAAATGACTTAGACTGGAATAGAAAAATACTAATATATATTTAATATAAATATTACAAATATATAAAAGGTAAAGAATTAGAGTGTTAATTATACTGTCAACTTGTAACATAAATATTTATACTTTTAAATGATTCTATGAGAAACCAAAAACCATCTTTAAAGCTCTGGAGAGAAAGATATTTTAATGTGTACATAAATTTTTCTCTGTGATAGATCATATTTTCTTCTTCTCAATAACCAAAACAGCCTGAGGGATTTCTTTTGGTCTTTTCTCTCTCTCTGAAACCCAGCCAAATGCAAGGAAGGAGTAGAGGAACACAGCTACCTCCTTCTCTCAGCCCAGCTGAAAGAAGCCTCCCTTTGGCTACCTGGGGTGAGGGGCTGGTGAGGGTGAGAAGAGGGGTTTGTGGGTTGTCGCAAGCTACATCATAATGTCTTATCACCTATATATGTACATGTCAATTATTTTAAGGAGTCGTTGAAATATAACTCACATACCATAAAATTCACCTGTGTAAAATATGTAATTCAATCATTTTAGTAGGGTTTAGAACAGTCTCATCATCCCAAGCAAGAAACCCACTAGCAGTCCTTCATCCAACTCCCCCCTCCCCACCCACAGTCCTAGAAAACTACTCATCTACTTTCTGTCTCTATAGATATTCCCATCCTGGACATTCCATATAAATGGAATCACATAATATATGGTATTTTGTACCTTTTTTTTTTATTAAGCACAATGTTTTCAATGTTCATTTGTGGTAGTGTGCATGTATATACATTATTTCATTTTATAGCTGATTTATTATATGGATATATTACATTTTGTTTACCCATTCATTAGTTAATGGTACTTAGGTTGTTTTCATGTTTTTGACTATAATGAATATTGTTGCTTTGAACATTTATGTACAAGTTTATGTGTGGAGACAAATGTCTTTAATTTTCTTGGGCATATACCTAGGAGTGGAATTGTTGGCTCACATGGTAATACTGTAATGCTTGAGGAACTGTAAAACTGCTTTTCATACCAACTGCACCAATTTATAATACCACCAGCAATATATGAGCCTTCCAATGTCTGCATATTCTGGCCAACACTTGTTAATTGTTGCCTTTTTTATTATAGTTATCCTAGTAGGCTTAAAGTTGTATTTCATTGTGATTTTGATTTACATTTCTCTACTGGCTAATGATACTGAACATCCTTTAATGTGCTTATTCAGCCATCTGTATATCTTCTTTGGAGAAACATCTGTTCACATCCTTTGCTGATTTTTTTTTTATGGTGAGAGAGACAGAGACAGAGAGAGGAACAGATAGGGACAGACAGACAAGGAAGAGAGATGAGAAATATCAATTCTTTGTAATAACACCTTTAGTTGTTCATTGATTGCTTTCTCGTCTGTTCCTTGACCAGGGGGCTATAGCTAAGCCAGTGAGCCCTTGCTCAAACCAGAGACTGTGGTCTTCAAGTCAGTGACCATGGGGTCATGTCTATGATCCCACACTCAAGCCAGCAACCTCGAGCTCAAGCTGGTGAACCCGTGCTCAAACTGGATGAGCCTATGCTCAAGCCAGTGACCTTGGGGTTTCAAACCTGAGTCCTCTGCATCCCAGGCCAATGCTCTATCCACTGTGCCACTGCCTGGTCAGGTCTTTACCAATTTTTTCAATTGGGTTGCTTGTCTTTTTGTTTTTGACTTGTCAGAGTTCTTTATATATTCTAGATACCAGGTTCATATCAGATATGTGATATCTAAAAATTTTCACCCATTTTGTGGATTATCCTTTTATTTTCTTATTATATCATTTATAGCATAAAAGATTTGATATAGTACAATCTATCTATTTTTTCTTTGGTTGTTTATGCTTTTGGTGTCGTATCTAAGTACCCATTGACTAACTAAAGGTTACAGAGATTTACTCTTTTGTTTTCTTCTAAAAACTTAATAGCTTTAGTTCTTATATGTATGTCTATAATCTATTTTGAGTTAATTTTCTATATTAGAAAATAATTCAGCCTGACCTGTGGTGGCACAGTGGATAAAGCGTCAACCTGGGAACACTGAGGTCGCCAGTTCAAAACCCTGTACTGGTCTGGTCAAGGCACATATGGGAGTTGATGCTTCCAGCTCCTCCTTCCTTTCTCTCTCTCACTCTGTGTCTCCTCTCTAAAATGAATAAAATAAAAAGAAGTGTTTAAAAAAAGAAAATAATTCAATTTCATTCTTTTGCATGTGGATATCCACTTTGTCCAGCACCATTTGTTGAAGACTAATCTTACTTCATTGAACAGCATGTCAATTTTAAGCAAAAATTATTGTTTGTTTGTTTTTTTATAACCACAGTCTGAGAGGACATTCAGACTCACTAATTCATAGTCTTCTCATATTCCAGAATTTTTAGTACTGGGGTTTGGGTGAGGCAAACCTCCTCTAAACACATTTATTAATTAAACAAATACAAGAACCATACTTAACCTTGCTGAACAACCTAAAAACTTGAACGACTTCTGTTTGCTATAAATACTCACTGCTGTGAAAGAGGTTGTTGGTTTCTAATGAAACTCGACCCCAGAGTATTTATCTGGGAAGCTGGGGGACTGATTTTCCTGTTTTATCCATGACCTCTCCCAATAAATGCATTTATTAATTTCCATGAATTGTTGTGGCTGGTGGGAGGTGTGTAATAGCCGCCAGTTGTGTGACTAGAAAATGCCGGCTGCCAACAGAAGGCCACAAAGACTATTGAATCAGTCCTTCCCGATTTTATCATTACCTTGGCCCCTATGAATTTATGCCACTCCTTGACCTTCCATCTTACTGAACAGAGAATAATGCAGACATTTAAGTGTTCTTCAAGCCAATCTTAAGCAGTTCAAAAACATCAAATGAGATTTTTCCCTTTTAAGGTGAACCAATTCAAGCAAGCAACTTGGTGCACTGAAGGCACTCAAAACACATTGATAGAGGAGATTAAAGATTTCAGGCAAAGCTTACACTGTTCCATGGGACTTAAAAAATAATAGCTATCAATGTGGTCTTCAAAGAACCCAGACACAATCTCAAATGAAGGGTCATAATTATCTTAGAAAAGTCAATCCCCAATTCACCTGGTGCTGCTCATTCTAATTTTTACACCACAGGCAGAGCCAGAAAGAGAATATTTGCACCATATCATTCACGAGTCCTGAGAAAACCCAGAGAAACATGGTTCAGGCTCCTCACCCATTCAGAGCAACAGATGGGTCTGCTCCTCACCCAAGGCAGAGACATGCACAGGCTTAGAATCTTAGGACCTTAAATCTAGAAGAGCCCTTATTTACAGATGAGACTAGAAAGACCCAGAGAATTAACAGATTTGGCTTGAGTCACACAGTGAATTGAGGTTGATGAAGAAATATCTGTAAAGTATTTGAAGCATGTTAATGTTTTGAGTCAAAATCACTGATGTAAGACAGTTTTTCTTTTTGTTCAAAATCCACTGCTTCCAACATGCCACTGTCTTACCTAAACTTTTAAGCATCTAATGTTGAGTAAAAGAGGGATGGTGGGGCAGTTCCTACAGCTTCAAAGAAACCAAATCTAAATGTAATTCCCCAATACCTTGTTCATACAAAAGACATCCTCTAGTACCTTTTTCTCAGCATTAAATGCATCACAATGAGAGGTCAGTTGACCTTTGCTCCTTGGATTATTTTGACATTGTTCAAAGAGTCTCCCAGTTTGCATTTCACTGGGCCCAGGTGCTCAGCCACCCCTGAACACAAGTCCCCAGACCTTACTGTCAAATTCAGCAATTATTTTCTCTCTCTCTGCAGCTGCACTCAGAATACTGCTTTTGTGGACCACCAGGAATTTCCTGTGATAGAATATCAGAAAGCTACTGGTGACTCGGAGGAGGTGACTTCAGAGGGCAAAAGTTCCCTTTCTACAATAAACATTCTCAGTGTGGCATGTAGGAGACTTCCTACACAGACCCCACACCTATGAGCCACTTGTCATCTTGACACCAAATAGCCAGAGAAAGAAATAGAACCATTTGTAAGAGATCATCTTTTTAAAAGTGAACTTGCATCTGGAGTCTGAAAATGTTAACACCATCATAACAACCAATGAAGCAAAAGCTTACCTAAACAGGATTTTAGGAGAACATACGGGTATTATGAAGCAAATAAGTCAAGCCATTTCACAGCTCCTAAGTGAGAGGTGGAGGCCATCAAATGACTATAATGCCCTTTAACATGTGAGGACCCCCACTTCCTGGCACACTGACCAGGCTTATGCCCCACACGAAGCCTTGGGAGTATCTGGCTGTCATTTCCAGGAGGCTTTACCTCTCCAACAGCCGCTCCAAAAGAATTCTTAAAGAAAGAAGCCAGAACAGATAGGTCATTAACAATGGGAGCCGGCATACACTTAAGAGGTGTCTGATCCTCTAAGCCTGGAGGAAGCAGTCAGCTCACTGGGGTCCATGTTTCTTCAGTGTGTCCAGGCATCTACTAGCAGCGGGAGGAGGCACCACAAGCAAAACTTCCTTGTGGTTTGATCTTCTATCTTCCAAATACTGCACTGGAATTTAAAAAAAAAAAAAAAAAAAAAAAAAACAGATCCAGAAATGACAGAATTTATTTATTGATTTTAGGGAGAGACAGACAGACAGAAACATTGATCTGTTCCTATATGTGTCCTGACAGGAGATCGAACCCGCAACCTTTGCGTATAGGGACAATGCTCCTTAACCTGCCTTTGTGTCTCAATAGTGCAATGGATTCTCACCCACAAAATATTCTTAGAAGTTGCTGGAATTATTTGTAAATAAAAAAAAAAAACTATAATGGATCAACTGGCTTGGTAGGAAGATAGAGGTTGAATCCATTAAAAACTGAAGATGAGCTTCCTTCCACTCTTTTGAGGATGTTAATGACAATACAAATTCTTTGCAAGGATTCTTGCCTATATACCTGTCTGCTCCTTCCACCTAGTTCAGCTATTTACAAACAATGTGCTGCAACAATTTTTAAAATATGCAATACCTGAGTAGTCAGGGGCACTGACCTCTTTTCCTCTAAATTGTCAAATAAAAAAAAAAAAATGACAACAGCCAGCACAAGAATAGTCATCTGGTGTGAATAAATCAAAATTATAACTTTTTTTGTCAAATCGGAAAAAAATATTTTTGGGGTGCTACAGACTTTTAGCAATTATTGTGCCATGAGATGAAAAATGTTGAAAATCCCTTTCCTAGTAGTTTATAGCTTTAACCTCCCAACTTTCATTTGCTTCCATTGGTTAATGTTTCTCATTAGTATGCTTAGTCTCCTTAGGTAGTAATAAGCTCCTCTCTACTTTTTTTTGTAAAACAGCACCTAATTGTCTGCTAAGGCTCATATTTTCCAGTGACTCAAGAGCTCTCTCTCTCTCTCTCTCTCTCTCACACACACACACACATACACACACACATACACACACACACACACACACACACACACACACACACACACACTTCAGGAGACCTAGGGTTTTTACCAGACTTTCTCTAAAAATGCGGTAATAGATAGGTTGAGTTGCAAGTGGAGTGGGCAGCTGTCCTCACACATCCCTCAGACCCTATCTACCTTAGAGTCATGGAGAAGGCCAGCAGGACAAGCAGCAGAGTTATAAGCATCTTCAGTACAACCCCTTTATCTCCATGAAGCTGTTTTAATCACAGTTCTTCTAAGTCTGAGAGAAGCACTTCAACCAACTCTTTCCTTTTATTCCTATTTCTGTATGAATTGGCATTTCAGTCAGAACTTTGTAACAATATGTTAGCACCTCTTACACTTTTTCTGAGGTGAAATCCTGGCCTTTGATGTCACTTCTATTGTCCCCTTCTGAGGATTTGACAGTGACTCCTTTCTGAACTATGTCGTGTGTGACCCAAGCTCCCCACCGCATTCCAGGACACTTTAGTCAAGCCTGTCATCATTTGCAATGGGGCACATACCTAAGGGTGGTGATTCTAGAGCCAAGGTCTAGGAAAAGGAACTAGCAGGTACCAACCATGATGGGATTTCAGATTCTGTTCTTATCCGAATAGCAGCTTAAATCTTCACAGATATCTTAGTGCTTGAGTCTTCGATTCAGTAACCAGCCCTCGCTTTCTTCCAACCAAGGCAGAACTCTGTCTCTGGTGAAGGGAAAAAGTGCATGTGGTGAGGTTTGGGAAAGAGAGCAAGGAGGGAGGCTAGTCTCCCCAATTCTCACCAACCTACTCCTCCCACTCTGGGATGGCAACTTCACTCCTGAGCTACTGCTCTGTTTTCTTATTACCTACTATTTCTCCTTTCCCAGGATGCTGGGTTCAACCTTGACTTTCAACCATTGTTTAGCTTCCTCCTAGTCAATCTCCCTAACCCATGACTGAACCATTACAAATCAACATTTACAAATACATTTGTTTAGGTATAATAAACTGGCACTGACTTCTTCTCTATAGAATATTCAGGAAGAATATATACAATGGGACCTAAACAGAAACCAAGGCTTGGAGGACAGAACCAGGACCTGAGAGTGAAGTAATCTGGGTCACAGAGTTGACTGCCCCTCCCACACTGTGACAAAGAGCAAAGTATATCATTTCACCAGACCTCAGCCTGTTCTCTCATTTGTAAGCTAACAGTATATAATCAGAAGATCTCTGAGACCCTCAAGCTTTAACGTTCTAAGACATTAATATGATTTCTGAAAGCTTATCTAGTACCAGATGTAAAACAGCCCAGATCCCTGCCCCATGAACATAGCATAATAAGGAAGGCAAATATCAACCAAATAATTATAAACAAACTTAGAGGTGTGCCTAATTACTACAGAGGAAAAGTTAAAATGTTGTAAAGGCAAGTAATTCAGCCCAAGTATTGTGGACATAAGCTTTTACAAGCACTTGGTTGGCTAAGGAAGTGCCATCAGTGTCCATTGGAAGGAAATGTACAGAAAAGGTATGAGTTTAGTTTCAGTGGAAAATAAGGAAGGCCCAGTGGAATCCTCAAGATTCCAGAGCTTGAGAAAAAGAAAACTAAAGTGAAGGAGCCCATTTTGGCCCCCAGCTCTTACTTCCCATGCCCACAGCAAACTGAAGACCCCTCCTGGGCAGTCACTTCCTGCTGAAATCTACAGCAGCAATCATTTGATGGTGTATTCATCAGCAATAGAAACTGACCTGGCTGGTTCAAACAGAAACATATGCATGGGATTTCTCAAGCAATCTAGAAAGGCTAAAGAGCTGGTTTCATAAAATGAGAAGCAAGGCAGGCAGGAGGCCAACCAAAATCACAGCACAGAACCAGACCCAGGCAGATGATGAGCACACACACCTTGGTAGTTCAGAGTGCAGGCCCTCCAGGCAGCTGGTTTAGTTGATATCTTATCACCAACTAGCTGTGCAAAGTTGGGCAAGTTGCTTAATATCTCTGCTTCCATTCTTCTTCTGTAAAATCAGACTTTTAAAATGCCATATTTCAACAAGTTTAAAATGTCAATTGTGAGATGTACTGATACTTTATGAGCCACTAGGGAAAAAAAAAAAAAAAAACACTGCCAATTAAACTATAACACATTGCTGTCTCATCACTTTTTTATTTTATTTTTCATTAAAAACTGCGTATTAGATCTGTTTAGATACTGGTTTTATCCTGTCCTTCATATATAAAAATAAATTAATCAGGATATTTCTAGATCTTTCTCAGCCAGAGCCCAACCCTACCTACTGGTTTGTCAGCCAGGTCATTATTGTACACATGGCAACACACACTGGTTGCTGTTCTCTGGGCCATCACAGCCACTGGGCAGCATTTCTTCAAAGATGGCTCTCCTCTTTTCTCCTGTACTTTCTTCAAGGTTTGGACACCCTTTTCACAAGGTATGGTGCTGCTGCTTTCCTGATTTTACCGGAGATATGAAAAAGCTTTCAGAATACAGACATAGTTCTTTCCAAATGCTCCTCAAGGGGTTTGTTGACTGCAACAGGAAGGCTTGTAGGTATCCCCTTCCATCACAGGAAGACAACGGAATGTGTGCAGCAAGACAGAGAGGATGACTCTGACAGGCGTGAGCTGAACACTGCCTGGATTCAAGACGCTCCCTGGGGAGAGCAGGGTCTCAGAACCCATGAAAGTTGTTCCTATCAGCCCTCAAGAGATTATTGTGAGGCTTGAATTGATTTATACTATAGAGACCTAAGCCTGCACATGGTCAGCACTCAATAAATATCAATTATTTGGTTTTGCTTTTAAAAAATGCTTGTAGTAAATTACGAGTTTTCATAAAGTTGTCCCTTTTTTCTACCAGTTTTGTAGATTAAGCAGGGTACCTGGAAAACAAGGTAAAATAAGCTAAACTACTCTACCATTTGCAGGCTTTCAAAAGAAATTTGTGACCCTGGCTGGTTTGTCAGTGGATAGAGCATCGGCCAGCATATGGACATCCAGGGTTCAATTCCTGCTCAGGGCACACAAGAGAAGCAACCATCAGCTTCTCTTTCCCTCCCTCTCCCCCTTCTCTTCCTCTTCCCTTGCTGCAGCTTGATGGGTCCCAGGTGTTGAGGATAGCTCAGTTGGTCCAAGCGCATTGGCCTAGGCACTAAAAATATCTCTGTCAATTCTAGCATCTGCCTCAGACGGTGGTTGGCGGTGGGTCCTGGTGTGGTATGTATGAGCATCTGTCTCATTATCTCCTCTCCTCTCAAAGGAGGAGGAGGGGGGGAGGAGGAGGAGGAAGAGGAGGAGGGAAGGAAGGAAGGAAGGAAGAGAAGGGAAAAAGAGAGAGAATAAATAGCATAGACCTAAGTGGCAGACACACAAGAAAACAAACCAGTATGGCCACTAGATTTCTCTCTGCATTTGCAGGCCACTTTGTCAGGCTTCCAGGGTTAGAACACCATTTCTAGCTTAGAATATGGCTTTGAGCCAAAGAGCATAAGTAGTTTTTGTTTTGGCAAATCTGTAAAGCTGTACTCTAAAAGGCTGTGCCAAAATATAGTCCGAAAGAACCCAGTTCTCTACATTCTCACCGACACTTTGATCATTATTTCATCATCAGTAGGGTTGTGCAGATTCTGTACGCTGTGAACTACTTCTCTGAATTTCTCATTGCTCTATGGTGTGGTTTCATTCATCTATACGCATGTGCATCTTACACAGTAATCTAATAAGCTGATAAACTGGTGCTATAGAGGAGATTCCTTTAATTCACCGAATGCATTTAGGCCCAACACACGCTGGTCACCACTCTCCAGGATTCCCGTTCCTAAAACCTGGAGGTAGAGGCCCTGGCCGGGTGACTTGGTGGATAAAGCATCAGTTCAGCACACCAGAGGTCACAGGCTCAACCCCTGGTCAGGGCAACTCCTGGTCAGGTCACACACGAAAACAATGAGTTGATGCTTTCCTTTCTCCCTTCCCTGTCCTTCTCCCCCAAAAATTAATGAAAAAAATATTTTAATTAAAAAAAAAACCCTGGAGGTGGAGAAGATAAAAGTGCTTCAAGGAGCTACTACAGTGTTTCATCCTATATAAAAAATTGATCAGCCTGACCTGTGGTGGCGCAGTGGATAAAGCGTCGACCTGGGAACACTGAGGTTGCCAGTTCAAAACCCTGCACTGGTCTGGTCAAGGCACATATGGGAGTTGATGCTTCCAGCTCTTCCCCCCTTTCTCTATTTCTCTCTCTCTCTCTCTCTCTCTCTCTCTCTGTGTGTGTGTGTGTGTGTGTGTGTGTGTGTCCTCTCTAGAATGAATAAAATAAAAAGACATTAAAAAATTGATCAGCCTGTCATCCTGTGGAGATTTGAGAATCCAGGGAAGTGTGGCCCTTGGCAATATGCTGTGTGGCCCAAGAGTGCAAGGCAACCAGCTGCTGTAAATTCTCTCTTTTGTCACTTAGCCAAGCCTTACAGTTCCCTGTAGCTGTTAAGCCTGGAGTCTCAATTTATATATTTCTTTGTTTATTCTAAAGGAAACAGGAAGTTCATTCTTACTGGTGACTTTGACTAGATGTCTGTAATGACGAGGTTTAATAGGTTAAGGTTCATCATACTTTATGTCATTATGAAATGACATCATCCTTATTTTTATATTCTTTAACATTTGTTTAATGAGTGTACTTTTGAAAATAAATTATATACACATACATCATAGTTCAAAGAATATTTTTCATTTAATTTACTTATTTTTTAACTTATTTTTATTGTAGCTCTATCCAAACCTATAATACAAATGTCATATAATTTTCAAATATTTACCTAGACTTTTAAAACAATAATTGTTTTAGTCTTAAACATTTCCACAATCATTAACTACAACTTGTGTATTATACATCACACTTTTGTATTATATTTGTTTGTCCTTTGTTTAAAGAGCAAAGTGTTATTCGAAAGAAAAAAATTTGATTGCAAACATGACTTAACAGCTGTGATTCAGAACTCACCCTTAAAAATAAAGTACTATAGGATATTTGAGGAAATGGCTCCTCTTAGTGTCCAGGGTGTGGTACTGCAACATGCAAGCACCATAACTTGTTTGAGTTCCTAGGAATCTTGTTAAAATGCCGATTCTTATTCAGAAGCTGAAGGATGAGAATTGAGATTCTTCATTACTAACAAGATCCCAGAGGATCCCAAATCCACAAGTTCATGGAATTTCAATTAGTTTACTTATGAGTCCAGTTGACTCACCTCTGGCCATGAAGTGGCAGAGAGACAAACCCAAGTAGTATTTAGTGAGAGCCTGATGCATGAGGAAAGATGTCTGTGTCATTAGACGGTCTTTCCTGAAGTGGTCTATATAATTACCAAATAAGAATAACGAGTGTTCTTGCTTATTGGAACTTCACTCTGGCCAGCACTTGCTAAATGAATTACATGCCTTCTCTCTCATACCTAGCACCACAGCCGAATGAAGGTGTTACTTCTCTTGCCACTGTGCAGGGGAAGCAGCTGCGGCTGACAACTCTAACCGTCCTCCTGGTTACACAGCTGACTCTGGACATACACCCAGCACCGTGTCATTTAAAAAGTCCTGCTTTAGACCACTTTGCTACCACATTTAACACTAGCTTGTGAGTACACACCTCCTGGGGCTTCTCTTTCTTAAATAACCTGCAGCTGACTTTCAAATAGGTATGTATAATACATAGTCTCAAAAAGTAAGTGTGTGTATATATTCTTTTTCCTTAAAATGCATAGAGATACTATAAAAGTAAGTTTAGAAAACTTGGTAAAGCTAAAATTTAAACTTTATATTGTTGCTACTTTGGATTTGGTTTCCTTTTTTCTTCTCCTCTTCCTTCTTTCTTCTTTTTCTTTCTTCCTTCTTTCTTCTCCTACTGCTCTCCCCTCCCTTCCTCCTCCTCCTCCTTTTTCTTATTCTTCTGTCACCAACTATAACCGTGGGTTTGCCTTACCCAACTCTAGTTCCAATCCCTTTAAAATTAAAGGTGAGCCAGAGTGTTGGGAGTAGATTACATATAGCATTTACCATTGGAAAATTTAATTATTTATTTACTGATCTGTTCCCGTCTGCTGGGTGTGTGTGCCTGTAGGGCAAAACTGAATTGCTGATTTGGGTATCTGCACTGCCCACTACAGTGTGTCCGTAAAGTCATGGTGCACTTTTGACCTGTTAGCAGTCAAAAGTGCACCTTTACAGACACACTGTTATTATGTCTAGTGTATAAGCACTTCATGTTTGTTGAATATAAAAATCATGTACTGAATAACCCTAATCAAGTCAGACCAAGAACAAACCTAGAAACTCCCTGAGAAATGTTCACATTTGGTCACTAGGTGGCAGTCTCGCCTAATTTTTAGATAGCTCCTCTTAGCGTTCTAGGTATGGTACTGCACTATGCAAACAGTATATTGCGTATTACACTTTACTTGAAGAAAGGAGAATCATTTGAAACCCTTAAGAATTGAAGAGTCTAAGAAGTCATTGCTCGTTACTTCTGTAGGTCCCTCAGTGTTGGGAGCCGTCAAGTAAACACAGCTGTGTAACTTGAGAGCGAGGCGCAAGCCCCCGATGTTCCCTGGATTTATTAACAGCTGAAAGGTCAGAATGACCAGCTTACGGATATGGTCTGATAAAGCTCAAAGACTTTTACTCCCTGTTGATGTGGCTTTAAGGCAGGAGCCTTTGTACAGGAGACACCTGGTGTTTAACCATTTAATCTCTGACGAAGGAGGTCATGTGACTTTGGATACGAAAACATTGTACTTGCCAAGTTTTGCTGTATATAAGAAACTTGCTTGCAAAAATAAATTGCTGATGGCTGATAGTTCATCAGACCTCCCGACCCAGACTCATCAATTCCACATCCCTACCCTGTGGAATGGCTAGTCACGTCTCAGTCTGTTTTGTCAAAGTGGAGAACCAACATTTCACTTTCAATAGCAAATGCATTCAGGTACCCAGGAGAATATTAGTTAAATGAGAAAAAAAGCATGGACAGCCCGTTCAACTGCATATGTGAGAAGTTGCCTGAGCAGGACTGAGTCAGGGGCTACAAGAAACACAGAGTGAAACCAAGGTCTTGCTTAAAAATCCTCAATGTGTGGTGACACGCCCCAGGCAATCAATTCACACATAGGATACTGGACACATACCCAGACTCTGAAACCATTGCAAAGTTGTGACATCAGAGACGAGCATGGGAGCAAGAAGGTTTTAATGGTAGCTTCTACAACTTCAATATCCAGCATCACCTAACCCTTTCTCTGGAGTTCTTCCTTTTCATACTGCAGTCAGTGTAATGAAATTACTGAGATGCTACAAATGACACTCACAAATGAGAAACAATGAGTGTACATTAGAATGACTCACTCTCTTGTACCAGAAAGTTAGTTTTGTTCTAGTTATTGTGACTCCAGAGAGAAACTGGGCTCATTAGCATCATCACTGCGTGACAGCTTGCTGGGTTGGGCTGCGCTGGGTTAAGCTAAGGCCCAATTCTTGTCTTCCATGATTCCTTCTTCTAAGAGCAAATTCTTACCTCTTCCTTCAGCAACTTCTTTGACACAGAAGAGGAAAGATCATCCTGATTCACTTTCAGGGCAGTTCCTCCCTGTGGAGTTATCCCAACTTACACACCAGAGAAGCAGTAAAAAGAGGCCCACCTCCTTAAGAACTTCCCTGGACCAGTCATTCCTCATGTTTAAGATAAACAATAGTCTCTAATAACTGCTACATTATAAATCTTTGACCTCTGACACCTGTGGTCTTGTGTTATAAAATAATCTTTGAGTGATGATTTTATGTTGACATAATATTGGAGGCAGAAAAAAGAAAGGAGTATAAGTCTCTGGTTGGTTTGAGAAGGCATTCTTAAGAAAAAAAATCTTAAGACTTGTAGACAGTATATAAGAAAGAGTATAGAATCCTTACACTAACAAACTGGATGCAATTTACAACATTACATGTAGTATATCTACTATTCCCATTTTATTTTAAATGTATTCTACACTGAAAAATGTCTTGATTTTAAAATATTCTTAAAATATCTGAAAAGGTAACTTTTGTACATGCAGAGAAAATTATTAAATCAGGAATGAATAAGTAGTATCAACCTAACAGAATTAAAAGAATTATAAAACAACACTGTGAACAATTACATGCTAACAAATTAAATAACCTAGAACAAATTGATAAACTGCTAGAAATATGCAAACTACCAAAATTGATTCAAGAAGGAAATTTGAAAAGATGTCTAACCAGAAAACATATTGAATTAATAATCAAAAAACTTCACACACACACACACCCCAAAAAAGCCCAGCATCAGATGACTTCACTGGTGAATTCTACCAAACATATAAAGAACATCAATTCTTGGGGAGACCTGAAGATGGCAGCGGAGTAGGCAGATGCACAGACTCCCAGCTCACACCACCAAAGTGGATTACAAACTAATTTAGGAAAAACCAACTCTGGACTACAAGAACAGCTCTCAAAAACCAAGGAGCAAAGAAGAAGCCACACCGAGCCTGGTAGGGAGCACCAAGGAGCGGTGTGTCTCTGCTGCTTATAGGAATATAGCGGTGGTGAGGCAGAGAGCCCAGAAGGGCTCTTATTCCAAGGAAAAGAGTAGAAAATATCACTCACAGCCAATAGCCTGGGGACCTGTGAATGAGGTGTGTTGAAAGAGCTGGCTTGTTGTGCCTGACCTGTGGTGGCGCAGTGGATAAAGCGTCGACCTGGGAACACTGAGGTCGCCAGTTCAAAACCCTGCACTGGTCTGGTCAAGGCACATATGGGAGTTGATGCTTCCAGCTCCTCCCCCCTTTCTCTCTCTCTCTCCTTCTCTCTCTCACTCTGTGTCTCCTCTCTAAAATGAATAAAATAAAAATAAAATAAATTAAAAAAATAAAAATAAAAATAAATAAATAAATAAAATAAATTAAAACAGAAAAAAAAAAAAGAGCTGGCTTGCCCTCCAAAAGGAAAGAGGGGAGAGAGAGAGAGAGACAGATGGTGACAGGCAAAGGAATGCATAGGATAACCTGAGAAGCTGACTCATCCAGTGCTGGAGGCAGCCATAGCTGGAGGAGGTGTTGATCCTTCCACATAACACAAGACTAAAGTGGTTCAGGGTCACCCATCTCAAGATATCTCTCCAGCTCCAATCAGCACAATAAGACACAGCTGAAAATAAGAAGTGGGGAGGAGGGGCAGTAACTCAGGTCTCCATGGAGATCTGAGATACACCTCCCCCTACTGAAGCAGAGAAAGCACCCCGCCCACAGAGAGAGTAACTGGCAGATCAGGTCTTTGGAGTCTCAGGTTACACCCACCACATTTCTGAATACAGTTTCAAATAAGCCCCCTGCTGAGATCAATAAACAAGACTACCACCAAGTTAACACTTGGATTGCGGGAAACTAGTTAAGTCGGCTCGCGTGAATTGCGCATACTGCACGGGAGCCGTCTTAACTCGGTTCATATAGATTTGCGGTGGAGTGCGGGAAACGTGTAAACTCGGGCCGATTGTAACTGCGTATTACCAAATATTTGTTTGTTTGCCATTCACAAAGATACCTACCTGCGTATGCGAACTGTTTCATACCCATTGGGGTAATAGGTATCATAAAAATCCCTTGTAAGTAGAGAACACTTTATGGCGCTGGTCGAGTACAATACCGTTAGGGTACCAATGTATTGTTTTCTCATTTTATAACCGATATCCCTGGATATCTCACCATGCAAAGAGAATAGTTATTGAGAAATACTTCTGTGTCCGGACGTCTTTAGTTTTGAGTTTTGTGAATATTATTATGTGTTTAAATATTTAGATATATTGTGATAAAGACATTCATATAGAATTTTTTAACCAAATAAAATAAAATCGTTCCGCAAAGTGTTCGCATAATAATTATTTTTTTATATCAGATATCTATCGGAATACCGCTATTTTCAGTTATTATTATTTTTATTTGCTTTAACCTAAAATGTCGCAGCATTCAGACTATAGTGATGATGAGTTTTGTGCAGACAATTTGTCCAATTATTCTTGTGATAGCGATCTTGAAAATGCGAGTACAAGTGAAGATTCTAGTGATGATGAAGTAATGGTGCGTCCCAGGACATTGAGGCGACGAAGAATTTCGAGCTCCAGCTCTGACTCAGAGTCAGATATAGAAGGCGGGAGAGAAGAATGGTCGCATGTTGATAATCCACCGGTCTTAGAAGATTTTTTAGGGCATCAAGGATTAAACACAGATGCTGTTATAAATAATATAGAAGATGCCGTGAAATTATTTATCAGAGATGATTTTTTTGAATTTCTTGTAGAGGAGTCAAACAGGTATTATAATCAAAATAGGAATAATTTCAAACCTTCAAAAAAAAGCCTAAAGTGGAAAGATATAACCCCTCAAGAGATGAAGAAGTTTTTAGGGTTAAGGGCGTGTTTTGAAAAATATCATACGTTAAAAAACTATTAATTTCTATTTGTTTTGATTTATTATGAAAATTTTATTTTAAACTTCAAAAATATGTGTATATTTTTAGGTAATAAGTATTTTTTGGGTTTTTCATATTTAGTTTATATATATCGAATTATTTATGTACTGAATAGATAAAAAAATGTCTGTGATTGAATAAATTTTCATGTTTTACACAAGAAACCGAAAATTTCATTTCAATCAAACCCATACTTCAAAAGATATAGGCATTTTAAACTAACTCTGATTTTGCACGGGAAACCTAAATAATTGCCCGCGCCATCTTATATTTTGGCGGGAAATTCACCCGACACCGTAGTGTTAAGAAAACAAACAAATCAAGACTTCAAAGTGGCTCTACTAGAAAAGCCAAATCTGACAGTGGATTACAAACAACAGCTGATGCCAACCCAAGAAGACCTAGCAATAACACAACTGAAAATTGGAGGAAGACAACACCAAGCCTAGACTCAACCAGCTCTACAAACAACACACCCAAATACACAGACATAATGAGAAGACAGTGAAGTGCAATCTAAATGAAACCACAAGAGAAACCTTCAGAAAATGAACTGAGTGATATGGAAATAATCAAACTACCAGATGCAGAGTTTAAAATAATGATTGTTAGGATGCTTAGGAATCATAGAACAACAATGGATGATCATTATAAACACCTAAATAAAGAGATAGCAAGTATAAAAAAGGACATTGAAATATTAAAAAAGTATCAGTTGGAGATGAAAAATACAATATCAGAAATGAAGAACACAATGGAAGGAATTAAAAGCAGGATGGATGAAGCTGAGGATGGAATCAGTGAGTTGGAAGATAAGATGAATGAAGGTATGGAAGCAGAGCAGAAATAAGAAAAGAGACTCAAAAAGTCTGAGGAAACTCTAAGAGAGCTCTGCAACAACATGAAGAGAAATAACATCAACATCATAGGGGTTCCTCAAAAAAAAAAAGAGAAAGAACAAGGGATAGAAACTTTTGATAGATTCCATCAAATCATAGCTGACAGATTCCCTAAGTTGATGCAAGGAAGGCCCTCACAAGTTCAAGAAGCACAGAGAACTCCATTAAAGAGAAACCCAAAGAAATCTACACCAAGACACATCATAATTAAAATACCAAAGCTAAGCAATAAAGAGAAAATATTAAAAGTTGCTAGAGAAAAAAAGGCTATCACTTACAAAGGAACCCCCATAATGATGACAATCGACTTCTCAACAGAAACACTTGAGGCCAGAAGGGAATGGCAAGAAATATTCAAAGTAATGCAGAACAAGAGCCTACAACCAAGACTACTCTATCTAGCAAGGCTAATGTTTAAAATTGAAGGAGAAATAAAAAGCTTCCCAGACAAAAAAAAAAAAAAAACTCAAGGAATTCATTACAACCAAACCAATGCTGCAGGAAATGTTAAGGGGCCTGTTGTAAACAGATCAAAGTGGGGAAAGAATATAGCAAAAGAGGAATACAGCTTTAAAGAATAAAATGGCAAAAAAACAGCTAATATCAATAATAACCTTAAATGTAAATGATTAAATGATCCAATCAAAAGACATAGGGTAACTACATGGATAAGAAAACAGGACCCATACATATGCTGTCTACAAGAGACACACCTTAAAACAAAAGATGCACATAGACTGAAGGTAAAAGGATGGAAAAAAAGCAAACGGAAATGAAAAAAAGCCAGGGAAGCAATACTTAACATCAGACACAATGGACTTTAAAACCGTGGCAATAGTAAGAGATAAAGAAGGTCACTACATAATGATAAAGGGAGCAATCCATCAGGAAGATATAACCATCATAAATATCTACGCAACTAATATTGCAGCACCTAAATATATAAAGCAGACTTTGATGGATCTAAAAGGCGAGATCAACAGCAATACCCCACTAACATCACTAGATAGATCCTCAAGACAGAAAATTAACAAAGAAACAGCCAACTTAAAGGACACACTAGATCAACTGGATTTAATAGATATCTTTAGAACCTTTCACCCTAAAGCAGCAGAATATACATTCTTTTCAAGTGCTCATGGTACATTCTCTAGGATAGACCACATGTCGAGACACAAAAGCAGTCTCAACAAATTTAAGAAGATGGAAATCATATCAAGCATTTTCTCTATCACAATGGCATGAAACTAGAAATCAACAACAACAGAAAAACTGAAAAATACTCAAACACATGAAAACTAAATAGCATGTTATTAAGTAATGAATGGGTTAACAATAAAGTCAAAGAAGAAATGAAAAAATTCCTAGAAACGAATGATAATGAACATACAACAACTCAAATTTATGGGACACAGCAAAAGCAGTCTTGAGAGGGAAGTTCATAGCACTACAGCCATTTCTTAAGAAGCTTGAAAAAGCTCAAACAACCTAACCCTTCATCTAAAATAACTAGAAAAGAAACAGCAAGTAAGGCCATGGGGTAATAGAAGGAAGGAAATAATAAAGATCAGAGCGGAAATAAATAACATAGGCTAAAGAAACAATACAAAGGATCAATGAAACCAAGAGCTGGTTCTTTGAAAGGGTAAAAAAGATCGATGAACCTTTAACGAGACTTACCAAGTAAAGAAGAAAGAGGACTCAAATAAGTAAAATTAGAAATGAGAGTGGAGAAATAACAACCGACACAACAGAAATACAAAATATTATAAGAAAATACTATGAAGAACTGTTTGCCAAAAAATTAAACAACCTAGGTGAAATGGACAAATTCCTTGAAACACATAATCTTGCAAAAATCAATCAGGAAGAATCAGAAAACCTAAACAGACCGATTGCTACAAAAGAGATGGAAACAGTTATCAAAAAGCTCCCCAAAACCAAAACCCCTGAGCCCGATGGCTTCACTGGTGAATTCTACCAAATATTCAAAGAAGAACTAACCCCTATTCTTCTCAAGCTATTTCAAAAAATTCAAGAGGAAGGAACACTTCCAAGTTCCTTTTATGAGGCGAGCATAATTCTGATTCCAAAACCAGGCAAAGACAACACAAAGAAAGAAAATTATAGGCCAATATCCCTGATGAATATAGATGCTAAAATCCTAACAAAATATTAGCAAACCGGATCCAGCAATACATGAAAAAAATCATACATCATGATCAAGTAGGATTTATTCTGGTGAGGCAAGGCTGGTAGAACATTCGCAAATCAATCAATGTGATTCATCACATTAAAAAAAGGAATGACAAAAAACACATGATAATTTTAATAGATGCAGAAAAAGCATTTGATAAAATCCAGCACCCATTTATGATCAAAACTCTTAACAAAGTGGGAATATAGGGAACATACCTCAACATGATAAAGGCCATCTATGACAAGCCCACAGCCAACATCATAATTAATGGACAAAAATTAAAAGCAATTCCTCTAAAATCAGGAACAGGGTAGGGATGCCCTCTTTCACCACTCTTATTCAACATAGTACTGGAAGTCCTAGCTACAGGGATCAGACAAGAAGAAGAAATAAAAGGCATCCAAATTGGAAAAGAAGAAGTAAAACTATCATTATTTGCAGATAATATAATATTGTATATAGAAAACCCTAAAGTCTTTGTCAAAAAACTATTGGATCTTATAAACGAATTTAGCATGGTGGCAGGATATAAAATTAATACACAAAAATCAGAGGCATTTTTATACATGAACAATGAAATGTCAGAAAGAGAAATTAAGGAAACAATCCCCTTCACTATTGCAAAAAAATAAATAAATAAATAAAGTACCTAGGAGTAAATTTAACCAAGGAGATTAAAGACTTGTACTCAGAAAATTATAAAACATTGATAAAAGAAGTCAAGGAAGACACAAACAAGTGGAAGCATATACTGTGTTCATGGTTAGGAAGAATAAACATCATTAAAATGACTATATTACCCAAAACAATTTATAAATTCAATGCAATACCAATTAAAATACCAATGGCATACTTTAAAGGTATAGAACACATATTCCAAAAATTTATATGGAACCAGAAAAGAACACAAATAGCCTCAGCAATCTTGAAAAAGAAGAATAAAGTGGGAGGTATCACACGTCCTGACATCAAGTTATACCACAAGGCAATTGTACTCAAAACAGCCTGGTACTGGCATAAGAACAGGCACATAGATCAATGGAACAGAACAGAGTACCCAGAAATAAACCCACACGTTTATGGACAACTGATATTAGACAAAGGAGGCAGGAGCATTCAATGGAGTAAAGACAGTCTCTTTAACAAATGATGTTGGGAAAACTGGACAGCTACCTGCAAAAAAATGAAACTAGACCACCAACTTACACCATGCACAAAAATAAACTCAAAATGGATGAAGGACTTAAATGTAAGTCGTGAAACCATAAGCATTCTAGAAGAAAAGATAGGCAGTAAGCTCACCGACATCTATCGCAGCAATATATTTGCTGATTTGTCTCCACATGCAAATGAAATAAAAGACAGAATAAACAAATGGGACTATATCAAACTAAAAAGCTTTAGCACAGCTAAGACAATATGATCAGAGTAAAAAGACAAACCACACAATGGGAGAACATATTCTACAATACATCTGATAAGGGGTTAATAACCAAAATTTATAATGAACTTGTAAAACTCAACACCAGGAAGACAAACAATCTAATCAAAAAATGGGCAAAAGCCACTGTGGAAAACAGTATGGAGATTCCTCAAAAAATTAGAAATGGAACTGCCCTTTGACCCAGCCATCCCACTTTTAGGAATATATCCCAAGGACACCATATCACCGTCTGAAAAAAAGAAATGCACCCCTATGTTTATGACAGCATTGTTCACAATAGCGAAGATCTGAAAACAGCCCAAGTGTCCGTCAGTGGACGAGTGGATTAAAAAGCTGTGGTACATATATACAATGGAATACTATGGGGCCATGAAAAAGAAGGAAATACTACCTTTTGCAACAATATGGAGGGCCTTGGAAACTATAGTGTGTCCGTAAAGTCATGGTGCACTTTTGACTTTCGACCGGTCAGAAGTGCACCATGACTTTACGAACACACTGTATTATGTTGAGTGAAATAAGCCAGGCAGAGAAGAAAAAATATTATATGACCTCACTCATTTGAGGAATCCAAGGAACATTGAGAACTGAGGAAAGGAATTGAGACAGAGGAGGGATCAAAGGGACCAGAGGAAAAGAGGACAGAGGGAAAGGGGATGATAGGATGGATAAGCCTGAAGTGGAGGGGGGAGGGCACTATAAGAAGTGCGACAAGTTGAGGGGAATATGGGGGATGGGGGATACACTTGGGGTGACCCTAGAATCTATGTAAACACAAATAATTAAATTAAAAAAAGAACATCAATTCTTCACAAACTCATCAAAAAACATACACAGAAAAGGAACACTTTCAAATCATTCCATTTGTCTAGTATTACACTGATACAAACCAAATCAGGGCATCACAAGTGGCCCTGGCCGGGTGGCTCAATGGGTAGATTGTCATCTTATGTGCCAAGGTCGCTGGTTCAATTTCCCAGTCAGGGAACATATGAGAAGCAATGAATAAGTGCAAAACTAAGTGGAGCAACTAGGTGGAGCAACAAACTCATGCTTCTCGCTCTGTTTTCCCCTTCCCTTCTCTCCCTCCTCATCTCTCTCTCAAATCAATGAAATATTTTTTTTTAAGACACCACAAGAAAACCTCAAGCAAACACATTTATAATTGTACATGCAAAAATTATCAACAGTATGCTAACAGACTAAATCTAACAATGTATAAAAAGAAATGTAGTGGGATTTACCTCAAATATGCAGGTTTGGTTTAATGTTACTGAAAATCAATCAATGTAATATACCAATTAGAATAAAAAGTCAAAACCACATGATCATCTCAAAGGCAAAGAAAAGGCATTTGACAAAATTCAACACCCATTCATGATAGAAACACTCAACAAAATACAAATAGAAGGAATTTCTCAATGTGATAAAAGGCATCTATGAAAAAACCCACATCTAACATCATTCTCAATGGTGAAAGACTAAAAGTTTTACTCTTAAGATCAGGAAAGAGAATTACTAAGTTCACCACTGCTGTTCATCATTGTACTAGAAGTTATAGCAAGGACAATTAGACAAGAAAAATAAATAAATGGCATCCAGATTGTAAAAGAGAAGGCAAACTATTCATAAATGACATGATCCTGTATGTAGAAAACCCAAAAAATCATTAACAAGAAAAAAATCAGAGCTAATAAATTCAGTATGTTTGCAAGGCTAATAAACAAAGATCAAGTGTATTTCCATACAATACCAATAAACAATTCAAAATAAAATTGAGAAAATCATTTACAATGGCATTAGAAACAGTAAGATAGGAATATTTTCAAAAAGTGCAAAATCTGTAGAAAATATTACAAAGAAGTTAAAGAAGATCTAAATAAGAGATTTCCCTTGTTTATGGATTAGAAGAGTTAATATTGCTAAGATGAAAATATTTCCCAAACTGAGCTACAAATTTAATATAATTGTTATGAAAATCCAAGATATTTTTTGCAGAAATTGACAAGCCAATATTTTGTGTATGTGTGTGACAGAGACCAAGAGAGAGACAGAGAGAGCGACAGATGGGGATAAACAGACAGGCAAGGAGAGAGATGAGAAGCATCAAATCCTTGTTGCGGCACTGTTGGGCAGATAATATATAATATGCTCACTTTGTTAAAGATGGTGCTGCCCACATGGAAGCCCGTCACCCAGGTGATATTATTTGCCCTTATGCTTGGGATGGGTGTGGGGAAAAGGCTGTAATGTAAGCAGGCCAGGTCATTATGGCCTAAGGCTTGGTTTTAAGAGTAAGTTCTTCTCCACACCCTTGATTGATTGGATGATGTAGGGTGGTGCACTCTCCTGAAGAATCCCATTATACAGAGACTTCCTTGTTTGTATAATTGGATTAAAGGTTTTGATTCTATGGTATAAAGTGGGAGAGACCAGTAGCTTGATCTCTCTCTCGGTTCCTGAGGTTAGTATTAGAGAGGAGAGAAGATTAAGGCCACGTGGAGAGGAGAAGCAGCCAAGATGATGGAGTGCTGAGGAAGAAGGCAGTTTGAGCAGAGTTTGTGCAGGAGGAGATGGGAAACAGAGGTGAATAAGTCTGGTGAGCTAGAAACCTTTGATTCTAGGAAACTCAGATAACTCAGTAGCTTTGTGAGCACTGAATGTGTGGGTTTTGGAGCCCAGTGTGTGTTTTTGCTTGCCCGCCGGGTGCAAGCTAGAATTAAAGCTGATGGCTCACCAGTTCTTGGCTCCATTGTTTCATTACCGACTGTTCGAATCTAATGTGAACCTGCACTGGCCAGGCTGCTGTGATGGTGGCCCTGGCTATTGGCTTTACAAGCACCTTAGTTGTTCATTGATTGCTTTTTCATATGTGTCTTGACCCGGGGGCTACAGCAGAGCTCATGACCCCTTGCTCAAGCCGGTGACCTTGGGCTCAAGCCAGTGACCCTGGGCTTCAAGCCAGCAATTTTTGGGCTCAAGCCAGTGACCATGGGGTCATGTCTATGATCCCATGCTCAAGCCAGCAACCCCACATTCAAGCTGGTGAACCCACACTAAAGTCAGATGAGCCCAAGTTCGAGCCAGTGACCTCACAGTTTCGAACCTGGGTCTTCTGCATTCCAGTTCAACACTTTTCACTACACCACCATGATCTGGTCAAACACAAGCCAATTTTTTTATTCACATGGAAATTAAGAAACTCAAAGGAGCTGAAACAATCCTGAAAAAAGAATAAAGTTGGAATTTCTTACTTTTAAATTATACTATAAAACTACAGTTATCAAGACTGTATGGTATTAGCATAAAATTAGACATGTCACAATAGAATTTAGAGTACAAAAATAAATCTTGGGTTTTGGTCAGTTAATTTTTGACAAAGATGGCAAGACAATTCAATGGGGAAAGAATATTCTCTTCAATAGATGTTGTCAGGACAACTGAACGTCCACATGCAAAAGAAAAAAGTTGGACTCCTACTTGACACATTAACTCAATAAATCAAATATCTAATATAAAAACCATAACTATAAAAATAGAAGAAAATCTAGGAGAAATCTCATGACCTTGAATTGGGCAATTGTTAGGTATGATACCAAACACAAACAAAAAAGAAAAAATAGCCATGGCTATTTGGGTCAGTGGTAGAGCACTGGCCCAGTGTGTGGAAGTCCTGGGTTTGATTCCCACTCAGGGCACACAGGAGAAGTGACCATCTGCTTCTCCACCCCACCCCATCATCTCTCTCTCTCTCTCTCTCTCTCTTTCTCTTTCTATCTCTCTCCCTCTCCTGCAGCCATGGCTCATTCAAGCAAGTTGGTGTCAGGTGCTGAGAATGGCACCATGGTCTCGCCTCAGGTGCTAAAGTAGCTTGGTTGCTGAGCGACAGAGCAACAGTCTCAGATGGGCAAAGAACTACTACACTGTTTGACCAGGCAGTGGCACAGTGGATAGAGTGTTAGACTGGGACACAGAGGACCCAGGTTTGAAACCCTGAGGTCGCCAGTTTGAGCATGGGCTCATCCAGCTTGAGTGTGGGGTCACTGGCTTGAGCATGGGATCATAGACATGACCCCATGGTTGCTGGCTTGAGCCCAAAGGTCGCTGGCATGAAGCCTGAGGTTGCTGGCTTGAGCAAGGGGTCACTAACTCTGCTGTAGCCCCCCAGCAAAGGCATATATGAGAAAGCAATCAATGAGCAACTAAGGTGCCCTAACAAATAATTGATGCTTCTCATCTCTCTCCTTTCTGTTTGTCCCTATCTCTCTCTCTCTCGCTCGCTAAAAAAAAAAAAAAAAACCTATTACAACTCAACAATAAAAAGATAAACAACCCAATTTTAAAAGTCAGAAGATATGAATAGACATTTCTTTAAAGAAATTTAAATAGCAAATAACCAAATAAAATGATGATCAACATCATTAAGTATTAAGGAAATGCAAATCAAATCCACAATGAGCCTAATACCCCAAAGTTGTGGTTTCTATCCCCAGTCAGGGTACATACAAGAATCAACCAATGAATGCATAAATAAGTAGAACAATAAATTGATGTTTTTCTCTCTATCCCCTCCCTTCTTCTCTCTCTAAAATCAATCAATTAAAAACAAACAAGCAAAAGAAAACAAACAAACAAACAGCCCTGCCATATAGCTCAGTTGATTAGAGCATAGTCCCTATGCACAGAGGTTGCAGTTTGATCCCCAGTTGGGGCACATATGGGAGCAGATCGATATTCTTGTCTCTCCCACTCTCCCTTCCACTCTCTCTCTAAAATCAACATGATAAACACTTTTTTTTTAAAGTGAGCTATGATGTCATGCTCATCAGAAAGACTATAATAAAAAAGACAGTAACAATCTTGGCAAAGATGTGGAAAAATTGGAACACTGTACATGGCTGGTCAAAATGTAAAACAGTACAACCACTGTCAACAACAGTCGAGCAATTCCTCAAAAAGTTAACATAGCATTACTGTTTGACTTAGCAATTCTAGGTATGTAATCTAGAGAAATAAAAACATACATTCATTCAAAGATTTGTACATGTTCATGGCAGCATTATTCATAATAGCTGAAAACTGGAAACAACGCAAATGTGCATCAACTGATGAATGAATAAACATTCCATACAAAAGGATGTTATCAGGCATTAAAAAGAAATGAAGTACTTACATATGCTACACCATGAAAGACTTTTAAAAACATTATACTAAGTGAAAGAAGCCAGACACAAATTGCCAGGGGCTAGTAGAAGGGTTGAATGGGTATAAAATCACATAGTATATAATTTATGTAAAATTTTTAAATTGGCAAATCTAAAGAGACAGAAAGTCGATTAATGGTTGTCCCAAGGTGGAATAGGGAGAAAAGAATAGGTAGTAATTGTTAATGGGCACTTTCGTGTTGAAGGAAATGTACTATCTATCATTAGATTCCGGTGATGGCAGTATAACTCTGTAAATATACTGAAAACTACTGAATAATACACTGAGAATCAGTGAATATTTATTATGTGAAAATTATATCTCAATAAGGCTATTTTTAAAATAATAATATACTATAAAAAAGGCCAATTAAATCCAACCTAAGCAGAAGGAAATAATAAGAGCAGAATTCAAGAAAATTGAAAGCAGAAAAATAGAGAAAAAAATCAATAAAACTTAAACCTAGGCCTTTAAGATGATCAATAAAACTGATAAATTTCTAACTAGTGAAATCCAAAAAAGGTGGAAGGGTCAATCAGAAGGAAAAATTAGAAAAACAATCCCATTTACAATTGCACCAAAAGCATCAAATACCTAGGAATAAATTTAACCAAAGAGGTAAAAGACCTATACTCTGAAAACAAGACATTGAAGAAAGAATTAAAATGGATGCAAGTAAATGAAAGGATATACCATGCTCATGGATTGGAATGTTGTTAATATTATTAAAATGTCTTTACTACCCAAGGCAATATATAAATTCAGTGCAATCCTTATTAAAATATCAATGGCATTCTTTTCAGAATTAGAACTAATCCAAAATTTACGTGAAACCATAAAATATTCTGAAGAGCCACAGCAACCTTGAGAAAGGACAGAGTGAGAGGTAACATGTGCCCTGATTTCAAACTATACTATAAAGCTGCAATTATTAAAACAGTATAGTACTGGCATAAGAAAAAGATTAATAGATCAATAGAATAAAATAGAGCACCTTGAAATAATGCTGCACTTATACAGTCAATTACTCTACAATGAAGGAGAGACAAGGATATACAATGGAATGAAGACAATCTCTTCAATAAATGATGATGGGAAAACAGGTCAGATACACGAAAAAAGAATGGACTTCTTTCTTACACCATATATAAAAATAAACTCAAAATGTATTAAAAACTTAATTATAAGACTTGAAACCATAAAACTCCTAGAACAAGGCAGTAAATTCTTTGACATTGTTCTTAGAAATATCTTTTTGGATATATTTCTTTGGGCAAGGGAAATAAAATAAAAATAAATAAATAAAACTATATCAAACTAAAAAGTTTCTGCACAGCTAAAACAAAAACTACAGAAAAATCACAATAAAATGAAAAGACACTAATTGGAGAAGATATTATCAAATGATACATCTTGTAAGGTGCTAATATTTTAAAAACTCATAGAATCTAACATCAAAAAGAAAAAAAGACACACAAAACAACTCAATATAAAAATTGGTCAGAAAACCTGAATAGACATTTCTACAAAAAGAACATGCAGATGGCCAAAAAACATATAAAAAAGTGTTCAACATCACAAATCACCAGGGAAATGCAAATTAAAACCATAATGAAATATCACTTTACACCTGTCAAAATGGCTATCATCAATAAATCAAAAAATAATTGCTGGTGAGGATATGGAGAAAAGGGAACCCTCATACACTGTTGGTAGGATTATAGAGTAAATTGGTGCAGCCACTAAGAAAACTATATTAAATTCCTTAAAAAAATTTAAAATAGAGCTGCCATACAACCCAGAAATTCCACATCTGTGAATTTATTTGAAGGAAACCAAAACACTAATTCAAAAAGATACATGCATCATTATGTTCACTGTAGCATTATTTCCAAGCATGCCAAGCATTATTGCCAAGGTATGAAAGAAACCTAGATGTCCATCAATAGATAAATGAATAAAAAAGATGTAGTACACACACACACACACACACACACACACACACACACACACACACATACACACACACACTGGAATATTACTCAGCAATAAAAAATAAAATCTTAAGAAAAAAATGAAATTTTGCCATCTGTAACAACATAGATGGACATGGATTGTATTATGCTAAATAAAATAAGTCAGAGAAAGACAAATACCATTTATCTCACTTTTATATGAAATCTGAAAAACAAAAATAACACACAATTGAATAAACAAAACAGAAATATATTTATATGTATAAAGAACAAACTGATGATTGCAAAAAAAAGAAGAGAAAAGAGGCAAATTACTGTTAGGAATTAGGGTGCAATAGCTCTATAGATCCTATATTACTAAAGGAAATATTAATAATAATTTTACAATCATAAACTTGACAATGTAGATGAATGACTAAATCCTTGAAAGGTATAAATTACCAAAGCTCATTTAAGAAGAAATAAATAAACTGAATAGGCTGATATCTTTTAAAGAAATTGAATTAATAATTAAAACCCTCATTGCAAAATTACTATGGACTCAGGTGGCTTCACTGGAAAATTCTACAATAGATTTAATAACATCAATTTTATACAAAGTCTTCTTGACAATAAAAGATGAAAGAATTCTTCCCAATTTATTTTATGAGACAGAATTATTCTAACACCAAAACCAGAAAAGAATATATTGCAAGAAAAAATATTAAAAATTGATATCCATCATGGATATAGATGAATAAAAATCCTAACAAAATATTAGCAAAATCTTAGAAATGCAGGGTTAGTTCAACATTAGGAAAATCAAAGTACTTCACTATATCAAGACACTAAAGCATACAATCATCTAAAAAGCATAGAAAAAGCATTTGACAAAATTCAACTACCATTCATGACAAAATCTCCCAGCAAACTAAGAAATAAAAAGAACTTCAGCCTGACCATGCGGTGGCGCAGTGGATAGAGTGTCAGACTGGGATGCGGAAGACCCAAGTTCCAGACCCCGAGATTGCCAGCTGGTGCGCGGGACCATCTGGCTTGAGCAAAAGCTCGCCAGCTTGGACCCAAGGTCGCTGGCTCTAGCAAGGGGTTACTAAGTCTGCTGAAGGCTTGCGGTCAAGGCACATGTGAGAAAACAATCAATGAACAACTAAGGTGTCGCAAGAAAAAACTGATGATTGATGCTTCTCATCTTCCTCCATTCCTGTCTGTCTGTTCCTATCTATCCTTCTCTCTGACTCTCTCTCTGTCCCTGTAAAAACAAAAAAAGAAAAACAAAAAGAACTTCAGGCCCTGGCCGGTTGGCTCAGTGGTAGAACATTGGCCAGGTGTGTGGAAGTTCTGGGTTTGATTCCTGGCCAGGGCACACAGAAGAAGTACCCATCTGCTTCTCCACCCTTCCCCCTCTCCTTTTTCTCTATCTCTCTCTTCTCCTCCTGGAGCCAAGGCTCCACTGGAGCAAAGTTGGCCCTGAGCGCTGAGGAGGGCTCCATGGCCTTGCCTCAGGCACTAGAATGGCTCCGGTTACAAAGGAGTGGAGCTACGCCCCAGACGGGCAGAACATCGCCCCCTAGTGGGCATGCCAGGTGGATCCTGGTCGGGAGGAAGAGGAGGAGGAGGAGGAGGAGAAGGTGGAGGAGGAGAAGAAGGAGAAAGAGAAGGAGAAGGAGAAGGAGAAGGAGAAGGAGAAGAAGAAGAAGAAGAAAGTTCAAACTCAAAGGTTTTGTACAAAAAATCTATTGTAGCATAATATTTAATAGTTAAGTACAGAAGATTTCTTCATAAAATCTGGAACAAGGCAAGGGTATATGGTCTCACCACTTCTATTCCCAGCTAGTGCAATAACACAGAAAAAAAAAATGAAAGCCATACAAACTAGAAAAGAATAAATAAAGTTGTCACTATTTATATGTATGTGGTTAGCCTCAATGTTGTAAACATGTCAAGTCTCCCAAAGCTTAGCTATAGAATTCCACACAAACCAAATTAAAACTCCAGAAGGTTATCTTTAATAGAAACTAACAAACTAATTCTAAAATTTATAAAGAACACAAAAGAAATTAGAAAAATCAAAACAATTTTGGAAAGACTAAAATTGGAAGACTCATACTGCCTATGTAAAGGTTTACTATAAAATAGCACTAGTAATCAAGACAGTGTGATGTTGACAACAGAATAGACACAAAGATCAATAGAACAGAACAGTACAGAAATAGACTCACACACATTTGATCAATTGATTTTTGCCAGGTGTGTAAATGGTTTGTCTTTTCAACAAATGATGCTGGAACAATTGGAGGCCCACATGCCAAAAAAGTTTTTGAAGAACTCTAACCAATACCTCACATCCTAAAATCAAAATTAACTTAAAAAGCGTCATTGACCTAAAATTAAGAAAACTTTTGGAAGAAAAATAGGAGGAAATCTTTGTGACCATGGGTTAGGCAAAGATATGTTAGATACAATACCAAAAGTATAATCCATTAAAGGAAGAAGTGATAAACTGGATTATATCAAAATTAAAAGCTCCTATTCAGAAGGTTGTTAAGGAAATGAGGGCAGCCTGACCTGTGGTGGTGCAGTGGATAAAGCCTTGACTTGGAATTTTTAGGTCGCCAGTTCAAAACCCCAGGTTACCTGGTCAAGGCACATATGAGAAACAGCTGTGAGTTGATGCTTCCCACTTTTCCTTCCATACCCGCCTTTCTCTCTTTCTAAAATCAATAAATGAAGTCTTTAAAAATTATAATAAAAATAAAATAAAGTAAGAAAAATATGAGAACAAGCCCAAGACATGCAGAATATATGTGCAAAACATTTATCTGATAAAGGACTAGTATGTAGTGTATATAACACTGAAAAAATATATATGAAACAATCCAATTTTAAAATAAATAAAAATGGAAACATACTTTCCCCAAGAAAATATATGAATGGAAAATAAGCACATGAAAGATGTTACAATCATTATTCATTAGGGAAATACATACCTATATATGACATAACCCTTCATATCTATTACAATAGATGAAATTTAAAAATACTGTCCACCAAGTGCTGGTAACAACTAAGAGTATCTGGAACTCTCAGACATTTCTGGTGGGAATGTAAAATGGCACTGCCACTTTAGAAAACAGTTTAGTATCTGATCTAGGCATTTATCCATATGAAAATAAGCATATGTCCATACAAAGACTTGCACACAAATATTCATAACAGCTTTTCTTGTGATTGACAAAAACTGTAAATAATGTAAATGCCTGTCAACATGTCAATGAATAAACAAATCATTTAATGGAATACATACTCAGCTAAAACTGGAGATCATCTGAATGTAAAATGATGAACAAATTGTGCTGCAGCCCTAAAATGGAACACTACCTAGCAATAAAAAGGGAAGAACAACCTGTAGAGGCAACAACAGGGATAAATCTTTCAAATGCATTGTACTAAAGTGAAGAAAGTCAAACACAAAATGCTACAAACCATATAATTCCATGATAGAAAACTCTGGAAAAAGCAAACTACAGGAACAGAAATCAGATCACTGTTACCAGGTGCCAGGATCTGGGGGAAGAGATTGAATACAGAGGGACAAAAGGCAACTTTAGAAGGGACAGAAATTTCTGTCTTCAGTATGGTAGTGTTTGTACAACTATAAATGTGATACAATTCTGCTGTACATCTAAACTCCTTTTCTGGATACAAATCATACCTCAATAAACCTGACCTTTTAGACAAATAGCATATCAATGTTAACCGAAGAGTCACAGGCCTTAACCCGCTGAGGAGGAAGAGCCTCTCTGAGGAAGAGGATGGAATTGTCTTTACAATGGAATGGGGCTCTATGGAAAGGGTTTGTCAGGTCAGGAAACATGGTGTGAAGAGGGAAGAGAAGAGGCAGGGGGAGGGAAAGGCAGATTTGAGTGCACAAAGGTTTAAGGGTATACAATGAGAGATCTGAAGAAAATGATATACATAGACAACTGCTTACTGAATTCTTGAATTAGCAAGTAAGAATTCCTTTATTGCAAAGGGATATTGCTTTGAATTTAAACTTATAGCAAGATCATGGCTACTTATATGACTGATTTAGAGCAGAGCATACTACCACAGCCTGGATTAAATCCAGGTTTATGATATGTAAGGTTGAGCTACTTCCATCATTCTATATCTTTCCAGCAAAGCATCTAGGGATACATCCATTCCGGGATTTCTACTAACTTTAGAGAGCACACTTTATTCTCTGACACAAACTAAATTGGGTTGCACTACAGTTATCTGATATTTTCTTTAATATTGCACAGCCACTCTATTTTCAAAAAACTAGAGTGACATTAAAATTATATTTAAAAAAACTCAGCAACTCAATAAACAGGAAATCCCTCGTAATTGTTTCTCAGGTATTAAAGAATCTTTTTAAATGCCTATCAGCTCAAGCTTTTCTGGTTTTGGACACAGCTGGTATACTGAAAAAAGGCTGAAGCCACACGAAAGGACTTAGATCTAGATTGAAGGTTTCTTGCTTTTATATTTGATTTACAAGTGAAGTATGTTAGGCTTAGGCTAAAAGTTGTTGCCAGCAGCTGCCAGTTTCAGTTAAGATTACAAAAAAATATAACCCTAACAAGTTCACAATGTCTAGCCCCGAACCAGTTTCAGTCAAGTTGTAAAAATAGCTTAACTATAAGTGAATCATAATAGTTTCTGTAAATTCTAACCTCAGGCTGAAAAGAACCTTCCCATTCCGCAGGGCACAAAAACAACACCTTGAGAACATCGGTCAGCCAGACTGATAGAGAAACCTAACCAGATGCCGGCAATCTGCCGCCCATTCCCTTTTATAACCTCACCCCTACCTTTCTCCGAGGGTTGTAGTCTTTAACACACAACCTCCCGCAGTTCAAACAGGCCTCAAATAAATACTTTTTGACCAATTTTGATGCCTCGTGACTTATTTCTGGCCTTACCTAACATTTTGGTGGCCTGCACAGGGAGTCAGTCATCCATCCCTTCTCCCTGCGGGCCTGGGGTTTGAGACCAAAGAAGTCCAGTTACTCTTCCCCACCAGGCTGGGGTAGATATGCCTCCGACAGAAGACCAAGCATTAAGGCCTACTCAGCCTCCAAGACCAGGTCTCCCAACAGTGTAGGACCAGGGAGGGATACTCGCTCCCTTGCTGGCCATTCTCCGTATCAGGGTCTCAGGGAACTGTGTGGGGACACCCCTCAGTCTTCCTGAAAGCCCTCTAAAGGTTTGAGTTTGGGACTTTTCCTTTCATCCTGCCTCACAATGGGAGCTTCCTCCTCCTCGATTCCGCCAGAAGGTTCTCCCGTGGGGTGTCTCCCAGGTGGCCTCAAACCAGGTGTCTATCCTGACCTCTGCCCCAAACGTCTCGATTTCTTTTGTAATGTGGCTTGGCCACCGTGTAGATTAGATAATGGTGAGTCTTGGCCTACCAGTTGAACTCTCGATTTCAATGTCCTCCAGGATCTTGGTAAATTTTCTCCCCCGGCAGGGAAAATGGGGCGAGATTCCCCCGCGCTCTGGCTTTCTTTGAGCTGCACCAGAACTTGTCTCATTTCCCCATGGGAGCAGTGACACAACTCCTAACCTGTCTCCTCCCACCTTCCCCAACTAAACCTCTTTTCCATCAACCTGACCCCGAACTCATAGACCCCTGATCTCTCTCTCCCTCCTCAACCTCTTCCTTTCCCCTCTCATCTCTACCCTTTCTCACCACCAAATTGAGGTGTTCACCAAGGGTTGAGATTCAGTTAATAGAAAGCCTTTACTTGCAAGTACTTAACAGAAATAGAAAGATTGTATCAATTTAGGATGGCCAAAATGGAGCTCTTTTTATGCCTCATTTTTCTGCATACAAAATCAGAATATACCAGCTCAAAAATGAAGATGAATGAAAAGCATCAAGCTACATCATTCTGGTTGTATACACTTGGTAGAATAGTCTCACTTCTGTATTTAGATACTCTGGACATTATTGCTTTGGAATTGAAGTATTTGAGGAGTGCTCATTTAAATTTAAATAGAATGGAACTGTGGATCCTGAACTTGTTTTTTTGTTTTTGTATTCTGTAAGGTCTGGCCTTGTAAATTGTTATATTGTGTTCGTTCTCTTCTGTGTTAAGTGCCCACTAGCAACTCTGTTAGCCTTGATTAGGTTTTAGTTATATCATTACTCATGTCCTTGTACTTGTACTGTATTTGTCTTGTTTGTATGTGAAATTGATTTCAGGTCTGTGAAGTAGAAGGTTGTCGTCCTTAAGACATGACCTCCCACACCCAAACAAGCTTCAAATATTCTTTGATCAGTTTTGATCCCCCATGACTTCTTTACAGATGTATCAAACAGTGGGAACTCAACAAGATAAAGCTACTGTCTGCCCCTGCATTCTCTCCCTCATTATCCTTGTAAATGACCATCAGTACAACAGCACCTTAGGATCCAGTGTTATTATATAATTAAAATAAACTTGAATCGCCCTGCTTTATGGCAACTTAAGGATTGCCTGTACAAAACAGAATTGACGGATTCTGCGAAGCGTGCCTGTTTCAACTGATTATTGTCTGCACTAGAGTGTGTCCGTAAAGTCATGGTGCACTTTTGTCCTGTGACCGGTCAAAAGTGCACCATGACTTTAAGGACACCCTGTATTATAATAGTAAGACCAGGATACCAGTTTGTGACTAAGCCCACCCATGCTCACTGAGTGAGTGCAGTCAGCATTCCATGTCACCAACATCCGTTTCCTGTTTTCATTCTTCTCTTTATCATTCTATCCCGATTTCCACCTATGACAGTCACAATTAAGCAACTCTGGTGTTTGCCTGTCTCCCTTTCCATCTTTAACTGTTACCGTGGGTAACTTAGTCATTCTATATGGTAGGACAGGGAAAAGGGAACGTAAGGTCCCTCAAAAGTACATTCTGAGACTGCAGGGCTAACGCCCATGTAATTTACCTAGAAATGACTAACTTCCACCCTTATTTGCAATGAAAGAGCTTTCCTGTTGAGGCAATACCAGCCCCTCCAAAACACCAGTGAACTGAATCACAAAAAACATTCAGCAGCACAAATAAGGCAGTAACTTCCCTAGAGTGATGCCCCACCCACTTCATGCCCAAATACAGAACAAGATTTGTTTAAATTTAAGGAAGTCCATTTCTATGCAAATAGATAGATGTCAAAGTTTTCCTCAGTCCAAGGCAGCAACTTTATCATCAGGGTATATTATAGTTTAGAGACTTTAGGTCACTTTATACAACTCTTGTATTATACAAAGATTAGGTGTCACTGCATTTTACAGTTAAGAAGGTTAAGTGACTTGTCTAATGGCTCCTATTTCAAATGGCTGAATAGGGTGCAAAGTTTAAATATCCTAATACGAAATACTCAGAAAAGTGTCTTTGAAATAAATTCAGAATGTGCAAGTCTATCCTTTTTTGAGTGGGATTAAAAAGGCCCCCAAACTAAGTGGTTTAGTCACCTCTAGGAAATGGTTTGGGAAACAATATAAGAATATGAACTTTTTAATTTTTACACTTACACTTCAATATGACATAATTTCAAAACAAACATGAACTACTTTTATAATGATGGAAAGTTTATCCCAGCAGTTATTTTATAAAAAGATGTATTATACTCCTGTTAGTGATTCACTATAATCAATAAAACATTTTCTTTACACCTTAGCATTTTCCTTTGCAACCCATTGCCTCTTGCTCCGTACACTATATTCTTCTCAGACGGGTTCTGGTGCTGTCATCACTCTCCATCAAAAACATTTTGCTTACCAAGATTGATGAATTAACCAACTTACCGACTTTTATAACTTTCTGAACTCAGCATTCCAGAATGGTGGATATACTATACATAAAATTAAAGAATTTTGCAATTTTTCTGATGTTTGTCTTGTAAGTCAATTAACCTAAGAGTTGAAGTTTAGTCAATACCAAAATAGGTGCCAATTTCTTGCTGGTTATCCAAAGTAAAGACTTTCAATAAAGTAAGGTCTTTACCAAAGTAAAGACTTCAGAATCCTTTGTAGAAGAGTATATCCAACTTAAGGCCAATAGGATTTCAGCATAAGTTTTGTGTGCCAGCTTTTACAAATCTTCCTTAGGAAAAATTGATTCCTTGTTGATTTCTATTTGGATCATGAAGATGCACCTTTCAGTAAACAGAGCTAAACAGGGAGAAGCCATTAGCTCTGAGACCTTGTGGAGCAGAGACAGTGATCAGCCCTGAACTTATCTTGGCACTCTGTCTGTGAGAAACTATCTCATTCAAGTAACGGTGATTTGGGG
The DNA here is from genome assembly GCA_037038555.1 of Rhynchonycteris naso. Lineage (NCBI taxonomy): Eukaryota > Metazoa > Chordata > Mammalia > Chiroptera > Emballonuridae > Rhynchonycteris > Rhynchonycteris naso. The sequence continues at coordinate 238,081,800 of CM072998.1, forward strand.
TTCCTATCAATGGAGCCAAAACTAATCCTAAAACCCCAACTCTGTTACTTGAGGTCTCCAAAAACTAAAAATATGTTTTAAAATTTTTGCCTGTCCTGTGAAATTCCTAAGTGACTATTGTAGAAGATAGTCCAAATAGTTAGTCTCCTAAATTCTGGTATTAAGGAATGGTTAAAAACAAGCAAAATTAGCCTGACCAGGCGGTGGCACAGTGGATAGAGCATCAGACTGGGATGCGGAGGACCCAGGTTCGAGACCCCGAGCTCGCCAGCTTGAGCGTGGGCCCATCTGGGTTGAGCAAAAGCTCGCCAGCCTGGACCCAAGGTCGCTGGCTCCAACAAGGGGTGGCTCAGTCTGCTGAAGGCCCGCGGTCAAGGCATGTGTGAGGAAGCAATCAATGAACAACTAAGGTGTTGTGACGGCAACAAAAAACTAATGATTGATGCTTCTCACCTCTCTCTGTTCCTGTCTGTCTGTCCCTATCTATCCCTCTCTCTGACTCTCTGTCCCTGTAGAAAATAAATAAATAAATAAAGCTTAAAAAAACAAGCAAAATTATATAACCTTGAATAAAAATTGAAATGTACTCTTGATCCATAAATTATTAATTGCATCTCAGGTCAGCAGTATATGAGGTAAATAAGTTAAATAAAATATTGTACCATTTAGGTTTCTTAATTTTTTATTTTAAGGAAATACAGCCAGGAATCCTTTTATTTCTACTGTGGTAGATATAACATATCTTTGAAAATCAAATAAGCCTACTGACAGCTGAATCGTTTATGTTAATTATGTTTAATTTTCACATTAGTTTTTACAACTTATATACTCATTGAACATTTTTTCAACATTTAAAATGGCTGAAAGACAAATGTCTTCAGTATCTATGAAATAAGTAAATGTACAATAAGTATTATAATAGAACACTTATTTTAAGAAAAAAACATTAGTGGCTTGCTCATGAATTGTCTATGCATCAGAGTTGAGAAATGTCACTCAAAATTTTTATTTCAATTTTACTAGCAAATTTCATATTACTTAGAAGCCATTCACCAGTATTAAACCTTAAATTCACATTCCACACCTTAACCTACTTGAGTTGGAGGCTTAACACTGGGTAGCAGGGCTTCCTTGAGGATCCTGATGACAAGGGGACACCAACCAGTTCACTGGCAAATGTCTAGCCCTGACTTGGCGCGCCCGCAAATCAATCCCCTCCCACTGGCACTTTCATTCTGATCTGCAACAGTGATAAGACAAGACCTGGATGAAAAAATCATGAAAAAAAAAAGGCTTCAATTATTCTAAATGTTATAATCTTCCTTTGGCAGTCCACCAGGGTTTGAATCTTTAAGATAGAACCCACAGTTTCAGTTCCTCTATGCAGTCCTTGCTTACTGCATTTTAATTTTAGATTAAAATAAAGATACGATTACACCAAAAACAAACAAACAGAAAAGGCATTTGGAGAATTATAAATTAAGAAAATGCAATGACAAATATGTGTGTTTCATTCCCCTCTCCAGTACTCTCTTAAAACTCTTGCTTTCTTGGAAGAAAATTCATGAGCTATAATACTTGAGCAGATTCTCATCTGTAGGCTTTAGGATTTTCTTATCTGCCATATTCACCACCCATCCAGGAGCAAGACCAAAGAAAATCTGCCTCGGATCCTTTCGTGTACTAAGCATTTTGAAGAGTTCATCTTTAGTGATATCAGGTAAAATATAACCATACTTCTTGGCAAGTTCAAGTCTTGCTTCAGGAAATCTGGCCGGATCTGCCAGGTAACCACGATTCTTTGCATCAGTGTAATATGGGACCAGGGCTTCAGGTGGAAGCATTCTTTTTGGAATGGGCTGTCCGCGCAGAAAGAATGGGACAGGTTTGCATAAAATATCTAAAAAAAATTTTTAAGAAAAACAGATGTAAATACTGGATATATACATAATGGTCTTCATTAATAATGATTTTCTTTTAATTATTAAGTTTTAAATATTTAAGATCAGAATTTCATTCTAGAAACATTTCTTTTTAATAGGCTGTCTTAAGTAACCAAATCAAAACTTTGCATCTTAAAAGTCAAAGTCATTCCTGGGTTACCAACGAATAATAAATTTCTCATACATAGGTAATATCATATTTAAGCCTTATGTTTGAAAACAAAAAATAATCCTTTTTATGACATACTGGCTGAAGTATATTAAAAGAAGATGCAGTCCCATGAGCCACAAGGTGCCTGAACTGCAGGACAAAGAACCACGAGGACTTTTAAAATCGTCCTATGGCAGTCAAGATGAGAAAAGAGGAAGAAAATAAAAAAGACTGCAAAGCAAGTTTACCTAGACTTCTTGGATCGTAGAAGGCTGTAGTAACAACACCGCCATTTTTTTCAATTGCGGCAATGGCTAGTTCTGACGCCAGCTGTACTTCAATATTAATTTTTGCCTTAAAGGTGTCAGCACCCTGTAATATGTCAAAACAAAGACCATCAGTAGGTAGCTTGAATAAAAGTAAATTAATTATAGCAAGCTTCCTTTATACAGTGTTTTCTCTGCCAAAAGTACCCTCAATTTAAGTCATCCCCATTTTACTTGTTCATCGTAATTTTTAGTCATTCCTACTTAAATACCATTGCTTTGACGTCCTATCAAACGTCAAATTCTTTTACGTGTTTTAAGACCTTCTTATTCTCTGTAAGCAGGGATAGCTCTATCTTCATTTGATGGATTTAGTAGACACCAATATAATTAACCATTCCTGTACTTCATTAATTGTAGACTGTGTAAGTCTCATGACAACTCTATGACAGAATTAATGCTGAACCAACATCATAGATGGGGACATTGAAGCAGAGAGGTTAAGTAACTTGCTCAAGATCACAAAGCTAGGATTCTAATCGAGGGAGGTTAGTCACAAGCATCTGTGTTCCTAACCACACTATTCCGTATGATATAGATAAAAATTTCCTAATAAAAAATCTCCAAATAAGCAAGAAGCCAAGAAATGGTTCAAGAGGCGTATGAGTGGGCTGGAACCAGCAAAACAGCCAAAGACCTGACAACCAAATCTGAGCTTTGGAGGGGACCGCCCCTTCCAGGGAAAAGGGCAGAAGAGGACAACAGAAATTTATTTACTTTGCGTTCACTCTAAACTGACAAATAATAATAATGCTTATTATTATTATTTCCTGAGAATGGTCAATACTAAAAAATGTACTACTGCACTTCAAAGTTCTGTTTTTGATCACTTCAGTTAGAATGTTATATTTTCCTTTAATTTCAAAACATTGTGACAAAAACAGAAATATGGTGACATTATCTTTTTGTAATGACAAAATATTTTGCCAATTTGGTGTGGCTGAAATAAGCTGGCTCCCAATCAAGTTCCTTTTCTTAATTAAAAACTTTAAATGTATTTTTAAATATTCCAACAATTCTAAGACACAGTTTCTCTCTCTTTTCCCTTCTTTTCCAAGTGAAAGGAGGGGAGACAGAGACTTCCACATGCGCCCTGACCGGTACCCACCCAGCAACATTTGGGGCCAATGCTCTGCCCATCTGGGGCCATGCTTGCAACCAAATCATTTTTAACTCCCGAGGCAGAGGCTCCAAGGAGCCATCCTCAGCGCCCAGGGGGGATCCAGCCTGAACCAATCAAGCCTTGGCTATGGGAGGAGAAGAGAAAAAGAGAGAGAGCAAGAGAGAAGAAAGAGGGGGGAGAGGGAGGAGTGCAGAAGTAGATGGTCACTTCTCCTGTGTACCCTGATCAGGAATCAAACCTGCCAGGCAGACACTCTACCACTGAGCTGACAGGCCAGGGCTTCTCTTTTGTCCATGTATGATTCCAGTCTGCATTTATATAATCAATGGCATCTTTGACTCAATAAAATAACATTTTACCATATTATTTGTGATTTTTAATTATTACGCCATAATTGTTTAACCATTTCCCTATCCTTTGGCATTGAAGTAAGGTCCATTATTTTCAGTATTATTATATATCAGTTGGGTTTCTTTTGCTTTTCCTCTTAAACATATATTCCCAAATTAGTATTTTTATGCTGAAAGGATAAAAGCAGTCTTTTTTTAATTAATTTATTTATTTATTTATTTATTTTTAATTTTATTCATTTTAGAGAGGAGACACCGAGTGAGAGAGAGAAAGAGAGAGAGAGAGAGAGAGAGAGAGAGAGAAAGGGGGGAGGAGCTGGAAGCATCAACTCCCATGTGCCTTGACCGAACCAGTGCAGGGTTTTGAACTGGCGACCTCAGTGTTCCCAGGTCGACGCTTTATCCACTGCGCCAAAAAGCAGTCTTAATAGCCACTACTTATTGCAAATCTGAATCCAGAAAGGCCAATCAATTCACAAAGCTTCAAATAATGTACAATTTACTTACTCAACCACTGCCCTGGTATAGTTGTCAGGATTATTTCTGCTAGATTAATAGACACACACTTAAAAGCTGCTAGGATATGCAGTTTAACAGCTGGTGACATCATGGATTTTCCCACAAGTTAATTATACATGCATTTCCTTATACACCCAGAATAGAATACTGAGGTTTAATCATGTATTTGGTAATCTCTTTTCAAATCACTTTATTTGGTATACTTTTATCCACAGGTTTACTTTTTCAAAGGAATCTTAAAAGGTTTTCCCATAAACACACACCTCCTTCTAGTGGACAGAGCTATATTACTGACATACAAGAGGAGTAGTTGATTAACAGTATACAAGTTTAATGCACATTAAAACTTTTTTTTACAATTTTTACATTGCACATTGCTTTGGAAACTTCTGGCTAATTACTATAAATAGAAAACTTCTTTACAGCAATTAAAATTGGGTTTCATTTATTCTTTTCCTCCATAAATTAGCTGAGTGATTATCATGAGCCAATATTAAAAATATAGCAATGAATCAAAGTACCTGCTCTCAAAGAACTTACGTAGTAGTGAGGAAGACAATAAAAAATAGATAGACACATTGCTTGGTAATAAATGTTAGGTGTTCATGTATTCAAAGAAAAATACTTTCGGCAAGGTAAGACAAAGTATGACTGCAAGGGTGGGGGTGAGGTGGAAGGTGGAGTGCTCCCTCATAAAGGAATGTCAAAAAGATCTTCCTGGTATGCTGACATTTGAACAGAGAAACAAAGGAAGTGATGGAGCAAGCTGAACAGATACATAGAAGAAGAGCATTCCATGACCAAGCCCCAGAGGCCCCTCAGTGAAACAATGCTGGCTTTCTAAAACCACAATTGAGTGTAACCCAATCATTACTACATAATGGTTGTGACAACTCAAAGGAATAAAAATAAAAGAAAGCAAGTGTTGATTACATAAAAATTAGAAATAGCCTTGATGTAACTCCAAAAAAAATCTAATCCAGACTTACCTCTTCTACTAACTGGACACCATAATCCCTTTTAAGTGGCTGAATGGTCACACCTCTTCCATTGACAAGCTGGGTTAAGTCAATAGGTTGAGCAGGATCAACTCGACCCAAATCAATAAGATACTGCAATCTGTTGAGACTCAAAGGCTGATACTGGCGTCTGAAGCTACAAAACAAGAAAGGAACAGTTCAAAAACTCAAATTTATCTTTCTGTTAGTTCTCCAGATCAACTCATACCTTTGTCCTGTGTTTTCCTCCATCAATTTAGATAGTTTAACAACAAAAAAACCCTCCTGAATCCAACAAACATGTAATATTGCTTGATTTTTGGTAGTGAAACAAAACCTGTACATCCTTTGTTTCAATGAAAATTACTTACCTCTCTAAGCATTCATATCACTCATTTACACAAATAAATTTATGAAAAATTTAAGCCATCACCTGAATTATGCATCAATTATTAGATGTCAACAATGGGCCAGACATATATATTTTACTAAGCCTCTAACAACCACTAGAGCAGACATTACTAACTCCATTTTGTAGGTCTGAGTGCAATGTCTGGGGGTTTTTTTCCTATTAATCCAGGCTAAATTTCACTGCCAAAAATGGTTCAGAGAAACAGTAGCAAAGGTGAATTTCAATGTCTGCCAAGGTATTTTCTTCACTGCTTCTCAGTGAAAACTACAGATTTTTACTTTAAAAAACAAAAGCAACCTTACCTATGGCCTTCATTAAACCCGTATTTGGGAATTCGGATGTAAAATGGGGTCTGGCCTCCCTCAAAGCCCAGTCGGGGCCGGGTTCCCCTCTGCCGTTCTCCTTTATGGCCTCTGCCACATTTTCTACCTCTTCTTCGACCTCTTCGTCGTCTTTCCTACAAAGAAAGAAGAGTTTTATGATCTACAGGTTCATTTTTTAAAATTGTATTTTACTTTTTCGCTGTATATTTATGCCATTTATTCATCCAACCAGCCAGTACTAGCTAAACCTACTATGTGCCCAGCACAGCTGTAGTTAACCCCAATGTCCACACACTCTAAATCAGTATCTGCCTCTGAAGATGTAGCTGATTCTTGTAGTCAAAGTCCAAGTGTGTCTCAAAGGCAACAATCCAAGGCAGGGATGGGGGTAAGGATTCTGTGATAGGTATGCATTGAAAAAATCCTAGAATTAAACATCCACAACAAACAGTGATACAGGACATCCCATAAGGTTTGCTTTGAAATTAACAGTAAACATGAATTGTTACATGTTATTTTATCTAGAGATTAATTTATAAAGCAAATATTTTCTTTTACTTCCTGTCACCAAACAAAAGCAACGTATTGATTTTTTTTTACAGAGACAGAGAGTCAGAGAGATGGATAGATAGGAACAGACAGGCAGGAAGGGAGAGATGAGAAGTATTAATCATCAATTTTTCGTTGGGACACCTTAGTTGTTCATTGATTGCTTTCTCAAATGTGCCTTGACCGGGGCCTTCAGCAGACCGGGTAACCCCTTGCTCCAGCCAGCGACCTTGGGTCCAAGCTGGTGAGCTTTGCTCAAACCAGATGAGCCCGCGCTCAAGCTGACGACCTCGGGGTCTCGAATCTGGATCCTTCTGCATCCCAGTCGGGGCTCTATCCACCGTGCCACCGCCTGGTTAGGCATGTATTGATTTTTTAAAGGGCAGTATGTCAATAGCTTTTCAAAGCTGTATTCAGTAATTTTCAAGAGACATCTAACGTAACCAATCTACATCTTTACCATGAATACTAAGATATATAAGAAAAGCACTTCATTTTAAACCCAATGTGGAATGAATCAATTATTTTGTAGTTTTTGCGGCTTCGCTCTTCCGCCCTAATGTAATTAATTTTAAAATATAAACCTTATTAAGAATCGGGACCACGTGGAAAAATTTTCCGCTTTGCAATTAAGAATAGGGGCTCGGCAACGCTCCGTTCATCCCAACACCCTTGGGGAAAGGAGTCCTCCAGCACGAGCAGCAGTGAAGGGCCGCTTGCGTCGCCCCTGTCGCCCAGCGCTTCCCCGCACCTCCACCAGCCATTTACCGGTTTCCTGGAGCCTGGATTCGGCTTTAAGTTGGCCAGACTCACACGGGGCAGGGACCGGAGTAAGTACAGAGCCCCAGACCCACTTCCCCGCAGAGGACCCGCCATGACCTGCACGGCTGGGAAGGCCCTCAAGGCCCACGTGGTCTCCGGACACTGCTTTACGGCTGCGGACCCGCCCCTGCCGTACTGCAGCGTCCGTGCGCCCTTTGCGCTGCGGTGTGCGGTGACCCTGGAGTCTGGGGTTTTGTTTTGTCTTGTTTTAAGTTTTTTAGTCATGTGATCATGTCTTGAACGTCTGAGCCTTGACGTGGGGCTTTTAATGTACTGTGTTCTCCCGCCACGCTTGAAAACACTGTGCGTTAGAGAATCTTTGAGTCGGTGTTCGGCTTCAGTGCTTTGAAGGCAGGTGTTCTCTGATTCGACGTGGAGTCTGGAATAAAATAACGCGCTGAATTAGTAGCTCTGAGCTTGGGTAATCACATACGGTAAGATAAGAAAATAATACTAATAATACTCAATATGTGCAATTAGGTACGGACAACAATGGTATTTTTAATACGTATTTTTAACAACAAAAAACAACAGGAAATAATACTCAGGGTCCAGCTATTAAAATGTCTGGCTAATCATAACTTGTGGCTAAAATTCAAACTACACGTTCTCATCCAAGTGCATCTATATTGCTTTGAGGCACTGGGATATTAATTTCACTTACTACTAATAATGTTAGAAGCCAATCTTAGGCTTGGTAAGTGTCCTTCAATGCTATTAAGTCAGTCTTACTCGATTTATCTAAACAGCCATTGATGGAGATAGATGTTAATACTTTTTATAGACCAAGACAGTAAGGGTTGGTTACATCATCAGGCAGCTTGACCATGGTCTCACCACCATTGGCAGAGCCAGGATTCAAACTTGCACTGCTTCCTATGATAAAACTAGTATTCTTTTATAATTTAAAAATTGGATATATGCAGCACAAAATACCTAACATTTTTACTCTAAGTGTCAGCTTCTCAATTTTTGTCTTAGGTGAAGGTAATATAGAAAACCAACTCCCTCTTTTTTTCTTTTTATTCTTTTTATATTTTACCACCTTCCCAGGGAAATTTTTTTTTTTCTGATTCCGATTAACTATCGCAAATAGTAAGTTTTTGGAAGGCAGTGTTGAAAAAAGAAACATCCAAACCTGTGGAGAATTGTTACAAGTTTGAGCCACACTGACAATTGCTAAGCTAAATCTCAGTGGATTAAGAAAACCACAGCCTGACCAGTCGGCGCAGTGGATAAAGCATTGGACTGGGACATCAAGGACCCACGTTCAAAACTCTGAGGTCGCTGGCTTCAGCACAGGCTCATCTGGCTTCGGTAAGGCTCACCAGCTTGAGCCCAAGGTCGCTGGCTTGAGCAAGGGGTCACTCTCTTTGCTGTATCGGCCCCCCCTGCCCCTCTCAAGGCACATATGAGAAAGCAATTAATGAACAGCAAGGGTATGTAAAGAAGAATTGATGCTTCTCATCTCTCTCCCTTCCTGTCTATCCCTATCTGTCCCTCTCTCTGTCTCTGTCACAAAAATAAATAAGTTATAAGAAAAGAGAAAATATCCGAAAATGGCAGTTTTACAGCTTATTTTATACATTAGAATCAAAAGAAGAGAAGGAGGGTTACATGAAATTCATTGGTGGTAGATTAGGGAGGCAGGAGAAAGCAAAGTGAGGGGATATCTCTGAGGTTGGATAAAAAGTGAAATGTAGAGTAGCACACTTCTTTTATGTTGGTGGATATAGGATAGTTAATTCACATTTACAGCACATAGATAGGGTGTTTAGGGAACAACATAACAATGAGTGGTTCTCTGCTCTTGGGTTCTGGTGCCTGGGTATGCTGTGAGTGGTCTAGAAAAGAAGATTCTCTGACACTCTAAGAATATGCTATCTTAGATGCAGAAAGACAATAGACAGGCTTATTTAAAGTAAAGGTTGACCTTTGTAAATGAAGCTGCAGACCCGGGACCAGACTACCAGCCATGACTTGCAATATTTTATGTTCAGACCATCATATATTGTTACTTTCAGTCTCTGAGTTTGTAAGGCCCACCATGCAGGCCTACCCTGAACTTGTCACATTTAGTGCGTGGCCCCTTTTACATCCACAGCAACTACTTCTATGTTTAAAGCTTTTTGAAGTTATTTTAAGTCAAGTATAAAATAACTACAGTAAGAAAAGTTTGCATTTATTCCTTCATTCAAGCAATATTTATGAGCAAGACACTGAACTTGATACTGAAAAATACTGGAGTCAAACAGAATCTTGCTCCCAAGTTATTTGAAATCTAGTAGGGGAGACTTTCCAAAATTGAATATTCTTTAAAAGTTAAAAAAAAAATTGTAGACCTAACAGTACAAATACACAGAAAATACAAATATAAATAATACAAAGATTATGTCTAGATTCTACTTAGAATTATTTTAAAAAGGGTAAAAAATGGAAACTAGTTTCTGCCTTTAAGAGTTTTCAATTCAATGTATTTCATCATCTTATTATTAGAAGTCTTATACTTCTGGGAGCAATATTGCAAAATATGACCTACTGAAAGACACAATTTTCCTCTCTACCTAGAAAATTATTGTTTGCAATAAGTAGTTAACTTCTGGATGAGTGTTAATACCAAAAAAAATTTTTATTGTGTGTTCGGCAGATAAAATATAATATGCTCACTTTGTTAAAGATGGTGCTGCCCACATGGAAACCCGTCACCCAGGTGATATTATTTGCCCTTATGCTTGTGATGGCTGTGGGGGAAAAGTTGTAATGTAAGCAGGCCGGGTTGTTATAGCTTAAGGCTTTGTTAAGAGTAAGCTTTTCTCCACACCCTTGACTGATTGGATGATGAAGGGTGGTATCCCATTATGCCTCAAATGGGTGGCTTTGTATCAGAGACTTTCTTGTATGTATAATTGGATTAAAGGTGTGGATTATCTATGCTATAAAGTGGGCGGACCGGTACCTAGATCCCTCTCTCTCTTGGTTCCTGAGTTCTTGAGGTTGGTATTAGAGAGGAGAGCAGATTAAGGCCACATGGAGGAGAGGAAGCAGCCAAGATGGCAGAGTGCTGAGAAAGAAGCCAGTTTGTTAAGAGTTTGTGCAGGAGGAGATGGGAAACAGAGGTGAATAAGTCTGGTGAGCTAGAAACCTTTGATTCTAGGAAACTCGGATAAGTCAGTAGCTTTGTGAGCACTGAATGTGAGGGTTTTGGAGCCCAGTGTGTGTTTTTGCTTGCCCGCCGGGTGCAAGCTAGAATTAAAGCTGATGGCTCACCAGTTTTTGGCTCCGGTGTTTCATTGCCATCTGTCCGAATCCAATGTGAATCTGCGTGGGTCAGGCTGCAGTGATGGTGGCCTCAACTATTGGCTTTACATTGTGGAAAAAGTGTTATTGAATAAATGAAATACAATAAATATAAAACAATATGCTGCTTTTCTTGGAAGTGGATACTGATTGTTATGTAATGTTATTGTTCGACATCAGTTAATAATAGTGGAAGTAATAGTTGTTTGTAATTAAATTGCAGGTTCCATGTTTGTTTATCCCACATCCAACATGTTGATTAAGCACATAAAACTGTCAAACTAATTTGATGAATTTTATCTGTGTTGTAAGAATGTAAATTAAGGGTATGTGGTAAATAAGTTATTAATCTTTCCTTAAGTCTGTAGGAGGTTTACATAATCATTATCATTGCACATTAATACTTATTAACCACCCACACGTTTGGGCTGTTGTGTTAAACCCTGTTTAAAGCAAGTTAAGGAAACTTTGAATTAAGAAAACTTCTCAACTATGTATTTAAGGTCTAGTTAAGGCCCATTCTGCTTTCAGCCCTAGTTAATAGAGACAACTGAATCATTATATAAAAAAGAATGAAATGAAACCCTGTAAAGGTGGTATAATTTAAAGTCCGTTGAGAAGAGCTCTTTCTCCCCACATTCCAAGTAATCTTCCCCCACCTATCTCAGTGCCTGACAGTCTGTGGAACATACACTGCTCACAAAGATTAGGGGATATTTTATCGCTTCATATTCATTTTGAATTATCTTCTAATTTTTGTAAGCAGTGTATTTTCCTTTGTGCTCATTATTGAAAAAAGAAAATTCTCAAGGTGGATACAAAATGAAAGTGTGTGGGGTGGGGGGTGAAAATCGAAGGGGTATAAATTCATCACAGAAGGTGCTTTGTATGAACCATAATGATAACATACTATGAAGACTGAACAATTTAACCCTCTGTTTCTGAGATTTATAAAACAATAAGACAAAACTAAAACAGGCATGTAAAATTCGTCCATCTAATCTCCCCAAGAGATTATATATTTGGCAGCAAAGGAAACAGAATTTCAATTATTAGATTATTACTGATTTTACTATGAATCAAGAATAAGACATACTAAGAATAGGACCAAGAACAGACTGATGTTGTGATGATTAAAGTTGAGTAATGGAAAACAGCTGGAGAAGTGATTTTCCTTAATGAAAGTGTGAGGAAGCCAGGATTAGGAGAGCAGTGAATCATTTGATCCTGATAGAAGAAAAAGAGAGAGCTATGAAGAGGGTGTGCAAATGGTCTAGATATAAATGTCACCTTAATAAAACCTACCTAGTTTTATCAAAGGTTGGTCCTGACTTAAAGACCTTAATTCGCAACTAAATGGGTTTTTTTTTTATTTTATTAAGGTATAGTAATTGTTAAGCCAGTATCCGAGGCCATTATCACAGCCGCCTGGCCCATGCAGGTTTGCATTAGATTCGGACAGTCGGTAATGAAACAACGGAGCCAAGAACTGGTGAGCCATCAGCTTTAATCCTAGCTTGCACCCGGTGGGCAAGTAAAAACACTGGGCTCCAAAACCCACTCATTCAGTACTCACAAAGCTACTGATTTATCCGAGTTTCCTAGCATCAAAGGCTTCTAGCTCACCAGACTAATTCACCTCTGTTCCCCATCTCCTTCTCTCTACACAAACTCTGCTCAAACTGCCTTCTCCCTCAGCACTCTGCCATCTTGGCTGCTTCTCCTGGCTTCTTCCACGTGGCCTTTCTCTGCTCTCCTTTCTAATACTAACCTCAGGAACCAAGAGAGCAAGCTCCCAGTCAGCCCCACTTTATAGTGTAGAATCAAAACCTTTAATCCAATTATACAAACAAGGAAGTCTGTGATACAAAGTCACTTATCTGAGGCATAATGGGAGGATTCCTCATGGGCGTGTACCATACCACATCATCCAATCAGTCAAGGGTGTGGGGAAAAGCTTACTCTTAAAACTTGAACGTGGGCAGCATCATCTTTAACAAAGTTAGCATAATATATTTTATCTGCCCAACAGTAATGTATACATTTGTTATGGGAAAAAAATCATACAGAAAGGCCTATAATGAGAAACGTTAGTTCTACATAAGTAATCACTTTTAACTTTTCTGTTTTCATTTCTTCAGATGATTGCCTTCATATTTATAAATCAGAATGTCTCTATCATTGTTTTATCAATTTTTGACTTACTCATTTGACATATGATAGATGAAGATTTAGATGATCTGAACAACTTCCTCCTAGTACTTTTAAGTTCTCTCATGGTAAACAATGCAATTTAAATAATGTAATATATATACTTTAAATATCTATAGAATTTTTTAACTTTCTAATGTATATATTAGCTCCTTTGTGTAAGATGAAGATACTGATGTGTAACTTGATACACTTCCTAGCCCTTTTTACTTCCCAACTTCTTCTAGCCATTTCTTTTCTTTAACATTGCCATGCATTATATTATAGCCGTACACTTATTTAGTGTAAATCAAAAAATTACAATTATTGTATTTGCTCTCTCTAAACAGTTTTCAGTATTTGCCTCTTTCCCATCCACAAAGAACTGACAGGCTTTCTTTAAATTCATGATCACAAACCTCAAATTGGTCATGCTATTCCAGTGTTCTAAAAAACTTACTTTTTACTCTCCACAGTGCCTCTCTCAGCCAATGATTTTTCCCTTATACTTTTGAAAAGAAATTCATGAGATATACAACTTCTACATCCCACCACTAAATGAACTATAGTAAAGGTACAATCCTTCCAATAACTGCATTCGTCCTTTACATTCTATTAAAGTGATATAGTACACAGACAGACATGAGCAGAGGAGAAATGATAGGCCAGGTACAGAAGGTCACTAGGGTAGAAAGTCCCAGGTGATTAGCAATGGGTAAAACTGGGCCGGAACCTCACTTTCAGGGTGACCTTTCCTCCCCTAGTATATCTCTGGTCATACAGTTTAGAACCCCTGACTTTTTATATTACTGGTCATGTGGTTCATACAGTCCCCTGACCTTTCTTCCTTAGCTTATCACTAGTCATGTGGGAGGAACAAGGGGCAGGAGAATAATCTCACATGATTCCCATACAAGTCCTTGCACAACCACTCCCTTAAGCATTAAGCCCTAAAGACAATGAGGTTCTGATCCACATGTAATAATCTTAGGAACAAGGCCTCAGGTCTTTTAACCACAGAGAAAGAGTTTTGGTCAAACTAGAGATAATGTCTAGGTCTCAGTTGTGTTTCAGGTCCAAGCCCAGAAAAGCAAAGACCAGAAGAAAGGATGCTATGGCTAACATCAGGACCAGCTGCAATGACTCATCAGTAAAGAGCACAACCCTGAAAGGGCACTACTGGAAAAGCTGATGAATGTTCTATTAAGATCTACCCTAAGACCTCTATCAAAATTCCCCACCTTTAGGAAATAGATAAAACCCCTTAAAGGTGAAGGACCCAGTGAAAGGGCACACTCTTCAGCATGCCCACAACTTTGCTCACCGCCTTCTTTCCTCAGGCTGCTACCTCTCTCTCTGGTGCTCACCCCTTCCCCTTTCTTTCCTCAAGCCACATACCTTTGCTCTCTCCTAAGCTTCAGGGACCCTTCCTTTATACCTCTGTAACTTGTTTCCTAAAGGCTACACATCCTGGCTGGCTCACTTCTTCCATAGCTAAGTTCTTCTACCTCTATGACTTTATATAAACTTTTGCTTGTATTTGAGCCTTGACTCTGAATTCTTTCCTAGCCAAACCCAAGGATGGAGGTCTAACATCTGGTGCCATCTGCCACTAACAAAGGAAGTGCTTTTTTTCCTTTTAATGGTCACTTTCCACCTATGATACGGACTTCCATCCCTCTTCTCTGCTTAAGGATTCTGTTTTCAATTATCCCCCCTCTCTCTTGTACATGGAGATAAATCAGCAAAAATATTGCTACGAGAGATATCAGAGAGTTTACTTCCTATGTTTTCTTCCAAGATGTTTATAGTTTCATGACTTACATTTAAGTCTTGTATCCATTTTGAGTTTATTTTTGTGAATAATGTAAGTTGGTAGTCTAGTTTCATTATTTTGCATATACCTGTCCAATTTTCCCAACACCATTTATTAAAGAGACTGTCGTTACTCCACTGTATACTCTTACCTCCTTTGTCAAATACCAATTGACCATAAAAGCATGGGATTATTTCTGGGTTACTGTTTTGTTCCATTGATCTGTATGCCTGTTCTTATGTCAGTACCAAGCTATTACGTCTTTTACGTCCTTGGTTAAATTTACTTCTAGGTAGTTTATTTTTTGTTGTTGTTGCAATAGTGAAGGGGATTTTTCCTTAATTTCTCTTTCAGACAGTTTATTTTTGGTGTATAAAAATGTCACTGATTTCTGAATATTCATTTTATATCCTGTCACCTTGCCAAATTCATTTATCAGGTCTAATAGTCTTTTGACTGAGATTTGAGAGTTTTCTATGTACAGTATCATGTCATCAACAAATAATGATAGTTTTACTTCTTCTTTTCTAATTTGGATGCCTTTTATTTCTTCTTCTTGTCTGATTGCTGTGGCTAGGACTTCCAGAACTATGTTGAAGAAGAATGGTGAAAGGGGGCCTTGTCCTTGCCTTGTTACTGATCTTAAGGGGATTGTTTTTAGTTTTTGTCCATTGACTATGATGTTGGGTGTCGGTTTGTCATAGATGGCCTTTATTATGTTGAGGTATGTTCCCTGTATTCCCACTTTGCTGAGAGTTTAGATCATAAATGGGTGATGGATTTTATCAAATACTTTTTCTGCACCTATTGATATTATCATGTGATTTTTATCCTTCCTTTTGTTTATGTGATGAATCACATTGATTGATTTGCTAATATTTACCAGCCTTGCCTGGACAGAATAAATCCCACTTGATCATGACCATATGACTTTTTTAACGTATTGCTGGATCCCGTTTGCTAATATTTTGTTGAAAATTTTAGTATCTATGTTCATTAGGGATATTGGTCTATAGTTTTCTTCCTTTGTAGTATCTTTACCTGGTTTAGGAATGAGGATAATGCTTGCCTCATAAAAGGAGGTTGGAAGTAAGTCCTCCCTCTTCTTAAATTTTTTGAAATCGCTTGAGAAGAATAGGTGTTAGTTCTTTGAATATTTGGTAAAATTCACCAGTGAAACCACCTGATCCAGGACTTTTGTTTCTTGGGAGTTTTTTGATAACTGTTTCAATTTTATTTGTTGTAATCAGTCTGTTTAGGTTTTCTGATTATTCAAAATTGAGTCTTGGAAAATTCTGTGTTTCTATTTATCCATTTTACCTACGTTGTCCAATTTTTTGGAATATAGATCTTCATATTGTTTTCTTATATTCCTTTGTATTTCTTCGGTATCAGTTGTAACTTCTCCGTTTTCATTTCTAGTTTTATTTATTTGAGTTCTTTCTCTTTTTTTCTTGATGACTCTTGTTAAATGTTAGTCAATCTTGTTTACCTTTTCAAAGAACCTGCTGTTGGTTTCATTGATCTTTTGTATTGTTTTTTAGCCTCTATGTCATTTATTTCCACTCTGATCTTTATTATTTCCTTCCTTCTACTTTATCTGGCCTTTATTTCTTGTTTTTTTCTAGTTCTTTTAGATGCAGGGTTAAGTTGTTTATTTGAACTTTTCCTTGTCTCTTAACATATGCCTGTAATGTTACGAACTTCCCTCTCAGGACTGTTTTTGCTGTATCTCATAGATTTTGAGTTGTTGTATGTTCATTTTCATTTGTTTCAAGGAAATTTTTTCTTCCTTGATCTCCTTGTTAACCCATTCATTATTTAATACCATGCTATTTAGCCTCCAAGTGTTTGAGTGTTTTTCAGTTGTTCTATTTTAGTTGATTTCTAGTTTCATGCTATTGTGATCAGAGAAGATGCTTAATATGATTTCAATCTTCTTAAATTTATTGAGACTTGTTTTATGTCCTAACACATGGTCTATCCTAGAGAATGTACCATGAGGACTTGAAAAGAATGTATATTCTGCTGCTTTGGGGTAAAAGATTCTGAAAATATCCATTAAATTCAGTTGATCTAGTGTGTCATTTAAGGCTACTGTTTCTTTGTTAATTTTCTGTCTGGAGGATCTATCCATTGATGTTAGTGGGTATTAAAATCCCCTATTATAGTATTGCAGTTGATCTCACCCTTTATGTTCATCAAAATCTTCTTTATATATTTTTATGCTTTTATATCAGGTGCATAAATATTTACAATGGTTATATCCTCCAGTTTAATTCATCTTTGTATAGTGACCTTCTTTATCCTTTACTAAAGCCTTTGTTTTAAAGTCTATTTTGTCATATATAAGTATTACTACCCTAGCTTTTTTTTTTTTCATTTTCATTTGCATTAAATACTTTTTTTCCATCCCTTCACTTTCAGTCTATGTGTAACTTTTCTTCTGAGGTGGGTCGCTTGTAGACAACATATGTATGGGTCCTGTTTTCTTGTCCATACAGCTAACCTATGTCTGTCTTTTGATGGGAGCATTTAGTCCATTTACATACGAGGTTATTATTGACATGTACTTATTTATTGCCATTCTATTCTTTAAATTTACGATCCTCTTTTTTTAGATTTTTTTTCTCTTTACTCTTTTTACAGCAATTTCCTTAACATTTCTTGCAGTACGGGTTTGGTTATAATGAATTTCTTGAGTTTGTTTCTTGTCTCTGAAGCTTTTTATTTCTTGTTCAATTTTAAACAATACCCTTGCTGGATAAAGAAGTCTTTGTTGTAGGTTCTTGTTTTGCATCCCTTTGAATATTTCTTGCCAATTTGTTCTGGCCTCAAGTGTTTCTCTTGAGAAGTTGGATGTCATCCTTATGCAGACTCCTCTCTAGGTAGTTAATTACTTTTCTCTTTGAGCTTTTAGTATTCTTTCTTTGTCTTGTAACTTTGGAATTTTAATTATGATGTGTCTTGGTTTAGGCCTCCTAGAGTTCCTCTGTAATGGTTTCTCTGTGCTTCTGGAACTTGTGTAACTTTTTCCTTATCAACTTAGGGAAATTTTCAGCTATGATTTCTTCAAACAGGTTCTCTGTTACTCATTCATTCTCTCCTCCTTCAGTAACCCCTATAATGCACTTGTTTCTCTTCATGTTGTCACAGAGGTGTCTTAGACTTTCCTCAGTCTTTCTGCGCCTCTTTTTGTTTTGCTGCTCTGCTTTGGTGCTTATGTTTATCCTGTCTTCTAAATCGCTGATCGATCCTCTGCTTCATCAGCCTGCTATTGGTTCCTTCTAGTGCAGTATTTATTTCTGATACTGCATTTGTCATTTCTTACCGGTTCTTTTTTATGATTTTAATTTCCATTTTGATGCTTGCTATCTCTTTATTTAGGTGCTCATTTTGTCCATCCATGTTTCTCTAAGATCCTTTAGCATCCTAAAAATCACTATTTTAAACTCTGCATCTGATAGTTTGGTTACTTCCATCTCATTCATTTATTTTCCTGGGGATTTCTCTTGTTGATTCATTTGGGTCCATTTCTCTGCCTATTTTGTCTGTGCATTAGATAGTGCTGTCTGACTTTGAAATTTTTGTGGTGTCTTTATGAAGAAGGTGAGCTCAGTGGTACTGACCTCTAGACCACCTTTTTTCCTTATTCTAGGAATGCTTCTTGAGAGTACTATTTTCCCCCTTATTGTATGTGAGTATTAAATGCAGTTGGTCCTTTTGTGGGTATGGTTATCCCTTCAGGCTGGCTGGCTCTGTGGGTCAACCTTGATCATGTGTATTATACACTGTGCAATGTCTGTCCTGTTGGGCATACTTATTCACCACACTGTCTAGTACCCACTAGACTCCACCTTTGGGTGTGCTGCTTGTATAGGTAGCTGAGTCTAGGGTTGATGCTGTCTGCCACCCACTACTGGTTGTGTTACCCCTAGATCTCCATGGATTGGTATCAGCTGTTTGTAATCCACTGTGAACTACCTCTCAGCAGCTATTGCACTTTTCACTGTTTGTGTCTGCATTTTCTGTGCCTGCGTAGTGTGGGAGGGGCCGACCTTTGTATAAGAACTAGCTTTCTTCTGCTTAGAAATGACAGCAGCTCACCTCACCAGGCGGTGGCGCAATGGATATTGAGTGTCGGACTGGGATGCATAGGACCCAGGTTCAAGACCCTGAGGTCACCAGCTTGAGCGCGAATCCATCTGGCTTGAGCAAAAATGTTCACCAGCTTGGACCCAAGGTCACTGGCTTGAGCAAGGGGTTACCTGGTCTGCTGAAGGCCTGCGGTCAAGGCATGTATGAGAAAGCAATCAATGGACAACTAAGGTGTCGCAACAAAAAACTGATAATTGATGCTTCTTATCTCTCTCCGTTCCTGTCTGTCCCTATTTATCCCTCTCTCTGTTTCTGTAAAAAAAAAAAAATGACAGCAGCTCCATAAAAGCCCTAAGCTCCGTAAGATTTGTCTCCACTTTTCAGCTGCTCCTGCTCCTCTTACAGCTGCCCGGTCTTCCACAAGAGTCTTCTGTAGTAAGACTGTAGTGTGGACTTAGACTTTCCTCACCCAACCAATCCCTCTACAGGTTGCACATTTGGTGGGTTATGGTAGCTGAGGTTGTGAATACAACATTAGTGGGATTCGCTACTTCAGGGGTCTCTTGGTCAGGAGCTTAGTATGGGGAATGTGGTCCCTACTCCAGAGCCTAATCCCTCAGTCACGACTGGATAATCAAATTTTATTTCTTCCCAACAAGGTGAGCAGCAGTTTGATTGAGTGTGGCTGACAGTCCCCTCTGCAGGAGTTCTTTCAGCTGGTGAGGCCCTGGTCTCAGGGAGAAAGACTGAGAGGGTCCTCTTCTGGGGCTGACTGTGGCCCCCCCAAGGCTGGCTAAACCCCTCGACCAGATCCAGCAATGAACTAACAGGGACCCACATGTTAAACGTCCCTGCTACAAGCCTTTCTCCCTTCCCCCTGTGGAATCTAGTCCTGCAGGGCAGGATATCCATTGCTGGCTGACTGTGAAGTGCCATTTTAACAACCGGTTTGCCAAACTCAACAAAGAATTAGGTATCTGTTCTGCCAAACGAATGTGAACTGGCTGAATCCCGCCACTCGTCATGCAATGTGTGGTTTTTGTGACTGGCTTGAGGCATGCATCAATTAGCATGTCTCATTTCATTTCTAAGTAATAGTCCATTGTATGGATATACCCCACTTTGTTTATTCTTTCACTAGCTGATGAACATTTGTTTCCACTTTGGTGCTTTTATAAATTATTCTGTTATGAACATTTGTGTACAAGTTTTTGTGAGTACATTTGTTTTCAGTTATCTTGGGTATATAACTGGGAGTGGAATTACTGGATCAAAAGGTAACTTTATGTTTAATCTTTTGAGTAACTGAGAGAGTTTTCCAAAGCAGCTGAACCATTTACGTTCCCTTCAGCAGTGTATGAGTGTCCCACTTTATCTACATCCTGGCTCACATTTGTTATTTATCTTGCTTATTATAGCCATCCTCATAAAAGTGAAATGGTATCTCATTTGGTTTTACTTTGCATTTCCTTAGTTGTTTAATATAGTAAGAATTTTTTTCATGTGGTTTTTGGCCATTTGTATATCTTCCTTGGAGAAATGTCTATACAAATCTAAGAAATCATTGCCTATTTCGAAGTCACAAAGATTTAAACCTGTGTACTATTCTTTAAAGAGTTTATAGTTTTAGCTCTTACATTTAGGTCTTTGATCCATTTGAGTAAATTTTGTATGTGGTGTGAGAAAGTTGTCTAGCTCCATTCTTTTGTGTGTGGATATCCAATGGACAGCTTATTTTTGATAAAGATGCCAAGGGAATTCAAGAGGAAATGATAATCTTTCAATAAATGGTGACAGAAAATTGAATAGCCATATGCAAAAAAATTGGATGTCCATCTCAATTATTATCTCATACTATATGGAAATATTAGTTCAAAATGAATCCTAACTATAAAAGCTGCCAAACTTTAAAACAGAAAGGTAAAAATGGTTTAGCTAGGAAAATTGAGTATAATAGAGAATAACAGAGGACATGCAAACTATGACAAACCATAGGCAGGTCCAGAGAACAAAGGAAATGAAGGTGATTTTATACAAGAAGGAACGAAGTTGAAAGGGAGGGGGAGTTTTAGAAAAAAAAATTATAGAGCAAGAATTCAGAATTGTGGCAGCTCCTTGTTGGCTGAGTTATTGTTTGGCAGGGAGAAAAATTGTCCTTCCATCTGCTGAGGTTTGTAAAATAACTTCTTCCTGCTGGGGTGTGTTAAATAAGCTGCCACAGAATGGCATGTTCACAAAGGCCCTCACTTCATGGCTACCTGACTCCATTTTGAGTCAGATTTTCCTTTATTCATTTTCACACAGTTAAAATTATAAATCTTTTAGGAGAAAATCTTAGTTATGTTGGGATAAGCAAAAATTTCTTAAATAAAGCACAAAATAAAAGGTATAAACTATAAAAGAAAAACCAATAAGTTTGACTGAAAATTAAAAGTTTTTGCTCTTTATAAAACAAAAGATAATGAGAAGATGGGGAGAAAGTATTTTTAAAAACTTATCTGACAAAGCACTCATATCTAGAATAAATATAAAATTTTTATAACTTAATAATAATAACCTAGTTAAAACATAAATGATTTGGTCAGATATACTAGCTTCCTCTATAGTAACTTTCTTCATAATATCCCCAAATTGGAAATAACTAAAAAGCCCATGAACAGGTTGAACAAGTGGACATCATCAGTTACCTATGTAATAGAATGCTACTTAGCAATAATAAATGAACTGATACAAAAATATGGATGAATCTCCAAACAGTGATGCTGAGTGAAGGAAGTGCTAGAAAACACAAATGAGTTTATTATGACAAAGTAATCAGAGGTTTCATGAGGATGTGTCTCTTCGCTACAGAGGAAAGAAGCAGGGATAGATGACAAAGGATCCCAAGAAAACTTTGCGTGTAATGGATATGTTCATTTTGATTGCGGCGATAGGTTTAGGAGTATAAAACTCATCAGATTGTATACTTTAAATATGTGTAGTTTATTGTATGTCACAAATCTTAATAAAACTGCTGAAAGAGAATATACTGTATTTTCATGTTTTTAAGCTTCTTGCAAAAGTGTTTTTGTAATATGTTATTTAAAAATTCAACATTGTTTTTGAAATTTGCTCATTTTGGTGTGTTTACATATCATTCATACATACTCACCTTTGTATAATATCTCATCATACGACTGTAACACAATACATTTACCAATTTTCCTGTTGATGAGTGTTTAGGTTGTTTTTCACTTTACAAAGAGTGCTGCTGTCAATATTCTTTTATATTTTCCTGTGCACATATATGTGAGGATTTCCAAAATATAACCCCAGAGTAAAGTTGTTGGGTTATAGCTATGCAAATCTACAACTTCACTAGATTTTTCCCAACTTGTTCTTACAGGGTCATTAAACTTTACATGCCTTTTAGCAGTATGCAATTTAACCCTGTTTTATTCTTTCCAATATCATGGATCTAAAGTAGTACATTGCTTTGAGCATTTTTTATTATTAGAGAAGTTTTTTAAAGTGTTAGTCATTTGAATTTCCCCTAATGAATATTACCTAAAATTTGGCAGGAGAAATAATGGATTAACTATATGAATTGTCTCCCAAATGTAGCCAGTTATTCTAATATCAGTTGCTGAAGAATTACATTTTTCCACTGATTTAAAATATTGTCCTTATCGTGTACCTATTTGTCCCATGTTTTTGTTTATGTTTTTTTCCTTTGAGTTTTAGTTCTGTTTATAAATCTAAGGTATTCAGTCAACGATGATCTGCTTGTCCTTTCCTACAGTGGTAATTTGTTCTTTTAACTCTTGTAGCTCTAGGTTATGTTGATGGGGGGGGGACTTTTTCCTTTGTTCCCTTAGGTTCAGTAACTAGGGCCCTACAAATTAGACTGACAAAAGACATTAACAAGAGAAAACATTTTATTTCATAGCATATGGGCAGACCTCTCAGAAATAAGATGAAAAACCATGAAGAGTCAGAGTTGGAGACTTATGTACCATTTTACCAAAAGGATACACATTTGTAGAGAAATGATAAAAAGCAAAGGATTTTGAGTTTCTAATTCTCCCATTTATGAAGTTTACAATTATTTTCCAGAATTAAAAAATCTTATTAGGATATTCAAAAGTATTTTTATTAAAGTATATGTTAGTAGGATTTTCATTGGGAATACATTGTATTGGTCAATTAATTCTAAGCTAATTGATAACCTTATAATATTGCATCTTTCCATCCAATTATTTGACTTTTCTGTATGTTGATAACTTCATGCTTTTCCTGATACATGTCTGGTATATTCTCAGGTTTTTAAAATTTCTATTGTAAAAATTTTCTTTCTCCCATTAGATATTTTAAACAGCCATTGTTTGTAGCTAGAAAAACAATACATTTTGTATATTGATTTATTAATTGACTATATTTCTGAATTTTCTTGTAAATTTTTAGTTGCTTCTATTAAATTTTCCCTTTGTATAAGCACTTGAAAATAATAATTTTATATGTTTTCAATTATTATATTTATTTCATTATCTTACCTAAGGAATAGGGAGATCAATTATAGTTGATCCTTGAACAACACAGAGGTTGGGGACCCATCACCCCCCCAGCAGAAGAAAATCCACATATAACTATTGACCCCCCAAAACTTAACAAAAGTCCCTCCTTCCTCAGTATCTAATGAGGATTGATTCCAGGGCCCCTGTGGATAACGAATTCCTGAGATCCTCAAGTTTTTTATATGAAATGGTATAGAACAATGCATAAGGTCAGCCCTCCTCATCAGTAGATTTCTGAACAGCATTTTTCATCCCTGGATGGTTGAATCCTCAGATGCTAACCCTGGAAATATAGAGAGCCAATACTATATTTATTGAAAAAATAGCTGCATATAAGTGAACCCATCCAGTTCAAATCTGTTTTGTTCAATTATCAACTGTAATTCTTAGAACACTGAGGTTGCTTAGAGAATGTAGAACTTAGATGAAACTTGAAGGAATATAGAGTTTGAACTGGGAAAGATGAGAGGATGACTGTCCTATTGAGCTGTCCTATTCTCCACTAATGGGAGTTAATTGATAGAACCAATTGGTGGTTCCTGGTATTACATCAAAAGAAAAATTCACATACTAGTGATGTGGAACATGTTATGTTCATAGTAAGAGCTAAAGATAGTATTTTCTCTGTTAACATCACAACTGTAAACTAAAGACCATCATTGCTATTTCAAGGCCAAAAGAAATCCTCAATTCGGGTATGGTGAGGGGAGAGAGACTTTATTCCGTGCAAACAGCTCAACTGTGGAACAGCACAGCTATAAGGCAACCCTGTTGTTACAGCTCCAGAATTACACTCTGGTATTCAAGTTCTAATGGGATAGTGCAGTCAATATGTCAGCTCCAGCTGGAGAAAAGCAGTCTTTCTGAAAGCACACTCCTTGAGACGGGTGCAACCAGTTTACACAGTGTGTCCGTTAAGTCACCGGTCACCGGTCAGAAGTGCACCATGACTTAACGGACATACTGTATAAAGAAAAGTCCTGTCCCCAACTCCGGATCGGTCTGTTCTTATGCAAAGGAAGACTGCAAATCCTCATGGTTAGATTGGTCCAATAAGCACTATCCTCATTGGTCACAATGGAGCCACTCATTGGTCTGTGAAGATGCAAATAAGGATATAGATACATAGCTCTAAATGGATGGGGAAAGTCTCAGTCCTGTTGGTTGCAATACATTCCAGGAACTACTACAGTGTGTCCGTAAAGTCATGGTGCACTTTTGACCGGTCACAGGAAAGCAACAAAAGACGATAGAAATGTGAAATCTGCACTGAATAAAAGGAAAACCCTCCCAATTTCTGTAGGATGATGTGGCAGTATGTGCACATGCGCAGATGATGACATAACACCGTGTATACAGCAGAGCAGCCCACGGCCATGCCAGTCGAGATGTGGACGGTACAGAGTGTTCTGTGGCTCACCAAATTTGAAAGTGCAACGTGAATAAAAGCGTGTTTATAACGAAGCGCCACCACATAGGAATAACATTACTCGATGGGACAAGCAGTTGAAGGAAACCGGCAGTTTGGTGGAGAAACCCGTTCTGGTAGGCCATCCGTCAGTGACGAGTCTGTAGAGGCTATACGGGATAGCTACCTAAGGAGCCCTAAAAAAATCTGTGTGTGCGTGTGCTTGACAATTACACCTAAACAAGACTACAGTTCATAAGGTGTTAAAGAAACGTCTCTGTTTTACGGGGTACATATTGCGGCTGTTGCACGCTATCAAACTGGCGGATAGACCCACACAATGCGTGTTTGCTACAGATAGGCTTCATGAGATCGACAATGATGTAAGATTTTTGCAGAAGATTATGTTTAGTGATGAGGCGACCTTCCATATCTGTGGACATGTTCATCACCATAACATCTGAATATGGGCTGCTGAACATCCTTATGCCTACGTTGAGTATGAACATAACACCCCTAAAGTGAAAATGTGGTGTGGCCTGATGCATGATAAGGTGATAGGCCCATTTTTTTTTGCGGAGCAGTCTGACAGCAAACACCTATCTTGACATGTTGGAATTGTATGCAGTGCCACAATTTCCAGAAGGCGTCATCTTTCAACAGGATGACGCTCCTCCACACTACGCCACCATTGTTTATGAGTTTCTGGATAGAACATTCCCCCAGTGGTGGATAGGCAGGGGTTATGTCAAGCCATGGCCACCACGATCCCCAGATCTAACGCCCTTAGACTTTTCCTTTTTGGGTTATGTGAAACAACAACATGTGTACATTGAACGTATCAACGACATTTATCACTTAAAACAGAATCACAGATGTTATTCACTGTTACACCAGACATCCTTTCCCGTGTGTGGCAAGAACTTCACTATCGTTTGGATGTGTGTAGGGCAACAAATGGAGCCCACATCAAACTGCACTGAATAGGTATGAATCTGGGAGAGTTTTCCTTATATTTGGTGCAGATTTCACATCTTTATCGTCTTTTGTTGCTTTCCTGTGACCCGTCAAAAGTGCATCATGACTTTACGGACACACTGTATATAAAGGCTGGCTTTGACTGCAGGAGAAATGCAGGCACACAGTTCCATGTAGGACAGCGGCTTAGTGCAAGAGAAGCATGACTTGGGTGAGAGGCCTGTTTTGCAAGGGCTGCTCCGTTCTGTTTGTAAATTTGAGACCGGTTAGCCAGTAGGAGCCCTTTTCAATAGGTACATTCATTCTACGGGTCCACACAACCAAATACTTTAAAACCTGACATAAATGTACACTGAGATTTGAAATATGAAGCACATCATTTTCAATAAATCAGTATCAATTCTGAAAGTCCACAAAATTCTCAGCATTCAAATCCAAGAATGAAAAGACATGATTGAGACCCCCAATCCATCAGCATATGGTTATCTGAGTTAAAGTGAAGTGGTTTTTTTTTAAGTCTTTATGTCCACTAGTTTCCTTTCCTATCTTACACTGTACTCCTTAAAGATTATACATATTAAGTTTCTCCAGGGAATTGTGAACTTCTGAAGGTCAGAGCATTTGGCTTTAGGTGTTTCTCAGATCCCAGCATTATTTTGATATGCATTAAGCTACTCAAGCTTAGACATCTAGTCTTACACTTAATTCAGCACTAATTCATTATCCACCAATCATTAAGTTGTGGATTCTCATTAACGGAATGTTTTCCTTTCCAGCCAGTTTTTTAAAAGAGGAAGCGGGTCAACTCCAAGAGTACACATAGGAGCAGCCCCAAATGGAAATATAGCAAAAGTTCGAACAGGTTCTCCCAGTCCAGTCCTTCCTGACTTTTACATATGACTGACTGCACCCTGTCTGTAGGAAACAAAGGAGTATCTGGGGCTGGGAAGGAGTGGCTTTGGGGTTCATTCTTTCACCACAGTGCCCAAGAGGGAAAGGCAAAGCAAGGCTCCAGGGACCACGCTCGCGTCCTCGGGCTGAGTGCGTCTTCCCCGGGGTGTTCTAGGCGACCGGCGGGAAGAAGTGCAGCGGAGCTGCCCGCACGGGGCACGCGGACGCCAGGAGTGGAAAGGAGAGAAAGGGAAGGTCCGCTCCCGCCGCAGTCCGTCACAGCCAATCCAGCAGAGAAGCAGGATACTGTGACGCGCAGAGTAGGGTAAGGGCGGCGGGGGAGGGGCACAACGACAGGTCCCCTCAGACGCGAGCGCTTGGAGCTGGTGGAGAGCGGCGCGGCGCCGCGTGCGCGCGCACGCGCCTTAGCGCGTGCCCGGTGGGGCGGGCCGGGACTAGCCGCTCTCACGCCCTTGGGCCGTGGCGGGCGCGGGTTCTCCTTTCCGCTTCCGACGCGCGTTGGCTGTGGAGCCGGTGTATGTGCGGCAATAACATGTCTGCCCCAGTTCCCGCCATTGTGCCCGCTGCCCGGAAGGCCACCGCTGCGGTGAGTGGTGGTGGCGGCGGCCGGAGCTCAGAGGGGCCCCTTCGGCCCACCGCAGGCGACTGCTCCTCGCGCGGGGTCAACTTCGTAGGCGGGTTGGTGACGGGTGGACAGGGACGCTCCGCCCTGACGGGGTGAGGGGTGCGGTAGTCGGCACGTCCCGGGCCCCAGCTGTGTGGGGAGGGTTCTGGGTTCGAGGTCCGAGCCGTAGGATCAGCCCCCAGCACCCCCTCCCCAGCCCCGAGCCCGAGTCCTCTGCATTGCAGAGCGAATGCAGCCCGCAGGTCCCGGGGACCCCCGGCTATCCGGCCCCAGGTTGGAGTGACCCGCGTTACTGCAAAGGCGTCCTAACTCGAGTTGGGTTTATGGCATGTTTCTGTCTTGTTTGTGAGTGTGTTAAATCCGCAAAAAAAGGGGGGAAAAGACTTTCTTGTCTTACCTTGCATTCACTCTCGTCCTAAAGAAGTTTGGTTAGTGTCTTATAAGGTCACAGGTGTTGTTTTTTAGGAAACTGTATTTAAGGATCTCAAACTTATTTTTATTTCTTTTCGTGATGGAAAAATTCTACAATGTAAATGACACTTTTCGTGGTTTGACTTGAGACTTTTTTCTTAGAATGTGATCATTTGCACTTAAGAATGCCTAAGTGGGACCTCTTTCTGTACTACAAGGGGAGAAGTATTTTTGCCATTTAAGAGATGTCTGTAGTGGTTAGTTAACTTTCGGAAGGTAGTGTTCTGTAATTTTGGCATCCACCTTAACCAAAGCTACAGTGTGTAACAGTTCCGTATGTGTTGATTTAGGCAGTGCTTATTATTTTTCCTCTTTTCTTATAGGTGATTTTCCTTCATGGATTGGGAGATACAGGGTAGGTACCGTTATTATAGCAACAGTAATAAAATGGGGTCATACAACTCTTCCTAAGTGATCAAAGGTTTCCTATGCTAGGATTGTGTAAAAAAATAATGCTAATAGTACCTATTATGGTGTAGTAATAAGATACCAACTTTTCATTTTTGAAAACTCCCAGAATTTTCTCCTCATCATCTTGAATTTGTCAATTCTTTGCCTCGCGTTTCTGGAACATATTAAAATTGCAAACTCCTCCTTGAATTGCTGTGGGTATTGGATAGCCAAATGGGTGGAATGTTTGAGCTTTCCAGAGGAGTTAAAATTTCAGGGCAGGTTTAGAAGAACTGGTTGATTTTGATAAGAGCCGCAATAGCAATGTGCAGTATGCGGCATTCTGAATGAGAGATTAAATGTTCCCTTAAAAAGAAAAAATCAGTTGAAGGGCACTGGTGGCAAATCAGAGATTTACTTGGAGGTTTATCAAACAATTTTTGTAGTGCTAACTTTAGATAAATGATTTATTTTTTACTTAGGCTTTTTCTATATTGTGAGATTTTGTTTTAAATTTAAATCAATGATTATCTGTTTGAAACAGGAAAAGTTGTTACAAAATTGTAGAATTGGCAGAAAACTGAGATAGATAAATTTTGATAAAGTAGCCACAAAACTGTTAAATCTTGTTTACAGGGAAGTGTTGGGTTAGAATAACTTTTATAAATTAATTCATTTCACTAATTTTTAAAAGTGATACTTAATCTTTTATGCTTACTAAGTAGCAGTAACTTGACCCATACTTTGTGTGGAGTTACAGAAAAGGTTGCAGGACTGTTTTCTGACAATCAGGTGGCACTATGACAATAACAGGCTTATTTTATTATTTATTTATTTTAAGAAACAGAGCTGTAGTGTAGTTCTATTTTATAATCAAACTCTTCTTGATGCTGAGAACTAGGTAGGACCTTGGCACCCTGTAATTTGCCCATTAAAGAGAACTTCTAGGCCTGAACAATCAGTCCAAGAGAAAAAAAACTTCAGTGTGGGAAGGTTCTCTGTGGACCCCAACTTAGCCAGATTTCATACTAGTTAAGCGTGAACATAATAAACAAAATGAGTAAAGTGATATTTAAAATAACCAAAAGCATCCATGATATGTTCACTAAGAATTAAATTTATATTAAAAATTAAAGGTCTCCAGTTCTGAAAGTACTTTGTGAGATAACACTAAGCTGATTCTAGTTTGGTCCCATAAATACATGGTGAAATTCAGAATGAACCAATTTGGAGAACTAAAGGAGATATGTCAAGTTAACTTGGAGGATGTTGGGATTAAGCAATTTAGTTTTGTCCCACAGTGGGCTTAACGTAATGAGAAGGTATTTTAAGACCCACAAAGGAAGCAGGCAACTCCATAGATTATAATAGAATTTATTATAGGATAATTTACTTACTGGAAGACTAAGCAAAAAAGATGACCCAGCAGTCTGCCCAGATTATGCTCTGCTAACAGACACCTGTTACAGCACTTTTTTTTTTATGATTTTAATTTGTGTTTACATAGATTCAAGTGTTACAGTACTTTTTTTTAATTATACTTTTTTATTATTATTAATTTTAATGGGGTGACACCAATAAATCAGGGTACATATGTACAATGAAAACATCTCCAGGTTATCATTCAATTGTGTTGCATACCCATCACCCAAAGTCAAATTGTCCTCTGTCACCTTCTATCTGGTTTTCCCTGTGCCCCTTCCCTCCTCCCTCTCCCACCATTCCCTCCCTCCCCCCACCCCGTAACCACCACTCTCTTGTCCATGTCTCATAGTCTCACTTTTATGTCCCACCTATGTATGAAATCATGCTGTTCTCAGGTTTTTTTTCTTATTTACTTATTTCACTCCGTATAATGTTATCAAGGACCATCCATTTTGTTATAAATGATCCGATGTCATCATTTCTTATGGCTGAGTAGTATTCCATAGTATATATGTACCATAGCTTTTTAATCCACTCGTCTTCTGACGGACACTTGGGCTGTTTCTGTTACAGTACTTTTTAAATAGTATAACTGGAGCACTAGTGACTCACATGATGAAAGGACAAAGTGTAGTAGTGTCGGGGCTGAATTTCTTACTGGTCTTGTGATATACTCGGTATATCACCAGTTTGATATTTATCTCAGTTGTTATGATGCCATTCTGGCTATTACTACTAACAAAAATAGCTTCCAAGATAATCATGAACTAAAAAGCTTTGATATGTTTGCTAGGGATGGAAGGTGATCAAAGGTCACAGCATGAAACTTAAATCCAGGACATAACAAAGAAGTTGGTTTTATTTATGTCTGCTTCTATACAAGTTTGTTGCTATAAAAATGGGCCACTTTTGTTCTTTGTTGAAGTTCTTTTTTGCAGAACCAGCCAAGATGTGTAGTCTGGAAACTTAGGTCTTGCTCTCTCTGTCCTTTAGATTCCTCGTGAAAAAAGTGGTGGCCAGATAAAACTGAGAAGCTGTATATAATTGCACATTTTCTCAATTCATTTTTTAAAATTTATTTAGACAATTAAATTCAACAGGGTGACATTGGTCAACTAGAGTACATAGATTTAGAGAAAACATCTCTACATCATTTGGACAGTTGATTATGTTGTATACCCATCACCCAAAGTCATATTATCTTCTGTCACCCTATATTTTATTTCTCTTTTATTTTCTTAATTCGAATGTGTCATTTCCCCAGCATTGTTATGTTTCTGAGATTGGTACTCATCGTACTACATGTGTGTTGATTGTGGTGGTGATTTTTTTTTCCGTGATAAACTTTTTGGTGGTATCTCTCTTAAGCTCTTAGTTCTAGGAAATATGATATGGTATACGTAGTCTCCTCTTAGAGATTTACAGCTAATGTACTAGCTAGCATGTTTAAAGCTTTGAAAAGATCTTCAGTAAAGAAACACCCAAGTGTTCCTATTCATAACATAAATAATGAACTGTGAAACTAGTATTCAAAGAAATGTTTTAGACCATACTTAAACCATACTATATCACATGAGATCACAGTTTTGTTTGCAAAACAAAAGTAGTTTTTTTATGATTATGAAAATGTTATATTTGTATTGTAAAAAAAAATTCAAAATTCAAATATGCTTGAGGAGAGAAAGAAAATCACTTGAAATCCTACAACCCAGAGGTACATACTTATTTTTGATAGCATTCTTAAAAAACGCAGTATTTGAAATGTTTTCAAGTTTATAGAGTTGCAAGAATAATACAGATTCCTCAATAACTTTTCCTAGATTCACTAATTTCTACCGAATGTTATTGTTTGCTGAACCCTTTGAGAGTAAATTGCAGATATAATGATTCTGTATTTCCAAACACTTTAGTATGTATATTCTAAGAAAAAGCAGAATCTCAATGTAAACATAGAAGTTATAAGATTCAAGAAATTTAGCACTTATTTAATATTATTATCTATTTTACTGAGTTCAAACTTTGCCAGTTGTCCCAGTAATGTCCTTTATAGTCCTGCCCAACCCCCTCCTGCAATCCAGTTCCTAGTCATAGGGTACATTTAGCTCTTTAATCCCTTAATCTGCAGCCATTTCTCAGCTCTTCTTTATTTTTCATGATACTGACATTCTTTTGTAGAGATCAGGCTAGTCCCTCAATTTAGGTGTGACATTTCCTCATGATTAGCTTCAGTTTCTGTATTTTTTGGTATGAATACCAATAGATGATATGTCCTGTTCATTGCATCACATCAGGAGACAAGTGATTCTCTTTGTCCCATCATGGATATTAACTTGGAACAGTTGACTAAAGTGATATCTTCCAGGTTTCTCTATGGCAGTTGTTTTCCCTTGGTAGGTAAAAAGCAAATTGTGAAGAGATATATTGAGATTATGCAATTTGTACATCAGACTTTCACCTAATATTTTTATAGCATCACTGGATGATTCTTGGTTTGAATCAATTGTTACTATGATATGATTTTCTAACTATGTCACTTTTATAAATTATTAGTTTGCACCCCCCCCCAGTTCATTTAGTATTAGACAGATTTATTTAATGGTTTATATTCTATTATTATTATGTTTTAAAATTTTTAACTTAACTTTAAACTTTACATAAAAGTTACAGAAATAGTGTTTAAAGTTCCTTCTATACCCTTCACTTAGATTACCCAATTATTGAAATTTCTGAAACTGCCTCATTATAATACTACAGTATTTATCTTGTATGTACAATATAAGGGTACTCCCACATAACCATGGTATCATCATCAATCAAGAAGTTAATACTGATCTAATACTACTGTCAAATTCACCAACCTCAATCACATTTCCTTGGTTTAACTCAGTAATTGGTCCAGGACCCAACTGAGGGTCTTACAGCATGTCATTATATCTCCTTAGTCTCTTTCAATCTGGAACAGTCTTTCTGTGTGTTTCATGACTTTGACACTTCCAGAATACAGGCCAGTCACTTTGTAGAATGTCTATCAGTTTGGGTTTATGTGATATCTCTTCTGGCTTAAGCCTTTTTGGCAGGAGCACCATGGAAGGTTTGTTCTACTTGTCTCGGTGTATTATATCAGACACATGCTTTGGATATTTGCTCCTTTACTGATGGTATGATGATATTACATTTTTTCACCTGGTTAAGAGTGTGCCTGCCAGGTTTCACCAAAGTAAAATTAATAAGTATATGGTACTTAAAAAATAGTTTGTGAATTGCTGGCTGGATAGCTCAGTTGGTTGGAGTGTTGTCCAGAAGCACAGAGGTTGCCAGTTTGATCCCCATTCAGGGCACATACAGGAACAGCTTGATGTTCCTGTCTCTCTCTTCCTGCCTTATTCTAAATTTAAAAAAAAGGAAAAAAATTGTAGGACTTACTTTGATATTATGAGAATGTGTGTCTCACCAAATTTTCACCCATGGATTTAGCATCCATTAGTCATTCTTGTCTGAATCTATTATTGTGATAGTTGCCAAATGATGATAATCTTTTAAAAATTTCTTTAGTCTAACTTTATCTGCTGTCAGTCTGCTTTGGGCAGAGCTTTTTCTCTTATTTATTCTTATTTATGATGTATGCATGTATTCATTTATATGTTTAGAAATTTAAAATCAGTACAGACTCTTGGATTTTTGTTTAGCCTAAAGGTTATAATCTGTGGTTAAATCTATAATTATTTATTTTGATGCTTAAATGGTCCTATATTTGGCCAGTGAGCACCCCTTTGAGTTGGCTCTTATGTCTTTGGGCCATGTCACATCTTTCTGGTACAACGGGATCATTTCCAAGATCATCATCTATTTTTTCTGCATCAGTCCTCAACTCAGCCATTTTTTCAAGAGCCCTGGTTCTTTTTAGTGGAGAATGTTATTTAGAAACCAACACCTGAGTGCTAATCTGTGCTTATTGCTATAGTAGTTACTTCTAGACCCTGTCAATGGACAGAGCTAGAAATATATCTACATACATCTTTATCAGTTTTGGTATTTATATATTTTAAAATTTTAGTTGGCCTTGGCTGGTTGGCTCAGTGGATAGAGCACCAGCAGTGTGCCAACATTTCAGGTTTGGTCCCCAGTCAGGGTACATATGAAAAGCGACCATCTGCTTCTCTACCCCTCCTTCTCCCCCTTCTCTCTCTCTTCCCATCTCACAGCCAGTGACTCGATTGGTTTGAGCATTGGCCCTGAGTGCAGAAGATAGCTAGGTTGGTCCAAGTATTGACCTCAGGCACTAAGGATAGCTCAGTTGATTCAGCATCAGCCCCAGACAGGGGTTGCCGGTTGATGCACACATGTGGGAGTCTGTTCTCTATCTCTTCTCTCACTTAAAAAACAAAAAGGTTTACAATGATTTCTTCAGTTCTAGCCCAACACCACAGGGTTAACTCTAGCCTTATCACTTTCCGTATTTGTAATTTTATGAGAAACTTAAGCTTCTATTCTGGCAGTTCTGGTCAGTTGTGCAGCTTGGGATGTGCCCCATCCAGGTGCCCCAGCCCACAGCTACCTTTTATATGTCGGAACACATCCTCCCAGTCCCCAATTGCTGAATGTGACACCTGAAAACTCAGTTCTAAATGAGGAAGATGGGGAAAGAAAAGAGGCCCAGTGGAAGTCTTAGCCCTCTATGTGTAAATCCCTTTACTCCCTATAAACTAGAAGTTACTGGTCTGTATTACTAGTCTATGTGAGATTTTTCTAGACTGAGGAGATTGTAAAAGCTTAGAAAAGAAAGTTTCAAAGACAGATGTATTTTAGTGAATCAGATCTTACCAAGAGGTCAAACAAGAGAGAACTGAAAATAATGAATTGGCAACATTGATGTATTTCATGACCTTCCATTTGCAAGTCTTTCTATAATCAAGAACTAGTAGAATTATAAAGTAGTATTTAAGGATCATTTAGTTACAAGAAATAGAAAACCAATTAGTTTAAGCAAAATGTGGAATTTGTACAAGGATAGCATACTAGCGTATAAACTCCACAAAGGCTAAGATTTTGTTTTTTAACTTTATTGAAAATATATAGGCCCTAGCCAGTTGGCTCAGTTGGTAGAGCGTCAGCCAGGCGTGTGGAAGTCCTGGGTTTGATTCCCAGTCAGGGCATACAGGAGAAATGACTGTTTCTTCACCCCTCTCAGTCTCCCTTCTCTCTCTATCTCTCTTTTACCCTCTCGCAGCCATGGCTCAGTTGAAGCAAGTTGACCTTGGGCACTGAGGATGGCTCCATGGCCTCCACCTCAGATGCTTAAAATAGCTCAGTTGCTGAGGAATGGAGCAACGGCCCCTGACAGGCAGAGCATTGCCCAATAGGGGTCTTGCCAAGTGGATCCCAGTCTGGAATCATGTTGGAATCTGCCTCTCCACTTCTCATTGAAGAAAAATTTTAAAAAGAGAAAGAAAATATATAATTTACATATGTAAAAGTCACCTGAGAACATGGGTTTTTTTTTCTGTTTAACTTTGTATTATATATCCAAGGCTTGAACAATACTAATATGTATTAGCACTAAGTATTTGTTGAATGAATAAATGAATAAGGAATCAAAGGGCAAGGCATCTAATGAGCATCAATCACCAGGCATATTAGTTTCTTAGGCCTGCCGCACACATGACTACAAATTAGGTGGCGTAAAACAACAGAAATTTATTCTCGTTTTCAAAATGTTGGAAGTCTGAAATCAAGTGTCAGAAGGGCTACAACACTTTGTCCAAGAGCTCTAAGGAAAAATCCTTTGCCTCTTAGTTTGTGATGGTTCCTGGCATTGTAGCAATGTATTTCTAATTTCTGCCTCCTCTTTTTTTTTTCCTTGGGTGAGAAGCAGGGAGGCAGAAAGACAGATTCCCACATGCACCCCAACCAGGATCCATCTGACATGCCCCTGTGGGGTAATGCTCTGTCCTTCTGGGGCCATTGCTCCATTGCTCGCAACTGAGCCATTTTTTTGTTTTTTAGTGTTGAGACAAAGCAATGGAGCCATCCTCAGCATGGAGGGCCAGCTTGCTCCAACCCACCCATGGCTGCAGGAGGGGTGTGGGGAGAGAAAGAGAAAGGAGAGGGGGAGGAGTGGAGAAACAGATGGGCGCTTCTCTTGTGTGCCCTGACTGAGAATCAAACCCAGAACATTCACACACTGGGTGGATGCTCTACCGCTGAGCCAACCAGCCAGAGCCTCTGCCTCCTCCTTTAAATGACTTTATTTTCTGCTGTTTGTATGTGTTCTCTTTTCTTTACAGTGACACTGGTTACTAGATGTAGATTCTACCCTAAATCTCTATGATCTCACCTTAATCAAATTATGTGTGTAAAGAGCCTGTTTCTAAATATGGTCATATTCTGAGGTTCCAGGTGAATATGAATTTTGGGGGTTATTGTTCAACCAACTAAGGTAGTCTCACTACCTATTGTGATCTTATGGTTTCTCACTTTTGCTTTTTTATGTATTTGCACCATTTTCTTTGCTGACACTTTTTTAAGTGTGTCTGTAGTTTTATTTAATTGTATTATCTTTGGCTTTGGTATCAGAGTAATGCTGGTCTCATAGAGTGAGATAGAGAATATTCCTTTCTCTCAGGTTTTATGTGGGGTTTTTTTGTTGTTTCTTTGTTTGGAAAAGTTGCAGAAAGATTGGTATTAGTTCTTTAGATATTTGGTAGAATTCACCAATTGAAGCCATCAGGTCCCTTTTCTTATTGGGGAGATTTTTGATTACTGACATAACCTTCTTCCTACTTGCAGGTCGTCAGATTTTTTATTTCTTCATGATTTAGTCTCAGTAGGTTTTGTTTATAGTAGTTCGTACATTTTGTCTAGGTTATCCAGTTTGTTGGTGCGCAATTGTTTATAGTATTCTATAATTTTTTTCATTTTTGTAGAACCAGTAAAAATGTCCTTGATTTTATTAATGATTTTAGTAATTTGAGCTTTCTCTTTTTAATCCATTTAGTTAAAAGATTGTCAATTGTTGATCCTTTTGAGTTATCAACCTTTTTTTATTTTTATTTTTTAGATTTTTATTGACGTTTACAGAGAGGGATGGACAGGGAATGAGAAGTATCAACTCATAGTTGCTTCACTTTAGTTGTTTATTGACTGAGTGCTTATTGTATGTGCCTTGACCAGGCAAGCCAAGGGCTTAGAACTGGGAACCTCAGTGTTCTAGATCAGTGCTCTATTTACTGGATTACCACAGGTGAGGCTGAAGAACCAACTTTTGGTTTCATTCATTTTCTCTGTTGTTTCTCTATTCTCTATTTTGTCTATTTCTGCCCTGATCTTTAGTATTTCCTTCCTTCTGCTAGCTTTGGGTTTACTTTCTTTTTTTTCCTGTTTTCTTAAGTTGTAATTTTAAGTGATTATTTGATATCTTCTTTTTTATTTATTTTTATTGATTTTAGAGACAGAGGAGGGGAGAGAGAGAGACAGGAACATTGATCTGTTCCTGTTTGTGCTCTAATGTGGATTGAACCAGCAACCTCTGCACTTCAGAGCAATGCTCAAACCAACTGAGCTGTACAGCCAGGGCAAAATCTTTCTTGTTTTTTAAGTAGAAGCATTTAAAACTATAAATTTCCCCCTTAGCATCACTTTTACTGCGTTATGTACTTTTCAGTTTGCTGTGTTTTCATTTTCCTCTAAATATTTTCGAGTTTTTAATTGTGGTATCTTCTTTGCTCCATTGGTTTTTTAAAACTGTGCTGTTAAATTCGTAACATTACAGGCCTATCTCAAGAAGCAACGAAAATCTCAAACAATCTAACTGTATACCTAAAGGAACTAGAAAAAACAAAAACAAAGCCCAAAAGGAGTAAAAGTAAGGAAATAATAAAGATCAGAGTGGAAAAAATGAAACAAGAATCCACAAAAATAAAAAAACACAGAAAAGATCAATGAAACTAAGAGCTGATTATTTGAAAAGATAAACAAGATTGATAAAACTATAACTGAATGCATCAAGATAGAGAACCCAAATATAAATATAAAACAGAAATGAAAGCAAAGTAACATCTGACACGACACCACAGAAATATGGAGGATTATAATAAAATATTCCAAACAGCTATATGCCAACAAATTAGACAGTCTGGATGAAATTGGTAAATTCCTAGAAACATGCAATCTTCTAAAACTAAATTAGGGAGAAATAAAATCTGCACACACTGATAAAACTAATGAAATCAAAGCAGTAATCAAAAACCTCCCAACAAATAAAAGTCCTGTACCAGGTGGTTTCACAGGTGAATTTTACCAAACATTCAGAGATGAACTAACATCTATTCTCAAATTAGTCCAAAAAATTCAAGAGGGGGAAGACTCCCAAGCTCATTTTATAAGGCCAGAATTTTCTTAATTATAAAACCAGTTAAAACCAAAAAAAAAATTATAGGCCACTGTTGCCGATGAACATAGATGCTAAAATCCTCAACAAGATATTAGCTATTCATCAATACATTAAAAACACTATGATCGCCTGACCAGGCGGTGGTGCAGCGGATACAGCGTTGGACTGGGATGCGGAGGACCCAGGTTTGAGACCCTGAGGTCGCCAGCTTGAGCACAGGCTCATCTGGCTTGAGCAAAAAGCTCACCAGCTTGGACCCAACGTTGCTGGCTCAAGCAAGGGGTTACTCGGTGTGCTGAAGGCCCGCGGTCAAGGCACATATGAGAAAGCAATCAGTGAACAACTAAGTCACAGGTGCCCACACTTTCTCAGCTTGCGAGCTACTTATAAGATGACCAAGTCAAAATGATCTACCTACAATAAAAATGCAAAACAAATTTATTTCTTCTATATTTAAGTTACTATTATTACTGTTTAATATTGTGTATTCTTTCACCTTTCTCCTTCTCAGCTCTCTTTTCGGAGGAAAGTCAATGTCATAGTTTTTATGAACAGTCTGAAAAAGCCGCTCCACATTTCCCTTCTTTGGAATAGCAATGGCACACAGACAGATGAGGCAAACGCACTTAGAATATGACATAGTGAAAAAAATCCCCTCACATTCTGTATGAAAGTGGTAGGTTTTAGGCTTCTTACTTGGACCAGCTACGGCACTCATTTTTATACCCTTTGTTGTATTTAGTTTAAATAAATTGAAGGCTAACTACCCAGCAATGTAACTGAACAAGTTAGTGCGGTTTAACACGCATGTGTAGGGTGTCAAAAGTTCAGACATTTCAGACATCAGATGGGCTACCCTGTATGCCAATCAAAACACAAATGTCTTTTTAATGTCATGCGATCTACCCACACTTCCTTCGTGTTCGACCAGTAGATTGCGATCGACGTATTGAGCACCCCTGAACTAAGGTGTCACAACGAAAAACTGATGATTGATGCTTCTCATCTCCGTTCCTGTCTGTCTGTCCCTATCTATCCCTCTCTCTGACTCTCTCTCTGTCCCTGTGAAACAAAAAACAAAACACACAATGATCAAGTGGGATTTATTCCAGGGATGTAAAGTTGGTACTATATCTGCAAATCAATTAATGAGCTATGTCCCATAGACAAAGTGAAGGATAAAAATTATGATCATATAAATAGATGCAGAAAAAGCATTTGATGAAGTTCAGCACCCATTTAGGATAAAAACTGTCAGCACAGTGGGAATAGAGGGAACAAACCTCAACATACTATAGGCCATATATGATCTCATAGCTAACATACGCAAAAGGGAAAAACTAAAAGTATTTCCCATATAATTAGGAACAAGATCGACATGTCTACTTTCACCAGTTTTAAAACATAATACTCGAAGTCCTAGTCACAGCAGTCAGACAACAAGAAGAAATAAAAGCATTCAAATTAGAATAGAAGAAGTAAAGCTATCATTAATTGCAGATTACATGATTCTATTGGAACACTACTAGATTCTATTGGAAAACTACTAGAACTGATGAATGAATGAATTAATTAATTTTATTAAGTGAGAGACAAGGAGGCAGAGAGACAGACTCCTGCATGCACCCTGACTGGGATCCAACCAGCAAGCCCCCTGGGGGAAGATGCTCTCCATCTGGAGCCATTGCTTTGTTGCTTGACAGCTGAGGTGAGGCCATGGAGCCATCCTCAGTGTCCAGGGCCAATTTTGCTTAAACCAGTTGTGCCATGACTGTGGGAAGGGTAGTGATAGAGAAGCAGAAGATTGCTTCTACTGTGTGCCCTAACTGGGAATCAAACCCAGGACTTCCACACGCCGGGCCGATGCTCTACTCCTAAGCCAACCTGTTAGGGCTGGTAAGTGAATTTATTGAAATAGCAGGACCCAAAATAAATATTCAGAAGTTAGTTGCATTTTTATATAACAATAGTGAGCTATCAGAAAGGGAAACAAAAACCCATTTACATTTGCATCAAAATAATATCTAGGATTAAGTTTGAAGAAGATGTAAAAGATCTGTACTCAAAACTATAAGCCACTGAAGAAAGAAATTAAAGAAACAGGTGGAGGCACGCACTGTTTTCATGCATAGGAAGAAATAACATTATTAAAATGTCCATACTATTCAAAGCAATCTGTAGATTTAACACAATTTCTATCAAATTAATAATGAGGTATTTCGCAGAACTAGAACAAATAATCCAAAAATTTACATGGAACCTCAGAAGACCTTGATAGCCACTGCAATCTTGAACAGAAACAAAGTTGGCCATATTACACTACCTGATATCAAACTATACTGCAAGGCCATAGTTTTCAAAACAGTATGATACTGGCATAAAAAACATAGATCAATGGATCAGAATAGAGAGCCCAGAAATTTACCCAGTCCTATGTATACAATTAATACTTGACACTGGAGGCAAGACCATAAAGTGGGGTAAAGGCAGTCTATCCAATAAATGGTGTTGGGAAAAATTAGATAAATATGTGCAAAAAGAAACAGCGAGATAAAATGGGAAGAAAGGAGGGAGGGAGGAAGGAAACTAAACAGACTACCCTTTTTACCAGAATATACAATAATAAACTCAAAATGGATTAAAGGCTCAATGCCATAAGACTAGAAGGAAACATAGTAAAATTTC
Organism: Rhynchonycteris naso; assembly: GCA_037038555.1. Classification (NCBI taxonomy): domain Eukaryota; kingdom Metazoa; phylum Chordata; class Mammalia; order Chiroptera; family Emballonuridae; genus Rhynchonycteris; species Rhynchonycteris naso. Next base: position 238,122,553 of record CM072998.1, read on the forward strand.
AGACATTTCTCATAGCATTATTGTTTCTGATATATCTCCTCAGGTAAGGGACACGAAAAGAAAACAAGTGAGACTGCATCAAACTAAAAGGTTTTGCACAGCAAACCGTCAATAAAACAAAAAGACTGCCTACTGAATGGAAGAAGGTATTTGTCAATGATATTTCTGATAGTAGTTTAATATCCAAAATTTATGAAGACTCATACAACTCAACACACACCCAAAATAAATTAAGTAAAAATTGGACAGAGAACTGGAATAGATACTTCTCCAAAAAGAACATACATATATATGGCCAATAGATATATGAAAAGATGGTCAACCTCACTAAACATCAGAGAGATGCAAATTAAAGCCACAATGAGATTATCACCTCATATCTATCAGAATGGCTATCATCAGTAAATTCACAAACAACAATTGTTGGTGATGATAAAAAGAGAATACCCATGCATTGTTGGCCGGAATGCAGATTGGTGCAGCCACTGTGGAAGACAGCCTGGAGTTACCTCAAAAATTAAAACCGTAACTGCCATTTGATCCAGCCATTCCAGTTCTGGGTATATATCCCAAGAAATCCAAAACACTAATTCTAAAGAATATGAGTACCTCTCTGTTTATTGTGGTATTATTTATGGTACAGTAGCAACTTAGGTTCCCATCAGTAGACAAGTGGATAAAAAACGGCTGTGGTACATGAATACAATGGAATATTACTTGGCCATGAAAAGAATGAAATCTTAACATTTGCAACAGCATGGATGAACCTAGAAGGTCTTATGCTAAGTGAAATAAAGTAGTCAATGCTATATGATTTCACTTATATGTGGCAAGAACAAAATAAAGTTGTCCTCATATATAAAGATGTTGCGTTTAATTCTCACTCAAGACACATATAGGAACAGACCAATGTTTCTGTCTCTCTCTCCCTTCCTCTCTGAAAAAAATAAGTAAATTTTAAAAAATAAAAAATGAGTGAACAAACAAAATAGACCCATAGATACACAGAACAGCCTAATAGTTGACAGAGGAGACTGGGTGAAAAAGTTGAAGGGATTAAGAAGTACCAGTTGTTGGTTACAGAATAGTCATGGGTTTGTAAAGTAACAGCATAAGAAACATAGTCAACATTGTAATAACTGTATGGTTCCAGATGGGTACTGGAAATATTGGGGGAGCACTTTGTGAAGTATATGATTTTCTGACCACTATGCTATACACCTGAAACTAATACAAAATACTATTGACTGTAAAGTGTAAATGAAAAACAAAAAAAAAATTTTAAGTATGTTGTTTAGGAGTTAATATCCAAAACGTATAAAGAATCCCAAAACTCAGTAGCAAAAAACAATTCAACTAAAAAATGGGCAAAGGAACTGAATAACATTTTTACAAAGACATAAAGTAGACAACTGGTATATGAAAATGTGCTAAATATGATTAGTCGTGTGGGATATGCAAATCAAAATCATGAAATATCACCTCACACCTATTTGAGTAGCTGTTATCAAAAAGACAAGAAATAAGTATTGATGAGGATGTGGAAAAAGGGAACACATGCACACTGTTGCTAGGAATGTAAATTGGTAAAGCCACTTTGGTAAACAGTTCCTCAAAATATTAAAAATAGAACTATATGATCTAGCAATTCCACTTCTCGGTATGTATCTGAAGGAAATTAAATCACTGTCACAAAGAGACATCTGCACCCTCAGGTTCATGGCAGCATTATTTATGATTTCCAAGACATGGAAACCACCTAGTTGTCCATCAATGGATGAATGGATAAAGAAAATGACACACACACACCTACGCATGGAATATTATTCAGCCATAAAAAAAGGAAAATGCTATTTGGAACAACGTGGGTGGACCTAGAGGGCATCATGCTAAGTGAAATAAGTCAGAAAAGACAAATACTGTATGAATTCACTCAAATGTGAAGTCTTAGATTCAAATGTGGAATCTTAGAAAAATGAAAAAATATATATACAGAGGACAGAATGGTGGTTGCTAGAGGAAGCTGGTGGGGGAGTGGGTGGTGAAATGGCAGGTGGTAGTTAAAAGGTAGAAGCGTCCTAGTTACAAGTAACTTCTGGAGATGTAATGGACTACATGTTGGCTACAGTTAACAATATTGTATTATATATTTGAAAGTTGCTAAAAGAGTAAAGTGTAATCCTTATAAAAAATTTGTAACTTTGGGTGATGAATAATAACGGGATTTATTGAGGTAATCACATTGCAGTATAAGCATGTATCAAATAATTTATGTTGTACACCTAAGATTAACACAATGTTATATGTCAGTTACATCAATAATAAAGAATAAAAACCTCTCTTTGCAACTACTAGGATGTTTAATTAAAAAGACTGATAGTAACAAGTATTGACAAGGATATGGAGAAATTGGTATCTTTATACATAGCTTACAGGAATATAAGATGCTTTAGAAAACATTCTGACAGTTTCCTAAATTGTGGAATATAAAGTTACCACACAACACAGAAATTCCACTCATACATACATATATATATCTCCAAGAGAATTGAAAGCATATGTCCACACAAAAATGGCATGAATATCTACCTCAGCAATAGTCATAAAAGCAAAATCATGTAAACAGCCTGACTGGTGGTGGCACAGCGAATAAAATGTCGACCTGGGATACTGAGGTCCCAGGTTCAAGCCCTCAGGTTGCTGGTTTGACGCAGGCTTACCAGCTTGAGCGTGGAATCGTAGATAGCATCCCATGGTCGCTGGCTTGAGCCCAAAGGTTGCTGGCTTGAAGCCCAAGGTTGCTGGCATGAGCAAGGGGTCATTGACTCTGCTTGAACCCCCAATCAAGGCAATCATGAGACACAATCATAAACAAGTAAAGCAATGCAACTACAGGTTGATTCTTCTCCTCTGTCTCTCTTCTTGTCTGTCTGTCTCTCACGTAAAGAAACAAGTTGTTTTTTTTTAAAAAAAGTGTAAATAATTCACATGTCTATCAGCTGATTAACTGTTAAACTGTGGTATATCCATACAATAGAATATTATTAGGCCATAAAAAGTAATGAAATACTCTTACAGTGTGGATGACCCTTGAAGATAATATATAATATGCTAAGTGAAAAATCAAATCACAAAGTATGATTCTTCTATGAAATGTCTAGAATTGGCAAATGTATAGAGACAGAAAGTAGATTAGTAGGCTATTGCTCCAGCCTACAAGTAGGTCAGGGGGATTAGGGAGCAAAAGAGGAGTGACTGCTAAGGGGCACAAGATTTCTTTTAGATGTGATGAAATGCTCTAAAATTGATCATGGTGATGATAATTTAAACAAAGGTTGTACACTTTTAATAGGTGAACTGGATGGTATGTCAATTACATCCTAATTGAATTTATATAGAAAAATAAAGTTCTTAGTTTCCACAATTTTGTGAATTTTTCAGTTTTTCTTCTGTGTTGGTATCTAACTTTTTCCTGTATAGTCCAAGAAGATACTTTGTAAATCTGTCTTTTAAAATCTATTGAGACTTAACTTGCAGCCTAACATATAGTCCTGGAAAATGTACCAGTTGTACTTGAGAAAAATATATATGTTGTTATTAGGTAGAGTGCTCTGTATATGTTTGTTAGACCTAAGTGTTTTATTTTGTTAAGTCCCCTATTTTCTTATTTTCTCTCTGGTGGTTTTATCCATTCACTGAGAACAGGGTATTGAAGTTTTCAGCTATTATTGAAGAGCTGTCAGTTTGTCCTTTTAATTCTTTCAGGTTCTTGTTTCATATATTTTGATGGTCTGTTGTTAGGAACTTAAAAGTTTATCATTGACGTGTCTCATTGTATTAAACCTCTTATTAATATATAATATCCTCCTTTTTAATATATAATGTCCTCCTTTATCTCTTAATCTTTTTTATTGGATTTATTGAGGTGACATACGTTAATAAAATTATACAGTGGTACCTTGAGATATGAGTTTAATCCATTCTGTAACCGAGCTTGTAAGTCAGTCAACCTGTATATCAAACAAATTTCTCCCATTTAAAATAACTGAAATAAATTTAATCCGTTCCAGTCCTGTGAAACATCCCCAAACCATCCTAAATTATGAAAAAAGACATGTCTTTAATTAAGAAACACACATGTATACTTTACCAAAGTATAACAAAATATATGAAATAAAAGAAAAAAGTGTTATTTAGTACTGTATTCTTACCTTGGAAACAGATGAGTGCGGCTAACGGAGGTGAATGATGGAGGAGGAGGGAGGGAGGAAGGGATGCAGGCACTGTAGACACGTAAACTAAAACTGCACTTAACACTACATGTAAACTAAAAATGCACTTTCTTAACTTTAAATTTAACCTAAGCTTAACATTATGTATTTTTCATTTAATCATCACCTGTTTTTGCCTTTTTGGCTGCACTTTCGGCACTTTCCCTTGCTGGACTTTTGAATAAAAATCTAACCAAAGAGGTTTGCTTTTGCCTGCCTTTTAAAATGTTACGGAAATGTGACAAACAAGTGTCATTAAAAAGTGCTGAAGCACGACCAGTTAAAACTTTTTCTGGGTGTTTCTTTTCAATGAAACTTGAAAGTTTCTCCCACATTGCCAGCATGTCTTTAATTTCACTTGTAGAAATCACTTCCTCCAACTCTACCTCCTCCTCACTACTAATCTCTTGCAGCAGCTCCATATGTTGCATCATCTGTAGCTCCTTTAACTCCTCAGTTGAGAGTTCCTCCTCATGTTCCTCGACGAGCTCATTTACGTCATCCTCATCTACCTCCAGACCCATCCACTTTCTGAGGGACATGATCTCCTCCAACGCTTCTACCTCAGCCTCGGTCTCTGGTTTGAATCCCTCGAGATCCCTGTCTGCAACATCAGGCCATAACTTTTTCCATGCCGAGTTCAAGGTTCTTGTAACCTCTTGCCATGCCAAGTCAATAATGCTTAAACATATCACGATATTGTAGTGATCTTTCCAAAACTCTCGAAGGGTTTTGTATTCTCAGTCACCTCAAAGCAGCAGTGGAACAAGTGCTTTGTGTAAAGGTTTTTAAAGTTGGAAATGACCTGCTGATCCATGGGTTGCAAGATTGAAGTCATGTTGGATGGGAGGTAGAGGACTTTCATGAATTTGGACTCATCGAGAATGTCATCTTCAAGACCAGGTGGGTGGGCTGGAGCATCAAAGATTAGTAATGCTTTTATCAGGAGTTTATTTTCTTGAAGATATTTCTTCACTGCAGGACCAAAGACGAGATTTACCCATTCAATAAAAAACTGCCACATAACCCATGCCCTAGCATTGGCGCACCACAGAACCTGCAGTTTTTCTTTAAGAATCTTGTGACTCTTAAAGGCTTGAGGATTTTCGGAATGATACACCAGCAGTGGCTTTACTTTTACAGTCACCACTAGCATTTGCACACAATGCAAAGGGTCAGATGGTCCTTCATGGATTTATGGCCTGGCACCTTCTTCTCTGCGGTGATAAAAGTCCTCCGGGGCATTTTTTTCCGAAACAATCCTGTTTTGTCACAGTTGAACGCTTGTTGGGAGACGTAGCCTTCCTTTGCGATAAGCACAGCAAAACATGCGATGTACTCCTCAGCTGCCTTAGCATCAGCACTCGCAGCTTCACCATGCCTCATCACCGAGTGGATGCCAGATCTCTTCCTGAAATTTTCAAATCAGCTGTGACTTGCCTTAAATGTATCTTCTGCCTCTTTTGAGGTTGATGGTTCTTTCTTCTTCAAGTCACCATAAATATGTGTCTTTTCTCATATTGCAGTCTCCATCACTGTATCTGCTGCCAGCTCTTTCTCTTTCACCCACACCAGCAGAAGCTTCTCCATTTCTTCATGGATATTTGTCCTTTATTGGGACAGAATTGTAGTTCCTTTCATTGGGTTTGCACTTTTAATGGCATCCTTTTGTTTAAGGATGGTACAAATTGTAGATGTATTGCGGTTGTACAGCCTTGCCAGTTCAATCACTTGTACACTACGCTCATGTTTTTCTATTATTTCTTGCTTTACTTCTATCAACATCATTTTCTTCTCCTCACCACTGTCCTTTACACTCACTCTCTTCGGCCCCATGATAGCATACAAAAAATGTTAGTAAAAAAATGCAAACATGATGCAAGAACAAGTACAGCACGAGATTTGACTTGATTCTGCAGGTAACACGTGAGAAAGTACAAGATGCTGGTGTTGTGCTGCCGATACTGGATCCACGCACCAACTAGTGGCAGCTTCCCGAATCATGACTTGTATCTCGGAATTTCGCTCGGATCTCGAACAAAAATACAGACCGAGTCACTGCTTGTATCTTAAAAGAAAAAGTATGTTGGTCTGCTCGTATCTCAAGGTACCACTGTACAGGTTTCAGGTGCACGATTCTACAATACATCATCTGTATATTGCACTGTTTCTTTACCCCAAGTCAAGTCTCCTTTCATCACCATCTATCCCCATCTCTGTACTGCTTAACTGCCCTTCAACCCATTTCCCTCTAGCAGTTGCCACTGTGTTGTCTGTGTCTATAAGTTTATTTTCTTTGCTTAGTCATAACACCTTTTTCACCTAGTCCCCCAATATCTATTCTATCTGACAGCTGATTTTTAAAAATTTAGAATCTATTTTGTCTGGCCCTGGTTGGGTGGCTCAATTGGGTAGATCATCTTCCCAACATACCAAGGTGTTGTGGGTTTGATCCTCAGGCAGGGCACACACAAGAATCAACCAATATGGCATGAATGGGTAGAACAAGTCGTTTATCCCTCCCTCTCTAAAATAAATATTTTAAAATAATGAAGTTTATTTTGTCCAATGTTAATATAACCACCTTTGCTTTCTTTTGATTACTATTTGCATGGAATATCTTTTCTTTTTCTTTTCTTTTTTTCATAGTATTTTTTAGCGAGAGACAGAAAGACAGGAAGGGAGAGAGATGAGAAGCATCAACTCATTGTTATGGCACCCTAATTGTTCATTGATTACTTTTTCACATGTGCCTTGACCAGGGGCCTCCAGTGAAGCCAGTGACCCCTTGCTCAAGCCAGCGACCTTGGGCTTCAAGCCAGTGACCATGGGGTCATGTCTATGGTCCCACACTCAAGCTGGCGAGCCCTTGCTCAAGCCAGATAAGCCCACGCTCAAACCAGTAATCTTGAGGTTTTGAACATGGGTCCTCAGCATCCCAGGCCAACATTCTATCCACTGCACCACCGCCTGCAGGTTGGAATATCTTTTTCTACCCATTCACTTTTTTATTTTATTCATTTTAGAGAGGAGACACAGAGTGAGAGAGAGAGAGAGAAAGAGAGAAAGGGGGGAGGAGCTGGAAGCTCAACTCCCATATGTGCCTTGACCAGACCAGTGCAGGGTTTTGAACTGGCGACCTCAGTGTTCCCAGGTCGACGCTTTATCCACTGCGCCACCACAGGTCAGGCCTACCCATTCACTTTTAAATTCGTTGTGTCTTTGGGTCTCAGGTAAGTCTTTTGTTCACAGCATATATACAGCTCACAAAAATTCGGGGATATTTTATAGATTCATATTCATTTGAAATATCCCCTAATTTTTGTGAACAATGTAGTTGAATCAGGTATTTTTATCTATTTTGCCAACTAAAATGTCCAGCAAAAGAATTTTAGTCATTTACATGCAAAATAGTAAATTCTGAAACTGTAGATACAGCAAAGTCCCATAGAAATAGAAGCATATTCACTGAAATACTGTTTTATTTTTCTTGATTGTGCCATTAAACATGTTTTCCGTTTTCTTTTGTTTTACTTTCCCCCTAATTATAACAAGAAATAAAACCAACTACAGTGTGTAAGTCTGTGTGATGGGCAAAATATGGCCTACATCTTACATATATAGGTCCTTTCATGATCTTCACAGCTAAAAGTATCCATATCCTCTTCCATATTGTGAAAATTTTCATAATTTTTTGCAGTGCTTAAATTTGTGTGATGTGTTTATATTTTGTTTCTCCTCCTAGATTGTAGGTTCATAGAGGACATAGTCCATATCTTAATCTTTTCATCTTTCATGCATGTAGAATAGTTATGATTATTTGTTTAAATTCCATTCCTAGTTTTTTTTTTCTTAAACGTGTATTTTGTTATAAGAAAATATTTTCCTGGGCTGTTTCATTGGGCTAAGGTTTTAGCCAAAGACTGTATATTGGGGGGAAACAGTGGTTTGGTTTATGTTGTTAACATATAAACTAAATAAAGTAGATAGAATGACAACATACTTAGGAAAAAGCACAAAGTAGAGATAAGTAATTCATATTAATAATTGTGAGATTTCAATTTTGGACATCAGTAGTGAGTAGAATCACAAATAGTTAAGGTTTATTGTGACATAATGCTTCACTATCTGTATTTGGGTTGCAAAATTGAAAGGGAACTCATCAACAGCCTCACCTCATACAAGGCCAAGAAATAGTGAGTAAACCAGAAGACCTTTGAATTGTAGAGTCTATATCTTATATTTATCACACTAACTCTTTTTATCCTTAGCTAAATGTGTGGGTATATGTATATGTGAGAGCTACAGAAGGGCATACGTATTCAAAAATTCAGCTATAAGACAGACCCCTTTCATGTGGAGAAAATAGCTGAAGTTTAACTGTTTTAAGAACAATTAACCCTTTGTGTAGTGATTCCTTTTCATGCTCACTGACCCCCGGGAGTGAGTCTTTTTTTTTTTTCCATAAAACTAAATTTCAGTTATAGTTTTATTAACTTAAATTCATGTTTGTTTGATAACCAATTTATAGAAACAAGAAGAACATACATTTGCCTATTTTTAATGTTGCCTTACACATTTTTATAATGGCCAGTAGGTAAGTGGACGTACATGAACATTTGTACTACTCAAAGGGTTAACATTCAAAATATTAAATTTTATTCTGTTTCTGTAGTCACCATGAACTTGTCTTTACTTTCTATTACTTTTTTTTTTGACAGAGACAGAGTTGGAGAGATGGATAAATAGGGACAGACAGACAGGAAAGGAGAGAGAGATGAGAAGCATCAATTCTTCATTGCAACACCTTAGTTGTTCATTGATTGCTTTTTCATACGTGCCTTGACTGGGGGGGCTACAGCAGAGCAAGTGACCCCTTGCTCAAGCCAGTGACCTTGGGCTCAAGCTGGTAAGCCTTGCTCAAACCAGATGAGCCCACACTCAAGGCAGTGATCTCAGGGTTTTGAACCTGGATCCTCTGTGTCTCAGTTCGATGCTCTGTCCATTGCGCCACCACCTGGTCAGGCTTTAATACATTTTTAAAGTGTCTTTACTTGCTCTGGCTAAGTAACTCAGTTGGTTAGAGTGTTGTCCCAATATACCATGGTTGCAGGTTCAATCTCCAGTCAGGGCACATGCAAGAATCAACCAATGGCCTGACCAGGTGGTGGCACAAAGGGTCGAGCGTTGACTTGGGACACTGAGGGCCCAGGTTTGAAACCCCATGGTCACCAACTTGAGCATGGGATCATAGATATGACCCCATGATTACTGGCTTGAGCCCAGAGGTCTCTGGCTTGAAGCCAAGGTTGCTTACTTGAGTAAAGGGTCACTGGTTCAGCTGGAGCCCCCCTCCACCGATTAAAGACACTATGAGAAGCAGTCAGCAACTAAAGTGCCACAACTACGAGTTGATGCTTCTCATCTCTTTCCTTTACTGTCTCTGTCTCTCTGTCTCTCACTAAAAATAAAAAGTCAACCAGTGAATGCATGATTAAGTGGAACAACAAATTAGTATTTCTTTCTCCCCCTTTCTCTCTAAAAGCAATAAATAAAAAATATCAAAGTGGCTTTATTTTATAAAATGTAGGGATGTGAGGCTGACATCCACATTAGCCAGCCATGGTAAGTCAAGTTTTTATTATATGTAGTAATGCTTTGAGGAACATAATGAAACTATTTCAATTTGTCCTCACATAGGTGGAAAATTGTGTTTTATAAGTGTTATTTTTAGTGATTACACATTCCCAAAGCTGTAATTAGCTGAAATAATAAAAGGATGTTTAGGGATTATTTAATTACACCCAGGTTATTTGTAGCACAAATCCTGAAATAGAAAATATAGTGATGAAACACTTAAGAAACTGGAAAAAGAGAGAGAGAGAAACTGAGACAGCATATATAAAATCAGTGTTAGCAGTGACTACGATTAGCACATTTTATTCCATGGCTGTACTGTTATCTTTTGTAGGTATAGCAGTTAGGTTTTATATTTTAAATGCTGTCCGCAGTACTACGTTGATAAGGTTTCTAAGTGTAGCATAGAGTATGGTAAATGTCTGGTCAGAGCCTAAGATCTAGGAGTGGCAGCCCATATGCCAGTTGTTTTATCATTGCAGCATAATGCTTTTTATATACATTAAAAGGAAAGCATACAAGTTGCAAAGCTAACTACATATTTTGGAATATTATTTCTAATTCTGCTGAAAATATTAGGAAACTTAAGAGATCATTAACATCAAAAAATAAATATATTGAATAATATCACAGTGAAGTTAATAGTCCATAATAAATTGAAGCATAAAACAGAAAAAGCAATGAAAAACTGATTAAGGTGGTATTTGACATAGGTCTGTAGTACATACTTGTGTCAATACAGCACATGCTTTATCTGTCCTGGACATTAAATATAAGTGGAATCATACATTGTGTGGTTTTCTGTAACTGGCTTCTTTTACTTAATGTATGTATTTTTTGAGAAATGTCTCTTCAAGTCCTTTACCCACTTATAAGTTAGGTGGTCAGTTTGTTTGAATTGTAAGGGTTCTTTATATATTATGGATAAGACCCTTATTAGATAGGATTTGCAAATATGTCTCCCATTCCGTAGGTTGTCTTTCACTTTCATAGTGTCCTTTGAAGCACAACAGTTTTTAATTATTAAGTACTGTACTTTTTCTTTGTTACATGTGGTCTCATATCTAAGAAACCATTGTGAAGTATAACTTCACAAAAATTTTTGTATATTCCAGGAATTTTATAATTTTGTCTCATAGTTAGGTTTTTGGGACATTTTGAGTTAATTTTTATATTTGTTTTGAAGTAGTCCAACTTCATTCTGTTGCATGTGGATATCTACCTCTCCCAGCTACTTTTGTTGAAGACTCTTCTGCCTGACCAGGCAGTGGTGCAGTGGATGGAGCATTGGCCTGGGATACTGAGGACCTGGATTTGAAGCCCCAAGGTCGCTGGCTTGAGTGCAGGATCACCGGCTTGAGCGTGAGATCATGGACATGATCTCATGGCTACTGGCTTGAGTCCAAGGTCACTGGCTTGAGCAAGGGGTCACTCGCTCTGCTGGAGCCCCTTGGTCAGGGCACGTGTGGGAAAGCAATCAATGAACAACTAAGGTGCCGCAGCAAAGAGTTTATGATTCTCATCTCTCTCCCTTCCAGCCTATCTGTCCCTGTCTCACTAAAAGAAAGACTCCTTTTTCTCCGTTGATTTGTTTGGGTAGACTTTTCAGAAATAAGTAGACCATAAATGATAGGGTTTATTTATGTATTCTCAAATTTGTTCCATTGATTTATGTCTTATTTCAGTATCACAGTCTTCATTACTGTTGCTTTGAAGTAACTTGAAATTGGGAGTCCTTCAACCCTATATTGTTTTGGCTATTTTGGGTCTCTTGAATGTTCCAATGAATGTTAGAGTTGCCTTGTCTGCAAAACCAGCTGAGATTTTATGCAAAGCCCATTGAGATTCTGATAGAGATTGCAGTGACTCTGTGTATCAATTTGGGGAGGACTACCATCTTAAGAATATTAAGTCTTCCCGTCAGTGAACATCCCATGTTCATTGATACAGATCTTTAATTTGTTTCATCACGTTTTGTAGTTTTTACAGTAAAGTCTTAACACATATGTACAAATACACACACACGACTCACTTAAAAACATATATATGTATAGTATATGCATACATATACACTCCTACAATAATGCTCTGGCTCGTAGTGATATATAATTGGTAATATTAATACTGTTATTTTTTTCTATATCTCAACACTTTTGGGGAAAGTGCATTAAAAAATAGAAAAATAATTTGCAGAAAAATATTTAATGCTTATTTTTGTACTATTTTACAAAAAAACAGTTTAAGTTGCTTTTGCTTTATTCTTTAATAGAAGTAATATGTAAACAGTGTCAGGTATAATGTCAGTTATAAACAAGCAAGAAACTATATATGTATAGCATGATCCATTTTGTAAGCATTTGCATCTTACTGGTATGCATAGAAAAAGTTAGAAGGAAGTAACATTGAAAGATTACCTTAATTTCTGGCTGAAAGGATTATGACAATTTATAGTTTTTCTGATTCTTTTTTGAACATAATATATACACAAGTAAAGAGTGCTAATTAAATTTATTTTTAATAATGTAGTAACCATGTAGAGATATCAGACAACTGATTTACTCAAGGCTTTTTTCTTTATATAAAATGTGAATTATATTATCTGTCTTGGGTAATTTGCTAGGTATGTTGTAAAAATATAAAGAGATTTAAAAATTTTTGTAAATTATAAAGCCCTGTGGAAATATATGAAAGAAATCATCTTTATTTATAGGTAAATCTTAACCGGTAGTCTTTGGGTTGTTTCTAGGTTGGTACTGGTATTTTAATAGCATTGATAGTCTACACTGTTAAGATATTTTAAGGAATTAACATCCTCACAAACTTTTTAAAGATACTATTCTGTTATTAATTGGGGATTAAAACAGTATCTAATGGCATTGTTCAAATAATTTCTCTACCAGGCATGGATGGGCAGAAGCCTTCGCAGGTATCAGAAGTTCACATATCAAATATATTTGCCCACATGCGTAAGTATTTTTAATCTTTAGGTTTGTGATTCAGAATCTGGAGAGGAATAACTGTAATAGCTTCACTTTTCAAGAATAACATTTGAATATAATAATTTGTATCTTCTAAATATTCAGTTTAAAAATAAAGAATAGAGTACACCTTTAAGTAATACAAAATAATATTTAATGTAAACTATAATTGAAAAATAAACATTTTTAAAAGTCAAAAAATAAAGATTAGTGCCCGGGTCTGTGGTACAGTGGATAGAACATCTACCTGGAGTGCTGGATTGAGCAGGCAGGTTCGATCCTGTGGGCGCTGGCTCGACTTTGAGGTCAATGGTTTGAGCCCCAGTCAGCTCAAGTTTGACCCAGAGGTTGCTGGTTTAAGCACATACGAGAAGCAATCAATGGGTGCATGACTATGTGGAACAACAAGTTGATGCTGCTCTCTCTCTCAAAAATAAATAACTAAATATTAACAAATGTAAATAAAGATTAGTAAATTTTTAAAACTGAAATAGTATCTTAGTTTTATTGAATTTCTTTTTCTGTTGAGAAATTTAAAATATTAAAATAATGCTCTTTCAGAGGTCTGTTGAATTCACAACCAGAAAAATTCTTCCAGATATGCAAATGTTTATTGAGTTCTAAGGCTATCCATGAGATCTCTCTGAAGGGGATTTACCTGCCAGGTTTGTTAGAAATCTTTACTATGTGAAAAACAGTCCTAAATTTTATTGATTAGAGGCAATGTGTGATGTACTGTAGGAAGAACACAGACTTTGGAATCTGATAGATTTGGTTTAAAATTTTGAAAACATTTGTGGATGTCAAAGAAACTTTTGGCAAATTCAGAAAATCAATAAGTTGGGCAAGTTTTTATTTAGGTCAAAGGCTGCTGAGGAGCAATAGCCATGGAGAAGACAAGTGGGATTAGGTACATGCTAGTAGGTTAGCAATTCATCCTCAGAGGTGGTACTAGCAGTAGAGGTGCCAAATACAAAAGTGGAAGTGCAAAGATGAAAAATACTTGAGATCAGGTAAGAAAACATGTCCTTCCTTTTTCATACTGAAATACAAGGTTTATCATCTTTAACTTGGCAAGCTACAGCTAAATGCTACGGTTAGGGTGGTTGTCATCTGCTGTTGTCTCATGCAAGAAACAGAATTCTTATTTATATTGAAATTTATGGTACATATATTGTTACTGGCCCCAAAATTGAATTTGGTTTAAGGCGATTTCCCAACCTAGGAAAGTTTTATTTCTCAAAGAAATATTGATTAGATTTTGTAACCTTTAAGGAATACTTGTTTCATGAGTTAGGAAAATAGTGATGAGAAGTAGTTATAGTGTATTTATTTTTCTTTCCTTTTGTAGCTAGTTACATTCATTTGTCCAGCAAATTTTTCATCACAAACTTGAATTGGGTGTAATGAACACTTAGGCAAAACTTATGTTTCTCTTATTTTGTAGTCTCTTAAAACAAGTAGATATATAGCTAAGAACTAGAAAATAAAACTGAAATCTCGGTATACAGAAATTGATGATACATTATCTTTGTAATAAATTGCTCATATCCTTAGCCCCTTATCTAGTCGCAGATTTTATATATTTCCAACTGTCTAGGTTACTAGTTTTCTTTCTCATGTCTGGTTTGGAAATGTTAAGTAAGGGTGTTAAGAAAGGAAATAACTTTTTTTTTATTTCTTTTAATTTGTTCCTCTCAACATCCCCCTTGTCTCCCTCCCCTCAACACCTTCCCCCCTTCCCTCCAGGATTTGCTTTTCTGCTCTCTATAACACTGTATTATGTGTATATAGTTTCACCAATCTCTTTTCCTTCTCTGATTCCAGGAAAATGTTTTTTGTTAGACTCAGTTCTTTTCAGCTGCTGCTCTGTGTTCAGAACACACTTGGAGGGTATGAAATACTGAATTATACAGACCTGGAAGCAGTGACTCACTTCATATGTTAAAATCATATCATAGTGTGCATAAACCTCAAGCAATAATCTTTAATTGATGGAATTTTATCAGGTTTTATGCTTTGGTAAATTCTTATTTTGCTGTTGTTTTTTTTTCTGTGTAGGCCAGTTATGCCTGTAACATTAAATATGAACATGGCTATGCCTTCTTGGTAAGTAAGAAATTACTTATTTAATAAAAACTTTCTATTTATACTTAGTTTTCTAGATCACAAGTGCTTTTGTGTATAACAATTTTTAATTAGCTATTTTTAAGTTGCAAAGTTATATAATTCACTTTAAATTTAACCTTTAATTATTTAAGTTTTTATATTTTAGATTCAGGGATAAACTTAAGGAGCAGCACCTACAGATTTCTTTAAAACAGGAGAGAATGGGTGAATGGAAATACTGCAGAATATATCTCCTACTGCTTGATAAACCTTTGTTGATTTCAGTAACCAAACATTTGAATGATCCTATGTGATAGTCACTCTGATTAAGCCATAGCCTCTTTACCCCTCAACTTCTTCCCTTTCTGGAAAGCGGGTGAGTTTTTAAGGAAACCATTTCCCCTTAGGCCTTCTTAAGATAATTTTGCATTTCCCATATGCTAGAGTCAGTTCTTCATTCCTCTGAGCCACTTCTGGACTGATTTTATTTTTTCCTGTTGCTCTCTCAGACTACTGCCACGGTCTTTTAAAAAATGATGACTTTGACATCTGATTAATATTTTCCTTTCCTCTCTATTTCATGCCACCATTTTATCTTTTAGGTGACTACAGGATCCAGTGTAAATGACTTGTTTATAACCTTGACTGGCGTGTTACTCTTTTGGCTCTCCTGTGATAATATTTTCTTCTCTCACCTTTGTTCATCCACAGTCATTCCTTAGGCCGTGTCATCTAGGATTGTGTCATCTCTGAAGTCACTTAAATCAAAACTTTTTTTTTTACAGGGACAGAGAGAGAGTCAGGGAGAGGGAATAGATAGGGACAGACAGACAGGAACGGAGAGAGGTGAGAAGCATTGATCATTAGTTTTTCTTTGCCTTTGGGACATCTTAGTTGTTCATTGATTGTTTTCTCACATGTGCCTTGACCACGAGCCTTCAGCAAACCAAGCAACCCCTTGCTGGAGCCAGCGACCTTGGGTCCAAGCTGGTGAGCTTTTGCTCAAGCCAATGGACCTGCGCTCAAGCTGGCAACCTCGGGGTCTCGAACCTGGGTCTTCTGCATCCCAGTCCGAAGCTCTATCCACTGCGCCACCACCTGGTCAGGCCAAACCTTATATTAAGAATAAACATTGACCTGGGATGCTGAGGTCCCTGGTTCGAAACCCCAAGGTTGCCAGCTTGATCGCAGACTCATCTGGTTTTTGTGCTGCCCTGCCAGCTGGAGCACAGGGTTGCTGGCTTGAGCATGGGATTATTGACATGACCCCATGGTTGCTGGCTTGAGCAAGGGGCCACAGGCTAGGCCTGAGCCACCCCAACCCCCAGGGCACGTATGAGAGGCAATCAATGAACAGCCAAAGTGACACAACTACAAGTTGATGCTTCTCATCTCCCTTCCTGTCTTCCCCTACACACACACACAAAGAATAATCACTCAACATTTGAGCTTCTCTCTTTCCACACTATTGTTCTTAAACCTCATCAGGAATTCCAGTCCACTGTCTTCCTCTCTCCTTTTTCTCATTCATCTCTAACCCATCCCTGCACTTTTTTAAAAAGCTACTTTAGATTCTTTGGCAAATTCCTGCCTATCTTGGCTCTTTCATCTTCCCTCTCTGGCGAAATTCCTGTCCAGACCCAAATTTTCTACCTAATATCTTTAGAGACCATAATGAAAGCATATAACCTGATAGAAAATAGGAGCAAAAGAAAGCTCCTCTTGGTCTCTGGTTTGAGGTATCTACAATATGTGATGAAAAAGTTTTGCACAGTATGAATAGAGGTCAGTATAAATACCTAATTTCAATAGGTCTGACATAGTGTGTACAAGACTGACATAATAAAGAAGCTCTATTCCACTGGGTTGCTTGATGATGTAGAAGAAGAGAAAATAAGTAGCTGGAATTTATAGCAAACTTCACGACCAAATACCATGAGTTTACTCAAACATACTTATCAAGAGTAGATGTTCTTAGAATCCAATGGTTCTTTTAAGGTTTTGCCTTATCTTCCAGGTTTGATATTATTGGGCTTTCACCAGATTCACAGGAGGATGAACCTGGAATTAAACAGGCAGCAGAAAATGGTAAGTTCAGAAAAGTTTTATAAACAAAAGCATTCTTAAATATTTTTAGTAAATTGAATAGTTTTATTGATGTTGGTGAAATATTAAACAATTATCTGAACTCAGGAGATGGTGCTGTTCTCTGCCTTTCTGATCACTCTCTAACTTGTATGCCATGATGGCCACATGGACTCACTTACCTGGGCTCAGCGAGGGTGGGTGGTTGGGGAGGAACAGCAGTTAAACTTTAACTGTCAGATACATAATTTTGCTTTGGTTTATATATCAAATAGAGAAAATAACAATGTTTAATAGATGTGACCATTCACTAAGTTATATTCATCAAAGAGACTTGAAATAAGGGTGAAAATAATGATATAATAATGTAATGATATATAATAAAAATTATATTAGTGGTTAATTTAATGTGGTAATATTAAACATGCTAGGTAATTCTTATAAATCACATTATTTAACACTCTGTGAAATCCCCAAAGTCTGTTCTCTGGTTAGTATTCCATACTTTCTTGTGAACATGGTAATTTTATTTTTTGAGTGAAAGCATAAACAACGTGAACTTATTGAGAGAAATCTAGGTGTAGAAAACACACAGAAACATCCTTTTTCTGAAATTTACATATATATGTACTGAAATGTTACAGATAGACAGTGTGATGACTGGGATTGACTTCAGGATACTCTGGATGGTGACAGGCACTGATGAAACAAGCCTAGTTGTGGACGGATAATTGCAGAAGTGGGATAATGTGTACTCAGGGAGACTTTGCATACTTTTTCCTATTTTTATATTTGTTTGAAATTCTCCAAAATAGCTTAAAAATCCAAAACCAATAGGATTCTTTTTAAAAATCTTAGAAAAAAAATTTTAGAAGAACTTTTGAGAACAACTACAAAACGGGAAAGAAGGTACATTCAAAACATATTAAATATTTAAGAATGTTAAACTAAGAACACTGACTTTTAGGACAATCAAAAAGTTCATCAGAGCTACAATTCTATAGCTAGGTTTTTGATAAAAAATAATAGGTGATAAAAGTGGGTGTTGGATATGGGAGTGAGAAGTGAGATGCTATAGAAGATAGAAGCTGGGATTTGTGGAGAAGGCGGGTGGGCCTGGTGAGTTCTGGAGTGAAAAGAGTTCTGCCCTAATGATAGAACGTCCTATGACTTGTAATTTCTGTCCTTTCCGAGGTCATATATTATTAGAGAGCGTTAGGCTCAGACTCAGAGCTGGGAAATAAGGGCATCTGTTTGAGGCTGAGGGACTGTGCTACTAAATAGAGAGTGCTCAGGTTAGGGAGCACGGTGGTGCCCTTGCCCTTACACAAATGGAATTGAGGTTAGAACCAACTCCTCCACAACGGACTGCTGCCATTGTAGTTTAACTTTATCTCAGCAGTTGGTGTAACCATGGGTTGTAAACCTTTGTGAAACTGAGGGAAAATGCTCCCAACAGTACCTGACTGGTTAGCAGCTAACATTTACCAAGCCCCAACTGCAGCCTTCCCTCCTCACAGACGGGCTCTTTCTGCCACTTCTGCATCTTTCTGAGGCTCTGCAGTCTCCCTTAAATAAGTCCCTCATTCTTCTCGACAGTTACTTCTTAAGTCCCCTTTACTGTTCTCTCGCCCATTCTCCTACGCCCTACTCAAGGGACCTCTAGCTTTTCATACTAATTCAAAGAACTAAAATGTATACAAAACCAAGCTAATTTTTAATTTGGCCATTTGGTGTTTTTTGCAGTGTTCTAATAAAAGCATATTTTGGTTTTTGATATAAAGGAATAATAAAGGTGGAAATTTTAGACTTAAAAAAATGAAAGTCTTGCATATATGTCAAAAATTTGTTAAAGGTGCACTTATTCCCCAAACTCAGGACTGATTATTAAAAAAAAGAAATTTTTCCTGGTGGTTGGCTCAGCGGTAGAGCATTGATGGGGCATGTGGAAGTCCCGGGTTTGATTCCCAGTCAGGGCACACAGAAGAAGCAACCATTTGCATCTCTACCCTTCCCCTCCTCCTCTTCTTCCCCTTTCCCTTCTCTCTCTTCCCCTCCCAAAGCCATGGATGGATTGATTTGAGTGCATCTGCTGGGGCTCTGAGGATGGCTCCATGGAGCCTCTGCCTCAGGTGCTAAAAATAGTTCAGTTGTGAGCATGGCCCCAGGTGGGCAGAGCATTGGCCCCAGACAGGGTTGCTGGGTGGATCCTGGTCAGGGCACATGAAGGAGTCTGTCTCTCTATCTCCCCTGCTCTCTCTTGGAACAGAAGAGGAGAAGTAAGCAGCATCTGCAAAATCTGATTTTTATAATAACAATACATTCTAATTTTGTATTATAATAGAATATTTCTAAGTTTTTTACTTGTTTTGACTTTTAATATACTTTGTGTTTTTCTGTCATTAAACTTTTTCTATTTAAATTGCAACTATGGCCTTAACTTTGAAAGTTTTGGTAATTTAACTTCTATGTTGTTTTTAGTAAAAGCTTTAATAGAGCAAGAGGTGAAGAATGGCATTCCTTCAAACAGAATTATCTTGGGAGGATTTTCTCAGGTAAGATAACGTTTAGGTGGTATGTTAGTATGTACCATCAATACAGTTATCTAGAAGTCTGTTGTTTGAATCCTTTTCTTTAGTCCTTTTTCTTTTAGAAGATATGATAGAAACTGATGTACTTACTTTAATGCTGAATTAAATTTTAATGGACTAGAAATAATTATTAATTGTGAGAGTACCTCATACTCTTTTGCTTTTCTAGTGTTCTTTCTTCAGGAATAGATTTACCTTATAGATTATGTCTTGAAAAATCAGTTTGTTAAGTAAATTGATAGGAACCTGGAATGTTAACACTGCATAGCCCTTTAAACAAAACTCTAATTTAAATACAGGTATTAGTCCTCTTTCTAGAGAATACTACTGATAGGAACAGTAAGGTAGAAGACCAGTGAATTTCTTCTTTTTGTCACAGGTTTACGTTGTTTGAGCCCGCAGATTCACCTGCAATTCTTATGGGGCGAGAATAGAGTAGGGAGGGACTCCTACAAAGTGACCCACAATGCTCGGGGCACTGGGTTGTCTCACCTGAGCTCTCTTTTCACACTAGAGGAACTGGAGGTTCCGAGAGACCTCTCCATGCAGTGCTGCACTAGCCTTGTGGAGAGGCAATGTGGTTAACATGTAGCTGCGTCTCTTACCGTTCTAATGCAGACTCTCTTGTTCCCTGTGGTGCAGGGGTGCTTCAGCCTCACTCCCATGTTCAGAAATCCTCTCAGTGGTGTCTTGTTCGTGAATAGTTATTAGTAGTGCTCTTGCGAGGGATAGCAAAGTTAAGAACCACTATTCTTGCCATTGTGGTGATGTCTCTCTATTCTCTCTTTTGTCATGTAAAATAACTTTTAGATAAATATGGGATGTTTATTTTTGGCATTATCTTCTTTTTCTGTACTTTTACCACTTCTACCTTGTATACTTTTTCCACAGGCACAGTTACTTCATGTTCACCTTATATCTTTATTTCAGCTTATCACCTGTTTGCCATGTCACCCATCCCCAAATTGCTTTAGCTTCTAATCTGTAAATTTTCTAAATCAATAACTTGGTGTCAGACCACCTAAATTAGGACAATGTCAGAATTAGAGAATTTTTTAGGAGTTAGAATTCAATAGGAAGATAGGTTGTTGATAAAATACAGTAAAAAGGTAAGCTACTAAGTTGGTATTCGTTGAAATTCACAGATAATTATCTTGGGATATATTATAATATACATTGTAAGACACATTGTAACATAAATATAGGAGAAAAATGAGTGCTCCTTTTAAATAGGAAGTGAACATAGGAGTCTTGTAAATTTGAGACCAGCTGATCATAGTTTACAGAAACCAACTCCTAATACCTTATACAAGAAAAAGTTATCAGTCTGTGGAATCACATCAAGGAAACCAAAGATAAAAGAACGATGCAGGGCCTCAGGAAATAGCAAGGACTTGCAGAGTTGTCATGACTTGCTCTCTTCATCTTTATCTGTTTTTCTGCCCATTAGCTTCATTTGCCTTTCCATCTACAGTTGGCTGCTTTTGCAGCCTATAGCATTTTTAGTTCTTGAGTTTACATGTTACAGTTCCAGCCACACAAAGAGACAGACTAATAGTCACTGAAAACTAAATTTCAAAACCCTGGGAGAAAGAACATGACTCTCTCAGATGAAAAAGGATCTCACATCTTCATGTTGTCCACTGAGCCATGGGAATGGTCAGTGTGGCATCGTGTCTAGATGACTGATTGGACTGCTGTTCCCAGAATGTAGGGTGTTGTGATCTGGGTCAGCAGATCCTCTAAAGGTCTCTGCTGCATAGTCCTCATTATCTTGAATTACTGTTTTTGAAAGTAAATACCACTTTAAGACGAGATTTGATTTTATATTAAGACGTTTCATAGGAGATCATAGTAACAATAAATTCAGAATGTTCCTAAGGCAGCTGTAGGTACAGCAGTTAACTCTACTCTTAAGTGTTTTGACTGGCCCGACAGTCGCTATGTTCTCACAGTGGTCTTCAGTGTAGAGAATCATGTGCTTCGGGACACAGTTGGATGTGTATGTATTTCTGCTTGTTTGCCTGATTTGATTTGACATCAGCCACCCTGTTTGATTTTTTATGGGCATTATTATTAAAAAGAAATCTCTTAAGTTTCTGTTAGTAAAGGATGTGTTCCATTGACTTTCGCGGCTTGTCTTTCCAGGGAGGAGCTTTATCTTTGTATACTGCTCTTACCGCTCAGCAGAAACTGGCAGGTGTCACCGCACTCAGCTGCTGGCTTCCACTGCGGGCTTCATTCCAACAGGTAGTCTGACTGACATGTGCAACCTTAGATTACTGAGCTAAGAAATAGCAGATAATCTTGGGGAGAGGGTCATTTTTGTAAATAAACTCTATATTTTTAGAGCAGTTTTATGTTTACGGCAAAATTGAGTGGAAAGTACAGAATTCCCATATACACACCACGTCCATATAGGCCCAGCACTGCTGACCTGCTGTAGCACAGAGGGATATTGATCACAGTCGATGAACCTACATTGACACATCACCCAAAACCCATCGTTTATACCAGTCATCCTTTTTTAAAAAGAATTTTCTTAGACTTTTGTGATTTATCACTAGGCTTTCAGGGTACACTATATTGTCTTTGTTGTGGATTAGATGGAATAGAATAAGAAATAAGTCCTATTGTCATAAATCATATATTTGAAGGGTTTGATGCATTTTAAGATATATGTAAAAATTAGGGATTTTTTTTACATAGAGAAATATTTTTTTTTTAAATTTCTATTTATTTTATTCATTTTAGAGAGGAGACAGTGAGAGAGAGAGAGAGAGAGAAAGGGGGAGGAGCTGGAAGCATCAACTCCCATATGTGCCTTGACCAGACCAGTGCAGGGTTTTGAACTGGCGACCTCAGTGTTCCCAGGTCGACGCTTTATCCACTGCGCCACCACAGGTCAGGCGAGAAATATTTTTGAATGTTCATTATGCTCACTACTGAATAGGAGATTTTGATATATAAAATATAATTTTTAAATACTCAACAGTGTAGAACAGTAATATGAGAGATGTAGACTTTATTTTATTTTCAAATTTATCTTTAAATCTAGGCTTATTTCTTTTTTATTATTTTTTTATATTTTTGTTTTTTGTGACAGAGATAGAAAAAGTCAGAGAGAGGGACAGATAGGGACAGATAGACAGGAAGGGAGAGAAATGAGAAGCATCAGTTCTTTGCTGCGGCACCTTAGTTGTTCATTGATTGCTTTCTCATATGTGCCTTGACCAGGGGGCTACAGCAGAGCGAGTGACCCCTTGCTCAAGCCAGCAACCTTGGACTCAAGCTGGTGAGCCTTGCTCAAACCAGATGAGCCCATGTTCAAGCTGGCGACCTCGGGATCTCAGACCTGGGTCCTCTGCGTCCCAGTCTGACGCTCTATCCACTGCACCACTGCCTGGTCAGGCTAGGCTTATTTCTTGTCACTATATAGTAATCTTAGGTTCTTTTGCATAGTGAGTGCTGTTTATTAACCGTCTTATTTAAATCAGTTAAATAAGAGCTGAGAAGAACATGGTTCAGCTAAAACATACCATTCATGTCAGGATAGTGTGAGCAGATAAAGAATAGACTCTGCTTCAAGGAACCAGTTCATTGGGAAAACATTAAATATATGACAGAGTAATCATATGTCCTATAACAAACTGTTAAAGTGATGTGGAAAGTATGGGGATGGAAGGTATTTTATTTTTGTGTCCAAAATATAGCCTATATTGTAAATAATAAATTTTGAATGCACGTAGCATATAGCTAAAGTTTTAAATTCCTGGTATAATGTTCTATATTTTTGAATAAATAATACTAGTTTTGTTTTCTGCAGGGTCCTATCAGTGGCGTTAATAGAGATATTTCTATTCTTCAGTGCCATGGCGACTGTGACCCTTTAGTTCCTCTAATGTTTGGTTCTCTTACTGTCGAAAAGCTAAAAACATTGGTAAATCCAGCCAATGTCACCTTCAAAACCTATGAAGGCATGATGCATAGTTCATGTCAACAGGTAAATGTTTGGAAACAGTGATTATAGAGGCAAAATTTCCTTCTTTTTCCATTTGATGTTTTAAGATAAATAACATTTGAATGTTTGGGTCTTTAAAGGAGTTAGTTAATAAATTCACACTGAGTCATAGGTTAGCAGGACTTAGATCAAAGTTTATTCATTATAGTTCAACAGACATTCTCTGATTTCCTATTACAAGCAAGCATTGTACATAATTCTAAGTCATAAAAAACCATTTCGTTTTATTAAAATTTAGAAAGGATTGATTAAAATAAAAATTTTAATAGGGGAGAAGGATCTATATCCAAGTCACCGTATAGAAATAGAATGTGATATATAGTAGAAGTGTTTTTTTTAAAGTTCTTTGAAAAACTGAAGAAAGTAAGATTAATTTTATTAGGAGGTACTGAGATCATAATGAAAGAGCTCCATCATGAACACTGGGTAGGACTTGAGTAGCAAGTGTGCAGAGAAAGGAATGTGGAACAGGAAAAGCAAGCTGTCCAGGTGGACTCTGGTCTTATGAAGATCTAGGTGTCATAGAACAGAGACAGAAAGGAGGGACTTGATTATAGTGAGTTTTTATGTTGTGCTGAGGATGGACTTGTTCTCTAGGCAACGGAAGGCCATTGACTTCTTTTTTATATCAAAGCAAAATGTAGTCTACATTCTGGAAACAAATGAAGCAGAATCCATTAGGGTTTAATGTTAATTCTGTGGACCAGGAAAGAAGGAAGTATCAACGAGGCCTTAGGTTTCTAGTTCAGATGACTAAGAGAATGCTGTTCATAAGTAGGTACAAGGAACAGTGTTAGGGTAACAGGAAGTAGATACACTGAGTTTAGTAAACATATAAAAATTGATGTGCCCCTATGATATCCGAATGGGATGTTGGAAATACTTGTCTGAAATTCAAGCCTATAATAGAGATTTAGAATAATTACCAATATTATTAAGCAGTGAAGATTTTACCATTGGGAAGTAGCATGAGAAAAAAGTCAAGGGATAGAACTTTGGGGAGAGTTAAAAGGACTTAGGTGTTGAACAAGAGTACGGGAAGAGAGAATTTCTGAGTGGATGGGAACACTAACCCATGATTCAAAGAAATGATTAAGGAGAAATAATCCTTGAAGAAATTATCCATTTCTTCCATCTGTGACCTCAAGTGTTTGGAGCTGTGTGTGGAGCCAAACTGCAATGGATTGTATAAAATAGGGAAATGAGAAAGTAGAGGTAATATGTATAATCCTTTCTAAAAAAAGTTTTGGTAAAGGGAGAAGAGAGTAGGAAGATTCTTTTTATTAGGATGGGAGAAAGAGACCCATATAGGTGGGGAGGAAAGAGGGAGAAGATGCGATAGAAAATAATTGATAGGAGGAAGTTCTAGAGCAGAGGTCCCCAAACTACAGCCCTTGGGCCAAATTGCGGGCACCTGAGGCCATTTATCTGGCCCCCGCCGTACTTCTGGAAGGGGCACCTCTTTCATTGGTGGTCAGTGTATGTGGTGGCCCTCCAACGGTCTGAGGGACAGTGAACTGGCCCTCTGTGTAAAAAGTTTAGGGACCATGTAATGTAATTTAGTCCTGAAATGGTTGCCTTAAAAAAGGAGAAAAACACTTTGAATCAAGATAGAAGAGATGGATTAATATGAATGGATTGTTGAGGTATAGATGAGAGTATGAGAGTGCACAGTAGATCCTCTTAATCTTTTCAGTAAAGTAGGGGAGATGTGGTCCCTTAATAAGATAAAGGAGATCTGGATAGATTTGGAGGCTTGAAAAGGCCAAGAAAAAAATTGTTGGCTAAGCATGGAGGCAGTTTATGTTAACATTGTTTTGCAACTAACTGCTTAGCTTTTCTAAATCATTTGCTTTAGGACAGAGACAGCAGATTGTAATACTGATTTATCCAGAAAGACAAAGGGCCTGAGATGCTAGGGTGTTACTAAAAACATAGTTGAAACTGTCATAATAGTTCCTTGCTTTTGTACTTGTTGGTCTACAGTTATTGAACAGAGAGACACATAGCCACAATTTTTAGAAGTTCTTTTAAGATACCCTTTTGTTTTTATAGAAGCAACAAAAATTAAATTTTATTTTTAAAAACAAAGAAACTGTCATGAAGTATTGTTGTTTTCCATTTTATTGATTTTAGAGAGAGAGGAAGGGCAACAGAGAGAGGCAGAAACATTTATCTGTTTCTTATGTGCTCTGACTGGGGATCTTATGTGCTCTGACTGGGGATCGAACTTGCAACCTTTGCATATCAGGATGACACTAACCAGCTGAGCTATCTGGCCATGGCTGTCATGAAATATTGAATTCAGAAAGAGAGGTGTCACTCTGATCATCCAGGAGGGACTGAGGGTCTAGGGCAGTGGTTTTCCAAGTAGACATTGTATCACAAGAAGCTTAAACATATAGACTCCTTAACTCCAAACTCAGTTATCTCAGTTATTCTGATTCAGTACATTGGGGGCTTGGAGTTGAACTCAGGTATCTCGGTTTGTGTGGAGATGTTTTAAAATAAAAGCTTCTTATATGTATGATTCTTTGTGTGATTGCATTGGAAGACACTGGACTGAATAATTAGGAGCAGAAAGTCAGAAGAGGCGGAAGAGTAGGAGGTGGTGTCACGGGAAACTTAATAGGACTTAGAGTGTTGTAAAATAGACCAATTTCATGCTGTGGCTTTTTTTTTTTTCTGGGTGGCTGACTTATAAAGTTGAAGGTTCTCTCCATTGCTGATTGTAGGTTGTGAAGGCCAAGCCTTGAAAATACTAGAGATGGTAGGAGGAAGTGAAATGTGTTTGGGCAAGAAAACTGAGCCAGATGCAGGGGTCTTCTAGGAAAGTATTTTCTGTAATAAATAGTTGGTTATATTAATTTTCATATCTTTGCAGGCCTATCTTAGGTATATGTTCTCTTTCAGTTGGTTGGTTATCTAAATCTTTAGCAAGGCACAAAATATTTTATGCTGTGAATTTAGCCTTTCATTCTCATGAGAGAATATTAAAAGCTGGGCTTTTTTATGTATATGTAGTTGGCAGTCATTATGTACTCCCTGAGACTTCTCTGTATAGTATAGGTATTGTCACTTCTAAACCCCCTCATCCCTCCTCACCACATTTTATTTGTTCAAGTATGGCAAAATACAGACCATTTTCATGGGAGTAGATATTAGATAGGAGACATCAGTGAATGTACAATACTAATAATTGTAGGAAATGCTAATCTCTATTGGATCCTTTCTCTGTTACAACTCTTTATTTCACTGTAATAGTAAAAATGTTGTATTACCTTATGCATACACACCGTGGATTTAGTGATATTTTAGTGCGGATTTAATTTCTGATTTGTGTAACTGCTTATAAATCCCTTTATTCCAAACAGGAAATGATGGATATCAAGCAGTTCATCGATAAACTCCTACCTCCAGTTGATTGACATCACTAAGGGGCCTTGTGTAGAAGTCCACACCAGCATCATTATAGTAGAGTTTAGACCTTTTCTTGTGCCCAGTTTCAAAACTTACAATGTTTGCTGTGTTAAAATCTTTTGCAAATACACACCAGTGACACCAACTAAATATCTCCTCATGGGAAATTTATGATCTCTTAAGTGTCAATACATGTATTTGTATAATATGATCCAGAATATACTAGCATTAAAATAGGTGAAGCAGCTAGCTTCTTTTTCCCAAATGTAATTCAGCAAAATAATAAAATACTATAATCAGACTTTCTGGTGCATCGTTTGAAAATTACTAGTATGCTCAATGAAAACTTGTTCAAGTATAAATAAGCAGTGAAGATATAAACTATTTATGAATGTTGTGACTTAGTCTATGGACTTATTCCAAAATTACTTAGTCACCATCCAGTATCTGTATTTTTTATATACTGTATGTATTCAGATATACTTAATGATTATAATACATAAAGATGAGGTGTTATTACAGTATTCCTAATAATAGGGATACTGCTTCTAAGTATCAATACAGAGTAATATTGTTCTCTTCAATTAAGGGCCCTTTTATTTTGGGGACCAGGCTTTTCTTTCCCTGTTACAATTTTTTAATATTCTGTTTTCCTCTCTAGAAAGGAAATGTATTCTTTCTTTTTATCCTTTATTATAGACCAAATATTGCCTCCTTGCCATAGATATCTGCTGTCAATACATGCTGTAATTTGGCATTCTGAATCACAGGCGTAACAGTATTTAAAATGTATTTATACTTATATAAATAAACCAAACATCACTTCAAACTTTCTGTATTATTCTTTAAACTGTACCTTAGTCCAAAGTTAGACCTATATAGTTATTAGAATCTTCAGTTCAGGTAGGGAATAATTCTGTGGTTGTATTTTTCTATAATTAACTTGAAGAATTATTAGGTCATATTCTAGTATGTTCTGAAATATTTAAGACTGATCTTAAAAACTAATTTTTAAGATTATTTGCTCTAAGATGATTCTCCTTATAGAATAGAGTTTTAGTTTATGTATTTTA
The DNA here is from genome assembly GCA_037038555.1 of Rhynchonycteris naso. Taxonomy (NCBI): domain Eukaryota; kingdom Metazoa; phylum Chordata; class Mammalia; order Chiroptera; family Emballonuridae; genus Rhynchonycteris; species Rhynchonycteris naso. Next base: position 238,150,738 of record CM072998.1, read on the forward strand.
TACATATGTTTGAAATAAACTACTGTAGGAAATGAACAAACAGTCCATTAGAAAAATTTGCTTTACTTTTATCTGTCATAGAATTATTTGAAATTTACACTTTAGTCAGATGATTTTTTAAAAATTAGGTTTTGTGCAGACATAATAGCAATTATTTTATTTTAAATAATGAATTTTTTAGATTATTGCTAAAAACTATTTGAAAACAAATTTGTCTGCTATAAAGGTTAGTCAGAATTCAATACATATGGTATAGTTACCACACCATTTAATATGTAACAAATATGGTATTCTTCATAATTCTGAACTGTTAATTTTTCTTCTGTATGCCAACTGATTAAAACCATGTTAGTAATGCATCTTTATAAATGGGGCGCTGCTCATTGATAATGGGAATAATTTAGTGATAGACTATACAGAGTGTAAATAATGAAGCCATATGTTCTTTATGTCTGGATTTAAAATTTTTAAACAATCATTTAATAAGTCATTTTGATTTACCTTAATGAATATAAACTTGTTTCAGTTATATATATTAGCAAGATATGATTTATGGCAAGAGATATTTCATTGAAATATGCTGTAATGTGGGAAAAATGCAAATCTTCCACAGTTTCTATCAATGTGAAATAAAATATAAATCTGACTTTTCTGTGACTGCTTTTTTGAATAGTATAATAACATTGTGGGTTTGCCTTGGAATGACTTGTCTATAATGAAAAGGAGGAAAATGACAATGTAACCACAAGAATATACAGTCAGAGGGAGAGGGAATGGAACTAGGCATGAGAAAAGCTTCTCTTGCTATGCAATTTTAATAAACTAAAAAAAATTCTTAGAGCTCTCTTTCTTTCTCGTTCCTCTCTCCCTTATACCCTCTTACCCAGGTGCCTTTCCTCACCCCCTTCTCAGGCATGCTCGAGAAAAAAATTTTTTAGTGTTTCTAACCTACTTAAGAAATTTTGTTTGGTGTTTCCTTTTGTCTCTTCCTTTTATATAGTATTCATAGGATTTTTAAATTAAAAATAAGTGTCAAATAAGATATACAAATAGTTTTTTCTCATTTAAAAGAATTTCTCTTAAAAAAATTTTAAGCACAGTTGATATACAATATATTAGTTTTAGGTGTACAACATAATATAGTGGTTAGATATTTATATAACTTAGGAAATGATGCCCTCATAGGTCTTGCACCCACCTGACATCATACATAGTTATTACAATATTAGTGACTGTATATTTCCTAAATGTACTCTACATTGCTGTGACTATTTTACACCTGCAAATGTGTATTTCTTTATCCCTTCATCTTTTTTCACACAACACTTACCCCCCTTCCCATCTGGCAACTCATGTTTCTTCTCTGTATCTATGAGTTTGTTTCTGTTTTATTTATTTTGTTTTTTAGATTCCATACATAGATAAAATCACCTGTTTGTTTTTCTTTGACTTACTTCACTTTACCATCAGACCCTCTAGGTCCATCCATGTTGTTGCAAATGGTATGATTTTATTCTTTTTATTTTTTAATTTTATTTATTGATTTTAGAAAAAGGAGAGAGGCAGAATGGAGGAGTGGGAAGCATCAACTCATAGTTGCTGTATGTGCCTTGAGGAAGCAAGTCCAGTGTTTCAAACCCACGACCTCAGCATTCCAGGTTGACGCTTTATCCATCCACTGCGCCACCACCAGCACTCCAATTTCATTCATTTTTCCATGGCCAAATAACAGTCCATTGTATATATGTACCACATCTTCTTTAGCTATTCAATTATTTTATTTTTAATTTTTTGACATTTAAACCAAATTTGTTTTTCAATTTAATTTTTATTGAATTTATTGGGGTGATATTGGTTAATAAAGTTATACAGGTTTCCAGTGCACAGTTCTACAATATGTCATCTCTATATTGCATTGTGTGTTCACCACCCCACGTCAAGTCTCCTTCCAACAGCATTTATCTGCCCTCTATCCTTTTCCACATACCACCGTCCGCCTTTCCCCCTGCATTCCCCAAAGTATTGTTTAATTTTTCCTTTCCTTAATCCCTTCACCTTTTTCACCCACCCAATTCTCATCCCCACTGACAGCTGTCAGTCTGTGTTGCATATCTAGGAGTCTATTTTGTTATTTTGTTCATTAGATTCCACATATAAGTAAAATCATGTATCAGTCTTTGGCTTATTTCATTTAGCATAATAATCTCAAGATCAGTTCATGCTGTTGCAGAAGGTAAGATTTCCTTCTTTTCTTATGGCTGAGTAGTATTCCATTCTGTAAATGTACCACAGTTTTTCTTTTAATCCATTTATATACTGGCAGGCACTTGGATTGTTTCCAAATCTTGGCTATTGTAATATTGCAATGAACATAGAGGTGCATGTATTCTTCTGAATTAGTGTTTCAGGTTTCTTAGGAAACACTCCCAAAAATGGAATTGCTGAATCACAAGGTAGTTTCATTTTTAATTTTTTGAAAGTAACCTCATACTGCTTTCCACAGTGGCTGTAACCAGTCTGCATTACTATCAATAGTGCATGAGGGTTCCCTTTTCTCCACAGCCTCACCAACACTTGTTTATTAACTTATTAATGATAGGCATTCTGGCAGGTGTGAAGTAGCATTGTACTTTTAATTTTCATTTCCCTAATAGTGAAGTTGAGAATCTTTTTATACATCTGTTGGCCATTTGTATCCCTTCTTGGGAGAAGTATTTCTTCAGGTCCTCTGCCATGTTTTATTTTTATTTTTTTATTGATTTTAATTCATTGTGCTTACATAAATTCAAGTGTTCCACCAAATATATCTCCCTCCCTCTTTCCCCCGTGCTCCCTTTGATACCCCCTTTGACCCCTTCCCCTAATGCCCTCCCCCTTCCTTTCAGGATTTGCTGTGCTGCTCTCCATAATACTGTGTTATGTATATATACTTTAATCTCTTTCCTGTCTCTGATCTCATCCTCTCCTCCCCTTTCCCTCTGACTGCTTTCCCTCTGGTCCTTTTGATCCTGCCTCTACCTCTATTCCGCTCCTCAGTTCACATTGTTCATTAAATTCCTCATATGAGTGAGGTCATACAATATATTTCTTTCTCTGCCTGGATTATTTCACTTAGCATAATATAGCCTTCAAGTCCGTCCATGTTGTCGCAGAAGGTAAGATCTCCTTTTTCACGGCTGCATAGTATTCCATTGTGTGTATGTACCACCACTTTTTTTATTTTTTTTTTTACAGGGACAGAGAGAGGGATAGATAGGGACAGATAGACAGGAACGGAGAGAGGTGAGAAGCATAAATCATTAGTTTTTCGTTGCCGTTGCATCACCATAGTTGTTCATCGATTGCTTTCTCACATGTGTCTTGACCACGGGCCTTCAGCAGACCGAGCAACCCCTTGCTGGAGCCAGCGACCTTGAGTCCAAGCTGGCGAGCTTTTGCTCAAGCCAGATGGGCCCACACTCAAGTTGGTGAGCTCGGGGGTCTCGAACCTGGGTCTTCTGCATCCCAGTCCAACGCTCTATCCATTGCGCCACCACCTGGTCAGGCTGTACCACCACTTTTTAATCCACTTATCCACTGATAGACATTTGGGCGGTTTCCAAATCTTGGCTATTGTAAACAATGCTGCAATAAACATGGGGGTGCATTTCTTCTTATGCATCATTGATTTTGTATTCTTAGAATATATTCCTAAAAGTGGGATGGCTGGGTCACAAGGCAGTTCCATTTCTAATTTTTTAAGGAATCTCCATACAGTTTTCCACAGTGGCTGCACCAGTCTGCATTCCCACCAGCAGTGCAGGAGGGTTCCCTTTTCTCCACACCTTCGCTGGCACTTACTATGTTTTGTTTTGTTAATGAGCATCATTGTGACAGGTATAAGGTGGTATCTCATTGTGGTTTTAATTTGCATTTCTCTAATGATTAGTGATGTTGAACAGTTTTTTATCTGCCTATTGGCCATCTGTATGTCCTCTTTAGAGAAGTGTCTATTCAGTTCTTTTGCCCATTTTTAAATTGGATTGTTTACCTTCCTGGTGTTGAATTTTACAAGTTCTTTATAAATTTTGGTTATTAACCCCTTATCAGATATATTGTGGAATATGTTCTCCCATTGTGTGGTTTGTCATTTTATTTTGTTCATATTGTCTTTAGCTGTGCAAAAGCTTTTTAGCTTGATACAGTCCCATTTGTTCATCCTGTACTTTATTTCACTTGCCCGTGTAGATAAATCAGCAAATATATTGCTGTGAGAGATATCGGAGAGCTTACTGACTGTTTTCTTCCAAGATGATTATGGTTTCAGAACTTACATTTAAAGTTTTCATCCATTTTGAGTTTATTTTTGTGTATGGTGTAAGTTGTTGGTCTAGTTTCATTTTCTTCCAAGAACCTGTCCTATTTTCCCAACACCGTTTGTTAAATAGACTGTCTTTATTCTATTATATGCTTTTACCTCCTTTGTCAAATACCAATTGTCCATATAGGTTGGGTTTATTTCTGGGTTCTTTGTTCTGTTTCACTGATCTGTATGTCTGTTCTTATACCAGTACCTAGCTGTTTTGAGTAAAATGGCCTTGTAGTCTAACTTGATACCACCCACTTTATTCTTCTTTTTCAAGATTGCTGAGGCTATTCGTGTTCTTTATTGGTTCCATATAAATTTTTGGAATATTTGTTGTATATCTTTGAAGTATGCCATTGGTATATTAATAGGAATTGCATTGAATTTACAGATTACTTTGGGTAATATAGACATTTTAGTGATGTTTATTCTTCCTATCCATGAACACGGTATATGCTTCCACTTGTTTGTATCTTCCCTGATTTCTTTTTTCAATGTCTTAACATTTTCTGAGTACAAGTCTTTAACATCCTTGGTTAAATTTACTCCTAGGTACTTTATATTTGTTGTTACAATAGTGAATGGGATTGTGTTTTTTAATTTTTTTTTCGTATAGTTGATTGTTGGTGTATAAAAATGCCACTGATTTCTGAATATTAATTTTCTATTCTGCCACCTTGCTGAATTCATTTATCAGGTCCAGTACTTTTTTGACTGAGACTTTAGGGTTTTCTATGTACAATATCATGTCATCAGCGAATAATGATATTTTTACTTCTTTTCCAATTTGGATACCTTTATTTCTTCTTGTCTGATTGCTATGGCTAGGTCTTCTAGAACTATGTTGACTTAGTGTGGTGAAAGGGGGCACCCCTGCCTTGTTCCTGATCTTAAGGGGATTGCTTTTAAGTTTTGCCCATTGATTATGATGTTGGCCATGGGTTTGTCATAGATGGCGTTTATCATGTCGAGGTATGTTCCCTGTATTCCCACTTTGCTGAGAGTTTTGATCATAAGTGGGTCCTGGATTTTATCATATGTTTTTTTCTGCATCTATTGATATTATCATGTGATTTTCTATCTTTTCTTTGTTTATGTGATGAATCACATTGATTGTTTTGTGAATATTGTACCAACCTTGCCTTGCCAAAATAAATCCCGCTTGATCATGATATATGACTTTTTTTCATGTATTGCTGGATCCCATTTGCTAATATTTTGTTGAAAATTTTAGCATCAAATGTCTTCAAACTTTTTAAAAAAACAGCCCACTTTTGCAGTTCTGGTCTACCTGGTCCCTACCGCCCACTAGTGGGCATTTCAGCTTCATGGTGTGCCAATTGCAGTGCCGTTTGGTTGCTCCACTACTGCCCATCATTTGTTGATACCGCTTTTGTGCCCTAACATGTGGTCTATCCTAGAGAATGTACCATGAGCACTTGAAAAAAATGTATATTCTGCTGCTATAGGGTGAAAGGTTCTGAAGATATCTATTAAATCCAGTTATTCTAGTGTGTCCTTTAAGTCTGCAATATCATCCTTTTTTTTATTACTGTCTCTATAGTGTAATTTGAAGTCAAAGTATAATACTTTTGACTGTTCTCTTTGCTCAAGTTTACTTTGGCAGTTGAGGTTTTTTTGTGGTTCAAAGGAATTTGGTGAATTTTGTTTTCTTGTTTTAAAAGGTACCATTGGAATTTTGATGAGGATTGCATTAAATATGTATAATGCTTTGAGTATAAGGCCATTTTAACTATGCTGATTCTCCTAACCCATGAACATTGAATATGTTTCCATTTTGTGACTTTTTAAATAATGCCTTGAGGTTTTCAGTGTATAATGTTTTTGACATCGATTTTGTTTATTTCTAGATATTTTATCCTTTTAATTGCAACTGCAAAAGGAATCTTTTATTCTCTGAAATTTTATCATTCATATATAGGAATGCAATGGATGTTTGTACATGGATTTTGTGTCCTGCAACTTTATTTGCTTGCTTATTTAATTTTTGAGAGAGAGACAGAAAGGGAGAGAAAGAGGGGAGAAGAAAGATGAGAAGCATAGACTGGTAGTTGCTTTACGTCATTTGTTTACTGATTGCTTCTCACACATACCTTGATCAGGGGAGGGGCTCAAGTCAACCCAGTGGCCCCTTGCTCAAGCCACTGATTTTGGGCTTCAAGCCAGGGACCTTGGGCTCAAGCCAGTGACCTTAAGCTTCTCTTTGACAACCGTTGGGCACCAGCCAGCAACCTTTGTGTCAGTTTGATGAGCATGTGCTCAGGCCAGTGATGCAGCACTCAAGCTGGCGAGCCCACACTCAAGTCAGGAAGCCTGCAGGCGACCTCAGGGATTTGAACCAGGCCCTTGGCATTTCAGTCTGATGCTCAAACCACTGTGTCACCACCAGTTGGGCTGTTTATTGTTTCAGATAATTTTTTGATGGGAGTCTTTAGGATCTTCTATATAAAGAATCTTGTCATTTGGAAAAAAGTTACAGTTTTATTTCTTCATTCCCTTGCCTGATTGCTCTGGCTAGGACTTACAATACTAGGTTGAATAATAGTGTTGACAGTGGGCATCCTTGTCTTGTTCCTGAACTTAGAGACAAAGCTTTTAGTTTTCACTGTTGAGTATGATCATTAGCTGAGGGTTTGTCATATGTTACCTTTATTATGCTCAGGTACTTTCATTCTATACTCATTTTATTGAATGTTTTCGTCATAAATGGATGTTGACTTGTGTCAAATGCTTTTCTTGCATTAATTGATACATGATTTTTATCCTTAATTTTGTAAATGGAGTATATCACGTTGATTGATTTCTGTATATTGAACCATCCTTGTGCCCCTGGAATGAACCCCACTTGATCATGACATATTAATCTTGTTATGTTGTATTTGATCTGCTAGTATTTTTGGTAGGATTTTTGTATATGTATTTATCTGATATATTGGTCTGTCATTTTCTTTTTTGTGTGTTATTCTTACCAAATTTGGTGTTTGGGTAATGTTGGCCTCACGTGTTAGGAAGTATTGCTTTTTCAATATTTTGGAAGAGATTTAAAAGGATAAATATTAAATCTTTGAATGTTTGGTAAAATTTACTACTGAAGCCTTCTAGTCCTGGACTTTTACTTTGGGAAGATTTTTGATGATTGTTTCAATTTCCTTGTCAGATTTTCTAGTTTTTCTTGATTTATTCTAGGAATGTTATACATTTCTAAGAATTTGTCCTTTTCTTCTAGGTCAGTGGTTCTTCACCTTTTTTGAGGTACCTAACCCATCAGTTTCATATGCTCATTCACCGAACCCTTCTTTAGCGATAAATAAAATATGATTTTTTTTCTATATTCAAGACATAGGTATATGTTTTTTTACTGGTGCACAAAATGAGCCGTGCATGAACATCACCTTGCTCAAAGAACAAAACCAACAAAGTGCATGAACTCACAACAAATTACAGTATTACTTTATTCTGGCCTCCGCAGCAGAGGCTCTCCGAACCCCTGAGACCAACTCATCGAACCCCTAGGGTTCGATAGAACCCAGGTTAAGAACCACTGTTCTAGGTTATTGAATTTGGTGGTATGTAGTCTTTTATAGTATTCTTGTATGATCCTTTGTATTTCTGTGATGTCTATCTTCTCTTTTATTTATTTTGTCTGGGTATTTTCTCTTTTTTCTTTAGTGAGTCCAGCTAGAGGTCTGTCAATATTTATTAATCTTTTCAAAGAACCAGCTCTTTGTTGCATTAATTTTTTGTTTTATCTTTTTTTCTATTTCACTTAATTCTGCTGTAATTTTTATTATTTCTTCTGATTTTGGGACTTTATTTGTTCTTTTCTGATTTTGGGACTTTATTTGTTCTTTTCTATTTCTAAGATGTAATTTAGGTTGTTTATTTTGTTTATTTGTTTATGTATTTATTGTTTCTAGGCCTGTAATGATATGAACTTTACTCTGATTACCATTTTCGCGGCATCCCAAAAGTTTTGATATGCCTATTGTTTTTTTCGTTTGTCTGCATCTTTTGATCTCTTCTTTTTTATTCTGAACCAGTCGTTCTTTAGCAGCATGTTGAATCTTCACACATTTGTGGGTTTTCCCACTTTCTTTTTGCAGTTGATTTCCAATTTCAAAGCATGGTTGTTGGAGAATATCTTGGTGTGATTTTAATCTTCTTAAATTTGTTGGCACTATTTTTGTTTCTCAGCATATGGTCTGTCTTTTGAGAATGTTCCCTATGCAACAGAGAAGTATGTATAAGATTATGTTCTGGGTTGAAAGGCTCTATAAATGTTGATTATGTTTACCTTGTCTAATATGTCATTTAAGGAAGATATGTCTTCACTTGTTTTCTGTTTGGATGATCTACAAGTCAATGGGGTATTTAGATCCCCTACTATAATTGTGTTTTTGTCAGTTTCTCTTTTTAGTTCTGTTAGTAGTTGCTTTATATGTTTTGGTGCTCCCTGATAGGTTCATATTATATATTATTGATAAATATTATGTTTTCTTTATATATTGTTCCCTTTATTGTTATAGAATATCTGTATCTCTTGTTACCTTTTTATTATCTTGAAATCTATTTTTTCAAGTAAAAAAACACTTTTATCTGGATGTCATTTTGCTTGGAGAATCTTATTAGACACTTTCATTTTGAGTATGTATTTGTCTTTGCAGCTGAGATGTGTCTCCTGAAGGCAGCATATGGTTGGGTTTTGTTTTTTAATCCAGTCTGCTACTCTTTGCCTCTTTAGTGAGTTCAGTCCATTTACATGTAGGGTGATTATTGATTTATAAAGATTTGCTACAGCTATTTTGTTTTGTTTTCTGGTAGCTTTACATTCATTGTTTTCCTTTGAATTTCTGTTATTTTTTGATTGGTAGTATTCTATGATTTCTTTCTCTGTTTTTCTTTTTTAATATTACATATCTCAGTTCTGGATTTTATTCTTAAATGTGGTTACCATTACATGGTTTATGGAAAAGAAAATTCTTCTTCTCAATGCTTCTTAACTCTAATTTCCTTTGCAAAATCAGATTGTTAATTCCCTCATCTTTTATGTATTTTTACAAATTATTTCTTTTTATGCTGTGAGTTCATTTCCAAATTGCAATAGTTATTGTTTTTTTAATTATTGTTTTTACCTCTTTTTACTTTATATTATATTTAAGTGTAAAATACTTTATTCTGATTAAGGTTACAATTTCCTATTTTGTCTCTTGTTAGTCATCTTAATCAAGATTTCGCATATTTTTGTTTCAGGAAGAATAACCCCCTTTAGTATTCCGTATAATGCAGGACTTGTGGATGCAAATTCCCTCAACTTCTGTGTGTCATAAAAAGTCCTTATTTCTCCTTCATATCTAAAGGATAACTTTGCTGTATATATTACTCATGGCTGGTAACTTCTCTCAATATGATTATTTTATTATACTTTTTCCTACCTTATAGTGTTTTGCTGAAAAGCTAATGATATCTAATGGAATTTCTTTTTTATAAGTTACCATTTTCTTTTTCCAGGCTGCCTGAAGAATTCTTTCTTCATCATTAATTTTTACAGTTTTAATATAATATACCTGGAGAAGGCCTTTTTGGATTAAGATAACTAGAGGTATTTGATTCTTGGATTTGAGGATCCAACTGTTTGCATTTGGGCTTCTACAAAAAGCTACCCCAATGCCTATTAATAAACAATTGAATAAAAATGGTTGTACATATATACAATGGAATATTATTTGACCATAAAAATACAATGAAATCTTACTATTTTAATAGCATGGATGGACCTAGAGGGTGTTATGCTAAGTAAAATAAGCCAGACAAAGAAAGAATACCATATGATATCACTTATGCATAAAATATAAGGCAAACAATAAATGAACCAACAAACTAGAAGTAGATTAATAGGTACAAGAAATCAGGTTGCCAGAAGAGATGGGGTATGGTAAGTAAAAAATAAAGGTGAAGGTATTAAGAGGAACAAATTGATAATCACAAAATATTTATAGGGTGTAAAGTACAGCATAGGGAATATAGTCAATAATACTGAAGTAGCTATATATAGTGACAGGTGGGTACTTGATATATTGAGGGACAACTTTGTAAAGTATATGGTTGTGCAACTGCTATACTGTACACCTGAAACTAACACAAAATAATATCGAATGTAAATCTATAGTAGAAAAATAAATGATAGTTTTAACATGTTTATACAATTTTAAAAATAAAGTACTCAAGATTTTTACAAAGAAAATTACATGATATGTATATAAAATGGTTTATCAAGATGATAAAGCATTCTTCATCATATGTGCACCTTACAATAGAGCCTTAATAGATTGAAGCAAAAACTGACAACATTTAAGTGAGAAATGGACAGTTCTCCAATAATGTAGACTTCATTAAACACTTGATAACGGATAGAACAATTAGCCAGAAGATCAATAGGCAATAAAGCACTATAAATCAACTAGACCTAACAGACATGCAGTACACTTCACCCAACAAAGAAAGAGTGCACTTTCTTCCTAAGTATACATGGAACATTCTCCAGAATAGCACACGTTAGGCAAAATCTCAAATTTTAGAAGATGTAAATTATGTGTGATTTCTCTCCAAACACAATAGAATAAAGCTAGCTATACATATCAGGAAAAAAATGGAAAATAGACAATTGTGTGGAAATTAACACACATATAATAAATGGCTCAGAAAGGGAATCAAAAGAAATTAGTTTGGGACAAATGAAAAGCGTAACATTCCAAAACTTATGGAATGCAGTGATACAGGGTTCAGAGGTAAATTTAGAGCTGTAAATACCTACATTACAAAATATCTTACATCAAAAATGTTTCTATATTTGATGAATTAAAAGAGGCTGCGAATTGAACTGGAAGCTGTCAGAAGGAACTAGATCAAGATTAAATATAAGTGAAATTCAAAATGAGAGAAATGGCCCTAATAGTTTTGCCCAGTGATAGAGTATAGCCTGGAGTGTGGATGTCCAGTATTCAATTTCTTGTCAGGGCGCCCAGGAGAAGTGACCATCTGCTTCTCCACCCCTCCCCATCTGCTTTCTCTCTCTCTCTCTCTTCCTCGAACCCACAGTTCTGGGTATTGGTACGAGTGCATTGGCCTGGGTACTGCAGATGGCTCCGTGTAACCTCTACCTTAGGCATTAAAAGCAGCTCGGTTGCCAGCATGGCCACAGATGAGCAGAGCTTCAGCCCCAGATGGGGGTTGCAGGATGGATCCTGGTTGGGGCGCACTCAGGAGTCTATCTTCCCTCCTTTCACTTGAAAAAGAAGAAAACAAAAACAAAATGAGAAAAACAATAGAATTGCCTAAATAAAAAATTTTTTCTTTGAAAAGATCAACAAAATTGACAAAACTTTAACTACACTAAGGGGGAAAAGTCTCAAATTACTAAAATCAGAAATTAAAGTGGGATTCCTTATAGAAATAAAAATAAAATATTATGCACAATTTTATGTCAAAAACATAACCTAGATAAAATGAGCAAATTTCTAGAAATATACAAATTACCAAAACCAACTCAAGTAGAAATTTAAAAATTGACAGACTTACAAGAGATTAAATGCATAACCAAACTTCTCAACAAATAAAAGCCCAGGACTAAATGGTTTTATTGGTGAATAAAGACTTAACCAATCAACACTAATCTTTCTCATTCAAAATAGAAGAGAAAGGAAAACTTTTTGAAGCATTCTATGAGGACAGTATTGTCCAAATATCAAAGCCATTCAAAGACAACAACCAATATTCTTCATTAGTGTAAATACAAAATCTTCAAGAAAATACTAGCTAATCAAATCCAGGAGTATACACAATGGCCAAGTGGGATTTATATTAATAATGCAAGAATGGTTCAACATATAAAATTAAATATAACCCACCTTATTAATAGAATGAAGTAAAAATGTGACTTGATCATCTCAATTGACCCAATAAAGCATTTGTCAAAACCAACAACTATTCATGATAGAAACACATACAACTATTATTAAAGGAAACTTCTTCCACATGATAAAGGGCCTCTCTGAAAACCCCACAGGTAATATCATACTCGTTAGTGAAAGACTGAAAGCTTTCCCTCTATGATCATGAACAGAGTGATTTCGACTTTTATTATTCTATTCAACATTGTATTGGAAGTTCTAACCATAGCAATTAAGCAAGAAAAAAATACAAATTTATTTAATTGAAAACGAAGAGGTAAAACTCTTGTCCATGTGAAATAATCTTATTAAGAGATAAAAAGAAAAACAATTAGAGCTAATAAACTCAGCAAATTTGCAAGATACAAGATCAATATACAAAAATAAGTTGTAATTATAAACACTAGTAATGAACAATTAGAAAAAATATAAAAAACAGGTCCACTTTCAACTGAAAATTACAAATACTGTGGAAATAAAGAAGAGCTAAATAAATGAAAGGGCATCTTTTTTTAATTGGAAGACTTAATTTTATTCAAATGGCAATAATAAATCTTCATGAGCTTGGATTTGGCAATGTTTTATTATATATGACACCAAAAGGACAAGCTACAAAAGAAAACATAATTTGGACATTGATAAAATTGCTTTGTGCAATTCACTATCAAGATCACTATCAAGAGTTAAAAAGGCAATTCACAGAATGGGAAACAATATTTGCATATCATGGGATAACAACCTAGTATCCAGAATATATAAAGAACTCTAAAACCTCAATAACATGCCCTGTCCAGGTGGCACACCAAGGTTATGTATGGTTTTGATATCTAGTCAGTATGTACAAGAATGAATCAATGAGTACAAAACTAAATGGAAAAACTGGGTGGAATGGTGAGTTGATGCTTCTCTTTCTGCTTCCCCCCTTCCTCTCTTTCTCTCTCAATTCACTGGTAAAAATTAGCAAAGAGACAACCTAGTTAAAAGTTGGGCAAAGGACTTGAATAAACATTTCTCCAAACAAATGGCCAACAAGTACATTAAAATATACTCAGCACACCCTGGCGGGATAACTCGGTTGGGTTACAGCATTATCGCAATGTGCCAAGGTTGCAGGCTTGATCTTCAGTCAGGTCATATGCAAAAAACAACCAATAAATGCAAAATACGTGGAACAACAAATTGATGTTTCTTCCTATCTCTCTCTTTTCTCTCTCAAATCACTAAATAAAAAAAAAATTTAAATAATAAAATAAAATATGCTCAACACCACTAGTCAAATTAAAATCACAATGAGATAGCATGTCATACCCACTATGATGGTTAGAAGAAAAGTTTGATAAAAGGAGTTGTTTACAAGGATGTGGGGAAACTGGGACCCTAGTAAATTTCTGGTACAAATGTAAAATGGTGCAGTTACTGTGCAAAAAAGTTTTTTGGCAGTTCCTCAAAATTAATTACCAAATGACATAGAAACCCACTCCTAAGTACACACTAAAAAGAATTGAAAACAGGTGTTCGTACAAAACTTTGTATATGAATATTCGTAGCAGCACTATGTTTAAAAACTTTTATAAAAGTGCAATAATTTGAGAAAGAGAGAAGTATTAACTTGTCCCACTTAGTTGTTCCACTTCATTGTGTACTCATTGATTGTCCTACATGCCTGACCCTTACTGAGGACTAAACCTGCAACCTTGGCATGCTAAAATGATGCTTTATCCATTGAACAACCCAGCCAAGGCCTATGTTTACACTTTAAATTTTTTTTTCTTTTTAAATTAAATTTATTGGGGTGACATTGGTTAATAAAATTATATACATTTTGAGTGTACAATTATATAATACATAATCTGTATATTGTGTGTTCACCACCCCAAATCAGGTCTCCATCACTATTTATACTCCCTTGACCTTCTACCTTTCCCAAGCCACTTTTCTTCTGGTAACCACCATATTGTTGTACTATGTGTTGGAATATATTTCTTTATAATATTTCCTTACAATTTTTTGTATTTCCTTGGTGTCAGTTTTTACTTCTCTTTCATTTCTGATTTTATTTATTTGGGTCCTCTCTTTTTTTCTTAATGAGTCTGGTTAAAGGTTTATCAATCTTGTTTATCTTTTCAAAGAACCAGCTCTTGGCTTCATTGAGTTTTTTGTATTATATTTTAGACACTATTTTGTTTATTTCTGCTCTTATTTTTGTTATTTTATTTTTTCTACTCTGGGTTTGCTTTGTTGTTATTTTCTCAAGTTCCTTTAAGTGTAAATTTAGATTTTTTTACTTGAATTTTGGTTTGTTTGTTTCTTGAGCTATGCCTGTAAAGCTACAAATACCCCTCTTAAAACTGCTTTAACTGTGTTCCATAGATTTTGGGTTGTTGAATTCTCATTTTCATTTGCTTCAAGGTATCTTTTGATTTATGCCTTGATCTCATTGTTTACCCATTCATTGTTCAGTAACACGTTAGTTAGCCTCCATGTGTTTGTGTGTGTTTTTCTTCTGACTTATTTCTAGTTTCATACCATTATGATCAGAGAAGATGGTTGACATGATTTCAATCTTCTTAAAGTTATTGAGACTTGTTTTGTGTCCTAACATGGTCTATCCTAAAAGAGATTCCACATGGACTTAAAAAGAATGTATGTATGGGCTGGCTTTAGCTCAGCGGTTCCTTTGAGTCAAGTTCACTTGTTGAAAAGAATGTATCTTCTGCTGCTTTGGGGTGAAATGATCTGAAGATATCTGTTAAATCCATCTTATTTCATGTGTCATTTAAAGCCACTCTTCCCTTGTTGATTTTCTGTCTGGAAGATCTATCTATTGATATCAATGGTCTATTAAAATTTCCTACTGTGACCTTATTACTGTCAATCTCTCCCTTTATGTCCATCAAGATTTGCGTTACATACTTAGGTGCTCCTGTGTTGGTTGCATAAATGTTTACACAGGTTACATCTTGTTGGATTACTCCCTTTATGACTATGTAATGTTCTTCTTTGTCTCTTGCTCTGTAAACTTTGTTTTAAAGTCTATTTTGTCAGATATAACTTTTGTTACCTGGTTTATTTTTCCTTTCTATTTGCATGAAATATCTTTTCCCATTCTTTTACTTTTAGTCTGTGTGTATCTCATGCTGAACTGGGTTTCTTGTAAACAGTATATACGTGGTTCTTGTTTTCTTTCTTTCCTTTATTCTTTCTTCCTTTATTACTTTTTATTGATTTTAGAAAGAAACTGAGAAAGGGAGAGAGAGACAGACATATATTGATATGTTTTTCCACTTATTTATTTTATTAAAGAGAGAGAGAGGAAGGGAGAGAGAGATGAGACACATCAAATTTCAGTTGCAGCACTTGAGTTGTTCATTGATTGCTTCTCATACATGCCTTGACTTTGGGGCTCCAGCCAAGCCAGTGACTCCTTGCCCAAGCCAGCAATATTGGAGTTTTAATCCTGGGACCTCAGTATCTAAAATTGACGCTCTCTCCACTGCACCACCACTGGTCAGGATGTTGTTTCACTTATTAATGTATTCATTGGTTGATTCCTTTATGTACCCTCCCTGACTGGGGATGAAACCCACAACCTTGGCATACTGAAACAATGCTCCAACAAACAAAGCTACCTTGCCAGGGCCTGGTTCTTGTTTTCTTATCCATTCTGCTACTATATGTCTTTTTATTGAAACATTTAATCCATTATATTTAAAATAATTATTGATATGTACAAATTGCCATTTTATTCTTTTAACTATTTTTCTGTTTCCTTCTCCTCTTCTGCCTTCTCCCTCTCCTTTTTCTTCTTCTTCAAGAAGCACTTTAACATCTCTTTTTTAAATTTCTATTTTTAATTTATTGTGTTGACATGGTTATAAGAGTCCCACTAAATATAACACCCTTTACACCTAGCATCATTCCCCCCCTGACCAATGCTAAGTTTCCTCACACCCCCTTCTCTCCCTCTTTGCCCCTGGTCTTCCTACCTCTACCAGTCTTTCCCTCTAGCTATTACTATCCGGTTGTCCATATATATGTGCAGTGTATATGTGACTTTGGCAAATTTCTTCACGTTCTTTGACTCTGTTTCCCCCTCCCTCTGACAGCTGTTTACCTATTCCCTGCCTCTGTTTCTATTTTGTTCCTCAGTTTATTGTGACCATTAGATTGCACATATAAATGAGATCATATGATTTTTGTCTTTCTCTGCCTGGCTTATTTCACTTAGCATAATATCCTCCAGGTCCACCCATGCTATTGCAAAAGGTAAGATTTCCTTCTCTATTATGGCTGCATAATATTCCGTTGTGTAAATGTGCCATAGCATTTTTATGCATTTGTCCACTGATGAACACTTGGTCTGTTTCCAGATCTTAGCTTTTGCAAACAACACTGCAATGAACATGGGGGTGTATATCCTCTTTTGAATTAGTGCTTTGGGATTCTTAGGATATATTTTTAAAAGTGGAATAGCTGGATCAGAAGGCAGTTTCATTTTTAATATTTTGAGAAAACACCATACTGTTTTCCACAGTGGCAGCACGAGTTTGCATTCCCACCAGTAGTGCAGGACGGTTTCCTTTTCTCCACACCCTCATCAGTACTTGTTGTTTGTTGAATTGTTAATGAGTGCCATTCTGGCAGGTATGAAGTAGTATCTGACTGTAGTTTTAATTTGCATTTATCTAAAGATTAGTGACGGGCATTTTTTCATATGCCTATAGGCCATCTGTATGTACCCTTTGGAGAAGTGTTTATTCAGGTCCTTTGCCCATTTTTAAATTGGATTGTTTACCTTCCTGGTGTTGAGTTTTAGAAATTCTTTATGAATTTTGGTAATTAACCCCTTATCAGATGTATTGACAAATATGCTCTCCCATAGAGTGGGCTGTCTTTATCTTTGTTAATATTGCCTTTGGCTGTGCAAAAGCTTTTTAGTTTGTTATAGTCCCATGCGTTTACTTTGTCTTTTAATTTTCTTACCCGAGAAGATATATCATCAAAAATATTGCTTCGAGAGATGTCTGAGAGTCTACTGCCTATGTTTTCTTCTAGGATTTTTAGGGTTTTGCAACTTACACTTAATTCTTTTAGCCATTTTGAGTTTATTTTTATGAACAGTATAAGTTGGTGATCTAGTTTTATGTTTTTGCATGTACCTGTCCAATTAACCCACCACCATGTATTAAAGAGACTGTCTTTATTCCATTGTATGCTCTTGCTTTCTTTGTCAAATATTAATTCATCATAAAGGCATGGGTTTATTTCTGGGTTCTCTGTTCAGTTTTATTGTTCTGTATGTTCGTTCTTCTGCCAGTACCAGGCTGTTTCAATTACAGTGGCCTTGTAGTCTAGATTTCTATCAGAAAATATGCTACCTCCCTCTTTGTTCTTTTTCTTTTTTTAAATGAGAGGATGGGAGGCAGAGACAGACTCCCACATGCTCCCTGACTGGGCTCCATCCTGCAAGCCCACTAGGGGGCAATGCTCTGCCTGTCTGGGAATCTTGCTTCATTTTAACGGGAGCCATTTTAGCACCTGAGGTTGAGATCATGAAGCCATCCTTATCACCTGGGGCCAATTCTCTCTGATTGAGCCTTGGCTGTAGGAAAGGAGGAGAAGAGAGAAAGAAAGAGAAGCTAGAGGGGAGGGGTGGGAAAGCAGGTGGGAGCTTCTCCTGTGTTCCCTGACCAGAAATCAAACCTGGAACATCCACATGCCGGGCCAAAGCTCTACCGTAGAGCCAAATGGTCAGGGCATATTCTTCATTTTCAAGATAGCTGAGGCAATTCAGGTTCTTTTTTAGTTCCATATACATTTTTGGAATGTGAGTTCTAGATCAGTGACGTATACCATTGGTATTTTAATAGGAATTGCATTGTATGTATAGATTGCTTTGCGTAGTATGGATATTTTAATGATGTTAAATTTTTCTATCCATGAACATGGTATATGCTTCCATTTGTTTGTCTGTTTCTTGATTTCTTTTTTCAATGTCTTATAATTTTCCTAGTACAAATCTTTTGCTTCTTTGGTTAAATTTATATCAAGGTACCTATTTTTGTTGTTGTTGTTGTTGCAGTAGTAAATGGAATTGTTTCCTTAATTTCTCTTTCTTTCAGTTCATTGCTGGTGCATAAAAATGTCAATGATAGCCTGACCAGGTGGTGGCGCAGTGGATAGAGTGTCAGATTGGGACGCGGAGGACCCCGGTTCAAGACCCCGAGCTCGCCAGCTTGAGCGTGGGCCCATCTGGCTTGAGCGAAGGCTCGCCAGCTTGGACCCAAGGTCGCTGGCTCCAGCAACGGGTTGCTTAGTCCGCTGAAGGCCCGCAGTCAAGGCACATGTGAGAAAGCAATCAATGAACACCTAAGGTGTCACAATGGCAACGAAAAACTAATGATTGATGCTTCTCACCTCTTTCCGTTTCTGTCTGTCCCTCTCTCTGACTCTCTTTCTGTCCCTGTTAAAAAAAATGTCAATGATATCTGACTATTAATTTTATATCCTGCCACAATGTCAAATTCATTTGTCAGGTCTAGTAGTTTTTTTCACAGAGACGTTAGCATTTTCTATGTATAGTATCATGTCATTAGCAAGTAATGACAGTTTTTCTTCTTATCCAATTTGGATGCCTTTTATTTCTTCTTTTCTGAGTGCTATGGCTAGAACTTCCAGTAGTATGTCCTGTTTCTGATCTTAAAGGGATTGCCTTTAATTTTTGCTCATTGAGTATGATGTCGGCTGTTGGTTTGTCATCTATGACCTTTATTATGTTGAAGTATGTTTTCTGTATTCCCACTTTACTCAGAGTTTCGATAATAAATTAGTGCTGGGTTTTATCAAATGTTTTTTCTGCATCTATTGATATGATCATATGATTTTTATCCTCCCTTTTGTTTACCTGATGAGTCATTGTTATTGTATTACAAATATTTTATCAGCCTTACCTTCTGAGAATAAATCCCACATTTTCATGGTCTTTTAGAAATATTGCTGCATCTGGTTTGCTAATCTTTTGTTGAGAATTTAACATCTATATTTATTAGGGATATTGACCTATGCTTTTCTTTCTTTCTTTTTTTTTTTTTTTTTTAGTGTCTTTACCTGGTTTTGAAATTAGAATAATGCATGTCTTGAAAAATGATCTTTAAAGTCTTCCTTCCTCTTAAATATTTTGGAATAGCTGGAAAAGGGTAGGTGTTAGTTCTTCTTTGAATATTTGGTAAAAGTTGCCTATGAAGCCATTTGGTCCAAGACTTTTGTTAGCTGGGAGTTTTTTGATAACTGTTTCAATTTCATTTTTATAATTTGTCTTCTCAGGGTTTCTGATTCTTCCATATTCAGTTTTGGAAAATTGTATGTTTCTAAGAATTTATTCATTTCTCCCAGGTTGTCCAATTTGTTGGCATGTATTCTTCATAGTATTTTCTTATAATCCATTGAATTTCTGCAATTTCAGTTGTTACTTCTCTTTTTAAATTTTATTTATTTGGATCTTCTCTTTCTTTTTTGATGAGTGTGGTTTAAAGTTCGTCAATCTTGTTTACCTTTTCATTGATTTTTGCATATTTTTTAGATTTTATGTCATTTATTTCTGTTCTGCTTTTTATTATTTCCTTCCGTCTAATTTCCTCTTGTCTTTGTTTGTTGTTTATTTTTTAGTTCTTTTAGTTGCAAGTTTAGATTGTTATTGAAGCTTTTCCTTGCTTCTTGAGGTGTGCCTGTAACTTCCCCCACTGGATTTCTTCCACTGTGTCCCATAGAGTTGGGGTTGTTTTATGTTCATTTTCATTTGTTTCAAGGAGATTTTTTACTTCTTCCTTGATATCATTGTTAACCCACTCATTATTTAAAAACATACTAATTAGCTTCCAAGTATTTGAGTGTTTTCCAATTTTTTTTGTAGTTGATTTCAAGTCTTGTGTCATTGTGGTCAGAGAAGATGCTTAATATGCCTTCATCTTCTTAAATTTATTGAGACTTATTTTGTGTCCTAAAATATGGTTTATCTTAGAGAATATACCATGTGTACTTGAAAGGAGTGTATATTCTTCTTCTTTGGAGTGATATGTTCTGAAAGTATCAATTAAATCCCATTGATCTAATGTATCATTTAGGGCCTCTTTTTTTATTGATTCTCTTTTCTTTTTTTTTAAACTTTTTAAAATTATACTAATTTTTTTAGAGAGAGAGAGAAGGGGGGAGGAGCAAGAAGTGCCTTGGACAGGCAAGCCCACAGTTCCAAAATGGTGACCTCAGCATTCCAGGTGGACACTTCCATCCATTGCACCACCACAGGTCAGGCTCTTTGTTGATTTTCTGTCTGGAGGATCTATCCATTGATGTCAGTAGGGTGTTAAAGTCCTCTAGTATTGCTGTATTGTTGTTGATCTCTCCCCTTTTGTCTATCAAAATCTCCTTTATATATTTAGGCACTCCTATTTATAAATATGCATATTTACAATGGTTATGTCCTCATGTTTGATTGCTTCCTTTATCATTATGTAGTGACTTTCTTTGTCCCTTACAAAGAAAGCCTTTGTGTTAAAGACTATTGTTTTAAAGACTATTTTGTCAGATATAATTATTGTTACCCCAGCTTTTTCTTCATTTCCATTTGCCCTGAATATTGTTTTCTGTTCCTTCACTTTCAGTTTATATGTATCTTTTGTTCTGAGGTGGGTCTCATGTAAACAGTACATACATGGGTCATGTTTTCTTATTCATTCAATTACCCTATGTCTTTTAATTGGAGCATTTAAACTATTTACATTTAAGATTTTTATCAATATGTACTTATTTACTGCCATTTTATTCTTTAAACATATAATCCTATTTCTCTCTATTTCTTTTTTGTTTTGTTTTGTTTCACCTTCTTATAGGAAGCCCTTTAACATTTCAAGCAATACTGGTTTGGTGGTAATGAACTTCTTGAGCTCTTTTTCCCCTCCTCTGGGAACCTCTTTATTTTTCCTTCAATTTTAAATGATTGCTTTGCTGAATAGTTCTTGGTTGTAGGTTCTTATTTTGCATATCTTTGAACAATCCCTTCTGCCCTAAAGTGTTTTGATTGAGAAGTCAGATGTCAGCCTTATGGGAGCTTCTTTATAAGCAATTAATTGCTTTTTCTTTTTTCTTTTTCTTTTTTGCTGCTTTTAAGATTTTTTCTTTATCGCTTATCTTAGGGTTTTAATTATGATGTGTCTTGATGTGGGCCTCTTTGAGTTCATCTTTAATGGGTGTCTCTGTGCTTCTTGAACCAGTATGACATTTTTGTTCAGTAGGTTAGGGAAGTTTTCAGCTATGATGTCTTCAAACAAGTTATCCCTGCTGTTCTCTTCTCCTTCAGGAACCCCTATGATATGGATTTTGTTTAACTTCATCACAGAGGACTCTTAGAGTTTCTTCAGCTTTCTTGAACCTCCTTTTTTTTCTTGCTACTCTGCTTCTGTCCTTATGTTTATTTTGTCCTCTAAAATCACTGATTTGATCCTCCACTTCATCTAACCTGCTGTTGATTTCTTCTAGTGCAGTCTTCATTTCAGATATTGTATTCACCATTTCTGACTGGTTCTTTGTTTTGGTTTCAATGTCCTTTTTAATGCTTACTATCTCTTTGTTCAAGTTCTCATTATGATCATCCATTCTTTCTCTAAAATACCTGAGCATTGTAATAACCATTATTTTAAACTCTGCAACTGGTAGTGGTTACTTCCATTTCATTTAATTCTTTTTCCGCAGATTTTTTTGTTGATTCATTTGGGGCATATTTCTTTGTCTGCCCTTTTGGTCTGTGTATTTGGTGGTTCTGCTCTGACTCCTGAATTTGTTTTGATGTTTTTGTGAGGAAGGTGGGCTCAGTGGTACTAACCTCCAGGCCACCTGAACTATTTCTCTAAGAATTTTTTTTTAGAGTTATATTTACCCTCCTGTAGTATGTGAGTCTTGGATGCTATTGGCCCTTTTGTGGGTAGAGTTAACCCTTCAAGGTAGCTGCCTCTGTATTAGATGCTGTGCAGTATCTGTCCTCTGTGACTTAGTTATTCTCAACAGGGTCTGGTGCCTGCTGGACTCCTCCTTTGGGCATGCTACGTGTATGGTTAGTTGAGTCTAGTGTTTGTGTGGTCTGCAACCCACTACTGATTGTATTGGTTCTGGATCCTCTTGGGTGCGGGTTGAGTACAGGTTGATGTCAGATGTTTGTAATCCACCATAGGCACCTCTCTGGAGCTACTATTCTGTTTACTGTTTGTGTCTGTATTTCTGTGTCTTTGTGTGTGTCAGAGGGTCCAACCTGTGGATAAGGATTGACTACATCCTATGTAGAGCTGACATCAACTGCATAAAAGGCACAAGTTCCTTAAGATATGCTTTCATTTTTTAGTAGCTCTACCTCCTCTTGCATCTGCCTGGTCTTCTGTAGAAATCCTGTAGAGAGGGCTCATGCTAGCCTTGCCCCACCAACCCCTCCACAGTATGCAATCTTGGTGAGTTAGGGCAACTGAGGTTGGGATGATAATGTTAGTGGACCTCCCTACTTGGGAAGTCTCTTGGTCAGAAGCTTAGTATAGGGCAGTGGTTCTTAACCTTTTTTGAGGTACTGAACCCACCAGTTTCATATGCACATTCACTGAACCCTTCTTTAGTGATAAGTAAAATATGATTTTTTTCCCCAAATTCAAGACATAGGTATATGTTTCTTTACTGGTGCACAAAATGAGCTGTGCATGAACATCACCTTGCTCAAAGAACAAAACCAACAAAGTGCATGAACTCACAACAAATTACAGTATTACTTTACTCTGGCCTCTGCGGCAGAGGCTTCTCCAAACCCCTGTGACCGACTCATCAAACCCCTAGGGTTCTATAGAACCCAGGTTAAGAACCACTGGTATAGGGAAAGTGGGCCCTTACTCCAGAGCCTAATCTTTCAGCCACTGCTGAATACTTCAATTCTACTTCTCCCAGAGAGGTGAGCAGCAAGTTCAGGTTGGTTGGGCCCCACTGTCCTCTCTGCAGAAGTCCTTTCAGTTGAGATGTACTTGGTCTCAGGGAGGAAGATTGAGCGAGTCTTCCGGTGGAGCTGGTTGTAACCCTTCCCCCAGGTGGTGACTAAGTTCTCATCTGGTCTCAACAATAAGCTCCAAGGAACTCACACTTTGAATGTCTGAGCTCTGAGCCTCTCTCCCATTTCCCTGTGGAACTTAGCCTAGAAGGGCAGGATATTTGGGACTTGGGCCAGTAGACTGTGAGACTCTACCATGTGTGCTAACCACTGTGCTGGTGCTGACCTCAAAAAACGGAAATTGCCTCATCTGGATTTGGTGCCTGCCAAGCTCTCTGTTTGGATATGCTGCTAATAATTCTCATTGGGTCTTCCTGAGCAGGGCAGCCTTTTTTGCATCTCCACCCTTCCTGCCAGTCTTGATGTGTCTTCTTCTGTGAATCCTTGTCTGTAGCTGGTCACTGGATGTGTTGGTTCTGGGCCTCTTCGGAGGAAACGTGGTGCAGACCAGTGTAAGACACTGCCAGTGATGGGTCCTTAGCAACATTTTGGAGCTATTAGCAATCCAGAGATTGTGGCTGCCTTTGCTGGGGTTAGTTACATGTGGAAGGACCAAGCTGCTAGGCTGGCTTTTACCAGCACCAGGTCTGGGGGCAAGTCAGTAAAAGACCCAATGTTCCCTGCCTTTGTCTGCTGGATGCTTGGAGCTCATTGGACATCAGGAAAAGTGATGGGTTTGTTTTCCACCGCTAGACTCCAGGTATTGGTCTGTCCTTAGTTCTTTTACAAACCTCAGTAGGGTGTGGCCATTAGGGGTACAGTTGGTATGGCTTCTAAAACCCAGAGATTTGGTCTTCTCACAGTCTGAACAATTTCTACTGAATCTCCCATGGTGTGGAAGCACCAGTCATATTCTCAAGTAAGTTAGGGGGAAAGCTCTGGCCTTACTGCTAGACAACTGAGTCACTGTCACCCCCTCAGTTTCTTTAGCCCCCTGCTTCCTGGCCAAGCCTGCTTACTTCTCATAGGGCCCAATTTCCACAGCGTGGGGCAAGAGAGATTCCTGAGGGTGGGGCAGTTGCTTTCCCCCAGGCTGATGCTGCATAGAGGGGATTGCTTTGCCCAAGAAAGATGTCAACTGCTGTATTGGAGAACGACTAAGTACAGGGGTAATGGTTGCTGTCCCTCACAGTGTCTCCCTGCACTGCCAAACTCATACTTTCCTCACACATCTCTAGTCCTCTCAGCCTTCCCTTTGCTGGAGCCCAGGGTAAGTGGCTGTGAATGAGATTTTCTGTGTTGGACCTTTAAGGGGGGTCTTTGTCTCTGAGGGCTCTTGTCTCTTGCAGACAGAATTCTCACCTCTTTTCACCACGAAATGTTATGTGGTCACCTCTTCTAGTCTCTGGTGCTCTAAACTGAGGCATCTGACATGGGACTGAGGATCCACATCTCTCAGGGGAAACCTCCCACACAACCACTGCTTGCTCCTGTGAGCAGGGCAGCCTTTTTTGCATCTCCACCCTTCCTGCCAGTCTTGATGTGTCTTCTTCTGTGAATCCTTGGTTATAGACTTCTCTTCATTTAGTTCTGAATTGGTTTTTGAGGATGATTGTTCTTAAGTTTAGTTATAACTCCAGTTTGGTCCTGGGAGGAGGCGATTGGAGCATCTGTCTGCATATGCCGTCGCCATCTTGGTCACTCTTTAACATTTCTTGTAACACTGGTTTGATGGTAACAAACTCCTTTAGTTTTTTTCTTGTCTGGGAACTCTTCATTTCTCCTTCAATATTAAGTAATAGCCTTGTAGGATAAAGTAGTTTTGGTTGTAGGTCCTTGCTTTTCATCACTTTGAATATTTCTTGCCAATCTCTCTGGTCTGGATTTTTTTTTTTTTTTTGAGAAATCAGCTGTCAGTCTTATGGGAGCTTCCTTGTAGGTATCTAACATTCTCTTGCAGCTTTTAATATTCTCTTTTTGTCTTTGACCTTTAACATTTTAATTATGATGTATCTTGGTGTGAGCCTCTTTGGGTTCATCTTGTTTAGAACTCTATGTGCTTCCTGGACTTGTGTGTCTTTTTCCTTCACCAGATTAAGTCATTATTTAGATAGGTTCTCAATTGCTTGCTCTCCTTCTTCCTCTGGTACCTCTATGATGCTGATGTTCTTATGCTTCATCTTGTCCCAAATGACCTTAAGTTGTCCTCATTCTTTAATCAATTCTTTTTTATCTTCACTGCTCTGCTTGGATGTTTTCTGCTACCTTATCTTCCAAATCACTGACCTAATCCTCTGCCTAATCCAATTTACTGTTTATTTCTTCCACTGTATTCTTTATTTTTATTTATTTTTATTTTTTTATTTTTGTATTTTTCTGAAATGAGAAGCAGGGAGGCAGACAGATACCCGTATGCGCCCAACTGGGATCCACACAGCATACCCACTGAGGGGCGATGCTCTGCCCATATGAGCCATTGCTCTGTTGCAACTGGAGCCATTCTAGCACCTGAGGCAGAGGCCATGGAGCCATCCTCAGCACCAGGGTCAACTCCGCTCCAATGGAGCCTTGGCTGCAGGAGGGGAAGAGAGAGATAGAGAGAAAGCAGATGAGTGAAGGGTGGAGAAGCAGTTGGACACCTCTCCTATGTGCCCTAGCCGGGAATCAAATCCAAGACTTCTACATGGTGGGCCGACACTCCACTGCTGAGCCAGCCAGCCAGGGCGGTATTCTTTATTTTAGATATTGTATTCTTCATTTCTGACTAATTCTTTTTTATGGTTCCTATGTCCTTTTCATGCTGTTGTAGTTCTCACAAAGTTTTTTATAGTTCTTGAGCTTCCTTATAACCATTACTTTGAAATCTATATCTGATCAGTTGCTTGCCTCATTTTATTTACCTCTTTTTCTGGAGTTTTCTTTTGTTCTTCTATTTGGGGCATGTTTCTTTGTTTCTCCATTTAGCTGCCTCTTTGTGTTTGTTTTTATGTATTAGGTAGATCCCCGGTCTTGGTATCCTGTGGGAACCAGTGCTATTCTTATAGAGTAGGTAACCTGTAGAACCCAGGGACACAGTCTCCTTAATCAACTGAGCTGGATGCTGTAGGAATTTTCCTTGTGTTTGTTATGTGGACTCTTCTGTTGCAATAGAATTTTGATTGCTATTGGCCCATTAATGTGTGCAGTTGACCCTCAGGCTGGCTGACTGAGAGGATCCACACCAGTGGGGGCTCACACACCTCTGTGGTGGGCGCAGGTGTTAGGGAGTCATCAGGGTGAGGCCAGTAGAGTTTATTTTGGCCCAAACAAACCAAGATTTGGCTGTATGCATGGAAGGCTCTGCACTGTTTGGTAGTGTAAGGAAAAATATTCCCTATCCTGGAGCTACACAGTTCAGTCTGTCCCATGTTCTTTCCAGAGCTTGATCTTATCAGGGCTTCGCTGCTGGAGGTTCGGATGGTAGGGTTATTGGCTTTACTGAGAGGGAAAGAGCCAGTCAGGCTTAGGGGAAGGTCAGGGATATGTCTCTCACTCCAGAGCTACATAACTCAATCTGCCCTGAATTCTGTCCAGACTTCAGTGGGGTGGAGCCACCAGAACTCAGGAGGATTGGGCTACCAGGGACCAGAATATGGGGTTAGCAGGTCTCCTGTGGGGAGGCACCAGTGATAGTCACAGGATAGTGAGAGAAATGGCCCTTGGCCTAAAGCCACACAACTCAATCATTGAAACCCCCTAAGTGTGTCCAGAACTCTACAGCCAGCCCAAGCAGATGAATCCTCAGCAGGGCATAAGCTCCATAGAATAGGGATATCTAGGGGTCCAGATTGTGGGGCTGTTGCTTACCCCAGGCTGATGCTTTGTGGAGGGAAGTGCTCCACCCAAGAAAATGGCATCTGTAATGTGGGAGAGGAACTCAGCTCAGGGATCCTGATGGCTGTCCCTTCCGCTCTCTCCCAATAGCTACAAAACTCAGTCTTTCCTCACGTGACTAGTTGCTCTGCCCTCCTTCCAGAACCAAGAGTGAGTGGCTGTGAAGGAGATTTTTTTGTTTGCTTTTTAGGAGGGTACCTGTGTCTCTGGCAGACTCCTTTCTCTTCCTTACTGACAGAATCCCTGCTGATTTTCACAGCCAGTTGTTATGTGGGTGCCTGTTACCAGCTCTGCTGCTCTGGGCTGGGATGGCTGGCTTGTGGTTTTGACCCCACACTTCTCAGGGGAACCTTTGTAGCTGATACAGTCTTCTAGCATCTCAGCTGCCACTCATGCAAGTGGAGCCAGCCCTTTTTACATGTCTGCCTTTCCTACCAGTCTTGATGTGCCTTCTTCTGTAAATCCCTGGGTATAACACTTCTCTAGAGCTATTCTTGAATTGGCTATTGATGTTGAATGTTCTACAATTAGTTTTAATTCCTGTTTGGTCCTGGAAGGAGGTGAGTGTAACATCTACCTAGTCTATCACCATCTTGGATCCTCTCCTATAACAGCACTATACACAAGAGTAAAAATGTGGAACAGTGAAAAGTAAATAGAAACAATCCACATGTCTATCAATTGTGTTTATATTCATATAAAGCAATATATTTCAGCCATAAAATGGAATAAAATACAGACATACCATAACACAGATAAACCTTCAAAGCATTATGCTCGTGAAAGAAGCCAGTCACAAAAGGTCACATTGTATCATTTAATTTATATGAAATTATTAAAATATTCAAATCCATAGAAATAGAAAGCAGATTTGCTGGGGTAGGAGTGACTGCTTAAAGGGTAGAGGGCTTCTTTTTCAGGTGATGAAAAATTTTGAAAACTTGTCTGGAATGTTAACCTAAAAATAAAAGGCCTTTCAAAGTGAGAAGCAATAAGCATTTATTTGAGATAAAAAAGAATACCTAACTTGACATTATGATTCAGGCAGAAATCTAGGTAGTGATCTGATTAAGAGATAAAAGCAGCCTGACCAGGCAGTGGCGCAATGGATAGAGTGTCAAACTGGGATGAGGAAGACCCAGGTTTGAGACCCCGAGGTCGCCAGCTTGAGTGCGGGCTCATCTGGTTTAAGCAAAAGCTCACCAGCTTGGACCCAAGGTCCCTGGCTCCAGCAAGGGGTTGCTCGGTCTGTGGAAGGCCCGCGGTCAAGGCACATGTGAGAAAGCAATCAATGAACAACTAAGGTGTTGCAACGAAAAACTGATGATTGATGCTTCTCACCTCTCTCTGTCCCTGTCTGTCTGTCCCTGTCTATCCCTTTCTCTGACTCTCTCTCTGTCCCTGTAAAGAAAAAAGAGAGAAAAAGAGAGAGAGAGATAAAAGCAGGGTTTTATTTGAGAAAGTGGATGGGAACAATTAATAAGTAGAGAAAAGGTACTTTTATTGATACAGGTAAGCTAACATGTAATGTTAATTCTAAAAAATGTTTTCAATTTTTAGTTAGGCAGTCACTAGTTTGTAATCATAATATCTGCTTTCTGGTTGTCTTTGCGAACGGTTCTATGGATAATAAAGTTGTTTTAGGCCTATTCCAAAGTTTTACAATGTATTTTATTTATTTATTTTAATTTTTTTATTTATTCATTTTAGAGAGGAGACACAGAGTGAGAGAGAGAGAGAGAGAAAGAGAGAAAGGGGGGAGGAGCTGGAAGCATCAACTCCCATATGTGCCTTGATCAGACCAGTGCAGGGTTTTGAACTGGCGACCTCAGTGTTCCCAGGTCGACGCTTTATCCACTGCACCACCACAGGTCAGGCCTATTCCAAAGTTTTAAGGCAGAAGATGTGTAAGGCATTTGTTGTGAGAAAGCAGCTTAAGTTTCCTTTTAAAGTGACTCTACTAAAACATAAAATAAAATAAAGTAACTCTGCTTATTATTATTTTTTTACAGGAAGTAGAGAGTGGTGATTGTTGTACAACATTGTGACTGTACTAAATACTACTTAATTGTACATTTTAAACTGGTAAATTTTATCTTGATAAAGTTATATTGCATATCACAGCCCACCAAATGGAGGTCACTCCAGTGACCCAGCTCTTGTCACAAATCTAAACCCATCATCCTGAACAAATAGGAAACACCTGTCAAGATACCTAACCTGCACAAATCACAATCCTCCAATTCAGCTTTAGCTAGATTTCCTGAGAAAATACAATTTGCTAGTCTCACAAGGAAACCCTTACCCTCCTAGCCAATTATGCCCTGTTCTGGGTCATCTCTTATAATCTCTACAAAACTTTTTCTTGCCCAAAATTCCTCAGAGGAGTGCTCTCCTGCTTGTAAGTCCTTGTATACCACAATCGTGAATGATTTTCCTTTAGATAATGGATATTAAACTCACTACTAAATTGTTTGCTTTTTTCATTTGGTGATTATGTATATTAACCACATAAATATAATAGATTGATTCTTTAGGGAAAATGACAATTATTAGAATAAATGTATGTGGACATAAGAATGTGCAAACCTGTAGATAATTTTTTAGTTTATCTGAGCCACGCTGACAACATGCCTGTAAGCAAGATCTGAAATGCTCCAGAGAATGAATTTAGCTGTTTCTTTAGAAATTTTTTAATTTATTGATTTTAGAGAGAGAAGAGAGAGAAACATCAATTTGTTGTTCCACTAACTTATACATTGATGAATTGATTATTTATTTATTTATTTTAGAGAAAGAGGTAGGGACAGAGAGAATGAGACAGAGAGAAACATTGATTTTGTTGTTTCACTTATTTATGTATTCAGTGATTGCTTGTTGTATATGCCCTGACCAGAGATTGAACATATAAACCACGTATATCAGGAGGACTCTAAGAAACTCAACTATCCAACCAGAGCAGTTTCTTTATACACTTTGAATTAAAGAGGGAATATAAGGAAGATTACATGAAAGTGAAAAAAGGCAAGGTGGGGATTACAGGATAGTTAACAAGATTATAAACTCCCTTGAGGGTGCTTACTCTCACAGGGGGCCTGAAAAAGAGGATTACTGTGGCATTTCAAGGGTGTGTTAACCTAGATGCATAAAAGCAGGGGTCCCCAAACTATGGCCTGCGTGGGCCGCATGCGGCCCCCTGAGGCCATTTATTCACCACCACCCCACCCCACCCCACCCCACCCCACCCTGTACTTTCGGAAGGGGCACCTCTTTCATTGGTGGTCAGTGAGAGGAGCACAGGAGTACTGTATGTGGCGCAAAGCACGGTGTTGCTCGCATACAGTACTACTTGATGTGGGATGCACGCCTCACAGCTCCAGAAGTGCTTCATATGACGCCCATCCGGTCTGCGGTGCCCCACATCACCGGAAGCAGTGTGAAATAACAGCAGAAGTAGGAAGAAAGGCAAAGCACTATAACCATTACTACACAGTACAATGGTCCCCATACTCCCCCAAATGTACAACGTAATGACCCCTATAACCTCCCTTTGCCCAAAAGTCTCCCCCCACATTACTACACACTGTGTTTCCCCTATTATAAGACCCTGTCTTATATTAATTTTACCCCGAAAAGACAGGGGCTGTCTTATTTTTAGGAGGTGTCTTATAATAGGGGAAACTTGCAGCAGTGGGCTTCCCACAGAAGAGGCCCACTGCTGCTTTTGCAGATGTCCAGGACACTGCATACACAGTGCCATAGGCTGATCACCCCCATCCCTGTATACAGCACTGGAGGCGGTGCTAGGCTTGTGACACTGTATACCGCTGTCTGGGATAGTGGAGGCAACAGCGCTGGCTGTGAAGGGTGTCACACCTTGCACAGGCCCATCACCACCACCGCTATACAGGTAGCAGTATATACAGAACAGAACCTCCTCCCTCCACTTCCCAGATCGCTGCTCACCATGCTGATGTCTTCCATTGTGCAGCCACGTAATCCTTTGTGTGGCGCCTTGTTCTGAGAGTAACTGAACGAGAACGAGGCGCCGCACAAAGGATTATGGTGAGCGGCAATCTGGGGGAGGGGATTCCGCACTGTGTATAGTGCTGCCCGGATGATGACAATTTTGAAGTCACAGAAGAGCTTGCTGCACTGCAAAGCATCAAAGGAACAACTACAGGAGAGGATATCTATGAAAAGGTTTTCCAAACTGTGAAGGATTTGGAGCTGGACTAGGCTAAAGTAGCCAGTGTGACAACTGATTGTGCTCCTAGCATGGTGGGGTCTAAGAAAGGAGTACTTGCTCGCATTAACCAACAGATGGACAAACGTAACCATTCTCATCCAATAGCCATACACTGCCTCATCCACCAACAAGAACTATGTAGTAAATCAGTGAAGTGGGACTCTGTTATGAAAATTGT
The DNA here is from genome assembly GCA_037038555.1 of Rhynchonycteris naso. Classification (NCBI taxonomy): domain Eukaryota; kingdom Metazoa; phylum Chordata; class Mammalia; order Chiroptera; family Emballonuridae; genus Rhynchonycteris; species Rhynchonycteris naso. Next base: position 238,182,358 of record CM072998.1, read on the forward strand.
GGTATCTTGTGTTAACTTCATTAGAGCGAATGCACTAAACCACAGACAATTTCAGGAATTTCTGTCTGAGCTAAATGTTGCCTATGAAGATGTTCTGTACCACACACAAGTCCATTGGCTGAGTCGAGGGAGAGTTTTGAGACATTTCTATGACTTACTTCCACAGATTATAGCTTTTATGCTTTCAGAAAACAAAGAAATACCAGAGCTCAATGATGCAGAATGGAAATGGCACCTCGCCTTTCTGACAGATGTAACACAGCTACTTAACAGTTTCAATGTGCAACTTCAAGGAAAAGGGAAGCTCGTCTGTGATATGCAATCACATGTGAAAGCATTTGAAATAATATTAGGCCTCCTTATCAAACAAGTGAAGAAGGAAAATTTCTGCCATCTCCCCTTAACTCAAAATCTGTTAGTGGAAAAACCCTTGATTGCATTCCCAAAAGAAATGTGTGGATTCACTGGAAAAGTTGCAAAAGGAGTTCCAATTCAAATTTAAAGAGCTTCATCTCCATGAACAGGACATACAGCTTTTCCATAACCCATTTTCTATTGACATTGAAAATGTGGATATAATTTACCAAATGGAACTGGCTGAACTGCAGAATTGTGACTCTCTGAAAGACACATTCAAGTCAAGCAGCTTGCCTAATTCCTATGCATCTCTCCCCTCTGAGACATATCCTAATCTCAGGAACCATGCACTCAAAATGGCAACCATCTTTGGCAGCACTTATGTCTGTGAACAGACTTTTTCCAGAATGAAACATCTGAAATCTCCAACCAGATCTAGACTAACTGATGCACATTTGCATCACTTGTTACAGCTAGCAGTGACAAATATGGAACTGGACATTGACCATCTCATTAGCCAAAAGCGGGCTGAGAGTTCCCATTGAAATACTGGTCAGTTTGTTGATTTAAATTTACTTGTTCTTTATTTTCAATATTGTATTTGTTCTTTTACTTTAAAATAAGATAAGTGCAGTGTGCATAGGGATTTGTTCATAGTTTTTTTATAGTCTGGCCCTCCAACAGTCTGAGGGACAGTGAACTGGCCCCCTGTGTAAAAAGTTTGGGGACCCCTGCATAAGAGTAACGTACAGGGCTTGTCTGAGGCAAATGTAAACCTTCTACCAAAGAGGTTTTATGCTGTGGAGCAGCTGTGTTAGGCTTGCTCTCGGATTTACCAGCAGCAAGCACTTTACTTGATTAGTGTGTGAGCTCGTGGCAAAGACACATGTGGATAGCCTATATAAGGCTATGTGTGCTTCCCCTGGGCAGCGACTCTCTCGGATTGCTTTCCCAACACCTTGAGGTATGGTTTTCCTTGCTCCCTTGCCTTACTGTGAATAGCAGATTTTTATTTGTTTATTAGCTCTTTCACTTTTGTTGTTTATTTGCTCACCTGTCTTTGCGAACCTCCAATAAACGGGTATGGCCCAGTGCTTTCTGGCTCCACAGTTTCTCTACTGTCTGCCTGAATCCAATGTTAACCTGCCTGGCCTCGGCCACCAGCATTACATCTGGCTTAGTGGGCAGGGATTGGAACAGATGGGTATGGAGCAGCTGACACCCTTGAAGGGTGGGGTAGAGGAGTGGTTGCTGTTCTCCAGCACATGGTTCTCCATGGCTGTTCTTTTAGGGGTCATGGGCTGGGTGTTTTGTACAGCTCTGGGAAAGTAAACTGAGAGCTCTGTGTGAGAGGCAGTCTGAGGTTGAAAGCTCCAGGGTCAGCTGCAGAGCAGGTGGTAACAAAGCAAGAGCTGGAACAGTCACTGGAGAAAGTGCTGGAGACCCAAGAATTGCAAGTCAGACTGCAGGCTGAGAACCAGCAACAGCATGAACTGGAGCCAGCACTGGAGAGGGAGACCAAACAGGTTCAAGAGTTGCATTGTGAGATGCAGGCAGAACACCACTGGTGCCTGGAACTGGAGCGGTCCCTGGAGAAGGAATTGAGGGTTTGCTAGTTGTAGTATGCCCTTGAAGCTGAACGTTGACAGCGATAAGCTATTGGAGAAACAATTGCAGATTCAGGAGCTTGAGAGTTGGGTTCAAGAACTTGAGAGTCAGCTTCAGGCTGAGAGCTGGCAGCCACAGGAGTCGAAGAGAGTGCAGAAGATGGAGCTGCATTCCTGCTCTGAGTGGGTGAAAGGAAGTGTTTCCAACTCCTCCTCTTCTGAGGGGGAGGCTCAGGTTGCAACTGTTGTCCTCAGACTCAGAACCCAGCCAGTGGTCACCAAGAAGGTAAAATTCAGCAGCAAAGAGTCCCTCAGGGGAAATTACAACCTCCTTCACAGATAGTGAAGCACTCTGTGGTCTGGCCCTATATGCAGGCAGAACTGATGGAATTGAGGGTGCAATTCAGGCAGAAACCCATGAAGCCACTGGCAGTCTGGTTACTGAGCTTGTGGGATATAAGAGTGGATGGTATCAGACTCTCTGGAACAGAAATGGAGAAATTGGCCGCTATTACCACACACCTCCTTGAGGCAGCATCTTCAGAACTGCCATGACAACTCAGGAAACCATTCCCTATTAGAATGGGTGATGGCTGCCTTTTGTACAGTCTGGCAGAATGCTGGGGACTTGCTGGGGGCAGTGAGTCCATGGCAGTGCAATAGTGAGTCATTAAAGGTCCTTCAGGAACTAAGTATAAGGGTCCTGTGGACCAGATGAGAAAGTGTTTATGCTGAGATATGGGATCTGATCCTCTGCAGTGTTCCATCAGTCCCTTTTAGGTCACTAGTGACTATCCGGGGCCCCTATGTGGGACAGCCTATCAACGTGGTTACAAAGATGGGAGCAGATTTGAGGGAGCTGGAGGTAACACAGAATCACAAATCTGTGAGGGCTGCTGCCTGTGCTGCCCCTCTGACTAGCAAGAGGAATGGGCCTGTGAAATTTACCCAAACACAGATGTGGGTAGATTTAATTCGGCTGGGGTAGATAGGGAGAAATTGTATGGCAAGCCTAATAAGGTTCTTTTGGAGCAGCTTAAACCAGGAGGACATAGATGCTAGCCACTGAGACGAATGGCCCCAGTAGCTACCAATAAAACGGTTGGTGCCTGGGTGGCACAGTTACAAGATTATATGATGGAGACCACTGAAGGAGAGGAGGACCCCCAAGACCTGCTGTTCCAGTTTGAATAGGGGGAAAGCCAAGGGACCCATCTAACAGGGATGGGTGGGGACCAGAGGCCACACGTGGAACTGGCTATCCATTGGTCTCCTTCTAATGTGCAACAGGTATTTATTTGCCTTGCTGGATACAGGTGCAGAATGTTCCCTTCTTTATGGTAAACCAGAACAGTTTGCTGGGACCCTAGTGGCCATTGACAGGTATGGGGGCCAAACTGTTCAAGTGAAGCCAACTACTATTCCATTAGGGATAGAAAGATTGCCTCCTAAGCCATAGAAGGTATATATATCCCCTTTTCTCTATTGATAAAGCTGCAGAGAGTCAAGACCCAATTTGCTTTCACTTGGGAAGGGTGGCAATGGACCTTTTCAGTATTAACATAGGGCTATTAGCATGGCCCCATCTTGTGTCATGGGCTGGTGGCTGCTGACCTGGCTTAATTGAAACAACTAGAGGCAGTTCATATATTTCATTATATTGATGACATTATGCTAACTAGTGACTCTCTTCCAGAATTGGAGCAAGCAGTCCCTACCCTGCTATCCCATATGAAAGAATGTGGTTGGGCTGTCAACGAGGGTAAATTACAAGGACCTAGGTTATCTGTTAAGTTCTTGGGAGTTGTCTGTTCGGGTAAGACAAAAGTTATCCCTGACGCAGTTATAGATAAGATCCAAGCATACCCCATGCCCACTACAATAAAGCAGTTACAGGAATTCCTACGTCTGTTGGGGTATTAGTGAGCATTCATAACCCATTTTGCTCAGTTGCTGTGTTTCTTATTAATAGGGTTGCAGGTGGGGGCCATGACCCCCTTGTCCTTTAAATAGAGGAAGGGACATTAAAAAACTGGATATTCCAGATCACCTCCTCCCAGATATCCGGATTGACTCACCTGAGTGTGGACGGTCCCCTAGTTTACTTACTATTAATCCTTTTTTCCCATAATGACTACCAGTCCCAATCCTCAAATCCTCTATTTAACCCTACCTGTTAGAGAACCGGTTGCTGACCTCTGTCTTAGGAGTCAGCCCACAGATGACCCCCTAATAAACTTTTCTTGTCTGAACTGAGGTGTCCTTCTTTGTCCGACCTTACATTTATATCACCTTATTCGGAAGGGGGTTCGTTGGGATTGGACTGAATAGGCACAAGGTGCATTTGCAGCAGCTAAATGAACTGTCAAGGTGGCACAGGTCTTGAATGTGTTTGATCCTGCCAGGCCCTGTGAGCTTGTTGTCCATGTAACCCTGAGGGGTTTGGATGGAGCTTGTGGCAATGGGCAGAGCGCCTACGACACCTATTGGGTTTGGGTCCTAATTGTGAAAAGGCGCTGAAGTCTGTTACTAATTAGTGAAGAAACAGTTGGCAGCTGTGTATACTGCCCTCCTAGCCACTGGGAGTATTACAACTCCAGTTACGGTTAAGACCACATACCCTAATGCAGGATGGGTGAGAGATTGGGCCACCAAACCTTGTAGTGGTACGATCCAAACCTCCACCCTGGCCAAGTGGGGTGCCTACTTACAACAACACTGTGCTCTTAGCACCAGCCCGTTGAGAGAAGAACTGCAGGAAGTCTTGGGTCCAGTGACCTATGTGACCTTAGCATCAGGTATAGCTGGGGCTCAGGAGGCAGAACCTGAAGTCAGTCTGTACCAGGAGGGGTGAATTCCCATCTCCGAGGATGCCTGGTATACTGATGGTTCTCCAGGGGCCGACCAGCCCAGTGTGTGGGAGACTGCAAGTTGCCAAAGCCCTTGCAGTTCAAGGCTTAGTAAAGGGCTAAGCTCCCCCCCATCTCCATATTGGCTATGAAGCTGAGCATTTGCACTCATCCCATTCCCCCACTCCACTTGCTTGCTTAAGTTGCTAGAAGCAATTTACATGCCCTTCCTCTCACCCTTTGTCTGTTCTGATGTTGGCTGATTTCAGTTATGCAGGGTGGAGGGTTTCTGCACTTGGGAGAATTCTTGGGTTGCCTTGGAGATATGGTCTTTGTATTAGAGACTTCCTTATTTGCATATGGCTATATAATAAGCAGGCCGGGGCTCTTGGCTTTTTGCAAGCTATCTCTTGCATTGCAAAGAGACCTCCCGAGCCCACCTTTATTAAGCCTATTTTCTTAATTCTGCATCATTCCTATTCAGGACCTGGAATTACTAGCCGCTGGTTCACAGCACAAGTGGACAGATAGCCTTCCCATCTGGCCACTGAATGTGGGAGAGAGGCTATAAGCTGACAAAGTTCTTATAGCCTAGCACTTAGCTTAAGACTAAGCTTTTCCTCACATCCTTGGCTGTTGCATGGTGGGGGGTGGTGCACTCTTAAGAGGATTCCTATTTATACTTTAGGTGTGTGACTTTGTATCAGAAACTTCTTTGTTTTAAAAATGGATTTGTTCTCTGCACTATATAATAAAGCTGGCTGGGGGTTTTGCCCCTTTTTTCCTGTATGCCATCAGCCTACAGGAGGCCTCCTGATCCCATCCTTTTTCTTTCTGTGCTTATTTTTAATCTCCCACTGTTCTCCTTCAGGATCTGGACAATTACAAGTCGCACGGCAACTGAGACTATTTGGATGGACACAGGTATAGGACCAAGAAGCCAATGGGTAGAATTAAGAGCTATATGGCTAGTTGCCCGTAATGAACCTTCACCTCTGGTGATTAGCACTGACAGTTGGGCATTCTGTCATGGACTGACCTTTTGGATTGCTACTTGGCACATTAACCAGTGGATGGTAATGTACCATCACTATGGGGTCAGGCCATGTGACAGGACTTATGGGAAACAGGACAACAGAAACAGGTGACAGTATACCATATCACCCCTAGCCCATCCTTGGAGTGATGAGGCAGACATTTTGGCGAGGGTGCAATGGTTGGAGACTGTGCCTGCAGGTGACATACCAAGTGGTTCCACTGGTGTCCATTCCAAGCGGGACATAAAACTATGTGGGCTACCGTTAAGGCATGGAACTTGCCTGTGTCCTATGCAGAGGTATTTGCAGCCTGCAAGCAATGTGCAGTGTGTTCAAAGGAGTACCTACGGAGACAACTGGCATTACCTGGCCAGATCCAGAGAGGTCATGTTCCACTAACACTGTGGCAAATAGACATCATTGGACCCTTACCAAAGTCAGACAGGTACCAGTATGCAATGATGTGTAGATACTGCCACTGGTCTGCTTGCTGCTTACCCTGCCCATAACCCAGGCCAAAGGGCAGTCATACAGGCTCTGGACCGCCTGAGTGCTGCGTATGGGCAGTCGCTGGTCCTTGAAAGTGACCATGGAACCCATTTCATGGGTTCTATGGTGAAGCAATGTGCTCAAGACCTAGGGGTGGACTGGGATTACCATGTCCCCTACCACCCACAGGCTGCTGGTATCATTGAGTGTTATAATGGACTCGTAAAGCAGGAACTGCAACAGGAGGAGGACACTGGCTCCCTTACTGGACGGACATGCCTCTTGTGGACAGTACTTCAAAGTTTGAATGAGACCTCAATGGGGGGACCCAGCTCTGCAGGCCCTCCTGTACAGAGCAGCTGCTCCCATCCAGTTTCAAAAATGCTCTAAGGACACTTTGCTCAAGCTGGGCTTTGGACAGCAGAGCAACGTGCTTTTGCCTGCCCCAACAGCCCTCCTTAAAGGCCAACAGCTTCAATGTACATGGCCTTGGACTCTACAGGCCCCCACCTATGATGGGTGGCCTTGTTGGCACCATGGGGAAAGGGGCTAGAGGTGGACCTCCAGTTAACTCCATGGGCAACCAGCACCTGGCCACCTAAGGTAGAAGTGTATTATCCCCTAGTGCTCAGGGAGATAGCATTATGAAGGGCACCTTTGTACATAATTTCTTTATGGCCTGTGGAGCAGCTGTTAGGCTTGCTCGCAGGTTTACCGGCTGCAAGCACTATGCTTGATTAGTGTGTAAGCCTGTGGCAGAGGCAAGAGTGCATAACCTATATAAGGCTATGGGTGCTTCCCCTGAGCGGTGATTCTCCCAGATTGCTCTCCCGCCAGTGAGATGCGGTTTTCCTTGCTCCCTTGCCCTTACTGCAAATAGCAGATTTTTCTTTATTAGCTCTTTTACTTTTGTCATTTGCTTGCCTGTCTTTGCAAGCCTCTAATAATAAATGGATATGGCCTGACACTTTCCGGCTCCGCAGTTTTTCTACCGTCTGCCTGAATCCAGTGGGAACCTGCCCGGCCCATAATGAGTTCTCCCATTTTGCTGCACATTGAACCAGCAGATCCTGGTGTGCAGGCCAATAAAGGTTGGTATGCCCGCCTGGGGCAGCCTCTGGTACCTGCTACTATATTGTCTGCAGACAGAACCCTGGCCTGTATCCTGCCAGAAGGGAAAGATTTGCCTCTCTTTGTAGTGCTGACCGCTGTCATTTTGACCATAGCTATGTTTGTAATTCTGTTGCTGTAGACTGTATGTACTGTCTTGGTTTTTATTATGTACCTCACTCCTTGCACAGGGACCATCGCAGAAATAACCTGTAGTGTAGATTGTGAAGCGAGCAATCCTAAAGGGGTGGAATGTAGGGCAGCTGTGTTAGACTTGTTTGTGGGTTTACCAGCTGCAAGCAGTTTACTTGATCAGTGTGTGAGCACATGGCACAGGCATGTGTGCAGTCTATATAAGGATATGAATGCTTCCCCTGGGTGGCAATTCTCTCAGATCGCTCTCCTGCCACCGTGAGGTGCGGTTTTCTTTGCTCTCTTGCCTTACGGCGAATAGCAGATTTTTCTTTATTAGCTCTTTCACTTTTGTTGTTTATTTGCTCACCTGTCTTTATAAGCCTCCAATAACCGGGTATGGGCCCACACTTTCTGGCTCTGTAGTTTCTCTACTGTCCTCCTGAATCCACTGTGAACCTGCCTGGCCTTGGCCACCAGCATTACATATGCCTATGGTGTGGCTATCCACTATGACCTATCTAGTTAGGAATTTATGATCAGATTACCCTGTGAGGTTACTTCCCATAGAACCCTTTTGTTATCCATAATTAGGTGATGGATTTTTCACTAATGATTGTTAGGCATGGTGTGGCAATACCTATAAATAGCAGAAGGTGGGTAGTAAAAAGTGTAATTGAGCTATTGAAGTAGCCTCTCCAGCATTTATAATATAGATATCTCAACTTTGTGCCTTGGCTTTGCTTTTAGTTAGTTAATAATCTTAAGGACATCAGCTCCCTCACGGATATTCAGAAACAGAAGAGATGACTTTATTTCATTGTTGATAGTTTTTGTCAACTATTCAACTATATTAAAAGTACGTACTATGTCCATTATTGAGTCAGGAAACAAACAAGATTGGGTCTCAGTCCTTTAAGGAGCTTGTAAACGATTTGAATTTTAAAAAGGAAAAGCTTAAAAGGATCAAATCCATACCATAATACGCTACTGAGGAAAATGAGGGTTCTGTTTTCCAGGGTAGTCAACTACCACGGAGAAAATTCTTAGATTCCACTGACTTTAAAACCCCGTAACGTTCCATTCTCCAAACCCTCTTCAGGTTCCAAACCTTCCTGCTGTCCCACGAGACCAAGCGCGGAGTGAAGCTCGACTCTGTGTGGAGGCGGAGCCAGAGACAAACGCGCCAAAAAGTCGACCTCGCAGCCTGTGGGCTTTCACGACTGCCTGGCGGGAAACGCTGCCTCGGAGCTCACTCTTCACGCTACTGACAGCGCCCTGTCGGGCGCCATGGCTCACCCCTTTCCATTGATCCGCCGTCGATTGGTAGCGCCTGCCCGGAGCGCGCGGAGCTTGATTGGCGCTGCCTGCGGGGGCGGAGCTGCAGACACCGTCGAAGCAGAGCGCTGGTTTGTGAGCGAGGGCCTAGGCTGGAGCCTCTGAGTTTAATTCGAGCTGTCGTCTCTGCCCAAGTTTCGCCCATTTCCCCGTCCCAAACGGGCTGGGCGTCGGGAAGACATACCGGAGCTATGGAGGACGAGGTGGTCCGCATTGCCAAGAAAATGGACAAGATGGTGCAGAAGAAGAACGCGGTGAGCGCGGCGGGCGGCGCGGGTCAGGGGGGAGGCCGGGCGGCGAGTGGAGGCTGTGGGGAGCGGACGCGGTGGGCCCTCGACCCGGCCCTACGGGTTTCCGCGTCAGTCTACGACAGCCCTCCTTGCATGGGAAGCCGGCGTAGACAGCGCCGGTGTCCTGGGGGAGGTAGTGCGGTCCCGCGGCCACAGGCGTTGGGACCGGTTCCTGTACTTGGAAGTCACTGGTTGTTAGTACCGCGTAATAAATGGAGGCATTTTTTCCTTTTATTTTAAATTCCTGTGGTAGAAAATCCTCGCTAATTTAGCTTAAGAAAACCTTCACTGTTTAAAAGGATTCATCCTGTTTTCCGTGATCGTTGGCTAACAACTAGAAGTAATATCAAAATAGAGGTCGGTGATTTGCTTTATACATCAAGCTTATAAAGTGTAAAATTCCTAGGTCTTATTTTTGAAGAAGGCTAAACATTCACTTCATTTTCTCAACTACATACAGGGTTGTTTAACAATTAAGGGCTGAATATGCCAGTGTACTTGGCAGGTTGCCAAATGTTTTTTAAAGTGTGTACGTTAGGTAGTAGTAGTAGTGTGTATAAAAGAGTTGTGATTAAAGTACATAACGTTAACTTTGGTGTGCTGGTAGATGGACTTAGACAAGTGTCTTTGCTCGGTATTATCTGAGTGGTTCACAGTTAATAGTACTGGCATTAACTATCCTGTTACTTGTTACTGATATGATGTATGTATGTGAACATGTTCTTTCTTTTTTTTAACAGGGACAGAGAAAGAGAGAGGGATAGATAGGGACAGACAGACATGGATAGAGGTGAGAAGCATCAATCATTAGTTTTTAGTTGCCGAAGCATCAATCATTAGTTTTTAGTTGCCGTCGCAACACCTTAGTTGTTCATTGATTGCTTTCTCACATGTGCCCTGACCGCGGGCCTTCAGCAGACCGAGCAACCCCTTGCTGGAGCCAGCGACCTTGGGTCCAAGCTGGCGAGCTTTTGCTCAAGCCAGATGGGCCTGCGCTCAAGCTGGCGAGCTCGGGGTCTTGAACCTGGGTCTTCCGCATCCCAGTCCAACGCTCTATCCGCTGCGCCACCGCCTGGTCAGGCTGAACATGTTCTTTTGTGGTTGGTTGAGATCTGTCTTGCAGTTCTGCATTTTTGTCTACCTGTGTGTACCACTTTCAACCCCTTGCTTCAGAGTAGTCTTTTTTCAGCTCAACTTCTGTAGTTTTTTTTTTTAATTTCTTTTTATTTTATTCATTTTAGAGAGGAGACACAGAGTGAGAGAGAGAAGGAGAGAGAGAGAGAAAGGGGGGAGGAGCTGGAAGCATCAACTCCCATATGTGCCTTGACCGAACCAGTGCAGGTTTTGAACTGGCGACCTCAGTGTTCCCAGGTCGACGCTTTATCCACTGCGCCACCACAGGTCAGGCTTCAACTTCTGTAGTTTTTACCTGAATTTGTTTCACCATGCTCAGCACATTTTCTTTATTAATGTACCTGAAAAAACTTATTCCCATCTATGATACAAATTATGTGTCAAACTAATGTGGAGAGCAGGGATGCTTTGATTTGCAAAGCAGATGTGCAAAAAAATTCTTTTGAGACTCACCACATATCTGTGATTTATATTTTTTACTGAATAAGAAATTGAGTCAAAAATAAGTAGTTCACTTACTTAAATTAAGTATAGTGCAGTTTAGATTAAACCAGGATCCTGGCTTTCTATTGGACAACATGCGAGAGCAGCCAGTAGTGTTTAACAGTGAATTCTTAAGACTTCATAGTCTCTTCCTCTTTTCCTTTAACAGGTGCATCACCCTGTATTTAGTTTAGTACTCTGTTAAATCAGTATTTGCAATTTGGCCTTTTAAAGTATTTCCTGTTTGTTTTCTGTTCCAGACATTATTTCTGCTTTTAATTTTTCTTTTTGATTTCCCTTTCATTCCCTTCTGGTTATTTAATAAGCTGAACATTTCTGTTATTTAGTTTAAACTGGAAAGTGTTTTTCTTTTCCTAGAGGTTCCCAGACTCCCACAGTAGAAGGTCCCAGGGAAAAAGGCTGTTTGTTGGGTAATTTTTCTCTAGCTGAGGCTATAATGTGTATCCTTTAATTATCTAACTCATTAGGCTTTGTTGTTGTTTGTTTCCTTTCCTTGAAATAGGTGTCTCCTAAAAACAGTGATTCCTTAAGTGGGCAAATAGGGAGAAGATCAGGTTATATTTATCTGCAGTTCTCAAGTTATAAAAATTTTTGAGATCTTTGAGTCTGGGGGAGAATGAAGATAAATTCTGCAGATACTTCTCAAGTCTCATTTTTCTAATATTTCAAACTTTACCAGTATGAAAACTTGCCCACCTAAAAGAAAGGTAAAATTGAATTAAAATCGAATAGCTCTTTTACTTTTTTTTCTTCTGCCTTTTTTTATTTTATTTTACAGGAATTCAAATAGGCAAATGAAATAATAGAAAGGAAAGTGGTCGAATGATCACTCCCCTTCTCTCCCAAAACAAGTATTAATAATTTAACAAAAACTGTCCTGGGGGTTGTTGGATTATAGTTATTTGTCTGGTGTGGTTACCAGCTTTATTCTATATGCTATTCTTATATTACGAAAAAGTAAATTTTGCTTGAAGAGTAATATGTAGTTGTCCTCTGAACTGACAAGTGTAAGTACTGTTACTGGATATTGTTTAAAAAATATTTTTTTTATTGAATTTATTGGGTGACATTGATTTGGAAAACCATACAGATTTCAAGTGTATAGCTCAATAAAACATCATCTGCACACTGCATTGTGTGCCCATCGCCCCAAGCTAAGTCTCTTTCCATCTCCATTCACCCGCCCCCCACACCCTTGGCCCACCTCCACCTAGCCCCCACCTCCCTTTCCCTCTGTTGTCTGTGTCTGTTATGTATTGTTATGTATATGTTTTTTATTTAATCCTTTCACCTTCTTTTATATAGTCACCCAGCTCCCTCCCCTCTGACAGCTTTCAGTCTGTTCCATGTATCCATGCTTATGTTTCTGTTTTGTTCTTCAGTTAATTTTGTTCAATAAATTACACATATAAGTGAGACCATATGGTATTCATCTTTCTCTGACTGGCTTATTTTACTTAGCTTAATGCTCTCTATGTTCATTCATGCAGTTGCAAAAGGTAAGATTTCCTTCTTTTTTATGGCCAAGTAGTAGTCCATTGTATAAATGTACCATAGCTTTTTTATCCACTCATCTACTGATGGGCACTTGGGCTGTTTCCAGATCTCGGCTATTGTGAGTAACGCTGCAATGAACACACAGGTGCATATATTCTTTTGCATTAGTGTTTTGGGGTTTCTTAGGATATATTCCCAGAATTAGAATCACTGGGTCAAAAGGCAGTTCCATTTTTAATATTTTGAGGAAACTCCATACTGTTTTCTGCAGGGGTTGCTTGAGTCTGCATTCCCACCAGCAGTGCAGGAGGTTCCCTTTTCTCCATATCCTTGCCAGCACTTGTTTGTTGATTTATTGAGATGGCCATTCTGGCAGGTGTGAGGTGATACAATTTACATTTTTCTATTGACCAGTGACTGAACATTTTTTTCATATGTCTATTGGTCATCTGTATGTCCTTGTTGGAGAAGTGTCTATTTAGGTCCTTTGCCCATTTTTAGTTGGATTGTTTGTCTTCCTGGTGTTGTGTTGAATAAGTTTTTTGTATGTTTTAGAAATTATCCCTTATCAGATGCATTATTGGCAAATACGTTCCCCAGTCCGGTGGTTCCCTTTTCATTTTGTTGATGGTTTCTTTTGCTGTGCAAAAGCTTTTTAGTTGGATGCAGTCCCATTTGTTTATTTTTTCATTTGTTTTTCTTGCCCAAAGAGATATATTGGCAAAAATATTGCTATGAGAGATGTCTGAGAGTCTACTGCCTATGTTTTTTGCTATTATTTTTATGGTTTTGTGATTTACATTAAAGTCTTTATTTTGAGTTTATTCTTGTGTGTGGTGTAAGTTGGTGGTCTGGTTTCATTTTTTTATATATACCTGTCCAGTTTTCTCACCACCATTATTGAAGAGACTGTCTTTACTCCATTTTATACTCTTGCCTTTTTGTCAAATATTAACCAAAATGGTGTGGGTTTTTTCCTGGGCTCTGTTCTGTTTCATTGATCTCTATGCCTGTTCTTATGCCAGTTCCAGACTGTTTTGATTACAGTGGCTTTGTAGTATAACTTGATATCAGGAAGTGTGACACCTCCAACTTTGTTTTTCTTCCTCAAGATTGATGAGGCTATTTGGGGTCTTAATTGGTTCCATATAAATTTTTGGAATATTAGTTCGAGATCTGTGAAATATGCCATTGGTGTTTTAATAGGAATTGCATTGAATCTATAGATTGCTTTGGGTAGTATGGACATTTTAATGATAATTCTAATCTATGAACGTAGTATATGCTTCCATACCCATGATTGTGTGTGTGTGTGTGTGTATAGTATATATATCTTTCTCAGTTTCTTTCTTCAGTATCCTATAATTTTCTAAGTATAGATGTTTGACCTTCTTGGTTAAATTTACTCCTAGAAGGTATAACCTTATATTTCTTGTTGCAATAAATACAGTAGTAAATGGAATTGTTTTCTTTCTTTTTCTTTTTATTTTTTAGATTTTTATTTATTCAGTTTTGGGGGTGGGGGGAGAGAGAGCATGAGCATGAACAAGGGGGAGGAGCAGGAAGCATCAACTCTCATATATGCTTTGACCAGGCAAGCCTGGGGTTTTGAACCAGCAACCTCAGCAATCCAGGTTGACACTTTATCCATTTTGCCACCACAGGTCAGGCTGTAATTTTTCTTAATTTCTCTTTCTGACAGTTCATTTATATGTACATGTATAAAAAGGCCACCAGTGTCTGAAAATTAATTTTGTGTCCTGAATTTTGGTTTGCTGAATTCATTTATTAGGTTTAGTAGTTTTTAGGTGGAGTCTTTAGTGTTTTCTATGTACAATATCATGTCAGATATGAATAATGACAGTTTTACTTCTCTTCAAATTGAATACCTTTTACTTCTTCTTATCTGATTGCTGTAGCTAGGACTTCCAGTACTTTGTTCAATAAGAGGGGTGAAAGTGGACATCTCTGTCTTGTTCTTGATTTTAAGGGAATCACTTGGTTTTTGCCCATTGAATATGATGTTGGCTGTGGGTTTGTCATATATGGTCTTTATTACATTGAGTTCATGTTCCCTCTATTTCAACTATGTTGAGAGTTTTTAAAATTATAAATGGCTACTGGATTTTATCAAGTCCTTTTCTGCATCTGTTGATATGTGATTTTTATTTTACATTTTCTCTATGTGATATATCATGTACCAACATTGTACCAACCTTGCATCCCTGGAATAAATCCCATTTGATTATGGTATATGATCATTTTTTTAATGTAGTGTTGGCTCTGATTTGCTAATATTTCATTGAGGATTTTAGCATCTATATTCATTAGGGATATTGGCCTATAATTTTCTTTCTTTGTAGTGTTTTTTATCTGGTTTTGGGATTATATAATGGCTGGCCCCCTTAAAAGAGCGTGGAATTCTTCCCTCCTCTCTATTTTTTAGAATAATCTGAGAGGAATAAGTGTCAGTTCTTTGAATATTTGGTAAAATCTTCCTGTGAAGCCATCTGGTCCAGGACTTCTGTTTGTTGGAGTTTTTGAATACTGCTTCAATTTCATTAGTTGTAATTTGTCTATTCAGGTGTTTTGATTCTTCCTGGTTATTTTGGAATATTTGTTTCTAGGAATTGATGTATTTCACCCAGGTTATCCAATTTGTTGGCATATAGTTGTTTATAGTATTTTCTTACAATCCTTTATATTTCTGTGGTGTCTGCTGTTACTTCTCTTTTATTATACATAGATTTCATTTATTGGTTCCTCTCTTTTTATGGATGATTCTGGCTAAAGGTTTGTCAATCCTTGTTTATCTTTTCAAAGAACCAGCTCTTGGTTTCATTGATCCTTTGTATTATTATTTTTGGTCTCTCTCTCTCTCTCTCTCTCTCTCTTTGGCAGAGACAGAGTCAGAGAGAGGAACAGGTAGGGACAGACAGGAAGAGAGAGAGATGAGAAGCATCAGTTCTTCATTGCAGCACCTTAGTTGTTCATTGATTGCTTTCTCATATGTGCCTTGATTGGAGGGCTACAGCAGAGTGAGTGACCCCTTGCTCAAGCCTGTGACCTTGGGCTCAAGCCAGAGACCATGGGGTCATGTCTTTGACCCCACGCTCAAGCTGGTGAACCCGTGCTTAAGCCGGATGAGCCCGGGCTCAAGCCGGTGACCTCAGGGTTTCAAACCTGGGTCTTCCATATCCCAGTCTGATGCTCTATCCACTGCGCCACCACCCTGTCAGGCTCTTTTTTTTTTTTTAAGACTTCTTTTTTTTTCTTTTTTTAAAAATTTCTTTTTATTTTATTCATTTTAGAGAGGAGACACAGAGTGAGAGAGAGAAAGACAGAAAGAGGGGAGGAGCTGGAAGCATCAACTCCCATATGTGCCTTGACCAGACCAGTGCAGGGTTTTGAACTGGCGACCTCAGTGTTCCCAGGTCGACGCTTTTATCCACTGCGCCACCACAGGTCAGGCTCTTTTTGTTTTTTTAAGAGGAAGAGGCACACATAGACACAGGAAGGGAGAGAGATGAGAAGCATCAGCTGTCATAGCACTTTAGTTGTTCATTTATTGCTTCTCATACATGCCTTGACTGGGGGCTCCAGCTGCTCAAGCCAGTGACTATAGGATCATATTGATGATCCCATGCTCGAGCCAGATGAACCTGCGCTCAGGCTGTTGATGTTGGGGATTTGAACCTGGTACTTCAGCATCCCAGGTCAATGCTGGAATATCCACTGTGCCACCACCAGTCAGACTAGTCTCTGTGTCATTTATTTTAGCTCTTTATTATTTTGTTCCTTTACCTACTCTGGGTTTTGTCCTTTTCCTAGTTCTTTTTATGTGTAGGGTTAGATTGTTTGAGATTTTTCTTGCTTCTTGAGGTAGACTTGTGATGCTATGAATTTGCCTGTCAGGGACTATTTTTACTATGTCCCTTAGATGTTTGGTTGTTTTGTATTCATTTTCATTTGTTTCCAGATAATTTATGATTTCTTCCTTGATCTCGTTAACCTAAGCCCAGCACCCACTTGTTTGATCTCGTTAACCTACAATCTTGTAGATCAAATAACATGCTATTTAACCTCCATATGTTTGAGCATTTTTCAGTTTTTGGTTCTTTTTAAGATTTTATTTATTGATTTTTGGAGTGTGAAGAAAAAGAGAGAGAGAAAGTGGAGGAGGAGCAGGAACTAGACTGGGCAAGTGTGGAGTTTTGAATTGGCGACCTCAGCATTCCAGGTCAAGGCTCTATCCACTGTTTTTGTTTTTCTTTATTTTTTTTTCTTGTACAGTGTGTCTGTAAAGTCATGGTGCACTTTTGACCGGTCACACAGTCAAAAGTGCACCATGACTTTACGAATACACTGTAGTTGTTTTCTAGTTTTCATACCATTGTGGTCAGAGAAGATGCTTGATAAGATTTCAATCTTGAATTTGTTAAGACTTGCTTTGTGCCCTAATATGTGGTCTATCTTTGAGAATGTTCCATATTCACTTGAGTACAGTGTATTTCTGCTGCTTTGGGATATGTTCTGTAAATATCAATTAAATCCATCCAGTACAGTGTGTCCTTTAAGGCCAGTATTTCCTTTTTGATTTTCTGTTGGGAAATCTATCCATTGATGTCAGTAGGTGTTAAAATCCCCTACTATGACTGTATTGCTGTGATTGCTCTCTTAATGTTCAGCAAGATTATCTTAATATATTTAGGTGCTCCTATATTGGGTACATATATATTTACATGGGTTACAACTTCTCGTTTTTGTTTTTTTTTTAAGATTTTATTGATTTTAGAGAAAGGGGAGAAGAGCAGGAAGCAACAACTCATAGTTGGTTCTCATATGTGCCTTGACAGGACAAGCCTGGGATTTTGAACCAGTGACATAAGCATTCCAGGTTGACCCTTTATTCACTGTGCCACCACAGGTCAGGCTATATCTTCCTGTTTGATCAAACCTTTTAGTATGATGTAGTGACCTTCCTTGTGTTTTGTTATGGCCATTGTTTTGAAGTCTATTTTGTCTGGTATAAGTATTGCTACCCTAGCTTTTATTTTTTCATTTCTGTTTGCATGGAATGTTTTTTCCATCCCTTCACTTTTAGTCTCTATCTTTTGTTCTGAGGTGGGTCTCTTGCAGACAGCATATATGTGAGTCATATTCTTAATTCATTCAGTTAGGCTGTCTTTTGATTGGAGCATTAAATCAATTTATGTTTAAGGTTATTATAGATAGGTATTTACTTATTTTGATTTTATTCTTTATACCTATGTTTCTCTCTCTTGATTTCTTTTTTTCCCCTTTCTTCTTAAAACAATCCCCTGCCCTTTTTCTTTCTTATTTTTTCTTTTTAAGTGAGAGGAGGGGGAGATAGTGAGACAGACTCCCGCATATGCCCTGACCATGATCCACCTGGTAACCTTTGTCTGGGCCAGTGCTCAAATCAACTCAGCTGTTTTTAGCACCTAAGGCTTTTGGTCTGGACCAACCAAGTCATCCTCAGTGCTCGGGGCCACGCTTGAATAAGCTGAATCATTGGCTGCAATAGGGGCAGAGGAAGAGAAGGGGAAAAGGGAGAGGGAGAGAAGCAGATGGTAGCTTCTCTTGTGTCCCAAGACCGGGAATTGAACCTGAGATGTTCGTATGCTGGGCCAATCAATGCTCTATCCACTGAGCCTTTGGCCAGGGCTGTATTATTTTTGTGTGTGTGACAGAGACAGAGAGAGAGTGAGTGAGGGACAGACAGGCAGGAAGGGAGAGAGATGAGAAGCATCAATTTTTCATTGCAGCTTTTTAGTTGTTCATTGATTGCTTTCTCATAAGTGCCTTGACCAGGGGGCTACAGGAGAGCAAGTGACCTCTTGCTGAAGCCAGCGACTTTGGGTTTTAGGCCAGCAACCTTTGGGGTCAAGCCAGTGACCATGGGGTCACGTCTATGATCCCACGCTTAAGCCAGCAACCCCGCACTTAAGCTGGTGAGCCCGTGCTCAAGGCAGTGAGCTCAGGGTTTCAAACCTGGTCCTCTGTGTCCCAGTCCGACACTCTATCCACTGTGCCACCGCCAGGTCAGGCTGGCCAGGGCTGTATTTTTTACTTTTTAAAGAACACATTGTCTCCTTAAACATTTCTAGTTTTTAAAAAATGAGAGATGGAAAAATGTCAAAGTTTAAATAAATATTGCTTATTCACAATATTACTTTTATTTCTTTTAAGAAGAGTATGTCAAATTCATCCTTTTCTCTTTGCTTTTTCATTCCTTTTCTCTTTGCTTTTTCATACCTACTGTGGTAATGTTTTTTGCTTACAAAAAGCCTAAATAGTCCAGCAGTATTAATGCTCTTGCAGAAAGAACACTACTTAGATGCCTCTCAACTTTGTTTTTGTTTCTTTTCTGTTTTATTGTGTGTGTGACAGAGACAAAGGGACAGATAGGAAGTAGAGAAATGAGAAGCATTAATTCTTCGTTGCGGCACCTTAGTTGTTCATTGATTGCTTTGTCACATGAGTCTTGATGGGGGTGGGGGGGGGCTCCAGCAGACCAAGTGACCCCTTGCTCAAGCCAGTGACCTTGGGCTCAAGCTAGTGGGCCTTGCTCAAACCATATGAGCCCTAGCTCAAGCCGGCGGAATCGGGGTTTCAAACCTGGGTCCTCCGCGTCCCAGTCCGACGTTATATTCGCTGCGCCACTGCCTGGTCAGGCTTGTTTCTGTTTTAAGACCATTGTTTAGCGAAACTTTTTAGCCCTGGCATCATGAAAGTAACAAGTCAGAAGAGCTGCTGCATTTCTAATGACTTTGCATTCAATGAAAAATAGAGCTACTCACATAAAGTCACTGAAAATTCATAAGCAGATGTGCTGAAAATAGACTGAAAGACTTTTTACAAAATGGTGTTATGAGAGTTAAAGAAAGATATAATAAAAGGAATAAAAAATATTGTACAGTAGCAATAGAAAGACAACACAAACTCAAATAATCAATGAAAAAAATCCAGTATATTATTCGGAAACTAACTCACTTGAATTAATCGAGCCACTGACTGCGGGAGGGGAAAAGGGAGAGAAGGGGCAGAGGGAAAGGGACAGAAGCAAATGGTTGCTTCTGTTGTGTGCCCTGACCAGGAATTGAACCTGGGATGCCCATATGGGAGGGCAATGCTCTATCTACTGAGCCACTGGCCAGTCCCTTTAAGGTTATTTGCAATACTGGTTAGTGGTAATGAACTCCTTTGGGTATTTTTCCTTTTTGTCTGGGAAGCTCTTTATTTCTCTTTTAATTTTTAATAATAGCCTTGCTGGGTAGAATTTTCTTGGTTGTAGTTTATTGTTTTTAATCACTTTAAATATTTCATGCCAGTTCCTCTGGCTTGAAATGTTTCTGTTGAGAAATCAGCTGGCAGCCTTATAGGAGCATCTTTGTAGGTAATTAATTGCTTTTCTCTTGTGGCTTTTAAGATTCTTTGTAGATAATTAATTGCTTTTCTCTTGCTGTTTTTAAGATTCTTTGTCTTTAGTCTTTGGCATTTTAATTCTAATGTGTCTTGGTGTCGGTCTCTTTAGCTTCATCTTGATTGGGACTCTGCTTCTTGAATTTGTGTGACTTTTCCTTCATCAAGTTAGGGAAGACTTCAGCCATTATTTTTTCAAACAGCTTCTCTATCCCATGCTCACTCTCTTTTTTCTTGTACCTCTATGATATGAATGTTGTTATGCTTGATGTTGTCCCAGAAGTCCCTTAGACTTTTCTCATTTTTTTAAAATTCTCTTTTTTTGATGCTCTGCTTGGTTTCTTACTGTTATCTTGCCCTATAAATCTCTAATTTGATTCTCTGCTTCATCTAACCTGTTGTTGATTCTTTCTAGTGTATTCATTTCAGATATTGTAGTATGTGTATTCATTTCTGGGTTTTTTTTTTGTGTGTGTGTGGTTTCTCTGTCCTTTTTAATGCTTACTAGCTCTTTATTTAATTTCTCACTGAGATCATCTATTCTTCCCCTAAGGTTCTTGAGCCTCCTTATAACCATTGCATTGGTTGCTTTTGTTTAATTTTTTTTCTGGGGACTTCTTTTGTTCTTTGTTCTGGGGCATGTTTCTTTGTCCCCCTATTTTGTCTCTGTGTATTAGGAAGATCTGCTATGACCCTCAGACTTGTTACAGTTTTATGATGAAGGTATCTTGTTGGGCTCAGAGGCACAATCTTGTAGATCACCTAAGTTTGGTGCTCCAGGAAATGTTTCTTGTTGGTTTTGTGCCCTCTTCTGTTGTAGTTGAGTCTTGAATTATTTTGGCCCTTTTCTGGGTGGAGTTAACCCTTCAGGCTGGCTGAATATAAGAGTAAACCTCAATTACCATGTATAAGATTCTGTTGAGGGGCTGCCCGCTGGGGTGGAGTGGTTCCCAGCAGGGTCTGCCAGGATATATCCCTCTGGGTGTGCAGCTGTGTGGCTAGTTGAGTTGAATTTTGGTGTGTTCTAAAGCCCACCAATGGTTGTATTGGTTCTGGATCTACTTGGTGGGGTTTAAGTACAAGTAGATGGCAGACATCATGTGTATCTGGCCTTGGGCTACCTGTCTGGAGCTACCATGCTGTTAACAGTTTGTGCCTGAGTCTACTGGGCCTTGATTTGCATGCAACCTGCCTATCTGTGTATAAGGGTCGGCTTTCTCCAGCTTAGAGCTGGGGGCAAATCTGTGAAAGGAGTGAGAATCCCTGAAGTACACTTCTACCTGTCAGCTATTCTGCCTCCCCCTGAAGTTACTTGGTCTTTCTCCAGAGCCTTTCAAAGAAAGACTAGAGAGTGGACCCAGGCTGGCTGTGACCCACAGACCTTTCCACAGGTTACAAGCTTGGTGGGCAGGGTAACTGGAGTCAGGAGGACAGGGCTAGTGGGGTCTCTTGCTTGGGAATCATGCAGTCAGGTACTCAAAGAGGGGAAAGTGGCCCTACTCCAGAGCCAAAATAATCTCTGCCAGAGACTTCAACTCTAGTTCCCCCAGGTGGAGTATGTCTCAGGTTCAGGTTGGGTGCAGCCAGCCATGCCCTCTGCAGAGCAAGCTCAGCTGGGCAGAGCCACTGGGCCAGGAGGCTAGATCAAAAAAGTTTCGCATTGAATGTGTTGCCAGCCCAGCCTGTGGGTGTAGCAGGAACTTTTTCATGGTCCCAGACAGTAGCCTCTGAGAAACTCACATTCTGAGTGTCCCAGCTCTGAGCAGCTGTCCTTTACCCCTGTGGAAATGATGTCAGCTGGATGGGGTGTCTCGGACTTAGAAGGGCATACCCAGTTCCTGTTGGGGGTAGTATCCACAAGCCTGTTGAAGGGGGCAGGCACTTCTTTACCTTTTTTTGGGTAGCTTGGACTGAGCTCACAGGGAAGGTAGGAGTACCCCCCCCCCACACACACCTCCCAAGATATAGCCACACAGCTCAGCACCCACTTGTTTGATTCCTGGATAAAAACTTCCCTGGGAGACATGCTCTGAAAGTCCCGGCTCTGCGTGGTAGTCTGATAACTCTTCATGAGTGAACTCAGCAGGATGGAGCTGGCCAAATGGTTCAGTAGGTGCGGTAGAGGCACCTGTGGTGTCCTCGAGGTAGGGAGACTGGTACCCTTTCTAAAGCCGTTCAGTCCAGTCATTAGCTGAATATCTGCCTAGGACCTCCCCAGAAAGAAAGCACCCCAAAAGTCACTTCTCGGTACTGCCAGCAGACCCATCTGCAGGACCTGAACAGAGTAGAGTACTCTAGTCAGTAGTCATGGGACTGGGCAGTGCTCTCCCCAGGCTGGTTCTGTAATAATAAGAGTGCTTATTCCTGGGAAGGTAGCATCTGGGTCTCCAGCAGATTCTCTTCTCTCTCGGGTGTACTGAATCCACACTGATTTTCACCACCAGTTACTATGTCCTCTTCTTGTCTCTTGCTCTGGGTTGAGACCCCATGCTCCTGTTGAGGGAAGAGTTTTGCAGCTGGGATATTCGTCTGGTTTCTCAGCAGCTGCACTCAGGTGAGGGTGCCAGCCCTTTCTTCACCTTTGCCCTTCTTACAAGTCTGTGTGGCTTCTTCTGTAAATCCTTGATTATAATGTTTCAGTTCAGCTAGTCTTCAATTGGTTATTCATGTTGATTGCTCTGTAATTTCGTTGTAAATCTTGTTAGGGGCTGGGAGTACATAAGTTTATCTTCCATCTACTCTGCAGCCATCTTGGAATCCCACTGGATATTTTAATAAAACCATATGTGTCACACTTAAGTAATAATAAAAAACAGCTATTATTCTGAACCAGTCACTCTGTTAAATACTTACATAATGCTGGTGGTTGAGGCCAGGCAGATTTGCATTGAATTTGGACAGACTGTATAGGAACCATGGAGCTGGAAAGCATCTGGCCGTCCCTGTGTATTGGAGGCTTGCAGAGACAGGTGAGTGAATAAACAAAGGAAAACCACTTTTCGCAGTGGAGGGCAAGGGATCAGGAAAGCTGCCCCTCACAGTGGCGGCTGAGGGAATCACAGAACAGCACCTCTCAATAGTGGGAGAGCGATCTGGGAAAGCCTGAGGGAAAGCATCCATAGCTTTTACACATGTGCTTTCTGCTATGTGCTCATGCACTGATTGTGCAAAATGCTTGCAGTTGGGAAACAACAAGCAAGCCTAACACATCTGTTTTTCCCACAACTTATCTACCTTATCTCATTTATTCCTCATACAGGTTTGCAAGATAACTGGTATCCCCATTCTAGAAATAAGCAAACTAAATATTTAGAGAGAGTGAATTGTCCTCAGCCAAATAGCTAGATAGTGGCCAAATGAAAATGGGAATTTAAATCTGTTTTGCTCCAAAGCCAGTACTACTGTTAAGCTGAAGCTTAACAGTAGTTAAGCTACCTCTCTGAGAAGACCCTTGCATCTGTTTTTGAACCTTGCATGGTGTCAACAGGCTGTTGCCACCAATTCAGTGCCAAGAGGAGTCCCTTGGGGTGCTCTGAAGGGAGAAACTTTGAGTGAAACAGCTCAGTTAACACAGTGTGTAAACCCAGAAATGCAGTCTTCAGTAGAAACTGAAAATGTTCTCCTGGGAGACAAAGGGGAGGCTCTCTTATATTGAGAGAAGTGCCTGCTCCCTGTTCCTAATTCAATGCAAATAAGGACTCCAACAATGTTCTGTTTGGTAATTATGGAGCTGCTCTGATTGGTCGGTATATATGCAAATGAGGATAGCAGCTCTAGTTGGATGGGGAAGGTCTCAGTCCCATTGGTTGAAATAAGTATAATACCAGGAGCTTCTTTATAAAGTCCTGCTCAGATCGCAGGAACAAAATGCAGAAAGCTTGACAGGTCAGTCTATGGCTTTCCCTGAGATACAGTGTGCAGTGAGAAGCCTCTGTAAACAATGACTGCTAGACTGACTGGTTTTGAGTCAGGGCCCAGTTAATCACAAGGAGTCCTTTCCTGCAGTTGTATTCTTTCTTGCGGTTGACAGTGGATACAATTAAGTGAATATAAGACCAGAAAGTAAGGGTATTTAGTGATCTGGGGAAGATAGGTTTCCCTAAATACCTAATCAATATCCTGACATCTTCCTACCCAGAATGGTTGCTCCATGGGAATACTTGATCTTAAACAGTATTAGCAGTTTTACAAGTACCCACTCTGGGGACCATGGTGAACCATATAAGTTAATCAGATTTTCACATATTACCATTTTAAAATTTTTATTTTCTTAGTGACTGATTATAGAGAGACAGAGGAGGGGAGAGAAAGAGAACAAAGCATTCATTTGTTGTTTCACTTTAGTTATGCATTCGCTGGTCACCTCCCGAATGTGGTCTGACCGGGGATCAAACCTGCAACTTTGTTGTTTTGGGACAACGCTCCAATGGATTGAACTTACTAGCCAGTGCTTTAGCTGGTTTTAATTAATTATTTTTTAAGTGAGAGGTAGGGAGATGTGAGACAGACTTCTACATGCACCCCAACAGGGATCAACCTGTCAACCTCTGTCTGGGGCTGATGCTTGAATCAACTAAGCTATTTTTAGCATCTCAGGCTGACAGGCTCAGACCACCTGAGCTGTCCTCAGTACCCTGGGGCCAACTCTTGAACCAGTTGAGCCATTAGCTGTGGTGGGGGTGTGGAGGAGGAGAGAAGTAGATGGTCGCTGACTAGGAATTGAATCCATACGCTGGGCCATCCATACTCTGGTCCAGCATGCTATCCATTGAGCCAACCAGCCATCGCATCTGTTTTTTACTTAGCTTTATTCTTGTCATTGTGACTTGATGTCATTAAGTAATCCAACTTCTAATAGAGTTCAAATTCTGGCTCTTCTGAATTTTGACTGTGTGATCTTCAGCAAGTTCCTTAACATCTCTAAAATGTTTTTCTTGGTGGTAAATTGGAAATAATTCAGTAAAAATTAGATGAGTATAAAATTCTTGCCAGTGCCTAAGAAGAAATAATGTTTAAAAATCCTGGATTGTCTTTGTATGGCATTTATAGCACTGAATTGTAGAAAGAGAAGTGAGATAAAAACTTAGTTCATGGAGAGATTTTGAGAGTTGTGTTGAGGTTAATTTTTTAATTTAAGGCTCAGGGTTGAGTGACATAAAATTGCAGAGAAAAAATTGAAATTAAGTATTAGAATTTTCTAGGAGCTGGGATGCATGAACTGTGTAGATTTCTAAGTCTTATACCTTGATTGGAAAAAGAAGAAGTTTTGGTTTCCATATCAGGTTAGATCAGTGGTTCTTAACCTGGGTTCTATCGAACCCTAAGGGTTCGATGAGTTGGTCTCAGGGGTTCGGAGAAGCCTCTGCCGCGGAGGCCAGAATAAAGTAATACCGTAATTTGTTGTGAGTTCATGCACTTTGTTGGTTTTGTTCTTTGAGCAAGGTGATGTTCATGCACGGCTCATTTTGTGCACCAGTAAAAAACCATATAACTATGTCTTGAATTTGGGAAAAAAAATCATATTTTATTTATCACTAAAGAAGGGTTCGGTGAATGCGCATATGAAACTGGTGGGTTCGGTACCTCAAAAAAGGTTAAGAACCACTGGGTTAGATTGATTAGCATAAATCAAAATTTAGTTAATGACTACACAATTTTTTATGTTTTTTTGAGCTATACAGTAAAATTCACCCTTTTCAAGTATACAATTCAGTAGATTTCAGTATATTCACAGATATGTGCAGCTATCACCACTATCTAACTTTAGAACATTTTCATCATTCCAAAAAGAAACTGGTACCCACAAAGTAACCCACTAAGAAGTTACCATATCTCCCCCACCCGAGCTACTAATCTTTTTTTTTATAGTTGGTGTCCTGTGGACATGAGTTTATTAGAGGTGGCCAGAGTCAGAATGGGTATAAGTTGCAGGTTGAGAACAATGGGTAGGAAGCTTGGGCAGCACTGCCAGCCAACAAGACTGGAGCCCACAGGGCCACAGCCAGTAGTGTGTTGGGTTAGTGGGCCAGCAGGTAGGCTTCTCTTCACCTTGTTTCAGTGTGTAGGGCATTGGTGGAGGCTTTGGGTGGATGTGGAGGGCGTAATATCTGGCTCCAGATGCAACTGATGGGGGCAAGACTATATAAGGAACCCCCACCACAGGTGTCTTCAGCCACTGAGAGAAAGCATGGGAAGGCAGGAAGTACTGCTCAGGGTTTGGGGAAGAACACTTGGGTAAGACAGGCAAGGGGAAAGGTTGGTGGCAGCAGTGGCTATAGAGAGGGGGAAGCCACAGGGGAACAGTGGTGTGGTGAGAGGCCAGGGACATGGGGCAAGGAGACCTGGGCCTTTGGGCACCTCCTCTGAGACCTGCCATGGTGGGGGCACTGTATCTGAGTCCAGGCCCAGTGGCACAGCTCCTTGGGCATGGCCTCTTCACAGCACTGGTGTCTCATGATGGCCTGGAAGCCCATCTTTGCCACAGGTTGTTCCTCTGAAACAGGAAGTCTGTTACCTGACTATGCCAGTATTTACTCAGGGCATTTAGATCTGTCATATTTATAGTCCATATTCTTAGCTGTATATTTTATTTTGCTTTCCTCTTCTTATATCTCCCTGAGAAGGATGTTTGTGTTCTGTATGGTCTTGTATATACTGGATGCTCAGTACAAGTTTGAATACCATATTTTGTAAAAGTATACTTCCATTGACAGATGGGAGTACCAGTGGTATAATAAAGTAATCTGAGAGCTGTTGTTTATTTTTCAGCCAGTACTGGGAACTAAATTTGACTCTGGAAGTTAAGGTAGAATCTTTCTTTCTCTTGCATCATTATCTCTAGGAGATGCTGCAGTCTAATAGACTTGACCGTTAGAGGCAGGTGATTGAGAAAAACTAGACTATAGTTTCTTGTTTGATAATGCTCTTCACCTGAGTTCACAGGGCAGAACTATCACCAGTGCACCTATGGAATGGAAAGAGCAGTGGTATAAAGGCCAAGAGACAGTAGTTCTTGTCTTTTTGTATTACTTATTGGTATGACCTTGGACAGGCCACTCTTTTTCTGAGTTTTCTTTGTATGATTGAATGTTTGAAGAAGATCCTCAAAGATTTGTTTGTTTTTAAATTTCTTGAAGTTAAAGAGTTTGTCTTGCTTGCTGTTATCTCCTCAGCACAGAGCAGAGCTTGGCACAGGGCTAATGAGTATTTGTTGAGAAGCAATAGAATATAATTTGACAGAACTGCATAGATCCCACCTTTTCTAGTTAGTGATCTTGTGCAAATTTTAAATTTTATTTGGGCTTCAGTTTTCTCATCTGTAAAATGGGGATAATAAAATTATGTAGCGTTTATTGTAAAGATGAAATAATATATGTGAAATATTTAACATAATACTTGGCACATAGTATAATGCTGGTGGTTGAAGTCAGGCAGGTTCATACTGGATTGAGGCAAATGGTAGAGAAACTGAGGAGTTGGAAAGCATTGGACCATTCCTGTTTATTAGATTCTTACAGTGACGGGCAAGCAAACAGGCAGGGGAAAACCTCTTCTCGCTGCGGTGAGCCAGCAAACAGGAAAATCACCCCTTGTGGTGGCGGGCAAGTGATCCACGCCAAGGGAAAGTACCTGCAGACTTATATAGGCTACACACATATGTGCTCATGCATTAATCATGCAAAGTGCAAGCGGGCAAGCCTAACACAGCTGTTTTCCCTATACATAGTAACATTCAAAGTTTTTGTCACTGAATTAATATATAATCTGTTTTTTATCTTTTTCTTTCATTTTGATGAAGTTTATTTCTTAAAGAAGCTTAATTGAAATACCCTGTTTTGTTAGAACACAATGTAATTATGATAAAGGTCATAGTTTTATACCATTAATATTATTTAGCTTTTTCTTCCTACCATAGCCTGTGTCACTAATCCCATTGTTACAAAAGAGATCTGAGTAAAAAAAGGGAGAATGTGATGAAATTAATGCAAATCTATTGCTTTTACTTGGAAAACACCTTAAGCCTTATGCCACTTTGTTGCTATATTTGAAGAATCTACTTTATATGTGACAAACAGCATTATGGAAGCCTATGGAGAAAGATCCTGCTTTTTAAGGGATTCCTGGAAGTGTGATTTTTTAAAAATCATTTTTATCCTAGGTCAGAAATAGATCAGAAAGTTCATGGAGAGGAGACATGAGTAGAAGAAAAATGTCCATGGTAAACATAGGCTATAGGTCCACAATCTCTTTAAATCTTTACAGTCTGATATATTTGAGAATTAAAAAATTTTCAGATTTTATGAGCTAATTTGGTACATATATGATATTATTTCATAATATTGTAATTGAGACCTGGGCAGTTTCCAGTAACCAGACATTAACATTTTTATAAGGAAATGCAATTTAAAGGAGGTAAATAGAACATAAATATCTTTACATCTGTTGATATTACATATTGCTGTCAAGTGAGTTTATTGAAACCCTATGAGAAACATTTTGGTTTTCAAGGGTTTTTGATTTGGGGATTAGAAGATATGGGATTAAAGACTTTATTGGCTCACAAGAATGTTAAGCCTATAGAAATGCTTGCTTGATAAATGGTCAATTTAAAGACATTGTTCTTTAACAACTATAATGTTTCTCTTTTTGTTGCTTCTAAATAAAAAGAATTTATAGAATTTTAAAATCAGAAGTTAATCATTAAAATCCTTTAGTAACCTATATCATAGTTTCTTTTGCATTTAGGATTTTATTTATGAAGTACTGGGCTAGATTAAAGTAATGTTATCTGTTTGTTACTACAAGGAAAATTAATACTTTTTTATTCTCCACAGCCAAATCTAGTATTAATCTGTCAACTTTAAATGGCAAAATTATGTGACTGGAAGCCTTTACTTGGTTTTATATTTAAGAAATATAACAATACCATGAGATTCCATGCTTGTTTCTTCCTTTGAGGTACATGATGAGGGACATGCTCTGGGGCCTTGTGTTTTCCTGGTATATACTTTACTCTGTTTCTCATTGATCCATAGATACCTAGTTTTCATATTTTAACATTTCAGGAAGCAAAATGAGTTACACATTATCATTGGCCAGATGGCTGTTAAGATATATTTTCACAGACAGAGCATCAAACCCAGCATCAGCAAGTGTAAAATGGGAGTCATTGTTTTGGGAGAAAATTGGAGTGCTCTTTGAAATTTAAGGAACCAAATGGTTGAAGAGCAGTGGGGGATGAAAACAGCCAGTTCCATACAACAAAGCCAGCTGAGAGCAATAGCTTTTAGCTCCTTTATGGATTCTTATATGAAATGCTACATTACTGCTAGTTTTGGTATAACTTTTTGTGGGATAAAAATGTAATAAATCTAATTACAATAGAGCAGGATTTCTTCCCCATTTCCTCTCCTCTCCTAAACCCTCCCCTCCACGCCCCTCTTCTGATACCCTCACTGGCATACATCCTTTTTTTAAAAAAGTCATGTGTTAATAAAAGCAAAATAAATAAATAAATGCAAAGAAAAAGTTACGAAGAGCAAAGTAGTTTTAGAAACACCTAAGGCAATTTGTTTTGTGTATGTTTTTCTCTTTATGTATATGAAATGTAATATGTGATAAAAATTCCAAGTCTGAAAGAATTCTTTCAAAGAACAAAAGTAAAAAGAAGTGATAAGAAAATACTGTCATAGTTTAATAGTGTTTTCTTTATTAGTATATCAAAAAATTTTTTAGATTTTATTCATTTTTAGAGAAGGGAGAGAGAGAAAAGAGGGACGAGCAAGAAGCATCAACTCCCATGTATACCTTGACCAGGCAAGCCCCAGGGGTATTTTTGTGTGTGTGTGTGTGTGTGTGTGTGTGTGTGTGTGTGTGTGTGACAGAGACAGAGAGAAGGAAAGATAGGGACAGACAGACAGGAAGGGAGAGAGATGAGAAGCATCAATTCTTTCCTTGCAGTACCTTAGTTGTTCATTGATTGCTTTCTCATATGTGCCTTGACTGGGGGGCTACAGCAGACTGAGTGACCCCTTGCTCAAGCCAGTGACCTTAGGTTCAAGCTGGTGAGCCTTGCTCAAACCAAATGAGCCTGTGCTCAAGCTGGCAACCTCAGGGTTTCAAACCTGGGTCCTCCGTGTCCTAGTCCGACACTGTATCCGCTGCACCACCACACGGGTCAGGCCAGCATATAGAATATTGATGTGTCCAGTGTTCAAATATACATTAAGTACATTAAGTAAATATTAGACAAAATAGAATATTAGGTGAATGTATTAGATTAGATGAAGTATGATAGACTAAATATATTAAATGAGAGTATTTGGCCACAGACTGTTAGGTAGTGCCGTTGCTTCTCATCTAATTCCATTTCTCTTTTTGTCCTTTTTAAAATTTTTACTGCATTTATTGGAGTGACATTGGCTAATACCATTCCTCTTTTAATTTTCAATGCTTTATGTAATATTTTTGAGTCTTATTTTGTTCTATTTTCATCATCTCCATGGGAGCCTCTGATTTACAGTAGATGGGAGCTGGCAGTGAACAAGGCCTGTAAGCCTAACATCGTAATTCTGAATTTTCTTTCAGAATTTATTACCTTTAAAGAACAAAATAGGTGGCAGTTTTCTTGTGACAGACCAGTGAGATACAGAGAGATATTATGAGAATTCCCACTCTCCCTCTATGAGCAAATGCTGAATGTGCTGAGTAACTTCTAATCTCTCTTCCTCCTTTCTCAGGGTCGTCTCCTTTATCAGGCAGGTGCTCTCCGTGGAATTTTGGGGTGTGTTATAGCACCACACTTAAAATATATATATAACTTTCCTGCTTGGGACACATATAGACACATACTATTGAAAATAAAGTTTTACAAACCAATATTTAACAAATGCTGGTTATAACTCAGTAAATTGATTTTGTGATTCTCTACTGAGTTTCAAACCATATTTGGAAAACTTTCTTTTTTCCTCTTTCTCTCTCTGTATGATACACAGATGTGCGTATATACAAACATATACATGTTTGTGTATTTCTCTTTCTCATAGGAGTAAGTGAGCCATAATGTGCTGTGGATAGGAAACCATAAATTAAAACCTCTAGATAGTTCTTGCTTTACTATCTGGGAAATTCACTGTGAAATTACTTTACTTTATAGGCTGGAGCATTGGATTTGCTAAAGGAACTTAAAAATCTTCCCATGACCCTGGAATTATTACAGGTATGTACTGCTGTTTGTCATAAGTTTTGAATAGGTACATTTTCATAAAATACTGAAATACCTTCAGTACCAGTTTTTCTTTTTTTTTTTTTTGTACAGTCTTGTGATAGTGTAAGCCATTATTAACTTTTTTTTCAAGATAGTAATATAAATCAATAGAGTAAGTTACCATTATAGAAAACTGCTGTCTTCCTTAAGAATAAAACCCAAATCTCTAAGGTTGGCAGTGGGAATGAAATCTCGTTGTGCAAGAAGGTATGGACTCTTGGCCTTGATTTGATCTCTCAAGATTTCACTGTCTTGGTCTGTCTTCTATAGCTTCTGCCTGCATGAAGCTAGATACCTTTGGGTGAGGATGGCAAGGTGTTGCTGTTCTCCCTTTTTCTGCACTGCCAACTGTGTATGCAATCAGATGTCTAGCAGACGTTGCATAGATTCATTACTAAAGTTTTATGTATTTTAATATTCTATAAGACTAAAATATAAAAACAAGATTTTAACAAAAGTCAGAATTTTAAAAAGTATTTTTAAAAATACTACTATACATTTCTTATCCATGAGTGCCATTGATCATATTTCTGTATCATTAAGTCAGAATTTAGGGAGGAGTGATGGAGGTGTCTGAACCTGATATTTAGGGAAAGAGTCATATATTTATTTTTACTAACATCTAACTGAAATTGAACATTTCTTTTACTTATGAAGGCAGTAAAACATAGTTATATGAGAAGTACTAATAACAACTATCTGAAAGAAACCACAGGTATTTTAACTTCATGTCATTGTTGTAGGTGTATTAACATACATTTTTGCTCCTTATTATGGTAGTTATACCTTATGCTAGATCTTATCTAATGTATAATGAGCATGGATATTATTATATCACATTTAAAAAAATATTTCGTAACTTTATATTATGTAATTGGTTTTATTTGTAATGCAGTGTATTTTATTTAAACCATTTTTAAAACATTCTGAGAAGGGGTCCATAAGCTTTAGATAGATTTCCAAAGGGATCAATGATGCAAAAAAGGTTAGGAACTCCTCTTAATATATACCCCAGAAAGAGAAAGGACACAACTCACTAAGTTTGTCTTCTCAGTTTAGTTATCTTGTTCAAGGATCAGCAACTACTTTGGCACATCAGCTCTGGGAATAACCTTGCCTTTGAGATAATGCCTTATCATTTAGGTGTAGCCTTCTCCTAGCAGGCATATGTGGACACAAGTATATCAAAAACAACATATTGGCCTGACCTGTTGTGGCGCAGTGGATAAAGCGTCGACCTGGGAACACTGAGGTCGCCAGTTTAAAACCCTGCACTGGTCTGGTCAAGGCACATATGGGAGTTGATGCTTCCAGCTCCTCCCCCCTTTCTCTCTTTCTCTCTCTCACTCTGTGTCTCCTCTCTAAAATGAATAAAATAAAAAGAAAATAAAAAAAACATTTATTTAAGATACATGTATAGCATTATAAAGGGTGTGGAGGTTGGGTAGACCTATCATTTATAGCATACCTTTGATTTATTTTTTATATGTGTCACTCCTGAGAATGTCTATATATTTATATAACAAACATTTGAGTTTTTATTAGGGTTATCAATTATGTTGGGATGATGAATAAGATAAGGTCTTTTTCCCTTATTCAACTTAAACTCTCACAGAGTAAAACTAACATGTAAACAAACAGAAAGCTATAGTTGCCCAGATATATGTCTCTGTAGGATTTTTTTGTCAGAGATAGGGCAGGCAGAAGCACAGAGTTTACCTCTTAATCTGATGACTTAATCTGGGAGGCTCAGAAAATATTCATTTAGATGGTAAAGTGGAAAATGAGTTTAAAAATGTGAATAGATTTTCCCTAAGCAGATAGGACTGGGAATGGTCTTATTCCAGCAGAGAAAAATAGTATGTGGCAGTAGTGTGGCATATTAAGTTAAGGCAAAGTCAGATACAGGGAGTCCTCAGGTTATAGCATTATAATACAGTTCCGTTCCTACGACAGTGACATGACCCAAATTTTGATTTCAGTAGAAGCAAACCCTAGCCTATGTCACTTACCTATCTTAACACAGTTGTAAAATCATAGTCTAGAACATAGAAACACAACTAAGGCACAGAAGGATAAGTATACTGTACTGTACACTGTACTGCATATTAGTCCGCTGCATGCAGCTAAACTAGTTTGCCCATGTAGTCCATAAGTACAACACTAACAGCTTAAGCCGAAACATGTCTCAATTTTTTAAAGTTTTTATGGGAGTCAGCATCATAAACTCAAAACGTTGTATGTCAAGACTGTTGTAACCCAAGTACCCGCTGTACAGGGTTGAATTCATAGGCAGTTGGCATGCAGGGCAGCATATGCAGTCCTGAGAGCAGTCCTGCCAAAAAGCCATGGTGCAGGGGAATGCATGACTAGATTTGCATGGTGGAGAAAACAAGAGACTGGAAACAGAAAGACTTGTTGACGAATGCAGTTACTTGGGAGCAGTGATGAGATCTTGAACTAAGGTAGTAGCACTAGAAATGGAGAGAAGGGGGACTTGTTGATGATGAACAGCCTATAAGGACTAGTAGCTGACTGGATGGCGGTGAAGGAGAAGAAGGAATTTTGGATAACTGAAATTTTTGCTGTGGTGACTGGGTAGATGGTGCCATTTAACAGTATAGAAACATTCAAGAAAGGGTAAGTGGTGGGATTGGGATGAGAAGGAAATAAAGATGGAGGTGATGAGGTAAAGGATAAGTTTGGATCCATTGGTTTAAAAATAAATTATTTTTTAAATTTATTAACTTTAGAGAGAGAGGAAGGAAGAAAGAGACAGAGAGATAGACAGGAACATTGATCTATTCCTGTATGTGCCCTGACTGGGGATCGATCCGGCAAGTTCTATACTTTGGGATGACACTCTAATTGACTGAAGTATCCAGCCAGGGTAGATCCATTGGGTTTTGAGATGCCTGTGAAACAGGTAGATATAGATGTCTGATACATAGTTGAGTATGTCTTCTAGAGCAGTTTATAACTTCCTGCAGTGAGGGAAGTGTTCTATATCTGTGTTGTCTAATATGTTAACTGCGAACTACATGAGCTACTGAGGACTTAAAATGTGGCTGAATAATTGAATTTTAAATTTTATTTAATTTTAATGAGTTTTAACTTCTATTAGAATTTGATTTAAAACAGTGTGTGCAAGCTTTGGAATGTAGGAGAAAGGACACTAAAACAAATATTTGGGAGCTAACATAGAGATGGTTTAGAACCTCCAGGAGGATGGGAAAACAGTGTTAGGATATAACAGACTGGTTAAATTAAATGAGAACTGAAGAGTCCATTGGAGTTTACAATTAGATTATAGGAAACTTCCAATGGAATGGTAGAATGGAATGCTAATTAGTATGGGTTAAAGGTGAGGAAGTAAACAAGAGGACAAATACTATATAACAGATTGAGCTAGTTTTGTAAGTTTTTTTTTTTTAAATATTTTTTAAAAATTTTATTCATTTTAGAGAGGAGAGACAGAGTGAGTGAGAGAGAGAGAGAGAGAGAGAAAGGGGGGAGGAGCTGGAAGCATCAACTCCCATATGTGCCTTGACCAGACCAGTGCAGGGTTTTGAACTAGCGACCTCAGTGTTCCCAGGTCGACGCTTTATCCACTGCACCAGCACAGGTCAGGCTGTAAGTTTTTATAGTAGAATCATTAATTCATAAATGCTTGCTGTGTGCTAGGTGTTATTTTACATGCTGTATATAGGGGTAAATAAGACAAAGTCTCAACTCACATTGAACTTAGTGAAAGGATAGTAAACATGGCTGTGTATATCTTCTTTCTTTAAAAGCTCTATTAAGATAATTCACATACCGTACAATTTAATAATTTAAAGTATTCGATTCACTAGTTTTTAGTTCATTCAAAGAATTACAGTACAATTACCATAGTGAATTCTAGAACATTTTCATCATCTCAAAATGAAACCCCTTACCTTTTAGTAGTTATTTCCCATTTCTCCCCAAATTGCTTCCCTTCCTTCTGTGCAAGGCAGCTACTACTGATCAGTCTACTTTTTGTCTCTAGATTTGCTTATACTGGAGAATTCATGTAAATGAAGTCATGCAGTGTTTGACCTTATCTGTCTGCCTTTTTTGCTTAGTATGATCTTTCCAGTGTTCATCCATGTTGTAGTAGCATGTATCAAATACTTTATTTTTTGAGTGAATAATAAATATGCTATTGTATAGATATATCACATACCACATTTTGTTTATCCAGTCAGTTGACGGAAATTTGGGTTGTTTCTTATTCATAACTGTTACGATTCATGCTGCTATGCACATTCATATACAAGTTGTTTCTGTGTGAACATGTTTTTGTTTCTCTTAGGTCAGTGGTTGGCAACCCGCGGCTCACGAGCCACATGCAGCTCTTTGGCCCTGTGAGTGTGGCTCTTCCACAAAATACCACGTGCGGGCGCTACCTCGATAAGGAATGTACCTACCTATATAGTTTAAGTTTAAAAAATTTGGCTCTCAAAAGAAATCTCAATCGTTGTACTATTGATGTTTGGCTCTGTTGACTAATGAGTTTGCCGACCACTGTCTTAGGTAGATACCTAAAAGCCGGGGTCCCCAAACTTTTACACAGGGGGCCAGTTCACTGTCCCTCAGACCGTTGGAGGGCCGGACTATAAAAAAAACTATGAACAAATCTCTATGCACACTGCACATATCTTATTTTAAAGTAAAAAAACCAAAATGGGAGCCTGACCTGTGGTGGCGCAGTGGATAAAGCATCGACCTGGAATGCTGAGGTTGCTGGTTCAAAACCCTGGGCTTACCTGGTCAAGGCACATATGGTAGGTGATGCTTCCTGCTCCTCCCCCTCTCCTCTCTCTCTCTTTCTCTCTACTCTCTCTCTCTAAAAATGAATAAATAAAATCTAAAAAAACCAAAAAAACCAAAAAAACAAAATGGGAACAGATACAATATTTAATATAAAGAACAAGTAAATTTAAATCAACAAACTGACCAGTATTTTAATGGGAACTATGGGTGCAGATGCATCCTGTGCTCCTCTCACTGACCACCAATGAAAGAGGTGCCCCTTCCAGAAGTGTGGCGGGGGGCCAGATAAATGGCCTCAGGGGGCTTTAGTTTGGGACCCCTGCCTAAAAGCATTAAAATTCTGAGTCATGTGGTAACTTTATGTTGAACACTTTGAGGACCTGCCAGACTGTTTCCCTAAGTGGCTGTACCA
Source organism: Rhynchonycteris naso (assembly GCA_037038555.1). Lineage (NCBI taxonomy): Eukaryota > Metazoa > Chordata > Mammalia > Chiroptera > Emballonuridae > Rhynchonycteris > Rhynchonycteris naso. Next base: position 238,218,623 of record CM072998.1, read on the forward strand.
TTTTACATTCCAAACAGCAAGTAATTGAGGATTCCAGTTTATCCACATTCTCGTCAGCACTTGTTATTTATCTGTCTTTGATTATAGCCATCCTAGTGGGTGTGAAATAATACCATTTTAGTGTTGACTTCCATTTGCCCTATGACTAAAGATGTTGAACATCTTTTCATGGGCTTGTTGACCATTCGCATATCTTTTGAGAAATGTCTGTTTGGATCCTTTGCCTGTTTTTTTTAAGTTGGGTACTTTGTCTTTTTATTATGGAGCTGCAGTAGATAGGAGTCCATTATCAGGTACAGGATTTGCAAATATTTTCTCCCATTCACTGGATTATCTTTACTTTCTTACTGTTGTTCTTTGAAGCACAAAAATTTAAAATTTTGTTATAACCTTTTTGTTGTTGTTGTTTGTGTTTTAGGTGTCATATCTAAGAAACTATTGCCTAATTCAAAGTTACAAGTTTGTTCCTATGTTTTTAAGGACTTCTTTTTTTATTTTTTATTTATTGATTTTTAGAGAGGAAGGGAACATCAATCAAACTATTCATGTATGTGTCTTGACCGGGGCTCGGACGGGCAACCTCTGCACTTTCGGACAGTGCTGCCTTAACCAACCCAGCTATCTGGTCAGGGCTCTGTCTCCATGTTTTCTTCCAAGAGTCTTATAGTTTTAGCTCTTAAACATTAGGTCTGTGATTTATTTTGAGTTGATTTTTTAAGTGTGTTACAAAGAAGAGGTCAAACTATTTTTGTGTGTGTGACAGAGAGTGAGACAGAGAGGGACAGATAGGGACAGACAGGAAGGGAGAGTGATGAGGATCAATTCTTTGTTGCGGCACCTCAGTTGTTCATTGATTGCTTTCTCATATGTGCCTTGACCAGGGGTTACAGCAGACCGAGTGACCCCTTGTTTGAGCCAGCGACCTTGGGCTCAAGCTGGTGAGCCTTGCTCAAACCAGATGAACCTGCACTCAAGCCGCTGACCTCGGGGTTTTGAACCTGGGTCCTCTGTGTCCCGGTCTGATGCTCTATCCACTACGCCATCACCTGGTCCGGCCAACTTCATTCTTTTAAATATGTGTATCTACTTGTTTCACCTTTGATTTGTCTTGACATCCTTGTTGAAATATCAGTGGAGAAAGATGTAGGCGTTTGTTTCTGGATTCTTAAATCTATTCTGTTAATTTTCATGTCTCCTTTTCTAGAGCCACATTGTCTGGATTACTATAACTTAGTAGTAAGTTTTGAAATTGGGAATTGTGAATCTTTCAACTTTGTTCTTTTTTCTTTTAAGACGAGGAGGGTGCCTTTATTCATAGACTATTTTAAAACACAGACTGCAGAGAACAGGGATTTGGATTGGCAAGCTTGTTACACTCTTCTGCTAGCCTCTTCTTCCCTGACTGCTCTGGAGCAATGTTGCTGAGAGGCAAGCCACCGACTCACCCCACCTCACTCCACCCATCCACCCACCAGCCAGAAGCAAGCCCCTTATGATGAGGTTTCAAAGAAAATACCAGTATCCTGTTTTCTGTCCTGGTTTTTGACATTTCAGTGGGCTCTCCAAACACACATTTGTCCTGGAACCCAGGCTTAGTGGAAACCCAGCCTATGTTCTGTCACACCACTGGTTGTTCTTTAATGGGAGACTCCTGACTATAGCCTCTGTGCTTAAAGATTGTTGAGGCAACTGGTGTTCTCTCTCGGAGTAGCCAAGGTAGGGGAGGGTAGCTGATCTATAACCCTGGAGATCTTTTGAACTGTATGCAAGGCCAGACCCAAGTGGACATACTGGCAACAGCTTTTGGAAACCTTTTGGAACCAGAAGTAGGGGGCATCAGTTTCCACAGTGATCCTCTCCAGTGTGGTCTGATTCAGAAGTTCACTGGTCTTGGTGGAGGAGTCAATTAGGACTGCCATAAATCCTACAGACATGTTGGGAAAGTGCTTCTACAGGGACTTGATAACCATGTGGCTGCTGTTGAAGCAATGGTTAGTGTTCTTTTGTCTGAAGGCGTACATTTATTTATGATGTTTAGCAGATCTTTGTCAGTTTCTCAGCAGTGGATCACTAGGTGCTTCTTTAGAGACATGGCCAGCTGCAGCTGTCTCTTAAATATCTTGTGCTGTTCTGGGACAGGCATGGTGGGCTTTTAAGAATAATTCAAGCCCATTTCCCCATATGCCACAGCCTTTGGATGCCCGGATGCTTGCAGAAGATTTCTTTCTTGAATCTCACTGGAGTAATGTACAAAATGAGGTTGTCAGCCAAAGACCCCATTCCCTGCACAGTTTCTCGTTCAGCACCTCTTTTCATAGGCAATCTCTCAGTGTCATGGGATCACAGAAGTGAGAGACACAGCCCTGAAGCTCCTTAGCAAAGGAGCCAGTATAAATTTTTCTGCACCTGATAAAAGGTTCCTTTCAAAGACAACTTGGAGTAGAGCATGTGCAAGTAATAGTGGTTATGGATGAAACCCTCCTCTAAGCTTGTTTCTTGATGGCTCCTCGTTAGGGAGTTAGAGGTCTTTCATAAGAACTATCTCCTCCTGGATGTTCTTTATTCTTTCATTTCCTTTTCTTCTAAGCTTCTGGAGAAATGAAATGAGTGATGATTTTGGTATCTTTCTTCCTCTGTCGCATTTAGATCTCTGGAGGTATTTTAGGAGCTCACTGTAGAGTTGGGAGAATAATAACTCAGGAGATTCTGGCTGTTTCTCCCAGCCTGCAGTGTGTCATTACTGCTGTTCCCCATGGAAGGAGGGGCAGCTAGCAACTTGGGACTGCGTGTCCAATATCCGGTGTAGTCATACCAAGGACTGCTGTACAAATGAACCAGACTTAGTGAGGAAGGCAGAAGGCTCTGAAACTGCTGAGAGTTTCAGCGAGATGGGCTTCTCCTAAGAGAATCTGAGTGTGGGGACATGTGGAGATCTCATGAAGAGTCACTTGCCTCCCTTTCTTTAGGCTTTGGCTTCCTAAATGAGAATCAAAATCATCTAGAAACTCTAGGGTTGGAGAGCATTTGTTAGTAACTGTCCTTTGGTCACCCTCACTGGTTTCTCCTGAGGGTCTGTCACACTGCTGTCACAAAGCTATTTTCTCCACAACAGCCTTATCCTCTGGGGCTGACCCTTTCTCTTTCTGAGTAGCAGACACAGAACATTCCTGGCTGGTCCTTTCTGTGATTGGGGCGGTCTTCTGTGTTTGGTTTTGCCCTAGTGGCAGTGTCTTCCTGACTTTTTGTCATCTACTTTTTTAGGATGCCCTTAATAGCCTTCAGTTAGATTATTGCAGAGCCTTGGTCTATTCCTCTTTCTGTTCTGAACTTTGGTTCCTCAATTGCATCATTTTGACCCTCATTTTCAGCTGCAAACTCAAGAGTTCACGGAATTATGAGAACTATTTTTGGAATTAATCTTCAGGCTGCAGGTTTCCTACTCTAGAAAAGCCTCTTTAGAAGAGGAGTTGGCAGAGCATAGAGGGTATCCCCTGACCCTAAAGGGATCCTTCTGTTTTCCAAATCAGGCTGACTGCGGAGGCAGTCTGTCCATACCTGAGATTGAATGGGAAGAGGAGGAAGAGGAGGATGAATTTCTGTGGTGGGATGAGTCTTTGATTACAACCAGCATGTGCAGGCCATATTGTCTTCCTTTTGGGATTTCAGGCACTTGGGGCTGCTGGCCCTTCCAGAATATGATGCAGAGCTGTAAGCTGGCCACTTGGAGGGACCAAATCACTGGGCTCACCGAGGCACCTGCATTTGTAGGAACACCATTCTGAAGTGCTGTTCCAGTGGTAACTTGACCTTGCGCTGCTCCCACCCCATGGGCACCTTCTCCCTTCTTTCTACTTCCTGTCACAATTCTCTAGGTTTCAGGGATGCCGAAAAAGCACTTGATAGTTTGCGATACCCAAGCACTGTAAGATTTAAGGCTTTGGGTTGGGTTTCCAAGCCTACATAGTGCTCCTGTGATTACCAGATGCTGCAGTTTGCACAGTGCTTCTTTGGAGTTGTTCAAAGTGCTTCTGAGACTACAGTACACTCAATTTAGTTTGCAATACAAAGCAAGCCCTTCAAAGACGTCAAAATGCTTAAAAAAACTACAGGTGCTTTAAGGTCTACACATGGTGGTCCCCCTTCAGTCCCTACACCTTCTGTCTCCTGCAGTGTTCCAGACTTTGGACCTGCAGCCCCCAGGGCTGGGAATCTCCTGACTTTGCTCCACTCACCATCTTCTTCCCACCCCAGACTTGCCTGTACTTTGTCAAGATTGTTTTGGCTATTTTGGGTCTTTTATATTTCCATATGAACTTTAGGATGAGCTTCTCAATTTCTGAACAAAAGACAGCTTGTATTCTGATAGGAATTGCTTTGAATATGTAGTTTGAGGCCCTGGCTGGTGGGCTCAGTGGTAGAGCGTCGGCCCGGCATGTGGAAGTCTGGGTTTGTTTCCCGGCCAAGGCACAATAGGAGAAGTGCCGACCTGCTTCTCCACCCTTCCCCCTCTCCTTTCTCTCTCTCTCTCTCTCTCTCTTTCTCTCTTTCTCTCTCTCTCTCTTTCTTCCCCTCCCGCAGCCAAGGCACCACTGGAGCAAAGTTGACCTGGGCGCTTAGGATGGCTCCATGGCCTCCGCCTCAGTCGCTAGAATGCCTACAGTTGCAACAGAGCAACGGCCCAGATGGGCAGAGCATTGCACTCTATTGGGCATACCGAGTGGATCCCGGTCGGGCACATGTGGGAGTCTGTCTCATTGCCTCCCCACTTCTCACTTCACAAAGAAAAAAAAAAAAGAAAATGTAGTTTGATTTGATTAGTATTGAAATTGTAACTTTTAAGTCTCTTAGTCTGTTAATATGGTATGCCTTCTCATTTATTTAGATCTTTAATTTCTTTTAATAATGTTTTAGAGTAGCTGTATGTATTTTACCTTAAGATTTAGTGGATATCTTCAAATTATTTTGGCAAAAACTCATGAGTGATCATAAAGGTGATTTTCCCTCCTAGAGCATCACAATCTGCTTATTCCCCGTGATTTTGGCAGTGTCTTTTGATCTCACTACTTCTTCTTTTCTGCTTCAGCACCAATATGAAGCTGACTCTTGTTAAGTCTACGTAATTCATTTTCTATCTTTCCAAGGTAGCGTCTTTCTAATTATTAGTGGTGTTTGATTGAAACCAGATGGCCAACTGTGGGCAAAGGTACACATTTTCTGTCTAGAATTTCATGATATATAGTTTGTCTCTAAAACTTTTATTAGTCTTGCAGTCAAGAAGTCTGTTTAACTCTACAATTCCTAATTTTAGTTGAGCACAAAACTCTTTTTTTATGGCCCATCTTTTACATCCTGTAAATCATACTCTATCATTTTGGGGAAAAATGGAGGGTCTAAGGCAGTGGTTCTTAACCTGGGTTCTATCGAACCCTAGGGGTTCAATGAGTCGGTCTCGGGTTCGGAGAAGCCTCTGCTGCAGAGGCCAGAATAAAGTAATACCATAATTTGTTGTGAGTTCATGCACTTTGTTGGTTTTGTTCTTTGAGCAAGGTAATGTTCATGCACGGCTCATTTTGTGCACCAGTAAAAAAACATATACCTATGTCTTGAATTTGGAAAAAAAAATCATATTTTATTTATCACTAAAGAAGGGTTCGGTGAATGCGCATATGAAACTGGTGGGTTCGGTACCTCAAAAAAGGTTAAGAACCACTGGTCTAAGGAATTCTTAGGCAAATATAGACAAGGCTGTCCAAGTAAAATAGCTTGATGATCCTTTCTTCTGTCTGCTTTCTTCTAGTCTTCCCAAAAAGGGAGAAAAACGCACCTACTTCAATCTTTGTGGGTTTTTTTGTTTGTTTTTTTTTAAAAGATTTTGTTCATGGATTTTATACAGAGAGAAGAAAGAGGGGAAGCAATAAGAAGTATCAGCTTGTAGTTGCTTCACTTTAGTTGTTCATCGAATGCTTGACATATGTGCTTTGACTAGGCAAGGCCAGGGTTTCGAACTGGCAACCTTAACGTTACAGGTCAATACTCTATCCTCTGCGCCACCACAGCCAGGCTCAGATATTAGTTTTTCACCTACCTCAGTAGCCTCGTTTCTTTTTGACTGGCCAGTCTCTTCCTTAGATAACCATGTTTATTAAAGTTGCTGCTTATAATTATCATGTGGGGTTTTCTTAGTTTCCAAATAGGAAATCATTGACTCTTTAGTTATCAAAATATCCTGTGATAATTAAAAAAACAGTAACCCTATAGCACATAATTTATTGATGCTCTTCTTTGACTTTGTTCACCTATGACCTCCTAAAATTTTGTTTTCTTTGCTAATCCTCCCCAACCCCAAGCTTTAGAACTAGATGGTAACTCATGTGATTTCTTCCACTTGTTTAAAAAGATTTTCTTCTAGGCCGTGTGTGGGCGGGGGAAGGGGTGGTAAGGAATAGCAGTGAATAGGTGCTGGAAAAGGAGTGCTGTAATTATTGGGACAAGGAAGTCAGGACCTGACATTCATTATACTGGCGACAGCTCAAGCCCCTCTTCTAAGCTGTTAGCTACGTCCAGTGGGATAGTTTTGGGACCACACAATGGTGAGCTGTGGCATACAACCCAGACGTTTGCCTCTAGGAAATTTTCTCTGTTGAAGTGCCTACTTTATCAGCTGACAAAAGAAAAAAAAAAAGAAAATAGTGTTCTTTTTTTTAATTATTATTATTAATTTTAATGGGGTGACATTGATAAGTCAGAGCACATATGTTCAGAGAAAATATTTCCAGGTTATTTTGACATTTGATTATATTGCATACCCATCACCCAAAGTCAAATTGTCCTCCGTCACCTTCTATCTGGTTTTATTTGTGCCCCTCCCCTCTCCCTATCCCCTTCCCTCAACTCCCCCTCCCCCGCCCCGGGTATCCAGTACACTCTTGTCCATGTCTCTGAGTCTCATTTTTATGTCCCATCTATGTATGGACTCATATAGATAGTCCTTAGTTTTTTCTGATTTACTTACTTCACTCAGTATAATGTTATCAAGGTCCATCCATGTTGTTACAAATGATCCGATGTCATCATTTTTTATGGCTGAGTAATATTCCATAGTATATATGTACCAAAGCTTTTTAATCCACTCGTCCTCTGACGGATACTTGGGCTATTTCCAGATCTTTGCTATTGTGAACAATGCTGCCACGAACATGGGGGCGTATTTCTTCTTTTTGAACAGTGCTATGGTGTTCTTAGGGTATATTCCTAAAAGTGGGATAGCTGGGTCAAAAGGCAGTTCGATTTTTAATTTTTTGAGGAATCTCCATACTGTTTTCCACAGTGATTGCATCAGTCTTCATTCCCACCAGCAGTGCAGAAGGGTTCCCTTTTCTCTACATCCTCGCCAGCACTTATTCTGTGTTGTTTTGCTGATGAGTGCCATTGTGACTGGTGTGAGGTGATATCTCATTGTGGTTTTAATTTGCATTTCTCTAATGATTAGTGATGTTGAGCATTTTTTCATATGCCCATTGGCCATCTGTATGTCCTCTTTGGAGAAATTTCTATTCATTTCTTTTGCCCATATTTTGATAGGATTGTTTGTCTTCTTGGTGTTGAGTTTTATAAGTTCTTTATAAATTTTGGTTATTAACCCCTTATCAGGCGTGTTGTCGAATATATTCTCCCATTGTGTGGTTTGTCTTTTTATTTTGTTCTTATTGTCTTTAACTGTGCAAAACCTTTTTAGTTTGATATAGTCCCGTTTGTTTATCCTGCCTTTTATTTCATTTGCCCGTGGAGATAAATCGGCAAATATATTGCTGCTACAGATGTCGGAGAGCTTGCTGCCTATGTTTTCTTCTAAGATGCTTATGGTTTCACGGCTTACATTTAAGTCTTTTATCCATTTTGAGTTTGTTTTTGTGAATGGTGTAAGTTGATGGTCTAGTTTCATCATTTTGCAGTTAGATGTCCAATTTTCCCATACCATTTGTTAAAGAGGCTGTCTTTACTCCATTGTATGTTCTTTCCTCCTTTGTCAAATATCAGTTGTCCATAAAGGTGTGGGTTTATTTCTGGGTTCTCTGTTCTGTTCCATTGATCTATGGGCCTATTCTTCTGCCAGTACCAGGTTGTCTTGAGTACAATGGCCTTGTAGTAAACCTTGATATCTGCAAGAGTGATATCTCCTGCTTATTTTTTCTTTTTAAGATTGCTGAGGCTATTCTTGTTCTTTTTCAGTTCCATATAAAGTTTTGGAATATGTGTTCTATATCTTTGAAGTATGTCATTGGTATTTTAATTGGTATTGTATTGAATTTATAAATTGCTTTGGGAAATATAAACATTTTAATGATGTTTATTCTTTCTAACCATGAGCACGGTAGATGCTTCCACTTGTTTGTATCTTCCTTGACTTCTTTTATCAATATTTTATAATTTTCCGAGTACAAGTCCTTAACCTCCTTGGTTAAATTTACTCCTAGGTACTTTTTTATTTTGGTTGCAGTAGTGAAGGGGATTGTTTCCTTAATTTCTTTAGCTGACAGTTCATTGTAGGTATATAAAAATGCCTGTGATTTCTGCATATTAATTTTATATCTTGCCACCTTGCTGAATTCATTAATCAGGTCCAGTAGTTTTTTGACTGAGACTTTAGGGTTTTCTATATGCAATGTCATATCTTTTGCAAATAATGACAGTTTTACTTCTTCTATTCCAATTTGGATGCCTTTTATTTCTTCTTCTTGTCTGATTGCTGTAGCTAGGACTTCCAGAACTTTGTTGAATAAGAGTGATGAAAGGGGCACCCCTTCCTGCTTCCTGATCTTAAGGGAATTGCTTTTAATTTTTGCCCATTTAGTATGATGTTGGCTATGGGTTTGTCAGAGATGGCTTTTATCATGTTAAGGTATGTTACCTGTATTCCTACTTTACTGAGATTTTTGATCATGAATGGATGCTGAATTTTATTAAATGCATTTTCTGCATCTATTGAAATTGTCATGTGAATTTTGTCCTTTCTTTTATTTATGTGATGAATCACATTGATTGATTTGTGAATATTGAACCAGCCTTGCCTCTCTAGAATAAATCCCACTTGATCATGGTGTATGATTTTTTTCATATATTGCTGGATCCGGTTGGCTAATATTTTGTTGAGAATTTTAGCATCTAAATTCATCAGGGATATTGGCCTATAATTTTCTTTCTTTGTGTTGTCTTTGCCTGGTTTCAGGATCAGAATTATGCTGGCCTCATAAAAGGAGTTTGGAAGTCTTTCTTCCTCTTGAATTTTTGAAAAAACTTGAGAAGGGTAGGAGTTAGTTCTTCTTTGAATTTTTGGTAGAATTCACTTATGAAGCCATCAGGCCCGGGACTTTTCTTTGTTGGGAGTTTTTTGATAACTGTTTCTATCTCATTTGTTGTAATTGGTCTGTGTAGGCGTTCTGATTCTTCCAGATTGATTTTTGGAAGGTTATATGATTCAAGAGTTTGTCCATTTTACCTAGGTTGTCTAATATTTTGGCATAGAGTTCTTCATAGTATTTTCTTACAGTACTTTGTATTTCTGTTGTGTCAGTTGTTATTTCTCCACTCTCCTTTCTAATTTTTATTTATTTGTGTCCTCTCTCTTTGTTTCTTGGTGAGTCTAGTTAAAGGTTCATTGATCTTGTTTACCTTTTCAAAGAACCAGCTTCTGGTTTCATTGATCCTCTATTGTTTTTTTAGCCTCTATGTCATTTATTTCTGCTCTGATCTTTATTATTTCCTTCCTTCTACTAGTCCTGGGCTTTATTTGCTGTTGTTTTTCTAGTTCTTTTAGACGCAGGGTCAAGTTGCTTATTTGAGCTTTTTCTAGCTTCTCGTATGTCTGTAGTGCTTTCAACTTCCCTCTGAGTACTGCTTTTGCTGTGTCTCATAAATTTTGAGCGGGGCTGCTGGTGCACGCTCAACTGCGCACCTCTGTTGGCAAAGCCGGTTCATGCAGGGCTTCAAGCCTTGGAAGCCAGGTGAGGCTGCGTGCCCGCTCAACCCTGCCCATTGTTGGATCTCTGCCCGTTCTGGGCTCTCGCTTTTCGCCCACAGGTGGGGTCGCAGGCGGGCCGCAGCCGCTGGACCACTTTCATGCATCCCCTTTTCCCTGGCTGGGCTAGACTGAGCTCACGCCAGCTGTCTCAGCCTCTGCTCCTGCCTACAGAACCACGCTTTCACGTCCCGCTGCCCTCCAGCAATCCCTCAGCAGTGTGGGTGGGAGCGCTGCAGCTCAGACCCTAACACTCCATACTGTAGTCCTGAAAGCTCCTTCCTTCTAAGCGACTGTGCTCTAATTCCTGCAGGGGAGCCTGTTTGGCTGGTGTCCTGCTTCCCCTTGCTGGTTCCAGGGGAAATATTGTTTCAGATTTGTGGAATGACTCAGCCCAGGGTTTAGGGTGACTGTTCCTCAAAGCTTTTCTTTCTATGCCTTCCAGACTACACTCTCTTCCCGCTGCTCCAGTCCTGTCCTCTGTACCTGTCTCCCGGAGTCCCGGGTGAGTGGTTGTGAGAGAGGTTTTCTGTGCTGTCCCTTTAAGAAGAATTCTGGGTCTGAGACAGCTGTGTCTTTCTCACAAACAGTATCCTAACCTGTTTCACAGCTAAATACTGTCCATACACCTCTTCTCGGTTCTGGGATTGTAGGCTGGGGCTTTGTTCCTGGGACCCAGGTCCCTACCCTTCTGCTAGCCTCTCTTCCCGCCATACGAGTGTCTACGGGCTGCCTTTCCCTCTGGGGAGCTGGGCAGCCCTTTCTGCGTTTTCGCTTTTCCTACCAGTCTCAATGTTTCTTCTTCAGTGTTCCCCGGTTGAAGAGTCCTCTCAGTCCAGTTCAACGTTGGTTTATCCAGATGATGGTTTTTAAAATCAAGTTATAATCCACTTTGGTTCTGGGAGTTGGAAGTTGGTATGTCCGCCTACTCCATCGCCATCTTGCCCTCTCCAATAGTGTTCTAATTATATTTTATTCACTAAAAAATGCTCTGAGACCATCTTATTTTTAAAAGCAACAAACCACTTTGTGGTTAAAGGAAACAAACTTCAAAACATTAATCCCAAATAATTTTGGGGCTTTAGTGTATTTGGAGTCCTCTGTTATCTTTTTGTTATGGAATTTTATTTGCCATGCTTGGCTTTTTTCCCCCTTTTTTCTTTTCTTTTTTTATTCAGTGAAAGGAGGGGAGACAGAGACAGACTTCTGCATGCACCCCAGTTAGGATCCACATGGCATGCCCACTAGGGAGCGATGCTCTCTTGCTCAGCAATTGAGCTCTTCTTAGTGTAGAGGTAGAAGCCATGGAACCATCCTTAGAGCCTGGGACCAACTTGCTCCAATCATGCCATGGCTGAAGAAGGGGGAAAGAGAAGTGAGAGGGGGTGTGGAGAAGCAGATGGGCTCTTCTCCTGTGTGCCCTGACCTAGAATTGAACCCTGGACATCCACACTCCAGGCCGATGCTCTGCTGCCGAGCCAACTGGCCAGGGCCCATGCTTGGCTTTCCAAGTGGAGATAAAATAATTTAAGACCCTTTTACTAAATACATATTCTAAATCTTTGAATAAAACTTCTGTCCTCAATTTTTTTGTTGAGTGGATTGGAAACTTTAGAAGGAAACCTTAAGTTTCCATTTTTTTCTCTGACTTAAATTTTACAGCAGGGGTTTCTTTTCTTTTCTCCACCATCAAGACATCTTTTTATTTTTTTCGTCTATAGACAATATGTTTTGAAAGATTATCTGCTAATAGGCATGTCAACATTTGTTTGCTTTGAGTACAGTTTGGAAACTCCTGATGTGCTGGAAAGAGCATGGACTTCGGACAATGGGGGGGGGGGTGGTGGTGGAAAGACCTGGATTAAAAGCCCAGCTCTGCCAACCAGTAATGCTAGGAGAGTTGTTCATTGGTACTTGCCATCTCTTTATCTCAAAAATAGGGATAATGATTTTAACTTGGAAGGGTTGTTAGGAAGATTAATGAATATGGATGCTCTCGGTATAATCCTGGACACATAGTATTACCACATGTTAAATTGTGTGTATTGTGAAGTCTATTTTATTATTTCTGGTTATATGCTGGTTTTAGGCCAAAAAATGCTTTGTAAACTTTTGTAGATGGTAGTATTTGGGCAGGTGGTCTGAGAAGTAATCTGTGTAGAGCAGAGGTCCCCAAACTACGGCCCGCGGGCCAAATTGCGGCCACCTGAGGCCATTTATTTGACCCCTGCCGCACTTCCGGAAGGGGCACCTCTTTCATTGGTGGTCAGTGTATGGAGTACTGTATGTGGTGGCCTCCAACGGTGTGAGGGACAGTGAACTGGCCCCTGTGTAAAAAGTTTGGGGACCCCTGGTGTAGAGGAATGTATTGAAACAAAGAAGAGAATATGTTAGTCGTGATTGTTTCAGCCTTTGTTATATGTAAATAAACACATTTATATTTTATTTTTGTATTTACATTTATAAATATCGTATTTTATTCTTGTTTCTTTCTTATGGAAAAGCAGTTTTATATACCAGTTAACCTTATTACAATAATAAGTTATAGCTTGCAGATCTCTGTGATAAGAACCTTGAGTTCAGTGTTTGATCCACATATGTATATATCTTAAGTCCATAGTGTACTTTTATGTTTGAAGTTTTCTTTTATCCTCTCTCCATCCTTCCCTCCCTTCTTTTCTTTTCTTCCTTTCGAGATGAGAGGAGGGGAGATAATGGGGCAGACTCCCACAGGCACCCCAACTGGGATCCACCCAGCAACTTTGGGGCCAATCCTTTAATCAACTGAGCTATTTTTAGTGCCTGAGACTGATGCTTAGACCAACCAAGGTATCCTCAATGCCAAGGGCTGATGCTGGAACCAATCAAACCACGGGCTGCGGGAGGGAAAGAAGGAAAAATGGGGAAGAGGGAAGGAGAAAGAAGCAGATGGTCACTTTTCCTGTGTGTTCTGATCAGGAATCAAGCCTGTGACATCCGTACACTGGGCTGATGCTCTGTCCACTGAGCCACTGGCCAGGGCTGAAGTGTTTTTTTTCTTCTACTCTAAAATGGAAATAGTCTGGGAAAGAAGGAAATGAAACACTATATTGTCTGAAATAAAATTGTTTGTACAAATGTTTTGTTATTGCCTTGCAGTCCACAAGAATCGGAATGTCAGTAAATGCTATTCGCAAGCAGAGTACAGATGAAGAAGTTACATCTTTAGCAAAGTCTCTCATCAAATCCTGGAAAAAGTTATTAGGTATAATTGATCTTCCCTTGTATATATTTATGATGTTCTGGTTTATTCAAATATTTTGTTGCATTTTTTTATGATTATACATGTACTGAAATTAGTGCTTTATAATAAAAGTGTGTTAGTTTGACCTGGAGGGTTTTGCTTTTTAAGCTAGTCAAATTTAGCTTTCTTGACTTTCAGTACCTATAACAGCATTACCTCTTTAAGTAAAAAGAAATCCCCCTTCCAAGTGTAAGGTTTTATTACTTGAAAAAAAAATTTAACGTATTTGTTTTGTCATATTTATCTTTTCCTCTATATGTCTGTATTCACACACAAATTATTTTTTCTGAACCGTTGGAAAAAATGTTGTATCTGTCATGCTTTACCCTTTAATGTTTAGGTATCTCTTTCCTTTGAACAAGTTTATTATGTAATCATAGTACAGGAAATTTAACATGGATACAGAACTTTAATCTAAAGACAGTGTTCCATTTTTGTCAGTTATCCCAGTACTGTCCTTTATAGCTTTTGTTTCTCTAGAAGATCAAGTCTAGGATCACATGTCTAGTTTTCTAATCTGGAATGCTTCTTAAGCCTTTTTATGTCTTTTATGACATTGATATTGTGAAGAATACTAGTGCCTTACACGCTTTGTTATTAATGCATGTTCCTTATTTGGGGTTTATCTGTTGTTTTGTCGTGATTAGATCAGGTTGTACATCCACAACTAGAATACTGCGTGTGTTGTGTCCTTGGGGCTTCAGATCCAGAGGCATTGATGATATTAATTTGATAACCCAGTCAAGGTGTACACTGTCATTTATTATTTTTCCTCTTGTATTTGTCATTCTGTGGGACATACTTTAAGATTCTGAAATTATTTTGCTACTCATCAGACTTCCCTGTGACAGTTATAAAATAATGATTTTCTAACTCCTCTACTTCTTCAATATTTATAAACCATCATATCATCATTCTTCTATAAGAAAGAACCTTCCTTTTTACCTCCCAGTTATTTATCTATTATTAGTGTGCACACATACATTTCTGTTCTATATAATGGATTATAATTCATTATTCATAATTTATTTTGTCCCAGATTTGAACAGCTCTGCAAACTGGCTCTTTTTTCTCTTTGACAAGCCTCCTTTATTTATTTATTTACTTATTCACTCTTACATTATGGTACCGCAAAATGTATTGGGTTCATCCATCTTCTCTGGCCTAGCATTAGCCATTTCTCTAATCAGTTATCGGCCTTGTATGAAAGAGAAAATAGAAAAAGTGAACCTTTTCCATTTTAAAGGCAACAGTAGCAGAGAAACCTATTATAAGAACTTGGTAACTAGGAACTAAAAATTATAAAGCATATACAATTTAATTGTCTGGTCTTAAGATAACTAAATGTAATAGGTGATTCTGTATTGGATTCTGGACCAGAAAAAAATATTGCTGTAAAAATAATTATGAGGATAGTTGGCAGAATTTGTATAAGGTTTATAGGTAAGTATATAGTATTTTATCATTGTTAAATTTATTTATTACTTTGGTTATATAAATGAATTTCTTTAGGGAATACAAATGAAATATTTGGGGATAAAGGTGTATGATGGCGCCCTGGCCGGTTGGCTCAGTGGTAAAGCGTTGACTCAGCGTGTAGAAGTCTTGGGTTTTGATTCCCGGTCAGGGCACACAGGAGAAGCACCCATTGGCTTCTCCACCTTTCCCCCTTCTCCTTTCTATCTCTTTCTTCCCCTCCTGCAACCAAGGCTCCACTGGACCAAAGTTGGCCCGGGTGCTGAGGATGACTTCATGGCCTCTGCCTCAGGTGCTAGAATGGCTCCAGATGCAACAGAGCATTGCCCCAGTAGGGCAGAACATCACCCTCTATTGGGCATGCCGGGTGGATCCCGGTCGGGTGCAGGCGGGTATCTGTCTGCTTCCCTGCTTCTCACTTCAGAAAAATACAAGAAAATAGAGAAAAAGGAGCATGATGTCTGCTACTTGTTCTCAAATGGTTCAGAAGAAATATCTGTGCGCACCAAAGTGTGTGTATAAGGGGGAATGAATAAATGAATGAATGAGAAAGCAAGTGTGCCAAAACATTAACAATTAGGGTATAAACCCAATTAGGGTTCTTATAACATTTTTGCAAGTTCTAATTTTTTAAAAAATAAAAAGATTTTTTTTAAAAGTCTAGTCTTTTAGTGACAAACTGAAAATGTGTTTATAGTTAATTTAAATTTTAATCTAATTCCATATTCTAAGCCAGGGGTCGGGAACCTTTGGCTCATGAGCCAGATGTGGCTCTTTTGATGGCTGCATCTGGCTCGCAGATAAATCTTTAATAAGAAAATAATGTTAAAAATATAAAACATCCCCATGTATTACAATCCATTCATTTCCTATCACTCGTTTATGGTTGCGAGTGGCTGGAGCCAATCACAGCTGTTCTCCAGGACAACACCAAATTTTTATTGGATAATGTCTAACATACACGGGTCGTTGTATGGCTCTCATGGAATTACATTTTAAAACGTGGTGTTCATGACTCTTTCAGCCAAAAAGGTTCCCGACCCCTGTTCTAAGCTAATTAAAATTATAGAATGTTGATTGAGAGCCACATGCAATTTTATTTCTAGAAAGATTGTTTACATTGTGTGGAAGAAAAGAGTGGACATTATAATTATGCTCATCTTTTCTTAAATTTAAAGAAGTTTTACTCTTTTACACTTACTAAAGGTATTAATTTTATTTTCTTTTTTATTTATTTTTTCTTCTCTTTCCAAGTGAGAGCATGAGAGATAGACTCTTGCATGTACCCCAACCAGGGTTCACCGGGCAACCCCGACCTGGGTTGATGCTCTGCCCCTCGGGTGCCATGCTTGTAACTGAGCTATTTTTAGCACCATAGGTGGAGGCTCCCCAGAGCCATTCTCAGCGTTTGGGGCTAATGTTTTCAAACCAGTTGAGCCACGACTGCTGGAGGAGAAAAGAGAGAGAAAGAGAGAGGGGGAGAGGTAGAGGAACAGATGGTCATTTCTCCTGTGTGCCCTGACCGGGAATTGTACCCGGGACATCCACAGACCAGGCTCTACCACTGAGCCACCAGGCCAAGGCCGAGGTATTAATTGTACATGTTCTTCTTTTAAAAGTTTTTAATTTATGTTAAAATATTTACCCATTTATTAAATAAAATTTGGGGAGTTGGAGGAGAAAAATAAAATCATCCTGAAGTTTATGTCTAAATATAAGCATCAGTTAACATCTTGTCTTCTTTTCCTGGTGCATGGATTTTGCTTCAGCTATAATTATATTTATGCTATATGTATGTGTGTGTGTCCCTAAAGTCATGGTGCACTTTTGACTGGTGCACCATGACTTTACGGACACACTGTATATATAAAATATTATATGCATTTTTAGTCTTTAATAAAATCTTTTTAGCAAGCGAGAGAGGAAAGGTAGGGACAGACAGACAGGAAGGGAGAGAGATGAGAAGCATCAATTCTTCATTGAGGCACCTTAGTTGTTCATTGATTGCTTTCTCATATGTGCCTTGACTAGGGGCTCCAGCCGAGTCAGTGATCCCTTCCTCGAGACAGCTACTTTGGGCTTCCAACCAGTGACCATGTGGTCATGTCTATGATCCCACGCTCA
The DNA here is from genome assembly GCA_037038555.1 of Rhynchonycteris naso. NCBI lineage: Eukaryota > Metazoa > Chordata > Mammalia > Chiroptera > Emballonuridae > Rhynchonycteris > Rhynchonycteris naso. Next base: position 238,235,521 of record CM072998.1, read on the forward strand.
AGCCGCCGATCTTGGAGTTTCGAACCTGGGTCCTCGGCGTCCCAGGCCAACACTCTACCCACTGTTCCACTGCCTGGTCAGGCTTTTTTTGTATTTTTTTGTCATAACTAATTTTTATTGGCTTCAGAATAAACCATTGAGTTTTTATTGGCTTAAGAATAAATCACTTGCCTGTTAGATTTGTTATTTTTAACTTTATGGCTATTATAAATAATGTCTTGATGAATATCTTTCTGAACAAAGCTTTTTCTTTAGATTGTTAGATTTCTAGGTTTACTACTGCTGCTACTAGGTAGCACAGTTTTGAATACTTAAGATGAACCTAAGCGTTGACCTATATTAGTGCATTTACTTCTAACACTACAGTGTGTTAGGTCCTATTATAATCCTCATTTTATGATGAGGAAGTTGAGGCACTGAGAGATTGAGCATTTTATGCATAGTTGTATTGGGCTCCAATAGCCAGGCTGAGATCTGTTTGCTGACAGTCCTGAGTCCTGAGCTGGAGTACTTCCCTACAGTTCTGCTGTATTGCCCACAGCACTATATTCAGGTAGTAGGGATGTTTTTAAGGCTTTCTGAAGGGATTGTGCTAATTTACACTATGCTAGAGCAGTGTGTAGGATTGGTTTCACTGCTCTTCTGATAGCTTTGGATCCATGTTAGATAGCATTACCTTGCCATATTGCTTTTCAAGTGTTTTCTACTCTGTTACTTTTGATATATTTCTTAGTTTTTGTTTGTTTTTTGTTTTTAAGTGAGAGTAGGAGAGATACAGAGACAGACTTCTGCATGCACCCCGACTGGGATCCACCCAGCAACCATGTCTGGGGCTGATACTTTTCCCATCTGGGGCTATGCCTGCAACCAAGCTATTTTTAGCACCTGAAGTGGAGGCTCCATGGAGCCATCCTCAGTACCAGGGGCAAGTGAGCTCAAATTAATCGAGCCATGGCTGTTGGTTGGGGAGAGGAATAAGGGGGAGGTGGAGGGGAATGTGGGGAGAAGCAGATGGTCTCTTCTCCTGTGTGCCCTGACCAGGAATCGAACCCAGAACATCCATACACTGGGCCGATGCTCTACCACTGAGTCAACCGGCCAGGGCTGAGATATTTCTTAGTTTTTGCTATATTCTTTAATGCCATTATTGATATTTGTTTTCTTCAACTTTAGGTTTGGGGTCTTCCAGGTGAATTATAGAGAATAACAGGGGGAAGAAAAATGAGTATGTGAAAACTAAGTGTACACTTAGCATAGGGTGTTTGGTAACCATAACCTTTATAAGTTCTAGAATTGTGATTTGGACCAAACTCTTCCAGTTACTCATTTAGATTAGCATATTACTCAGTTACTCATTCAGATAGCATATCTGAGGAACTTAAAAATTTTGATGCTCATGTCTCATTGCTAGAGCTTTAGGTTGAAATGATTTGGATGGGAGCTTGAGCATAATGAGGTTATGCTTAAAAATTGTCTAGGTGGTCTTCTGTATTCTATATAGGGAGAATATATAGTTGAATATGTGTTCTTCTGTATTCTATATAGGGAGATGTAGAGAATTGAATTACTTGTATAGCTCTTATTACCTAGGTAGGGATCAAAATTATACAGTAGATCCAAACATTTTTCTGAACCCAGCTTCAAGGCTGTTTTGGTTTATTTAAACATGAATGTTTCTTTTTCATTGCTTAAATATTGCAGTGGCCTAATCTATTTTATGTACTCTTATTTCCCAGTATCTAATTGCTCACCTCCTTAAGTTTAAAGCTTGAGCACTCTGTATTCCTTTACATAGTATAACTGATGAGGTGCTGGGTAGGCCTTACTAATCCTGAAGTACTTTCTATGAAAATGTTCTTTTACTACTCCTGAAACATATATTTATATTCCGGGTACCATCTTAAATTTTTTGATTACATGAAAAATTATTAAAAGAACACTGATATATATATATATTTTTGAGCTTTTGTTTTTAAAACGACAGTACCGCTGTTTTCCCATATTCTTTCTATCCCTTTGTAGTCTTTCTCCCTTTAGGTTCCATTGGCGTACATACGGTTGATTTCCACCAAGTGAGGGAGTTTATTTGGAAATGCTGACTGAGCATTCATTGTGAAAAATACCCAAGTACATATTAGAATAGCTTGCATAAATTTTATTTACTTGTTGAAAACTTAGGATTTAAATTTTTGTTTTGTAAATTGCTTGATAACATGCAGTTCAGTTTTTTTTTTAAATAAATACTAACAACTTAGGGATTTCATAAATTTTTAGATGGACCATCAACTGACAAAGATCCTGAAGAGAAGAAAAAAGATACTGCAATTACAGCACAGAATAGCCCTGAAGCAAGAGAAGAAAGGTATTTGCTCTATGGGAATTCATTTATGTTGAAAGTTATAGTTTTACTTGACCATCACCTCCTCCTTAGTCTTATGATCCAATATCTGTACTCCTCTGTTCTCTAATCAGATGGAATTTGCCAACTATTCTAAGGTTTCTTTAAAAATTTCCTGTAAATTTAAAAGGGAGTTAGAAAACACTACATAACTAGAAGAAATTATTTACATATACTTACCAAGTTTAATTGAATGGAATCTCTGAGATAGCACTACTAGAATTAACAGTGTAGGTACTGATTAGGGAGTCAAATGGTTACATCCTCTATTTACCATATTTCTGTTTTAGGTTTTATATCTTTGGCCCTGGATTTAATTTTTTTGTTTGTTTGTTTTTTCTTCCCAGTTTATCTATTTGTCATAAGAACTGATAATGTGGAGTTCAGAAATGAAGGTTTAAAATTGTTTTGGAGCTCTTATGAGTCCTTTGTATTTATTCTTTCCTATCACAGACAATGAACTTTGCAATATCTAACATGTAAAAGGTGATTTGCTACTAGATTAAAAACAGTTCCTCTATTTTTGGGAAACTTGTAGTTTAACACTTGACATTGATTTAGGGCATTAGTTTTCAAAGTGTAGTCCCTTGGAAGAGCAGGGAACCTGGCAACTTTTAGCAATGCAAATTCTTGGGCTCTGCTCTGAAACTACTGACTTAGGAATTGTGAGGCCTAGAAATATGTTTTTAACAAATTCTGATGCACTCAACTTTTAGGCTACCTTTTTAACTTCATTTATTTCTCAATATTTTTCCAAAATTGATAATGTAACAAAAAAAAATTGGTAATATAACAAAAAAATTGATACACTGTTCCTTTACATATTGGCAGTAAATACACTTGCGATAAAAGAAATAAGCTAAAATAGTGTTAAACACCAGTTGTTAATAAAACTTCCTCAGTTTTTCTATTTTGAGATAACTTTAGACTTTTTTTTTTTAAAGACTTTATTTTATTTTTTAAATATTTATTTTATTTTATTCATTTTAGAGAGGACACACAGAGTGAGAGAGAGAGAGAAAGGGGGGAGGAGCTAGAAGCATCAACTCTCATATGTGCCTTGACCAGACCAGTGCAGGGTTTTGAACTGGCGACCTCAGTGTTCCCAGGTCGAAGCTTTACCCACTGCGCCACCACAGGTCAGGCAAGATAACTTTAGACTTTTAGAAAATTGTAAAAGTAGTGCAGAGAACTCCCAATTGCCCCAGTGTATATATGCATATAATACATGCGGTGCTTTTATTGAAAGCACATACACAGCAACTGGTGTTAATTTGAATCAAATAAGTCACTTGCAGACATAAACCCTTTATGCTCCTAAATGCTAACTACATTAGTGTGTATTTTCTAAGATCAAGGATATTTTCTCAGTGTATAATCACAATAAAAATATCAATATCCAGAAATTAACATTGATTCCTTTTCTATCCAGGGACTTTATTCATATTTCAGCAATTGTTCCAGTGTCTTTTATTATAGGGGGAAAAGGTTTTCCCAAAATATTGTGGATTACACTTTGCATTTAGTTATCACATCTCTTTAGTTTCCTTTACCTGGAGTAATTCTCAGTATGTCATTGTCTTTCATGATCTTTATATTTTTGAAAATTACATGCCATAATTTATGAATTTTTTAGACATATGCTTCCATTTGTCTACTTTGATGACATTTGAAGTCACTGATTTAATGCCTTGACTATAAAATATAAATGTATAAACAAATGTATTAAATAGCTATTGAAGGGGGAGTAGGTTCTTAGTGTAGTTTTCATCAGTTTTATGTAATTGAAGTTTAAGGATAGACCTTACCTATAAAAGTATAAGTTATTGTGTATGAATTGATAAAGTGGTTGGTATTACACGTGTGCGTGCTCACACACACACACACACACACACACACACACACACACACACTATCTGAAGAAAATTTTAAGAAGATTGGGAAAACGAGCCTGAGGTATCATTTAAAGGAAGATACAAGGTTGTATCTAAGTGACTTGTGGCTGAAAAGGTTTTATACTTTGGGGGTAAGAATTTAAGGAGAAAGCTATGTCATTAAATGTTTAGAAAGGACTCCCCAGAATGTAAAAAGTGGGCCAGCGATAGTGAAGTTAGTGAGGGGAAGGCCCCATTGTCCACTTGGGCAATTCCCAGTGGGTGAGCTGAGGCATTTGACCACAGGCACATTGAGGCAAAAGCATATGATTAAGGTATTTAAGAAGTGGGATTTTTAAACTTTGGGTGCTTCATTGGTGTATCACTGACAGGTAGTATGCTATGTATAGGAATATGGAGAAAAATAAGTCCTAGTCTTTGCTCTTGAGAAGCCCAGTTTGGCAGAGGGAATATATAAAACGTCATCATGAGCCTGACCTGTGGTGGCGCAGTGGATAAAGCGTCGACCTGGGAACACTGAGGTCGCCAGTTCAAAACCCTGCACTGGTCTGGTCAAGGCACATATGGGAGTTGATGCTTCCAGCTCCTCCCCTCTTTTTCTCTCTCTCTCTCTCTCTCTTTCACTCTGTGTCTCCTCTCTAAAATGAATAAAATAAAAATTAAAAAAAAAACTTAAAAAAAAAAGTCATCATGATACAAACCTGTGTGCAGACATACTTTAGGGGTACATGGGAAAATCTGAGGAAGCTTTAGCAAGGAAACAACTAAACTTAGAAGGTATTCAGAATGGTTCTTTTGCCCTGATGATCTCATTGTGTAGTCTGACAGTGGATTGTGTTTTGGAGAGAAGACAGGAAAGGTATATCTGTTTGCAGCAATGCAGCGAGTTAGATCTATGGAAGGTGAATGATTTAGTCTTGGGAAAGGTTTATGGTTAGAATCTAATATAAGAAGTTAATCAGAAGCAGTTGAAATGATTGGGTTGCATTGGAAAATTATTAAATTGTTCTGATTAAAGTTGATTCTGGGGAGAAATTGAGACGTTTTCATATTCTCACAGCTCATTTCTCACTACACATGGTTTTTATCCTAAAGGAGATGTTTTAAATGTAAAATTCATTATGTAATTGGGATTGGGTTTTTCAAACATTCCTCCTCTGCTTTTTATTGGTTGAGAGCTGTCATATTCTTCGGTGCCGTCCTTTAACCCCTTTCCTCATAATCAAGATCTTTGTTTTCCATTTACTGTATTGAGCTATAATATGTATTTTGTCTATGTAAAATGTTGTTTAATTTTTAAAAGGAAAATCAAGGTTAAATGTTTAAAGACAGATTTTTCTTTAGTAGAATTTTAATGTTTTCATCTATATGAAGGTAGGGTTTTTTTTTAATACTAAAGTGAATATCTCATTTATTTAGACCAAACAATATTTGTTTTTAGAGAGCAGTAGTAATAATGTTATTTTAACTTTCCCCTGATTTCTTTTTGTGTGTGTATGTGTGTGTATGTATATTTTAGTAGCTCCAGTGGCAATGTAAGCAGCAGAAAGGATGAGACAAATGCTCGAGATACTTACGTGTCATCTTTTCCTCGGGCACCAAGTACTTCTGATTCTGTACGGTTAAAGTGTAGGGAGATGCTTGCTGCTGCTCTTCGGACAGGAGGTAAGTTTAGTGTACTTTGTGTCTGTGCTCTGTCCTTTGATCATCACCACCAGTGCCATGTGCACTGTAATTGTTTTACAGGGAGCATCCCATTGATAGCTGCCCACCACTGCTTAGCCCAGGGAATAGTTTTTGTTAGTAGTGGTTACTGAAGGCAGGTAGGTATTGGCATAACTGAGGCCTCTGCTTATTATGATTACTTATGATTCCAAGAAGTGGATTCCTTCTAATATATGGATGTTTCTCTATTCATAGTAATTTAAACATTTTTTCACAAATCTTCCTGCAACTCCCCCACCCACACACACACACATTTAGTCTGCAAACTAATTAATTCTTCCCCTATAGACAGTTAATGATACTCTATTTGGGTCCCGTTGTTAAAAGTTAGTGTGACATTATCGTATGTAAGTTTTGTATTCATAATTTAATTTGTACTTTTTATGAAAGGAAATGAGATTTTGGTTTATATATGGGAGTTCTAATTTAATTTAATTTAAAGTACTCATTTTTATTATGTAAAAATTTGGCTTTAAAAAAGTGTCATATACAAGAATATTTACTGATCATCTTAAAGAAATTCATCTTTTTTCTTTTCTGTTATACTGAACCTACTTTTATTCTCCTACTGTCTTTTTAAGATATTTTTCTTTTTTCTTCCTACTTTCTTTTTATTCTCTCCTATTCTTTTGAGTATTTGCATAGGCATCTTCTTAGTGTGTCCTTATACTGTATATGCTTGGCAGACAAAATTATTGGTTTCTTTGCATTGGAATCTGAGTCACAGGAGACGAGACAGTACTTTCTGTAACTTTTTCTGTTCTCTGCTGGAGCCAGCCAGACTGTATGGAGTTGTGAAATGAGGAATTACCTTCTAGATTGCATAATTCCTCACTCCTGTGGAATAAGGAGCACTGTGGACAGTAGGTGAATCCAGAAGAGGAGTCTAATGGGTAGTAAAGAGACCATATTCTAATGAAATTAAACTAAAAGGATTCTTTATGAAAGGCGAATGAGGTTGAAGAAATAGGAATGTAGTTTAATTTACTCTGTTTTGAACTTTTTAAAATGTTACAGTTACTTATTTTTGATAATTCTTTGTGTCTCTGTTTAGATGACCACATTGCTATTGGAGCTGACGAGGAAGAATTAGGATCTCAAATTGAGGAAGATATCCTTTATGTCTATATGCATAATTTAATTTTTTAATTGATTTTAGAGAGAGAGGAAGGGAAAACGAGGGGCAGGAATATCAATCTGTTCCTGTAGTGCCCTGACTGGGAATTGTGCCAGCAACCTCAGGACGATGCTCAAACCAACGGAGCTCTCTGGCCAGGGCATGCATAATTGTTTTAAGTGATCTGTGAGATTAACTATAAAATTATCTTCCTGTATAGAATTTTTAATTTTTATTTTATTTATATTCTTCAGTTTCCATCTTGATTGTATTGTTGATTTTATTGTTTTAATGGTAAAGGAGATAGCCATCTATTTTACTTTTATTCTTTTTGTTTTCTTGTCATTCAAAAGTAAAGCGCATAGTATTGATTACATTTTCATTTTTCTGCCATGCAAATGACAATGTAACATCTCAATTGAAGCTGGGCAGAAGGGCATGGAAAACACACAATAGTAAGTATGAAGTCAGGTTTTACATTTGGGGTAATCTCAGCAAAGCATACACAATCCCCTGAGTTCATTTTCCTGGAGGGGGCACCATGGAAAGGGCTCTCGAATAGAGGCTTTTCATGTAGGTACAGGGAGCATGGAACATCTAGGTGACAGTGAGACTATTCTGGTTGAGGAAATAACCATGTAGAAAGGGACCTCCTTAGGGCTCAACCTCTGCTGTGGCCTATTCTTTTGAGAAGAATTTGCTAAACTAGCTTTTGATGAGCTGGGAGAGGAACCTTCGGGGCTACCATGAATGGTGTCTTCTCATAGGGTCCTCAAGAGAACTCTGTACAGTGCTTGAGACTTAGGATCCTTGTTAGAATTCAGATTTGGGCAAGTTAAAGCTTGTTCAATCTCTTTTTCACAAGTTTTATAGCTATGGTTGAGTACCTGAGCTTTTTTTGAGATTCTTTTAATTTGTGTGCTTCTGACATTAAACATTAAGAAGAAAGCATTGTTTATTCATAACCTAGAAGTACAATTACTATTATTTTCCAGCTACAGATCAAGGAATCAGGTAGAAACAGAGCCTTGTTGTTAACTTAATCTAAATTTGAAATAGTTTTTTTGTGAACTGCTTAGAAACTTCAGGAGTTCTTACTTTGTCAGAATAGGAAAAAATAATCTTACCTTTATAATTTAACCTTTGTTTCCTTAATGACCAATACCTATATATCAAGAAATAAGAAATACAGATATGAAATACAAAAATAGAGTACGAAGTAGAATATCAAATCTTAAGGATGCAAAGAATCCAAATTTAAGGAAAAATGTACTGTGTGGGAATATCCCTCCTGACTTATTTGCTAGAATGACAGCAGAGGTAAGTGTATCTGAATGTAACGTTTCCACGATGTTAAGTGTGTTTAAATCATGAAGTACTATAGGAATACTACATATATAATAAATCATTATTAGCCATACTGATGTATTTGTATATACCAGTGGTCGGCAAATGATGGCTCGCGAGCCACATGCAGCTCTTTGGCCCCTTGAGCGTGGCTCTTTCACAAAATACCACGTGCAGGCACTACCTCAATAAGGAATGTACCTACGTATATAGTTTAAGAAATTTGGCTCTGAAAAGAAATTTTAATTGTTGTACTGTTGATATTTGGCTCTGCTGACTAATGAGTTTGCCGACCACTGGATATACTATATACTATACTTAAGGATGTTGAATTTCTTGGCATCAGTACTTTGTCCCTGTCACAGCTGTACGATAATTTTACCTTAAATCATTGTCTGAAGACAAAGGTTTTAACTTATTGTGGATCCGTGTAGAATCAAGGGGTTGAACTGCTAATTGCAGAGTTTAAAATCTCTGAACCCTTTTTATGGTTAAACTTGACAAAATTGGTTCATCTTATTGACTCTATTCCTTAAATTTATTTACAGATGGTAGCAAAACTGAAATTCATAATTCGCTATTTATACACATAGCTGTTCATAGATAATAGCAATAGTGTATTTACGTTCATTATTAAGTATCCAGGAGAGTAAATTATTCTTTTTATATAGCAAATAACATTGTTATATTTTCCAAATTCATTTTTTTATAAAAAACTCTTTAAAATTATATTAAATTTTTACAAATAGAGAACAGTGTAATGAAACCCCATATGTCTGTTACCCAGGCTTCAGGTATTTAAAAAAATTTGCACCTTTTTCATTTATCCCTGTTTTATCTTTTATTTTTTTCTCCTGAATTATTTTCAAGCAGTCTCAAACACGTTCCTTTACCTCTACATACTGAGAAATATCTTTAAAAATATATTTCTCTTACTTCCCAGCAAAGCTACTGATAATTCCTTAGTATTATCTAATACTTAGTTCATAGCCTTTTTTCTTCGTTGTGTATTATTTTGCATCAGGATCCACCTACACATTCCCTTTAGTTCACTCTTTTAAGATGGTGTGTGTGCATGTGTGTGTGTCTAAAGAAATTTCTTCTATCACCCTGCTTTTTTCTTCTTTACATTTATCTGTTGAAACCAGTTTATTCTCCTGTACCAGCAGTATGAATTAACTGTTCTGCATATGAATTGAACTTTTGTGTGTTTGTGTATGTGGCAGAGACAGAGTCAGAGAGAGGGACAGATAGGGACAGACAGACAGGAAGGGAGAGAGATGAGAAGTATCGATTTTTTGTTGCAGCTCTTTAGTTGTTTATTGATTATCTTCTCATGTGTGCCTTGACTGGAGGGCTACAGCAGAGCCAGTGACCTTGGGTTCAAGCCAGCGACCATGGGGTCATGTCTATAATCCCATGCTCAAGCCAGGGACCCCACACTCAAGCTGGTGAGCCTGTGCTCAAGCCAGTGACCTCGGAGTTTTGAACCTGGGTCCTCCCCGTCCCAGTCTGATGCTCTATTTATTCACTGCGCCACTGCCTGGTTAGGCTGTTTATAAACTTTTATGCAGTAATTAAAAGCAATTTTCACATATGAACTTACATAAGTATTTGAAGAATTTTTGTTTTTGAAGAAATTTTAAAAGGAAGCAAACTCATGAATCCTTTGAGGAAAAATATTAATTTTTCACTTTTTAAAACTTTAAAAGTTGAGTTTGGTGCTATTATTTTTAAGCTAATTGAGCATAAAAAACATTCAGATTATATGTAGAAGATGTCTGTACTGAGTATTATGCCACCTTCTTAATAGGAAATGGCTAGTGATGAACTCAAAGAAATGCGGAAAAACTTGACCAAAGAAGCCATTAGAGAGCATCAGATGGCCAAGACGGGTGGAACCCAGACTGACTTATTCACATGTGGCAAATGTAAAAAGAAGAATTGTACTTATACTCAGGTTTGTGATTGTTCATAGATTTTTATTTTCATGTTAAAAATACTTGCAATTTTGTTTCAGAAATAATAGTAAAGATAATTACCAGTATACTTTGATAATTTTTCAAGAGGTAATGTGATCTCTTAAATGTAAGAGTGCTTTCATAATACTAACATTCTAATTAATTGTAAATAAGTTATGTTTATACTTTTATGAAATTGTTATTGTGAAAGCTATATCAATTAAGTAAAATATATAAAATACTATAGAATTTAGTAAAATGGCCATGTTTTTTCTGAGTTAATAAGCAATTGATTGTTGGTTAGTATGTAAACAAGTTATTATATATATTTTCGGCAGCCTCTTATAATTTAAGGAAAGTTCTTTGTTCTCCCTCACATAGAGTTTAGGTAATTTTAGCTTAACTGGTTTCCAGATACTTATTTCTTTTTTGCAACATATTGATGACTTATATATTAATTATATATGACTAACCTTTTTGTTCTTAAACAGCTGAAAAGACGTGTTACAGTTATTTTAGTTATATATGCATATTGAAAATGGTGTTTTATCACTGTCGTTAATTTCATTTGCCAGATAAGTTTTTGTGCTGTATCTATAATTTGCTATATATGAATTTTCCCCGGAAGGAATAACTTGCTATTGTGTTTGAGGTTAATAAAGATATTTAGGGAATTTAATTTTCTGCTTGACAGAAAATTAAGCACTTAAATAACATTATTAATGTATTAGTTATAGGAATGAGCCTTTACTTTTTTATATTTAAGAGTATATTCTTAAGGTTAAGAATCTAAAGGTACAAAATATGAATCAAGGGGAGAAAGCTTTTCCCCCTTGTTGCTGGTAGCTACCTGGTCCCCGCTCCCTGGATATAAACCAGGATGACTAGTTTGTTGTATGGCTTTCTACATATTTTATATATATACTTGCAAACATGAATATGTTCTTTACCCCAGTTTTTCTAAACACATTAGTAGCATGTTTTATAGGCTTCTTCCTCTTCTTTATTTTCTAAAGTTGAATACTTTATTTTCAGATATACTTCATTTAACCAGTCTAAAGTCCTTTACCTCTTGAAGTGTTTATTTAGCCGTAGTTTTATATAGGCAGTCCCTGGGTTACAAATGAGGTAGGTTCTATAGGTTTGTTTTTAAGTTGAATCTGTATGTAAGTTGGAACCAGGTACATTTACCTATTAATGCAACTTCGATGTTTGTCTTAACATAGTATTTATTTTTACCTTTCTGTGCATATAAATACTTAAACATTTTCAAATTCAACCTGAAACATCTTTGATGATGCAGAAAACAATGGACTTGTTGGAGAGAATGGGGCTGGTTGTAGAGTCAGGGTTTGATTCTGCTGCTGGAGTCAGTTTCTTGAAGTTGGCAGCAAGGGAGGGTTATACAGAGCTTATCTTTTTCTCATCATAAGTGGTCCTGTATCATCTCAGGCCTTTGGTAACTGTGCACTAAACTTTGGTGAACGTCTGTGTATCAGGATCTAGCTCCTCTCATTTGCCAGTCCAGCTTCAATGAGACAAAAAACCACAGCTCACTCTTTTGTAGAAAACTTTTTCAGTTCTGGAGTTTTTAGGTCCCTGTTTTCTTCCCTAAATGCTATCATTGCTGCTCTAGTTCTATGAAGTCTTCATTGGTTAGTTCTTTGCCATGGATGTCAAGTAACCCTATGTTACCATTTTCACTGATGTCCAACTGCAGTTGATCACACGGGGGGAACAAAATTTTTGTTGCATCCACAAA